>OX276406.1:5516090-15516090 GCA_946251805.1 Cybosia mesomella
CACCCCGACTGACCCTGGGCCATCTCCGGTTTCGAGATGGCCCCCTTACTTGCTCTCCACTGTGCCATCTGCTAATCAGAGGGACACGTGGAAAGCTTCCGAACAGCCCTCAACAGAGCCGTCCCCGCCTCGGTCGGAGTTGGCCAGGGTGCACCGCGTGGAGGTCCCCAACCAAGCACCCCTGGAGGTCCCCAACCAAGCACCCCTGTCGGCTGACAGCTAATTACTTTTGATCTAGTAGAAGAAGATTCGAAGAATTTTAATTTAATAATATGAGTTATTCTATATCCTCAAGCAGTCCCCAGGCACAGTTTAGTGCCAATAAATAAACCAAGACACAGAGTTTAATTCAAAATCCTCATTGAGTATGCAGTTGTTTAATCTTTCATATCATCGTGATTGCTATCAGCGTCGAGTTGCCAGCCGAAATTCGCGGAAACGACGCGGTACATTAGGCGTATTAACATGAAAGAACGCTATCAGATGCATTATTTGACGACCTCTGTGGCGTAGCGGTAGAGCATGCGACTGCTAAATCAGAGGTTGCAGGTTCGATTTCCTTTCAGTGCAAATATTTGTGTGCCTGAATATGAACTTATCTACTATTTTCATTTATCTGCGTGTTTCTATCTATAATATGTATATCCGCATTCAAGAACTATGCTTACTTTGGGTCTAGATAGCGCTGTGTAGAATGGCGTAGAATTATTTATTTTCTATTTTGCAACATTATTAGCATGTCAACGTTAAATTTTCCGAATAAACGTTGGACATAGGCTTAAAGGCATACAGCTAATCCTATGGTAAACGGTTACCACTATCTGTAAATACTTGAGATAAACTGACAATACGTGTGTGACTCACACACGTATTGTCAAATTATCATTCTTCTCAAGGGGCTCTGGTGAGTCTATGTTCCCAACTTTGGTTGGGTTAGTTTGACAATGCAATTAAATACACCAAGTAGTAGTAGTAGTATCTCTTTATTGTACGCCAAGAATAAGTTTTTTTTTTTAAAGAATATTAGCAACCGAAATTACTAATATTCCCCCTAACCCCTCCAGCTAAGCTTAATTGCTTGTGTTAGGAGTGGGTTCACGTCGGTAGTGTAATGGCCAGGATTCGAACCCGGGACCTCTCGATCATAGGGTTGACTCCTTAACCACTAAGCTACCGACGCTTGACGAAATACGATACTTGACGAGACTTGAGGACTTGAAGAAATACAAATATTACACTATGGTATATACAATTGGCGGCCTTATTGCACAGTGGCAATCTTTTACAGGCAACCATTGGATGGAGAAAAAAGTCGGAATTCGTATTTGGGTAGAATGGTGTACTTGATCAATTTAGGTACCTAAATATAGGTACACTTCAGATCATTGCCAAACTAAACATTATTTTAAAACTTAAGTACTTAATGCTATTTAACTGCGGTTTTATGAAAACAGTTGCCAGAAAAATATAAGACACCGGTTTAGACATCGGTATTATTAGCAATATTATTGATTTAATTACGAAGGACCATCAGCTTATTCAACTAAATCATTACAATAGATTATACATTATCATGACAATAACAGGTCCTTTTTTTTTTACGTGCGGAAATCCCTTCGGATCCTACCCCCCCGTCGGCCAGCCGTATAAATAAATATATTATTAGGAATTGCGTGTTTTTTCAAGCAATGCACAAGATACATAAAACAAGTATCTGGTGACAATTTATGGATAGTATTGTAGCATCAAGTCAATTGTATAATTTACTAGCTGTTGTCCACTACTCCGCTCCCGTGAAACTTTGATTTCGTTCACCTAAGGGTGTAAAAATTGCCTAGGATTTTCAAACCTGCGAAATATAAACAAAAATCATAAGAATCGGTAAAGCCGTTTCGGAGGAGTTCGATAACCAACACTGTGACATGAGATTTTTGTATATATACTAGCCGATGCCTGCAGCTCCGCACGTTTGGAATTCTGATCCCGTTCCCGCAACCCATGGAGACCTATTCCCGAGATAAAAACTAGCCTATATATTCCGGACTATAATCTATCCCTGTGCCAAATTCCAGCCAGATCCGTTCAGCCGTTTTCGCGTGAAAGAGCAACAAAGACATACATTATACATACTTTTTTTTAAGTCTGTATTTGTTTAGGAGCTTTTAGCCTAAACACATACATACATACTCACAAACTTTCGGGTTTGTAATATTAGTGGGATATATATATATTAGAAGTTAACAGTACTCATCATTGTGTCTTTGTAATACGGATGATCTAAGTCAAGCAAACTCTTTCCTATTTCGAAACAATTCTATTGGACAAAAGTCGAGTAATTTGTATTCAAGCAGTAATTCCAGCCTTTTTCGGCCATCATCCTTAATCCAACATCCAGTTATCACCACATATACAGTCGGATTCTTCCGCGAAACGATACAACCCTAAGAAATAAATTAAATACAGTTGTTTCCGCAAAAACGTGTAAGTAATGTTACGAAGTTGGCAACACTGACCGACCGCGATGAATGCTCACAGAAAAGTAGGTCGCCAGAGCTACAAACACATTAACGAAATAAGACGGGAAACTTTTATAATTAATGTAATACAATGCCAGAGCTGCGGAGAATTAATGCCAAACTCCGATGGAGATAAAAAAAATCGCCTCTTTTGATTACTAGTATCACAATATCGAAAGAAAAACAGTAAACATTAAAACATGATAAATATGCCCAAAGTTTTAATTGACCGCTTTCGAGATAAAAAGTAAAACGTTTAGTTTATGATCTTTTACACCCTCGGTGTTTAATTTACGCAAGGCAAATAAAATATTGAAGGCTATAAAACTGTCAGTGTTGCCAAGTGCAACTTTAGTAATACCTTCCATTTTATTATTAACTCATACTTATAATAGGCATATACTTAATATACTCGATAAAGGTATTTTTGTAACATACCTGTAGCATAGGCCGGTTCGAGGTCATCCTCGTCGTCGGTGTGATGTCTGCTGGAGGCGTGCGAGTGCGAATGGTGCGGCACGCCCACATGCACCGGCTGTATAGGTTGCTCGTAATGTTTGTGATGGTCTACATACACGCGATGATGGTGAGGACATGGTGTCGGCGGCAAGTAGTCTGCTAACGTCCCACCACGAGTTAAGGTCGAGCCAGCACTTAATGTTCCACCGCCCGAACATGACGCTAACGCACTCCGCACTGACCCTAGATCGAGGGATGGTCGTCGGGATAGTTCGCCGTAGCTCTCACCGAACAGTGCGCTCGCAGGTACCGCGTGGCGTATCTCGTGCTGATGGTGCGAGTGTCCGCCGTTAGACGAGGAGTGGGGCGATGCAGAGTGGTCACGGCTGTCGCGAGACGTCGACGCGGTATGGATAATACTCTCATCGTGTGTTTCCATCACTTCTCTGGCCGTCGGTGGATTTGGATGAACATGTACCGCAGAAGTTCCCGCCCGTCGCGGACTTCTACCACGATCGGGGAGCACCGACGACGCCGACCAATAACCCCACGCCATTTTCTCTCACTATTTATGAATTCACTGTTACGATTTATTAACAACGAGTAATAAACATAGGAAGACTATTCAATCCTGTGGAATGTTGAATTTTGGATTAAAGGGCTAGCCTGGAGGCATGCGAATAGGTCTTTAGTGTGACGAGGTCGCGTAATCCGAATGTGTGGCCGGCGAGGTCACGAGAGCGCGGTGAGTTGAACGCCGACGGGCGGCGCCGGCTCGAGGGGACGCGACAATTGGGTAAATGAACCTAATCGCCTTTGACGTTGGCGCCTCGGGGCGACCGAGACAAAGCCTTGACACCGCACACAATGAAAGCGCACGTGATACCTTCAAAAATGTTTTGACATGCTACTCCGTCGACCGAGGCTGGAGTGACAGATCCATTCGTAGTACAATAATCGTGTAATCCTGTTTATATCGCAGCCAGTGAGTTTCATTTCATATCTCATTGCTCCGATAGGATCGGGCGCGGTGACGAGGCTCGGGCGCTACTAATTCAAGTTTATTCAACTCGGACCACCAGTTTAGGCGAGGCCTACTAAATGAGATGGAAACTTGGTTGATATATTACGATAAACAACTGACGCGGTGATCCTTGCTGGCTGGTGAATTGATAGGTGATTATTTTTGGGGTTGTTGATTTACAAGTTTCTAATTTTTTACCGACTTCAAAAAGGAGGAGTTTCTATGCTCATCCGTATTTATATTTTTTTATACTAGCAAATATCCTATAAAGGTTTTATTGAGTCTTATATCAGGTAATAACCACTGTTTGTTAATACAGTTATAGGTGATGTACCTCATTATTTTCAGCGTCACCGCGTCCGTCGTCAGGAAAATTTATATTGAATGGCGAACTGCCCTTTAATAACGCTTCATTAAACTGTAACCTATTTAAAGTGGAGGCTAGTGACGTCAGCGGTTGAGAAATAAGCGCACGGTGTCGACGTCTATTGCTTCATGAGTCGGAAACCGCTGCGATACAACCTGACAGTTTAAGCCCTATACCTACTAGGGGTGCGATGCGTCGCGATGCGGTCGGTACCCCGCCGCCCGATCGCTACGCTCTCTGGTGCGCCACTTTTAACTCACTACTCACACTATAAATAAAGCACAAACCAGATCAATGGCGGACAATAGCAGACAATGTATACAATAAATTCATTCCTTGTTATCTTGGCGTCCATAAAGCGCTGTGTCATTGTTTGCCGGGACATATATAATTCGGAAAGTGGTTGTGATTACGCTTATTTCGGTGACAAAGGCTTAAAATATCGCTGTTAGTTATTGCTGGGAAGCTTTATATTTGCTTACATCACTTTAAGTGGCATTAAAATTGCAGACTTGGTAGTAGTTAGTATGCAAATGTATGCATTGTTCTTAGCACGAGTTAATACGCGATTATTACAGTACATCGTAAATACAAGACATGCGGAGTCCTGAGCAACGGCAAGCTCTATGTACTGCAAACCCACACATATATGTAATGTAATCGCAATAAATAGTTGCTCCTTATGTAATGCTCTAAAGGTACAATTGATTTAAATCTAGCACTCGAGTGAAGATAATGCATAAATAATTATTGCAAAAGCTTTTTCTTTTTCCTTTTTCTCCAATCGAAAGCGTTCATTCGCGTACTCAGTCTTTCATTTATTTAACACTTCAAATAGAGCAGGAATAAGTAGAATAAGTCTTATTGAACGATATTTAACAGTAGAATCGTAAAAAAAATGTAGCTAATAATTTAACACATATGTACCTTTTTTTTTTTTTTTATCGTGCGGAAATCCCTTCGGATACCCCCCGCCGGCCAGCGGGGGCGGTTATGTCGGGCTTGCACCGACTAAAACCGCACGCCGTCTCGGGTCTTCAGACGCCGGGGTGTAAGGTTACCCATAGAGCATATCCCTCGCACCCCGGCTGACCCTGGGCCATCTCACCACTAACAGCATCGCTCATCCTGTCTCCTCTAAAAGCAGAGGAGTACGGAGAGCGATGTGTTCCCGCCACGTTGGGTATTGGCCGACGATCAATGCCAACCCTATGAAGGGGTGAAGGGGAAGCCATTGACCGCCGCCCAGGGTGTACCGGCCGCTCCGATTCCGTTCCCCCCGGACTGCAGCGGGATCGGAATCGGAGCGACACTCGAGGAGGTTACCCAACACACACCCCAACACATATGTACCTACATTTTATGTTATGGCACTTTCTCGATTACGCGCAAGATTACACAAAAACTGAAGATATCACACCTTATAGTCAAAGTGAACTTATTTCATTACGAGCTCTTTGATCTCGGTTCTTCGCAGAGACTTTGACGCCTCCAGGTATACATACCTAAGATACATAATATCTTACGTGTTCGGTAATTAAATGCTGAATCTCGACGGAGTCTTCACTTTTAAGAGATTAAACTTTTGAACGTGTATTTTCTTAGAAAACTTCTGCCTACTTGTATTTTTATTTCGTCTCATCCGCTTTTCGACTTTTAATACAGGGCTCTGATTTTTAATTAAATATCAAGAACATGTGCTTGGAAAATGATTAATTTACTGCTTTAAATATAGCATATTATTTACTTATAGCTAGTCTACGCTTTTCATTACTTATTACTAAGTTTCTGATTACTTACATCTTTCAATATAAGCATACGAGATACGATAAAAGAATAAGGCTATAATATCATAATACCTAGATATTCATTGTTTTCGATAACAATGGCAATACTTACTAACCGCTTTAATAATAAGAAGGAATGAGTGCATATTTTTGTATTATTATTCTATTTTTCGATATTGTATTGTATTTTTATATTTTTTGTTATTGTTCGATTTCCGCACGATAAAAAAAAAAAAAAAAAAAAAAAAAAAAAAAAGGTATTCTGTTAAACAATTTTTCAAGGTGCTCTATTTTATTTGAACTGACATATTGTATTTTAAAAAGGAGAGAATGGATCCCTATTATGAGCTCTTAAATTAATAATATTGATTATTTGATCCGCTGAATGTATTATTTTAAGGCTACATTCACCTTATTATTATTATTATTGAGAATACGATTTAATCACTCTTCATAAGAATATACGTTAACTTAATTTGATTACATATAAAATAATGTATAAAACCATAACATTAAAGGTAGATAACTTACAAATTCTTCGCCAATTGACCGGAGACCTGACTCAAACAACACACTAAGACACTTGTGTAACGAAGCGTTACGGTAAATATGTCGCAATGCCTTGCGGTTCGGCAAGTTTACGTGTATCCAGTCCCCAAGGAGAATCCTAACGTATTTCACATTTTATTTTCGGGTTCTGAAAGGGTTGGAAGATGATGTTGCTTCTTTTTTAAGAAATCACGAACAATTTGTAAGCTTTTAGGCAAGGTTAACATTTTTAACATTACGTAATTTGATTTTATGTGGATAAATGCAACATACATACTAATATAATTCTTGTTTACTGTGAGAGTTGGCCTAGCAAGATAATATCGTTGCTTATTTATTTAAAATATATAACTACAATCTAACTAATCTAAGAGGTAACTCTTGACATATGGGATTGACAGAAGCTAGACACAAAATGTTGATTTTAACGAAAAATAAAATAATTCTAAAACTAGAAGTTATTATTTAAACAATTAAAAAAAAAGAGATAATGTGTAATATTCAGTTGAAGGAGTGCAATGCGACATACTTCAGTTAAAATTTCTACATTTAATTTAAATATGGCGGCATTTTTTATTTCTGCGAGACGTCCTAAAAAGGTTACGGTCAACCATTTTCATTTTGGAATTTTAGTGTTGTTACATTTTAATTGTTAAAAGATTAATCAGTTCATATGAAAAATCATAAGTTAGCAAAGGAGTTGCTAAACCAGAGATCATAAATCGATCGATCATAAAATCTTTTTTATCTAAAATCGGTTATCCTCACTATCAATTTGTAGCCAACTTTGACCCAACTCTAAACGACAGCTATCAAATGGTACTTTTTACATTATTTAGACTGTAAGTACCAGAGAAAAGGTATGTTAGAATGTGGAAGCCACAAAGACTTTTTTTTTGACATTCTATGCAAGAATGTAACCGAAGCTCTGAAGTATTTATTAGAATAATAACTGATATAAAACAAGCGGATGTAGTCACGTGTGTAATCAGGGAAATACTGTCAGGATTTACCTATCATTCTTCCTTCGCCACTGTTGAGTCAAATAGAACTGTTTTGTAATTAGACTATAGTCAGACTATATCAGACAAATCAAACACTGCGTTTACAGGTTAACCCGTGTATAAATTCCATACCTCAACGCAACAAATTCAAGTACATCATGTTATGAAACTGAGTTAATTTTTACAACAGATCTTTATCTCTTTACATTAACTTAAAAATCACGAACAAAAAAGTTAGCCAACAATAAAAAGCTCAACGTTTAAAAAGCTATGAATAGACTTAGCAAAATGTAGTTTACTGTGCACGTCGCTGTCGTGTCCAATGCTTTAGGCATATATTAGTTAGGTACCGAGTCTAAGCCTTTTGTGCCAGGCTACGTACAACCGTCGGGCTCGCTCGGGTTATCAAGATGCTAAAGTGTAAAACGACGTTAGCTGGCAGACTGATTTTGCAATATGTTTCACTTGGACTGCTACGACCGGGGGTGCGGGTTCGATTCCCGCTTAGTGCAAATATTTGTACGCATGAATATGTCTATTTGCATTGGTCTGGGTGGTTCTATGTATAATATGTATGTATTTACAAAAAAAAGTATATAAGTAAGTATGTTTATCCGTATTCTGGAACCCATAACACAAGCTAGTTAAACTATGCTTACTTTGGATATAGAAAGCGCTGTGTAGAATGTCGTAGAATATTGAATTAGTGAATAAGACGAACAAAATAAATAAATATTATATCAAACTTATGTTACTGGACAACGCCCTAAAAATATTTTCAATATTTTCAATTATAGTGCTTTTATGAGTTCGATATATTGTCCAGAACATGTAGGTACTACGAAAAAAGAGGATATGGGACGGAACTGATAGAAATCTAAAATATGATTTTATAGTTAAAACATTGTAATTTTACATGACACATGAAGCGGTTCAAATTACAAAAATTTTGTATACCTCAGGGTAAGGGGTCATTCGGCCCACTATGGAACTCGGACCGGGGACCACGTGCTCCTTTTGAAAATTGATAATGGTGACCTGGGCTCACATGAGTTTATCTTTCAATAGAGCCGAATGCGCCTTAAGTGAATTTATTTATTTCTGGAAGGTACGCTTAGAGATTACTGCCATTGCACGACAAGAAACATTTGGAAACAGTAACTTATTAAGTCTAGACAGTTACCCAAATATAGCATACACTGCGCAATTAAGGTAAAATACGTACATCTAATGGTTGCCAGTAAGAGATTGCCAGTGTGCTAGGGCTGCCAATTGTATATACCATAATGTATTACTTATAATACATTTAATGTCTTATTCTTGGTGTACAATAAAGATATATACTACAACATGACACATGACAATGGCTAAATATATATATATAGACTATAGAAAACGTTATTTAATAACAGAGTACTATAAACATACTTATTATGTATAAACCGTACATCACAAGCCGCCAAACAAATATCGCCTCACAGACACAGATCACTGTTTCCGATAAGACCTTTAATTGTATGAACAAACATGTATAATCTTTTTAGGTGTGCCAGAATACAAAATATGGAATTACCTGTCCCTGTTAAAAAGTGTAGTTATATGTACGTAATATAGGTAATTGTTTACAGAGGTAAACCGCTTTTTATGGTGGGACGCAGCTACCCCAGATTGTAGATTAAAGTATGCTCTCGTGTCATTAGTTTGAGCTTATGTTTGTTGGTCCTGGGTCTGTATCTGGGTCGGGTTTGTTATTTGTGTATAGGAAGGGTCAATGAAGGGTAAAAACGGGTCCTTGTCTACTTGGCATATGTAGATAGACGTGAGATCTATATACAAACACCTAACACTAAAACTAACTATATGTGTAACGGCTGGCAATTAGTTGACCCATCAGACTAACTGTTGGCGTGGTGAGGCGATTGCACTTTGGAGCCTGGGCCCCAATCTCTAACTCTTCCTTTTCATTATTCATATGGCCTATCTTGGCTTTTAAGGGAGCAACCGTCTTACGCCCCATTCCCTTGAAGAAAGCCGGCGATAGATTGGCTTGGGCCCCATACACACCCTATCACAATCAAAAAAGCAGTTAGCAATAATTATCTTCGCACTGTAACAGCGCCTTGTTGTGCCCTAGTTCCCACCCCATCGAAAGTGACTGCTCAAATGTAATACCTATTAAGTAGATCCAACCACAATATCCATCTGACATTCGACACATCAATATTCGAATTGTGCATTTTCGAAGTTGGCATCAACACCGCAGACACCGACAAGATAATATCGAATTATCGACCTCAAGGGGATATTGGTGCAATCACGCTCGACTTGCGAAATGGCAACCTCAGTCAGATTTATGAGGTTCAGATGAGATTTATAAGCGTCAGATGCTAATTGGTAGTTGTAAAAAGAATTACAATTTTATTTTTGTTTTCAAAGAACCGATATCACTAGTATTCCTGTCAACCCCTCCAGCTAAGCGAAATTGCTTGTGTTTGAAGTGAGTTCACGTCGGTAGTGTAATGGCCAGGATTCGATCTCGGGAACTCTCGATCGTAAGGCCGGCGCTTCAAATTAAAGTTACCCAATTACGGTACTTTTTAGAAACATACATTTTTGACACACACACCACACACACGCCATTGTGATCTTTTTACAATTTATATAGGTTACCCAGTGACCGCATTCAGCATCTGCCCGCAGTCTTTCGCAGATCGTCATCCCACCTGGCCGGAGGGCGTCCTACACTACGTTTGCCGAGTCGCGGTCTCCACTCAAGAACACGACTGCGGGCAGATGCTGGATGCGGCAACCTGAAGACAGGGCGCTATGGCGCTCATTAGGGGAGACCTATGTCTAGCAGTGGTATAATAGAGGTTGATGATGATGATGACCCAGTGACATCCGCGTACCCCTCGCACCTCAACTGACCCTGGGCCATCTCCGGTTTCGAGATGGCCCCCCTCGGGTCTGGGATCCACGGTGTCCCCATCTTGCCCCGGTTGGGGGGGGGGGGGTAATGAAGTACCTATATACATACAGGTTAAACATTCAATCCTGCTACTTCAGGTTCACCGCAGTCGAGTCAAAAGTGCCGAACCAAATATTGAATATCGGCATTTGGACATCGAATAACAATATATCTAACGAATTTACTATCGGTTACAGATCGAAAACACGTGAGTTACGAATCAAATGGACCTGATACAATCGTATTTACATTCAGGAACGCGAATTCTCTCCGAATCTGGGTCCCACACAATTTAATTATAAATTTATTTTTAGGCGGCATACAAAAAAAGAGCTAACTTTAGGTATACTGGAAAATTTCACAATGTATTGGAAAAAGAATAAGGATGTAATAAAATTTCCAAACGTATTTCATTACAGACAAACCAGTTTTTTTTACGATTTTAGATATGAATTTGGTTAAAACATTTATAAAAAAAAACCTAGCTGTCGTCAGCGTGAAATACTATTCCGCTTACCGCGACCCAAAGGAATATATACCCGTGGATCAAGTGAGGAATAGCGTTACAAGGGAACGTCCTGATATGGTATAATATGTAGAGACCAGGATAGAGATAGGGACGACAGAGGAATGACATGGTAAGGGACGACCTAAGCGTACGTATATCGCTTAGATCAAGGACGTTCTAAGCGAAGGCCAGGCCAAGAGTACCCGTATATTGTGAGCATTTATAAAAATAATTATAACAGTAGAAGAAGCGAAAGCTCGGCTCGTAGCACATTGAAAAGATGTGCTTACCCTAATGTGAAAGAGACGTAACTGAATTAATGCATGTAGCTTTCAGAAGATTTACCTAAATTTTATTTGCTTGGAACTTGAAGGTTTCAACTACTTACTACTTCACCTCTCAGCATAATTAATTTCAAAACTCAAGCACATCTAAGTGAAGCGAGTGGAGCGTCTCTATTTTAACCAGTTTTGGTTCAACAGACTGCGGTCTGACTTCCGAAATGCATAGAAATAAAATTATATTACAAGCAGAATAGTTGGCAAGAGTTTTCAAGAGTTAATTTATGAAAGATACTTGTTTAACACAAGAACATCTCAAATAATATAACGTAGCAGAATACAAGGAAAAGATTTTTGAAAATTCATTGATTTGATTTTAGTGAAATGCGGTGTGACAAAGCTTAATCCTGAATTAACACATTATTTTCCCTAAGAAATAGAACGGATACAAAAAGTAAGTTTCAACGTCATTTCGAATTTTATTATCTTAAGTTAGCAACTGTACTAAAAATTATGACAATGGTCTAAAATCTACAATAGGGCAACATAAAAATATACAATAGCGAACACCAGAAATGGATTTATGTCCCTTTCAATAACGATAGTACCTATAGTATAGTATATATACCTTTTTTTTTTTTTTTATCGTGCGGAAATCCCTTCGGATACCCCCCGCGTGCCAGCGTTATGTTATGTCGGGCTTGCACCGACTAAAACCGCACGCCGTCTCGGGTCTTCAGACGCCGGGGTGTAAGGTTACCCATAGAGCATATCCCTCGCACCCCGGCTGACCCTGGGCCATCTCACCACTAACAGCATCGCTCATCCTGTCTCCTCTGAAAGCAGAGGAGTACGGAGAGCGATGTGTTCCCGCCACGTTGGGTATTGGCCGACGATCAATGCCAACCCTATGAAGGGGTGAAGGGGAAGCCATTGACCGCCGCCCAGGGTGTACCGGCCGCTCCGATTCCGTTCCCCCCGGACTGCAGCGGGATCGGAATCGGAGCGACACTCGAGGAGGTTACCCAACACACACCCCAGTATAGTATATATACCTATAGTACCGGAGTATACACCGAGGCACATAACAAATCCTAAGAAAATATGGCTGTCATATAGTTCCTACGCAGAGGGCAACTAATTCTACAGTTTTACGAGGCAATACGAACAAACTTAAGTATTATTCAACCCCCGACGCAAAAACGACGCGACGGGGTGTTGTAAGTTTGGCGTGTCTATGTGTGTCTGTCTGTAGCATCGTAGCTCCCGAACGGATGAACCGATTCTTATTTTGTTTGTAAGGTGAATTAGTTACGAGTGTTCATAGCTATGTCGGGGGTTTTTTAAATTTCATAATTTTTGTGATCTTCAGAGGCCAAGTCTAATATATTGTTATTTATTCAATGAAAGGTTTTAGAGCTAAGTAGAGCGGTAAATTCGTAGGTAATTTGACGACCTGTGTGGCGTAGCGTTAGCGCGTTCGAGTGATCAGTCAGAGTTTGTATGTTTGCATGCATGTTTGCATGCATGAGTTTGTATGCATGAATATGTATAGTATATGACATTATCCGCATTCTAGAAGCCATAATACAAGCTAGTTAAGCTATGCTTACTTTGGATTTAGACTACATTGTGTGGAATGTCCTAGAATTTGAAAAATATTAAGCTACTTCTGAAAGTTACTGTACAGTCGGCAGCACACCTATAGCGATCGAATAAATAATTTCTTCAGTTAATATGTGTTTGTTCGTTGACTTCCCGGTATAAATTTATGTTTTAACACGATTTCTTCGCCGGTGATTGTAACCGAATGGTGGTAAATTATATGATTTTACCCTAAATCACGTGGTTTTATTACAACAGTAACAGTTTATTAGTTTATTGGCTGTATTAAATTTTGAAACCGGATATACAAATGACGAAACTACACCAAATATTTTATGTTTTATTTCACCAATGAACAAACAACACTTCATGTGTGGGAGGTGGAAAACAATGGCCTAACTAAAACATAAGTAAAATTGCCTAACTCATTTCTGTATGATTGTGAACCCGAGATCCGCTCTGCTCCTGTTTTTAGGGATTTTCTTTAAAAAAGCCCTATTGCTATCGAGTTGTCGTCGTCGACGTCGTCGTTGCCAATTTTCTGTCACGGTTTTGGGTATGAAGGAGATGAGCTATCGAGTTGCTGTTTTCGGTAATAGATTCGTGTTGGGGTGGACCATTGCAAGATAAAGAAAAAATCGCAAAAAATTGCAAAAAAAAAATCGCAAAATCGAAAATCCCTTGTATTCGGCTGAGCTCGTCTCAGGAATTAAACTTGTTTTTTTATATCACATGTCAATTTCACTTCACCTCGCCTGATGGTAAGCTGAAGGTAAAGTCTCAGGAAAGAGGGTCACCATTACATACACGTACCATGTTAACAATGGTGGCACTCTGCTTGACGGCCTCATCAGAAGAGGATTGTCGTCGCAGTACCGTGTGACACCCACCGGTCCCACTAGTGCTGCGACCACAATCCCCCTGCCCGGCTATGCACTTGCTGACCCCTGACCGCAATCAAACCGAAATTGGATTACTATGGAGGGTTTTTCGCAATCGTGCACGGTGGTACACCCACCCGGCCGAATTTTGTGACAAATTTGTGTCATCAAATTTCTACCACCAGTATGTGGCTTATCTTGGCCTTTACGGGACTGGCTGACCCCCTATTCTCGATAGGCAAGCATATGCCCAAGTCTCATCAGTCAATCAGTAGGTATACCAGTTCGCTGGGGGCTCGTAGGGCCCATACATCGAATACAACATACTACCACTCGATATTAACTTTCCTGTTCTCGTAACTCGTCGGTATAAAACATGGCTTACCACCATTTCAGAGTAATGAGAAACATTTATTAGAAGAATGACCCATTGAATCTCGATCGCACCGGTGTTACCTCCAATAGATCAACGAATCTAAGCAATAACTGTCCAGTAAAGAGTCCCCTTGGTGTTACGCATTCTATAAATAACTACAAGTCGCCATTCTGTATCCCGCTGCTCGGCGGAGAGCCTATCCGATAAGTAAGCTCCCATAAATACCAACCGAATGAAGGTTGAAAATGTTAACTTATTTGACGACTTATAGGCGGTTCTTGGCAAAGTACCTTTTTTTTTCGTGCGGATGGCAAAGTACCTAATACAGATTCGTGTACCATGCCGTCACTGCACTTTTGATATCTTCACTAATATTATAAAGAGGAAAGATTTGTATTTTTGTATGTAACGAATAAACGTAAAAACTACTGGACCGATTTAAAAAATTATTTTACCTTCAGAAAGCTACATCATCACTGAGTAACATAGGCTATATTTATTACTAGAAAAAAACATCTACGCGGGCGGAGTCGCGGGCAACAGCTAGTATAGGTATATTCACTGCTGTTGAATCGGTTAGGCAAAGTTATATTAACAGTGCATTTTCGTGTACAGGGCCGTACCAACATCCTCATAACGGTGCTTTGGCTCTAGCTTTCCTCTTAGGGTTGGGAGGTAAGACGGCAGTTGCTCCCGAAAAAGGCGATATATCAATCAAAAACAATAAGCGTCGGTAGCTCAGTAGTTAAGGAGTAAACCCTACGATCGAGAGGTCGCGGGTTTGAATCCTGGCCATTACACTACCGACGTGAACCCACTCCTAACACAAGCAATTTAGTTTAACTGGAGGGGGTTAGGGGGAATATTAATAATTTCGGTTACTAATATTCTTTTAAAAAAAAAACAAAAAAAAATTAGCGGGCCTCGAGTTCCATAGTGCAACCTTTGGATGATATTAACAGTGCATTTTCGCTAGCTTTGTTTTAGGCCTCATGTAATAGGAAGTGAGCCTATTACCATCAACTGGACATCTTTACCTTACTCCGTGCTGTTACTGATTTTTTTAAACAAAAGGCCCCATTACACTTTGATGAGCATTCAACTCGGGAACTCTCATACATTAGAAGTATTCGCTACCGCTGCACCACAGAGGCACTCATGAACTTGGCAAAAAATGTTTAAAAGTCTCGTTCAGGGTATTGTTTCCTGAAATGTGAGTAACATTAGCCGAATATGGGCTTATTACAATTTTGCCTAATCATTCGGGACATCAGCGATCAATAGATTAAAAAAAAAGGTTACCCTATCACAGTCCCCAGTTGGACGCAGACCGCTCCTAATTTATAGCACTCGGTCTTTTCTATTATAATTTAGGGTTGATCAGCATAATATAATAACTAGCTGTTGCCTGCTGTTCCACTCATGCACTGGAACCTGTTACCGGGATAAAAGTTACCTACTTATGTGCTATTTCAGACTATAATTTATCTCTGTGCTAAATTTAATCCAGATTCGTTCACCCGTACATCCATCGCATACCAAAGTCGATATCATGAGAGACAGTGATTCTCAGCCGGTCCATTTCGACCATGCGTACTTATTAATTGGATTCACCAACAACAAAATATTAAAATTAAAAAATATATAAAGACAATGATGAAAGCGGCGATAGCCCAGTGGCGTACGTAACGGACTGCTGAGACGAGGTCTCGAGTACGATCCCCAGTCGCCCCGGGCACACACGTCTTACTTTTCGTAGTTATGCGTGCATTAATAAATCTTAATTATCGCTCGCTTAATAAGGTGATTATTATTACATTGGGACCTTAACATAACTGGCGAATCGTGGGTGTATAATACACCTCTGTCTACCCTTTCGAGGATACAGGCAGTGAAGTTATGTATGTAAAATGATGATTATAATTGAAATATTTTTCAAATTTATATTCATAAATGAGACGTGATAGACTTTTTAATTGTAGTCTAATACTTTAGTATAATTTAAAACAAAAACCTGTCGAAAAAGTTATGACAATAATATAATCAGGGGGTGTTCAAACTTTGTCGTAATTCATGAAAACAGAACGACCGTCACTGTCCATCTTCATGATTGAACAAAAAGAAACAAAAATATAAAAAAGACGTAATAATTATACGTCTGACTTGTTCCTCGGGAGGTTACCTGGACAGGCATTTTAAGAATTTAGTGTGAATTATTATAAATTGTTTTGAACACTCAAAACCAGTGCGTAGGTATTAGGTACGTAAAGATTTTGAAAATTTTATTCCACTCTTGACATTTGAGTTGCCCTTTCTTTTATACTCTAAGTTTTACGTTTCATTTTCAGTACAAGTCTATTCACACCAACAAAATTGCTGAAGGAGGTACTTATGCCTTTACCCCAAAATGAAGGACATTTAACTAAACTAAACCAATAGCCAAGTAGCCTCACAGCGGTCACTCTCGAAGCTGTAGCGACGGCACATTCCCTACTAAATCAATCTTAAAGTTTCTGATCATCTATTATTACTGTAAGGAAATTACATCATCTTCTGAGCCTTTTCTCAACTCAGAGTCAGCTTTCAGTCTAACTACGAAACATGGTATCATCCATCAACAGTTCCAGACCGAAATTTCAGGCTATTCGTATCATGACACGCATTTAACCCGCAATCGGATCCGAAAACGGCACGTGACATTTCATTCAGTGTAAACCGAAAGAAATCTGAAGAGACTTCATGGTATATAAATACTACGTTTTCCGTTTTTGTATCCGTCGGGCATGATGTTCATGGTAGCCTCCCAATATTACAACCATTTACAATATATTCTAATTTCAATTTATAACAAACATTGTCATCTCTTGCTATACAACTGTCAAAACGAGGAAGCGTTCCGCTTCGCTTGTCACAAAACACGCCATAACGCTTCACAAACGTCGACAAAGTTGTAATTAGATTCTATTTGTAAACTATTCATGTAGATAATATGTATTCATAAGAGATAGAAAATGTCGAATGTCTAGTAACAATAAACTGTGATAGTAGAATCTCGAGCATAGTACAATAGCTGTCAAAAAGGACAGCGGCACGCTCGCCGCGCGGAATGTCATTCCGCATTATCTGACAATTTAGACAAAGCAAGTCGCGATTTGTTGGCGCGCGGTAATCTATTTCCAGTTAAAGAGGATGCAAAATATAAAGGGCAAAATATATTGTAGATTGTAATGGATTTGTGGCAACGAGTGGCAGAGTACGGATAACGTCGAAGTTCGGGCGTTTCTTAGTTGGACTGAAAGCCGACTATTACGGAGTTCGCAAAAGACTCGGCGGATTAGAGAAAGAACTATCGCTGAACATATAAGACATATCAAATAAATTAAGAATCTTTTCTTAAGTTGGATAAAAGAAGCAAAAAGCCTGTTTGACGATACAAACGCACGTGTATTAAGGTACACGCACAAGTCAGACGGCTTGTTACTGCCGCTTTATTTCTGACGTGATCATAACGAATCTTTTCTTTGTACGGCCATTGTTAAGCGAAAAGCTTACTCTGAATGTGCGAAAATGGTAACGTTTATCTCTATTCTTTCGGAAATAAATTCATTGTTAACAAATAATACGCTACACAAAGACAGAACTCAAGAACATAGCCAATTATATAAATACAGCGTCAGATCCGTTTGCATTCAAAGCTTGTACTTGAGTCCGGAGTCCGGGACTTACTCTTGATTTGGCTTGGGTTTTGGTGAAGCGACTGCTGACTGTGACCTCACAACCCGAGCGGATAGCCTGCGCTAGTATCTCGTCCGTTAATTACCAGGTGTATCGCCTAAAAGGTGAGTTTGGCTTGGACCGCGAACGTCTTTATGGCCAATAAATTCTTCGCTAACAGAGCCTACACAAAGATAGAACACAAGAACTCAACCAATTATATAAATACTCACTGTGAATTTTCCTTTAGTCAGAAACGTCTTAAAATAGTTTCACTAACTAAACTCTAACTAAAAACATTGTTAAATAACGTTTCAACTTCTGATGAAAAACAAGCACAGGTGTATAAAGGTCAGTTAGAATAATATGGTAAAGTTTTATCGGTACTGGGTTAGGTCATCGGGTCAGGTTAGGAATAAACTAAAACTATCCGGTGCAAGCCATAATGACATTGAGTTTCTGTTAAAATTTTTGAAAAACTCAAAAATAGATAACTTAAATTTACAAATTTTACTTAAGTTTGTTGAAAATGTAAAACAGAATTAACACTAACGGGTCCGTGTTAAAAATTAACGCGAAATTTAGAATCTAAAGAAACTGCCCTGCTGATATCGCCTGTGTGCCACAATGCTGTGCAGATGACCTACCATTAACTGTTCGAATAACTGCCAAGTGCAAAGCAGCTCAACTTGACAGATAACCTGGCAGGTTTTTTAATTTTACCATGAACACTTTTGGCTGAGCTATGGCATTATAAATAAATGTCAAAAATTACTTCCAACGCAAGCCGCTGAAATGTCAATCACGTGACCTCTGAGCGGAGATCGCTGACTCACCTGCTGTTCACCGAGATCATGGTATGAAATAAGGCGACCGTTCAATTCTCGGCTACTATTGACTTAAGAGTTTATGGCTTGCTGGTACAACATAAGTCACAAAACGATAACTTACTGACATATACTTTTAGACTTGCTCTCTGTCACCTTTTGTGTGACGTGATGCAATCATAGTATGTGAGAATTTCCATAGTCTCCATACGCACAAGGTTTAAGGGCACTTCTTCTTGTTTATATTCCATGGAAACTGCTAACCACACTTTGCCTAAATTTTTCGACAAAGAGGTCGAAAATTTTTAATTTTAGGACCTTAAGTCTTTTAATTAAATAGCAACGTCTTACGTTCAATTTATTCTGACGCCGTTGCGAGTCTGTGGCGGGCTTAATTTTGTTTGGGGCTAAATCCATTCGTTTCAATGGGCCACGAGTTGGCACACATTGACGGCTGAGCGCCTCCTGCGGTTCCAACGTAATCTTGGTGCCTCTTTGTTTTAATCTACTTTAGATTTAGAACGTAATGATATTTAACTTAGCCATATTCATAAAATCACTCAAATATCATCATCGACTTAGCTATGGTCCCGGTTGCAACCAACGTTTTCACCTCGTTTTCAGCCTGGGACCAGTATTCCTACTTTTTCGATGGATTTTCTTTTATTTTGTTTGTTTTAGTTATTACGTGAGCAACTGCTGTCTTAGCCAACTTCAAAGGATTACCAACGCAAGAGGCGATCCTTTGATCGGCAGGTATATCAGCTAGTAGATATGGTTGAATTGCTTCCCAAAGATGTTCATAGGACCACATACACCCAACAACTTAAACTTTACTAAACTGTTAAGTTTCATAGTCTAATAAATAACGGCGGTGCCTAGTTTGAAAGATTTATTTTTAGTGATTACAGTAGCAATCTTAAGTGGCTATCTGCATTATTCCGTTATTAAAACTTGTCGTGACTACAGCACATATTAGGTGAACCGTTTTACTTCCTAGTTTTCAGTCTACGAGGTGCCCTACTTAAGAAATATTAAAATAATAAGAAATTACCCAGTAAACGACTCGCTTACGGCGAAACAGTTTACTAAAGGAATGTGTTAAGGATAATACAAGCTAACAACGTTTTTAGAGCTCAAATTAATCTTTGGTTTTCAACTAGTAAATGTTGGGGGTTTGTCGTCGTAGCATCTTCGAAGTCCAAGCCAATCTCTGTTAGCTGGTAACACCTGCTAATTACCAAAAAGTCTCTGGCGCAGGGTTCCCTCTAGGGGTTGGGAGGTAAGGTGGCTGAACGACTTGTCCTCTATAAGCGTGTGACAGGTAGACCCACCGGTCACCCTAGCAAAAGCAGGCCGCGACAGCGACAGCGTCCCCTCTCTTTCCGCGGACACCGTTTCCCAAACCCGAAGGGGCCATCTCGTACCCAAAGATGACCCTGGATCAGCCGGGGTGCGAGGGAAATACCTTATGGGCCCACGTGACTTCGTGTGCGTCAAGTTCGGAATAGATCAAGGTATGCTTATTTCTGCAGAATATTAATGTATACATTCAGCCAATCTGTTCCGCGGTTTTCAAGTGATGCTCGAACATCAATAATAAAAAACAGACAAACCACCAAACACAAAAATTCTAAAAATCATATTTTCGCCATCGGTATCGCTCCTAGAAGACACATGAATTATATTTTTGGAAAAATATTCAATGTACAGTTTTCAACTCGTTACGATTTTATTATATGCATAGATAAACGTAAAACATAACATAACTTCACGCCTGTATCCCCGAAGGGGTAGGCAGAGGTGTACTACACACCCACGATTCGCCAGATTGGGACCTAAACATGCATAGATAACTCAACCCAAAAAACACTTTGGATCAAACTAGAAGAACAAATTAATTCAAAATGACCCTACGTAAATTTCAATTTGGGTCCCACGAGTTTTGTTGCCTCGGCCAGTGTAACATGTTAGCAGTGTAACAAGTTTTAGCTTTCTAGGTCAACAGAGGACTTCTGGAGGACGTGGCAGAATAGACGTGTTAAATTATAAGTTCATTTTGTACATAAATACTGAAGATGTCTTAAAATAGAACTGGAAAGGGCTCGGAGTTTCTGAGACTTACGAAAGTTGATGTTGTAAAAGACTGAAAATAGTAACTGAAGTGGAATATGTCTTTTATTAATAATTGGTTTGAAGAGGTATTAAAAATATGTTCGTTAGTTTATAATTAAAGATTATCACAAAGCAAAGGATTAAATATTTATGTTTTAGTCGCCTATTTATCTAAAAATAAAACGCTAAATTTGCTATTTATTAAGCTCAAAACTTGAGAACCGTTCGACCGATTGGACCATCCATTTGTTGTTGTGTTCGTTATTGTCATGACAAGTTTTATATGAAAGAACATTTTGGATAATCTACGGGAATTTTGCCTATCCCGGTGACGTTGAGAACGAAGAGTTTACCTTGTTTAATGGCAAGCTTAAGGTGACATCTCTGGAATTAAGGTCACCATTATAGATACCAATAATACCATAATAGTGGCCTTCAGCTTAACGGCCGCATCAGATGTTTTTCACGCCCAACTTCTTTTTTTTTATGTGTTGATAAACATACATGTTTTTTATCTTATAATCTAGTACAATGTCCCACAAAACCGTACAAACGGTTTGGCTGTGGGATCAGGAAGTAGGTATCTAATTATACATTAACAATACAATATCAGGTAATTAGTAATTATGGCAAGGAGTTCAGAAGGTGCTTTTTCCATTTCATCTTAAATATATTTATTCTATTTTCTTTTCTAATGTCTATTGGTAAGCTATTCAATCTGGGGGTGGCAGGTGAGGCCGCCTGTTACCCCAACAGAAGCAGGCCGGGACGGTGGGGCGCCTAGCGCCCCTCCCCCAAACCGGGGCAAGACGGGGACACCGTGGTTCCCAAACCCGAGGGGGCCATCTCGAAACCGGAGATGGCCCAGGGTCAGTCGGGGTGCGAGGGATATGCTCTATGGGCAACCTTACATACCGGCGTTTTCACCCGAGACGGCGTGCGGTTTTAGTCGATTCAAGCCCGACATAACCGCTCCCGCTGGCCGGCGGGGCGGTATCCGAAGGGATTTCCGCACGAAAAAAAAAGGTAAGGAATTCTTTTCTTAAGCGTCCCATCCCCATATACATTATTATCCCTCGGTATTAAAAGAGCCCCTTAAAAGAGCCGGGATTGTATGAAGAAGGAAACACGTGTTATACATAAATACAGTTAGAGGTTCATGAGAGAGCAAAGTAATGCTAAGCAAGATGGTGTTTTATAGGAAGAAAAGCAAGAAAGAAAGAAAGAAATGTATTTCGAATGTCATTAAATTTGTTCGTTGAATTTCGGGCTTGGCACCAACTTCAACAGAAAAGAGTAACGCGTTTTTTTTGTTTTCTGAATATAATCTGTAATTCAGTTATTTTTTAGTGTTCTTTTGGTATTACAAGTAGGTTTTAATGTTTTTTATTAAAATTTTGCTTACTTTTCTCTTTTTAGTAATTCATATGGGACCACCCGCACCCGGAAGCTAACCCAAACCCGATGTTAAAAGAATTTTTGAAATAGGTTAATTAGCGACGAACTCATATACCAAACATGTATTTCGGGACACAGACACAGTTAGACTACGAGACACAGTTAGAGAATATAGGCGTGATATTATGTTATGTAATAGCATCAATAATGTCCACATATACGATAGCAGCAATAAAGATTGATTTCCTGGCATTGATTGAAGAGTTCCGTTTTCTGTCTCCAAAACTTAACATCAGATCTTTACGAAATTAAAATGGGACCACCTGGGAAGTTAACCCTTGAAACTAAAAAAGAATTTTCCAAATCAGTTCAGGCGTCTTCAAGTAATCGGCGAACATATATATAAAAAGGGTTCCGAAGAATTGAGAACCTTTCTCCTTGTTACCCGACTGCGCCAGAAGGAGGGTTAGGTTTTTCGAGAGGATGTGTTTATATATATATTTATGTATAATTGTTTGGCACGCTCTGCAGCTTAAGAGGATTTAGCTTGAGAGGTATCATAAGATTCGTATTTTCTGTAAGAGTGCTACTGGGTACATCAAAATTAACAAAAAAACAAAATGAGGGATTGTGCCGCTGGGGTGTGTGTTGGGTAACCTCCTCGAGTGTCGCTCCGATTCCGATCCCGCTGCAGTCCGGGGGGAACGGAATCGGAGCGGCCGGTACACCCTGGGCAGCGGTCAATGGCTTCCCCTTCACCCCTTCATAGGGTTGGCATTGATCGTCGGCCAATACCCAACGTGGCGGGAACACAACGCTCTCCGTACTCCTCTGCTTTCAGAGGAGACAGGATGAGCGATGCTGTTAGTGGTGAGATGGCCCAGGGTCAGTCGGGGTGCGAGGGATATGCTCTATGGGTAACCTTACACCCCGGCGTCTGAAGACCCGAGACGGCGTGCGGTTTTAGTCGGTGCGAGCCCGACATAACCGCCCCCGCTGGCCGGCGGGGGGCTATCCGTAGGGATTTCCGCACGAAAAAAAATAAATAAAAAAAGGGATTGTGCCGCTAAAATGTATGATGTTAAAAAATATTTTCACTCAAACTTATCGAGTAGGGTATCAAAACGCTTCAGATTGTGATTAAAATATGTATATCATAACTAAAAAGTATACAATAAAATGATTAATAAAGAAATAAAAATACACGACTGCCCTAAAAAGATAGAAACAAGTTCGATAACAGGCGAAACTATTTGCAAATCATAAACCTAAAGAAAATTATTGGGTACCCCCTGCTATCAAACTTATTTCGGTCTATTTAGGGCAGTCGGGATTTTGATTTTCTTTTAATTATTAGAAGTCGGCTAAAAGTAGAAATGATGTATTATTACAATTGAAACATTAAAGGAACAGTTTCAAGTGAAGCTGGAGTTTTACTTTGAGTAGAATAAAAATATGAAAAGAAATGGTGCAGTATTGTACTAGAAAAGAAAGAATATAAAAAGCTAATAGTTTTCTCTGTGCCGCGGCGTCAAAGAACTATCTTTATTATGATTACAGTACAGAAATGATACGAAACAATGAAACAGAAGTATGTCGAGTGAAAATTACTGTACCCAATGAGATAACGTATACTTAGAAATAGTAAGGATACATGATATTGTCGGAAGTTTATTCGAATGTCACACATAGAAATAAAACTATTTTTAACGGATTCTATCGCGATTTATTTGATGTTATATAATTGTAGAACAGTACGGACTGCAAACAGCAAAAATAGTAAGGATATTTAGAAGATAACTTTTTATCGTTACAACTTTTATAGTTCTATTTCTATACATGTATACAAATAGGGAGTTTACAGCGTCCTGCTTCTACTTCCTTGACGCCCAAGACAACCTCACCTAGAAACCGGTTCGCACTTTTTTTTTTTTTTCGTGCGGAAATCCCCTCGGATACCCCCCCCCCTGCCGGCCAGCGGAGGCGGTTATGTCGGGTTTGAACCGACTAAAACCGCACGCCGTCTCGTAAGGTTGCCCATAGTGCATATCCCTCGCACCCCGACTGACCCTGGGCCATCTCCGGTTTCGAGATGGCCCCCTCGGGCACCGGTTCGCACCTGCTAAACAACGGACGATGCTCTAGCGCAAGGTTTCTTCTCAGGGTTGGGAAGTCAGATGGCAGTCACTCCCGGCAAGGCCGATATATCAATCAAAAATAGTAAGCGAACCTCGGGCTCCAAAGTATAAACTTTAGATGCAACTGGAAAATCGCTTTGAGGATGACGATAACCTAATAAAGCTACGATCGACACCGGGAATCAAATCCAGGACCTTTTGAATGTATGCAAATTTCAGTGCAACCTTATGAAAACGGACCAGTGAAATGGTCGAGCTTATAATCACTTTATCATAAAGGTTTAAACTATTGAATGAAGGTGTACCAAGGAAGGAAAACAGGCATTTTCCCCTTAAGGGAGGCCCATATCCAGCAGTGGACGTCCTGCAGTGGTACACGTAAATCATGTAGCAAGTGTAAAATTTCGGTCATATGCAAAAGGAATACCGATAAAATGGCTCGCGGACAAGCTTATTAAAACTTCGAAATTATGGAAATACCTTTTTTTTTTCAAATAATTTTTCAACAAGTATGAAGACGAATCTGTATATTTAATGGAAGATTAATTTGAACAGAGTGAAATACTGAAGAATCTATTTAAAACATTTAGTCTTAAATATCATTTTGAAACTCGTAAAAGCTAAAGAGATATTTTCCGGAAAATTCTAATTTGTTAACTGTCAAGAGTCATTAATTAGGGGAAGGAGTCATTAGAGGCAATTTAAAAAAGTTCGAGTGCCTGTTTCGAATATAAATACGGCTAAAAGAACTGTGCGAATACTACCTTAGGCTGCCAGGTTAGACATTATTATAATAGTATATATTTCTCTTCAATTACAGCTCGGTTTTCTATTTAAATATTTATTTAATGAACTAATGGTTTATAGACAACGTGATACGTAAAGTGAGTCATTTTGTTTCTAATAAAAACAACGAGTTTGGATTATGGTAAGTAAATAATATAAAAGCTTACCCACTAAGTCTATAGGTTAGTAAAGATTGTCTTTTGAAATCTTGATATTCAGTTTTATAGCTTCATAAACAAATAAGCTATAGTGCTGAAACTTTACTCATTGAGTCGTATTTTTAAGGTCAAGCAGCACTTGCGTTCTATAGGGTTAAAAGACCGCGGGCGCGGTCCGGATTACCCCATTAAAAAAGAAAGCCACTTCTAACCTCGCCGACACATTCGATACAATACACTATTTACTTCGACCGCGGTATAAACACACATGGAGTTGCTCCCTGTATTCGCATGCCATGGCAATGATAAACACGGTGTGATCGATATTTAAGTGCGTTTGTTTTTCTCGCGTGTCAAAAGGAAAGTAGGTTCGTTTTCGGCGAGTTTTCGCTTTCCCGACTTACGCAACGGGATGGGCACGTGGACGACCTCCGTGGCTCGACTGTTGACACTCGGCGGATTCGATACGGTGGGTGTCGAAAGCGATTATCGCGAGCCGTGCAACACTCGTATTTGTGGGGGTCGTAGAAAAGGCAGCGGGCGAGTCGCCGCCGGGTCGAGCGCCCGCGAGTGTGAAGTGTGGCGGGCAACGCGGCCGGAGCGGGACTGGGCCGACGACGGCCGCGCCTGCGTGCGCCGCACCGTCTCCTCCCCGATTGATGTAATATTTATCTTGGATTAAGAACTAGATAAGGAGCCGTGGCGAGACGCGCTCCGAAACCGCTCCGGGCAACCCATGCTTTAACTTCATGGAAAATATGTTTTCTTGAAAACTAATAATGTTAGATTGTTATTAATCGTTTCAAGAAGTTATATTTGGTCTATAGTAATATGTTTTTGTAGAAACAGCAATTGGTTCATTTGATTAGCGGCTCGCGGAGGTTCGCTCGGATCAATCCGTTGCGGTCCGTGAGTCGGTAGAGTTCGTGCGCCCCCGGTGGTGTTCGGGTGAGTTCGCAGCGAACATGACGTCACCGCGGGACGCACGCGCGGCGACAGGTGGGCGCAATGCGCCGCACCTATCATATGATTATGACGTTTCCTATTGGATTTGGTAGCGGGACGTTTGGCTGGAAATTGGTTGCGGCAAGTTTGCACACACCGGCCGCCGTCGGGGTGTTGGGTGTCTCTGATACGGTGCTATATGAGTTATCAATTACGTGACTATTTTTGAAGCTTGTATACACGATAAATAATGTATTATAAGTTTTTTAAAGCAGATATGGGACCTGGCGTTGAACTTTTCTGCAGCATATTACAGCTCGACAGAATGGGGTTGGAGAACTTGTAAACTAATAAATACAGTTGGAAGTCGACCGTATTTTCAAATATAATGGTCATGGCTTTACCTGTGAGGGTATATATCAGTGCATAAAATTTTATTAGTACGACACCTAACCACGCAAGCAAACTAATTTATTATTTAAACTCGATTTTTTCGCCCGTTGAAATTGTAGTTTATGAGATGTGTTTGTTTCTTCAATTCGTATAGTACGTAACGACCTATACGATACAGAAAACGACTTCTACGATACAGAAATGGACCTCTACAATACAAAAAACTACCTCTACGATGCACGAAATGACCTCTACGGTACAAAAAAACTACGTTTAGATTACAACGAACTGCACTACTTGCACACTGCAATG
The DNA here is from genome assembly GCA_946251805.1 of Cybosia mesomella. Classification (NCBI taxonomy): domain Eukaryota; kingdom Metazoa; phylum Arthropoda; class Insecta; order Lepidoptera; family Erebidae; genus Cybosia; species Cybosia mesomella. The sequence goes on from OX276406.1 coordinate 5,543,202, forward strand.
TACAGTCAACGTAAATCGTCTTAGCTATTAAAACTTTCATAAAATAATAAACAAAACAGGAAATATATTAACTTTGTCCTCTATAGATTATAAAATTACTTATACAGCTATTAGTACTACATATATTCCAATAAAAAAGGGTTTGTAAATATTTAACTGTTAATCAACTTTTGTCGTTGATTGTATCTGTGTCAGCGAAATCTGTAGTCTAAATTTCTTGAAGGGCGCAACGCATGTGTGACCGGTATACTGTTACGAATTAAGTACGTACTACAGCATACTACATGCTGTAGTTCGTACCAGAGGCTATACATACCTTCCTTCTAAATATGTCATTTTGATCCTTTCCCCCTATTTTCCTCTGCGCAGGCGAAAACGCGTGACAGCAGTGATATCTCCTTACCTTACCAATAAGCACGCTTGTTACGAAGTGCATGGCACTCGTTAAAACAAATGAAATAAGCCCCAATTTTAACGATTTACTAGTAGGCCTTGAAGAGTTCTATTATCCAGATCTTAGTTCCTTCATCAGCTCAACTTAATGTCGTCACATGAATGTTTTATCACGATGTCTCAATCATTCAATTATTGCACTCCACTGCTGAATATAGGCCTATACCAGTGTGCGACATAGCACCCGATACAGATCTACTTAAATATATTATATTTATTATAATTACAGATTCTAAAAGTTTCGAATCGAGATAACATTTAGCTAACGTTAGTATTAGATTATGAAAGAGGGGAAATCGATATAATTACTCTCAAACCGTTCACCGTTAACTGCCAGAACTTCAGTTCCTCCGTGATCATGGCGTTTATTATTATTATTTCCAACGGGGACGCCGGCAGCCGGGCAGGTGATCATCCTTAGCTTTTTCACCCATTCCCCCTGGTCCTTCCTTTTGGGAATCACGGCGTTCCGTCAAACCTACCTGTTTCCTTGCAAAAGCTCACGATCTGTTCCACCTTTTCCACCCAGATCCTCAGTGTCCGACCCCATTTTTTTTTTTTTTTTTTACGTGCGGAAATCCCTTCGGATACCCCCCCCGCTGGCCAGCGGGGGTGGTTATGTCGTGTCTCGACTAAAACCGCACGGTGTCCTCCCCAAGTGTCCGTTGCCGGGCACCCCGGGTAAGCCCTCGAAAGGATAACCCCAGGGTTGCCGGCGGACTTTGGCCTCCACCACGGCCTTCTTCTGTAAGGACGGCGAGTCGGCCAACTGCCGTCCTCAGGCCCCGATCATGGAGGTCGGTAGTCCCGGGCGTAGATGAGTCTGCGGCGTCCTCGCCGCAGACTGCGAAACTCGGGGGGCAGGGTTCTCTCCCGCTCCCTCTCCGCCGTCTCTTTCGCGCGCATTACCTGCTCGCAGAAAGGTGTCCGACCCCATTGTCTCCCATCTTATCAGTGAGAATATGGGGCATTCGGCCAGCAGGTGCAAGCTGGTTTCTTCACCATCCATGCACTCCGGGCAAGTGGGATTGGTCATCATGGCGCTTGCAACAGTGCCGAAATATAGGACCCTTAAACCAAAACACTGGAAAATAAATAATAATAAATATTCTACGACATTCTACACTGCGCTCTCTAGACCCAAAGTAAGCATAGTTTATTAACTAGCTTGTGTTATGGCACCTAGAATGCGGATAAACATACCTATTCAAATATTTTTTTTGTAAATACATACATATTATACATAGAAACACCAAGACCAATGCAAATAGACATATTCATGCATACAAATATTTGCACTGAGCGGGAATCGAAACCGCGCCCCCTGTCGAAGCGGTCGAATGCGCTACCACTACGCCACAGAGGCCATCAAAAATACCTATAACGTTAACTATATTACTAACATTTAGAAGTTTTTTTTTTAATTCTACTTCCCAGACTTATTTAATTGTTTACATATTACCGAATACCTTAAGAAAAGCTATTAAAAACCGAAAATGGAAGAAATAATGTATTTAGCTTGTATGATCTTTTTAACTTTAAAAGAATTCTGCTAAAGACAGTTCATATTATAACTAAATTACTTCACCGACCTTCATAACTACGCTAGATATAACCGAAACAAATTAAACTTGTACTCATTAAAACAGCCATTTTGATGAACATCATTATGTTGACGGTTCACTTAAACTCATAAAAAGTTACCCAGCATAGATAATAACTGGTCCGATAACGGAACTTTCATAGACAACATCCAGCCCCAAAAGGGGGATTAAAAAGTTTAAATTTAAAACTGGCGGTTTAATTTTAAGTGGTGGTATTAACGCGAGGCTGTTGTGTATCTTTCCGAGAGAAGTGACGCCACAACCTGAATTTTAAAGCTAACAAACGTGGAACGTGATCTTATTATTTTCGTACATGTATTTTGATGTTCATTTTGTTTTCGCTGACTGTCCTCGGTGGTAGAACGCCAACGAGGACGCGGCGATTGGTGTGTAGTAAGCCCCGAGTTCTATTTTCAGATAAGTCGTATTGGGTTTTTAAACGACTTCAAAAGGAGGTTCACTGATTGACCTGTAAGTTTGTATGTATGTTTGCCCGCGATTTTCTCGCGTTCGGTTGAAAAGATTTTGATGCGGTTTCAAAAAAGTAATTATTACATTCTGTAGAAGGTTTTAGTATACATAACCGACTAAAGTATAGCTTCTATTTTTTCATAAAAAATGTGGTTACATGAACTGTTAGTATGTTTACTATTAGATATAAAACATCAATAGTAAACATACTAAAGTCAGGCCTGGGGGTGGCGGGTGAGGCTGCCTGTCACCCCAGCAGAAGCAGGCCGGGACGGGGTGGGGCGACTAGCGCCCCTCCCCCAAACCGGGGCAAGACGGGGACACCGTGGTTCCCAAACCCCAGGGGGTCATCTCGAAACCGGAGATGGCCCAGGGTCAGTCGGGGTACGAGGGATATGCTCTATGGGCAACCTTACACCCCGGTGTCTGTAGACCCAAGACGGCGTGCGGTTTTAGTCGGTTCAAGCCCGATATAACCGCCCCCGCTGGCCGGCGGGGGAGTATCCGAAGGGATTTCAGCACGAAAAGAAAAAAAAAGATATTAAACATCGTCGTATTGTACGATACCCACAGCTTGAAATGGGTATACACCCATTTCAAGATGTGGGTAATACGGGCGCCACCTCGGGCGAACCCACCGTCACCTGTAAGTCGGTGGTGTACCAGCTGATTGACGGACGAGGTTCTGGCGTATACTTTCCTCTCATGGTTTGCAGGCCAGACGGCAGTCGCTGTCATAAAAACCGTATAAGCCAAATGAATCGAAGTTAGCGGACCCCGGGCTCCGTTGTGAAAACCTCGGATGCAACTGGGAACAACGCCAACATGATGACCCATAGTCAGAAATGGGATGACATGTATTACTTCGCCGAGAACCACGCGAATTCGTTTAAAAATACATAAATATATACCAAGAGACGGTATTGGACTTTTTGTAACAGTTTTTACCATTTAACCCTTCAACAAACTAATATTAAACAAACATAAAACACGCAAAAAGGTAGTGACGTATTAAGAGGTTTAATAACGTCAAGCGATGAGGGCTTTGCGAATTTGTTTTTTGTTTGCACCGACGCTTTGCTGACGCCACGCCGCCGCCCGTGATTAAACACAGCCTGTTGCGCGATTTAAATGTACACCGGTTTGATTTATGGCGGGCTGGATTGCTCAAGTATTTAAGATTTGATGATAGAGCTTCTTCGATTATATTTTAAAATTTATATTGTGATTGTTTGCCACCTTAGTGGTTTAAGAAGTGCGTTGAGGTTTAATTCTAAATAAAATCAAAAGGCCATTCATATAATTTTCCCAAGGTTGTTAGAGTTAAGATATATTAGGTCATGACCTCAAGAACTCTTCAGTCATTTTTTGTAGGTTTGATAACTGGTGTGGGCTATTGATTCTACCTTCCCCGGAGAGAGAAAAGGTTGAGTATATTATGTGTACAGTATTTTAGTAAACTAAAGTTTCATACGCGCATATCATTTAACCAACTTTAATTATATCCCTAATCAAATATGATGAAAAAACGCAACCACTAGAAATTTCTTTGAAAATAAATAGGTATATTCTATAAAATGCATCAAGTAGCAATGTTCGTAGACGTGCTACTAATGCTACACATCACTACTACGTGCTACGAGCGTAGCACTGCTACAAGTGTACGGACTATTTCAAAAGTATTTATAAGTCTGAATTACCTTCGACTAGTTAGAGTTAAAAAATAATATGGATATAAATTGGATAGACAACCTGTTAAGAATCAGCTAAGGCGTACGAATGTCAATCAGATCGAGGATTTTTTAGGAAAGGACAGAAGTACCCGCTACCGCCGAGCAGGTATGAAAATCATTATGAAATTATAAAAAGCAAAAGGCGTATGTATGCAAGGATGGCAGTAGGCGGAAAGATGTTGTCTCTGCCTACCTAAATAGAAAAGTGATTATACGTATAAATTCAAATTATACATGTTAGAGTTTGTCAGTTGGTTACTCTACCTATAAAAGGAATAAAATAAAATTGTATGAATAATTCACAAATTCATTCAATAATCACGCGCCGCAAATGTCTATATCTACATGTTTAGAGACTAACAATGATCCTATACAATTTTAAGCAGTATCCACGAGTGTAACATTCCAAATTGGTATCTCGTTAGTGAGTTCAACGTTTCGGAAGATATCGTTGTGGAAACAAGGCGGTATTATCCTTTCGAGGGCTTACACGGGGTGCCCGGCAATGGACACTTGGGCAGGACACCGTGCGGTTTTAGTCGGCTCATGCACGACATAACCGCCCCCGCTGGCCGGCGGGGGGGGGGGGGTATCGGAAGGGATTACCGCACGTAAAAAAAAGGCGGTCTTGTCGATATTATGATTCGTATGTAATGAAACAGCATGTATAGTTTAAAGATAAACAACGTGAAAATATAACTTCACTGTAGATCGAACCATAATATTCCTCGGTAGGCAGATGTTCATTAACGACCCACATTTAGCAAATGCCATCTATGTATAGACAAGCTATTAACCGACTTTTTAGAACAAAAATTGTGTCACGGTTCCTGGGTGAGGCGGGAATAAATTTCGAATATGGAACGGAACGCAGAAACTAGATAAATGAGTTAATGAATTTTATTACTTATCTATCACCTGTGTAACAGCTACAAAAAGGTTGTGGTCGGGTTGTGTTAGTGTTCCGTACATCCACAGTCTAGTAGTAGAAGTATACATAGAACTTCTTTCCTAGAAGTCATTGCGTTTAGCCAACTATGTTTTACAGTTCTACGTGATATGAGGTGAGCTTATTGGTGTGAGTCCAGCAATTCTACTTATAAATGTGAAGGCTGTTTGGAGGTTTGTAACTCTTTCACGCAAAAACGGCTGCACGGATCTGGATGAAATTTGGCACAGGGATAGATTATAGTCTGGAATAACATATAGGCTACTTTTCATCTCGGGAATAGATTACCATGGGAAGTGGGAACGGGAACAGAATTCCACGTGGGCGGAGCCGCGGGTCAACAGCTAGTTTTTGATACAGGGAATGTTCACTGTCGGATGAAAACCGCTCTATCACTTATTTACCACTTTAAATGGACGTAACATATACATATATCGTTATTTTTGTATCACAAAAGTCAAAGCTTGCAACTCTTGCCATTAGCGCGTTGCCAGCTGCCAAGGTTAAGAGACATGGAAAAGAGAATAGAAACGGCTTGTGACATTCTTCCGACAACAGTGACCCACGAAAACACTGCAGAGGTCATAAGTGCTCGAAAGAGCATAACTCAGTGACGTGATGTAACTATAACTTTCATAAATCCCGAAAAAGATTTTGCATGCTAGATTCGACCACATAGACCTAAAATCAAATTAACAGAATTAGTGTCGGTTTGTTGATACAATTACAAAGCAATTGTGGTCGCTGGCGGATTTTGTACGTGGCGTTCGAGGGTGCAGTTATTAGCTTAAATTGTTAAGCTTGTTTGAGCATACATATAGCTTCCTAGCCACCGCTTCAAAAGCCCGGCAGAGCTTGCGAACCATAGGCTATTGCGATCCAGTTATGCATGACATAATAATATTTGTCAGTGAATGTAATGAGCGTTAATCATTTTATTAATAATTCGAATTTAATCTTGTTGCCAATCATTTGTACATATAAATTATTGAGTGTAATAATTGATTGCTATAGCGCAGCTGTAACTGGAGTAAATGTAATGAGGTTGTGAGTGTGATTCCTGAGTCGGGCGAAGTGTTGTGGATGCTTGACTAGGAAACCTCCCTGGGTAGCGAGAAGCAGTAATATATTAGCAAAGGTATGGTTGAGAGTACGAGAAAGCAAGCCAGGTCACCGTCTCTATTCTTACGGAGCAGTCAGCATGATCTGGTACAGTCCTGCGAGGAAGAAAACCTCAATATAATATATCCCGGTGGCCGACCGCGGCGACTGGCGATAGGGCACATGTAAAGCTTCTTAAAACTCTTCACTTTGTACACTATGGTCGGGCAACTACTTCCATTATCTATAAACCTTATATCTTTCACCTGGCCTTAGTAGCCTCCAGTATAACTTGACTTTAGTTAATTTACCCAAAATATCACTAAAAATTCAAAGCGTTAAACATGTACACGTATCTATTCAACAGCGATACGGCGCACATATTGGATAGGTACAGGTTCTTTTTTCAGGGATTGCCTGCTGACTTGAGCAACCGAGGTGGGGAGAAGCCACCATTGCGGTGAGGCCAGTCATGGAGGAGTGGTTGGAAAGGCACTGCGGTGACCTCTCCTACCGGATGTCACAGATGATTACCGGACACGGGTGCTTCGGTAAGTATCTGTGGTGCATCAACCGGGAGACAACGCCGCAGTGCCAGCCCTGCGAGGATCCCGGCGAAGACACGGCGCACCCCGTGCACAGCGTCGGCGAGTCAACGCCGGGATCTCGACCTAGCGATCCTAGGCGTGGACGATCTCTCGCTGGAGACCAAGGTTAGAACCGTGTTCTCCGACGGAAGCAAGTGGTATGCCACCGCCTCTTTCTGCGAGCAGTTAATGCGCGCGACAGAGGCGGCGGAGAGGGAGCGGGAGATAACCTTACCCCCGAGTTCTGCAGTCTGCAGATTTGTCTACGCCCAGGACTACCAACCTTCATGATCGGGGCCTGAGGACGGCAGACTAGCCGTCCTTACAGAAGCAGGTCGTGATGGATGGATGGATGGCCGTGTCGTGTGTGTCCAACACACGACACGCGAAAAGTGAGTTGACTCACCGACGCGGGATCAAACCCGATGGCAGCCGAAGTCCGCCAGGAACCCTGGAGTTATCATTAGTAGGGCGTACCCGTGGTGCCCCGGTATATTATTGGCAAAATATCTATTAGTTATTTTTTTCGACGTTTTCTAAAAATTATATACGTATATTACATACATATACAAGAATAACTCAGTTAAAGGTATTAGATAGATACGGAAATAGCTATATCTTTAATCTATTTTATAACGGGTTTATTAATTAATATGTATGTGGGAGTTGTTCTAAATAAAACTTTACTCTTATGGCTACACCACTAGGGGCAAGTTAAATTGAGTGCAAGTAGCAACAAGTTTTTAACTTACAACGGGCAACGAGTTGTTGATGACAAACTTTATTTTTTTATTTTAGGAAGGCCCACAGACTAATAACAACTTTTGTATTAAAATGCGATTGTATCAACATGTAATTCGGGTTCTATATTTTAACTGACATCAAATAATGAGGAGTGAGGATTCATGGACTTAAATGAATTGTGTCCTACGAGAAATTAAAATAGTCGCTGCATGAGTTTTGCCAGTAACTATTTGTTTCAATCAATTAGCCTATTGCAGTCCACTGCTGGACTTAGGCCTTTTCCATGGTACGCCATAACACCCGATCCTCCGCCTTGCGCATCCAGTCTACCCCAGCTACCTTTTTCAGGTCGTCCGTCCATCTTGCTGAGGGACGTCCTACCTTCCGTTTACCGATTCGTGGTCTCCTCTTTAGGACTCGTTTGCTCCATCGGCCACCGGTCCTTTAGCAGATATGACTAGCCCATTGCCACTTCAGCTTAGCCAAATTTATTCTAATTCAGCACTTTTTGGATTTAATTAATTTAGCCGTTTTCTCGTGATCAAGTAACAAACATTCTAACTTACTATCTATCAATTTTATATGTAACTTAAATGAGATTTTTTCTTCTTTGTTTATGGACCCTATTGAATTTTAATGTAGAAAGTAAGTTAGTTTTCTAAAATTGCTGCACTAAATGAAACGTGTGCAGTGAGGTGCAACCAGGAACAGATTCAACTTGTGCTGGACATTTCGTTCCGTAGTTAATGAGAGAGTTCCGAGCGTGAGATAATATTTCATTTAAAACAACAATGTGTTTATTGTGCAATGGATTGACATTAATTTTTTTTTTCGTTTTCGTTAATAAACTAAAAGCAATTGAAACACTGTCGTTAACTATATGAAATTTTATTACAGCTTCGCAAATTTAAAGTCTTTAGTTATTTTTTAAGGAATCATATCTTCAGATCGTGACTAAATTTATATAGAACGTACCCCAAAGTACTACCTTTCTCACAACAAATATCACTGGGAATGGATTATACAGAAGGTTTTAGCTTGGGGAAACCCCCACGGGCTTCACCCCATCAGTGCCGACGATGGAGTGGGCGTGTCGGAATTAGACCGACTATACCACACCTGTGTCCTCACCAAGTGCAAAACTAGTACCCTACCATAAAACGATACTACAAAGTATACAGGATTTAACGCAATCAAAGTATAGGTTTACACAGTACACACCTTTGTATTTACATCTGCCTGTACCTATGCCATGATCGAGTTAATTCTTGGTAAATTACTCGGGATGATCTAAGGGTTCTAACAATACCCCATACATCCAAATCTATTTAGATATTTAAAAGTAATAGTTGAATAAAGAAACACACCGGATACATGAACCATGAACTAATTACTTTTTTTTAAGGTAGTTGTAAAACCGTGACAGCATCGGGACTAGTTCAATGGAGTGTAACACGTGGAACAGTTCTGAACTAACGCCGGACACAGTTGTTCATGAGAGTTCAGCGCGCGATAGTGCCTACGGAGAATAAATATATAAAAATAAAATAACGTTTATTTCAGTAATCTTTTGCATACACTTTGTTGAGACTTCCCAGTGAGTAATCAAAGATACTCGTATTGGGAATGACTCGCTACTTCCCTTAAAAATACAGTTAGATTACAGAGTTATAGAAAATAGAAACATAAACATTGGAGTATGTAGGTATGCGTGTGTATGTGTGTGTGTTCGTGTGTGTGTGTGTGTGTGTGTGTGTGTGTGTATGTGTTTGTGTGTGTGTGCGTATGTGTGTTTGTGTGTGTGACTATTTAGTTGTGTGTGCTTAGGGACTGACTTGAGTAAATAAATATCACTATGTAGGTGTGGTAAGGTGAGGTATAATGTCAGCAAATTCTTGTGAAAAGATCTTCAACGCCATCATATGTAAGAGTATCCAAAAATTGTGTTATAGATTTTTTGCACGTGTATAGTTGCATAGGATAGATATTTAGCATTTTGTTTAGCCTATTGTATATAAAACCAGACTGACATGGGTACTGTCTTCTAGCAAAGTTAGTACGCACTCGAGATATAGGAGCAACAGTATAATTTCTTCTCTTTTTTTGTGACGGTTGAATGAAGGTTAAGGATTTGTGACATCTTAGAGTTAGGTTAAGTAGATAAAGCTTTCGGACTGATAGAAGGTTACTGATTTGATATAAGCTGTTCGTAGGAAATCTGTAAGGCTTGGAGTACATTACTTTTATAAGGGACCTTTGAGCTCTTTCAAGCTCTAGAAAGTTGGTCTTATTGGCTCCACCCCAGATGGGGATACAGTAAGAGATGACCGATTGAGCAAGGGCCAAGTAAATTTTGTTCAGTAGAGTATTTGACATGATATACCTTAGAGTCTTGAATACCCACATTAATTTTCTGATACGATTTATAACAGCTTCTAGCTGTGACTGCCAATTTAGTCTTTGGTCAATGATGATTCCAAGATACTTTGTTTGGTTGACTTTGTTGATCAAGGGACAATCACACAAGGTGTCTTCTGGGTTTGCACAGCGATGTATCTTGATGCAGAAGTTATTTGATGGTTGCGAAGATGTATAGGGAGAAAAGCAGATGTAGTTAGTTTTTTGAATGTTTAAAGTCAGGAGATTGTCTCTAAGCCATTTCGATACACGCGCTAAGCCCTTCGCAGCCATCTCGTGTACGGAACCCCAAGTCTTAGCCGTAAAAACGATAGCAGTGTCATCCGCATAGGAGAATATCCTTCCCCCGACGCTTTGTAAATTACACAATTCATTGATATAGATTAAAAATAGCGTCGGGCCAAGGACACTCCCCTGTGGGACACCAAATTTGATACTGTATTCGTCACTAACACAATTTTCTATTTTTACAGCTTGGGTTCTATCGCTGAGGTAGCTCGTAAAGAGCGACAGTGCGAGTCCTCTGATCCCAATGCTCTCGAGCCTATTTAGAAGAACCGAGACCGATACCGTATCGAAGGCCTTTTTAAGGTCTAGAAATACCGTAATACATTTGTTTCCTTTATCGACTCCCTCAGTTATAGTAGAGACCACGTCAACGATTGCATCTTGAGTTGATATTCCTCTTCGAAACCCATATTGAAAATTAGGTAGGATTTTGTAATTATTAAGGTAGTTTGTTAGCCTATTATTAACAAGCTTTTCTATTATTTTTGAGATTGAAGTTAGTACAGAGATTGGCCTATAGTTATTAATATCGGATCTGTCTCCGCTCTTGTAAACAGGTGTTACTATTGATCGCTTAAGAGATGAAGGAAAAACTCCTGTACTAAAACAAAGATTGGCTAGCATGGTAATGTGTGGAACTACAAAGTCTCTAGCACGCTTTAGAAAGGCAGTGGTAATACCATCCAAGCCGGGTGCGCTGCCAGAGTTGAGGCCCATGAGTATGCTGTCAACTTCAGCAGGATCTGTCTCCAGTAGTACGAACGAAGTGAGATGAGAATGGCTACCACGTGTGACGTTAAAAGCATGGTTCTTCATTTCGGTTTGTTTAACTATGAGGTCAGCTAAGTTAGACCCAATGTTTACAAAGTATCTGTTTACATGATTAACAGAGTGTAGTGGTTGTGATTTTATATTTAATAATTCAACATTTTTAGATTTCGGTAATTTGTATTGCGTTACCTCATTTATTGTTGACCATAATTTTCTAGGTTGTTTTACTGATTTATTAATTAGCTGTCTGTTGTAATTTCTCTTGTGTTTAGTTATTAAATTCTTACAGAAATTTCTATAACGCTTATATGTTATTTTTAAGATTATGTTGTGAGGTTCTCTACTAAGCTTTGTTTGCAAACTGTTTCTGAGTTTTATGCATTTTAGAACAGCAGAATTAATCCAAGGCTTTAAAATCCTTTTACTTCTAGGTACAGTTATAGTTTTGGTATTAGCCAAGATAGCAGCTTTGATCACACCTATGAATGAATTGGCAAAGGTCTCTGGTTCTTTACATATGTTAAGGAAGGATACATCAGTAGCTATTAGGGTATTATACGCGCTTTCATAATCTGTTACTATTTTGCGGTTACAAACAGCGGGCTTGTTATATACATTAGAAAATTTAGCATAGACTAGGTTATGATCTGTGACTGTAGTGTTCAGGACGGCAACAGTGACGGTATGAGAGTTTGTGTCAAACTTAAGCATAGCGTGGTCTAGACAGGAGTCATCCCTGGTGGATAACATGTGGCCTGGTAAGAGACCATGTAGTGATAGGACGTTCAGGTAATTAAGCCGGTTACGACGTTCGTGAGCTCTTTCTTTTTCTGTGAATGTTAAATCAATGTTAATATCACCAAAGACTGAGATATTATTGAATTTTGAGATGTTTTCGAGGTGTACGTTAAGGGATTCAATAAATTCGTTTGCATGAAGGTGAGATGGAGAACGATATATGGCAAGAAGGACGTGATTTGCAATTTTAATTTGTAGTCCAGTAGCATTAGTAAGACTGAGTTCTGTTACTTTAGATTGATGTTGATTTTTAATATACACTACCACACCGTCATTTTGATTTAGTAAATTGTTTGATTTATACGATGTATAGTTATTTAGTGATGGTAAGTGTTTGTTAGCGTTAAGTCTACATTCTGTTAATATCAGCACGTCGACTTCGGTATTTAGTTGAGAAAGTGTTATTTGTAGATCGTCAAGGTTCTTGTAGATACTCCGTATGTTTTGCGTGATAACAATAAGATCATTTCTAGTACTGGTAGACACATGTTTAGAAAGGTCCTGTATGTTACATTTAAATGATTCCGAAATTTGTAAAGAGTCTAACTCCTTTTGAGTGTGGATACTGTCCAGGTTGAATATTTGCTCATAATAGTAGTCATAGCATTAAATGTTACATTTAGAAATAAAAGAAGCTTGTATATGGTTTGATATTGTAGGTTCAAAAGTACTTTAAGTGTGTGAGTAGTAGATTGGATTTGGTAAACGATCAGGCCCATGGTTAGTAGGATAGTGTAGTGAATTTGAATAGGTGTGTGGATATGAGTGTGTAAGAGTAGACGGTTCCGTGTAGTTGTGTATGAAAGTGATATAGGTGTAACAGTAGCTAGTAGAACATGTTTAAGAACCTTAACTATTAAAGAGTTTCTGTTACACGGTTTCTCTATGTTGTAGTAATAAGAAATAATATGATACATGAAATTAAAACTTAGAATAAGTAGTCATGATTTTTGCAAGAGTGAGTGCACGGTAGCTTCGTTTTGAATACAAATAATTTTAGCGGCTTCGTCCTTTCGCACAAAAACCCTACCAAATGAAGTCCAACAGTATTTATACTGTTTAGACTTTACCAGATCACGAGATAGGAAAAACAAGCGCACTCCTTTTGCAGTAAGCTGCTCTGATATGTAGATAGGCGTATCCTCGTTCGTGGTGAGGCCCAGGTGTTTCGCCTGAAGTTTACTTTTGTATTTAACGTTAAAAACCTTAGTCTTTCTCAATAGTTCTGTTTTTAATATAGTAGAACCGAGTTCCACGATAATCGGAGGGCTTCTATCCATTTCGTTTCTTCCCTTTAGTCTAAATATGTCTTTAATGTCCCGTGGCTAAATAATGCTACAATTGCTCCGTTTATAGAGGCCTTTTATCTTAAGTTTGTTGTCCCAGCTGTTATTTATTTGATACTTGGCAACTTATTGCTAGCTATAATTTTGCTATCGTTGTGTCTGTTCGTGCGATCGGTTTAACACGCGTTATGGTCAGATGACTCGACCGAGCTAGACAATTTGTGTGGATTGCGGATCTTTTCAGTTTGGTTTGGAGTTTTGCATATCGCTTTCGATTGAAATTCACAAGGAAATATAAATATTTTGTAAAAATAGACAATGGTATACGTTTCATAAAAATACATACGTAACCTCATTTTCGCAGTTGGTTAAAAATGTTCCGCATGGTCTGAAACATTTTATTATGGAGTCATGTTAACGTTTTTAATGGAAGTGGTTTTCTTTTGTTAGCTAATTCTAAATACATAAGTACATATCTATATATATATATATATATAAACCAAAGCCGTGATAGTGATGACCGGGATAAACTCAAGAACGGGTGGACCGATTTTCATGATCTATGATGCTTTGGATTTGTCTTCCGACAAATTCAAGACAAATCCGTTATACGTCCATTTTATGGGCTTTTTTTGCAGAAATCATCTCGGTTACCCCCACGCCGACCAGCGGCGTTGGTTATGTCGGGCTCAAACCAACCAAAACCTCACGCCGTCTTGGGTCTTTAATATCGGGGTGAAAAGAGACATTCACGCAATGAATATAGCTAATAAGGTAACCAACATAACTTGATTCTAAGGCGGAACGAAGTTTGCCGGTACTAGTAGTAGTTTCAGCTAGTTTCGTATTAAAACAAAGAAAAATGTTCCTTCTGGTATTTTACAACTCATGACGAATTTCAAACAACTTTGTTAACGTAAGGTCCACAACGCCCTTGCTATTAGCCACATGTCTAATTTTAAATGCAACCGCACCGTATATGGCCAACAGCTCGAAGAATATTGGACGACGTAACTAATATTATCTAATCTGTGATATTGGTGAAACGTGTGTAAGTATTTATACCCTTCAGGTATATACAGATGTGTAAAATCGATCCCCACGTCAGGCTATATATTTCCGCAGCGAATATGAACTGCCGACTACTCATAAACTGGAGCTTAAGCCACGGCTCTGGAGCGCCGTAAAATGATTTAAAAGTTATAAAACACAGGCTTCGGTTGCAATTAACGATGTAAGACGAACGCCGCTGCCGCTGTTGAAACTTCTTCATTACCTGCCCGAGTATAGATTGTGTTTCATAGCAGGCTCTGTGCAATACTTAAGTTTAGTAGTGATGCAGTATAACGAAGATAGAATAATAATAAATTTTATAGAGGGACTTTATAACCAACCTAGTGGTTAACAAGTCCCTAGTTTTATAGCAAGTATAGAGCTATCCTATCCTTTATAGTTCCTACTAGCTGTGCTCGCGACTTCGTCCGCGTGGAGTTCGATTTTTATGATTTTGGTTCTTTTGCGCGGAACCCTAATTTAAAAAAAAATTAAAGTACCTTACGCCTTGTAACATTACCTATCTGCCAGTGAAAGTTCCGTCAAAATCGGTCCAGCCATTTCAGAGATTAGCCGGAACAAACAGACAGACAGACAGACAAAAATTGTAAAAAATGTTATTTTGGTGTATGTACTGTGGTGTGCGACCTCGTTCGACACACCACGGTTCGTTTACCTGGCCATCATGTGTCAGAGTTTAAAAATAAATACTTTGTAATTCAAATTTAGCTTAGGGAAGAAAAAACAATTGCTGCGTGGAGCTGCATTCGGCTGTGCGGCTCACAGCGGGCGACTAGACGCGCCGCCCGGATCCGCCGGCCGAAGAGAAGATATAAGTGTATTAAATTTAGGCTCAGTCCTTGAGCGGAGTTCGCGATTCCCCAGTTCGTATAAATATAAATATATACGCGTAAAAACCTCCCTAAACCCGATATAGGAAGCTTTGTTGAAATAATAAATGATCATATAAATATCTTCCTCTTGTGTTTATCTTATTATCAACACGAGGTATTGTGGCGTCCAACCCCCGGACGCTACAACTGGTGGAGGCGCTGCGGTCCATACAGCTGGTGGTTGCTACAGCTACAATTGGTGGAGGAACGCCGGTTTCCATACAACTGGTGGAGGTGCTGGTTTCCACAGGAGCTGGTGGTTGCTACAGCTGGTGAAGCGCTAGTTTCCGCAGAAGTCGGAAACGCCAACATTCTGCAGTTGGCAGTGGATGGATCGATCCCGTACCGTTTGAAGAAAGACGTCGTGCGACAATTGGAGCGACGCATTTATCAGTATCGTTGTGTTTATTTTGCTTTTATGTGCTATTATGTGCTCAACGAGAAGATGGCTATGATGGTGGCTTGTTCCAGAATGATTCAAGAGCATTGACAGTTGCCTGCGGGTCAATAGGGCCAATAAGGACTATAAGTCTTAGTAAAATTATAATTCACGTAGTGAATAACGTGTTATGTGTAATATTTTATTATTAATATGTGTTCTCTGTTCATTCCATATTGCTGCGCTGCTGAAGATAAATAGATTTGTTTTGTTATGTTCGTGATGTTCTAGCGTAGGAGTTAGGCAATTATTTTTTTGTCCAATGTTGAGAGTGATGATCTAAACTTTGTAAGAGAGTCAAATCGTTCTGGACATGAGTGCCGACGATGATTGAAAGTTGGTTTTCGATCAGACTCTTCTTTATAGAGTAAAGTTCTTTCTCTTTAATGTTGATTTAAAAATAATTTAGTAATGTGTAGGCGACATAGTGTCTGCTTCACATGCATAATGTGTAAGGACAGATCACTTTATGTCATCTTTTGTTTTTTTTAGTTAGGTAGATCTTAAAAGTACTCTGTACTTTAAGTCCCATCAGGGCAAACATTAAAATGTGTCGTCAAGAGACACCAAAATAATTTATTTAGATAGTCGCGCTGTGGCTTGTTGCTTTTTGAGAGTTTTGCCAGGCCAAGAATGAAGCAATCTTTGTGTTCGGAATTTTCAATATTTGTTACAGTTTAATGGTTATAAATTGTAAAGATTGCGTCGTTTTTCTCATTGTAAGAGACAGGCGATTTAATGTTTTTTTTATCTGCTCTCGTTTAGTATGCCTAGGGTTTCAATATAGGTGTCACATGTATGGCCATAAGGGCGTAGCTGGTTGTGATGTGCGACCTCGTTCGACACACCACGGTTCGTTTACCTGGCCATCATGTGTCAGAGTTTAAAAATAAATACTTTGTAATTCAAATTTAGCTTAGGGAAGAAAAAACAATTGCTGCGTGGAGCTGCATTCGGCTGTGCGGCTGACAGCGGGCGACTAGACGCGCCGCCCGGATCCGCCGGCCGAAGAGAAGATATAAGTGTATTAAATTTAGGCTCAGCCCTTGAGCGGAGTTCGCGATTCCCTAGTTCGTATAAATATAAATATATACGCGTAAAAACCTCCCTAAACCCGATATAGGAAGCTTTGTTGAAATAATAAATGATCATATAAATATCTTCCTCTTGTGTTTATCTTATTATCAACACGAGGTATTGTGGCGTCCAACCCCCGGACGCTACAGTACCGTATATATATTCATAGACCTGTAGTAAAAAGCGGGTATTTCAATATTACACACAGACACTCCTATTTTATTTATATGTATAGATGCTACATAAACTAAATCATGTGTTTGGCACAAACCAATCGACAGTCTATATAAAACTTCAGAACATTTTGAATCTTGGTGATAGTGGAAAACTTTTTTCTGGATGAAAGGTGTCTTCTGTTTTGTTTTGACCTCTCAAAACGATTCGTTACAAGATCCTCGATTGACTAGTTAAGGCGCGAAAAGTGTAATATTATAATTTCGCATTTATACGAGGGTCAAACTGAAAGTTCTTAGAACTGGCCACTTATAAACAATATAATAAAAAAATAATTCTAAAATTTGAAAATAGAACTCTTTGCCAATATTACTGAGTATATATTTCATTCATTTATCATTTGTTTTACGATTTGGCGGCAAATTGAAAATTGTCTGTGTCACGTTAACATGAATTTAACACGAGAAAATTTTCGTGCAATGATTTTTTATGACTTTCGATGTCATTTAAGTCAACAAGAAAGTTATGATAGACTACGATTGGCCTTTCACGATGAAGCCCCATCTCGTGCGACTGTTTACAACTGGTTTAATGAGTTTAAACGTGGTCGCACTAATCTCACTGATGATTTACGTGAGGGACGGCCTTCTACGGCGACGACTGAAAATAACATCTGTGTTGTGCGGCGTATGATAGAGACTGACAAAAGAGTGACCTATCAGCAGATTCGGACAAGCTTAGGCATCGGTATGAGTCAAGTGCACAAAATCCTCCACGAACATTTAGCGGTCAGGAAGCTTTGCGCCCGGTGGATACCTCATAATTTGACTGAGGCTCAAAAACTCCATCGTGTGGATTGGTGCCGTAAAATGATTGAAAGATTTAACAGAGGTGACTCTAATGCTGTGTTCGACATACTAACAGGTGACGAAAGCTGGATATACTGTTATGATCCTGAAACCAAAAGAAAATCTGCTCAGTGGGTGTTTCCTTTCGAGGAGTTGCCAACTAAAGTGAAGAGAGATCGAAGTGCGGGAAAAAAAATGGTGGCCTCGTTCTTTGGAAGGATAGGTCATTTCGTAACAATTGTTTTAGAGGATCAAAAAACAGTTTCTGCAGAATGGTACACTACCAATTGTTTGCCACTTGTCTTGGAAAAAGTTCGAGAGAAACGACCTCGCAGTAGGATCCTCCTTCACCACGACAACGCCTCGTCGCACACCGCCAAGCGAACGATCGACTATTTGGCGACATCAAACGTTGAATTACTGGGTCACCCGCCGTATAGCCCCGACCTCGCGCCTTGTGATTTTTATTTATTTCCAAAAATTAAAGAAAAACTTAAAGGAAAGCGGTTTATGAATTCTGAAGAAGCGGTGGCTGCGTATCGCGATGCCATTGAAGAGACCCCTAAGGACGAGTGGGCAAAGTGCTTTTCCCAGTGGTTCCATCGCATGCAGCGGTGTATTGACGTGAATGGACAATATTTTGAAAAGATATAATAAAACTAATAACTGGCTAATGTAATCAGTTTTTGATTTTCCAAGAACTTTCAGTTTGACCCTCGTATTATAGGTTTTATACTCTTATACGTTCAACTCTATAAAATAAAACAGGTAAAAAGCACTTTATTACGACGAGATGAATTATCTGCCCCGGACATTTTAATGCCAGTTCGAGGTCTTAAATCCATTTCAAAAAAGTTTGGAACTTTTAACTCCTCCAGTTGGGCCCTTTGCTTTTATTTTCTTTAATTTCATATTTTATCCCGTGCAGCCCGCCCTCTCGACGCGAGTTTCCTTTTTCAGTTTTCAAGTATGAAATCCTCGGTGAAAGTCTGATTTATTTTTAATAAATTCTCCCCTTGGAGTATTACATAGGCGTAAAGCTTCATTAATTAATCACTATGAAATCATATAAGTATCAATAAAGCTAAATAACTAACATGACAAATCCAATTAGTTCACAGTCATCTTTTTTCTTCTGATAATTTTCTAGAATGTTCAGACTCACCCTTGAACGGTATACACCTAGTTTGACATATTGCTCCCCATTTTATAAAGAGCAGGTATTACATCGAGTGACTTACCTGAAAGAAAGAAAAGAAAGGTTATTTAGGAAACTTACGAAGTGATAAAAGGTGAAAAGGATGGATTACATATTTTATTAGAAAATACACCTCACGCTTCAGACTTGTATTATCCTGAAAGGGTGTACAATGGTGTACATATATATATTTATCATCTACACTTCGCTTACTTGTATTTAGAGATGCTCTTTGTATTTAGAGCTATTTACCATCTACCTAGCAACATCTTACACTCCGTGATGCTACTGCTAACTGCCTAATCCGTCCAGGGAATCAAACCCAAAACCGTGTGATTGCACGCAAGAACAAGTGCAAGATTACGGGACAATTAATTAAAAAAAGTGGAAAAGAAATCATTTACTTTACCATAGTTGTCTTTAATCACGATTCGGTAATGTTCAATTTCGAATATTGTTTTATCTATGCTAGCGTGACAGCGGCAATGTAAAAGGATAAAGCTGGCATTTTGTCGTACTGCTCACTGTTCACCCATCCCGCCCTCTGTGTGTTCACAGCTTTATTGCTTCTAATACAAATTTAATACAATTTTATACCCTTTTTATGCCTCGTTTGTTCCGTGGCATTGCTTTATGCTCATTTGCGTGCGATCGTGAGGTTCTATGTTCAATTTATATGCCGCTCTACATATTACTAGGTTTTTCTTAAGAGTATTTATAGTACGGACTCTAATAATGTGTCCAGTAAAAGGCTATAGGCTCGCTGCTCATTTACTTATTTACTAGCTGTTAATCGTGGCTCCGCCCGCATGGAAAACCGATCCCGTTCCCGCTTCCTATGGGAACTAATTCCTGGGATAAAAAGTAGCCCAGGTCCTATTCCAGACTATAATCTATTCCTGTACCAAATTTCGGCCAAATCCGTTCAGCCGTTCCAGTAACAGACATCCATCCATACATTCATCCATACATCCATCCAAAATTTTCACATTTATGATATTAGTGGAATTCCTCATACTACCATCTGGACAAAGTATTACCTAATGCAATAGTAGACCATTAACAACACATTCATCATTAACAGAGAGATCCGATTCTCAGCACTCCATGGATTCACCGTGCGGTCGCCGGGTCCATAGCGTGGTACAGAGAGGAACACCATGACGGCGACTGGGACTTGCGACCCAGATGTAGGTTTAGGGTGGCCACCTTGTGATGCATCAGCGCTCACCTCCACCGTCAGTAGTGTTCCCCCCCCTACCTATCCAAATTTGGTAAGATCCTAACAATGCCGCTTTTGATATACGTTTTAATAAAGAGCTTACTGAAGCTCTTGGCAATCCGAGGTCTTTAAGTAAGTTGTACAGGGATTTAGCTGGAATTCCCCTTGCTCCTACTTCTACGGCATAGAGTTTAACCACGTAGCCGTTTTTGGTTAACTCGTTTGTCAAATCAAAGTATTTGTTTGTCTTTATAGCGTGGTCTTTAGGTATATTAGTTTCCCACGGTACTGTGAGTTCTACAAGCACTGCACGCTTATGCGATCGTGAAAAAAGGAATATGTCGGATCTGGATGATGAGGCACAGATATCCTCCGGTATCCTATAGTGCTTCTCATACGTGTCTACGAGTATTGTCCAGTCAACGGCAGCTATCAAAATTGAATATGGCTTTTGAGGTGATTTCTTTGAGCAGCCTTCCTTTACAAACGCAATGTCATTTCTTTGGTTTGTGGTTAATCCTTTTTTCGCTCTAGCTACCGCCAAACTTACAGCCTCACGTATGATTTCTAATACCTTATCATGACGGCGCGAGTAATGACCCCGGTCTAATAGCGTTTTACAACCCACTAGTAGGTGCCTAGCCGTACCAGTTGCTTCACCACATGAGTTACATGTTTTGTCTGTGGCTATTCCCCATCTGACCAGATTGCTTTGGTCGGGGAGGGTCAACTGGAATGCATTTAGGTAAAATTTAAGTAAGGCCGGTGACCAGTCGTATATTATGGTACGCCATTTTAAGGCTATGGGAATACAAAATTCACCTAGGGTCAACCATTCGTTTTGCATTTCTAGGTTCATTGCGTGCACCTTATAGGTGTTGTTTTCGTCTGCTTGAAGAAAAGATTTAATATGAAAAAGAAGTAATATGAAAAATATACAGAAGAAAAACTGAAACCGAAAAAAATTACCTGACGAAATTTGGGTGTCACTCATATGTGCCTATCTCTTCGTGAGTACGTACGCGACGGAATTAAAGCAAAGATCGCAGCTCGTTACCAATGACGAATTTCGTCTGCACTGACAGACGTCGATGCAGCAATTAAAATGATGGTGAATGGGCGCCTTTTGTCTGTTCACTTCAATGGGCGGTAAGTACAGTCACGAGAGAATTTTGGTTTAATGGCCTTAGTTAAGAATAGACATTGGTCTGGGTGTTTCTCCGTACAATTTAAATTCAAACCAGGCCAGATTCAGGTAGCTCGGCTGTCTGACACGGAATTGCTTCGGAAACAAGGCGTGTTCTGGATGTTGTTTATTTTTAAATATGGTATAAGAAAAAAAAAATTGCAAGTAAATGCTTCAAAAATTGTGGCTTCACAGTCGTCAATGGTGGTATGGTTTACTAACTGTTACAAAACTAACCAAATAAGATGCCTGTTCTGGGGTCTAACTAGACAGCTCAAAACTATCTAGTAAATAGCGTCGGTAGCTTAGTGGTTAAGGAGTCGACCCTACGATCGAGAGGTCCCGGGTTCGAATCCTGGCCATTACATTATCGACGTGAACCCACTCCTAACAAAAGCAATTAAGCTTAGTTGGAGGGGTTAGGGCGAATATTAGTAATTTCGGCTACTAATATTCTTTTAAAATCTAGTGGGACGGAAATCACACAGTGATTGTCAAACTTCGGGCCAAACTTAGATATTTTTGTTGCAGTATTTTTATTCAAAATTACAGACCTTAGGCTTTATGCATATTATTCGACGCGTTTATATTTCAGTTTCTTTCAGAGTCTGGTTGTTTTATGTAAATATACAATATACGTATTGTCATTGTCACTCAAATGTCAAAGTCAAATACGCGTTACTCCGATAACTCGAAAGAAACTCACTTGTAAAAGTTTTTTAGGGACAATTAGTATGGTAGGTACCCGAAATCTTGAACGTACAAACCCCAAAATCTAATCAGTTCTTCCCATTAACCAAACAAGATGATTGGCAAAAGAATTTTTTAAATCAATTAAGTGGTTCTTGAGTTATTGCGTAAACAGACATCCAGACATCCAGACATCCAGACCAACAGACAGACCGACACAAACATTTTTTTTGCTTAATTAGACTTAGAATCATTGTGAAACGTCGAGAAAAGTGATAAAAAGTGGGTGTAAGATTTTGATTTTTTTTGCGTGATTTTAAGACTTCGGTGTCCACCTGGTTGGTGGCCCGAAGTAAAAAAAAAAACTAGGGATATTACAATCTTTTGAAAGATAAGTAAGTAGATTAAGCCGTACTAATATCAAAATTATAAAACTCATGAAACAGTAGAACGATAACAGTTTTTTTTTTCAAACACCATATTGAGAGCAGTGAAAAGAGTGGATATGGGAAATGCCTAGGCACTTATGGTAATTAAAATGGCATTGAATAGGCGTCTTATTTGCAGTCAAATGGAACGAACGACTAATCTGTGCAGTCACGCGAGATTCGATTGACGACACTACGTACGATGATGGTGTTTTGTTTCCGTGTCGCTTTGTTTCATAGCTGAAGCACTGCATATTTTGTTGTTTCATTTCATTTTATTTGCAAGATAATTATAGCTTCACTTGTAATTAAGAAACAATGTTATCACATTTTGGATATACCACTTCCACTCAAACGCACAAAACGTTTTGGCTCATTCTATCATTCATTCAGGCCGGGCAACTTGGACGTTTTTGAAAACGTATTCCTACAGCATTAAAGTACTCTATTTTTTTTTCGTGCAGAAATCCCATCGGATACCCCCCCCCCCCGCCCGCTAGCGAGGGTGGTTATGTCGGGCTTGAACCGACTAAAACCGCACGCCGTCTCGGGTCTTCAGACGCCGGGGTGTAAGGTTGCCCATAGAGCATATCCCTCGCACCCCTGGGCCCATCTCAGGTTTCGTAATGGCCCCCACGGGTTTGGGAACCACGGTGTCCCCGTCTTGCCCCGGTTTGGGGGAGGGGCGCTAGTCGCCCCACCGTCCCGGCCTGCTTCTGCGGGGGTGGCAGGCGGCCTCACCTGCCTCCCCCAGGCCTGCGCTCATGGAGGACGGAAGACGCGCGGCGAGCATGTTGCGGCCGGGAGAGTTCTAAACCTCTCCCGGGCGCGGTCCGCCATCTCCTTCGCGAGCCTTACATGCTCAATGGTCAACGCTATCGCGCTCCGCACCATTGCCGCAATCATGCTGCCGAGCGAGAGGACTCCCACCCCGATGGCTCCCACGAGGTCACGCCTCGGCGCCTCCCCTCCTCGCCAGCGTGTGCAGCCCCGAGTACTCGCTCGCGTCGGCGTTTCTAGACCCAAAGTAAGCATAGTTTAACTAGCTTGTGTTATGGGTTCTAGAATGCGGATAAACATACTTGTATACTTTTTTTGTAAATACATATATATTATACATAGAAACACCCAGGCCAATGCTAATAGACATATTCATGCATATAGATATTTGCACTGAGTGGGATCGAACCCCCCTATCGTAGCAGTCGAATGCACTACCGTTACGCCAGAGGGCCAACAAATATATAGCATACTTCTGTGATATTAAGTGAGAGGGTAGTACTTCCCACAAAACCATTAATTAAATACGTAGTGCATTAACATACTATGCAATTAATCGCATATACCTGCTACGCAATAATTACAGGCTACGTTTTAGCTCATTAATTATTATAACTCAGTGCTATAATTAAAATCCAGTTAGTAAAAGAAAATCATTAGCCGCCCGATTGAAGACTCGATTAATTTAACCGCAATATTTGTTTTTGCCTACGACTTTATCCGTGCGGATTTCCGATACTGCAGAGCGGCGTGAGTAGTTTCCAGTGCCTTTCCGCAGGTCTTAAAAATATATATAGAGTTGTGTCTAGGAAATTTATAATATTTCCCTATTTAGATGAGACCATCATTAATGATGGCCCGTATTTTAGAACGATACTCAGAATGAATCTCTGCTTGAGACTAGTTCTAACTACAGATTTCATTCTAGAAGTAAACTTGAGAGGAGATTTTATGAACGCTCAGTTTTTTTTTTACGTGCGGAAATCCCTTCGGATGCCCCCAGCACCCCCGCCGGCCAGCGGGGTCGGTTATGTCGTACATGAACCGACTAAAACCACATGGTGTCCTGCCCAATTGTCCATTGCCGGGCACCCCGGGTAAGCCCTCGAAAGGATAACCCCAGGGTTACCAGCGGACCTTGGCCGCCAGCGCGGCCTCGCCTGGTGGGGTCGGGTTTTATCCCGCGTCGGTGAGTAGGCAGGCGTGTGTAAGACCACACAACACGCCTCCGCCACGGCCTGCTTCTGTAACGATGGCGAGTCGGCCAACTGCCGTCCTCAGGCCCCGATCATGGAGGTCGGTAGTCCCGGACGTAGACGAGTCTGCAGCATCCTCGCTCAGATGATTTACGTTCATAAAAGCTTCACTTAAGTTTAGTTTTAGAATACAATTTGTGCTTAAAACTAGTTTAAAGTCGAGACTCATCACCTAGTATAGTTCTAGAATACGGGCCTAAGGATATAATAGTAGGTAGTTGCAGTGAAACTTATTTTTGTAAGTTCATAACTCAAATGTGACACCACTCACAAGGATATAATGTAAGGTGAAAATTTAAGTTACTGTTACTATTAAGATGGGTTATGAGATCCAAAGGGTTCCTGGGATAAAAGTAGGCTATGTGCTAAATTTCTTTACATTCTATCAGCCATTTTTTGCATGAAAAGGCAGCAAACATCCATCTATCCATCCATTTTCAGAAACTTTTACATTTATAATTGTCAATTAGTAAGATATAGGATTAGTAGAACTTTAAGATATAATATAATAATAATAAAAAATTTGAAATGAAACTATTTTTAACGGATTCTATCGCGATTTACTTGATGTTATTTTATATTTTACATTGATCCCGACGTTTCGGTTGCTTTTCTGCAGCCATGGTCACGGGGAGACTAAAGATGATTGTTGTCTTGTAGTTTGAAGTGTAAGTTATCTCAAAGTACTCGAACTATGTTGAATTGTTGGTGTTACTATTTACGCAGAATGAGCTCACAGTGTCATGAAGTCTTGTTGTATTTTGATTTTTCTTGGAATTAATTAAGTGAATGACTGGGTCCCAAGCTGGTGGTACATTCTAACCATTTTCTCTATTAAAATTAGGATAGAATCCGTTAAAAATAGTTTTATTTCAATGTGTGGCCCTGACTTTTCGTTGTTATGTGTGCATTAATAAATGTTAATTAATGCTCGCTTAATAATGTGCCCGGTAGATGGTAATAGGCTCGCCCCTTAGTACATTGGGACCTTAACATAACTGGCGAATCGTGGGTGTGTAATACACCTTTGCCTACCCCCTTCGGGGATACAGTCGTGAAGTTATGTATAATTTTCAACTAAGATTGCTACTTTACAAATTCTGTCCGTGGATCGCTGGTGCCTGTGATAGGTAACGAAAACCTGAATTACAGTTCACCAAGTTCAAAATATGATTATATTGTACATCCAAGACAAATCAATATCTTTTTTTTTTGTGCGGAAATCCCTTCGGATACCCCCCGCCAGCTAGCGGGGGCGGTTATGTCGGGCTTGAACCGACTAAAACCGCACGCCGTCTCGGGTCTACAGACGCCGGGGTGTAAGGTTACCCATAGAGCATATCCCTCGCACTCCGACTGACCCTGGGCCATTCGCAACAGCAGAGGGGTACCTGGAGCGACCCCCCCCGCGGGCCTTGCAGGCCCACCATACCCTGACCCCCTCTTGCAATGGGGTCAGCTGGCCCTGAAAAGGTATCTCAAATTTGCAAGACACTTGTACAGCTAAGAGGCGAATTACACTTTATTCAGCACTAAAAACATTATTTAACTTTATTGGTTGTCTTTGTTAAAAATTTAATTGTACATGCTTTCTTTATATTCTCTTTTTTCTTTATATCTCATGGAAAATTTTACCTTCAGATTACCGTAATGGTAAGTCCTTGACCTTTCCATTTGTCAGAGTAATGGTGAGAGCAGATGGTACCCTAACTGCGTGTGTAAATTAAGGACAACATACAAACAGCCCAGTGTTTAGTCTTTTACTACAGGACTCCGGATATAAGGTTTTCTTTTTTACTAGCTGATGCCCGCAGCTCCGCCCGCGTGGAGGTCGGATATCGTTTTTTTGTCATATCTCCGGTTCTACTTAACCAATTGCAATCAAACATACGGCAGATTTTAAGCTTGACCAAGACCTACCTAATAAAAAAAGGCTTCGAAATTAGTTCACTAGTGTTTGCGTCCATCGCGATAAGACGGATAAACAGACAACCAGACAAAAATTAAAGAAAAAAATATTTTTGTGTTCAATATCGTTCATTTAACATAATAGTCTAAGAGCCGGTGAAGGTTGACCTTCACCCATCTGATAACCAGATGGACTATACATATTATTATTTTTAGGGATTTTCTTTAGAAAAGCCCTATTGCTATCGAGTTGTCGTCGACGTCGTCGTTGCCAATTTTCTGTCACGGTTTTGGGTATGAAGGAGATGAGCTATCGAGTTGCTGTTTTCGGTAATAGATTCGTGCTGGATAACAAGTTGAATTCCTGAGACGAGCTCAGCCGAATACAAGGGATTTTCGATCTTGCGATTTTTTTTTTTGGGATTATTTGCGATTTTTTTTATCTTGCAATGGTTCATCCCAGCACGAATCTATTACCGAAAACAGCAACTCGATAGCTCATCTCCTTCATACCCAAAACCGTGACAGAAAATTGGCAACGACGACGACGTCGACGACAACTCCTTAGCAATAGGGCTTTTCTAAAGAAAATCCCTAAAAAATATATTCCATCTGCTTATCAGATGGGGGAAGGTCAATCTTCACCGCTTCCTCTACTATAACCCAAGTTTTTTTTAAATATTTCCAATGTGCAGACACAACTCATTTACAATTTTATAAAAAGTAGTATAAATAAGCATCAATAAAATAATTGACTTAAGTATTATACGTAAGTCAACAAACTTGACAAAAACACTCCCAAATTATTTTGTGAACAGCTTAAACTTTTGTGAACTTCATTTATTTTATTTATTTAAACAATAATATTATTTTATGCACGTGTCTTGATACCTGCAGGACTGTATATAAAACTGACAGGGTAAAAAGGAATAACGAAATACAGTGCGGTTTTAGTCAAACCATACATACCAACAACTAACAACATAACAACATAACAACATACCCACCTAATCGTTCGCTCTGGTGAGGAGTAGCCCGAGAGGGATTGCGCAAGTTAAAAAAAAGGGTAAAAGGGAGTCACACCTTATACGTGGCTAAGCCGTTTGGCCGAGACTGTACTCCTCTGGAACCACAATACCGATCTTGACCAAATTTGCCACGGTGATAGTGTAGACACCGCTGAGTGTTTAGAGGGATCAACTGTTCTAATACAATGTACCATTGAGGAATAATCATCGAAAAACAGTTTCACGAGCGCGCGGCCTTAGCTCTGCGCGCGACCGTAGTAAGATGCCTTATTTTACCACGTTTTTCTTAATTTCACTTCGTGTCTGTATTTCTGTTTCTTTCCCTCTGAAGCTATAAATTGACACTTCATTTTCGACCACTTCTGATCACTCTAAAGCTCTGAAATTTTTTATGTAGGCTAATGCCACCTTACATTTTCATATTTAGTCATCAGAAATAAAAATAAAAGAAATAAAAAACTTTTTAAAAACCACGTTTTCCTTTCGAACTAACAAGAAAATAAATTTCTCAATCACTAAAAAACGTGGGGCGGGCGATTTAATCCTTTAATGTATCCTTTTCCTTAGATATTCAATAATTTAAAAATTTCGAAGCGCCCGCCCCACGTTTTTTAGTGATTGAGAAATTTATTTTCTTCTTGCTAGTTCGGAAGGAAAACGTGGTTTTTAAAAAGTTTTTTTTATTTATTTTTTCAAGTAAGAGTACTTCTCGCTCAGCTCAACTTATTTCAGTCGCACCCTGCACTGAATTCCTAGTTAATCAGTTAGTAGCTATATCTAGTTTATATATGAAAATACGGTTAATAGTTGTTTTAATATCCGTACTGAAAACGTAATTTTCAATTTGGGCTATAGTAATATTGTTGATGTAATGTTAACGTCGGTAGTAACGCAACATACTGTAATAAAAGAAAAATATATTTGTGAGCAGAAAAGCGACAAAAGTGCCGTATATACAGCCGATACAGTTGTAAAATTTGATATGTTTTAAATAAGGTTTTACGATCAATGAAGCTGTGTAAATAGTTAACATGTTGATATAAATAGCACACTTTATAAGCAACTAGCTGATGCCGGCAGCTTCACCCGCGCCGACGTCGGTTTTTTTTTTTCTAAAACCACACGGTGTCCTTCCCAAGTGTCCATTGCCGGGCACCCCGGGTAAGCCCTCGAAAGGGCACCGCTATCGTTTTTTGGTCATATCTCCGGATCTAATTAACCAATTGTAATCAAACATACGGCAGATTTTGAGTCTGACCAGGACATTTCTAATAGAAAAAACGTATCAAAATCCGTTTCGTAGTTCTTGCGTCCATCGCGAACAAACAGATAAAAATTCCAAATATAGTGTTTTTTTTTAAATACCTCCAGAGCTACAGACACAACTAATTTACAGTTTAATAATAGTATAAAAGCTGAAGGTAATTTGCATAGTACCTACCTACTTATAAATATATAGGTACTGTAAGAAATTGTATATAAGCTTACTTGAAGGAATATAAATAATCCGCAAGCTATTCGTGTCACCTTAGTTTCAATTATTTTCAAAATTTCCTTTCATATAAGCTTTGTCCTGATAAATACGAATATAACAAAAATAAATAATCCAATTCGATGCAGCAGTTCTCGATTCATTTTTATTAGACAGATAAATTTCATAAATATTACCTTTTATAACGTTTGGCCGTTGAAACAATGAAAAAATGGCCTACCGGGCAC
This sequence comes from Cybosia mesomella, assembly GCA_946251805.1. Taxonomy (NCBI): domain Eukaryota; kingdom Metazoa; phylum Arthropoda; class Insecta; order Lepidoptera; family Erebidae; genus Cybosia; species Cybosia mesomella. Next base: position 5,572,304 of record OX276406.1, read on the forward strand.
GGAAATCGTAATCAGTAATGTTGAAAACCTCAGAGTAGACATTTCTGTCCTCTTTAAAACTAAATTCACAAGTTGTATGGCTAATGATCCTTTAAATATCGGTCACAAAATATCTAAGCAGAGGTTTTTCTCAACATTTTGCATTTAGTTTCAGAAAATATATCCCATCATGCGCAAATACCAGGACGCTTTTCGATAAACAGGGCTAAGGTAAATAAGCCGTTCCCTTGTTAACCCACCAGTGCATAACGCGTACCTATCTCTCGCAGACACCGAAACAAACGGACTGCTCACATGCTCCACGAACCGAGTGGAGAACAAACATATGGTTTAGTGCCGAAACCTCATTCGTTATCAACCCTTAACACAAACAACGTATCACACTTTCGACATCGACCTTCAATAAATATTTCCACGTCCGTATTACAACTGAATAAAGTCGAGATTCGCACGTGAAGAAATTCAATATGAGCGGCAATTCGGATTTGATGAATACCCTCGGTTCCGATGCGAAATAATTTCTTCTATTCATTCGCTAAAATATTACACGCCGAGTCTCTCGACTAATGAATTCAGTTCAACAGAGGCTCTTCAGCTCACAGAGCTGGAGATATCGATAAAGATGACGAATAGTGAAAAGGAGGGTTTCATTCTGATACAAGATTATTGTTCGAGTCGGTTTTTGTTGAAGACAAATACGTTTCATCAATCGTGGCACGATGAGCTGTAATATTTATGAGCTACTTAAGTAATTTAGTAATGCATTTTGGACCCAATTTGAGTAATAGAGTGAGAGAGAAGACATATAAAAGAAAAATAATTAGTTGATTCATAGACCTGCAGCAAGAAATAAACAGGTTGATTATTTTAAAGTTAACGTTTATGGTAGCCACCACGAAACGTACTTCCGAAACTTAGAAGAAAACTATAGAAGAAAGATCTAGTTTTTTGCCAATAATGAAGTTATTTCGGATTCCTTCTGGTAGGGTGCAAGTATCACGTGCCGCTGTAAGCCCCATTCTCCTTTCCAAAATTAAAAAATCATCGTATCGTCGCATTTAACACGAAACAAAGAGTCTTGCAGATTGTTGAAAATTTCATACTCGCGCACAAACTGTACGAAACTACTAAGATATATCGCTTGCATATAGTTTTGTTCAAGCTCCACCACCACCCACAGCTACTGTACGGTCGCCATCGGTATTAGTTTAAAACATTTCAAGTTACAGACAACTATAGCTCTAAAACTTTGCATAAAATTATAAATAAACATTGAAGGATGTCCAATTTGTCCGCCGAAGGTTACAAGTGGAATTTAAAAAAAAAACTTTTTAAAAATATACTTTTATTTTTGTTTGGTTAATAAAAAGAACTAAACATTTAAAATCAAACGAGGCGAAACTTGATGAGGTTGTTTCATGTCATTGCGAAGTTGCCACCCTCCAGCTCCATCATCAGATCAGCACCATGTCATCATAATATTGCATTGTCACGCGATTTACACCAGTATTAAAAATTTCAGCTCAATCGGTAAACGGGAAGCAAGATTTGATGACAAACATCGTGAAAGGTGAAGCTAAATAAAAGGTTATAAAAATAAATTTATTTAATATAAAATCGTTTGTAAATTTGTTAGTGTCAGCAACTTCTGAAGGCCACTGTACTATCTTTCCGCACGGAAAGAGGTAAAAGCCACGACCCCAACCAACTCAGTTGTTAGAATACTATCCCCTAGAAGGAGACTACCATGATTCAAGTCACGATCACGTTGTTGACTTTTGAACAAATATTTGTCTTCCAAACAGTACAATCATTTTCATCAGCGTTATAGCTTGACAAATTCACACGTGACGCTCACATGGTTCGCGCGGGATGAGGGGCGTAAGGCAGTGGGGTCGAACGTGAGAGCAGGACGGCCGTCAGATTACCACGTACCGAGCGCATGTATAACCCCCCCCCCCCCGATTCTGCCTTACGCCCCTCATCCCGCTCAAAGTATGTCACGCATTAATGAAAAATTAATGCGTGACTATAGACCCGGTTGCATCCAAAGCCTGTACTTTGGAGCCTGGGTACCGCTTTCCTACTCTTTCTCTTGCTTTAATTTATCTTGGCTTTTGGGGGGCAATTGCCGTCAGACTTCCCATCTCCAAAAAAAAAGTTAAAGTTAAAAGAACTAAACAACAGCACCAGCTTCCAGATTAGGTCTTGGGCCCCAAAGATCTTGGTGGGACCCCCCATATACATCTTCCGAACAGTGAAATAACACGCGTTCAAACGTAATTAAGCCGTCAAGCAAAAGTTGAACGTTCAATTAATTGTCAAGTTGCCAAACGACGCTTATGTTCTGCACCGAACGTTGCCCGCACTCGTGATCTACAGTCATAATATGTCGCAAGTGTCGAGATATTTTACCACTCCGGAGGACCATTATATCTGCAACAGAGCCAAGAAATTTTCGCAGCCATACTAACGAGATAGTTATATCACTATACAGGCTATCATTAAGCTAAATGAATAGCACTGGACTCCTAACTACTGTTAAATAAAATTTGTAAAGTGCTTGCGCACTTGTGGTAATAGAATTTGTTTGGTGATCACGTAGTAAGGTTTATCGTGAAGTACAGGGTTCGGTAAAGTGTTATTGTGTAATTTGTTAGAAAATTCTAAATTGTAACACGGACTCTGGAGAGGTGTTCAAAATTAGAAAAAAAATGCAAGAAATGTGCGGAAAAAAAGCAAGGCAACAGCCTTTTGTGTCCAGGGCCTGTTCTGGATCCGTGATGTACAGTCATAACATGTCGCAAGTGTCGAGATATTTTACGACTGTAGAGGACACAACAAAGAGCCAGTATAATTTCATAGCCATACCTACGAGATATATCACTTCTGTGTCTATCATTAAGCGCAAATGAATAGCAGTGAACGCCGAACTACTGCTAATAATTATAATATATATAATAATACACCTCTGCCTACCCCTTCGGGGATCCAGGCGTGATGTTATGTTATATTTTAGGCGAATATCACACATTGAAACAAAACTATTTTTAATGGTTAAGTTCGATTGTCGAGCCAGGTTAGATGCTCGCACCTGGAGCCCGGGGTCGGTTCTGATGTACTTTCTCCTAATTTTATATGGTTTTTATAGAAGTGGCTGTCGTTTAACCCTTCAACCCCGAGAGGAATACCTGCACCAGAGCCTTTTTTGGAAAGTCCACAGGTAAGGTGCTATAATTGCACTGGGGCGAAGCCAGGGCAACTAGTAGTAGTAACTAGTAAAAACATATTAATGAGCTGTTTCGGGTGCTAAAATGTTAACGTAGGTTTAATGATGATTAAGTAGAGCTCCTCCACTAACAAACGATCTCCTCGAACTAAATTACAGAAAGCAGAAAAACTGCAACAATAAATTCATCTGACTTAAAAGCCTTGGTAAATAATTAAGAGCTGTCTGCTTCTTCCTTGTGCAATAGTGAAATGTTCAAGTTATATACAAAGTTCACAGAAGGGGAAGTTGAACAAATGTAGTCGCAGTACCGACACTTCGGCACCACTTCGGTACGAGTCCCAGATGCAATCTTGTAGTTCATTTCCGGGCATTTTAACATCTAATTGTTTATTGAGCTTTGACCACCGACTTACAGCGGTATAGAGATATATCCCATTAACATTATGTCAGGTGCAACGATTAAGGGACATAGAAAAAAAGCTATTTTTTACGGATTCTATAGCGATTTATTTGATGTTATTTCGTTATGTAAACTGAACCCGATGTTTCGTTTGCTTTTCAGCAGCGATGGTGACGGAGAGACATAGGGTCTATGTCCGTGAAAAATAATTTTATTTCAAAGTGTGACATTCGCGTAAACTTCCGACGATTAAGGGACAGTCAATCTTTCCCACTTAATCCAAAGAAGTTATACCATTCATCTTAAGATTACTAAGTTTATTTGAATCCTAGTGATTTTCCAGTTGCGTCCAAACTTTTGAGCCCGAAGTTCGTTTATTGTTTTTTATTCATGTCGGTTTTTCCGGGAGCGATTGCCGTTGGTTCACCCAACCCCATGGAGAAAGCCTGCCCTAGAACCTAGTCCGTCAATCAGCAGGTGTACGGACTTGCAGGTGAGATTGGCTTGGCCCCGAAGATCTTGGTTGGGATCCAAATAACCACGTCGACACACAGTCACACAAGACACACGTTTGAGGCACAATTACCACCCCGTTAAAAAAAACAGTGGCACTCCGGAAGTGCCGACAGAAGTGAAAACTTGAAAAATTACGTGTTTTTTTATCGTCATCATTCATCCTGCCCCCCCCCCTTCTCCCTTCCCTCATCCATCCATCCATCCCTCCATTCATTAATTCATCCATTCATCCATCCATCCATCCATCCAGCCATTCATTCATCCATCCATCCATCTATTCATCCATTTTTGAATATGGAAAGCATGTCGTGACGACGACACGAGTTCCATGATTTTTGTTCTCACAAAAAGTGCTCAACGCGCCTAAAGAAGTTTTTCACTTCGAAAATATTGGACAACGTAGTTAAGAATTATCACATCACCAAATATATCGACATTAAAAAAATGTGAAGAGTTCAGAACTTCTTTGTTCGAAATCGCTTACAAAAATATGAAGGGGACGAGGCAATCTGACAATTACGTAAGTTACTATCTGCAATATAAGTTAATATAGCTTTGGGAAAGTTGCGCATAAAGAGTAATGGTTTTTGAATATCAAACTAGGTATTTCCGAAGCACCCTAAAGTAGATGCTGCCCTCGAACGTAACATTTTTCTTTGCGACGAGAAAATATGCGCTCGTAGTTGATTTACGAATGCTTTCTGAATGCGGCAATCGGAATAAAATACTGGATTTCTTTAATCTGATGTTATCTCTTGTTGTTGGTGATTGGATGAGTGTTTTGTTTGTCTCACCGAATGTACCGAATGGTTGTAAGATTAATTTGTTGTTTGTATCTTAGAAACATACAACTATGGCACTTTCACTTGTAGTGGGTAATCCAAATCTCTCGTTTTAAAAAATTCTTATTTGTTGTTGGTAGAATTCTCTTTTTGTATAGCTGCTAGTAACGTGTTCTTGTGGCAACCCCAATAACTAGGACGGTTGCCAGCTTGGCAATCAACCTTAACTTAAGCGTAGCGAAATTTGCCTATCCAACAATAGGTCAACGTGACCGAGCGACTTTTTTCATTGATTTGGTTTTTCGGTGATTATTCCTCGATGGTAAGACCGATCTGGACATTCGACCCCTTACGACACTCAGTAATGTCTACTTGATCACCGTGGCAAATTTGGTCGAGATCGGTCAAACGGTCTCGAAGGAGTATCATTTGTTTGAAATGCAACTTTGAAACCAAAGACGCTTCGCTCGCCTATGGCTCGCTACGCTTAACTAAGGTTTGTACAAACCCGATCCTACATGAGAATATACTACATGTCAGTTTAAGATAATTTTTAATCATCTATAAGAACATATCATTCTACTAGCTACAAGCTATCTCATCTCACTAGTAGCTTGTAGTACAGCTTGCAGATGATATAGATAAACTTGAGAGTACCTTTTTTTTTTTTTTTTTTTTTTCGTGCGGAAATCCCTTCGGATACCGCCCCCGCTGGAGAGCGGGGGGTCTCCAGCGGGGGCGGTTATGTCGGTCTTGCACCGACTAAAACCGCACGCCGTCTCGGGTCTTAAGACGCCGGGGTGTAAGGTTACCCATAGAGCATATCCCTCGCACCCCGACTGACCCTGGGCCATCTCCGGTTTCGAGATGGCCCCCTTACTTGCTCTCCACTGTGCCCTCTGCTAATCAGAGGGACACGTGGAAAGCTTCCGAACAGCCCTCAACAGGGCCGTCCTCGCCTCGGTCGGAGTTGGCCGTAGGCGGCAGCGTCTCTCCCACCCTAGGAGAGAGGCGCTGCCGTCTCCGTTGCCCAGGGTGCACCGCGTGGAGGTCCCCAACCAAGCACCCCAACTTGAGAGTACCTAAACGTGCCTTTATCATTAAAACACCGGGGAGATAACACAGCATTACTCTAGGAAATATTGCTGAGTTTAAGCCAACTCAAAAGTTCAAAATGCCGCCTCCATTAGAAACTTTCCCTTGCTAAGCTCACTACGTCGTTAGACTACCAACTAGGTGGCTAAATGTAGGTGAATACGGAATTCCCTGGCACACCTACAGAGGATGCGACCACTCGTGAGAGGTTCCGTGATAAGAATGTTGTATTCATAACATACCGTAACAATTCAAAGCCTAAGCAAATGACACAGTTGAGAAATTAAAGATCAGTTTATCTATAAAAAAACCTATAAATAAAAACGAATCGCCGGAATGTATGTACGTGCAAAACTTCTTCTTTTTTTGGTGTTCGTTATTGTAAGAACAAGGTTTGTATGAAAGAAAAATTTGGGAAAGTCCTCGGGAAAGGTGCTGTTATTGCAGCGAAGTGACTACTACACACTACAAAGTTCGGTCTAGACCCTTTTTTTTTCGTGCGGAAATCCCCCCGGGTATTTCCCGCCAGCAAGCGGGGGTGGTCATGTCGAATTCCAACTGACTTAAACAGCACGCCGCCTCGGGTCTTCAGACAAGGTGGCCCCATGAGGCATTTCCCTTGCATCCCGGCAGTGCGGTCTAGACACAAAGTAAGCATAGTTTAATTAGCTTGTAATATAGGTTTTAGAATGTGGATTAACATTCTTAGATTCTTATTTCATTTTCCCGGGGTGGGAGTCCTCCCGCTCGGCCTTACACCCCGGTGTCAGAAGACCCGAGACGGTGTGTTTTTAGCCGGTTATAGCCCGACATAACCTCCCTCGCTGGTCGGCGGGGGGGTATCCGAGCGGATGTCCGCATGAAAAAACAAGTTGAATTCCTGAGACGATCTCAGCCGAATACAAGGGATTTTCAATTTTTGTTTTTTTTTTTGCGATTTTTTGCGATTTTTTCTTTTTCTTGCAATGGTTCACCCCAGCACGAATCTATTACCGAAAACAGCAACTCGATAGCTCATCTCCTTCATACCCAAAACCGTGACAGAAAATTGGCAACGACGACGTCGACGACAACTCGATAGCAATAGGGCTTTTCTAAAGAAAATCCCTAAAAAGGTACATTTTCCTATGTAAATTACTATATATTATACAAAGAAATAACCAGGCTAGAAACAGAATATTTGCACTAAGCGGGAAACGAACCCGCGGGCTCCGACGTAGCATTCGAATGTGGCCAACGTGGACATGAATCAAATATCTATACCCTCACTTCCCTAGTACTGTACTGATTATACCGTTTTCGGGCGAGTTTCCCTAACACCCGGTATTTACAGGAAACCCAGTTGCTCAGGAATATAGCCCTTTTCCAGAGAAATTTAGGCTCATATTCGAATAGTGTAAATCGAAAAGCACTTAACGCGGTGCACGACACGTATTTGTTTACAGCGCTGCAGGTAATATAATTATATCGGTGTATGTTAATGAAAGATAAATTGAATAAACAACATGCTGTATAAGGAGGTGTTAATTACATCATTAAGCGGAGATAGGTGTTGATGGAAGAACGCAGCTGTGATATTTTGTATAACGTGTTAGGAATAGTGCGTCATGACTCATGATATTATCTCACCCCCTCCCCCGCCCCCCTCGCTCAGGCAGGGTAAACTATCATTTTCTTCTGGCTGTTCCCGCAGCCCCTATCGCTTAAAATGACCTATTCGGAGAATAGAAAGTAATCTATGTGTTATTCCTATTCTCCATGGTAATTCCAGACAAGAATCTATTCCTGTACCGAATTTCAGCCAGATATGTTCAGCCGTTTGAGTGTGATTGAGTAACAAACATATTTGTAGCGCAGGGTGATCAGTTGACCAACTGAATTAAGGCGAGTTGCCCGATTTTTAACTCACAGGCTTTACCAATGATTGCCTTGCGAATATGACTGTATATGTTGAAGCACTATTATTGGCATTCATTAATGTTACTTTGTGACCTAAATTAATAAACATATTTTATTTCGATTTTTATATATGTTAGTAATATTTCTCCATGGTTATTAGGTACCTATTTACATTATTAGCGATACTTATTGTTTTATAGATTAAAATAATACCTAACAGTTTGCAAGACAGACATTAGTTGAAATAGCTTCTGCATTAAACACGCGTATTTAGTTTTAAGTATTATGACTTAACTGACTCAAATTGTTGCTACAATTAAAGGTCGTAACTGGTGTCCTAATAGCGCTAAGTATACCAGTAAACGTTCGTAGTTTAAATATAACAGAGGCAAGCATTTTAAGCATGGAATATTTACCATTACCCGAGGAACATGGAAGTGGCCTGTGGTTAAAGATCAATTTGAGGCAATGACTATTATGTAGGGAATGCCTACTTGATAAGCTGTTTCAAACAAAAATTGTGTCCTGGGTGAGGCGGGAATGAACTTAGAATTTAGAATTAGTAACGGGGCGCAGACAAATGAGTCAATGAATTTGGCACCTATCTGTAAAGGCAAGTAGTGCTGGTCAAGTAGTGGTTTTTCGCAATACCAAATTTATTGTTCCGTACAGTCAGTATAGTAGTATACATAGAAGTCATTGTTTTAAGGACATTAGTAAATAATGTTCAGCACGGTTTTTTTTTCGGCGTTTCCTAGTAATGAAGTCTAGCAAATTTTTTATAAAAAAAAGTCATGAAAATTCGATGGAGCCGTTTCCGAGATTCAGATTGTATATGTTGCACATTAATTACCCGTTTAAGGGTATTAGTTAAAAATTGCATGAATTTTGGTTTATTTAACTTCTAAAGCCGCACTAGTAGGTTCGTATCAAATTTGCTTAGGCAGGGAGGGGAACTTGGGTAGTGAAGGTGAGTGTCTATGTACATCAACAAAAGGGGCCCCTTCTAAACCTACACTTGGGTCGCAAGTCCCAGGCACTATCCCGAGTTCCCAACTCAGTAACGCGATGGACCCTGCACCCGCACGGAGAATCCATGGATTGCTAAAAATATCGGTCTCTATAATAATGTAAACGAATTCATTAACTCGGTGTCTTAAAACCTATTTCATTCCTCTCTAGATATGACATTCACGAAGACAGAAAAATAGCGGATAAAAGCTGATCTAAAGATAAAGCTAAAATAGTATACTAATGGTGACATCCAAATATCCATCAGCTGATCGATTACTTCAAAACACTACGCTGCAAAATTTAATATATCGTACCGCATTTAAGAACCTTTCAATACTTCCAACATACTAGAATAGGCATCGTTTAACGCCTTTCTTTTTCAGTTCATCGGAAATCTGGTCCGAGTCCAAATGGGTCGTATCAGTTCTTTGTTGGAGGACGTACGTCCATTCTTCGAATCGCAATCTGGCTTACTTTACGTATGTATGGGTAAACTGAAGCCGTATGTGGATAATGTGGATATATGCAGTACAACTAACCGCTAACCGTACGGTTGATGCGTTTTAAGGGAATAGGCAAGATTCTAACTACACTGATAGCTCTTAAACCTTTCATAAAATAATAAACAAAACATAAAATATATTAACTTTGTCCTCTGGGGATTATAAAACGAAATGTATATTCATTTTAAGGTATTCATATTCCAATATAAAAAACATTTATAAATATTTAAGTGTTAACCCACTTTTGTCGATGACTTTGTCTTGCACACTTTTAACGAATATGGATTTAATGCACGCTACACTTTGAGGTTACAAAGTTTAGCGTGCATTAAATTCATATTCGTTAAAAGTGTGCGTGTGCCACATATTTTTATGAAAAACAACCAATATCTGACTGGATAGTATGGAAGAAAAACGTGTTGCCTTACCCCGAATGAGACGAGGGCAGGCAGATGATGACGATGATGAAATTCGATGCAATGATCAATTCTACAGGTATTAGATATGATCAGTTATTATGTCTTGAAACACTAATTCGTAAAACTATCGTAGTGGGATGCAAATATAAAAATAGATAAAGTCCCATTTGATACTTCATTTCTATTAAATAATTTTTATTATTGTGTTTGATGTTCTTGAGATGATGCTTCACTTATCAATTGCCTATCGTACGGCGCACTGTGCGTAGGTAGGCGTTGACGCTACTATCTACACCAACACTATCTACAACTACAATTTGATAAACCAGGCCAATTTCTCTTTTAATTCCAATAAAAAGCAATCAACTAAAGCGTCGCATAATAAGAAAGTTCATAATATTATAACGATAGTTACATTACACAATTCTACAATTACAACATAGAAGATAAGTTGCCACACTCAAGTGAAAGTTGGCCAAATAAGTCAAGACAAAGTTGGCAAGCGTATCGGCCGGGCCGATAGTTCGTATGGAACAACTTTGACTCGTATATTATAGCTAGTAGGTTGTACTTTAAATGTTTTGCTTAAAATAGTTTGAATGTAGAAAATAGGATTTTCTGGATTCAATACTGAAATTATTTAGGTCGGATTTCATAAAAATAATTGCGTTTCAAGTTCAATTAAACTGGGTTCTCACTTTTTCTCTTATACCCGGCATAGCCACTTGTTGGTGGCTGAACTCCTCCGTAACCAGTCGCGCGATTATGACAACGCAAATTTACCACGGTGATAGTGAGGACATTGAGGAGTGTTTTGAAGCGAGATGGTTCATGTCCGATGTACCATTGAGAAATAATCGCCAAAAACAGTTTCACGCGAGCGCGCGGTCTTAGCTAAGCGCGCGCGACCGTAGTAAGATGTCTTATTTTCAAGTAAGAGTCCTGCTCCCTCAGCTCAATTTATTTCAGTCGCACCCTGCACTGAATTTCTAGTTAGGTACTTAATGAAATAAAAAGCAAAAATAATTTTCAGAATACTGCATATTTCTAACCTTGACTGTCGATTAGGTGTGGTTTAGCTTTATTCGTACTGATTGGCGTAGGAACACTAATTAAGCAAAGTGAGTAAATCATGCAACATTTTATTTCTACGGGAAAAATGATATCATTCTAAACACACAACAAAACAAACTAATGATTACACAGAACGGAAAGAGATTATTTCAAATTCCAAATTTACTGCCTGCGTCATTTGTCCTGTTATGCAATCGTGTTATCTTGTGTTCGAATCCATGGTTTATCAAATTTATACCGGGACTATATGTTAGGAATTTCTCAGTAGCATAAGGAACTTCGGGAATGTGCGAGGTGATGGCAGTGATCCTTGGCTTGCTCCTTTTACGTGGGACCAAAAATATAATCGAAAATATGTTTAGGCCTTTTGGGATCTTTTTTTCTTTAGCTCACGGTTCTACGCCCGTGCAATCAAGTATCGACTGGTCATATACTGCAGTCCTTGAAGACAAAGGTCTTTAATCAGTGCGTGTTACCAGTGATTACCTACGGTGCCGAGACATGGTCTCTCACTATGGGCCTCATAAGGAAGCTCGGGGTCACACAGCGAGCTATGCAACGGGCTATGCTTGGGGTTTCAGAAATGAGGAGATTCGTAGACGACCTAGAAATACCAATATAGCAGAGCGAGTCAGCAAGCTGAAGTGGCAGTGGGCAGGGCACATAGCTCGGAGAAATGTTCTTGAGTGGAGAACACGTGACGGCAAGCGCAGCGTAAGAAGACCGCCCGCAAGGTTGACAGACAACCTGGTAAAGAGCGCAGGGACTCGGTGGATGCAGGCCGGTCGAAATGGAAATCAATGGGGGAGGGCTATGTTCCTACGGCTGATATGATGATGATGATATACCAACCAAAGATTGACTAAATGAACGAGTATTAAGATTGACTAAATGATTGTATTGTATCTATAACCAACGCTGACGTAATGCCTCTAAAATCATTGACAAATGTACTGTTATTAATTTGTGTCGTTAAATTTAATGCGATGTGTAACGGACGCGTGGGAGCCAGAGTTGCGGTTAAATTTATGACTAGGTTTTGCTGATGGTGGCGCCCGAGAAGTATTCTATTTGTCAATTTAAAGCTCTCTACATTTCAAAGCCGGCGACACACCAGAACATGTTGACGGATTTGTGGCTATAGGGTTAATTGAGGACTCCGGAACCTTTTTTTTTTAGTCTCTGAAGTAGTCAACATGGATTTATACTTTTGCACTGCACGATGGAAAGCTGTCACTGTAGCTTTTGGATGTTGGTCTGGGGATGTCACGTGCTTATTACCGATTCAGTAATAAGCTTTTTAAATACCCAAAACTATTATAGTGTGTTATATTACTCTACGTTCAATGTGGCGGGACAACTAAGTACACACAGAAGCCACTGATTTCGTCAGCTGACAAGTTTCTATCAATTGATAGCTGATTCTGTCCATATAAAGTCGTTACTGATTCCGTCCGCCGACAAGATTTTATCAGCAATTTCGCTGCCGATTTCGTCCTCCGACACGATTCTTTTAAAAAAGGTCGGCAACACTAAACTGCCCAGCTATGTTGGTGGGGTGGCAGTTTCGGTTTATAGAGCGATTAATACAAATTAGTGTTGTCATGCATGCGATAAGTGTCGTTCATGAACGATAATTTCTAGTCTAGTTGCTAGAACGTAAGATGCGATATGTACTGCAATACGCTAAATTACATTATGGACACAGTTTGGAAGTTATATACTTATGCCTGTTTATAGCTATCGGGGAGTATTTGGAGCCCTACCGGGATCTTCAGGGCTTAAGCCAGCCTCACCTGCAACACGGCACACCTGCTGCTTGACAGATGAAGCAGTAGTGTCCACGAATTACATGAGGCGTTTGAGAGAGGGGGAGGGTCAACCTAAACCTCACCCAATCTCACGTGGGGGAAAGGGTGGTTTAAGAAAGAAATATTGTAAAATTGCATGAATTTAACTTACATACGGTGCGACATGATCATTCATAAACAAATACTGTCAAACTTTTATAATAAAGATACAGCGCACTAATCATTTTCGGTTTCTTTTTTCAGTTTTTTTCTTTCAAATAATTATACCCAAGGCAATCAGGCATAGATACATAAAAAAATATGCATTTTCAAAACTCTCACGTGAGATTAAGGGAGGTGTTCAGCGAAACCTCTCGACATTTCACCAAGGGGAGAGGGGTAATTTTGGCAATATTTGAAGATATTGAAAATTACCTCACGTTATTAATGGACGCTCCCTAAGCCTGACAAACCAATATGAAGAAAGGGGTAGGAAATCAGTACACGGTTTCCAAAGCGGTTCAGTAATTCCTTACTTTGTAGCACGATAAAAACTGAAATGCTTTAGACAGTCACGTATTCCCTTCTTCCTAGAATCCCGAGTTCTTTAACTGGGCGTAAAAAAGCACCTGTTGAGGCCGTCAAAGTAGGACTACATTTTAGGGACAGCATATGGAGGGGTGCGACTGGTTGGATCACCTCCAAGTTTGGTGCACCCTGGGCAACGTGGGCGATGACGCATCATTGATTGCTCCTCTGGAGTAGCTGGCGTCAACGTCAACGGCCAAGAGTCTGACCAACCGGCTCTTTTCAGGGCCAGCTGAAAACATTGCACGAGGGGGTCGGGGTATGGCAAGGCCCGCGGGGGTGGTGGTCGCTCCAGGTACCCCTCTTCTCTTATCAGAGGGGACACTGCGAATGGCCCAGGGTCAGTCGGAGTGCGAGGGATATGCTCTATGGGTAACCTTATACCCCGGCGTCTGTAGACGGCGTGCGGTTTTAGTCGGTTCAAGCCCGACATAACCGCCCCTGCTGGCCGGCGGGGGGGGGGGGTATCCGAAGGGATTTCCGCACACAAAAAACAAAAGGGACAGAATATGGAATGGTGGCCACTACTTTTTGGAGTTCACTTCAGTTTCCCATCAGGCGGGGTGAAGTCAAATTGACGCATTAAACATAAAAACAACAATGATGATAATGAAGCGATAGCTACGAGAAATCTCCTCTCGATGTCACCTCTATATTTCATGTTAACAACCGATACAACAATATTTCCTGCCGTTTAGTGAAATCAATTATTTGGCTTGCCAACTATGGCGGTTACTCATATAGCGTATTTAGGGTGATCCATCATGGCACCCTAGCCTTATCGTTACTTAACTACCGGCACCATATGCCTACACATCTTCTTATTAATGATTTACCATTGAGACATAACAGGTTTAGAGAAACGATCGGATAATTATTACGTGATAATAAATACCAGCGTTTCTCAAATGCTGGGTCGAGACCCCCAAGCACTAATAATAAAGTACAGGGTCAGCAAGAGACGTGTTGCTTTTGTGTCAACGCGAATGCTCGCTCCACTGTTGCATTGAGGCAGTGAGTGGTGGTTGTCTCGCGTCCTGCATAGCTTTTGTTTTAAACGCTCTCCGCCCCCACGTATTATTCCGCCTGCTACGGTCACGTCGCTCATTCAGTTTGAACGTGTCCAGTGTAAACAACACTGTCGTTATGTGCTCGATTTAATACTTCATAATATAAGTTTAGTTCATTTGTTTTCCTTACTTATTATATGGACGAAATGGGTTTTTTTTTTACCCTATATGCTCTAGGAGGTCTATGTTAGCTAACAGCCTAGTGCCTGAAGTTGCATCATTAGCAATAGAAAGCGTTATCTACCTCTATGAATTATAGATGATTAACTTTAAATAAATTAAACAAACTCTCTTTGAAAACAAATTCATATATTCCCATTCATGTCAAGTACGAAAGAAAATTTATTTGCTTGACAAATAGCCATCTAAGTTAAAAGCTTAACCTCACTTAAGGTTCACCAAAATTAGTTTAATCAAGTTATAGTACTGCAAATAACGCTTCCTGAACGCTTTTTCAACTATACTTTTGAGCTTCAAAAGCAGAGCATGAGATGTATATGTGTACATTGAAATGTTTAATGACAAAAGGGGAAGTCATTAAGTATGTAAAGACAGAAGCAAGAAAGAAAAAGTAGCTCCCTACCCCGCTCCTATACTTGGCAGTTTGATTACCTTGTCATTATGGTTTTTCACGGTCCGCTTAAAGGCTCCGAGATTGCGAGAAGATAGATAGGTAAATTTTTGTAACAACAGATACGGCACCATTGTTCCCTGAAAGGATCCAACCTTATTCAACATAAAACCGTAATCCTTTCGCTATTTTAGAAAGTTACCAGTAGAAGAATTGTTCCGGAAGGGTCCAATCACGCAACTGGACTAAAATTACATACTGATACAATAATGATTCTGGCTACGGTATGTTTATAATACCTCTCATAAATATCATTTCATATTTATTTGTTTTATGGTCGGAACATAATATCGTTATGATAAAAAGTAAAAATATTAATATTTTGGAGGGACAAAAAATGTCGTTTATATCATGCGATAGGTTTAGCAGAATTTTAAGGTTTCTATATTCGTTCGTACATGGCGAAATTAGGTAGTTACGTGTAGCTTATCTCAATTCCATTATTTCAAGACATGACTGACTGACGTGGTTTTGGCACAGACTTTCGTCTCGGGGTTTTATCTTTCGCTATCCTATTTCGAATATCCAGGACGTGTCCAGGTAGCTCGGTCAGTCTTCTCTTTAGAAAGGGGCTGGTCGCGGGTTCAAGTTCCGTCCTCAATGATGCCTTTTTCCGATTTAAATTTATAAATAAAAGTTTATGAAATAGCTGCTAGTTGCCAACAACAAATGGCAAAATAAAATGAATGACAATAGCGAAGCATGAAATGTAGCGAAGCCTGAATTATAAATCTTCCATATTGTTTCGAAAAGCCTGCGAATATTTCTCCTCTATAAATTTTATACAAAACAAATGTCCAATGGGGTAGATAGGAACCAAGGGGCGAATATTAATAAAATGGTTCTTCGATATTCGTAACCAAACTAGAAGCAATCTTGATTGATGAGATTGCTACTAGTTTCACGCTACAATAATCCAATGTTCGTAGTTTAACTGATGCGCCCCGTAGCTTTATCTGCGGGGTGCTGTAATTATAAGTGTGATTTATTTGTCTCCATAAGTCTCAGACAATGTCAAAGTCCTCTACGGAAATAATTAAGAATAACGGCACCAGTGAGTAGTATTTTAAAAATTCAAGCCAAATTACGCGGAAGAAATGTATAAGATCACAATATAAGGAAAGCTAGCATTCCGCATTCATTCAGCAATTCCTTAATGTATTCCCGTAAAAACAGTCCTCACTGACGTCATCACCCGACACAAAGCAATTAAAAAAGTGTGCCACAGAGTGGTTCCACTAGTTAATCAAAACTTGGCCAGGCGGCTCTGTATTTAACGCAGCGGTGTAACTCGACCGCCCTTGGCGCTTGGCATCATGCATTAGTTGCTATGACTTGCACCGAATTTATGCCCATGCTCTAGCGTCTCTCATTTTAAAAACATTACCCTGGGCGCAGTCGGGTAAAATTGTACGTCATACGCTCAAACGCCGTAAATTGAGTATGCACTAAATCGGCAACGCTGTTAAGGCAGTTCCCTGACCAAACGTGCTTGAGCATGCCTTTAATCTTTGCGAAAAGACCATGGATTTATAAGATCAATTTAAAATTAAAACAAGCAATACGTTCACTATCAAACTATCCATCTATTTGTATTAGTTGTAACTCAAAATTATGTCTACTTTAAGTGCAGATACATGTAATCACACGATTTCTTTTTCTTGTGGTCCCTTTCTAACAAAATTATTAAATAATTCCATGAAAATTTTAATGCCCGAAATGAAGTCACTATATTGTAAAAATATAGACAGTAGGTATTTGTTATTTTTTTACATATAACGCGTGGATAATACTAAAAATGCCAGAGCTTTGTTCGGGAAGACGCCTCAACATAGTTGAATTTCAGTTCTGAGAGCATTTTTATGACTTCCTTTGAATCTTTGTAACGGACTTCCTTTTATGGTGTATACCATAAAAGTTAATGCACTGTGAGCTGTACGAGACATATATTGTTTAACACTATATGTAATCAAACACCTGTATGTATCCTTCCTATGAATGGTAAAGGAAAACGTAGCAATAGAAAACAATACATACATACATATTTTCACGCCTCTTTCCCATTGGGGTAGGCAATAGAAAATAATACACCTCACTTAAGGCTTTTTTTTTTTTTTTTTTTTTTTTTTTTAAAAAGAATATTAGCAACCGAAATTACTAATATTCCCCCTAACCCCTCCAGCTAAGCTAAATTGCTTGTGTTAGGAGTGGGTTCACGTCGGTAGTGTAATGGCCAGGATTCGAACCCGGGACCTCTCGATCGTAAGGTCGACTCCTTAACCACTAAGCTACCGACGCTATAAATATAAATATATAAATATAAATATTCATAGCA
This sequence comes from Cybosia mesomella, assembly GCA_946251805.1. Lineage (NCBI taxonomy): Eukaryota > Metazoa > Arthropoda > Insecta > Lepidoptera > Erebidae > Cybosia > Cybosia mesomella. The sequence goes on from OX276406.1 coordinate 5,589,652, forward strand.
ATATTACTGTTATTAGTACAGATAGACATCGTCACTCATTAAGTGATTTCTATAAGAAAAGGAGAGATATTCAATTGCTCGGAACCACAGAGCAAATATACTATACACACCGGAAATTATTATAAAGAAATGTATCAGATTATTAACTGTCGAAATATTGATGACAGGGTCGTGTTCGCAATTTAACATACAGATTTTTCATCATCATCATATCAGCCGTAGGAAGTCCACTGCTGAACATTGGTCAAAATTGACTTCCATTTTGACCAGTCTATAGCGGCCTGCATCCACCGATTCCCTGCGCTTTTTACCAGGTCGTCTGTCCACCTTGCGCAAGCGCAGAGTAGGAAGGCCAGGAGGCCTTCCTACGCTGCGCTTGCCGCCACGTGGTCTCCACTCAAGAACCTTTCTGCCCCATCGGCTATCGGTGCCCTGCCCACTGCCACTTCAGCATGCTGACTCACTCTGCTATGTTGGTAACTCTAATTCGTCTACGGATCTCCTCATTTCTGATTCGATTTTTAGTAATATCATATTAAGACAAAATCTGGCTGATACATTGTGAACTTTGATGTAAAGTCATCCTATCGGATATATTAGGTTTGAAGCTTCAGATGTTTGAAATCCAGTAAGTAACACGGACTCCATATATTGGCGCTGATAGTGTTTGTATCTCTAGAATCGAATACCTATTGTCAGAACATGTTATTTTATGCACCTATCCATGTTCAACGGGAATACATGGGAAAACATTATACTCAAAACGCAAAGGCATCTGTCTCGCTCAGACAAATGCGTTTGCGAATTTAAGCATAGATATATGGGCAAATGATGTAAATGAAATGTAGCATACGGTAAGTTGATATAAAGTAGGAGGTTGGTACCATTCATTAGTCGGCTCATTGGTGCAGGGAAATACGTTACACTCTAATCCATTGAACAGAATTCATCAATGGATTAGATTCCACTTTTTGTGCCACTGTAATCCATCACTGGACTTAATTCCACAGTTTGTTCTACTAATTTATAACTGAGTTTAATTCTAGTATTTATTCAGCTGTAATTCATCACTGGACTTGATTCCACTGTAATACATCACAATACGGTTTTTTCTCTCCGTTTACTACAGGTGACAAAGCACTATTGCCATCTTTGGGATAGTATAGTAATCTTAGGCTACGGTAACCACTTACCATCAGGTGGCACGTATGCTTATTTGCTACTTAAGTAATATAGGAACGAGTAATAATTACAACTAGTAGGTAATATTTACAAGAATTAAAGGCAACGGTTATTTTTGAAAACATACATTTGGCGCCAAAAATCCGCCATTCTTTATTTTATTTGCAATAACACAGAAATGATAAAATCGAAATGGATTCAGCCATTTAATGTAGGGACTTCCTAAGGTTCTTCCTGAGAATCCATCATCGCAGTTGGGCAAAAACATGGAATTGTTTACAATCAAAAAATCGACCCAGATCCTCCAGACCTAGGTTCCACCAAATCTAACGAGTCAAATAAATTCTTGTAACAATTGTGAACGCATAAAGACATTTTACGACGAAATTGTGGCTGTCCAATATATCCGAGGTCCCTGTAGATGTTTTATTATAGTATTTTAGATCGTAAAATTTTAATCGAGGAAAATACGGGACGCCCCGCCGGGCGTGGTCGGATATGAAATTTAACTTTCGTATGTACAGCCAGCAGCGAAAGTAAATTACCACATACATGTTAAGAGAAGTCTCTAATGGTAACACTGAACGCTAATTTTAATAAATAATTTAGTTCCTGATTTATTAGCGTCCAAACAATGGTGAGAAATGTTTTTTTATTCTTAAGCCTGTAGCGTCTTTATCCCGGCATTATTTAGAAAATTACTTGAGTTATTCAATATAAAATAAAAGTAACATTGCAAATAGACGACGTCCGGAAAGCCAGTTGGCCTTGCGTGACTTCCCCACCCCGGTTCACACTTGCCTTAAGCTCGCGGGGCTCTTTTGAACTGTTTGTATTTAATATCGTGTATTTAATTGTTCACTAATAATTTTGAAGATAATGTAGAAGAAAATCGAAGGTTACATGTTATTAATTTTACTAGTAATTTATCATAATAGGGAAATACATGTGTGTGTGCCTGTTTTATGTGCGCAACGGTTTATTCTGCAGTTTATTCTCTAACAAGCTACAGGGCCTTACGGTATTCCAGCGGTGGTCCTGAAAAAACTGTCCAGCGGAGTTTTCTAAAACACTCGCGCGGCTGTATCGCCTGTTCTGTACCTCAAGAAAAGCCCCGCGGGCTTGGAAGGAGGCGAAACCCACAACGGTTCCCCAAAAAGGGGATCCTTAGGATCCAGGTAACTATCGACCCATAGCTGTCACCTCAGACCTCTGTAAGGTGTTTGAGCATATCAAAAACGCACAGCTCATGCGTTACCTAGAAGATCATTCTTTAATTAATGACCGCCAATATCCGGTCCTATCACCCGCTCTCTTTCTTCTGCATATCAATAGCATGCTGTCTACCAGCAGCATACATTGCTCTGCAGACGATAGTACTCTGCATGGGTGATACTACGGACACCCTGCGGCCAAGTGGACCGACATTGACGAAAACAGACGGCAACTTCTCGCTGAGATCGATCAGGTTCTGGCCTTCATTTCCCAATGGGGATCAGAGAACTTAGTCGAGTTTAATGCCAAAATAAATACAGCCGTGTGCGTTTACAGTTAAGGTGTCCTCCTTCCTTCCTCTCCTAACTCTTCAGAACATACCACTATCGAACCATATTAACATGCTCGAAATAGATGTTCACTATAAACTGAACAATAAAAACTACATCGAGAGCGTCATCAAAACAGTTTCTTATTAATGTTCTTTTTCAATCTTATTTTTCAATGTTTTTTTTTATTTAGTCCGTAAGAATGAATAAAAAAAAACATCGAAAAATAACATGATGTGGCCGTAAATTTATGCGAATGGTGGAACGGATTCTATCGCGATTTATTTGATGTCATTTTATTATTTACATTGAACCCGACATTTCGGTTGCTTTTCAGCAGCCATGGTCACGGGGAGACATACAATGTAAATAATAAATTAACAGCAAATAAATCGCGATAGAATCCGTTAAAAATAGTTTTATTTCAATTGAAAAATAATTGAGTTTAAAAGAACATGTTGAAGAATTTATTTTCGTGTAATAAAAAACAAATACAAAAATAAACAAGTTGTTAGTACTAAGTACATTGCCTTTGCTGCAACAAAAAAAATACTTCGAGTCCGACTAAAATCATGTAGTTACTTATTTCAATTGTATGCACATTTCTGCACAGAAAAAAAACGCATACTTAACTCACTATTTTAGAATATACTACAGAATTTCATTAAGTTCGGCTTGAAATCAAATGGGCTCATTAGGAAGTGGATTTAGGTGAGACATCCACGCTCATTGTCACCTGCTACCGTTGACTACCGACTCCACCCCGGGGGATTCTAAAGCTTTGTGGCAGTGTAGCATTGAATTGTTTGCCATAAAGGGGTTTATTATGTATTTAAACAGTATTTTGTTGTTTGATACAATATATGGATTCATATTCTTGAATATTTAAATAAATATAAGAAGCATTGAAATTATCTTAGACAGCTTTTTCAAATCAATTTACGAAGTAAAAAAAATCGGCCAAGTGCGAGTCGGACTCGCACACCGAGAGTTCCGTAAATTTTATAGACTTGAGTATTTGATATGAATTTCAATTTAATACCTCTACGCGTTCATGAGAAAAGTAGTAGCTTTAAAATTTTCAAAAATATTTTTTATTATATTATGTAACTAAAAATTTGCGGTTTTCGCACTTTTTCCTTTATCTGTACTATAAGACGTTACTTCGTACCAAATTTCAAGATTCTAAGTTCACGGGAAGTACCCTGTAGGTTTTGATTCCCGTGAGTTTCGAAAATTTGCGGAAATTTGCGGCATAAACGGCTGTATCTTTAGATTGCTTTGGCTTAGAAGTTTGATTTCTTCACAGCTGCAAGGGACAGTAGACCTGAGTATTAGATATAAATTTCAGTTTGATACCTCCACGCGTTCCTGAGAAAAACGGTCTTGACAGACGGGGTGCGACTGGTTGGATCACCTCCAAGTTTGGTGCACCCTGGGCAACGTGGGCATCATTGATTGCTCCTCTGGAGTAGCTGGCGTCAACGTCAACGGCCAAGAGTCTGACCAACCGGACCTTTTCAGGGCCAGGTGAGCCCATTGCACGAGGGGGTCGGGGTATGGCGGGCCTGCAAGGCCCGCGGGGGGGCATGTTCGCTCCAGGTAGGTACCCCTCTGCTGTTATCAGGGGGGACACTGCGAATGGCCCAGGGTCAGTCGGAGTGCGAGGGATATGCTCTATGGGTAACCTTACACCCCGGCGTCCGTAGACCCGAGACGGCGTGCGGTTTTAGTCGGTTCAAGCCCGACATAACCGCCCCCGCTGGCCAATGGGGGGGAATCCGAAGGGATATCTGCACAAAAAAAAAAGGTACGGAACCCTAAAAATAAATATTTTTATTAAAAATAATGGGGCAATGATATAATATAAATATTCAACGAGATACAGGGTTAACTAATATTTCAAGCAATATCTCTAGGAATAATTTAAAAAAAAACATATTTTTTTTCATAAGTGATCAAATAGCGATGTTAACCTACTATCCTATCCTATTCTACTAATATTATAAATGTGGAATTTTGTGAAGATGTTGCGATGTTTGTTACTAAATCACGCTCTAACGGCAGAACGGATTCGGTTGAAATTTGCTACAGGGGTGGATTATACGCTGGATGGATACTTTACCATATTAAGCGACCATCTGAAGAAATGAATTTAAATTTCTTACTGAAAATGTTGTTTAATTACTTAATGGGTTCTATTAAAATCTTTTTAAAATTTTGATAAAAATATAATTTTTACTAATTTTCATTTAGATTTTTGAAATTCAAATCTGTGCATAAAACGTTTAACGCTGACTGTATGCAATTGGCAATGTATAAAAGGAAGGTTACTTTATTTATTAACAAAAAATTTTGCATCGGCGATCGGCGAATCAACGTATCTAATCCATTACGATCCAAAAATCAATTCTAATACTGCATCCCTAGTTCCCAGAGCGCGCTCTAAGGAGGCATTATAATGGTAGCTAGAAACTGTTCTCAAAGGACTACAAGGATGTGTTTTACTCTTAGCAGGCAACTGTTGCCAGAGTGCCATAAGGAAGCGTAGCACTGTTAGCGGGGAAACCATCTGTTCATTCTGCTACGAATGCATTCCTAATACAGAATTTTAAGTTTCCCATAGGAAATTTTTTTTTTTACACTAAGCTTATTAAATAAAGAACAGTAAAAGAGCAGTAAAAATTACCTCTGTTATTAGTTTCTCGTTTATTTCTTTGTATTTATTTGTAATCATCTACCCAACAAAATTAAGCTATTCGACACGAGTACGATTAGCATATTTTATGATTAGCGACGCTATTTTGTGACGTAATTATTCAAATATACAACAGTTTGGCGACACTAGTTTCAATACTAGCGACGTTTAAAGGCACTTCCTCTTGATAAATCATTTATTTTAATCCTTAACTTCTATGTGTACTAATTAACTGGCTTTACGGAACAAAAAAGGTTGTCATTTCGTTGCTATCAATTTACCAAAAACTTTTTGTAGCTATCATACAGCTAACACTATAAAAAGGCAATGCTTATATACCGATAGGCGTCAAATTTTTTCAGCCATTTATCGAGTCGCTGACGTCGCTGTGCTCCTTACTTCCCCCCCCCCCCGTCTCACCTTCGAACCGTTAATTTTTTTTTATTCTAAACACCTTGTAGTATATACATACTGTCGAAACTCTTCTTGAAGTGGTCGTAGAAAAACTTTTTTTCGCTAAGTGAGCACAACTGTTCACAATGCGTTCAACACGCGGTGTTTGATCGTCACTAGTCATTTAGTTTGTTTAATGTGCGCCATTTAGTAAGTTCATCTCAAGTATAGATGAATATGACTTACGGTGAACCTTTAAAAAAAAGCCTATGTGTGGACCAACAAATTTAAATACCAACGAGAGATGTTGTGGAAATATAATAATAATAATCTTTATTTGTCTGAATATGGTGGTACAATACAGGTCTTATATTAAAGGGTAGGTTCAGCATATTCTACCATTACTGGTGTACAAATTTTTTAAGCACATGCAAGTCACTCAAAAACCCAAAATATAATAACAAAAGTCAATAATACCTATTAAATGATTATTACATTACTAAATTAATTCTTAAAAAATAGTTTCTATAATTTACCATTACACTTTTCGAATTCATCTACCGTATAAAAACATTTCTGGATGAGCCATTCTTTCAACTTCCTCAGAAACACAGAGGTTTGAAATTGCTTTAAGCTGTTTGGGACTGCATTATAAATACGACCACACATCGCAAAACAGTTTTTTTGGTAGAGAGTCGTTTTTGGTACTCGTGGTAGTACAATTCTATCCGGGTTTCTAGTGCTCCTCGGATAAACCTCACGTGCCTTCGAAAATAAACTAGGATATTGCCTAACAAATTTAGCAACTTCATAAATGTACATGCTGGGGAGCGTTAACATATTCAACTTTTTAAATATAGGTCTACACGAGTGCCATGGTGCAGCACCACACATAGCTCGGAGAGATTTTTTTTGGGCAATAAAGGCTCTATGCACGTCCGTAGAGTTACCCCAAATTACTAGACCATAATTTAGAACTGAGGCAACGTAGCCATTGTAGGCCATGATGACTGATTCAGGGTTTGAGGTCTTTCTTAGTTTAGCCAGAACATAGACAAATTTATTTATTTTATTGCAAACCTTTAAGAAAGATTTGCCTCACTCTAGTCAGTCATCATTGCCTTCAACTGAAGTAGATTCGATTACCGCGATGCAGATGCGATGTCGTGCACTCGGAATTTCTGTCAGAAGGTGAGTCAGTAAATAAAATATATTATCTGAGCATTATAAGGCGTTTGAGAAAGCTAATTCGTCGGAAAATTACTACTTTAAGGCACCCGTTTTCACTCAATACATGGCATTAAAAAAACGCTCCAATAACAACTCCAATAAATACGTTTAAAAAATGGTTTCGATGATTGAGTAGTTCGTTGGCGTATGAGAATTATTTCGACTCTTTCGAAGGTGATACAAAAAATTTGGTTGAATAATACATGTTTTAAGTTTTATTGAGTGATTCCCAGAACTTTCTTGACACATACATTGAGTACATAGAAATCTATACTAACTTTTATACATTACACATAGCATTATCCTTACTTATATATATAATATTATAAATGTGAAAGTAACTCTGTCTGTCTGTCTGTTACGCTTTCACGCCTAAACCACTGAACCGATTTTGCTGAAATTTGGTACAGGGGTAGATTAGACCTCGGCTAATACATTACAAATACATGAGAAATATAATGATATATTATATATAGAAGTCATTGATTTTACCACTACAAAACTGGCCTGAGTATTCGGCCTTTTCCCTATGGTCCGAGAGCTTGCAGACATTTATGGGTAAGTGTTTGAGGCAATCTGAAAATGTATCAGAATCATCTTCCATAATATCTTAATACAGAACCGCAGACGTGACTAGAGGTTAGCGGGTTTACTTTCTTTTTCTTGATTTTCACCACAAATGACACACACTCCTTTATTACCCCCGACTTTATAAAAAAATATTTATTTATAAAACGTGATTTTAAGCATATGTGTGTATTACAAATGTTGATTATCGCTCACTTAGTAATGTGCCCGGTAGATGGCAATAGGCTCGCCCCCTATTACATTGGGACCTAAACATAACTGGCGAATCGTGGGTGTGTAATACACCTCTGCTACCCCTTCGGGGATACAGGCGTGAAGTTATGTTATGTTGTGTTTAAACATATATAACTTTCCTTAAGCATATTTTCAAAATAGTTTTGCAAGGTTAAATCCCTCGCATATGGCCTGACTTATTTTCTTTATTTTTCAACATATATACTTTAAGTGATATTGTCCGAAGTTTACGCGAGTGTTACACATTGAAATAAAACTATTTTTAACGGATTCCTTTTAGCGGTCATTTTACTACCCCTATGCTATTAAACATTAAAAAACATTTTTTTTGGTAAAAATCTTCGACACTTGTAATTTTTTTTTAAGTTAAGTTATATATTAAAATAAAACACTTTTTAACGTATGCTATCGCGATTTATTTAATGTTATTTTATGATTTACATTGAACCCGACATTTCGGTTGCTTTTCAGCAGCCATGACCATGATTACCAGCCAGGTCACGGCAAAGCAACCGAAACGTCTGATTCAATGTAAATAATAAAATAACATCAAATAAATCGCGATAGCATACGTTAAAAAGTGTTTTATTTTAATATATAACTTAACTTAAAAAAAAATTACAAGTGTCGAAGATTTTTACCAAAAAAAATGTTTTTTAATGTTTAATAGCATAGGGGTAGTAAAATGACCGCTTCCCTCCAGTCAGCTCCGCGTTTCTGTATTAAGATATTATGGAAGAGGTATCTGACAAATTTTCATATTGCCTCAAGCACCTAACCAAAAATGTCTAGGCTCTCACTCTATAACTTTTCATGACTATACACTTAACCCCGAGCATAATTCTCGCATTAAGGGATTAATCAAGTTAATTGGTGTGATAACATATTGACATGTAGTAATCTAGTTATATTGACGATAATATCATTTGACCTACTAATCCTTAACGACAAGATGGAGAACCTTGTGACGTAATTAGCCATTTTAGTGGTGGTATAATGAACGGTTAGCGTGATACATGAACGCCCGTAACACCGGGGCGGGAAAGTAAAAAGAGTAGAATAGGGTGCTCCCGAGGTTGTGTCTTAATAAGTATTATTTATTCTCCACAATTAATTAATCTAGTATTTTAGTTTCCCGTATATAAGAAGGAAGCATATTAAAAAGAAAAGGTAGGTAGTTAAGACCCTTTAACGCAGGAAACCTACGTCGGAATCAACTATGGGAGCTTATTGCGGGCCGCCATACGAAGGCCTCCATTTTTAAACCCCGACACAAAAACGAAGGGGTGTTACGAGGTTGACTGTGTGTGTCTGTCTGTGGCATCGTAGCGCTTAAACGAATGAACCGATTTTGATGCGATTTTTTTATGCGAAAGCCGATATGATCATATCTTCTTTTTTTTATTTCGCGGAAATCCCTTCGGATACCCCCCGCCGACCAGCGGGGGCGGTTATGTCGGGCTTGAACCGACTAAAACCGCACGCCGTCTCGGGTCTACAGACCCGTGTAAGGTTGCCCATAGAGCATATCCCTCGCACCCCGACTGACCCTGGGCCATCTCTGGTTACGAGATGGCCCCTCGGGTTTGGGAACCACGGTGCTATTAAAAAAGATGTCGGGGGTTTATTAATTTTTAAATTAATGTTTTTTTTTTCACTATGTCAATTATTTCTTAGTATTCGGGGTCCGTGGCGTTGGCTGCGTGGTGCCGGCCTAGAAGAGAATAGCACCAACCCAAGTCTTCCCGTGGGTGTCGTAAGAGGCGACTAAGGGACATATCCGGGGGCGGGCAGCAGCACCCCCGCAGAACAACCCCTCCAACAAACTGCGATCCCCAACCCGCCTGCCCAGCGTGGGGATTATGGGCACTACCCCCAAATGAAGGAAACAGCCAAAAGATGGCCCCCAGTTCCCGGCCGCCTCGCTATCCCTGGTCATGGTAGCGGCCATGGTAACGGCGGGGCAGGGGGTGCTAAGAATCCCCGGGCTACAATAGGCTACCAAACCCTTCACAAACTGACCCTGGCTACGTATAACGGACGCACTCTGAGGCTTGACCATCATCTAGCGCAGTTGGAAGTGGAGTTAGAGAACATTAAATGGCATGTTCTCGGGTTATGCGAAGTCCGTAGAGAGGGAGAGGACACCGTAACCCTTGACTCGGGCCATCTTCTCTACTTTCGCGAGGGTGATAAAACATCCCAGGGTGGCGTAGGTTTCCTCGTCAATAGGGCCCTCTCTAACAACGTTCAAGAAATCTCCAGCGTGTCGAACAGGGTAGCGTACCTGATCCTTCGGCTATCCAAGCGGTATAGCATGAAGGTTATTCAGGTCTACGCACCGACCTCGGCACACTCGGATGATGAAGTGGAGGATATGTATGAAGACATATCCAAAGCCTTGCACAACACCACTAAGGCTCACTTCAACGTTGTTATGGGGGACTTTAACGGCAAGGTGGGTACCCAGTCTGGGTACGAATCCCGTATAGGCCCGCATGGTTATGGAGTTAGGAATCACAGGGGACAAATGCTTGTCAACTTCCTTGAGAAAGAGGGACTATTCTTAATGAATTCCTTCTTTAAGAAACAGCCTCAAAGGAAGTGGACATGGCAAAGCCCCGACGCTGTGACAAAAAATGAGATCGACTTCATCATGACGGATAGCAAGCACATATTCAGAGATGTCTCAGTGATCAACAGGTTTAATACCGGATCTGATCACCGACTGCTCCGAGGCTCTCTGAATATCAACCTAAAGCTTGAAAGAAACCGTTTGATGATGTCCACGCTCCGACCTAACCCAACCCAAATCATGGCGGGCACCGAGAAGTTCCAGCAGCTTTTCGGGGAAAGATTTGTTGCCTTGGAACCCACTGATGACGCTGACGAGACCCTACACAATCTGGTCGAAACGCTGAGAGACGAGGGCATCAAGTTCTGCAAAAAACAGCGCACTGGCAGGAAGTCCAAACTCTCGGATGAGACTCTGGGGCTGATGGCAAGAAGACGGGAAACCACCCAAGCGACTTCGTCAGACAGGTCACACCTAAACAAGGAAATTGCGAAGATGGTACGGCGCGACCTTCGGAGCTCCAACACGCCTCATTGAAGAGGCGATAGAGCGAAACCGAGGGTCCAAAGTATTCACTCAGCAGCTTGGAAGGAGCCATCTGACGAAGCTCATAACGCATGATGGGAGGACCGTCTTGTCGAAGCCGGAGATCTCCGCCGAGATAGAGGATTTCTATGGCCGTCTGTATACTGCACATGCTCCCCGTCCTCGACGAGACGACCATGATTCCAGAGCCACCCTGACACGCCACTATACCGACGAACTGCCTGATATCAGTCAAGACGAGATCGTGTTAGCTCTGAAGCAGCTTAAAAATGGAAAAGCCCCCGGTGAGGATGGAATTACTTCAGAGCTTCTGAAGGCAGGAGGAGCTCCTGTCATACAGGAGTTACAGAAGCTCTTTAACGCCGTCCTTCACAGTGGGAGAACTCCTAAGGCGTGGAGCGGGAGTTTGGTTGTTCTCTTTTTTAAGAAGGGTGATAAGACCCTCCTTAAAACTACAGACCCATCACACTCCTGAGCCACGTCTATAAGCTATTTTCACGAGTGGTCACGAATCGTCTCGCCAGGAGACTCGACGAGTTCCAGCCACCGGAACAGGCTGGTTTCCGCGGAGGATATGGCACCATAGACCACATTCACACAGTGAGGCAGATTATACAGAAGTCCGAAGAGTATAATCAGCCCCTGTGTCTCGCTTTTGTGGACTATGAAAAGGCATTTGACTCCGTTGAAACTTGGGCTGTTCTGGAATCCTTACAGCGATGTCAAGTAGACTATCGTTATGTCGAGGTGCTGAGATGCCTTTACGAAGCCGCCACTATGAGTGTCCAAGTACAGGGTCAGCAGTCTAAACCCATCCAATTGCGCAGAGGAGTGAGACAGAGGGATGTCATATCCCCGAAACTGTTCACGAGCGCATTGGAAGATATGTTTAAGACGCTGGACTGGAAAGGTAAGGGCATAAATATAAACGGCGACTACATCTCACACCTGCGATTCGCTGATGACATAGTCTTAATGGCGGAGTCGCTAGAGGAGCTAACCCAGATGCTGGACGGCCTAGCTTCAGCCTCGCGACGCATCGGTCTTGGCATGAATTTGGATAAAACCAAAGTCTTGATTAATGGCCACATTGATCCAGGACCGGTCGTCGTGGATGGCCACCTTCTTGAAATTGTTTCTGAGTACACTTACCTCGGGCAGATTGTGCAGTTGGGTAAAAACAATTTTGAGAAGGAGGCCAAGAGGAGGATCCAGCTAGGCTGGGCAGCGTTTGGGAAACTACGTCGGGTTTTCTCGTCATCCATACCGCAGTGTTTGAAAACGAAAGTTTTCAATCAGTGCGTCCTACACGTAATGACCTACGGAGCTGAGACGTGGACACTCACGGTAGGGCTGGTCCACCAGTTCAAAGTCGCTCAGCGAGCTATGGAAAGAGCTATGCTCGGAGTTTCTCTGAAGGATAGGATTCGTAACGAATACATCCGACAGAGAACCAAGGTTATCGACATAGCTCAAAGAATAAGCAAGCTGAAGTGGCAGTGGGCCGGCCATATCTCGCGAAGAACCGACAACCGCTGGGGTAAACGTGTTCTTGAGTGGAGACCGCGACTCGGCAAACGTAGTGTAGGACGCCCTCCGGCCAGGTGGGATGACGATCTGCGAAAGACTGCGGGCAGATGCTGGATGCGGCAAGCTGAAGACAGGGCGCTATGGCGCTCATTAGGGGAGATCTATGTCCAGCAGTGGACTAGAATAGGTTGATGATGATTCGGGGTCCGTTTATTATTTTCGATTGGTTTGTTGGATTCTACGAGAGCGACTACTCTCTGACCTCACAACCTTGAGAGTAAAACCAGTGCCAGACCCTGATTCGTTAATCAGCAGGTGTACTAACTAACAGGTAAGGTTTGCAAGGACCTTTGGTTATATACTCCATGCTTGGGCCCCTAGTACGACAGCGACACAAAAGATGTCAGATACCAGATCATAAGAGCTAGTGCTTGATATAGGCCTGAATAAGTTGAAATCACGTTAACTTTTGAAAATTTAATTAAACAACGCAACCCTGTCATAGATTTCAAGTAGGTACTTCATAGTTTGAAATAACGCTCCTCAGGAGCGGCTGGTGTTCATTAGATTGTAAATTTTCTCTGGGGCGAAAATTCGGTCAGAACATGACAAAATTTATTGTATTGTTACGTGCGCGGGTTACAAATTAAATGCCGTTTACACAACAAAGAGGTTTATTCGCTCACCACAAACTAGACAACTAAATAACTAGCACACACAGTACTCTTCAACAGTTCCAGTCGCTCAGCAGTTCACAGTAGTCCACAGCAGTTGCTTAAGTCGCAGGTATAACTCTCTTGGTTCACTTCGGTAAGATGTGTTCGCTTTCGCTTTCGAAAATAAACTGACTCGTGTCGATTGCCGGGCGCCTTTTATAACTCTTAATAAGGAGGGAGAATGTTCCGGAATCATCTAGAGATAAGGCACGTTATTTATTTAACTAGAGCGTTCGAGAAGAGTAGGTACAGTCTGCCCAAGGTGAATGCCCCTGTTATCAAGATTTGTACGTAAAGTAGGTATAGGGATTTGAATACTCGTGATTTTGTATTGGCTTTACAGATTTTTCTACACGGATCGATAGAGTACTTCGACATTAACAATGCGTTTTAATTTCTAGAAGATTCGATCAGTAGTTTTCGCGATATCGATGCTCGTTGTAACAGTATCGTCCCTTCACCATTATTTTAACACTAACTGTGCTCCGCGGTTTCACCCACTGTACGCGTTTCTATCCACTGCGTCGCATTGCCCGCCCGTCTGCGTCTATATCTATCATCGTTACTCGGCTGCTAAGGATCGTAACGCTAAATAGCCTAAAGCCTTCCCCAAGAAACGGGCTATAAAGTGCAAAATATTTTTTTCAAATCATACACGTTCCGGGCCTAATGATCAAGAGTTCCCGGGTTCGAATTACTTCGAATCCTGGCCAATAACACTTCCGACGAGAAACCACACCTACCATAAGCAATTTAGATTAACAGGAATATAAGTAGGTAGTTTCGGTTACTAATATACTTTAAAAAAAAAATTCTTTTTTTTTTTTCAGTGTAAATTTTTCGTTTATTAATAATATAATATATTATTTTATATAAATTTATAGATATAGATACAGAAGATATAAGTATACCTTATTCATTTAAACATTATATAGCGGCTATGCAAAGATATGTAAGCTCCAAATTTTAGCGCAAGTGGTGTTAAACATTGGCTATATTTATAGTACTGCAGCCCAAAAGCTACGATGTGGTCTGGCTCTACACCTCTGCAATACAACCTCATAATTCACCGAGTTTAATGTTCGTCGAATAATGGTTTAGTCACTTTTGTTCAAAACTATTTGAATTACAATTTAAATGAGGTAAAAGTTTGGTCGTGTACCTTTTTTTTTCGTGCGGAAATCCCTTCGGATACCCCCCGCCGGCCAGCGGGGGCGGTTATGTCGGGCTTTAACCGACTAAAACCGCACGCCGTCTCGGGTCTTAAGACGCCGGGGTGTAAGGTTACTCATAGAGCATATCCCTCGCACCCCGGCTGACCCCGGGCCATCTCCGGTTTTGAGATGGCCCCCTTACTTGCTCTCCACTGTGCCATCTGCCAATCAGAGGGACACGTGGAAAGCTTCCGAACAGCCCTCAACAGGGCCGTCCTCGCCTCGGTCGGAGTTGGCCGTAGGCGGCAGTGTCTCTGCCGCCCTCGGAGAGAGGCGCTGCTGTCTCCGTTGCCCAGGGTGCACCGCGTGGAGGTCCCCAACCAAGCACCCCAGTTTGGTCGTGTACCTATTGCATAATTACGTTCTGCAAGTTGGTTTCTCTAGTGATATTAAATTCAATCATTATTGCTTGTTTATTATTACATCTATAATTTCAGTAAACTATAAATAGCAAACTATAAATTTGCCATCAAAGATTATAGAGTAGATACATTCATCTCTAGTAAAAACAAGTTTTATAAAATACGTTACGTGTCTGTGCTGTGAACCGTTGAAGAGTTCCTTGATCAGGAGCTGATACTGGATGGACATCGATTCCATATTAGGTCATGCTTACTATAAAACTTATTGTAGCTGTCATACATTACAAAAGATGTTACAAAAAGCGCGCTATGAATTAGGAATAATACTAAAAGGGCGGTTTGTGAAATAAAAACAGAATATATAAATATATCTGTTTACTTCAGAACAGAGGATCTATTGTATTACCAAAAGACGCCACGAACACAATTCCTTTTCATCAGCATACCTGCGTATTCGCGACAAAGTACGCCGCGACGCTCGGCTCAATTTCACCAAACGCATGTTTCTCTCCCCCGAGTAATACGTAGTTATGCATACGAGAAAACCTAGAACGCTCCTATGTATTTATTATTCATGGATAACTAAATAATGGAAATTTACTTTTTCACGCGCTGTTATTTACTTCAACTGTCGACATCTTCCTCATGGCGTTTTCACAGATGCGTCCAAAGTTCGCACTTAGGAGCTTGAGGTGCGTTTATTGTTTTTTTATTGGTATTTCGGCTTTTCCGGGAGCCACTGCCGACCTCCCAACCCTGATAGGAAAACCTTTTGTTTTTTGTTTCGTCAGTAGAAATGTTTTGTATGTATGTTATGTGTGGCTCTCACACACTAAAACCCCCGCGGCGTGCCATTTTCAGCGCGTTATTGGGGGGCCTGTAACTATACAAGAATACTTCTATGGCGACTGAGAGGAAAGCCTGCACCAGAGCGTCGTCCGTTGTTTAGCAGGTGCATCGACTTACACCCCGGCGTCTGTAGACCCGAGATGGCGTGCGGTTTTAGTCGGTTCAAGCCCGACATAACCACCCCCGCTGGCCGGCGGGGGGTATCCGAGGAGATTTCCGCATGGAAAAAAAAAGGTGAGGTTGGCTTGGGTCTCAAGGATGTTGGTGTGTTCACTCAATTACTAAATTAAATTATTTCCCAGTTGCATGTATGGTTTTAATCTCGGAGCTGTGGTCCGCTTACTCCTACTTCTTTTGATTTGGCAAATACGACTTTTATGTGAGCGACTGTCTAGCCTGCCAACCCCGAGAGGAAAGCAAGGTGGCCCCGGCTTTCAGGAGAGGTTGGCTTCACCCCGTAAGTCTAGATGAGACCCCATACACCCTGACTATATAAAAGGTACAGGTTTAGAAAGATTTCAAACAATAACACAATATTAGCAGTCCAGAGATACCCTTCACATGAATCCAGATACAATATTTTTCAATACGGTTTTCTAGACAGAATGTACATGTTGAATGGAAAAAATCGATATCGAAATTAAAAGTTTCGATTCAGTGAACGCAAACATCGAGTGGGAACATCACTATATTGCCGTAGTAAGTTTGACTAAACATTGGTTAATAATAAACCCAGTTATGGAAGAATGATATCAAATAACTTTATAAGATAAACGTAAATTGTTTTATTTAGAAATTCTTATGAGAAAACAAAATACAAGAAAAGTCATTTTTTTTTGTAGTGTATTCATACTAGAGACATGAAACATCTATATATTTATATAAGTACTAGCTGTTGAATACGGCTCCGCCCCCATGAAATATCGATCCCGTTTCCGCGCTCAACCAGAATCTATTCCGGGTATATAAAGTAGCCTATTCCATTCCAGACTATAATATATCTTTGTGTCAAATTTCATCCAGATCCGTTCAGCCGTTTTTGCGTAAAAGAGTACCAAACATCCACAGTTCCACACTCATAAACATCCTCCATCCTCAAAAACTTTCGGATTTATAACATGAGTAGGATTTCATCCGGGGCTTTCACCTCGGGGCCCAGGGTCCACTTACTACTTCTCCGTTTGATCTGACTTACACGGTTTTTATGGGAGCGACTGCCGCCTGACTTCCGGACCTTGTTAGGAAGAAGGGGAAGGAGGGAAGAGGAAGTCCTGCGCCAGAGTCTCGTACGTTAATCAGCTGCTGTACTGGCTAACAGGTGAGGGCAGCTTAGGCCCTTCGATCGCAGTAGGGCTCCTACACCCCGAATGAAATATAACGCAGTTAAATCCGCTTTCAACTCGTTTTGAAATCCACTCTTAAACTATTGCCAAACTGAACACATTTTTATTCTTCAAACGAAATATTATAAAATAAAATGTCAACAGTCAATAATCGGCTTTTCCGGTCCTGTGTTCAATGGGATTATCTATGTGGATGAAAGTTGACATGTCTAATCCCGCGGAGAGGATTTAACGTGTACGGAAAAACAGGAAACTGTTTGATGGACATCGTTCATCATCTCTATCTGCGACTAAAACTTTAGATATACCTTTTTTTTTCTTTTTTTCGTGCGGAAATCCCTTCGGATACCCCCCGCCGGCCAGCGGGGGTAGTTATGTCGGGCTTGAACCGACTAAAACCGCACGTCGTCACGGGTCTTAAGACGCCGCGGTGTAAGGTTGCCCATGGTAGAATGAACGGTTTCTTTCTTTCTTTCTTTCATAGAGCATATCCCTCGGACCCTGGGCCATCTCCGGTTTCGAGATGGCCCCCTCTGGTTTGGGAACCACGGTGTCCCCGTCTAGCTCCGGTTTGGGGGAGGGACGCTAGTCGCCTCACGTCCCAGCCTGCTTCTGCTGGGGTGACAGGCGGCCTCACCGGCCACGCCCAGGCCTGCGCTCATGGAGGACGGAGGTCGTTAAGCGACCTCCGGCGCCTGATTCGCCTGCGAACTTTAGATATACCTATCAATAAACCTTGAAGAACAATCAACTTTTACGAAACTTAAATTACCATATAACCTTAAATGATTGACTCTTTTTGCGGCCCCACTAAGATCTCCGGGACCCACATCAACCCCACCTGCAAGCGATTACATCTGCTGATTAACGGACAAGGTTTTGGCGCAGGCTTTCCCCTCGGGGCTGGGGTTGGGAGAACAATTTTATTTATTTTAGGTAGATTTCGATGAAATCGATCTACCTATTGCTTTCTTGACTACTGTCGAATTAAAAAAAAAATTCTTCATAGGAGGTCTAGTTATGACCCCCTGAGTCCGAAATGACCACTGGTCAAAAAGTTTATATTTATATATGTATATATATGTATGGTTCCACTTCCCAAATTTGCGGCACTCTCACGGTCGCATTTTTGCCCCGATCGCTTTCAAACTGCGGTCAAAAATTGCTTGGGTGTAAACTTAGTTTAAGTTCGGGAACGGGTGGAATCCGGCCTAAGCGGACGGTAGGGCCTCACTTTTTGTGAAATCAGTTTTTCCTCAAAATTTCACGTTCCATGAAAGATATTCGAACCGTTCTAACTTTATCCCATAGTATACATGAATACCAACAACTTTTAATTATAAACCTATAAAATTAAAACTTTAACTAAAAGTGGAGGGGGGAAAAACCAAATTTTTTCGGGAAAAAAATCATAACTTCTAACCGGTGAACATTCTTGCCATCGGAAACATTTTTAATCGATAGGCCATTTTTAAGTCTAAAAATAAATGTCTGAAAAGTTTTTCTCTAAAAGTTACCGTTTTCGAGAAAAAAAAATTAAACTGTTTAAAGTCCGTAGTTCTCTATATAAAATAATATTAATTGCTTCACGAAATCTACCTGGCATTCCCCCTGCGGGAACGGATTTTTTTTTATTTAGGACACGTCAATTTGACTTCACCTTGCCTGATGGTAAGCTGAAGGTAAAGTCTCAGGAAAGAGGGTCACCATTACATACACATACCATGTT
The DNA here is from genome assembly GCA_946251805.1 of Cybosia mesomella. Lineage (NCBI taxonomy): Eukaryota > Metazoa > Arthropoda > Insecta > Lepidoptera > Erebidae > Cybosia > Cybosia mesomella. The sequence continues at coordinate 5,608,385 of OX276406.1, forward strand.
AACAATGGTGGCACTCAGCTTGACGGCCTCATCAGAAGAGAATTGTCGTCGCAGCACCGCGTGACACCCACCGGTTCCACTAGTGCTGCGACTACAATCCCCCTGCCCAGCTATGCACTTGCTGACCCCTGAACGCATTCAAACTGAAATTGGATTACTATGGAGGGTTTTTCGCAATCGTGCACGGTGGTACCTACCCGGCCGAATTTTGTGACAAATTTCTACCACCAGTAGTAAATAGTAGTTGCTCCCATAAATGTCGTACAAACCCAACGTATAGAAGGATTAAGTGAAACCTGGACTTCTAGCTGAAAGCTTCGGATGCAGCCGTAAAAAAGAAAAATGTTAAGATGATGATGATTCATTCATTTACTCAAGTTCACAATATAATTATCGCAAATTTAAGAAATTGATTGTTTCCTCTCATGTCTTAACCAAACTTATGTATATGGAATCACCCTGAAGTACTCTTTAGAACCAAAAACAAAATATCCTACTAATATTATAAACGCGAAAGTTTCTGAGTATGTATGTATGTACCTTTGTTGCTCTTTCACGCAAAAACGACTGAACGGATCTGGCTGAAATTTGGCACATGGAAAAATTTTATAGTCCGGAATAACACATAGGCTACTTATTATCCCGGGAATAGGTTCCCATGGATTGCGGGAACGGGATCAGAATTCTACGCGGGCAGAGCCGCAGCAACATCTAGTTTTTCACATCAATGCCTTTTTTTTCGTTCGGAAATCCCTTCGTATACCCCCCCCCCCCCCCGCCAGCCAGCGGGGGCTTGAACCGACTAAAACCGCACTCCGTCTCGGGTCTTAAGACGCCGGGGTGTAAGGTTGCCCATAGAGCATATCCCTCGCACTCCGACTGACCCTGGGCCATCTCCGGTTTCGAGATGGCCCCCTCGGGTTTGGGAACCACGGTGTCCCCGTCTTGCCCCGGTTTGGGGGGGGGGGCGCTAGTCGCCCCACCGTCCCGGCCTGCTTCTGCTGGGGTGACAGAAGGCCTCATCTGCCACCCCCAGGCCTGCGCTCATGGAGGACGGAGGTCGTTAAGCGACCTCCGGCGCCTGAGTCGCCTGCGACGCGCGACGAGCATGTTGCGGGCTCGGCGGGTCGGGAGAGTTCTATCAATACCTATATATATTGTTCACTATAAATATACATAATCTAACCACTATTCATTATTATACTTACATTAAATAGAGCGAAACGCGATTAAGTACACAAATATACTACCTACTATAGCAGGACATAACAGTACGATACATAATGAAGTCAACATTAAAATTTATCTTTACGATATTTTCATTCCACAATATAATACCCGCGAGCCTCTCACCCTGTTCGTACCGCTTAGAATATTCAATTCGTTTGAATAATGGTACAACACAGGCTAAATTATGGAAGTGAAAACGGGCACTTTCGGTCCTGGCTGACACGGAGGTTTATTTGTTATGTCCAAAGCATACGGACCTATAGCGGCGCCGTCTGTCCTCGTTTACCGATGCAAATCCCGTCCTCGGAAAACGATGTTTCACTTTTGTGACGCAAACGCAAGTTAAGTAGCGATTTATCGTGGCTGTAACAATAATAGGTCAAACTGAGATAATTCTATGTGGGGGAAACATGGTTTAGTCCAAGAAAAATCAAAACTACAAATTTAAGTAAACTGTGTACTAATTTTACCTACTTTTAGCTCCTGATTACTGACAAATGGCGGCCAGGACAAGCTAGCAAATATGCATACCCTCAAGGTACATACCTACACTACATTATCTTATACATTTTATCCTTGCAGAAATAAGCCCGAGATATTACACTATTTCTGATAATATAAACGTTTGGGTTTGAGTTCTTTGAAGATTTTAAACTTTGAAAAGAAATGGGACCGGATGGCCTTTATTGATCTTATATGCGGGATAGCCGCTTAAAAAATTGGGTTACTCCTTTGCCACCACAAATCTGATTTCAACCAAATTTGGCATGGTCATAACGACAATTAAGGGGCATGTTTTGAGACCATTAAATTAAAAATCGGACATACCATTGAGGAATTATCACCGAAAAACAAATTTACCATTGAAACTAATGGAAAAAGTTCGCAAACGCAAAAATTGAATTTTTCAGATTTTGAAATATAAAAAAAATGCTCGCTCAATTTTCTTGCGATCGGCTAACTGCATCGTATCCCTAGTTATTTTTATTTCGACCTATAAAACGTAGTTGGGATAGACTGGATGCGAAAAGCGGAGGTTCAGGCGACACCTATTCAGCAATGGACTGCAATAGGCTATTGATTGATAGATGACATTAAGAAGTTTAACGTCCCAAGGTAAATTTAAGTTTGCGCCTTTATTCGTATGCGATCGTGAGGTCCTGGTTTCGAATCTCGGGACAGGCAAAGTATAATTGGTTTGGAAACTGTTGAAAAATTGCAGTTGTGTGCCCAATGACCGGCATTAAACGTGCCTCATGTGTCATGAAAAACTAGTCTTTTTTTTTAAGTTGCAAAACTTGCAAGTAACTTAATAGTAAGGGGATGCAAGTATTACTTTATAGTAAGCGGTTATCGTAGAATAAGAGTGGTTACAACACTAGATTTGTGAAGCACGTGACAGATATTTCTGCCATTTCATTGATTGAAGACACTCGAGAAACGCGAGGATTCCCCACCATGGTGCTGCACACCATGCAAAGACTGCAGCAGAAGAGAAAGCAGAAGATAAAAGAAAATTATAAGCAAAAACAGCAATATTTTTAATAATTCCTCCGAAGAACGGCAACAGAAATTGCTAACTTAATACAAAAATTCCGACCTTTCAGTTTCTACAAGTATGAAGGTAATAATAAATGGCAACGGATGCTTGAAAAATGCAGAGAGCGTATCGCGCCGCCGTAATGTGCCCGAACTGGGCAAACTAAAACTTTTACACTTCAGTACAGAGTTTATCTTTGAAAGTAGATTTATGGGATTTTCTCTGTGGAAAAGATCCTTTTATTCTAAAACTTGATATCCACTTTATAGAAAGATAGTTTTAAAATGTAGGCACTGGCGTAAGTGACTTTAAATTTATACTAGTGGTTGTATTTCACCAATAAAAGTAATTGTGTTCAAATCCAAGTAAACGGGGTAATCACGTTTATTTAATCACTGAATAACTCAGCTTAGTTTGAAATTAAATTTTATCCTTAGTACTCAGTAGCAGTAGGGCTCCTACACCCCGAATGAAATATAACGCAGTTAAATCCGCTTTCAACTCGTTTTGAAATCCACTCTTAAACTATTGCCAAACTGAACACATTTTTATTCTTCAAACGAAATATTATAAAATAAAATGTCAACAGTCAATAATCGGCTTTTCCGGTCCTGTGTTCAATGGGATTATCTATGTGGATGAAAGTTGACATGTCTAATCCCGCGGAGAGGATTTAACGTGTACGGAAAAACAGGAAACTGTTTGATGGACATCGTTCATCATCTCTATCTGCGACTAAAACTTTTGGGGAAAAAAATCATAACTTCTAACCGGTGAACATTCTTGCCATCGGGAACATTTTTAATCGATAGGCCATTTTTAAGTCTAAAATAAATGTCTGAAAAGTTTTTCTCTAAAAGTTACCGTTTTCGAGAAAAAAAAATTAAACTGTTTAAAGTCCGTAGTGCTCTATATAAAATAATATTAATTGCTTCACGAAATCTACCTGGCATTCCCCCTGCGGGAACGGATTTTTTTTTATTTAGGACACGTCAATTTGACTTCACCTTGCCTGATGGTAAGCTGAAGGTAAAGTCTCAGGAAAGAGGGTCACCATTACATACACATACCATGTTAACAATGGTGGCACTCAGCTTGACGGCCTCATCAGAAGAGAATTGTCGTCGCAGCACCGCGTGACACCCACCGGTTCCACTAGTGCTGCGACTACAATCCCCCTGCCCAGCTATGCACTTGCTGACCCCTGAACGCATTCAAACTGAAATTGGATTACTATGGAGGGTTTTTCGCAATCGTGCACGGTGGTACCTACCCGGCCGAATTTTGTGACAAATTTCTACCACCAGTAGTAAATAGTAGTTGCTCCCATAAATGTCGTACAAACCCAACGTATAGAAGGATTAAGTGAAACCTGGACTTCTAGCTGAAAGCTTCGGATGCAGCCGTAAAAAAGAAAAATGTTAAGATGATGATGATTCATTAATTTACTCAAGTTCACAATATAATTATCGCAAATTTAAGAAATTGATTGTTTCCTCTCATGTCTTAACCAAACTTATGTATATGGAATCACCCTGAAGTACTCTTTAGAACCAAAAACAAAATATCCTACTAATATTATAAACGCGAAAGTTTCTGAGTATGTATGTATGTACCTTTGTTGCTCTTTCACGCAAAAACGACTGAACGGATCTGGCTGAAATTTGGCACATGGAAAAATTTTATAGTCCGGAATAACACATAGGCTACTTATTATCCCGGGAATAGGTTCCCATGGATTGCGGGAACGGGATCAGAATTCTACGCGGGCAGAGCCGCAGCAACATCTAGTTTTTCACATCAATGCCTTTTTTTTCGTTCGGAAATCCCTTCGTATACCCCCCCCCCCGCCAGCCAGCGGGGGCTTGAACCGACTAAAACCGCACTCCGTCTCGGGTCTTAAGACGCCGGGGTGTAAGGTTGCCCATAGAGCATATCCCTCGCACTCCGACTGACCCTGGGCCATCTCCGGTTTCGAGATGGCCCCCTCGGGTTTGGGAACCACGGTGTCCCCGTCTTGCCCCGGTTTGGGGGGGGGGGGCGCTAGTCGCCCCACCGTCCCGGCCTGCTTCTGCTGGGGTGACAGACGGCCTCATCTGCCACCCCCAGGCCTGCGCTCATGGAGGACGGAGGTCGTTAAGCGACCTCCGGCGCCTGAGTCGCCTGCGACGCGCGACGAGCATGTTGCGGGCTCGGCGGGTCGGGAGAGTTCTATCAATACCTATATATATTGTTCACTATAAATATACATAATCTAACCACTATTCATTATTATACTTACATTAAATAGAGCGAAACGCGATTAAGTACACAAATATACTACCTACTATAGCAGGACATAACAGTACGATACATAATGAAGTCAACATTAAAATTTATCTTTACGATATTTTCATTCCACAATATAATACCCGCGAGCCTCTCACCCTGTTCGTACCGCTTAGAATATTCAATTCGTTTGAATAATGGTACAACACAGGCTAAATTATGGAAGTGAAAACGGGCACTTTCGGTCCTGGCTGACACGGAGGTTTATTTGTTATGTCCAAAGCATACGGACCTATAGCGGCGCCGTCTGTCCTCGTTTACCGAAGCAAATCCCGTCCTCGGAAAACGATGTTTCACTTTTGTGACGCAAACGCAAGTTAAGTAGCGATTTATCGTGGCTGTAACAATAATAGGTCAAACTGAGATAATTCTATGTGGGGGAAACATGGTTTAGTCCAAGAAAAATCAAAACTACAAATTTAAGTAAACTGTGTACTAATTTTACCTACTTTTAGCTCCTGATTACTGACAAATGGCGGCCAGGACAAGCTAGCAAATATGCATACCCTCAAGGTACATACCTACACTACATTATCTTATACATTTTATCCTTGCAGAAATAAGCCCGAGATATTACACTATTTCTAATAATATAAACGTTTGGGTTTGAGTTCTTTGAAGATTTTAAACTTTGAAAAGAAATGGGACCGGATGGCCTTTATTGATCTTATATGCGGGATAGCCGCTTAAAAATTGGGTTACTCCTTTGCCACCACAAATCTGATTTCAACCAAATTTGGCATGGTCATAACGACAATTAAGGGGCATGTTTTGAGACCATTAAATTAAAAATCGGACATACCATTGAGGAATTATCACCGAAAAACAAATTTACCATTGAAACTAATGGAAAAAGTTCGCAAACGCAAAAATTGAATTTTTCAGATTTTGAAATATAAAAAAATGCTCGCTCAATTTTCTTGCGATCGGCTAACTGCATCGTATCCCTAGTTATTTTTATTTCGACCTATAAAACGTAGTTGGGATAGACTGGATGCGAAAAGCGGAGGTTCAGGCGACACCTATTCAGCAATGGACTGCAATAGGCTATTGATTGATAGATGACATTTAGAAGTTTAACGTCCCAAGGTAAATTTAAGTTTGCGCCTTTATTCGTATGCGATCGTGAGGTCCTGGTTTCGAATCTCGGGACAGGCAAAGTATAATTGGTTTGGAAACTGTTGAAAAATTGCAGTTGTGTGCCCAATGACCGGCATTAAACGTGCCTCATGTGTCATGAAAAACTAGTCTTTTTTTTTAAGTTGCAAAACTTGCAAGTAACTTAATAGTAAGGGGATGCAAGTATTACTTTATAGTAAGCGGTTATCGTAGAATAAGAGTGGTTACAACACTAGATTTGTGAAGCACGTGACAGATATTTCTGCCATTTCATTGATTGAAGACACTCGAGAAACGCGAGGATTCCCCACCATGGTGCTGCACACCATGCAAAGACTGCAGCAGAAGAGAAAGCAGAAGATAAAAGAAAATTATAAGCAAAAACAGCAATATTTTTAATAATTCCTCCGAAGAACGGCAACAGAAATTGCTAACTTAATACAAAAATTCCGACCTTTCAGTTTCTACAAGTATGAAGGTAATAATAAATGGCAACGGATGCTTGAAAAATGCAGAGAGCGTATCGCGCCGCCGTAATGTGCCCGAACTGGGCAAACTAAAACTTTTACACTTCAGTACAGAGTTTATCTTTGAAAGTAGATTTATGGGATTTTCTCTGTGGAAAAGATCCTTTTATTCTAAAACTTGATATCCACTTTATAGAAAGATAGTTTTAAAATGTAGGCACTGGCGTAAGTGACTTTAAATTTATACTAGTGGTTGTATTTCACCAATAAAAGTAATTGTGTTCAAATCCAAGTAAACGGGGTAATCACGTTTATTTAATCACTGAATAACTCAGCTTAGTTTGAAATTAAATTTTATCCTTAGTACTCAGTAGTCAATGTACTTAATAGGAGTCTCTCGAACGGGAAAGTCTATTGATTTCCCGTTCAAATTGGGAGCCTTCCAATTGGGAAAGAACCTCCATACCACAGAAAACCGTAGGTAAAAACACGAATTGCATAGTGTTATGTTTTTCTGGTCGTTATTTTTCAGACCAAAAGCAATCAAATTTACAAACGAAATTTTAAAAAAAAGTATGTGTGTACTTATGTACGTACGTAAGAAGTTATACTTCTTTGGCGTAACAAGATAAAAATCTTTCTAAAAATTTTATCCTTAAGAAATGTTTTAGTTTGTGACAACATCTACAAACGTACTCAAATTAATATGTTGAATAGCTTACTTCAGATTGTCGGTTTTCTAGCTAACTTCATGGTGTCGGATTTTCGTGACGGTGTGCGCGCGCATCGTAATCTCTCCATTTTCCCCTAACACGCCAAAAGAAGTATAACTTCAAGAAACAAATTTCTGTAAGGCGAACCGCTGTTTGTTTGCTGACAGAGTGCGCTTACGCTTTTCCCTCTCGGTTAGGCAGAGACAAAAATTTGCTTTTGTCCCTATAACTATACCTAAACAGTTTCCATCACCATCATAAAAAACTTTCATAAAAGCGCGCCGGTTTTACAAAGGATAATTTTATAGTACCTTTTTTTTTTTTATCGTGCGGAAATCCCATCGGATACCCCCCCGCGTGCCAGCGGGGGCGGTTATGTCGGGCTTGAACCGACTAAAACCGCACGCCGTCTCGGCTCTACAGACGCCGGAGTGTAAGGTTGCCCATAGAGCATATCCCTCGCACCCCGAAATTTTATAGTACCTAGACCAGGGTAGCAATGAGCGAATGCATTTTTTCTCATGGTTAAAAAGAGGATGAAATGACTAAGATTTCTATTTTATTTAACTAAAATAATAAACGTATTCCCTAAAAAAAACTACTTTGATGTACTGTGCCACTCGATTTCATCACTGTGTTTATCAAACGCAAAAAAAAATTATCGACCGCGAATGTACTTCGACGGTTTTTTGCGCGTTCATACGCAGACACTGTTCAGCTTTATTACTGGGTATATAGGAATAAATATGTAATTTTAAGTTAGCTATATTCTGTATAATTATCGTCATGCTAAAACATCATTCCCTTAATTCAAGTTCCTTGTAATACAATGAGTACACGTATCCAGATTGATGTGGGCGTGTCGCGAATATTGGCTGGGTAGGGCTGCCATCAATCCAGTTTAACCAGGAATATAGTCTTCAATATTGAAAATCATCTCAAGAGCACAAAAATTCTCGGAATATTTCTGAGCCATAAATTTATGTTCATATCATATTACTATCTGTTACCTGCGGCGTCGCCCGCGTTGAATTCTGTTTCCGTTCCGGCTTCCCATGGGAACCTATTACAGGGCTAAAAGTAGCTTATGTGCTATTCCACACTACAAATCTATTCCTGTACAAAATTTCACCCAGATCCATTCAGCCAAACGTGATTGAGTAATAAACATCCAAACATCTTCACAAACTTTCACAATTATAATAGGATTTCACTTATTTACGTTTAATGGGGGTGAAACGAGGTCCTAGACCTGGATTATTGACTAAGTAAGGCCACCATAGATCCTGATTTTTTTTTCAGTACAGTAACCATAATTTTGAAAACCATCTGGCGAACACTAAGAATTCGCCTAAATTTTCAATTATTTTTAAATCACGTACGTTTACCTCTCCTAAGGACCCATACTATTTTTAATCAGGAAATGCTGCGCCAGAACCTCCGTTAATCAGTAGATATGATGGGTAACAGTGGAAACATCAATGACTTTTCGAAGCTTTTCGAAGTTATGTGTGTATTTATCGAAGACTTATAAGTGCCCGGTTAATGGCAATAGGCTCGCCACCTAATACATTGGGACCTACACATAAACTGGCGCAATGTAGGTGCTAGCACCTCTGCCTACCCCTTCGGGGACATAGGCGTGAGGTTATGTTATGTATAAACAGCGTGTGTCATGTGAACTAAACCTTATTCGTAACTAACTAACGGCACCTTTTCTACAATGCTTGACCTAGTACTCTAACATACTATACTAAGCAAAAAATTTTAGCGTGCTAAAATTGTGCAATGAATTTCATGTCATGAGTTTCTGTAGTGACAATATGGATGTCGTAAAAAAGTATAAGTCTTTTTCATTCATTGTACAAGTATATAATTAATGGAAAAGTCGTTAGGTATGTCATTTAATCCCTTAAATATGTGATGCCAACCCTAGCTATATCATGTCATACTGAAATAGACTGATCGATCTTCCAGCGATGTGATCTTTAAAATGATATTTTTGCACCAGGAAGTGTGTCTTGGAGCAGGCGATCATATATTAACAAAATTTTAATTACTTATTTATAGACCATTAACATACTTTCGTAGAAAGTAACTGTTAACTGTCAAAGTCACATTCATAATGCGTCTTATAGCTTATATGTTTTTTAATCAAAGTAGCACTTAGTATATATACTAAGTTCTACAATTAATTATCAAAAGTTTCTTACTGTTATTTATTCTAAAAATATACGAAATAAGTGAAGAAATAAGTCGAAAGATCACTTGATAAATTGAGAAAAGTAATTATGTGGAGCATTTTCTACGGCCTTCGATCTGTCGGTGTGGCCAAATTGATGAACAAAAGAGTGAATACCTACTGTTGAAGAATATTGATACCTCTGGATAGTGACGTCACTTGTTCCACTTACCTGAAACATAAAAAAAAACTAAATAAAATACAAGACCTCTCAGTTCTTTATTTAAATGAAGCGTAGTTGCATATTTCGATACACATAATTCGATCGAGCGATTGAGAAGTGTTCGAACCAAAAGATGTCGCGATGACTTCATTGTATTGCTTTTTTAAAGCAAAAAAATTTGATACTGACGAAAACTGGCTAACATATTGCAAAATCTAAATATAACATATAAATAAATACAGACAACTTTCCTAATAAAGGAAACAGTGATTTCTGCTCCGTAGCCGACACACAATGGGCCGATGGACGACTTGGGACCAATCCCGAGATTGCGAACTATTCAAACGTCTCCTAATGGAGCTATGAAAGCCTCAAGAGACGAACCGCCATGGAAATTACCGAATACATTGTCCCATTGTAACAAGGACTTGTGTCCGTCATGATGGTTGGACCAAACGAGATATGTGTCTGAGAACATGTGAACTGCTTAGTGTCTATTGGGTACTATTCAGTACCTATGATGAAGTATTTGGTACCTTTGCGTTAAGGAATCTATCAAAGAAATAAAGTAGCCAGCCATTCTGACGTCAGGTTGGCTGACCACTTACAAGTTCTCATAGTTTTACCGTTGTTTTCACCGTGTTATGAATGTGAAGATTTAGTACCGGTTAGGTACCTTAACATATAATTTTTAAACAACCTTGAGAAGCTACTATAAAAAATATTATAACGCCTGCACATAAATTATTTACGTTTTTACTCAGAATAATTGCTAATAATGTTTTTACAGGCGCTTAGTAACTAAAGTTGTTAAAATTGTATAAAAAAATGCCGCATGGTCTCATGTACATATATCTCGTTTGGTTCAGCCACGCCTAGGACTTGAATTTTACAAGGAATTGAGCCGGAGTCGCACGTAGGCAGAATTATAAGTGAGGGACTGTTCATTTTAATGCCTGAAATATATTTAAATATTTGGTCGTTACATATGAAAGTGCCGTTTTTCTTGAAGAAATTGGTTTTTTTTTAGGAATGACAAATCCAAATTTTATGTTTTTTTTTTGTGTATGAATGAGACAACATTAAGCTAACAAACAGCAACTTTTATTACATTTTTGAAAAGTGACAGCTGTTAAGTAAAACGAAATTTATCATCAAAATGAATAGCATTTAGGAAGTACTGTTTCTGAAGATCGAATTAATTTATCAAGCGGCCAATAAAAACAAAATTTAATACAGAGTTGTAAAATCTTGAAATCAACTTTCAAACAAAATATAAATAATGGAAATAGCTATTAAATTACAGGAATAACGAACTCATCAATTTGTAAGGAAATTTCGGCAATTTCATAGGCAAAGACCTATTATAAGTATCGTCATCAACTTGCGGCTTTCAACTCGGCGCCCGGAATCCGCTTACTCCTTATCTACCTTTTGGTTTCGCTTATAAGGTTTTTATGAAAGCGATCGACGTCTGACCTTCCAAACCCGAGAGGAAAGCCTGCGCCAGAGCATAGTCCTTCAATCAGCATGTGTATCGGTTCGGCTTGCAGGTGAGATTGGTTTAGACTTCAGTACAGCAATTTATGAAAGCTTAGAATACGTTTGTTATAAATCCTACGTCAATACTACTTTCAAAAAGTAATTGCCACTCGAAAATAAAGTCTCACGGAATCACATAAAATATCAAGAAAATTTATTTGATAAGTGTTAAATCTCTCAATTCTCAACCCTTTAGTAATAACCTCGTGTACCCCCAACTTTTCATACTTGGGGTAATATTACCGATAATATTTGTTATAACAATAAATCATATTCCGCAATACGCAATAAATTTAATCGTGGAAGACAAATATGGGGTTGCAGAGAAATGAACGTTTCTCAACGGTATGTTATCTGTGGAATTATTGACTATCAGTGCAAAGTAATAATCAATCTTCCCTGATCCTTTGTATACGTGTGGAGAAAAGATAGTTTTTTGTTTGATGAGAAAAATTTTATTCATCCTGAAACAATTCGACACAGGCAAGGGGTCATGGCTATCTAGTCCACAATACAATTAAGCAACCTGACACATGCCAATCTCTGAATTCGATATCAGTGTACCATTGGTGTTGCGGTTAAATAAGACATCGAAGGTATACTCAACCCTGACCCGTAAAGTTTTTTCCAGTCCGTGAACTAAATGTACCCCGGTGGATGGTAAGAAACTGGGGTAAAGTCTAGAAGACACAGGCCCAACCTTCCAGATGCTGGCGATTTTAAAATGGAGGTACCTACCCTACCTTGACGGCCTCGTCAAATGCTAAAAGAACCCGGGATTTTAAGAAGAAGGAAACACGTGTGCGCGTTCATCAAGATTCCTCTTCCACAAATAATTCGAAACGGGGAAAGGATGATCGTTATATACTCCTCAACACAATAAAGTAATCTACCGCATGCCAAACACACAGCAAAATAAGTTTGTGATCACTAGCATAAGCTGATATAATTTTTTAAATTGAGCTTTATGGAGAAAAATTCTTTGTAATAATTGAAATTAAAATATAAAACTCTTATTTATAAAAAAAGAGTAATTAATCATAATGTAATTGTAACAGAAAATTGATATAAAGGAAAATACTGTTTAACCAAACTTAAACAACAATTAATTAATAAAAGGTTTATAATCAATATCATATAACACCTCCCTTGGCTCGAGCACATGCGGAGATCCAGGGCATGCTGATAATCAAGTTATCCAGCATTTCCTGCGGTAACCTGTCCCAGTCTTGAATAGTGGCTTCCCTGAGCTCTGCCACTGTTTGGGTACGTAGCTAGCAGTTCCAAACAGCTCGCTTAAGAGCATCCTACGCGTGCTCTACTGCGTTTAAATCAGGCGAGCTGGCAGGCCAGTTTAACTTTGTTATGGCGTATTCTCGGAGAGCAGCATTAACTCGTTGAGCTCGATAGGCGGGCGCAATATTTTTGACCAGTACAATTGGTGCCTATTATTGACTCAGAATGGTTTTGAAACTTCCGTCAGAAGCAACTGCTTTATACATGTCTGCTGTCATGAAAGCTCGATACGGGATCAAAGGCATTCAAGCTCCATTCATAATACCACCCCAAAAGGACACCAATTTCCTGCTTTGCTGAACTGTTTCAGTGGCAGTTCTTTGCCTTTCACGGTCTCCTGGTCTTTTGCCTTTCACGGTCTCCTGGTCTTCTCTAGACAAGGACACGTCGGTTATGACTACTGATTCGAGATTCGTCAACGAAGAGACAGTTTTGCCAAATGTTTCCTTCTTCATATTCATTTGGCGGAAGCCTAACCCACTGCATTCTCCGACGTTGTCGTTGCCGAGAATTCAGGAGCTCGCCAAGACCTCCGTGCTTGTAATCCAGCCTGGCGCAAGCAATTCCGAATGGTCTGAGTGCTTACTTCTAGCCCAGAGGCGGCGATTTCTGCTTTTATCTTAGTAGAGTTGATTGTTGGGTCACGGGTTGCCAGCAAACTAATATAGCGCTTTTGGGCAGCAGTTAAAAGTTGGGTCCGTCAGCTAAATTACCCATCTCGTGGTACCTCTGCAACATGGTCACGACACAGGATTGAGATATAGCAACTCTGCGTGCTAATTCTCTAGTGGTGTATCCTTCTTCCCTCAAAGTTACTATTCTTGCTCGTTAAACTTCTGATAATCCTCTTGGCATTTTTTCAATCACCACTTTCCGCGAAAAGTATTTTAAATCTGTTAAATTTTACTAAATCAGATTTCTGTATGAGCGTAAGCTAGGACTGAAAGCCTTAACATATGGGAAAAAATTGTGTATGAGCATAAGGTAGGACTGAAAGCCTTAATATATGGAAAAAAACTGTTTTATTGTTTTACATTGTAATTTTTTATTTTTAAATAAAAAATCTAAGAAGAAGAACAAATCATAATATTATGATTTGTTCTTCTACCGTAATAAAAAGATTTAGATTTTTGTGTGTGTACTCTGAACTCGAAGTGAAGATCGCGCGCTGGTATAACATATATACACCATCCCAACGACAACCGTTGGGCCGCGGCCCGCCAGGCGTGATCACCTTGCCTGGTCGGAGGATCCTCCTTTTGTGTACATCAACATCACATCACACCCTATTTCTCCACACAATTAAAATCTAAAGGGTACAAACACCTCGTTACTAGGTACTAGTAGCTCCGCTTAACGACCTCCGTCCTCCATGAGCGCACGCCTGGGGGTGGCAGGTGAGGCCGCCTGTCACCCAAAGTAGAAGCAGGCCGGGACGGTGGGGCGACTAGCGCCCCTCCCCCAAACCGGGGCAAGACGGGGACACCGTGGTTCCCAAACCCGAGGGGGCCATCTCGGAGATGACCCAGGGTCAGTCGGGGTGCGAGGGATATGCTCTATGGGCAACCTTACATCCCGGCGTCTGTCAACCCGAGACGGCGTGCGGTTTTAGTCGGTTCAAGCCCGATATAAACGAACGCGCGGGCGGGCGGAGGGGTTTCCATGGGGATTTGCGCAGGAAAAAAAAAAAGGTACTAGTAGCTCACTTGGCAAAGTAATCTACTAACCTGAGACCGTTGCTGGGTTAAGGCCTATTCCGGACATTTACGGTTCTCAATTTAATTATATAATAGAAAGCTGTTCATTTACTGTTTTATATTAACTTTCGCAATTAAATACTGTCTAATTAAATATACCCTAATTAAAATCTTCCACCTTTTAACGGTACCTTATACACAGCACAAAAATGTCCCCCGACCGCTCTTACAGGATACGGGTAATTCAATTGAAAGTGCACCCATCCCGTTTTCTAACGAGACCATTAATCGCTTGTTAATCGCACGTTTATTATCTTATTTATAGCGGGATGAAGCAGGAAGAGCTAATATGTAATTTGTAAGGACAGGACGCTAATTAGAAATGTCGCTATTGTTCTTCGTTCATGCTGCCTAATTGAGATTTCTCTTGGATTTCTGGGCACTAAACAAACTTAATAGGAACGTGGGGATGACAAAGTAGTAGATTACTCGAAAATTACTGCAAATGAATTGTAAAATCTTCCTCATCATGAACTCATTCAATATCTTCTGTACCCATTCCAGTTGCTTCCAAAGCTTGCAAACATCAAAGGGTTCGTATCCTACATCTCCTTTCCATGGTATCCATTGGATTTTACAAGAACGACCGCTTGCCCCCATCCCCTAGGAAAGCCTGCGCCAGAGCTCTTCCGTCAATCAGCACTGTGCGTACGAATTGCAGGAAAACCAATGGAAAACCAGATTGATTTTAAAATTGAGTTTAAATCACCTATTACATTCTAGCTTATTCCCGAGGCTCCACCCGTGTCCACTACTGATCCAGTGCCGGTAAGTCCTATGTCCTATTCGGTCTTACTCAGCATTTACGCTACAATATAATGAAAAAAAATGGACAGAAGTATAAAGAGAAATAAAGACAAAATAAATACCGAAAACAAAGTTTTAAAAAGAAAATAAAGTGTTTTATGCAAAACCGAACCGGAATAAGATATCCGTTAAAACAGAGCCATAATTTGTTCTATAAAGTAGTCAACTAAAACAAATTTATGCTAAATCCCACGGCCTTGTAAATTTAATTGAAGCTAAAATCATCTCGGTGTCGAGTAAAAAAAAACAGTGTAAAAAATTAATTTCTTATTACAATATGCTAATTTATTCGAAGTTCAAAAATTATGAATGCTGTCCAAACATTTGATTCAGAATTTGGGGCAACGACATTATTCAATAGCAGAACCATTTGAATTATTCCAAAATTATAAACTTCTACCGTCGCCGTTGACATTATTATTTATTACACGAAACGGCATTCTATAGATACTCTGCAATACTGATTGGTTTTCTGTAAATCTTTTTTTGGTTAAGGTTAAGTTGAATAATTTTTCAGCTTTACGTAAATATAGTATCGGTATCATTTGGTCTATGGGCACGAAAGTGGCAACACAAGATCACTCTAGTGCCACGGATCCGTCAACCGCAGCAGTTTGTTTCCCAAAAGACAAAAACCCGGCACTGTTTTCCAACAGAATGTAGTAGCACTTTTTAGTTCCACTTTCATTCTAAACTGTATAGGCGTTGCTTTATTTCGACACACCCGAATGACACAGTCAATTTAGTTAATGAACCAAATCGGTGGCAAGAGGCGTGTCCACAAAGGAACTCTTACACTTCTGTGCGGTCACGCATGTCGCACTGGTGAAAACATGAACAAAGTAGAAAACATACAGTAGTTTAAAATCACATATATCGGGAGCAATTATTAGTGTAAGAATTCATCAAATGTTTAGCTACCTACTGACATTTATTAGGTCAAAAGTCAGTTAAACATCACATGTGTAGGTGGTACAATCAACAAATGATGTATGATGATGACATATAATTTCTGCTTCACTGTTAAAAAAAACTGTAAAGAGGTATACCCGAGACGGCGTGCGATTTTAGTCGGTTCAAGCCCGACATAACTGCCCCCGCTGGCCGGCGAGGGGGGGGGTATCCTTATTATATTTAGTTCGGAAACGAACATCTAGGACGGCGCTGTCCAGTGTCGCTCCGAGACGCATAATTAATCGGAGAATTTCGAATATGTAGGACGTGTCCAGGACGCTCAGTTGCTGAGAGTTTCCCCAGAATACTAAATCTTTTAGAAAAGTTAGTATAAATTGCTTTATAATTTCATTGGAAAAGAAATGAATCTATTTTGACATAAGTTATTTTGATTTCTCCACAATATTTCAAAAA
This sequence comes from Cybosia mesomella, assembly GCA_946251805.1. Taxonomy (NCBI): domain Eukaryota; kingdom Metazoa; phylum Arthropoda; class Insecta; order Lepidoptera; family Erebidae; genus Cybosia; species Cybosia mesomella. Next base: position 5,624,957 of record OX276406.1, read on the forward strand.
ATAATGTGTATGATTTAATGATATGATTGAATGTATGATTTAGGCAAATAATCAAATAGTTTATATCTTGAAATTATATGCTAGTAATAATTAAAATATTAAGTCGTGACGTAATATAAATGAATTACCATTTTAAACAAGTGTTTTATGCCTTAGTTTTGGTGTTTGTTTGCGTAGTGTAGAAACATCTTTACTGTCACCCTGTCCGGTTCCCTAAACACTTGCAAATTTCTGATAACAAAAAAATATATTTTATTACAGATTTTTGTACACATTTTTTTTTTGAACCGTACCTAACTTATGTGCGATAAATTTAGTGGGAACATTGAACCTTTTTGCGATCAAAACCTAGTTAATTACTTACGAGTTAAAAACCGGCACATATTTAATCTCGCTATTATGACGGAAGCCGCAGATAAAACAAGTAGTCATACGGGGAAAGTCACTGAAGCTGGAACTATAAAAATCACCGTAAATCATTTTTAGGGTTCCGTACCTCAAAAGGAAAAAACGGAACCCTTATAGGATCACTTCGTTGTCCGTCCGTCTGTCAAGACCGTTTTTCTCAGGAACGCGTGGACGTATCAAACTGAAACTTATATTTAATACTCAGGTTTACTGTCCCTTGGAGCTGTGAAAAAATAAAACTTCTAAGCCAAAGCAATCAAAAGATACAGCCGTTTATGTCGCAAATTTTCGAAACTCGCACGGGAATCAAAACCGCATTCGAGCATAAGGAATGCTTGCAACACCAAAGGTATCACTCGTGCATCGGCACCCACACACAGTTTGTCTCATTCCCAGTTTTCTCTTTTCCCAACCCATAGGTGTTGGAAAAAGAGAAAAATGGAGGAAAAGAACGAGCGATAAGGCCTCTACCACTCTCAGATATAATCAAGGTTATTCGTGACATCCTGGAATATTGGTTTTAAGGGCTTTCCTAAATACGAAAAGATGTAAGAAAAGACAACGTCAATAAATCATTTTATTTATTATAATAAAAGAATTAATTGCTAACAACCACATAACTAATTATAAAACATCTTATTATAAGTTCGTTCTAACATCTCAACTACGCTGATCAATCGACAAGCGAAAATTTATTCACTAATCTGCTTACTAATATCGTTGATATTCAAGGTCACGTCCAAGTTGAACTACTAGAATTTTCTTGTAGTTTATTACCAAACAAATGATTTATACAATATCACATAAGTAGTTTCTGTTGCTATTATCGTTGTGCGACACGGCACGGATTATGTCGTTACGTATAAATGGCCCCGGAGAACCATTACGGTAATATTTTGTGGGCATTTTGCTGTTATAGTCAATAATGCTTGCTAAAATCGAATTATCGTTGATATTTATGGCGAAACACGCATGAAAATGGAGAGTGGGACGAAGGTTGGGACGCCCTTAAAGGCGACTTAGTGATAATTATATCAAAATGTCAATGACTTCCATGTACACGTAGGTACTTATAGACGGCACAATGACGGAGCATAAAACTAGGTTTGCTGTTGCCATCAACTAACGCGCAACTTTTGCAGTTGTTATACATATTACACTACAAAAAGACACACTATGCTTATACTGATAGTATACTCCAGTCTTTCCGTCTTGTACCACTGGCGAACCGTGAAACAATTTTTCTTCTAAAGAACTTGTCAAGTAGTAGGTTTACGTTGAAGTCATTACAAAATGAAGAAAGACTGTACCAATAAATGAAAAATATCTGAGTGACCGATCTTTTTGACGTTGGGTTTTTTTTTTGACGTTTTCTAAAAATTCAACCTAGCTAGATCGATTTATCGCCCCCGTAACTGACTGTATACTAAATTACATGAAAATCGTTGGAGCCGTTTCCGAGATTTATATTATAATATATATTTACATATATGTATATAGGTATACAAGCATTGCTCGTGTAAACGTATTAGATAGATTAGATATTTATAAATAGGATTTGAAATTACCAAAAACATATAATCTAATTACTCGCACAAGCGGCACCACACCCAAACCCGAGGGGCCGGTATGAAAGGGTTAGGTAATGATGATAGAGCTGGCTCGTGGTGTGTACCATGTGTAAGAAAAAAAAGAAAGTGTCTGCTGACTTTTTAGGGTTCCGTAGCCAAATGACAAAAACGGAACTCTTATAGATTCGTCATGTCTGTCCGTCCGTATGTCACAGCCACGTTTTTTTCGAAACTATAATAACTATGCTGTTGAAACTTGGTAAGTAGATGTATTCTGTGAACCGCATTAAGATTTTCACACAAAACAAGAAAAAAAAACAATTTTGGGGGTTCGCATACTTATAACTAAAACTCCCATTTTTTTTTCATCGAGCCCATACGGTCTTCAAAAATTATATTAAGGTTTCTAATATCATTTTTTTTCTAAACTGAATAGTTTACGCGAGAGACAGTTCCAAAGTGGTAAAATGTGTGTGTGTCCCTATAACTTCTAAAATAAGAGAATGATAGAACTAAAAAAGATATATGATGTACATTACCATGTAAACTTCCACCGAAAATTGGTTTGAACGAGATCTAGTAAGTAGTTTTTTTTTTACAACGAACTACAAGAACTTTTATATTATGTTACTTGCTGCTGCAGAACCCTTCATGGGCGAGGCTGACTCGCACTTGGCTTTTTTTTGTAATTTATTTTTTAAGCAAGGCCCTACAGATATTTTGGGGCCCAAACCAACCTCACCTACAAGTTAATGCACCTACTTAACAAAGGGTCTACCGCAGCCTTTCCTCACGAGGTCAGACGACAGTCGCTCCTGGAAAAACCGTCATACCAATCAAAAATAATTAACGGACCTCGGGCTCCAAAGTGAAAATTTTGAACATAAGTAATAAATCGCTATCATAATGTTGATTTACAAGAAAGAGATACGAGATACCTATCATATCAAAAGCTTTAAAAAATCATTAGATACTCTAACTTCTTCACAAGTACAAAATGGTGAAAGCTAAGAAAATTATTTCTTATATTTCCTTTCGTGATATTTTCGGGTTAAACATTACGCGGTATAACCATCTGACTACAGGGGAGGCGAAAGGAGGGAAATATTCTTATCTACTTAGAATTTTAACAAAGTGGATGCTAAAAAAGTGAATATTTGTACAACCACCTTTTGAAAGTAATATCACCGTTGCTGTAATAATGTGTGAAATTAAGCTGTGTGCACATAGCATCGATAAGAAACCGCGGGTAATCCTTTAATTGAAATTTTATCCTAATTTCAGCAAAAAGCGAGGGGACCTTAAAATTTTAATCTACGATCATGTTGATTCACGTGAGAATTTGTTTAGATTAATTATTTAAGATGTTGATGATTTATTGGCGGTAACTCAAGTAGAAGTGACCTTGTTTTAGAGTATATAATTAAATCGTAATCGCACTCCTTAAAAGTGGAATAGGCACTCCGTTTAGATTTAGATCGCAAAACCTGTTTTGCTAAAGTGTTCTGACGTGTTCTTTTTTAGTGTGTGAATAATTGCTATTGCTAAGTTGCTTTAAGTTAACGGCGTAGCCATAACTAACGTAAACTTTGAAACTTTGCAATTATCGATGGTACAAGGTCTGAGTCAAGCCCCAATGGTCTCACTAACAGAGATGCCGAAGACTGTGTAGTGGAGGTTGGATATAAAGAGATTGATTTCCGACTCCAAAATGGAAACTTTAGATGTAACCGGGATAAACGCTGGGATGATGATGATGATGATTATGAATATTTATATGAAAACTATGGTTCCATGACCATGGATGCTGAAAAGCAACCGAAATGTCGGGATCAGTATAAATAACAAAATAAAACCAAAAAATAACAAAATAACACCAAAAAAATCGTGATAGAATCCATTAAAAAGAGTTTTTATGTCTATATGTTATATTCGTGTAAACTTCTGATAATATTAAGTAATAAATAAGTTCATTAGTACGATCGTACAAGTAATTGATACATCCTTTTTATAATTGGTAAACTATATACCTACCTTTAGACATCTAACTTACGAACCAAACATGGCATCTCCGGGAAGTACTCGTACTTGCTATAATTATAGTAACATAGATCGCCAGCCGGACGGACCGGCATTCCGATTACCAGTAACACCTGACAGATGTTTAGCGCGATGTACACAAAGGGTGCGATAAATTATTGATTTATTCAGTTTATCAGCCCTGATTATGTTTAAATAAACAACTTGCCATATTACGAACACGTTTTCAAGTTAATCAATTAGCCACCTATTACAGTCCACTGATACTCCAAAAGTGTGCCAAACCAGCTGACGCTCCGCCTTCCGCGTCCAGTCTATCCCAGTTACCATTCTGCTTATTTAACGTAAACGTTTTCTTCTGCACATTTTTGGCTTTGACTATGAATCGCTCCCGCTTCCTACGTTACTGTGTCCGCCACCTAACCTACCTGCTGGTTAATGTACGATACAGTAACCGTGGAAAACCGCTCTGGGCTGCAGGTTCAATGCAACTAACGAGTTTTTAACTTTTACGATTGAGCTATTATATTTTAGTTAAAAGTCTTAAGCGGCAAGTGGCAACCAAAGGTTCTCTCAAAACGTACTTAATGTGTATTAGGGTAGTTTGAAATATGAGCATATTTCAATCACTTAACCCTGACATGGCCATAATAAGTAAAAATTAGGAAATCTGATCTGCACCGCGTTGTTCGTCAGAAGTCATGCTTTGTTTTAATTCGCACTCACTGATTAGTACACGTCCTGTTGCGAGGTTTGCGTTGAAAAGGTGAATTTGCCTAATTTCGAGTGACTGTGTTTTGAACCGCAATTGCTGTTCTACCTTGCTTCAGGGACCCCGTTAAGCTGTCGGTCCCGATTGCCATACCAACAGCTAGGGCAGACGCTACGCCTTTTTTCAATTTCCTTCAGAAGGATTTGGCCTCCCTGCCCCAACCCCCTAGCGTTTCCACCGGCCTAACTAAAAAATTTTGATATCGCCAGTGGGTTGTGGAGGTCCCAGCCGCCAAGCTCCAGAAAGGGGTGCCGACCCCAGCTGGGTTGTGAAAAGGGTCGGAGGATGATTACCGGTGATCTACCTCTTTTTAATATAAGATCACTGGTTACAGCAATATTTTGTTTACTCGAGTTATCTAGGGAATCAAGGAAAGTTAAATAAATAAAAAATAAAAAAGCACCGTTAAACGAGTAAAGGTGTTATAACAAAATAGCAGTTAGTACTAACATAAATATAACAGGTAATAGCTGGCGAACAAGAGTTCGTACATTGGTACAAATAGTGATATCGGCAGTTAAAAGTTTCCGGGGAATCACCGGAATACAGCGATATTCGCACTAAAGATAGCGGGTTTAATGCTCATGTTCACTTTGGTACGTTTATGTTTTAAAACTAAATCCTTGTTTATAGGGTAATAATATGGCTGATTTTGTAGTACGTAGTGAATTTAAATGTCTCATAATGTTAACAGGTCATAATTACTTTACTTCACAATGTATTTAAGTATTGAAATAAAACTATTATAAAGGATTCTATGGATTTTAATATGGAGTTTTTTTTTCACACACGTTCTTACAGAAGCAGGCCTAGACGGAGGCGTGTCGTGTGTGTCCTTGCACGCCTTTCAACTCAGCGACGCGGGATCAAACCCGACCCCTCAGGCGAGGCCGCGAAGGCGGCCATAGTCCGCCGGTAACCCGGGGGTTATCCCTTTGAGGGCTTATCCGGGGTGCCGGCTTGTCACGGGGAGATGTAAATAACATAGGTAACTATACGTACCAATAGGTAAATATTCTTTTTTTTTAAATTCTTTCTCTCATTAAAACCCTTCGAGCACCTACTGGGACTTCTCTCTGCATCACCCCAAGGTTGACTGGTAGAAAATGCCTCTGGCATTATGTCCGCCTTTGTAAAAATTTATTGTTGTGCATAAAGTTAAAATAAATATATAAATAACACCAAATAAATCACAATACAATCCTTTAAAATAGTTTCATTCCAATGAGTAACATAACATAACATAACTTCACGCCTGTATCCCCGAAGGGGTAGGCAGAAGTGTATTACACACCCACGATTCGCCAGTTACGTTAAGGTCCCAGTGTAATAGGGGGCGAGCCTATTGCCATCTACCGGACACATTATTAAGCGAGCTATAATTATCATTTATTAATGCACACATAACTACGAAAAGTCAGAGGTGTGTGCCCGGGGCGACTGGGGATCGAACTCGAGACCTCGTCTCAGCAGTCCGTTACGTACGCCACTGGGCTATCGCCGCATTGCAAAGTAGCATTCGCGTACAATATCATGTAGGTACTTAAGTATCTAAGTATATTTATTGGCGTTGTAGTACTCATATTGCAAGCTATTTAAGCTATGCTTACTTTGGGTCTAGGTAGCACTGTGTAGTGTGTCATAGAATATTTATTATATAGATATATATATATATTTTATTTTTAGAGTTGAGCATCTTTTATCGATGACGTACACGACGTACATAAAGACAAAAAAAATTATGGCAGTCAATGAGGACTTATCAATTTCCAAGGTCAAGCGAGAGAATATGAAGCACTCAATCCAATACCTACACATCCGTTCCACTTGGCCAGCAGTAGTTTATTTGGTAAGCAGTAGACCATGAAATTATGATTTCTTCGAATCATTTTAGTTCTTCGAATATTTCAATTAGAAAAATAACAAGTGTAATGTATTCAATGATGTATTTAAGCTTGGCTGGATCGATCGCAAAGTACTATAGAGGTTTGTCGCGTCACGAGTAGAGTTCAAATGAAGATAATTGGTATTTAAAATGTTAGATAGAACAGATGTCAAGACACAAGAATAAACAATTGGGTTCGCACTCAATAAATAGTCTCCAGGGACTCCACAGTACCTTTTTTTTTTTTTTCTTTTATCGTGCGGAAATCCCTTCGGATACCCCCCCGCCGGCCAGCGGGGGCGGTTATGTCGGGCTTGCACCGACTAAAACCGCACGCCGTCTCGGGTCTTCAGACGCCGGGGTGTAAGGTTACCCATAGAGCATATCCCTCGCACCCCGGCTGACCCTGGGCCATCTCACCACTAACAGCATCGCTCATCCTGTCTCCTCTGAAAGCAGAGGAGTACGGAGAGCGATGTGTTCCCGCCACGTTGGGTATTGGCCGACGATCAATGCCAACCCTATGAAGGGGTGAAGGGGAAGCCATTGACCGCCGCCCAGGGTGTACCGGCCGCTCCGATTCCGTTCCCCCCGGACTGCAGCGGGATCGGAATCGGAGCGACACTCGAGGAGGTTACCCAACACACACCCCAAAGGGACTCCACAGTACCTACAAATTTATCACTTAACTAGTGGCCTGGGGACCCGGCTTTGCCCGGGAATAGATTCGTAAAAACATCCTATAACCCGATTGCACCCGCTACCTACCGGGTCCAATGGTAAATGTGATTAAAAATAAGCTTTAATAATGAATTTCATGCTTCTTACTTCAAAATTTCAGCATTTTCGATGTTACGGACTTCTATACAACCGCTCATCCTTTATCTGCTCCCTTAGTGATGAAACGTTAAAAAAAAGATATACTTGTATGTTTATTTCTAACCAGAAGCAGCTGTATGAAATTTCGTGCTTCTATTTTCAAAAGTGACGAATTTCCCATATAAACTTTCAACATCTATTTCGCCCTCTTAGGGTTAAAGTTTGAAAAACGCTGATATACGTGTTCATTAATTTCAAACCAAAAGAAAAAAATCTAAAATCTACCTTTAAAAATGACGGACTTCAATACAAACGTTCACCCTATTTGGCCGCTTTAGTGAGAGTGAAATTTCCAAAAATCCTTTCTTATACAACATAAAAAGTAAGCACTGCCGAAATTTCAAGTTACATGTAGGTTAAGCGGTTCAGGCTCTGCGTTGATGAATCAGTCAGTCTGTCAGTCAGTCGGGACAAGTAATAATTTACGTATAGATTATATTCATCCGAGCGCCAAAATTCCGGTTACATCTAAACTCAGCACTTAGAATGGAATCCCGAGGCCCGCTCCCCTACGCTGTCTCCAACTGATTTGGTTTATTTAGACTTTCACAGGAGCGACTGCCGTGTCCTACCATCCAACTCCAAGAGGAAAACCTGCACCAGAATCTCGTTCATTAATCAACAGGTGTACTGGCTCGCAAGTGAGGTTGGGTTACGGCCCCCAATGATCTTGACGTGGCCCCCCGAATCAACTAAATAAACTACAACTATACTAACAACACTTGTTTCAATTAAAAATAGCTTCATCCACAGTGTATAAACACATCTAGTCACTCGCATAAGTGGCTCACATTTGTTCAAGACTGAATCTTACTGTATTAAAAAGAGTAATACTAACGAAAACATAAGGATTTTCTACATTTCAGTTTAACATGCTCTTGTTGAGACAACTTACAAATTTATATGTAGCCGTCGTCCCGTTAGAAAATGGAAAATAAACAGTAAAAAGCAAAGTCCACTCTTGTGATTTAATTTTAGTTAGCTTATACACAAAACGTTTGAAAACTAGAACAAAAATCTTCTTAATTCAATGCTCGGCACTCCACCGCTTTTTGTTGGACTTCTCGAATAACAGTGCAAAGGAAAATTTGCAGGACTTTTGGAATTTATATTGCAGTGCGGACGTGAATGTAAAAATTTGCTGGGAATATTATGTTAGTGATTATGGTTGCATACGTAATAAGATAAGTTCTACAATAGTTGGTGCTATTTAAACGCTATGGGGAAAATTTCATAGGGTTGTATTTTAAGGTTTGACTGTCGATGAATTAGGAATTTCGGAATCACGAGCAATAGGGAGAAGTGTTTAGAGGAACATGTTCTGATATGAGCAAATTTTTATGTTTTGTGATTCATATTTTGGCCATTTTTGAAAAGCTTTACAATATTAAAAGCGCTGTCACAAATGCATTGATCAGACGAAGTTTTGACTTGTATCAATATATTTTCATCTGTGGTGTCACTTCGAATAAAAAAATGTTTTCACAGTTCTGTCAAACAATAACTTTACGAAACTTCTGCTGTACTTTTGAATAAATTGAGCTATCACAAGTTAAATGAATTGCTGGACAGAGTATATTGAAATTTTCTCTCAATAAATGAATCACATGAGAATGAGCCCCATTAACACTACTGATCAGACGATGGAGCCAGGATACGGATAGTGGAACGGGTAATAAACTCCTTAAATTACTATTGAGACATAAATTGACATTTGATCATAAATTTAAAACCATTTCAACATAGTCGGATAATATGCTTAAAAATATAATTTGTAAATATCAACTTTTTGCAGTTTACTCTGTGGCTGTTTATTAAACACGTTTCCATGCTGATTGTTCGCTGTGCAGACGATGACAGTTCATAAAGAAAAATTACGTTACATTGTGTACACTTTTATAACTGTACCAATGTCACTTTGTTCTTGCTTGTGGAGATAAAATAAAATAACGTTAATATTGCATCGTTTTATGAGATCGTTAAATGTATTTATGTTAAAAAAAGCCATTAGTATCTTTATACTTAATTAAATAGTTGTATTAATTAATACTTAAGTAATACAACTACGAAATGCTTAAAAGCGTCAAGTATTAGAACACTAGGAAGTTAAAGTAATTGAAATATATATTTCGAATACATATTTTAATTACAAATAATTCAAATATGCCCTGGTTGTTACAAAGTAATATTGTAATAACATTTTATTTTATTAACAAATTACTTTCGTATCAAGTTTTTTTTAATTACTAATGTTCTGGAGGTAATTGACGTTATGCGTGTATGATTTCACCTAAAACAATGGTTTGCTCAAACCCGACCCCAAAGGCGGGGCCGTGATAACAGCCGAAGTCTATCTGGAACCTTGGGGTTATCCTTCCGAGGGCGTAACCGAAGTGCCCGGTAACGAACGCTTGGGAAGGACACCGTGTGGTTTTAGTCGGTTCGATTCCGACATACCCACCTCATCACTCAACGGTGAGGTGAAGCCCGGGGGGTGGGTTTCCACACGTAAAAAAGCAATGCAAATGCTTTACTAAATCATTCTCAAGGAGGGTATAAAATACACTAAGTTAAAGTACACATCAGAATATAAAGTTCATTTTGCAAACCCTACTTTAATATAAAGTTTAATATAAAGTAAATCTCATCCTCTGTTTCTGGTCTGAGAACGAATGTCTTTGAGTCACACAAAATGAATGTTTTCGCGCACTGACTACAGTCAGAACTCAACTTTTAAACAACAGGTTTTCCTAGTTTTTTAATAAATAGTTTTGTACTAAAATAAATACTTTTCAAGTAGCTAGAGTTTTTATTTTACATAACATAAACATAACATAACTTCATACCTGTATCCCCGAAGGGGTAGGCAGAAGGGTATTACACACCCACGATTCGCCAGTCGTGTTTAGGTTCCAATGTAATAGGGGGCGAGCCTATTGCAATCTACTGGGTACTTTACAAAGCGAGCAATGATCGTCATTTTTAATACAGATATAAACTACGAAAAGTCAGAGCCCGCGCGGGGCGACTGGGGATCGAACTCGTGACCTCGTCTCGGCAGTCCGTTATATAGACCACTGGGCTATCGCCGCTTTATTTATATATTATTATTATAGTTATTAGTAGTTATTAGTTAATTATTATAGTTTTTTTTTATAAGCAAATAACAGTAGGTACTAGATCTCAACATAGTATAAAACGACTAACAGGCATGTCTTGAAATATTTTTTCCATCCTAAGGTTGCCTGGAAGAGATCGCATTTAGCGATAAGGCCGCCCATTGTGCATTTAACTGAGTTACTGTTATCCATGCTACATTGTGTTCAAACCTAACGTTGGTGTACAATAAAGACTTGTCTATCTATCTATCTATCTATAAAACGAAGTCGCTTCCCAATGTCTGTACAATTAGATATTCTAAATTACGCAACGGATTATCATGTGATTTTCACTGTCATTTAAATTATTTTACTACGGAAGGTTTGTATGCATACTTGAAACATAACCGAAGAAGAACGGGAAATCAAGTAAAACCCGTTGTAAAGCCAGAGAGCTAGTTTGTTTATAAACTCAATTTATTTTTCACTTCATATTTGTTTATGTATAAAATCACACAACGCGAAAAAAAGGTTTATAAACAAATAATATTTATAGGAAATTTTATAGTGTATTATTTCGACTCTTTCATAAACTATTTTCACACTTAAGTGCTCACAGCATCTGTGTACCGAAACTCATAAGTTGATCTCTAGGTACAAATAGAGAGCTTCTATCCACTCAACAGAACAAACAAATCAAAATGGATTGGTGCCTTTTAACTGAAATAACAAAATAGGTTTTGGGTAGCAGTGAAAAGATAGCGATTTGTAATTTTTTACATACATTTCTATCATTGATTTCTCGTCACTGTATCTTTTTTTTTCGTGCGGAAATCTCTTCGGAAATCCCCCGCCGGCCAGCGGGGGCGGTTATGTCGGGCTTGAACCGACTAAAACCGCACGCCGTCTAGGGTCTTAAGACGCCGGGGTGTAAGGTTGCCTATAGAGCATACCAACTGACTCTGGGCCATCTCCGGTTTCGAGATGACCCCCTCGGGTTCCGCCTGTCGTCACTGTATCTTTTTTTTTTTATATTTAGGACACGTCAATTTGACGTCACCTCGCCTGATGGTAAACTGAAGGTAAAGTCCAAGAAAGAGGGTCACCATTGCATACACATACCATGTTAACAATGGTGGCACTCAGCTTGACGGCCTCATCAGAAGAGGATTGTCGTCGCAGCACCGCGTGACACCCACCGGTCCCACTAGTGCTGCGACCACAATCCCCCTGCCCGGCTATGCACTTGCTGACCTATATCATGATCTATACCAAATTAGAATATAATATCGAATGATTTAATACATGGCCATTGGTAATTATACAGGACGCGCGAGTGTGACGAAGTAACGCCCCTGGTGTTGCACACGTTCATAGGCCACGGTAACCGATTCCCATCAGGTGGGCCGTGTGTAGACTGCCACCTAAGTATAGTATAGTGCCATATAAGTATAAAAAAATTACAACAGCGTTAAACAATTTTTTTTTATATGATTTACTTGTATTTTACCTTTGATAGGCAAGGGCCTAACCAAGGTCTTCGTGGTTAAGCCAGCCTCACCTACAAACTGATTCTGATTGAAGGACGACGCTCTGACTTTCCCTCATTTTCCACTTTTGTTCCCTCAAATATTCAATAATGATTACGGTCGAGTCTCGACCGATGCAATACGTAAACACTGATATAGTATGGGCCACGGTAACCGCTACCCATTAGGTGGGCCGTGAGCTTGTATGCCACCTGAGTGGTATAAAAAAAAAATTAAAAGAAAATGCTCTGGGGCTCGATTCATTAAAATTACGTTTTTAACACGTACGATTTCAAAACTAATGAACATTAAAATTTCAAAATCTAATTGAATATGAAATCAACTATGAGTGGTTCTAAATGTTTAATAACCTCACTAAAGTGAAGAAAGGTTTTGTTTTGACATATCATACTAAATATTAAAATATTTATTACAGTTTTTTTTCTAATCGAATTGAAATCACGCGTGTTGAAAACGTAGCGTTACTGAATTGGGCCCCCGATTCGAGCTCAAAACTATAACCCTGTATGAACTGAGGTTGTAGATATTGATGAGCCACTCCGGCATCCAGTGACTCTATTAGCAAACGAACCACGGAGCTGATTAATGATATCGTGTTCCTGATTGCTAGGTACAACGTTCCGATTGGATGGGCACATGTGTTTAAAGATTTAACAAACCGGTACTAGCGGCAGCGTAGGGTTCAGTTGATAAGTATAGAGATTTGTGTCATTTCCGTCTTGAATAAAATATGAAAGAAAATATAAATTATGTTTTATAATATTACTTGTTATGTCTTGCGAGAAAATTCTTCTGAGAATTATGGGATTAGGGGACTGAGACGCAAGACTACGGGCGAATTTAACCAATCAAAGTAATTGATATCAAGTCAAACTGACCGCAGGTATCACGTTTATTCCATAGATTTCATTGAGCTCGGTAGTAAGTGGTAAAGGAGTCGACCGACCTTACGATCGAAAGGTCCCGGGATCGAATTCTGGTCATTACACTACCGACGTGAGCCCACTCCTAACACAAGCACCTTGGCTTAGCGGGAGGTGTTAGGGGTAAGAATAGTAAGTTCTATAAAGAATATATTAAAAAAAAAAAAGTTAAACGTGATAACTCAGTTTAGTTTGATTTGATAGCAATTATTTTCACTAATGACTAATCCAACCTCAGTTACTTTGAATGGTGATCTGTCATACTTAAGGTGTGGCGGCAGCCACGCTTTTCCGATTTGTTCGTTGGATAGATTCAGTAATGTCAGCAATGGTATATTTATCTTTGCTTATTCTTTTCCTTTCGGAATCGGACGGACTAAAACCTGTCCTCCTTAAGTGTCCATTGCCAGGCACGCCGGTAAGCCCTCAAAAGAATAATCCCAGGGTAATCGGCGGACTTTCGTCGCCTCGCGGCCTCGCCTGTGAGGTCGGGTTTGATCCCGCTTCGGTGACTTGGGCACACGATACGGCTCCATCTTAGCCTGCTTCTGAAAGCGAATTGGCCAACTGCCGTCCTCAGGCCCCGATTACGAAGGTCGGTAGTTCCGAGCGTAGACAAGTCTGCGGCGTCCTCGCCGCAGACTGCGGAACTCAGGGGGCAGGGTTCTCTACCGCTCCCTCTCCGCCGCCTCTTTCGCACGCATTACATGCTCGCAGACAGAGGCCGGCGGCATGCCACTTGCTCTCACCGTGGTCTGCAGCGAGAGAACGTCCACGCCCAGGACCGCAACGAGATCCCGGCGTTGACTCTCCTACTGACTGGGCATTCCACCAATGTGTGGAGCGCCGTATCTTCACCGGGATCCGCGCAGAGCTGGCACTGCGGCATTATCTCCCATTCCTGGCGGCGCTTAGACTAGCGGAGAGAGATCATGCGATATCGCCTTATAACTCTGACGGCCATCATTTTCAACGGGCTGTGTAGAACAGCCACGTTGCGGGCCACCAGACGTTCCGCCCATACAGCCCGTACAGGGCCATGCTTCGGAAGATACCTAGGTAGTCTCCTAGTGGAAGCGTTTGATCCCTTAATGATGGGCATCAACGGCGATAGCGCGGGCGCAGCCCCCTTCAATTTAGGGATCAGACTTCGAATATGTGGTTAAAGTCCCATCGGCTATCGAGTACGAGCCCCAGATACTTCATCGAGGGCTCGATGCCGATGCTAACGACCCCTACAGGTAAACAGAGGATGGGAAATAAAAGGAGATTAAACAGAGCACTGCGACTTAACATCAAGATTAAGTGAGAGAGTTATAAAAACAGGGTTTTACTATTCAGTTTGAATAGAAAAAGGATAAGAATGAGGTAATTCACAGCGAAGCTAACAGTAACAGCCTTCGAACATTTTGAATTAGAAACACTCATGTTACTTTGTAACTAAGTAATTTGTAATAACATTCACTTTGTAACTAAGTAATTCTACCTATATTTAAGAGCGTTGCAAACAATAGTTGCTTTTAGCTGCAGTTAAATTTTATTGATAAAATAATAAACACCAACGCTTCCATTTTTTTTCAAGAATGTTTCTACGTTCAAAAGTAACTAACATTAAACATAACCGAAATATTTACAATACGAGCTAGAGTGAGTCAAGTAACTGTAACGTGTAATAACATTTAAAAATACTTTTGCTATAAATCAGGGTTAAAAACAAGATACGCTATTACAAAACCGAATAATACCTTATAAACAATGCAGCACGCATTACATAAATTACAGCACAAGCGCACCGTAATTACGAAAGTATAGACGCAAAAAACGAGTTAAATATCAAAGTTGCAATGCCTGCAGTATTTTATAGAATCGTCATTAGTTTTCAATCGGAGCGACTGCGGGGACGCGACAAAGATAAAATTGTGAACGTGTAACAAGATTTTACGACGACGGTCATCTCAATCAGAGCAGTAGAAGCAATTTGCTACAATTTAAACAAATAAATGATCGAAGCCATCTCAATTCTCCCCGCTTCCGACCTCAGACTTACAAATTTATAGAACTGATTTTCTGTTTAAGATTATTCAATGTCGCTTACCATTTCTGGATATGACCCTTCTCAGCAGATGCCCGAAACGACGAGCTCCCATACATATTCTCTGCTCCCGAACCACTTCATCCGTACAATCACTATCACTCGCTGTATCATCATCGGTGTCCTCGTCGGACATGAGAGATTCCCGCTGAGTAATTTTGGAATTATTTTCACTAAAACTTAATGTTGGTTCACTGGCACCTAAACTCTTTGGCTCCACATTCCACCCGTCAAGTTTTTGTACGTCATTGAACAAATCGTCTAGATTTGTTTCTAGTAAACCTTTGGCACTACATATCACTTTACTTTTGGCATCATTATGCGTGACGATAGCGTCGACGCTATTTGAAAGACATTTGTCTCGTCTCGTTGTTTTTGCATCCTTAGCATCATCCATCTCATAGTTGACGTTGATGTTATCGCGTGTTTTTGTTCGTTGTTTTATACTTAAGGAATTTTGAGACACTATTTTGGGTTTTTCCATTTGTTCCGCACTTTTTTCGGTCGACAAACTCAAATCCCTGGGCCCCATCTGATTCTGGGGATGGCTCGGGCGGAATATATTGGAGAGCACTAACATTTTCACTGTTTTTAATGCACTGACACTGGTCAAATATTCCATCACTGCATTCCTTTTTCATTTCACCGTCACTGGTATGTAACACTAAACGAATAATAAATGGTTATGTGTTTGTTCATATCAAATTCGCAAACTGCCTGTTGCAGTACAACAATCTACATGTACGCAAATGCATTCTTTATGGTAAACTAGACATTATTCAAGCGTATAGAATATTCTGGGACAAGCCGGGTTTGTGTGATATTTCGCTTGGAGCGACGTTGGACGACACGATACGACTGAATAAATAAAATATCAGCAGAGAAACAATCCGCCACCTTCATGAAACTTTTACTGTGTTTTAATGCATGGGTAGGTACATGAAATTGTATTAAAAATGATACCAGTATAATGAACATACAAATAAGAATTTAATTCATGAGAAGTCTTAGTAAATGTCTCATATCATCTGCAACTTTAGTTTATCTTCAACGCTAGGATTCTCTTTATGAGATTCGTCGCGGAGCCGCATCTGTCACCTAGGAACAAAGCTACGCCTGGGAGCGAGGACGTGATAACATTTCTAGCCACGTAAAAGTTATCAACGCGAGCGGCTTTGGCTTATACTAAATCAAATTTACTTCAGACATTGTATTAGCCCTGGCCGTGGAACGATGCTCACAGTTTACACGAGCCGCTAAAGAAGAAATATTGATTGTGAATCGCTCAAAGACACACGGTATTTTTATTGAAAACTGGTGTGTACTGTTATTGAAAAATTATAATACTATCGTAGCTGCTTGGACATTAAAACCTTGACGCAACTAGGAATAAATATTCCAGCATGACGAGATCGCAAAGAACCAATCTGTAGCAATAAATGAATCGACATTGAAACAATCATGAAATAATTACGTATCAATTGATAATTTGGCCTATCTATAAGAGTATATATGTAGAAACTTTGACGTAGTTTTTGTTACACATAATTGCTATAAAATTACTAAAATATTACGGTACATTTGTGTTGCGTCATTTGTGCATTAATATTAATATTATATTTCAAAATATACTTGGATTTAACCTCTTGAAGAATTTTTAGAATGCTTCGCTAAACAAATTAAGCCGATTATTCTTGTTCTTTTCCAATATAAAACTTGCTAATTGATGAAAAAATACGCAATAGTTAGCAGATATCGATGATTTAAACCTTTTAACCTTAAACTTTCTAATACCTTTCAACTTTGTTTCAATTACAGCACAGCAATAACTATAGTTGAAAGGTATAATATTCGAAAAGACAAATAGTTTCAGGTGAGATGCAGTTTGCCTTCGGTATTATTAAGTGTCGATCATATCATAGTTTGGAATAAGGGCCAGTTTAAATGAAAGTAATAAATAGTTAATTTTGTCCTATCTCACATTTGCAACGTCGAGAAACGTGTGAGTGTTTCGTGGTAAGGCTTACGCTTGTCGAGTAGAGGTGTACCCATACGTCCATTATGCAGTGGCTTACGGCCGCCGCCGGCCGGCTTTTTGCCCTAATCTTGTTTAACGGACGTGTTTCGCTTACAAAAATTTTAAACAACTATTTTTCGCATGTCCGGGAATTATAGCGATGTCAGCGCTTTGTTTTTGAGTAGATTTAAGCTTATTGATACATGTAGCTGTTGCACATAGCTATTGCAATGATATTTAAAAAAATGCCTCGTAAAAAAAACGTATGCCTCGTAATATGGAAATTTGTGTCGCTAATTTCTCACATATTCTGAACCAATCACGTCACACAAAACAGTGACATGATTGGTTATAGCTTTCAACAGAAAACAAGCCTAAAAGTTAACGTCAGTGATTATCCAATCGCGTTACGAACTATGCTGGACCTCTTTATAGCAAAATATTTTTAAACCGTGGTTACCTAATATTTTTACACTCGGTGATTTCACTACTAATTTAATTATAACCATCTCTTGAATATAATAGTTTCAATATAACACGACCACGTTGTAAAATCAAAATAGAGATTAAGCAAGTTTCCAACGGAGCCGTTCATGGCCCGGTGACAATTACAAAAGGTCATAATCTAAAGTCTCGGGAAACACGTAACGCCATCCGTCACGGCTGTCATCAACCTCAACTACAAACGATATAGGTACCTACAGATCCACCCCGGCGTCTGTAGACCCGAGACGGCGTGCGGTTTTAGTCGGTACAAGCCCGACATAACCGCCCCCGCTGGCACGCGGGGGGGTATCCGAAGGGATTTCCGCACGATAAAAAAAAAAAAAGGTACCTACAGATCACATAAAGTCAGTACTCTGAGTACCTATTTTGTGTGCTATATTACTATACAGCATTTATAATCGTAGAATTTGTATTGTTGTATTGCGGAAGTCAGGGCTGTTGCTTCGTGTCATAACGGATATGTTACAAATAGTCCATTGAAATGTTACAATTTAAGGACCTAACATTGAATTTTTTAGAGGACGCAATTTTATTTTTGGGACGTGTGTGGGAGGTCAATAGAAGCCTAACCCCAAGTTTGTGGGGTTGCCGCGCTTCCCCCCCCCCCCCCGCTTGTCTTGTTTCCAACGAACTACAAAAAATACAAATATGCTTTTTTTTACGTGCGGAAATCCCTTCGGATACCCCCCCCCCCGCCGGCCAGCGGGGGTGGTTATGTCGTGCATCGACTAAAACCGCACGGTGTCCTGGCCACAATTGTCCATTGCCGGGAACCCCGGGTAAGCCCTCGAAAGGATAACCCCAGGGTTGCCTACAAATATGCTCATATAACTTTTTGCCATAAATTTAAAATTAAAGAAGTTAAAAGCAAAAATGTGAGAAAATTTCTATAAAAAAAAATATTTTTTGCTCTATAACTTTTTTATACATTTTACATTATAATTAAAACCAAAATGCTTCTTCAGCCCAAAAATAAAATTGCGTACTCCAAAAAATGTAAAGCCCATGTAACATTTCAATGGAATAATACGTATCTCACAGAACAGAAACACAGAAAACAAAATCTGATCAAAATAGAATCCGAATCCGAAAAGACTGTGTTCAGAGTTCGTGTGTCTTTTTTGAAACTTTGTATGTGACATTCATGTGACATTACATTAATTTAACACCATCGAGCTGATCTTATAATGGAGCCATGATCTTCCTAGTGGAACCTTATGGGGTTTACTAGTAATCGTTAAAGAGTTCCAGTTTTTCCAAAAGTATTGTATGTAGTCAAATACAATACATTTGGTAAAAAGCTCGTATTTCTGGTTAGTAAGCTATAAATACTTATTCCTCGTGCAAGTAGAAACATACGAGGATAACCTGTTGTATTGCAGACGTTCTTATGGCAACATGACTGCTTACTAGAAGGTATACCATGTGTTGGGTTCCTTCTTCACCCCCGTTCTGTATTTCTTGAACCATAGTAGAGAGTGCCGGCAATCCGGCAACAATAAATAGAAAATAGAACACCTTTTATAATATTGACGCGTTTATTTGAAATTCAATTTGATTACGTTCGACATGAACTACAGTACTGGACTAAAACATATTTTTCTTAGAAATTATTCAAATGTATGTTTCCCTTAGCCACATCAACATAATTTATGGAATAAAATCGATCCATTATACTTTTAATGTTCACAGTAATGTTCCAGTGACATTCTATGGCGTCATCAAACATAGACAAAACAACTAAAGATTTGACTTTCAAATTCACACAGACAATAATAGGCACGAACTACATGTTCACACACTTCTAAATACGACGTTAATCGTTTAGGCAATCAAAACGTATTTAAAAAAATTCAAGGTTTTGGGCAAGGTGAAGTGCATTACATCATGGTCATCATATATCCTATAACCAGGCATTCTAGACGCAGACTTGAGTAGTAAACGAATAAAAAATAAAATTGGGGTGTGGCCACGGTTATGTTTTACTCGAAGATATGTACGTATTAGGCAGGTAATATTTTCTTTGAAAGATAATTTCAAAATGGCTGCTCTACCTCAAAATGGCGGCACTTCCTTCATCATGCGCGATGCGTCACAGTCCTCATTCAACGTAACAAATTTTATCCCTTTGGTACAAATAGATTACGGACAGAATCTGATAGCTTATTATAGCTATATTTAGCTGCAACACCAAACTGTCTCCCTTGATTTTGTTGTCAGTAAAGGAGAATGCCCATTCTTGGTTGCGCTTTTAGACGTTCGCGTCAATGTTTCAAATGTTAAAAAATAATATTGATTATAGTATGACTTTTCAACACTAAATCGCTTCTTTAGAACTTGGGGTTTGAATTTAAATTATAAAGATATAAAACTTGAATGAATAATCGTTTCCATTTTAATTTAATTGTCACCATTATATAAAATAAACCATTGGTGGTAGAATGCAAATATACCAATCTTTTTGAAATAAAATGTTTAAATAATAATACGTGATAATAATTCGCGATGTGACATTCAAATATATTGCAATTATGAAATCTTAATATTTCGTGTATGTATTCGTAGTTTATTAGTGATAATCAGTTAAAGTTGTAAAATAATGTGTGCTTCAGTGGTAGTTTTCTCTTAATTTATACATGGTATCCCTGTCTTACTCAAACGTCAGTTCAACAGTCTGTGTCACAATATTTTCTTGTTGTTGTTCTTTTTCTAGTTTTAATCATTTAATTTCTCAATAACCCCAAGTTCTGTTACAATATGCGTTTATATTTCAGATAATACTTAATGCAGGCTTTTTAATGCAGTTTATACTTATGTGACATAGCAAAAAAAAGTGTGCAACCGATTTCCATACTGACATGGGCATTGTCCTTTACTGGATTGCCTCTTTTTTTTTTTTTACTTGCGGAAATCCCTTCGGATACCCCCCCGCTAGCCAGCGGGGGTTGTTATGTCGTATTTCACTATTTGAAAGGTACATTATATTATGTGTGAATTATGATGGCTTGAGTTAAAAAATCTCATATGAATCTAAGCGAGGGTGGGTTGTCGATTTCTAGTAGGTACTTAATATATAGGTAATAGTTAATTCTTTTACGACGTGACCTAGTGTGAATGAATTACAAAACTGTGTCTAAGTCGTAGTAGATACTTAACCTTAAAATATGAATGACTGAACCAATATGAATAGCAGTGACCATGGCAAGTGCAATTCTGTCTAAACTACAAACAATCACAGAAAAACCTTGAGTGAAATTTAATCACAAAATTGTTATGGTAATGAAATTTTAAGCGTAAAGTTATTCCCTTCACTTTCGGCCAGGCAAATCCAAGCTCCGACTATTGACAACTGCTGGTCAATAGAATGGAGCTCGATGTATGCGACAGACAACCCCGATACGTGACAATTTTTTTTTATATTGCTGTGAACACGCCTTTAAATTTGATTCTATAATCAGAGGCAATCCGACCCCATCAGGCGAGGCCGCGGTGGCGGCCAAAGTCCGCCGGCAACTCTGGTGTTATCCTGTCGGCCCGGCAACGGACACTTGGGGAGGACACCGTGCGGTTTTAGTCGATACACGACATAACCACCCCCGCTGGCCGGCGGGGGGGTATCCGAAGGGATTTCCGCACGTAAAAAAAAAAGCAGCACGCTATGATGGCCGTTTTGACACCTTAAAATAGTGTTGTGAAATGACAATTTAAAATAGAAAAAAATCAAACAAAATGCGAGTCAGGATATTTAATTCATTTTTTAAATTTCGAATATCGAAAAACATAAATACCAAGTTGTGTCGTAAATTAGTACACTGCACTTCACTATTGATAATAAAAAACAGAAATTTACTCCTTCAAACTTAGTATTTATTTTACGAAACTTCATGAGCGGACAAACGTCAAAACGGCCATCATAGTGTGCCGCTAGTTTAGTGTGACACAATTGCAATGGTCTCGCTGTCGGAAATGCTGAAGACCGTGAGATGTGGAGAAGAAAAGCAGGAAAGTGGAGCACGGGCTCCCAAGTGGCAGCTTCGGATGCAACCGGGACTCACGTTAAGATAAAACGAAGATCATTAGTGTTTCATGAGCTTCATAAACCCTCATGGCATGTATTTTTAATTTTTTCTCATTATTTGTAACGCAAGTGACGGCGTTATATATAAGGAATACAGAAGATTCCATTGCCGAAAGATTCTAGAATTGAGTTACCTTGGATGATCTTTTCCCGTCCACGTTAAGCGTCGATGCGGCCAAAGATGGAGCGCGCAGTCTGAGAACTGGACATTTAGCGAATCATACAATTTGAGAATAGGACATTATGTGAATCAGTCGTTTTGTGAATCAGACCTTTTCTTCTTACCGCAGCACCGGACGTTTTGCGCATCGGACGTTTTGCGCCGGTACTTTAATAAGAGTCAGGTTTTGAAGTCAAGGTCAAGTTATCGTCACGACTAGACCTACAAAATAGTTTTTATAATAACTACCTATGGTAGCTACTAAAAAATAATTCTATTATTAATATTAGGCAATTATTAGACAAGGACAAAATAAATATAACATCGATCAGTTGTTCAGTAAATTACGTGCATAAGTGAAATCTTTGAAGAAATGTAAGTGGTATTAAACAATTTCAATGGTAAACAGGTAACTGTTCGTACCCTAACTAATAAGTAAAAAAGTGCCTGTTTGTTTGTTTGTTGGCTGGATGGATTTTTATACCGTGAACAAGTTCCTGTGGGTTAAGGAAATTTGAACTATCTTGTCGAATACATATGCGGTTCAAGTCGCGGGCTTAGGTTAGTTTTTGTACATAGTACCTTTTTTTTTCGTGCGGAAATCCCTTCGTATACCCCCCCGCCGGCCAGCGGGGGCGGTTATGTCGGGCTTGAACCGACTAAAACCGCACGCCGTCTCGGGTCTTAAAACGCCGGGTGTAAGGTTGCCCATAGAGCATATCCCTCGCACCCCGACTGACTATGTACATATATATACGATCCTCAAAAGCTAATTACACATACTACTGCTAGATAATTGCGAATCGCGTCAATATTCTAAATTTGTATGTATGTAATGTATGTATATACTCGTATAGTGCATAACTTTATCAATTTCCTTATCCTGTCCGGTTCCCGAGGGGACTGTGGGACCCTGATTGCGGCTGTTATTGTACCGGTTCTGTTCAGACCGAGTTTTGACGCTACGTGGCTAATGTATAATGGTAGTACCTTATTTGACTTTTAATATGCTATTACAATATTACAAATGTTCAATTTAATTCATTGAAATTTTTAAGCAATCAGTATGTCAACTTTTCCTATAGATTTAAATGGGAAAAAGAGAATATCCAGGACGGGATTTGAACCCGCGACCAGTTCCTTACAGGGGAAATACTCTGACCACCTGAGCTACCTGGACACGTACTAGATATTCAAATTTCCGTCTTGGATATCCTCTTTTTCTGATCTTTTTAGGTCGAGGAACGGTTTAGGTTAAAAAGGTTGGTAAGCATTTAATTTCTTCATTATATTTATTAATATTTCAAAGTTAGGTAGGTATCTTTTTCAATAATGTAATGTCACATTTCAGGGGCATATTTTCACTGACATCAATTGTTCAGCAAGGACTTTGTAAAACAAAATAAATATGCCAAGGGCTTTTTTTCGTGCGGACCGTCGATAAGGCGAGGGAAAAAAACGACGCGTCGTTTTTTTCCCTCGCCTTATCGCAATATCTACATTCAAAACAACAAAGTTCATGTAGAGAATCGGTATAAGTGAGAAAGTAGTACTTCCTCGGCCTAGTCAGCCTTGCCAAAATTTATGAATATACCACATTTCACAGAGGATGACTACGGAAGAGTTTACGTTCAATTCTCAAATGCCTACCTTTTGGGCAAGGGATTCATGTTTACCGCCTTTTCAAATTGACTTTGGAACGCAATTCCAAAGCTCTATTTTTCTTTTCTTTTTTCGCACATGGACGCAAAGGTGTCATCAGGTGTTGGGATGTTTACACAATGACTCTCATAAATCGACGCCGTATTTATTTAATTCTCACGATCGTAAACAGAACTTTGATCTCGATTTTTGTGAGGCTTTGTGATGTAGTAAATATATACTAAGTACACATATGGTTAGAGAGATCCTTTCTTACGAATTTCGTACACAACTTCACGGATTGGTTCACACCTTAATTAGGTGTGTGTTTGCATCTGACATTATATTCTCGTAGTTTATTGTGTTACAAATAATAATATAGTTACCGTTACTGGAATTTACTATGAAGTGACGTCAAACTACTTGTTGTTTTATAAGTTGCACTTATAAAACACGAATACTTCGTTGTAGAAAAATATTATACTTTTTATTTCTATTATATTTTTCTTAATAAACTGTAATAAAACTTTTTTACATAATATATACCTGAAGAGGTAGCCCGTGGTGTTTTGTTACCAATTTTTTTATAGATCGTGCTGCAACTGAGTGTTTTAACGACTTGCACTTGCTTGGCCACAACGTGTGTAACACCGAACGAACGGACAACAGAGAACGATACTATTGAAGCAAGCAATACAACACAAGGATATTCACTAATAATACAATCTCGACACAAACAAAAAACACTCCTAGCAAACTTAGCAAAACAATTGCAGATACAGAGCACTTGGCAACCTCAAGAATATTAAATAACAAGAAGTGTCGGTGAACCGTCGGTAGTAACGTTAATTACAAGTTCACGTTTCACAATTAGTAGCTTACGTAACGCTTTAAAGGTAGAATTGTACAAGGGTTACCGTATCAACAATACTTACTGCCGACAGATTTGGTACAACCACTAACATTGATTGAACAATTGATACAATCCGTATTCGGAACTCGGTAATCAACCTCTCAGCTCAAGCATTCAGATTAGTTGTGAGTAAATAAATATACTGGTAGTAGAGTCAATCGTGTTTAAGCTTGTATAGTTAGCGACAAAAGTTGTTGAACATTACTAATTTACAAACGATCTTTACATCGATCATGGGCAAAGATACATATATGCAAATACTAGTTCAATACCTTTTTATTCTCTGCTTGTCAAACAGTTTTCTTTATTTTTGCTTAGTAACTATTGACGAGTTACTAATCTCACTTTGACCGGACCAATGGTGAGAGTATGATCAATAAAAAATAAAACAAAAAACATCCCTAATTGGGATATATGTCAGGCCCTAATTTTCTTTAAAAAAAAGTGACCATAAATTTCATCTTTCATTCATCCATTCTTTTCATAACGGCTGTTTCTATTTATAACTACTTGCACGAAAATGATTATTCCGTTCGCGTGTTTACAAATGCTTCTTTAGCACAGCACCTGCATAGTGTTGGGCTAAAGAAGCTTCTGCGGCGAAGGATACGGAGCTCGAAATCATAATTTGTTTGCGAAAAAGCTTCTTCAGCCCAACACGGTGTGTGTGTTGGGCTGATTTGGACACCGTTATCTCACTTTTAAATTTTTCCATTTTTAAAAGCTTCTTTAAAACACTATGTAGGCACAGTGCTAAAAAGCATTTGTAAACACGTATTCCGTTGAAAGTTACTATATTTAGTAACTTTCATGTCTAATACGAGGGTCAAACTGAAAGTTCTTAGAACTGGCCGCTTAGAAACAATATAATACAAAAATAATTCGAAAATTTGAAAATAGAACTCTTTGCCAATATTACTGAGTATATATTTCATTCATTTATCATTTGTTTTACGATTTGGCGGCAAATTGAAAATTGTCTGTGTCACGTTAACATGAATTTAACACGAGAAAATTTTCGTGCAATGATTTTTTATGACTTTCGATGTCATTTAAGTCAACAAGAAAGTTATGATAGACTACGATTGGCCTTTCACGATTAAGCCCCATCTCGTGCGACTGTTTACAACTGGTTTAATGAGTTTAAACGTGGTCGCACTAATCTCACTGATGATTTACGTGAGGGACGGCCTTCTACGGCGACGACTGAAAATAACATCTGTGTTGTGCGGCGTATGATAGAGACTGACAAAAGAGTGACCTATCAGCAGATTCGGACAAGCTTAGGCATCGGTATGAGTCAAGTGCACAAAATCCTCCACGAACATTTAGCGGTCAGGAAGCTTTGCGCCCGGTGGATACCTCATAATTTGACTGAGGCTCAAAAACTCCATCGTGTGGATTGGTGCCGTAAAATGATTGAAAGATTTAACGGAGGTGACTCTAATGCTGTGTTCGACATACTAACAGGTGACGAAAGCTGGATTTACTGTTATGATCCTGAAACCAAAAGACAATCTGCTCAGTGGGTGTTTCCTTTCGAGGAGTTGCCAACTAAAGTGAAGAGAGATCGAAGTGCGGGAAAAAAAATGGTGGCCTCGTTCTTTGGAAGGATAGGTCATTTCGTAACAATTGTGTTAGAGGATCAAAAAACAGTTTCTGCAGAATGGTACACTACCAATTGTTTGCCACTTGTCTTGGAAAAAGTTCGAGAGAAACGACCTCGCAGTAGGATCCTCCTTCACCACGACAACGCCTCGTCGCACACCGCCAAGCGAACGATCGACTATTTGGCGACATCAAACGTTGAGTTACTGGGTCACCCGCCGTATAGCCCCGACCTCGCGCCTTGTGATTTTTATTTATTTCCAAAAATTAAAGAAAAACTTAAAGGAAAGCGGTTTATGAATGCTGAAGAAGCGGTGGCTGCGTATCGCGATGCCATTGAAGAGACCCCTAAGGACGAGTGGGCAAAGTGCTTTTCCCAGTGGTTCCATCGCATGCAGCGGTGTATTGACGTGAATGGACAATATTTTGAAAAGATATAATAAAACTAATAACTGGCTAATGTAATCAGTTTTTGATTTTCTAAGAACTTTCAGTTTGACCCTCGTAACGCTGACAATCCCTGCACTTTTCTACAGTCAATTCTAAAGTTTAGTATAGTAGTAAGTATAGTATAGTAGAAAATTTAATATATAATTAAATTAAATATTGTTGAGTAGCTAATATGAATCACCAAACGAAAAATGTTGTTACTCATTGCACTCATTCTCTCTGGTTTTTTTGTCACGCCTGCCTACTCACCGACGCGGGATAAAACCCGACCCCACCAGGCGAGACCGCGCTGGCGGCCAAGGTCCGCCGGTAACCCTGGGGTTATCCTTTCGAGGGCTTACCTGGGGTGCCCGGCAATGGACACTTGGGCAGGACACCGTGCGGTTTTAGTCGATGCACGACATAGCCACCCCCGCTGGCCGGCGGGAGGTATACGAAGGGATTTCCGCACGTTAAAACAAAAAAAAATGTATGAGGCCCAGCGAAGTTTATATCATTGTTCGGCCTACGCAACTTCGAGCAATATTTTTACATCATCTCTCTTTAGGTTATCGGCTTGTACTCCTTGCAACCCAGCTGTAAGTTGGATGATAATAATCTCTACCAGGTATGAGAACAATAGCGAAATTAGTTTCATTCATCTCTTGCAACATTTCATTCAAGGGAATTTCACGATATAGAAACTAATTCTGTATATTCATAAACATTGGGGAACTTTATCAAACATAAATATCAATTCACATCTCATTAGTTAGAAGGTTCGCCTTAGTAACGACCAAGAGAAACTTCTGACACAATAGTTTTGGGCTTGCTTACTAAAATAGCCATTGTTACTTAAAGTGAAGTAGCCATATTGACTCTAAATCAACAACGGTCTGCTTCAATTGTGACCAATTATGTTCGCACACTAAGGAATTGTGTATACTGGTCGACTGCACGACAAATTCAATGGCTTTTGTTTTTACCTAACCATGTATAAATCGCAATTGATTTCTCAGAAATCATTTTATTCGGATAAAGCTTTGAAAGAATTTTTTGAAGCAAATTATAGTGTAGGACGCAATATTTACTAGTACGTACGGCGAGCTGCGCTGGCGCTGCTACTGCATATACCGAATTTCAAGTAGCAAGTACAAAAATCCTATTGGTAAATAATATTATGTATTTGAGCTGAATGGGCTGGAAATGCTAGGATCATGGGTATGACTTTTTCTTTTGAAAAATAGTGTACTTATCAAAAGAACACTATTAGTTTAAAAGTTGGATCAGTGATTTAAAAAAATAGCAAATAAGTGGTGATGGTAAAGTAAGTACCTACTACAGTTAACTCCTATAACAACATGCACAATAAAAAGAGAAGGATTAATCGAAGAAAATTCGACCACGAAAGCATTGCTACGCTTCAATGACTCGTTCGATTTATTTATCACACTTTTCAGGACGTAGTAACTGCAGTATCGATAATAGTGCTTGACGGTCTACGCGTTTACTTAACGGGAACCCGTGGAAACGCGGTCACGAATGCC
The DNA here is from genome assembly GCA_946251805.1 of Cybosia mesomella. NCBI lineage: Eukaryota > Metazoa > Arthropoda > Insecta > Lepidoptera > Erebidae > Cybosia > Cybosia mesomella. Next base: position 5,653,075 of record OX276406.1, read on the forward strand.
CGGTGTGTCGGCGGCCTAATAAAGACTGGTTGAAACCCGCGTGCGTCGTGTTAAATGGTCGCATTAGCTGCAAGTGTTATGATGTGGAGCTGTGACGTCATCAACTGTTCTGGCCAGTCGCTCATCACGTAAAAAGTTTAAATGAATAAGTATGAAAATTTATACATACCCCGAGTGTTTGCATTTTTTTGCATGAGTGGCGTTTTAGAAATGGGCAGAGCTTTAATAGAAGGTACTTCAAAGGGTTCAAAACCTACTTACTTTCGATCTACAAATTTGTAATATGATAGGGGAAATACAGGAAAACTGCAAAAAATAACACTAGGTACTTTTTAGGGTGGGGTGTGTGTTGGGTAACCTCCTCGAGTGTCGCTCCGATTCCGATCCCGCTGCAGTCCGGGGGGAGCGGAATCGGAGCGGCCGGTACACCCTGGGCGGCGGTCAATGGCTTCCCCTTCACCCCTTCATAGGGTTGGCATTGATCGTCGGCCAATACCCAACGTGGCGGGAACACATCGCTCTCCGTACTCCTCTGCTTTCAGAGGAGACAGGATGAGCGATGCTGTTAGTGGTGAGATGGCCCAGGGTCAGCCGGGGTGCGAGGGATATGCTCTATGGGTAACCTTACACCCCGGCGTCTGAAGACCCGAGACGGCGTGCGGTTTTAGTCGGTGCAAGCCCGACATAACCGCCCCCGCTGGCCGGCGGGGGGGTATCCGAAGGGATTTCCGCACGATAAAAAAAAAAAAAAAAAAAAAAAAAAGGTACTTTTTAGGGTTCCGTTGCCAAATGGCAAAAAACGGAACCCTTATAGATTCGTCATGTCTGTCTGTCTATCCGTCCGTATGTCACAGCCACGTTTTGCCGAAAGTATAAGTACTATGCTATTGAAACTTGGTAAGTAGATGTATCTGTGAACCGCATTAAGAGTTTCACACAGAAATAGAAAAAAAACAATAAATTTTAGGGGTTCTAAGTATGGGAACTGAAACTCAAAAAGTTTTTTTCATCGAAGCCATATGTATATATCTATGGATAGCTCTTCAAAAATGATATTGAGGTTTCTAATATCATTTTTTTCTTACCTGAGTAGTTTGCGCGGGAGACACTCCCAAAGTGGTAAAATGTGTCCCCCCCCCCCCCGTAACTTCTGAAATAAGAGAATGATAAAACAAAAAAATATATATGATGTACATTACCATGTACACTTCCAACGATAATTGGTTTGAACGAGATCAAGTAAGTAGTTTTTTTTTTAATACGTCATAAATCGTAAACCGCAATTTACCTTTCATTCAATCAACTCAAATATAAAAATTTAAAAAAAAACATTATTATGTTACTTGCTGCTACGGAACCCTTAATGGGCGAGTCCAACTCGCACTTGGCCGCTTTTTTAGTATTCGTATTTCTGGTAATGAGTAGGACCATGAGTTCATCGAAGATAGAGAAGAAGGATATAGTGCCTGGTTACCAGCAGCCATATCTATCAACAAAGTTGATAACAAAAAGTTATCCACTAACACTTTGATCAACTTAAAAATTATCTATTTAATTGCATCGAAGTATTTTATTTAATCATGTAGATTTATCACTGCTAATAATTCAACAATAGGAACAATAACACTATTGCGATATTAACATAAAATAATTAAAAGAGAAAGCACAAGCAAAATGTAGAAAGGATTCCATAATTATACATTTAGCATAGGGGCCCGATTTAGTAAAATTAAGTTTTTGAGACTAGTGATTGATGAACTAACAAAACTTGTAAAATAAAAATTTCCAAATCCACTGATCCACAAATCCAGTGATTCGGAAACGTAGATAGGTTTTGTTATGACAGATCATACGGAATACAAAAGTTTTTCTTACATTTTTCTTTCTAATTGAATTGAAAGCACGCGTTTTAAACACGTGGCGTTACTAAGTCCGGAACCTGAATAGAGAAAAATGGCGATGAAAATTTAACCGTGGAACAATGGATATAAAATTACGCAGTTACCCCAAGGCTCGTAATATACTCATGTACCTAATAGTTACGCCAACATTATTTAGCAATTATAATGACTGCCAAAATCGTGGTACGCACGTACTTACGGAAGTTCAATGTTCTATGCTCCTACACACTCGTGGCCGTGATACCAACTACAGGGTTTTCTCCCTAAATTTTGTGAGAAAGATCTGTACCGAAGAAATTAGTTTAGATTGTCTTTGGAGGTAAGGGAAAAAATATGTTTAGGGTGTTTTAGGGGGTAAATTATTACCTTTGTTAAAAAATACACAGCTTCCCTCACTTATATCAAGTAAAGATAAAGAAATAGACTATTAAATGATTACACTTTCACTAGATGGTGTTGTGGCGTATTTACAAATGCTTATGTAGATCAGCACTTGCACAATGTTGGGCTTAAGAAGCTTTCGGACGGAAAAATTGTGAAATCGATCCACGTATCCTTCTTTAACCCAGCACTTGCATAGTTTTGGGCTAAAGAAGCTTTCGGACTGGCAAATTGTGAAAACGATTCACGTATCCTTCTTTAGCCCAGCACACACATAACACGTTGAGCGAGCGAAGCGCGCTCGTGGACACCGTGCACCCGGGTATAAGGTCAGAATCGTGTTAGGTTAGGTCGACAGAGTCCTGCGAAGCGGGGTTCCGTCGACATCGCTCACTACTTCATAAGATAGAAAAATACCTATTCACTTTCCACTCACACGTAGTCTAAATCCAGTACTATACTTAACAACACACAACATAAAAACCATTTTGTTTACGGCAAATGGACAAAATTATTAGTTGCGGGGCGACGTACGCTGCGACAATCGAAAGGGACAAGCAGGGCGAGGAAGTGCGGGGCGGTACATGAAACGTTGACCCGAAGAAGCATTTGCAACGCAATAACACAATTTGTTTCCGAAAAAGCTTCTTCTGCCCAACATGGTGTGTGTGTTGGGCAAAGGATGCGTAGATCGTTTTACAATTTGTCCGCTCGAAAGCTTCTTTAGCCCAACTCTATGCAAGTGCTGGGCTAAACAAAGAAGCATTTTGAAAATTGTCAGGACAAGGTTTTATATGAAATAATTTTCTTGGAAAATTCACGGGTAAGGTGCTTTAATTGTACCGAGGTGAAGTCAGGGCGCGCACCTATTGTTATATAATTTATGAATGATAAATATTACAAATTGGTAATGTTTTAGGGGTAAACATTTTTAAGCGGTGGTAACACCGACTGGTGGCTGACATCAAACAAAAGATGTAAAAAATATATAATTGTGTGAACTTTCACACGGTTGACATTAAACATTATTATTGTCGTAACTATACATTTCTAATGCACGAAACGAAAATAAATTAATACGTGCCTAATCGCGTATCCCGAGGTATATTTATCGCACGATATGGTAATCGAAAAAAGAATTGCTGTTATCATTTTTTCGGAAAATTTGACTACGTAAAGTAAATAATTCCGTCATCATAGTCCGTTGCATCCAAAGCTTGCACTTTGGAGCCAGGAGTCCGCTTTCCTACTCTTTTAATATGGCTATCTCAGGAGTAAATAAACAAAATCATGGAAAGAAGGCGTAGAAACACGGGTGATGAAGAAGGCTTATCTCCAAACTTAAATAAAAACCATTGTCAAACTGATATATATAGTGACCCCGTGAGATGGTTGAAATTCGACCTGCTTGAGGTTGTCAGAAAATTAAAATACATTGCTTTTTTTAAAATTGTGTTATATACGTTAGCTGTAAACGTTATACAAATTTGGCATAAGACGTTTGACATTGGCGGTATAAACTTACGCATGGGTGTGTGTGTTTCAAATGCATGGTAGTTGTGTTATGTTTTATTTATTGATGTAATTTATTTAAAAGCAGCGATAGCCCAGTGGCGTACGTAACGGACTGCTGAGACGAGGTCTCGAGTTCGATCCCCAGTCGCCCCGGGCACACACCTCTGACTTTTCGTAGTTATGTGTGCATTAATAAAAATGTTAATTATCGCTCGCTTATAAATTTTCCCGGTAGATGGCAATCGGCTCGCCCCCTATTACATTGGGACCTTAACATAACTGGCGAATCGTGGGTGTGTAATACACCTCTGCCTACCCCTTCGGGGATACAGGCGTGAAGTTATGTTATGTTATGTATAAAATATATTAGCATTCTGCACTTCTCCTCCATATAAGCTATAACTATGCCGAATCTCACACTCCTCCGTCCGCACAGTTTTCGTAAAAAGGCATGTAGAGTTTTCCCTTCACATAGATGTATCGGACATTAGTTTCAATTTAAGTATCACCGTGCTCTCCAATCCATTTGCTAACCACGATGGTTATGAAATACCTTTAGAAAGGCCTTTACCTATCATCGTTCTGTGGTCAACTCAACCTCACAATGTGTTATAGTAAATTAACTATAATTGTTTAAGATACGCATGACTTTCCGTTACGTTATATTATTATTATTGCCATGTGCTAGTTATTCGTTATCGTATTACGTCACCGATGAACTACATTTCTCTTTGTTATATAAACTGGGCTGCGCTTGCGCATGTGTACCGCTTTTCTATTTTGAACTTGGAAAATGTTATAAACTATCGTGTAAACTAGTCTAATCGAGAAACGATATTATTTAGATTGAAGGTACTGTGGAAATTACCTTACACCCCGTCTTAAGATTCGAGACGGCGTGCGGTTTTAGTCGGTTCAAGCCCGACATAACCGCCCCCGCTGGAGACCCCCGCTCTCCAGCGGCGGCGGTATTCGAAGGGATTTCCGCACGAAAAAAAAATACAAAAAAGGTACTGTGGAAATTAGTATGACCTATATTACTGTGACTCCTGTAACCCAGGAGCAGTGACACGCGAAAACAGAAGCCATACCCTGAAGATCTTGGTGTGTCTTGTACTGGCCCTATACACCCTCTGAGCCAGTATATTCATCATCCTTTGAGCCTTTTGCCGACTCACCCAAGGTCGGCATTTCGATCTAACTACGAGGGGCCAGAATCCGATATTTTCCGTGCTCCACAACCCCTTGGCGATATCAAAGTGCTGTAGTTAAAACAGTTGTCGGACTTTTAAGGCTCATACTACCTGTAACAACTGCCATAGATGTTCGTATGGAAACCAGAACCGACGGCCTAACATGCTCTCCGAGGCACGGATGGAACTCAATGTGTTGGAAATGATCACCCATCCTAAGACTGACCTCGCTAGTATTGCCTAACTTTGCAATGTGTTATCCTACTTGGTGACCACTTAGCCACGAGCTCCTCAGCCAGTACTCATTATGTACGTATCTGCCATTTCAGACGGGTATGCAGGCTCTTGATCACTAGAACACTCTGAAGTTATTACATTTATCAAACTAATAATTTTCAAGTTACCGCACGCAACGTGCGACATCTTTATAACTACATTTTACTTTGCAAGGCACGCCTACATACTTTCTCTCGATCAGATGCAAGTCTAGGATCTGGTACGCCTAAGTGGTTCCGTCTCGCTCCCTCAACGATACATTAACATTAGCGAGAAAGTGACACGTTATTGTACGCATCGTAAGTGAAGCAGGAAAGGTACTAGTACAGTAAAGTTAGTAGACTAATTGTGTTTTGTCCACAAGAGTTAAAAAAAAATGAATGATTGGTCCATTGCAGATACAATGCGGTACCATCTTTGGTACTTTACGTACAGTTCTGTTTCTTATGGTACCAGCATTCCACAAAGAATACGCAAAGGAACATACTGCTTATAACCTCAAAATTGAGTTGTATTTCCACGGTAGAGTCGGTTTTGACGTGCTGTTTTAGAAAATTCAATAACAATGTACGATAATGACTCTAAAATGAGTAGAAAACCAATATCTATAACAACAAATATGTATTTTGCTGTGTCGTTTAGAAGACTTCACATAACTTAAGTAGTTTTTTTCTTTAAGTTAAATGCAATTCAAAAGATTACTGCACGCTGCATCCAGAGCAGATTATTAGCTGGTTGTGTTTGTGTGTTTTAAACTACACTGCATGATATCTGATAACATACTTTGTTTATTTGATAAGATATTCCACAACCATTGTAATATTTACCAACATATTTCAAATACCTTTAAAATAAGTTTACCTTGATAATAATTTAAACGATAAAACTGTAACGAATTAACTTTTAGGTAGATTTCGATGATATCGATCTACCTATTGGTTTCTTCACTACTGTCGAATTTTAAAAAAATTTCTTCATAGGAGGTCTAGTTATGACCCCCTGAGTCCGAAATGACCACTGGTCAAAAAGTTTATATATATATATATATATATATATATATATATATGTATGTATGGTTCCACTTCCCAAAATTTGCGGCACTCTCACGGTCGCATTTTTGCCCCGATCGCTTTCAAACTGCGGTCAAAAATTGCTTGGGTGTAAACTTAGTTTAAGTTCGTGAACGGGTGGAATCCGGCCTAAGGGGACGATTGGGCCTCACTTTTTGTGAAATCAGTTTTTCCTCAAAATTTCACGTTCCATGAAAGATATTCGAACCGTTCTAATTTTATCCCATAGTATACATGAATACCAACAACTTTTAATTATAAACCTATAACATTAAAACTAACTAAAAGTGGAGGGGGGAAAAACCAAAATTTTTCGGGAAAAATATCATAACTTCTAACCGGTGAACATTCTTGGCGTCGGAAACATTTTTAATCGATAGGCCATTTTTAAGTCTAAAATAAATGTCTGAAAAGTTTTTCGCTAAAAGTGACCGTTTTCGAGAAAAAAAAATAAACATGTTAAAAAATAATATTAATTGCTTCACGAAATCTACCTGTGCGTTCCCCCTGCGGGAACGGTTTTTTTTTATTTCCATCACAAAGTCCCTTTCTCCCCCCCCCCCCCCCGCCAGACAGCGGGGGTGATTATGTCGGGCATGAACCGACTAAAACCGCACGGTGTCCTCCCCAAGTGTCAATTGCCGGGCACACCGGGTAAGCCCTCGAAAGGATAACCCCAGGGAACGTCTTTTCCTGCCGGGGCTCCCGAAAAATACAGTACTAGGTTACATGTGGACACCCCGTGACATGGAACATGTACTGTGTGTTTTAAATATATATTTTTTTCTTTTTATCGATAATAAAGCCGATAATTAAATTGATTGTAATGTATCGATAGATACACGACACACGAAAATCTTAATGCGGTTCACAGAATATGGGAGCCCCTTATTTCGCAGAAAGAAATTTCATAGAATTTTGTTTCACAGAAAATGTTTCATATAATATTTGGCCCTTATATTTTTATTTCGAATATTATTGTTTCAAAAACAATTTACTACAATGAAACATATTTCACAGAAACACAATTGAATGAATTTTTAATCATATTTTTTTGTTTAACAAACTTATCTAACTGTAGAATTATTTTCAAAAGAATATTAAGAACACATTTATTTTTAACTGTAACATTTACAATTTTAATTTTTTCCCGATTGCTTGTAGTAATTTAATTTCTGAATAATTTCATATCAATATAGAATTTTTTATCTTTCGCATATTTTGTTGCAAATTTGTTTGCTTGAATTCTTCTGTAAAATAAAATAAAATCAATTTGTTATTAAATTGTTAATAAAACGTCATTATAGTTAACACCCCGGACTCAGATTACCCCGATTCGGATAGGTTAGGTTAGAAGGCTGAGGCGGGAGCGAAGCGGAGCGGAGCTCCCGCCTTAGCCTTCGTGGTTATTATTTTTTAATCACCCAGAAATATTACCACCCAGAATCGTTTATTGTTTTAACTTATCGTTATATTTAAAACAAGTATAGCTTCACCTGTAAATTATTTGACTGAAATGAACGGTATGAATTGAAACGTTCAGAAACTCTCACTTTGATAATATGTTATTCTTGGTAATAAGTTTTATATTAAATAAACAATATAATGATAAAGAATATTTGATTTGTTATTCTATGATATGATTATTCTAATGTTAAACTTTATGTGAAACAAAAATCAATGATTTAAAAATCTTTAAAGTAAGTATTCCATATATTGATTATTCTATGAAACGAAATTATGCGAAACATTTTCTGTAAAACGAAATTATTTAAAACAATTGTCTATAAAACAACGCACACCCACAGAATATAGGTACATCTACTTACAAAATTTCAACAGCATAGTTCTTATAGTTTCGGAAAAAAGTGGCTGTGACCTACGGACGGACAGACAGACAGACATGACGAATCTATAAGGGTTCCGTTGTTTGCTATTTGGCTACGGAACCCTAAAAATTGGGATTCATTAAAAAATTTCTTTTTAAGTTGGGATGAGTACAGAATACGTGCGATTATTTATGAATGGGATGGTTTAAAAATTATTTAATCCAAATCCTACTTTGGTTTATACTGCTAATTTACGGCATACTATATACTGTTGCCCGCGGTTCCACCCGCGTGGAATTTCGATCCCGTTCCTGCTTCCCATGGGAACATATTCCAGGGATTAAAAGCCTATGTCCTATTCCAGACTATAATCTATCCCTATACCAATTTTCAGCCAGATGCGTTTACCCATTCTGGCGTGATTGAGTAACAAACATCCATCCATACATCCATCCATTCATCCATCCATCCAGCCATCCATCCATATATCCAAACTTTCACATTTATGATATTAGTGGGATGATTTAAAAAAACAAGATTATCATTTTAAATATAACATTTTTTTTAATGGTTAAAACGGAGCGTAGTAACTTACTGTAACACGAGACACTGTACATACATCCCCACGCGTTATTGGTTATTTTCGCCCTTGAGTGAAAGTCCGAGTTGATGTTGCGAAACGATCAAACGTACCAGCATGAAACCGATACCCGTAACTGCGATACCGACATTAATTTGCGTTAAGTATGACAAAAAAAGTAAAACAAAACATTAATGGACAAGAAATTGGTATATTATTGTAACAAGTGTTTTGAAATTTGATAGATAGACCTCAGACACGTACAATTCATTGGTAAATGAACATTATACAATCTATTTTTGATGATAAATTTTATTTATCATACGTCAGCTTTCTGTCGCTTACGGCACCACCCACGTGATGTGCCGAATCTGTGAGTCGTGACCCACAGGAACCTATTCCCGGGATATAATATAATCTCCAAACTATAATCTATCTATGTGTTGAATTTTATTCAGATCCATTCGGCCGTGCTGGCGTGATTGAGTAACCAACATCCATACATCCAATGTTTCGCAAAAGTCGTAAAAAAAAACATGATTTTTGATAATCTTATCACAGATACTTAAATAGAAATCGATAAAAACGTCAAATCGTTAAATATCATCCTATGTACGCGGACCTATAACCATAACCGATCAATTTTTAACGCTCCGCAAATGAGAATTGCCTACATTTTTTTTTTTTTTAATTTTATATTTAGGACACGTCAATTTGACTTCACCTCGCTTAAGCTTAAGGTAAAGTCTCAGGAAAGAGGGTCACCATTACATACACGTATCATGTTAACAATGGTGGCACTCAGCTTGACGGCCTCATCAGAAGAGGATTATCGTCGCAGCACCGCGTGACACCCACCGGTCCCACTAGTGCTGCGACCACAATCCCCCTACCCGGCTATGCACTTGCTGACCCCTGAACGCAATCAAACCGAAATTGAATTACTATGGAGGGTTTTTCGCAATCGTGCACGGTGGTACCTACCCAGCCGAATTTTGTGACATCACATTTCTACCACCAGTTAAAAAGAATAGAACCTACTAGAAAAACCTTATAACATTTAGTCTAATCCAAGAATAGTCACCCGAGACCTCATGCCCAGCGGCACCGACACCGAGCCTGTCTTTTTAAAAAATAAAGTGTTTTATACAAAAATAAATACAAAGATCGTTGATAAAGATAATAAAATAATAGATAAGTGCAAATTACCGTGAAGTCTAAGTTCAAAGTACTATTATCATAATAAAAAAGCGTTTACGGAATTAATTACTCTTAAGATAAGATCTTTAATAAATTTAAATGCAGAATAATTTTACAAATCTCGTTTCGTCGATTTGACCCATCTTCGACCTTTGAAGCATTAAGGAAAATCCAGTATATTTTTGGTAATATTATACGTACATGATTAAACATGTTCACACCCGTATATCCCTGAAGGGATAATCAGAAATATATTTGTACTTTTCGGTCTAAATCTACTTGACTTTTGTTGTTGGAACAAAATTTTATCAAATTAGGAATTAGGTTACGCCCCGTAGCACAGGTCAGTAACCACCTTTTGAATTCGATAAACAATTAATTAATTATTCATTACAAATTTACATACTGTCTTTTTTACTATAAACAAAATTATATTTTAACGTACGTCACGGTATAAACTAAATTATTAATATAGTTTTGTTGCTTACTGTGCTTGCTTAAACCGAGGAAGGTAATCCTTATCATAATAATTATTTAAATTGATTCTCATAATAATGATTACATTGTCGCTTATGAAGCTGATAAGCGACTATTTCAACTTAATGAATTGCTAAATACACAACAATGCATTATCACCTCTACAGCAGATAAAATAGTGCTTATTATGCAACAAATAAAATACACAAACTCATAGTATTTATACCATACATATGTAACTACAGCCTAGTTTGTGACTCATGCCGAAATATTCCGACTAGAGATCAAGGTTTCAGAAGGGAGGCTATTGGCCTATCAATATGTTAAATCGCAGTGCACACAAAATACTGAATCTTAACTCTTCGAAGTTAAAGTTGTAAATTGATTAGTGAAACGCATTCTTTGTGGATAGTCTGCAAAAGTTTTTATGGCAGAAAGCTCTTATACTAACACTCAATAATATCTTATTGATCTTAGTATGCTCTAGATTTTCACAATTTGGTAAGCAATGCGGCTTTTATAAAAATATTGATAAGTACTTGACTAATACTTGCAACTTTGATTCAAAGATCAGCAAAAAAATTGGATCGTATTTTGATTAACAAATGGACATTTTAATATTTTACGTATTAAAACCCACATCAAAAGTGTTGGTGGGATTGAAAATGTCCAGAAATGCCGTTTAATCCTTAGTATAAAGTCGGCCACTAAGATGAACACCGGCACTTTTTAATTAATCCGAACTCCGCAGTGTTTCAACTATGTCGTCACAATTTTTTATGCTTTTTGAGTACCTACCCACAGAAGGTCACTGGTCAACTAATATTATACTTGTGTTGTGCTTCGGACAAAGAATTTAGCAGTTAGCTTATTCATATCGCGTACACAGTCGTATCTGTTTTCTCTCGGTAAGCCAGATAATATAATAGAGAAATCCTTTGTGTTACTTGCTCGTACCCGATGTAATACAATAACACGCATCGAGACAGCCGATCACGAAGGAATTCGATATCGATTCAATTTGCAAACGGACGATTGTAATCGGAAACATATCGCAAACTTCACGGGCACAAAACAAACACACGCACAATAGGTGTTATCGGTGCGTTTAACGACACCCCGCCGGTACTCCATCCACGGGCGAAATTTCGAAATATCCGCACACACCTTGTGCAAACCCGGGCTTGATGTGGGTCAGCCGCATGCGACGTTATCTCCGGCGCCGGCTGCCACCGACGACGTATAAACAAAGAACATGGTGACTTGTGGAAAAACTGGAGGCGAACGCCCCGTTAAATCGTACACAAAAAATGCATCTAACCGTAAGCGAACGAAAAACAAACACAAAACCACCTCATCAGTTGAACTGTCAACAACACAGTCGGCCGATGGAATCGGCAGCGAGGTCATCGCTTCCATTTTAGCCGCAAGTTTCACGTAACCACTGTACCACCACTAAACCACGTTAATACTAAGCAAGCAGCGGCGCAACGGAACAACGTTCGATGCAATCGCGCGGAGATTTCGAAATGCGAAATTGTCACCGGTACCGGTACGGCGCGCGCGCATGCGATATTATCCGTCTCGGAGATCGCGCACAGATGGCGCGATGCGTTGCGCGAAAAACACGCGTGCGCGCGCCGGATTTCACAATGCCACTGTTTCCCGCGAGCGCCTGCTCAGTGGTCGGTCGGAGTAAATTAGCCGCTGCGACCTCCGCACCACTCGCCGATCGTAACAACGTCGCCGGCGGACACCCGCCACGAACAGCTACAATGAGATCAATCGAGCCAACATTTACATAATTAAATTCTGCCTACATAACATGTTACGCAATGTTTAAGTTTGTAGATTATGTACCTATGATCAGATATTATGCAGAAATTATACATCGAGTACCTATCGACAGAACCGTTAAGTTTATAATGAGTACATTCAGTACAAATCGGCGCGGGCGGAGGCTTGACGTCACAGGACTGAAGCGCCCGCGCAGTCGCGGGCATTGCCCGACTTACGTTAATAACAAGACATGTTTATGAGTTCACTTTTTAAATTACTAAGAACACAAAAATGTAGCTGTGAGTATCATAACTGAAAATTACTATAGAACGAAACCCTTAATAACTTACGTTACGCTTGCATATTTACCACGTTCAAACAATAAATGAAAAATTTGTACAAAAAAAAAAATTAAGTAAAACGATGACAACGCAGTTTAGTTTTATTTGATATCGATTCCTATCATAGGTGGAATCAGATCTTAAAGATTTTAAATTAAATTGATTACTCTTAGCTTTACGCAAGCATGTTACATTTCAATTGAATCAAAGACGCGACGACTCATAATATGAGCTGTTAGTAAGTAAGATAGGGGCGCATCAGGAGTCAACTGCGTCATACAAACACAGGCTACAATTCGTTCAATTACACCCAATGCTTCCGCGGCCTATGCCGTAAACATGGGGTATAAATCGTTCCAAGCGATAAACATTTTTATTATGAGTTCAATATGTACATACATTGTACAGTCAGCAATAAAAGTAGTCTATTTTGCATTCACGTATACAGTTATATTGTTAATTATTTTATGCCTGAACTTGAAACCATGTCGAAATGTATCAACTTTAAATAAGAATACTTAAATAGTTAAAAAAAAAAAAATTACATGAATTAGATTGAATTATCATTAAAAATCATTTCAAACTAAATTTAAATTATACAAATAAAATTGCAAATTTCTTACACACAAAATTAAGTGCGTGTTCTAAAATGAGGGTAAATTCTATTGTGTTAATTTTTAACTCAATTATAATAATTCCAAAATCCAAATCTAAACTACATTTTTGTCGGCCTGCTTCTGCTGGTGACAGGCGGCCTCACCTGCCAACCCCCTGCGCTCATGGAGGACGGAGGTCGTTGTGCGACCTGCGTCTATGTCGCATGCACCGCGTGGCGCGCATGCTGCAGCAGGCCGGGAGATATATAAATCTCCGTCGGGCCTGCTACGCCGCCTCCTTCTCGAGCAATAGCTGCTCGTAGAAGGAGGTGGAGTCGGCGGCGGCTCACGCGCCATGGTCACAGACATGGTGCCGAGCGAGAGGACGAGCAAGTCTTGCAAACAAGCAATATATATAATCTGAAATTTAGTATGCGATAAATCGATCTATCTAGGTTTTTTTTTATTTACGTGTGGAAACCCCCACGGGCTTCACCCCATCGGGCCAACTATGGGGTGGGCGTGTCGGAATCGGACCGACTAAAACCATACGGTGTCCTCCTCAAGTGTCCATTGCCGGGCACCCCGGGTAAGCCCTCGAAAGGATAACTCCAGGGTTATAGGCGGACCTAGGCCACCACCGCGGCCTCGCCTGGTGGGGTCGGGTTTTATCCCGCGTCGGTGAGTTGGCAGGCGTGTGTAGGATACACACGACACGCCTCCGCCACGCCCTGCTTCTGTAAGGACGGCGAGTCGGCCCACTGCCGTCCTCATGCCCCGATCATGGAGGTCGGTAGTCCCAGGCGTAGACGAGTCAAATATTTTTTTAAGGTCGAAAAAAAATACCAAGCAAAACGCGGTCATCAAGGTACCATAATTATCATTATGAAAACAATTTATGAAAGTAGGAGACGCAAAGGATTATGCCATAATGGTAGCGAGTGGAAAAATATTGTCTCTGACTTCCCCAATACACAGTATAAGCAGTAGGTTATCTTCATAGAAATGGGCCGCTACCGGTTTAGATGTGTGAGCGCGCGCCGGGCGCCGTGTAGGCACGCGCTGCCTCTCACATATTAGCATAATATAAGGTAAAATACGCCGGACGCCATTTACGCCGTACCGTGAGTGAGATCGCGCGCGTTCTGGTAGCGTAGGTAGGTATTGCACGGCTGCCCGCATTCTCCTTCTCCCACTGGATTTAATTTGATTACATAGCGCAGTTTATTTTTATTTAACGGTTTATAACATATAGATGATAATGAAATATTTATTTTATTACCTATAAATTATATGAATAAAATAATGAGGTATGTACATAAAAGGCCTTTTAAATATTTAGTATTTACATGAGAAGATTGCATAAATTGCAAGTAGGGTCATAATTACAATTATTATTTTTTCACGGTTTCACGTTTTTACCTTTTTTGTCCTTTTTTTATTTTATTTCTATATTTTATTAGTCAAGCCCTTTCATTCAATATTCATATTGAGGGAGTTGTGCAAAAAATTGAAATCCGCCGTTTTGTGGCGACAGCGATTTTGAATTTGAAATCTGTTATAGTGTACATTATTCTACTGTTCAAGACCTTTCATTTGGTACCCAAAATGAAAAAGCTCTGAAAAATAATGAATGTAATTCGCCATTTTGTAGTGGCGGCCATCTTGGATTTGAAATTTGTCATAGTGTATAGTATTCTACTAGTCAAGCCTTTTTATTTGATATCCATATTGAGAGAGTTGTGAAAAAAAAGAAGGTAATTCGCCATTTTGTAGTGGCGTACACCTTGGATTTGAAATTTGTTTTAGTGTATAGTATTCTATTAGTCAAGCCCTTTCATTAGATACCCACATTGACGGAGATGTGCATAAATAAATGGTATCCGTCATCCGACTAATTTCACCTTTAAAATAAAAAAGAATACAAAATCAAAATCGGTTCATCCGTTCAGGAGCTACGATGCCATAGACAGACACACACACAGACAGACACGTCAAATTTATAACACCCCGTCGTTTTGGTGTCGGGGCTTAAAAAAAACTATTGTTGCTCATAATACGTATTTGCGTATATATATTTAACAAAAAATAAACATGACAACCCTAAGTGCCAACGCAGATTAGGTAATTAACTCGCTGAGGGGCTTTAGATAACCTACTGTTCTCTTATTATACTATGCCCAATATGAAAGAGAGGTGAGTGCGTGACTGTTTATGTATTTCTCTCGAAACTTTAAAAGACCTGACTTATAGGATAAACATAGTTGGTATAATTCTTATTTATATACCTACTCTATACAATACAATACTTTCTTTCAAGTAAATTGTTTATTTAAATAATCTAATTCGAACCTTAATCATTTGGCAGCGAGCTGTTGTATTAGACTATTCTTGCAAAATTTAACATCGTGTTAAAATGAACTTCGCTAACGCCTTCTATTATCACACTACGAAGCTATGAATTTAATAGAGCACTAGACTAAAGTTGGTTGGCACGGAATTACTCTCTGTTACTACAATAATTAGGTTGGAAATTCGATGATCTTGCGGCAGTTGCGGCCTCGGTACACCTGTTACTGAAGAAAACCCAATTCAGGAATCTAACATACTGAAATATACAAACTTTGATACTTCAAGATAACGTGGTGATTAAACTCATTTTTGAAGTCGGTTATATTTTAAGCCTGAAGCTAATGAAAGTGTGTTAAAAAGGAGGTAGTTCGTAATTATTCGGCAGACTACTAGTATATACAGTGATATAGTTTTTTGCCGCAATATCCGATTTTCATCATTGTTTTTTAGGGTTCCGTAGCCAAATGGCAAAAAAGGGAACCCTTATAGATTCGTCATGTCTGTCTGTCTGTCCGTCCGTATGTCAGAGCCACTTTGCTATGCTGTTGAAACTTGGTAAGTAGATGTATTCTGTGAACGGCAATAAGATTTTCACATAAAAAGGGTACCCGTACCTACATAGAACTGAAACTCAAAATTTTTTTTTTCATCACGCCCATACCTGTATCTATGGATAGATCTTCAAGAATGATATTGAGGTTTCTAATATCATTTTTTCTAAACTGAATAGTTTGCGCGAGAGACACTTCCAAAGTGGTAAAATGTGTCCCCCTAAACTACCCCTAACTTCTAAAATAAGAGAATGATAAAACTAAAAAAAATATATGATGTACATTACCATGTAAACTTCTACCGAAAATTGGTTTGAACGTGATCTAGTAAGTAGTTTTTTTTTAATACGTCATAAATCATAAACCGCAATTGACCTTTCATTCAATCAAATCAAATATAAAAACTAAATAAAAACAAAAATTATAAACATAAACCTCATGCATAAACCGTGACCCATTATTTTTCTAATAATAAATCTAAGTAACTAGGAATTCAGTGCAGGATGCGACTGAAATAAATTGAGCTGAGCGAGCAGGACTCTTACTTGAAAATAAGACATCTTACTAAGGCCGCTTAGCTAAGGCCGCGCGCTCGTGAACCTGTTTTTCGGTGATGATCTGCTTCAAAACACTCCTCACTGTCCACACTACCATCGTGGTAAATTTGGCGAAGATCACGCGAGTTGTTACGAAGGAGTTCAGCCACCAACAAACGGCTATGCCGCATATAAGAGTAATGATTATAATTCGCACGGGAAGTAGCTTAAACGAATTACAAGGACTTTTATATTATGTTACTTGCTGCTACGGAACCCTTCAAGGGCGAGTCCGACTCGCACTTGACCGGTTTTTTTGGTGGTGTTGTCATATAAATTTAGTAATGATCTATGCTGGGTACTACGATAAATGTGTGCATTTATAAAATAATATAAAGTCCAGTTTTATTTATACAAATACAATGTCTTTTTAAATGTTTTTTAATGGTTAAATTCAATTATACTATTAACATTGTGAAGGCGATAGTCTGAAAAGGGAGATAATATATTATGGTTCAATCGAAATTTAATTCAAACTTGACCTTTCTGCTGTGTGTGCGGTGCGACCTTGTCCAAAGCAGAGGTCATCATAATTGAAGAATAATTTACACCGTACTCTGAGTATACTTTTTTTATTTGGTATTGCTTACTTAGGTATATTATTATTTACCCCAGATCAGATTTCCCTTTACCAATTACAGTGCTTTATAATTTCCTTATGCGTTAAACGAGGACAGACCGCATGCATATAACGTATAAGTTATATAATATCTCCCAATGAATTAGGTATAGCCGTATCAACATCTATATTTCAGTTTTTCGACCCCAAGTACCGTCGACTGAACTTTTTTGTGGATATTTGTTTTCTCCTTCCACCAGAACCACTTGGTTAAATTTATTAGACGCACAGATTTCTAATACAACAGAGGTATAAAAAGACACTTAAAGCTGTCGGAAACATCAATTAACGACACTGACGTAAGCAAAGGAATATGTGTTGGAGTACAACGACACCCCCATTCGGGCGGGCCACGTATCCAATTAACAGAATAGGATTCTGAATTGTTGTTCATAACGCTCACAAAGTTAATTAAAATATCCCTAATTGCGCAGCGACAGCTACAATAAACGGAGCCCATGTTGGGCGCCAACGCTTCCCACAATGTTTGTACTTTATTAGAGTAAGTTTCTCCGCTCCTGTTTGCATACAAGTTTGAGCTCCCGTTTTATTTGCACACAGTCTCGAACGTACGCCAAGTTACACGGAAGCCTCACTAAATCCTCGCGGGACGTGCATCTTCGGACTTCGGTTTCGTACGTTCCCGATGCATAATGTACCAATTGTTATCTACGATTATGTGGACTAACTTGGTTGAGTAAACGTGTTGATCGAACAGGTGTGTTTAATGAATTGTAGAAGTTTGAAACGTGTGTCATGCATACGTAATATGTCATTTGGTTTAATACGGAGCATTTATTACGCGAACGCGATATATTTCGAATTTGCACAGATATAGTTGTTTAGATGACAAGAATAGTAAGTTATTCTTTTATTTTTTATCGTGGGTGTCCTGAATCAAATGTTTTTCTTTCCTTCTCATTTTCTTTCAGTCTTTCTTACTTTCTTTCTAACTAACTAAACTAATATCCCCTCCAATTAGTTACTTCCCTTACGTATCTACCTTAGAAGCTTTTCTTCTGTCTCAATTTAGGTTTTTAATTAAACTTTTCATACCAGCCTACCGTTTTCGGGTGTTTTAGCCAATTTATCCCGGCTTCGTATAGTTATTCTAGTAATAAGCATGATTACATTTAGTCCGAACAAAAACTTTGTAGAAATTGAAATGGAGTATAATCAATACGAAGACATGTTTCCGAAACATTTCTCATCTAAACGGATAGCAAACAATGACAGCGACAAACCTAGAATACAACCTACATGTGTAGCTACTGGTGACTGAATACGTCTGATCGCCGCAGCGGA
Source organism: Cybosia mesomella (assembly GCA_946251805.1). Classification (NCBI taxonomy): domain Eukaryota; kingdom Metazoa; phylum Arthropoda; class Insecta; order Lepidoptera; family Erebidae; genus Cybosia; species Cybosia mesomella. The sequence continues at coordinate 5,671,636 of OX276406.1, forward strand.
CGGCAGAAAAATAAAAATATCGTCCGGGCCGACACACCATTTTGAATATGGAAATGGCCACAACGGGCCGGATTCGCGACACAGGCCTGATAAGGATTTTATAGCGAAAGTACAACCGGCCGGGTAAACATTGTGCGAAATGTTACCGATAAGCGAATACACCACTGAATCCTCATTGACGGTTATCAAGCACAACCGCTCTGGACGTTAAACATTTTCAAACGAGAAACATTTCCCTCCGAAACATGTTAATAAATTAATTACAAATAAAAAAAAACCGTAACGTGAATATAATTATTAAGAGTCCAATCGATGTCATTAATTTTTTATATTCTGTACTAGCTGTCCCCCGCGGCTTCACCTGTATGCCTGTAAACTTTTTTTTCAGGCAATTTTTAAATTAGTAATATTCCCCCTAAAAGTAAATTAGAAGTAAGGCAGACGTATTGCTTTTAGCGTCTACGATAGGCTCGAATCGCGCAACAGGTGAGGTCAGCTTGGACCTCGAAGACCTTGGTGAGGCTCCATACATATCTTGATAAGGAGTAAATATTTTGACCGTCATCATTTTACGCGTTTATTAATAACTAGCTGTCGCCCGCAGCTTCACCAGCGTACAATTCTGATCCAATTCCCCCTACCCATGGGCCCCTATTCCACTACCTTAACCTATATAAGATACACAATTCCACCATACATCAATTTGCTATATCTCAAAGGGTTTAGGCAGCGTTATCGTTGAAAGCTCCCATGACGGCTTGTATTTTTCAGACACGTCCAAAAAATATCATTATAATTAGCCAATGCATACAAAAACTTGACAAATTATATACTAAAACCTTTCTCGAGAACCACTCTATCCATTGGTGAAAACAACATGAAAAGCGGTGCAGTAGTTTATGCGTGGATCGCGAACAGACAGACGCGGCGGAGGACTTTGTTTTATAATATGTAGTGAAGCGCTTTGGCAAGTAAAGCAAAAAAAAAATGCCTGGAAATTTACGCAGAATTCATAATATGCGTAAAAATAATAAGAATAAGTAAATTACAACATTTATGAAACTTAATTTTATGCAAATATATAGTGAACCGTTATGTATTGGCAATGACTTCTATTTATACTAAAGTCCGCCGGTAACCCTGCGGTTATCCTTTCGAGGGCTTACCCGGGGTGCCCGGCAATGGACACTTGGGAAGGACACCGTGTGGTGTTAGTCGGTCCGATTCTGACACGCCCACCCCATCGTCGGCACCGATGGGTTGAAGCCCGTGGGGGTTTCCACACGCTAAAAAAAAGCCTGGCTGTTCGGTACAAAAGAACAGATATAGATTTTTGATGCTACTGGACACAACTTTGACCCCCACCTTTTGTAGCTATCCACAGAATATAATAAATTCATTTTATACTAGCTGACGCGGCAAACTTCATTCCGCCTTAGAATCAAGTTGTCGTGGTTACTTTATCAGCAGAATTTATTTTTTGAATGTCTCTTTGCACCCCTGCATTAAAGACCCGAGACGGGGCGTTAGGTTATGGTCGTTTCAAGTCTGACACAATTACCCTCACTGGCCGACGGGGGAGGAAGCAAGTGATGATTGCAGCAAAAAAAAAGTGGCCAAGTTCGAGTCAGACTCGCCCACTAAGGATTCCGTAGCAACAAGTAACAAAATGTTTTTTTTTTTAATTTTTATATTTGAGTTGATTGAACGAAAGGTAAATTGCGGTTTACGATTTATGACGTATTAAAAAAAACTGCTTACTAGATCTCGTTCAAACCAATTTTCGTTGGAAGTTTGCGACCGTGAGAGTGCCGCAAATTTTGGGAAGTGGAACCATACATACATATATATATATATATAAACTTTTTGACCAGTGGTCATTTCGGACTCAGGGGGTCATACCTAGACCTCCTATGAAGAATTTTTTTTTTAATTCGACAGTAGTTAAGAAACCAATAGGTAGATCGATTTCATCGAAATCTACCTAAAAAAACGCAGAGAATTACCGATCGTAAAAATACAGATTGTGAGATGCTTATCACACTGCACACATCGTACCATGGTGGCTCTGGCTAACTAGTTGTGCTCGTAAAATCTTAATTGCAAATTAAGAATGCAAGATGGCTAGGAAGATTACATAAAACTAGCCATGGCTACAAATTTCCCCCGCTGTACTCGCATCACATCCCCCCCCCCTTCCCCCTCTCTTTAATACCTCGAAACAAACTTATTATTCCAATAGTATCACTAGTCCGATTAAATAGTCCGATGATCGAACTACTGAGACTTTACTGAGGCTCAGTAGTCCGATGATGCAGATGAGCGAAGCGATCGTGCCGCGGCATGGCCGGCGAAGCGCCGGAACCACTAGTCCGAAAAAGTTGGATTTCGATAACGTGACTTGTTAATACTACTGCATCCATGTCTTATTTCGGTATGTCGAATCGGACTAAAAGACTCAGTAGTTCGATGATTTATAATCATCTGCATCATCGGACTACTGAGCCGAAAAAGTAAGCCTTATTATAAGCATACCTAGATATAGAAGGTAGAAAGATAACTAGTAATGAAAAATAGCAAATTGCCATAGATTAATTAGAAGTGTTTACTTCAAAAAAATTTTTAACAATTCAAAATTCATTGTTGGGCGCTTTTTGTGTCTGAACGATTCATGAAGGAACCCTAGAAATAAAAACATAAGTATTTTGTTTTCAATATTTCAGGGTGAAGTAAGTATGACAATAATATATAACATACGATCAAAATTTTTTCAGGTATTGATAGTTTGGGGTGCTTGGTTGGGGACCTCCACGCGGTGCACCTTGGGCAACGGAGACAGCAGCGCCTCTCTCCTAGGGCGGGAGAGACGCTGCCGCCTACAGCCAACTCCGACCGAGGCGAGGACGGCCCTGTTGAGGGCTGTTCGGAAGCTTTCCACGTGTCCCTCTGCTTAGCAGATGGCACAGTGGAGAGCAAGTAAGGGGGCCATCTCGAAACCGGAGATGGCCCAGGGTCAGTCGGGGTGCGAGGGATATGCTCTATGGGTAACCTTACACCCCGGCGTCTTAAGACCCGAGACGGCGTGCGGTTTTAGTCGGTTCAAGCCCGATATAACCACCCCCCTTGGAGACCCCCCGCTCTCCAGCGGGGGCGGTATCCGAAGGGATTTCCGCACGAAAAAAAAAAAAAAAGGTATTGATAGTTTTTTTATTAACTTTAGTTTGTATTTGCCACAACTAGTCGTCTAATATAAAAGTTCCCGATGTCGGATGATGTCATAAAACAATAAATTTAGATACTTTCAGTATTTTAAGTGTTCATAAAAGTTGTTTACGACAGCATCATCATTTTTAATAGCTATGATGTTAGCAGCAGAGTTATTATGCACTTGTCCCAGTTATTATAATAAATATTAATGCAACTACGAATTTCAATTGACTGTTATTGCCACAACACTGATTTATAAAAATAGAAGGAAGCGAGCGTCGGTAGCTTAGTGGTTAAGGAGTGGAACCTACGATCGAGAGGTTCCGGGTTCGAATCCTGGCCATTACACTACCTACCGACGTGAACCAACTACTCCTAACACAAGCAATTTAGCTTAGCTGGAAGGGTTAGGGGGAATATTAGTAATTTCGGTTACTAATATTATTAAAAAAAAAAAGTTATGCTTAATTAGTATGGAAACCAGGATATAGTAATGATTTTCCATTAGGCTATAAAAAGTAACGTTAATCACGTTACTTTTAATAACTTCAATAATAACTTATATGATATTGTCGAAAGTTTAGGCGAATGTCTCACATGGAAATAAAACTATTTTTAACGGATTCCATCGCGATTTATTTTATTTATTTATTTATTTATTTATGTACACACACAATCAGATATAAAAATACTAAAATGGAAAAAGTAGTACAGAGGCTCTGCTTATTTCTCAAAGAAATCTCTTCCAGCAGACCTGCGAGAGGAGAGTTTGAATAGAAGAAAATAAGTTAACAGTGTGTGGGGAAGACGAGAGACAGTATAGGTATATATAAGTATATGTAGATATATATATTTATATATATATATATATATAATGTATATAAATATATATAATATAAAATAAATACATGCATTGCTTTATGTTGGTATACAAGATCATTAAAGATTATGGGAAGGAGTCAATCATAGATAGAGGACAGATAGTGTTGACGAAGTTTAAGTTTAAAACTATTAATTGAGTTACAGTCTCTGATATCAGCTGGAAGCGAGTTCCACAGTCTCACTGCATGGACAGAAAAGGAAAATGAGTAGAAGTTGGTTTTATGGGAAGGGAATTTGAGTGTTGAACGTAGGTGGGATCTGCATGGTGCATCGGGAGAACGGGCAAAGGAAAATCGTTCCCTTAGGTAGGAGGGGGCTGAAGGATTGTGAAGAATATTAAATAGAAGGCACAGTATCCGAGTGTTCCTGCGGAGACGGATTGGGAGCCACTTGAGTTCTTTGCGATAGGAGGAGACATGGTCATATTTCTTTAAATTGAATATGAAGCGAATGCATAGGTTTTGCAGCCGTTCAAGCTTATCCAGCAGTTCCTCATTGGCATCCAAGTAGCAGGCGTCAGCATAATCGATGATAGGCAGTATGAGGGTCTGAGCTAAATAAATTTTGGTTTTAAAGGGCAAAAAGCTTTGGAGACATTTCAAGGAGTGGAAAGCATACCGTACCTTTTTACTAACTTCAGTAAATTGAGTATACCAGGAAAGATTGGAGTCCATATAAACTCCAAGATTTTTCACTGAGCCAGACAAAGGTATTTGTATGCCGTCCAATAATACTGGTCCAACAGATGAGTCAGTGAGCCTACCGCGCATGTTCCTACTGCCAATAATCATAGCTTGGGATTTGGCTGGGTTGATAAGGATGCCAAAAGACTTAGCCCATTCGCTGACACGACATAAATCCCTATTCATTTCAGCAACAGCAGACTCAATATCGGCTGTCACAAAATGACGATATATCTGCAGGTCGTCTGCATAGAGATGGAAACGAGAAGAAATAAGTTTAGTGGCAGAATTAATAAAGATCGAGAACAGAAGAGGAGAAAGGACACCACCCTGGGGTACGCCCGCGGTTAAATCACACCACTCTGACGAGGATTCGTCTACCCTGACATACTGCGAGCGTCCCCGAAGATAGGAATCGAACCAAGCGATAGTAGTAGCTGAGAAGTTAATAGATTTGAGTATGCCGAGAAGAATGTCAAAGTCTACAGAATTGAAAGCACTACTGAAGTCTAATAAAACTAGAAGAGTAAGTTGTTTATTTTCCATTGCTAAGCGGATGTCATCAGTCACTTTGAGGAGTGCTGTTGTTGTACTATGGCCAGGGCGAAAACCAGACTGGTAAGAGCTTAGAAGATTGTGAGTGAGTAAGAAATAGGATAGCTGTCGGTGAACAATATGCTCAAGTACTTTTGAAAGAAAAGGTAGAATAGATATTGGACGGAAATGAGATGCCATTGTGGGATTAGACGTTTTGGGTAGAGGAATTATATAGGCCAGCTTCCACGAATCAGGAAATATAGAAGAATATAGGGAGTAATTGAAGATGTGTGTGAGTACAGGCAGGATAATGGGAAGAAGCGGGGTAATCATCCTTGAGCAGATATTGTCATTTCCAACAGCCGAAGAGGAGATAGAGAGTAGGGACTTTTGCACGTCAGTTTCTGTGACAGGACTCAGATCGAAGGCAGGTATCTGCAGAGTCGGCAAACTCAAAAGAGACTGTAGCGTGAAATTTTTGATGTTTGAGTTTAGATAAATAGGCGGGCGTGAGAAATGCGTGTTAAGGTCGCCCAAATCAATATCTGGCATTGCAGTCTCAGGAGGTTTACCGATTCCCACAGATTTCAAAAATCTCCAGATAGTGGAAGAGTTCTGGTTGTCAAGATATTTGTGGAAATGGCTTCTTTTAGCATCTCTACACATCCTCCTGCAGCGGTTCCGAAGTATCTTGTAACGGCTCAAGTTGTGTTCCGATTGATTGCGCTTGTACCTGCTTTTGGCCCTATCTCTGCAGGACATTAAGTTTTTAATGGTGGGAGAGAGCCATGGTGCTGGTTCATGCTTTATTCTAACTTTGTGGATGGGGGCGTGGCGATCGAACAGGTCAATCAGCTTATTGCCAAAAGTATTCACCATAGTGTTCACATCGGTGGACTCATAAATCGGGGACCAGTCCATATACGTTGCATCATGCTGCAACGCCTCCAAATTGATACTCTTGTAATTCCGCAGCAGACGAAATTGTACCTTACGCTTTGGGGGGCGAATACGATAGGAGAGGTAAACTAAATCATGGTGGGAAAAAGGGGCGTTTAGTTGGCCGTGAGTACTGACAAATTCGGTGGAAGAAACGATGATAAGATCCAATAGCGTGGGAATACAGTTGGGAAAATGATGAGTAGCGGATAGAGGTAAGGTATCTAGATTGAAAGAGGACAGAAGAGATGAAAGTTTTCGAGACCGGCAGTCATCTCTTAGTAGGCACGTATTGAAGTCACCCATTATGATTATGTGATTATAGTTTGAAGAAATATCATGAAGAAGAGTTTCGAAGGAGTTAAAGTAATCAATGTTTTCATTGGGGCAATAGAAAACTCCCAGTAAGACTTTTGCGTGTTGGACTGAAATTTCCAGGAAAAGGTGCTGTTGTGGAGCCGAGCCAGAATAGGGAGACGGGGATGCGCTGATAAGCTTAAAGGGAATGTTAGCACGTAGATAAATTGCAACACCTCCGCATCCCTTTCCGGTCCTGTCATTACGGATCAGGACAAACCCAGGAAGTGAATAGTGTGTGGAAGGAAGACTAGGTTTAAGGAAAGATTCAGATATGAGAATGGCATCGAGGTGAGCACTGCTAAATGAAGCCAACAGGTCAGAATAGTGACCAGGAAGACTCTGGGCATTGATATGAACTACATTGAAATTTTTGGGATAGTCAGATACGATAGAAGAAATTTCATCGTACAGGGTTGGAGCTGTTGTATCACCATCAATACTGATGAAACTGACCGACTCAGATGAACAGGAGTAGAAACTATTGTCAGAATCTTCTATGTCTTGCATTTAATAAAGAATGCTTAAAAAAAAATGTAATATAGATAGAATAATAAATACGCTAATATATATAAAAAAGAAAAAAAAATTGATTAACAAAAGTTGTAAATAACAAATTGTAATAATCTAAGAGTTGTTTTAAGTTTATTTTTCTTGCAAAACTCGTCAACTCGCTGGTCTAGTGGCAGAGATTATACAATTAAATTTGCTTTAGTTAAGGAAGCAAACAAAAAAAAAAAAAATTATTATAGAAATAAAAACCACATACAAATAGCATTATAAATAAATACCACATACAAAAGCCGACAAGAGATGGTGCACGAAAATCTTCGGGGCCCAAGCCAACCTCATCTACAAACCGGTACACTTTTTTTTTTCATTCTGAAAACCGGTACCCCTGCCTACTGACGGGCAGGGCTTCAACACAGACTTTCCTCGCGGGGATGGGGCATCGGACGGTAGAGAAGATAAACCAAACCATAGACGGAGTAAAAGGGGGAATGCACTTCCTCTTTCCCCTTTAGATGTTCAGATGATGACAATAGACGACAAGTTGGCCAATGTTACACATCTACATAAAAATTGTTGAGTCATAAGTCAATGTTGTTTATTACTAAATAAATAGTCTGTATCGCTTGTATTTACACAAAGGCATCTTTTGTATTAAGCAATAAAACAGATATCCTCGCTTTATATAGCCAGCGAGCATTGCACAGATAAAACACTACTTGCGTATCCATGTGAATCTTTATTATTCGCTGTGGAAGTTACCCTAATTTTTTTTTTCATTTCGTTAAGGAGCTGATATCCTGATAACAGTGGATTTTTTATTATTTTAAATACTCGTTTGTACCAGCGTTTCCCAAATAGGGTGTATGAAGCCCCCCCAAGATATTCGAGACAGTTGCGTGCCGGTACACAGTTTTCCTAGCGAGGTCAGGGAGTTCAAACTTCTTTAAAAGTCACAATAACCCAAATCAAGAGAAAGAGTAGTAGAGCGAACCACGGGCTCTAGAATACAAGTTTTGGAAGCAACCGGGACTAACGCTAATATTATAATAATGAGTGATCTATATAAGCGTTTCTCAAATGTGACTCGCGACCCGGCGTGCACCGGTCACGAAAATAACATCCGGCACATTCGGTAGTAGCATTGTCTCATTGTTTACTAAAAAATTAATATAAAAAAATACACCTAACATTATTTCCGACAACCTAAGTGTTTGTAGCTATTGCAGTCCACTGCGGGACAAGGGCCACTCTCAATGAGCGCCATAGCACCCGAGACTTCTTCTATGCACTAGGAGGGTTAAAACTTGTGGTGGGTCACGATGGGGAAACATTAAAATAACCGGGCTGATGGATAAAAGTTTGGGAAACGGTAGTCTATATGATAAGAACACGAACTACATTTTTCGGTTTCATGCAATAGGGGACTTGTTACCGTCAACCTAGCACTTTTTCATAGGCTTGGTTGGATTGAAGAACAGTCCTATCCCTAATCGCTTTATACGAGTTCCACTGGATGAAATTGGTAGTATATTTTTATTTTTTTTAAAGAATATTAGTAACCGAAATTACTAATATTCCCCTCAACCCCTCCAGCTAAGCTAAATTGCTTGTGTTAGGAGTGGGTTCACGTCGGTAGTGTAATGGCCAGGATTCGAACCCGGGACCTCTCGATCGTAAGGTCTACTCCTTAACCACTAAGCTACCGACGCTTAGTATTATAGTGGCATTATTCTATTTCGGTGAATACCACGCCGCCGTTTCGTGAGCATAAAAGACTTACACATGGCCACTGCAGGTGAAAACTATTTTATTTTAATGATAGGTACAGAAACAGACAACAGATTGAGTGAATACACAATGTCACTACAAACTAAACAACATTTGTAAACCCGAAGTCCAATTACCCCTGTATTTCAGTGTCATCTTCGGTGCTGGTTTACTAAATATTAACCAGTAATATTTACTTAAACTTAAGTATTTAAATTTAAAGACAAAAAAAGGAGTTTTAGGCTGCTAGCCTATTGTGAAAAATTTCCACACGAGAGCACACAGAATTATTTATCGGATATGATCAGTGGTGTCCAAAGATGGTGGTATTATAATTTTTATGCCCATAGTAGCGCCATCTAATATATAAAAAGCGAAACCGACAGAACGAACCAGCAGGCAACACTCCTTGACAACAGATGGCATTATAAGCAATACTTTTAGAACATTGTAGAATAGAACAAATCTCTTGTAATAAAAATCTGTTATCTAATTATGCGAAGAAAAACAGTTCAGTAACTTTTAATCCCCATTGGCTATTTGTTACCTATTTTCTTTTCTTTTTCTTACCTATTACCTATTAACGTTTTTAACCTAAATTATTATTATTTATGTAATTAATAAAAAAATTGGAAACAGTCCCTCCCCTGCTCCCATAATCTATATTTTCTGACATATTTGACATTATATTTTTTACCGACTTCAAAAGAAGGTTCATTGCTTGACCTATGTATGTGTATATGTATGTTTGGTTGCGATTTTCTCGCGTTTGGTTAAACCGATTTTGATGCGGTTTTCAGAAAAGTATCTGTTACATTCTGGAGAAGGTTAACTTAACCGACTTAAGTCGGTTATAATTTTTCATAAAAATAATTATACCATTATATGATTGCTTACAATAATAGCCATAATATAAATTTTATGAGAGTCTTACAAAAATTTGCAATAAAAATACTAGAATAGACGAAAATGGGTTAATAACATATATATATATATATGCGAATACCAGTTCTAAACGAAGCATCGAACGGAGAAGCGAATAATTTACCTTTTATTGTCTTTTACACTTATAACTAAGACTTACCATGTACGGTGAGCTCCGAGTCTCTATTCAGCTCGTACAACCTCAATGCTTCATCTAACTCGAGCTGCGTAGATATCGTACAGGGATCGCCTTCTTCATCCACCCACTTCATCGTGAACACCTTGAATCAAGGAGAGAAAAAGAATCGTTATAAATTATAATAAAAAAACACTCTCACCGGCCTATCTGTAAAGGTATATGTATCTAGGTTTTATTTTAACACGCACATTCCTCAAACTGTTTTCGGTCTCACATGTTACTGTCATTCAACTGGGAACTTTTCCAAATTTCTATGCAGTTATTAAAAAATTTCGTCAGTGACTCAATAACAGACAAGGCTAACTGGGTATGAAGTAAGGTCGAATGGAGGGTAGAGGGTGGACATTTGTTATACGTCTACCAGAATCTCGTGGTAAATTGGGAAATAAAAAACTGTTGAGTGCAATACTGGGAAAATTGAACTAAACCATCTTGATTTGATCTGGTTATTTTTTAAGTTATATTCATTACTCATACATAAAATTAGACAATTATGTATACTAGGTTTAGATATGAATAATTATATATCTAAGCATTTTTAAAATTGCCGCAAAAAAAAAAGCGCAAAAAGTGTCAATTACAAAATAAAAAGAACAGAATTTAGAGGGATAACGATATTAAGTTCACCTTGAAATTTTAATAAGTAAGCAAGTAAAATAATTTTAATTAAAACATAAAGAAATTTAAGTACCTATACCCTATTTTACATAGGTTGAAATAAATATACATAAATATCTAAAGAACAAAGAATAGGTCAATGTTATAAAACAAACAGCGATGATGATGATGATATAGCTGTACTGATTACAGATTAAATACACAATTGAAATTAAGCTATTTGTATAAAGTTATTACATAAAAGTTACATGTACTGTTTAATTCTTAGAACTAAAAAATGATTCTATAAAACTCCACATGCATTTCTTGCTGTTGAATAGAAGAAGATGTTTCAAAACGGTACAACCTAACCTTAACAAACCTACTTTTGATTTGACAGAGACATTTGTCACTGCCATATCAAAATCAGCATTCTATTTTTTTTTCTTAACACCATGAGATTCTGGTAGGCCTAAACCACTGCACCAGAGTAATATGATCGTAGAATATTTAAATATTGTTAGGTATCAGCATTCAACTACTTGTATCCAAGTATCGGCCACCATAAGATATTGCTACTGAACGCAGAATTGATAGTAAGCATTGCATATTGCCTAGTCTAGAACAATGCTCTGTACTGTCAATGAGAATTTCCCAGCAGGAAATTCCAATAAAATTTTGCATATACCAGAAATTAAACTTGTGACTTTATGCAAAGGAGTTCACATGCACTGCCACCTTACTACAGCAGCAATCCTCTATCAAGCACCGCATGTTCTGTGAAGCATTTACACTCTACTTTGTACAGTTACATACCTGATCAGGCATAAAACGGCACATAGCCACCATCTCGTTGGTGAACTCTTCAAAATTAACATTTTGATTGATGTATGTAATCATCACATCACCATTGTACACAGTCTTCACTCGCACATCATTTGCATGGTTATCTTGATTCACTAGTTGGGTTGGCATCATGACAGGGTTACGTCAACCACAGTAGTGAAAGTCTGGAAAAATATGAATTAACAATTTATTTAAGGCACACTTTTAAAGATAACTCAAAACTGGCTATCTTTTAAATGTTCATGTTCTATGATATTAATTAGGTTGCATGGGTAACATGATGTGGATAGGTACATAATAATATACATCTAGTTCTTATAACAACAAACACTACAAAGAGTGTTCCAGAAACCACAAAAAGCCTACCAAAGAATTAAAAAGACTATTAGTTTGCAACAAACATGAGTGTACAGTAAAATGAATTGCTTTCGTTAAGTTTTCAGTAATGGATCCCCAGAAATATTTAAAAAATGACAAGTTAGCTTGTCTGGCTAAAAGTCCTCCAGTATGTCTACACAACAAAACTGGACTTATTAAACTTCTGCCAGCTAAGCCAAAATAACCAGTTTGGTCTACTCTATCTGTCCGGCCTCTAGCACCCCCAATAGATATAATAATGTACTGATCTATTTGGCAACAGTGGCAATAACTTCAGTCTGTTCTGTTACTAGAGAGCCAGAGAAGATCATGCACTTGTAGTATGCTTCCCTTGAAAATAGTGATTTATGTCCATAAATAAAATATTTACTAATAAAAAAATGTAAACAAAGAACTACTAGTTTAAGTGTACATACATTTGTACTGTCAGTAATTTCTATTTCTGGCCTAGCTTTGGTACCTGGTATGGGAGACAGGATTGGGAAACTTAGTAATTTTAGAATAGGTTGATTGCATTACTGCATAGTAAGAGTAGGAGACTCCATTCATAATTAAAATTCAAGCCAACAACCATAAGTTTACAGATAGTTTCATTGTCACTGTTATAACATATTTGAATACAATGCAATGTTATCTCACAAAGACCATTGTTTTCAGAACAGTTGGACATTCAAAAGATTATTCCGTACTCATTTTCATACTGTTTCTCAGTAGGCCCGTCAAAATGGGTTGACTATGCACCAGAAGTGCAATGATCACTATTGTGAGGTTTCTGAAAGCCACAACTTGATTATAACCTAGTGCAAATAGGATTACTTTACTTGTAATCTGTGTTGCGCATTAAAAGTAGCTACACCAAGGTTGGATTCAGCCTCACTTCATATTCAGAATGCTATAATACATCCTTTAATAAAATAACTGTGATAACATTCCCAAAACATGAATCATTTGAATAAGTATTGTTAAGTACACAATGCAAACCTTTGAGATAATGTATGGTCCACGTAACTCTAGTACTCCAACACTGTCACTAAATAGATAACAATCCCATTGATAAAAGAAGTTATTTATATAAAACAAAGTAATTATTGAAATTATATGTAATAACAACAAAACTTTGACACACACAACATTATTCAGAAACTGACATTTCACGGGAAACAGTTACTTTCCTTCGGATTCGGAATTCTCATTCCTCTTTCTACTCCAACTATTAACTCAAGGGTAAAAGAGATGGATGTACCGGTATCTCCCAAGCTAGGCAGTTTCTATCAAATTAAGTTTTTAGTGACGTGCCAGCTGTTTCCGGTGTTTATTTTGCATTAAATTATTATTAAATAAACATATTCACCATAATATACAGTTATTTTCAAAATAACATTAAAATTTATAATTTTATAATATATTCATGATTTTTTTTATTCAAACTTTGGAGCAAAGCAATTTTATCTGTCTGTTAAGCTAAACGAGAATGAAATAATTCAAAACTTAAAGCATTATGAATTTATCTAATTTCACAACGCAACATAAGCTGTCAAATTACGTCAAGTTATCAATTTCGGGTTGGGATTTCTTTAGAATTTGTAAGATTCCAATTTTATGAGTAAAAGACATACATAATTAGTTATATATATTTATTTGTGTTTCTTCTAACTATTACTGATAATGGTAAGTGAGCTTGATACAAAATTATTATAAACTATTTTTCTACAATATTATTTGTTATGATGACTAATACACCAATATTATCGGAATTCTCTTATATTTTTGTATGTTTTATATTGATTTCAGACTGACCAACAAATGGATTGCGCGTTAGACCTGATGCGGAGATTACCTCCGCAGCAAATCGAGAAAAACCTAACAGATTTGATAGACTTGGTACCGAGTATGTGCGATGACCTACTATCGTCAGTGGATCAACCATTAAAGATTGCCCAAGACCGTAGCACCGGTAAAGACTATCTTTTGTGCGACTATAATCGTGATGGTGACTCGTACAGGTCTCCATGGTCAAACACATATGATCCACCTCTAGAAGATGGATCTATGCCTTCTGAGAGGTTGAGGAAACTAGAAATAGACGCAAACCATGCATTTGACCAATACAGAGAAATGTATTTTGAAGGTGGCGTTAGTTCTGTTTATTTATGGGACATGGATCATGGATTCGCTGGTTAGTTTTTTTTTTTAAATCAACCCTTTTCTGTTGAAAATGTAGCAAATGTATATAATGAGTTTTGCATGATATTCCACATTCATATTATTATTATGGTGCTCACTAGCTGTAAGTGCATTTTGTTTTAAATTTACCAACATTCCTCATTACCTATCAAAATTGAAACAGGAATTTAATTCTGATATATACATTTTATTTATTACCCATTATCGTTGGGTATCTTTTGCATTATAAATATAAATTTAGTATTCTAATTCTGTTAACAATTGAACACATTATTACAAAAGCAATAATAATATGGGGATAACACAAATGTTTGACTGAAAAACATAATTAATGAAATATGGGTGTTAAAATATCTTTGCCAGCAGGAATAATGTTATATTGTTTAATAGGTTTGTAAATGAAGTAGTTAAAGAGGACATGGCATAGAAGGAGGTGATGTCTGATAGGAATGTATGAAAGAGAATGACATGTTACACCAAATCCAACTAATAGGGTAAAGGGAGGCAGGTAATTAGGAAGTCACCCAAGTGTAAACTTTGGGTGCTATCGGGATTGACACTCAGACAAAGAGAGATTAATTTAATTACTGGCCATGAATAGATCTCTCATTCTCAAGTCCCATTAATTCTCTGTTATCTCATTTCTAACTACTGTCAATAATGTCTAGGTTATAAGTTTTACCTTCTAGAAATATATTTTAGTCTAATTACAGTACTAGTTCTGAAGTTGCATGATATACTCATTAGAAATGAATCATATAATGCTTTTTATGCAAAGTACTATGTGAAATTGCAAGAGTTGCTTGATAATAAGCATTGATTGTGTTGAAATCTCTCTGTATGTAATCACAGCAGAGGCTTCGAAGTAATAGTAAATATAATAATTATGTTAGTTAAGCCAAAAAAGATTATTGCAAAAGAGTAATGGTGCCAATTCTATTGTGCATCACACTAAACTGAGCTACCTCTAAATTTTTTATTATTATTTCGAAGCTGCATTACCTATGGCATTGGTTTAGATTTAGACTTTAAATAGGTAGGTAGGTTAGATAGGTTAAATGTTAAATGTCAATTTTAATGTACTTATATTTTGCATTACATCATTTTGACAGAATAAACAAAATATTTAAAAAAAAAAATTGTCTAGAGAGTTATGTAATAGAGTAACCTGCAGTAATGACTTTTTTATTTGATTGTATGCTATTGTGTTATTCTAAGTTTGTTACATATCCAGAAAAGCTTTTCTCTATGGATCATAGATGTTATTTTATAATCTTGATGTGTGGCATAGTGGTAGAGTGTTCAATTGCCAAGTCATTGCATTGTTTGTATGAATGAATGACTGTATAATTGCATTGGTTTATTATTTCATGTTTATCCACAATCTAGAGAGCCCATAATAGTTTAGATGGTACTGTGTAATATGTCCTGGTATGTTTATTAATTTATAAATTAGTCCATTAAGTACAAGTAGTAATAAATATTGTTATGATGATGTGGAATATGATAAGCTACTAACTGATATTTACAGGCTTGTTCTCTATTGTAAATTATGACCAATTAAGTAGCCTTTTGTTTGGTACTGGTCAAATTATGTACGAGTTGACCCCGCGCTAAACTTTATAGCATTGCTAATTTAGTCATAATTAAAACTTCGGAAATGTGAATGCTATACAAATTGTATGGTTTTGTCCCTTTCTTTCAATGACTCAGGCCTCATCAATCCATCAATCTTGATTTAAGCGTCAGAAATGTCATTATTTGATACAGATTTTATATCTTGTCTTGACCTTTGAATGTGTATATGGTATCTGCCCCTATAGACTTACCATAAAACATAGATCAGCAACGCATATGTACCGCAAATACGTAACTTTCCGTTCAGCCTAAACTCTACCAAAAAAAAACCGTCAGTCCGTAAATGCTTTCGTGTTCCGTGCCGGCCCGAAGTTTTCGATGTACAGTCGCCCTCAGAAATGGCTGAACACTAACAAAATTACTGAAATTTGCGCAATTTAACGTTTCAATTATACCGACAAATAGATGCGTGTGTGCCTGAAAAACTTTAAAACTACGGTTTTTTCATTATACACACGCATCGATTTATCGGTGTGTCTTGAACGGTGCGATCGTGTGCGGTAGCCTGTGTGTCACCCATTAAGGTGAAACTGATAGTGACTTTCTGTTCATGGTGGTCCCACAATAGAGTCAGCACCATCTCCATTTGTCTTCTTTAACTTCTGCTTTGTAAATTTCCAGGTGTAATCTTGATAAAGAAAGCTGGTGATGGTTCCCAAAAGATCAAAGGATGCTGGGATTCTATCCATGTAGTCGAGGTCATAGAAAAAAGTTCAGGTCGTAATGCACACTATAAGTTAACGTCCACTGCTATGTTGTGGCTGCAGACTAACAAGGAAAGCAGTGGTACAATGAACCTTGGAGGCAGTCTTACAAGACAGGTAAGTCTAACTTAAGGATAGTCAGTAGCCTCACAGCATTAGTCCTGGGTGCACCCAAAGATGGTACTTTAGAGCCCGGTGTTTACTCTCCTACTTTTCTTCGAGAGCGACTGTTTCTAAAATTAAAGTAGCCATGTTATGCCTTGTAATATATCTATCTGCCAGTGAAAGTCCCAAAATCGACCCCGCCGTTCCAGAGATTACCTAATTCAAACAATGAGACAGAATGACGAAACACAGACAGGCAAAAGTTTTTAAAATAGTTTTTTTTTTTGTTGTAAGTAGCTTGTATTCATTGAAAGGCTGTTATTTTGGTGTTACAAACAGACGCTTCAATTTTATTAATTTGTATAGATTTCCATCCGGCGTCACTGATGGAAATAATTGTATTTGATAATCTGCTAATGGGGCTCCCCATTCGTAGTTTAACTTCCTGCCAACTTATCGTCACTACATATTACAAAATTTTATTACATATTACTTTGTATTAGATATTACAAAATAAACAGTTTTTATGTTCCCTACAGTGATAGACTGTTTTGTAGTAGGTAGGACTGTTTTCCGCCGATGATTTCATATTAAATATATTCTTCCTTAAGCGAATCTACCGGGCACTTATTTCCTGGGAACAAGAGGCATAGTATTACTAAGGATGCTATTTCCAGGCTAGGCGGCGCTCTAGCAGAAGCTGGCCCAGGAAGGTGGCGCGTCATGTTTCCGCGCGCGCTTTTCTAAAGGGCGATTTTGATCCCCAACAATACGTCGAGGTCGCCTATGTTGACGGCCAAGGTCGATCGGGGTCTCTGGGATATCCTTTCTAGAGCACACCAGATTTCCCAGGCATTGTATGAACGTGACGAAAAACTGCGTTCTTAGTCGGTTCGAGTCCAACACACCCACCTCATCGTTGGCTCTGGTGAGGTGAAACCCGAAGTGGGTTTCTGCATGAGAAAAAGATGGATGGTATTCATCCTCATTATATAGATATTATATACAAATAGAAATTCATCATGTCCACTCTATTTATTTTTTCACTACTTCGCAGGCAGAACAGGATTCAGCAGTCAGTGACGTAACGCCGCATATTGTGAATATCGGGCGCATGGTGGAAGATATGGAGAACAAGATCAGGAATACACTCAACGATATCTACTTCGGTAACATGTCTTTTTTATTTTTTTGACACAACTTTATATATACCTTTATATATATATTATATATATATAACACACTTTTTGGGTTAACAGAAATCATGAAACTCGCATCATCGTCACGGTGACATTTTCCATTTTTTTTATTAACGCCATCTATGTTATATCCGATGAACTATTTTGTTCTGACCTTTATGAATTTTCGAACTGATTCATAATGAACAACATAGTTGGCTGTGTTATCACTTCCGTCTGCACTCCTAGAGTGCCACTGTTTTTTATTTTTTCTTGGAACCCATCACACCCTGAAACTTCTTCATCCGAACGCCAATCCTGGATACATCCAAAGATTGTACTTTGGAGCCCGGGGTCGGCACTCCTACTCCTTTCCATAATTTGCCTTATCTTTACGGGAACGACTGCCATCTGACCCTCCAACCTCGAGAGGAAATCCTGCGCCAGAGCCCCGTCCTTGAACCAGCAGGTGAGCTTGGCTTAAGTCCCGAAGATCTTTATAGGTCCCCATATACTCCCACCCTCACTCAGCAGTAAGTCTGCTGCCATCGATTGAAAAACACACACATCAAGGCTGCCGCGGATGCGAGAATTTCTCGCGCGACTCCACACATCCACCGCAGCATTTTAATTTTCGTGACTTGCAGCTCCTGCTCGTGTCGCTTCGCAATTGTGGTAAAAGACAGGCCTAATGATGGTTTTATAGATCTTCCCCTTTGACCTTACCGTCACCTGACGCCACATGGCCCATGTAATACAGATCCCAGGTACTTAACCTGGTCCATGCGGTCCATTAATTAATCGTCTGTTCATTTCATGTTCGTTACAGGTAAAACAAAAGACATAGTGAACGGTCTGCGGTCCGTGGTGCCGGCCGAGGTGGCGCGGCGCACGGCGGCGCTGCAGCACGACCTGGCGCTCGCGCTCCAGCGCCGCCACGTGCAGCGCGACGACTGAGCCCCGCCCCGCGCGGCCGTGCGTGAGTATGCCGCGTGAGCCGACTAACTTCTAAACAATAAAACAAAATACAATGCACTCTACTTGCACAGAAATCATTGTTTCGGTTGATCTACATAATCATAGATTATCTTAAACCAATTACGAGCTCAAATGGTTGATCATACCTTTTTTTTTTTTTGGTTGGTCCGTATACTCCACATATGCGAAATTCCGACTCTTATTCAAGTTGTTTGCCGGTATCTGTACAAGTCAAGTCTTCATCTCAGCGTTGGGTCCTGGTGCCCGGTTCAGTAACGCCACGTTTTCAAAACGCGTGATCTCACTTCGATTAAAAAGAAAAATGTAAAAAAAAAAAATTGATCTTTCATATGATCTGTCAGACCGATATTCTTAGCAATCCATGGATTCTCCGTGCGGGTGCCGGGTCCATCGCGTTGCTGAGTTGGGAACTCGGGACATTGCCTGGGACTTGCGACCCAAGTGTAGGTTTAGAAGGGGCCCCTTTTGTTGATGTACATCAACACTCACCTTCACTACCCAAGTTCCCCTCCCTGCCTAACCAAATTTGATACGAACCTACTAGTGCCGCTTTAGACATTCGTCCTAGTAATGAGCTTATTGTAGCTCTCGATAGGCCTAGATCTTTAAGTAGGTTATAGAGAGATTTTGCTGGTATACCTCTCGCTCCCACTTCCACTGCATACAAATTAACCACGTAACCGTTTTTGATTAATTCGTTTGTGAGATCATAGTATTTATTTTTCTTTATTGTGTGGTCTTACGGTATCCCACGGTACCGTAAGTTCCACAAGAACCACATGTTTTAACCTCTTAGAATATAGGAATATGTCAGGTCTAGATGACGAAACCCCAACATCCTCCGGAATTTTATAGTGCTTTTCATACATGTCGATTAGGAGAGTCCAATCTGGGGCCTACCTACATTTTCGTAGTCATTAAAACTTCAAAATCACTCATCATTTGATTCGTTTTCCATTACAGTTTGATATTTTAATTTTAAAAGTTTTTAATTAATAAAATAAGTTTTCAATAGAAATTTAACTGAATCGAGCCCCTGGTCGCATCCGAGGCCTTCACCTCGAAGCCCTGGGTTTGCTTTCTGGCTTTTGCTCTTCAACTTCAACTACACGGTCTTCGGCATCCCTGGCAGTGAAACCATTGACACGCATGTCATTTTTTATGATGTGAAGCCCGCATTTCTAGTTAATTATCTTTTAAAAAATGATAAGAATTAAACACAATGGACGCAGTTCATTAGTTAAACCTAAGCTTATCCTTCTAATTCACCCATATTTATGATGTGGTTTTTCCAAAATCCTGCTAAATCAAATTTATAATTCACATGTTTATCTTGTTACAGATGAGGTGGAGATATTGGGTGAAACTGTGTTAATTAACGATCGTTCGCGAAGAGAACTTTGTAATTTACGAAATTGTGAAACTTATGAAGGATAATTTAATATAAAAAAATATATTTCTCATCTATTATTAAATAGTGTATTGAATTTAGAAATAAATCAATGCGGCCGCTATGGTGCTTTGAACAGAATAGTCCTTATATTTATATACTTTGTCTTCATAGAGATTATCGAAAATTGATAGTGATGTACACAGATGTATAAATGTCTCGTATAATGTTCAGAATCAAATTCGACCTAGTATCATCCATCTCATTTACAGTTGCATTTTATTGCTTAGTATTTTCTTTTATTGTAGTTTATAAAAATTGTATTTTTAACTTAAGGTTCTATATTAAAAATAAGAGATACGGTATACTTTATTATGAATATAATGTTTAGTGTTTATAGCAACAAGCCAATTTTAATGTTGCATTTTATTTCACATAATAACAATAGGTTTTAATTGGCCTCTCTAAATATATATAAATCTGCATTTTGTTTTTTATTAAAATAAACTGGAACGTCTAATTCATTTGCAAGTTATTTTTACCCCTCTTTGTCACCTAATTTGAAATTATCTCGATAACTATCATCTTAAACAGCGTGGGACAAATTTTATCGACCGGCAAAATAATGAAAAAAGCGGCCAAGTGCGAGTCGGACTCGCCCACGAAGGGTTCCGTAGCAGTAAGTATCATAATAATGTTTTTTTTTAATTTTTATATTTGAGTTGATTGAATGAAAGGTAAATTTCGGTTTACGATTTATGACGAAAAAAAAACTACTTACTAGATCTCGTTCAAACCAATAGGGTATTTGACTACTGCTAAAAATAGTTCTGTATTATGTATTACAACATAAAAATGCAGATGGCATCAATATTTTTTTGAGAACTGTTTTATTTACGATAAAAATCGATATTAAAGTTTGATTTACAAAAAGTACGCGCCATAACGGATCCCGTGACATGTGACGTCACACCAAAGTAAACAGTAAGCGACTTAAAGCACGTTTATATAATTATTGAAATTATGTAGTTGCAAAAATAATGGTGTATTTGGAGATATATAAGTAAAAGTGAAACATTATTTGTGATTAATAATTGAACCAGTCGATTAACACTAGGAAATGCGGACAGCCTGAATGGAAAAACTGTTTACTTATTTGTGACGTCACAGAGCGTTTATAAGCACGTGATCAAATCTCAAAAAAGTGAGATTTTTGATTTTTTAACAGAAAAAGAAACTTATTTTATATTGAAAATTAATAAAATATGTTTTTTACGGTACATTTCATTAGGATGACAACAATTCGTACAATATTTTAAATATAGTCAAAATGCCTATTTTCGGTGAAAGTTTACATGGTAATGTACAGTCAACATCAATAGTAGCGTAGTATCTGAATTGTCCAAAAGAAATGCATTGCAAGATATATCACAATAGTCTGACAAAATCGCGTCGCAAAAGTGTTTGGTACATTAATATTTTCATAATGCAAAAAAAACTATCCATCAAAAGTAAAGCAGTAGGTATCATCAAAAGTTTTTCACACAATGGTTCTATTAAAAGTTTCAAAAGTACCTGAATTAAGAATAAAACTTTCGTCGAACATAAACCTTTTTAGGATGCTGATGTATATTTTGATTTAAATATTGTGTTCTGCCTTTTGTTTTATGGCATTGTCAAGAATTGTCACTTGAAGTGGCTATATAAACCAAGAACTGAACTGAATATAATCTATTACTGATTATTCCTAAGTAGGTTAGGCACCTATATATTTCTAGGAAGTCATAATTTGATTAAATAGCACTACAAATTAGTAAATTCCCTTAATTCCTTTATCATCGATATGTCGCATTATCTATCAGATCATGAAAGACATCGTATAGTAACGCTTCATGAAGATGGCTTACCAATTGGTGACATCGCAAGACGTGTTGGTGTTGCTCGAAATACCGTTACTCTTTGGATCAATAGATGGGACAGCGAAGGACATGTTAATAAAATTCGAAAAACAGGACGACCGACTGTTACATCTGCTTCTACACGTAACGAAATTGTTAGAAGGACAAAATACAATGTGGTTGGTATTACTGCTACTTGAAGCCTGATTATTGTAACCCGGCAATTGGCGCAATACTGCTCATTGCGTTTTGAAGTCTATTAGGCGTTTTGAGTATGACTCCTTGGTCATCATTTTTTTCATTCGGTCGGTTCGCATACGTCACTCATTGAGGGTGGACGCATAATTTTCGCTCCTCGCTTTCTTACCGCATCTCGCAAGAACTACTCTTTTTCTTAATTGTCGTGTTACCTATGAACTCCTTTGAACTGTGCTGTGTATAATATATATAGAAAAAATAAAGAACTAAGGTGACCTGTGAAAGCATCTAGAACTCTTGTCTGCGTGTGACGACATTGCTCCCGTACGGAACTTTCTGGAGATCTCTGCTTACGCTGAACGGCCGAGAGACAAGGTGAGTGGTTTGTGTAAATTGTTCGGGAATAACAGGCAAACAGCAAGCAGTTATATTGATCGGGAATCTGGGATCAAGAATTGTGCTAGAACCAGTAAAAATACAGGTGCGCCAAATTAGTGGCCCTGACACCCGCGTAGTTATTAAAGCTTCGTAAATACTATATTTATGAAAATAATAACCATATTTATGGTCCTTTTCGAGCGGATTTAGCTTGATTTATATTCTAGAAACGTGATCAAATCCTATCTTACTTGTCAATGCTTGCATATCGTCACACGAAACTCATCTGTATTGCTTTAGTTTCAAGACCTATAATTGTATTGGCTTATTTCAGTTACCCTTAGTTATAAAAATTGTAATTTCTATGGTATTTCGCATTTAAAGGTAACAATTGATATAGTTAATTCATACATAAGTCAGTTCATATCGCTAAATAAGTTTATTTTATAGAATATTGGTTATTTCTATAAGATTATAATAATTTATTTATAAGTGGGTAGTTAATATTAGACGCCCGCTTGCGCGATTCATAGGTATCGACATAGTAAAAATGTTCACCTCGTCATAATAAGTCTGTTATACGAGTTTTTATATTGTGTTTATTTAGAAAACATCGCATTTGGTTAAATTATTGCAATTTAACCATCTAATTCGCTCGCATTTTACTCATAAGATAACCTGATTTACTGACGGGAATTTTGGTAAAATATAATAATACATCTTACGGTTCGATTTATGTAGCATTGCATACGGTCGATCGTAAGGTTCAGTACGTCTTAACTAGCTATCTTTAGATGTTTTTTCTAAGATAGTTGTAGATAGTTACTTATACGTTCGGAATATTGTATTCTTACGTTTCGCAGGGTTTTATTTCAGATCGTTAACGGATATTGTTTTCGTTACGATACGAACGCATTAACATAATACGTATTAAGTTATTATATACGTTTCGCATATACGTATCAAGTTATTATACGTGTATTTTCGCATTCAGGTTATTTAGTATTGTTTTATACAGCTAATATCCTTTATAGTATCACATACCTATAAATTAGGGTTCGCTCGTACGGGAAATTGGTTCCGTACAAAGTTTACTTATTTTATTGAAAATAAGAAACTTAAAGTGTATTTCATATCGTCGATTGTGTGTATTATTATTTATTGTTAAGGATCGTTATTCATCCTATATCTAAAATAGTTTTGTCGTATTTTCGTAAATCTTTAACAATGAATGACCAAACAAAACTTAAGATTTATGAAGGAAAGCGGAATAGTTGTTTTGCTAAGGTTCAAGCTTTATACGATTCAATTGATTCGTTAAATAATATAAAGGTACGCAGAAGTTTTATTGCACAATCCAAGAATCTGGATGGGTTGCGTAGTGAATTTATTGATATTTTGGATAACGTGAATGTTATATCCATGCAGTTGGATGAATCATATGAGGTTAGTTATAGTGCATTGAATTCTTTCGACGATTTAGTTAGTGAGATAAAATATACTGTGTCTTCTCTCCCGGAAACACAAGTACCTACGTCTTCCCCAACTATCAAGTTAGGTTCGCAAGCCTCTCGCATTAGTCTTCCACGTGTGGATCTCCCGACCTTTGATGGGGATATTCAAACATTTCCGTTTTTCTACGAAACTTTCAAACGTATTATTCATACCAACTCTGACTTAAGTGATTCTGATCGAATTCACTACTTATTAAGTTGCCTTAAGGGGAAGGCGATAAATGTGGCAGCTGGAATAACTCCATGTGCTGAGAATTACCGAATCGTATGGGATGCGCTTGTAGCTAAATATTTAGACACTCGCGCACTGGCCATCAGCTATCTTAATCAGCTGCTTGCATTAAAGACAGCTGGGTCGTCGCCCTCTAATGCTGAAAAGGTATTTGATAAGTTCACAGGTTGCGGGACTTAAACAATTGAAAGTGAACAATTTGGAAGATTTTATTTTTACTCATTTGGGTCTTAAATTAATAGACTCAGATATCGCAAAACATTATGAAATGTCGCTTCGCAATCAAACGGATGAAAAAACCGTTGATTACAATTATTTTGTTAAATTTGTACGAGAACAAATAAAAATATCCTATCGTACTCAATCGCTTGGACGGTCCTCCAGTGGAAGTATCGCCACCGCATCATCATCTAAGGTTCCGCGGGTGCACGTGTGTACTAGTGACAAGTGTTCGCTTTGTAATTCTACTCACACGCATTTATATAAATGTCACGCGTTTCAAAAATTGACCGCGGGTGACCGATTTAAATTTATTAAGGATAACAATATGTGCGGAAACTGTTTAAGTAGTCAGCATACCGTTTCAAAATGTCAGTCCAAATCAACATGTAAGCAATGTAGTGGTAAACACCACTCATTATTACATTTTGAGCAATCTTCGCATCCGCAGACGAAAACTTCTAATAAGTCTCACGCTCCTTGCGTTTCCGCTTCCGCTTCCGCATCGGCATCTAACGCTGATCCTGCAATGCCAACCCCAGATCGGGTTGCATTGTGCACGCATTCTTCTGTACCGCACACTCCCCGCACTACCGAAATATTAGCTACTGCTAAAGTATTAGCTGTAGGTAGGAACGGAAAAGATACCGTAGTCAGGTGTCTGTTGGACCCAGGCTCGCAAAAGAATTATATTACTACTCGTTGCTGTCGTAAACTCGGGTTACCTATTCACTCTGATATTATATGTACTGTTAAAGGTATAGGTGGTACGTCACAACCCGTTCGAGGCTCCGTGAACTTTACTTTTAGCTCTCGACTTCGCTCGTTACCCAAGTACACGATCGATGCTTTAGTGCTGGATCAGATCACTGATAAGTTACCGTTGTGCGCAATAGATATCACTGAATTAAGCCACATTGATACAAACCTACTTGCAGATGATACTTGGGGCGTCCCGGGTAACATAGACGTTTTGCTTGGGGTTAATTTATTCGCAAAATTATTACAACCGGGTCACGTGACCAGCACACCAGATACTCCCGATGTGTTAGAGACTGTATTAGGCTATATACTTATGGGAGATGCGCAAATATCGACACCGTTATCTGACACGCGATCGTTCCTCACTACGTCATTTCCAGACAACTGCGATTTACGCCGCTTTTGGGAAATTGAGGAAGTCAACGCTGTGTCCCCACTTAATGTCGATGATGAGCGTTGTGAACAGTTCTATGTTTCGACCATCTCTCGTGATCCTTCCGGTAAATATGTAGCAGCCTTACCGCTGAAAACTGAAGCATCTGCGTTAGGCAATTCCTTTGAAATCGCGCTTCGTAGGTTTTATAGCCTCGAAAGAAAGTTTAAGAAGAATCCTAACGTCAAAATATTATATGATGAAGTCATCAATGACTACATTAAGAATGATTACATTTCGCTAGTACATAAAAATAGTCAAAGTAGAGAATCTTCTCTTGAAGTCAGTTGTACTGATCGACAGGTGGAATATTATATCCCGCACCATCCTGTTATTCGCGATGATAAAACGACCACTAAACTGCGTGTGGTGTTAGACGCGAGTGCGAAAACAGACAATGGTACCTCTCTTAATGATATACTATACGCAGGTCCCGCCCTTCAGGCGGATCTTTTTAACATTTTAGTAAATTTTAGACTATACGGTGTGGCGATTTCATCTGACGTACGCGCTATGTATTTAAGAATAGGTATAAGACCGGAAGATCGCCCTCTACAACGTATTTTATATCGCTTCAATGAAAATGAAGACGTCAAAATCTATCAGTATAACGTGCTGCCCTTTGGACTCAAATGCAGTCCGTTTGTTGCCCTCCGCACCGTCCAACAGCTTTGTAGGGACGAAGGTACACAATTTCCTCTCGCTAATGATATTTTACGTCGCGATATATATATAGACGATATAGCTAGCTCTATACCTAACACTGCGTTAGCTATAGACGCAGCTCATCAGCTTATAAACATTTTCGCCCGAGGTAATTTCCAACTTACTAAGTGGTCAAGTAATAATGCTGAGGTTCTTCAAACTATCCCTGAGTCATTAAGACTCTCGCTTAGTGTAGATCTAAATAAAGATTTCACGCAGAAAATATTAGGACTCCGTTGGTACCAGGATGAAGATTATTTCGCCTTTCAAGTGACTCCCAATGACCGTCCTTGCACTAAAAGGAATATTCTTTCTTCCATTGCACGCCTCTTTGACGTTTTGGGTCTTGTTGCGCCTATGATATTGTACGCCAAGCTCCTTATTAAAGAGCTTTGGCTTGCCAAACTTGGTTGGGATGATGTTCCACCAATCCGCATCGTTAATTTATGGGAACAGTTTCAAGCTGAACTTCCTCTTATTTCTGAAATGAAATTTCCACGACATATCGGTGTTCACGAAGACTGCAAGATGATCTTGGTTGGCTTCGCAGACGCATGTGAAAGGGCTTATGGCGGAATGATATACGCCCATGTCATTAAGCCTGACGGTGATATTGTTGTATCTTTGGTATGTGCAAAATCAAAGGTTGCACCTCTTAAAATTATTTCACTAGCTCGTCTAGAGCTTTGCGCCGCACTCCTTTTATCCACTTTGATGAAGAGAGTATTTGATATTTATTCAGCTAGGCATGCCATTGAGGCTGTTTATGCTTTTTCAGATTCCACTGTAACTTTGAGTTGGATCCACTCCGCACCACATCGCTGGCACACCTTTGTGGCCAATCGCATCACTAAGATACATGAAAATATATCGGCAGATCATTTCTATCACGTTAAAGGATGCGAAAATCCTAGTGACTGCCTCTCGCGGGGCTTGACACCCGCCCAGCTAGTCCATCACCCTTCGTGGTTAAGTGGACCGCCGTGGCTTAGATTCCCTCAGTCGGAATGGCCTATCAAACCCTTTGTCGTGAGCGAATCGAATGAGCTTCCTGAAATGAAGCCTCTTGCGCTTCCCACGCTCACCTTTATTAGTTCTAATGTCAGTTCGGCTTCCGAAAATATTCTTTATGAATTCGCAATTAGATTTTCTTCTTGGCCGAAATATCTCAACATGATTTGTTTTGTTTACAAATTTGTTAAACGTCTTCCCAGAGGACCTATCACCGCATCGGACCTGTCATTTGCTGAGTCCGTTGTTTGGCGATTAGTTCAAAGGATTCATTTCAAAACAGAATTAGAACATTTGTCTCGTCAAGAACCTTGTTCTAAGCCAATTCAAAAATTAAGTCCTTTTCTTCATAAAGGGCTTATACATGTTGGTGGTCGTCTAGCCAACTCTGAGCTAGATTTTGATTCTCGCCATCAAATTCTACTTCCTCGGCAAGAGCATATAGTAGAACTGTTAGTATCGCACTATCATGTGAATAATTTTCACACTGGTCCTAATTTACTCATGGCGTTGTTAAGACAGCGCTATTGGATTTTGTCTACGCGACGCATCGCACGACATATCACATTTAATTGCAATACCTGCTTTCGAGCAAGGCCGCGACCAGTCTTTCCAATCATGGCGGATTTGCCGCGCTCTCGCGTAGAGACTGCTCCTAAAGCGTTCTCCCACACCGGGTGTGATTACGCTGGACCTCTCTCTATTACCTCAGTGCGAGGTAGAGGCCAACGAAGCAGAAAGGCTTATATATGTCTGTTTACTTGCATGACAACTCGTGCTCTGCATCTAGAAATTGCTTCAGATCTGAGCACCGCGAGTTTTCTGGCAGCCTTAAAACGCTTCCTATCACGTCGAGGTCCTGTAGAGTATCTTTACACCGACAACGGTACGAACTTTATCGGCGCGAGAACGTATCTCCGCGATCTTTATCGATTTCTGGAAAAAGAATATTATCCAATATGGAAAAAAGAACTTGCTGAGCATCGCATAACGCTTAGAACGATCCCTTGTCGAGCTCCCCACTTCGGTGGCGCTTGGGAAAGTGAAGTTAAAAATGTTAAATCACATCTCTATAAGGTGATTGGTCAACAGATACTCACGTTCGATGAACTGAACACGATGTTGACTCAAATTGAGGCCTTACTAAACTCTAGGCCTCTTTACACGCTCAGTTCTGATCCGTCGGAACCATCTGCACTCACTCCGGCGCATTTTTTGCATATAAAACCACTGGGTTTTCTTCCCGCGCGTGAAATAAATGAAACCCGTTTACATCTTATTTCGCGATTTGAAATGACTGATAAGCTTGTCCAATCCTTTTGGAAACGATGGCGTCAAGAATATTTACACACGCTTCAATCGAAGCAAAAATGGAATACGCCATCTAATCCAGTAAGGGTTGGAATGGTAGTAGTCATCATGCAGGACAATGTGATGCCCTTGCAGTGGCCCTTAGGCGTAATCACGGAAATATTTCCTGACAAGAATGGGGTCTGCAGAGTCGCGTCGGTTAAAACTAAGGGTGGCATTTTGCTAAGTCGCCCTGTAGTAAAGTTGTGTCCGTTGCCGACACAATAGTGACTTTATTCATACATATTTCTTTTGTTTATACTTACCCGTGTCTTAGTTAAGAAATAATTACCCGTGTCTTAGTTAAGAAATAATTAAAATAATTCGCATTGCGCATTGTGTAAATCTTAGATTAAGTAAAACCTTAAGAGTTAATGATGATGATATGCAAGTCATTCAATAGATTAAGTTTTCTTCCTTTTGATGTTTCGAAAGTAGGAACTTTCAAGCCGGGGGAAATGGTTGGTATTACTGCTACTTGAAGCCTGATTATTGTAACCCGGCAATTGGCGCAATACTGCTCATTGCGTTTTGAAGTCTATTAGGCGTTTTGAGTATGACTCCTTGGTCATCATTTTTTTCATTCGGTCGGTTCGCATACGTCACTCATTGAGGGTGGACGCATAATTTTCGCTCCTCGCTTTCTTACCGCATCTCGCAAGAACTACTCTTTTTCTTAATTGTCGTGTTACCTATGAACTCCTTTGAACTGTGCTGTGTATAATATATATAGAAAAAATAAAGAACTAAGGTGACCTGTGAAAGCATCTAGAACTCTTGTCTGCGTGTGACGACATTGCTCCCGTACGGAACTTTCTGGAGATCTCTGCTTACGCTGAACGGCCGAGAGACAAGGTGAGTGGTTTGTGTAAATTGTTCGGGAATAACAGGCAAACAGCAAGCAGTTATATTGATCGGGAATCTGGGATCTAGAATTGTGCTAGAACCAGTAAAAATACAGGTGCGCCAAATTAGTGGCCCTGACACCCGCGTAGTTATTAAAGCTTCGTAAATACTATATTTATGAAAATAATAACCACAATGGGTTCACTCCAGTCGCAAACTTGGCTACTGAGTTTAATATATCACGGTCCACAGTCCGACGTGTATTTCATAAAGCAGAACCGCAAACCGGCCAGGAAGCTTGCTCTGACTGCAATACACAAGGAAGAATGATTGAGATTTGCACGAGACTATCTAGACTTCAATTTCGAGAATGTCATATTCAGTGATGAAAAAACTTGTACATCAGATGAAAGTGGAAGGGTCATCTTGTGGCGAATTAATAACACAAGGTATTTTGAAAGAAATATTGTCAATGTTCATGCAAGCGGCAGAATAAACCTTGGATTTTGGGGCTGGATGTCGTCTGCTGGGCCTGGAGAATTAATAGAAATTGGTGGACGATTGTATGCTCAAGGTTACGTTGATATTATGGAAGACGTTTTGATACCAACTGTTAGAAATTGTTATCCAGGCATCGATCTGTTTAATGTTGTTCACGACAATTCACCCGTATACACTGAAAAATTGACCAGAGCATGGTTTAGAGAGCACAACGACGAAATTATTGCTTTGCCATTTCCACCTAAATCTCCGGACATAAATCCAATTGAAAACATGTGGGGATTGATGGTGCAAAACTGGGATCCGTCAACTCCTCGCACTGCAACCGCTATTTGTAATCATGTATTCGAGTTATGGGAACACTATAGAGGAATGTATACATGTCAGAACATGGTCATGTCCATGCGGGAACGTCTTCAGTGTATTATAGATAATACAGGAGGCCATACCCGATTCTAAAAACGCCATTGAAAACCTTAACTTTAATTATGCAAGTATGCAAGTGTAAAATTTTTTTACCTACAATGTAAACGTTTTTTAGTAGATAAGTGGTATGTTAATTTTAAAGTTTATGTTTTTTTTTACAATAAAGCATCGGTTGCGAAAATTAATTACTTTTTTTTTATTCTCAAATATGTGATTAATCCATTAAGGGCCCGTACATCGAACAGCAGTGCTATTCTCTAACTTTCACTCGTCGACGGACACAGCGCTGCTGGCTCGTCGTAGAGCAATCGACCAATCCCATCATAGAATCGTCGGCGAGCACAACCTTGTTCTATGATGTGATTGGTCGATTGCTGCGGGCTCGTCGACTAGTAAAAAGTTAGAGAATAGCACTTTTTTATACCACTTAGATGGCAGTCAAGCGCACGGCATACCTGACGGAAAGTGGTTACCGTGGCCTATAGACATGTACAACACCAGGGGCATCACACTCGAGCTGCCGACACTGGTGCTAATAATTGAATAATACCACTTCCCCTTTTGTATGACTATTTTGATTCAATTAAATATCAGTCACTTTAAAAACACAATATAGTTATGAGTATTGAAAAAAAATAAAATCAGCTTATTTTGAAAATAGTTTTTTTGATTATTTTGAAACCTTAACGCGAGTGATTAATATTAAAAAGAAGTAAGTCAGGTTATTAAAAAAAATTATAGAGTCAATACTTTTGGAACTCAGTTTTTGATCAGCTACTATTGAAGCTGACTGTACATCAAATATTTTTTTTAGTTTTATCATTCTCTTATTTTAGAAGTTACAGGGGGGACACATTTTACCAATTTGAAAGTGTCTCTCGCGCAATTCCCACAGACCTATCCATCGGTCACGTATGGGTTTAACGAAAAAAATATTTTTGAGTTTCAGTTCTAAGTATGGGAGCCATCACCGGGTCAGTGGTGAATCTTCCCAAACTCCTTGAGTACTGGCCGTTCCACTAGTGGATCCTAAAACAGTTGCAAGTGTCACAGGATCCACTCGATCAACGGTGGATCACAGTGAACCACAAAGTGCTGTTTGCACCGCGTTGTTTACAAATGCTTATGTAGCCCAGTACCTAGTATTAGGCTAAAGAAGTTTTCTGGCGGACAAATAAGACAAATTAAATGCTTCTTTGGGCCAACGAGCTTGCTTAGCGCATCACGCGGTTAGCGACCACAACTGATAATTTTGACAATTCGCCGTAAATAAAATGGTTTTATGTTAAAAATTTAAACGTATTTTGTTAAGTGTATCTTTATTTTTATTTTTTGGTGCGGAAATCCCTTCGGATACCCCCCCCCCCCGCCGGCCAGCGGGGACAGTTATGTCGGGCTTGAACCGACTAAAACCGCACGCCGTCTCGGGTCTACAGACGCCGGGGTGTAAGGTTACCCATAGAGCATATCCCTCGCACTCCGACTGACCCTGGGCCATTCGCAGTGTCCCCTCTGATAAGAGCATAGGGGTACCTGGAGCGACCCCCCCCCCCTCGCGGGCCTTGCAGGCCCGCCATACCCCAACCCCTTCATGCAATGGGGTCAGCTGGCCCTGAAAAGGGCCGGTTGGTCAGACTCTTGGCCGTTGACGTTGACGCCAGCTACTCCAGAGGAGCAATCAATGATGCGTCATCGCCCACGTTGCCCAGGGTGCACCAAACTTGGAGGTGATCCAACCAGTCGCACCCCTTGTTAAGTGTACCTAGAGACCGATATTCTTAGCAATCCATGGATTCTCCGTGCGGGTGCGGGGTCCATCGCGTTGCTGAGTTGGGAACTCGGGATAGTGCCTCGGACTTGCGACCCAAGTGTAGTTTTAGAAGGGGCCCCTTTTATTAATGTACATCAACACTCACCTTCACTACCCAAGTTCCCCTCCCTGCCTAACCAAATTTGATACGAACCTACTAGTGCCGCTTTAGACATTCGTCCTAGTAATGAGCTTATTGTAGCTCTCGATAGTCCTAGATCTTTAAATAGGTTATAGAGAGATTTTGCTGGTATACCTCTCGCTTCCACTTCCACTGCATACAAATTAACCAGGTAACCGTTTTTGATTAATTGTGTATTGTGTGGTCCTTCAGTATATTTGTTTCCCACGGTACAGTAAGTTCCACAAGAACCACATGTTTTAACCTCTTAGATTAAAGGAATATGTCAGGTATAGATGACGAAACCCCAACATCCTCCGGAATTTTATAGTGCTTTTCATACGTGTCGATTAGGCGAGTCCAATCTGGGGCAGTATATATCTAAGATTGAATAAGGTTTGTTCCTGGATTTTATGGATGAACCTTCAGACACAAAGTTGATATGACGTCTGTTAGTAGTCAATCCTTTTTGGGGTCTAGCTACTGCCAGACTCATTGCTTCACGTATGATGATAAGCACCTTATCGTGGCGGAGTGAGTATTGGCCTCTATCGAGAAGCACCCTACATCCTACTAATAATATATGTGTCTAGCCGTCCCTATTGCCTCACCACAAGTATAACATTGTTTTTCTGTGGCCTTCCCCCACCTTACCAGATTACTCTGGTCTGGGAGGGTCATCTGAAAGGCGTTAAGATAGAATTTTAACAGGGCCGGTGTGGTCACCGTCCCTGACTGGTGTCATAGATCAAGGTGCGCCACTTTAAGGCCATCGGTATGCAGAACTCTCCCATTGTCAACCATTCATTTTGAATTTCCAAATTCATCGCGTGCACTCGATATTTATCATTTTCGTCTTGTTTTAGAAAGGACTTAAGTATCCTGGTCCCTTTCTGGCTCTCGTACTCCCAACCCCACTCTGTTCGACTGGGCCCCTATAATAAATCGTTTATGGAATAGGAGTCTAGATTCAAGCTCGGGCGCGTTATTATCTTTCGGGAGTGCCCTGACTGTGTCATCTTGGGATTTACCTAAGATGTGGGCTTTGGTAACTCTAAGGTATTTATAGAGCTCCGATGGTTTCTTAAGTTTCATCCAAAATTTATTTTGATCCCTAAATAGAGCAGAGGAATCAGCAGAGTGCGCTAGTCCAAGCCACGATTTTAGTGATTTAATGACAGTTGCATCTATTTTCGCCAGTAAGGTTTTACCGAATTCATACACCAGAAAAGGCCAAGTCAGACGTGATGTTAAGTAGTTGTCATATATCTAAACTTTTTTGATATTGTTCAGTGGTACCTGATCTAACTTCTTTAGGTCATTTATAAACGTATCGACAACTTCATCTAAGGGTGGTGTGCGTCCTTTATAGTCTATCTTTCTCCCAAGAAATTTGGATGGCACCGATTCAGCGACTATGGAAACTGGTTTACCCCCAATGAAGAGTCCCGGGTCGTAGGAGGTAAATTTGGTGTCCCGTCTACCCAGACACAGACAGTGACACTTACTGGGATTCGTCCTCAGTCCATTCGTCCACGAACAGAACTCATCGACTTCCTTTAATAGTTCCTGACATTGTTTTGGATTACGCGGCAGT
Organism: Cybosia mesomella; assembly: GCA_946251805.1. Taxonomy (NCBI): domain Eukaryota; kingdom Metazoa; phylum Arthropoda; class Insecta; order Lepidoptera; family Erebidae; genus Cybosia; species Cybosia mesomella. The sequence continues at coordinate 5,705,664 of OX276406.1, forward strand.
ATTGCGATATTAATCTTCGTGCAATATCAAAAGTAACCTAACACGAGGGTTATGCTATAGTACACTCTGCGAGATCTCCGCCATACCCTTTTAAACTATATCTCTCTATGTCAGGGCGCGGTGTCCATGAGCTCGCTTCGCTTGCTCAACATGGTATGTGTGTGTGCTGGGTTAAAGAAGGATACGTGGAACATTTTCACAATTTGTCCGCTCGAAAGCTTTTCTTTCTTGAGCCCAACATTATTGTAAATACTGAGCTAAAGAAACGTTTACAAACACACGTTTTCTCCATTGGTGGATCACAGTACTGCCGTATTGTATCCTGGTAGAGGTCCAAATGACTCTTTTATCAACAAAAAAAAACCTGATACGACTAAACTTTTGTATCATAGTCAAACCGATTACAATTAAATGGTTATCTCCGACATCAAACCTATAGCCGAAAGTAAAGTGACCATCAGCCCCGCCGTGCGGTCATGGTCACCTGCAGGCGACTCCGCCTTGAGAAATGTGTAATAGTATATAATATGTATTATAATAATATCACAGATTAATATACTAATATATAATAATGGTATATAATAGTAACTAATTACCTAATTCATCACCATCAAGCCATTTGCGATAGTTGCCTTATTCGTTAGTATAAGTCACATACGTATGAATATATGATAAGTATAAAGTGGAGTAGTATAGTAAAGTTATAACTTTAGTAAGATTTTTGAGTTGGATTGAGTTGAGCGAGTTGATTTCTGAACGATAGTTAAATGTCAACTGAAATGTACATTTTTCCGACAGTGACAGTGACAGTCTAATTGCATTTGACTGTTGTAAACACTTACGTGAAGTTGTAAGTGTAAATTCTTTAAATATCGCAATCCACTTTTGTATTATTCAGTAATCAGTAATATTTTAAACTAATATTTTCTCGAAATGAACGCAGCTACTTTTGTAATAGAAGACGATGACGTCGTTATGGTAAATAATTATGGCCAATATCTGTATTATGGTTGTTTCGTATCCATGTGTTGTTCTTCTATTTCAAAAGGATGTATGAGACAGCTGACCATACTTAAAAAAAGGTGTGCAGCACAACGGATACTAGACACCGGACAGCTGCTTAATTTTATAAATAAACGTTATTCACCTACGAAAATTTGATAGATATTGTTATTTTTACCTTTTATTTGACGATTCGATCGGATTGCACCGATTCGTCTATAGTTCGTTTGCGTTAAAAATGCAGTGAGTGGAGGTGCAGGGTCAACGTGTATTCACAGTGGTGTTAAAATCCAAACAAATTATATTTTAATAGATTAAGTTTAATGAATTTATAAAAAATGCACTTAAAAGTTTAAAATCAAAATTAAATCATAATCATATTATTTTAATCACTATCACTGGTATCCTCGTTAGTATTTATAACAAAGTTCCATGACATCATCTAAATCCCACATGTTATTTTCTTCTTGTAAGACATGGTCGCAGCATTTCTTCCATCAATCAGCGTCCACTAAGGGGATTGCGTCATAAAATATTTTTTTCACATCAGTCATCTGAAAAGTTGTGGTAGCAATATAATTTTTTATTTGGGCCCCACACCAACTCAATGGGTTTCAGTTACGGAGGTAAACGGAGAATTCCAACGCTGTTACTTCTAGCCATTTCATCAATTAAGTATTTAACATATTGTGTTCTTTTTTTAAATAACTCATGTCAAAAGCAAAGGGATACTCATTATCCCTTTGCTTTTTAGCCAGTCTATTATTGTTGTTTGTTCCAAGCGGTCATCGGTATTTGCTTGAGTTTGACAGAATGATAGGGAACGTTGGCCATGACAACAATGCTCCCTGGTTTTAGCTTAGCCATTATGTTTTTGAACCACTCAAGGAACCTGTCACCCTCCATCTCCTCATGATAATCTTTAGTTGATTTTGACTCAAAAACTAATAGACCTTCTACAAATCCTTTGCCGCAATGTGTAAAACAATTAACCTTTTTCTCAGCACGGCACGGCTTATCTACCAGTCCAGGAGTTCCTACTGAAACAGTAGGAACTCTTGGGCCAGTAGACAAGCCGTCTTGAAAAGCATATGTCTTGTTTTTTATAGTTGTATCCAACCACGCCTTTGATTTAACATGTCCAGCGTTTACCCACGTTTCGTCAAGGAAGTATATGGTTTTATTTGCTTTTCTGTGTTCTTTGATTTGCTTGTGATATTTACGCCGCCACAAAACAATGTCTTCTCTTTCCGTTAATAACGTTCTATTATCGTGTTTATTAAAGTCAAATCCGAGCTTATGCATTATTTTATGAAGTGTGGAACGTTTAAACATTGGAGCATCCTCATCAGCTTCACAAATTGTCATAATTTTATTTAATGTCGGGTTGTCGTTATTTAAATATATTAAGTGTACTTTTCTTCTTTGAGTGCACATTTGTCTCATTCATCGAATTTATTAATCATAGACTTCCGGGCCCTTTTTTCACTGGCGATTTCAATGTATTATTTACCTTTGTTTTACTAAGAATACTTTAAACTGTTTGCTCGGACACACCACAGCTGCCTTTTTTTGTACTACGCTTTCCACAGTCACATTTAAATCACACTGTTTAAAATACTTTAAAACATTGTAAATTACTTTTCTTTCCCCACTATGAATAATTACCGAACATTAATTTTTACGAATTGGAGAGTTATTCGTGTAGAATGTATCGGAAGGCCGCAAACAGCCCGGAAGCAGTATTTTCTACATGCAACGCCGGCCGTGACAACCTTAAGATTAATATTGGAGAGGTATTCATTTAAAAAAAAAAAAAACAGTTAACACAAATGACAGGACACAACCGTTACGTTCGAAGCAATGCCTGCAACTGGTCACTGTGAACTTGAGTTTGTAATTTGAAAAGATTTGATTGGTTAGGGGGCGGGGCTAGGCCAGGAGACAATGATGACTCATTGCATTCTTAACGCGAACGAACAATAGTTTTCAGTTTCATTGCAGTTGGTTGACATATTACACATTGTTCAAAGAACACTCTCAAACTGGAATGATCTTCCTGCTGTGGTTTCCCAAGCGACTACAATATGGGGTTCTTCAAGAAGGATATTAGAAGGTATCTATAGGGACGGCAGCGCGAGTGTGACGCCCCTGGTGTTGCACACGTCCAAAGGCCACGGTAAGCGCTGCCCATTAGGTGGGCCGTGTGATTGTTTGCCACCTAAGTGGTATATTGAACAATGCATTCAGGATGCTGGTGGGCTGCACCGTTTCTGTAGCGTATCGCTGGATGTTCGCGGACGCACATACAGATTGCTTTTATGCAACAATGCGTAAAAGATGCCAACCCTAGTGAACAGAGTATGGGATAGCTCTAACAGTATCCTGAACATGATAGCAAGCAGATTGGACTGCAGTCATATGGGCTGCTGCTAAGCTGCAATAAAAAAGAACGCTACTTGAAAAATTTTCGTCTAAGTATGAACATAGAATTATCCTCGGGGACTTCAACACCTGTCTTCTTAGGGGTGACTCACGCAGCCGTGAACTCTATTGTCTCTTCTATCAACATGCAAATTCTACCCTTAAATGCGACACATAAAGCCCCTAATTGTAGGCCGTCTCTAATTGACCTTATTTTAGTATCTAACTCTCATTAAGTATCTTCTCATGGATAGCTGTCAGCTCCGTTCTCACACCACGACCTTCTATATCTCTCCTATAAACTTCGTCCTCCGAAACGCAAGAGTAAATTTTTATTTCTTCTTAGTTTCAAAAGCATTGATCTGGAGCGTTTGAGAGACGACGTGGATGATGTTGATTGGTCTTCTCTTTATAATTGTGATGACCTGGATGGGAAGGTGTCTATTTTTACCAGAACATTGTTGAAAATTTATGATGCCCCTCTTAAAAAAGTAAGAGTTAGACATCTTCCCGCACCGTGGCTTTCTCCATCCATCAAAGCTCTCATGTCGAGGCGAGATAAGGCCAAACGTAGATATAGTAAGTGCCCGTCTGATGAAAACTGGGCCTTATACAAGAAACTACGAAATCACTGCAATCGTATGTGTAGGGATGCGAGACGAAGCCACATTCACGAGTCCATTCAGAATCTTAACACTTCTCAACTATGGCAATTTCTGAAATCTTTAGGTATTGGGAAGATCGTAAATTATAACCCTACTGATATGGACCTCAATACATTTAATACTCATTTCTCAACTTCTCCCACTACCATTCCAAGTGATGTCAAATCTTCGACACTAAACTATCTCTCTTCTCTTCCACTGCCGTTAAATAATACTTTTTCATTACACCCGGTTGCGGAGGCAGATGTTAAGAGACATTTACAATCTATTTCTTCTAAAGCAGTAGGTGATGATGGTCTTCAACTTCAAATGCTTCTTCCCATCCTGAATCATATCATTTCTATCTTTACCCACATTATCAACTACTCATTATTCTCTAACTGCTTTCCTTCATCGTGGAAGAGGGCCTTTGTCTTGCCTCTGCCCAAAATACCCAACCCTACCATGCTTACCCACTTCCGACCTATCTCAATTCTTCCTATCATGTCTAAGGTTCTCGAAAGTGTTGTCTACGATCAACTATCTAGATACCTCTCATCTAATAGCCTGCTAAGTCCATTCCAATCTGGCTTTCATGGTCATAGTACTGTAACAGCTCTAGTCAAAATAACTGATGACATAAGGATGGCCATGGAGAATAAGCAACTCACAGTTTTGGTCTTATTGGACTTTAGCAGTGCCTTGAATTCTGTTGATTTTGACATCCTTCTGGGAATCTTAACATCTCTTAATGTTTCTGCTTCTGCAACTGCATGGTTCAAGTCTTATCTTCAGGGACGCTCGCAATCTGTTCGTATCAATGAGGACTCTTCCGATTGGTGCGACTTGGGGGCGGGCGTGCCTCAGGGTGGCGTTCTTTCTCCTCTTCTGTTTTCCGTTTTTATAAATGCCATTACTAAAGTACTTACTTCACACTATCATCTCTATGCAGACGATTTGCAGTTATATCGACACTTTGGAGCCGATGAATTGCCGGGGGCCGTGGCCGCCATCAACAGTGACCTAGCGAACATTAACTCTTGGGCCAAATCTTTTGGATTATTAGTAAATCCACATAAATCACAAGCGATCATTATTGGTGGTAGATATATGCTTGGCCTTCTCGATCACAATTCCATACCTCCAATAATTTATGACTCTGTGGCCATCAACTATTCGAAGAGTGCTAAAAACTTGGGCGTGTTCATCGACTGTAATCTCTCTTGGGATGTTCACATTGCAGAGGTGAGCCGGAAGGTATACTACTCGTTTCAATCTCTCAAACGTCTTCAGAAGTTCCTTCCTCTTCAAACTAAAGTTACTCTTGCACAATGTCTTCTTCTCCCACTATTAGACTATGCTGATGTCTGTTTTCTCGATGCTTCGGAGGACCTCCTAAACAAACTCGAACGCTTGCAGAATTTGGGAATTCGGTTTGTATTCGGTCTACGAAAATTCGATCATGTTTCTGAATTTCGGAAAAGACTGAACTGGCTCCCTATTCGGCAGCGTCGTAATACTCATATCTTATCTCTTCTCTATACTATCCTTCACAGCTCTTATTCTCCAAATTATCTGCGGGAACGTTTTGAGTATCTCGTACCTCGGGGCAAACCCTGTCGTCTTTCCTCCTCCCTTCTACTTCATACTCCTGCACACAGCTCCAGCTGTTATGATGGGTCATTCACTGTACGGGCTGTTCGACTATGGAACTCAGTACCGCACCATATTCGAGACAGTAGCAGTCTGGACATCTTCAAAAGAAGAACTAAAGAACATTTCCTCTCACAATGTTAAAGTATATATGTATGTATATAACGTATTTATATATATGTATAACTATGTATAAAATATCAATGTATGGATGTAGGTATATTATTTTATTTTACAAATAGTATATTATATTTACTTTTTGCATGTATAATTTATGTAAGTCTATTGATTTATTTTTGCGATCTTTCGTTTATGTATACTTTTTTATTTGTACACTTTGCTTCCCTCTGTTATTTTCTTTTTTCTACCTCTACTGCTCAAAGGTTTGCTGGTAGAGAACTCTTTTAGAGTTGAGCTCGCCTTTGTACATAATTTATTTTAACTGTAAAACATTTATATTTTTCATTTTTTGTGTACAATAAAGAATTAATAATTAAAAAATATTTCCCATCACTTAATATGTGTATTCCCATATTCTGATAATAAAATTAATGTTTTAGTTGGAACCAGTTGAGGTCAGTGATGACAACAAAAACGCAGGACAAAAGCAAAACTCATCAAAATGTGTTGACACAATAATTTTAGATGAAGATTCTTCACCAGCACCCACAAATGATGAGCCGGTGATTGTTAATGATAATGATTCTTCACCGGCTGGCAAAAATGATGAAGTAGTGACTGATAATGATAAAAATTCTTCGTTTGCTAGGTTATTAAAAAATAGTACACTACTTAATAAAATAGTCAAACGATGTTTAAATATGGCAAATAACGCAGGAATGTCGAGAGTTATTAATAAAACACTTCTGCCCTTATATGCAGATGCAGATAATAAATTTAAAGAGTCTGAACAATTTTCAAATCTGCTAAAAAAAAATCTGTTTAATCTGAAAGGAGATCCTGATCACAAATTTCTGCATGTAAAATCATTGTGTGAGGAACTTAAAGCTGGAAAATATAGGAGAAAAGTGCCGTTTATTACATTAAGTACAGATTTAAAAAGAACTAATGGTTTTGTTCCTGGACGTGGTTTGTATTTTGATTTTAATAATTAAATTCAATTCTTAATGGCTTCTGTTCTTAACGGTGCCTTGAATTTTCATTTCTATTTCTTAACGAAAGATGAAGGGTTTGTACTAGAGTTCCCAAATGATGGGACAAGACCGGGCCACGAAAATAATATATGGGGTAGCAACTAAAATACTGCTTTTTTCCTTTATATAACCGGGTAAAATAAAAAAAACCTGAGATAAATACACACATAACTTCGAAAAGCATCGAAAAGTCATGTGGGTGCTAGCACCTCTGCTTACCCCCCTTCGGGGAAAAAGGCGTGAGTTTATGTTATGTTTTATGTTTTTAAAATAAAAATAATGTGGTCAGGGTTTAATAACATTTGGGAAATACTGTAGGATTTAAAAAAAATTATTTTTGTGTCTCCCATCTAATTAAAAAACGAAATGCTTTTTCTTTTTAGAAAACTTCTCAAAATATAACTTAAGAAAGAAAACTACAAAAGCTAGGAATATTAATAAGAAGACTCATCCTTCGCGCCTTAATCAGAAGACTGACGTTATAAATTTAGATAATTCGGATGATGAATGTGTAATAGATTTAGATGTTGAAGATGATGATGCTGTTGTTGTTACTAATGTTGATGATGGTCATGATACAATTGTTGCCAGTGATAATGAGGATGATCATGATACAATTCTTGCCAGTGATAATGAGGATGCTCATGATGACATTGTCACTAATAATGATGAGAATGGTCATGATGACATTGTTGCTGATAATGATGGGGATGGTCAGGATACTATTGTCATGAAAGACAATGATGATAAGGTTGTTGAAAATGAGAATTTAATGGTTGTTGATGACAACAGTGATGTTGCAAGTAACCTATCAAATAAAGAAAACAATATTGAGCAAAATGGAAATAATAACAGACACACATCTCCAACGGATAAAACAACAGTTACATTTGATTGTAATATCTTGCTCAATAATATTAATAATGAAATAAATAAAAATGTCGCTAAAGATAATAATAAAATACCAAATATTCCTAATGGCGACGTTTTCACTTCAAATAATAAGAATGAAATAGCAAATACATCCGATTCTGAGCTCTTGATTCCAAAAAAATCTGTTAAGTCTGATCGACATGGCACTGAGTTCAGTAGAGCCATTGCAATTGAAAAACAAATTTCAATTTATAAAAATAAGATTTCACAATTGGAACAAGAAGAAGTGACGAATAATTGCTGGTCTTCACCCTACATATTATGTGACAAGTAAGTGATATGAATATGATTGTCAATTTGTACTAGCTTTAACAGCTTTTTGGTCACGTAAAGTACCTGTATCTCCGGTTTTGGTCATCTCAGCGAGATAAAATATTACTGACTTATAAGTACCTAATATGCTTTTGAACATAAAAGTTTGTGTTCCTGTAGAAAAGTGCAAAATCTTACGATCTGTTCCATCTTCAAAATATCCAGGTCCACCATAACTTTGGTGTCCAACTCCATAATCTCCCATTTTGTCAGTGAGTACATGGGGCTCTCAGTGTATATACTTATTCAAATTTGAATTTGCTGCTATATTATATGATCTATTTTTGGCTTGACGATATATTTACAGAACAAACTTATATCACAAGCGAAGGGACTCGTGGTTAAGTAGTGTAGTAGTAGTAGGAGGTCATTATTTAACTAATTGCAAGGTTAAGCAATACTAGACAGGTCAGTCTAAGCATGGGTGACCATTCTTAACACATTGATGACTTCTCTATGCCTCGGAGAGTATGTTAAGCCGTCGGTCCCGGTTGCCATATGAACATTATTGCATTCGGCACGGGTAGTTGGAGCCCCAAATATCCCCCAAAAGTCCGACAATCTGGTTTTTTGGACAAAATTTCATGTATTGCCAGTGGGTTGTGGAGGTCAGATGGCAGCCGCTTCACGGTAAAGATCAAAGTTCGGCCGCTTTGTGGTTCAACTGAAAGCGGACTCCAACTGAGTTGGGAAAAGGATCGGAGGATGACGACTTATATAACGAGCGAAGGGACCGAAAACCACTGTTCATGCTTCATGCAGCACACTACCTTTGCTTACCTCTCTTATTTGTGGGGGGTGTTGCTGCTTCTGGTCTGTATTGTGCTGAGGTGGGAGAGGCCTGTGGGATTTTGGCCAGTCTGTTTCTTGCAAAGTATCTACAGAAGGCAAAGTGGAGACAATCACTTTATTCCCGGTCGTCCCCACTGGGTACGAGTGGGAAAAAAAAAGTTTCGTTCGTCCTCAGTGGTGACGATTGGAACTTTTTATTTCCCACTCGTTCCGCTATAGACCGAGAGGCAAAATTACTTCCAATTTACTCGATATCTACTTATGTAGTTGAATGGGGGGGTTTCACGACATTTTCAATCACGTCCAGCTTCGATCAACAATAATTTTAATCGAAGGCTAAGCGAAGCTTCTTGTCTATTAAAGTCAGCAGAGAGAATGTATGTGAAATATATTTTGTTTTTTTCTTTAATTTATCATCTTAAAATTACATATGTTCATAGGTATAAATTGAAGATAGTTGAACTATACAAAAAGCTATGCAAATTGACTGGCCATGGTGATGGAAATCTGATGAAGCAGCGTGTGGTGAGGCTTCAAGTTATCGATGGACATCCGCCCAGTCCAACCCAGAGGCTGGAGCGGTTTCTAAACAGTACAATAGATGAAACGGGCAATGTGCCTTTACCTGATTTTCAGGATGTAGTGAAATGTGTCTCCGAGGCTGTTATAGCTGACCAACTAGATTGGAATAAGGAAGAGATAATGAGAGAAGGTGAATTTTCTATCTTTTATTTTAAATGTAACACATATTTGAGTGTCCACGTCTCAGCTCCGTAGGTCATTACGGGTAGGACGCACTGATTGAAAACTTTCGTTGACTGCGGGCAGATGCTGGATGCGGCAAGCTGAAGACAGGGCGCTATGGCGCTCATAAGGGGAGACCTATGTCCAGCAGTGGACTAGAATAGGTTGATGATGATGATGATGACATATTCGAGCGACAGTAGAGTGGTTATGGCGACTTGCGATCGAGAAGTCGCAGCTTCGAACGCCACTTACACTACCGACGTGAACCGACTCCGTTCGACCTGCAATTTAGCTTAGCTGGAGGGGTTAGCGATAAATAGTTTCTATAAATAAATAAAAAATCTAAAAATTTTTTTGACCTGAAGATATCGACATGGATTCCACTCACGGAATGTTTTTTTTTTGTGGAAGAGTATATTAGTAACCGATGTTACTAGTATTTCCCTCAACCCCTCCAGCTAAGCTAAATTACTTGTGTTACGAATAGGTTCTTGCGGTAGTGTAATGACCAGGATTCGAACCCGGGACCCCTAAGCTATCGACGCTTCACGATATACAGTTAAGAGGAAATGCCTCATGGCTATCGCTGTGTGCCCAATGCTGCAAAGATGGTCAACATAATTAGCAACATAATCATGTTGCTGCGGCTATTATTATTATTTCCAACGGGGACGCCGGTGACCTGGCGGGTGATCAACCTTACCTTAGTGGGTCATTTCACCCATTTCCCCTGATCCTCCCTTTTGGGGAGGATATGGTTACCCGGCAATCACGGCGTTCCGTCGAACCTACCTGTATCCTTGCAAAATCTTACGATCCACCTTCAGATCCTCCAGGTTTTCTGTGTCCAGTGTATCCAACCCCATTGTCTCCCATTTGTCCCCATTGTCTGCTGCGGCTAACTTTACTTGGCTGTTTTTATATTTAAAACCTTATTAGCTGATATTCGTGAATATCTCATATTTTTTATTATCCTATTTGCTAGTATAGGCACAGTATCCCGAAGGGCCTTAAAGCCGTAGATCACTCAGACTCAGCCGGGGTGCGAGGGAATTGCCTTATTAGGCCACTTTACACCCCGGCATTAGAGACCCGAAACGGCGTGCGGTTTTGTTTGGTTCGAGTCCGACATAACAACCCTCACTCTGGGCGGCGGTGGAATAACCGTGGGATTTATACAACAAAAAAAAACAAAAAGACAGTTACAGGCGGAGACAAATCAAAAAAATCAAAGATCATAAAAATCGGTCCATCCGTTCGCATCGCGGTCATCACTATCACGACTTTGTTTTATGTATATCTAGATTATAACCAATCACATCCCTATTCTGTGACGTACTTGGTTATACTTTGACCAAAATTGAGCGGTTTTTTTTTATTACAGCTATAGCATTGTTCACTCAATGTGGACACGCGCTCCGCAAGAGCCGTCAGAGACGTGAATATAAGGACCTGCTGAACCTCGTGCGAGAGGTAAAACAGGATGACCGAGATGACTACGATCCCGCTAACGACGATCCACAACTGCACGCTAAGCTAGAAGAAAACAAACTCATAGCAAAGGCAAACGAAGACGAATTAATTGACAGGTAATAGAAAGAGTTATCTGATAAAACGCCGTAAGCTTGTGAAAGTTTCCTGACAAAAAACTGGGTTGATCAACCAACCTACCTCCGCCCCCGTATTTGGATTTTCCAATCGTTTTTCTTTTAAATTCTTTCCGTCAATTGACTGCACCCCGCTGGATGGTGAGAAGCTAGGGTGAAATCCAGAAGATATGGGCCACCATCCCAGATGACGATCCTAAAATCGTACCGTAACTACGCGCGTCCGTATTAGCCGACACATTTACGTTGGTTTAGTTTTATGCCAGTCCTTTCTTTTATGTTAACCAATTTAAATCCACTGACCTTTCACGTTATGGCTGTGATTACAATTCTATTTCAAACAGAATAATGCCCCTGGGCATTAAATCATGAACTTAACATCATGGCCCTATTGACGACCTCTATGGCGTGACGGTAAAGTGTTGGACTGCTATAGGTCCGATGCTCGCTCAGTGCAAATATTTTAAAGCATGATTATGTCTACTTGCATTGCTCTGGGGTTTTCTATGTATAATATGTATATATCGATAAGAAAAGTGTATCCATGTATGATTATCCGCATTTGTGCACCAATATTATATCTAGATAGCACAGTGTAGCTTGTCCCAGAATATTTTTTATTTTATTGCTGTTAAAACTCAATATATTTTTTACTTATATTAAAAAATAGTTAAATATTCTAGGACACAGCGTTATCTAGACCCAAAGTAAGCATAGTTTAACAAGTTTGTGTTATGGGTTCTGGAATGCGGATAAACATAATTGATACATTTGTTTTTAAAAACATAAATATTATACATAGAAACACTCAGCCCAATGCAAATATACACATTCATGCATACAATTGCACTGAGTGGGAATTGAACACGCGATCGTTGACTTAGCAGTCGAATGTTCTAGCGCTGCGCCACAGAAGTCATAATAATAATAGTTTCATTTTTTTATCAACGAGCTTTAGGGGTAAACTGCTATATTTTATTTCAGATTTGTGGTAATGGAGCAGCTTCCTAAATCTTCACATCCGCTCACTCCTCGAGTGTGTAATATTTTAAGGATAGATCCCAATGACGATTCAGACACAGATAGTGAGCTAGATTTAACACCACCAAAGATAAGCAAAACATCTGAGATGCAACACAATCACAGCACAAATAAAGGACAAGATATCTTGAAAGAAAAGATTGATGAAACGGCTTGTGGAGATAGTAGACCTACAGAAAGTAGCAATAACCTACTCGTAAATGAGACTATTAATATTAATACAATACACACAAATAGTCAACACGAAAAGCAAACAGTGCCATACCAACCTAGGATAGGAACTACACTTGACAATTTCATAAACATTTCAAATATACAATTCGCAATAGACAGAATAGTACAAAACGCATTTAATGCAATGTCAAAAAATGCTAAAATTACGTCATCACACACCATATTAAATATAGCACAGGGAGATCGAACAATTACTTTAACACCAAATCCAACTAATATTACAACAGAAAATCCAAATACTGCAATACTAAATACATTAGATACTAGAACACCATATCCAACAAATATTACGACTCCAAACTCAACAAATGCAGACACACAAAGTTCTATAAATAGCACAACACAATATGCAACAAATAGTCCTGTTAATATAACAACACAAAATGAAACAATTACTATAACAAGAAATCTAACAAATACTACAACTCAAAATCCTTTCTATACTACAGCACAAAATATATTACATTCAACAATTCTGAATCAATCAAATATGGCAACACCATATCCAACAAATAGTAACACTCCGAACTCAACAAATTCTACAACATCACAATATGAGACAAATAATCCTGTTATAATACAAAATCCATCATATACTACACAACAAAATCCATTATATATTACAACACAAAATACATTAAATACTACAACACAAAATATGCTAACACAATATGCAACAGATAGCCCTAATACAAACAACCCGATAGAGAAATCCGAAACAGGTACACCAACACATCTCTTGTGGTCTAACACCTTACAGAAGGTTGGTAGCTCAAATAGATATGTTGTAGCGTTTGATTCAAGTACATCGAAAGATAACGCGAAAGAGACAAAAGATGATCACAATGTCGAACAAGCAGAGCCAAATACACTGAATAGTGAAAATGTTAAGGTGAAAACAGAAGAAAACAGCATAAAAAAAGAACCCATAGATATAAGTGCGATGTTGAGTGCATTAGGAAACAACTATATAGCAACTATATTCGACATCGAAGACCCATTCTTAGTGATAGATATTTCTTCCGATAGTTCTTCGGACGATGATTTATAAAATATTATATATTCCTTTTTTGTACAATCGTGTAGTTTGTTTTTGTTTAAAATCTTAAACAAATAGAGAAATGTACCAATAGCTGAGCCTGCTGAACAACCGGCGTGTTTAATGCGAGACAAGCGAACTTCATTTATCTTGGCGGCGTCCTTTTCGCACTCATGCGGAACACACACCGGAACTAAGCTTACTTAGTTTAGCTGACCTGGCTAACTATTGCCCTTGTACCAGAGACACTACTGCTCATAATAATATGATGATGTAGTGTTCGGACTCCTTCGTACACTATAGTTAATACCCTGGCCATCATGTGTCAGCGATATAAAAATAAAACTGTAATAAAATTTAAAAGCGGAACTTGAAAAATTGGTTGGCGGACAGTTCGAGACAGCGGGTGACCAGGGGCCCCGGCCTCGACCCGCCGTACGAAGAGAATATCAAGAAAGTTGTATCTTAGGCTCAATCACTGGGCGATGTCGTGCGGTGTTCCACAGGGATCGGTTCTGGGGCCGCTCCTGTGGAACATCGGATACGACTGGGTGCTTCGCGGCGGCAGACGGTGCCGCCGTCATGTGTTACGCGGACTACACGTTCGTGACGGCGTGCGGTGCAACATACCGCGAGGCGATCCTGAAGGCCACGATCGTGGTTGGCCAAGTCATTGAGCGGACCCGGCGGCTGGGTCTCGAGGTGGCTCTACATAAAACTTGAGGTCCTGTTCTTTCATGGGCCTCAGAGCAAGCCACCTGAGGGATCCAGTCTCATAGTAGGAGGCACTCTCATCGGCATCAAGCCCCAAATGAAATATTTGGGGCTCGTGCTCGACGTCCGATGGGACTTCGTAGAACATCTCCGAAGTCTGGCCCCTAAATTGAAGAACACAGTAAACGCTCTGGCGCGGCTGCTGCCTAACATGAGGGGGCTCGATGACTCCTGCAGGAGACTCTACGGGGAGATCGTGCGGTCCATGGCCCTATATGGGTGCCCAATCTGGGCGGAGACCCTGAAGGCCAGACATGAGCGGATGCTGCGCGCTTCGCAGCGGGTGATGGCCAACAGGGTCATCAGAGGTTACCGCACGATCTCCTTCGAGGCGGCGAGTCTCCTTGCCGGAACTCCACCATGGGATCTGGAGGCGAAAACCCTTTCGCGACTATATCGGTGGCGAAAGGAGGCGCGGGAGCAGGGACAGAACCCCGAGCCTCGTAAAATTGAGGCCGTGCAGTCCCAGCACCGCCGGGTCATCATGGTGGAGTGAAAAGAACGACTTGGACGACCAAGCGCAGGGCACGCCGTAGTAGCGGCGGTAAGACCCATCATGGAGGACTGGCTAGAGAGGCGACACGGGAGCCTCTCGTACCGGCTGACGCAGGTCATCTCTGGGAAGGGGTGTTTCGGGGACCACCTGTGTCTGATCAGGAAGGAGCCAATATCTGAGTGCCATCACTGTGATGCAGGCGAGGACTCAGGGCTGCACACGCTGGCGGAGTGCCCGGCGTGGGAGGCGCCGAGGCGGTCCCTCTTAGCAGCCCTCGGAGTGGGAGTCCTCTCGCTCGGCACCCTGCTCACAGCGTTGGTACGGAGCGCGAGTGCGTGGGCTGCCGCTGCCTCCTGCGAGCAAGTAATGCTCGAGAAGGAGGCGGCCGAGCGGGTGCGGGAGAGACTCAGGTCTCTCCCGATCCGCAGAGCCCGCGAGGCGCGGAGGCGACTAAGACGTCGGAGGTCGCTCAACGACCTCCGTCCTCCATGAACGCAGGCCTGGGGGTGACAGGTGGAACCGCCTGTCACCCCAACAGAAGCAGGCCGGGACGGTGGTGCGACTAGGGCCCCTCACCCAAACCGGGGCAAGACGGGGACACCGTGGTTCCCAAACCCGAGGGGGGCATCTAAAAACCAGAGATGGCCCAAGGTCAGTCGGGGTGCGAGGGATATGCTCTATGGGCAACCTTACACCTAGGCGTCTGTAGACCAGAGACAGCGTGCTGTTTTAGTCGATTCAAGCCCGACATAACCGCCCCCGCTGGCGGGCGGGGGGGTATCCGAGGGGATTTCCGCATGAAAAAAAAAAAGGTCAATCACTGGGCAGAATCCGCGTTCCTCTTTAGTTCGTTCAGTAAATCTAAATAATCTAGCGTAAAGTCCCCTAAAATACGTTGAATAGAGTTGTATTGGTTAATAAATGCAATATTTAATACCAAATATTTGTGTTGTAATTTAATTATCATTAGTTGACGACGAAAAGCTGTGAAGTCAGACCCCCGACACACCCGTCACAATATCTAGTCTGCACCGGCTTTAGGGTAGAGAGGGCTAGTGGCTCTAGGCCTAGGTGGCAATGGCCCCAAAAAAACCAAATGCGAAGAAAAACCTTTTGCTCAAAAAAAGTTTTATAGTTACTGTGTTGCCAGATTTGATTTTCAAAATCCATATTATCGTGACGCCGAAAATCCCTAGCTAAATCCGTACATTTTATACGCTAAATTTGAGTGTTTGAAGCCTTGAAGCCTTGGGCTAGCCTTGAACCTAGTTCATTATTTGGGACAGAGAGAAACGTTGATAAAAACGCTGAAAGATATTCACGTCCTACTGTTAGAAGGACCAGGACCGGCGCGGTATATCTAGTATTGTTACGAAAGCGTACTACACACATAATGTAAACTTTTACATGGTAAACGGTGAATGTACCAATGCAAATATGCTTCAGAAACACTATTAGTGATTGGTGTTGCTGAAGTTATTAGAAAACTGAAGCACAACAAGTTTTTTAAGAAGGTACCTACCTAAGTATTCTCACCACTCTAAAAGTAATTTTTACTGCAATCTTCTGTAAAATGAGGGTATTTGCAACGTTCGAAAACTATATTCCACTGCAACTTGTAAATAGCCATTTCTGGCGAGTCATCATAACAGGTTTGGAATTCGCCATCTAGATATTTAAATAATATAAGGAGGCTGACCTTAGCAAAGCAGGATGGAATTTTAAAGCTACCCAGTCCAGTATGTTTCTACTGATATAAACAGACTTCTAACAAGAGTATTTAGCTTTAAGAATGCCAGTAATATTAGGTGCAACCCAGTCTTAGGGCGCGTTTAGATAGTCAATATTTATATAGTGATCCTGTCAATATATAGTAACAATATTGATGTGCAAACTCGATTCGTGTCTATATCCAGTAGGGACCACGTAGTACTTAGTATCATGGGCAAGAGATTATATTATTAGATTAGTGGATCGCAATATTATATAGACTGGTCTGTACGCTCCCTTAGGGTCAGCGCAGACAGAGAGGAATAATCCCCGCGCGGTCTCGGGCATTTTCTTTACGGGTCGCGTATGCTCGAGCTTGCGCGCGACCTCGCGAATAAACTGTTCTGGGTTACCACTCTACAGTAAACATAGGTACCAGTTTGTCGCGAAAGTTCGTCAACGATGGTGGACTGGGATGTATGATGGGTCTGTAGACTCGAGACGGTGTGCGGTTTTAGTCAGTTCAAGCCCGACAAAACAGCCCCTGCTGACCGGCGGGGGATATCCGAGGGGATAGCCGCACAAAAAAAAGACGTAGCTTTCCGATTTCTTCGGAAATTCTTTCCCACGCATGCATCTTTACTAATTTTTCACTATATGCTCTGCTCGACACATTAAATAAACATTCATGAGATGATACTAAACATATTAATTTTGTCCTCGTCCATTTTACCGTTCATTATGTAGGTAGTACGGATTAAAAATCTAAAAAATGAGTTCCACCCTAACTCAGTGCCAACACTGAAAGTACGCGTACCTACGACGCGGGCGCTGACTCGACCATAGATAAGAATATGTACTATTTACTAAAGTAGACTCGACGGCACACAGGAATTCGCATCTTGGAGGACGCGCGAGCATCTTTTTTCAGGTTCAAGCATTTATGCACTTTATTGTCATATGTAATTTTAAAGTTAATTTTCAAGTGCGTTAATAAAATCTTCTCCGCTGCGCTCCGTTCTGTCTGGGCTGAGCCTTAGTATTTCTCTAGAATGCCACCGCTTGAATGATAAGGAATAACTTTTGAATTCTGTTTGTGTGCAAATACTTACATTGTTGAAGTCCACCTTTCTGGTGATCATTTAAAGCAGTATACTACATATCGTAATGTATGATTTAAGTTTATGATTCAAAGACAATTGATGTAACCTTGCAAGTGTTACATACCTGTTTTTATAAAATAGGTTTTTCTTTTTTTCGTGCCACTCAAACATGCGGCCTACTTGATGAGAACCGATTAATGCAGCTAGATATACCATGCAAATACTGTAGATTTTGCTTACAATTTGGCACGTCGAGAAGAGCGAGAGTCCAGCTAAAATTTTGTTTGCTTCAAGTTGTGCATCGCAAAGCGTTATCATCTACAACTTGAATCTTTTCAGAGTAGTTGAAGCTGTAGTTGCAATATTAAAATAAAAACAGAAACGGTTTACTCCACAAAAGGTATTAAGCGTCGCCTTAAGACGTATATAATATATCGGAGAAATTCGAATATCTGGGACGTGTCTAGGTGGCTCAGTGCGTTCCCCCTGTAAGGGACTGGTCGCGAGTTCAGGTCCCGTCCTAGATGTTCTCTTTTTCCGATCTAAATCTATAGTCCGATGGAAAGAACGCGTTACTAGACAGAAACTGATAACTTTATTCACGGTAAACCGGGAATAAGTTCTCTGCCTCAAGTAACACTGAATCAGCGTAAGCCTATTTATTGCCCTTTTAGGCTAGATAGTACTAATACTTCCTAACACTGTAAACTGCCATTGTTTGCTTTGATTTGAAAGATAAAAGAAATTTAAAAGTTCACGCCAGAACCTTCGCATCAAAAATGCAGTTGTAGCATGCTTGAAAACAGGTAGAAAGAGATCATAGTCAATGAGTTATCTATAAACAATGTTTCGACGCACGATGAAAGTGGTCTGAAGAAATTGGGTGAGGATTCCAGCATGAAAGGAGTACGGTAAAATCCTCACATTTTGACATATTCGTACCTTTTTTTTTTTTTCATATTTTAGACTTGAAGATTCTGGCGTGAGTGACGTCTACCGATGTGACCTTCATGGAGATTTTGCCCTAAATCCCATCGTAACTGTTTATGTACGATTTCGTACTAAACATACACAAAAATAAAATACCTTGTAGATAACTGTTGTCTGACCAGACAATTTGCTAGTTGTTATACTGCATCATTTATTTTTATTGTAGTTAGTTTATCAAGTTTATATCTATCGTAATGAAAAAAAAAACATAAAAAATGTACAAAATTAAAAAGCTACAGGGGTGCTAGACTATGAATCACAAACTCACGGTATTTCATTTTGTACAGATTTAATTCGACAGACTGTTAAATAGGTACTTATTACTGCTTTACATTTATTATTGGCCATTGCTATTAATTCGGTGCTTGCTTGTTCATATAAAATGACAAACACATGAACTGTATCAAGAATGGGAAATTGAAATACTTTTAAACTAGAGTCATTATCCACCGATCTATCCAATCTTACGTATATACAGAACTTTAGCACTAAATACCGTCACATTAGTTCGACCTGGCCTACGCCCCAATATAAAAAAATAATTTTAAGTTCCCTAAATTAAAAATCCTCAGATTACTTGGATAATTACAATTTTGAACAATCTCTTCTTCACAAGGTCTTATGATAACGACCTAGCAGTCGACCGAACTTGTAAAACGCAAATATTTAGACTATAAACTATACAAAGGACCGCCATCAAGCCCGCAGAGGCGAACTTCACAAAGCTAGAACAATGCTGGCCTCGCTCTGGTGCCATAGCTTGTCTCACAGAACTACCGAGTACTAACGAAGCGAACAGACCATGTGTGCAAGAGAATCAATTCCTAATAATAACTCATAGGTGCACCAATTAATTAATTCTATTTGGTAATGAATAAATTCACATTTAATCCACAAACGCTATTCTAAGCTCCGGATATTACAGACATATCCATCGAGGAAGGAATACATCGATTCAAGGTTCCATTGGGACACAACGGCTTAACTTTACAGAAAGAAACGTTACCTTTTTACTAAAGTAGTTTATTTTACACCTCCCGATGTCTTTACATATATACCTTAGGTTTTTTTTTATAAAATAAAAACCTGATTACAAGCTGCTAAGTATAAAAACTTTACCAACAATAACGATTATGCAATTTCGAAAAAAAAATGTACAGAGGAACACAACTGTTAGTCATAAACAGCCTAATATTTTTTAATCTACAACCTGCGGTGTACGAATTTTGAATGCATAAAAAAATATCTCTCCTATAGGGCCTTACCTTACATTCTTACATTAATTTTTCGTATATCATATCGTCTTTGACAATCTGATGTTAAAATAAAATTGATAAGTCCACCTTACATACAAACGAATGGTACCCTATTTTCATTACAGCCCTTGAAGGCAACACTTGCTACTGAGTGGTCGTTGAAAAACACTACATTAAAAACATGGAATTTAGGCAATCGTAAGCCACTCGATAATGTGTAACATCTCATGTGTTCAAATGAGCAAATCAAGAGAGCAAGGAAAGGCCGAGATCAGCACAACATTACAATAGATAAATCAACTATTTCTTCTACAAAATGCATCGTCAGTCTCGCTTGAAGAGTAATAATCAGGAGACATTTTAAGTCAGTCTTCATCGATTTAGCACGTCACGGTTAAAACGACAGGAGCAGAGCGCTGCACGCCATGGAATGCACTCACAGTAATGTCTGTAGTCGGTATTTGAACAGATGGCAAGTGTTACACATAAGGGGATCGCGGCACGACCACGCGACGCGCCCGTGTAGAGGACTAATCAATCACACACCACATTCAAGAATTTTTCTTTATTTCTATTTTTTTGCGCATTTTCTCGATTTTTTTAGTATGTATTAATTTAATTTAGCATTAAAATATGGTATTAACTTCAGGTTTGCGTCCATCTCTTTGTCGGGCTATTAACCGTCATAAAACTTATAATATCCACCACGGGAAATTTCATCACACCGATGTCGATCAACAAACTTTCGGTGGCTCGCGGTGCGCAACGTAACTCGTAACGTTTTAGACGTTGTAAGCGAAAAGAGAACAACAAAACAAAAACAAACGTGAAGTTTCCGGTCGGTCGGACGCGTCAGCGCGCTAACACGCAGCACGCGGGGGCTCGGCAAGTTGCAATAAATTATTTGTTGTCGTCCGACACTCAAGACTATTTCATAAGTTTACCTTATCCGAGGTATGGTAATCGATAATACGCTTGTTACATAACTTACGTTAAATGCTGGTCGACCAACAAATCGCTACACTGAAAATTCGATCGCTGGCGCTATATCACAAGATGTGACACTGACACACCCCGGACACTAGTCAAAATGTGTGACATTACAATCATCTACTGCATTAACATGAGCCGAACTGAGTTTCTATTCGCACGCACACAAGCGTTGGAAACAGTCAGAGCGGGTCAAGGTGTGAGGTTTAAGATCAGTGGAGGAAGAGATGTGTCTGTTCTGTACAGAATAGATATTCTGTCATAATGAGACAGCGAGGAATTTTCAGTATAACGACTAGAGACAGACTCAAATCAGAAAACAAACACATACATTGCCTCTAGAATCTTATCCTTAAAACAAAAAGACCGCATTATTAACGGCGCATGTTCGAGTTACCCATCCTCGTCATCTTAACCCCCGGCGTGTTGGGTGTTGAGGCAAACGCCAGCACCACGCCACACCATAATATTTTATGTTAAATTATACATAGTATTATGTTTTACATTTATGTAAGAGCTGTTGATTGTAAAAAAATTATATGTATGTATATCCCTATAAATGCTGAGTTGGTTTATTTGTCGAGAGCTGTGTTTGCCTTGACTGCGATCACACACTCCTCGCCGCATGATTTCAGCACAGTGCACTGGAACAATAAAATTGGGAAATTGAAAAAACATTGTCAATAAAGTACATCTACAGTAACAGATCAGTAGGCCACCATGAAATGTACATCCGCAATTGCAGACCAAAATATCAGGCAATAGGTAGGCGACTAGCGCCCCTCCCCCAAACCGGGGCAAGACGGGGACACCGTGGTTCCCAAACCCGAGGGGGCCATCTCGAAACCGGAGATGGTCCAGGGTCAGTCGGGGTGCGAGGGATATGCTCTATGGGTGCTCTAACCTAACCTTACACCCCGGCGTCTGTAGACCCGAGACGGCGTGCGGTTTTAGTCGGTTCAAGCCCGACATAACCGCCCCCGCTGGCACGCGGATTTCCGCACGATAAAAAAAAAAAAAAGGTATCATGAAACGCATTTATCCCGCAATCGGGACTCAATACGGCACGTGACAGTTCATTCGCCTTCATGATCATGAAACGACCCGAAACAACTAAATTCGGAATTTATGGCAGCTCGTCGAATACTGTTGGTTCGATTTTTGATGATTATTTCTGTGTTTAAAGGCTTATGATTAGATAGAAAGTAGCATAATATTTTATCACGAAACGTTAGCGGAAATTAGATAACAATTTTGTTATACTAGTTATTACAAAATAACGTCCTTAGGAAACTCTGACCACAGAAAACATGGGTGAGAATAATTGACCACAAAAGAGCTACCACCATACGTTAAACGAACACGAACAAGTTGTGTAATGTGAACAATTTCGCAGAGTTGTCAACTCTGCAAAATTGTTATTAATATTACACAACTAGTTGTTGTTGTTGACATGATATAGATAAGTCATAAGTAATGGATTAGGAATCTACAATATTCATGTCCATTATCATAAGGAATTCTTTATCATTCGTATAGATAACTGCAGAGTTCTCTCAGCACCCTACTGAATATGAATCTATACAAATAAAATTGTAATGACAGGTTTTAAATAAATGCATATATAATAGGTCTTTACCTATGAAATTGCCGAAATTTTGTTACAAATTCATGAGTTCGTTATTCCTGTAATTTAATAGCTATTTCCATTATTTATATTTTGTTTGAAAGTTGATTTCAAGATTGTACAACTCTGTATTAAATTTTGTTTTTATTGACCGCTTGATAAATTAATTCGATCTTAAAAAACAGTACTTCCTAAATGCTATCCATTTTGATGATAAATTTCGTTTTAGGTACTTAACAGCTGGGGTGTGTGTTGGGTAACCTCCTCGAGTGTCGCTCCGAATCCGCTCCCGCTGCAGTCCGGGGGGAACGGAATCGGAGCGGCCGGTACACCCTGGGCGGCGGTCAATGGCTTCCCCTTCACCCCTTCATAGGGTTGGCATTGATCGTCGGCCAATACCCAACGTGGCGGGAACACATCGCTCTCCGTACTCCTCTGCTTTCAGAGGAGACAGGATGAGCGATGCTGTTAGTGGTGAGATGGCCCAGGGTCAGCCGGGGTGCGAGGGATATGCTTTATGGGTAACCTTACACCCCGGCGTCTGAAGACCCGAGACGGCGTGCGGTTTTAGTCGGTGCAAGCCCGACATAACCGCCCCGCTGGTATCCGAAGGGATTTCCGCACGATAAAAAAAAAAAAAAAAAAAAGGTACTTAACAGCTGTCACTTTTCAAAAATTTAATAAAAGTTGCTGTTTGTTAGCTTAATGTTGTCTCATTCATACACAAAAAAATCTTAAAATTCGGATTTGTCATTCCTAAAGGTTTCCTCCAATTTCTTCAAGAAAAACGGCAATTTCATATGTAACAACCTAATATGAGTTTACGTGCGCGATACATTTAACAAAAAAGATTTTTTTGAAATTTTTGTTTGTTTGAATTAGACAGTCTCTCGAAAGGTGGGGGTCGAGAAAAAGGGAAGGGTTAGGTTTCTGCATAAAAAATTTAAATTTCCAAATCTAAATCCACGCGGACGCTAGTTATTAATACATACGTGTGATAACTGATAAGGTACGTTATGGATGCATTGATACATTGACGTAATTTTTTTATGCTAATCTTACTAATACTTCTGTCGCCAAGCGGCGTCCTTGAATACGGCACAAAGAAAATAATTCTCATTATGTGTTATGAAAGTTAAATGTCTTCTTTAAATTTTAAATGAGACCTGGTTTTTGTGAAGTATATTACCATGTTAGTAATGTATACATTGGAGATTTATAGAAATAACTGTCAAATGAGATAATTGAAGTTCGGAACGATATGTATCCAAAATTGAAAATGCTGTCAAATAAAATACTGGATTCTTTTTAGGAGTTAATTTTATTTTAATATGACAGACGAGGCTCTGGCGCTGGCTTCCGTCTCGTGGTTGGGTGGTCACACGGTAGTAGCCCCCACAAAAGCCGTATAAGTCAAAGCAAAAGGAGGAAGCGGATCCGGAAAGTGAAAGCCTCGGATGCAAACGGGTACAACGCTAAGATGATGAATAAAGGTGTAAAATAAACGCACTTGCTATTATTTGAGACTGTTAAGCGCAATAACGGTTACAAATTAAAACGAATATCTAGAATTTTACGAAAACCAAGGCATTTCTTTGTAAATTATTTACATATTAAAAATCTTCAGGATGGCATTTCTCATAATCCCTACATGAAACTAGTATCTTTTTCTGAAAGTCATTCTCTTTATAGTATACGAAAGGAATATGTTCAATTGGTATTTGAAATATCCGGTTTCTTATAGCATGCTTGATGTAAAAAGTAGCGATTTGATCCGCAGATCAAAATATGAATGTACTCTGGCTCCAACATTGTCTCAAACTACAAAAATATACTATTATTCTACTAATATTATAAGCGCAAAAGTTATGGTGTGTGCATGGAGGTATGGATGTGTGTTACTCTTTCACGCAAAAACGGCTAAACGGATCTGGATGAAATTTGGCACAGAGATAGATTATGGTCCGGAATAGGACATGGGCTACTTTTTATCCCAGGAATAGGTTTCTGTGGGTCGACGGAACGGGATAAGAATTGCACATAAGCGGAGCCGTCGGCACCGGCAGAAAAATGGGTAATTTTATGGACTCTAGACAACGCAATTTCACCTTAAATTATGTTATGTAATCTAAAATGTTCTCAAAACCCATCATATTCCATATGGCTTGCAACAATACAGGCCCAGGTAACAGGCAGAGACATAATTTACGAGTGGATTTAGCACCAACGCACTATGGTAATGCATCAGAGACTCTATACTCGAAGATATTATAATTATCGGCAAGAATCTTGAGCAAACGTCAAAAATTTCGGACATATACACAACTGACCAACCCAAATACCAATAAAACGACTGATCTCGTGAGCCCGTGATAATCTGTGATTGGTGTATTGGCGCACCTCCGCCGTCGCAGCTTGCCAGGGCCGGCCTTAGCCATCTAGGCACCCCGGGCGAGTCATGAATTTGGCGCCCTTTTATGTATAGGCCGTATAGGTATGTACTTATTTCATTACAATTAAAAAAACTTATTTAGGAATTGTACCATTTTTTTTTATTAAGTAGGTAATTACTTCAGATAAATATTAATTGGGATTTCCCCGCAAATAAAATTGCACAATCGTTCAATGCGCTCTACTTACGGGGACTTACCCGACCACAGAGTACATTTTTATATAGGTAGATAGTTAGATACCCGACTACAAAATGTAAACAGATTTTTAAACAAGACTAAATGGGCGTACTAATGGTACCTACCTATTTTCTGAATTTAGCTACCACGCAAATAATAATAAATAAATAATTCGTAGGTAAGTTATTTCTAACGTACAGGTTCTATTAAAAGGTTTTTTTGATATGCTTGTGAACTTACGAGTATGTAAAAAGCAAAGAAAAAAGTATGTATAATGCGGGCCTAATAAGAGTTGCAATTTCTAGGCCTGGTACCTATATTTCGTTCTACACTATTTAGTGAGAGATACCACAAAGGACAAAATGACAGGTCGTATTTGTTAGACATAGAATACTGATACTCATTCCTACGAGATAAGTCTATAAAAGTTAATATGCGTTGAGTCTAGTTTTCCTTTAGATCGATAAAAATAGGTATTCAAATTAAGTGGTATAGTTGAGCTGGCGCGAGCGGCGCCCTAAAGTACCGGGCTGTCGCCCCGGTCGCCCCCCCCTAAAGCCGGTACTGCAGCTTGCGTTTACCAACAAAGAGACCTAAACCGCGTTCTGAGCAGTTAGAAGTAGCTAGCCGTTAGTAGTTTGCCAATCACTACACAAGTGATTGATATACGAAATAGCTGTCGCGGTTAATCGCTGTTTGAGCCAGATACAATTCTGTAACTGTAGAGCAGTAATCTTTTAATCCACTACTTAAAAGACTAATCATCATCATTGTCATAGCGATTATCCAGTTGCGTCCGTAATTTGCATTTTGGAGCGCGGGCTTTTCGGCTTTTTCGGGAGCGACTACTGTCTAACCTCCCAACCCCGAGAGGAAAGTCAACGCCAAGACCTCGTTCGCTATTTAGCAGATTCACGTACTAGCAGGTGAGGTTGGTTCAGGCCCAAAAGTTGGCACGCCGGGGTGGCGGCCAAAGTCCGCCGGTAACCCTGGGGTTATCCTTTCGAGGGCTTACCCGGGGTGCCCGGCAATGGACACTTGGGGAGGACACCGTGTGGTGTTAGTCGGTCCGATTCCGACACGCCCACCCCATCATCGGCACCGATGGGGTAAAGCCCGTGGGGGTTTCCACACGCTAAAAAAGAAAAAGGCCCAAAAGTTGATGATAGGACCCTGTACATATACCATTATATTAAATATTAGTGGCTTACAGTGTTATACTGATTTATAATACTAATAAGTTGCAAGTGATCCACTACTTTTCGCGTTTTTAATTTAATAAATTTAATCTTTACAATAAAATGTAGGTTGCCGTATTTAGGTATTTTATTCATAAATTCATAACACATTATGTAGTGAAATAAAAGTGCGAACTCTCTTAATAAAAAGATGTTCAAAATTCAGTATTAATCTATTCTCGATCTACCAAATGTCAAGAAAGGTGTTGAAAACACGAGAATTGGCCCTCAGAAAATAACTGCGAAATAGCCTTGTGATTGGGACGCACCGTGGGTATTTCAGTCTGAACGACCGCAATCTATAATGTATTTATTTAATGCAGAAATATGTTTACACAGATGTTACAAAAAACAATGAAATACTTGATACTTGATTACAGCACCTACTATTAAATGAGCCGAACAACTGTGTGCACATACGCACACACACACGCAATATCATTCGTACGAATCGCAGTCATTTGTTTGCGTCACAAATAACACTTATGAACGTCAAGATCGGTTCTACATTTACACTTACTACCAGATTAGAAAAGCAATAGGTAAAGACTGTACGAAAAGAATTTGGCAATAAAAGAGATTTTTTAAGCAAAGGTAAACTGTGTCTACAGCTAAGGCTCTATTCGGCTCCTAAGTCTCTGGCCGGGGGTTCGATGCCCGCTCCGTGCTAATATTTGTATGCATGCAATGTATATTTGCATTGGGGTTTCTATGCATTCACAAAAAAAAAACAAATACGGTTATCCGCATTCTAGAGCCCATATCACAAGCTATTTAAACTATGCTTATTTTGGGGCTAGATAGCGCTGTGTGTCCTATAATATTTATAATGCCCATGGTGCCGCCCGCGCGGAGGCCGGTTATCAGTTTTTGGTCATATCTCCGGTTCTACTTAACCAATTGCAAATTTTAAGTCTGACCAAGACTTTTCTAATAGAAAAAGAAACTCTACTCCGTTAAATAGTTTTTGCGTCCATGACGAACCAACAGACAAGAATTTTTAAAAATTATGTTCTAAATCGAACATTTAACACAACCACAATCAAATATTTTTTTAAATATCTCCTATATACAAACAACTAATTTACAATTTAATAATAGTATAGATTTGTATAAGAAGTTTAAAATAACTTACAAGGAGTTCTTTGCCACTATCAAAATCGGAGCGCAGCTGGGTTCCGAGGTCACCGTCGGGGATCTTGAGGTCCTCGCGAAGATCACCATTGTCAGCCATCAGAGTAAGGTATCCGTCATCAGAAATATCAGTCAGTTGGTAGTCCTCACGCTTCACGTGAGGCACGTCCATATTGTGGGTAGAAGGACATATATCTTCGTATCTGGGTAGTAAAGAGAAAGTTTCGGATGAATATGTATTTCTGTACGAATGTTCGTGATATTTTTTAATACTACATGTGTTTCTTAAAAATTATGCGACTTTCACTAGACACAATAAAGATTGCCTGGACCTTTTTTTTCTTTTAAACATTAGATCCTAAACTTAAACTAGTGTCGTCATTATTATCTTTCTCAAATTGATTTTCTAGTTGGTTCCAAAGTTTGTATTTCCCGAGGTTATATCCCGCATATTGTTTTTGATTATTATGTCGGCTTTTCCGAGAGCAACTGTCGTCTGAATGCTCAACCCTGAGAGGAAACATGCATGCTGCATACTGTCTGTATGCACTGTGTTACTGTACTGTAGTTTTCAGACCGTAATATAAACTGTATTTTTTTTTGTTTTGCAGAGGTAGATAATAAGTGATACCTACAAAGTTTCACAGTCGAATATAATTTATTTATATACTTTAATATCACGTAAGGTCAAACAGTTGTTTTACATGTTGCTATGTTATACAAGAAAAATCGATAAGGAGTTAGGTGGCGAGTACTTCAGGCGATTGTAGGGCACTCGTTAAGTACAAGCTATTAAAACGTTAATTTACTGAAGAGACATCAAGTATTCTTTGTGAAAACGATTTTGTGGTTAATACTTTTTTCTTCATGTTTCTGTTTATGGCCCCCTAATGACGTATTTATTGAAGCAATAAGGGTTATATGAGTTTGCTATATGTAAGTTGATCACGTTTTGGCCATCAGTGCTATTTTATTGTCGGAGTTTGTGGACCCACAGTAATACATAGTGATATTGTTATGAGAAAGGAACTCTGTCTGTCTGTCTGTATATTGGCTTAAATGTGAAGAAACACACAGGATACATTTTATTTCGGAAAATTGTGACTTCCCTCGAAAGACGTTATAAAAGAAATTGTATTAGTATAAGGGACATAGTTGTGGCATACATGACATTAGACTATAAGTAATCAATCAATAAAGAAAAAAATCATGATTATAGGAGGTCACGTATTACAATGCCGAAAGTTCTTAATACCTACATCTGAAAAACCCACGCTTAAAACGTCGAAAATCCGAATACCGAACGTTTGAAATACCTATACCCGATATACCGAAGCTCAATATGTCTAATTTCAAATAAGCGAAAGTTCTAAATCCCGATAGTTCCAAATCACGAAAGATTAAAATCCCGAAGGTAAAATCGTTTGTCTAACGTTTAATATATATTATGTATATAAACACCCCCCGACTCAGATAGATCAGGGTCTGTAGACAAAGTCACATTCTACTAGTGGAATCGCAACGAAGCGAACCTTCAAAAGACCGAAATGTATGGGAGAGACAACATTTGTCGACATGTCACGTGTAACAAATAATGTCACTCCCATACATATTGAACATTTGAAGGTTCGCTTCGAAGCGATTCCACTAGTAGAATGTGACTTTGTCTACAAGCCCAGGTTAGAAGGCTAAGGCGGGAGCGTAGCGGAGCTCCCGCGTTAGCCTTCGTGGTTATTTTTTTTTAAACCACCCAGAAATAGGAGCACCGCGAATTTTGAGTGGTATGTCAAACGATTTTATATTTAACGTATGTTCTGTCAAACGATGTTATATTTAATGTATGTTATGCTTATGAAAATTAGTTATTTTAAAATTATATCAATCGTTCATTATATTAAATATTAGAGATTTTGTTGTTATATCGTCTATAACTTACCCATTTGAAATTTATCTTTTATCGGATTTTAAAACTTTCGGTTATATAAACGGTCGGTATTTTAATATTCGGCATTTTAGTATTAGGTTGGGGAAAAAGAAATCCATTATTTTTACGTGAACTTCAAGACTTTATTTAAAACTGTTTTGTGGTCGATCTTTAACTCCTGGGCGATGCTACGACTACTAACATGCCGGTCCACTTCGATGATTTCAGTGACTTTGTCGACATTTTCGACGACGGGCCTGCCTGTGCGAGGGGCATCCTTAACGTCAAAAATACCCGAACGGAATCGACGAAACCAAAATTGCGCGTAATTAGCTGTTACAGTATCGGGACCATAAACACTATTCACATTTTCAGCCGCCTGACTTGCATTTTCGCCCTTATCAAAGAAAAACTGTAAAATGTACCGAATTTTCTCTTTGTTGACTTCCATCTTTAACGCCGTGTAACTCAGAACTGAATGGAGAAAACAAAAAACAGCAAACGAATTCTTTTAGTGCGAACTGTTACCTTGACAACGAGCATAAATTTGAAATTGTTTGATCGATAATTTACGAGATATCGATCACTACAGCCATCTACCGAAAAAATAATGGATTTCTTTTTCCCCAACCTGTTATTAGGCGTTCCGATTATAGGTCTTAAAATTCTGTATTTTGAATTTTCGGTATTTTAAACTTTCGGTATTTAGAACTTTCGATCATATAAACATTCGGGATTTTAATATTCGGCCTTCCGTTCGTAGGGCAATTCGGTATTTTCAAATTCGGCATTGTAATACGTTAGTATGTACTGTTTTGTGGATAGAGCTATAAATAAATAAATTTCTGGCATCTATCAACTTTATACATAGAGATCCTAACTTATATAAAATGACTGTACATCTAGCAAATAGTAAAGGTCACATTTGATTGTGACGTCAAAATTCGCAGGTTCGATTCCCAATCAATACAAAAACTAAGCCTATTTATTTGCGTTGGTGCTGAGCGGTTGTTTAGAAAATATAAATTTATGTTAGTATGTGTGTGTGTTACACATTTCAATTGATCCGGGAATACATGTCTTTGAGAAAAAAAAGTGCCTCCGGGAGTGCCGACAGAAGTGAAAACTTGAAAAATTAAATAAAAAAATTAAAATTAATTGTTTTGAATCCTCAAGAAATATTTACAGAGTCATCTATGTTGTTCATCATGAATCTAATATAAATCTTAAGGCTTTCACGGCCGGCGTTGCATGAAGAATATACTGCTTCCGGGCTGTTTAGCCGTGGTCCATCGGAAACTTGTATTCCAGACGTTCTGACCGAAACTTCATCAAGGTCAGAACAAAATAATTTTGTTAAGGTTCCAACCGAGTTCATCAGCTACAAAAGATAGCATTGTTATAAAATAAAGTTTTCACATAATATTTTTGATTATGGAAAGCGTTCAGTGATGATGACGCGAGTTTCATAATTTTTGTTGATGGGTGCTCAAAAGTTTACTCTTCAAAAACCGGTAGGAAACGAGTTGTTTATGTATATTATCACTGATACAATACATAATATTATAGTATGTATGTACTATTTCGGAATTAAAAAATGATACCTCTTTATAAACGAATTAATGTACCCCTGTACGGTGATCTAAAGCCACAATGATGGTATTAGACGCATAGTCGGGCCTGGTGTATGATGTCCGAGTATCCTCAGCACGAACACGGTATGGGACCGAGTTCGCGACTCTATGGACTCGGGTTAACAGGTTAGCAATGATACAAACTTATCCCGCATTCGGGCCCGAAGACGGCACTTCATTCGGCCTAAACCCTTCCATGAAACGAGCCGAAACACCGCCGATAATTCGGAATTTTGAAAGGCCGCCTAAAATAATTAATATTAAATACGATACTATACGGCTTACTTCAAAAGGTCGAAAGGTTTTATGAGCATTATTAACAAAGGCATGTATTTTTTAATATAAAACGAAACTCCAGAACATACTTTATGGTCCCGACTGAAGAAACTTCATGGTAGGTAACTAAATGACACATTCCGTTCGAATTTCGTGCGGACCAGACATTGCGGATGTACGTTTTTTTAATATAAAACGAAACTCCAGAACATACTTTATGGTCCTGACTGAAGAAACTTCATGGTAGGTAACTAAATGACACATTCCGTTCGAATTTCGTGCGGACCAGACATTGCGGATGTACGTTTCATGGTAGGCCTACTGAACTTGAAGTCGTAATATTTATTGTCTAGTAACTAATGTGGAATACTGGCCCCGTTCCAGTGACTCACAGGAACCTATTCCCGTGATACAAAGTAGCCTATGTGCCTTTCCAGAGTATATTATACACGTATCTCTGTGCCAAATTATAAGCGTGAGAATTTAACAACTGAATTTCGGAAGTTTACGCGAATGTTACACATAGAAATAAAGCTATTTTTAACGGACGTTCCAGACGTTAATCCTGCCACCTACCTAGTAATCTATATAATATAAAACAAAGTCGTTTTAGTGATGATCGAGATAAACTCAAGAACGGGTGAGACCAATCTTTATGATCTTTGATTTTTTTTAGATTTGTCTCCATACTGTGTCGTGCAGTCTTTAATGTCGGGGTGCAAGGAGACAGTCAAGAAACAAATTCAGCTGATAAGGTAACCAATATAACTGGATTCTAAGGCGGAACGAAATTTGCCAGGTCAGCTAGTACCTTTTCTTTTTCTTTTTTTCGTGCGGAAATCCCTTCGGATACCCCCCGCCGACCAGCGGGGGCGGTTATGTCGGGCTTGAACCGACTAAAACCGCACGCCGTCTCGGGTCTACAGACGCCCGGGTGTAAGGTTGCCCATAGAGATATCCCTCGCACCCCGACTGACCCTGGGCCATCTCCGGTTTCGAGATGGCCCCCTCGGGTTTTACCTATTATAAAAGTTTGTGATTGTGAATTCTTAAATGCAAGATTGAGTTCACGGGACGCGCCTACAAATTAGTTCGTTCCATGATCACTAGGTACAAAGTTCTTTGCAGTGACCACATCGAGCGGTAAAACGCCGAAATGCGGCAATAAACGCAGCAGAACTCAGGTCAGAGAATGGCTTTTGTGACAGTACAAACGAATAAACAAACGCAGCACACAATTTCATTGTGTGCTGGTGGGTGGGTTTACGAAGTTACCGAATAACGCTCAAACGGTTGAACGGATCTGGCTGAAATTTAGTACAGGGATAGATTATACTCTGGACTAACATATAGGCTTATTATACCTGGAATAGGTTCCCATGAGTTGCGGGCAGAATTCCACGCGAGCAGAACCACGAACAACAGCGAGTTTGAAATATAAAAAAATACGCCTAATGAAATATTTCATATTCGTTAATAAAGTTTAAGTCTGTGTAAGTAACAGCCTTTTTACGATTAATTCACAACACCATCACTATCGACGCAAATTTAGTTTCTCCTCTTAATCATAGATCGAGTATCTATTAATTGTTAAAAGAAAAAGCTGATGGAATAAAATTATATCAAAGGTAAAATTTACTCACTTTTTGCCGTTAAAAATGTCAATTCCGACCAAGTGAACTTTAGCGTGACCGTGCTTGCCAGTCTTAGAGGTAGACATTTCAACGATTTTGCACGGGCGACCCTTCAGCATCACGAATCCGTTCTTGCGCAGAGCAGAGCACTGCATAGGAAAGGTGGCCGAGGCGCCGGAATCTCCGGTCTCGAAGTGTGTGTCCTCAATGTCAGCCATTGTGTTTGTGCTGAGTTCAGATACGGTCAGGAGTGATCTGGTAAATTGAAAAAGTCAGTAATTATATAAATCTGTAAATACATAGCAAAACATAGTACAGCAGATCCTAAGATTTAGCAAGGAAACAGGTAGGTTTGATTGAACGCCGTGATTGCTGGATATCCATATATATATAGAGAGGATCAGGGACAAGGGGTGAAAAACTAGTGGGACCGGTGGGTGTCACGCGGTGCTGCGACGACAATCCTCTTCTGATGAGGCCGTCAAGCTGAGTGCCACCATTGTTAACATGGTACGTGTATGTAATGGTGACCCTCTTTCCTGAGACTTTACCTTCAGCTTACCATCAGGCGAGGTGAAGTCAAATTGACGTGTCCTAAATATAAAAAAAAAAAAAAAAAAAAGAAATGCCTCAGTCACGAAAGGTAGATCGCCTGCCCAATCGCTGATGGAAATAATAATTGTAATGAATTGAGATTGAACTGCCAAACCCCACGGTTTCACATACCACAATCTCATACCATTGTCGTTTTGTTTTCTAGAATACTCTCAGAACTAAACCACAGGGGGCTATGCACAGGGGTGGTAACACCCTATAACTTTCTTAAAGACCT
Source organism: Cybosia mesomella (assembly GCA_946251805.1). Taxonomy (NCBI): domain Eukaryota; kingdom Metazoa; phylum Arthropoda; class Insecta; order Lepidoptera; family Erebidae; genus Cybosia; species Cybosia mesomella. The sequence continues at coordinate 5,739,494 of OX276406.1, forward strand.
CATAGAGCAGCAGTACTTAATAATGCGTTAACATCAAATTGTGAGGTCAATCAAGATAATTCTCTCAGAGTTAAATCTCAGGATAAATCTGTCCGTGAAATGTAAGATTGACCAAAATCTGTAGGAAGAGCGGGCCACAGGATGCAATCAGACTTGGCACTCAAATGATGATGAGCGTGGGAATAAATTTTGAGAAGAGGTTCCTGATTATTTATCTACACAATTGCAGACCTAGCAGCTAGTGGACTCTGCCTAGAAATGGCTTTATGATGACAGAAAATTAAAATTCAATTATTATACTATAATTAAAACAGAAAAGCAAATAAGATGTCCATGAAAAAATGACTTTCTCTTGAAAAAAATTACAATTTTACTGATCTAAAGTATTATATAGTATAGTAAAGTATGAAGTAAATTAAATATTTGAGCCCATACAATAAAAGACCATGCTAACACATAGAACCTCGGCATTGACTGTAGAATGATTTGTATTGAAATGACAAAAAAATTAGCACAGTTCATTGACCCACAAGTGAATGAACTCTAGAGTGAAAAGTGAAACCACAATTTTAGGGTATTTATGTTTGTGAAGAGCTGTCACAATGTTGATAATGAAATTAACTATGTAGGGCTATTAGTAAGATAATTCTTTTGATTGATAACAGCTGATTATAACACTGCTTTTCAATTAAAAAATTGCAACTATATAGGGTGTAAAAAATAATTTCATTTCATAATAATATCATTTTTAAACTAGGTACAATGTCTGTTGCCTCTGTCTTCCCCTAGAGGGAAAAAGGTATGAGTACTTATGTGATATTAAAATTACAATCCAATTATTTGGTCAAATTGATTTAAGCTATAAATATTATGAATATTGTGCTTTACCCTATATTAAGAATAAATATGCAATAAAACACTCAAAGTGTCACTTATTATATTGACAGTTTACTGACAATATTAGAGAGGATGAAAATAATGCATACATGCAAATATGGCATGTAGCCCGGAACGACGATCTAAAGCCACAGTGATGGAATTAGACGCATAGCCAGGCCTGGTGTTTAATGTCCGAGTAACCTCAGCACGAATACGGTATGGGACCGAATTCGCGACTCTATGGCCTCGGCTGGCAGCTTGGGCCAGATCCTGAAGTTAATTATATATTATATTTTTCTGTTTGATACTATCATTGAGTTATTTGGATCAGTATTAGATGCATTTTAGTACATGTTTTAATAACAATAATACCAGTGCAAACTGGGGCCAGAGAGCCTATTCTCTTAATAAAAAGATGCTCAAAATTTAGTCTCAATCTCTTATCAATCTCCCATATGTCAAAAAAAGTGTTCTCATAGTATAAGGTTTGGAAAATATTGAAAATTTCGTTACAATAACTCCTTTTTTTAAAGGATAAAGTGTTCTCGTAACAAAATTTTGTAGAGAATATTTAAATTTTTTTTTTTGACATTTGAGAGATCGACATGAGAACGGGACTAGACTGAGACTGAATTTTGAATATCTTTTTTATGAGAATTGACCCTCAGGTTGTATTAACATAGCAAATGTTCAAAGATACACAGGAAGGGTAGATCATCCATCCAATCGTCGGAATCCCCATAGGAAAAAAATAATAAAGCTCCAATAACATTGCCCATAAGATACCCCTTAATCAAATCTGTGGCAATGTGCAATACTGAGAGCACTATGTCAGAATCAAATGATTACAAGTCAAATTAATGAACTTAGAATAAGACCATAATATATGAATAGTAAAGTGTGAACTTCATTATTATTTTCAATATGGACTTAAAATGGCAACTATGGGACTTACATTACATTTCTGAAGAATATATTGAACAGGTTAAATATTCATACACAATAGGTTTACAATGAACACTAAATATGCACCAAGAGTAAGTAAATAAAGTATGATAAGTATGTGAAATGTGGCATGAGTTTTTTTGATATGTTGCATTAGTCTTGATTATTAAATATGTAACATTTTCTATACAACATAGTGAAAGGCTATGATGATTTGAATGTCTAAATATGTCTTAGGAACAGTAACTGTACTGATCTTTGGAAAAAAAAAGCAAAAGGTTATGATCCAAAACAAAGAAATATCTTGCAATTCTAGTTCTCCAATAAACAATATTTATAATTTTAATGACTCATGCAAGTTTTAGGTAACTCTCATTCAAAATGCCGTTGGCGAAAAATATTGTAAAGTCAACATAGCTTTATATAATTTAAAAATTGACAACATACACAAAATTTAATTCTGAATCTAGCATAATACATGTAAAGGGAATTAAAAATATGATGAACACGACCTAACCCCACCTACACGTACCGAAAAGGCGAAAACCCAGTAAGAGAACTTGACATTCACCATACGGTGACAAATATTATCAAAAATTTGAAAATGTTGGGTTTTCACAGGGTATGTTGAATTAAATCCAGCCTGCCACAAGGTGGTGATGCTCACACGAAAGGCATGGTGTGGTGTCCGAACATGTGGTACACGATAGACATCTTGACCATGTCTTTTACAGGACCAACACAAGAAAATACAAAACCACAAACCGTTTATATCACCTACACACGAATACAATCACATAGAAAGTTCGGCAGAATGTGAACTTGATCTTTATTCCATATCCTGAGATAACGAAAAAAAAATAGCGATTTGACAAACGTGCCGGCGCCGCGGCATATTACGTTTTCATAAATTCACAAAAACCACACTGCAGTGACGCCAGATATGCACAAATTTATATTCACCATAGAAAATACTTACGAAAACAATAAAGAGAACTATATATAAGGGATTCACGATAAAACTAAGATATTTATCGACACTCACATGTGACCGACGGGTTCTTCAACCGAAAGGTCAATTTGCGCCTGCGTAGCACCTATAACACTCACTTCCTGTCGCGGGGTTCACAAAATGGCCGAAACGCCGCTGTGACTTGGCGGTAATTATGAAGTTATAGTTTATGAATAAAAAATTACGAATATATATCATGAACAATATGAAGTTTATTAATAAAAATATTAACTTTTTAGTATAAAATTTGTTTTATACCTAAATCAGTCGTATATATGATATTAGAATACAAATGACTGCAGTAGATTGAACTGTTTTACTAACATCAATAAATAGTATCTTCAAATAGATATAGGTGGCGCTACATTTGAATAGCAATACAGATTAAAAAATGTTACCAAATTACTGTGCAAAATTATTCACCTTGCCAGGTTATTTTTAGTCTATGTTAATATAATAATTATATATAACTCTATTGGATATAAATAAAAGAAAATATAAATATTAAGAATACCTCAAAACATCTTTATTTATATTACTGCTATAAAATATACCGATAGGTATTAAAATTAAAATTAAAAAATTACTTAATCTATAAGTATTAAAAGCCCGATTCTCGAACATATTTTCCCTTTTAACCACAGACCTAATAAACTATTTGTTTTGTCATAGCTTTTAACCGACTTCCAAAAGGTGGAAGGTTCTCAATGCGTCGAAATCTTTTTTTTTATATATTAGGGGTGGATGTTTTTAGAGTACAAATAATTCACGGTTATAATATATAAGCGACAACGCGACATATGTCACTACTGATTCATCTAATTTCAACGTTATCTATCAGTATGCTGGGAGCGCTTTAAGCTTATATTGAACTCAAACCAAAAATAATAATTTTAAAATCGCATCATAAGAATAATACTTATACAAATATTTAAGTAAATTTACCCTGAATTGAGAACCTCCCCCTTTTTTAAAGTAAGATAAAAACATGTTGCACGCACTTGTCGCTAGGAGCCGCTGATCCAATTTTGCATTTAATAGGTAAAAAGCTCGCAGCACGTAGATGGCTTAGATAGCACTAAATAGATACTGGGAATTTACCTCATCATTGCATTACGGTAGCTATGAGTTCTCACAAGATATTATTAACATGATATCTGGGTCTGATCGTCTGAGTATTATTGGGAATTTAGGATAGAGAGGCGAGAGGGATGACTCCAGCGCTTCGTCTTTACCTGCATAAATTTGTTTACTTACACAAGGTTGTCGAATTATTTGAACAACAACAATTATTAGGCGTTTATTCAGTCCCTTGGTATAAAACACGTTGTTCCTAGTTACAATTACCACTCAACAGATGGCGCTAATTGGATCTCATTTGCACAATTTGTGATACGATCACCACAAATTTGAAGAGAACTATAATCTTAGATCTCACTTTATATCGATCTTCTCCTATCGATTTTCCTAATTGAATTAAATAATATTCTTCAAAAATAGTAATATCAAAAAAAGATTTGCCTGTCATTTTTCCGTTGTATAAATCCAGGTAGAGTCGTGGGTGTCAACAGGTAACCTCTAATAAGTATTTTGTAATTATAGAGTGTCCTTGTATTGTTTTATATATGAAAAAATGGAGATAAGTTGTACACGTCACGATACAGCTTGTCATATCATCTTGTCAATCCGCGCAATAAATTAAAACCCACAGAATTGTGAATAAAATCTGATTTACTCTGGAATGGCTGGGGCGATTTTGACGGGACTTTCAATGGCAGATAGGTAATGTTAAAAGGCGTAACATAAGCTACTTTAAATTTAGAAAAAAAATAGTATTCTGCGAAAAAGAACTAAAACCCCAAAAATCGAAAATCAAAAGTCGAAGTCACGGGCACAGTTAGTGAATACTTATAAGGATATGTACGATACATATCGCAAAAAAAAACCGGCCAAGTGCGAGTCGGACTCGCCCATGAAGGGTTCCGTAGCCGCAAGTAAATTTTTTATATTTGAGTTGATTGAATGAAAGGTAAATTACGGTTGACGATATGGCTAAACTAACAAGAAGAAAATAAATTTCTCACCAACAGTAAACGTGGGGCGGGCGCTTTGAAATTTTTAAATTATTGAATATCTAAGGAAAACGATACATTAAAGGATTAAAGCGCCCGCCCCACGTTTTTTAGTGTTGGTGAGAAATTTATTTTCTTCTTGTTAGTTCGGAAGGAAAACGTGGTTTTGAAAAAGTTTTTTTTTTCTTTTATTTATTTTTGATGATTAAATATGAAAATGTAAGATGGCATTAGCCTACATAAAAATTTTCAGAGCTTTAGGGTGATCAGAAGTGGTCGAAAATTAAGTGTCAATTTTTGGCTTCAGAGGGAAAGAAACACAGAAACACAGACACGAAGTGAAACTGAGAAAAACGTGGTAAAAAAAAGTACTACTAACTACATCTCGTTCAAACCAATAGTTTACAAGGTATTGTACATCATATATTTTTTTTAGTTTTATCATTATCTTATTTTAGGGGGGGGGGGGACACATTTTACCACTTTGGAAGTGTCTCTACGCAAACTATTCAGTTTAAAAAGAAATGATATTAGAAACCTCAATATCATTTTTGAAGATTTATCCATACTTGTTTTTGGAAAAAAAAATGTTTGAGTTTCAGTTCTAAGTATGGGGGAAACCCCAAAATTTATTGTTTTTATTTTTATTTTGTGTGTAAATCTTAATGCGGTTAACAGCATACATCTACTTACCAAGTTTCAACAGCATAGTTCTTATAGTTTCGGAAAAAGTGGCTGTGACATACGGACGGACAGACATACAGACATGAGGAATCTATGAGGGTTCCGTTTTTTGCCATTTGGCAACGGAACCCTAAAAAGCAACGTATAAAACTTATTTCTGTCTGTTTGAATTAGATAATCTCTCGAACAGCTTGGCCAATTTTCATGGGGCTTTCACTGGCAGATAGGTAAAATATAAGGTATGGAATTAGGGTTCCGTGCAAAAGAAATAAAACCTTAAAAATCTAAATCCACGCAGACTATGCAAATACACTTCACCTTATTATAATATCGGTGAATGTGTTGGTAAGCGCAAATTTCGAGAGGAGCTGAACCGATTCTTCTTTCATAATATGCCTTGAAGTACGAGGATGGTTATTACGGAGAGAAAAATTTAAAAAATTGCCTGAAAAAAAATATCTATATTCCCATACAAAAGATTCACGTAATTTTATCCCACGAATAGCTTAGGATTACGGGAACGGGATCAGAATTCTACGCGGGCAAGCGGCTAGTTTATAATCATTTTCTAAATAAAACTATTTCCACCACACGGAAACAGAAACTGGGTATTCTATTATTAAAAAACATTAAATTAATAGAACAACACTAACCAGTAATGATCCACGAAATAATAGAAAGACAAATAACAATGGACAACGCAAGGGTTTAAAAGCTTTCTTCTATAAATCACGGAGGGTGGTGTGGGGTAGAAAGAGCCCCCGCCGCCGGGGGTTGGTACAAAAGAATAAAATATAGACACAATTACGTAACTATCGCGGTTATTATAGGACGATTAACTGTTTTGCGAAGTCAGCGCTTTGTCGATGACATTATGGAGAAGTGGCGGATGTTAGTATATTGCGTGGAGCGTGCTAGATTGATGACTATTAGAAGGTATAGTGGGGTATTCTGATACCCAATGTAACCTAATGTATTCTGTAGAATGAACCTTGATTAGAGGTTAATGTGGGACTGATCAAGAATTAAATGTGTTTTAATAAAATCAATTTATGTCATTGAAAATATTAATTTTGTGTCCAGTGGCCCCACACTAGGCAAGTGTGTGCTGTGGGTAGGTACAGGGTACCAATTACGACTTACATCAAGTCCAAGTTGTGACCTTAACTCTAAAATCTTATGTAAAATACTAAAACCAAAATTGAAAAAATTTAAATTTGTCCTCTGAAGAATACATTTATAAATTATGTATGTTACAAGTTTTTCATAGTTTGACCGTAGGTAATACAGTCTGTTGCTCAGAACAGGTAAAATTGAATAAATCCTACTAATATTATAAACGCGAAAGATTGTAAGTATGGATGGTTGGATGTATGTTTGTTACTCTTTCACGCAAAAACGGCTGAACGGATCTGACTGAAATTTGGCACAGGGATAGATTATAGTCCGGAATAATACATAAGCTACTTTTTATCCCGGGAATAGGTTTCCATGGGTTGCGGGACCGTGATCAGAATTCTACGCTGGCGGAGCCGCGGGCAACAGCTAGTAATAGTATACCGCTTCATTAGTATCTAACAGACATAGCGTGCCTCAACTCACATATCTCCAAGACAATTGTATTTACCCGACTACGCCAAAGGGGGGTTATGTTTTTCGAGAGTATGTATGTATGTATAATTGTTTGGCACGCTCTGCAGCCTGAACGGTTTGATCGATTTTAGCTTGAGAGGTGTCGTTAGATTCGTAGTTACTGCGAGAGTGACACTGGGTATATTAAAATTTTAGGATTTTAGGTGCTGAAATGTATGTTATTAAAAATATTTTCATTTATACTTATCGAGTAGGGTATCAAAATGAAGAGCTTTAACAGGTGATTTCAAATATATATATCATAACTAAAAAGCATCTGACTGACTGGTTGACTGGTCAGACTAAGTTAAGGGCTAGGGATGTGTAATTAAGGGATGAACGGTATCATGGTAGACCGTAATTAAAAAAGTAATAGACTACAAACCCCACAACAAAATTACTCTGTAATGATCCACCGTGAATTACGTTTGCAAGGCTGTTACTAATTATAGAACGTTTAACCGTCTGCCGTCAGTTTTGAGCCTATTGGTAACTCTAGTTCTCCAACATCATCCAGTTTTGTAGGTGGTAGAGTCAAGCAACAGTCATTTTGGCCGTGCATGAATGGGCCGACTCGAACGGGGAAGCACCACCCTCTCACAGAATAGCCAAGTAACAGTATTTGAACTGTTGCGTTCCGTTTGGTGAGTGAGACCTTTCCTATCCCCTCTCAAACTCCTCTCCCATCCCCTCTCAACTCCTTTCCCATCCCCTCCCAAACTCCTTTCCCATCCCCTTCCGTTTACAGGGTCGGCAGCGCGAGTGTGACGCCACTGGTGTTGCACACGTCCATAGGCCGCGGTAACCGCTTCCCATCAGGTGGGCCGTGTGCTTGTCTGCCACCTTATTGGTATAAAAAAAAAAGTTTTGTAGAGAACCCTTGACCGGTATTTTGAATGATCTATCAACTAAAGCCTAAGAAACAAATTAAATAAAATTACTCAATTGCACCTGGAAAATTGAATTCTCACCTAGACTAAAGACGTATTAATGTATCGGAGAATTTCGAATATCTGGGACGTGTCTAGGTGGCTCAGTTGGTTAGAGCATTCCCCCTGTAAGGGAATGGTCGCGGGTTCAAGTCCCGTCCTAGATGTTCTCTTTTTCCGGTCTAAATCTTTAGAAAAAAGAACTTTCGGTTAAAAAATAACTTTACACGTGTATCAGAGTTTTTCAAAATTGCACCACTAAGGGGGTTAAACAAAGGATGAATAGCTGAAGTTCGTGATTTTAAAAGTAGGTAAAAGGCACAAGGGGTGTGTGTTGGGTAACCTCCTCGAGTGTCGTTTCGATTCCGATCCCGCTGCAGTCCGGGGGGAATGGAACCGGAGCGGCCGGTACACCCTGGGCGGCGGTCAATGGCTTCCCCTTCATGGGGTTGGCATTGATCGTCGGCGAATACCCAACGTGGCGGGAACACATCGCTCTCCGTACTCCTCTGCTTTCAGAGGAGACAGGATGAGCGATGGTGTTTGTGGCTGAGGCCACCATAGGGTCCTGGGGGATCCAGGGGCGGGTTGGCCCACTGCTAACGCAGGGGCCGACGGGCACTTGTGCCGCCGCCGGTGAGAGAGGACTAGCCATCCTCTCACGTTCCGTAATCGGCAGGTGATCAGCAACGACCTGACTGGTGGCTCCAGAAGGGTACGCCGTGAACTTGCTGACCGGAGGGCTTGCCTTTATTGGCCGGCCCACGACAAGGAAAAGTCTATAACACCCGACAGCTAAGTCGTAAAAACCTATGGATACCAGCCGACCTCCATAGTATATAGGCTTATCCAGGTGCAGGGGGCACCGCCTGGATGGACCACCTTTCCCCCATATTCGTGGGATATACTATGGATTGTAATCTTTATATCAAGGAAAAACCGGACAGGAAAACAAATACAAACGACAATGGCAAGAATATGGACACAGAAAAGGACGGAGTCTGCGCGGAGGTCGCGCAGCAGGCGGGCGTAGAGGTGACGCCAAACACCTCGGCGGTGTCGGAGAGGTTTGACACCGCCAGCGAAAGGAGTAGGGCGGCAAGCCCGTTAGGATTGGGCGTCAAGGCGCAGAAGCGCAAACGGCGCCCAAAGAAGCAGCGACCAGGGGAGGGCGTGTCGGATGAGGATTACACCCTCACCGGGACGGCCTCCTCCAGCGACGAGGCGACAATGTGGGCGCCTAAGGTGGCTGCAGTCCGCCGGGCGCGAGGAGGGTTGAGGGGTGGGCAACCCAGCAGGGCCCCCTCGGCCACTGGGAGGTCCGCGGAAAAATCGCCGCCGAGGCCTTCCACCTCGGCGGTGACGGAACCGAGCGGGAGGACGCGGTCTCTTTTGGAGAGACTCCAGAAGGTGACCGCGTCATTCCAGGGGTCCCCAAACCCTGAGCAGGAGGCGATGTTGAGCATTGTGCTCGACATCGCCTCCGAGAATGAGGGCCTGGCGGCGCAGCTGGCCGAGTCCCGTCGAGAGACGGCTCGACTAGCTGCAGCCGTCGAGGAGCTCAAGAGGGGGATGGCGAGCTCGGCCCAAACGGCGCAAAGGGCGCAGCCGGCGGAGCAGACACGCGTGACTTCGTCGTCCGCGAGTCGGTCAGCGCAGCCAGCGGTGTCGGCGCGGCCGGTGCAACCGGTCCAGCAGCCGGCACCGTCGGTGCGGCCGGCGCAGCCGACGGCACCGCCGGCGGAGTCCTGGCTCCCCTATATGGAGGCGCTGGAGGAGAGGATGATGTGTCGGATGGAGGCCCTAATGGACTCCATCCGCCGTCCGCCTCTGGCGCCACCAGCGGCCGGCTACGCGGCTGTAGCCCAAAGGGGCCCTACCCGCCCGGCCGCGGGTGCGGGTGCGACTCTGCCGGTCCCGGCTCCTCAGCCCCCTCCCACTCAGGGTAAGGGGAAGGGCAAAGGCAAGGGGAAGGGCAAGGGGAAGACGTCCCCAGCCCTGGCCCCAGCCCCAGCCCCAACCGTGGTTCCGGCTACCTCCACCCCATTGGAAGGGGGCTGGGAGGTGGCTGGAGCCAGCAAGAAGAGGCGGAAGGCCGCCAAAAAGGCCGCTAAAAAGGCCAGGAGGGCCGCGGCCGCCGCGAAAGCAGCGCCGGGGAAGCTCCGTGCCCCCCGCACTACGGCCGTCGTCGTCACCCTGACGGCGGAGGCAGCGGGTAGAGGCATGGGGTATGCCGAGGTGTTGGCCAAGGTGAAGGCCAACGTCGACCTCAAGGCCCTCGAGATCCCGGGCGTCCGGTGCAAGAGCACACGGACGGGAGCCCGGCTTCTCGAGGTCCCCGGCGCCGCCAGTGGCCCCAAGGCTGACGCCCTAGCGGCTAGGCTGAGGGAGTCGCTGGATGCAGCCGACGTCCGGGTGTCCAGGCCCATTAAATGCGCAGAAGTGCGCATCACGGGCCTGGACGACTCCGTCACGGCTGAGGAGCTTAGGCTCGCCGTGGCGGAGGCCGGGGGCTGCTCCCCGGACACAGTGAAGGCCGGAGCTATACGCTTCGGCCACGGTGGACAGGGGGCAGCAGTTGTCGGCTGCCCTATCGCGGCGGCCCAAAGGGTCGCAGACGGGCGGAGCCTCCTGGTGGGAGGCTTCCTGAGGGCGTAGGCACGGCTCCTGCAGGCCCGACCGGCCAGGTGCTTCAGGTGCCTGTCGGTGGGCCATGTGGGGGTGCACTGCACGGCGGAGGTAACGGCGGGCGACCGCTGCTTCCGCTGTGGCCAGCCCGGTCATAAGGCCGGCACGTGTAGCGCCCCGTTGCACTGTTTCAGATGTGCAGCGGGGGGCAAGCCGGCTGACCATAGGGTTGGCAGCAAGGCCTGCGCCGGAGGGGAGCCGAAGCCGGGAGGCCGGCCTTCCGCCTCCAGTTCACAGCGGGATGCGGAGATGGGGGTTCCATAATGGATCCTCAACTCCGCATCCTGCAGGTGAACGTTGGCCACGGTGCCCATGCTCAGGACCTTCTGCGCCAGAGCATGGCACAGTGGGCCATAAATGTCGCCGCTGTCGCCGACCCATACACCCACCGGTTCCTCGGGCCTACCTGGGAAACCGCGCTGGATGGGTCGGCGGCACTGGTGCACAACCCTGCCGCCGGCAGCCCCCCTCTTGCCGTCGTTGCAAGGGGACCCGGCTGCGTGGCGGCAGCGGTTGGCGACATAGCGGTCGTGGCCGCTTATATCACGCCGAACCGAGACCAAGCTGCATATGAGCAATGGCTCCGTCAGCTGGCCGTCGTCGTCAATGCCTGCCAGCCCCGTCCGGTCCTTGTGCTCGGGGACTTCAACGCCTGGTCGTATGCCTGGGGTTCCCGACACGAAAGGGGCGCGACGGGGCATAGAGGCAGGGCACTGGTGGACTGGGCCGCACGACTCGGCCTAGTCCTCCTAAATCGGGGAGCCGTGGACACGTTCGTGACCTCGAGGGGTAGCTCCATCGTGGACCTATCGTTCGCGAGCCCCTCGTTGGCGCGACGTGTTCAGGGCTGGCGCGTCGTTTTGGGGGAGGACACAAGTTCGGATCACCGATACATTCGGTTTGACGTGTCCCCCCCTGCGAGCGACGCGCCGGCTGCACCGGCTCCACCCGAGCCACGTTGGGCGCTTAAGCGACTTGATCGGGAGCTCCTCCTGGAAGCCGCCATCGTACAGGCCTGGGCCCCTGCGCCGGACAGGCCTGTCTGCATAGACGATGAGGCGGAGTGGTTCCGGGAGGCCATGACCCGTGTCTGTGACGCGGCGATGCCTAGGGCTCCGCCCTATAATCCGAGGGGTCAGGTCTACTGGTGGTCGTCGGAGATCGCGCAGCTCAGACGGGGCTGCGTGATCACGCACCGCCGGTGGGCCCGATTCCGTAGGAGGCGTCGCCGCCCCGCAGATGCGGAGGCCCAAGAGGCGGAGTTGTACGAGGGATACAGGGAGGCCAGACCAGCCCTCCGAGCGGAGATAAGGCGTTCCAAACGGGACGCCTTCCGCGAGCTGCTGGAGACGCTGGAGCGGGACCCTTGGGGGCGGCCCTACCGGATGGTGAGGGGCAAGCTGCGCCCCAAGGCCCCGCCATTAACCCGGTGTCTCCAGCCGGATCTGCTCGGAGGAGTTGTTGGCTCCCTGTTCCCAGCGCGGGCGGTGGAACATGTTCCAACGCAGATGACTCCGCCTCGGTTGCGCATGGCGCCCGACGTGGAAGACGACGACGTGCCCGAGGTCACTTGGGTAGAACTAGAGCTGGCGGTGAGAAGGCTAAGAGCCAAACACACTGCCCCGGGACCCGACGGCATTCCAGGCCGAGCGTGGGTCCTAGCTCTAGGTGACGACGCTCTCGAGCCCCGACTGAGAGGGCTTCTCAGCGCATGTTTGGAGCGGGGCCAGTTTCCGAAATTGTGGAAGACGGGGAAACTGGTCCTCATCCGAAAGGAGGGGCGCCCGGCGGACTCGCCGTCCGCCTACCGGCCCATAGTGTTGCTCGACGAGGTGTGCAAGCTCTTTGAAAGAGTAATTGCGAAGCGCCTCGTCGAGCACCTCTCAAGAGTGGGGCCGGACCTGGCGGATGGCCAATATGGCTTCCGCCAGAGGCGCTCCACCGTGGATGCCATCATGCGCGTGAGGGCTCTGGCGGAGGATGCAGTAGCCCGGGGTGAGGTGATGTTGGCGGTGTCCCTGGACATCGCCAACGCGTTCAACACCTTGCCCTGGAGTTGCATTAGGGAGGCGCTCGTGTATCACGAAGTGCCTCTCTACCTCCGCCGCATAGTCGGGGCGTATTTGACGGAGAGAGCCGTCATCTACCCAACCGTGACCGGTCTCGGTCGGCGTGAAATGTCGTGCGGTGTTCCACAGGGATCGGTCCTGGGGCCGCTCCTGTGGAACATCGGATACGACTGGGTGCTTCGCGGTGAGCTCGTAGGCGGTGCCGCCGTCACGTGCTACGCGGACGACACGCTCGTGACGGCGTGCGGGGCGACGTACCGCGAAGCGACCCGAAAGGCCACGACCGCGGTTGCCCAAGTCGTTAGGCGAATCCGGCGGCTGGGTCTCGAGGTGGCCCTGCATAAAACCGAGGCCCTGTTCTTCCATGGGCCTCGGAGCAAGCCACCCGAGGGATCCAGTCTCATCGTGGGAGGAAATCGCATCGGCATCAAGCCCCAAATGAAATATTTGGGGCTCGTGCTCGACGGCCGATGAGACTTCGGAGAGCACATCCGAAGTCTGGCCCCCAAATTGAAGGGCACAGCTCTTGCTCTGGCTCGGCTGTTGCCCAACATGAGGGGGCCCGATGACTCCTGCAGGAGACTTTACGCGGGGATCGTGCGGTCCATGGCCCTGTATGGGTGCCCAATATGGGCGGAGGCCCTGAGGACCAGAACTGTGCGGATGCTGCGCGCTCCGCAGCGAGTTCTGGCCATCAGGGTCATCCGAGGGTACCGCACGATCTCCTTCGAGGCGGCGAGTCTCCTTGCCGGAACTCCGCCATGGGACCTGGAAGCGAGAGCCCTTTCGCAACTGTACCAGTGGCGAAAGGAGGCGCGGGAGCAGGGATGGAACCCCGAGCCTCGAGAAATCGAGGCCGTGCAGTCCCAGCTCCACCAGGCCATCGTGGTGGAGTGGAAGGAACGACTTGGGCAACCAAGCGCAGGGCACGCCGCAATAGCGGCGGTAAGGCCCATCATGGAGGATTGGCTGGAGAGGCGACACGGAAGCCTCTCCTACCGACTGACGCAGGTGATCTCAGGGAAGGGGTGCTTCGGGGACCACCTGCATCGGATCAGGAAGGAGCCAACGCCTGAGTGTCATCACTGCGACGCGAGCGAGGACTCAGGGCTGCACACGCTGGCGGACTGCCCGGCGTGGGAGGCGCCGAGGCGTGACCTCGTGGCAGCCATCGGGGTGGGAGTCCTCTCGCTCGGCAGCATGATTGCGGCAATGGTGCGGAGCGCAAGCGCGTGGGCCGCCGCCGCCTCCTTCTGCGAGCATGTAATGCTCGCGAAGGAGGTGGCGGAGCGCGCCCGGGAGAGACTTAGAACTCTCCCGGTCCGCCGAGCCCGCAACTTGCTCGCCGCGCGTCGCAGGCAACTCAGGCGCCGGAGGTCGCTTAACGACCTCCGTCCTCCATGAGCGCAGGCCTGGGGGTGGCGGGTGAGGCCACCTGTCACCCTAGCAGAAGCAGGCCGGGACGGTGGGGCGACTAGCGCCCCTCCCCCAAACCGGGGCAAGACGGGGACACCGTGGTTCCCAAACCCGAGGGGGCCATCTCGAAACCGGAGATGGCCCAGGGTCAGTCGGGGTGCGAGGGATATGCTCTATGGGCAACCTTACACCCCGGCGTCTGTAGACCCGAGACGGCGTGCGGTTTTAGTCGGTTCAAGCCCGACATAACCGCCCCCGCTGGCACGCGGGGGGGTATCCGAAGGGATTTCCGCACGATAAAAAAAAAAAAAAAAAGTTAAAAGGCACAAAATTGCGTACACCTAACTTCTGGTAAAAAAATTAATGTACACGTCTGCCGCAGTATTTTTTTTAAATTTTTACCTCTAAGGGGATAATTTATAGGATGAACGTTTGAATTGTATTCTTTGTATACATACCTATGTTAAGGAACGTAACGGAAGGTGGGGCGTCCTCCAGCCAAATGGAATGACGACCTGCAAAAGGAGCTGGGGTAGACTGGATGCGGACGGCGGGCAATCGGGTGCTATGGCGCACTTTGGGAGAGGCCTGTGTTCAGCAGTGGACTGCTAATTGATTCATTTGATTGAAACGTAAGTTAAATACTTTTAATTTTTTTCACAATCTTTATTGGAATCTCACTAATGGCACCTCTACTATTTTAGGATTTCTAGAATAAGAATAACGACAAACGTACTTGTGTTAAGGTAACAGCTTTCTTGATACTTAGTACTAACACTGTAAACAAGGGCACAGCAAAACTTAGTAAACGGTTATTGGACTATAAGGCCAGCAACAGTAGAGGTATCACTGACATGTTGCTACTTGTATCTATAGAGAAAAGGGCAGGGAAAAGAGAGAGGAATGGAGGAGGAGAATGGGAAACAGGAAAGAGATGGAGTATAAGCCTTCGGCAGTTCCAGCAACCGTATACACCTACTTAACATCGATGTTCGTCTTAACGGTTTATGAGAGACCAGCTGTCCCCCGCGGCTTCGCCCGTGACATACTGGTTTTACTGGTGGTAGAAATTTAATGACACAAATTTGTCACAAAATTCGGCCGGGTGGGTACCACCGTGCACGATTGCGAAAAACCCTCCATAGTAATCCAATTTCGGTTTGATTGCGTTCAGGGGTCAGCAAGTACAGAGCCGGGCAGGAGGATTGTGGTCGCAGCACTGTGGGTGGGTGGGTGTCACGCGGTGCTGCGACGACAATCTTCTTTTGATGAGGCCGTCAAGCTGAGTGCCCATTGTTAACATGGTACGTGTATGTAATGGTGACCCTCTTTCCTGAGACTTTACCTTCAGCTTACCATCAGGCGAGGTGAAGTCAAATTTTTTTTTTTTTATATAAGATATATAAAAAAAAAAACTTCGATCCCCTGTGGCACCTATTTAACCCATACATGCATTAGTTTTGTAAAAATGATTGGAAGTTAGCCCGATTTGTTGACATTACATATAATGTAATGTCAACAAATCGGGCTTCTAACGCTGGTAACACACTGCTAACACGCTACTACCCAGAAGAGCGGAGCCATAGCGTGTTGTTATATAGCCTATAAGCTTCCCTCGATAAATAGGCTATTCAAAACAAAAATATTTTTTCGATTCGAACCAGTATTTCTTGAGATTAGAGCGTTCAACCAAACAAACAAACTCTTCGGCTTTAGAATATTATAAATGTATATACATATACATAGATATAGTCTAGGTATAGGTCTCGTTAAAAATGAGACTTTGGTACTCTCACAAATGAAATGGATATTATGTATACTCACATCTTTCACACTTATACCAGGCCACTCAGAAAGTATTGCGAAAAAATGTTTTTATATATGAGAGACTGGTCAGTTATAATCTATTTCTAAAATATGATTATTTATGAGTAAAAATAAGTACGTTCCAATTTCAAAATTTCTCTCTGCATTTTTTGCAAGATAATTTCAATTATTGTGTCTCATTGAAAAATGGATCTGCGTCGGGAACATTTTCGCGCTATGATTTTCTACGATTTCAAGTGTCGCCTGAAACCAGACGAATCGTACGATAGACTTCAAATGGCATTCATGGATGAAGGCCCTTCCAAGGCGACCGTGTATCGTTGGTATAACGAATTCAAGCGCGGTCGACTGACTTTGGAGGAAGAAGAAAGAAGTGGTCGCCCTTTGACGGCTGTTACGGAAGAAAACGTGCTAGCAGTGAAAAATTTAATCCAAGATAATAGACGAGTCACATATCAAGAGATTCAGCACATTCTTCAGATTGGATCGCGAAGCCTTCACGAGATTCTACACGTGCATCTTCGTGTGAGAAGGATAGTTTCACGCTGGGTGCCGCACAATCTCACCGATGCTCAGAAGCAGGCCCGGGGGAATGGTGTCGTGATATGATAAACAAGTTTGAAGCAGGCGCGTCTCGGCGTGTTTATGACATCATTACAGGTGATGAGTCGTGGATTTATCAGTATGATCCAGAAACAAAACGCCAGTCGACGGTTTGGGTGTTTCAAAACGAATCAACACCTACCAAAGTGAAGCGATCTAGAAGCGGAGGGAAGATTTTGATCGCGAGTTTTTTCAATTTGTCTGGCTACTTGTTATCAATCCCTTTACGAAATCAAAGAAGCATCAACGCTGAATGGTACACTACCAAATGCTTGGCAGAAGTTTTCTCTGTAGTGAGCTACAAGCGACCAAACACAGGGCTCCGCGGGATACTACTCCACCATGACAACGCGCCCGCACACACCGCGCTTAAAACGAGGGACTTCCTGGACAGCACTCCGGTTAAACTCCTAGGTCACCCTCCTTACAGCCCTGACCTTGCACCGTGCGACTTCTTTTTATTCCCGAAAATAAAAAATCAGCTCAAAGGGATACAATTTTCGTCGCCGGAAGATGCGCTGTCAACGTTTGAGCAGGCTGTAAACGAGGTATCTGCGGCGGATTGGAAAAAGTGTTTTGAAAACTGGTTCAAACGCATGAAACTTTGTATAGAGGCTGGTGGAGAGTACTTTGAAAAGATTTAATAAAAAAATATTTAACTATAGAACACTTTTTCTTATTTTCGCAAAACTTTCTGAGTGTCCCACGTATATTCCCACAGGGGTAAGTAAAGGTGTATGAACGTTACTACGTTTTGGGTAGGGGCAAGAAGAGTTACCCCTCCTGTGGGATACACCTCTGCTTAGTCCTACGGGGTAAGTAGAACTGCCTCTTTACAGGCAGTGAGAACATGAGATACATTTTGCCAACTATCTTTTCGATTTAACGCGATAGGGGGCTATATTGTCCACCATCAGACGCTTTTTTAAGCCCATGATATTGAGTGTAAATACCATCGTCGACAACATCATTGATTGCCATATGGATGTAGGCTGGTGCAATACGGTGTTGAGCCTACCGGAAACCAGGAGTGCCAAAGAGCTGTACAAATTAGTTAAGTTTGAATTAAGGGCTCGACTAAAATGTGTTGTTTTGTGTGTAAGATAAATAAATAAATATTCTACGACATTCTACACAGCGCTTTCTAGACCCAAAGTAAGCATAGTTTAACTAACTTGTGTTATAGGTTCCAGAATGCGGATAAACATACTTATATACTTTTTTTTTGTAAATACATAAGAAATACATACAGTATTAGCCTATTATAATAATATAATAATACTAATGGTAACTGTACATCTGTATCTACTTTCTCGGGTTTGATAAGCGGAAGAGCCATGCCAGCTCTTCCGCTTATCAAACCCGAGGTGGCTTTCAATCTTTCTCTTATACTTCACAACTATTAGCTGTTACCCTTTGTTTATGTATCCAGCCTCGATACTAACACGGTTTATTTATTTAACGGGCCGGGTGAGGTGATGTGGTGCACTCGATCTATATTGATAATTCGTTCGAATTAGATAGAGAAAAATGTAACATCGAAATCAATTCTACCCGATTCCTTAATATAATAGTCTGATGATATTCATTATAAAATGCTTATGACTCTCTAATCAACTATCTTTTATACGTGGATAACGTGGAGTTACGAGATTTTTAATGACTATAGGTATTTAAAATATTGTACGAATTGTTGTCATCCTAATAAAATGTACCGTAAAAAACATATTTTATTAATTTTCAATATACAATAAGTTTCTTTTTTGTTAAAAAATCAAGGCTAAATTATCACTTTTTTTGAGATTTCACGTGCTTATAAACGCTCTGTGACGTCACACATAAATAAACAGTTTTTCAATACAGGCTGTCTGCATTTCCTAGTGTTAATCGACTTGTTCAATTATTAATTAATAATAATGTTTCACTTTTATCTTATATATCTCAAAATAAACCATTATTTTTCCAACTAATTTCAATAATTATATAAACGTGCTTTAAGTCGCTTACTGTTTACTTTGGTGTGACGTCACATGTCACGGGATCCGTTATGGCGCGTACTTTTTTTAAATCAAACTTTAATATCGATTTTTATCGTAAATAAAACAGTTCTCAAAAAAATATTGATGCCATCTGCATTTTTATGTTGTAATAATAATATAAAACAGAACTATTTTTTAGCAGTATTCAAATACCCTATTTTACTGTTCACGACCTTTCAGGTAGGTATAGCATGATGAGTTATAGTCCAGATTTTTTTTTCTGGCTTCTTGCATCGCATTTAGCCAATGTCAAGTCAAGTTAGGGAAATATTTACACCCAATCCTTTTACAAATTAATATTTTTATCAGATATTCGAAAAACCCGCGTCTGCTTCAGTCGAAGTTTCCCGCCCTTTTTTTCGTCCTAGTAAAGTAGTGGGAGCTTTACTAAAGGCTTCTTTGGAGTTTTGGAAACAACATGGAAAATCACAATTCACGGTAAATATGCTACTTTCCTACACTTGTGCGTGTTGTCGAAGACGTTATGTCTAAAAACGACGTTATCTCGAAATTACATAAATTTTAGAAAATGAAACACTGCCTCTATGCGTCTTTTCCCGTGTTGGCGCCAAAACTCCCAAGTCCGTCCCAAATTTCGTAAACAACAAAATTAGTAAACAACCTTGTAATAATAAAGTTCTCATCAATATAGTTTAGACCGATTTTGCTCTACTGCTCCTATCATACCTGCCTATAATAGCTTGATGATATATAGCGCAGTTTATGACTATGTCCTATTCAAATTCAAATTCAAATTCATTTATTTGCAGAAATGTGGTCATACATGATGTTGCATACAGATAATTCAGTTCCGCACATCTACCATTCAGTGGCATGCAAATGCAAATGACATGTTTTTGAACAGGTGTGGGCGAAGAACGTTCATGCATGAACGTTCCTAGAAGAACGTTCATGCAAAATTTCAGCCAAATCTGTTCTTAAGGGTGCTGAAAAGTAATTTATTTATTACACGTGGTAAATGTATTACCGTTGAGTATTTCCTGACACTGTGCCACTGCCATAACTTTTTTTTTTCGTGCGGAAATCCCTTCGGATACCCCCCCGCCGACCAGCGGGGGCGGTTATGTCGGGTTTGAACCGACTAAAAACGTGAGGAACGAAAATCTTGACAAAATGCGGTTGTTAAGTACACACAGTGAAAAGGCAGGTATAATAAGAAAAACTGAAAGAAATAGGTAATATGCTTGACGTTTTCGTATTCGTTACGTGAAACCAAAAATGTACCGACCAAGCGAAATATGAGTGTGTGCATCTGAAGTACTACTCTGTCAAGAAAGTAACCGGAATTAGGCAATAAAACTTAAAATATGTATTATTCGCAGTCGAAATAATTCTTATACACCAACGAACTACTCAATCATCAAAACCATTTTTAAACACATTTTTTGGAGCCGCCTTCATTACTCGCCGCGATTTTTTAAATGACATCTATTGACTGAAAACGGGTGCCTTAAAGTAGTAATTTGGGTTTTGAAAAAGAAAAAAGTCTGCCGGAGCTATATCAGAGAAATATGGTGGCTGTTTGATATGATGGTAGAGCTCTTAACCAGAAATTCATTCACAATGATAGCCTTGCGAGATGATGCGTTATCGCGGTGCAAAATTCATGCATTTTCTTCTCGCAAGTCTGGCCTTTTCCGACGAATTAGTTCTCTCAAACGCCTTATAATGCTTAGATAATATTTTTTATTTACTGTCTCACCTTCTTACGGAAATTCCGAGTGCACAACATCGCATCTGCATCGCGGTAATCGAATCTACTTCAGTTGAAGACTATGACGACTGACTAGAGTGAGGCAAATCTTCCACAACATCTCGTTCGTATTTAAATTTGCTGGTCGTGATCCACACATAGGCAGTTTTTTTTAAGTTAAATCGGTTCACCATAAGCCATATTTATCATTTTCAGCACTTTGAAACAAAAAAATCCATTTGCAAGGAAAATTTAAGAAGGATGCAATGTAC
Organism: Cybosia mesomella; assembly: GCA_946251805.1. Taxonomy (NCBI): domain Eukaryota; kingdom Metazoa; phylum Arthropoda; class Insecta; order Lepidoptera; family Erebidae; genus Cybosia; species Cybosia mesomella. The sequence goes on from OX276406.1 coordinate 5,760,275, forward strand.
GAAATTTTCTCCCATTGTGAAAATCGCAAAACACACTTTTGTTGAACTTACTAAATGGCGCAAAATAAAAAAAAAGAAATGACTAGTGACGCTCAAACACCGCGTGGACATAGTGGACAGTTCTGTTGTGCTCACTTAGCGGAAAAAAGATCTTCTACGACCACTTCAAGCAGAGTTTCTAAATTGTCAATTCCCGATACTTTTTTGACAGTATGTAGACCTAATTTCACCAGTTTTATTTTTGTACGTCTGCCTACCTCCTCAGGTACACACAAGCGTGAGTATATAATCAACAATTCATATCAAAGCGAAGCGATAAATTCATAAGACGTGCACGAAGTCTTCAGACACCATTACCAAAGCTTAGGGTGTTAACGCAACATAGTTTCGTTCACCAGACAGGATACAGCGATCCATTGAATATGTATGGGGCCATCGTAAAGGGCGATAAAAGTCAACTGGCGCGCACTAACGCTGGCAAAATAAATTCAGCGAGTAAATGAAGTCGGCACGGACAATGGACCGGGACTCACCACGGCCCATTACACCCCCAGGCGATTACGCCAAAACGCCAATTCAAATGAAATCATTTACCATATTATTTTCATTTGCCAACACCGCCCCACCCACACAAACTCCATTTCACTGCCTAAACTCGTACGCGGCTCAGCCAATTTTTTAAATGTGCCCGCTCAAAATAAATTATGTAGGTTGGAAGGCGCTGCGGACAAACAAGAAATAAAACAGTCGTGAACCGCGGAGCCGCGCGGCGACGCGCCAGACAGAGACGGCGTGAGGCGACTCCTCCTCCGGTCGGCCCTCGCACCCTCCCGCACTCCGCCGTTCAGCTTGAAGACGGCCCCGAGAGCTAAGCTCCCGTTTTATTGTCACTTACACCTTGCCTAAGATTTGTTTACTGCTAAAATCTTCCTGCTAGCAATCTTCGACTAACTATATAAAACGGTTAAGGTTCGAAATCCCGTGAATATATCTTGGTTGTCTGCAAAGTTAAGCTTGCTCAAGAGTATACAAGACAAGTAAATTTTGAATCAGAGCTCTGATTAAAGAATCAGGCGCAGAAACGATTGCTTATAAAGTATTAAGATGCTTATTTTGGATCGTCCGAGAATATTTGATAATAATATTGTTGTCTTGCTGTTTCATTATGAATTTTGAAGAGTTTACGTAAAGAGCATTAGACATAATTACCAATCTAGTTATATTTATTATTTTTTCCATGAAAACGCTCACGTATTTCGTTCGTATTGACGCAGAGATAATTTTATTTTCTCGTAACGAATAGCGGCGTAAATGAGTAAATTAGATGTTATACCGATTACAGGAAAACAGCCCGTACTCGAGGTTTTCGAATGAAACACGAGTCTTTCTGGTGCTTAATTTCTAATTCGTGTTTTGTTTAAAACCGATGTAAGTAGGTAAAATGATTCTCCGCATATATAATATACTGATTTGACAACTAAGAAGTTTTTTCGTTAATAATTTTTTCATCACATTTTTTTTCATTCGATACTTGTAAATTCTTCAATTGTTTCAACAAATACTACTCCAAGTTTGGCATTTTTCTACGATACACCAGCTAATAGCTTCACTAATAACTCTAGTCTAAAAGACTGGACTCTACGTACCAACTTCATTGGTATTTCATAACTAGTTTAAAAGATAAAAGTCTAAGTGACTAGAATGTGGGACATTGTAATGTAAAAGACTGTAATAGAAGAGACTGGACTGTAAGAAACTGGAATTAAATGACTGGATTTTAACATAACATAACATAACATAACTTCACGCCTGTATCCCCAAAGGGGTAGGCAGAGGTAATTTAAATCGAATCGAATCAGTGGCAATAGCTGAATAATTCCAAGAAAGAATCCGTCAAAATCTGATCACATTTGGAACTTTCTCACGGCAACCCTGGGGTTATCCTTTCGAGGGCTTACCCGGGGTGCCCGGCAACGGACACTTGGGGAGGACACCGTGCGGTTTTAGTTGAGACTCGAGGGGGGGTATCCGAAGGGATTTCCGCACGTAAAAAAAAAAAAAGAAGGTCCAACTACAAGACTAGCTAACAAGTATCCTAATCATCCATGCCGATATTCTAAATTCGAAAGTAACTCTGTCTGTCTATTACGCTTTCACGCATAAACCACTAAACCAATTTTGATGAGATTTGGTACACAGATGGAAGGACATAGGCTAACTTTTATCGCGAAAAAAAAGGCTTGTAGGGGTTCAAATAGGGGATGAAAGTTTGTATGTATGTTCGTCATTTTTAAAGATAACACCATGAAACTTTATATTATTATAGGCACTTGATAATAAATATGCGTTAGTGTTTAGGAAATTATGAACTGTGTAGGGAGGAAATAGACAATGATAGTTCGTTGATTGCGATAACCAACTTCCACGCGGACGGAGCCGCGGGCAACAGCTAATAATTAATATTATAGTACGAAAGAGAAATTCTTTATTTGTTGTTATAATAAATTTATTGTGAAATAAAACTATTTTAACGGGTTCTATCGCGAGGAACCCGTGACTATGGCTGCAGAAAAGCAGCAGTGGTCACGGGTTCAATTGGGTACTTTAATTGAGTTAAGTTACACTTCAAACTATGAGACAACCACCATCTTTAGTCTCCGCGTGACCATGACTGCAGAAAAGGAAACCAAAACGACGTGATCAGTGTAAATAATAAAATAACATTAAATAAATCTTGATAGAATGCGTTAAAAATAATTTTATTTCAAGGAAGGAAGCTCGTGAAAGTCGTGAAGTGTATAAGGACAGAAGTAGATGGCGGGCTGTTGTCTCTGCCTACCTTAGAAAGGGAAAGGCGTGACTATTTATGTATGTATGTATTAATATGTGTGTGTAATATTCGCGTAAACTTCTGACAGTATGTGTTGCTATTTTCGTCACGTCACGCAGTACAGTAATGATTTCATCGACTCTCAATTGAATTCAACTTCTGCATAAATCTATGACGCTATTTTTTCTAGACACAGATCTATTAGATTAATTATGTATGTATGTATTAGACCAATTATGCACCTATTGTATACACTTAATACATATGTATCGTATACCAATATATCAATACTAATAATGAAGCTGAAGAGTTCATTAGTTTGTTTGAACGCGCCAATCTCTAGAAATAATGTAGGATTTAATAAAATATTTTTGCATTTGATAGGCCAGGTCTTAGGGAAGGTATACGCTACATAACATTACATTATGACCTAAAGGAGCCGAGCAGCAAGAAAAAATAGATGAGAAAGACGCGGGGAGGAGGGCGCTGCGAAGCGGTATTAGAACCGAGTACGGTGGGTGAAACCGTGGTGCACAGCTAGTCAACTAGGTATACTAGGTCTGCAATTTATTCTGCTGTTGCAAAAATTGAGCGAAGCAATTTCACCAGGACTTTTCCAGGATAACTTCTCAATGGCTAGTCCGATTTTTGTTTTTCTTTTTTGTCTTGTGTACCTATATGAACAGGTTACTTAATACCAATCGCGTGAATGAGGCTTTTGTGGTACTTTTGATTTTTTAATTACATAGCCTATGTCCTTCCCATCAGTAACATCTTTGCTTGTGTGAAAATTCATTAGAATCCGTTCAGCCGTTTGGGAGGAGAAGATGGTCTAACGAAATACAAGAGTCGTCTAAAAGAGAGCTTCATTATTTCAGAGCTTCGTTCAATGAACGATAATTTTGAAACATCCACGAGCATAGTCCGTATCCGGGTAACGCCAGAGACGGATAGCTAGTATGTAAGATATCGTAACGAGGACAAAAACTGTACATTCAACATATTTATCCCGATGCTGAAAATGTATTTTTTAGAATATTTGGCAATTTGTCTCAATTAGCCTATTATCTCCCTATTATTTGCCATAACACAAGCTAGTGAAAGTATGCTTACTTTGGGTCTAGAAACTGCTGTGTAGAATGTCGTAGAATATTTATATTTATTATTTATCTACGGCTGGACATAGTTCCTATCCAATGTTCAGCGTATACCTCTGATCCTCCGCACTACGCATCTGGTTTATTCCAGTTACCTTTTCCAGGTCATCCGACCCGATGGGGTCAGCCTATTGCCACTTTAGTGTGCATATTCTGCTAACTATGTCAGTTACTTTAGTTCGTTGTCGGATGACTTCATTCCGAAATGGGTGTTTCTGGGGCCCTACCAAGTTCATGGGGGCCCTAGCCAACCTCACCTTCGAGCTGGTACACCTGCTGATTGACGGACGAGGCTCTGGCGCAGGCGCACCTCTCGGGGTTTGGAGATCAGACGGCAGTCGCTCCCATAAAAGCCGTTTAAGTCAAACCAAGAGGAGGAGCTGGAAGTGTAAGCCTCGGATACAACCGGGAATTACCCTAAGATGATGATGATTCGAGTTAATTACGAAATTATTACCTCTGATTTAGCCGTCGAACGGAATATCCTAGAATATTATTACTATCCCTTTTATTCACATTTTGTTAAATGGAATTTTGAAGTTATTACTTAGTAGGTACTCTAACTTTTCCTATAAATTAGGTCGGCAGTTCGGGTCGTTGTTAGTTCGCAAAAATTACGGTAGATGGCTCCAGCGTCGCCCCAAGAAGTATATAATATATCGATCAAAATCTATAAACATACTTAGTTATGCATACAAATATTTGCACTGAGCGGGCTACGAACCCGCCACCTCTGATTTAGCCGTCGAACGGTCGCACAAAAAATGATAGCCCCCACTTCCTATTAATTTTATGAATCATTATGTTGGTACCTAACCAATTGGTTAAAAATTACGATCACTGAACAGTTCTCGATAACTTAGTCATACATTGATAATAATGTCTTTATGATTATTTCAATTACGCGACTTGAGTGGCATAGCTGGAGAGCGTTCGATTGCTGAATCAGAGGCGGCGGCGGGTTCGTAGCCCGCTCAGTGCAAATATTTATATACGTTACATAACTAAGTATGTTTATGGATTTAGATCGATACATACCGGGACGACACTGGAGCCATCTACCGTAATTCTTGCGAATTAACAAACCAATGAATGACTTTAAAATCATTTTTAAACATTGTTTTATGATTACTCCGCCAAATTAATTCAAAGAAATTTGTAAGCAACTAGTATGCTTACTAATTTCAAAAAAGAAAACATCTAGGACTTGACTTAAACCCGCGACCAGTGCCTTACAGGGGGAACGCTCTGACCAACTGAACTACCTAGAAACGTCCCAGATATTCGAAATATAGCAACATAAATATTTATTTAGGTTTATGTACACACACAATCAGACATAGAAATACATAAATCGAAAAAGTAGTACCTACAGAGGTTCTGTGTATTTCTTTAAGAAATCTTTTCAAGCGTCAAGACCTGCGAGAGGAGAGTGTGAAAAGAAGAGAATTATAACCAGTGAAAAGTGTGTAGGGAAGACGAAAGGCAGGATATTTTATATATCGTATTCTTCTATAATCGATATTACAAGAAAGAAAATATCTTTATTCAGTACAAGCTAGTTGGTACGCATACTTTTGCGTGTAGATAGCGCTGTGTAGAATATCCTAGAATATTATTACTATTCCTTTTATTCACATTTTGTTAAATGGAATTTTGAAGCTATTACTTAGTAGGTAGGTTAACTTTTCCTATAAATTAGGCCGGCAGTTCGGTTCGTAGTTAGTTCGTAAGACCACCTCGCAGAACATACACTGATCATATTATTGATGTATGAAAAAAAGCACACGAAACCAGCGGGCTTGCATGAAAGGTTTAATGCAGAAAGCAGGAGGCGGGCCTTTGCCCCGGCGGAAGAAAGATTTGAGTATATACTTGTATATATTAAAAAAAAAAAGTGCCACTTACATCGAGTACGAGTACACGTACGAGATCAAGCTACCGGTGGTTAATCAAACCAAACATCTTCACAAAGTTAGGATAGGATAAGTTCTAAGCAAAAAAAAAACAAGTTGAATTCCTGAGACGAGCTCAGCCGAATACAAGGCATTTTCGATTTAGCGTTTTTTTTTTTTTTTGCGATTTTTTGCCATTTTTTTTATCTTGCAATGGTTCACCCCAGCACGAATCTATTACCGAAAACAGCAACTCGATAGCTCATCTCCTTCATACCCAAAACCGTGACAGAAAATTGGCAACGACGTCGTCGACGACAACTCGATAGCAATAGGGCTTTTCTAAAGAAAATCCCTAAAAACAGTGGCACTCCGGTTGTGATGGTGTGGTTTTTGAATCGTTACTATCCTACCCTTCCTACCTGCCTTCCTCCCTCCCTATCTCACTCCCTCCCTCCATCCATCCATCCATCCATTCCTTTTTTAAAGGTATGCGAAAGCGTGACATTACGTGACGATGACAGTGATGATGACGCGATTTCCATGATTTTTGTTCACCCAAATAGTGCTCAACGCGCCTGTAGAAGTTTTCACTGCAATAATAAAAAATGGTTGTATTCGATATTTCGTAGTAAGATCTGCAGTAACCGAGCACCAACTGCCTCGAGAGTTAGCAAAGGGGTCACGGACAGCATTACAAGTTAGTTTAGCGCACAGATAACACAATGACAACTAATTGGATAGCTTAATTGACCCTCGGAATTCTCTAACTACCTTCAATGGTGCGAGTTTCGTTTTTCGAGAAAGGGTGCTATACTGCCGGAAGAAAGTTCTAGGTTGATTGCTGGTTTTATAAGGTTAGTGGTTATTGAAGTGTAGCTTCAAGTTGTTACTACAAATCGTGGATGGGTAGTTCGGACAACTTATAGTCTAGTCTAGTCTTAAATTTTGGATAAAAAGTATTTGTATTGTGATTTTTATCAGTTTGGTTAGTCTCATAAGTATATTATTAAACTAGCAGTTTAGAAAAATAAACTGGCACTCCAGGAGTGCCGACAGAAGTGAAAACTTGAACATCAACGTGTGTATTTTCATTTTGGCGTGACGGGCTTCCAGGCCTCGCGCTCCGTGTATTATGGACTCACCCAGCACGAACAACTTATTGTCGAGCACGGTGAGTGACATAGCGCGGAGCGCGCACGCAGTAACGGTAACAGTGTCGTGAATTCAATTGTTTTTTTTTTCATTTCAAAAAATGCCGAAACAGCTTCATGAATTTTACACTTCAGAAAATTGTCTCAAAACGCGAGTGTTCCGTATACAGATCATCATCATCCGAAACCACAACATTTAAGCTAGGTCCACTCTCCTACTCCTTTCCTTATGAATTTTATCTTGATTTTTACCGGAGCGACTACTGTCTGTCCTCTCAACCCCGAGAAGAAAGCCTGCGCTGGAATCTGGTCCATCAATCAGAAGGCGTATGGACTTGTAGGTGAGGTTGGGTTAGGTCCCGAAGATCTTGGTCGCCCCTTTACCTACTAGTATTCTAAGTACCCTGATTAGGGCAATCTTTAACCTATAGGAGGTCCTGGGTAATTGAAACTATTAGGTAAGAGAACTATATTTTCTTGAAACTGTCAGTCTGAGTTTTCTGTGTTTGTTGCGCCCTTTGTTTAGAGATCCGATTCTCAGCACTCCATGGATTCACCGTGCGGTCGCCGGGTCCATAGCGTGGTACAGAGAGGAACACCATGATGGCGACTGGGACTTGCGACCCAGATGTAGGTTTAGGGTGGTCACCTTGTGATGCATCAACGCTCACCTCCACCGTCAGCAGTGTTCCCTCCCCTACCTATCCAAATTTGGTAAGATCCTAACAATGCCGCTTTTGATATACGATTTAGTAAAGAGCTTACTGAAGCTCTTGGCAATCCGAGGTCTTTAAGTAAGTTGTACAGGGATTTAGCTGGAATTTCCCTTGCTCCTACTTCTACGGCGTAGAGTTTAACCACGTAGCCGTTTTTGGTTAACTCGTTAGTCAAATCAAAGTATTTGTTTGTCTTTATAGCGTGGTCTTTAGATATATTAGTTTCCCACGGTACTGTGAGTTCTACAAGCACTGCACGCTTATGCGATCGTGCAAAAAGGAATATGTCGGGTCTGGATGATGAGGCACAGACATCCTCCGGTATCCTATAGTGCTTCTCATACGTGTCTACGAGTATTGTCCAGTCAACGGCAGCTATCAAAATTGAATATGGCTTTTGAGGTGATTTCTTTGAGCAGCCTTCCTTTACAAACGCAATGTCATTTCTTTGGTTTGTGGTTAATCCTTTTTTCGCTCTAGCTACCGCCAAACTTACAGCCTCACGTATGAGTTCTAATACCTTATCATGACGGCGCGAGTAATGACCCCGGTCTAATAGCGTCTTACAACCCACTAGTAGGTGCCTAGCCGTACCAGTTGCTTCACCACATGAGTTACATGTTTTATCTGTGGCTTTTCCCCATCTGACCAGATTGTTTTGGTCGGGGAGGGTCAACTGGAATGCATTTAGGTAAAATTTAAGTAAGGCCGGTGACCAGTCGCAAATTATGGTACGCCATTTTAAGGCTATGGGAATACAAAATTCACCTAGGGTCAACCATTCGTTTTGCATTTCTAGGTTCATTGCGTGCACCTTATAGGTGTTGTTTTCGTCTGCTTGAAGAAAAGATTTTGTTATTTCTTTATCTGTTTGTCTCTGAATATTACCTAGACCTACTCTACCAGTCTGCGAGCCTATCATGATTTTTTTATGGAACTGGAGGCGTGATTCGAGCTCCGATGCATTTTTATCTTTTGGAAGGAGTTTTACTAAGTATTTCGTCTTTAGATTTCGATAAGACGTGCATTTTAAGCGACGGCTTGTTAAGCGTCATTCCAAAATTATTCGCGGATCTATATAGTGCCGACGGGTCGGCCGACTGAGCTAGCCCTAGCCACGACTTCAGTGTCTTCGTGACACTCGCATCTAGTTTTTTGAGGAGGCTCTGGTTTATATCATATATAAGAAACGGCCAGTTAAGACGCGAGGTTAAATAATTGTCATAGATCCAAGCTTTTTTAACATTACTTATTGGTTGTTGGTCTACCTTTTTTAAATCGATAATGAAACTATCAATTAATTCGTCCAAAGCTGGAGTGCAACCTCTGTTGTCAATCTTTCTTCCGAGGAATTTAAAAGGCACGGTTTCAGATATAGTTGAAACGTTTCCCCGCCTATACTAAGCCCTGGGTCATATGAAGTATACCTGGTACCCCGCCTACCCAGACATAGACAGTAGCATTTGCTAGGTTTTGTTCTCATTCCATCTGTCCATGTACAGAAATCGTCTACTCTACGCAGTAGGTCCTGGCACTGCTTTGGGTTACGAGTCAGTATTGCCAAATCGTCCGCGAATGCGAGGATAGACTCCATATATTTACCGTTTAGCTTAAACCGATAGCCCCACTTCTTGTCGTGTGTGGAAATGTTGTCTATTAAAATATTTATTACTATATTGAAAACTATAGGTGATAAACAGCAACCTTTGCTGCTACGGAACCCTAATGGGTCCGACTCGCGCTTGGCCGCTTTTATTTTTTTTGTAAATTCATACATATTATACACAGAGACACCTAGACCAATGCAAATAGACATATCATGCTTACAAATATTTGCACTGTGAGGGCATCGAACTCGACTTAGCAGTCGACCGCACTACCGCTATGCCACAGAGGTCGTCATCGTCGTCGAACTCTTTTTCAGCTTTCTATGAAAGCACCCTAGGTAGATATATTATAGGGAACAATTACAGTAGCGACAGCGCTATTGACAAGTTAAATGGCCATGTTATCAATATGTTCACGTCAGTCATCTCTTGGATAGTGGTAGTCAAACTTGAAACCTATCCCAGGCAAGGCATCAACAATTGAAGTTATACGCCACGATGACCGTTACAACTCTCTGTATTAGGTTAGGGCGTGTAGAGTTAGAACTTTGGCTCTCCATGAGATCTGATAACTTTTTTACAGATAAGTGCTCATCGTGGACTAGGCTAGGTGCCATTCGTAGGAGAACAAAGGCCAAGCAAGAGGATGTGTACGCGTCTTGTTGATAACATACTTGAATAATAGTATCTATAACTAAGGATAATCTGCAAAGCTTTCAGAGACCGCAAAATAAATAAATAAAATAATTAGGTATCTTTGTCGCGCCGCGACCGATTGCGATCGATATGTCGCACTTGAATTTGTTCAAGAGTATATCTACCTTGGGTAGGTTATCCAGCTTGGTAGAAACAACTTTGAGAAAGAAGTCACTACAAGGATCTAATTTTTGGGCAGTATTTGATCGGTCTAAATGGAAGTCGATGGGGGAGGCCTATGTTCAACAGTGGACTTCGTATGGCTGATATGATGATGGTGATGATTTGCTAAATTTCTGCCTGCCTGCGTGTCTGGTAAATAAGGTCTTTGACTAGTGCGTCCTACCTGTTTTGACTTAGGGTGTTGAGGCCTAAGGGCCTGAGGCCCAGTAGTGGCCTGCAAATAGGCTAATTGATTGAGGTACCTTTGAAAGAATTATATTGGTATTTGATAATATGAAGATTTCTTGAACTACAAATACCAACATAGATAAGTAACAAAATTTCAAATATAGAATTATAATACGAACTCTACTTAATTTGAAGTTTCGACATAGAAATTCGTTGAAATTAATGGCATTGATTAGGTAATGTTTCAAAGCAGGAAAATAAACTGATTTGTGTCAACGCGTCCCACGCGGTAATATACACTCGGTCACTCATTTAATTCGGCTCGTTTCAAAGCAATCTTTTTCAGCAGGCCGAGCATGCCGTTAAAAGTATTTCCAAACGTATAAATAATTTACGAAACGAGGACATAAAGTTTGCGGAGCGACCCCCGCTCGCATGCAAATCGAGTTGAAAGAAAGAAGTGTCCGCGACCGCGGCGCCATCTCATTCTTTCATTGAATATTTCAACGTGTGTGAGGGGGAGACAGGAGGTATAGTGGATTACTGTTTAAGCGGGAGCGAGAGAGATGCAGTTGGTAGTTGCGTTCGGTTAAGTGAATCAGTGCCCGCGCTCGCTATTAAATCAGGGCGCGGGAGCGGGGAGGCGCGCGTGCTAAAATGCTCTTTACGGCGGGTGGGGTTTTGTTTGCCGAGGGCGGTTTCAGAACGATTACTCGCAGTTGTGTGTTGGCGTCAAGTGCGGGTGCGGTGTCAGTCGCGGAGTGGCGCGACTCGCGAGTGCTCGTACGTGTTTCCGAACGGATATGTCAGTGACAGCGCGGTGACCGCGCTTTTTCGTTCGCGGAGTTAGGCGGGAAAAGTTCCCGCCCACAATAGACAACATATTTTCGGACGCTAATAAGGTACTTTTTAAATGTTTTAATTATCATTTTTTAAATTAAAGTAAGTTTTCAAAGTTTGATGGTTTCAAAGATAATTTTTCATATAGATAATATAGGCAAAAGGTAAATTGTACAATTTAGATAATGTTTTAAGTATATTGTGAGCCCATGAAATATTTTTTACCTACATACATTCTGTTTATTTATAATAAAAAATTATTACATTACTTAGATACTTTAAACTTCTTAGAGACTAGCCAGTAAATTAACATTCCTACAATACTGAATTTAACTTTTTTATGTATGAATTAGGTATAAGTATGAAAAATCGGGGATGAACGAATGGTTTTATTTAAACTTCCGCAAGTTATACGTAGCTTGTATAACTCGAGAACGGGTGGACGGATATTCATGATCTTTGATTTTTTAGATTTGTCTTTTTTTTTTGTTTTTCCAACTCCACGGTTACCCCGGGTAACCCCCACTGGAGTAGTTATGACGGACTCGAACCGGCCAAAACTGATAAAGTCAGCTGATAAGGTAATTAACATAACGAGATTCTAAGTATAGTTGGTCAGCTAGTACACTATAAAAGGAAAAAATAAAATCAACCTTGCATATGTAATGGTGAATCTAAATGACAAACACTTATTTCACAAACTTCTAAGATTTATTCAAAAAAAGAAAAGAAATAGGTATTTCTCTTCTGAAATTTCTTGACGATAGGACACCCGGGAAAGGCTCTGCTAATTCACGAACTTATTATATACCAACTGACAAATGTTGCAATGAAGTTAAATGTTACACCGTATTGTATTGTTATCGATATACTTACGTCGATTAACGAGAAGATAATGTCGATTTCCGTTAAAAAGAAGTTGAAAAAGATTTGTGAACTACGTAAACATAAAAAAATATCTTTCGCGCCACTTTTTGTAGCTTATTTTCGTACGCGTTACATTCCACGGATGCTCTGAAATTATGAGAAACAGTGTACTTTCTCGATGGACCTTGTATACCTAGCATTAAAGACAATAACTGTTATCCGCAACCTACGCCCTACATTTCAGTTAGCGTTTCAGGCTAATTTACTTAAGGATTCTTCTCCCAAACCTAGAAACTACAGCTCTACATCATAAAAATCTGACGTAAATGTTTTCGTCATGGAATCCATAAGACATCAAACTTATGTTCAAGAGGTTGTAGGTTCGAAAGCCACCTAATTAAATAAATTAAATAATAAAAATTACCAACGTGTATCCGGTCATAATAAAAGGATTTAGCTTGAGGTTTAAAATTCGAAGGCTTACCCGGGGTGTCCGGCATTGGACACTTGGGGAGGATACCGTGTTGTTTTAGTCGGTCTGATCCCGACACAACCATCCTATCGTTGGCAACGATGGAGTGAAGGCCGAGGGGGTTTGCACACGTAAAACAAAGTGCTTAAGAAGAATACTAGTGGTTAAAATACTAGTAATTTCTCTGTACTTACTAGCTATAGATAAAGTGCAAATAAACTTACGTACAAAAACAGGTTTTCCATCACATTTTTCCATTGATGTAGTATACACACTTCATGTAATTGGACGGGTTAACTTAAATTCCATGGGGACACCGTGGTTCCCAAACCCGAGGGGGCCATCTCGAAACTGGAGATGGCCCAGGGTCAGTCAGGGTGCGAGGCAAATGCCTTATGGGCCATCTTACACCCTGCGTCTGAAAACCTGAGAAGGCGTGCGGTTTTAGTCGGTTCAAGCCCGACATAACCACACTCGCTGGCCGGCGGGGGGGAATCCGAGGGGAAAAAAAGGTACTATTATTCTTAAAAAAAAGACAAACCACAATTTATTTTGCACACACATGTCTTGCCGGTGTAAATTTGTTAATAAATGAATTTAGCTTGATATTTAATTAAACAATTTCATTAATATTTTAATACTAAAATAAATACATTTTGGAGCTTAAAATATGCAAAACTAACAATAAATGATATAAAATCTACATTTAGCTTAGTTGTAGAGGTAAATATGAATATTAATAACATGAAACCTACGTTATTATTCTTAAAAAATAAATCCCGGCCTGTAAACAAACAAAGCCAATTAGAAGTGGTAATGTAACGGATAAGCCGCCACATTTTTCCACAATCATAAAGTGCAGTGCCTTGCTGGCGTAAATCCACTCTTAATAAGCGCATTTATTTAGAGCACTTGGAGAGATTAGCTAGTATACTAGCAATGAGGGACCCACGTTACTAGCGGTCTTAAAAAAATGTCATTGCAGCTTTTAAACTATTACAAACAATAACGGTTGTGAGAAGTAATGCAACGGAGAAGACACCGGATTGGAAAGGGAGCAAAAACTGTTCATAACATGGAGTGCTTCTTGCATGATTATTATGAGATGAGATATATAAATACAACTAGCTGATGCCCGCGGCTCCGCCCGCGCTGATGTCGAACAGCCAAAATCTAAATATACGTCATAGTAGCTTTATGCATGCAAAGTCTCAGCCCGATCGGTTTAAAATTGACAGTTTCATACAACTTTCATTTCAACCCTATTTTATCCCCTTGGGGGTAGAATTAATCAAAATCCTTTCTTAGCCGATGCCTACGTCATAACATCTACCTTTTTTTTTTTTTTTTTTTTTTTTTTTATCGTGCGGAAATCCCTTCGGATACCCCCCCGCCGGCCAGCGGGGGCGGTTATGTCGGGCTTGCACCGACTAAAAGCATGCCAAATTTCAGCCCAATCCGTCCAGTGGTTTGGGCTGTGCCTTGATAGATCACTATGTCAGTTAGTCAGTCACCTTTGAGTTATATATATTTAGAGATACACATACAGTACAACACAATGAGAAATTAGTTTGCATCTGTAACGAATACAAAATGGATAGTTAGTTTAAGTTTTAATGCAGCTAATTCTAAGTATTCAGTTAGTATAATTCTTATACGCGGCATAGTCTTTTGTTGGTGGCTGAACTCCTCCGTAACCACTCGCGCAATCTTGACCAAATTTACCACGGTGATAGTGTGGACACATTGGAGTGTTTTGAAGCGAGATGGTTCATGTCCGATGTACCATTGAGGCATAATCACCGAAAAACAGTTTCACGAGCGCGCGGCCTTAGCTAAGCGCGCGACCGTAGTAAGATGTCTTATTTTCAAGTAAGAGTCCTGCTCGCTCAGCTCAATTCATTTCAGTCGCACCCTGCACTGAATTCCTAGTTATACAAGTATTTACTATCTAATGTAATTTAAATACTAATTTTTAATATGATTACAATTTTATAAATTAAAATTCATATATTTACTTATATATATATATATATATATATATATATATATATTACGGCCTCTGTGGCGTAGCGGTAGTGCATTCGACTGCTACGACAGGGGGCGCGGATTCGATTCCCGCTCAGTGCAAATATTTGTATGCATGAATATGTCTATTTGCATTGGTCTGGGTGTTTCTATGTATAAAATGTATGTATTTACAAAACAAAAAAGTATATAAGTATGTATATCCGCATTCTGGAACCCATAACACAAGCTAGTTAAACTGTGCTTACTTTGGGTCTAGAAAGCGCTGTGTAGAAATCGTAGAATATTTATTTATTTTATTTATTTATATATCTTTATCAAATTACAAGTCATCAAACACAATACAAATTGAGTATCAGATCAAGGGTGTATGGGGTCCTATTAACATCTTCGGGGCCCAAGTCAACTTCACCTAATCCATACTAATGTTATAAAGCTGAAGAGTTTATTTGTTTGGTTGGTTGAACGCGCTAATCTCTGGAACTACTGGTTCGAGCGGAATAAATCTCTTTGTGTTGAATAGTCCATGTATCGGGGAAGGCTATATGCTATATAAGATTACACTACGACCAAAAGGAGCAGAGTATCGATGAAAAATGTGGCCGAAACGGGAAAAGAATATTACTTTTGTGAGCTTCAGTGGCGTGTTCATCATAAGTATTTGATTTTGGACAAAATTGCTCTTAACATAATTAAATTTCAACTAATATCTTAGGAGATATCATAGTTTTGTGACCTACTTGCACCAAATGATTTTTTTTTCTTTTTAATCAAGTACCATGCGCACGTTCATGATGTGAACGTAGGGGAATGCCTATTGCACCGCATCACTTTAGTATAGTTAAGCCAAGGCCAAGAGAAGGTTCAGGCGCAGGCTTTACTCTCGGGATGAGACGTCAGATGGCAGTCACTCTCGTAATAGCCAAAATAAACCAAACAGAAAATGGAAACCGGACCGAAATGAAAGTTTCAGATGCAAATTACTAATTAATTTTCTATATTTCAACGTAAACGTTCTCAATACACCATCTACTTGCTGACGGATCATGTCAAGTTTAGCCAGAGGGAGGCGTTGATGTGAAAACTTAACATATATTTACAAGATGTGGGTGTATATTCGAGTATTTTGGGGAATAGAATCTCCGATGCTGCACAGGATTTGTTTGGTCAGTTTTCGCACCAACGACTCTGTCCTACTCCTGCAACATAAGTGTAGTGGTCTTTTAAGTAACGTATGATGGTACTAACATACTACAGTATAGTGAAAGCCTCTAAATAAGTCGCCGTCGAGAATGATCCACTGGTCGACTCTCCAGGGAGAGGTCCACCTAGTCGCCTGCGAGATAGCAGCGGTTCATCTTCATTCACATAAGTTTTGATGTCATGACGCATCTCTAATACTGTCATGATCCATCTTCAACGCCAAAAGTAAATAAACAAAAACAAATATTTCAACACCGCTGCGATGTTTCATTCTGCCTGGCATCCCAACAACCGTAACAATCAAAATTTTATGTGTCATTTCTAAAATATTTTAATAGAATTATTATTGAAAAGGGTATGCTAAGGTGGTTTGGGCACGTAGAACGAATGATTTTTGAGAGATTGACACACCTAGTATGTAAGGAATATGTAAGTGGGCACGCAGGGACGGGGTCGACCTCGCAGTACGTACAATGATGAAATTGATAATGCATTGAAGAGTCGGGCTGTTATCTCTGCCTACCTGGGAGGGAAGAAGACGTGAGTATATGAATGTACTAATTGATGCCGACGGTGCCGCCCGCGCGGAGGTCGGTTATCGTTTTTTGGTCATATCTCCGGTTCTACTTAACCAATTGCAATCAAACATAAGACAGATTATAAGTCCGACTAAGAGCAGCTGTCTGATAAAAAAACCCGCATCAAAATTCATAACTTACATAAAATATAACATAAACTCACGCCTCTATCCCCGAAGGGGTAGGCAGAGGTGCTAGCACCCACATTTCACCAGTTTATGTTTGGGTCCCAATGTAATAGGTGGCGAGCCTATTGCCATTAACCGGGCACTTATAAACCTGCGATAAATACACACATAACTTCGAAAACCATCGAAAAGTCATTGGTGTGTGCCATGGTAAAACCTGGGATCGAACCCGAAACCTCGTCTCAGCAGTCCATTACCAATACCACTAGGCTTCATTCAGTAGTTTTTGCATCCATCGCGAACAAACAGACAAGAATACCAAAAAATATATTTATCTGTTCAGAATTGTTCATTTAACGTAACCAAACCACCAAAAAGGGTTCCTACCCGGAATTTCAGGATGTCTGGAACACAATTCTTTACTGGCGGAAAGTTTAAAAGATGCCAGATCAAATGAAAAGCAAATAACAGTTTGTTGGATAGACCTAGAAAACGCTTTTGGCTCAGTACAACACGAGCTTATGTTGTTTGCATTAAAATGGTATCACTTTCCGTCCATCATTTGGGAAATAATATCCTCTTATTATGGTAAATTAAAGTTTGTGATTAATACCAAAGATGGATACACGCCACCTTTAAATTATAATGTGGGTTTGTTCCAAGGTTGCTGTTTATCACCTATAGTTTTCAATATAGTAATAAATATTTTAATAGACAACATTTCCACACACGACAAGAAGTGGGGCTATCGGTTTAAGCTAAACGGTAAATATACGGAGTCTATCCTCGCTTTCGCGGACGATTTGGCAATACTGACTCATAACCCAAAGCAGTGCCAGGACCTACTGCGTAGAGTAGACGATTTCTGTACATGGACAGATGGAATGAGAGCAAAACCTAGCAAATGCTACTGTCTATGCCTGGGTAGGCGGGGTACCAGGTATACTTCATATGACCCAGGGCTTAGTATAGGCGGGGAAAACGTTTCAACTATATCTGAAACCGTGCCTTTTAAATTCCTCGGAAGAAAGATTGATAACAGAGGTTGCACTCCAGCTTTGGACGAATTAATTGATAGTTTCATTATCGATTTAAAAAAGGTAGACCAACAACCAATAAGTAATGTTAAAAAAGCTTGGATCTATGACAATTATTTAACCTCGCGTCTTAACTGGCCGTTTCTTATATATGATATAAACCAGAGCCTCCTCAAAAAACTAGATGCGAGTGTCACGAAGACACTGAAGTCGTGGCTAGGGCTAGCTCAGTCGGCCGACCCGTCGGCACTATATAGATCCGCGAATAATTTTGGAATGACGCTTAAGAAGCCATCAGAACTCTATAAACACCTAAGAGTAACTAAAATGCACGTCTTATCGGAATCTAAAGACGAAATAGTAAAAGTCCTTCCAAAAGATAAAAATGCATCGGAGCTCGAATCACGCCTCCAGTTCCATAAAAGGTTCATGATAGGCTCGCAGACTGGTAGAGTAGGTCTAGGTAATATTCAGAGACAAACAGATAAAGAAATAACAAAATCTTTTCTTCAAGCAGACGAAAACAACACCTATAAGGTGCACGCAATGAACCTAGAAATGCAAAACGAATGGTTGACTCTAGGTGAATTTTGTATTCCCATAGCCTTAAAATGGCGTACCATAATATACGACTGGTCACCGGCCTTACTTAAATTTTACCTGAATGCATTCCAGTTGACCCTCCCCGACCAAAGCAATCTGGTCAGATGGGGAAAAGCCACAGATAAAACATGTAACTCATGTGGTGAAGCAACTGGTACGGCTAGGCACCTACTAGTGGGTTGTAAAACGCTATTAGACCGGGGTCATTACTCGCGCCGTCATGATAAGGTATTAGAAATCATACGTGAGGCTGTAAGTTTGGCGGTAGCTAGAGCGAAAAAAGGATTAACCACAAACCAAAGAAATGACATTGCGTTTGTAAAGGAAGGCTGCTCAAAGAAATCACTTCAAAAGCCTTATTCAATTTTGATAGCTGCCGTTGACTGGACAATACTCGTAGACACGTATGAGAAGCACTATAGGATACCGGAGGATGTCTGTGCCTCATCATCCAGACCCGACATATTCCTTTTTTCACGATCGCATAAGCGTGCAGTGCTTGTAGAACTCACAGTACCGTGGGAAACTAATATACCTAAAGACCACGCTATAAAGACAAACAAATACTTTGATTTGACTAACGAGTTAACCAAAAACGGCTACGTGGTTAAACTCTATGCCGTAGAAGTAGGAGCAAGGGGAATTCCAGCTAAATCCCTGTACAACTTACTTAAAGACCTCGGATTGCCAAGAGCTTCAGTAAGCTCTTTATTAAAACGTATATCAAAAGCGGCATTGTTAGGATCTTTCCAAATTTGGATAGGTAGGGGGGGGAACACTACTGACGGTGGAGGTGAGCGCTGATGCATCAAAAGGTGGCCACCCTAAACCTACATCTGGGTCGCAAGTCCCAGTCGCCGTCATGGTGTTCCTCTCTGTACCACGCTATGGACCCGGCGACCGCACGGTGAATCCATGGAGTGCTGAGAATCGGATCTCTCTCTTCAATGTACAGACACAGCTAATTTACAATTTTATGATAGAATAGATGTATAAGCTGGCAAACATGCACAATGGCCCACTGTCAAGCGGACACCATGGTAAAAAGTAAAAAAAAAATAGATACATTTCATGCAGCTACACTTTTCTCCATGAGGAAAAGAGCTCCTAGACCTACAGTAACAATATAATCAATTGGCGCAGACGTCACACTGCAAGGCGCTCCTTGTCTCAATCAGTTGGCTCTAACGCAATAAAGACCAATAACGCATGGCCAATAAGCTCAATTACCAACAAATATGGACACGGTATTGATATGCAATCGAGTCGCGCATGGCGCCCGAGGCAATTAATGTGGCGCTTGCGACGTGAGCCTTACTCATATTCACAATATAATAGAATGATTAAACGTATTTCATTTATATGTAAATACTTGTATATAGGTACACCTGTTATCGACCATAAGGAAGAAGTGGTGTGAAAACATATCCGTTTAAGGTAGCAGCGGTGTGAAAACGGGTATCTTTTCACACCGCTGCTTCCTTTATGATCGTGTGTCCATATGTGGTCAATTTTAGTTTTCAATCAGAAACTTTTTTAGAGCTGCTATTGAAAATTCCCGAACAAAATAACCCGATAAAATTTAGGTAGTATAAAATTATAGTTTCTGGGTGACCGTTTGGCAGTTTTCATATTGTTTTTTTTCTGAAATAAGAATCTTCAGTCATCAATATAAGCATATATTCAGCATCTACATAGATTAACTTAAAAAGCAATAACCTTATCTAAATGATACTGTCGGAAGTTTACGCGAATGTCACACATTAAAATAAAACTATTTTTAACGGATTCTATCGCGATTTATTTGATGTTATTTTATATTTTACATTGATCCCGACGTTTCGGTTGCTTTTTCAGCAGAGTCTCCCCATGACCATGGCTGCTGAAAGCAACCGAAACGTCGGGATCAATGTAAAATATAAAATAACATCAAATAAATCGCGATAGAATCCGTTAAAAATAGTTTTATTTCTACCTTATCTAAACACAAAATTGGATCTAATAGGACGGGTATAATGATTTGAGTCTATTTTGTATCTAAATCAGTAGATACTAGTATGAAATATTCTACTATATAACAGGCTTTGCCTATTTGATTTGACTGAAGATCTACTGTTTAGTAACCCAATCCTGTCAAAACTACAGAATATCATATTTTTCATCTTTTTAAAGTGCTACGAGAGCTCTACGACTCTCTACGAGGCACTACGGAAATCACTTGGGTATATTTAATTAAATTCAAAAAACATCCAGAATGTCATCAAAAAACAGCTTCTCGAATACTTGGAGGTCTGAACAGGGTGAGACAGTTTTGTTGCGCCGTAGCAGCGGTGTCTTTTGTACAAGACACAGATTCGCCCTTGCGTGGAATACAGCTCTCATCTTTGGGATGGCCGCGCACAGTACTTATTAGACGCTCTCGACAGATTATAGCGGCGTGTCATCCATATCATTTGGAGTTACCAACAACTTAGAACTTCTGCAGTTGCGTAGAGACATTGCCTCTCTGGCTGTATTTTACCGCCTCTATCACGGCTTCTTCAACTAATCCCGTCTCTTTTCCGATCCAGAACAATAAGTGCTGAACTGCGATGGCAACCGCACACGGTAGAAACCATACGATCCCGAACTCAGCGGAACAGTGTTTCCTTTCTTAGTCGACGATAAAGAACTGCTCTACCCGCGCACGTGTTTCCTTCTTCTTACAATCCCAGATTCTTCAAGCGGGGCGTGAAAAAGCATCTGTTGATGCCGTCAAGGTAGGGGCCACCATTTTAGGATTGTCAGCATCTGGAATAGTGGCCTATATCTTCTGTACCTACTTCACACTAGCTTCTCACCAACCAGCAAGGTGGAGTCAATTGACGGGCTGAATTAAAAAAAAATGGATCAACAAACAAGTACAGAATCTGCGTGATAGGAATCAGTTATTAAAGTACAACTTACTAAGTTTCCTAAATAAAAGCTTGCAAGAAGCAGATACTTTAATATTCTTTTATTTCAAGGAACAGATTAAAAAATGAATCTTTTCAAATGAATTTTTGATAAGCACATCGATTCTTAATTCAAATGAACGTCATTACGAATTTCAAAATGAATGAAAAGAAAATCCGTAAATAAGAACTGGCAGGTTAATACTGAAAACGGGGTCCATATTGACTTACCTAAAGTTCTTTATCCGAAATTGTTCTTCCTAACGATTTGTAATCCGAATGATAACTCCTCCTAAAATTTTTCATCTTAAAGTTTTTATTCATACTATTTGTAGTGCTACCGTCGATGTTCATAACACTCATGTTTCCGAAAATTGTTATCAATAAAATCGTTAACATACAATATTAAAACTCCTACTGTTTTTTATCATAACGCTTTTATCCCTAAACATAATATTACCATAATATTGTCACTAATACTCGTAAAGAAATATTTACCGAGTAATTGGCACTTCATCGGCCGCTGCCGCGGCACGCTCGGCTCGTGCGTTGTGGTCACAGTTCTAACCTAACCTAAACCAATGACTATAAATAGTACCGTGGTAGGTACTATTTATAGGTGGGTAAAGTGCTACTTGTACCATGGTACTATTTATTATTCTTATATGTTATACATGTTATGTGAAAATAACTAAATAACTAAAACTGGAAAAGTTACGCAAAATTAATGTATAAAATACTGATTATTATGAATAAAAAGACATCTAAACAAAAAAGATATGACTTTGAATAATAGTGTAAAAGATGGTTATGTTTAAAAAATATAGGAAAACTAATAAAAGTATAATAGATGTTTATTGCTACCGACATTATGAAGTTGAATGATTCGGAATTAAAACATTAGAGACAGAGTAGTTAGGAATTGTGATTGTTAGGATGAAAAATGTTAGGAAGAACATTTTCGGAGTTCCAATTTTCGGAGTTGAAAATTCAGGTGAACCCCTGAAAACGATATTCGGTAAATATGTAAATAGTAGATTGTTATACAAGGAGCTAAAATGACCCATTATATACGAGGTAGTTTTACTCCCAAGCTTTAGCGAGGGTGTAAATAGAAACCGAGTTTTAATGGGTTTTAGCTCCGTGTGTTACACTATACTTTTCACTACGATTGCGAGAAAATAAAACAATCCAATACAAATTGTAAAATTAATTACGGTCACTACCAATTCAATTTGCAATTAGCGAAAAATCATAAAGATTTCGCGCCAATGTCTTTTTTTGTTTCTTCTGTAGCCGCAACACATTGCATGCATTCTACCAGAGATCGCCGATTTGAGTTCCATTTTCAAAATTAAATGAAGTTCTTTTTTTATGAAACAGTAATAAGTCGAGTCTTTATTCATGGTTATTCTACTTATGACTAAAGACTTTTTCGTTTTTGTAGGCTCATTGTCATTTGACACACAAAAATTAAAAAAAAAAAACTTTTACCCTAGGGCAACAATTGCTATTTTTTCTTCGCTCTGGTACGCCACAATGACGGTCTTTTGCTCACAAGAGGAGTGAAAAATAAATGAATCATAGGGTGTCGATGATGACCGAACTATATCTTCATCTAGCATTCTGTAAAAAAAGGGATGACGATATATTTAGTCCTCGTCATACTGGTTTTTTTTACGTGCGGAAATCCCTTCGGATACCCCCCCGCCGGCCAGCGGGGGTGGCTATGTCGGGCATGAACCGACTAAAATCGCACGGTGTCCTGCCCAAGTGTCCATTGCCGGGCACCCCGGGTAAGCCCTCGAAAGGATAACACGTTAAATTTTTATTCTTATCACTATCATCCTTATACCGATTTCCTAGTTACGTCCAAAGATTGCACTTTAGGGCCTGGGATCCGCTTGTTGTTTTTGATTGAAATGTCTGACTTTTCTGGGAGCAACTACCTTTCGAACTCCCAATCCGGAGGGGAAAGTCTGCGCCAGAGCTTCTTCCATTATTTAGCAGGTGCACCATGTACTCCTTGGTGGAGCCCTGTAACTATGAAATTTGTCCTCTAAAGATTCTAAACATAATTATACGAGTACATTATTTATTAATTATTTAACTGTAAAGATCATATGTAAATTTGTTAGTGTCCAGCAACTTCTGAGGGCGACTGTACGTCATCATTTTTCATTATTATCTATTGTAGAATAAAGTTTATTTATATTCTACGGTGATAATAAAACCTCGAACGATCGTGCGGCCTACAAATATATTGTAGTTGTGCTCTCTAATGGGCCATAATGAGCAATAATTAGATTGAGTTGGACAAGCGATAGCATTCGGTCCGAATAGTTATTAGTTTCGACTCAATTTTCAGATTTACTCGCAGTTTGGGAGATTGTTTAACTGAATATTCTGACAACTCAAAGCTAGCGAGTCTATAAAGTGGTTTAAGTAATTATGCTGTTGTTGCTGTGTGTAGCGTAGCGGTAGAGCGTTAGACTGTTACGTCCTTGGCCGTGTGTGCATGAATATGTCTTTGCAAAATAAATTTATAGAAAAAAGTAAATAATAAAATAAGAAATTACAAAAAAAAACTAAGTATCCAAGTTAGCGCTAGATTGTGCTAACAATTAGAATAACAACCGATAGTCGTATGGGTTTACGGACTGATTACCAAGAGCCTCGATCAAAATCTCAAGAGGCTCGCGTTAGGCGGTTGGGTCAAAAGGCCACGGCCGGGGTTGCCCAAGTCGTTGGACGTATCCGGCGGCTGGGTCTTGAGGTGGCCCTCCACAAGTCCGAGGCCCTTTTTTTCTATGGGCCCCGGACTCGGAATCGACCACCAGAGAGATCCAGTCTTATCGTAGGAGGTGTACGCATCGCTATCGAGTCCTCGATGAAGTATCTAGGGCTCGTACTCGATGGGCGGTGGGACTTTGGATATCATTTCCGAAGTCTGGCCCCTAAGCTTAAGTGGGTGGCGGTTGCGCTGTCGCGGCTGCTGCCCAATCTGAAGGGGCCCGACGCCTCCTGCAGGAGGCTCTACGCTGGAATCGTGCGGTCCATGGCTCTTTACGGGGCACCAGTATGGGCAGTGAACCTGAGGGCTAGCAACGTCGCAATCCTGCGATCCCCCCTGCGGTTGCTGGCCGTCAGGATTATAAGGGGATACCGCACGGTCTCCTTTGAGGCGGCGAGTCTCCTTGCCGGGACGCCTCCATGGGACCTGGAAGCGAGGGCCCTTGCGGCACTGTACCAGTGGCGCAAGGAGGCGCTGGAGCGGGATCTAAGGACTGCTCCACGAGAAATCGAGGGGCAGCGATCCCAACTCCGCCAGGTGCTCGTGGAGGAATGGAAGGAACGACTTGGGCAACCAAGCGCAGGGCACGCCACGATTGTGGCGGTAAGACCCGTCATGGAGGAATGGCTGGAGAGGCGCCACGGAAGCCTGTCCTACCGGCTGACGCAGGTGCTCACCGGACATGGCTGTTTCGGTGAGTTCCTGCATCGTATACGCCGGGAGCCGACGCCCGAGTGCCACCATTGCCGGGGCTGCTCTGTGGACACGCCACTTCACACACTGGCAGAGTGCCCTGAGTGGATGGAGCAGCGCCGTGTCCTTGAAGCAGCCGTCGGAGCGGGAAGCCTCACGCTGCAGACCCTGGTGCTGGCCATGGTTGGCAGCGAGAGTGTGTGGAACGCCGTCGCCTTCTTTTGCGAGGCAGTGATGCGCGCAAAAGAGGCGGCAGAAAAGGTCGGGAGAGAGCTAGCATTGTCCCGTGCCGTAGAAGGCGCACCGGGCGGCGGAAATCGCAGAACGATCTCCGTCCTCCATGAGCGCGGGCCTGGGGGTGACGGTCGGGGCTAGCCGTCACCCTAGCAGAAGCAGGCCCAGGGCGGTGGCGCGTCGTGTTTCTGCGCACGCTTCTCTTAGGGGGAGGGTGGATTACATCCACAATAACGCGTTGGGGTCGCCAGCGCTGGCGACCGGAGCCGTTCGGGGTCTCTGGGATATCCTTCCTAGGGCACACCAGATTCCCTGTACCACATGGCTGACGCAAGAGGGACACCGTGCGGTTTTAGTCGGTTCAAGTCCGACATACCCATCTCACCGTAAGCTCCGGTGGGGTGAAGCCCGTGGAGGTTTCCGCACGTTAAAAAAAAAAAAAAAAAAAAAAAGGCGGTTGGGTCAAAGGGCTTGATGCTGAAGGCAGAACTCCTCGATACGGCACATATTGTGAGGAGATTCTTCTCTCTAGAGCCCTAACCACCGGTGGTTTGGTCCTTTTTTTTTTTTTAACGTGCGGAAACCTCCACGGGCTTCACCCCACCGGAGCTAACGGTGAGATGGGTATGTCGGACTTGAACCGACTAAAACCGCACTGTGTCCCTCTTGCGTCAGCCATGTGGTACGGGGAATCTGGTGTGCCCTAGGAAGGATATCCCAGAGACCCCGAACGGCTCCGGTCGCCAGCGCTGGCGACCCCAACGCGTTATTGGGGATGTAATCCACCCTCCCCCTAAGAGAAGCGTGCGCAGAAACACGACGCGCCGCCGCCCTGGGCCTGCTTCTACTAGGGTGACGGCTAGCCCCGACCGTCACCCCCAGGCCCGCGCTGATGGAGGACGGAGACAGTGCTAGCTCTCTCCCGTACCTTTTCTGCCGCCCCTTTTGCGCGCATCACTGCCTCGCAAAGGAAGGCGACGGCGTTCCACACACTCTCGCTGCCAACCATGGCCAGCACCAGGGTCTGCAGCGTGAGGCTTCCCGCTCCGACGACTGCTTCAAGGACACGGCGCTGCTCCATCCACTCTGGGCACTCTGCCAGTGTGTGAAGCGGCGTGTCCACAGAGCAGCCCCGGCTATGTTGGCACTCGGGCGTCGGCTCCCGGAATATACGATGCAGGAACTCACCAAAACAGCCATGTCCGGTGAGCACCTGCGTCAGCCGGTAGGAAAGGCTTCCGTGGCGCCTCTCCAGCCATTCCTCCATGACGGGTCTTACCGCCACAATCGTGGCGTGCCCTGCGCTTGGTTGCCCAAGTCGTTCCTTCCATTCCTCCACGAGCACCTGGCGGAGTTGGGATCGCTGCCCCTCGATTTCTCGTGGAGCAGGCCTTAGATCCCGCTCCAGCGCCTCCTTGCGCCACTGGTACAGTGCCGCAAGGGCCCTCGCTTCCAGGTCCCATGGAGGCGTCCCGGCAAGGAGACTCGCCGCCTCAAAGGAGACCGTGCGGTATCCCCTTATAATCCTGACGGCCAGCAACCGCAGGGGGGATCGCAGGATTGTGACGTTGCTAGCCGTCAGGTTCACTGCCCATACTGGTGCCGGTAAAGAGCCATGGACCGCCGCACGATTCCAGCGTAGAGCCTCCTGCAGGAGGCGTCGGGCCCCTTCAGATTGGGCAGCAGCCGCGACAGCGCAACCGCCACCCCCTTAAGCTTAGGGGCCAGACTTCGGAAATGATATCCAAAGTCCCACCGCCCATCGAGTACGAGCCCTAGATACTTCATCGAGGACTCGATAGCGATGCGTACACCTCCTACGATAAGACTGGATCTCTCTGGTGGTCGATTCCGAGTCCGGGGCCCAAAGAAACAAAGGGCCTCGGACTTGTGGAGGGCCACCTCAAGACCCAGCCGCCGAATACGTCCAACGACTTGGGCAACCCCGGCCGTGGCCTTCATGGTTGCCTCGCGGTGCGTCTGGCCTCGTACTGTCACGAGTATGTCCTCAGCGTAACACGTCAAGTCAACACCCCCCAGTCGTAACCGATGTTCCACAGGAGCGGCCCCAGTACCGAGCCCTGTGGAACACCGCACGACCGGTGGTTTGGTCCTTGTACCCGAAGCCGGTATGCCACTATTTTTACATGTATTTATTTTCTATTTATATTTATAAATATAATTTATATGAAATAAAGGAAAAATATTAATAAATTCATTTATTTGTGAGAATATTAAATAAAAGTTGTTACAAAATATAAATAATGTCCATAATATTCTGCTGTCTCCAGCGTACAAATATTAAAATATATTTAAGGAAAAGCTTTGTATTTTATCCCAGAATACTTATTTACATGTAGCCCAAAGGTTGATAAACGACCTAAAATGAGAAATAAACTCCACAATACAGTTAGCAATATGCGAAGTTTATTCAATACAGCGGTGTTCAATTGAGTGGCGTCGCCGGCGCGGGCGCAGTCCTCTACATAATTGTCCATAATTGTTGCGACCAAAGGGTACACGACAGCGAATTATTGGTACTAACTATGTTACAGAGAGACCTAAGCTGTTTATTATTTTTCTCATAAATACATGCATAATATTTGCGAATATCGAATTATTATCGAATATCTGGTACGTGTCTAGGCGGCTCAGCTGGTCAGAGCGTTCCCCCTGTAAGGGACTGGTCGTGGGTTCAAGTCCCGTCCTAGATGTTCTCTTTTTACGATCTAAATCTATAAGAAAATGTAAGCATACAAAATGCTTAAAAAATTTATTGAATTAATTAGGCGGAGTCATAAAAAACAATGTTTAAAATGACTGTAAAGTTATTCATTGTTTTCGTAGTTCGCAAGAATTACGGTAGATGGCTCCAGCGTCGCCTTAAGACGTATATAATATATCGGAGAAGTTCAAATATCTGGGACGTGTCTAGGTGGCTCAGCTAGTCAGAGCGTTCCCCCTGTAAGAGACTGGTCGGGGGTTCAAGTCCCGCCCTAGACGTTCTCTTTTTCCGATCTAAATCTAAAAGAAAACGTTAAAAATTTAATTGAATACATACATATACACATTTGGTGTGTACAGGCCCTACTAACATCCTTGAGGCCTAAGTCAACCCCACCTGCAAGTCGATGCACCTGCTAAACAACGGATGAGGCTCTAGCCCTGGTCTTCATCTTGGGGTTGAGGTCTAACGGTATTTGCTCCCGAAAAAGCCAACATAGCAATCAAAAATAATAAGCGGACCTCGGCAGACTTTTGACTCAACTGGGACATGGCTATGAGAATGAGGATGAAGTTCTGTAAGATAAAACTATACATCAATACTAGCTGGCTTATATTAAAGACTTGGATACTGCAAAGGAAGTGAACGATGTTAAAACAGAAAATAATGGCGGGCTGTTGTCTCTGCCTACTCAGGAGAGCGAAAGGTAAAATTTTCAGAATACTTTTAGCTACAAAAAAAACTAAACAGTTAAATACAAAAAAAAACATTCAAATAGGCACACATTCCAAAGAACGACAAAAGAGAAACTACCACCATTTCCCCAACTAATATCTAAAGTGGCGAGAATGCTATTACAATTGCAACACTTTGAAGACTTAAAAACAGCAAAGGAAGTGAACGATGTTAAAACAAATGATAATGGCGGGCTGTTGTCTCTGCCTACTCAGGAGAGTGAAAAGTTAAATTTTCAGAATACTTTCAGCTGCAAAAAAAATCTAAATACAATTAAAATCCAAATTAAATTCAGGGACCTTGCAACACGTATGATCGACGCTTCTCGTGACCAGAAGGCTGGCTTCTTTTTAGCACAGAGAATAAGTATTGCCATACAACGTGGCAATGCTGCCAGTCTTCTGGGCACGTTACCACAGAGGGCATGCGATGCGAAGGAATTCCACGATTGATTTAGGTTTAAGTTTCTTTTAATTATTTATTTTATTTAGTTTAGTTTAGTTAGATTTACAAAATAATCTATGTAGTTTAAATTGAATTAAATTTATTAAAATATTCAAATAAGCTTCCCACATTTCAAAGACCGACAATAAAGAAACAACCACCATTTCCCCAACTAATATCTGAAGTAGCGAGAACGCTATTACAATTACAAACAAAAAAGCATCAAATTGAATCAAAAGTATGCAGCAGCGAGCATGTATCGTCGCTTAAACCGATTAAAGGCCAGATAGACCCGGTTACGCAAATGATGACTGACAGGTGATTGTAGGGTTGATACTTGCATAAATTACATAAAAAAATTTAGACGGTATTTGATTTTGTTGACTCTACACTAAATATCTTCCTGATTCTTTAAATGTTTGGGATATAGAATTCATCATTGTAATAGGTATAAGGTAGATACAGTCTAGTCCAACCTTGACCACAATCACTCCGATTTACAGGTATTTTCAGATAATATATTAATAATATCATTACTAGGACGAATGTCTAAAGCGGCACTAGTAGGTTCGTATTAAATTTGGTTAGGCAGGGAGGGGAACTTGTGTAGTGAAGGTGAGTGCAACAAAAGGGGCCCCTTCTAAACCTACACTTGGGTCGCAAGTCCCAAGCACTGTCCCGAACTCAGCAACACGATGGACCCGGCACCCGCACGGAGAATCCATGGATTGCTAAGAATATCGGTCTCTTTCAAACTGACATCTATCTACACTATTATAAAATTGTAAATAAGTTGTGTCAGCGAGCTGTACCACTGAAGATGTCGACCGCAGTGATCGACGAAACGTCTGGAATACAAGTTTCCGATGGACCACGGCCAAACACCCCGGAAGCAGTATATTCTACAAGTTGTGTCTGTAAATTAAATATCTCTAATGTCAAGCATTGGGAATGATAAAATGAAAATACTTGGGCCATGTTAAATGAACGATTCTAACCACAAAAATATTTATTTTGGATTTTTTGTCTGTTTATCTGTTTGTTCGCGATGGATGCAAAAACTACTGAACGGATTTTGATACTGCTATAAAGGTCTTGGTCAGACTTAAAATCTGCCATGTTTGATTGCAATTGGTTGAGTGGAACCGGAGATACGAATAAAAAACGAATAGCGATCTCCGCGCGGACGGAGACGCGGGCATCAACTAGTTATAGCTATAATTAGTCATCATTATCTTAGGGTTGTATCCCGATTGCATCCGAGGCCTTCACCTTCCGAGGTGGAGCGACATGCGCGCCATAGTAGTCCCGGGGCTCCGTCTCGAAGACGGCTTGCCGGTTTTTCCTACTACACTTCGCACGATCTTAGGCATCCCAGGCAGTGAGACCCTCACGACATCAAACCAGTACTTCTTTGGTCTACCCCTCATACCGGAGCTCAGCGGAAGTGTCATGGCCAGATATTGTGAGATCTGTACAGTTGAATACCAAGTAGTCGGTCTTGACGCTAAGAATAAAATTGATGATCAGTTCAAGTATTCCACTTACGTAACCCTTACGCTAGAAAAACACGTCCTATAGCTATTTAGCAAGCAAGTAATGGTTCTATAACAAAAAGAACATTAGAATTACACATAAATAACTGTTTGGTTAATATTAATCATATCTATTCTAAACAGGCAACTGAACAACACACATAAACCCTTTGAAATGCACTTTATTATTTTTATATATTATCGATTGGATTGTCGCGCCCCGATTGAACCATTGGCCGCTATTAATAGTTAATTGAAACTGTTCAATTGATCTCCATTACACTTTGTAAAAGTTCGATATGAAATGAACGAGCTAGTTCTGTGATTAAATATTATTGATTGTAAGCACAAGCGGGCTCGAATCGTAAAAGAATTTGTTTCAATTGAATTGAATTTTAAATTTTCTTTAAGTTTATATAAGTATTGATTGGTGTCACGTGTCAGTTTTAGCTTTTATTATGATTAGTGGAAAAAACTAGAGGTTACGTAAAACCTATTGAATGTTTTAACTTTTTTTTATACGTAATCTTATTCTGCCCCTACCTTCTTATCTACGTACTATTTGAAAACTGCTGAAACTGGTGTGTTTTCGTTGTAATCACTTGACTTTAACTGTATAAGTAATTTAAAATGTTCGTGACAGCCCTGAACTCGGATGAATTACAGTAAAATTCAATAACGTGTACTTCGACGAGTATCGTCCAATTCACCAAAATTCCCCTCATTAACGTTGGCAGCCGCAACGAATTATTATATTGAATTATATTTCTATTATTGTACTTGTATAAATTACAAAATAGGTATTAGGTATATTGCGGTTTTAGTCGGTTCAAGCCCGAAATAACCACCCCCGCTGGCCGAGGGGGGGGGGGTATCCGAAGGGATTTCCGCACGAAAAGAAAAAGAAAAAAAAGGTATTAGGTATATTTATTGGTTTCGAGATGGCCCCCTCGGGTTTGGGAACCACGGTGTCCCCGTTTTGCCCCGGTTTGGGGGAGGGGCGCTAGTCACCCCACCGTCCCGGCCTGCTTCTGCTGGGGTGACAGGTGGCCTCACCCGCCACCCAGGCCTGCGCTCATGGAGGACGGAGGTCGTTAAGCGACCTCCGGCGCCTGAGTTGCCTGCGACGCGCGGCGAGCAAGCCCAGGGTCAGTCGGGGTGCGAGGGATATGCTCTATGGGCAACCTTACACCCCGGCGTCTGTAGACCCGAGACGGCGTGCGGTTTTAGTCGGTTCAAGCCCGACATAACCGCCCCCGCTGGCACGCGGGGGGGTATCCGAAGGGATTTCCGCACGATAAAAAAAAAAAAAAAAAAAAGGTATATTTATTGGTGGGGTGTGTGTTGGGTAACCTCCTCGAGTGTCGCTCCGATTCCGATCCCGCTGCAGTCCGGGGGGAACGGAATCGGAGCGGCCGGTACACCCTGGGCGGCGGTCAATGGCTTCCCCTTCAAACCTTCATAGGGTTGGCATTGATCGTCGGCCAATACCCAACGTGGCGGGAACACATCGCTCTCCGTACTCCTCTGCTTTCAGAGGAGAGAGGATGAGCGATGCTGTTAGTGGTGAGATGGCCCAGGGTCAGCCGGGGTGCGAGGGATATGCTCTATGGGTAACCTTACACCCCGGCGTCTGAAGACCCGAGACGGCGTGCGGTTTTAGTCGGTGCAAGCCCGACATAACCGCCCCCGCTGGCCGGAGGGGGGGTATCCGAAGGGATTTCCGCACGATAAAAAAAAAAAAAAAAAAAAGGTATATTTATTGGTATATTATTTATTTGATTCTATTTTTTTTGTATGGTAGATACAAGATTTGATATGCACGCAATGAATAGACTGCCTGAAGGGCTCGTGGCTACTTGGTAACCGAGTAGGTTAACACATTGCAAAGTTAAGCAACACTAACCAAGGTGGTCTTAGGATGGGTGACCATTCTTCTGACACATTGAGACCCCTCCGTGCCTCGGAGAGCACGTTAAGCCGTCGGTCCCGGTTGCCATACACACATCTATGGCAGTCGTTATGGGTAGTAGGAGCCCTAAAATGCCGACATGTTCTGATAATAGAATTTCGATAACACCAATGGGTTGTGGAGATCAGATGGCAGACGCTTCACGGAAAATATGGAAGTTCAGCTGCTTCGTAGTTAGACTGAAAGGCCGAAGCGCTGAGTTGGGAGGAGGCTCGGAGGATGAATGTAACTTTGTATTTATTTTTTACTAGCTTTGTCATAGTCATACGGTTCAATTTGCTTTATTTTTGGAATCAAATCGCTATGCGTATGATGATTACATTCTGATTATTTTATTATTGCCACTGACACATAAAGAAGAAAACTACTATTGAAATAATGGGCCGTTTTATATGTTGATATCAGAACTATATTACTCGCATCTGATTAGACAAACAGAAAAAAAAACCGGTGAAGTGCGAGTCGGACTCGCCCATGAAGGTTTCCGTAGCAGCAAGTAAATTTTTTATATTTGAGTTGATTGAATGAAAGGTAAATTGCGGTTAAGTAATTAAATTTATGACGTATTAAAAAAGAACTACTTACTAGATCTCGTTCAAACCAATTTTCAGTGGAAGTTTACATGGTAATGTACATCATATATTTTTTTTGGCTTTATCATTCTCTTATTTAAGAAGTTATCACTTATGAACTTATCACTTTGGAAGACTCTCTCGCGCAAACTAGGTATTCAGTTTAGAAAAAAATGATATTAGAAACCTCAAAATCATTTTTGAATTAGATTCCATAGATTTTTTCTATTTTTGTGTGAAAATCTTAATGCGGTTCACAGAATACATCTACTTACCAAGTTTCAACAGCATAGTTCTTTATATGATTTTAGATTGACATGGTCATTTACATTAAAATTAGAATTATAAACGGGATATTTACCATGTTTAGTATCTTTTTCGAGAATCCGATATTTCGGCACTGTTACAAGTACCATGATCACGGATGTACTCTACATCCGTACATCATCATGAGTACATCCGTGATCATGGTACTTGTAACAGTGCCGAAATATCGGATTCTCGAAAAAGATACTAAACATGGTAAATATCCCGTTTATAATTCTAATTTTAATAGTTCTTTATAGTTTTGGAAAAAAAGTGGCTGTGAGTAACATACGGACGGACAGACAGACAGACATGAAGAATCTATTAGTGTTTCTTTTTTTGCCATTTGGCTACGAAACCCTAACTATATAGCTTTTAGTCTCAATAAATTAATTCAGTGCTATTCACATTCAACGACTTTCAAACGAACTAAAAGCATTTATGAAAGCTTAAAAGTCAAAAAAGTAAATTTATCCATCATCTCGGCTGTTTGCCTTGTAAACATTGATACTCGATATCGTACGCAAACACAAATTACTGCAAAATTGTATTTGTAGCGTTTAATTTGGAATCGACTCAGATTTAATAAATTAATTTCACTCAAATCGAGTAATTAGGTATCGATACCTTTATCTGTCAATATATTAATGAGCCTATGACTGTTTGTTTAAAGAGGTCGTACAACAAGACTGTAGCTTTTTTTAATTATCATTTGCTCTTTAGTCTATTTTTCTTTACTTAGACAACATTTTCAGCTCTTCGAAAATATCTTATTTCAAACACAGGCATTGATATTAGTGCGAATAGTAAAAAAAAGTGTTAACAAGCCAGAGACTAAAATAGACAGGTGCTATAGGGAATAATTTGAAGTTTATTTAATTAGGCCACTGATGACAATATATCTAACTGATCCAAAACAATTTAAAAAACAGAATTTTTCTACTTATAAAATCACTCAGCTAAATGCATTTGTTTTATTTGTACAAAATATAATTTTAACAGAATAAACAAAAAGGTTTTTGCGAGATTAACATCAGTTCCCACATTTGGCGGCACCTCACAATGGTACGAGGGCCCTCTTCCCTTCTCCCGTGTTATGCCAGTGACGATAATCTCACCTCGACAAGATGTGAATACGAAATGAAGAGCCTTCACCGGCACCGTCACAAAAAAAAATTACCACAACCTTTTGAAATTCGAATGCTAATTCCTTCGGTTTTATTTAATGCTGGCCTTTTAATGACATAAGTGGCTGAATGAGATTTGTTTGTGTAAAAAGGGGCAAAGACAATTGTTCCTAATACCAGTAGTCCTTGATTATGTATAAAAACTGAACGTCCCGTGATGTTATCCGCGGGGTTTTTTGGTGTATAAAGTAACCTGGGTGATATTTGTTTTTTTATTTAATTAATATGTATATATACTATGTGATGTCAACGACCTCAAACTCACCCAGTACAAATTAGATAACCTTGAGCGACTCCAAAACTAGAAAAATTCAGAAAAAGCTCATAGTTACCTATTCCTCTTTTCGAGAACGTTCATATTTTAAAATAAAACTATTTTTCACGGATTCTATCGCGATTTATTTGATGTTATTTTATGATGGTACCCGACGGGGAGACCTAAAATCACGATAAAATCCGTTAAAAATAGCTTTAATACCTTCCGACAATATAAGGTTCATACTCTTTCTTTGTTTCATAGTATACCTACAATTAAATCGTTTAATTCAATTATAAAGGACTACTTGAGTTCCTTCATGATGCTTATTTGAATAATTATTTTAAAATTACCATAAATAATATATAATTTTAAAACAAAAACGTTCCTTTTAGGTATAAAGTTTACCATTTACATAACCTCAGAATTGAAAAAAATATTGAAACGCTGCTTCTCAATGCACAATGGTTTTACCATTTCCTTTGCTAAGTATTTTGTATATTCTATTCTTTATGCGTGGTCCTCTTTTGGGTGCCGACACGTAAGTTAAAAAGAAAATTACAATAATATGAGCTGAAGGTTGCGGTATTGCAGCGCGGATGCGTCGCCGCACGCTGCCGCGGTGGGTGTAATGCGGTAATAACTCGACAATATAAATAGGATTAGTGTATCAGGACCCCACGCGCGCAGACAGGACGAGCCAATACACGCTTCGGCCCTGTGCTCACAATCACTTGAAGCGGGACAGAAATCACAGAAATAAGAATATTTTTGATCATATATTGCATCTAAAGCTTGCACTTTGAAGCCCAGGATCCGCTCTCTAACTCTTTCACTAGATTTGATTTATCTTAGCTGTTACGAGCTCTATTCTACACCCAATATTTCAGCTTATATGGCTTGGATAACGACCACCACCTGGCGAATCTGCCGTTCCTCTTGCCCTTAGCAGGTACTAAACTAAGTCCCAGTGATTACTTAGCATCAGAGGGCCAATTCTCATAAAAAAATGCTCAATAACATTATAGAACATATCAATATCTACAAAAAACTTCGTTAGATCATAGATCCAACTATTGTAGTTATGTCACTTTCTACCTTTTTACTTCGAAATGCCAATGAAAATCATGTTCTCCATACCTTTGTGTTAATTCTCATCCAAATAAATGATTTCGTATTAAAGAATGTTTTAATACCTGTTGATTATTTTTTGAATTATTGAAATCGGACATTCCGTTCAAAAGATATTATGATATTGAAAATACGAAATTAGAAAACAAGAAACACGCAGACGCAGAGCGCTGGTGTGGCTCCAGCTACCTGCGAGCAACGCGGCGGGAGAGGTGGCATCGCGGTGCGGGACAGGGGTGTGCACATCTATGAAACAGGTAGCTGTGTAAAAAAAATACACCCCCTAAAATAAAATACATAAAACAAAAGAAATTGTAGACATATGTATATAAAAAAAAGGTTTATTTTAAATTTCGACCTGTGTGGGTGGGGATGAAATAGGGGATGATAGTTCGTTGGTTGCGATAACCGACAACTACGCAGGCTAGTAACAAATATAAAGATTCCATTGACTAAACCTGACGGACTTACAGAAGTCAAAAGAAACCTAGTTAAGTTATTCGACTAAAACCACCGGTTTCAGCTACTAAAAATGTAATATGCATATAATATAGTTATTCATACGTTATTTTAATAGAGGTTCCTCTCGGCGACTGAAGGTAGGCTACAACATTATCCTGTAACGAAAAGGTGTAACCGTTAAGCAGATTGGCCGTCTGATATTTTATAATCCGACCCAGATTATCACAGAAAGTTCATTTAATGTATTAAAAGTAACCCTGAATATGAATTTGTGTTAACAGTATTAGTTATTTTAACTTTGTTATCCTAATGGGTTGATGAAATTTCCGCGCTTTGTGGCTTTGGTTTGGATTTTAATGGGCTGTTGATATTATTGAGTAGGTATATAACTGGATATAGGACTGGCTGTAGAGGCGATACGGGAGCCATTCGCACCGGCTGACGCTGATGATCTCAGAGAAGCCTTTTGGACCACCTGTGTCAGATCAGGAAGGGCCTAACATCCGAGTGCGATCATTGTGATGCAAACGAGGACTCAGGGCTGCACACGCTGGCAGGAGTGCCAGGCGTGGGTGGTAGTGAAATGGGCCCTCGTGGCAGCCCATGGAGTGGAAATCCACTCGCTCGGCGTTTTACTCATAGCGATGGTGCGAAGCGTGTGCACTTGGAGAATTAAAAGCCGAGGGATCTACGCAGAAAAAGAAGGTCCGCTTACTGTTTTTGATCGGTATGTCGACTTTTCCGGGAGGCACTGCCTTCTGACCCCCTAGCCCTGAAAGGAAAGCTTGCTCCAGAACCTCAACGGTTGTTTAGCAAGTGCATCGACTAGCAGGGGTCCTTGGATTGGGCGTCAAGGATGTTAGTATAGCGCTCTACACTCAACGTCCGATTCTAGTCTGATTTTGTTTTAGTCAGTAAAAAAATATTATTAACCACTGTGCACTGACGTCATTCGCAGCATCGAATGCGCCCGCGCATCGTTTAGCCGATTCATTGCTCCATTAATGTCATTTATACGGACGACTGTACACGTGGGTCTCTCCAGTTATTTATGTGCAATTGAATTTCATTGCCATTTTCCTCCCGCAAATAAAGTTATGTTAGTGATACGGCTTGTGTTATGTAATTTTTTAAACATCGGCTATGATAGATAGATATGAGGTAGGTTCAAGTCCGACATAACCGCCCCCGCTGTTATGTCGGTGTGTTATGCGGGGGGGGTTACCCGAAGGGATTTCCGCAAGAAAAAAAAAAAGTAGGTTAAGGAAAATATGGATGGATCGCGTGAAAGAGTATATGGCAAGGAAAGGAGTTACTGAGGAGAATGGTGAAGGTTGACAGGAAAATGTGGAAGAGAATGACATGTTGCGCTGACCCCAAGTCATCGGGATAAGGGCAGGCAGTAGATGATGACAATGTCCTGGTGATATTTTGAAAATGGTAGGTAAATATTTTATTTTCTTATTATGTTATTATTATTGTATTAGTATAATAGTACACTACTAGCTGACCCGGCAGACTTCGTACTGCCTCAATCGATAACAACTTCCATATTTATTCACCTTTTAAACCTTCTCTTGACCTCCACAAATTATTCAAGACCAAAATTAGCCAAATCGGTCCAGCCGTTCTCGAGTTTTAGCGAAACTAACGAACAGCAATTCATTTTTATATATAAGAAAGAAGAAAGAAGAAGAAGAAGAAGCTTAGCCCAGTGGCGTACGTAACGGACTGCCGAGACGAGGTCTCGAGTTCGATCCCCAGTCACCCTGGGCACACACCTCTGACTTTTCGTAGTTATGTGTGTATTAAAAATGTTAATTATCGCTCGCTTTGTAATGATCCCGGTAGATGGCAATAGGCTCGCCCCCTATTACATTGGGACCTAAACATAACTGGCGAATCGTGGGTGTGTAATACACCTCTGCCTACCCCTTCGGGGAAGCAGGCGTGAAGTTATGTTATGTTATGTCTTATTATGTTACGTATAATGCCGCTCTATTGTGGTAGCTCTTATAGAAGCTTTTTTGAGGTGGCACTGATAAGTGCCTTTTGGTTTGACTCTGAGAAGACCCGTTTTGGCCATTGTGGCGGAAGGATTAGTCACGCCGCTCCAATACTTTCTTCGCTGAGTCAGTCTTGGAGCGATGTGTCCAGGGTGCGACGGGCGCTCATGTAGGCTTGTGATGTTCACCGCACGGGGAGGCTCCTTCCATGCACCCCATTTTCTTATTATCATCATCATCATCATCACAGCCGTTAGTCGCGGTTGCATTCAATGTTGCGAGTCCGCACTCCTAATCTTCATCTTGATTTGGTTTATGTTGGCTTCTATGGGAGTGACTTACTTCTAACCCCCTTTCCCCGAGAGGAAAGGCTGCACCAGATCCTCGTCCGTTAATTACCTAGAAGGTGTACCGGCTAGTACGTGAGGTTGACATGGACCTGGAGATTTTGAGCCTTCACACCCTATCTATGCTATCTATATTTATATATTCTTTGTTTATTAAAGGGTGTGTAGTTCCTTTGTCCAATCCATGATGCAGTTTCTAAAATTGTCTGTTTTTTTTTTGATCTTGCGTGCTAATATAATAGATATACAATAGCAATTAATTCAATATCCGTACGTAACTCAGATCTGCGTATATATATCACATTGCACTTCACTACAGACTGCAGTGCAATCTAGCAATTTATTCATCCAAATTAATTGATTTACGGCCAGTGCGTCCTTTGCGTTGCGCTCTTCGGAAGAACTGTTTTATAAAAGTGTTTATATGGATGGATGCCTATTATATTTTAGAGGTGATAAAAATTAGTCAGTGTTGTAAGGAGTGAAATAAAATATAGAGGAAATACCCCGTAGTCGCACTAGTTACGCACAAAATGCTTTCGTAAGACGTGCTTGCAGGTTGTACAATGATATACTATTACATGTAGACTTGTTTAGTGAATCTCTTGGATGTTTTAAGAGATTGGCTTCGGAATGTCTCAATGAATAATTGTATGTGTTTTATGTGTAATTACAAAACACAGGTATGTAAGTAGTTAGTTAAGTTAAAAAAATCTTTTTGGTTGTTATTAAAATAAAATTTTATACTGTAGTTTTAAAAATGCAGGACACTGTAGGTCTACAATTTTTAAATTTGTTTCTATATTTCCATACTTGTATTATGACTGTTTGTTTCTAAATAAAAAAAAAAAAAAAAAATACCAAGTTGCTTTAGCTTGTGAGTTCGATAACCATTAGCATACAGCAAGGATTGAATTGCAACTATCACTACCTACTACCAACAAACACAAATACCAACCTCTGACTTTTTATCGTTGTTGTTATTCAATAAAAATAAATAATATTTTTTTTAAAACAACCTTTTATTAAAAATATTAGTTGTACTAAAACGAAAAAAGTAATTTTAAGTAAGGGGTGCCCGGCAACAGACACTTGGCGAGGACACCGTGCGGTTTTAGTCGATACACGACATACCCACCCCCGCTCGCCGGCGGGGGGTATCCGAAGGGATTTCCGCACGTAAAAAAAAAGGGTTGTGCTAATTACAAAAGCTTGTAGCAAAATTAGACTACAGAGAAAAAATTAGTGCAATTTATTTCGTCTTGAGAGTTTCTCAAGACTAAACAAATGAGCCCAAACTCGATAGGTTTTTATTGTTTAGCTTATGAGTTCGTATGGCCACCTTGCTACTTCATCATCAGTGAATTACATCCGGAGTAGGTTGGGCGAGGAGTTGAGCACACTATTTTTTTTTAATAAAGAACAATAATAATTGAAATTAGGTTAGTTTAGGTTGGGGTGTGTGTTGGTTAACCTCCTCGAGTGTCGCTCCGATTCCGATCCCGCTGCAGTCCGGGGGGAACGGAATCGGAGCGGCCGGTACACCCTGGGCGGCGGTCAATGGCTTCCCCTTCACCCCTTCATAGGGTTGGCATTGATCGTCGGCAAATACCCAACGTGGCGGGAACACATCGCTCTCCGTACTCCTCTGCTTTCAGAGGAGACAGGATGAGCGATGCTGTTAGTGGTGAGATGGCCCAGGGTCAGCCGGGGTGCGAGGGATATGCTCTATGGGTAACCTTACACCCCGGCGTCTGAAGACCCGAGACGGCGTGCGGTTTTAGTCGGTGCAAGCCCGACATAACCGCCCCCGCTGGCCGGCGGGGGGGTATCCGAAGGGATTTCCGCACGATAAAAAAAAAAAAAAAAAAAGGTTAGTTTAGGTTAGGTTGAGCGCGTGGGCCGCCGCCACCTCCTTCTGCGAGCATGTAATGCTGGCGAAGGAGATGGCGGGCGCGCCCGGGACAGATTTATAACTCTCCCGGCCCGCCGAGCCCGTAACATGCTCGCCGCGCGTCGCAGGCGACTCAGGCGCCGGAGGTCGCTTATGACCTCCGTCCTCCATGAGCGCAGGCCTGGGGGTGGCAGGTGAGGCCGCCTTTCACCCCAGCAGAAGCAGGCCGGGATGGTGGGGCGACTAGCGCCCCTCCCCGACCCGAGGGGGGCTTCTCGAAACCGGAGATGGCCCAGGGTCAGTCTGGGTGCGAGGGATATGCTCTATGGGCAACCTTACACCCCGTCGCCTGTAGACCCGAGACGGCGTGCGATTTCTTATTATCATCATCATCATCATCACAGCCGCATTCAATGCTGCGAGCCCGCACTCCTAATCTTCATCTTGATTTGGTTGATGTTGGCTTCTATGGGAGTGACTTACTTCATTCCGCACGAAAAAAAAAGAAAAGGTACTTGTGTTAGGAGTGGATGGGATCCATATTTAATTTGATGAAAATTCCCACATAAGTATAAATAATAAGCTGATGTCCGGGGCTCCAGCCGCGCGGAGGTCGGTTATGGTTTTTTGGTTATATCTCCGGTTCCACTTCACCAATTGCAATCAAACATAGGGCAGATTTTAAGTCTGACCAAGACCTTCAAGAAGTAACTGTATCAAAATCCGTTCAGTAATTTTCGCGTCCATCACGAACAAACAGATAAGAATTCGAAGAAAATGTTTTTGTGATCAGAATAGTTGATTTAACCTAACCCAAGCTTTTTTAAATATCTCCAATGTACAGACACAACTAATTTACAATTTTATAATAGTAATAATAGATAGATAGATAGATTTATAATAATATAGAAGAACTTTATGGTTTCTGTATCACACACACACACACACAATGAAATCCACGATTAAAATTCCGCAGTCACCTGTCCGTACGCCTGACACAATTCATCGCTAATACACAATCAAACACAGGTTAAGTAATGGCCTATGATCACAGGCGAATGCCGTCACAATTGCACGATTGCGATGTGAGGATTTAAATTCATTGCGCCTGCGACTATCAAGGACTTGATCGACGGTGTATTATTAGGCGGTGTCATTCCGATGGTAATTCGGGAGAGTATTAGATCGGAGTGTTTCTGAAATTGTCGCGGTGCTTTTCAAGTGGTTTAGAAAGTTTTATAATGTGTAGTTAGTTTTAAATGTGTGATGGTAAAGGCATAATTACTGTGTGGCGTTATGTGATAAAGAGATCCGATTCTCAGCACTCCATGGATTCACCGTGCGGTCGCCGGGTCCATAGCGTGGTACAGAGAGGAACACCATGACGGTGACTGGGACTTGCGACCCAGATGTAGGTTTAGGGTGGCCACCTTGTGATGCATCAGCGCTCACCTCCACCGTCAGTAGTGTTCCCCCCCCTACCTATCCAAATTTGGTAAGATCCTAACAATGCCGCTTTTGATATACGTTTTAATAAAGAGCTTACTGAAGCTCTTGGCAATCCGAGGTCTTTAAGTAAGTTGTACAGGGATTTAGCTGGAATTCCCCTTGCTCCTACTTCTACGGCATAGAGTTTAACCACGTAGCCGTTTTTGGTTAACTCGTTAGTCAAATCAAAGTATTTGTTTGTCTTTATAGCGTGGTCTTTAGGTATATTAGTTTCCCACGGTACTGTGAGTTCTACAAGCACTGCACGCTTATGCGATAGTGAAAAAAGGAATATGTCGGGTCTGGATGATGAGGCACAGACATCCTCCGGTATCCTATAGTGCTTCTCATACGTGTCTACGAGTATTGTCCAGTCAACGGCAGCTATCAAAATTGAATCTGGCTTTTGAGGTGATTTCTTTGAGCAGCCTTCCTTTACAAACGCAATGTCATTTCTTTGGTTTGTGGTTAATCCTTTTTTCGCTCTAGCTACCGCCAAACTTACAGCCTCACGTATGATTTCTAATACCTTATCATGACGGCGCGAGTAATGACCCCGGTCTAATAGCGTTTTACAACCCACTAGTAGGTGCCTAGCCGTACCAGTTGCTTCACCACATGAGTTACATGTTTTATCTGTGGCTTTTCCCCATCTGACCAGATTGCTTTGGTCGGGGAGGGTCAACTGGAATGCATTTAGGTAAAATTTAAGTAAGGCCGGTGACCAGTCGTATATTATGGTACGCCATTTTAAGGCTATGGGAATACAAAATTCACCTAGGGTCAACCATTCGTTTTGCATTTCTAGGTTCATACTGATGTTATAAATGCGAAAGTTTGTATAGATGTAGGGATGAATATTTGTTACTTGATCACGCTAGAACAGCTGAAATTTGGCTCATAGAACGATTATTGTGTGGAATAGCATGTAGGACTTTTTATCCCGTTTTTATACCGTGGGTTAAAAGAAAATGATCAGTATTTCACGCGGGTGGCGCATGGGCAACATCAAGAAGAGTTATAGTATATATACTAAAGAAGCTATTAAGATCAAAATTTGGCCAAAATATTTTATTCTAATATACTTATATGAATGGATGCTTTTTAATTTCAATAGTTTTTTTACTGTCAATTCGGACACCATCAACATATAATATTAAAGCTATTTTGTACAGCGACAAAAAGGGACGATCCGGGATTGTTGACAGAAGTGAAAACCTGAACAATTACGTTTGTATTTTTTAACCGTCGTTATACATCCCTCCCTCCCTCTCTCCGTCGCTCCCTCCTTCCCTTCCTCCATCTTCCTCATCCATCCATTCATTCGTATATCTATGTATGTCACCTGAAGAAGTTTTCACTTCAATAAGGAACGAGTTGCGATGACGAATCGTCACCGAGACGCTGGCGTCTTGCATGCCGCGAGTTCCATGATTTTTGTTCACCCAAAAAAGTGCTCATATGGGAAGTGCTCAAAGTGCCTAAAAAGTTATCACTTCATAAAAAATAAAAAAAAAACTAATAAGAACCAAGGAACCAAATAAACATGTATTTTAGGTGAGATTGGCTTTGGTCTCAAAGCTAGATGATAGAGGTAGAACCCCTTACACCCTTATGTTTATTTAAGTTGTTGAAGTGAAAACTTCTTTAGCGGCGTTGTGCACTGTTTTGTAATGGGTAAAAAAGGTTAAACTCGCGTCAGGACACGTGTCCTGATCGAAAATTCGTAAGACGGAGGGAGAGTAGTTTTTATAACAACGCCATCTTTGTCGTAGTTGATGAACTATTTGGCCTCCATGAAATTTCGAACTGATTCATAATGAACAACATAGGTGGCTCTGAAATATATATTTTTATAATATAAAGAAGAAAATATTAATAAGAACATATTTTTTCGTGTTTTCACTTCTGTCGGCACTACCGAAGTGCCACTGTTTTTTTATTTTTCATTAATATGTTTTCACCTGTTTCCTTTGTATTGTAGCTGGCGAGCGGCGGAGGGGGTGGCCGCAGCCTGTTCTGCTACCACTGCCCGCCGAGCCTGCCGCCGCACCAGCATCGCCTGCCTACCTTAGAGTACCCCTTCTCTGCTTCACACCCCTGTAAGTACTATATCACGGAATATGAAATGATTAAAAACTTCGGTAGCTTAGTGGTTAAGGAGTCGCCCTTACGGTTGAGAGATCCCAGGTTCGACACTTCCAACGTGAACACACTAACATAAGCAATTTAGCTTAGCTGGAGGGTTTTGCAAGTATACTAGTAAATTTAGTTTCTAGTATCGACATTTTTTTGTTTTATCGCTTTCGTGACACATCACTACATAGTATAAAACAAAGTCTCTTTCCCTGTACCTATATCCCTATGTATACTTAAATCTTTAAAACTACGCAACAGATTTTGATACGGTTTTTTTAATAGATAGAGTGATTAAAGAGGAAGGTTTATATGTATAATAACATCCATTGCACCCGTGCGAAGCCGGGGCGGGTCGCTAGTTATAAATAAATAAATATCCTAGGACATATTACAGTTCCATTTAGATTCAAACTAATCAGAGCTTGATATATGGGATCTAGAATGCGTAGAAACATACTTAGATACATTTTCTCGTAAATGTTTTTTTTTAAATCTCGTAAACTGCTTTGAAATGTACTTTTAATATTTTTATACGCGAAGACCTGTTATCGG
Organism: Cybosia mesomella; assembly: GCA_946251805.1. NCBI lineage: Eukaryota > Metazoa > Arthropoda > Insecta > Lepidoptera > Erebidae > Cybosia > Cybosia mesomella. The sequence continues at coordinate 5,804,842 of OX276406.1, forward strand.
CTAATAATAAATAATCTGTTGTAATACTCTAGTTGAATAAGCTGTTGGACCTCCATAAATAAATAAAAAAAACGGAGGCGTGTCGTGTGTGCCCTACACACGCCTGCCAACTCACCGAAGCGGGATAAAACCCGACCCCACCAGGCGAGGCCGCGTTGGCGGCCAAAGTCCGCCGGCAACCCTGGGGTTATCCTTTCGAGGGCTTACCCGGGGTGCCCGGCAACGGACACTTGGGGAGGACACCGTGCGGTTTTAGTCGAGACACGAGATAACCACCCCCGCTGGCCAGCGGGGGGGTATCCGAAGGGATTTCCGCACGTAAAAAAAAAAAAAAAAAAGGACATATTACACAGTTCCATTTAGATTCAAACTAATCAGAGCTTGATATATGGGATCTAGAGTGCGTAGAAACATACTTAGATACATTTTCTCGTAAATGTTTTTTTTTAAATCTCGTAAACTGCTTTGTAATGTACTTTTAATATTTTTATACGCGAAGACCTGTTATCGGTTAATAATAAATAATCTGTTGTAATACTCTAGTTGAATAAGCTGTTGGACCTCCATAAATAAATAAAAAAAAAACATATTATACACTAGCTGATGCCCTCGGCTTCTTAGTTGAAAATTAATTTATAAATATATATATATATATATATATATTATATATATATATATATTAGCTGTTGCCCGTGGCTCCGCCCGCGTGGAATTCTGATCCCGTTCCCGCTACCCATGGCAACCTATGCCCGGGATGAAAAGTGGTCTATGTGTTATTCCGGACTATAGTCTATCTCTGTACCAAATTTCAGCCAGATCCGGTCAGTCGTTTTTGCGTGAAAGAGTAACAAACATACATACATACTCACAAAGTTTCGCGTTTATAAGATCATAAATATGTGAGAATTTGAAAACATATATATTATCCGTACTACCTAGGTTAAGGGCCCTTCCTTTTGATTTTATACTCTGTGGCTAGCATCAAGATACAAACATAGAATTATTTATACATTACGTACTAGAGAGGCTATCGAGAACGAAACTCGTGCTCTTTTTCGGTAAGAGTTCGCTGCAGCGCTAAAACAAATTAGTCGTCTAACCCAAAAATTCAAATATGCAGCGATAGATATGGTTCATGGGAGTACTTTTGCTGTGAGGGTACTTCACTTCGGTACTTTCAAGAACTGTACGAAATGTAGCACACTGCTACTTAAAGTCGATCTTAATGGAGAGCAGGGTGGATACTTACCTGGTTGAGCATGTTCATTCATGCTGGGAGAAGTAAGATTAAAACTACCAGCCGGTAACCCTGGGGTTATCCTTTCTAGGGCTTACCCGGGGTGTCCAGCAATGGATACTCCGTATAAGAGGACTCCGTGTGGTTTTAGTCAGTCCGATTCCGACAAGCCAATCTCATCGTTGGCACCGATGGGCTGAAGCCAGTTGGGGTTTCCCAAATGAAAAAAAAATCACATAGTCTAATTCACTTTCAATTAAAAGATAGTAAATTAATATTGATTTCTACGGACATAATGTTTGCAGCATAAATCTACTTATAATTTGTTAAAAGTTCCAAGTGGCAAAATAACCGCATAGTCCAGGAGTCGCGTCGATTTCACTTATCGGCACAAACTTCTCTAACAAAGTTAGCGGCTGGCTCCGAGTCTAATGGTGTTATTCTTAGTTAGAACTCTTGTCTCGTTACCGATTTGCAATTCGATTTTCTAACTCGATTCAGTAACGATTATTATCATCGATCGATTTCAATCTTTGCTTTTCAGTTCATGCTGAGTTTTTGTGTTTTTGATTTTTGAACTGTTTTCATTTGAATTAGAAATAAGACGTCAGAAATAAATAAATATGAAAGTATGTAGAATTTAAGTTCGAACTTATTATGATTAATTTTTAATTTTTTGTTTAAAACACCAAATAACTAGTACGATATTTTTTCTGTCTTCATGAAGAAATGATAATAAATTTTACATAAAAAGACACAGATACGTAAAGAATTCGCTGTGATTCAAAACAGATCCTAAGCAGTAAATAAATTGAGTTACTTGATAAATAAAAAAAGTACTTATTTAATAAGAATTTTTTAACCCCCTAATTATTGCAACCGATATTTAAAACACCGTTCCAATTTTGACCCAAACCAAAGGGTAACGAAAAACCTCAAAAGGCAGAAATCTGTTTCTTTCGCGTTACCCCAACTGACTCGCGTGCCCAAGGGGTGGTAATGTGCTAATGAATAGAGAAGGCAGGCCAGGGGAGTCGCGGGGGTGTCGCGGGGTTCAATGCGGGGCGAAGGGGCGCATGGGCGGTGCTCCCCAGGGATTGGTCGCCGGCGGCGCCATCTATTATTCATAAAATAGTTTTTGAGTCGCGCCGCCGGTCGCTTTAACACGGTTATATTGGCTAACTTAATAAGTATTATGTCACTAAATATCATGTCACTTTTGATCACTCCCTGTGCGTCACTTTTTTTTACTTAGCACAACAGCGATCAAAGGAGCTCTAATGAAATTACAAACTCGAGTTATTTAATTGCGCCCGGCGAAAATGACAGTCTGTCCTGTAGGTGTAATTGCGTAAATACATTAATTTTTAAAATCTATTATCGTATTGCGGGTGGAAGGAATGGGGTAGACTTGTAGGAGGGGGGAGTTAGGGGTTGGAAGTTTTAAAGCGTTGAGGATAAAAAAGGCTAGTGGATAAAAACGCGGCTTAAACGAATCTATTAAAAATGTATAAGGCAATTTTCAGAACGATGCGACGCGGGGCACTCATTAGTGCGCAATCACACTGTCGCGGTGTGGTCTATGATCACCTTTATTAATGTTGTTGTACTAAAGTTGTACCTGTTTGTTTTAGCTGACTAGGGTAGTCTTTAAAGGGTTAACTTTTTAGTATTTCTGTATTATGAATAATTTTTGATTTTGATAGTCTCAGTGGCGCAGCGGTAACAAGGGTGACTGCATGAGATCCCAGGTTCGATTCCTCGTAAAACCACACGGAAGGCATATCTGAAGACCTATGTGGCGTAGTGGTAGAGCGCTCGACTACTGAGTCAGAGGTCGCGGGTTCGATTCCCGCTCAGTGCAAATATTTATGCATGAATATGTATAGGTACTTGCATTGGTCTGTTTTTATGTATAAAATGTATGTATTTACAAAAAAAAAACTAAGTACCTATGTTTATCCGCATTCTAAGACAACAAGCTTGTTAAACTATGCTTACTTCAGGTCTAGATAACGCTGTGTAGAATGACTAGAATGTCGTAGAATTTTTATTTATAAATTTATCTACTTAACGTCAATATTAAGTTGGAGGGTGTTTCTTGCAACGTAGTTTAACCAAACTTATAAATATCGTAGTCATTAAACACGAAAGCTAGTTAATCCACTGGTTCATCCAACTTTTTCCACTGCACTCAAGCTCAGACCGGACCACTTCCGGCGGATGTAAAACACTTTTTAATTTCCGCTGGGGAGGGATTTTTCTACAGCCAAGTTGATGGGCACTCAATTATTAACATTCAATTAATGAAAATATTTATAATCTGCGTAATCTGCCTGTAGACGGAATTTTATTTTTAAATGGTCCAATTTTATCATTATTAAAAGCCCAGGTGTACACCATTAAGTTAATTATTATTTAAATAATAATCTCGAATGTTTATGAGAAGATTACTCATACATATACTCACGCCTTGTTCCCTCTGGGGTAGACAGAGATAACTGCCAACCATCTGCTTCTGTCCTTACACACTTCAAGACTTTCATCGGTTTCAAGTGCTTTTGACCTACCCTTTTTCAATACTACTTACACTAGGAATTCAGTGCAGGGTGCGACTGAAATAATTTGAGCTGAGCGAGCAGGACTCTTACTTGAAAATAAGACATCTTACTACGGTCGCGCGCTTAGCTACGAGGTCGCGCGCTCGTGAAACTGTTTTTCGGTGATTATTCCTCAATGGTACATCCTCAGTGTCCACACTATCACCGTGGTAAATTTGGTCAAGATCGCGCAAGTGGTTACGGAGGAGTTCAGCCACCAACAAATGGCTATGCCACGTAATGAGCTTCGCTCGCTCAGCTCAATTAATTTCGTCTATGTTTTTTGGTAAGATTCCTTCAAATAAAACTATTTTTAACACGCTTTACTAGCTTGCTTGCATGTTTGTATGTAACGTACCTTTTTTTTTTTTTTTGTCGTGCGGAAATCCCTTCGGATACCCCCCCGCGTGCCAGATCTTTTGACCTCGATTTTCGAGCCCTTCAAAACGTCAGATCGGATTTTGATAGAATTTTCACTGGCAAATAAGTGATGTTGTAAAACTTAACTTAGAATACTTTTATATTTTTACGGGGGCAAGAAGGGGACACCGTGGTTCTCAAACTCGAGAGGGCCATCTCGAAACCGTAGATGGCCCTGGGTCAGTCGGGGTGCGAGGGAAATACCTTATGGGCCACTTTACACCCCGGCGTCTGAAGACCCAAGATGGCATGCGGTTTTAGTCCGACATAACCTCCCCCGCTGGCCATCCGCTTGGGAGAGAAGGCTACATTTATATTAGAAAAATTTAAGGCTTTCTCGTACGAGCCCGGGACGGGCCGCTAGTATAACATAATGTATATTTCTACTATACAAATAAAACTCAACGCACACAGATGATCATAAGCGAATAACAAAATTAATTTGCCGAGTGAATCGCAACTGTACAAATTAGAGCAATTAATACCGTCCATTAGGTCGGTCGAACGTCGGCGGCTTTGACGTCGCATGCGCAACATACATTTAGTGCACGCTTTTTATTATTTGAATTGATTTTGTTGACGATACGGGTTAAGGATAAATTGATGAAAACGTACTTAGCTTTACGTTAAGACAATGCTTTTGATGATTACAGAAAGTTCTGAATCTGATGGATATAATAGATCCTACCTCCCACTAATATTAAAAATGTGACAGTTTGTAAAGAATAATAAGTAGGGGCGCAATGCACTCCGCGGTAGCTTAGTGGTATGGGTAAAGGACTGCTGAGACGAGGTCTCGGGTTCGATCCCAGGTATTACCATGGCACACACCAATGACTTTTCGATGCTTTTCGAAGTTATGGGTGTATTTATCGCAGGTTTATAAGTGCGCGGTTAATGGCAATAGGCTCGCCACCTATTACATTGGGACCTAAAACATAAACTGGCGAAACGTGGGTGCTAGCACCTCTGCCTACCCCTTCGGGGATATAGGCGTGAGTTTATGTTTATGTTATGTTATGTTATGCAATGCACTCTGCTGTTGCAATGTTGAGCTGAGAGTGCACTACATGATTACCTACAATTCACGCGCAATATTTTTCTTTTGAAAACCATTGAATTGTTTTTTCGGTGATGATTGCTCCGTGTCTTGTCCGATATTCAGTTTTCTTCTTTTAATCGGTATTTATGATTATAGGCTACGTTTTGGAGCCAAAACTTAGATTTTACTAATTGTGGTTTTTGAGAAATCAGCTTTTGAAATTTTTGTTCGGTGATTATTTCTCCGTGGTACTTCATAATTTAAATTTGTATAGCCTATGTCCGTCACATCACTGTCATCTATGACTATGCTAAAAATCATTAAAATCGGTATAAGGGTTTAGGCGCTAGAGGGACACAAACGAAATACATCGATTGTAGTGAAAGGAGCTTTCGCTCGACTTCGTCTCGCTCTCAGCTCAATAAGTTTATTTGGTCTATACTATTAGATAATATTATTATTAAAATTCAAATAAAATATAGATTACAGAATATATGTAATACTCGTATATATGCAATCTTACAGGTTTAGGTGTCAAAGAATTTCTCCCCAACGATGTCAACTGAAAGGGTAGCCAAAAGGCTGGCGGCATTGACGGCCTCTGTGGCGTAGCGGTAGTGCATTCGGCTGCTACGAGAGGGGGCGGGGGCTCGATTCCCGCTCAGAGCAAATATTTGTATACATAAATATGTCTGTTTGCAATGGTCAGGGTGTTTCTATGTATAATATGTATGTATTTACAAAAAAAGAAGTATATAAGTACGTTTATCCGCACTCTGGAACCCATAACACAAGCTAGTTAAACTATGCTGCTTACTTTGGGTCTAGAAAGCGCTGTGTAGAATGTCGTAGAATATTTATTAATTATTATAATTATTGCCACGTTTGTGAAGATGTTTGTATTTTTGTTACTAATTCACGCTCTAACGGCAAAACGAATCTGAATGAAATTTGGCTGTAGTATGAAATAACACATGGCTACTTTTTATTTCCATGGGAAGCGGGAACGGGATCACAATTCGACGCGGGCGGAGCTGCGGGCAACAGTTAGTAGATAGATAAATTCTTCATTTATACATGATGTTTACGATATATCTAGTACATTTATAATAAGGTTATTGCAATATACAGTCAGCCGCAGAGAAACATTACCCCCAACGTTGTACGGATTGAGTTTTCAAGGAACTCTCAAAGTTCCGTTGCCAAATGGCAAAAAACGGAACGCTTATAAATTCGTCATGTCTGTCTGTCTGTCCGTCCGTACGTCACAGCCACTTTTTTCCGAAACTATAACAACTATGCTGTTGAAACTTGGTAAGTAGATATATTCTGTAAGGGTTTACAGAATATATCTACTTATTATGATTTTCACACAAAAATAGAAAAAAAAACAATAAATTTTGGGACCCATACATAGAACTGAAACTAAAATTTTTTTTTCATGTAACCCATACGTGTGGCATATTTATGGATAGGTCTTCAAAAATGATATTGAGGTTCCTAATATATTTTTTTTAAACTGAATAGTTAGCTCGAGACACACTTCCAAAGTGGTAAAATGTGTGCCCCCCGTAACTTCTTAAATAAGAGAATGATAAAACTAAAAAAAATATATGATGTACATTACCATGTAAACTTCAACCGGAAATTGGGTTGAACGAGATCTAGAAGTCATAAATCGTAAACCACAATTTACCTTTCGTTCAATCAACTCAAACATAAAAATTTTACTTGCTGCTACGGAACCCTTCTTGGGCAAGTCCGACTCGCACTTGGTCGGTTTTTTCCTATACCTTCTGTCCTCACCTTTGCTTTCTGTAGGTGGTAACACGCATGGACACCTACGCCACACAATATATATAGTACTTACTTACTTATTCATGTGCCTACCGTTCATAGGTCACGGTAATCGCTTATCATAATATGGACAATTTGCAAGCACAGTACAAAAAAAAATCCTAAATCATTTATAAAACAAAACGACATATCACTCCTCTAAAACAATTTCCCTGCTGTAAAACTATTACGTTGACAAATAAAGCCAAAGTCACTCCATTCGACCCATAATACTGGCTATTAGGGGTAATTCTCCTCAAGTAATGTATGGAACGGCATTATACCAAGAATAATAGAAACCTTAGGGTGGGACAGCCCTAGCATTTGTCACTGGATATATTACGTCACTGTAGGGTGACCATAATCACTGTTCAGATTAATAAACTTGAATGAGATATTTTTTCAATTATGTTATAAATTATTATAATTGTAGTACCTTTTTTTCGTACTGACATCACCTCGGATACCCCCCGCCGGCCAGCGGGGGCGGTTATGTTGGGCTTGAGCCGACTAAAACCACACGCCGTCTAGGGTCTACAGACGCGGTGTAAGGTTACCCATAGAGCATATCCCTCGCACCCCGACTGACCCTGGTTTCGAGATGGTCCCCTCGGATAATTGTAGTACCAATCTATAATCTATATTCTATTTATATCTTTTGTCTTAATAAAGTGTATGGGGGCCCCAAGATCTTCGGGGATGATTAACGGACGAGGCTCTGGTGCAGGCATTTATCTTGAGGTTCGTTTGGGGAATCGCTTTCGTAAAAGCTAAGTTAAGCCACATCAAGAGAAAAAAGCGTAAGAGAGCGGACTCCGGGCTCCAAAGTAGATAGAAGCGTCGGTTGCTTAGTGGTTAAGTTCTACGATCGAGAGGTCCCGGGTTTGAATTCTGGACACTATAAAACCGACGTGAACCAACTCCTAATTTAGATTTATCGGAGGGGCTAGGGCGAAATATTTGCAATTTTGGTGACTAATATTCTTCTTAAAAAGAAAAAAGTGCAGGCTTTTTTTTTTCTATGAAAAAAAAATTAGAATATACTGCTTCCGGGCTGTTTGGCCGTGGTCCATATGAAACTTGTGTTCCAAACGATTCGCGTCAGTCGCAGAGAAGTAGCCGCCGAGGAGAGTTCTACGCACTCGTCACCGCCCGGACCCGTCCCACTGAAGATGTCGACTGCAGTGATCGACGTTTGGAACATAAGTTTCGTATGGACCACGGCCAAAAAGCCCGGAAGCAGCTTATTCTACATGCAATGCCAGCCGTGAAAGCCTTACGATGTATAATAGAAAAAAATGTCAATCGATATCTTTTATATTCACCTTTACAATAAAAAACGGGGATATCTTTTACTAGCCATAAATTTTTGGCACCCTATTGTTAGTGTCTCCACCTCATCAATTGCCGCGGACAAAGAACGTTCTCTGTTCAGCTAGCTATAATAACTGGGGATGCGATTTGGCACTCGCTGCGTAATGGTGTGGTACTTCCTGGTACGAACTTGTCTATTCACTGAGCTTCCTATAGACAATGTTCTGGAATTAATTCTAACGAACAGAGATTTGAACCGATTACCGTATTTATGGTGCTTTGTATTATACAGAGATATTGAATAGATAATAATCTTTATTCTAATTATATGCCTTATAAAAATTAAGAAAACTTAATTGATTTATGATAGAATGTTAACCAATAAATTTCATAACCACATTTTGTTTGCATGGACACACGACCACATACACAGACACATGACAACTTGTAACCTTTGATATTATTCAGCCAACAATACATTTTTGTTTGTAGTTAATTTAAACAGTCAGTGCCCACCATGTGCCCACCTTGGGCACTGACTTTTGTCAGAGTCAGAGTTTTTATATTAGCACATCGATGTTATAGTGTAAAACTGTTTGGTACATCTTCAGAATAACACACATTATTTGTCTGCTACAAAACAGGACTCACGAAATAGTGGACGAGAGTGGGTGTAATCTGAATTGATATTAGTGACATATTCTGTAAGAAATTTACTAATTAAGTTATCAATATTTTCACCTGTACATTGAAATAGTAACGAAACAAGGGACAGAAAAAATATAAGCGGTGGCAATAGTTTAGTGGGGAGGCTTCACACTTCGACATAGAGATGTCGCCAGTTTTAACACTGGCCATTACTTCATTTATTTATTTATTATTTTAGAAAACCAACAGCGATACAAAAAGGAAATAGATCCGTAAAACACAATCTAAAAATATGTCTTTCTTAAAAAACTCACAAAGTGTTCGGCTTGTGAACGGACAGCAAATAATAAGTACTAATTTACTAAATAAATTGATGACTTAAATTGATGACAGACAGCGGAGCGCCATAACGAACAAGATGTGGTATTGGTAGGGTACCTCTAATATGGGGTGTGTGTTGGGTAACCTCCTCGAGTGTCGCTCCGATTCCGATCCCGCTGCAGTCCGGGGGGAACGGAATCGGAGCGGCCGGTACACCCTGGGCGGCGGTCAATGGCTTCACCTTCACCCCTTCATAGGGTTGGCATTGATCGTCGGCCAATACCCAACGTGGCGGGAACACATCGCTCTCCGTACTCCTCTGCTTTCAGAGGAGACAGGATGAGCGATGCTGTTAGTGGTGAGATGGCCCAGGGTCAGCCGGGGTGCGAGGGATATGCTCTATGGGTAACCTTACACCCCGGCGTCTGAAGACCCGAGACGGCGTGCGGTTTTAGTCGGTGCAAGCCCGACATAACCGCCCCCGCTGGCCGGCGGGGGGGGGGGTATCCGAAAGGATTTCCGCACGATAAAAAAAAAAAAAAAAAAAAAAGGGTACCTCTAATATAACACTTTTGAATTAGCCAGATAATGTTCTTTTATATTTTACATTGATCCCGACGTTTCGGTGGCTTTTCTCCCCGTGACCATGGCTGCTGAAAACCAACCGAAACGTCGGGATCAATGTGAAATATAAAATACCATCAGATAATGTTCTTGTTTAGACCTATTCGCATAGCACCTCGCCGTCCATTTTACAGTAGTAGACCTTAATAAATACACTAGCGACGTGAACCCGCTCCTTACATAAGCAACTTAAGTTAGCTGATTTTTTTTTGGTTTCCTATGTTAAAAGGAGTAAGCTCAGTTGCTTACGTTTCAGGACTACTGAAAATTTCCTAAACAGAAAAACTTACATACATACATATACTTACACCTTTTTCCCTACGGGGTAGCCGGAGAAAACAGACCGCTATCTGCTTCTGTCCTTACATACGTCACAAGCTTCCTCTTCTGTCATTAAATCTTTCATACAAGCCCGCCGGTTTCGGGTGCTTATGACCTGACCTTTTTTCAATACTTAATTAATTTAATCAGTGCAGATACCTTACATACTTGGTGTATCATTCGATCAGTACTCATTCGTTAGGGCACTTACCTAACCACCTTAGCTTACCCTTTTCAATTCCCGTTACAACATACTCTTTTAGGCCACACCATTCTCGTATATCTTCTCCTATTTTTCTCCTATTTTTCTGCCATACCCAACTTTCAATTTCATGGCACGCCGTCATGAACCACCAGTTGTGCCTTCTTCGGCACTGACTGACCACTCATGTAGGATTGTAGCGCACCATTCACGCGATTTCTCGCAGTCACTCTCCATTCCTCTGTCGTATTTTCCATCCCTTGTGAACAAACTACCTAGGTATACAAACACTGACACTTGTTCTAGACATTCACTTTCACAGAAAAACCTATTAACACTTTGTCCTGGATCGAACCCAGAACTACTTGCACAGAGGCCGCACTACGCTATGCGCCACCGAGGTATTAATTAATAATCTTAATTTGTTCAACAGACACAAGTTATTCATATCACCCGGCGATACACGATGACACGTTCGTGCGTCGGAAGCAGAGGCGCAACCGTACTACCTTCACACTTCAGCAGGTGAATACACATTGTTTTTTAATACTCCCGAATGAATATCTCTAAATGGATAGCCAGAGATGTATATTACACTTAGATGTTAAGAGTACTGGCGAGCATGTATGAAAATAATTATAATGAGAGTAGAAAAGTGAAAAGTGTATGCAGGTAACAAGTGGTAAATGTCGTTTCTGCAAACCCAAATGGGAAAGAGGATGTTTTATTGTGTTGACAACTCAGCATCTTTATACTAATCAGTATCATAACTTTAGTAGCAGAACAAATTCTAATTTATTGATCATCTTAGCTCTTAAATCTTGCATAAAATAATAAACAAAATAAGAAGTATATTATTTGTATCCTATGGGGTTTATAAAACTAATAAAATGTTAATTTTTATACCAATGAAAAATGTTTGTAAATATTTTGTCGTACCATTACTAAGCATCCATTAATTCCAAAGTGTCTGATTGACGGCACGATACTCGGCCCCTGTTACGTGTGAGGGAAAAAAATGCTGGCGAAAATTGGACATTAATACATTTCTGCCTAATCCTATCTAGATATACAGTCGTTAGTATAGCAATGTATGTATACGAGATGCACGCAGATCCGTCAAGTGTGCTGAAGAATTGTGATATTTATTTAGTATCTATTTACAGTTGGAGGAACTGGAAACGGCATTTGCGCAGACGCATTACCCTGATGTGTTCACGAGAGAAGACCTCGCGCTTAAGATCAACCTCACAGAGGCGAGAGTGCAGGTGAGACTAAAACTTGGGAGTAAAAAAGAAATTGTATTATATTCTTCCTTAATCCTATTATTATTCCTATTATTTTATTCGTCTATAAATATAACAAATGAGATTCAAAACCATTTTGCAGGCCTTCGCGTTTAAAAGGTCTACTACTATGGATAGATTTAATTTTTTAAATGTTATAACGTCTGGTACGTTAATAAAATTAAACAAATACGTTAATAGAATTAAATAATTAAACGTTAATTAAGAGAAAGAAAAAGAAAATTGCTGTCAGAAATTTTTTAACTCCACGTATGTACTGTACGTCCTCTGGGGGGTCAGCCAGCAGTCATTCCCGTAATCTTTATATATATAAAACAAAGTCGAGTTAGTGATGACCGGGATAAACTCAAGAACAGTAGTACCCATTTTAGAGAACAGTAGTATAGATTTGTCTCCGCCTGTACTGTGCCATTTTGTGACTTTTTCGCCACGGTTACCACCGCCAGACAGTGGAGGTGGTTATGTCGGACTCAAACCGACCAAAACCTCACGCCGTCTCTGGTCTTTATTTATTTAAAACTTTATTCACATGGGGATGTACAAAGGCGGGACTTAATGCCAAAGGCATTATCTACCAGTCTACCTTGGGGTGATGCAGAGATAAATTGAAGTAGGTGCTCATATGGTTATGATGTAACATTATTGTTATCATTAGCGGGTACAATAAATAACTATATGCATAATATACAACAACACACACATATAAATATATATACATTGAATTAATAATATTGTGGTTATAATGTGTTAACTACAATGAGTTACTGTAGAGCTGACGTACTTAATATTTGAATGTAGCACGGTTAGTGGATATCTTGACTTCGACAGGAAGCGCATTCCAGAGAAGAATAGCCTGCACAAGGAAAGACGAATGAACTAGCCTAGAACTATGAGTGGGACAGAGGAGAAGATTGTTAGCTGAACGTAGATTTTTGTTGTGATTAGAGCTAAGAAACTGTATCTGAGATGTTAGGTAAGTAGGGATGTTAGGGAAATTAAGGAATTAAAAAATCAGCGTCACCGCTCGCAAGCTACGTCGCTGGCGTATAGGCAACAAACCCAGCTCCGATCGATGAGTTGAGACGTGGTCGTATTTTTTAAGGTTGAAAATGAATCGAATGCAATTGTTGAGGAGTCGGTCAAGTTTATTGAGCAGATCTGCATTCAGGTCGAGATAGCATACATCACCATAGTCCACTACTGGAAATATTAGAGTCTGCACAAGCATTACCTTGGTTTTCGCTGGAAGGAAGTTTTTGAGGCGACACAGATTCCGTAGCATCCCTGTTACCCTCTGACAGACATAAGATACATGAGCTTGCCAGTTAAATGTAGCGTCGAGATGTAAGCCCAGGTTTTTAATGCTCAGAGTGACAGGAATCGTTTTTCCATTGAATGTTAATATTGGCAGAATTGCTTTGTCTAACCTGTTAATCATACGACTACTACCAATTAAAATACTCTGACATTTATCTGGATTTACAGACAATCCAAACTTGTTACACCAGCTGCCTATTGAGCTCAAATCAGTGTTGATCCTCTCAATAGCCTCCGAAAGATTATCCACACTGGCTTGGCTGTACAACTGCAGGTCATCGGCATACAAATGATACGCACACTGAAGTTCAGAGGTAATCAAGTTAATAAATAAGGAGAATATAAGAGGAACCGCCTTGTGAAACCCCAGAGTTGAGATTGCACCATTGATAATGCCAGGGTGCAACGAGATATTCACGAAATAAATTCAGCTGATAAGGTAACCAACATAACTTGATTCTAAGGCGAAACGAAGTTTGCCGGGTCAGCTAGTACCTAACTAAATAAAAATAGATAGAGGAGAATAGCGGACCTCGAGCTCCGAGGTGAAGCCTCAGATGTAACTGGTATCACCGACTGGAAAAAGTATTTTCTACAAAAAAAATTTCTCTTAGAGAATATCAATCAAAAGTCAAAAGTCAAAAACCTTTATTCTGCATAGACCATTAATACGGCACTTACAAAACGTCATAAAAAATAAATAATCTAATTGTTTGGCAAATGGACCACCGGTTCGAAACGCGGCCCTGTCCTGAGAAGACTCCGGCAAGAAACTCAGCGGGCTGTTTTTTTTTTTGGTCTATTTACAAACATATTTTCTTAACCTAAGTACAATATTCCATTTGAGTAGCATAGAGAGAGAGCAAACAGTTCATATCCAAGCTGGTTTGTCGTCTAAATAGTCTTGAATTTTATAGTAGCCTTTTTGGCAGAGTTTACTTTTAATTTGGCTTTTAAATTTATGAAGAGGTAGATTCTTCATTTCACTAGGAAGCTTGTTGTAGAAGCGTATACAGTTACCCTGAAAGGAATTACTAATCTTGTGGAGTCGACTATTACAAACCACAAGATTGTTTTTATGTCTAGTATTTACGTTATGTATATCACAAAGCCTTAAAAAATTGGAAATGTTTCTTCTAACATACAAAAGATTTTCAAAAATATATTGGGAAACTACAGTTAGAATGTTTATTTCTTTGAACTTTTCTCGGAGGGAGACTCTTGGGCCCAACTTATAAATTGCCCGCACCGCCAGCTTCAATCACTACTTGACATTACTAAAATCAGAATAATATTTTTGGACTTAAATTACAAAAGCTTTTTATTATATTTTCAAATACTATTCAACTCTTTCGCTACCATGGAAACCTAATCCCATTTCCACAAATCATATTCCCCCTTCAAGCACATAAAGTAGAAAATGTAAGGTCGTCTGTACGCGATACGTTACCTGTCTGCTCCAATAACATTCGCGTGGAACGGCACCTCTCGTAAAACATATCTTTACTGCGTAATGGTGGGTGACACTTTGGAGTGGAGGGTACTTTTAGATAGTATTAAAGGTGGTGATTTGATTGGAAATGTATATGTTTAGATGCTGGATACTACATGGCAAATATACTACCTACAGAGATGAAATGCTTCCACACCGCGTGCGTCTGCTATGCCATAAGGTGTCAATTAGTTTTGAAATAAGCCTCTTAAAATGTGTGCCATAGCACCTGATCCTCCACCTTCCGCAATTTCGCATCCAGTCTATCCCAGCTTAGAAGCAGGCTGGGCCGGCGGCATGCTGCGCGCTCTCCCTCTTTCCGAGGACAAGACGGGGACACCGAGGTTCCGAAACCCGAGGAGGCCATCTCGAAACCCTCATTACGAATTTTATACTTTAAAGAAACTCCAAGCATAGCTCGCTCCATGAGCCATGTTATAATTTAGATAACATTCTATAAGTCATTGAAATGTAATACACATTCTTAAATCTCATTTCGTTTAGCTATTTGCGTGTGTCCAATTCAGTTAGAGTGAACAGGTGAATGATACTAAACTATGTATCGCCTATACATTCACCGTTCACTAGTTCAATATTGACGCGAGTGCTCGGTTAACCCGGCCCGTGGAGATGGCTACTATTGGGTCAAAAAGCTTTTTTGTAGATTGATCATTATTGTAGAACGCGGAATAAGAAAACTGAATATGTATTAACATGATGGTGTGGCTATTTGTATTCACTATCGTAAACATAAATAATAAAAATCTATCCACATTTTCCATTTATGGCCATCGTCGTTACCTATATATATAATTAGTACTACGAGTACACAGCCACTGCAAGTATCTATACTTAGTGTTTAGTTTAGACGACCTCCGTGACGTGGCGGTAGTGCGTTCGACTGCTACGTCGAAGGTCGTGGGTTTGATTCCCGGTCAGTGCAAATGTTATGTCTTATACATGAATATGTCTGGGTGTTCCTATGTATAATTTATATGTATTTACAAAAAAACTTGTATCTAAATATGTTTATCCGCATTCTAGAACTCATAACACAAGCCAGTTAAGTTATGCTTACTTAGTAACTTAGTGTTGATCACCACGCCCACGAATGATATTTTTCTGCCATTTTTTTGTCATTCTAAGACCTGACTGGCAGACATAGGACACGATTAGGATGTTGTACAAGAAGCAATTTCCATTAATAAATAATCAAGGATACAAATTGGAACAAACATTCTTAAAACTAAATTTGTTATGTGTTTTTTTTCTGAAATCCCGCCTTTCCCGTATATCTTGTTTTTCACTGATCGAACTATTGACTCATGGTTATCAACAGTTCATTGTGATTTTTTACTAAAGGTTAATAAAAATATGTTTCATTGACTTTAGTCCTAGTCTCGTTGATTTCACTTTTGTCGGTCTTCGACAGCCCTCGTCTCACTACCAAGGATGCTGTTAACCAGGTGTAGTGAAGCCAAAAGTAGGCAAGCGAACCCCGAGAGGGTTCAATCTGAAAGCTTTAAACTTAAACCGGATTAAAGCTAGAATGATGGCATTAATATCTAATCTCATCTAATATTCTACGACATTTTACACAGCGCTATCTAGACCCAAAGTAAGTATAGCTTAACTAGGTTGTGTTATGGGATCTAGACCTACGTTATTTTGTAAATATACATATTTAGGCATACAAACCCTTCTTGACGTAGCAGTCGTACGCACTTTTTTATATTTTTTATATTTAGGACACGTCAATTTGACTTCACCTCGCCTGATGGTAAGCTGAAGGTAAAGTCTCAGGAAAGAGGGTCACCATTATATACACGTACCATGTTAACAATCATGGTGGCACTCAGCTTGATGGCCTCATCAGAAGAGGATTGTCGTCGCAGCACCGCGTGACACCCACTGGCCCCACTAGTGCTGCGACCACAATCCTCCTGCCCGGCTATGCACTTGCTGACCCCTGAACGCAATCAAACCGAAATTGGATTACTATGGAGGGTTTTTCGCAATCGTGCACGGTGGTACCTAACCGGCCGAATTTTGTGACAAATTTGTGTCATCAAATTTCTAAAAAGCACTACTAACTGCTACGCTACATTATTTTGCATGTTTACTTTGTTGTTCAATACATAATAATATTTTTATTGTGCATTTAAATTCAATCGTCAAACTCACAACTAGCTATTTTAAAATGGCAGAATTTAAAACAAAGATTCTTTATACAACTAAAATCTTCAAGACTGCTAAAGTATTAAAACGTTTACCGGTTACCTCGTGGAGGTTATGCCCGGTTCGTGAGCGGGTAACACAGCCGGTTTTAGGCAAATTGCTCGGCGCAACCGGGCGTGTTTTATTTATGCGCAGATAAAAATTGGTCCATTTCGTCTCTTGCACACGGTTACAATTTAGTGGTGCTTGTCTCTCGAAATGGGGTTTTGTTGGAGATATCTGTTGAATGATAATACTTACTTTAGTGTACTTACTGTCGTAATACTTACATAGAAGGATTTTGGATTCGACTGATTAATGCCAATAATCTGTCCACAATCAGAATATTTTTAAATCTGAGCTCTCAATAGAGACAATAAAACAATCAAGTTTCATCTTTGTGCAAACTTTTTAAAATGTTGCTCCTTTTTACGTAACTATTGACGTAACTGCGGTGATTAAAACCCCAGTACTCACTGATGTCGTCTTAAGGCCGATTTTAGGTTAATCACACTTCGACAACCGGGGCGAGGGCTTAACATGCTCTTTGAGGCACGGCGGGGTCACAATGCTGATGGTTTCTCATCTTAAGACTGACCTAGCTACTGTTGCTTAACCTAGCAAGGTGCTTACCTACTCGGTTACCAATTCATTTTAGGCTAAGTACAGCATATTAGGTTAATGAAGTGTGGTGTGCGCCCCCCCCCCCCCCACATAGCCTTCGTACTTGTCTTTGTCGCGTCTCATAATTTTCATTTTTCTTTTTTTTTTGGGGGTTTCACCCCATCGGTGCCAACGATGGGATGGGCGTTTCGAAATCGAACCGACTAAAACCACACGGTGTCCTCCCCAAGTGTCCATTGGCCCAGGACAGCGAGTCGGCCAACTGCCGCCCTCAGGCCCCGATCATGGAGGTCGGTAGTCCCGGGCGTAGACAAGTCCCTTACCCCCTGAGTTACTTAACATTGAGTTAAACTGGGCCTCTACCAGGCTAGTATCGAGCCAACACCTGAATAATTGATTAGACTATTTAGCTGTCACATAGGGGAACCTGTTGAAATAAGTCCAGCTTTTTACAATTGCAATTAATAAAAAATGGCGGGAGTTAAGACCTTTCAAATAGGCATAGATGGAAAATTAATTATTCAACTACATCATTCAATAATAAGATCTGTGAATTTTCAGTGATTGGTTAACGTTTTTTGGTCATATCGTAATCCAAAAACCATAAAACCATAATCATGGTTAAGTAGAACCGGAGATATGACCAAAAAACGTACAAACATACGGTTTTTTTAATTATCAACAATGTTCAGACATAACTAATTTACGGTATTATTATAGTATAGATGTATATCAGGTTAAATAAAAACAATAAATACAGTCCAAAAAAAATACTTTGTGAGCAAGAAATAATAAATTCTCTTTTTTATCTCCACTCACGCGGCACCGGCGAATTTCAACTAACTTCACGTTAAAGTTGACAAATATGCTTTGACTGCCATAGATAATTAATAATATATTAAAGTACGGTTTTTCTTTTAAATAAGATTTGTTCTAGGTATAACACTGTCAAACTTAACACAGGTGCCCCTACTCAGATTTTACAAGATTATTTTTAGCATGGTCGGGTTAAAATTTATCCACAAGTTCTGCAGCTCTCGCAGAGAACTCTCAATTTCTCAACATGATTAAAGTCACATATCAAAGTCATCATTGACCGGCCATATCTCTAACGCGACTAAACGACGTACAAACTAGACACGTAAGCCAATATCCAATTTTGTTCGTCCATCGTGTCGAACATCCACTTCCATTAGTTAACTACCATTGTCAAAACCCACTCCACTCTATTCCGTAGCCAAAACCACCAAAACAGTTGAGAATTGAACGTATACGCGTCCATATAAGATGGGTCCTCGATAGTTAGTTCGATTGTACCGATATCGTTGAAGTGTGCAGCGATAGGAGGGACGCGGCAGGTCAAGTTTTGGTGGTGATCTGTAACGCGTTTAAGTCGCTCATCTCGGAATGGTATTACGGTATGAGGCTGTTACCTCGCCTCCCGCGTGCCGCACCCCCGCTCACACCTAGTGGGACGTGCTGTCAGGTTCAAGGGGTGTCGCTTAAATATATTAAGGCTAGTTCCTGAAATATTCTTCAATCTAAACCTTAGAAGTAGGCTTTCAGCTGTACGTCAGTTAAAATGAAATCAATTTACTGACTTCCAAAACAACTAAGTTCTTAATCAAAGAATGGTTAATTTTTTAATTTACAAACGATCTTTACATTGAAATAATCATCATCATCACAGGCTTAATGCCGGTTGCATTGGAGCCCGGTGTCTGCTCCAACTTAATTGGTTAATTCAATTAAATTTTTAAGCATTTTGTATGCTTCTTTTTCTAAAGATTTAGATCGGAAAAAGAGAACATCTAGAACGGGACTTGAACCCTGAAAATTTAATTGAATTAATTAGGCGGAGTCATCAAAAAAACAATGTTTAAAAATGACTGTAAAGTTATTCATTGTTTCTGTAGTTCGCAAGAATTACGGTAGATGGCTCCAGCGTCGCCTTAAGACGTATTAATATATCGGAGAATTTCGAATATCTGGGACGTGTCTAGATAGCTCAGCTGGTCAGAGCATTCCCCCTGTAACTGGTCGCGGGTTCAAGTCCCGTTCTAGATGTTCTCTTTTTCCGATCTAAATCTTTAATTGGTTAAGTGGTTATTGACGTCTGACCCCCCAACCTTGAGAGGAAAGTCTGCGTCAGAGTCTAGCAGATTGGACCGGTTTGCAGGTAGACGTTGACTAGGGCCTTTGATATATTGGTGGGGCCCCAGACACCCCTCAAAGATACCTATGTCATATGTATAAACGCTGAAGTTGTTAACGTACATTTACCTTTTAAGTTCAGCAACTTACATACTAATATTGTGTCGCTAATCGCCACATTCTGAAGAATATTTCTTTCTATCCCATAAATACACGTTTGTGGTTCTGATATTTGTAACATTGTATATAAAATAAATAAATACTGCAGGACATTTTATACAGCGCCTTCTAGACCCATAATAAGCATAGCTTGTAATGTGGATTCTATATTGCGGATATTTTTGTGAATACGTATTATTACCTATACGTTAAACATGTAATACACCTCTGCCTACCCCTTTGGGGATACAGGCGTCAAGTTATGTTATGTTAAACATGTATAGAAACACCCAGACGAATGCAAATAGACATATTCATGCGCAACTACAAATCTTTTCACTTAGCAAGAATCGAACCCGCTATTCCTGACGCTTGAAGGCTCTACCACCATGCTGCGGTACAGGTCGTCATTATCGAATGAATGTATAATTCATTAAACAAATTTAAAACAATGGCTATGGACGCAGCCCTAAAAGAGCTTGGTAATATAATTGAGTCGGCTTTCAATTTGATTCGCATCCTCGTCCGGCCGGAGAGTGTCGGTGATAATTCGCCCGAAAAATATAAAAAGGAAGCTTTTGGGAGCAGCTGGCAGCCATATTGGATTACTGCGAGCGAGGTGGGTATACGATGCGCCTAGGAATGTTGGCTTGCCGCACTCTGCCGATAAGTGATTGGGATATTTTTAATTGGATTTTATTGTTATATTTTACCGTTTCACCAATATTGTATAGCTTGTAGGTATTTGTGAATTGAAGTTTTGAAAGTTGTAATGGTATCAGGAGTAACTACTACAGGTCAAAGTCAAAGTCAAAGTCAAAAACCATTTATTCTGCATAGACCACATACATACATACATACAAAACGTCATAAAAAAATAAATAATCTAATGTTTGGCAAATGGACCACCGGTTCGAAACGCGGCCCTGTCCTGAGAAGACTCCGGCAAGAAACTCAGCGGGCTGTTTTTTTTTTGGTCTATTTACAAACATATTTACTTAACCTAAGTACAATATTCCATTTAAGTAGCATAGAGAGAGAGAGCAAACAGTTCATATCCAAGCTTGTTTGTCGTTTAAATAGTCTTGAATTTTATAGTAGCCTTTTTGACAGAGTTTCCTTTTAATTTGGCTTTTAAATTTATGAAGAGGTAGATTCTTCATTTCACTAGGAAGCTTGTTGTAGAAGCGTATACAGTTACCCTGAAAGAAATTACTAATTTTGTGGAGTCGACTATTACAAACCACAAGATTGTTTTTATGTCTAGTATTTACGTTATGTATATCACAAAGCCTTAAAAAATTGGAAATGTTTCTTCTAACATACAAAAGATTTTCAAAAATATATTGAGACACTACAGTTAGAATGTGTATTTCTTTGAACTTTTCTCGGAGGGAGACTCTTGGGCCCAACTTATAAATTGCCCGCACCGCCCGCTTAGGTGCGCTAGGTGCTAATCAGGCCTTTTTGTGAAGGGTGCTGTATGATCGTAAAGCCTCCGATGTTTTCATTGTGGCTGACGTTATTACAATGGTGGTCATCAGCTTTTTTCACGCCCTATTTAAAGAACCTGACATTATAGGAAGAAAGGAACACGTGTGCTGGTAATGAATTCCAAGTCTCTATGGTGCGGCAAAGAGAAATGGTGCCAAACCGCTTGGTCCTGGATGGAATGGTTTGCACCTTATGAGTGTCTCACAAGTTTTCATAAACATGCCGCTGTTGGTTTTCATAATTAATTGCTTATCACTCAGACTACTTTTGACGTCTATACCTAAGAAGAGCAATTAAATCAGAGCAAAATATACAAATAAAAACATCATAACGGCAAAAAAATCTCAAAAATGTAATTCCCCCAATGACGTGGCAGCACTCATCCAAAACAATAGGGTTGTCAAGCGCTAACAACATAGCATTACAATGGCACTTAAATACTCAATAGGGCTGTACTTAATTATTTTTTGTTACTAAATCGAATGTGTTTGCAATGTTGTTGAAAATGTATAATGATAGGTTTGAGTTCCTGGGAATTATAGACGAGGGTTCAAACAATGGTTTTTGTTGTTTCTTACACTAGGGTCTGGTCTAGCTATAGCCTATGACCACTTATAGCTCCTACGTTAAAGTTGATGAGTCACCATTTTTGAAAGCTAAAGAAAAACTTGCCAATGGTAAGTAATGGAAGTTTATAGTTATATTCTGAAGGATCTTCTTTTATTTGAAAACTTACACGATTATCTCGAGGTTCTAGTGATGTGGTTATAAATATCGGAATTAAATTTAAATATGTTTTTAACCGAAAGCCTAGGAAATTAGGGAACACTACCTCTGAACACTCGATGAATCTTGGTTTGTTGAATAGCATTCAGCAGTTAGATAGCTTACTAGAGTGTGCAAAAGGCTGTGCATCCACCAGTTGATAGAAGTATTTCAATATATGATATATATACATCGTAGGTGTGTAATACACCTCTGCCTACCCGTAAGTTATGTTATATATACATGCAAGACCGGCTGGTAAGATACTTTTTTCTTTTTCACATTTCAAATAAGGAAAACGTCAAGTTAATTCCATTTGGCTCTGTTAACCTTCAGACCTCTCTTTCCTTTAATTGTGGCAAGATATGACGTCATTTGTTGATATCGGTAGCCACCGAGTCTTTAGCAATAGACACAGATTAATTTTATAAAAGAATGCATAAGCTGAAGACACGTTGAATATTGATTGAGAATAAAAACACGGGTTGTGTGTTTATAATGAAACCAATTAGCCAGTCCCCGGGGCGTGAGGCGCAACCCTACCGGCGTGCGACAAAAGCTAACGACGCGTCGTATCGAGATCGCGTCTACACAAAATTGTAGGTTACATACGGTGCAATTATTTGTGCGGTGCGAAAATGCACACTCTTTTAAACTGGGAAGTATGTCACTTGATTTATAAGTGTTGGTAATTTGTTCAAAGCGGTGATTTGGTATTTTTATGGAGTAATTTGCTTTGAATTAAAGGTCCAAATTATTTTAATGTTTAGGCAATAACATTCATAAGAGGTTACACTGCGCAAGTCAAAATTTTGTTTTGTTGTTGCAAGTATTATACGCAAATGTGACCACTTACGTGCAGGCTCTAAGCTCTAGCTCGGGCCATATTGCTGATTTTTGATCGTACGTAAATGTTTGCGTTTCAAATTTATTGATATAATAATCTCAAAATACTTTTTTTGCGAAAAATTAGCTATTCCATTTTACTATTTCAGGTAGGTCACTTATTTTACCCGAAAAGTTGCACCTACGTCATCATTTTCTACTTTACGATAATATTTAATGATAATTTCATATTATACTAATTGAATCTTTGTTTAAAAAAAAGAATAATTGAATTCACCGCACAAATACTTAAGCGATCATTTCCTTTGACCTATGTAAACCTCCTAAAATGTAAAGGAATGCAAATGTAAATTTGTATTAAACATAAAACCGCTCGAAATGTGAGATCGTGTGTTTCCATTCATTTTCGTTTTTTTTGTTGTCACTTGACTCGCGTCGCTCTCCGACTGTTGTGCTTTATCAATCATTTTCGTACTCAAATCAAATCAAGGGTGAAAACGAAACACGTCACTCTGCTTTCTTCTTTCACAATTGGAAAGTGGTTTTAAATTTCGTTTAAGTGAGCACGTTTACTTATGATGTTGATTTCAGAATAGGGATTTTTTTTAAAGAGTTTCAGTAACCGAAATTACTAATATCCTCTAACCCTTCCAGCTAAGCCAAATTGCTTGTGTTAGGAGTGGGTTCACGTCGGTAGTGTAATAGCCAGGATTTGAACCCGGGACCTCTCGATTAGTTCGACTCCTTAACCAGTAACCTACCGACGCTTGGCACAGGGATGAATTTTAGTCTGGAATAACACATACGCTATTTATCTCGGGAATAGGTTCCCATGTGAAGCTGGAACGGGGACAGAATTCCACGCGGGCGGAGCCGCGGGCAACAGCTAGTTAAAATATAAACGGTAATTTTTTATATTATCACTATGGTCATCAATTGACAGCCTCCGTGGCGTGGCGGTATTGAAAGCGGCCGCTACGCAGGAGGCGCGGGTTCCATCCCCGCTCAGTGCAAATATTTGTATGCATGAATATGAGTATTTGCATTGGTCTGGTCGTGCCTCGGAGAGCACGTTAAGATGTCGGTCCCGGTTGCCATACGAATATGTATGACAGTCGTTATAGGGGAAATGGGTGAAATGGCCCCACATAGAAGGGCTGATCACCCGTCTGGTCAAACGGCGTCCCCACTGGCAGTATATGGTCATCAATTTGTTTCTTAGTAGGCTAGAGTGGAATTTATTATCGTGACTTTTTCGACAGATCAAACTCTAAACCGGTAACTAATTCAAATAAATTCCAATAAATTAAATACACAATGATTTTTGTAGGCGTTTTGTAACCGAAACGGGGTAGTTAGTAGGTAGTAGTAGTGTAAGTTTACAATAAATAGTAAGTTTTTCTTTTTTACGAATATATTATTATTGATTTAGAGTTCAAAATATTTTGTTGCAGGACGACTTTAGAATCATGGTGTATATTAAATTAAATTCAATTAAAGAAAATTCAGATTTACAATGATTGTAAACTAACATATACTTAGGTACTTACTTTATTTCCAATTAGCAGAACCGGCAAACTTCGTTCCGCCTTGGAATCAATTTATGTTGGTTACCTTAACAGCTTAAATTTATTTCATGAATTTCTCCTTGCACCCGGGCATAAAAGACCCAAGACGGCGTGAAGTTTTCGTTGGCTCAAGTCCGACATAACCACACCCGCAGGCTAGCGCGGTAACCGTGGCAATATCCATAAAAAGGCATAGTATAGGCGGAGATAAATCTAAAAAATCAAAGATCATTGAGTTTATCCCGGTCATCACTAACACGACTTTGTTTTCATATCATATTATATCCATAACACAATTATAGAAAAAGTATAAATACTACTTAAATTACTTGACACTACATATATTCAACCGACATCCAATTTTATTCACACGTGTCATAATACCTCAATAGATTAACACAATTTGTCGCAACACTATACTCGTGCGATGGCTAAGTGGGTGCAACCCTCCGGCCAACTGGCGCAACCCCTTCAGCTCCCGCGCGTGTCGCGCCACGCAAATTATTATCGTTGACAAATATTTGTGACATCTATACTATTTTGTAATTGTTAATAAGTTGTATCTTTACATTGGATATATTCAAAAAATTATTCGGTTATGTTAAATGAATAATAATGACAAAAAAAATAATATGATTTTTGAAATTCTTTCCTGTTTGTTCGCGATGGAAGCAAAAACTACTGAATGAATTTTTAATTCAGTTTTTTCTATTAAGGAGGATATGGATATGGAAGGTCGGTCAGAATTAAACTTTATGTTTGATTGCTATTGGTTAAATAGAATCAGAGATAGAATCAAAGAACAATAACCGACCTCCACGTGGGCGGAGCCATGGGCATCAGCTAGTGATATATACGATTGTTATAATTAAATTTTTTCACGACTGCTTATCTCTAAGAGGGTACGCAGAGGTGTAAGTTCATCAATTCAGTTCATTCCGTCAGGTATACCTTTTGTTCTCATGTACATACGTTTTCAAACTCCATGCTGCTAGTAATTTCGTAATAAAAACATAATACTTTTTTCTACCCAGGAATCGAACTCATCTACCCGCCCTCAATCGCAACTAAAGAGCTTCTGTTTCTAATATTTTAGAACTAAGTAATCTTCAAGATTTCGTTGTGATTTTTCTACTTTAAAGAGCTACGCCGTAGTCCCGTAGCGTAGTTCGTAGCTTATTGTAAGTCGTTCTATAAGATATTCAGTAATTTTTTTTAACTGTGTCACATAGTTGTAGCAGCAGTTTCAGTAGTCATCTAGTCAACTACTGTTATGTGCTACACAAAAATTCCTTGTTCACGTACCTACGCCTATATACAGGGTGGAACCGTTAAGTGTGTCCAGACGATTATTTCATAAATTTTAAAGATAATGTAAAACTTTTAACTTAAATGAAATCTGCATCGCTTAATCTACAGAATGACATAATAATAAAAATAAAAAAGGATTAAAATGTTCTAAATGTTCGCAATTTGCACTTTTGCCATAGTAAATGTCTGGGATACAACATTTTTAACACAATATTATTTTTAGCTTTAAATTTGATGATTTTTACGTTTTTTACGTGTCTACTTATCAGATTAGTGAATAAGTTTTGTCATAGTAAATGTATGGGAACCATAAAAGTACAAATTATGGACATGTGATTTTTTTCGCTTAATAATGTGCCCGGTAGATGGCAATAGGCTCGCCCCCTATTACATCGGGACCTTAACCTGAATCGTGGGTGTTTAATACACCTCTGCCTACCCCTCCGGGGATACAGGCGTGAAGTTATGTTATGTTATGTGATTTTTAAATTTTTTTATTATGTCATCTCTTAGATTAAGTAATGCAAAATTTCATATCAGTTTAAAGCTTTGCAATATCTTTAAAATTAACGAAATAATCGCTGGGACACACTTATCGATTCCACCCGGTTTTATTGCCGTACGGGTAGGAAAAAGTGCTTTATCACCCACATTTTTGGAGCCATTTAGAAGGACCGAGCTGACTTCAGTAATGCTCAACCAGAACTTTTTCCAGACTTTGTGCTGGGACTAATACTACTAATATACAAACAAACTCATGTTTGTTTGTATATTTAGCTATTGGCGGGCTGTTTACTCATATAAACAGCCCGCCAATAGCTTCTCATCGCCTCACGAAGTTTCTTTACTGTCATTTACATTTTACTAGTACTTTTCTTCAAGATACCACTAATTTGATCGATGTATGATTTTTGTAGTTGATCAAGATTGAGAATATTAAATTATAATTAAACTGTTCACTCGTTATCTATGCCGTGAATCGAACTCAAGACCTCATGCACAGCAGCTGTATTAGCTACCACTGAACAACGAAGACAGTTTGCCCTCAAAACATAAAACATGCAAATGAGTTCTCCAGTTGCCGTCATCAGGAGTTAAGCATGGGGTTGTTGTCTGAGCCCCAGTCGATACGATTCAAACATAATTTGCCGGTAAACATGTTAGCTACGATACGACTTCCATTTTGCGCGAATTACACCACTCTCATCGGAGAATCTAATTACATAGCGGTCGGGCGCGAAGCTGGTATAAATTGATATGGTACTTTATACGATAAATACGGGAGATACAAAAAACATGTAATCCATAGATGTACATGTGTAACCATTTTCATAACGGAGTTAATCCCGGTTACGTCCAAAGCTTATAGGTACTTTGGACTCCAGAACTCACGACCCAGACACCGAAGGTCGCCCAACGACCTTTGTCCTCCATGAGCGCAGGCCTGCGGGTGACAGATGAGGCCGTCTGTCTGCCCAGCAGAAGCAAACCGGGGCGGCTGCGAGACGCGCGCCCCCCTATCCGGGGCAAGTTGGGAACACCGTGGTTCCACACCCGAGGGGGCCATCTTAAAGCCGAAGATGGCCCAGGGTCAGCCAGGGTACGAGGGAATTGCCTTATTAGGCCACTTTACACCCTTACACCTGAAGACCCGAGACGGCGTGCGGTTTTAGTCGGTTCAAGCCCGACATAACCATCCCGCGGGCCGGCGGGAAGGTATGCGAAGGGATTTCCGCACGAAAAAAAAAGGTACTTTGGACCCTAAAAGGATCTTAATGATTATAGGATTTTGCAAAAATTTTAAACTGATATGAAATCTGCATCACTTAATCTATAAAATGACATTGAAAAAAAGTCTAAAACCAATATCGGCATGGGTTCACAATTGTACTTTTGCAGTTCCCTTATGACACAGATTATTGACAAGTTTGATAAGCTGAAACTTTCCAAAAAATTAAAATAAATAAAAGATTAAAAAAGCAATTTTTTTTCTTTCAAGTGTTCACAATTAGTATTTTTACGGCTCCCACACATTTACTATGGCACGGTGTATTCACTTGCACAAGTATCAGACTATTGAACAAACCATAGCATAGTTAATGTATGGGATTCGCATAGGTTTACGTTTTTACGTTTAAGTACGTTTTTACTTAACTGACTAGTTAATAAACCGTGCCATTATAAATGTAAGGGAACTGCAAAAATACAAATTTGAATAAATTTCTCATGTTATTGAAAATTGACGAAATAATCAGCAGTACACGCTTGACGTTTCCACCCTGTATACATACGAGTACATGGATGGACTCACACAATGTACCCTTTTTTTTTCCGTGCGGAAATCCCTTCGGATAACCCCCGCCGGCCAGCGGGGGCGGTTATGTCGGGCTTGAACCGACTAAAACCGCACGCCGTCTCGGGTCTTTAGACGCCGGGGTGTAAGGTTACCCATAGAGCATATCCCTCGCACCCCGACTGACCCTGGGCCATCTCCGGTTTCGAGATGGCCCCCTCGGTCACACAATGTACCCATTATTTGGTTAAACAACTTTCAGTTCTAGAATTTATTCTTTTACCGGTTGTATATTATATACTTATCTATTTTATTTTCCGAATATATTGAATTCTATTTTTATAATACCATATCACATTTTCACACATCAAAATAAGTAAGAAAGCTCCCGAGTCTTAGAGGGATAACGGTAGATTTGGCGGATCCCAGTGGGTGTGTGGAGAGGGGGGTGCAATTTGCCCCTAATCATGTGATGAAAAACTTAGCGCCACATTTAAGACGAACGATTATGGTTCGAGAATGTTCTAACGTTAATCCGTTTTGGGAATATGTAGCTTATTTAATATGTTAATTTTAATGTGGATATGGGATTAATGCGTCTGATGTATTTTAGTGAGGCTTTATTAGGTTGGAGGCTTGGCTTTCAGTCTTTTGGCATAATGTACTTAAAACAGTAGGTGTATGGGTCTCTTCCAAGATATTTGCGGCCCAATCCAACTTCACCTGCAATCAGTACGCCAGCTAATTGACGGATGAGACTCTGGTGAAGACTTTCCTTTCGCGGTTGGGCGGTCAGTCGCTCCCATAAAAATCACAAACAAAGAAAGAACAGCGGCTTTTAAGTGCGAATTTTGGATGCGACTGGGATTCGCACTCGGAAGAAGATGTACTAAAAACAGTAAGGCGTGCAGTCTTCGTTGGAACTGAACGTCAACTACACACCGACTGCAAAGGGGCTGCATGTTTGGTTTGCAGTCGGAGTGCAGTTGAAATAATAAATAAATATTCTACGACCCAAGTAAGCATAGCTTAACTATGTTACTTACTTACTTACTTGTGTTTTGGGTTCTAGAATGCGGTAAAACATACTTAGAAACATTTTTTGTTGTAAATACATACATATTATACATAGAAACACCCAGACCAATGCAAATATTTATATTCATGCACACATATGTTTGCACTGAGTGGGGAATTGAACCCGTAACCTTTGACTTAGCTATTGCACGCACTACCGCAACGTCACAGAGGCGTAGCGGTAGAGCCTCCGAAAGAGTCCGAGAGTCTAAGATATTTTCATGCGAAAAATGTGTACGCTTGTAGGCATGTGGTGAATTAATACACAGCTTTCTTCTTCACGCATATCTTCCTCCGGAGTAGGCAGAGGCAACAGCCCGCTATCTGTTTCTGTCCTAACACACTTCATAAGCTTCCTCTACTGTTATTAAACCTTTCATAAAATCCCAACGGTTTCGAGTGCTTTGATCTTCATGCAAAAGAGCAGGTACAATGGGAGTCATTGTACCACAAACAATGCAGGGTTAAGCTGATTTGGCCATTGCTCATAGTTGTGAAAATGGGGCCTTTTTTACTAGTGCACTAATTATGACCTGATTTTCAGTTCTGTATCATCTTCAAGTCCATGCTTCTATGGGAATCGGGTTTCTCCTGTCCTTAAAAATACATAGGTTCGAAATAAGCAATGAGTACTACATTCCATACTGGACGACATGAGATGACAGTTCTGTGGCGTGCACACCGTGGAATGATTCAACTGAACTCCACCTTTGCTTGGTGTACGGCTAGATGATTGAGTAATCAATCACCTTAGAAACTGACTATCGCAAGTTCTAGTGCAATTTAGGTAAATTTTCAAGAAAATTTTGTAAGGTGATTGTAGTTAAACAATCTTTTACTGTTCTAGAAAGAGTATAGGTTTTTTAAATTGGCAAAAAAGTAACGATAGCGTAAGAAAATATAATATTATTAATAAAAGGGCAAAATATGTAGTCGCCATTTTAAAATTTCACAACATAACATGTTCAAAATTCCTTCAAGAACACGTTTTGTGAATCAACCAAAAACAAACCACCGTAGCGTATAATCACTTACCTTAAGTCCCAACATACGAGCTGTCACTTAAACCGAGTCGCGAAAACATTCCCCGCTACTTAAACTGTTTCACAGCGGTTTCTTAACATATTTTCATGAGACTTTAACGTTAACTTTCACGTTAACTCCTCGTATGAAGTGTTTTAAAACATTACTGCCTGTGACGTAATTAGGCGGGACTAACTTTTAAGTAGGTGATGCATGCTGAGCTTATGTATAAAGTGGCGAGTTTGAATTAAACTTTTATGTTTGAAATTAATTTTCGTTTCAACCTGCTTGCTTTGGGCGTACTGTTGAAATGGGTTTTGGCTGGAAATTACTTAAATTTTTGTTGATATGCTTTATACCATAAAGCATATCTGTTTGTCTTGTTTCTTTTGTAAGATTATTTTAAATATATTTGGATTTGTGAAGTCTTTTGAGCTAAATATTAAAATGTTTATAAAATGTTGAAGCAATTAGTTTGCTTACGTCACGAAGACGTATGTAGGAGAATTTAGGTTTTTCAGGTGGTGTGTAGGGTCAGTCGGGGTGCGAGGGATATGCTTTATGGGCAACCTTACACCCCGGCGTCTGAAGACCCGAGACGGCGTGCGGTTTTAGTTGGTTCCAGCCCGACATAACCGCCCCCGCTGGTCGGCGGGGGGGTATCCGAAGGGATATCCGCACGAAAAAAAAAAAAAGGTAGCACAGTTGGTCAGAGTTTCCCCCTAGAAAGGGACTGGTCATGGGTTTAAGTCCCGTCCTAGATGGTGACTTTTGACGATTGTAATTTAAATATTCATTTAGGTTATAAAAGTAACTCTTATGTGATATATCAGGCCTATGGCTCTTATCTGGCATAAAAACCTTATGTCACGATTTTCCTATCACCAGTAATTACAATGGTTATAAAAGAAATTGCCTCAGTTACACCTAGTAATAAGCAGGTGAGACTCAGGTGTAATTGAGGCATCCACGTGGGGAGAAAAAAGGGGTAAAACCATCATATTTTTAGAATAAACTTCTATTCACAATCTATATATCCGAGTCGGACTCGTATCAGTTAGTCATAATTACTTTGGCTAGATTTTTTCTGTTAAAAGTTCTTTTGACCCGCTAGGAGTTTTGACAATAACATATTGTCATATAATATACTTTACCCGGGGTGCCCGGCAACGGACACTTGGGAAGGACACCGTGCGGTTTTAGTCGATACACGAAATTACCACCCCCGCAGTTCGGAGGGAGGGTATCCGTAGGAATTTTCGCACGTAAAAAAAAAAAAAAAGCGGGCGGCTTTGCTCGGTTAATAAAATCGTAAAAAATGACCTATAACCCGATTGCAGCGCCACCTTCCGGATCCAATGGTAAATATAAGATAGCTATAAGAAGCTTTCAAATTAAATTTCGTGCTTCTTACTTTGAAAATGACGAATTTTCTGTATAATCGTTCTTCACCTATTTTACCCCCTTAGTAGCAAAATTTTAAAAAACGCTGATGCACGTGTTCGTTTATTCATAACTAAAAGTAGGTATTGTCATGCTACCCCGGCGTCTGTAGACCCGAGACGGCGTGCGGTTTTAGTCGGTTCAAGCCCGACATAACCGCCCCCGCTGGCCGACGGGGGGGTATCCGAAGGGATTTCCGCACGAAAAAGAAAAAAAAAAGTTATTGTCATGCTTCTATCTTCAAAAATGACGAACTTCCCATATAAACTTTCAAACCTTATTTTACCTTTTGGGTGTAAAATTTTGAAAATCGCTGAAGCAAGTGTTCATTCATTTCTAAATAAAAGCATTTATATGAAATTTATTGCTTCTCACTTTGAAAATGACGGACTTTCATACAAACTCTTCATCCTTTATTTTGTCACATTAGAAGTGAAATTTCCAAAAATCCTTTCTTAGTAGATGTCTACAACATAAAAGGCATCTACTGCTAAAATGTCAAGTTTGTAGGTCCAGCGGTTTAGGCTCTGCTTTGATGAATCAGTCAGTCAGTCAATCAGTCAACCGGGACAAGTAATTATATATGTTTAGATTATTTGCGCGGGGAAATTATCGCCCTACATTATACAAAAGATTATACAAAATATCGCATGGCTGTATGCAATATTAGAGCCAAATTAATGCAGCTGTTTTTGCGTGATTGAGTAATAAACAGAAACACCAACTCACTTTCGATGAGATGATTCGAAATATGTACCCAACGGGGTTTCAAATTTTTTAGAGGACCTACAAGTTCCATATCAACTGATTCTTAGTATGAAATTCTGTAGATGACACATTGCTTATAAACTGATAACACTAGGAAGTCTCACTACATAATTAAACAATAACTTTCATGACAAAAATACACACAAACACTTAATGACTCCACCCCATTATGAATACAAAAGGAGTAATTAACAACCCACCCTTAAGCACACTTCACACCAAACAATATTTGTTATTATTTAACACAAGAACACTCAATGTACCGTGTAAAGACTACAAACAGTACACGGTAACAGAAGGTAATTACCGACCCCTAGTGTGCACACCCCTTAATGAGAACACCCGACAATTTTGATCGACCCCTCCTAGTTCATTATAGTTCAATTTTCACCGTACAAATTGTTCGTATGATGTTAGTTATAATGGCTCTAGTTAGGATGGTTTAACTGGATTGTGTAGCGACATGTGTTTTTATGATACAATGGGGTGAATTGAGTTGTTAAATCATGACATACTAATTTGGGGTACTCAAAAGTATTGGTGAATATTTGAATAGTTATTGATATTTTTATCGTCAAGTGGGGCAAAGATGGTCGTCAGTTGACTTCGTTACGCTGCTGTCTCTCATGCAATTCTTCTGCGATATCTCACTATTATAAACTAGCTGCGCTCCCTGGCTTCGCCCCGCTGCAATAATAGCACCTAACCCGTGGACTTTCTTGAATTTATCTTCCATACAAACCTTGTCCTCACAATAACATCCACACAATAATTATCCAATAAAATCAGAAAAAAAGTCCAAAAGTTCCAAACTGTTCGGAAGTTATACTCGTAGGTACAACGGCGGAGCGCGCCCGGGAGAGATTTAGAACTCTCCCGGCCCGCCGAGCCCGCAACTTGCTCGCCGCGCGTCGCAGGCGACTCAGGCGCCGGAGGTCGCTTAACGACCTCCGTCCTCCATGAGCGCAGGCCTGGGGGTGGCGGGTGAGGCCGCCTGTCACCCCAGCAGAAGCAGGCCGGGCCGGTGGGGAAACTAGCGCCCCTCCCCCAAACCGGGGCAAGACGGGGACACCGTGGTTCCCAAACCCGAGGGGGCCATCTCGAAACCGGAGATGGCCCAGGGTCAGTCGGAGTGCGAGGGATATGCTCTATGGGCAACCTTACACCCCGGCGTCTGTAGACCCGAGACGGCGTGCGGTTTTAGTCGGTTCAAGCCCGACATAACCGCCCCCGCTGGCTGGCGGGGGGGGGGGGGGGTATCCGAAGGGATTTCCGCACGAAAAAAAAAGGTACATACATTTCAGCCATTCGTTTTTATTTATATAGAAGATGTGAAAGTTTGGATGGATGGATGGATGTTTGTTACTTAACCACGCTCAAACGGCTGAACAAATCTGGCTGAAATTTGGTATAGGGACATATTATAGTCTGCGATAAAACATAGGCTACTTTCAATCCCTAGAATAGGTTAAGTTATCAAGGATAAGTTATATATTAATTAAATTACACGCGGGTGGCGCCGCGGGCAACAGTTAGTAAATATTATACTAGAAAATGTTATACAGCGCTATCTATACCCAAAGTAAGCATAGCTTAACTAGCTTGTGTTATGGGTCCAAACATACATAGATCCATTTTTTTTTGTAAAAACTTACTAAATATACATTGAAACACTCAGACCAATACACATATATATATATATATATATATTCATGCATAGAAATATTTGCACTGAGTGGGATTCGAACCCACGACCTCTGACTTAGCAGCATGAAAGCGTACCACGTAGAACGGACTACAGCTACGCCACAGAGATCTTTTCTCATGCAGTTCAACAATATCACTTGACATTTTACATGTTTCCTGTATTTTACCTTGAATTAATTTCCAACTATGCTTATTATTTTACTCTTGTATATTAAGGTATTATATTAAGTTATATTATATACATAACACAACTTCACGCCTGTATCCCTGAAAGGGTAAACAAAGGTGTATTACACACCTACGATCCGCCAGTTATGTTTAGTTCCCAACCAAGTTGGGCGAGTTTATTACCATCTACCGGGCACATTACTAAGCGAGTACCTATACACAAATATAGAATTTAATAGGTAGAGGTGTATCAGGGGTGTGTGTTGGGTAACCTCCTCGAGTGTCGCTCCGATTCCGATCCCGCTGCAGTACGGGGGGAACGGAATCGGAGCGGCCGGTACACCCTGGGCGGCGGTCATTGGCTTCCCCTTCACCCCTTCATAGGGTTGGCATTGATCGTCGGCCAATACCCAACGTGGCGGGAACACATCGCTCTCCGTACTCCTCTGCTTTCAGAGGAGACAGGATGAGCGATGCTGTTAGTGGTGAGATGGCCCAGGGTCAGCCGGGGTGCGAGGGATATGCTCTATGGGTAACCTTACACCCCGACGTCTGAAGACCCGAGACGGCATGCGGTTTTAGTCGGTGCAAGCCCGACATAACCGCCCCCGCTGGCCGGCGGGGGGGTATCCGAAGGGATTTCCGCACGATAAAAAAAAAAAAAAAAAAAAAGTAGAGGTGTATCAGATACTCACATTTTGGCAGCTGTTATTTCCGTTCCTATATGATAGGTTTCAAGTCTAATGCTGTCAATTAGGCCCTTTTTCTGACTCCAAATTGTTATTCAATTTGGGTCACAAAGTAACACTTATGACCGTCAAGATTATTGCTTCTATATTTGCAATTACAGCCTATTTCGCAAGGAAAAGCAAAACTCATAGCCACTAAGAAATTCCTAACAGTAAAACACAAAAAATATAGAAAAGAATACTCAAGTTCAAACCATCACACGACACTAGTACTCGTACTTGACTAACAAAGTAAAATCAACAATACAAGGGTACAGGTTGGTCGTAGGGCGTTCGACACGTTCAAATATTAATTCTACCCTCGGAGATAAAAACTATTAGGGCGGCCCCGGGATTATGGTCGGATTATTATTTTAACGAAATTAGCTTACTGTCGTTAAGGGACTCTGTGGCACGAGGGGTCATAGACTAAGTTTGTATCAAACGCGAACACTAGAGGCATAATATGTAATTTTTTTAATTATATATGCACTGGTGTCCGAAACGACCTATGTACAGAACGTAACTTAAACTGTGGCACCGTCAACGCTGCAGTTCAGTGTTATGAGATTGCAAAGAGTAAAACTTGAAGAATTTTAAACGGAGAATCCTGATTTATTTGGTATTATTTACACTGATCCCGACGTTGCGGTTGCTTTTCAGCAGTCACGGGTAGACAAAATGGTGGTTGGCTCATAATTTGAAGTGTAAGTTATCTCAAAGTACCTATCCAAACATTGTTTAATTCTTGGTGTTACTATTTACGCAGAATGAGCTCAAAAACTGTTTCATTTAATTCCGCGTTAACTTCCGACATAGACGAAGTGTTTGATAGCATCGAATGTGTTTTTATAAGCTTTTATTTAGCTTCACCTGTCCCGATGTTTTTCATCAAGTTTTGCAAACTGAATTTGATCCACTTCCCGGTTTCCGATTGAGCTGAAATTTTGCATACATGTGTAAATCGCGTATTAATGCAATATAAAGATGACATGGTACTGATCTGATGATGGAGCTAGAAGGTAGACTTAGGAACTTCGCAATGAAACGACGCAACGTCATCGAGTTTGGGCTCGTTTGATACGTCTTGACGAGAAGTTCGTCTTTCAATGGTAACCAGAGTCCGATAATGGAGCTGGAAGGTGGTCATAATAACTCTGTAATGGATCGACGCAACCCCACCGAGTTGAGGCTAGTTTGGTTTTAATTTTTAGTTTTTTTTTATAATCAAGATTAAATAAAAATAATAAAAGCTTTTTTTTAAGTATTTATTTAAGTTCCACTTGTTATTCATGAAAATAGTAGCTTGATGTTGCATAAAGACAACACCACAGGGTATGGCTAATGTTTAACTGGGTTGCTATATCGTGACACATATTTTTCTTGCATTTATTTATTAATAAAAGAAAAATAAATTAAAGCAAGTTAAATAACTGCTAACTAAGTTAATTTCGCCACGTCATGTTATGTTTTGCGATATTTATACAAGATACTTAAGAATAGAATTTAAAAGTTAAGAGTAGCAGCAGGCCCAAATCAAACATTTGTGCCTACTGCCATTACTGCGTATTTTCTTACCTATGCTTAGATTTCATAGCACTCACCCAACAAGGCTTATTAAAACTAAATTGCGAAAATTGCAGTGCAAATGTGGCCCTGACGTATTTCGCTAACCGGCTTACACTCCCCAAAAAAACAAGACCTTTCATATGCGACACTTACTTTTAAAACAGAGGTCTTTGTAAATTGGCAAATTATATAAGCTACCAATTTGTTAAGACCCTTCGTGACAAACGAAATGTATGATAGGCAAGTTTAAGGCTGTCGGTGGACCTCCCTTATACGAATGATCTGTAATCTTGGAAATCTGTAATCTTATAATGCGAACAAAGTGGGGTGGTAATGATGTGCTGTTACTGGTTGCGGCGATGACAGCTCGCCTATTAAGGATTACCCTTACGATGAGCCGTAAATTATATTTACCCATATTTATGGCAGAAATAAAATTTTATTGGGTGCTCCGAGAAAAAAAAAGTGTTAACATGTACATTTTAGATGAGTTTGTCGGGTATGACTTATGGTCTTATTACAGATATCCGTCGATATACGGTTATAGTATTTCAGGTTTTAAATTTAAGGTTACTTTTCAGCAGCTTGCCTTATTTTATTTTTTTTAAAGAATATTAGTAACCGATATTACTAATATTCCCCCTAACCCCTCCACCTAAGCTAAATTGCTTGTGTTAGGAGTGGGTTCACGTCGCTAGTGTAATGGCCAGGATTTGAACCCGGGACCTCTCGATCGTAGGGTCGACTCCTTAACCACTAAGCTACCGACGCTTGACTTGACATGAAAATATTTTTTCTAACAGTTCGGCGTACAACAATAATGAATATTAAATTAAATATTTTATTCCAAAGTAAGCATATTTTAACTAGCTTGTGTTATGGGTTCCAGAATGCAGATAAATATACTTATATACTTTGTTACCCAGACCAATGCAAATAGACATATTTACGCATACAAATATTTGCACTTAGCTGGAATCTATCCCGCGCCCCCTGTCGTAGCAGACGAATGCACTACCGCTACGCCACAGAGGCCGTCGTATATATAAGATACATATTAATCTTCTTTCAAATAAAATCTTCTTTTAAACAAAGCCACAAGCCACCTTCGCACTGAGCTTTGACATAAGTGTTAAGTTAACACTGATGTGTTAAGTTAGGGAAATTAAATACTTTCCCGCTCTTTACTCAACATGCCGCTGCATTTCTTTTTATTCTTTACTAGTGTTTTCACTGACTTTCTTGCTAATATATCTTGTTCTTATCTGATCTTATCATACGTTTCGTATGATAAAATCAAATGAAAATAAATGAAATGTGTGACGTCCATTTTTATTTTATTTTCGTGCGGAAGTTGTTGCCCACGTCCATGGGCCGCGTGATTATCTGCCGCCTCAGTGGTATAAAATCTTAAAATTAAGTGTGCCATGTTATGGTTACTTCAATATTTCATCAAGTTTTAGTGGTTAGTTCTCACAAAAACTTTACGCAATTAACTTGTTCTTAATATACATAAGTCTTCCACTTCTATCATACATACGTACCTATTAACATCTCTTAGGTACATACCCTATCCTATTTGTTATTGTAGACATGTATTTGTTGTTATCAGGTCTGGTTTCAAAATCGTCGAGCGAAGTGGCGAAAAGCCGAGCGGCTAAAAGAGGAACAGCGGAAGAGGGAGGGGGCTGAAGTGATGACTAAGCGGGATCCTGCAGACGATAAGGTGAGATAAGGCTTTTGCTGTTTGTTGAACTTCAACTGAAGAATTGGAGATTTTGGAGCTTAAATTTATTAGCCTAACTTTACAAGAAACACGTCGACTTCGTCCGCGTGGATTTCGATTTCTAGGGTTCCGCGCAACATTTTACTCTTAAATAAAAGTAGCCTATGTTATATATATATAATATTAACTATTTGCCAATGAAAGACCCTCCAAAATCGGCCTAGCCGTTCCAGACTTTCAAACGGACAGAAAGACAGACAGACCAAAATTTAAAACATTGAATTTTTGTTATAATTATCGTGTATACATTTATGTGCAATCATTACAAATCTGTTATTTTAGTATTACAAACAGACACTTCAATTTAATTGATTTGTATAGATTTATTAAAATAGAAGTATACAATCGTGTCTTGCTTAGACAGTGACTCTAAGCGGTAAGCAAGTGTATTTTAAAAGGTTTAAATATGTAGGCATCGCCAAAAGGGATTTTCTTATTATACTCGAAAATAATTACTTTTTCTATTGTCAAATTCCATGTTCACCTTAATTATTGAAAAAAGAGATTTGAATTAAGAATGTTAGCTAGTTTTTTATTTAGATAAAAACTATAACTAAACGTATTTTAGATACACGAATACTGCGGAGCGCGAGCGCGTGGGCCGCCGCCACCTCCTTATGCGAGCATGTAATGCTCGCGAAGGAGATGGCGGAGCACGCCCGGGAGAGATTTAGAACTCTCCCGGACCGCCGAGCCCGCAACTTGCTCGCCGCGCGTCGCAGGCGACTCAGGCGCCGGAGGTCGCTTAACGAGCTCCGTCCTCCATGAGCGTAGGCCTGCATGGGGGTGGCGAGTGAGGCCACCTGTCACCCCAGTAGAAGCAGGCCGGGACGGTGGGGCGACTAGCGCCCCTCCCCCAAACCGGGGTAAGACGGGGACACCGTGGTTCCCAAACCCGAGAGGGCCATCTCGAAACCGGAGATGGCCCAGGGTCAGTCGGGGTGCGAGGGATATGCTCTATGGGCAACCTTACACCCCGGCGTCTGTAGACCCGAGACGGCGTGCGGTTTTAGTCGGTTCAAGCCCGACATAACCGCCCCCGCTGGCATGCGGGGGGGTATCCAAAGGGATATCCGCACGAAAAAAAAAAAAAAAAGAAACACGAATACTGGTTTTATTAAAGTCCTTCACCCAATAAGGAATTTCATACTTTAAGCCCTATTATAATTCGTATTTTGAATACGTACCTCACTGACTGTCACATTTGGGTATAAATGAAAATGTTTCGCTTCTTTGTACACTTCATGTCTTTGCGACTTAACTTTAAATTCAAATACGATTTTTCACTATCTAACTATGCATGCTACCATACTTAACTCCTTTTTCTTGAAATCAGGGTTCGTCAGAATGCGGCATGTCCCGAGGATCAGCTGAGGCATCACCCGTATCGGGGACAGCTGCTTCTCCCCGAGCTTCTTCTCCTGTGACACCAGGCTCACCACGACGGTCACCACTTCGCTCCCCCAATCGGTCGCCTAACATATCGCCTAGGCGTGAAAGGTAAGATGTTGAGTATGAGAGCAATTTTTGTTTTATCAAACATTGTGTAGTAGTTAAAGTGGTAGCCTAGTAGCTAAGGCATCGGAATTGCAATCGAAAGGTCGTGGGTTAAAACCACTGACGTAAATCTTTGATTGATTTAAATCTGAACTCGTTTCTCTGGTTAATATAACTGGTTTCTCTTAATGTTTTGCCCGTAGCTACTAGGTATGAATTAAGATTACCCTAATGCAATTTTTTTCATAGATTTAGATCGGAAAAAGAGAACATCTACAACGGGACTTGAACCCGCGACCATTCCCTTACAGGTGGAATGCTTAGACCAACTGAGCCACCTAGACCTAGTCAGTTGAACAGAGCATTCCTCCTGTAGGGGATTCGTCTCGGGTTCAAGTCCCGTCCTAGATGTTCTCTTTTTCCGATCTAAATCTATAGGAAAAGTAAGCATACTAATTGCTTTAAAATGTAATTGAAGCAACATTTTCTTTTCTCAGATTAGTGCATCACTTTAGACTTGCCTATTAGTAATTTAATTACATACTTATTAATCTCTAGGTCAGAAACTAGTTGTCCGTCACCAGCGCCATCTGTCGGCAGCACAAGTTCAAGAGATGCAGCCATGGATCAGCGACCAACACATCACATGTTCTCGCCTTTTGACCAGTAAGTGCAAAACCCATTAGTTCTATTTTGAACAAAAACTAACTTACTAGAACAAAGAGAATTATTTTTATATTGTGTGTCATTTGACATTTTAAAATCTATATTATTGTAATGTGTTAAGTCATCTACCATGTACGATACTACGAGACAATACGCTATTGAGACACGATACAACAAAATACGAAAAAATACTAAATCAGTATCTATCTACTAACTGTTGCCTCACGTGGGTGTCGGTTATCGCGACCAAAATTAGCCTACTAGTATTTTCAGACCTACTAAAAAAAAGGAGAGGAATTCAATAACAAACATTGTGATGCAAGATTTTTAAATATTAGATTTATTCAACCAAAAACAATATACTCAAAACAGATCATAATAATCCATCATTTAAACCGTGGAACAACAAGTGCGTCGCTGTATGACAAGTTGACTTCACTACGACAATTACCCAATTATTATACCAAGAGACGGCACGCCTTGCACTAATCAACCGTAATTATATTGCGCTCACTACTCGGTATTAAGATGCTGCCGAGTTAGCGTAGCGGCCATTTATAGAATTATGTATGTTCCAGTGTGGTCTTTGAATAAACCAGTTTTTTATGAGGTTGTTGTGAAATGGTAATCATGCTGATAGAAAAATGTACTCTGGTCCTCTTGATTTGAAGTTTATATAGTGTTGCAATGTGTTATAGATTAACTTGGCTACAGTGGCAAAGCATATGCAGGGAGGGAAGAGATGATTATCATGATGAAAATCATTTTAATTACCGATAACCGGGTCGGGGATGTTTTTTAATTCAATACTTAGAATCAATCTGAAGTAAGATGTAGGTACTTCTTCGATAGAGTCTAGTCCATACATGCTGGGAGAACATAGCTCTACCACCTAAGTCGCAGTTATTGCTATAACCGAAAATCGGTTTATAAAGACCACAAGTCAAAGGCATTGATTACGAAATTAGGAGCACGAGACATATCACTTCAGCTTTTGATTGACATTGATTTAGAAGCTCAATTTAAATAAATTTGTAGTGGCAACACCGTCGGACCCGGTATTTAGGACAGCCACTGAAATGTTTCAATATTATTATGTGTCAATAATGTGGCGCTCGATCTAATTTATGGCGTTATTTATTAATTGGCCCTATCAAGTTATTATATTTTAGGAATGCCACCTTGTAATCTTCTGGCACGAGGAAATAAGGACAGAATTTGTGTAACGCAGACAAAATTATTCTAAAAGAGGCTTATTTATTAATATTTGCATTAATAATTTCGATGGCACAAAGTATAAAGGTAATTTACAATTAAAAGATTTTCTACAATTAGGTTCTTAACAAATAAATCATCAACTGTACAATAGTCCGTCCGTATAAGAATATGTGTAACGGTAAACTTGAATTTGTTAAGGAGTAAATTCATTGCAGTATCAAAAATTTCATGAAAAAAAATACATGCAACAAGTTCGACAAAAGTGTTATTTCAGTACATTAACTTGTAATATATTTACTTATTGATGCTTATTCATAGTATTAATAAACTGACGTGATAGCCGCTCCTTATATTTAGCCGTGAAGCTATTACGAAATGCCTCACTTCACCAACTTGTCTCATAACTTAAAACTTGACTCGAGGTCCCGTCAAACTCTCAAGATTCACTTTAATCGAATAACTTCAAGTTTAATTGTCAATAATAATGATCCCGGGTTAACTTGGTTTCACTTGGCGAATTAACTTGAAGTTACAAGCTTAATTTGTTAAGTATCGATTAAGTTAATTATGCGATGGTAATTTTGTAACTGAGTTTGTTTTGGAGGTTTGGTTATTATCGATGTCGAAATTAACTTGAGGTAATTAGTAGACTATGAACGGATAAAACCAACTTAAGTAATATTTGAAGATTTATTTAATATAAAATCTATTTATATTATGGTCGGTAAATGATGATGATGGAGATGTCCTACACACGCCTGCTGCAGGATCAAACCCGACCCCATAGGCGAGGCCGCCGTAGCGGCCAAAGTCCGCTGGTAACCCTGGGGTTATCCTTTCGGGGGCTTACCCGGGGTGCCTGGCAATGGATACTTGGGGAGGACACCGTGTGGTTTTAGTTGATCCGATTCCAACTCGCCCACACCATCGTTGACACCGATGGGGTGAAGCTCGTGGGGGTATCCACACGTAAAAAAAAACAATTATATTTATCGTAGTAGGTAGGTAGTCGGTAAATGATTAGAAGGTATTCAGAATGTGAATCACTTAAGGACGTATGCTCAAAGTTGTTGATTGGGGACTATTCTCTTCAAGTACTAACTCTGAAACGATCGTATACAAACATGAGCTATTTCAAACACTTTTTGCTAGTCCAGT
Source organism: Cybosia mesomella (assembly GCA_946251805.1). Taxonomy (NCBI): domain Eukaryota; kingdom Metazoa; phylum Arthropoda; class Insecta; order Lepidoptera; family Erebidae; genus Cybosia; species Cybosia mesomella. The sequence goes on from OX276406.1 coordinate 5,847,762, forward strand.
TACAAGTCCGCTGGCGGCCAAGGTCCGCCGGTAACCCTGGGGTTATCCTTTCGAGGGCTTAACCAGGTTGCCCGGCAATGGAAACTTGGGCAGGACACCGTGCGGTTTTAGTCGATGCACGACATAACCGCCCCCGCGGGCGGGCGGGGGGTATCCGAAGGGATATCCGCACGTAAAAAAAAAACAGTTACAAATAGTATAGTAGCATTCAGTCGGTAGTATCAGTACTTTACAAATAATAAACCGTGTGTGTTGTTTCGTGCATACTACCATACCCTTGGTAGTATTTACATGCTCATCCTTATATATTACCACACGGGTAGGCAGAATACACAGGATTTGTTAATTGAAAAAGTAATACCTTGCCTGACCTAGGAATAACACCCCAGAATGAATACCTAGTAGTGGCACTCCTTACTATAGCACCATCGTATTAGATAAAATAGAATGAACAGATATCGGTCAGTATACGTTTTGTATCCGTTTTCGTTTGTCAGTAATCGTTTTGTATGTAGTTTTCCGATTGTAACTTAATACATATCTAATACCTTGAAACGAGCAATTCTTGTATATATATATATCTATAATAATATGTATATATCTATGATCTGTATCTCTGAAATGGCTCCAACAATTTTCATGAACTTTAGTATACAGGGGGTTTGTTAAAGAGGGGGGGGGGGGCTTGGGCCTCACCCAGATATTTCTATTTATTAGCAGTCCAAATAATTTACGTTGCGAACCAGGCGCGGATCCGAATAAATCCAATTTTATTGTTTAGCCAGAATTAAAAGCATAATTACTCTACAATTGTCGTACTTTTATTTTTATTTAATGTGTCCGATGTTGAATTTAAAAAAAATCTCTATCAACTCTGAACTTGATCTCTAGATGATCTTGATCTAGGTCTGCACCGGTCGGGAACCGTCCAATATTAGTTCAATACACACTATTGTATTTGTTTTATTGTATTGTGTATTATGTTACAGTTAGGACTAGTGAGATAACCAGCGCCAAATAAAATGTAAGTTGAAGCAAAGTTGAATAAAGAGCCGACCGGGCAGAACTTAGCTCGGCATCCGGGCCGGACCGGACGCGCGCTAATGCGATATGTTTGCGAGCCGAGCTTATAGCGCCCTAAGGGTTATCACACCCATCCGGACACCGATTTTCGTGATTTTCGGCAAATGGTAGAGTTATATGGTGAACAAATGGTTTAGTAACTGACGAGACTAATATACTTTGGAAAATATGAGTTTTTTTTGGTTCGGTTTTCGGTATTCAGACAAACTCCGATTTTTGTGATTGTCGGTAAATGGTAGAATTATTTGTTATAATTTTTGATATATTAAGTAACTAATCTATTTCAGTGTTGTTATATAGAAGTACTAGCTGTTGCCCGCGGATCCACCCGTGTAATTCCACACGGCTGATCTTGTTCCCGCAAGTAACCTATGGGAACCTATTTGGAAAATACATAGTCTATTTGTTATTTCGGACTATAATCTATCGCTGTACCAAATGTCAGCCAGTTCCGTTCAGCCGTTTTTGCGTGAAAGAATAACGAACATCCATACTTACAAACTTTCGCGTTGATAATATTTTTAGGATTACAAGAATTTTGTGAATATACTCCAGTTTCCATACTGGATCAGTGAATGGATACATTATTCCATCAATCCTACTAATATTATAAATGTGTAAGTTTGTGAAGATATTTGTAAGTTTGGATGTTTGTTACTCAATCACGCTCTAACGGCTCAACAGATCTGACGTAAATTTGTTATACAGGGATAGATTATAGTCTGGAATAACACATATGCTACGTTTCTTCGTGTTTTCGCTTTCCATAGGAACCTATTCTAGGGTCAAAAGCCCTTGTGTTATTCCAGAATATAACTTATCCCTGTACCAAATTTCGGCTAGTTCCGTTAGGCTGTTAGAGCGTGATTGAATAACAAAAACAAGTTGAATTCCTGAGACGAGCTCAGCCGAATACAAGGGATTTTCGATTTTGCGATAATTTTTTTTTTTTGCGATTTTTTGCGATTTTTTCTTTATCTTGCAATGGTTCACCCCAGCACGAATCTATTACCGAAAACAGCAACTCGATAGCTCATCTCCTTCATACCCAAAACCGTGACAGAAAATTGGCAACGACGACGTCGACGACGACGACAACTCGATAGAAATAGGGCTTTTCTAAAGAAAATCCCTAAAAAAAAAGGGGCCACCATTCTATGGACAATCTCTGGAAATGGTGGCCACTACTTTTTGGACTTCACCTCAGCTTACCATCAGGCGGGGTGCAGTTAACGCGAACTAAATAAAAAAAAACACATCCAAACATGTTCTCAAACTTTCACATTTATACTATTCATAGGAAGTAGGATTAGCCCACTAAATAACAAGTTGAATTCCTGAGACGAGCTCAGCCGAATACAAGGGATTTTCGATTTTGCGTTTTATTTTTTTTTGCGTTTTTTTGCGATTTTTTCTTTATCTTGCAATGGTTTACCCCAGCACGAATCTATTACCGAAAACAGCAACTCGGTAGCTCATCTCCTTCATACCCAAAACCGTGACAGAAAATTGGCAACGACGACGTCGACGACAACTCGATAGCAATATGGGGTTTTTCTAAAGAAAATCCCTAAAAACAAGAAAATTTGGGTGTGTTTGAGTTAGTTTGTTTGGTATTCAACAGTTTGGCACACTTCTACCTACCCCTTCAGGGAGTATAGAAAAATGGTACAAAATGGACCCTCGTATTAACCCAATCGAGTGAGACTTATATCAAGATTTTATAATTTCTCCTCTAAATATTTACGTAATCAAACTTGCATTCAGCGCCCATTGTCATTGTACCCCTAATAATCATGCATTGGAGTTCTACAACAACGGCTATTATTTGAATTCAGAACGAATGGCGGCCGGCTCGTGCGCATCACGATCAATTATTTAGCGCAGACCTATCAGAGTTGCGACGAATTGATATTTAAGAATTCCTTCGCAGTATTAGTGTCCTTACGCCTTTTCACGTTAATATTTCGCCAATTATGTTTTTTAGTCGTATGCAATAAACGCAAGTTTATTTCATTAACTGGGTACTTTTTCATGGCATATGGGATTTATTGTCATCTTTCGAGCACTTTTTCAGAATTTGGTGCTACCTGATGTTTGTTTTTGGGGCTCAACCAAAATCTCCGTGACCCAAGACCGGCTTGTAAGTGAGGTACCCTTACAAGCCAGTACACCTGCTGATTACCGGGCGAGTCTCTGACGCAGGTCACGCAGGTTTTCCTCTCGGAGTTGGGAGTTCAGACGGCAGTCGCTACCATAAAAGTTGTATAATTTAAACCAAAAGGAGGGAGGAGATACTTCCACTGACAATTTCCCAATAAGAAAGCTCAATAAGATTTTAACCGGCCCGGGAATCGAATCCGTAACACTTGCGATGTATACCGATGAGAATAATTCTCACTCTGTGGTGCATAAAATGCCATATCCTCGTTTTCAATGCTGAACGTCTTAACTGGGCTTCCAATTACAGAACAGTATTCACACGTGCCGTGTTACCGTAATAAATGTATCAACGTAGTGCAGAAACAATTGCCAGTTTACATACATTCATTACGCTTGAGGGAGTAGGTAGAGGTGTATAACACTCACGTTTCGTTTCGATCTCATGAAATAAGGTATTGCACTTTTACATGGACTGTAAGCTTACTGATGCTACTGAAACTAAGAGCGAATTGAATTAATTTCATAGTAGAGTAGAACCCAGTTTTGTTGAACGGATTTTCTCTGGTGAAATTCACCCTTAGTCGCTTTTTGTGACGGAGGAAGAGATAGGATGGCTCTTGTACCTATTCTATAACACGGGAAACTGCGTGGTTTATAATTCAGATTTGGGCAATGTATTTGGCAATTGGGCAATTTGTGCATCTACGAGTATTATAAGAAATAATACACGTAACTTTTAAACTTTAGCATTTTTTATGCAATTATGGTTTGTACCTATACGATGTACTTTTAAAAACGTAAACTCGGAGTCAAGAACAAGTTGAGACGGTTTTACACACCGGAGCAGTGGAGTCTTCTGTACAAGACACAAATCCGTTCTAGCGGGGAATACTGCCATCTTCTCTGGGATGGCTCTGCACTGGTCTAAAGGTAATTTCTTACAGGCCCCACAGGTTCCCAACCCAAACACTATACTCAAATTGTAAACAATCTAACAGTTCGACAGCTCTTTGTGCACATTTCCACTCTGTGGATACACCGATATGTACCCTCTCATAACCCAAATAGACGAAGACTGATGCTAGTATGTCCTATGATCCTTCGTAAAACCTCCTTTGCCAGGCGACAATTTGAAAGCATTAGTATGAACACGTACTTAAAGACAAAGTTTCAGGCTGGCTGCAACAGTTGAATATATGAGGAAATAGTTTTTTTTTTAGTTTGCTTATAATAATAATTCTAATCTCCAACACTCATAAAACACATACACCCCCACCCTGTCTCTCACACACACACGCACACGCACACACACATACAAACATTAGCTATCATACTTTTTTATTTTTAATATTTTATTTGTTAGGTTTTGCATTTATTTATATGATATTGTACCTATATTACAGTGACTTGTGTCACTATCTCTAACATAAAGATTATTGTACCTTCAATCTGACGGCCGGATACTGTCTTTCTAAATATAGGCTACGCCTAGTTTGATCGACAGAATTCCATAACTTTTGCAATTTAAAAATTGTACCATCTAATAATGTACCCCCATTTGTGAATATTCCGAAATAATAAAGAATAATATTATTATTATACTAGATGCTCTTGACAGCTGGCAGCGACGTGCGGTCCGCATTATTGGAAGTCCAGCGGTCACTAACACCCTCGAGCCTATGCAGTTGCGTAGAGATATTACCTCTTTAGCAGTATTTTACCGTCTCTACCATGGCGAGTGTTTCGACGAGCTCTCCCAGCTAATAACCCTCTCCTTTTCCTAAATAGAACAATATGTGCAAGGCTGAGGTATTACCCTCATACGGTGCAAACAATTCTATCAAGAACCAAGCGGTGCGGCACGTTTTCTTTGCCGCACCATAAAGGTTTGGATTTTTTTACCAGCACATGTGTTACCTTCTTCCTACAGTCCCGGGTCCTTTTAGTGGGGCGTGAAAAAACATCTAATGAGGCCGTCAAGCGAGTCAAGCTGAGGGCCACCATTGTAGCATTTTTGGTGTCTGCAGTGGTGACCCCCATTCCTGAGAATTTACCTTTTAGTGACCAACATAAAAAAAAGACAGTCTGCGTCAGAAGCTTATCCGTCGATCGAAAAGTGTACCAGCTGGCAAGTGAGGTGAGCATAAGTAATACCATAATCGTTTTAAGTCCCGTAAGCATACTTATTATAAAATTTAAACAGACACTTAACACACCGACGATATTCACTAATTACAAAACTACAAAAACACAAATACAAACCAACAAATTAGGTCACAACAAAACCAAACCAAAAACTAAATTAATTGTATTATTTTTTAGCAGTCGTTAAATGCAATTAAGTGGTATTAAAACGCCATCAGCGGTACAATTGGGTGGTGTAACGAACTCAGTGGCGGTTTCGCGCGCAAGGGTTACGCGCCCGCATGCCGGTCTAATTGTCCACATTAATATGACAAATACAATTTCGTCGGTCTGTTGTACCGCGCGGCGATGCACCGGTTGATTTTGATACTGATCACATGAATATTGAAAGGTTTTGATGGCCATTCAATTGTGACAATTGTTATTTTCAAAATGGTCTACTTCACTTCTCCTCTAAGTAACTTATTTTTGATGATCTGTGTGGCATGACGGTGTAGCATTCGACTGCTACGTCAGTAGTGGCTGGTTCGATTCCCGATCGATGCAAAGATTTTTATTCATGATTGTAAATAATATATGCATAGAATTATGGTCTAATGCGTATATATTTAATTACAAAAAGAAAGTATTTATGTAACTTTATCCACCTTGTAGAATGTACTTTGCGCTGCGTGACGTATTACACAGCGCCATCTAGACCACACATACTAAACACACCTTAAATAAACAGCCTGATTTGACGTCATCAAGCTGATCTGATGATGGAGTATAAGTATTTAGAGGTGTATAGAGTAATAGTAATTTTTTTTAATTTAGGCTCCTTTAGTTGATTTTAACGTTATGAGACTATTGGAGCCCTAACTGTAGCATCACTATAGATGACTAAATAGTCGACAGTGATGTCACCTCACTAGCACGGTCATTACGGTACTGAGAGTTGGTACAGTAGCACATATATTGTAATTACTTAATAAACGAGTGTTCCTTCAAAAATACTTTGATTTAAATATAATACATAAACTACTTTCTTTTGGACCTGATGTCATCAGTAATTTGATTACTGTATGATCACTGAAACCTCACTCCGAGGGGGCCATCTCGAAACCGGAGATGGCCCAGAGTCAGTCGGGGTGCGAAGGAAATGCTTTATGGGCAACCTTACTCCCCGGCATCTGAAGACCCGAGACGGCGTGCGGTTTATGTCGGTTCAAGCCCGACATAACCGGGGAACGGGGAGGGGGGAACGAGGGGATTTCCGTACGAAAAAAAAAATATACGCACTCTACATTCTATGTCTATCCAAACCAATTTAGCATTTTTTTTTACGTGTGGAAACCCCCACGGGCTTCACCCCATCGGTGCCGACGATGGGATGGGCGTGTCGGAATCGGACCGACTAAAACCACATGGTGTCCTCCCTAAGTGTCCATTGCCGGGCACCCCGGGTAAGCCCTAGAAAGGATAACCCCATGGTTAACCACCTTAGCATACCTTTTCAATTCTCGTTACAACATTTTCTTTCATACAGATATACGAGGTATAAGGATACAGATATAAGGTAGTCTGTAAGAGAATACAGACTCTTAACACATATTTGTAGTACAAATATCAAAACTGCGTACATCGTGCACTGTACGATTATGCGACATAAACTCGTTAGTCGTCCATTTGTCGACGCTTGCTAATTCTGCTTGTTTAATCCTATGTCGGGTGACAAATCGCTTTGTGTCACTATTAGGCTGGGTACACACTAGTTAGGTGGGGCTCCACCTAACTTGTGTGTAGTGTGTAACTAGCTAGGGAGACAGGAGACTTCCTGTCACCCTAGCAGAAGCAGCGCCCCTCCCCCAAACCGGGGCAAGACGGGGACACCGTGGTTCCCAAACTCGAGAGGGCCTTCTCGAAACCGGAGATGGCCCTGGGTCCTTACCTTATGGGCCACCTTACACCCCGGCGTCTGAAGACCCGAGGCAGCGTGCGGTTTTAGTCGGTTTAAGTCCGACGTAAGCTCCCCCGCTGGCCGGCGGGGGGGGGGGAGAGGTATCCGAAGGGATTTCCGCACGAAAAAAAAGGGTACACACTAGTTGAATGAAGGCGGGCGTGCTGTTATTATGATGAGTCTCATTCGCTTGTTTTCGTTGCGATTGCATCATCGTCTTAGCGTGTTCCCGGTTGCACCCGAGGCTTATACCTCGGAGCCCGGGGTCTGCTTACTTCTTCTCCTCTTTTTAATAACTAGGAATTCAGAGCAGGGTGCGACTGAAATAAATTGAGCTGAGCGAGCAGGACTCTTACTTGAAAATAAGACATCTTACTACGGTCGCGCGCTTAGCTAAGGCCGCGCGCTCCTGAAACTGGTTTTCGGTGATTATTCTTCAATGGTACACATCGGACATGAACCATCTTGCTTCAAAACACTCCTCAGTGTCCACACTATCACCGTGGTAAATTTGGTCAAGATCGCGCGAGTGGTTACGGAGGAGTTCAGCCACCAACAAACGGCTATATCAAGAGATATATAATGTACAGAAATACCCAAAACAATGCTAATATATTCATGCATGAAATATTTGCAGTATTTATCAATGCAAATATTTCATGCATGACCGTGACCTCCGACGTGGCAGTCGAATTGGGCCTTACGATCGAGAAGTCCCGGGTTCAAATCCTGGCCATGACACTACCGACGTCACTTGGCTCCTAACGCTAACCCCTAACACAAGCAATTTAGCTTAGCTGGAGGGTTTAGAGGAATACTAGTAATTTCGAGTAGATGGTAATATTCCTTTAAAAAAAATCCAACATAAGGTCAAAAATCCCGTACCAGTGTACCGATAAAACAACACTATAGTTATAAAATGCCAACTACAGTCACGCACGTTCCCGGGATGCATGATCCAATTGCCGTCCGCTAAATTGATACTCTATTTGGCTCAATTAAGCATTAATTAATGCCATTAATGAACACTGAGCCGCTCTATTACTCTGAGTCAACGCTAACAGTTTTGTTCTGCAGTTGTGTACGCTATTTCTGGTGTACACTCATATGGTTTGCGCGGGATCTTTTCACTTTACTTTGATTGTTTAGGTACGCAAAATAGACGACCCGACGGGGCCATCTCGAAACCGGAGATGGCCCAGGGTCAGTCGGGGTGCGACGGATATGCTCTATGGGCAACCTTACACCCCGGCGTCTGTAGACCCGAGACGGCGTGCGGTTTTAGTTGGTTCAAGCCCGACATAACCGCCCCCGCTAGCCGGCGGGGGATATCCGAAGGGATTTCCGAACGAAAAAAAAAAAATTGGTACGCAAAATAGACGCAATCTAAACTTTTTATAAAAGGGAGGAAACTGTTAATCAATCTATGTATTATAAAATTGTAAATAAAATAAAATTGTGAATTAATTGTAGTAAATGTGTTAATTGTGAAGGTACAGAACCTATATAAGACATATTTAAAAAAAAATCTTAGGCTAGGTTAAATAAACGATTCTGAAGACATAAATATTTCTTTTGGAATTCTTGTCAGTTTGTCAGTTCGTCTGTTTGTTCGATTTAATTGCAATTGGTTAAGTAGAATCAGAAATATGACCAAAAAACGATAATCGTCCTCAGCTCCGTCCTCATAAATAATATTACAGCTATCACTTAGTGTCTGTAAAGTTTATAGTAAAGACTAAAATAATGAGCTTGCAAGTTACCAAAACACTCATATGCCGATTTGTATGAACCGAGTTCATACAAATCCTTTAGCTACATCGCCAATACCTTTACAACACAATAATGATAATGAGCCTTATACTTGAAAACTGTGGTTTTTCATTTAGGTCACAAAGTAACACTTATGAATGTCAAAATTTATGTTTTTACGGCCAGATTTGCAGGAAGCAAATCTCTACCACCAATTCGCAGTGAGAAAGCTCGCACTAGGGGTAAAGAACACGTACCTTTTTTTTTTTTTTTTTCGTGCGGAAATCCCTTCGGTGCCGGCCAGCGGGGGCGGTTATGTCGGGCTTGAACCGACTAAAACCGCACGCCGTCTCTGGGTCTACAGACGCCGGGGTGTAAGGTTGCCCATAGAGCATATCCCTCGCACCCCGACTGACCCTGGGCCATCTAAAATGACCAATAAACTACCCTAAACATAACACAAAATCTGTTTTATCAGTATATCAAATCAACATAGAAATATCACGTCATAGCATCTTAAAAAGCTATTATCACTTACCCATAAATCATGTTATGGCATTATTAATAGTCTATAAATTAACACCGCCATGCCCAAACACGAAACTATAAAAATAAAACTGTCACACAACAACACATAATAACAGAACCAATCTCAATCAAGTACCAAAAATCGTTCGGACAATAGGTCTCGTGCACACTGCCCGTGATAAATCGCGGCGACCCGTCGCGACGCGATTAAAAAAGCGTAAAGAGGGTGTGTCGCCCTTCGCAATAGGCGATCACTTAACGCTAAATTGAGTCGAATCTGGTGGATAAACAAAACGTAAGTCGTAGCCACGTGACTTTGGAGCGTGTGAGCTCAAGTGGAGCCATTCAAACTAAATGTACCGTAATTGGATCTTGATTTTGTTGCGACTGTATTTGGCTTAATGACTCATTTAATGTGGATTTGGTGATAATGCCGTTTTTATGTTCATAGAAAGGGAACGATTTCTATTTCTTCGGATATGACTAACATGACTGATTATTTATGTATATTCCGATCTTTATTTCAAAGTATCTAAACTAAAAGTGAAATGTATGATAAATGATGAAATACGTACATAATTTCAGGAAAATATGAAAGTTTTGCGAAATTGAAAATATGCATTTGTAGGTATTTATTGCTACTGGGGTGCTTGGTTGGGGACCTCCACGCGGTGCACCCTGGGCAACGGAGATGGCAGCGCCTCTCTCCTAGGGCGGGGGAGACGCTGCCGCCTACGGCCAACTCCAACCGAGGCGAGGACGGCCCTGTTGAGGGCAGTTCGGAAGCTTTCCACGTGTCCCTCTGATTAGTAGATGGCACAGTGGAGAGCAAGTAAGGGGGCCATCTCGAAACCGGAGATGGCCCAGAGTCAGTCGGGGTGCGAGGGATATGCTCTATGGGTAACCTTACACCCCGGCGTCTTAAGACCCGAGACGGCGTGCGGTTTTAGTCGGTTCAAGCCCGACATAACCGCCCCCGCTGGCCGGCGGAGGGGTATCCGAAGGGATTTCCGCACGAAAAAAAAAAGGTATTTATTGCTACTAAACATTGAAGTTGGTCATATATACTTGAGGTTTCTAATTCAGATGTTTATATTTTATACGCTTTTATTATAAAGCATGAAAATGATTAAAATCTACCTAATAAAATAATAGTAATTAAAGCTTTTAATGTTATTTTATTCATAATTAGGCATCATGGAAATAAGAATAGTCGATCATAATAAGTAGCAAAGCACTATGACTACTAGTTTATGAGTACTTACTCATTGAAATTTTAATTCATATTTTTCATACTAACCACTGCGATTGTTCACAACAAAATACACATCCCCGCTGTGCGCTGCGGGCAATCGAAAACATTTGCGATTACACACAGCTCGCGCGTGTTGCTGCGATTATCCGTTAGTGAGTAGTCACTTTTATATAAGTAATACATATTGTATGCAGAAAAAAATAACATCATACATTTTTATGGGTTTCATTGAATATTAAATTACATATATATACCTACCTTTTTTTTTTCGTGCGGAAATCCCTAGTTAGAAATTGTTTTTACTAATTACTTACGAAAATTCACAATGTTATAATAAGTATACTCAAAGTAATTTTATGTTTCAATATTTTTATACGATTTCGTATTTTTCATTGTATTTAAACGTACACCTTACACCAATCATCAGACCTTTTTCGCAGGTCTTCACCATAACAGCCGTGGAGGCAAGTGCCCTTCAGCCCTTGCTAGGTTTTGATAAGTAATAAATGGGATTTTCTCCTTCTTCAATAGAAAATTGATTATCATCATCATAAAAGTGTAGGAAACTATTAATACATGTAAAAACTGAAGACCTTAGTACCACTACGGTCTCCACTTCAATTCTCCGGTAAAACCGCAAGTCGTCCAAATGGGTAAAAATTATAAAATCTATTATTCATTTATGTCACAAAGTAACACTTATGAATGTCAAAATCAATACTTCTACATTTACAGCCAGACTCCAAGGTACTGGAAAAAGCTAGTCTCTATTTAGAAATGAAAAAAAAAAGTTTTTGACAGTAATTATTCAATTCGGACCATAATTTACTAACAGCTATAAAACCCTTTCAGATTAGCCACGCCGGCATACAATCGGGTACACCCACTTAAGTGGCCATAAAAAATAAATCAAATTCAGTAGTAGTCGACGGGTTGAGATTGAGTGGCTATCGGGTCTAACCCTACAGTGGTCACATGCGGGCAAAATATTAGAAGGGTAATTAGATACTGATATTTATTGTTAAAAAAGATCCAATTGGATTTGGTGACAATTGTAAAGTGTACTTTAATGTTACTAAAAGTCTTGAGATTCACAAATGTTGAGGGCAGTAAGCGCTTTACCGCCATATTTCTTTTTGAATACGCCTGTACATATACCTCTAAAGCAGGCAGAGGTGTGTTAACACACTCACGCGTCATCAACTATTTATTCGTTGCCTATAACCTTCGATTAGGATTATTTCCTGATTTTGTGCTGCTACTGAACCTCCCACCCCTCCATCACCCCTTTGGTTTTCTTATAAGACCGTTGCCCGCGGACCTGACGTTGAAAGTTTTTTGTTTGGAGCGCCTTGTCTGCGTCATGGTGCCTATGCATCAAATTAAGAAACAAACAAACTCACAAAATGTATCATCTATTATAATAGTAGGAATTAGGTATGTTGTTACGTATCTTTACCCAGCTTTACCTTTGACTAGAAGCCACAAACCACTATGGTCACAGCCGGTGTAACCTTATTGAAATTTCTGAAAGTTCAAAGGTATATTGTTATATACCTTTGAACTTTCAGAAATATGATTAAATGTAAAAGATAACCAAGAAACTAAAAATAAAATCCGTCCATTGCGATGCGATTTTCGGATAAATAATAGCAAAAATGTTAAAATGATTTTTGAAGTAATCACGATATTCAGGCAGAGCTTCAAAGCCCTTCTTTTCTCGCAGTGAACGTGATTTGTTCAAAGTAGTGCAACCTAAATCTTTAATCATGAACCTTGGCCACAACGTAACACTTATGAACGTCAAGATAATTGCTTCCACATTTAAATTTACAGCCCGATTCGCAAGGCCAGTTAGATAAACAAATCTGGCAATAAAAAATCACGGCAGCACTTTTCTAATCGCCAGTACTTAATTACAATGATTTTGTTTACAAAACTTATCGCCGGACCTAAGATGGTTACACGATAAGGGATAATATGTACCTATTGTATTTAAATAATGTCACAATTGCCAAAACGTAAGTGAATAACTTTTTTATTCCGTGCAGCCGTTCTTTGACTCGAGTCGTAATATAAAGAACACACTGGTACCATCTATTTCGTTATCGCTTTCCACACCGACCCAAGATCCTAACCACTTTACCCTTATTTGACACAACTCTTTTCACTTCCATACATAACAGAATATGCATCTTATCATTCGATTTTTAGAGTTGAATTCGACGCGCACTGGGGAAGGGTCGAAGGGGTGGCCGGTTGCTATGACAACAGATGATGCCTACAGGCAGTAGGTATGTCTGAGCTGTAGGTATGTGTAGAGGTATGGGGTCGACAATTACCTACAATATGTGTACTAGTGGTAGCGGAGTTGCTAAGACGTTAAGCGATAGCGGATTCTATCGCATCGTTCTTAAAACCTTATAAAGAGCAGTTTTTACCACGACCATAAGGGTGTTATCTACTAAACATATAGTCCATGAAAAATGGAAAAGGAGATATGGGATTTTGAACATAACCGTTGTTTTCCAATCAAACACAAATGGCGTCTCGGGTGTGGTATTCATAGTCATAGGTAACCGCTTAGCATCAGGCAAGTTGATTGTCAGTTACATACAAAATTACAATTTATAAATAAGCATTCGATATCTCTTGAACTCTTCTTTGTACTGTTACTAGCTAAACCTGGACACGCTTCGCTGTTAAGTATTTTCGTTCCGTGGGAATTTCGAGATAATACGAATAAACATTGCAAGGACTCGTCCAAATTTCAAGTCAATACATGGACTGAAATTCTGTGACCACAAACAACATATTTTTATGCATAAATTAATCTTTAGACAACCCAACAAATAACGAGGGTGTCTATCAATTAGGATAAAAGCTAGTTTAAGCGTGTATTCTACAGTCCAAAGTCATAGTGGGGACGAATAACAAATGAAAGCAGAAAGTAATTTGTACCGAGTCGCTATCGTTCTCGACAATTTGCATTGCCATGTAATAAGTGTAGGGTGACTATGCGTGAATATGCATCTGATCAATTGAGCAGATTTTAAGTAGGTAGTCTTTTTGGTGGAATTAAATTTTGATGCATTAATTAATACAGTCGTGGTTTGTGACCACGGCTAGTATTAAAATTATAGTAATATAAATAGAATAGTAATATAAATAGAAATTATAGTAATGCAAAACATAACGTTGTATGCCTAAAACACAATATCAACTGTGATGGGGATTCGAGTGAGGGATGAAAACATTCCAAAAAAAGCGGCCAAGTGCGAGTCGTACTCGCCCATGAAGGGTTCCGTAGCAGCAAGTAATTTTTTTTATTAGTTTAGTTTAGTTGATTGAATGAAAGCTAATATGCGGTTTACGATTTATGACGTATTGGCAACGGAACCCTAAGAAGCAAATAATAGTCATCTGAAATATTTTCAAAGAAATGACAAATAAAAAGACTATTCCAATATCTGGTAACAGTGTGGGTGCCCTAGCCGGGAGATTCGCTCACCACAGAGCTGGGTGCCTCACTCCTCACCCCCACGATAAGTTACCTTTTTTTTTTTTTTTTTTTTTTTTTATCGTGCGGAAATCCCTTCGGATACCCCCCCGCTGGCCAGCGGGGGCGGTTATGTCGGGCTTGCACCGACTAAAACCGCACGCCGTCTCGGGTCTTCAGACGCCGGGGTGTAAGGTTACCCATAGAGCATATCCCTCGCACCCCGGCTGACCCTGGGCCATCTCACCACTAACAGCATCGCTCATCCTGTCTCCTCTGAAAGCAGAGGAGTACGGAGAGCGATGTGTTCCCGTCACGTTGGGTATTGGCCGACGATCAATGCCAACCCTATGAAGGGGTGAAGGGGAAGCCATTGACCGCCGCCCAGGGTGTACCGGCCGCTCCGATTCCGTTCCCCCCGGACTGCAGCGGGATCGGAATCGGAGCGACACTCGAGGAGGTTACCCAACACACACCCCCCCACGATAAGTTACCTAATAAAAATTATGCTTATCCATTTACAAGTTTCATCATTATATTACCGAAATTATTATTATTCATTTGTCTATTAAACTGAATATTTCGAAGTTTGCTTTTCAGATGAACAAAAGGAGAAACTTTATTGCAATTCATTTTTGAATTATGAGATGAGTTTGAATTGTACGTGTAAGCAATCCAAACGATGTGATCAGCTTTTTCAGATAAATTTTTAAGGTGTCAGCAATCCCAGCCATGACGTCGTAATTAAATTACTTAAGTAGTTAACATATAGATACTAAATATGACTTAAAAGCACGTCTTTTAAAAAAGGAAAGAAAATTGCCTGGAAAATTTCTCTAAACGCGTAGCTGGGATCAAGTCGTTGTCAAGTAAAATCGAGAAAATGATAATAATACGGGGGTTTAATTTCTATTGTCTTATGAAGCATATAGATCTCTTATGAACAGTCTCATTGAGCCCTACTTTTATCATGCCGGTCTACATTTGTAAATCACCTTACTGAGATTCAGTTTTGATATCGTTCACTTTATGCCTTATAAAAATATATCCAAATATAATGATGCTGCTAATGACATTATTACCTAATTTCTTACCAAGATAGAATGTCTGCCTTAATTATTCCTATCATACGTCAAATTAGCCAAGTCTTTAGACCAGCTTGTTAGTTTTTCCTGTCAACATTTGTTTGTTATCGCGTTAGTTTAGCAAAACTCACTAAATATTCATCGGGGTTTTTTATTCGATTTTTCACTCATAGACGTAGACAGAGACACGTATCAGCCAGCGGGTCGTGGAGTGAGCCAAACAACCAAATCTTCAAACGGCAAGTCGCGAGTGACGTCAAAGGCACGAGCGATTCCTTGCAAATTGTATTTACGCGTCCCGCGGGCGCGCCCTTATCGAGTTTGCTCTCAAAGAGCCACCATTTTTAAAACTTCCATCGACTCAGGTAGAGGATAGACGCGGCCAATTGTGGTTCCGCTTTGTTCTTTACCTCCTTTATAGGGTTGACGAAGTTAGCCAGTTTCGGCGCACGAATAATTTGTGTTCCCGGCCGCGCGATGCGATTACGTGAGTTTCGCCCGAATCCGATCCGCCGCTTGTCGGAATTGAATTGCGCCGAGCCGCTTGAGCGAGCCGGCGAGCGACAACTTCGTTTGTTACAAACATAATGTCCTTCGATGCCAAATTATATTTGACTTACTTCTGAAAGGGGTAATGATATCGATCCTGGACCGCTTTAGGTCCATATTAAATCTAACCTAAATACAGAAGGTTGTGCATAAATAAGAAATATAAAAGATACACGTCGTGTGGACTGGAAAGAGAACATGAAATGAGCTCATTTCTATTCCGCGCGTAAACAAATTCATAACTCGCCGAAACTCATAAAATCATCCGCGAAACACACTTTTATTAAACGAAAACAGAGCTAACGTGGTGGGCGCATAAGTTAACATAACATTCCATTCCTTGTTAAAAGATAAATTAGTGCGGGCGCGTCCGGCGTGGAAATGTATTCGCCGAGCCAATCTCGCGCTCCCCGGGGCTGCCTCGTAATTGCTTAAGAGAAAAATCCAAATGAGAAATGAAAAGGGATTCCCTTTTCAGAGGAAAAATTATATAATTGAATATCTTTTCGTAAGTATTATGAGGTATAAAATATGATAATTGAGTTTTTGCTTACGGTGAGCGAGGCTGAGCGAGCCGCGGCGCATCGCGTCTTCGCTTATTACTTTGTACAACTCGGATCATCTGCTTCTGTCTGATGCTTTTATAAATCAGAAAATTGAGTTTATGTTATATTCTACTTACTGTCAGTTTCTCTTTTTTTAGTCTAGTAACATTTTTTCGTCTGCTCGCAAACATAATATAGAAATTGAATTTGAATTCGAGCAAATCATTCATTATAATGGCATTGCTATAGAACGGCGCTGACCGCCAATGCTCTGACAGGTTGTTGCAGGGACGGTGGGGCGAATAGCGCCCCTCCCCCAAACCGGGGCAAGACGGGGACACCGTGGTTCCCAAACCCGAGGGGCCATCTCGAAACCGGAGATGGCCCAAGGTCAGTCGGGGTGCGAGGGACATGCTCTATGGGCAACCTTACACCCCGGCGTCTGAAGACGGCGTGCGGTTTTAGTCGGACCAAGCCCGACATAACCGCCCCCGCTAGCGGGCGGGGGGTTATCAAAGGGAATTCCGCACTAAAAAAAAAAAGGTACAATAATGGATTGTTGTATAATATATTTAAGTACGAGTCCTATTTTTCTTCAGTTTCCTTCCTTTTCTTCTTCGAATGTATCTGTTAACGTAACGCGAAAAACTTACAATGTTTATTTTTAAGGGTTCAGAAGAGTTCAGGTGGTAAAGGACAAGTCAGTGGCAATGGATATGAACCGTTTACCATCAGGCGGTCGTATACTAGTTCGCGACCTTAGTTTATATAAAAAAGCAATAAATTAGTTTTAAACTAAATTTATTATTTAGGTACTTATTTAATTTTTTCATGACCACCCGTTTCGAAAGGGTGTACTAGTTTGATTATATAGCCAGACCACAGTATTGTAAAAAAGTTATATTTTTAAAGGTATTATTTAAAAAAATATTAGTAACTGAAATGACTAGTATTCCTCTTAACCCCACCAGGCTTATCTTAGGAGTGGGTTCAGGTCAGTACAATAATGGCTAAAGCGGCGATAGCCCAGTGGCGTACGTAACGGACTGCTGAGACGAGTTCGAGTTCGATTCCCAGTCGCCCCGGGCACACACCTCTGACTTTTCGTAGTTATGTGTGCATTAAGAAATGTTAATTATCGCTCGCTTAATAATGTGCCCGGTAGATGGTAATAGGCTCGCCCCCTATTACATTGGGACCTTAACATAACTGGCGAATCGTGGGTGTGTAATACACCTCTGCCTACCCCTTCGGGGATACAGGCGTGAAGTTATGTTATGTATGTTATAATGGCTAGGTTTCAAACTCGGGACCTCTTGGTCGTAGGCCGACTCCTTAACCGCTAAGCTACTGACCTCCGCCCAGGCATCTGAAATGTTCTAAGTTGTCAATTCAGTATATTTATATCATCAGTAGCGATCACAGCTTCAATAAAAGAAAATCCCTCTAACACAAAACCAAATCTCCCCATTCCCTCACAATCAAACACTATGTGACAAAAAGCTAGTGATTGAATTTCCCTTGTTTGTTTCGCGTCTTGATCGCTTGCAATCACGAGTTTCGCTGTAAGGAGGTTAGCTGGCGACGACACCGGGCGTGACTCGATTTCTTATGTTCTTATGCTCCCCTATTATTGATGTTCCTATTGCTCAAAACAAAGACTTCTGGTCCATTCTAGAGTCTATTACTGCTATTATTTTTAGACCAATCATTTTGTCACATTTCGAGAGTGTACCGTATGTAGATATGACAAGGAAATGAAGTTACAATAATTCTATATAATTTATTTTCAAATACACTTTTATTACTTACTTGGTATACATCACGTGTAAATTTTGGAAAAATATCTAAAAAAATTATTACCCTTTTACAAATGACAGTAGAACGAACACAACAAAATAAGCCTATTGCAGTCTACTGCTGGCCTCTCTAGTTACGCGCCATAGCACCTGAACCTCCGCCTTCCGAATCCAATCCATCCCAGATTTTCAGTCTAGTCCATAAACAATAGTTGAACATGACCTGTATAGTGTTTTGCATGCGATTTAACGGGTTTCACTAACTTTTCAACCGATAAGACACGATCGCTCCAGTGACCAGTGATCCATATCCAAAATATTTAATGAAAATATAATTTTGCCCCGTTTTCAATTATATCTACACCTCACGGTTCGGTTTCTGGGGAAGTAGAATATAAGGACCACCCCATCTCTTAAGGGTGGGTGTCGTACAAGGCTACTAAAGGATAGGGCTGTTCTACATCTGATTTTAAACCTGCCTTAAGCCCGTGAAAAAGGTCCGGTTGTGGTAACAAGCTCGTGGTACCCAAAGACATAGTGGTAGGTATAGCAATACCTACCTATCTCTGCTTACCTTTTGGAGGTATACAATCATGAGTAGGTAAATATATGTACCAATTTAAAAAAATCACCATAAACAAACAGTATAATATCTATGCAAGTTTTTGCACATCGCATAGGGCGGGGCTCACGCCCCAATAACAGTTATTACCCGAAACGAGTGTAAATAACTGCTAGCGTTCCAGGTATGGGGAAGGAGCAATTTCACTCATGAATAATGGAAGAGAGTCCGCCCAGTAAACGTGTTACGATTTTTCATAATAGCCCTCTTTTGATGTTAGTGAGCTCCCGGCTTCCTCCTCCCCGTATAATTCAAGTTTTATGTTATGCAATTTAGTTTTATATTCGCCTTTTTGAATAAATCGCTTCGTGAATTATAGTTTGTGAATTTTTTATGAGGTTGGTACAGAGAACATAAGTATTTAACTAAGAAATAGTGAAGAAAATTTGAATGTGTGTTATATTTTACATGCTTTTATTTAACTTGCATTGATGACATTTGACGTGTTGTGATGCCAGTTTCTCCCTTAATATGTTCCTATCTATATAATACAAAAAAAATAATCCAAAAATCCGCATTCCAGAACCCATATGACAAACTATGCTTAGTCTGGGTCTAGAGGGCGCTGTGTCAAATGTCGATAAAAAAGGGCTGCAACGTTTTCCCATCATGTAATTGTGCGATCCTTTTTTGTGTCATGGATTCGTATATGATCAAGTTCCGTTACAAAAAGATCAACGTATGATTCTATTGCGCCATGTGACATAAACAACACAGTTCTAAAGTATTTAGCCATTACACCCGCATTGCACTTATTATCTTAGATTTCATCTGATAGGTAGTTTGGGGGTGAATCATATCGCCCCTTATCACAAGAGATCTGTAATAACTTTAACTGTTGTAATTTGACAGTAAAAATGTATAACTTTTTTGAATAGCAATTAGAATTAAAACGCGAATACTCATATTATGTAGCGTATTGAGATTAGGCTTAGAATTGCGCAGTGTTTCAAAAAAACAAGACTGATAAAACAAGTACTATTGAACATTTGGTTCTTCAAGTTGACTGGCGGTAAGCTAAGTTCAAAAAGTAAAGATACCATGTTAACAAGTAAATTAATAAGAAAATGAATACACTTCTCCATTTTCTCTCTCTCCATTTTATGATATCATAATAAATTATAGACATTATAACAAGATATAACTACTACTCACGATAATTAACAAACAAAATTAAAATTATGCTAA
Organism: Cybosia mesomella; assembly: GCA_946251805.1. Classification (NCBI taxonomy): domain Eukaryota; kingdom Metazoa; phylum Arthropoda; class Insecta; order Lepidoptera; family Erebidae; genus Cybosia; species Cybosia mesomella. The sequence continues at coordinate 5,867,914 of OX276406.1, forward strand.
TAACCCGTATGTACAACAGAACGACAATTTGAGTTCCATAAGCAGCTAAAATGCCATATAATATGACGGAACCCTTTCAGTCGCGCACTAATTAATACAATTTAAGCGAGTAATTACAGGCTACACGTGTGACGCGACATAGTGATGGGAAAACATTGAAACAAAGTTCCGCAGCTGTCATTACGTTAATTATATTATATTATATAGAGTACATTGTCTTATATAGAGTATAAATAGTATTAATTTAAATATAGTACAGAGTGTTGGAGGCTGCAAAGAAGAGTCATCTATATCTTCAATTGTACGTACTTCCAATATTAACAGCAAATCGATGCATCTAATTTATCAGAGTCTTCTGAATCTTAAAAAGAAAGATTGCTACGTGACCTAGGTATAGACGATAGTAAAATTTTATAAATAAGACGTCCTACATGCCTACATCATAATATATCCTTGCAACATGATACCAAATAAACTATTTCTGATCTATTTAAAAAAAAACTAAATTTTAAGGGTGTAAAATTCCATTTAATTGAAATTTACGTAATTACCACACGAATCTATTGAACGAAATGTTATTGACGCCGTAGTGCGAAGCATACCGCATTAGTTCTAAGTGACTAGATGTGCATTTTATTAAACGTAATTTTATGACCGTCCCGAGTAATGCCATTATACGAAACAACCTACATTACATTTGTTGCTAGTTACTTACTCTACAATATAAGTTTAGGTACTAATTGTTTAGCAATAGTACGTAAAATGAGTTACATATAACTAATAACATAAAAAAGATTTAATACCTTATTACAGTAATCAAGCAATTCCTATAAAAATATTTCACAAATACATCTTAAACTAAGAATGTATCGTGGGTCCTCGGTTTTCTTGGTTATGTAACAGTAGACGATCTATTGTTGTGTTAACTTCAGGTATGAACAAGAATACAATGTCTTATTGCCTCCAAATTAGAATAATTGATGTAGCTAAGCAATTGATAGGACATTTTACCATCAAGCTCCCACCAACGAGAGCATATTCACGGAACCAAATTTCACTTAAAACTACAGGAAATATTTTTGTATTTAAAAAAGCACTGAGACAATCCCCTTGATTGCAAAAATCCCACGTTATTTATTACGCACATCACTATGTCACTTGTCAGCCGCGACTCAGGCACGGCCGCGTCACCCCATCACAATGTTTTACCCAACGCGTGCAACTAACGCTTTAATTTATGCTTTTTTTACGCAATAACGCTTAATAGGACTTTATTTATCACTTTTAATTTTTCTAATTTGATCACTCGATGTTTCTCATTGAAATTTATGACAAGTGAGGGACGATTCTGTCTCAATTTAAATGCGTGATACGAACGAATGTGCCTCGATTATTTGTGTTTGACGCACCACACTTTAGAGTTGAAAATAAGCATAATTAGATTAATATGATTTCAATTGAGTGTTATTTGGTTATTAGTTATAGTTAAACTAATCTCACTTGGACCATTTTTATTGATATTAAGTAGTATCAATAATTGCCCTTAATGCATAAATCAAACTCTGTCTCATTTTTACCATAAACGTACCTTTTTTTTTTCGTGCGGAAATCCCTTCGGATACCCCCCTGCCGGCCAGCGGGGGTGGTTATGTCGGGCTTAAACTGACTAAAACCGCACGCCGCCTCGGGTCTACGGACGCCGGGATGTAAGGTTACTCATAGAGCATATCCCTCGCACCCCGACTGACCCTGCGCCATCTCCGGTTTCGAGTTTCGGTTTTACTGGTGGTAGAAATTTGATGACACAAATTTGTCACAAAATTCGACCGGGTAGGTACCACCGTGCACGATTGCGAAAAACCCTCCATAGTAATCAAATTTCGGTTTGATTGCGTTCAGGGGTCAGCAAGTGCATAGCCGGGCAGGGGGATTGTGGTCGCAGCACTAGTGGGACCGGTGGATGTCACGCGGTGCTGCGACGACAATCCTCTTCTGATGAGGCCGTCAAGCTGAGTGCCACCATTGTTAACATGGTACGTGTATATAATGGTGACCCTCTTTCTGAGACTTTACCTTCAGCTTCCCATCAGGCGAGGTAAAGTCAAATTGACGTGTCCTAAATATAAAAAAAAAAAAAAAAAAAAAAAAATGGCCCTTTCGGGTTTGGGAACCACGGTGTCCCCGTCTTACCCCGGTTTGGGGGACCGCTAGTCGCCACACCGTCCCGGCCTGCTTCTGCTGGGGTGACAGGCGGCCTCACCTGCCACATGGAGGACGGAGGCCGTTAAGCGACCTCCGGCGCCTGAGTCGCTTGCGACGCGCGGCGAGCATGTTGCGGGCTTGGCAGGCCGGGAGAATTCTAAATCTCTCCCGGGCGCGTTCTGCCATCTCCTTCACGAGCATTACATGCTCGCAGAAATCATAAACGTACCTATCTCTATTTACTGTTTCTGTATCATCATCAGTCATTCTCCGAGCATTTTCTCAGCTCAGTTGAGGTGGCTTTCAGTCTAACGGCCGAATTTTGATATTTTCTGTGAAGCGACAACCTCCTGACGTTCATAACCCACTCGTGATTTTGAAGTTTTATAGTTAGGCCAGTTTGTTGGACTTTTTAGGGCTCCAAAGAGCCGTAATTAGTTACGGGTAGTTAGAGCCTTCGTCTACATACGTCTTAGGACGACGTCGGATCCTGGATCGAATCCTGACTGATACACGCATGTAGACTACGGACTTTCTGCTATCTTGGACAGGTCCAGGTAGCTTAGTTGGTCAGAGTATTGGAGAGAAAAGAACTGGGCCTGTAGACAAAGTGACATGTCGACAAATAATGTCTCTCCCATATATTTCGGACTTTCGGAGGTTCGCTTCTTCTAGTAGAATGTCACTCTGTCTACAGGTCGCAGGTCCAAGTCCCGTGCTGGAAGTTGTCGTTTTTCTATTTTATATTAGAGAAAAAAAAATACAAAATTTCAATCTATAATAATTACTTTGTAAAAGATAACCACTCACAAATTTTCTAAAAAATAAAAAAAAACAGTAATATTCTTTCAACCAACATTATATCCTTACTGCTGCCACAAACCCTCTTATAGAACGGCTTATAAGCTCTATTGAGGGAGGTCGGGGATTTTTAAACCAATGTAAGCAGTTTAAAGTCCGCGGGGAGAAGATGCATTAACTTTACCGCGGTCTTGGCTCCGCCAAATGTTATTTTTTGTGTCTGCCAGATTAGCGATCGACGGGACGTGCACAAAAAATCGATATTTGAATAAAGGTTAATTTGGTTGTGTTCCATTTTTGAATAAGATGGAACAATAACACAATAAAGTAGAATTAAAATTAAAACATTTTTATTTCAATCATTCAGTTTTATTTCAATGTGTGACATTCGCGTAAACTTCCGAAAATATCATATGAAATTTTAATTTGAATAATGATTTTGTTAGTACCTCATGACGAATTTAGCAAAGCCAATCAAATGGTAGGAAATGAGATCAATTAAAACTATAAACTGCGCTATCATGTTTGACTAAATTTTTTTTTTGAGTAAAACATGATAACGCATTTTAATTTCTAAATTACCAATCAATTACTAAAATAAAACACGTCTCATATAATATATTATGTAGTGAGGGTTCAATATGCAGAATTTTCCTCAACCTCCCCGCATTAAGGGACGTATCGACTTTTAAAATGACCGGCAGCGTTTTAGGGTTGACTGAGGTTTACAACAACTGTTGCAATCAAGTGGGGCTCTTGCCCCGTCGCGTTTGATTAGCCACAGTTGGTTGAAGTTAAAAATGTTTCTTTCATTTTGTACTTAATTCTGTAGCGTTTTCCTCGTGGAATGTTTTATCTGAATCAATATTATTTAACGCGGGCTGAATATATTTTTTTATGATATTTATATTACTGCTCTCCTGAATAGGTTATAAGTAGCCTGTGTTAAGGAGAAACAGGACCATCTCCCCAATATGATAGCAATTTCATATGAGATTTTAACATTTTAAATTTACAGCAGCATTTGATAAAATTTCTAGTTTGTTTGAGCAGTGTGTATGGGCAGACGGTAGTCGCTTTCATCATAACTTCTCGCCTGTATCCCCGAAGTGGTAGGCAGAGGTGTATTGCACACCCACGATTCACCAGTTATGTTTAGGTCCCAATGTAATAGGGGGCGAGCCTATTGCCATTTACCGGGCACATTACTAAGCGAGCGATAATCAACATTTTTAGTACACACATAACTACGAAAAGTCAGAGGTGTGTGCCCGGGGCGACTGGGGATCGAACTCGAGACCTCGTATCGGCAGTCCCTTACGTACACCACTGGGCTATCGCCGCTCTATATATTATATGGCTTTCATAAAAGCCATCTAACCCAAATCAAGGTGAAGGTTTATCAAAAACGATTACATTATACATAAACAAATAATACAATTATTGTCATGCTGGTGCTTTGAAATAAGTTTATTCTTACGTGATTGTGGTGTTGTGAATATAGATCAGTATGAAGTCTAGGAAGGTGTCCGATAGAAGACAATAGGCTTGCCTATCATAAAATAAAGCCGCTGATTTTTGGGTTGTGAGTATGGAGGACCAATTTTTGCCCGCGGCTTCGTGAGCGTGGAATTCTGTTTCCGTTCTCATTTAAAATAAAAACAGCCTATGTTGATATAAAACTATTTTTAACGGATTCTATCGCGATTTATTTGATGTTATTTTATATTTTACATTGAACCCGACGTAAAATATAAAATAACAACAAATAAACCGCAATAGAATCCGTTAAAAAATAGTTTTATTTCAATGTGTGACATTCGCGTAAACTTCCGACAATATCAAGAGCCTATGTGTTATTTCTGACAATTTTTCCCTGTAGTTATTAAATTTCAGCCAGATCCGTTCAGCCGTTTTAGCGTGAAAGGATAGCAAACATCGTAGGATTTATGGTATTTAATTATAAATATATACCAAATAATTCATATTATTTCAAATAGCATAAACTGAATCTTTGTTCATTTAAAATTTACAAAATATGTATATCAGTGCAATATTTCAGTCAAATACTTTCTTGAAAAAAAAGAAAAAAGGTACTTACCAACACATGTATTTGCTTCTTCCTACATCTCGGAATCTTTAAGAACGCGTGAAATATTATCTAACGAGGCCGTCAAGCAGAAGACCACCATCGCAGTATTGTTGGCGTCTATAATACTAGCATTCATTCTGACTTATAGCCTACCATTGGTGAGGCGAAGCGTCGGTAGCTTAGTTTAAGTTTAATTTATTTATCTATATACATACATAACTTCACGCCTGTATCTCGGAAGGGGTAGGCAGAGGTGTATTACACATCCAAGATTCGCCAATTATGTTTATTATAATATTTATTATTATATTATTATAATATTAAAGCCGCGGTAGCCTAGTGGTATGGGTAATGGACTGCTGAGACGAGGTCTCGGGTTCGAGCCCAGGTTTTACCATGGCACACACCAATGACTTTTCGATGCTTTTTGAAGTTATATGCGTATTTATCGCAGGTTTATAAGTGCCCGGTTAATGGCAATAGGCTCGCCACCTATTACATTGGGACCTAAACATAAACTGGCGAAATGTGGGTGCTAGCACCTCTGCCTACCCCTTCGGGGATATAGGCGTGAGTTTATGTTATGTTATGTTTTATAATATTTAACTGTAAACTGTAAACTAGCCTTCTGTAGGTACGGGGCTCTGCCTACAGTGACCTTTGCACCCCACTTTCCAAAACCCATAATGAATGATACTGAAATCTCAAGAAGACCAAGACCTGGCCCGGCACGGCCACCTTGCCGGGCTGAACCCCCACGATCATCGCCACCGGGAGGCTTGGTGTCTGCAGAGCCCGCAAGGGCTCAGCAACAGCCACCCGGTGGAGGGCGTCGCATGAGATGGTCAAAACTTCAAAATGCCAACATCTTGCGCTCCCATTTTGGGGCGATTGGGGGAGAAACTGGCGGTGTGGGACGGCGAGCAAGACTGAACTTCCAAGCATTGGAGCCGTCATTGACCCACATCACGGACCAAAACCTGGCTGATCGGGTTCGATTTCTGCTGCGCTCTAACATCTTTAGTGCAGACGAACTCGAACAACTAAGACTTGAGGCTGTTCCAGCCCCTTCACTTGCACCAGCTCAGGGACGGGTGTCTATCGCATCTATTCAGAACGATGTTGATACTGGGATAGACACCGCAACTCAACCTTTGGCTGCTGAGGGAGGAGGGGAGGGAACAGCTTCCCAGGATTTAGAGCAGATTATGAGGATTCTTGAGGAGGCGATCCTGGAAGTGCGTGAGATGCCTCTTGAAAGGAGGCCTCGGATTCCCAGAATAGCCCTGAGTCACCAAAATCGGGATGTCGTTGAGGCCGTTAACTCGATGTCAGAAAAGCATTTGCAGGGTGTGGCTTAGGTCCTGCAATACCAAATGCTCATCAACTGACTGACCGCATTGACACCCTGAAACAGAAGGTGGCAGCTTGGAGCAAGCGAATTCGACGGTACTCAGAACGAGTAAAAAGGCATCACCAGATCGCCTCTTCATGAGTGATCAGAGGAAGTTCTACAGGTCGTTAGAGCAGCCTAGAGTCAACGCCACTACTGAGCGTCCTGAAGGACAGGAGCTGGTGGCATTTTGGCGTAACCTATGGTCACGACCTGTGGAGCATGTGGAGGGATCCTGGAAGCAGGTCATTGAGGAGTCGTGTGCGGATATATTGCCAATGAGCCCGATAACTATCAGCCAGGACGATGTTCGCGTAGCAGTTGCCAAAGCTCCGCACTGGAAATCTCCAGGGAGCGATGGACTGCAGCATTACTGGCTGAAGAGTTTTCGGGCTTCCCATGACACCCTAGCAAGACAGTTCCAGGAGGCTCTAGCCAGGAAACAGCTCCCTAGCTTCCTCACTACTGGGGTCACTCATTTGGTTCCTAAGTCGGAGCGTACCACGGACCCATCGCAATACCGACCGATAACGTGCCTACCTACCACCTACAAGGCACTGACATCTGTTCTGGAGGCAAAAATAGCGAGGCATCTAAACAGCTGTTGCATCGTCGCTAATGCCCAGAACGGCTGTCGGCGTGGTAGTCGTGGAACCAAGGAACTCCTCCTAATCGACGCGGTAGTTAGCCAGCAGGTCAAACGCAACCGACGTAATTTCTCCGCTGCCTGGATAGACTACAAGAAAGCATTTGACTCGGTCCCCCATACATGGCTAAAGAGGGTCCTCGACCTGTATAAAATTGATCATACAGTTCGAGACTTCCTCGGTGCCTGTATGGAGTAATGGAGCACAATGCTTAGTCTTTCCGGGGTGCGACTGTCGGATGCGGAAGACCGGATAAAGGTGAGGCGGGGTATCTTTCAGGGTGACTGTCTGAGTCCATTGTGGTTTTGTCTGTCCTTGAATCCTCTAAGCACATTGCTGGGTAAGTCAGGGACGGGCTTTCAGCGTCGGAGAGGGGGCCCGAAGGTGTCTCACTTGTTCTACATGGACGACCTCAAGTTGTTTGCTCCAAACGCTGCAGGTCTGATGCGGTTGCTAGATATCACTTGTGATTTCAGCAGCAGCATCGGCATGGAGCTTGGAGTGGACAAGTGTGCGGTTCTTCATGTGGAGCGGGGGAGAATTATCTCATCGGACCGTATACCAGTGTCTGGTGGGGTGAGCCTTCGTTCACTCTCCGAGGGTGAAACATACCGGTACCTGGGCATGTCGCAGAATGTGGGTGTCGACGCGGCGGACATCAAACAGGCTGCATGCGACGTGTTTTGGGATCGTCTGGTAAAAGTGTGTAACAGCCTTTTATCGGGCGTGAACAAGACACGGGCGTTTAACGGGTGGGTGATGCCCGTCCTGTTGTACACCTTCGGCGTGGTCATGTGGTCTCAGACCCAACTGGACGCCCTGGATAGAAGAGTCCGCGCAACTATGACTCTCCATAGAATGCTCCACCCGAAGTCTTCGGTTATGAGATTGTACATCCCGCGAAAGTGCGGAGGCCGGGGCCTTCTCAGTGCCAAGGTTATCCACAATCGCGAGATATGCAGTCTCAGGGAATATTTCCTATCGAAGACGGACAGTGAGATGCATAGAGAGGTCATTGAATGCGATAAAGGACTAACCCCGCTAGCCCTGGCTAACACAGAGTGGCGGGCACCAGCAGTACTTAGTACCTCTGAACGTGAGGCCGTATGGAAGGGTAAAGAGCTGCACGGACGCTTCTTTAAGGCTTTACATGAGCCTCACGTGGACCGAGAGGCCTCCGTGCACTGGCTGCGCTTTGGTGACCTTTTTGGGGAAACCGAGGGTTTTGTCTGTGCGATACAAGATCAGGTTATTAAGACGAACAACTACAGGAGGTACATACTGAGAGATGGAACGGTAGACGTTTGTCGTTTGTGCCACCGTCCCGGTGAATCTCTCAGACACGAGACCTCCGGTTGTTCAATGCTTGCTAACACTGAGTATCTGCACAGACACAACCAAGCAGCCAGGATACTTCATCAAGAGCTTGCCCTTAAATACGGCCTCATCGAACAGAGGCTGCCCTACTACAAGTACGTACCGGAAGCCGTACTCGAAAACGACCGCGCCAAGCTCTACTGGGACCGGTCCATCATCACGGATAGGACTATTCTAGCGAATAGGCCTGATATCGTGCTGATGGACCGGGCACAGTCACGGGTATTTCTTGTGGACATCACTATCCCCTATGACGAGAATCTCGTCCGCGCCGAAGCAGATAAAAAGACCAAATATCTGGACCTGGCGCACGAGGTTACCGACATGTGGAGGGTGGGGTCCACAGAAATAGTCCCAGTTGTGATCTCAGCGAATGGTTTGATCCCAAAGAGCCTCTCAGTCCATCTTGAGAGGCTCGGGATCGGTGGGAAGTCGGTGGTGGCCAAGATGCAGAAAGCGGTCTTGCTCGACAATGCCCGAATAGTCCGGCGGTTCCTCTGTCAATCGCCCTAACGCCCCGGCCGACTGTTGCCCACCTCGCCGGGGTTATCTTGCCGCCTCTCCCAAACTAGGGGGGAGGCGTGAATTACTTTGATGGGAATAATAAAATAATAATAACGAAAAAATTAAAAAGAAACATAATTAATTCGTCTGTGTGAGTGTCTACATATAGATCTGTCTCTATTTGTGTTTTTCGTGTATTGTAATTGTGCATGGGTGTGTGTGTTAGTGTGGGTGTGTTTGCGTATGAATTTGTTATCTATAGATGTGTGCGCTCTTCTGGCTATCAATAATAAATAAAGTAGTGATTAAGTCGACCTTACGATCGAGATATTCCGGATTCAAATCCTGGCAATTACACTACCGAGGTGAACCAAATCCTAACACAAGCAATTTAGCTTAGCTGGAGGGGTTAACGGGAGTACTAGTAATTTCAGTTACTAATACTCTTAAAAAAAAACAAATTCATCATCATCACAGCATATTAGTCCCGTTTGGAACCAAAGCTTTGACTTTGCAGTCCACAATCCACTCGCCTAATCTTATTCTTGATTTAGTTTATCTTGACTTTCATGGTAGCGACTGCTGTTTTAATTCCGAGAGGACAGCCTGCACCAGAGCCTTGTGCGTCAATCAGGCTTGCAGGTGAGGTTGGCTTGAGCCACGAACAGTTTGGTGGAGCCCCATATTGAGTAGCAAAAGTTATAGACTGGATGCTGATGGCAGAGTATTGGGAGGTGTGGCGCACAATGACAGAAGCCTTTTTTTTTTTCGTGCGGAAATCCCATCGTGGGAGGGGCGGTTATGTCGGGCTTGAACCGACTATTACGGCACGCCGTCTCGGGTCTACAGACGCCGGGGTGTAAGGTTGCCCATAGAGCATATCCCTCGCACCCCGACTGACCCTGGGCCACCTCCGGTTACGAGATGGCGAGATGGGAACTACGGTTTTACCGTCTTGCCCCGGGTTATGTTCAGCATTGGCCTGCGATAGCTTAATAATTTATTGATTTAATAAAAGGTTTACCTAATATATTTATTCATGACGACCTTTATGGCATAGTGGTAGTGCATTCGACTGCTACGACAGGGGACGCGGGTTTGATTCCCGCTCAGTGTAAATATTGGTGTGCAATATGTCTATTTGCATTGGTATGTGTGATTCTATGTATAAATGTATGTATTTTAAGTATGTTTAGCCGCATTCTGGAACTCATAACACCAGCTAGTTAAGTTATGCTTACTTTCGGTCTAGATAGCGCTGTGTACAATGTCGAAGAATCATGTACTTTGGCCATAAAGTAACACGTATGAAAGTCAAGACTATTGCTTCTACATTAATATGTAACGATAGAGAAAGCCTTTTAGAAAAGAATCAACTAAAAAAAACTCACATCCACTCTTTTCTAATTGCCAGTAATTTTACAAACGAGTAAGATGCTCCAACTATAATACCTACACTACAAGTGAAGGAATGAAGTTTAGTTGTAAGCTATAAAAAAATACTCACCTGATGCCCACCTTCCCCTTTCTCTAAGAACTTAAACATTTTACAACAGAAAATAAAAAACAAACGTGAAAATATAAGACGAATGCAGGATACTCGCTTATTTATAAGGTCGTGTCGCAAACGCATTACCAGATTACCCGTTCTGGCCGTACGGTGTGCCCTACGCGTAATTCCACAAATGGCTGTAACTTGAAACCGACTGGTTTAAAATTGAAATTTATATGTGCGCATTATATATGAGGAGGGATTATAGAACTCAAAGAAAATGATCGTGGACGCGCCGCGGCGGGCCCAGGAGGGATAGTTCGTGTCGAGAATTATACAACACTGCTCTTTCGAGTTGCGACCATCTACAAGCTACCTAATTTTTATCGCTAATGAACAGATTTCCGAATGATAGGTACACTATGCCAGGGGTGTGTGTTGGGTAAGGGGTGTGTGTTGGGTAACCTCCTCGAGTGTCGCTCCGATTCCGATCCCGCTGCAGTCCGGGGGAAACGGAATCGGAGCGGCCGGTACACCCTGGGCGGCGGTCAATGGCTTCCCCTTCACCCCTTCATAGGGTTGGCATTGATCGTCGGCCAATACCCAACGTGGCGGGAACACATCGCTCTCCGTACTCCTCTGCTCTCAGAGGAGACGGGATGAGCGATGCTGTTAGTGGTGAGATGGCCCAGGGTCAGCCGGGGTGCGAGGGATATGCTCTATGGGTAACCTTACACCCCGGCGTCTGAAGACCCGAGACGGCGTGCGGTTTTAGTCGGTGCAAGCCCGACATAACCGCCCCCGCTGGCTGGCGGGGGGGGTATCCGAAGGGATTTCCGCACGATAAAAAAAAAAAAAAAAAAAAAAAAAAAGGTACACTATGCCAATATTTAAGGTAAGTAAAAAGTTATGTTCTGTTCAAAGCTGGTATCGCCTGACTTAAGCAATACGGCCTCTTCTAAAGTAGCTATAATATGCATTTTCTTTATTGTCTCAAAACCTTATCGTCTCGAATGAAATAAAATAGAAAGTTCGAATGAAGTAAGAAATAGCTTGGAATAATTTATGAAGCAAATGAATTGTTAAAAACCATTATTATAAAACACAGATTATAAAACGATTTTTACGAAAGAACAAATAGATGGCGGTGTATTTAAAAAACGGGAGTTGGTGGCTTATAATATCTTCAGAGGGAGAGACGATTACGGCTATTAAATATGCATTAACGTATTTTTCTCCTTAAAAGCTGAAAAAATGGCGTAAAGAGAAAATTGGCAATTAGAGACTCCCCTCCTCCCGCCGCCCACCTTACAAAAAATTAAATTTGCTCCTAAAGATATATACAAATTGAGTGTTAGGATGTTTTAATATTTTCCTTTTGCGAGTAACGCTGTAAATTAGCTAATTTAAATGTATACTGGTTTTTGTGGTTAGGTCCTGTATTTTAAATGTATGTAAGCGAGGACTCAAGTTATAGTTTTTGAGATGAATCAAAGAATTGGTGAGCGATTTTTGATTCGATTTTTGAGCGGACAGAAGAAATTGGATACCTACATTTTTTCAAAAGTAAAAAGGAACTGGTGAAACTGTTATTGAGAAGGAAGAAAGAATTGCTGAAAGTTTAGTTATGTTTTATAGATATGAAAATGAATGCAGACATGGCGAAAGATATAGTTTTTGAAAAAGAAATAAGGATTAATCTAATGGTTTAAGATGAAAGAGTAGAAAACTAACGTAGGTACTTAATATCACGCGCGCTCACACATCTAAACCAGCAGCGGCCCATTTCTATGAAGATAACTTACTGCTTATACTGTTACCTTATATACTCTTTGGTACACTCTCGCGTCATTCAGTTGAGCGCAAGCTTTCTAACCGCTTACAGTGTCTTATTTCGATGCAAGTGAGCATCCAACATCTACGTTTACGCCATTTCTTTTTTTGAAGTGAAAACTTCTTTAAGGGCGTTAACCTTACACCCTGGCGTCTGCAGACCCGAGACGGCGGGCGGTTTTAGTCGGTGCAAGCCCGACATAACCGCCCCCACTGACCGGCGGGGGGGTATCCGAAGGGATTTCCGCACGATAAAAAAAAAAAAAAAGGTACTTAATATCGGAGGGGTGTGTGTTGGGTAACCTTTGGTGTCGCTCCGATTCCGATCCCGCTGCAGTCCTGGGGGAACGGAATCGGAGCGGCCGGTACACCCTGGGCGGCGGTCAATGGCTTCCCCTTCACCCCTTCATAGGGTTGGCATTGATCGTCGGCCAATACCCAACGTGGCGGGAACACATCGCTCTCCGTACTCCTCTGCTTTCAGAGGAGACAGGATGAGCGATGCTGTTAGTGGTGAGATGGCCCAGGGTCAGCCGGGGTGCGAGGGATATGCTCTATGGGTAACCTTACACCCCGGCGTCTGAAGACCCGAGACGGCGTGCGGTTTTGGTCGGTGCAAGCCCGACATAACCGCCCCCGCTGGCCGGCGGGGGGGTATCCGAAGGGATTTCCGCACGATAAAAAAAAAAAAAAAAAAAAGGTACTTAATATCGGAGCTCATATTATTATACTTTAAAATTGTGACCGATAGAAATGGAGAGAGAGGATTGAGGGATATCATTTGAACATCAATCTGCATCGTCGACGACTAATTTAAACATAACTATTAAATATGTACTTTATTTGAATTAAAAAAAAAATACATATAAAATTAAATTTATTTAAAAATAAATGGGTAGATATACAATAAAATTGATATAGTTAATTTTCAGCGATTTGTGTGGCGTGGTGGTTAAGCGCTCATCAATCCTGCTCAATACACTGGCCTGTGTTTTTCTATGTATAATATGTACCTTAAATACATACATACGTAGGTTGTATGTTTATCCGCATTCTTCATCTAGACTCGACCCATATTAAACACTTAGTAATTATGATTAGCATGGCACTAGATGGCGCTGTGTAATATATCCTAGAATATTAATATATTAAAATCTCAATTACTATATATCATTAACTAGCTTTTGCCCGCGGCTCCGCCCGCGTAGATGTCGGTTATCGCGACAAAACATAGCCTATGTCCTTTACCGAGGTCTAATCTACCCCTGTACCAAAATCGGTTCAGTGGTTTAGGCGTGAAAGTGTAACAGACAGACAGACAGACAGACAGAGTTACTTTCAGATTTATAATATTAGTAAGGATTTGAAAATGGACACAACCTTTATTTGCAACTTCTAATTCTAATCACTAATAGTAATTTTCTTTTCGATTCATTTCATTTTCATATATTTATTCGAAAAAGAATTACAAATTGTGTCTGAATGTAAAACTTCATACTAGAACAGAATAAATCAAACATGCAATGAAAACTTAAAAACAGTCTGAACAGAAACACATAAATACATTGAAAAAGAAAACTAAATAAAATCAACTGGTAGGCAAATTTAAATTATAAAATTATTTGACATTAAGGTACATCTATTGTGTAGGTAATAACATTCTTCCATGTAAGTATTATTCCAGTAAGGACTTTTGAAGATAAAAAATTACAAACTTATAGTAACTAGGCAGACTATTAAATAGTTTTATTGCTTGATATTTCGCACTATGCATCACTACGTTAGGATTACAACATTTTGTGGCTTTTTCCATACTAAGTATCTACAAAACAAACTTCCGAACTCAAATAACATCAGTAAAAGAAAAGTACAACGTGATCCGCACAAAGCGTTCAGTTATTTGATTGTCTACCGCCTTTGATATTCAGTATCATGAAATGCCTGACATGTACACATGAATAAATGATCAAAATATACTCGACTATAACCGAATACACACTTGCCTCCTACACAACGTTGCACAAATGAAAATTAATTATGCAACATGATAAATTGACAGTAATTACGTGAAGCGGCGACGACTACCGTAATGTCGGGCTGTCGTGGCCTTACACCGTGTATGTGAGCCATACGCTGTAACGATGTATACAATTTCTAGTAGCTTATTATTAGTTCAGTGGTAGTTTGTATTTTGTGTTTCTTTACTATTTGGTTTGCATTACGAATAGAATTCAAAAGATACACTAGTGATTTCATCGTCACTTCTTTAGATACACAATATTCTGTAATGATTTTATACATTTATAGTAGTCTATTAGTTCGTTAGTAAGCAGTTTGTATTTTGCGTATTTTGCGTTTTATTTGCTATTTGTTTTGCATGTTTTGCGTACGGATCAATTCCAAGCTACAATCCTATACCTACAATTCAAGAAGCAAATAGGAGAATTCATGCCAAATTCTGAAAAAAAATGCGATAAAAATGAATCGTGTTCAGAATTTTCCAGATTTGTTGTAAATTTCTTGGGCAGACGTTTGACACCTTTTATGTATATCTTTAACTCGATAGCAGCGCCACCTCTTAAGTCTTAGACTTTCTTAACCTTCAAGCAGGAATTAACGATACGCAGTCTGTTGGGTTTCAGATATCAGGGTGTATGAACACGAAAACTTTTTATTTTTTGTATATTACTAGATGATGCCTGCGGCTCCGCCCGCGCCGAGGTATGCTATCGGTTTTTGGTCATATCTCCGGTTCTACTTAACCAATTGCAATCAAACCTACGGCAGATTGTAAGTCTAACCAAGACCTTTTTAATAAAAAAACCGCATCAAAATCTGTTCAGTAGTTTTTGCTTCCATCGCGAACAAACAGATAAACAGAAACAAACAAGAATTCAAAAAACGTTCATTTAACATAACCCAAGTATTTGTTTTTAAATATCTCCTATGTTCAGGAGTAACCTATTTACAATTTTATACTAGCGGATACCGGATACCGGATTGACACGGGTGCAATTTGAAATCGCGTTATTCTTCGAAAACTATGTTTGCTTCTTGATAAAAAAACATTTATTAAATGTATTGTACAAATAAGT
This sequence comes from Cybosia mesomella, assembly GCA_946251805.1. Lineage (NCBI taxonomy): Eukaryota > Metazoa > Arthropoda > Insecta > Lepidoptera > Erebidae > Cybosia > Cybosia mesomella. Next base: position 5,883,350 of record OX276406.1, read on the forward strand.
CGTTCGTATTTAACTATCTAAATGACAGCGAAAACCGCATAAAAATCTGCAGTGTATTTTAGAAGCAGAAAGCATACAAATATGCGTAATAGACAGACGCAAAAAGTTATAAGTACCTAGTAACATTTATGCGTGTGTCTGTGCGTATATACCTGTGTTTAAACTATGTAATGAAGATATAATTAAGAGAAACTTTATCCAGAACATTTAATTAGTACAGAGATTAATCTATTAGTGGAAAATCCGGTAAATAAACAGCATAGAGAATAAACACCCGAGAAATGCCGGATAGTTCATAACACCTATCTATTTACCAAGATGTTCTAGGTACAGTATACATAGGAATACGGTTACATAGTTAGCGAGGGCGGCGGCGGCGGGGCGGGTAGTGTCGCTATAATCAGTTAATTGCATGAATAATTGAACGCATTCATTAGCCGGCGGGCCGACCGCGCGCCTCCACGTAACACCCCAACTAAATATAGGTTAAACTAGAAATTCACTAATACGAAAATGTTTGGACAAATGCCTATAGATTAATAACTTTTGAGCTGTCGGCGATAATCATTTATTTTTATTTTTTTCGTGTGTAAATCCCCTCGGATACGCCCTCGCTAGCGGGGGAGGTTATGTCGGCCTTGAACCGACTAAAACCGTACGCCGTCTCGGGTCTTCAGACGCTGGGGTGTAAGGTTGCCCATAAGGCATTTCCCTCGCACCCCGACTGCCCCTGGGCCATCTACGGTTTCGAGATGGTCCCCTCGGGTTTGGGAACCATGGTGTCCCCGTCTTGCCCCGAAAAAGGATGAGGCCGCCGGCCAGCGGGGGCGGTTATGCCGACCTAAACCGCATGCCGTCCCGGGTCTTCAAACGCTGGGGTGTAAGGAGTTTTTGATTTGGCACGTCGCGAAGAAGAGTCCGGCTACGATCGGCTTGCTTCGGTTTGCTAGAGCGATCATTCTAAAAAAGGTTCTTCATCCACCTGCACATTCCCGATATTTTTGTTTCACCGTTTAGCGTCACATACCACACTCAGTGTCCCGTTTTTGTAAGCCAAATGTCCGGTGTCTATTCAACTGCGCAGAAAGGCGAGGTACCTTATACTGTGTTTTTATTACTGGATTACATATTACAGATAATTTAAATTTTGTATGTTTCTTGATTTCAATCGTTTCACGTACAGTCGCCATCGGTATTAGCTTAACATATTCCAAGTTACCGACCGCCTTAGCTCTTAAACTTTACATAAACTAATAAACAACAACTGAAAAATGCTAAATGTGTCCTCTGAAGATAACAAACATATATAGACATCAATATTTTAATAATTTGTTTCAGTGTAAAGATCTTTTGTAAATGTGTTAGTGTGCAGCTACTTCTGAGGGTGATTGTACAACTTTTGAATAGAAGTGATTTTGGGTGAAGAGGACTTGCGTACGGTCTCAATCAATTCAGTGATTGGCCCCGTTGACGTTATAATTATATATCTAGGAATACGAAAGTTTAGAGTGGGTATTATAAAAATCTGTAGTGTAGTTATTGAACAAATCTCCCACTGCCAGACATAAATAGGGAAAAAGAGAACTCTCCGTTTCTTCTTTTTTTTTAAGAAGAGATCTGTTTGCACGCTTGAAATTCCTCTAAAACCTCAAAAAGTATTGCGTATTGCAGCCTACTGCAAGACATATACCTCTCCTAATGTATGCCATAGAACCCAACCCTCCACTTTCGGCATCCATCCATGCCACATTAATAATACTTTTTGTAAACTTAATAACCACAAGCAAAGCCAGCGCAATACACAAGTAATAAGTAACTAGCTAATAACGTTTATGAATATTACATAGCACTCAATTTCAGCAGGCGCGTCTTAATCAAGATATTATAACGTTATTAAGCGTAATATTAATTCTCTTTGTTCGTAGCTCTGTACAGCTCTAGTTGAATATTCATATTAGAGCTGTACTGTAGAGACATTTTCGAAATGTCCCCGTCTCTCCCTAAAATCAATTAATATAGTCCCGGTTCGTTACTCATCCCAAACTTGACCCCTGCTTATAATGGAATTTAAGGCTGCAAGGAGTGTCATTGCTACCATAGGCTAATAATATTCTCTTTTAAATTTAGTTGATTCCATAGATATATAAATATGATTATACATCAGTGGTTAATTCAAGGGGATTTGACCAACGTGCGTATGTGCGTATGGCATTTTTTTTTTTCGTGCGGAAATCCCTTCGGATGCCCCCCCGCCGGCCAGCGGGGGTGGTTATGTCGGGCCTGAACCGACTAAAACCGCACGCTGTCTCGGGTCTACAGACGCCGAGGTGTAAGGGTGCCCATAGAGCATATCCCTCGCACCCCGACTGGCCCTGGGCCATCTCCGGTTTCGAGATGGCTCCCTCGGGTTAGGGAACCGCGGTGTCCCCGTCTTGCCCCGGTTTGGGGGAGGGGCGCTAGTCGGGCGTCCGTTTGTCTGTCAAGACCGTTTTTCTCAGGAACGCGTGGAGGTATCAAACTGAAATTTATATCTAATACTCAGGTCTACTGTCCCTTGGAGCTGTGAAAAAAATAAAACTTCTAAGCCAAAGCAATCAAAAGATACAGCCGTTTATGCCGCAAATTTTCGAAACTCGCACGGGAATTAAAACCTACAGGGTACTTCCCGTGAACTTAGAATCATGAAATTTGGTACGAAATAACGTCTTATAGTACAGATAAAGGAAAAATTGCGAAAACCGTAAATTTTTTGTTACATCATATAATAAAAAATATTTTTGAAAATTTTAAAGTTACTACTTCTTTTCTCATGAACGCGTAAAGGTATTAAATTGAAATTCATATCAAATACTCAGCTCTATAATCAGGTTTGTATGGAACCCTCGGTGTGCGAGTCCGACTCGCACTTGGCCGGTTTTTTTTTAATATAATTTATTTAGATTTCCTTACTATCGTTTATATACACTACATAAAATAAAAGTACAAAGTAATCTAGCACAAGTCCATGTAAAAATTTCTTAAGAGTAAACAATTCTTCTTCTATAGACAATATTAGTGCAAGTTAGGCCAATGAGTGCAGCTGGTTTAAGAATAAGTACTTAGTTTGTAATGATTTTAAGTTACGTAAACATTTTAGATTACCAGTGAATAGGCCATATTTTCTTTCTAATTTTTTTAGGCGGCTAACACTTCACACAAAAACTAGAGTGGCCAGCTTTATGCTAGTTTTTTAAAATTCCTAACCCTACCGAAGAGTGGCGAGCTGGTGGTACTCACTCGTAGTGTGAACGATACATCACTGAAAGCATGTTAGTGCGTGGACAGGACGACCCATCAATTATTAGTGCCTGTAATGAACGCAAATCCTTTGATTCCATTGAACGAGTACCAGAGGGAATTTGTGACGCAAGTCATAAGCGGCAAGCGAGAAAATGTCTATCCATATTAAGCAGTCTGTCTAAAAGCGATTCTGATATCAATTTTATTTCGATTATTTTTATGAAATAGTGCGCCAATATTCATTTCAATTAATGGGTGTAATAACAATTTATTGGAATAATGTATTAATACTTGTTCATTTTCATAGTTTAGTTTTTAGGTACTCTTATGTACTCCGTCCTCCATGAGCGCAGGCCTGGGGGTGGCAGGTGAGGCCGCCTGTCACCCCAGCAGAAGCAGGCCGGGACGGTGGGGCGACTAGCGCCCCTCCCCCAAACCGGGGCAAGACGGGGACACCGTGGTTCCCAAACCCGAGGGGGCCATCTCGAAACCGGAGATGGCCCAGGGTCAGTCGGGGTGCGAGGGATATGCTCTATGGGCAACCTTACACCCCGGCGTCTGCAGACCCAAGACGGCGTGCGGTTTTAGTCGGTTCGAGCCCGACATAACCGCCCCCGCTGGCCGGCGGGGGGGTATCCGAGGGGATTTCCGCACGAAAAAAAAAAAAAAAAAAAAAAAAAAAGGTACTCTTATGTAAACTATTGTTTCTGATATGGACGTTTCCGCTAATTATTGTTGTTGGCATCTGCAGTCTGGTTTAAATTTTGTATTTTAACTCTAATTCAAATCATAAAAAAATATCAAATCGCAAAACGTCCTGTTTTAATGTATTTATATGTAGTCTGGAGTTGTTTGGGGTTCAATACACGGTGATTACCGATAGAATGATGAGTTTTAGTTGCATGACAATTTAAGTTCTTATTAAAATTATCAGTTTATTTATTGCTTGTTATTCTCATAAATTATTATCAGTCACAGTTTCCAAAAATATCCGCTGCATACCCTCTGGTTTCTGGAATAAATAAATTATAGTAGTAGGTACGTATTCAGTTCCCCATAATTATACATCCGCTAAACGCTCTCGCTACCTTCTATGCTTCGTTCATCCACCGTCGCGGTACATCAAGTATGCACTGAGGGAATGTGGGAGAGGCGCGACACCTCGACTCGACGTTCATTTCATTGTCTCTGACGCTTATACAGCCTGAGAGCAAAAACAAATTGATACATGCAATAGCGACACCTCGTTGAAAGGAAACTAATTCTTCGCTGTTTATATTTTATATTGTTGACTAGTTTTAAAAAACTGCAATACGGACGTTATAATTTTAATGTATACACTGAGCCCAACATTTTGGTTACTTCATGGCTGCTTAAAGCAACCGAAATGTCCGAATCTGTGTAAATAATAAAATTATAGCAAATAAATCGCGATAAAAATAGGTTTATTTCAATGCGTATCTAATATTGGCGTAAACTTCCGACAATATCAATTTTTCCCTTTTTTTTATTTTTTTTTATACCACTCAGGTGGCAGACAAGCTCACGGCCCACCTGATGGGAAGCGGTTACCGCGGCCTATGGACGTGTGCAACACCAGGGGCGTCACACCCGCGCTGCCCATTTTACTTATCTGGCTAGAATTCTAAAAAACAACATGCCAGCTCAAGTTTATATTTCGAGATAGATAGAAAACACTTGATTTTCTCCCAGCATTATTCTAAGCCGAAGGAGTCGCGCCACTTCAGTTGACGCTACCCGAGTCGGCGCCGGTCGGCTGCCCACAAACGACGTTTGTATGTCAAAGCCTTCGATCACATCGATATGCATACAAACAAACAAAATGAAAGTACATTTTAATAATATATTTTATTTGGTCCCTACATGTTCAATTTAAGACTGGATTGAATGTTTTACAGGTTTGCTTTGGTAAGCGAACGGAATGTTTTTAAATAAAATACGGTGGTAGCCATTAGGCTAAAGTCGGACTAGCGATCGCGAGGTTATGGGTTCGAACCCTATCATTTATGCTACCGATGTGAACCCATTCCTAACACAAGCAATGAAATTTACCTTAACTTAAGGACTCCAGCTAAGCTGAACTGCTTGCCTCAGGAGTGGGGTTTTCATGATGGGTTGACATTTTGACATTATGGTGAACGACAGAAGTATTGATTTGATGAAAAAGTAGGAGCTAAATAATTTTATTATAATATATGATTGCTTAGATTCAGAAGAAAAAAAAAACCTTGACATACAGATGAACAAACGATCATTTTAGGCTATTGTTTTCTTTTCATTTTGTGGTACGGAATTTTAAGAATATTTTATCAATGAATACTTTATTTTGTGTGTAACCTTCAACACTCGGCAAAATAATTACACTATCCGTTTTTATCATATTCTCTCCGATGCAATGAACTTATGGGTGAAGCCTCTTCTTTTACTGAGTTAAATGTCACACGACTGATTATTATAATTTTGTTTCAACAGTGGTGCATTCCGCACATCTCCTGGTGGCACAGAGCCTCCTCCCGCGCCTCCGCCGCCTCTGTTCTTGCCGCCGCATCTGTCGCATCTCTCCCAGCATCTTAGCCATCTCTCACAGCCGTTTTTCCCCCTCAAAGGAATGCATGGTAAGTCCAAAATTGTTTCATTTTGATATTTTCACTTTAACCATCGTAATTTGGTGTTGCCTGTGTTGAAAAAATTATTGCCCATAATCACAACTTGTAAATGCTTGTGACGGTAAACACCCCCTTTCATCCCTACGAACGTAGATTCGTAACTTAACTTATTTTTATAATAGTCCTGTCAGCTACAAAACCATCTCGTCACATGTCAATAACCTTTCCTCTAAAACCTTTACTAAAATTATGAAACAAAATATGAAATATATTACCCTGTGAGCATTTTGAAAGCTTAAAAACTAACATTAAACAAAAATTATTATTAATTGAAGTGTTTCATTTAAAAAAAATATTTGCTATTCAGGAACTTTTGTAGCGGACTGTACATGATTGATTCATTGGTCCCACAGAGTAATTAAAATATACTACGTGGTCCAATGGCATTAGTTTGTGTTTCTGTTATTGCTACGATCCCGGGTTCGATTCCCAAGTTAGGCGAAGTTCGATAATATATTTGTAGAATATACTGCTTCCGGGCTGTTTGGCCGTTATATTGTTTTCACATTGATGTTCAAGATTTCTTTAACTCTACAGCCTGGGGAGCACCATGTCCCTGCTGTCCAAAAGAAGAAGCTCGGTCTTCAAGCGTAGCAGAACTTCGGCGTAAAGCACACGAGCATTCCGCAGCGCTTCTGCACTCCCTCGCAAGCTTCCAGTCACGGGCGCTTCTGCCTCTGCCACTCCCCCTGCCTCTGCCACACTTGCCGATGATGCAGCATGACGTACCACCCCCACCAGCGCATGATCAGCCGAAACATCTTGAATAAATTATGGGACACAGCATATATCTACGAAGGAATGACTGCATTATAAAAACTATTTATTTGGTATTTTTTCTGATGTTATTTTGAAGCAATTAATAAAATGTGTTGATTTGCATTTGTGCATCATTCACAGTCATAGTCACACACACACACACACACACATAGTCGGCAAAAATTGTTGTTAAAAGAAAGGATTAAAAATATGACTCTATTATTTACTCTATCTCTATAAATATCACTCTATTATTTACCAGTACATTGAATATTAGAAAAATATGATTAAAACAACAACACGCAAATGAAATAAATAAAAATGTAATGCATTTTTTAAAGCCTTTTCTTGGCATGAATTTTTGAATACTATAAGCGGTTCAACTCCCTGGGAATGATGCGCAAATGCAAATAAACACATTGTACCTATATGTTAACTTTTGTTATAAATTTATGTTGGAAAAGTCAACATTTAGGGCGGGACTTCAACGACATGTAGATGAGAATTTAAGGCATTTAGGCGGGGTCCAGGTAGTTCAGTTGGCAGACTAAACCTCTAAGAAAGGTACTACCTACCACTCGTTCATGTCCCCGTTCTCGGATATTGATCTTTTCCGATTGAAATATCTGTGTATTTTTTTTTCTTGGATCCGTTAGCCATGCGCTTGTATATCTAACTTAGATTTTAAGAAATTCAAACAAAATGAACATCAAGCAATATATAAATTAAACGTCGGAATCGAAATATTTTGAAAAAATAAAAATATATTCCATGCCCTAATGTTATATGATTTTATAGGGCAGATTTCTTGTAATATATTCATGTGCCATAAGAGTAGCGCAATCGGTAACACGAAGTGATAAATAAAACATAGGAGGTCTTTTATTTGAAAGAAATCGCGCAAATTTAAGTTTATCTATGGTTAGAGTTTTAATGGAACAACAAGTACGGTCAAATCCAATGATGGAGCTCAGTAAAACCAAATGCAGAGATAGACTGCAGTAAAACCAAAATTTAAAATCAAATTCAGTGATAGATGCAAGAAAACACACAGAGAATCAAATCCAGTGATAAATTGCAGTAAAACCAATTAGAGAATCAAATCCAGTAATGGACTGCACTTGAATGTATAATGAAACCCAGTGATTGATTGTAGTGGAACAAAGAATAAAATCAAATACATTACCATATTTTTTCAGTGGACTATAGTGAAACAGACCAAGTTTCTATTAAATAATAATGACTTTGGTGCTTTGTTTAACTGAGTATCGGCATCACTGAGGCCAATCAATGAATTAATTGGCCTATTGGAGTCCACTGCTGGCCATAGGACTACTAATGTGCGCCATAGTAACTAAGACTATGTTGAACTTATTTTGCCATGATCACCGATTGCAAAATAAAGCGTGCCAATGCCATGTGCCATATAACAGTAGTTTTAAATATATCTGATATAGTTCTAACTATAATTCAAAGATTCAATTCAAAGACAGCACTAACGCTTTCGCTAAGCAAGGAAAGCATGTCATATGAATGCGAACATTACGTAAAAGTGTTATAAGGTTCATATTTCTCTGTACGCAATTCTCAAATGATATAGGGTCGAAATCAAGACGAACTAATTTCCTCTTATAAAGTGGTTCTTAAATATTATTTTTATGTAAAAATATTACTACATGACTAATATCTATTTGTAAATAAAACACATCGCCAACACAGTATTACATTACACAATACTTTTGTTTTATAATAGTATTATAGGATTGTAAATAGATATATAATTAGTTAAAGATTTGATGTTCGTACGTTGTCTGTAGTACACAGATTGTAAATATTCTAGTAACACGGTTAAAGTAGGTAGTTACATAATAAGTAGGTACAAAAATACATTTGGTAAATAAATAAGGTTACTGGTAAGTCAACACACAAAAATTCCAATCTAAGTTTAAGTTTTCTGTTGTTTGTATAACATTCCGATAATAGAATCTAAGAGTGTTTAGTACAATATGTTTCCAATCGCAAAAATAAGGCTTATTCACCGTAAAACCAAATATTGTAGTGATCGACGACTATTTGTCAATTAATTTAAGCTCTATTCACACCAACATCTGAACAGCGATCGCGATCTTGTCAATAAATACCGATATTACTGATGTGCTATCAAACGCGATTTGTCCCTACACAGGAACACGATATTATATTGTAATATTTATTGACAGTCTCGCGCCCTATTTAAATTAGAAAATGCTGTCTTCGGCTAATGGTTGTAAGATATTATAAACTATTACATTTAACTACCGATCTTACTACAGTCATAACCAGAATATGGGTGATCCTGTCAATAATATTGACAATAAATATACGCGATATTATTAATGTGCAAACAAACGCGATTGGTCCCTACACCGGATCACAATATTGGATTGCAATATATATTTACTGTCTTCACGCGCCCTGTCATCATTAGTTCTTTTTATATGTTCTTTTACACAGAAAGAACTATGTGACCTCTTTACTATACGTACCGTCAGCGACAAGAGTAGATGATCATTGCACATATTTCAAAATTAAAAACTTTCATGAGTTTTTTTTTTTAAGTATATTAGTAACCGAAATTACTAGTATTCCCCCTAACCCCTCCAGCTAAGCCAAATTGCTTGTGTTAGGAGTGGGTTCACGTCGGTAGTGTAATGACCAGGATTCGAACCTGGGACGTCTCGATCGTAAGGCCGACTCCTTAATCACTAAGCTACCGGCGCTTTTTTTTGTATTGTAATCAAAATTTACAAATAAATTAATAGAGCCTACTAAGTAGCCTATTAAACAGCATTTTCACTGAGAAATATTAATAACATCTTAGAAAAATATTTTTTAAATTTCGATATGATCATCTACTTTCGACGCTTAAGTATACCTCACTCTTTAACAGTTCCCCCCATATTTTGCATAAAACATCTCCATTTGAAACATGCCTACAATTCGATACTTGATATTGCGATACACATTTACTATATAAACTAGAGATAACACGGCTCTTGCCTACTCTGTACATAGACGAGACGAGACGGTATAACCACTGCATCATGCACGATACCTGGAATTGCAGGCAAGAGCGTATTGTACATGACATTATATATACTAGAATGTACTATTAGTTGTTTTAATTATGAAATAAAATATTACTTACTGATTATTTTGATTTTATTTGTCCACAACTTCCTCAAGTTTTGTACATTTAACTTACTGATAAATGATCAACAAATTGAGTGTGGGTGTAGTACTCAGCTCATTGTAGCATAGTAACGACCGAGAGGATCCGGGTTCGAATTCTGGCCACTAAGCAATTTAGCTTAGCTGGAGGGGTTAACGAGAACATTAGTAATTTCGGTTACTAGTAGGTAGGTCTACCCTTCAGGGTAGACCGATATTCTTAGCAATCCATGGATTCTCCGTGCGGGTGCCGGGTCCATCGTGTTGCTGAGTTGGGAACTCGGGACAGTGCCTGGGACTTGCGACCTAAGTGTAGGTTTAGAAGGGGCCCCTTTTGTTGATGTAGGTACATCAACACTCATCTTCACTACCCAAGTTCCCCTCCCTGCCTAACCAAATATGATACGAACCTACTAGTGCCGCTTTAGACATTCGTCCTAGTAATGAGCTTATTGTAGCTTTCGATAGACCTAGATCTTTAAGTAGGTTATAGAGAGATTTTGCTGGTACCTCAGCAGTATTATAGTGAATGTGCACTATTATAGAATCAATATAAATCAGAAAATCCAGTGGGGCGGAAATCACACAGTGATTGTCAAACTTCGGGCCAAACTTATTTTTAGGGACAATTGGCGTCTGTAGACCCGAGACGGCGTGCGGTTTTAGTCGGTTCAAGCCCGACATAACCGCCCCCGCTGGCACGCGGGGGGGTATCCGAAGGGATTCCCGCACGATAAAAAAAAAAAAAAAGTATATAAAATGGAACGCAGACTACGGGCTCCAAAGTGAAACCCTCAGATGCAACCGGGATCATAAGATGTTGATGATGACTGATAGTAGTAGCACAAGTGAAGAAACAATATGTCGCGGAGTATACCTACTAACCACAGAACTAATAAGAGAATATTCTTAGTTCTGTGCTACTAACATACTAACATATATAGAGTGGTAGAGTCAAGCAACAGTCATTTTGGCCGTTGCATGAATGGGCCGACTCGACCGGGGAAGCACCACACTCTCACAGAATATCGACGCCAAGTAACAGTATTTGAACTGTTGCGTTCCGTTTGGTGAGTGAGAGTGCCGGAGCCCAAACTCCTTTCCCATCCCCTCCCAAACTCCTTTCCCATCCTTTCCTTTACAGGGTCGGCAGCGCGAGTGTGACGCCACTGGTGTTGCACACGTCCATAGGCCGCGGTAACCGCTTCCCATCAGGTGGGCCGTGTGCTTGTCTGCCACCTTAGTGGTATAAAAAAAAAAAAACTATTATAATTGACTAGCTGAGCCCCGCGGATTCGCCTGTGGCATACTTCACCCCCGTGGCACCCATTTGTGCCATACATGCCCGTGATTTATTAGTTTTACAATAATGTATGTAATTTTTTTTATGATTACTGCTTCGCTCTCCTGGGTAGTAGCGTGATGATATATAGCCTATAACCTTCCTCGAAAAACGGGCTATTCAACACAAAAAGAATTTTCCAATTCGAACCAGTGGATCCTGAGATTAGCGTGTAGCAACAAACGAACAAACTACTCAGCTTTATAATATAAAGGATGTTCATACATAGGATGTTCAGTCAGTCACTTGTGCGGAGTGCGTTGATAGTTAGGTATTTTATTTTATATAAGAACACTTTTCTGTATAAAATCAAATGATATAATTCAAAGAAAGTGAACAAGTCGCAAACTTGGCATTTTTATCAAACGAGAAAAAAATTCCATATTCGTAGCTGGCTACGAAAGATCAGTTACGAATATGGATGAAAGGTTTTTAACTAACATAATTTTTATAAATAAATTCTATGGTGCAATTAACATAATTTTCATGAAATAAATTCTGCTAATGCCAGAATCCTAAATTGCGGTAAATTAAGGTACAATAGAATAGAATATGCTTTATTGTACACCAGTAATACGTAGATAATAATATAACTAATGAAGTACAATGGGTCTTATCGCGGATTGCGATCTCTTACAGACAACCTTCTGATGGGCTGGTAGTTTTGGAGTAACAGGCAACATGTGGTGTACTTACAATTTAAATACTTACATCATACCTCATAATATATAAATTCTATTACATATAATGTACATACAATATATAAACCATAATAGTACTTATCTAAAAAGTCTATACATACAAATGTGAGGACGTTAAATATTGACTTACCTACTTCAATGAATACACAATACAATATAAAATACACAGTACAATACAACTTGATACCTTCAAGCCCTTCACACCAACGAACGACCAGACGCACACCGACACGCCACCACTACATGGTGGATATTCCACTCATGCGCGCGAATCGGTTTGGCAACTCATTCATTATGCGTAGGTACAGTCAGTGAACATAACTCTCTGCCTGATTCTGTGCCGGGGAATCTTCAAGTCTAGAGTGAATAGTTTCCCGTCTAGGCAAACATGTTTCATTATAGACTACAGCATCAAGTGATGATGATTGATGAAATTAGTTTAAGTTTTGTTGTTATTGTAAGCTATTATTTATTATTTAGTTTCCTTCTGCCATTGTATTAGGTAATCCTGTATTGATGGTTGCAAGTATGAATAAATAAATGATGCTAAGTACCAGCAGGTGTGATAGAGGTCAAACGTGAGCCTTTCAATGATAAAAAAATGTGGCAAGATAATTTTATCTAATACCTTTAAACGAGCAATGCTTGTATATAATCTTAATCTCAGAAACAGCTCCAACGATTTTCATGAAATTTATTATACAGCGGGTTTCGGGGGCGATAAATTGATCTAGCTAGGTTTCTTTTTTAGAAACGTCGATAAAAAAATTACCACTCAGATATTTTTAAATAAAGTAAATAAGTCGTATACCAATTTACAGCAGAGTAAGAACTTTTTTTTTTGTTTTGGATCGTAAATTGCTAGGTTTTTGAACAATACGTGCAAATTAGAAGTACTCACACTAAGTACGGTAAGGCACATACGGTGTACGAGTCTACCTACCGAAGGAAATACGTAGTAACCTCATGGTACGTCAATGCTAGGTAGGTAAGTTCTAAAGGGGCCATCTCGACACCGGAGATGGCTCAGGGTCAGTCGGGGTGCGAAGGATATGCTTTATGGGCAACCTTACACCCCGGCGTCTGAAGACTCGAGACCTCGTGCGGCTTCAGTCGGTTCAAGCCCTACATAACCGCCCCAGCTGGCCGACGAAAAAAAGCTACCTACGTCTATCGCGCGGGCCCGAGGTTTGGTCTGTAGCTATAGTTTTCATAGTAGCCTCACTGTTGCCTATAGCTTAGACATCACATGGCACCTAAAGCGTATCTTCAACTACACTCTATCATCATAAATAACTTACAAAGTTTCGAAGATTACCCCATCTTTTCTCAGTTGCTAGCATTTCTTACGTTGTACGTAAAGTTTAACTGTTAATCATTGTATTTGACAATGGAGTTTCTACGAGAATCGTAAATTATACGCCTGTGTATTTATGTTTCAAGTTTGTAATAAAAAGGTTTTTTAAACCAATCGTCTTGGAATGAAATATATCTGCCCTCGGGTTTAGGAACCACGGTGTCCCCGTCTTGCCCCGGAAATGGGGGGGAGGGATCTTCTTCTCGAGCATTACATGCTCGCTACGTGTCCAGGTACTCAGCTGGTCAGTGTTCTCCCTGAAAAGGGACGGTACCATCCTAGAAATTTTGTCGTCTTCCGATTTCAATTCATAAAATACTAGCAATTTTTTAACTCAAGCCTGTAATTTACACAATATATAGACATTGGGGATAATGTACTTTTCAAATCGTGAAAGAGAAGATTACCCTCAAATAAACTTATTGCTCTCTCTTTATAATATTAGTATCGATATGATAATAGTAGTTTATGCAACTGTCATATAAGAAGGGGTATTATTAAAACACGAGAGTCTGTTTAATAATAGAATATATTAAATAATAGGTTGACTCGAGTGTTTTAATACCTAAGTTATATGCAGTTTCATACACTACTTTATCTTCACTCATAGGAAAAATTGAAATTAAACAAAGTAGGTAGGTTACAATTGCGCCATTTTTTTCACAGTTCGAACTGCGCATGCGTGCGCCTTATTCAGCCTAAAACCTTAGACTAGTTTAATGAATAAAAAAAGATAGCGATACTATAATGAGTTTTATGATACAGTTGGCGGTACTATAATAAGTTTTATTTTTAATTTTATGTTGCGTTTATAAAGTGCGTATGTATAGAATCGTCTTTGAATTCGTAATTCGAATTTTTCGATTTGAGTGTAGATAAAAACATTAATAATGTTATAGCTAAGAGATAAACATACAATCTAAGAAGTACAAAGGAATATCAAAACAACTGCAGGCAAAGCCTCTCGCCACATTAAAGATTTATGTTCAAACTTCACACAGCAGGTGCTGAGCAGATAAGTTTACAATTTACTGCAGTACTACACTTGATTAGACATTCATTACTTATTCCTGAACGAACAGCAATGATTCAAAACAACAAATTATAATTTTATAGCTCTTTTGGCAGGAGAGCCAACAGATCTGAATCTATTATAAGTAGTAAGTTTTCAAGTTAATGTACCATTCCCCATCATCACAGCGTTAGCCGCGGGTGCACCCAAAGTTTGTATTTTGGAGCCCGGGGCCCTCTTATCCTTTCTCTTGATTTGGCTTATCTCAACTTTTACTCTTTTACTCGGCAAACGTAGTGTAGGACGCCCTCCGGCCAGGTGGGATGACGATCTGAGAAAGACTGCGGGCAGATGCTGGATGCGGCAAGCTGCAGACAGGGCGCTAAGGCGCTCATTAGGGGAGACCTATGTCCAGCAGTGGACTAATAGAGGTTGATGATGATGATGATGATGGCAGTCTGACCCTCCAACCCCGAGAAGACAGCGTGCGCCAGAGCCTCGTTTGTTAATAAACAGGTGTACCGGCTAGCAGATGAGGTAGGCTGGTCTCCCTTCCGGACTGTTGGTTCCACTACTAAGTTCCACTAAGAGGTCCAACAGGATTTTCAAATACTCATGGACCCATTTAGGTAGTGGAACCAACAATATATGTTTTATCCTGGATTTTTTGGGACGAGTGACGACTAACCACATTTGACGTCAACCCAACACCCAACTTCTTGTACCATTATTTTGTGAAAATAGTGTGTGCCTCTGAGAGCCCATTAAGCCGTAGGTCTCGGTTGCCATAAGAACATCTATGACATTCGTTACTAGTAGTTAGAGCTCTAAAAAGTCCAACAACTGGTCTAACAACAAAACTTCGATATTGCCAATGGGTTGTGGAGGTCAAATGGTAGACGCTTCACAGAAAGTATCGGAGTTCAGCCGCTTCGTAATTAGACTGAGAAGCCGACCCCAATTGAGTTTGGAAAGGGCTCGGAAGATGTAACGCTATTTAGTACTAAATCACGTTGATGTCATTGAGGGTGATTAAATAAATATCCAATATACATAATATTTCAACGATTTTTTATACACTTCATACAACACAACGCATACAACACAACGCATACAACACATAGCAATAACATAAACAGTTTTTACAGTATGTTTTGTATCTGTGATATTATGATTAAAACAGGTCTTTGGTCCGCACATTCCTCCTGACCGCGTTGTTGAATCCTTCTTGATAGTGATAGAACACGCTGCTCGAAGCGATGACATCCGCCACCGCGTCTGTGTACACAAAAAAAATACTGCTTACTTAATATTTATTCAAGATTTGGTAGATAACAACGTCCAAATGACATCGTTTGTGCAACCGTGCCTAGGCCACGATAATCTTATGTTATAATGCTTAACGTCAGGCGGCCCATGTGCTTCCTACTTCCTTTATTTTTATATCTATCTATCTAATACCTTTAAACGAGCAAGCTTGTGTATCTGAATCTTGGAAACGGCTCCAACGATTTCCATGAAGTTTAGTATACATCTAATACCTTTAAACGAGCAAGCTTGTGTATCTGTATCTTGAAAACGGCTCCAACGATTTCCATGAAGTTTAGTATACATCTAATACCTTTAAACGACAAATTATTGTATATGTGTATGTAATCTGAATCTCGGAAACAGGCTCCAACGATTTCCATGAAATTAAATAAACAGGGTTTCGGGGGGCGATTAATCGATTTAAGTAGGTTTCATTTTTAGAAAACGTCGATAAAGAAAAACCCGTCTCCCTGATATTACTTTATTGTATGCCAATAAAAGAAAGCAACGTAATGGGCGGCCTTATCTCTTAAAAATTCACCCCAAAATTCTTAGTGGGCCCCATGCATCCGTTTTACAGGCCTGTACATTAAAGAAAAAAGATGGCAACTTGTTACTGAGTTGACTAGTATTCCAGTCGTATATATTTCCCAATAGGGCTCAGAGAACCGGAGGCCTTACTCTTGAACTTAATTCCGACCGATCGGTATTGAAATGCGAAGTTTCGTACTCTTCAACACTCTTGAATTCGATGCTAGCGCCATATTGTTCTAAAATTGCGTGACCAATAATAAGGACCACTAAATGGTTATGCAATTTTAAAACAACATAGCGCTAGCGTCGAATTCAAGAGTGTAGAAGAGTACGCAACTTCTAATTCCAATACCGGTCGGAATTAAATTCAAGAGTAAGGCTTTTGGTCGAGTTCAAAGCTAAGAATCACAGGCGTGCGCGTTTATACCTAAGGTATCTTCCTCTCCACCCTTTTCATCATTGTTAGGAGAAGGAGAGCAGACTCCGGGCTCCAGATTGCAACCTTTGAATACAACCAGAATTGGCGCTCGAATAATGATACAGATTTATAGTTTCTGAATTTCGCAAGCTTTAGAACAAGCAACTACAAAATTGACTGCATTATAAACGACTCCATACGACTAAAACTGAAATACCGCATTTAGAAGACCTACATAAGCGAGTACATACAGTTTCTAATATACGGAGACAGTTAGTACCTAAGTGAACGGTGAAACCGCGGGGCGGCGGCACACAATGCCAGTGTTTGCACTTAATTACTTGCGCCGCCTCCACCCGCGTTTAGATATAGCTCACAGACATTAGATGCTTATATTGTCATATAAGATATAACTACAGTTTTGTTGTTGTCTGTGATGTTATGATTTTTTTTTTTTAAAGAATATAAGTAACCGAAATTACTAATATTCCCCCTAACCCCTTCAGCTAAGCTAAATTGCTTTTGTTAGGAGTGGGTTCACGTCAGTAGTGTAATGACCAGGATTCGAACCCGGGACCTTTCGATCGTAGGGTCGACTCCTTAACCACTAAGCTACTGACGCTTCATGTATTCTTTATGTGCTCTGTTTTAGTTCTTTGTTTTAGTGTTTTATGAACAAAATTCAAGCAAGCAAGCCTAATACAGATTTTAACATGTTTAACTCCCGTTTGCATTTAGATGCACCTTTTTTTTTTCGTGCGGAAATCCCTCCGGATACCCCCCCGTAGGCCAGCGGGGGCGGTTATGTCGGGCTTGAACCGACTAAAATCGCACGCCGTCTCGGGTCTTAAGACGCCGGGGTGTAAGGTTACTCATAGAGCATATACCTCGCACCCCGACTGACCCCGGGCCATCTCCGGTTTTGAGATGGCCCCCTTGCTTGCTCTCCACTGTGCCATCTGCTAATCAGAGGGACACGTGGAAAGCTTCCGAACAGCCCTCAACAGGGCCGTCCTCGCCTCGGTCGGAGTTGGCCATAGGCGGCAGCGTCTCTCCCGCCCTAAGAGAGAGGCGCTGCTGTCTCCGTTGCCCAGGGTGCACCGCGTGGAGGTCCCCAACCAAGCACCCCCATTTGGATGTACCTAACTAATTTTGTTGTTCTCCTTGTTATGTTATACGTAATCGGTTTTAGTAAACTAAAAAAGCGGCCAAGTGCGAGTTGGACTCGCCCATTAAGGGTTCCGTAGCAGCAAGTAACATGATAATGTTTTATTTTTAATTTTAAGGTAAATTGCGGTTTACGATTTATGACATATTAAAAAAAAACTACTAACTAGATCTCGCTCAAACCAATTATCGTTGGCAGTTTACATGGTAATGTACATGATATATTTTTTTAGCTTTATCATTCTCTTATTTTAGAAGTTACAGGGGGGACACATTTTTCCCCTTTGGAAGTGTCTCTCGCGCAAACTATTCAGTTTAGAAAAAAATGATATTAGAAACCTCAATATAATTTTTGAAGACCTATCCATAGATACCACAGACGTATGGGTTGGATGAAAAAAAAAATTTTGAGTTTCAGTTCTAAGTATGGGGACCCCCAAAATTAATTGTTTTCTTTTTATTTTTGCATGAAAATCTTAATGCGGTTCACAAAATACATCTACTTACCAAGTTTCAACAGCATAGTTCTTATAGTTTAGGAAAAAAGTGGCTGTGACATACGGACGGACAGACAGACAGACATGTTGACACTGAAATTTTTTGCCATTTGGCAACGGAACCCTAAAAATGCTAGTTTGCTTTGAATTAATTACTTAATAACGTTTTTAAGTACGTATGTATGTTCATATGAAATAAAAGTATTTTTTTCTTAAGTTGGATACCCATTATTATTCCTAACTACGTACACCAACTACTATGGGACACTGTAGGCCGGATTAGGCGGATAATCTGCTCCTTTAGGTTTTTTTTTTATACCACTAAGGTGGCAGACAAGCACACGGCCCACCTGATGGGAAGCGGTTACCGCGGCCTATGGACGTATGCAACACCAGTGGCGTCACACTCGCGCTACCGACCCTGTAAAGGAAAGGGGATGGGAAAGGAGTTTGGGAGGGGGTGGGAAAGGAGTTTGGGAGGGGATGGGAAAGGAGTTTAGGTATATATTTTTCTATCTCTATTGGATATATATATTTATATAGGTATATAGTGAATATTTTTAAATTACTAGCGGACCTGACAGACGTGTGACTAAAAAAATCTGTTAAAAAATAAGAAACATTACAGAACCCAATTGCAACATCACCTACCCGGTCCAGTCGAACATACACACGGAATTTCATCGAAATAGATTCGGCCGTCTAGAGGTGAGGTGCATACGTACAGAAATATTTATATACAATATTTAGTTTCTCCTAATGAAATTTGCTACTACGATTTGTTAAATATAAATCACTATATCCTGCGAGGCAATGGCCTAAGATAGCCTTTGCTTGCAAAGATATGCTTCAACAACTGCTGTTCGCTACCTCAGTAGTATATTAAAAATTTAAAAGATCCTTACATAGCTAAGAACACTCCTGACTAATTCACATTTTTAACAAAATCAAAATCGGTTAATCCGTTCGGGAGCTACGATGCCACAGACAGACCCACACCCAGACACGTCAAATTTATAACACCCCGTCGTTTATGCGTCGGGGGTTAAAAAAGATATGTCCTTTGTTAGACATCTCGTACGTTAAGCACACAAAATCTCAAACTAATTACGCACAATATATACTCGCTAACAGCCATCAGCGCACAATGGCTGCAGGAGCGAAATCAAACATTAAGTCCATTTCGTGGCTCCGTGCTCGTGGGCACACACTGAACAATTAGTTTATACAGTAACTCATTATAACTTCACCGAGAGATGGAACAAAGGCGTGGAGACGTGTTCATTGTCATAAATGTATGAATTACTTACTTTACACGACTGTTGAGTTTTTTTTTACAAGAGTTCCTTTTTTTTCGTTCGGAAGTCCCTTCGGATACCCCCCCCCCCCCGCCGGTCAGCGGGGGCGGTTATGTCGGGCTTGAACCGACTAAAACCGCACGCCTTATTACGCCGATACTTACATCTCGGGTCTACAGACGTGGGGTAGGGTGTAAGTACCTGCTGAGCCGAATTCACTAGTAGATACGTTAACCCCTCCGCTAAGCTAAATTGCGGAATGGGTTCACGTCAGTAGTGTAATGGCCAGGATTCGAACCCGGGACTATGCATATTACACACACTAGCATATGAGGCTTTCGCTTCGGAGCCCAGGGTCCGCTCCTCTCCATGATTTGACTTATATGATCTTTATGGAAGCGACTGCCGTTTGACCTCCCAACTTTGAGATTATAAAGTTTAGAGAACTCGGAGACTAAGACATCTACAAAGATGAATCATATTTCGTAGCATGTCGTAGGTGCTTTCGTAGAGTCGCTACGATTGTAGATTCGTTAATGACGTTATAAAGTTTGGAACATTCGAATGTTGGAACTACTAATTAGAAAAAATTAAAAAATTGCATAAAAAAAAAAGGTTTACGGCGTCTGAAGACCCGAGACGGCGTGCGGTTTTAGTCGGTTCAAGCCCGACATAACCGCCCCCGCTGGCCGGCGGGGGGTATCCGAAGGGATTTCCTTACGAAAAAAAAAAGCCATGTTTGGGATAAATAGGTGCCACGGGGCGAAGTATGCCACTGGCGAAGACACGGGGGACAGCTAGTATATATATATAATAATATTGTTCAACTTTCACCTCGGAACCCTTTCTCCTACTGACTTATTTTGGCTTTTACGGCAGCAATTGACGTCTGACCGCCCAAGCGCGAGAGAAAAATCTGTGCGAGAGTCTCCACTGTCAATGAACAGGTGTATCGGCGAGCATGTGAGGTTTCTAGACCCGAAGGTTTCGTGAGAAACTGCAAGCGCATTCTGTAAAAGATCTTACAGACTGCGCTTACTGTACTCCTACTTTACACTCAAAATCTTTAATATTAACATCTACTCTAATATATCACACAGTCAACTCAATACCGCCTTCATCCATTTTAATATTAAAGCAAATTTGAATAATATAAAATCAGATTCCAACAGTACCCAGTTGTAGAAACAATAATATAGGGATGTCTCGGGCGAATTTCTGCCCAATCCCATTACAAATCGCGTTGAGATTATTAAACAGTCACCTTAACGAGAATTGTGACGGAGGCGGTAGAACGGGGGGATGGGGGGTGGAGGAGACAGCCGGGCGACTGTGTCTTAGGATGAATGTACACTACAATAGATCATTGTTATTTTAAGTTGTTTCTTGTGAAGGTCAAATTTTACAAGCTGAATTGAACCATTTCATCTTAACCTACTGAGTGGAATTTTTTCATATTGATTCAGCGGACAATGAATTGACCGACCATTTTAACGATCAACAGCACACTCTAATTTATCATTGTTATAACTTTGAAGAAAACATGGATCAAGGTGGGGAAAAAATATTGAACACTTACTTCGCAATACTTACTAAACAAAAAAGAAAGCAAAGTTCCAATATCGTATCTGTATCCACTATCCTGACCATTCATCCATCCACCCATTACCAGATACGCTCGATGGCACCAAAGTATTGTCATCCGGACGGTTTATACAAAGTTTCAAATTACAGGGTTCAACCCGATTTCGAAGATTCGCTCAAGACCGGGGGACGTGGGCTTACACGGCTTTTATGGGAGCAAATGCCGTCTGACCTCGCAACCCCGAAAGAAAAACCTGTGCCAGAGCCAGTTGGTTAAATTCAACTTCCGAGATTAGTATACATACATAAAATAAAACTACATAACAAAACTTCACGCCTGTATCCCCGAAAGGGTAGGCAGAGGTGTATTACACACCCACGATTCACCAGTTATGTTTAGGTCCCAATGTAATAGGGGGCGAGCCTATTACCATCTACCGGGCACATTATTAAGCGAGCGGTAATTAACATTTATTAATGCACACATAACTACGAAAAGTCAGAGGTGTGTGCCCGGGGCGACTGGGGATCGAACTCGAGACCTCGTCTCAGCAGTCCGTTACGTACGCCACTGGGCTATCGTAAACTAAAACTACTAATGTACATACCCCTTTACCAAAACGCGATTCACAATCTATTAAAATTTTCCCATCCGTGACAAAATTAAGTGCGATTAATATCTGAATGTTAGACAATCGGTAGGTTATCACATCTAGTGGGTTCAGGTGCTCGCTGCTCGGCGCGTCAGCCAGATTAATATTAACAACCCTTTACATCGGGCGTAATTGAAAATAATAGCGGCCACCAGACGTGGGATTAACGTTATGTGATAATGTTACTGTGGGCTGTGGGATGCGACTGCGATCATTACGAGAGGGCTCTTATGTGAGATAAGTACTCGGTTATAACATGAAATGTGAAATTATGGGTGGTGCGGTACGCCTACTCTAATAAGTTCAATTATCTGTGCAACTAATTGAACATATTGGAAGGTTGTGTCCAATTTTTTCAACTTTATAATAGTTGAACTACTTGGAAAGATAAGTGCTAGATTGATAAGATATGTGCAAAAATTTCAGTTAAAATATTTTATTTAAATTTTCAACAATCTGTTCAATCAATTGAACATATTGAAAGTTAAAATATAATTCGTTAATCCATAAATTGTATCTTCTTCTTCTTCTTCTTCTTATATATAAAAATGAATTGCTGTTCGTTAGTCTCGCTAAAACTCGAGAACGGCTGGACCGATTTGGCTAATTTTGGTCTTGAATTATTTGTGGAGGTCCAGAGAAGGTTTAAAAGGTGAATAAATATGGAAGTTGTTATCGGTTGAGGCAGTACGAAGTCTGCCGGGTCAGCTAGTCTTCTTCTTCTTCTTTCTTATATATAAAAATGGATTGCTGTTCGTTAGTCTCGCTAAAACTCGAGAACGGCTGGACCGATTTGGCTAATTTTGGTCTTGAATTATTGTGGAGGTCCAGAGAAGGTTTAAAAGGGGAATAAATATGGAAGTTGTTATCGATTAAGTCTGCCGGGTCAGCTAGTTTTATAATAATTCTTAAACCCCCGGGTTGGGGTCCAAGTGTAATAGTGAGTGTCCAAAAACGGGAAAGTACCACTTTTTCTATGTGAAATGTTACTTAAAATCATTCTTTATCGACACACGTTTTTCAACACTCGTACAGGCTCCCTCCCGGGGTTTAACGAGACGTGAAAAAGTACATGTTTAGGTTGTCAAATTGAAGACTTACTCACTTTACTTACTTTAAAGTTTATTTCATGTTTTGGAGGTGCATGTGTCTAGACTTCTTAATATTAAGAAGTCTAGGCGATTCCAAACTTTGTTAACTATTCACCATCATCGTTTGATTTATATAGCTTGGCAATTCTTGCGTGACACTCCCATAGTTTGCGCGGGATGAGGGGCGTAAGACACTGGGGTGGTGAAACGTGTGCGTAGGGCTGCCGTCAGGTTACCACGTCCCGCGTGAACGTTTCACCAGCCCCCCCTGACTTGCACCTCTCATGAACCCCCGCGCGAACCATGGGAATGTCGCGCATAAATTTGCCAACCTATAGTCCTGGTTGCATCCAAAGCAGCTTGCACTTTGGAGCCGGGTCTACTCTCCTATAGTTCTCCTTTCCCCATGGTTTATCTTGGCTTTTACAGGAGTCCGTCCGCCAAAAGCAGATGTACCGGCCCGCAGATGAGTTTGGTTAGTGCCCTGACGATCTTAATGAAACTCCATATAACTCTGTCCTACCAGCTGTTCATAATCAAAATATTCCACTCACCAGATCGTTGTACTTGTGACAGCGGCACAATCCTTCCGAAGAAATCCTTGTGGACCTGTAACAATATAAAGTAAGTCATTTTCATTTCAATGTAAACTGTACTTAGAAATAGTTAATAACTTGGGTAATTTTTATTTAGCGAAAACGATACGATATTGTTGAAAACATTTGAAGGAAAGACCTAGTCCTTACCTTCGTATGGTATCGTCCGTACCTTTTTTTTTTTTTTTTTTTATCGTGCGGAAATCCCTTCGGATACCCCCCCGCCGGCCAGCGGGGGCGGTTATGTCGGGCTTGCACCGACTAAAACCGCACGCCGTCTCGGGTCTTCAGGCGCCGGGGTGTAAGGTTACCCATAGAGCATATCCCTTGCACCCCGGCTGACCCTGGGCCATCTCACCACTAACAGCATCGCTCATTCTGTCTCCTCTGAAAGCAGAGGAGTACGGAGAGCGATGTGTTCCCGCCACGTTGGGTATTGGCCGACGATCAATGCCAACCCTATGAAGGGGTGAAGGGGAAGCCATTGACCGCCGCCCAGGGTGTACCGGCCGCTCCGATTCCGTTCCCCCCGGACTGCAGCGGGATCGGAATCGGAACGACACTCGAGGAGGTTACCCAACACACACCCCCGTATCGTCCGTACCTTTTATTTTTCGTTCGGATACCCCCCCCCCCCGGCCATGGGGGGCGGTTATGTCGGTCTTGAACCTACTAAAACCGCACGCCATCACGGGTCTACAGACGGTTGCCCATAAAGCTTTCCCTTGGTCAAGAGTATCTGCAACCGGTGAGCATGTACTCATCATGCACCGAACCTTATCCCAACTCAGTTGACTCAATATTGCCGTGAAGCAAATGGCATCTGACCTCCACAACCCACTGGCGATATCGGAGTTCTGTAGTTAGACCAGTCGGCGGACTTTTTAGGACTCCCAATAATCCGTAACGACTGTCATAAATATTTGTATGATAACCGGGACCGATGGCTTCACGTGCTCTGCAAGGCATGAAGGGCTCTCAATATGTTAAGAATGGTCACCCATCTTAAGACTGACCTGGTAAGAATTGCTTAACTTTGCAATGTGTTAAGTAACTTACTCGATACTGTATGAAACAATCATTATGAAAGTAGAAGATGCGAAAGGTATATAACAGGATCTCTGCCTGTATGTACACACATCAAAAAACGTTTGTGATCTAGTGATCACAAACGTTGCTAGTGCATAAGCTGATATATTTTTTTAAATTGAACTTTATGATGAATTCTTTGTGTGTTTTCTTTAAATATATTTCTATTTAAAGAAAACACACTGTTTGAAATTAAAAAATCAAACAATTTTTTTTTTTAATTGAGTAATTAATCATAATATAATTGTAACAGCAATTTGATAGAAAGAAAAAGACTGTTTAACCAAACTTAAACAACTATTTATCAATAAAAAAGGTTTATATTCAATATAACTCCTCCCCTGGCTCGAACACATGCGGAGATCCTCCTGCGCATGTTAAGAATCAAGTTGCCCAGCTTTTCTCGGGGTAACCTGTCCCTTTCTTGAATAGCGGCTTCCCTGAGCTCTGGCACTATCATCGACCAGTACAAATTGGTGCCCATGGTTTACTCGAAATGGTCTGACAATTCCATCAATAGCAACTGTTTTATGCATATCTGCTGTCAGGAAGCCTCGATACGGAATCAAAAGCGTTCTGGCTCCAATCATAAGATCACCCCAAAAAGGCACCGATTTCCCGCCTTGCTGAACTGTTCCAGTGACAGTTCTTTGCCTTTCACGGTCTCCTGGTTTTCTCCAGAGACGGACACTTCGGTTATCTGAATGAGTACTGATTCGCGATTCGTCAACGAAGAGACAGTTTTACCAAATATTTCCTTCTTAATCTTCTTAATTTTGCCGAAGCCACTGCTATCTCTAACGTTGACGTTGCCAGGAATTCAGAGGAGCTCGCCAAAACCTCCGTGCTTGTAATCCAGCCTAGTGCAAGCAATTCCGAATGGTCTGAGTGCTTACTTCAAGACCAGAGGCGGCCCGAACTTCTGCTTTTATTTTAGTAGCGTTGATTGTTGGGTCACGGGCTGCCAGCAATCTAAGATAGCACTTTTTGGCAGCAGTTAAAACAGTAGGGCGACCACTGCGGGGTCGGTTGGCTAAATTATTCATCTCGTGGTACCTCTGCAACATGGTCACGACACAGAATTGGGATATAGCAACTCTGCGTGCTTTTTCTCTAGTGGTGTATTCTTCTTCCCTCAAAGTTACTATTCTTGCTTGCAAAACTTCAGCCTACCCCTCTTGCACTCTGCCTACCCCTTCGGGGATATAGGCGTGAGTTTATGTTATGTTATGTAAAACTTCAGATAATCCTCTTTGCATTTATTCAATCACAACTTTCCGCGAAAAAGTATTTTAAATCCGTTTAAATTGACTAAATCTATGGAAAAAAAAGAAAAACAATTGGACTGTTTTATTGTTTTATATTGTAATTTATAGAAGAAGAAATCATAATAATAGGTCTTTACCTATGAAATTGCCGAAATTTTCTTACAAATTCATGAGTTCGTTATTCCTGTAATTTAATAGCTATTTCCATTATTTATATTTTGTTTAAAAGTTGATTTCAAAATTTTACAACTCTGTATTAAATTTTGTTTTTATTGGCCGCTTGATAAATTAATTCGATCTACAAAAACAGTACTACTTCCTAAATGCTATCCATTTTGATGATAAATTTCGTATTACTTAACAGCTGTAACTTGTCAAAAATGTAATAAAAGTTTGCTGTTTGTTAGCTTAATGTTGTCTCATTCATACACAAAAAAAATATCATATAAATTGGAATTGTCATTCCTAAAAAAAAAATGCAAAAATGTTAGTACTGAAAATTGGGTTTCCTCCAATTTCTTCAAGAAAAACGGCAATTTCATATGTAACGACCTAATATAATGTACCGTAACAAAAAAGATTTCGATTTTTCAAAGTGATCGCAAACTTTTTTTGATGTGTGTATGTATGTTGTGTCTACATACAAACAAATTTTAAACACACCACGCAGTTGTTCTCCACGTTAACAGCCATCATTACGCGTTTGAGAGAATCTTGGCAATTCAAAAAACAAAACCACATTTTGTCGAGCCGCGGAACGAAGCTCACACTCGCAGTGCCAACTCCAATTAGACACGACACTTGGGAATACTCATACAATACCTTTTTTTTTTCGTGCGGAAACCCCCTCGGATACCCTCCCGCCGGCCAGCGGGGGCGGTAAGCTATTATATAAGTAGTGTATAATAAGTGTAGGTATTTGTATTTGTCGCGTATCTCAGGGTTGTGTCGCGATTGCATCCGAGGCCTACACATCGGAGCCCGGGGTCCGTTTTCCTGCATGTCCTTCTACACTTCGCACGAGCTTTGGCATCCATGGCAGTGAGACTATTGGCACGCATGTCATCCCTTAAGATATCAAGCCAGCACTTCTTGGGTGTCCCTCTGCTACAGGGGCTATTCAGATGTCTCTTATCTCTTATGTTTCTTACTCGCGTAGTCAGGCGGCTGCCGCAAAACGTGACCACATCAGCGAAGGGGACACTTCTGCATTTTATCAGCGATATCACGGACATGCAGGCTGCCGCGGATGCGGGAGTTCCTCGCACGATCTTTACGCGTGACTCTGCACATCCATCATAGCATATTTAACTCCGTGACACGAAGCATAAGCACGAAAAGCGACATAATCACGAGCGCTTATGTCGCTCTAGCAACGGCCATGTATAAAAAATATTTTCTCGATAGCGTAGTAGTAGGGAATTCGACTATTCTGCATAAAGCCGTCGGTTCAATGTGCGGGTTGGGCAAGGTGCTACTTGTTTTTTTCTGTTAGGAAATTTAAACTAGCCGCACAGAGTAACTAAATAGTGTTCAATTGAACGCACGCTATGCAGTTATATGCTCTCCAACTACTACATGTGATCTGCCTAGATTATTACGTGGTACTGAAAACATGGTTGGCGATATGTTGGTTGAAATTCACCTCTGCATACCCCTTGAACATACCAGGCATAAGTACGTAACTCCTTTTTTCTTTGTACACATAAATATGTATGCCTTAAATGTTAAACTGCACCACAAGTGGTAGTTCACGCTTCTCACCGACGTCGTTAGAGTCGATTGCACGACTAGACGTCGTTAAGACGACGCTCGACGTAGACTACTCGACTAGCTTGACATAAATTTACTGGAAGACTAATTGTGAAGAATATTTTCTTAACAATATACGGTATTGAGTGAGGGCATTAGGTTCATTAGAAGTAACGTGATATACAGTCAACGACAATATTAGTTTAACAAATTCAGATTATTTACCAACAAGTTTGGAAATTAACTGTTTGCTCTACCGCACTACTCAAACAAAACATTGTAATTAATTAAGTAAACGTGTTTATAAATAGAGCAAAAAAAAAGATCGCTGACTTTCTTGCCGGAGTCTTCTAAGGAAGGTGCCGCCAAAATAAAATATATTAACCATGTTGACCAGAGCGTTCTACTGCTGTCGGAGGTTCGATACTCGCTCAGTGCAAATACGTACTTATCCGTTTTCTAGGCATATTATAAGGTATGCTTCGTTTGGGTCCGGATAGCGCTGCGTAGATAGACCCCGAATATTATTATTAATACTCTAAATTATATTTTCATTAAAATACTTCAATAAAATTTGACACACAAATGCGTATTATAATATATATAAAAGTATTTTAATGAATAATATTTTGCAAAACTTTCGTCGTTGACTGTACAGTTAACGAGAAAAGTTGGTTAACATTTAAATATTTACAACCTTTTTTAAATAGGAATACATGAACCAATAGTGTATGTTTAAGTACTTTTATAATCCCCAGAGGACAAAGTTAATATTATGCATGTTTTATTTATATTTTATGAAAGGGTTAAGAGCTAAGAATTTGTTAAGCGAGTTCTGTCGTTGACGGTACATTCATATACAAAAGTTAAATAGTATTACTTATTGGTAACGGCGAACTGCTACGCAAAGAAGATATTATCGTGCTACAAGATACGTTGTAGCACCTATCGTATCGTAACGCTAATTAAATTACTTATGAAGAAGGTTCCATAACTTGCGGGCACACTAGTATAGAACAAAAAGTGAAAAAAAAAAACAACAAAACTAATGGTTTGGTAAAATTAGATCAACGTAAAACATAATTCATTATGATAAGGCTTCATCTATGAATGAAATATTTCTTTGATTGTGAAGATTACATATCGTATAAGAAATATATTTACGGCATAAAGGTATGTTCCAACCAATATTATGATCTCGGGCAATAGCAAACCAATTACTAGTTTGTTATATACAACCGAAGTGAAACTGTATCGACAATAATACGAGATGCGAGGACTGTGGGCGTGGGGTGTGGTACAAGACAAAAGAAATAAAGAGGAGTTATCACTAACAGTCGTAATGACTCATCATCATCCCAGAGTAACCTCTTGAGTAACAAAGTAACCCGGATGCAGCCAAATTTTTTATTTGGAGCCCGGGGTCGGCTTTCCTACGCTCTCTCCTCCTAATGTGTGTTATATTGGCCACAGCCGCGTGTCGCTTTCCGCGCTTTGCGCGTTCAGTATAATAATGGGTTCAGGATATTGTTGGGGCTACCACGGTACTGCTGTGCATCTGGGATGTTCGCGGAGGCGAGGATTGATAGTTTTAATGCCATCATGCGAAAACGATGCGCACCTGTTCTCCGTAGGATGCGAGAGAGCTCCCACAGTATCCTAAATGCATTATTAGATAAGTGGGAGTCTGATGCTGAGACACTGGGTTCAAGTGCATACTGTAACGTAGACAGTGTCAGTGACATGGTGTCGCGACAATACCTAATTTTTCTTCTTGTGTTCTGTGATGTGTATTTACTTACAATACGATAAGATTGTGTTTTGTTACTAACACTATATGGACTACTTTGGTCTGAAATGAAGACTAATTATCATAAACTATAAGATCAACTGCAAAAGTTCTAAAAGAGCTATAATCACTTCGTTCTTTTTTCATATTTTCACAACATGTTCTTTAAAGCTAGCTAACTGTTATAGCTTGTGGCACACAATAACTAAGTTCTCGCGCAATATTTTCGATTACGCGGGCGCTGGGCGGGCGTCGCCGATACACGCGGTGGCGGTAAATCGCGCCGCGCACCCGCATAAACACAATTTCGCACTCATAAAAGTTATCGCCGGGTGACATGTTATAGAAGTCGGTTCAGTGCAGATATTGTCTATTACGATATCAAAGTGGGCGGGAATTTGTGGTTATAGTGACTGATTGAAAC
Organism: Cybosia mesomella; assembly: GCA_946251805.1. NCBI lineage: Eukaryota > Metazoa > Arthropoda > Insecta > Lepidoptera > Erebidae > Cybosia > Cybosia mesomella. The sequence continues at coordinate 5,913,168 of OX276406.1, forward strand.
ATTGCTTTAGATGATTGATATCATTTATTAGTTTGAAATATAAGATTTTGATATACAAACAGTGATCTTAGTCATGGGATGTAACTTAGTGGATTAAAGAAACAAAAAAGGAGAATCTGGAAATAACAGCCTATCCTTCGAATAAAGATACTACTGCAAAATCTATACCTTACAGGACAACGATTAGAATGAAAAAACAACAAATATATTTAAAAAAGAGTGTGTGCTTAAGACTGCACGGCAGAAGTGAAAACTAAAACCTCACAATGTAAACTAAATAATTGTCAAAATAATTTTTATTACGTACCAATAATAACCATTTAATTAATAAAGACAATTATTACGCATGAATTGAATATACTAAACACAGCGACACAACAGCAAAGAGCAGCTGACTGTATCTTTCTCGTTCGGGTACACTCGGCGGTCCCGAGTTCACCCGATCGAGCCTTTCACCTCAGAGCGTGACGGATCAGCCTAACTACGGAAAAATCTGTGTGCCAAAAGAAGTTTTCACTTCAAAAAAAAAATGAAAAATCTTTTATTCGATCCTTCATTTTACATGATATATGGTGACAATCAAGAGATTGTGGGCTTGAATTATTTACAACATTTAGTGTACGGAATCTGAAACTAGGTAAACCTGTACTATCAGAGTCATTTGAGTCAGTATGCCTCACACAAAACTTGCTGTAACTCTTTCCTTTATATTCTACACAAATAATTCTATATATATAAGCGACAAAAATACAATAATAAACATACTGTTAGGGTGTCATAATCACATGGAACTTTATTCTATACATAGGTCGAATTAAGATTATGCGAGATATTTTTTTTTCAAATGGGTAGCCCCTTTTTACCAAATTCCAGTACCACTTGCAGTCACACTACTGTGAGTTCTGTACTTCATATCAACAGCATGTGTCCCACGAAAACACCAAGTAGGAAACTTGGCGAGTCCTAGGGATGGCCACCTTGGCACTCGCGTCCGTTTCAGATCCTATTGACCTTGTTAAACTACACATATAAATATGAGTTGCTAAATAACATTCATATGGCTATTTACGTCTTGCCACTTGAAATATTTGAAAGAAATATGTTAATTTTATTTCTTTGCATTAGAAAAAAAAGAGGCTTCTGGTCACACGAAGAGTCGAAGTCACTTTGCTGTTTATAAAATTCTTTTAAAATAACATTTGGACCCATGATACTGCCATCGAAACGTGAAAACGTATATATGCTTATTTTTGAGTATATTCTTAGATTTTTAATATTCATCTGTTTGAAAAGGGGAGTAAGTATATTTATACTTTTTGGGAGGTCGCATATTCATTAGAGTAAGTGATTACAGTGTCGAACAGAAGAAAATAATTACTCTCAAATTTTGCAGTTGAATTAAGGTAAAACAGCTAAGAATAATTTAACACCTTCACAACCTAAGTTTTGAAACTGAAATAAATAATAGATATATGAAATATACTAATTTTGACCTGTTAAAAATATTTATAGATTATTTATAAACATAATGCAATGTAAAGATAGCTTGTAAACTTCATAGTGTTAAAAAAATGTGAAGATAGTTTGCAAAGTTAGTGCTCAGCAACTTTCACCGTTGACTGTACTTTGTGGTGCCATTACTCAGATTTACGGAAGTCAGTTTGCAATTTGTAGGGTTCCGTACCTTATTTTTTTGCGGAAATCCCTTCGGATACCCCCCAGGGTTCCGTACCTCAAAAGGAATAGCGGAACCCTTATAGGATCACTTCGTTGTCCGTCCGTCTGTCAAGACCGTTTTTCTCAGGAACGCGTGGAGGTATCAAACTGAAAGTTATATCTAATACTCAGGTCTACTGTCCCTCAGAGCTGTGAAAAAATCTAACTTCTAAGCCAAAGCAATCAAAAGATACAGCCGTTTATGCCACAAATTTCCGCAAATTTTCGATACTCGCACGTGAATCAAACCTACAAAGTACTTCCCGTGAACTTAGAATCTTGAAATTTGGCACGAAGTAACGTCTTATAGTACAGATAATGGAAAAATTGCGAAAACCGTAAATTTTTAGTTACATCATATAATAAAAAATATTTTTGAAAATACCATAACATACAACATAAACTCGATTGTCGTGAGGGGTGAACTTTTACTTTTATACCTACAGGTTTGTACGGAACCCTCGGTGTGCGAGTCCGACTCGCACTTGGCCGGTTTTAAGGGATTTTCTTTAGAAAAGCCCTATTGCTATCGAGTTGTCGTCGTTGCCAATTTTCTGTCACGGTTTTGGGTATGAAGGACATGAGCCGAGTTGCTGTTTTCGGTAATAGATTCGTGCTGGGGTGAACCATTGCAAGATAAAGAAAAAAACGCAAAAAATCGCAAAAAAAAAACGCATAATCGAAAATCCCGTGTATTCGGCTGAGCTCGTCTCAGGAATTCAACTTGTTTTTAATATGGACGTGTATGTATAAATTTGAACATGTGTCACATATGACTAATACTCTCATTGACTCCCTAACGAAGGTAAAAAGTAAAGGCAACTTATTTACTACATATTGATATTACCTTATTGTTTACCTCACACTGTCATCACCAACAATCAAACCAAAAAACCTGACAAACCAATCGAGATAACACACAAACTGTAACCCCTAGGTAACAAAACTAATGTCCAAACGAAACAAATTTAAAAATCCATTCCCCTATCAAATATTTATCGCAAACATACGATATTTCACGTTGTAGATAACATTTTTCCGCATGGCTGCACCCCGTGGGGTGTGCGGGGTTGTAGCGAGGGGTGCGGGGGTGGGTCGTGGGTATCAATGCCCCGCCCCGCCGCAAACAATACAATCAGAACCAATCTGCCGCGCAAATAGGAAAATAGAGTGCGCGCCAACACAGGGCCGCCTCAGGCGGTGACACAGACGTGCACTGGGCATGTAAGAAAGGCTTGACGTCGCTGAGTGTATGTAATTATGAAAATGAGTTTCATTTTGTGGGAGTTCGTTCTAGAAAGTCCACAAGGGAGTTAGACAGAGCAAGTGCCACTTAATTTCATATGGTTTCATTTGAGAGATGGTTGGACGTGTGCTACCGGTTGCAACGTGTTTAGGAGGAATTCCCTGTCTGAGGCGAGCTGTGCGATGATGGAACGTGGCCGTAGGCATTACATCGAACAATTTTTCTGAACACATACCATTATATAAGCGGTAGAACACGCACAGAGAGGCAAGATCTCTCGCTAAGAGGTTCCACTGCCTGAAAGCACGGGAGTTTCAGAGCTCGTCTTTGCACCGAGTCGAACGGGTCAAGCTGGTGTGCAGGTGCCCCTGTAAAAAGGCGACAACAGTACTCCATGTGAGGCGACTTATTGTGACTTATAAAAAAGAAGTCTTTGCCCAGCAGTAAAGTTCTGCTTCACCCTGTTGAGCACTCCCGAGTTTTTTGGATGCCAACTTGACCTTGTCTTCCAAATGACTGCGGTACTGGACACCGCTGGAGATATCGACAACGAGGATCCCGATACTTTTGGAGATGGTGAAGTGGTGTGTCCAGAAATTGTGGCACTACAATGAATGGGGTTTTCTTAGCGGCGAATGCACATACTTGTGTCTTAGTGAGGTTGAATTGGACTAGGTTTAGTCTTCCTGAATCGGACACTCTTGTGAGAGTAGTCTCGATTTCAGATACAAGTTTTTCACGACTTTCCGCCACTCCACTGCGGACCGAGGGATGTTAGCACGACCCGTGTAACATGCGTCCCCGGTACTCGTCCGCATAGCAATAAATTGATTAATCGGACAATCAGTCATTCAGACGAGTGTTAACATCCACCTTTTTACCGACCATATTCCTTTTCACGTAATAGGGGGTCTATTGCCTATTCAGAATATCTTAATCGAAAAACCTGAAAAAATTACCCATCAAATTCACTGTCATTTCATCAGGTAGGTATTATTTTAAATAACAACAAAAAAACTATTACGCCATATTTCCCAAGTCCATACCTGCTCATTTTCTTAACAAGTGATCGCGTCGTCTCCCGGTCGGATTCCGCTCGGAATCCGCGCAATTTTCCGCCGGTCATTTCTCATTGTTCCGACTTGTTCCTCCCTTCCAATACTTATTTGTTCACTATCGTAAATAGAGCAAGGATAACTGCTATACTTGAGAGTTCGTGTTTACGGCACATAAGGCACATATGAGATAGAAACGTGTTAGTAAGGCTTTATTTTACGATAGCTCGTTTTGTGGATCAGTTCAAATGTTATGTCGTTGGAATTTTGTCAATTGTCAGTAAATTAGCGATAGGGCGAACATATTATAAGATATTGATTGTGTTTTTTTTAAATATTCTTCGACATTCTATACACCGCTCTCTAGACCAGACCAAAGTAAGCATAGCTTAACTAGCTTAAGTTATGGGTTCTAGAATGCGGATAAACATACATATATATATATATATTTTGTAAATACAAATATTTGCACTGAGCGGGAATCGAACCCGCAAACCCTATCATAGCAGTCGAATGCACTATTGCTACGCCACAGAGACCGTCAAATTATTATTGTAGACCGTAATTAAGTGGTACCCCACTAAGATCTTCAGGGCCGAAACCAACATAACCTGCAAGACGGTACACCTACTGATCGACGGACGGAGGCTCTGGCGCAGACTTTCGTCTCGGGAGTCACACGGTAGTTGCTCGCGTAAAAGCCAAATTGTGAAAGAGAATGGTGACAAAGCGAACCTCGGGCTTCCAAGTACTGGACTGCGACTAGGAAAGAAAGGTTTTTTTTACGTGCGGAAATCCCTTCGGATACCACCCGCCGGCCAGCGAGGGTGGTTATGTCGGGCATAAACCGACTAAAACCGCACGGTGTCCTCCCAAAGTGTCTGTTGCCGGGCACCCCGGGTAAGCCCTCGAAAGGATATAGGATCTAGGAAAGAAAGGTAGGAAATAAAGTGTGAAGACACACACGTGCACGTGAATGAAAATCACTGCAAAATTAATTGACCATTTTGTTACTATTCAATAATTATTTATTTAACATAGACCATTAAAACGAAACTTACAAAAAGGTCAATGCAAAAAGAAATAATAAATAAAAGAAATAAAAATAAATATAATAATAATAAGTGATATACCTAGCTCGTTATATAAAAAAATAAAAAGCGGCCAAGTGCGACTCGGACTCGCTCATGAAGGGTTCCGTAGCAGCAAGTAACATAATAATGCTTTTTTTAAAATTGTATATTTGAATTGATTGAATGAAAGATAAATTGCGTTTTACGATTTATGACGTATTAAAAAAAAACTACTTACTAGATCTCGTTCAAACCAATTTTCGGTGGAAGATTATATGGTAATGTACATCTTATATTTTTTTTAATTTTATCATTCTCTTATTTTAGAAGTTAAAGGGGGGGGGACATAACTTTTACCAATTTGGAAGTATCTCTCGCGCAAACTATTCAGTTAAAAGAAAAATGATATTAGAAACCTCAGTATCATTTTTGAAGACCTATTCATAGATACCACAACCGTATGGGTTTGATGAAAAAAAAAAATTTTGTGTTTCAGTTCTAAGTATGGGGAGCCTCCAAAATTTAATGTTGTTTTTCTATTTTTCTGTGAAAATCTTAATGCGGTTCAGAGAATACATTTACTTACCAAGTTTCAACATCATCGTTCTTATAGTTATGGAAAAAAGTGGCTGTGACATACGGACGGACAGACAGACAGACATGACGAATCTATGAGGGTTCCGTTTTTTGCCATTTGGCAACGGAACCCTAAATCACCAGAATCACCTTTTATATTCAAATACCTGTATACTATACAAAATTGAGTTTTTCAATAGTTCAGCAACTTTCTTTGTTGACTGTACATGAATAAACCGCAGCATCTCAATAATGAGAGAATCCAACCCTCCGTATTTAGGTTAACTCTTGTTACATTACCTACTAATACCCTCTTATATATCCCAACACGATATATCACGTTGGCAGATATATATTTACGTACAAATTGCCCATTTGTACCGCAGTACCGGCCATACATCGTCTACCCAACGTTATCCTATTCGATATTTATTAATGGCTTACATATAAACTTTCATGGATATAAGATTCAGTTATGGAGTGTAGCTGTATAATTATGTAAAGTTATATGGGTATAATCTGACACTATATTAGTTATTGGGATTTGAATTTCTCTTCTATTCTCATTTATTTATCACGAAATAGAAACAGTACAGTAATAAAATAGTCTATATTAATTAGTATTATAAAGAGGTAAAGTGTGATAGGTTGTAGGGGTAATCTCTGGATCTATTGAACCGATTTAAAAAATTCTATCACCAATAGATAGCCAAATTATTTGTGGGTGGCAATTTTCTTCAAGTATTATTCCTATAATATGTCTATTTATAGATCCCAAAGCTGTAGACGGCATCACAGTTTGATACTACTAAAGTAACTAGGTCTGTAATTCATTCTGCTGTTGCAAAAAATGAGCGAAGCAATTTCATCAGGACTGTTTATAACGGTGATAATTCCTCAATAGCTAGTCCGATTTTCGTTTTTTTGTTGTCTTGTGTATATGAACAAATTACTTAATTTAATACCAATCGCGTGAATGAGACTTTTTTGTTCATTGAGAAATCTGATTTTAATTTTTTTTTCGGTGATTATTCCTCCGTGGTACACATGATTTTTTAATTACATAGCCTGTGTCCTTCCCATCAGTAATATCTTTGCTTGTGTGAAATTTCACTAGAATCGGTTCAGCCGTTTGGGAGGAGAAGAAGGTCTAACGAAATACATGAGTCGTCTAAAAGAGGGCTTCACTCTTTCTGAGCTTCGCTCAATTATTAAACTATCTTATACTAGCAACCCGCCCTCGCTTCGCTTCGATTTGTATGAGATTTTTTAAACTCTATCGTAATCGTAATATACACATAACATATAGCCATGTCCATGGGGGTGATGAACCTTTCAAATGGTGAGAGATTTTTTCCAATAAGTGCATTGGTTCCAACGATTCTCAGACACATAAACAAACTCATAAAATCTGGCCTCTCTCTTTATTATTATATCCTCTCTCTTTATTATTATATCCTCTCTCTTTATTATTATATCCTCTCTCTTTATGTATATATATAATAATATTATAGATATTGATTATAGACGTATTTAATATATCGGAAAATTTCGAATATCTGGGACGTGTCTAGGTAGCTCAGTTGGTCAGTGCATTCCCCGGGTTCAAGCCCCGTCCTAGATGTTATCTTTTTTTCGATCTTAATCTATATGTATAGATATATTATAAAACACAATAATTACCAATCTAAGAAGAGCACTACATTTTGTTGAACATCAATGTTCTTCCTTTGTTCTAAGGAAAGTCTCATTGATATTGTTACAATGATAGTGGTTTTAGTTTTATTTCATAGCGTCGGCAGAGGACATTAATAAAAGCTGTAGGACGCTGAATAAATAGTCCTTAAGCCCATAAACAATTCAAGTAAGGGCCTTCTCGCTAGGGTAGAATTGTTTATAGTATATACGTTTTGTTTTCAGTGATTACATTAGACTTATAAACTACGATTGATAAAAATCCTGGATATAATTAGATTTTTGCAAAATATTATATAAGTATTCTGTTAAAGGTTTTCAAGTTATAGGAATACTTAGTTTGGGAGTCAGGGTTTATACAATTTGTGTAGGTACCATCTTTTGTTGCTGGACTGTATCTCATATAACTATTAGATTATAAAGGATTACTGTATGAATAAATTATTATTAGACTAGACCTGACATATTCCTATATTCTAAGAGATTAAAACATGTGGTTCTTGTGGAACTTACTGTACCGTGGGAAACAAATATACCGAAGGACCACACAATAAAGAAAAATAAATACTATGATCTCACAAACGAATTAATCAAAAACGGTTACGTGGTTAATTTGTATGCAGTGGAAGTGGGAGCGAGAGGTATACCAGCAAAATCTCTCTATAACCTACTTAAAGATCTAGGCCTATCGAGAGCTACAATAAGCTCATTACTAGGACGAATGTCTAAAGCGGCACTAGTAGGTTCGTATCAAATTTGGTTAGGCAGGGAGGGGAACTTGGGTAGTGAAGGTGAGTGTTGATGTACATCAACAAAAGGGGCCCCTTCTAAACCTACACTTGGGTCGCAAGTCCCAGGCACTGTCCCGAGTTCCCAACTCAGCAACGCGATGGACCCGGCACCCGCACGGAGAATCCATGGATTGCTAAGATTACGGTCTCATTTCCTTTATTAAATTTAAAATACATATAAATTATATTTAAAAAAAAATTCTATTGCCAAGAGCCTCGATCAACATATCAAGAGGCTCGCGTTAGGCAGTTGGGTCAAGGGCTTGATGCAGAAGGCAGTGCTCCTCGAAATGGCACGTATTGTGGGGAGATTCCTCTCTCTGGAGCCACAACCACCGGTGGCTTGGTCCCTGTACCCGATGCCGGTGGGCCACTATTTGTTATATATTTTTGTTATTATTATTCCCTTTATTAAGTTCTAAACACATATAAATTATATTTTTAAATACATTCTACAATATAAAAAAAATATATATATAAAAAAAAAAACATATATATATATATATATTATTCTCCGTTTTGTTAGACGGTTAGGTGGATTAATCGAACAGTATGGAAAAATTATTCCGTTATCATACATATCGTAACAAATTTCATATTTGGGACTAAGCATTTTGTGCTTAAATGACGAAAGGTTCTAACTGACAATGACCATTGACAGGGATATCACTTCAATATTGAAAGTCTATTAGAGTGTTTAAGACGTATTTTCTTTGAAAAATATGAATGTAATATACAAATACGAATGTCCAAGAAGTGAGGTTAATTATTAAATTAACAGAAGAAAGGCCTTCACTATTATGTACCAAAATGTACTACCTAAACTTAATATTTAGTTAGGGTGGGTGATTCTAGGGTTATCCTTTCGAGGGCTTACCCGGGGCAATGAACACTTGGGCAGGACACCGTGCGGTTTTAGTCGATGCACGACATAACCGCCCCGCTCGCTAGCAGGGGGGTATCCGAAGGGATTACCGCACGTAAAAAAAAAATTAAAAGAAAAAAAGGGTGGAAGTTTCTCGGTGAAATCAGTTCATTTTTGAAAGCATATTGGTAACCGACAATACTAATATTCGCCCTAACCCCTCCAGCTTTGTTAAATTACTTGTGTTACAAGTAGTGTAATGACCTGGATTCGAACCCAGGACCTCTCAATCGTAAGGCCGACTATTTAACCACTAAGCTACCGACCCATTCAAGCTAGGAAAAACAACTCTTACACTTGCTAACAACATATCATTTTAAGATTTTCTAAATTTATTTGACTAGCTTTTGCAGTTACATCTGCTTATAATTGTCATATCTCTGTTACATCATACACTTTAATTACCCGACGTAAACTCATCCAGTATAATAGTAATTATAATTAAGATGGCGTAATGCTAATTTTAACGTTCATATTCCAAGTTAATTCATAAGAGACACTTAAGCTAAAACATTACCAAAATTACTGTAAATTACTATCATTTATAATCACGCGAAAGGCGCCGCCCCACCGCGGCAGACCTACATCTTGAAGATATTCAAATAAGCCCTCTTTACTCTTAATAAATAATAAACGACGGTGCGGCAATGCTCTCACACAAATTACATTCCCACCAAACGATTTGTTAAACTTAAAATTGTATTGATACTCCTTAGAGACGGTGATCGATCGCCTATCACCGTCAATAAGCTGGCAAGATGTAATTTTATAGGTAATTTGTTGATGTAAAGTTAGTACAAGGAAATATACGCTGTATTTTAATGTTTTTTTTTCAGTTATCTAGAAAATTATGTATTTTTCAAGAAAAGAGCCACACATTACTATTTTATTTGATGATAATAATATATAAAAAAATATATACATAGAAACACCTAGACCAACGCAAATAGACGTATTCATGCATATAAATATTTGCACTGAATCGTACTCCTGTCGTACGCCTCCTGTCGTAGCAGTCGAATGCACTACCGCTACGCCACAGAAGCCGGAAGCGTAAACGTAGGCCGATAGCAAGAGATGAATGCAAAACAGCTCTATGTCTGAATCTCCTTGTAACACCCACGGGAAGAGATTGGATCTGTCGTTGTCATCATCGTCTTAACGGTGATGCCAGTTGCATCCTAGGCATTCACCTTGGAGCCAAGGTTCCATTTTCATGATGTTTGGCTTATTTCAGAAATTTCAAGAGCGACTGGCTTCTGACCGTCACATCCCCGATAGAAAAGCTTGCGTCAGTCTGGTCCGTTGATCGGCAAGTGCACTAGCAAGCAGGAAGTTGACGTAGACTCCGAAGTTTTTAATGGAACCTCATATAATAGGATAGTCCTTGATTTTTTTCGTGCGGAAATCACCTCAGGTATCCGGCCAGCGGGGCACGCCGCAATAGCGGCGGTAAGGCCCATCATGGAAGATTGATTAGAGAGGCGACCCGGAAGCCTCTCGTACCGACTGACGCAGGTGATCTCCGGGAAGGGGTGCTTCGGGGACCACCTGCATCGGATCAGGAAGGAGCCAACGCCTGAGTGTCATCACTGCGACGCGAGCGAGGACTCAGGGCTGCACACGCTGGCGGACTGCCCAGTGTGGGAGGCGCCGAGGCGTGACCTCGTGGCAGCCATCGGGGTGGGAGTCCTCTCGCTCGGCAGCATGATTGTGACCATGACCGGCAATGGTGCGGAGCGCGAGCGCGTGGGGCGCCGCTACCTCCTTCTGCGAGCATGTAATGCTCGCGAAGGAGATGGCGGAGCGCGCCCCGGAGGAATTTAGAACTCTCCCGGCCCGCCGAGCCCGCAACTTGGTCGCCGAGCGTCGCAGGCGACTCAGGCGCCGGAGGTCGCTTAACGACCTCCGTCCTCCATGAGCGCAGGCCTGGGGGTGGCAGGTAAGGCCGCCTGTCACCCCAGCAGAAGCAGGCCGGGACGGTGGGGCGACTAGCGCCCCTCCCCCAAACCGGGGCAAGACGGGGACACCGTGGTTCCCAAACCCGAGGGGGCCATCTCGAAACCGGAGATGGCCCAGGGTCAGTTGGGGTGCGAGGGATATGCTCTATGGGCAACCTTACACCCCGGCGTCTGAAGACCCGAGACGGCGTGCGGTTTTAGTCGGTGCAAGCCCGACATAACCGCCCCCGCTGGCCGGCGGGGGGGTATCCGAAGGGATTTCCGCACGATAAAAAAAAAAAAAGGTATGAACCAACTAAAACCGCACACCGTCTCTGGTCTTCGGGGTGTAAGGTGGCGACTGACCCTAGGCCATCTCCGGTTTCGAGATGGCCCCCTCGGGTACAATAGGATACTCCTTGTATTTATTTTAATCAAATTGATGTTGAATACATACCTAATAACCGTAACAAAACGAAATTAGGTAAACCTCTTACGTTCCACACCAATCCGTGCTTAAAAACCTAGCACATAAGGAGGGTGTATTCTCAAACAAATAGCAATTAACCCTTACATTTTGAATGGATAGCCATTTTGCCTGAAGCGTGCTGCCGTTCAACGCACGGGGAAGTGGGCCTAGGGTACTGCATGAATTTGTTTGCGATAATCAGATAGGGCTCCGCAATATGCCGCATGTTTGTCCATCGTACAAAAGATGATTACACACGGGTTTGCAAGCAAATGTCGTGGTTTTACCGCATGGTTGTGTTGATAGCCTTAGGTTATTGTGGTGTATAATACGATGTATGATGCTGTTGTTGTATCTGGTTGCGTGTAAGATTCGACTTTTAAATATCTATACCTACTTTTGTAAAATTGTAAATTAGTTGTGTGTGTACATTGGAGATATTTAAAAATACTTGGGTTATGTTAAATTAACGATTTTGCACACAATTATTTTTTTGTTGGAATTCTTGTCTGTTGTTCGTGATGGACGCAAAAACGACTGAGCTAATTTTGATGCGGTTTATTTTATAAGAAAGGTTTGGTCAAACTTAAAAACTGCTATATGGGTTAAGTTGAACCGGAGATATGGCCAAAAATCGACGCGTGGTTACTTTTAGTCATCATAACCGATATCCACGCGGGTGGACCCGGAGGCATCAGCTAGAATATAAATATTTTTGACTCAGTCTTCTTCTTCCGAGTGCCAGTCCCGGTTCCATTCAAAACTTGCACTTTGGAGCCTGCGATTTGCTGTATTAAATACTCCTCCTTTCCATAATTTGGTTTTATTGTGGCTTTTATTTTTTCAGTGTCTTAACAGTGTAATGTTTTTTTTTTGCTTCTTTGGCAAATATGTAATGAATGCCAGTGTCAAGTAATTTGATAAATCAAGTAATTTGCATATGAATTCAATATAATGCAGCTTTTTCGTAATTTAGTCAAGGTCAAGTAAAGTCCTTCATAGTCATAGTCAAGTTAAAGTCCTGCCCTAGTTATGTAAGTTGTGGAGGCTTTACTAGAGGCTTCTTTGGAGTTTATAAAACAACATTGAAAATCACAATTCACGATAAATATGCCACTTTCCTATACTTGTGCATATTGTCGAAGACGTAATGTCTAAAAACCCACCATTTTTACACATGAAAACTCGAAATTACGCAAGTTTTAGAAAATGTAACCCTGCCTCGATGCGTCTTTTCCTGTGTTGGCGCCAAAACCTCCAGTGTAATCTTAAGTATATTAGGAATTCTATTTTAGATACATTTATTTCAATACTACAACAACTTTTCACTCAAAAATAAGGATTAGAAACGTCTAGGGAGTAACAGAAATTTCTTATAACGAACCCGTTTGTTAAGCCAAATATAGCTAATAAAATATTCAAATTACTTTATGGAAAAAGAAAACCGGTAACATTGTTGGCTCAGACTCAGACACAACGGGATAAAGCCAATAAAACCGTTTATTATCCGCCACCCCACTACGAATACATTTGTGTTCATAATGCTCGTTTAACTGTGTATCCGAACGGGTGCGACTTTATGGCGCCAAAAAAAAAATAGAAGCCTCGGGCGACACACATGGCACTCTAGTTCCAATTTTGAAAATTATACGCGTGTTTAAATTTAGGACCGCATTATTTGAGCCTATTTGGTGCGTTTGGTAATCGGACTAGGGTTTAGTGACAAGATTAGTTACATTACAATAGGGCGGCGTAAAGTAATTTGAACTGTAATCCTAGTAATGCAGAGCGAAATGATAATCGTTATGGTTGTGGTGAATAGAATAACTTTATTTTTCTTAAAAGATACTGTTAAAATATTTTTTTTAATGTAGAACCTTTATCTTGTCGTCGTTTATATTCATCAATCAATCACGTGACAAAATTAAAAACCCGTTTCTATGTATACTACTAGCATTGACGACCTCTGTAGCGTAGTGGTAGTGCATTCGATTCCCGCTCATTGCAAATATGTATATTTGAATTAGTCTGGGTGTTTCATGTTTAATATGTCTTCATTTCCAAAAAAAAGTATTTAAGTATGTTTATTCACATTAAAAAACCCATATGACAAGCTCTGCTTTGATGGCGCTGTGTAATATGTTCTAGAATATTTATTAAGCTGAGTGAGAGGAAGTCGAGCGAAAGCTCCTCATACTAGACTTCAGGATTTTCTTTGTCACAGGTCTCCTCCTAAACTACTAATCCAATCAGAACCAAATTTGGCATGATTAAAGAGGTCGATGAGAGGAAGGTTTATGGATATATTTTGAAAAAATTAATGCTACCACAGAGGAATGATCACCGTTAAAAAAATTCCAGATGGAATTACATAATAACCGCTCGAGACACTGTGACCAAACTTTACACGCTCAGAAAGCATGTCCAGAGTTGTGACTTTCAAAAAGAATTTTCAAACTCGGACTTGCCACGGAGGAATGATCACTGTTAAAAATTTTCAAAATCTGATTCCGCAAAGGAAGGACTGATGGCCGATGGAGCAAACGAGTCCTAGAGTGGAGACCACGAATCGGTAAACGGAAGGTGGGACGTCCCCCAGCAAGATGGACGGACGACCTGAAAAAGGTAGCTGGGATAGACTGGATGCGCAAGGCGGAGGATCGGGTGCTATGGCGTAAAATGGGAGAGGCCTATGTCCAGCAGTGGACTGCAATAGGCTAATTGATTGATTGATTGATTGATTCCGCAATAGCGGTCAAATCTATGGTCTCACTCAGCTCAACATTGCAAGCAGCGATTCGCCTTGCAGACCTAGTTATTATTATACTAGACGAGCTGATAACAAAAATTGTTTTGTTGTGAATCATTGTGAATAACATCTCCATTAAAACATCCCTCATAGAGATTTGCCCAGTTGCGTTCAAATTCGGCATTTTAGAGTTTTTTTTGTATTGATCACGTCAATATGACTTTACCTCGCCTGATAGTAAGCTTAAGGTAAAGTTTCAGGAATGAGGTTCACCATTACAGACACAGAGAATGTTACTATGGTATGGTACTCTCAGCATGACGGCCTCATCAGATGCTTTTACACGCCCCGCTTAAAGGACCCGGCCTGAAGGAAGAAGGAGTCTGTTTGATGTTTTTGATTGGTAAGTCGGCTTTTCCAGGAGCGACTGCCCTCTGAGCTCCCAACCCTGAAACGAAAGCCTCGCCCGTTGTTTAGCAGGTGCACAGACTTGCAGGTGAGGTTGGCTTAGGGCCTCAATGATTTTGGTAGAGCCCTGTAGATTCACATTTCTAGAAATAAATAAATAAATATTCTACGACATTCTACACAGCGCTTTCTAGACCCAAAGTAAGCATAGTTTAACTAGCTTGTGTTATGGGTTCCAGAATGCGGATAAACATACTTATACACTTTTTTTTTTTGTAAATACATACATATTATACATAGAAACACCCAGACCAATGCAAATAGACATATTCATGCATACAAATATTTGCACTGAGCGGGAATCGAACCCGAGCCCCCTGACGTAGCAGTCGAATGCACTACCGCTACGCCACAGACACACCTACACCTACATAATATATCTTACACCCGAGCTAACAATTCACGCTGCACGCCTGTGGAATGCTCTGCCTGAATCTATCAGACGAGCACAGTCATTACCAACTTTCCAAAAACTCGTCAAAGAGCACTACTTAACGCTTTAAAAACAATGTTGTGTTTTTTTTGTCATTATTTTTATCATTTATTTTATATATATATATATATATATATTATTTTTATCATTTATACTCGCAAGATGTAGGCATGTATCATGTGTCGCAATATTATTATAATTTATAATAGGTACACCACTATAACTACCCATTTCTAGCAATCTAGTCCATCTAAAGGTTGTCTGGAAGAGATCGCAAATTGCGATAAGACCGCCCATTGTACAAGTTTATTTTTAAGTATCTTAGTCATTTGTATCCTTTGGTAGGTGTACAATAAAGAGTATCTATCTATCTATCTAAGAGAATCATTAGCAATATCATGACAATATTATTGCATCGCAACAGGATACCAACATGTAGGCATGGGGCGGTATATTGTTCAAATTTTAAACGCACTCGGCCCACTAACCCCGGGATACCGTTCACTGTACAATATTGCCACTGATAGACATTGTTATTGTAGACTCATTTGCACTAAACAATAATGACCTTTATAATATCAGTTCTAGGAGGTGTACGGGGACTAGTATCTTCAGGACTCGTGGTACACCTGCTGATTGATGGACTAGCCTGTGGCGCAGATATCCTTGGAAGTGCAGACTTTAGGGTTGGGTGTTCAGGCGGCAGTCTTTCCTTTCAGGGTTACGGAAGTCACCCCGTAAAAAACTGAGAGTGTCTCCAAAGTGCAAACTTCAGATACAACCGAGTGAGTGATGATGAAATATCAGTTTTAGGCTATAGGCGGTTTAGATTATAACCTCACCCATCTTATACAAAGGGGATTGAATACAGAGGAGATTTCTTTAAAAGTGATTAGGTCTTAGAGGTTTACTTAGTCTGGCCATCAATACTGATACAATTAAAAATAAACAAGATATTACATTTGAATTTGGAATCTGTCATTTTTATATGATTGTTCATTGTGTTTTCACATTTTGGCGCCAATACATTGTACAATATTTTGCGGGTGATAGAAAAAGATCTGGCTGTCCACGTAGTGTTCGTACGAAAAAGGTGGTCAAAGCAGTAAGGGAAAGAATTCGAAGAAATCCCGTCCGAAAGCAAAAGATTTTATTTCGGGAGATGAAGATAGCACCTGGAACCATGTCGCGTATTTTAAAAGATGACTTTGGACTTGCAGCCTATAGGAGACGTACTGGTCATTTCTAAACTGATAATTTAAAAAAGAATATGGCGGTAAAATCGCAACTACTGAAACTACTGAAGCGGTACGCAAAGGGAGCTCACAGAAAAAAATTGTTTACGGATGAGATTTTTTTTACAATTAAGCAACATTTTAACAAACAAAATTACCGTATTTATGCTCACGGCTCTAAGGAAGCTTCCCAATTAGTCTACAGAGTGCAACGTGGGCATTATCCGATTTCAGTGATGGTTTGGTGGGGTATTAGCTATGAAGGAGTTGCTGAGCCATACTTTTGTGAAAAAGTATCAAAACATCGGCACAAGTGTACCTATAAGATACCATTCTTGAGAAGGTAGTGAAGCTCCTTAACAGCACCATGTTGAATAACCAAGAATGGTCCTTCCAGCAAGACACGGCGCCGGGAATAAAGCTCGGTCTACGCAGTCTTGGTTGAAAACGAACGTTTCGGACTTCATCAGAGCTGAAGACTTAGCGTCGTCTAGTCCCGATCTTAATCCGCTGGATTATGATTTATGGTCAGTTTTAGAGAGTACGGCTTGCTCTAAACGCCATGATAATTTGGAGTCCCTAAAATAATCCATACGATTGGCAGTGAAGAATTTTCCCATGGAAAGAGTGCGTGCTTCTATTGGTAACCGGCCTCAGCGTTTAAAGGACTGTATTACAGCCAATGGAGACTACTTCGAATAAGCTTTTTATATTTTAACTTGTTTTATTTTTGTGTATTAAAGTTACACAATGTAAAAGTAATAAATGTTATTTGCAACAGGATTTTTTTTTCTTTGTAACAGTATTTATGGCAAGACTAGGTATTTAAAACTCCCCCGACACAAATTTATTTATGGCTGAGGAAAAAAATCCTGATCAAAATTCATTCATCCAATCGGGAGCTACGATGCCACAGATAGATACACACACAGACACATGAAACTTATAATATCCCGTCGTTTTTTGCGTCTAGTGTTAAAAATTACCGGAACAGTATACTCAGTAACTTACCCATGAATACAGAAAAGAATAAAGCTATTTTTAATCAAAATTAACTGAAAGAATCTTGCACACAATCCCTCTACAATCTTTACCACAACAAACCATCGCTACAATTACTCTATAATAAAAAGGAGAACCAATCTTTGTGGTCTAAATAACCCGCTATACAGAACAGAACAGTGCAATACGGCATTGATGCAATTTCACTGACAAAGGGGTTGGCGCGTAAAAACTAGCTAACAAGCACTGTGCGCCCGCGGCGGTCTAATTCACAATTTGCCCGCGCTCCCCGAACGCGTTCTAAATTCAAATTTCACCAACGTGTTTCGGCCGCAAATGAATTCGTTCGAAAAAGTAAATTTTGTAACAGATGTAATACATATTGTGATGGTTTAATTTTGATGGTTAATTTATACTTATTGGAGTTTGCACTGTTTGGAATCACTGTTTTAAGTAATGGAAATAATGATTATATTTTATGAGATAGTTAATTTGAAGTATGAATATTTAGTTACTTTTACGTGTGTAATGTAGGTAATACTTATAATGATACTTAAATAGATAGATAGTTCTTAGGTTCATCGAGACCTTCGCCTCAAAAGCCCGGGGGCTAAATAAAGCATAAGGTGCTTTTTTTTTAAAGAATATTAGTAACCGAAATTCTAATATTCCCCCTAACCCTTCCAGCTAAGCTTAATTGCTTGTGTTAGGAGTGGGTTCACGTCGGTAGTGTAATGGCCAGGATTCGAACCCGGGACCCGGGATTCCGATCATAAGGTCGGACTCCTTAACCACTAAGCTACCGACGCTTTTGATTTGACTTATACGGCTTTCATGGGCGCAATTGCGCTCTAAAAACTCAACCCAAAGAGAAAAGTCTCAGCAGAGCCTCGCCTGTCCAGCAGCAGGTGTGGCTCGCAAGTGGAGTTAGTTTGGGCCCCAGATTTTGTTGGGGCCCCAAAAACATTCAACCAATTGTTCTTAGGTTAATAATGGAAATCAACCGTAGGTAGATCTTTAAGTTGATAAAGGTCTATCACAATCGGTACGACTACATATAAAATACGAACCAACAAATATTGATTTTTATATGTTAGATATTGTCGGTGATTCGTTCTCAAAAATACGAAATTGCCATTTTTATTACCAAGTAATAACCTTCAGAAAATCAATTTGTAGGATAACTGCGGGTAAATGAATATAAATAATTCTCGCGAGCCGTCACATCACGATCCATTACGCTATCGCCGCTGGGGGATTACCCGTAATCCTTACGGATGACGGACGAGCCGAGAGGAGTTTACCCCTAAACGAATAACTTGGCTTGTGGGAGAGAGAAGAAATGCTCGAGACCTAGTAGATTTAAGGTTTAGGAATATTAATAGACGAGAAAGAAGGATAGCTAAAATACGATATTTTGCTCTCTGGAAGATGATCTTTTTTCGCCTCGAAACAAGTCGTTTTAAACGAAGTCCATGTCAAAAAAGTTTTTTCTGTAGAGAAGATATGAATGAAACTTACGAAATGTTAATAAAAAAAGTATTAGACTAACCAACTAATGTTAACTAATCTCACTAGCGGTTCGCAACGCAGCCTGAGAAAGACTCCGTCACAAAAACTCAGCGGGCTTTTTTGGTCTTTTTACTTCTATTTTACATTCGTGGCTGTATCACATTAACAGGATACGCAGAAGAGTATTACGTCTTGAGTTCCCCAGTTGAATTTTAGTGCCGGGTACACGCTTAACTATTAAAGGCGAATAATGACTAACAAACGAACGCCAATAAACGACTGTGGACGTCACGGTTTTAGCAAGTGAGTGAGACTCGGCACACTCGATAGCATGCGTTGATGTTCGACGAGTCCAAGTCGTTTACTTCCCTTCAACTTCATTTTAGTAAGATTTAGATCGGAAAAAGAGAACATCTAGGTTCCGATCTAAATCTTTCGAAAAAAGTAAGCATACAAAATGCTTAAAAAATTTAATTGAATTCATTTTAGTAGTTTGTACTCAACTTTAGTGACAAATAATTCGAGTTAAGTTTTTGCCTCCAACCACTTCTCGAGCACGGGAATCGTCCCGTGTTCGAAAATAGTTCGATAACCTAGGACTTAATATACAGCAGTCACAATTACTAACCTCTCTGTGCCACCGTATTAATGAATAGTACACGCGATACATTTTTTTTCTTGCGGATATGCCCTCGGATACCCTCCGCCGGCCAGCAGGGGCGGTTATGTCGGGCTTGAACCGACTAAAACCGCAAGCCGTCTCGGGTCATAAAATAAGTGTAAGGTTGCCCATAGAGCATATCCCTCGTACCCCGACTGGCCCTGGGCCATCTCCGGTTTCGAGATGGCCCCCTCGGGAATACACGCGATACCTACTTCCTTTTTTATCAAAGACAGTAAAAAGACATCCATCTTCAACTCTTGAAAAGATTGTTACCCATAATTAATGTTACCCTATGAAGTCAAAAATCCAAGTCATTACAGAGCGCGCGAGCCCATCACTGGTCAATTACATTTCTACTCCCCTAACACAATCCAGGACTAACCCTTCCCTGCCCCCCTCTCCCTGCACGTCGCGTCGGCTTCCGATTGGCCGCTGCCCCGGAAGGATATAAACCTATAGTTTTTCTTCTTAAGAACTTCCCTCGGCTATTGTACGTGTGATATACGACTTGACGTAAAGGGGGGTGGCTGAGCAGATTGATGATTGCTCGTATCCGGCGTCAGTGTTGCTACTTTACGGTATTTTACCAAGAAATTGGGGTAATTTTTGATGTACTCGTATATGTCATTTAATTATTTTTAATGATACCACAAGTTTTAATAAATATATATAAATAAATATTCTACGACATTCTACACAGCGCTTTCTAGACCCAAAGTAAGCATAGTTTAACTAGCTTGTGTTATGGGTCCCAGAATGCGGATAAACATACTTATATACTTTTTTTTTGTAAATACATACATATTATACATAGAAACACCCAGACCAATGCAAATAGACATATTCATGCATACAAATATTTGCACTGAGCGGGAATCGAACCCGCGCCCCCGTCGTAGCAGTCGAATGCACTACCGCTACGCCACAGAGGCCGTCAAAGCTTGCAGGGGTCTTTTTGAGGCCAAACCAAAATCTCTGGTGCCCACGCCAACCTCACGCCGCCGCCTACGCCACATGTGATTGATAGGCACACATTCAGGGATTCAAGAAACGCATTACACTTAATTGTATCTATAACGGTATAGCAAAACTCATTAAAACACGTAGACAAACTACGTGTATATATTCAGCAGTGTATGGCTTATGGCTCAGATAAGCTGATTAACATTTAAGCAAATATATTATAAACTAGCATCCCCTTCTCGAGCACTTTGGTTTAACGTTTGGATCTAACGAGACAAGATGTTGTTACAGCTTCGTTCTGGACACATGCCCTTGAATAACTACACGTATATGAGAAGAAATTCTTTCCCTAACTGTACAGTTCGTAACGTTAGAGAAAACGTCACTACGGCCGCCTATTCCCGCGCAGGCTGCACATTCTGCCCCGCGCATGCGGCGACTCACCACTCTCTCTTTTGCCGCAGCTGCAGCACGACAAGGTGAGGTGCTCATTTCTACTCATCGTTACAAGTCTCGTGCCTATCTACGAACCCTCGACTCTGATCCTGATGTTATACTGTCTGTAATAAACCCACATCTGCTTTTTACAGAGCCTATACGTGTTTCAGTTATCTCTGTCACCTAAGTATCACACTAATTACTCTAAGGTACTGGCATCTAAGTCACCACGTTACAGTATGTAACAGCATCTTGTCTTCGCCTATGTCGGAGAAAGCTAAATCGTTATACAATATTGTTAAGTTATGTTTGAAAGTGAGAAATGTTTAAAATTACTATACTTTTTAATTTCCTGTAGCCCCTGCATTTTGGTAAAATAAAGAAAAAAAATCGCATCGCCGGAAGTACTGTTTTTGAAGATCCAATTAATTTATCAAGCGGCCAATAAAAACAAAATTTAATACAGAGTTGTAAAATCTTGAAATCAACTTTCAAACAAAATATAAATAGTGGAAATAGCTATTAAATTACAGGAATAACGAACTCGTGAGTTTGTAAGAAAATTTCGGCAATTTCATAGGTAAAGACCTATTATATTAGTTTCGCTATAATATTCTGGGGAAATTTCAGAAGGCAAATCACAATTTACGTGTGGCAATACTGTCCAGCTTCTCTCAATCGCATCTGAGCTTGCTCCTAAGCAATTTCCCCGCATATTCGTTTATCCAAAGTATTATAGAGGCACTCTTTCCTATTCTAGTGTTATTGCTTTTATTACGAGCGAGTCGAGTGCTTAATGCCCGGTATAAGTTACTGCTGGAGTTTTTTTTTCTTTTTCAGCCTGTCAGAGGAGTGGAAGCAGGATTTAATTATTGTTTCAGTTTTGGTGGCTTTATTGATAGCTGATGAATCACAGGCGTTTTTTTCCTTTGTAAGAGTAGTAGTAACCGAAATTACTTATCATCATCATAGCGATTTCCCAGGTGCGTCCGCCCGAGGTTCGCTTATTGCTTTTTATTGATATGTCAGCTTTACCGGGAGCAACTGTCGTCAGAACTCAGGAAGGCCTACGCCAGAGCCCCATCCGTTGTTCAGCAGGTAGTAGGTACACTGACTTCGGGGGGGGGGGGGGATCCAAAGGGATTTCCGCACGAAAAAAAAAAAAAAGTACACTGACTTGCAGGTGAGGTTGGCTTGGGCCTGAAGGATGTTCTATTTTTTATATTTGTTAGGACAAGTTTTATTTGAAAGGAAATTTCAGAGATTTAAGACCGGAGTATCGTGGGATAGGTAGAAACAACATCTTTCCATTTGCCACGATTCTGGCATACGCCTATCGCTTCTTCTACTTTCACAATTATATTCCTACATGCAAGCCGGTTGTGGGTACTCTTGGGCACAAACAGATAGTATAAAAATAAAATGGATACTAGTTATGTTAAAATTTGCCCCGAATACAATAAGGAAAATTTAGCACAAGTACTCGGTACATACACTACTTAGCAATTACCAGTGAGACGCGGCACTTAGCCGCACCGGCGCCTAATGTTACCACTGTGGGTATGTATGTGAGCGAACTGTTAAAGATCTTATTTTAAGTACGAATAGGGTAGTTATTTAATGAAGAATGGTAAAGGAGCGGTAAAAATTACGTCAGTTCTTAGTTCACTATAATTATTAGACAATAACGAAGTGTGACGACATACCTCGTAATTTCAGTTAATGAGATCAGAAAATATAGTGAATAACTAAACATGTATAACGCCTAGTAAACGACATATAAGCGTTTTGGTTCTTTCTAACTGTTAGCTTGTATTGTTTGTTTATAAATGCTAGAGCTGTTGCCCGCGGCTCCGCTCGCGTGGAAGTAGCTTATTGCGTCCACTCCCACTCCCACTACCACTCCTACTCCCACTCCCACTCAAAGACATATAAACCTGTAGTACATCATATTGTTCTATCACAATAGTTTACGCAGCGCACGCCTAAAAAGATTTTCATTTCTCTATATTTTTTTACAATATTGCGAATTTCTTACGGATCTCTAATTTTTTTGAAAATAAATTGTAGCCTATTTTACTCCTAGATATTGTAGCTTCCTATATGTGAAAGAATGATTAAAATCGGTCCAGTAGTTTCGGAGCCTATTCGTTACAAACAAACAAACAAAAAAACAAATCTTTCCTCTTTATAATATTATGTAGATAAATAAATAAACACACCCAAAATATCTCCTCCTGCGAGCCTGTTCCCACCTCAGTTGGGATCGGATTTCAGCCTAACTACGAATCCGCCGAACTTCTATATTTTCCGTGAAGCGACTTATATCTGACTGCCTCAACCCATTGTCGAATTCATGTCATACAAATGTTCGTATGATAACCGGGACCGACGGCTTACGGGCTCTCCGAGACACCGCAAACATACACAAAATACCTCTTTTTTTGTGCGGAAATCCCCTCGGATACCCCCCCCCCCCCCCCCTATCACCACCGCCGGTCAGCGGGGGCGGTTATGTCGGGCTTGAACCGACTAAAACCGATCGCCGTCTCGGGTCTACAGACGCCGAGGTGTGAGGTTGCCCATAGAGCATATCCCTCGCACCCCGACTGACCCTTATAACATATTGGCAATTAGCAGTAAGACGCGGCACTTAGCCGCAACGGCGCCTAATGTTATTTATATGTGTAGATATCTCGTGAGTACTTGAACTACAGATTTAGTGCAGGCTATATCTAGCCTGCACAAATGACTTCTAAATCTGTGACTTAAACTGTTTTATCTATAATTCTGCGTCCCGTTCCAAATTCGAAATTCAAAATTCATTCCCGCCTCACCCAGGACCAGTTACCACAATATCTGTGACTTAAACTGTTTTATCCATAATTCTGCGTCCTGTTCCAAATTCTAAATTCAAAATTCATTCCCGCCCACCCAGGACCAGTTACCACAATTTGTGTTCTTTACAGCTTGTCTAGTAAACATAGAAGTCATTGCCACTAATACACTTAAATACATTTAATTGTCCCAACATACCGTATTACATCAGCCGCCCTAAACGCGAACATAAAATCCGTAGAGGCACTCAGCTCAACCTCTTTGGGTCGCGTGCGATCTAACTGCCGGTAAATTTATTAGGTGGGCGTAACGCATTTTTGTGCTTGCCAGTGTAATGGCCGACGAGGGTACCTAATACATGTTAACAAAGTGTACAAAAGGGATTTTCTTTTGTTAAGTGCTGGGGATTTCATACTAGACTTGCTGGCATGATTCGTTATTCTCTTTTCTAAGCAGCAGTAAAAAATTATCTTTGCGAGGACTTCATTAACATTCTCTGGCCAATGAATGGAGTGAGCTCGCTAGGGTGTCATTATATGTTATATGTTACATTGGTTCACAGTATGTAAGTATTTTTGATTTTTTGTTATTTTTTGGTGTTGATTTTTTGATAGCCCAGTGGCGTATGTACAGACTGCTGAGACGAGGTCTCGAGTTCGATCCCCACTCGCCCCGGGCACACACCACTGACTTTTCATAGTTATGTGTGCATCGATAAATGGTAATTATCGCTCGCTTAATATTGTGCCCGGTAGATGGCAATAAGCTCGCCCCCTATTACATTGGGACCTTAACATAACTGGCGGATTGTCGGTGTGTAATACACCTCTGCCTACCCCTTCGGGGATACAGGCGTGAAGTTATGTTATGTTTTTTATTTTTTGTTATTTTTTAATGTGTTTAGTTGTAAGTTTTTGTACTTTTTGTTTTATTATTTAATTGCTTATGTGTGTGATAGTTGTAAGTGCATTATTGTTTTATATACCCTGTTAAGATAGTGGAAAAATATTAAATAAATAAATTTCTTTATTGGAAACAATGTATAGAGGGGGGTATGGGATCGATCTTCAGGGCCCAACCTCACCTGCAATCCGGTAGACCTGCTGATCGATGGACGAGGCTTCACTGTCGGAAGCCTCACAGAAGGTTTTCCCCTCCAAAGCTTGCACTTTGGATTCCATGGTACACTTTCCTACTCATCCAATAATTTGGATTACTTAGCTATTACGGGAGCGGCTGCCATCTGAACCCCGAGAGTAAACACTACTGCAAAGAAGAAGCTTTCAGAAGCGAAAATCCTAATAAGTCGATCTTAGCGCCACCTTCCAGGTCTAATAGTCATACAGAGGCACACGAAATTACATTCACTTAAATGTCGAATTTCATGCTTCTACCTTCAAACGCGACAAACTTGTAACGTTTGAGTCTTGAAAGGTTAACCGTGAAGGAACGAGCGAAATTTTATGATAAGGGTGATGACACACCATAATGATATTGAAAGGATTTCCGCATGACAGGACGAATCGCGGCAACCGCATGCCGCAACGCCATTAGCGGTAGGAAAAGTCGAGAAAAATTATTATGGTAATGCGCGACGCACACTGGGATCTAAATATTTATTTTCTATAACATTTTGTAAGACGCACTCCCGATCCACCGCACTACCAGGCTACACTACTGGTAGTACTGTCACGCACAATGTCCTTTCATACCAGTGTTTAAATAATATTCTTTTTTTTTGTTGTTGCTCAGGATACTAGTAGTTTTGAAGGTTAGTAAGATTTTCCTGTAAACTATGAATTAAGGGCTATAAATAGGGCATCGGGGAATTTAGGATCACTAGTAGTTATACAACAGAAATAAAGTGCATAATTATGTTTACTAAGAGACCTGTAAGGGACTGGTGGCGGGTTCAAGTCCGTCCTAGATGTTCTCTTTTTCCGATCTAAATCTATAGGAAAAATTATTTTGGATAACTAAAAATTAAGATGTTTATCAGACCCTTTTTTCCCATCTTTAATGTACAGGACTAGTTAAAACGAACAAAATGGGCCCAAACTCATAGTATTACTAGTAACAGTGGAAGATTTCCAATGTCCACCGCCTTATTCAATCATCAGATTACCTCGTAGGTTAAAATGGACTTCCAAGAATTTAACTACATGCAAGTCAAATAAAACCTTGTAAAATAGAAAAAAAATGTAGTGCGGTCAGAGACACTGGTGTTCGTTGAAAAGTGTTAAAATTAGTTATCTTTTATATATAAAAATGAATTGCTGTTCGTTAGTCTCGCTAAAACTCGAGAACGGCTGGACCGATTTGGCTAATATTGGTCTTGAATTATTTGTGGAGGTCCAGAGAAGGTTTAAAAGGTGAATAAATATGGAAGTTGTTATCGATTGAGGCAGTACGACGTCTGCCGGGTCAGCTAGTTATATAATAAAGATTTCGACAAGTGTACGGCGAGCCTATATCGCCCGCTCGCCCCTTCGATGTAAATTTTTAGCGAGTTTTTAATAGAGAGACATCAGACGGTACAACCCTTTTATTGTGATTAGTTATTGTATTTACGAGGGGCCCCTCGGACCAAGTATTGACGGAAACAGGCGGAGATCTTAATGGGAATTATTTTGTGGCTCTGAAATTTGCGGCAGAGTTATACACCCCGGCGTCTAGACCTGAGACGCCGTGCGGTTTTAGTCGGTTCAAGCCCGACATAACCGCCCCCGCTGGCCGGCGGGGGGGTATCCGAAGGGATTTCCGCACGAAAAAAAAAAAGAAAAAGGTATCGCATAACTGCACGAACTATTCAATTTTATCTTGCAAGTGAATGTCCAAGTGGTATGAGAACCAAACTTCACACTGTAATACCTTCATATTAAGCGGTTAGTCACTATAACCGGAGTCATAGTAAACGGATTCTACTATGGTTATACAACAATATTATTATATAACTTACAAAAGATCTAATTACATGTATATAAAAGATAATGAAGCGTCGGTAGCTTAGTGGTTAAGAAGTCGACCCTACGATCGAGAGGTCCCGGGGTCGAATCCTGGTCATTACACTACCGACGTGAACCCACTCCTAACAAGCAATTTAGCTTAGCTGGAGGGTTTAGAGGGAATATTAGTAATTTCGGTTACTAATATTCTTTTTAAAACAAGTTGAATTCCTGAGACGAGCTCAGCCGAATACAAGGGATTTTCTATTTTGCGATTTTTTTTTTGACGTAGCTGTCGAACGATCTAACGGCTTAGCGGCCACGCAAGCTAACAGTGCAGTGCCATGCTGCGCATTTGGTACTGTTTTGTCGCCTCTTTTATATTCTGGTTTATCTCCGGTTTAGGGGCCCCATCATTAAAAATTACAACTTTTTGGTTTGACACTGAGGCCTTTAAGAAAATGTTTGATTTGCGCTTCTTTTCTGACGGCCCTTTTTAAATAATGGAAATTTCGTAATTAGTAAAACAACTTTACTTGACTATCTGTCTAGCTTCAGAATCACAATTTATTTATGAATTTGCTAATATTTTGACGTTAATTTTTTTTCTCAATATTTATTAGTCTGTCTCATTATTATAAGAAAATAAATTTAATACACATTGAACTGTCCTTTTTTTTGTATAAAATTTATAGGAGACTGAAATATATATATTAATGACACTGAAATATGAATAACTCTTTTCTTTAATTAAAAAAAACCGACTTCGTTACTATTTTGGAAGCACACCTTCGGCACTGCCTTCGGCGTCTGAAATCCGCCATTTATATCTTTTTATAATCTTAATATAGCAACGCGCAATAAAGTGAAACGAATCTAACAAAATTTCATTCAACAAAAGTAACGAAGTAGAAGAAATAGTTACGAAGAAACATAGAAAAAACCACAAAGACCTGCACTCTTACCAGATCGATTGCAAACAGGTGCGCTATTTCTATACACATAGGTGACAAAATTCATCGTCTCATTTATCTAGTTTTACGTCCTGTTCCAAATTCAAAATTCATTCCCGCCTCACCCAGGTGCCGTGACACAATTTTTTGTTCTCAACAGCTTATCTAGCACATTGAAATAGAAATACAACACAAATAAGTAAAGTTGCGAATGCAGACACATAACAGCTACGCGCTATGGTCCTTCGGCTCGCGGAAAGTGACAAGTGCGAGTGTTGGATGGGTTAATTATTTCTTTTTGTGCGGCCCTCGCCGAGAAAGCTGTGATTACGTGACTTCGCGCTACCGACGTGTTTGCATGTGAATAGATAACTGTCAGACACGACACTCGGTATATATTTTGGAATATTATTTGCTTATAAATTTTATTAGTGACACTACCCGTAATGTCAGTGCTTTTAGCAATAACTTCTATGTTACTACTAGACTGGCTGTAGGGAAATAAAAATGTAGTATCGCGAAGATCACTATTTGATCAGCAAAAATACGCAACTTTATGTAGTACTCATAAAGATGAGTTTACAAAAAGGCGTGCTATGACTGTACAGATAGGTGTTGAAAGTCATTAACTCAAATATCTGGTTACCACGTCCCGTTACAAATTCATATATCTACATAATATATTTATCATCAAAAGGACAACCGTAAATGTTTTTTTTTATTTTTACGCTTCTACATCCCTAAAGGTACCCAGGACAAACGTAAATGTTTTTTAATTCTTACGCCTCTACATCCCTAAAGGTACCCGTATATTATGTATCCCCACCAAAGACCTTCAGGGCCCAAACCAAATTCACCTGCGAGTCGGTACACCTGCTGATTAACGGACTAGGCGCAGGTGTCAGACGGTAGTCGCTCGCGTCAAAGCCAAGCCGCATCAGAAGGAGAAAGCGTAGGAGAGCGGAACCTAGGCCCCAAGGAGCAAACTTTGGATGCGACCGTGATGAAGGCTGGGATGATGAAATAAAACTATTTTTAACGGATTCTATCGCGATTTATTTGATGTTATTTTATATTTTACATTGATCCCGACGCTTCGGTTGTTTTTCAGCAGCCATGACCATGTCTCCCCGTGACCATTCGGAAACTTCCGACAATATTATTAATTTTAATTTTATTTTTTAGCGTTTCAACTTATCAGACTAGTGAATAAACCGTACCATAGTAAATGTGTGGGAGCCGCAAAAGTAGAAATTGTGAACACGTGAAATTTATTTTTTTACTTTTTTTTCATGTTTATTTTATTTTCATCTTTTTACCGTTTCCATTTGTCAGACTAGTGAATGCTATGATACTGCGAACACTATGCCGATATAATTTTTTATTTTTTTTATTGTAATTTTACAGATTAAGCGATACGGATTACATGTCAGTTAAAAGTTTTGCAATATCAATAACTAGGAATTCAGTGCAGGGTGCGACTGAAATAAATTGAGCTGAGCGAGCAGGCCTCTTACTTGAAAATAAGATATCTTACTACGGTCGCGCGCTTAGCTAAGGCCGCGCGCTCGTGAAACTGTTTTTCGGTGATTATTCCTCAATGGTACATCGGACATGAACCATCTCGCTTCAAAACACTCCTCAGTGTCCACACTATCACAGTAGTAAATTTGGTCAAGATCACGCGAGTGGTTACGGAGGAGTTCAGCCACCAAAAACCGGCTATGCCGGGTATAAGAGCTGGACAAGCAATGGGCTGGACACACTTAACGTTTCCACCCTGTATAAAACCTAAGCAATAAAATCTGCAATAATCATCTACCTTTGATGCTAACTATACGTACAGGTGTTTACCGTACAGGTGTATACGTGGGCGGACATATTACCGTCGTTATGACGTTAGGCATAAAATTTAAAATACCCTCATATCAGCTCTGCGATTTTCATAATCTATGACAAGTAGATCTGAAGCGTTTCCACGCTCTCACAATACACCATGCGGATTTAGCAAACACAGTTTTAATTAGCGAGATTCGCAGAGCGTTCTGCCTTATAGCGTGTTCGTGGCCTACAATTTTGAACGACGAACGCCCGCTAGGACTCACCACCCTATTGAGACGGTGGTACAATGTGTTTCGTGCGCATCTGTACAGAACACTGTGTTTTGTCGGTTCGATTGCGATGGAACCACTCCATCTATGACCCCAGTGCAGTTGTAGCCATGAGTACGCAAACTGAATCGAATCAAGGACTACACTGCGATATTGAGGCAGTTAATAGGAAATAGTTCTTTGTTCAACAAGTGAGTAAAGTAATTTTTTTTTTTAATATTTAGGACACGTCAATTTGACTTCACCTCACCTGATGGTAAGCTGAAGGTAAAGTCTCAGGAAAGAGGGTCACCATTACATACACGTACCATGTTAACAATGGTGGCACTCAGCTTGACGGCCTCATCAGAAGAGGATTGTCGTCTCAGCACCGCGTGACACCCACCGGTCCCACTAGTGCTGCGACCACAATCCCCCTGCCCGGCTATGCACTTGCTGACCCCTGAACGCAATCAAACCGAAATTGGATTACTATGGAGGGTTTTTCGCAATCGTGCCACGGTGGTACCCACCCGGCCGAATTTTGTGACAAATTTGTGTCATCAAATTTCTACCACCAGTTCACCAGTTTTTTGCTGCGAGTGCCAATTTTAAATCGCGAACGCAGCGAATGATTCTAATATAGATTACTGAGCATAGAGAGTGCCCTTTTCGTGCTGGAAATGTGAAAATAAACAAATATAATATGAGGATTAATTTCGTGATTTTTATACTTAATTTTAATATATCTACCCAATGAAACTCGCGCAATAATGACGAATCCGATGACGAAACATGAGTTCGGTTGTTTAGTACTTACGAGGAAATAGGTAAACAGGTCAAATACAAAAATCCTCTTTTTAACTTCGTCCCAGTCACGTAAAAATCAATTAATTCAGCTTTGACACACCCTCATGAAGAACAACCAAAAGCCGTCCAAATTAAAATTAATAGCAGTACATTTCAGCCACAAGGCCACACACAAAATTTCGTAGCAATTAAAAAAGTGTATCAAATCCGAGAGTGTTCCGTAAACAGGCGCTAATATATTCCATCAAAAGTGCAAACTTCATCTGCGCGCCTATTCACTAGGTAATGAGTTCTTTTGCTTGATGATACGGAACCCTGTTAGGAGTGCGCCGTTGTGCACAAGTATTCTGATTCGCAATATGAATGCTTTTAGTTTCGTCGTGCTTGTGTTTATTTTCAGCTAGTATTTTTGTCTGTGGTTTTGCGGGCATAGGTATTTTGATCGTATAGGTAAGTACTAAAATAAATACATACATACATATACACCTTTTTCCCTCCGGAGTAGGCAGAGACAACAACCCGCCATCTGCTTCTGTTGCTACATTTTTCAGCTAGTATTTTTGTCTGTGGTTTAGCGGCCATAGGTATTTTGATCGGTGGGGGCCATCTCGAAACCGGAGATGGCCCAGGGTCAGTCGGGGTGCGAGGGATATGCTCTATGGGCAACCTTACACCCCGGCGTCTGCAGACCCGAGACGGCGTGCGGTTTTAGTCGGTTCAAGCCCGACATAACCGCCCCCGCTGGCCGGCGGGGGGGTATCCGAGGGGATTTCCGCACGAAAAAAAAAAAAAAAAGGTATTTTGATCGTATAGGTAAGTACTAAAATAAATACATACATACATATACACCTTTTTCCTTCCGGGGTAGGCAGACAACAACCCGCCATCTGCTTCTGTTGCTACATACTTCACGAGCTTCCTCTACTGTCATTAAATCTTTCACGCAAGCCCGCCGATTTGCAAGGTACTAAAATCTATTCGAGTATTTGGAATATGAACGATTTAATGGTAACATTAATCTTTTTAACTGAGACAGTATAGGGCAATCCGAGGAATGAGGGGGTTCGTGGCTTAGTGGTAACCCAGTAGGTTACACAATGTTAAGCAATACTAACCTGGTCAGTCTTAGGATGGGTGACCATTCCTAACACATTGAGGTCTCTCCGAGCCTCAGAGAGCACCTTAAAACCGTCGGTCTCGTTTTCCATACGAACATCTATGGCAGTCGTTACGTTTAGAGCCCTAAAAAATCCGATAACTGGTCTAACTACAGAATTTCGATATGGTCAGTGGGTTACTGCTGTACCAGTGGCGCAGGGAGGCGCTGGAGCGGGCCCATAGGCCGGAGCCCCAAGAAATCAGGGCTCAGCGGTCCCTGCTCCGCCAGGAACTCATGGAGAGATGGAGGGCGCGACTTGAGCATCCATCATTGTGGGGGAAATCCACCATTGCGGCGGTGAGACCGATTATGAAGGAGTGGTTGGAGAGGGACCATGGGGACCTCTCCTACCGGATGTGCCAAATATTTACCGGACACGGGTGTTTCGGTAAG
The DNA here is from genome assembly GCA_946251805.1 of Cybosia mesomella. Taxonomy (NCBI): domain Eukaryota; kingdom Metazoa; phylum Arthropoda; class Insecta; order Lepidoptera; family Erebidae; genus Cybosia; species Cybosia mesomella. Next base: position 5,945,306 of record OX276406.1, read on the forward strand.
TATCTATGGCCCATCCACCGGGAGACAACGCCGCAGTGCCAGCACTGCGAGGATCCTGGCGAAGACACGGCGCTCCACACGTTGGTGGAGTGCCCTGCGTGGGCGAGTCAACGCCGGGATCTCGTTGCGGTCCTGGGCGTGGACGTTCTCTCGTTGGAGACCATAGTGAGGGCCGTGGTCTCCGACGGGAGCAAGTGGCACGCCACCGCCTCTATCTGCGAGCAGGTAATGCGCGCGAAAGAGACGGCGGAGAGGGAGCGGGAGAGAACTGTCCCTCGAGTGTCGCAGCCTGCGACTACCGAACTCTGGTCGGGGCCTGAGGACGGCAGTTGGACGACTCGCCGTCCTTACAGAAGCAGGCCGTGGCGGAGGCGTGTCGTGTGTGCTCTACACACGCCTGCCTACTCACCGACGCGGGATAAAACCCGACCCCACCAGACGAGGCCGCGGTGGCGGCCAAAGTCCGCCGGTAACCCTGGGATTATCCTTTCGAGGGCTTACCCGGGGTGCCCGGCAATGGTCACTTGGGCTGGATACTGTGCGGTTTTAGTCGATGCACGACATAACCGCCCCCGCTGGCCGATAGGGGGGTATCCGAAGGGATTTCCGCAGGTGAAAAAAAAAATGGTCAGTGGGTTATGAAGGTCAGATGGCAGTATGATAAGTATGGGGAGATCCGAAGCCATAGTAGATACAAGGAAACTGTCTTAGGAAAAATTTGCTCATTTTTTGTAAAAACAATTTTTGCATACTTTATTTTTTTGTCAACCTGGAGTTGTTCATAAAAATGAGTCCTTTCGATCAAAAAAAATAATTAATGCGTATCGACTCAGTTTTATGTACCGATCATTTCATTGTAGCTAAAAAAATCGGAGCAGAAGAATTTAACCATAATTAATTAAATGTTTTCTCATGCAAGACTGGTGAAAATCCAAAATCATAGGAGATACAAGGAAACTGTCTTAGGAATCAGTAGCCCTTTTTTGTGTGTGAACAATTTTGACATACTTATTTTTTTGTTCAAGCGTGAGCTATTCATAAAAATGAGTAATTTCATGATTTTTTTAAAATGCGGATTAACTTTTTTTTATTAATCTTTTCATTGCATCGGAAGAAAGAAATCAGAGAGGCTACTACCATCTATAACAATATTATTTCCATCTTAATTTGTGATTTTCATAGTGTGAATTGGACCATCGGCGTCTATGAGGATACTAGCATTATGTAGTCCAAGTGGGTCAAACAGTATCTTTTACTATATACTCTGTAGTACGTATATGTAATTTGTGAGATTCATATACTTTAGGAGATGATAGTAGGCCACCTGAACAGCAGAAGTTAGTCCAAATGTAATGTCAAAGTGCAATGTAAACTGACTAATGCCGAAGACCAATGGTTTAGTGACTTCACATATACCCAGCGCCATCTAGCGAAAACTAGCCGAATTACTACAAAACGACAGCGTCATGGTGCGCGTATCATGCTGAATAATCTCTAATAAGTATCCGAAGGGATTTCAGGACGTAAAAAAAATATTTAAAAACAAGAGGTTATTTGCAATCATTTAAGAAATATCGTACATATCTAAATTGGATATAACGCATTCACCAGAATAATAAATACTTGTTTTGAACATCATCCTCCGAGCTTTTTCTCAACTCAGCTGGGGTCGGCTTTTTCAGTCTAACTATCGAACTAGTCGAACTTCGATGTTTTCCGTGAAACGACTGCCATCTGACTTCCACAACCATTGGGTTTGGCCATTGGGCGATATCGAAGTACTATAGTTAGACCAGCAGTTGTCGGACTTTTTAGGGCTTCAACAACCCGTAACGACTGCTATACATGTTCGTATAGCAACCGGGACCGACGGCTTAAAGTGCTCTATGAGGCACAGAGGGGTCTCAATATGTTAAGAATGGTCACCCATCCTACGACTGACCTGGCTAGAATTGCTTAACTTTGCAATGTGTTAACCTACTCGGTTACCACTTCGCCACGAGCCCTTCCATTTTTTACATAAAAGTTTATAACTATTTTTTTTTCTAATTGGGTGAAGTGTAGTAAAAATTTAAATACCTGTGGTGTGCTCTTCGTAACTTCCTTCGGTTTCAGCCGCTGTAAGTGATTCGGTAAAGGCGCCTCTTTTGCTTTTGTAGTATCTTTGTCATCCTTCTTCGAAGTGCTTGGTTGTGATGTGCCGTCAGTTTTGCTCCTAGCAGGAACTCTGTTGGCCTAATGACAGAAAATAATTTTCGTACTGAAGCTTCTTAGACATGTTAATTAACACTTGAAAAGATTTCTGATCTAATCTAGCCGGCTGTTCCAGAATACTTTAAAAAAATAAACTTTTATACAAACCCTCCATAGTAATCCAATTTCGGTTTGATTGCGTTTAGGGGTCAGCAAGTGCATAGACGGGCAGGGGGATTGTGGTCGCAGCACTAGTGGGACCGGTGGGTGTCACGCGGTGCTGCGACGACAATTCTCTTCTGATGAGGCCTTCAAGCTGAGTGCCACCATTGTTAACATGGTACGTGTATGTAATGGTGACACTCTTTCCTGAGACTTTACCTTCAGCTTACCATCAGGCGAGGTGAAGTCAAATTGACGTGTCCTAAATATAAAAAAAGAAAAAAAAACCTTGGCCTGACAATAATGATCACAAAAAGTCGTCAAGCTGTGAGCCAAATTGTAGCGTTTATTGTTGTAGTGTCTATAATGATGAACCCTCATTCTTGCGGCTTTATCTTTAGCATACCACCAGGCGAAGTGACGTAACATTGTCGTGACCATTATTAAAAAAAAAAACAAAGATAAGAAGACTAGCTGATCCGTCCAGATCCTCATATCTGATCATCTTGAAGAACTATTAATTTGACTACTACTCACCTGTAAGCTGGTATACCTGCTGACTGCCGAACGTAACTCTAGTGTTCCCGTAAAAGGTAGTCTTTTTTTTTACTTTGACGCGTTAATATGACTTTACCTCGCCTGATGGTAAGCTAAAGGTAAAGTCTCAGGAATGGGGGTCACCGTTACAGACACTGATGATGGTACAATGGTAGCCCTCAGCTTAACGGTCTCATCAGATGCTTTTTCACGCCCCGCTTAAAAGACCCTGGACTGTAGGAAGGAGACACGTGTGCTGGTAAAGAATTCCAAGTCTTTATGTTGCGGCAAAGAAAAGGGCCGCCGAACCGCTTGGTTGGTATGGAATTGTTTGCACCGTGTGAGGGTGATACCTCAGCCTTGCACGAGTTGTTCTGCATAGGAAAGGAAAAAGTGGGACTAATGGGGTATTTGACTACTGCCAAAAAATAGTTCTGTATTATGTATTACAACATAAAATGCAGATTACATAAATATTTTTTTGAGAACTGTTTTATTTACGATAAAAATCGATATTAAAGTTTGATTAAAAAAAGTACGCGCCATAACGCATTTTTCAATATGGCGCGGATCCCGTGACAAGTGACGTCACACCAAAGTAAACAGTAAGCGACTTAATGCAGACAGCCTGTATTAAAAAACTCTGTTTACTAATACACCTCTGCCTACCCCTTCGGGGAAAACAGGCGTGAAGTTATGTTATGTTGTTACTTATTTGTGACGTCATCAGAGTTGCAACCAACCACAGAGCGTTTATAAGCACGTGATCAAAACTCAAAAAAGTGAAATATTATTCATGATTTTTTAATAAAAAACAAACATTTTATAATGAAAATTAATAAAATATGTTTTTTACGGTACATTTTATTAGGATGACGACAATTCAAAGTCAAAATGCCTATTGGAAGAGCTCATCGGAAGAGCTCATCGGAACACTCGCCATGGTAGAATCAAACCAAATCAAGGAAAATGTGGAGCAGGAGAGTGCTGAACACGTGCTGGACTGCGATGCCATCCGGACACGGTGGAAATAATACAGTCCCGAACTCAGCGGTTCGGTGCTTCCTTTTTTTGTCGCACGATAAAGAGCTGGAATGCTCTGCACGCGCACGTGTTCCCTTCTTCTTACAATCCCGGGTTCTTCAAGCGGGGCGTGAAAAAGCATCTTTTGAGGCCGTCAAGGTAGGGGCTACCATTTTAGGATCGTCAGCATCTGGGATGGTGGCCCATATCTTCTGGACTTTAATCTAGCTTCTCACCATCCAGCGGGGTGCAGTCAAGCTCCAAATTGCAAGCTTTGGATGCAACCGGGACTCACGCTGGGATGATGATGATAATTATTTACTTAATAGTATCATTTTAGAGGGCGCTCGTGAAGCATATAATAACAGAAGTTGATGGCGGGCTGTTGTCTCTGCCTACCCCGGAGCGAAAAAATTGGGAGTATATGTACGTATAAGTATCTTACCATCTCTTCACTCCGCCTGATCATTTCGAGCTGCTGTTCTCGAGCTATAGCTTGTCTAACTGCGGGTGGCGGTCGCACTTTATCTTCAGAGCCTGAAAGTAACCATAAGTTTTTATATTTGTTTTTCAGTGTTTCAACCCGGGACTCGAACTCGCAGATCAGATATTATCAGTTCTATCCCTGAGTTACCTGCAATCTGTAATGATTGAAGCCTGCCACTTATGTTTTTGGCAATGTTAGAAGCTTATTGTTAAACACATTGAATATAAAAAGCGCAATTGCCAAGTCTGATGTTTTCAGGAGGGGTAAGCCCAAGATGTGCTGGCTTGACGTCGTAGAAGATGACATGCATGCCAAGCGTCTCGCTACCAGGGATGTCCAATGCGAAGTGGAGAAGTAAAAGCCGGAAAGCGAACCCTGGACTCCGAGGTGAGAGCCTCGGATGCGAGTGGGACTAACGCGAAATTGATGTTTACAGGCTACGGTAATCACTTTACATCAGGTTTGACCATACACACACTAAAGAGAAAATTGCAAACTTCGAAAGCGAGCTTAACCAACGGTCGGCCGTTGCCAACGAACATTTATTTTTATAGAATATTAGTAGTAGGAGTGGGTCGGTTGTGTAACGGCCAGGATTCGAACCCAGGACCTCTCAATCGTATGCCCGACTCCTTAGCCACTAAGCTACCGACCGAGTGCCTGATTTCTAATCTGGAGCATCAGGCTGTTTGACAGCGAGTTGTAATCGCAGTCCTAACGTGAGACATCGGTGGATTTCAATTGGTCAACATAGAAGAAAGAACTAGCGTAAAACTAAACCCAAAATAAATGGCTCGAATTCGGCCTAAAATTCGGCTAACGTCCGTGTTAGCCGTTGCCGTGGTTACGGTACGGTTGGTCAACTTGATCAAGGGTGCTGTTGTTGTGTGCTTACTATCTTCGTAGTAACATAACATAACTTCACGCCTGTATCCCCGAAGGGGCAGGCAGAGGTGCATCGCACACCCACGATTCGCCAGTTATGTTTAGGTCCCAATGTAATAGGGAGCGAGCCTATTGCCATCTACCGGGCACATTACTAAGCGAGCGATAATCAACATTTTTAATACACACATAACTATGAAAAGTCAGAGGTGTGTGCCCGGGGCGACTGGGGATCGAACTCGAGACCTCGTCTCGGCAGTCCGTTACGTACACCACTGGGCTATCGCTGCTTAACTTATTAACTTAAACTTATTAAATTAAAAACTTATTACTAACCAAAAAATGCAACTTTATTGATATCGGGCTCGAGCATGTAAGCGTACAGCCCGTCCTGGGTTCGTTGCTGGACGTAGCTCAGCCCGTAGTCGCACATGGCACTCGCGCTCACGCGGATGGATTTACGCTCCGTCTCCGTGCAAAACTGGGGACAGGTGATCTCATAAACTTCTATGCTTATATCTGTATCTACCCAAAAATGGGGGGGGGGAAGCACAGGTGTAATGCAACAACGGAATGACAATGACATCGCTGTTTCGTGTAAATAATATTGTGTGAATTTAATTTAAAAAGTAACAATACGCCGTACGGATGTCCGTATGCGTACACCCGCATAAGGCAACGGAAGCTGCAAGCTTCCGCGACGCAACTGATTCTTTTCTCATAGGCTTTACCTATTGCCTTGCGAATCTGGTTGTAAATTCAAATGTAGAAGCCTTTATCTCGACATTCATAGGTGTTACTTTTGACTAAATTGATACAGATATTTGATTTTGAACTAGTATCGTTGATCTTGACGTTCATACGCTATTCGTTACATATACGTTATACGCTTCGTCGCGGTATACTGTCACTAAAAGGTACACAGTGTAATTACTACAATACTGATAACGTGTGACCTAAATGAATCTATATCTATATGAATAAAACAAAGTCGTGTTAGTGTTGACCGGGATAAACTCAAGAACGGGTGGACCGATTTTCATGATCTTTGAGTTGTCTCCGCCAATACTGTGCTATTTTTGTGGGTTTTTTTTTCAGTAATCGCCACGCTTACCGCTGGCCAGTAGTTATGTTGGACTCAGACCAACCAAAACCGCACGCCATCTCGGGTCTCTAATTCCGCAGGCCGGGACGGTGGGGCGACTAGCGCCCCTCCCCCAAACCGGGGCAAGACGGGGACACCGTGGTTCCCAAACCCGAGGGGGCCATCTCGAAACCGGAGATGGCCCAGGGTCAGTCGGGGTGCGAGGGATATGCTCTATGGGCAACCTTACACCCCGGCGTCTGCAGACCCGAGACGGCGTGCGGTTTTAGTCGGTTCACGCCCGACATAACCGCCCCCGCTGGCCGGCGGGGGGGTATCCGAGGGGATTTCCGCACGAAAAAAAAAAAAAAAAAAGGTAGAAGGTGGCCAAATGAGGCAATTCCCTCGCACCAAGGCCGACCCTCGGCCATCTACGGCTTTAAGATGGTTTCCTCGATGAGACATTCACGAAGTAAATTCAGCTGATAAGGTAGCCAACATAAATTGTTTTTAAGGTGGAACATTTAACACATCCAAGAAGTTTGCCGGGTCAGCTAGTATTAACTAATTTTGTAGTTTAAGTTGTTTTTCTTTACCTGTACGTTGGTAGACCACAAGTGTGGCGTCAATAGGTAGGGCGCCAAGGGTAGCAAGTCGAACCGCAGCGCAGGCCTACTGTTAGTCACCGACGGACAACTGCTCCGCTCGACTGTCGACACGATACTATCCAGTTCCATCTTCTTGCGATACATCTGGAACAATAGAGAATACATTGCAATGAAATTGATTTTCATGGATTCTATCCCGATTTAAAACTGTTAGTTAGTTACCCGCAAGCCGACCGGCTTGAGGTACCCACATTGACGCTCGAGGCTCTGGCGCAGGCTTTCCTCTCGGGGTTGGGAAGTCAGACGGTAGTCGCTCCCATAAAAGCCATAGAAGCAAAATTACAAGGAGGCGTCGGATGTAACCGGGCACAACGCCAAGATGTTGATGAGAAATTTTGAAAAATAAAAGGACGTCATTTAAAGCCTTAACCATTCTCAGAAACCGTACGTAAATCAATATATTCGATAAAAATCGGCTTATACGTGCTGAAAAAATAATAGCTATACCCACCTAGCTCTCATATATATAAAGTCACGCCTCTTTCTCATTGTGGTAAGCAAAGACAACATGTTTTCACTTGCGACGATCTTCATATACCCTTTTTATTTATTTTTCTTGCGGGATACCCTACTCCCCCCCCCCCAGCCTGCCAGCGGGGGCGGTTATGTCAGGCTTGAACCGACTAAAACTGCACGCCATCTCGGGTTATAAGACGCCCGGGTGTTCTTCACATACTCTATTACTTATACTACTTCCATAAGTGTTTTCATACATGCTCGACAGTTGCTGGTGTTCTTGACTTGGGCCATCTCGAAACCGGAGATGGCCCTGGGTCGGTCAGGGTACGAGGGAAATGCCTTATGGGCCACCTTACACCCCGGCGTCTGAAGACCCGAGACGGCGTGCGGTTTTAGCCGGTTCAAGCCCGACAAAACCACCCCACGCTGGCCGGCGGGGAGGTATTCGAGAGGATTTCTGCACGAGAAAATAAAAAAAAAGGTACTCTTGACCTGGCCTTGCCTCATCCCGACGAGTTGGATAATGATGATGAAATTATGAATAATACATCCATGACGCATGATCCAGCCATAACCCCTCATCGTGTAGGAAAAGAAACTTTTATTTGGTACAAGTAGGTCACATTAATTACTTATTACTAGTACCACAGAATAAATAATAGTACAAGTCTAGTACATATTAATTTAATATATATTATTGTTTGCCTAATGGTTGCATTAAATGGGTGTCCAGTTCAGTATATGCCAGGATTCAGAATGAACCTTGGCGCTGGTTTTCGACTGGAACCCAGAGGTTTGCGCTGTGTGGAAGCTGAAATGAATGTAACTGTATCCATTGTGAATATGAGTGAGTGTATGGTAAGAATGTATGTGTGAGAGTATAATACTATATATGTATTATAGATACAATAATACTATATAATTATATATATACATATGAAGTGATGTATATATATATGATATATGATATATATGATGTGTATATATATATACATAACTTCACGCCTGTGTCCCCGAAGGAGTAGGCAGAGGTGTCTGTTGCCACTGGGCTATCGCCGCTATATATATAAATTATAGAGTTTTGGCTTTGTGATAATTATATTAACATAATACTATATTATTTATCCATTTCTATCTTGAAGAGATGGGATCTGCCACCAAAATCGTAGTAGTCGTAGCAGTCGTCGGTAGTGCACTGATTAAGGAGTCGGCCTCACGATTGACCTACGTGAACCTACTCCTCACACAAGCAATTTAGCTTAGCTAGAAAGTTTAGGGGGAATTTAGATGGTAGTATCGGTTACTAATATTCCTATAAAAAATGGTTACCTACCTCCATAGCTTGTCTAGGAAACAACATCCTCTGCGGAGTCCTACTAGCCAGCACAGTGTGACAGCTTGCTAAGCACAAGGGCAGGGCGCTGTACATCGCGTAGTTCTGAGTACGTAAGGTCCAAGCGCTTATGGTGTCATACAACACCAGCCATGAGAGAGTCTCGCAAGCGATGCGCAAGCGACCGTCGACCCGCGCTGTTAGGTAATGTTCGAATATACCATCTGCTAGCCTGTTGATGGAAAACCATTAATTAAATTTTGAAGCAGTTAGGTATAACCTATGCTATCTCGAAACCGGAGATGGCCCAGGGTCAGTCGGGCTACGATGGATATGCTCTATGGGCAAGCCAATCTTTAGACCCGAGACGGCATGCGGTTTTAGTCGGTTCAAGCCCGACATAACCACCCCCGCTGACCGGCGGGGGGGAATCCGAAGGGATTTCCGCACGAAAAAAAAAAGGTATAACCTGTGGAGGGTTCAGTAACGCCGCGTTTTTAAAACGTGTGATTTCAATTTTCTAATAGAGTTATCGGGATATATACCATGACGTGTTGTTCTAAGTATCTAATATTTCGGCACTGCTGCAAGCGCCATGATCACGTTGTAACCGAAGTAACAGTTCAACCCTCTTTCGTAATCGTTTGTTACGCGTAACACCGCTACCACTGGTTTTACTACACAATCGAACTCGATCACGTTCACAATACATGACGCTTACAGTATCCACTCGCGATTTTATTTTGGCTTGTTCACGGTTATTTCACTTATCTAATTTATTGTAATGTTAGAGACCATTATAGTTTTAATACCTATGGTGTTATTTCAAATCAATAAGAAAGAAAAACATAAAAAAAACTTTCGTGGAGTTATTAAACCTTCAGAATCACTCATAGTTGGATTGAAAATTTCTGAAATTTTTATTTCATATGTTTTCGTAAGTTTTTTAAATCACACGTTATGGCAACGTATTTTTTCTGAGTCGGGACCTGTTTTAGAGTTTATGTCTAGAGTAAATAGGTTGCTTCTAGGTCAGCGTGCTCCATCATCGACCACATCATGACTTTCTACCAGGTAAGATAGTTGTCAAACGCGGGCTTACATACATACATACATATAGTCACGCCTCTTTCCCATCAGGGTAGGCAGAGACAACATCTTTCCACTTGCTACGATCTTAGCATACGCCTTCGCTTCTTCCACTTTCATAATTGTTTTCATACATGCACGCCGGTTTCGGGTACTTCTGACCTGGCCTTCCTTCAAAACGTCCTCGATCTGATTAGCATACGTACGCCTAGGTTGACCTTTACCGGGTTGCCCAGTAGCCCATCACCTCATAAATCTGTTTCGTTAATCTTCTTTCATCCATCCTCTCTACATGACCGAACCATATAACCAGTCTGCCCATAAATACAGTTACATCAAAACTTTTCTGTCTTTTTGAACTTTTTAATTATTTTGAATTTGGAACACGTATATTATTTTAATAACTTCTTTCGATTTCGTGCCATTTCACATATTTTTTCGTGTTCATTATCGAATTACAATATGAAATGGGGTGTTAAAGAAAATAGGATCGCAGTGATCGCCTTACACAAGGTGGGTGTGGAGCCGTCGGTCATATTCCAGACACTTCAAAATCTTATCGCGAGAAATTAAAACCGCTACGACTCTGTCACGTATTATAAAACAAGACCTGTGGGCCTACCGCCCAAGTGTCGTCGATATCACAGCCGTCGAAATGTTGCGCTGGTCAAGGTCGACGGCCATTTTGTACCGCCCCATTGATAATCGATGCCGGCGCGGCGTAAGAATGAATGAAACGCTGTTTTTGACAGTTAAATAGCTGCCGCCTAAAAAAATTCAAATCGACCGCGTCTCATGAGCTGTCGTTTTGAATATTATTTTCTTTTCCGACGGTTGATTACGATGCCGATTGCACCTAACACTGGGCTACTATGGCTTTTATGGGTGCGACTGCCGACGAGTGGGTTCTGTCCTCCTATTGCACCTAACAATGGGCTACTATGGCTTTTATGGGGGCGACTGGGTTCTGCCCTCCTATTGTACCTAACACTGGGCTACTATGGCTTTTATGGGGGCGACTGCCGACAAGTGGGTTCTGCCCTCCTATTGTACCTAACACTGGGCTACTATGGCTTTTATGGGGGCGACTGGGTTCTGCCCTCCTATTGCACCTAACACTGGGCTACTATGGCTTTTATGGGGGCGACTGGGTTCTGCCCTCCTATTGCACCTAACACTGGGCTACTATGGCTTTTATGGGGGCGACTGGGTTCTGCCCTCCTATTGCACCTAACACTGGGCTACTATGGCTTTTATGGGGGTGACTGGGTTCTGCCCTCCTATTGTACCTAACACTGGGCTACTATGGCTTTTAAGGGGGCGACTGGGTTCTGCCCTCCTATTGCACCTAACACTGGGCTACTATGGCTTTTATGGGGGTGACTGGGTTCTGCCCTCCTATTGCACCTAACACTGGGCTACTATGGCTTTTATGGGGGTGACTGGGTTCTGCCCTCCTATTGCACCTAACACTGGGCTACTATGGCTTTTATGGGGGCGAATGGGTTCTGCCCTCGTATTGTACCTGCGACTAATTAAAACACTCTTTAATCTTTACCTTACCTACTTAAACGTTTATGCTGTGTTGTTTGTTGTTTTTGTATGTTTCAGAAGGAAGGAATAAGCGAAGGAGTTGGAGGACGAAAGTCTATCGTCGGCAGTCGCCCCCATAAAAGCCATAGTAGCCCAGTGTTAGGTGCAATAGAAGGGCAGAACCCAGTCACCCCCATAAAAGCCATAGTAGCCTAGTGTTAGGTACAATAGGAGGGCAGAATCCACTCGTCGGCAGTCGCCCCCCTTAAAAGTCATAGTAGCCCAGTGTTAGGTACAATAGGAGGGCAGAACCCAGTCGCCCCCATAAAAGTCATAGTAGCCCAGTGTTAGGTGCAATAGGAGGGCAGAACCCACTCGTCGGCAGTCGCCCCCATAAAAGCCATAGTAGCCCAGTGTTAGGTGCAATAGGACGGCAGAACCCACTCGTCGGCAGTCACACCCATAAAAGCCATAGTAGCCCAGTGTTAGGTGCAATCGGCATCGTAATCAACCGTCGGAAAAGAAAATAATATTCAAAACGACAGCTCATGAGACGCGGTCGATTTGAATTTTTTTAGGCGGCAGCTATTTAACTGTCAAAAACAGCGTTTCATTCATTCTTACGCCGCGCCGGCATCGATATCAATGGGGCGGTACAAAATGGCCGTCGACCTTGACCAGCGCAACATTTCGACGGCTGTGATATCGACGACACTTGGGCGGTAGGCCCACTGAAGCTCGGTCCTTATCGCCGATATACAGGCGATGCCCTAAATCAATCTTTACGATTAAAGAGAGTGGATCGATCAAAGCGCCTTCTGTCGCGATACGCAGGTGAAAGGAACAGAAATATCCTCTTTACCGATGAAAAAAATTTCACGATTGAAGAACACTACAATAAGCAAAATGATAAAGTGTACGCTCACAGTTCTAAGGAAGCTGCTCAAGTAGTCGGAAAGGTACAACGTCGTCATCATCCTGCGTCAGTGATGGTTTGATGGGGCGTGTCTTATCAGCGACATTTTTGTGAAAAAGGAGTGAAAACTTCAGCCAAAGTGTATCAAGATACTGTCTTGGATCATGTTGTGAAACCTCTCAGCAATACACTTTTTAAAAATATACCGTGGACTTTCCAGCAGGACTCTGCTCCTGGTCATAAGTGGCTAGAAACCAACGTTCCGGACTTTATAAGAGCTGAAGACTGGCCCTCATCCAGCTAAGACCTCAACCCTTTAGACTACAAATTATGGTCAGTATTAGAGGACATGGCCTGCTCTAAACGAAACGGCGACATTGAGTCTCTTAAAAATCTTTGGAGCAAGCAGTGACAAAATTTCCCTTGCATCGCACAGTGCGTAAATCCATAGATTCGTGGCCAAACAGATTAAAGGCCTGTATAAAAGCCAAAGGTGGCGATTTCGAATAAAATATATTTTAATTTTTTGCTACGACTTTAATAAATATGTAGGTATACATTTTAATAATGTTACATTATGTACTTCATTTAAAAAAATATGCATTTTCATTTGTAACAAAACTTATGGCTGGACTAGGTATAATAAAACAAGTTGAATTCCTGAGACGAGCTCAGCCGAATACAAGGGTGTTTTTTTTTTCTTTATCTTGCAATGGTTCACCCCATCTCCTTCATACCCAAAACCGTGACAGAAAATTGGCAACGACGACAACTCGATAGCAATAGGGCTTTTCTAAAGAAAATCCCTAAAAAGAGCCGGTATAGGGCGCTACCAAGGCTTTCGGCACGCAAGCCGAGCTCAGCTGCGAGGCGGTGCCGGTGCCCTGGGGGCCGCCGGGCGAGGCGGCGGCGCAGGCGCACCCCTCGGGGTATAAAACGTGACCAATGTATTCGTTATCATTAATTATTTAGTCATTATTAAAGTCTATGTATTCTGTGATGTAGTATATAATTTAATTAATAATTTGCATTTCTCTTTTTACATTGTTTTGGTGTAAACTGTAAGCTTGTATTGCTAACAATAAATAAAAGAACAAAAATAAACAAAATCACAAAAAGTTGTCGCCCGAACAGGGACTTGAACCCTGGACCCTTGGATTAAAAGTCCAATGCTCTACCGACTGAGCTATCCGGGCAGTAGATATAAATGTAAAATGAATTATTACAAGAAAAAGAAAATGAATTGGGAGTCGGATAGCACTATACTAAACACTACTGTAAAAACCAAGATAAAAAAAAAAAAAAAAAAAAAAAAAAAAAACAAAACAATAGTAAAGCTAGCCCCGGCCTCATGTTAGCAAACTTAGGATGCAACCTAACGTGATGATTTTTTTCTTCTTTTTTATACTAATAAAGTGGCAGACAAGCACGCTTCCCACTGGGGAGCTGGGAAGTGGTTACCGCGGCCTATAGACGTGTGCAACACCAGTGGCAACACACTCGCGCTGCCGACTCGTGGTAAGACGGTATGTGATTATTAATGATGTGCTAAGTTATTAAAAATGTAAACACGCGGATACGGATCCATATACGGATATTTAGTGTGAAGATCCGCGGAAATGGATACGGATTTTGACTTTTTTTACCCTATCGGTGACGGTGCGGGTGACTTTGAAACGAGAATTGACGCCACTTGACACATTGCGTGACAGGAAATGTTTCGATTTGCTTTTCGAAGTAATAGTTTTTCATTGCTACCTAATCACTTACGAATTTCATCTATGTTTCTTAAAATGAGTAAGGTAAAAGATTCGCAAGAAGTAACGGGTAAGTAACGGATCGTTCTAATCCCACAGATATCCGCGGTAACGAATATCCGGCACATCTCTATTGACTACACAACAGAATAACAATAACTGTCGGAACTCAGGACCGTAGCAAGTAGAAACATGCAGTTACTGCCTACCCCAAAGGGAAGGAGGTGTGAGTGTATGCAAGTAGTACCTGTCGTATTCTCCTGCAGCGTTAATCGTCTTCAATAAAGCGGCTGGGTCCTTATCGTTGACTGTGAACACCGCTTGAAGCGCCTGCATCATGCTTTTGTTGCAATCTTTTGTACCAATAGCGGCGTTTTCTACGTCGGCCATGTTGAGCTGAAATCGTGAAGTAATTTCGCAAAATTATTTGGAGATATCTTATAAAAGAGTAGGAGTACATTTAGTAGAAGTACATTTTCAATGCTTACGAATATTTATAACTAGCTGACCCAGCAAACTTCTTTACACCTCAGAATCAAGTTATGTTGATTACCTTATCAGTTGAATTTATTTCGTGAGTGTCCTCTTGCACCCTGGCATTAAACACCCGACACGGTGTGAGGTTTGAGCTGGTCAGCGGTGGGGAGGGGAGGTTAACCGTGGCGATTTCCGCAACAAAAAAAACCACAAAATGGCAGTCTAGGCGGAGAAAAATTAGGGCAAACCCGTACCCGTTCTGGAGTTTATCGCTGTCATCACTAACAAGTTTTTCTTTTATGTATATAGATATTCAAATTTCAAGAATGAAAACGAATTAAACCATGATTGATTCTGAAGGGTTAATAACCTCACAATCGGTAAGTTTTGTTTTGACAGATCATACGGAATATCAAAGTTTTTCTACGATTTTTTTTCTAATCGATTGAAAACCCGCGTTTCAAAAATGGGATTTTAGTAAAGGGGACCTCTCTTCCAGTGAAGTAATCAACTTCTTATTTGAAACAGGAGGCAGCATTCTTTTTCGTGATGTGCTTGTTGTAGCTGGATGTCAGTAGCTTTGTCACAAAGTTCGGATAGTTTTCGAGTCCATTTTAAAATTGTTCTTTTTGTTTTTTTTTTTATATTTAGGACACGTCAGTTTGACTTCATCTCGCCTGATGTTAAGCTGAAGGTAAAGTCTCAGGAAAGAGGGTCACCATTACATACACGTACCATATTAACAATGGTGGCACTCAGCTTGACGGCCTCATCAGAAGAGGATTGTCGTCGCAGCACCGCGTGACACCCACCGGTCCCACTAGTGCTGCGACCACAATCCCCCTGCCCGGCTATGCACTTGCTGACCCCTGAACGCAATCAATCCGAAATTGGATTACTATGGAGGGTTTTTCGCAATCGTGCACGGTGGTACCCACCCGGCCGAATTTTGTGACAAATTTGTGTCATGAAATTTCTACCACCAGTCTATTCTGTCTTTGAGACCTCCTCCTTCACGATAGTCACTTAGTCTACAGGTCCTGGTGTTGCAAGCGTAGACCACGGTAACCGCTTACCATCGTGTGGACAGTAAACTTGTGGGCTACCTCATTAGTATCAAAAAATCACCTGTGCTTTCGCCTTCGCCTTGATGAAGCTGAGCACCTGGATGGCGGCGCGCACGTCGCCCTGCGCGCGCGCCGCCAGCGCCGCCGCCACGTGCGGGCGCGCGCGCAGCCCCTCGCGCGCGCACACCAGCGCCAGGCGCGCCGCCAGCCGCGGGCCGCTCACCCCGCCCACCTGCACCACCAGCGCGGCGGGCCTGCGTAAGGGGTGTAAACCTTGACACGGTGACCGACAAACATCTTGGCAATGTACCTACTGTAGATGGGCAAAAAGCGTTTTTAGGTCTCTTTGGTAGTTGTTGCGGGGCGAACCGATGGCAGTTAGCGAATTAACCAATCATAGACTACATCAAACTAATCAAGGGCTCAAAGGGCCCGCATCATTTGTTGATGTGCCCTAATTTTTGGTTTTCAGTTGGTCCTTATTTTTGCTTGGTAGTGCTTTCCCGAGCTTTCCCCAACTAAGGTGATTATTTTTCAAGATATTTGCCAGTATCTGTACATGATGAATGGCTCAGTAGTAGGTGGATGAATGGAGGCCACACCAAAATCTTTAGGCACCAATCCCAGCTCACCTTTAAGCCTACACCTGCTGATCAAGCGAAGCTCTGGCGTAGGCTTTGCTCTAGTAGTACGAAGATCAGACGGCAATCGCTCCCGTAGAAGCCATAATATGAAAAGAAGGCGTACGAGTGTGAAACCCAGGTTTCATTGACTGGGATTGGCCCTTACATTAAGAAGAAACAGAATGGCTCGGTAGCGCTTTCCTAACGAGGGAACTTTCAGGTTCCATTCCAGGGTCAGGCAAAATGTTACTAATAGCGCAATACTATCTGCCGGGTACTACACTTACCTAAGTGGTCTCAACGATGAAGCATACAAATCGTTACAAATAGCGATTACGGGTCTTTTCAGCGGTTGGATCTTGGTCTTCGATTTGCCTTTGCCTTCAGTGGCCGTAGCGGTGCACCATCGAACCAGAAGCTCCACTGTCGGCAAAGGGGCACCGTCGATTTCATCTGTAATTAGAATAAAATTACTAAGGCAGCTAACAAACACACGCTCCACCGGTTATTTGACCAACAATTTGACCTCCCAACCCCCAAAAGGAAGGTATGTTTTCACTAGTTACAGTGTCAATATGGTTGCGTCGGAGCCTCGTTCGTCAATCGACAAGTGTACTGGTTTGCAGGCATATACACGACGAGCATGATTGCGGCAATGGTGCGGAGCGCGAGCGCGTGGTCCGCCGCCACCTCCTTCTGCGAGCATGTAATGCTCGCGAAGGAGATGGCGGAGCGCACCCGGGAGAGATTTAGAACTCTCCCGGCCCGCCGAGCCCGCAACTTGCTCGCCGCGCGTCGCAGGCGACTCAGGCGCCGGAGGTCGCTTAACGACCTCCGTCCTCCATGAGCGCAGGCCTGGGGGTGGCGGGTGAGGCCACCTGTCACCCCAGCAGAAGCAGGCCGGGACGGTGGGGCGACTAGCGCCCCACCCCCAAACCGGGGCAAGACGGGGACACCGTGGTTCCCAAACCCGAGGGGCCATCTCGAAACCGGAGATGGCCCAGGGTCAGTCGGGGTGCGAGGGATATTCTCAATGGGCAACCTTACACCCCGGCGTCTGTAGACCCGAGACGGCGTGCGGTTTTAGTCGGTTCAAGCCCGACATAACCGCCCCCGCAGGCACGCGGGGGGTATCCGAAGTGATTTCCGCACGATAAAAAAAAAATAAAGGCATATACACGACGCATACTGGTACTGAAACCTCAATTTTAGGTGCGAGTTTCGCAGTCACAGCTGGACAAGAACTAATTATAACATGACTTCACGCCTGTATCCCCGATGGGGTAGGCAGAGGTGTATTACACACCCACGATTCGCCAGTTATGTTTAGGTCCTAATGTAATAGGGGGCGAGCCTATTGCTATCTACCGGGCACATAACTAAGCGAGTGATAATCAACATTTTTAATACACACATAAGTACGAAAGTCACAGGTGTGTGCCCGGGGCGGCTGGGGTTCGAACTCGAGACCTCGTCTCAGCAGACCATTACGTACACCACTGGGCTATCGCCGCTAAAACTTTTTTTTTTTCGTATTCACTTTTATTTCATTTTTATTCCTATTTTACATTTAGCGATATGTGGGTATTAATGGCTTTGCTAATGGAATGCAACACCAAGGGTAACCTTTATATTTCCCTTGAAGAACTCTTACCTATACTCGTGGAAATCTACGGCAGGAATGTCTTATGCCAATTTTTCCCACAGTTCAGTGTATGAAAAATATAGCTAGTCCATAATATTACAAAATAAATAATATATTTTATGATCAGAGCATAGGCAGGACGGTTTAATATTCCGCAATGGTAAATATAATATGTATAACAATATTTAGAAGTGTTCTGAGTAAGACCAATCTGGGTTAAACTAACCTAATATTAAACAGTTGGGTCGCCGGTCAGCGTCAAGCACGGACCTCATGAGCGTAGCACTCTGTAACGCGTTCCGAAACGCTTCCGTGCTTCGTTCATCCGATGCGTTTAGTTCTACTGGCCTGTAACCTAGAAATAGTGTTATTTAAGTTATAGTAATAATACTTTTTTTTTTTATATACCACTCAGGTGGCAGACAAGCTCACGGCCCACCTGATGGGAAGCGGTTACCGCGGCCTAAGGACGTGTGCAACACCAGGGGCGTCACACTCGCGCTGCCGACCCAAATACTACAATTTTTACATTGATAGAGTCATACTTTTCATCATCATCATCATCATCACAGCGTTATTCCCGGTTGCATCCAAGGCTTGTACTTTAAAGCTCGAGGTCCGCTCTCCATTCTCTTGATTGTATTATCTTGGTTTAAGTAGGCAAAGTTACGTAATAATATCAGCTATCTGGCAATGAAAATTCCGTCAAAATTGGCCCAGCTATTTCGGAGATTTCTCGGCAGACAGACAAACAGACAATTTTGTTTTTAAGTAGTAATTTGTATAAGTTCTGTATATATCTATACTAAAAGGTGTTATTGTAATTTTACAAACAGACACTTCAAGGAATGAAATTTTAAAGTAATTAGTATGGTAACTTTATCTAAGTATTTAAATCGGAAAAAGTCAACATTCAATAAGGCACTTGGCTTAAGATGTATGTACACGAAAATTTCGGCTATCCAAGACAGGTCCAGGAAAGTCCAACTGAGCTACAGTTGGTCAGAATGTTCCTCCTAGAATGGAACTGGTCACGGATTCAAGTCCCGTCCTGGATATTTTATAGACACTTATTATTTGTATAGATAATAATATTTACCAGCTATCCTAGCCAGTAGATGCGCAAGAGTTGTTTTCCCGACACCAGGCGGTCCGCACAGTAACGCCACCTTGTGGTGTGGTCGGCCATCTTCGCCCATTTCCGGCTCGGTCTCCCGCTTGCCCTTCCATTTGTTCGTCAGTTGAAATTGGCCAGCACGCTTACTGAATGTCGTACGTTGTTGAGGCTCTTTGGTTTTTACTTCTTTTTTGAAAACTATCTAAAAGTAGAAAGACGAATCTCTATTACTATATATAGACGGCCTCTGTGGCGTAGCGGTAGTGCATTCGACTGCTACGTCAGGGGGCGCGGGTTCGATTCCCGCTCAGTGCAAATATTTGTATGCATGAATATGTCTATTTGCATTGGTCTGGGTGTTTCTATGTATAATATGTATGTATTTAAAAAAAAAAGTATTTAAGTATGTTTATCCGCATTCCGGAACCCATAACACAAGCTAGTTAAACTATGCTTACTTTGGGTCTAGAAAGTGCTGTGTAGAATGTCGTAGAATATTTATTTTTTTATTATTTTATTTATTATTAACTTTCAGTGTTCATCTTTCACATGCCATTTGAATTTTTATTTTAATGTTAGTTTTTTTTATTCATTTATTTCACATTACGTTCGAGTTTTATATAATAGCAGCATTCCTTTAAACCATGAAGGTTTGTATTGTATGCTCAGGGTACTTAAATCTAGACTGATACGATTCCATTCATTTATTTTTTATATTCGTATATATTTCATTCATTTGACTTCACCTCGCCTGATGGTAAGCTGAAGGTAAGGTTTCAGGAAAGAGGGTCACCATTACATACACGTACCATGTTAACAATGGTGGCACTCAGCTTGACGGCCTCATCAAAAGAGGATTGTCGTCGCAGAACCGCGTGACACCCACCGGTCCCACTAGTGCTGCGACCACAATCCCCCCTTCCCGGCTATGCACTTGCTGACCCCTGAACGCAATCGAACCGAAATTGGATTACTATGGATGGTTTTTCACAATCGTGCACGGTGGTACCCACCCGGCCGAATTTTGTGACAAATTTGTGTCATCAAATTTCTACCGGCTATTTTTATTTATATAAGAGAGTTGAGATCCAACTTATATTTAATATTAGTAGGCGTAATATTATCTCGCATTGGTGAGGGTAATCTATTTATGTATCTGGGAACCAGGTAGTCAGTTAGCAGTTAGTTACATTGTTCCTCGGCTGATTAACAAACTACCCAGAGATTTAATTCATGCTATAACAGGAAATAATATAAAATACAAGCTAAAAGCCTTTTTGTTTACAAATAACTGTAAGTGGTAACTAATAGATAGGTTTAACTTGTTTGTTATAACTTTTCGATGCTTTTCGAAGTTATGTGTGTATTTATCGCAGGCATATAAGTGCCCGGTTAATGGCAATAGGCTCGCTACCTATTACATTGGGACCTAAACATAAACTGGCAAAATGTGGGTGCTAGCACCTCTGCCTACCCCTTCGGGGATATAGGCGTGAGTTTATGTTATGTTATGTTTATGTTTATATCGATCTACCCTCTTTCGTACTCGTCTCTGACGCGCAATACCACTACCACTGGTCTCACTACACACTCGAACTCGATCACGATCGCGACACACGACGCTTACCGTATCTACTCGCGAATTTGTTTTGGCTTGTTCCCGGTTATTTTTGCACAGACGGACCACTAGATGCCAGACGTTCGGCAATTGAAACCCATCCTCACGATTGAAATTTCTGTGCTTTTTGATTTCTATCGCTTCCCTAACCAATCTTGGTATGTAGTGGCGTTCTGTCGAGAGCATCTGAGGGTTATGTAACTCAATCCAGTGGTCGGTACCGGACTCCAATAGGTGTTCAGCGATTGCAGATTTTTGCGGTTCATTATTTTTGACTGCCCTGATGTGTTCTTTGATTCGGCACGTGACCGTTCTTTTGGTTTGTCCTATGTAAGAACTGCCGTAATTTCAGTTCCTCCGTGATCATGGCGCTTGCAACAGTGCCGAAATATCGGACACTCTTAAAAACACATGGTAAATATCCCTTTAACTCTAATACTTATGTAAGTGACCATGATAGTTTAAATACCTATAATTTGTGTACTGTTTGCTTTTAAGTGATAATAAAAAGAAAAAAAAGAAAAATTATACCTTATCCCACAAATGTAACCAGTGCAGCAGCGCTCTATTGACTGGCTCTTCTGAAAGTAGATCCAGATAGGAGGTTGGTCTATACTTGTCTACCCACAGCATATTATTATTTACATCTGCATCCATGTCCGGGAGAGGCTGCGATAGGAGTTCTTCCGATGTTTGTTGTTGTTGTTTAGTTTCTAACTGGAATATCAGGAAATAGATCACATGAAAGAAAAGAATAGAGAAAAAAATAGATTAAAGCAGTCTTCTCTATTTCTTGGTTTTATACAAATCAACGAAAAAGTGAAATTCCACTGTAAAAATATATTTCACAAGGATATGTGAATAAAACCATTTTTAATGGATTATATCGTGATTTCTTTTGTCTTATTTTATTTACACTAATCCTGACAGGCAGCAACCATAATATCTGTATCAGTGTAAATAATAAAATAATACCAAATAAATCTGCATAGAATCCATGAATCACGTAATGTGGGGCCACCATATACACACCATATGCCTAGATAACTGAGGTTATTGATTAAATTTTACTTACTATTTTACGGGCTTCTGCCCAAGTGCTAGCATAACTAGAATGTATTGAAGTTTGTTCAGTAGTTGAATCTAGTGATTTCTCCCATGATTCTTCCGATTCCAACCTCACATATACACGGTCCCCGTCTGCATTGGTGAGAGCCATGAATGCCCACCTGAAAAATTGCAAAATAGTATTTTAGTTTAAATACGGTTGTGATTGCTCAGGTTGTGTAGTCAATAGTGTTAGGCCATCCCGCTACCTTGAGAAGGATTCATGTATAATTATTTTTTTTAAAGAATATTAGTAACCGAAATTATAATATTCCCCCTAACCCCTCCAGCTAAACTAAATTGCTTGTTACTATATGTATACGCCAAAAATTGTTATTTTAATATTACGGACCAACACTTTAATTTGATCCATCTGGAAGATTTTTTGGTTTTTTAAAGTCCAATAAGGTGATTTTCAGGGTTCCGTAGTCAAATGGCAAAAAACGGAACCCTTACAGATTCGTCATGTCTGTCTGTCTGTCCATCCGTATATCACAGCCACTTTTTTTCCGAAACTATAAAAACTATGCTGTTGAAACTTGGTAAGTAGATGTATTCTGTGAACCGCAGGATATCTATGGATAGGCCTTAAAAATGATGTTGAGGTTTCTAATATCATTTATTTCTAAACTGTATAGTTTGCGCGAGAGACACTTCCAAAGTGGTAAAATGTGTGTAACCCCCTGTAATTTCTAAAATCAGAAAATGATAAAACTAAAAAAATATATGATGTACATTACCATATAAACTTCCACCGAAAATTGGTTTGAACGAGATCTAGTTAGTAGTTTTTTTTAATACGTCATAAATCGTAAACCGCAATTTATCTTTCATTCAATCAACTCAAATATAAAAATTAAAAAAAAAAAATTACGTTACTTGCTGCTACGGAACCCTTCATGGACGAGTCCTACTCGCACTTGGCCGCTTTTTTTTCTATAAACTCACAATGACTGCTAAATTAATCTGTGGTAAATGGCGTTAATGGTAAATTAGATTCTACCTGTATCTAATTCAAGCAACCCTACTGTAATTTATCAATGTTTGTTTATCCAAATGAATAAAAAAAAACAAGGATGCAGGTGATCAAATAAGATGACATGAAAGTCACTGCTGTTACGTGTTAATGATGGTAACAATCAAGACATTTCCTCTTTGAAAAGTAGATGTCACTTACACCATTTTGCCTTGCGACTGTCAATTTAATAATATAATAATAGTCAATTTATGGAGTTTTTACTCAAATGCAAATTGAATCAATGTAACACTTATTAACTTCAAGATTATTGCCTCTATATTTACTGCCAGATTTACAATGCATTAGGTAAAGCTAGCTAGTCTTTTCTAATCACCAGTACCTTGGTTTAGTTTACAAAATGCATTACCTAATAGTTGGTACAGATGAATCACTGCATAAAAAATTAACCTACTTGTGCGAGTTAACTGCCTACTTGAGCATGTGATCAACCGCTTCGAGCAAATATATATCTTACTGTATATACTGTAGCCTCGCGTGAAAGCACGTGCGAGTTCATTCGTCATCTCATATTAAGAAGTAGATACGGCACTGGTGCTTAAAACAGTCACTCAAAACTAGGCTAATTAGCCTACCTAAACACAATGCGCCGCTGTAATTGGGTAAATAAACTACCTAGGATTTCTTTTCTACGAATGAATTCACGTGCGAAGCCAGGGCCAAGCCGCTAGTTGGTTATAACATAATTAATAGGGAAGATTGCTTTTATTATTAAATAGCCTTACCTAAGTAATGAAGCCAACATATTTTTTAAGTCTTTCAATACAGTATCAAACGATGAAAGAATACGTAGACGAAGTTTGTAGGTAAGCGTAATTGTTTTACGAGCGTGAATTAAAAAAAAATACATACCTACATCAATGAGGTGGAAAAAAGAAAGGTTTTTATTTGACTTGTTGGATTTGCATCCATGCACTACACACGAAGTAGATATAATAGCATAGATAATAACAAAATTCGAATGAATACATACGTTAAGTGCATGCGGATGGCTGATAACAACCTGACTGAATAAAATATAGGAGCAGTCCTTGAGGTTCTGCGGCGCAAGTACATAGAGTGCGTGTGGCTTGCTAATGTACCGTACGTGAAGGAAAAATAACGTATTTCAATATGCTTCAATATTAAAAAAGTTGTTAATAAATGATAACATTTTTTATCACTACATATTATAAAAGAAAGTCCTCCACCGTGTCTGTCTGTCTGTCTGTTCGCGATAAACTCAAAAACTACTGCATCGATTTACATGCTGTTTTCACAAATGGATAAATTCGTGGTCCTAGAAAAAGGATTAAGTATATAATTTTTTAAGTTTTTGTATATATTGGCTAAAATATAATGATATTTGTTGGAGGGGTCTGAAAACCGTCCGGGAGCTTTCAACAAAAACGTTCCCAAACCAATTGGAGATATAACAAAATTATATATGGTGGAATTGTGTATCTTATATAGATTATGGTGGTAGAATAGGGTCCCATGTGTAGCGGGAACTGGATGAGAATTCCACGTGGGTGATGTGGCGGGCAACAGCTAGTCTCTTATAATGTAGAAGGAGCATCCACTTAATGGAGAATAAAATAAAGGCATTTAGATACGTACTAAGCGTGTACCAGAATAAATTGACAACTAAAATATTTACCTTGGTATATTCAATGATAAATTATCCTTAACTTTATAATTAGATTCATTTCCAAGTAATCTACCACTTGGTTCTGCAAGAATCTGTTTCAATCTTCTACCCTCCAGAATCTTTTCAATCAAATCTAGGTCATTTTCTTCTTCAGTCTTTTGTTTTTTACTGGGCATCTCCATTTCATTAAAATCAATGTCTTCAATGTCTCCGAATAGTTCATTGGCAGTTCTCTTATGTGTGGCCTGTGTTAGGTCTTCTAAAGGTATGCTAGGTGTGAGGGTTATTTCCTCAGAACCAGGTGGATCTACAGGGATTGTTGTTGAAGCAGGAACAATATTTATATCTACACTCTTGGTGAAAGGCCTGGAGAAATCGAGACTTCTCTTTGCAGGTAATGGTTTTTTTCGGACAACATTTGTCTCTGAAATTATATTAGCATATTGAAATAAAACATTTTTATTTAGCGAATTATTTGATGTTATTTTATTGTTTACATTGAACCTAACGTTTCATTTGTTTTTCAGCAGCTATGGTCATGAGAAGACTGAAGATGGTGGTTGTCTTATAGTTTGAAGTGTACGTTATCTCAAAGTACCCAAACTATGTTAAATTTTTGGTGTTACTATTTACGCAGAATGAGCTCACAGTGTCATGAAGTCTCGTTGTATTTTCATTTTACTTGGATATAAACATAAAAACAAATAAAATGACTTCAAATAAATTGCGATGGAATCTATTAAAAATAGTTTTATTTCAATGTGTGATATTTCCAACAGTATTTAGCATTTGCATATTGTTTCAGTACTACTTTTTTAAAAAATAAGGAAGAAAAAGAAAGGAAGAATTGAAGAAAAATTATAAAACACCTGTGAAGATGTAATTTTAGTGAGAAGTTGTAACAATTGTGGGTAAAATTTGAATACAACTGACTCATGGGCGAAATTAAATTGTCTTTATCAATATTAAAACTATTTAGTGTAAGATTGATTTAGGACTTACATTCACACACTCTTGCTTTAATATTATACTTCTAAGGCTTGTCTTTGGTTCGACCGGTTGCTTAACAGAATTACTTAAGTATAATTATCTAACCAAAATTGACCAATTGTGATTTCATTCGTCCTATTAGCTTATTGGATATAATTACCTGTATGATCTTCTTGCAGCATTTCCAGTTCATCAGCGTACATCAACTCATATTCCTCATCAGGATTCGGATAGTCACTCATTTTGCCGGTTAATTTTTAACTTATTCTGAGGAGTCCCACAAATACCACTGTGATATTGTTCTATAAAGTTCTGTTAGTGCATTATATGTTACTTTAAAGCTTAATACTAACTATAGTCACTAAAAAAATACAGTGAATTTTGAAAAGAAAACATAAATAACTCAGAATAGCTGTCATTATCAAAATTGACATTGACAGAGCAGAGCAAGAGTGTTGCAATTACTATGAAAAATCGGTATGTCTATATACAAAAATCCCAGCGGCTCCGCATACGCGGAGGTCGGTTATCATTTTCTTGTTCATATCTCCGATCTCTGGTCTCGTTATGAATAAAAATCAAATCTTGGGTGACTAATATGACTAACGAAACGAAATACGTAATAGATTATTTAAAACGAGCAATGATAGGCATTTTTATGTCTGTATGGACACAGATTCCATAATATTATTGTATGGATTAACTAGTTAGTTGTTGATTATTGAAAAATAGATGAATAACTTCCACTACTAAAAACCGAATAATTAGTAACATTTTCAACGCTCGAATAGATTGACATATACTCTAAAGTTAATTTAAAGTTTTTACTGCAAAGGTACATTCGGGGAGTACACTAAACATGCGTGTCGTGAATGTCGTGATATGGTACGCGTTGCACGTTGGTCGCCCTAAAAGTTTGCTCCCGGAACTTTTTTCTTAGGGACTGTTGTATGAGCAATTAACCGACTCGTGGCTATTGCGTCAAAAAGAATATTCAAGCCAAGCCAATGACGCAAATTTTTTGTCATTTGAACAATTTTCGTGGCCTATGATAGTAATTTGTAAAAATGAAGGTGGCAATGAATCGGTTAACTAATTTGTGCTGTGGGTGCGTTTGGTAACGCGCTAGTGTGTTCAGGGAACTTACTTTCTGCAATGGTAAATAAGGCTCCACTACCTACATTGTTCTCAAACCTAGGCAGTTTCTTTCTTTCTCCTTGCACAAGATAAATTACTATTAGTTATTTTAAAACTTCTAAATCATATTTTTAAATACACTTAGTAAGAAATCAAATATATTTAAAAATAAAAAATAGCATTCATTAACTTTTTTGCTTTTCTGTGCATCAAATCAACGTTTACCAGCAGCCGCCATAATCGGTACAGTTTCTCCACATTTTGCCAATGTTCTATTGCAGATTGTTGTCAACAAGGTGGGTTTTCTTCAGAGATGGGAAAGGGATTCCTCTGTATGGTTGCCTACGTTCGTGAGACTTTACCTTTAGCTTACCATCAGGCGAGGTGAATGCATATTGCCGTGACTGATTAAAAAACAAAACAGAGAAGTGAAAGCCGAAAAACAGAGCCTGGACTTACGCGAAGATGATGATGATGAGAGCGGATTAACTCACTCCGTGCTGCTACTGAAGATAACCTAGGTACCTTTTTTTTTTTGTGCGGAAATCTCTTCGGATACCCCCCGCCGGCCAGCGGGGGTGGTTATGTCAGGCTTGAACCGACTAAAACCACACGCCGGCCGTCTCGGGTCTACAGACGCCGGGGTGTAAGGTTACCCATAGAGCATTTCCCTCGCACTCCGACTGACCCTCGGCCATTCGCAGTGTCCCCTCTGATAACAGCAGAGGGGTACCTGGAGCGATCACGCCCCCCCGCGGGCCTTGCAGGCCCGCCATACCCCGACCCCCTCGTGCAATGGGGTCAGCTGGCCCTGAAAAGGTACCTTTTTTCTTTTTTTACGTGCGGAATACGGCGGTTATGTCGGGCTTGAACCGACTAAACTCGCACGCCGTCTCGGGTCTACAGACGCCGGGGTGTAAGGTTGCCCATAGAGCATATCCCTCGCACCCCGACTGACCCTGGGCCATCTCCGGTTTCGAGATGACCCCCTCGGGTTTGGGAACCACGGTGTCCCCGTCTTGCCCCGGTTTGGGGGAGGGGTGCTAGTCGCCCCACCGCCCGTCCCGGCCTGCTTCTGCTGGGGTGACAGGCGGCCTCACTACTTTATTTTAATGTGGGTTAGTAGTAACAGTGTAGAATTTAAATTATGGATGTGGTAATACCACAGATTACATAATATTATTCTAATACAAAGACCTAAAATGAGATCCAAATGGCACTCATAAATTTTACAAGTTAGTCATAATTAATTCTGAGCAGAGTATATGATTTCTTTTCAGAATTTTCTTGCGTATTCAAAATTAAACCATGTTTCAATTATTAAAAAAAAAAAAAACCGCGGTAGCTTAGTGGTATGGGTAAAGGACTGCTGAGACGAGGTCTCGGGTTCGATCCCAGGTATTACCATGGCACACACCAATGACTTTTCGATGCTTTTCGAAGTTATGTGTGTATTTATCGCAGGTTATAAGTGCCCGGTTAATGGCAATAGGCTCGCCACCTATTACATTGGGACCTAAAACATAAACTGGCGAAAGGTGGGTGCTAGCACCTCTGCCTACCCCTTCGGGAATATAGGCGTGAGTTATGTTATGTTATGTTATTATTTTAATTTGCATATGAAATCACTTATCATCGTCATTTCAGCGTTGAGTCTCGGTTACTGCCAAGGACTTCAATTCGGAGTCTGGGGCCGGCTTTCGTTTTTTACCACTCCACTTCAGACAATTTTCGGCATCCTTGACAATGAGACCAGCAGCGGAAAGTGTAGGAGTGGCTGGTTGAAAGGAAAGGAAGATATTTTTTTTTAATGGACCCGTATGCTGAGATGTTTCGCCATGTACGATTTCATTCCAAGATGGCAAAGGAAGATCAAGAGGAAGTGCCCTTAAACCTTAATTAATTTGGAAACAAGTGTCGTGAAAATACTTCGATCTGCCGTAGTAGCTATTTAACCCATACATGCATTAATTTTGCAATGTACGAAAATTTGCCTTTCGATAAATAGGCTATCCAATACAAAAATATTTTTTCAATTCGATCCCGTAGTTCCTGAGATGATCACGTTCAACCAAACAAACAAACTCTTCAGGTTTATTGAGCTGAGCGAGCGAAGCTCTTATACCCGGCTTGGCCTTTGTTGGTGGCTGAACTTCTCCGTAACCACTCGCGCGATCTTGACCAAATTTACCACGGTGATAGTGTGGACACTGAGGAGTGTTTTGCAGCGAGATGGTTCATGTCCGATGTACCATTGTCAAATAATTACCGAAAGACTGTTTCACGAGCGCGCGGCCTTAGCTAAGCTTTTCACTTTTGCACTGAATTCCTAGTAATATTATATCAGCAAGTTTAATGGTTCTGGCTTTGGACACAGGAATTATGACTATACTAGCTGTCACCCGCGGCTCCGCCCGCGTGGAATTCTGATCCCGTACCTGCTTCTCTGGATAAAAAGCCTGTGTTATTCCAGGCTATAATTTATCCCTATGCCAAATTTCAGCCAGATCCGTTCAGTCATTTTTGCGTGAAAGAGCAACAAACAAATATACATAGGTACTCACAAACTTTCGCTTTTTTAATATTAGTACGATTGAGGAGTATTTAAGTAGGTATATTATACAATAAAACAACAGTATTATATATACGAAAGTTTTTTTTTAATAATTGGGTATATTTACAATAGATTAATTAACAAACGTGAGTTACATGAATAATGTTAGAAGAGGTATTTGACCAGTTATACCTTCCGAATAATGTTACACACATCCACACTTCAAATTATACCGGACACGTACACTAATAATATCTCGAAAAGATCATCATATTAAATCCTATGACTTCTATGTATACTAGACTGACTGTTCAAAACAAAAAAAAATTGTATAGTTTTTTGTATTCTACAATAGTCAACTTTGGCGGCACTTTTTGTTGCTGTCATAGCCACAGAGTATGTTGAATTTGTTTTATACGATTTTATATGAGATCATTCTTCGAACAAAGATTGTGTAATATGTCCAGTACACAGTGGCCAGTGATGGGCCTTGCTCTGCAATGCGCAACTGTAGGCCATCATCAAGTAGGTGTTCAATTGTGGCGTAGCTCATCGCTACGCCACGATTACTTTGCAGTGTGCCAAAATATCAATAACATCCCGATTGCGCGCCAGAATGGCGCTGGCCAATCATTCGCCATTGTGTACAGGGGGCAATGGTGCCCCCTGTACACAATGGCAATGGCTTGCTTTAGCCCACCATAGTACTGGACGCTTTACAGTTCGAAAGAGAGGAGAAAGGTGCGTAAGCAAAGTGATAAAAATAGTAAATCATGCAAAAAGCTAATGATTATGTACCTACTCACCTAAATCAAACTTTCAAAAATTAAATAAAGGTAAATTTAATAATATATGTTTCGTCTTTACAGATGACAGCTAAACCAATTCAATGTTTTTTTCTGTCCGTACAGTTGGTCTAGTAATGTACATATAAGAATTTGATATTAAATCCTGCCTTACCTGACTTATGTATTAGTACCTAAGTGGAATGTAGCCAGCTATGTCAAATGTTTAAATATCTTTACAATTGAGAATTAAGTAACGCGTGTACTTTATACGTATCATAAATGTAAAATAAATCAATAACTTAATAAAAATGCGACATACAATAACACCCTACCTAATTAATTTATTTTTTTGTTATGGTAATTTTTGAAAGGTATATTGTAATCCATTTTACGTACACATTCATAGTGATTTGAATTTTTCCTGAAAAAATAATATAGATTTAGACGGCGTCAATTTTGTATCAACGCAAAACAATTATTATGAATATAATTAGGTATACCTTAAACACTAATAAAAATATAACAATTAATGTTCGAATTAAATAATAACGAAAACAAATAAGGATAAAACAGAAGCTAAGATTCAATGAAACATCACAGACATCTACCATTATTTCTAATGACTTAAAACGCTTTATGAGATTTCTTTTTATATCAATAAATACTTACATGTGATCACTCTGACATTCACTCTACTAAACATTTTAACTTATCTACGACACTCGGCGAGGTAACGCTGGTCTATAGTCTGAAAACTACATCAAATATTTAGCAATCCAATTATAGAAGTGATTCCTCTCGAGACCTAACTCGTGCTATATAATTAGAACTTTAATAATCTTAGCTCAAAAAACGAGGCAGCGTAACGAATCAAATATTAACCGCTTAAAATTGGCTGTATATCTACTGCCAAAGATTTACGGTCAAAGTAAACCAATTCAGAGTTGAAGGTTGAGAGCGTTTGCTTACTTTTCTTTAAGCCCAATATAGATTCGATAATCATTCGTATAAATAATGCCCGATTTAAGATAGTAACGATAATGAATTTTAAAATATAACGTGTCACTACTGTCTTTACCACGAAATATAAAATTAAGGGAAATTGCCTTCAAACCTCGTTAGTATGGACATTATATAGTTAGTGAAGTAATTGGATTTAATATTGAAAAAAGAGGAAGCCAGTAAGAAGAAGTCAGTTGGTAACCAATCGGTTTGAGAATCATGCTGAGCACCTTTACAGAATCGTGGCACACAAACGATGACAGTGAGGCAATTCCTCATGATCGTAATATTTCGTAGTGTTTACGGACCGAGTGTCTTCCAGGCTTAACGCCTTCTGTCCATTTGTCTAAACTATGCTAACGGTTAAGACTTAGGTGTATTTTTTTTATCCAATTTTTACTGTACAAAACGCTTATTCATTCGCAAAATTTGACCTATTTGTTAACACATTTCGTCGCCTCAATAAAACCATTGAGTCGTACCGCGCTTTGAGCCGACCATTAATTTAATACGTACACTTCATAGAAGGGTTTACCGGATTATATGACGGAGTTCCCGCTTTATTGCACCCTCCCGCCTGCCAGACATTTCCCTAATATCTTCTAACTATATGGCAATAAGTTAATTTCACTACGTTTACGAAACTCTTATCTTATTAACTAACCGCTGTTCTATTGGACTAAGACGCCGCTGGTGTCGCGGTTAGAGAAAATAACGAACCAGACAATTATCTACCTTACGAACATACAATGAGTGAGTGCAGTATTATCTACTACGAGCATATAGTCAAATCTATACACAACATTTCCACATGGTAACTGCACTATCAAAACCACGAAGTAAAGGACAATTGGCGAGAGGCAGCGTCGCGTTCTCAGCCTCAGGATTTTTTAGAGTAATGTGTGTATATAAGTTATACGAAACACCATTTTTTTTTGACATGTCTCATTATTCAATTGAATATTACTCCCGTGTATTCTATAATATCAAGTAACTTCCAAGTGAAAGTATAACCCAAAAGACTGACACATTGCAAAAGCGTGAATTCAGTAAAATACTGCCAGTATTGTAATTGCTCAGATAGCAAAAGCTAAAATTTGATTGATTGATTTTCTGTATAAATTTCTAGCTTCCAATATGGTTGTGGTTTCTTGGATATGGGTTGCAGTTTACCATAAAACAGGCCGTGTACTTATTTACCGTTGCCTATGTTGTAAGTAGCTGGATTTTATTTTTATTTTGAATTGATTTTACAATAGTCAGAAACGTTGTCCTTTGAGTCTTGATTTCCTGACAGTATTTCATCCATCCCATTTATGTTTTCTGATATTACAAATACATAAAATGACGTGAAATAAATGGCGTCTCTTAACATCACATTCTTTCTTCGATATTCATTCAAAATCATAATAATCAACTATGTATATAGATACATAATTCGTATTTTTTAATAGTTATCTCTCACTTGTCTGTAATTTGCATTGACATATTAAGTCTTGGTCAATCGTGGTACTTTTTTTGACTACGGGCCTCTGGACTCTGCTCCTTGTAATCATAATCACTGAATAAAATAGGAATACAGCTAATGTGAATTCCTTTTAGTTCAGCGAATTGATATACCCTGTTAAAACATCAATTTTGAAAAAAGAGAATCCGTTTAAAATAGTTTTATTTCAATGTGTGACATTCGCGTAAACATCCGACAATATCATTGAAAAAAAGAGGCATTTTTTGGGCACACATGCATCCGGTTAATGAATAAAACTAATTAATAACATTAATTCAGGTGGTTTTCCTAAAACGTTAAATATATTAAATATAAATAATAGTAACATGTGACTAGAGTATTGCACTTA
Organism: Cybosia mesomella; assembly: GCA_946251805.1. Classification (NCBI taxonomy): domain Eukaryota; kingdom Metazoa; phylum Arthropoda; class Insecta; order Lepidoptera; family Erebidae; genus Cybosia; species Cybosia mesomella. The sequence goes on from OX276406.1 coordinate 5,978,079, forward strand.
TTAAAATATAACACATAGGTACCAACATATTGGGACACCGTGGTTCCCAAACCCGAGGGGGCCATCTCGAAACCGGAGATGGCCCAGGGTCAGTCGGGGTGCGAGGGATATGCTCTATGGGCAATCTTACACCCCGGCGTCTGTAGACCTGAGACGGCGTGCGTTCAAGCCCGACATAACCGCCCCCGCTGGCTGGCGGGGGGGTATCCGAAGGGATTTCCGCATGAAAAAAAAAAAAAAAAGGTACCAACATATTGCAGCATGATTGCGGCAATGGTGCGGAGCGCGAGCGCATGGGCCACCGCCACCTCCTTCTGCGAGCATGTAATGCTCGCGAAGGAGATGGCGGAGCGCGCCCGGGAGAGATTTAGAACTCTCAGGTGCCGGAGGTCGCTTAACGACCTCCGTCCTCCATGAGCGTAGGCCTGGGGGTGACAGGTGAGGCCGCTTGTCACCCCAGCAGAAGCAGGCCGGGATGGTGGGGCAACTAGGCCCCTCGCCCAAACCGGGGCAAGACGGGGACACCGTGGTTCCCAAACCCGAGGGGGCCATCTCGAAACCGGAGATGCCCAGGGTCAGTCGGGGTGCGAGGGATATGCTCTATGGGCAACCTTACACCCCGGCGTCTGAAGACCCGAGACGGCGTGCGGTTTTAGTCGGTTCAAGCCCGACATAACCGCCCCCGTAGGCCGGCGGGGTATTTCCGCACGAAAAAAAAAAAGGTACCTACATATTTGGGACAATTCCAATATGGCTGATATACTTCTACGCTGTAGAGGCCCTTTATAGACATGTGACACATCTTCAAACTGAGCACATATAGAAAAATAAAACGTGCTGTCCCTAAAATGAGGACAATTGACCAAGAGCTTCAACTGTCAAAAGCCGACATCAAACACGACTTGGGCGGTCAGTGAGCGCCAACCTGAGGACGGCTACCTCTGTGTGTCAGGCAGCCGTGAGAGCGTGCGGGGGCGCGGGCGCGGGGTGAGCCGGTGCGGGAGGTGGGCTGTCTATTACGCCGCAGGCCTTCAGCTCGGTGAACACTTCAGTAAAGAAGCCAGGCTCTGAGTTGATCCTCAGCATGTTAAACGAAAGACGGTCCACGATAAGCAGACAGCGGTCCCAAAACTTATCCTTAGAGTCTTCAACTAGGAAGGGTTTGAGCGGGTAGGAGATTTCGTTGCCCATGTAGGAGTAAGAGAGATAGAGGCAGGTGAGGACCACGGCCTGGAGCTCTTGAGGGCGTCCTATCCGCTCGCCGTCAACCAGCTCGCGGACCAGCATGTAGACGAAAACGACGTTCGCTGGATTTATAAACGCCACATCCTGGAAGCAAGAAAATAAGTTATATTAGTGTATTGCAAAAACCAGGTGTATGGGGATCTTCGTGGCCTAAGCAAAACTCAATTACTAACCAGTACACCTGCTAAGTGACGGACGAGGCTCTGGCGCAGGTTTAATACTCAATTTTTTTTTTAAAGAATATTAAAAACCGAAATTACTAATATTCAACCTAACCCCTCCAGCTAAGCTCAATTTCTTGTGTTAGGAGTGGGTTCACGTCGGTTCTGTAAGGACCTGGATTCGAACCCGGGACCTCTTGATCGTAGGGTCGACTTCTTAACCACTAAGCTACCGACGCTAAATTATGAAAGAGTAGGAGAGCGGATACTTTTTTCAGTGAGGATATCCCCTTGGATCACGCGCCGGTCAGCGGGGGTGGTTATGTCGATACTCGAACCGACTAAACGTCACAACGTCTCGGGTATTAGGTGAAAGTTGGCCATAAGGCATTTTCCTCGCAGTCCGATTGACCAAGGGCTATATCTGGTTTCGAGATGGTCCCCTCGGGTTTGGGAACCACGGTGTCCCCGTTTTGACCCCGGAAATAGGGGAGTGTGCGCAACGCGCCGCCATCCTGGAGGAAAGCGGACCCCGGGCTCCACAGTGCACACAAGTGGATGGTGATGAGTACAATTTTGGAAAAATCTAATAACTAGGTACGATTGACAACGCTTAAAATTCTATCAACTTGAAATCATGTTTTCTAATTAGAAGAACAATTTGGCCTAATGACGTGACCGGGAAATATTTTTCTCACAAGAGTCGAATTTCGTAATGTGATGAAATTCTCGATTTTCTAATAATATATAAAAAAATACTAAATTAGTTATCAGTGTTATGGTCTATCGTAAATTTTAATTTTAACGGAACGATGTATTAAATTATAAACGTTTCGATTGTTTTTCAGCTTGTTTTCACACTCTGTTGCGTGGAGACCAGGCAAGGGCTCTAGCGTCTCTGCAGCTGAGTAGAGACATAGCCTTGTTGGCAGGCTTCTATCCCTTATGTGTTCTGACGAGCAATTACAATTAATTCCCAATTCTCCCTGCCTATCCCGAACAACACGTGCAGGACTAAGGTGTCACCCTCATACGGTGCCATCGATACCATCGCGAACTGTGCGGTTCGGTAATTCCTTTCTTTGTTGGACGAAAAAGAACTAGAATGCTTTACCCACATACGTGTTCCCTTCTTCATACAATCCCGGGTTTTTAATGGGGGCCTGAAAAGAACATTCGTCGAGGCCGTCTAAGTAGGCACAACCACTCTAGGGACATGATGGCCTTTGGACTTCAACTCAGCGTACCATTAATCGGGGAGAAGTCAATTGACGGACCAAATATGAAAAAAAAACCACCATTATGATCCACGAAAATAAAATAACATCATATCAAAATTAAATATTATTTAGTATCTAAAAATTCAATTAAGTCTAGGTTACGACTGGGCTTCAATAAGTTTCTAAGCTTTGACTTTTTTTAGTTCAGTGTGAAGTGCTATTATAAAGACATAAATCGTTGATGACAGTTGTCAAGGTTCATAGACCTTAGTCGAGTAACAATTCGCAGTTAAGCTAACTAGTGAATTTAAGTTATATTAACAAAAACTAGCTTATAATCTCACTTTTCGTGCCTGAATGTCGGCTGTGGGTTACGCGGATTTTATTGTACTTCCTGGTAAGGTCAGTGATGGTGTTGCAGTGCAGTACCATCTAGACCGAAATTTTATGATATAGCTACGCTTAGTTTCGGTCTGTTTAATTATAATAACTCAAAGAATGTAAACATTTTTAAAATTAAAAAAAATACGGGTATGTATTGTACAGGGGTGCTTGGTTGGGGGGGGGGTGCTTGGTTGGGGACCTCCACGCGGTGCACCCTGGGCAACGGAGACGGCAGCGCCTCTCTCCAGAGACGCTGCCGCCTACGGCCAACTCTGACCGAGGCGAGGACGGCCCTGTTGAGGGCTGTTCGGAAGCTTTCCACGTGTCCCTCTGATTAGCAGATGGCACAGTGGAGAGCAAGTAAGGGGGCCATCTCGAAACCGGAGATGGCCCAGGGTCAGTCGGGGTGCGAGGGATATGCTCTATGGGTAACCTTACACCCCGGCGTCTTAAGATCCGAGACGGCGTGCGGTTTTAGTCGGTTCAAGCCCGACATAACCGCCCCCGCTGAAGACCCCCCGCTCTCCAGCGGGGGCGGTATCCGAAGGGATTTCCGCACGAAAAAAAAAAGGGTATGTATTGTACACAAACAAACATTGCATATAAATATATGCACTGAGTGGGAATCGAACTGACTAACTCCTGTAGAACATATTAGACGTGGCAGTCCAATGCTCTACCGCTACACCACTCAGGTCCTCTCGCCATACAATTTCATCGTATTTCATACTAATACTATAAACGCGAAAGTTTATGACTATATTTGGATTTTTGTTACTCTTTTACGCAAAAAATGGCTGAACGGATCAGGGTAAAATTCGGTACAGGGATAGATTACAGTCTAGAATATTTTAATATCTCCAATGTACAGACACAACTAATTTACAATTTTCTAACTGTAAAGATTATTAAATTAAAAATATTTTTAACATGCGCATACATCAGACATTGTTAATTAATAAGTAGGTACTAGGCAAACCACGTAAGCTCTGAATCTTATAAGGTATCCAAATAGGATTAATACAATAATAGTCTATGGTATGTTTATAGAGCAATGAGTCATACTCATACCAGTTTTATTATTGATCTGTTATATTAAGGTACGTATTCGTAATGAGTGAGTACTCACTTTAATTGAATAAAAGCTAGTGGCTAGTGGATAAGGCTTTGAGCTGGTGATTTAGAGGTAGCAGCTTCAAACCCTGACTATTAAATAACTGATGTGAACCCGAAACAATTTAACTCAGTTTGAGAGGTTGAAACGACGTTGACACGCCCACACTCGGGACTACCGACCTCCATGGTCGGGCCTGAGGACGACAGTTGGCCGACTCGCCGTCCTTACAGAAGCGGCCTGCCAACTCACCGAAGCGGGATCAAACCCGACCCCACAGGCGAGGCCGCGATGGCAACCAAGTCCACCGGTTCCCTAGGGTTATCCTTTCGAAAACTTAACCGGGGTGCTCGGCAATGGACACTTGGGGAGGACACTGTGTGGTTTTAGTCGGTTCGATTCCGACATACCCATCTCATCGTTGGCACCGATGGGTGGAGACCGTGAGGTATTCAAAAGTAACAAAAAAAAACAATGTCACAATCCTACACGCTCCTAATACAAGCAATTTAATAATTGACTTCTACTAGTACTACTAGACAGGCTGTTTATACAGTGCGACCGGTACCTCCCTGTCCCTAGGCGTGGTGGGCGACGGGGTACAAAGAGCATGACTCGATAAAATCGATATATCGATGTTGTCGGACAGATCTTACGATATTATTTAACAGTTTTAAGGCGTCATATTATTAACATTCCATATTTAATCATTTTTGGCTTTACACGCCAGTCGTATACATGCATTAAATTTTGAACTGGATAGGGAATTACTTAAATGAGTATACCTAAATAATTTAATTAGTCATGACAGACATACGGTGAACAGGGTTCCGTCTTTTCCTTTTGAGGTACGAAATTGCTGTGGAAGGAACGACTTGGGCGACCAAGCGCAGGGCACGCCGCAATAGCGGCGGTAAGACCCATCATGGAGGATTGGCTAGAGAGGCGACACGGAAGCCTCTCATACCGACTGACGCAGGTGATCTCCGGGAAGGGGTGCTTCGGGGACCACCTGCATCGGATCAGGAAGGAGCCAACGCCTGAGTGTCATCACTGTGACGCGAGCGAGGACTCAGGGCTGCACACGCTGGAGGACTGCCCGGCGTGGGAGGCGCCGCGGCGTGACCTCGTGGCAGCCATCGGGGTGGGAGTCCTCTCGCTCGGCAGCATGATTGCGGCAATGGTGCGGAGTCCTTCTGCGAGCATGTGATGCTCGCGAAGGAGATGGCGGAGCGCGCCCGGGAGAGGCTCAGAACTCTCCCGGCCCGCCGAGCTCGCAACATGCTCGCCGCGCGTCGCAGGCGACTCAGGCGCCGGAGGTCGCTCTACGACCTCCGTCCTCCATGAGTGCAGGCATGGGGGTGGCAGGTGAGGCCGCCTGTCACCCCAGCAGAAGCAGGCCGGGACGGTGGGGCGACTAGCACCCCTCCCCCAAGACGGGGACACCGTGGTTCCCAAACCCGAGGGGGCCATCTCGAAACCGGAGATGGCCAAGGGTTAGTCGGGGTGCGAGGGATATGCTCTTTGGGCAACCTTACACCCCGGCGTCTGTAGACCCGAGACGGCGTGCGGTTTTAGTCGGTTCAAGCCCGACATAACCGCCCCCGCTGGCACGCGGGGGGGTATCCGAAGGGATTTCCGCACGATAAAAAAAAAAAAGGAACGAAATTGCTGTGCGATATGCCCTATTTACAACCTTACACCCCGGCGTCTGTAGACCCGAGACGGCGTGCGGTTTTAGTCGGTTCAAGCCCGACATAACCACCCCCGCTACACGCAGGGGGGTATCCGAAGGGATTTCCGCACGAAAAAAAAAATAAAAAAAAGCGATATGCTCTATGGGTAACCTTACACCCCAGCGTCTGAAGACCCGAGACGGCGTGTGGTTTTAGGCGGTTCAAGCCCGACATAACCACCCCCGCTGGCCGGCGGGGGGTATCCGAAGAGATTTCCCGTGCGGAAAAAAAAAACAAAAAAATGGTACGAAATGGCTTGTGTTATTCATGGGTTTACGTCGGTAATTTAATGGCCAGGATTCGAACTCTAGATCTCTTGATCATAAGGCCGACTCATTAACCATCATCTACCGACGCTTTCGACTCAATAGTTAGCAGTAACACCTCCAGTGTTGCAAGTGTTCCTATGACACATAACCGTTTTTAGGAACTTAATAGTTTAAAAAAGCTGTTTATTGAAGGCTGAGCTTATGGGTAATGTTAGGAATTGACACAGCAGCTGACTAAATAATAGAAGCATGGGAGGGGCTGCTGACCCAGTAACGAGTGCTGGATCGATAATGTTACGCGAAATTACCCCGGTCAAACCAAGTCGCACCTCTCCGTATCTAAGTGACAATAAAAACCCCTCCCCGAACCTCTATCATTTTCACACGAATAATATTATCATTTCGTGCACTTTTTCGTGGTCTTTTTTTTATTAAATATTCCCCTTCCCGCCCCTTAAACTCAAACATGGTTACGGATGTGTCCTGAGTTGATGCCTTTTGAGATAATACAATCAAATAGTTGTGCAGGATAACAACCACAGAATAGATAGTAGTACCTTTTTTTTTTTTTTTTATCGTGCGGAAATCCCTTCGGATACCCCCCCGCGTGCCAGCGGGGGCGGTTATGTCAGGGAGAGTTCTAATAGATAGTAGTACCTACTGACACAACTTTATTTCTCTTTCACAATAGTTGTGCAACAACATGATAACATGTGTTGCAACATAAATAAGCGATCAGCGATTGCCTACCTATCCAAATCTTCTCACATACGAAAACTACAAAATATTTATAGAGTGCCAGACTATCACTGCTTTAAAAATGCCAAGGAACGCACAAAAATTACACTTGTGGGTCCCAATTACCACAATTACCTAGACAAGGCACAAGGACCAGTTTCAGGAAGACAGCCAAACAAGCAAATTTGAAACCGATCGACCCACGGTGATATTATTATAACCTTCATCCGAGAAGTTCATTCAGCCGTGTATAGGCCAACATCAAAGCTACAATAAAAATTGCTACCTTTCATAAAGACTGATTTGAAACCTTCAGTCTATGATTTAGCAACCGTTACGATCAAATAACCAAAAAACCTTTGTTCTCTATAATTACAGAAAATATGACGGTAGGTATATGTAACATTAGATTTCTTTATGGTGTAGCACGTGAATCTTCCATTTTGATGGGGTAATAAAACTTTGCAGCTAGCAGAACAATTTCGGGTAGTCGTGCGACGACTCGAACTTTTTAAAAACCCTAAATATGTAATCTTCAGTTAGATCTAGTACCAGTATCATAGTGAAAACATAGAATCAAACGTAGACGGAACGTATAAAGTCGAAGAAAGAAAACATACATTGGCTCTATTCTCATTTATGCGTATCGAATGCTAAACTAAGAAAGCCTGTGACCACGGCCAGTGTAACCTGGTTAGGCAATTCATAAGTATGTGTATAACTGTATCTTGATCAACTTTATTGTATATCATGGAATGCAAAAGACGAAAAGTTATTAAGAAAACGAAATTAACATCACGTGCTTTTCTTATGTTTCCTGTTAAGATACTGCTGATTTTTTGCAAACTTGTGGAACCCGAAACCTAGGCCAGACCTCTCCGTCGTAAGGCCGATTCCTTAATCGCTAACCTTCCGACGCCACACAAAAATTTCGAATGTTGGTAAAGGCTCTCTTTATGGGCTTGGTTAAAGGGTACGATCCCTTTAATCATAACATATACAGACAACAGAGACTATTTGAGCTATGACATGCAACTAAAAAAATTATCAAGAAGTAAGCATTAATCAGGAATTATTTACGCACAGTATATAGCGCACTTCAGAATATAACTATTAGCATAATATATGGCGTCCCCCAAGGTAACATATTGGGTCCACTTAAATTTATCAAATATAAATAACTTTCTTAAAGTGACACCCACATGTCAATGTTATTTGTTTATGACAGTACAATTATATTTATATTATGAATACCTACTTAATTTTGTCCAATATTATTGCCGCCTGCCAGCGGGGGTGGTTATGTCGGGCTTGAACCGACTAAAACCGCACGCCGTCTCGGGTCTACAGTCGCCGGAGTATAAGGTTACCCATAGAGCATATCCCTCGCACTCCGACTGACCCTGGGCCATTCGCAGTGTCCCCTCTGATAACAGCAGAGGGGTACATGGAGCGGCCCCCACCCGCGCGGACCTTGCAGGCCCGCCATACCCCGACCCCCTCGTGCAATGGGGTCAGCTGGCCCTGAAAAGGGCCGGTTGGTCAGACTCTTGGCCGTTGACGTTGACGCCAGCTACTCCAGAGGAGCAATCAATGATGCGTCATCGCCCACGTTGCCCAGGGTGCACCAAACTTGGAAGTGATCCAACCAGTCGCACCCCGAACTGTACGTACCTAGAAAAATTACTATGTCGTCAGTCAATACGGCATAGATACCTATGCCGTATATATCATATCTTAATCAAGTATAAATAACAAATGTAAGGGTGCAGTTAATTGACGAACTAAACACATACCAAAGAGATACAAAGTTGAGAAAGATTTTGTATTGGTTTAAACTGAAAAATTGACTACCATAGAAACCTTTGACAATGCCGTGTGGCGAAACCGGTCAGGTTTAATTCAATAAATAAAAAGTTGAAAAGTACAAGTAATTAATTATTTGAACATGTGTAGCAAGTTCCACGAACTGCCATCAATCAACAGTATAAATAGATCTAAAGTTCTTAAGCATAACTTATAGAATGGATACGCGAATGCGTATAAACTTTCGATACATTTTTACATACATATAATAAATAGTAGACAAATGTTTATTTGTATTGTATTTGACCAATGCATATATACGAATATTTGCATTGAGTAGGAATTGAACCACCACCACCAGGTCGAAGAATGGGGTAGGGTTATGTTCTCTGTAAACAAGTAAAGAATAATCTAATACTTATATCACAAAAAGTTAAATCAGACAAGTTAACAAGTTAAATAAACATAAAATAAGGTTGATGAAAGAAGGTGCTAAGACCTTTAAAAAAGAAAATTTAAATTTACAAACCCCAAGGAAGCGAGACTTCATTTACTGTCATGAAACTTTTCATGTATGCCTGCCGGTTTCTAGTGTTTTAGATCTGCCCTATATAAATTTGATCAATGTATGTTCTGTGAGGTCGACCCCGGCTTGTCGGCCTACTTACACATTTGACGTTCCTTACTTTTGAGATCTAATAATAGAGTATCCCGCGCCGTTTTTACACAATTACAGATCAAGAATAGACCCAAATGTTACACCGGCTAACCTTTAGATCAAAATAACTCATTTCCACAGTCTTATAGTAGACGCAAATAAATACTATGACCCTATTCGGCTGAAATGTTATTTTAATCGAAGTGTGTCAAAGCCAAAGAGACCTAGTTTAGCTGACATCGAGGTAAAGTTTTCCATTTAACTGGTAACTCGAATATTTAGCAATCAGTTAGATGTTTGTTACTCAACCACGACAGAACGGCTGAACGGATGCTGGTTGAAATTTCATCATTTCTCTGGTATAGCTCTACCAGGGGTAGCCTCTGTGGCTATCAATGAGATAATTGCCAAATAGTCTGACTTTGAAAAGGTTAAAAGCACCTACGTTTTTAGTTTGTTTAATGCGTAGTTTTTATATAAAGCCACTTACGCCCACAACTGTGCCTATACACATATAAAGCTAACCAAACAAAATTTCTATGTTATTGTTCGACCTTTGGTTACTTGAAACTTTGTGAAGTTCAGATACCGATTACATCACAAAATCGTACTATCCTATTAATATTATAAATTGTGTAGGGATGTCACTCTTTAACGCAAAAATATTAGAAGAAAGATACAGATATTGAATAAGCAAGCTGAAGTGGCAATGGGCTGAGCACATCTGCCGAAAGACCGATGGCCGATGGAGCAAACGAGTGCTAGAGAAGAGACCACGGATCGGCAAACGGAAGGTGTGTCGCCCCCTAGCGAATATGGACGGACGACCTGAAAAAAGTGGCTGGGATAGACTGGATGCGCAAGGAGGATAGGGTGCTATGACACACTTTGGGAGAGGTCTATGTCCAGCAGCGGACGACAATAGGCTAAATGATTGATTGATAGATCATAGTCTGGAATAACACACAGGTTAGAGCTGGCTAGGTTAAAGAAACAGAGCAATGAAAGATGACACATTATTAGCAAATTCTATGACTACTAACTGGCTGTATGGATTTAAAAAAAATCATTAACTCATTAATCTAGTTTTTGCGCCTCATTCCAAATTCGAAATTCATAATTCATTCCCGCCTGACGGTGGAATCGTGATACAATTGTCTATAGAAGTCTACACGGTTACTCGTAACGTCTGTGTATAATATGGTCTATTCATATATAATATAAGTAGATTACAAACATACTCGTCTGTTTTGGCGCCAACGCGGGAAAAGACACATCGAGGCAGCGTTTCATTTTATTATTTTATTTATTGAGTATTTATGTGTAAAAGTGGTGGATTTTTAGATATAAAGTCTTCGACTTTGCATTTTGCACAAGTGTAGGAAAGTGGCATATTTACAGTCAATTGTGATTTTTCGTATTGTTTTCAAAACTCCACAGAAGCCTCTAGTAAAGTCCCCACTACTTTACGAGGGCAGGACTTTGACTTGACTTATTACTATGAAGGAATTTACTTGACTTGACTTATGACTAAATGACAAAAACGCTGCATAATATAGAATTCATATGCAAATTACTTGTTTGTGGCCAAATGTGATGCAAAGAAGCCAAAAATAAAAGAAAATGTACTCATACATACAAAAATACTCACGCCTTCTTCCCAGAAGCGTAAACAGAGGAGTAGGTAACACCTATATTTCACTAACAATCATTTTCGGTACCACGTAATGGGCACTTTGCAGGTTGCATGTTTAATGTATACTGTCGGATGGAGAACAGCCCTATCCTTCAAGCTCCTTATATTGCTCCCACGGGATAAGGGGGGTAACCGTTCAAATCTACTACACAAAGCGGTATAATATTTTTATTATTTTTTACATATTTACTAACAGTACGTGGACTACATTACTAGAATTCGATGAGTGTGTGATGTAATTGCATAGTGAATAAACCCTTTTACATCATCAACCGATGAGACGCATAGTGGCCACGTGTGTTAATTATCTTGTACTAGCAGTTGCCCGCTGATCCGCCCGCGTGAAGTTTTCGTTCGTTTCGTTCGTTCCCACTTCCAATGGGAACCTATTCCAGAAATAAAAAGTAGCCTATGTATTATTCTAGACTATAATCGATCCTTGTACGAAATTTCAGCCAGATCCGTTCAGCCGTTTTGGCGTGAAAGAGTAACAAACATCCTTACTTATAAAGTTTCGAGTTTTTAATATTAGTAGGATTTTATTTTAATGACTTCTTCTACCATCCTCATCATCATCTTCATATCATATCGCATCCGAGGCTCTCACCTCGGAGCGCGGAATCCGCTAACTTCTACCCATTTTAATTACGGTGGGTACACTTTTAACTTTTGTCTGACAGACAAAAGTTAAAGTCTTTCTGTTTGTTTGAATTGGCTAATCTTTGAAACAGCTGGCCAATTTAAACGGAGCTTACACTAGTAGATAGATAACTAATGTTATAAGGCGTAACGTAGGCAACATTTATTTACGGAGAAGAATTAAATTTCCGCACAAAGAAAATACAAACCTGGAAGTTTAGTTAAAAAAAGTTCATAATGCGTAATGCTAAAGAGTGGGATGCCCTGCCTGAGTCGGTGTTTCCGAAAAGCTATAACCTGTGCGTCTTCAAGCCTAGAGTGAACAGGTTGCTTTAAGGCAAGCGTGCTCCACCATCGACCACCTCATCATTTACCAACAGGGAAGATAGTGGTCAAACGTGGGCCATTATTAATTTTAAAAAAAACAATTCCACTCGTACGAAGCCGCGGGCACAGCTAGTATAACATATTATATTACATAGCGAGCATGATGTGCAGTCGAAGACAACCACTCGTTTACGTGCCCACTGCATTGTAAAGCTGTCAGTCGTTAAAAACTCAATTGAAATGTGTTGCAAGACTGAAACTATAAATAATATGTAAATTCAGAAGCTTATTATTCTCGAACTCTATAAATATACTAATGAATCCATATTTCTCTTGGTTACCTCACAAATTCGGAACGACTTTACCGATTTTATTCATGTTTATTCCAAGTTTTCTAATAATTGGTGGGGTGTGTGTTGGGTAACCTCCTCGAGTGTCGCTCCGATTCCGATCCCGCTGCAGTCCGGGGGGAACGGAATCGGAGCGGCCGGTACACCCTGGGCGGCGGTCAATGGCTTCCCCTTCACCCCTTCATAGGGTTGGCATTGATCGTCGGCCAATACCCAACGTAGCGGGAACACATCGCTCTCCGTACTCCTCTGCTTTCAGAGGAGACAGGATGAGCGATGCTGTTAGTGGTGAGATGGCCCAGGGTCAGCCGGGGTGCGAGGGATATGCTCTATGGGTAACCTTACACCCCGGCGTCTGAAGACCCGAGACGGCGTGCGGTTTTAGTCGGTGCAAGCCCGACATAACCGCCCCCGCTGGCCGGCGGGGGGGTATCCGAAGGGATTTCCGCACGATAAAAAAAAAAAAAAAAAAAGGTACTTTAAAAGATTTTACGGAAAGAAAAATAAGGAAAATTATACAGAAAATTGGAAGCATTCTGAAAAGTTAACAACTGTTTACGTCACATTTCATTCTACATTCCATATGCTATGCCCATTGAATTAGATTATTATTGTTATTGAAAATTAAAATTAATTATATACAAATCGTATTAGTAAATAATATGTAATTAAAATTCCTAAATATAATATAATAATATGTCAGATACAATAATTACTAATAATACTACACTGTCGTATTGGGACTGTCTGTAATGACTGATGTATGTAAGATAATAATGAATAAATATTCCAGTATTCCATGTGTGTGGAGCTGCGCGCAACAGCTAGTAATTTTATATATTCGCCGGATGTAATACAGAAACGCATTTGCATTCCCTCACTTCATTTGCTTTAATTTTACGTTCTAAAATGTTATGTCTGTGTGTCTGCGTCAAATAAAACTTTTATGACTTGCACGCGATCATAATACAAACTTTCATATTGTCCTTCTGGAATTAATAATATCGACCCAAACGTAATAAACAGCGATGACTGACTATCTTTACGAATTTTCTTAGTACGGCTGTTTATATGTGACTCGAATATTATTAGTTATTGCATAAACATAACATAACTTCACGCCTGTATCCCCGAAGAGGTAGGCAGAGGTGTTTTACACCCACGATTCGCTAGTTATGTCTAGGTCCCAATGTAATAGGGGGCGAGCCTATTGCCATCTACCGCGCACATTACTAAGCGGGCGATAGTCAACATTTTTAATACACCCATAACTACGAAAAGTCAGAGGTGTGTGCCCGTGGCTATTGGGGATCGAACTCAAGACCTCGTCTCGGTAGTCCGTTACGTACACCACTGGGCTATCGCCGCTTTTTTGGTTTGGTTGGTATTGGTTATTGGTTCCCTGTAAAATTTTATAAGTTAACTAGCTGTTGTCCGCGTGGAAGCTTGTTCCCGTTCTCGTTTCCCATGGGACCCTATTCCAGGAATGAATTAGCAAATTATTAGCTTAAGTATTATTCCAGACTATAATTATTTATCCCTGTACTAAATTTCAGCCAGATCCGTTAAGACGTTAGAGCGTGATTGAGTAACAAACATACAAACATCTTCACAAACTTTCACATTTATAATATTAGTAGGAGTAGGATTAGTAGGAAGTAGGATAGGATACAAGAGCTACTACATCTCTACTACTCCATGATCGGGGCCGACTCGCCGTCCTTACAGAAGCAGGCCGTGGTGGAGGCGTGTCGTGTGTGTCCTTACACACGCCTGCCAACTCACCGACGCGGGATGAAACCCGACCCTACCAGGTGGGCCGCGGTGGCGGTCAAAGTACGCCGGTAACCCTGGGTTATCCTTTCGAGGGCTTACCCGGGGTGCCCGGAAATGGACATTTGGGGAGGACACTGTGTGGTTTTAGTCGGTCCGATAACGACACGCCCACCCCATCGTCGGCACCGATGGGGTGAAGCCCGTGGGGGTTTCCACAAGTTTAAAAAAAAAAGTTACTACATCTCGTCCCGCAGGGCTCGGGGCTAAGTGGAAAGCTTGTCCTAGCCTCGTCCATCAACCAGCAGGTGTACTGGCTACGAGGTGAAGTTGACTTGGTCCCTGAAGATCTTGGTAACAAAGTAACACTTATGTTAGATTATTCAATTCATACACTCAAGATTATTCTCAATTCGCAATGCATATTGTTTGTGTTCACTGGTTATAGATTAGACAATATGGATTTTGGATATAAAAGAACAACACTTCAGTTCAATTGTTGCTTCAGAAGTCATCATTTATAGGGTTCCGTGGCCAAATGGCTAAAAACGGAACCCTTATAGATTCGTCATGTCTGTCTGTCTGTCCGTCTGTATGTCACAACCAGCGTTTTGTTTCCGAAACCCCCCTGTAACTTCTAAAATAAGAGATTGATAAAAATTAGTTTGAACGAGATCTAGTAAGTAGTTTTTTTTAATGCGTCATAAATCGTGAACCGCAATTTACCTTTCATTTAATCAACTCAAATATAAAAAATTTACTTGCTGCTACGGAACCCTTCATGGGCGAGTCGGACTCGCACTTGGCCGTTTTTTTTTAATTTTAATGTTATTTCATTTGGCTATTGAAACTTGCATCTAGTATCGATTTGGCATAATATCAATCAGCCTGTCATAAAAAAAAAGAATCGGGAAATAATAACTGACAGTAAATATAGTTTACAAATTCGATCGGAAAGTAAGATGCAACAACAACGGATGAAAAATAGGGAATGTGGAAAAGAAGGGGCTAAGTTAAGACCTGTGGTATTGTCGCAAGCTGTAGGTGTGATATGCAGTATGTAGTATATAAACTGCAACCTAAAGTTAATATTAATTGAAATAGTGGTAAGTCCTGCTCACACAGACACTTTCGAGCGGCGAAAAAACCTTACTTTACTAGTGCCTAACTACAAAACGCAAAAAATTAAATTTACTATGAAAAATCATCATTCATTTTCCCCTCACCGGTGATAATTTTGACAACCAGTTACAGGGCGCTTTTTTTTCGTGCAGAAATTCCCTCGGAATCCCGCGGGGGATGTTATGGGGGGGGGAGGTTATGTCGGGCTTGAATCGACTAAAACCGCATGCCGGCTTCTGACGATGGGGTGTAATGTGGCCCATAAGGCATTTCCCTCGCACCCTGACTGACCAGGGCCATCGCCGGTTTCGAGATGGCCTCCGGTTGTTTGGGAACCACGGTGTCCCCATCTTGCATCTGGCATATACGGTCCCTTAATACATACTGTATGGATTGAGGGACCTATTTAAAACATTTGTAAAAGTATTGAATGATCTTTAATCTTGATGAATATTGGTAGGAAATGTTCGTCTGTATTTTTACTAAAATATGAGTATTAGATTGAGGTTCTAGGTGCTTCGATTCAGTAAGAACTAGGTGATCGTGTGTGGATTGAGGGAGCCCATTTAAACTGCTGTATTTTTTTAAATTATCATTTTACAATTTTTTAAATCGGTTCTACCTTTTTTTTATAACCTCTACAAAACCTAGATGACATTAGTTTATCGATTCACGGTTTGGACCCTCAATCCATACGCACACGTATAGCGTAGCGGTATAGCGTTCCAATGCCAAGCCAGAGATCACAGGCTCGATTCCCGCTCAGGGCAAATATTTGTATGCATACAAATATATGTAAAATTTATGTATAAATGTATTTATGTATTTATATGTAATTATCGCTCGCTTAATAATGTGCCCGGTAGATGGCAATAGGCTCGCCCCCTATTACATTGGGACCTCAACATAACTGGCGAATCGTGGGTGTGTAATACACCTCTGCCTACCCCTTCGGGGATACAGGCGTGAAGTTATGTTATGTTATGTTATGTAATATAGCATCGGCACGCGGTTTCACCCACGTAAGTCCTGATCCTGTAGGAACATTATGATAAAAAGCATGTTACCAATGTTACTCTTAGATAATGTGCTATTCTAATGGTGAAATAATTTTTGAAATGGGTTCGGCAGTTTCAGAGTTTATCGATTACAAACGAACAAATCTTTCCTTTTTTTAATATTATAGTATAAAAGTATAGATTTATGTATTAAAAAATACGAATATAAGTATGTTTATTCGCATTCTATAACCCCACATCACAATTTGTGCTTAGTTTGAGGTCTAGATGGCACTGTGTATATGTCCTACAGTATTTATCTTTCATTTGAATATTCATTGGCCACGATAACCGCTTACCATCTAGTTTTTAGTACCATAATAGTACAAAAAGAGTTATTCTATATAGTTCATTTAAAAACCGCGCAGTTTCAAAGTAAAAAAACACTAACGATGACATCACAAAATATATTCAATTGCACAAGCTCCCTAAGTTTAGAAGAGACGTCGCACCACTCAATGGGTGTTGCTGTCTCGCTCTAAACAAAGCCCAAATCGTTAAAGAAAAGGTACGGTAAGCACACAAGCTCTTGATAGTATAACGTCCTATCGATCCTGTGTACGCTCTATACCTCATTTATGTTGAATGAACTTCTTCTGGTTGTCTACTAGTGATTTCTTAGATTGAAGTCTACACATATGCCTTTCAGATGAAATAACGCTCCAGTCAATAACGTGAATTTTATATGCGGGCTTTTAGCATATTGCTTG
Source organism: Cybosia mesomella (assembly GCA_946251805.1). Classification (NCBI taxonomy): domain Eukaryota; kingdom Metazoa; phylum Arthropoda; class Insecta; order Lepidoptera; family Erebidae; genus Cybosia; species Cybosia mesomella. The sequence continues at coordinate 5,995,085 of OX276406.1, forward strand.
TAAACACACGAGTGTTTCGTGCGAAGATTGAAGGGTTAAATCACGTTTTTTTTCCTTCGGTCTTCCTTCCTGCCCAGTACTGTATGTTTTTAGATGAATGTATTATTTTATTATGCATTAAATAAATAAATAAAATAGTACCAGTACTGTATATTTAAGGTGAATATAGAATAAGCTAAGCATAGCTTGCAATAGGCGTTTTAAAATGCGGATAACGATACATGTACCTTTTTTTTTGTGCTGAAATCCCTTCGGATAAAGATACATGTACCTACTTATACAATATGTTTTAAATACATTATAATGAACTATTTCCGAAGATTGAAGGGTTATTCGTTAATTGTTTTATGGCTTTATTCTGAAATACAGTATGCAGCATCTAAACTGAAATCTTAATTCAAATGAAACATTGGTGAATAAAAACACAGCGCTATCTAGGCCCAAGGCAAGCATGGCTTGTAATCTGCATTTTAAAGTGCAGATGAACATACATACGCTTATAAGTTTATTAGTATTATTATTATTTCCTTAATTTTCCCTTAAGTACTTCTGAGTATTGCGTGCTAATGAAATCTTTGCGCAATATGAAAAGAACTGTTTCAGAAGATTGAAGTTTAATCACGTTCTTATTTCCTTCACTCACCCTTCCTTCCAAGTACTGCGTATTTATAGAATCATTGGGCAATATGAGAGGAACTGTTTCCAACAACTGAAGGGTTCGTCACGTTTTTTCCTTCATTCTACCTTCCTTCTGAGTTTTATGTTGGTATTTACAGAATCTTTGCGCAATTCAAAAAGAACTGTTTCAGGTACGATAACAAACTTTCAGCATCGGACCGTGAGTTTTTCTGTAGGAAATGCTATTAAAAAGTAATTAATGACGCAAATGGTTATTTCGAAATGTTCGCCGAGTAGAACTTTATCGATTTAGTTTTATACTTTCATTCCGTAATTAAAATACCCTTGGTATTTTCGTAATTAGGCTTAAATTATAAATGTATCAATGTAGACAACAGAATGGTAACATAATATCGACAATTAAACGACTGAAGGTTGCAAGCGACATCGACTCTTCAAAGAGAAATGGTCCGAAATAACATCAGAAGCACTCGACGCACAATGATTTTCCTGTCTACTGTGGTGTCACTTCTAAACTTTTGTCTTTCAACCATGGATATGTTTTCATTTTTCAAAACTATGTTCAGCGTTGTACCGAAGTGCGTGTATCTCATAATGCGACATACATAGATTAGTCGCATAATTAAATAGCACCATTCTATTTCACACTCACTAGAATTGGTTAAATAGAACAGAATGGGAAGTCGCCCATGGTGAATTGAAGTATGTCATGGACGATATTAATCGTCACTGCATTCATAATATCCGAACAGGTGCTTTACGCGCACTCTGACAGTAAGTGACCTATGATCTAATATTATATGAATATTATGATAGAAGATTGATTATTAAGTACCTACGGGAGTTAACAGTGGGATAGTTTATATTTTAAGTAGATTATACAATACATCTTTTATAAAGTCGAAAACAATCAGGTATGTTTTCCAAACTTTGTGGTGCTAACATTTTTTTGTAATTTTCTACGACATTCTACACAGCGCTATCTAGACCCAAAGTAAGCATAGTTTAACTAGCTTGTGTTATGGATTCTAGAATGCGAATAAACATACCAGACCAATGCAAATAGACATACCTACTCATGCACACAAATATTGCACTGAGCAGGAATCGAACCCGCGACCTCCGACTTAGCAGTCGAATGCACTACCGCTACGCCACAGAAGTCGTCATTTCCTAACAGAATACCGGAAATCCCCACTGATTCCCCCACCTCCTTCTCCCCCTGCCGGCCAGCGGGGATAAGGCAATTCCCTCGCTCCTCGGCTGACCCCAATGTCATATTACTAATTGCTACTGAGGTGTACTGTTAGAGCCCATGCCCTAACAGTATACCTCAGTAGCAATTTGCTTAATCTTGGAATCTGAACCCCGTAAACATAGTCATCACGAATATTTTAAGGAGGCAGACATTTGCTATGATTTCCAGCCAGTGTCTCCGTCTACCGAGTATTTTGTTCTTCTAATAGTAATGACCGACTATATTTCAACCATTGACCGAAGGTTCCCCCTTGCCTCTATAGGTGTGATAAATCAATGATAGTTACCTGCCATCCCTGCAATAGCAGCGAGCGGTCTACAGTCCGCAGCCACATGACAGCATCTCCAGCCTGGAAATCGCGTAGGCGGTGACAGCGGGAATGCAGGAACAAGCCGAGGCACTTGAGCAGCTCTGAGGTAGAGGCTTGGATGACCGTCTTCCGTGGCGCCACCACCGGTCCCACGGTGCTGGGCGGTAGCTTCTCGTAACATACATTGTTGTTGAGGGCGTTTGCGCGCGCTACGTCCACGGGAGCGGGTAGCGCTGGCACCGGTGCCGTGGTACCGCGCACGTACACACCAGCCACATGCGCATTCTTGTTGCGATCCAGGGGTACATTGTCCGTCAGCGGCGCCCTGAATGTAGTAACGCTCTTGCTTTTGCATTCCAGTTTCTTCTTGTTGTTGTTCGCTGTCGAAAACCGCTTCCAGGACAGCGCGTTTATGAACAGCGAGTGCTTCTTCAAGTTCTTCTCCAGCGCCGTCTTTTCCGATATGATCTTGGCGGCGTCGTCGAGAGTGGCGCGGCGCTCGTCGCGCAGGACGTCCCTGTTCTCGCGGTTCTTGGCATTGTTGAGCCGCTCGTAGGAATAGGCGAGTGCGGCTCGGTCAGTGGGGGGCGCGGCGGCGGGCGGGCGCCGCTCGCGCGGGCTGAAGCTCAGCACGGTGCCCATGAGGCCCGCGCGCGTGCAGGCGCTAGGTGCCCGCATGCATCACGTTCGCGGCCGGTGGCGGCGGCGGCCCGTGTGGGCTCGATAGGGGCGCGCATGCGTGCTGAGGACCACCTATCGACCGCGGCGCGCGCAGCAGCTGACGGACCGCGCCCCTCAGGCCCCGCGTCGCCAACCCCTGTAAACAAACCCCGGACTCGCACTCACTCCGGCACAGAATTACTTATCGGCTATTAATTCTAATTAAATATGGAATCTTCTCACCGGAGATTTGATGATAACAGGCTAAGGCGCCATTTAATGACTTGGTCGTGACTGTTGAGTATTAGGTTTATATATCTTATTAACAGTAGCTTGGATATTTATTGTACTTCAATATTTACTGCGAGGCAGTGAAGCTCATTCGGTTTATATTCCGTCTTCATAGAGTGGCTAATTTCAGTCGTATGTTGTCTACCAATGAATTCGATACTTCTTTAGGATTCAATAGAATACACAGAGTACATAACCAGTAGATCAGGGAGGTAGTTGCACAGACTTACAAGATTATTGCGGATGTTACATAATAATGCGGCGGAGTTCCTGGGACATAATCGAATCGCCCACGACTTTCGATTCCCAATTACTTTTGACACTTGTGACTCCCATGTGTAAAATGTAGGTTGACTCGGTACTGAATTCAATGACATTTTTTTTTTCAAAAAATGCAGAGCGAATTCGTAATGCAGGTACCGATTTCAGAAAAATAAATGTATTGTGGGGGTGCCATTAAAACCTTCTGCGTCAGTAAGTTTGAATGCTCACCTGACTGCACGTGTAACTACTATAGTAGTATATCTGAAATCATTTTTTATTTTTCGCATTTGATTATATTGATTTATTATAATTTGTTTTTTACGAGTATTTTTTTTATAAATAATTACTATCAATTTACTATGGTATTAAATAAGCTCAGGGCTGGTATCATTTGAAGGGTAAATTTGTTCAAGTAATTTTTGATTCCTGGTTGAATACCTTCTGATATCACGCTGTGGGTACGACGAAGCGGATATGTCAAAGTCAAACCTACTGAAACCGGTGTCTCCGATATCAGACCTATTGGTTGCTCGTGCCCAGAGTGTATTGCAAGGAGTTAGCATGAATTAGCATCAATCGTCAACAGTACCTACACACGGCCAAATAAATAAGTACACCTTTACATGTGAAGGTGTGGGTGTGTGGTGAAGGTTTTGGCGAATGCTTTCCTCTCGGGGTCAGACGGAAGTATAAACCAAAGTATGTAGGAGGAGTAGGTGAGTGGATTCCTGACTCACAAGTGCATGCTCTGGATGCTACCGACAATGGTGCTCATATAATATATAATAGTACAATTTGCAAAACTGCTGAATAACCAAAAATATTTAACTGAATTTGGTGGACATCGCTAGACCAAAACTACTTTTTAAATAATATAGAACTGAATAGCACCAGTGCCACTGAATTTTAAATAACTACGATGCGTCATACATAAGCTTTGCCATAAAAACGGTTCATTCCAAGTAATGGCGAATAATAGGTATTCGCAGAAAGTACTCCATTAACGGAATACTAAACCTTACACTAGCGAGGTAATTTTATAGCCTGCTTTATATCCCCACAAGACTGATGACCGTTCCGACAAATTGAAAGTTACTTTTTATTGAAGTAGGTACTAGACATAAATAAGAGTTTAAACGAAAGATTTTCTTTGTCTACTGCTCTTTGTAAGTCCGTAAAGTATATTAAAGCATCATTGACAACTCTATGTTGTCAAGATCACTAGCTAAGTCTTTCAATTTAGTTAAAATATTGCTTCATTCAGATATAGGCATTGTGTAGGTAAGGATAGGATAGGAGAATTTATGAGATACCACTAAGATCTTCGGGCCTCAAGTCAACCTCACCTGCTGATTGACAGACGGGCCTCTGAAGCAGGCTCACCTCCACGGCCAGACGTCAGTCATTCCCGTAAACACTAAAATAAACGAATACTGGAGCTGTAAGAGAGCGGACCTCGGACTGTGCAAGCTATGGATGCAACCAGGATTGGTACTCCGATGCACAGGAGATGATGAACTTTACAAAATACTTTACGAATTGTATAAAACCAAAATGTATCCTCGTCCTTGTCTTTCCTTCTGTAGACATAACATAACATAACATAAACTCACGCCTATATCCCCGAAGGGGTAGGCAGAGGTGCTGGCACCCACATTTCGCCAGTTTATGTTTAGGTCCCAATGTAATAGGTGGCGAGCCTATTGCCATTAACCGGGCACTTATAAACCTGCGATAAATAAACACATAACTTCGAAAAGCATCGAAAAGTCATTGGTGTTTGCCATGGTAATACCTGGGATCGAACCCGAGACCTCGTCTCAGCAGTCCTTTACCCATACCACTAGGCTACCGCGGTTCTGTAGAAAAAGAGATGGTAAATACGTTTTAATTCTCTCAAACTTGTTTAAACTTGCTTAGAAACAATCTTTTAATTGATTTTATGCATTTATAGTGGTAAAATGTGTCCCCCCCCCCTGTAACTTCTAAAATAAAAGAATGATAAAACTAAAAAAAATATATGATGTACATTACTATGTAAACTTCCACCGAAAATTGGTTTGAACGAGATCTAGTAAGTAGTTTTTTTTAATACGTCATAAATCGTAAAACTCAATTTGCCTTTCATTCAATCAACTCAAATATAAAATTTGAAAAAAAGCATTATTATGTTACTTGCTGCTACGGAACCCTTCATGGGCGAGTCCGATTCGCACTTGGCCCCTTTTATGTGTCAACAGTCAGCCATCTTACAATTTTATTCTCTTTCTGTAAAAATCACCGTACGTGTACGTGTACGCAATACACGACATAGAAAAAATAAGTGTTTTTTTAATTTACTTGACGACCATCGAAGTTGTGTAAGCTGTTGATTGCTGAGTTGAATATATGACTAACATTCAGCTCAGCGGGCAACATGATACATATATATATTATATATTTATGCCTATATTACCCATACAGTGTAAATATACATAACCATACATCACCGACGCGGGATAAAACCCGACCCCACCAGGCGAGGCCGCGGTGGCGGCCAAAGTCCGTCGGTAACCCTGGGGTTATCCTTTCGAGGGCTTACCCGGGGTGCCCGGCAACGGACACCTGGGGAGGACACCGTGCGGTTTTAGTCGATACACGACATAACCACCATACATACAAATATTTGCACGGACAGGGAATCGAACCCGCGATCTCTTAATTAACAGTGGTACATTCTACTGCTTCACCACAGGGGTTGTCTTTCACATAATGTCCAGGGTTCCAGCCAAATCAAAGTCACCATGAGAACCAGTCGTGATACCGAGGCCGTCCGTAATGTGTTTACAGAAGCCCTACATGACTGCGACACTGGCTAAGCCATTGTTTATTTATTCAGTAACGATTCTATGTTAATATTGTGGTCCTAAAAGTATTCAGGAGCGAAAGACATGTCAAAATTTACTTTCTTCAGGACGCTCACGGTTGTAATAAATCGAAGAAATGATATTCGTCAGAAAGCTATAATAAGGTTATGCCGGGTAATGCGTAATGAGAGAGAGAGTAAAAACATATGTCTATCTCTCAACGGCTGTCACGTGTAACCAATTCAACCCCTTTTCGCAACGAGTTTTACAAGTTGACGTATGTAGAAATTTTATTTATTGAGGACTCTCGTGGTTTTGAGTTCTGTCCTGAAATTAATTGATTCTAATTAATCTTTTCATGAAAAAAATACCGTAGTAAATACTTCAAAAGTATTTGGTTACAATATAAAGTTAATTTACTTATATATCATATACTATTTCAAGTTATATACCCAGAACAACACGTGTAGCACTGAGGTGTCACGTCACAATCATACGGCACAAATATTTCATAATTTCATCTAGGCCTAAACGGTTCAGTATGTAGGAACCGCCTGTTTTCTTTGCCGCATGATGAAGACTTGAAATTTTTTAACAACGCACCTGCTTCCGTCTGCCTATAATTCTGGGACTAGTTAAGAATACAAGCTATTTCAGTTATTAATATTCCTGAAAAAAAATTCGCAAAATAAAGCAGCCTATGTCATAATACAGGGTATATACAGGGTATACTCTTAACACAGAGGCTTCATCACAAAGAGTGTCTTTTTTTTAAGTCCGTCAATTAACTTCACCCCGCTGGATGGTGAGAAGCGAAGGTGAAGTCTAGAAGATAAAGGCCACCATTTCAGATCAGACGAACCTAAACTGCTGGTCCCTACTTCAACGGTCCCGACAGATGATTTTTGACGCCCCGCTTGAAGAACCCGGAATTGTAGAGCAATCCAGCTGTATAGAAAACTCTCTCATAGTGCACCCCGACAAAAGTGGCATCGGTCTTTTTTTTACTACCGGGGGAGATGTAGCTGCTTCGGCAAATACAACTAATGTTCTGCCAAGGTGGCTTATAAATGTGGGGTATAATGGTGGTTAATCAGTTTTGTCTTTCTGATTAACAGAGGTCACAGTAGGCATGGACATAGGTCCACCGACATCTTCGGGTCCTAAGCCAACCTCACCAGCAAGCTGGTACAACATCGCTGATTGACACACGAGGCTCTGTTGGGGGCTCCAATGACAGTCGCTGCCGTGCAAGCGAAAATAAACTGAATCAGGGAAAGGAGTAAAAGAGCACGCCTCGGGCTACTACAAAATTAGTGTTGATGAGGATTCCACTACCTCATAATGCGAAAATTCCTCATATTTTGAAGTTCCTCAAATATTACTAAATAAATAATAAACAAAAGTTAAAAAAAATCTATATATAGCAACACCGGTACTGGCCGCAGCGAGCGACCCACTTACTCGTGATCTTCCCTGCTTATTTCCGAAATATACGTGATACAAATTTCATATCAGTTTAAACTTTTGCAATATCTGTAAAAATGACGAAATAATCGGTTATACATGTTTAACGTTTTCCACCCTGTATAGTATACGTATTCAATAGAAAAAACCCGAACTTTTACGAACTTTACGGAGCTGTACAGCAATACCTATCTTCCCCTCTTTTCTCCCCTAGCAAGCGCCTTTTTAGTAATGCTGGATTGGTGTATGATGAGTTAAGAAATCGGTTGTAAGGTGAAATAGCTTCGAAACTATATAATCGTTCTTCTCTCTTCTTCTTCTCCTCATTTGATTCCTCTTCCGCTTCCTCTTGCTCACATAATATCCTCAATCCATCCTCATTCTCGTACTGTTTTCTTGGTATTTCGTCTTCCACTTCCTACTCCTCATAACCACTTCCTCATCAGCGCTATTCGAAATGCAAGCTTTAGATGCAACCGGGATTGGCGCTTGAATCAAGAAGAGTCTGTGGAGAGACAGCGAGAGGTGGATGAATTCACCATCTTTGCACCCTCTACCCTTATTACTATCGATAGAACTTTAGGTAATTTTATTTACCACTAATCTATAGAACCACAGGCTAAAAATACCCCCGCATCGACCAGCAGAACCTGACTTTTGAACTTTCAACCTTCAACTTATCGGGCTATGACAATGATATGTTGAACTTTAGTACCACAAAAGACGTACCATCAAGCTCATTGTATGTTGATAGTGACGTAGAGCTTTGTTGTTGAACTGATAAATTGAAACTCATTCATCGTTCGTAGCCCTATTGAACTTTCGTAGCGCCGTAGCACATTGCGTAGCTCCTGTTTTAATCTTTCATCGTTGATAAATAACATCGTTTATATTTTTAAATCTCTGCAGTTATTTATATGGCGAATAAAGAATATACTATCAGTTTGTTTTGTCTATCCATTTAGTATTACACGCGTTGTTGCTACGGAATGGGACTAAAGTAACAACAACTATAATAACGAAAAATATTCCGTTCAGATAGACAGATAAAAAAAAATTGTTTTCTATACTAATATTATAAAGAGATAAGATTTGTTTGTTTGTAATCGATAAACTCTTAAACTACTGAACCGATTTCATAAATTCTTTCAGCATCAGAATACTACATTATCCCGGAGTCACATAGGTGCCTTTTTACCCAATATTCCCACGGGGTCAGAATTAAGAGCGAGCGCAGCCCCGGGCCACATCTAGTTTGTTATAAATATCATTCATACTTACACTCATAAACTTTTCATATGGTTTTTTTTTTAAAGCTGGTATTTTAATGTTACAAATTCCTCAATTTTTTAATAATTCACTATCTTCTAATAATATTATTTGACATGTTTGAAACCAACCAATTGCGACATTTAAAATTCCAATCATATTACTGTTATGAAGCGTATATCGAAGCGAACATCAGAACCGATTAGTTCCAGACAGATTAAAACGTCAAAGGGGGAGGGTGAATAGGAGATTCTTATTAGGCAAACACACATTCAATTTTAATCCTTATAGTTAAGAAATAAAGTAGACATTTAAACTGTGGTTGATATAAATTCATACTACACGCACATACCGCAAAACAAGAGTTCAATGACCTTTGCGTAAAGGATAACCGAGAAAGATTTTTAATATAAACTGGTTGATGAAGTCTTATTTTGCACACTTGAAATGGACTTAAAAGTATGAGAATTTAATTTTTTTAATTTTTAGGCATTCGTTGGCATATTATTTTTTGAATCGGCGAAAATTCTTTAGTCGGTTCGTTGTCCGATTTTCATGATTCTTTTTTTTTAGAAACTTTTCCTTAGAATTTAAAAGTAAAAGAAGATAGATTTAGATCGGAAAAAGAGAACATCTAGGACGGGACTTGAACCCGCGAGAAGTCCCTTACAGGGGAAATGCTCTGACCAACTGAGCTACTTAGACACGTCCCATATATTCGAAATTCTCCGATATATTATATACGTCCCAAGGCGACGCTGGATCCATCTACCGTAATTCTTGAAAACTACGGAAACAATTAATGACTTTACAATCATTTTTAAACATTGTTTTTTGATTACTCCGCCACATTAATTCAATGAAATTCTTAAGCAATTAATATGCTTACTTTTCCTATAGATTTAGATCGGAAAAAGAGAACATGTAGGAAGAGGACTTGAACCCGCGACCAGTCCCTTAAAGGGGGAATGCTCTGACCAACTGAGCTACCTAGACACGTCCCGGATATACGAAATTCTCCGATATATTATATACGTCTCAAGGCTGGTTCAAGTCCCGTCCTAGATGTTCTCTTTTTCCGATCTAAATATATAGGAAAGTAAGCCAACTAATTGCTTAAAAAATTCATGGAATAAAAGAAGATGTTGGTTATAAAATTATTTATTTACATTGCTAATTATACACATAATAAGACACATAAATTACATTTAAAGAATAGGTATGATGATCGATTTTGAAAAACCGTCCTTAATTGCTTAGCATCATATATTATTTAAATTCAAAGGGAAGAATATGTTTCAGCAGAAATTGAAGGTTTATTAGGAAAATATATCGTATCGTAGTCTAGTTTAGAGAGTTTTGTAAAAGCAGAATCGGTACGGCTATTTTAAACCATGTATTCCAAAATTCTAAACAAAAGACATTCGAAATTTTACGTTATGTTTGATCATATACTCGATAATTTCACATTTACTTCGGGCCACCAACCAGGTGGACACCGAAGTCTTAAAATCACGCAAAAAAAATCAAAATCTTACACCCACTTTTTATCACTTTTCTTGACGTTTCACATGATTCTAAGTCTAATTAAGCAAAAAAAATTTTTGTGTCGGTCTGTCTGTTGGTCTGGATGTCTGGATGTCTGGATGTCTGTTTACGCAATAACTCAAGAACCACTTATCCGATTTAAAAAATTCTTTCGCCAATCATCTTGTTTGGTTAATGGGAAGAACTGATTAGATTTTGGGGTTTGTACGTTCAAGGTTTCGGGTACCTACCATACAAATTGTCCCTAAAAAACTTTTACAAATGAGTTTCTTTCGAGTTATCAGAGTAACGCGTATTTCACTTTGACATTTGAGTGACAATGACAATACGTATTTTGTATATTTACATAAAACAACCAAACTCTGAAAGAAACTGAAATATAATTTTTTTTTTTGTGTTTTTGACGTCGAAGACGTTTGATTTGATTTCATTCTCTTCATATTTATTGCTCAATATATAAAGACGCGTCGAATAATATGCATAAAGCCTAAGGTCTGTAATTTTGAATAAAAATACTGCAACAAAAATATCTAAGTTTGGCCCGAAGTTTGACAATCACTCTGTGATTTCCGCCCCCACTAGTTTTATGTTTGAATTTGAGGAGTTTTCAGTTACTTCTCCGGAATTTTATACCCAATACTAAAAAAAAAAAATATGGAACCAACTTCGAGTTAAGCCAAATCCAATGCATAAAGAATTATTAAAATCGGTTAATCAACGACGGAAATATCGATGAAAATACATTTAAAAAATATATTGATACAGATGAACATAGAACCTCCTCCTAAAGTCGGTTAAAAACGTGAATAGCCCGGTTCAGTTAATCTAACCGCAACACGCCTGCATCAACGACATTATCCGCCGTGCTCTTGCCACTGCTGGCGTGCCAGCCATTCGTGAACCTATTGGGCTGGCGCGTGAGGATGGCAGGAGACCGGATGGTATGTCGTTGCTGCCTTGGAAGATGGGTAGGCCTTTTGTGTGGGATGCAACATGCGTCGACACCCTTGCGCCTTCACATCTTTCAGGCACAGCAGGCTGTGCCGGCGCTGCTGCTGCATCTGCGGAAAACCTCAAGCGGCGCAAATACTGTAATTTAACAGGTGATTATATTTTTGAGCCGTTTGGGATTGAAACGTTGGGGACATGGGGCCCAAGTGCCCGCTTTGTGTACAAAGATTTAACAAAGCGGCTGATCGACGCTACGCCTGACCAGAAGGCTGGTTATTATCTTGCACAGAGAATAAGCATTGCCATTCAACGTGGCAATGCTGCCAGCCTTCTGGGAACGTTACCGGTCGGTGACGATGTGGAGGAATTTCACGACGCATTATGCATGTAAATATTTTATTTATTTAATTTAGTTTATGTTAGTAATAATAGTGTGTAGTGTTAATTTAATTTAGTATTATTTTCTATGATTAAACTGTTCTTTAACCTGTCATAAAATAATAGAAAATATTAACCGCAACTATTTTCATTGTGGAAAAACGAGCTTAGTCTAATTTATTTTCTTGACATATTGTAAGGGCAACAAAAAATATTTATGATGAACTAACATTTAAGTAGGTAACTAAAAATTTATTATATTTTGATCCGATGTACTTATTGACTAATGAATGAACAGACTTAAGAGCTGTAATATGCTTTAGCTATACAAGCGATATCTATAATAAATGATATAGAGGGATACCGAATTTTGTGAGTTTTTTGAAGTAAACGTTAAATGTCTAGGGTAATCTTCGGAACCACTGTATATAATGGAAAAAAATCTTTCAAAATTTGAAAGGTACATTATTCCCGATGGTCATATATTATGTGTAAATTAAGGTGACTTGAGCAAAAACAACCTCATATTATAAACCGAAGTTAAGTCTAGGTTGCTAGTATATAATAAAAGGAAAAGGGAAATTTTATTACCACTTGCTGTTCTTATAGCGCCATCTGTTATATATTAGCAAAAATCGCATCAGTGTTAGTTGATAGAAAATTTTAGTTTTTTAAGAATAAAAAAAACAATCACAGCTGCATACTGTTAATATTAGCTAATATTATGTTAGTTAATATTAGATTATTATTTTCCCATATTTATTGAATAAATTTAAATTGCTACACCTTAAGACTCTATAGGTATTAAATAAAACAAGTATAAAGTATAAAAATTAACCAGACTACAGTAAGGTTAAAAATATAGATGTGAAAGAGTAATTTCTTTTGAATAGTGAAGTATTGTCGCATCTTTCCACCGTTAGATGGCGCTAGTGGTATTTCATTCAAATAGCTGAAATATAGTATTCCATAACTTTAAACTGTTTTTATATTTTTGAACTCGAGATTTTCCCCTTTCATTTGATATCACATTCAATACGATATCCAAAACAAAATTATTGATGCCCCACATTATTGAATCTAAAGGGAAGCCCCTTTCACGATACAATTTTATGACCAATCTGACTACCTTGGCAATCAAATTGTGTCTTGTAGACATTAATGGATCTACAATGTACGTGTTGATGCAAATTGGCAAATCTGATTGGGTAATTTAATTGTCTCGTGTGGAAACCCCATAACATCAGTTATGTTAATGTTGTTCGTATCAAATGTAGCATGTTACACCCAGAGCTTGATACTGAATCGATTGACACCTCATTCATTACAATCGGTTCAGTATCTTAAGAACAACAGTGGAACAATACGTAAATACTTTACATAGACAGCCAAACACATAACCATGATACAGACGCGCGCGCCGTAGTCTTTTTTTTTTACGTGTGGAAACCCCCACGGGCTTCACTCCATGCCGACGATGAGGTGAGCGTGTCGGAATCGAACCGACTAATACCACACGGTGTCCTCCCCAAGTGTCCATTGCCGGGCACCGCGGGTAAGCCCTCGAAAGGATAACCCCAGGGTCACCGGCGGCCGCTATTTAGTAATCTGTGACCGCGGCCTCGCCTGGTGAGGTCGGGTTTTATCCCTAAAAAGCAGCTGAACCGATTTCGCAATTTTTTTTTTAAATATCCCTTGAAGTACGAGGATGGTTCTTACGGAGTGAAATTTTTAAAAATTGCCTGAAAAAATACAAGAAAGGCTACTTTTATCCCGGGAATAGGTTCTCATGGGTTACGGGAACTGGATCAGTATTCTACGCGGGCGGAGCCGCGGGCACCAGCTAGTTAGCTTTTTTTTTTGTGGAACGCGTCAATATGACTCACCCTCGACTGATGTTAAATTGAAGAAGTCTCTGGAATGAGGGTCACCATTGCAGATACAAATAAGGCTACAATGGTGCCTCTCAGTTTGAAGGCACCATCATTTTCACATATATATAACATAACTTCACGCCTGTAGGCAGAGGTGTATTACACACCTACGATTCGCCAGTTATGTTTCGGTCCTAATGTAATAGGGGGCGAGCCTATTGGCATCTACCGGGCACATTACTAAGCGAGCGATAATTTTCCTTTTTAATACACACATAACTACGAAAAGTCAGAGGTGTGTGACCGGGGCGACTAGTAATCGAACTCCAGAACTCACCTCGGCAGTCCGTTACGTACGTTATAGGACCCCCGAAAATATAGGGGAAAACACTGCTGATAGTAATTATAACCAGTGAACTTGTTCTATAGAATTTTATATAAGAGGTACAGTATCATCTGGGGTGTGTGTTGGGTAACCTCCTCGAGTGTCGCTCCGATTCCGATCCCGCTGCAGTCCGGGGGGAACGGAATCGGAGCGGCCGGTACACCCTGGGCGGCGGTCAATGGCTTCCCCTTCACCCCTTCATAGGGTTGGCATTGATCGTCGGCCAATACCCAACGTGGCGGGAACACATCGCTCTCCGTACTCCTCTGCTTTCAGAGGAGACAGGATGAGCGATGCTGTTAGTGGTGAGATGGCCCAGGGTCAGCCGGGGTGCGAGGGATATGCTCTATGGGTAACCTTACACCCCGGCGTCGAAGACCCGAGACGGCGTGCGGTTTTAGTCGGTGCAAGCCCTAACCGCCCCCGCTGGCTGGCGGGGGGGTATTCGAAGGGATTTCCGCACGATAAAAAAAAAAAAAAAAAAAAAAAAAAAGGTACAGTATCATCTCCCGAGGGGGCCATCTCGAAACCGGAGATGGCCCTGGGTCAGTCGGGGTGCGAGGGAAATGCCTTATGCGCCACCTTACACCCCGGCGTCTGAAGACCCGAGACGGCGTGCGGTTTTAGTCGGTTCAAGCCCGACATAACCACCCCCACTGACTGGCGGGGTGGTATGCAAGGGGTACGCACGATAAAAAAAATGGTACAGTGCTATCTTATAGTTACTATGTCTCGTTTTTTTTTTATTATGTATGGTTATAATTGTTCTTGCCTTCATCAACAAGCATCATCTTAGCAGTTTACCCAACGCTGATTAACGGACGAGGTTCTGGCGCAAATTTTCCTCTCGAGTTTAGACAGGGGTAGACAAAGTCTAACAGGTGCTCCCATAAATGAACCAAACCACAAAGAGGAGTAAACAGACCCCGGACTCCGAGGAAAAAGCTTCAGATGTGACCGGGAAACAGCGCTAAGATGATGATGACGTAATACGTAGCGCTTAACTAACTTAACTACTCCGTCCTCCAAGAGCGCAGGCCTGGTGGTGGCAGGTGAGGCCGTCTGTCACCCCCGCAGAAGCACGCCGGGACGGCGGGGCGACTAGCACTCCTCGCTCAAACCGTGGTAAGACGGAGACACCGTGGTTCCCAAACCCGAGGGGGGCATCTCGAAACCGGAGATGGCCCAGAGTCAGTCGGGGTGCGAGGGATATGCTCTATGGGCAACCTTACACCCCGGCGTCTGAAGACCAGAGACGGTGTGCGGTTTTAGTCGGTTCAAGCCCGACATAACCACCCACGCTGACCAGTGCGCCCGGGGGTATCCGAGGGGGGGGGGGGGGGCACGACAAAAAAATAGGTACTATTACTAATAGGTGATGTAGAGGGCCTAACAACATCCTTTAGGCCCACGTCAACCTCACCTGATAGCCGGTGCACCTGCTAAACTACAGGCTAGGCCCTGGCACAGGTTGTCCTCTCAAGGTAGGAAGGTCAGACGCCAGTTACCCCCGGAAAAGTCGACAAAACAATAAGCGGACCCCCAGCAAAAAAGTGCACACATTGGGCGCAAAATTGCTATGTTGATGAGAAAAAAAAACCGCCCAAGTGCGAGTCGGACTCGCGCACGAAAGGTTCCGTACCATTATCTATAAAAACGGCAAAAAAGAGTATCACGTTTGTTGTATGGGATGCACCCTTAAATATTCATTTTATTTTAATTCAATTATTAATTTTTAAAATGAATATAATAACCAAATATTCTGTGAATATTTCAAGCGTCTTACCTGTTGCCTTTATCAATATCATCATCACGTTTGTTGTAAAGTTCTCTTAAATATTTATTTTATTCTGTTTTAAGGGTTCTGTTGCCAAATGGCAAAAACGGAACCCTTATAGATTCGTCATGTCTGTCTGTCTGTCCGTCCGTATGTCATAGCCACTTTTTTCCGGAACGATAAGAACTATGCTGTTGAAACTTGGTAAGTAGATGTATTCTGTGAACCGCGTTAAGATTTTCACACGAAAATAGAAATAAAACAATACATAAATTTTGGGGGTTCCCTATACTTAGAACTGTAACTCAAAAAAAATTATTCATCAAACCCATATGTGTGGAGTATCTATGGATAGGTCTTCAAATATGATATTGAGGTTTCTAATATAATTATTTTCTAAACTGAATATTTTGCGCGAGAGACACTTCCAAAGTTGGAAAATGTATGCCCCCCCCCCCCCCCTGTAACTTCTAAAATAAGAGAATGATAATATACTAAAAAAATATATGATGTACATTACCATGTAAACTTCCAACGAAAATTGGTTTGAACGAGATCTAGTTAGTAGTTTTTTAATACGTCATAAATCGTAAACCGCATTTTCCCTTCATTCAACTTAAATTAAAAAAAATTACTTGCTGCTACGGAACCCTTCATGGGCGAGTCCGACTCGCACTTGGCCGGTTTTTTACTATTTCAACAATTTCAGAACATAAATGTCAACTGTCTAACAATCACGGTTCATTAGAAATAGCCTGGTGGTAGCCGGACAGACAGACAGATGGTCATGTACGGACGGACGGTGGCGGAGTCTTAGTAAAAGGGACCCGTTTTACCCTTTAGGTACGAAACCCTAAAAATAATTATTAATAGGTATGTATATGTAGATATTACGTGTAACTGCCCATACCATACACTATAATAACGTTGCGTGTTATTTTTATCTCAAATACTGTTCTTGCATCTACCATGAAAAATAAATGATGGACACGGTACTTCAAGCATAATTCAGCCTTGTGCTCGATATGCTTAAAAGTCGCTTATCGCTACAAATTCAATCAGCTAAATGCATAAAACGTACATTTTCTATACTCCTATGTAGTTACTAATTGATATTTCAAGCTGGTAATTTATCAAACTATCTATCGAATAAAGAATTTATCTTTATTCGATAGATAGTTTGATAAATAACCTTACCTTACCTTACTTCTGCAAAATCACTAACTATTTTTGAACAGCGATTTAATAGTACATTGTTACCCTAGGGGTGAAAGTAACTTATTTAGTCCCGAGACGAGGTTTATATATTCGATATATATAGTTCGAGGGAATAAATAAGTCTTTAACCCGAGGTAAACACTGTGCTTTTCATTACGAATACAAGTTAAATAAAAATAAAAACATGAATTAGCTAAAGAAAAAATGAGTAAAACCTTCAAATCGAAAAACAAATGAAGATCGAATTGCCGCTTTTCCGCCTATTTTGTTTGTTTTTTTTTCTGGGGCCGGCCAGCTATTCAGCCACTATTTTTCATTTTCATCATTGAAAAAATGGTAAATATTTTGCCCAGATCTATGTTATTTTAAGGAAATTGTTGAAACTAAACTAAAAAATATATATTCTTTAATCAATACTTAACTTTATTTTATTTCAATTTTACATCGCGCTGTAATTGAGTGGCTGTATAGAAAGTTGGTACATGGTTGGTACATTAAAAATGTGAAAATAGAATTAGTTTTTTTTTAATAATTTGACAGCTGTCAGTTGAAAGCGATTCTCCCTAGGGATGAAAAGTATTACTTTCATCCTGCTATAATAATCTATGATCCTGCTCCTCAGGCAACTTCAGAACTATTTTCAGAGTATGAGTAATGAAAAGTGTGTTTTAAACAAAACTTGCTGTAACTTTTTTCTTTTCCTTCTAGAAAAATTATTCTTTAACCTTTAAACTTTAAAGCATTTTGAAGAAAAACTATTTTTAACGGATTATATCGCGATTTATTTAATGTTACTTCATTATTTAACATAAACAGAAACATAAACTCACGCCTATGTCCCCGAAGGGGTAGGCAGAGGTGCTAGCACCCACATTTCGCCAGTTTATGTTTAGGTCCCAATGTAATAGGTGGCGAGCCTATTGCCATTAACCGGGCACTTATAAACCTGCGATAAATACACACATAACTTTGAAAAGCATCGAAAAGTCATTGGTGTGTGCCATGGTAAAACCTGGGATCGAACCCGAGACCTCGTCTCAGCAGTCCATTACCCATACCATTAGGCTACCGCGGTTACGGCTTCATTATTTACACTATAATAATCGCGATATAATCCGTTACAAATAGTTTTATTTCAATGTGTGACATTCGTGTAGTTTTCCGGCAATATCATATAAAGCATTAAGTATGGGTAATACTTTGATTATATAAATGTCATATTAGCGACGAAACTACATAAAAGTCACACTGTTCAAAAACACATGCAATTTTGTTCTTTGCACAGGTCGATAAGGATACCATCGCGAACCAAGCGATCAGGATATTCCTTTCCTTGCCGTACGGTAAACAATTGAATGCTTTACCCACACACGTGTTCCTATCTTCCTACAACCGTGGGTTTTTAAGGTGCCGGAAAAACGACCTAGACGTGTCGTTGTAACGTGAGCGGAGATATTAAGGGGTGCGCGGGGTGTTACAAAGACACGTCTAGGACTCGCGTACATTCTGTTTGTCCGGCGCCTAAGGGCGTGCTTCTGTCGAAACCATCAAAGTAGAGACTACCATTCTAGAGACAGCGACTTCATAACAGCTTATCATCAGGCGCGATGTAGTCATATTGACGGATCAAACATATTAAAAAAGCGGCCGAATGCGAGTCGGACTCGCCCCTGAAGGGAAAATTTTATATTTGAGTTGATTGAATGAAAGGTAAATTGGGTTTCACGATTTATGGCTTATTAAAAAAAAAACTACTTACTAGATCTAGTTCAAACCAATTTTCGGTGGAAGTATACATGGTAATGTACATCATATATATTTTTTAGTTTTATCATTCTCTTATTTAAGAAGTTACAGGGGGACACACACATGTGGGTTAGATGAAAAAAAAATATGTTGAGTTTCAGTTCTAAGTATGGGGCCCCCAAAATTTATTGTATTTTTCTATTTTTGTGTTAAAATCTTAATGCGGTTAACAGAATACATTTTACATCCACTTACCAAGTTTCAACAGCATCGTTCTTATAGTTTCGGAAAAAGTGGCTGTGACATACGGACGGACAAACAGACAGACATGACGAATCTATAAGGGTTTCGTTTTTTGCCATTTCGCAACGGAACCCTAAAAATGGATAACTAGTGGTTGGGTTTCGGCTTCGCACGGTTGCAGCGCCGCCTACCGGGTCCAATTATGAAATCAAACCATCTAAGTACTTATCTACTCAAACACACATACGAATTTTCATTATGAATTTTATTCCCATTCCTTCAAAAGTGAAAAGCGTTGGTATACGTGTACATTTCAAAGAATCAAAGAATCAAAGAATCAATTTCGTTTATTCAGTTTAGGCACATAAAGAGCACATATGAATGTCAAAGTTTTACAATTGCGTTTGTCAAAATTATCAAAAAGATGTAAATAAATCATTTGAAAATGATTCTTTCGCTGGTTCGGTAGTTGGATCTACTGAGAAGAGACCAGCAAGAAACTCAGGTAGATCATCGTTATGCTTTCTTTTTTATTTATTTTTTAATATTTAGTTTTGTTTTATTTATAATAAATATGTGCGAGAGCAAGAGTTAAGAGTTAATTAGGTTGACCATGCATTTTTATCATTAAGATATTCATCTACTTTATAATAACCTTTTTTCATTAAACCTTTTTTCACTACTATTTTAAATTTATTAAGTGGCAGGTCAACCAAATCCTGAGGGATTTTATTAAATATTTTTATACATTTGCCTACAAACGAATTACCAACTTTATGAAGTCTGAGTTTTGGCACTGCAAGCTTATTTTTATTTCTTTAAATAGTTCCCTCAGCGAGTCACGGGGTCCGAGGCTATAGATTGCTCGTATAGCTCGTTTCTGTAATATGAATATAGACTCAATATCGGCAGCTGAGCCCCAAAGCAGCAGACCATATGACATAACGCTATGAAAGTAACTAAAATAAACTAATCGTGCCGTTTCCTCGTCAGTCAGTGACCTGATCTTTCTAACCGCATAGGCAGCTGAGCTAAGTCTACCTGCTAAGGCTGTGATATGAGAACCCCATTGCAGTTTATTATCTAACGTTAGTCCAAGAAAAACTGTGGTATTGACTACTTCAACAGATTCATTATTCATTGTAATATGTGTATCTATCTGTCTTACATTGGGCATGGTAAATTTTACACATTTTGTTTTCTTCGCATTGAGCAGCAAGTTGTTACTTGTGAACCAATGCAATATTTTAGAAAGGGTATTATTCACATCGTCAAGTACTACTTTTTGTCTGTCAGTTTTAAAAATTAATGATGTGTCATCAGCAAATAATACTATCTCACAAAGATTTTCAATGAAGTAAGGAAGGTCATTTACATATATCAGGAATAAAAGGGGTCCTAATATCGAGCCCTGGGGTACTCCCATGACTAATGGGGCACCAGAAGAATTGGTGCCATTAATGTTGACTTTTTGTATTCTGCCAGTGAGGTAGGACCTAAGTAAGCTAAGTGAGCTGCTCGAAACACCATAGTGACCTAATTTTAATAACAAAGTCTCATGATCAACACAATCGAAAGATTTGATAAATCACAAAAGACGCCAATGGCATCTTGCCTCTTCTCCCATGCATCAAATATATGTTTGACAAGTGCGACTCCTGCATCCGTCGTATTTCTGCCTTTAGTGAAACCAAACTGTTTGTTATGAAGTAATCTATTGGCAGTGAGATGCGAAAACAGTTGATTAAATATAATTTTTTCAAAAATTTTACTGAGAGCTGGTAGTATAGAGATGGGTCGAAAATTGAATGGATCACTTTTATCACTTTTATCTGCTTTGAATAACGGAATGATTTTACTGTACTTCAAAGATTAGGAAACTGTTTTTCGTCTATACATTTATTGAATACGAATGCAAGGTAAGGCGTAATAACGGGCATTATTGACTTTATAATATTGGTTGAAATGCCCCAGAGTTCCTCAGTTTTTTTTTATGTTTAATTCCTTAAAAATTTTAAGAATGGTTTCAGTGTCAATGTACTGAAAATCAAAGTTAACACTACATTTATGAACACAAGACTTAAGAATTGAATCGGCTACGTTTTTTGACGAATCTAATTTACTTGTAGTGGTAATTGGAATATTTGTGAAAAAAGATTCAAATGCATGGGCCACCGCAGAATCAGTATCAATGTGTTGATCATCTATTTTTAACTCTAAGGATCGATCACGTGACCTTGTTTTACAAGTTTCTTTGTTAATAACATTCCATGTTGCCTTAATTTTATTATCTGATTTTTCAATTTTAGCTCGTATATAATTTGATTTGGCTATTGAACAGACTTTCTTGAATAGTTTAGAGTACTTTTTAATATGTTCAATTACTTGTGGCTCACTAGTAGATGCCTTTGTCTGGTATAATTCATATAATTTCTTTCTACTTTTATAGATACCCAATCACTAAATTTAGTTTTAAATTGATTCACGTTTATTGTCTTTTTAGTGAAAATATTATTGAATGCACATTTGATTACTCCGAACAAATTTCTGTAGAGATCATTCGGATCATCATTATTATTATTGAGCTCCAGCAGAGGTACTGTATCTTTAATGCTTTCTTTAAAATTTTCTAATCGATATGTCGTGATTGGTCTACATTCAATATTTTTTGGTAATGGAACATGTTGGTGCTCAAATCTAGCTAGCTGACCTGTATGATCTGATTTAATGAAATTTATTATTAATTTTTCATTTACATCACTGTCAGAAAAAAAAATTATCCAAGCAGGTAGCTGATGTGGATTTATTTCTAACCAGTGGCAGGTGAATGAAATTTCTAACCAGTATCAGGTGAATTTACTTTAAAATGACGTCGTACTTCCATACGACCGTTCATCCCTTATTTTACCTCCTTAAGGATGAAATTTCCGGGGTGCTTGGTTGGGGACCTCCACGCGGTGCACCCTGGGCAACGGAGACGGCAGCCGGCTCCTAGGGTGGGAGAGACGCTGCCGCCTACGGCCAACTCCGACCTAGGCGAGGACGGCCCTGTTGAGGGCTGTTCGGGAGCTTTCCACGTGTCCCTCTGATTAGCAGATGGCACAGTGGAGAGCAAGTAAGGGGACCATCTCGAAACCGGAGATGGCCCTGGGTCAGTCGGGGTGCGAGGGATATGCTCTATGGGTAACCTTACACCCCGGCGTCTTAAGACCCGAGACGGCGTGCAGTTTTAGTCGGTGCAAGCCCGACATAACCGCCACCGCTGCCGGCCAGCGGTGGCGGTTATGTTTTTTTCTTGTGGAAATCCCTTCGGATTTCCACAAGAAAAAAACATAACCGCCAAAAAAACATAAAAAAAAAAAGAAAAAAGGGATGAAATTTTCAAAAATCCTACCTTAATGGTTATTTACCGTATAAATACTTAATAATAATAAATATAATAAATACTTACTGGTGGTAGAAATTTGATGACACAAATTTGTCACAAAATTCGGCCGGATAGGTACCACCGTGCACGATTGCGAAAAACCCTCCATAGTATTCCAATTTCGGTTTGATTGCGTTCAGGGGTCAGCAAGTGCATAGCCGGGCAGGGGGATAGTGATCGCAGCACTAGTGGGACCGGTGGGTGTCACGCGGTGCTGCGACGACAATCCTCTTCTGATGAGGCCGTCAAGCTGAGTGTCACCATTGTTAACATGATACGTGTATGTAATGGTGACCCTCTTTCCTGAGACTTTACCTTCAGCTTACCATCAGGCGAGGTGAAGTCAAATTGACGTGTCCTAAATATAAAAAAAAAAAATATATATATATATATATAAAAGGCATCTGCTGACAATTTTTATATTCCATGAGCTTATTAATCTAATAATCTAGAGAAGAAGTTTGTTTATTTATTTATTATTTTATTTATTTAGGTAACAAGTCTTAATGTAACAGCACAGATTATAGAATATTATTCTAAGTAACAGTTACTTTGTTTATTTTTATTTTTTTAAGTATTCTATGACATTCTACACAGCGCTTTCTAGACGAAAAGTAAGCATACTTTAACTAGCTGGTGTTATGGGTTCTAGAATGCGGATAAACATAATTACATGCTTCTTTTTTTGTATAAACATACATATTATACATAGGAACACCCAGATCAATGCAAATAGACATATTCATGCATACAAATATTTGCACTGAGCGGGAATCGACAAGCCCTCCCCCCCCCCCCCTTTCCGGGACAAGATGGGGACACCGTGGTTCCCAAACCCGAAGGAGTCATCTCGAAACCGGAGATCAGGATGCAAGGGAAATGGCTTATGGGCCACCTTACACCCGGCGTCTGAAGATCCGAGACGGTGTTTGGTTTTAGTCGGTAGGTACAAGTCCGACATAAACACCCCCGCTGGCCGGCGGGATGTATCCGAGGGGATTACCGCACGTAAAAAGGTACATATTGGATGGCACACCAGATATTGAAACATAGTTCTATAATAATACTAATCTATACTATTATTATGAAGAGAAAAGATTTGTTTGTAATCGATAAACTCGACAACTACTGAACCAATTTCCAAAATTCTTTCACCATCAGAGTGCTACATTATCCCTGCGTCATAAAGGCTACCTTTTATCTCGATATTCCCACGGGATCAGGATTTACGTAGATGAAACCGCGTGGTGATGTCAGTATATTATAATTTCTGACCATCACAAGTGTCACATTGTAACCCACGTGATTAAATTATTACATACGTAACTATAGTAGCAATATTGCAAATACGATACGGTAACTTGTATTACAATTACTTGTAATAAGGTTGTTTGTATTACGATTATGTGGAAGTAATCAGAGGTACTAGGTTTGTAAATGGACCCCAATTTGAAGCACGCGGCGGTGGTCAGTAGGTATAGTAAATATAAGTTACAGTTTAAATTCTATTTACGTTTTGTAAATGTTTGACGTCTAATTCTTCGTCTTTTGTCTTTTTTTACTATCAGTCTCGTTCGATCTTATTGTTGTTAGGGACCGCCATAATAATGTGCATAGAGATATTGATGGCGGGACGACTTAGTAACTAACGGCCGTACTATAATAATAATAATAATAAATCTCTTTATTGTATGTACACAAGAATTAGCATGCAGAACATAAGCTGGAACAGTTTTGAGGTATATACAATTGGCGGCCTTATCGCACAGGGCAATCTCTTACAGGCAACCATTGGATGGAGAAAAAACAGTAATAAAAGATATAGGGCAGTTTCTGGTGTACATAACTATGTTATTTCCATATAAGCTCTGACATTTAAATATGAACTTACAAATACATAAACTTATCATTATATATATAATTTATACTAAAAACAGTACCTATTTCTAGGTAAATATTATATACAATATACATACATAAAAAAGACAGTGTAGAATAAAGAGAGAGAGATATGAAGAGAGAAGGAGAGAAATTGATGACTATTGTTCCTGTAGATAGTAAGCAGTGATTAATTTTTTGAAAATTGGCAGCGATTGCGCACGTCTTATGGCCTCAGGTAAGGTATTCCACAATCGGACAGCTTGTACTGTAAAGGATTTATCCATAAACGTTGTGGAGTGTGCTGGCATTTTCAGCCTCAGATTCTCAGACGATCTTAAGGACCTAGAATGCGTGTCGCAGAGCAAAATGGAAGCGTTCTTTTAAGTAGACTGGTGTATGAGGATGAAATAGGATGTTATAGAGTAGTGAAACAATGTGAGCATTCCGACGAAGGCGTATAGGTAACCACTTGAGTTTTCTACGATATTCGGAGATGTGATCATATTTGCGTAGTCCAAATATGTATGTAATCGTATACTGAGATTTTGCAGTCTCTCAAGTTTATTTAGTTGGTCTTCAGTGAGATCTGGATAGCTGGCATCGGCATAATCAAGGGTGGGAAGAAAAAGAGATTGTGCAAGCGCAGTTCTCGTAGCAATGGGTAGCAAACTTCGGAGCCTACGCAAGGACCCCGCTGTGGCAAATGTTTTGCGACTAACATCTTGAAGTTGAGGGCCCCGCGAAAGACTTCTGTCAATATATATGCCCAGGTTTTTAGCTACTTCACTATACTGTACATTAGTACCATCACAGGAGATTTGGGGGAGGAGTGTCCAGTCTATTTTTGATATGGCTCTTGGGCTACCAATGACAATAGCCTGAGTTTTAATTGGGTTCACCTTTAGACCATGTGATTTACTCCAATTGCATATTTTATCCATGTCCCCATTGATTATTCCAATGGCATCTGACAGTCTATCTAGAGTAGCCCTAGAATAAATCTGAAGATCATCTGCGTAGAGGTGGTAGGAAGAAGTAAGATGTTTGGTGATTGAGTTTATGAAAACCGCGAAGAGTAGAGGAGATAAAACGCCGCCCTGCGGTACACCAGCAGACGTTGAGCACCATGCGGAGACAGTTTCTTCGATGCGGATGCGCTGCCGGCGACCATACAGGTAACTTTGAAACCAGTCAATCACTGGCGGAGATATGCTAAGAGAACACAATATGCCGAGCAAAACGTCGAAGTCAACGTTATTAAATGCGTTGGTGAAGTCTAATAGAGCCAAAACAGTTAGCTCGCCGTTTTCCATACCTGATCTTATGTCTTCCGTAATATGAACCAGGGTGGTCGTAGTGCTATGACCAGGACGAAATCCAGATTGAAAAGGATTTAGAAGTGAATTTTTTGAGAGAAAATCTGTTAACTGTGAGTGAATCAGACGTTCGAGAACTTTAGAAAGAAAGGATAGTATAGATATAGGTCGATATTCGGAGAAAGATG
Source organism: Cybosia mesomella (assembly GCA_946251805.1). Classification (NCBI taxonomy): domain Eukaryota; kingdom Metazoa; phylum Arthropoda; class Insecta; order Lepidoptera; family Erebidae; genus Cybosia; species Cybosia mesomella. The sequence goes on from OX276406.1 coordinate 6,021,021, forward strand.
TAGGGTTATTCTTTTTAGGAATAGGCGTGATTTGGGCATCTTTCCAAGCGGTTGGAAAGGTGCTATTGGCAGTAGAGAAGTTGAAAATGTGACAGATTATAGGGAGGATTTCGTAAATAATAGGTAGAATCATATTACGGCCGACACAGTCAGTTCCCATCGCATTAGAAGTAATCGACATTATGCTTCTTCTAACATCACAACTAGTGAATTGAGAGAAAAGGAATGGAGAGTAGTCGGGAGGTTTAGGAGGACGTAGTCTGTAGAATAAGTAAAGCAAGTCATGATATGAAAATTGGTTTGCAGAGCATTGTCCGTGTTTCGCAACACGATTTAGAGATGAGACAATGATTAGGTCGAGTAGTGAAGGCACACAATTTGGAACGTGATGAGTAGCGTTAGAAGGAAGAATAGAGAGATTATTTGATTTGATTATGGTGTCCAAGGTGCGAGAACGACAGTCGTTTTTTAGGAGACAGGTGTTAAAGTCACCCATGATTATGGTTTGACTGTACGAAGGAATCAGATTTTCCAACATAAGCTCGAAGGAAGAGAAGTAGTTTATGCTAGAAGAGGGACAGTAAAAAACACCTAGAAGAAGTTTGGAATGAAGGAGTTCAATTTCCAGGAAGAGATGTTCCCCTGAGTGAGGTGGCTGTGGGGATACGCTAATAACGGTATAGAAAATTTGAGTACGTAGATAGATGGCTACACCGCCACCCTCACGAGCTGCTCGATCATTTCTAACAAGGTTGTAGCCAGGTATGCAAAATGAGGCAGTGGAATGGGGTGGATGTAACCACGACTCCGAGATAAGAATTGCATGTATATGTGTACAGTCAAACGTTGCCAGCATATCTGGGAAGTGAGCCGAAATTCTTTGAGCATTTATATGGACTTCATAGAAGTTCCTGGGAACATCAGAGAATTGAGATTCTAGAGTTTTTGCAAGTATTGGAGTGTTTTGGAGGCTTGTATCACTGCTTAAAGAACAATAGTCATCACTATCACTGCTTAAAGAACAATAGCGACCGCTATCGCAACTACAATCTGAAAATGACATGGGTCAGTAAAAATGTAGGTATGCAGTGCTTCTATATGGATTAAAAAAAATATATATAAATAAAATTTAAAAAAAAAACCTATAAAATTGAATGGTAGTATTTAGCTCCATCTGCCGGTGGCAAGAGGTAAATTACATAAGTATACACAATAAAATTTGAGAATTAGAAAACAGAAAAATAAGCAATCTGTGTATCTTGAAGATTGATAATTACTTAATACACAGGAAAAACAACAATAACTTAGTGATATGATGTTATCAGTCCAGGCATACACAACCTAATTATTTATAAATAATTATGTGACTTGGTTACATCCGGTGTCATATACGTAACATGATTGTGAAATATACGAAAATTATGTGAAACTGGAACGCGCTCACCCTGTCATAATAACAATATCTGACATCTGTCATGTCACGTCATTCGTTTTAATATTTTGATAGGTTTTTGAGACTTGACATTGGCGTCTTCGCCATTAATAATTTTATAAACATTTATTATATTTTACTAGAGATTGGCGAAATTGCGGTGATTCTACTGCAGAAGCCATTAACTAAAAGAAGAAGAAGAATATTTTGATAATACGGGTGAACAGTTTACAAAGGTTTTATTAGAAAGATTATATTTAAATACCTACGTGTGTCAGACAATCTTATAGCAAAATTTTCGAAAGTAATAGTAGGTATTTAGTGTAAACAATAAGTTGTACCTGGACTGCATATAATGTATGGAACAATGCAACATGTAACCTCACTTTTTGGACGTCGCAGCTCGTCTCGGTTTTGAGGCGGTTGTTTTCGTAGCAGCGGCGCTTGGCTGGGATGACTGGGGAACGTCCATTACCATATTTAATTCTGCTAGTGATGTCACGGGTGCCTCACGTCGTCAGAACCGAGGACATACACGCAGCCTTCCTTGGTCCAGCTCTTAGATGTGCTGAAACGTTCGCGAGCCACAATGAACACGTCGTGTCTGGATTTCGTCAGGAACTCCGACATCGTGATTCCCGAACCCTTAAGTTTGGTTTTGTTGAACCACAATTTGTCACGGGTCATAAGGTTTTAAAATAAACAAAATAGAATTAAATGATGTACAATTCTTTATTTCCACCGTTACCGGCAGTCGAATATTGTAATATCAGCGTAGTATACACACAAGATATACTGAAAGCATCCATTATTACATTAAACCATAAAACATTATCAACATCCTCTTATATTTAACGAGAGAGAAATTGAACAATACTTACTTCGTTATAACAGATATTCTTAAATGCTTTGGAACAACAATACAATATTTATTAAGTTCTTTAAAATATCAAGCCCATAGTGTATGTTAAAAGTAGTTAAATGTACTTTCAGTCTGTTTTTACAATACCTATTTCTAAGTCCAAGTCTTTTGTGCGGGTAAGTTTGACCCAGAGAGGTATTTTCCAAAGGTATTACTATGCATAATTAGGCACACTTGGATAAAACGTATTTCAGGGACAAACAAAAACACACTACGTACTTGATTAGTGATTTTATAGACTAAAATTGAATTTAACTCAAATGAAAGATTTACAATAATAAAATAGATTTGACTTTGACCACTCGTCTTTAACCTGACCGCCACAATAGACTTCGATCGAGCACGTGCGTACTTAAAAGTATCAAAATTATTTAAGCCTGTAACTTTGGTAATTGTCAATGTACCAATAAAAGCCAATGACTTCTATGTATCTAAACTACAAAGAACAAAAAAAGGTAGATTAGTCGATGGCAATTAGGAGCAAGTAACGCGTAACTTTTAGTAGCTGTTATACAAATAACACTACATAAAGTTACACAAAGGATTTAGGCGCCAAAATTCATTTACTCATTATCTAGTCTCTCTACACAATTTTTTGTTTAAAATAGCTTGTCTATAGTAGTACATATAAGTACCTACATGGAAGTCATTTATAAAAACATTTGAAATTTCTAATATAGGTATATTCGTACCGTAATAATACAATTTGATATTATAATTAAAAGACACTACGACAATCTGTGACCGTTTCTCTTATACCGAATAATATCTTAAACCCAGATAATTGATTACTAATCTGAGATTTCACAACAATGTGAGCAACTCCAATCGGAAGATAATTATATTCACTAATCAACTTCCATTCAATGGCACTTGCTGTTTATAAAAATCTTAAACACCTAAGATATGCGTCAAACGCATAAAACTAACTAAAACTATATACATGAGTCATTTGCCACTTTTCATTACAATAAATACACAATCCATTCCATCAAGAATTCAATTTTTTTTTATATTTAGGTATATAGTTTTTATTTCCATTTTTAGCGGGCGTGGCAAATGATCGCGTTTGGAACGCAATTATAATGTTCAGTCACGCATTTAAAAAACTAAAGAAGCTTACTTATATCTACTCAGGTATACCTATTAAAATAACCAATATGAATTTTTATTTTAAGTATAAAAAACTTGCAATTACATTGTACTTTTAAAGATAAAGCAAGCAAAATGTAATAACATTAAAATGCTTAATATTACTAATGCGTACCGTAAAGCATAAGTTTTTTTTTATAATGACTTGACACTTAACCTATTAGAGATCCATACTAAATGTTTCCTGCGACTCGTCGAATGAAATGGAATTAGAACGCGCCTTTTGAGCTGCAGATGGCTGAATGACATTCGGGACGGAACTGGGATTCTTAAGTAGTGCAGCTGGTAAAGCGCACTTCGGTGGGGTTTGCGAGATCGGTGACTGCCTCAGCGACATCATAAAGGATCTCTCGTACACAATCCTTGTACCTGAAAATAAAAAGAATGAAAAATAAGCATTCTTAGATAGTTAGAAAAAAAAGACAGATACATCATTTCTAGACAACATTTTCTTCTTTCTATTTTTATTTTACAGCGCATTGGCAGGATATTCTATTTAAAAAAAATCCGTAACTGGTTTTTGCATTATTTATAAATATAATTTATTTAGGTTTATTGGTAATAGATTATTCTACAATTAATAAAATATATTCAACTATACTAGCTACTTCAATTTATAAAACTACGGTGTAACTACTTACTACTAATTATACCTAAAATCTCTTCCCTATGTCTATGGTAGAGATAGGGAAACCTTCATAGATTACGGTATTCAATTATTATTTACTAGCTTTTGCCCTCAGCTTCGCTCGCATAGAATTCTGTACCCGTTCCTGTTTCCCATGGGAACCTATTCAATGGATAAAAAGTAGCAAATGTGTTATTCCAGACTACAATCTATCCCTATACTAAATTTCAGCCAGATCCATTTAGTCGTTTTTCCGTGAAAGAGTAACAGACATACAAATATCCATATTCACAAACATTCGCGTTTATAATATTATATATAGTAGGAAAGGATCATTGTTACTTTAGTGTGAGGAAACTTGACTATTAATGTGAGTCTGGAGCGTTGATTATCAGTGATCTAAGGGCTGGAAAGATGGAACGCTCCCAGCACATTGAGAGGGATGCTTACGTCCAGCAGTAAACAGCAATAGGTTAACTGATTGATGACGATGATGAATTTACACACTTGCTTAAACTTTATCAATTGCTTAATATTTTGGCTTCTCGTACTTGGGTCTTATTGTAACTAAGGGTCTTATTAGGTAAGGGTCTTATTGTATCTCGAAACCGAAGATGGCCCTGGGTCATTCAGGGTGCTAGGGAAATGCCTTATGGGCCACGCTACACTCGGGCGTCTAAAAACCTGAGACGGCGTGCGGTTTTATTTGGTTCAAGCCCGACATAACCTCCCCCGCTCACCGGCGGGGGGTATCCTAGGGGATTTCCGCGCGAAAAAAAGGGTCTTATTGTACGTAAGAGAAAAAAGAGGGAGGGAGTGGTTTTTTCCACTCTCGAGCCTAACTACAGTAGGTACCCAGCTTTCGATATGACACGACGGGAAGCAGAGTGAGATTCGGCTATCGTCGGCTTGCTACGGCTTTGTAGAGCGTTCTCAGAGCGTTATATCATACAGCGCACCTCTACATCTTGACCTTCTTAGTGTAGTGAAAACTGAAGCTATTAGTTTTAATTTTTTTTTTTATTTAGTCCGTCAAATTGACTGCACCCCACCTGATGGTAAGCTGAGGTGAAGTCCAAAAAGTAGTGGCCACCATTTCCAGAGATTGTCCCTAGAATGATTATGTAATCTGTGCCCCTTCCTAGACGGCCTCAACAGAAGTTTTTTGACGCCCCGCTTAAAGAGCCCAGGATTGTAGGTAGAAGGGATATATTATAACATCCATCTCAATAAAACCTACATCTAGTTTATTAAGATTTAGTTCGTTCAGCAGCGAGTCGCGTTCATTTTTATTCGAGAAACATTCCATCAGCATACGTTGTATATCTTAATTTGTATTGCAAACAATTAAATTATTCGAATTATTGTTTTTAATTAAGTATGCGAACTGATGGAAAATGTCCAGATCTGAGTCTTTGGGATAGTTTTATATAATTTCTGCTTAATTTAGAATCATCAAACCAGGTTGCACTAGGAAGCTTACCCTGTATGGCTCAATACCATATGCCTTCATCGATTGATTTCATTTCAAACTGCTTATTCCACTCATCAAAACAGTCTTTTAAATTTATGTTCTGATTCCCAGAATCAGGTGAAGTGGCTAAGGAGGTATGTCGTTTAGCTATGATGGTTCAGCAGTGAATCGCCTCATCTAAAGTGCTCACTTTACGTAGTGATATTATATAATGTTTAAAGGTATGGGGCATATCCTTCTTGGATAAAACCCCTAATTAAAATAAAGATTTAAAAAAAAATCTCAATAACCGCATCGGTTTGTACAAACAGAGACGAATTTAACTTTTTTTGGTCAGAAAAACTCGAATGAGTTTTTTTTAACGACTTTCTACACGGCGCTTTCTAGACCCGAAGTAAGCATAGTTTAACTAGCTTGTGTTATGGGTTCCAGAATGCGGATAAACACTTACTTAAATAACTTTTTTGTACATACATACATATTATACATAGAAACACCCAGACCAATGCCAATATTCAATATTCATGCAAACAAATATTTGCACTGAGCGGGAATCGAACCCGCGCCCCCCTTCGTAGCAGTCGAATGCACTACCGCTACGCCACAGAGGCCGTCATATTAAGCCGTTTATGTAGCATCATAAGATTTTTGTAGTGAATTTGTAACTTATATTATAATAATTAAAAAAAAACTTTTCTATTCTATTTCAATGTGCGATAGAGAGAGTGCTCTTAGTGGATCTTAACTGGAGTCTCACTCTTCTACTCTAAAATGAAATCAAAAGGCGGGTAGAGTACTCACATACCTAGCTCCCATACTACAATTTCAAGAAGAAAGTTTAAACATACACTACAAACCAGCCTTACGTACACTACAGAATACTTATATCACACTTTCGGCTGTCCAATTTCAAAACATACTAAGGATACCTTCTTGAAAAAAACGCTTTGTTGCATTTGAAAGTATGCTAGACCATAGAGAATCAATTCCCACTGGCCAAATAGCTAAAAAGACCTAGAAATAAGACTCTTGTATCTGAAACGCCTAACAAGTACACATCCGCAATGCTGCAAAACGTAAAATAATAAAATAGATAAATAAATTTCAAAGCCTGTCCCATACCAGGTTCTGAAATTGTACAGCCGGTTTGTTGTGTTAAAAAATAAATAACCATATCTAACTTCAAAACAAACCAACCAAACCAAGTACCAACAATAATCTCGCTTACCTTCAAAAGACCCTTACGTATAATGACATAACCTATATTTTATCTAAACCGTGATATAATCACGTAAACAAACCATGTGCTTATATTGACTTGGTGTTATTTACGCAGCGGTATAGTTATATAATGCTAAGCGGCAGGCGCGTGCGTTGCTTTTTAGATTGCAGATAAGAGCCTGTGTCGTCCGTGCAAGCACGACTGTGCCTTTGTCGACGATAATCTATGACCGCTAGACTGCGTTGCAAATAATATGAGTAATAAATGAATATTCAACACATATTACGCACCTACAATTCGTAGGTATAACATGTTTAACTAAACTTAAGTTTAATTTTCTTTTCAATGATTTTTTTATGGCTAAAACTATAGATGGTTACACGCTAACTTATAGCTCTCTTTAGGTTGGCAGGTATTCGTATTAGAATCACAAATTAACTTCATATACGTATACTGAACATCAGAATACATTACCTATACTCTAATGTGGATATGTACGTGGTGCCCAAGAAATATATTTTACGACCCAGGTGCCAGATGTCGTTAATTTTCAACGACTCAACTAAATTGGAATACTATTGAATGTATCTTGTTTAAAGTAGTGTACAACTATGCTAATTTCTATGCTATGCTAAATATAAAGACAAAAATGTACCCATGGACCACCACACCGGTACCCACCGTCGGCAAAGTGGTAGTAATGACCAGTTTATTCTAAAACTTCACCCGCCTGGACTTAGATTTGGGTTTCAATTTTTTGCGCGGAACTCTAATTATTTCTCTAAAATTAAATAGCCTATGTTACACCTTTACTCTTATTAGCTATCAACTTGTGAAAGTGCCGTCAAAATCGGCCCCGCCGTTCCAGAGATTACCTACCTAATTCAAACACAGATAAAGAAAGACAGACAGAGAAAAGTAAAAAAAAAATGTTTTTTGGTGTAATTACCGTGTGCTTATATGCTTTTACTGAAAACCTGTTATTTTAACATTACAAAAAGACACTTCATTTCATTTATTTGTATAGAAGGACCTCCTTGACTTTTCAGCTGGCCTTCATTGATATTTGACACACATTAAGTGAAACCTTATCATGATAAATTACCTTCAGGTACTATGATGGATGATTGATGAAACATTATAAAAGTCTATAGGCTTCAGGTGAGGCGGAGAAAGATACTCCTTTATACAAAACAAAACAATGTGTACACAACGCACCTTTTTAGGGTTCCGTTGCCAAATGGCAAAAAACGGAACCCTTATAGATTCGTCATGTCTGTCTGTCTGTCCGTTCGTATGTCACAGCCACTTTTTTCCGAAACTATAAGAACTAAGCTGCTCAAACTTGGTAAGTAGATGTATTCTGTCAACCGCATTAAGATTTTCACACAAACATAGAAAAAAACATTAAATTTTGGGGGCTCCCCATATTTAGAACTGAAACTCAAATTTTTTTTCATGGGCGAGTCCGACTCGCACTTGGTTGCTTTTTGTTACATTCATATTTATTTTTTCTCTCCATTTTACAAGTAGGTATGTGTTTTGCGTTTGTTTTTTTCGTCTGTCATTCATTATAAAAATTCATAATATATGCTAACGTGTTTTTTATGTTCCTATTTTCTGGCCTATAATATTTGATATAATCTGCATTCATTATACAGTTTTTCATTAATACAATGTTGATTTCTGCAGACACGTTTGCAACCACGTGTTTTTTATAACAGCAGACCAAGTGCAAGTCAAAAGCACTCGAAACTGGTGGCCTTACGTTGAATATGAGTACAGAAAGCTCGTGAAGTGTGTAGACATAAATTCAGATGGCGGGCTCTTGTCTCTACCTACCCCGCAAAGAGAAAGGCGTGAGTGTATGTATGAAAGCGGATCTTCCTGACCGTTGTCATCTTCATGGAGGATTATTTTTAAAGTTTCACTTATTATGTATTTATTTAATCAGTGAGTTTCTTATAGATGAGAGTGAAGTCTTATTTATTTTACTGCTACCATAAATTACTTGCACATAATATATTTCATTTATTCTAAGATTAAAATACCTTTTTTTTTTTTTTTTTTTTTTATCGTGCGGAAATCCCTTCGGATACCCCCCCGCCGGCCAGCGGGGGCGGTTATGTCGGGCTTGCACCGACTAAAACCGCACGCCGTCTCGGGTCTTCAGACGCCGGGGTGTAAGGTTACCCATAGAGCATATCCCTCGCACCCCGGCTGACCCTGGGCCATCTCACCACTAACAGCATCGCTCATCCTGTCTCCTCTGAAAGCAGAGGAGTACGGAGAGCGATGTGTTCCCGCCACGTTGGGTATTGGCCGACGATCAATGCCAACCCTATGAAGGGGTGAAGGGGAAGCCATTGACCGCCGCCCAGGGTGTACCGGCCGCTCCGATTCCGTTCCCCCCGGACTGCAGCGGGATCAGAATCGGAGCGACACTCGAGGAGGTTACCCAACACACACCCCAAGATTAAAATACCTACCTTTTTTTTTTCGTGCGGAAATCCCTTCGGATATTCCCCCGCCGGCCAGCGGGGGCGGTTATGTCGGGCTTGAACCGACTAAAACCGCACGCCGTCTCGGGTCTACAGACGCCAGGGTGTAAGGTCGCCCATAGAGCATATCCCTCGTACCCCGACTGACCCTGGGCCATCTCCGGTTTTGAGATGGCCCCCGTCGGGTTTGGGGCCCACGGTGTCCCAGGCTTGCCCCGGTTTAGAGGAGGGGCGCTAGTCGCCCCACCGTCCCGGCCTGCTTCTGCTGGGGTGACAGGCGGCCTCACCTGCCACCCTCAACAAAAATTATACCTAATCAAATAATTGCTATTTTTATTTGTTATCGGTTGTAGAATAAATAACAGTTATTAATAATTAGGGGAGATCTATGTCCAGCAGTGGACTAGAATAGGTTGATGATGATGATGAATTATTAGTTAAAGAATAACCAGGTTAAGGTCTCTCAATCTATATCATTATAGCGACAATCTATGGTGATTTATTTATTTCAAATAACAATGAAGTTTATTCTGATAACACAATAATGACAGCTAATGAACGAACTAATTGAATCCTATCCAAGGTCTACTGAATCTACTTAGTACGAGAGGTCGTTGTCGCTTCTAAATATAAAGAGCACATCATATTGCATGAGACGCGTACATAAATTCGATGCAGAGGCTGAATTATTCAACAGCAGCTACATTAAAAAACATATTTTTTTCTAAACTTAAGCATTTGAACGTTTTGGGCAGGGATTAGTAAGTCAATAAATATCGCGAGTGATTGGGGGTCAATATAGTTACAAATCATGTTTCCACATCAATATATCAATATAATATTGACAGTATTATGAAGATCGCGAAATTAATTGACTGTTTCAAATGATAACTGATAAGTTATCAGGAGACAGACCAGGATTCTTTTACTTAATTGACACGACCTAAATGTGACCTAATTACAAATTAAGTTCAATTACCTCCTGGGGTGGTGGAATATACAGTGCCTCCAGGTGTGCTGGAGTAAACATCAGGCATCTGCGAAGGATCAGTGATTAGCACCCTTCTCGGAGGTATCACTTGGCTGTGTGTGGCCTGCCTTGCAATCGGTGAAGCGGACATTTTTCCAAATTCTTTTTTAATTCCACAAAACACTGAGAAAACACTGTTGGTCGTACAAAAAGGCAAGGAAGACTGAACCGGGTGTAGCCGGTGCCTAAAATAAATACGTTTACCAGCTAACCGCACACATAGGCGCGCGGTGACTTGTAAACACGTCACACATGAGCGCGCTACATCAAAACATGCAAAGACTATTACTGCAGATAGGTCATTTTAAAGATAACTTGTAACGAAATGACCTTGAAAGCAACGGAATGAGTTAAAATAATTATTTGTGAAGGAAATGTAGATTCTAAATGCCATTTCCGTCTTCAATTGGTCCCTGGTTACTATTATGAAGTGTCGTAGTAACTCTTAGAAGTAGAGTTGAATTGTAATTATTATTGTTTTACTAATATCTTAGTAAACTGTTGATATCAATTAAAATATTTAGTTTTTTTAACATACAGTAATATATTTAAACTAGCTTGACCCTCCTCGGCTCCACCCGTGGCGTATTTTGATCCCCCGTGGCACCCCTTTAACCCATGTATACCCGTAATTTTTTAGTTTTCGTATAATGTATGGGAATCTGCTGGATTTATTGACATTTATGATTACTGCTCCGCTCCCTTGGATATTGGCGTGATGATATATAGCCTATGACACTCACAAAAATTGTGGCTTTCTATTGGTAAAAGAATTTTCAAAATCGGTTCGGTAGATCCAGCGAATACCCCCTACAACCTCATAAACTTTACTTCTTTATAATGTTAGTATAGACTATTTTCTTCAAAAGCACACAATACACTTCAGTATAGAAAACGTACTATACAGAAAAATATTTAGTGAATATTATCACGGGTATCTGGTATTAGGTTCATCACGATTTTTTTTAATTTTTAAATTTTTTTCTTAATTAAAATTCTATATGTATAAAGTAGGTTTTGTCTTTTTTGCTTTCATGAATACAAAAACAGATTTTTCAGTTATCAAGAGACCATAGAAACATACTTTTTTTTTTAATATTTAGGACACGTCAATTTGACTTCACCTCGCCTGATGGCAAGGTGAAGTTAAAATCTCAGGAAAGAGGGTCACCATTACATACACGTACCATGTTAACAATGGTGGCACTCAGCTGACGGCCTCATCAGAAGAGGATTGTCGTCGCAGCACCGCGTGACACCCACCGGTCCCACTAGTGCTGCGACCACAATCCCCCTGCCCGGCTATGCACTTGATGACCCCTGGACGCAATCAAACCGAAATTGGATTACTATGGAGGGTTTTTCGCAATCGTGCACGGTGGTACCTACCCGGCAGAATTTTGTGACAAATTTGTGTCATCAAATTTCTACCACCAGTAAAATAATCAAAATAATAAGTACATATAATCTAATACATAAAAATGGATCTTCGAATTGTATGTACGCGCATAAGTTCCGAACGAATGCACCCAATTGAATTAATTTTTTATGTTTGTTAATGGCAGGACAAGGTTTGATCAGCACAGAATTCCATTGAAGCGGAGCCGTGGGTAACAGCTAGTTTGTAAATGAATATGCACTACTCGGTGAACGTACTACTACAACCTGTTTAAAAAATCAGAAGCAAATCACATAATGATCTCTTTCTAATAAGACTTTCTTATTAAGTATTTTTATTGTAATACATGATGATTGATTATTTACCTATTCCACCATCTGAAAAGGATCACATCACACGATCTATGTTCACGCACACAGAGACCCATAATCGTTATCTTATGCGCCACCCACACATTCGTGGCCGTAGCATTTTGTGCGTAGTTTAACCAAGTCGATATGGCGACTCATTTATATTCGTGAAATGTTTATCTCGTATCAAATCGCTTCTATCATGGGACCAATGAATATCAGGAAGACAGTATTTGATATTTAAATTCTACTATCTTCGACGTTTTTGCTACAGTATTTCTAAACAACTACGTAGGACCCACCGAGCTAGAACCTATCGTAACCTACAATATTTTCTGTTCAAGACGCCTTTTTTTCCGTGCGGAAATCCTTCCGCCTTCCAGTCCCCAATGATGGGTCTTACTGCCGCTACTCCGGCGTGCCCTCAGCTTGGTCGCCCAAGTCGTTTTTTCCAATAGACCACGATGGCCTGGTGGAACTGGGCCGGCATGGCCTCGATTTCTCGAAGCTCAGGGTCCCGTCCCCACTCTCGCGTCTCCTTTTGCCACTGATATAGTTGCGAAAGGGCGCGGGAGCTCTTCATACCCCCAGCTCCCTTGGAGGAGACTCGCCGCCTCGGAGGAGATCGTGCGGTACCCCCTGACCACCCTGTTGGTCATAACCAGCTGCAGCACCCCACTTCTGAACTTCAGGGCTTTCGCCCAGAATGAGCACTAATATAGGGCCATGATAAGGGTCATCAGGTCTATTCAAGACGCTTATGCTCAAATTAAATCATGAAAATACTTTTTACATAAACTTATATAGATTGGTACTTATAGCATGTATGAAAACAATTATGATAGTAGAAGAAGCGAAAGGCGTATATCAGGATCGTAGCAAAAGGAAACATGTGGTCTCTGCCTACCCCATTGTGAGAGAAGCGTAACTGTATGTATGTGTGTATACATAAACTTATTGTATCTAACCATGTCTGGAATTTAGTTAATCCAATTTCAACACTGCCATAATAGTTCAACCATGAATCAAACACGTTAGGGGAGATTGAAGAGTGGGGAAACTTGGTCCCATAGAATTCTTGTTCCCCAGACCATAAACCCATTTTACAAAATGAAAGCTTTTCTCATTATTAAAACCTTAATTATTATAATTTATCAATTACTTTTTGTAAGTAAATTGAGTGCTTAGACTCCCTGTACGAAATTTAATAAAATTGTTCACTTAACTAATCGCTATTGCCATCAACTGACGCGTAGTTTTTTGTAGCTTCCATCTTTAAACAATCACAAAGCTGTATACACACAGTATATGTATGTGTAGTGCAGTAAGTATATTATGTAAGAATATATAAATATATAAGTACCGATAGCAACGAAACCCATGGCAACATTTGCACGTTATGGCAAATACGGCAATAGGCAGGTTTATTAAAAAGTTTGGATTCCTTAAATTCTACTAGTTACAAACAACAATTGTTCTATACAACTAACTAATTAAAGAGAAACTATGAGCCGTGGGAATATCGCTTTTCATTAGGACCGAAACATTTGGTCGGAGAATGTGGCAATCGATTATTTAAAAAAAAGTTGAATTTAATTACGTCAGTCCCAGTTATGTTGTTATTTATAAAAGTACAGATATAGGTACAGTATATCAGTGCCGTGTATGGATCCCAATTTCATCTGATGACCTGGGCCTCGATTCTGCTATTTTATGTTAAAGCAAACAACTGTCAAGCCACTGTCACTGTAAAAATGCCATTTAATTTAAGATTTTATCCATATACAATTGAAGACTAAAATTGAGTGAAGATAGTTCATCACACATTTTGATTCACTCTACAAACTGCTTTATTGTTCTAGGCTTTACTTTTATGACGTTAAAGTCTAAAATATATAGAGTGTCGGTGGAATGACTGATCTGACTTGCTTTAACACAAAATAGCGGAATCGAGACCCTGGTGAGGTTAGTTTGGCCTTAGTCTGGTCTTAGTGGGGCCTCATACAGCTCATACACGCAACGACTTTATATCCCACCCACTCCTTTCCTATACAGGACAACACGTACAAGGCTGAGATAACATAACATAACATAACATAAACTCACGCCTATATCCCCGAAGGGGTAGGCAGAGGTACTAGCACCCACATTTCGCCAGTTTATGTTTAGGTCCCAATGTAATAGGTGGCGAGCCTATTGCCATTAACCGGGCACTTATAAACCTGTGATAAATACACACATAACTTCGAAAAGCATCGAAAAGTCATTGGTGTGTGCCATGGTAAAACCTGGTATCGAACCCGAGACCTCGTCTCAGCAGTCCATTACCCATACCACTAGGCTACCGCGGTTTGTCTGAGGCTACATAAGAGGCACTAGACTGAGATATCACCCTCAAACGGTGCAAACCATATCCATCAAGAACCAAGCAGTTCGGCACCTCTTTTCTTTGCCACACCATCAAGACTTGGAAGTCTTTACCAGCACATGTGTTACCTTCTTCCTACTACGGCTTTAAGCGGAGCGTGAAAAAGCATCTGATGAGGCCGTCACGATAAGGGCCACCATTGTAACATTATCGGTGTCTGTAATAGTTACCCAGTCCTGAGACTTTCCCTTTAGCTTACCATCAGGTTTGGTAAAGTCATATTGACATGTACATTATAAAAAAAAACCCATTCCTGGCTGCACTCTACACGTATGCAATCATCACCATCTTAACATCCAAGACTTTCGTCCTTTAGCCCGAGGTCCTCTTCCCATTGTATGTTCAGCTTATTTTGGCTATTACGGTAGCCTAACTGCGGTCTAACTTCCCAATTTGCAAAAAGGCTGCGCCGGACCCTCGTTCGTTGATAGTTGTTGATCAATTGATGGTCATTGAAATACGAATTTTTGAAGTGAAAACTTCTTTAGACGCGTTGAGCACTTTCCGTATATATAAGCACTTTTTGGGTGAACAAAAATCATAAAACGTTTTTTTTTAATCTCTAAAATTTGTCACCGAGACACCTAGGTCACTGTGACGCTTTCCATTTTTTTATAACCACGCCATCTTTGTTGTAGCTGGATGGATTGATTTTAATTTTAGGTTTTGCCTTGGAGTCTATGATAATTAAGTTACGTCATAATGCCTTGATATCATGACTTTTTTTTTTATGCCAAGATGCACATCTCGTGACCAACTCAATTACAATGTTACCAATAGATTCTATTTTCAAAACTTTTCTAATTTTGCTAAAAAAAGTTATAATTCACGTACGGTACGTACGTGAATTATAACTTTTTTTTCATAATTTAAAAAAAAAAAAAATTAAGTTTGCTAAATAATTAGCGGAAAAACGAGATTCAATATTAATTGTGTTAATTGTGGTTAAAAATGGTTTCGGAAAGTGATTCCAGTAAGATGGATATTAATTTAACTCCCGATGAGATTAAAGAACAGGCAAAAGCTGTTGTTATAATTTATTTTCAATTTTTCCAATTTAACTTTAAATTTTAACTGATTATCAATATACCTGTTTCATTAAATGTGTGTGTGTAGTATTTTAATTTTCTCACATAGTCGAAATGAAAAGTAGAGTGTTTATCTCGGGTGAATGTCACCCATTTCACCCTCGAACTATTGGCGCTCTCACTTCGTTCGAGCGCCAGAAATATCTCGGGTGAAATGGCTGACTTTCAACCCTTGTGTAACAATCTACTATTCCACTAAAACAATACAAGACGCGGCGGCGTTCTTCGCGTTCTATTTGCCGCATCGCAATTTTTGAAATAGGAATGTTATTTGGTTTGTATGTTCGTACAGCGCCGTTCAAGGTCGGCGCGGGCGCACACGGCACGTAGTACATACTACATAACCTCTTCCGAACACATGGCACCGACCACGTGGCTGTACTCCCAAATAAACTGTTCTAACTACCTAAATATAGTAATCTAAACAGGTCAAGAACATGAAGTTTAACTAGATGTAATCTTTCGTAATCATTATTATATTGATATGCCAGGTAGCATTCAAAGCTTGTTCTTGGACTTGAGGACGGGGGCCGACTGTACTTTGTCTTGTACTGGCTTATCTTGACTTTTGTGGGTGCGATTACCGTCTGTCCTCGGGCTTGGGTGGGGCCCCATGGTATGGTATGGTATGGTTTCGCGAGCTGGTATCCGCAACTCCACGACAGGGCGCGGTTTTTGCGTGGGACCCCATATACACCCTATTGACTATATTGGTCTGAAGACCCGAGACAGCGTGCGGTTTTAGTCGGTTCAAGCCCGACATAACCACTCACGCTGGCCGGCGGGGGGGTATCCGAGGGGAATTCCGCACGAAAAAAAAAAGGTACTATACCTAATACTAAAAATCATAATTTGTATGGTGAGTATAAAGGTATCACACTATTCGCGTATACTGTTATCTAAGTGGGTCATCTTAATTTATTGATAGCTGTTGTTGTTTAAAAACAGAATGACATAATATGGCGGAAATATTTTTAACAGTTGCCAAATGGCCGGCCCGACGTTTAGAAAGAAAGAAAATACAGACACAAACACATTTTAGTAGAACACTTTTTAGTGGCCAAATATTACAATCGATTCGTAAAAAAATTCCTTTGATAATTAGAAATTGTTGAAATAGATAAGTAATATAATTGATAAATAGATAATCGTACTATTAAATTGCTATATATACTAGCATACGCGCGTCGTGTGCACAGCCTGGAGCGGGGAGCGTTCGGCTCTAGTAGGTAATAATATAATAATAACAAATAATAAATATTCTATAAAAGCCGCGGTAGCCTAGTGGTATGGGTCATGGACTGCTGAGACGAGGTCTCGGGTTCGATCCCAGGTTTTACCATGGCACACACCAATGACTTTTCGATGTTTTTCGAAGTTATGTGTGTATTTATCGCAGGTTTATAAGTGCCCGGTTGATGGCAATAGGCTCGCCACCTATTACATTGGGACCTAAACATAAACTGGCGAAATGTGGGTGCTAGCACCTCTGCCTACCCCTTCGGGGATATAGGCGTGAGTTTATGTATGTATGTATGAAATAAATCCAGCTGATAAGGTAACCAACATGACTTGATTCTAAGGCGGAACGAAGTTTGCCGGGTCATTGCAGCTAGTACATACATATTAGACACAGAAACATCTAGACTATTGTAAATATATTATATTCATGCATATATCACTTCACTTTCACTCAAGTCATCAAATGTATGTTTACTGTTTATGGAGAACAACCCTTAATCGTCTTGTACCACCCATGGGCAGGATTGGTGGCCTACCTTGCCGGGAAGCACACGGCAAACCAATCGATATAAATCCTTTCTATAGTCTATTTGGGTTCAAAGCACAGTTTTTTTTTCATCTTGGTATGTTACCTGTATGGCAGGTAGCATCCGTTTTTTTAGGCCGTATCTATGGCAATAGTAATAGGTTTTTTTTTATTTGAAATTGGAACAAGTTCATCTGCATCGGTGAATACTTTTAAAATGTGTGGGAGGGGAATTTTTTTAAATCCAGACCCTACTTGTATTCAAAATGGATAGTTTTAATTTTACATACCGGGTGTTAGGGAAACACTCCCGAAAATGTATACAGGCGATAGTACTAAAGATCCATCTCCATACACACAGCTAAATGTAATCGGTTGTTGACCTCGTGTGCTAAGCGGGGTCCGGTAACGTCATACCGATATTCATTCCGGCATTTTTTTTTTGTAAAAGTAATACATTTTTTTAAGTTATTATAGTTTCATTTAGATGTACCAACAACAGCGTGAATAATTATAATAAAAAAATCGAAATAAAAAAATTATAAAAGAAAATTTAAACCGTTCGAAAAATAAACGCTCAAATTTATTTTATCTTCAGTAATCAAAAAACAATGTTTAAAAATGATTATAACAACATTCATTGTTTCCGTAGTCCGTAAGAATTACGGTAGATAGCTCCAGCGTCGTCCCGAGACGTATATCGGAGAATTTCGAATATCTGGGACGTTTCTAGGTAGCTCAGTTGGTCAGAGTATTCCCCCTGTAAGGAACTGGTCACTGGTTCAAGTCCTGTCCTAGATGTTTTCTTTTTCCGATCTAAATCTATAGGAAAAGTTAGCAAACCTATAACTTTAAAATTTCATTGAATTTCTCCACTGTGCCTAATCAGAGAACTCTTCTAAGCCAGTACTCCGGCTGAATGAACCCTACCACGTTTTCTAAAAGCAATTTTTGTACACAACAATCAGTGAATGCGCAAACTACATTCGAAACCTTTGAATAAGAAATTTTGAGACTTAATGGTATTAAGAAGCCGTAATACGGTAATACCTATATTTCCATCCTAAAGAAAATCACTAGAATCGCGCGAAGCCCTTGAGGATACAACAACTACCTACTAACAACATACGACTCCAACGTTGCGACTGGCCTTCTTTAAAATGTCCCGGATCTGGCACTTGGGCACATGAATAGTGAGGTGCTATTTTAGTTGGGGTGCTTGGTTGGGCACCTCCACGCGGTGCACCCTGGGCAACGGAGACGGCAGCGCCTCTCTCCTAGGGTGGGAGAGACGCTGCCGCCTACGGCCAACTCCGACCGAGGCGAGGACGGCCCTGTTGAGGGCTGTTCGGAAGCTTTCCACGTGTCCCTCTGATTAGCAGATGGCACAGTGGAGAGCAAGTAAGGGGGCCATCTCGAAACCGGAGATGGCCCAGGGTCAGTCGGGGTGCGAGGGATATGCTCTATGGGTAACCTTACACCCCGGCGTCTTAGGACCCGAGACGGCGTGCGGTTTTAGTCGGTGCAAGTCCGACATAACCGCTCCCGCTGGCCGGCGGGGGGTATCCGAAGGGATTTCCGCACGAAAAAAAAAAACAAAACGGTGCTATTTTAGTACATGCTAGCTTTGCCCGCGATTTCGTGCATGGATGCATGGATTTAGATTTTTAAGGTTTTTTTTATCGCGGATCCCTAATTATTTTTGTAAAATGTAAGTAGCTTATGTTACGCCTTATAATATTACCTACCTGCCAGTGAAAGGACTGTCAAAATCGGCCCTGCCGTTCAAGAGATTACCTGATGCAAACAGACAGGACGTCAACAAGTCAACCCGAGGGGCCGTCTCGAAGATGCGAGGGAAATGCTTTATGGGCCACCTTCTGAAGACCCGAGACGGCGTGTGGTTTTAGTCGGATTGAATCCGACAAAACCACTGGCCGACGGGGGGGTATCCGGGGTGAATACGGCGCGAAAAAAAGAACAAGGGCACCTGCATATCAACATGACCTGTTCGAATCGGTGCAAAAACCAGCGCTAAGAATCGTTGACAATCCCATACTTTCAGGCAGTGTGGAACCTCTCAGTGATAGGAGAGATTTTGCTTCTCTGTGCGTTTTCTACCGCCTATATAATGGTATGTGTTCAGAAGAATCGTTCGACATGATCCCACGGCCACATTCTGTCATCGTATCTCTCGCCACAGAAAGGGAATTCATCCTCACACTTTGCAACCGGCAACGGTGTGCACAGTGAGGTATGAAAGAAACCTTATTCCGCGCACGCTCAAACTGTGAAATGATCTCTTCGCTGTGGTTTTCCCAAGCGACTATAATATGGGGTTCTTCAAGAAGGGTATTAAAAGGTTTTTACAGGGTTGGCAGTACAAGTGTGACGAAGTGTGTTGCACCCGTCCATAGGCCACGGTAACCGCTTCCCATCAGGAGAGCCGTGTCCTTGTCTGCCACCTAAGTGGAATTAAAAAAAATCACAACTATCATAGATTTATATCTGGAAATAAATTATGGTAAAGGTAAATGTCTAATTCCAGCTGTGAGGAGTCTGTTTTGGGCCTTACCTTTGCATCTTGTCCACTCTCCAGTCTTCTGATAGCGTTCCACATTGCCAGTCAAATTACAGGTATAGGATACCAGACAGATAGCAAGCTATAATCACTTGGTCACCCTTGTCTCTCTTTTGCATGCCGCTTTGGCGGTCGAGTATGGTGATACTATTATTATAATGTACGACATCATGTAAACCCATATTTCGCAAAATAAATGATTTGATTTGATTTTGATTTGATTTCCTTGAATCCTGGGCCAAGGTTAAGCGGAACTAATTTGCTGTAAATATCAGCAAATCAATTCAACCTTGCTAATGTTATTATGCCACATCTCAGACGGGTGAATATTGTTAAATTATGGATACAGCACAGGTACCTAAACAGGCCAATTTATTAGAATAGTCTGAAAATAATAATATAAATCATGTTGTGGTTCGCAAATGGTTACAAATTGGTGTTTATTATTGAAATTCGCTCTTGCTCCAACTCCGAGGGTGACTTTATTAAGTTCATGGAATAGATTGAATTTCAAGTATGTTTTTTGTCATCTAATCGATTTATTCTGAGACTTATTACGATATATAATTGTAATTACCTAACGCTAAAATGCAATACCACTAATGCATTCTTCACATGAAGGAGAAATTTAATTTCGTGCCTGTTAACCTGACAATCCAAACTTAAGCCACGAAATAAAAAATGAAATAAATATTCTACGACATTTTACGTACTACGACGTGCGTGATGTGGGTGTATTTTCAAGTATTTTGGGGAATCCTACCTCTGATGTTACACGGGATCTGTTTCAGTTTTTGTCACACCAACGACTCTGTCCTACTCCTCTAGCGTAGGTGCAATAGTGAAAAAAAAATGGTACGACGAGGCTAACATACTGCTATGTAGCAAAAGCCTCTATAAGAATAAAGAAAAAAAAACATTCTACACAGCGCTCTCCGGGCTCAGAGTAGTTTAACTAGCTTGTGTTATGGGTTCTAGAATACAAAATAGATAAACATATTTGTTTACTTTTCTTTTAATACATACAAATTATATAAATCTCAGCCTCGTGGGCAATGGACAAGTTCTTCACAAAATGCATGTTGTCAAAAATTAACTTAAAATTTTCTATATACCTACCACAAACAATCGGCAATTGCTGATGAATAGGAAAATTTAGTTTTAAACCTAAACTTTCCTCTGGATCGTCTCATTTCTATATCAGTCAATCAATGGGCAACCCCGTAATGGTCGACATAGACGAACTATACACTAGATGGAGCTATTCACGGTGTATAACTCCTTCTCTCTCCCTCAGCTGAGCGGCCCGAAACCGAATTGTTTTATGAGGTTTTATTTACCTAAAAAGCCGCGGTAGCCTAGTGGTATGGGTAATGGACTGCTGAGACGAGGTCTCGGGTTCGATCCCAGGTTTTACCATGGCACACACCAATGACTTTTCGAAGTTATGTGTGTATTTATCGCAGGTTTATAAGTGCCCGGTTAATGGCAATAGGCTCGCCACCTATTACATTGGGACCTAAACATAAACTGGCGAAATGTGGGTGCTAGCACCTCTGCCTACCCCTTCGGGGATATAGGCGTGAGTTTATGTTATGTTATGTTTATTTACCTTCACCTGTCCCGATGTTTGTCATCAAATCTTGCTAATTAAATTTTAACGAATTCCCCGTTGGCTATTGACATAAAATTAGGTATACATGTGGAATATGCGACAATGGAATATAACTTGACATCGTGCTGATCTGATGATGGTGCTGGAAGGTGGCCACGGGAACTTCACAATGAAACGAAACAACCCCATCGAGTTTGGACTCGTTTGAATAGTCTTGACGTGTAGTTTGTCTTTCAGTGGTAACCAGGGTCTAATGATGGAGCTGGCAGATAGTCATAGGAACTCTATAATGAAACGACGCAACCACATCGAGTTTCAGCTCGTTTGATTTTATATTTTTAGTTCTTTTCATTAACAAGAACATAATAAAAACCTATTTTTAAAAAGTTTTTCTTTTTAATTCCACTTGTAAGCAATTTTAGTGCGTCGTCGTAAGGTCCCAGATCGACAACGTTTTAAGGAATAAACTTGCAACCGGCGTGCATGCATGAAAACAATTATGAAAGTAGGAGAAGCGAAAGGCGTATACCAGGATCGTAGCCACAAGTAAGATGTTGTTTCTATCTACCCTAAAGGAAAATTTCCAGATCTAGCCATTGAATCGAAGAAGAAGAATGGGAAAGAGGCCTGACAACCGTCCAAAGTCCGCACTTTGGAGCCTGAGGCCCGCTTATTGTTTTTGATTGGTATGTCGGCCATTGAGGGAGTGACTGCAGTCTGACCTACTAGCTCAAAGAGGTGCGCCTGCGCCGGAGACTCGTCCGTTGCTTAGCAGGTGCACGGACGAGCAGGTAAGGTTGGCTTGGGCCTTAGGGCTGTCCTCATCACCACGTCACGACGTCGTCGCCGTGGAACGGTGCGGTGCCGTGGCGCGGCGTGTTGCCGTGACGTGGAAATCTACGTTGACGTACCGTAAAAATGTACGTCACGATGCCGCAAAGTTACTCGTCGCCGGTACATTCTTCACTAAATACCAGATAAATAGCAGTAGATATGGACCGCACAAAACGTATTCTGCTTCTGTTGTTATTAAAAAGACAGAGAGAGAAGTTGGAGAAAATAAACATCACACCCATATCTTGCAATTATGAATAGTGATGGAAATCATTTCAATAGAAAATATGCATACATAAATACATACATAACTTTACGCCTGTATCCCCGAAGGGGTAGGCAGAGGTGTATTACACACCCACGATTCGCCAGTTATGTTTAGGTCCCAATGTAATAGGGGGCGAGCCTATTGCCATCTACCGGGGACATTACTAAGCGAGCGATAAAAGAAAATATGAGGCGTTGAAAACCTGTGACCACAACTTTTACAGTTATTTTATCTGTATCTGTATCACGTTTTGAAGAAGTTTCGCCGGCTTACGACACCGTCCGATGCACCGTTCCACGGCGACGTCGTCGTGCCGTGGTGATGTGGACAGATACTTAAGGTTGGTAGGGCCCGGTACACTATATGTATATATGTATAGTCAAATGTTAACAACAGTGCGATCAATAATTCTTCATTATAACTAGCTGACCCGACCAACTTCGTTCCGCCTTAGAATCAAGTTATGTTGGTTAATAAAAATCCTTACACCCCGGCATTAAAGACCCGTGACATCGTGCGGTGTTGGTCGGTTTGAGTCCGACGTAACTACCCTCACTGGCGGTGGGGTAACCTTGGGAATTACAGCGAAAAAAAAACAAAAAAGACACAATACAGGCGGAGACAAATCTAAAAATCAAACATCATGAAAAAATTGCTCTAACCGTTCTCAAATTCTATCTATCTATAGATTTTGCTAACATCGGATATAACAAATCGTTATCACATTCATTACATAATAATATCAAAAGCTTTCTTATTGCACAATGGTATGTTATTGTTTATACATAACAACACACCTTAATAGGTAATACTTCGTTCTACACACAAAAATAACACGTGTATCTGTAGATAATGCCGTCTGGAAACCTTTGTTTGTTGTTGATAATGAAATTTATCTTTTCCATAAATACATTATTCATATCAATCATAATCCTATTACAGACAGTTTCAAAGAAAACCTTTTAATCATGCATTTATGGTAGGTACACTAGCCGTTGTTATTCTTGTTATGTTGACATGGTGTTTAAATTTTGCTTCTTAATGCTTGCATGCAACTGATATTATATTATGTGAATTGTTTAAAGCTTTGCACGATTTAATTGAAGACTGAATATACGGATCACGTCATCATCTTCATGTCTGTCCGTCTGTCCGTATGTCACAGCTACTTTTTTCCAAAACTATAAGAAGTTATACACTACAGCTATGCTGTTGAAACTAGGTAAGTAGATGTATTCTGTGAACTGCATTAAGATTTTCACACAAAATTAGAAAAAAAAAAACAATTAATTTCGGGGCTCTCCATACTTAGAACTGAAACTCGAAAATTTTTTTTTCGTCAAGCCCATACGTCTGTGGTATCAAAATATATGGATAGGTCTTCAAAAGTGATATTGAGCTGAATAGATTGCACGAGAAACACTTCCAAAGTGGTAAAATGTGTCCCTCCCCCTTTGTAACTACTAAAATAAGAGAATGATAAAGTTAAAAAAAAATTATGATGTACATTACCATGTAAACTTCCACCGAAAATTGGTTTGAACGAGATCTAGTAAGTAGTTTTTTTTATTCAATTAATTTTGTAAGCATTTTGTATGCTTACTTTCTTTTTTCTCTAAAGATTTAGATCGGAAAAAGAGAACATCTAGGACGGGACTTGAACCCGCGACCATTCCCTTACAGGGGGAATGCTCTGACCAACTGAGCCACCTAGACACGTCCCAGATATTCGAAATTCTCCGTATACCAATAATATCAGTTTTTTTTAATACGTCATAAATTGTAAACCGCAATTTACCTTTCATTCAATCAACTCAAATATTTAAAAAAAGCGGGCAAGTGCGAGTCGGACTCGCCCATGAAGGGTTCCGTAGCAGTAAGTAACATAATAAGGCTTTTTTTTCAATTTTACATTTTAGTGTTGATTGAATGAAATGTAAATTGCGTTTTACGATTTATGACGTATTAAAAAAAACTACTTACTAGATCTTGTTCAAACCAATTATCGGTGGAAGTTTACATGGTAATGTACATCATATATTTTTTTTAGTTTTATCATTCTCTTATTTTAGAAGTTACAGGAGGGGGGGGACACACATTTTACCACTTTGGAAGTATCTCTCGCGCAAATTATTCAGTTTAGAAACCAATGCTGTTGATGAATGAGACATATCCATAGACCACACACGTATGGGTTTGATGAAAAAATTTTTTTGAGTTTCAGTTCTAAGTATGGGGACCCACAAAATTTATTGTTTTTTTTTTCTATTTTTGTATGAAATGTTAATGCGGTTCACAGAATACATCTACTTACCAAGTTTCAACAGCATAGTTCTTATAGTTTCGGAAAAAAGTGGCTGTGACATACGGACGGACAGACATGACGAATCTATAAGGGTTCCGTTTTTTGCCATTTGGCAACGGAACCCTAAAAAGCGGCCAAGTGCGAGTCGGACTCGCCCATTAAGGGTTCCGTAGCAGCAATTAACATAATAATGCTGTATTACAATTTACACAAGTATGGGTATGACGAAAAAAAAATTTTTGAGTTTCAGTTCTAAGTATGGAGAGCCCCCAAAACTTATTGTTTTTTTTTCTAATTTTGTGTGAAAATTTTAATGCGGTTCCGTTTTTTGCCATTTGGCAACGAAACCCTAATTATAATACAACATTATTACGTTACTTGCTGCTACCCTTAATGAGTGAGTCCAACTCGCACTTGGCCGCTTTTTTTTCTAGCGGAAATCCACACGGATACCACTCCACCGGCCAGCAGGGCTAAGCTAAAACCTCACGCCGCCGGCCGCCGCGCCGTCTCGGGTCTCATATGCCGGGTGCCCCTACACCTAAAATAGAATATGTTACACTCAACCTTTAAGGAAATCTAATCGAATCTAATCTAATCATAAATATTATAGTGTTTACAGACATGTTACTTTCTGTTAATTATTATCATATACCTACCTTGGTATCCTTGAGACACACGCCGGCAAAACATGGACATTATCTATTAACTATAATCCCATTTATCGGTTTCACATAAAACGAGCTCAGCAGTTTTTAACCGACTTCAAATGAAGGTTCACTGTTTGTCCTGTATGTTTGTATGTTTCTCGATTATCTCGTGTTTGGTTGAATCGATTTTGATGTGGTTTTCATCAAAAACGTATTAATTACATTTTGGGCAAGTTTTTGGTGTATTTTACCGACTTAAAAAAGGAGGTACGTCCGCGATTATCTGACATCTGGTTGAACCGATTTTGATATGGTTTTCAGAAACGTATTTTTAACATTGGATAAGGTTTTACTATTCAATAAATGGATAACCCGAGACGGCGTCCGAATGGACCCTTTATTAAGCGATATCATTAGTTCAGCTAAACCATTTTTTTTTTGTTGATGCGGTTATTTAAAAATCTACAGAGAAATCTTTTGATCCGTAATTAATAATATTTAACTTTAGTCTCTTCTTGATTTTTGAAATCGGTTCTATATTTTATTTAAAAAATTGGGATACGTCATTAAAGAATCGGAGAACGTCGCACTCGACTGAGGAACTACCTCGACCCCACAAAAAAGTCTGGTATTTTGAATGGAGTGGGTGTACGGGGCCATAGCAAAACCCTGAGAGGTCAAGCCAACCTCAATGGCTAGCCGGTACACCTACTGATTAATGGACGAGGTTCTGGTGCAGGATTTCCTCTCGGGTTTGGGAGGACAGATGACATCTCTTCCGTAAACGCAAAAATAAACCAAATGGGCAGAAGGAGTAACCGGACCTCGGGCTCTGAGGTAAAACCCTCGGATGTAACCTGGAACAAAGCTAAAATGATTCTTACTTTAGGACCAACTTCTACTCGTTTTCCTTGAGACTGTGGAACTCGCTTTCGGCTGATATCAGAGACTAACTTAATCAATAGTTTTAAACTCAAACTTCGTCAACTCTACCAGTCCTCTTTGAGTGACTCCTTCCCATAATCCTTTATGATCTTGTATGCTTATATATAGCAATGCATGTATGTATTTTATATTATATATCTTTCTATATAACTGGTGGTAGAAATTTGATGGCACAAATTTGTCACAAAATTCGGCCGGGTAGGTACCACCGTGCACGATTGCGAAAAACGCTCCATAGTAATCCAATTTCGGTTTGATTGCATTCAGGGGTCAGCAAGTGCATAGCCGGGCAGGGGGATTGTGGTCGCGGCACTAGTGGGACCGGTGGGTGTCACGCGGTGCTGCGACGACAATCCTCTTCTGATGAGGCCGTCAAGCTGAGTGCCACCATTGTTAACATGGTACGTGTATGTAATGGTGACCCTCTTTCCTGAGACGTTACCTTCAGCTTACCATCAGGCGAGGTGAAGTCAAATTGACGTGTCCTAAATATAAAAAAAAAACACATATACTTGTATATATACTGTCTCTCGTCTTCCCCACACACTGTTAACTTATTCTCTTCACTTCAAACTCTCCTCTCGCAGGTCAGCTGGAAGAGATTTCTTTAAGAAATAAGTAGCAGAGCCTCTGTACTACTTTTTCCATTTTTGCATTTTTATGTCTGATTGGGTACATAAATAAATCAAGGATGATGTTAGTAACCGAAGCTACCATTATTCCCGCTTACCTCTGTGATTAAGCTACATTGCTTGTGTAAGGCGTGGGTCGTGCAATGGCCACTAACCGACACTTCATAATCACATTCGCGATCGCTAATGAATTTGTATGATTAGCCATTTCTTCTCTACCTAACAATAAGCCTTACCTACATCCATATATCTGGTTATTTTGGCACTAGCGACCAACGGACGAGCTTAACATGAAATACTACTGTATTCTGGCACAACGTAGTTCTACCAAAATAAGATGCACCGATTTACTGTATAACGATCGAATATCGAGAAAACGTTATAATTATGTAACAAAAACACGATTCAAACTTATTACATTCCTCCCCAGAAGGGGGGTAAAACAGTGGGATAGGTTTCTTTTAGGGGTATTACAAGAAGGTTAGGCACGGAGTAAGGAAAGTTAGAATTTTCATATTTTAGCGGTATTTTAGAAAAAATCCATTTAACCGCTGATTTCAAAGTCATTGAGGCAGTTTTAAAGGTTTTTGACTTTAGCTTTAAGGATAAATATACAGAGTAGGTGTGCCCCACACCTGGTCATAGACGGACGAGGCTCTGACACCGGCTTTCCTCCCAGGGGGGGATCAAACGGCAGTCGCTTACATAAAAGCTAAGGTTATGGAAAGGAGGCATAGGACAGCTGGCCCGGACTCCAAAATGAAAGCTTTGACTGTGATCAGGGATTGACACTTGGATAGTGAAGACCATGGTCAATGTGAATTACCTACTACCCTACGTCTTCCACGTAACCCCACTTTTTATAAAGATTACGTCAATATGACTTCACCTCTCCTGATGTTAACCTAAAAGGTAAGGTAATGGTGGCCCTCAGTTTGACGGCCTCGTCAGATGCTTTTTCACGCCCCGCTTAAAGGACCGGGACTGTAGGAAGAAGGAAACACGTGGTAAAGACTTGATGGTGCGCCAAAGATTATAGGTGCCGAACCACTTGGTTCTTGATGAAATTGTTGGCACCGTGTTAGTGTGATACCTCAGCCTTGCACGTGTTGTTCTGGATAGGAAAGAAGAGGGTGGAACTAATTGGAAGAACTAATTGGCCTTATAGGTTCGACTCCCATATGCTTCGTAACGTGTCACATCACTTGGACCTATTTACGAACAAAATGTATGTTTAATATTTAATAATATCTGCTATTGTAGTATGTACGGATTATATACTTATTGGTCTAAGTGCTAACTTCTTAAACTTTCACGTTTCATGATATTACATAATATCGTGTGAACGGAACGGAACGGAACGTGTGGGTGTGTCCGCTTCTCAGGGCGACGTTGGCGCCATCTACCGAATGTATGTATAGGAGAGTTTCGAATAACCAGTACGTGTCCAGGTAGCTCAAATGGTCAAAGTAAGTTTTCCCCCTAGAAAGGGGCTGTTCGCGGGAAGTCCCGTCCTGGATGTTAACTTTTCTGTCTGCATTTATTACAATAAAACAAAGTTTCAGCCATATCCATCAGCTGTTTTCTCGTTATAAAATAACAAACAAAGTGAATGATAAACCAATTCACTTTCCGCTATTCTTCCGCTCCCGCTTCCGCCAATTCTTACAACTTAAGCTATCGATAACTCGTCACCATACTGTGTTCTACTCTACTACGACGATATTAGCTCTACAATGGTTATATGTATATGAATTGTTATTTCTGTTGTACTATCGCTACTGCGCAGTAACCATCGAGGTAATAATATAGTTATTACCTCGATCGTAGTGACATTCTATGTGTGAAATGGCAATATTTATGTAAAAAGTACCAAGTCATATTTAGATCGACAAAAGTTAGTTTTTAAATACGCCGCACGAATTAAAACTTTCATCATACAGTTTATTATTGCATCATTTACTTAAAGCTCTTCTAATTATTCACATTGTTTACATAAAACGGAAAAATTAAAGGCAGCCTTAGATGGTACGACCACATACTATCCGTTTTCTATTCGTTTTCACGAAGTAACTATCATCTCGTCTCAACGAGATGATAGTTACTTCGTGAAAACGGCCTTAAATATCCCTACGTAACGCCTGTGAACGCCACCAGCTATATATACGGTATTATAACAAGAGGGGAAATTAAAGAGCAAAACCTAATTCCGATGTCAGCCCAGGACATAGCTTCCTGGCCCCAGATAGATATGGGACTAAGGGATGGCAGAAGAAAATTATTTAAATATAATTCGACTCAAATTCGTCATAGTTTCATTTTTTTTATGTAATGGGTTTTATTCCAGAACATTTTTTGTACCAACAACTGTTAATAACAAAGAGACCAGCTAAATAAATACCATAGAAACTGAATAAACTTCAATTCATTGTATTAGAGACACCGAAATAAATTTCTTAGTCATTCTTGTCAGGTAAATAGATTAAAATTGTTTTTGAATACAATGGGCGCTTAACAAATTTAAGAATCTGTGATTGCAAATGTAGAGACATAATTCAAATAGTTTTATTATTCTGCTGTCGAAAGAAAGGTTTGTCTGCAGGTTTTGGCAATGTTAAATTGTAAATATTCGCAAAATCTTAATCACTCTCAGCGATGAAAGGGCCAATTCTCGTAATAATAAGATGTTCAAAATTCAGTTTTAATCTAGCTTCGATTTCATAGTGACCACGCAAAGGTCAAAAAAAAAATATTCTACAATTTTCTACACAGCGCTTTCTAGACCCAAAGGAAGCATAATTTAACTAGCTTGTTATGGGTTCCAGAATGCGGATAAACATACTATTTTTTTGTAAATTCATTCATATTATGCATAGAAACACCCAGACCAATGCAAATAGACAAATTCATATTAACAAATATTTGCTCTGAGCGGGAATCGAACCCTCCTCTTGTTTATTATTTTTTGCGTGCGGATACCTTCTCGTGGTCCATCTCACTGGACCAGACTCAACCCCTGGGAGCGAAGCAGTAACCTTAACGTGTGTGAAACCGAGCGATTGCTAGTACAATAATCAATATTATTGTTATGACATAATGCTGATAGATAACACATCAGACCACTTTTGTGTATATTATGTGTCATTCATAAGGTAAATAATGTCTAGGCCATATCTCGTGACTTTCAAACCCTAACGAATAATTAATTACACGTGTATTATTATTGTTGTTTTCAACATTTGTTTTGGTCCCCTTATCGCATTAAACGCTGAACAGAAATTTGCACGCTATGAAACGGCTATAGCATTTGACAGCTCTTTATCCCTTAAAGTCTCGCTCTTCAAATTGAAGCGTTTTTTAACTGTGCTGAGCTGAAATCAGGAACAATTAGGTTCCTAATACGATAAATATCCTACACAGAGCAAGATCTTAACAGTTACAAACCCTATTTCCACCGTCCTATCCCGTTCTCGAGGGGGTCATCACAAAACCGGAGATGGCCCTGAGTCAGCCGGGGTGCGAGGGAAATGCCTTATGGGCCCACCTTACACCCCGGCGTCTGAAGACCCGAGACGGCGTGCGGTTTTAGTCGGTTCGAATCCAACATAACCACTTTTTTTTATGCGGAAATCCCCTCGGATACTCCTCCGCCGACCAGCGACGGCGACAATAACGGCACGCCATCTGGGGTCTTCAGATGTGGTGTGTAAGGTGGCTCCATAAGGCATTTCTCTCGCACCCCGGCTACCAAGGGTCATCTCCGGTTTCGATATGGCCCCCTCGGGACATGATAGTAACTTTTTTTTTTTTTTTTTTTCTTTTATCGTGCGGAAATCCCTTCGGATACCCCCCCGCCGGCCAGCGGGGGCGGTTATGTCGGGCTTGCACCGACTAAAACCGCACGCCGTCTCGGGTCTTCAGACGCCGGGGTGTAAGGTTACCCATAGAGCATATCCCTCGCACCCCGGCTGACCCTGGGCCATCTCACCACTAACAGCATCGCTCATCCTGTCTCCTCTGAAAGCAGAGGAGTACGGAGAGCGATGTGTTCCCGCCACGTTGGGTATTGGCCGACGATCAATGCCAACCCTATGAAGGGGTGAAGGGGAAGCCATTGACCGCCGCCCAGGGTGTACCGGCCGCTCCGATTCCGTTCCCCCCGGACTGCAGCGGGATCGGAATCGGAGCGACACTCGAGGAGGTTACCCAACACACACCCCTGACATGATAGTACCTAAGCTACTTCACACAAGGGATATACTTATATAGTCTTGAGTGAATAACTAAATTATACAGCAGTTATGTTATATGTTAAACAGTTATAATACATTTTCTACGGAAGTCATTATGAATAACAATTAGAACAGAATTCAGAATTCAAATGAGTATATCTATACTAATATTATGAAGAGGAAAGATTTGTTTGATTGTCATCGATAAACTATGAAACTGCTTAAACGATTTCAAAAATTCTTTCACCGTTGGAGTGCTACATTATCCCTGAGTAACATAGGATACTTTTTATCCCGATATTCCCACGGGATCAGGACTTACACGGGTGAAACTGCGTGGTGATGTTAGTGTTACCATATAAGTACTTACAGCATTTTTGCATAACATATATGGTATTAGATAACCTTCATAGCTAACACTGCGTTACAAAAAGCATTAAAATGTATTTTTAATGTTATTAGACTAGGTGTGCGAGGGAAATACCTTTTGGGGCCACCTTACACCCGATTATTCGAAAACCCGAGACGGCGTGCGGTTTTAGTGGGTTCAAATCCGCCATAACCACCCCTGCTGCCTGGTGGTAGTATCCGGGGGGATATCCGCACAAAAAAAAAGGTGTCCATTACCACGTGTAGTTTTATTTTAAACTTACTGCTATTACAAATGAGGAAATTTCTATGGATAGATGTTTGTTTGCACAGAGTCTAGAATTGCCAATAGGCTTTTTTAATCCCGGGAATGGGTTCCTGCGGGTCACGGGAACGTGATCAGGATTTCACGCTGGTGGAGTCGTGGGCAACAGCTAGTGTATAATATTCGCGTATACTATCGATAATATCGTATATGTCAAAACGTCGGTAGCTTAGGGGTTAAGGAGTCGGCCTCACGATTGGGAGGTTCCGGGTTCGAAAATTGGTCATTACACTACGACATGAACCCACTTCTAACATAAACGTGACGAAAGACTTTTTTTTTTATATTTAGGACACGTCAATTTGACTTCACCTCGCCTGATGGTAAGCTGTAGGTAAAGTCTCAGGAAAGAGGGTCACCATTACATACACGTACCATGTTAACAATGGTGGCACTCATACAGCTTGACGGCCTCATCGGAGGAGGATTGTCGTCGCAGCACCGCGTGACACCCACCGGTCCCACTAGTGCTGCGACCACAATCCCCCTGCCCGGCTATGCACTTGCTGACCCCTGAACGCATTCAAACCGAAATTGGATTACTATGGAGGGTTTTTCGCAATCGCAATCGAAGAAATTCGAATTTTCTTAGACAGTTCTAAATTCAAATTTATTCAACAGAAAAACATATACGAGTATATAAACTTGTCCATACAAAACTGTGTCCCTACCTGATTTCCATCAGCGACGAACACATTGATAGTTAATTTTCATACAAATGGACGATTCTCTGAAGTTCATGTTTGTAGTTATAACACGAATCGACTTATCATTCTACTCGCAAAAGTCTGTCAAACGTATCTGCATTTCGATCGCAAATCTTATTAGTACAATGTACAATGGAGAATAGAGAGCAAGAAAGACAAACATGCATTTACTTATGTGTTTCCAATAAATTATATGTTTTTACTAGCTGATTCAGCTGGCTTCGTCCGCGCGGAGCTCGGTAATCGATTTTTGGTCATATCTCCGGTTCTACTTAACCAATTGCAATCAAACATACAGTAGATTATAAGCCTGACCAAAACCTTTCTAATAGAAAACAAGTTGAATTTCTGAGACGAGCTCAGCCGAATACAAAGGATTTTCGACTTTTCGATTTTTTTTTCTGCGATTTTTTCTTTATCTTGCAATGGTTCACCCCAGCACGAATCTATTACCGAAAACAGCAACTCGATAGCTCATCTCCTTCATACCCAAAACCGTGACAGAAAATTGGCAACGACGACGTCGACGACGTCAACGACAACTCGATAGCAATAGGGCTTTTCTAAAGAAAATCCCTAAAAAGCGGCCAAGTGCGAGTCGGACTCGCCTATTAAGGGTTCCGTAACATAATAATGTTTTTTAGGGATTTTCTTTAGAAAAGCCCTATTGCTATCGAGTTGTCGTCGTCGTCGACGTCGTCGTTGCCAATTTTCTGAGTTTCAGTTCTAAGTATGGGGGCTCCAAAAATTTATTGTTTTTTTTTCTATTTCTGTGTGAAAGTCTTAATGCGGTTCACAGAATACATCTACTTACCAAGTTTCAACAGCATAGTTCTTATAGTTTCGGAAAAAAGTGGCTGTGACATACGGACGGACAGACAGACAGACATGACGAATCTATAAGAGTTCCGTTTTTTGCCATTTGGCAACGGAACCCTAAAAACGGCATTAAAATCCTTTCAGTAGTATTTGCGTCCATCGCGAACAAACACACAAGAATTATAGAAAAAAATTGTATTTTGAATCGCTCATTTAACATGTACATACATGACTAATTTACAATTTTATAATAGGCTAGATAGATAGAAGGGTCAATAAATTACCTTTTGATGACATTACAAAAAGGTTCACTATGCCTATACAGATAGGTGTCAAAATTCATAAACTCATTTATCTAGTTTCTGCGTCCCGTTTCAAATTCGACATACAAAATTCTTTCCCGCCTCACCCAGGAACTGTAACACAATTTTTGTTCTGAACAGCTGGTCTAGTAATGTTCATAGAACTCAATGCACTCAGAACATGTTTCCTTCTTACAGTATAGGTACATAAGCTACTTTATTGAGCTGAGAGTGAGACGAAGTCGAGCGAAAGCTCCTTTCACTCCACTCGATGTATTTCGTTTGTGGTCCCTCTAGCGCCTAGATCCTTCGACCGATTTTAATGATTTTTTAGCATAATCATAGATGATAGTGATGTGACGGACATAGGCTATATAAATTTAAATTTCATTTTTCAATTTTAAATTTCAAATTTCATTTACAATTTTATAATGGTATAGAAATTACTTGGGGCCATTTTCCAAAAACAGTGCTAGTTTAATTCAATTAAATTTTTAAGCATTTTGTATGCTTACTTTTTACTAAAGATTTAGATCGGAAAAAGAGAACATCTAGGACGGGACTTGAACCCGCGAACAGTCCCTTACAGGGGGAATGCTCTGACCAACTGAGCCACCTAGACACGTCCCAGATATTCGAAATTCTCCGATACATTATTACGTCTTAAGGTGACGTTGGAGCCATCTACCGTAATTCTTGCGAACTACGGAAACAATGAACAACTTTACAGTCATTTTTAAACATTGTTTTTTTGATGACTCCGCCTAATTAATTCAATTAAATGTTTAAGCATTTTGTATGCTTACTTTTTTCTAAAGATTTAGATCGGAAAAAGATAACATCTAGGACGGGACTTGAACCCGCGACCAGTCCCTTACAGGGGGAATGCTCTGACCAACTGAGCCACCTAGACACGTCCCAGATATTCGAAATTCTCCGATACATTATTACGTCTTAAGGTGACGTTGGAGCCATCTACCGTAATTCTTGCGAACTACGGAAACAATGAACCACTTTACAGTCATTTTTAAACATTGTTTTTTTGATGACTCCGCCTAATTAATTCAATTAAATTTTTAAGCATTTTGTATGCTTACGTTTTTCTAAAGATTTAGATCGGAAAAAGAGAACATCTAGGACGGGACTTGAACCCGCGACCAGTCCCTTACAGGGGGAATGCTCTGACCAACTGAGCCACCTAGACACGTCCCAGATATTCGAAATTCTCCGATACATTATTACGTCTTAAGGTGACGTTGGAGCCATCTACCGTAATTCTTGCGAACTACGGCTACTACTAGCTGTTAGTTGGTCAGAGCATTCCCCCTGTAAGGGACTGGTCGCGGGTTCAAGTCCCGTCCTAGATGTTCTCTTTTTCCGATCTAAATCTTTAGTGCTAGTTTAAGTTGAGTATATAGACCGTGACAATGTAGCATTATGTGTATCTTATGAGGTAAGGATGCTTACTTAGATAATTGTTTAACGGTTTCTAGAAACGTCGCAATGTTATGTACCTACTTCAAGATGCAATTTCCTTGACTATGCATGTTCACCGCTTATGACAGTTGTGCCCTATTAACAGTTCCATACACGCTGGCGGGTAGCATAATAGCCAGAGTGAACACCATTAGGGATTTAGGGATAACATTTGATTGCAAGCTACTATTCGATGCGCACATCGAGAATATCGCGCTTCTGAAGCCTTAGGCTTCATTTTTAGGGTTCTGGTGCCAAATGGCCAAAAACGGAACCCTTATAGATTCTGTCTGTCCGTCCGTATGTCACAGCCATTTTTTTCCGAAAGTATAAGAACTATGCTGTTGAAACTTGGTAAGTAGATGTATTCTGTGAACCGCATTAAGATTTTCACACAAAATTAGAAAAAAAACAAGATATTTTGGGGGTCCCCATACTTAGAACTGAAATTCAAAAATTTTTTTTTCATGAAACCCATACGTGTGATCTATGGATAGCTCTTCAAAAATGATATTGAGGTTTCTAATATCATTTTTTTTCTAACCTGTATAGTAAGCGCGAGAGACACCTCCAAAGTGGTAAAATGTGTGCCCCCCCCCCCCCTGTAACTTCTAAAATAAGAGAATGATAAAACTAAAAAAATATATGATGTACATTAGCATGTAAACTACTACCGAAATTTGGTTTGAACGAGATCTAGTAAGTAGTTTTTTTTTAATACGTCATAAATCGTAAACGTTTCATTCAATCAACTCAAACATAAAAATTATAAAAAGAACATTATTATGTTACTTGCTGATACGGAACCCTTTATGGGCGAGTCCGACTCGCACTTGGCCGCTTTTTATAATATCCGCTGATATAAAAAATTGTAATGCGCGTTTATCCGAAGTCCACTGGAATACGCGTCCCAGGTATGGAACCTCATCCATGATATATACGCAGAGGAGTGGGAAAATGTCTGGAACAATTTTTTGAGATTTATACAGTTCAAATGTCAAACATATTTACCCAATTGTTACCGTCGCTGCAGAAAATTTCATCTTCTTCCTCTACAAGATCGAAGGAAAATTGCAGACCTTTCCCTCTTATTTAATATTTCAAACGGATCGACTGACGTATCCGCATTAGTGAGCCAAATAGGACGTCTGCTACTCGTCCCTATGTCTCATACTACCTACAGAAAAAATGCATTTATCAACAGAGCGTGTCATATGTACAATGATGTGCGCCGGAGTATCGATATTGGTTTGTTTAACGTGAGTGTTGCCAGGTTAAGGAAGACCTTATGTAACGAGTACTTTTCTTAGGATAATGTACTCTTTTTTATTGGTAAAAGGCTCGCGTTTGACCACAATTTCACCTGTTGGTAAGTTATGATGTGGTCTAAGGTGGAGCACACTT
The DNA here is from genome assembly GCA_946251805.1 of Cybosia mesomella. Classification (NCBI taxonomy): domain Eukaryota; kingdom Metazoa; phylum Arthropoda; class Insecta; order Lepidoptera; family Erebidae; genus Cybosia; species Cybosia mesomella. Next base: position 6,057,879 of record OX276406.1, read on the forward strand.
GCCTAGAAGTAACCTGTTCACTCTACATTTGAAGACTCCCAGGTTATAGCTTTCCGGAAACACAGATTCAGGTAAGAAATTCCACTCTTAAAACAGTACGCATGATGAATGTATTGCCAAAACGTTTTGTGCGTATGAGTGGATTACCCACTATGTCTCGATGGCGCGTTGCCGTATGTCTAGTCGTTCGGTGGTGCAAGGGACTTGAGGAATTGTGCAAGTCCAGTGCACACTCCCCAAAGTACATCCGATAAAAAACGAAAAGGCTAGCAACTCAACGCCGATTTTCCAAGCTATGAAGCTTAGACTCAACTAGCGCATCGCTGCTGATGAGCCTCTTGACTCGTTTCTCTATCGACTCAAGCGCTTCAAGTTGGTATTTAGCTGAGCCGTCACAGAGGTGCGAGCAGTACTCCGTACACGATTGAACTTGCGCGTTATAGAGGTTGTGCAGCTGTTCCGGTATGAAGTACCGTCGCACCTTCGACAGAATACCCAGCTTTTTGGCAGCTACTTGAGCCTTTACTCAATGTATGAGACAAAGTTGAGGGTAGAAGTAAGAGTTACGCCAAGAAGCTTTAGGTGGTCGGTTATCGGCACGGGTACATTTCGGAAAGTAGGGTTTAGCTGGAATTGGCTCCGCTTAGCAGTGCAGAGGCACGCTTGGGTCTTAGTTGCGTTGAAGTTGACCAAGTTAGCTTCACCCCAATCGGAGACCGATTAATATTTTGTAACAATGTCGTAGTACTTACCAGATATTACAGTTGTTTAACTTTATAATTTGTGAAAACTTTTAATTGGCTGTTATATAAACTTGTATTCATAGTATTATTCTGCTAACTGTAAGTTTTCTTAGTTGTAAAATAAATAAAATAAATCTCCCTGTATATAGCTACTTGATTCAGGACAACATATCTCACCATCTTCGTGGATCGTTGTCGTTTAATTGTCATATCCTTCCCAAGAGTTTACACTGCATGGGGTCTATATTACATTTGATATTCTTCAAAAATATTTAAAAGGGGTAGATGCGTAAGGTATACCAAACAAAGGAGAAATTTATGTAGCAAGCGTGCAACTCCATGTCAATCTTACACCTATATAAATACGAAAGTTCGGATGTAAATATAAATGGATGTTTAAAACTTGATCACGCCAGAACGGCTGAATGGATCTAGTCTGAAATAGTAGGTATTAAATAACTTTTTATCCCGGGAATAGATTCTTGTTGCTCACAAGCACGAAATCAGTCTTCCGGGTGGAGTCACGGGTTACAGTACAAAAATAAGACATAAACCTAACCAATCCTAAAAGTCATAATAACACTTGCTTCGAATACTATGATCTAATAAAATAAAATCATGGTCAAAACATTCCCAGAATAGCCTACATACACTTAATTAATGCATTAATGTAAGTGCGTCATTTGTTGTTTACACTATATTATGTATAATCGGCCAAGCCACGTATACGATCGCGCGATGTAAACCTTGAATATGTTTAGAAAAAGATCACTCAAATATATTCTCAGTTATGTAACACTGGTTCGTGTGAGCGGACACACCTCCATGTTTACGAATGTATCTATGACATGCGCTTGCACACGTTATCAGATAGCCAGATCCAGTCAGATAGTAACGCTGTGATGAGATGCATTATTAATGCATCTATCATCACAGCGTTACTCGCAGTTGCATCCAAGCCTTGTACTTAAGAGCCCAGGATCCGCTCTGGTACGCTTTCTCTTGATTTGGCTTATCTTGGCTTCAGTAAAAACCGAACTCCGAGAGGAAACCCGAACTTCGCCTGTCAATCAGTAGATATACCGCCTAGGTTGAATTGGGCCCCAAAGATTTTGCTGGGCCCCCATACACCCATTAACAGAAACCACGTTATACTATCGCGCGATGTAAGCCTTGAATATGGTTATAAAAAGATCGCTCATATATGTTCTCGGTTATATAACACTGGGTCGTGTGAGTCAGCGGACACGCCTCCGTGTTTATTAATGTATCTACGACATGCGCTTGCTCACGTAATCAGATAACGGTAACAATGCATCTATTCATCTCCATATATCCTTCCCAAGACACACAGCGTACATCCCGGTTACATTCAAGGCTTGTTTAGAGCCCGAGTCTACTCTTTCTCTTGATGTTCACCACCAAGATCTTCGGGGCCCAAGCCAGCCACACCTGCTAATTAATGGACGAGACTCCGGCGCAGGCTTTCCTGTCGGGGTTGGAAGGTCATACAGTAGTGGTTGCAAAAACCAAGATGAGCTGTGTGGCTGAGCCGTGTGGCTGGCTTGCGCCCCGAAGATCTTGGTGGTGAATAGCGCGATGTGAACGTAGGATATGTTTAGAAAAACATCGCTAAAGGGTCGTGTGAGTCAGCGGACACACCTCTCTGTTTACAAGGTGTATCAACGACATGCGCATTGGACACGTAATCTGATAACCGTGACAATGAATCTATTTCTTGTTGTTTTTAGTGATGGATCGAATTTGTATTTTCATTGTAACTTCTTTTCATGGAAGTTCTTTCGAGCTGTAAAAAGATAAGTAGGCAATAAGGAAAATGTTAGTTTTTTTTTTATGTTGGTAAATATTTGATTTTAATTGCTTATAGCGTTATATTGTAAATATTTAAATTGGAAAATATCAACAATCTACAGGACGGGATTGTATGCTGTATTCATTATAATGTTCATATTAGAATAATATTATGTAGTATGTGCCTTTTATCTATTTATGAGTTATATAATATGACTTCTGTGGCGTAGCGGTAGTGCGTTCGACTGCTAAGTTGGAGGTAGCGGGTTCGATTCCCACTCAGTGCAAATATTTGTATGGCTGAATATGCCTATTCGCATAGGTCTGGGTATTTCTATGTACAATATGTATGTATTTACAAATGAAAATACATCTGAGCATGTTTATCCGCATTCTAGAATCCATAAAACCAGCTAGTTAAGCTATGCTTACCTTAGGTCTGGTCTAGATAGCGCTGTGTAGAATATAGAAGTAAAGAAAGAAAGAAACGCCACGGGCGAATCCGCGAGGCACAGCTAGCCTAGTGGTATGGGTAATGGACTGCTGAGACGAGGTCTCGGGTTCGATCCCAGGTTTTACCATGGCACACACCAATGACTTTTCGATGCTTTTCGAAGTTATGTGTGTATTTATCGCAGGCTTAAAAGTGCCCGGTTAATGGCAATAGGCTCGCCACCTATTACATTGGGACCTAAACATAAACTGGCGAAATGTGGGTGCTAGCACCTCTGCCTACCCCTTCGGGGATATAGGCGTGAGTTTATGTTATGTTTATTCCAGACTATAATCTATCCCTGTAACAAATTTACGTCGGATCTGTTGAGCCGTTAGAGCGTGATTGAGTAACAAACATCCAAACTTACACAAATCTTCACAAACTTTCACATTTATAATATTAAATAGGTTAAATAGTAGTATACACTTTATTGTAGACACACTAGGTGAACAAATAATAATAAATAAATAAATATTGTAGGACAAAGTCACAACGCCATCCAGACTCTCTAGTGCACTCTAGAGTGCAGATAAAAATACTTAAATACTTTTTTTTTGTAAATGAAAACACATTATACATTGAAACACCCAGACCAATGCAAATATACATATTTCCACTGAACGGGAATCGAACCCTTAATGGACTAACTTTATAAAAACGGCTACGGAAGTAGTATAAATTCAAATAGAAGCGATATCTACCAGGCAATCTTGGGATACTAATATGTTGGTAGAAGTTATACAAAGTACCTTTTTTTTTCTTTTTTCTTTTCGTGCGGAAATCCGTTCTGATACCCCCCCGCCGGCCAGCGGGGGTGGTAAAAACAATGACGAATTATTTTCAATGTTATTCGCAATTTACATTTACCAACACTCATCAACACACAATGGCACAATATCGATAATTTATTATGGATATATGTTGTGTTTACTTCGCACACAAGTGGTTTGCTTAATACTCAAATTTGAAAATTCTAGACAGAATAAAGAAATTCTGTGGTTTCCAAACCCGAGGGGGCCATCTCGAAACCGGAGATGGCCCAGGGTTAGTCGGGGTGCGAGGGATATGCTCTATGGGCAACCTTACACCCGTCGTCTGAAGACCCGAGATGGCGTGCGGTTTTAGTCGGTTCAAGCCTGACATAACCGCCCCCGCTGGCCGGCGGGGGGGGTATCCGAAGGGATTTCCGCACGAAAAAAAAAGGTACCTACCCATCATCTGCGAGCATGTAATGCTCGAGAAGGAGATGGCGGAGCGCCCCGGGAGAGATTTAGAACTCTCCCGGCCCGCCGACCCCGCAACATACTCGCCGCGCTTCGCAGGTGACTCAGACGCTGGAGGTCGCTTAACGATCTCCGTCCTTTTTTTTTTTTATTTTACTTATTCTAGTTATTAAGTTTTTGGTAAATGACGGTTGATGAATCCGCCTTAAGATCGAGAGGCCCTGGCGATTGCACTACCGACTTGAACACACTCCTAACACAAGCAATTTACCTTAGCTGGAGGGGTTAGGGGGAGTACTTGGGGGCTTTTTTGTATTATTATATTCTGGTTTTTTGTATTTATTGTTATAACGGCAACAGAAATACATCATCTGTGAAAATTTCAACTGTCTAACCATCACGGTTCATGAGATACAGCCTGGTGACATACAGACAGATATCGGACAGCGGAGTCTTAGTCATAGGGTCCCGTATTATCCTTTGGGTATGGATCCCTAAAAATGAGGTGTGGCTATGTCATGGACGCGGTCGTGTGTTGTACGCAGCAAAATGATCTTTTTTAAAATGGCGGCCCCTCCACCGCTTGCGATGTGTCATGGTCCTTACTTAGCGTAATAAATTCTTTGATTCTTTAGCTATCTACGGTCTGTAGCTGCAACACCAAACGGTTAACCCCGACTTTGTTATCATAAATTTTGAGCCATTGCCTCCGCATAGAAGCAATTTTAAAGACATATTCACACTATACACCTCAAGTCTTTTGACTAGATTGCAGCGCAACGCGTACCGGGTCCAATTGTGAATCTTAACCTTCCCTTAAAACGTCACGTCAAACCAGCACTTGTTGTGTCTTCTACCTGCTTCAATGTCATGAGTAGACATTTATTTCCCACGTAGCCTGGCGGTTTTCGCAGAAGAGAAACTACGAGATGAGAAAATCCTCTTACATATTACGCAATACTTGTTTGTCTTTCAATTATGTATGTAAGGTAACTGCGGAAATATCAGAAACAAAGTAAGCACCGTAGCGACTAAGGAATGCGAGTGTAAATGCATTTACCTCACTTACATAAGGCGGTCACTGTCAAGGTCGTTGCCAATAACATTGGTTATGTTAACACGTGTAATTATGCATATTTAATGTGGTCATCATTGTAAAGAAAAGTACGTGATTGGCAGGTAGACAGTCGGAACGAGTTGAAATAACAGTCCCACACGTTGTATTGAACAACTATTTTTAATACAGTTTCGAAAAAATTTAGCAATTTAATAAAATAATAAAATCACAATAAACTCAACTAACTAATCATTTATTTCTTATAAAAGTTATAATTCACATTTACATTGAAATTGGTACAGTTTTTTATACTAACTAGGGAAGATTTAGGTTGCATATTTACTTTTTGAACGTAGAAGGTTTTAATTTTGCTGAGAGTTCGGAGAATTGTCCCAACATAACATTTTCTGAAAAACTATTTGCTTTTTTCTCTTCTCTCCACGCAATAAATTCGTCGTATGTAGATATGTAGCGACTTTTTAACTTCTCCGGTAAAATGTTCTTCGAAGCATTTTGTGCAAACTCGCAAACATAGATTATTATATATCGCAAAGAAACATTTTTGAAAAATGGCGCCAACCGTAAAGGAATATAGCAGAGACTATGGCAGTGCACGTCATACAGCCAACTTTTTTGTATTCATAAATATAATTAATTTAATGTTTAAATTTTAATTAAAATTACTTTTAGATCTGATATTGAAACAAATTAGTAGCTATTTTTTAGAAATATTTGCATAAATCATGAAAACTTCTATGATTTTTTTTTGTAAAAACTTCGTGGTTGTTTTTTTCTTTTTAATAAACATTATTTTGACAGTTGGGAAAGAAAACGCACGAGTTCGGGAAAGGTAAAGAAAAAGCACGAGTATGTAATAGCCCACATCCCGAACGCTATACGTCCCTGCAATACGCCACTTTTTGAACTACTGTATTAAAAATTTATTTAATAGAGACCTAGATATAAATTGACTGCAGATAGAGCAGAATTACCTATAAAAATATAATCCTGTATTAGAATGGTTTTAGCCTAATGTGAAGATAATCTTAGTACAATCGAATGACGATCGAAAAGAAATGTCAAACTTCTATCTGTACTTACCTACTACGAGTATTATAAAATTGTAAATTAGTTGTGTCTGTACATTGGAGATATTTAAATAAAAATAACTTAAATGAACGATTCTGAACACAATTTTTTCTTTGGAGTTCTTGTCTATTTGTTCACGATGAACTCAAAACTACTAAACGAACTTTGATGCGTTTTTTCTATTAGAAAGGTCTTGATCAGACTTAAACTTTACTGTATGTTTGACTGAAATTTGTTAAGTAGAACCAGAGATATGACCAGAAGACGATAACAGACCTTCGCGTGGGCGGAACCGCGGGCATCAGCTAGTAACTTAAAAAGAGGTTTAAGTAGGTTCGCATTACAGTCAATGTTCAGTACAAATACATAGAAACCAGTAGTGTCGCTGCTGTCGACCGCATGGGCCGACGGTAATGCCGCCAGCGGTTGCAGTCTGCGGTCGTTCTCCGAATGGCACCTTAAATCATGATTTCTATTGTATACTACTAGACAAGCTGTTTAGAACATAAATGGGTGAAGCGAGAATTAAGTTTTAATTTTGATTCAATTAAATTTTTAAGCATTTTGTAAGCTTACTTTTTTCTAAAGATTTAGATCGGAAAATTTTGAATTTGGAACGGGATGCAGAAAATAGATAAATGAGTTAATTAATATAACACCTATTTGTATATCCATAACGCACGTTTTTGTAATGCCATCTGTAGGACAGCTAAAAGAAGACACGCATTGTTGCTGGTCAAGTAGTGGTCAATAGGCTTTTAAACATTTAGGCAGAGTGCCAGGTATTTTGAATGGAATCTGGCTACCCAACATTCAATGCAGAGATAAAATGCAGCATGCAGTTGGCCAGTGGTTGGAGTTGGAGTTGGTGATTGGAAAAATAAATTTACTGCCGCAACAAATTTCTCAACAATTTTCTTTCGCAAAATAACAATTTCCGGGTTCCCATAAAGCCATGGCTAGCAGTATGTTAAATTTGTAAACTGCAAGTATGCAACCCTCATTGCGACATAATATATACAAACAATGGTGCACGTGGAGAGCTATACTGCTGACCCCATGAGACGTTGTTTGTCACATGAAACGCCTGATACCGGATTCATCTCAATTTCATTGGACATTCTAAGCAGCTATGCACTACAATAACACATCTAATATATTTTCATTTTGTAATTTATTTTATAAAATAGTTGTTGCCGGCAACTTCATCCGCATTTTTGGAATAGAGCAAGGTATGTTTAATTTCTGCATTTTCGAAACCAACATGGATTAGATTACCTATTTCATCGCTATATTAACTGTTATATTAATAAGTAACATCGCAATTAATTCTACCCGCTTCCCTAATATAATAGCGTGATGATATTTATTATCAAAGAGTCTCTAATCTCTTTTACATATAGGTGACTCTGTAGTTTCGAGATTTCATATTTTACTGCTCATCACCTTTTGCCTATAGCGTGATGATTTATAGGCTGAACGTTGACCATGTCCGAGTTCTATCAAATAGCAGAATTACGTGATAATCTGCTTTGTTGAATTATTGTTTACTGAATTATTATAAATGATCAAAAATACGGCGATAGCCCAGTGGCGTACGTAACGGACTGCTGAGACGAGGTCTCGAGTTCGATCCCCACACGCCCCGGGCACACACCTCTGACTTTTCGCAGTTATGTGTGCATTAATAAATGTTAATTATCGCTCGCTTAATAATGTGCCCGGTAGATGGCAATAGGCTCGCCCCCTATTACATTGGGACCTAAACATAACTGGCGAATCGTGGGTGTGTAATACGCCTCTGCCTACCCCTTCGGGGATACAGGCGTGAAGTTATGTTATCAATAATAGATTTTATTATACAACTTTTTCCTGCTGTGCCTATTACACTTATAATAGCGTGATAATATATAGCGCAGTTTATGACCACACCCTATACGAATGTTCATGCAAAATTTCACCTGAATCTGTACAGTACTTTTCAAGTAATATTCAGACATCGATAATAAGAAGCAGACAAACAGACAATCAGATAAACAGACAAACAAACGGACAAAAATTCTAAAATTCACATTTTTGGCATCGGTATCGTTCCTAGAACACAAAGTAATATATTCTTTTTAACATTCCATGTACCTGTTTTCTTTTTCTTTTTTTTCGTGCGGAAATCCCTTCGGATACCCCCCCCCCCCTCCGCCGGCCAGCGGGGGCGGTTATGTCGGGCTTGAACCGACTAAAACCGCACGCCGTCTCGGGTCTAAAACAGTTTTCATCTCGTAATATATGAAATAATAAATGAAAATATTTCTTTTCTGGCCATCTATTTATATGTTGCAATCAAAACTATTATCGGTCAAAAGTACTTTTTCCTGGAAAAACTTTCAAAAAAAGTTTTTTTAAGATATGTGTGTGAAGGGTACGGTGGGGCTCACCATCCCCTTTGTGTAAAAATACTTTGCGCATATATGCATGATACTGCACGCATATTGGGTGTTCGGGGCCCCCCACAAAGATCTTCGGGGCCCAAGCCAACTCCACCTGCAAGCAAATACATCTACTGATTAACGATAGAGTGATTAATTCTGACGCAGGCTTATCTCTTGGGGTTGGGAAGTCAGACAGCAGTCGCTCCCATAAAAGTCAAGATAAGCCTAAATTTTAGGAGGGAAAGGAGTAAGTGGACTCCGGGCTCCGAGGTGAAAGCCTCGGATACAACCGGAAGCAACCTTAAGATGATCATTATGACTTATGATACTGCACGAAAAACTCTGAGTAGTCATATAAAATAACTACGAAGATGGCAGTAGCTCCGGTACGCTCCGGCGGGTTCTTAGCCACAGACTCCTTAATTAGTTGGGTTAACTTTTTTTATTGGCAATAGGCTCGCGTTTGACCACTATCACACCTGTTGGCAAGTGATGATTTATGTAATCGATGGTGGAGCACGCTTGCCTAGAAGTAAGTAACCTGAGAGAAAATTCTCGTAATAAAAAGATGTTCAAAATTCAGTCATTTTTACATAGTGTCCCTCCCGAAAATCCTGACTATGGTGACTCGTGCTAGGCTGTGGTTCAAATTCGCGCTCTGAATTGTTATCACTATTGTAGGTCGGTTCATTATTATAATCGCACTCTAATGTTATGTCCCATATAAAATTTTGTTGAAAATATTGAAAATTTAGCTTCGAGAACACCTTTTTAGGGATTTTCTTTAGAAAAGCCCTATTGCTATCGAGTTGTCGTCGACGTCGCGGCGTCGTCGCGTTTTCTGTCACGGTTTTGGGTATGAAGGAGATGAGCTATCGAGTTGCTGTGTTCGGTAATAGATTCATGCTGGGGTGAACCATTGCAAGATAAAGAAAAAATCGCAAAAAATCGCAAAATCGAAAATCCCTTGTATTCGGCTGAGCTCGTCTCAGGAATTTAACTTGTTTAACATTTGGGAGATCAACATGAGATCGAGACTAGTTTTAGACTGAATTTTGAACACCTTTTCATTACGAGAATTGGCCCTCTGTTCACTGTAGACTTGAAGACTCCAGGTCATAACTTGCCGGAAACACAGACTCAGGCAGGGCATTTCACCCTTTATTAACCCCCCTTAGTTGGACTCGAATCAGTACAAACTACATTTAACCAACTCCATTGCACAAAACTATTTTTGACTGTAATTTAAGCTTAAAATATGTAAGTACTTGAACCTACGACCAAAATTCTTAGAATGTTTTTTTAGTTATAAATTCTTTTAACCGATCAACAGTTTTGACTGTAACCTTATACCACCCACCAACTTATATGGCCCATCTCTAATTCACACATATAATTTCAGTTAAAAGTACTATTGACGAGAGTCTACGGTCATTAATATTTTCAGCTAAAAGTTAACCTACCAACCTATATTATGCGTTCGATTCACACATTATACAAACTGTTCGTCATCTTAAACGAAACCACAACATAAACAAACGACTTGATTCATATGCACGTTACAAACATGGTCGAATCAGTTCATTGCCAAGGCCTGTCTGGCAGGCAAGGTTATGAGTTGAACAGCCGCACATTACTAGGATTTCGACCAAATTCTTTGCATCAAGGAAGATAAATAATAATAATAAATATTGTAGGATTAAGTAAACAACGCCATCTAGACGCAAACTAAGCAGAGCTTGTCATTATGGGTTCTAGATTACGGACAAACATACTTAAATACTTTTTTTTTTGTAAATAAATACATATTATACACAGAAGCACCAATGCAAATATACATATTTGCATTGAGCGAGAATCGAACCCGCGACCTCTGGCTCAGCAGTCGAGCGCACTACCGCTGCGCCACAGAGGTCGTTTACCAAGATAACTGTCAAGGTTATTAGCTTTGTATTTTTTATATTATAAAACGATCGTGAAGTTCCAGGTTCTAATCCTCGCCATTACACTATCGACGTGAACCCAGTCCAAACACAAGGAATTTAGCTTAGCTAGTGGGGTTAACAGGAATACCTACCTACCAATAATTTTGGGAACTAGTACTCTAAAAACAAAAAAAATGTATGAAAACAATTATGAAAGTGAAAAAGCGAATGGCTTATGCCAGAATTGTAGCAAGTGGAAAGTTGTTGTCTCTGTCTACCTCAATGGGAAGGAAGTTTGATTTTAAGTATCATCACCATCTTAACGTTGTTCCCGATTGCATCCGAGCTTTAAAGTCCGGCTTTTATGGGTAAGACTGCCATCTGGCCTCACAAATACTTATTTGCGATGATAATTATATGCAATGGAAAATTTAAAATGCCATCAAGGCTAAATATGTCAATATTTGGCGGGTGAAGTAATCGTGTATCTAATAAGCATATACATAATCAGTTATATCCTTTGGCCTCTGGTGATAAAGCGGTCAGCGCCGGTTACACAATTTTTATTGTTATTTGATTTTTGGCTTCTCCTAGTATCAATCAGTCACTCTTATTTTTTCAGATTTTTTAATTAATATTCCTCAATTATTCCCGATATCCACCACTAGTTTGGCCACTACCGGGGGACAGGGACAACTTTTAAAAATTATCCACACCGTCCTCCAGTGGGGGATAGCGGGAACAACAAAATAACATTTTAAACTATTCAGCGACACGGATTTTAACAAAATCCCTTTGGCTTCCGCCGGGGGACAATGGTACAACTTTCGATCAAATTCCCACTGGACATCAATTTAAATTATTTTAACTAGAGACAAATAAAGTATTCATATACTGATGAATTTAATTTTTAGTTGTTTTGCTGTCCCCCAGTGGTGGCCAACGATGTGTTGAATTGCGAATCGATCGGGAATGATTAGAAATTTGTTCGCGCTGTCCCCCAGTGGTGGCCAAACCAGTGATGGACATCGGGAATAATCGATATTTCTTGAAATAAATGACAGCTATAGTTTTACATTACTCTAAGAAACCAAACATAAAACGTCGGGGAAAATCTTTACACTTAAACAAGGAAGAACAGTAGTCAAGCGTTTTAACCGGTATATTTTTTCAATTATTTCATTAAATAACGTTCTACACAGCGCTCTCTGGACCCAAAGTAAGCATAGTGTAACTAGCTTGTGTTACGGGCTCTAGAATGCGGATAAACATATTTATATACTTTTATTGTAAATACATTTCATACATAGAAACACCCAGACCAATGCAAATAGACATATTTATTTACAAATACTTGTACTGAGCGGGAATCGAACCCACGCCCCCAGTCGAATGCACTACCGCTACGCCATAGGGGTCGTCATTAAATATTTATACCGTTACAATTATTTTTAAAAGGTTAATAAGCTGGTGAGAAAAATAGATTTCATTTGACATATAGAACCCTTGGACTACTGTACGCTGAACTATGAACAAATAAGCTTGTTTTATTTCTCCTGTGAATTTGCCCGGAGTCAGTGATATAACTGTTCATTCTTACTACTCACGCTCTTTTTCCTCCAGGTTTAATAAAAACAACTCAAAGGCAGTAAGGCCTACTCGTATACTGCCAATGAAAATTATTGGCTTACATAAATTATATTCTTATGCCGATTTAGTATTTAGACTGGCATAACATCAAAAAGTCTACGTGTTACCGATTTCCTACAATCCAGAGCGTGAAAAAGTATAATAAGGACCACCGTTGCTCACTGGTGGCATCTAAAATGGTGGCTTTTTTTTACGTGCGGAAATCCCTTCGGATACGCCCCCGCCGGCCAGCGGGGGTGGTTATGTCGTGCATCGACTAAAACCGCACGGTGTCCTGCCCAAGTGTCCATTGCCGGGACCCCGGGTAAGCCCTCGAAAGGATAACGCCAGGGTTACCGGCGGACCTTGGCCGCCAGCGCGTCCCCGCCTGGTGGGGTCGCATTTATCCCGCGTCGGTGAGTAGGCAGGCGTGTGTAGGACAGGACACACACGACAAGCCTCCGCCACGGCCTGCTTCTATAAGGACTGCGAGTCAGCCAACTGCCGTCCTCAGGTCGGTAGTCCCGGGCGTAGACGAGTCTGCGGCGTCCTCGCCGCAGACTGCGGAACTCGGGGGGCAGGGTTCTCTCCCGCTCCCAAAATGGTGGCCTTCACTTACAGCTTCTTATCATTCGTTAGTCTCGGTTACATCCCAAGCCTGCAATTTGGAGACCGAGTTCACTTTCCTACTATTTCTTGGCTTTTACGAGGGTGAATACCGTCTGCCCCCCCCCCCCCAAACTCAAGACGAAAACCTGCAACAGAGCCTTGTCCATTGATCGGCAGGTGTTCCAGCTAACAGGAGAGGTTGGCTTTGACTCGATCGATGTTAATAGGATCCCATACACCAAATATTAGTTCATATATAGTTTTTAATTAATGTACCTGTCCTATAAGTGAGCGTATTCATAAATGGGAATTACGCATATATTTAAAATTTGATTGCGTGCGTTTATGTAAAAAAATAAACAAGTTTTTGAATTAAAACTAGTTTACACCGAATACCTGCCTTATAACTAGAAATTTCTAGAATTTACAGCTTCACCAATTCAATATTAAATTAATAAAATTAAAGTAAGCTGAATTTAAATTGAGTTCTCACGTTTTACTCAATGAAAAAAATATAGAGTAGCAGAGCAGGGCATAGTTCGCGTTGAAACTGTTTTTGGGGCCCTACCAAGATCTTCAGGGCCCAAGTCAACCTCACCTGCAAGCTGGTACATCTGCTGATTGACGGACGAGGCTCTGGCGCAGTCTTTCCTCTCGAGATGTGAGGTCAGACGGCAGACACCCCCATAAAAGCCCTGTAAGCAAAACCAAAAGGAAAAGAAGTACCTAGCAAGCGGACCCTGGGCTTCGTGGAACCCACGTATGCAACGCTAAGATGATGACGGAAGCAGTTTAGTTGCTATAGTTATTCAAATTCACCCCAAAAAAATATAAGTCCATCCGAATTGCAAACCTCGTCCTTTTTCGAAGTCGTTTAAAAATATATTTAGCCCGATCAAACTAGGTCAGAAAATAATCGGTATTATCTTTTTAAATATTTGATAGTAAAGTAAGTTTACCTAACTTAAACAAACGAACATCACGCCACAGTGATAAAACTGAGCGAGCCATGCAAAAATAAATAATTTGCACAGATTACAGAACTGCGTAGTAAAGTTTAATCTTATTTTTATTGATTACATCCAAGCTCATCGCTCATGTTCGTAATCTCTAAGCTGCTAAGGATCCGAAGACAGTCTCAACGACCAGGCGATGGCTAGGCGATTATTCGGGCCAGTGCCCGGGTTCGGTCTACAGAGCCCCCAAATCATAGTCATCCTAGCGTTAGTCCCCGTTTTCCCTTGAATTTTCCCCCTATTTCAGGAATAAGGTCAGGACTCTCTTGACAATTGGCACCCAAATATCGATAAATGTAACATGGGTAATACCGTGTGTTTGTCATCACACGCTCCACTCTTCCTTCGCTTCCTTTTTTAGTTTGCTTATACGGCTTTTTATGGGAGCCACTCCGGTCTGAGCCCCATTTTTTTTAAACCCCACGTACTTTACCCCACCGGCGCCAGCAATTAGGTGGATATATCGGAATCGGACCGACTAAAACCACACGGTGTCCTTTCCAAGCGTCCATTGGCTGGAACCACGGGTACGCCCTCGAAAGGATATCGGAGCCCCATCGCGCCCTTGGGGTTGGGTTTGACCCCGCGTTGGTGAGTTGGCAGGCGTGTGTAGGACACGGCTCGCCTCCGTCTTGGCCTGCTTCTGTAAGGGCGGCGAGTCTGTAAGCCGACTACTGCCATCCTCAGGCCCCGACCATGGAAGTCGGTAGTCCTGGGCGTAGACAAGTCTGCGGCGTCCTCGCCGCAGCAGGTATACCGACTCGCAGGTGAAGTTGTCTTAGGCTGCGATGATCTTCCATACGATATGTATGATGAAGATGATGATATTTTCTTTGCATCCATACTATGCTATAACAGGTCCTATAGGCAAAGTGACAATCTACTAGTGGAGTGAACACAAAAAAGTCCGAAATGTATGGGAGTGACATTATTTGTCGATATGTCACGTGTAACAAATAATTTCACTCTCATACATTTCGGACTTTACCACTAGCGTAATAGCCAGTAGAATGGGACTTTGTGTAGGCACCCAATATTATTTTAGCTCCGAGTCATTGAAAGGAAGGCCTAGACACAATTTCTAGAGCTTTGTTATTATCTGACACTTACAACTACTTTGAAATTATTTAATATATATCACTATTATTAGTTTAATTATTGCATTTACATTTCATATTAATGTTACATCAAATAATCATTGACTTTCCTGAAATATTGACATCTCTCATATTACGGCCTCTGTGGCGTAGCGTTAGTGCATTGGACTGCTACAACAGGGGGCACGGGATTTGATTCCCGCTCAGTGCAAATATTTGTATGCATGAATATTTCTATTTGCATTGGTCTGGGCGTTTCTATTATAATATGTATGCATTTACAAAAAAAAAGTATATAAGTATGTTTATCCCCATTCTGAAATCCATAACACAAGCTAGTTAAACTATGCTTACTTTGGGTCTAGAAAGCGCTGTGTTTTTTTCTTATTTTTTATTGATAAGTAATTTTATCCCAATTCAGAATCGTCATTAATTAAGTTGCGTAATATTACCGAATGTGTTTTTGAGTCCTTTTTGCTCATCCGAGCAGCAAACCCGGGGGTATCCAAAACTTGCACTTGCCACTCATTCCTTTCATAATTTGATGCGGTCTGTTCTTCTTCGTCTTACGGCAAAATGCCCCTTACGACATACAATAGACAGACAATAATCAATCTATGTACCATATTTCATCCAGACCCGTTCGGCCGTTTCTGCATGAAAGAGTAACTAACATCCATCCATCCTCACAAACTTTCACGTTCATAATATTAAGAAGGATATGGGTCATTAATTTAGGAACTCCCTACGGAATGCGTTTACGCCTATTATTATCATCCTCATACTTACTGCCCAGTTGTGTCCGAAGTCTGCAATTTGGACACAACTGGGCAATGGACCTATTGCCCAGTTGTGTCCAAAGTCTGCAATTTGGACACAACTGGGCAATGGACCTATTGCCCAGTTGTGTCCAAAGTCTGCAATTTGGACACAACTGGGCAATAGGTCCATTGCCCAGTTGTGTTCAAAGTCTGCAATTTGGACACAACTGGGCAATGGACCTATTGCCCAGTTGTGTCCAAATTGCAGACTTTCTTCTTTATTTTTTTTTAATTTGTATTTATTATACATACACCTTAATCGTTAATGTTTATATATGGTTCACAAAACTGCTTTAACAGGCCTGTAAACTCAGTTGAATCTCAGTCTTGACTACATTTTATCCATATATTGTTATGCTAATTGAGCGAAGCTCTGAAAGAGTGAAGCTCTCTCTTAGACGACTCATGTATTAGTTTGTTCGCTAACTCCTCTTAAACCACTCAACCGATTCAGATCAAATTTGGGATATATACACTACATATGAGTATGGAGGTTATAGGCTAGAAAAATCAAAAATCAAAAGAACCACGGAGGAATAATCACGGGCAAGAAAATTAAAATCTGATTTCTCAATGAACAAACAAGCCTCATTCACGCGATTGGTATTAAATTAAGTAATTTGTTCATATACACAAGACAAAAAAAGAAAAACGAAAATCGGGCTAGTCATTGAGGAAGTGTCACCGTTAGAAAAAGCCCTGGTGAAATTACGACTAAGCTGTTCAAGCCATTGTGATGAAACCTACTATGCGCGCACTGCGTGCCATCAGTGTTCATTTCGCAAAAGAAATCCCAAAATCAGACTAACCATGGAGGAATAATCACCAAAAGTACCATCTGTAACGGAGTAAACAAATAGGGCATTTGCAAAATCGAATTTTATGAATGGCACCTTATCACAAAATAACTAGCTGGTTAAAAAACTAACCATTAATAAACTATTCAAACAAATTACACTGATGATGTATAAGTCAGTAAGTAAGTATAAGGGGAGCTTCGCTTAATTTTTGCAACACCATGATTTATTGCAGACCTAGTATTATTGGTACTTTTTCTAGAATATTGGAAATTATTATATCTACAATATTTATTATCACGTAGAAGTACAGTGAAATAGTTTTGTCAGTTCCTAAGCTATCTCTGGCTCACTGCCACAGGATTTAAAAGATTACTTATCTATGAAATGATTTACAGGCTCACGTTATATTTATATTACTGCGCATTTCTGTTCATAAAGATATCGGCGATCTAGAACACTGTGCACTATACGGACCAACCAAAAAACCAATAAGAGGTTTGATCAACCAAAGACACGAGCCATTTGAGGGCGTGATTGGTTTAATATAATATACACAAAATCTAAAAACGATATCTGCGCATCTAGAGTAGGTATATTGTCAAGATGTTTGCCGGTCACTATACTATACCTGCATCGGCCATAGTGGCCCCATTCGCCCTACGCGAGTAACGTGAGGTGAATGGGGCCACATTGAGATCTTCGCGGCTTGCTAACATCACCTGCTGGCTGGTACATTAACGGAAGAAGCTCTGGCGCTGATATTCCTCTCGGGGTTGGAGGGTCAGACGGCAATCGCTACCGTATAAGCCAAGATAAGCCACATCAGGAGGAGAAAATGTAGGAGAGCGGAACCCAGCTCAAAAGTGCAAGCTTTGGATGCAACCATGATAACCTTGGGATAACCGAGATAAGTTTACTAATGATAATGATGATGATCATAGTACCTAAATTTTATCGCTGATCAAACATAATAAAGAGAGTGGCACTGTAGGAGTGCCAGCAGAAGTGAAAATTTGAAGAATTACGTATGTAATTTTGAATTGTCAGGAAATATTTACAGACGTGTCGGTGAAAACTCAAATAAAGTATCCCACGAAAAACTCATGAACCCTCAAGAGCCCCACGCAAAACTCAAGAACGCTCAAGAACCCCATGGAAAACTCAAGAAGCCACAACAACGCCGTCCGCCGAACGAAATGCCTTAAAAAGATAATTTATGAAAAAAAATATCGGTAACAGTAATATTGTCGCCAATTTAATTCTTTATTCCCATCTCAAAAATGCCCAACTTCTTAAAAAAAGTTTTCACTTCAAAAATGTCCGCCGAATCGAAAATCTTCTTCTTATTTTAAAGTTGGTTAAAATAAATTAGTTATTTTTGCTATCTTAGCAACATAATGCCAATACATGCTTATTGCTTGCTCTCAGACAAATTTACATAACAAGCTGGTAAATCTCGTTTCACCTCTGAACTTGGCCCAATTCGGACGTCCTTGTTATGACCACGTATTATCTCATAGTTAATAAAAAAAAACTCTACGTCTTTTGATAATGTGTAAAACTAAAAACAAATCTCGGCGTATTCTAACTACACATTGGGACTAAACCCATCCACGTTCCTATTACTGATTCAGAATACATTAGTGATCCACAAAACACCGAGCTATGACACTCAGGAAGTCCAGGGAAAGTTGTACTTTTTACTATACAGTATCATTTCATAAATATAATTAGATTAACTATGTTGGTACAGGCCGCCTCCTTCTGCGAGCATATAATGCTCGAGAAGGAGGTGGCGGAGCAAGCCCGGGAGAGATTTAAAACTCTCCCGGTCCGCCAACACCGCAACATACTCTCCGCGCGTCGTAGGCGACTCAGACGTAGGTGTTCGTTCAACAACCTCCGTCCTCGATAAGCGCAGGCCTGGGGGTGGCAGGTGAGGCCACCAATCACCCCAGCAGAAGCAGGCCCGGGTGGCGGGGCGACTAGCACCCCCCCCCCCTTTCCGGGGCAAGATGAGGACACCGTGGTTCCCAAAATCGAGGGGGCCATCTGGAAACCGCAGATGGCCCTGGGTCAGTCGGGGTTACAGCCCGTCTTTAGTTTCTGACAAGTTTCTGTTAAGAAATTCCTTCGACCAACCTTAAGCTAATAAAATTAATGGATACTTTTCTGAATTTAATACCTCAGTTGTAGAAACGTAAACAGTTACCCTGGAATGAATTGCTAATCTTGTGGAGTCGACTATCAAGTACCTACTAGGCACAAGGCTATTTTTATGTGATGTCTGGCGTTTATATTATGTGTGTCACAGTCATAGACTCTGATAAGATAACACAGACTTTAAGAAAAAAATCGTGTTACACAACAGTTACAATAACTTTTTTTTTATAAATAAATTCTCGGATGGAAAACTCTTGTACCCAAATGATACGGCGCGTGGAGACAGTTAACATATATACCAATCCAATATCGTGATCCGGTGAAGGGACCAATCGCGTTTGTTTGTTTGTTTTTAATATCTTCTTCCTTCTTCTTCTTCTTCTTCTTCTTCTTCTTATATATAAAAATGAATTGCTGTTCGTTAGTCTCGCTAAAACTCGAAAACGGCTGGACCGATTTGGCTAATTTTGGTCTTGAATTATTTGTGGAGGTCCAGAAAAGGTTTAAAAGGTGCTATCGATTGAGGCAGTACGAAGTCTGCCGGGTCAGCTAGTCTTCAATATTTATTGACAGGATCGCGATATATATTGACTGTCTCCACGCGCCCATTGGCAGTTCTCGTAGCCCATTTATGTCCTTATGGAACTGCCATGACGCCCGGAACACGAATGCTTTACCACATCATGGTAAGCCCTCAGGTCTCATTTTGGGGAAGAGCCAATATACAGAGTTTTAAGTTGGGGTTGGAATTGTGTAGTTTAGTGTAGTTGTTGTTGGAGAGGTCTTTGTAGCGATTTTGTAATTTGTGAATCAGGGGGCATTTAACCTCCCTCTATATCAACGGGCATTCTAACAAAATGAACCTGGCCAATGGCTATGGTCTTCAACGAAATTTTCGACGGCAATTACGAGTTTACGACTCTTGTGTCAGAGATAACTGTTGCAAATACAGTCATTACGTGCTCTATGCAACTGCTATATTTTAATTACTCTATGATGGGGCCTTCGGGGCAAGTCAACCTCACCTGCAAGCCGGTACTCCTACTGATTAACGGACGAGGCTCTGCTGCAGGCTTTCCTATCGAGGTTGGTAGCTGGCAGTTGGTCCCAAAAAAGCCGCATAAGCCAATAGAAATTTGATGACACAAATTTGTCACAAAATTCGGCCGGGTGGGTACCACCGTGCACGATTGCGAAAAACCCTCCATAGTAATCCAATTTCGGTTTGATTGCGTTCAGGGGGGGGGTTGTGGTCGCAGCACCAGTGGGACCGGTGGGTGTCACGCGGTGCTGCGACGACAATCCTCTTCTGATGAGGCCGTCAAGCTGAGTGCCACCATTGTTAACATGGTACGTGTATGTAATGGTGACTCTCTTTCCTGAGACTTTACTTTCAGCTTACCATCAGGCCAGGTGAAGTCGAATTGACGTGTCCTAAATATAAAAAAAAAACTGAAAAAAAGTAAGAGGACCCTATTTTCCGAGGCAAAAGCCTCCATTACAATCGGGAACCACGGTAGGATGAAGGTGACTGACAAAGGAAACAATTATTATGTTTGACTTTTTGTTTTTACATATTTTCTATAGTTAGTTATAGAAATAAATTAAAATATAATCATCTGTTGAACAGACAGCTCACCCGTTATCGTTGGCTATCAACAGAAACGGGGCAAGCGCACGTAAAAAAATAATGTACTGTACTGCACACACTAGTTGTTGCGTAGGGTTGACTCTTAAAGTGCGCAGCGAACATGTGGTTATGCCATGCTCCGTGAACTGAAAATCCATGTACGAGGCTTGTTTCGCGTTTGTTTACCCGTACTGACTGCACGAATATTATGTTTATAATTGGTATCAAAAATCTTGACAATTGTGCAGTTCGTATTTTTAGGTTTCGTATCACCAATCAACCAATCATAGATTATTTAAAGGGCACGTGTCATTACTTTATCAGTCTTTTTATTGGTTTTTTTGATTGGTCAGTTAGTGCACAAGAGTTTTGGAACTTACTATAAACCTCTGACGACCTCAGTAGCGTAGCGGTAATGCATTCGATTGCTATGTCAGAGGTCGCGGGTTCGATGCCCGCTCAGTGCAAATATTTGTATTCATGAATATGTGTATCTGCATTGGTTTATGTGGTTCTATGTATGTTTATACGCATTCAAGAAACCATAACACAAGCTAGTTAAGCTTTGCGCTGTGCAGAATGTCGCAGAATATTTATAGGTTTATGTCTGTAGGAAACTAGCCTAATGCAGTCGCACATAAGAGAGGCCTATTGTCCAGGAGTGGTGCTGGACATAGGCCTCTTATGTATGTGCGATATAGCAACCGATCCTCTACTTCCCGTATTCAGTCTACCATTTTTAGATACTCCGTCCATCTACCTCGGAGGCGTCCCATCAGATACACATCGCGTCACATAAGAATTCAAATAATAATAATAAATAAAAACTACATTATTAGATGAAGATAGATCACTAATTTGGTCTGTGTTCAGCGAGGTCTACCACGGCCTACCCACCAACTTACATGTGCGTTAGATACTTGTGGGCCATCTCGAAACCGGAGATGGCCCAGGGTCAGTCGGGGTGCGAGGGATATGCTCTATGGGCAACCTTACACCCCGGCGTCTGTAGACCCGAGACAGCGTGCGGTTTTAGTCGGTTCAAGCCGGCCGGAGGGATTTCTGCACGAAAAAAAGAAAGATACTTGGCATGTAGGTATACTTGTGTGTAAAGCAGATGACGATGGTGGGCTGTTGTCTCTGCCTATCTTGGAGTAAGGAAGGCGTGATTATAAATGTATATATGTATTAGATGAAGCTCATAAGAGTGTGTTAAAATACTAAAACCTTTAATTATGTCATAGTGCCAACCCTATATTTACGATTAACGAAGGAACCTTGACTTCATATAAATACTGCGTAGTTTCAACTAGATGTATTATATTTATAAATTAATACGAAAATACGTCACGTACTCGTTCCATTACCGCCTTCTCATAGGCAGCATACTTCCCTTCACCAAACAATACCAGCAATGTATTCAGAACAGTAAGACAATTGTACTACTTATAGATTACTATTGCATTACGAAAATATCAATAACGTTTACATCATTCCGTGTGTAACTAGTTTTAAAACATGAGTTCTTTATTTTGATAAAATATCATCAGTTAGTTAAGTATATAAAACATCTTAATGAGTCTGTAATGAGTAAATCTTATTGGATCATAAAAATAAATACTTGGTAAGCGCCTTTATAAAAAAACTGTACGCAGAACACAGAAATACCTCGTATCTCGTCGAAAAAATGCTGTTTTATTTACGTAATGGAAATAAATGGAATATTTAATGAGGTATTTGACTATATTGGGGTGTGTGTTGGGTAACCTCCTCGAGTGTCGCTCCGATTCCGATCCCGCTGCAGTCCGGGGGGAACGGAATTGGAGCGGCCGGTACACCCTGGGCGGCGGTCAATGGCTTCCCCTTCACCCCTTCATAGGGTTGGCATTGATCGTCGGCCAATACCCAACGTGGCGGGAACACATCGCTCTCCGTACTCCTCTGCTTTCAGAGGAGACAGGACGAGCGATGCTGTTAGTGGTGAGATGGCCCAGGGTCAGCCGGGGTGCGAGGGATATGCTCTATGGGTAACCTTACACCCCGGCGTCTGAAGACCCGAGACGGCGTGCGGTTTTAGTCGGTGCAAGCCCGACATAACCGCCCCCGCTGGCCGGCGGGGGGGTATCCGAAGGGATTTCCGCACGATAAAAAAAAAAAAAAAAAAAAAAAGGTATTTGACTATATTAGATAATCTGTGCTATTGCCTCCTTCTGCGAACAGTATTATTTAGATCTCTCCCAGCCTGCCGAGCCCCGGTTGTAGATAGCCCAGGGTCTACCGGGGTGTGAGGGAATTGCCTTATGGGCCTTACACCCCGGCATTAGAGACCCATGACGGCGTGGGGTTTTAGTCGGTTCGAGACCTGTAGGGATTTCCGCACGAAAAAAAAACATATATTTGCCTAAAGATTTAGATCGGAAAAAAAGAACATCTAGGACGGGACTTGAACCCGCGACCAGTCCCTTACAGGGGGAATCTTTTTCCGATCTAAATCTTTAGAAAAAAGTAAGCATACAAAATGCTTAAAAATTTAATTGAATTAATTAGGCGGAGTCATCAAAAAACAATGTTTAAAAATGACTGTTAAGTTATTCATTGTTTCCGTAGTTCGCAAGAATTACGGTAGATGGCTCCAATGTCGCCTTAAGACGTATTAATGTATCGGAGAATTTCGAATATCTGGGACGTGTCTAGGTGGCTCAGTTGGTCAGAGCATTCCCCCTGTAAGGGACTGGTCGCGGGTTCAAGTCCCGTCCTAGATGTTCTCTTTTTCCGATCTAAATCTTTAGAAAAAAGTAAGCATACAAAATGCTTAAAAATTTAATTGCAGAAAAGATATTTGCCTATTGATTGCCCGAGCGTAGGAGCAATTCTGGAAGTAATATAGACAAGTTTTTGGAGTAGAATAGTAACCGAGAATATGGTTTTAATATTTTATTAACACAAACAGCTTAACTACTCTATAAAGGTATCAAACTGTCAATGATGTGCGATAGAGAAAATGCTTTTTAGGGTTCCGTTGCCAAATGGCAAAAATCGGAACCCTTATAGCTTCGTCATGTCTGTCTGTCCGTCCGTATGTCACAAACTTGGTAAGTAGATGTATTCTGTGAACCGCATTAAGGTTTTCACACAAAAATAGAAAAAAAAAACAAAACATTTTGGTGGTCCCCATACTTAGAATTGAAACTATTTTTTTATCAAACCCATTCGTTTGCTATGGCTGCATAGCAAATGAATCCAAAGCAACGGTGATAGTGTGGACAAGGAGTGTTTTGAAGCCAGATGGTTCATGTCCGAAGTACCATTGAGGAATAATCACCGAAAAATAGTTTCACGAGCGCGCAGCCTTAGCTAAGCGCGCGACCGTAGTAAGATGTCTTATTTTCAAGTAAGAGTCCTGTTCGCTCAGCTCAATTTATTTCAGTCGCACCCTGCACTGAATTCCTAGTTCTAAATATGACCAAACTGCCCGTAATATACTTTGGGAGTGCAGTATTTGGCAAAATGAACGTACTGTTATGTTGTATAGTTGACAGTTGATAAGTGGAGCGGTAAACTATGCGGATCTCGTATCAACTGAGGTAAATTTCCGTGCCTTTTATAATTGGAATCAAATATAGCTGTCTTAAGACCCATAATATTTGTCTCCGTGGTGCTCATTTCTTTTATATTTGTGTTTATTTTCATTTTTTTCTCGTTACTAAGGAGGGAAGTGGATTTATTATATTTCTAACTTCTCCAATTTATTTATAACTATAGGACGCCAGCGGCCTCACCCACGTGGTATCATGCATGTATTATACATATAAACCTTCCTTTTGAATCACTCTATCTATTGAAAAAAACCGTATTAAAATCTGTTGCGTAGTTTTAAAGATCTAAGCATACATAGGGACAGACAGAAGGGAAAGGCGATTTGGTTTTTTACTATGTAGTGATTAATTTCGATGCGGGTTCGAAGACAGTTTAAATTTCCCTAAGACTTCCCGAGTGTCATTACCCGGTCTGTTCGTGGGTCACTACTGTTGATCCCGGTGTACAGGAATTACGGTAGAGGTAGGGGCTGGGAATTACGGTGGGAATACACCCAATAAAAAAAGCGGCCAAGTGCGAGTCGGACTCGCCTATGACATAATAATGTTTTTGTTAAAATTTTATATTTGAGTTGATTGAATGTAAGGTGCTAGCACCTCTACCTACCCCTTCCGGGATATAGGCGTGAGTTTATGTATGTATGTATGTATGAAATGTAAATTGCGGTTTACGATTTATGGAGTATTAAAAAAACTACTAACTAGATCTCATTGAAACCAATTTTCGGTGGAAGTTTTTCTAAGTTTAGAAGTTATAGGACGGGGGCCGATTTTACCACTTTGGAAGTGTCTCTCGCGCAAACTATTCAGTTTTGAAAAAAATATATATTAGAAACCTCAATATCATTTTTGAAGGCCTATCCATAGATAACCCACCACACCTATGGGTTTGTTGAAAAAAAAATTTTAAGTAAGTGTTGAACCCCATAAATTTATTGTTTTTTTTTTCTAAATTTGTGTGAAAATCATAATGCGGTTCACAGAATACATCTACTTACCAAGTTTCAACAGCATTTCGTTCAACAGCAGTTCCTTATAGTTTCGGAAAAAAGTGACTGTGACATACGGACGGACAGACAGACAGACATGACGAATCTATAAGGGTTCCGTTTTTGCCATTTGGCTACGGAACCCTAAAAAGAAGCCGTCTAGGAGCTCTCAACGAAAACGCTGCCTTAACGCTTTGAAATATAACAAAATGATGAATGGTGGATTTGTGGATCTTATATAGGTTGTGGTGTTGGAATAAGGTCCCATGGGTAGCGGGAACGGGATTAGAATTCCACGCGGATGAAACCCGCACAGCTAGTAATGCATACGCCCAAAAAACATTACCCTCCTTCGGCAGTCGGGTTCGGGTAAAAATAAATACTTAATTAATGTGATTTTTATTAGCTTTCTGTTTCCGTACCTACCTATAACAATTTAATCGCACATTAGCCATACTAAGCCGTAGGTATGAATATTTATGGCGTACATACTGCATACTGAAGATAAACTCGTAAAATTGTCGTTAAACAATTTAACTACTATGTGTAATTTAAAAAAAGCGGCCAAGTGCGAGTCGGATACGCCCATGGAGGGTTTCGTAGCAGCAAATAACATAAAGTTTATTTTTTTAATTATATTTGAGTTAATTGAATGAAAGGTAAATTGCGGTTTACGATTTATGACGTAAAAAAGCTACATATGTTGTTCAAACAATTTTCGGTGGAAGTTTACATCGTACATAATTTTTTTTTTTTATTTTTATGATTCTCTTATTTTAGAAGTTACAGGGTGGACAAATTTTACCAGTCTGAAAGTGTCTCTCGCGCAAACTATTCAATTTAGAAAAAAATATATTAGAAACCTCAATATCATTTTTGAAGACCTATCCATAGATCCATAGACGTATGGGTGTGATGAAAAAATATTTTTGAGATTCTTTTCTAAGTATGGAGAACCCCAAAATTTATTGTTTTTTTTTTCTATTGTCATGTGAAAATCTTAATGCGGTTCACATAATACATCTACATACCAAGTTTCAACAGCATCGTTCTTATAGTTTCGTAAAAAAGTGGCTGTGACATACGGACGGACAGACAGACAGACAGAGACATGTCCCTTATAGACATGACGAATCTATAAGGGTTCCGTTTTTTGCCATTTGGCAACGGAACCCTAAAAAACAACAGAACATATTGATTTATTTTTACTAGCGGACCCGGTACACTTCGTTCCGCTTTAGAATCAAGTCATGTGGGCTACCTTATCAGCTGATATTCGTGAATGTCTCATATTATTAATTATCCTAATTGCTGGTTTAGGCATAGTATCCCGAGGGACCATCTCTAAGCCGTAGATGGCCTAGCCGCAGCCGGAGTGCGAGTGAATTGCCTTATTTGGTCACCTTACACCCCGGTATTAGGGATCCTTTACGGCGTGCGGTTTTGGTCGGTTCGAGTCCGACATAACTACCCCCACTCTGGCCGGTGGTGGGGTAACCATGGGGATTACAGCAAAAAAAACACAAAGAGGCACAGTATGGGCTTAGTAGTGAATCTAAAAAATCAAAGATCGTGAAAATCGGTCCACCCGGTCTTGAGTTCATTGCGGTCAACACTAACACTACTTTTTTATATATACAGGGCGTCCCACGGCAATGCCACATGGAGGGATTGTATCTTAAATAATGTACACAGACAATTTGACTGGAAGAAGAACATGAATTCCCTTCTATTTCATTAATCGAGTTTCCGAAAAACTATAAATGCAGTTTAAATTGCTTTTAAAATCAAAATGAAGTCTTCATTCAGTAAAATTTTCTATCTACAGTTACATCGCCCGTAGGACCCTGTATATAGATGGATACAAAGAACACAAAAATCAAAGCTAATATCTGATATTGCCGGAAGATTACGCGAATGTCACACATTGAAATAAAACTGCAGTCTCCCCGTGACCATGGCTGCTGAAAAGCAACCGAAACGTCAGGATCAATGTAAAATATCAAATAAATCGCGATAAAATCCGTTAAAAATAGTTCGAATCGTGGGTGTGTAACACACCTCTGCCTACCCCTTCGGGGATACAGGCGTGAAGTTATTTTTTTTCTTTTTCTTTTTTTATATTTAGGACACGTCAATTTGACTTCACCTTGCCTGATGGTAAGCTGAAGGTAAAGTCTCAGGAAAGAGGCTCACCATTACATACACGTACCATGTTAACAATGATGGCACTCAGCTTGACGGCCTCATCAGAAGAGGATTGTTGTCGCAGCACTGCGTGACACGCACCGGTTCCACTAGTGCTCCGACCACAATCCCCCTGCCCGGTTATGCACTTGCTGACCCCTGAACGCAATCAAACCGAAATTGGATTACTATGGAGGGTTTTTCGCAATCGTGCACGGTGGTACCTACCCGGCCGAATTTTGTGACAAATTTGTGTCATCAAATTTCTACCGCCATTTATATTATATATATTTCAAATCTAATATCATCATCATCATCACAGCGTTAGTCCTGATAGCATTCAAAGCTTGCACTTTAGAGCCCCGGGTCCACTCTCCTAGTCTTTCTATTGATATAATCCATATTGGCTTATACGGGACTGCTTACCGCCTGAACACTACCTAGCACTACATTTGAATACAACGGAGATTGGTGTTCGAATGATGATGATAAAGCTCGTTCCTATTAAGTAGGATCAAAATATCTGCAAAATGTGGGTGTATCATAAACTGCTACCTACATCTTTTAGGATAAACAAACGTGAATATTATGTATGTATTATTAAATTATTCATAACACCATTGTTACCGTTCGCCATTAAACTGCGATTACAAACACGGCCACACCTCGTAAATGATCCTTCGAAATGCGCTCGGGCAGCATATTTGAGAAATAAGGCGGAGTTCGCGTTTACCTTGGATTATTGCTCTTTAGCCCCCACACTGCAAAATTGTGTCCATTATTGCGTATAATGTGTATTCCCATTGTTTACATTCGCACAAACAATATTACGAAACCGCAAGTATAAGCTACGAACCTTAATCCCGTTGGCAACAATGACTTCTATGTAGATTTACTATTAGACTGACTATACGATAAAAAAAAAATTGGTAATGAATAAGACCACAAATAGACCACCAACAATGCGCAACTTTTTTTAGATGCCATACAGATGACATTACAGAAAGGCGCGCTATGCCTACACAGATGCCTGCGTCCCGTATACCAAAATCGAAATCCAAGAATCGTTACACAATTTCAATGATTGGCACCTCCGAGTAATATTTTTACTCTGAGGTTGGCTCTGCTCTCCAAAACACAAAATATCTATTTTTTATTTTTACATGAATAATAATAAATCTTCATATTCTTTTGTGAGCCAATAAATGATTTGATTTGATTTCCACGTTTTTCTTGGTTTTTTTTCTTGCAGCTGAGGTGCCTTGGGCGCTGAAGACCTTAGGTTGGAAGACTGTGAAAGGCAAGATAAACTAAGTCAAGAGAAAAGAGTAACAGACTGGCCCCCGGGCTCTTTGGATGAAACCGGGACTAACGCTATGATGATCATATGGATATATTCTTTTATCTGTGGTTTTATATAAATATTCTGGGGTAAATTACTGTTTGTTTTTTACTTACAGAATCACAATGTGCTTGGGCTTAAAGATTACACCCCGGGTACGCCCTCTAAAGGATAACCCCAGGGTCCCCGACGGACTTCAGCCGCCGTCACGGCCTCGCCTTTGAGTTTGGGTTTGAGCCCGCGTCGGTGAGTTCGCAGGCGTGTGTAGGTCACACACGACACGCCTCCGTCTTGGCCTGCTTCTGTAAGGACGGCTAGCCGGCCGACTGCCGTCCTCAGGCCCCGATCATGGAGGTCGGTAGTCCTGGACGTAGAGAAGTCTGTGGCGTCTTCGCCGCAGACTGTGTCACTCGGGGAGCAAGGGTCTCTCCCGCTCCCTCTTGTGTCATAGGCTACAATGTCATCACACAAATCCGGAAGATTCTCATTTCTCATACATTATTATGAAAAGTAATAAATTACAGGCTTAATTATGGGTTAAAGGGGTGCAACGGGAGTTCGAAATACGCCACGGTCGAAGTCGGGGAGGGCCAGTTATTAATAGATATTGTAAGTACACAGCGCTAACTACATTTCAGTAAATAGGGTTTGGCTCACAGAATTAATAATAATAAGATGACAAGACTTCTAATTAGTTTTGTGGTTTGGCTGGAATTGGCTTCGCTTAGCAGAGAAGAGAAAGCTTCTAAGATACCAGGTCTTAGAAACTTTGAGTTCTTGAAGTTGAGTAAGTCAGCTTCATCCCAATTGGAGACCGCTTTGAAGGACGCTCAAGCAACCATAGCCTCTCAGAGAGACTGAATCAGCGCTAAACTAGCTATTGGAAGTCGTGGATTAGATTCTTAACTGTCGACTACAATGCTGTCTGCGTACTCAAAGGTTTGAGCAGATCATTGATGTGCAGCAAGTATAGCGTGTGAAATTAGTCATAATACGCATTAAAAGGATGCACTTATGTAACGACTATGACACATGAAAACACGATCAGCATTAAGCCCGCCCTCCTAGTTTTTTTTTTTATTGTAGGTGATCAAAGCCCATAAATATGCGTCACCCTAACAGACTTATGAGATATATCAGATGTCTTTAGTCACCCCTAGTTTTTAATTAAATATGGAAATTCAAAAGGGGTTAGATATGCAAATACAACAATCGAATCATAACAATAACATGCGCTAGATATTAAATATTTCATTTTACTATGTTATGATAATATTGTTATAATTTTCGCATACCTTTATGATTGAGTAAGTACAGTTCATGTAAACACCATGGATTATAATATTATTTATAGTGGTAAACACATTCTTGTTGGAATTGATTTATTTAATAGCTGATATTGACTGAACATAGGTTGTATTGTTAGTTTAAGATTGTAACCTATATTATTAGATATAGGTAGACCTCCACCGAGCCTCGGTGGGAGGGGTAGATCCAAGAAGTAGCTACTGTATTGACGTTGTCGCGAAACACGCGATAATTGTAAATAAATATTGTATATAGCAACACTAAATCCAGAGACTAAACTATGAGAAAAAAGGACATATCTATGGGTAAGTGACACGCCTTTTCACGTTTAAATATAAATGGCGGTTGAACACGTAATTTTACTTGATAATTTATAAGTACTAAACTAGATTCAGTGGATCGAGATATCCAGTTTTCCATCTGCAAAGCAAGCTAAGTATTAGAAATAATCATGTATGAAATTAATATATTGAATGCACCTAAAGCTAGTCTGGTGTTATAAATTGTCACTATGTGCTTACTCTAATAACCTGTTTTATCAGGCATGCAAGGCAGCATGTACAAAGCCTAAGGTCTCAGACCATGTATACAATTCTCGTATGCACCCAACGGAGGCATATTAACATGCAAGAACGATTCGCATGACATTCATAAGCTTGACTGCTGAGGCACTAGTTTGGGTCGCTTTGGATGTCTGTAAGAACATATCACGGATATTCCAGTTGCTGACTTACCAACAAGTTTATGAGTGTTAGGCCTCCAGTAATAATAATAATAATAAGATTGATATACCATGGTATAGGGCAATCAGACAAAGAACAATCTTGGTATGGATTGTTCCCGCCATAAGTGTTTGGCAAGGTTTATGAACGATGAATAAGATAGAGTATAGATATATTGACTACCATTTCTAGCCCGGCCCAGTTGAGCCTAGTATAATGGTCATATTTAGACCACTAAAAGATAATAAAACCCCTTATAAATTAATCTAGGAATACCTAGTGATTCACTTAGAATCAATGTGACCAATCTTTAAACAGGTCTTGCTGTGATGTAACGGTGCTGTGTGCTCACTAGTGGTGAGCACCTGGAATTCTGGACGTCTCTATCCCTTGTGTCTGTGTGAAGCTCAACTAAGGTAAGGATGAACACCTTTATACCATACAGAATACAACCTCTGGTTTTCATAACTCAATTTCAATCTTGATATTTAATAAGCGGAGCAGATCATTATACTTACCACTGGGTTATCGTTAACTAAGGCATGAGTATAAGCTCATTACGGATCATATAGATTCTGTCAATAATTAACTAAAGTAAATGTGTGCTAGATCCATCCCCTTTAGCACAGACGTTGTAGAAAATGATATGCGTGCCAATGGTCTCACTGGCGGGGATGCCAAACACCGTGCGAAGTGGGGGAGGAATAGTCGGAAAGCGGACCCCGGACTCCGAGGTAAGATAATGGTGATGATTTCTGCATATTCAGGTCCCTGCGCTTAGGTTGGCACATCGGGAAGAAGAGAGAGAGCCCGGCTAAGATCGACTTAGTTCGGTTTTGTAGAGCATTCTCTCTGTCGTACATCGGGCTGACAGTAAACGTAGACCGATCATGAACTATAGACTGGCTATCAGCGTATACGAGAGAGGAAGAGAGATATTTTTTAGGGTTCCGTACCTCAAAAGGAAAAAACGGAACCCTTATAGGATCACTTCGTTGTCCGTCCGTCCGTCCGTCTGTCAAGACCGTTTTTCTCAGGAACGCGTGGAGGTAACAAACTGAAATTTATATCTAATACTCAGGTCTACTATACCTTGGAGCTGTGAAAAAATCCAACTTCTGAGCTAAAGCTATCAAAAGATACAGCCGTTTATGCCGCAAATTTCCGCAAATTTTCGAAACTCGCACGGGAATCAAAACCTAAAGGGTACTTTCCGTGAACTTAGAATCTTGAAATTTGGTACGAAGTAACGTCTTATAGTACCTACAGAAAAAGGAAAAATTGCGTAAACCGTAAATTTTTAGTTACATCATATTAATAAAAAATAACTACCATAACTATGACTCGATTGTCGTGATGGGTGAACTTTTACTTATATACCTACAGGTTTGTACGGAACCCTCGGTGTGCGAGTCCGACTCGCACTTGACCGGTTTGTTTTTTATTGCCAAGCTATGAATTTTACGCATAATATAGGTAATAATTCAGAATTTTTAGTAATGTTTTCTCTGATCCTCTAGAATCGATAGCTTCGTGTAATTTTGATTTGAGAGATTTTACTGTGGGTTACGTTAGTAACTATTTATTAATCTGTGCTGTGGGTAATAAAAACCGTGTCAAAATAAAACAAAACGAATGACATGTGTGCTGTGTTGATCGACAAAGGAGCGAGGGGGTTGGGGTATGGCGGGCCTGCAAGGCCCGCGGGGAGGCGTGGTCGCTCCAGGTACCCCTCTGCTATTATCAGAGGGGACACTGCGAATGGCCCAGGGTCAGTCGGAGTGCGAGGGATATGCTCTATGGGTAACCTTACACCCTGGCGTCTGTAGACCCGAGACGGCGTGCGGTTTTAGTCGGGTCAAGCCCGACATAACCGCCCCCGCTGGTCGGCGGGGGGTATCCGAAGGGATTTCCGCACAAAAAAAAAGGTACCTATCGCATTATAGAAATCGAAATTTTCAAGTTATCAATAATTGATATTCACACTGAATCTAACCATGCCTCATTTATAAGCAACAGTTTTTCATTTTAGCGTCGTGTCCATATTTGTTTTCTGCCTACAACTAACTGTCAGAATAATGTGCGACAGAAAAAACGCTCTACAAAACCAAAGCACACTGATTTTAGTCGGACACTCTTTTTGCTTCCCGATGTGCCAACCAAATCGCCGTTTACTGACCCGAGACGGCGTGCGGTTTTAGTCGGTTCAAGCTTGACATAACCGCCCCCGCTGGCCGGCGGCGGGTATCCGAAGGGATTTGCGCACGAAAAACAAAAAAGAGGTATAATTGGTTTCAAAATTACTGACAATTACGCAGTGTGTATTTTTAAGTCTCTTTTGTGGTAAGCGCAGGGCGCGACGTGCGGAGGCGCGCCTATCCATCAATCATAGAGTCGACGTTCTTTCTTCTTCTGAGACCTACAAATCTACTAACCTATTGCCAACTTCAGTATGTAGCATAGACACTGAATTGTATATCGTTCGCCAGATGCTCTATTTATGCTCTATTTATATCCTCGTCCATCGAAAGATGCGACGGTGCTTCAATCACGTAGTCTCATGCAGCTATTTGTATCTAATGCTGACTCACCTACATGTATGAGGTCAGTGACTTATGGCAATTTACAGTGATGTAGGCACCTGCCTACTATGAATACAATATAAATTAAGAACTATAAATACATGGAACTATACAATATCCAAAACAAATCATCATTCTCCTAGCGATTTCCTGGTTGCGTCCAAAGTTTAGGTGGACTTTGGCCGCTTTGCCAGGGCTCCGCTGATCTTTTTTTGGCTGGTTTGTTAGCTTGTACGAGCGCATCTGCCGTCTGATCTCCCAACCCCGAGAGAAAAGGTGCGCCAGAGCCTCGTCTGTTGTTTAGCAGGTACAGCCCTCTCGTTGCGGTCCTGGGCGTGGACGTTCTCTCGTTGGAGACCATGGTGAGGGCCGTGGTCTCTCACGGGAGCAAGTGGCACGCCGCCGCCTCTTTCTGCGAGCAGGTAATGTGCGCGAAAGAGACGGCGGAGAGGGAGCGGGAGAGAACCAGCCCCCCGAGTTTCGCAGTCTGCGGCGAGGACGCCGCAGACTCATCTACGCCCGGGACTTCCGACCTCCATGATCGGGGCCTGAGGACGGCAGTTAGCCAACTCGCCGTCCTTACAGAAGCAGGCCGTGGCGGAAGCGTGTCGTGTGTGCCCTATACACGCCTGCCAACTCACCGAAGCGGGATTAAACCCGACCCCACAAGGCGAGGACGCGGTGGCGGCCAAAGTCCGCCGGCAACCCTGGGGTTATCCTTTCGAGGGCTTACCCGGGGTGCCCGGCAACGGACACTTGGGGAGGACACCGTGCGGTTTTAGTCGAGACCCGACATAACCACCCCCGCTGGTCAGCGGGGGAGTATCCGAAGGGGTTTCCGCACGTAAAAAAAACAAAAAAAAAGAGCAGGTACAGCCCGGAATCCGCTTTCCTGTTCTCGATTTAACTTATCTTAGCTTTTATGGCAGCGATTGCCGTCCGTCACTAAGATTGATCTTGGTTACAAAAGGCAATTGTTGACATACCTTTTTTTTTTTTTTTTTTTTCGTGCGGAAATCCCTTCGGATACCCCCCCGCGTGCCAGCGGGGGTGGTTATGTCGGGCTTGAACCGACTAAAACCGCACGCCGTCTCGGGACTACAGACACCGGGGTGTAAGGTTGCCCATAGAGCATATCCCTCGCACCCCGGCTGACCCTGGGCCATCTCCGGTTTCGAGATGGCCCCCTCAGGTTTGGGAACCACATACCTACCATAGCTTTGTGAATACAAAAGATCAGTAGGCCCAACGCTAGGTGTCCGAGGCTCCACCTAAATATTGAAGTTCATATGCTTTCCTTTCAGTGCTGAAGGGTCAGACGCTCCCATAATAGCCAATATGCCAAATAAAAACAGAACGAATACCAAGGAAAACGGACCCTGGGCCCAAAAGTGGAGCTCGGATGATAATGGTGGTACTGGCAAGGTTCGGAGATAATGCTTTCGGTGCTTCTAACCCACTATTGCCATTAGGAGTGTTAGAGTCAAGTCCCCATACCAATTGATACCCTACACACAACAATTGATACCATACATACCCTAAGTGACGTAAGCACCTACGCGTCAATCATGATAGACGTAATGCGTCTTATCTTATGCTGACATTTATCTAATACCTACAGGTTATCAAAAAACTTGAACTGTATCAGCTCTTGTTACTACAATTCTTATCTGATGCCGATTTCTCGTATTTATTATTATTCATTATTATCTACGTAACAGCAGCTAATGACATCCTTAGGTCATACGTGTGACTTCGAAACAGTTATCTTTATTTATTATAGATAACTTAGAGTACATATGAACAAGATTTTAGGTAGATTTCGATGAAATCGATCTACCTATTGGTTTCTTGACTACTGTCGAATTTAAAAAAAAATTTCTTCATAGGAGGTCTAGTTATGACCCCCTGATTCCGAAATGACCACTGGTCGAAAAGTTTATATATATATTTATATATGTATGTATGGTTCCACTTCCCAAAATTTGCGGCACTCTCACGGTCGCATTTTTGCCCCGATCGCTTTCAAACTGCGGTCAAAAATTGCTTGGGTGTAAACTTAGTTTAAGTTCGTGAACGGGTGGAATCCGGCCTAAGGGGACGGTAGGGCCTCACTTTTTGTGAAATCAGTTTTTCCTCAAAATTTCACGTTCCATGAAAGATATTCGAACCGTTCTAATTTTATCCCATAGTATACATGAATACCAACAACTTTTATTTATAAACCTATAAGATTAAAACTTTAACTAAAAGTGGAGGGGGGAAAAACCAAAAATTTTTCGGGAAAAAAATCATAACTTCTAACCGGTGAACATACTTGCTGTCGGAAACATTTTTTATCGATAGGCCATTTTTAAGTCTAAAATAACTGTCTGAAAAGTTTTTCGCTAAAAGTTAACGTTTTCGAGAAAAAAAAATTAAACATTAAAAAATAATATTAATTGCTTCACGAAATCTACCTGTGCGTTCCCCCTGCGGGAACGGATTTTTTTTATATTTTAAGTTACTGCTGTCTTTTTATGACCACTTAGGTTATAAAAAACACGTGTGCAACACGGGGGGCGACACACTCGCGCTGCCAGCCTTTCAAAAAATCTTCTAAGACCCTTCTTGAAAGGCACCATACCCCCATACTGTAGTAGCTTGGCTAAACCACAGCAGAGAGATCTTTCCACAGCCCAAGCGTACGCGGAATGAAGTTCCTTTCATACTTCACTGTGCGCAACGTTTCCGGTTGCAACGTGTGAGGGTGAATTCCCTGTCTGTGGGGATCAGCAGTGTGATGATAAAACGTGGCCGTGGACGAACGTGAGTGTTGTGTTCTAGGTCCAATGTTGAAAAACTATTTTTTTTAAATTTTATTTTTAAGAATTTTTATGTCTTTTATCAGGATCGATTTTTGAGCATCATATGAAAATTACTTCAAAAATTCAGTTGAAATTTATCATGAACATTCTCCAAGAGTCTAACATCATTTCGCTTTTATAGGGTGGCGCAACCAATATACCGTCTTAGTAAATAATTATATCAATAATCCAGTGACGGTCACTACACGACTCCTCATTACTTAAATCTTTGAGACACAATCTAAGAAGCTATGAAAACTCCTATCGCCTGATAGCGCTAGCGAAGAAAAGCTGAACTACTTAAACTTAAAAATATTTTTCCACAAAGCCCAGTCATCCTACTAATATTATTAACGCAAAGGTTTTTGAGTATCGATATCAGGATGTATCGATATTTATTATATCGATAGAGTATCTTTCACGAAAAACGCCTGAACGGATCTGGGTAATTTTTTTACAGGGATTATAGTATGGGATAACACATAGGCTACTTTTTATCCCTGGAATAGTTTCCCATGGTAACGGGAACAGAATACCACGCGGGTGAAGCCGCAGGCAAAAGCTAGTAATAATATATACCTACTCATCCTTTCTATAGTTTGGTTTATTTTGACTTTTACTGGAGCGACTACCGTCTGACCACTTTCCTGCATGCCAAATTACTGTCGGGGTAATCTAAGCCGTGGACGGGAAATAAATTCTTGATCCCAAAGCCCCTGGATTCACGCTTGTTCGCCCATTTGAATCCTGCACATACTAACTTTAGTTAGCTATATGTCGTCACACCGGGGTGTAAGGTTGCCCATAGAGGGATATGCTCTATGGGCAACCTTACACCCGTCTGAAGACCCGAGACGGCGTGCGGTTTTAGTCGGTTCAAGCCCGACATAACCGCCCCCGCTGCCCGGCGGGGGGGTATCCGGAGGGATATCGCACGAAAAAAGAAAAAAAAGAAAATGTAGGTACGACATTTAAACACCCCAGCAGTTTTCGCCCACAAGCTATTAATTCTTATAGGTTGTTTACTAGTTCATTGATAGGCATATCTTGGAAACTAATTCATGTAGGTATTTCGTTTGTAATATTTTTGTAATTTAAATCATTACAATTTACACGGTAATTAGAGTGATTCACCAGTAAAATCCACTAAACGTTAATTCACGTAAACACTTCAATTTACGCAGTAATTTAATCTACAAACTGCGACGCTAAACTTCAAAAGGGATCACGTTTATATAACCGGATAACTTCATTTTGATTTTATAATGAATTTATTCAATTTTTACTGATCTTCCGGCAAAGAGGAAATATGCTGAAGAACGTTTGGTCGTGGTAGCAACGACTTTTAGGTAATTCTGTGGTAGCACCTTATGAGACATTGGCACGGAATTTTCCTAAGTAGTCTGACTTTTAATGAAGATGAGGTCCTATAGGTCCCGCCGGGGCAGCGGCACCACGCGCGCCCGACTTTTCAGTGCAAGATGGGAACACCGTGGTTACCACACCCGAGGGAGCCATTTCCAAAGTCAGCCGGGGTGCAAAGGAATTGCCTTATTGGGCCACCTTCCGGCATGCGACCGCGTGCGGTTTTAGTTGGTTCGAGTCCGACATAACTACCCCAGCTGGCCGGTGGGAAAAGGTATCCGTGGGGATATACGCACGAAGAAAAAGTGTGCCCGAGCGATTCTAAAAATGATGGTAATCCGTTCTTTTCACTATAAGCTTTTTAACATCACGCACGCTACGACCCTTAGCAGCTCGGCTCAGCAAAATACGTGAGAAAAGCGCGGGTGGGTGGACAGAACAGAACTGATTATGGCTGATGAAACCGCTAGTTCTTTTTATTTATAAAGTCACATCCATTTAACATGGACTCCGTATGATTAATTGACCTTGAGTGTTCGATACGGCGCGACCTTTTAGACCTAGTAAATATTAAAAAACCATTGTACAAAGAGAATAATCACTCCATTGTAAATAGAAAACGTAACGTGACTTTGATTTTATATTTTTTACCATAAGCACCTACCTGTAAAAAGAACAATCGAAGGTTATATAAAAGTAGTAAACAAGTGAACATTGATGATTCATTACCATAAGTTACCATAGAGTGGTAACTTATGGTAATGAATCATCAAAGGTAATGTACGGTCATAATGTGTAACAACGGGCTTTCTGTTCCTATTTGGCGGCTAAAATAAATATTCTAGGATATTACACATTCATGATGGTGATTACTGATGGTTTCTTCTTCATCTGAGCGCCAATTCCTGAAGCCTCCACCACCCAACCCGAGACGAAAGCCTTCACCAAGAGCCTAGTTCGTCAATCAGCAGGTTTGGGGGTGAGGTTGACTTTTGCCATGAAGATCTTGATGAGGCCCCATAAACCCGATGTCTACACCTGCATATCCCCAAAGGGGTAGGCAAGGGTGTATTGACTCCCACATTTATCACACGTCCAGTTGTTCAATAAAACACAAGTTAAATTTGAAACAGTTTTTATTTTGTATTTTCACCTACTATGATATCTGTGGGCCATTTATTCTAAAAAAATGTACTAATGCAGAAAATGACGCACATTCGTTGAACGCGTTTTTCAGAAACTATATAAGTATATATAAAATCAATTTCTCATATAGAATATAGATTTAAGAATGTTGTAGAATCCTTTAAATATATGTTTATGAATTGTAGTCAATTTACTTAGAGCCGTAAATTATTATTATTAAAAAGTTGATCGTAGTTATGGAGAATAATAAATTAAAATCTCATATTAAATACCAATTCATTAAACAAAAAAAATATGGAGCACAATTCCTAAATATTTGATGTATAATAAAGAGACAACCTTTCTGATGTGGTAGTTATATAAACTACCACATCCAGAAAGGTTCGGGTAAGGACTCAGGGCTGCACACGCTGGCGGACTGCCCGGCGTGGGAGGCGCCGAGGCGTGACCTCGTGGCAGCCATCGGGGTGGGAGTCCTCTCGCTCGGCAGCATGATTGCGGCAATGGTGCGGAGCGCGAGCGCGTGGGCCGCCGCCGCCTCCTTCTGCGAGCATGTAATGCTCGCGAAAGAGGTGGCGGAGCGCGCCCGGGAGAGACTTAGAACTCTCCCGGTCCGCCGAGCCCGCAACTTGCTCGCCGCGCGTCGCAGGCAACTCAGGCGCCGGAGGTCGCTTAACGACCTCCGTCCTCCATGAGCGCAGGCCTGGGGGTGGCGGGTGAGGCCACCTGTCACCCCAGCAGAAGCAGGCCGGGACGGTGGGGCGACTAGCGCCCCTCCCCCAAACCGGGGCAAGACGGGGACACCGTGGTTCCCAAACCCGAGGGGGCCATCTCGAAACCGGAGATGGCCCAGGGTCAGTCGGGGTGCGAGGGATATGCTCTATGGGCAACCTTACACTCCGGCGTCTGTAGACCCGAGACGGCGTGCGGTTTTAGTCGGTTCAAGCCCGACATAACCGCCCCCGCTGGCACGCGGGGGGGTATCCGAAGGGATTTCCGCACGATAAAAAAAAAAAAAAAAAGGGTAGATGTCCACCCCACCTGGGGCCCGAGCCCATTTTCAAAACGTGATTTCGATTCTGTTAGAAGGAAAAACGTAAGAAGTTGATTTAGTTTGAATCAGTTTTATTATAATATAGTTATGCCATTTGTACTCTATCTATGGCATCTAGCAGGTATCTCTTCATCAATCAATGACATAAGTGCAGTCTTTTCATTTTCCCTCTTAAATATATTGATTAAGATATGTTAATTCCCATTATTTTTTGTTAGTACCATCAGTGGAATAATATTTATAACTAACAGTTTTGTGCACTTTTACAATAACATCTACTTCTCTAATAAATGGAAATAGAAAATGTCAAATGGAACATGAAAAATTACAAATCAGTACCTAGATGGCGCCACTGGTACATTGTATGAAAAATTTAAAGATGACATTTCAAGAAATAGTGACATACCCCTAAAAATATGAAAATATTGCAGTATTCTCTATACAGTAAACATTTAATATTGTAATAGGTATATAGCTTGCGTAAATATATTGTACTTGAGTCTCATTGTGCAATAAAATAGCCTCAAAACCGGAAGTATAGTCAGCATCAAAACTACAAAACAACAGCACTGATGATTCTAACAATGATATTAAAACTTAAAATTAATAACAATGTATTTAATCTAACATGTCTGTAAATAAATGTATTTTAATAAAGCAAGTAATGTTGAGATCTAATTGAGATCTAATTAAAAAATCATAAAAATAATCACAACATTTCTTAATAATTTCGATATGCCTCGGTGAGCTACGGTAATGATATGGCTTCCTTAAATTAATTATTATTTTTAATTAATTAATTATTATTTTTATGCATGTATCAGGATATGCATATCTCTAAATTGTTTAAAAACCAGTCAAGTGTAAGTCAGACGGACACAAGAAGGGTTCCGTACCATCGTACGAGATAATACTGTGTAAGAAAAGGATGTTATTTCAAGAAAGGACACGCATTCGTGAGTCACAAACACTATACTATGATGATCTAAAAGCAATTTGGCGAGATATTACAAGTTCCCACTAGCGTTTAAGATATATAACCAGGAACATAAAATGAAGAGAAAGTGCCCCGCTGCTGTGAAGATGTTCGACATAATTTGCAGCGTAATTGGCTACTATCTGACATTTACTTTCAGGCTTGTTCTCCACTTCGTGGTCAACTGAGCTTTCAGTCAACTCAACCTGCTTGCTCAGTTGACCTTAAGGGGTTGACAGGGATCAACTCAGATTGCGGGTTGAGTTACTGAATAGTGGGTCGAGTCAACCGCAAAAATTAGGGTGTGGCTGTGTCATGAACACGGCCGTGTGTTGTACGTGTATATGTCTCGTAAGCAAAAAGACCTAAAATTGTGGAGCTTCCCCCTTCACCGCGCGCGATGTGTAGCAGTCCTTACTTAGCGTAATAAATTATTTGATCCTTTAGCTGTCTAGTGATGTAATTGAATTTTGGATGGAGATGATAGGTATGTAACTGAAACACGAAATGTAGAAATCCCCTGATTTGGTTATCATTCGTTTCTCGAATTGTCTCGCTATGGAAACCATTTTAAAGACGTATTCACGTCAAAAACTGGTAGTGGCTAACTGGGACCGCGGGCTGAGTTTACTGTGGGCTCAGTTGACCCTAGTGCCTTTTTCTCTGTTGAATATTATGACTAATCATGTCACTATTTTGTGTGACTTCATTGGTGATAATAAGTGAGAGTATGGCGACGCTAGTTTCTAGAGTAACGGGAGTTTAAACCGGTTCTTGTTGATTTTATATGAGTGATCATCTTAGCATGGCACAAGTTTCGTTTTAGGTGACGAAAAAAAAAAAAAAATACAGTTAGTTTATCGGTGGTAAGTATTTGGTGCACAGTGACAATGTAACTGCAATTAGTACAAGCTTGATTACTATTGCGACTCTCGCTAAATTGATTTTCCATATTAACCTTATTTCATTATCGACACCTGCAAAAAAAATGTATTTCACTTTTGGTACCTTTGTTTATGAAAGTGTTTGCTTTCAATAGGGATGCAATTTGAAACAAGTAAAGGTCAGGGTGTGCTCCTCCCCCCTTTCCCAAACGTCCTCACTCACCGTTACGAATTATCTGATGCGAGTAGATTTTGAATGCTACATTCAAAGCTAATAATGATAAATCTGTAGCAACCACACAACACCAAATTGTATCCCTCGATTTTGCGAGTATTATCACCAGTATTCTGAATTACCTCTCACGATGGAAACAAATTTAAAGACGAAATCGTCAAAACTGAGTTACAATTTTTTTCAACGCAAGTATCGTTATAACCTCAAACACATACTAACATCGAACTTATCACATTTTAGTAATTAGCATTTTTTTATGAAATAATGGCAACCAATAATAAAAATAATTCTAATTTTGGTACAATAATCTCTAATATGGCTACTGTAACTCTTAGAAAATGGAGTAGTTTAGTTTATACAGAAAAGTCTTTACCGATTTACTTTCATATAATCAAAAATAAAAGTTTAAAGTGGTACTAGAAGGCGCTCGATAAAATTTCTCCGATACTATAGTAAAAAAAGAAAAGGGTGGTATGGTTTACGCATTATATTAGTTTAAGCGTCGGTAGCTTAGTGATTAAGGAATCGACCCTCCGATCGAGAGGTCCCAGGTTCGAACCCTGGCCATTACACCACCGACGTGAACAACTACTAACTGCTAAGCTTAATTGCTTGAATTAAGCTTAGCTGGAGGGGTTAGGGGGAATATTAGTAATTTCGGTTACTAATAATCTTTAAAAAAAAATTGATCTCGTATTCAAATCTGATTGTTTCTTTTCTTTTAGATTTTTTTCCCAACTATCACTGTCCTTAACGAATGTAAAAAATGTTTTATTAAATCAAGACTTTGATGGCTAGAATGGCTTTTGGATGCTTGATGATGATTGTTGTAAGTACCCCACGCGTTTTTAACAATAAAATATATATAATAATACCTATATATATATATAATTTTCACTCTATTTTTTAATCTCAAATTCATTAAAATTGATTTTTCACTTTTTAGTTTGATCTTCTATTAAAGCGTGTTTTTAACTTTTATTATAAACTAGCTGCGCGCCCTGGATTTGCCCAGCTGCAATAGCACCTTACCCGTGGACTTTCCCATTTTTTTCCTCCCTACAAACCTTGTCAGGACAACAACGAACACTATGCGCGTATATACATTTCGGCGATTTATTTTTATTTAAGTAGATAGATAGATGAACTTGTTTCCAAAAAAGTTAATACGAAAAAAAACAGCACAACACTAAAAACTGTCCTACTACGAAATACCATAATATAGGATCACAATTTATTGTCCATTGATGTTCTAAGTTCTAATTTAAAATCTGATATATGCCATTTATGCTATGCGCGCCATCTAGTGCCATTTCAAATAACTTTCATTACAATAAATATCTTCACACTTTAAGTACATACTTGAGTAAATAAATAACTTACTAAATAATATATCGATAAATCACAATCAATAAATATGTTTCGTGTTCCCGTAACTAGTGCATGCGTCTTTGAAGTTCGTGACGTTAAAACTCGCAAAGTAATCATCGTGTATAAATCTTACTATATTTTCTATAGAACATAGATATGTATTATATATCTTCATGTCATCGATAGGGTCAACTACTTTCATAACAATATTATGTCTAGACTTACAAAAACTAAGTTTATTTGTGACATCTTCCCCGTTATATACGACGCGGAAATAAAAATCTTGTGCGATCGCTTTTCGCTTTGTAAACTTGAATTCATCTCTTAAGTCCTTCTTTCGGTAAACTTCGAAGATCATTCTAGAAGCATATTGTATGTTATAATGTTGGTAATTGTTTAATCCTAACGCTAATATCAATGCTTGAAGTGTTTTATCGTGACCGGAATAAATAACAAATTTAGGTTTATTTTCAGAAATCATTCTAATCATATTCTGAACAATATTATGTATTAAACCATAAGCTACTAATAAACCTCTTTTTCTATTGTGTATATTTTTAATTTCTTGTCTATAACTCCATTCTAAGTACGCAAAAAGAGACATAACATGCTCTTTCTTTATGCAAAAATCTTCAGAACTTTCTGGAGTTGGTTCCTTGTAATCTTCATCAAAGTCTGCATCCATTCTTGCATCGTTTGGAAAATTGAAATCTGCGTCTAAATTCTTTTTTACTATGACTACATCTTCGTACCCATCTGCATTGTCTAAGTACCTCTGTTGGTAGTATAATAGCTTTTCTCTTTCCATCTGCGCGTCGAAATCTAAAGGTGTCTTCTTGCTATCATAATACTTCCCGATAATATCTCTTGCTTTTCTACCAATTTCATTGTTAAAATCCACTTGATTGTTGATATAATCTAGCTCCATGTTTAACGTGTCTATATCTACGTCTAAAATCTTTCTAGAAGATATAGAATCTGGTCGAAATTTATGCTTTTTATTTATTGTTAGTTTGGGCTTACTTGGTTTTGGTTTTTCGGTGCAGGGAAAAGGTGCGTCATGGCACATGTAGGCTAAGAGGGCGTCTCGTACAACATCTGCGTCTGTGTGTTCTTGCGATTCGAATAAAACTTTGGACAGCTTGGTTACTAAATCTTTGATAGCAGGATGAGATT
The DNA here is from genome assembly GCA_946251805.1 of Cybosia mesomella. NCBI lineage: Eukaryota > Metazoa > Arthropoda > Insecta > Lepidoptera > Erebidae > Cybosia > Cybosia mesomella. The sequence goes on from OX276406.1 coordinate 6,102,194, forward strand.
CGAGTCGAGTTTTTGCCTGCGTGTTGATTTTTCTGAAAAAAATACATAGCAAGTGTTTAGATGAAAACAAAGTGGTGAGCGGTCATCATGACTAATGAAGCAAGCAATCAGGTGGAGAACATTATATTATACGCCTTCAAGGGGGCGTGGATGGCCAAACTCGAAACTATGAAGAATAGGGAAAAGTACTCGAAGGAAGGCCATAATTTGACCAGAACAAAAACTGCATCATTCTTTGCCCGAATAAAGTGTGACACGTTATTTGGACAATTAATGTAGTCAATACCCTGGGGGAGGGGGGGGGGGGCTATTGTTGTCAACCGGGGCATTTTTCATGAGCATGTCGGTAATATACTATCGGATGGAGATTATCATTTTAATAACATACTTTTCATAAGCCAAGGGTCGCCGTATCTGTATCAGATCTGTGCTAATTCATGAGGAAAACGATATTATGCTATACTCAAATCGGATGCATTATTTCGATGCTCACATGTCCTTGCCTCAATTGCTTACTCAAATCTATTACCCTATTTTCGTCCCTTCGATAAGGTTTCGACGTGACGTCAGTGCCCGCTTCCCCATCATATTAAATCAAGATATGCAATTAGTATTTGCCGGCTTATCGGCGATAACCTAACCGCTAATGTGACGTTTAGATTAGCAGCGCGTATGTACATATAAGGCAGCGCTTATGGCTGGCTCATCCAACTCAAATGCCAACGGCCGTACTATAGTATTTTTTTTAGAAAAGTTGGGCGCCGCTAACCAGGTGTACTTACAGTGGAATGTATTAGGGGATTAGACTAACTGATTAAATACGTACTTGTTAAGAGTGTGGTGCGCGTGGCAGGCGCAGTCTCTGAAGCAGAAGGCGATGCTGTGCGCCTCCCGCGCCGCCGCCAGCCGCGCGCCTGCGCGGGATCGCCACGCGCCCCACGACACGCCCGCCAGCGACTGGTACGTGCGGCGGTAGCGCGTGCTGTACGACACCACCTCACCTGCGAAAGGAAACCTTCAAATTCACGCCTAAATCGACTAGGATCCACCTCCACGATCCACTACTGGAGCAAACAGCACTCTGGGGTTCACTGGGATCCACCATTGAAGCGTCGGTAGCTTAGTGGTTAAGGAGTCGGCCTACGATCTAGAGTTCCCGGGTTCGAATCCTGGTCATCACACTACCGACGTGAACCCACTCTTTACACAAGCAACTTAGCTTAGCTGGAGGGGTTAGGGGAAATAAAAGTAGTTTTGGTTAGTAGTTAGTTAGTAGTTAGCAAATATAAACAAGTTGAATTCCTGAGACGAGCTCAGCCGAATACAAGGGATTTTCGATTTAGCGTATTTTTTTTTTGCGATTTTTTCTTTATCTTGCAATGGTTCACCCCAGCACGAATCTATTACCGAAAACAGCAACTCGATAGCTCATCTCCTTCATACCCAAAACCGTGACAGAAAATTGGCAACGACGACGTCGACGACGACAACTCGATAGCAATAGGGCTTTTCTAAAGAAAATCCCTAAAAAGTGGATCCTGTGACTCAAGGAGTTTGGGAAACCTGAACCACTGTCCACCACTGACCTAGTGGAGCCGCTGTTACTTCGAATAGCGTACACCTAACTTCGATAATTAAGTACCTAAGTTTTTTAGGTTTCTTTTTATTGAGCGAAGCTCTGAAAGGGTGAAACTCTCTTTTAGACAACTCATCTATTTCGTTAGACCATCTTCTCCTCCCAAACGGCTGAACCGATTCTAATGAAATTTCACACAAGCAAAGATGTTACTGATGGGAAGGACATAGACTAGGAAAATAAAAAATACCACAGAGGTATAACCACCAGAAGAAATAATTAAAATCTGATTTCTCAATGAACAAAAAGCCTCATTCACGCGATTGGTATTAAATTAAGTAACTTGTTCATATACACAAGACAAAAAAAGAAAAACGAAAATCGGACTAGCCATTGAGGAATTATCACCGTTACAAAAAGTCCTGGTGAAATTGCTTCGCTTAAATTTTTGCAACAGCATAAAAAATTTGCAGACCTAGTACCACTACGGTGACAAACATGCACTCGGCCCACCTGATGGGAAGCGGTTATCATGGAATATTGACGTGTGAATACGTTATTATAAACTAGCTGTTGGCCTCGGCTCCGCCCGTGTGGAATGCTGATCCCGTTCCCGCTTTCTATGGGAATCTATTCCAGGGATAAAAGTAGCCATGTGTTATTCCAGACTAATCTATCTCTGTAACAAATTAGAGACAGATCCGTTCAGCCGTTTTAGCGTGAAAGAGTAACAAACATCCATACATGTAGGCTTACAAACTTTCGTGTTTATAATATTAGTAAGATGTGTTATTCAAACACACTTCTAGGATCCATATCCTAATGATTTGAGGAAAATTTACATACTATGTGGCATGACGACATTGAGGACCCGAGTTTGGTTCCTGAATCTTGAATGCTTTTGGACTTTTCTGTCAGGAAGATCTCAGTAGCAGCTTAGAGTAAAAAAAATGCCCAGTTCCAGTATAGGTCCAGATAATGTGTCCAAGAAAGAGACTGTCTCAACGGTGATTTCTTAGAATTAAATTGAACATAAAAATGGTTACCAGTTTTCAAGATTTGTTAATAATTATTTCTTAAAATTACCTGTATCCTTTTTGCCTTGTGGTTCGACCACATCCAGGTTCAACTTCTCTCCATATGCATCTCGTAAAATGTTACCTGCAACATTGTATTTTTATAACCAAAAAAGTGTTTCTTAATAATGAGGTGTCATGAAGCAAAATCTTCAGTGTCCAAGACAATCTCACCTGCTGTTTACCAATCGAGGCTCTGGTGCAGAGTTTCCTCTCGGGTTTGAGACGTCAGACCGCAGTTGCTAAAGCTTGTTAAATCAAGAGAAAGAATAGGAGAGCATACCCCAAGCTCCAAGATGCAAGCTTTGAATGCAACTGGAACTAATGCTGTGATGATGATGATGACCGCTCAATCGCAAGTCTGATTCAAGTGACTCACCAACAGTGATCATCTGTAGTAATCCTTTGGGTGTCAGTTGTCCTAACGCGCAATGAGTGCCAGCAGCCTTCGCTGGCAGTGAGGGAAAATTGTGGAATGGACCTGGTACAGAGACCCACCATGCGCGGCCCGTCGTACTACCGTTTGTAACAAAGTCTTCATAACTGTAGGAAATAATCACATTTATTTGACCTTCGTGCAATTACATAAGAGCAAATCTGTGTTAGGCGAGTCACAGCCAGACAAGACCTTAGTTCTGCACAAATGACGCAGTGCACAAAATACTCCACTTAAAAACTTATAGGTATACCTTTTTAATATTGGAGAAACTGGCTCAGTATCACATGGTAACCTGTCTCCATTTTTCAAATGTGTCAATGGGCCTCTGTCACCATGTCTTGTAATTACTAGGGCTCCTTGAAGCATCCATGTGTCACTGTCAACCACACCTGCAAAAAAAACAAGTAAAGTTAGTTCCTTATGAAGGAGGCTCCACCAAGATTCTTGGAGCCCAAGCTAACCTCACCTACAAGCTGTACCTGCTGATTGACAGATGAGGCTCTGGTGCACACTTTTCTCTCGGGATTGAGGACACCACACTCTCCCCAAGAGGAGGAATGAAGAAATAGTGAACCCTTTTCTATAGGTTTTAATTGTCTTACCTTCTGATCCTCTGACTATACTATCAGGAGGATTGCATGCTCTTAAGTAAATCTTTCTAAACTTTGCATCACTCTTAGATATGTATTCACTTTGAGCTATTTTCTTGATAGCAGTTGTCTCCTCACCAAAGGACATGTATTTGTACATTACTGTAAAAAAAATGTTAGTTTACTTTCAAGGATCCAACAACAAGTGTGCAATAATAACAGATAATGTAGATAATGGCGAGGAATTGTGAGAGTAATCAAGGAATGACTGGGGGTCAGGTAACTGAAAATTTACTGATCAAATTGGTGATATATTTGAAAAAGAGAGGACAAAGGCACTCTAAAGCTGGCAGGCTTGGATATAAGGTTCAATGACAGTAAAGCAGCTTGTATACACTTATAAGGACACAGGAAAATAGTAGGCTGCTGTCTCTGCCTACCCTACAAGGAGAAAGGCGTGAGTATATGTATATGAATCAAGTAAGATCATTCCTTCACATCATATAATATATTATTTCATATCCTTTATTTATACTTTAGAGTGGTGGATAATAACTGTAAGAACAAATTGTATAACTTTTATTTCAACCTGTATAGGAAACAATCTGCATGGTAAGTTTGTATGGTCAGCTGACCAATCATGTATGGTGTGGTGTTATGTACCTTGCAAGAAAAAATATTTGTATTACCTGTGATAAGAAAGAAAATCCAAATAGTCATGCCAAGGTAACAATAAAAAGCTCTGTGATGAAACGGAAACTTCATCATTTCTGTGATTATCTTACTCCTGTTAGCAAATATTGTCGACATTGTTGATATTCAGCACATTTCTTCTTTTTTATCATACAAAAAATTGATTTTCACATTTTATAGATTGTTTAAAATTTAGCAACTATTTCAATATCGTGTGACATATAATACAGAATTGATATCATAGCAAAACTGTACTACATTTTGAAAGAAATTTGTCTATTTACTATTTTGTAAACAATTTTTTTTTATTTTGCCAACAATCAGAATCGATTGTTTTGCTTATAGCCACAGGATATTAAATTAAAAACTTTTTACACTGCAACACTGAGAGAGTGTTGCCGTTGCTGTGGCTATTAGAGATGAGTCGTACTAGGTAAATTTTGTACTAGAAGTCCGTACAAATACTCGATCCAAATACCTGTTCCACCTAGTCCATAAAGTATGCTTAGTTTGCGTACCACTAATACGCAGTAATAAATCCTCCCTTCATACTTTACACATACTTAGGACTGTCAACGTAAAGATTCATCTACATTGTAGATTGTTGGCGTATTTAAAAGATTTCAATTCATTTTTCAGATTAATTTTTTTTAAATTAAATAACAGCCCGGAAGCAGTATATTCTACAATATTTTTACCTATTTTTTTGTTTAATTTTTAGTATTTTTTGTTCTTTTTTTGTTTTTGAATCACCTTTTTATCATTGTTTTATTTAATTTAAATACTAGTAGAAAATCAGCGTTTCGGATTTTGATTTAAGAACATTAATTGTTATACTTTTTGGGTCCCCAGCCTCGTTCTCCTGATATCTGCATGTTTAAATTCTCAAATATTTAGTTTGTGTCGCGCCAGGCGAGAGTTCTAGGTGAGATTTACTCTAGTTATTTTATGTAGCAACACTATAAAGAGGATGTACTCTAAAGTCGGTCTATGGTTGTTTTTCGGCGGTAAGATTTTTGTGTTGCAATGGCGGCGATGCGAGGCGTGCCGAAGATAAAATTGGTTAATAACAGCAGCGCTGAAGCAGAGTCACGGGAGATGGAATACTTTCTTCTGAACTTAAGCTGAGTATTATGAATTCATCTCTATGCGTCGGCATATTTAGAATGCCCCTTTAAGATATTATTTGATGGTCCCCGTTTGTATTTCGAAGGTCGAATGTGTACTTACTTTCTGATATGTTTTATGGTATTTATTTGCCTTGTTTATCGTTCGAACACTTATTGACGAATGCCTTACACAGATGGTGTGAAATATTACTATGGCGCGAGGCCTGAGGAGCCTTACCAATATCAACGGGTCTCCGTGGCGGCCATTCGGTAGATCGTAAGAACTAGGTGGCGTTCTGGAATCCCGGATGTGTCTGAGAAGCTTGGCGTGCACGTAACAAGTTATGGGGAACATCGGAGACGTCCGATGGTTCCTTAGAGCGATTACTCAGAAAGACGAGTATTGTGATCTCAATAGAAGCTCCCGATGAGCTTGATCTCTCAAGCTCATCGGGAGCTTCTATTGAGCCAGTCCACTTCCAGGACGAGTATTGTGATCTCGATAGAAGCTCCTGATGAGCTTGAGAGACCACGTCCTGGACGAGTATTGTAGTCTCAAGAGAAGCTCCCTATGAGCTTGAGAGACCCCCTTTCCTTGACTTTAGAGTCAATGAGTTTAAGTACCGATGAGTGGGCCTACCGCCCAAGTGTCGTCGATATCACAGCCGTTGAAATGTTGCGCTGGTCAAGGTCGACGGCCATTTTGTACCGCCCCATTGATAATCGATGCCGGCGCGGCGTAAGAATGAATGAAACGCTGTTTTTGACAGTTAATAGCTGCCGCCTAAAAAAATTCAAATCGACCGCGTCTCATGAGCTGTAGTTTTGAATATTATTTTCTTTTCCGACGGTTGATTACGATGCCGATTGCACCTAACACTGGGCTACTATGGCTTTTATGGGTGCGACTGCCGACGAGTGGGTTCTGCCGTCCTATTGCACCTAACACTGGGCTACTATGGCTTTTATGGGGGCGACTGCCGACGAGTGGGTTCTGCCGTCCTATTGCACCTAACACTGGGCTACTATGGCTTTTATGGGGGCGACTGCCGACGAGTGGGTTCTGCCCTCCTATTGCACCTAACACTGGGTTACTATGGCTTTTATGGGGGCGACTGGGTTCTGCCCTCCTATTGTACCTAACACTGGGCTTCTATGACTTTTATGGGGGCGACTGCCGACGATTGGATTCTGCCGTCCTATTGTACCTAACACTGGGCTACTATGGCTTTTGTGGGGGTGACTTGGTTCTGCCCTCCTATTGCACCTAACACTGGGCTACTATGGCTTTTATGGAGGCGACTGGGTTCTGCCCTCCTATTGCACCTAACACTTGGCTACTATGGCTTTTATGGGGGCGAAAGCCATAGTAGCCCAGTGTTAGGTGCAATAGGACGGCAGAACCCACTCGTCGGCAGTCGCACCCATAAAAGCCATAGTAGCCCAGTGTTAGATGCAATCGGCATCGTAATCAACCGTCGGAAAAGAAAATAATATTCAAAACGACAGCTCATGAGGTGCCGTAATGAAATGACTCTTCAAAGCGACGCCGTCGATTTGAATTTTTTTAGGCGGCAGCTATTTAACTGTCAAAAACAGCGTTTCATTCATTCTTACGCTGCGCCGGCATCGATTATCAATGGGGCGGTACAAAATGGCCGTCGACCTTGACCTACGCAACATTTCGACGGCTGTGATATCGACGACACTTGGGCGGTAGGCCCCGAGGTCATGATTCCATTACACAATATAACTTTAACGTTAATTCTCTGATAACATACTACATGAGAAGTAGTCATTGGGTCGTCACAAGTCCACAGTAGCTGGCATAGACGAATGAGGTTGTTCATGTACTCATCTATTTATTTTATATACAGGAGGAGCAATCGAGCTAATTAACCCAGTAACTTCATATAACTTGCAGTACAACAGCGAAGAAGAAACATACCGGTAACCATTGGGAGCCCAGGTACGTGAGATAACTATAAATATAGCAAACGTCGCGATAGTTTGTATTGCTTGTATATTACAAATGCAAAACAAATTTAGTATCTATGTTTGCAAGAACTATCAAAATTTTAACAATCATTTTTAATAAAAGACTGTTCAAGTTTGTTTACCTTTATTTAACTACCTAAACCTATCTTGTATAGTCTTCATTCTCATCGAGTTTTTACAAGTACCTAGTGTATAAAATCTGCCTAGTATTTGGAGACTAGTCGAGACTTCAAGTCCCGACTAGTCTCGAGTATTGTCAGACAAAGATGGAAAGACTGCTGAATTGTGAAGTTAAAAAAGGACAGAATAATAATATATTCTTGCTCAACACGATTGCGCGTCGCGTTATTTTTATGCCCATTTAAATATGGTTGAAAATTCAAATGATTGATACCCAAATAACTTAGGTAAGCAAGAGTGCGGGTCGCGTTACTTTTATGTCTATACATTGAAATATGGTTGAAATTCAAATGACTGACACATGAATGATTGTGGCAAATAAGAGGAGCAGGCTGCGGGTGCCGTGCGCCGCGTAGGCATAGTGAGACTAGGTGGATCGAGTATTTGAAAAGTTGGAATAGGTGCCACCTAGTCTCGTTAAATACCTAATCCCTGGATCTGTTCTAGTATTTACGCTTCAACTCTAGACCAGACTAGACTGACTAATGACTACTTTTACTTTGTACTATTACGATCAAATTAATTTTTAAATGAAAATGCCCCTGACACAAGTTTATTTATAGCCAAGAACCATTTCGGTCATATCAGCTTTCGAACAAAAAGTCCATATCAAAACCAGTTCGTCTGTTCTGGAGCTACGATGCCACATTCAGACACACAGAGACACGTGAAACTTATAATACCTTGTCGTTTTGCCTCGAGGGGGGCCTGGTGAGTTTCTAATGTTTTAAGCATCGACATAGGTGATAGGTGAACACAACGATAGTGTACTCAAAATTACCATAACAATTTGACAAGGCATGTAGGAGTGCAATATTGACCGAAATATTTATACTTTTAAAAGTGTTTTGCTTTCCAGTTGTACCGCGAACCGCAACGAAAGTGGCTGTGCCTGTGCCATCTCTATGGTGCCATCCGACTATAAATTATAAACACACCCTAATCCTGTAATAACAAGCCAACATACAACGATGATACAACGCACCAGACGTCTATTGCGTCAACACTATTCTTCTGATATCTATGCGTCAACAGCGTCATTCAAGGTTATTGCTGTCAATTTCAGAACTTGTCGAAACCTGTGCTCTGCGCTTGCTTTGCCGGTTCCGGAAAAGGAGCGAAAAGTAAACTTGAGTTAGCAAATAATACTCGGGCGGGTGTGTTGTTCAGTCTTTCTTTATACAGTGAACCATTAATTAAGTACCTACTCGACGATGGCTCAAACTCAAGGAACTATCATAATTTTGGATATAGGCCGCAACGTATCCATTTCAGAAGAAAAACATCAAAAGAGTTTCTTTGAAAATGCAAGAGATTGTGCTGCACGTATAATAGAGCGTAAAATCCTGAGTGAGGGGAAAAATGTCATAGCAATATTTTTGTTGGGATCAAAGAAAACCAAGAATAATATGGCTGATCAATATGATGGAGCATTTAAATACATAGAAATGTTATCCGAGTTTCAAATTCCCAGTTGGCAAATGATAAGGAACTTACCAGAAAAGGTATGCACAAAGTATAATCAAACTTACATTATAATTTTTTTTTCTTTTAGGTTTTTACTCATCTCAACCCTAAGATTCAACTTGAAAGCTATTAATTCAAGTGCTAACCAACTTGTTATGTTGTTGAATCTCATTTTCTAATATTGTGCAATAAAAGAAACTTGAATCAGGTTCTTGTTTATATATTCTTACTTTAATCAGTTTCAAATGAAAAGCAGTCTTCTTAGCTGGGGTAGTTTTACCACTTAGATGGCAGATAAAAACATGGCCCGCCATTATAGAATGGTAAAAAAAATATATATATAGTGTTATCATTCCTAGAAAACTACCCCAGGTAAGCAAAGACCCAGTTCATGATAACAAGCTATTTAATGGGTTTGACTTTTTTTTTTCTTTTGCAGCCATCAGAAAAGAAGGGAGATTGGTTTGATGCCCTTTTAGTAGCTGCTGATTTCTACAAAAATGGAGTTAGTGGTACAAAATTTTCAAGCAAAAAGATTATACTTATGACCAATTTTAAAAGAGTTCCAGCTTTTGATCCCAATACTGCAGAAGAGGTATGCTTTTTGTTTTTCCCTTATTGGTGCCATGGTCTAAGGCTGGAATTTTTGTTTATGTGTAATTATGAGGTCTTGGGTTTGATTTGTGAGTCTGAAAAAATGTTATTGGGGTTTTTTTGTTTAGATATAAATTCCTAATAACTGAGTATAATATCACTAACAATTAATTTCACAATCTTTCAGGCTATAAAAGGATTCAAAGAAGAGGGTTATGAGGTAGATATACTAGGACCAGATATATACTCCGATGACCACGACAAGGAGTCTATTCAGCTAGCAAGGCAGTTTGTTGAAGATACTGATGGTGCCACTGCAACATTTGATCATACTATGCAATATCTTCTCTTTCATAGAAAGAGAACAGTCAAAGCTATGCCGTGGAACGTAGACCTCAGTATCGGACCTAATATAAAGATCCCAGTATCTGCTTACATCAGAATAAAAGATGAACCAGTTGTTAAAAAATGGGAGAAAGCTATTAAAGACCCAATTAAAAATGCAGCTAGCACATCAGAAGCATTAGTCAAAACAAAGGAATTCATAAAACCAGATAATGAAAAGGTTGAGGAAGTAGACAAAATAAGTGGTTATCATTACGGTCAAAAAATTATTCCTTTTTCAGACTGTGATAAAAGTATGCTATATATTTCTGGTGACAAGTGTCTTTCAGTGTATGGTTTCACACATGCCAATAACATTAATTGGCAGAATTTTAATGGAGATGGTTTACAATACGTCTTTGGCAGGAAAGGTGACAAAAAAGCACAGGAAGCGCTAAGATGCCTTGTTGAGTGTTTGCATGAATTAAATCTTGTAGGCATTGTGAGAAAAGTGCATAATAACAATAATGCACCTAAAATGTTTGCCCTGCTTCCAGTTATTGACACCAACAACTATATTTGCCTCTCCATGATTGCATTAAGTTATAAAGAAGACATAAAACAAATGTCATTCCCATCAACAAACTTAAAAAAATACCAATGCACTGATGAACAAGTGAATGCTTTCATAGATTTGATCAAAGCTATGGATTTAACTAAAGCTTATGATGAGACATTTGATGATGCAGAAGCATTCCCTATCGCCGAGTGTTACAGCCCTTCAGCCCAATATATTCTGGATTGTATAGCATTTAGAGCCTTGAATCCAGATAAACCATTGCCAAAACCAAGGAAAGAAATAATGGGTTTGTTTGAGGTACCCCCAATGTTGGTAAAAAATGCAAAGGACCCTATAGACAAGATAAGAAAACTCTTTTCTTTGAGTAAGGTTGAGTCTAAACAAAGGAAAAATAAAAACATGGGCATGGACATAGATCTGCTTCAACCCATGGTAGATATGATGACGGCTAATACAGGAATAGACCAGAATATAAAAACTGAAGATCAAGAATCATCAGATATACCAAAGATTCGAATGCCACCACCTCAAGCTCTAATTACAATTAAAAACATTGGTACTGTTGATCCCATTGGTGATTTTAAAGCTCTCAAGAATCAGAATAAACATCTAGCAGACTTAATAGCAGAAATGTCTAAAGTGATAGAAAACTTGGTTAACTATAATATTGATGGTAATTATACCAAAGCTTTGAATGCTATAAAACATCTACGAACCGAATATGTGAAAAATGATCCATCTGATTACAACACTTGGTTCCAAAAATTTAAAACAGATTTGCTTAAAAGTAATAAGAAAAATGTTTTAAATTTAATTGACGAGAACAAAGCCGGTTTTATTTTGAGGGAGGAGAATCACTTGAGCACCTATGATGATGAACATAGCCATGAAGAAAGTCAATTGTATGAAAATGACACAGTACCACAATCAGCAGAACTTACCATTAGCTCAGAGATACAAGATATGTTTGATGATTGAACTGCAAAACTAGCTAGTTCAGTAGACATTATGCTGTCTTATTAGTATTTGGTTTAAAGGTAGAACAACGCAGTGCCACACAGCTGTAGATGTCATTCAAAATCTAAACAAAAAAAGCTGTGTGAATATTGCTCATTCTGTCAAGTCAAACAAGTCACACTTTGGTAAAGAGAAGCAATGACTGTTATAAAATGTAATGATATGTACCCACAATACTTTATTTTTTGTATGTTAACAAGTTATTTACTTTATAATAAAGAAGAGTTGTCTATAAAATGATGTTTTACTGCACATGAGTTTTAGAATAAAACAACAAAAATGGCCTTGAATATTTAATAGTTCAATAAATTCTATTCCATTTGCACACATAAAATTCATGTAATAATGAATTTGTGGAATGGTCCATTTAGTTATTCATTGTACACCTGTCGGACTTATTTTGTTTTGTGAGTGAAGTAGTTCCAAAAATTCTTGTAAAGATATATCCTCCTGACAGTCTGTGTCTAAGTCATGTTCAAGTTGTGCTTCCATGGAGTTAGCTTCTGGACTGAGAACAATGTTTTCATCTAAAACAACATGGTTTAGACGCGACTTTAGGCTCTGAAGAATTTCTTCTAGTTCCAGACATTTGTTTCTGATCGATGTCCCGAGATCAGACGAGGGATCTATGTCATCGATTGTGGCATTTTCAGAAAAAGAATTAGCTGGCGTCCGCGTCCGGGGCGGCTGTATCATGCTGAACAAATTCTCTGGTATACCGTTACCGTTTCGAGCAGTATCCGGAGACCGCGAATCCGTAAACTCTGCGAGGATTTCATCAATAATATCTTCAGCGTTTTGTCGCGGATCTACAACCTCCTCGGATAGATCAGCACCACTCTCACTGTTTATCATCTTGTTATTTGATTCTAGTTTCATGATTTCGAAGCTGTTTTCAGCCAAATAGGATTCGATAACAAACTAAATAATAAATAAAGAAGAGAGATTATCAATACAACTTGTAGACGAAAGTCAGATGATTGATAATTCTTTGGTGGTTGCCAACTCAAATTATACAATTACTACCAAATGAGTAATGACCATACAACATAATGATAATGCTAATAAGAAATTCATTTTAAATATTTAACTGAACATAATATCGTACCAAAAATAAAAAGTCAAACTAAATACTAATTGTTACAGAATCGACGTTGAGGATAATATAGATCGAGATACGCCTCCTTCCTCAACTTCTTAACGATTTCATCATTCGTCATTATTTTTAAAGCAGCTTTGCAACTGTTGTGCGCGTGCGCGAAGAAGCAATCTCTCACGGACTGTGAAAAACAAATTATATTAATTCAATAATAATATACTGTCAGTAACATTTATTGTTCAGTGTAATACTCCCATACCTTAAATTCTGCAAGTTTGGCGCCTTGATATTTTGCTAAGCAATGTGTAAATAGCCGTGTATAATGCTTTCGGCACAGAAATATTCTATTTTCAAATTGCCAATAATCCCCTTGTGCTGAACATGAGCAGCCGCAAACCCCACATGCATCCAAATTGTAAGGCACACATTTTATCTGAAAGTGAAAGGCGAAATTATCGAATAAGTAGGTACGCATATATTTTAATTATATAACAGAACAAAAAATATTCCTTACATCTACGGCGCATCTTAAAACTTTTTTCCCTGAGAAACTGTATGCAAAATTCATCTGGCGTTTCTTGTACTCAGGGCAATAATCACACGGCCTGTAGGCAAGAATATAATTGACAATGGTAGATTTATTAATTTATTTTAAAAAAATGCCTTTTTTTGCAAAAAAATAAACAGATAATGATCAGCTGGTACTTAAAAAAGGAAATTCAGTTCTATAACTAAAAAGGCTACTGTTATAAGCAGATCCATCAGTTCTATCAAAAATGTATCATTGGACACTAAACCAATATACCTATAGGTATCACACTTTGGATAGTGTGGCTGTGGAGCCCCTCTGCGGGTCACAGGACCTTAAATCACACCAAAGATTCCATGTAAACGCCAAAGAAATATCCCTAACCTAATACCATAATTCCCTAACGATATCACAAATTAAATCGGCAGATACTTAATCATATTATATTATTTTATCCAAAGAACAAAACCTGTCAACTGCTCGATACTGGCTCAACGTAAAGTTATAAATGAAGATATTCCTTACGCTGGATATGAAGTAGAACTGAAAATTCCCTTTCTCTTAGAGGTGGAATTGAATGGTGCACAATTCTGTTTGAATCGCTTCTTTTGTTTGATTTCTCTTGGTGGTGGCTGGTACTCATGTCTCATTAGCCACCGAGAAGTTTTAGAGCCTAAACCCTTGTTACTGTAAATCTGAAAATAGGACTGGTGCTTTAAAAATCTGACATCGGAAGAACGCGTGACACTGCTTTGCGTGGGGGGAGGGGGGGGGGGAGTTCTTAGATCCGGCCCACTTCGTTATTTTCCATCTACCACTGAGGCTAAGAGAGCTGTGCACCAGGACGAACTCCGACACTAGAGTGACTAAGGCCACGCCTACTGTAATGACGTCAGGACCTAGTTAAGAATGCACAGTTACTTAGACTGCCTCCTCCCTGTATTTGGTCTGTGAGATTACCGGAGAAAATGTGAATCATCATCATCATATCAGCCGTAGGAAGTCCACTGCTGAACATAGGCCTCCCCCATCGACTTCCAGTTTGACCGGTCTGTAGCGGCCTGCATCCACCGAGTCCCTGCGCTCTTTGCTAGGTCGTCTATCCACCTTGCGGGAGACCTTCCTACGCTGCGCTTGCCGACACGTGGTCTCCACTCAAGGACCTATGTGAATGGAAATGCGAAATGAAGTAAAAGGCAGTAGGTACTACTACTAATGACAAAATAAATGAATAGGTAAATGGTAGCGAAAAAACAGCGTCCAGGCCCAGATGAAGTAGAGGTAGGAAAATGAAATAACTAGGTTGATACTACTCTCGCTGCTTTTCGAAAAAAGTATATACCCTATGTGTAGTATCATAGAATGCATCACGTCCATCATCGTATGTCCCAGGTCCTAAATTTGGCCTTATTTCTTTAGCTATACGTCTCATAAAAGGACTCATAGTTGGCCCAGAAGTAGGTAGTACTTCCCTCTCGAGGGCAGAGCCGAAGCAGATACGAGGCTGAGCTTTTTTTGTAACAACGTATTCAAAATCTGTAAAAAAGATTGCAGTTTTTAATTAGATACGTAGTTAATCTTACAGTAACGTCTGGTAAAAATTACGTTGACAAACTTAATTAAAATAACTTGTATGTAATTTACAAATTTTTTAAACACAGTAGTTTCTACATGTTTAAAAAAAAATTCAATTGTTAGTAATAGCATGGTACCGAGATTATAAATGAGGGACGACTTGGTGTAGGTCTGCGAGTCGTGACTTTTGAGAAGTCAATTTCAGAACATTTCATAGGATGCTGGACAAGGTTTTCAGTAGCAAAATTTCATGTTTACAGCGTGCACTTTGTGAAAAAAGAATATACCGAGAAGATTCAGGGCGGATTTTAAAGTAGTTGTAATTAACTAAGCCAAACTAAACACCTTGCTGTTTACAATACCTAGATATATCACGGTTACTTATCTCAATTTCATTCCACTTTAAGTTCTGGTTTTAAAAGCTAAGCTCTTTATGAAAATATTGACAGTGGAAAGGT
This sequence comes from Cybosia mesomella, assembly GCA_946251805.1. NCBI lineage: Eukaryota > Metazoa > Arthropoda > Insecta > Lepidoptera > Erebidae > Cybosia > Cybosia mesomella. Next base: position 6,117,498 of record OX276406.1, read on the forward strand.
GAATTCGCTTAAAGTCAATTTCAAAACTTTACCAAAACTACGTTTAAAGTTTTTTATATGATAAAAATTATTACCCCGTTTTTTCTACGGAGAAAAATAACGCATTCGTATAAATAAATGATCTCCTTCCCACCCTATTATTCAAAAGTTTTGTAGTACCTTTATTTGCCAAATTAGTTGTCGGTTAAGCGAAAATAACTGGATTTAATCAATACATTTGGTCAAGTAAAAATCACTAAATGATCAATACATTGCAATAACACAAATAGAGTATTGACTTAATAGGCGTTGTTGCTAACATTCATTAAATTATTAAATGACTAACAAACTTAACATGCAAAAGAGACATGTTTCTCGTTTTTTCGAATAATTATTTTCACAGAATTTTTTGAAATGCGTTTATTTGTTCTCAGATTTCACTTTCATAGCTAAAATAACGAAAATACAATAAGCCAAGTAATACTGCTTATAAACAAGTTGTAAGTACTTTTGGTAATAAGCGCCAGTTTCTCCGCTACAGGAAAAAACATCAATATCTAGAAACTTCATTTTCAAAATAATTTAAAATCGTTTATTGCCGTAGATCGAAATGAAAAATCAATCTCTAATCACTTATTTTATTGGGAATAAAGGTAAATATAAAAAGCTAAGAGTGAATTTAACTCCAAATTCGAAAAACAAGAAACATTCGTCGGTTTAGCGATATGAAATTATTTAAAGACATAAAAATTTGCTCCAATAGAGTGCCAAAAAGTGCACTGATTTACACGAAACCTAGACAGATCGACGCAGGAAAAATTCCTGATTCTCTGATATAGGTGGTACCTAATAATTGGGGTGTGTGTTGGGTAACCTCCTCGAGTGTCGCTCCGATTCCGATCCCGATGCAGTCCGGGGGGAACGGAATCGGAGCTGCCGGTACACCCTGGGCGGCGATCAATGGCTTCCCCTTCATGGGGTTGGCATTGATCGTTGGCCAATTCCCAACGTGGCGGGAACACATCGCTCTCCGTACTCCTCTGCTTTCAGAGGAGACAGGATGAGCGATGGTGTTAGTGGTGGAGGCCAACATAGGGTCCTGGGGGATCCAGGCACTTGTGCCGCCGCCGTTGAGAGAGGACTAGCCATCCTCTCGCGTTCCGTAATCGGCAGGTGATCAGCAACGACCTGACTGGTGGCTCCAGAAGGGTACGCTGTGAATTTGCTGACCGGAGGGCTTGCCTTTATTGACCGGCACACGACACGGAAAAGTCTATAACACCCTACAGCGAAGTCGTAAAAACCTATGGATACCAGCCGACCTCCATGGTATATAGGCTTATCCAGATGCAGGTGGCTCCGCCTGGATGAACCATCTTTCCCCCATACTCGTGGGATATGCTATGGACATTAACAAACACATTATTAATAAACCGGATGGACCAAAAAACAAAGACAAGGGCTCAAGCCCATCATATTCTTTATCATTAAAGGACAACGAAAATGACGGAGTCTGCGCGGAGATCGCGCAGCAGGCAAGCGTGGAGGTGACGCCAAACACCTCGGTGGTGTCGGAGAAATTCGACACCGCCAACAAGAGAAGCAGGGCGAGCAGCCCGTCGGGTCTGGGCGTGCAGCGGACCCGTAAGCGCAGGAGGCGCGCAAAGGCTCGGGCAGCGGAGGACGTGTCGGGTGAGGACTTTACCCTCACCGGGACGACCTACTCCTCCAGCAGCGACAAGGCGTCGAAGCCGGCGTCCAAGGTGGCTGCTGGCCGCCGAGGGGCGCGTGGTGGTGTGAGGGCTGGGCAATCCACCCGAGCCCCCTCGGCTCTTGGAAAGGCCGCGGGAAACTCACCGCCGAGGCCTTCCACCTCAGCGGTGTCGGTATCGGAGCCATGCGGGAGGACGCGGTCACTCATGGAGAGACTCCAGAAGGTGACTCCGCGTCCTTCCAGGGGTCCCCAAACCCTGAGCAGGAGCCGATGTTGCGCATTGTGCTCGACATCGCCTCCGAGAATGAGGGCCTGGCGGCGCAGCTGGTCGAGTCCCGTCGGGAGACGGCTCGACTAGCTGCAGCCGTCGAGGAGCTCAAGAGGGGGATGGCGAGCCCGGCTCAAACGGCGCAGCGGGCGCAACCGGCGGAGCCGGCGCGCGTGACTCGCTCGTCCGCGAGGCAGTCAGTGCAGCCGGCGCTGTCGGCGCAGCCGGAGCGGCCGGTGCAACCGGTCCACCAGCCGGCACAGTCTGCAGACAGACTCCATCCACCGTCCGCCTCTGGCGCCACCGGTGGCCGGCTACGCGGCTACAGCCCAGGCGCCCAGCTGCGGGTGCGACCCTGTCGGAACCGGCTCCTCAGCCCTCTCCCATTCAGGGTAAGGGGAAGGGCAAAGGCAAGGGGAAGGGCAAGGGGAAGACGTCCCCAGCCCTGGCCCCAACCCCAACCCCAGTCCCAGCCGTGGCTCCGACTACCTCCACCCCATTGGAAGGGGGCTGTGAGGTGGCTGGAGCCAGCAAAAGCAGGCGGAAGGCCGCCAAGAAGGACAGGAGGGCCGCGGCCGCCGCGAAGGCAGCGCCGGGGAAGCTCCGCGCCCCTCCAACTACGGCCGTCGTCGTCACTCTGACGGCGGAGGCAGCGTCGAGAGGCTTGGGGTATGCCGAGGTGTTGGCCAAAGTAAAGGCCAACTTCGACCTCAAGGCCCTCGAGATCCCGGGCGTCCGGTGCAAGAGCACACGGACGGGTGCCCGGCTTCTCGAGGTCCCCGGCGACGCCAGTGGCCCCAAGGCTGATGCCTTAGCGGCTAGGCTGAGGGAGTTGCTGGATGCAGCCGACGTCCGGGTGTCCAGACCCATTAAATGCGCAGAAGTGCGCATCACGGGCCTGGACGAATCCGTCACGGCTGAGGAGCTTAGGCTCGCCGCGCGCCGTGACTGAGGCCGGGGACTGCTCCCCGGACACAGTGAGGGCCGGAGCTATACGCTTCGGCCGCGGTGGACAGGGGGCAGCAGTTGTCGGCTGCCGTATCGCGGCGGCCCAAAAGGTTGTTGACGGGCGGAGCCTCCTGGTAGGAGGCTTCCTGAGGGCGCAGGCACGGCTCCTGCAGGCCCGACCGGCTAGGTGCTTTAGGTGCCTGTCAGTGGGCCATGTGGGGGTGCACTGCACGGCGGATGTGACGGCGGTTGACCGTTGCTTCGGCTGTGGCCAGCCCGGTCACAAAGCCGGCACTTGTGGCGCCCCGCTGCACTGATTTTGGTGTGAAGTGGGAGGCAAGCCGGCCGACCACAGGGTTGTCAGCAAGGCCAGCGCCGGAGAAGAGCCGAAGCCAGGAGGCCGGCCTTCCGCCTCCAGTTCACAGCGGGATGCGGAGATGGGGGTTCCATAATGGATCTTCAACTCCGCATCCTGCAGGTGACCGTTGGCCACGGTGCCCATGCTCAGGACCTTCTGCTCCAGAGCATGGCACAGTAGGCCATAAATGTCGCCGCTGTCGCCGACCCATACACCCACCGGTTCCTCGGGCCTGACTGGGAAACCGCGCTGGATGTGACGGCGGCACTGGTGCACAACCCTGCTGCCGGCAGCCCCCCCCCCTTTGCCGTCGTTGCAAGGGGACCTGGCTGCGTGGCGGTGGTGTTGGGGAAATAGCTGTCGTGGCTGCTTACTTCACGTCGAGCCGAGACATAGATGCTTATGAGCAATGGCTCCGTCAGCTGGCAGTTGTCGTCAATGCCTGCCACCCCCGCCCGGTCCTTGTGCTCGGGGACTTCAACGCCTGGTCGTTGGCGAGGGGTTCCCGTCACGATAGGAGCCTGGCGGGGCCTAGAGGCAGGGCATTGGAGGACTGGGCCCAACGACTCGGCCTAGACCTCCTAAATCGGGGAGCCGTGGACACGTTCGTGACCCCGAGGGCCAGTTCAATCGCGGACATCTCGTTCGCCGAGCCCCTCGTTGACGCGACGTGTTCAGGGCTGGCGCGTCGTTTTGGGGGAGGAGACAAGTTCGGACCACCGATATATTTGGTTTGACGTCTCCCCCCCCGCGAGCGATGCGCCGGCCACACCGGCTCCACCCGAGCCACGTTGGGCACTTAAGCGACTAGATCGGGAGCTCCTCCTGGAAGCCGCCATCGTACAGGTCTGGGCCCCTGCGCCGGACAGGCCTGTCAACGTAGACGATGAGGCGGAGTGATTCCGGGAGGCCATGACCCGTATCTGCGACGCGGCGATGCCAAGGGCTCCGCCCTATAATCCGAGGGGTCAGGTCTACTGGTGGTCGTCGGAGATCGCGAAGCGCAGACGGGCCTGCGTGATCACGCACCGCCGGTGGGCCCGATTCCGTAGGAGGCGTCGCCGCCCCGCAGATGCGGAGGCCCGAGAGGCGGAGTTGTATGAGGGATACAGGGAGGCCAGAGGTGCCCTCCGAGCAGATATAAGGCGGGCCAAAAAGGCGGCCCGCTGCGAACTGCTGGAGACGCTGGACCGGGACCCTTGGGGGCGGCCCTACCTAATGGTAAGGGGAAAACTGCGCCCCAAGGCCCCGCCGTTGACCCAGTGTCTCCAGCCGGAGCTGCTCGGAGGAGTTGTTAGCTCCCTGTTCCCAGCGCGGGCGGTGGAACATTATCCACCGCAGATGACTCCGCCTCGGTCGTCCATGATGCGCGACGTGGTTGACGACGACGTGCCTGAGGTCACTTGGGTAGAACTAGAGCTGGCGGTGAGAAGGCTGAGAGCCAAACGCACTGCCCCGGGACCCGACGGCATTCCAGGCCGAGCGTGGGTCCCAGCTCTAGTCGACGACGCTCTCGAGCCTCGACTGAGAGGGCTTCTCAGCGCATGTTTGGAGCGGGGCCAGTTTCCGAAATTGTGGAAGACGGGGAAACTGGTCCTCATCCGAAAGGAGGGGCGCCCGGCGGACTCGCCGTCCGCCTACCGGCCCATAGTGTTGCTCTACGAGGTGAGCAAGCTCTTTGAAAGAGTAATTGCGAAGCGCCTCGTCGAGCACCTCTCAAGAGTGGGGCCGGACCTGGCGGATGGCCAATATGGCTTCCGCCAGAGGCGCTCCACCGTGGATGCCATCATGTGCGTGAGGGCTCTGGCGGAGGATGCAGTAGCCCGGGGTGAGGTGATGTTGGCGGTGTCCCTGGACATCGCCAACGCGTTCAACACCTTGCCCCGGAGTTGCATTAGGGAGGCGCTCGTGTATCACGAGGTGCCTCTCTACCTCCGCCACATAGGCAACCGTGACCTGTCTCGGCCGGCGTAAGATGTCGTGCGGTGTTCCGCAGGGATCGGTCCTGGGGCCGCTCAGCAACTGTACCAGTGTTGAAGGGAGGCGCAGGAGCAGGGACGGAACCCCGAGCCTCGAGAAATCGAGGCCGTACAGTCCCAGCTCCGCCAGGCCATCGTGGTGGAGTGGAAGGAACGACTTGGGTGACCAAGCGCAGGGCACGCCGCAATAGCGGCGGTAAGGCCCATCATGGAGGATTGGCCAGAAAGGCGACACGGAAGCCTCTCGTACCGACTGACGCAGGTGCTCTCCGGGAAGGGGTGCTTCGGGGACCACCTGCATCGGATCAGGAAGGAGCCAACGCCTGAGTGTCATCACTGCGACGCTAGCGAGGACTCAGGGCTGCACACGCTGGCGGACTGCCCGGCGTGGGAGGCGCCGAGGCGTGACCTCGTGGCAGCCATCGGGGTGGGAGCCTCTCGCTCGGCAGCATGATTGCGGCAATGGTGCGAAGCGCGAGCGCGTGGGCCGCCGCCACCTCCTTCTGCGAGCATGTAATGCTCGCGAAGGAGATGGCGGAGCGCGACCGGGAGAGGTTCAGAACTCTCCCGGCCCGCCGAGCCCGCAACATGCTCGCCGCACGTCGCAGGCGATCCAGGCGCCGGAGGTCACTTAACGACCTCCGTCCTCCATGAGCGCAGGCCTGGGGGTGGCAGGTGAGGCCGCCTGTTACCCCAGCAAAAGCAGGCCGGGACGGTGGGGCGACTAGCGCCCCTCCCCCAAACCGGGGCAAGACGGGGACACCGTGGTTTCCACACCCGAGGGGGCCATCTTGAAACCGGAGATGGCCCAGGGTCAGTCGGGGTGCGAGGGATATGCTCTATAGGCAACCTTACACCCCGGCGGCTGAAGACCCGAGACGGCGTGCGGTTTTAGTCGGTTCAAGCCCGATATAATGAGTGCTGAAATCCCCTCGGATACTCATATGTTGCCCATAAGGCATTTCCCTCGCACCCCAACTGACCCTGGGCCAGGACAGATGGCAGTCACTTCACGGAAAAAAATCCGACGTTTGGCCGTTTCGTAAATATAAAATCTTGAATAATGGACATGAAATTTCATAAAACACCTCTAACGCTAAAGCTACTAAGCTGTAACTAACACGCCTCCTCTGTATTTTTAAACTGGTTATACTTGTCTAATTTGGTTTGCCAAAACACGATTTTTTTTAAATATTCTATTTTAAATTTACCGCCATGAAAGGCTTCTCCCATATTATTGGGGGCCAGATTTCGACGCGCGTACGGCCGCTGCATGTTTATTTACTACAAACTGGATGACAAAACTTTCGTGACTCTTAGAGACGGGGAAAAATATGACGATTTCGGCCATATTACGCTTTATTGGGGCGCACGCTCGTCACTATGGTATGTCTATATTAGACCAATAATTTAGGACATTCCTATTTCAAAATCATACGAGCGGAAAAAATCCACATAAATATTTTTTTACTACTTTTCTATAAATGTTGTAGAATAAAATACAATGACGTACAATTTCATTTGATATGATACACAATTTGGATTTAATCTAGAAGTATTCACGTGGTGTAGTAGTTTTGTCACAATCAACTCATTTATTTAGCGAAATATGGGTTCACAGGATCTTGTTATAATAAATTATATCACGATACTCGACTGCCAAAGCGTCATCCAAATAACATACCTACAGATTAAGCACATTAGCATTTGGGCGAACAGTATTCTATCTGCTCTGTAGATGAGTGCGCTGTCATAAATATAGAATAGAGGGTAGAGCAGGCTTATATATGTACCTATAGTAAATATGTACCTAAACTTTTTGATATTGCTAAGAATGGTTATCGCATAAACACACCATCAGTAAGCTGTAAGCCTATCTACGAAATGCAAAGTCGATATTGCGCGAGAGGTGGATCTTCTGGTGCTGGAAAAAGTATGTCTAGGCCATCTAAATGTACTATCACTGTTTAAAAGAAATTCACTTTAGCAATATATCATGCTTGGTAATTTTGCTGCAGAAGTCATTAATAAAAAATTTAACACTTTCAGAAAGACTTAAAAGAATCTTTTCAAATATTAAAACATGGTCACCTAAAAAATCAGCCCATTGGAACGAAGCAATCATTCCTTTATGACATGAAACTGGAAGACACGGAAAAATGTCGGAGGTCATGTCAATGAAAAATGAACTAGGTACATAAGTAGGCTTACTCACAATGTTTATTTGTAATCCGCCTTGACTGGCAAAGTTTCAGTTTTTTAAAGGAGTTACTAAGCATCATTAATTCTGGTTTTGTTAAACTTTTCATAATTCTACTAGGGGTGCCCCGCGGCTTCGCCCGTGGCATACTTCGCCCTCGTGGCAGCCATTTGTCCCATAAATTCACGTTATTTATCAGTCTACAATAATGTATGATAATTTGCCCGAGTTGTGGACATTTATGATTACTGCTCCGCTCTTCTGGGTAGTAGCGTAAGGATATATAGCCTATAACCTTCCTCGATAAATGGGCTATCCAACACAAACAGAATTTTCCAATTCAAACCAGTCGATCCTGAAATTAGCGCGTTTAACCAAACAAACCAACAAACTCTTCAGCTTTATAATATTAGTATAGATACCAAGAAAACAACGCAAGTTAGACAGACAACACTTAACATATAGGTAGGTGGCAGACAAGCTCACGGCCCACCTGTTGGGAAGCGGTACAGATTACATAATATTATTCTAATAGAGAAGCGGTTACCGTGGCCTATGGACGTGTGCAACACCAGGGGCGTCACACTGGGGTGCTTGGTTGGGGAACTCCACGCGGTGCACCCTGGGCAACGGAGACGGCAGCGCCTCTCTTCTAGGGTGGGAGAGACGCTGCCGCCTACGGCCAACTCCAACCGAGGCGAGGACGGCCCTCTTGGGGGCTGTTCGGAAGCTTTCCACGTGTCCCTCTGAATAGCAGAGGGCACAGTGGAGAGCAAGTAAGGGGGCCATCTCGAAACCGGAGATGGCCCAGGGTCAGTCGGGGTGCGAGGGATATGCTCTATGGGTAACCTTACACCCCGGCGTCTTAAGACCCGAGACGGCGTGCGGTTTTAGTCGGTGCAAGCCCGACATAACCGCCCCCGCTGGAGAGCGGGGGGTCTCCAGCGGGTCGGTGTCGGTTATGGCGGTATCCGAAGGGATTTCCGCACGAAAAAAAAAAAAAAAAAAAAAGGGGCGTCACACTCGTGCTGCCGACGCTGTCAAAACATTCTAATGCCCTTCTTGAAGAACCCCATATTGAAGTGCCACAGCCTGAGGGTGCGCGGAATAAAGTGCCTTTCATACCTTTTTTTTTTTTTTCGTGCGGAAATCCCTTCGGATACCCCCCCGCGTGCCAGCGGGGGCGGTTATGTCGGGCTTGAACCGACTAAAACCGCACGCCGTCTCGGGTCTACAGACGCCGGGGTGTAAGGTTGCCCATAGAGCATATCCCTCGCACCCCGACTGACCCTGGGCCATCTCCGGTTTCGAGATGGCCCCCTCGGGTTTGGGAACCACGGTGTCCCCGTCTTGCCCCGGTTTGGGGGAGGGGCGCTAGTCGCCCCACCGTCCCGGCCTGCTTCTGCTGGGGTGACAGGTGGCCTCACCCGCCACCCCCAGGCCTGCGCTCATGGAGGACGGAGGTCGTTAAGCGACCTCCGGCGCCTGAGTTGCCTGCGACGCGCGGCGAGCAAGTTGCGGGCTCGGCGGACCGGGAGAGTTCTAAGTCTCTCCCGGGCGCGCTCCGCCACCTCCTTCGCGAGCATTACATGCTCGCAGAAGGAGGCGGCGGCGGCCCACGCGCTCGCGCTCCGCACCATTGCCGCAATCATGCTGCCGAGCGAGAGGACTCCCACCCCGATGGCTGCCACGAGGTCACGCCTCGGCGCCTCCCACGCCGGGCAGTCCGCCAGCGTGTGCAGCCCTGAGTCCTCGCTCGCGTCGCAGTGATGACACTCAGGCGTTGGCTCCTTCCTGATCCGATGCAGGTGGTCCCCGAAGCACCCCTTCCCTGAGATCACCTGCGTCAGTCGGTAGGAGAGGCTTCCGTGTCGCCTCTCCAGCAAATCCTCCATGATGGGCCTTACCGCCGCTATTGCGGCGTGCCCTGCGCTTGGTTGCCCAAGTCGTTCCTTCCACTCCACCACGATGGCCTGGCGGAGCTGGGACTGCACGGCCTTGATTTCTCGAGGCTCGGGGTTCCATCCCTGCTCCCGCGCCTCCTCTCGCCACTGGTACAGTTGCGAAAGGGCTCTCGCTTCCAGGTCCCATGGCGGAGTTCCGGCAAGGAGACTCGCCGCCTCGAAGGAGATCGTGCGGTACCCTCGGATGACCCTGATGGCCAGAACTCGCTGCGGAGCGCGCAGCATCCGCACAGTTCTGGTCCTCAGGACCTCCGCCCATATTGGACACCCATACAGGGCCATGGACCGCACGATCCCCGCGTAGAGTCTCCTGCAGGAGTCATCGGGCCCCCTCATGTTGGGCAACAGCCGAGCCAGAGCAAGAGCTGTGCCCTTCAATTTGGGGGCCAGACTTCGGATGTGCTCTCCGAAGTCCCATCGGCCGTCGAGCACGAGCCCCAAATATTTCATTTGGGGCTTGATGCCGATGCGATTTCCTCCCACGATGAGACTGGATCCCTCGGGTGGCTTGCTCCGAGGCCCATGGAAGAACAGGGCCTCGGTTTTATGCAGGGCCACCTCGAGACCCAGCCGCCGGATCCGCCTAACGACTTGGGCAACCGCGGTCGTGGCCTTTCGGGTCGCTTCGCGGTACGTCGCCCCGCACGCCATCACGAGCGTGTCGTCCGCGTAGCACGTGACGGCGGCACCGCCTACGAGCTCACCGCGAAGCACCCAGTCGTATCCGATGTTCCACAGGAGCGGCCCCAGGACCGATCCCTGTGGAACACCGCACGACATTTCACGCCGACCGAGACCGGTCACGGTTGGGTAGATGACGGCTCTCTCCGTCAAATACGCCCCGACTATGCGGCGGAGGTAGAGAGGCACTTCGTGATACACGAGCGCCTCCCTAATGCAACTCCAGGGCAAGGTGTTGAACGCGTTGGCGATGTCAAGGGACGCCGCCAACATCACCTCACCCCGGGCTACTGCATCCTCCGCCAGAGCCCTCACGCGCACGATGGCATCCACGGTGGAGCGCCTCTGGCGGAAGCCATATTGGCCATCCGCCAGGTCCGGCCCCACTCTTAAGAGGTGCTCGACGAGGCGCTTCGCAATTACTCTTTCAAAGAGCTTGGTCACCTCGTCGAGCAACACTATGGGCCGGTAGGCGGACGGCGAGTCCGCCGGGCGCCCCTCCTTTCGGATGAGGACCAGTTTCCCCGTCTTCCACAATTTCGGAAACTGGCCCCGCTCCAAACATGCGCTGAGAAGCCCTCTCAGTCGGGGCTCGAGAGCGTCGTCGACTAGAGCTAGGACCCACGCTCGGCCTGGAATGCCGTCGGGTCCCGGGGTGGTGTGTTTGGCTCTTAGCCTTCTCACCGCCAGCTCTAGTTCTACCCAAGTGACCTCGGGCACGTCGTCGTCTTCCACGTCGGGCGCCATGCGCAACCGAGGCGGAGTCATCCGCGGTGGAACATGTTCCACCGCCCGCGCTGGGAACAGGGAGCCAACAACTCCTCCGAGCAGATCCGGCTGGAGACACCGGGTTAACGGCGGGGCCTTGGGGCGCAGCTTGCCGGTAGGGCCGCCCCCAAGGGTCCCGCTCCAGCGTCTCCAGCAGCTCACGGAAGGCGTCCCGTTTGGAACGTCTTATCTCCGCTCGGAGGGCTCGTCTGGTCTCCCTGTATCCCTCGTACAACTCCGCCTCTCGGGCCTCCGCATCTGCGGGGCGGCGACGCCTCCTACGGAATCGGGCCCACCGGCGGTGCGTGATCACGCAGCCCCGTCTGAGCTGCGCGATCTCCGACGACCACCAGTAGACCTGACCCCTCGGATTATAGGGCGGAGCCCTAGGCATCGCCGCGTCACAGACACGGGTCATGGCCTCCCGGAACCACTCCGCCTCATCGTCTATGCTGACAGGCCTGTCCGGCGCAGGGGCCCAGGCCTGTACGATGGCGGCTTCCAGGAGGAGCTCCCGATCAAGTCGCTTAAGCGCCCAACGTGGCTCGGGTGGAGCCGGTGCAGCCGGCGCGTCGCTCGCAGGGGGGGACACGTCAAACCGAATGTATCGGTGATCCGAACTTGTGTCCTCCCCCAAAACGACGCGCCAGCCCTGAACACGTCGCGCCAACGAGGGGCTCGCGAACGATAGGTCCACGATGGAGCTACCCCTCGAGGTCACGAACGTGTCCACGGCTCCCCGATTTAGGAGGACTAGGCCGAGTCGTGCGGCCCAGTCCACCAGTGCCCTGCCTCTATGCCCCGTCGCGCCCCTTTCGTGTCGGGAACCCCAGGCATACGACCAGGCGTTGAAGTCCCCGAGCACAAGGACCGGACGGGGCTGGCAGGCATTGACGACGACGGCCAGCTGACGGAGCCACTGCTCATATGCAGCTTGGTCTCGGTTCGGCGTGATATAAGCGGCCACGACCGCTATGTCGCCAACCGCTGCCGTCACGCAGCCGGGTCCCCTTGCAACGACGGCAAGAGGGGGGCTGCCGGCGGCAGGGTTGTGCACCAGTGCCGCCGACCCATCCAGCGCGGTTTCCCAGGTAGGCCCGAGGAACCGGTGGGTGTATGGGTCGGCGACAGCGGCGACATTTATGGCCCACTGTGCCATGCTCTGGCGCAGAAGATCCTGAGCATGGGCACCGTGGCCCAGGATGCGGAGTTGAGGATCCATTATGGAACCCCCCATCTCCGCATCCCGCTGTGAACTGGAGGCGGAAGGCCGGCCTCCCGGCTTCGGCTCCCCTCCGGCGCAGGCCTTGCCTCCAACCCTGTGGTCGGCCGGCTTGCCTCCCGCTGCACACCTAAAACAGTGCAGCGGGGCGTCGCACGTGCCGGCCTTGTGACCGGGTTGGCCACAGCGGAAGCATCGGTCACCCGCCGTCACTTCCGCCGTGCAGTGCACCCCCACATGGCCCACCGACAGGCACCTGAAGCACCTGGCCGGTCGGGCCTGCAGGAGCCTTGCCTGCGCCCTCAGGAAGCCTCCTACCAGGAGGCTCCGCCCGTCTGCGACCTTTTGGGCCGCCGCGATAGGGCAGCCGACAACTGCTGCCCCCTGTCCACCACGGCCGAAGCGTATCGCTCCGGCCTTAACTGTGTCCGGGGAGCAGCCCCCGGCCTCCGCAACGGCGAGCCTGAGCTCTTCTGCCGTGACGGAGTCGTCCAGGCCCGTAATGCGCATTTCTGCGCATTTAATGGGCCTGGACACCCGGACGTCGGCTGCATCCAGCGACTCCCTTAGCCGAGCCGCTAGGGCGTCGGCCTTGGGGGCCACTGGCGGCGCCGGGGACCTCGAGAAGCCGGGCTCCCGTCCGTGTGCTCTTGCACCGGACACCCGGGATCTCGAGGGCCTTCAGGTCGACGTTGGCCTTTACTTTGGCCAACACCTCGGCATACCCCATGCCCCTCGACGCTGCCTCCGCCGTCAGAGTGACGACGACGGCAGTAGTGCGAGGGGCGCGGAGTTTCCCCGGCGCTGCCTTCGCGGCGGCCGCGGCCCTCCTGGCCTTCTTGGCGGCCTTCTTGGCGGCCTTCTTGGCGGCCTTCCGCCTCTTCTTACTGGCTCCAGCCACCTCCCAGCCCCCTTCCAATGGGGTGGAGGTAGCCGGAACCACGGCTGGGGCTGGGGCTGGGGCCAGGGCTGGGGACGTCTTCCCCTTGCCCTTGCCTTTGCCCTTCCCCTTACCCTGAGCGGGAGGGGGCTGAGGAGCCGGGACCGGCAGAGTCGCACCCGCACCCGCGGCTGGGCGGGTAGGGCCTCTTTGGGCTACAGCCGCGTAGCCGGCCGCTGGTGGCGCCAGAGGCGGACGGCGGATGGAGTCCATTAGGGCCTCCATCCGACACATCATCCGCTCTTCTAGCGCCTCCACATAGGGAAGCCAGGACTCCGCCGACGGTGCCCTCGGCTGCGCCGGCCGCACCGACTGTGCAGGCTGCTGCACCGGTTGCACCGGCTGCTCTGGCTGCGCCGACTGCCTCCCCGACGAGCGAGTCACGCGCGCCGTCTCCACCGGTTGCGCCCGCTGCGCCGGTTGAGCCGGGCTCGCCATCGCCCTCTTGAGCCCTTCGACGGCTGCAGCTAGTCGAGCCGTCTCCCGACGAGACTCGGCCAGCTGCGCCGCCAGGCCCTCATTCTCGGAGGCGATGTCGAGCACAATGCGCAACATCGCCTCCTGCTCAGGGTTTGGGGACCCCCGGAAGGACGCGGTCACCTTCTGGAGTCTCTCCATGAGTGACCGCGTCCTCCCGCTCGGTTCCGACACCGCCGAGGTGGAAGGCCTCGGCGGTGACCCTACCGCGGCCCTCCCAAGAGCCGAGGGGGCTCGGGTGGATTGCCCAGCCCTCACGCCACCCCGCGCCCCTCGTCGGCCAGCAGCCACCTTGGTAGCCGGCTTCGAGGCCTCGTCACTACTGGAGGAGGAGGTCGTCCCGGTGAGGGTAAAATCCTCGTCCGAAACGTCCCCCCCCCGCCCGAGCCTTCGCGCGCCTTCTGCGCTTACGGGTCCGCTTCACGCCCAGACCCGCCGGGCTGTTCGCCCTGCTTCTCTCGTTGGCGGTGTCGAATTTCTCCGACACCACCGAGGTGTTTCGCGCTACCTCCACGCTTGGTTGCTGCGCGATCTCCGCGCAGACTTCGTGATTTTCATTGTCCTTATTCCTGCCAGTGTCTGTATTTTTAATTATTCGGTCCGGTTTATTTTTAATATGTTGGTTATTATCCATAGCATATCCCACGAGTATGGGGGAAAGGTGGTCCATCCAGGCGGTGCCCCCTGCACCTGGATAAGCCTATATACTACGGAGGTCGGCTGGTATCCATAGGTTTTTACGACTTTGCTGTCGGGTGTTATAGACTTTTCCTTGTCGTGGGCCGGCCAATAAAGGCAAGCCCTCCGGTCAGCAAGATCACAGCGTACCCTTCTGGAGCCACCAGTTAGGTCGTTGCTGATCACCTACCGATTACGGAACGCGAGAGGATGGCTAGTCCTCTCTCACCGGCGGCGGCACAAGTGCCCGTCGGCCCCTGCGTTAGCAGTGGGCCAACCCGCCCCTGGATCCCACAGGATCCTATGGTGGCCTCAGCCACTAACACCATCGCTCGTCCTGTCTCCTCTGAAAGCAGAGGAGTACGGAGAGCGATGTGTTCCCGCCACGTTGGATATTAGCCGACGATCAATGCCAACCCCATGAAGGGGAAGCCATTGACCGCCGCCCGGGTGTACCGGCCGCTCCGATTCCGCTCCCGCCGGACTGCAGCGGGATCGGAATCGGAACGACACGCGAGGAGGTTACCCAACACACACCCCAGTGCCTTTCATACCTAAACTTTGTAACTTTTGCCGATATGAGGTTATAATTTCTTCTTTTTTTTCTTTACAGGTAATGTCAATATGACTTCACCTCGGCTGACGATAAGCTATAGAGGTGTCTCTAGAATGTTGTTATGATTTGAAAATCATGCTAAGGTAAGGCGTTACGGGGCGCATTTGTTACATTCACATTATTCGGAACATATCGTTTCGCTGTTTGCTGAAATCTGTGAATAGGTAAATGCAGCTCGCTGCTCGCTAGTTTCTTCGCGTACTCGAGAATGCTCGTTGTTACAAATAGGACCGCGTACGCTACACTCGATGAAGTGGCAGATCTTCAGTGTCGGAACACTCCGTTGCCGTCATCATTTATGTGCACTATTATGTATTGGCGTTTCGACATGTATTAGTTTTTCGTTATTTATATATTTGTAAATCTGATTAGTGCTATGGACCTACAAAAATATAGCCACAAAGCACATACCAGAGAAAGTTCGAGATCTTACCTAAGGTAACATCCCAAGTCATCGTGCAATTGTAAAACTTCCCAAAACTTTGTAAAGAAGTCTCTGAAATTGAAAACCATTTTAGTGCGTGGTATGCTGGTTGCAGCAAAGTTACAAGTAAAAAAAAACTACCTATTCTTAAATAATTTCTAGATCAGTGATCAGACGGTAGTTGCTTCAGTAATAGCAAAATAATAAACGAAATAATGGAGTCGCAGGAGAGCCGACCCCGGGCTCCAAAGTGCCAGCTTTGGATGCCACCGGTATGTGATGATGACAGTGACTACTATTTTAGATGCACATTAATTAGTTACGTAAATTAGCGATCAAACCTACTTCCTACTAATATTATAATATATTTTACGACAATAATATATTATAAACTAGCTGACCCGACAAACTTCGTTACGCCTTAGAATCAAGTTATGATGGCTACCTTATCACCTGAATTTATTTACATAGATATGCACAGTATCCTGAGGGGGCCATTTTAAAGCCGTAGATGGCCCAGGGTCAGCCGGGATGCGAGGGAATTGCATTAAAACACGGCATTAGAGACACGAGCGTCAGTTCGATTTGGAAGTAACTACCCCCACAGGCCAGCGGAGGGCTAACTGTGAGGAGATCAGCAAAAAAAAAGAGCCAAACTTTAGGCGCAGACAAATTTAAAAAACCAAACATCACGAATATCGGTCCACAACATCTCAAGTTGTCTACGGTCATCGCTAACACGAAACACAACTTTCTTTGATTTACACAGAATGTTAGGAAAACGCTCCCGAAAACAACGGCTATAGTACCAATCATTCAATTTAGCTGTATTAACACGAAGGAGCGTGAATAATGCAAACCAATGCAATAAGTTAAACCAATCGAAAAAAAAATCGCTCTAAATTCTTTTTATCTTCAGTACTACCGCCTGTCTTCGTTTTAGAAGCGTTAGGGAAAAATCTTTTAGAGCGTTTCCCTAACACCCGGTAGGTATAGATGTGAGAATTTGTGAAGACGTTTGTAAGTTTGGATGTTTGTTACTCCATCTCGCTGTTACGGTTGGACACATCTGGCTGAAATTTGGTACAGGGATAGATTACTAGTCTAGATTAACATACATAGGCTTGATTCATAGAATAGCTATATGGCGTAGCGGGAACGGGAACATAATTCATGAACATTATGGGCAACAACTAGAAGTAAATATCTAGTATAATTTCTGTTGACCTCCCAAGGGATTCAAGTAGAAAAGTATTTGCCTTACTTGCCCAAACCAGCGCAGCGTGCTCACTAGGTACCTATTACAATGTTAGCACTGTAAGTTTCCCATGAGGTTCTAATAGGGAATTCAAAGGAATGATTCATAACCACTTGAAGCCTACCTACATTCCTTAGACTACGACATTTCTTGTGGTAACTTACAAAGATGTTACATTTATTTTTTGATACATGAGATAATTATATAGCAAGCGTTATACATACCTACTTATTATAAAATATGATTACAGCGTGGCTGTTCATGCAGTTCCAAAAATCAAAAGACATTAGAAATGTTCGCTGTTTGACAATGACACCGTCAATTTTGATAATAAATCCAACCCCAACCCCCTAAAGCGTAGACAGATAGCTGTCTCTACACGCCCTAAAGGCTAAACGTCGGTAGAGGCTTGGCTATCCCGTACTTATGCATTGCCCTCTTTGATTCTATATGGTATGGACTGATGGAGGCCTATATCGAATTTTTGTCTTGGATATTATTGTCTGGGATTTTGAAGAATGTACGGAATTGTCCCTGATTTTTTTTGGTAAATTTTCAAAATTGGTCATATTAATTTCAGCTTCCATTTCTTTGCTTTTCCTGGAATTTCTCCAATTAGAAAAAATATTAATGAAGTGAGTGTAGGGTTTGGAGACATTTAGATTTTCGATCTAAACAGACATTATAATATTATTATGAGAGAAGGCTGTTTATAAATGAGTTTTGGTGTTCCATACCAGTATATTATATTCTGTGGCAGTGGCACTCTGTCAGACTCTGTGCTTCAATTAAAAGTCATAACTGTCAAAAATGTCATAAGTCATAAAGTTACGCTACGGACCGAGGTTGTTTGTTTGGTGTTGCGTAAAGAAGTTATATGTGCGATAGTACATAATCCAGTAATACACGTGTAAATTGTTGAAAGTTCATGGTTATTATTTTTACTATTAGTAGGGGTCCAACTCTGAAGGCTAAAGGTAAAAAAAAATGACTTCTCATGATTGTATGACGAAGTATCATATTACAAATGAAGTAATTTTTCATTCAATATTATGTCATAGCCGCTAATAGACTGTTTTAGTAAAAAGACTCAACTTCACTTACAATAGAAAGGAAGAATACAAACTAATTGGATACAAGAATATGCCTTTTCTCTAAAGAATTATATAATAATTACGGTTTCACAATATAGTAGGTAGATGTAACATATTATAATCAAAACCAATGTTTATTTTGCACATTTTTCTAACAGCAATGGATATACCTACTTATATTGTCTAAATTGATAAATACTTATGTATAAATAATAAACATATTATTTTATGTTATTTAAAAAGCTATTAGTAATCAGATTTCATTTGTATTAGCTAAGTCTGGTACATACTTTACTAAAAAAATAATACCAAGTATTTAAATTTAAAGCAATAATTAAGTACTTTAAAAGTAAAAGCATGGACGGGTGCAGTGATCAAATTGTTCACGAGCCAACTGCAGCTGCATGCATTGTGGTTCAGTCCCACATTGTAAACTTATTTGAACATTGTATAGATAATTGTATGTTTTCATTTAATTGTATGTCCCTCAGTTAAGGGCAGGCTTACGTAACAATTTATGTTACTGACTGTACACACTCAGTAACATAAATTGTTCAACACATCCTAAGTTACCAAAAGCTTAAACTCTCAATAATGCAACCTGTTTGACTGCTACTGTCATAATAAGAATGTTTGAAGTCATGGGGAGACTCCCCGTGACCATGGCTGCTGAAAAGCAACGGATCAATGTAAAATATAAAATAACAACAAATAAATCGCGATAGAATCGGTTAAAAATATTTTATTTCAAAAATAATACTGTTACATTGTTTATTATTGTTTCAGGAAAATGCCTTTAAATACAAAATTAGCTATACCTGTGGCCTTGGGCTTATCTATAGTCACGGTGACTGCTTTTGTAGTCTACTATGTCTTCAAGAAAGATGAGGAGGACCAGCCAGCCGAAAGATCGGTTAAATCGTCCAGAATGAATGTGATTGAGGTACAGGTGCCCAAAAGTATTGTACCTGCTTTAATTGGTAAGTCAAATTGAACTTTTATAAATTTAAATTGGAAAAGTTAATATCCAGGATGGGAATTGAACCTGTGACTGGTCCCTTTCTAGGGTGAATACTCTGACCAACTGAGCTACCTGGTTGCCTCTTGGAAAGTCGAAATTCTCACTTTGTATGCAATTGTCTTGAAATGACGCATTACCGTCAGATACATTGTGCGGTTGCTATTAGACGCAACTGAGAAATCACTATGAAGATGATGACCTCTTTTCTCTTTGCTTGCCTCCTTGCAGGAGTATTCGTAGGTCACAATGACCACTTATCATCTTGTTTAAAGACAGAACTTGTGTGCAGCTTTATTTTATTATGTTTTCAAAGAACCATAATTTAATTTGTAAATTATCTGAGAGATAATTATGTCACATACAGTCATAAACTTTTGTTGTGCTAGGTTACTATCTTATCTGCCGCAAAGCATTTTCTATCATTTGGGTTAAATGTGTGAACTATGCTAAACTTACTTAATAATATTAATAATTTGAACTGCACATGTATACCAACGTCCTTTTGCCAACCACACCTGCAAGTTATAAAATTGCATTTAGTATATAACGGATGAGGCTCTGGCACAGGCTTTACTCTCAGGGACTGTTGTCTGACCTCCCAGTCAGATAGCAGTCGCTCTCGGAAAAGCCCTCATACAATAAAAAACAATAAGCGGAACTCGGGCTCCGGAGTGCATACTTTAGACGCACCTGTGAAATCGCCATGATGGTGATGATTATCTGTGTGAGTGTGTGTGTGTAAAAAGTCGTAACGAATCTAGGTCATGAAAAACAAATGTGTAAAGAAGTCATGTAGATATTCGTGACATTTTCGTTTTGCGTACGAAGGTTCACTTATGTAACTGTTTAAATGACATCATCGGGGAAAACTCCTCACTTTTCGTTAAACATATTACATCACGCACGGTTATGTTTTTTTTGTGTTCATTTATTGATAACTAAAATATTAGGGTCACATAAAAAAATATTTTGCTAAAAAGATAACATCTCAATCCATTTAGTTTATTGCTTGCTGACAAGGTCAAATACTTTTTGATCACTAATTTCGGAACTTGAGCTTGGCGAAGCATGTTATATATGATGGAATATTAACGTCAAACTTGTATGTTATTTTATATGAATCACATCTTTTGCGGCACAGCGTTGACCAAAAGCCGGACAGGCCAGACTTCTATATTTTTTGACCGAGCACGACTTAATAAGTCGGACATCTTACTCCCAGATGAAGGGAAAACTAGTCCGTAAAAGGGTAAATCTCTCCGCTCCTGCATAGCTACTTGACAGTTTTAATTGTATTATTACTAGGTTTAATCCTAACCTTTTTATCCTCGATAGGGTTTTAACCGCAGTAGGGATCAAAAGATAAGAATGGAATTAAAAACGGAATTTTGTGTAATAAATGGATTAGAGAGGAATTAAAATACTTATATCGATTTTCAGTAGCAGAATACGTAATTTAAAATGAATGTATATATAGGTATATAATAGGTATTCCACGGATAGCGCAGTGTTCAAACAAGTGGGCACATAGACCTACTCTTGTTGCGCAGTACGTATTTCTAGGTCTCTTTGGTGGTAAGCGCGGGGTGCGAAGACGGACGCGCGCCGAACAACCAATCATAGATGATTTAAACTAAAATTAGTTAGTTGGTTGGCCAGTTAATGCAAATGCGCGAACTTTTTGACGTTTGCTTATGATTTATATATATATAACTATAACTGCTACTCTATTTTAAAAATGTTCGTTTGGTTACCTTTTATATAATGGGTAAGTATGTCCTCATGTTAGCTAGCGAGTGTTCTACAGTGTTGGATTAATTAGAATTCACCTTCATTTTAGCATGCGAATTCTCGTTTCTCTAATTAACTAATTCGAGTTTATTTAGTTGAGTTAATGAATGAAATTCCTTGAAACCATTATGTAATTGGTCGTAAATTATTTATATAAATTATTATAATTTAGTTACGAGAATACCTTTTTTGAATTTTGGGAGATTTGGGAGATTGGCCCTTAGGGGCGTCACACTCGCGCTACTGACCCTGTAAACACCTTCTAATACCTTTCTTGAAGAACCCCACATTATGCTTACACTTCATTCATAAAATATACAATGTCTTCAAATGTGCGTTCATAGTAAGGGGCACTCCAGAAAACTCGATGATATTTAGGTATTGTAACTGTTCGGTTCATGCCCGACATAACCGCCCCCGCTGGCCGGCGGGGGAGTATCCGAAGGGATTTCCGCACGAAAAAAAAAAGGTATTGTAACTGGGTTTATCATCATCTTCTGAACCATTGCCCTACTCAGTTGGAGACGGCTTTTCAGTCTGACTACGAAGCGGCTGAACTTCGATATTTTCCTTGAAGCAACTACCATCAGACCGCCACAACCGATTGGCGATATCGAAGTTCTGTAGGTAGACCAACCACTGCCTTAGATGTTCGTATTGCAACCGGGGACGACGGCCTAACGTGCTTTCCGAGGCACGGACGTGTTACAATGTGTTAATTAGTCGGTTACCATTTAGCCACTAGCCGATCATGATATTGTGGCTGTGTTTGTGTACTAAGTCCAATAAATACACACTTGACACCCTTTTTTTTTTTTGTGCGGAAATCCCTTCGGATACCCCCCCGCCGGCCAGCGGGGGCGGTTATGTCGGGCTTGCACCGACTAAAACCGCACGACGTCTCGGGTCTTCAGACACCGGGGTGTAAGGTTACCCATAGAGCATATCCCTCGCACCCCGACTGACCCTGGGCCATCTCACCACTAACAGCATCGCTCATCCTGTCTCCCCTGAAAGCAGAGGAGTACGGAGAGCGATGTGTTCCCGCCACGTTGGGTATTGGCCGACGATCAATGCCAACCCTATGAAGGGGAAGCCATTGACCGCCGCCCAGGGTGTACCGGCCGCTCCGATTCCGTGCCCCCCGGACTGCAGCGGGATCGGAATCGGAGCGTCACTCGAGGAGGTTACCCAACACACACCCCACACACTTGACACCCATCGCAGCAGAAATATTATATTTTGCAGGTTATTCTACACAGCTATCTAGACCCAAAGTAAGCATAGCCTATCTAGCTTGTGTTATGGGTTCTAGAATGCGGATAAACATACTTAGAAAGAGTTGTTCGGGTACATTAGCCTATCTAACTTTTGAAACTTTACGAAGCGGTAAGAGTCAGTACTGAACTTGGTCCTGCATCAGGCTTCTGTAATTTATATTTTCTTCTGAACTCATAATTTGAGAACGGTACGGCCGATTTGGTGATTTTGTTAGGTAGATTTCGATGAAATCGATCTACCTATTGGTTTCTTGACTACTGTCGAATTTTAAAAAAAAATCTTCATAGGAGGTCTAGTTATGACCCCCTGAGTCCGAAATGACCACTGGTCAAAAAGTTTATATATATATATATGTATGTATGGTTCCACTTCCCAAAATTTGCGGCACTCTCACAGTCGCATTTTTGCCCCGATCGCTTTCAAACTGCGGTCAAAAATTGCTTGGGTTTAAACTTAGTTTAAGTTCGTGAACGGGTGGAATCCGGCCTAAGGGGACGGTAGGGCCTCACTTTTTCTGAAATCAGTTTTTCCTCAAAATTTCACGTTCCATGAAAGATATTCGAACCGTTTTAATTTGATCCCATAGTATACATGAATACCAACAACTTTTAATTATAAACCTATAAGATTAAAACTTTAATTAAAAGTGGAGGGGGGAAAAACCAAAATTTTTCGGGAAGAAAATCATAACTTCTAACCGGTGAACATTCTTGCTGTAAGAAATATTTTTAATCGATAGGCCATTTTTAAGTCTAAAATAAATGTCTGAAAAGGTTTTCGCTAAAAGTTTTGTTGTGTTCATAATTGCCAGGACAACGTTTATGTAACGTTATGTAAATTTCAGAGGATCCACGGGAATTAGTGGGCATCTTTAGTTTCTCGTGTTCGTTAAACCGGGCACGAACATCGAGTTATATAATGATTTCAAGGGCAATTGTAATTTGTTATATCTGTATGTTGTAATAAGCAACACTAGTCTAGGTTAGGTCTGTTTGCAAGTATATGAATGTTGAGTAAATAATAATTGTCACATCGAAGCTGCGAAGGTTAAAGTACCAGAAAATTTTAAACGTACTGACTGTGTTATATTTGTAAGTATAATTGGACATCTATTTCAGTGCGCATCTTGAGCAATTACGTCATATTGATATTTGAATTACTTTACTCATGAATGTATGTCATAGTTTTTTTTACCAGCTAGCCAATGCTTATTTTAAATTACTATCCCACTGGGGTAATTTTAAGATACTGTTTCAATTCACCTCGCTTTCATGCAGAGGCGGTGTCAGAGTAGACTGGGGCAACCGTCCAGGTAAGTAATGCGTATTAAGTATTCTATGGCCAAGGGCGCTAAAATTCCAGGAAATCGGAGGTGTTCGGCTCAAGTTCAGCCTGTAATGACTTAGAACCCCAGAAGTAAGTGTAAGTAGTAAGTGCATCGTCACTTGAAAATTGGCAAAAAGGGGAAAGTTGGGAGTTTAACCCTCCACCACTCTCACAGACCGCACGAAATGCAGCAAACTGCTACATAATTCAAGTATATCTCGTCCTGGTAGAGGTCATGGGTTCGATTCGAATCCTGGCCATTACGCTACCGACGTGAAACCACTCCTCCTAACACAAGCGATTTAGCCTAGCTGGAAGGTTAGTTGGTAACATCAACATATAATTAAAATATCGTTTGTATATTAAAAAAAAAACTCAAGTGGGAGGGTGATTCGCGATCCGACACATTCATGTTGGGATAACACCATAATTATTATACTTCTCCGGGTTGGCACCGACCTGACTCCTATAAGTTATGTTTTTAAATTACACATTAACCACCAAGTGTTCAAACTGTGCATGTTAGAATGTGCCTGGCATGTCTCCTGCTAATAAAATGCGTCCTTGTATTTTCACCACGACACGCCTCATCTACTGAATACAATATGGGTACATTAGTAATTGATACTCTCCCGGCCCGCCGAGCCCGCAACATGCTCGCCGCGCGTCGCAGACGACTCAGACGCCGGAGGTCGCTTAACGACCTCCGTCCTCCATGAGCGCAGGCCTGGGGGGCGGGGGGCAGGTGAGGCCGCCTGTCACCCCAGCAGAAGCAGGCCGGGACGGCGCGCGGCGGGGCGACTAGCGCCCCCCCCTCTCAATCCGGGGCAAGACCGGGATACCGTGGTTCCCAACCCGAGGGGGCCATCTCGAAACCGGAGATGGCCCAGGGTCAGTCGGAGTGCGAGGGAAATGCCCTATGGACAACCTTACACCCCGGCGTCTGAAGACCCGAGACGGCGTGCGGTATCTACTAGTCGGTTCACGCCCGATATAATATACCTTCTCCGCTGGCCGGCGGGGGGTATCAGAGGGGATATCCGCACGAAAAAAAAAAGAGAAAAAGGTACATTCGTAATAATTATGAAGTACTAAGTTCACAGCTATGTTTTAATTCGTTTACCTTAACCTAGTTAGTTAACCTAGAATTTGAAACTAACTTGAAAGTAAGGTTTTCAAATAGTCTTAGTAAAAGGAAGCGTGAAACAGGACTAAACTACTTATTTCAAAGGGTTAAATCACTTTATTGAATGGTGTTGCTTAAAAATTAGAATTTGAGGTCACATCACCTCTTTCTGGCGGTTAAGGCAACTATTGGACATTGCTGTTCCCCGCTCGACAGCAACGTACAGTTTATGAAAAGGGCCTGTGTGGCTATCAGTGAAACTGAATAAAATCTAAACGTCACGACATTTGTTAAACTGTTCGGTGACTTTTAAATCAAACAACTTCTTACATACGTTGAATTGACTTATTCTGCATACGCCCCACATGCCTGAAATTGTATGTATTATGCTATTTAAAAGTAGAACAATGTTAGCTATTGTATAAATATTATTTATGATCAGTATTGTAGGATTCCTTTCACATTCACATTGATAGATTCAATGTGAAATTAAAATTTGCAATCTTACTAAATGATAATGACCGAAACATTAATCGTATGAATTTTCTGCGTGTTTAGTTAGTGACTGAGTAATTCCATCTTTAAAATAGTGACTCCAAGCTACTTAATGTGGTACTAAAGTGAATCCAAGCTATTCATCTGAATACCACCTTTACAAACGTTATACTTCAATTGTAAAGTTAAGAAAAATACGCTCCAATTGTTCTATGAAACATTAGTATCCACATCTCAAGTAACTAATTTCGTCACGTTTTACTTTCATGTAATCGGACGCTGTTTCCAAGGTCTGTAATCAAGTCTGTGATTACAATTTCCATCTGCGAGACTTGGATTATTAGTTTAAATATTTTCTTTTGTTATTAACTTTTAATTTCTCTGTTGTAGCGGCTGTACGTGACTGTGCTGTTACGTAGGGAAAATATATTATTATGTCCTGAGATGTCGGACAACCAGTTCGGTTTCCGCCGGGGGCGCTCCACCGTGGAAGCGATCATGCGCGTTAGGCGCTTGGCGGAGGAAGTAGTCTCGCGGGGTGGGGTGGTGGTGGCGGTGTCTCTCGACATCGCCAACGCCTTCAACACCCTACCCTGGAGCTGCGTTAGGGAGGCGCCAGTGTATCACGGAGTGCCTGCTTACCTCCGCCGCATTGTCGAGGCATACCTATCCGAGAGGGCCATAGTTTACCCGAGCTGGCTAGGGCCAGGGCGGCGAGAAGTGTCGTGCGGTGTTCCACAGGGGTCGGTCCTAGGGCCACTCCTGTGGAACATCGGTTACGACTGGGTGCTGCGCAGTACGTTGCTCGAGGGTATCAGCATAGTTTGTTATGCTGACGACACCCTCGTTATGGCGCGGGGAGCAACGTACCGAAGCGCGGCATTAAAGGCCACGGCAGGGGTTGCTCAAGTCGTGGGTCGAAACGATGAAGTACCTTGGGCTCGTACTCGATAGCCGATGGGACTTCGGACCACATCTCCGAAGTCTGGTCCCGAAACTGAGGGGGGCTGCAGCCGCGCTATCGCGGCTGATGCCCAATGTTAAGGG
This sequence comes from Cybosia mesomella, assembly GCA_946251805.1. Taxonomy (NCBI): domain Eukaryota; kingdom Metazoa; phylum Arthropoda; class Insecta; order Lepidoptera; family Erebidae; genus Cybosia; species Cybosia mesomella. The sequence goes on from OX276406.1 coordinate 6,143,153, forward strand.
ACCCAACGCCCCCACTAGGAGACTGTACCTGGGGATCGTGCGAAGCATGGCCCTGTACGGGGCCCCCGTATGGGCGGAGACTCTGGCGGCCCGCAACGTGGTTGTTCTAAACAGCCCGTGAAAAGCGATGGCCGTCAGGGTCATCAGGGGGTGTCGCACGATCTCCGTCGAGGCGGCATGTCTCCTAGTCGGGACCCCTCCATGGGACCTGGAAGCGAGAGCCCTTGCGCTGCTGTACCAGTGGCGCAAGGAGGCGCTGGAGAGGGACCATAGGCCGGAGCCCCGAGGAATCAGGGCTCAGCGGTCCCTGCTCCGCCAGGAACTTATGGAGACATGGAGGGTGCGACTTGAGCATCCAAGGTGGGGGGAATCCACCATTGTGGTGGTGAGACCGATTATGAAGGAGTGGTTGGAGGGGGACCTCCCCTAACGGATGTGCCAGATATTTACCGGATACGGGTGTTTCGGTAAGTATCTATGGCGCATCCACCGGGAGACAACGCCGCAGTGCCAGCACTGCGAGGATCCTGGCGAAAACACGGCGCTCCACACGTTGGTGGAGTGCTCTGCGTGGGCGAGTCAACGCCGGGATCTCGTTGCGGTCCTGGGCGTGGACGTTCTCTAGTTGGAGACCATGGTGAGGGCTGTGGTCTCCGACGGGAGCAAGTGGCACGCCGCCGCCTCTTTCTACGCCCGGGACTACCGACCTCCATGATCGGGGCCTGAGGACCACTCGCCGTCCTTACAGAAGCAGGCCGTGGCGGAGGCGTGTCGTGTGTGCCCTACACACGCCTGCCAACGCACCGAAGCGGGATAAAATCCGACCCCACCAGGCGAGGCTGCGGTGGCGGCCAAAGTCCGCCGGCAACCCTGGGGTTATCCTTTCGAGGGCTTACCCGGGGTGCTCGGCAACGGACTCTTGGGAAGGACACCGTGTGGTTTTAGTCGATACACGACATAACCACCCCCGCTAACCGGCGGGGGGTATCCGAAGAGATTTCCGCACGTTAAAAAAAAAAATGTCCTGTGATGTAGTCCGTATCCATCTTTCAATCATCCGTCGCCAAAGCACCCCCAAAAAGTGTTTACTCTAGTACGTTTATAAATTGTAGATATGTATCACCAATCGTTTGATTTGAACACCTCACTAATACTCAGATATGAACAACCGAGTTTTTAACTGTATAACGTCGTCATTCACTCCTTCACTTCTGTCCAAAGATGATGAAGAGGTTTCTACCCCAGGTTTAATTCAAACGAACAACCAATATGATTGTATTAGCGTGTGAGGTCCCATAAAGACCTACGGGGCTATGACAATTTTACCTTCAAGCCGGTGCAACTCGTGATTGACGGATGAGGCTCTAGGGCAGGCTTTCCCCTCAGGCTTGGGAGGTCAGTCGACGGTCGCTCCCTTATAAGCCCATCCAGAAAAAGGAGAAGTAGTAAGCGGATCCCGGGCCCGAGGTGAAACCCTCGGGCGCTGCTGGAAACTACGCTACGATGATGTTGATGAACCAACTATCTATGCATAATATGTATGTATTTACAAAAAAAAGTATATAAGTATGTTTATCCGCATTCTGGAACCCATAGCACAAGCTAGTTAAACTATGCTTACTTTGGGTCTACATAGCGCTGTGTAGAATCTCGTAGAATATTTATTTATTTATTATTATATATTAAATATTGTATCATTTAACAATACGATTCAAAATAATCGATAATTTTAATTTTTCAAATTTATACGAATCCTTTGGCACCTTCCTTATTCCCGAAAGTCACTAAAGCAATCATCATTAAATTGATTATCAATAGCATATATTTTTAGAACTCTATAACTGATAAAAAAATAATCAACTGATAAAATAAAATTAATAACTGATTTCTCGTTGTCCCCAGGTCGCAACGGTTCAAATATCAAAGAAATAGGAAATAAAACGGGTGCAATAATCAATTTCAAGAAGTTTAGCGATCAAGAGTATGATGTCTGCATCATTAGAGGTCGCCCTGACACCACGCAGTTAGCCGAGACGCTCATACACGACTTCATTAAACAGCAGCCTGTCATCCTCGAGGAGACTATATCCGTACCCTCTTGGGCTTGTGGGAAGATCATTGGTGAGTAGTTGAACGGATCTGGCTAAAATTCGGTACGGGGATAAATTATAGTCTGAAACATGTGGAAACCCCCACGGGCACCACCTCGCCGGAGCTAGCGGTGAAGTGGCTATATTTTGCAATCGAACTGACTAAAACCACATGGTGTTCCGTCACGGGTACCCATAACAGGGGAAACCCGGGTATACCCTTTTTTTTCGTGCGGTAATCCCCTCGGATACCCCCCGCCGGCCAGCGGGGGCAGTTATGTCGCCTTTGAACCGACTAAAACCGCACGCCGTCTCGGGTCTTCAGACGCCGGGTCCTTTGCCCCCCGACTAACCCTGGGCCATCTCCGGTTTCGAGATGGCCCCCTCGGGTTTGGCAGCCACGGTGTCCCCGTCTTGCCCCGGTTTGAGGGAGGGGCACTAGTCGCCCCGCCGTCCCGGCCTGCTTCTACTGACCCAGGTATACCCTTTTTTTTACTTTTTTTTTTTACGTACGGAAATCCCTTCAGAATTCGCTGGCCAGCGGGGGTGGTTATGTCGTGTCTCGACTAAAACCGCACGGTGTCCGTTGCCGGGCACCCCGGGTAAGCCCTCGAAAGGATAACCCCAGGGTTGCCTGCGGACCTTGGCCGCCGCCGCGGCCTCGCCTGGTGGGGTCGGGTTTTATCCCGCTTCGGTGAGTTGGCAGGCGTGTGCACACACGAGACGCCTCCGCCACGGCCTGCTTCTGTAAGGACGGCGAGTCGGCCAACTGCCGTCCTCAGGCCCCGATCATGGAGGTCGGTAGTCCCGGGCGTAGATGAGTCTGCGGCGTCCTCGCCGCGGACTAAACGGGCATGACAGGACGTTAGTCAGGTCTGCTAGCCATCAGTGTATAAAAAACATAAACGAATACAATGCAACAAAGACTTATCTCTGTTGTGCTGTACTGTCCAAAACCAAAGGAACTCATATGAAAATCAATTAACAAAACTTAAAACAAACTAAATATACATACAGTAACCCGGCTTTTGATCGTATGTCGGAAAGAAGACGTTGTCTGGCTAAGATCGGTTTGCTTCGCTTATGTAGAGCATTCTCTCTATCAGATATAGCACTGACAGTTTGATACCTTTATAGAGTAGTTAAAACCGTTTGTGTTTCATCATCATCATCATAGCGATTTCCCAGTTGCCTCTCAGTCTGTCGTTTAGCAAGTGCTCTAAGTAGCAGCTGACGTTGGGTTAGGCCCTCTACACCTGTAAAACGTTTGTATTTATAATATATTAAAAGCCTATCTTCGGTTTTAACTACTCTGTAAAAAAAAACAAGCTGTAGACATGCGCTTACCACCGGGTACCATATTAGTATAGAAAACATGCAGAAACCTTAAATACTAACATATGATTTAATATTTACAGGACATCGAGGTGACAACATAAGCTCAATAGGTCACCGCAGTGGCGCCCGCATCAAAATCGAAGGGTCACAGACTGACAAGGGTTCGGAGCGCAACATCTCCATCAAAGGCACCAAAGAACAGATCGAAATGGCTAAGGGATTCATCGAGAACAATGTATGACTATCCTACTAATGTTATAACAGTTTGTGTGGATTGTTTGTTTCTCTTTCAACGAAAAACGGCTGAACGGATCTAGATGAATGATTTGGCACAGAGATAGGTAATAGTCTGAAATATGCAACTTTTTATCCTATGAATTGGTACTTGTGGGATGGGCGAATGAGATCAGTATTTCAACTAGACCGAGCCACGGGCAATATCCAGTTAGTATATATTTATAAGGACCATGATATTAAGTCGATCAGTCCTCATATGGAGCACCCGTTCACGAGCTTGTCGAATAGCCAGCCATCGGCGTGATGTTCCTCCTATTCAAAAGGAGGACCAACGACCAGGCAAGATTAATTACCTTGCGTGGCGGCCTGGTAAAAAAAAAAAGTGGCACTCCAAGAGTGCCGACAGAAGTGAAAACTTGAAAAATTACGTGTGTATTTCTTGAATCTTCATCATACATATCCCTCCAAGATCTTCGAGGTCGAATCACCTCACCTGCAAGCCTTCTCGCCAGAGCCTCGTTCGTCAAAGTGATTATTTGAGTGATAAACGGTAATCGAACTACGATAATATTTCTCTATTTCAGTCAAATAATCTTGAAGCGTCAAATCCTCGTTGCCATACTGGATATAAGAATACAGTCCATAGCTGAAACATATTCATCATCATCTTAGCGTTGTATTCGATTGCATCCGAAGCTTTCATCTCTGAACCCAGGGTTCGCTTACTCCTTCTGGTTTGGCTTATATGGCTTTTATGCTAGCGAGTATCGTCTGACTCCCCAACCCCTAGAGGAAAGGAAAGGAGAAATCGGCCGGTGTAACCCTTTGCAGTTGCGGTTGGCTGGGGCTCAATACACTCAAATAAACTTTATTATAATTTATCATGACGTTTATATTTAAGGTAGCACAAGAGAAATGTCGCCGCGAGATCGAACAATCGAGGCGTAGCCCGCGTCATGCGCAGGCGGCAGAACAGTCGCCGTCGCCAACGCCATCTTGTAACGCCAGCGAGAACTCAGAGGAGCAAGGTGAACCGCACGTCAGGCATGTCAAATATAAGCGGCCTGGTAAGCTAACCGCATGTGTACCTATGTAGGATAAGAAACTAAAAACTAAATAAACCTTTAAAAAATTGCCATAAATTTTAAATTTTGAATGACATTTGTTTGTTAGCTCTTACGCTGTCCTAACTTCGGAAAAAGCGTAACTTCTCTTGCCGTAAGTAATTGTAACAGTTTGATCATATTTACATTACATACAAGCAAACTGCAATATATATTCTAGGAAATTTAACACGACACAATCTAGATGCTAGAATTTGCTGTATTATATTAGAAGCTGTACATACTTGATGCATATGGTGAATGAACTAAGCATAGCTTTTAATACGGGTTCCAGAAAGCAGATAAACATATTTACAAACTTTTTTTTGTAAATACATATTACGAGTATACATACCCAGACCAATGCAAAAATGCAAATAGATAGTTGATATACATTTTTCTATTACAAAAGCTCTCTGCTACAGTCAATAAGAAAAACAAACAAAACAGGTTAGGCAACTTGATAACATTATAAGTTTGAAAATGTTTGGAAACTGAGGTTTTTAGAATATTTATGATTTCATCTTTTCGTCGGCGTAAAATTATAAAATTAAACTATATTCGTACTAATTATGAAACTAGAATATTGTTGCGGTTTATCATAAAATATCCGAAATTATAGTTTTATTTTTTTTCATCTTTTTTTACATATTTTGCGTTATATGCAAAGCTTCGGTGAAAAGGACATAGTATACAGCAACCGGCTTTTTATTTGGGATTATATATCGGCTAAGATCGGCTTCCATCGGTTTTATAAAAAATATCGGTTTACCCCTGCAGAAATTCACGGAATGGAAGTATATGAATGTATGTATATATGGTTATATATCAGACGGGGTGCAGTCAATTAGACGGACTAAATATATTTAAAAAAAAAATGTATTTAGTGTAAAATACATATATGCAAAATATGATAATAGTTTATGTATACATATTTTATGTGTTACTTTAACATAAGTATTGGTCTGATCCCTATTAATTTTTTTTTTCATTGGATTTATGGTAACAGTCACTTGTGTGAGTCCTAATAATAGCACATATTACTATTTAGCTACATCTCATAAATGTTTGTTTTTGTGTTGTTTTGAGTACTGTGTGTGTTTTGTACCGGTATATAAAGGGCGTTTGTTTTTTTTGTCAAGGTATTTTATAATTTTACAGTCTAAACTGTTTTTTTTTGGTGGTAGTTATTTTGTGTTTGTCTTGATCAGGATTAAGTGATAAAATCGTGAAGGGTTTCCTAAGATTTGTATGGAATTATTATTTTAAAGTTTGTTTCAGCTTATATACTCAACATATTAACCTATTATTCTGTTTAATTGATTTATTATAAGGCAGGTATAGTAAGTAGTAGGGGTGTGTGTTGGGTAACGGGGTGTGTGTTGGGTAACCTCCTCGAGTATCGCTCCGATTGGGGTGTGTGTTGGGTAACCTCCTCGAGTGTCGCTCCGATTCCGATCCCGCTGCAGTCCGGGGGGAACGGAATCGGAGCGGCCGGTACACCCTGGGCGGCGGTCAATGGCTTCCCCTTCACCCCTTCATAGGGTTGGCATTGATCGTCGGCCAATACCCAACGTGGCCGGAACACATCGCTCTCCGTACTCCTCTGCTTTCAGAGGAGACAGGATGAGCGATGCTGTTAGTGGTGAGATGGCCCAGGGTCAGCCGGGGTGCGAGGGATATGCTCTATGGGTAACCTTACACCCCGGCGTCTGAAGACCCGAGACGGCGTGCGGTTTTAGTCGGTGCAAGCCCGACATAACCGCCCCCGCTGGCCGGCGGGGGGTATCCGAAGGGATTTCCGCACGATAAAAAAAAAAAAAAAAAAGTATAGTAAGAAGTACGAATTATAACTTTGTCTAAGGAAGCATTCAGATATTACGTCAGTCGAACGCAAAATATTGAATTTTAGAAAACCACACCATCCAAATGAACCAATACCGCACTTCAACCGTGAATTTCTGTAAGATGATTAAGATGAGACACTTCTGTCGAGCTAGAGATTCGAACGTGTACCTAATCCCGTTACACCCCAGCGCCCTGTCTTCAGCTTGCCGCATCCAGTATCTGCCCACAGTCTTTCGCAGATCGTCATTCCATCTCATTAGGGGAGACCTATGTCCAGCAGTAAACTAGAATAGGTTGATGATGAATCCCGTTACGCTCTACTTCCAAGCAATTAATAAAACAATTTAGTTTAGTGTTCATTGTGAAGCAGTTTCATTTTTCAATGATAGACGATAATATAAATTTGTATGAACAAAATTATTACTTTTATTAGCGTAATATCGTGTTTTCTAAATGAATTGTTTCACACTAGTGCCTTATCCTCTTACATTTAAAAAAAAGTTTAATCTTTAGCGTCACCTGGCACTACTACATCTTGACAATGTACTCTAACTGCGCAGAAAGTGTTTTTAAGTCTCTTTGGTGGTTGTGGGGGAGGGGGGTTCCAATCAATCATATATTCTTTAAACCAATTATGGGTTCAAAGGGCTGGCGTCTTTGGTTGATCAGTCCTTTTATTGGTATTTTGGTTGGTTCGTAAGTATAGTGACTAGTCCGTAGACTTGTTCAAGATGTTTGGCGTAATGCCTGAACGCTCGTCACCCATTTCGTAGAAAACAGCTATCACAATGATAGTTCTTTTACGACACAGAAGGTGCATCTCCGATAGAAGTGTACGTATCTGCCGTGTCGTCCCCGTCGCGGTTCTGGGTCCAGTTCGTGGGGCCGCAGGTGTCGCAGCTAGACGAGCTCAACGAATTCATGACTGATTATTATGGCAAGAAGGAGAACAGGGAAGCTCATAGTGTAAGTATACCAAGAACATTATGTAAAATCAGAGTCAAAAGTTGATGATTATATTTAGAGTCTCAAAAGTAAGTGATTCTACAGAGCATCAATAGTAAGTATTGCGACAAAGTTTCAAAAGTAAGTGATGAGTACAAAGTCACACAAAATTGCGCGAAAATATGAAAACATTAGAGACTAATGCTTGTAGCTAGCATTAGTGTAGTAATAGGTTTCTTAGGGTAATGAAAACCAATTCTTTTTCACTATTTATTTAATTTGGCTGTTGTCTCTTTCATTGTGACAAAGGGCATGTCAATGACATCATGCATGTCATTGACATGTCTTTTGTTTAGAATACATTGAAAAGGTTGTATATATTAGTACCGATTCTGCTGTTACATAACTATTTATACTAGACTACCCTTTTAAAGTTTTTATTAATCCAACGCCAAAAGTACAAAATTTCGAAATTTAAAAAAATGGTTTTTATTTCATTGTGATGGGCAACAATATCAGTAATTTCGGTTATTAACAGTTGTATAATGTGTTATTGCAGCTATCTCACGTGTCCGTGGGCCAGGTGGTGGCCGCGGTGTTCCGTCATGACGGCAAGTGGTACCGCGCCCGCATCCACGACATCAGACCTAATGAGTTCGATGCATCGCAAAAGGTAATTCTGTTATTTCGATTTCCTCTCTTAGTGGTATCCTCTATAATCAACTGTTATTTCAAGTCTGCCTATTTGGGAAACTGGGGGAATGAAGAACCATTGGAAGTGATAAAAAATCCTAGGTGCCCATTAAGTGCCCATTTAGGTATAACAAAACCCCTGTCTGATCAAGACGGGGCCACATAGGTATTCTAAATACATAACTAGATATGAAATAAAAAAAAACTTATTGATGAAAATAAATGTAATATTGGAAATTAAAATGTCATTTTGCAGTATCACAATTACCCACTATTTCCCCAAAATTTAAGAGTGTGACAACATCAAAACTATCACTGATGCTTGTGCTACAGATAATATAATCAATTATCATAATATATTGTTTTATTGAAGGTGGCGGACGTATTCTATTTAGATTACGGTGATAGTGAATACGTGGCTACCCACGAATTGTGCGAGCTTCGTGCTGACTTGCTAAGACTCCGATTCCAGGTAAACTGATATTTTTTTAAATTTTAAATCGTACTATGTGGAATTTTATAAAGATATTTATATGTTTGTTACTCAATCACGCTCAAACGGCTGAACGGATTGTGTACAGAGATAGATTATAGTATGAAATAACACATGGACTTTTTATTCATGGAATAAGCTCTCATGGGTTGCGGAAACGGGATCAAAATTCCTCGTGGGCGGAGATCAGTGTTCCGCAAACTTTTTGATTTGAGGTATGAAGAAATGGATTGTTTTCAATGGTACGGCATTCTTAGGAAATACGGTATAATATAATCTCATATAAAATAATTTGAATTACTCTAGCCAGTTATATCGTATCAATGGTGGAGCGTAAAAGCGATTTGAGTGTTGAATTCTTCTAACTTTGTGTTGCAAGAAAGCTTAGAATATAAAGTGTATGCACTATAACAACTTTGATCGTGTGTAAAGTCCGCGCTCAGAGCTCAGATAGAGTCATTCGACCCATAATGCACTGCGCGTTCTAGCCACAGTAGTAAAACACGGATACTTTTTTTGAGCGAAGCTCGTCAGAGCTTTGCTCTTTTAGACGACTCATATATTTCGTTAGATCATCTTCTCCTCCGAAACGGCTGAACTGATTCTAATGAAATTTCACACAAGTAATGATGTTACTGATGGGAAGGACATAGACTATGTAATTAAACATTCATGTGTACCACGGAGGAATAACCGCCGATCAAAATTTTCAAAATCTGATTCTGCAATGATAGTCAAGGTTAGACACAAAGTTTCGGCGCCAAAATGCGTAGCTTTTAAAACGGAGTCAAAGGAAGAAATTTTGAAATCCAACGTACCACGGAGGAATAATCACCAAAAAGTACCATCTGTAACGGAGTAAACAAATAGGGCACGTGCAAAATAGTCTAGTTAAAAACTAACCATTAATAAACTATTCAAACAATTTACACTGATGACGGTTATCATTCGGGGAGCTTCGCTCTATTTTTGCAACAGCAGAATGTATTGTAGACCTAGTATACATTGAAGACTTGTTCACAGGCTATGGAGTGTTTCCTGGCTGGAGTACGACCAGCGCCACGTGAAGATACCAAACCCGAAAGTTGGCATCCACATGCTATCGAGCGCTTTGAAGAGCTAACACAGGTATATACTAGTGGCATCATCAAAAAAAATGTCTAGGAAGTGAAAAGATGGAATGCGTGAAAGAGGATATGGCAAGAAAGGGAGTAACTGAGATGACATCTGACAGGGGAATGACATGTTGCATCGACCCCAAATAAATGAGACAAAGGCAGGCAGCTGATGAGGGGGTCAGGAGATGTTGTTTTTTTTAGAGTAGGTACTAGTTACCAGGGGTGTGTGTTGGGTAACCTCCTCGAGTGTCGCTCCGATTCCGATCCCGCTGCAGTCCGGGGGGAACGGAATCGGAGCGGCCGGTACACCCTGGGCGGCGGTCAATGGCTTCCCCTTCACCCCTTCATAGGGTTGGCATTGATCGTCGGCCAATACCCAACGTGGCGGGAACACATCGCTCTCCGTACTCCTCTGCTTTCAGAGGAGACAGGATGAGCGATGCTGTTAGTGGTGAGATGGCCCAGGGTCAGCCGGGGTGCGAGGGATATGCTCTATGGGTAACCTTACACCCCGGCGTCTGAAGACCCGAGACGGCGTGCGGTTTTAGTCGGTGCAAGCCCGACATAACCGCCCCCGCTGGCCGGCGGGGGGGTATCCGAAGGGATTTCCGCACGATACAAAAAAAAAAAAAAAAAGGTACTAGTTACCAGGGGCGATTAGCGCCCCGCCCCCAAATCGGGGCAAGACGACACCGTGGTTCCCAAACCCGAGTAGTCAGTCGGGTGCGAGGATTATGCTCTATGTGCAACCTTACACCCCGGCGACTTAAGACCCGAGACGGCGTGCGGTTTTAGTCGGCTCATGTCCGACATAAAAAAAAGGGTACTAGTTACCGAAATTAAGTGCATTTTTTATGAGAGAGCGAACTATCTGTATTACATTCAGGAACTACTACGATTCCCGCTCAGTTCAAATATTTGTATGCATGAATATCTCTATTTGAATTGGTCTAGGTGTTTTTATATATAATATGTATATATTTACAAAAAAAAGTATATAAGTATATTTATCCGCAGTATGAAACCCATAACACAAGGTAATTAAACTATGCTTACTTTGGGTCTAGATAGCGCTGTGTGGAATATCGTAGAATATTTATTTATTATTATTATTTATTGATGTTCTAGGTGGCGAGATGGAAACCCTTACTCTCTAGAACATGTACTTACAAAAAGACAGCGACAGCTGAAGGAGAGAAAGAGAGGGAAATACCCGGTATCAAGCTGTTTGAAGCCACTGATGGTAGGTTCAAAGAATTAATAGACCATGCATACTTTGAGTGTCTAAAATATTTTGTCTGTTATGCGGTACATGTGACCGTAATATAGATGTAGTGCGGCCGTTACGATTTGATCGTCTTGTCTCTATGAATGTTTTTATTATCTGTCTCACTCGCTCTATTTTTTCATAACCCCTCGTTTACCAACAAACAAATATAATGTTTTTTATTGCAAAACTTCTAGTATGCTTATGTTAAACTTGTTTTCTATTTTCAACCGACTTCAAAAAAAGGAGGAAGTTTCTTAATTCGACCGTATATTATTTTTGTCACTTTTTTATAATCTGCACTGGCCCATCAGCATTGTAAGTAATACAATATTTGTCGTCAGAGGGTGAGTTGGACATCGGCGCCGCCCTGGTGTCGGAGGGCTGGGCGGAGCTGGGCCTGGCCGAGCGCGCGTCGCCGCCGCGCCCCATGAGGCCGCCCTTCGGAGACCTCGGGAACTCACGGTGAGGACTGCAAGGCTAATATTTTTACGCATTTTTTTAAAGAATAGTATGCACCGAAATTACTAATAATCCCTCTGACCCCTCCAGCTAAGCTTAATTGTTTGAGTAAAGCTGGATCTAGTCGGGTGTAATGCGTAATGATGTAAGATGTGTAATCTAGCTTCAGCAGTATGAAGCTAGCGTTACATGTAATGCTCATAGTGCCGTCCACACGCCAGATTTGTATTTCAATACACGATTTCATTACGCGTTACACTCGACTGGACCCAGCTTTAAGACTGGGTTCATGTCGGTCCCTGGACCCCCTGATCGTAAGGCCTACTCCTTAACCATTAAGCTACCGACGCTTGCCCGACTTTTACTATTATAAAACGACCTATGTGGCGTTCGACTGCTAAGTCAGAGGTCGGGGATTCGATTCCCGCTCAGTGCAAATATTTTATAGGCATGAAGAATGTATATTTGTATTGGTCTGGGTGTTTCTATACATATTTAAGATACGAAAAATTACGTATCTAAGTATGTTTATCCACGTTCTAGAATCCATAGTAATGGCTAGTTAAGTTATGCTCATTTTGTCTCTAGATAGCGCTGTGTAACGAATCCTATAGAATTATCTAGTTTATTTATTTATTAACCTCCGTTTGTCTACAGAAAATCACCGTATTAAATATTGAAAGTTTAACTTATCTAACTTTATTTTTTTATACGCTATCAGATCTTAAAGAAGGTATTGTTTTTTTTTAATATTTCATATTTATCCTAGTGTGTATTTATATATGATAAATAAATGTATATTTTATATATACAGAGTGTTGGGCATGACAGAAGTGCGAAGTTCCTCATTGCCCAAAGACCATAAAGACGACGGCGAACGAGAAGTAACCACGAACGGCGACTCCACAAAAGGTTTTGAATTTAAATAATATTTATATGGTGACTGCCCAATGACATCTATGTATTATTATATACAACTAAACTGACCGTACAACATAAAAAAAATTGCTATCGCGGAAGACCACAAAGAGAACAATGCGCAACTTTTTGTAGCTTTCATACAGATGGCGTTACAAAAAGGCGCGCTATGCCTAGATGGGTGTCAAAATGCATCAATTCATTTATCTAGTCTTCTTCTTCTTTTAGTTAATGACTTCTGCAGTAGAATAACCGCCTATTCGCCAATGTCAAGTAAAATATAATAAATGTTTATAAAATTATTAATGGCGAAGACGCCAATGTCATGTTTCCATTGGGTCTTCTGAAGAGTCCCGTTCTAAATTCGAAATTTATTCCCGCCTCACCCAGGAACCATAACACAATTTTTGTTCCGAAGAGTTTGTCTAGTAATATACATGAAGTCAATATGACTGCCGGAATATTTTGGCCCTCACATACCAAAGACGCCGGCGCCGTCCGCTGAATTTGGCAGCTGTCATTCACATGACAGCTGCCAAATTCAGCATACCATGGTTCATCTTTTTTTTTTTCAGATAACGACCGAATGACAACATCGACATCACTCGCATCCGGGCTACACGAAACCCACAAACCTTTATCCGTATCGAACTTCGACCTATCCTACCCCGACAAGTCACTATCTCAGCCACAACACAACGGCTCCCATGAAAATTTCTTACACATGGAGAAACAAAATCTCGACAAAGAAGCGTCCTTGGAGACCCTCGTACCGGAAGCGCCAGAGACCCCAATACATGCGAAATCCCCCCTAGACGAATTAAAAGCTAATATGAATAGGATAGATTCGCATCATAATAATTTGGAGTTTCTTGGCAAGTCGCAACATGAAATACATAAGTAATTTAGTTTTTGTTTAGTCGCTTTATTTAGGTTTATAGTTGCTACAGAGAAAATGTAAATAATAATGGATAAAGGGCTTTCAGTGCATGCTCAGAAACAAAAGTAGCTGAACGTGTCCTAAACCCTTTAAAAGACATTAGAGAGTTATAAATGAAGGAAGTAAATGTAAGAGTTGAACTCGATTATCTTTGAAATTTTGTAAGAAATTTACTAAATTTTGCAATTTCGAAAGATTACCGAATAATTTTTGTATTTTTGATATCCGCAATACATTACTTTCAGATACGCAACTTCACTATACAGGGGCGACAATTTTGTAATTTAAAAAATGGTACCATTAGCAATGGTAACATTGCCATAGTAATAAATGTCCAATTTCACGAATATGTACGTCATATGAGTCTCAAGTTAGGATATTACTATGTCATTCAATTTATCAACATTTTAAACAAGTAACTAAGTCGGATATGTTTGACGGTGCACGTAATTTTTAAGACGTTAAAAATTATGTGCACCGTAATGCACGTAATTTTTAAGACGTTTAAAATTACGTGCACTGTAATGCACGTAATTACGGTGCATTACCGTATGTAATGCGGTAATGCACCATATTACATACGGTAATACGGTGTTCTTTTTTACTTAAGTTAAGTTAGTTAAGTAAAAGTTACTTAACTTTTTACTTATTCTAAAGGACTTAAGTAAAGTACCTGTTTAGTCTTTACTTAAGTCCTTAGTCATTACTACGGAGTTTAAAAAAAAAATGCAAATCAGTCCCTAGTCTGCGATTAAAGTAAGCTTTAATGTAAGTATAATAAATGTTTTAATGTTGCATATCGGTCCTACTTTCTCCTATAACTAAATATAGAACTAAGTAGTCTAATATTTGTTTATGCTGCACTATTTAAAAAAAAAAAGTCTTTCGAAAACTAAATTTCAAATTGAGAAAAAAAGCAAACGTTTTTTTTTCTTATCTCGAATTTTTTTCTATGCTTAACACCTTTATCATGAGTGGTATCATCGGCCTATTTTCAATGCAAGTATATATTATTTATAAAAATTGTTACTCATAGTACAATTTGGATACGTTAACTTAGAGAGATATTCATTGCGAAGCTTTGAGAAGTTCTTTGCCGTTCTTGTCAGACCATTCTTAACGTAACCTCCGTGCCTCGGAGAGCACGTAAAGTCGTCGTACCCGGTTGATCGCTAATGGGTTGTGGTTGTCAGATGACAGTCGCTTTACGGAAAATATCGAAGTTCTGCCGCATCGTAGTTAGACTGAGAAGCCGACCCCAACTGAGTTGGGAAAAGGCCTGGAGGATGATGAGAGAGATGTCAAGTTCAATAGACGTGTCAACTACATAATTATTGCATAATTAGATAAAAGCTGTTGGGTTATTTCTCAATTCCTACTTATCTCGTTTGCGAATCGCTTATTCACAATCGAACGGATCGACATAGAATCATCTTAAAAAAATAATGACCTTGTGAATTTCGACCGAATTATAAAAATGACAGATTGAAAAACGTATTACATTTTAAAATTAGTGAAATGTTGGCCAACGCCTATATGTGAAAGCGCTGCTAGATTTTAACCGAGCAAATTCACAAACTATATAAGTATGTACTTGTTTCAATAAAACTGTCGATTTCTGTAGGTGCAAATAATATGCAAGGATGGTGCTACTTAAACTGTAATAATAAACTTTTATAACTGTAATAATATTTTATTAACATTTGTTGTAAGTTTTGTATGTGCTATGGTAGTACTTATGATTTGGTGCTCAATTTTGTTCAAAATTACACTGCAAATATTTTTTAATGTGGTATTGCCATTACATAACAGACAGAGTCATAGACAATACTTAGTTATAAAATCAGTAAGAGTTGCAAGAACAAATACTGCTCTAATTTTTAAAGCCGTTATTACTTGACTGTGTTTAATGATATTTAAAATCAAGTATCACATACCTCTTGTGACAGAAACCTTGATTGTGATAGTATAGGTATCTCCTCGGATCGATGGAGACACTTCATTTTAATATTAAGCTATATTTAAATGGACGCTATTCTCGATTTAAACCCAGCTACCGTACCTACAAATAAAAAAGTAATTCATTCATGTTTACCTACAAATAAAAAAAAACATTCATTCATTCATTCATTTGGTTATGCATAATATTTACTGGGAACGCTATAGTATAAGTCTATATGACGTCATCTGTTGACATTTCTTGCATCAGCAAGGCAACCGGTAATTGTTAGTATTCCTAAGCATTCCCAGATGCTTGCATAAGAATAAATAATATTTAATTTTATTTGCTTTTTTTATGTCACAATAGTGACGAATGAAAAATTACAAACAATCACTTTTTAGGCTCTTTGCCTACTTAATTTTTTTTCCCTCCTGCGTTGCTAAGGAAAAACAGGATTTATTATATTTTCAAATTTACCGACTTCTAAGAGTGTTTCACTTTGTCTGATGACCCCAAAGTAATGTTCGGTGGTTCCATGGGCCATTTCTGTTGCTCTTGATGTAGTGTGTGAGTGTCTGCATCACTAAAATAGAAAATCACTCGATACAAATAGTGTGTGAGTGGCAATTGTCTCAAAAAATATTAATCAACGCTTATCAAACAAATATATGCACAGTATTCACATTTCATATATAGACTAAACCGGTCTTCATACTTGTAAGAGTATTTTATTATCTGTTTTTAGGCAGGACCACAGATACTGAAAACAGTCCATAGTCCTTTTTTTTAAAAAGAAACAAAACTATAGTGCATAGGCCTAATGGTGCCATACCATTTAAAACACCATTTTACAATTTCCCATTTAGAACACAGCCCATTTAAAATGGAAAAGTACTTACTATTGATTAAGTTTAACTTTGAAATTAAATTGTTATATTTTTCTTTTATTCGTTTTAGCTGTCTATATATGATTGTGTAGACTTGTTAACACTCGAATATATTTTGTAAAAATGTACTTTTCGAAAATAGAAACATTTTTGAATGATTCGTGCTTTTTATTTATAACCTTGATTAGGTATTATAACAGGATTCTTATATATTTAGCATCATCTTAGCGTCATTTCCTGTTGCTTCCGAAAATTTAATCTCGGAGCCCAGGGTCCCTATAATCAATCTCCTTTCCCGTCTGACCTCCTATCGCACGGCGCATATCTATAGCTTGATATCATTATAGAGTAAATAAAACCGAAACTTTACTTTGAATATCTTATTGCAACCCTGCTCAGCTCTATAAAGGTATCAGACTGTCAGTCCGATCGATGTATGAAAAGAGAACGCAATCTACAACACCGAAGTACTTAAGCCGATCTTAATCGGACTCTCACTCTTCTACCCGAAGTGCCAAATCAAAAAATATAAATCTAATATTTAAAATTCTCGTGTCGCGGTGTTTGAAGATAAACTCCTCCGATGTATTTACAAAAAAAAAGTATATAAGTATGTTTAGCCGCATTCTGGAACCCATAACGCAAGCTAGTTAAACTATGCTTACCTTGGGTCTAGAAAGCGCTGTGTAGAATGTCGTAGAATATTTATTTATTATATAGGGTGTATGACTCCGTCTTGACGCCGCTGGGGCGACTAGCGCCCTTCCTCCAAACCGGGGCAAGACGGGGACACCGTGGTTCCCAAACCCGAGAGGGCCATCTCGAAACCGGAGTAGGCCCAGGGTCAGTCGGGGTGCTAGGAATATGCTCTATGGGCAACCTTACATTCCGACGTCTGAGGACCCGATACGGCGTACGGTTTTAGTCGGTTCAAGCCCGACAACCGCCCCCGCTGGCCGGCGGGGGGGTATCCGAAGGGATTTCCGCACGAAAAAAAGGTGTATGACTCCATTCCTCTTTCTCGCCCAGTCAAGGAACGCTTATAGCATGTCATGGTAGGTCCATTGTACAGTCCACTCAGAAGTTGCTGAACACTAACAATTTTACAAACGATCATTATAGTTAAATACATCATAAAATAATGTGAAAATATTTTGAATTGAAATAAAACTATTTTTAACGGATTCTATCGCGATTTATTTTGATATTATTTTATATTTTACATTGATCCCGACGTTTCGCTTGCTTTTCAGCAGCCATGGTCACGGGGAGACTAAAGATGGTTGTCATGTCTTGTAGTTTGAAGTGTAAGTTATCTCAAAGTACCCGAACTATGTTGAATTGTTGGTGTTACTATTTACGCAGAATGAGCTCACAGTATCATGAAGTCTTGTTGTATTTTGATTTTTCTTGGAACTAACTAAGTGAATGACTGGGTCCCAAACTGGAAACATTCCAACCATCTTCTCTATTAAAATTAGGATGTTTTTTAATTTCAAAAGCTTCGCGGAGCATCCTAGGAAGGAATCGATTTTCTTTGGCGAGTATCGGTGGTTTATCAAATCTTAAGTAATGTTTGGTCCCCTGTTGCACGTGTTCACATACAGCAGACTTTTTTGTACGTTAATGTTTTATATCAGCTATGTGTTCTTTGACGCGAGTGCCAATTCTTCGCTTGGTTTCATCAATATATCAAAGCCCACAGTCACAATCTATTTTATAGACCCCTGCATCTTGTAGAGGCAATTGGCACTTGACAGATTAAGAAGATAAAAATTGATATATCTTCGTTGGCGGCTTGTAGTACCTTTTTTTTTGTGCGGAAATCCCTTCGGATACCCCCCCGCCGGCCAGCGGGGGCGGTTATGTCGGGCTTGAACCGACTAAAACCGCACGCCGTCTCGGGTCTACAGACGCCGGGGTGTAAGGTTACTCATAGAGCATATCCCTCGCACTCCGACTGAGCCTGGGCCATTCGCAGTGTCCCCTCTGATGATCCGCGGGGGTGGGGGGCGCTCCAGGTACCCCACCTGGAGCGCCCCCCACCCCCGTGGGCCTTGCAGGCCCGCCATACTCCGACCCCCTTGTGCAATGGGGTCAGCTGGCCCTGGAAAGGGCCGGTTGGTCAGACTCTTGGCCGTTGACGTTGACGCCAGCTACTCCAGAGGAGCAATCAATGATGCGTCATCGCCCACGTTGCCCAGGGTGCACCAAACTTGGAGGTGATCCAACCAGTCGCACCCCCGGCTTGTAGTACCTATGTGTTAATTGAAGCCAATCTGCTCTCATGTTGTAGCTCACCTGGACGCTGAGCAACAACATGTCAAACAAGTTCTGTATGACAACAAGCTCAAACAACCGCGCATCAATCACAGATCCCGAGAAAAGCCAGCAACCAGCCACATTGAATGTTTTGTTTATAACTTTATGTAAAATTTTAGAGCCAAGGTAGCTTGGAATGTGTTAAGCTAATACCGATAGCGACTGTTTGTACTCGTAGGTACATCTTAATTAATCCTGTGGCGCATTTTGTAGGTAATTTTACATGTCACTTTGTTTAATTGGTTCGTATGTGACGCAAATAGGTGCCTATACAATGACTGTGTGATCTTAAGATAGGAAGGTTTGACTGCCAGAAAGTACTCCTTATCATCAGATAATGAGTGCCTTCTGACAGACAAACAACACTTATCTACAAGTTTCAATATTAAGACAAGCTATAAGGTAGTTGTTCCGAAATTGTAATACGCTTTATATCAAATAGTCGTAACATAATATACCTACTATAGGTAAAGTAATACCACACCTACAAACTCGCTGATGCATTATGCGTATCTGAATAACGCTAGTAGGTAGGTATCAAAATAACAAAAATGTGTATGAAATAACATAAGTACATTTTTTTTTATATTTAGGACTCGTCAATTTGACTTCACCTCGCCTGATGGTAAGCTGAAGGTAAAGTCTCAGGAAAGAGAGTCACCATTACATACACGTACCATGTTAACAGTGGTGGCACTCAGCTTGACGGCCTCATCAAATGAGGATTGTCGTCGCAGCACCGCGTGACACCCACCGGTCCCACTAGTGCTGCGACCACAATCCCCCTGCCCGGCTATGCACTTGCTGAGCCCTGAACGCAATCAAACCGAAATTGGATTACTATGGAGGGTTTTTCGCAATCCTGCACGGTGGTACCCACCCGGCCGAATTTTGTGACAAATTTGTGTCATCAAATTTCTACCACCAGGTTATTGGATTACTATACACATACTTGTTGAAATAAAACTATATTTAACGGATTCTATCGCGGTTTATTTGATGTTATTTTATATTTTACATTGAAGCCGACGTTTCGGTTGCTTTTCAGCAGTCATGGTCACGGGGAGACTAAAGATGGTTGTTGTCTTGAAGTTTGAAGTGAAAGTTATCTCAAAGTACCCGAACTATGTTGTATTGTTGGTGTTACTATTTACGCAGAATGAGCTCACAGTGTCATGAAGTCTTGTTGTATTTTGTTTTTTCTTGGAATTAATTAAGTGAATGACTGGGTCCCAAGCTGGTGGTACATTCCAACCATCTTTTCTATTAAAATTAGGATGTTTTTTAATTTCAATAGCTTCGCGGAGCATCCTAGGAAGGAATCGATTTTCTTTGGCGAGTATCTGTGGTTTATCAAATCTTAAGTAATGTTGCACGTGTTCACATACATCAGACTTTTTTGGGGATGCTCCGCGGAGCGGAGCATCCTAGGTAGAAATCGATTTTCTTTGGCGAGTATCTGTGGTTTATCAAATCTTAAGTAATGTTTCAGTATCACTATCTTCTGTATCAGTATGGGTCTTTTTCCTATACACAGTGTGGCTCAAAGTATTATTAGAGTTTCTGATTACAAGAACATCTAGGAAAGCTAAAGCCTACCTATCAGTATGGGTCTTTTTCCTATACACAGTGTGGCTCAAAGTATTATTAGAGTTTCTGATTACAAGAACATCTAGGAAAGCTAAACTCTAATAATACTTTGAGCCACACTGTGTATAGGAAAAAGACCCATACTGATAGGTACTTAAACGGTGAATCTCATCACCACCCTAAACAGTTAGCTACCGTGGGAATGTCTTTGTTTCAGAGAGCCCGTGGGATCTGTGACAAGAAACACCTGGACGCTGAGCTACAACATGTCAAACAAGTTCTGTATGACAACAAGCTCAAACAACCGCGCATCAGTCACAGATCCCGAGAAAAGCCAGCCACTGTCGAGCGCCAGCCTGCAGTCCTACCATACATACGAGGGGTCACTGACAAGATTGGCTCACATTTTGAAGCGAGCTTCAATTAACACATACTACAAGCCGCCAACGAAGATATGTCAATTTTTACCATCTCTCAAGTGCCAATTGCCTTTACAAGATGCAGGGCTCTATAAAATAGATTGAGACTGGGCTCTCTTATATTGGTCAAACCAAGCGAAGCATTGGCACTCGCGTCAAAGAACACATAGCTGACATAAAACACCAACGCTCAAAAAAGTCTGCAGTATGTGAACACGTGCAACAGGGGACCAAACATTACTTAAGATTTGATAAACCACAGATACTCGCCAAAGAAAATCGATTCCTACCTAGGATGCTCCGCGAAGCTATTGAAATTAAAAAACATCTTAATTTTAATAGAGAAGATGGTTGGAATGTACCACCAGCTTGGGACCCAGTCATTCACTTAATTAATTCCAAGAAAAAACAAAATACAACAAGAATTCATGACACTGTAGGCTCATTCTGCGTAAATAGTAACACCAACAATTCAACATAGTTCGGGTACTTTGAGATAACTTTCACTTCAAACTTCAAGACAACAACCATCTTTAGTCTCCCCGTGACCATGGCTGCTGAAAAGCAACCGAAACGTCGGGTTCAATGTAAAATATAAAATAACATCAAATAAACCGCGATAGAATCCGTTAAAAATAGTTTTATTTCAATGTGTAACATTCGCGTAAACTTCCGACAATATCATACACATACTTATTAAACCCCCAAAACACCCTCTGGCTATAAGTCCATTGGGATATCCATTTAAATTATTTATATTCGAGTATACACTATTAAACATCATCATTCATTCATGCATTCAAATATTTGCACTGAGCGCGAAGACCCACGACCTCCGACGGATCAGTTAAGAGCTCTACTACCACGCCACACAGGTCGTCCATATGCCACCTTCCTTGTGCCTTTTTTTTCGTGTAGAAATCCTCCCGGATACTCCCCCGCCTGCCAGCGGGGGAGGGGGGGGGTATCCGTATCGTATTATGTCGGATTCGAACTGCCTAAAACCGCACGCCGACTGGGGTTTTTCACGCCGGGGTAAAGGTGGCCGGCCCATCAGGCATTTCCCTCGCACCCCGCCTGACCCAGGGCCATCTCCGGTCTCGAGATGGCCCCCTCGGGTTTGGGAACCACGGTGTCCCCATCTTGCCCCGGAAGGGGGGGGGGGGGGCTAGGGGCCTCGCTGCCCCGGCGTGCTTCTGCTGGGCAGCTGACAGACGAGACGGCATCACCTACCACCCCCAGACCCGTCGCCTACGCCGCGCGGCGACCTTTCTTGTACCTTTTTTTTTTTTTTTTTTTTTTTTTATCGTGCGGAAATCCCTTCGGATACCCCCCCGCCAAACCGCGGGGGCGGTTATGTCGGGCTTGCACCGACTAAAACCGCACGCCGTCTCGGGTCTTCAGACGCCGGGGTGTAAGGTTACCCATAGAGCATATCCCTCGCACCCCGGCTGACCCTGGGCCATCTCACCACTAACAGCATCGCTCATCCTGTCTCCTCTGAAAGCAGAGGAGTACGGAGAGCGATGTGTTCCCGCCACGTTGGGTATTGGCCGACGATCAATGCCAACCCTATGAAGGGGTGAAGGGGAAGCCATTGACCGCCGCCCAGGGTGTACCGGCCGCTCCGATTCCGTTCCCCCCGGACTGCAGCGGGATCGGAATCGGAGCGACACTCGAGGAGGTTACCCAACACACACCCCACCTTTCTTGTACCTGAGTCTTATGAGCCTGTGGCACCTATATAATAATAATAAATCTAGTATACCTACCTAACATACATATAACCTACTCATGGAATTAAATTAAAAATAAAAGGCCCACCATAACGGTTTTGTTTTTCTACACAGTCTATTGAGGCTATGTAAAACGCACAATGTTCAAAATCAACCAAGAAGTCAGTCAAATATAATTACATTGTTAATATTCGTTTAAACTATAGAAAAAAATGTCGTTTCACCGTAAACTGAGTCAGGTGGCATGATTGGTGTTCATTTCACTCCTATTCAGACAATATGAATGTAAAAACGATGATTCAAAACGGACAATGAACGGTTCGAAAGCGTGGTGTTTTCTACAAAATTGCTATCTATTTACATTTGGAAACAGTTCTGAATTGCTATCTTATGTACCTACTAAAGTTGTTGTATGGTAGAAGTATCTAACAAGAGTTACTCCTGTTTGATACAATAATCATCAGCTTCATAGCAATTTCCCAGTTGCGCCAAAATGTAGCCTTTGGAGCTTGGGGTCCGCTTATTTATACATTTTATTTTTGATTGGTATATCGACTTTCTCGGGAGTGACTGCTGTCTGACGTATCAACCGCCAGAGGGAAACCTAAGGAGAGCCTCGGCTGTTGTTTTGCAGGTGGACCGACTAGCAGAAGTGGTTGGTTTGGGCCTCAAAGGTATTAGGGTCCGTAACTTAAATTCGAGAGACATATTTTAGATTATTGGAATATCGACTGAAAGATTGTGCTAATAGAGTTTATTGTGAAACAACTTTTTGTCGCCAAACGCTGCTTCGACTGAACGATTCTTCGAATATTTATCAATGGATGGACTGATGTTTCGAATGTTAAATTCAAAACATTGTTTGTAGACATCTCGGTACACAGGAAGCACTATACACAAAGATCTGTCTTCATAGATAGCACTTCTTGCCATAAACTTTCCGGACTAGTGGTTCCGGCTCTGTTGGGGTCACAGATAAATAAAAAATAAATAAAAAAAACAGTTCTAACCTAACCTAACGCACTTTACTTATTTTTGAAATATAAGCCGAGCGAGACAAGAAGTGCGACATATCAGTCCATCGATTGATAAATATTCGAAGAATCGTTCAGGCGAAGCAGCGTTTGGCGACAAAAAGTTGTTTCGCAATAAACTCTATTCGCACAATCTTTCAGTCGATATTCCAATAATCTAACATACGGCTCTCGAAATTAAGTTACGGACCTAAGGTATTATTAGTCTGAACACCCGTTTGATATAATCTAGTGATTTATATGTTTTCCATGTCACAATCAGTGCAGTCCAGCTCGTGTTATTCTTAATAGGAAGGGAGAGATAGTGGAGTACACAATATGTATTTGCTTAGTACTTATTCTAGATCTTATATTCCGTATTCTAAAATCTTAACCAAAACAGTAGATTTTTCCGCAAAAAAGGTATCAAATTTTAGAAACTACTTACATAAATGACGTAACAATCACAGCTCTTTAGCCACAACAAAGCGAACGAAACAAAGCGAATGCAAACGAAAGCGTTATGCAAAATTAGGAACATCAAAATTCATAGGCGACATGTTGTGAGGACGTAACGTCAGGGTGATAAAACTTAATTCATGGAAGTAAATACCGCAATATTATAATTTATTGTTATATTTTATAGACCTGAACAAAATATTGAATATAATATTTTTTTATGAATGATGCCTCACTTTTGACGTCTATCTCACCGTGATGTGGATATCTCACCTGTGGTCGTAAGTAACGATGTGGGTTACTCTACTTTTTACTTTTGCCTAGAAGGAACCTATTCACTCGAGACTTGAAGATTCCGAGGTTATGGCTTTCTGGAAACACAGACTCAGGCAGGCAATTCCGAAACGTTTCGTACGTATGAGTGGAATATCCACCATGTGGCGGTGGCGTGTCGGTGTGCGTCTGGACGTTCGTTGCTGGAAAGGGCTTGGAGGTATCAAGTTGTGCAATTCCAGCGCACACTCTCCGAAATGCATCCGATAAAAGACCGATAGGCCTGCAACTTTGCATCGATGTTCAAGAGTCTTGTCTTGTTCGGTATTGGTCGATAGCCCAAGCCAACATCTGCAAGCTGGTACACCTAGTGAATGACAGACGAGGCTCTGATGCAGGCTTTCCTCTCGGGTTAAGGAGGTCAAGCGGTAGTTGCTTCCGTAAAAACAGATAAACCAATTAGGAGAACGGATCCTGAGCTCTCGATGCAACCGGGATCGGTTCTCGAATGAAGAATATGATTGTTATATTTTATAGACTTGATGAGATACTGTACAGACTTCGTTCAAAACATACAGAAAATCAATCGTAGAGCATGCTAAAATAAAATCATCATTTAAATTCCAATACGATGTTTCATGATTTGAATGCTATTATAAATGCTACGCTATACGCACTGAGTATATGAACAATAATTAACACAATAAGTTAGATTTAATACATTTAGCGTCCGGGATGTTACAATAATAATTAAACTAAAAACAAAACTAGCTAGACAATTTCCGACCTCCAAGAACGCTGGTCTGAAGGTAACAGGTAGGGTTGTCCGTCATCCTAGAAGAAGCAAGCTCGAGAATGGGGAGCTGCGGGACTTACCTACTCGATCGCAATTTCACATCATATCCATGGGTTATATGTGGACAGCTGGCAATGCGCCCCTATTGTCGAGCATATTGTGGTTTTAGTCGGTTCAATAGTTATATTTATAGTTATAGTTTAGAAGCGTCGGTAGCTTAGTGGTTAAGGAGTCGACCTTACGATCGAAAGGTCCCGGGTTCGAATCCTGGCCATTACACTACCGACGTGAACCCACTCCTAACACAAGCAATTTAACTTAGCTGGAGGGGTTAGGGGGAATATTAGTAATTTCGGTTACTAATATTCTTATAAAAAAAAACACTTACTCCACAGTTAGACCTACACAGGTGAGTATCCATAGGACACCTGTACATAAATGCGAAGCAAAACCAAGAGTTTATGTCGGTTAAAACTACACGGTGTCTGCGACATCTGAACCATTGCCGTGGTTTGCCCATGAAGGGGAATGCCCACCAGCCCCTGGTAGGTCTAAGCCACTACTGCTGGTGAAAACTAGCTCTGGAAAGAAAAGACAATGATCGTATAGCCCGAGCCTCGTTGCCGGTCAGAGTTCCAGCTTGGCCGGACGGTGGATTATATCAAACCGAATCTATCCACCCCGCAGCATGGGGTAATTTTTTATAGAGGGTTCCTTCCTCGTAGCCTGAAAAGCCACAATTCCTTTCTGTTGTCTACATCAAACCATGTCTACCGCGATGCGAGAAACTGCGAACTCATTTGCTTTCTTGCTGTCTCCACAGTATCATCCGCCAATCCAAAACATGGGCTACTCTCGCCACGGCAGACCATTAGCCAAAAGCAACAACGCCTACTCCAAAGGAAGGAAAAGAAGGTGTTACCTCTTTCGTTAACGAAGGTGTAACGTGAGAAGGTTTGTAACTAAGCCCTCCAGATTAGGGACCCTCGTAGTATGATTGCATGATCAATGGGTATGATCAACACTGCACTTGTAATAGAACTGGAATGGTGTGATTTCATTGTAAATATTGTGTGTCCACACTTTCGAAGCAATGTTTGTAGACTTTGAAGACTAGCTTATCATCTTCGCAATCAAGTGAGACGAGAAAAAGTTAGCATAGTAAAGTTCATTTATATAATGTAGTCATTAAAAAAAGAATGTTTAAAAATTATTGCAAGATCATTCATTGTTTCGTAATTCTTGAGAATTTTGGTACCTAAATGGTTCCAATGTCGTCGCCCTGAAGTAATAAGTAGACATTTATATGCAGGCTGCAAATATTACAGTCCAGAGCATTATCTAAGACTGCCTGATACGAAGAAGATTAGGTAGATACAGATATACGAGAATGGTGTGAGCTGAAAGAGAATGTTGTACCGAGAATTGGCAAGGTTTTGCTAAGCTGGTTTGGGCACGTGGTACGAATGGGTACCTGCTGAGCAAACGGCACACTAAGTTTGAAAGGCACGTGTAAGTGACCGGGGTCGACTTCGCAGCACAAACACCGATCAAAATAATGATGATGTTATGGAAAAAGAAAGGGACTGCTACGGGTTCAAGTGCTGTGATTATATAAGGTGTCACAAAATTAGGTCTCTGAATTTGGTGAGATGACTTGGTATCGACAAAATATGTACCTATTTGAAACAAAAAAAAAGTTATCGGGTAAAATAAAAAAAAGATATAAAAATGAAAAAAAAAAACACCACCAACGACCAGCGTCACGTGACGCGACGAGCACACGTGACGCTGGTCGCGATTTAGGTATTTCCCACACATCCGCTTGGAGAATACTGCGAGGAGAAGGACTGCACGCCTTTTTTTACGTGCGGAAATCCCTTCGGATACCCCCCGCCGGCCAGCGGGGGCGGTTATGTCGTCGCCCTGAAGTAATAAGTAGACATTTATATGCAGGCTGCACATATTACAGTACAGAGCATTATCTAAGACTGCCCGATAGACCCTGGGGACCCGAGGGCTTACCCGGGGTGCCCGGCAATGGATACTTGGGCAGGACACCCCGGGTAAGCCCTCGAAAGGATAACCCCAGGGTTACCGACGGACCTTGGTCTTGATAATATTTTTATTTTTTGTATTTTTTTTATTTTATTCGATATTTTTTTTTGTTTCAAATATATATTTTGTCGATACCAAGTCATCTCACCAAATTCAGAGACCTAATTTTGTGACACCTTATATAGTTAAAAGCGCGGCTATAGCCGCGCGGAGGTCGGTTTTCGATTTTTTGTCATATTATCTCCGGTTTTACATAACCAATCGTAATTAAACATACGGTAGATTTTAGGTCTGACCAAGACTTTTCTAATAAAGAAAACCGTATGAAATCCGTTCAGTAGTTTTTGTGTCCAACACAAACAAACCGAGAAGAATTCAAAAGAAAAATAGTTTTGTGTTCTGAATCGTTCATTTAACATAACCCAAGTACTCTTTTTAGGGTTCCGTTGCCAAATGGCAAAAAACGGAACCCTTATAGATTCATCATATCTGTCTGTCCGTCCGTATGTCACAGCAATTTTTTTCCGAAACTATAAGAACTATGCTGTTGAAACTTGGTAAGTAGATGTATTCTGTAAACTGCATTAAGATTTTTACACAAAAATAGAAAAAAAAACATTAAATTTAGGGGTCCCCATACTTTGAACTGAAATTCAATTTTTTTTTTTAATCAAACCCATACCTGTGTGGTATCTATGGATAGGTCTTTAAAAATTATATTAAGGTTTCTAATATCATTTTTTTCTAAACTGAATATTTTGCGCTAGAGACACTTCCAAAGTGCTAAAATGTGTCCCCCCCCCCCCTGTAACTTCTAAAATAAGAGCATGATAAAACTAAAAAAAAAATATGATGTACATTACTATGTAAACTTCCACCGAAAATTGGTTTGAACGAGATCTAGTAAGTAGTTTTTTTTAATACGTCATAAATCGTAAACCGCATTTTCCCTTAATTCAATCAACTCAAATATAAAAAATTTACTTGCTGCTACGGAACCCTTCATGGGCGAGTCCGACTCGCACTAGGCCGCTTTTTTAAATATCTCCAATGTACGAAAACAACTTATTTTCAATTTTATAATAGTACTATCTGATGTCCGCGGCTCCGCCCGCGCGGATCGTAGTATCGTTTTTTGGTAATACATATTTACGGTTTTACTGAACCAATTGCAATCAATCATACGGCAGATTTAAAGTCGGAACAACACTTTTCTAATAGAAAAAACCGCATCAAAATCCGTTCTCTAGTTATTGCTACCATCGCGAACAAAGGGAAAAGAATTCTTAAAAAAAATTGTTTCATTTTATCCCCAAGTTTTTTTTTATATCTACAATGTATACACACAACTAATTCACAATTTTATAATAGTATATAGACAGATGTGTTATTCCTATTCTGTATCAAAGATCCTTAGTGATTCACTATTTGTTTCAATTATCTTACTTTTTTTTTTTAGACAGCAAACGAACAGATCTACCGACAGCTAACTGGTTAAGGAGTCGACCGTACGATCGAGAGGTCCCGGGTTCCAACCCTATCCATTAAACATTTAAACCCACTCCTAACACAAGCAATTAATCTTAGCTGGAGGGGTTAGGTACTAGTAATATCGGTTACTAAGTGATAGTCTTTAAAAAAAATCCAAATCGATATTTTTCAAGTAATTGCCTCTAAATACCTATTTCTGTTTTGCGAAATGGTAACCCTAAATTGAAACTGTGTTAGTATTAATTTAACAGCATAACCTTAAAAATAACGGATGTTATGATCACACTGACATTGATATCAGAATTAGTACATTAGTCCTACACTTACACGAATCCTAGTTTTTTAGTATTTACTAGGATTCGGTGTATCTACTGAGCCCCACCAAGATCTTCGGAGCCAATACCTACCTCACCTGTAAGCCGCCTATTTACCTGCTGATTGAAAGTCAAAGTCAAAATTAAAACGGAACTTACAAAACCCCAAAAAAAGTGTAAAATAATTAAAATATTATAATTATTAACGGGATATTTACCATGTTTATTATGTTCATCGAGTATCCGATATTATTATTGTTACAAGTGCCATGATCACGGATGTACCTACTGTACATCCGTTAATAATTATAATTTTAATGTAAATGACCATGTCAATCTAAAATCATATATAGTGTAAAATAATGTTTAGCAAATGAATCACCGGTTCGAAACGGGGCCCTATCCTGAGAAGACATGGGTAATAAACTCAGCAGGCTGTTTTTTGGTCTATTTACAAACATATTGATTGAGAACCTGCGAACTAGGCTCTGGCGCTGGCTTATCTCTCGGGGTTGGGGATCTGACGACACGGTTCGGTTACCTTTCATGGTCGCTTCGTAAAAGCTAACCCCGGGCTTCAAGTTTTGGATGCAACCGGTATTGCCTATAGACTCTAACCCTAAAAGCGTCGGCCGCTTAGTGGTTAAGGAGTCGGCCTGATTCGGTGACCTTAAATCGAGAGGTCACTGAATCAGGTTCGACTCCTGGACATTACACGTGATCCAACTACTACAAGCAATTTAGCTTAACTGCAGGGGTCAGCGGTAATATTAGTAACACTTTAAAAAAAAAGCGGCCAAGTGTGAGCCGAACTCGCCCATTAAGGGTTCCGTAGCAGCAACACGATAATGTTTTTTTTTAATTTTTATATTTGAGTTGATTGAATGAAAGGTAAATTGCGGTTTACGATTTATGACGTACTTATTAAAAAAAAACTACTTACTAGATCTCGCTCAAACCAATTTTCGTTGGCCGTTTACATGGTAATGTACATCATAAATTTTTTTTAGCTTTATCATTCTCTTATTTTAGAAGTTACAGGGGGGGGGGGCGCACATTTTACCACTTTGGAAGTGTCTCTCGCGCAAACTATTCAATTTAGAAAAAAATTATATTAAAAACCTCAATATCATTTTTGAAGACCTATACATTGATACCACACACGTATGGGTTAGATGAAAAACAATATTTGAGTTTCAGTTCTAAGTATGGGGACCCCCAAAATTTATTGTTTTTTTTTCTATTTTTGTATGAAAATCTTAATGCGGTTTACAGAATACATCTACTTACCAAGTTTCAACAGCATAGTTATTATAGTTTCGGAAAAAAGTGACTGTGACATACGGACGGACAGACAGACAGACATGACGAATCTATAATGGTAAAAAGGCGCTCGGGTTCAATAATTAAAAAGACATAGGCTCCCACTTCAGAGACGTTGAAGTAGGTACCTATATTTATATAGAGCTGTTAGACGTAACCTGACCTGCAGTTAAACAGGTAATACCTGTTTAACTGCAGGTATGAATAATATACATGTTATTGGTTATTGTTGTACGGAGCTCTGGGAAAATGTGACGATATTCCTAGTTATTGTTACGTACAGATAGATAATAATTATTGTATATTCATGAATTATACATTATCTACATTTATTATTTATCTTTCTCTTTTGTGTCCCCTGTAACCGTGTTACGAGGTGTATCTAATGTGACATGTTATAAAGTGTGTATTTATGCTGTCAGTACGGACACTATTTTTATACATTAAAGTTCGGCCGTTCAGAGAATGCGTTCCTGACACCTATCCGTTAGTCACGACTAGTGATGGGCACAACATAACACTGAGTTCGTTACCGTTCTTCCAAAATGAACCGCCGCGTTATTTTTAAGATTATTTTCGTTTTAAATTGGCGGAATCATTTAAAATTAGATAGGTTAATCATTTAAAATTAGATACTTACAACGTTGCCTGTGTTAGGAGTGGGTTCACGTCGTTAGTGTAATGGTCAGTATTTGAACACGCGGCCTCTCAATAGCAAGCCCTATGCCTTAACCACATAGGCAAAGGCACGGGCAAAAGCAACAAAATGAATAATACATATTAGTAAAGTCAGCTACAGAAGTTATTGGTGTACTTACACAGATCCTTTCTATCAACATACATTTCATTGGTACTACCTTTCTTCGTAAATGTCACCTAAATCCAGGTATCGTTGGGTTTCGAGAAAGTAAACAGACCAACCAGTTGGTGTTTCATTATATTCTTACAAAGTAAGCATGTCTGTATTGTTGGAAAGCTTGTAATCGCATTGAAAGGAAAGTAGGTACAGCCATGAACAGTGATCCCACTGAGGTCTGTAATTCTAGATTCTAGACTATAGAGCAGGGGTTCTACTTGATTTGTTCCAAGATATTTTTATTGACAATTTTATTTAGAGGGAAAATCTAAACTTAAGAATTATGCTTAGTACATAGGGACAAGTGGGGCTTACTGACACATAGGTCACAAAAATCACAATGAAACGATCATCATAAAATCTTGAAGTTTTTATTTTCCGCACTAGTTCTCCATCTGCTCGATCAACCATCCTTACCGATGTCGACATACGAAATAAGTCGTTATTTACCGAACGAATTATTTAAACAAGTGTGGTCTAATTTATTCGAAATATGCAATTTATTTAATGTAAGTAGGTATAACAGCGGTGTGAAAATAGATTTCATAACATTGTTACACTATCCTGTTTTATTCCATTCATATTTGGTAAGCGACACATGTTCTGGAGGTAAATATACAGGGTGTCTTTTTTAACTGGGAAAATATTCATTTTGGATACATGTGAACTTAGTTACATTGAACACTTTTTTTTTTTTTTTTTTTATCGTGCGGAAATCCCTTCGGATACCCCCCCGCGTGTCAGCGGGGGCGGTTATGTCGGGCTTGAACCGACTAAAACCGCACGCCGTCTCGGGTCTACAGACGCCGGGGTGTAAGGTTGCCCATAGAGCATATCCCTCGCACCCCGACTGACCCTGGGCCATCTCCGGTTTCGAGATGGCCCCCTCGGGTTTGGGAACCACGGTGTCCCCGTCTTGCCCCGGTTTGGGGGAGGGGCGCTAGTCGCCCCACCGTCCCGGCCTGCTTCTGCTGGGGTGACAGGTGGCCTCACCCGCCACCCCCAGGCCTGCGCTCATGGAGGACGGAGGTCATTAAGCGACCTCCGGCGCCTGAGTTGCCTGCGACGCGCGGCGAGCAAGTTGCGGGCTCGGCGGACCGGGAGAGTTCTAAGTCTCTCCCGGGCGCGCTCCGCCACCTCCTTCGCGAGCATTACATGCTCGCAGAAGGAGGCGGCGGCGGCCCACGCGCTCGCGCTCCGCACCATTGCCGCAATCATGCTGCCGAGCGAGAGGACTCCCACCCCGATGGCTGCCACGAGGTCACGCCTCGGCGCCTCCCACGCCGGGCAGTCCGCCAGCGTGTGCAGCCCTGAGTCCTCGCTCGCGTCGCAGTGATGACACTCAGGCGTTGGCTCCTTCCTGATCCGATGCAGGTGGTCCCCGAAGCACCCCTTCCCTGAGATCACCTGCGTCAGTCGGTAGGAGAGGCTTCCGTGTCGCCTCTCCAGCCAATCCTCCATGATGGGCCTTACCGCCGCTATTGCGGCGTGCCCTGCGCTTGGTTGCCCAAGTCGTTCCTTCCACTCCACCACGATGGCCTGGCGGAGCTGGGACTGCACGGCCTCGATTTCTCGAGGCTCGGGGTTCCATCCCTGCTCCCGCGCCTCCTTTCGCCACTGGTACAGTTGCGAAAGGGCTCTCGCTTCCAGGTCCCATGGCGGAGTTCCGGCAAGGAGACTCGCCGCCTCGAAGGAGATCGTGCGGTACCCTCGGATGACCCTGATGGCCAGAACTCGCTGCGGAGCGCGCAGCATCCGCACAGTTCTGGTCCTCAGGGCCTCCGCCCATATTGGGCACCCATACAGGGCCATGGACCGCACGATCCCCGCGTAGAGTCTCCTGCAGGAGTCATCGGGCCCCCTCATGTTGGGCAACAGCCGAGCCAGAGCAAGAGCTGTGCCCTTCAATTTGGGGGCCAGACTTCGGATGTGCTCTCCGAAGTCCCATCGGCCGTCGAGCACGAGCCCCAAATATTTCATTTGGGGCTTGATGCCGATGCGATTTCCTCCCACGATGAGACTGGATCCCTCGGGTGGCTTGCTCCGAGGCCCATGGAAGAACAGGGCCTCGGTTTTATGCAGGGCCACCTCGAGACCCAGCCGCCGGATCCGCCTAACGACTTGGGCAACCACGGTCGTGGCCTTTCGGGTCGCTTCGCGGTACGTCGCCCCGCACGCCGTCACGAGCGTGTCGTCCGCGTAGCACGTGACGGCGGCACCGCCTACGAGCTCACCGCGAAGCACCCAGTCGTATCCGATGTTCCACAGGAGCGGCCCCAGGACCGATCCCTGTGGAACACCGCACGACATTTCACGCCAACCGAGACCGGTCACGGTTGGGTAGATGACGGCTCTCTCCGTCAAATACGCCCCGACTATGCGGCGGAGGTAGAGAGGCACTTCGTGATACACGAGCGCCTCCCTAATGCAACTCCAGGGCAAGGTGTTGAACGCGTTGGCGATGTCCAGGGACACCGCCAACATCACCTCACCCCGGGCTACTGCATCCTCCGCCAGAGCCATCCACGGTGGAGCGCCTCTGGCGGAAGCCATATTGGCCATCCGCCAGGTCCGGCCCCACTCTTGAGAGGTGCTCGACGAGGCGCTTCGCAATTACTCTTTCAAAGAGCTTGCACACCTCGTGGAGCAACACTATGGGCCGGTAGGCGGACGGCGAGTCCGCCGGGCGCCCCTCCTTTCGGATGAGGACCAGTTTCCCCGTCTTCCACAATTTCGGAAACTGGCCCCGCTCCAAACATGCGCTGAGAAGCCCTCTCAGTCGGGGCTCGAGAGCGTCGTCGACTAGAGCTAGGACCCACGCTCGGCCTGGAATGCCGTCGGGTCCCGGGGCGGTGTGTTTGGCTCTTAGCCTTCTCACCGCCAGCTCTAGTTCTACCCAAGTGACCTCGGGCACGTCGTCGTCTTCCACGTCGGGCGCCATGCGCAACCGAGGCGGAGTCATCCGCGGTGGAACATGTTCCACCGCCCGCGCTGGGAACAGGGAGCCAACAACTCCTCCGAGCAGATCCGGCTGGAGACACCGGGTTAACGGCGGGGCCTTGGGGCGCAGCTTGCCCCTCACCATCCGGTAGGGCCGCCCCCAAGGGTCCCGCTCCAGCGTCTCCAGCAGCTCACGGAAGGCGTGCCGTTTGGAACGCCTTATCTCCGCTCGGAGGGCTCGTCTGGCCTCCCTGTATCCCTCGTACAACTCCGCCTCTCGGGCCTCCGCATCTGCGGGGCGGCGACGCCTCCTACGGAATCGGGCCCACCGGCGGTGCGTGATCACGCAGCCCCGTCTGAGCTGCGCGATCTCCGACGACCACCAGTAGACCTGACCCCTCGGATTATAGGGCGGAGCCCTAGGCATCGCCGCGTCACAGACACGGGTCATGGCCTCCCGGAACCACTCCGCCTCATCGTCTATGCAGACAGGCCTGTCCGGCGCAGGGGCCCAGGCCTGTACGATGGCGGCTTCCAGGAGGAGCTCCCGATCAAGTCGCTTAAGCGCCCAACGTGGCTCGGGTGGAGCCGGTGCAGCCGGCGCGTCGCTCGCAGGGGGGGACACGTCAAACCGAATGTATCGGTGATCCGAACTTGTGTCCTCCCCCAAAACGACGCGCCAGCCCTGAACACGTCGCGCCAACGAGGGGCTCGCGAACGATAGGTCCACGATGGAGCTACCCCTCGAGGTCACGAACGTGTCCACGGCTCCCCGATTTAGGAGGACTAGGCCGAGTCGTGCGGCCCAGTCCACCAGTGCCCTGCCTCTATGCCCCGTCGCGCCCCTTTCGTGTCGGGAACCCCAGGCATACGACCAGGCGTTGAAGTCCCCGAGCACAAGGACCGGACGGGGCTGGCAGGCATTGACGACGACGGCCAGCTGACGGAGCCACTGCTCATATGCAGCTTGGTCTCGGTTCGGCGTGATATAAGCGGCCACGACCGCTATATCCCCAACCGCCGCCGCCACGCAGCCGAGTCCCCTTGCAACGACGGCAAGAGGGGGGCTGCCGGCGGCAGGGTTGTGCACCAGTGCCGCCGACCCATCCAGCGCGGTTTCCCAGGTAGGCCCGAGGAACCGGTGGGTGTATGGGTCGGCGACAGCGGCGACATTTATGGCCCACTGTGCCATGCTCTGGCGCAGAAGATCCTGAGCATGGGCACCGTGGCCAACGTTCACCTGCAGGATGCGGAGTTGAGAATCCATTATGGAACCCCCATCTCCGCATCCCGCTGTGAACTGGAGGCGGAAGGCCGGCCTCCCGGCTTCGGCTCCCCTCCGGCGCAGGCCTTGCTGCCAACCCTGTGGTCGGCCGGCTTGCCTCCCGCTGCACACCTAAAGCAGTGCAGCGGGGCATCGCACGTGCCGGCCTTGTGACCGGGTTGGCCACAGCGGAAGCAACGGTCACCCGCCGTCACTTCCGCCGTGCAGTGAACCCCCACATAGCCCACCGACAGGCACCTAAAGCACCTAGCCGGTCGGGCCTGCAGGAGCCGTACCTGCGCCCTCAGGAAGCCTCCTACCAGGAGGCTCCGCCCGTCAGCGACCTTTTGGGCCGCCGCGATAGGGCAGCCGACAACTGCTGCCCCCTGTCCACCGCGGCCGAAGCGTATAGCTCCGGCCTTTACTGTGTCCGGGGAGCAGTCCCCGGCCTCCGCCACGGCGAGCCTAAGCTCCTCAGCCGTGACGGAGTCGTCCAGGCCCGTGATGCGCACTTCTGCGCATTTAATGGGCCTGGACACCCGGACGTCGGCTGCGTCCAGCGACTCCCTCAGCCGAGCCGCTAGGGCGTCGGCCTTGGGGCCACTGGCGGCGCCAGGGACCTCGAGAAGTCGGGCTCCTGTCCGTGTGCTCTTGCACCGGACGCCCGGGATCTCGAGGGCCTTGAGGTCGACGTTGGCCTTCACCTTTGCCAACACCTCGGCATACCCCATGCCTCTCCCCGCTGCCTCCGCCGTCAGGGTGACGACGACGGCCGTAGTGCGGGGGGCACGGAGCTTCCCCGGCGCTGCTTTCGCGGCGGCCGCGGCCCTCCTGGCCTTCTTGGCGGCCTTCTTTGCGGCCTTCCGCCTCTTTTTGTTGGCTCCAGCCACCTCCCAACCCCCTTCCAAGGGGGTTCTAGTGGGGGTTACCGGAGCCGCGACTGGGGCTGGGGCTGTGGCCTGGGCTGGGGACGTCTTCCCCTTGCCCTTGCCCTTCCCCTTTCCCTTCCCTTGAGTGGGAGCGGGGCCCTGAGCGGGAGCGGGGCGACGAGCCGGCTCCGGCAGAGCCTCCACTGCAGCCGGGCGGGTATTACCCTTCCGGGCTGCAGTCGCGTAGCCGGCCACCGGTGGCGCCAGAGGCGGACGGCGGATGGAGTCCATTAGGGCCTCCATCCGACTCATCATACGCTCCTCTAGCGCCTCCACGTACGCGAACCAAGGCTCCGCCGGTGGTACTCTCTGCGGTGCCGGTGGGCGAGCCGGCTGTGCCGGCTGCTGCACCGGTTGCACCGGCCGCTCCAGCTGCGCCGACAGCGGCTGCTGCGCCGACAGCGCCTGCTGCGCCGACTGCCTCGCGGACGAGCGAGTCATGCGCGCCGGCTCCGCCGGTTGCGCTCGCTGTACCGGTTGCGCCGGTTGAGTCGGGCGCACCATCCCGCTCCTCAGCTCCTCGACGGCTGCAGCTAGTCGAGCCGTCTCCCGACGGGACTCGGCCAGCTGCGCCGCGAGGGCCTCATTTTCGGAGGCGATGCCAAGCACAATGTGCAGCATCGCCTCCTGATCGGGGTCCGGAGACCCCCAGAAAGACGCGGTCACTTTCTGGAGTTTCTCCATCAGAGACCGCGTCTTCCCACCTGGTTCCGACACCGCCGAGGTGGAAGGCCTCGGCGGTGACTTGCCCGCGGCCCTCTCAGGGGCCGAGGAGACTCGGGTGGATTGCCCAGCCCTCGTTCCACCTCGCGCCCATCGGCGGCCTGCTGCCACCATTGACGCAGGCTTTGACGCCTCGTCACTGCTGGAAGAGGTCGTCCCGGTGAGAGTTACATTGAACACTAGTGTGTAAAGACTTTCTTGATGCATTTTTACTAGGTAGACATAAAATAGTAAAAATTATATTCATACAAATCTTTTCATGTGTAATATAAATCGGGAAAACGGGTCAATTTGGCGTTCTGAAGTTCTTTCCGGGAACACCGGGACGGAGCGGAAAAGCGATAAAAGGGATAGCCCCACAGAATAAATAATAATAGGAACTAATAATACGTACCTCTATTATTAGTTCAGTGACTAGCCCAGCCCCGTTCAAACCTGGACGAATGGCCACGTTATTCATACACCTACTACTTACGCTCTTCTCCCTAGTTATTTCGAAATCTATATTATAATAAAATTGTAAATTAGTTGTCTGTACATTGGAGATATTTAAAAAAATATACTTGAGTTATGTTAAATGAACGATTCTGAACACAAAAATATTTGTTTTGGTTTTCTTGTCTGTTTATCTGTTTGTCTCTTTGTCTATTTGTTCGCGATGGACATAAAAAGTACTGAACGAATTTTGATGCGTTTTTTTTAAGATTTTTGTCGCACTTCAAATCTACCATATGTTTGATTGCAATTGGTTGGTAGTACCGGAGATATGACCAAAAAATTATAACGGACCTCCGTGCAGGTGGAGCCGCGGGCATCAGCTAATACCTAGTACGTATTTACCGAACGAATCATTTGAACAAGTGTTGTCTAATTTATTCGGAATATACAAGTTATTTAATATAAGTCTATATAACAGCGGTGTGAAATTAAATTTCATAGCATTGTTACACTAACCTGTTTTTATTCCATGATATTTAGTAAGCGACGCATGTCTTTTTTAACTGGGACAGTATGGGGAAACCCGAAAATCATAGTAGAATAAGGAAACCGTCTGAAGAACCATTAGCTCCTTTTTTGTAATAAAATCAATTTTTGTATAGTAACTATTAAGTTTTCGGTCCAGCGTGAACTCTCTATAAAAATGAATCATTTTGATAAAAAAAAATGTAATGCCGCTCGACTCAGTTTCATGTAAGGATCATTTCATTGTATCGGAAGAAAAAAAACAACAGTAGAAGTTAGTTGAATTTAATAAAATTTAATATCCCAAATAATGTTTCACATTATTTCATTATTTTCGGTGCCCTACTTTCTTCAAACAAAATTAATTTTATAAAATAAATCTATTAGGTAGCTAGTAATTAAAATAATAATTTATTTTACAAAAACACCCACTTTCGTTTACACTCAGTTATACTTATCCAGGTAAAAAATCGTAACGTGTGCATTAATATAAAATTAATAAGAGTAGGTAGCTGCTAAAAGTGAGATAAAAAGAGATAAAAAAATAGCCGTGGGTTATACTACAAATAAAAAAATATATTTTTTTACCAGTACTTCCTATTTCTTTCCGTGGGCACAGATTACATAACAGATAAGTTGTTTGATAAGTAAAATGTGACTAACAGCCTATAGTCTGCAACGTACAAGCCGCTATGATCAGCGAGCTGAGCGCAAGGAGGCGAGCGGCAAGAATAGATGTATACCTTGAGGCAAAAATCTTGAGCAAACGTCAAAAAGTTCACGCATGTGCACAAAGCACTAACTGGCCGAACAAAAACCAACAAAAGGACTGATCAACCAATGACGCGAGCCCTTTGAGGCTTGAGCCCGTGGTTAGTTTAATATGATTGGCTGATTGGCGTACCTCCGCCGTCGCGCCCAGCGTTTACCCGCGTTTTGCGCAACTAGAGTACAATGTGTTTCCCAAGTTTCCCATGTTTCCCAAGCGACTACAATATGGGGTTAGAAGGGCATTAGAAGGTTTTTACAGGGTCGGCAGCGCGAGTGTGACGCCCCTGGACGTCCATAGGCCACGGTAACCGCTTCCCATCATGTGGGCCTGGAGCTTGTCTGCCACTTGAGTGGTACAAATTTTTTTACAAATTAGTGTCATCAAATTTCTACCACCACAATTTTTTTTACTGGTGGTAGAAATTTGATGACACAAATTTGTCACAAAATTTGTACCACTCAAGTGGCAGACAAGCTCTAGGCCCACATGATGGGAAGCGGTTACCGTGGCCTATGGACGTCCAGGTCGATTGCGAAAAACCCTCCATAGTAATCCAATTTCGGTTTGATTGCGTTCAGGGGTCAGCAAGTGCATAGCCGGGTAGGGGGATTGTGGTCGCGACGATAATCCTCTTCTGATGAGGCCGTCAAGCTGAGTGCCACCATTGTTAACATGATACGTGTATGTAATGGTGACCCTCTTTCCTGAGACTTTACCTTAAGCTTACCATCAGGCGAGGTGAAGTCAAATTGACGTGTCCTAAATAAAAAAATAAAAAAAAAAGTCAAGATTTTTGTTCATTATATTAAAATGTACAACCATGGCAAGAGATGCCGCTCGAACTCGTGGCTGGGGCGTATGGGATAGGGTTGTTTCAGAGCGCCGGCTCTGTACTTACTGGTGTAAAAGTTGCTTCCTCGGCTCAAGACTCTAAGAGGACCGGTCGTCCTAGGCGCTAGGTGACAAGGGACGGTGTATTGGGGGGCTTCATCAAGATCTTCGAAACTAGCGTCACGGTAAAGCGTTAGAGTGTTACGTAGGAGGTCACGGGTTTATATGCATGAATATTTTAAATTTGCATTGTTCTGGGCATTTCTATAACATAACATAACATAAACTCACGCCTATATCCCCGAAGGGGTAGGCAGAGGTGCTAGCACCCACATTTCGCCAGTTTATGTTTAGGTCCCAATGTAATAGGTGGCGAGCCTATTGCCATTAACCGGGCACTTACGAGTATAAACCTGCGATAAATACACACATAACTTCGAAAAGCATCGTAAAGTCATTGGTGTGTGCCATGGTAAAACCTGGGATCGAACCCGAGACCTCGTCTCAGCAGTCCATTACCCATACCACTAGGCTACCGCGGCTACTATTTCTATATGTATCTATAATTATGTATGTAGGTATTTACAAATAATGTCTCAAGTGTGTTTATCGGCACTCTAGAACCCATAACATAAACTAGTTACGCTACTAAATAGTTATATTTAGATAGAACGATAATTTTAGAATATCAATTTGTTTATTTATACCTTTTTTTTTTTTTTCGTGCGGAAATCCCCTCGGATACCCCCCCGCCGGCCAGCGGGAAGCTAAAAGCGGTGCTTTAGGAGGGCTCGTTTTCTACCTAGTAATATTTTTGAAGGCAGTTTTTGGAATGGAATTCTGCCAAATAAAAACAGAAACTACTTCGGCAAAGCCCAAACCTGGAAGTGTGAAAGTCCTTTTTTTTTTTATTGTGTGGAAATCCCTTGGGATACCCCCCCGCCGGCCAGCGGGGGCGGTTATGTCGGGCTTGAACCGACTAAAACCGCACGCCGTCTAGGGTCTACAGACGCCAGGGTGTAAGGTTACCCATAGAGCATATCCCTCGCACTCCGACTCGCAGTGTCCCCTCTGATAACAGCAGAGGGGTACCTTGAGCGACTACCCCCCCCCCCCCCCGCGGGCCTTGGAGGCCCTCCATACCCGACCCCCTCGTGCAATGGGGTCAGCTGGCTCTCAAAAGGGCCGCTTGGTCAGACTCTTGGCCGTTGACGTTGACGCCAGCTACTCCAGAGGAGCAATCAATGATGCGTCATCGCCCACGTAGCCCAGGGTGCACCAAACTTGGAGGTGATCCAACCAGTCGCACCCCTGTGAAAGTATACCTACCACAAAAATGCAAACTTAGATTGTGGAATAGGTTCGCTCGCCCGGATTAGGTATATGTCTCAGTAAATGATGAGATAAGAAGTGGATACTACACGTGGCCAAGACCGCAAATCTACCTATATAAGTACTATATGGTACGTGTTTTCATGGCCCTGTAACCTGATAGTCTAAGCAGACCACCGATCAGTTAAAATCTATTCCGCAATCAGACTGTTGGACGCTGTAAACCTTGCGTGAGCAGATACCCTACATTCGGGCAATTCGGGCTAAAACCATTACACTCCTTTTTATATACATTGCGTTATTGCAAAGTTCTTAGTTGAACTAAAACATCGATCGCACGCAATCCCAGTTACCCAATATCTGATGGCATCCGTAGCTAACGCACTAATGGCTTGGCTTTAGATATTGTGTTTTATTACTTCACCTGGGGCAAAGTTATTTAGTTCTTTCCACAGATATCTATCTGACCTAACCCTCTCAATAACTGAAAGATATATGTTACACTTCAAACTATGAGAAAACCGCCATATTTATTCTCCCCGTGACCATGGCTGCTGACAATTAACTGAAACGTCGGGATCGATGTAAATAACAAAATAACACAAAATAAATCGCGATATAATCCGTTAAAAATAGTTTGCAACGACTATGTCAACACAGTTAGCCGCTGTGGCTTAGCAAGTGCGACTGCTGCCCACGAGGTTCGGGGTATAATACCCGTGTCAGCTCGGAGTCAGGCAAGTTCTCGGGTGTCGATAATAGCTGACCCCTAAAGCATAGCTCCGAAAATCAACTTTACGTGTTATTACAGGTTCATGTCTATCCCTTCGCCGATATACCTACAGATCTGAGTAAATACGAAATAGTTTCAAGCAAGAGTGGAAACCTTGCAGCGAACTAATCTATATATATAAAAGAAAGTCGTGTTAGTTACACTATTTATAACTCAAGAACGGCTGAACCGATTTAGCTAAAAATTCGTGGGGAGGTAGCTTAGAACCAGGAGAAGGACATAGGATACTTTTTAAAAAGATTAAAAAAACGTAAACATTGTCCAGGAAGCAGCAATTGAACAATTTCTATCCATTTTGGATTACAGGTAAAAGTAATAAAAAGATCCGGCTGACCGTAATGACGTACATGTCATTACATCTTGCGCATATTCATCCATATGTCGCGGACTACCTTTGTACGTCGCAGCAGCCACATTGTTAGAAGGATGCCGTACGGCTCATTCAGCATTAAAATTGGGTTAAACCGTTAAATATTCAAACTATTGAAGAACCAACATGTAATATTGCAAAACACTCTGCAATGGCCAAAGTTTTATCAGCATCGAAAATCATCATCTGGGACGAATGCACAATGGCGGTGATCTGCGCAATAACTTGAGATGTTTTGGAGGTGCAATGATTTTACTGTCTGGAGGTTTCCGCCCAACACTACCAGTAACTCCAACATCAACTGCTGCAGACGAAATAAATTCTTGCCTCAAATCATCGAATCTATGGCGCTATGTAAAGAAACTTCAGCTGACAACAAACATGAGAGTTGCATTACTGACTATCGGTAATGGTCGGGTACCTGTCGACCAATCGAGCGGATTGATTTCATTTCCTCAGAATTTCTGTAACTTTGTCTCATCAAAAGACGAACTCATCAACAAAGTATTCCCAAACATCATTACTAACCACAAAAATAATGACTGGTTGAGTAAGCGAGCAATTTTGGCAGCTAAGAATAAAGATGTAAATGACTTAAACTTCATAATTCAGAATGAGATAATTGGTATACTGCATTCTTTCAAATCAATTGACTGTGTAACAAATGAAAATGAGGCCACCAAATATCCAATTTTTAAACTACTTGGATGTACCGGGCTTACCACCCCACAATTTATGATTAAAAAGGTTGGCTCCGTAGTAATCATGCTTCGAAACATAAACCAACCAAAACTGTGTAACGGAACGCGTTTGGTGGTAAGGAAATTGATGCACAATGTGATTTACGCGACGATACTCAAAGGAAAATTCGAAGGTGAGGAAGTTCTCATCCAAGGATCCCGATGATCCCAACCGACATGCCGTTTGAGTTTAAACGACTTCAATTTCCGATCCGTCTTGCAGTCGCCATGACCATCAACAAATCACAAGGCCAATCCTTAAAAATTTGTGCCCTGAATCTAGAAAATCCATGTTATTCCCATGATCAATTATATGTGGTATGTTCACGGGTCGGAAGACCATCTGTGTTATTTGTTCTTGCACCTGATAATAAAACGAAAAATGTCGTGTATCACAAGGTGCTTCACTAAAGAGTGGAACCTATGCACTAAAATACATGGCCAATAAAAAGTCATTAAAATACTTCCTTTTTTAATTTACATTAATTATCCAAATAAAAAATTGACCTTGATAAAGTCAAAAGTCTGCTCATTTATTGCCTCTAAGGCGGAACAAAGTTCGCTGGGTCAGCTAGTCAAATATAAAAATAGAACATTCATTTTATATAACATGAGATTAATAAACTCCACAGAGAGTCAGTTTCAGTGACTGGGCAACACCATGGATTTATAATAGCAGGAGGAGATTGTATGAATTATATTCTGAAAAATCATACAATTTCAACCCTGATTTTCAAAATTATGTCAAAAACTATTCTAAAATATTTAAGCGGGCCTGTTCCTTTGCTAAATCAAACTTTATAAAATAAATAAAATTTTAAAATTTATAAATAAAATTAAGACTACCTGGAACATTATAAATTCCGAATGTGGTAAATCTCCAGCAGTTGTAAGCGGCGATAGCCCAGTGGCGTACTTAACGGACTGCCGAGACGAGGTCTCGAGTTCGATCCCCAGTCGCCCCGGGCACACACCTCTGACTTTTCGTAGTTATGTGTGTATTAAAAATGTTAATTATCGCTCGCTTAGTAATGTGCCCGATGGCAATAGGCTCGCCCCCTATTACATTGGGACCTAAACATAACTGGCGAATCGTGGGTGTGTAATACACCTCTGCCTACCCCTTCGGGGATACAGGCGTGAAGTTATGTTATGTTATGTTGTAAGAGTTTACCATTTAAAAATAGACGGTCGCCATGTCACGGAGGATCTGGAAGTTGCGACAGAGTTTGAACATTTTTTCATCCAAATATACATGTAGCCACTACCCGAACTCTTCAGTCGTCTTGCACTTCCGCTGAGTCATTGCTTATGGAATCAATTACAAAATGTGAAGACACTTTCAGATTCTCAGTTGTTGATAGCAAGGACATCACAAAAGCGTTTAAATCCATTGATATTAAAAAGACCGTGGTACCTATGGGGATTATCAGTCAAAACTGTTTCAAGCATCATTGATGTCATTGCTCCCCATCTAGCAGCCGTGTTTATTGACTGCGTCACTAGCGGTATATTTCCTGATATCCCTCGAATTTCAGACCCATCTCTGTGTTGCTGACCTTGAGTAAAGTATTTGAGAAATTAATTCTAGACCAGATGCTAACCCATTTTAATAAATATAAATTATTTCATGATAAACAGTTCGGGTTTACTAAAGGACGATCAACGACGGATGCTGGTATAGAGTTATTGAAATCTATTTACGAGGCCTGGAAGGAAAAGCAGGATGCATTAGGTGTTTTCTGCGATCTATCCAGAGCCTTCGATTGCGTCCACCATGATACATTAGTCAGGAAATTAGATTATTACGGAATAAGGAACAAGGCTCTCGACCTTTTGACTTCTTATTTGAACAATAGAATTCAGATGGTCAATGTGAACGGT
This sequence comes from Cybosia mesomella, assembly GCA_946251805.1. Lineage (NCBI taxonomy): Eukaryota > Metazoa > Arthropoda > Insecta > Lepidoptera > Erebidae > Cybosia > Cybosia mesomella. Next base: position 6,187,625 of record OX276406.1, read on the forward strand.
ACACGTTCGGTGGGATCTTTGGTTCCGATGGGCGTTACACAGGGTTCGATACTTGGTCCATTTTTATTTTTTATTTATATAAATGACCTCCCTTACTACGTAAGGGATAAAAATATTATTGTTTTGTTTGCCGATGATACTTCCTTAATATTTAAAATTAAAAGACAATTAGATAATTATGACGAATAACGCAATCTCAAGAGTGGTTCATTGGTTTAATGTAAATAATCTTTGCCTTAATGAAAAAAGACCAAATGTATTCAATTCACCTTACCTAATGTTACACAGGTGGAAACCGATGTACAACTCAACCGTGTTCTTAGGTTTAAGTATCGATGCTAAATTACAGTGGGGATCACATATTGAAAAAATAGCTAGTAGGTTAAGTTCTGCTTCCTACGCTGCGAAAAAGATTAGGACTTTAACAGACATAGATACCGCTAGAATAGTTTATTTCAGTTATTTCCAAAGTATTATGAGCTACGGCATTCTCCTTTGGGGTAATGCCGCAGATTTAAATACAACCTTTGTATTGCAAAAGCGGGTTGTGCGTGCAATTTATAAGTTGGGCCCAAGAGGCTCCTCCACCTTCGAGAAAAGTTCAAAGAAATAAACATTCTAACTGTTGTGTCTCAATATATTTTTGAAAATCTTTTATATATTAGAAGAAACATTTCCAATTTTTTAAGGCTTTGTGATGTTCATAACGTAAATACTAGACATAAAAACAGTCTTGTGGTTTGTAATAGTCGACTCCAAAAGATTAGTAATTCCTTTCAGGGTAACTGTATACGCTTCTACAACAAGCTTCCTAGTGAAATGAAGAATCTACCTCTTCATAAATTTAAAAGACAAATTAAAAGTAAACTCTTCCAAAAAGGCTATTATACAATTCAAGACTATTTAGATGACAAACAAGCTTGGATATGAACTGTTTGCTCTCTCTCTATGCTACTCAAATGAAATATTGTAATTAGGTTAAGTAAACATGTTTGTATATAGACAAAAAAAAAGAGCCCGCTGAGTTACTTGCCGGAGTCTTCTCAGGACAGGGCCGCGTTTCGAACCGGTGGTCCATTTGCCATTTTTATTTTTTTTGACGTTTTGTAAGTGCCGTATTAATGGTCTATGCAGAATAAATGATTTTTGACTTTTGACTGATCACCTTCAGAATTGGCACATTTGGTGTATTTTTCATGAAGTAGGTTTTATGTGCTTTCAAGCCTAATATTATATTAAATGGATAAAACCTTGCGTTACAGCTGTTTGTATAGAAAATTGCCCTGATGCATAAACTTATATGAGGGTTCAAGCCTGACATAACCGCCCCCGCTGACCGGCGGGGGGGTATCCGAAGGGATTCCGCACGGAAAAAAAAAGGTACAAGCGATCTAAAAAAACAACAATAGTGTACCTATCATTGACATGAGATTGTGCGGTCAAGGATGTCAGAAGCAGAGCGTGGCAAAAATTAATTAAGTTTACATTTAGTTAAACAAGCATTTTAATTAATGTCGAACGCAATTTAAAAACTGTCAAGGCAGACATTCGTGATGAAAATTGTAGAGTTAAAATTTGTTAGTACTAGCTGTTGCCCGCAGCTACGCCCGCGTGGAATCCTACATCCTATTCTACTCCTACTATTAAACTTCCTAAAATGTGATACTTTGTAAAGTTGTTTGGATGTTTATTACTCAATCACGCTCAAACGGCTAAACGGATCTGACTGAAATGCCCACATTTAATACAGTCTGGAATAACACATAGGCTACAATTTTTATCACGGGAATATGTTCCCATGGGTTGCGGAACGAGATCAGGATGCCACGCGGAAGTATTGAAATAGTAGATAAGTTTTCTGAAAGTTTCTACTTAATTTTCTTAATTTACTTTCCGTAAAAACTTTCCATAAAGAACCTTTTTTTTTGTCGTGCGGAAATCCCCAGCGGCGGTTATATCGGGCTTGAACCGACTAAAACCGCATGCCGTCTCGGGTCTACAGTCGCCGGGGTGTAAGGTTACCCATAGGGCATATCCCTCGCACCCCGACTGACCTCGCACCCCGACTGACCTTGCACCCCGACTGATCCATAAAGTACCTATTCATCGTCATAATCTTAGCGTTGTTCACTGTTACATTTGAGACTTTGGTCTTGATTAGGCTTATACGGTTTTGCGGTCAAACGGCAGTAGCCTCCATGCTATTGCCGTTTGTCCTCCCAATCTGGCCCTCAACCCCGAGAGGAAAGCCTGGGCCAGGGCCTCGTCCGTTAATCATCAGATGTACTGGTTTACAGGTGAGGTTGGCCTAGCCCCAAAGGTCTTAGTGGGGCCTCGTACACCCCAAAGCAAAACTTATATGTCTACATTTTCTCTCCAATATTACAAAAAGTATGAACGAAACTTGTCCTGGCACTAAAGAACACAAAAAAAAGAATTATTCAATTTGGTGCAGTCGTTCGGAAATTATGAGCGTAGGTTTTTAGGAGTTTTGGGGATTCATTTTTATCTGTATTTGTTTATATTGTATCTATAGATTATTACACCTAAACCTTTCTCATGAATTATTCTGTAGGGATTTCCGGACGAAAAAAAAAAAAAAAAAAGGTACATTGATAAACACCGTATGAAAATCCGTTCGGTAGCTTTTCACTTTATCACGTTCGTACAGGCAGGGGTGTATAGTTCCCCAACAAATTCTTCAAGGCCCAGACCAACCAGCTCTGAAATAGTAAGGTTTCTGTGTGTCGCGGGAACGGAATTAGTACCTTTTTTTTTTTTTTTATCGTGCGGAAATAATAATAAATAAATAATAAATAAATATTCTACGACATTTTACACAGCGCATTCTAGACCCAAAGTAAGCATAGTTTAACTAGCTTGTGTTATGGGTTCCAGACTGCGGATAAACATACTTAAATACTTTTTTTTTGTAAATACATACATATTATACATAGAAACACCCAGACCAATGCAAATAGACATATTCATGCATACAAATATTTGCACTGAGCGGGAATCGAACCCGCGCCCCCTGACGTAGCAGTCGAATGCACTACCGCTACGCCACAGAGACCGTCGAAATCCCTTCGGATACCCCCCGAGTGCCAGTGGGGGCGGTTATTTCGGGCTTGAACCGACTAAAACCGCACGCCGTCTCGGGTCTACAGACGCCGGGGTGTAAGTTGCCCATAGAGCATATCCCTCGCACCCCGACTGACCCTGGGCCATCTCCGGTTTCGAGATGGCCCCCTCGGGTTTGGGAACCACGGTGTCCCCGTCTTGCCCCGGTTTGTCGGTACGAGAGGCTTCCGTGTCGCTTCTCCAGCCAATCCTCCATGATGGGCCTTACCGCCACTATTGAGGCGTGCCCTGCGCTTGGTCGCCCAAGTCGTTTCTTCCACTCCACCACGATGGCCTCTGGCGGAGCTGGGACTGCACGGCCTCGATTTCTCGAGGCTCGGGGTTCCATCCCTGCTTCCGCGCCTCCTCTCGCCACTGGTACAGTTGCGAAAGGGCTCTCGCTTCCAGGTCCCATGGCGGAGTTCCGGCAAGGAGACTCGCCGCCTCGAAGGAGATCGTGCGGTACCCGCGGATGACCCTGATGGCCATAACTCGCTGCGGAGCGCGCAGCATCTGCACAGTTCTGGTCTTCAGGGCCTCCGCCCATATTGGGCACCCATACAGGGCCATGGACCGCACGATCCCCGCGTAGAGTCTCCTGCAGGAGTCATCGGGCCCCCTCATGTTGGGCAACAGCCGAGCCAGAGCAAGAGCTGTCACCTTCAATTTGGGGGCCAGACTTCGGATGTGCTCTCCGAAGTCCCATCGGCCGTCGAGCACGAGCCCCAAATATTTCATTTGGGGCTTGATGCCGATGCGATTTCCTCCCACGATGAGACTGGATCCCTCGGGTGGCTTGCTCCGAGGCCCATGGAAGAACAGGGCCTCGGTTTTATGCAGAGCCAAACGGAATTAGTACCTATATCTCGCGGGCCGAGCCGCGCGCAAAAGCTAGTTTAAAATGAAATGCATAACCATTATTGTGGTTCGCCCGACACTAATCTGCAATTTACTTAATCAATTGTGCATCTATTGAATAATTTTAATAGTTATTAAATCAACGGAAAGGAAATGAGAACGACTATAATTAACTTGACTGTCAAAAAAACTCGTCTTGATATATTTTTTTTTTTTTACTAAGCTGTGCGCCACGGTTTCACCCATCGTACACGGTTGTATTTTTGTTTAAAGCATAGGTATTCCCAACTAGCTGCACACAAGCGCTTTAAGAAGCTCTGCAGTGGCCGTTAAGAGGTTGTTGATTACGGCATTAGCTTTATAGATAGGCCGTACAGCAGTCGTATAAACTGCTATAGCGCTACTCTAACCCCAAAATAGGCACCTTTTATAACGGTATCAGCTCTAAAATTGCGCTATAGTAGCGAAATAAGAGTTAGAACCGCCATATAATGACGCTACAAGAGTGGTAATGTACGTTAATGTTTGTACAATGGCGCTAAAAGAGTGGTTGTGTGCACTAACGGATATACAATGACGCTTGAAAAGATGTAGCGTACGCTGGAAGAGTAAAATTATGTTTTGTAGCGCTATTCTGCAGCTCTTGTCGTATTTGATCGCGATTGTGTGACTAAAACTAAATACTTAAAAATAAATAATTGTGATTGTGCAAATGAAAGTGTCAGAAGGTTTACATACATAAACCAAATACATAAACTCGAATCAAAAGGCAAGTTTGAACATATTACTGTGCCATATTTATTGCGAGTATCAGTTTACTGTGAATATATACATGTATTTTCGCTTAGATTTTGACGCGCCCACAAGATAATACGTTTTTAGTGTTATAATACTTTTATAATATTGGTGACATCGTTTTTTATTTTATTAAAACCACTAATTAAGACTTCCCAATAGATGTTTAAGTCATTTATGAATATATAATATCGAAACATTTTTTGTGGTATGTTTCCCTGCTTCTTTATTAATTTCCAACTTTTTGTTCTATTCATAATTATGATCGAAGATTTTAACTCAAAATGGACAACAAAGTATACTAATCAAAGCATTTGAAACCGCTCCTGTCCCACTTAAAGCGTTATAGTAGTGCTATAAACGCATTACTCACGGTCTTAAGTAATTAAAACCACTACTATAACGCCTTTAGCGCTACGAAAGAGTTCATTTCCTCAAATATAGCGCGTTTACCGCTACTACAGAGTAACTTTTACTCTACTGTAGGTAATGACGCTACAAGAGTGGTGATAAACTCTATTATAGAACTTAAGAATCTATAGAGACGCTCTTTTCCACTCAAAGTGATTCAGTAGCATCCTATAGCGCCTTCCAAACACTTATACCTTCCAAAACATCATTTATACCTCTACTAGTGATAAAGGTGTGTTAACAACTCTACTATACCTCCATTGCCTGTAGAATAGCGGAATAAGATACCATTGTAACTGTTTTAGTGTAAATGATTACGATTGTATGGCCACTGTATCGCATACCTGTATAATGACGTTAGAATACGTTGCTATACAGGCTGAGGAGTTGGTTTTAGCTTTTCAACGGCTATTGTATCGCTAAGAAGCTCTATAAAGGCGGTGAAAGCTGCTTGTGTGCTAGTTGGATAGTAACTGGGGGGTGGCAGATAATGGGGGTGGCAGGTAAGGCCGGGGGTGGCAGGTAAAGCTGCCTGTCACCCCAGCAGAAGCAGGCCGGGACGGTGGGGCGACTAGCGCCCCTCCCCCAAACCGGGGCAAGACGGGGACACCGTGGTTCCCAAACCCGAGGGGGCCATCTCGAAACCGGAGATGGCCCAGGGTCAGTCGGGGTGCGAGGGATATGCTCTATGGGCAACCTTACACCCCGGCGTCTGCAGACCCGAGACGGCGTGCGGTTTTAGTCGGTTCAAGCCCGACATAACCACCCCCGCTGGCCGGCGGGGGGGTATCCGAGGGGATTTCCGCACGATAAAAAAAAAAGGTATTAGTAAATAAATAAATAATAAATAAATATTCTACGACATTCTACACAGCGCTTTCTAGACCCAAAGTAAGCATAGTTTAACTAGCTTGTGTTATGGGTTCCAGAATGCGGATAAACATACTTATTTACTTTTTTTTTGTAAATACATACATATTATACATAGAAACACCCAGACCAATGCAAATAGATATATTCATGCATACAAATATTTGCACTGAGCGGGAATCGAACCCGCGCCCCCTGTCGTAGCAGTCGAATGCACTACCGCTACGCCACGACTGATTCCCGCTAACTCCTAAGTGCTTGTGCTAGGAGTGAATTCATGTCGGTAGTTTAATGGCCAGGATTCGAACCCGGGACCTCGTCTCGTTCGTAAGGCCAACTTCTTAACCTTAATGGAACCTTCCACCACCACTTGTTTTCTTATTACTTAGCCTCTAAGCGCCTTAGCGTGATGTTAAACAGCCTATAACTTACCCCAAGAACCAAGCTATCGAATGCAAAAAGATTTCCGTCAAATAGTACCTACAGGTATTTTCAGAGAATAGGGTGTTCAAACAAACTAGTAAATTCTGCTACCTTATTAAATTAGGATACTTAACAGCTGTGTCGATCAGTTTCAGCCGCCATACTCGGTATAAAGAAAGAAAGAAAGGTAGTAAGGAAGGAAGAAAGGTAGAAAGAAAGAAAGGAAGAAAGGATGAAAGAAAGAAAGGAAGGGAGAAAGATGGAAATAAAGGAAGTAAGTAAGATAGAAAGGAAGGGAGAAATATAGAAAGAAAGGATGAAAGATAGAAAGTAAGTAAGAAAGATAGAAAGGAAGGAAGAAAGATAGAAAGGAGTGAAGAAAGATAGAAAGGAAGAACGAAACATAGAAAGTAAGGAAAATAGATAGACAGGAAGGAAGAAAGAAAGAAAGAAAGGAAGGAAGAAAGAAAGGAAAGAAGGAAGAAAGATAGAATGGAAGGAAGAAAGAAAGAACGAAAGGAAGGAAGAAAGGTAGAAGGGAAGAAAAAAAGAAAATATATTTTATTGTAAAGCTCAATTTAAGTTATAATTATAAGTAAGTACCAAATACTTACACATTTTTCGTGACAACTGTGAGAGTCCGGCTAAGGTCGGCTTGCTTCGAATTTGTAGAGCATTGATGACACAGATGTCAGCTCAGTTTTTCTCTACTCTGCGCCTCCAACCGTTAATAATGTACAAAAACGGTTCGCATTAAGGGTTGCAGCCACTTTGACGATTTGATTACGTTTGCTGAACGTTATCGGTGTTACGTAAAGCTGCAATCACTTTACCGAGACGAACAGCAAGACAATTAGAAAAAGTCGATTGTTAAAAATAAAATACCGCGACCGTTTCTTTTTAAATTGCAACGTCTTTCTACTAAATTGAGTTCGTTTTGAGACGAAATTTATCCACTTTAAGAAATTACTGTCGGCACCGTACTTCTTTTTTGTTTTTTCTTCATGCGGAAATCCCTTCGGATACCCACCCCACACCTACCCTTTTTTCATCTGAGCGCCAATCCCGGTTGCATTCAAAGCCTTGGAGCCCGGGGTACGTTCTTCTACAATTCACTAATCATTTTTATACCTTCAATAGAGTAGTTAAGACCGCTTGTGTTTATAAAATATTATACTACTACTTGGTTGTTGCCTGAGGCTTCTCCCGCGTGGAATTCTGATCCCGTTCCCGCTATCCATGAGACCCTATTCCACCCCCACAACCTATATAAGGTACACAATTCCACTATACATAATTTACGCACATTTTGTTATATCTCAAAGGGTCTAGGTAGCGTTTTCGTTGAAAGCTCCCAGACGACTTATTTTTTTCCGATACCTCAATAAATGTTATTATATTTTAGCCAGTGTACACATAAACTTGACAAATTATATAGTAAAACCTTCCTCGAAAACCACTCTATTTATTGGTGAAAACAGCATGAAAAACGGTGCATTCGTTTTTGAGTTTATCGCGAACAGACAGACAGACGCGGCGGAGGACTTTGAGATTTTAACTAGGTAGGTAGTCTAAAACGGGTGGAAGGAACGACTTGGGCAACCAAGCGCAGGGCACGCCGCAATAGCGGCGGTAAGGCCCATCATGGAGGATTGGCTGGAGAGGCGACACGGAAGCCTCTCCTACCGACTGACGCAGGTGATCTCAGGGAAGGGGTGCTTCGGGTACCACCTGCATCGGATCAGGAAGGAGCCAACGCCTGAGTGTCATCACTGCGACGCGAGCGAAGACTCAGGGCTGCACACGCTGGCGGACTGCCCGGCGTGGGAGGCGCCGAGGCGTGACCTCGTGGCAGCCATCGGGGTGGGAGTCCTCTCGCTCGGCAGCATGATTGCGGCAATGGTGCGGAGCGCGAGCGCGTGGGCCGCCGCCGCCTCCTTCTGCGAGCAAGTAATGCTCGCGAAGGAGGTGGCGGAGCGCGCCCGGGAGAGACTTAGAACTCTCCCGGTCCGCCGAGCCCGCAACTTGCTCGCCGCGCGTCGCAGGCAACTCAGGCGCCGGAGGTCGCTTAACGACCTCCGTCCTCCATGAGCGCAGGCCTGGGGGTGGCGGGTGAGGCCACCTGTCACCCCAGCAGAAGCAGGCCGGGACGGTGGGGCGACTAGCGCCCCTCCCCCAAACCGGGGCAAGACGGGGACACCGTGGTTCCCAAACCCGAGGGGGCCATCTCGAAACCGGAGATGGCCCAGGGTCAGTCGGGGTGCGAGGGATATGCTCTATGGGCAACCTTACACCCCGGCGTCTGTAGACCCGAGACGGCGTGCGGTTTTAGTCGGTTCAAGCCCGACATAACCGCCCCCGCTGGCACGCGGGGGGTATCCGAAGGGATTTCCGCACGAAAAAAAAAAAAAAGGTAGTCGAAAACGATTTTAAGCTGCAGATTATGCGCTGTCCGATAAACATACCGCTTTACAAAACTGAAGCTAGATTTCTCATTCTTCTCCCTGACGCGACGCATTTGAAATTTATAGACAAATTCTTAAACCAGTAAGTACAGAGCCTTTAATAAAGGTGACATTGAAAAGTGACAGCTTTGATATAGTCGAATTGTTACGTGTCGTGTCGTATCCGACAATATTTGATTGAATACAATGTACCCTTGACAAGTTAGTCATGGTTCGAAAATATGTCTTTATTTAAGTAAGTACGTATGTCGGCTTGTCGCACAACTGTTTTATACATATACCCACCTACACATTTTCATTGACAGAAAAATTAACCATGACGGAAGATAATTTTATCTCTCGAAAAAACCCTATCACATAATTTACTTAATGAATAAAGGTACAGTCGCCTTCAAAAGTCGCTGAACACAAACAAAACAAACCTAGAATTAATAATAAGAGGACTAAGAATTAATAGTCAGTAACAGACAGTAGATATATTGTATAAACAGACAAGTACCTCGCGCTTCTAACTCGCATTAAATTTCTATGCCTAAAAAAAAAAAAATTTCTTCATAGGAGGTTTAGTTATGACCCCCTGAGTCCGAAATGACCACTGGTCAAAAAGTTTATATATATATATATATTTATATATATATATATATATATGTATGTATGGTTCCACTTCCCAAAATTTGCGGCACTCTCAAAATTTCACGTTCCATGAAAGATATTCGAACCGTTCTAATTTTATCCCATAGTATACATGAATACCAACAACTTTTATTTATAAACCTATAAGATTAAAACTTTAACTAAAAGTGGAGGGGGGAAAAACCAAAATTTTTCGGGAAAAGAATCATAACTTCTAACCGGTGAACATTCTTGCTGTCGGACACATTTTTAATCGATAGGCCATTTTTAAGTCTAAAATAAATATCTGAAAAGTTTTTCGTTAAAAGTTACCGTTTTCGAGAAAAAAAAATTAAACTGTTTAAAGTCCGTAGGTCTCTATATAAAATAATATTAATTGCTTCACGAAATCTACCTGTGCGTTCCCCCTGCGAGAACGGATTTTTTAAAATAGCGTGTTATGACCATTTGCAATAGGTCTCTCGCACGTTTTCTGCCCGCGCGACAGGCAGTCTTTGTGATATTACCCAACCAATAGGTAATCTGTGATATTACGTTACAAGAGCTAAGAGGGGTAGAAGTTAGGGGTGTCTTCTCATGTAGTCCGGGCAAGACGGCAGGGAAGCCGCGCGGGATAGTGGCCGGACCCATACGATTTGCACAAAATCCTGCTAAAAATTCATGCGATATGCACAAAATCCTGCAAAGAAATCTATACGATTTACATGACGTGTAGGTGCTCACATGTGTGACACCCATGAGGCAGCGCGAGCTTGAAACTGGTGAACTTGCATTATAGGTTTGATTACCGTAGACGAAGGTATGAAGTGTGTGAGGATAGCAGCAGATGAAATAAGTCAAATGAACCATCAATAAGATTTTATTCACAAATTTCTGGCTTTTGATTTTTTTTGCGTAGAACCCTAATTCTTATTCCAAAATTAAAGTGACCAATCTGCCAGTGAAACTCCTGTCAAAATCGGCCTAGCCGTTCGAAAGATCACCTAATTCAGAAAGACATACAGACAAAAATTTTTAAAATTGTTTTTTTTTTGTTATAGGTATGTAATACATATAACAGACCCGAGACGGCGTGCGGTATTAGTCGGTTCAAGCCCGACATAACCGCCCCCGCTGGCCAGCGGGGGGGTATCCGAAGGGATTTCCGCACGGAAAAAAAGAAGTATTTAATACATTCATATTTATTAAAAAATTTAGAGCTAAGGTAGGTATGTATTAACAAAATAAAAGCTGAAGCTGAAGGTAAAGTCTCAGGAAAGAGAGTCACCATTACATACACGTATCATGTTAACAATGGTGGCACTCAGCTTGACAGCCTCATCAGAAGAGGATTGTCGTCGCAGCACCGCGTGAAACTCACCGGTCCCTAGTGCACTTGTGCTGCGACCACAATCCCCTTGCCCGGCTATGCACTTGCTGACCCCTGAACGCAATCAAACCGAAATTGGATTACTATGGAGGGTTTTTTGCAATCCTGCACGGTGGTACCCACCCGGCCGAATTTTGTGACAAATTTGTGTCATCAAATTTCTACCACCAGAATGCATTACACATTTACATTTTTTTTTTTTTTTTCGTGCGTCTGCATCTACAATCAGTCCCAGGACTATAAGCAGATTTGTTGGGCGGTTGAAGCATTGAGAGGGGTCTCCCCAGCAGGAGACACTCCAATTTAACATCGAGCATGTAGAGTCTGGATATCATGGCGTTTAAGGCGTTTCCTGTAGCTGATTTTTGTTAATTCGGCAGCTAAGTCATTCGGGTGGTTGTCGAGCCGATTTTTGTAGTTAGTGGAGGACTGTTGGATCTCTTCCTTTACTGTTTTAATTTCCAGAGCTTCATGGATTTCAGAGTTAGTGAGAAACCATGGAGCATTCGACAAGGTACGAAGTATGCCATTCTGCAGTCTCTGTATAATATTTAGATTGGAGTTACAAGCGCTTCCCCAGAGTTGGATCCCGTACATCCACACATGTTTGAGGATCATTTTATAGATTAGGAGCTTGTTGTCCACCGAAAGTTTAGAGTTGTGTGCCATCAGCCAATACATGGTCCGGAACCGTATGTTTGTTTCATCGCGCTTTGTTTTGACATGATTTTTCCATGTCAGCCTTCTGTCTAGGTGTATTCCAAGGTACTTGACAGAGTCACCTTGGGGCAGGGTATTGTTTCTCAGTTGCACGGGTGAACAGTTTCCTTTTCTAAGCGTGAATGTTATGTGGGTCGATTTAGAAGCGCTTGCTTTGATGCGCCACTTCTGCAGCCAGTCACCTACTTTGTTGAGGCTTTCTTGTAAAATATTTGAAGCAGTTTGTGGATCTGGACTGCTTGCTAATAGTGCAGTGTCATCAGCAAATGTAGCGTTCATTACTTGTGTTGACTGAGGGAGGTCTGCAGGGTACAAGGTGTACAGGATTGGGCCAAGAACGGAGCCTTGGGGCACACCGGCCGAGATCTTATAAATTTCTGATGCATCACCACTTTCTCGTACTTGAAACATGCGATTTGACAAGTAAGAATTCATCAAAGTATAGTAGGTATGTGGTAGCAAAGTTTTTATTTTGGAGAGTAGGCCTTTATGCCATACTTTGTCAAATGACTGCTGGATATCAAGAAACACAGCAGAGCAGTACTCTTTGGCTTCAAGGGAATGCCGTATTTTGTCACAAACTCGGTGGACCTGCTCGATGGGAGTGGTGTTTTCTGAACCCAAATTGGTGTTTGGGGATGGCTTCATTTTCATCCAATAGCGGCAGTATTCTGTTCAGGAGAATCCTTTCAAACACTTTAGACAGGACAGGTAGAAGACTTATCGACCTGTATGATGTAGCATGATCTGGAGGTTTTCCTGGCTTATGTATCATGGAGATGATGGATACTTTCCACATAGTTGGGAAGTGTTGGACCCTGAGGACACCATTAAAGAGTGTTGTAATGAATACTAAAGCTTTTCTAGGAAGTTGCATAAGAACCTCTTTAGTGATTAGGTCAAAGCCAGGGGCTTTGTTGTTCTTCATTCTTTTCAAGGCCCATGTAAGCTCACGCACTGTTACTGGCCTTGGTGGAAGTGATAATTGAAGGTCTTGCTGTAGTTGGTTATCTACTTCCCTCTCGAATTCTTCGCATTCACTATCGTTTGGTTTAAATACGTTAGCTAGATGTTTTGCGAATGTTTCTGCCTTTTCTTTACCAGTCCTAGCCCAACCTCCGCTACTGTTTCTTATTGCAGACTTAAATGGTTGCGGTCTTTTAAACGTTTTTGTGAATTTCCAGAGCGCGTACTGAGATGATGCGGTAGCGGTCAGATTTTGCAGTTTACTTTGTAGCGTTGCATTATTTATACTATCCAACATTTCTTTCAATTCACTTGCGGCTTTGTTTAAGGCGGTCTTATCAGATTTATGTCTAGATTGATGCCAGACCCTTCTAAGCTTCTTTTTTCCAGAACTTTATTTTTTATATCGAGAGGAATGTTTCCAGTAGTAGCCCTTTTCTTTTTGATTGGAGTGTTCATCCAGCATGCATTCTGTATTAGGCTAGTAATGTAGCTTGTGGCATCTTCTATCTCATCTGATGTTTTTTGGGATACATGTAGTTGTATAGTTTCCTCTATGTATTCTCTAAATCCTTCCCAGTCTGTAAATTTGTTGGACAATGTCTCGGGTTCTTCGTAGCAAATTATTGTCGTGCTTACGGTTAGAATTACAGGGGAATGATCAGAGTTACTATCATAACAGGGCTCGGCTTTGAGATAGTGTCTCGAGAGTCCTCTGGTGATAAAAAAGTCTAGCAGGTCAGGCTTTCTCTTTGGGTCTGTAGGCCAGTATGTCGGTTCACCGGATGAGATTGAGTCAAGGTTATTTCCGTCAATGCATCCCTTAAGCTGTCTCCCTCTTGTTGTTATTAACCTGGAGCCCCAGTACGAGTGCTTGGCATTCCAGTCGCCACCAGCAATGAATCTGTTTCCCAGTGTGTGGAAGAACTCGGAGTACTTTGCACTGTCTATTCTATGCTTCGGTGGGCTATATACCGCAGATATATTGAGAGGTCCATCCTTACTCTCAACTACAACAGACGTTGCCTGGATATTGCTTGTTTTATATTCGGGCATGACATAGTGCTTAATGTTCGCTCTAATGGCTATAGCAGTTCCAGCGTGGCCAGTGCCATCAGGGTGACAAGTAATGTAGGTGCAGCAGCCCTTAATTTTTATGTTGCTTTTTTCTGTACAGTGTGCTTCAGATATGAGCACAACATCAAGTTTATTACTTGCAATTAGCACCACATATACATAGATGCGAATATATGGTCCTATATATCTGGGTATTTCTATTTATAATGTGTGTTCGTTTTGGTGCCAGACTTACCTTTAATCTCAAAATTTAGTAGTTTCATTGTTACTGTTATTTTAGACCCTACAATATTCAGTGTCGGAGTCAAGGAACCAGCAGGCTTAGTAGGTTGGAGCCTAGGGCGGCAGATTTTAGAGACGGCAAATATGGGGCAATTATTTTGTCTTACAGATATAAAAATAGTCATTTTGTAAATGTTTTAAGGTCCACACAAAAAATCATATGTAATATTTTTCACCACATACATACATTTTTCTACAATTTTCCCGCCCCAAAGTCAAAGTCCGTTTGCGGTGTTGGAAACAAACTAGGTATATCTTGTGTCCCGAGGGGGCCATCTGGAAACCGGAGATGGCCCAGGGTCAGTCGGGGTGCGAGGAAAATGCTTTATGGGCAACCTTACACCCCGGCGTCTGAAGACCCGAGACGGCGTGCGGTTTTAGTCGGTTCAACCCCGACATAACCGCCCCCGCTGGCCAGCGGGGGGGTTTCCCCACAAAAAAAAGAAGGTATATCTTGTGCAATCGTAACTGAATCGATGGATTGTAAAAAAATTGGTAGGGGTGGCCAAATTTTAATAGTCTACTGGCGAAAAATGTCTAAATCCGCCACTGACGATATTTGTTACATGACGATTTAGAACGAATTAATTACGAATAGTGAATCGCTCTGTATTTGATTTCGAAACGCATTTTTTCACTGAAATTTTTACATACAATTTGCAACAATTACCTAGACTTTAAAACTGTTGATAGTGGGTCAGTGAGGCAAGGCGTATTGTCTTAAGCATAACTATAGCGTACCGATTATTGTAAATGTTTATCGTTAAACTCTTTTTCTAAACGGCTGAACAGACTTTAATGATTTTACTTACATGTCTTAATAGGTCGCTGGATGGTTTAAATTTATGCAATATTCTACACGGTAGGTGGCGCTGCATAGATACGGGTTGTAATATTACCTGCTCAATATTTTGGAGGCATATGAAAGGGGAAATTGAGGACGTACATACTACGAAAAATGGTTACAAACTTATCATAACTTCACGCCTGTATCCCCGAAATGGTTACAATCGCCCTTCAAACTGCACCGACAAACGTGTGTTTTTGACACCAGTCTAAGTATTTAACTATTAAAATAGTGAAATTCGTAGTTATGCTCTACTTGTCTTCATGCAAATTTTAAGAAAAACCATCTAGCCGTATTTGCGTGATTGCGTAATAAACAAACTTAAATAAATAAATAATAAATAAATATTCTAGGACAAATTACACAACGCCATCTAGACCCAAACTAAGCAGAGCTTGTCATAATTATGGGTTCTAGCATGAGGATTAACATATTCAAATACTTTTTTTTGTAAATAAATACCTATTATATATAGGTAGAAACAGCCAGACCATAATACATATATACATATATGCACTGAGCAGGAATCGAACCCACGACCTCTGACTTAGCAGTCAAACGCACTACCGCTACACTACAGAGGTCGTCCACTTATTAATTAGGATTTCTTTATACTTTTAAAGAAATTGAATCTTTCTGAGTCAGTATGATCTTTCAAAACAAAACCTACCTACGTTTTCGTGAGGTTATTAAACCTTCTGAATCACTCATATTTGATTGCGTTTTTAAATATATTGTGAGGTTTAATTTTATCAGTTTTGAAATCACACATTTCGTATTTTACTGAATCTGGCCCCAGTTTGACAATAAAATTCACAGACGAAATTACTTTCTTGTTTGAAACTATTTTATATATGACGAATATGCTTGTGTAAGATTAGTGCGCAGTTTGTATGCACTCCTGCGCACCATTGAGGCGGTAACGTGTGATGAAATGCTGTGGGACGCTGGCAGCTGGTCTCACGCGTACGGATAACATCTCAGAAACGTGCAATGTGTGTTTGTTTAGCTGAGAATGTTAATTCAAATAATTTAAACCTATTCTTTAACTGAACACTGAATATTATATTTAATTTTGAGAGAGACTGACAATATTGCCGATTTTGATCTAGGTTTACAGGATAAATTTATATTTAAATATATGTATTATGTATAACATGAATAAAAAAAAAAAAAAATCCCAACTAAGGCTAAAACACCCAGTTTAATTAGGCGGATTTACACTGATAAATTTCAGCCTAATGGTTAAACTAATGGCAGCACTGAATAGCATTTTTCTGTGCTTTTATCTAAATACAAATAAATAAATATTGTAGGACAAAGTCACAACGCCATCTAGACCCAAACTAAGCAGAGCTTGTCATATGGGTTCTAGAATGCGGATAAACATAATTAAATACTTTTTTTTGTAAATAAATACATATTATATATAGAAACACCCAGACCAATGCAAATATACATATTTGCACTGAGCGGGAATCGAACCCACGACCTCTGGCTTAACAGTCGAACGCACTACCGCTACGCCACGGAGGTCGTCTTTTTCTATCACTCACAATAGTCATTGACTAGAACGAGAAAAACAACCCGGAATCGACCGTCAGGTGGCGTAATCGACTACGATAACGTAGGATACGATACGGCTGGTATACGGATAGATTATAGCCTGGAATAACACGTAGGCTACTTTTTAAATGGGTTGCGGGAATGGGATCAGAATAACATGCGGGCGGAGCTGCGAGCAACAGTGTTGTGTTCAAGGTATGTTCAATTAAATGTTTAAGCAATTTGTATGCTAACTTTTCCTATAGATTTAGATCGGAAAAAGAGAACATCTAGGACGGGACTTGAACCCGCGACCAGTCCCTTACAGGGGGAACGCTTCAATTAGATTTCAATTAAATTTTTAATCAATTTGTATGCTTACTTTTCCTATAGATTTAGATCGGAAAAAGAGAACTTCTAGATCTAGACCTAGATCTTTATCTAAATCTATAGCTAGTGCTATATCTACAGTTACTAGTTTCCATATTAACAAGGCTTCGGGGAATTCTTGATTGTATATAAATGGCTACTGTCACCTAATTGTATAAGGTAAGCAATCTGACAGCCTATCAATAAAATGTATAATATAACGTGTTCTTGGTTCTTGGGAACTGAACCGGTTGCAGCTTATCTTCAAGGCTTCGCTGTATATCCGGCGTTGCATTGCTACAACAATAAAAAGCAAACTTCACAAAGTTTTTTAGGAAATCTTATTACTTAACGTGGATTTTATCTAGGGCGCATCTCTATGAATTCACCTCGCCTGGTGGTAAGCTAAACGGGAAGTCTAAGGAATGAGGGTTGCAGATACAAATAATGCTACAATGGTAGCCCTCAGTTTGACGGTCTCATCAGATAATTTTTCACGCCCCACTTAAAGGGGTGGATTAACACCGTATAAGAGTGACATCTCAGCATTGGCATGTGTTGTACTTGATATAAAACGGAGAGGGTGGGACTACACGACGATGTGTAGTGTTTAGGAATTTCATGATTTTTTCATGGCTCCCATCACCAGATCTTAACCAAAGTTTTTCGGGAATATACCTAATATTCCATGTTTTGCAACAAAAGAAAAGAATTGACGAAATGATCGCTGCTGCACACAAGAAAAATGAGGACCCACTTTTTGTTTTGAAGTTGGTTAAAAACACAGGTTCATAGCAAACTTTTGTGCATACCTGTAATTGTTAAATAACTATAGTTTCCCGCGGTTCAATTAGACTACCTACCTTGAAAAACACAAAATGACATTTTCAAGTCGAAAAGTGTCAATCATCTTAATATGAAAGGATAATCGATAGCCGAGCATCCTATCATTAGCATCCATTCGGTTGTTGGCACGATAAGTTTAAAGTGAAAAAAAATGTAGGTACTGTAGCGTCCGGGGGTTGGACGCCACAATACCTCGTGTTGATGAAAGATAAACACAAGGAAAGTTGATTATATCTCATTTATTTATTAATTCAACAAAGCTTCCTATATCGAGTTTAGGGAGGTTTTTACGCGTATATATTTATATTTAAACGAACTAGGGAATCGCGATCTCCGCTCAAGGACTGAGCCTAAATTTAATACACTTATATCTTCTCTTCGGCCGGCGGACCCGGGCGGCGCGTCAAGTCGCCCGCTGTCAGCCGCACACCCGAATGCAGCTCCAAGCAATTGTTTTTTCTTCCCTATCCTATATTCAAATCAATTATGTATTTATTTTTAAACTCTGACACATGATGGCCAGGTAAACGAACCGTAGTGTGTCGAACGAGGTCGCACACTACAGTACTTAAACATTACCTACATGTTTAAAAAAAAAATGTAGGTACATAAACATTGTGCGAGGGATATGCTCTATGGGCAACCTTACACCCCGGCGTCTGTAGACACGAGACGGCGTGCGGTTTTAGTCGGTTCAAGCCCGACATAACCGCCCTCGCTGCCCGGCGGAGGGTGGGGGATCCGAAGGAATTTCAGCACGAAAAAAAAAAAGGTACTTAAACATTCCCGAGGGGGCCCCCGAAACCGGAGATGGTCAGCCGGGGTGCGAGGGAAATCCCTGAGCCACCTTACACCCCGGCGTCTGAAGACCCGAGGCGGCGTCCGGTTTAATCGGTTCAAGTCCGACATAACCCCCCCCCCCCGCTGGCCGGTGGGGGGGTATCCGAAGGGATACCCCCGCACGAAAAAGAAAAAAAAAGGTATACCTAGATGTCACCATTACTTTTTTCATTCATTATCAGTATTATCACAGTGTTGTTCTAGGTAGCATCTGAAGGCTTGCACTTTGGAGCCCGGGGTCCACTTTCCTACTCTTTGTCTATATTTGTCTATCCGTGGCTTTTTTGGCCATCTAACCTCCCAAGCCTCAAAGAAAGCCTCCACCAGAGCCGTGTCCATTCTCCACAAAACCGTCTCCACAAAGGTCTTCGATATTACGCATACACCCCCTCACACACTTTCGATGTAGTTCTTGTTATACAGTCAACTTGGCGAGCTACCAATAAAAAGACAACACTCCATGTGGTAACAATTGGCGAGGTATGCATTACAACCATGCACCATCCGTGCAATCGAGGTTTCATGAATCTTAATTTAGTTACTTCGTAATGCTCTACGTAGAGATTTTACAAAAAAATTCACACAAAGTTACAAAGTTACATTATGCGGTATAGTTACTGAGTATTTAGTATCCAAAAAGACGGTCAATTACTAAACAAAACAAGATTTTGCTGTACTGTCGCGTGTCGTGTTTGTCTTTTCCACTTCGATATAGCCGCTGCCGTTTCATCAAGCCCACGTTAGCCTTTGATAGGCACATGACCACACGGACCATGAGGTTTCCATACGGTAAAAGAATGGTGGGGCTCTAGAGACTGAAATTTGTTTCTCTTTTCCTTTGTTAAGCTACAGTCAAAGTGCATACCTTTTTTTTTTTTTTTTTATCGTGCGGAAATCCCTTCGGATACCCCCCCGCGTGCCAGCGGGGGCGGTTATGTCGGGCTTGAACCGACTAAAACCGCACGCCGTCTCGGGTCTACAGACGCCGGGGTGTAAGGTTGCCCATAGAGCATATCCCTCGCACCCCGACTGACCCTGGGCCATCTCCGGTTTCGAGATGGCCCCCTCGGGTTTGGGAACCACGGTGTCCCCGTCTTGCCCCGGTTTGGGGGAGGGGCGCTAGTCGCCCCACCGTCCCGGCCTGCTTCTGCTGGGGTGACAGGTGGCTTCACCCGCCACCCCCAGGCCTGCGCTCATGGAGGACGGAGGTCGTTAAGCGACCTCCGGCGCCTGAGTTGCCTGCGACGCGCGGCGAGCAAGTTGCGGGCTCGGCGGACCGGGAGAGTTCTAAGTCTCTCCCGGGCGCGCTCCGCCACCTCCTTCGCGAGCATTACATGCTCGCAGAAGGAGGCGGCGGCGGCCCACGCGCTCGCGCTCCGCACCATTGCCGCAATCATGCTGCCGAGCGAGAGGACTCCCACCCCGATGGCTGCCACGAGGTCACGCCTCGGCGCCTCCCACGCCGTCACGCCGGGCAGTCCGCCAGCGTGTGCAGCCCTGAGTCCTCGCTCGCGTCGCAGTGATGACACTCAGGCGTTGGCTCCTTCCTGATCCGATGCAGGTGGTCCCCGAAGCACCCCTTCCCGGAGACCACCTGCGTCAGTCGGTAGGAGAGGCTTCCGTGTCGCCTCTCCAGCCAATCCTCCATGATGGGCCTTACCGCCGCTATTGCGGCGTGCCCTGCGCTTGGTTGCCCAAGTCGTTCCTTCCACTCCACCACGATGGCCTGGCGGAGCTGGGACTGCACGGCCTCGATTTCTCGAGGCTCGGGGTTCCATCCCTGCTCCCGCGCCTCCTTTCGCCACTGGTACAGTTGCGAAAGGGCTCTCGCTTCCAGGTCCCATGGCGGAGTTCCGGCAAGGAGACTCGCCGCCTCGAAGGAGATCGTGCCCCTCGGATGACCCTGATGGCCAGAACTCGCTGCGGAGCGCGCAGCATCTGCACAGTTCTGGTCCTCAGGGCCTCCGCCCATATTGGGCACCCATACAGGGCCATGGACCGCACGATCCCCGCGTAGGGTCTCCTGTAGGAGTCATCGGGCCCCCTCATGTTGGGCAACAGCCGAGCCAGAGCAAGAGCTGTGCCCTTCAATTTGGGGGCCAGACTTCGGATGTGCTCTCCGAAGTCCCATCGGCCGTCGAGCACTAGCCCCAAATATTTCATTTGGGGCTTGATGCCGATGCGATTTCCTCCCACGATGAGACTGGATCCCTCGGGTGGCTTGCTCCGAGGCCCTCGGTTTTATGCAGGGCCACCTCGAGACCCAGCCGCTGTCAAAGTGCATACCTAATTATTCCATTGGTGACTATTTAACTACGCCACTGGTGTCACGTAACATTGTCTCTTCATTATCGTCCACAATTCCCATTTTTTTCTGAATATGTAGGAATATTTGGCAATTTATTGAAAGGGTATATCGTTTTTGAAGAAGGATTTAGGAGTGAAAGGCAATATCAAGAAGCCTGGCATGCGTCCCCGAAACTCGAACCTGTTACTGTGAAAATATAGAGCCTAACTATAAATATAACTAAATATAAAAACTAACCAAACAACAGAACAGACATACTGGTGTGATACACAGTCAGTTCGTATATAATTACTGCGCTTCATAAATTCATACTTACATAAGGACAAGAAAGATCACGTCATGTGGCAAGCGGGGGCTCGGAGCACCGGTAATTTATTCCTTGGCAATTTCTTTGCACCCTGGGGTTGAACACAAGACACTCTTTGTTTACCTTTAAAGGCGTAAGAGTTATGGCGACCGTAAAAAAGTGGATCATGTTCGACCGGACCCGAGTAGAAAGTGAAACCGCTCAGTGTAGTTAGTATAAAAATTGTAGCAATGCTTGCGGCCGGTTCAGTCGAGCGCGCGCAACGCCGCGTTACTCCCGCCTACAAGCATAAACAAAATGGTCAGTTTTCACTTTCATTTGTGTTTGTTTTTTTTTATGTAAAGTATCACGTAATATCTATTATATGTAGTGTATTTATTTAGTGATAATAAAATTATAGTGTATTTTATTTAGTGACTTTGTGAAAGTATGTATATATTTAATAAATAAGTATATATTTTTATTTAGCATATTTTATCTTTTTATTGATAACAATAGCTTTTGTTTATTTATTTATTTTACTAATTGTTACGTTTTTTTTATACCAGCTGTATTAAACCATTGTTCTATTTCGTTGGTAACTAAACTAACACATTGTTGGACATCATGTTATAATATAATATGTAATTTTAAGGCTTCCAAACATCAAGAACCGCGAACACAAAAAAAATGTTGGTTATAATTATTTATTATTCTATAATAATTATTACAGTTTTTTTAAATTATTCTTCGTAACTAAATAAAATATTCTACGACATTCTACACAACGCTATCTGCATGGACCCAATGTAAGCATTGCTTAACTAGCTTGTGTTATGAGTTCTAGAATGCGGATATACATACTTAGATACATTTTCTTTTGTAAATACATACATAGAAATACCCAGACCAATGCAAATAGACATATTCATGTATACTAATATTTGCACTGGGCGAGAACCAAACCCGCGATCGCACACTACCGCGACGCCGCAGAGGTCGTCAAAGGTATATTTACTACACAATACGCACAGTTATCTATACAATTATTTACGATAAGTATATAAGGTTAATACCCTATGCGATAAACATGATCATCACAGCAGCGTTAGTCCCGGTTGATTTTTAAACTAGCACCCTATTTGACAATATTGATATTGAATATTACCGATGATTATTTACTCAAAAACATCAGACATAATCAAGGCAAGGCAAATTTTGAATGTTTGCAATGCCCTGTACTATTCATATTAAAAGCGATACACGTTTCGGTGCCTATAGTTCGATTTTGTTTTTATTATAAACATTATTTCCATTTCATACAATTTCCATTATAATAATTATTTCATCTAGACTTTTTCAGAAGTAATTTAACTATGTAAATAAGTAAATATTGCAGTGTAGCAGTGTGTGTGAGTTGTTCAAAAGCCCGAAACGATAAAAAAAACTTTGAATCTTTTTATAAATCTTTTTTATTTTCAATCTTCTCTATTTATTATATTCAAATATTTGTGGCTATTACCCATTTTCATTTTTTAAATTTCATATAAGCGCATTCTATATTTAAATTTTTGTTACTCCAATTCTTACCAATATTGCGCAACGTTGATAAAAAAATGTATTTCTAACCACAAATGTATTGTGACCAGAACAATGAATGAAACAAAGTTTTTTGTTCCTTACGACCTTGATATGAGCATGTTAGTCAGGTGGTAGAAACGACTTTACTTATTATACAATTTATCCGACAAAAAGTAAATGGCATTGAAAATCCTTTCACCCAGCCACGGAAGTATTTACAGTATTGAAGGCAAGCGGGAACGGGTGGCGCCGTACAGTGACACAGCCTGAAAATGTGTTCAATATTATGCTAAATAATAAATAGCGTTTAGTGCAAATGTATTTACAAAAGAACATTTATCTAAGTATTTTTATCCACAACTAGAACCCAATTACAAGCTAGGAAAGCTATGCTTACTTTGGGTCTAAATAGCATTGGGTAGTGTTGTAAACCTTTAATTAGTAAATTAATAAATGTTGCTATTATGATGCAACGGATTTTGTCGAATTTGGAGACAAATGAAAGAAGAAAAAATCTTATTTTAAAATGCATAAAAAACTATGACGAATTAATGAGATAAACAATAAAAACGAAAACACTACAAAGGCGCATAACATTAATTAATAATAATCATGATTTTTTATTCTATCTCATACATTTGTGTTAACAAAAAGTGAGGTAGCCTTGTGAAATACTTAAAAAAATATTTTTGTTGGAACTACTTCTCTACTTTCATTTCTTTTTTATTATTACAATATGAGGATTATAACAATACATGTTGAAAGAATAAAGACAATACAATATATATATGGCAATATAATATGAGATATAAAACAATGATGTTATAAACCGTAAAAACGTAAAAAAAACTTCTACTTATCTTTTAATTGCTTGAGAAATCGATTATTCGGTTAAATCGATGAATACGTTAAGAAATGAAAGATGTGGTTGATTTATAACCGATTGTACTCGATTTAGGTTGTGTAATATTGATCTCAATTGATCCGTGAAGCCGTGAACCCGTATTTACTCTACTTTCTAATCGTAATATCGGACGTAACAGTCGCCATTGGGAAATTAAATTAAGGCTACAGTCTATAAGTACATACCGAGGTACTTAGGTACTCTTATTGCGTTATAAAACTATAACTGCTTTGGATTAGGAAGTTGGTTCATTAGCATAGAAACTCAACATGTACTTTACAAAGAGAGGTCTTAGATTTATACTGTAAAATCAATTGATTTCGATACATCGATATATCGCATCGATATATGATAGTTTTATCGACATAATTAGAGTAGTTTTCGAGACCCTGTGTGGTTAAATTACTTAAATGGCACCTAATTACAGTCAACGACAGTTGCGAAACATGAAAAATACAAACGATTTTGACGTTAAATAATATAAAAAATGAAAAAAATTAATATAGATACAGTTAATGAACACAGTTAATATAGGATACAGTACCTCTAAATATGTTTCTAATCCTAAATTGATCTGTAAATTGGAAAAATGTTGACCTATTTTTATCGCTGACTCTATTCGTTTTGTTACAATCTTATAAAATAATTAAAAAGAATTAATTACATATTTTAACAACGAGGATATTAGTCAGACATATGAGCTTATTCGGACTTATTCAACTTTCTTATGAACGTAAATCGTGAGTAATAATGAAAAAATAAATAAGATTGCTGAATTATATGTCAAAATAATAAAGCATTATATTTTTGCAACATTTTCTCAAAATCTTCACTTTAATTACAACGCAATATGATTTATGCTGTTTATCTGTTATTAAGTTTTTAGCGGCGATAGCCCAGTGGTGTACGTAACGGACTGCCGTAACGAGGTCTCGAGTTCGATCCCAGGGCGCCCCGGGCACACACCTCTGACTTTTCGTAGTTATGTGTGTATTTAAAATGTTTATTATCGCTCGCTTAGTAATGTGCCTGGTAGATGGCAATAGGCTCGCCCCCTATTATATTGGGACCTAAACATAACTGGCGAATCGTGGGTGTATAATACACCTCTGCCTACCCCTTCAGGGATACAGGCGTGAAGTTATGTTATGTTAAGTTTTTAGCGGTCGAATGATATAAGAGAGACTATATGTATTGTTAGCTGATAATATCCTAACAATCTAGCCCCAAATGTCTTATGTGATTTCGTAGCACTTTTTGATGGACTGGTTGATAAGTTAGAAACATAATTGTAGTGGTGTGCCAATTTTTTTTTGGATAATCGTGTGATAGCTTCTGTATGAATTCATTAACATCAACATTATCAGTTTAACAAAAACGGGATCCTATGAGTCTCGCGTGGGTATGTAATTTTTTATTGCATATTACATAGTAGGAAAACAAATAAGTATATTTATTTTGCGTTATTTTTATATCTTCACTGTTACTGACGTTGCCATGGTCTCCACCATCTTGGTCGCCTCGAGACGATGGCTACTGATAGACAACTGAAACGTCGGAAGTAGTCTAAATATAAAAACAAAACCAAAAAAATCCGTTAAAATTGGTTTATTTCTCTTTAATAAGTTATATTCGCGTAAGCTTTCGATAAAACTATTAAACATAAACCGACGTTGACCAATCTAGCTATAGACTAGTTTAATCTATACCGACATTGTTTTTAATAGGTCAACTTGTCAAGCAACGCTCGAAGGTAAGGCTAAGGTACTTAAATAGGCATAATGTTACCAGCCTTGACCTACGCCCACACATGGTTAGCACACCTACAATTGATCCAGACCGAACATTGTTATCTTGTTGTGTGACTGTGTGAAATTCTAACAACAAGACACGTTCATGTGAAGATTCTCAAGATTGCAATAGTGTTTCATTATTACTTAGTTCTTTTAACAACAATTTGTTTAAAATACTTACTTCTCTAATTTTTAGAAGCAGTTGTCTTTGTCTCATTCTGGTTTCACGCGGGAAAATTTCGTCTCCAACTCTCTGCCGGGTCCAATATGTTTTTATTTTAAGAAAAAATACTTATAAAAGAAATTACTAGTGTGCCCTCTCTCAACCCCTCCAGCTAAGCTAAATTGCTTGTGTAAGGAGTGAGTTCACATCGGCAGTATGATGACCAGGATTTAGAACCCGGGACCTCTCGATCGTAAGACCGACTCCTTAATTACTAAGCTACCGACGCTCTCAACGCCTATTACCTTCATGCAAGTGCCAGCAAAATTGCCAAAGTTTTATCGGAATCGGATGAACGGTAGGGCAGTAGTTAAAGTACGGACTACCAAAAATGACATTAATATAATAAATTCCTGATTTCGGTGGACCTGAAGATACAGTAAAATTACTTATGTAATTCACGATGGCCGATAATATTCATTCAGAATTCTTAACGGTGAAAGTTTCATACAATTACGATGCCAGTAATACTTTCACTCTACCAATCCTATAGGGACTGACGTGACGTCAGCAACACTGCCGAGAAACAGGTTCCTTCATTCAGTTGAACTCACAAAGAACCATTATCATATCCTTAAAATGTTGTCAATCGTTATAATTCTGATTGACATTGTCGTTGGTATTTTAGAAGCCTATTGGCGGATTTTAGAAGCGGTCAATTTAGAGACAACATTTGTTTATGTTTTACAGAAATAGATTCATTCGAA
Organism: Cybosia mesomella; assembly: GCA_946251805.1. Taxonomy (NCBI): domain Eukaryota; kingdom Metazoa; phylum Arthropoda; class Insecta; order Lepidoptera; family Erebidae; genus Cybosia; species Cybosia mesomella. The sequence goes on from OX276406.1 coordinate 6,213,866, forward strand.
CCACAAACAAGGTACCTAATTTTTTCTACAATTTGAGTAGTCAAAAATAATCTAGAAACTCAAAAATAATGTATTTAACGGTAGGGGTGGTCAAATCTGCCGTCCTCAGGCCGGCAGATTCGGGGTGCCCGGCAACGGACACTTGGGGAGGACACCGTGCGGTTTTAGTCGAGACACGACATAACCACCCCCGCTGGCCAGCGGGGGGGTACCCGAAGGGATTTCCGCACGTAAAAAAAAAAAAAAGGGGGTGGTCAAATTTGAATAAGTAGCTTACTATCAGCAAATGTATCTATAAAACCGCCACTGATAATTAAATTTATTTCATACGGTTTTACTGGAAGTATTCCAAGGTTCATTGTGAAAGTTAGTGTAGGTGTAGGTACTTAAGTATTATTTGGTAATTAATTAAAGGTAGAGGTACGCCCACAGCTGCCTACACATACTTAAGTAGGTATGTACCTACTACCTACATCGTGATTGCCTAACTATTCATGTAGTGTAGGTGTAATTTAGGTAAATCGATAAATACGAAAGTCGTTTACATCAGATCATAACTTGTGCATCAAACCTTTTTCATTAATCGTAACCAAAAGGTATTTCTAGCTTGATGATTCACACTTACTTAACTTAGGCGAAATAAATGAAATTTTGTAAATCAATACACAAAACAGACAGAGACAAATTATCTTAGCCCAAAACCCTTCATAAAATAATTTAAAAAAACATGAAATACATTAACATTATCCTCTAATAATTGTAAAAATACATACACATCAGTTAATATAAGGTATTTGAATGTCAAGATTGTTCGTTATTTTGTTGGTGTTTGGTAACTTTTGATAGATATCGTTTTCTCAAAATAATATATTCAACTAATCATCTAGATCTCTTACATTTATATAGTACTTATCTACCTAATTAAAGCTTATTAAGCCTACTGAAACACTGTGAGCCCTAGTCACTAGATACTGTTGTAATGTTAAAATATGACACAATTATTTACATTTGTCTCCCATAATTAACTCATTAGCAACACAATAAATATAGATGACTTATCTAATGAAACAATAGAATGATAAGAATTTATGTATACGTCGACAGACAATGCATAACAACAATGCGTGTAGGAACTCAAACAATCTTAAAAGTCGTCTAGATGGATACAGTAATACGTTCACAAGAGTAAAAATAATAGTACTGAGCACAGTCAACGATAAAAGTGGCTCAACACTAAAATACTTACAAAACATTTTTTACATTGAATTGAAATACATGTATCAATAATGATTATAAGTTCTGACGACCTATGTGGCGTGCAAAAGACGTGCGTATTGGAGGAGTAAAAGTCGGCAAGCGGACCTCGGACTCCGAAGTGAGAGCCTCGAATGTGGCCGGAACTAATGCTAAGATGATGATGATGATGTGGCGAAGCGGTAGAGCTTTCGACTACTTAGTCAGACATTGAGGGTTTAATTCCAGTGCAAATATGTTTATGCGGGAATATGTATATTGGCATTGATCTGGGTATTTCTATGTATTATGTGTCAAAAATATCTTTAAGTAGGTATGTTTTCGTTGGGGTGTGTGTTGGGTAACCTCCTCGAGTGTCGCTCCGATTCCGATCCCGCTGCAGTCCGGGGGGAACGGAATCGGAGCGGCCGGTACACCCTGGGCGGCGGTCAATGGCTTCCCCTTCACCCCTTCATAGGGTTGGCATTGATCGTCGGCCAATACCCAACGTGGCGGGAACACATCGCTCTCCGTACTCCTCTGCTTTCAGAGGAGACAGGATGAGCGATGCTGTTAGTGGTGAGATGGCCCAGGGTCAGCCGGGGTGCGAGGGATATGCTCTATGGGTAACCTTACACCCCGGCGTCTGAAGACCCGAGACGGCGTGCGGTTTTAGTCGGTGCAAGCCCGACATAACCGCCCCCGCTGGCAGGCGGGGGGGTATCCGAAGGGATTTCCGCACGATAAAAAAAAAAAAAAAAAAAGGTATGTTTTCGTTCGCATTCTAGAACCCATAAAACAAGATAGTTAAGCTTTTGCTTACTTTGGGTCTAACCTCGCTGTGGAGGATGTCTAAAAAAAGTATTTCGCGTTGTATTTTAATATATTTCATGTTTTGTTTAATATTTTAAGTAAAAAAAAGACGATCAATAAATTGAAACTTTGATAAGCTATTTGTCGTTGACTGTAGGTATATAAAACAATCTTTGACAATCTATTTCTCACTAATTGTTTGCAAAGTTTCGACACTGAAAGCTTCAGTGTAAAGTAAAACAATGATTTTGTATTGTATTGTACGGTCCACCGCGCGTGTCTCGCGTTACGCAATATGGCGTGAGCTCCAATTACTTACTACTGTTGCGCAAGCGCTGGTAAACGTGGTTAACTTACACTGCCGAGTTACACTATTGCAAAGGTGGCGTGTCGTTTGTGAAGCAATAAGGCTTTACATATTTATAATAATAGGTATCATGAATACTATGTTATAATGATGACTTTTGATTTCAATTTGTGATGTTTAAATAAGTGAATTAAGCGGTTAGTTCTTTTTTTAATAATCCTACTGCTAATAATATTACAGGTATATGAAAAAAAAAACCAAATCTCTTCACAAACTTTCAAAGTTTGTGAAGATGTTTGAATATTTGTTATTAAATCACGCTAGTCTCCTTGCTTCACCCCAGGTAGAGAACCTAAATGAAGTACAGTTCCGGACTCGCTCAAACAACTGACCGTATCTGGATGAAATTTGGTACAGGGATAGATTATAGTCTATAATAACACATATACTACTTGTTATCCATAATATATCCATATAGATTGCGAGACTGGCATCAGAATTCCAAGTAGGTGGAGCCGCGGGCCACAGCTAGTAGGCCATTGTGGCATACAAGTTATAGCAGCGAACTTCCTCTTGATCTAATATTCCGTAACACCAATAATCATTATATATTTTATACTTACGTATAGTACAAAAGAAGCAATAAAAATACTCAAACAATGAAAAGCTAGATCTAAATTGATTTGTTGTAGAGATTATTTAGACTTTTATTACCAAGTGAAAGCAAACAGTTCGGCACAGTCACATAACATTCGTCAAATTTGTGTTTATTCGCATGAAATTGAAATAGTGGAACTCGTTAGGTACCTGACTATAGCTACTATAGCTTTCATTAAACTTGAATTTTTAAACGTAAACTGTATGGGAACTTTTATGAAATGAATGATTACGTCACATTTTTTAATGTCAAATAATTTACCCATCTAGTAGATGTTAGCGATTGGGTGGACGATTAAAAATAAATAAAAACTATATAAAATATGAATGGACGTAATTTTTACTGCTTTTTAACTATTATTTATTTAATGGTTAAGGAGTCGCGGAGTCGATACGTCTTACGAGATACGATCGAGAGCTCCCAAATTCGAATCCTGGCCATTACACTGCCGACATGAACCCATTCCTAACACAAGCCATTTAGGTTAGCTGGAGGGGTTAGGGGGAATACTAATAATTTCGGTTAGATGCCTTTTTATTTATACGTGTGGTAACCCCCACGGGCTTCACCCCATTGGTGCCGACGATGGGGCGGGCGTGTCGGAATCGGACCGACTAAAACTATACGGTGTCCTCCCCAAGTGTCCATTGCCGGGCACCCCGGGTAGCCCTCGAAAGGATAACCCCAGGCTTACTATAACTCTTTAAGATAATAAAAATAAACTCAGTTAACTATAAGATAGTACCCAATCCCCAATTATTAATTAATACCGACACCTAATCACGTGCATGTCTTGGCTACATCGCGCATATTACGTGTACCTATATATACCTAACTGCGTTATAATAGCTCTTACCTACATACGACACGCGATTGCGATTTTTCGTAAATGAACACATCACTATGATGACTTTATTCTTAGCGGCATGTGTCTTCACTTCGCACTTCACATTATTCTTGTTTATTTCAGCACCTCATTAGTGAACTTTTGAAATATATATAAAAAAATACGGTTGCTATCTCTGAGGTGATCGTGGCTGACAGGAAGACAATTTTATTTTTGAAACTAAGACATCATTAGTCACTTCAGACTTATTTTCTCAATTCTTAGTAAACTATTTTCGGTTCTTGACAGAAACATAAGCCATGAGTAAGGAAATTCACAGAACAACTAATGGTATTATTTATCCTTCATATTTTTTATAAAACTAAATCTGTGAATGTAAAATGTATGGAATTTATTTACCGCCAGATTCGTAACGCACAATTGGCATTAGAGCCTGAGCTTTAGATGAACTCTGTGGCCACAGATTACATAACTGTGGCCTAGCAGTAGAGCGTTCGACTGCTAATTCAGAGATTACGGGTTCGATTCCCGCTTAATGCAAATATTTGCACCTATCAATAAACTAGGACGGTTACCAGCTTCGCAATCAACCCAAACTTAAGCGTAGCGAGATTTGCCTATTCAACAATAGGTCAACGTGACCGGTCGACTTTTTCCATTGATTTGGTTTTTCCGTGATTATTCCTCGATGGTACGTCGGACATCAACTTTCGACCCATAGAGACACTCAGCAAACTGAGCTTGATAACCGTGCCAAGTTTGGTCAAGATCGGTCGAGCCGTCTAGGAGGAGTATGGTTTCACGCGAAAACCCGATTTTTGGAGAAAGACGCTTCGCTCGCCTACGGCTCGCTACGCTTAATAATTATTTGTATTTTTTTATAATTTACTTCACATTTCATTCGTTCAGGATTCAAAAGAACAGTTTTGCTTTCCAGTGTTATTGAACGGTCTATGTTTCTGAATAGTCAAACATGGTGGTCTACTAAGTAGTTGATATTTAAAATAGATTACTCTTATACCTACGCAAGCGTGTAAAAGATACAGTCACGCTTTATTTCCACTATCCGATGTCCTTTATATTTTTTGTATTTGAATGTTACAATAGTGAAATTCTTCATTTGAAAAAACTTCTACTAAACTTTTAGCACTTAAATATTAACGACATATTTCTTTCACAGCACCTGATAATCCTGGCAGCGTTAGCGACCGTCACGATAGCGATGCCGTCCTACATCGCGGTGCCGGCAGACCAAATCGCATTTGTGGACCTATCAGCAATGCGCCTACGCAGAGTACCACGGCAGACACTTGAGCCCCCACCTCCGCAGCACATTCCACAAGCGCTGTACCAGGATTATCAGCCCATTCAGCTGCAGCAATATCAGCATCAACGTAAGTGCTAAATTGGATCTGTTCTTTTGTTAGCTCTTCTACTACCTACTATAATAACTGGCAAATATTTTGATAATGGAGGTACTTTAGCTGCACGGGAAGCGTTATTAGGTCTCGTTGCTCGTTGTGCGCGGTGTGATGGCAGAAGCACGCGAATTAAACAATCATAGATTATATATATGAAACCAGTCATGGGATCAAAGGGCTCGCGTCATTGATTGATCAGGTGTTATTGGTTTTTTGGTGGTTGGTCCGTAGTGTACATGCGCGAAATTTCCACCACTTTGCCGACTTCTGTTTAAGATGTTTGCCGGCCTTTGAACTACACCTACTAAATTTAGAAGTTGTAGCGTTCAGTTGCGTGGGCTAAAGCTTAATTACAACGGTGAGCTTTATGCCACGCAAAAATGGCGGAATTGTTGAAGTCAAGTTGCGGAAAGCAGCCCCATCAGTAAACATAGAAGCTTCGCCAAAATCTGAGATCACCGCATTGCTTGAAATATAAACACTCGGTCTTTTTGATGGCACGTGGTACCTGGTACCAAAAAACAAAATGCAGCACCAGAAGTATCATTAGCATGCTGTACCAGGATGGCTAAAATCTTCGGCATTAAGAAAAATTAGCACACTACACTTAAAAATGTTTAAATGATGGTATAGTTGAATAAGAAACATATATACCTTCATTTTGTTTTCCTCTTTCTCCAATTTGTTTCCGTTCAATATTTATGTCACAATATCGAAGACTGTTAACATTTCGTCACAGCTGTCCCAATATGAAATAGAAATAGTTCCTTAATACCTGTTCTTATGGGCAACAATCTAGATTGTTCTGACCCCATCACTTTCACTGCGGAACAAAGGACTAAACTGCTTTCTATGCAGCCACAGTTTGTTAGATCTTGTTTTACATTCAATGGAATTGTGTCCGTTCCGTCCGTCCGCGAACAAAAGATGCATGAAACATAGAATGTCTTACTTGCCGCCATTGTTGTAACATGCATGTATGATTTATGTAATTTTTTAAAAATACTCATAGTAACTTTCTATTTTTGAATTTATTAGCAGATCATATAAATAACATCGAACTAATACTAATAAAATCATAAGTAACTAAACCTCTGTCTGGCAAGTTACTAAATCAATTAAAATTTGATCTGTCTGCCATAAACAACATCCACAAGAATGTTTCAAGTAAAAGCTAGTTTATCAATAAACAATATACCTACCTACACTACAGCTAGATTTTACCTCAGTTTAACGCCATGGAGTTGGGTAACAAATCAATTTTCGCACTAAAATTAGAATTCTAGTGAGAAAACTATGAGGTAACTAACATACAACTTTCGATTCACGACGTGATCGAAATATTTACTACACTTGTGGTAGTGATTTATTTCACTCCAAAAGTTACAACTGCGTAATTTTTAAATTGTGAAAGTAAGTAACCAGGGCACGTTAATATGTTGCAAGTATTGCGGGTATCCTGCAATGGTCCGCAGGAAATGTTGCTTAACTAAATCCGTTCAGTCATGCACGCTTAATTCGTTAATTGAGCCAGTTTGTTAAAACAAATTTTGTAAAAGATATTACGCATACGTTTTCCTTTGCATATTTTTAAGTATATACATAATCATAAGTCATAATAAAATTAGATCTAAATTCTCAATACAAACAGCCTTTTTTCATATATTTAGGTATTGACGATTAAATTTAGTAACTTACTAAGACAAAGAATATTTCGACCAATCCACGAATCTGTCTATCGAAATTCACTGCTTTGTTTAGGTTAGTTCCCAGTGTCTAACAAATGTTTATAACTCATTACAGCAGTTGCCTTAGCACCTCCACCAGAGCTTGAGCCCCAAGCAAGATTGATAAGAGTTCAGAACCAGCCGCAAGATGTGGCTGGAGCAGCAAGTGTAAGCGGAAATTCTCATTTTGCGGAGAGACCGCCGGACTTCGGGGAATACGTGGACTTTGGAGCCCACACTGGGGACAACGGTGCCTTCGGATGGTATGCTGACTTTCCCATCAACAACCGTGAAGATTCTAGTTACAGGAAATAGGTAATATGAGCAAGCATAAAGATGAAAGTAACACCCGCTCTCAGAATACTTTATTTATGTTAACATTTGTTATTGACACATATAGATAAATGTTCAATGTTGAGTAGGTCAACTTTCCATTTCAATTCAATATCGATCTTGCTCCGTAGATCTTGCCGAGCAGAAGCTCAATCTTGCACTTATTTTTAAAAGCACTTGTTTTTTAAATATTACCAAAGACAGTATTATTTCCAAGTGATATTATTAGTTTAGGTTCGTAGCTGAATAACCGCACATTTGTTACAAACGGTTCATTCCGCTAAATGTTTTCTCAATGCACTGTATAAGATTGTTAGTTCATTTAATTTTAAGAGTTAATTTACGAAGTACACTGTGATACGTACTAAGGTAGTTCTAAATCATGCTTTCTTTTCCATTTATTATTTCTTTAATTTCTTGCACATGTCACTGTAATGCTTAGCCTTCTCTTCACGCTTATTATAGTGGTATGAATGTACACAACTATATATTTTTCCTTTTATTAATTTCCACTTTCTTATTATGTCATTTTGTTATCTGCTAATTTTGTACTAGTTACTATCTTACGCCTAAAAAATATAAGCTGTTCTGTTCTTTCTTGTTTCATTTAACTCTAAAACTTTCTCACTACATTACTTACTATATATCTTACCACAATCTTTTAACTCTTAGCTTTGTACCTCACGCTTTTCCTTCTCTTTTATCACCTTCTCTGAAAACTATATTTTCTATCTTAAAAATTAAAACCACTGCACAAGACAACACTCAATTATTTTCAAATATATATTTCATATATTATATTATGTTTACTACTACAAAGGCAGTAAAAATTCTTGCAGTTTAACTCTTCATTTGTTTTCATTTTATCTTCTTACTCTTCGTTTATTTCGTACTACTTATTATTTTATACCTTAGAAATATATCCATTTAACCCATACTGTTATTTTTCGTCTCATTAACCAAATCATCACATTATTTACTGTATCTTTAAACAATATTTAAAGCAAGCATCAAAGCAAGCATTATTCTTTTTGAGAATCACCTTTCTTCCTGCTATCTTATCACCATTTTCACTATTTTGAGAACTATATTTTCTATATACCAAATTATAACCATGTTGTATTCTTCACATATATATTTCAGGTATTATCACTATTACTGTAGAAACTCTTACATTTCAACTGTTCACATTATTATTTTCTACTCTTTCTCACTTATTATTAGACTTTATTTCGTAAACTTTATCATGAAATGACATTATTTACTGTATCTATACCTACATAATCTTTGAAAATTATTCTTTGCGAGCATTTTACTTGTTTATAACTCACGTTTTCACTTGCTCTTTCATCACCTTCAATGACAACATGTATGCTATTGAGTAACTTATAATCAAGTCATAAAACGATAGTATTTCTTTCAAATATATGTTTCATACTATCGTAGAAGTATTAACATCTTTATAGCTGCTTAGTTGCTTACATTTTGCCTTCTTGCTCTCTGTTTATTTCGTCTTATTTCTTACCTTACGTCTGAGAAATCGAAGTTTTTTTTATTGTTTTATAACCATAATATAACAAAATGTATTTTTCCACCATCATTCAATAATATTATTCATAGCATTATACTTTTAGAAACTCACACCTCCTTCTTCGCTTTTATCTCTTTCTTTTCTATTTTTTCAGTTTGAGACGGTAGCATTTCATATATGTTTCATATATTGTCACTACTACTAAAGTAAAAGTTCATAGTTCTTTTTTTTCTTTAGTAGTATCTACTTATTATGTTACGCCTTTCCTGTTCTTTTCTGTTTAATTTCATTCAATTACGTCATCAGCATATAACTGAAACCTTTCCACAGTGTTTAAATATTATTCTTACCCTTATTTTTTTTTGCTTCACTCTTTCTCATATCATCTTCAAAAACTATTTTATTTTATATCTAACAAATCATGGCCATCGTAAAATAAGATATTCATAAATTATGTTGAATGCATTATCACAACTACTATAGTAGACATTCTGATATTTCTTTATTTCCTTTATCCTTATTTATTCTGACATTTATTTACACATTTAGCTTTTGCTTCAGAAATAAACTTGAGATATCCTGTTCCTTATCATTTCAGTCTTTTACTTTTCCGCATTATTTTTCTTAATTTTTATGTATTGTACTTTTTTCGTGTCTATAATTTCCACCTACTCTTTTTCAAATTTTGCGATAACTATATTTTAGTCTAGCAATTCATAACCATTTCAATATTTCTTTCACACTTAAATATTCATGTATTGTCACTACTGCTAGGTACTAGTAGAAATATTGTAAAGGTATAATAACATCAAATAATAACACTCAGAAATCATTGCATCTCACACACAATTTTCTTTACACGAAATCATTGCATCTCATACACAGTTTTCATTACACGAGATTCCTCAAAGTACTTTTTAGTTAAGTTTCACTTTATCACTTCACTCTTCCTTACTATTTATTTCAAATTTTCTTTACTTGAACTGTTTCTTATACTATTTCATTTGTATATCATTCTCTTCTAATACTTTCACTGGTTATCAATAAATCAACTTCTTATTGTAATATTTATGAGTTGTAATTTCCCTTGAACTTTTAGCTTTTTTTTTCTAGTAGTAGCTATCTTGTTCAATCTTTTCTTAATTTGTATAATATATTTTCTATCTTTGATTTTCACGCACTTTCTACTTATTTCTTTCTTTATTTTTTACCTATATTTACTATTTTAATACTTAGATTTTTCTTTATTTTTAAGTATACACTATTCTATTTCCCTGTCTATTTCTTATAACTTTTACTATTTTGATACTTAGATTTCTTCCTTTATTTCTTACCTATACACTATATTCTATTTTCCTGTCTATTTCTTATAACTTTTACTATTTTGATACTTAGATTTCTTCCTTTATTTCTTACCTATACACTATATTCTATTTTCCTGTCTATTTCTTATAACTTTTACTATTTTAATACTTAGATTTCTTCCTTTATTTCTTATATATACACTATATTCTATTTTCCTGTCTATTTCTTATAACTATTACTATTTTGATACTTAGATTTCTTCCTTTATTTCTTACCTATACACTATATTCTATTTTCCTGCCTATTTCTTATAACTTTTACTATTTTGATACTTAGATTTCTTCCTTTATTTCTTACCTATACACTATATTCTATTTTCCTGCCTATTTCTTATAACTTTTACTATTTTGATACTTAGATTTCTTCCTTTATTTCTTACCTATACACTATATTCTATTTTCCTGCCTATTTCTTATAACTTTTACTATTTTGATACTTAGATTTCTTTCTTTATTTTTTACCTATACACTATATTCTATTTTCCTGTATAGGTCTTATAACTTTTACTATTTTGAAACTTCGATTTCTTTCTTTATTTCTTACCTATACACTATATTCTATTTCCCTGCCTATTTCTTATAACTTGTACTATTTTGATACTTAGATTTCTTTCTTTATTTTTTACCTATACACTATATTCTATTTTCCTGTCTATGTCTTATAACTTTTACTATTTTGATACTTCGATTTCTTTCTTTATTTCTTACTTATACACTATATTCTATTTTCCTGCCTATTTCTTATAACTTGTACTATTTTGATACTTAGATTTCTTTCTTTATTTTTTACCTATACACTATATTCTATTTTCCTGTCTATGTCTAATAATTTTTACTATTTTGATAATTCGATTTCTTCCTAAATTATTACCTATACACTATATTCTATTTTCCTGTCTATTTTTCATAACTTACTATTTTAATACTTATTCTGTCATTATAAAACTACCTTACTATTCTTCTGTATCTTCTTGTTGTAACTTTCACTACTTCTTTATTTCTTATCTCTGTTTTACTTTTTAATATGAGCTCAATTTAAATTTCTTCAATTCTACATTCTTGTTATTTATTTCAATAAATTATTTTCTATTTTAACAAAACCCTCTCAATTATCATACTTACTCATATTTATCATTCTATATCACCTACGTATTAACTTCAAATATGTTTGTACATGTCTATAATTATTCAATCTTACCAGTATCTTCTTAACTTCTACTTGTTTTGTTTCAAATTTCTATTTTACTTTATTTTTCTAACTGAGGCTACTACTCATATTTCTTTCAATTCTCTTATATATCTATCTATAATAAGAACAGTTTATCTATTATACAATATAGTAATATCTTACTCATATATGTATTTTCTATAAACTATGAATATAACTATTGCTATTTTAGTAATATCTGTATCTCCATCATACTATTATTCTGCACTTTCTTCTTAAAGTTTAATGTTTCATTTTGAGTACTTCTTTGTTAACCATCTGTTTTACTTTTCTAAAATCTGTTATTTCAACCCGAAAGATTTATGACACATACAAATCTATTTTCACAAAACATGCTCAAATGTCATCACATTATATCATATAGGTAAAACCTATGCTGATCATTACTTTATTTATTCTATACGCTTTTTATATCAAAACGAACACTTATAAGTTTATTTCACAATACCTACATCATTTTCCATTTTCGTATTTTTTTTCATCCTTAAAATCTTATTATCAATACATCTTCTTTCTTATTATTACCTTTATCTATTGTCTCTTCTTCTCTTCCTTTTGTTCTAAAACTTCACATGCATTCGAAAATATCAACCGTTGTGATACGATAAATTACAACGTGGCAAAATATTGAGTAGGTCTACTACACACAAGGTCTTCACAAGACCTTCCCTACATTGACCAAAAGAACATATACATGGCAGAATGTTTGTTCTTTTTACAATGCAATGGTCAAGATTTTAACGACCAATAAAAATAATGCAATAAGGCTAATTGTGATTACCCCACAAGTATCAGTAGGCCATACTGCCCAAGATGCTTTGCCGTAGTATGAAAAGAATGACAAAATCATCATCATCAATACTCAACTTCTATTTTCTATCCTTAAGTATCAGTAGGCCATACTGCCCAAGATGCTTTGCCGTAGTATGAAAAGAATGACAAAATCATCATCATCAATACTCAACTTCTATTTTCTATCCTTACATTTCAAATCATGGACTCATCTTCACCCTCAATTTTATGCTTCATTGTACTTTTGTTTCTACTTCTACCTATCTTTTCACTTCACCTTTTTCTAATCTTAAGCCAATCACTACTTTTAATTTCAGTATTGTATTGCATACTTATATTACTGATAAGATTTTAATTTCTTCTCCACAACTTACGTCTTTTTTATAATTATTTTCTTCTTACTAGAATAGTTTTTTATATCATATGCATACATAATAAATTTTTGTCCTAAAGCAAACCTATTCGATGATATCATTTACAGTGTTTATCATAACTATGCTCTTTTTCAATCTCTATCTATGGTACATATTACAATAGGTGAATCTTTCCTCTGTCTTTTTAACAATTTTGTATCAGTTTACAACTTGTCTTGCTTCTTTTAAGTGATTCTTTCATATTATGTCTTTTTCACATTTTCGTATCATAGTTTTCACTCATTCTATAAAAAATCTTTCTTCTCTTTTCTTTTTTACATTGTTTCTTCATAGTTTTCTACTTTTCTGCCTCAAAATTAATTTTAACTTCTACTTCTTCTACTTCAAACTTTTTTCTATTCATTATCTTGATCATATCTTAAATTACATTACCTTTTGATCGACTCCATAATTTCTGCTATCTTCTTATTTAGAAGTTTTAAAATTTAATCAAATAAGTGTTTTCCAATAAGATGTTACTTACACTTGCACGTTACACAGTTTTTTAAACTGAATGTAATTAGGTTTTAATGTAGTTCTTTTACCGTTATACTTTCATCTGTCTTTCTCTAGTTGTCTTTATTCGTCTGTACTTCTCTCAAACTTCTTCATCTCCTACCTTCTCATAATCAACTTCTTCTCTTGCATTATTATCGTGGTTGTGCCAAATTTACATATTATACAATATCATAAGATTAAAATGATAAGCCACAAACCTACGCGAAAAATGTTGTATATCTGCTCACGTCTGGATGTTATTAATGGCCATACAACATTAATATGGATATGTATAAATGTTTTTGCTTGTAGAGTGCATTAAATTGTAAGGTTCAATGAAAGTAATAAGTTATCTGACAAGTATTTACCAAGATGACCGAACCTGCTGCAAAGTTAAACCTTTTGCGTCACTATTACACACGTTATGATTTTCATTGTCCATTTCCATCTTTGAACACTATAATCTTCTCCTTCTTTCTTCTGATCTTTCCTTTGCTTTTTCTTTCTTCACAAACCACGCTTCACTTATTCACCTCTTTATCTTTATATCTTACTTACTTCTTCTTTCATTGTTCTAATCTGTAGTCTTATTTACTGCTATATCTCATTTTACTTTTCTATTGCTTTACACATTCTGTTTCTTATCTTCACTCTTGTTATTCTTCTTCCTTTCATTTTTACACCTTCTATCATCTTTTATTCTTCATACCAAGCTACCTTGTACGATTTAGAACAAATTATGTTATAAGTTTTGTTGCACTATTTGTTGATTATTATCAGTTTAATTAAATACTTGTTGATTATTGTTGTGTATTTTTGGCACCTTTTAGTGCAATATAAACGGATGGCGAAACATTAAAAGAATTTCATGAGACCTTGTTGTTTTATTTTGTAATGTTAAGTTCTCGTATAACTGAATGAAAAGCAATTTATATTTTTTTAATTTTTATTTCTTACAATTAACATATAATCTCGTACATTGATATTTAAAATAGATTTCTTTTGATCTGATCAACAGCGCAGATAATAGGTGTTTTGATCTAAGATTCTACTTAAATATAAGACATAGACTACTTATACATACATCTTCGTAACAAGTATAGACAATTACAGAGAAAGATGTACAAAATTAAAATTGATTACATATTTGTCTAATAAATATATAACAGGTTATATTTCAAATATCAATAGTAATCCCATTATAAGTTTTATATGTTCAGAACTAAAACCACTTGCTTTCTTTAGTTCAAAATATATTTCAGAAAATTGTTGTGCGTTGAATTAGTGACTGTGCTTATTTACAAGCATATTTATTAGAATCTGAAAAACTGGAGACATAGGCCATTTTACCACGAAAAATCAACGACGGCTTAACCTTTTTCGCATTTAGAAACACTTTTAGTAATATAGGGTAAAGGGTAGGGTACTTTTAGTAGTATAGTAGAATATCCATTTTGGTAAAAAATTTAAATGCATTTTCGAAAAAGTACGTAAATAAAATAATTATTTTGCGTAAAACTTATCAACTAAATTTATGAAAAAATGTTGTAAGTTACGAAAATATAATGACATAACTTTCCAGTCACTTTGTATTTTTTTGGAATTTTTGGAACATTCCGATGCTAAGATATACAGATATTCATGACATTCAGCCAGATGTTTGGCACATTATGATGAACACTATTTTTCCTTTGTAAGCCACTTAATAGCCAATTTCTGGTACATAACTAAAAAAATACAGAACAAACACCTATTATTAAATAACTTATTAGTAAATTATATTAATTTATTGCTGAAGCAATTGAAGATATTTTGACTAGATTAGGTAAAACAAGAGTATCTGTATTAAGTACAGTCAGTAATACACACTTTATCTCTAAAATTTTCAAAGTCTAATTTTTGTGCATGTGTAGACTAGGGATGTTTTATGTGCTTATATGGTAGTGTTTTGAGCTGACTGTATATATCCCATACAGTATAGCCATCACGAGTGTTAAACACAAATGTCATTAGAACTATAATTTTCGAATGTAGTAACTTCGACTCAAAACTTGATCAAAGAATCTAGCACGCAATTCTATGCGGTGTGGTATCTGATGCCCCCGCTGACCGACGGGGGGCATCTGAAGGGATTTCCGCACGAAAAAAAAGAAAAAAATAGATACTGCAGCTGTTTCGAGCTACAAGGACTACAGAAACCACTTGCCATGTAAGTAGCTGAAAACTATTATAATACTATTAGACTCAGTCTAAATAAATAAAGCAAAAAGTTCTACCAACTCGATACACTGGTAACAAGTAGATAAATAGTAAATAATTCATTTAGTTTTTTTTTTGATTAAATTGTCAACCAACTTTGGCTATAAATAAATTAAAATAAATGCTTAAGAGTCAAATAATACATTAGTGCCAAATGTGCCAACCACATTAATTCTCTTATACTTACATGCAAATATTATGTGACTTTTGGATATTTATATCTCATATGATTTAGATATCTTTTGTAATTATATTCAGTTGTTAATGAAGAAATTCATACATAGATAATACATCACTATAAATTTGCATACAAATCAGCTTCTCCAAATTGCACTATCTGTATTCTAAATAACCTTTATAATTAGTCAGAAAATCACATTCATCTTTTTGTCAATTCCCTTCACTTTCCCTAACAGATTTTTCCCCCAATGACATTTGCTTAGAATGTAAACAATTAACAAAAAAATAATATTAAATTTGCTCAAAGTGTAATGTGTTATGTGTAACTTTGTTAACTTATCTAAAATATGTCCTTCATAAGTTGAAAGATTACATCTTCAATCATTAGGCCTCATTGTAGCGCAAGAGTCATAAATTTACAATCAAAGTGATATTTTAGGAAATATAATATTACATTTTGAGCAATTTTAGAATAAAATATTACAGTTTGAGCAGCATATATTTATTTTTAAGATAGGCTTAGATTTATCGAGTTTATAAGTAGGCTTGATTTTTATAATAGAGAAATATATTTTTGGTATTAAGCTATGTAAAACTTTATTGACGAATAAATTTGTAAACTACTCTTGATTTACATTTCAATTGATGTGCCAAATTGTGCTTGGTATAATTATTGGCACATAAATTATGAAAGTCAAGATATTTTTTTATAAGAGGCCTCGCTTTCGTAATGCCTTTTAAAATGACATTTTAAACTCTAGCAAAGACCTTTCTCTTGATGTAATTCATTCGTCAACAAAGCTATTCTATTACAAATATATCTTTATTAATATTAATAATATACACTATACATCAAATACACTCTTCGCAACAGCTAAGCTTTCTAAAACATTGTACAGATATTTGCAGGATTAAAAAAATATAACCTAAGATCTGTTATGATATGCAATTGCAGGCCAAGTATTGGCAAGGAAGTAAATTTCTTTATAAAGTATCTCTTGTATTTTACAAAGCGCCCAGTCAGTTTGTCACAGTCAGCACAACTTGTTGTGTTCATAAAATGAAGTTGTTGCTATTCAAAATGACAGACATACTTACAGAAGACATTCACGTGTTAATTTTCTTTATATTGTATATTTTATAATCAAAGTAGAGTTTAATAAGTTTTAATAGAAAGAAATACATCGAATTAAGATACTTCTGCAAAAGTGTGTTTTAAAAATTGGTGTAACTTTTTTCTTTGTTTTCCAGAAAAAATATTTGTTTAAATGAACATTCAAAGCATTATTAAGCACCTATGGGTAATACTAGCGACAAAAAGTAACAACAAGTTAATCATCACATGTAACTTTATTCTATGCATAGGTCGTTTAGTAACTTTGTTTGTTTTATTTTTGCTTAAGAAATTATTATAAAGACTTACTTCCTCGTCAGCACACACAAACGAAACATTTCAAGAAACACGCATACACTATTTAGAAAAATGTATAAAATTGTAGACTGGCGTAGAAAAATAAGTATTTATAAAATTATGCGTAAATAAATTCATATAACCTTTTAACACTTCAACCTAAGTTTTAAATAACAAATAAGATATGAAGCAGTATGGCTTGGCAAATTCATGCGTGACACTTCCATGGTTCGCGCGAGATTAGGGGTGTAATGCAGGTGGGGGTGGTGAATCAGGCGCGCGGTGCGGCCGTCAGGTTACCATGTCCCGTGAGCACATCCCCTGCCTTAGGCGTCTCATACCGCGCAAACTATGTAAGTGTCAAGCATTAATTTGCCAAGCTATAGAGTCTAGACACTATTATAGATACAGAATGTTACAACAACAGATACCATTATGGTGACTTCCTTTAAAAAAAATATCCGGATCTTAATTTGCGAAGCAACTGTAAATAAATATAAATAAATATTCTACGAAATTCTACACAGCGCTTTCTAAACCCAAGGTAAGCATAGTTTAACTAGCTTGTGTTATGGGTTCCAGAATGCGAATAAACATACTTATATATATATATTTTGTAAATACATACATAATTATACATAGAAACACCCAGACCAATGCAAATAGACATATTCATGAATACAAATATTTGCACTGAGCGGAAATCGAACCTGTGCCCCCTGTCGTAGCAGTCGAATGCACTACCGCACACAGTCATGGGTTGGCCCTCCTCAATTAATTGTCAAAAATAACTGCCACCTTATATTACGCAATATTTAATTAAAGTTATTATTTTTAATCTGCAATAAAACTAATCTAATCTTGCTTCAAACTAATTTGAATTGAAATTTGGCTAAACAAAAACCAAATTATTAATTTCAATTTCACAACACAACACCCTATATTGAGAAGACAAACTAACAGAGCACCATTGTAGAAGTATGAGCAATAAGTTATACAATAATAGCCATACAATAATGTTATACCAACGTAAACCGCCTCATTCATAAGCATAAGTGTTGTGTATTTTCCTTTGTAATCTATTTTTAGGGATTTTCTTTAGAAAAGCCCTATTGCTATGGAGTTGTCGTCGACGTCGTCGTCGTTGCCAATTTTCTGTCACAAGGAGATGAGCTATCGAGTTGCTGTTTTCGGTAATAGATTCGTGCTGGGTGAACCATTGCAAGATAAAAAAAAATCGCAAAAAGTCGCAAAATCGAAAATCCCTTGTATTCGGCTGAGCTCGTCTCAGGAATTCAACTTGTTTTTATTTGGAATAAATTCTGTAAATACTAAATGAGACCTGAAAAATGATTTAAACACTATCTTTTATGACAGTAAGCAATTGGTATATCTATCCTTCTCCCTCAAACGTAATAATGTAACACTGTCTCAGATGGAGTAAGGCCATCCGCTGCTTCTTGCAAATTGTAGGTTTTTTTCACATGAGGCAGCGGACGGCCTTACTTTACATTCTATATCTCGAATCGATCGCCTTAGTGAAGCTGATCGCTTTTCATAGTAATAGAAATCGTGGCACTGACATTATTTATTTTATTTTTTAATAGAAAGGAGATGGAGGATTGGTAATAGATATATTTCCACAAACACAAATATGCGTACAGCTAAGGAGTGGAATTGCCTGCCTGAGTCTGTGTTTCCGGAAAGCTATAACCTCGGAATCTTCAAGTCTCGAGTGAATAGGTTTCTTCTAGGCAAACGTGATCCATCGTAAACCACATCGTCACTTACAACCAGGTGAGATAGAGGTCAAACGTGAGCCTATCATCCATAAAACAAATATTTTATACGAAATTTCAAGAATATTATCTGTTTAATAAAAATTAACATTAAAATTCTTTACACTTGCCATATCTAATACCTTTAAACTATGTTTATGTTTATATATAATCTGAATCTCAGAAACGGTTACAATGATTTTCATGAAATTTAGTCTGCAGGGGGTTTCGAGGGCAATAAATCGATCTAACTAGGTTTCATTTTTAAAAACGTTCAGAAAAAAACCGAGCAAAGTTTCATCATACAAGTATACTTACATTTAGAACGACACAAAATACTAACACATGCAGTCACAGCTAAAAAGCTGTTAGTTTTGATGTTTATGAATAAGGGGTTATTACGCTATAACACTAAATCTAAGAACACACGGCCGTCAGACCTTTATATACTAATAAAAAAAAAAGTAAAAGTTTGCGACGATACTTGAACGAAGAAGAAAAACATTTAATTTAGGACACGCACAATGAACATTTGTTATTCAATCACGATCAAACAAACGAACGGATCTGTCTGAAATTTATTTATAAAAAAAAAAAAAAATGTATAGATTGTATAGTCACACGGGCACATTATGCGGAAGATCGGTCGCTCGCGCAGTGTGAACGTTATTATTCATTAATATGCAATAATAAATGAGAAGCAGCGATAGCCCAGTGGTGTACGTAACAGACTGCCGAGACGAGGTCTCGAGTTCGATCCCCAGTCGCCCCGGGCACACACCTTAGACTTTTCGAAGTTATGTGTGTATTAATAATGTTGATTATCGCTCGCTTAGTAATGTGCCCGGTAGATGGCAATAGGCTCGCCCCCTATTACATTGGGACCTAAACATAACTTGCGAAAAGTGGGTGTAATACACCTCTGCCTACCCCTTCGGGGATACAGGCGTGAAGTTATGTTATGTTATGTTTATGCAATAACTAATTGTACAGTGACATCAGATAGCTATTGGAGCAGTGGTAATTTGTAAGTAGAAGTTCGGATGAAATGTGCCGTAGATAATACAAAATTCCGATTTATTTCGATTTATATATAGTTATGCGAAAGACTGCGGGCGATGCTGGATGCAGCAAGCTGAAGACAGGGCGCTATGCCGCTCATTAGGGGAGACCTATGTCCAGCAGTAGACTAGCATAGGTTGATAGGATGATTATACTGCTACAAGACGTGTGTTTAGTTTAGCGATCGTTTTTGTCACGTTATTGCACACGTCACTACATGTAGCAGCATAAAATTGCTTACTTAGAAATACTGTGTATATTGTTGTGGAAATACATCGGGATTTTGTATTATCTGCATCAGTATTTCATCCGAACTTCTACTTACAAATGACCACTGCTCCACTAACTATCTGATGCCACTGTACACTAGTATTGGCGTTTCGATGTGGAAGATCCGCGACGGCATTGCCGTCGAGTGTAGCATACGCCTTATATTAAGATCTGACGGTCGTTGGCACTTCCTCTAACATATAACTACACAGGTCACAAAATTACCCTACACACTGGAGAAAACAGTATCCAAATCCGTCCAGTAGCATAAAAGTTATGAGTGAAGAAACTACTACATTCTTCAAGTAATTTTAGCCTCTATATCCTTTATATCTTGAAAAATATGAAGGCAAGAGATTTTAGAACATCCGCTTCCTTATGCGCGTGCATGCATGCGGGTGCCCGTACTTCGTACTGTTTCGTGCAAATCGTATGGATTTTTGCACGAAATTAGCTCAGTATTATTTGCACGACATGAGTGTACACGCTTGAGGCAGCGGACGGCGTTATATTGTATTCATTAAAAGAAGTGTTGCACGTTACGTAGATTTTTTATTTTAGAAATTTGACAGGACATAACTCGAGTTGAGTTATAGATCGTGTTAGAACGAAGAAACTATCATTATCATAACCTTTAACAGTAAAATATCGTTCAACGCTTCTTATGATGAAGGGAGATCAGTATTGACGTCATTTTATAATATATACCTACATTAGGAAGGTTAGTTACTGATGAATAAAGAAATAATTAATATTGTACATAGAAGGTATGCGAATATTAGTACCAGTATTTAATTCAAAAATATAAATGATTTTCAACTTCGGTTTTTTTCCTCTTATAATAGTGAAGGAGATTAGGACAAGCAGTAGTATTAATGGAGACACTGTATTCAGAAATCGGTAACAATAGGCGTGCAGTTAGATATACATTATGATACTTTTAAGTCGAGTCATTTTGGGTTCATGATGGTGGTATACAGACCTGAGTTTAAAAATGTAATTTAATAAGTCCAGTGGGTGTACCATGACGTGCTATAAACGTTCATTTTCTGTGTGAGAAAGAGGGATGGAGCTAGCTAGTGTATAGCTCCATAATGTAAATTTTTTTTTTTTTTTAATTTTCGTTCCGTCAATTGACTGCACTCCGCTGGATGGTGAGAAGCTAGGGTGAAGTTCAGAAGTTATTGAATAAATAAACAAACAAACACTCTATCGCCCAAAAATCGAATGCTTATAGCTCGTCATGGTAAGCCTAAGTGTCCAAGGTCTGGACTGACTATTCTACTAATATTATAAACGCGAAAGGTTGTAAGTATGGATGGATGGATGTTTGTTACTCTTTCACGCAAAAACGGCTGAACAGATCTGTCTGGAATTTGGTACAGGGATAGATTATAGTCAGTTCAAAGGCTACCGTTTATCCCGGGAATAGGTTCCCATGGGTTGCGGGAAAGGGATCAGAATTCTACGCGGGTGGAGCGGCGGGCAAGAGCTAGTTAATAATATGTCTATACAGTTCGTACCTCTATACAGTCCGCTTCTAGATACTTCTGAACACAGTACAATGCCCCATAATCCATTTTACTTATCATTACTCCATTTAACTTCCTCATAACTCACCTCGCCCACTGGTTACTTTATACAGTGAACCCCCGGTAAATCGGCCCCTGTCTAATCCGGCGCTGCCTGTAATCCAACATGCCTATCACTGGTAGTTCAGATGGAATCTTATCATTATCAACTGTAATTTGTTGGATTACAAGGTACTCTTTTCTACTACTAGGCAGTATTCTATAATCCGAGAAACTTTTAAACTTTTGAACTTACTCTATAATGGGTATAATGGGTGCTTGGTTGGGGACCTCCACGCGGTGCACCCTGGGCAACGGAGACAGCAGCGCCTCTCTCCTAGGGCGGGGGAGACGCTGCCGCCTACAGCCAACTCCGACCGAGGCGAGGACGGCCCTGTTGAGGGCTGTTCGGAAGCTTTCCACGTGCCCTCTGATTAGCAGATGGCACAGTGGAGAGCAAGTAAGGGGGCCATCTTGAAACCGGAGATGGCCCAGGGTCAGTCGGGGTGCGAGGGATATGCTCTATGGGTAACCGGCGAGACGGCGTGCGGTTTTAGTCAGTTCAAGCCCGACATAACCGCCCCCGCTGGCCGGCGGGGGGGTATCCGAAGGGATTTTCGCACGAAAAAAAAAAAGGTACTCTATAATCCGACAAATTCGATAGTCCGACACTGTAATTGAAAATGTTTGTCGGAATTCCGGGGGTCCATTGTGAGTGACATATTCAATAGAGGTAAAAAAAATATATGTTAGGACTGTAAGCTGCGTAGTTAGTCATAAGTTA
This sequence comes from Cybosia mesomella, assembly GCA_946251805.1. Classification (NCBI taxonomy): domain Eukaryota; kingdom Metazoa; phylum Arthropoda; class Insecta; order Lepidoptera; family Erebidae; genus Cybosia; species Cybosia mesomella. The sequence goes on from OX276406.1 coordinate 6,236,346, forward strand.
ATGTAAAACCTATTACACACTGCTTCCATTATACCAAGACTTACTTAAACTGACATTTACTTTTTAAATATAAACAACAAACATTTTTTTATGTACGAGCTATATCCGGCCACGCTTCGCCGTAGTTTCTCGTGTTTTAACTATTTCCCGTTACCGTGGGAACTTCGGAATCACATTACTATTTTGTTGACGTCATTAGTCATAAAATGTACAACTTTAGCGACACTAGTTGCCATGTAACGAGGTTTACGGGCAGTTCTTTTGAGTTCATAATATTCCGTATATACAACAGATTATGCATCTAGTTTATGATTATATAATTCCCACACCTAACCTATTAATTCAAAAATACCTTTGCGAATTATTAGTTTACTTAGGCATATTTTATACACATTGACTATACATATAATTAGCCTGTAAGATTAAATGAATACCGGCCTTTATCTGCCCGGTTTAACTTGGTATATAATTCATAACCTAATATTCGGATTTATACTGAATTAACCTTATGACTTGCAATGCAAGTGTAGCGAATATTTCATAATTTCTAAATTTAAATATTTTAAATGTAAGGTTGACGATATCTGTCATACAAAATTAAAACAATATTCTTAAAAACGTTGGAAAAATACATTTGTCAGGCGATATCACATTAGCGTCAAGTCATTAGTGTCAAAGATAAATAACATTTAGTACCATTTATGGTTAGATAAATATTTTTTTGTACCACTATGGTGGTAAGCAAGTCTACGTTAGGCCTGATGGAAAGCATTCACCGTAGCCTGAAGATGTTTACAAGGACACGTAGTCTGCGCATGAGTATGCATTATGTCGCAGCCATTTGGCTATATAGATCAGCCAGTTATTTCGCCGCCAGGCTGTTTATTAAACGCCGGCACCCAATCAAATAACTAGGCCGAATAAATAATTGAACAAGAATCCCTCAACGTTTACCGACTTGGCATATTGAAAGTCAGCCCGTTGAAGATACCTGACCAAGACTCAGCCAAGTGATTTCAATTTAGTTCTTTTTGTCAGCCGTCTCTTTTATGCTCGGATAGTACTGAGAGCAAAAAGTGCTCTTCGAGAGCTTCCTTAACTTTTATGAAAGCAGCTTTTATGCTGCGGTTTCGAGTGTTTCTGACATGCCGTTTTTTCTACATTCAATACATCACTAACTATCAAACATCTATAAATAAAATGTCTACTTTCAAGTACGTCCCTGAATAATGTTGAAATACAAACTTCATCACAAGGGGAGGTTAACCTCACCGAAGTTTAGAAAATATACACAGTAGCGTCTTTTGGGGTACAGAAATGTTAGTCTAATAGTTATAATGAATAGAAAACCGCATACTTATGTAAAACAGTCAACGATTTTTTATGAGTTACGTTCGAAAACTGTCTTGTAGTCAAAACAATGCAACATCAAAAATAAAACATTGTAATGGGCATGTTGGTTATATTTTACAGTTTTTTTGTTTACTTATATATTATGCATATATAACAATTAGCACATCTAATATTTTCTCTTTGTACAAAGCGACAAATCAAATCTATAATTAATCATGAATCCATCAATTATTTTTTTACGTCAAAAGTTCTTTAACTCATAACATGAAATGGGGTTTGACGAGAAAAAAGCGTTGCATATAATACTATCTAACATTCCAGACATTAAAATTATTCAACATTCCCTGATATCACTACTTATAGATTTCCCTGTCTACAGGGGGAAGGGATTGGGGTGCACGCCCTCCCCTGAAATTCAAAACATTATCTGCAAATCAACCTCACGTAATTTTTGACAGGAATAATGTCATTTTCATGAAAGCCCCGCACGGTCGAACGCAGTACGTGCCACTCGTAATACCGTACAGAATACGCACCTCTTAGTTGAGTTACAAGCCTGTTTTTAGTACATGTTTCTCCAATAATTTTGAGCATTATACACTTCAAGATTAGCACTGCGTCTTCACTTGGCCCAGGCCATAACAACTTGGCGAAGGGCATAAAAATGCAGCCTTGTGTGCTGGAGTGACACCGGACAGTACGCTTTTGAATCGCTCGTATTAAATTTCAGTTACAAGCTTTTGCGCTAGGTACATAATTTCCCAAACTTTATCGTCCTTTACCGTAGCCTCACTTCTACAAGGGGAGTAGGAGTGGGTCTTCACTCCGCCCAAGCCATGACAACCTTCGCGAAGGACACCGAACAACACGCAGCTTTTAAATAACTCGTATTAAATTTCATTTACAAGCTTTTTGCACTACAAATTTCTCAAATAACTTCGAGGGTTATACCTTATTGTCCTTTACCGTAGCATCACTTCTACGAGAGGAGTAGGAGGTGTTCAGTTGGCCCAGGCCATGACGACCTTCGAGAAGGGCACGAAGAGTGCGGTGTGGTGTGGGGGCGTGAGGAAGTACCTGCGGCCGCGGTGCGTGCCGTCGTTCCGCGGGAGGCCCGGCGAGAGCGCGTGTGCGAACTCCGCGCCCACCACCACGCTGCTGGCGGCCGCCGACCCGCCGGCTAGGCCCACGTACCTGGGGATAATCTTATATGTGTACAGTCGCCCACAGAAGTGGTCCAACACTAATACATTAACATACAATGTTTACACTGAAAAAAAAATGTATCTATATAATGTTTTAGTTGCAAAACAGGACGCGGCGCGACACTCCGACTCTGCTCTAAAGTAAATTAATTAAATTACAGTATTAAATAAGTGTACTTTTAGAGAGTTGTGTAACAACATAATCGGTCATCACCATCTTACCATTGTTCCCGGGAGCATCCAAGATCCAAGGCTTTCATCTCTAACCCCAAAGTCGCCTTACTCATTATCCTCCTTTTGATTTGACTTAGGGCTTACGGCTTCTATGGGAGCGACTGCCGTCTGACTCCCCAATCCTTAGAGGAAAGCCTGAACCAGAACCGCTCCATTGGCTTGGGCACCAAGGATCTTGGTGGGGCCCAATATACTCAAATAGCGTATTATATAAATTCGACGTGAATGTGAAGAGTAGTTACCGCACTCGTCCGACGGCGATGCGGCCGTGGGGGGTGATGACCTTGACGCTGTGGCCCAGGCGCAGCTGGCGCGGCTCGGCCGGGATGTAGGGCTGGCCCGTCATGCCCTGGGACCTCTCCGCTGCACGTCGTATAACATTTTAACAATGACTTCGATGCAATGATGTCTATACAATGACTTGGATGCAGTGACTTCGATGCAATGACTTCTAAGTATATTAGATGTGTTGTTTAAAACAAAAACTGTGACACGCTATAGCGTTAAACTGCTACGTTGTAGATCGCAGTTTCGATTCTCGCTCAGTGCAATCCAGTAATGGTCTGGTTGTTTCTATGTATAATCATGTATGTATTGAAAAATTGTATTAAAACATGTATATCTGCATTCCAGAACCCATTTTACAAGCACGGCTTCATGCTGTGTTTAGATTACGCTGTGTAATATGTCATAGAACGGGGGGGGGGGGGGGTATTCGAAGGGATTTCAACACGAAAAAAAAATATTTAAAATTTAAATGATAGAGTACCTAAGAGTACCCACCGAGTAAGAGTAGCAACCGGCGGCATATTTAAAAGCAACTAGGAATTCAGTGCAGGGTGCGACTGAAATAATTTAAGCTGAGCGAGTAGGAAGGACTCTTACTTGAAAAATAAGGCATCTTACTACGGTCGCGCGCATAGCTAAGGCCGCGCGCTCGTGAAACTGTTTTTCGATGATTATTCCTCAATGGTACATTGTATTTGAAAAGTTGACCCCTCTAAACACTCAGCGGTGTCTACACTATCACCATGGCAAATTTGGTCAAGATCAGTATTGTGGTTCCGAAGGAGTACAGTCTCGACCAAACGGCTTAGCCACGTATAAGAGCTTCGCTTCGCTCAGCTCAATGAAAGTAAAAGAAGCGAAAGCTGTATGTCAAGAATGAAGCAAATGGAAAGATTTTGTCTCCTCCCTCTCCTTTGGAAAAGAGGCAACATACAATTACGCTTATATATATATATCCAAGATTTTATATTAGTTGCCTACAGCACTGACCTTCGAGATTAGGTGAGGGTAGGTTATCGATAGACCGTCTCACGAAGATCTCAGCTTCTTCCAGCAGCTCTTCTGTGTCATCGTATCGTACGTCTGGCAGTGATGACCGCCACGGACGATGCGTAGAGGATGCTGTGAGAAAATAGACTCCGTTAGCAACACACATAGCGACATCTTGTGCTAAAATGCAGTTCTTTAAACTAACGTTTAAATATTCGTATTCCATGCAAAATTGTTAACGGGAATTAGTGCGATCATGGTATAATTTTGGACATATACCAGGTTAGGCCGCAGTCAGACCAAGTCTCGGACTCGGTCACAGACAAAAAAAGAATGTAAGAATAGTTTTTAACATTATTTTTCTCGCCTGATTTAAGTTTATAAGAGTGGGAATATTTTATCACTGTTATTTAACAATGTCAGGTATCGAATTGAAGAAAAATTGGGTGTGGATGTGTCATACACACGACCGAGTTTTGTGCACGTCTTGTAACGGGTAATGTGCAGCAACATGACCTCAAAATGGCGGCGTTTCCCACTCCGTCGCTCGCGATGTGTCGCAGTTCTTACCTAATGTTATGAATTCCTTGATCCTTTAGCTATCCAGTGGTGTAAAAGAATTTTGGATAGAGATGATGGATATGTAGCTGCAACACCAAACTTTATCAACCGATTTTTAATTACCTCCTCATAGAAGTAATTTTGAAGACGCGTTCATTTCAAAAATACATGCAGATTCATTTCATAAGTACGACCTACAGTGTATCCAATAAGTACGACCTACTTACATCTTCAGCGCTTACCTTTGTGCGCGTACGCATGATGTGGCGTCCAATCATTGCTGCGATCTATGCTCAGGCAGGGGGAACGATATGACGAGCCGCGTGATAGGAATCTGTAATTATTACATGCACTGTAGCATTTCATAGGTTTGTACAATTAATCGGGGATAAGTGTAAATATAATAAAGTAACACCAAATAAATCGCGAAAGAATCCGTTAAAAATAGTTTTAATTCAACTCTCTTCTTCTCTTCTGGAATTTCTCGCCCTGGAAATTATCTTACATAAAGCTCAAGGCACAAGGCTAGAAGCCATCTACTGGAATTCTTAAGAATCACAAAACAATAAATTATATTGCAATCATTAATAACATTGGTTTTTAATAACTCTGATCACATTATATTTAAAACGAAATGTTTGTGTGTTTTGCATTCACATATCAGAAAGTTTTGATGGATGGATGGCGGGAGAGATGGATGGATGGTGTATGGTTAAAGGGATATTTGTTACTTAATCCCGCCATAATGTCTCAACGGAATTGGATGAGAGGCAATGAGTTGGATTATAGTCTGAAATTGCACAGAGTTTACATCTGCATGAAATTTAGCACAGTGTGGAATAGCACAAGCTTTATATTCCGGGTATAGGTTCCTGTGGGTTGCAGAAACGGGATCAGTATTTCTCGTGGACGGAACCGCGTACAACAGTTAGTAATACATAGAAAAATACTTACTTAGACGTAGACGTGGTTATGGAGTCGTCAGTTTGCGACTGCAGCTTGCCGAGTGCCCACACCGGGTCGGCCGACCGGGACAGTTCTGGCACCATTGATGTGAAACCTGATATTGAATGGAAAGAGAACAGCTTTATTTATTTATTTTGAGTCCTACTTGAGGTTACTGGCTGGACTTGACATCGCATCATGGTCATACAATTATTACATCACAACCCATTAGTCTTTATTTCCCTGTATTTTTTTGTTTACAGATTTCATCATGCATACATGACGACCTCTGTGGCGTAGCGGTAGTGAATTCCACTGCTAAGCCAATGGTCGCGGGTACGATTCCCGCTCAGTGCAAATATGTATATTTGCATTGGTCTGGGTGTTTCTATATATAATATGTATGTATTTACAAAAAAAAAGTATTAAAGTATGTTTATCAGCATTCTAGAACCCATATGACAAGCTGTGTTTAGTTTCATCTAGATGGCCTTATGTACTTTGTCCTACAATATTTATTTATTTTTATTATTATTTATACTTACAGTCACGCATCTTGCCCAATGGGGTATGCAGAGACCACACGTTTCCAATTGCTGCGATCCTCGCATACACCGTTCGCTTCATCTACTTTCATAATTGTTTTCATACATGCTCGCCGGTTTGTTTTTTTATACCACTCGGGTGGCAGACAAGCTCACGGCCCACCTGATGGAAAGCGGTTACCGTGGCCTATGGACGTGTGCAACACCAGGGGCGTCACACTCGCGCTGCCGACCCTGTAAAGGAAAGGGGATGGGAAAGCAGTTTGGGAGGGGATGGAAAAGGAGTTTGGGAGGGGATGGAAAAGGAGTTTGGGAGGGGATGGGAAAGGAGTTTGGGCTCCGGCACTCTCACTCACCAAACAGTCCAAATACTGTTACTTGGCGTCGATATTCTGTGAGAGGGTGGTGCTTCCCCGGTCGAGTCGGCCCATTCATGCAACGGGCAAAATTACTGTTGCTTGACTCTACCAAGTGTACCAAGGTGTTTCCGGTCGCAACGTGTGAGGATGAATTCCCTGTCTGTGGCGAGCGGTGCGATGATAGAATGTGGCCGTGGGCATCATGTCATAAATGTTGCGGGTACTTTTGACCTGGCAGCGACCTGACTGACACACGTACGCCTAGGTCGACCCTAACCGGGTTGCACATACACCTTCGGTTCATCAATCGGTTTCGTCAATCTCCTTCCATCCATTCTCTTTATGTGTCCGAACCATTTAAGCATGCCTTCCTCAACATTCAAGTGATAGGTAAATATGACGCCGTCTGTGGCGTAGCGGTAGTGCAGACTTAATATTTGTATGCGTGAATATGTCTATTTGTCATTGGTCTGGGTGTTTCTATGTATTAGATGTATGTATTTACAAAAAAAAAAATATATATATATAAGTATGCTTATCCGCATTCTGGAACCCATAACACAAGCTGTCATGCTTACTTTGGGTCTAGCTGACCCGGCAGACTACGTACTGCCTCAAGCGATAACAACTTCCATATTTATTCACCTTTTAAGCCTTCTCTGGACGTCCACAAATAATTCAAGACCAAAATTAGCCAAATCGGTCCAGTCGTTCTCGAGTTTTAGCGAGACTAACGAACAGCAATTCATTTTTATATATAAGAAGAAGAAGAAGAAGAAGAAGATTTATACTATGGTGTAAGCATCCATAGTAAATGCTAGCCTCATAGCATCAGTTGGGTAAAAAAGCAGTAGAGAGTGTATAATTACCAATGTCGCTGAGCATGACGCGTCGTGCGTCCTGACGTGCGGGCGGCGGCGCTGGGACGCTGAGACGCCCGCGATGCGGCACGCGGGATGGTACCGTCGGTACCACGCTTGTGGGCTGGGCAGGCACCTGGCGATAGTACCATAATGGGATATTAAAGTACAGTACTCATCATGATCTTAGCGTTGTTACTTGTTGCATCACCGGACCTTGGAGTACGAGGTCCACTTACTCCTTACCGGATGAAATCCGAAGTGACTTCATGGTATGCCTACATGGCTAAATGCTTCGTGTTTCGTTCGTGTTTCGTGCGGGTCCAAAGTTTCGGATGCTTAACGGTAGCCCCCTTGGCTTAAACAACTTTTATGGGAGCGACTGTCGGCTGACCTCCAAACCCCGAAAGGAAAGTCAACGCCAGAGCCTCGTCCGTCAATCAGCAGGTGTCCCGACTTGCAGGTGAGGTTGCTTTGGCTCCGAAAATCGTGACGAGACTCCAAATTGACCTAATATACTGTACCGAAAGTGAATTAAAAAAAAATGAAGTCTTCCTCTAAAAGGGAAATATTTTGTAAGAGCACTGTTTTGACTATGTTCTCTAGATGAATCGGAGCACGACGGCGGATTCGCGCCAATCAACCAATCCTATGTATTTTTTGGCAGTAAGCGCGGGGCGCGACGGCGGATTCGCGCCAATCAACTAATCCTATATATTTTTTGGCAGTAAGCGCGGGGCGCGACGGCGGATTCGCGCCAATCAACTAATCCTATATATTTTTTGGCAGTAAGCGCGGGGCGCGACGGCGGATTCGCGCCAATCAAGCAATCCTTTATATTTTTTGGCAGTAAGCGCGGGGCGCGACGGCGCGGCGGATTCGCGCCAATCAACTAATCCTATATATTTTTTGGCAGTAAGCGCGGGGCGCGACGGCGGATTCGCGCCAATCAAGCAATCCTTTATATTTTTTGGCAGTAAGCGCGGGGCGCGACGGCGGATTTGCGCCAATCAACTAATCCTATATATTTTTTGGCAGTAAGCGCGGGGCGCGACGGCGGATTCGCGCCAATCAAGCAATCCTTTATATTTTTTGGCAGTAAGCGCGGGGCGCGACGGCGGATTCGCGCCAATCAACCAATCCTATATATTTAACACTAATTACGGTCTCAAAGGGCTCGCATCATTAGTATAATATCAGTCCTTTTATTGCTTTTTTGGTTGGCCACCAATTAACCAATAAAAGGACTGATCAGTTAGTGAAAAAAGTAAAGTAAAACTTTTTGACGTTTTTTTCTAGATTTTTGCCTCAAGGTATACATTTTCTTTATACCACTAAGGTGGCAGACAAGCACACGGCCCACCTGATGGGAATCGTTAAAGATGTCATACATACCTTATGTGCGAGGTATCCATCAGAACTCCACCTATTAGGCAGTGCGCACACGTCCGTCTGAGCCCCACTTTCGCGTCTAGCTTGGGCGGAGTCACGTAAGACTGGTCGTAACCGTGTACCACCGGCCTTAAATGGACCGGGAGGGCGGGATACACCGCGGTATCCTATTGGTCTGAAATTACATTCAGTATTGCCATTTATATAAATTCGTCATATAATTGAGTGGAGTATTCGGTTTTTTATTTGACATTTCGTGAAGAAGGGTGAAAGCCCGATCAAGATCGACTTGCTTCGGTTGTTAGTTCTGTCTGGACGATAAAGAACGCTTTATATCTTTATAAAGTAGTTAAAACAGTTCGTATCAAAATAATACGAAGCTATAGTTTTAATATACTGAATCCTCCTTAAAAATGTATTTTCTTTGTAATATTTTTTTCAATCCGGTTTAACTATTCTATAAAACTGTCAAAGAAAGAATATTTTACAAAACCGTAACAAGCCGAAATTAGCCGGATTCTAATTCTTTTTCCTAATGTGCCAAATAGAAAGCTGGGTACTGGGCTGTTGGGGTGTGTGTTGGGTAACCTCCTCGAGTGTCGCTCCGATTCCGATCCCGCTGCAGTCCGGGGGGAACGGAATCGAAGCGGCCGGTACACCCTGGGCGGCGGTCAATGGCTTCCCCTTCACCCCTTCATAGGGTTGGCATTAATCGTCGGCCAATACCCAACGTGGCGGGAACACATCGCTCTCCGTACTCCTCTGCTTTCAGAGGAGACAGGATGAGCGATGCTGTTAGTGGTGTGATGGCCCAGGGTCAGCCGGGGTGCGAGGGATATGCTCTATGGGTAACCTTACACCCCGGCGTCTGAAGACCCGAGACGGCGTGCGGTTTTAGTCGGTGCAGGCCCGACATAACCGCCCCCGCTGGCCGGCGGGGGGGTATCCGAAGGGATTTCCGCACGATAAAAAAAAAAAAAAAAAAAGGGTACTGGGCTGTTATATTTATTTCAAACTTCCTGTAGCATTATTTCATTTTAAATGAATAGACGGCCTCTGTGGCGTAGCGGTAGTGCATTCGACTGCTACGACAGGGGGCGCGGGTTCGATGACCGCTCAGTGCAAATATTTCTGGTGGTTATGGTCTGTGTGTTTCTATGTATAATATGTATGTATTTACAGAAAAAAAAGTATATAAGTATGTTTATCCGCGTTCTAGAACCCATAACACAAGCTAGTTAAACTATGCTTACTTTGGGTCTAGAAAGCGCTGTGTAGAATGTCGTAGAATATTTATATATTACCACACAGAAAATATTGATTGTAGCTAAACTTGAAACAAATATTTTCTTTCTTATACCTGAGGGGCTCGCTGTTAAATAGTAACCAAGTAGATTAACATATTGCAAAGTTAAGTAACACTAGCCAAGGCTGTCATAAGATGGTTGCCATAAGAAAATCTATGGCAGTCGTTACGGGTAGTTTGAGCGCTAAAAAGTCCGCAAATGGTCTAACTACAGAATTTCGATATTGTGTTGTGGAGGTCTTGTTTGACTATACTAATTTGCCGATCTATCTCGAAAGAACCTTCTAGAGGTCTCTACTAACTATCTAAATTATTTCTAATATTCTGAGTCTCTATTACCATACCAATTCTCGCTTGTATTCCTCTCGTACTTTCATTCTCGGGGGATAGGAGGGGTTTTATATACTACTAATTTATTAATTTCCTAATTCTAATCTATCTGGTAAATACATATTGTCTAATTCTACTTATATTTAACTGTTCATTGCTATATCTGCTGACTGTACATTTCCTTATATCATCCTTGGTATAATCTACTTCCAGAAATTTTTCTAAATATCCGCTAGAGATTATTTATCTGCTATTTCTTTTATTGACTATTGTTTTTGGCAGTCGCTTGACGGATGTCAAATTTCAACCGCTTCGTAATTAGACTGAAAGGCCGATCCCAACTGAGTTGGGAGAAGACTCGGAGGATGACGACTTGTAAAGAAAAATTAAAATCATATTACCTACTGGTGGTAGAAATTTGATGACACAAATTTGTCACAAAATTCGGCCGGGTAGGTACCACCGTGCACGATTGCGAAAAACCCTCCATAGTAATCCAATTTCGGTTTGATTGCGTTCAGGGGTCAGCAAGTGCATAGCCGGGCAGGGGGATTGTGGTCGCAGCACTAGTGGGACCGGTGGGTGTCACGCGGTGCTGCGACGACAATCCTCTTCTGATGAGGCCGTCAAGCTGAGTGCCACCATTGTTAACATGGTACTTGTATGTAATGGTGACTCTCTTTCCTGAGACTTTACCTTCAGCTTACCATCAGGCGAGGTGAAGTCAAATTGACGTGTCCAAAAAAAAAAAAAAACACACAATACAAAACTAACCTGTATTGAAAGGGATTAGGACAAGTATTTCTCCTAATATTCAAATTCATAGCCAGATCATCTTCAGAGGTGCCACATTTAGATATATCCGTCTCCGCAAACACCGAATACCTATGGCCCATGTACATATTCCTGTGAAAACTGTCCACACTCTCATCCCTATGAAGTATGTCCATGCTAGATCCGAGATCAAAGCTCGAAGACTTTGTGTTATCAAAACTCATTCCTCTGTTGTACTCACAGGTTAGGCTATCAACGCTGTCCAGCCTCCTAGAACTAGTATTAGGACTCCTTCTATACAGCATATTATCAGACTTATTCTCACAACTCTTCAGAATACTCCGTCCAGGTAAATCTAAGTTACTCTTTCCATTGAAAGCTACATGTCTTATCTCTTTGTCATTCGGTAAAGAAACCCTTTTAACTTTTAAGGGTTCTGGAACTTGAGGAGTTGTGTCTTGGTTTTCGGTTATGGGTTCTTTGGTTTCAGTGCCAGGCTGGAAGTCAGGGTCTAAGGTGTGGAATTTGATCAGTACTGGTGTTGAGTGTGTAGTTGAAGCTGATTGGGGAACCCATTGTTCTGTTTCGCGTATAGACACTAGGTCCTCCTGAAAAAAAAATTTTGAATTAATTTGTAAGAATAAAGGTAATTTATCAATCAATCAATTAGCCTATTGCAGTCCACTGCTGGACATAGGCCTCTCCCATTGAACGCCATAGCACCCGATCCTCCGCCTTGCGCATCCAGTCTATCCCAGCTACCTTTTAGATTGTCCGTCCATCTAGCTAGGGGGCGTCCTACCTTCCGTTTACCGGTTCGTGGTCTCCACTCTAGGACTCGTTTGCTCCAAGGTCATTTATATTCGAAGAAAAAAAAAATATTATGGTAATTTATAGATTATTCGCAAGGTTTCGCCTGTTGCTAAGCAGACTAGCAGGTGAGGTTGACTTGGGCCCCGAAGGTGTTGATAAAGCCCTGTGCACCACTGTATGTATTATATGTAGGTAGTCATAAATACCTGCAAATTACTTATATCCTTCGACTCATCGGTGGTGAATATGAGCTCGATATCGTCGACTTCCTCTGATTCGTTGCCGCTCGCATTGTCTGCATCCTTGTCATCTGTTGCCGCTGCTGCGTTGGGATCTATCGGCGTGGTGCCAGTTTCTGAGAATACGGAGTTGTCACCTTCGGACATTGACCTTGAGGGATGCAAGAAAACTGGTTGTAAATCAGCTGTAATGTAATGGTGAACATATTGAAACAAATGTATCACTTGTACTTTTTCCACAATTGTGGAAAAAGTACAAGTGATACAGTTCTTTCAATATGTGTAGCAACACAGATTACATAATATTATTTATCAGAGGGGGGGGGGGGGGGGTTATCCTTTCGAGGGCTTACCCGGGGTGCCCGGCAACGGACACTTGGGGAGGACACCGTGCGGTTTTAGTTGAGACACGACATAACCACCCCCGCTGGCCAGCGGGGGGGTATCCGAAGGGATTTCCGCACGTAAAAAAAAAAAAAAAAGGGGGCCATCTCGAAACCAAAGATGGCCCAGGGTCAGTCGGGGTGCGAGAGATATGCTCTATGGGCAACTTGACACCCCGGCGTCTGAAGATCCAAGACGGCGTGCGGTTTTAGTCGGTTCAAGCCCGACATAACCGCCCCCGCTGGCCGACGGGGGGTATCCGAGAGGTTTTTCGCACGATAAAAAAAAAGGTACTTTAGTATTTGGGGGCCAGACTTCGGATGTGCTCTCCGGAGTCCCATCGGCCGTCGAGCACGATTCAAGCCCGACAGAACCGCCCCCGCTGGCCGGCGGGGGGTATCCGAAGGGATTTCCGCACGACAAAAAAAACTTAGAGTAGTTCCCGATTGCCATCCGAGGTTTTCATCTCGGAGCCTAGGGTTCGGTCTGCTAATTCATTCTTTAGATAATTTGCTCGAGGAATTCCTATTAGTAATAGAAATCACGGCAAGCCATAATTTCGAATCAATCAATAAATCAAAAGAAGTATCAATTCAATCATAACTTTGGAAGTTTGAAACTGTCTTGCATGATATCGATATACTTATAGATCGATATAGGTACCTACAGCGAATACGCACGCGGGAAGGACCGATATCGTGTTAACCAACGATTCGTCATTCACTATATTTACGATGGCTATTCATATTAGTCAAGTTACGCCCCAGTTACGCCGAGTTTCTATGGGTATTTTTTTTTTTTATATTTAGGACACGTCAATTTGACTAACCTCGCCTGATGGTGGATTACATACACGTACCATGTTAACAATGGTGGCACTCAGCTTGACGGCCTCATCAGAAGAGGGTTGTCGTCGCAGCAGCGCGTGACACCCACGGGTGCCACTAGTGCTGCGACCACAATCCCCCTGCCCGGCTATGCACTTGCTGACCCCTGAACGCAATCAAACCGAAATTAGATTACTATGGAGGGTTTTTCGCAATCGTGCACGGTGGGAACCGTGCACGATATAATAGCAATATTTGTTATTCAGGTATATGTTCAGCTATTATTTGTAGATAAGTATATCCTTACCATATTCATCAACATCAGTTTAGCGTAATTCCCGGTTGCATCCGAGAATTTCACCACGGAGTCCGCTTATTCCTTCTCCTCCATTTAGTTTGATTTATACGGCTTTTGTGGGAGCGATTGCCGTCTGAACTCCCAACCCCAAGGGAAATGCCAGCGCCATAGCCTCGTCTGTCAATCAGTAGGTGTACTGGCTTGCTGGTGAGATTGGCTGAGGCCCCGGCCTAGCTAGCCGACGTTAGGGCCACTAATCTCTGTTCTACTATCCTCACTGTACAAAATAGCGTTAATATTTTGACGGTGTCTAAATTGTCACCGGAAAAATAATAAAATTCTGTAAAAAAAGTGTATAACGCCGGTTGTGAAAGCCTAATCAATGCCTTCATAAACGATGGCGACGAAACGTAATGATTAATGAAATGGTTTAATCTTCTCGATAATCTTATTCATAACAGACTCAGTTAGCCCCAGCTTGTGGATGGATCTCGTATATACCGAGTATCTTCATATGAATGGATATTATAATGATACTACATAAGTACAGTCAGCGACTAAAGTAGCTCAAGTCGGAAGATAAAATAGCTTAACACATCCAAACACGTAGAGTGGATAGACAATAGAAGATTAACGAAACAGATTCATGCCCCTCATGGTAAATGGGTAACTCGGTAAAGTTCGAACTAGCCGTATGTATGTTAATCAGATTGAGGCCATTGTAACGCAAGGCCAGTTCAAGAGCACCCGTAGCCGGCGAGCATGTATAAAAGCAAATATTAGGATCAGATAAACTTAAACATCAAAACCATGTCCAAATAGGTACAACTTTTCATTCCAATCGTTACAAGAATTGCTCGTTTACTACTAAAGACCGTTTGTAAATTTGTTAGTATTCAGCATCTTTTTGAGCTGACTGTACTACAAGAAAGTAAGAAGACAGCTTGTCTCGGTTAGTAGCGTGTTCATAAGGGCCATCATAATTTGCTATCGATACTATAACTTATTGACATTTTGACCTACTTAGAACCGAAAAGGCGGCGCGGCGGGAGCTACGAGGCCATCCTGATTGGCGTCGTGTAGCACTGGTTGTTGGCCTAGTTAGAATTTAATAAGGCGACGAATAAAATTGGTGAAAATCATAAAATTGTTTTTAGATATCTTATAGTTACCGAAAATTTTCTAGTAGAAAACTAGAGAAACTGCCAGACGCACAAATTAACGCACGGACCTAAGCCACACGTAAACAAAGCGCAATTGGGATCTACAATGTATTATAAGCGACTGGCTGTTGCTCCACGGTAATACTGACCCTTGCCCATGCCCCACGGATAAAAAGCCTATGTACTATTCCAATCTTTCTTTGTAAAAAATTCATTCATATACGCACAGTAATTCTGCTAGGCGCTAGCTAGGTGTGATCGAGTAACAATGGCACTACGACGATCAACGGGACTTTGCATTCCAATTTCAAAATATATCTCTTATCTTTGTGATTATATTTATTCAGTAGCGGAAACATCAGCGCCGGCATGCTATTGAAGTTTCAGCCAAAATAGTTTCTGATCTTCCGAAGTAGTGGACCTCCGGGAGAAAAAAAAAATCCGTTCCCGCAGGGGGAACGCACAGGTAGATTTCGTGAAGCAATTAATATTATTTTATATAGAGAACTACGGACTTTAAACAGTTTAATTTTTTTTTCTCGAAAACGGTAACTTTTAGCGAAAAACTTTTCACATTTATTTTAGACTTAAAAATGGCCTATCGATTAAAAATGTTTCCGACGGCAAGAATGTTCACCGGTTAGAAGTTATGATTTTTTTCCCGAAAAATTTTGGTTTTTCCCCCCTCCACTTTTAGTTAAAGTTTTAATCTTATAGGTTTATAATTAAAAGTTGTTGGTATTCATGTATACTATGGGATAAAATTAGAACGGTTCGAATATCTTTCATGGAACGTGAAATTTTGAGGAAAAACTGATTTCACAAAAAGTGAGGCCCTACCGTCCACTTAGGCCGGATTCCACCCGTTCACGAACTTAAACTAAGTTTACACCTAAGCAATTTTTGACCGCAGTGTGAAAGCGATCGGGGCAAAAATGCGACCGTGAAAGTGCCGCAAATTTTGGGAAGTGGAACCATACATACATATATATATATATATAAACTTTTTGACCAGTGGTCATTTCGGACTCAGGGGGTCATAACTAGACCTCCTATGAAGATTTTTTTTTAAATTCGACAGTAGTCAAGAAACCAATAGGTAGATCGATTTCATCGAAATCTACCTAAAACCCTTACAAATGATGGTAGAAATTTCTAACTTCCGAGACTCTTTCATTTCTTTCGTTGTTAAGTCGGTCCATAAATTAGTTGGTGTGCTATATTTATAAGATTTTTTATTATAACGTGCTCTTGATGATAAAGCACGTAGGTACTTAAATATTTAACTTTACTAGCTGAAGTTATTTCCTTCCCTCAAAATGATCATCTATTCATACGAGCGTCAATACCGATCGCATTCAAGGCTTGCACTTTTAAGCCCAAGGCCCGCTTTCTTAATCATCTTGTCATGAATTGTTTTATTTTTAAATTACAATACATCTCCCTACAGCCTTCTTTACATGGATCGATTTTCCTCGTGCTAGTCGCTTCACAAATCGCCTCACCAAGCCGCATCTCTATCCTATTCACAGGTGACTAAAACCGCACGCGAATTGGTCATTTGACCGATGGTCTGCAACTGACCATTTACACGGTCAATTTTAGCCATCAGCCGCATGTGGCCGGCCAAAGTTGAAAGCTTCCTAACTTTAGGGCTTGCGGCTTAGCCGAATTGCCATTTGGGCGGTCGATTTTTGCCGCATGGTAAAAATCGTGAGGCTTTATAAAGTTGGTGACTATAGTCACCGTCCTCAACAACAAATAGAAGTTACTTATTATCTTATAAGTTTTTTATTATCATAAGCGTATCTTAACCCTTTAAACGAACTATATATAAATATATAACCAATTTCATGAAATCTATACTAATATTATAAAGCTGAACAGTTTGTTTGTTTGTTTGGTTGAACGCGCTAATCTCAAGAACTACTGGTTCGAAATGAAAAACTATTTTTGTGTTGGATAGCCTATTTATCGAGAAAGGCTATAGTGATAGTATAGTCTATATATCATCACGCTACAATCCAGGGATCAGAGCAGTAATCAATATATCAACAAATCGCCCAATTTCCATACATTATTGCAGAATAATAAATTACGAACATATGTATGGGACAAGAGTGCCCAGGAGCCATGTAGACCACGGGCGAAGCCGCGGAACACAGCTAGTTTAGTATACAGGAGGTGGCGGGTAGCTTGGTTTAATTTTTAGAAAACGTCGAATGATATAAACCGACCAAAGCTCGGTCACCCACATTTATTATTAAGCTTATTAATATTATAAGCTTTTTAACAATAATTTTCAGTATTACTCGAGCCATTTTTTTCATTTCATCAACGTGTGAGCGTATAAATTAAGACCATCAGATGTCAGTTAGTAGCTCAGTTAGTAGATTTTTTTAGCGTGTGGAAACCCCTACGGGCTTCACCCCATCGGTGCCGACGATGGGGTGGGCGTGTCGGAATCGGACCGACTAAAACCACACGCTGTCTTTGTCAAGTGTGCATTGCCGGGCACCTCAGGTAAGCCCTCGAAAGGATCCCAGGGTTACCGGCGGACTTTGGCCGCCACCGCCGTCTCGCCTGGTGGGGTCGGGTTTTATTCCGCGTCGGTGAGTTGGCAGGTGTGTGTAGGACACACACGACACGCCTCTGCCACGGCCTGCTTCTGTAAGGACGGCGAGTCGGCCAACTGCCGTCCTCAGGCCCCGATCATGGAGGTCGGTAGTCCCGGGCGTAGAGGAGTCTGCGGCGTCCTGGCCGTGGGGGCGTCAGTTAGTAGCTACCATATTTTTCTCTCATTTTACAGTGAACATTATTTCAGAGTTCGATTTCATTCTCTACCCTTGCAAACGATCTACAAATATGTGTAAAAGAAGAAAAACAAACAAGGTTTTCGGCTACCTTTTGTGAGTTAACTTCCACATGAGTGAGTTTGAATAACTGTTTGGGTTCCCCTGTTTATTGTATGTAAGTTAGCGTTATGTATCCTAAAATTCTTGGTAGAGTTTTATATAAATTGGTGCTTTATTATGTTTGGCTGAAGTATGGCAGTTATGACTTTATTTATGCTTCCGTGCATAGTCCCAACTCAATTGAAGTCGGCTTTCAGTCTAACTTCGAAACAAGGGACATCTTATAAGTTTACACCTGAAACGGATTCTATCGTGATTTATTTTCTGTTATCTTTACAGTATTCCCGAATGATGTTTCAGTATCTTAATACAGTCCGTCTAAGCGTGCAGCTGGACCTTTTTTTTTTAACGTGCGGAAATCCCTTCGGATACCCTCCCGTCCCGGTTCCGTTTTTTGCCATTTGGCAACGGAACCCTAAAAAAAGAGACACATGGAGAATCCTAGTATCTACTCTAAAACTTAGGACATATCTGCTTGGGCCAAGGACACCTATTCCAACAAAAAGTGGAGGATGTTGCCCAAGTGTTGGCATTTGATACCCCTTGTCGGCCAGCGGGGAAGGTTATGTAAGACTCAAACCAACGCAAACTGCACGCCGGCGCCGCGCCGTCTCGGGTCATCAAAATTATTTTTTTCATTTATTTGGATAAACAAACAGTGGTAAATTACAGTAGGGTTGCTTAACTTAGATAAAGGTAGAATTAAATTTACCACCAACACCGTTTAACACATATTAATTATTTAGCAGTCGTTGTGAGTTCATTGAACAAAAATAACCTCAGTAAGGGTGGGTGTAAGGTGGCATAAGGCATTTCCCTCGCGCCCCGAGTGACTCAGGGCCATCTCTGGTTACGAGATGGGCCCCTTGGGTTTTGAGAATTACGGTGTTCCCATATTGCATCATAAACTTACCTGAGACTCAAATCATCAACATCCAAATTCAGGGTGTCTTTTCTCCGATTCCTCTCCACACTCTCCTTCACAACTAAATTCTCTTCTGATGTAATTTTCACCTGTACATCGAATTTGTCTGTTTTATTCCTGGTATCTGCCTCATTTGGCACTGCCATCCTCACGTTCTCCGTAGAAAACGATTTTATGTTTATCGTTTTATTTAGGTCTAACGGTTTTCCTTCCAAATTTGTACCTTTTTTGTACTTTTCCGTATCTTTCTCAAAATCTCTTTTTATCTCACTTGAGTCACTCTCTGATGTGGTACTTGAAATTATAGATCCTTCCTTCAAAGTACGTACTTTTATTCGTACATCAAACTTTGAAAGGAGTTCAAGTTTTGTTTTGAAACTTGGTTGATGTAGTTCTTCACTCAGCTCTGTTTCCCTGGGTAAACTCGGGATCTGCGAGAATTCTCCCACATCAGTATTGTTATTAGTAACATCAGGTGAAGTTAATTCTGCTGAAATATTCAATTCAGGTGACTCTGAATTCTCTTCTGGTAGCTCCACTAACTTTTCATCAGAACTTATGTTGCTATTCACATCAGACTCTCCAGGAATAGGTTCTAAATCATCTGCTGTACCAATTTTGTCCGTTGCAGTTGCTATAACAACTTCACTACTGGAGTAATCTTCTACGGGTTGTGATTGAGGGCTGTAAGTAACTTCCAACTTTATGTTCTGTGCATTAGAGTCCTTGTCATCAAATTCTGTATCTATTATTCTACGTCTCAGTATGTGATTCTCTAAAGTTAGCTTCTCAATAACATCAGCATATTCTAAACAATGAGAGTGCTGTTCATATTTCTTTTTTAACTGTTTCAGTTCATTCTTTGATATCTCAAGAGCTGTTCTTAGTGAGACCACTGTTTGGTGCAGGGCTCTTACTGTGTCCAAGTGCACAGGCCCGGAAGGGGCCGCCTCCAGCCTACCGCTATCCATACCACCTTGTTGCCCTCCAATGATCCGACATTCAACATCCCATACATGACTACTGTTTTCAAATACCGCTCAAAACACAATCACTGCCCCATCCATTTCCTGGGAGATGTAACTACACCTTGAATAAATAAACAACCATTATATACTGTTCTGCGCGAGCACGATGCTTCTGCCAAGAGGAACTCACCGATGACCTAATTCGTGAATAAAACCATTGGCATGCATCATTTCGTCGCACATTCTTAGATCCTTATCAAGTTCCGAAGCGGTTAGAAGAATACCACTGTACTGGGGCACGAATGGGCGAGCAATCGATAAAACAACTCGCCCCAAACTGTTGTAATTAGCTTAAAAGCGGAAATCGCGCGGAGCTGCTCACAGCTGGTACCGACCACTGATAAAGTCTGACACGGAAGGTGGTAATTAAGCCGGGATACTATCTCCCAATCGTTCTGACAAGGCAAGTTTACGGTATAGATATAGTATAAGATACTCGAAAATCTCCCAGTGCTCCTACTTGTAAACAAATCAATACTTCAATTTGGCGTTCGCGCCTCTGGGGCGGGCACCTGTGGGAGTAGGAAAGATATATATAGTTCTTTCATTCTGTGTTATTTCCTGTCAACTTGACACTAGACAGTAGCTGTTTTTTTTTTTTTTTTATATTTGCTCCTTTCGGAACAGGCTAAGGTTCTATAACCATGCTGCCTTGTCATCAGTTTATTTTTCTTGTTCATATTCTTTTTTTTTTTTTTTAATTTACCATTTATTAAGTTTTTATTTATATATATATAAATATATTTATTTCTTTCTTTTTTTTGGGTTCTTATATAATATACGTGTATATTAAATATATATTAATATATATTTTTTTTTTATTAATAGCTTCAATTTACATGTACAGAGAAACCATACAAAATTTTAATTAAATTTGACCTACTGTAGTAACAATAAATTTATACATAGCTGCGTATGTGGAGCTATTTACAAGAAGAGTCTGAATGTTGCGCGGTACTAATGCAGATTCACCATAAATTTCAATTAGCTCATCCATTAGCACAAGGCGCTGAATGCCAAAGGATGTGCAAACAAAGAATATGTGAGACAAAGTCTGTTCCTCTTGAGAGTTACAATGCTCACAGAGAGGAGATGTTACCATGTTTAGACGAGAGAGATGATAGTTTAGACGACAATGACCAAAACGAAGCCTTAGAATAGTGGAGTAGAATATCCTGTTGGCATAAAATTTGCTTTTGCAAAACCATGGTATTGATCCAATAGGAACATTATAAGTAGCATACCATAGGCCTTTATTTTCAATTTGCACAGATCGGTTCCAATATCGCCTCCATAACTGAATGGATCTATTCTTTAATAAGGTGATTATATCTGTACATGGCACTAAGACATTAAGACGACTGCTAGAATCAGGAATAATGATCGAAGAATTTGTAATAGTTCTGGCCAAAAAATCTGCCTTCTCATTACCTAATACACCAACATGTGAAGGAACCCATATGAATAATACTTCAATTTTATGTACAGAACATAAATCAAACCAAAGTTCTTTAATTAGATGAATATAATGATTCGTGTCAGCCTGAAACTGGTTATTCTTAAGATTTTCTAAAACACTTATGCTATCACTAACTACGACCCATTTGTTAGATCCATTATTTCTATGTTTAATGTGCTTCAAAGCAGCTAGAATAGCCACAGCCTCAGCTGTGAATATACTTGATTTTGTATTTATTTTATAACCAGTACCTGTATTTAGGTGACCATCAAAAATAGCGAAAGAGACAGCAGAATCAGTTTTGGACCCGTCTGTATACACGAATCTATAACCACTAAACTCTGAAAGTGTACTATATACATCTTCTTTGGAAGATAGTTTCTGATCAATAATGATGTTCATTGCAGGAAATTTACTATCAAATTCTCCCTGATAACAGGAGAGAATGGATGACCTATAAATTTGCAAAGATTCAAGATATTGTACATATTGCGAAAATTCCAACAGTATGTATGGGGAATTAGAAGAGGGTGATAAAGAGGAATGTTTTAAGTTTACAAATAAATGATTGTTATTTTTGCTTTAGAGTTTCAAAATAAATCTTTCTTTTAAATATGAAAATCTTATATTTAGTGAAGGTAGTTTACACTCAACTTGCATTACATTAATAGGAGTACTTTTGAAGGCTCCAGTAATAAGTCTTAAGCATTTGTTTTGTATTTTATCCAATCTATCTACTATTTTGGTATCTTTTGCAAAGCATAAAAAGCCATATTCGAAGTGACTGCGAATTAGAGATTTATATAAAAGCAGTAATATTTTGGGATCAGCTCCCCATGATGTACTACACAGTGTTTTTAAAATATTGAAAGCTTTATTAGCTCTTGTTGAAATTAGTTCGCTATATTTTTTCCAAGAAACATTATTAGTAAATGTTACTCCTAAAAACTTAACTTCACGAGAGACAGGAATAGGTACTTCATTATAATGCACAGAGGGAATAGAGAGGCTCGAATTACCAAAAACTACCAAGTTTGATTTTAAAGCATTTACTTCAAGATTCAGGTAAGAGAAATACCTCTTAGTAGTCTGTGAACCTTCCAAAGATTTATTGAGAGTATTTGTAACACTAATTAAATTATTTCCAGATGCGTATATGACCAAATCATCAGCAAACTGAAGATTTTTGACTTCTGAACCAAGAATCATATTCAAGCGACGTATGTTTAAAATGAAAAATAAAGGTGAAAGGATTCCACCTTGGCAAGTACCAACAGAAGCAAATCTTGGACCATAAAGATGACAGTTATATTTGACTTAAACTTCACGTTCAGTTAAGAAATTACGAGAAAAAAGCGCGGGAAACGTCTCGGAGGCGGGAAGTCTTGAATTTTAAATTTTTCATTTTAATTATTTAAGTGATCAGTTGGGTGTTGTAGCTTTATGTACATATTTCCCTGTTGTATATTGGTTTGTATATATAAATTTAGGTAAGTAGTTAGTATATAAGTAGTTTCTTTCTAATAGTTATATAAGTATGAATGAGCCACCTGATCCGGGGGGGTCACCCCCTCTGGATGTAGGTGCATATATTACTATACAATCCAGTGTAAATAAGGTAAATGAGTCTGGTCTGGATTCGGACGCTTCGACCGCATCCAGGAGCAGAAAAAGGTCCAAAATTGTAAAAATGTGTAAAACATGTAATAAACGGCGTAAAAAGAATTCCATTGGTTCAGATACTGAAAACACATGTATCTGCAACAAAATTTCCGAAATAACTACTCCTGTTGCTCCCATGGACACTTCATCAACTTTGAACGAAATAAATGCACAGCAGCCACGGCCAATTGGCATTGGTAGGAAATTATATGTTAAAAGTGATTCTGGCCCTTATATAGTTCATGTGCAAAAAATTTCTTCCTCTCCAACTGATGGAACCACTCTACACCCCATCACTTTAGGCAACTTCCTTAAATACAATTGTGTACAAAATATAGTTAATGGTAGCATCAAAAGAATAGGCAGAAATAGAATATCAGTAGGTTTCACAGATTTTAATAATGCAAATGACTTTATCAGCAATATAAATTTAAAGCTAAATAATCTGTTAGCATTTATACCAACTTTTCAAACCACTCGTATGGGGATTGTTCGAGGCATCCCCTCAGACTTGTCTGAGGAGGATATTTTATCTAATATAACTGTACCAATTGGTTGTGGTGCCATTATTAAAGTGAGAAGGCTGAATTATAAAATAAAAATGAATGACAATATAACATGGAAACCCACCGAATCATTAGTCTTAACCTTTGATGGCCAGATTTTACCGAAAAGAGTTTTTATGTTTTTTAACGCCCTTCCTGTTGATTTATACATATTCCCTACAATACAGTGTTTTCATTGCTGCCGCTATGGACACACCAAAGTCCAATGCCGGTCTAAGCCAAGATGCTTAAAGTGCGGGCAGGATCACACAGCTGACTCCTGTAGAATAGGTGAAGAAAGTTCTTTTTGTATTAATTGTCATGGTTATCATTTCGCTACAAATAAGATATGTCCCGAATTTAATAGACAAAGGAATATTAAAAAATCAATGGCAGAAAATTGTATTTCATATGCAGAAGCTGAAAAACAATTCCCAAAGGTCTCCAAATCTTATGCCGATGTTACCATTTCTAATAATATACATGCTCACAATTCTTCATCAACTACACAACATATAGTATCACCTAACACTTCTTCATATAAAAAAACTGTCTTTCTAAAACCTAAAATCTTGACAAAATCTCAACATGGTTATGATAGATCTTCCCATGACGCTATTATTAAAGAGCACATGTTGCCTGAACCAGCTAATGGTTGTGCTCTTAATAAGACCGCTGATATTGATACCTCCACAACGAACCACAGTATTTTACAAGTTATTACACAATTAGTAGAATCATTATCTAAGTCAAATATTTCACCGTCCCACGCTGCCCTTATCATACATCAAGCTGTTAAAATTCTTTACACTGACAATGGATCAATCCGTAGTAATACAATGGAATTGCCAGAGTGCAGTCAGCAAAAAAACTGAACTGATAGGTCTCATTAATGAATATAACCCTTTTTTAATTGCATTATCAGAAACATGGTTAAAACCCAATCGATTATTTAGAATTTCAAAGTATGTTTGTATTCGTGAAGACCGAAGTGATGGTGACGCACACGGTGGTGTTGCCATATTGGTAAATTATAATTTACCATATACAATAGTTTCAATCCCTTCTCACAGTTGTAACGTTGTGGATTCTTTATAAATCTAATTAAAACAATATCCGTAAATTAATCGATATTTTAGTATGTTTCTATAATATATTACTAATTATCTATGGTTGTGCGAGCGAGATTGGACAGCACTAGCCCAGTTATAAACTGACGGCTCTTATATCGTCCCTTTCCTTGGAACCTTCGCCAAGGAAGGTCGCTTTGACCCCGTGGCCAACTGCTGTCGGCTCCGGGTAAGTTTTGAGATCAACATTTCCTACTTCTTTCTACAGGTGAAGACTTTCCAGCGGTGCAGCTTATTGCCTGCTAAAATGCATGGCTTATTATATTTTATTTTATACTGTGTGCTATTTCAGCCTACCTATTTAGTGCCACGAGGCCGATGACCCCTACGGTCAGAGGTCGCGGCACCAGCTTGTGCTGCCTATTTATATTTCTTTTATTATAGCTTCTAGCTACGCTGCAGTGCCGCTGGGAGATTCTCTTCACCTGCTATTTAAGCGGGTCACTTGGACGTAATTACCTAGTGACAAACTGACCCGCACCTTTCCTATTTCCAGGGTCTTCGCACCGGGCTTCGCACCATCATAGCGGTAGCGAGGCACACCAGCGGAGACCCTGGCACGCCGGCAACACCACCAGCCACGTGTCCACTAGCTAAGTGCATACTAACATCTTGCACAACGGACCGAACAACGCCACGGCAGAATATTTATTATGAATCCATCCCCTGAGGTTCATTTACTCAAATACCAGATATAAATTTATGTAACATTCTATTCACGATTATAATCTCATACTATACATTGTAATCAACCTTTTATTTAACTCTGCTCGCCCTAGCCGGTAGTAAGTCTTAATTACATTCATTATTTAATTAATTTTCCCAGTGCATATAGTCACCTTAACTTTATTGTAACTCCATTTCAAAACCTTCTACAAAAACATTTAATCGTTACATTGGCGCCTTCAAAGGTATTATTCTGCCGTAGGTATTGTGTGTTTGGTCCGTAAGTACTTTATTTCTTCTTATTTTCCTCTTTATTTTACCAGTGTGGTGATTTTTTTCACCAATTTTATTGTTATTTTTCATTTTAACTAAGTGAAGGTAGTTGAAAATAATTTTTAATTTCAATTTTTCTATAATTAACTGAATAATGCATACATTTCCATTATTTTAGTGAAATTACTCATTCATTTAACTAAGCACCTGTGTTAAACATAACAACAAGGTTAATTAACATTACTTATTCAATTATTTTGCATTTAACATCTAGACTGGTTTAATACCTTTTATGGTCATTTTAACTGTATACTGTTATACCACTGGTAAAATAAGGATCTATTCACTTTTGTTTCTTGGACTTGTTGATCTCAACCGTTATCTACTTATTTTAATTCCATTTTTGTATAGGTGTTTGTCGCACACATAGTACCCAGTCAGTGAATTTATTATACTTTTTATACATGCTTACCTTTTATGTGCATTATAATAACATATATTAAGTTATTATCAACCTATTGCTGGTTGAAATTTTTCTTTATTTTGATATATTAATACTATTTTGATGTATTATACACAAATAGTTTATTACTGACTGACAGGTTACATATATACTTCTTGATTTTACTAGTACCTTATATTGAAGTAAATTACTTACTAAATTTTTATGTCAATCTCGCTCATCGCACCATAGCTTTTATTTTTACTTAACTTTGGGTTAATTACCTTATAAATTTAATACTTACTCAACTGTTTTGTAGTCAGTGTTGCTTATTGTCGGATTTCTGTATCCAAATTAGCTTATGTAATTGAAAAAAAAAAATGAAAACACAATTCTTTGAAAAGAAATACAAAGAATAAAAGATCTCCATACAATTAATAAAATCTTTGAAAAGAACAACAAAGATAATAAATACTTAAATTTGTAGACTTCGTCTTGTTCTGCATATGGGATTGTTGTCAGGTATTATATAGTTTAGTCAATAAAATCATTATCGCTTACATAAATTGACCATTCATAGTCAGTAATGCATTAGCCATTTCCCCCGAGTCCTCTTAAAATGACTTGTCTCATAACTATAAACTAAATATAGGTAAAATAATCAATATAATTCATATAAAACATTTTTAATCAAACATAAAACAATACAAGGATCTAACCTAACCTAATAAATTTATTAATTAAATAGCAACCTAACTTCTTAACTATGAACAACACTTGTTTTGTTCTAATAATCACTATTGTTGTAAATATATGTAAATATTCAATAAACTTTCCTTTGCACTTAAACACTCTTATACACTATTGTGGCAAACAAATATATACCTACACATACTTGTAACTAAAACTTGTATTTTATAATAACATTCCTTATTGTTATTCCACTGTTGGTAATACACTACCTATATCTCAATACTACAATGGTCATAATGATATTTGTACCTAAAAAAGGGTCACCAATAAAATTTTAATTTCATGTACCTACCAATTTGTCACATATTACGAAAACTTTATAACTTGAATAACTCATGTATCCTGTTGGTAGACACGGTCTACAGGTCAATTATGTCTTCTTACTAAATAATGTAACACTTTTCAATTGTTATTACATCTTCGGTTCGTATATTTGAACATTTGATTTCTATCAAAGTTTGTTTGAAATTGTTTGAAATATTGAATTCGATTCAACTTAGTTGTCAAACGTCATAAGGTTTTGACAATCAAAAAACTTGCCAGTATACTAAAATATAAAATTACTACTAGTTATTGTTTAAAAAATTGTCTTGTTTTTTTAAAAACAAAATAATATTATTCTTTGATGAATACCAACTTTTGGACTTTTTTAACTGAATATTAAATATTAATATCTTATAACCTATTGGTTAATGTTCTATCATGTTGTAATACTTTTCTTAGGATGACTGTTCCCTTTTATGTTTTTGTTTTTTGAAGAAAACATTAAAATTTATTCACTAGTGAATAAATAATAATAATTTTTTTGGACTTGCCCCAAAATAATTTATTATATAATTATATATTTCAACTTATTAGTTTTCAACTTCGTAATTATTTTGCCTGTTGCAATTTTTTGTATGATCCGTTGGATCAACCCTAAAATGCCTTCATGGTCATTTTGAACTTGAAAAAAAAATTTTTTTTTACTTTTTGCCACATAATATAAATATAAACATAAACGACTACAAAACTTTAGAGAAACTACTTACCTTGTTGAACCGTGGGTTCTTAATTTTTTGAAATTTTGAAATTTTTTTTGAACACTAGTTGTTCCAATTGCAACTGATGTTTGCATACATACTCACTGATGTGGGTCAAATAATAAACTATTTTACTTTAAATAATAACACTTTAATAATAAATTGACTTGGTCATAACTTTAAAAGTTGTTCATTATATTTTTTTGACAATTTGATTGTCCTGTTTTAAATTATATTACCCTACCACTACTATATATTTCCTTCTTCTTTTCTCCTCTCTTTGAGATGGAACTTTGAACTTCATGTTCGTTTTCTTTTATTATTAGGCTTTGCCTAGTAAAGGTTGTGTGGGTCGGTTGGCGTTTTAAACCAACTGATGTTGTTTTTGGGTCCGTTGGCGTTTTAAACCAACGGATACCTTATTTTTATGGTTTTATACCATTTGTGGGTCCGTTGGCGTTTTAAACCAACGGATACCTTTTCTTGGAGCTGGGATATTCAACCAGTATCTGGGTATTGATTCTTATGGTTTTATACCATTATTATGCTGAGCGGTCGTGCAAACTCAGTTCCAAAAATAAGCCTCATTGCATATCTTTGTTATGTCTTCTTCCGAGCGGTTTGCAAACTCGTTAAATAAGCCTCATTGCAGATGCGGTATTGTATACATCTAAAATAAGCCCTATACTAAAAACATAACACTTTCTCTTTTAGAGTCGAAAATATATAGTGGTATTTATTGCTCTTTTTCTTTCCATTGGAATTGTTGTCTGTGACATTTCAATATTTAACATCTTGTTAGATTTACGTCTGAGTCTCCAGCGCCTATTATCCTGGAAACTCTCTTCGGAAGGAAGCGTGTGCTACATTATTTAAGTGGTAACCGCAATTTATGGATGAAAATGATAGAGGAGGTATGTAAGAAAGTATGTATGTGTAAGCGTAAGTCAAGCATTGTATGGAGCAGTACAGTATCGGGTAACAAAAACCCTGAACTAATTGAGGGGGTATTGTAACGTTGTGGATTCTTTATAAATCTAATTAAAACAATATCCGTAAATTAATCGATATTTTAGTATGTTTCTATAATATATTACTAATTATCTATGGTTGTGCGAGCGAGATTGGACAGCACTAGCCCAGTTATAAACTGACGGCTCTTATATCGTCCCTTTCCTTGGAACCTTCGCCAAGGAAGGTCGCTTTGACCCCGTGGCCAACTGCTGTCGGCTCCGGGTAAGTTTTGAGATCAACATTTCCTACTTCTTTCTACAGGTGAAGACTTTCCAGCGGTGCAGCTTATTGCCTGCTAAAATGCATGGCTTATTATATTTTATTTTATACTGTGTGCTATTTCAGCCTACCTATTTAGTGCCACGAGGCCGATGACCCCTACGGTCAGAGGTCGCGGCACCAGCTTGTGCTGCCTATTTATATTTCTTTTATTATAGCTTCTAGCTACGCTGCAGTGCCGCTGGGAGATTCTCTTCACCTGCTATTTAAGCGGGTCACTTGGACGTAATTACCTAGTGACAAACTGACCCGCACCTTTCCTATTTCCAGGGTCTTCGCACCGGGCTTCGCACCATCATAGCGGTAGCGAGGCACACCAGCGGAGACCCTGGCACGCCGGCAACACCACCAGCCACGTGTCCACTAGCTAAGTGCATACTAACATCTTGCACAACGGACCGAACAACGCCACGGCAGAATATTTATTATGAATCCATCCCCTGAGGTTCATTTACTCAAATACCAGATATAAATTTATGTAACATTCTATTCACGATTATAATCTCATACTATACATTGTAATCAACCTTTTATTTAACTCTGCTCGCCCTAGCCGGTAGTAAGTCTTAATTACATTCATTATTTAATTAATTTTCCCAGTGCATATAGTCACCTTAACTTTATTGTAACTCCATTTCAAAACCTTCTACAAAAACATTTAATCGTTACACAGTGACGAATTTGAAATAGTTGCTGTTCAAATTCAAAACATTTGTTTTGCTTCTATTTATATACCTTACCCTT
Organism: Cybosia mesomella; assembly: GCA_946251805.1. Lineage (NCBI taxonomy): Eukaryota > Metazoa > Arthropoda > Insecta > Lepidoptera > Erebidae > Cybosia > Cybosia mesomella. The sequence continues at coordinate 6,266,069 of OX276406.1, forward strand.
CTTCACCTATATTTCAAGAACTAAACTGTATAATCCAAACTCTTCCTCAACCTTTAATACTTTTAGGAGATTTTAATTCTCATAATGAGATATGGGGAAGTTCTAAAACGAATCCAAATGGAACTGAACTGTATGACTTATTTGACAAGAATAATCTATCCATTCTTAATACAGGTGTCGCTACCCGCAGATCAAAACCAGGACAACGTATAAGTGCTATAGATTTATCCGTATGCTCACCAACTTTATTTCCATTACTATCCTGGCAGCCTTTATCTTCTTCTTCTGGCAGTGACCATTTTCCCCTAATTATAACTGTTCCTTTATCTATAAAATTTCACAATAATCGCCGATCTCTCTTAAGACACAAGATTGCCCGTGATTCCGATTGGGACACCTTTAAATTATCCATAGAATCCAAAATCTATGATCTTCCCCAAATATATTATGGAAACGAAAAAGATTGCTCGGAAGCATTTTCAAACTTAATATTAAATGTAGCTAACGATACATTTCCCACTAAAGGAGGAGATGGTATGCGTAGAGGCATACCATCTCCTCCTTGGTGGGACAAAGAATGCTCACTTGCCATCCAAAAAAGAAAAGAAGCTGAAGTAAATTACAAACGTCTTATGTCTTGGGAAAACTATGAGATTTTATCGCAGGCCATCCTTGATACAAGAACTTTATTTAAAAGTAAGAAACAGTCTTCCTGGCAATCTTTCTGTTCCTCTCTCTGCCCTAATTCTAGCCCTTCGGTTGTTTGGAATAAAATTAGGCGATTCCGCTCAGCTTTTACACAACCATCTTTAAACACAATACCGTCTTCAATAATAAATAATTTCTTAAATATTCTTGCCCCTCCTTCCGTTTCTGAAATGACATATTTAACTTCTCCTATTCCCAATTCTCCATCAATGGTATCTTCTCTCTTCTCTTTTCAAGAGTTAAAATTTGTGTTAAGCACACTAAAAGATTCCTCTCCAGGGAAAGATGGTATTCCTTACTCTTTTTTATGTAACCTTGGTGATGTAAGCCTACACTATTATCTTGACCTTGTTAATTCTATTCTAGTCTCAGGAATTATCCCCCCATCATGGAAATCTCAGATTATTATTCCCATTTTGAAACAAGTTAAGGACCCAAATGATCCATATTCTTATAGACCTATAAGCTCTTTCGCCTGTGATTACAAAAATTGCCGAACATCTAGTTAAAAATAGACTGGAGTGGATTGTAGAGAGCCGTGATATTCTTTCAAATAGTCAGTTCGGCTTTCGAAAAGGTAGGTCCACCATGGACTGTCTTAGCATATTTATAACGGACATCCAACTTTCGTTTTCATGTAATCAATCTATAGTCGCTACTTTTCTAGACATTAAATCTGCATACGATAACGTTATTATTTCAATTCTTAAACAGAAATTGATTCTTTTAAAGATACCCGAGCTATTGACGAACTTTATTTGTAATCTATTAATAAACAGAACAATTGAAGTATCCCATGAAGATAAACATTTTTTGAGAGTAGTGGATAAAGGACTTCCACAGGGATCTGTTTTAAGCCCCTTGTTGTATAATATTTACACTTATGATTTAGATAGATCTCTGGGTAATTCTGTTCGTTTGCTGCAATATGCCGACGACTTACTGTTATATTATGCAAACCATGATACTGAGTTAGCTTGTGAGATGCTGTCTGCATCTCTTTTTTCTTTAAAACAATGGTTTAATTCTAATGGCCTGGAGGTATCAACCTCTAAATGTACCACAGTAGTATTTACGAGAAAAAGATACATCCCTTCTGTTTGCGTGTATTACGATAACATTGCCCTGCCGGTTGAACCTCACGCCAAGTATTTAGGTTTAATTCTTGACTCTCGCTTGAATGGATTTGCTCATACTAAGTTTGTTGTTAATAAATGTGAACGTCATCTTAATATTATTAGATGCCTTGCTGGCGTATGGTGGGGCGCTCACCCTTTTTCATTAAAATTAGTATATAATGCCATTATCAGAAGTGTGCTAGATTATGGTACATATTTGCTCAGTCTGTGTAGTAAATCAAGTCTTAAACTAATGGATAACATACAAGCTAAAGCTCTTAGAATTATTACTGGTGCTATGAAATTCAGTCCAATCAATGCATTACAAGTGGAAGTGTCGGAGCCCCCTTTAAATTTGAGGAGACAATTCTTGTCAGACAGATTTATTTTTAAAGCTCTTCTCATTTCAAATCATCCTCTTCACACAAAATTACACAATCTTTCAGAATATATTCAAAATAGTTCTTACTGGCGCCATAAAAGTAAACCATATATTGTAGAAAGCTATTTAAAATTCAAATCCTTTTCATCCCCTATTCATCAGTCTCCCTTTTTACCTCTGTATAGTGTCAATTATGAATCTTTGATGTTGTTTCCTAGCATTAATGGAACAATAAACTTTAATACAGATTTTAACAGCCAATCAAATTCACATCAATTATTTACTGATGCCTCCAAGTATCCATTCCCTGAACCAGTAGGGGTGGGTGTGTATCACATTAATTATAATATTGTACAAAAAATTAAACTGCCTCCAGAGACTTCTATCTACAATGCCGAATGTTTTGCACTTCTCAAGGCTTTAGAATATATTTTAATTGCAAAACTTAAAAGCTCTATCATTTTAACTGACGCTCTTGCTGTTCTAGAATCATTAAAAAAGAATCCATTTAAAAACGCAAATAATCCAATAATATTTGGCATTAAAAACTTATTACATGAATGCCACTGTAAAAATTTTGTAGTTGAATTCGCTTGGATTCCGAGTCACTCGGGTATTGCAGGAAATGAAATTGCTGACAAAATTGCTAAGGAAGCTGTCTCCTGTGGAGATACGGTCCCGTACAAATTATTTGGTGAAGATGTTTATAGTGGTGCGAAACGCTACCTATTCGACACATGGCATAAATCTTGGCATCTTAGCAGTAGATCGAAGGGACTTTTTTACTATAACATTCAACCTAACATTCCCAATAAGCCTTGGTTTGCTTTTTTAAATTTAGAGAAAAGATTAACAACATCTTTAATAAGGATGCGTCTGGGACATGCTTGCACTCCCGCTCATCTTGCAAGAATAAAAATTAGAGATAGCCCTATTTGTGATTGCGGGGCAGGAGTAGGTGACTTAAATCACCTATTCCTGGCTTGCCGTCAATTTGATATTCTATTTTTTGATCTTCTTCCTAGTATTCCTTTACCTACTCATATTCCTTTATTACTTATGTACCCCTTTAATAAACAAGTATTAGAAGCTATAGATTTATTTATAAAACATAATGAAATTAAATTGTAGATTATTTTTGTATTTAAGTATTTGTGTTTAGTTGTAGATTTTAATGTTTTAATGTCTTTTTTACCTACCTGATCCTGTCCTTTTGTTTTCCTCAATTCCGTTCCGTTTTATTTGTACAAAAATACGTTTCCTCGTTTTAACTTGACATTGGCATACATTTATTACTTGCCAAAAAGGTGAAAAAAAAAAAAAAAAAAAAAGAAATTACGAACCCAGTTAGCTAGTTTATTTGGTATTCCAACAGAAAGCAATTCTGAGTAAAGGATATCTTTATTAACACTATTAAAGGCACCAGAAACATCAAAGAATACAGACATTAAGAATTTATTATTATTTAGACTATTTTGAATATCAAGCTGTAATTGACAGATACTTTCACGTGCCGACGTTCCCCTTCGGAATCCAAATTGATTTGCAGGTAAAATGTTATTTTTTTCTAAATAAAATTCTAACCTTTGTTTTAATAGTTGTTCAAAAACTTTACCAACACAAGACGTAAGAGCAATGGGACGATAGGAATTTGGATCTGTTCTTGACTTATCGGGTTTCAAAATAGGAACCAAACAATCTGATTTCCATGAATTAGGTATGTCATTATTCAACCATAAACTGTTTAATATCTGTAGGAGGATATGAAGTCCTTTTTCACTGAGTTTTTTCAACATAATGTATGGAACGCCATCCAGACCAAAAGCACTGTCCTTTCTAGAGTATAAAGCAGAAATCAACTCCTGTATGCTAAATTTATTGGTTATAAAATTATTTGTAGAATTATCACTATCAGCAAAATTAATATTATTATTTACATAGTCTGGAGTATATTTTTTTAGAAAATCATGAACCCAACTATCATCACTATTGTTACAAGAATATGTTCTATTAAATCTTCGCATATAATTCCAGATATGTGAAAGTGGAGTACATCGATTGAAGGAATTACACAATTCAACCCAACTTTTTGATCTCTCTATTTTCAGTGTAAGTTTTTTTAAAGCTTGTAATCTTTTGAACTCTATATAAGTCTCATCTGAGGGGTTGTTTTTAAATTTAAGATAAGCAGATTTGGAATTTTGAACTACTTCTGTACATTTTTTATTCCACCATGGAAGAGGGGGTCTCTTCTTAAACTGACTAAAACTATTTGAAGGAGAATTTGTAGGGGACTGAGATGTAGAATATGGAAGAGATTTATCAACTGCAGAATGTAAAACTTTCAAAAACCTAGTATATGCATCCAATGGAGTAAAGTCATATGGCTGAAAATTTGTTAAGTCTAAATCTACATATTGTGTGTACATTTTCCAATCTACCATTTTAAAGTTAGGGTAGATGGGTAGTTGCATGTTACAATTATTTTTGGGTGAGCCACTATTTACATTATTTAAAATTTTAATGATTACAGGAAGGTGATAGCCTCCAAGAGGATTTTTACATACAGACCAGTCAGAAGAAAAAGCCAGAGATGGAGAAACCAGAGTCAAGTCTAAAGCATTTGGTCGCCATGTCAGCGAACCCACTGTTGTCACATCACCAGTATTTAATAGAACAAGATTATTATTATCAACTATCTCCAAAATATCTCGACCTCTAGAATTAACAGAATTACATCCCCATGATGTGTGATGAGCATTGAAATCACCTGCGAATATCATAGGTTCAGGAACAGATTTTAGTATAGATTCAAATTTATATTTATTAAAAGATGGAGTACAAAACTCTCACGCAAATGTTTTGTAGCGAGTTATCATAATATGTATTTATTTTACTATAATTGATGCTGTTATGGATTAAAATCGCTACGCCATTATGCTTATTGCCAAGATCATTTCTTTCAATATTATATCCCCTTATGTTAAAAACTTTAAGAGGAGTTAGCCATGTTTCGGATATTATTGCTATGTGTATATTATGATCGTAAAGAAATTTAGTAAATACAATCCTGTTACTTATAATGCTTTGGGCATTCCACTGCGTAATGTTAAGATCCATTATGAGGAGAAAAGGAGCTATTCAGAAGTGTTTGTTGTAAGGTTTCTTTAATGGATGCAGAGTTTATAGGAGTATCTTTTTGGTTAAGTACAATTTTAGTTATAGTTTTTGTTAAAATATTCATGAAAAATTCAGATTTAGTAAGATTTTTTATTTGAGATTCAATATAGGACATAGTCAATTGTGGAAAAGAATTTTCATTAAATAAATCAGAATATTGAATAGATTTTGACTTTATTTTACTTTCTTCAATTTTGGCTTTCTTAATGGGACAACTATTGGATATGGCAACATGATTGCCACCACAATTAATACATTTGGCATTCTCAGGGTTTTCTTGGCATTGTCTAAAGTTATGCTTTAGAGTGCAAATTGAACAAACTTCAGCATTTCTACAAAATTTCGCAATATGACCAAATTTCAAACAATGCAAACATTGTTTTACTGGAGGAACATATACGCTTACCTGGTATCTCCATGAATCGAGGTATACATACTGTGGGAGTTCAGTGGAGGCAAAGGTGACGGCGACGGTTTGGGTGGGCTGGTACGAAACCGTACCACCCTCGCTTCGCACACGACGCATGAAGCGTCTTACCTGAATTACATTCCTAGAACTGCCGATCAACGAAAAAATTCTTTTATTCGATATGTCAGTAGGGACTGAAGTAAGTACGCCAGTGACCTCGGTATCAGCTGCTGGAATGGTTGCTTTTAAGCTTAATTCATCTAACATTTTTTTATTTTGTAGAAACACATTTGCATTATTGGACAAGTCAAATGTGATTCCTATTTTATATTTGTTTATTGATTTTAGATGAAGAATGCCTGTAACACAATATTTTCGAATGGCATGCGAAATAGCAAGCCTGTCTTTATCAGTGAAGAACTTTTGATCATCTTGATGGGCAAGAAATACGATGTATTCTTGTTTTTTTATATTTTCCGGGTACTTTCTTGAGTACCCTGGTACCTTATACACCCGATAAGTGTTTTCTCCACTGTCGGAATCCGAGGAATCCGAGCCTGGTTGTAGGCGGTCATCAGGGGCTTCAGCTTTTTTCCTTTTTTTGGGGCCCATTTTCACAGCGAATAGTTACTTAAAACACTAATATGCTAAAAATAATAATTTTAAACAATATTGACGCCTTTTACTCTTCAATTTTCCCGCGCTTTTTCCAGCTGTATTCCAAATTGCTGAAAAGTTACTATGATTCCTTCGTAAGACATGGAACAATAAAATTAAACTGCAGGGCACAAATGATTGGGGTGCTTGGTTGGGGACCTCCACGCGGTGCACCCTGGGCAACGGAGACGGCAGCGCCTCTCTCCTAGGGCGGGAGAGACGCTGCCGCCTACGGCCAACTCCGACCGAGGCGAGGACGGCCCTGTTGAGGGCTGTTCGGAAGCTTTCCACGTGTCCCTCTGATTAGCAGAGGGCACAGTGGAGAGCATGTAAGGGGGCCATCTCGAAACCGGAGATGGCCCAGGGTCAGTCGGGGTGCGAGGGATATGCTCTATGGGTAACCTTACACCCCGGCGTCTTAAGACCCGAGACGGCGTGCGGTTTATACGGTGCAAGCCCGACATAACCGCCCCCGCTGGAGACCCCCCGCTCTCCAGCGGGGGCGGTATCCGAAGGGATTTCCGCACGAAAAAAAAAAAAAAAAAAAAAAAAAGGGCACAAATGATTTAAAGAACGAAATAATAGGGATATATGTGAAGTACTCCGTGATAGTAATTAGTTTCTAGTATATATATAATAATCTATGGTAATTAGTAAGTGTTCGGACTTCGTTCAGAGTCTTTGAACACATGAAACTTTTAAATGACCTTTACTATAAAATTAATAGAACAAACCGATTCTTTTTTAAACTTTGCATGAAAAGAAACGATTAGGTTAATGTCAAAATCATATGAAAAGAATCAAAAGAAAGAGCTTGAAGTAGGTATAACCTCTAAAAGCTAGTAAAGCTACTGTAGTTTTGATTTGATCACGACACTTTATTATTTTAAAATGTTCAACATTTCGAATATTTGTCGGAATGTTTCGGCTAATTCATATTTGTTACTGCAAGCAAGATTTAAAACTAAGACACACTGGGTAAATAAATCTAAAAAAAGATGTTGTTTACACGATTTAAACGGTCTTATCAATTAATTATTATTTTAGGCAAAATTAAAAAAGAAAACTAGTGCGAAATATAAAGCATTAAATCATTTCGATGATTTCTATGGATCGGTATTTGGTAACAAATGGCAACCTATGCGAGAGGCAATGTTACGGCGTCCAAAGTATGTTGCGGTTGTAAATAATTATGGAGACGCAGAAGAAACATCAGAATATCTTACAAATAGAGGTAAATTAATAATAACGTAATAGTAATATGTGTTAATGATAAAATAAATGTAATTTATACAATGACTTCTAAACAAAAATTGTGTCACAGCTCAGGGGTGGGATGGAATTAATTTTGAATGGAACGCAGAAAGTCAATAAATGAGATATTGAATTTTGACACCTACCTGTAGTCATAAATATCATCAGTATGCCTTTTGTAAATATCATCAGTATGACAGCCATAAAAAGTAAGTGGTCAGGTTGCCGTATTAAGAGACCAATATTCTTAGCAATCCATGGATTCTCTGTGCTGGTGCCAGGTCCATCGCGTTGCTGAGTGGGAGCTGGGAACTTGGGACAGTGCTTGGGACCCAAGTGTAGATTTAGAAGGGGCCCCTTTTGTTGATGTACATCAACACTCACCTTCACTACCCAAGTTTTCCTGCGTAATCAAATTTGATGCAAACATTCGTCTTAGTAATGAGCTTATTATAGCTCTCGAAAGGCCTAGATCTTTAAATAGGTTATAGGGAGATTTTTCTGGTATACCTCTCGCTCCCACTTCCACTGGATACAAATTAACCACGTAAATTCTTGGTTCCGTACAGACAGTCGGGTAGTATCATTACAGTTTAAGTTTGAAATCATAAACATAACTTCACGCCTGTATCCCCAAAGGGGTAGGCAGAGGTGTATTACACACCCACGATTCACCAGTTATGTTTAGGTACCGATGTAATTAGGGGCGAGCCTATAGACATCTACCGGGCTCATTACTAAGCGAATGATAGTCAACATTGTTAATAAACACATAACTACGAAAAGCAGAGGTGTGTGCCTGGGTGACTGGGGACTGAACTCTAAACCTCGTCTCGGCTGTCTATTACGTACACTACTGGGCTAAGTTTAAAGTTTATACAAAAAATATACACACTGTTGATTGACTTTTGTTGAAACTTTTCAACGTTAAATTAATTATCTTTTTCTAATTACAGGCGCTCACTGCCTTAAGAACCTCATATTAATTCAGCAAGAACACCATAGACAGTACTCCCCTATACAGGCCCCTGAAAAATCAAGAACTGCAGAGCAGGACTCTCAAAAAATGAAAGAATTTATAGTACAACAGCACACAAGTGAAATTTCTAACATATATCCAAAGAGTGACTATATACCTGAGAGATTGGACATGCATGATGAAGAGGAAAAAAAAGCTGAGAGTATTAAAAATAGGGATAAATTGTAAGTAATTTCAATAAAGTACTTGATATATCACCATCTCACAATTATATCCTAAACTTCACTTTGGAGCCTAGTGTCCTCTCCTATGCATTCACCCCCTTATGTGGCTTAGAGTTAGGCTTGGAGTTGAAGGGAGTCACTGTTGTCTGATCAGCCTTAAATAGCTGGTGTACAAGTACGCAGGTGAGTTTGTATTGGGCTTCGAAGATTGTGATGAAGACCCATACACATATGACAAAATAGAAGTACTTTGTAAAAATCTCACAAAAAGTAGCCTATTCTAAAAACACTATTTAAATATTTCAGTAACCATCCAAGCATGACATTAGACCAGTCAATGGCAGAAGCTGAGATAGACACATCAAGAATTATCGAGCCCTCACTTGGAATTTCAAATGAGGCATTGTATCAGTATGTACCCGCCACTAAATTGAAAGGGATGGATGACTGGATACCTGAGTCTTTACACTACTCTTATTATTCTAGTAAGTATTGTTCCTCAATTTAATTTCGAAAGTTTGAAATCAAACAGATTATCTGTTAGAATCTAAACCTTATCCTAGCATCGGGCGAATATCAATTCAATTCAATTTATTGGAGATATTATAAACATTTCGGGAGTACTATGTTTAAAATATAAATCCAAAGTAATACATAAAAGAGTATAATATAATACATAGTAAAGAAACCTTAAAAAAAACATGAAATAAAACTTTCTTTTTCAAGAGTATGAAAAGAAAATATTGTAAATAATATAAAATATTACATAATATATTAGTTATTGTATGAGAAATATGAAAAAAAAATTGTTTAATAAGAAATTATCTTTTGGTTTTGTTAAATAGTGCTTACATTTTGTCTTAAAATAATTGGCAACACTCACTGATGTTTACCATTTATGGATAAAGGTCTTGTAACCAAGCCAAAAATCTTCAAAAAAAAAAAAAAAAAAAACCATTTATGGATAATACACAATACTTTGCAAATCAACAGCTTTTTTATTTTATTTAGCCTTCAAATTTCTCTCGCGGCCTACACTAGTCACAATTTCAATGATTCCGATGCCGATAAAACAAGCGTAGCTATAGACTCTGACACATTCAATTAGTGTGTAGTAACAAATTCAATTTTTTTATATTTAAATCAAATATTTAAAAAAATCAAACCTATGTTCGATTTAAATATAATTTGACGTTAATTAAAAACAAAATAACCAAATTTAATGTTTTATTCCATTTTAGTTATTGTGTTTCAGATTTTCTAAAAAAAAAAACAAATGTAGAAAAGAAAAGACATGCCAAGATTTTTTTCATGTTTTTTTTGAAGATTGTGAAATAAAACATTTAATTTCAATTTACATCTCTACCTATGTAGTGTTAGATCCTTTAAGTTTTCAACAATATTATTTAGGTTATTTAGATTAGATATTATTTAGGTTTTTTTAATACTAGTTAGGTTGCAGACAAGCACACGGCCCACCTGATGGGAAGCGGTTACCGCGGCCTGTGGACGTGTGCAACACTAGGGGCGTCACACTCGGTCTGCCGACCCCGTAAAAACCTTGTAAGAACTTCTTGAAGAACCCCATATTGTAATCGCTTGGGAGAACCACAGCAGGGAGATCATTCCATAGCCTGAGGGTGCGCAGAATGAAGTGCATTTTTCATGCCTTACTGATGTTTCCGGTCGCAACGTGTGAGGATGAATTCCCTGTCTGTGCCTAGCGGTGCGATGATGCAATGTAGCTGTGGCATCATATCAAACAATTCTTCTGAACAACCAACATTGTATAGGCGGTAGAACATGCACGGAGAGGCAAAATGTCTCGTAAGGCTGAGAAGTTCTACACTGCCTGTAAGTAAGGGATTGTCGACGATCCTCAGCGTCCGTCTTTGCACCTAGTCGAATGGGTCATGTTGGTATGCAGGTGCACCGGCTGTTGTACTCCATCTGAAGGTGGACTTGCGACTTAAAATGAAGAAGTCTGCTCTGCAGTGAAGTACTGCTTCGCCCTGTTGAGCACTCCAAGTTTTTTAGATGCCAACTTGACCTTGTCCTCTAGGTGACTGCAGTAATGGACCTCGCTGGGGATATCGACTCTGAGGATCCCGATACTACTAGAGATGGTGAGTGGTGTTTTCACCGGTGGAGCGACTGTAGGGGAAGCTGTACTGTCGGTCGCTCAGTAGATCGTTTTCTTTAAGGTATCTCAGGAGTTGTGCATTGATAACATGCTCCATTACCTTAGAGAGAAGTGAGGTGATAGCGATAAGTATGTAATGGGACGGGTCTGGTCTATCGTCTTTCTTAGGCACAGGATGCACGAATGCAGTCTTCCGCGAAGCTGGGACTTGTTTTGTGGAGTAAGACAGCGCGAACAGCCGTGTAAGTACAGGGTACAATTAGGGGGTACACTGCTTAAGCACCATCGCCAATATGCCATCCGGCCCACTCGACGTCCGAACATATTCCAGCTTATTACAGAACACATTTCCTAATTCCACATGCTAAACATTTCGGGTCATCATTTCAGAAGACAAAGACTTCCCTTTAACAATAGAACCAGAGACAGAACTTAACTATCCTGAACACTTAAAAATATTCACATATGAAATGGATAGTGAATCAACAGACTTTCCTGAACCAAGAAGATCTCAAACAGGTAATTATATACATACTAAAACTTGCATAAAAGGTTTACTAACAGTAGAGGAAGCTCGTGAAGTGGGGAAGACCAGAAAAAATAACGAGCGTAATCTTTGCCTACCCCTTAGCCGTAAGTACCACAGATGATATATGCTGAGGCGTTGTAATTAGATTTCCCTAAGAAAGAACGCATGATACGTCGGACAGACTGATCCGCCCACTTCTTTATTTTAACACCGGTCAATAGCAAAACTACTCACTCATTCTATGTCGATGTTACTATGTAATATAACTATATCACACTAGATGTCACTAAATGTATCGCCATATAGCATCGAGTAGATTAATATTTGGAGACATTGAGGTTAATAAAAGGTATTTAAAATCTCTACACCGTGAGTTTATAGTCGTTTTGAAACGAAATGTTTTGGACACAGTTTCGTTTTCACTTACATGTAAGCATGGAAGTATTTATTTGAACAACGAAAATAAACATTTTTTATAAAAATCATCGAATTTTTTCATTTGTACAAATCAAATGGGAACTCGTGGCAACTCCTTTCTATTTCACGTAATATGCTTACTACATTTTACTAAGATTATTTTCATTTAACATTTCCGCATTCGGTATCCGTCCAATCAGAAGCCGATTCTCAGCGCCAGTGGAAATATGTCAGGACTCGAACTGCGACGTACGCGCCATCCCGCCGCCGCCATCTTCAGTTCCGCGAGTTTCTAACTCGAGTATGCGGCCTGTGCCGGTATCATTAACGATCAATTATTAGGGTCCGTCTGTTGAGGTCATCTCATTGGTAGTACGTATCTAATAATGCTATGTAGGTACAGTAATGTCAGAATTATGAGAGGATATGCCTCTATTAGTAGGTACCTACGGCGTCGTCTATCCGGCTTATTATGCATACGCAGTGCCTGAATATCTAAATAATGAATTTGGTGCACCCTAGACTTTTATTTGTGATAAAAAGACTTGTTTTTACTCGTGAATATGAAACTCGTGATGAATTATGCAGTGGTGGTCGTACGTCTTCGAATTCGTGAAAAGTGATAGAGACAGACACACATTACATACGTTAAAAGACAATTGCATAAAACCATAAAAAGTACCCGTTGTGAATCGAACGTGGAGGACCCGTTCAATTTCGGGCAGTTACTTTGTTCAGAGAAGTGTAAAGTAAGGTACCTATGTAAGTTGGGGTGTGTGTTGGGTAACCTCCTCGAGTGTCGCTCCGATTCCGATCCCGCTGCAGTCCGGGGGGAACGGAATCGGAGCGGCCGGTACACCCTGGGCGGCGGTCAATGTCTTCCCCTTCACCCCTTCATAGGGTTGGCATTGATCGTCGGCCAATACCCAACGTGGCGGGAACACATCGCTCTCCGTACTCCTCTGCTTTCAGAGGAGACAGGATGAGCGATGCTGTTAGTGGTGAGATGGCCCAGGGTCAGCCGGGGTGCGAGGGATATGCTCTATGGGTAACCTTACACCCCGGCGTCTGAAGACCCGAGACGGCGTGCGGTTTTAGTCGGTGCAAGCCCGACATAACCGCCCCCGCTGGCCGGCGGGGGGGTATCCGAAGGGATTTCCGCACGATAAAAAAAAAAAAAAAAAAAGGTACCTATGTAAGTTGATTATTTTGTAAACAGCTATAATTATTTTTGTTGTGTTTATTTTATTATCACTACATAGGCCATAAAGTCACTTATCGTTAAATCATATCCTAATAAAGTATTTCCTGTCCTTTGTCATAAAGTATGAGCGAATAGTGGAGTAGGTACCTTTTTTTTTTTTTTTTTTTATCGTGCGGAAATCCCTTCGGATACCCCCCCGCCGGCCAGCGGGGGCGGTTATGTCGGGCTTGCACCGACTAAAACCGCACGCCGTCTCGGGTCTTCAGAGGCCGGGGTGTAAGGTTACCCATAGAGCATATCCCTCGCACCCCGGCTGACCCTGGGCCATCTCACCACTAACAGCATCGCTCATCCTGTCTCCTCTGAAAGCAGAGGAGTACGGAGAGCGATGTGTTCCCGCCACGTTGGGTATTGGCCGACGATCAATGCCAACCCTATGAAGGGGTGAAGGGGAAGCCATTGACCGCCGCCCAGGGTGTACCGGCCGCTCCGATTCCGTTCCCCCCGGACTGCAGCGGGATCGGAATCGGAGCGACACTCGAGGAGGTTACCCAACACACACCCCAGTGGAGTAGGTGCCTAAAGTGGTCAATATGTCGCGGCCTGTTTCGCCTATTAGGTACCTACGCAGTTATGAACAAGGACAAACCTTCAATAATAAAAAACTGTCAATGAATTACCGAAGCGCTAATAATGTTCTACTCGAACGAGTGAAAAAGATTACAGAAAAGTCATCTTTTTTATTATAACCGGTATAGCAATTTGGACATCTCAAAATGCTACCATAGATTATTTCGAGTAACCCCCTTTCGAGTCCAAAACAACTCATTCAGGGTGTATAGTATTATAAGTCTTCCAACGTTCTCTCAACCATCTTTAAAGTTGATTTTCTGTACACTTCCAGGTGTATACAACTACTACCCGATGGACTGTGGAAGCGTACTTTCCGTGTTGGCCCTGGACCTGTCTGCGGGGGATAGGGTTCTAGACATGTGCTCGGGCCCTGGGGGCAAAGCACTAGTCGCGCTTCAGACCCTCCTCCCTGATGTTGTTGTATGCAATGAGATATCTATATCTAGATCCAATAGGTAAGAAACATATGCGGAAAAAAAAAAACATAAAAGCGTTTGTGTACGTATTGCGTTGAGGTGAATAAAAATTACGCATTCAAACAACACACACCAGATATTTTAAAGTACAAATTTCTTAAGGCGCGTTCGACATTTTTGAGAGGGAAACATACAGTTGAATTCGCGCCACTGGTACCGTTACCACATCTCTTTAAATATTTCCTGATGATTCATAAAATACACACGTAATTGTTCAAGTTTTCACTTCTGTCGGCACTCCTGGAGTGCCACTGTTTTGCATAGTTATGGAATCATCTAGATAGATTGTATTATTATTTTCTATTATTTATATAATCAAAAATGCATTAAGTATAACTTAAAAATATTTTAGAACCACAAACAAGGCACAAGATGACATAGGGCCCTTAAAACACCCATTCTGCCACATTTGCAACGAGCAGCGAGCGTTATATATTTATAAATATTTTCTCTATGGTTGGAAGACTAGAATCGTCAATTTATTTGAACAATGAAATTATGGAACCGGAGGTCGATAAGATGACACATCGGCGCGCACAACTCTTTCGTCCCTAGATTAAATATACACTAAATAACCTAACTTGCCAGTTAAAGTTTCATAAAATATTTTTTTATAACATATAGTATGTATTGATAATTTATTTCAGGATACATAACATTTTTCGGCAGTACCTTATTGACTTCGATAGCAGCAACAAATGGCGGGAACGAGTTATTTTTAAGCGACTCGATGGCCGATATTTGGTCGATGACCTAGGATTTGACAAGGTGCGTTTTATAAAGAACGTTCTATTAATTATTAATGTCGGTAGAAACCAATGATTTCTAAGTATACTACTAGACTGGGTATATGGAACAAAGAAATTGATATCGATTTAAGACCACCACCTTGTAATGTTGGGGTCCCGATGCGGAAATAAAAGGAAACAACCTATACGAATGAGTGTGATTTATTCACTGTACTAATTTAATATAAACGTACAAGTAAGGTAAAAACATAATAGTCAGCACTTATTACTCGACGCTAGGTATTATAAAGAACCGTACCTAATATGCTGGTCGTTGTTAAGGACTTTACTCACTTACACTTTTCAACCTGACCACTAACTTTTTGTAGCTGTCAATACAGATGACATACCAAAAAGACGCGCTAATACTATACACATAGGGTGTCAAAATTCATTATCTCAATTATCTAGTTTCTATACTTCCCGTTACGAATTCGAAATTCAAAATTAATTCCCCCCCACTACCGGAGCCGTGACAAAATTTTTGTTCTAAACTGTTTGTCTAGTAGTAAACACAGCGGCCATTGGTTCTGTCTTGAAGCAGGTCGCTTTGCAACTCGCCCTTGACGCAGTTACCTTACGAGATTATTATTATCATAACGGTGTGCTAGTTCCTTAATAGTGTTTAAGAGTAAATGGCTTACGATCGAGAGGTCCCGGGTCCGAATCCTGGACATTACACTACTGTGGAGTCTGGGGTTTGACTTCACAGCTTCTTGTCGATAACTAGTGATATTTAAATTATAGGATAAGGATTTTATATGATTAATATATTTATTCTTAATTATAACTCTACTGAACGTGTTTTTATGGGATTTACGCGAGGTTCTTTATATTTACTGAAACGAACGAGAGGGTCGCGAGCTCTGCTCAGTGATTGAGCCTAATGCACTTTTCACTTCTTGATATTATCATCTGGCGGGTCAAGGCCCCTGGTCACCCACTCACTCGATCTATCCGCAAACCTTTTGTTTTTTCCCTATGCTCTTAATTCAAATTGATTTATACATTTTTAATTTAATATCGCTGACGCATGATGGCCAGGCAACTAACTATAGTGTTCGAAGGAGTCCGAACACTACACTACTGACGTGAACCCACTCCTAATAGAAGCAATTTAGCTTAGCTGAAAAGGTTTTAGTCGGTATATCAGCAATTTCGGTTAATAATATTCCTTAAAAAAACCATTGATGTATGGAAGTGAAAGTTGGGTATGGCAGAAAAACCATAAAAGTAGAGTGAATGCAGTTGATGCGCTTTTTTCATTTAGAAAGGTCTTGGTCAGACTTAAAATCTGCCGTCTGTTTGATTGCAATTGGTTAAGTAGAACCCAAAAAACGATAACCGACCTCCGCGCGGGCGGAGCTCCGGGCATCAGCTAGTATCTTATATCATTATCATCATCATATGTGTTTCATTAAAGGTTCTGGTGGACGTTCCTTGCACTACAGACAGGCACTCGGTAAACGAAGATGAAAACAGCATATTTAGACCGGACAGGATCAAGGAGAGGCTCCGGATACCGGAGACACAATCGCAGTTACTAGCGTAAGTTTCTGAATGCTTTCTTCTTCATCAGCCGAGCATCAATATCGGTACCATCCAAGGCTTGCAGTTTGAAGCCCAGGGAACACTTTCTCATTCTTCCTTTTCATAATTTTTGCCTTATGAGACCCCCACTGGCTTTACCTCACTGGAGCTGGGTCACGATGAAGTGGGTATATCGGCCTCGAACCGACTAAACATCATGTTGTTTCGTCACATGAGCCTGTGTGGCTTGGGAACCAGGTGTGTTTTAGAAAAGATATCCGAGAGACCCTGACCGACCTTGGTCACTTACATTGGCGACCCCAACGTGTTTTTGGGGATCAAAGTCTCCCCTCCCCTGTAGAGATCGTGTGAAAACAGGACGTGCCGCCAGCCTCGGCCTTATTTTTTTTGTTGTCATCTGTTATAATCATGTGTATGTATTTTTGTTGCAGTAATGGCTTGAAATTAGCGAAGGTAGGTGGTACAGTGGTGTACTCAACGTGCTCGCTCAGTCCGATACAAAATGACGGCGTAGTACACATGGCATTGAAGCTAGCCTTTGAAACGCACTCCATAATTGCTACTATCAAGTGAGTTCTCTGTGATTACTATTGAACCCTTATTAAAAACTTTTTGATACTTATAAGAAAAATATTGTCGGAAGCTAACGCTCTGGAGAGCTCGTGAATAAATGTTGACCGAGTAGGTTAACATATTGTATAGTTAAGCAGTTAGGATGGGTGACCACTCCGGGTCTCAGAGAGCACGTTAATGCGTCGCTCCCGGTGTACAATACGAACATCTATGGCAGTTTTTACGGGAAGTAGGATTCCTAAAAGTTCTGATAACTGGTCTAACTACACAACTTCTACATACGATGTAAGAATCAGATTGAATTGAAACGTTACGATCGATCCACAAAAGCTTGCGGATCAAGCTTGAAAAGCACATCCCTAGTTGTCCCAATAGTCTTCCCCGCCTTGCTGAGGCTGCTGGTAGAAACGTCATTGATATTCAAACTTATGATTTTCCAGAGATATGACGTCATCAATGGCGGGTTTAAGCAGCACACTGAACTTGGGGACGGGCTCTGCTGCGCCCAAGTACGGACAACTAGTGACGCCCTCTATCGGCGCGAACTTCGGCCCTTCGTACATATGCAAGCTCGTACGTGTGAGATGAGAGACGTAGGATATCAAAATGTAGAATTAAAGAAATTCATAATTGATAGTAGTTTTTGTTTTTGGTTCTACCTCTTAATGTTGAAAACTGGTCATTTTTGGAAAGTGGTATTTTCTGGAAAGTGATAATTTCAAGAAAGCATTCTTTTCAGGAGAGTTATCATTTTAGGAAAGTTGTCATTATCAAACTAAAGATTTATCTATATGTGCTAATAATAAAACTGAAGAATTTGTTTGTTTGTTTGAACGCACTAGCGTACCAACTAGCGAACCAACTAGCGTTTTGTGTGTTTCACATTCAAAGGTGGGTGAAACCGCCAGGATCAGCTAGTATCTATTCTATGTATTAAAATATATTTATGTTTTGGTATCTTTGTCAATGAATTATTTACGTACTTGAAATAAAAATTAAATAAAACTCATTGTATATAAGGTGTCACAAAATTAGGTCTCTGAATTTGGTGAGATGACTTGGTATCGACAAAATATGTATTTGAAACAAAAAAAAAATCAGGTAAAAAAAAAAAGAATAAAAATGAAAAAGAAACACCACCAGCGACCTGCGTCACGTGACGCGACGAGCACACGTGACGCTGGTCGCGATTTAGGTAATTCCCACACATCCGCTTGGAGAATACTGCGAGGAGAAGGACTGCACGCCTACCACGTGCACAACACAACACTGAGAATGAAAGTTATTACAGTCTAAAAATTGATGCATCATTTTGAATTATCTCTTCTTCTTTCCGAAATAACCGTTGAGTCTGCAAGTAAGCAGGAAATCGATTTGAGTAGCGCGCCACTCTTGTAAGTGATAAGGTGTTCGGATTTCTTTTGAATGTACGTGTTCACCTTGGCCAAATCGGCAGCAGCATACGTTATTATGATGTTTTCAACCAAACTTCTCTCAAACTCAAACTCTTCGCTCAAACTTCTCAGGTGTCGTTGGTGTATCACAGGTTTCGCCCAGCTCGACATAATACCCTCCACATTTGATTCAACGAATATTTCGCATAATTTCCAGAATAATTTCCGCATTTTGAAACCAGATAAAGCATACTGAAAGTAGTTTTATGGAATATTCTTTTAGCCTTTGACAGAGTTTATTATAACTCGTCAGTAATAGTCGAAGTGCATTTAGATACAGCAGTTTTAGCCAGCTGAAACTAGGTGCAGCTGGTCACAGGTGATTAAACTTAGATCTATGCCTGTTCAAGTGCATTGATCGATGGATCCCGACTTCGCTCCTATTTCTTCGTGCGAAGGTCACTGCGAGACCTGACCATATCTATCCGTGTCGGGGCTCGCGGTATCCATCTCTACCCAAAAAGTTCCTGCACCTAGTTTTGACCAGTATGATGAAAGCTAACTAGTTTCAACCGCAGATTAGTAGGAAAACTAGATGTAACCACACTTAACCGTACCATATACATAGATAAAAGCCCATAGATCTCTATCTGAAACAGGTCTCCTCAAGGTGAAACTCTACCTCACTAGGACAGTTGTAAATATCGATTCTTATAAGCGGCTAGCTTATCTAAGTAGCGGCTAACTAGTTCATCTTATCACTAGATGACGCTAGTTATGTTCAGCACTTTGACAAGTTGTTGAATGATCACAGGGTGAGTACCCTTTTTTTTTATTTTTTTTTTCGTGTGGAAATCCCTTCTAATAGCCCCCCGCCGACCAGCGGGGGCGGTTATGTCGGGCTTGAACCGACTAAAACCGCACGCCGTCTCGGGTCTCATTAAGATAATCGGTGCGCGAAACAGCGGTTAAAACGCCGGGGTGTAAGGTTGCCCATAGAGCATATCCCTCGCAACAGGGTGAGTACCCACAACTCAAGAAATTAATACCATGTTCTCCGATATATTATATACGTCTTAAGACGACGCTGGAGCCATCTACCGTAATTCTTGCGAACTACGGAAACAATGAATAATTTTAGTCATTTTTAAACATTGTTTTTTGATGACTCCGCCTAATCAATTCAATTAAATTTTTAAGCATTTTGTATGCTTAGTTTTTCTAAAGATTTAGATCGGAAAAAGACAGCATCTAGAACGGGACTTGAACCCGCGACCAGTCCCTTACAGGGAGAATGCTCAGCTCAGCTGGTCAGAGCTGTCAAGCTGTTGAGCTTTTCATTCAACATTTCCGCTTTCGGTATCCGTCCCATCAGAAGCCGCTTCTCAGCGCCAGTGGAAACATGTCAGGTCTCGAACGGCGACGTATGCGCCATCCCTCCCGCCCGGCGCCTTCTTCAGTTGCGCGCGGTTCTCGCTCGAGTGTCTGTGCGGTTTGTGCCAGTATCATTAACAATCAATTATTAGGGCCCGTCTGTTGAGGTTACGTAGTAACTATTTATTAATCTGTGGTTGAGGTCATGTAGGTACAGTAATATCAGAATTATTAGATGATATGCCTCTATTGGTAGGTACCTACGACGCCGTCCATTCGTTATTATGCATATGAAGTGCGTGAATATCTAAATAATAAATTTGGTGCACGAGGAATACACCGTGGTAGCCCCATGACTTAGCCCTAGACTTTTATTTGTGATAAAATGACTTGTTTTTACTCGTGGATACGAAACTCGTGATGAGTTATGCAGTGGTGATCGTACGTCTTCGAATTCGTGAAAAGTGATAGAGACAGACACACATTACATACATTAAAAGACAATAGAATAAAACCATAAAAAGTGCCCGTTGTGAATCGAACTTGGAGGACCCGCTTTCGATTTCGAGCAGTTACTTTGTTCAGAGAAGTGTAAACTAAGAAGGTACAGTATGTAAGTTGATTATTTTGTAAACAGCTTTAATTATTTTTGTTGTTGTGTTTATTTTATTATCACTACATAGACCATAAAGTTATTTATCGTTAAATAATATCCTAATAAAGTATTTCTGACGGTCCTTTTTTTTCGTGCGGAAATCCCTTCGGATACCCCCCCGCCGGCCAGCGGGGGCGGTTATGTCGGGCTTGAACCGACTAAAACCGCACGCCGTCTCGGGTCTTCAGACGCCGGGGTGTAAGGTTGCCCATAGAACATATCCTCGCACACCGCGTCTAATAAGTACCTTTTTTTTTTTTTTTTTTTTATCGTGCGGAAATCTCTTCGGATACCCCCCCGCGTGCCAGCGGGGGCGGTTATGTCGGGCTTGAACCAACTAAAACCGCACGCCGTCTCGGGTCTACAGACGCCGGGGTGTAAGGTTGCAAATAGAGCATATCCCATTCCATTTATGAACAGGACGAACCTTCATTCATTAAAAACTGTCAATGAATTACAGAAGCGCTAATAATGTTTCTACCTGAATGAGTGAAAAAATCCGTTCCCGCAGGGGGAACGCACAGGTAGATTTCGTGAAGCAATTAATATTATTTTTTAACATGTTTAATTATTTTTTTCTCGAAAACGGTAACTTTTAGCGAAAAACTTTTCAGACATTTATTATAGACTTAAAAATGGTCTATCGATTTATGTGATGTGATGTTTCCTACAGCAAGAATGTTCACCGGTTAGAAGTTAAGATTTTTTTCCCGAAAAATTTTGGTTTTTCCCCCCTCCACTTTTAGTTAAAGTTTTAATCTTATAGGTTAATAATTAAAAGTTGTTGGTATTCATGTATACTATGGGATAAAATTAGAACGGTTCGAATATCTTTCATGGAACGTGAAATTTTGAGGAAAAACTGATTTCACAAAAAGTGAGGCCCTACCGTCCCCTTAGGCCGGATTCCACCCTTCACGAACTTAAACTAAGTTTACACCCAAGCAATTATTGACCGCAGTTTGAAAGCGATCGGGGCAAAAATGCGACCGTGAGAGTGTCGCAAATTTTGGGAAGTGGAACCATACATACATACCAGGCCACTCAGAAAGTATTGCGAAAAAAAGTTTTTATATATGAGAGACTGGTCAGTTATAATCTATTTCTAAAATATGATTATTTTTGAGTAAAAATAAGTACGTTCCAATTTCAAAATTTCTCTCTGCATTTTTTGCAAGATAATTTCAATTATTGTGTCTCATTGAAAAATGGATCTGCGTACGATAGACTTCAAATGGCATTCATGGATGAAGGCCCTTCCAAGGCGACCGTGTATCGTTGGTATAACGAATTCAAGCGCGGTCGACTGACTTTGGAGGATGAAGAAAGAAGTGGTCGCCCTTTGACGGCTGTTACGGAAGAAAACGTGCTAGCAGTGAAAAATTTAATCCAAGATAATAGACGAGTCACATATCAAGAGATTCAGCACATTCTTCGGATTGGATCGGGAAGCCTTCACGAGATTCTACACGTGCATCTTCGTGTGAGAAGGATAGTTTCACGCTGGGTGCCGCACAATCTCACCGATGCTCAGAAGCAGGCCCGGGTGGAATGGTGTCGCGTGATATGATAAACAAGTTTGAAGCAGGCGCGTCTCGGCGTGTTTGACATCATTACAGGTGATGAGTCGTGGATTTATCAGTATGATCCAGAAACAAAACGCCAGTCGACGGTTTGGGTGTTTCAAAACGAATCAACACCTACCAAAGTGAAGCGATCTAGAAGCGGAGGGAAGATTTTGATTGCGAGTTTTTTCAATTTGTCTGGCTACTTGTTATCAATCCCTTTACAAAATCAAAGAAGCATCAACGCTGAATGGTACACTACCAAATGCTTGGCAGAAGTTTTCTCTGTAGTGAGCTACAAGCGACCAAACACAGGGCTCCGCGGGATACTACTCCACCATGACAACGCGCCCGCACACACCGCGCTTAAAACGAGGGACTTCCTGGACAGCACTCCGGTTAAACTCCTAGGTCACCCTCCTTACAGCCCTGACCTTGCACCGTGCGACTTCTTTTTATTCCCGAAAAAAAAATCAGCTCAAAGGGATACAATTTTCGTCGCCGGAAGATGCGCTGTCAACGTTTGAGCAGGCTGTAAACGAGGTATCTGCGGCGGATTGGAAAAAGTGTTTTGAAAACTGGTTCAAACGCACGAAACTTTGTATAGAGGCTGGTGGAGAGTACTTTGAAAAGATTTAATAAAAAAATATTTACCTATAGAACACTTTATTTATTTTCGCAAAACTTTCTGAGTATCCCACGTATATATATATATAAACTTTTTGACCAGTGGTCATTTCGGACTCAGGGGGTCATAACTAGACCTCCTATTCTCCTATGAAGTTTTTTTTTTTTAATTCGACAGTAGGTAGTCAAGAAACCAATAGGTAGATCGATTTCATCGAAATCTACCTAAAAGACTACAGAAAAGTCAACTTTTTTATTAAAACCGGTATAGCCATTTGGACATCTAAAAATGCTACCGTAGATTATTCCGAGTAACCGCCTTTCGGGTCCAAAACAGCTATAAAGTCAGCGTGTATATACTATTAACATATTAAATGAACGATTCAGAACACAATAGGGGAACAAGGGGGTAATGGGAGCCAGAGCGGGTAATGGGAGCGGTGCTACTAGAGATTAAACTATGGCTCGTTGTCACTCGGTTGCCATTCGGGCGCCTTCTTCACACTGTGGCCAAGTGCCCCCGCCGCGCTCGGCTCGCCTCGCCAGTGCCACGCATTATGTGACCACGGGTGCTTGTCGATTTTTGCTCCGCGCTTTTAAAAACGACAACATTTTAACGGCCAGGTGATTGTGAAGTTATATGCTTATTACAATCAAACCTATTTTATTCTATAGCTAATGTTATTAATTTCGAGTATATGTGCGTATAATTTAATTACAAGCTTGATTTAGGATATCATTTATTTCAATTTCAAGATGGTGGTATTCGGGTAATCAGAGCTTATGAGGCTCTGATTACCCCTTTTAGCTCCAATTACCCCATATGTTTTTTAATATATATTTTTTTTCAGTTGTCAAAAATGCCAAGGAGAAGAGAAAGGACTACTACAAAAGCGTCTTGGACTGTTCAGACCCTTGAAAATGCTATCAAAAAACTTAGGCGTGGCGGTGCATCCGTATACCAGGTTTCCAAAGAGTCTGGCATACCTTACAGTACAAGCAAGTTCAACTGCTGTTGCTCAGTTTCACAGACCCGTCTCTCAACAGCTAGCTACTGGTAACTCTGGCCCACTTCCATCTACATCTCGTGGTACTGGCAACTATGAACCACTACCGTCTACATCACATGGTATTTAACAGGAGCTAGGAATGGGTAGCTCTGTCCTGATCCTATCCACGCCAAATATTGAACAAGAGCAGTCATGTGCTGTTATGAACTCCGCAACGAACTTAGATACATCCAGTGATTTAGAACAAGACTCACTCTGCCATCACGTTCCTATCTTTTTTTTATTTCTTTTTTTATTGTGCGGAAATCCCTTCGGATACCCCCCCCCCCGCCGGCCAGCGGGGGCGGTTATGTCGGGCTTGAACCGACTAAAACTGCACGCCGTCTCGGGTCTACAGACGCCGGGGTGTAAGGTTACCCATAGAGCATATCCCTCGCACTCCGACTGACCCTGGGCCATTCGCAGTGTCCCCTCTGATAACAGCAGAGGGGTACCTGGAGCGACCACCCACCCCGCGGGCCTTGCAGGCCGCCATATCCCGACCCCCTCGTGCAATGGGGTCAGCTGGCCCTGAAAAGGGCCGGTTGGTCAGACTCTTGGCCGTTGACGTTGACGCCAGCTACTCCAGAGGAGCAATCGATGATGCGTCATCGCCCACGTTGCCCAGGGTGCACCAAACTTGGAGGTGAGCCAACCAGTCGCACCCCGATCCAACCAGTCGCACCCCATCACGTTCCTATCTAAAGCAAATGTTTCTCAAGAGCAGTTACCTGATATTGGCCACGCTGCAAGTCCATCTATATTAAACGATCCACAAGAGGAGGCATCCACAGCAAATAGTACACCAGAACTGTCACCAAACATAAACCCTGCTACAATAACACATAGGTACATGTTTATTGTAGGAAAATTGATTTACTTTAATTTAATTTGATCTAATTTAATTGGACCTCAATCACATTTTGGACATTTTAGATTATTTTACATTTAGTTTTACAATTTCATTTAATTTTATTTTTAATTTCATTCTCATCTTAATTTGATTTGAAGTTTAATCTTATTGTTATTATTTATTTATTTATTTGCCATGTGTTTTATTTTACTTTGTTTTATTTTATTTTTTCAATATGATTTTAATAATTATCAAATGTTTATGGGTTAATAATTGCCTGAAATAAATATATTCATTCAAAAAAAAAAAAAAATGTTCACGTTGAATGATAAAATACGCCTGGAGGCAGCTACTAGCAAGCCTGCCACGACCTCATCCACAATAAACGACGTTCAAGAACAGTCACTCTATACAGACCCAACCATATCAAACGATACACAACAACTGTCAAACATTCTGCAGACAGTTACTGTTAATTTTGATGCGCAAACATCTGCTTGTCCCGTAACTACAGAAAAATCTGATTTTGCGAAAGTTCTATCAGTTGTGAGTCCACTACCTAACATACCTAATAAAAATAAAACTTCACGCCAAAAACAACATTCAGTAATCTTATCCAGCACGCCAATGAAAACAGTGTTTGAAGAGAAAGAGAAGAAACGTTTAGAAAAAAAATGTAAACTGAAATCAATCCAAAGAAGAATGAAGAAACCAAGAAAACTAGTAACAAAGGAAGGAAATGTACCGTAGAAAAAGGAAAACGAAAGAAAACAACAGAAAAAAAAGAAAAAGTGAAAAAAGCAAAAAAGAAACTTTTTGAGGATGAAACTGACACATCTGAATAAGAAGACGTTGAGAATCTTTGCGACGATGAGTCAGAATATTCAGAAGAAGAGACATTGTGTGCTATTTGCTTACACAGGAAGAAGTAACGAAATGTGGTACTGTTGCAGGATGCGGTAAATGGGCTCATATGGAATGTTTACACACCCTCGATACAGGCGTGAAGTTATGTTATGTGAATGTTCTGGTGCTGACAGCCCGGTTGATTACATTAGCGTTTTTTGTTTGGATCCGTAAACTTAATTATATGTACGATATAATTAATTTTACGAATCCAAACAAAAAACGTACTTACGTACGTTTATATTAATATTTATATGAAAAAGTGAGATTTCAGACTGACTTATAGAATTTTTTGAGGCTGACTTAACAATTAAGTAGCTCCCATTAGACATTTGGGAATTAATAGGCGCTCATTGCCCACAAAGTCGGGTAATGGGAGCGATACTGTTTTTTTTTTTGAAAAAAGATTATCTGTGGCCAAATGTCTACTAATGTAACGTTGAAGGTGTGATTAAATGACAGTCAGATAAGTAAGGATTTAGTTTCTAATAAAAAGTTCCTAAAATATCCATAAATTTGCCTTTTATTGAACTTTTTCCTTAGTAGGCTCCAATCCAATTCCCCCCTGCTCCCGTAATATATTGTTTGGATTTCTTATCTGTTTGTCTGTTTATTTGTTTGTTTGCTTTGATGCGGTTTTTTATTAGAAAGATCTTGGTCAGACTTAAAATCTGCCGTACATTTTATTGCCATTGGTTAAGTAGAACCGGAGATGACCAAAAAAATTATAACCGACCTCCGTGCGTTGGAGCCGTGGGCATCAGCTAGTGACTACTATGTAGACTGGCTGTACGCAACATGGAATATTGTCTGGAACATTTTCTTCCAGAAAATTCCGGGTCCCTAGCGAGCTGCGTTAACTTCACCAACGTTTCTGGCGGTCCTGGTGAATGTGCCACCAGGACCAGGACGTGTTCTAACCAACTGAGGCCACCATTCTACACGAAATAAGTTCTTCACTGTAATTTGACTGAGGTTAGAAGAAAGAAATATTATTGGTACCTATTTCTCTAAAAATACAATCCTCAATTATCAAAATAAATGCTATGTTTAATGTTGTCGGTTATACTGTCGGCCGAACATTTTGGTTACTTTTCAGCAGCCATGCTCAGGTCATGTGGAAACTAATAATTGTGGTTGTCTCATAGTTTGAAGTGTAAGTTAACTCAAAGTACCCGAACTACATTGAAATGGTGTTGTTATTATTTACGCAGAATGGGCTTACAGTGTCGTGAAGTCTTCTTGTATGTTACTTTTTCTAGAGTTTCATTAATGATGGATCCCAAGCTGACTTCTCGATCAAAATTAGGATGCTTTGTACTCGTTGAAGAATATTAATTTCTATCCAGGATGATCCGTCATGCTATTACATACACATAACTTCACGCCTGTATCCCCGAAGGGTAGGCAGAGGTGTATTACACACCTACGATTCGCCGGTTATGTTTAGATCCCAATTTAATAGGGGGCGAGCCTATTGCCATCTACCGAGCACATTATTAAGCGAGCGATAATTATCATTTATTAATGCACACATAACTACGAAAAGTTAGAGGTGTGTGCCCGGGCAACTGGGGATCGAACTCAAGACCTCGTCTCAGCAGTCCGTTACGTATGCCACTGGGCTCGCCGCTCCAATCATAAGATTATCCTGATTTTAATAGATAAGATGGTTGGAATGACCACTTGAATTTCAGAATACCTTGAGTACAGCCATACTTTTCTTCACTGTGTACCTACATCGTTTGCATAACTTTGAGTAAAATTTTGGACTGACTGCGAGGCAAGCGTATCGTTACTATGACGACTGCTAGGAAAATCGGTGCTTTATTTGGTAATAAATACTGCTCCTCCGTTCGTTCGATCAAAATAGATTATATGCGATATATTATTAGTAAAGTCCTTCTTTCAATAGTCGTTGGCAGAGATATTGGTATAACCCGATGGTCCATTTTTTTCTTGAGTAATTGTAGCCTGTGTTACGCCTTTTAACATCGTCAAAACTCGACACACAACGACATAGCAATGAATAGTCATTGGCAGACATATTGCTATAACCCGATTGCGCATTTTTTTTCTAGAATAAATGTAGCTTGACTTACGCCTTATATCATCAGCAAAACTGGCACAGGCGTTTCAAAGATTTTACACCCGTTATAGACCATAACTACGGTGGTGTTACTATTAAAATTAATTATATGAACACATTCTCTGACATGCATATTTAGGGATTTTATAGTATAGATAAGCTGTTATTATAATGTCACAAACAGGCATTTAAATCTTTTATGCCTTCAGTTGTTCACAGCCTCAGTACTCCCAGCGATATGCTTGCTTGCCCTGTATTTTATTGGAAACATAATCAAGCAGCTGCGGTGACCATCATGGCCGTCAGAGTCACGTGCGCCGGTGGCCAGTACTGCGGTTATGTGGCTAATCACATCGAAATTGCACCTAATTTTGTTGGAAAATAGACTGTCTTTTATAAATCCTTTTTCAGATCACAGAAATATTCCCCTAAAAGCACCACCGAAATCTTCGGGATCAAGCCAACCCTCGTTTGACTTGTCTGTGTGTATGTATCTGTCTGCGACATCGTAGCTCCCGATAAACCTATATTGTTTTTTTTTGGTTTATTTATTTGGAAGTTGGTGTTTTAAATTTTTAGTTAATTAATAAAAGATATTAGGTATTTGTGGCTTATCCAGTGTGTATACAATATATCAATGTTCATTGATTTGATCCTGAAGGTCACCTTGAAACTTTTAGTGGCGCGAAAGCTCAAATAAGACGTGAAATTTTCGGTGGCCGCCAGACGCTCTCGAAATATTATTGGGCGCATGTCACTAAGCACGTTGCACTTTGCTTATATATAAGGTATATATCTATCGTTGATATAATAAAACCAACAAAACGGGACGTGTTACTAATGATTTCGTCACAACATGTTGGGTTATACAGTGTTCAGTTTACCCGAGACATACATGCTTGTATCCTTTCTGTGATAACAACATGGATAAGGGATTGTCGTGAGAGTGGACTATAAAAGATAGACTCTTTTTTTAATAGTGATTTAACAATGGATGTGAAGGCTAAAGGAAATATTTTGGGGCGTAAGTTTTTAATTATTGATATTATTTTAATACTAGTTTAGTAGAAAGGTTACTCAAATATAAAAGCGATATATTTTGTGTTTTTTTTGTCTCTTCATACCTAAAAGCAATAGAAAAGTCCTATCGTATTTTTGTATATATTATTATGTATATATTTTGTATAAAATGCGTTGAAGTTTGTTTCATTTCAATATATTAATTTAGTTCTTTTAATTTCCTAAGTTTTTTGTATTGATAAAAATAGGTAGTAACTATTCGATATTATATCATAGGGGTTTTATGAGTTTAAATGTGCGGGCTCTTAAGTGTTATAAACTGTCTAGCTGTGCCCGCGACTTTATCCGTGTGGATTTTTTCTTATTTAAAATTAGCCTAAGGCAAGCCTTATAACATCAATTATTTGCTAGAAAAAGTCCTACACGCCCACCCCATCGTTCACCGATGGGGTCTTGGGGGTTTCCACATGTAAAAAAGAAAAAGTAAAAGTCCTGTCAATATCGGCCCACTCGTTCCAGAGACTTGTCAAGTCAAACAGACAGATAGACAAACAAAAATGCTAAAAATACATTTCTTTTTATGTGCCATACGTATACTATACAGTCAGCGTCAAAAGCAGACGATCATTTTCAGATTTTCAAAATTAGTTCTTGAGGGAAGTATTTTCTATTACATAATGCCAATGCTGTCAAACTACTATAAATATAGTTTTTAATTTTGACTTATGTATCATTAATAATTTTCATTGAGATTTTTGATTTTAAAAATCTAAAAATAATCATCAGCTATTGACGCGGACTAAAAAAACTTGATTTAAATGTTACAAATAGACACTTCAATTTTATTTACGAAGGGTCCTACCAACACACTTGAGGCCCAAGCCGACCTCAACTGCAAGTCGTGCACTTGTTAAACAATGGACGAGGCTCTGGCGCTTGCCTCTCAGGGTCAGACGGAGTCGCTCCCGGAAAAGCCGACATACCAATTAAAAACAATATTCGGACCCCGAGCTCCAAAGTGCCAACTTTGGACACAACTGGGAAATTACTATGAGCATGATGTAGTCCATTGAAATGTTACATTTTTTAGGCCTAACCTTGCGTTTTTTAGAGGACGCAATTTTATTCTTTTGATGTGTAGGGGGGGTCAGTGTAAAGCTAAAACCAAGTTTGTGGGGTCGCCACCCTTGTCGAACGGCCGCCATCTTGAAAATAGGGGTTGAAATGGTTTTTACGATATATCTCTTAAACTATTTATCTGATAAAAAAAATTTGTTAACATTTTTTGTTGCTAATTAAATTCTCTACAACTTTGGTCCAGTAACTTTTGTTTTTTTTTTATTTTGTCATTATAATTTTTAAATTATTAATTTTGCAATATTGTTAATAATTAATTATTGATTCTTTTCCCCACCACACACGAGAAAGAGTCTGGAGGCGCGTATTTTTTTACGTGGTATCCCCAATAGGCATAATCCACGGTGATTTTCTAAATTTGAACTACTCCGTCCTCGTTCTTTTCGATGGACCAGGCTGCGGCTCAGCATCTGATCGGCTTTCTGAATTAAATATCAGTGGGAGAACTGGAGAAGGAAGGGGTGTTAACGTCGGCGGTTCATCATCAAAGTCATTTTCTTTTATTAATTCTGAGAGCCCTATTACGTTGCTGCAGGTCTCTCCAGAACAATGGAAGCACACTGCAGAACATTTCAGCCCTGCTTTTCGACATCCACACATTGATCCACAGTTTCCTTTGCATTTGCAAAAGATCAATTTTGGAAGCTCAGGGGGTGCTGGAGGTTTAGAGCTCTGCACTGGCATCAATAATTTTCCACATGTTTTTCCAGCCCCAGTCTTCAAGATCATTATTATTACCAAGCCACGACTGGACCTGATGGTAGACTCGGAAAGTATGAAAGCGACCTGTGTATTGTATTGGAGGAAGTGAAGATAAGTTAAATGTGCTTTTTGTCACTGCCTTGGCAAATTGTTTGTATCTTAGGCTGTCAAGAGAATTATCATCTTTATTACCACCGTATAAAGAGATAAAAAAAGTTTCTGCGACAAAAAGTTACTGTACCAAAGTTGTAGAGAATTTAATTTGCAACAAAAAATGATAACAATTTTTTTTTATCAGATAAATAGTTTAAGAGATATATCGTAAAAACCATTTCAACCCCTATTTTCAAGATGGCGGCCGTTCGACAAGGGTGGCGACCCCACAAACTTGGTTTTAGCTTTACACTGACCCGGTTTACATATCAAAAAAATAAAATTGCGTCCTCTAATAAACGCAACCCCAAATGTAACTTTTCAATGGACTAATGATATTTATTTGTATTGATGTGCATTGCTATTATGATCTGTTTACAGAAACTAGGTAGGTAAATACTAAAAGGATATTCCTATAATAGATTTTCCTCCATCTTTGTTAAGCCCAGACGACCTCTAATAAATCCAGGACAAATGAAAATGGACTTCGATGCGTACCTATACAACCTTCAGAAGGTCACAGGACACTGCGTCTAGGCGAGCCGACCAGCGGCTACCGCCTTCATTGTCCCGGGATGAAACTATTTTTTTTTATTATTCGTTTTATATTTTATCCATATTATTTATTTGTTTATTTATATCCTACGTTCCATATAGTCCCATTGTGGTCAACTTGGAATCCAGGAAAAATCGAGAAATACTTCAAATATTATACGCACACCTAAGTAGGTATAGCGGCTCTGAGTACTTTTTGAAACACCAAAAATAATAGTTAAGAATTGTTAATGACGGTTTCTTTCGGAGAAAGAAACAGTGGCTCCGGGCACGTGCTGACTGAAATGAAAACTTGACCAATTAGGTACGTAGTGGGCCATCTGGAAACCGGAGATGGACCAGGGTCAGTCGGGGTGCGAGGGATATGCTCTATGGGCAACCTTAGACCCCGGCGTCTGTAGACCCGAGACGGCGTGCGGTTTTAGCCAGTTCAAGCTCGACATAACCGACCCCGCTGGCCGGCGGGGGGGTATCCGAAGGGATTTCCGCACGATAAAAAAAAAATTTAAAAAAAAAAGGTACGTGTGTATGTTTTGAATCCTCAGGAAATATTTATAGAGTCATCTAATTTGTTCTTTATAAATCAGTTCAGAACTTCATCAAGGTCAGAACAAAGATTTCCATAAAAAAATCGGTTGCTGCCGCATACGTCGGTAACGCTGCATACGTCATGCGGTAACGCCGCATACGTCATGTTTTTTCGTGCGTGCAGCCGGCTCCATTGATTTATACGACGTTGTCACGTCAAAATAGATTAGAAACAAGTTCATCAGCAGCAGCAAAAAAAGATGACGTTTGTTATAAATAAAGATTTGTCCACTTCAAATTTTTAAATATGGAAAGCGTTCGGTGTAGATGACGGTGGCGATGACGATCACGATGACAAACATGATGACGATCACGGCACTTTGGAGCCCGAGGTCCGCTCTCCCCACAGATAACCACTTTATCCAGAGATTATCTGTGGCTCCACTACTCTTTCTTTCGATTTGAATTATCTTGAATTTCACGAGAGCGACTACCGTCTGGAAGTAAACACGCAACCTAGCATTAAAGCTTGCGCCGAACCCTCATCCGTTAATCAGCAATTATACCGGCTAACAGGATAAAGTTACACACCGGACTATTTGTAATGAATTATGACAGTACTAGCTGTTGCCCAAGCCTCTACCCGCGTGGAATTCTGATTTTGTTCCCGCAACCCATGAGAACCTGTTTCATGGATAAAAAGTAGCCTATGCGTTATTCCAAACTAAAATCTCAGCCACCATTGCCACCTCAGCCAAATATGTTCATCCTTTAAGCGTAATTGACTAACAAACATACAAACATCTTCACAAATTTTTACACTTATAATATTATAAGGATTTCTGATTATGGTAATTGAGCTATTGGTAACAGAAAAAGGTTATGGAAGATATATGAGAGAAACTAAATGAGAGCATAGCGATCGGAGCTTTTGCCTGTCGGTGTGTGTTCTATCGCCTTTTTTTTTTAATTTTATTTTTTCGTGCGGAAATCCCTTCGTATACCCCCCCGCCGGCCAGCGGGGGCGGTTATGTCGGGCTTGAACCGACTAAAACCGCACGCCGTCTCGGGTCTACAGGCGCCGGGGTGTAAGGTTGCCCATAGAGCATATCCCTCGCACCCCGACTGACCCTGGGCCATCTCCGGTTTCGAGATGGCCTCCTCGGGTTTGGGAACCACGGTGTCCCCGTCTTGCCCCGGTTTGGGGGAGGGGCGCTAGTCGCCTCACCGTCCCGGCCTGCTTCTGCTGGGGTGACAGGCGGCCTTACCTGCCACCCCCAGGCCTGCGCTCATGGAGGACGGAGGTCGTTAAGCGACCTCCGGCGCCTGAGTCACCTGCGACGTGCGGCGAGCAAGTTGCGGGCTCGGCGGGCTGGGAGAGTTCTAAATGATCTAAATCTCTCCCGGGCGCGCTCCGCTATCTCTTTCGCGAGCATTACATGCTCGCAGAAGGAGGTGGCGGCGGCCCACGCGCTCGCGCTCCGCATCATTGCCGCAATCATGCTGCCGAGCGAGAGGACTCCCACCCCGATGGCTGCCACGAGGTCACGCCTCGGCGCCTCCCACGCCGGGCAGTCCGTCAGCGTGTGCAGCCCTGAGTCCTCGCTCGCGTCGCAGTGATGACACTCAGGCGTTGGCTCCTTCCTGATCCGAGGCAGGTGGTCTCAGAAGCATCCCGTCCCTGAGACCAACTGCGTCAGTCGGTACGAGAGGCTTCCGTGTCGCCTCTCTAGCCAATCCTCCATGATGGGCCTTACCGCCGCTATTGCGGCGTGCCCTGCGCTTGGTCGCCCAAGTCGTTCCTTCCACTCCACCACGATGGCCTGGCGGAGCTGGGACTGCATGGCCTCGATTTCCCGATGCTCGGGGTTCCGTCCCTGCTCCCGCGCCTCCTTTCGCCACTGGTACAGTTGCGAAAGGGCTCTCGCCTCCAGGTCCCATGGCGGAGTTCCGGTAAGGAGACTCGCCGCCTCGAAGGAGATCGTGCGGTACCCGCGGATGACCCTGATGGCCATCACTCGCTGCGGAGCGCGCAGCACCCGCACACTTCCGGCCTTCAGGGCCTCCGCCCATATTGGGAACCCATACAGGGCCATGGACCGCACGATCCCCGTGTAGAGTCTCCTGCAGGAGTCATCGGGCCCTCTCATGTTGGGCAACAGCCGAGCCAGAGCGAGAGCTGTGCCCTTCAATTTGGGGGCCAGACTTCGGATGTGCTCTCCGAAGTCCCATCGGCCATCGAGCACGAGCCCCAAATATTTCATTTGGGGCTTGATGCCGATGCGATTTCCTCCCACGATGAGACTGGATTCCTCGGGTGGCTTGCTCCGAGGCCCATGAAAGAACAGGGCCTCGGTTTTATGCAGAGCCACCTCGAGACCCAGCCGCCGGATCCGCTCGACGACTTGAGCAACCGCGGTCGTGGCCTTTAAAGTCGCTTCGCGGTACGTCGCCCCGCACGCCGTCACGAGCATGTCGTCCGCGTAGCACGTCACGTGCACCGCCTACGAGCTCACCGCGAAGCACCCAGTCGTATCCGATGTTCCACAGGAGCGGCCCCAGGACCGATCCCTGTGGAACACCGCACGACATTTCACGCCGACCGAGACCGGTATCGGTTGGGTAGATGACGGCTCTCTCCGTCAAATACGCCCCGACTATGCGGCGGAGGTAGAGAGGCACTTCGTGATACACGAGCGCCTCCCTAATGCAACTCCAGGGCAAGGTGCTGAACGCGTTGGCGATGTCCAGGGACACCGCCAACATCACCTCACCCCGGGCTACTGCATCCTCCGCCAGAGCCCTCACACGCATGATGGCATCCACGGTGGAGCGCCTCTGGCGGAAGCCATATTGGCCATCCGCCAGGTCCGGCCCCACTCTTGAGAGGTGCTCGACGAGGCGCTTCGCAATTACTCTTTCAAAGAGCTTGCAAACCTCGTCGAGGGCCGGTAGGCGGACGGTGAGTCCGCCGGGCGCCCCTCCTTCCGGATGAGGACCAGTTTCCCCGTCTTCCACAATTTCGGAAACTGGCCCCGCTCCGCCGTGTGTTCTATCGCCTATGTAATGGAATGTGTTCAGAAGAATTATTCGACACGATGCCCACGGCTATATTCTATCATCACACCGCTTGCCACAGACAGGGAATTCATCCGCACACGTTGCAACTGGCAACAGTGCGCACAGTGAGGTATGAAAGAAACTTCATTTCGCGAACGCTGAAACTGTGGAATGTTCTCCGAACATGACACTGAATGATCTCCCTGCTGTGGTTTTCCCCAGCAACTACAATATGGGTTCTTCAAGATGAGCATTAGAAGGTTTTTACAGGGTCGGCAATGCGAGTGTGACGCACCTGGTGGTGCACGTGGCCATAGGCCTCGGTAATCGCTTCCCATCAGGTGGGCCGTGAGCTTACCTGCCACCTAAGTGGTATAAAAAATATCACCACAATTTCTATAGACGCAACCCATGGAAAAGTTTCATTAATGTCATTAGTTCTAAGTGTTGGTGTTGGTATACTTAGATAGGTACGTGATGTAAAGTGTCCACACCTGCTGCCCTAACTCCATAATTGTGATTAACTATTAGGTATATTACTAGTAATTAGACAATTACTCAACTCTAGCTAAGTGCTTTTAATATACTGGTGGTAGAAATTTGATGACACAAATTTTTCACAAAATTCGGCCGGGTGGGTACCACCGTGCACGATTGCGAAAAACTATCCATATTAATCCAATTTCGGTTTGATTGCGTTCAGGGGTCAGCAAGTGCATAGTCGGGCAGGGGGATTGTGGTCGCAGCACTAGTGGGACCGGTGGGTGTCACGCGGTGCTGCGACGACAATCCTGTTTTGATGAGACCCCCGCTGGCCGGCGAGGGGGTATCCGAAGGGATTTCCGCACGTAAAGAAAAAAAAAGGCCATCAAGCTGAGTGCCACCATTGTTAACATGGTACGTGTATGTAATGGTGACCCTCTTTCCTGAGACTTTACCTTCAGCTTACCATCAGGCGAGGTGAAGTCAAATTGACGTGGCCTTAGTATAAAAAAAAAACCAAAGTTCAGTTTGTCTTGGGTTTTACTGCAATAAAAATCGACCATAAAGAGTAGATTCGCGCACTTAAAGAGTCTGGATCAGTAAACATGATCTCCTATCGTAAACAGAACCTAAGTAGGTACTTAAATATTTTTTAATCTAGACTTCACTCCTAAATTCACAATCGCTTCGCTTTGTTCCCCTATAGCCGCCTATTTCAGGTGAAGCCTAAAGTTTCGGCGTGACTACTTGGAAATATCGTCGCTTCTCAATATAGATTTACCACTGGAGTAACTATCTTAGGGTACCAACGGTATATGAAAGGTAAATGCGGAGAGAGACGTACACAGGCGTAATTAGTGATGTTTTAAAAGGGTAAATTAAAAGCCTCCGTTATAATCAACTAAGCCTGGAGTCGGCTCTCCTATTCCTTCTCTTGGTTTATTAGGTAAGGCTTTTAGGGGAGTGATCGCCGTCTGACCTCCCTGCCCCTCAATCAGCAGGCACCTAGCAGGTGAGTTTGCAATAGATCTTGGGTGAGCTCTACCTTTTTTTTTTTTTTTTTTTTTTTTTTTTTTTTTTTTTTTTTTTTATCGTGCGGAAATCCCTTCGGATACCCCCCCGCCGGCCAGCGGGGGCGGTTATGTCGGGCTTGCATGAGCTCTACCTACACCCTCCGAACTCCTACAACCTCCTCCTACACGAAGTGTGTAAGCTAAGCATATAAGGTTCGTAATACAATAGTGTACTTACCCAGCTCGTCGGGAAGAACACTGAGAGTCCGACTAAGATCAACCAACTCTTCGATTTAATAAAGTTATAGAGCGTGCTCTATATCGCTCACCAAGTCAAAAGCCGGATACTGTATGTAATTGTTGTTTTCACAGGTTTCGTCCTATCGCGGTACATACTTTCCGTGCTAGGCTCCATAGGCATGGCAATCGTCTATGGTTTGAAAGTGAATCTCTCCGTCGCCATGGTTGGCATGCTGAACCATACAGCTCTCAAGCCAATCCCTGAAAAAGATGCAAGTTTGAAGAATTCTACAAGTGAATCCCATGTGAGAATCATCACCATAAACTTAGTGTTAGTCCTAGTTGGAATCCAGAGTCCGCATGCCGCCTTTTACTTCTCGACTTCGCACGGTCTTGAGCATCTATGGTAGTGAGACCATGAGTAGGTATATAGTGTGTTATTGGGGCCTACGGCAGGATTACTTGGAAATTGATTTAACATATTTGCCTAGGGACGGGACCACAAACGGGACCATAATTTATTGTTGAGAGTAAATACTGTTTGTATTTACTCTCAACAATTAATTATTTGTGGTCCCGTGAACCAAGGCTGATTTATGTGTATTTTAGAAAACGGCACGCGACCTACGTGTATTTTCGGTACAAGACCATATTACTTAGTATACTTTAATTCAATGAATTTTGAAAGCAATTTGTAACTTGCGATTCGATGCGACGCTGGAGCCCTCTACGGTAACGCCCAGAGATGCATAATATATCTAAGAATTTCGAATATCTAGGACGTGTCTAGGTAGCTCAGTTGGTCAGAGTACTCCCCATATTAGGGACTGGTCGAGGGTTCAAGTCTCTTACTGGATGTTCACTTTTTCCAAACCAAATCTAATATTAAACTTTATCTTAGCATACTAAGTTGAGATAGGTATGTGTGATGGTCGGTTCGAATTGAGAATTGGAAGTTGAGTCTCGTCTACACCAACTTACCTACGCACAGTGCACAGTAGGAAACTGTGTATAAGTGGACGTTGACGAGAATAAATTTCAATTTCTCAATTCAGAAACCAGACAAGACTTCTGTTCGATCTGAATCAAGTCACAGCATCATATAACTAATAATAATATTTGTCAATTATTTTATGTCCCACTTTATTAATGCAACCAGTAATACTGTTGATTTTTTATGGGCTGGAATGTGGTCGATCGTAAACGTCGATTTTAAAGTGTTAATATTATTACTATGTAACGTGACCATTCTTGCTCAGAATATAAAAGCTGTATTAAGAGATTATAAATCACTAATAGACCAGGGTCGATAATTATTGAAACCAAAAAAAATTACAGTAGGATGAAACCCATTAGAAAAGGAGGGGAATATGAAAATGAAAGGAAAAATAAATTACGGTCGATCCGAGTTCGGGAAGTGGGAGGGGTGAGTTTTTGAGGGTAAAGAATGGTTTATCTCGATTTCCGGCAAAACTACAAGTCCTATGGAAAAAAGTTAAATGACAAAGTTGTAGGTAATAAAAAGATATGCAACTTTTGTATTTCAATTTTTTCACATAACCTCAAAATTTAGGTGAAAAATTCAAATAACCAAGTTTTTGGTTTTTTATTTTTATCCTTTTCAAAACATTTTTCTCTACGAAATTTGGTGGAAACTTACCTTATTATGTCCCAAATACACTGTAATTTATTTGATTTAAAATATTTATTTTTTCGCCCTATTTTAAATTAATATCAAAAAAGCACCCTAATTTTCAATCGAAAATTCTCGCGTCAAAATATCAACTTTTTCCAAAAAGTCAGGGGGCTTTTTGTTCGTTGAAATCTCTACTATCTGATGGTGTATAAAAATATAAATTACTTTAGTGAATGTTCTCAGAAAATACAAAAAAATGAAAAAAACTCATTTTTTTTTATACACTATGTATAATGTCATCAAAAAAATGTGATTGCTGCAATTTTTTTTAGTTCAAAAGTTTATTTATTAAATTCGAATTACATTCATGTCATAGAAAATCTCATAAAGTAGGTATGAATATACATGTAATTCGTACTATTGAATTTAGATACTTAATTCTGATTACGTTATTCATTTATTTTAGCAAATAGTTTTGAGCAATACTTCCGGAATTAAATCCTTTTCTGTAAATTTGGGCATAATGCCACGTTGATGTTGCTTCCAGCCCCAATCTGTTGCTGTCAATTCGTTACCCAATCAAGTTTGAAGCTGATAATATGCGCTGTAACAATGTTGTTCTGCTGCTCCTTCTGTGGGTGGGAGGTTTTTCAAAATGAAGGATGATTTAATTTTTGCCAATTGATATTTTTACAACCTTCTCCTAGGTCCGTCCCCACTTCTCTATGAAATACCTTACAATGAGCTAAAATTTACCGTAGGTCACTCAGGTAAATTATCTAAAAACAGCAATAAATAGGCATCTACAAATAATATTTAAAGAAGATTCTACAACTTTTTCAAAATATTGAAGGTGTCTTATTAAATATTAACTTTATTAACTTATTTGTTTGTTAATTATAGTAGTATATTTCAATTTGCAATTTTTTCGTTTTTCAATGTAACATGAAATCTTACGTTTTTTGAGTAATTAAAGTGTAAATTTTATTAAATAGCTTAAAATTGTATATATTGATTTAAAAAAAAATCGAATTTGAGTTTTTTTTCAATTTTATGCATTCTGAGAACATTCACTATGGTAATGTATTTTTTTTTTACACCATCAGGAAGTAGAGATTTCAACGAACAAAACGCCCACCGACTTTTTGGAAAAAGCTGATATTTTGACGCGAGAATTTTCGATTGAAAATTAGTGTGCTTTTTTGATATTAAGTTAAAATAAGGTGAAGAAATAAATATTTTAAAATAAATAAATTACAATGTATTTGGGACATAATAAGGTAAGTTTTCACCTAATTTCGTAGAAAAGAAAAATGTTTTGAAAAAGATAAATAAAAAACCAAAAACTTGGTTATTTGAATTTTTCACCTAAATTTTGAGGATATGTGAAAAACTTGTAAAAACAAAAGTTGTATATCTTTTTATTACCTACAACTTTGTCATTTAACTTTTTCCCATAGGACTTGTAGTTTTGCCAGAAATCGAGATAAACCATTTTTTACCCTTAAAACTCACCCCCTCCCACTTCCCGAACTCGGATCGACCGTAATTTATTTTTCCTTTCATTTTTATCATATTCCCCTCCTTTTCTAATGGGTTTCATCCTACTGTAATTTCTTTTAATTTTTTACCATTTTTGAAGGCTTCGGCCCTGGTCTATAAGGAATGTTCTTTCATTATACCACATTTTTGAAAATTGCCGGTTTTCGGGTTTAAATTTACCTTTCTGCACATTTCTCACAAAGTCGATGATCTACATAGTGATATAAATTTATTTTATCTAAGTATATTTTGACTACAGAGGAGACTTCCTTAGGTAATCGCTCTTTTGCAAATTTCTAAGAGAAAAAAAAGCACTTTTGAAACTTGACATATATTTTTAATTCTAAGTTTTCTTCATCCGAGCGCCAGTTCCCGTTGCATCTAAGGCTCCCACTTAGGATCCCGGGTCCGGTCTCCTGCTTCTCTTTTTATTGGTTTGTTTTGGCTTTCTTGGGAGCGACGACCCTTCTGCCGTCTTTATTCCGAAAGGTGTAAGCCTGCACCGGAGCCCCGTCCGTCAGCAAGTGTACCAGCTTGCAGGTGAGGTGGCTGACCCCATATAGTTACACACTATTTTCAATTTTGGTTCTTGTTTATTCTTTATTTCAGGCTATATCACCCATAGTAAAACAGATTCATACAGTTCAGATTGGCATGGCAATAATAATTTATCACTTAAAAGTATTATTTCACCTTTGACCCTCATTAAAATCGCCTAGTTGGCCTAAATGTGATGGGCAGGATAAGCCATAAAGAAGCTGACACCTTAAAACCATGAGTTCCGCTTTCTGGCTTTTGTAAACGTCCAGCGTTTGCGTTCTTTTATAGCTACAGTACCTGCTTACAGGCAGATAGTCTTTCAGAAGGTGTATCTGCACCTTAGTAGTAGGTATACATAGGTATCCTCTTACGTCATATTTTAAAAAAAATGCATAACGCTAAACGAAGGATCGTACTAAAATAGGTCACCTTGAACGGTCACGATAATTGCACTTTTGGCTGGTATCCAGAAATGTTCTTAATAATTTTGGACAAAGAATGCATTTTAATTAAGTTCGTTTCGTTCTAGAAGAATCGGCTAAGTATACACAATATCTGACTTCCAGACTTCAGTCTGGCTGACTATTGTCTGCCGCACCATAAAGACTCCAATACTTGTGTTTCCTTCTTCCTTTAGGCAGGGCGGGTGGAAGGCTGTCGAGCTTAAAACCATCTATAGTAGCATTATTGCATATATATGTTAGTCAGCCAGTATCAGTTCAGCTAAAACAGTAAGAGCTTGATTGAAATGCGATTATTTCCTTACTCTTCCAGGAGCAGGATGGACCTTTTGTATGGACATCAGAAGTACAAGGAATTATCCTCAGCTGCTACTTTTGGGGATACTTCGTCTCACAAATACCTGGTAAGACTTGGATTGCAAGTTAATGTAGGTATGTCATACTTCTGAGGATAAAAGAAGACATATGTCGTTGCTTTAGAACTGCCTGCAACTGAATGGGAAGAACTGTGCAACTGCCATAGTTATGTATAATTAGCGGCTCGGCCTGGTAACATTTATAGTACTTTTCCTTAACTTAAACTTTAACGTAAACTTTCCATAAAAATTCTTTCATTCAAACCTAGTATTGATAGTTATGATCAGAGTAAAAAAAAATAAACTAAATTGGCCGAGCCGTTCTCAAGTGATACGCGGACAAATATTTATGAAAATTGATTTTAATTTATATAGGTAGATTTTTATTCATATAGATATGCATTCATATAGATGTTTATTCATATAAATTGAAATCTGAAATCATTCTTTAATATTCGAGCGCAGGTGGCCGTATTGCGGAGTTGCTCTCGGCGAAGTGGGTAATGTTCTTCAGCGTGGTGATCAACGTGGTGTGCACTCTACTCACCCCTGTAATGGCCAAGGCGCATTACATCGCCCTTGTGTTTATGCGAATCTTAGAAGGCATCGGAGGGGTAAGTATAACTTGTTCTCGTTATTCGATTGCCGCATACCTTCTCGTCTGTTATGATATTTCTATAATACTGATTAATTCCTTATTTATTTTGAGCTGGAAAGAGGGAGCTGACGAAAAGTTGTCTCTATCCCACTTAGTTTTCATCAGCTCCCTCTTTGGTCAACTTAGAACTCCAGTTCATTACCCTTGCATCGCTTACTATTACTTTACTTTGTATCTAGGGAGTGACATTTCCAGCTATGCATGTCTTGCTGTCCAAGTGGGCCCCGCCAGCGGAGCGAAGTGTCATGGCGTCATTGGTTTACGCAGGAACTTCACTAGGCACCGTCATTTCGATGATAATGGCTGGAATGGTTACAGCTAATGCTGGTAAGGAAACACGAAGAAGAATTACTTCTATTTTAGCTGCTGTCTGCCACTCATTGGTTTTGTTCTCATACAGGTTGGGAAAGTGTGTTCTACGTCATGGGTGGCCTGTCAATAATTTGGTGCCTTCTGTGGGTAGTGTTGATACAAGATTCGCCTCAGCAGCAGCCTTTTATCAGCGTTGAGGAGAGAAACATGATCGTCACGTCATTGGGAGGGAAGACTGGAGATCACTCAGACCATACGGTAACTACAAAGAAACAAGTAAGAAGTTAGACGAAATCATCTCAAATGCAAGATGATATCCAATCCTGAAAAAAAAATTTTTTGTTGGATGATATGTGTTTGTCGAACGAATTAACAGAGAGGAACTATCAGCGTGATTATACAATTGCTTCTACTATCAGAAAATATGCTATAGCTATAGTATCTGTTAGAAATGCTAGTACTTTAGTTATTGTTAATTACTCTACTACTACTCTTAGAAACTACCTGTACCCTGGCGCGCTGTGCTAACTTCACCTGCGTTCCTGGCAATCCTCGTCGCACATTTATGCTCCAACTGGGGTTGGTATATGCTTCTCATCGAGCTGCCGTTCTACATGAAGCAAGTCCTTCAGTTCAAGATGACTGAGGTCAGTCGAAATGCCATGCTGAACAGTCCCGACTTTCAATGTATGCTACTTAGTGAGAAAGGCCTATTTTTTGTTTCTTGGATTTCAGAATACATTTGCCACGGCCCTACCTTTCCTCACGCTTTGGATGTTCAGCATTGGTTTAAGCAGAACGTTGGACTGGTTGCGCAACAAAGGCACTATCACCACAACGACTGCCAGGAAGATCGGCACTTTGTGTGGTACAATACTATCTTAGCTTTATCTCTCTCATACCTTACAACCTGGTGGTAATATTATGATAGTTATTCCTGTAGCTTTCTTTTATTTTCTTGCGAATACTATTTTGACATTGACCGCAAATATAAATAGAGGTATAGAAAACTATACCTACAGCAAACATAATTATGATATATTAAAATAAAACTGGTCCAAGTATCAAACCCTATGGAACGGCCATCGAAACCAAAGCCATTTGTTCACAGCATCTGTAGTACCAGGAGTGTGCTTGCTCGCACTGTGTTTTGTTGGAAACGACCGTAGAGCTGCCGTGGGTATTATGACACTAGGAGTCACATTCGTAGGAGGCATGTTCAGCGGTTTTCTCTCCAACCACATTGACATCGCGCCTAATTTTGCTGGTAAGTTATATCATCACTTACTGGATTAATAGTTGCGATGAACAACTAGCTTGGAACCTTTTAGTAAGTACCTACTCATGGAACTATAATTTATTAATAGATACTTCTGCCTACAATTACGGAAACTAAGGTAAGGTGAAACTAAGGTAATTTTGTAATATGATGGTACACAAGGTGACCACAGGTACCTTTTCCTTTTCGTGCGGAAATCCCTTCGGATACCCCCCCGCCATCCAGCGGGGGCGGTTGTGTCGGGCTTGAACCGACTTATACCGCACGCCATCTCGGGTCTTAAGACGCCGGGGTGTAAGGTTACCCATAGAGCATATCCCTCGCACCCCGACAGACCCTGGGCCATCTCCGGTTTCGAGATGGCCCCCTCGGGTTTGGGAACCACGGTGTCCCCGTCTTGCCCCGGTTTGGGGGAGGGGCGCTAGTCGCCCCACCGTCCCGACCTGATTCTGCTGGGGTGACAGGCGGCCTCACCTGCCACCCCCAGGCCTGCGCTCATAGAGGACGGAGGTCGTTAAGCGACCTCCGCCCATATTGGGCACCTATACAGGACTATGGACCGCACGATCCCCGCGTAGAGTCTCCTGCAGGAGTCATCGGGCCCCCTCATGTTGGACAACAGCCTGACCACAGGTAGCTTAATTGCGTATCAAATTTTAACATGCACAGTTAGATAAAGAAGACATAGGTAGATATTACTCTAGCATTGCACTGCAGAGTCATGTCTGTTGAATCTCTTTGACCAATAAAATGAGTCATTTATTAGGTCACTTGAAAGTTTTTCTAAGACTTAAATCGATAAAAATGGGAAGCCTGCAGGACTGGGTTTAGGGCAAGGCAATAAGAGCCCCGAAGCCTCCGCAAGGAGGGGATCCAATCTCTATCATTTGCCAAAATGACGAAAACAAATACCTAGGTACATTTAT
Organism: Cybosia mesomella; assembly: GCA_946251805.1. Classification (NCBI taxonomy): domain Eukaryota; kingdom Metazoa; phylum Arthropoda; class Insecta; order Lepidoptera; family Erebidae; genus Cybosia; species Cybosia mesomella. The sequence goes on from OX276406.1 coordinate 6,310,407, forward strand.
TAACCCCCGACGCAAAGAGAGGGGTGTTATAAATTTGACGTGTGTCTGTTTGTCTGTCTGTCTGTCTGTGGCTCCCTAGCTCGCGAACGGATGAAGTTATTTCAATTTACTTTTTTTTGTATGAAAGGTGAGTTACGGGCGAGTGTTTTAAGACATGTTCGATGAATATCGGCTGAGTCGTTTAAAAGTCGTGGGGGGTGAAAGTGGGGAAGAATAACCGAATGTCTGCAAATATAACCGAGTGGGGTCTCAAATGAAAGCGCATCACGTGCACATTACAAAATAATATGTTCAGAGAAAAACGGTTGAGCCCTGAAAAAACTCTGGGGGTAAAAGTGGGGAAAATACCCAATATCTGCAAATATATGTGGTGGGGAAAAAATGAGGAAGGAAATCCGAATGTCAGCAAATTTACCCAAGTCGCAAATGTATTAACAACTTAACGCAATGTATTAAAAAATTCACAAAATCTACATTATAATAAGTGTACGCGAACGTAGCGAGCGCAGTAATAAAAAAAACAATTAACAGCTCTGCTACCAGTCTCCTTTACCCGGAGACAAGGGTGAGGAGTAAGACCACGAGCAGGTAGTATTCAAGCCGTAGCCCCACCACTCACTTTCACGCAATCACTACTTCCTTCCGAAGCGTGATCGAAAGCCGACAGTGGAAACGCAAATAAACTAAAACTTAATATTTAACTAAAATAAAGTGTCTAATGATCTGGATCATCACAAAGGTGCAGTCAACAAACGGTACAAAATCATTAATCAAACAACAATAACCAAATACCGTAATTTTATACAAACCTAAACCCAAACCAAAACCTCCCGGGTACAAACAAATCAAATCATACGGTTCTTTCAATTTTATAGCAAGTAAACACAAATAAACACAATGAATAAACAACAATTCAAAGTTAAACAGATTTTTAGCACGTAGGTACTTGATTCAAGGGCACGCCGCAATAGCGGCGGTAAGGCCCATCATGGAGGATTGGCTAGAGAGGCGACACGGAAGCCTCTCGTACCGACTGACGCAGGTGATCTCCGGGAAGGGGTGGTTCGGGGACCACCTGCATCGGATCAGGAAGGAGCCAACGCCTGAGTGTCATCACTGTGACGCGAGCGAGGACTCAGCGCTGCACACGCTGGCGGACTGCCCGGCGTGGGAGATGCCGAGGCGTGAACTCGTGGCAGCCATCGGGGTGGGAGTCCTCTCGCTCGGCAGCATGATTGCGGCAATGGTGCGGAGCGCGAGCGTGTGTGCCGCCGCCACCTCCTTCTGCGAGCATGCAATGCTCGCGAAGGAGATGGCACAGCGCGCCCGGGAGAGGTTAAGAACTCTCTCGGCCCGCCGAGCCCGCAACATGCTCGCCGCGCGTCGCAGGCGACTCAGTCGCCGGAGGTCGCTTAACGACCTCCGTCCTCCATGAGCGCAGGCCTGGGGGTGGCAGGTGAGGCCGCCTGTCACCCCAGCAGAAGCAGGCCGGGACGGTGGGGCGACTAGCGCCCCTTCCCCAAACCGGGGCAAGACGGGGACACCGTGGTTCCCAAGCCCGAGGGGGCCATCTCGAAACCGGAGATGGCCCAGGGTCAGTCGGGGTGCGAAGGATATGCTCTATGGGCAACCTTACACCCCGGCGTCTGCAGACCCGAGACGGCGTGCGGTTTTAGTCGGTTCAAGCATGACATAACCGCCCCCGCTGGCCGGCGGGGGGGTATCCGAGGGGATTTCCGCACGAAAAAAAAAAAAAAAAGGTACTTGATTCAGTAATCAAATTAAGCCGCAATTGACACCCGATCGAAATCGACCAGGAAATATTTTAATTACAAATCGGATGATCAAAATGGACTCCCGCGACGTCCCCACGTTTACAATTATTACAACCGAAATTCTCGTGGTATTTCCATCGAGATAAAAGATCGATCGATTTCAAACAAAATACCACGATTACACAAGCAAACAAATAAATAAAATATCAAGAAAAGGAAATATATATATAAGTAGGTTGTAACTGACCTTTGTCATGACGGCCCCGTATTCGGAACAAATAGCCCAGTGATAATGTACCTTAATCTAATCCTAGTCTAATGTATGTTGAGAATGTATTATACAATAGGTTACAAAAATTATAAAGTATTTCACTTCCCTTTAAATCGGTAACGGCGGCGGTCCAATCTTCAGACGCCCCAATGAAACCGTTTAAAGTTCCAAACCAAAATTCTTAACAAAACAACACTGCGCGAGGTCGTATACCAACGAGCGAACCATATATATTTAATAATCTATGGAGCGAACCCCTAGCGCATCAAAATCCAAAACTTCGAATATCAAAATGTCCAAACAAATTTTTCACGGCGCGCGACTCGCTGTACTAAGGCGTCATAGTTTACGTACAATAATGCGCGGGTATGTAAAGAAAAAATATGATTGGTGTTGGTCCTATCAATACGCCGTACCAATATCAAAACAAAATAAAACAAAGATTAAATTATAGATTTAGGCTTATTATTTTTTTAAAGTTTTAAGTAGCTCTCTAGAGCAACATCATTGACTTGATTGGCTGCCGCTACGAGTGAATCTATACCCCTTAACGTCGTTGGCGTCGTGAAATGTTCATTTGGATCAAGATCCCCCTCAATGGACGAATCCATTGGGGGGACAAAATAATGTACAAAAACTTACCAACTAATAAATGTTGACGTATTTACACTAAAAATATACAATTTAACTACAAATAAATACAAATATTGTACAGGAAATAAATAAATAAATTTTAACACAAAAATAGCGCCCTTTCAGTTTCCCGCCTTTTTTCGAAAAAAACACAAAGATTAAAACTAAACAATAAGTGTGTACCTTTTTTTTCGTGCGGAAATCCCTTCGGATACCCCCCGGGCAGCGGGGGCAGTTATGTCGGGCTTGAACCGACTAAAACCGCACAAGTGTGTACCTATTAAAAGTATAAAATAAAAATAACATTTAAAATTTTAAAAAAAAAAAACACTGACACAAAACCTGAGTTCTCTTTAGCAAGTAAAAATAATGAAAGAAACTCAATCTTAAAGTACCTTAGTATGTAGGTACGAGTATCACTAATTCTAAAAAAATACATCTCGTTGGGGGCTGCACCAAACCTAACAATTCATAACAAATAGTCTAAACTAAGCGCAACCCAACGCGATGTATTTTTTTTAGAATTATTAATACTCGTACATTATTAAGGTACTGATTGAATTGTTTTCATTATTTTTTACTTTTTAAAGGGAACTCAGGTTTTGTGTCGGGGGTCTTTTTTAAATTTAAATTTTATTTTTATTTTCTTTTGTATTGTTTTAATATAAACTATGGGCACCTCAGAACAATTTGTAAAAATGTTGCCCAAATGTTACCTCTAGTCCTCCACATCTTTGAATCTGGTCTGTTTTCGTCAAATAAAAAAAAATACTTATATATTTTTTGATTTATATTTAAGGCACACTGGTGGCTGTGACGAACACAGTGGCTACAATCCCGGGAATAGTCGTGCCAATCTTCGTTGGAGCGCTGACACATGATAACGTAAGTTCAAGTTAAGCTTACTTTAGCAGGCATTAACAGCTGCAGCAGCAGTTAGGGCGAAGGATTCCCTTCTGCCATCTGACTTCCTAACCTCGAGAGGAAAGAATATTTATTGCTCGCGATATAATTTCTATCACAATAAGTAGATTGTACTACTTCCATAAACCATCCAAGTTGTAATTCTATTTTTTTTTACAGCAAACAATACATGCTTGGCGGATAATATTTTACGTGACCATAGGGCTGTACGTCATCGAGATCCTGACCTATTCAATCTTCGGATCTGGCGAAGAGCAACCTTGGAACAAAGTGACTGAAGACAAAGATGAAGAGGAAGATAGGCCGCTTAAAGTTATAAAGAAACCCTATGCATAACCTAACTTTCAAATATTCAAATATTGTTTTAGCATGATTACATTTGTCATGAATGGTAAAAAAATCAAAAACTTTAAATCGTACGAATACGGATCGTTTCTTATATAAATATTAGTTGAGCTGAGTGAGACGAAGTCGAGCGAAAGCTCCATAACCGCTCGAGACACTGTGACCAAACTTTACACGCTCAGAAAGCATGTCCAGAGTTGTGAGTTTCAAAAAGAATTTTCAAAATCGGACTTGCCACGAAGGAATGATCACAGTTCAAAATTTTCAAAATCTGATTCACGATGTCTCACTCAGCTCAACATTGCAAGCAGCGATTCGCCTTGCAGACCTAGTATTATACTACTACTCATATTATGTTTAATTATTCACATTATTTATTACTTTTATTCAAATACGCAATATGTCGAGCAACATTTCATGTGATGTCAGCATGTATCACCTTTGTCCCGGTTTGTAAAAGTATGTATAATAAAGATATTTTTTAAGATGTAATTTTTCATGAAACAGCACCGGTCCCTGAATTTCATGCTATTTGGAATAAAAAAAAATATGTTCTTCCGACATATTAATAATCTACGGTTCTACCTCTGTGTATTAAATGTTCTACAGAATAACTTTCGATGTTGTAGATAACTAATAAAAAATATATTATGTATGATAGTTATCAGACTATTGAGTACAATACTTATTTAATTTTTATAATAATATTTTTTAATAATACGTATTTTTTTAGTTGAATCCCACAGTAGGATCCCCTGCCTGTATCGTGGGAACATATGATTCTCTTTTTTAGAAGGTGTTACAAAGAGGCTTGGAGATGTATGTAATTGCAATATATGTGGGAATTTATAGACATGGGGATTTTTATTTAGATTTTCATATAAACTGTGAGTGAAACCCCATGACTCTATTTTTTGTTTATAACAAGGTATTCTTGAAGATAAGAGATATTCAGATGATCTGGTTTTCCTATTAAGTATCAAAAAATTGAATTTAAAAGAACCCCGACATAGCTAAGAGCTCTCTAAACTAATTCACCTCTAAAAAGAAAAAAATCAATATCAGTTCATCCGTTCGGGAGTTACGATGGCACAGACAGACAAACAACAGACAGACACGGACACACCCTTTTGGAGAAACTGAGGCGGTTTCCGATAAGAAAAAACACAAAAAGGCACATAATAGCCATGGAGGTAAATCTTGCAAATCAAAGATCATGAAAATCGGTCCACCCATTTTTGAGTTTATCCCCCGGCCATAACTAACACGATTTTGTTTTATAGATAGATATTTCATTTGTTACATCTAGTCTTAACGATAAAAAAACGGATGGTGCTGATATTCCTAGACAAATTCAAAGGTTTTGATTTCCTAAACTATACATTATTCGTCACTTTTATATATTATCCACGATAATATAAGACGATAATAAAAAAAACGTCCATTGAACGCTCCAAGCAAAACATCCAATGGACGCTTTGCTGGGAGTATTCAATGGACGCTTTTTTATTATCCACGACATATTATACGATAATGTTGTCTATAATATAAAAGCGTCCATCAGCAACCCGCCCTCCCTTCGCTTCGATTTATATATTCTTTTTTTACTTAAGTCATCGTAATTTATATATAATAGGTAGGGTATATTAGCCTATATCCATCGGGGATAATGTTGCTTTGAAATCGTTAAAAAGGACGTTTCCAAGAAGATTACCCCTAACTTATAAACAGTCGCAACTTTCGGTCTCTCTTTATAATATTATTATAGATATGTACCAAATGTATTCCATTTTCAGCTATGATGATGAACATCCCTAGTACCTGTCGTAACTGACAGATATTGACAGCTGTCAGCTATCAAGTAGGGAAATAAAATGCGTATGTGTCTCCTCAGTTTCTGCTACATTATGTATATATTTTATGGTTCTTAGTTCACAGAAAGTCATGGATATAAATCTAATCTAATCTAATCTAATGTTTATTTTTTTATAAATATCTTTCTAATAAAATGATGTAGCCAGGTTTAGAAATACTAAAATAGTACGGGGCGAATAACACAAACACATTATGAACAGCTGATTTCTAAACATTACAGGCACGATCACAGGTACGATGAAAAGTATAGTTGTTCAAAAATCCAAATGAGTCTCATTCGGCTCATTGCATGAAGTGGTACGCTCGGTGCCTCACGCTCGGACTCGGCTATGCGATTAAAAAAAAAATGCTTTTAAGTAATGGTGAAAGTAGCGATAGATATCGTGTAGAGAATCTTCAAGTTATGTGTTCTTGTACCTACTTTGAATAGTTCGACATTCGAAAGTGTGCTATGGTGTAAACTGTTTATTTTTTTAAATAATTTCATGCATACATAAAAGTTCAGTGGAAGCAGTTAATATTTGCACTGTTGTGACTGACAAACTTTAATGTAAATTAAGTGAAGATGGCTTTAAAAATGGAACAGAAGAATGATCTTGAATTTATACTCAAAAATTTGCTGGCCGGAGGTAAGATTATGTTAAATGTATTGAAATAACTTAATTATATGCAACTTCTCTAATGCAATAGATATAAAATTTAAGTAAGTACCTAAATTTAAGTATCAAACTTATATGACATGAACCAAACTTATTGTTTTCGTTTTTTTTTTATATTTACATAAATGCCATACCTCCTTATAATAATCCCTACATTCTTATAATTGTTATTTTTATTCACACAACTTTTTTTTATACACAACTTAGTATGTTTTTATTTATATATTTTTTATTGATAATTTTTTTATAGGATGACAGTACTATCTTACATGTAAACAGATAACACTAATTTTTATATTGCTTCTACTTATGTTGTTTTTGTTGACAGCTCAAAAATTTTTTTTTTTACTCATTAATGATGTAGATCACTTGATTCATTCACTGACCCAATTATCATATTATTTCAACCACTCAATAGGAGATACTGAATGACATATATTTTCTAAATCAATTTTCTTTTTAAATATTGAATGATATTATAAACATATTCTCACAATATCCCGGGACAACAGTCAACAATCTGCTTCTGTCCGTACACACTTTACAATCTACCTAAACTGTAATTAAACCTTAACCGGTCACACAAGCCCGCCGGTTTTGAGTATGACCCGCACGTTTTCAATTCATCATTAATTTGATCAATATATATGTCCTGCGAAGCCAACCATGGCCTGCCTGCCCACTAATGTTTACTGTCAGATTCAATTGTTGTCAATGGCTAATAGCACAAACTAAATTTAAGTTTCTTACCCTTTAGCCAAATAACCACTATCTACAGAACTAACCAAAATGTAAGGAACCTTAGAGTGTGAGTCACCCTAAGGTTCCTTACAATTTGTTTGACGTGACTAAGGCTATTAACTGTGTCAACTGATTAATTCATTGAAACCTACTTGAATGAATCTCTGATTCACAGTAAACATAACTGAATCCTACTATCCTACTAATATTAAAGTGAACATTGTGAGTATGTATGGATGTTTGTTACTGTTTCACACAAAAACAACTGAAAAGTTCTGGGTATAATTTGGTATAGGTATACCACATAGGCTACTTTTAATCCCTGGTATAGGTTCCCATGGGAAGCGGGAATGGGAGGGCTGGCGAAACCGCTGGCAAAATCTAGTAACTCCTTTTTTAAAAGTGGGACCTGACTTAAAATTTTAAATTATAAAAAAAAACTTTGGTGCCCATGTGAACATCACCTATCTGGTACACCAATCAAAGGACAAGGCTGGGCAGGATCAAAGCACACCCGGAACCACATTCGGGGCGGCATGAAGCACAAATACTCGCTCCGCGGCCGCCCGGTTCGCCGGTGGCTGTTCGGATCTGCAAGGGGATCTCCCTCCCTAATCCGCTCCACGCCTTCCTTCTGCGAGCGAGCGATGGCCCCCAGGGATAGGTCACTCCCTATGATAGCAGCGAGGGCTCGAAACTGGGACTCCCAAGCCGGGTAGACCGCAAGCGTGTGCTGCGCCGAGTTCTCACTGCAGTTGCAGCGGTGGCAGGCGGGACTCAATTCACTCCTAGCGACCTTCAACAGGTACTTTCCGAAGCAGCCGTGCCTGGATAGCACATGCGTTATTCGGAAGGAAAGGGTCCCGTGCCGGCAGTGCCGAATGACCGGCTGACTGCACCCATGCCTATACTTTTTTTTTTTACTAGCCAAAATTACCCAAATAAAAAAACCGGCTAAGTGCGAGTCGGACTCGCCCATGAAGGGTTCCGTAGCAGCAAGTAACATAATATAAAAGTTCTTGTAGTTTGTTGTACGAAAAAAAACTACTTGCTAGATCTCGTTTAAACCAATTTTCGGTGGAAGTTTACATGGTAATGTACATCATATATTTTTTTTTAGTTTTATCATTCTCTTATTTTAGAAGTTACACCCCCCACATTTTACCACTTTGGAAGTGTCTCTCGCGCAAACTATTCAGTTTAAAAAAAAATGATATTAGAAACCTCAATATCATTTTTGAAGACTAGATTAAAAAAAAATTGAGTTTCAGTTCTAAGTAACGGGAAACCCCAAAATTTATTGCTTTTTTTCTATTTTTGTATGAAAATTTTAATGCGATTCACAGAATACACCTACTTACCAAGTTTCAACAGCATAGTTCTTATAGTTTCGGAAAAAAGTGTCTGTGACATACGGACGGACAGACAGACAGACAGACATAACGAATCTATAATTTTTTGTCCTTTGGCTACAGAACCCTAATGAACCAGCAAATTCAGGGCTCCGAAGAGAAAGCCTGCGGTCTGTCCCGTCTATTTGACTAGCAGGTTTGTACCGGCTTGCAGGAAAGAAATAATTTAAGAAACAAAACAACAAAAATGTATAACTATTTAGAGGTATGATGAGCCCCTAAAACAGCACCGCTAAAACCAACCACGCTCCATGAATCAAACAATCTTATTTCATTTATTTTTTTATTCGAATTTGAAAGAATATATGTAACAGAACCCAAAGCCCTAACCCCCCCGTTAAGCTAATTTGCTTGTGTTCGGAGTGGGTTCACTACTATGTAGCTACCGTTCACTGATGTAGGTATATTGGATGTGGGGTGTGTGTTGGGTAACCTCCTCGAGTGTCGCTCCGATTCCGATCCCGCTGCACTCCGGGGGGAACGGAATCGGAGCGGCCGGTACACCCTGGGCGGCGGTCAATGGCTTCCCCTTCACCCCTTCATAGGGTTGGCATTGATCGTCGGCCAATACCCAACGTGGCGGGAACACATCGCTCTCCGTACTCCTCTGCTTTCAGAGGAGACAGGATGAGCGATGCTGTTAGTGGTGAGATGGCCCAGGGTCAGCCGGAGTGCGAGGGATATGCTCTATGGGTAACCTTACACCCCGGCGTCTGAAGACCCGAGACGGCGTGCGGTTTTAGTCGGTGCAAGCCCGACATAACCGCCCCCGCTGGCCGGCGGGGGGGGGGTATCCGAAGGGATTTCCGCACGATAAAAAAAAAAAAAAAAAAAAAAAAAGGTATATTGGATGTATTCCGTGCTTCGGAAAACACGTTAAGCCGGTCACGGTTGCCATACGAACATCTATGACAGTCGTTACAGGTAGTTTGAGGCCTTAAAAGTCCGACAGCTGATCTAACTACGGAACTTCGATATCGCCAATGGGTTTTGGAGGCCAGACTACAGTCGCTTCTCGGAAAAAATCGAAGTTCGGCCGCTTCGTAGTTAGATCGAAAAGCTGACTCCAACTGAGTTGGGAAAAGGCTCAAAGGATGATACTGGATGTATTTCCAATAGAGTAGAATAGGGCCACTCCTCTCTTTTCCTGCGGTGTCGTACAAGTTGAATAGGGTATGGAGCTGTTTAACATCCGACGGAAATATACAGTCCAAAATCAGCCTCTGATGCTTGGCTCGTGTCATTAATAGTGCCCGGAATACGGTAATAGCCTCACCCCTTATTACGTAGGACAGAATATAAAGACGGAAGATATAGAAGTGAGGGCATAATTCACCCCCGCCTAATCCTCCGGGGATAAAGGCGTTATTGTATGTATGTATGTAGATATACTCCGCAGTGATCTCATATCAACTGCGTTGTCTGCGTTATCTCTTCTTTCGCAAGTTTTTCTCCCCTACATAACAACTCAAACTCAACTAAGCAATAACTAAAAGATTCTATAAAACAGATCAGGTTGTTTGTTTCACGATCGCTGAGAGATATCTAAATTTCAATACATCCGGCAAATTATACGACTTATGTTCTTGTTTAAAATACAACATAAGTGGCGAAGGAGTGAAGATGATTAAAATGGGTATATGGGGCTCCACCAAGAGTTTCGGGGCCGAAGCCAACTTCACCAGCTAGTCGGTACAACTGCCGATTAACGGACGAGGCTCTGATGCGGGTTTTCCTCTCGGGTATAGGTCAGACCGCAGCCGCGCAGTCGCGTTCGTAAAAGCTAAGTCGAAGGGCACCAAAGCTACAAAGAGTAAGTTTTCGTCTATCCCACCTACCTTAATAATACACGGATTCGTAGATATTATATCGGAGGTGGCCACCATCGTGAGTCCGGCAAGGACGTATTCCTGAAGTGATCTATTCTTAAAAGGACTATTTCCGAAAGTGATCTGTTCCGAAATGGACTCATTCTAAATTTTGGACACTAGAGTAGAAACGAAATGGATTTAGAAGACAAAAGATATATTTACAAACAAAAGTGAGTAAAAAAGTACCTTTTTTTTTTTTTTTAGTAAAAAAGTACCTACGCAAGTAAAAGAATATATTAAAGTAGGTATATACAACCACTACCAAATAATTTCACACACAACAAAAATGTCAAACATCGTCCTTTCTTCTTCTTTTACCTTATCCTATTACGCAGGGTTGGCTTTTTCAATCAGGGTCACGCTATCTGCGGGCCTACTATTACGACGCGCGTCGTGGTAGGCCCGCTGGTTCTCTCCTATGCGTCATCCTCCTCGAGGCCCAACTCCCTCATGTTGCCCTGGAGATTCGTCATCCAGGTGGTCAAACATCATCCATTTTATGTTTCATCTTGTTCTTGTAGGTGTAGCAGGCATGTGCGCCAAAACAACAGTTGCTCCACTGGACCGAATGAAGATACTGTTACAAGCGCAGTCTTCGCATTACAAACATCACGGCGTAATTGGCGGCTTAGCGGCCATAGTCAAGAACGAATCCCTCATAGCGCTTTACAAGGGTAATGGTGCCCAAATGGTCAGGATATTTCCCTACGCAGCTACGCAGTTCACTAGCTTCGAAATTTATAAAAAAGTAAGTTTTATTACTTATTTGTAAAACCCAAGCTAACCTCACCTGCAAGCCAGTACGGTATACCTTTTTTTTTTTTTTTTCGTGCGGACATCGCTTCGGATATCCCCCCGCCGCCGCCGGCCAGCGGGGGCGGTTATGTCGGGCTTGAACCGACTAAAACCGCACGCCGTCTCGGGTCTACAGACGCCGGGGTGTAAGGTTGCCCATAGAGCATATCCCTCGCACCCCGAATGACCCTGGGCCATCTCCGGTTTCGAGATGGCCGCCTCGGGTTTGGGAACCAGCACGGTGTCCCCGTCTTGCCCCGGTTTGGGCCAGGGGCGCTAGTCGCCCCACCGTCCCGGCCTGCTTCTGCTGGGGTGACAGGCGGCCTCACCTGCCACCCGCAGGCCTGCGCTCATGGAGGACGGAGGTCGTTAAGCGACCTCCGGCGCCTGAGTCGCCTGCGACGCGCGGCGAGCAAGTTGCGGGCTCGGCGGGCCGGGAGAGTTCTATATCTCTCCCGGGCGCGCTCCGCCATCTCCTTCGCGAGCATTACATGCTCGCAGAAGGAGGTGGCGGCGGCCCACGCGCTCGCGCTCCGCACCATTGCCGCAATCATGCTGCCGAGCGAGAGGACTCCCACCTCGATGGCTGCCACGAGGTCACGCCTCGGCGCCTCCCACGCCGGGCAGTCCGCCAGCGTGTGCAGCCCTCGGTACAGTATACCTGCTGATTGATGGACGAGGCTCTGGCAGAGGCCTTCCTCTCGAGGTTTGGAGGTCAAACGGCAGTCGCTCCCGTAAAAGCGAAAATAAATTAATCTCTAGAAAGGAGGAGTAGAAAAGCGAACTCCGGGCTCCAAAGTGCAAATTTTGTATGCAGCTGGGATTGTCACTCGGATGAAGAATTCTTTTCTTTGTGACGCAGCACCGGTTTCCCGTTTAATGTTATTTGTAGGGGAATTTACGATTTTAAATTCATTTCTTTTTTTTCTTTATCATTACGTAGAGTACGTATAGAGTACAGTGTTTCGCACCTGTCCTTCTTTATACATCATCTATTTGATCGGTCTTTGTGGTGTGAGTTCGACCCCGGCTTACCTGCCCACTTATGGTACTTACATTTATCAGTTCTAGCTGTTTGAAATACATTGGAGTCGTTTCTGTAAGTTAAACGACTTTGACTGGACTGAAATGTATCCTGCTCATCTTTAATTATGTTTTCTTCATTATACACAAGACACAGTGCATGACTGAGGTGCTATCCTTATAAGGTAGAAACAATACCGTCTCGAACCAAACGGTCCCGTACTTCCTTTCTTTGTCGTAAAACAGAGCTGGAATGTTTTACTTCCTTCTACCTATAATTCTGGGCTTTAATTAAAAAAGCATCTGTCGAGGCCATCAAACTAAGCACTACCATTTTAGAATCGATAGCATCTGCTAATGGTGAACTTTACTTTTTGGATTTAATCCAAGTTTACCATCACCAACCTGAAAACACACATTATACCTAAATGGAAATAGATTGTAAACTATGTATTTATACAGACGTATAAATACTACTACCACAGATTACATAATATTATTGCTACTACTAATATATTTTCGAATGATAATAATTTGGTTACCAAATTAACGTCTATTTTTACGGGTCTGTGTGAATTGCTAATACCTACAATTTGGAGTAAGTACCTACCTATTCATGGGCAACCTAATTTAAAATTGGGTGAACGGTCGCACCGTCGCGTCGCGTCCGTCGATAGAACAAAGTGATAGTTAAGACAAGAAAACATTAACCGAAATGACGCAATTCAAATGCAATTATTTTCGTGTATGGAAATTAACATCATTTTCTGCGTTGCGTCTCGGTTGCATCCGGGGCTTTAACGCCGGGGTCCACTACACACGATCTTCGGGATCCTTGGCAGTAAGACCATTTACACGCATGTCGCACCCTTACGGCGCTAAGCCAGCATTTCTTGGGTCTTCCACTCCTACCCCGGTAGGCCTGGCGGAGGCGGCATGATCAGATATTTGGTACCCACGTAGCCAGGTAGTGGCCGCACCAGTAAAGCTGAGTCTTCTACATGTTACTTATCAGAGATGTCAAGGCCACGCTTTACAGTCGTGTCAAAAGACGCGCCTAATTATGTTTTTATAGACCTGCCCCTTTAACCTTACTGGCATTAAGGTTACAAATGATACAAATACTACTAGTCACCTCAAGCCGCGTGGCCCACACGGCAACAATGCGTGCCATGGCGTCGCAATCAATGAAGCACGAAGTCGCATGAAGTACAGTGCTTAATACCTTCGGCAACCATTACCCTCAAGTAGTCCATAAGCTTATGACAACCTACTTACTGTAAACTTTAAAGACACCGGAGCGCCGGAGGTAGCATAATGGGTGGCCTTATCACTTTTAATGTCTACCAGAGAATCTTTAATATCATCGTGGTTTAGACTGGTATGAACAAACTCTTCATTATATTTACTCAACTAGTCTACTCACTATCTTGTCGTAAAATTTTACAAGGCACTCATACGTTAAGTAGGTACCTATAATTCTGGTAAGCGTTAAATACATACCACCTACGCATAAAGGTATATTTACTTATATTATTTTAAGAGTAACACCTGCTAAGTTAGTTACCGGCATTAGTGGTACCAAGATAGTGTGTGTGACTGCTGTACATTAGGTTCTGAGTCCAAATCTCGGGTTGAGTTGCCTAAATAAGCAAGATGGGTTGTGTAATCCTATTAGTAAATTCTAGGAGATAATTCTGGTATCCCTTTTACTATAAGGCGCCGGACAAACTGAACGGAAGCGCGTATTAAACGTGTCGTTGTAACACCCCGCACATCCCTTAACCTCTCCGCTTACACCTGTGCGGGGAGTTACAAAGACACGTCTAGGACGCGGTCGTTTCTGTTTGTCCGGTGCCTTAGGTAGTGAAACTTCAGAGCTGCCTTTCAAAGCGCTATAGCAATTTCTCGAAAACTAGAGTTATCATAATACAGATTTACCTAAAAGATTTCTCAAAATTGCCATACGATTCAGTAAGCACATTTTGTTAACTCCTCATTACAAGAATCCCCTTTTAAGATACCCAGTTGAGAAAACCTCTTATGAAGAAATTATCGTTGTACCCCTACACGGCGACACTTCCACCCATACATAAAAGCGACAACCGAGACACGCCACACCGATGTAGCGATGTCCCCCTTTGCGACAGGACATGTTATATATTTAGAAAATAGTATTATTTACGTGAGGCATTTAAGGGGAAGGGGCTGGTTCGCTCCTATCTGCCGTGATCGGGTCTCTACAAATGTCACGTAGTTCATTATCCCGCAAGCAATAGCGTGAAAGTGTAATGAAAATTTCCAGATATTAACGTTGTTGCCGGTTGCATCCGTGGCTATCACCTCGGAGCCCGGGGCCCGCATTCACCTCATTTGGTTTGGCACATACGGCTTTTATGAGCGTGACTGCCGTCTGTCGGACCCCGAGAGGAAACCCTGCGCCAGTGCCTAGACCGTCAATCTCAGGTGCTGGCGTGCCGGTGATGTCTTGGTGGGGTGCAATCACCTTCTAATCTAACAGTAATTTTGTATCGAATCTGTGAAATTCATGAGAAACATTCTACTGATTACTTTATTGTACTTTTTATTGGTAAACAATCAGCTACTCACTCTTAAATACATCATTAAAATCAGCTCTTTTACGTGTTAATAAATATTTCTAACTGATTTTAAGAGTGTGCCAAGTCTATGAAGTTAATTTAGACGATCATAAACATAACATTTATGATGCATACCCAAACGCGGTCTCAAGATCACGGTCAGCGTATCACGGAACTTTGGACTGTTCACTTTCATAACAAGCTTATGAATGAATAACGTTGCTAACGTTTAGCGTCCACCAATCTTTTCCCCCTACACTTTTGGAATTTCCCCGTCATTTATTTGCATCAATAGGATACTTCCAGTAGTTAACGTCAAGTCTTAATCATCATCATCACAGCGTTAGTCCCAGTAGCATCCAGAGCCCGGGGTCTGATCGCCTACTCTTTCTTCTTATGATTAGGCTTTTAATGGCTCCTGCGATAACGACTGCCTGACTGTTTGACCTTCTAACCCTGAGAGGATAGCCTCGTCCGTCAATCAGCAGATGTACCAGTTTGTTGTTGAGGTTGGCTTGGCCCCGAAGATCTTGGTGGGGCCCCAAAAGCACAAACACTCCAAAGTCTTAATATTACGTCAAAATGGTAAGATTTTTTGCAAACAAATATATGAAATAACAAGGTATGACGTCATATTTTTCAGTTGAAATTATTCACTATTTATGGTTGACATTTTGAATCCTCTAGATTCAAAATTTATGAAAAACGAGAAAATAAGAACAGACTATATTTTCACCCCTGTATAAGTAGTCTCCATTTAATAGCTTTAGTTTTTTTTTTTTTTACGTGCGGAAATCACTTCGGATACCCCCCGCTTGCCAGCGGGGGTGGTTATGTCGTGTCTCGACTAAAACCGCACGGTGTCCTCCCCAAGTGTCCGTTGCCGGGCACCCCGGGTAAGCCCTCGAAAGGATAACCCCAGGGTTGCCGGCGGACTTTGGCCGCCACCGCGGGCAGGCCTCGCCTGGTGGGGTTTGAACAATTTATTTGAACTATTGGAAAGTTGAGAAACTACCTCAATGGTGCCTAAATTTTCACTAGTTTGTCGTTATTTCTGAACGGATCCTCGGTAAAGTACTTATTTCTCTTTATGTTAGTACGTACTGCTTATCTTTCAATGTCGTTATTGGCTATTGACTGTTAGATTCATAAATCTCTTTTTATTAGGTGTGTGAATTGCAGCCGCCGTGTTCCACATTTCTTATTCAGCGTTATGCAAGGATGGCATTTTTATGACCAGTACAGAACTTCAGCATAGTATTTTCGTAGCTGTAACGCGAAATTCAAATAATATATTGTAAGGTTTTTGTAGCTTCGAATGTGCATCAGTCAATATACCTGTACAAAATGTCTACTTTTATTTCATAATCCTCATATTTCTTAACATGTTGTATTGACTTTTTTTTTATCTTAATTTTGTTTTGAAGTTTAGATCTAGAATCCTGTCTGCTCTTCCTATATCTAAACCCCAAAACAAAGATCTATGTTTTCAACCGACTTCAATAAAGAAAGTTCTTTTAACTTTATCTTTACGGTTGATGATAAAGTTATCTTTTAGGTAGATTTCGATGAACTCGTGGGATAAGCTATGGACACAAACATAAATATCACAAAATATAACGATCGATTCAAGAAAAACAAAAACGGCACGAAAACGGACATCGAGAATGACGGAGTCTGCGCGGAAGTCGCGCAGCACTCAGGCGTGGAGGGGACGCCAAACACCTCGGCGGTGTCGGAGAAATTCGACACCGCCAACGAGCGTAGCCGGGCGAGCAGCCCGGCGGGTCTTGCTGTAAAGCGGACCCGTAAGCGCAGACGGCGCGCAAAGGCCCGGTTGGGGGAGGACGTGTCGGATGAGGAATGCACCCTCACCGGGACGACCTCCTCCAGCAGTGACGAGGCGTCAAAGCCTGCGTCAAAGGTGGCAGCAGGCCGCCGAGGGGCGCGAGGTGGAACGAGGGCTGGGCAATCCACCCGAGTCCCCTCGGCCCCTGAGAGGGCCGCGGGCAAGTCACCGCCGAGGCCTTCCACCTCGGCGGTGTCGGAACCAGGTGGGAAGACGCGGTCTCTGATGAAGAAACTCCAGCAAGTGACCGCGTCTTTCCGGGGGTCTCCGAACCCCGATCAGGAGGCGATGCTGCACATTGTGCTCGGCATCGCCTCCGAAAATGAGGCCCTCGCGGCGCAGCTGGCTGAGTCCCGTCGGGAGACGGCTCGACTAGCTGCAGCCGTCGAGGAGCTGAGGAGCGGGATGGTGCGCCCGACTCAACCGGCGCAGCCAGTGCAGCGAGCGCAACCGGCAGAGCCAGCGCGCATGACTCGCTCGTCTGCGAGACAGTCGGCGCAGCAGCCGGTGCAACCGGTGCAGCAGCCGGCACAGCCGGCTCGGCCACCAGCACCGCAGAAAATACCACCGGCGGAGCCTTGGTTCGCGTACGTGGAGGCGCTAGAGGAGCGTATGATGAGTCGGATGGAGGCCCTAATGGACTCCATCCGCCGTCCGCCTCTGGCGCCACCAGTGGCCGGCTACGCGACTGCAGCCCGGAAGGGTAATACCCGCCCGGCTGCAGTAGAGGCTCTGCCGGAGCCGGCTCGTCGCCCCGCTCCCGCTCAGGGCCCCGCTCCCACTCAGGGGAAGGGTAAGGGGAAGGGCAAGGGCAAGGGGAAGACGTCCCCAGCCCTGGCCCCAGCCCCAGCCCCAGCCGTGGTTCCGGCTACCTCCACCCCATTGGAAGGGGGCTGGGAGGTGGCTGGAGCCAGTAAGAAGAGGCGGAAGGCCGCCAAGAAGGCCGCCAAAAAGGCCAGGAGGGCCGCGGCCGCCGCGAAGGCAGCGCCGGGGAAACTCCGTGCTCCTCGCACTACTGCCGTCGTCGTCACTCTGACGGCGGAGGCAGCGTCGAGGGGCATGGGGTATGCCGAGGTGTTGGCCAAAGTAAAGGCCAACGTCGACTTGAAGGCCCTCGAGATCCCGGGCGTCCGGTGCAAGAGCACACGGACGGGAGCCCGGCTTCTCGAGGTCCCCGGCGCCGCCAGTGGCCCCAAGGCCGACGCCCTAGCGGCTCGGCTAAGGGAGTCGCTAGATGCAGCCGACGTCCGGGTGTCCAGGCCCATTAAATGCGCAGAAATGCGCATTACGGGCCTGGACGACTCCGTCACGGCAGAAGAGCTCAGGCTCGCCGTGGCGGAGGCCGGGGACTGCTCCCCGGACACAGTAAAGGCCGGAGCTATACGCTTCGGCCGCGGTGGACAGGGGGCAGCAGTTGTCGGCTGCCCTATCGCGGCGGCCCAAAAGGTCGCAGACGGGCGGAGCCTCCTGGTGGGAGGCTTCCTGAGGGCGCAGGCACGGCTCCTGCAGGCCCGACCGGCCAGGTGCTTCAGGTGCCTGTCGGTGGGCCATGTAGGGGTGCACTGCACGGCGGAAGTGACGGCGGGTGACCGTTGCTTCCGCTGTGGCCAACCCGGTCACAAGGCCGGCACGTGCGATGCCCCGCTGCACTGCTTTAGGTGTGCAGCGGGAGGCAAGCCGGCCGACCACAGGGTTGGAAGCAAGGCCTGCGCCGGAGGGGAGCCGAAGCCGGGAGGCCGGCCTTCCGCCTCCAGTTCACAGCGGGATGCGGAGATGGGGGTTCCATAATGGATCCTCAACTCCGCATCCTGCAGGTGAACGTTGGCCACGGTGCCCATGCTCAGGATCTTCTGCGCCAGAGCATGGCACAGTGGGCCATAAATGTCGCCGCTGTCGCCGACCCATACACCCACCGGTTCCTCGGGCCTACCTGGGAAACCGCGCTGGATGGGTCGGCGGCACTGGTGCACAACCCTGCCGCCGGCAGCCCCCCTCTTGCCGTCGTTGCAAGGGGACCCGGCTGCGTGGCGGCGGCGGTTGGGGACATAGCGGTCGTGGCCGCTTATATCACGCCGAACCGAGACCAAGCTGCATATGAGCAATGGCTCCGTCAGCTGGCCGTCGTCGTCAATGCCTGCCAGCCCCGTCCGGTCCTTGTGCTCGGGGACTTCAACGCCTGGTCGTATGCCTGGGGTTCCCGACACGAAAGGGGCGCGACGGGGCATAGAGGCAGGGCACTGGTGGACTGGGCCGTACGACTCGGCCTAGTCCTCCTAAATCGGGGAGCCGTGGACACGTTCGTGACCTCGAGGGGTAGCTCCATCGTGGACCTATCGTTCGCGAGCCCCTCGTTGGCGCGACGTGTTCAGGGCTGGCGCGTCGTTTTGGGGGAGGACACAAGTTCGGATCACCGATACATTCGGTTTGACGTGTCCCCCCCTGCGAGCGACGCGCCGGCTGCACCGGCTCCAGCCGAGCCACGTTGGGCGCTTAAGCGACTTGATCGGGAGCTCCTCCTGGAAGCCGCCATCGTACAGGCCTGGGCCCCTGCGCCGGACAGGCCTGTCTGCATAGACGATGAGGCGGAGTGGTTCCGGGAGGCCATGACCCGTGTCTGTGACGCGGCGATGCCTAGGGCTCCGCCCTATAATCCGAGGGGTCAGGTCTACTGGTGGTCGTCGGAGATCGCGCAGCTCAGACGGGGCTGCGTGATCACGCACCGCCGGTGGGCCCGATTCCGTAGGAGGCGTCGCCGCCCCGCAGATGTGGAGGCCCGAGAGGCGGAGTTGTACGAGGGATACAGGGAGGCCAGACGAGCCCTCCGAGCGGAGATAAGGCGTTCCAAGCGGGACGCCTTCCGCGAGCTGCTGGAGACGCTGGAGCGGGACCCTTGGGGGCGGCCCTACCGGATGGTGAGGGGCAAGCTGCGCCCCAAGGCCCCGCCGTTAACCCGGTGTCTCCAGCCGGATCTGCTCGGAGGAGTTGTTGGCTCCCTGTTCCCAGCGCGGGCGGTGGAACATGTTCCACCGCAGATGACTCCGCCTCGGTTGCGCATGGCGCCCGACGTGGAAGACGACGACGTGCCCGAGGTCACTTGGGTAGAACTAGAGCTGGCGGTGAGAAGGCTAAGAGTCAAACACACCGCCCCGGGACCCGACGGCATTCCAGGCCGAGCGTGGGTCCTAGCTCTAGTCGACGACGCTCTCGAGCCCCGACTGAGAGGGCTTCTCAGCGCATGTTTGGAGCGGGGCCAGTTTCCGAAATTGTGGAAGACGGGGAAACTGGTCCTCATCCGAAAGGAGGGGCGCCCGGCGGACTCGCCGTCCGCCTACCGGCCCATAGTGTTGCTCGACGAGGTGTGCAAGCTCTTTGAAAGAGTAATTGCGAAGCGCCTCGTCGAGCACCTCTCAAGAGTGGGGCCGGACCTGGCGGATGGCCAATATGGCTTCCGCCAGAGGCGCTCCACCGTGGATGCCATCATGCGCGTGAGGGCTCTGGCGGAGGATGCAGTAGCCCGGGGTGAGGTGATGTTGGCGGTGTCCCTGGACATCGCCAACGGGTTCAACACCTTGCCCTGGAGTTGCATTAGGGAGGCGCTCGTGTATCACGAAATGCCTCTCTACCTCCGCCGCATAGTCGGGGCGTATTTGACGGAGAGAGCCGTCATCTACCCAACCGTGACCGGTCTCGGTCGGCGTGAAATGTCGTGCGGTGTTCCACAGGGATCGGTCCTGGGGCCGCTCCTGTGGAACATCGGATACGACTGGGTGCTTCGCGGTGAGCTCGTAGGCGGTGCCGCCGTCACGTGCTACGCGGACGACACGCTCGTGACGGCGTGCGGGGCGACGTACCGCGAAGCGACCCGAAAGGCCACGACCGCGGTTGCCCAAGTCGTTAGGCGGATCCGGCGGCTGGGTCTCGAGGTGGCCCTGCATAAAACCGAGGCCCTGTTCTTCCATGGGCCTCGGAGCAAGCCACCCGAGGGATCCAGTCTCATCGTGGGAGGAAATCGCATCGGCATCAAGCCCCAAATGAAATATTTGGGGCTCGTGCTCGACGGCCGATGGGACTTCGGAGAGCACATCCGAAGTCTGGCCCCCAAATTGAAGGGCACAGCTCTTGCTCTGGCTCGGCTGTTGCCCAACATGAGGGGGCCCGATGACTCCTGCAGGAGACTCTACGCGGGGATCGTGCGGTCCATGGCCCTGTATGGGTGCCCAATATGGGCGGAGGCCCTGAGGACCAGAACTGTGCGTATGCTGCGCGCTCCGCAGCGAGTTCTGGCCATCAGGGTCATCCGAGGGTACCGCACGATCTCCTTCGAGGCGGCGAGTCTCCTTGCCGGAACTCCGCCATGGGACCTGGAAGCGAGAGCCCTTTCGCAACTGTACCAGTGGCGAAAGGAGGCGCGGGAGCAGGGATGGAACCCCGAGCCTCGAGAAATCGAGGCCGTGCAGTCCCAGCTCCGCCAGGCCATCGTGGTGGAGTGGAAGGAACGACTTGGGCAACCAAGCGCAGGGCACGCCGCAATAGCGGCGGTAAGGCCCATCATGGAGGATTGGCTGGAGAGGCGACACGGAAGCCTCTCCTACCGACTGACGCAGGTGATCTCAGGGAAGGGGTGCTTCGGGGACCACCTGCATCGGATCAGGAAGGAGCCAACGCCTGAGTGTCATCACTGCGACGCGAGCGAGGACTCAGGGCTGCACACGCTGGCGGACTGCCCGGCGTGGGAGGCGCCGAGGCGTGACCTCGTGGCAGCCATCGGGGTGGGAGTCCTCTCGCTCGGCAGCATGATTGCGGCAATGGTGCGGAGCGCGAGCGCGTGGGCCGCCGCCGCCTCCTTCTGCGAGCATGTAATGCTCGCGAAGGAGGTGGCGGAGCGCGCCCGGGAGAGACTTAGAACTCTCCCGGTCCGCCGAGCCCGCAACTTGCTCGCCGCGCGTCGCAGGCAACTCAGGCGCCGGAGGTCGCTTAACGACCTCCGTCCTCCATGAGCGCAGGCCTGGGGGTGGCGGGTGAGGCCACCTGTCACCCCAGCAGAAGCAGGCCGGGACGGTGGGGCGACTAGCGCCCCTCCCCCAAACCGGGGCAAGACGGGGACACCGTGGTTCCCAAACCCGAGGGGGCCATCTCGAAACCGGAGATGGCCCAGGGTCAGTCGGGGTGCGAGGGATATGCTCTATGGGCAACCTTACACCCCGGCGTCTGTAGACCCGAGACGGCGTGCGGTTTTAGTCGGTTCAAGCCCGACATAACCGCCCCCGCTGGCACGCGGGGGGGTATCCGAAGGGATTTCCGCACGAAAAAAGAAAAAAAAAAAGGTAGATTTCGATGAAATCGATCTACCTATTGGTTTCTTGACTACTGTCGAATTTTAAAAAAATTTCATCATAGGAGGTCTAGTTATGACCCCTTGAGTCCGAAATGACCACTGGTCAAAAAGTTTTTATATATATATATATGTATGTA
Organism: Cybosia mesomella; assembly: GCA_946251805.1. Lineage (NCBI taxonomy): Eukaryota > Metazoa > Arthropoda > Insecta > Lepidoptera > Erebidae > Cybosia > Cybosia mesomella. The sequence goes on from OX276406.1 coordinate 6,332,652, forward strand.
TGGTTCCACTTCCCAAAATTTGCGGCACTCTCACGGTCGCATTTTTGTCCCGATCGCTTTCAAACTGCGGTCAAAAATTGCTTGGGTGTAAACTTAGTTTAAGTTCGTGAACGGGTGAAATCCGTCCTAAGGGGACGGTAGGGCCTCACTTTTTGTGAAATCAGTTTTTCCTCAAAATTTCACGTTCCATGAAAGATATTCGAACCGTTCTAATTTTATCCCATAGTATACATGAATACCAACAACTTTTAATTATAAACCTATAAGATTAAAACTTTAACTAGAAGTGGAGGGGGGAAAAACCAAATTTTTCGGGAAAAAAATCATAACTTCTAACCGGTGAACATTCTTGCTGTCGGAAACATTTTTAATCAATAGGCCATTTTTAAGTCTAAAATAAATGTCTGAAAAGTTTTTCGCTAAAAGTTAAAGTTAGTTAGCGTTTTCGAGAAAAAAAAAATTTACTGTTTAAAGTCCGTAGTTCTCTATATAAAATAATATTAATTGCTTCACGAAATCTACCTGTGCGTTCCCCCTGCGGGAACGGATTTTTTAACTCATCATCAACGATAATTATACATAAGCGAAGTTTTCGCAACATCATTACCTATACGACATTCTTTTCTGTCAAAGTAGGTGCCTTTTACGAGAAGCGGGAAACTTCACTTTCGTTCAAACCGGTGCTTGGACCCGGTAGGCCGGTGACCGTTAACTGGCACGCGCGCATCGGCGCACGCGCGGCTAGATGACATGTTTTGAAATTGTTCATTGTGTGAGATCTAACCTTGAATGTTAGACGCGAATGAGTTTTCTGATTTGTCAAATGCCTCGAATACTACGAACATAATTTTCATTGAGTAACATTATGTGATTGATTGATGCCACTTTAACAATGCACCAAAAATATGTGAGTTCCTCCATACTGCAGCGCACGCGCAGCAAAAACAATCTGTTTATATTATTTCCGGTAATTACTAAGGTAATTACCGGTGAGACCTCTTGAAGAACCTCTGTGCGTCCATCACGTCTGTAGCTGGTAATTTTTTTTTGTTTTTATCCGGTTGGTAAAGTATTACTGCCAGATTTTCTTTTTTAATGTTAACAGCTTAACAAATAGCGACTTTCGCCCCCACGTAATAAAGTGTAATCTAGCTCACATTACAACCTATCAGATAGCTGTTAATATTTGCTTCGCGTAGTCCGTTACGTGTTGTATCAGTACTGTACTTCAGACCTTTATTTGCTTAGACTGGAACGTATATTTGAAAAGTCTAAATGTTTAAACACTTAAAACAAATATAATATATATGTAATAAATCTATAGGAAATATAATTAATTTTCCGGTGTATGGGACTCCACCAAGATCTTTAGGGACAAACCACCTCAGCTGCAAGCCGGTACACCTGAAAATCTGATGAAATCCTGCGCCAGACGAGACTCTGGCGCAGGGTATCCTTTCGGGGTTGGGTTGGGGGGTCAGACGGCAATCGCTTCCATAAAAGCTGTATAAGCCGAATCAGTGGGCCTACCGCCCAAGTGTCGTCGATATCACAGCCGTCGAAATGTTGCGCTGGTCAAGGTCGACGGCCATTTTGTACCGCCCCATTGATAATCGATGCCGGCGCGGCGTAAGAATGAATGAAACGCTGTTTTTGACAGTTAAATAGCTGCCGCCTAAAAAAATTCAAATCGACCGCGTCTCATGAGCGCTCTCGCTCTCGTTTTGAATATTATTTTCTTTTCCGACGGTTGATTACGATGCCGATTGCACCTAACACTGGGCTACTATGGCTTTTATGGGTGCGACTGCCGACGAGTGGGTTCTGCCGTCCTATTGCACCTAACACTGGGCTACTATGGCTTTTATGGGGGCGACTGCCGACGAGTGGGTTCTGCCGTCCTATTGCACCTAACACTGGGCTACTATGGCTTTTATGGGGGCGACTGCCGACGAGTGGGTTCTGCCCTCCTATTGCAGCTAACACTGGGCTACTATGGCTTTTATGGGGGCGACTGGGTTCTGCCCTCCTATTGTACCTAACACTGGGCTACTATGACTTATGGGGGCGACTGCCTACGAGTGGATTCTGCCCTCCTATTGTACCTAACACTGGGCTACTATGGCTTTTATGGGGGCGACTGGGTTCTGCCCTTCTATTGCACCTAACACTGGGCTAGTATGGCTTTTGTGGGGGCGACTGCCGACGATGGAATTTCATCCTCCAACGCCTTCGCTTATTCCTTCCTTCTGTAACATACGAAAACAACAAACAACACAGCATAAACGTTTAAGTAGGTAAGGTAAAGATTAAAGAGTGTTTTAATTAGTCGCAGGCACAATAGGAGGGCAGAACCCAGTCGCCCCCATAAAAGCCATAGTAGCCCAGTGTTAGGTGCAATAGGAGGGCAGAACCCAGTCGCCCCATAAAAGCCATAGTAGCCCAGTTTTAGGTGCAATAGGAGAGCAGAACCCAGTCGCACCCATAAATGCCATAGTAGCCCAGTGTTAGGTGCAATAGGAGAGCAGAACCCAGTCACCCCCATAAAAGCCATAGGAGCCCAGTGTTAGGTGCAATAGGAGGGCAGAACCCAGTCGCTCCCATAAAAGCCATAGTAGCCCAGTGTTAGGTACAATAGGAGGACAGAACCCAGTCGCCCCCATAAAAGCCATAGTAGCCCAGTGTTAGGTACAATAGGAGGGCAGAACCCAGTCGCCCCCATAGAAGCCATAGTAGCCCAGTGTTAGGTGCAATAGGAGGGCAAAACCCAGTCGCCCCCATAAAAGCCATAGTAGCCCAGTGTTACGTACAATAGGAGAGCAGAACCCACTCGTTGGCAGTCGCCCCCATAAAAGCCATAGTAGCCCAGTGTTAGGTACAATAGGAGGGCAGAACCCAGTCGCCCCCATAAAAGCCATAGTAGCCCATTGTTAGGTGCAATAGGAGGGCAGAACCCACTCGTCGGCAGTCGCCCCCATAAAAGCCATAGTAGCCCAGTGTTAGGTGCAATAGGACGGCAGAATCCACTCGTCGGCAGTCGCACCCATAAAAGCCATAGTAGCCCAGTGTTAGGTGCAATCGGCATCGTAATCAACCGTCGGAAAAGAAAATAATATTCAAAACGACAGCTCATTGTGTGAAGTTTCATTACGGCACCTCATGAGGTGCCGTAATGAAATGACAATTCAAAGCGACGCCGTAGATTTTAATTTTTTTAGGCGGCAGCTATTTAACTCTCAAAAACAGCGTTTCATTCATTCTTACGCCGCGCCGGCATCGATTATCAATGGGGCGGTACAAAATGGCCGTCGACCTTGACCAGCGCAACATTTCGACGGCTGTGATATCGACGACACTTGGGCGGAGGAGGCATAACCGAACCCCGGGCTTCGAGGTAAAAGCATCGGCTGCTACCGGGATCAACGTTAATATCATGGTGAATTCATTTGAAACGAATGTTAGACTTGAACAACTAGACAAGGGAGAATTATTTTCTTTTATCGTGCGGAAATCCCCTGGGATACCCCCCCCCCTTATGTCGGGATGGAACTGACTAAAACCGCACGCCGTCTCGGGTCTACACGCGCGCGGGGTGTAAGGTTGCCCATAGAGCATATCCCTCGCACCCCGAGTGGACAAGGTACCTTTTTTTTTTTCGTGCGGAAATCCCTTCGGAGACCCCCCCGCCGGCCAGCGGGGGCGGTTATGTCGGGCTTGAACCGACTAAAACCGCACGCCGTCTCGGGTCTATAGACGCCGGGGTGTAAGGTTGCCCATAGAGCATATCCCTCGCACCCCGACTGACCCTGGGCCATCTCCGGTTTCGAGATGGCCCCCTCGGGTTTGGGAACCACGGCGTCCCCGTCTTGCCCCGGTTTGGGGGAGGGGCGCGCTCCGCCATCTCCTTCGCGAGCATCACATGCCTGCAGAAGGAGGTGGCGACGGCCCACGCGCTCGCGCTCCGCACTATTGCCGCAATCATACTGCCGAGCTAGAGTACTCCAACCCCGATGGCTGCCACGAGGTCACGCCTCGGCGCCTCCCACGCCGGGCAGTCCGCCTGCGTGTCACCACTGTGACTCGAGCGAGGACTCAGGGCTGCCCTGAGTCCTCGCTCGCGTCACAGTGGTGACACTCAGGCGTTGGCTCCTTCCTGATCCGATGCAGGTGGTCCCCGAAGCACCCCTTCCCGGAGATCACCTGCGTCAGTCGGTACGAGAGGCTTCCGTGTCGCCTCTCTAGCCAATCCTCCATGATGGGCCTTACCGCCGCTATTGCGGCGTGCCGTTGGACAAGGTAGCTATTGCCTGTGAACTGGCAATCGGTCCTATCTACCTATTACGAGGGTCAAACTGAAAGTTCTTAGAACTGGCCACTTATAAACAATATAATAAAAAAAAAAATCTAAAATTTGAAAATAGAACTCTTTGCCAATATTACTGAGTATATATTTCATTCATTTATCATTTGTTTTACGATTTGGCGGCAAATTGAAAATTGTCTGTGTCACGTTAACATGAATTTAACACGAGAAAATTTTTGTGCAATGATTTTTTATGACTTTCGCTGTCATTTAAGTCAACAAGAAAGTTATGATAGACTACGATTGGCCTTTCACGATGAAGCCCCATCTCGTGCGACTGTTTACAACTGGTTTAATGAGTTTAAACGTGGTCGCACTAATCTCACTGATGATTTACGTGAGGGACGGCCTTCTACGGCGACGACTGAAAATAACATCTGTGTTGTGCGGCGTATGATAGAGACTGACAAAAGAGTGACCTATCAGCAGATTCGGACAAGCTTAGGCATCGGTATGAGTCAAGTGCACAAAATCCTCCACGAACATTTAGCGGTCAGGAAGCTTTGCGCCCGGTGGATACCTCATAATTTGACTGAGGCTCAAAAACTCCATCGTGTGGATTGGTGCCGTAAAATGATTGAAAGATTTAACGGAGGTGACTCTAATGCTGTGTTCGACATACTAACAGGTGACGAAAGCTGGATTTACTGTTATGATCCTGAAACCAAAAGACAATCTGCTCAGTGGGTGTTTCCTTTCGAGGAGTTGCCAACTAAAGTGAAGAGAGATCGAAGTGCGGGAAAAAAAATGGTGGCCTCGTTCTTTGGAAGGATAGGTCATTTCGTAACAATTGTGTTAGAGGATCAAAAAACAGTTTCTGCAGAATGGTACACTACCAATTGTTTGCCACTTGTCTTGGAAAAAGTTCGAGAGAAACGACCTCGCAGTAGGATCCTCCTTCACCACGACAACGCCTCGTCGCACACCGCCAAGCGAACGATCGACTATTTGGCGACATCAAACGTTGAATTACTGGGTCACCCGCCGTATAGCCCCGACCTCGGGCCTTGTGATTTTTATTTATTTCCAAAAATTAAAGAAAAACTTAAAGGAAAGCGGTTTATGAATGCTGAAGAAGCGGTGGCTGCGTATCGCGATGCCATTGAAGAGACCCCTAAGGACGAGTGGGCAAAGTGCTTTTCCCAGTGGTTCCATCGCATGCAGCGGTGTATTGACGTGAATGGACAATATTTTGAAAAGATATAATAAAACTAATAACTGGCTAATGTAATCAGTTTTTGATTTTCTAAAAACTTTCAGTTTGACCCTCGTACAACTGATTATTTAAGACAAAAACAAGTTGTATGAAAAATAAAAACACACGTATTTCTTTAAATTATCAAACAATTCAACGAAAAACGTGTTTTCTTATTTCCCATAAAACGTGTTTACTTGTTGAACAATCGGTTTTTTTCTCTGTCCTGTAAAGTTTTTTTTTTATACCACTCAAGTGGCAGACAAGCTCACGGGCCACCTGATGGGAAGCGGTTACCGTGGCCTATGGACGTGTGCAACACCAGGGGCATCACACTCGCGCTGCCGACCGTGTAAAAACCTTCTAAGTTTGAAAATAATAGATAGGACCGATTGCCAGTACACAGACTGGTGGTAGAAATTTGATGACACAAATTTGTCATAAAATTCGGCCGGGTAGGTACCACCGTGCAAGATTGCGAAAAACCCTCCATAGTAATCCAATTTCGGTTTGATTGCGTTCAGGGGTCAGCAAGTGCATAGCCGGGCAGGAGGATTGTAGTCGCAGCACTAGTGGGACCGGTGGGTGTCACGCGGTGCTGCGACGACAATCCTCTTCTGATGAGGCCGTCAAGCTGAGTGCCACCATTGTTAACATGGTACTTGTATGTAATGGTGACCCTCTTTCCTGAGACTTTACCTTCAGCTTACCATCAGGCGAGGTGAAGTCAAATTGACGTGTCCAAAATATATTTAAAAAAAAAGACGCTATAATAAATTGTAAAGAATGGACTTCACCAGGTCTCGTTGGTTGCAATTGACTTGAATATCTTCAAACGTTAATATAGGTAGTAACTCAACATTCAAATATTACTGAACGAACAACATCCTACCACAATAGACGAGGCAGGCTTTCCTTTCAGGGTTGGGAGGTCAGACGATAGCCGCTCCCAGAAAAGCCAACATATCAATCAGAAATAATAAACGGAGCTCGGGCTCCAAAGTGCCAAGAGATGCAACTGGGAAATCACTATGAGTAAAATTATGCGGATGGCTATACACGCCAGCTAACGAATTTTACGGCTACGAATTTTAATTTACCTATAAGTACTTAAATCTTGCAATCACACGGAAGCTGCAGCGGAACACTACAATACTACGTCACTGTTTACCTTAAACTTTTATTTTTCTCTGCGATAATACTAGTTTTGAGAAATTTAAGGTTGATTACTTCATGGATTCAATACGTCTTAGTCACTACCGATTGTAAAAGGTGATGCCGGTACCGTTTGATACTGTAACAAAGACGACCTCAACAGGTGTGGTAAGTATACAGTATACGCTGATGTAGGTATCATTTTAATAAACTGAATTATTATTTTTTAAATGTGAATAATCGCACTCACACGTCTTCTGTGACTTGTGTGTTACAAAAAAGAGTACCTACTAACAGGTGAGATAGCGGTCAAACGCGAGCCTTATTACCTATAAAAAGCCATTGTACTATTCTTTCCACCATCCAATTTTTGTAATGTTTTTATTGTGTGTGCATAAATTTGAAATAATAAAAATCCGTTCCCGCAGGGGGAACGTACAGGTAGATTTCGTGAAGCAATTAATATTATTTTATTAACATGTTTAATTTTTTTTTCTCGAAAACGGTAACTTTTAGCTAAAAACTTTTCAAACATTTATTTTAGACTTAAAAATGGCCCATCGATTAAAAATGATTAAAAGTGTAATACATCAAAAGCGTCAAAATTATAATATACCGGGGAATCCCCGAATACGAGACGAATGTTAATTGTAGCTTAGGTTTGCTGGCATAAATAGAATGACTATCTCGGTGACGTAACGTGTAATTATCCTAAACTACCTCAAGTACCTAAACTCTTTGTATGTGTGATGCTGATGTAAAACAGTTGTCATATTGGGCCCTGCTTGCCATACCCCTCCGAAAATTTACAGGCGTGAAATCCGTGGACAATTAGCATATCTTAGAATGGAATTCGCCGGAATTAGTAGAAAGCATCTGACCGATGACATATAATGGTCTTGTAAAAGAGAGAGTTCAGTAAGGAGCGGCCTTTGGTAGTGAGCACTGACCCACTGAGAAAAATGGCGGATACGGAAACGACAACAATCAATGATCTTGACGACCTCTATGGCGTTGCGGTACTGCATTCGATAACAGTCGAATGCAGTCCGTCAGGTGACGTGGATTCGTTTCCCGTTCAGTGCAAATATTTGTATGCTACTCTAGATATTTCTAAGTATAATATGCTAATATTTCCAAAAAAAAAATGTAACAGCCGTTTGAACCTCCTACTCCTAGAGGAGAGCCTGCCCCAGATCCTTGTCCGATGTCCGCCAATCAGCAGGTGTCGCGGGTGAGTTTGGCGTTAACCCTGAAGATCTCGTTTATTACCACCAGTCCTACTAGTAGTTCGATAGTAGACTGTGACCCAATACACCCTTAAAAAGTAGATATACCTAATCATTCATATTAATGTATACTTACGAATTAATGGCAAATAGTGAACCTCAGTTATTGACAGGATATGACAAATAATTTGAGTATTGTGGCACGAAAGTACACCGTAATACCATTTTACTACACTCGATTTTATTACCATCTTGTGTAAACAACAAGAACTGAGTTTAAAAGACCGGCCAAGTGCGAGTCAGACTCGCCCATGAAGGGTTCCGTAGCAGCAAGTAACTTATTAAGTTCTTGTAGTTCGTTGTAAGTTTGATCGATGTTTTAATAATAGTGTATTTTTTTAAATTAAGTGAATCATAAGTAAACCTTATAATTAGGTACTTACCTAAATGATGGAATTTAGATCTAACTATATGCGAGCCTATATAGGCTTGTTTATGTTTATGAAATAAAATGTCTTTTTTTTATTTGAGTTGATTGAATGAAAGGTAAATTGCGGTTTACGATTTATGAGTTATGTTATGACGTATTAACAAAACGACTTACTAGATCTCGTTCAAACCAATTTTCGGTGGAAGTTTACTGGAAGTTTAGTTTAGAGTCTTGACCTATCCCGGAAAATCTTAATGCCGTTCACAGAATACATCTACCTACTTACCAAGTTGCAACATCACAGTTCTTATAGTTTCGGAAAAAGTGGCTGTGACATGCGGACGGACAGACAGATAGACAGGCATGACGAATCCATAAGGGATCCGTTTTTTGCCATTTGGCTACAGAACCCTAAAAAGTAACCGACCTTCCTTATACGTAGGTATTAAGATTTATAACCCCAGCGAACAACCTGAAGAAATCTAATATTTATTCATCTTTCAAAATGTTGACTTCTGTAACATCACGCCGCCGCACGCGCCAAGCGCCGACCCAAGGTCGCGCATGCGCAGACGCGCGCGCTTCCCGAAGCAACACAGGACTCGCTTGCGCAACGAGCCCGTTTCTACCTCAGTCAGTTGACCGCTCGCTCCATAGATAAGAATATGTACTAAAGCTCGCTCCCGCGAGTTATAAATGTGTACACGTACGCACATCGGCAGTTTACACTTATGTTTTTACAGATATTTATTGCAAAAAATGGTCTTCTTTTTTTTCAATTCGAGACCGCACAAGTACGGCATACCAATTGCAGATTTTTGACCTACGGACTTCTATCATCACCCAAATTGCCGACGCCGTATGTAAACTTACAAAACCCCGAACATTTTATTAGGTAAAATTGAGTTCTTTTTTTCGGACACCCATAAAAAATATTATTGCATGCACACAAAGTGCTTCAAGAATAATACAGCGTCGCGTCGGCAGCGCAAGTGTGGACGGCCCTTTTTTTTTTTTTTTTTTTTTCGTGCGGAAATCCCTTCGGATACCGCCCCCGCTGGAAAGCGGGGGGTCTCCAGCGGGGGCGGTTATGTCGGGCTTGAACCGACTAAAACCGCACGCCGTCTCGGGTCTTAAGACGCCGGGGTGTAAGGTTACCCATAGAGCATATCCCTCGCACCCCGACTGACCCTGGGCCATTTCCGGTTTCGAGATGGCCCCCTTACTTGCTCTCCACTGTGCCATCTGCTAATCGGAGGGACACGTGGAAAGCTTCTGAACAGCCCTCAACAGGGCCGTCCTCGCCTCGGTCCGAGTTGGCCGTAGGCGGCAGCGTCTCCCCCGCCCTAGGAGAGAGGCGCAGCCGTCTCCGTTGCCCAGGGTGCACCGCGTGGAGGTCCCCAACCAAGCACCCCAAGTGTGACGGCCCTGGTGTTGCACACGTCCATAGGCCGCGGTAACCGCTTCCCATCAGGTGAACCGTGCGCTTGTCTGCCAACTGAGTGGTATAATAAAGGTTTACATTCTTGCTTCAATTTTTTTTTTTTTATAACCGAAATTACAAATATTCCCCCTAACCTCTCCAGCTAAGCTTAATTGCTTGTGTTAGGTTTGGGTTCACGTCGGTAATGTAATGGCCAGGATTCGAACTCGGTACCTCTCGATCCGTAGGGTCGACGCCTTAACCACTAAGCTACAGGTTAATAATTTTACTAGGTAATAAAAAGCGTTCAGGTTTTACCCCGAGGACGAATACGGGGAAACCCCGGACGAATGGAAACCCTATTTTAGATCATTATAGCCGGACTCACGCTATGGTGTGGATACATTAACATAATCTCAAAATGTATATTCTGCTCTGTGCTACAGGAAAAAAGCAAGGCATTCAAATTCGTTTGGCAAGCGACCAAGCTACTTTATAATTTAGATTTTTGATCAGATTTAATCGTAAAATATATTCACGTCCTCATATTATTTATCTCTATTAATATTATCAATTGTATACTTATGTGTAACTATTTTTTGATTCTTATTTTCTGTAGCACCTATAAGCAGATAAGAAGCTTATCACGATTAGATTAGTTTTTTTGTATATGTGGCAACTACTACACATGTACCGATAGTTGACTCTTTCAAGAGAATTAAATTAATATAATGAGAATGACCTACAATGTAGCTGGCGCACGTCCATAGGCCACGGTAACCGCTTCCCATCAGGTGGGCCGTGAGTTTGTCTGTCACCTGAGTGGTATAAAAAAAAAGCTACTTTAGCAGCGCAGAAAGCTTTTTCAGGTCTCTTTGGTGGAACTGCGGGACGCAACGGCTGAGGCCACTAATTTACCAATCATAGATTATATTAAACTAATCAGGTACTCAAAGGGCTCGCGTCAATGGTTGGTCAGTCCTTTTATTGGTTTTTTGGTGGTCCGTATTAGTGCACATGCGCGAATCTAATGGTTGTTCAAGATGTTTGCCGGCACTTATAGCAATGAAATGATTTTCGTCATATAGGTCACAATATGACTACCTACTCAACACACATACAGTCAGACCCCTTTCCTAGCGAGGTAGACACAGACAAAAGTTCTTACTTGCTACGATCCTTTCGCTTATTCTACCTTTATAATTGTTTTCATGCCTGCTCGCGCACCATTCGTAACACATTGAGATCCCTCCGTTGCCATACGAACATCTGTGGCATAAATAGCATTCCTTACAGGTAGTCGAAGCCCTAATTAGTCCGACAATCAAGCCTAATTACAGAACTTCGATATCGCCAGTACCTTGTAGTGGTCAGATGCTAGTCGCTTCACGAAAGGTAGAAGAAGCGAAAACTGTATGCCAGGATTGTAGCAAGTGGAAAGATGTTGTCTCTACCTACCCCTTCATAGGTAAGAGGCGTAACCGTATGTATATGTTAAGTACCGCCCAAATAAAGTCAAAACTATTTTCTATAGCTATTTGAAATTTCAACGATAAACATTCTTCCTCACTACGCTTTTTATGTCTGTTAGATTTTAATAGGGTGCTAATTAAAAAGACTTCTTTTTAAAAGCATTATTCGACTCTAAAAATTCTAAATTACTAAGTCAGCCACAATTATTGAGCGTCTGAATACTACTATCTTAGCCACTAGTTATCTTCTGCGAAAGCCACTGTAAATAAACTCAGCTGTCAGTCACAACCGATTCTGATGATAAGGGGATCTGACTCCCGGCGGCCGCTGTCGCTTTTCGCCCGCCTTCGCACGGTAATGGTCGCTGTTCTAACCTGACCTAACCCAACCCAAAATGATATCGATTGCTGGTTAGCGTTGTTAAAAAGACGAATAGGTTTACTAGATGCTATCGCATTTTCCTGTTGCATAGTTATAAAATGAGCAGTTTGATCACGTGGCCAATGAAGAAATGTGTGGCTTGACTTACAATTTCCCATTTTAATATACATTAAATGCATCACATAGTCACATCACGTGAATATATTCGAAACGATTACCATGTATGGCTGTTGTTATTCACCGTGAATAATAAATCAGTTATGTTATGGAATGTTACAAGCATGAAGTTCTATTCGTAGCCGTTTTGGTCAGTAATGTACACTATGAGCTGATGTGTGTAAGTCTTGCTTAGCTCCTTCATCTAATCTACAGTGTTTTACTCGTATTGACAAAATTATGATACAGTCACGCTTCTTCTCATTGAGGTAGATAGAGATTACATGTTTCCACTTGCTACGATCGATCCTGACATAGACCTTTCACTTCTGCTTCCATAATTGTTTACATATATGCTCGGTGGTAGAAGTAGGTGCTCTCAACCTGACCTTACCACAAAATATCCTCGATCTGATTGATATACCTGGTGAAAACCTCGGCTGCTATCTAGATCACCGGTAACATGATGATGATGATGACTACTAGCATATTATTACTCTCTCGTTTTCAGTATTTAAGCAGAGTACACGTACCGGTGGTTCGACATGGGGACAAATTCATAGCGGGAGCCGCGGCTGGCGTGACCGCGGTGACGCTCACCTACCCGCTCGACACCATCCGAGCTCGACTCGCCTTCCAGATCACTGGCGAGCACAGGTATACCGGCATCGTCCACGCCGCCAGCACTATGTTCCGTACGGTAAGTCGAAATAACTGTAAAGCAAAGTCAACAATCCTTTATTCCGTAAGACTATTATAACTTACAAAGGGACAAAGAAAAGTATATTAAAAGGAACAAGATTAACTAATGTTTACCAAACATTAATTAGTCTGTCCACCTACGACCTCTGTGGCGTAGCTGTAGAGCTTACGACTGCTAAGTCAGAGGTCAACGATTCGATTCCCGCTCATTGCAAATATGTATATTTGCATTGGTCTGGGTGTTTCTATGTATGATATGTATTTATGTACAAAAAACAAGTATCTAAGTATGATTATCCGCATTCTAGAACCCATAGACTGCCTAGTTTGGGCCTAGATGGCGTTGTGTAATATGTCCTAGAATATTCATTTATTTATTTTATTTTACTAATCTCTGTGTTCAGTGCCCCACCAAGTCTTCAGTGCCCAAGCCAGGCTCTCCTGCTAGCTGGTACACCTACTGATTGACGGACGAGGCTCTGGCGCAGGTTTTCCTCTCGGTCCCCCGGTTGGGACCAGCTTATAAGGCTTTTACGGGAACGACTGCCGTCTGAACTCTCAACCCGAACCCGAAGCCTGCGCCAGAGCCTCGTCCGTCAATCAACACCGTATCCGTGTACCGGCTTGCTGGTGAGGCTAGCTTAGACCGAAGGCCTTCCTGAGGCTCCACTCTCCAGGCTATTAATAACGTTATGTAGAACCGTCCATTGTACAACATGACTCGGCAAACTTCGTTCTGCCTTAGCATCAAGCTATGTTGGTTACCTTATCAGCTGAATTTATTTCGTGAATGTCTCCTTGCACCCCGGCATTAAAGACCCGAGACGGCATGAGGTGTTGGTCGGTTCGAGGCCGACATAATCACGCCTGCTGGCTGGTGGGGAGGAAACCGCGGAGATTTCGCAAAAAAAAATCCACAAATGGCACAGTATGGACGGAGACAAATCTAAAAAATCAAAGATCATGAAAATCGGTAAAGCCATTCTTGAGTTTATCCCGGTCATCACTAACACGAATTTGTTTTATATATATAGATGTTTGGTGTGCAATGAAGAGTAATCTAGAATCTAAGATATCTACGTATGCGTTTTCAGGAGGGCGGTATCCGTGCGTTATATCGCGGCTTCGTACCGACGATGTGTGGGATGGTGCCATACGCCGGCTTCTCCTTCTACTGCTTCGAGTCGCTCAAGTACTTCTGTATGAAATATATGCCCACTTCACTCTGCAGAAAGTGCGAAAGGAACACGGGTAATTTGAAGCAATTAGTATGCTAAGTTCCTATAAATATCAATTTATTGACTTCCATGTACAGTAACTGTACGAAACAAAAAAAATTGATATCGCGAAAGACCACAACCAGACCACAATTTTTTTGTAACAGTAAAAGAGATGATTTTACAAATAGGCGCGCTATGTCTATACAGATAGCTGTCAAAATTCATAACTCATCTAGTTTCTGCATCTCGTTCCAAAATTAAAATTCAAAATTCATTCCCGCCTCACTCAGCAACCGTGACAGAATTTTCGTTTTAAACAGCTTATCTGTAACATAGAATACACTGATTAATTTAAATCGTAAAAAGACATCACATCATCCTCGACAGAAATTGTACCCCCTAGAACATTAGAAGTATTCCCCCTACAAAAGGACTGGTCACGGGTTCAAGTCCCGTTCTGGATGACGACCCTACCCTACACGTCAGCTAAAACACAATACACTCCTTTTTAGTTCGTGCGGAAATCCCTTCGGATACCCCCAGCGGGGGCGGTTATGTCGGGCTTTAACCGACTAAAAACGCACGCCGTCTCGGGTCTTAAGACGCCGCCTGGGGTGTAAGGTTGCCCATAGAGCGTATCCCTCGCACCCCGACTGACCCTGAACCATCTCCGGTTTCGAGATGGCCCCTCTGGTTGAACCACGGTGTCCCCGTCTTGCCACGGTTTTGGGGAAGGGGCGCTAGTCGCCCCATCGTCCCGGTCTGTAGAATTGATGTATATTTATTTGAAATAAAACTATTGGCTGCTGAAAAGCAACCGAAACGTCGGGATCAATGTAAAATATAAAATAACATCAAATAAATCGCGATAGAATCCTAATAGCTTTATTTCAGCGTGTAATATTCGCGTAAACTTCCGACAGTATCATGTATATTTATTTATCCTATCTTAAGAGGACAAATTTAACATTTTTAAATTTTTAAATTATTTTATGTAAAGTTTTAGAGCTACGAGGGTTGGTAACTTGGAATGTGTTAAGTTAATACAGATGGCGAGTGTACAGTTTTATCCATTTATTATGTTAAGAAAACAATTATGAATTATGAAAGTAGAAAAGCGGACGGTGCCAGTACCGTAGCAAGTGGGAACATGTGATCTCTGCCTACCCCATTGGGAAAGAGACGGTACTTTATTTATTTCATCATCATCTTAACATTGTTCCCGCTGGCATCCGAGGCCTATACTTTGGAACCCAGGGGTCCGCTAAATCCTCCTCCTATGGTTTGGTTTATACGGCTTTTAATGGAGCGACTGCCGTTTGATCTCCCAACCCCGAGAGGTGCGCCTGCATCAGAGCCTCGTCCATCAATCAGCAGGTGTACCAGCTTGTAGGTGAAGTTAGAGGCTCCGAAGATCTTGGTCGAGCCCCAATAACACCCAGTATGTATGTGTAATATATATATTTGGGCAGGCAAGCCAAGGTAATGAGATATTGAAAAAAGGGCAGGTCAAAAGCACTCGAAACCGGCGGGCTTGCATGAAAGGTCTAATGACAGTGAAGGAAGCTCGTGAAGTATATAAGGACAGAAGCAGATGGCGGGCTGTTCTCTCTGCCTACCCCGGAGGGAAAAGGCGTGAGTGTATGTGTATGTATATATATATTTTTTAAATATAATATTAGTAATCGAAATTACTAATATTCCCCCTAACCCCGCCAGCTAAGCTAAATTGCTTGTGTTAGGAGTGGGTTCACGTCGGTAGTGTAGTCGGCCAGCTTTCGAACCCGGGACCTCTCGATCGTAAGGTCGACTCCTTAACCACTAAGCTACTGACGCTTCTACCGATGTGTAATAATTAAATTTTTAATAATGAAATTGTTATTTCCAGGAGGCCTAGTGCTGACAGTACCGGGTAAGCTAGTGTGTGGAGGGCTAGCGGGAGCGGTTGCGCAGTCCGTATCCTACCCACTTGATGTCACCCGGCGGCGCATGCAGCTCGCCTGCATGGACGCGGCAACGGCTAAGTTTGGGTATGTCCTTGCAAATATTATACCTACCCTCTAACACTGCTTACGCCAAAAACACATAGGTATTAGCTTCAATTAGATAGTAGTTAGTAGGTATATATTTAAAGAGTACTAGTATTCTGTTAACCTCTACAGCTAAGCTGGCCAGGATCCGAACCCGGGACCTCTCGATCGTAAGGCCGACTCCTTAACCACTGAGCTACCGACGCTTTAGTTTAGTTGAAAGATATGAATCCGTATCCCGAGGTTTTAACTAAATGCTTAGGCAACGCAGTGCGTCAGCACAACACTCAACTATTTCTCATTGCTTTCTCTACGTTTTTTGACTTTTTTTTTTTTAAAAGAATATTAGAAACCGAAATTACTAATATTCCCCCGAACCCCTCCAGCTAAGCTTAAGCTTATGTTAGGAGTGGGTTCACGTCGGTAGTGTAATGGCCAGGATTCGAACCCGGGACCTTTCGATCGTAGGGTCGACTCCTTAACCACTAAGCTAATCAAATACAAAAACAGTATTTTATACTTGTGATTTTATATTTGTATGCAGTACAATGCTATAGTTATCTTAAAACATGGAATTACACGTGGGGCCATTCTTTTTAATCAAACCATCTGAGAGCCGATAATGCGACCAGTGACAAGGTGAGTCTAATGGTCTGTGCACACCATAGCTTGGGCTTGTTTAGCGTTCTACCTGTACGATAGACATTCGGTGTCGAGACCATTACATCAAGGTAAACTTCTTACATACGCAGTTCAGGAATTAGTTGTCCTGAATTAAATAGTTTGATTCAAAGAACACATATTTATGGGTTCGACCGATTTTTACACTCAAATGTATCTACAGTCAACGACAAACGTAGCTGAACACTAAAATATTTACAAAGCTTTTATTACATTGGAATACATGGGCCAATATCTCTTTAATATTATTTTATAATCTCTTATTTTAATTTATTTATATTATTTTAATTAAGGTTTAAGGTTTAAGATTTAAGAGTATCCAATAATTAAAAATTTGTTAAGCTACATTTGTCGCTGACTGTACCTAGAAATAAGTATCGCTAATAAATCTGAGAATGGAAATCGGAAATAATTACCTTTGCCACTACTGTACTTAATGACGTGGCGAGCAGTACTTGTTTATCTTTTAAACCAACTTCAAAAAAGGGGGAGGTACGCAATTCGACTGAATGTTCTTTTTTTGTACTGGCCCTCTGAATGAGTTCACAAAAATAGCATCCTTAACATGAACAAACATACTAATGTTTACTCATATTAAGAACCCACACTATTTAATTATGTAAGTGTAATGAGAAGTAAACAAACACTTCAAGCCTCGCTAACCTTTTCCGTTTATAATGAGTGTACACTGCCTACTAACATTCTCTATTTCCCATATTAGCTAATTCTAACTCACGCTTTCTTGTTATTGTTATATTAAATGTCGCAATTACTAATCGAAATTTGCGGTAAATATAAGTCCATAGTTCTCTCTATCGCAATATATTACTTAATAGATGGAACAGATAAATCTAAGCCTTGAAAATCAAAAAAAAAAACAAAAATAATAAAAAAGGTATCGATGATACTGGCCCGACGAGCCCGCAACATGCTCGCCGCGCGTCGCATGCGCCTCAGGCGCCGGAGGTCGCTTAACGACCTCCGTTCTCCATGAGCGCGGGCCTGGGGGTGGCAGGTGAGGCCGCCTGACCCCAGCAGAAGCAGGCCGGGACGGTGGGGCGACTAGCGCCCCTCCCCCAAACCGGGGCAAGACGGGGACACCGTGGTTCCCAAACCCGAGGGGGCCATCTCGGAGATGGCCCAGGGTCAGTCGGGGTGCGAGGGGTATGCTCTATGGGCAACCTTACACCCCGGCGTGTTAATACCCGAGACGGCGTGCGGTTTTAGTCGGTTCAAGCCCGACATAACCGCCCCCGCTGGCCGGCGGGGGGTATCCGAAGGGACTTCCGGACGAAAAAAAAAAAGGTATATATTTTGTATCAAAACCGAAGCATTTTGTTCTTAGTCGGACTCTCACATTTCTTCCCGACGTACCTATCAAAAGCCCTGTATATTCTTATTCGGTAGTCATGATATAAAATCTTTCCAAAAATACTAACAGACACCATCACCAGACGGGAAGCATCGAGAATGTATACTTAAGATTTCGCTGGTTATAAGCAAGCAGTTTGTGTTAATGTGTCATGTTCAGTTTAGATAACCTGCCATTTGGAGTAAATTGAAATAACTTCCAGAGGACTGTAAACCTGACAGCTTTTCGTCATGTACCTACTGAATAATTCTATCAGGGACTGCTTTCGCACTTGCGCTCAATGTTGCGATGATAAATGTTATATATATGTGTGTGCACAATGTATGTTGTTAACTCTTAATCACAAAACAATATATTGCAGTATTAAATACTAGCGATACTGCTATTCTACTATTCACACTGAAAGTTTCTAGAAAATTAAAAAACTCAATGACCTAGGGAGCCCTCTTGGTATTTTTATAGATTTTTGGAAGTCATATTTATTCCTCACTCGGGAATTCCTCATCCTCATGGGATCGCTTCCGCACTTTGAACTCAGTACGTCTATAGAGGTTATAAAGCGAATGCCTCTACGTTCGTCTATAATTTTTCTTAATGCCTAGAACTCACACGGTACCAATTCGCTAATTCCACACTATGTATAATTAAATATTTGATTGTTCACTAGTGAAATGGGCTGGACGGTTATTGTGTTAAACATTTAAAGACAACTTGTATACAATTACTAACTTGGCAAACAGGACTTACTGCTTTTGTCCTCTACCGCAGTAATTTCAAAATTATCCATGTGAGTCCATGTCATAAGTTACTAAAGTGTTCGCTATTCTGAGTTTAAATCAAATATTCATTGGCATCTGGCATCTTCATTCACTGGCCAGCCTTCAAAACTGTCAGTGTGACCTGAGTAAGATTCTTTAAAACCTACTATTATGAAGTCTGTGCTTGTTCCCCTAGGGTCGCATAGTATCTGAAGTCCAAATTATGAAATATATTATTTGTTTTATTTGTTTAAAGACTAGCACCTGGCAATTCCTTGTTATAATTTATAAAAACAATAGTAAAATGTCTGAGTTAGAGTTGGACTTTGAATATTATGCGACCTAATATGGAACCATGCCGAATATGTCTTAGCACTGTATGTACCTAATTAATATTGATACTTATGTATTTTCCACAGCACTGTCTACCTTTATTCCTATGTACCTACTATTTAATAACTACAATAATAATTATTATAATGTAAGTACCTATGTTCTTTCCAATACTAATGCAGCAATTTTTTTATTGCATGTTATATCACATGGTGTTGGCAACACTTGCAGGAGGTTGGTTTTAACATTTTTTGTATATTTTTGTTTTAATAGGTACCTCACATATAATTCATCTGCTTTACGTGTAGTGTGTAGTATAATGCTTTTAGGACTATCATCATTCGTGTTTATTATTCAGCTAAACGTTTGTAATACATACATAATAATAAATATTCTAGATTACTCAGTGCCATCTAGATCCAAAATAAACAGAGCTTGTATCATTGTTAGACTATGGATTAACATACTTAGATACATTTTCTTTCTCATACATGGACATTCATATTTTGTAACAACTTTTATGCAATATTCTGACAAATAAATTAATGTATTGTTATTTATAACAGCAATAAACAAACATTTTGATGTTAATAAAAATAATAGTGAAAAAACTGGTGTTTTTTGCCTACAAGGGTCAATTTTTTTTCTAAGCTGAGTAAATTATATAGGATGTAGTGTTAAAAAAAATGATAAAAACCAAATATTGTTCTAGAAAAATATTATTTTATTTCTGTTACACATGTTGTAGAGTCTATCTTAACTCTACTAAAATCTAAAGTCAACAAATGACACTACGAGTATTGCTGAAATCTGTAGGAAGCATAAAAGCGCTAGTCCCGTATATAGAACTGGGTGCCTTGTAAGGCTACTTGAATCACAGATTGTCCGTACACGTTTCGAATGCATTAAAAACTGGAAAACTACCTATCTATACAAAATCACTGAACAAGTTAAAACATATACCTACTCTCATATTTTTGGCCGTGAAGAAAAGGATGAATATATAGCGCTTGCTGTCGTAAAGTAGAGTCCTTTTCATGAAAGAAGTCCCGCAGACGCAGCGCTGTAGTCGCGCGACATAATGTTGCCAAGCTTAAGAAAATCTTTTACCATACTTTTAATTTTATTAACAACCTACAAAAATTATTCTCAGAATATTTAATATAATATTAAAGTTCTATACAATTATAATTATTATGAAATGAAATGCAAGCAAGGTAAGCAGGTATTTCGTACCCTTTCTTTTCGGGTCAGGTTATTGTTGCATTTAGAAATTACTGTCATGTCAAATTTATAATGTCGTATTGTTTACCAACGAAAAATGAAATGAAGGTGTACATCATCATCATCATCATCTCAGCTGCATATAGTCCACTGCTGCACACAGGCCTCTCATGGATTAACGGAACGACCGATCTAAGGCAGCCTGTCTCCAGTGCTTCCCGGCGACCCCAAACCACGTTTGTCCGCACGCGGTCGCTACTTTAGGTATATATATATATAATAAAACAAGAAAATTCTTCAAACTTTTATTGAATAATTGTGATCATCGGCCATACTAACGTCACTGTCGGAAGAGTGAATGTATTCAGAATCAGACTCTGTTTCACTATCACTAGCCGTAGATATGATAAATCGATCCATTTCTTCATCTATAACACCGTCATTTTTTATATATTCCTCCTCTAAATGTTCTACATGCTTGCACTGAGCGGCCCAATCTTCCGCTGTAATACTTTCAAAAGCCTCTTCCGTTATTTTTACGATTTCCTTAGGATCTTGGGCCACGTTTTTATCCGCCACCCGTCTTTTCACAAGGCTCAACATTTTTTCGATCGGATTGAGATCGCAGTGATAAGGCGGCAACTTTAGGACTTCGTGATTGTGTGATTTCAATAATTCATCAACAACATATGTTGGAGGTCCTTTGTTTTGTTTGACTAGGTCAAACAATACAGCCTTTGTCCACGTGTTTTCAAAATAAATTCCCTTTTCTTGCAGCCATTCTTGCATACTACTTTTTAAGCTCGACATTGTTGGTGCCTTGTTTATTTGAGTACAATGGTAAGGAGCATTGTCCATTACTATGAGAGATCTTTCAGGTAGGTTCGGAATCAATTTTTCATTCAACCATTTCATAAAATTTGTAGCGTTCATGTCGTCGTGGTAATCTGAAGATTTGGATTGTGACTTAAACATCAACAATGCACCACTTATGAATCCATTTTCTGTTCCCGCATGAGCGATTATCCAACGACTTCCCGATGAGTCTGAGACATACATACCTGGCTCCTCCTCACTCTGCCAACAACTTTTAGTGTGATACGTATTATGTATATAGGTCTCGTCTAAATATACAACCGGTTTTTTTTCTATGGTGCGATTTCTTCGCATCCTTTCCAAATATCTGGTACGCCATGCAGTGATATCATAGCGTTCCATAAGCAGTTTACGTTTTGATTGGCATCGTTTATATTTGAAACCTATGCTGTGTAATATTCTGTGCAATGTTACAATGCTTCCCTGATATTTTATATCTTCTCTCAAAGCTGCGCGTAATTTACCCAATGTGGGCAATTCTTTCCTCACAACATAAAAAAAGTGAATTTTTTGTCTTATGGCGCACAAATCGAACCCATCCAAGTCGATTTTTTTGGGATGCGGGCGACTCTTTCCCGGGGTGATGATTTTCGTTGAAGTACTAGCCGCTTTTTTTCCTTCTTTTGTGATTCTTGACACCGTTTTCTCCGACACGCCTGCAATCATATTATACATGAATTAGCATAATTTGCACTTTTATTATAATTTAAGATCTTGTGTAATTATACTATTTTTACAAGTTAAGCTTAATATAATAATAATAAATAAATATTCCACAACATTATCTTGTAATGAAATCACAGTGGAATCTAGAATACGGATAAACATACTTGTATACTTTTCTTGTACACATCATATATAGAAACACCCAGACTAATGCATAGCGTAGTGGTAATTAATGTATAATTAATATTCTAATATTCTAGGACAATTTACACCTACTATAGAACCACCCAGACCAATGCAAATATTCATATTCATGCACACAAATATTTGTACTGAGTGGGAATCGAACCCGCGCCTCCTGCGTAGCAGTCGCGTGCACTACCACCACGCTACAGAGGTCGTCGTTACTTCATAGTTAAAATTAAAATATTATTGTCTCATAAATAAAAATACTAAACCAAATATTCCCATCTTAACGGCAAAAAATCTTCATATAGCAACCCTAAAACGTACCTGTCATGGCGGCAACTCTCTTGCGAACATTGTTTACTGGTATCAAAACACCTTGATTCTGATGCTCCGCTTCACAGAATTCCTTCACCTTCAATATAATTTCTCGACCCGCACTTTTTACAACTTTTGGCATCGTAAACAATCCTATTAGCGCGCTTAATCCAATTAAAAACACAACAATATCTACCACAATACACACCCTTGATAACATCGATAATCGACAACATGGCTGATCTGTCAAATTTAGTTCCACAAATCACCGTGGGACTTCTTTTATGAAAAGGACTCTACCTACCTACCTAGGTAGAGATCTTACTAAAGGAATAGGGAAGGTAAAGGATCACCATCGTAGTTCATCGCGTTACAGTACTACCAATCAGCGCTCTCTGTATTCAAGTTAAGAAAATAATGCTTATGAGGTATTTTTTCAACTTAACTGAAGTGAGCGCTGATTGAATGAAGAGAAGGGAAGATAAAGCTAATGAGTTGAATGCCTTCTCTTATACCTACAATTAATAACTGTGAACATTAAATGTTCATAGCTTAGTCTTGTAGTAATATTTACTTATGTTGCCAGTGAATTAAATTTGATTATAACAATATGTAATTTCATGTCATTTTAATTTTGACAATGCATGATAAACAAAATCATCAAAGAAATAATTCATACTCAAAAAACGCTATACGAATCTTATTCGCTACCATTTTCATTTTGATTTCACTCTGGGAAAAATGTAAAATATGGATTTTAGGGGTAAGTTCATGGAGCACGTTGTTAGGAACGGCCGAGGCAGGCTAATGCTAAGGCGGTCGACTTTGACATGCACCTATAAAATAAAACTATTTTTAACTGATTCTATCGCGATTTATTTGATGTTATTTTATATTTTACATTTTACATGGATCCCGTATGAATCCGTTAAAAATAGTTTTATTTCAATGTGTGACATTCGCGTAAACTTCCGACAATATCATGCACCTAGGAGTTAATATTCTATTTCGGATATGCTGTATATTGCACGTACGTAAGTTAGTTGAACTATTATATACTATTACACACCCACGTGGCGAATCGTGAGTGTGTAATACACCTCTGCCTACGCCTTCGGTGATACAGGCGTGAAGTTATGTTATGTTTATATACTATTATAGTAATAATTACAATGCGGGACGGTTGTACGCCTTTACCAATGCCGTTCCTGACAGCGCAACTGCGCAAAAGCGAGCTTCTCGAACATACCCCAAATAATCAACTCTAAAATAATTAACCTTCATTTCCACAGCACTGGCATGGTAAAAACCCTGACTCTCATTTACCGCGAGAACGGTGTCGTGAAGGGTCTCTATCGAGGGATGAGCATCAATTACATCAGAGCAATACCCATGGTTGCAACTTCCTTCTCCACCTACGAGCTAATGAAACAACTGCTGCAACTAGACACGGGTATGAAAGTTTCGTAGGAATAATCCTTCTGACGTGTAACTGTATTTATTTATTACTCTGTTGTAATTTTAGGTCTATGATAAAAGATTGACGGAAGACACTTTGAAAATATAACTAAGGTATAAGGTATGCCTTTAAATGATGGAATATAGAAGCGAGAGGAAGTGTCATGCAGCTATATTCGTGTGCCGAAATGCTGTACAAAATGCCAATTATTCTCATAACATTAAAACCATCACAGAACAAAAAGTAAAATGGCACTTTCTCGTGATTTTATATTCCATGATAGTAATCCATGGAATATCAAATCATACCATAATAATTAACTTTATTATGGAGGGTAATTTAGTTAATGAAATCAAACAATTGTGGTTGTATAGACATTTTTGTCTTACATTTTCTTCTTTAATGCAACTCTTGACTTGTTGGTTTGTTATCAAAATGACTATAGTGCACTTTAAATAGTTAAGTTTATTACGATATTATTGTAAGTAAGCATTATAACCTTTCAAACCTTCATTAAGCAAATAGAGATTATAAAACCAGAATTTAAATCCTAAAATCGATATTATAAGCTGTATTTTCAATACTCAGTTCATAAAGTACACGTATGTATATGAAGTCTTAAAAGCATTTTGTATAAAGGAAATATTTTCCCTGAGGATTAGTTTAAAATGTTTATACTTATAGGTATTTGTTAACACAACACGTGCTCGAAAGCGTTTTCTTTTCAACGCTGCCCAAAGTGCATGTAGCTCTTACATTCACTACTGACGGGACCTACTGGAAATATGATTCTAATTGAATTACCTATATACAATGTAACCAAAAAAAATCACAATGAATATGAGCCGAAATCATTATATAATCTTATATTTGAGCTAATATATTTACTACCTCACTTTCACGAGCTCTTTACATTTAAACACTACATATTTTTATAATTTACAAGACGCCAACTCATAAAATTACAAGCATGCTCCACTATGCACTAATTTAATGACGTCATAGGCAGTGCATTTTTTTCGCCCAGTTCGAACTATAAGTATCCAACTAATAGATAGTTAGTTTTTGCGTCCAACGCGAACAAGCTGACAAGAATTCCAAAAAAAGTAATTTGTGTTGTAAATCGTTCATTTAACAAACATTCTTTTTAAATATCTACAGTGTACGGACGCATCTAATTTACAATTTTATCATCATCATCATCAACCTATTCTAGTTCTAATTTTATAATAGTATTAATTTATGCACACTTTAATTTGCTTATTAGTGACAGAAACGGTTCCGTGGAAGGATGATCCACATGTTGAGAATTTCAAATAGCATGTCAAGTTACTAATAGAAAAAATAAATACGCAAAGTAGCATAAGAATAATATTTACTTGCACAGTTTTTCAGTTTGATGACCACATCAATCTAACTTGTTTGCGCAAAAGACCAGTATTTTAAAACAATATCCTACGATATTTACATAACCTAAACAGGTTTGATATAGTTCACGATGCTAACCGGACGCCGCGTTGCTAGCTCGTCAATAAAGACCGGTTGAAATTCCTAAAATATAAGTTAAATGACACGATGTTTTCCAAGTTCTACTTAATTTTGACTTTATACTCAATTTGCTAGATACTCTACTACGAACTACCGAAGATTCTGTTTCGGTAGCGATTAACGGTTACTTCTTCGTAAATTGACTGTTCTGAGGCTATGTTGATAACTCGCAAAATTACTAATCACGCCCTTAGCACTATTACTTTTTATTCGGGGCCTGTTTATTATTACAGTAGTTATAGTTAACTAAACTCATATTTCTATTCAGGACAAGTCTATAGGGCGAGTTTTAATTCTTTATTTATTCTTATATCCGCGTGGTTAGAAGGAATTACTGGTTTTTTTTTATTTATTTATTTAACCATTCTTCTTCCAATCAGTTACGCAACAATTTAAAAATGTCATCTCTAGCTTCATCAGAGTAAGTCTACCATATATGGATCACCATACTAAAGGGTTTTCATTTGATAAACTAATTTGATAAAAGTGACCATAATATGATATAGGTACTACTTATGATGTACTACTTACCACAATTCATTTTTAATGATGAATTTTTATCTGTGACTTTCCGGAGATTGCGATTTATATTTCCTGTATTTTCTTTGGGAAAATAGAAGGATGTGATAACTTAATATCAATAACTCACCTTTTTCTTGGTTTGTTCCACATTACAATCAAGTGTGGAGCGTACACCATTATTTTGATTTTATTTATTTTATTTTATTTTATTAAATAACATCACAAGTTGCCCGCTTCACAGCAAGTGATTGGCAAACTATTGTTAATGGTGAGGGTTGAGGGTCAAACTGACTCAAACGAGGGTTCTATGACAAACGCCGGCGGTCCATATTTTTGTTCCATATATGATGCCCTTACTGTACGTATTATTTTCTTATTTATATATTACGTTATGCATAAAGAGTTTAGAGACTATCTTAGTAATAATAGCTAACTGTAATGATGTAGCTGTTTACAGCGAAACCATTGCTTTGAGACTATGGTTTTAATAAGTACCTCTATATATTATGATGTTCATCCTGAATCTAGTATTTTTATTATTTACTATCTTATTTTCAAAATTGTAATGGCAACACCGTAGTGTGCAAGCATAGGCTAAGCCAAAAATATAAAAAGGAAAATTTTGCAAGAGCTTCTTCAATGGCCTTGAAAATGGAAACTCATTTTAGGCATACGAATGTGATTGCAAATTTGTGTCACCTTTAATAAAAATGTTCATCACAAATATTGACTGTAATTTTATTGATTTTAATTTAGTACATAATGATTTTAAATGTTTGTTACTATTTTGGGACATGTGTTTGTTAGATTAACTAGGTATATACTGATTTATAAATAAGTAGCCTCATGGGTGTAGCCCAGTGGGGTTTGTACCATTATATGGGCCATCTTTTATAATTATTTTGTCTCAAAAATAGAAAATGGTGCTGTATTTTGGCTGCGACACCAAAGATTTGGAGGCATTTTTGTTATGATTTTTACATAATTTACCTACACATATCTTCTATTTGAAGAGAAGTTTATTGTCACGCGTTAAGAGGTGAATGGGTATAAAACAGAAGGTATAGAGGAAAATATTGAAAATTTTACATTTAAATAATTCTCAATTTATTGAATTCGAAAAAACGAATCCAACGAAAAGTTAAACAAAATGCTCTTATAAAATTAAAAATAAAGCGCTAAAATAATAGTTTTAAACTATATTTAAAATACGTGCTATTGTAGATATAAGAGAACTGAAAAAAAAAAACAAATTGTATTTATGTAATAAATTATTTTCAAAAAGCGCTGAACTTTTATTTATTGCTAATGGTATATGGAGAAAGAAAACCCCCTTGTTTTATAATTAATTTTATTTATTATATCTAAATCCTATCAACAGGCATAGTACACGTTGCAAGAATAATTATTGAACCGTATTGTTTACAATTTATTTATTGCCTTAGTGTAGCCAGTTGTATGTATATATTTATTTATGTATGTTTGTCGTCGGCGCAATATCAACAGTATCGAGTCCCATTTATACATTTACACACTATGCATACAAAAAAGATTTGTCTCAATACCTCGTAATGTCGGTCGCCTATGCAGTTTGCCAGGAAAGCCTTAATTAAACTCAGGGTGTTATTACACCTACACTATAAGCAATAACCGATATAATTGATCAACGTCCATATTATAATAGATCGGTAAGCGATATATCGTGCTCAGCGACAGCCGGACTATGACGATTTCATTTTAAAACATTCCATTCTCGATTACAAAGTAGGTACTCAGGATAATAATCACTATTACCTATATCCAGAGGACCTTTCGTCATCGTTTGGTTCTTAAATATAACAGAAGTAACAAATACCCAGTTCCATACCATATCTTACCTCACCTCCGTTGTATAATATGGCAATCGATGGTACCACATATAATTTAATCGAGAGTATCGAGATGTCTATCGATTATAATTGGACGTGTTAGAATCCATATTAGTTGATCAGTGATTGGTTTATCCGACGTTGATCAATGTATCGATGCGTGTGTCATAACACCCTTAGGCGAGCTTCGGTTGGGTGAAATAACGCCTAAAGCGAAGAAATCAAACTTGTGCTAGAGTTTTTTTATTTCACGCGAACGAGGCTCGCCACACATTCTCATTTTTTTGTATTTTTTTTCTTTTAAGGATATTATATTTTATTTTTATCTATAACTTACATACTTAATACTTAGATCAACAAAACGTGTGGCTGCAGGTGTCATTGGTGGGTAAGGTATTTGTATAATTAGTACGCACGCGTTTCATTTAGGAAATAAAAAATTATTACAATTATAATTTGATTTTTTATTTAATATCGAAAGATGGCACTGACAAAAGAACTGTTCATTGTTCAGATTCTAAATAAGTACACGCTTTCTACATGAAAAATTATATTGCTTTTGTCAGTCATACTATACATAGAAATAAAAAAATGCTTTGTATAAGGAAATTGGGTTTAAACATGCTATCAACACTTCCAAATATAACCCCTATTGTAAATTTATATCCTAAGATGTTATAAAACAATTAACCAGCTCGCAATGATCTCATATAAAATTGTTATTAATATATTTAGTTACTTACCCCCTTCATTGAAATTCGAGTACATTAATGGGAAGCATTCGACACTTAGTTTAAACAATAACAACCTATAAGGTGCTTTCAATTTTTAGGTATTTACACAATTACCTAAAATTATTTTATAATCAAATATAGAACAAATATATAATAAAAGAAGTTAAAGCTCCACTCTTGTGAAACACTATTCCATGTCATACAGGTACTGCGGCACAAGAAAGGAGGAAATCGCATCCAACATATCAAAATGCGCTTACAATATTTTTTGTGACAGAATGATTGCACTGGGTACAAACAATAATGATCGCTAATACTTTTACGCAGACTTAGAGTCGAACTAAAATATATATACTATAATTAATAAAATTAATATTACATAATGCAATTCTGTCACAAAACTAAATGCTCGTAACCGACGCGGAGAGACAGAACGATCACTCGTACACGGCGTAATTGTGTAAGTATACATTGTGGTGGAAACGCGAAACAAACGGACGATATACTCGTAACAGATTTAGATCTACAGCAAGTTTATTCTGAAAACGTCATAACCTTTCTCTAGACTGAAAAATACGCGTGCCGAAACACTAAGCGTGCCGGGGGCGACACGGATCCGACGGCTATGTGGTATGTAGGCGGCCCGCCGCCCGCCACGGGACTACGAAATAAAACTACCGGTCAGGGAGCGAACGTGTTTAATGAGGTCCAATCTTGCGCGGCATAGTCGCCCGCAAACTTCGTGACAATGTACTCTAGCTGCGCAGAACGCGTTTTAAGTCTCTTCGGTAGCAAGAGCGGGGCGCGACGTCGGAAGCGCGCCATTTAACCAATCATAGATTATATTAAACTAATCACGGGGTCGCATCATTGGTTGATCAGTCCTTTTATAGTTTTTTGGTTATCCAGTCAGTGCGCATGCGCGAACCTTCGGATGTTTGTTCACGAAGTTTGCCGGTAACCACACAGCGGGCCGCGGCCGCCCGGGACGAACATACCAGCATAGCTAGCGGGCGAGGGCACGGGCGACGCGCGACGGCAAGAACCTAACGGCGCCGGGCGGCACTCACGCGTGCGCCAGCCAGTGCGCCACGCGCACGAGCGACGCCAGGCGCGCGCGGCGCGTGCGCATGGCGCCGCCCCCCCCCGCCGCGCCTGGCGCACGCGCGCCCGGCTCCTGCTTGATATGCGCCTCCTCTGCAACAAAACAATAAGCTTCATTACTCCAATTACTTCTATCTCTAAGCTCTTTACAGCGACCACTGCCTCATGCGCGTGAACACATGCGGACGCCTTCGCTCGTCATCGTTTGAGGGGGCAGAAGCTTATCTATAGGTTGGCGCCTGCCAGGATCCACACGGTACTGGATACTACCATATGCCGCTGTATTAAATAGGTACTCGCGTTAAAGGAGAGATGACGCTCATACTTCCATGATCTGATGAATATCAGCACAAAGAGGTGCAGCCACCGCATAGTGCCATCAGTAACGTCTGCAGAAGTCTAGACTGCTCTTCGCAGCATGAAGAATCGGTCACCGGTAAAATCTCAAGCCAGTGAACAAATGTCATTACTCCAGTCTTCAAAGGCAAGGGTATGTGGCAACCACCGAAGTATAACGGTGATGTCCCTGTCCCACACCATAAAGCTCTTCAAGAGGCTAATTGACTCTCGGTTTCGACAGGACTGTACACTCTTGGGAGTGTCAATATGGAATTTCTAGAATCACGGGTACAAATGGACCGCGCTTTTGCCCTAAAGATGTCTCGGAAAAATACAGAACGAACAATACGCCTCTGCATGACCTGTTTCTGGACATTCAGAAGGCCTTTGCCTGTGTTCCATGTGGGTTCCATAATCGTACATTGATATTGCTCAAATCATAAGACCAGATACCGATTCCATTGTTCGAACCACTGTTGGCGACACGACACCCTTTCGCTATCACCGTCGGGGTGCACCAGGGAATTGCATACATAAAGGTAAATGCGCCATCAAGCCCCGGTAGAATGGAGAAGCTCTAGCTTGACGTAAAAAACAAAATGGGCAATGGTCCAACTACCAGGGATGCCGAAGATCGGGCGAAGTGGAGCAGAAAAAGAGCGTTCTATTTCTCATCCCCTTCTTTATCCATCCATCACTTGGTCCATCGACGTCACTCCAGCCATACTTCTGAGACTTCAAATCATTACTTTCATGCTCCTTCAGCCACAACGAACTTTCACTACCATACATAAGCGTGAGAAAGAGCACTTCTCTATGTACAGCCAATCGTACCATCTAATACTATTATAAAATTGTATATTAGTTGTGTCACATTGGAGATTTAAAAAAAAGTTGACTTATGTTAAATGATCGATTCTGAACACAAAAATATATTTTATGGAATTCTTGTCTGTTAGTCTTTTGTTCTGTTCGCAATGGACGCAGTACCTTTTTTTCGTGCGGAAATCCTCGAGTCTTAAAACGCCGAAGTGTCAGGTTGCCCATAGAGCATATCCCTCGCACCCCGACTGACCCTGGGCCATCTCCGGTTTCGAGATGGCCCCCTCGGGCTTGGGAACACGGTGTCCCCGTCCCGCCCCGATTTAGGGGAGGGGCGCTAGTTGCCCCACCGTCCCGGCCTGCTTCTTCTGGGGTGACAGGCGGCCCCACCCGCCACCTCCAGGCCCGCGCTCATGGAGGACGGAGGTCGTTAAGGGCTCGGCGGGCCAGGAGAGTTCTAAATCTCTCCCGGGCGCGCTCCGCCATATCCTTCGCGAGCATTACATGCTCGCAGAAGGAGGTGGCGGCGGCCCACGCGTTCGTGCTCCGCACCATAGCCGCAATCATGCTGCTGAGCTAGAGGACTCCTGCCCCGACGACAGAAACGAGGTCACGCCTCGGTGCCTCCCACGCCGGGCAGTCCGCCAGCGTGTGCAGCCCTAAGTCCTTGCTCGCGTCGCAGTGATGACACTCAGGCGTTGGCTCCTTCCTGATCCGATGCAGGTGGTCCCCGAAGCTCCCCTTACCGGAGATCACCTGCCTCAGTCGGTAAGAGAGGCTTCCGTGTCGCCTCTCTAGCCAATCCTCCATGATGGGCCTTACCGCCGCTATTGCGGTGTGCCCTGCGCTTGGTCACCCAAGTCGTTCCTTCCACTCCACCACGATGGCATGGCGGAGCTGAGACTGCACGGCCTCGATTCCTCGAGGCTCGGGGTTCCATCCCTGCCCCCGCGCCTCCTTTCGCCACTGGTACAGTTGCGAAAGGGCTCTCGATTCCAGGTCCCATGGCGGAGTTCCGGCAAGGAGACTTGCCGCCTCGAAGGAGATCGTGCGGTACCCGCGGATCACCCTGATGACCATCACCTGCTGCGGAGCGCACAGCATCCGCACACTTCTGGCCTTCAGGGTTCCGCCTATATTGGGCAACCATACAGGGCCATGGACCGCACGAGTCCCGCGTAGAGTATCCTGCAGGAGTCATCGGGCCCCCTCATGTTGGGCAGCAGCCGCGCCAGAGCGAGAGCTGTGCCCTTCAGTTTAGGGGCCAGACTTCGGATGTGCTCTCCGAAGTCCCATCGGCCGTCGAGCACGAGCCCCAAATATTTCATTTGAGGCTTGATGCCGATGCGATTTCCTCCCACGATGAGACTGGAACCCTCAGATGGCTTGCTCCAAGGCCCATGAAAGAACAGGGCCTCGGTTTTATGCAGAGAATGGACGCAGTACCTACTGAATGGATTTTGATGAGGTTTTTATTCGATAAAGGTCTTGGTCAGAACTAAAACCGACCTCCGCGCGGGCGGAGCTGCGGGCATCAGCTTATATCAGCTGTGTGTATGTCCTGACTGCTCATGAAGTTATGCACTGGACGAAGTATCTGGATGAAAGTTTGTAACGCTAATTTTGGCATGAGAATTAGATTCGTCCATTTATTTTTTCTCTAAAGATATAAAAACCAGTATACTTACGTGCAGCCTACATGAAGTAATCTGGCGTCCGTCGCGTGACGTGGGGCTCACCGCGTCGCGGGGCCGGGTCGAACTGAAGGCTGAAATGCAACACAAAATGTATTGAAACAAGATTATAACTACCCATATTTACCAAAGTCTTTCAAAAATGGTCATATTTTCTCTATATCCACAATTATAGAATCGACATAGTCGATAAAAAATTTGATGTAGATGATCAAATTTTTTGTCATCACTTTGCGCTGATAATCATTCCGAAAAGGTTCTGCAATTATAGCTACTAGGTTCGCCCTTGGTTTAATTCCGACCACAATATCTATACACCAATACATTTTTCCCTTCTCACTGTAACCTGCCTTCCACTAGCACGTATCGATATAATACATACATTCGACACATCTGCATTGTAACACCACAGTATCATCGTGAACATCGTAATCGTAATACGTGGAGGGAACACTAAAATACGTAAATTCCAAAAACAATACTTATTCTACGATTATGTCAACAGAGAAGTTAGTATTAATAGCATAAGCACGTATCGTGGGTGCTAACTCATCATGTGAGAAGGTGGAAAATTATACTAAGTATAAACTCGTGTGCTGAAATCTTACAAGCGTCTCTGGGATATCATTATCTAGAATTTTTTCCAGTATGTCTGTGCAACGTGTTAATCAAATAAGACAAAGACCTCATATACCTACATTCTTATGTTCTATTTATAGTACAATATTAGCTCTCTCACTCACACATAACACTATTCAAACAGCAGTTATTACGTTTAATCTGCTTGTTTATCATTAAACTTTACTTGACATTAAACTGATCTAAATATATTGTTTCGAGCAGCCGTATCTTCTTTCGTAATTGTTGGTATATTTGTCTGTTTTTTTATTTAACTTTTCTTTTCTCTCTTTTTTTCCATCTTTTTTCATCAACCAATCACTTAGCCGCTCATTACGTCCACTGCTGCACATTTTTAATGTAATGTTTATTACACTAACTTCTTGAGAGTTTAAGATTGCTTTATAAATGTTTTTACAAATATAACAAAAAAAGTAACGTAACTCTCATTCCTTTTACACAACTGTCCAAAAAAGGAATGTAATGTATTCAGATTCCATGTATGATGTGAGTTTCTTTATTCCACCATAACTAATAATCCCGTGTTACCTATTTTTTTTACTTCTTAGTTCGTTATATGGAAAAACTGTCGTATTTCTTTATTTTTTAATTAATAATAAAAGTATATAGCAGGTACTGTTTTGAATACAACAAAATTACAGCGAACCATCTAAGTCATAAAATCTACCAACAGCCACCTAAACATTACATCATATTGTATAACAAACTATAAAACAGACAGGTGAACTAATTGTTTAGTAAACAATACTTACAATGAGTACTTAAGCGCATCATCCAATTCCATGATGGCGGCTTGGTTGCCACATCTGAAACAATCATGTTTACATTGGTGAGTATACAAATATACTTAAAAGATAAGATAGATTTATCTAAACCTTGTCATCATCATCTTAGCGTTAGGTCCTGATCGCATCAGAGGCTTTCACCTCGGAGCCCGGGGTCCGTTTTCTTCCTTGGAACTAATACCGTATGACCTCCCAACCCCGAGAGTAAAACCTGCGCCAGAGCATCGTCCGTCAATAAGCAGGCGTACGGGCTTGCGGGTGAGATTGCTTTGACCCGAACGATTTTGGGGACTGCAAAAATCTTTGGGGAGTAAGCCAACACACGATGCTTTGGCGCAGGAATCCCTCTCGGACATGACGGCAGTCGCTCTTGTAAATGCTATGATAAGCCAAATCAAGATATAGAGTAGATCGGACCCCGGGCCAAGTACAAGCTTTGGATGCAACCGGAACTAACGCTCTGATGATGACGAGTGGAGAATCACACTAGAATAATACGATATATTTTGATAGATTTATCTAATCTTGTTGATGTTGAAGATACGTAATGAAGGACACTATCGCTGATTTTTTTATTATCAATGGGTTAATGGTATTTTCCTTCATAATTAATGTAAAGGCTGAATTAGATTTATAATCTTTCAATTATCAACACGCTACGAAACACGATGCCACTGTTCTGATTTCTTTGTCGACATATTTTCAATATTATCACTGAGAAAATTCAACTTCTCTATTCATTTAAGACACAAAGTAACACTTGTACTTCTAAGTTTACATTTACAGCCCAGATTCAAAGGCAATAGAAAAGTATCTGGCCATAAAAACTCACGGCCATTTAAGGGTGTATTGAGTTCTTTCAAAATCTTCGAGGCCCGAATCTACTTGACTTGCAAGCCGATTCGCCAATCCCAGTAACACCCAAAGCTTACCTTTTTGGAGTCGGAGTTCGCTCACTTACTTCTACTTTTGGTTTGTTTTGGTTTATGAGGTGATTATCCTACTAATATTATAATTTTTAAAAAGATGGTTAGTGAGAATGGATGGATGTTGGTTACTCTTTCATGCAAAAACAGCTTAACAGATTTGGATTAAAATTGACACAAACATAGACAGTCTGGAATAGTACATAGGGTACTAATTTTCAGCCCGGGAATACGTGCCTATAAGTTTTGAGAATGGGATAAGTGTTACACGCGAGCAAAGGAACGGACAACAACTAGTCATTTATAAAACGTCAACGTCAAACCAAGATAAATTCTAAAATGATAAATGACGTGGTTTGTCTAACCTTCCACTGACCCATCTACAATCCTACATACGTCTAAAATGATTGACTGATACTATCTGAGATGCAGTTGTAATGTAAATATGCTATTATATATTCAATGAAATTTTGAAACAAAAAGTATGCTATCTTTTCCAATAGACTAGTCCAATAGAATAGTTGCTCAGAGTATTCTCCATGTAAGGTCCATGTCCAAGTTGTACATTCTTTGTACAAAGAATATTCATTCATAAATTGTAATATTTATATTCTGATATCAGCTGTTGTTTATTGTTTGGCTTTGCAGTGACCTCGTGGAGCAAATTTTGATGTTATTGTACCCAAACGAAGGTTAATTAAATTAATACATGGGCGTCATTTGTTGTTACATTGGATTGTACTAATATAACAATATATAGTAGGGAGAATGCCAAAAATGAACAAACAGGGAAGTGAAAACTTCGCAAGATTGATAATTCTCAGAAAATCAATAAGTAGAAAGAACATTGGGATCCTCGCTCAAATATCGATTGAATACCACAGTATCCTCCAAAAATAAGTTTTAGGAAAGTATTTACCAGGGCTTCAGAAGGTTGTCGTGTCGCTCTTAGAGAATTACCTAAGGACGATAGAAATATTTTGCTTTTAGTGGGTTTGGTGAAACCGTCAGCAGAACAAAAGGCCGAAAATCTCAGAAACTGATTTATTTATAGAATACAAATTCGATATTGCAGATGAATGGAATACATTTGGAATAGATCAGCTTGCTTCGGTTTCGTACAGTGTTATTTCTATCGTACATCTTGCGGGCTATTGCCCCGTATGTTTTCATACAAAAAACCACAAAAACCGCTACGTGTAGTAATATCAATTACTCCAATATCTTCTATCAGATTTTATTGCAACAATAATATGATAAAACACGTAATGATAACATATTGAGGCCTATAGAGACCTACTTAGAACATTATTTCGTTAAGATTTTCTTTGTAAGATAGATAGCATTTATATTTTCACATCTTATAGTCACGCAGCAATCGCCCGAAATACCTAAACTCTTCCTGATTGAATTCTCTAACTTAAAAAAGAGGGTCCCACGAACCCTATCCTATCCTACTGATATAATAAATGTGAAAGTTTGTGAAGATGTTTGGATGTTTGTTATTCTTTCACGCAAAAACGGCTAAACGTATTTAGCATACATTATGTACAGGGATATATTAAAGTCTGAAATAACACATAAAAAGGCTACTTTTTATCCCTGGAATAGGTTCCCATAAGAAGCGGGAACGGGATCAGAATTCCACGCGGACGAAGCCGCGGGCAAAAGCTAAGATTTAATAAATAATTTTTGTTCAAAAAAGAAAAGAAACTTAGGATCAAATCCAAACTTTATTTTTTGATAAATTGTTTTATTTCCTTTATATTGTTTGTCATGAAAAAGTTTTGTAAAATACCTGTAAGTACTATATTTTACTAAAAATTGATTAATCATTTATGTGCTAGGTTTAATGTACAACATGATAAAAAATTGATCTAATATTTAATTAGTGAATATGTTACAAAAAATCCTCCATTTACCTAGAAAGTTCTAGAATATTTACTTCTTACATCATAATAAGTAAGTTCCTCTGGTACTCGACCACTCGATAGTACACCGAACTCGCGGCTATGTTCAGAGCGCCAAAGGGGAATTATAGTAACGGAGTAACATGGCAAATAGTGCTTGGGGCGCATCAAAAACACTTGGGGCCAAGCGAATATCACCTGGAAGATTCCTCACCTGTTGATTGATAGACGAGATACCGGCGCGAGCTTTCCTCTCCGGATTGGAAGGGCAGTCATCACTCGCTCCCATAAAAGCCATATAAACCAAATCAAAAGTAGGAGAAAGAGTAAGCGGACTCCGGGCTCCGAGATGAAAGCCTCGGATGCAACCGGCAACCATTCTAATATGAACCCTTTGGACTTTAAAATGGCGCCCCTAAAACTCATCACTATCGAATTATCTCTCTTTAAAAAAGGGATTCTACTAATATCATAAAATGTTAAAGTTTATGAGGATACATGAATTGTTTGTTACCGAAACACGCCAGAATGACTGAAAGAATTTGGATGAAATTTGGCATAGAGATAAATTTACAGTCTGGAATAGTACTCGTACAGGTAACTTTCAGATCACGGGAACGGGATCAATATTTCAAGTTTAAACAATATAATTTAATGTCTTCTTTACAACGCGCGAATGATGCCTCATCATAACACTAATAAAGAATATAAACACTTAAATGATATAATGTAGACAAAACAAACGTATCTGCAATAACCTAGATACGGCGAACTCGTGCCGTTGTTCAATTGACCTATATTCCAAGTGGCCCGTCCTATAAATGGCAAATTAGCATAGCGATATTTTGAAAGTTTAATTCAGTAAAATAAATTTAAACTCAAACGCTGACCTTATAGGGAAGGACGGTCAAATATGATATTGACATCATTATCTAATGTTTCCTCAACCAAGTAATGATAATAAAATTGGAACGTATCATTTTAATTTTTATTGTAGTTGTTTTTTTATCAAATTGATTCCTCTACTGAATGTAAAATTAGCAAGTTTCCCAGTGGAAATGGGGAATATTCGACTGAGGAAATACTATTGTACAACATACACGTAAGTAAGAGTTCGAAAGAACCCTAGATGGCCTTCCCTCTCTTCTACAAAGATAGTACACAACAAGCAACAAGCAACTCGTTAGCAGATAGTATAGAGAAGGAAATGGAAAAAAAGGGAAATCTGGAGACTGGGAGGAAAAAGAAAATGAAGGCCGATGAAAACTCCTTCACTCATACAAACAATACAACTGTTAAATCATCATCATCTTAACGTTGCATCTGGAGCCCGAAGTCCCGAGAGGGCAGAGCCTCGTCCTTCAATCAGGTGAGGTTGGCCTGGGCGCCGAAAATTCTGGTGGGGCTCCAAAAACACCCCTGTTAAATTACCTGCAATTAAAAAACAGTAAACAGTTCTTTGACCAACTTACCTATAGCAGTAATTAGGTGCTGAGAATATAGTGACGACGTTTCTATCGTGGCACCAATTGTAGCCCTCCATGACAAGTTGATGAGCCCTGGACACGAGAGTCAACCCGTTGCTGTGGTTGAATGTCTCAGAAATGTCCTGGCCGAACGTGTAGCCGGCACCGCGCGGCGATATGCCCCATCCGCCTCTGTGGGATCACATTAGCCACAATATAAGTATATAACGTCTAAATATCGGCATACGGAAGTTGGGACGGCCCCCCCCAGGTAGATGGAACAATGACCTGTTAAAGTTGAGGCTTATGTAGTGGAGTGCAATAATTGGTTGATTAATAGATATGACTTCACTTTTTTTCGTGCGGTTATCCGCCCGGACATCCCCCCCTCCCCCCGCCGGCCGGCGGGGGTGGTTATGTCGGATTCAAACCGACTAAAACCGCACGCCGTCTCGGTCCCGGTCCCGGTCTTCAGAGCAGGTGCAGGGTAACTATTAAGATTTAAGGTTACCTTTAAGAATTACCGCACTTAATTATCTTTATCAATATATATATTTATATAATATTAATGAATCGCTGAGGTATCAGCGAACCCCTACTTTGCGAAAAGGGGATCAGAATACCACGCGGGCTGAGCTAGTTGCCAAACAAAATAATTTTTTTACCTTCAAAATAAGGCTGTTACTGTTAAACATAGTTTAAATTAGGAAAAGTTTACATTTTATATATTTAAAAAAATGTCTTTGAACTGGCTATTTCAATGTTATTTTATCGACTGAGGTGGAGGCACCAGACGTCCCATTGTATTGCGACAATTCGCTGCACGAAAACTGTTCCTTAAAGTCGCAAATAACAAAAAAGAAACTTTGTACATTCAAAAAACATAAGGTTTCATTATATTATGTGAGCCATTTAATCCATTAATTTAATATGAAAGAAGGTAATTTAGGAGTTTTTTGTTTTCGCAGTTTTTATTGCAAGATTCATAGCATCTTACAAGTAATAAACATGCAATGGTGATTATTTGTTGCATATTAGAGTAAAATAAAGCTATAGACAATGACACAATTGAGATTGATGGCTTGTGTGTGTAGTTGAGTGTGTAGTGTAATATATAATAAATCTCAAAAAGAAGAAAGATTCTAAAATTAGAGTACCCCGCTATAGCTCATAAAAAATATATGGCATCTATAAAAAACACCGGAAAAAATACATGATAAAAATATTTTTAAGGAGTATTGTTTGTTTAGACGTTGCATCTCCTTAAACCTCATCTGCTGATGGTTCAGCATCATTCTAAGATTTTGGTAAAGAAGTTCCTGAGATGTGTTAATGAGATAGCCAACATCTGATTTAACACTTATGAAGAACTTAACATTTGACTACACACTTAATTTAGATTCTTTACGAGCTTACGACAGTACAGTCGGACACAAAGGTAGCTAGCTTAACACTTTCACATTAGCTCTAAAACCGTTCATAAAATAATAATAACAATATCAAATTGTTTATTTGTCTCAAAATAATCGAAAAATTAATTACATTGAAAGGTCTTACAATTAAGTCGTATATTTGTGTTACATTTTGTACAGGTAACCGGTTCCCAAACTAGGCTGAAGCCTGTATTTTGGGAGTCAGTGCTCAAACGATAACATTTATACATCTAATTATTCAGTGATATACTCGTATTTCAATATAAAAAATCGTTTGTAAATAATTGTAGGTATTTAACAACTTTTGTCCCTGGCTGTACAGAGCGTATGTCAAAATCAATTATATATAACCTCGGTAATTTTTACTTTTAAGAATGAATATGCCGTTATATGGGGACGAAAAGGTATAAAAGTTTCATCTGTCCCCCTATTTAAAATAGGGGTGCACCGTCACACCCGTCACACCGTCATAGATGAAACCGTCAAGGAGAGAATAAAGTTCGAACTATCGCCTTATTGCTGACCGAGCAATAAATAGAAGACACTATTTATTCCGATCTGTCACCATAATGGGACGGAGCGGAGTGACAGATCGGAATTATTCCTTTAAAGTCACGTTGAAGATATCGCCTAGACAGTTCATGTTGTGCCGGTATCACCGTGCTGCAATTAGCCGGCCGGCATGTTGACATGCCCTTGACTGCTGATTGTTGACTATTATTATTGACTACTTCTGGGTGTGCGGTTATCAATACTATCGGATGATGCTTATGTAGAATTCTCACTGAGGTTTCAGGTTTAAAATCATTTTAATTATGAGTTTGTATCAGCTGGATATCGCTTGTGAAAATCCATTCACCAACACTGATTTCTAACATTTTACTCAATGAAATGAATAATGTAAAACGTGATAACGTTCAGTTTTAATTGATCTCGATTCCTATGAAATTCGCTTTTCATTTCTTCTTTTTGAATAGATTCATTGACACAATAGCGTATAATTAAATCAGGTCTTTGTTGAATTACTGTGACATTTGTTGAACATGCGATTATAATTTATCCAGTTTTAATTGCAATTTATCTAGAATTTTCTTGTGAAAATAACCATTATAGTCATCATCACAACAGCATTTCACATGATATACTAACGGATCTGTTAAAATTTTGTGAATTTAACTGGGGCTTTCTCTGGGGCTAGCTGAGTATCATTACATGGAAAGTTCATGTTCAACAACTGTTCTTGACATATAGAAACAGAGTAAAGTAGACCTAACCAGCACAAGTTTAAAGGGCAGAATAGGTACATTATATCAATATTCTTTGTATTTTATTAATATTGATTTTATATGCACCTACGGACTATTGAATGTAGCCACTATTGTGTAAATTAGGGAAAACTTGTGCAGAAAAGAGTCTTCATTATTACCGACCCATTACCCACGGATTCACTCATCAACACAACTTGCAAGTCAACTGACTAGATGCGTTTTCAAGATGCACTCTATATGCATGCACCTTTTATATATGAA
Source organism: Cybosia mesomella (assembly GCA_946251805.1). NCBI lineage: Eukaryota > Metazoa > Arthropoda > Insecta > Lepidoptera > Erebidae > Cybosia > Cybosia mesomella. The sequence continues at coordinate 6,373,601 of OX276406.1, forward strand.
ACTTTCTACACATTTTCTTTGATCATTATTTAATTATCCTCAACACGAATGAAAATTCAGATATAAGGCTAGAAAATAATTGTAAATCAACACCAACCTGTCATCGGGATCACTCCACAGCAGATCGCACATGGGTCCTTCGTGGGGCACTTCTTGCAAGCGGTCTAGGGCACGAATGTGATCGAGCGTATCGATTGAAGGGCTGAGTCCGCCGTGCAGGCAAAAGATCTGACCGTCCACCAGGGCGGTGAGCGGTAGAAAGTCGAACAAATCCGTAAAGTGCTTCCAGACGGATGCATTACCGTATTTACGGAGGCACTCGTCGTAGAATCCGTACACTTGGGTGATTTGACGTGACTCGTGATTACCACGCAGAATTGTTATTCTTTCGCGGTATCTAACCTGTAAATGTAACGTTAGTGTTACAATGTGTTTCTTACCAGTTCTAGGAATCTGTTGACAGTAAGACGAAGAGCTGTATATTTATAAACGGTGTTATGTTATATATCGGTTCGAATGTGTATTTGAAAACTCACTTCATTGTTATATAACGATGCAAAAATGTTGCTAATATTATGTCGGTCAATACGTCGATCATTGCTTGCGTAAGTATATTGTATGTATTAATAATAATAAAAAATACTTATACACATACAGTCAACGACGAAAATTAAACACGTTAAAAAACCAGATAAAGCTAACAAATTTATCTTTATAATCATCGGGCCAAGATTATTTCAACCTTTGTTTATTATTTTAGGAAATATTTTAAAGCTACTCTGTAAATTAGGTGTTAAGTTACTTTTGTCGCTAACTGTACTTGTGTAGTCTAGCAGAACTAACGCATCATTAGAAGTACTTTATTTACTAGCCTATAATTTATGCAAATTATCGATTTAGTCGCAGTTCAATGATATTTTTATCGTCGCAATATTACGTGGCCTAACTTCAAAGGTCAGTGAATGCTCAAGTATATGTATCAAATATCTTATATATGCCTGTATGTGAGTACTAGTAAAGCACCTTTAGTAAACGTTTTTAGATATAGGTGTAGACCCGAGACGGCGTGCGGTTTTAGTCGGTTCAAGCCCGACATAACCGCCCCCGCTGGCCGGCGGGGGGGTATCCGAAGGGATTTCCGCACGAAAAAAAAAAAAGGGACTAGTGACCGCGAGCATATAATGCTCGCGAAGGAGATGGCGGAGCGCGCCCGGGAGATATTTAGAACTCTCCCGGCCCGCCGTGCCCGCTACATACTTGCCGCGCGTCGTAGGCGACTCAGGCGCTTAACGACCTCCGGCGCCTGCCACCCCCAGGCCTGCGCTCATGGAGGACGGCCTCCATGAGCGCAGGCCTGGGGGTGGCAGGTGAGGCCGCCTGTCACCCCAGCAGAAGCAGGCCGGGACGGTGGGGCGACTAGCGCCCCTCCCCCAAACCGGGGCAAGACGGGGACACCGTGGTTCCCAAACCCGAGGGGGCCATCTCGTAACCGGAGATGGCCCAGGGTCAGTCGGGGTGCGAGGGATATGCTCTATGGGCAACCATACACCCCGGCGTCTGTTAGACCCCAGACGGCGTGCGGTTTTAGTCGGTTCAAGCCCGACATAACCGCCCCCGCTGGCCAGCGGGAGGTATCCGAAGGGATTTCCGCACGATAAAAAAAAAAAGTACTAGTGACCGATGGAACTGTCAAAACTCGATACACTAGAAAATAGGAATGAAGTTAATAGAAAATAGGATAGCTTATTTTTTATGATTTGTAGTATCTCTGAGCATGTAAAAAAATATAATTATGTCATGTTTGACATTAGCAGTATGTAACGTTAACAATTTACGTCTTTTTACTTTTACGTTTAATTTGTAATTTGTTGTATTTGTAACTCATATTCTATACACATTTTAGGTGTCTATACTTCTACACATATACGTTTTGCGGCAACCGTCTGGCTACGTGGGAAACAAATGTCTGGCCATACCACTTCCGCCGGGTTCCGTTCAGAGGTGGAGTCAAGTGATGATTTGACGTCGTAAGGGATGACATGCGTGCCAATGGCCTCACAGCCGATGATGCCCAAAATCGTACAAAGTGGGGGAAGAAAAGTCAGAAATGCGGACCACGAGCTCCGAGTTGAAGGCCTCGGATGCAATCGGGACAGAACGTTTAAATAGTGATGATGATGATGGATTTCTCCATAAGCTATAACTATGCCAAATCTCAAAGTTCTACCATGCGCGCAATATTCCTAAAAAGGGATCTAAAATGTTCCCTTCGTGTATCAATATATGAATATTGTACAGGAAACGTTTAGTAAGAATTGCTGTCATTCATACCTTGTTAAGCTTTGTTAGTAGCAATAGTTTACAAACGATTTAAACAGCGGGCACGTCAGATTTGAGACTAAAATAACTCTCTAACGAGTATACCAGACAGTTTCCTATAGCTTCTTGCGAATACGCCTAAAAATAAACTGTTATTTTAGCAGTTAACTAACTATATTGATATTATCATAACCGTTAATTATAAATAGTTATTGTACGTGCCAAAAAGCAGGTAGAATTCTTCGAAGACGTTGACCGTACTGATTAAAAATATTCTAGTTGATCTTGTTCGAAACAAATATTAAATATAAAACGTGTTTTGACAGCGCACCTCATTACTAAGTCGGTTGATAAGAATATGTAAACAGTGACCAAACTTTATCAAAGATAAGTTTAGATAACACTTGTTTTGACTTTCACGTATAACCATATCGGCTACAATGAAAATATCTGTGAGAGTACTGTATTAGAAAAGAAAAGTAATAGTAAATAGTTTTAATCCTATCAAGTACAATGAGCGTAAGTTTCTATTGGAATGATAAAATGCAGTTGCCATATAAGAGAAACTCGTAACTCTGTAAAGCACTAGTAAGTGGTTGTATGTACAAGCCAGGGTCGATTTTGCTGAACATAATAGTATCAAGTGCCCTGTGCTTGGTTGCCCAAGTCGTTCTTTCCATTCCTCCATGAGCACTTGGCGGAGTTGGGATCGCTGCCCCTCGATTTCTCGTGGGGCAGGTCTCAGATCTCGCTCTAGCGCCTTCTTGCACCACTGGTACAGTGCCGCAAGAGGCCTCGCTTCCAGGTCCCAATTAGTAATGTATTGAAAAAACTTAGCGGGCCTGCATGAAAGTTTTAATGAGAGTAGAGACAACTCGTGAAGTATGTAAGAACAGAAGCAGATGCTGTTGTTTTTGCTTACTCTCGAGGGGTAAAGTCGTGAGCGTATGTGTGTATAGTGTGTAAACTCATAATTCGCTGAAAACTTCCAATAACACCCGAGCCGAATTAAATGCTAAAGATCCGAGAATCGTGATGTGTTTTAATCGGTATTATATATATATTATAGTTTTCGAATTGATTCGCTGTCCGAGTTCCGATCCAATTTAAGCTCGACGCTGGGGCCGACAGGATACAGTTGTATTTAATGTATTCGTAGCAAGTTTTTAAACCAAAGATAAACCGATAAGTCTTCAAAATAAATTGTAATGTCACTCTATATAAAATTAAGGATTTGTAATGCAAACTTGGTTAAGTTAAGTTAAGTTACGATGTTCCCCACAAAAAGATTGTGATAAGGGAAAATAAATAATTAGGCACAGGGTAAGAGTCTCGAGGCTTCGCAATTTCTATAGAATAGTGTCCAATGGTTTAGCGTCTTGTTCTTGTCTTCACATACGTAGCCAGACGCAAGAAGTGCTGATTTGGCGTCGTAGAAGATAAGATGCGTGCCAATGGTCACACTACTATGGATGCCCAAGACCATGCGAAGTGAAGAAGTAAAAATGGGCAGCGGACTCCGGACTTTGAGGTGAGCCCCTCGAATGCGACCGGAACTAACGCAAAGATGATGATAATGATGACGATGAAGCAACGGAAGCAACGGCAGTTCAATCCTATAGACACTATATACATTGACGCTATTAATGTGTGTGACTCTATAATTGTCTTTAAAAAAGTGTTCGTGAATCTATTGAAGGTGACTTTCAGTACAACAGCATAATGTCAAAGAGGCGTACTTAATGTAATATATAACTAAATAATGACTTTTATGTGTTTCTAGACAATCTGTATAGAACAAAAATTGTGTCACGGTATGATGATGAATTTTGACAACTATCTGTATAAGCATAGCGCACCATTTTGTAGTGTCATCTGTATGAACGCTAGAAAAAGTTATGGTCTTCCGCGATACAAAATTTCTTGTTCCGTACAGGCAGTCTAGTCGTAATTGTAGCTAAATATGTAAGAATTCTGGCCTTTTTAGCAACGACTGTGGGTATCAAATGATTCCTGTTATTTTGAGAGAGGGTATGACTGACACCTTACTACTATTATAAATGCGAAACATACATAGCAGTTTGTTACTCAATCATGCCAGAATTAACTGATTTGGATGAAATTCGGCAAAGAGATTATATAATAGTAGGTGCTTTTGAGGTCCCACCAAGATCTTCGCGGCCCAAGCCAACCTCACCTGGAAGCCGGTACACCAAAAATGAGCCAGTAAATAATGGGTAGCGGACTCCTGGCTGCGAGGTGAAAGCCTTGGATGCGACAGGAACTCAACACTGCACGGACTAAACTACTGCGGGCTAACCACAACGCGCTTATAGCAATGCAGTTCAATTCAGTTGCGCTGAAGGAGAGAGATGGCGCTATAGACAGTGTATAACACTCCGTTGTGCCGCCGCCCATTATTGAATTGTTATTAGCGCGTCCCCTGGGGCCTTACCACGATAAGTTAAGAACAATCCAGTTTTAGGCCGCTCAGCTGACCGAGACGGAGCTATAGACGGTGTATAGCTCCAAACTTTTAGCGCGTTGTGGCCCCTGAACAGGTTTTGATGAGGTTTTTTTCTTAGAAAGGGCTTAGTCAGATTTTAAAACTGCCATTTGTGATGAGATATTGTGATGAGCTCAATAAATGACAATAGGCTCGCCCCCTATTACATTGGGACCTAAACATAACTAGCGAATCGTGGGCGTGTAATACTACTCTGCCTACCCCTTCAGGGATACAGGCGTAAAGTTTGTTATATTATGACAAAAAAATATCACGCGGGCGGAGCCACGGGTATCAGCTAGTTTTGGTTTAAGACCAATGCTGGGTGGGTTGCGGTAACGGGATCAGTATTTGACACGAGCGGAACCGCGGGCAACGGCTAGCAATTTATATTGTGACAATAGACGAGCAAACGAAACATCAACGACGTTACATCTGATAATGTTCAGGACAACGAGCTTCGGAAGCAACAGGAATATTAAAACTATAAATAGAATACTGTATCCGGATTCCGGTGTATGGACCATGGTAATATGGTCATCTGTGAATAAATTGATCATGTGGAAGCATCGTATATGGTCATAAATATAAGAAAGAGGATTATAGAATGCGACACATTTAGGAGTTCGACTGCTACGATAGAGGCCGCGGTTTCGGTTCCCGTGTAGTGCAAATATTTGTATAGCATCAATGATTTCTATGTATACCACTAGACTAGCTGTACGGAACAAAAAAAATGGTATCGATTTAAGACCACTACGTGACCAGCAACAATGCGCCACTTTTGGTTGCTGTTCTATAAATTACATTACATGAAAGCGCTTTGCGTGCATAACAGATATAGAGATTCATTTAGTTTGTCTCATACCATATTCGAAATCCTAAATTCATAACCGCCTCACCCCAGAACCGTGACATTTTAACCGACTTCAAAAAAGAGGTGCTTCTCAATTCGACTGTATTTTTTTATGTTTGTTACCTCAGAACTTTCAACTGGTTGGACCGATTTTGATGATTCTTTTTTATTTGCTTTTTTTTCCTAAACAATATGTCCAGTAGTATAAATAGAAGTCATTGTATTGTAACATAACATAACATAACTTCACGCCTGTATCCCCGAAGGGGTAGGCACAGGTGTATTACACACCCACGATTCGCCAGTTATGTTAAGGTCCCAATGTAATAGGGGGCGAGCCTATTGCCATCTACCGGACACATTGTTAAGCGAGCGATAATTAACATTTATTAATGCACACATAACTACGAAAAGTCAGAGGTGTGTGCCCGCGGCGACTGGGGATCGAACTCGAGACCTCGTCTCAGCAGTCCGTTACGTACGCCACCGGGCTATCGCCGCTATTTTCATTGTATTGTATGCATGAATATGTGTTTACATTGGGGTAAATATATTATGAACTATCTCACGTGTTCAGAGATGATGTAGTAGACAGTGGTCTCGCTTGCCTAGAAGCAATCTATTCCCTAGTAAACTAGCTTTCCCGAAACAGACTCAGAAAAAGAGTTCCACTCTTTGGCAGTACGCATAATAACAAAACGCGTATTGCCAAAACGTTCCGTGCGTATGAGTGGATTTTCGAACTCATATTACAAGCTAGTTTGGGTCTAGATAGCGCTGTTCATTGCGTATTAAAATATTACTTGAGGTAATTGTATTATCTTGCACGAAAAAGCTCCTATTAGATATAACATAGATTCCGAGGGGGCCCATCTCGAAACCGGAGATGGCCCAGGGTCAGTCGGGGTGCGAGGGATATGCTCTATGGGCAACCTTACACCCGGGTCTGTAGACCCGAGACGGCGTGCCGTTTTAGTCGGTTCAAGCCCGACATAACCGCCCCTGCTGGCAGGCGGGGGGATAACCGAAGGGATTTCCGCACGAAAAAAAAAGATTGAGATTGCTTTTCTACTCGTAAAGAGGTTGAATGAACAGTCTATTTATATAAAAATGTATGTTGGTGTTTAAATTTAATATACTCCCAACAACGTTTGACCAATCCCCTTGAAAGTTCAAAGGCACATCAATGTTTTTCATGGTGAAGGTTTTTTGTCCTTTGCTCTGCTGTGTGTACAAACAAAAAAAAACCTTGGGTGAACTAATGGAATATGAGGTTAACTTTATTTTACTGGTAGAGTCAAGCAACGGTCATTTTGGCCGTTGCATGATTGCCGATGCCGACTCGACCGGGGAAGCACCACCCTCTCACAGAATATCGACGCCAAGTAACAGTATTTGAACTGTTGCGTTCCGTTTGGTGAGTGAGAGTGCCGGAGCCCAAACTCCTTTCCCATCCCCTCCCAAAATCCTTTCCCATCCCCTCCCAAACTCCTTTCCCATCCCCTTTCCTTTACAGGGTCGGCAGCGCGAGTGTGACGCCACTGGTGTTGCACACGTCCATAGGCCGCGGTAACCGCTTCCCATCAGGTGGGCTGTGTGCTTGTCTGCCACCTTAGTGGTATAAAAAAAACTTGTTTTTTTTATTCAACTATTTTGAAATTAGATGATAGGTGATGAAATATTTAATAGTAGTAGATAAGTAATAAATTAGGCACATAATTTAAAACAAAATCTTTTAAACGCTTAGATCATATTATATAATTAAAATGAACAAATTCAATTATTAAAGAATTGCAAGATAATATATTGTATAATGAAAACATTTAAATGTCTTAATTAAAAGGTTCTAAAAATAACTACCTAGTGCATTTAGCATAATCTAACAGATAATTTTTCGTTCTTTTGTTTAAGACTTTTGTCTATTTGTCTATTCGTTTAAAAAGTATAACAAATTGATGCAACACAACGGAAGTTTAAAAAGGACAATGCCCATGTCAGTATGGAAATCGGTTGCACACTTTTTTTTGCTATGTCACATAAGTATAAACTGCATTAAAAAGCCTGCATTAAGTATTATCTGAAATATAAACGCATATTGTACTAGAACTTGGGGTTATTGAGAAATTAAATTATTACAACGAGAAAAACAACAAACAAGAAAATATTGTGACTGTTGAACTGACGTTTTAGTAAGACAGAGATACCATGTATAAATTAAGAGAAAACTACCACTGAAGCACACAATATTTTACAACTTTAACTGATTATCACTAATAATTTACGAATACATACACGAAATATTAAGATTTCATAACTGCAATATATTTGAATGTCACATTGCGAATTATTATCACGTATTATTATTTAACCATTTTATTTTAAAAAGATTGGTATATTTGCATTCTACCGCCAAGTGTTTATTTTATATAATGGTAACAATTAAATTAAAATGGAAACGATTATTCATTCAATTTTCATATCTTTATAAGTTAAATTCAAACCCCAAGTTCTTTAGAAGCGATTTAGTGTTGAAAAGTCATACTATAATCAATATTATTTTTTAACATTTGAAATATTGACGCGTACGTCTAAAAGCGCAACCAAGAATGGGCATTCTCCTTTTGGTGTTTAAGCAAAATAAAAAATGTAAAGTATAGAAAATGAGGATACAATCTATACTATTATACAATTTGATGCTGTTTACTGCACAAAAATTATTTTTTTTTGGAGTTCTTGTCTGCTTGCCTGTTTGTTGGCGGTGGCAAAAACTACTAAACGGATTTTGACGCGGTTTTTAGGTAGATTTCGATGAAATCGATCTACCTATTGGTTTCTTGACTACTGTCGAATTTAAAAAAAAAATCTTCATAGGAGGTCTAGTTATGACCCCCTGAGTCCGAAATGACCACTGGTCAAAAAGTTTATATATATATATATATATGTATATGTATGTATGGTTCCACTTCCCAAAATTTGCGGCACTCTCACGGTCGCATTTTTGCCCCGATCGCTTTCAAACTGCGGTCAAAAATTGCTTGGGTGTAAACTTAGTTTAAGTTCGTGAACGGGTGGAATCCGGCCTAAGGGGACGGTAGGGCCTCACTTTTTGTGAAATCAGTTTTTCCTCAAAATTTCACGTTCCATGAAAGATATTCGAACCGTTCTAATTTTATCCCATAGTATACATGAATACCAACAACTTTTAATTATAAACCTATAAGATTAAAACTTACTAAAAGTGGAGGGAGGAAAAACCAAAATTTTTCGGAAAAAAAATCATGACTTCTAACCGGTGAACATTGCAGTCGGAAACATTTATAATCGATAGGCCATTTTTAAGTCTAAAATAAATGTCTGAAAAGTTTTTCGCTAAAAGTTACCGTTTTCGAGAAAAAAAAATTAAACATGTTAAAAAATAAAATTAATTGCTTCACGAAATCTACCTGTGCGTTCCCCCTGCGGGAACGGATTTATTTTCTATTAGAAAGGTCTTGGTCCGACTTAAAATCTGCCCGTAAAGTAGATTGCAATTGGTCATGGAGGTAGGGACCGGAGATATATGACCAAAAAAACGATGACCGACCTCCGCGCGGGCGGAGTCGCGAGCATCAGCTAGTGAAAAATAAAGTTAAAATTCCCAATTACACGTGGAATACTATTTATACATTTTAATATCATCATCATTATCATCGCTAGTCCCGGTTGCATTCAAAGCTTGTACATACTTACGACGCGACGTCTGCCCGAGGCTCAATCTCTCTCTCTCTCTCTGTCTCTCTCTGTCTGTCTGTCTCTCTCTGTCTGTCTCTCTCTCTGTCTGTCTCTCTCTCTCTGTCTGTCTGTCTCTCTCTCTCTCTCTGTCTGTCTGTCTGTCTGTCTCTCTCTCTCTGTCTGGCTGTCTCTCTCTCTCTCTCTCTCTCTCTTTTTTCTTGATTCTATTTGGTTTATCTTGGCAGATGCAGGATCGAATGCCGTCTGACCCCTAACCCCGAAAAGAAAGCCTGCGACAGAGCCTCTTTCGTTAATCAGCAGATTAGTTTGGGCTCTTAAGATCTTGGTGGGACTCCTTGTGGGTGTCCCCACCCATTATATATTTAAAAATTCACAACATTATTTACCTACGTGTCTTGGATTGATTTAATATTAAACAAAGGGTCATATTTTTTGTGCTGAGCTACGGCTTCCTGGGTTGTAAAAACCGATGCAGAAAGTGATACAAAAGGTTGAACAATATTTTGCCGTTGCCACAATTATGAAATCACGGTAAGTATCAGCTATTGCTATAATACGGCCTCTGTGGCGTAGCGGTAGTGCATTCGACTGCTACGACAGGGGGCGCGGGTTCGATTCCCGCTCAGTGCAAATATTTGTATGCATGAATATGTCTATTTGCATTGGTCTGGGTGTTTCTATGTATAATATGTATGTATTTACAAAAAAAAAAGTATATAAGTATGTTTATCCGCATTCTGGAATCCATAACACAAGCTAGTTAAACTATGCTTACTTTGGGTCTAGAAAGCGCTGTGTAGAATGTCGTAGACTATTTATTTTATGTTTATTTACTGTGGTTATGTTCGACAAGGCCACTCGTGTACAGTCGTCCTCAGAAGTAGTTTAACACATTCCTTACACATTCCAATGCGCTAATAATAACATTGAAGGTGATATTGATAAAAAAAAATTTGAAATAATAAGATAAATAATTATTAGAGTAATCTTTTGTCAAGTTATTAATATACAATTATTGAATAAGGATAATCCTTCAACAATATTGGGGAACCAAAAATGGAAAGGGGCAGATCCTATTTTTATTAATATTGAAGAGTTAAGTATAATTGATAAATTAAAAAAATATTCGATCCCAGGTATTACCATGGCACACACCAATGACTTTTCGATGCTTTTCGAAGTTATGTGTGTATTTATCGCAGGTTTATAAGTGCCCGGTTGATGGCAGTAGGCTCGCCACCTATTACATTGGGACCTAAACATAAACTGGCGAAATGTGGGTGCTAGCACCTCTGCCTACCCCTTCGGGGATATAGGCGTGAGTTTATAAAAAAAAAAAAAAAAAAAAAAAAATAAAAAAAAAAAAAAAAAAAAATATACAATTTTTTTTTAATAAAATGAATTTTAATAAGATAAAAAATAAAAAAATAAATGAGGCAATAGATTGGATTAGAAAATATTTTAAAGAAGGTTTTAGAGCTAAGGTGTGCTCACCTCAGCTCTAAAACCTTACATAAAATTATAATCAAAACAAGTTCCCAACATGAACGTACTAGACTGGGGGGGGGTATTGAGAGGTCCTGTCACTTATATGGACATGAAGTAGTAATATACTGCACTTCATACGATTTGTGGGTTCTAGAGAATACCTCCCTTGCCAGCTTCCCTTAATTATTTTCCTACAGTTGGTAAGGATTTTATGATCGAATGCAACCACTAGTGTCGAATTTTTGCTCATCGGCAATTATATAAGGTCCCACATTATGGTACAGTCATCTTCAAACTCATACCAAACCAGATGCGTCACTCACAGAGATGCTGCCCCGCTTTCCAAGGATCAGTATTAGTCACCATGAAAAAAATAAAATACTAAGTAAATAAATTTGTTTAACAGCAGTTCACTGTCAGGTGAAGTATATTTACTTAGTTCCGCTAGTACATATTACAATGCAATCAGTGGAAGCTGATGTTTACACACTTGGAGAGAATAAGATATGTCAAGAATTCGTAAATAGCCACGAATAGATACCTACCTTAAGGGCGACAAGCAATGTGACAGTTTCAACGCTGTAGTACCCGCGGTCGACATAGTCCCCCATGAAGAGGTAGTTGGTGTCCGGTGAACGTCCGCCAATACGGAACAGCTCCATCAAATCGTGGAACTGCCCGTGGACATCCCCGCAGACAGTTACGGGACATTTCACTTCTTGGACATTAGACTCCTTCGTGAGAATCTCCTTTGCCTGCGAAAGAAAAGCAAAATCAGCTTGTTTCAATGTTTACACACCACAGCTAATCGGAAGCAGGATATAGGTTGCGCAGATTGCAGAATTCAGTAAAGGCATTTGCATAGACAACGCTTTGCCTCAAACGGAGGGTCAAGGCGTTACGACATCCACGTTGGGCACTCCACTAGCATATGGATTGCGGTGACCAACAAATCCCCCGGAATGAAGGCACGTGAACGGTGGCTCCCGGGCTATGCGATACATGTAGGTGCTTCCCGTAGCAACTGCACCCGGTGAGTATCGACATAAGCTAGTAAGAAGCTGCCGTGTCGCCTTTACATCCAATTAACTTGACGGGCTTTACCACCACAATGGTGCCATACTCGACGTAGATTTGGTTCTGACTTTTAACACCAATTAGGAACGTACTGCCCTTGGCACTTTATATGAAAGTAAGTAGATGCTACAATTGCACCATTGTCAGTAAAGGTTAAAACTCATATTTATGTTATTATTGAATTACATACACGAGTGTATGATATTCTCCATGCAGCTACAAGTCACGGGTACCGGCTGATATATCATAGATGGGCAATCTCAAGTTTATCAGAAGAACACAAACATGTTGTCTAGGTACTTAACCATATTTTATATTATATAAAAGGTATCTTATCAAGAAATTCAAATCCGTCATTGAGACAGCACCGTACAAAAAATGTCTATTCATAATTTTTGCGTGTGAGCATAGCTTTATATAAAGCTATTTTAGGATATGATTCATATACACCTATCATCATTATAAACATCTTCACCGAGATAGTTTTCCAACGGATGAAATGATCTCATTTATATGTTTTCAATATATTATAAATAAGAGATGGAAACAAATATGTTGATGTTTTCTTTTATTATAAGTACTCGTAGTTACAGTCCATTGGTGTTTTCCTACGAACAAAGTTCACCTACACAAGAATTCTTACAATCATATTATTATGTTTGTAGGCTTAAAATTGAACTTAAAATCTGCTATAAATTGATAACTGCTGCTGCTATAACGGATGTGGGCGTATACCATATAACATATAAAATAACAATTTTATATGCCAAAAGATTGTGAAGTCACAGCTACAGGCGATGTTACAAAGATGAAAAGTTTGTACGGTTGAACGCTGAGATTGTCTTAGGATACCAAAATATCAAATATCTTGGTGTTAACTATGTCTAACTCTTGAGCTTTGGTTCAAAACTTGACTCCGGAACCGTGGTCCCACTGTGGTGTCCCACCGGTGGGACAAAACTTTTTCGTGGTCCCACCAAACACATACTTGACCGTTTTAATACGCCGAACTCAAGAAATAGAAAAAGACAACGACATTATAGAACTGAAAATGCAGCTAATTCATGGCGAAATTTCAGTTGGCCATTATTTAGAAGCTTTGCGGTAAAATAGAAGGGATACATTTTAATTTTATTGCCTTTTTTATTTTGTTTCAAGAAAGCAGGTAGCGACTATTACATACCACATTGTACTAAACGGTCAAGTGTGTGTTTGGTGGGACCACGAAAAAGCTTTGTCACCACACACACCCCAGTGGGACCACGGATCCGGAGTGCAAAACTTGCGATAGTTTGGGATGGATAGATATCATAGTTCTTTAACAAGCCCAAATCCCCTCAGGTATGGTGTATACTGTCATAAAAAGCTAAGAAGGTTCTAAACAATGAAAAGCTAATGGATGCCAGGCTGGAGCTAGCCACAGGGTTGCTGTTTTTCTTCTCTGTTCTCTTTCCACCTGCTACTATCCTGAATATCGATGACTAGCTGGCTCTCTCTTGCGAACCCCCGTTGCATACTTTAAGCCATTTATGCCCGTAATTTATTATTTTGATAAAATGTATCGAAATCTACCGAATTTGTGAACATTTATGATTACTGCTCCACTCCCTTGGGAAGTAGCTTGATGATATATTATAGCCTACAACACAAATAATGTGGCTTTCAATTGGTAAAAGAATTTTCAAAATCGGTTCAGTAGATCCAGAGATTACCCTCTACAACCTCACAAACTTTACCTCTTTATAATATTTGTATAGATAAATTGTGTACTACATATTATTATGGATTCGGAAAAATGTTTTCGGTCGCCTTCGCTATAAAGAGTTTTAGTAGATCAAAGTAGAAATTAAAACTTGCAGAATGCTTATCCTCCTCCTCGCGTCGTGCTCCTCATTACTGAGGGTCGTGATTCCCCCATTAAGAACTAAGTTTTTCTTTTACGATGCTTCTCCAGCTGGTCTTAGAATGCTTATAGCAACCCCTTTAAAAAAACAGTCTCTTTCTTCTTTTATTTTCCAGTTATTAGTTATTTTTTATCTCTATCCAGATTTAATAAATGCAGAACCTCCAGTCTCCAGAACTATAACATTGCTTCAGTGCATTAATATCTGAATGGACTGACAGACTGACAAATGCACTTCATTCAAATAGCGATGGAAACTGCACTCGACAATAAAAAGAATATTAGTAAGCCTGGTAGGAGCTGAGATGACAACCCTATTGGGAACAAAACAATACATCAGAAAAGCTTATTTATTGTTTCGTCTCGAGAATACACTTTTGTCTCTACAAATTCACGTTTCATTGAATACCTACCTAATGTATAATGTGTACAAAACACGTGGGTCTTATCAAGGTTAATTTTAAATGGTCGACTAAATTTGGATAATTACTTAGTCTTATGAAAAAATGCTAAAAATAAATGGATATTTACAGAATAATATGACGAAACCAAAAAGATGACGCAGATAGTAACCTCTTCCATGATAATACAGGTAGGTCAGATACCGTGTCATGTAATATTAGGAGCACAACAAGATGGGTGTTCGTTTCATCCAAGTTTCAAGACTTGGTCATACTCGATTTTTATGCACATAAAAACCATTAAAAAAAATGTTGATCCCGGGTGCATACGACCCGGTCTTGGCTCTCATACTCTTTCTCTCGATTTGGTTTATCTTGTCCTGCATGGTAGGGACTGCCGTCTGATCGCTCAACCTTGAGTGGAAAGCCAGAGCCTCATCCTTCCATTAATCAGCAGGTGTACTGGCTAGCAGGCGAGGTTGGTTTGAGCTCCCAAGATTTTGGGAAGAAATCATTTCGAAGACAAATTCGTACTAAACGCATGTTACATTATACGTTATAATCACCATGTTCAACCATTAAGTAAACCTTTTATGGGAAACAAAGACGTAGTTTTTAACAATGCCACATTTGTAGTTTTAATTTTGGCCTATAACATAACATGTGACACAATTCGCTTGCCCAAATGTAGTAAGCTGTAATAAAATTATACAGAGAAGGTAATCTCGGTACCGGAGGTAGAAAACTCCATGGTAGGAAAATACCTAATTTATACTGGATAGGATAATAGTTAAAAAAGAATATATTTTTATGCGTTCGAACTGCATTGTAACTATACGATTAAAATTTACCCTCTTACCGGTAAGAAACTATACTGTCTTTGTTAAGATTGTCTGTATGGTAAATATCAATCAAATCCGTAGTAGTCCAATATCCCCGGCTTCCCAGACCTCACATATTTTACAAGGATAAAATGTATGGTGTAATGTACTGTAGGTATGTACCTTGTACTCAAGGTACATACCGCCGCCATACATACATACATACATGCCGCCGAGACAAGCTAGCAAATATGCATAATATACTTATTATGCATATTTGCTAGCTTGTCCCGGCGGCAATTTTCCATTAATCGGGGGCTAAAGGTATGTAAAAATATTACGCAGTTCACTTAAATTTGTAGTGCTGATTTTTACGTATGTGTTAGAAAGTATTGTCAAAAATTCATTATGAACATTTCCAATATCGTTCCGTCGGCTATAATTTTTACAAGAACCCTGTAAACTTCCAAAAAAATATTTTGTTGAAAATTAGATCTTGCCTTAACTTTGCCGTATGTTATTGCTTCCCAAAAGCCGTTCTGCCGTTCAGCGGCACTATCGAATGATGTAATAATACAGGTGTTTGTTTTTTTTTTTTCAAAATGAGCGGGTTTGATTCCTGGCGAGCCCGATCTTGATGAAAACTAAAGCTTTTGATTTTGGAAAATCAATATTCCTAGCCAGGAATCAAACCTGTTAATTTTCGGGAAAAAATACACATGTATTGTTGCACAATTCGATAGTGCCGCTAATAAGGAACTAATTCTGAGAAGTAATAAATAACGTACGGCAAACTTAAGGAAATATCTCATTTTTAATATATATACATACCTACCTTTAGCACCTAACCCAACCTACCTTTAGGACTTAATTACTGACAATTCGGGACAAGCTAGCAAATATGCATACACTCAAGGTACCTACACTACATTATCCCATACATTTTATCCTTGTAAAAATAAGTGAGGTCTGGAAAGCCCGGGATCTTAAACTATAGCAATATGCTACGCTACGTTTCGTATAATTCGTAACAGAATCTGCATTCCTTATTCCCTCCGTTCATTCTTCCGTTCTGTAATAACAACGACACAAATGATGCTGGTATTTATAGGCGAAGGTAACCGCTTACTAAGTGAGCAGTTGGATTTGTTAGAGGAAAGTAGCCAAATATGAAATACCATTTTGTTTTTTAAGCCTAAATAATAGTTTTATTAAAAATCAATAACTTTCAACCGTAATAATATATACAACCGTTTATTTGCGTTTAACATAGTGTCTTGTATTATATTTATTAATTATAAGTAATATAACAAAATCTACACAAAGGTAATATAAATGGAAATAGAAAAGGTTCCCCAAATGTGGAATATTTTAAAAGCTATCAAACATAAACCCTAAATTGTATGAGAATCTTTAGGAAATAAATCTAATTATGAAAAGAAACTCAAATTGTTTACAATAACCACAAAATATCGATATTGTGTCTGTAGCCACCGCAATCATGGCCAGAAACCGCACATGAATTATTTTGATCCAGGTTTCCCCATTATGTATGGTTAGAAATTAGTTTAGGGTACAAAATAACTACGTATCTGTAGCGTTTGTTTCATATGGCCTCTTGTTTTTTTTAGTTAATAGCCTCAAAGAACTAAATCAAATAGGTAACCAGACAGTTATTACCATAGGGACACATGTATAGAATAGTCCATATTTAGACGCCACGAACTGGCTATATTTGGCAATTACACGTAATTTAAATTTGTATTCATATTTATTATATTCATATATTTTAAACTAAATAAACTTACACAATAAAATATTTATAAAACTTTCAAATGAATTAGTAATAAATAATGACTATTTGGCATTACAAAAATAACTGATTTTTAAGTACCCGAAAAGGTTCCTGATGTCAACAAAATAACACACTCTCATCGTGGAGATAGTTGTTGTTCGACTAGTTCGTTGGCACCTATACGTGTTTGAAGTTTATTGCATCTAAGAATCTTTATTTACGAGAAATATCGGTATTCCACAATAGGGATACTATTCCATATTTGGTTAATTTCCTCTACAACTAAAATAACGAAGAAGTTTTACATGGACGACAATCTGATAAAAGTGGAGCCGCGCATACATCATTGCACTATAGCGTCAGGTCTAATTTTTATTATCTGTCTTGCTCGCTCTCATTCTTAGATGTGCGTGGTAATGTTTTTGGCCGGACTACTCAGGTGGTAACGGCCGTACTATAATACGACTAAGCAACTGCGGATAGAAATATGCAAGCAGACGTTTTGTGTGGGTGTTACACGATCTATGTTAATAAGTTGGCATGTAGCGAAGTGTTAAGTTGTTTAGTTAGATAGTATGACAGTGTTTTCACACGCGTAGGTAGTTGCTTGGTTTATAGTCTGGCGTTCTAAAGGGCACAGACGGATCGACGCACGGTCGGCCCACGTACAACAGTGCGTATAGTAGCGAAGTGCTACATTGAGCTGTTGTGTTTTAGTTGTAACTAATTTTTATTAAACAAATAATTGTTTTCACAATTTATTTAGGAATGATCTTGGAATGGCTTTATAGAGAAAATCATCCAAATTACTATAAGGACTAACACAAAATGTGAAGTCCGTTGGATACGATAAACATAAAGTATTTAAGAATTACTTATACTGGAGAATGTATATACTTATTTACTAAATCCATAACGTTGAGTTAAACACGTAAACAAAATAGGTATCATTCCTAGAAACCTTGAATATATAGTGGTGTTACGTGGCTGTACCTCCGGTATGAGCTTCACACAGAATGGTGATTCGCGAGAATGTCATAAAAAAACCTATTTTAATGTTTAACAGCTGCAGAATATTTCATGACAAAACTCCTACTTCTTGTATCTTATATTTTACAGCCGTGCTCAGATTTTTTGTATGAGTGTTTTTTTTTTGTTTATGTCTATTTCGTCATAAAAGCGCTTTACCCCGCTTGGAGTAAAGTTCAAAAAGTAAGGGTCACCATTCCAAATGCTATCCTACTAATCGATCATAACAATAAAATGGTGGTTTAACGGCCTCGATGGATGCTTTTCACGCAATACAAGTAGTTTGGTTATCTTGTGTATGTCTGTTGAAGTTTTCTATATTGGACGGCCAGTAAAGTAGGGAAAACAAACAACATTCGCAACACTAGACTAGATATCCTTGTGAAGATTAAGTGCGATCACCTCATCATCTTCCGTAGCAAACGAGAGTTTCTAAAAAAAGAATTATAAATTCTGCAAATAAATCTGTGCGGTAATTTTATTTTACATTATAATATTTGAAGTTTGCGTGAGTGAATGTGTATGCATGTTAATTCTTGACGCTGTAACAGCTCAACGCATTTGAATGAAACACGGATTGCAAATAGTTTTGATCCTGACACATACTTGTTAATTGTAATGCTAAAAATATAAATTCTCAACTAAATCAAAGGGCGCTACTCAATTCAAATTTCTGAAGAACAATTTCGTGTGCGAAACCTCATGAAGCACCTATTTTCTTACACGAGAATAATACAGAAATTTAATAATGAATATTTTTTCAAAGACGACTTTACTATAGAATTTTTCCTGAACAAACCTTTGTGCAATTGATGGAAATAGCACATCAAAGGGCAATATACAAAATACAATAAAATAAATGGAATTTAAGATAAAAGCTATTTCGAGTAAAATGAGGAAAATGTTTTTGTTGTTGACAAAGTATAACAAAAATGATGCCTTCCTTTGTATGTGGAAGCCACTTTCTTCACGGGTTGCTCATTGTAGAGTGCGGAACACGGATCATAAAATAAATAAATATTCTACGATATTTTACATAGCTCTATCTAGACCCCAAAGTAAGCATAGCTTAACTAGCTTATATTATGGGTGATAGAATGTGGAGAAACATACTTGTTACTTTTTTATGTAAATATATACCTACATATTATACATAGAAATACACAAACTAATGCAAATAGACATATTCAAACATACAAATATTTGCACTGAGCGGAAATTGAACCATCAACCTCTTACTTATCAGTCGAACGTTCTATCGCTGCGCCACAGAGGTCGTCTCTGAATGAACTCCTAATAAATCTATTAATTTTAAAAGTTAATGAAAAATCTTATATATATTTAGTACTAGCTGACCCGGCAAACTTCGTTCTGCCATAGAATCAAGTTATGTTTGTTAACTTATCAGCTGAAATTATTTCGTGATTGTCTCATTGCACCCCGGCATTAAAGACCCGAGAAGGTATGTGGTTTTGATCGGTTCGAGTCCGACATAACCACCACGCCGGTAGCGATTTTCGCAAAGGCACAGTATAGACGGACACAAATCTAAAAAACCATAGATCTTAAAAATCGGTCTACCCGTTCTCGAGTTCATCGCGGTCGGCATTAACACTTTAGTTTTATATATATATATATAGAAGACTAGCTACTGCCCGCAGCTTTACTCGCGAGGAATTCTGATCCCGTTCCCGCTACCCATGAGACCCTATTCCACCACTACAACCCATATCTCAAAGGGTCTAGGCAGCGTTTTTGTTGGAAGCTCTCAGACAGCTTATTTTTTCCCGACACCAACCAATATCATAATTCACCAATGTATACAAAAACTAGACAAATTATATACTAAAACCTTACTCGAGAACCACTCTATCCATTGGTGGAAACAGCATGACAATCGGTGAAGTAGTTTTTGAGTTTATCGCGAACAGACAGACAGACGTGGCGGAGGACTTTGTTTTATAATATTTAGTGATATCATCCTTCATATTCTCAAAGTGGTCAGCAGAGGAGTGCGAAATACCAATTATGTTTTTCTGTTAAATAAATACACAAATTTGCGAACCGCACTTACAGTCGCAGACTATAAAGGGACCTTCGGACGATAT
Organism: Cybosia mesomella; assembly: GCA_946251805.1. Lineage (NCBI taxonomy): Eukaryota > Metazoa > Arthropoda > Insecta > Lepidoptera > Erebidae > Cybosia > Cybosia mesomella. Next base: position 6,393,636 of record OX276406.1, read on the forward strand.
AACATATGACCAAAAAGAAAATAATAAAAAAAGCATAAGTGTGTATGATGTTTGATACTTTATCTACTAATCTCAAAGTCATATCTGCTATACTTGGTCCATATCATGATAAACAATATGATATCAATAAATAAAAGGTCACTGCACTGATTCGTTTCAATGATTTATGATCTAATGATCACATGATCGGTAACGTCCGAGTACTAAACACCTCTAGAGCGATTTATAGGAAACAAGGCTAACTTCATCATACCTCAGTAAAATCACAAAACACTTTCAAGTAAAGATAAAGAACAAAAAATCAGAGTACTACAACCTAATCCCCAATCGCCCTGCTAATAAATGATTCTCAAGAATAAATGTGATATGCTCTGCACAGAATTACATGGATTTGTAACTTGTCAGAACACGTGGTGTGTTCTCGTCTGACCTAATTTCTCTCAGTCACAACTATTTCACAGTTCAACTAAGTTTGAATATGTTGGCTTCGGCTAGTAGAATCACGTCATGCAATAGCTACAAATCAATATCTTCCTTTCCATGCTGCTATTGCAATTTATAACGTCATTAATGTTATTAAATATCTATTAATTCGCCCCACTTTCCACACCTTTAACGCTACTAACTATAATATCTGTAGTGCTACTATTAACTTTTCGTGATTACAAAATTACAATGCATTCATTATTATAATAATTGAATTTACGTGCAAATTCGATCGTTGCACAATCAATAATGAAGCGACAGGTTTGAGTGATTTGTAAATAATAAAGTAGTATATCACTCGAACCCTTTGTCTCAAAGGGCTCAAGTGATCGGTTGCGCGTCAGTGGCAAGTTGATAGGCGACGATTATAGACGATTGGCCCCACCAAGACCTTCGTGACCAAGTTAACCTGCAAGTCGGTACACCTGCTAATTGACGTACGAAGCTCGGACGGAGACCTTATCCTCAGGTTTAGGTGGTCAGATGCCACTTGGATAGGTTAGGTTAGAAGGCTAATGCTAACCTATTCAAGTCGGATACTAAATATTAAATACTGATTTGACACATTATGTACTTTTTATTTTGAGAAAGATTAGAGAGAATGACCAGTCTGCGCAATTCGGGTTATGATAGGAACGCGACGTCGGGTCAGGTTAGGAAGAGGGTTCCGTTCGGAACAAATATTACATTTTTTTTCAAGTTTGTAACCTAACCCGCGACCGGGTCAGGTTCGGAATAATTAGATTGTGTGGAGTAACTTCGGGGCCCAAGTCGACCTCGAATGCCAGCTAAGCACACCTACCGATAACGAACAAGGCTCTGACTCCCGTCATAGCCAAAATAATTCATATAAAAATGGATAGAAGAGGGAAGCCTCGGATGAAACCGAGATCACCGCCCAACTTAACAATACATATAATAATATGTATTAATAGTAACGGAATAAATAGCGCGGAGATAATAAAATGCTGTGCCCAAGTTGTCAGGTCCGACTCTCGGTCGATTAGATTTTTCTGTCAGGAAATTCTCAGTGGAAAAAGTGTACGGTGGCGCCGCGAGGTAGCGGTAGTAGGCCCGCCCCTGCTATGATAGCTGGCGAAATATTTCAATTCCTACGCGGATAATAATACAAGCGTGAATATATAATAAGCAATATGAAAATATCCTTTTAATATAAAAAGGGTTCCATATACAAAAAACTCACCGCTCCTTGCTGATATGGATGTGGCTACCTTGACGGAACCCCACACCCGGAAATGGTCGATGAGTTTACGTAGTTTTAATCAAAGAGATAAAGCACATATTGGCTACATAAATACACACACACACACACTTGTAATAAAATCAACAGCTATTATTGCACTTGTAACAATATCTAAGGCTATTTTCATATAAATACGATGAAAATGTGGCTTGAAAAGCTGAATAAAATAAACGAAGAACAGACCTAATTTGAGAGATTAATTAATTATACCGGGTGTTAGGAAAACGTTCCCGAAAACGAAGACAGGCGATTTTCGATCTATTTCTTTTTTAAGTCATTTTTTTTAAATATTAGCCTTTTGAATAAGCCTAATTTTTTTTTTTCTCCATGATAATTTCATTAAAAAAATGCTTCTAGCCAAAAAAATTAATGCAGCAAGCAATTAATTTCGGTATGAAGTCGCCTGTCGATGACCCCCGCGCGGCCAGTTCAACGTCCGTTTCATTTAGCTGTAATAAAACGATGGAGCGTGAATAATGCAAAAAAAGATCTAAAAAAAATATTTAAAAAAATTAAACACACTATAAAAAAGCGGTATTTTTTTTTATTGTCAGTACTATCGCCTGTCTTCGTTTTCTGAAGAGTTTGCCTAACACCCAGTATATCAGAAATAGAATTGAGCAGAGCCAAATAAAATATTGGAAAATCAATTATTGAAAGCAAAGCAAATGATTTGCGTGGATTTGAATGGTGAATACGACGGAATATTTTTACGCTATAATAACCCAATTTCTATCCATAAACGCGAATATAAGCAATCAGTGTTTGGAATATTATGCTTCTTTCTTCGTAATAATGTTGTTCACACGTTACTTATCCTTCCAATATACCTACTGTGGCAATAGGTACGTTAAAATGCAGCAATACAGTTTTAATTGATCTCGCATTCTATCATCATCATCACAGCTTTAGTCCGGTTGCTTCCAATTGCTCTTTCGAGTCCGGGGTCCGCTCTCATACTCATCTTGATTTGACTTATCTTGGCTTTTGCGAGAGCGAATGCCGTCTGACTACCCAACCCTAAGAGAGGAAAGACAGCTTCGTCTGTCATCAGCAGGTGAGGTTGGCTTGGGTCCTTGATCTTGGTGGGACCCCATACACCTTCTCTATCGATTGATCTCGCTTCCTATTATTGGTGAAACCCGCTCTTAGCGCCAGCGCTGCGTCGTGCGTGTGCACGCATGCGGGCGCGTGAAAATAATGCTGAGATAATTTGCAACAAAATGGTACAAAAGAATCCACGATTTGCACGACGTGCAAGCTTCTGCATGCGTGACTTGCACGACACGACGCAGCACAGGCGCTTAGTGTACTTGTGTAGTGTCGGTTCGATCCTGCAACCTCGGGATTTCAAGTTCAATATGATGATTAACACTACCACGCACTGTTTAGATCGATTTAAACCGAGTCAACCTTCATCTTCATTTACAAATGAGAATAGTTTAACTTACCTATTCAAAATACAGTTATAACTCCAACACAAAGAGAAAAAATATTTTGGTAATTTTCTTGGTGAGAATATTTACACTTAAATTTATAAATAAACATGTTAGTTCGCATTAGTACGTATGTGTCGACCCTTTCTAAACAATGCAAAATCATGTACCCCATACATACGTTAAGTTATGTAGTGTAGCCCGAAGGCGAAAGACAGCTATGAACATAGAACATCATAGAAAACGGCAAACTCTGCTGTCATAAATTAACTTCAGGAAATCCAGTAGGTAAACCTAAATATCGTCGGGCATTATCGCCGAAGAATGCCGAAAAGACGTCAATGTCTTTTTAAGTTAGTTGATGTCAGTCCGTAAATATCTTAACAAGTAACAGTGGAGTGATTAAAAATAACCCTATATTTAGCTAAAGGGTATAAATAGAAAATGAATGAAGCTAGAATGGTCTCACTACCATGTCATGAATGCCTAACAGTGCGAAGTGAAGGAGGAAAAGCCGAGACGGACCGCGGACTCCCGAGGTAAAACCCTCGGATGCGAACGAGATAATGTTAAGATGATGATGATGATGAATGAAGCTGGAAAAACTTGCTTATTGAGCAGGCATCATTGTATTACTTGCCCTTAAAGGGCAGAGAGTTCTAAAATGGTACCAGCTCACCCAGTAGCCCTGACCGTGCTGAAGACCCTTTATAACTATCCAACATAGTGGCAATTTCGTAATCTATGAACAAGCTATGAAAACAGACAAGTGCAGAATCCAGATCTTAGAAGCGCTATACCGTGCGAGCCTCCAAGGTTGGCTGACGACTGTCCTTAGAATAACACTAAGTTTGGTAACAACTGCATTGGTGGATATTTTGTTTTTTTTTAAGGTATAATGAAGTGTGAGTAAATATATTAATACTGTTCCCCGCTACAACGTCGGAGCTGTGTGGTTTCAAATGGCTGACACCCCCACTTTGGTGCTGCTTTATAGAAAAGGGATTAACAAGATAACAGTAGTATCAAACACAAAGCAAATTCATTTCAAGCACTTTCTCTCATTGCATAACGCGCAACGCACTCACTTTTTCGCGACGTTGTAATCAACTATTTTTCAAAATTCGTTTCTCGGCATATTTTTGGATATTGTTTTCAAATTTGATGAATGAATAAATGTTTATTTGTTTGTGCGTGATGCGTGGTGTGGTCATCCGATAAACAAAACCTTTGATACGTTAAGATGTGCATACCTGAGGCTTTTTGCGACTACACATAAAAAAAAACCGTTCCCGCAGGGGGAACGCACAGGTAGATTTCGTGAAGCAATTAATTTTATTTTTTAACATGTTTATTTTTTTTTTCTCGAAAACGGTAACTTTTAGCGAAAAACTTTTCAGACATTTATTTTAGACTTAAAAATGGCCTATCGATTATAAATGTTTCCGACTGCAATGTTCACCGGTTAGAAGTCATGATTTTTTTTCCGAAAAATTTTGGTTTTTCCTCCCTCCACTTTTAGTTAAAGTTTTAATCTTATAGGTTTATAATTAAAAGTTGTTGGTATTCATGTATACTATGGGATAAAATTAGAACGGTTCGAATATCTTTCATGGAACGTGGAAATTTAATTTTGGAAATTTTGAGGAAAAACTGATTTCACAAAAAGTGAGGCCCTACCGTCCCCTTAGGCCGGATTCCACCCGTTCACGAACTAAGTTTACACCCAAGCAATTTTTGACCGCAGTTTGAAAGCGATCGGGGCAAAAATGCGACCGTGAGAGTGCCGCAAATTTTGGGAAGTGGAACCATACATACATATATATATATATATAAACTTTTTGACCAGTGGTCATTTCGGACTCAGGGGGTCATAACTAGACCTCCTATGAAGAAATTTTTTTAAAATTCGACAGTAGTCAAGAAACCAATAGGTAGATCGATTTCATCGAAATCTACCTAATAAAAGACGTTATAAAACTAGCTAGCTTGCTGGTCATTTAGTCATAAATAAGGTTTTTATATCACTAAAGTAGCAAGGTAAACAAAAAAAATGTCCAATTGATTAGACGAATTTGGGCAGAAGATAGATCTTTGGTCTTATTCGATCACTGTAGAGCTACTCCCTGCTATGGTGACCTTTTTTTCTCAGGAGAAAAACAAGACTACACTAGCGTTAGTTGACTGCGGTTTTCTGTAGAGTCGAGGTACTGCCCCAGTCGGGCAACACGAATTAAAAATCATTTGAAAGTAATACAATTAAGCTGCGGTAAAGTAATGTATACGGTATCAGACTTGTAATTGATACGAACTTAAAACTATCTTAGTACACTACCGATGCGAAGCTATTCATTCAACCTGTTCCGGGCTTGCATGAAAGGTTTAATGTCAGTAAAGAAAGCTCGTGAAGTGTGTAAGGACCGCAGCACATGACGGACTATTGTCTCTGCCTACTCCACAGGGAGAAAGACTTGAGTGTATGTATGTACCTATTCCTAACAAAAGCCTTAGCTGGATGGGCTCAAGAGATACATTATTTATATAGAAAAATTCTACATCAATCCAGTATTCGTGTCTACGTAGCCCATAAAATGTATTATCTACGGTAATGGCTATTATCTAATGCCCCAGAGGTTAAAGATATAAAACTAAAGTAATAGAGAGGCAGTTTTGGTGTACAATGGCGTCTACGCTCCTTTCATAATTTCTCCGTTAGGAATGTTAGAACAATTTTTCGATAACGTCCTCATAAATTCTTGAGTATGATTTTTAATATAAATCCTACAGAGATTGTTGCTTCTATAATTATAAACGTAAGGTTTCCTCTACTGTGTAGTTCTTTCTACCGTGTCGTGAGAACTTCACTAACACAATAAAATCATCGGACACAAGAACACCTAGACCCATAATTGTTGTGCATCACACGAATAATATATTATCGTATGCGAGGATCGAACTCCACCCTCAATAGCTTTGTAATTGGCGAGATGGCTAATCTAATTCAAATCGGCGAAGAGCTAACGAGTGTTTTAAGTAAGTCCGTTCAGGTATTCAAGACGTAATTATTTAAATAGAATACAATAGAACACTTAATCTAAAATTTAGGTATTTTTATGATTCACGAATACTTTGTTTCATATTTCCAGTCGTATTTTCAACGTTACCTCGTAAGTTTTTTGTTAGTTTTAGATATATTTATTACAAGGTATTTAGTGAAAACTAATATTTTGTGCACTAGTTATGCTGTGCTATTTCATTCCCGCCAATGTCACTGCTCCGGTTCTATGGCTCCTATTGATTCAAATTGTTGTCGAACTGCAGTTCAACATGCTCGCATGGATCGATAACCTTGAGCTCATCGATCGATTCTGAAGTGAACAAAACAAAAGAAGATGTAGCTAGTATTGAGACAGCACATGGTAATTTATTATGATGAATTACCGCACGAAATTGCACTTCATTGTCTAATTGCGAAAGTTGCTATTTATTTAAGTATTGTCTCAAACTGCTGTATGATGCTGTATGAGTATACTAGCTGATGGCCGCGGCTCCGCCTACACGGAGGTAGGTTATCGTTTTTTGGTCGGTTATTTACCGTTCAGTAGTTTCCAAGTCCATCGCGAATAAGAATTTAAAAAAAATGTGTTCAGAATCGTTCATTTAACATTAACCCAAGTTTTTTTTTTTTTTGATTTCTCTAATGTACAGACACAATTTTTTAATATGATTTCTTCTGTGCATAAAAAATAATACAATACCTCCCCATCCCATACTAGATATTGTAAATGTCAAATACTTTTTTTATTCATTTATTGCAGTGATCGGACGTTTTAATTAAATATGTTAAGATACTTTTGTTGCTCACTGTACATACCTATACTCTGTCCAACCATTTATTTAACTTTCGACAGCCCATCGGGCTTCGCTTCACCGAAGCTAAGAGTGAGGAGGGTATGTCAGGCTTGAACTAAAAAATACATAATATACTTGCTGGTGACTTATAACGTTCAACTACAAGTAAAATATTAATATTTAACTGACACGTCACGGTCATACATTAAACACAACTTTTTAATTTTAAGTGGCTTGAACAAGTTGGTGAGCGTTCATTTGCATTTATTTAGTAACATCGTAAAAGGTCATTCTTGTTGCTATTTCCTAAACCTTGAAAGTAATGGGTAAGAAGAGTGTGGTTTACCGAATGGATCTATAGTCGATAGTGGTCAAATGTGGTAAATGTCTAAAAGGTGGATTTACCACTGTATGAATCGCAATAGTTCGTCGGCAATGCTTTTAAAAAAGTTTGTAAGTAGGCGTAAGAAAAATACATTCTTCCTCCCTTTCATTCTCTTTCTTTACATGAGAATTTTACGGACTGCTTCCCAAAACTTGTTCCGAATCTAGCTATAGGTACTTTGTATAAACGCTTCGACAGCTATCATGATATGCAACGAATAATAATATGAATAAAATTCCTACATTATTCATTTGTCCCTGTAAAAACGTAGAGGAACTGAGCAACCTTACAAAAAAAAAGCATAATGAATAATTAATTGCGTTATTTATAATTTCTGAACATATCAGTGTTTACTTTTTTACGTGCGGAAACCCCGGAAGCTTCGGTGAGGTGGATAAATCGAACTCGCAACGACTAAAACCGCATGGTGTTTCGTCTCATCTGCCTGTGTTGCCGAAGAAACATGTATGCCCCGAGACCCCAGCCGGCCTTGACCGCCACCGTTGGCGATCTCGACGTGTTGTTGAGGACCAGACTCCTAACGTGAGGAGCGCACGGCGACACTACGCGCCGCTACCGAGGGCCTGCTTCTGCTGCGGCACCGACGACGGTTAGCCCGAACTGTCACCTGTAGGTGGTGGTGGTGGGGACTCATACTCATTGAGGACGAAGTTTTGAGTCTAGGTTAGTTAAGCCAACTATATGCTATTGAACACAACAGTAATTTTATAAGTGAAAATTCTTCGAAAGTTTTATCGCTGCATCAGTGCATTGCATGTTTTCGTTTCATCATGTCCCTTTATTTATTATTCACAATAGATTAGTAAAACTTATTGTATGATACATGATGACATTAATGTTATTATAATGATTCAGAAAATAATCACTTGGCGTGAATCAACGTGCGTGACGATTTTAACAAGAAAAGAATGCATCAATGCTCGTTTGAATGAACGATTCGTGAATTTGAACGTGGGGGAGCATCAATGCTAAATTAATAGTACTGATTATGTCACAAGGGCACCTACTAAGTACTGAGTGAGAGTATTGTGAAACTAAAAATAAAATTAAAGTGCTAATAGAGGGTCATTTCGGATAAATATAATGCATTTCCTAGGAAATCGCCGCACATTTTGTCGGCATCGCCGGATATCCTGGACAAATGAAACATATCTTATATTTTATATCGACCACCAACCACTAAGCGTTCATGCAAGATTTTCACTAAGAAGCTCAGGTACCTACTTTGAGATAAATTCGATGGGGTGTGGCCCCATCGAAATTTCCAGGACCCAAGCCAACGTCATCTACTAGCCTGTACACTGGCTGATTGTTGGACAAGGCTCTGCAGCGAAGACATTGTCTCGGGCTTGGGTCGGGCAGTTGCTTTCGTAAAAACCAGGATAGGAGAGCGGACCTCGGGCTTCGAGACAAGCTTAATGATATAATAATGACTTTCGAGATCTTTTGAAATCACTCTCGAGATCACTGAAAGGTCTGATATCACCTGTAAAAATAATTGCGATGAAATTCTCACTCAATGAGTTCATGTTGTAAAATGCCATAACACTTATTAAATTTGTCTTAATTATCGCGTTTGGTGAAATACGCTAAGACATGAGAGAAGCACAATTTTAGTTTTCTCCGTGACGATGGCTGCTAAAAAGCAATAGAAACATCGTGAATTGTGTAAATAAAAAAAAGCTACAATAACCGGTAAAAATTTTATAATATAAATCTATGCAAATATATAAATCTATGCAAATATTATAAAGAGGTAAAGTTCTAGATTACCCTCTACAACCTCACAAACTTCAAAACTGCTTTCAAATAAATAAAGCCACATTATTTGTGCGTTTCATAGGCTATTTCACGCTACGGGTTAAAACGGGAGTTTGAAATACGCAACGGGCGAAGCCGGTGAGGGCCAGTTAGTGTGTAATATTCGCACACAATTATTGAACAATATCATTAACCCTGCATTGTAAATGTGCCTTCCTCTGGTAGTTACAAGTAATTCATAAAAAAAATCCTTTGTCGTACCAGTACCTATAGTTACTGTTCTTTATCTTCGCAGAACTGGCAACACGCGATTGATACTTCGTGTGTTGCAAACGTTTATAAGTGACGTTTTGTTTGCCGTTTGAAAAATGTAACTCATCATCATCATCATCACAGAGTGAATCCCAAAATCCCAGTTGCATTCAAAGGTTGCACTTTGGCGCCCGGGGTTCGCTCTTCTATTTCTCTTTGCCATAGTTTGGTTATCATAGTTTTTAAGGGCACGCTGGGTGACTGCCGTCTGTTAATCAGCAGGTGCATCGGCTTCCAGGCGAGATTGGATTGGGCCCCACGTTTTTATTCTAAAACTAGATGTTGCCCGCGTGGAATTCTGATCCCGTTCCCGTAACCCTTGGGAACCTATTCCTGGGATAAAATTACGTGAATCTTTTGTTTGGGAATATAGAAAAAGTGTTCTTTTTTTTTCAGGCAATTTTTGATTATTTTCTCTCCGTAGAACCATCCTCGTACTTCAAGGAATATTATAAAAAAAAGAATTAGTGAAATCGGTTCAGCTGCTCTCGAGAATTGCGCTTAGCAACACATTCAGCGATTCATTTTTATGTTATAGACTAGCTGTTGCCCGCGGCTCCGCCCGCGTAGAATTCAGATCCCGATCCCGCAACCCATGGGAACCTATTCCCGGGATAAAAAGTAGCGTATGTGTTATTCCGGACTATAATCTATCCCTGTGCCAAATTTCAGACAGATCCGTTGAGCCGTTTTTGCGTGAAAGAGTAACAAACATCCATCCATCCATCTATACTTACAAACTTTCGCGTTTATAATATTAGTAGGATTAGCTAAATAACTATTCTGTTTCAGGTATGCGAGACGAAACTAACTTATATTATGGTCAAGGTATACTTGGCGGTATTAAGATCTTAACATGCATAAATACACATAGTTGAGCAAACGTGCAACAGGTAATTAGAATAGTGTGCATGTTAATATACCATTGAGTCATCTATTCGAATTCAGTTCGTCAGTATGTGATAAAATATTTCAGTAAAGTAAGTTTGTTGGGGGCCGCTCCAGGTACCCCTCTGCTGTTATCAGAGGGGACACTGCGAATGGCCCAGGGTCAGTCGGAGTGCGAAGGATATGCTCTATGGGTAACCTTACACCCCGGCGTCTGTAGTCGGTTCAAGCCCGACATAACCGCCCCCGCTGGCTGGCGGGGGGGGGGGGGGGTATCCGAAAGGATTTCCGCACGAAAAAAGAAAAGGTACCTGATGCATGTCAACCAATGGTCTCAAATTAAAATGAGATAGATAGGCTGTCAATACAGTCATGATCTCGAAGTGCACTTATTACACATATATGTAATTATTATTTTCAAAATATACTTTCTTCAAATAAAATTATTTTTACCGGATTCTTCTACTCCTCCATGTATTATTTGGCTTTTACGGGAGTCACTTATTAGTATTATTAGAGTATTTGGATTATTTGAATTAATTACATTACCAAAAGAACCACCGTTTTCGAAAACATTTTTCCTACAAGAAAGCTAACAGGCGTTGTTTGTATAACGAGAATCTTATTAGCAATGGTAGGTAAAACTATTCGACGTCGAAATCGAGGCATTGCAGATTCGAATCTAACTCAGGTCAACAATACAATTGCATTTAGCGTTGACTGAACACATCGTGTTTAGGAGAGGTGAAGAAAGTTAGAGTAATTGTTCTTTGTGAACGTTGTTGTTCTTTGTGAATAAACAAGCAGATAAGTACCATACTATGTAAATACACGTATGGGGATCAAGCAGATAAGTACCATACTCTGTACATACCTACACGTATGGGGATCAAGCAGATAAGTACCATACTATGTACATACACGTATGTGGATAAAGCAGATAAGTACCATACTATGTACATACACGTATGGGGATAAAGCAGATAAGTACCATACTATGTAAATACACGTATGGGGATCAAGCAGATAAGTACCATCCTATGTACATACACGTATGGGGCCCACCAAGATCTTTGGAGCCGAAGCCAACCTCTCTTGCAAGCCGGTACTGATTGACGGCCGAGGCTATCCTCTAGGGGTTGATGAGTCTCGGCATCCATTTGTCCTATACGTGTCCGTAATTTATTAGTTCTACAATAATGTCTGGATTTGGGTGCTAAGTATATATTAAGCATATAATATTAAATATTCTACAACATTCTACACAACGCTTTCTAGACCCAAAGTAAGCATAGTTTAACTAGCTTGTGTTATGGGTTCCAGAATGCGGATAAACATGCTTATATACCTTTTTTGTAAATACGTACGTATTATACATAGAAACACCCAGACCAATGCATAGACATATTCATGCATACAAATATTGGCACTGAGCGGGAATCGAACCCGCGCCCCCTGTCGTAGCAGTCGAATGCACTACCGCTACGCCACAGAGGCCGTCAATGAAGATCGAGTTAATGAAAGTGTGTCAAAAAATTTAAACCTATGTGCAACTTACTCTATAAGAAGAATAAAATTATGTATAATTATTACATATTTATTATGTAATTATAATTCTTTTATTAGCAATATGAGGAAAATTATTATTGGAAATACCTACCACACTTTGTGATATAGACACATTTACATGTTATACAATAAATGAATAAAAAAAGTGTTGAAGTGTCTGAAAATATTGTAACCCAAATACACACATCAAAAAAATCTAAGCAACATGCTTAATGTTACATAATTCTGCAAATTATATTGGACAACTAGCTGACCCGGCAGACTTCGTACTGCCTCAATCGATAGTACCTTTTAAACCTTCTCTGGACCTCCACAAATAATTCAAGACCAAAATTAGTCAAATCGGTCCAGCCGTTCTCGAGTTTTAGCGAGACCAACGAACAGCAATTCATTTTTATATATAAGAAGAAGAAGAAGAAGAAGAAGAAAGAAGATTATCCTACTTTTTTACCATAGGTGGGCAGGTATGTAACCTTTTTGGTTCCAGATTACCTACTGGATCGTTAGAAAAAAAAACTCGATTGTGTTTTGTTTTTCTTTTTCATAAAATTAAAAGCTGATACCTACATTAGTTCCAATTTAAATGTGTTTTCTTTTGATAATTAAGAAATTTGGTATCGTTTGAATTTTATAGTTTTAACCAAGTTTTAAGTTTTTGATAAAATTGAATTGTGAGATATTCTTTACGAGCGACGTCATTTGACCGCTGATGAAATGCAAAGAGCTGTGGGAATGATACAAGCGGGAAGAATCAGCATTTTGATGTGAACAGGAGCATTATCTGCCGTCTGTGGCAGCGTTACACTACGACAGGAAATCCCGAAGAGCAGCACCCGGGCCGTGGAAGGAGTACAACCACTCGGCAAGACCGATACATACAACTAACCGCAAGACGTCAACCAATGTTAACCGCCAGAGAGATAAGTTCAAGGCTACAAAACTCAAGTGCTGTTGTTGTTAGCCCCCAAACCGTGCCAAATCGACTGCATGAGTACGGTCTACGACCGCGATCAGGTATAGACCTATTCGTCACGGAAATCGCGCTCACAGAAATATGGTAATACCATCAGAACAGAACACAAAAATACTTATCATAGCAAAACTTTATTCAGTAAATCACTGGGTACATAGTATAAAACAAAGTCGCTTTCTCTGTCCCTATGTCCCTATATCCCTATGTATGCTTAAATCTTTAAAACTACGCAACGGATTTTGATGCAGTTTTTTTTAATAGATAGAGTGATTGAAGAGGAAGGTTTATATGTATAATAACATCCATTGCACCCGTGCGAAGCCGGGGCGGGTCGCTAGTAAATTTTATATAAGGAGTATAATTTGATGTCCATATGTATAACAAAAGATAAATTAATAGTATGTTCATAGAAACCGAATTATAGGCTTACGTGAAAGGTTTAATGATATGAGAACAAGATAGGTATATATGGACCTTAACCTACCCTGAAGAGAGAAGTTAATGAGTATATGATCTACATATAACAGCGTTATTAATCCAGTGGGACAACAAGTTTGATTCTCTGTTGAGTCTGTTGGCAGTACATACACATACATTATCAAGTAGGATTGATAAGTGAGATATCACAATTTATTCTCATCTCATTGTGCCACTTTTATGACAGACACTATAGATAGAAGAAGCAAAGTAATTTGAATTTAGAAGATCTAGTGGGGCGGATATCACACAGTGATTGTCAAACTTCGGGCCAAACTTAGATATTTTTGTTGCAGTATTTTTATTCAAAATTACAGACCTTAGGCTATATGCATATTATTCGACGCGTCTTTATATATTGAGCCATAAATATGAAGAAAATGAAATCAAATCAAACGTCATCAACGTCAAAAACACAAAAAAATGTTTAATTTGTATGGTAGGTACCCGAAACCTTGAACGTACAAACCCCATCAGTTCTTCCCATTAGCCAAACAAGATGATTGGCGAAAGAATTTTTGAAATCGGATTAGTGGTTCTTGAGTTATTGCATAAACAGACATCCAGAACAACAGACAGACCGTCACAAAAATTATAATCATGTGAAACGTCGAGAAAAGTGATGGTGTCCACCTGGTTGGTGGCCCGAAGTAATATACCCCAAATTCTCAGTGTAAATATTTGTAAGCATGAAAATGTCTATTTGCATTAGTCTGGGTGTTTGTATATATAATATGTATGTATATACAAAAAAAAAATTAAGTATGTTTATCCGCAGACCACACAGCACATAACATAAGCTAGTTAAGTTATGCTTACAATGTCCTGGAATTTTTACATACATACATACATATAGTCACACCTTTTTCCCATAGGGGTAGGCAGAGACAACATCTGTCCACTTGCTACGATCTTGGCATATACCTTTCGCTTCTTCCACATTCATAATTGTTTTCATACATGCATGGTGGTTACGGGTACTTCTAATTTTTATTTATTATTATTAAATTCTTTCATGAAATTAAATTCACGTTGCTATATAATAAAAACAGGTTAAAAACAGTTTCTAGTTACTTCCTCCTTGGATAGCAACAATATTACACAATTAACTAATAGAATTAATTTATTAAAGTAATCTTATTTGTTTTCTATTCACAAATACAATGTATCTTATTCTGTTTATCTGCACTCTAGAACCCCTATTATAAGCTATGCTTAGTTTGGGTCTAGAGAGCACTGTAAAGTGTCCTAGAAGATTATTATTATTTAAATATATGCATATAGGTTATTTTCCATCTGATTACATAGAGGTTAGATAGTAACTCATATTTGGAATATAAATTCTACTATTTTATTACTAATTAAATGACTGTTTAATTTAATGCTATTTGAGTGTGCTCTTCAGGATGTATAAATGATAATGAATAACCAGCAGTTTGTCCTTGCATCAAATGATTTTGAAAAATATATGAATAAACAGTTAAGACCTTAGGTATCAGGTTGCCTACATTTTGCATAAAATATAAGTAAGAATGTTTACTTGTTTACATCAATATGAAAAACAATCAAAAGGGTTCAATTTTCAGATTAAACATTATTAAATTGAGTGCAACTCCACTCTATATTTCTAGATTATTTATGAATAAACAGAGTAGACAAAGTAAACTGTGCCATAATAAGATAGCAATAAGGTGCTGATCTCTTTACATTAAGCTATCACTTTATTTTTTTGCAATTTTTTATGTTTATCTTGGCACATTAGCCATAAATTCTGTTAAAAATAATAGGAGAGTGAAATGACTTGCACATTTGGTATAAACAATCTAAGCTGGATAACGTTAAAACATTATATATTCAGTTATGTGTTCAGTAGATACTTGGATAGGAACTTCAGACAGTCAATTTGGTTGAATGAACTCATTGGAAGGTAGTTCATAAGGCCATTTTTGTTTACTCACAGTGTAGACCATCACATGGAAGATATGAAAAATATTTGTAAATCAAATTGATGAACTTACTTTATATATTTCTAATATGTACAATATTAACAACTATTCAAACTTTATTTCGAAATTAGAGAAGTGCAAAGTAGGACATATAATATCTTCAGAAAGATAATGTTGTAGTAAGGCAGTATCGTTACTGTCTACAAAAAAATTGTATGCCAAGAGTGAGACATTACCGCCGTAACACCAGTCGGCATTTCCGAAAAAATAAATGAAAACATTAATGATAA
Organism: Cybosia mesomella; assembly: GCA_946251805.1. Taxonomy (NCBI): domain Eukaryota; kingdom Metazoa; phylum Arthropoda; class Insecta; order Lepidoptera; family Erebidae; genus Cybosia; species Cybosia mesomella. The sequence continues at coordinate 6,409,296 of OX276406.1, forward strand.
ACGTGTACATTGTAGTAGTCTATGATTTGCGGATAGAAAACTTGTTAATTAATTATCAGTATTAGTACAGCGTCTAAAAATATCTTCTAACCAGTTACGATAATATATACCTGGAGATAGATTATAGGGTGTGGTAAACACAGAGGGAAACTGCAAACTCGTTTAGAGTTCAAAAGTCTCACAAGTAGCAAACCCTCGACATCCCACAACGATTAGCGTACCAACAGTGGATAGCTTCCACTACAACCTATGTCGATATAAAATCGCGTTCATGTAACTCACTATGTAGGTACATGAATCATACAACATACATCTACTGGCTACATAAAATTATACACAAAACATACCCGATTGAATGAAAATCAAAGAAAACACTAGAGTATTGAATTATATGGTAATTTACCTTGTCGCATAACGTTTTTACTTGATTTTCTGTCAACTGCTTGCATTCGTTTAGTTGCTCTATCCATTGATCCAGTTCTTTTAGAGACGCCTTGTCCTCCATACTTTGTGTCTGTAGGTTTAACGTGCTACACGTTAACTGGGATTTTGATTGTCTTTAGGTTTAAAATGTACACAAAACCATGCGAATTACGTATTTTACACTTTGCCCAGAAAACTGACTACGGCAGACACTTTACAAAATGGCGTTTGCGTGACGTCAATTTTCGGAAAAGAAATCCACCAAGCGGCTCAGCATGTAACTAAAGAGATGATGCTATTTATGGATGCGTTCAGAAAAATAGAAGTGGATTAAAAAATATGTACTGTTTTTATTTATCAGTATTACTTAATTTTAAAGACGTAAACATCCAAAACGAACATATCAATGTTGAAACTGTATTGTCCACACTAAATATGTTGTTTGATACCAAATGAACAAACAATTTCGTTGCGTAAGGTAAGGTTAGCTAATCCGAATAAAGGTTCATATTGTTTCAACCTAATAAACAAATAATATATTCGTAAAGTCATAATTTTTATTCAGTGCAGAAAATAAATTTAGTATATACGAATACTTACACTCACTTTTAATGAGCCTGAAGGTACGATTTTCGCTTTAGTCATTGTTTGTGGTGCTTCGACTATGAAGTCCATTTAGGAGCTTAGTAACTGTACAATATTGATTGAATTGAATTAAGTAACACTGTAGTTATATTATAATCGATTAAAAGAATTTTGAAAATAATTCTGATAATATAATATTTTCTAATCTTCTTTCGCCTATAAAATGTCAAAACAATTATGCGCAAATTCTATAAAATTTTGTTGACAAATTGACATTCCCGTTATTCAAATAATTTCAAAGCATTTTTAATTAGAGCTTGGACCTGCTTACAAACTTGCAAAGAATATAGCTACTCCACAAACCAGGTATCATAGAGAAATCCTATACATACTTTACTGGTTGCATTACATATCTCACAGACATAACAGACTGATCATTTTCAATTTATATTTAAGCCTTTACTACACAAGCAATGTAGCTCAGATGAGGCCGAACTAAGGCTGACAACCACGAATCACTGTATAACTGCATACGTTCATAAAGCTGATTGAAAAGGCCAGCATTAAACATTTTACTATCCAAAATATTAGTGCCTGTCCACATCACCACGGCACGATGTCGTCGCCGTGGAACGGTGAAGTGTCGCGGCGGGTTGCCGTGCCGTGCACTAGCGTTGCCGTGAAACGGTGCTTCGGACGGGGCGGCATCGTAGGCCGGCGAAACTTCTTCAAAACTTAATACAGATACAGATAAAATAACTGTAAAATTTATGGTCACAGGTTTTCAACGCCTCATATTTTCAATTGAAATGATTTCCATCACTATTCATAATTGAAAGATATGGGTGCACCCAATACTGTCTTCTTACTTTTGACGTGACAACGTCTTATAATTCGATAGAGCGCGTTTACCCCCTTGCCGGCCAACGGGGGTGGTTATGTTGTGTATCGACTAAAACCGCACGGTGTCCACCCTGAGTGTCCGTTGCCGGGCACCCCGGGTAAGCCCTCGAAAGGATAACTCCAGGGTTGCCGGCGGACTTTGGCCGCCACCGCGGCCTCGCCTGGTGGGGTCGGGTTTTATCCCGCTTCGGTGAGTTGGCAGGCTTGTGTAGGGCACACACGATACGCCTCCGCCACGGCCGGCTTCTGTAAGAACTGCGAGTCGGCCAACTGCCGTCCTCAGGCCCCGATCATGGAGGTCGGTAGTCCCGGGCGAAGATAAGTCTGCGGCGTCCTCGCCGCAGACTGCGAAACTCGAGGGGCAGGGTTCTCTCCCGCTCCCTCTCCGCCATCTCTTTCGCGCGCATTACCTGCTCGCAGAAAGAGGCGGCAGCGTGCCACTTGCTCCCGTCGGAGACCACGGCTCTCACCATGGTCTCCAACGCGAGAACGTCCACGCCCAGGACCGCAACGAGATCCCGGCGTTGACTCGCCCACGCACTCCACCAACGTGTGGAGCGCCGTGTCTTCGCCAGGATCCTCGCAGTGCTGGCACTGCGGCGTTGTCTCTCGGTGGATGTGCCATAGATACTTATCGAAACACCCCGTGTCCGGTAAATATCTGGCACATCCGGTAGGAGAGGTCCCCATGGTCCCTCTCCAACCACTCCTTCATGATCGGTCTCAACGCCGCAATGGTGGATTCCCCCCACCTTGGATGCTCAAGGGGCACCCTCCATATCTCCATGAGTTCCTGGCGGAGCAGGGACCGCTGAGCCCTGATTTCTCAGGGCTCCGGCCTATGGCCCCGCTCCAGCGCCTCCTTCCGCCACTGGTACAGCAGCGCAAGGGCTCTCGCTTCCAGGTCCCATGGAGGGGTCCCGGCTAGAAGACATGCCGCCTCGACGGAGATCGTGCGATACCCCCTGATGACTCTGACGGCTATTGCTTTTAACGGGCTGTTTAGAACAGCCACGTTGCGGGCCGCCAGAGTCTCCACCCATACGGGGGCCCCGTACTTTGCGGCGTCGTGACGTACATTTTTACGGTACGGCAACGTAAATTTCCACGTCACGGCAACGCGCCGCGCTCCGGCACCGCTCCGTTCCACGGCGGCGACGTCGTGACGTGGTGATGTGGACAGGCCCTTAGGCAGGCAACTGGAATTTAAATACATACGAGTAGAATTGTTTAGTTATTGATTTAATTTTTAACCGACGAAAAAACGGAGCAGGTTCTCAAGTCGACGCGTATATTTTTTTTATGAATGACCACGCATAACTTTTTATAGAATAGTCCGATTTTGATAATTCTTTTTTATTGATAATTCTTTTTTATTCTTTTTGATAATTTTTTTAAATTGTATACCCCGAAGTTGGTCCCTTATAAATTTGAAAATAAAAACTTCTTTAGGCGCGTTGAGCACTTTCCATATGAGCACTTTTTCGGCTGAAGAAAATCACGGACTCGTCTTTTTTTAAATTTCATCATTACCGAGCCGCCTATGTCATTTGTCACCGGGACGCCTATGTTACTCGTCACATGCTCGTCACCGAGACGCCTACGTCACATTTATTTCATGTGTGTAATTTTTTAATCGTCGAAGATTTTTTTTTTCTTTCTTTATTTCATTAGGGAGGGAGGAACGGAGGGACGGAGTTGATGATGATGACGATGGTGTTGATGATGAGGAGTTCCTACGGCCACCATCCTACTCCATCATTAGACCAGCTCCATGGTACCATATTAATACATTGTCATCCAAACTTGAGGCTTACTGCTTCAAAATTCAGTTGCAAGATTTGACCCGCACTAACATCTACACTAATCTACATCTTATTATAAAGAGAAATTATATTTTGTATGTAACGAATAAACTTTAAAACTACTGGACCGATTTCAAAATTTCTTTTACCGTTAGAGAGCTACATTATTATATGTATATTATATATATTTTTGCTAGTAATTAAAATAACCTATGTTACTCAGTTAACATAGGTTATATTAATTACTAGCAAAATTAGAGATCCTTAGAAATCCCTACTAACACCAACCCAAGCAGTAAAAAAATGTCTTTCATCGCATACGTTGGATAACGTATTGATGATAGAAAAAAATGTATTATAGAACATATCAATATCTACAAAAAAACTTCGGAAGACCATATATTCAACTATTGTAATTATTCCACTATTTCTACTTTTTTCATTTTTAAAGTTTATAGAAATACCGAAAAAAATCAGACCATTTTATCCATACCTTTCTATTAATTCTTATCAAAATAAATGAGTTTTCTAGACTATTTCGATTCCTGTTGATTACTTTTTGGATATTGAAATCGGATATTCTACTTGGACTCAAAAGATATTACGAAATTAGAAACCAAGAAACACGCCGACACGTCGTCGGTGTGGCTCCACGGAGTGCAGCGAGCAACGCGACGGGAGAGGTGGCACTGAACCAGGCACCATGTGGGATAGGGGTATGCGCATCAATGAAATAGGAGTAAAAAAATTATACCCCCTAAAATAAAATATATAAAAGAATTAAAAAAAATGTAAATAAAAAAAGGTTTATTTGAAATTTAGACTTTTTTTGGGGATGATATAGGGGATGACAGTTCGTTGGTCTTCTGGGCACCACAAGAGGCATGCGATGCGGAGGAATTTCATGATGCAGTTTAGGTTTCTTGAATTATTATTCTATTTCTTTATAATTATTTGTAAATATTTATTTTAATCTCATATTGCTAAATGTGGGTTTAACGGAAAATTATTATATCCGTTATGTTAAATAAACGATTCTCTCCATTTTTTTTTAAATTTCTCTGTGTCTGTCTGTTTGTTCGCGATGGGCGGTAAAACTATTGAACAGATTTTGATGCGGTTGTCCACCGGTTGTGACCAAACGATAACCGACCTCCGTGCAGGCGGACCCGCGGGCATCAGCTACTATTTAATAAAAAATATCGATTAATAGGTACATAATATTTATCTTATGTTTCCATTATCTACAAGAAAAAACTATTCAATTAAATAATAAATCATTTTTTCCATTTCTGGCCGTTAAAAATGGTTGACTATCGATAAACAACCGTCAACGGTTCTCAACCGGTTGGTTGAAATCGTTGTCAACATGCCTTTACATCTATAGCCTAAACGTACATTTTTAATATAATATTCCGTTTCATGTTCAGTTCAACCATAGTCTATGGTGATGGCCAAAATACCAGTTGTCAGTATTAAAATAAGTTTCTGTTTCTTTCTGGTAATTTAATATCCTGTTTGTGTCAAAGATTCGGTCATCCGGTCTTTTCACTTTCGCGTCGGGATAGTTTGGTTGGTACGTAATTTCGTATCCGCTAAATAAGTTTAAATCAAAAATGACTGAAACTTTAAAGCTAAGAGGGACTCTTTGCGGCCACAATGGTTGGGTTACGCAAATTGCAACGAATCCTAAATACCCGGACATGATTTTATCTTCATCACGAGGTAAGTTTAACCCGTACCTTATGTTCCGAATTTTTGTATGTGAAATAACATCCTTTCACATCTGATTTATGTCTTGTTATTTCTCATCATAAATTATGTTTTCGAATAATTCGATGTACACTTGCTTGTGTTTCAAATTGATTTATGTGATGATACCATTATTGCCACGCGAGACCTGAGCGGCAAGCGGATATGGGGCTGAAAATCTATATTGCCAATATTATTTCATTATTTTCTTTTCATTCTTTAATCATGTTTTAAACTAAATTTCAGACAAGACCCTAATCGTATGGAAATTGACTCGTGACGAAACCAACTACGGCGTCCCTCAGAAGCGTCTGTACGGTCACTCTCATTTCATCTCGGATGTGGTTCTATCCAGTGACGGCAACTACGCTCTGTCTGGCTCATGGGACAAGACCCTCCGTCTGTGGGATCTCGCCGCTGGCAAGACTACCAGGCGTTTTGAGGACCATACTAAGGTGTGACAGAACTTTACCTTTGTGTTAGGTTAGATTTAAGTGCCGATGCGCGGCAGAAGACCAAGTGTATTTGTGCCTTTGCGAGGCAGAAGAACACATGTTCCTGCTAGCACTGCGAATTCTGGGAGGTAAGATTGTTGTTAGTCATGATGCACTTTTTACTCTGAAACTAACAACCAGGCATTGCACTTACATATTTTCTTGTAGTTGTTTTCATATTAAATTTAAAGTCCTAGATAATTGTGTACAACCATATGGTCTACAATTTAACACATGTACAAGCATCAAACAAAGATCTTATATTAAATAGAGGTAGATACAGCACTGACACTTAAAAATGGTCACTCAAACTGAGGTTAATTACGCCTCAATATAGTATTGAGATAACATTTCTACTTCATTTTAATATAAAATTATTGCATATACAGACAGCTTCATGTTCTTACATTGTTTTTATGTTATACAGGATGTCCTGTCGGTGGCTTTCTCAGTAGACAACCGTCAGATTGTGTCTGGTTCCCGAGACAAGACCATCAAGTTGTGGAATACACTCGCTGAGTGCAAGTACACTATTCAAGATGATGGCCATTCAGACTGGGTATCATGCGTTAGGTTCTCTCCTAACCATGCTAATCCCATCATTGTGTCTGCTGGTTGGGATCGCACTGTCAAGGTATGTATTGATCTATAATTACAAATATTTCACTTTAAAAGTTCTGTTAATTATTCAATAACAAGAAATAACCTAAATCTCTTACAGGTCTGGCATCTTACCAACTGCAAGCTGAAGATCAACCACTTGGGTCATTCTGGATACCTTAACACAGTCACAGTTTCTCCTGATGGCTCCTTGTGTGCTTCTGGTGGCAAGGACATGAAGGCTATGTTATGGGATCTTAATGATGGCAAGCATCTCCACACCCTGGACCACAATGACATTATCACCTCACTGTGCTTCTCACCTAACAGATATTGGCTATGTGCTGCATTTGGACCTTCCATTAAGATTTGGGTATGTATATATGTATTTCACTTCATACCTGACATTTCACATAAAGCTGTAGTGCTAGAAATTTTTAGCGTTATTTTATTTAGGTTTTTCCAAAATATGTGAAAACAGTTCTGAATATTAAGAAAAAATTAAGGATGGTGTCAAAAGAATGTTTTTCTGATACTAAAATGGTTTAGGTACCTGCCCTGACCATCCTGTCTCAAAACTCCATCCTGTTTAACTATGAAGATGTGGCTAAAGATTCATACAGCTGTGACATTATAGGGCTTAATTAGATGCTGCTGACAGGGAAATTGAAAAATGAATTTGAGTGATTCACTAATATATCTTTCATTTCTTAGGATCTGGAAAGCAAGGAGATGGTTGAGGAGCTGAAGCCAGAAGTCATCCACCAAAATCAGACCACAAAGACGGACCCACCTCAGTGCTTGTCTCTGGCATGGTCTACAGATGGCCAGACCCTATTTGCTGGTTATTCTGACAACATTATCAGGGTGTGGCAGGTTTCAGTCTCTGCACGATAATATGTCTAAAATTTGTAGTTTCATTTATTTTTGTGCTTCTATTCTTTTAAAACTATGTATGAGACAGTGAGGATAAAAATAAATGGAATTATTTGACTTAATTTTAGCATTTTCATTGTGATCTCCTTGTAAGTTTAAAGTTAATTAGCTTCCATAATAAGTATAGGAATAATGTATAAGTTAAGTTATACATGTCATGTAAAAATTATGTATTGTATTTAATGTAAATAAAATAGTTCTTACACAGTAATATTCGTCCATTTATTAAGAATATTGGATGAACCCAGTTCTATGTGAAGGCATAAACTCACCAATTCTCATAGCAGTCTTAGTATATTTTAATTATCTTGTTTAGTCCCTTTTATTTTATGTATATAAGGTGTCACCAAATTAGGTCTCTGAATTTGGTGAGATGACTTGGTATCGACAAAATATGTACCTATTTGAAACAAAAAAATATCGGGTAAAATAAAAATAATATCAATATAAAAAAAAAACACCAGCGTCACATGACGCGACGAGTACACTTGACGCTGGTCGCGATTTAGGTATTTCCCACACAGCCGCTTTGAGAATACTGCGAGAACTCCACGCTTAACGCTTACCACTTTCTGCGGGTGCAGGAGCTCCTTACCACAGATTTTGACCCGCAGTTAAGATTTTGTAGGACTGGAAGATCCTACCAGAAAAAAATTGTGGACAAACGAGTCCACTTTTACTTGCATGAAAATTTGATGAGTTGAGACGGTATAATTTTCCTCAGAAACAGTACAGTCGATTTGGGTAACTTTGAACATTTTTTACCTGATTATTAATGTAACAATCTGATTATATTTATTACATCTTTATTTTATAGAATAAATACTTAGATTATTAAATTAATAATCTAAGAATAAATAGTGTCCTTTTGAGTTGGTTTATTTTTCTAAACCAATAAATTTATGGAAAAAACAAAGACTCACAAAAATTTTCCCCAAAACTCAAATTCTAAGTTATCACAAGTTTTAGGTAACTTTGAATATATATTTTTTGGATTTAAAAACCTTTATTATCCAAATATTTTAAGATTTGGGTAAAATAGAATGATGTATTCTTATTAAAAAAAGTCCCAATCTATAAAAATCATAACTCACTTGTATACAAAGAGTATATAAGATGGAAGAGAAGGCACCTCTAACAAATAGTTGAGCTCACCGACTGTCCATAGACAGAACATTCTTCATTTCTTTTGTCTATGGTTCGAAGAGGCCATTACAAAATTCAGAAAAATGACGGCCGAACGGCGACAATGCTGCCAACATCAGGACCTTGCATTAGAGAAATAAATTGTTTTATAATAATCGATTAATATGATTATTTATCGATTTAAATCTATTCGACCTTTAAGTATTTGAGAGTGAATTAAAATTTCCGAAGTAATCTTGATTTCTTTATTTGGCGTAAAATACATGAAATTTCTTATAAATTATCATTAATAGGTTTGAACATAAGTACACAAATGATATGATACATTAGGTACACAATACGACCTCTGTGGCGTAGCGGTAGTGCGTTTGACTGGTAAGTCATAGGTCGCGGGTTCGATTCCCGCTCAGTGCAAATATGTCTATTTGCATTGGTCTGGGTGTTTCTATGTATAATATGAATTTATTTACAAAAAAAAAGTATTTAAGTATGAAGAACCCATATGACAAGCTCTGCTTACTTTGGATCTAGATGGCGTTGTGTAATTTGTCCTAGAATATTTATTTATTTTATACATTATCTGGGTAAGGGTAAGGGTAAGGGTTCCATTTAATCAATAAGTTTCAACGTACATATTTAAGTAGGTACTTACTTACTTACTTACATAATAAAAATGACACAATATATTAATTATATAAAATAAGTATGCTAACTTTTCCTATGAATTTAAATAGGAAATAATCAACATCCTTGATGGGACTTGAACCCGTGACTTCCCTTCTATGTTAAGGCTTTCCAGAACAGATCCTGGTATGTTTCTGGGAGTCCCCCTAGAATGGGACTAGTTATGTGTTCCAAGCCCCGTCCTGGAGGTTGACTTTTTAAGATTTAAATTTATACAACCTTACCTTACCTACATGGTGATTCTTAATTAGATTAGAAACTTACTGTCTCTTCGAATATTCATTAAATAATTACTGAGAGAAGAAACGTATATAAATAACGAATATGTATGTTGTTGTAATTTTCATATCAATTGGCTATTTGACAATTGTTGTGATAATGTAACAATAATTTACTTAATCTGTTAGATACAGTAGCGTAAAGGTTCACAATAATTACACAATATGTGTTTTGCATTAAAATAAATTAGAGTTTTGTTGTCGGTGGATTAGGAGATTTAGGAGAAACTGAAACGCGGGCTGTTTGAGCATTGTGTGACGATCGCTCACAGAATTAAATGTCGCGTTTTATAAAGTTTCATTGTTTATTGAAATATGCCGTCACAGCCAGAATAGATTGCGCAATTTTCGTGCGAATTTCAAATTACTGGAGGAAAGAATATTTACTTTTTCTAATAAATAACGTTTTTCTGAGGAAAGTCCATTGTAATTATAAAATAAACTTAAATATATTATATATTAAAAAAAATTATTTTCGAAAACTGTGGCCAATTACAGTAGTTATATTTACAAGGGCTTTTATAGGAACTTCAGAAGTATCAGTGCGCTTATGTAGCGCATTACCTGAAAATAACTATTATAGGTACTATATTTTAAGAGCATGTTAAGTTAGCTTAAACGTAACTAGCAATAGCCTAAGTTCGAATGTCACAAGTGAAAATAATTGCGTTTAATTAAAACTACAATGCGTATCACGTTTTACTCAACTAATTACAGTAAATTGACGTGAGAACCTATTTCAGTTGAACGAATTTTCACTGGTGAAATCCCGACTGAGTCAACCAAAGGCATATGTCATTTTCTAAAAAAAGAGAGGTTGAGTAATTAGTAATATTGTTTCTGATTCCTAAAAAAAATATTATATTTTTTTTTACCCTCGTCGAAAAACGACGGCTAATATAATCTTGACCTGTTTGTGTACGCATCTCATTTGGGAGCCGTGGCATCATAGCTCCCTAACGGATGGACCCATTTGAATGCAGTTTTTTAATATGAAATCTTTGCTAGTTAATGATGAGATCTTACTTGAACAGGACCGATTAATTTGAAATTTGTTGTACCGTTAAGTTGGTAGTATGTCTATGATATATATTAACCTTGGCCTGTAGCTGCAGCTTCAAGTAGTCTGCGGCAAATCTTAGTCTTCAGCTACTTACAACAGATATAGCGTGTTTGAGCTCATTGGAATGGTCTCAATGAGTGAGTACTAGTATATCTAAGTTTAAAAGGTATAAAATAACAATAAAAATATTTAAAATACCCCCAACACAAATAAAATCTTCCAAAAAGCAAAACTAAAATGTGTTGGTTAGCCCAGTAACAAAGTAATATTTTGATTCAAGCGTGTCATGTTAAGTGTATCTTCTTTTTAATGTTGAACATACACTTATGCATGCACATAATGATCAGGCCACTCCTATATACGCTGGACGTTCAAAAAGTGAATAAGTACCCACTTCAAAACAATAAATATTTACAAGTACCGTTGTTCTGAACTTTTATAAGAAATGTAGAATGATAAACAAAACGGAACAATTTGTTAGTTAAGTAATTGGTGGGTAATTAATAATAAATAACAATTGAAAAATTGATTAAATCATTAAAATTTGTTCGTAAAGAAATAAAAAATGAAGACAAACAGAAAAGCTTGAAAAACGAACAGTTTTTTTTTGATTTGTTAACAATATTTTGAAGACCCTATTTCAAATACTTCGTATAAAGGATGATTCACGATACACTGTGTCGCGACCAGGATGGGCCCCGGCTGGGGTGCGGTCAAACATTTACAGGAGTTTAGGGCAACGCTCCCTAAAACCAAGACCGGCAATAGTACTGAAGATAAAAAAAATCAGCGATTGGTTTTTCGATCACTTTAATTCTTAGTATGTCAATTAACGTTTCCACTCTGTATATTGCAAGTGAACAGAGAAAGCCGATTTTTGGATATCCTGTAGAGGGGACTCAAAATAGAAGGGATTCCTTATGATATGATCTTTCGCTTTATCTTGAAAAAGGATTAAATTTGTTTTTTGAAGTGAATATTTCTATACGCACTTTGAGAAATTTTCACTTTAAAATAACAACGCTATCTTTGTTGTAGATGATCAACTATTTTGTTCTGACCTTGATGAAGTTTCGAACTAATTCATAATGAAAAACATAGATGGCATTGTTTTTTTACTTCTGTCGGCACTCCCGGAGTGCCACTGTTTCTTTTTTCTTGACAACTCGGTCCTCCCTCCCGATACGAAAATGTATTCATATCATAGTTTTTTTTGCACTACAATTTAGGTCTTATGACATAGGGACACGTTGTAAAAAAGCAATAAATAAATTACATGAGCACAATTTTCGTAACGCGGCGTAGCATCGGGAAAATTCTAGATGAGGGCGGAAGTTCGTCGTAGACAATTTTGCTCGACAATTTGATGTTGAGCTTTTAAGAGTGCCTTAAGCTTTATACACATCTAGTCCCGGTGTCCCTCCACCATTTGTCCCGGATAAATTTGTGGCGGACACTGCGAAAAAAGTTGCGAAATCCCCCAGTGGGGGACAACGCTACTGAACGCTTCCCAGAGACCTCCAGTATGGCCCAACGGGAAGATTTCAGTAGCGTTGTCACCCACTTGGGAGATACATATACGACATATGCAAAAATCTGATTTCTCGGTTCACTAGCACTGTCAAATGTATATAATGAATACACTATTTGTGAAGCAAGCAGCAATGCAACACACCACAAAACAACACATACGGCCGTGCAAAGAATATACGGAAACAGCCCGCTGTAGCGTGAATCATCATTTATTCATGGTCAGTGTCACATCTGAATATTAAGCCCTAAATATTGTCTAGCATATTTTCGGGCTTCAGACCATATATATATAAACAATGATGTTTTTATTAATGCTATTCGACCCTAGAGTCGACTAGTGATATGGTCTTATGAAGACTAGAGCTGAATAGCATTAAACATCAAAAATCTCATCATCATCTCAGTGTTGAGTCCCAGTCACATACGAAGCCCTCAGAGCTCGGGATCCGCTTTCCGGCTCCACACCACATGTCCACCGCAGCATTAAAACGCCGTGACACGTAGCTCCTGCTTGTGTCGCTCAAGCAACGGCTCGCTTCGAAGCCGTGCAAAAGGACAGGCCAAATGATGGTTTTATAGACCTATTCTCCTTCAACCTAGCTGGCATTTTGGAATCTTCAATGACAATCTGTTGAGTTCAAGGCTAAGTATTCAGTCTTCGCCACCTTCACGTTAAGCATCAGACCGCCGTTCTTTGCAACGCCTCCTTCCACAACTTCACACGTGGCGCTAATCTGCTTCTATCTGCCCCCACCAGGGCGAAGTTGATGGTATCAATGTGGTTACTATTTGAGTCGCCTGTGGTAAAGCTGGAATAATCCAAAAATCAAAAGTTGATATCATAGTGGAAAAAATATACCAGTAACAGCATGATTTAAAAATATATTGTCAATCAGGTACATTATACGTTGTCTATCACGTATGTTATACATTGACAAAGTAAACCTATATACCAGTACCAGTAGTTTACTTAACCCCTAAGGGTTTGGCAAAAAATGTTCCCCTAAGTGTCACATGCCAATGTATGTTTCCCAAATTTTCATTTGGCAAAACAAGTTTTCGCAATTTTACACTATTACACTATTACTATTACAGCAATACTATTTTTGGCAATTTATTGTTTAACAAATAATTACATGGCAAAGTTTCATTTTACCAAGTATTAGGTAGTCAAATATGGTTAAATTTCAAGTTTAAGATCCAATTTAGATAATACACTGCTGCATGGGTGTTTGTTTCACCTTGGACAAATAATTCACAGGTAAGTTCTGTTTATGTATCCTTTTTGGAAAATAAGTTCAAAAAATTACCCCACCAAAACTGCAAGAGAACCATGAGGAAAAATTACATGGCAACACAGGAGGGTGCTAAATATTTTTGGAATTTGTTTTTTTATGGTGTTGTCAGATTTTGGAGAGATAGTTGGTGATTATACTAGGAAATGTATTTTAAATCCCATTAATACATTTTCATTATTTATTTATGGTTATGTATTTAAGACACCATGTGCCCCTTATTGATTGGACACTAATTTTGTTATACTTTATTTGAATTTAATGCAATTTCGTTCCCGTTCATGGTGGTAGTAATCGCAGTAATTGCCTTAATATATATATATTATATATATGTATATGATATGTATGTATATATATGTATATATGATATACAGGGTGGAAACTATAAGTTTGTCCAGACGATTATTTCGCCAATTTTAAAGATATTGTAAAACTTTTCACTGATTTAAAATCTGTATCGCTTAATCTATAAAATAACATAATTAAAAAAATACGTCGTTATGTGGTTGACAATTTGTACTTTGGCCATCTTAAATGTATGGGAACTGCAAAAGTACAAATTGTGAACACATAAAAATTCCTTTTTTAATTTTTTAATTTTAATTATGTCATTTTGTGGATTAAGCGATTCAGATTGCATATCGGTTGATAGCTTTGCAATATCTTCAAAAATGACCAATATATCAATTTTTGAACATGCAAGCGTTTTCAAAAATTCCATCATCATAGTTTCGCGGTTGCGTCAAAACAAAACATTAATAATAATAAAAAATGATATAACAAAAATTTTTTTTTTGTATACCACTAAGGTGGCAGACAAGCACACGGCCCACCTGATGGGAAGCGGTTACCGCGGCCCATGGACGTGTGCAACACCAGTGGCATCACACTCGCGCTGCCGACCTTGTGGGAAGGGGATGGGAAAGGAGTTTAGGAGGGGATGGGAAAGGAGTTTGGGAGGGGATGGGAAAGGAGTTTAGGAGGGGATGGGAAAGGAGTTTGGGAGGGGATGGGAAAGGAGTTTGAGCTCCGGCACTCTCACTCACCAAACGGAATGCAACAGTTCAAATACTGTTACTTGGCGTCGATATTCTGTGAGAGGGTGGTGCTTCCCCGGTCGAGTCGGCCCATTCATGCAACGGCCAAATTGACTGTTGCTTGACTCTACCACTCTTGCCATTATTTGTCTATTTAAAATAGACAAATAATAAAAATAAATAAAAAATAACAAGATTTCAAAATAATAGAAAACCAAAATAATTTTAAAATAAGCTCACCGATCAGTATCCTTGGGCAATTTAAATAGTGCAAAATAAGAGTCTGGCATTTTTCTTTTTCTGCAGATAGTGCAACATTTATTTTCGTTCCAAGACCCATTGTAGAAAAGTTCAATAGATACCTAAAAAAGGAATAGTTTTTAGTATGGCATGTGTTGTTCACCTCAGATATATTTGAGTGCTTTATGTAAGTAGAAAAAGTCAGTGAATATAACTATAAGGTACTTTTTATTTCTTAAGGACACAACTCAGAAACTGGGTAATACTTTTCCTTTTCACCTTTACTTATCTTCCATAATTTATTAGATAAGTAAAGTGATTGTTCAATTGAAAATCAGAAAATATAAGCAGTATATCACAATATATATATTTTTAGAAGTCACCTTGAACACCAGAAGGAACCTTGTTTTTGAATAAAACACAATACATCTAAATATCCCATTTATCAGACACTACCATATATATTTAATACTAGCTGTGCCCAGCGGCGTCGCCCATGACAAACTCCATCCCGTGGCACCTATTTGTCCCAACCGATAAATGGGCTATCCAACATTTTTTGAATTCGAACCAGTAGTTCCTAAGATAGGTGCGTTCAACCAAACAAACTCTGCAGCTTTATAATATTATAGTACAGATTAATAACAAAATCAGTAATGTTAGAAGAAACTTGCTAAATTAAATTTGTTTCATAATAAATGCTATGTAAAATTAATGGAATTCTTGTGGTAAGCAGATAATATTATTTATGGAATAAGAAATTAATGAACCATACCAAAGCTGGAGAAAGCACCAGCAAAAATCGAAGACTGATCTGAAGAAATGTGGCTAGAATTATTAGACATAAGTACTTACATGTTTATGCAGATTTTTTTCATCAGATGAAGATATATCTTTCGATTTTCATAGAATAAGTATTGTATCATCATAATAATCAAAATCATTGTAAAATTAGTTCCTGTCATTATAACACAGATTCCTGGAAAAACAACATAATGACACTATTATTTCCAATGGGGATGCCAACGACCGGGCAGACAATCTACCCTTTATGTGTGGGGTATTTCATCCATTTTCCTTGTGCTCTAATGGGGATAATCACACTTCATGACTACTAGTAAAACTAAAAAGTCAAATTCCGTAGCAATGATCTCACATTGTAAACTTAATAAATAGGTAATTTAGTTTATTCTTATCATTAATATCATAGATTCATGTCTCGGAAGTATCTCAAGTGTAGTAGTAACTAAAGAATTGCAGATCAATATGATAAGATTATATATGAGCTACAAAACATATATACTCGTATATCAAATTAATTTAAACAATACAATGGAGAGCTTCATGCATGATTTCCAAAAACAATGTATACCCACCTACTTTAACAGTGATAAGCATGTTGGATTACAAGAGGCACTGGATTAAGGGTGGTCCACTGTACACTATGAGACTATTAGTTAAACTGGGCAGTTAAATATGTGTAGAGATGACCTTGTGATCTTGAATATTTCATTAGATTTCTGGAAAGATTGCACATTGGAAACATTAGAATATAATTATATAATACAACAATCGATACAGGTGATCTCATCAAATACCATTGAGCCCGCAACATAGTCATAACAAAATCCTGCCTTTTATCATTGCGTCAGCAATAAACGTACATTAAAATAAGTATAAGAATAGTTTCAGGATAACATATTTTTTGATAGGCTATAACTTGAATGAAGAATAATGCATAAGAATAATAATAGTGGGCTTGTTAGTTCTTCTGATCCATCTTATTTTATGATTTCTTCAGTTTACATGCAATTTTCAATAATTTTGTGCTAAAAGGTTAGTCGTTAATTTTTTATGTGCAACATAATTGCCATTTTCATATTGAAATATGAGTCTATATCTGTTTTATAGGCAGTTGTATAAAATTTATATATGTACTACATATATTTAAGACATTTTTCTAAATAATATTATAACTATCTTATATGAGTAACTTTTTAGGCCTACATCACTCATGAACTGATAGCCTTATACGACATACAGTGAGGGCAACAGCTGGTCCTCTACGTTGGAGATATGGGGTATCCAGCTCCCCCAATAGCAACTATCAACAGTTGAAGTTGACATGGGGTGTATCTTAAGTTTATTATTATTTGTAGGTACTCAATTATATGCGCTGTACACTTATGCTAATGATATGATAATATTCGTAATCGTAGGTTAGCTATACAAACCTCTCAGAGCTG
Organism: Cybosia mesomella; assembly: GCA_946251805.1. Taxonomy (NCBI): domain Eukaryota; kingdom Metazoa; phylum Arthropoda; class Insecta; order Lepidoptera; family Erebidae; genus Cybosia; species Cybosia mesomella. The sequence goes on from OX276406.1 coordinate 6,426,316, forward strand.
ATCACAGTAAGATAAATAGAGTACACAAAGGTCTCAGTCATAACCACAAACACGGTACTTATATAATCGCAATTACACTAAACACTTAGTAGCAACTAGCAGTATCCAATGCTACGGAGGAGCAGTTGCTCAAGTCAAAGTAAACAGTGAATATTTATGCCCAATTAATGCTAAAATCGTCAAATTCGAGAAAATTTCATTATAGAACAAAAGCACCGGTATTTTTTTTTTTTTTTTTTTTTTTTATGGCATGTATACTAATATGCCAACGTCAAGTGAAAGATTGATTAATTAACTTTATTTCGATACTTTAGAAATTTTGAGACTTCTTGCAAAGATTCATCTGCAATAAAAAGATTAATGTGTACAAAACTATACAATCAATGAAATAAATAGATAAAACGAACAATGAAAAACATAAATGGGAGGAAAAGTAAAACTGGAGGAATGAAACGAAAAGAAAAATAAATTATCTAAACTAAAATAATAATATGAATTAAAACTTTAATTTATTGAGTGTAATGAAGTCGCCAATAATGTGTACATTATAAGGATTTAAAGATGACAGAAGTAGATCTATATGAGTAGGAAAAGGATACTCATGTTCTAATAATGATGAAATAAATGATGAGCGATCCATATTTGAACATGAAAAGAAAATGTGATTTAGATCTTCCTCAGCGAGCCCACACTTACATAAGGAAGAATCCAAAATTCTCAATCTTTTTAAATGAACTGCTATGCAACAATGACCGAAACGAAGACGACAAATAGACGAAGTAATATACCTTGATGCATAAATTTTACTGAACCATGGCTTAGAGGGAATAACACATTGGATTTTAGAGTATCTGGAACCCTTAAATTTAGAATTTAACTTCCAAGAACGTGACCAAGATTTAAATAATTGAGGTTTAGGGGTCAATAAAAGGTCAAAAAAATAATTTTCAAATGGAATATCGTCTCCAGAAAGGATTGCCTTTTTCGCAAATTTGTCCGCCATTTCATTGCCATAAATACCGCAATGACCAGGAATCCAGGCCAAAATTACTCTATACCCATACGATTTGCACAGAAGTAAGTCACGTTTGATGCTTAACATGATATCAGATAGATTACCTTTAAACGGATTTGATTGTAAAGAATGTAAGCAGCTTAAAGAGTCTGTAAAGACAATCGACTGTTTAAGCTGAAATAACAAAATATATTTAACGGATTCATGAAGACCTCTACTTTCTCCTGTGCAAACGGATGTACCTGGAGGGCATTTCACGAGCATCAGCTCGCTATGTATTATATTGCTTATGAAAAATGCTGACACCAACGGAACCTAAAGGATCTAATTTGGAAGCATCAGAAAAGATGGTATTCCAACCAGCCCATTTTCTCTGAATTATATCGTTAAAAACTTTATGAGCACAGACAATGTCTTTATCGACACCAAAGTTAGTTATAATATCTGGGGTGTAAAGAACGGATTTTAGACTATGCATGAAGATTGGAAGTTTTGGATTATTATTAGTAGGATACTTAAAATTTCGAATTTTGAGAAAACTTTTGACTAAACAGGGAATAGATTCATCACTCCACAAGGAAAATTTATAATGATTAGACAACATAGCTAACTTTTGAAAAATAGGGTGATTTGAAAATTGCCAACGGTAAATTAAAAATCTATCTGCCAAATATTGAGTTCTTAAAACTAAAGGTGGTTCCACGCATTCAACCTGTAGAGAATTAATTGGAGTGGATTTCATAGCACCACAAATAATTCTTAATGCCCTAGATTGGACGGAATTGAGTTTGGTAATACAAGACCTATTGGACAAATTTAGGAGAAAGGAGCCATAATCTAAAACACTTCGAACCAAAGCATTATATAATAACTTTAGGGAATAAGGGTGAGCGCCCCACCAAATACCAGCCAAGCATCTCAAGATATTTAGCCCTTTCTCACATTTACCTAAAATATATTCAGTGTGTAGATGACCTGATAGTTTCGAGTCCAAAATAACACCTAAGAATTTAACACTAGAAGCTGTAGGGATTCTGACGTCTTGCATAAAAATGTTAATCCTAGGAAGAAGGCGTTTGCGGGTAAAGGTAACGACAGAGCTTTTCTCAGGAGAAATGGTAAGGTTATTAGAGGCCATCCAGAATGTCACCGAACTTAATGATCGGGATATTGAGTCTACACATACATTTACATCAGGACCAGATGAGTTGAGAACAATGTCGTCAGCATATTGAAGAATTTGGCAATTGGGAAAGGGGTGTGCATCAAGATCCGAAGTATACAAGCTAAATAGAAGGGGGCTTAAAACAGAACCTTGAGGAATTCCTTTATATAAGGTTCTCCTTTTGTACTCACCATTATTGCATTTGATGAGAATGGATCTGCCATAAAAGCTATTAAAAATATAAGATACAAATTTCGAGGGACAGCCCATGTTTAATAACTTACGTCTAAGGGTAAATAAACACACATTATCATATGCGGAGCAAATATCGAGGAAGGCTGCTACAGTGTAACCTTTCAGTGCCATAGACAGTTGAATGTCCGACACTAAAAGAGCTACACTGTCTAAGCAACTTTTCCCCTTACGGAAACCATATTGATTAGCAGATAAAAGGCCCATCTTTTCCGAGAACCATTCTAACCGATTTTTGATTAAGTGCTCAGCCACTTTTGCCATGGTAACAGACATTGCGATTGGTCTGTAATTTTCGACTAAGTTACTTTCTTTCCCAGGCTTTAGTATGGGGACAATAATCTGGGATTTCCAGTCCACAGGCATGACACCATAATTTATGCAAATATTGATAAGTGATAAAAAATATTCTAAAGTATTAACACTAGCATTGACTAAAAACGAATTTGGGATTTCGTCTATCCCCGGTGAGGAGTCTTTTACTGACGATAGGACAAATTTTAGTTCTTCCATGGAAAATGAAAATGAATATTTAGAGTTACAAAAATTTGTCGGAATAAATGAATCATTGCAGATAGGTACAAATGAAGGCGCCAATCGATCCAGAAACTTATCCACCCATTCAACAGAATCGGGGAAAGAGGGGCACGATGGCAATAAGGAACGTCGGAAGATTTTTATTTGTTTCCAAAGAATATAGGAAGGAGTATCAGGGGAGACTCGCTCACAAAAACGTTTCCACCCATTAATTTTCTTTTGTCTTAGAAGGGTTTTAGCCTCACCACATATTTTATCTACAGCTGTCAAATTTTCACTACTCATATTGGCCCTATATGCAATTTCAGCCCGCTTCCTGCGATTGACCACCTCCGTACATTCCTTATCCCACCAAGGAGGTAGGGGGTGACCTTTAAAAACTGCAGACTTTACCGGTAAATTTTGCTCAGCCGCAGATCGTAAAGCCTGTCTCAGGAATTCATAACAAGCATCAACATTTGAAACAGTTATAAGAGGGAACGTAAAAGAATATGAAAATAAGAAATCAGAAAATTTTGACCAGTCTGTATGAGCATTAATGCTGTATTTTATGCGGGGCTTGATTTGCTTATTACGTTTGTTAAAGGGAAGATTCAAAATAATGGGGAAGTGGTCGCTACCATGACTCGAAGGAAGAATGTCCCATGACATGTCAGGGGCTAAACAGGAGGAAACCAGGGAAAGGTCAACTGCACTCTTATGTTCATAGGGCTTTGTCCTGCGGGTTGCAGAGCCAGAGTTGAGTATATAAAGGCCTGTAGAATCTAAATGCTGAAGAAATTCAAAAGACAGCTCATCATTAATAGCACATCCCCATGTTTGATTGTGGAGATTAAAATCTCCAAAAATAATTAATGGATTGTGAAGTGATGAAATAAAACTGAAGATGCCACGGAGAATGGAGGATGAAGGGTATGGAATGTAAATTGAAATATAAATAATATTATAGATTTTCACACAGACAATCGAATAATCGCTGTGAGAAAATGGATATGGTATATTTACACTATGTACAGAGGTGCTGATGAGGAGGCAAGAACCCCCATAACCATCAGCACGATCATCACGATAAACATGATAATTTTTGAAAATGAATGTAGTGGATGATTTCAGGTGTGATTCTGAAATCGCAATGATGAAAGGAGTAAATTGGTTACAAATTAACATTAATTCATACTTTTTGTTTATAAGTCCTGCGCAGTTCCATTGGACTGCTTTGACTGGTTGATCCATTACTGGTAGAAGGAGAAGAGATATTCAAAGTGGTGGCAGCGTTGGACGGTAGACAGTGAGAAGCGGACAAAAGAGAAATAAGGGTTTTTATTAAGTCAGCTATAGAAGGATTTGAAGGAGGAAAGGCAACAGGGCATTTTGGGAGCTTAGGGTCCATAATAAGCGCCCTATGCGCATCCTTATCATAGCCTACAGGGGTAAGAGAAGGTCTCTTACGGTTTAAAAAGATCGTTTTTCTGTATGAAGAATTAACAGATTCCGGAGAAGGTTTTGAATTTTGTATGCCAGATAGGGGAACAGTATAACTTGGCTTGGAGACCACATCTCTGTATGAAATTCTCGAGGGTGGGTGAATTTTCGAAGCTTCGGAATATGACATCGATCTATCAGCCATTGAAACTTTTATCGCCTTCTGCCTTTCAAATTCAGGACAAGACTTGCTTGTGGCGAAATGTAGACCACCACAAAACAAACATTGACCTTCGTCAGCCTTACATGAATCCCCAGTGTGAGCATCACCACACTTAAAGCAGCGCGGTTTTGACCTACACTGGGTCTTTGTATGTCCAAAACGGCAACAATTGAAGCATTGAATAGTAGGATAGTAATATTTACAAACTGGTAAAGAATTGTAACATAGAAAAATTCTCGCAGGGAGAGCTTGACCATCGAAAGTCAAGACACAGGATTGTGAGGGCTTCCATACTTTGGTACCCTCTACATCCACTTTATAATTTATACGCCTAGCCTTTAAAACTGCGCCATAGCTAAGTGGAACTGTGACATTGTCCAAAACTTCTTCCATGGACCAGTCCGCCGGAATACCTCGGACGATGCCCATTTTCGTTGTGTGGAATGATGGGATGAAAATTTTATATCCATGATTATCTAAAATTTTTGATGCAATGAATTCATTAGCCGAAGAAGCAGACTTGAAAGCAACAGACATTCTGTTTCTTCCGATTTTGAGTAAAGACCCATCCGAAATATTTTTAATATTAAGATTTTTGAGAAGTCTTCCAAAGTTGACAGCATTAATTGAAGAACCTTCATCTCCTTGTTTCAATATGTGAACATTAAATGGACCCTTATCTGTAGATAAATATTGTTGTCTTCCAATAGGCACATTCTGCAGAACATGCGAGACAACAGTTGACTCAGTAGGAGGTAAAGAAATATCAAATTGTGAATCCATTTTGGCAATGGGCGGAGAAACTTGACCCAACGGTATCTCATTTTCAGAAGGAGTAGCTTGCCCTAGTGGCAAACTATAATCTACAATGACTTGGCTAAGATTTTTCTTTTTAGAAATATTTTTCTTTTTCGACTTTTTAACGTTAAGACCTAAAGTTCTAAGCTCAGAGTCCGAATGTAAAGGACTATCATCCGCAGATATGTAGTCTACTTCTATATTAGCTCCCGGAGACGGGATACTTTCAGTTGGGGAGAGATAATTCTCCCCATCCGAGGAAACCCCCATCCGACGCGACCGTCTTTTGTACTAAACAAAAGACGGTCGTTACAAAACAAAATAAAACTGAATGAAAAAGAGAAAAATTACTTACAAAATACTAATGAATTACAATAATGATCTTACACTGAAAAAAAAATGAATGAATTCTGCAAAAGAAATAATATTAATTATAAAATTCGGAGACAACCAAGAATGACAACCGAATTCCACGACAATCACTTGACGTCCCCCCAGCCAAAGTATCAGCACAAAAAGCACCGGTATTTTTTTTCAAATTGAATGAAAACTCCGGTAGGTAGGTAGAGTAGAGTAGTAACCTTTCAAACTATTACTAAAATCATGAAACTACTTGTAGCGAGCCTAGGTTACCAACTTTCAGAAAAAAGTGACACAGTTTTTATTTGGTAATCTGTGTAATAGTATATGAGTACTAATGAGTGGCGTGTTGAAGGGTCGAAGCTCTCTCGCCTGATTGGTCGAGCTCAAAACGTTCGGGATGGCGAGTGTCACCGGCCTGCTTGTATAGGTACCTGTGAAAAATAGCGTAATATTGCCATATGAAATGATGAAGGCGGTCCAATTTGGTGGAAAAAAACATTGTTATTTTTTAATAAATCAAGATAAGTAGGAACGTAGTGTATTACATAATAAAATTATATGTTTATTTGGCTATCAGATGAGATCAAAATCGTAATGACTGCTAATAATTAATTTTGAATTTTTTTTAAAAACCAAATCTATCACCCCATTCCATGAACAAAATGTCATCGTCAATATAAATTTTTCCAGCTTTTTTAGATATCTGTTCCTCTTTTAAAATAATTATTATATTGGCCTCATCTAATTGGCATATTTCAACTTTGGAAGGCCAAGACCAACCTCCTAAAAGATGTTTTTGGAGCACAGCAATTTGTAAGGGTTTAATTTTTCGTATCATTCCTGGAAACAAACTACCCTCTTCGTTATAGATACAATATGTATTCTTTTATTTTCGTTTATTATTATTATTATCATTTATTTATTATATTTATTTTCATTCATATTTATATTCATTTATTATATTTATTTTCATTTCATCTTGAACCATTCAATGTTACCCAAATTACTTTGATTTTGATCGTCGTTACAACTTTATCGGTTTTAGAAAATATGTAACATCATGGACAAAGATTTAAAAATAATAAAATTTATAGTACATTTTAAAGATAAACACCAAACATACCTGTTTACAGTAAGTTTTGTACTTAATATAATTCCGATTTAAAATTCGACTAACAAACACTGCACAACTTCACTCGAAAAAGGCGGTTAAATTGCATGACATTGACAGTTTATTTTTTTACGTTTCGTTTGTTAAAAAACATTATGACGATCCGTTTTACACAGTTATAATTATTAAAGTAAAATACGCACGCTACGTTGTGAAACTTATTTGTATACTTACAAACTCTATTGTAGTGTTCTAGTTTTTGAATATTTAAAATTTGGTTGTCAAGTGTGATGTCAAGTGTGTCACTAAATAAAATATGCAAGAACCTTAGAGTATATAATATCTACCTATACTCTAAGACAAGAACCCATTAAAAGTGTTACTTATAACTCTAATAAATATTACGCTGTTAACCCATTATCTGTGAGTCTTATTAATAATATTGAAACAATAAAACATTTCCATCAAATAAATTAATAAATCTTTTTCACAACTTTATTCAAAGTAACTGCAATTCAATGTTACCCAAAATGACTGTATTTTTGGCGTATTTTAATGAGATTGCTAAAACTAAAAAGTCATCTAAGTTATGGGCTATATAATCCATGCATGTAAAGTTCATTTTAAAAACGGTATTAACTTGAAAAATTTAATTACTTTTAAAATGAATAATTAAATGTAATATATAATACATATAGAAAGTATGTTTTATTTCACTGCATTCTTTTGTGAAAAGCACTAAAATATAACTCGTATTATAGTAAAGTCCTCACCGTTGCAATTGCCTATTTCACGGCCTTTGCATTATTGTACTTTTGTTTTTTTTTTTATCGTGCGGAAATCCCTTCGGATACCCCCCCGCCGGCCAGCGGGGGCGGTTATGTCGGGCTTGCACCGACTAAAACCGCACGCCGTCTCGGGTCTTCAGACGCCGGGGTGTAAGGTTACCCATAGACCATATCCCTCGCACCCCGGCTGACCCTGGGCCATCTCACCACTAACAGCATCGCTCATCCTGTCTCCTCTGAAAGCAGAGGAGTACGGAGAGCGATGTGTTCCCGCCACGTTGGGTATTGGCCGACGATCAATTCCAACCCTATGAAGGGGTGAAGGGAAGCCATTGACCGCCGCCCAGGATTGTGCTAAAGGGGATGGATCTAGCACACATTTACTTTAGTTAATTATTGACAGAATCTATATGATCCGTAATGAGCTTATACTCATGCCTTAGTTAACGATAACCCAGTGGTAAGTATAATGATCTGCTTCGCTTATTAAATATCAAGATTGAAATAAAGTTATGAAAACCAGAGGTTGTATTCTGTATGGTATAAATGTGTTCATCCTTACCTTAGTTGAGCTTCACACAGACACAAGGGATAGAGACGTCCAGAATTCCAGGTGCTCACCACTAGTGAGCACACAGCACCGTTACATCACAGCAAGACCTGTTTAAAGATTGGTCACATTGATTCTAAGTGAATCACTAGGTATTCCTAGATTAATTTATAAGGGGTTTTATTATCTTTTAGTGGTCTAAATATGACCATTATACTAGGCTCAACTGGGCCGGGCTAGAAATGGTAGTCAATATATCTATACTCTATCTTATTCATCGTTCATAAACCTTGCCAAACACTTATGGCGGGAACAATCCATACCAAGATTGTTCTTTGTCTGATTGCCCTATACCATGGTATATCAATCTTATTATTATTATTATTACTGGAGGCCTAACACTCATAAACTTGTTGGTAAGTCAGCAACTGGAATATCCGTGATATGTTCTTACAGACATCCAAAGCGACCCAAACTAGTGCCTCAGCAGTCAAGCTTATGAATGTCATGCGAATCGTTCTTGCATGTTAATATGCCTCCGTTGGGTGCATACGAGAATTGTATACATGGTCTGAGACCTTAGGCTTTGTACATGCTGCCTTGCATGCCTGATAAAACAGGTTATTAGAGTAAGCACATAGTGACAATTTATAACACCAGACTAGCTTTATGTGCATTCAATATATTAATTTCATACATGATTATTTCTAATACTTAGCTTGCTTTGCGGATGGAAAACTGGATATCTCGATCCACTGAATCTAGTTTAGTACTTATAAATTATCAAGTAAAATTACGTGTTCAACCGCCATTTATATTTAAACGTGAAAAAGCGTGTCACTTACCCATAGATATGTCCTTTTTTCTCATAGTTTAGTCTCTGGATTTAGTGTTGCTATATACAATATTTATTTACAATTATCGCGTGTTTCGCGACACTCCCCGCCTCACAAGGCTCAAACTTTAATTGATGGTTGACATTAATTCTTGCGTCCATCTATGGATTTTATCCATAGCTTGGACCGCAGCTGCTCGACGTTGGTCGCTCGATTCAACTGGCTGACATGTAGCTGCTTTATTGTCCTTTTCAGCCTCTGAACCATGTGAAGCTTGTTCTGGGGTGGTTTCTATTATTTGTGTCAACCTTGTGTCCTCTAACAACTCTCTCTGATCCTGTATTAAATCGTTTTCATTGTTTATATCTAATTGGTGATGATCTTCCTTCGAGCTACTTGAACCAGTAGGGACAGGGACGTCATTCTCCTCAATTCTTATTGGTAAGTACTGAGAGAATCCCTCAGTGTCCATGCGTACGTCTCCCTCTTCATTCACTGGGGATTGTTTTGCTGAGTCTTGGAAAGATGCATCTTCATCAACCTCCAGAGGATACAGATGTGCTAAGGATCTTGTGAACAACTTGTCCCCTACGTTCACCTTCGCAATTCTGCACAATCCGTCCTTTCCTTTTATTAGTTCTGTGATCTTTCCTACCTTCCAACCTTCTCTATTTTTAGCTTCACCCTTTATCTGTACTATATCTCCAACATTTGGACTTTCCCGAGACCTTACTCTAGCTTGTTTGGGCGAATTTCGATATCGTTCCCTGAGGCTAAGTAAGTACTCGTTAACAAACATTTCTTTGTATTCTTCCATTATCTTGTTGCCGCGATTCCAACCTTCAATAAGTTGTTGTTTGATAAGTGATCCGGAAAGTGGTAGACTATCCATCAATACTTCTATACTTAAACACTTTCCAGGAGTGAGAAAATCTGCCGGTTTAAGTATGTGTTCTAAGTTCGATCCTACATACGTAAGAGGTCTAGTATTAATAACCGCCTCTGCTTCTTTGATTATTGTTAAAAGTTGAGTATCATCCAACATTTGTTTTTGAAGCGTTCTCTTTAAACAATGCTTTACAATAGCTACGAGCCTTTCGTAAGCCCCACCATGCCATGGTGCGAGTTGTGGAATAAATTTCCATTTTATGTTAGTTGTAAAATTTCCTTCTTTCGTTAGCACTTCTCCTAACAATCTAAATTGTGAGGCGTTGTCGGTTAATATAAGAGTCGGAGTTCCTCTTGTCGCGATAAATCTCTTGAATGCCATGAGACATTCGTTAGTGGTTAGATCCTTGACCACTTCCAAATGTACTGCCCTTATCACGAGACATGTGAACAAACAGATCCACCTTTTCTTTGGACCGTTTTCAGTTTGTACGGCCATTGGTCCAAAATAGTCTGCTCCTGTATAAGCAAATGAATTTGTATAATTTACCCTTTCCACCGGTAATGCAGGAGTCTTGGGTAATACATATGGCCCTCCTCCATGCTTTACGCATCTTGGACATTTACTTATCGTTTTTTGGACCCGAGATCTACCTTGAGGTATCCAATATCTCTGACGTATGAGGCTTAATGTATGTGCTACTCCTACATGAAGGTTCTTTTCATGAATTTCCTTTATAAGTTTCTCGGTGAATTCACTTTCTTTCGGTAAAAGGATAGGATATTTCATATCGTATGATACGTTCGAATGTGCGAGACGTCCGTCACATCGTAAGATTCCATTTGTGTCGCAGAATAAATTTAAACTACCAGCTAGGCTTGTTTTCTTCCCTTGTGCCTCTTCTGGGAACATTATTTTTTGTAGCTGTCTTACTTCTTGTAATTCAGGATCTAAGTTTGTCACTGGGCTTGATTCCGTAGACTGTGCTTTAACCTTTTCATGGTTATCTGTGTTAGACAGACCCTCCCCCAATAGAAGAGAAACTTCAGCATTTGGGCTCTTTGGCCACGTCTTTGGATCTTGACGTAAGAATGCGGGTCCACCCAACCACTTTTCTCTGTCTTCCTTTGAAATATTTGGTCGTGTTGCACTGTCTGCTGGATTGAGTTTAGACGGAACATATTTCACCACTAAGTCTTTATTTTTCCTAATCTCTTCCATTCTTCGGGATACAAACGGTTCTAATAGTTTGTCTGAGTAAAACCAGCTTTTTACGATCTGACTGTCGGTCCATAATACCATTTGCGTTATATGCAGTTGTATAAATTTGAGAACAAATTTAATAAGCCTGCTACCAATTAATACGCCTAGCATCTCCAGTTTCGGTATTTTTAAGTTTTCTTGACCCTTCGCCGGTACAAGACGTGACTTGCCTATTATAAATTGCACGTTATCTCCTTGTACCAGGTATACTACAGCAGCGTAGGCTACTGTTGAAGAATCCGTAAAACAATGCAATTGTGCATTATTTTCCTTTGGTATAGTCATATTTCTTGGTAGACGTATTGACTCAATTTCTTTAAGATCTTCTAGAATATTCATCCATTCTTGTTTTGTTTCATCAGATAACGAGCTGTCCCATTTAACCTTTTTCTTCCATAATTGTTGAAGTAGTAACTTTGCTGGTAATACTATGGGTACACTAAATCCACATGGATCGTATATAGCCGCTATTGTTTTAAGAATCCCTCTCTTCGTAACCTCATTAGTCTTGTTTACCTTTGCTCTAAGATGGAGTGAGTCTTCTTTTAATTCCCAATTTAAGCCTAAAATTTTTACTGTGGTTTCTGGTGCCCCATCTTGTACTTGGTTAAGGAATTCTTTAGAATTGGAGCTCCATTCTCGAAGATTCATTGATATTTCTGAAAACTTGTCCTTTGCCTCTTTATATAGATCTAATGCTTCATCTACTGATTCTGTACCAGTTAGTAGGTTGTCGACATATATGTTACTAGCCAATTGTTTGGTGTAATTCCCTTCAGAAGTCTGTAGATGATGTTTGATTGTTGCGTTTAGTAGAAACGGACTGGAAATAATTCCGAAAGGAACACGCGTGAATCGATACTCTATAAGATTATCTTCGGTGACGGGTATTTCTAAATCCTTCAGCCATAGAAATCTAGTCACATCTCTATCATCTTTGTTTAACCCAATTTGCAAGAAAGCCCTTTCAACATCTGCAGTCAATCCAATTTTATGACATCTAAATTGAATTAACAGTCCAGTCAGGTCTTCTAGCATCATGGGACCGGCATATAAGCATTCGTTAAGACTTTTCGCATCCTTTACTCTCGCAGAGGCGTCGTACACCAATCTAGGTGCCTTGCCAGGAGCCTTAACTCCGTGAAATGGCAAATAATGTACGGGATGATCCCTTTCCTTTTCGTTAGGAACTTCTTCAATAATTTCCCTTTCCAATTGATCACTTAATGTCTTGTCATACATTGTTAAAGTTTCCTTATCCAATCTTTTCACGAGTCCTACGAGTCTTCCGTATGCTAATCCGTAATTCGTCGGTAGCTCAGGTGGATAATCCTTCCATGGCCAGCTGACATGGTATCTTCCCCCTTCTAACGTCGTGTTCTCGTTAAATTGCTTAATAGCTTCTTCGTCTCTATTAGTGTTAGGTGAATCGACTATTCCTATGGATTCTAAGTCCCATAAAGCTCTCATCGATTTATCATCTAACGGTAGATCGGGCTCGTTCAATTTGGTCTCGTATGAGGCTTGGAAGTAAGTGAGAACAGATAGTTCATCGCCCCTCTCATCTCTTGAACGTCCAGACAATATCCAACCAAATACCGAGTCCACGATGTATAGATTTTCTTTTATCTCTACCTTTTCGGGTAACATTAGAGACTGATAATAGTCATTCCCTATCAAGATATCAATCTGATTCCCAAGTGACCCATCATCGGATAGATTGTACTTGTTTCTATATTTCCATTCTGAGAAATCTTTATTGAAGATGGATATGTCATGGGTCATAGTAGGCACGATATTGACATACATTGACTTCATCTTGTTAGTTTTTGTTTGCAGCCAGAGTTTGGCCAATGGACTTTCTAACTCACGAGGTTGCTCTCCAGCAAATGTGAACACTGTAAGGTGTTGATTTTCTTCTGGTACTAGTTTGAGTTTTCTAGCTACACTTTGCAGGACATAGCTCCTCATACTGCCACAATCAAAGAGTACACGACATTTGAGTATTGCATTATCCTTTCCAATAACGTCAACAATAGCTGTCTGCAGGACTGTTGAAGAATCATCATTAACATGTAATGAGGTGGTATTTTCCCTTTTAGATTGTTCCTTCGTAGGGCACAGCGCTCTATTGTGTAGTCCAGTCTTCTTACAGTGAGGACAAGTTCTTGTTTTTCTTGTACACGTCCTTGCACTGTGACCTAGTCCTAAGCATATAAAGCAGCGGTTATCCAACTTAGCCTTTCTGAGTTGTACTGTTTTAACATTGGTACACTCATCATTGAAATGCTCTCCACTGCAGAATATACACGAAAACCTCCTTTTCTTTAGAGCGGGAGCAGAGCGATTTCCTTCATCGGTAGACTTTCGTTTATTGCTATATGTCTTGCTAAATGCAGCTAAAGTTGGTTTAAACCTCTTGTGGGTATTCTTATTAGCCTCCGGTTTCCTTGTTCTTGGTTTTCTCTTGACTCTAGTCTCATGTACAAGAAGTGTTTCAGTAGTAAAACTCTTGCCCTTACTATTGACTTCTTCGCAGGTTCTTCTCGCGTCTTCTCTGGCTGTGAGGACCATCTGTAACTCCTTCCTTAACTCCGTTATAGTCTCATCCTTCAATTTCAATTTCAATTCGTATATGATGTCTTCAGGGAATTTTTCCATTATTAGAAACCTCAAATGATTGTGTTCTGTGTTTTCTCCTAAAGAGTTCAATACTCTCAGGTGTCGTTCAATGTCATCCAGCGTTTTCCTGCACTCGTCGGGATTCTCAGCCCTTGCCATCTTATATAATTTTGAATAATGAGCGTCAATTATTTGTGACTTTCTACCATATCGGTCTGTGAGCGTATCTACAGCTATCTTATAATTGTAATTGGTTGTTTCTAATCCGTCTAAAATTGTCTTCGCATCTCCTCTCAGAGATGTTTTCAGATACAACAGTTTATCAACGTCTCTAAGTTCTCGTTGATCAATATTTGAGCTAAATTGATCCCAGAACTGCGTCCACTGCAGGACATCTCCGTCAAATGTGGGTAAATTAAGCTCCGGTAATTTTCCTCGATTATTATGATGATGATGATTTGAACCTGTTGATGAAACAGTCTTATCTCGTTTGGATTGGATGCGGGCATTTAATTCAGCTAGACTCTCTTCACCATCCAATTGTTCGATTGTCAGGTTTGATATCTCATCAGCATTTGGATTGGTTACTGTATTAAAGTACTGATACAGTTCTGTATTAAAACGAGTTATCACAGCTTGTAGCTTTGCCGAAGTGATCTTCGCCTGTTCGTATTCTTCATCATTCCACGATTTTATTAAACTGAGGACCTTTGAGTTGTTGGACAAAATTTTCAATTCTGACACAAATCTATTTAGTCTTGTTAAGTATATCTCATCCATTTTTGTTAACCTGAAATGTTATAATTCTTACCATAATTGATTTTAATTAATAATCAATGGACTAAAACTGTAGTCTCCTTAACATAATTCATGGATAAGTGACTCTTATGCATAGATTGTTGTTCTAATTTGTGCATTGATTGTGAATTCAAATTTAACTTGACCCATATCATACCATTTTCCATTCTGATAGTGGTATATGATGTTTAGTAAGTACTGGTTGTAGCTCAGAATCGTTACTCTTACTTAGCAAGGTTTTATTAAGTTCACATACAAGTCTCACACACAGTTCGACCTAGTCTATACATAGCACTAATTCCCGAACTAAGCAATATCTTTTGTTAAATATTACTTTTAATTTTAATTTATTTTGACTTGGACGTGACACTTCCGTGCCCCTTTTTGGCATTTTGCTTACAGCAGCAAGGAATCTCATGAGCATTTACTAGTTTTATTTATTCAATTCAAAACAAGAAGAATCACAATCAAGACACAACAATCCGGCTTCTTTTATTTTAAACTGTTATTATTTTTTAAGTTCAACTCGACTGAACTTGAGTACTCATACCTTTTAGCTTTTGCACTGCCCAGCAATAGCTTGACTGTTATATTTCACTAATTGATCAGTATTGATTGACTTCTACATGAACACTAATAAACAAATGTCAACTTGCAAAACTTAGCTACACTACTGAACACACTTTATGTTTCAATGATGTTAAATATTATCCAAGTAAATTCTATTCATAATGTGTAAACTCGAACATAATTTATGTTTTTTGTGGAATTTGTTATTCAGTATACCTTTTTACCAAGTTACTAGGACATTTGCACCTTAATAAACTAATGACTGTTATCTAACAGCAATTTAGATAAGGATGATTGAAACTATTTTTAAAATAAGTAACTTGCATCGTAGTAGTACTACTTTACATGCATTTCATGTATCATTGCTTGGTGTTTGTGTATGTCATAGATACATGATATCAAGATCTCACTGTTTCATAGATGTAACTTGACCGGGTAACTTGAACTCTTGTTGGACAATGTTTAACCAAATATTGTTTTCAAATAGACTTAGATGTAATAAATCATTCATTGCTATGATATCGTTTGGAATAAATTCTCAACTAGTTTCTTATACCACAAGTACATACCTGGTTTATAATAAGTATATTTACTTTCATTAAATATCCTTTAGATGCTGTTGAAATGTATCCTCCATACAACTTGATAGACTACCCTCCGTGTTCTGGTAATTCCCACTTATAACCTCAATGCAGTTACCTGATGAACTAAAAGAACTATACTTTTAATAATCTTTGATAGCACTTTTCTATCGTAAGGCACAGTATTCTGCAAGTAATTCCACTTATAGTTGCGAAACACAAGAACTTATTATTGCAAAGTTTTTACGACACGACTTCACTTCGTACTTGTTGGTTCTTGTCGCTAATGTCACGGCGTACTTATTCTGCTGTCTGTGGAACGAACAACAAATCCTGCTACACGATACCGCTTGGAAATTTCCTTTCTTTCTTCATTTTTTCAGTGTTATTTATTAAATAATTCAAATTATTAAATCCTTAGATTGTTATTCTAAATATGTTTTATCGTATAAACACCGTTCGCAACGCCATCTGTGGCGTAGTAGTTGCCGTCTTTCACAGAAAAAACGCCGCCCACCGGGGACAGTGGTCAGATAAACAAGTTAACTCTTATATGGTACTTAATTCTAAAGGGATTTACAAATAAAGTACAACTACACTTCTTTATAAAATATAGGTAGACTCTTGACTGCTTTCTTCCGTAAATTATCCTGAAAACCTTATTCTATTTAATCTTTCGATTTTCAATAACCAGACAACAAAGTTAATCCACTCCTCCACAGATGTCGCAACACGAACCGCTGTTTTAATTTAGTTTGTTATATTTTACTGCTTTACCAAGATAGGATGACTCCATCCACCATACAGAAACCTCTCATTATTTACTTATTAACGGTGAATATGAGTGATGATATTTGTATAATATATATAATTACATCCCAGCATCTCCACCATAAATCTGTGCTAAAGGGGATGGATCTAGCACACATTTACTTTAGTTAATTATTGACAGAATCTATATGATCCGTAATGAGCTTATACTCATGCCTTAGTTAACGATAACCCAGTGGTAAGTATAATGATCTGCTTCGCTTATTAAATATCAAGATTGAAATAAAGTTATGAAAACCAGAGGTTGTATTCTGTATGGTATAAATGTGTTCATCCTTACCTTAGTTGAGCTTCACACAGACACAAGGGATAGAGACGTCCAGAATTCCAGGTGCTCACCACTAGTGAGCACACAGCACCGTTACATCACAGCAAGACCTGTTTAAAGATTGGTCACATTGATTCTAAGTGAATCACTAGGTATTCCTAGATTAATTTATAAGGGGTTTTATTATCTTTTAGTGGTCTAAATATGACCATTATACTAGGCTCAACTGGGCCGGGCTAGAAATGGTAGTCAATATATCTATACTCTATCTTATTCATCGTTCATAAACCTTGCCAAACACTTATGGCGGGAACAATCCATACCAAGATTGTTCTTTGTCTGATTGCCCTATACCATGGTATATCAATCTTATTATTATTATTATTACTGGAGGCCTAACACTCATAAACTTGTTGGTAAGTCAGCAACTGGAATATCCGTGATATGTTCTTACAGACATCCAAAGCGACCCAAACTAGTGCCTCAGCAGTCAAGCTTATGAATGTCATGCGAATCGTTCTTGCATGTTAATATGCCTCCGTTGGGTGCATACGAGAATTGTATACATGGTCTGAGACCTTAGGCTTTGTACATGCTGCCTTGCATGCCTGATAAAACAGGTTATTAGAGTAAGCACATAGTGACAATTTATAACACCAGACTAGCTTTATGTGCATTCAATATATTAATTTCATACATGATTATTTCTAATACTTAGCTTGCTTTGCGGATGGAAAACTGGATATCTCGATCCACTGAATCTAGTTTAGTACTTATAAATTATCAAGTAAAATTACGTGTTCAACCGCCATTTATATTTAAACGTGAAAAAGCGTGTCACTTACCCATAGATATGTCCTTTTTTCTCATAGTTTAGTCTCTGGATTTAGTGTTGCTATATACAATATTTATTTACAATTATCGCGTGTTTCGCGACAAGGATGTACCGGCCGCTCCGATTCCGTTCCCCCCGGACTGCAGCGGGATCGGAATCGGAGCGACACTCGAGGAGGTTACCCAACACACACCCCTGCATTATTGTACTATTATTTTAATATCCATTGGTAACGAATGACACCTATGACTCGTTTTTTTATCAAATGGCTTATTTTTTAACACTGGCTAGCAACTTTGAATTTTGTACAATGACAACACTTTCTGAATACCGGAATACGTTTTGTTATTACACCAACGACCTTGAATGAAAGTGAGAATTGAGTGTCTTCGAATTTTATTTTATTACTTTTAGCTAAATAATAGAAAGAACAAGCAAATGGAAAAAAACATACAGTAATTATCTACTTAAAGTTGTAAAAGGAAATGTTATAAAATTTGTAAATGACAATAAGTCCTGTTCCTGGTAACATCTTTTAGGATTAGTATAATCCGATAAAATTAAGATAGTTCCCTGCAAGTTCATTACTTGTTCTGTACAGTAGGGTGAATATGGTTAGCGTGAGAGAGTGAGAGTGCGGAGGTAGAGACTTCTAACATTTGTAAGATTATAAAACACATTTCAATTCAACGCTGCCATTTTCGTTTTGTGGCACGGTTATAGCGGCAGTCTAATTGTGAATTTGCTAAAAATCTACTATTTATTTATTTACAAAGTGTTGAAAATATATAACAGTGAGGTGGTTTTTTTGAAAAATACTTAGAAGTGGCGATTACGGTGTTATAAACGGATAATTGTTAACTTCTTTGGGTGGAGAGGGTGAGTAGGTACTTATTATCAATATTTCGGGGTTTTACGGCTTAGTAATCTCACCTTAAACTCATAAACTTTATATAAAATACTTTACACAAATGTCTCAAACGCATAAGAAAATATTATTAATCATGTGAATGACTTTTCTGATATTTGCAGTTAATTGCTAAAATGGGCGTTGTGATGATGAGTGAAGGTTTATCATGGGTTACATCGTCAGCGCACCTTATGATTGTTCATATTTGCTTAGAATCGGCTAGCACAGTCGCGGTTATCATAGTGTATTTCGACAATTTATTTTACATCATGACATGTATCATAGCAGTTCAATTTATACATCTTTTAGAAATATGAGTAGGCTCAACGCTTTATGCCCTATATTGAACGTGAAGCTGATCTGTCGGTCCTCGTAAATTATCTCAGAGGTAATGTGCTGAAATCAAAACAAACCTTGTTATTGGTTCCCATTGCAGTACTGTTGGCTTTCATTTCTATTAAAGCACTTCATAAGTCTGGACCAAAATACAATTGCCAGATTTAACTTGTAAACTATAGCATAATTACTATTTCTCATTCATGTCCTACTGACAATGTTGTGATTATTAAATAGTTCTTTATCAAACTGCTTCTACCAAAATTAGTTTTTTCCAATTGCCATGTAAAATACACTGTTAGGCACTAACTCTTCATCCTTAGCTAATTTTATGTTAATAGGTAATAATTCCTTGATGACAAAGAAATGCCTTTAAATACATAAATTGTAATAAAACATGTATTGGACACTCATAAAACAGAGCTTTAGCAATATTAATTTATAGGGGTTTGGAAAGAAAACATTTCTCACGAATTATTCCACTTGAAAGTGTTGTGACTGCCCAATCCATCAATATTTTCAAATCTCACCTAGACAAATGCCTGAAAAGTAACGCATAATGTATACAAATAGTGTGTGATATGTATAAATCAGCATGCTTGAAACCCATAAGAGGAACCATAAAAAAAAGTTTTCAATAAGACATTGAAATGGAAGATTGTTACACAAGGGTTGAAAGTCAGCCATTTTACCCAAGATATTTCTGCTATATATCGATATCTTTCGCCAATAGTTTGAGGGTTAAATGGGTGACTTTCACCCAAGTTTAACACTTAAACTTTCCACCCGGCTATCTACCCATGAAAATTAAACTTTCCGAACAGGAGGGATGAAAAAAATTATTTTAGTATGTGTTTAGTGATATTTACTCGAATAAACAACCAGTCCATATGTGATTCATATACTTGCCTTCAATGTGTCTAGTCTGTTTTAATAAGATAAGGAATAAATACCATTATTTGTTTAATAAAACCATTTGGTTTCAAGTACCAATAAAGTTACTCTGGTATAGTTATGATTATTGTCTTTTTGTTTAATATTTCCCTAGTACCCATAACACAATCTAAATCTTATCATGGGTCTGGTTGAATTACTGTTTGTTCTAAAATACGAATGTTGTTATTATTTGGTAAAAAAAACTATTCATATCAATATTGAATTATTAATTATTATCATTAGTATATCTCTTAATAAAATCCAATGAGGAAATTAAGCCATGAAGGACACAAGGATGAAGGAAGGCCTTGTCATTCTGTGGTAAAATTTAAGAGCATTTGTACAGTATTTACTTCTGAAGTGTATTGTATTCGATAGATTTTTTTTTAACTTTTAATAAAGACTTGTTAACCCTGCAAATGAAGCAGATTTTATTTGATTCAGACAACTTGCTGAATGGGATCATGTACAGCAATCATCAGCTCTCAAGTTTAATTTGATAGGCATTACGCTACTGCCTGTTCAAACTATTCTCAAATGATATTATTTTTATATATAATATATATTTCAATTGCACAGCAATATTTTGTATCTTGTTGGTGGTTTTGCTGGGTCTTTTTTTATTTCAACAACAATGGTATTTTTCAGTCTCCTATCGTCTTGTTCCTTGAGTCCTTTCATGAGCTTATGTATTGTGTGAGGAAATAACATAGATCAAAGTGATCATTATTGCATTTAAGCAATCTCTAATTCTAACTAGGATAATGTTTATTATACATGTGCAGATTAATAGTAGCGTTTGAATTTTATGGCAATTAAGGCAATATTATAAGTGATATTGGACTAAAATGTGATAAATTCATCTTAAATCTACATGGATGTGGCACAAAGAGAATCTGATAAACCATTTAAATGCAGTAAAGTTTATTAATAGTTTGACCTTGAATAAAAGCTTGACTTGATAAAATATATGATGTATGTACCAAAGAGAATAAATACTAATTGCATAAATTATGAACTTACATAATTTAATTTTGTATTTTTAAGCACTAAATATTAGAGCACTATTGAATATCAATTTTAATTTAGTGTTTGTAATTAAAAAGACATAAATGACCATATTCTTCAACAAGATACAGTAATCATTATTCTGGTATGTTTGGAGACTCACCTGTGGGTGAGTTCTTGGAAATGTATAGCAAGTCACTAGTCAGCTAGTAGCCTAGATTTCGCAGAAGCTGCGGATATGGATTGGTATATTACCCAAGGGCTTATTGCCCAAGTTCTGGCCATAGGTCTGCCATCTCGATTGAGATTGGTGTCCAACTTTCAGTATAAGCACCGTGTCTAGTTCCTCTGTGATGTTCAGACGGACTTCTAACCACTTAGTGCTGGTGTGCCACAAGGGCCCCTCTTGTCGCCCATTGATTCTTACAGGATTTTGATACGGGTTCCGCAGTCATTTAGTTTTTTAACGAGAGGTTTACATGTATTTATAAGTCATCCTAATTATGCTATTGGAAGTAGCCCGCGAGTTCCGAAATTACTAATATTTTCCCTAACTCCTCTAACCAAGCTAAATTGCTGGTTTTAGGACTGGGTTCACTTTTGTAATCGCCGGGTTCGACGACGGTAATGACCTTTCGATCGCAACGCCGACTTAACCACTAAGCTACTGACGTCCTTTGCATTTATAAACAATTACTAATAAACAATAACTAATACTCGCATATCTGTTATATTATCTTTAAATATTTAATGTCACCAAATAGGAAGATATTAACGGTGTAAACACGTCGGATGCTTCGCACATTGAGGCGCCAAATATGGCGGCGTACCCAAAACCCAAAAAATTAAATGAAGCTAACTAGGTGGTTCAAGCCCGACATAACCGCCCCCGCTGGCCGGCGGGAGGGTATCCGAAGGGATTTGCGCACGAAAAAAAAAAAGGTGTAATTTTTATTTTGTTTGTAAGGTTCCCCACAGCTCTTAGTGATATTTAGAAATATTAACCGCTGAGCCGCTCACCGATTATCTTAATGAGCCGTAAAATATAACATCATCTCGTCTTCCAGGAAACTATCATATCTCCAACTATTATTCAATGTTTACTTAAATGTAAATAGTTTTTAAATTTGGCTTACCTTAATCTATATATACTAGACATAATAATGTTTTAATGTAAACAACAAATAAAATATGAAAAATTATTGATTGCGTTCAATTAATTTATAGAAATGCAACGAAGTGCCTCTAAATATCAGAATATCAGTGAAGCTGTGGGAATACGTGCCTTATATACAAAATAAACATCATACCTTTATTTAATTATTTGGCTTTTGGATACGACCGCCATATATAGCGCCCCAATGTACGTCGTCCACACGGTGTTCATTATGCGCGCTAGTATGTGAGTGACATCCTCCCGTGTGACGCGTGAACGGAAACGGAGCATTGACGGGGCGATCTCTGAGTGTAAGCCCACACCGAACTACGGAAATTGATATATTTTATTTACGGTTTTTTTCTTAGTCTTATGATGAAAATGAAATAGTTCCGATGTACTTATAAATCTTATGTTGAAAACTAAATAGTTTGTAAGTTCTTATTATAAAAATGCTGGACGTTGGTTTTTTAAGGACCCGTAGCGAGAGGTTACAGGGAGGCTCGTGAAATCTATGAGTAGAGAATACTAAACAATTTAAAAAATGCGAAACAGAGTTAGTTTGTTACGTTTTCACGCCTTACTACAGTCAGGAGTACAGAAAAGGACATACCTAAGAAAAAACTACTGTTCCTGATAAAAATTAAGTCATAGCTGAAGCTGCGGCTAAAAACCAGTAGTTTATTGAAGCCTGCAAAGCCTAAGTACGGTTTATCTGCCACATAATATCTTCATTCAGATCACGTATTTAAAAGGCAAGCCATTGCATGAGAATAAAGTTATATGAAACATTCGCCATTAGTGTGACGCTTTTCATCCATCTGTCTCAGGGCTAAATATATCTTAAGAAACTCAACGGCTACCTTATGGAAATTCTTACATAATACATAAAAGCAGCTATTATGGAAAATAATAGCATTAGAGTATTCCATCGAATAGTGCCGCGGACTTATTACCGACACCTAAAATAGTATAGACAAATTTTTGTGTGTTAATTAACTTTAAAGCACATACATACAGTCACGCTTCTTTCGCAATAGGGTATAGTCCAGTCGACAAGTTCAAAATGGTCTAAAATAGAGATACTGCTCTTAAAATTAGGTGTGATGACCTCATTGGATTCAGAATGACACCTAGTAACATGTGCCAAAAACTTGTATTAGCACAAACAATTGCAAAAGTTATAAACAATTAAAGATGAAAAAAGGCATTTCGTCTTTCGCCTATATTTCATAGATTTAAAAAAAAAACAATAAAAGTTTCTTAAAGAGGAGGAAATTTCCAAAAAAAACTTCCAGCTCCCGGAACTCTATCTCCATTATTTATAATTCTAATTTAACGCTGAAAATGGTTCTCCGCGCGACATTTTTGGGTTACACAAGTAGCGCCAAAAGCGGGTACGATACATTATTATTTTTTAAGATATTGAATCAATCAATCAATTAGCCTATTGCAGTCCACTGCTGGACATAGGCCTCTCCCATTGTACGCCATAGCACCCGATCCTCCGCCTTGCGCATCCAGTCTATCCCAGCTACCTTATGCAGGTCGTCCGTCCATCTTGCTGGGGGACGTCCTACCTTCCGTTTACCGATTCGTGGTCTCCACTCTAGGACTCTAGATATTGAATATATTTTTTAAATCAATAAAAAATTATGGTAAATTCTAAACACTTTTAAAAAATTATTCCCGTTTTAAATTTTACTTAGTTAATTTTTCAACAAGTTGAACGATTGTTAACTATAGGTGCAATGGTGTAAATTAGCTGTTAGCCGTCCCCAATTAGTCGGGATTTAATACCCTTCCAACGAGTCTCCTGCAGGAAGGCCACGGCCACCTTCGGCCTGGAGAGTGCATTTGCCAACCGGCCAGTCCTCGCACGACCGGTCATCGTGCCAATATTCCACGTTGCGAAGCGCGATTTCCGTGTTTCACGCTTTGGGCGCGCCCACACCGAACATGGTAGCCCTAACCGACTTGGCACAAGAGTCAGGCGAGGCTCTTCATATCATCGCCCTATCCATATCATGAACCTTTTTCCTTTCATTTTAATTTTTGTTTTTGGTTTTTTCGCTTTTGTTTTTGGTCGGGGGCGACTGCCATCCAAACTCCCCAACCCCGAGAGGAAATCCTGCGCCAGAGCCTCGTCCGTTAATCAGCAGGTTAATCCGGCTCGTAGGTGAGGTTGGCTTGGGCCCCGAAGATCTTGATAGGGCCCCAGAAACAACCTTTCTAGTATTATTTAAGTGTTGTTGGTTATTTTATTTGAAATATATGAAAAAGTACCCTTATTGTTCTATTTATATAAAAAATCTGTGAAAGAATTAACATTTACCATTTTTTTGCGAATTTTGCTAGCCTTGAAACGTAGATTCCATTTGATATTTCTTAGATTTCCGTTGCTGCCAGCACTTTCACACGTTTAAAACTTTTCCTGTATATCTGCAACGGTACTGCGTTTATGGAAAGACCAAACTCCAACTGAGAGTGAAGAAAGACCTATAGGACGTTATCCTCAACGATTTTAAATTCTTTCAGGATCTCTCTAGCCAACTGCATGCTGAGAAATCCCTACTTCTATTTTTATTTCCGAGTTTTGGCCAGTTTTATTTTTTGCAATCGGCTGCTCAACATCGCGGTCGCGGGTTAGATTCCGGCTCAGTGCAAAATTTATATGCATGAATATTTTTCAATATTCTGGGTGTTACTATGTATAATATGTATGTATTTACAAAAAAAAGTATTTTAGTATGTTTATCCGCAGTCTAGAACCCATAACACAAGCTAGGTAAGCTATGTTTACTTTGGATCTAGATAGCTCTATGTAGAATGTCCTGGAATATTTATCATTATTTATTTTTAAACTAACTTTTTTATAATTGAATATGCATATTTTGACTATATTATGCATATTTTAGGCATTTATTATGCATATTCCATGCATTGTATGTTAGATAGCTCTATGTAGAATGTCCTGGAATATTTATCATTATTTATTTTTAAACTAACTTTTTTATAATTTAATATGCATATTTTGACTATATTATGCATATTTTAGGCATTTATTATGCATATTCCATGCATTGTATGTTGCATATAATCCGGTCTCTAGTTTTATTTATAACGACGGTTTTCTTAGACCAGAACCAAATGTGCTATTACCATTTTGTTCGACCTTTATAATGAACTATACCACATGTTACCATATTTTAGTTATGGAAAACGTAAACTTGTTTGGTGTCTATTAAAACCTCATGCGGTTATTCAACCTATTTACAGTTTATACCTACTTCACGATTGATAGTCGTTTTGGCTGACGTAGTAATAGACTATATGAAGGGTTCCGTAGCAGCAAGTAACATAATATAAAAGTTCTTGTAGTTCGCTGTAAAAAAAAAAACTACTTACTAGGTCTCGTTCAAACCAATTTTTGGTGGAAGTTTACATGGTAATGTACATCAAATGTTATTGTTTTAGTTTTATCTTTCTTTTATTTTAGAAGTTACAGGGCACATTTTACCACTTTGGAAGAGTATCTCGCGCAAACTATTTAGTTTAGAAAAAAATGATTTTAGAAACCTCAATGTCATTTTTGAATACCTATCCATAGATACACGTATGGGTATGATGAAAAAAAAAATTTGAGTTTCAGTTCTAAATATGGGACCCCTAAAATTTATAGCGCTTATTTTGTTGCCATTTGGCTACGGAACCCTAAAAACACTATTTAAGGACATCTTAGGAGAACACAGAATATGTGTATACAATAAGTCTATTAAATACAGTGTTCAAAGTCACCAACACATTAAGAAAAATAAAATTACTCATAAAGAAATAAAAATCAGACTGCCCTGAAAAGATCGAAACAAGTTTGATAGCAGACGGAACCCATTAATTTACTAAAATTAAAGTAGCCTATGTTACGCTTTGTGATATTTCCTATCTGCCAGTGAAAATGCCGTCAGAATCGCCCCAGCCGATCCAGAGATTCCCTCTTTCAAACAGACAGAAAGACAGACAAAAATGGTAAAGGTTGTATTTTTGTTATAAGTGTCGTGTATACATTCATGTGCAATCATTAAAAGTCTGTTACTTTAATATCACAAACAGACACTTCAATTTTATTTATTTGTATAGAAGAAGTGCGTCCAGGCACCGCGTACCAAATGCCGACTAGGTATCACTTTTAACCATATAGACGGCCTACGTTGTGTGGATACGTTTCATTTCTATCGTATATTTGCTCTGTGGATTAGGAGTTGGATAGCTCAAAGGACTGCGTTGAATACGGCTACTCCTTAAGGAGCTGTGTTATTTGATTTCGGTGGTAAGATGTCTAGACAGAGTCTAGACACAGTAATTAAAACTATTACAAAATGATCTTAACTGCGGTCTTCTTGGTGCAGTCAATTAGGCTTTTCTATTCTAATTAGCCGGGAATGCCAGCTTGCGAGTGATAGTACCGACCACCTAATGTTAATCTAAATTTATTATGAAAAAATCGTGGAAAGTGCTTTAATATTTTCTTGTTTTATTATAAACATGAATGCTCGTATGTTCGCCCGTATGCCTTCCTATACCATCAACATTTTAAGGTTGTATCCGGCGTTTTCACTTTGGAACCCAGAATCCGCGTAGTCCTTCCCCTTTTGGTGGCTCATACGCATTTTATTTGAGGTGATTACCATCTGACCTCCTACACCCCTCCCACCCCAAGAGGAAAGCCTGCCCCTGAGTCTTGTCTGTCAATCAGCAGATATACAAACTTGCAGCTGAGATTCACATGGCCCCAAAGGTCTTGGTGGGACCTCTTACACCCATGGAGTAAGTAAATAACGTTTTCAATACT
The DNA here is from genome assembly GCA_946251805.1 of Cybosia mesomella. Taxonomy (NCBI): domain Eukaryota; kingdom Metazoa; phylum Arthropoda; class Insecta; order Lepidoptera; family Erebidae; genus Cybosia; species Cybosia mesomella. Next base: position 6,453,228 of record OX276406.1, read on the forward strand.
ATAGGGATTAACCCTTTAGAGATATTGATGGAACAAGGAACAGGCTATATAACAATTGTATACAAGTAACTGTCGACTGCAATCTGCATTGCCTTTTTTTTTTTCGTTTGGAAATCCCGTCGGATACCCCCCCGTCGGCCAGCGGGGGCGGTTATGTCGGGCTTGAACCGACTAAAACCACACGCCGTCTCGGGTCTACAGACGCCGGGGTGTAAGGTTGCCCATAGAGCATATCCCTCGCACCCCGACTGACCCTGGGCCATCTCCGGTTTCGAGATGGCCCCCTCGGATTTGGGAACCACAGTGTCCCCGTCTTGCCCCGGTTTGGAGGAGGGGCGCTAGTCGCCCCACCGTCCCGGCCTGCTTCGGCCTGCGGCGACCAAGTTGCGGGCTCGGCGGGCCGGGAGAGTTCTAAATCTCTCCCGGGCGCGCTCCACCATCTCCTTCGCGAGCATTACATGCTCGCAGAAGGAGGTGGCGGCGGCCCACGCGCTCACGCTCCGCACCATTGCCACAATCTGCATTGCCTCACTTCAAATAATTTATTGATTTCCGCAGTGCCTATACTGCAAGAATACCCCTAGTTTCCTACGTTATATTCGATATGCAAAACAAGCTCTAAAGTCAGGCAATAGAATATATCGAATGTTGTTTGCTCTTAAAAATAAATATTGCTGTTTCTGTTAAAATAAATACAAATTAGAAATTGATTATATAGAAGATAGACTGATTTCTAACAGAAAATAGTCTGAACATTTTTCTTCATTACAAGGAAAATTCTATCATTCATTTCGTACCCTTTTTTTTTTTTTTTTTTTTATCGTGCGGAAATCCCTTAAAAATCAAAATTTCGGCCAAATAGAAAAGAAATGCCCATAATTCTTTGCTACAACAATAAAAGTCTACGACTAACCCTTTTTTTTTCTGCAATTTGAGATTAAAATCACCAAAAATCTATTTCTTTAAATATTTTTAAAACAAAGTTTTTAACGCTGCTTAACGATAGTTTTCTATTGTTTGTTTTGTTAAAAGAAGGTGCTAACAATTCCAGATTTAGCTCCTTTCCTAAGGTGTTCTAAATATTATCTTTAACTAGATTATTCCGATAGCTAGGGAGGGATTTTTCATTTTGTTTCGAAAAGGTCATTTTTGAACTAATTAACGCAACGCGATGTAAAGTGTTAATGCTTTACGGTCAGCGATACGATTGGTGTTATTGGTCGGCGGTGGTGGCGTGCCGCGACTGCAAGCGGCAGTGTCGCCGCTCTTGGAATAAGTTCAGTAGAAATACATATAAACCAGTAGTGTTGCTGCGGTCGCCCGCAGAGGCCGACGGCAACGCCACGTGCGGTTTGCGGTCTCTTACGGAATACCACCTTTAAGCTTCTATACCAATCAATGTACACATAATATATTCGGCCCATCGCCGATAATATCACAATACCTCGTGTTGACGAAAAGATAAAACACAAGGATTAATTTTTATATGGGCATTTATTTATTTAAAAACTTCCTATATCGAGTTTTTAGGGAGATCGTTTTTTCTTCCCTAAGCTTATTTCAAATTAAAAACATTTATTTTTACACATGATGGCCAGGTCGATTTCGAAATCTTTGATTTTGATTTTAACTTTGACTTTGATTTCGAAATCGAAATCGAAATCGAAATCGAAATCAAAATCAAAATCAAAATCAAAATCAAAATCAAAATCAAAATCAAAATCAAAATCAAAATCAAAATCATAAATTAAAATAAAATAAAATAAAATATAAATCAAAAGCAGCATTTTGCGAGCTCGTCGACGAGCTACCGTAGAGAATAGCACTGCAGAATATCAGGCTGATTTGCGATAGAGAGATCGCTCTACAAAACCAAAGCCGATCTTAGACGGAATATCACTTTTTCCGACGTGCCACCCCAAACGCCGGGTAGTTGTATGTGGGTATACTCGCTACTAGAGTTCTCAACACAATGAAATATTTAATTAGCATAAGCTCAAAATACAAACGCGTGACGTAAAAATAAATTGAAGCCAGGTAACAACAGACTAGGCTCATTCAAAATGTTCGATGTCTTATATTAAATAACACATATGATTCCGGCAGTCATGGGCAAAGGCTTTTATGAAATATAACGTTCTCGGCGCCTTGAATGCTTCTGTGAAACAATTGCGTAACTTAGAGCTAATTCTCAATAGTTAGCCACGCTTACCAGCTAGTGGTAAGCGAATGGGTGTAGTTTAGTATTGTTGGTTGTTGAACAGTTCTCGTATATAGTTTATTTTCCGCATGACTGATCTCTACGATACATATATTATCTAACTGTAACGGAAAGAATATGTCACAGTATCGAAATTATTCGTTATTTATCTGTACGTGAAATTGTAATTCATACTACAGTAAAAAGGGTTAATTGAAATAAAATAGATCAAATAAAAATTTACAGCGACTAACCCGATTTTTTTTCTGGAATTTTGTTATTTAATGAATCATCATCAACATAATCAATTAGCCTATTGCAGTCCACTGCTGGACATAGGCCTCTCCCATTGTACGCCATAGCACCCGAAATAAATAATAAAAAGAAAAATAAATATCTAATGAAATTCTCCACAGTGCTATCTAGACTCAAAGCATAGCTTAATAGCTTGTGTTATGGATTCTAGAATGCGGATAAACATACTTAGATACATATTTTTTTATAAATACAGACATAATATTACATAGAAACACCCAGACCAATGCAAATATACATATACACAAATATTTGCACTGAGCGGGAATCGAACCCGCGCCCTTGACGTAGCAGTCTTCCATTTCTAAATAATTTCGTTACGGGTTCCAATCTTCATCTTAACTTACCCTGGGACTTCCCAAATGCCATTACTTTGTGTGTTCGTGAGTCCCGTAGTGATGTTGATCTTGCCGTACAGGAGTTACAGTAGTCGGCGTGTGGGAGGGACCAGTCATCTTGTGAGCTGACCAATGTTAAACGGAAAGCTTTTGAGAGGAAACTATTAGCACCACAGAACTATTCTTCACTGTTAACTATCATTTACCTCCGCCTAGAATAAAAACTTAACGAAGACCCTTTGGATAAATATCTAGACCATTATTTATTCAAATGTCTTTAGTGCGGGACTGCCATTGTCAAAATAAATTTCCCGAGTACCCTCGTTTTCAAGACGCTTGTACGGTCAAACAACAATTGAAATAAATTATTCACAGACACAAAAGTACAGGGGTGACCAACTTGAGTAGACTCGAAATCTACTGTTTATGCGGGTGACTAAAACCGCACGATTTTTGCCACGCGGTGAAAATTTATCGTCTAAATGGCAATTTGGCTAGGTCGCAAGTGACTAAAACCGCGCAGCGACCGGCCGCTTGCGCCTGGTGACTAAAATCGACCGTGTAACCGCTCCGTTGCAGGCTCCGTTGCTTAACATATTCGATGGAAATAACCGAGGTGCATGCGATTTTAGTCAACTGTGTAAATGGACTGGCGATGCGGCTTGGTGAGGCGATTTGTGAAGCTACTAGCCGCATGGCTAAAATCGACACGTGTAAACAAGGCTTAACTTAACAAATCCTGTGCAATCTACCATTTGTATACTTCTTGAATTTTTTATGAAATACTAAATAATATGCATAGTTGAGTAAACATACAATTCTCTAATGTTTTTTTTAATTGTATTAATATGTTATTATATCAAAAACTTGAAAATGATGCGTGAACGTATTTAAATATTTTATTGGGATTTCTATTTTGTTTGCCTTGCCGCGGCCGATTTGAATAAAAGCCGCGATCGACCAGTCGGCCGGTTGGCAGCCCCTGCACTAGTAGCTTATGTGGGACTACTGTAAAACAGGGTTCTAGAGAGCTTACACCTTGTTAAGTTCTTGTAATATTAAGATAAACAATGGTGCAAAGTATTGACTAAAAACATTTACCTGGTGCAGAGTATTGACTGCAAACTTGTACCTACCTATGTCTCATCTGTTTCTGGAATCCGGGAATTGAGAATTTCTGGGAATCCGTTGTTCTGTGAGTCACGAAATCTACCTAACAATTTTTCTAAATTTACCGATATCTTATGTAGAAAAAATTAATCCCTTTGGCAGCTAGTAAGCTATATAACGGCACCATAACATATATGAGAATAGATGTATGCATAATGTAACTTGCCAATACTGCAAAATAAAAAAAAAATGCATTTTGGCATTTCAAACGTTAGTGATTATTTATTTTTCTTACCTTGCCTATGATCGTTGTTAGTTAATTCAGGATTCCACAAAAATGATAAGGTATTTTTGAGTATTCCGTAGGTTTATAAGTTAAGAAACCGCTGTGGCAGACGACTAAGGTTTATAAAAAATATGTAAATTGACGGCAGTAGTCCCATGGGAAATTTAGAATTCCCCCAGAACGACACCCGTGGGATGTTAAGGGTTGTAAATTCTCATTAATCATAATTATTAGTTTATTAAACTAGTTAAAACTAGGGCTTATTCAGTTCTATAATTTATTAGTCTGGTTTGTTAGTCATAATACTCGTAGTCCATACATATGACCAGTTCTAAAAATCTCGAGAGTTAAGCTCTTTATTACCAACTAATTTCAATACCTCTTTATCAATAAAGAATTGGAAGGAATTGGAGAGTAACCCTAAATCTAGAAAAAATAAATATCGCTTGTAAGCGTACCATGTACTGTACACGTTTTCGCTTTACACCAAATCGAAGTTCAAAACCTCTTATGAAATAAATTATGCTAGCTAGCAACGTTTATCATGAAATATAGTGCTTGATTAACCGACTCATTGCCATTTTTACAAATGGCTACCACTGGCCACAAAGATTGTTCAAATGAAGCAACTGTATTATTAGATAGATAGATGACAGAAACTACATCGAGAGTATCATCAAAACAGCCTCGCGTAAACTAGAAGTCCTGAACAAGGTGAGACGGTTTTTCATGCCGGAGCAGCAGCATTCGTTCTGGCGTGAACTGCTCTCATCTCTGGGATGGCTCAGCTCAGTACTTTTACTAGATGCTCTCGACAGCTTGCAGCGACGTGCGGTCCCCATTATGAGAAGTCCTGAGGTCACCAACGCCCTTGAGTCCTTGCAGTTGCGTAGATTTATTGCCTCCTTGGCAGTATTTTACTGCCTCTACGATGGCGAGTGTTCCGATGAGCTCTTCTAATTATTTCCAACCTCTCCTTTCCTATACAGGACAACACGTGCAAGACTGAGGTATGACCCTCACACGGTGCAAACAATTCCAAGAACCAAGCGGTTCGGTACCTCTTCTTTACCGCACCATCAAGATTTGGAATTGTTTACCAGCACACGTGTTACCTTTTTCCTACAGTCCCGGGTCCTTTAAATGGTGCGTGAAAAAGCATCTGATGAGGCGGCCAGGCTCAGAGCCACCATTGTAACATTATCCGTGTCTGTAATGGTGACCCTCATTCCTGAGACATTACCTTTAGCCTACCATCAGACTATGTAAAGACATATTGACGTGACCAAAAAAAATACTCAAATGAGTCCTTGACCTGGCTGGAGATTTCTTGGACGTATATATGCATCAGTGGCCACAAGTCGGCTAAATCGTTTAATTTAGACTGACGTCATCGAAGGAAATTCAGATTATTAGTCTGTAGATGGTTCGAAGTATTACTTATTTCGGCCATTGTTGTCAGCGCTTTACCTTTGCACCTTGAAGAAATAAATCGATAAATCAACTTATAAGCTGTAGGTATATAATATTATGTTAACAGCAAAGTTTATAAAATTTACACGGTAAGTCAAACATGACACGGTAGTCTATACAATTTTTCTTTTGCGATTGTATGAAAAGACCCACAAATACAACAACAAAACCCCCTCACTGTATAGTACAAACCTATATAAAAATGCGGACCGCTTTAAATATTTTCATCCCTCGCTACTGTGAAGTGTGCAGATTAATACCAAGGCAGCTAAGTCTGCAGACTCGCACCAAGTCTGCAAAGTTTGCAGACGCCCACAAGTCAGATTTTTAACCGCTTTGAGACAGGCTTATGAGCAGAGCGACAGTTTATTAAAGCTAATAAGAATTTAGCGTTCAAATTCAAATTTACGACGCTACGTCGTAAATTGACACAATGATGGCGCGCAATATTTGCGAACATCCGCGACTCCTTCTAGGGGAGCATTCGAAATTTCCTCTAAATCTTTGATAGCCGAATGTAAGTTCTGTTAGTCTAATCACACTATATAGTAAAGTTTCTGGGTGTCATCATCCTTCTAGCAATTTCCCGTTTGCGTCCAAAGTTTACACTTTGGAGCCCGGGCTTTTGGGCCCGCTTATTATTTTTGATTGGTTTGTTGACTTACTAAAGCGAGTGCCGTCTAACCTCGCAATCACGAGACGAAAGCCTGCGTCAGAGCCTCTTCCGTTGTTTAGCCGGTGCACCGACTAGCAGATGAAGCTGACTTGGGCCCCGAAAGTGTTGTTAGGGCTTTGTACACCACTTTCTAGGTGTTCGAAATGTATTTTTTACTGTGGATAAAGGTTAACAACCACTATTAACTATTGCCGGCGGCTCTCGTAAATAGTGATCCCGTTCTGGCGCGCATCCCGCGCCGCGCCGCGCGCCGCGCGCCGCCGCGCGGGCCGCCACGACCCACAGGAACCTATTTCCGCCCCCCAAACCGGGGCAAGACGGGGACACCGTGGTTCCCAAACCCGAGGGGGCCATCGCGAAACCGGAGATGGCCCAGGGTCAGTCGGGGTGCGAGGGATATGCTCTATGGGCAACCTTACACCCCGGCGTCTGTAGACCCGAGACGGCGTGCGGTTTTAGTCGGTTCAAGCCCGACATAACCGCCCCCGCTGGCACGCGGGGGGGTATCCGAAGGGATTTCCGCACGATAAAAAAAAAGGGACCTATCTCCGGAATAAGAAATAGTCTAGCTTCTATTCTAGACTCTGCGCTAAATTTCATCCATATCTGTTCAGCCGTTGTGGCGTGATAGAGTAACAAGCATCCATCACTACATTAATCCATCCAAACTTTCGTATTATAGTAGTAATTTGATGTACGATCGTTTGGAAAAACTAAAGGCAATATCTTGTTACCACCAGCTCTCAGCCTACGCAAGCCACAGGTTACCACCAGCTACCAGCCACAGCCAAATACGATACAAAAAAAAACATGAGGTCAAAGAAACTTATAGTATGACCAGGATAAATCAACTAATCTATCAAATTACAAACACTCATTTGACAATTGGGATTTGCTCATTTAATTGGTCCGGCATACTCACATACCGCTGTGGTTGCTTTCAAGCGATCTTGTGTACTTAATGACAATGGTCTCAGGCTTATTATGTGATACAAATATATACCTACCAGTAGATATTATTACAAACATTATAAATGCAACAGTCCGTGAGCGAGCGAATGTGTATATATATTAGTATCATCCACCGGGGCGGGCTACACGGTTCACCAGTCGTGATCACCTAGCCTGGTCGAAGGATCTATCGGGAATATCGCACCCTGTGCCTCCACAAATGAATATTATAATAATATAAGGCATAGGGTAGTAAGGAATTTCGCGCTAAAATTTGGCGCCAAAATTCAACAGTAGGTCGTAGGACAAATCAATAGTTTAATGTGCCCATACAGTTATTTGCTTCAGTAACTCGATTATTACATTCCATTAAATACAAGGAAATGTAATAATGAATTGTGACTGGTATAAATGAATTAACAACATTTTAAGATAACACCTAAGTATTTTATGGTTTTCCTGGATCTTCTGTCACCAAAGAGTAAATAGTTATAATGACTTCTAAGTTACATTAACGTTGTTTCTTACAAGTTTTTACAGAAATTCCCATTTTGACGATTAATAATAACCCTTCCTTGGTAGTCGGCCAAAAAGAAACTGTTTCGACTTTACAGCCCATCGATTCTCATATTATAAACCCCAAACCCAAAAACAACGGGGTGTTATAATTTTGACGTGTGGGTGCCTGTCTGTGGCATCGTAGCTCCCGAACAGATAAACCGATTTTGATAGTTTTTGTTTGAAAGGTGAATTAGTTGGAAGTCTTCTTAGTTATGTCTGGGGTTATTTAAATTTAAAATTTTTTGTCCTTTTGCTGTTGAGGTTTTTTTTTTTTGCAAACAGAAGTGTTTAGTAGCTCAGCTTTACTTAGGCATTAGCTTCCTTCAATGAATATTCTGTAATAGTAACTAATGCAGCATGCGTTGCAATGCTTCTGGTTCCTCATTTAAGGAACCTGCATGGCCATGTTCACATTACTTGCAGTAAACGGATTATTCCACTTCGTTCACCCGGGTGATATCACCCAGGTGAACAAAGTGGAATTGATTAGTCTACTTTGATCACCTCGGAAATAAATCACCTGACCCAAGACGCCTAATAATGACGCGAGATTGAATAACACTTGCTCGAAAACGTTTACTCGGTTGTACTTGACATCGATAAATTAAGAGCTCGATAGTTCACTCCCTCGATGCATCAAAATCTCGAATAACTATAAGCTCGAATCATCGGCAGCGCGAAGGCTCATTGTTCGATGTATCAAAATCTCGAAACATCATTTCTCGACCGACCATCTAATCGATTTATAGTACAAAGATTGTTTAACGTAGGTAATTTATTGAAACACCTAAAATGTACCTCGTAAGTTCCTCCTCGTAACTAGTGGTTCCGGCGCTTCGCCGGCCGCTGCCGCGGCACGCTCGCTTCGCTCGGTCACAGTTCTAACCTAACCTTACCGAGAAGCGCCGGAACCACTAGACCGTTTCCGAGATATTCTATAAATCGATTCACCTAGGTGAACAAAGTGGAATATGCGGCAGTAAACGGCGCCTAGGTTGGCACGTCGGGAACAAGAGAGAGAGTCCGACTAAGATCGACTTACTTCGGTTTTGTAGAGCGTTCTCTCTGTCGTACATCGGAGTGACAGTTTTATTATAAAGTTGTAGACGGAGAATAAATTAAGTCGACTAGAATAGAAAGCACTAGTTCAGTAGGTGAGGGCCGTTTATGATGGTTCGTCTTAAATTATACTCATAATCATAGAACTCGCTCTGCAACTCGACGTGCCATCCAAAGCGCCGTTTACTGTACTTAATTTCAATCAGAGGATAACTTAAAGGGCAATCATGTGTTTTTATACGCAAACTATTCGACAAAGTCAAAGGAAAAGTAAACTTGTGATAAATAATGAAGTCATAATGAAAGAAATTTGAGTAATAATAAAAATATACAGCTATACGCTAGTACTGTCCATTAGGTATTCATGTATACAACAAAAAAATAATGTAATGGATTTGATTTTAATTTTCATTCAATTTTAAAGTCAAATAAATTACAGTATAGTATTTTTATATCATCATCATCTAAGTAAAGGTGTGTCGTTAAGATCTATGCCTAGTCATGCAATTTGATCGAAAATTCCTCAATTGAGAAAAATTCATCGATTAAGAAGAATTCAAGCACTGTAACTAATAACGTAATCGAAATCCATATAAATCGTGAAAGTTTAGCAATATTAACTCTTACGTACGTACTCAATACGAATGCTTTTTTTCTAACCTTCACATGCTGCCGCGGTAATCGAGATAGCAGTAAGTCAATACAGCAAGTTTTCGAAAAAATGGCGCATATATTCGATTTTAATGTTTTGTTTGTGAAGAAACGATACAGTTTTTAGTTTGGTCGGTCCGTCAATTAGACTGTCCCCTGCCAGATGATAAGCTAAGGTGAAGTCCAAAAAGTAAACGCCACCATTGCAGATACTGTGTCTAAAATAGAGCTCCCTGCCTGGACGGCCGTGAGTCCTTGACGTTGCTTTTTCACCCCGCTTAAAAACCTGGGATTATAGGAAGAGGGGAAAATATATGTAAATGTTCCAGTTCTTCATCGTGCGACAAAGAAATGATTTGATTCTTGTACGTCGCAAGCAGTGAAATCTTCACAAACGCAAAACAATCAAATTTAAATGCCATATTTTCCGTAACTGGTGTTAGAAATTTGATGACACAAATTTGTCACAAAATTCGGCCGGGTAGGTACCACCGTGCACGAATGCGAAAAACCCTCCATAGTAATCAAATTTCGGTTTGATTGCGTTCAGGGGTCAGCAAGTGCATAGCCGGGCAGGGGGATTGTGGTCGCAGCACTAGTGGGACCGGTGGGTGTCACGCGGTGCTGCGACGACAATCCTCTTCTGATGAGGCCGTCAAGCTAAGTGCCACCATTGTTAACATGGTACGTGTATGTAATAGTGACCCTCTCTTCTGAGACTTTACCTTCAGCTTACCATCAGGCGAGGTGAAGTCAAATTGACGTGTCCTAAATATAAAAAAAAAAATAACAGCCTTTATTGACTTACTGCTCTCTCGATTCCCATGGCAGAGACACGGTTGTTACTTTTTCACAACATTCTTTCATCTAGGAATCAGAATGTGCAATGGAACGAAACTGGTTACTCTAGTTAGCTATGCATCAGAGCGGTATCTACGCACGCCAGCACGTAGTAGGTTAGTTTATTATCTATATAAATTATACAAGCAAAATACATCTTTATGTGCCATGTAGTGTAAACTATAATAGCGATGCATGTAATAAGATCGTTGGTGCTAAAGGGGTTTCTGATTTCAAAAATAGAATGGTTGAAAGATAACCGCAATATTATAATAAATCTAATAATCGTTTCAAAAACTATAAAACACGTTTGCTTCAAAATGCAATGTGTGGGACTCGTTGACATAAACCAAATGAGCCCAAACTCCAGGGGCTCACTAGTAACCGCTGAAGAATTCTACTAATCATCACCTGGTTCCATCATCAGATCAGCTCAACACAAAAAACAATTAACGCTGCCTTCACGTAATTTTTGTCGCGTACCCCCTACGATCAACTGACGTACCCCACTTTGAGAAACCCTGACGTAGTTTAACCTCTGATTCAGTTTTTTATTTGTCTTCAAGGCGATACGTCCTTATAGTAGTTATACTAGCGAGCGGCACGCTATGATGGCCGTTTTGACACTATAAAATAGTGATGTGAAATGTCAATTTAAAATAGAAAAAATTCAAATTCACTTCTTTTTTTAAATTCGAATTTCGAAGAACATAAATACCAAGTTGTGTCGTAAATTAGTATACTGCACCTCACTATTGACAATAAAGAACAAAAATTTACTCCTTCAAACTTCGTATTTATTTTTACGAAACTTCATGAGCGGATAAACGTCAAAACGGCTATGATAGCGGGCCGCTAGTTTAATATGAATTCCTTGATATTGGCATTAGTGGCACATGTGATAGGTGTGTCCAATGACATCAAAGCAACTTGTTTAGGAATGCATCCTGTTTAATTGAATGGGAAGTTGTCCCCTATACATGAATTCTATCATGATGTAGTGGATTAACGGAAGTAGGTGATAAATTTGGAACATACTAAAAACACTACTACCGTCTTCAATTTGAAACTGGTTCCCAACTAAACAGTTTTAATCCTACTGTTAACATTATAAATGTGAAAGATTATGAGGATGAATTTACCTTCCCCTTCACGCAAAAAGGACTGAAACGCAAGCGCCTTCTGTAAAATACAAAATAATTGTCCAGTCTCATTCAGACGATAGAGCTGCCTTAGAAAGCGAAGGTTCTTGACCTTGATTTGGTATTCTGTAAACATTGTACCGATCTAAAAGAAATTTAGCACAGAGCTATATCTGTGCTACATTTCTCCCAGATCGGTACAATGTTTACACAATTGTTTGTACAATGTTTACAGAATAGCACTTGGGCCATTTTTGGCGTGAATACCTTCCTGTGGGTTGCGAAGAACGAGATCAGTACGTCACGCGGGCAGAGCTGTGGGTAACAACTATTAGGTTATAAATGGAATTAAATTATAGTCCATAGTGATGATCTCTGTGCCCCAGTGCTAGCGATCGGTACATGAAATCCCGTGTTCAATTTTCGTAGCTTCCGAGCAATAAGCATGTTTCCTATTACTCGGGGCCAAGGAATAAAGCAGGCGGAATGTGTACACCGTTGCCTACTCCTTTGGGAGACAGTCGTGAATGTATAAAAACAAAGAACCGAGTAATCGCTTGTTATAAAGACGTCCATGACTGCTGAGATTTTTTCCATCTAAGTTACTCACGGCGGCGGAGCGAAAATTATCCAGTTATTCGATATTCTCAATTAGTTAACGTCGATAAACTCGCACGTCATCTTTACTGTAACGTTTTATTGCGTGCTGTAAGATTATTCGTAGCGTTTATTTTCTATCTTTAATGAAGCACTTTCGACTAGAATATCTTAAATCGCACTCGTACTGTTTCTTTTTTAAACAAGTGCATATTATATATATAAATATATGATATATATTATAAATTTTAGACATTAGCGCTGCGCTACGGCTATGGCTTATGTTTTCCATATCTTTTGTTTACACAATTATGAAATAGCGTGAAATATTTTCTGTCAACTCTAAAGCACTTTCGACTAGAATTTTTTAAAATCTCAATCATACTTATACTGTTCCTTTTGTAAACAAGATCATTTTAATTATTTTCATAGGCCCGCTACGGCTACGGCTGATGTTTTGCGATATCTTTTTTTACACAATTTTCATAACAGCGTTTAGTTATTTCTATCAACTTTAATGAAGCACTTTCGACTTAAATATTTAATTGGTATCTTAAATTGCACTGATCCTATATCTTTTGTAAATAAGAGCATTATAGTTATTTTCATTAGTCTTTTTAATTATTTATAATTTAATTTTATTAGCAATGGCTGAACGCCTTATTGCTTTTCATTGCGAAATCACCTCAACACATTTTAAAATATTAATAAAGCATTAATGATATGAAAATTATTGCAGTGAAAATGAAAGTTACAACAATAACAGTACAACCGTAATATTGTTTCAAACTATTATAGGAACTTAATGAGTTAGCCGTGTGTTTTGTAAAAGAAAGGCAAATGAAATGGCATGTGAATTGTCAAAATATTATGAGTGGCAGATCGTTCACATAATGTTTATTGTCTCGCTATCTCATCAACAAGCCGTTTACCGTGTTTTAGAGAAAACTTTTATACACAACCAGATGAACCACGGCCACACTTCGGTGGGTTTTGTCTGATAGTCATTAAAATATTTCACGTTCCCTTGGGAACTTTGGATTCCAAAGTATGTATAAACACTCTTGGGTAAAAACGCAACGATCTGTCAAAATTTGAAGTCGATCAGAGTTTTCCTACAACGAACATACGGGTGATGTATTTATAATATACCTATAACTTATATAGATTGCTAGGAATCGTGGCAAGTATGTAATTGCACCATTTTCTTCATGTTGTGGAATTACGTGCTTAAGAAGATGAATCACATCCGGTTTTTAAAGATTTTGCTAATTGAAAGTGCGTGGTGATTCTGGTACAAATTAGCCGAACGGATCTTACTCGTAGATAAACCAATCAGCAAAGCATCCCGACACGACGGTTTGGAACCCGCGATCGAGTCCCATACTCAGATTAACTTCAATTTTAAAATTGCAAGCCACTCCACCTCGATCGTTGACTTCTAAAGGTTAACTGAAAGACTTTTCAACCGCTGCAAGCTGAGTCATATGGTGCTCTTTTTCAATTTACTGCAGTCATCACCATTAGTCTCTTGTCACACGTTGTTATGATAATTCTTCCGTCGGATAAGCCTTTCAAGACCATCTTTTTCATCTTTGTATCAATTGATTTGATCAATATTCTAGTTATGAGAGAATAGTCTGCTATGCAAGTATGTGCTGGGGGCTTACAGTCTAACTATCAAACGACCGTACTTCGAAATTTCTAAGAAGCGCTTCAATATCGAAGTTCTTTTATTAGACAAGGTTGTCGCACTTTTCAAGGCTCCAAACCCGACCCGTAAAGAATGCCACAGATGTTCGTATGGCAACCGGGACCGAATGCTTAACTTGCTCTCTGAGGTACGGGTCCTGCCTAATAGCTTCTTGCAGCCAATAGGAGCAACATCGGAGATGTTCCACGTATACTCGACCCCGCCTAAACATAGGTATTAGTAGTTACTGTTACAGTTAGCCAGCTTTGTCGTGACGGCCCGAGGACAATAGAGATTACAATTTAATTAGATCTGAACACACACAGATAATTGTATTTGGAACTATCCGATTCTATTGTATATCATTGTTTTAGGGTCATAAAATGTCAATGAACCCAAATAATTACTACAGCTGTGTTCGAAACTTTACCAGAAATTGTAGAGTTTTTGTCAAATTATTAATGACAGTCTGTCATTGTTCCGATAATTTCACGGACTTATAGCTAAGACCTTCTAAAGAGATTCAACTTGGGCAACTGGACCAACGCTTTGATACAGAAGGAAGTAATTCTGCCCACAGCACGCATTGCAAGAAGATTCGTTTCTCTAGAGCCCTGATCGCCGGTAGCTTGGTACCTGTAATCTGCCCACCGAAGGTAAGCGGTTTTACAACGCAAAGCTAGAGGAATCATTCACGCGTTACTCATTAAGCTATCAAAGGCTGACTGACCCTCTTAAAGGACCGCTGGCGATCCGACTCGTATGTGAAAACACAACACATAGCAAACGTACGTATAGTGTATGCTGTATATGCCAAGTGGATAAGCAGAGCTGTACTAAATCAGAATTTCGCGAAAGTTTTTCGGTCCCATATAAGGTAATAAGAGGCGAGTCTATATTATACATATTAATAAAAATAAATACGATGAATAAATGCACTTAATCTGCTTGTATACTTGCGTAAGTTCGAATGCGACAAGTAATATGAAATTCTACAAATATTTAATTCAGCGCCCGTTTTTAACATTGCCGGCAATTCTAATATCTAAATAATGTTTGTACAATAAGATACGCAGCAGTTATCTAGGTTATTTCACTTATCAGGTAACTCCTTCCCTGAATTTTATCGTAATGGAACGCGAAATGATTGAATTAATTATCATACACTAGCACCATCAATCAAATTGATATTTTTTATATTCACACATTTATTACATACAGTGAGAATCGGCCGAACTTTCCTTAGTTAAATACTTAAATAAGCTTTATTTTCTTTGTGTCTGTAACGAAGTGTGAACATGAAAACGTGTTCACCTAGGATGTCATTTCTTGGGTCAATGTGAAGAGTTTGCGTATAAATTTATATGTGTATTACTTTTCTGTGAAATTATGAAAATTGAAACTACGGTTGTCACTGTCAAATTTCGTACAATTTGACTACATAGTGTCCTCAGCGGTTCTCAGATAGACGGTGGCGCCACTGTTCAGTTCAAAGAATGGTTGGTATGACTATACCTACGTGTTTGATGACTAACATTTTTTATAACTCGAGCTTATAACGACATCAGACTGTTGTAGCTGCTTGCACGGGCTAATTGCGAATAGAATTGCGTTAACATATGAAAATAGTATAACGTGAAAATGGTTCATGATGAACAGTTCCTATTCAGGTGTGTTCTGTTCATATTTGTTATTTACCATTTGTTTTGCATTATTTCTCTAAGGCCATTGGACTACTGTAGATGCATGCACAGGATTGAGGCGAATTAGCGTTGTATATAATTATAAAATTGGTGTAACATGAACAAGCGTTTACCTAGGACGCTATTTTAGGGGTTATCGTAGATGCTCGAGATAGAGCCCATAAAGTGACCACATAATATCCGCCAGAATATAAGTAAAATCTATATTTAAATTGAATGGTATTAAGATGACAGACGCTACTTGTTTTAGACTGTGACAAGAGGAGTCACATCCACTGAAGTTCTTCCAATGATGTTATTAGATAAAGATCCGACATTAATCACCCTTTGTGGCAAATTCTACTCGAAGCTGTCACATGACCTTGAATTGTACTTTGAAGTTACATGATAAATGTTGTGCTAGTGCCATAAGGCAATGACAATGAATAAAAAATACTACTTGTTGTTCTTTTTATTATTACGTTTTTCGTATAGGTACTGCAGAAGTTCTTTCCAATTGATGTTTATATCCATACATACATAACTTCACGCCTGTATCCCTGAAGGGGTAGGCAGAGGTGTATTACACAACCTCGATTCACCAGTTATGTTTAGGTCCTAATGTAATAGGGTGCGAGCCTATTGCCATATACCGAGCACATTACTTAGCGAGCGATAATCAACATTTTTAATACACACATAACTACGAAAAGACAGAGGTGTGTGCCTTTTTTTTTTTTTTTTTTTTTTTTTATCGTGCGGAAATCCCTTCGGATACCCCCCCGCCGGCCAGCGGGGGTGGTTATGTCGGGCTTGCACCGACTGAAACCGCACGCCGTCTCGGGTCTTCAGATGCCGGGGTGTAAGGTTACCCATAGAGCATATCCCTCGCACCTCGGCTGACCCTGGGCCATCTCACCACTAACAGCATCGCTCATCCTGTCTCCTCTGAAAGCAGAGGAGTACGGAGAGCGATGTGTTCCCGCCACGTTGGGTATGAAGGGGTGAAGGGGAAGCCATTGACCGCCGCCCAGGGTGTACCGGCCGCTCCGATTCCGTTCCCCCCGGACTGCAGCGGGATTGGAATTGGAGCGACACTCGAGGAGGTTACCCAACACACACCCCAGAGGTGTGTGCCTGGGGTGACAGGGGATCGAACTCGAGACCTCGTCTCAGCGGTCCGTACGTACATCACTGGGCTATCGCCGTTTGTTTATATCCAACGTAGAAAATTAGATGTAGGCCCATACATCTCATTTTTCTTTGTATTTGTCTTTGTGGGGACCCATACAGTATGGGAACACAAAGACCTCACACCAATTTTACCTGCAAGCGGGAAATCGCTAGGAGGAAGATAAGTGTTGTGTGAATATATTGGCTGTAGGTACGATTTTTAATTTCAATGGACATCTAGCGTAAATGAAAGCGCAAGAAAAGTTAACATGCTAAAAGCGCTGTTTCTGCTGTACTTTTAGATTAGCTAGGTTAGCTGGCTAATCATGTCATGTTCCCTGCAGCAGTTTTAACCTAATTTAAAGCTTGGTTTGTTGCTACGTGTATCTGCTCAGAACTTTCTGGTGCTGCCATGTTTTGGGAGTTAAATATTTGACGAAAGTTTATATTTGAGTAAAATTTATGTTTACGGTAAATTAACGTGGTTGGATCATGGAAGGTCACGATGGCAAATTAATAGTGTTATTATTTTATTGTCTAGAAAAATAAAAGAAACTAAGTGTTAATTGAAATAAAACTATTTTTAACGGATTCTATCGCGGTTTATTTGATGTTATTTTATATTTTACATTGATCCCGACGTTTCGGTTGCTTTTCAGCAGCCATGGTCACGGGGAGACTCCTACTAAGTGTTAAGTAGCTTTGTTTCAATAACTTTTAGGTGAATTAAAACGTTTACTTATAAATGCAAGAAATTGATTGGTAGGTAATTCCTTTTTACTTATTTTATATGCAGTAGCCGTTTGACATTTAAGCTATCAAAAAATCTGTAACATTCTTCTCTTTAGACATTCTGATACCTTTTTTTTTTTTTTTTTTTTTTTTTTCGTGCGGAAATCCCTTCGGATACCCCCCCGCCGCCCAGCGGGGGCGGTTATGTCGGGCTTGCACCGACTAAAACCGCACGCCGTCTCGGGTCTTCAGACGCCGGGGTGTAAGGTTACCCATAGAGCATATCCCTCGCACCCCGGCTGACCCTGGGCCATCTCACCACCAACAGCATCGCCCATCCTGTCTCCTCTGAAAGCAGAGGAGTACGGAGAGCGATGCGTTCCCGCCACGTTGGGTATTGGCCGACGATCAATGCCAACCCTATGAAGGGGTGAAGGGGAAGCCATTGACCGCCGCCCAGGGTGTACCGGCCGCTCCGATTCCGTTCCCCCCGGACTGCAGCGGGATCGGAATCGGAGCGACACTCGAGGAGGTTACCCAACACACACCCCAGACATTCTGATACCTAAAATTGAATTTAATATAATATCGGCAGTCATTTAAAGCGTATCCGAAGGGATTTCCGCACGAAAAAAAAAAACAAAGAAAAAAGGTACGTGGTAGTTATTGCAAGTGACTAGGTGTGAGTGTAAAGACACAAAACACTAGGTATGCAGAAGTTAAACTCATGTATGTACTGCAATTTTAATGCCTATACTCGAATGTCACTCTTGTACTGGCAATAAAACTAGGCTTCATAGAATGTATCATGGTGGTAGCACTCATTCTCGTACTAGTTATTAAGTCTAATTTAAACATCCATGGACAGGTGGTACCCGACCTCATACTGTTCCCTCGAACGCGCATTGTAAGGAGCTAAAGTTCTGTATGTATTCTGTAGTATACATATAGACCTGTGTGTGTGTGTCAGCTATTCGTGAATGCATTAGTAAGACGGATATGTCAATTTGATCCCGCGCGCGTGCTTGTGAAATGTCGCCATGCCGTCTGCTTGGTGAGCATCGGTAATGTACAGGACAATTTCAAGGGCATTGTACCTACAAATACAGATCCCTTTCTGATTCAAGTTAATGTATCTCTTGTATAGTGACCACACTGTAGTTGTTTATCATTTGTGATGTTCTTTTAGGTGAAGTTACTTCTCCTAAAAGAGCAAAAGTACTTAAACTAGCAAAAGTGCTTAAATGAGTCATTAAGAGTGGTTTAAAGTTTTTTGTTTTGTTTTAAAACCATACTATCTGGTTCGTAATTGCTATAGGTGCTACTGTAGGCACGGTACTAGTACCAATAGACTGTCAAATCTTTGTATAAAATAAATACGTTCATAAAAACTAAGACTGGATTTCTCCTGTGTAAATCCGTTCAACTAAACTGGGCTGTCATATTTTACTCAATTAAATTAATTGAGTTAAAACTTGAAAACCCAACAAACAAGAGTCATTTCATCAGAAACAAAGTAGGGAAAAAACTGTTTCCAATGTGTTTTCTTTGATGAATACCACCAAAACTGGTCAATAGCTAAACAAACAGAAAAACCATTGATTACAGAGGAGAAAACGGTTGCCGAAATGCCTTGTAACGCAAAGTATAAGTTATGCATGTAATTAACATTTTCTCTTGTCTACAAAATTAAATATAGTCTAGCCTGTCAAAAGTTCACTTTGAGGTAGGTAACACTTTTATACCTTTCAATATTAGATCTGTCGTTATCACGCAGAACTCATGTGATGTGCTAGATTTGATTGCGACAAATTCAACAGTCGCCCGTTGAATTCGTCACTTGCTTCGTTTTATTTTCGTCTATAGGCGTCAGCTGTTCTACAATTGTTTGTAATTAATCTAATATTCGATGATCTCACCTATCGGAAATGTGCTAGATCGTTTAGATACATACTATTATGATGTTATAAAGGAGGTGTATGACCCCACCAAGACCTTCCAGGCCAAGCCAACCTCACCTGCTAACTAGGTACACCTGCTGACTGACGGACGAGACTGGCAAAGGCTTTCTTGGAGCCTCGTTTTGGATTCGCTTATACAGTTACTAGCTGTCCTCCGCGGCTTCGCCCTTGGCATACTTCTATCATCCGTGGCACCTATTTAATCCATACATGCCTTAGGTTTGCAGTAATGTATGGAAATTTGACATATATGATTACTGCTCCCTCGGTAGTAGCGTGATGATATATAGCCCATAACCTTACTCGATAAATAGGCTATCATACCTAAAATATATAAAATATAGATACAACTGTAACTGTTCAATGCAAAAGGTGTAGAAGGAGTAAATGGAACCTGTACTCCGAGGTGAAACCCTACTGGGATGCGACCGGGAAGTACTCAAAGATGACCATTAGTTAGTTTATAATTATGATGTACCTTTTTTTATTTTTTCGTGCGGAAATCCCTTCGGATACCGCCCCCGCTGGAGAGCGGGGAGTCTCCAGCGGGGGCGGTTATGTCGGGCTTGCACCGACTAAAACCGCACGCCGTCTCGGGTCGTAAGACGCCGGGGTGTAAGGTTACCCATAGAGCATATCCCTCGCACCCCGACTGACCCTGGGCCATCTCCGGTTTCGAGATGGCCCCCTTACTTGCTCTCCACTGTGCCCTCTGCTAATCAGAGGGACACGTGGAAAGCTTCCGAACAGCCCTCAACAGGGCCGTCCTCGCCTCGGTCGGAGTTGGCCGTAGGCGGCAGCGTCTCTCCCACCCTAGGAGAGAGGCGCTGCCGTCTCCGTTGCCCAGGGTGCACCGCGTGGAGGTCCCCAACCAAGCACCCCAATTATGATGTACCTACCTACTGTTCTAAGAGCGATCACACACAGTACATACAATGAAACTTGTTGTAATTTGTTAGTAGTGCTTTCATAAATTAATAATAAAAAAATCGAAAAACCCCTCTGCCTTAAAAAAACCGAAACAAGTTTGATAGCAGGCGGGACCCAATAAGTTTCTTTCGGTTTATGATTTGCAAATGGGTCCCGCCTGCTATCAAACTTGTTTCGGTCTTTTTAGGGCAGCCGGGTTTTTGATTCTTCAATTAATAATTTAATTGTTTACTTTTTAGTTATTGTTAAGGACCGTTGTTCATGACAGACTATGACCTGAAAAGGTTCCAAATAGACTGCCACTACTTCGCGGTCGCCTTCAGTGGACTGTATTTGACGGATGTTGAGTCGAAGAATGAAACACTTGGATGGGTGGACTTGATTGACGTCAGTGAGGCATTGGATGTACTTGGCCCAGCACTACTCTTGATCTACTACTTCCTGTTGAGCTTCCTTGTTCCTTGAGAGACTCTTGTTGTCTACTTGTTGCCCAATGTCCATTCCATTGCCCAATGTCCATAATTTCCTACCAAATGGTCCCTGCTTTTATAGTCTTTTGTAGTACTGGCCCGCGATCCAAATTACCTCACCTCCGCATTTCCATTTATTTACAGAACTCATGTTATACATATTAATCACATAGCATATATGTACATTGGTAGCAATAAGAGTTGCACGACGATAGGTACTTACATCTGTACCGTGCGACGTCGGGCTACTGAATGACGGGCGGATTGACCCCTCAGACTTATATATGGGCCCTGCCTCCCGCGAGCTACTATATAATAAAATGGCACCAGCCGGGGGAGCGCATATTCGCTTCTTACGGCGTGGGAGGCAGTCGCGGGGTGTAATTAAACTTACATACTAGTATACAAAGTCGTATTTCCTATTTATACGAAGTTATGTTAGATTCTGAGTAATGCATTTACGTAATTATATTTGCAATTATGCTTTTCGGGGAATGTACTTTCTTTATTAAATTTGGCTCTAACATACTTAATTACTCAGAAAACTAACTCCTAACAGTAGTAAGCTATTTATCTTAGCTTAATATCAAAGTAATTACATTATTACGTTTTTAATTTACGTAAACCTAACATTTTCATAATTTATTCATTATATTCACGCTTACTAATCTACGTGTCACTGGCACATGTGTCTATAGTCTATTTGTGTCGTGCACAGTTATCAAATACACCTTTGAAGTTTGAAGCTTAAATCCATCGAGCCGTTCAGCCCAGCAATTATGCATATGTACATACATACGTACTCTCGAAAAATAATGTATAATTAAAAGCCTCAGCTAACGGAACTGACACATGGTTTAGTTAGTTTCCTAAACGCAGGATAATCTTATCAAGCACAGGAGGTCGTACGTCATGAACTGAAAATAACTCTTGTGTAATCTACTGAATACTTACTGTACTCATATGTATATTTTGTGTCATAACCGCCCTCGCTGGCCGGCGGGGGGTATCCGAAGGGATTTCCGCACGAAAAAAAAGGCACAATAACAGATTTTTTCTAAAAAAGAGAGAAGAGAATTTTATCCTTTAATAACATAACTTCACGCCTGTATCCCCGAAGGGGTAGGCAGAGGTGTATTACACACCCACGATTCGCCAGATATGTTTAGGTCCCAATGTAATAGGTGGCGAGCCTATTGCCATCTCCGGGCACATTACTAAGCGAGCTATAATCAAGATTTTTAATACACACATAACTACGAAAAGTCAGAGGTGTGTGCCCGGGGTGACTGGGGATCGAACTCGAGACCTCGTCTCGGCAGTCCGTTACGTACATGACTGGGCTATTGCCGCTATTTATCCTTTAATCTCATACCTAAAGATTGGATGTTTGGGGCTCCACCAAGGCCAATCTACCTACAAGCCGGTATATCTGTTGCTTAACGGACGAAGCTCTGACGCTGGCTTTCCTCTTGGGAAGTCAGACGGCAGTCGCTCCCATGAAAGCCGTATAAGTCAAACCAAAAGGAGGATAAGGAATAAGTGGACTCCGGGCTCCGAGGTGGAAGCCTCGAATGCGGCTGGGAACAACGCTAAGATGATGATGAGTCTCCTGCCTAAAGATCGTAAGGGCCTGGCTTCCGTCATGTAGCTAAATGGTACAAGAGTTTAGTGTTTTCGTAGTAAAACAAAGAAACTAATAGACTGACATTCACACTAATTTCGTTAGATTAACCTATGGCCCTCTCGCGTGGCTTAGGATAAACGCAAGGCCAGATTTCATAATTAATTTTGTCGTCTAAATGTCTCTATCTCACAATGAATTGCCAGTGTAAAAAAAGGGACGCCTCTTTGGAATTAAGTTCCAATTGCAAAAATTTTTGATTAAATATTAAAGAATTCCTGAATGTCGCTATTAATTTAGTGTTGTCCAGAAGTGATTCTTTTCATATCTAAATGCCAGATGAGAACTGTAATCTAAAAAATATAGTTTCCAATCAGTACACAATTTCGGAATGAAAGATCATCGGTTTGGGTGATTTGAACCTTGCACGTATAAACATTAAGATAATAATTGTACAATTGTTACTTTGACCTATGTGCATAATATGAACAATTTTAAACCACATACTCCCAGACGTTCGATTAACTTGAAATTTTGCAACCTATTAGGAACAGATGGTAGGTATAAAATTGTTATGGTTTTAAAACTAGACTAAGTTTAACCCAGTACAATGACGCCTATGTATTGTAAGCATGATAAATATCACGGAGAATATAACTATGATGTCATTATTCACACGACCTAGTAACTCAGTGTACCATGTATTACTACTAGATAATAACATTTACCACTTAGCTTATTATTAATTAGATTAACGCGAGAATGACTGTCGGGATCAAAGTGACATAGTCAGTTTTTGATCATGGCCTAGTGCTAGGAAGCTAGTGTAGCCTAAAAATCTAATTTCCGGCAGTAAATCCCTATTTATAACATAGGTATCTCACTGCTCGACATTCGACACGGGTCCCTTTCACATTGAGAGTCGTTAGACTTAAAGCTCACTTCAATGGCCTGGTTAAATCTTCAAGAAAGTTGTGAAGTACTCTTAGGTATACAGGTTTTCATACCTATAAGTATAAAATAACTCTACTAAATTACATCATTATTATGTCACCTGTAGTGACATCTGCAACTTGATAAATGAAACTAATAGGCAAAGCCCTTAAATTACCATTACAACGTTTAACTCATTTGAAAAACGTTTATTGGAATGTCGTTAACGTACTTATCTAGGTTTGCGGCGGAAATTAAGCTCTATCTAATTCCATATAAAAGACCAATAATTGCAAATACACTAATCCTTTTCGACTTTTTTCTTTGAAGAAAGGTCGCGTGATTCCCGACGACAGGCTGCGTAATTCCCATTGACAGACCGCGTGATTCCCGATAAAGTAGGATCCTAACTCTTCCACTGGTTAGTACAAGGCGGCTCAGGGATTGGACTTTTCTCCATCTGACAGTAAATATACTACATAATACAGCCCATGACGAAATATAAAGACCATATTACGTGAAATCGAAAAGTATAGCTGACGTGAGTACACCTCTGTCTATCCCTTCAGAGCTATACTGATATATGTGTAATGTATACTCTTATTTTTAACATAACATAAACTCACGCCTATATCCCCGAAGGGGTAGACAGAGGTGCTAGCACCCACATTTCGCCAGTTTATGTTTAGGTCCCAATGTAATAGGTGGCGAGCCTATTGCCATTAACCGGGCACTTATAAACCTGCGATAAATACACACATAACTTCGACAAGCATCGTAAAGTCATTGGTGTGTGCCATGGTAAAACCTGGGATCGAACCCGAGACCTCGTCTCAGCAGTCCATTACCCATACCACTAAGCTACCGCGGTTTTAAATAAGTGTAAAAAAAACTTACATTGCAGCATCGAACCAATGACTTAAGTTATCTATACGAATAAATAAAACTGAAGTGTGTGTTTGTGATGTTAAAATAACAACTTTTTAATAAATGCATATGAGTGTGTGCACGATACTGACAACAATTTTCAAAATATAGGCGAAACTTAGGCTAGTTCTATTTTATAAAATGTATTGAGATTTCGCGCAAAAAAATTATGAAATGATGAAAAAAGAAATAAAAACCAGATCTTAATCCACGCGGAGTGAAGTCGCGTTCAGATTGATAAGACGTTTAGGTACCGTCTAAGCCCTAGTAAAACTCTTTATGCGAGATTTTCTTGGTTGTACTCGTAAATACGTGACAGACCGGTATTTCAACATTTCTTGTATATTTACCTCCGCTTTACACAATACAAGCATTATAATTGTGTATGTGCAATTAGTCAGAGACACCATAAAGATTTGATTTCATGAGTTATACCGAAAGCAGATAAGTACTTCTTTACAAACAATTTAAACATATAGATATACTTGTAGATACGGCTTACCCGGGGTGCCCGGCAACGGACACTTGAGGAGGACACCGTGCGGTTTTAGTCGATACACGACATAACCACCCCCGCTGGCCGGCGGGGGGTATCCGAAGGGATTCCCGCACGTAAAAAAAAAAAAGGTAGAAAAATAAACAATTGAATCTAAAACTCCACTTAAACCTTTCCTAGCCCCGAGAGTAAAGTATGCGCCCGAGCCTCTTCAGCAACATGCTGGTGTACCGGCTTACAAGTGAGGTTGGCTTGGGCCCACGAACATCTTGGTAGAGCCCCATACCATTTTTATTTTTTTTTGCTTCTGTAAGGACGGCGAGTCGGCCAACTGTCGTCGTCAGGCCCCGATCATGTAGGTCCCATACCACAGATTAGATAACAGATTCTTTGTTGTATTTAATGTCGTAATTGCATTTCTTTAGTTACTTGAATCAAACGAACGTGTTCATATACATACACAGCTATGACGTAAGAACTAAAGTTAGCTGTGATATCAATCCGTAATAATACTACACGCGAATGCAATTCTTGTATGGCGATGATCATGGATGCGTGATGAAGTATATGTATATTTAAATAGCCGATACCCGCGGCTCCGCCCGTGCCGTTGGTTATTTAATCACATATCCGGTTCTACTTAACCAATTGCAATAAAACATAGGGCAGATTTTAAATCTGACCAAGACCTTTCTAATCGAACCGCATCAAAATCCGTTCAGTAGTTTTTGCGTCCATCGCGGACAAACAGATTAGAATTCAAAAAATTTTTTTTATTCAGAAACGTTAATGTAACATAACCTAAGTTTTTTTTAAATATCTCCCATATACAGACACAACTAATTTACAATTTTTTTAATAGTAGAGATATGCATGTCAGATATTACGAGTACCTACCGTCCTACTTCAGTTACCTACCTGAAGATTGCCATAATATTCAATTTTATTGTGAACTAGCAATCTGCTCCTGCTTCGCTTCGGTTTCTATGAGTTTTTTATACCTACTAAAGCCATCGTTATTAACACATTGAAGCCTATGCCCATCAAGAATAATGTACCTTTCAAATGGTGAAAGAATTTTTCCAAAAAGTGTAGTGGATCCGTAGAATGTACCTTTTTTTTCTTTACCGTGCGGAAATCCCTTCGGATACCCCCCCGCCGGACAGCGGGGGCGGTTATGTCGGGCTTGAACCGACTAAAACCGCACGCCGTCTCGGGTCTACAGGGTGTAAGGGTGCCCATAGAGCATATCCCTCGCACCCCGACTAACCGTAGAATGTACCCTTTTTTTTTTTTCGTGCGGAAATGTACCTAAAAACCAACTCACAAAATTCCGCCTTTCTGTCTTTATAATATTAGTATAAATGCTTATTATCCTTTTTAACATTTTCGCATATTCGTTGTATGGGCCTCACTAAACCACCACCACGACCACTTTACCAGGTGGTAGAAATTAGATGACACAAATTTGTCACAAAATTCGGCCGGGTAACCTACCGTGCACGATTGCGAAAAACCCTCCACAGTAATCCAATTTCGGTTTGATTGCGTTCAGGAGCCAGCAAGTGCATAGCCGGGCAGGGGGATTGTGGTCGCAGCACTAGTGGGACCGGTGGGTGTCACGCGGTGCTGTGACGACAATCCTCCTCTGATGAGGCCGTCAAGCTGAGTGCCACCATTGTTAACATGGTACGTGTATGTAATGGTGACCCTCTTTCCTGAGACTTTACCTTCAGCTTACCATCAGGCGAGGTGAAGTCAAATTGATGTGTCTAGAAAAAAAAATCTTCGGGCTCAAGTCAACCTCACAAGCAAGCGGGTACATTACCTAATTGATGAACGAGACTCTGGCACAGGTTTTACCCTCGGGGTAAGGGGGTCAGACGGCAAGAAAACCAAGAAAAACCAATTTACACAGGTGGAAGAGAGCGGACACCGGGCTCCAAAGTGCGAGATGATTGGTGGATTGTTTTGCCAATCGGCATTCATAGTCAATGAAGAAAATAAAAACTTGAAAAAAAACAAACAAGATGACGTAGAATTATCGATTCATTCTATTTATAATCAAAACTTACTATATTTTTGTACAGATTCTACGTACACTATCGAACAGTGAATATTAATTAGTATACCCATTAACTAATTATACAAAAATGTACGCGAGCGATTCGAATCAGATGATTTCAATCGTCACTTCAACACGTAGATAGGCTATAATCGGAGGAAGTTAATATTACGAGTAGGATTGTTATAAAACCAAGATAGCGTAGATCATTAACTAGACATTTCAAGGAGGAGCTCGTGTCTGTCGTGGCCACTTAGCCGCGAGTCCCCTTAAAATAACCTTAGCACGTTGCAAAGTTAAGTAATACTAACCAGATCAGTGACCATTATTTACACAGTGAGACTCCTCGGCGCTTACGGTTCTTGGCTGCCGCCTGACATCCTACCCCAAGAGAAAAGCCTGCGCCACAGGCTCATCCGACCTACACCGGCTTGTACCGGCTTTCAGGTGCTTCAAGATTGAGCCCTGAAGATAGGCCTAAAGATAAAGATAAAATATTCTTTATTGTACACCATAAAAGTAGTTCTATCTATATACCCTATAAGTGGACATTGATATTTATTTTATATAAATGAACAATATTTTTATTTATATCTTTTATTTTATTTTTCCTTTCCTATAAACCACACCAATAACTACCCATAAATGTTCCAATTTGTGTCCATCCAAAGGTTGCCTGTAAGAAATTGCTTTTAGCGATAAGGATAATTTGTACATAATATGTTGACTGTGTATTCTAAGTAACTATGCATACTCTGATTGGTGTACAATAAAGTTTATTTCTATTCTAAACTCACCTATACTTAATTTACCGCCGCGGTCCAACTAATATGTTGGGTTGTTGTAAATGAAAAAGCATTTGTCCAGGCCGTCCAGGTATAGACCACCATTTTATGATCGACATCTAGAATGGTGGCCCGTATTTTCTGGAATTCACCCTAGCTTGTTTCCATCAAACGGGGTGCAGTCAATTGACGGACTGAATATAATAAAAACAAACAGCGTGAAAACTTTAATTGCACGATACAGGATCCGCTTGATTTTAGTACATTGCGCGGCTACCCTTTAAAAATATTCTCGCATCGCTGCTATGGCGGAGGTGGGTGTTTTAATTGACCCTGCAACTTTTCACGTTACCATTGTTTTTTTTTTTATACCACTCAGGTGGCAGACAAGCTCACGGCCCACCTGATGGGAAGCGGTTACCGCGGCCTAAGGACGTGTGCAACACCAGGGGCGTCACACTCGCGCTGCCGACCCTGCAAAAACCTTCTAATGCCCTTCTTGAAGAACCCCATGTTATAATTTTGGTGCAACATGCCTATCTGAAAATCGGACAATTTGAGAATAGGACGTTATGTAAATCGGACTTTTTTTTACTCACCGGACGTTTTGCGAATTGAAAAGAAACAAACAAAGAAAGAATCGAATCGGACGTTGTGCGCTTGAACTATCTGGGGTTTGGTACAGTTTAATACCGTTAACAGTCAGCATTACCATTTAAGTCTGCATGCTATTGCCACATGCCATTCAGCCCGATATTGTTATGATTCGGCACGCTGCGCACTCAAACGCCACTGACATTTCGTAACCATCGCCATTCAATTGGTCTGTATTCTTGATGCAAACATCAATAGCGGTGGCTGTAACAGTCTGTAACTGTTGATTGTTTCGATGCGATGCATTATATTCTAGGTTTATGGCTGTGACGAATTAGATGCGGATACATCACAATTAATTGAAATAACTGCAGATGGTCAAAAGTTCTGCTCGGCGATTTGAAAGTAGAATTCTATTATTTTTAACATGCTAGCATGTTTAAGTAGTTGAAAATAAATTATTTCAATTTAAAACGTGTTAGCTATAACACGTTACGTACGCCCAGTGGCGTACGTGATGGACTGCCTAGACGAGGTCTCGAGTTCGATCCCCAGTCGCCCTGGGCACACATCTCTGACTTTTCGGAGTTACGTGTGTATTAAAAATGTTAATTATCGCTCGCTTACTAATGATCCCGGTAGATGGCAATAGGCTCGCCCCCTATTACATTGGGACCTAAACATAACTGGCGAATCGTGGGTGTGTAATACACCTCTGCCTACCCCTTCGGGGATACAGGCGTGAAGTTATGTTATGTTATAAATAAGTGCAGTTTGCCGTCAGCCGCTGCCATAAAAACCGTAAAAACTGTAAGCCAAACCAAAAGGAGTAGATGAAGTAAGCGGAATTCGGGCTCCGAGGTGGAAGTTCACTTTTACGGGAGTGACTGCCACCTGGCCTTCTTACACTGAGAGGAAAGCCTGTGCCAGAGCCCCGTCCATCGATCAGCAGGTACAGCCTGTGACCACGACCAGTGCAAGCTGGTCGAAATACCAGACAGTTCAAAGCATCTATATAATGTATCTATACCGTGACCGCGTTAACTCCTGTAGACATCATTGTACAAGTTTGAGGCGAAATGTTAAAAGTTCATGGATATCGGATTAAGCTATGAATAGATCAATAATAGTATTTGGCCTGCAAAGTTTATGTTTAGAGCGGGACATTAAGTGATAACTTTAGTATGAACCATCATCATCATCATCTCAGCATTAATCTCGGTTAAATCTAAAGCCTGCACACTCTAATGCTTACTCCTCCTTATATTGACTTTTATGGGAGCGACTGCCGCATGTACCCCAACCTCGTTAGTGAATCAAAACGTGTGCCAGCTCACTAGCTGATTGACTTGGGCCCCGAAAATATTGCTGTTCGTCAATTGAATTCGTAGGTATTACGAAATGACGTAATATAACACTTTGTTTTATGATGACTTGACTAAATTTAACTTGTAAACATTTACTATGCTTGAATACTTTATCTTATTATTATATTTATAAATATTAATTAAAACGGAGAAAGTTAATATCACTGAATATCAAATTAAGACGAAGTGCCCTTAAATCTGGTTATTATGTAAACTGGTGTCGCCAGACACTCACCATCTATGACCTCGCCAAACTCTCACTATATTATGGTTCTTACTAGTGCTGTGCCGGACATTAATTTGTGTGGGTATACGCTATACGCGGATGTCCAAAGGAAAAGAAAGATCGTAGCGGTATCCGTTTCATTTATATTTAATTTTATTATTTATTATTGATTTTAAATACATAAATGAAAAAAAAAAAACCTCTATAGCTTAGCGGTTAAGGAGTCGACCCTACGATCGAGAGTTCCCGCCATTACACTACCGACGTGAACCCACTCCTAAGACAAGCAATTTAGCTTAGTTGGATGGGTTAGGGGGAATATTAGTAATCATATCCGTATTCATTTCTGTATAATTCACGCATAAGAGGAGACTCCATTCGACAGTAAATATTCAGCCCATGAAAATCAGGTTCACTGTAATGGGCTCGCCCTCTAATTACGTGGGATCAAAAACCATGGTTGGCGAAATGTGGGTGTTGATATACATTTGCCTACCCCTACCTACCCCGTACCTAGCACTGCTGTAGTACATTTTATTGTACTATGCCACGCTCGACTGCTGTAATAAAATTTACTAGGTTACTTCACCTTCTTACACAGTTTTAAATATGATAACAGCAATTTTATCTATAATAGAGCTTACTCATGCTTTTCCTTTAATATGTAGTTGTATATTTTGTACATGAATTAATTATAAACATTAAATAAAGTGTACTACCATTTTGGCGCTACAAAATATGAAGCTAGGGAAGAAGTGTGACTGAATTTTAATTATTTGTCTAAATATGGCATGTTAATATGACTTCATTCCTACAGATAAGTACGAAGTGAAGGCCACCATTAAAGGTGCCAACAATGACTCCAACGGAGATTGTGCCTTTCTTTAGATACCTGGTTTCAATAACTATCGGTGGCGCGTAACGACCAAGCCTAATTTTAAGATGTTTTTACATCCAGTTTCCAAGATTTATAAGTCATTATAGAATTGAGTACATTTTTGTATAAGTCACTTATGGAAATAGTTATTTTAAGAATACATAGTACCTTTTTTTTTTCTGCGGAAATCCCTTCGGATACCCCCCCGCCGGCCAGCGGGGGCGGTTATGTCGGGCATGCACCGACTAAAACCGCACGCCGTCTCGGGTCTTAAGACGCCGGGGTTACCCATAGAGCATATCCCTCGCACCCCGACTGACCCTGGGCCATCTCCGGTTTCGAGATATGGCCCCCTTACTTGCTCTCCACTGTGCCATCTGCTAATCAGAGGGACACGTGGAAAGCTTCCGAACAGCCCCTAAACAGGGCCGTCCTCGCCTCGGTCGGAGTTGGCCGTAGGCGGCAGCGCTGCCGTCTCCGTTGACCAGGGTGCACCGCGTAGAGGTCCCCAACCAAGCACCCCAGAATACATAGTACCTTTCAGGATTAAGTCCTTTCCGGACTCAGTGGCTATATCCCGAATAAGGCATTTATGTAGGCACTAAACCGTCCTTAGATTGACGTTTCTGATAGATGGTCTATTACGCCTAGTATTGTAGGAAGTTAGAAGCACATGTTTTGGTGGTTAGGATTCAAGTCTTTATGGTTTTGCAAAAGAAGTAGTGCCAAACTCTATAGTCCTAGAGAGTCCTTTATTGTAAACTTTCGGTAAGGCGAACGACTTTACAGGGGCCAGCACTGAAATGCCCAAATATACTAGAATCGAACCAGTATAATCCGGGCCCTCTGACCTCTACCTACTCTTTAATCTGCGCCTGAATAGAAATTGACCTTATGTGACCTAGTTCATGATCAGCTCATATACAAGTCGTTCAAACACATACTTAGAGGTGAAAACTCCTAAATCGGAACCAAATACCTTATTCTCACTTCCATACATCCGCAGCTCAGTCACGCTATATAAAACAGCGGATAACTTAATAACTGGTAATTAGTTGGAACAAATGACGGAAAAATAGCGCAAAGGCGGAATGGATATTTCTACGTTTAACCTTTTTTGTGGCAAACTACTTGAACTAAAATGTCCAAGTAGTTGCTTTAATGTAACTACTATGTAGCTAAGGTGGAACAGACCATAATTTCGAGTTGTCCACGTATAGGCATATTACATACAACTTATTGCATGGTTTCACATACTATTTTTTTCGTGCGGAAATCCCTTCGGATACCCCCCGCCGGCCAGCGGGGGTGGTTATGTCGGGCTTGCACCGACTAAAACCTCACGCCGTCTCGGGTCTACAGACGCCGGGGTGTAAGGTTACTCATAGAGCATATCCCTCGCACTCCGACTGATCCTGGGCCATTCGCAGTGTCCCCTCTGGTAACAGCAGAGGGGTACCTGGAGCGACCCCCTCCCTCCACGCGGGCCTTGCAGGTCCGCCATACCCCGACCCCCTCGTGCAATGGGGTCAGCTGGCCCTGAAAAGGGCCGGTTGGTCAGTTTCACATACCCCGGTTTCACATACCTATCAAGGACTAAGCTTCATCTAGAGAAAAAATTGGGACCAATATTCACGTCACTCATTATATTGCGCCGAACGCACACCCCTTACGCGGTCAGTTAATACAATAATTACAAATAACCGTCAGATCCATGAAGGTATTGGTAAGATATCGTTAGTTAAATGAGGAAACTTACATTGTAATACAGGGAGCGTGTCGCGCGTAGTGGCGTGCAATATCCGCACCTGCTCCTTAATATCCGCATCATGCACTCTCACTCAGGCCGGTGTTAATTAGCGCTATGTATGTGTATGGCTTGTAAACACCACAATGGTGTAGGCAGAGCAGTAATCACATTTTTCTACTTGCTACGATCGTGGCTGGCATTGCTTCTTCTATTTTCATAATTGTTTTCGTAAATGCGTGCCCGTTGCGGGTACTCTTGAAATATCATCTATGAATAAAACTAAACTATTATAACAGCTTTTTGTGATAAAACGCGAAAACCAAATGAGGAAAAGGATCGTTTTAGTACTTAAGTAACATAGCGTATTGTATTGTAAACAAGGATATCTCTAACTATGCTAATGACTTGCGATGACAATAATGCTGTATTATAATAGATTCAGGAACATGTGGTATCTACTAATTAGTAACTTATGTTATGGACTTATGAATAGCTTATTCTCAATTCTAGATTCGATTCAAAAAATTAATTCTTGCAAGGTTTATTCTAGCCTGTGTTTATATAGATTCTGACCAGTCGCGTTGGACCAATCAAGACTTGAAATAATAACGAATTGGACTAAATGCTATTGGTAGCGAAAGGGTGAAATGAACCAACCGCTAATTAAACCAATCGCACCTAAAGGATGAACAGCATTCTATTTTTTGTCTATACTTAATATTATAAAGAGGAAAGATTTGATTGTTTGTTGTTTTTTGTATTGAATAGGCTCCAAAACTACTGGACCGATTTCAAAAATTCTGCCACCATTAGAATCTACATTTTCCCTGAGTAACGTAACATAAACATAACATAACATAACATAAACTCACACCTATATCCCCGAAGGGGTAGGCAGAGGTGCTAGCACCCACATTTCGCCAGTTTATGTTTAGGTCCCAATGTAATAGGTGGCGAGCCTATTGCCATTAACCAAGCACTTATAAACCTGCGATAAATACACACAACTTCGAAAAGCATCGAAAAGTCATTGGTGTGTGCCATGGTAAAACCTGGGATCGAACCCGAGACCTCGTCTCAGCAGTCCATTACCCATACCACTAGGCTACCGCGGTATAACGTAACATAGGCACTTTTAATCCCGATATTCCCATGGGATTTACGCGGGTGAAACCGCGCGGCGATGCTAGTTATGAATATGAAAGATACACTGATTACCTTACGAAGTAAAAACCCACTGAGGACATACATTTAGTCTTTCTATACTATTATAAAATTGTAAATTCGTCGAGTCTGTACATTGGAGATATTTAAAAAAAACTTGGGTTATATTGAATGAACGATTCTGATCACAAAAATATTTTTCTTTCATTCTTGTCTATTCGCGATGGACGCTAAAACTACTGAACTTATTTTGATGCAGTTTTTACGATTACCAAGGTCTGTATTTGACTTAAAATTTGCCGTATGTTTGATTGTAATTGGTTAAGTAGATGCTGCGGGCATCAGCTAATACCTACATAATATAAACAAACTTGCAATACACACATAACGAAACGACAACCTACAAAGTTTTGTATTATTTAGGACATCCCGGCAGCCTATTGTCAGGTCACTGATTCGTCTTGAGACTTATTTTGGATTTCTTTCGAGATTATCATGATGTGAAGCTCTAGGAGTATAGATATCATTCAACTAAACTGTACATAATATATACATTTTCTGCTGTAAATACATAGGATTATACATAGAAATACTCAAACCAATACAAATATACACATTCATGCATACAAAGATTTGCTCGACTTAGCACTCGAATGCTCTACCGCCACATATGTATCCGTATATACCCGCATCTCCTATTTGTCGGTAGTCTTAGTGGTTAAGGGGTTATCCTTACGATTGAGAGGTCCCGGTTTTGCATCCTGGCCATTACACTACCGACACGAATGCACTCCTTCCTAACGCAAGCAATTTATCTCAAAAATACTAGTATTAGTAGATTTGAGTCTTTTAAAAAAAGTAACAATTTTTAACTGTCTCAAATCCAAAAGGTATTTCTGGTTATGTTATGATTACAAATTTTTTTGCCCCATCTAAACGTATCTAGCCTTGAAGGAGCCTATGATTGTAACTCGATCTGTTTGTTCCAGTGATGTACACGAGGTAGCGGCGAGGTGTCGCAGCCATGCCGCTGCCGAAGCGCTGCGTGGAGCCCGTGCACGTGTCTCGCGGCACCGTGCCAGAACGGCTCGCTGTTCCTTCCGAACTAGAAGCCGTCACTAATGGCACACTTGCCAACACCGTCAGGTACTATTTAATACACTCGATTCGCTAGTGAGAACTCAGCCACGAGGAAGCAACTGAATATTATTTCCTTGTCGCAGCTTACAATTACGAAAATATAATTGAAAATGATTGGTAGGATATCCGGAATAGATTTGTATGCTGACTCACCAGGACAACGCGAAATAAAATTATTCAGAATTTTCTATAAGTGTAGGTATATGGGGCCCCACTAAGACCTTCAGGTCAAGCCAACCTCACCACCAGGCCGGTGATTGATGGACCAGGCTCTGGCGCGGGTTTTCCTCTCGGGGTGAGGAGGTCGAGACAGCAGTCTCTCTCATAAGCCTGACCAAAGATGTATAAGCCAAATCAAATGAGGAGAGGAAGTAAGTAGACCCCGGGCGCCGAGGTGAAAGCCTCGAGTACAACCGGGAACAACGATAAGATTTTTTTTTATGAATGATAGACTCACGTTTGGCCTCTATCTCACCTGGTCGTAAGTGATGATGTGGTTTACGATGGACCAAGTTAGCCTAGAAGGGTGATGAAAGATGATGATGATGACTTGGTTCGTGAGAACTGAGCCATTAGTTGTTTCGGCATGGTTGAAAAGTATTTCTTCTTCGCAGCTTCGAGCTTCGTAATATACTTCTTATCAGACTACAAAGCTCCTGACCATTTTTAGGGTTTCGTCCCCTCGGATGATATCCCCCCCCCCCCCTCCGGCCAGCGGGGGCGGTTATGTCGAGCTTGAACCGACTAAAACCGCACGCCGTCTCGGGTCTTCACACGCCGGGGGTGTAAGGTTGCCCATAGAGCATATCCCTCGCACCCCGACTGACCCTGGGCCATCTCCGGTTTCGGGACGGCCCTCGGGTTTGGGAACCACGGTGTCCCCGTCTTGCCCCGGTTTGGAGGAGGGGCGCTAGTCGCCCCGCTGTCCCGGCATGCTTCTGCTTGGACGACAGGTGGCCTCAACTGCCACCCCCAGGCCTGCGCTCATGGAGAACGGAGGTCGTTGAGCGACCAGTACCTTTTTTTTTTTTTTTTTTTTATCGTGCGGAAATCCCTTCGGATACCCCCCCGCCGGCCAGCGGGGGCGGTTATGTCGGGCTTGCACCGACTAAAACCGCACGCCGTCTCGGGTTTTCAGACGCCGGGGTGTAAGGTTACCCATAGAGCATATCCCTCGCACCTCGACTGACCCTGGGCCATCTCACCACTAACAGCATCGCTCATCCTGTCTCCTCTGAAAGCAGAGGAGTACGGAGCGACCAGTACCTTTCAGCTGTTTAAACCCCCAAAACATACGGATAAACTATCCTTTCGTGACTACATCTAGAAAAGATCATTTGTCTTCATTGATCATTTTGAAAATAGAATAAAATAAATATTTAATGGGGCTCTCATACAACAAACGTGATGTTTTTGCTTGTTTCTGCTCGATATTGATAACGGCAACATGTAGACGTTTAAAATATTCATAGCATGTGAACGTGTTTTTGCCGTTTTTATTAATAATTGTACGGAACGAGTCCGACTCGCATTTGAACAGCAGACGAGGCTGCGTAGACTTTCTTCTCTCGGGGGTCTAACGGTAGCCCATTAAAGCGAAGTTAAATATCATTCATGATGGAATAGGCAAATCTAATCCCTGGGTGCAAAAGTGCAATCTTTGAATGCATCCTAGATTGATGATGATGGTGATTAAGCATTTTGAGACGCAATGTTTATTAAGTACTTACTATTCACACTAACTGTATTAACGTCGTAACCATAAAATACATAATACAAGTAATGACAAAAGATCATTGTCGATTTCTTAGTCATAATAAATAAATAAATAAATTTAATACTGTAGGACAAAGTACACAACGCCATCTAGGCCCAAACTAAGCAGAGCTTGTCATATGGGTTCTAGAATGCGGATAAACATACTTAAATACTTTTTTTTGTAAATAAATACATATTATACATAGAAACACCCAGACCAATGCAAATATTCATATTTGCACTGAGCGGGAATCGAACCCGCAACCTTTGGCTTAGCAGTCGAATGCACTACCGCTA
Source organism: Cybosia mesomella (assembly GCA_946251805.1). Lineage (NCBI taxonomy): Eukaryota > Metazoa > Arthropoda > Insecta > Lepidoptera > Erebidae > Cybosia > Cybosia mesomella. The sequence goes on from OX276406.1 coordinate 6,490,071, forward strand.
CGCCACAGAGGTCTTCATAATAAAGTCGACTTATTGAAATGAACTGTTGGAAAGTAAAACTCACAGCTGATGACACACTTGTGTATGGAAATTTATTGTACCTATCTGCAAACGATCCACACACACGTACTCAGTCACATTGCACCATGCCTTCCTCTCCATAGCCTTCATACTCCAACCATTTTGTGGTTCTTCTCCTTAAAATAATTCTAACTGCTGACTACTGTGGGATGGGGAACAGCCATATCCATTTTTCTATGTGCTATTCGGGATCATATCAATATAATCTATCTCTATGTCAAATTTCATCCATATTCGTTCAGCTGAATATTTTGTGCAAATAATATTGTGTGCGAATTTCGTGCAAAAAATACACACCATTTGCCCTGCCACCCTAAAAACACCCAGCTTTGCACGGGGAACTGTAAAGAAGTAATTTCCACGGACATGAACACGTCGTTTCAAATAGCTCTAGTTGGAACTTTTAAGAGTGACATACATCTCATATTATAATTTTGTATTCGCTTCGCAGGCAGCTGTCGTCGCTGTCGAAACATGCTGAGGACATGTTCGGTGAGTTGACGCGCGAAGCGACCAACCTTGCGGAGCGGACGAACGTGCTGCAGGCGAGAATAGACAGGCTAGCCATTAAAGTCACACAGCTCGACTCAGGCGTTGAAGAAGGTGAGCTAATTCATTATTATTCATGCAATAGTTTAATAGAGAAAACTTAAGAATAATGTACTGTAGTCGGAAAACGGTTTTCAGCCATTCACTTCTTCATCATCTGAGCCCTTTCCCATCTTAGGGGTCGGCTTTTCAGTCTTACTACGAGGCGGTTGAACTTCGATATTTCCCTTGAAGCGACTGCTATCGCACCTCCACAATCCACTGGTGATGTCGAAGTTCTGTAGTCAGACCAGATTAATCGGACTTTTCTCCCGCTCCCGTGCTACATAACGCTCTCTGAGTCTCGGAGGGGTCTAAATGTGTTATGAATGGTCAGCGACCCTAAGACTGACATGGCTAGATTTGTTCAATCTTGTAATGTGTTAACCTATTCGATTACCACTTAGCGACGAGCCGTTCAAATACCTGTATTGTTTCTTTTTTACGTCACACTTCTTCAGATCAACTATTATCCGAAAAAATGTCAAGATCGGTCTAGCCATTTCGCAGCAACGCTTATAGTGACCTAGACGATTAAGTAAATTTGAATTGAAGTTATTTATATCGGAAGCACTTTTAATTACTATTAAATATTACATTATATCTTCTGATACAATATTTACATACTTTACACCCAAGTTCGTGCCATTAAATTAGTAATTTAATATAGAATGTGATCTGATTTATCTCCAATTTAAAGCAAAGATTTGGGCTGGTTTTGTGTTAGTATCTAGCCACAAGAAGTCTGAAAAAGTGTCCAGTAGATAGCTATAAGCTCACCTCATAAAACGTGGTATCATAAGTATTTGCCCTTGAGGCCGTCGCGGGCTATGACCAGCCTAATGCAGCGATGCTATGCGAACGGCCTTCGATGTACAAGCCTGATTAGGTTTATTAAAATAAAATATGTTTTTCTTTTCTTCCAGTTTCGTTGCAAGATATACAAATGCGTAAAGCATTCCGTTCGGCGAGAACGTTCCAGCAACAGCTGTTCTCTAGAAACTCTATGCCATCAGCGATGCTCTCCACATACGCGCGCTGCGATCGTCCACCTCCACTCGAAATGCTCAACGAGTTCAGAGACGACGGAAGAGATGCTAGAAAGTTCTACACAGATCCCGATTACTTCTTCGAATTATGGAGGAGAGAAATGCTGCAAGACACCGAACGCATCCAGCACGACCGAGGGAAGAAGGTAGGATATTTTTTAACCTTCTTTTTTATCTCGAAAGAGGATTTAAGTATAACTTTTATCGGATGCATTTCCTCCAAGCCCTTTCCACCAACAAACGACCAGACGCACAGCGACGCGCCACCGCTACATGGTGGATATTCCACTCATACGCACGAAACGTTTTGGCGACACATTTATTATGCGTACAGCTAAGGAGTGGAATTGCCTGCCTGAGTCTGTTTCCGGAAAGCTATAACCTTGGAATCTTCAAGTCTCGAGTGAATAGGTTCCTTCTAGGCAAACGTGATCCATCGTAGACCACATCGTCACTAACGATCAGGTGAGATAGAGGTCAAACGTGAGCCTATTATCCATAAAAAAAAAATGGTCTCACTGCCATGGATGCCCAAGACCGTGCGAAGTAGAGAAGTAATAGTTGGAAGGCGGATCCCTAACTCCGAAGTGAGAGCCTCGAATGCGACCAGGCCTAACGCGAAGATGATGATGATGAGATTCCAGGCACCCAGAATATTGTATATAGGTCTATTAAAGGTCTCATTGTTTGAACAGTACTTTACTTGTAATGGCACTCCTGTTTGAAAATGTACCTTTGGCTTTTGTCGAAGCGACCGTCTGGCACCCACTCTGCGGGAAAACCTTCGCTAGAGTCTCGTTAAGTAAGTGAGGGTTGGTTTGGACCCTGAAATTCTGTGGTGGGGTCTCATACAACCCTAGCTTATAAGTTGCGCATGTGTTGTGCCAGGTTCGACCAGCCCGCAGCGGCAGTGGGGCTGAAGGCCGCAACACGCGGCGTGTCAGGCCGCCGCACTCGACGCGAGATCGACTCAAGGAGGCCGCCGTCACCCGCGGAGAACACATCATGGCCCCCAGCCAACTGCGACACTACAACGTCGACCCACAGTACAAGACCGACCCCGTCTATCAGAGTGAGTGTTAGCTTCTATTTTTCGAAACAAATACTAAGTTAACGTCTTAAACTAAAATAAATGCGAGGCGTATAAAAACCAGTGGGCGGATTAATACATTTACCGCCTGTAGCCTATTCAAATTTTGCCTCTCAAGCTCGCCTCCACTGGCCTACCGACTTCAACACTGTGACATAAAAACAATCTTGCTCCCAAATTTGCCGCCCCTAACATCTGCCGCTCTAGGCGCCAGCCTATTCAGCATATGAATTAAACCGACCCGTCCCTACTTACGTAATTTTAAATACATATTTTTTTAGGTGATATTTCTACGAAACAAGGAGAGGATCCTCTGACGAGACAAGGTGATCACGCCTGGCAAATGAGTAGTTGTAAATGTGTTAACCAATGCGAGAACCTTCATTGCAGAATCAATAGTTCCGTAGAAGTTCAGCTTGCTATCGCTAGATGGCGGTGGACACATGGCCTCGTGGCCCCAACCCAATATTTACCTTACAACTCCGAAGAGACCATTTGTCGCCGGATAAAGCTACGAATCGGGTACGGGCGTACATATTACTGCAGCGTGACACACGATAATAGAGTGGCTCAAAACATGGGTTATGGGGCATCGGTGTTGACCTGAATACAAAAAAACTTTTAAAGTAAAACACATTTTTACAGTTACAAATGTTGACGGCGGGCATAGAGCATCACAGACGCGGACGCCGTCGACGCAGCCGGCGAGACCTAACTCGATCGAAATTGAGAACCAGCAGAACAGGCAACCGAGGATAACTGGCAATGGACACGGTAATTATATGTTCAGTATGTTAAGCTCATGAAAGCAAATTTAATATTGGGCCCCGCGAATATACAAGTGTTTTATTTTATTCAAACTGCGTCAGCACATTTTCTGGCTTTCAATGAATAAAACGTGACCTCAATTTAGTTAAATGGATTTTTACTGACAAAATTCGGCCTTAGACTACATTTCCTTTAACAAGAACATTCACATAAGTTTGTTACAATGCCCGTTTGGAATATGGAAATGGAATGGTGAGGTGGGTATATCGGGTTCGAACTTATTAAAACAGCACATTGGTTCTTACGTCAGCTATATTGGTATAGCAAACGGGCTTGCATCCTATAAAGGAAATCCCTGGAACCTCAACCGGCCCTGGCCGCCAACGTTGGCGACCCTACCGTGTTGTTGGGGATTAAATCTCTCCTTCCCATATAGAGAGACGCGCGCGAAAACATTATGTGAGCCTGCTTCAGCACGGGCAACAATGCTATGCATTCAATAACTACAATGTGTTGTCTTCATTGCAGTGGTGGCGGACGAGAGCCCGTACGGCTCGGTGGGCGGCGAACCCATCTACGGCGGCAGTTTAGCGGGCACACCCCGCCGCCCGCGCCCCTCTGTCCCGCCGCCCGCGCCCCCCGCGCCGCTGTCGCCCCCGCCCGCCAGTACGCCCACCAGGTAATCCTCTCGCTCATTCACAGCTAACTCTCCCCCACTAGCTTACAGCCCGGCGAGCATGATAATAACCTATAAGGCCCAAAATTAATTAAGTCATTTATCTATTTACTGTATCCTGTTCCAAATTCATTCCCGTCTTCTCAACCAGGAACCGTGACACAATTTTTTGTTCTGAACAGCTTGTCTAATACATAGAAGTCATTGTTTGATACGTGTTTATATGAAACTCAACTTTACATGTGTCATGTTCAGGTCGACGCTACCTCCACCGCCGCCGCCGCCGGAGGGAGGCGCGCCGCTTCTCAACGGAGCCTCTCCACCACACCGTACAGCACTCGACGCACACCTCGACCACATGCACGCCGTCATAGGTAACGTATACCCACTGAGTTTCTTGCCGGAGCCTTCTTAGGACGGGGCGGCTTTGCGAACTGTTGGTCCATTTTCCAAACATTAGTCTAGTTCTCTTTTTGACGTTTTGTAAGATCCGTTTTAATGGTCTATACAGAAACAATGATTTTTGTGGATATATCTCGCTTTGTATTGATACACTATGATATTGACACGTATTGGGCATTGGACTCTGTGCGGATCAGATCGACTGGGTGCCGAAGGCAGAGGATCAGATATATTGCAAATGTGGAGAGCACCATAACACCTAGTCCTCCGCCTTCCGCCTTCCGCACCCAGTGGATCCCAGCTAATTTTTGTTTCTTCCTATGCTTAAATAGCTACTTGCGAAACAAGCAATAAAGTTAATGTGTAATTTGTGAATATACAGGTATGATGTCATCAGAGGAAGCGGATAGTGCTTCGGTACCGCCTGTTGCCCCTCTACCGCCAGTCGCGCCCCCATCGCCACCGCCGCCTCCTCCGGCGGCTCTAGGCGAGGACCGACCCCGACCGCCGTCCCCCGGAGCCTTACTCCGCGGAGCATCCGCTCTAAAGCCGCCGCGCCCCACGCCCGACCCGCAGCCCGACCCCCGCTCCGACCTACTCAAGGCGATCCGCGACGGTATGTGTTAAAAGTAACCTAAGATCACGGTATGTCTCATTACCAATATACCGCTAGCTACTGTCTGCTAACATCTCCGCGACTAATGCTCGTGGCATGAATACAGCTTGTATAATATCGTTGTAACATAATCAATCTAATGTGTACCACCCTACCAAAATCTTCGGGGCCCAAGCCAATCTCATCTGCAAGCCGAACACCTGCAAGCTGGTTAACCGTCAAGTTGCCGAACGAGGCTCTTGAGTAGGCTTTCCTCTCGGGTTTGGGAGGTCAGACCGCAATCGCTCTCATAAAAGCCGTATAAGTCAAACAAAAAAGAGGAAAAGGAGTAAGTGAACCCCGGGCTCCCAGGTGAACATCTCGGATGCAACCGGGAACAACGCAAAGATGATGATAATATAATGTGATGTCACACAGCGACATGTTAGGCCTAATGCCTTCAATAGGTTACAGACGACACTGATAATCATGCATGCAATCGTCTTACGCCGCTTTCTTTACAATTTTTGTCAATTTATTTAACAGACAAATCTGTTCCATATTTTAAGCAAGAACAAAATAGCACAACAGATTGAGCTTGCAAGCCCTCATAAAGATTAAAAAAGTAGATAAGTTCAGTTCCATGGAACACGTTTATCCCGCAATCGAATCTGAAGATGGCACATGACACTTTGTTAGGCCTAAACCGTACCGAAGCAATCAGAAGCGACTTCATCGTACCTACATGGCTACGTCTTTTGTTCGTGTTTCGTGTGGGCCGAAGTTTTGGATATTATATGTACCAGTAAAAATAACGGAAATATTTCTTATAAATTTTCGAAACTTACTCCAACAACAATGAAATATAATTTAACTTTAAATGTTCCAGGTATAAAGCTTCGCAAGGTGGAGAAGGGCGGGCGGGACGACACGACGGGTCGGTACGACACACTGCGAGGCGCGCCGGTCTTTCTCGACGTGGCATCCATACTGGCGCGGCGCGTGGCCGTGGAGCTCAGCGACACCAGCTCCGGGCCCGACTCGGACTCCGACGACGACGACCAGTGGACCGAGTCACGCGCGTGACGTCGCGCCTCACCCCGCCCTCCCGCGCCCCCGCGCCGCCCGCCCGACCCCGGCCCGGCGCCTCCCGGGGAGCCCATCGCCATCACCATCAAGCCAGAACGCACCAACGTGTTACTAGACGCGCCCGCGCCTGCCCCCGCCCCCGCGCCCGCTCCGCCCGCGGCCGACACCTGCTACGTCCGCAACTCCTCCTTTCTCAGTCAAGACATCGAGGCACAAAAAGCCGCCCGGCGCCCCGCAGAAGTACCACCCAGGAAATCATCTATAGCCGCCGTTGTTCCACATTCCGAACCCGCATTGCCTGCCAAGGAGAGTCCGGTTGCTACGCCGCCCGGTGTCGTCTCTCCTCCGATAAAATCTCCGCCTATAAAGACTCCCCTGGTCAAATCGCTGCCGGCTAAATCTTCACCGGTCAGGTCACCTCCGATTAAATCTCCTCCGGTTAAGTTGACTCAAGCCACGGAACTTCTACCTGTGAGCGTTTTAACGTCTCCGCCGCAGAGTAGAGAGACCCCACCGAGAAATGACGCAATATCCCCGCCGGTGCCAGATTTGAAATCGGCAGGATTGGCGTCCAAGGTCGAGGAGGGCTCCGGTACACCTAGAACTCCATGGCGTGAATCGCCCGGCGCCAAAGAGGGACCCGCCCGTGTTGAGAAACTGTCCTTAGTGTCGAACGATATGGATAGGCAGGTTGATAGTACGGAATCGAAAGTCGATGTGGTTCCCGAAAATGCTGAAAGCAGTTCTGAGCAGGCTACAAAATCGGAGGAATCGAACGGAGTTGGTGATAAAATAAAGAAATTTGAGAAAGCTGCTGAGGACGCTAGCGCAACTTTGGGTCGGCAATCGCGGCCGGGATCCGTTCGAGGGCGACCCCGTACAGAACGCCTTGGTTCCGATAACAGTCGGGAGGATCTGCCCCCGCCCGCGACGCCGTTTAAAGATAACGTTCAATTCGACTTGAGTGCCACTGCAGTTGCTGAACGACCGGCCACGGTACTAGAGAGACAGCAGAGCTTGACTAGAAATGCAGCGGTCCCTGGACCTGTCAGGTGGCCGCCAACTTCTGGGGATGGAGAGAAAATTCGGCCGGAACCCCAGAAAATAATAAAGCCGGAGTTCAAGCCGATGCCGTCGCCGGTAGAGGTAACGATTCGCTCCCCAAGTCTGGGCACTAAGATCGGCGATCAGTTCCCGTCGCATGGTACTGCGTTCCGCAACGTTGCTTCCCCCGACCCCACCCGTTCCAGGGACATACACAAATTCAACGATGATGTAAATACTCAGAATAATTTTAAGACTTGTAAATTTAAACCCAAGGAGAAGTACTCGGTCAGCAAAGGGTCAAGCTACTTCACCAGGGGTTCCGAGGAGATATGGCTCGTGAAGAAGAAAGATATTGAAGAGATCGAGGAGAGGGTTTTAGACTCGTTTAGACGAGCGGGAGGGAATATGTGCATGCGAAGCGAGTCAATGCGCCCTTCGTCTGATAGCGGGCAGAACGTATCATTGTCTCATGCTACCATGGGCAGAACAAAACGTCAGATGTACGCCCGCAGCGAGTCACTGGACCCTCAATGGGCGGGTACGCGTGCCCAGACACTGAAACGCCAGTCATCCGTGGCGTGTACGTGCGGCCACGATAAGAAGACGCGCGCCAAGAGCGCCGGCGCCGATACCAACGCCTCCACCACTCCCCGACCTCGTTCTCGTTCTCACGGTGACGAAACTAACCAAGCTCACGTCCTCGACAAGTATGAGACGCTTGTCTAACTCCTCCCTCCCGACCGCCTGTTCCATGCGTGATTATTGTGATACTTGGCACTATGGGATGAAATTTGACCTACATGTGAAAAGTAGTGACGCCTCTACGACTTCCGGAGTATCCTTGAATCCGAAGTTTAAATATTAGGCCACAGGCCATATTGTAAGTGAAACATGGTGCAAGAAATATCATTTGAGGTACTCGTGATGTGTATTGAATATGATGTAATTAATAATGAAATTATCAGATGAAAGGTTTATTGGCTAGTCTTACGATAGGTTGGGACGATCATAAATATTTCAGTATACCAAAAACCAAAAATATGTACGCGATAATGATTACTGTAGTGATGAGAATGGTTAGATAGTAGTATTATTAAAAAAAATATCTACTCTTCCTTCTAAAAATAATGATGACTGAATGAACTGTTACTTTATTGTGGTTGTCAATGATTTTGATTTTTTGCGATTTGTACACATATTACAAATTACAGCTCGTGCCTCTTAACTATATTGTCTTAGCTGTTGGTTAGCCTGTGAATAGAAGATAGGGCACAGTTGAGTCCTCGCTCGCAGGTTAGGGCCGTGAACTCTTCCACCACTACTGTTATTGGAATGATCTTCATTAGTACTATCCAATCCAACAGGCCAAAGCAGCATTTCGATTTATTTTATATTCCTGCGAACCATTAATCATAGAGCCTTTAGTATTGCAACCATTATCAACAGGTTACGGAAATAGATTCAAGGTTGGCCTGGCCGTATAGGTTTTCTATCACATTATGGCTGAAATTATTAAATTAATCTGAACCAACAATTTTAGATTCAAGATATAATGCTTATAATATGTGTTAATTCTGATTTATATTCTGATACTAGAAACTATTTCACGAAATTATAAGCAATAATACGTTAAGTTTTTAACTGCTAGACCTTGAGTATTTACGAAGAAATTATTCTGGCGCGTTCAGCGGGGGACGAGGTACACAAGTACAGCACACAACATTATTACGAAGATCAGTCACCTAATTGGTCGCCTACTATACCAAGTGGACCGAACTACTACTACTACTACTACTATATCGACACGACACGACCAAATTGTCAAGTACATTGTACCTTGGTAAGAGGGGAACGCGTGCGGAAGATATCTCTTGTATTAAATACTTAAAGCTGCTAGTGATGTGCAATGACAGTAGTGTTTGGATTAGGTCTCTTATTTGTAAAAAGTGATGTGTTGAAGTTGTCTCACTGTTACAGTGCTTGGACTGAGAAGGCCCACCTTAACACAACTTTTTAATGCATGGTGCTTAGCTTGTTGATACATTAAATATTTGATTTGTCCATCTAAAACTGTTTTTATAAAACGGTTGTGAAATTATGTTTGAGATTCTTGATATTTAAATGTGTATATTTTTATTTATGAATGAAAATGCTTTATTAAAACAAGATTTATGAAGTTGCTAGTCGAAGTTTTTAATTCACAGGTTGTAAGGTGCGTCGTTTTTATAATGAGACAGTCCACTGTCTACTATTCACATTCAAGTACGTCTTATTATAATATAATACTTATATACGATATTTCAAATATTCATGTTGGTTAAGAAAAGTAAACTAAATGCCTATGTATAAGATTGGGATGTCAGTCAACCTATGATTTTTGTACTTTCATATAATATGTGACCTGCGTATGTAGTGCCAATTACATAATATATCAATTGAATTGTATATTTTTAACGAAGTAAAGCCATTGAACTTGCATTACATTTTGAGACATCAAATTGTAAGAGGTTATACTGGACTTTTGTTCTTGATGTAATAGGTAAGAAAGGAATCTCAAAGTTTCCGTCAATTCTCTCTATAACATAAATATTCTGTGTGAGCTATTTGTATTTCCTAAATATATACATTCCGATGTGTTTAGTTGCTCGCTGTACCCGCGTGATTGTGTTAATATGTTTAATATTAAAATGAGCAACGAATGTGAACCAAATTTTCTAAATAATGTAGTGTTGTATCTAGTTAGGCATAAGTTTACAAAATCAGTTAATGTACCTTTTTCTTATGATTTTTAAATATACAATAACGCAATCGTTTTTAGGAGGTTCTTATCATTTAATACAATTTTCTACGTAAATTATTTACAACGCAAAGATGTTTTCTGCCTGATAATAATTTAACCTTTTTGTAAGTTATGAAACCCGCCATTTATTGTAAATAAACATTCTGTATCTTAATGGGTAATCGATGATATAAATTGAGGTGTTTCTAGTATAACCCGTAAATAATTATATACCATGATATATGGAATCTTTGAAAGTCTACTTTGGTTGCGTAATAATCTGTATGAGCAGCATGTAGGGTAGTAGTGTAATGTACGTAACTGTCACGATTATGTAGTAAGAAATGTAATTATAGATATAAGGAAATGAATAAAGCATGTTTTATATTATGTAGATTACGAATGCCTCTTTATGTTGCCGTAAATGGCAATTGCTAATTATTTATTTGCATTTTTTCTTAAATGTTTATAATTTTAATATTAAAATCAAGAAGCACATTGTTGGAACCGCAGAATAGTCCACTAAAACACGATTTAATCATTGACTGTTATAAGATTTATACTGTTAGAAGCAACATGCTCACTTGTTGTGTGAAACGAATGTAGCATGTTGTGATCATATACAAGCAATGGTTATATCGAGCTGAAGTGCTTTATATCCCGGACTATAATGTCATTGTAATGAGAATTATATTTTATAAATTGTTTATTTGCTAATACAATATAAGTTAAATTAATTTGTTTTATTTCACAAACCATCAATTTCAAAAAACAAAAGCTGATCCATTTTTTATGGTGATATCCTCCCAGGGTTTATATATAACACTAAAGGGCCTACGTCCTTTGTCCAAAAAGTGTTGTAATTAGATTTCCGGGTCCGTCCAATAGAATCCCCAGCTGGAGGAAAAAACGCGTAACACTACGGGGGGTGAGGTTGTGACAGTGGTTAGATCCCGCCCACTTCTTTATTTTCCATTCAACAGTGTAGCAAAACTACTCGCTACATGCTATGTCGATGTTACTATCTCACGCTAAATGTCACACACACACATATATATATATATATATATATATCGACGCTTGAAAGGCAATAATTACTAAGCGACATTGAGTAAACTTTACAGAAGAATAATTTAAAGTTCAAATTTTTAGAAAAAAATCATAACACGTTACCTAATTGTCCGATTTCGATACTTTTTACATACATACATAATATTTGTATTTTTTAGAGTTATTTATGACATTAAAATAAGCCACATAGCTCTTTTATAAAAGGTAATTTATGTCGCTAAGACAGAAAACTGCCATATTTCATAAACAGGTAAAATTATCTAAGTAAAAAATTATCACATTTCATAAACAGGTAAAATTATCTAAGCTATCACTGAACATTTTGTAATTTCAAGTCAAATTATATAAATGATATCTGAAAGGATGGCATCAACATGTAACAATATCTAAGCGATCAATAAAATTTCTGCGCTAACAGGTAATATTATTTAGTTAATTTGAAAAACTTTGAGATCAAAATACAAGAACAAATAACTTAAAAGAAAGTTGACGGAATATTTACAAAAATAATATTTCTATGATTTGGATGAGTTTATATCAATTATCGGTTGCCTTGCTCACGGAGCAAGGCAACCGATAATTTAATATACTTATACGTTATCATTAATTATTATACCATAGAATAGTGTTACAATTGATATTATCAACAATTTGACATCTTATTAATACCCCTAGCTGTTTTAATAAAGAAAAGTTAATAGAGAAAGCTAGTGTTTATAAATGCAATATGGTTTTTATTAATTTAAAAATTATTTCCTAGCGGCTGTACTAATCAAAAGGTTTTGTTATTGATTTCCTTTATTAAATATGTTTTTCAATAACTAAGTACAATAACTACATAATAATTTAACATATTTAATTTTCATGCTAAAACAGGTGGTGAAATGTTTATTTAGGGTTTTGTTTATATCAAACAGCCGTAATACATTGACATAATTCAAACGTAGTTATTGTGGAAGTTATTCACCTCTCTTCGTGCTGATCACAAAGCGTGACCAAAATCATCCATGATACGTTGATTGTTGCCCGCGTTCGCTCCATGGTATATAGCGGCCGCACAGGCATCGAAGATTAAATTCGCGCCTATAAGGGCTGCCAGTTTTTAAAATATTTTCTTACTAATTCCATTTAAATATTTATTGTTCGAATCTATAAATGAATGACCAACATTAGGACATCTTATCTGTGTCGTTCGTTTGGTTTCGTTATTTAGCATTTTCATTACATTCCAGCGACTTTTATTGCCTTCATTAAATTATGAAACATGCACACACCAAAATGGTAATATTTTCTAGTTTTTTAAATCGTTTCATAACCTGGTAACACTGTAAAGTTCGCTTTTCGCTTGTTTGAGCGTGAACGAAATGTGTAAAGTGCATATCACGAATTTTAAGTTTTGTGTTAATTTTCATGTTAAATTTAATGGAATTAGTTAGTAAAAATAGTTAACTACGCACATAAACCTCAATAGATAGCTAAAACAGTTTCGGTGATATTGTAGTAAGTTAACATTTAGTGTTATTTACAGTGCATCGCACTTTCATTTTCACGTAGTCACAAAATATAGCAAAATGACTTCAGCCCTTTACTTAGAACACTATTTAGATAGTCTTCAGCATTTGCCAATAGAATTGCAAAGAAATTTTAAATTGATGCGTGATCTAGATGATCGTGCTCATGGTTTAATGAGGACAATCGACCTTATGGCTGACGAGTTGCTACCCAACATCCCTAAAATGGACGAAGAGACGAAAAAGGACAAGGTGAACACCATACAAGGTCTATTTAACAAGGCCAAAGAGTATGGGGATGATAAAGTGCAACTTGCGATACAAACATATGAGTTGGTTGACAAGCATATTCGTCGCCTTGACTCTGACCTCGCACGGTTTGAATCTGAAATACAGGAGAAAGTAATGAGTGCACGTGCCGCGCAACAAGCTGCCGCTGACCAGGAAACGACTACTACCACGGTTAAAAAAGGTAGGAAGAAGAGTAAAATCAATGACAAGAGTACAACTACCACTGGTAAAAAGAAACGCGCAGGAGCATCGAGCGAAGAGGACGCTGTTGCATCTGGCCGATCAGCTGCTAAGAAGAAAGCAGTCCGTAAAGGCGCAACTGCTACTGCTAATGCTGTGAAAGAACAAGAGGAGACAGGGGACTTGGATTCAGTTGCAGGTATGGCACATCCGAGTGATGTGCTCGATATGCCTGTAGATCCTAATGAGCCTACGTACTGTTTGTGTCATCAAGTGTCATATGGAGAGATGATAGGATGTGACAACCCTGATTGTCCTATAGAGTGGTTCCACTTTGCTTGTGTGGACCTTAAGATCAAGCCCAAAGGTAAATGGTACTGCCCTAAATGTACTCAAGATAGAAAGAAAAAATGATCCACAATAAAACCTCCTGCTAAGCCAGCAGATAAGACTGTTAGTGTTAAAAAAGAAATTAAGTAAATACATTTTTAATTTAGACAAGATAAGAATATCCTCAGTATATATGTGATGATAAATATACAGATATTCTAATTTAATGTAAGTAAACCACAATAATTGAAATTCATGTGCAATACTTGGGAAAGTACTTATTGCAACAAATGAATCTTATTATTACAACATATTGAGAGACTTCCATGTAATGCTATAGAAACTAATTAGAAGTAATGAATAAGTTTGAGTTTATCAACACTGTTTTGATTTCATGAATAATTAGGTTTTTATAATAAGGATGAAATTTATGAATTTGGGGACCTTTTTTTACAAATATTGAATATGAAATTTCACTCAAACCAAAAATAACTAAATGGTACATGTACAATTGCATAAGATGTTATTGATCAATTAATATTGTTACGAAGTTGGGATACTGTTAGCCCAATTCAACATAGTGATAAATAAAGTAATATATAAATGCTAGAAAAAATAATAGCAGCTTTTAATGTTAAGAATAATCTTATGATAATGTTATGATATGCCTTAATTAGCATTTATTTATGAATGGCATAATGCAGTCATAGAGTAAGGGAGTGTTTTGGTAAGTTAGACCTAGTTATGAGATTTATTAATACAGATTATTATGTATATGACTTCCATTTTTATAACATTTTTGTATAAAACCTTTATAGTGCTGCATCATTGTACACAATAGTCTGAATTAGTTTATTTGAAGTCTTACAAGATAGTATGGACAACATGATTACTATATTTTCAAAACATTCTCATATCATTTTTACAAAATCATTGAAGTCAATAACTAACTGACCCTAAACATATTTTCTGCCTAAGATTTTTTGAACTTTGAAGAATTTATTTGAATTACTTTATTAAAAATTTAACCATGTCAATAACCTCTTATTTGCATGTAAATCTTAAACATAAATTGCTTTCTGTGATTTTATCATAGTGAGTTTTTGAATGTGTTTAGAATTGCTGCTGATATCAATTTTTTTTATCAATTTTTTTTGTTGTTTTAAAATTCATTTTCGATCATATCTGATCGAATTTCGGCATTTCTGGAATCTTAATTAAAATTTCTTGGGTTACTCTTTTCAAACATTCAGGAATTAAAATATCAATTTTACATATCTTTAAAGAACAATCAGGAGTGATTCATAAATGCATTCTTTACCACTAAATCAATAATATTGGAATTATATCATATGTATATCAGTTGTGAGTCTCAAATGGAAAGTTTGATAGAAATTTGTGAAGTGATCCATATTCTAAATGCTAGCTAGTATAGAGAAATGAGTCCTATAATATTATAATTAATATAGCATAGTATAATTTCTTAGGCTTACTGTTTTTTCTAATACAATTTTGTAAATGAATGCATTACAAGTAGTTGAATAATTCTTGGCTCCATTCATGCTACAAGTGATATTGTGCTAATAAAATAAGACAAAAATGTATGAAAAATTGACACCGCCTACATATAATATTGTTGCTGCAGTTACAAGTAAATGCAGTAACAATACAATGTGTTGGATGATGGCTTTGTATCACCTAGGTTTGCATAAAGCAACTTGTGAGGTGTTCTTAACAATTTTTCCTCCTATAATAAAACAGCAAGATCTACTGGGATATTATAAAACATGTGTTACTTGGTTCCATTTGTTATTTGCTGGAATGTGTGGTGAAAACTAAAGGTGTGTGGGTAAAACAATAAATGTTTTTGATTCTTGTGTATCACATTTTGTGAAAATCAAAATTGCATTTGATTTTTAATCTAATTCAATGTTTACTTTTATTTTGTATATTATAATGCGTAAAAACCAATTGTTTTAATTAGCAGTTCTCGTCGAGAGATTATTTTGTGAGCTAGGAATAGATCTGCCTTCTGGTCACAAGAAAAATGTTGGAATGTAATATGTAGCTAGGATTGTTAGTATAGTGTTAATACATCACATTACTAATTGCGCTATATGATAATGTTATGGCAGTGGCCATATGATAAATTGTGGAATGGAACATGTGTTTAGGTTGAGCAGGTTTTTTTTTTATCATGATCGGAATAAAACTTGTAAAGTGGCCATCACAAATCCTTAATAAAATACACAAATGTCATTTCGTTTATTGAAATAAAAATAATTTGGTATTTTTTTCATGACTATAATGCTGATTTCCTCAGTATGTTAATATATATAATGTATATATATAATAATGTTCAGTCAATCATATGTTAAAAAGATAAAGTGAATTTGTGACCCCAAGTCCTGCTGAACCTTTAAGATGGTATTAAAGTATGCAAAAATGAGCCAGGTGCCAGGTAAATCGCCACATGCCAGGTTATTCCAAGGCTAGGGTTAATCCAGAGCCCTAGAACCTGGTTCTTACAAGAAATAAGTTAAGACCTGAGTTTGAATTTTGGTGCTTCACTAAAACGTACATACTAAATAGTTATAAATCCTTAGTAGGCACATGTATTATGTGATTTACTTCCTTAATTAATAAGAAAGGGAAAATATATACTATAATTCAATTGGGTAGTTAACTTAATATTTTTTTAAAGGTAAGCTTAATTATTTTTTGAATGGTGAATTTGATACTTTTTGTTGATGTTTAAATTTATAAAATTAATGTTCAATGATTCACCAAGCATAAAATAATATTTGCCTTTGGTTATATATTCGGCCAGAGGCATAAACGCCTGACAGTCTACAAAAACCTGCAGTTGAGAAAGTGTGAGTCCAACCATAATGTTGATACATTTATTGTTTAGCTTTTTCTAAAACTATGGTCGATCGTATTCCGTACTTAAAGGATATAAATATTGAAAATGTATTACGGGACAGTGCTCAATTTTGCTTAGTATATTTTAGTTCATAATTTAATATTATAATTAATTTTATGTTTGTACTTATTTTCAACAAGCCGTCCCATTTCACATGTCACTAGCAGACATTTTGTTAATTTTTTGTGACTGGTGCCTTTTTTTTCGTGCGGAAATCCTTTCGGATATTCCCCCGCCGGTCAGCGGGGCTGGTTTTGAACCGACTAAAACCGCACGCCGTCTTGGGTCTTCAGACGCCGGGGTGTAAGGTTGCCCATAGAGCATATCCCTCGTACCCCGACTGATGCCTGGGCCATCTCCGGTTTCGAGATGGCCCCCTCGGGTTTGGGAACCACGTTGTCCTCGTATTGCCCCGGTTTGGGGGAGGGGCGCTAGTCGCCCCACCGTCCCGGCCTGCTTATGCTGGGGTGACAGGCGGCCTCACCTGCCACCCCCAGGCGCTCATTGCCTATTAATTTTTCTTTTGGTCCAAGATCTCAGGCTCAACTGTATGGGACAATGTAAGGTATGTACTTTGATTGTACGCAAACCTGCTAGCTTGTCCCGTTGGCCATTTGTCAGTAATCAGAAGCTAGGTAAAAATAGTACAAAGTTCACTGAATTTTGTAATGCTGATTTTTACATATAGAAAATTGTTAAAAAATCATTATGAACATTGTTAAAATGGTTCGTCGGCGGTAACATTTACCAGAACCCTGGAAGGTCCCAAAAAAGTATTTTGTTGAAAATTAAATCTTTACTTAAGTTTGTCATATCTTATTGCTTCCGAGAATTTGCTTTCTATTCAGCGGCACTATCGAATGGTGTAATGATACAGGTGTTTTTTTTTTCAAAATCAACGGGTTTGATTACCTGACAAATGGCTGCCGGGGCAATCTAGCAGGTATGCATACACTTAAGGTACATAGGTACCCACTTATTTTTACAAGGATAAAATATATGGGTACAATGTACCTACACTACATTGTACCCATACATTTTATCCTTGAAAAAATAAGTGAGGTCTGGTTAACCTGGGAACATACTCTATTTATTTTTACACTTATGAAACACTAGCTTTTGCCCGCGGATCCGCCCGCGTAGATGTCGGTTATCGCGACAAAACATAGCCTATGTCTTTTCCCAAGGTCTAATCTACCCCTGTACCAAATTTCAGCAAAATCGGTTCAGTGGTTTACGCGTGAAAGCGTAACAGACAGACAGACAGAGTTACTTTCACATTTATGTATTAGTAAGGATAACTGGTGCACTTGGCACTTAAAAATGTAGCTTGTCAAAGGTTTTTTTTGTAGACTTTACAGGAGGTTGTATGTCCTGGCAAATATTTATAATCAAATGCATTTCATATGACTCCTATATAAGTACTATTTAGAGAAATACTACGAAGCTAGTGGTATATATATACACATATATATATTATCGAATCGAGTAATTTCATATTCTAGTTTTACTTTTTCTTTATAATTTTTGCAGCATGTCATCGATCGCACCAATTCAAATTATCAAAATCATTCCATATCTGAATGGAATAATTCTGGTGCGATTCAAAATTGGAGCGCAAAATGGCATGCCCCTAAGACTTATCTTAATGAATGTACAAAGTAATGTAACTACCCTATTGTGTATGGTGTTTTAATTATAGTATTATGATTTCCGCACTTTCATGTTATAATTAGGTTGTACAGCGAGACAAAAGCAATATAGTTATAAATTAGAGGCGCTATGACTGTGTTACTGGAATATTAAGATATATTTCTAATTATTGCAGTTATATATTGACTTATTTTTATTAGCTGGCAATAAATATTATTATCAATGAGTACACCAAATAATAGTGTTTATGACTATTGTAGGCAAATTTTTATATCATAAATATTACAAAATTAATTCCAAGAGGGTGATTTTCAATATGTACTTGTGAACTCCGCAAAAGGCGAATATTGCCTGACAATCTGGATATTTAAATAAAACTTCTAAATTATTTAATGTTTATTTTATAAGTGCATTTAAACATATATGGACAGATTTTTTACTGCATATCTCAGCGTGGTATGAAACAGAAATTAATACGTGTCAACTGTGTACTCGCCGAAGAGTAAAGCTATTCTGTTATGTACACCCGGCCAAAGAAATAAGTATACCTACACCTTTACTTGTAAAGGTATATATAAATATATGTAATAAATATATATGTAAAGCTGTATACTTATTTCCTTATCTGTGTACAAATTCGATGTCGAGTCTCACTCAGACGAGTAGTTCACTTCAGGAATGCTCGAGTAGCTCGCTATTGGTGCTATCATCAGCGCGCAATTGCCCAATCCAGCTGGCCGAAGCCAATGCTATTCCAGATTGACCAATAGCGCACTGTACTACACGTGAACCCACTCCTAACACAAGCAATTTAGCTTAGCTGGAGGGGTTAGGGGGAATATAAGTAATTTCGGTTACTAATATTCTTTAAAAAAAAAAAGGAATAGCAAGCCCAATCCCGAAGTGTGCTCATCTGAGGCTCGATTCAGTGACGCCACGTTCGCAATTAACCCCGATTTCAATTCGATGGAAAATAAAGTAAAAAGAACTTTGGTATTCCGTATGATCTGTCAAAACCAAACTTACCTATGTTTTTGTGAGGAACCAACCTTACTCATAGTTCGATTTATTTGAAGTAAAAATAAATGTTAAAATTTGAATTTTTGTAAGTTTTGTAATAACTCGTTTTAAGAACGTAATTTTGCTGAATCGGGACCCATAGTCGAGTTGCGTGAATATTTATTTAATTAAAATTGAGAATAATTGTATCTTATTCTGAAGACTTCAACTGTATGGTAAATGATTTGGTAAACATAAATAATAACGTGATATCTAAGAGCCTCCACAAGAAACAATTTAATTGCCCAATCAGATTGACCAATTTCCTTCGACACGTAAATTGTAGATCAAACCTTCTATCCACACGACACGATTTGATAGTCATTATTTCCAGATTGGGCTCAAATTGAAATAAAATTGTGTCGTGTGTAAGCCCCTTTAAAATTTGGGATTGGATTGCTGCGTAATTTCGGATGCAGCTGGTTAAAGCGCACATCATTGAGTCATCACTCGTCATTGACTTAGACACAGATCTAGCCTAACAGATAACATAATTCGAATTAGCGGAAAAATGACGTGCGGTAGTTCTGTAATTGGCAACGAGTAGTTTTCCCGGCCGCGATCAATTCAAACTAAACTGCTTTCTCACGTTTTATTCAATGCATTTAATTGAGTAAATTGTAAGAACCGAGTTTAATTTGGCGAGTTAAATTTAATAATTAGAAAAACTGGATTAAAAATAATACATGCCTACTATGATGTATATGTAGCAAAAATGTAGCTCTGTTAATATTTTACAAAAAATGTATTCAATTCATCCACAACCATAAGTTTATCTTTGTTCAGCAATTTAATTAGCAGTATCTGTTCGGATTGATCTGTCTCCATAACTTTATGGGTAGGTACAGTACCCGCCTTTTAATTTGGTACGGGTCGGCAAGAAAAAAGAGTCCGGTTAAGATCGGCTTGCTTCGATATTGTAGTGGTTGCTTCGTTCTTGTAGCGTTTTTTTATCGTATATCGGACTGACAACTTGATACCTTTAAAGAGTAGGTCAAAACAGTTTTCAACAAAGCTCTTATACGCGGCATAGCCGTTTGTTGCTGGCTGAAATCCTACGTAACCACTCACGCGATCTTGACCAAATTTACCACGGTGATAGTGTGGACACTGAGGAGTGTTTTGAAGCGAGATGGTTCATGTCCGATGTACCATTTGATTAATAATCACCGAAAAACAGTTTCACGAGCGCTCGACATTAACTAAGCGCGCGACCTTAGTAAGATGTCTTATTTTCAAGTAAGAGTCCTGCTCGCTCAGCTCAATTTATTTCAGTCGCACCCTGCACTGAATTCCTAGTTATAAAATATTAAAAGCGCAGCTTCGGTTACCACTACTCAGCGTTGTGCGATAGCGTGAACGCTCAAGCCGGTTAACCGGACTCACTCTGACGACGACGTGCCAAAAGCCTAGGGTACTGTACTTCATAGTTTGGTCGTCAAAGCGTAATTTAGGGTCAAAAATATAGCAATAAAGTACCAATAATTACATTTATCTATTCGTCAATATACGAAATATTTACCTAAATATATGAAGTTAACTTTTTTACTCAAATCAAATGAGTAGTAAATTGTTTCTCAATTTACTACAGACAATAGAAATTAATGTTTTGTTATTATTGCCATTATATTGTGTTTAATAAATATTATGAACGATTTTTTTTGTTTTAATAATATCTTACAAAAAAATATTTACTTAGTGCATACCTCCAAATTTAACTGATCGCAGACGAGCACACGTCCTGGCTGCTGCTAGGGCAGAAATCGTGACAATTGTTTTTTTTTTAATTTAAAACTTTATTCACATGGGGATGTACAAAGGCGAACTTAATGCCAAAGGCATTATCTACCAGTCTACCTTGGGGTGATGCAGAGATAAATTGAAGTAGGTGCTCGTATGGTTTTGATGTAACATTATTATTATGAGCTGGTACAATAAATAACTACACACATCAAAAAAGTTCAAGCAACATGCCCAATGTTTTTTTTTCGTGTGGAAATCCCTTCGGATACCCCCCCGCCGGCCAGCGGGGGCGGTTATGTCGGGCTCGAACCGACTAAAACCGCACGCCGTCTCGGGTCTACAGACGCCGGGGTGTAAGGTTGCCCATAGAGCATATCCCTCGCACCCCGACTGAACTATACCAGTACCTACTTAGAAAATTAGATTAGATTGTTGGAATTGTTCTGTTTGTCTGTTTATCTATTTGTTCGCGATGGACTCAAAACTACTGAACAATTTTAAGGCTAGGGTCCCTGAGGAAGGATGTTTTTAAATAAGAATTTTTCGAAAATGAGAAGTCCCTTTATTCGGAAAATCATATATGTTATTCTAGGCTATTCTTACTAGTATTTTCGGTAATCTGATACACAATAACTTTAATTTATCTCGATAGAATTTGCTCTCGAAGATTGGTCTAACCCAAAACGGATTCCAGTTTTATTTGTGTTGTGTTCAGTTAATAAAATGATACCGAAATGAAGGTGATTAATAGGCGAATAAAAATAGTTATCAAAATTCACATAAATTGTGAATTATACCTACCATGAAAATTCAAAATACATATTTTTCTATCTATATGACGCGTTCGGAGAGTCGATCAGTCCCATATAATAATCTATGATCAGTCCCCAACGTGTGTCAGTTTGGGGGAAAGAAACACAGCGAAATCGTACGATCATAAATGTAGGTATTTAGCGTAAATGCCACATCGTAGAAAATATGCCAGATGTATAAATCAGTGATAAAAAGTTGAGACTCGAAGCTAGTATTAGTACGGATACCCCCCCGCCGGCCAGCGGGGGTGGTTATGTCGGGCTTGCACCGACTAAAACCGCACGCCGTCTCGGGTCTTCAGACACCGGGGTGTAAGATTACCCATAGAGCATATCCCTCGCACCCCGACTGACCCTGGGCCATCTCACCACTAACAGCATCGCTCATCCTGTCTCCTCTGAAAGCAGAGGAGTACGGAGAGCGATGTGTTCCCGCCATGTTGGGTATTGGCCGACGATCAATGCCAACCCTATGAAGGGGAAGCCATTGACCGCCGCCCAGGGTGTACCGGCCGCTCCGATTCCGTTCCCCCCGGACTGCAGCGGGATCGGAATCGGAGCGACACTCGAGGAGGTTACCCAACACACACCCCAGCTAGTATTAGTACCTACACTGTTTTCTGTAAAGTATAAGTTGTGTAAATGTTAATAAGTTAGTAGTTACTCATTGCACAAATATTAAAACTAATTAAACTCATGAATCGGTATTATAATAGCATTAAATGTCTTATGTCATTCATTAGTCGATTCAATACAAGAAGTTGTAATCATGACATTGGTACTATAATAAAAATATTGGGAACAGAACCTACCAGCGACATAATTTGAACTGACATGAACTTTCAACACTACCAACTTACTGGTGGTAGAAATTTGACGACATAAATTTGTCACAAAATTCGACCGGGTGGGTACCACCGTGCACGATTGCGAAAAACCCTCCATAGTAATCCAATTTCCGTTTGATTGCGTTCAGGGGTCAGCAAGTGCATAGCCGGGCAGGGGGATTGTGGTCGCAGCACTAGTGGGACCGGTGGGTGTCAAGCGGTGCTGCGACGACAATCCTCTTCTGATGAGGCCGTCAAGCTGAATGCCACCATTGTTAACATGGTACGTGTATGTAATGGTGACCCTCTTTCCTGAGACTTTACCTTCAGCTTACCATCAGGCGAGGTGAAGTCACATTGACGTGTCCTAAATATAAAAAAAAAAACCAAATCCTACTAATACCTGCCTCTAAATATCTAGGTACATAATGTTTTCACTGCTGATGAGGCTTTTGCTTTGGGGCCTAACCTCATGAATTCGAGCTCCAATCCCGGTTGTATCCAAAGCTTACAGGTTGGAGCCCAGGGTACGCTCTTCTACTTCTCCTTTCCATAAAGATTGTGACTTGCTTGGGCACAGATGCTCTACGGATCTTTATGGTGCCCATGGATATATTGGGCCCCATGGATAACGTATATGTATGGGGCCCATAGGATTATGGGGTGCCATGTTTTTATGTTGTTTATGGGCCACATGGCTTAAATATGTGTATGGGGCCACATACGTGTGTGGAGGTCCATTAGTGTATGGCCCCCCAAGGGTTTAGGGGGGGGGGGGCTAAACCCGTGGGGGGCCATACTAATATGTTAATATCAAGATCTTGGAGCGACTTCCTGATAGGTATATTACAATACTATAATTATTATACGCTTTGTTCCCTTTATCTAAAGCGCAACTAGAAGATCTTCTCTTGATACCTATGCACCCCGTTTTACAGTACAAGTTTTAGAATACAAATGTATACGCGGATTTCGGTAGCGGGGTTTAGGGAAAAAGTACCAAGTAGCAACATACTTTCCCAGACCGCTCCAAATTCAAACGAAGAATCCCGTTATTAGGGTTCCGTTTCCAAATGGCAAAAAACGGAACCCTTATAGATTCGTCATGTCTGTCTGTCTGTCCGTCCGTATGTCACAGCCACTTTCTTCCGAAACTATAAGAACTATGCTCTTGAAACTTAGTAAGTAGATGTATTCTGTGAACCGCATTAAGATTTTCACACAAAAATAGAAAAAAAAAACAATAAATTTTGAGGGTCCCCCCATACTTAGAACTGGAACTCAAAAATATTTTTTTTATCAGACCCATACGTGTGTGGTATCTATGGATAGGTCTTCAAAAATGATATTGAGGCTTCTGAAATAATTTTTTCCTAAACTGAATAGTTTGCGCGAGAGACACTGCCAAAGTGGTAAAATGTGTCCCCCCCCCACCTGTAACCTCTAAAATAAGAGAATGATAAAACTAAAAAAAATATATGATGTACATTAATTACCATGTAAACTTCCACCGATAATTGGTTTGAACGAGATCTAGTAAGTAGTTTTTTTTAATACGTCATAAATCGTAATCTGCAATTTACCCTCATTCAATCAACTCAAATATAACAATTAAAAAAAAACATTATTATGTTACTTGCTGCTACGGAACCCTTAATGGGCGAGTCCGACTCGCACTTGGCCGCTTTTATTGTATCATTGTTTCTTATTTTTTTGTGATAGTAGTAAAAACAATTATTAGCAAATGAGTCAGTAGTAAGATTACAAGATTACAAGGTTACGTCTATAGATTTTCCTGCAATGGAACATTGTATTATCATAATATCAGGCGCGTAAAGAGTTATTTTTTACTTAACGCGATAGATGGCGTTAGTATACATATTTATGTGAAGTGCATGCCGTGCCGGTAGCTGTATTGAGGGTTTACAGATGGATTGAAGTTAATATTGTACATACCCATCTAATAATCTAAATGTATAATGTATATTGAAAATAAATGAATGTATAATAATTTACAGTGCAAAGGTTTATTAACCTAGAAATCAACATCCTCCGAATCCTTTCCCAAATCAGTTGGGGTCGGTTTTTCAGTCTAATTACGAAGTGGACGAACTTCGATATATTATTTAAAGCGACTGCTCTGCTATTTGACTAAAACCCATTGGCGGCACCGAAGTTCTGTAGTTAGACAAGTTGTCGAATTTTTTAGGGCTCCAAATACCCTTAAAGACTGCCATAGATGTTCGTATGGTAACCGGGACCGACGAAAGCTTAACGGGCTCTCCGTGGCACGGAGGGGTATTAATATGTTAAGAATGGCGTCCATACTAAGACTGACCAGGCTAGAGTGGCTTAACTTTGTAATGTGTTAACCTACTCGGATACCACTTGGAACTAAAAAAATTTGAACATAAACAAAAATATCTCCCCCTTAACTAAACTCACTATCATACAAATTTACATAAATAGATAACAGCCATTAAATATTCACTGCTGAGTGGGGAAGCCGGCACGAATCGTGTAAAAAATAGGTTTTGATATGCAAACTTGGAAAGCAATTGAGAAATTGCTATGAGAATGGTGATGATACATTTTCTTTTGTAAATACATACGTCTCTGTATATATATAACAAAGTCGTGTTAGTAATGACCCCACACAACACGAAAATAGGTGGACTGATTTTCATTATCTGTGATATTTTAGATTAAATTTGTCTCTGCCTGTACTGTGCCTTTTTGTGTTTTTTTTTTGCAGAAATCCCCACAGTTACCTCATCGCCAACCAGTAGGGGGGTAGTTATGTCGGACCCAAACCGACCAAAACCGCACGCCGTCGGGTGTCTAATGCCGGGGTATAAGGTGGCCAAATAAGGCAAACCAACATAACTTGATTATAAAACGGGGCTAACTTTACCGGTTCAGTTAGTTATAAATAGAAACACCCAGTATACTGAGCGGGAATCAAACCTCTAAACTCCGACCTACTGCCACGCCATAGAGGATATATATATACGAATAGCAACATAGTCCTCTGACTATGTTGCTATTCTATAATAACAGGTAAAAAATAGGTAAGTATTTCGAGACATTAATTTAGTTGAAACGCATAATTTTATCCTTGAAACGTAAAAGCACCCGTAATTATGCACTTGATTGCATTTTCCAACAAAAAGCGCAGTACCTACGCCATAAGACCCGGTTCTGTGTGTGAGCGCAAGAGCCTCCAGATTGCATCAGACATGAGCGACCAAAGCGCGTACTTGCATCAGCTTGTACTGTAGAATAACACGCTCTTTTTTACAACACTTTTTTATACATGCTTTTACACATTTTAAAAACATACATACTGACATAGGTAAGTATGTTTGTATGTAACGGAATCTTTGAACTCGATTTTGAAGCACTTCAAACCATGGGTTTGATTTTAAATTTTACCTACTTATTTATTACTAGCTGTTGCCCGTGACTTCGTACGCATTAGGTTCGGAAAAGAACAAGGTATGTAGAATATACTGCTTCCGGGCTGTTTGGCCGTGGTCCATCGGAAACTTGTATTCCAGACGTTTCGTCGATCACTGCGGTCGACATCTTCAGTGGTACAGGTCCGGACGCCGTCGAGTGCGGAGAACCTTCCTCGGCGGCGACTTCTCTGCGACTGATGATGAGAACAAGGTATGTTTATTTCTGCAGTCTCCATACTAACACGTAAGTATTAAGTTATTTTATTTAACGGGCCGGATGAGGTTATTTAGTGGACTCGTATTACATTGACAGTTCGTTTAAAATAGATATACAAAATATGAAAGTCAGAATCAATTCTGCCCGATTCCTTAATATAATAGCGTGATGATATTCATAATGAAATGTTTATACGTCTATAATCAAATCTTTTATACGTGTATAACTTGTGGAGTTTCGAGATTTAACATTTTACTGTCCATTACCTTTAAGGTATAGCGTGTGATGAGTTATAGTCCTGATTTTGACCATCTCTGAGTTGTGCTAAACTACAAAATTTCGTAAAGATCTACCTTGTAATAATAAAGTTGTCATAAATAATAGTTAAGACCGATTTTACTCTACGCTCCTATCATACCTATATAGCCTGATGATGCGCAGTTTATGATCGTACCTTAGAAGAATATTCATGCAAAATTTCAGCCAAATCTTTTCAGCGGTTTTCAAGTGATCCTGGGACGTTGATTATTAAGAGCAGACAAACAGACAAAAATTGGAAAAATCACATTTTCGGCACCTGTGTCGCTCCTAGAACACACATTAATTTTCTTTTTTATAATATTCGATGTACAGTTTTCACCTCGTTACTATTTTATTATATGTATCTATAGAAAAAAGAAATATGGACGGCGCAAAAAAAAATAACACTTTAAGAATCTACACAGCTATTACAGTAATAAAATTTAAAAGTTTATTAGTATTTTTTATTAACTCACTTATTTGTATGTAACGGTATCTTTTAATTCGATTTTTGAGCGCTATAAATCGTCGGATATGATTAGAAATTTTGCACACTTATCAAAGACAAATTGATAGTAAGTTGTCCTTGATGCAGTGTGCAAAATTTTCCTTAGATATGTGACGTTCGAAAAATGACGTCCTTGAAATTGTAAATCTGGATTCGTCGTCTTAAGACCTATGTTGGTATGAAATTCAGCTATTTCCAGGACAAGTCCAGGTAGTTTGACAGTTGGTCAGAGTTGTTAGTATATAATGTAGGTATTTTCATTACATATAAAATTATATTCTTATTTTAACGCAAGGAAAATAATATTACCATTGACTGAATTTGTGATCAGCGACCTATTCGCTATGTACTTGGACTAGATAGATTATTCAATCAATTTTATTTGAAAGTTTTCAGCTTAGGAAGGATTTTTGCAAATCAAAAAGTACAATAAGGGATTAACACCAAACAATTGTTTTTTTTTGAGAGTGGCGATGGACTGCTGAGACGAGGTCTCGAGTTCGATCCCCAGTCGCCTCGGGCACACACCTCTGACTTTTCGTAGTTATGTGTGCATTAATAAATGTTAATTATCGCTCGCTTAATAATGTGCCCGGTAGATGGCAATAGGCTCGCCCCCTATTACATTGGGACCTTAACATAACTGGCGAATCGTGGGTGTGTAATACACCTCTGCCTACCCCTTGGGGATACAGGCGTGAAGTTATGTTATGTTTGTTATGTTAATTGATTTTTAACGAAAGAAAGTATAAGTATATTCGGTAAATGTACGTCGGAATCTATAAATTCAAATCGCCAATCGCATTTTCAAATTAGGTCAAAGTACCAAATGACTGGACTATGAATGAATGCCCATTCATTCATAGTCCAATCATTCACACATCGTGTCTCGTCGATTTATTTATATTTCGAAGGGTGGCTGTCGAGATTGTATATGCTCTGCGGCGCGGCGCAGTCGTTCGGGAACAACGCGCGGGAAAAGTCGTTCCTTAACTTTTTTTTTTTATTTCTTGACATACACAAAGCCTGGAAAATGACGATGCTATTGCGAAAAATGTGGAAGACCCATTCGAAACACAAAAGTAAGTAGTTCTTAAAATAATTATTATTTATTACGTCAATTGTTCATTATTAGGTAAATACGTATAGATAAAATTCAAAAGGTAAAACATTAGTTGTGATAGTACAGACAGTAATTAAGAAATATTTAAGACAAAAAAATTACTGATATATTGAAAACTTCTAATCAGTATTGCACAAAAAGAATAAGTTTAAATTGACTACAATTGGATAATAAATCATCATCATCATCCTTATGGCGATTTCCCAGTTGAGTTCAATGTTTGCAGTTTGGAATTTGCAGTTTATGTTGAGTTTTCCGGGAACGACTGCCGTCTGGCCTCCCAACCCCGAGAGGTGCGCCTGCGCCAGAGCCTCGTCCGTTGTTTAGCAGGTGCACCGACTTGCAGGTGAGGTGGACTTGGGCCCCAAACTGTGTTGGTAGAGCCCTGTGCACCTGAAAACCAGGACCGTATATTTCATTTACCGAAGAGACTAGAGTCGAGAGATACCTATTAGTTAATAAGTGACTGCTATCAATATTATTCCTTTTTAATATAATATCTATCTCTTTATAAATTCAAAATTTTTCATATCATAAAATACGAAACAGAAAATTTGGTTCTCACTCTCATTATCATAATCTCCTTATAATGGCAAGTTCTAAATAGGTATATGACAATATATTAATATTCTAGGACATTCTATACAACAATTACTAGACCCAAAGTAAGCATAGCTTAATTAGCTTGTATTATGTATGAGTTCGTGAATGCGGAAACATACTTAGATACATTTTCTTTTGTAAATACATATATATTATACATAGAAACACCCACATCAATGCCAATAATATACATATTCATGCATAGAAATATTTTCAAAGAGTTCAAAGAATCGAACCCGCGATCTCTGACTTGCGGTCGAACGCGCTACTGCTACACCATATCATCAAACCACGCACTACTATTTTTTATGTCTATGTCTCACCCCCGGGGTCTCTGTGATGTGTGCTCACTTTTTTAGATCTTAGGTAATTATAAGTTCCAAGTTCGGTATGGATCCAAGTTCGGTCAGGTTCCAAGTTTGGACGGTTCCAAGCAATACCTCCGGGATCAAGTTTCTCTCTAATTACTAAGGTATTAGGAGAGCTCTCGCTAAACCTTAAATGGCTGGCTGTAGGAAAAAACTCGCTTTATAAGTTGTCCTCTATCTTATATGCAATACATTGAATTAAAGTTCAGTAGTGCAGCGGTACTTGATACGTGAACAGTAATGTATAGAAAAAGTTGATGTTAAAAATTAGCGAATCTATGGTCTATGGTGGTTTTTATTTGAAAATATTGTTGAGCCTGTCTCAATCTCAGTCATTATATATGTCTGTGTTTAGGCTGTTAGATAATTTGTTTTCAATTATTATGGTGTCAATTAGTATGCTTGACAATGTTTTTTACAAACATTAAAAACATTTTTTTTAATCGTGTGGAAACCCCCACGGGCTTCACCCCATCGGTGCCGACGATGGGGTGGGCGTGTCGGAATCGAACTGACAAAAAACCACATGGTGTCCTCCCCAAGTGTCCATTGAAACATAACATAAATCACTGCAATAAAAATGTTTTGTACATATTCGTACTGAGTCCGAAGTCGGTAAACAAACAAGGATGCCTGATGGATGGAGGAGTGAATTTTAGATCTACTATTTCACAACAATATTGTTTCTGGTCTTCACCTTCATCAACATTCCAGCGGTTTTACTAGTTCCTTCCGTAAAACCCAAAATAAACAAATTGTGGAAGGGAGGATTGGGACTGGGGATTCCGATCCAAAATGCAAGCTTTAGATGCAAAAGTGAATGGCGCTCGATCTTCGACTTAAACAAAATCTAATACCTATTATCAAATATATAAATTAGTGGCCTACAATACACGCCAGACGCATTGAAATAATCTATTAATTTATAGGCCTATTCGAACTGAAGCGGTATTCCCGGTAGAGAAAACCGAGTGAGTAGGTATGCGGTAATACCGCTGTTCACACTGAAGACTGAGACTTCCCTCTCGGAGATGGGAGGTCCGACGACTGTCGCTCCCATAAAAACTGTACAAGCCAAATCAAGGCCTGTACAAGGATTAGAAGCTAGTGGACCCCGGCTTGGAGGTGAAAGCGTGGTATGCAACTTAGAACAAGCCGATGACTCGACTCGATAGACATAGTAGTAGCAGAGTAGATATCTCGGTCACTCGTAGCCGAGCCTACGGCTGCACAGGGGGCGTCGACAAAGTGACATTCTAATAGTGGAATCGCTTCGAAACGAACCTTCAAAGGTCCAAAATGTGTGTGACATGTCATGTGTAACATGTGTGACTCCCATACATTCAGACTTTTGGAGGTTCGCTTCGAAGCCACTCCACTAGAATGTCAGTTTTTCTATAAGCCCTGAGCGGGAACGGAACCCGAGACCTCCTACTTAGCAATCGAACACTCTACTATCACGCCACAGAGGTCGTCATACATTGAATTTGCATGCACGAAAGATACTATTGACAAAAGCTTATGTAGTAAGTGTATTTGTAAATAATGCTTATAAATAGATGATGTTTTGATTATTAATTTTATTTGACTTCGTCATTTTTATTGGGCAGAACGTAATACTTTTTCTAAAATAAAACTTAACTAAGTTACGCCTTCTTTGACCGATTCTAATAAGATTTTTACTGCAAATAACTGGTGTTAGCTCCTGTCAAAAATGTCGCCATATTACCCGGAACAGACAGAAAGACAGACAAACATTTTTAAATAGTTTTTTACTATACACTCATATACAATTAGTAAAAAGCTGTTATTTTGATATTACAAATACTTCAATTCTATTTATTTGCATAGATAATGCTTATAAATAGAAGATATGTCAATATTTTTATTTGTTAATAATATTATCATACAGGACAGCTTTCGAGGCGAAACACTTCGCACAGATAACAACGTACACATACGCACATTCAGGAAGCAGACGTATTAGCCTTGACCAATATTTTTTACTAAAGATGCTGTATTGCTATAATTCCCACTAAATGATAAGTTAATAATTGGATCACTAGTACATCTTCTAGTGAAGAACGAGCTAGCAGGCCTAGCAGCATTCTTGCTAAAACGTTGCACTTACTGAGTGTGCGACGCAAAAACTAAACGTGAAAGCTACTTGGAAAAGCACTTGATTAGTTTTATAGCATTTTATATGATAACATACTTATGTCGCTACTTAACGGTACAGTGGTTGATCAACGGACGACGCCTTGGCACAGGTTTTTCTCACGTAGTCGAGGGGGTTTTACGGTAGCCCCTCTCTACAAAGAGTAGGTGAGTGGGCGCCCTGGTTCCAAGATGCAAGGTTTGGATGCAACCGTGATTGTGATGTTCAAAAGTGCTATTTTGCACCCAAATATCGAAACATAATTTGGGAGCAAATACCACGCGATGGCTCGTCTACAGCGTCTGCTCTCTCTATGCGATATACAGTTGGACTCAGAAGTAGCTGAACATAACAATATTACAACGATCTTTACATTGAAATAAAATATTTATTTTTATAATCTTCAGAGGACAAATTTAAAATTTTGAATTTTTGTTTATTATTTTTGTAATTTTTTAGAGCTATGGTGGTCGGTAATTTGGAATGTGTTAAGCTAATACAGATACCAACAGTACCGCGTTCGTTTTCCGAGCCGATTTACGTGTTTTTGACTTGCAGTTTTAGAAAATTCTTGTAAAATCACTGAGTCTGCCCCACCTTATTACTAAATGTGGCTGCAAAACACCTCAGCCTATCTCTTTGGTGATATACAAGCCTGGGGATATACAAAAAAAAAATCCGTTCCCGCAGGGGGAACGCACAGGTAGATTTCGTGAAGCACGGTTAGAAATATTTTTTGCCCCTCTATGACCTATGCTTCTTCTATGACCCACGCTGAGCGCATTTTTAACATGTTTAATTTTTTGTCCTCGAAAACGGTAACTTTTAGCGAAAAACTTTTCAGACATTTATTTTAGACTTAAAAATGGCCTATCGATTAAAAATGTTTCCTACAGCAAGAATGTTCACCGGTTAGAAGTTATGATTTTTTTCCCGAAAAATTTTGGTTTTTCCCCCCTCTACTTTTAGTTAAAGTTTTAATCTTATAGGTTTATAATTAAAAGTTGTTGGTATTCATGTATACTATGGAATAAAATTAGAAAGGTTCGAATATCTTTCATGGAACGTGAAATTTTGAGGAAAAACTGATTTCACAAAAAGTGAGACCCTACCGTCCCCTTAGGCCGGATTCCACCCGTTCACGAACTTAAACTAAGTTTACAGCCAAGCAATTTTTGACCACAGTTTGAAAGCGATCGGGGCAAAAATGCGACCGTGAGAGTGCCGCAAATTTTGGGAAGTGGAACCATACATATATATATATATATATATATATAT
The DNA here is from genome assembly GCA_946251805.1 of Cybosia mesomella. Lineage (NCBI taxonomy): Eukaryota > Metazoa > Arthropoda > Insecta > Lepidoptera > Erebidae > Cybosia > Cybosia mesomella. Next base: position 6,522,654 of record OX276406.1, read on the forward strand.
ATATATATATATATATATATATATATATATATATATATATATATATATATATATATATATATATATATATATATATATATATATATATATAAACTTTTTGACCAGTGGTCATTTCGGACTCAGGGGGTCATAACTAGCCCTCTTATGAAGATTTTTTTTTAAAATTCGACAGTAGTCAAGAAACCAATAGGTAGATCGATTTCATCGAAATCTACCTAAAAATATAATATATCCAAAATATGATGATTTGCAAATCATACAGTGAACACCTTTACAGCTAACTACAAACCCGCCGCGCCGCCCGCGCTGCGTCGCATGCGCAGCTGTGAAACGCGAACACCGATATCGATAGACTATCGACAATTTAATCATAAATTCACATCCTTTACACATCTAGTTCGTGCCACGAACCAGTAAAAACCGGTAACAGAAACGCATCATTATAGTTTATCAAATAGTCATACGCACATTAGAGTTTCGTTCAACTTATTGCGACTAATAACTGACCTATGGCCTACATCCATTATCGATATAGTCCGTCTGGCCTAGATGAACACTGATATGTTTAAAATAGCTCTTTGATTGCACTCGGGTAATGATATTCTATGTTCTCCTTTATCCTTCCTTTTAGATGTTCAGCAACTCTACGATGACATGTAAGTGAGAAACCTCGACGGAGCTATATTGGGTGTATAGCGCCATCTCTCTTTCCCGCCCGGAACACGAACGCTTATAGCACGCTATGGTTGGCCAACAGTCCTATGTAGGGTTCCTACTTCCATCTTGATTTGCCATCGTTAACTGTCATACCAATGACAGGGCCAATCCCAGTTGCAATCAAAGTTTGTAATTTGATCGACCAAACCAGAGAGGAAACCCTGCACCAAAGCCTTTTCCGACAATCAGCTGGTGTACTGGCTTGCGGGAAAGATTGGGTAAACGAACCCCGAAGATCTTGTCCTCAGCAGAAAACTATCGCGTGACTCATTACACTGGCTAAAGATAGAGGTTAGGGGGTTAGGGGGGTTAGGTTAGAGGATAGGGTTTAGATATTTGCGATCCTTTCAATTTATATTCATACCAGCAACCCACCCTTGCTTCGCTTCGGTTCATATGAGGTTTCTTAGGTCAAGCCATCCTAATTCACACATAATATTAGAGAGTATGTCCATCGGGCATAATGTACCTCTCAAATGGTGAAAGATTTTTCCGAATAAGTGCAGTGGTTCCGAAGATTACCCCAAACATGAAACAAACTCACAAAATTCGACCTCTCTCTTTTGTAATATAAGGATAGCTTATATTGATGTGCACACGCAATCCGTTCATATTATATTGACACCGATATCATGATATTGGGTAGCGATATCTATTTACTGTCTAACTAATCCTTACCATATACGAGAGAAACGTGCTATGAAGGCTGAGCAGAGAGCGCAGTTACTAGGAATGGTTAAAAAGATACTTTAAACTTACGTCATTATTGTTGACGACAATACTGAATTTGTTGTGTTTCTTATTGCGTATTTGTTGTGTTGATATTATTCTACATTTGTTTGTGTTATTGAATAAGTAAATTGTTGTACATCATAATATAGGAAAAATAATATTAAAAAGGCGATTTGTATTATTTAACTTCTGTCCCTTGGTCCTTAATCTACACAGAAATTACTTTATAATAACCCGGTCACCGTATGCCATGCTACGTAGGTGTAGGTAATGTATAATAAATAATATAATGTAGGTAATAATAAAAAAAAAACCTACCATGGCATACGGTGCTACAGAATTTCGTGAGTTTTTCTTTATCTCCCTGGTTTCTCACAGGCTTTACGTATTACCTTGCGAATTTGGTAGTAAATGTAAATGTAGAATTAAAAATCTTGACGTTGGTAAGTGTTACTTTGTGACCAAATAAATTTAGCTTTTGATTTTGAGTTTAACTACAGCGAGAGACCGAGGGGGTGCGCTTAACAAATTCCGCCGTGTGCTACATGCTATGAGGCTATGACCACAGTCGAACGAACTCTTCCTGTTCCACTGTGCTATGCTATGACTATGGGTATACACCACAGATTACATAGTATACACCGACGGCTTATCTAGCGCTTGATTGCCTCAGTGAAAGAAAAATAAAAGTAATTATAGTAAATTTACATAGATATGGAACAAACAGAGAACATTATTGTTTTGAATTCTGTTAAAAATCGGTAAGTGCGCCATAACAATCTGAAGAGTTTCTATTCAAAGTGTTTATTTTGTTTATGGTTTTTACTTTGCGATGACCAGCGATGATATCTTAGTTACTGCATTTTTTGTTCTAGTAGGTCAGAATTCCAAAAAGTCTTTAAAAAAAAGTCAGTATTGCAAAACGTCATAACATTTTAGTAACTGACCTATTAATCACAACATTGAGGTAAAATAAGCCACCTACTGTATGAGACTTAAATTTTTCAATTAAAATTGACTTGCCTTATCTAATATATAATATATATACTTGGTATAATAATTGGCAGTGCAGTGTAATAAATGAGGGGCGATTTAATTTATTTGTAGTTCTATTTAAAACGTGTAGCAATATTAATCGTCTCAATGCTCGCTTTATCTTTATAGAGGCAATTTGTTATCATGAAATTGAAATACAGTACTTGGTAATTGTAAAACACCGACTTGTTTCTACTTACGTAGCGACATTAATATTCAAAAACCTTGTTTATGGTACATCATCACGTCGTTGGTATGAATTAGATGAAAGTGTAAAGTTTTTACACAACGGTTAACATTGTGTAAAGTTTCAGCCCAATGAGATTTATAGTAAGTACGTATTCGTGAAATTACATGAAAATATAATAAAGTGTTGAATATTTTTTTAAGGGTATATCTAATATACCAGAGGGTATTTAAATATACTAATAGTTAGGTATAAATAACATTATACTTATTTATTTCTTCTATAGATTTAGTTCGGAAGAAGTGAACATTCAGGTCGGGATATTTAAATCCTTTTTCAATATTTTTTTTTGCCTGAGAAAATTACATTTCAACTTGAGAAACAGTTCTGTGTAATTTACGAAGCGTCGCTTTCGTACATTTTGTATGAAATCGTTTTGAAGCACAGGCGTCCGTGCCACGTCTTAAGCATGCCTTTAGCTCACCTTATGCCTCTTGCCTTTTCTGTATAAGTCAGGCTTAAAGTCACCCGTGAGATAGGGAGCTGGCTGCAAAAGAAAGGAAGATAAATTTGGCAAATGCGCACTGACGTTGGTGGATCATTTAATGCAACACGCTTACCGGCGCGCTTAAGTTTTGTAGACTGTGACCTTATTAAATGCCCTATCTATATGAAATAATTAGTATGGCAGCTGTTTAGTACAAGAAGTAGAATCTGCAGCTGTTAAGTGGATCTAAAATTACATAATCATCATCCCAGCGTTAGTCCTTGGGAGTCCGAAGTCCGTTCTCTAACTCTTTTGTATAGATTTGACTTATCTTGGCTTTTGGGGAGGCAGGCGGCACCTGACCCCCCACCCCCGAGAAAAACGCTTACGCTGGGACCTCGTCCATCAATCATTAGTTGTACCGGCTACCTGCAAACCGGCTTAATAAGGTTGGTTAGGGTGTAACCAACCTTATTAATAATTATTGTTATGGGTGCTGTTTATTAAACAGCGCAAACTAATAGAATCTACAGCTATAAGTCAATCTAAAATTACATATCCCTGTTTTAAATGGCAGCAAATGTAATCAGGATCCAACGCAATTTAATTGATCGATTGCCCAGCTTTTACGAAACGCGCCTACCTTGTAATAAGCTTATGAATTTGCTCTAAGAAAACTGCCGCGTCGAGGTACTCCGGTAAAATTATCAACTGTGAGTTGGCGACAACGTACTGTTTATGAGGTTGACTCATACTATGTAGGGATATTTTATAGTTCATTTTTATCTTAACTCTCACCTCCATGTACGGTTGTAAATATAGAACTTGTGTTGTATATTATTATATGTTGGTTTGTCGTGTTTGGTTCCGAGTGAAAGAATATTGATTTATCGGAACTGAATCATAGTTGAACGCCATCTCTTTTATGTTATGGAAAATCATTTTCCATACGATAATGGGTAACGTGGGAACGCTTCATTTTTCGAGGAGCTGATTAACCGAAATGACTGGTATTCTCTCATTCAACTTAAGTCTTATTAGGTGTTGTAGAGCTTGATGGTAAGAATTATCTATGTTATCTCCTGTAATGTAAGTAAAGCTTTCGCGAGAGTTTTATCTGTCCATCAGTAGCTGTGCCGGTTTGCAGGTGAGGCTCGCTTGGGCCCTGAATTTCTTAGTGAAAACAAATGTACATAGCAAGCATTGGTTAGGGCGTCGTTGTAAGACTATTAAGATTAACACGGTGTATATGAAATTGATATTGGTATAAATGGTATGTAAGTGGCAATTAACTCAACTACTTCCTCAAGGGGTCAGAAAATTATAGATTACAGATAATAATAATAACTATCTAATAACATCATAAGCGACGACACTGTGACGTAGCTACAAACTGCTGGAAATATCGCTCAATGAGATTTCATTTTCTTGTATTATTCCATTTTCTATTATTTTACTTCGGGCCACCAACCAGGTGGACATCGAAGTCTAAAAATCACGCAAAAAAAATCAAAATCTTACACCCACTTTTTATCACTTTTCTCGACGTTTCACATGATTCTAAGTCTAATTAAGCAAAAAAAATTTTTGTGTCGGTCTGTCGGTCTGGATGTCTGGATGTCTGGATGTCTGTTTACGCAATATCTCAAGAACCACTTATTCGATTTAAAAAGATTCTTTCGCCAATCATCATGTTTGGTTAATGGGAAGAACTGATTAGATTTTGGGGTTTGTAAGTTCAAGGTTTCAGGTACCTACCATACAAATTGTCCCTAAAAATATTTTTTTTGTGTTTTTGACGTCGAAGACGTTTGATTTGATTTCATTTTCTTGATATTTATTGCTCAAGATATAAAGACGCGTCGAATAATATGCATAAAGCCTAAGGTGTGTAATTTTAAATAAAAATACTGCAACAAAAATATCTAAGTTTGGCCCGAAGTTTGACAATCACTGTGTGATTTCCGCCCCACTAGATTTTACTCTAAGGATTTACTCTTTATTACTCTTTCGTTCCCAAATAAAGAAATTGAGATAGCGTATTAATATATGCTTTATGTTTATTTCAGAATTATGCGAAGAGTGGGCACTAGCAGAGTGCGAAGGCGAGGGCTGGTGGCGGGAAGCTCGCGACTCAAGCACCGGAGATGTGGACGTTAAGTACGCCGGCACGGCGCCTGTGGAGCGGGCTGCCTCAGCACCTGCGACTGCTTTAGCAGTACGGTCTGCTCTGCATTCTGTTAAATGTGAGTAAACCTTTTACCTCTTATCCTTTTCATCATCACAGCGGTAATCTCGGTTACAATCGGAGATTGTACTTTAGACCCTGGGGTTCAATCTCCTTAGGTTTCTCCTCCTGATGTGACTTTTCTTGGCTTACACGGGAACGACTGCCATCTGATATCTTAATCCCGATAGGAGATGCTGTGCCAGAGCCTCGTCCATCAATCAACAGGTGTATCGGATTGCAGGTTAGGTTGGCTTGGCCCAAAAGGTTTTGGTGGGCCCTAAATATCCGTATAGATATGTATGAAACGGCCAGAAAGTAGGCCCGGCTAGCAAATGCAATCTTGACTAGATCGGGTGTTAGGGAAACGCTACCAAAAACGAAGACAGGATACTTAAGATACACACACACACACACTTATACACAGATGACATGTTGAGCGTTTTTATTTCTCGGTAGGTATTTTTTTTTTTACAATTTTTGATTAGGCTTATTCACGCTCCACCATGTTGGTACAGCTAAATGAAACGATAATTTCATAAAAAAAATGTAAAATAAAAAAATCGAAAGAAAAAAATTAAAAAAAAAATTAAACCGAGCGAAATAAAAAATCGCGCAATTTTTTTTTATCTTCGCTACTATCACCTGTCATCGTTTTCGGGAGCGTTTCCCTAACAACTCGTATAGCTGGGTCTGGCCACAGATTACATAATATTATCCTGTCCGACATTGGCCGAATATTTTATGTGATACTCGTTTGGTGATAAGTAAATATGATTTACAAGTTAATAAACTTTATGTGCCATAAACAGTAGTCGAACACGTGAATGAACGAGATGGGGTTATAGAGGTTGCTGTTCTGCGGTCGGCTTGTTATATCATTGATTTATGGACATATTTATAACGTCTGTGTGATAATTCTACCGCTTCAATATATAACGACAAGAACGTACAATTATACAAAGGGTAACGTAAAAATGGAACAGATTGAGCTTACAGCGCGTAATCATATCTTTAGAGAGATAGGACATGACGGTATTCCCGTCCAACTGAGCAGTCCGACTGGGGAAGTACCTCCGCTCTACAGAATAACGCGGCCATAATAACCTCGTGTTGTGTTCCCGGCGGTGAGTAGGGTAGCCAGAGCTCACTGAGAGTTTTTGTGCTGTCAGAGGGAAGAGTCTTCCTTCTGACAGCACAAAAACTAAAAAAGAAGGGAGAGGCGGGAGCAGCCTTTGGTCTTCCCGGAAGACTAAAGGCTATTCCTGCTTTGCAATTTCTTTTTTTTAGGGTCAGCAGCGCCAGTGTGACGCCCCTGGTGTTGCACACGTTCATAGGCCACCGTGACCGCTTCCCATCAGGTGGGCCGTGAGCTTGTCTGCCACCTGAGTGGTATAAAAAAATAAAAAAAAAAAAACATTTTTTTTCTCTTCTCTTTCTCTCAGGGTTAGAGGGTGAGACGGCAGTCGCTACCGTAAAAGCCAAGATAAAACAATAATGGAGGCGTAGGAGAGTGGATTCCCGGCTCTCTGATACTCCTCCAAAGTCCAAGCTTTGGGTGTAACTGGGATTGGAATCAAATCGAAATTCGAATTCGATTCTTGAACTATGATGGAATGCGTGGTACGGTTTCTGTGAATTTTTATCATCCACCATGTTCTTTATCAAATTTTCCGTTTCCTTGCACCCACTAGTATTATATTACTTCTTTAGGCTGTCTACACACCTCAACCGGCGGCACAAGCCGGCGCAGCGGTGTTGCGGTAGTGCTTTGGCTTTAATGCGTAGACAGATGTAAGTCGGCTTAGACAGCCTTGTACGTTTTAAACAAAGACGAGCTCGATCTCCACCACGCTAAATCCATCTGCAACACACCAACGCTAACAGGCATAACAATAAAGTAGGTAGCTTCGTGTTTAAGGCATCGGCGTTATGATCAATTTTTCGCCACGAATTTTGGCCACTACACTACTACTAACGTGAACACAACTCAATAATAAACACAATTTAACTTAGCTGTACTGGTTAGGTAGAATATTAATAATTTCGGTTACTGGATTTCTTGGATTGAATTATTAGGTATTTCATGGATATTCTGTTTGTTTTAGTGTTAAACAAGAAATTGCAGCGTGTAAACTTGGATATCAGCTCAAAAGGCATCGTGGTGACCGACACAGACTCTCAGGCAAACGTTGTCAGCGTCTCAATATACAGGTATTTATACATTTATATTATTGTCATCTCTTATTCCGTTACCTACTCATGATTATTACCTACCTATTCTTTGTGGTTAAGTATTGATTTGAGTTCAAAGTTTATGGTTCAAACATCACCTCCACAGTGACTTCTTGCCTTGCCGTATCCTTTTTTACTAAATAATTAATAATAATAAATAACATGTGAAGTCATGTTGTGCGTTCCCCACCTAGCATGAGATAAGGGCAGAAGGAGGAACACGTACTTATTCTACTTGCGATACGATTTAATATATTTATTAAATTAATTATTTGTACCTAGTTCACTTAAGGATAGGGGCCCACAGGGGAAGATTGCTTTGGGACTCAAGTTACCTTAATCCGGCACTGCTTCTAAAGCACTCCACCTAATAAAGCAAGCTATAATTTATGATTAGATTTTGACGACCTCTGTGGCGTAGCGGTAGTGCATTCGACTGCTAAGCCAAAGGTCGCGGGTTCGATTCCCGCTCAGTGCAAATATGTATATTTGCATTGGTCTGGATGTTTCTATGTATAATATGTATTTATTTACAAAAAAAAAGTATTTAAGTATGTTTATCCGCATTCTAGAACCCATATGACAAGCTCTGCTTAGTTTGGGTCTAGATGGCGTTGTGTAATTTGTCGTACAATAAATATTCGTACAATAATAGGTTTTTTTCAGAAATCATAAGTCTTGTACGGACTAAGCGTTCCAGTGTACGCGTAGTCGAACCTACAGTACGCGTATATACAATTTCAGCAAGCGTGTCAACTCCTGCGGTCCTGCCCGTACGTGTATTAAACATTACGCGTAAAATAGAACGCTTAGTCTGTACAAGCACAGATTACATAATACATATTCTTAAGCCTTGTACTATTAGAATAATATTATTATTCTAATAGTACAAGGCTTAAGATTTTCGGCACAAAGGCAAATACGTTTAACTCCTAGCGATATAAACAGCACATAACAACATATTAGCAACATGTTTTTGCTCAGTGTGTGCTAATTGCCAATAAAAATACACATTACCTATATCAACTAATACAATAGTTACGAATGCTGTTAATACATTCTTTTTATAATTAATTTACTTTTAATGACACTTTGGTATAATATATTATGCAGATAATATACCAAGGTTTATGTTATGTGCCCCCCGGTGTATCTTAGCAGGGAGACTACCTTTTTTTCCTTAATCCGTAGGGAGACGATTAACCTTTGGACTAATAACTCAAAATAGTTACGTGTAGGTATACCCCCTAATAATTACTATAATAACAAATAAACAAACAACAGAATTAATTACAACGAAATTCAAGGCATTTTGCCGTGTAGTTCCCGCAAACCATGTTGTATATACCCAGAATTAGAATGTTAAATACCTACAATTACCATATTGAATATAAATCTTAAAGCTTTCACGGCCGGCGTTGCATGTTGAATGTTCCGGGATGTTTGGCCATGGTCCATAGGAAACTTGTGTTAACCGCTAGGGCCACAAATTGCAAATCCCTGCTATATGTAAGCCGTTTGGTTCCCGAAGATCAAGATGGAATTATCATTTAGGTACTTAATGACAATTATTTTAGTATTACTGAAATTTTATTTTTCAGGATCTCATATTGCTCTGCAGATGCCGCAAACGCTCGTGTCTTCGCGGTGGTGGAAGGAAAACCTATGCTAGGTGCGAACGAAAACCACATCGTACACGTTTTCGTGTGTACCAGGAGGAAGCATGCTAGGGCTCTTGCGTTATCCTTAGCTCACGCCTTCAACGATGCTTACCAGGCAAGTGGTTCATTTAGGTACCTACATTTTTATTTCAGCATTTGATGAATTGAACTTTTTTAACCAGTTGGAATGATCATTTTGGTTCTAATTCGTCAATCAATGGAAACCGCATTGATTGACGAATTAGAACCAAAATGTGCAGTTAAAACACCAATTGGCACTTTCTTGGTGTTTGACGAGTTGGGTACTCACTAAATTTTTTTTTTCATGTAGGAGGCTACAGTTTAGGCATAGTGAATGCGCTGCTGTAGATATACATATAGATAACTTTTTATTGTACATCAAAAAAATTACATTAAGTAAGTAGTACATAAACAATTAAATGTATTAAAGGCGGCCTTAGCATTAGACACTGACTCCTTTTTTTGTCGGACCATAAAGCACTGGAACCCACACAAGTGTTCCCTTCTACCTACAATCCTGGGCTCTTTAAGCGGGGCGTGAAAAAACATCTGTTGAGGCCGTCTAGGTAGGGGCCACCATTCTAGGGCCAATCTCAGGAAATGGTGGCGACTACCTTTTGGATTTCACCTCACTGAACTGCCTTAGGAAAAGGCTCCGAGGATGATGATGATAGTCGATTAGTGAAAAATCATCATGGTGCAATCCGCAAACTGCCACTTCAATAAAACTAACAGTGGCGCTCTGGGAGTGCCGACACAAGGGAAAACTTGAATAATTACTTGCGTGTGTATTTTTTGAATCGTCAGGAAATATTTACAGAGGTGTCGGTAACGGTAACAGTTTCACGTATACAATTGTTTTTTCTTCCCATCTCAAAAAAGCGCAACTCGCCTAGAGAAGTTTTCACTTCACAAAAATTTGCTCAGATCAGTGGGTCTATTAAGACGTGTTATAAGTGATCGTGTCTTGGGCCGCGATCCAGAGGGAGATTGAGGGAGTTATAGGGTGCATTCTTCGTCTCTTTCCCTCTGGATCGCGTCCCAAAACACGGTCACTTATAACACGTCACTTTAGAGCAGTGAACGGTCTGCTCAATGCGTTATGCTTACTCCAAGAGCTATGTAAGAGCTGGTAAGCTATGTAAGAAGCGCGTCTCGTAGTGCTAGAAAGATATCACATCTTGTTGTTTAGTAATTAAATTTGTGCAGGCGTTTGATAAATATTTTTTTAACTTCAGGACTGGCAAGCAAATTTGAATCAGAGTAGTTCTTTGGGGTCGGCTGGAAAGCATTCATCTCCATGGGTAAGTAAATGAACTCTTCTCTAACATACACCGTGATACATAATTACAACAGTTTTGACATGAATTCTCATTGAAATTTGCTTTCATGCATAGTCCATTGACTGAGTTTTGATAGGCTTGGCAGATGATTATTCTAACCAACCACAATAACTGTTTTCAGGTTCGCTTTCAAGAGGAGTCCGATGAAGAGATTGATACTGAGGACTGGAACTCTCCTGCGCCCCTGGTATCTTTTGCTTGAAAACATACAATGCAGTACTAATTTATAATGTTATCGTCTAGAGACATTTAGTTACATATCTACGAGTATGTATTTTTTTTATAAGCTATTAACGTAATTTAAAAGCTTTTGTTGTCTAATATAAAAAAGAGAAAATACTTGCGTCAGAACAGACCCACAGGGTAGAGAGTTTCTTTATAATTTTCTAATAAATAAATTCTTAAAGAAATCTTATAACCCGATTGCAAGTAATACAGTTTCAATATTACTGAGTTCTATAAAATAGCTCATCCCTTATTAGCCCCCTTAGGGGTGAAAATTTCAATAACGCCGATGCACGGGTACATTTATTTCTAACCAGAAGCAGTTATTTGAAATGCGTCGATAATGACAGACTTATTATAATACAATCGTTCATCGACTATTTTACCCCTTTAGTAGTGAAATTTCCAAAAAATACTTTCTTAGTGGATGTGTAGTTTTAAAAAATAAAAAGCGTCTACTGCTGAAATTCCAAGTTTGTAGGTCCAGCGGTTTGGCTCTGCGTTGATGAATCGGTCAGTCGGGGCAAGTAATTTAGATTTTGGATTTGCCATTTTCTAAAACTAATCAGCTAATTAGCTAATTTGGAATTCTTGTCTGTTTGATCGCGATGGACGCAGAAGCCACTGAACGCATCATGGTGCAGTTTTTTCTATTAGAAAGTTGCTGGTCAGACTTAAAATCTGCCGTATATTTGATTGCAATTAGTTAAGTAGAACTGGAGATATAACCAAAAAATCAAAACCGACCTCCGCCTGGGCGAAGCCGCGTGCATCAGCTAGTAATTATATATAAACGTACAGCTACAGTTAAATAAAATACTAAGTGGTAACATTTAGCTTTATACTAGATATAATGTTATTAGATTTTAAGTTGAACAAATGGCTGGAATGAAAATTTAAGGTTTGTTTTGAACGTAGCGGTTATATTGATTTTGAGCGTGTTTAGAAAGTAAGTAAGTAAGTGTTAAATTAGTTAGTAATAAAAATAAGTAAATTAAGCTTCCCAACCAGATATCTCAAATGTATCCATTGGTTGGAATAAATATCTTTAGGTATTGTAGTGTAAGGAATCAGATAATAATGTTTCTGAATGTTATAATATAATATTGACATTGTACAGGGCCCTACCGACATCCTTGAGGCCCAAGGCAACCACACCTGCTAGTCTGTGCACCTTCTAAACAACGGATTCAAGGTTGGGAGGTCAGAAGGCAGTCGCTCCTGGAAAAGCCGATATCATCATCAACTATGCTAGTCCACTACTGGACATAGGCTTTAATGAGCGCCAAAGCGCCCTGTCTTCAGCTTGCCGCATCCAGCATCTGCCCGCAGTCTTTCGCAGATCGTCATCCTACCTGGCCGGAGGGCGTACAAAGCCGACATGCCAATCGAAAACCATAAGTGGACCTCGGGCTTTAGTTGCAACTGGAAAGTCGAAATGAGGATGATGGTTGACATTATACAAACATCCTAATGGTGTATCCTTAATTTATGATGAAGGGTCTTAATCCAAATAATTATCTGTGTAGGTATACTATTTTAAAATTTTGTAAATTTGCTGTGTAACCATTTATATGAGCAGAGCTTCATTGAGGCTTGGACAGCAGATTGTGTTTGAATTGTTAGAAGTTTGTTAATATGAGTACACTCTGCCTAATTTTAAGTTGTTAGTGACGTATAAAGAATCAAATAAATACGTGTATTAGAAAAAAAAATGTTTTCATGGCGCGACAAAAAAGATGTACTTATGCAGATTTCCCGCTAGCCGACGTTAGGGACACAAATTTCTAGGACCACTTGTCCGAAATGACACTTTTTATTTTAATATTTTTTTACTGGCAATTCACATATATTAAAGCTATTTTGTAATAGGTTTAATATCTTGACGATGTCCGAATTGTCAGTAAAAAGTGTCAAAACTTTTTCTATGTATAAGGTAATAGGGTCAAGCAAGGTGGAAGGTCTCGCTTTATTAGTAAGCATATTTGGTTCATTGATATACTCGTATTTTTTTTACGTGCGTAAATCCCCTTGGATACCCACCCGCCGGCTAGCGGGGGCGGTTATGTCGGGCTTGAACCGACTAAAATGGCACGCCGCCGTCTCGGGGCCGGGTGTAAGGTTGCCCATAGAGCGATGTACTCGTATCTATACATAAAATTGTCTAAAGCTTTGTACAAGTTTTATTTAAGAAAATATATTTAATAAAATACTCATCGCGAAGTAGCTATCTAGCAATGACTTCTATGTATACTAGACATGACGGGAGGGGTATGCCCTCCTACCCATAGATTAATAATGTTCTCTGTGTATATTTATGTCTATCTCAATAAACGGTAAAATATGAAATTATCCAACACACTTATCATTCTGTTTTTACACAATTATATATAATTTCCAAGATTTTTTATAAAATTCGTGTATTTAAATTTTGGCGCCATTACACTACTGTACAGATGACAGCTGATGATCTCTTATAAAACAAATTTATTATTCTCTGTGGCTAAGACAGCAACAAAAAGTGGCGTCAAAGTTGTGTACTGGTGGTGTGTATTTTTTTGTTCCGAACTGCCAGTCTAGTATAACATAGAAGTCATTGCTATCTAGTTGTATTTTAAGTTCATGTTAATAATTTGACTGAAGTTATGTATTTTTTATTAAGAATAAAGTTATTTTGTACGTATTGATTTTATTCTTTGAATCTTTGAATTTTTGGATCTTTTGGATTGATAAGGGATGGCACCAAGCTTTTCGGGGCCCAAGCTAACCTCACCTGCAAACCCGTACACCTGCTGATTGATGGACGAGGCACTGGTGCTGGAAAAAGCCACCTAAGCCAAATTTAAAGAAGGTCCAGGAGTGAGCAGTTTCTGAGCTTAGAGGAGAAAGTCTCAGATGCAACCAGGAATCACGAATTAACATGATGATGAACAAATATTAGGTTAGGTTCGTTACGCTGTGAGCAAGACATGCTCGAGAAGGAGGCGGCGGTGTGGGTCCGAGAGAGACTCAGGTCTCTCCTGATCCGCAAAGTCCGCTAGGCGGGGAGGCGACTCAGACTACGGAGGTCGCTGAACGACCTCCGTCTTTTATGAGCGGCCTGGGGGTGACAAGTAGGGCCGCCTGTCACCCTAGCAGAAGTAGGCAAGGGTGGCGGTGCGCTGCGCGCCCCCCCTTTTCCGGGGATAAGACGGGGACCAGCGTGGTTCCCAAACCTGAGGGGGTCATCTCGAAACCGAAGATGGTCCTGGATCAGCCGGGGTGCGAGGGAAATGTCTTATGGGCCACCTTACACTACGGCGTTAAAAAATATAGACGGCGTGCGGTTTTAGTCGGTTCAAATCCGACATACCCACCCCCACTGACCGGCGGGGTGGTAACAGATGCCACCGCTACCACCTCGGATACCACCAGATATTTCCGAACGACAAAAAAAAAGATTCGTTGTTGCTGGGATGATGATGATGACAAACAAGTTTCAGGTTCTCACAATTTACGTGAAATTCTGTACTAAGTATACAGACACAACTTGTACACAGGCATTTCCCCGCTGGGGTAGTTCAGAGACAAAATTGTAATTAAAGCAGGCACCTTACAACGTCGAATCTATGTTTTCATGAGAATCGGGGTTATCCTTCTATTAATATGGCAATGGAATACTCATTTAGCCAATTAGCCTGCCCAATGTTACAGATGCAGAATAAGCCAGCTAATAAAGGTGTCTTTGGGGCCCTACTCAACTCCACCTGCAAGCCGGTACAACTGCTGATTGACGGACGAGGTTCTGGCGCAGGCTTTCCTCTCGGGGTTGGGAGGTCAGATGGCAGTTGCTACCGTAAAAGCCATCTAAATCCAACCAAAAAGAGAATTAGGAGTAAGCGGACCAAGGGCTCCAAGGTAAAACCTCGGATGCAACGCTAAGATGATAATGATATGAGCTGGCACCTGTACTTAAATTAGAATATCTGCATCTGTACTTTTGTTTTTTACGTGCGGAAATCCTCGAATACCCCCTCGCGGGCCAACGAGGGCGGTTATGTCAGACTTGAACCGACTAAATCCGCACGCCGTCTCGGGTCTACAGACGCCGGGGTATAAGGTTGCACATAAAGCATATCCCTCGCACCCCGACTGAATCTGGGCCATCTCCGGTTTCGAGATGGCCCCCTCGGGTTTGGGAACCACGGTGTACACGGTGTGTTTAGGACACGTCAATTTGACTTCACCTCTCCTGATGGTAAGCTGAAGGTAAAGTCTCAGGAAAGAGGGTCACCATTACATACACGTAGTACCATGTTAACAATGGTGGCACTCAGCTTGACGGCCTCATCAGAAGAGGATTGTCGTCGCAGCACCGCGTGACACCCACCGGTGCCACTAGTGCTGCGACCACAATCCCCCTGCCCGGCTATGCACTTTTTGACCCCTGAACGCAATTAAACTGAAATTGGATTACTATGGAGGGTTTTTCGCAATCGTGCACGGTGGTACCCACCCGGTCGAATTTTGTGACAAATTTATGTCATCAAATTTCTACCACCAATACAGTGCTAAACCTCTCCCGGGCTCGCTCTGCCATCTTATTCGGAAGCATTACATGCTCGCAGAAGGAGGTGGCGGCAGCCCACGCGCTCGCGCTCCACACCGTTGCCGCAATCATGCTGCTGAGCGAGAGGACTCCCACCCCGATGGCTGCCACGAGGTCACGCCTCGGCGCCTACCACCGGGCAGTCCGCTAGCGTGTACAGCCCTGAGTCCTCGCTCGCGTCGCAATGATGACACTCAGGCGTTGGCTCCTTCCTGATCCGATGCAGGTGGTCTTCGAAGCTCCCCTTACCGGAGATCACCTGCGTTAATTGGTACGAGAGGCTTCCGTGTCGCCTCTCTAGCCAATCCTCCATGATAGGCCTTACCGCCGCTATTGCGCTTGGTCGCCCAAGTCGTTCCTTCTACTCCACCACAATGGCCTGACGGAGCTCGCACTGCACGGCCTCGATTTCTCGAGGCTCGGGGTTCCGTCCCTGCTCCCGCGCCTCCTTTCTCCACTGGTACAGTTGCGAAAAGGCTCTCGCCTCCAGGTCCCATGGCGGAGTTCCGGCAAGGAGACTCGCCGCCTCGAAGGAGAACCCCGACTGACCCTGGGCCTTCTCCGGTTCCAAGATGACCCCCTCGGGTTTGGGAACTACGGTGTCCCCGTCTTGCCCCGGTTTGGGGGAGGGGCGCTAGTCGCCCCACAGTCCCGGCCTGCTTCTGCTGGGGTGACAGGCGGCCTCACCTGCCACCCCACCTGCATCTGTACCTAAAATTGGGTATAAAGTCAGTTGATTACTTTCAGCCAAAGACCACAGTTGGTCCTGTGCGTAGCTTCTAATCTAAGCTCCATAATCTGATACACGAGTTGTAACTTATTTACAAACTTGTAAACATATCCTTGCTCGTAAGTATGAAGTGTCGAATGTCAGTAGGTATTTGAGATAATAATAAATCGATATATTATTGCAATAATAGCGGTCCCAAGCACAGCTTGTCACGACTGGGCTAATGAGACGATTATATTTTATAATTCATAAATATTTATACAGACATATTGACCTTTTTGTGGTCAAAACAGAGATCGTTCAATCACTTTACTCGACTGTTATTGTCGCAACAGATAGCACTACAATGTAAATAATAATTTTACAAGATTTTATTTAGCTTGCAATCTTTATTCGAGCGAGCGCCAATCTTAGTTGCTTCTGATACGGCACGAAGAAATAGAAGGCCATAGTCCTCTTCCCAAGATTGTTGTCTTAGCCACCAATCTCGGAAGAAAAGCATGACAAGCCTGCACAGTCTGTGTCCATTAGCAGGTTTATTGGTTTGTATGTAAGGTAAGGCTTGGGTCTCAAAGATTTCGATGGGGCTACGTACACAAAGTTCTGTGGTGATGCTTTATAGTGAGGATTTACCCAGTGTCCACCACGATTTTTAATTTTCTTCCCTATACAGGTAGAAACCCATGGGAGACACCTTAAGTATTACATTTATAGACGACGGTCACCGCTTATCAAAATACTTACTGTGGTATTTTGCTACCTTGGTAGTTGTAGCGGACATGCGAACCCAAGAAATGTCGGAAAAATCGAATAAAAACATTAACAAATAGCTAATATTCATGTATTTAATGTAAAAAATTAATAAATGATTTCGCGGTCAGAATCGACACTCTTGGTACCGTGCAAGCCACCTGCGCCCAGCCGTCGACAGGTGCAGGGGAGATGAACAGGCACGGCCCCCGTGGTAGTTGATCATCATAAAGTCGTAACAGTCCGTCACTCCGTCGCCGTCGCAGTCCTGAAATGTTTTATATACGTACCTATATTTATATTTAAAACCTTTCTATATTTGCGTTTGTCAGGGTGTATAGTAAGTTCCAAAAATCTTGAACAAACTCGCGCTACACTAACTGACCAATCAAAAAACCAATAAGAGGACTGATTAATTGAGCCCTTTGAACGATTTCGACGTTTAAATAATCTATGATTGGTTGATAGGTGCGCCTCCGTCCGGCGCGCCGTGCGTTTACCACAACAGAGTCCTAAAAATATGGTATTTTACTGGTGGTAGAAATTTGATGACACAAATTTGTCACAAAATTCGGCCGGGTACGCTTAACGACCTCCGTCCTCCATGAGCGCAGGCCTGGGGGTGGCGGGTGAGGCCACCTGTCACCCCAGCAGAAGCAGGCCGGGACGGTGGGGCGACTAGCGCCCCTCCCCCAAACCGGGGCAAGACGGGGACACCGTGGTTCCCAAACCCGAGGGGGCCATCTCGAAACCGGAGATGGCCCAGGGTCAGTCGGGGTGCGAGGGATATGCTCTATGGGCAACCTTACACCCCGGCGTCTGTAGACCCGAGACGGCGTGCGGTTTTAGTCGGTTCAAGCCCGATATAACCGCCCCCGCTGGCACGCGGGGGGGTATCCGAAGGGATTTCCGCATTATAAAAAAAAAAAAAAAAAAAAGGTACCACCGGCACGATTGCGAAAAACCCTCCATAGTAATCGAATTTCGGTTTGATTGCGTTCAGGGGTCAGCAAGTGCATAGCCGGGCAGGGGGATTGTGGTCGCAGCACTAGTGGGCCCGGTGGGGGTCACGCGGTGCTGCGACGACAATCCTCTTCTGATGAGGCCGTCAAGCTGAGTGCCACCATTGTTAACATGGTACGCGTATGTAATGGTGACCCTCTTTCCTGAGACTTTAACTTCAGCTTACCATCAGGCGAGGTGAAGTCAAACTTCAAAGTGCAAGCTTTGAATGGAACCAGGATTGGCTTCAGATGAAGAGAAAAGTACCTTTTTTTTTTTTTTTTTTCGTGCGGAAATCCCTTCGGATTCCCCCCGCTGGCCGGCGGGGGTTATGTCGGGCTTGCACCGACTAAAACCGCACGCCGTCTCGGGTCTTCAGACGCCGGGGTGTAAGGTTACCCATAGAGCATATTCCTCGCACCCCGGCTGACCCTGGGCCATCTCACCACTAACAGCATCGCTCATCTTGTCTCCTCTGAAAGCAGAGGAGTACGGAGAGCGATGTGTTCCCGCCACGTTGAGTATTGGCCGACAATCAATGCCAACCCTATGAAGGGGTGAAGGGGAAGCCATTGACCGCCGCCCAGGGTGTACCGGCCGCTCCGATTCCGTTCCCCCCGGACTGCAGCGGGATCGGAATCGGAGCGACACTCGAGGAGGTTACCCAACACACACCCCAAGAGAAAAGTACCTAATACCATTGACCAATATATTTGTCTATGCTAATACATAATAGACGTTTTATGATCACATAATATACGTTGTATGATCAGATACTTACCTTGGCGTACTTGGTTATGTAACTTTCAATGATTTTAATTGAACAGTGGTAATCTCTCGCGCAGTCCTTAAACGCTACGAACAAAATAAAATGTTATTTAACTATATTATAACTAGTTAATTGCCTAATTATATTATTACTAACATGAATCGACTACTTCGAGCATGAAAGCGCCGTGACAGGGATATTTTTTTGAAGAATTAAGATATAATACTATGTACTTGTAACTGTAAATGAAGCAAGAGAGGCACTATAACCATATAATATTATGTAGGTACTTTTTTGATTTTAAATATTTGTTACAGTGGTAGGTACTTCAGTAATGCAAGTAATGCTCGAGAAGGAGGCGGCGGAGCGAGCTCGGGAGAGATTTAGAACTCTCCCGGCCCGCCGAGCCCGCAACATGCTCGCCGCGCGGCGCAGGCGACTCAGACGCCGGAGGTCGCTCAACGACCTCCGTCCTCCATGAGCGCAGGCCTGGGGGTGACAGATGAGGCCGTCTGTCTCCCCAGCATAAGCAGGCCGGGGCGGCGGCGCGACGCGCGCCCCCCCTTTCCGGGGCAAGGTGGGGACACCGTGGTTTCCCACACCCGAGGGGGCCATCTCGAAGCCGTAGATGGCCCAGGGTCAGCCGGGGTGCGAGGGAATTGCCTTATTAGGTCACCTTATACACCGGCACCTGAAGACCCGAGACGGCGTGCGGTTTTAGTCGGTTCAAGCCCGACATAACAAAAAGGTACTTCAGTAATATAGACATCAATGGCGGCAATACTCTGTCAAAATTTTAGGGTTGATTTCTAACCTGACCCGATGCATTTGTTCCCAATCTAAACTGAAAGCTTTAAATATTTATAAATTGACCTTTTAAAATCTTAGCCATTATTATAGTGATTTAGGGAGCGAGCTGATGCTTACCTAATGTTCAATAACCTAAAACACGATGTTCATTATATTCTGCATGAAACTCTTATCTAAAATATAACATTTGTGATTCTATTTACATACTTATTTTACTTATTTATGTGTACGAATATGAGTACCGATACAAACCCATTCGGTTTACTGTTACAAAACAGATTTGTAAAAAGTATTTTTTACCTTTTGTATAATTTAAGAAAAATGATTTCATTTAGTATTATATTCTGATATGAAGTACGAAAGAAAGAGAAGAAATCTCTGAAAGTTCGTATGCCAGTAGGTCAGAATAGAATAAACTATTAAAGCCTAAGATGGCGTCTCCATGGCGTAGATGAGCAGAGAGGGCTAGAAGTCAAAAAGGAATATTAACCTACCTTCTTTTCTATTAGGATCATCATCGGGCAACGTAGGCTTATCAGCATCTACCCAGTACACTCTGGATATGAAGAAAGGTCCACAGTAGCCCTCGTTGCACCCTCTGCTGAAGTCGCACCCAGCCACATGACAGAGACAGCGGATACACGACGCGTTCAGATTAGATATTCGTATTCCTGAAATTGTATAACGCAGTATTTTTTAGAAAGAATATGGCACGATAGGTTTACCTGCCTGTTTGAAGATATAGAGGCTGACCCAAAATAAGATGAAAAGGTGAAATACAAAAGGGCAATGGCAAAGTTTAAAATCATTCATTATGTATACACCATTAAAACGCAATTTTCAAAACGTTAAAAAAAAACTAGGCTAATGTTTACCAAATGGACCACCGCGGCATCGCGCAAGATCGAAGATTATGGCAACAAACTCAGTGGGCATGAGGGTCAAATGTTTTGACACGATGTCGAGTACAGCAGCTGCCGCTGGGGTTCTAAGGTATGGCAGTGAAGACTTGTCTAAATGGCAGAATTTTTTTATCACGTGACCAAAATTGTTCATTCTTTGGTCAAATAGAGAGAGACTTGAAAGACGCGAGGTTACAGTGCCATGCAACATGAGAGAGAAACTAGGGAAGAAGAGATAGTGAGATAGGTTACTATTGATAAGTGGCTACCTATGAACGCTTGCAAAGCTAGAGGTCACTCACGCGTTGGTATCTGTTGAGTGATAAAAGAAGACAAAGACGGAAGGAATAGAAGAAGAAAATTTAAGGGAAGGGAGTGAAAATCTTTGGCAGTTCAACCAGCCATATTTATATAGCGTACTGTTACTTAACTCCAACTTATGCATAAAGTTGATAGTAACAGCAAGTGTGGCTGTCTTCTGTTCAACCACTACATAAATTCAAAAGTCAACCTAAAACTAAACTTTGTCAAAAAAGTTATTATAAAATTTTAGAAAATTAAGATGACAAACAAGCTGTATATACTGTTTACTCTCTCACTATGCTAATCAAACAAAACATTGTATTGTATAATAATAATAATGATTACGGAAAAAATAAACAAATACACACAACTAAAAGAAGAATTAGTTAGAATCTGGAAAATGAATAAAGTCTACATAGTGCCATCCAGTACGGGTGTGAAACTCGAACATTTATTACAATCCCTAAAAACAATAGCAATAACCGAAAGTACATACATGACAATGCAAAAGGCTGCCATTTTAAATACTTGTCGCATAGTCCGCAAATTTCTCCAAGAAGATTTGAACAACCAACCCGTATCAGAACATGAAACTCACTTGGTCTAGGCCCGTGATTTTATAAATTGACCGAAGTATCCTAAACACATCGAGAAAAAAAATACAACACAAAATGAATAATATTAGGTCGTTACAATATGAAATTGCCGTTTTGCTTGAAGAAATTGGAGAAAACCCAATTTTCAGTATTAACATTTTTGATTTTTTTTTTAGGAATGGCAAATCCAAATTTTATGATTTTTTTTTGTGTATGATTGAGACAACATTAAGCAAACAAACATCAACTTTTATTACATTTTTGAGAAGTGACAGCTGTTAAGTAATACGAAATTTATCATCAAAATGGATAGCATTTAGGAAGTACTGTTTTTGAAGATCGAATTAATTTATCAAGCGGCCGATAAAAACATTCAATACACAGTTGTAAAATCTTGAAATCAACTTTCAAACAAAATATAAATAATGGAAATAGCTATTAAATTACAGGAATAACGAACACATGAATTTGTAAGAAAATTTCGGTAATTTCATAGGTATTAATACTATTAATACCTTTTTTTTTTTTTTTTCGTGCGGAAATCCCTTCGGATACCGCCCCCGCTGGAGAGCGGGGGGTCTCCAGCGGGGGCGGTTATGTCGGGCTTGAACCGACTAAAACCGCACGCCGTCTCGGATCTTAAGACGCCGGGGTGTAAGGTTACCCATAGAGCATATCCCTCGCACCCCGACTGACCCTGGGCCATCTCCGGTTTCGAGATGGCCCCCTTACTTGCTCTCCACTGTGCCATCTGCTAATCAGAGGGACACGTGGAAAGCTTCCGAACAGCCCTCAACAGGGCCGTCCTCGCCTCGGTCGGAGTTGGCCGTAGGCGGCAGCGTCTCTCCCACCCTAGGAGAGAGGCGCTGCCGTCTCCGTTGCCCAGGGTGCACCGCGTGGAGGTCCCCAACCAAGCACCCCAATAATATTAATACCTATGAAAAATTATTATAAAATATTAATTTATTAATTACCTGCAATTAAATTTTTAAGCATTTTGTATGCTTACTTTTTTCTAAAGATTTAGATCGGAAAAAGAGAACATCTAGGACGGGACTTGAACCCGCGACCAGTCCTAGATGTTCTCTTTTTCCGATCTAAATCTTTAGAAAAAAGTAAGCATACAAAATGCTTAAAAATTTAATTGCATTAATTAGGCGGAGTCATCAAAAAACAATGTTTAAAAATGACTGTAAAGTTGTTCATTGTTTCCGTAGTTCGCAAGAATTACGGTAGATGGCTCCAACGTCGCCTTAAGACGTAATAATGTATCGGAGAATTTCGAATATCTGGGACGTGTCTAGGTGGCTCAGTTGGTCAGAGCATTCCCCCTGTAAGGGACTGGTCGCGGGTTCAAGTCCCGTCCTAGATGTTCTCTTTTTCCGATCTAAATCTTTATTAATTACCTATTAATAATAATCTTTATTGATACAAGAACCTTATGACATAGGTTAAGACTTAAGATTAGGTTACAGCTATATTGGTGTTAAGGTTACACAAATAGGATAAACTCTAACCCCCAAACTAGGTGTTCCTGTGACTTGGGAGTTGTGAACATGTTTGTAAATAGACCAGAAAAAAACAGCCCGCTGAGTTTCCTGTCGGAGTCTTCTCAGGACAGGGCCCCATGTGCTAAACACTAGTAAAAAAAAAATTCCACCGTTTTTGTAAGTGTCTTTCTAATGCTCTATACGTGTCATCTGTACTATTATAAATTTGTAAATTAGCTGTGTCTGTACATTTGAGATATTTAAAAAAAACCTGGGTTATGTTAAATAAATGATCCTGAAAACAAATTTTGTTTTTGAATTCTTGTCGTTGTTCACTATTGACGCAAAAATGACTGAATGTATTTTGATGCTGTTTTTTCTATTAGTCAGAATTAAAATCTGATGTATGTTTGATTGCAATTGGTTTAGTGGAATGGGAGATATGACCAAAAACCGATAACCGACCTCCGCGCGGGCCGAGCCGCGGGCATCCGCTAGTAGAGATATAAGATTCTTGGTCTAGGATTTTGATTTTGACTTGGACCCCTTTGCCCCAGTACGATGAAGGCATTCAAAGATCACAAGAGAGATACATCACAAGTCTTGAAAATCTACTTTATAGCTGGGTTACTCTTCGTATTATTGGTATTACAAATAAACTTACCATGTCCAATTGAGAAAATGCTTAGTAATCCTATTAATATCATACTGACTTAATTTGACACCACATATTTTAAACTAGTAAACGAATTATTTTAGATTTTCATAGGTGTGTGCCGGATTTATAATCAACTGAACAGTTCAACGAGTTACAAGACACTTAGGTCATTTTATCGTATTCTTGGAATCGCGACTAAAAACTTCAAGCAAGCTTCAAGTATTGTTCGTTTGAATTGCTTTTATTAATACTTTGATACCTATTAGATCATGATTTAATGCATTTATGTTGGTGTTTCCAAGGTTAAGTTTTTATAACTGTATTAATTAGATGGGAACTTCTCGGATCGGATACACTGGACACGGAGGAGTTGAATTGAATTGATTTGAATTGAATTGAAGTTGGATCTGAAGGTGGAACAGATCGCAAGATTCTGCAAGGATATAAAAAGGTTTGAAGGGCCGCCGTGAATGCTGGAATAACCACGATCTCCCCAACGGGAGGGTTAGGGAAGTGGATGAAGAGGCTCACAGGCGTCGTGGGTGGATCGTCCGTCCGGATTCCGGTGTCCCCATTTGAAATAATAAAAAAAGGTTAAGTTTCCATTACTTAATAGTAATGTTCTAGAAGTACGAGTTATCGAACGAGCTCTAGGCAATGGGATCCCCTTAGAACGCATAACTTTTTTTGTCCTAATTTACTTTAGCATAACAGGTTTGGCATGGTGGTTCGCGGATTAGTGGTGTACCTGTGCAACGCAACCATTTTCGTGGGAAAGGTCTTCGTTTTTTAAGAGAAGTCATTACTGCTATCGGCTAAAGTTATGCTAAGGAGAAAGTGGCTCACATACTATGTCAAGAAATGGTGAAAGATGGGCGGGGTTGTCCCTGAATTCTGTCGGAGTCGTAGAAATGATAAGCCAAGCTGAAACCCTGAGGAACCAAGAATATTATTTCTCGATATTTAACTCGATACTACGTTTTCTGCCAGCCGCAAATCTTACAAATCTGCTTGACCTTTTAGCTAAGTTTTATTTGATATCACTAATGGGACATAATAAACTTACCAAGTCCAGTAGAGAAAATGATTAGCAATCCAAATAATATCACACAATTCACTATACACTGCATTTTCTTAATTAATAAATCCGTAGTTTCGAAACATCCACAAACATTTTCTATACTTGGTTGAAGTATTTTCTTCTAACTATCAAGAGGTTCATATTAACAATATCATTTATAGGTGCCTTACGGGTTTATAAACCACTAAACAGTTCACCAAGGTGCAAAAGTTACAAGACACTTAGCCGTATATTAATTCTTGGAACTACGACTAAAAACTTCATGCAAAAAACTTAAGTATTGTTGTGAACTCATTGATACTGATTAGATCATGATTTATTCTGAATATAAAGGCGTTTCTAAGATTACTGCCCTGTTGCAATATGAAAATTTATAGTATTTATAATAATACGTCAAGTCTCAAAGTTCTGACTAAATAACTATTTTCTTACACCCTCATAGTAAGAAAATCGGTTGGAAATCTAGTCAAGAACATATTAGAATTACAGAAAAGCTTGGGTGTACGAGGCCCCACCAGTATCTTCAGAGCCCAAGATAACTTCATCTGCTCGTCGGCAAATGCCATCGGACCTCTACAACCCAACCCATTGGCAATATTGAAGTTCAGGAGTTTTTAGGGCTCCAATTAGCCGTAACGAATGCCACAGATATTCGTATGGCAACCGGGTCTGATGGTCCGTGCTCTCTGAGACAAGGACGAGACGGCACTGTTTTGTATTGTAGCGTACATTATATGGGCTTCGGTAAGCACTTAAACGTAGGTACGTGTCTTATATCTATTGTTGTTCTGACTTGTTCCAGGTAACTAAGGATTGTCGTTGTGTCAGATGATATCCGTAAGCAGATGACGAAATGTATATACTGTATAATGTAGCCTCAGGGCTACCGCACATTAGAAAAAAGTTAGTCTACAGACAGTGTTGGGTCTCGACGTGACTTGTAGGTAAATATAGCTTGGCAAATTTAAGCGTGACACTCCCATGGTTCGCGCGGGATTAGGGATGTAGGACAGAGGGGGGGGGGGGGAGGTGACACATTTCATGCATGAATTTGCTAAAAGCTTGTTTTTTTCTAAAAGTGTCCGCACTTTCATGTTTCTGTAGAGCAATAGTCTGTCTTGAGATTGTCTTGTTATAATTTAGATTTGGCCGTCATGCCTCAGGTTGGCCGGCGGGGGGGTATCCGAAGGGATTTCCGCACGATAAAAAAAAAAAAGAAAAAAGGTACTTACAGTGTTATTTTCTTTTTTCTTCCCAATTTTTCCGCACGATAAAAAAAAAAAGAAAAAAGGTACTTACAGTGTTATTTTCTTTTTTCTTCCCAATTTTCTATCAAAGTTACCGTCACCGCGTTCTTTCAAGTACTTTTGGCAATTATAAAATGGTCACCTATAAACGTCGTCTAATGTACACAGTCCTAATTCGTGGATTTATTTCGAAAAAAAATAAAAACTGCTATTATTTTTAATAGTTGATAATCGCATTGTAATCTTATTGGGTGTCAAGATCTTCGGGGCCCAAGTCAACCTCACCTGTTGATTGCCGAACGAGGCTCTGGCGCCGGCTCCCGTAGAAGTCAAGATAAACAGCCATCCTACTGTACATACTGTACCATTTAGGCATTCATAATTAGTACCTATAATGGTGGCCTACATTCTTGACAATTCATTCTCAGCTTACCATCAGGGTAAGTCACATTGAAAAAAATAAACAATTTCGTAGAAAAATTGGGGTAACTGAGCATTCGAAAATGTTGAGAACTTTGAGAAGGAGGAAGGACAGATGTTTATGTAGCCTCTATCTATGGTTAGCTCTCATGGTAAGTATTAATAAGAATAGGTTCCCATGGGAAGCGGGAATGGGATCAGAATTCGAAGCGGGCGAAGCCGCGGACAACAGTTAGTATTGTAATACAGCTATATCAGAAAGTCACTCCCGTAAAAGCAAATATGAACCAAACTAAGAAAAAGAGAAATAGAAAAGTGAACCCCGGGCTCCAAGTTGCAAGAGCTTGATGGGGGCCCCATAGGGTCCCCTAAATCCATACGCTAATGGACCCCCACACACGTATAGGGCCGTACACCCAGGGGACCCCATATATAAGGTGTCACAAAATTAGGTCTCTGAATTTGGTGAGATGACTTGGTATCGACAAAATATGTATTTGAAACAAAAAAAAATAAATATGGGGTAAAAAAAAATAAAAAATAATAATAATATAAAAATGAAAATAAAAACACCACCAGCGACCAGCGTCACGTGACGCGACGAGCACACTTGCTTGATGCTGGTCGCGATTTAGGTATTTCCCACATCTCCGTCCTCCATGAGCGCAGGCCTGGGGGTGACAGGTGAGGCCGCCTGTCACCCCAGCAGAAGCAGGCCGGGACGGTGGGGCGACTAGCGCCCCTCCCCCAAACCGGGGCAAGACGGGGTCACCGTGGTTCCCAAACCCGAGGGGGGCATCTCGAAACAGGAGATGGCCCAGGGTCAGTCGGGGTGCGAGGGATATGCTCTATGGGCAACCTTACACCCCGGCGTCTGTAGACCCGAGACGGCGTGCGGTTTTAGTCGGTTCAAGCCCGACATAACCGCCCCCGCTGGCACGCGGGGGGGTATCCGAAGGGATTTCCGCACGAAAAAAAAAAAAAGGTATTTCCCACACATCCGCTTGGAGAATACTGCGAGGAGGAGGTTTGCACGCCTACCACGTGCGTCACGGGCTCGTCGCGTCACGTGACGCTGGTCGCTGGTGGTGTTTTTTTTCATTTTTTTATTATTTTTTTTTTATTAATTTTACCCGATATTTTTTTTTGTTTCAAATACATATTTTGTCGATACCAAGTCATCTCACCAAATTCAGAGACCTAATTTTGTGACACCTTATATATATGTCACCCATGGGGCCCTTAAGCCCGTGGGGCTCCATTCACCAATGGGGC
Source organism: Cybosia mesomella (assembly GCA_946251805.1). NCBI lineage: Eukaryota > Metazoa > Arthropoda > Insecta > Lepidoptera > Erebidae > Cybosia > Cybosia mesomella. The sequence goes on from OX276406.1 coordinate 6,550,145, forward strand.
CCATAAGCCCGTGGGACTCCATTGACCTATGGGGCCCATAAGCCCGTGGGGCTCCATTCAGCTATGGGGCTCCATGCACAGACATCACTCATGGGGCCCATACATCCATGGATGACACAAACCGATGGTACCCCATACTCCTATGGGGCCCCATACACATAAGTTACCCATTGGGCCCATACACCCAAAGGGCCTCATACATCTATGAGGCTCCATACACCCATAGGTTGCATATATCCATGGGCCCCATCAATCCGGGGCCCAAGCAAGAGGTCAGACAGCAGTAGCTCCCGTAAAAGTCACAATGAACTAGGTTATGAAAAGGAGAAGTAGAAGAGCGTGCCCTGGGCTCCAAACTCTAAGCTTTGGATGCAACCGAGATTGGAGCTCGGATGATAATGATGATTGGTTGTGCATTGCAAATTTGTAAATACTACTTCGTGAGGTTAGGCCCTAAAGAAAACATTATATAGGTATTCAGAGGCAGGTTGTAGTAGTATTTGGTAGTGTTGAAGGTTCATGTCAGTTTAAATTATGTCGCTGGTACCACTATTCAGTCATTACAAATTCTTTTAGTGCATTGACTAAATTAAACAAATTCATGAGTTCGTTATTCCTGTAATTTAATAGCTATTTCCATTATTTATATTTTGTTTGAAAGTTGATTTCAAGATTTTACAACCCTGTATTAAATTTTGTTTTTATTGGCCGCATGATAAATTAATACGATCTTGAAAAACAGTACTTCCTAAATGCTATCCATTTTGATAATAAATTTCGTATTACTTAACAGCTGTCACTTTTCAAAAATGTAATAAAAGTTGGTGTTTGTTAGCTTAATATTGTCTCATTCATACACAAAAAAAAAACATTTTTTTTTTATTTGTCATTCCTAAAAAAAATGCAAAAATGTTAGTACTGAAAATTGGGTTTCCTCCAATTTCTTCAAGAAAAACGGCAATTTCATATGTAACGACCTAATTAATATAATGCCGACTTAGTTTTTATATGGGAAATAATAATGGTTCCGAAAAACAAATTAATCTCCAGCGATCTGTGGCCGACTATTATTCTAATTAACGAGCGTTATAATGAATTACCGACAAAAAAACCCAAAACATAAACGAAAAAATAAATACAATTTAACAAACAAATAAGAGCATGTTCAAATTACATTTTTCTCCTAAAAAAATGGATCTTCGAATAGCAAAACTAAACTTCCGAATAGAAAACTGAACTTCCGACAAAAATACTAAGTTACCGACAACAGAAGTTTTGTCAAAATAATCATAATTTTACAACTTGCATGAACTGTCTTAATTTCTACGCCGCGGGAGCGACCAAAGCGAGCTCGTGGAAACCGCGCGCCCCGGCTCGGATATTATACATATTGTGATAATGCATTTAGAAATATCTATCCGTCGTAATCAGAATAATATTTTTTTCAATATAATGTTACAGTTAAAATAGCACCACAATCTATGAAATATGATAGGTAATTTATGTATAAATAGTAGGCAAGTGAAGATAAAAATTACAAAGCATAGTTTTCAGTAGGACGTAATTTATGCTGGTAGACAAGTCTTATAGCAATAAACAGTCATGTTCATATATTTCGAAGATTTCAGTATCTCATTCGGTCGTATTCGCAAAAGTTCGAGTCTCAACTTTTTATCACTGGATTTGTACATCTGGCACATTCTCTACTATGTATACGTTAACTATATACATGTGCGTCTGCCGCAAATACGTCCTGTCTCTAACACGTTCCGCTCCGGACTGATTGACACTGTGTGTGAACGATATAGGTAGAAAACGAAGGTATTTTGAATTTTTATGGTATAATTCATTATTTATGTATATTTTAATAACCGTTTTTCACTCTCCTTCATTTTCACCTTCATTTTGGTTACCTGAACACAAATCATATAAAACTGGTATCTGTTTTGAGTTAGACCAATCTTTCAAAGTATTTTCTAACGAGCAAAGTAAAAGTCATTGTGTATCGGATAAACGAAAATTCTAGTTTGAATAACCTAAATAACACTAGGTCTGCAAGGCTGATCGCTGCTTGCAATGTTGAGCTGAGTGAGACATCGTGATTTGAATTATTAGGAGAGATTTATTTATCAAGAGTTTTGGACGACTGTTTTGGCGCCAAAACTTGTCCAATAGATTTGACGGCTATTGCGGAATCAGATTTTGAAAATTTTGAACAGTGATCATTCCTCCGTGGCAAGTTCGATTTTGAAAATTCTTTTTGAAAGTCACAACTCTGGACATGCTTTCTGAGCGTGTAAAGTTTGGTCACAGTGTCTCGAGCGGTTATTATGTAATTCCATCTGGATTTTTTTAACGGTGATTATTCCTCTGTGGTAGCATTATTTTTTTCAAAATATATCCATAAACCTTCCTCTGATTGACCTCCTTAATCATACCAAATTTGGTTCTGATTGGATTAGTAGTTTAGGAGGAGACCTGTGACAAAGAAAATCCTGAAGTATGGTATGAGGAGCTTTCGCTCGACTTCGTCTCACTCAGCTCAATAATGATTTTCAGAAAACATGGACTTCTTGTTTTCGAAAAATCCTTATCTAAAAACAGGTCACAGTAGTGATTAGGGTACTGTATAATCATGAATTAATCTGTACAATTATCGATCTTATTCTCCTAGAAGTTGGATTCGATTGTTGCATGGTTATTGATTGATTGCTGTATGGATTAAAATACCACAGGCATGATAAGAATAGGAGACGAAACATTGAATCGTAATTGTGTCACTTGATAATATGCGCTATCCTGTTATTTTCCTAGTTCGTACACATACTTGGACATTCACATTATTAAATAGAGCTGAAGCACAAGTCGAAGACAGTCGTCACCAGTCACTATAGTAATTAGTAGCAATTTTACGTATAAGATGTGAATAACTATAAAATTGCGCAGTGACTTATTGAAATATAGAGGTTGTCAGACTTAGTTCGGCCCTGATTTTGCTGCATATGTGGTAAATCTGGCTTCACTAGACATCGGTCATATTCCGTCTGCATTTCTTATACCTGTTTACATGAAAAAACTACTTATTTGATGTATTAAGTTAATAATTTATTGCCCTTGTATTTAGAGAAATATATATTTTTTAATTCAATAATTTCACTCATTAGCCCTTTTACAACGACGATTCTGACTCGTGCGTATTTTTAGGCGTAAACCGTAGACGGTGAATATAAGCTTAAGCTTATGAACTGGCTATCAGCGTATACGAGAGTGAAATAGCGATTGTATTTTATTATTGCCAGGTTATGCCAGGGTTTACCATAATATAGGTGATAAAATGAGTATTGAAGAACGATCTATGTAAATACTAAACGAGTGATCATTCGAAAATATTTGAACAAATGATTCTTTTAATTTTTTTATTATAATAAAGCAAAACAAAACAAAACATATTTATTTATTTATAAAATATATTTTTTTCGAATACTTAATCAATAATGAACATTGACACTGAATCCGACCCTGCCTTTTTTTTTTTCGTGCGGAAATCCCTTCGGATACCCCCCCGCCCGTCAGCGGGGGCGGTTATGTCGGGCTTGAACCGACTAAACCCGCACGCCGTCACGGGTCTACAGACGCCGGGGTGTAAGGTTGCCCATAGAGCATATCCCTCGCACCCCGACTGACGACCCTGGGCCATCTCCGATTTCGAGATGGCCCCCTCGGGTTTGGGAACCACGGTGTCCCCGTCTTGCCCCGGTTTGGGGGAGGGGCGCTAGTCGCCCCACCGTCCCGGCCTGCTTCTGCTGGGGTGACAGGCGGAATCCGACCCTGCCTCATTTATAAGTGAACTAGCTGTTCTTCGTCCACGTGGATTTCGTTCTTATTCCGTTGGATTTTTTATTATATAAATATCCGTTGGATATTTTTCTGAAATAAAAGTAGCTTATGTTACGCCTTGTAACATTACCTATCTGCCAGGGAAAGTCATTTTAACTAAACACACATTTTTTTAATTGTATGTTTGTTGTAGTATCGTAAATACATTCGTGTGAAATCATTAACAATCTGTAATTTTAATATTACAAACATACCTACACTTCAATTTTATTTATTTGTATAGATTTATAATATTTGTATTCACAGTTTATAATTTCACAGCTGTATATTTTTAAAAGGATATGTGGGAACTTTAGTTTTAATTTACCGCAGACTAGTTATATGAATAATTTAAAACGGCCCATAAAAAACGGCCGTCACCGTTCTGCAGGACGGCACGTCCTGCAGAACGGTGACGCACTTATTCTAGTCGGATAGTATCTGTCAATTTTTGTTGGGAGCTAGTTCAACGAGCAGAAACGTAGACTTAGTAAAGAGTAGAAATGACATTATAACAGCTATCAAAAAGCAAATGCAATGACGTTCTACAGACAATTATTGTCATAATAAAACACTAGATTAAGTAAAATTTTATTTTGTTTTGAATGAATTGAAAAATTGTTTGTATAAGAGTGAAAAGTTTATTACATATAATGTTAAAAGATCTAGTGTCAAAAATGATTACATAAACAAATATATTTTTAAAATGCGGTTTACGTAACCGTTATTGAAATCCGTACATCATTAGCGATGCAGTGAAATGAAAATTGATCAAAATGGGATTCAGTGTAGGGTGCAGTAGCGAGTGCTACATTGATTTCACCAGGCCAACACAGAAAACAATACCTTCAAATTTCACGCCTTGTGTAGGTCCCTGTTGCAAATGTTCAAGACATCAACGTGCTTCAAAGTTTTCTACAGAAAGTTATTATCGTCCTTATAGTACTACTACGAAACGAAGAAGAAAAAGATCGCAAACTAATGTAAGCTCAATTAAAAAAGGAGCCCAAGAAATCAAAACACGAAAACTAAATAATAACAGATTTGATTATCCTCAGGCAAATGTGCAAATTGGTGATGTGGCAAAAAAACCACATTCAAAGTTTATAAACAACAACTTAAGTACAGATGTACGAAATAATGAATTAAATAAAAGTTTGACGAAAATACCAACCCAAGCTGAAAGAGTGAACAATTCTAATGAAAATACTAAGGCTCAGTCCTTCATTGAAGCTATTGAGAATAGAACAAGTAAATCTCAAATACGAAATACGAAGAAAAATAATGAAATCAATAATATAGCTTCACAAACAGGAGACATAAAATCTAAAACATCCGAAAACCTTCAACACAAAAGAATTCCCTCTTTAAATTCCGCATACAGCTCCATCAAAATCTATTTAGAGAACTTAAAACGTGACAAGCAATATAAAAATGTATTGGAACCAAAAAGTGTACAAGTCGATTTACCAATAAAAGAAACAAATACTAGTACAAAAAAGAGAAGGCTCTTTTGTACATGTAATAATTACAGTAATATGATTTGCAAATGTGGCACAGAATCAAGAAGATCCATCTGTGACTGTAAGACAATGGTAAATAAATGTTTATGTGATTATTGTACATACTGTACCATTTAGGCATTCATAATTAGTACCTATAATGGTGGCCTACATTCTTGACAATTCATTCTCAGCTTACCATCAGGGTAAGTCACATTGAAAAAAATAAACAATTTCGTAGAAAAATTGGGGTAACTGAGCATTCGAAAATGTTGAGAACTTTGAGAAGGAGGAAGGACAGATGTTTATGTAGCCTCTATCTATGGTTAGCTCTCATGGTAAGTATTAATAAGAATAGGTTCCCATGGGAAGCGGGAATGGGATCAGAATTCGAAGCGGGCGAAGCCGCGGACAACAGTTAGTATTGTAATACAGCTATATCAGAAAGTCACTCCCGTAAAAGCAAATATGAACCAAACTAAGAAAAAGAGAAATAGAAAAGTGAACCCCGGGCTCCAAGTTGCAAGAGCTTGATGGGGGCCCCATAGGGTCCCCTAAATCCATACGCTAATGGACCCCCACACACGTATAGGGCCGTACACCCAGGGGACCCCATATATAAGGTGTCACAAAATTAGGTCTCTGAATTTGGTGAGATGACTTGGTATCGACAAAATATGTATTTGAAACAAAAAAAAATAAATATGGGGTAAAAAAAAATAAAAAATAATAATAATATAAAAATGAAAATAAAAACACCACCAGCGACCAGCGTCACGTGACGCGACGAGCACACTTGCTTGATGCTGGTCGCGATTTAGGTATTTCCCACATCTCCGTCCTCCATGAGCGCAGGCCTGGGGGTGACAGGTGAGGCCGCCTGTCACCCCAGCAGAAGCAGGCCGGGACGGTGGGGCGACTAGCGCCCCTCCCCCAAACCGGGGCAAGACGGGGTCACCGTGGTTCCCAAACCCGAGGGGGGCATCTCGAAACAGGAGATGGCCCAGGGTCAGTCGGGGTGCGAGGGATATGCTCTATGGGCAACCTTACACCCCGGCGTCTGTAGACCCGAGACGGCGTGCGGTTTTAGTCGGTTCAAGCCCGACATAACCGCCCCCGCTGGCACGCGGGGGGGTATCCGAAGGGATTTCCGCACGAAAAAAAAAAAAAGGTATTTCCCACACATCCGCTTGGAGAATACTGCGAGGAGGAGGTTTGCACGCCTACCACGTGCGTCACGGGCTCGTCGCGTCACGTGACGCTGGTCGCTGGTGGTGTTTTTTTTCATTTTTTTATTATTTTTTTTTTATTAATTTTACCCGATATTTTTTTTTGTTTCAAATACATATTTTGTCGATACCAAGTCATCTCACCAAATTCAGAGACCTAATTTTGTGACACCTTATATATATGTCACCCATGGGGCCCTTAAGCCCGTGGGGCTCCATTCACCAATGGGGCCCATAAGCCCGTGGGACTCCATTGACCTATGGGGCCCATAAGCCCGTGGGGCTCCATTCAGCTATGGGGCTCCATGCACAGACATCACTCATGGGGCCCATACATCCATGGATGACACAAACCGATGGTACCCCATACTCCTATGGGGCCCCATACACATAAGTTACCCATTGGGCCCATACACCCAAAGGGCCTCATACATCTATGAGGCTCCATACACCCATAGGTTGCATATATCCATGGGCCCCATCAATCCGGGGCCCAAGCAAGAGGTCAGACAGCAGTAGCTCCCGTAAAAGTCACAATGAACTAGGTTATGAAAAGGAGAAGTAGAAGAGCGTGCCCTGGGCTCCAAACTCTAAGCTTTGGATGCAACCGAGATTGGAGCTCGGATGATAATGATGATTGGTTGTGCATTGCAAATTTGTAAATACTACTTCGTGAGGTTAGGCCCTAAAGAAAACATTATATAGGTATTCAGAGGCAGGTTGTAGTAGTATTTGGTAGTGTTGAAGGTTCATGTCAGTTTAAATTATGTCGCTGGTACCACTATTCAGTCATTACAAATTCTTTTAGTGCATTGACTAAATTAAACAAATTCATGAGTTCGTTATTCCTGTAATTTAATAGCTATTTCCATTATTTATATTTTGTTTGAAAGTTGATTTCAAGATTTTACAACCCTGTATTAAATTTTGTTTTTATTGGCCGCATGATAAATTAATACGATCTTGAAAAACAGTACTTCCTAAATGCTATCCATTTTGATAATAAATTTCGTATTACTTAACAGCTGTCACTTTTCAAAAATGTAATAAAAGTTGGTGTTTGTTAGCTTAATATTGTCTCATTCATACACAAAAAAAAAACATTTTTTTTTTATTTGTCATTCCTAAAAAAAATGCAAAAATGTTAGTACTGAAAATTGGGTTTCCTCCAATTTCTTCAAGAAAAACGGCAATTTCATATGTAACGACCTAATTAATATAATGCCGACTTAGTTTTTATATGGGAAATAATAATGGTTCCGAAAAACAAATTAATCTCCAGCGATCTGTGGCCGACTATTATTCTAATTAACGAGCGTTATAATGAATTACCGACAAAAAAACCCAAAACATAAACGAAAAAATAAATACAATTTAACAAACAAATAAGAGCATGTTCAAATTACATTTTTCTCCTAAAAAAATGGATCTTCGAATAGCAAAACTAAACTTCCGAATAGAAAACTGAACTTCCGACAAAAATACTAAGTTACCGACAACAGAAGTTTTGTCAAAATAATCATAATTTTACAACTTGCATGAACTGTCTTAATTTCTACGCCGCGGGAGCGACCAAAGCGAGCTCGTGGAAACCGCGCGCCCCGGCTCGGATATTATACATATTGTGATAATGCATTTAGAAATATCTATCCGTCGTAATCAGAATAATATTTTTTTCAATATAATGTTACAGTTAAAATAGCACCACAATCTATGAAATATGATAGGTAATTTATGTATAAATAGTAGGCAAGTGAAGATAAAAATTACAAAGCATAGTTTTCAGTAGGACGTAATTTATGCTGGTAGACAAGTCTTATAGCAATAAACAGTCATGTTCATATATTTCGAAGATTTCAGTATCTCATTCGGTCGTATTCGCAAAAGTTCGAGTCTCAACTTTTTATCACTGGATTTGTACATCTGGCACATTCTCTACTATGTATACGTTAACTATATACATGTGCGTCTGCCGCAAATACGTCCTGTCTCTAACACGTTCCGCTCCGGACTGATTGACACTGTGTGTGAACGATATAGGTAGAAAACGAAGGTATTTTGAATTTTTATGGTATAATTCATTATTTATGTATATTTTAATAACCGTTTTTCACTCTCCTTCATTTTCACCTTCATTTTGGTTACCTGAACACAAATCATATAAAACTGGTATCTGTTTTGAGTTAGACCAATCTTTCAAAGTATTTTCTAACGAGCAAAGTAAAAGTCATTGTGTATCGGATAAACGAAAATTCTAGTTTGAATAACCTAAATAACACTAGGTCTGCAAGGCTGATCGCTGCTTGCAATGTTGAGCTGAGTGAGACATCGTGATTTGAATTATTAGGAGCGATTTATTTATCAAGAGTTTTGGACGACTGTTTTGGCGCCAAAACTTGTCCAATAGATTTGACGGCTATTGCGGAATCAGATTTTGAAAATTTTGAACAGTGATCATTCCTCCGTGGCAAGTTCGATTTTGAAAATTCTTTTTGAAAGTCACAACTCTGGACATGCTTTCTGAGCGTGTAAAGTTTGGTCACAGTGTCTCGAGCGGTTATTATGTAATTCCATCTGGATTTTTTTAACGGTGATTATTCCTCTGTGGTAGCATTATTTTTTTCAAAATATATCCATAAACCTTCCTCTGATTGACCTCCTTAATCATACCAAATTTGGTTCTGATTGGATTAGTAGTTTAGGAGGAGACCTGTGACAAAGAAAATCCTGAAGTATGGTATGAGGAGCTTTCGCTCGACTTCGTCTCACTCAGCTCAATAATGATTTTCAGAAAACATGGACTTCTTGTTTTCGAAAAATCCTTATCTAAAAACAGGTCACAGTAGTGATTAGGGTACTGTATAATCATGAATTAATCTGTACAATTATCGATCTTATTCTCCTAGAAGTTGGATTCGATTGTTGCATGGTTATTGATTGATTGCTGTATGGATTAAAATACCACAGGCATGATAAGAATAGGAGACGAAACATTGAATCGTAATTGTGTCACTTGATAATATGCGCTATCCTGTTATTTTCCTAGTTCGTACACATACTTGGACATTCACATTATTAAATAGAGCTGAAGCACAAGTCGAAGACAGTCGTCACCAGTCACTATAGTAATTAGTAGCAATTTTACGTATAAGATGTGAATAACTATAAAATTGCGCAGTGACTTATTGAAATATAGAGGTTGTCAGACTTAGTTCGGCCCTGATTTTGCTGCATATGTGGTAAATCTGGCTTCACTAGACATCGGTCATATTCCGTCTGCATTTCTTATACCTGTTTACATGAAAAAACTACTTATTTGATGTATTAAGTTAATAATTTATTGCCCTTGTATTTAGAGAAATATATATTTTTTAATTCAATAATTTCACTCATTAGCCCTTTTACAACGACGATTCTGACTCGTGCGTATTTTTAGGCGTAAACCGTAGACGGTGAATATAAGCTTAAGCTTATGAACTGGCTATCAGCGTATACGAGAGTGAAATAGCGATTGTATTTTATTATTGCCAGGTTATGCCAGGGTTTACCATAATATAGGTGATAAAATGAGTATTGAAGAACGATCTATGTAAATACTAAACGAGTGATCATTCGAAAATATTTGAACAAATGATTCTTTTAATTTTTTTATTATAATAAAGCAAAACAAAACAAAACATATTTATTTATTTATAAAATATATTTTTTTCGAATACTTAATCAATAATGAACATTGACACTGAATCCGACCCTGCCTTTTTTTTTTTCGTGCGGAAATCCCTTCGGATACCCCCCCGCCCGTCAGCGGGGGCGGTTATGTCGGGCTTGAACCGACTAAACCCGCACGCCGTCACGGGTCTACAGACGCCGGGGTGTAAGGTTGCCCATAGAGCATATCCCTCGCACCCCGACTGACGACCCTGGGCCATCTCCGATTTCGAGATGGCCCCCTCGGGTTTGGGAACCACGGTGTCCCCGTCTTGCCCCGGTTTGGGGGAGGGGCGCTAGTCGCCCCACCGTCCCGGCCTGCTTCTGCTGGGGTGACAGGCGGAATCCGACCCTGCCTCATTTATAAGTGAACTAGCTGTTCTTCGTCCACGTGGATTTCGTTCTTATTCCGTTGGATTTTTTATTATATAAATATCCGTTGGATATTTTTCTGAAATAAAAGTAGCTTATGTTACGCCTTGTAACATTACCTATCTGCCAGGGAAAGTCATTTTAACTAAACACACATTTTTTTAATTGTATGTTTGTTGTAGTATCGTAAATACATTCGTGTGAAATCATTAACAATCTGTAATTTTAATATTACAAACATACCTACACTTCAATTTTATTTATTTGTATAGATTTATAATATTTGTATTCACAGTTTATAATTTCACAGCTGTATATTTTTAAAAGGATATGTGGGAACTTTAGTTTTAATTTACCGCAGACTAGTTATATGAATAATTTAAAACGGCCCATAAAAAACGGCCGTCACCGTTCTGCAGGACGGCACGTCCTGCAGAACGGTGACGCACTTATTCTAGTCGGATAGTATCTGTCAATTTTTGTTGGGAGCTAGTTCAACGAGCAGAAACGTAGACTTAGTAAAGAGTAGAAATGACATTATAACAGCTATCAAAAAGCAAATGCAATGACGTTCTACAGACAATTATTGTCATAATAAAACACTAGATTAAGTAAAATTTTATTTTGTTTTGAATGAATTGAAAAATTGTTTGTATAAGAGTGAAAAGTTTATTACATATAATGTTAAAAGATCTAGTGTCAAAAATGATTACATAAACAAATATATTTTTAAAATGCGGTTTACGTAACCGTTATTGAAATCCGTACATCATTAGCGATGCAGTGAAATGAAAATTGATCAAAATGGGATTCAGTGTAGGGTGCAGTAGCGAGTGCTACATTGATTTCACCAGGCCAACACAGAAAACAATACCTTCAAATTTCACGCCTTGTGTAGGTCCCTGTTGCAAATGTTCAAGACATCAACGTGCTTCAAAGTTTTCTACAGAAAGTTATTATCGTCCTTATAGTACTACTACGAAACGAAGAAGAAAAAGATCGCAAACTAATGTAAGCTCAATTAAAAAAGGAGCCCAAGAAATCAAAACACGAAAACTAAATAATAACAGATTTGATTATCCTCAGGCAAATGTGCAAATTGGTGATGTGGCAAAAAAACCACATTCAAAGTTTATAAACAACAACTTAAGTACAGATGTACGAAATAATGAATTAAATAAAAGTTTGACGAAAATACCAACCCAAGCTGAAAGAGTGAACAATTCTAATGAAAATACTAAGGCTCAGTCCTTCATTGAAGCTATTGAGAATAGAACAAGTAAATCTCAAATACGAAATACGAAGAAAAATAATGAAATCAATAATATAGCTTCACAAACAGGAGACATAAAATCTAAAACATCCGAAAACCTTCAACACAAAAGAATTCCCTCTTTAAATTCCGCATACAGCTCCATCAAAATCTATTTAGAGAACTTAAAACGTGACAAGCAATATAAAAATGTATTGGAACCAAAAAGTGTACAAGTCGATTTACCAATAAAAGAAACAAATACTAGTACAAAAAAGAGAAGGCTCTTTTGTACATGTAATAATTACAGTAATATGATTTGCAAATGTGGCACAGAATCAAGAAGATCCATCTGTGACTGTAAGACAATGGTAAATAAATGTTTATGTGATTATTATAAAAAAAAGCTAAAAGTAAATACTTGTAAATGTTCGCAAATGAAGAAATTAGAATCATCCACAATAAAAAACTTGAAAAAGAGCAAGCAATCAAATAAAACTGTACAAGTGGATGTTAAAAAAATGAAGCACAAAATATCAAGCACCCACTCAAGTGGAAATCTACCGAAGACTAAAGTGGCAATCTTAAAAGAGAAATCTAAAAATTCAATGGCAGAATACATACTACGACTTAAGGAATCTATAAAAAATGATAGTCCTAAAATCTTTTCAATGAAGAATAAAGCTAATGAAAATAATCTTGAGGTAGTTGATAAAATTAATTCTAGGCCTGCAAGTCCTCAACAAAAAATAAAGAGCGAGCACTCCAAGAAAGCTTTACAAGTGGACGATATAGAAATGAAGCACAAAATGTCAAGCATCCACTCACGTGTAGAGAACTTAAAAGGTGACAAGCAATATATAAATGTATTAAAAACAAAAAGCGTACAAGTCGGTTTACCAATAAAAGAAACAAATGCTAGTGCAAAAAAGAGAAGACTCTTTTGTACGTGTAATAAGTTCAGTAATATGATTTGCAAATGTGACACAGAATCAAGAAGATCCACCTGTCACTGTAAGACAATGGTAAATAAATGTTTTTGTGATTATAAAAAAAAACTAAAAGGATATACTTGTAAATGTTCGCAAATGAAGAAATTGAAGAAAGAGTCATCTTCAATAACAATACAGAAAGCTGTACAAGTGGATGATATAGAACTGAAGCACCAAATATCAAGCACCCATTCAAGTCTTAATCGACCTAAGACTAAAAAGGCAATCCCAAAGGAGAAATCTAAAAGTTTAATGGCAGAATACATACTAAGACATAAGAAATCTGTAAGAAATGATAGTCCTAAAATCTTGTCAATGAACAATAAAGCTAAAGAAAAGAAACTTGAGGTAGTTGATAAAATTAATTCTAGGCCTGCAAATATACCAACACACTATGATGACCCGAATAAGGTTAGCGAAGATAAGGAAAATTTTGCTAAGGGTGATAGTATTAAAGTATATAAAATAAAAGAACAACAGAAATCTATTCGTAATTTATTAAAGAAAATAACTATGGACAGTATATATGCCAATAAAAATATGAAAGTCAGAAAGCAACCCAAAATTGAAAACGAATATGTACAAGAAAATCAACTCAATGCAAATGTTGGTGAGAAGCACATATCACAAAAAGATATACGTGAAATAACAGAAAGTCCATTAATCAGATCACAGACTAGAGACCCTGAGAAGTATTATGAAGGTAAAATAAAGAAACGAAAATCTTACGTGCCTGCAATCAGTCCTAAACTTAAAAATCCTACGCAATGTGAATGTCCAAATGAATCCAATGTAAAAATGAGTATGGATGGTTCTACAAAAATTAATACTGGTAAAACAAAGCACGTACAGAGAAGCATTCGTAGCTTTATGAAAAAAAAATCGATGGTTAGTAAACATAACGCTAAAAATAGGCAAGAAAATCAAGAAACACTAAGTCGCATAGACTATAATTACCAACCAAAAAATATACTCGATACAAACGAAGGACTACAATTGAATACTTTAAAATCTAAGAATGAAGTTGCAGTAAAAGGTACTGCCAGGCAACAAGGCGATAAAAGTCTGTTAATTAAACAAAAAACAGATAATAAACAGACCAAAGACTCTAAAAATTATCATATAAGTACTGAACACTCTCTAATGCAACATCAACTCGATGGTCATAAAAATATATCATATGAATATAAACCTGAAATGCCTGAAATCAAAAGAGCTTCGACCACAGACCTTCAAAATAAAAAATATAAATCATCATCTGTAAATAAGCAACGCAATGCTATTCACGAACACACAACTTCAGAACAACCTGTAATAACTTCTAGGCCCACTAATAAAATGAAGAACAAAAATGTTATTGGAAAAGATTCACAAGTAGATAAAGACAGCAAAATAAAAGGAAAAAACAGTAAGAGCCTACTGAGAACACTTTCAAATGCATTAAAAAGAATATCTATAAACAGAAACCAAGAAAGTAAAGATATAAAAGGAAAACAACATAAAGAAAGTAAAAATGAATCGAAATATGAACAAGTAGACAATTTGAAAGATATAGCAGTTAAAGAATATAAGCGCGAAACTACTACATTCCCAACAATAAGTAGACAGTCCAAAATACTGAAAAGAAAAGAAAAGCAACGTGAAGTAATGAAAAAACGTATAACGGCAGGAAATGAAAAAGCCAAAATTCTATCTACATCTGCAATTAATTCAAAGCCTTCAACTAAACATGTGTAAGTAATGCGATTGATGTAATACGCGTCATATCACTCCTCCGCGCACTACGGCATTACACATTACACTAAGAAATGATAACATCACACATCACTTTTAACAGTACGCGTGTCAGTTACAGGTATAATATCAATACTATATACGATATAGTAGTCGTAACGGCGTGTAAGAGCGAGAGAGTGTTATTTGTTTAGTACTAGATCTGATAGGATGGAACGCGTAGATTTAATTACACGGAACGCGTGGATGGAATAGAATAGATAGGACGCGTTGTTCGGCTAGGCGACGAGCTTATTTTAAGTTTTATTTAGAACTCTAAGCCGAGGCAATATATCTCATTTTCTCTTAATGTTCTTCTCTTCATTCGTATGTACAGTCGCCCTCGGAAAGTGTTAAACATTAACAAATTTTAAAACGATCTTTTTTTTGAAAAAAAAAACAATAAATTATTTGGAAATAACTATAATTATTTTTGTAGTCTACGACAAATTTTACATTTTTAATTTTTGTTTATTATTTTATGTAAAGTTTTAGATCTAAGGTGGTCTGACAACTTAGAATGTGTTCAGCTAATACCAATGGTGACTGTACCTTTTTTTTTTATTTCGGATACCCCCCCGCCGGCCAGCGGGGGCGGTTATGTCGGGTTTGCACCGACTAAAACCGCACGCCGTCTCGGGTCTTCAGGCGCCGGGGTGTAAGGTTACCCATAGAGCATATCCCTCGCACCCCGGCTGACCCTGGGCCATCTCACCACTAACAGCATCGCTCATCCTGTCTCCTCTGAAAGCAGAGGAGTACGGAGAGCGATGTGTTCCCGCCACGTTGGGTATTGGCCGACGATCAATGCCAACCCTATGAAGGGGTGAAGGGGAAGCCATTGACCGCCGCCCAGGGTGTACCGGCCGCTCCGATTCCGTTCCCCCCGGACTGCAGCGGGATCGGAATCGGAGCGACACTCGAGGAGGTTACCCAACACACACCCCAATGGTGACTGTACCTGCTTTTTTGCGTATTGTTTGTTTACATTGCTTTCATTTTTGACGGCAAGCGAGAAGTACAACTATCTATTTTTTCTTTTTAACTATCGATTTTAATAGTTTCTTCGCTGTGATTGCCTACTTATTGAACCAAGACAATTTAGGACAATTTAGTTAGTTTTCATTTTATAATTTTGTCAGAAAAGTACCTTGTAAAAATATTTATTAGTTGCTTAAGTTGTTAACTAGTGTAAATAAATAGAGATTTAGGACAAAGTGACTAAGTAGTGCAATATGTATTGTATATAATGCAGTTGCTTCATTACACAAACATTCACACAATTATTAATACCCTGTCTCGCTGCTGTTTGCCGCTTGAAGAATCGAAAAGCTGTCGGACCCGATGGAGTCGACCCATCGAGGCCTGCAGGCGATGGTTCCCCGTGGTGTGGACATTCTTACAAACTTTTATAACGGTGTACTCCTCAGCTGTAAGATCCCAAGTCAATGGAGGCTGAGTATCATTACTCCAGTCTTTAAAGGTCCTTACCTTTAAAGACTCCTGCACTGACCCCTTGTCAGTGCAGGAGTGTGGGAGCTACCGCAGTATAAATGTAATGTGCCACACCATGAAGCTCTACGAGAGGATAATTGTATCCCGGATCTGACAAAAGTGTACACTCTCGGAATATCAGTATAGGTTTCGACTCGATCACGGAATCATGGACCCGGTTTTTGCCCTGAGGATTGTCGCGAGAAATACGGGGCGAAGAATACGCCTCGCCATGCTTATTTTTAGATATGCAGAAGGACTTCGATTGTGTTACTCGCGCGGTAATCTAGTGGGCACTACGGTCCAAAGGGGTTCCAGAATTCTATATTTACATAATCCGAGACATGTATCACGACTTCGATTCCATGGATCCGACTGCTGTTGGCGATACGAAAACCTTCCCTATCACCGTTGGGGTACACCAAGGATCTGTTTCTATTCAGCTTGGTATAAGAAGTTCTGTCGGACAGCATCAGAAAATCATATAAGCAACCTCCATCCTCATGTATGCTGATGATATCGCACTGGTGGGTTCGGACAGGGGCGGATTGGTGCGGCGTGGAAGGAGGCGCTTGAAAACGGCAGCACGAAGTTAAATGTGGCAAAGACCGAGTACATGTCGTTAAACTGCAGATCCCACATCGGTCCGCATAGGCGATGCTCTGGTCGAAAATTCTTGAACTTGACCGATCGGTATTGGAAACCTTAAGTTTCGTACTCTTGTACACTATTGAATTCGACGCCAGCGCCCTATTGTTATAAAATTGCGCTACCGTTGGGGAAACTAAGTGGAAGTGTAATTGCGCCAAAATTTAGAATCGGTATTGTTTGTTATTTAGAACATTCACAATCCCGAAAGTGCAACCGGAGAGTAACAAACATTCATACAATACATCTTCACAAACTTCCACATTTGTAATATTAGGAAGTAGGATAGGAGTAGGAATATGTACCTACAAGGCATTGTCTACAGGTGAGGCGGAATTCAATTTCGTTCCCGCAAAGGCCAAATTCGGTAAATCATGAGTAGGAGGAACTCGAGCTCCATTCTCCTAGAGTGGATCTCGAGTTCCAGATACAAGTTTAGGATGCAACCGGGACTAACGCGTGATGCTGTTATAAAATAACGTTTCTTAAAATAATATAGATTATGTTATGTATATAATAAGTAATTTAAATATCTGAACTGAATTGTTACAATTAACACTTTGGTTTGTGAAGATGTTTGTATGTCGCTGGTCCACCTCCAGTGCGCCTCATTGAAGAGGGGGCTTGTGCACAATGGTTCTCCAAAGCAAATTTCGTCTCGGCCCAATACTAAAATCATTCAATAACTTATTACATTTGTTAGAAAATGCATGGTTCACCGTATTTCCTTGCATGAATATATTCGGCTCAACCGAGAAGGCACAACATTTTCTCTCTCATGATATTGTCGGCAGTGCTGAAAAGCAACCGAAACATCGGGATCAATTTAAAATATAAAATAACACCAAATAAATCGCGATAGAATCCGTTAAAAATAGTTTTAATTTAATTTTCTTTCTCACTTAAGAGTAATGTAGTTGTAACTCAATAATAATTATAATATTTGTATGGTTGGTACTTACCGTAGCCCTATCGGGATAATAGGTTTCTTCCTTTCCGTCTCCCATTATTTCTTATTGTTTAGAGCTCAACTTGTTGTAAGAGATCATAATTCCATGCGTGTACCATTATGTGAGCCAAGCACACAACTGCCTTCGTAGTGTAAAAATATACTAAGATAGACATATTAAGGCAAGTATTTGAAAGATGTTTGGTACCTTTTTTTTTTTTTTTTTTATCGTGCGGAAATCCCTTCGGATACCCCCCCGCCTGCCAGCGGGGGTGGTTATGTCGGGCTTGCACCGACTAAAACCGCACGCCGTCTCGGGTCTTCAGACGCCGGGTGTAAGGTTACCCATAGAGCATATCCCTCGCACCCCGGCTGACCCTGGGCCATCTCACCACTAACAGCATCGCTCATCCTGTCTCCTCTGAAAGCAGAGGAGTACGGAGAGCGATGTGTTCCCGCCACGTTGGGTATTGGCCGACGATCAATGCCAACCCTATGAAGGGGTGAAGGGGAAGCCATTGACCGCCGCCCAGGGTGTACCGGCCGCTCCGATTCCGTTCCCCCCGGACTGCAGCGGGATCGGAATCGGAGCGACACTCGAGGAGGTTACCCAACACACACCCCAGATGTTTGGTACCTTAAAGTGCGCGGAGCACGAGCGCGTGGGCCGCCGCCGCCTCCTGCGAGCATGTAATGCTCGAAAAGGAGATGGCGGAGCGCACCCGGGAGAGATTTAGAACTCTCCCGGCCCGCCGACCCCGCAACATGCTCGCCGCGCGTCGCAGGCGACTCAGGTGCCGGAGGTCGCTTAACGACCTCTGTCCTCCATGAGTGCAGGCCTGGGGCAGATGAGGCCGCCTGTCAATCAGGGTGCGAGGGAACTGCTTTATAAGCAACCTTACATCCCGGCGTCTGAACCCGAGACGGCGTGCGGTTTTAATCGGGTCAAGCAGCCCGACATAACCAGCCCCGCTGGCCGGCGGGGGGGAGGGGGAGGGTATCCGAGGGGATTTTGCGCCTTAAATTTTTATTACTCCTCCAAGAGTATTAAAGGTCGTCGGCAATGATGCTCACTTCATTTTTGGTTTCAAGCTTGACTTGAATACTCCAAACCAAACCCTTTACGATCCACGGATTTTGCTCGAGGAAGTCGACTTCCCCCTCTAATCGTATGTAGGTATGTAGGAAAAGCCGACCCCAACAGAGTTGCGATAAGGCTCGGAAGAGGAGCATATAGGATGATTTACATTTGATATACCTAGTAAATCATTTTATAAAAAAAACATAATATAATTACCTTTCTAAACGCGAATGGTATTTAGAAAAATTATGAATTACTTCACGTTACAAGCTGAAGAACTTTAAATTATGTAGCCAAAATCGCTCTTTCACTCGTGCTTTTGGCACGGCAGTGGAGCGGTGACTATCTGCGGATATATTAGGTGTAGTCTAGTACACAGTGGTGCGTAATTACTAGAGATCGGAATAGGTAGAGTATATTTACCTACAGTTCGGAGAAGTAAGTAACATGGAGTTGATAATACCTCGTCTAAAATACCAGAATTATAAATATGACAATTAAAATCCGGGCTTATTCCTTAAATATATATTATAATTCTTGTAATATATTTAAAAAAATTCAGTCTCCATCTATCAAATCGATCTACCAAATGACAAAAAAGTTGTAACAAAATTTTGTTGAAAATATTGAAAAATTGGTTACGAGGACTAGTGTCCTCGTTTGATTGAGACTAATTTTGAACATCTTTTTATTACGAGACTGGACTTTGAGTATAGTTACAAATTATTGATTAAAAAAAATCACAATCCAATTTTTAGGGTTCCGTTTGTCAGATTCAAATGTTTTAAATAGTCAGATTAAAACTAAGTTGGAATTGTTTACGTGGGTATTAAATAAATTTTAACTTATGCCTTAAATACATTTTCCTGTACAATTCGGTTAATATTGTTCAGGTAGCGGCGGTGCGGCGGTCTCTATTGGTCCTTAATATCTTTTGTTACACGAATAAATGCGGTATAATTATTATTTATATATTTTATCTTTTATTCAAATAAGAGTTGTGAAAATGTGCGGGAGTGCATTCCTGAGTAATATTCTGTTGAGTGCGAATGTGTGAAACAGTTTTGTGGAACCTCAGTTTTGACCCCAGCTTAAATTGAATCAAATTGTATCTGCTTTATCTGACAACATTTGCATTTTTGCCCTATAGACCCCATGACGGCAAAAATAGTGTTATTTCGTTGTTTATTTTAGAAAAAATGTACAACAAATTTATGATGATCTCATCTAAGAACTAGTTGAGTTTAAGAAAAGATGTTGGATATTGTTGTTTTTTTAATTTTCATTTTTATTAGCTTCATCATCTTCCCAACCTTTTCCCGAATACATTGTGGTTGACATAATTATCAGTATTTTACGTTAAGTTACTGCCATCAGACCTTCATAACCTAGTTCATAACAAGTATGATTCTTAATAATACCAGCTCTTGTGAGACTTTTCTTAGCGACTATCCTAATCTGTGGATGGTAACCCATCCAAGGATCAAATGAGGCAATCGTTGTTCAACCTTTGAGACCCCTTTATATATATATATATACTTTTTATAATCAGGTAAATAACAGGAGAAAAAACAACGCTTTTTAATTTAACACTTTTAGTACGGATCACTTTTAACATAATAAGATTCTTCAATATAATAATTTAGTTCAAATGTATTCAAAGCGCAATACGCAATTTACATTTTCTTAAATCCCGAGATCTAATTTTCATGTTTATGATTCCGGGATTTTGAGAGGAGGTATTATCAACTTTATGTTACTTCCTTCTCCGAACTTTAGGTAAATATACTCTACCTATTCCCATCTCTGGTAATTACGAAAATGTCGGTTCGGTTATTATTAGATGATATTCTATCGTCGAATAATAATTAGGTGTAGGGACATATTTCTAAGTAGTATAAAACTAGTTAAATTCGTTTTTTCGTAAACAATATAATAGTATGTAGTATGGATTAATTAATCTATTAACCGAAAATTAAAAAAAAAGATGTTCCAAGGGTGGCGCCTGATACAATCCTTTGTTAAATAAATAAAAAAATGACAAGTTAAGATTTTTTAACGTTTTATGTATTCTTTATCGTCGTCCGCGTAATATGCGCTAAGTGAAATATTCACCCATTGGGCATAATATCTTTAACATATATCGTCGGCGTTTCGGGTACAAACTCATAAGTCACAAATTATAAATGCCGCCTATCGGATATGGTTGTGAATTTGGTTTTACATTGACACTTCATAAAGTTCATATTTCTTAATACTAATAGGCTCAGGCAACGACCGCAACGATGATTCTTAGTAACGCGTAGTTAATTTTATGATTTAGATCATTGCCTTGCAGAAAATTAAACTAAAAACGTTACAAGTGATTAACCGATTAATAACTTATATTGTAATTATTTATTAGCCTTGTTTTTAAGCGATGGATCATTTGAAAGTTTTTTTTATCTGTCGTTAGTTTAATGTCACATGTTAAACAACACTAATGCTACCGGTGACGTAGCTAACTTCAAGTGTATTGGTGATTTCAATCCAATGTTGACAATATTGTTGTCAAGAGTACCAATTAAGGTGCTTTCAAAATTTCGAGTGGATTTGGATTGTTCTTAAATCGGAATTGAAATCAGTTTCAAGAGTAAGGCCCCAAGTTAAGAACCTGGGATTTGTACGTTGTACCTTTGCGATTGATGACATCGATTGCGACGTCAAGGCACGCATAGCCGCTGCAAATGCCGGTTAGGTTGAAGGGGCAAGTCTATAAAACCATCATTAGGTCTGGTAGCCATGACCGCAATTTAATTGCAGACGTAAACTGAATAGTTTCGTACTCATACCATGACGTCATATTAAGTCGTTCAGTTTCTCGTTCCAAATTTCAATAAACGAACCAAATGCTAACGATTTTCAGTTTAAGTATGTCATAGTACGGATCATAGCAATTCAGTTTACAAACTTGTATTGAATTGCTCCGAAACTGAACTGTTTATAAGTCATCATGGTAAGTCTCCTGACCTTTTACACGGCTGCGAAGCGTGGCCGTTGCTAGAGCGTAACAAGCAGGAGCTGCGTGTCACAGAGATGTCACAGAGATGGTAGATGTCACGCGCGTTCGCTGGTGCGGCCACATATTGCGGCGACCGGCTACGTGGTCAACAAATGTCTGGTCATGCCACCTCTGCCGGGCCCCGGTAGGAGAGGTAGACCCAAGAGGTAGTCAACTCGGATGCGACCGGAACTGCAATAAAGCCTATATTTTTTTTTACTGTACGTACATCGCATCATTATATAACGTGCGTTTCCGAGCTTAAAGCGAGTAGCGCGCAAGCGACGCGGCATTACTTAAACAACACCTGTAATGCAGCATCACAAGTGATGTTTGAAGTGATGATGTGATACAAAATTAATGCCATATTCCACTTTTCAGAGGAATGTTTTGCGCATGCCAATCTTCAACTGTTGTAACACAGTGTGAATGCAGTGATTATAAACCAAAATACGGAAAAAGTGACGTTAAACATTTAGAAGTAGCGGATGATGGAATATTTAAAAGAAATAAAGCAAGTAAACTACAAAGAAGCGTGCTTAGTTTGGTCGCAAAACATTCTGTGCTCAGCAAACAAAATGATAAAAATATGCAAGATCATCAACAATCCTCAATTAATCGCAGTTTGAGAAAAAGAAAAGATAGTGTTAAGGGAACACAAGTGTATAAAAAACCAGATGTTATTGAAGTTAAAACTAATAAATATCAAAAGAGGAAACAACAAGAAAATTATCGTAATAATACAGCTAAATCTAAATCTACCACTTCGAGACCTTTAATTTTAGCAACACATTGTGAATGTAAAGATGCAGTTGGAGATAATTTCTCGTCAAAATATAAATTAAACAACAAAAAATACAAAGAGCATGATTCAACTATAGATTATGATCCGAAAATTAAAACAAATAGAATGAGGAAACAACAAAGAAGCATTCGGAATTTGATCGGTAGAATATCTGGACCCCGTAAATTTGAAGTTAAAAATGAAGTAAAAAATCAACAAGCAATTAGTGAAGATGGATATAAATACAAACAAAATAATCAACTTAATGCACATGCTGTCCAAACCTATAATTTAGAAGAATCTAAAGACAAAATTGCCCGAGGGTCATTAGTAAATCTACGGACGAAATCTACACGTAATTTCAAAAAAAAATACTTTAATGCCCTGGATTTGCAACTAAATGAAAACATTGATAATTATACCGATCGTGTAAAAAATCAATCAAATTCAAATCAAACGAAAAAGAACCGAAAAATACTCCTAAATAATACAGACACAATTTTATCTAAACCTACAATAAATGCTAGGTTTGCGAGATGTTTTTGCACCAAGGCACTTATGGAAAAACACCTAATTCATCATAAGATTAAGAAAAGAAAGAATATTCAAAATCATTTTGATTTCGATGCTGATGACAGGATTAAAAATGAATTTAGAGTCAGTCAACACGATAATAAAAATATGCAAGTATATGAAAACATTGATAAGTATAGCGATCATGTAAAAAGTAAAACAAATCAAACGAAGAAACAACCAGAAGTAGTCGTTAATAATACAGACACAATTATATCTAAACCTAAAATAAATTCTAGGCTTGCCAGATGTTTTTGTACAAAGGAACTTATGGAAAAACACCTAATACATCGTAAGTTTAAAAATAAAAAGAAAGAAAAAATTAAAAATGAATCTAGAACCAGTCAAGATTATGATAAAAATATGCTTGACAAGCAACATTCAATAAGAACTAATAAATATGAAACCAGACCTAATGTAAACGCAAATCAAATATATGTATCGGGCGATCATAAACCTGAAAGCGATAGAGGCCTATCTATAAATTCACAGTTCAAATACTCTAAAAAATACTTTAAAAGTGAAGCAAAGAAACGTGTAGAACAGAACAGTAACCTAACTTCAGAAACCAATATAGCTTTAATTTTATCTAAACCTGCAACACATTCAAAGCCTGCAAGTGTAACCCTCTGTGAATGCGGAAATGAAATTCATCAAAAATTAAACCTTAAACGCAGTTTTAGGAAAAAAAACCTAAGTACTGACTATATATCAGCTTCACATCTATTTTTAAATGACTCAAAAATGTACTTTGAAAGTCAAGGGAAGAAGCTCAAATTAGTTAATAAACATTCTCAAACGAATGCAACTGTGATCGTATTTAAACCTGTACTAAATTCTAAATCTATAAGTGTAGTAAGACTCGGTGAATGTAAATATGAAGATGGTCAGCAGTCCCCAATTAAAAGAAAAACCATAAAAAGAAAGATTGATGCTCAGAAATTAAAAGTTCATGATAGATCAAAAAAGGAAAACATCACTACAATTCAAACGAAGAAGCAACGACGACAATGTGGATGCCTATATAAAGTTTCTCAATATTTCCCGGTGAAATACTTAAAAAGTAAAGGAAAGAAGCACGAAGTAGTAAATAAACACTCACAAACTAATACAACTGTAATCAGATCTACACCTGCATTGAAATCCAAACTAAATTCTACAAACAGTAAATCTAGTGGAAGAAAGTCACAACTGTTTCAAAGCAGAGATCACCTTTTTGTTAATCCAAAATTCAAATCTGATAGACAACAAAAATATAATCGTAGGTTATATAATAAAAAAATGGTTAGAAAACGTAATACCAGTTCATTATTTTCGCGCAATATAGCAAGTAAATTAATAAAAGTAGGTGATGGATATAATATTGAACAAGAAAATCAGTTGCTTGCAAATCGAAGTCAAAAATACTTATCACCAGGGTATAAACCTGAAATTGCGAAAGTTTTACAAACTAATCCATTGGATATAAAATCTAAAAAATACTATAAAAGTAGTGAAGGGAAACGTAATAATAAACAAATACTTTCGGAACATTATATCATCAAAAGGAGACGTGACTTTAAAATGAATTCCAGGTCCGCAGGAATAGTATCAAATTGTAAATGCAAAAACAGTAGTCATCAAAACTTCTCTATAAAAAGAAATAAGAACCTTTACAGAAGAAATTCAGATGTCGATAAGCAAACAGTTAGTCGTCATAAAAATATTCGACCTAAAATAAGTCAAACAAGTAAAGAATGGAAAAAAGTTCATAACAAAGCAACTACAGTAGCATCTGAGCTTGAAAAGTATACAGCTAGAAATATATCTCGAACAAGAACCAATTCTAGGCCTGTAATGCTAAGTAAATGTAAGTGCAAAAATATTTTCAAGCAAATGTTCCCATCAAAGCACATTTCGAGAAAGAAAAAGTGTCAGCATAGAAATTTCCAAAACGGTGACATGATTTCTGGCTTTACAGGAGGCGTGCAAACTAAAATAAGTCAAACAAAGAAACCATTGAAAAGTGTTGCTATAATAACCAGTAGGTCTAAGCATGTAGTAACTCATTGTGAATGCACAGATGCACGAATGCAGAAACATGCAAATACAAACCTTCACAGAAGAAATTCATACGTCAGTACACAAACAGGTAGCCGTCATAAAAATATGAACGCTAAAATAGGACAAACAAGTAAAGAGTGGAAAAAGGTTCATAGCAAAGCAACCACAGTAGCATCTGAACTTGAAGACTTTACTGCTAGAAATATATCTCGAACAAAAACCAATTCTAGGCCTGTAATACTAAGTAACTGTAAATGCAAAAGTATTATCAATCAAATGTTACTATCTAAGCATATTTCCAGAAAGAAAAAGTGTCAACGAAGAAATTTTCAATACGGAAACATGATTTCTGGCTATACAGGAGACGTGCAAACTGAAATAAGTCAAACAAACAAACCATTGAAAAGTGTTGCTATAATAACCAGTAGGTCTAAGCATGTAGTAACTCATTGTGAATGCACAGATGCACGAATGCAGAAACATGCAAATACAAACCTTCACAGAAGAAATTCATACGTCAGTACACAAACAGGTAGCCGTCATAAAAATATGAACACTAAAATAGGACAAACAAGTAAAGAGTGGAAAAAGGTTCATAGCAAAGCAACCACAGTAGCATCTGAACTTGAAAACTATACTGCTAGAAATATATCTCGAACAAAAACCAATTCTAGGCCTGTAATACTAAGTAACTGTAAATGCAAAAATATTGTTAATCAAATGTTACTATCTAAGCACATTTCCAGAAAGAAAAAGTGTCAACGAAGAAAATTTCAAAACGGAGACATGATTTCTGGCTATACAGGAGACGTGCAAACTGAAATAAGTCAAACAAGTGAAGAATGGAAAAATGTTCCTGATAAAACAACTACAGAAGCATCTAAACCTGTAAAATATACAGCTATTTGTATTTCTCAAACTAGAAACCTTTCCAGGCCCGTAGTACTAGAGAAGTGTTATTGCAAAAATATTATAAAACAAATATTTCCATTAAAGCACTTTTTGAAAGAGAAAAAGGTTCAGCGAAGAAATTTTAAAACCACTGACAAGATTTTTAACCATGCAGAAGATGTACAAACTAAAATAAGTGAAACAAATAAACCATTCAAAAGTGTCCAAATATCATCTAGTAAATTTCAACCTCTAGTAAAAGTAAGCAAAGGTAGCAACAGGCCCAAAAAAGGCCAATATGATTCAATAAAAGTAATAAATCAAGCTAGAAAACAGAATAAGTGTTGTAATAAAACAAAAACTGTCGAATCTAGATATGCTAGAAAACAGAATAAGTGTTGTGATAAAACAAAAACTGTCGAATCTAGATATGCAACTAAAATTAGACTAGCAAGCACAGTAGCAAGTTGTGAGTGTTTTGATAAAATTCTTTCTCATTTATCAAATAAATGTAATGCAAAATACGGTAAAGAAACACAATATGATAAAATAGATGACTATATCGATGACGCAACAAATAAAAATAGCTTAATGCCAGAAATCATGTCTCAATCTGCTATCAAGTCGGGACCCTCAATAGTAACACACTGTAAATGTAGAAGCGAAATTGGCCAACATTTCCAAATAAAAAATAAAAACCAGGCCCAAACCCCAATAACAAATAAAAACCAGGCCCAATCACAGATCAGATGTTTTTGTGATAAAACAAAAATGGTTGAATTTGGACAAGTAACTAACGTTAGTCAAGGCAAATTAAATAAAACAAACTTAATGCCAGATAATTATGACGCTAAAATTGTATCTCAAACTGCAGTCTATTCTAAGGCCGCTATTGTAAACTGTAAATGCAAAAATAAAATTGGTCAACATTCTCCAATCAAACATAAAAATCACGACAAGAAACTACATACATCTATTTGTAGTTATATGCAGACTGTTGCAGCTAGTAATGGAACTAAAATAAGACCTAAAACAACAGTAACGAACTGTAAATGCATAAATAAAGAAAGGTCTCTTTTACCAATCAAAGACAGGTCTAAAAGTAGGCAAGCATATAAAAATTGTGGCGACTATGTTAATAACGTCAAAATTAAATCAAATAAATCAAATTTAGAGTCTAAAACCGGACTTGTATCACACACACCTACAATAGTAGCACACTGCAAATGTATAAGTGAAATTGGTCAACATTTCCTAACTAAATACAATAATCAAGCCAAAAAACAAATAGAATTTATTTGTAATAGTATAAAAACTGTTGCATCCAGATATGCAACAAAAATTAAACCCGTTTTAATAGTAACATCCAGTAATTTTATAAAAAAAGCGAGTTCGCCTTTTTCTGCTAAACAAAGGTCAAGAAATAGTAAACCTGCATATAAGAAAACTGCAGTCTATTCTAGACATTCCTCAATGAAACGCAAAAGATCACTGCAAGGGCCCCCAATTGTAAATTGTAAATGCATGCAAAAGTCAAAAAATTCAGTACATAGGTCTCAGGCTGCAATGGCTTTAAGACCCTCAATTGGAAACTGTAAATGTCCAATTAATTATAAAAATCAAAGCATAAGATCACTTGAAGGGCCCCCAATTGTAAATTGTAAATGCATGCAAAAGTCAAAAAATTCAGTACAAAGGTCTCGGGCTGCAATGGCTTCGAGACCCTCAATTAGACATTGTAAATGCCCAAATAATGATACAAATCAAAGCAAAAGACCACATGAATGGCCCCCAATTGTACGCTGTAAATGCATGCAAAAGTCAAAAAAAATTGAACAAAGGTCTCAGGCTGCAATAGCTTCAAGACCCTCCATTGGACACTGTAAATGTCCAATTAATTATGAAAATCAAAGCAAAAAATCACTTGAAGGGCCCCCAATTGTAAATTGTAAATGCATGCAAAAGTCTAAAAATTCAGTACAAAGGTCTCCGGCTGCAATGGCTTCAAGACCCTCAATTAGACACTGTAAATGCCCAAATAATGATAAAAATCAAAGCAAAAGACCACTTGAATGGTCCCCAATTGTACGCTGTAAATGCATGCAAAAGTCAAAAAAATTAGAACAAAGGTCTCAGGCTGCATTAGCTTCAAGACCCTCCATTGGACACTGTAAATGTCCAATTAATTATAAAAATCAAAGCAAAAAATCACTTGAAGGGCCCCCAATTATAAATTGTAAATGCATGCAAAAGTCGAAAAATTCAGTACAAAGGTCTCAGGCTGCAATGGATTCAAGAACCTCAATTGGAAACTGTAAATGTCCAATTAATTATAAAAATCAAAGCAAAAGATCATTTCAAGGACCCGCAATTGTACGCTGTAAATGCATGCAGAAGTCAAAAAAAATTGAACAAAGCTCTCAGACTGCAATGGCTTCAAGACGCTCAATTGGACACTGTAAATGTCCAATTAATTACAAAAATCAAAGCAAAAAACCACTTGAATGTGTTTGGAAGAGTACAAAAACTGTTTCAATGTTGATCAACAAAGTGGGTTCTCCTTTTTCAACTGAAAATATATCAAAAACCTATAAAGAAGTATGTAAAAAAAAAGATAACTGTTTTAAAGACGTCAAGGTCAAAATGATGCAAACAAATCAAGTGCTGGAAAACTATACACCCAGAACTAAATCTCAAGTTGCAGTATATTCTAGAACCGCTATTGTACGCTGTAAATGCATGCAACAGCCAAAAAAGTCGGTACAAAAGTATTCGGCTGCAATAGCTTCAAGACCCTCCATTGGACACTGTAAATGTCCAATTAATTATAAAAATCAAAGCAAAAGATCACTTGAAGGGCCCCCAATTGTAAACTGTAAATGCATGCAAAAGTCAAAAAATTCAGTACAAAGGTCTCAGGCTGCAATGGCTTCAAGACCCTCAATTGGAAATTGTAAATGTCCAATTAATTATGAAAATCAAAGCAAAAGACCACTTGAATGTGTTTGGAAGAGTACAAAAACTGTTTCAATGTTGATCAACAAAGTGAGTTCTCCTTTTTCAACTGAAAATATATCAAAAAACTATAAAGAAGTATGTAAAAAACTAGATAACTGTATTAAAGACGTTAAAGTCAAAATGATGCAAACAAATCAAGTGCTGGAAAACTATACAACCAGAACTAGATCTCAAGCTGCAGTTCATTCTAGAACTGCTAGTGTAGGCTGTAAATGCATGCAACAGCCAAAAAAGTCGGTACAAAAGTATTCGGCTGCAATAACTTCAAGACCCTCCCTTGGACACTGTAAATGTCCAATTAATTATAAAAATCAAAGCAAAAGATCACTTCAAGGGCCCCCAATCGTAAACTGTAAATGCATGCAAAAGTCAAAAAATTCAGTACAAAGGTCTCAGGCTGCAATGGCTTCAAGGCCCTCAATTGGACACTGCAAATGTCCAATTAATTATAAAAATCAAAGCAAAAAACCACTTGAATGTGTTTGGAAGAATAAAAAAACGTTATCATTGTTTATAAACAAAGTGAGTTCTCCTTTCTCAACTGAACAAACATCAAAAAACTGTAAAGAAGTATGGAATAAACTAGATACCTGTGTTAAGGACGCAAAAGTCAAAATAATGAAAGCAAATGTACTGCCCTACAAGTACGCAACCAGAACTAGATCTCGAACTGCATTCTATTCTTGGCCCACTGTACACTGTAAATGCATGAGTGAAATTGGTCAACATTACCCAGTTAAACATAAAAGTCAGGGGAAAAAACGATGTAAATGTTGTGTTTGTTGTAAAACAAAAACTCCTACATCCAGATATGCAACTAAAAGAAAGCCTTTAAAAACAGCAATGACTTGTGACTGTATACATAAAGTGAGTTCTCCTTTTTCAACCAAACAAAAGTCAAAAAATAGTAAACAGGTATATAAAAATTCGGGTAATCTTGGTGCAGGCGCAAAAGTCAAAGTATTGAAAACAAATCGTATGCCCGGGAAGTATACAACCAGAACTAGATCTGCAGCTACAGTCTATTCTATTCCTGCTTCTGCAATAGTAAATTATAAATGCACAAATGGGATTGGTAAAGTAATGAAAACAAATCGTATGCACGGGAAGTATACAACCAGCACTAGATCTACGGCTACAGTAGTTAATTGTGCATTTATAAATGGGATTTGTAAACCTTTTCCAATTAATTGCTACAACCACGGCAGTACAAAAAGTATTACATCCAGAAATGCAAATATTATTAGGTCTGTAAAGTCAGGAACAAGTTGTGATTGTATAAATATACGGAATTCTCTTTCTTCAACTAAACTAAAGACAAAAAACTCGATCCAAAGGACTCAGGCTACCGTTGCTTTAAGACCCTCGATTGAAAACTATAAATGTCCAATTAATTACAAACATCAAGGCAAAATACCACTTAAATGTACTCGTAAGAATACAAAAACGGTTGCATTTAAGCCAAAAAGTTGTGAATGTCTAAAGTTTTTAAATACAGACAATTCGAAAAATAGCAAACAATTATTCAAAAAACCTTTTATTGACGGCGCAAAAATCAAATCAAACATATCAAAGAACAACCTGACAAATTGCAGCTGTGTCTGTGTGTGTGAGGTGCAAACCCAAGATAAGAAAAACCAACAACCAAGAAAGATAAAATTTAATAAGAATTACTATAGTGACATAACTCCAAAAAAATATGAAATTGTGACTCCGTGTCCAATAATTTCTAGGCCTATATATTGCCAATGCCCAAATAATGAAGGTTCATTGTTTAAAGAAGGCAAACATCATTATAATAAAATAGACAAATCAAAAACAGTTATAAAAATGTCACGCAGACCCAGAATATACCAGTCTGACTACTGGGTGTTTAAAGAAGAAGGTAATGCACCTAAAAAATCCAAAATACATATATGTTTATGTGATGTATGTAAAAAACTTAAAAAGAGGCCCAAAATGAAACGTCAGGATATTGATACAACATGTGCTATACAAAGTACAAAATCCAAATTTATTTGTATAAATCAGAGATTAAGATCTCAAGTAAGATCACAAACTCGCTCATCGAAACCTAGACATAAGAGAGCATCTCTAATCTTATTTACACGAAATCCAGGAGAAATGAAGGAAAAGCTAACCAGAAGCCTAGAATCAGCGGCAACTGAGCAACCCAAATCTTTATTGTCATGTGTATGTAAAAAAATATGGTTAAAACAAAAGAAAAAGCGTGCTAAAATACTAGCAAAACGGAGAGCAAAAAAAAAGGCAGCACATGAAAAATTTCTCAGATGTAGAAGCCTAGAATCAGCGGCAACGGAGCAACTCAAATCTTTACTGTCATGTGTATATAAAAAAAAATGGTTAAAACAAACGAAAAAGCGTGCTAAAATACTTGCAAAACGGAGAGCAAAAAAAAAGGCAGCACATGAAAAATTTCTCAGATGTAGAAGCCTAGAATCAGCGGCATTGTCATTGTCATGTGTATATAAAAAAAAATGGTTAAAACAAACGAAAAAGCGTGCTAAAATATTAGCAAAACGGATAGCAAAAAAAAAGGCAGCACATAAAAAAATTCTCAGACGTGAAGCTCGTATTGCAAAAAAAGAAAATTCACGAGCAGCCAATGAATTTAATACCCAAGAAAAAGAACTTAAAATTGAAGAAAAAGAAGTGGCTAAAATTGATGAAACCCATAACACCGACTGTCTCGCAGATACCTTTATTGGAGTAATCGCATTAGCAATTCGTGCTATTAACGTGGTATTAAAAAGTGTATTTAAAATTATCACACGGCCAAAACAAAGTTGCAACTATATATTACGTAGGGTAAGAGACCCTACCACCACTTTGAAACAAATCTTGCGATGGGGGTCCATTACTTGGCACAGGCAATATTTACGAATGGCCAGAAGTATCAGAGGATCGAGGAATGCAACAATTATCAAAGACGAACTACTGGAACTACAATCTAAAACGAAATGCGGAGGTAAGATAAATCAAGAAGAACGCAAAAAACGGTTAAGAAGGATGTCCTTGAGAAAGAAAAAAGCAAACCAGGACTATCGTTATACCTTTCTTCATACTTTAAGAAGAAAACCATGCTTATGGGTGTATCATATATCTCCACATTGGTATCCACAGTGCTTATCCCTCTTGAGGATGTGGAGACAATTTATTGACTTAGTTTTGTTTTGCTTAGCTGTATTTGTGTGGTCACCTTGTATCTTGGCTCTCGAAGTTTGTAGATCGTGTTTGTGTATTTGCTTATGTGCGAGTCATTGATATTGTTGTTACAGTTGAGTTAAAGTATATTATTTTAATGTTGTTGTTGTTGTGTTTCTTTTTCCATGTGCAAACTCAGGGTATATGAGTCACCCACCATGATATTCGAGGCTCTAGCCAACCTTACCTGCAAGCTGGTACACCTAGAAATTGACGGACGAGGCTCTGGCGCAGGCTTAGGTTCCAGACTTGCGCGACGGTCATTCCCGTAAAAACAGGAAACTAGCAAGTATTCCAAATTATGGTGGAGTAGGAGAACAGACCCCGGGCTCTAAAGTGCAAGCTTTGATTGCTACCTGAATTGGTGCTCGTATGATGATGATGGACGTGTACGAATGCACTAGTGACTACGAAATAGGTATATCTATTTACCATGTACTTATATTTATGCTTATGTAACGGGCTACCGAAGTAATAAAAAATAAATAATGTAAAATTATGATTTTGTATTAGAGAGACATCTAGTAGTTGGCGATGCGAACTTCATAATTCGATTGAACGGGAAGAGGATTGAATTAGTTGAAGGACTCCGACATAGGTGGCGGTAAATGATATAGAATAATCAGACTCCAGAAAATAAAAATATTTATGGAGAAGTAATTAAAAATAGTGTTTAATATGGTAAATTATGGTTGAGAATATATATATATGTATATATATAAATATGTATATATATATATATATATATATAAATATTAATCGTTGTGGGAGAATAATATTTATGATTATATCGATTATAGTGAAATTTGATTATCAATATAATGTTACATGGCAACTATTTGGTTTAGGTTAGTCGTTTAAATATTATTTATTTAAAGAAAGTTTAATACAAAGTTTAATCGATAATAGCAATGTAAAAGGAAACATTTAAATAATATCACAAATAATTATATGGTTGTTTGTAAATAATACATTCTAATGATGTGATAGTATTATTTGAAACACAAAAATGGCGGAAGTTTTGGGACTGTAAACCATGGGTGGAATATTAAATATTTAGTTTGTATATGAAATTGGACAGGAATAATGCAATTAAAAAGCTATTAGGATTAATTAAGGGATGAGGACAAAGTCTTAGCAAATTAGAATGTCATAGAGACTAGTAATAATTATAATTGGATGGGTAATTGATTAAGGCGGGTTCAAAAAAAGGGACTACAGCACCTCACAGTGGGGAATAGGGGAATTAATTAGGCTTTGGCGCGATAAAAAGATTGATAAGAAATATACAGAATTACTTGGGTATATCGTTCGTAATTAATGAAATCCCTTGTTGAAAAGATTAGAGAAGAGATTTTAGTACTTAGAATTATGCGGGGTCATTGCAAAAAGTAGAAATTCACGTTAGAAGGGGGATTTGACTGGTCAAACACACAGGTGTACAGGATGCGGCGTCTTCTGATTGGCTGAGGACATAGGACAGGGGCGCTATTGGCGGGGGGATAAATACGGCAGGCGCGGAAAAATGGATCACTTTTTTGGGGATCTCGTCTAGGGAAGAGGTGGCGGAGTATATTTTCTGGTGAGACTGTATTTTAGAGAATTTAGTGGGACTTAGTTGTGATATATATATTGGGGTTCGCGCGTTTCTTGTTTGTGGGGTTGTTTTTGATTGGGTATTAATGATTCGCGAAAATAGTGGTTAACATATAGTTATTTGAATTGGGGAGATCGCCATTTTGTAAAATTGAATTTGGTTCATTTTGGTTGTATAATTAAAGTAAAATACAATGGGTTTTGATGAATAAATACCTACAGGGATTAGTTTCTGTAGGTAGATAGGAAGGTACACACATTGTTTCGTGGAAATCTTTGGCGTCACAACGAACGTAGGTAATCTAGTCTATTACAAAGTCTGCGTAATAATATTATTAATATCATATTTTATATCGATCTATAGGCCATATAAACTATCCGATGGTATGTAGGTAAGCTACTATTGCTGTAGGTCACGTAAGAATGGTGATACAGTGTGTAAAATTGTGGAAGTGAACCCTTACAGTGAAATTCTGGTGATTATTTAAAAAAAGTGTTGATTGTGTACAAAGCCTGTTTATAAACAATTAAAAATAACCACACCTAAGACTAAAATAATAATTAAACAAAAATCCTAGGTAATAACACCTACAGTATCTGCTAATAACCGGTTGACCAAGAGTGATTAATATTTATAATTAAATTCAGTGTTATCTCTCATTGCATGTGTTCGAATCAGGGTTAAAAGAGCCATCTCACGGTAGTTGGGAATCTTATCCAAGTGTATACTGCTCGAATCTAGAACCCCGGGAGTGTAATTCCTGTATACCAAAGCCCTTTATCATGGGTCAATTATACCAGTTCGATTATGTGATCAGAGAGTGTATTATATCTTACAATAAACCCTTGTAACCACATCATTCTGAAGTGAATTGGTTACTAGCACCATTTATAATATTAAACAATTTGTGTTAACAACCGAGCTGTGTACAGACTCAATTTATCGTTTAACATTCTAAAACAAGTGAAGTATCACAACAATCGTCGTGTTAGTCGTGAATATTGTTTAAAGCGGCTTAAGTAAAAGGCGCTGTAGATTGCTACAAAAGCTAGCGTAATCAAAATATTACGACAGTAGGAAAAGAATGCTCCTCTGTTAGTTTCATAATTAAACATTTTGTATTAACATACGAGTTGTGTACAGACTCAATTTATCGTTTAACATT
Source organism: Cybosia mesomella (assembly GCA_946251805.1). Lineage (NCBI taxonomy): Eukaryota > Metazoa > Arthropoda > Insecta > Lepidoptera > Erebidae > Cybosia > Cybosia mesomella. Next base: position 6,585,357 of record OX276406.1, read on the forward strand.
TTAAAACAAGTGAAGTATCACAACAATAGCCATGTTATTCGTGAACAATGTTTAAAGCGCCTTAAGCAAAAGGCGCTGTAAGTCACTGTAAAAGCTATCATAATCAAAATATTATGGCAGTAAGATATGTATGTTCTTCTGTCAGGTTCATACTTACTCTGAGTAGAGTGTGGGGAATTTTATTTACCGGATGTCTCGGTGTAGTAGGCGGAAGATATTATGAGAATCTTCCAATACCTACTCAGACTTAGGAAGGACTGCGATACATACGATACTAGTGGCATAGTCCTACTGTGACTGGCGTGTAAGGTGCCAGCGCCTCGTGGGGCAAAACTCAAAATACCTAACTAGGTACTTTTGTATACGAAAGTAATAGTTTTAATGAGCAAGCACCACGGGGAGGAAACCTCAAAGTAAGTAGGTACCTTTGCGTAAGAAAGTGAGTGTCAATAAAGTAATAGTTCTAATAAAGTTATTAAAACCATCTAGATATAACCCATATGTTCTTATTATTCAAAGTACTAGTTTAAAAGAGTAGGCACTATAGGAAGGAGAACTAGTAAGTTCTAATTCAATTGATATTACTATAATGAATTTGTTATGAAAGAAGTAGTGAATGATTAAAGCGGTGAACTGCAGATACCTACATAATTGCAAATAGTTATGGGTATCTGAATAAACGATGTAAATGGCCGAGATGCTTCAGTTTCGAATAAATACTTTCTAGTAAAGGTTGTTTCCATTCGCTCCCATAAAAGCCACTAAAAGGTTTTACAGAGATTATAGAGGGAGGAACTTGTTTGCTACATGTTAGATTGAGGCGAATGAATTAGTAAAGGTTGTTTCCATCCGCTCCCATAAAAGCCACTAAAAGGTATTACAGAGATTATAGAGGATGGAATTTGTTTGTTGCATGTTAGGTTGAGGCGAATGAATTAGTAAAGGTTGTTTCCATCCGCTCCCGTCAAAGCCACTAAAGACATTAGGTTAATATGGAAGGAATTTATGTAGGTATCATTGGATTTGAAGGATTGTTAGTAAATATTGTAACGTTGCGTTTCTGAACCTCGTTACATCGGTTGTTTTTACTCGTGTTTAGACGAAATTTAATAAGTTTCTGAACGGAACGTGGAGGGGAACTTTGACGTTTGAAGTTTTTGACGTTACCTTTCTTCCTTACAATCAACAACCGATGCTAGGTGCCACTTTAATAAAAAAAGAAGAAGAAGAAGCAGGATGGTCGATAATTTTGTAACTTGAATTTATCTTTAAACATCTCGAAAAAAAGAGATGATTTTTTAATGTGGGACCTTTAATTGTGTCTCCAATATGATCGTAAGCAAAGATTACGTCATATTTTTGGTAAGTTAATATTTCTTATAAGATTTGCTTTGATGGCGTCCGTCACATTTCTTATTGGAAAATAATCGTCAAAATTTTATTGTTTCAGCATTTTTTAAACCAATATACAGTGATCCTACCAGACACTGATATTATATCAACCTATTAAGGCGGTAAGTCGCACATATTTCTTTGTTTAGGGACCTCATGGAGTCTTGTTAGAAACTTATTCTAATGACATAATTTTGTTACAGGTTTCCCTTGGAACCGCCTTTTGCCTTTTCTTCGCCTTTTTCTGTTCTACCTATACTTATGCCTTCACTTGTGAAGCCGTAACCTTTTGGGATATTGTGCCGCATGGGCTTATCTTTGGCTTAGCTGGTGTGCTCTTTCACGTACGCGCCGAGGGATGCCGTGAGCTCAATCCATTTAACTTAACTTAATTTAAATCATTAATTTCTTAAAAAAATGCATTGGTGACAAGTGACATAGGTAATTTAATTTTAGTTTCAAAAAAAATGTGTGAAATCTTAATTTAATAATTCAACATAATTTGTACACTGGAGCGCCTAAAATAAAACCCTTAACCTCAGTATAGTGGTTTTATTTAATTCACCTCCGGAAGATTAAAAGTCTGCAATCCTCCGTTGACTATCTGTGTAGGCACTGTGTATCTCCAAGGCGCCCGAATTATCTTCACTATATTGTATTTTTTTTATAGGAGATCACTTTAAATTTTGTGATCAGTTTACATAATATATATAAACCCAATATATATATTTTTAAATTTTTTATTATTACAATATGGAAGAAGTAAAGTTCTAATTTTGGATTATGTGAATGGGGCTTTTATTGATTATTTAAGAAGTACTTATGTTGTTCACGTAATGCAAGATTATGAACTACCAGTGACTATAGGGTTTAGGAAAGCTTATTTGGTTATTTCATGGATTAATATAGTATCATTAGAAGGTTGTGTAGATTGGGTAGAAACGAAATAGGTACGTAGTGGTTAGGTTGGAAGGTAGGTTGTAAGGAAAGGTTATTGATGAATCTATCTGATAGTGTTTCGAACAATATAGGTTTAAAGTTTTAATGTGGAAAAGTAACTTAATTGGGGTTTGCGATTATATATAGTTGGAATTAGGTTATCGTAGGTTTAAAATAGGAGTCAGCATTCTTCACCTTTATAGAACTAGGGATACTATAGTATGGCCGCTGAGTTATTACCGATTTGACACATGACGAATTGACAATACTAGTGAAGTGACTGAACCAGTAACCCTAATATCATTTGGGAACAGTTTGTTTTTAAATATTCTAGTATAGTGTGTAATTAAATAAAATCAAAACAAATAATAGTTAAAGACACAGGTTCTTTATTAGGTGGAGTATCCTTGATGGGCGTAGATAATTGGTCGAGGACATATCAAAATAAAACAAATTTGTAAACACTGTTACACATTTTAATGAATAGAGTAGGTACAAGATGTTTTAATAAATGACTACCTATCATTTATTAAAACAATTATTCAGACTCTGGACCAGATTCGCCAGAGCTGTCATCGCTATCAGTCAGTTGTATGACAATTTCATTGTCTATAATGGTGTCCACTCTTATATCGCGTTCATAATCTTCTGTTATTAGTTTTCGAGTCTTTTCGACGACCTTGACCCAATCTTCTTTCGTTATTTTGCTGCAAGCATCTTTTAATAGACCCATCATTTTATTAGTACAGAATGGCGGAGTCGTATTATTACGAGCTGCGTAACCTGTCACGGGCTTTTGTCTTCGTTTTTTCTTAGGAGTGCGTAAAATATTATCTTCACTTCCAGAAGCACCAAATTTTTCTTTATTTATATTATATAGTGTTTTTGCACCAATTCCAAGAGCTTGTGAAACCCGATCTTTCACTTGAGTGACAGGAATCAAAGGGCCGCCATTTTGTGACTCACGCTCAAAGTAATCCTGTAGCTTTAGTACAAGCTCACGACATTGACTATTCAATGTTTTTCCTCGTTTCGGCATGTTCAACAAAATTACCAAACACAAACAAAATTAGTCCAATAAAGCGCAACGATAAACAGGAGAAAGCCGAGTTAAAAAACAACGGTTACACAAGAGAACGTAGTCTGTGCGCACGAGAGTACGGAAGACGACTAAACAGATTAAAATAGCGGTGGTAAGGATGTTGCCAGAATAGTATCGCCAATTACTTAAAAAAATACACCTATAACATTGCTTAATTGAGGGAGAAAATTATATTTATTAAATGTTGTTTTATATATTATAAATGTTAAAAATTATACATAATCATTTTAATTGTATTTATTTTTAAATCATAGAAAACAGTATTTCTGTCTTTGGATCACACATAAATCTTAAAAATCATAAGATACTGGCAACACAGTGCAATTAAGAGACGCAAAAAAATGGTAGCATTATATTTAGTCTAGTTGCTCGAAGGAATAAGTAAAATAAAAATATCCAAATAAAATAAATATCATATCTATTTCAATGAATTCGGACCGAATACTATCAAGCACATCACTATGAAAACTAGACGCACGATGTAACTTTGAACAAGCGCGCCAAAGAACAAAAAATAAATGTTTTCATATTATTTACAAACTATTTTAAGTTTTGAAACAGAGTTTATTGGAAAATTACTTGATTCTGACATTTTGACATAAAGTTTTATATTAAAGAGGTATTCTAAATCATTCGGCAAATGTGTCGCTCGTGCAAGGTTATATCGATTAATTTAAGAATAATCTGTCAAATCGGTAATAACTCAGCGGCCGTACTTTAGGTATCATGATAAGGGTTCCTTTTAACCACTAGATTGATCACAGGCCAAGTTTATTAGAAATAAGTACGATTATTCAGTGAGTTTAAGTAGGTTAGTGAGTTATTTGAATGAATGATACATAACAACAAGTAGGTGGAATATGAATTAGGATAGCTTTAAGAGAGGAGTGAATGAGTAGTAGGTATAGGTAGTTATCTAGGGTAGGAAGTGTGAAGAAGGATTGAGTGAATGAGTTGGTTTGATAGAAGTAGGGTTTAAGAAAAAGGAAAAAAGAAAAGAGGGGTGTTAGGCGAGTAGGGGGGGGGGTATTACACTTACTTTCCTATCTTTTTATTTATTTATTCGGTATTTATAATATTATATTTTAAATAGCAAATGTTCCCATCAAAGCACATTTCGAGAAAGAAAAAGTGTCAGCATAGAAATTTCCAAAACGGTGACATGATTTCTGGCTTTACAGGAGGCGTGCAAACTAAAATAAGTCAAACAAAGAAACCATTGAAAAGTGTTGCTATAATAACCAGTAGGTCTAAGCATGTAGTAACTCATTGTGAATGCACAGATGCACGAATGCAGAAACATGCAAATACAAACCTTCACAGAAGAAATTCATACGTCAGTACACAAACAGGTAGCCGTCATAAAAATATGAACGCTAAAATAGGACAAACAAGTAAAGAGTGGAAAAAGGTTCATAGCAAAGCAACCACAGTAGCATCTGAACTTGAAGACTTTACTGCTAGAAATATATCTCGAACAAAAACCAATTCTAGGCCTGTAATACTAAGTAACTGTAAATGCAAAAGTATTATCAATCAAATGTTACTATCTAAGCATATTTCCAGAAAGAAAAAGTGTCAACGAAGAAATTTTCAATACGGAAACATGATTTCTGGCTATACAGGAGACGTGCAAAGTGAAATAAGTCAAACAAACAAACCATTGAAAAGTGTTGCTATAATAACCAGTAGGTCTAAGCATGTAGTAACTCATTGTGAATGCACAGATGCACGAATGCAGAAACATGCAAATACAAACCTTCACAGAAGAAATTCATACGTCAGTACACAAACAGGTAGCCGTCATAAAAATATGAACACTAAAATAGGACAAACAAGTAAAGAGTGGAAAAAGGTTCATAGCAAAGCAACCACAGTAGCATCTGAACTTGAAAACTATACTGCTAGAAATATATCTCGAACAAAAACCAATTCTAGGCCTGTAATACTAAGTAACTGTAAATGCAAAAATATTATTAATCAAATGTTACTATCTAAGCACATTTCCAGAAAGAAAAAGTGTCAACGAAGAAAATTTCAAAACGGAGACATGATTTCTGGCTATACAGGAGACGTGCAAACTGAAATAAGTCAAACAAGTGAAGAATGGAAAAATGTTCCTGATAAAACAACTACAGAAGCATCTAAACCTGTAAAATATACAGCTATTTGTATTTCTCAAACTAGAAACCTTTCCAGGCCCGTAGTACTAGAGAAGTGTTATTGCAAAAATATTATAAAACTAATATTTCCATTAAAGCACTTTTTGAAAGAGAAAAAGGTTCAGCGAAGAAATTTTAAAACCACTAACAAGATTTTTAACCATGCAGAAGATGTACAAACTAAAATAAGTGAAACAAATAAACCATTCAAAAGTGTCCAAATATCATCTAGTAAATTTCAACCTCTAGTAAAAGTAAGCAAAGGTAGCAACAGGCCCAAAAAAGGCCAATATGATTCAATAAAAGTAATAAATCAAGCTAGAAAACAGAATAAGTGTTGTAATAAAACAAAAACTGTCGAATCTAGATATGCTAGAAAACAGAATAAGTGTTGTGATAAAACAAAAACTGTCGAATCTAGATATGCAACTAAAATTAGACTAGCAAGCACAGTAGCAAGTTGTGAGTGTTTTGATAAAATTCTTTCTCATTTATCAAATAAATGTAATGCAAAATACGGTAAAGAAACACAATATGATAAAATAGATGACTATATCGATGACGCAACAAATAAAAATAGCTTAATGCCAGAAATCATGTCTCAATCTGCTATCAAGTCGGGACCCTCAATAGTAACACACTGTAAATGTAGAAGCGAAATTGGCCAACATTTCCAAATAAAAAATAAAAACCAGGCCCAAACCCCAATAACAAATAAAAACCAGGCCCAATCACAGATCAGATGTTTTTGTGATAAAACAAAAATGGTTGAATTTGGACAAGTAACTAACGTTAGTCAAGGCAAATTAAATAAAACAAACTTAATGCCAGATAATTATGACGCTAAAATTGTATCTCAAACTGCAGTCTATTCTAAGGCCGCTATTGTAAACTGTAAATGCAAAAATAAAATTGGTCAACATCCTCCAATCAAACATAAAAATCACGACAAGAAACTACATACATCTATTTGTAGTTATATGCAGACTGTTGCAGCTAGTAATGGAACTAAAATAAGACCTAAAACAACAGTAACGAACTGTAAATGCATAAATAAAGAAAGGTCTCTTTTACCAATCAAAGACAGGTCTAAAAGTAGGCAAGCATATAAAAATTGTGGCGACTATGTTAATAACGTCAAAATTAAATCAAATAAATCAAATTTAGAGTCTAAAACCGGACTTGTATCACACACACCTACAATAGTAGCACACTGCAAATGTATAAGTGAAATTGGTCAACATTTCCTAACTAAATACAATAATCAAGCCAAAAAACAAATAGAATTTATTTGTAATAGTATAAAAACTGTTGCATCCAGATATGCAACAAAAATTAAACCCGTTTTAATAGTAACATCCAGTAATTTTATAAAAAAAGCGAGTTCGCCTTTTTCTGCTAAACAAAGGTCAAGAAATAGTAAACCTGCATATAAGAAAACTGCAGTCTATTCTAGACATTCCTCAATGAAACGCAAAAGATCACTGCAAGGGCCCCCAATTGTAAATTGTAAATGCATGCAAAAGTCAAAAAATTCAGTACATAGGTCTCAGGCTGCAATGGCTTTAAGACCCTCAATTGGAAACTGTAAATGTCCAATTAATTATAAAAATCAAAGCATAAGATCACTTGAAGGGCCCCCAATTGTAAATTGTAAATGCATGCAAAAGTCAAAAAATTCAGTACAAAGGTCTCGGGCTGCAATGGCTTCGAGACCCTCAATTAGACATTGTAAATGCCCAAATAATGATACAAATCAAAGCAAAAGACCACATGAATGGCCCCCAATTGTACGCTGTAAATGCATGCAAAAGTCAAAAAAAATTGAACAAAGGTCTCAGGCTGCAATAGCTTCAAGACCCTCCATTGGACACTGTAAATGTCCAATTAATTATGAAAATCAAAGCAAAAAATCACTTGAAGGGCCCCCAATTGTAAATTGTAAATGCATGCAAAAGTCTAAAAATTCAGTACAAAGGTCTCCGGCTGCAATGGCTTCAAGACCCTCAATTAGACACTGTAAATGCCCAAATAATGATAAAAATCAAAGCAAAAGACCACTTGAATGGTCCCCAATTGTACGCTGTAAATGCATGCAAAAGTCAAAAAAATTAGAACAAAGGTCTCAGGCTGCATTAGCTTCAAGACCCTCCATTGGACACTGTAAATGTCCAATTAATTATAAAAATCAAAGCAAAAAATCACTTGAAGGGCCCCCAATTATAAATTGTAAATGCATGCAAAAGTCGAAAAATTCAGTACAAAGGTCTCAGGCTGCAATGGATTCAAGAACCTCAATTGGAAACTGTAAATGTCCAATTAATTATAAAAATCAAAGCAAAAGATCATTTCAAGGACCCGCAATTGTACGCTGTAAATGCATGCAGAAGTCAAAAAAAATTGAACAAAGCTCTCAGACTGCAATGGCTTCAAGACGCTCAATTGGACACTGTAAATGTCCAATTAATTACAAAAATCAAAGCAAAAAACCACTTGAATGTGTTTGGAAGAGTACAAAAACTGTTTCAATGTTGATCAACAAAGTGGGTTCTCCTTTTTCAACTGAAAATATATCAAAAACCTATAAAGAAGTATGTAAAAAAAAAGATAACTGTTTTAAAGACGTCAAGGTCAAAATGATGCAAACAAATCAAGTGCTGGAAAACTATACACCCAGAACTAAATCTCAAGTTGCAGTATATTCTAGAACCGCTATTGTACGCTGTAAATGCATGCAACAGCCAAAAAAGTCGGTACAAAAGTATTCGGCTGCAATAGCTTCAAGACCCTCCATTGGACACTGTAAATGTCCAATTAATTATGAAAATCAAAGCAAAAAATCACTTGAAGGGCCCCCAATTGTAAATTGTAAATGCATGCAAAAGTCTAAAAATTCAGTACAAAGGTCTCCGGCTGCAATGGCTTCAAGACCCTCAATTAGACACTGTAAATGCCCAAATAATGATAAAAATCAAAGCAAAAGACCACTTGAATGGTCCCCAATTGTACGCTGTAAATGCATGCAAAAGTCAAAAAAATTAGAACAAAGGTCTCAGGCTGCATTAGCTTCAAGACCCTCCATTGGACACTGTAAATGTCCAATTAATTATAAAAATCAAAGCAAAAAATCACTTGAAGGGCCCCCAATTATAAATTGTAAATGCATGCAAAAGTCGAAAAATTCAGTACAAAGGTCTCAGGCTGCAATGGATTCAAGAACCTCAATTGGAAACTGTAAATGTCCAATTAATTATAAAAATCAAAGCAAAAGATCATTTCAAGGACCCGCAATTGTACGCTGTAAATGCATGCAGAAGTCAAAAAAAATTGAACAAAGCTCTCAGACTGCAATGGCTTCAAGACGCTCAATTGGACACTGTAAATGTCCAATTAATTACAAAAATCAAAGCAAAAAACCACTTGAATGTGTTTGGAAGAGTACAAAAACTGTTTCAATGTTGATCAACAAAGTGGGTTCTCCTTTTTCAACTGAAAATATATCAAAAACCTATAAAGAAGTATGTAAAAAAAAAGATAACTGTTTTAAAGACGTCAAGGTCAAAATGATGCAAACAAATCAAGTGCTGGAAAACTATACACCCAGAACTAAATCTCAAGTTGCAGTATATTCTAGAACCGCTATTGTACGCTGTAAATGCATGCAACAGCCAAAAAAGTCGGTACAAAAGTATTCGGCTGCAATAGCTTCAAGACCCTCCATTGGACACTGTAAATGTCCAATTAATTATAAAAATCAAAGCAAAAGATCACTTGAAGGGCCCCCAATTGTAAACTGTAAATGCATGCAAAAGTCAAAAAATTCAGTACAAAGGTCTCAGGCTGCAATGGCTTCAAGACCCTCAATTGGAAATTGTAAATGTCCAATTAATTATGAAAATCAAAGCAAAAGACCACTTGAATGTGTTTGGAAGAGTACAAAAACTGTTTCAATGTTGATCAACAAAGTGAGTTCTCCTTTTTCAACTGAAAATATATCAAAAAACTATAAAGAAGTATGTAAAAAACTAGATAACTGTATTAAAGACGTTAAAGTCAAAATGATGCAAACAAATCAAGTGCTGGAAAACTATACAACCAGAACTAGATCTCAAGCTGCAGTTCATTCTAGAACTGCTAGTGTAGGCTGTAAATGCATGCAACAGCCAAAAAAGTCGGTACAAAAGTATTCGGCTGCAATAACTTCAAGACCCTCCCTTGGACACTGTAAATGTCCAATTAATTATAAAAATCAAAGCAAAAGATCACTTCAAGGGCCCCCAATCGTAAACTGTAAATGCATGCAAAAGTCAAAAAATTCAGTACAAAGGTCTCAGGCTGCAATGGCTTCAAGGCCCTCAATTGGACACTGCAAATGTCCAATTAATTATAAAAATCAAAGCAAAAAACCACTTGAATGTGTTTGGAAGAATAAAAAAACGTTATCATTGTTTATAAACAAAGTGAGTTCTCCTTTCTCAACTGAACAAACATCAAAAAACTGTAAAGAAGTATGGAATAAACTAGATACCTGTGTTAAGGACGCAAAAGTCAAAATAATGAAAGCAAATGTACTGCCCTACAAGTACGCAACCAGAACTAGATCTCGAACTGCATTCTATTCTTGGCCCACTGTACACTGTAAATGCATGAGTGAAATTGGTCAACATTACCCAGTTAAACATAAAAGTCAGGGGAAAAAACGATGTAAATGTTGTGTTTGTTGTAAAACAAAAACTCCTACATCCAGATATGCAACTAAAAGAAAGCCTTTAAAAACAGCAATGACTTGTGACTGTATACATAAAGTGAGTTCTCCTTTTTCAACCAAACAAAAGTCAAAAAATAGTAAACAGGTATATAAAAATTCGGGTAATCTTGGTGCAGGCGCAAAAGTCAAAGTATTGAAAACAAATCGTATGCCCGGGAAGTATACAACCAGAACTAGATCTGCAGCTACAGTCTATTCTATTCCTGCTTCTGCAATAGTAAATTATAAATGCACAAATGGGATTGGTAAAGTAATGAAAACAAATCGTATGCACGGGAAGTATACAACCAGCACTAGATCTACGGCTACAGTAGTTAATTGTGCATTTATAAATGGGATTTGTAAACCTTTTCCAATTAATTGCTACAACCACGGCAGTACAAAAAGTATTACATCCAGAAATGCAAATATTATTAGGTCTGTAAAGTCAGGAACAAGTTGTGATTGTATAAATATACGGAATTCTCTTTCTTCAACTAAACTAAAGACAAAAAACTCGATCCAAAGGACTCAGGCTACCGTTGCTTTAAGACCCTCGATTGAAAACTATAAATGTCCAATTAATTACAAACATCAAGGCAAAATACCACTTAAATGTACTCGTAAGAATACAAAAACGGTTGCATTTAAGCCAAAAAGTTGTGAATGTCTAAAGTTTTTAAATACAGACAATTCGAAAAATAGCAAACAATTATTCAAAAAACCTTTTATTGACGGCGCAAAAATCAAATCAAACATATCAAAGAACAACCTGACAAATTGCAGCTGTGTCTGTGTGTGTGAGGTGCAAAACCAAGATAAGAAAAACCAACAACCAAGAAAGATAAAATTTAATAAGAATTACTATAGTGACATAACTCCAAAAAAATATGAAATTGTGACTCCGTGTCCAATAATTTCTAGGCCTATATATTGCCAATGCCCAAATAATGAAGGTTCATTGTTTAAAGGCAAATATCATTATAATAAAATAGACAAATCAAAAACAGTTATAAAAATGTCACGCAGACCCAGAATATACCAGTCTGACTACTGGGTGTTTAAAGAAGAAGTTAATGCACCTAAAAAATCCAAAATACATATATGTTTATGTGATGTATGTAAAAAACTTAAAAAGAGGCCCAAAATGAAACGTCAGGATATTGATACAACATGTGCTATACAAAGTACAAAATCCAAATTTATTTGTATAAATCAGAGATTAAGATCTCAAGTAAGATCACAAACTCGCTCATCGAAACCTAGACATAAGAGAGCATCTCTAATCTTATTTACACGAAATCCAGGAGAAATGAAGGAAAAGCTAACCAGAAGCCTAGAATCAGCGGCAACTGAGCAACCCAAATCTTTAATGTCATGTGTATGTAAAAAAATATGGTTAAAACAAAAGAAAAAGCGTGCTAAAATACTAGCAAAACGGAGAGCAAAAAAAAAGGCAGCACATGAAAAATTTCTCAGATGTAGAAGCCTAGAATCAGCGGCAACGGAGCAACTCAAATCTTTACTGTCATGTGTATATAAAAAAAAATGGTTAAAACAAACGAAAAAGCGTGCTAAAATACTTGCAAAACGGAGAGCAAAAAAAAAGGCAGCACATGAAAAATTTCTCAGATGTAGAAGCCTAGAATCAGCGGCATTGTCATTGTCATGTGTATATAAAAAAAATGGTTAAAACAAACGAAAAAGCGTGCTAAAATATTAGCAAAACGGATAGCAAAAAAAAAGGCAGCACATAAAAAAATTCTCAGACGTGAAGCTCGTATTGCAAAAAAAGAAAATTCACGAGCAGCCAATGAATTTAATAACCAAGAAAAAGAACTTAAAATTGAAGAAAAAGAAGTGGCTAAAATTGATGAAACCCATAACACCGACTGTCTCGCAGATACCTTTATTGGAGTAATCGCATTAGCAATTCGTGCTATTAACGTGGTATTAAAAAGTGTATTTAAAATTATCACACGGCCAAAACAAAGTTGCAACTATATATTACGTAGGGTAAGAGACCCTACCACCACTTTGAAACAAATCTTGCGATGGGGGTCCATTACTTGGCACAGGCAATATTTACGAATGGCCAGAAGTATCAGAGGATCGAGGAATGCAACAATTATCAAAGACGAACTACTGGAACTACAATCTAAAACGAAATGCGGAGGTAAGATAAATCAAGAAGAACGCAAAAAACGGTTAAGAATGATGTCCTTGAGAAAGAAAAAAGCAAACCAGGACTATCGTTATACCTTTCTTCATACTTTAAGAAGAAAACCATGCTTATGGGTGTATCATATATCTCCACATTGGTATCCACAGTGCTTATCCCTCTTGAGGATGTGGAGACAATTTATTGACTTAGTTTTGTTTTGCTTAGCTGTATTTGTGTGGTCACCTTGTATCTTGGCTCTCGAAGTTTGTAGATCGTGTTTGTGGATTTGCTTATGTGCGAGTCATTGATATTGTTGTTACAGTTGAGTTAAAGTATATTATTTTAATGTTGTTGTTGTTGTGTTTCTTTTTCCATGTGCAAACTCAGGGTATATGAGTCACCCACCATGATATTCGAGGCTCTAGCCAACCTTACCTGCAAGCTGGTACACCTAGAAATTGACGGACGAGGCTCTGGCGCAGGCTTAGGTTCCAGACTTGCGCGACGGTCATTCCCGTAAAAACAGGAAACTAGCAAGTATTCCAAATTATGGTGGAGTAGGAGAACAGACCCCGGGCTCTAAAGTGCAAGCTTTGATTGCTACCTGAATTGGTGCTCGTATGATGATGATGGACGTGTACGAATGCACTAGTGACTACGAAATAGGTATATCTATTTACCATGTACTTATATTTATGCTTATGTAACGGGCTACCGAAGTAATAAAAAATAAATAATGTAAAATTATGATTTTGTATTAGAGAGACATCTAGTAGTTGGCGATGCGAACTTCATAATTCGATTGAACGGGAAGAGGATTGAATTAGTTGAAGGACTCCGACATAGGTGGCGGTAAATGATATAGAATAATCAGACTCCAGAAAATAAAAATATTTATGGAGAAGTAATTAAAAATAGTGTTTAATATGGTAAATTATGGTTGAGAATATATATATATGTATATATATAAATATGTATATATATATATATATATATAAATATTAATCGTTGTGGGAGAATAATATTTATGATTATATCGATTATAGTGAAATTTGATTATCAATATAATGTTACATGGCAACTATTTGGTTTAGGTTAGTCGTTTAAATATTATTTATTTAAAGAAAGAAACATTTAAATAATATCACAAATAATTATATGGTTGTTTGTAAATAATACATTCTAATGATGTGATAGTATTATTTGAAACACAAAAATGGCGGAAGTTTTGGGACTGTAAACCATGGGTGGAATATTAAATATTTAGTTTGTATATGAAATTGGACAGGAATAATGCAATTAAAAAGCTATTAGGATTAATTAAGGGATGAGGACAAAGTCTTAGCAAATTAGAATGTCATAGAGACTAGTAATAATTATAATTGGATGGGTAATTGATTAAGGCTGGTTCAAAAAAAGGGACTACAGCACCTCACAGTGGGGAATAGGGGAATTAATTAGGCTTTGGCGCGATAAAAAGATTGATAAGAAATATACAGAATTACTTGGGTATATCGTTCGTAATTAATGAAATCCCTTGTTGAAAAGATTAGAGAAGAGATTTTAGTACTTAGAATTATGCGGGGTCATTGCAAAAAGTAGAAATTCACGTTAGAAGGGGGATTTGACTGGTCAAACACACAGGTGTACAGGATGCGGCGTCTTCTGATTGGCTGAGGACATAGGACAGGGGCGCTATTGGCGGGGGGATAAATACGGCAGGCGCGGAAAAATGGATCACTTTTTTGGGGATCTCGTCTAGGGAAGAGGTGGCGGAGTATATTTTCTGGTGAGACTGTATTTTAGAGCATTTAGTGGGACTTAGTTGTGATATATATATTGGGGTTCGCGCGTTTCTTGTTTGTGGGGTTGTTTTTGATTGGGTATTAATGATTCGCGAAAATAGTGGTTAACATATAGTTATTTGAATTGGGGAGATCGCCATTTTGTAAAATTGAATTTGGTTCATTTTGGTTGTATAATTAAAGTAAAATACAATGGGTTTTGATGAATAAATACCTACAGGGATTAGTTTCTGTAGGTAGATAGGAAGGTACACACATTGTTTCGTGGAAATCTTTGGCGTCACAACGAACGTAGGTAATCTAGTCTATTACAAAGTCTGCGTAATAATATTATTAATATCATATTTTATATCGATCTATAGGCCATATAAACTATCCGATGGTATGTAGGTAAGCTACTATTGCTGTAGGTCACGTAAGAATGGTGATACAGTGTGTAAAATTGTGGAAGTGAACCCTTACAGTGAAATTCTGGTGATTATTTAAAAAAAGTGTTGATTGTGTACAAAGCCTGTTTATAAACAATTAAAAATAACCACACCTAAGACTAAAATAATAATTAAACAAAAATCCTAGGTAATAACACCTACAGTAACTGCTAATAACCGGTTGACCAAGAGTGATTAATATTTATAATTAAATTCAGTGTTATCTCTCATTGCATGTGTTCGAATCAGGGTTAAAAGAGCCATCTCACGGTAGTTGGGAATCTTATCCAAGTGTATACTGCTCGAATCTAGAACCCCGGGAGTGTAATTCCTGTATACCAAAGCCCTTTATCATGGGTCAATTATACCAGTTCGATTATGTGATCAGAGAGTGTATTATATCTTACAATAAACCCTTGTAACCACATCATTCTGAAGTGAATTGGTTACTAGCACCATTTATAATATTAAACAATTTGTGTTAACAACCGAGCTGTGTACAGACTCAATTTATCGTTTAACATTCTAAAACAAGTGAAGTATCACAACAATCGTCGTGTTAGTCGTGAATATTGTTTAAAGCGGCTTAAGTAAAAGGCGCTGTAGATTGCTACAAAAGCTAGCGTAATCAAAATATTACGACAGTAGGAAAAGAATGCTCCTCTGTTAGTTTCATAATTAAACATTTTGTATTAACATACGAGTTGTGTACAGACTCAATTTATCGTTTAACATTTTAAAACAAGTGAAGTATCACAACAATAGCCATGTTATTCGTGAACAATGTTTAAAGCGCCTTAAGCAAAAGGCGCTGTAAGTCACTGTAAAAGCTATCATAATCAAAATATTATGGCAGTAAGATATGTATGTTCTTCTGTCAGGTTCATACTTACTCTGAGTAGAGTGTGGGGAATTTTATTTACCGGATGTCTCGGTGTAGTAGGCGGAAGATATTATGAGAATCTTCCAATACCTACTCAGACTTAGGAAGGACTGCGATACATACGATACTAGTGGCATAGTCCTACTGTGACTGGCGTGTAAGGTGCCAGCGCCTCGTGGGGCAAAACTCAAAATACCTAACTAGGTACTTTTGTATACGAAAGTAATAGTTTTAATGAGCAAGCACCACGGGGAGGAAACCTCAAAGTAAGTAGGTACCTTTGCGTAAGAAAGTGAGTGTCAATAAAGTAATAGTTCTAATAAAGTTATTAAAACCATCTAGATATAACCCATATGTTCTTATTATTCAAAGTACTAGTTTAAAAGAGTAGGCACTATAGGAAGGAGAACTAGTAAGTTCTAATTCAATTGATATTACTATAATGAATTTGTTATGAAAGAAGTAGTGAATGATTAAAGCGGTGAACTGCAGATACCTACATAATTGCAAATAGTTATGGGTATCTGAATAAACGATGTAAATGGCCGAGATGCTTCAGTTTCGAATAAATACTTTCTAGTAAAGATTGTTTCCATTCGCTCCCATAAAAGCCACTAAAAGGTTTTACAGAGATTATAGAGGGAGGAACTTGTTTGCTACATGTTAGATTGAGGCGAATGAATTAGTAAAGGTTGTTTCCATCCGCTCCCATAAAAGCCACTAAAAGGTATTACAGAGATTATAGAGGATGGAATTTGTTTGTTGCATGTTAGGTTGAGGCGAATGAATTAGTAAAGGTTGTTTCCATCCGCTCCCGTCAAAGCCACTAAAGACATTAGGTTAATATGGAAGGAATTTATGTAGGTATCATTGGATTTGAAGGATTGTTAGTAAATATTGTAACGTTGCGTTTCTGAACCTCGTTACATCGGTTGTTTTTACTCGTGTTTAGACGAAATTTAATAAATTTCTGAACGGAACGTGGAGGGGAACTTTGACGTTTGAAGTTTTTGACGTTACCTTTCTTCCTTACAATCAACAACCGATGCTAGGTGCCACTTTAATAAAAAAAGAAGAAGAAGAAGCAGGATGGTCGATAATTTTGTAACTTGAATTTATCTTTAAACATCTCGAAAAAAAGAGATGATTTTTTAATGTGGGACCTTTAATTGTGTCTCCAATATGATCGTAAGCAAAGATTACGTCATATTTTTGGTAAGTTAATATTTCTTATAAGATTTGCTTTGATGGCGTCCGTCACATTTCTTATTGGAAAATAATCGTCAAAATTTTATTGTTTCAGCATTTTTTAAACCAATATACAGTGATCCTACCAGACACTGATATTATATCAACCTATTAAGGCGGTAAGTCGCACATATTTCTTTGTTTAGGGACCTCATGGAGTCTTGTTAGAAACTTATTCTAATGACATAATTTTGTTACAGGTTTCCATTGGAACCGCCTTTTGCCTTTTCTTCGCCTTTTTCTGTTCTACCTATACTTATGCCTTCACTTGTGAAGCCGTAACCTTTTGGGATATTGTGCCGCATGGGCTTATCTTTGGCTTAGCTGGTGTGCTCTTTCACGTACGCGCCGTGGGATGCCGTGAGCTCAATCCATTTAACTTAACTTAATTTAAATCATTAATTTCTTAAAAAAATGCATTGGTGACAAGTGACATAGGTAATTTAATTTTAGTTTCAAAAAAAATGTGTGAAATCTTAATTTAATAATTCAACATAATTTGTACACTGGAGCGCCTAAAATAAAACCCTTAACCTCAGTATAGTGGTTTTATTTAATTCACCTCCGGAAGATTAAAAGTCTGCAATCCTCCGTTGACTATCTGTGTAGGCACTGTGTATCTCCAAGGCGCCCGAATTATCTTCACTATATTGTATTTTTTTTATAGGAGATCACTTTAAATTTTGTGATCAGTTTACATATATAAACCCAATATATATATTTTTAAATTTTTTATTATTACAATATGGAAGAAGTAAAGTTCTAATTTTGGATTATGTGAATGGGGCTTTTATTGATTATTTAAGAAGTACTTATGTTGTTCACGTAATGCAAGATTATGAACTACCAGTGACTATAGGGTTTAGGAAAGCTTATTTGGTTATTTCATGGATTAATATAGTATCATTAGAAGGTTGTGTAGATTGGGTAGAAACGAAATAGGTACGTAGTGGTTAGGTTGGAAGGTAGGTTGTAAGGAAAGGTTATTGATGAATCTATCTGATAGTGTTTCGAACAATATAGGTTTAAAGTTTTAATGTGGAAAAGTAACTTAATTGGGGTTTGCGATTATATATAGTTGGAATTAGGTTATCGTAGGTTTAAAATAGGAGTCAGCATTCTTCACCTTTATAGAACTAGGGATACTATAGTATGGCCGCTGAGTTATTACCGATTTGACACATGACGAATTGACAATACTAGTGAAGTGACTGAACCAGTAACCCTAATATCATTTGGGAACAGTTTGTTTTTAAATATTCTAGTATAGTGTGTAATTAAATAAAATCAAAACAAATAATAGTTAAAGACACAGGTTCTTTATTAGGTGGAGTATCCTTGATGGGCGTAGATAATTGGTCGAGGACATATCAAAATAAAACAAATTTGTAAACACTGTTACACATTTTAATGAATAGAGTAGGTACAAGATGTTTTAATAAATGACTACCTATCATTTATTAAAACAATTATTCAGACTCTGGACCAGATTCGCCAGAGCTGTCATCGCTATCAGTCAGTTGTATGACAATTTCATTGTCTATAATGGTGTCCACTCTTATATCGCGTTCATAATCTTCTGTTATTAGTTTTCGAGTCTTTTCGACGACCTTGACCCAATCTTCTTTCGTTATTTTGCTGCAAGCATCTTTTAATAGACCCATCATTTTATTAGTACAGAATGGCGGAGTCGTATTATTACGAGCTGCGTAACCTGTCACGGGCTTTTGTCTTCGTTTTTTCTTAGGAGTGCGTAAAATATTATCTTCACTTCCAGAAGCACCAAATTTTTCTTTATTTATATTATATAGTGTTTTTGCACCAATTCCAAGAGCTTGTGAAACCCGATCTTTCACTTGAGTGACAGGAATCAAAGGGCCGCCATTTTGTGACTCACGCTCAAAGTAATCCTGTAGCTTTAGTACAAGCTCACGACATTGACTATTCAATGTTTTTCCTCGTTTCGGCATGTTCAACAAAATTACCAAACACAAACAAAATTAGTCCAATAAAGCGCAACGATAAACAGGAGAAAGCCGAGTTAAAAAACAACGGTTACACAAGAGAACGTAGTCTGTGCGCACGAGAGTACGGAAGACGACTAAACAGATTAAAATAGCGGTGGTAAGGATGTTGCCAGAATAGTATCGCCAATTACTTAAAAAAATACACCTATAACATTGCTTAATTGAGGGAGAAAATTATATTTATTAAATGTTGTTTTATATATTATAAATGTTAAAAATTATACATAATCATTTTAATTGTATTTATTTTTAAATCATAGAAAACAGTATTTCTGTCTTTGGATCACACATAAATCTTAAAAATCATAAGATACTGGGAACACAGTGCAATTAAGAGACGCAAAAAAATGGTAGCATTATATTTAGTCTAGTTGCTCGAAGGAATAAGTAAAATAAAAATATCCAAATAAAATAAATATCATATCTATTTCAATGAATTCGGACCGAATACTATCAAGCACATCACTATGAAAACTAGACGCACGATGTAACTTTGAACAAGCGCGCCAAAGAACAAAAAATAAATGTTTTCATATTATTTACAAACTATTTTAAGTTTTGAAACAGAGTTTATTGGAAAATTACTTGATTCTGACATTTTGACATAAAGTTTTATATTAAAGAGGTATTCTAAATCATTCGGCAAATGTGTCGCTCGTGCAAGGTTATATCGATTAATTTAAGAATAATCTGTCAAATCGGTAATAACTCAGCGGCCGTACTTTAGGTATCATGATAAGGGTTCCTTTTAACCACTAGATTGATCACAGGCCAAGTTTAATAGAAATAAGTACGATTATTCAGTGAGTTTAAGTAGGTTAGTGAGTTATTTGAATGAATGATACATAACAACAAGTAGGTGGAATATGAATTAGGATAGCTTTAAGAGAGGAGTGAATGAGTAGTAGGTATAGGTAGTTATCTAGGGTAGGAAGTGTGAAGAAGGATTGAGTGAATGAGTTGGTTTGATAGAAGTAGGGTTTAAGAAAAAGGAAAAAAGAAAAGAGGGGTGTTAGGCGAGTAGGGGGGGGGTGGGGTATTACACTTACTTTCCTATCTTTTTATTTATTTATTCGGTATTTATATTAGCGGACCTCCCCCCATTTTCCTTTCCGTGAAGAAATCACCTTGGATACCCCCTCGCCGGCCAGCGGAGGAGGTTAATAGCACGCCTTGTCGGGTCTTCAGACGCTGGGTGGTAAGGTAGCCCATGAGACATTTCCTCGGGTGAGGGAACCACAGTGTCCCCGTTTTGTATCCGGGAAAAGGGGGCGTGCAACCCGCCGCACCCCTTGCCTGCTTCTGCTAGGCTGACTGGCGGCTTCACCTATCACCCCCAGGCCTTCGCTCAAGGCGGATGGAGTTCCATGAGCGACCTCCGACGTCTGAGTCGCCTCCATACTAGCGGACCCCCAGGGCTCCAAGGTGAGAGCCTCTGATGTGACCGGGACTAACTCTGAGATGAGGATATTGACAAGTGAACAGATTATCATTACCTGCATAATGTCACTGGTGCTGATGACTGTGCTGTTCTTCTGACGAATAACTGAGCTGAAGGAAAAGCTATACACTTTATTCATCGTAGACTAAATAATATCTGTCTTTATATACGGATAGTAGATGTTCGTTAGGTGACCTAATATTGGTTAATACGATACTGGCTAATATGATGCTATGAAAATCTCTTATTACGTTCATCATGAGAGAAATCGACTGGCAAGGTTTAATGCAGGAGCGACTAAAGTACTTAGGAGTGCCGAAAAAAAGACGCGAAAAGCGTGCAGTGTTCAATTCTTTTTTAAAGAGTACTAGTAACCGCAATTATAAGTAACCCCTTCAGCTAAAAGCTAGATTGCTTGTGTTAGAAGTGGGTTCACTTTGGCCAGGATTCGAACCTCTCGATCGTAAGGCAGATTCTTTCACCACTAGCAAGCAGCTAGTCATCTTTTAAGCTATAAAAAAAGCTTCATAAAACTCACAGCTATATAAGACGATATCGTTTATTAAAAAAAAATATGTACATACAACATTTTTGATAGCAATACTTCATTAGAAGAATGAAGTAATAGATGTACACAACCCAATGCCTATGCCATCGATGAGACTTTATCTGCTCAGAAACATGATTTTCCGCAGTGGGTGTTTACGTGGGATCCGCTGAAATGTAGACAGTCTTCGTGTTGCGCTGGTGTTCGATGGAACACCTATTATGGGTAGCCTCTAAGAGTACTTGAGTTTTCCAAAGTAAAAGAGATTATTTCATGTATTCTTCATTTATTCTTCGTGAAGAGGGGAGAGCACTTTTCGCTCCGATTTCTAGCTCCGACTGAGGTGTCGAATCAAAATTATAGCGGCTTTTATAGTCTTAATTGAATAATTCGAATTTCCTGATTGGCCGATCGAGTTATCGCGGCTCGTTAGCGACACCGCGGCTTAATTACTTTTCGCGGATGTACCCTTATGGTCGATCGGTCAATTTACAAATATGGACTTATTATATATTTACAACGATTCTATATACTATATTATGTATCTAATAGGGAGTAGAAATAAGGTAACACAAAATAAAATACAATTTGCATTTATAGATTAGTTAAACAATGACGATTCGTTCGTCGCAAACTTATAACTAATAAACACGATTGTTCCTACAGAGTTTTGCAAATCAATACATACAATTATAAACATTATTATCACGTATATACTAAGTAAATCAACCTTATATACTAGTAGTTGTTCTGCACAATAGGTGTTTACTTAACTAAACCATCTATTAAGTACTTCATTAGAAGAATAAAGTACTATATAGTAAGTTCATCTCAAGTGTGTTTTGCGATTTACACAATAGACGAAAATTTCAAACATTGCATCCTTCGTAAATATTGCCTTGCAAACGGATTTTTTTGTTTCATAGTGTTGAAATTAATAAATATGGCTTATGATGAACCGATTTATTTAAAAAAAAACTGCCTATGTGTGGACCAGCAAATTTAAATACTGAACGAGAGATGTAGTGGAAGATTTGCCTCACTCTAGTGAGTCATCATCGTCTTCAAATCAAGTAGATTCGATTACCGCGATGCAGATGCGATGTCGTACACTCGGAATTTTTGTCAGAAGGTGAGACAGTAAATAAAATATATAACTGAACAGAAAATTATTCCGAAACAGACCCGAAAACCTGACCCGGTCGCGGGTTAGGTAAGAAACTTGAAAAAATGTAATATTTGTTCCGAACGTAACCCTCTTCCTAACCTGACCCGACGTCTTACTCCTATCATAACCCGAATTGCAGTCCCGTACAGGGCCATGCTTCACACGATCCCCAGGTACAGTTTCCTAGTGGGGGCGTTGGGTCCCTTAACGTTGGGCATCAGCCGCAATAGCGCGGCCGCAGCCCCCCTCAGTTTCGGGACCAGACTTCGGAGATGAGGCCCGAAGTCCCATCGGCTATCGAGTACGAGCCCAAGGTACTTCATCGTGGGCTCGATGCCGATGCTTACGCCCCCTACGGTTATGCTGGTTCCCGCAGGTGGCCCCCTCTGAGGCCCGTGAAAACACATAGCCTCGGATTTGTGGAGAGCCACCTAGAGTCCCAGCCGCCATATTCGACCCACGACTTGAGCAACCCCTGCCTTGGCCTTTAGTACCACGCTTCGGTACGTTGCTCCCCGCGCCATGATGAGGGTGTCGTCAGCATAACAAATTATGCTGACACCCTCGAGCAATGCACCGTGCAGTACCCAATCATATCCGATGTTCCACAGGAGTGGCCCTAGGACCGACCGATGCACGTTAGGCGCCTGGCGGAGGAAGTAGTCTCGCGGGGTGGGGTGGTGGTGGCGGTGTCTCTCGACATCGCCAACGCCTTCAACACTCTTCACTCTCGCGTATCACGGAGTGCCTCCTTACCTCCGCCGTATTATCGAGGCATATCTATTCGAGAGGGCCATAGTTTACCCGAGCTGGCTAGGGCTAGGGCGGTGAGAAGTGTCGTGCGGTGTTCCACAGGGATCGGTCCTGGGGCCGCTCCTGTGGAAAATCGGATACGACTGGGTCCTTCGCGGTGAGCTCGTAGACGGTGCTGCCATCACGTGCTACGCGGACGACACGATCGTGACGGCGTGCGGGGTGACGTACCGCGAAGCGACCCTGAAGGCCACGACCGCGGTTGCCCAAGTCGTTGAGCAGATGCGGTGGCTGGGTCTCGAGGTGGCTCTGCATAAAACTCTGTTCTTTCATGGGCCTCGGAGCATGCCACCCGAGGGATCTAGTCTCATCGTGGGAGGAAATCGCATCGGCATCAAGCCCCAAATGAAATATTTGGGGCTCTTGCTCGACGGCCGATGGGACTTCGGAGAGCACATCCGAAGTCTGGCCCCCAAACTGAAGGGCACAGCTCTCACTCTGGCGCGACTGCTACTGCTGTACCAGTGGCGAAAGGAGGCACGGGAACAGGGACGGAACGCCAAGCCTCGAGAAATCGAGGATGTGCAGTCCCAGCTCCGCCAGGCCATCGTGGTGGAGTGGAAGGAACTACTTGGGCGACCAAGCGCAGGGCACGCCGCAATAGCGGCGGTAAGGCCCATCATGGAGGATTGTTGATTGACCGATGAGACGTCAATCAAAGGCTGCAGTGAGCGATTGACTGGTTTATTCAACTAAACGAAACCCTACGCACATCCATACAATAATAGTAGATGCATTACATCGTTACATCTCTTCACGACAAGCCAGGAGTTACCTTATAAATCATACAATTAATCTAAATACTTCAGGAGCGCTTTATGTGGAAATTCCAGATAAATATTTTGCTGAAAAGTCAAGGCTTGAGTGAAGTCGTCCATACCAATACAGAGAAGCCAATACCGCTCAGTGGAGACAAGAAAAGTGAGGAACAAAAAGATGCACAGGCTCAACGCATTATTATGACAACTATCAACAAAAAATACATACCTCTCATCATGAGTTGTGAAAATGCAAAAGATATGTTTTTGAAACTGTGTAACATATAAGTATTAGAGTTAACGGGATATTTACCATGTGGTTCTAAGAATGTCCGATATTTCGGCACTGTTGCAAGCGCCATGATCACGGAGGAACTGAAGAGGCGGTTAACGGTGAACGAGTTTAAGAGTAAATATATCGATCTACCCTCTTTCGTACTCGTCTCTGACGCGCAACACCACTACCACTGGTCTCACTACACACTCGAACTCGATCACGATCGCGACACACGACGCTTACCGTATCTACTCGCGAATTTGTTTTGGCTTGTTCCCGGTTATTTTTGCACAGACGGACCACTGGATGCCAGACGTTCGGCAATTGAAACCCATCCTCACGATTGAAATTTCTGTGCTTTTTGATTTCTATCGCTTCCCTAACCAATCTTGGTATGTAGTGGCGTTCTGTCGAGAGCATCTGAGGGTTATGTAACTCGATCCAGTGGTCGGTACCGGACTCCAATAGGTGTTCAGCGATTGCAGATTTTTGCGGTTCATTGTTTTTGACTGCCCTGATGTGTTCTTTGATTCGGCACGTGACCGTTCTTTTGGTTTGTCCTATATAAGAACTGCCGCAGCTACAGTCAATCTTGTACACTCCCGGCCTGTCCAGTGGAAAACTATCCTTGGGTGTGCGTAGATATTGTGACAGCTTTTTAAAAGGAGTGAAGATAGTTTTGACGGAAACCTTCTTCAGGATGTTAGCGACCTTATCTGTCACTCCTTTGATGTAGGGTAAAAAAGCTGGATGTCTTTCCACCTTATAGTCAGGGAGCTTGTTCGAGCGTCTGGGTGGTCTGATCCGTCCATTGTACCCATTCTTCTTTAGAACGCCGCTTATGTGGTTCAACTCCTTGTCTATATGTTCCTGGTCACATAGGTTATATGCGCGGTCAGTAAGCGACGTCACCACCGAGTTCAATTGGCGCGGATGATGATGTGAGTCGGCATGTAGATAGCGGTCAGTGTGAGTGGGTTTCCTGTACACAGAGTGGCTACATGAACCGTCTTTTCGAACACTGATCTTCACATCCAGGAAAGCGAGGGTTCTTTCTTTTTCCATCTCATACGTAAAACTCATTTTGCTATGGATATTGTTGAATTGAGCCACGTAGTGTCGTACAACATTTTCACTCCCTTCCAGTATACAGAAAATATCATCGACATACCGTTTCCAGATTTTGATGCTAGGGGCGGTAGTAATGGCCAAGGCTTCAACCTCGTACCGACCACTGGATCGAGTTACATAACCCTCAGATGCTCTCGACAGAACGCCACTACATACCAAGATTGGTTAGGGAAGCGATAGAAATCAAAAAGCACAGAAATTTCAATCGTGAGGATGGGTTTCAATTGCCGAACGTCTGGCATCCAGTGGTCCGTCTGTGCAAAAATAACCGGGAACAAGCCAAAACAAATTCGCGAGTAGATACGGTAAGCGTCGTGTGTCGCGATCGTGATCGAGTTCGAGTGTGTAGTGAGACCAGTGGTAGTGGTGTTGCGCGTCAGAGACGAGTACGAAAGAGGGTAGATCGATATATTTACTCTTAAACTCGTTCACCGTTAACCGCCTCTTCAGTTCCTCCGTGATCATGGCGCTTGCAACAGTGCCGAAATATCGGACATTCTTAGAACCACATGGTAAATATCCCGTTAACTCTAATACTTATGTTACTGACCATGATAGTTTAAATACCTATACTGTGTAACATATTTGAAAAGTCAACAGAGCAACATAAATGTGACCAGATGCAAGAACTATTCCAATATACATACAACTCCAATAAGGATATAACTTACCACATAAGTTCCCTAGAAAACCTGGTATTCCGACTTAAAAATATTGGTGAAACCGTAAGTGACAAAATGCTGATTTCTAAAATACTGTCAACTTTACCTGATTCCTACAACACCTTCATAACCTCATGGGACTCAACACCTTTATCTGAAAAAAACGTTAAGTAACCTAACTGCCCGACTACTAACAGAAGAAAAAAGAATAAATAGTACATATGAGACAAAAGAAGCCTACTACAACAAGCAAATGAATACAAATAACAATAAATACAATAACAAAAATAAAAACTTTCAATGAAAGGAAAAATATTGTAAAATTTGTAAGAAAAACAATCATGAGGAAAAAGACTGTTATTTTAAAAAACAGTGTGAAATATGCAAGAAGAACAACCATACGAAAAAAGAGTGTTATTTCAGAAAAGATAATAAGAAGACGGCATTGTTAACTACCGAAAATAATAATAACTATGAAATAGTGACAAACGCTACAACAGATGAAACAGAGTTTATAATAGATTCGGGATGCACAATACATATGACAAAAGAAGAAAATATACTAAAAGAAACAACAAAAAGCAACACTGGGATACATACAGCTAAGAAAAATGAAACTCTAACAGCATTAAAAAAGGGAAAAATGGAAACTGAAAATCACTACATAGAAAATGTTCTGTATGTTCCACAACTTAAAAAGAATTTATTATCAGTGAGTGATATTACTGAAAAAAAAACGCTGAAGTATTATTTACAAAGAATAAAGTAATAATAAAGAAAAACAATGAAGAAATATTATCCGGAATGAAAAATGGAAATGGTACCATACAAATTAAAACAGAAAATGAAGAGGCTTCATACATAGCAGTGAAGAAAAATAACGCCATAGAGTGGCATAAAAAGTTAGGACACGCCGGAAAAGACAAGATGAAAAAATTGATTGATTTGGTAGAAGATATGAAAATAACTAAACAAGAAATAGATGACATGCCTGATTTGCATTCAATCTAAACAAACAAGACTACCATTCAATACTAAGCGTCATAAAGCTACGGAGCCACTAGATATTATACATACAGATATTTGTGGTCCGATAACACCCAATACTTGGGATAGCAAAAGATACATTCTCACGTGCATTGATGACTACACTAACTATACTAAAATATATCTACTTACCAATAAGGGAGAAGCATTCGAAAAATTGAAAAACTATATACAAGAAGCCGAAACACAACAAACGCTAAAAGTAAAAAGTATAAGATGTGATTGTGGCGGTGAGTATACAAGTAAAGCAATGAAAGAATTCTGTAAAGAAAAAGGAATTATACTAGATTATACTACACCATACAGCCCTCAACTAAATGGCAAATCTGAAAGATACAACCGTAGTTTGATGGAAAAAGTAAGAGCAATGATGAATGAAAGAAAAGTTGATGAAGAACTATGGGGAGAAGCTGCAAAGACCGCTGCTTACTTACTTAACCGTATACCTGTGGAAGGACAAGAAATAACCCCTACTGAAAAGTGGACACTACGCAAACCTAATCTGAAATACATGCAGATTTTTGGTAGTGAGGTATACAGTAAAAACCTAGAACATCTAAGAAAATTAGATCAAAGAAGCAAGAAATATATAATGATTGGCTATACACCTACTGGTTATAAACTGTAGGATAAAGAACAAAAGAAAATTCTAGAAAGAAGAGATGTTATATTTCTAAATAAAAAACCAAACCAAGAAGAAAACGAAGAAGATGATAATAACACAGTAAAAATAATTATAAAGAATGAAAATATAAGCAACGAAGAAGAAAAAGAAGAAGAAATAATTAGTGAAGAAACAGAGAATAATGAAACAGAAAATATACAAAGACAGAGACCAAAGAGAACTATAAAGAAACCAGAAAGATATAATGACTATGTTATGCTAACATACCAAGAAGCAATAAAAGGCCCAGAGAAAGATGAATGGATAAAAGCTATAAATTCAGAAAAAGAGTCACTAGAAAAGAATGAAGTTTTGGACATAGTAGATAAAAAAGAAGCAGAAGGAAGAAAGATAATATCAAATATGTGAATATTAAAAGTTAAAAATGATAGTGGAATGTATAAAGCTCGACTGGTGGCAAAAGGATGTCAACAAATATACGGTATAGACTATGAAGAAACATTTAGCCCAGTAATGAACAATATTTCATTGAGAACAATCCTAGCAATCGCTGCTGCTGAAGATTTTTACCTGATGACACTAGACATAAAAACAGCTTTTTTATATGGCTCGTTAAAAGAAGACATATATGTGAGTATACCGGAAGGCTATGACTATGATCCAACAATGAAAGTATGTAAACTGAAGAAAAGCTTATACGGACTGAAACAATCGCCACTAAATTGGAAAAATAAATTTACTTCTACACTACAAAAATATGGCTTAACACCACTAAAATCTGACAGATGCATATTTAAAAATAAAGACAGTACAATGATATTGGGGGTTTATGTCGATGATGGCTTGCTAATTGGTAAAAATGAAGAAAAAATGACAAAACTAATAAATGCCTAAAACAAGATTTTGAGATGACTTACACAAAAAAACCAGATAATTTTCTTGGAATAAACATAAAACAAACAGAAAATGGAATTGAATTAAACCAAAACAAGTATACAGAAAAAGTCCTAGAAAATTTAAACATGAGTGATTCAAAACCAAGCCCGATACCAATAGAAATAACAGAAAAGAATATTGAAGAAAAATCCAAAGAAAATGTGAACTATCCCTATCGACAAGCTATAGGACAACTATTATACATCAGTAACAAGACCAGACCAGACTTGACCTATGCTGTAAACATAGAAAGCAGATACATGGAAAATCCTACAGAACAAAATGTAAACAATGTAAAGAAGACATTAAAATATTTGAGAGGAAGAACAAATGCTAAAATAATTTACAAGAAAGGATCTGACTGCACTAAAATTGAAGCTTACTGTGATGCAGATTTTGCGAATGATAAAGAGAGTAGAAAAAGCACAAGTATATTTGTATTGGTGTACTGTGGAGGCCCCGTACATTGGAGCACAAGAAAACAGCCAATTGTAGGTCTGTCAAGCTGTGAAGCGGAGTACATTTCTGCTGCTGAATGTACTAAAGAACTACTATACCTAAAAGGACTTATTGAAGATTTGTTGAATGTGAAAGTGTGTTCAAATTTGAATATAGACAATCAGAGTGCTATAAAACTTATTGAAAATGGGACTTTTAACAGAAGATCTAAACACATAGACGTTCGGTTCAAGTTTATAAGTGAAAAAGTGTCTTGTGGTGATATTAAGATAAACTATTGTCAAACTGATCATCAATTAACCGACATTTTTACAAAACCGTTGATAAAGATAAAGTTTAATTATTTTAGTTCACAATTATTACATTTTTTAAATTAAAATCTGTTCGTCTTGCTAAATGATGATTACTGGCAATAATAAGTTAAAATTACTTTAATATTTTTCTTTTAAAAACTTTAATTTAAAATTAAATGTAGATTAAGGGAGAATGTTAGATAAAATAATCTACATTCAGCTTATTGTGTTTTCTAATCTTTGCAATACTGATTTTTGACTACCCTAAGTTTGTGTGATCTGTGGTAAATACTTCTCATAATAAAAGACAACTTTGGTCTGTGAAAACTTAAAATCTTTTTATTGAAATATATCTAAAACCCTAAAACAACAACACAGTTCACTTGTCCCCCCTCGCCGTATAGTCGCGAGCTAGGACCGAATCACCCACTTGGAAGTCCTGTCGCCGCGGGGACTGGAGCGCGCAACCTGCCGCTCCAAAACGGCGCGCACGGCGGCGGCGGCGCGGTCGGGGCGCAACGCGTCCAGGCGCCCGCGCAGACGCCGCCCCTGCAGCGCCACCGCCGGCGATACTCCCGTAGTTGCATGTTCACAGTTGCAATATTGAAAAAGAAATTTACTTAAAGCGGCGTTTAAGTTTAGGGTTTATTGTGATTTTATAATCTCCGCAAATACGTATATCGCTGTTTTTCTTAACCACGGGCACAATTGGCGTTCCGTAATCTGAATAATCCACACGATAAATAGTGCCATCCGCTTCTAGGCGGGCTAACTCGCGCTCGACTCGTGCGCGCAGCGCCAGAGGCATCGGTCGGGCTCAGACATAAACCGGTTCCTTATCAGTCAGCTGTAGTCGAATAGGCCGTTTGCACGGTCGGGCTCGGACATAAACCGGTTCCTTATCAGTCAGCTGTAGTCGAATAGGGCGTTTGCAAGTACCTAATTTGTCACAAAATACTTCGGGAAATTCACTACATAATTGGTTCACGAACTTACAATCCACGATTGTATTGAGGTTTATTTGTGTTATTTTTAAAGCGCGCATCCATTCGCGGCCTAATAAGGGTCGCGCACCACCTCTTATGATGTATAATCGTAACGATTTAATTTCAACTTCGCCCAAGCTATCATCAACCTCAATATAGCCCTGTGTGTCAATTCGTGAACCAGAATAACAGCGCAACGCAAGATTATCTTCCCTTTAAAAGCCAGTAGTACCTACTCTAACAAACATCAGTGTTTTCAGCTTACCTTCATCATCATCCTCATAGGATTGCGTCCAAAGTTTATACTTGGGAGCCTAAGGTACGCTTATTGCTTTTTATTGGTATGTCCCCGTAGCCTCGTAGCCCCGAGAGGAAAACCTGCGCCAGGGCTTCGTATGTTGGTTAGCAAGTGCGCCGACGCCAACGCCCACGCCCACGCCCAGGCCCACGCCCACGCCCATGCTCACACCCACACCTACACCCACACCCACACCCACACTCACACTCACACTCACACTCACACTCACACTCACACTCCGACTCACACTCACACTCACACTCATACTCATACTCACACTCAGGCCCACGCCCACGCCCACACCATACCCACACCCACACCCACACCAAACCCACACTCACACCCATACCCACACCCACCCCACACCCACACTCACACTCACACCCACACACACACCCACATCCACACCCACATCCACACTCACACTCACACTCACACACACACTCACACTCACACTCACACTCACACTCCCACTCCCACTCCCACTCCCGCTCCCGCTCCCGCTCCCACTCCCAGTCCCAATTCCACGCCAGAACTATTTCTAAAAACTATCAGGTCTCACCTTTTTTTGATCTGCTGCAAAGTGATCTACTATGGGAAGTTAGCAGATCATTTCTTTAGTTGGCATTTTTTGGGGTAAAAACGCCAGAACTATTTCTAGAAACTATCAGGAACTATAGAACTCAGCTGCATGCGAAAGGAACTCACCTTTTTTTTGATCTGCTGCAAAGTAATTGGCTACGGGATGTTAGCAGATCATTTCGTTAATTGACATTTTTTGGGGTAAAAACGCCAGAACTATTTCTAAAAACTATCAGGAACTATAGAACTAAGCTGCATGCGAAAGGAACTCACTTTTTTTTTAATCTGCTGGACAATGATCTGCTAATTTCACACACACCGAAATTACAAAGAAAAAAATACGAACCGACTTCAAATACCACTAAAAACAGGCACTGCAAAAAGCTGACGCCGACGCCGACGCCCACGCCCACGCCCACGCCCACGCCCACGCCCACGCCCACACCCACACCCATACCCACACTCACACCCACACCCACACTCACACCCACACCCACACCCACACTCACACCCACACTCACACTCACACTCACACTCACACTCACACTCACACTCACACTTACACTCCCACTCCCACTCCCGCTCCCGCTCCCGCTCCCACTCTCACTCCCAATTACGAACCGACTTCAAATACCACTAAAAACAGGCACTGCAAAAAGAAAAATAACTCAATTACAATTTTATTCAAAAGACAAAAATACGCGTTAGACTTTTCTTCTGAAGTCGGTGCCAAGGGCGAAACATAACATAACATAACTTCACGCCTGTATCCCCGAAGGGGTAGGCAGAGGTGTATAACACACCCACGAAACACATCGGAAAAATTCAATATCATTCGAGACGTCTGATTCCCGTTTGGTTTTTGTGGCTAAAGACAGAAACAACAGAGACAGATACGTGGACACTCTACCTACGCATAGAACATCATCGCTTGCGCGGGGGGACATGCTTCCAATAGTAGAAGAATAATATTATGTTGTGTGCTAATAGGTAAGCACCTATTTGGCTTGGCACCGACTGCAATAGAGAAGTCCTCCGCGTATTTTTGTCTTTTGAATTAAATCCGTAATTCAGTTACATCTACTGTTCAAATACAATGTACCATTGAGGAATAATCACCGAAAAACAGTTTCACGAGCGCGCGGCCTTAGCTAAGCGCGCGACCGTAGTAAGATGTCTTATTTTCAAGTAAGAGTCCTGCTCGCTCAGCTCAATTTATTTCAGTCGCACCCTGCACTGAATTCCTAGTTAACTTTTATGGCGTGTTCTTGTTAAGTATATAAGAAAGACTCGACGGAGAAAAAAAAATATTTGACTACAATTATTCAAACCCTTTTTTTAATTTCTAGGGGTCTAGGGGACGCCGACGCTGACGCAGACGCAGACGCCAACGCAGACACCGACGCCGACGCCGACGCAGACGCCGACGCCGACGCCGACGTAGACGCAGACGCAGACGCAGACGCAGACGCAGACGCAGACGCAGACGCAGAGGCAGACGCAGACGCAGACGCCGACGCCGACGCAGACGCAAACGCCGACGCAGGCTCCGACGCAGACGCCGACGCCGACGCCGACGCAGAAGCCGACGCCGACGCAGACGCCGACGCTGACGCCGACGCTGACGCCGACGCCGACGCCGACGCTGACGCCCGCGCCGACGCCGATGCCCACGCCCATGCCCACGCCCACGCCCACGCCCACACTCACACTAACACCCACACCCACACCCACACCCACACCCACACCCACACCCACACCCACACTCACATTCACACCCAAACTCACACCCACACCCACACTCACACTCACACTCCCACTCCCAATTCCACGCCAGAATTATTTCTAAAAACTATCAGAACTCACCTTTTTTTTGATCTGCTGCAAAGTGATTGGCTACGGGATGTTAGCAGATCATTTCTTTAATTGACATTTTTTGGGGTAAAAACGCCAGAACTATTTCTAAAAACTATCAGGAACTATAGAACTAAGCTGCATGCGAAAGGAACTCATGTTTTTTTGATCTGCTGGACAATGATCTGCTAATTTCACACACACCGAAATTACAAAGAAAAAAATACGAACCGACTTCAAATACCACTAAAAACAGGCACTGCAAAAAGCTGACGCCGACGCCGATGCCCACGCCCACGCCCACGCCCACGCCCACGCCCACGCCCACGCCCACACCCACACCCATACCCACACTCACACCCACACCCACACTCACACCCACACCCACACCCACACTCACACCCACACCCACACTCACACTCACACTCACACTCACACTTACACTCCCACTCCCACTCCCACTCCCGCTCCCGCTCCCGCTCCCACTCTCACTCCCAATTACGAACCGACTTCAAATACCACTAAAAACAGGCACTGCAAAAAGAAAAATAACTCAGTTACAATTTTATTCAAAAGACAAAAATACGCGTTAGACTTTTCTTCTGAAGTCGGTGCCAAGGGCGAAACATAACATAACATAACTTCACGCCTGTATCCCCGAAGGGGTAGGCAGAGGTGTATTACACACCCACGAAACACATCGGAAAAATTCAATATCATTCGAGACGTCTGATTCCCGTTTGGTTTTTGTGGCTAAAGACAGAAACAACAGAGACAGATACGTGGACACTCTACCTACGCATAGAACATCATCGCTTGCGCGGGGGGACATGCTTCCAATAGTAGAAGAATAATATTATGTTGTGTGCTAATAGGTAAGCACCTATTTGGCTTGGCACCGACTGCAATAGAGAAGTCCTCCGCGTATTTTTGTCTTTTGAATTAAAT
Source organism: Cybosia mesomella (assembly GCA_946251805.1). Taxonomy (NCBI): domain Eukaryota; kingdom Metazoa; phylum Arthropoda; class Insecta; order Lepidoptera; family Erebidae; genus Cybosia; species Cybosia mesomella. The sequence continues at coordinate 6,619,079 of OX276406.1, forward strand.
CCGTAATTCAGTTACATCTACTGTTCAAATACAATGTACCATTGAGGAATAATCACCGAAAAACAGTTTCACGAGCGCGCGGCCTTAGCTAAGCGCGCGACCGTAGTAAGATGTCTTATTTTCAAGTAAGAGTCCTGCTCGCTCAGCTCAATTTATTTCAGTCGCACCCTGCACTGAATTCCTAGTTAACTTTTATGGCGTGTTCTTGTTAAGTATATAAGAAAGACTCGACGGAGGAAAAAAATTTTTTGACTAAATTATTCAAACCCTTTTTTTAATTTCTAGGGGTCTAGGGGACGCCGACGCTGACGCAGACGCAGACGCCAACGCAGACACCGACGCCGACACCGACGCAGACGCCGACGCCGACGCCGACGTAGATGCAGCCGCAGACGCAGACGCAGACGCAGACGCAGAGGCAGACGCAGACGCCGACGCCGACGCAGACGCAAACACCGACGCAGACGCCGACGCAGACGCCGACGCCGACGCCGACGCAGAAGCCGACGCCGACGCAGACGCCGACGCTGACGGCGACGCCGACGCCGACGCTGACGCCCGCGCCGACGCCGACGCCCACGCCCATGCCCACGCCCACGCCCACGCCCACGCCCACACTCACACTAACACTCACACCCACACCCACACCCACACTCACATTCACACCCACACCCAAACTCACACCCACACCCACACTCACACTCACACTCAGACTCACACTCACACTCCCACTCCCAATTTCACGCCAGAATTATTTCTAAAAACTATCAGGACTCACCTTTTTTTTGTATCTGCTGCAAAGTGATCTACTACGGGAAGTTAGCAGATCATTTCTTTAATTGACATTTTTTGGGGTAAAAACGCCAGAACTATTTCTAAAAACTATCAGGAACTATAGAACTAAGCTGCATGCGAAAGGAACTCACTTTTTTTTTGATCTGCTGGACAATGATCTGCTAATTTCACACAAACCGAAATTACAAAGAAAAAAATACGAACCGACTTCAAATACAACTAACAACAGGCACTGCAAAAAGCCGACGCCGACACCGACGCCGACGCCCACGCCGACGCCGACGCCGACGCCCACGACGACGCCGATGCCCACGCCCACGCCCACGCCCACGCCCACGCCCACACCCACACCCACATCCACACCCATAACCACACCCACACTAACACCCACACCCACACCCACACCCACACACACACCCACATCCACATCCACACCCACACCCACACTCACACTCACACTCACACTGACACTCACACACACACACACACACTCACACTCACACTCACACTCACACTAAAACTCACACTCACACTCACTACCACACTCACACTCACACTCCCACTCCCGCTCCCGCTCCCGCTCCCACTCCCACTCCCAATTAAGAACCGACTTCAAATACCACTAAAAACAGGCACTGCAAAAAGAAAAATAACTCAATTACAATTTTATTCAAAAGACAAAAATACGCGTTAGACTTTTCTTCTAAAGTCGGTGCCAAGGGCGAAACATAACATAACATAACTTCACGCCTGTATCCCCGAAGGGGTAGGCAGAGGTGTATTACACACCCACGAAACACATCGGAAAAATTCAATATCATTCGAGACGTCTGATTCCCGTTTGGTTTTTGTGGCTAAAGACAGAAACAACAGAGACAGATACGTGGACACTCTACCTACGCTTAGAACATCATCGCTTGCGCGGGGAGACATGCTTCCAATAGTAGAAGAATAATATTATGTTGTGTGCTAATAGGTAAGCACCTATTTGGCTTGGCACCGACTGCAATAGAAAAGTCCTCCGCGTATTTTTGTCTTTTGAATTAAATCCGTAATTCAGTTACATCTACTGTTCAAATACAATGTACCATTGAGGAATAATCACCGAAAAACAGTTTCACGAGCGCGCGGCCTTAGCTAAGCGCGCGACCGTAGTAAGATGTCTTATTTTCAAGTAAGAGTCCTGCTCGCTCAGCTCAATTTATTTCAGTCGCACCCTGCACTGAATTCCTAGTTAACTTTTATGGCGTGTTTTGTTAAGTATATAAGAAAGACTCGACGGAGGAAAAAAATTTTTTGACCACAATTATTCAAACCCTTTTTTTAATATCTAGGGGTCTGAATCACCCGCGTCCGTAGGAATGAATCCCTACACGTGGCCCCTGGGTGGTCAAAGTCAAAGTCAAAGTCTTTATTTTTCAAAATAGTGCAACGTAATTACATCTTTTTGACGTCAAAATCTGCTTAAAACTAAGTTTACCACCGCTTCCTAGGCCCTAGTGGAGAAGAAACGGCGCAACAAATTCCACTGCGGCATTTTCGAGACGTCATATTATAAATAGTGATTTCTTAAGACTAAATATGGACGAATGTACATTTTTGTCTCGTGTCAAGATAAATAAAGGTATATAAAAAAAACAAAAGTTAAAATAAAAATTTAACCTAAGTTAAACGTTAAAATAATTTAAAAAAGTTAAAATATGGTAAAAAAAAAAAGGGTTGCCTACTACAATATTATGCTATAGTTGTAGCATTAAGAGGGGCCTGCACCATGCTCAAGCCAGACATTTTTGTCTTTAAGGTAATCATCTGTCCTATAGTATGCTTTTTGGAAGGATCAGTTTATTTTTATTGCGCAGATTTCTGTCTGTAATGTCACTTACTTTTGTAAAATTGGAAATATTTTTCCTGACATACAGTATGTTCTCGAATATATATTGGGAAGCTACAGTTAAAATATTAATATTTTTGAATCGTTCCCTAAGAGAATCTCTCTTACCTAAACAATAAATGGCACGAATTGCCCTTTTTTGTAATATAAAGATAGTTTCTAAATCTGCTGCATTCCCCCAAAGTAGTATTCCATAGGACATCAGACTATGGAAGTAACTAAAGTATACCAGCCTAGCAGTAGATTCATCTGTCAACCGCCTAATCTGTCTGACAGCGTAAGCAGCAGAGCTGAGTTTATTGGCCAAAATAGTGATATGGTCACCCCATTGCAATTTCGAATCCATTGTAATTCCTAGAAAGGTAGTGCTATTTACAAATTCCAACCTTTGCCCCCCCAGCATGATATCAACGTGTGTTTGCCTCACATTAGGCAGTGTAAACATAATGCATTTGGTCTTTTCTGCATTCAACAATAGGTTGTTTGCAGAAAACCAATTTGAAATGGCGTTCAAAATATTATTAACATTATTTGCATTTGTATTACGCCGATCCACTTTGAATATTAGCGACGTGTCATCCGCAAACAATACTATGCCAGCTTGTGCTTCAATTATATTAGGCAGGTCATTGATGTAAACTAAGAAGAGAAAAGGTCCCAGGATTGATCCCTAGGGTACACCTATTTTTAAGTTTGATCCATTTGACTTAACGTTATTCACATCAACAGTCTGAAGTCTATCTGTTAAATAAGATTCTACTAATTCTGTGGATTTTTTGTCAAAACCGTACCGACGTAACTTGAGCAAAAGTGTCTGATGGTCAACACAATCAAACGCCTTAGAAAGATCACAGAATACCCCAATAGCATCCTGCGATCCCTCCCAAGCGTCGTAAATTAAGTTAACTAGGCTAACTCCCGCATCGGTGGTAGATTTCCCGCCAGTAAAGCCATACTGTTGGCTGTGGAAAAGATTGTTGGTTTTGAAATGTAGTTGCATTTGATTGAGCATCACTCTTTCAAACACCTTACTCAAAGCTGGCAAAATAGAGATAGGGCGGTAGTTTCCAAGTTCTGACTTAGATCCTTTCTTAAATAGTGGTATTATTTTACTATGTTTCATTAAATTAGGAAATGTGCCTTCATCTATACATTCATTAAAAATGAGTGCTAAATCAGGTGCAATGATATTAATTACATGACTAATTAAAGTAACTGACATGCCCCAGTAATCTTTAGACTTTTTCATTTTGAGATTTTTAAATGCTTTTAATATGTCAATGGGGTCAATATGTTTGAAGTTAAATTTGGAAGAACTGATATTACTCTCAAGAAGGGCACTCTCGGCACTTTGAGCGTTAGAATTAATAGAGGATGTGAGTTTCAATGGAATATTAGTAAAATAATCTTCAAACGCATTTACAATATCTTTTGGAGAGGTTATATCCCTGTTTTCTAATTTAATTTTAGTAATACTATCCCTCATTTTACATTTACCAGACTCTTTGTGAATCACTTTCCAAGTTTCCTTCATTTTATTAGGAGCCTCAAGTATTTTCCTTTTAATGTGAATGGCTTTTGCTTGTCTACATACTTTTTTGAATAACTTGGAGTAGTTTTTAACATAGTCAATGAAACCACCCTCAAAATTGTACTGCTTTTGGGCGTATAAATCGAATAGCGTTCATCTACTTTTATATATACCTACAGTAGTGGTGCTAATCAAGTGATACTCTGGTGGTAGGTTTCGACCGATGGCTTCTGACTACCCACCGAGCAAAGACGTACCGCCAAATAGCCTGGCTGTGTTCCGGTACGAAGTTCGGTGCATCCACTCGGGAGGATGGGTCGAAGTAGCTGTTCCACTACGGACTGACCGACCTGTTGCACTCTGTTATGGAGGCATCGGGATGCTGGCCTTGGAGGGTAGCGCAGACGCAGACGCAGACGCCGATGCCGACGCCGAAGCCGACGCCAACGCCGACGCAGACGCAGACGCCGACGCCGACGCAGACTCCGACGCCGACGCCGACGTAGACGCAGACGCAGACACAGACGCAGACGCAGAGGCAGACGCAGACGCCGACACCGACGCAGACGCAAACGCCGACGCAGACGATAACGCAGACGCCGACGCCGACACAGAAGCCGACGCCGACGCAGACACCGACGCTGATGCCGACGCCGACGCCGACGCTGACACCGACGCCGACGCCTACGCCGACGCCGACGCCCACGCCCACGCCCACGTCCACGCCCACACCAACGCCCACGCCCACACTCACACTAAGACTCACATCCACACCCACACCCACACTCACACCCACACTCACACTCACACCCACACACACACTCATACCCACACCCACACTCACATTCACACTCACATTCACACCCACACCCAAACTCACACCCACACTCACACTCACACTCACACTCACACTCACACTCACACTCCCACTCCCACTCCCTCTCCCACTCCCACTCCCACTCCCACGCCGATGCCCACGCTGACGCCGACGCCGACGCCCACGCCCACGCCAACGCCCACACCCACACCCACACCCACACCCACACCCACACTCACACACACATCCACACCCACACTCACACTCACACTCACACTCACACACACACACACTCACGCTCACACTCACACTCACACTCACACTCACACTCACACTCACACTCACACTCACACTCCCGCTCCCGCTCCCGCTCCCGCTCCCACTCCCACTCCCAATTACGAACCGACTTCAAATACCACGCAGACGCCGACGCCGACGCCGACGCAGACGCAGACGAAGACGCAGACGCAGACGCAGACGCCGACGCCAACGCCGACGCCAACGCAGACGCCGAAGCCGACGCCGACGTAGACGCAGAGGCAGACGCAGACGCCGACGCCGACGCAGACGCAAACGCCGACGCAGACGCTGACGCAGACGCCGACGCCGATGCCGACACAGAAGCCGACGCCGACGCAGACACCGACGCTGACGCCGACGCAGACGCTGACACCGACGCCGTCGCCGACGCCCACGCCCACGCCCACACCCACGCCCACGCCCACACTCACACTAACACTCACACTCACACTCACACCCACACCCACACTCACACCCACACTCACACCCACACCCACAGCCACACTCACATTCACACCCACACCCACGCCCACGCCCACGCCCACACTCACACTCACACTCACACTCACACTCACACTCACACTCACACGCACACTCACACACACTCACACTCACACTCACACTCACACTCACACTCACACTCACACTCACACTCCCACTCCCACTCCAAATTCCACGCCAGAACTATTTCTAAAAACTATCAGGACTCACCTCTTTTTTGATCTGCTGCAAAGTGATCTACTATGGAAAGTTAGCAGATCATTTCTTTAATTGACATTTTTTGTGGTAAAAACGCCAGAACTATTTCTAAAAACTATCAAGAACTATAGAACTCAGCTGCATGCGAAAGGAACTCACCTTTTTTTTTTGATCTGCTGCAAAGTGATCTGCTACGTAAAGTTAGCAGATCATTTTTTTAATTGACATTTTTTGGGGTAAAAACGCCAGAACTATTTCTAAAAACTATCAGGAACTATAGAACTAAGCTGCATGCGAAAGGAACTCACTTTTTTTTTGATCTGCTGGACAATGATCTGCTAATTTCACACACACCGAAATTACAAAGAAAAAAATACGAACCGACTTCAAATACCACTAAAAACAGGCACTGCAAAAAGCCGACGCCGACGCCGACACCCACGCCCACGCTCACGCCCACGCCCATGCCCACGCCCACGCCCTCACCCACACCCACACCCCCACTCACACCCACACTCACACCCACACTCACACCCACACCCAAACTCACACTCACACTCACACTCACACCCACACCCACACTCACACTCACACTCACACTCACACTCACACTCACACTCACACTCCCGCTCCCACTCCCACTCCCAATTCCACGCCAGAACTATTTCTAAAAACTATCAGGACTCACCTTTTTTTTGATCTGCTGCAAAGTGATCTACTACGGGATGTTAGCAGATCATTTCTTTAATTGGCATTTTTAGGGGTAAAAACGCCAGAACTATTTCTAGAAACTATCAGGAACTATAGAACTCAGCTGCATGCGAAAGGAACTCACCTTTTTTTTGATCTGCTGCAAAGTGATTGGCTACGGGAAGTTAGCAGATCATTTCGTTAATTGACATTTTTTGGGGTAAAAACGCCAGAACTATTTCTAAAAACTATCAGGAACTATAGAACTCAGCTGCATGCGAAAGGAACTCACTTTTTTTTTTGATCTTCTGGACAATGATCTGCTAATTCCCAATTCCACGCCAGAACTATTTCTAAAAACTATCAGGACTCACCTTTTTTTTGATCTGCTGCAAAGTGATCTACTACGGGAAGTTAGCAGATCATTTCTTTAATTGACATTTTTTGGGGTAAAAACGCCAGAACTATTTCTAAAAACTATCAAGATCTATAGAACTCAGCTGCATGCGCAAGGAACTCATCTTTTTTTTTTTGATCTGCTGCAAAGTGATCTGCTACGTAAAGTTAGCAGATAATTTTTTGGGGTAAAAACGCCAGAACTATTTCTAAAAACTATCAGGAACTACAGAACTCAGCTGCATGCGAAAGGAACTCACCTTTTTTTTGATCTGCTGGACAATGATCTGCTAATTTCACACACACCGAAATTACAAAGAAAAAAATACGAACCGACTTCAAATACCACTAAAAACAGGCACTGCAAAAAGCTGACGCCGACGCCCACGTCCACGCCCACGCCCACGCCCACACCCACACACACCCACACCCACACTCACACCCACACCCACACCCACACCCACACCCACACCCACACTCACACCCACACACACACTTTCCCACATCCACACCCACACCCACACTCACACTCACACTCACACTCACACTTACACTCCCACTCCCACTCCCACTCCCGCTCCCGCTCCCGCTCCCACTCTCACTCCCAATTACGAACCGACTTCAAATACCACTAAAAACAGGCACTGCAAAAAGAAAAATAACTCAGTTACAATTTTATTCAAAAGACAAAAATACGCGTTAGACTTTTCTTCTGAAGTCGGTGCCAAGGGCGAAACATAACATAACATAACTTCACGCCTGTATCCCCGAAGGGGTAGGCAGAGGTGTATTACACACCCACGAAACACATCGGAAAAATTCAATATCATTCGAGACGTCTGATTCCCGTTTGGTTTTTGTGGCTAAAGACAGAAACAACAGAGACAGATACGTGGACACTCTACCTACGCATAGAACATCATCGCTTGCGCGGGGGGACATGCTTCCAATAGTAGAAGAATAATATTATGTTGTGTGCTAATAGGTAAGCACCTATTTGGCTTGGCACCGACTGCAATAGAGAAGTCCTCCGCGTATTTTTGTCTTTTGAATTAAATCCGTAATTCAGTTACATCTACTGTTCAAATACAATGTACCATTGAGGAATAATCACCGAAAAACAGTTTCACGAGCGCGCGGCCTTAGCTAAGCGCGCGACCGTAGTAAGATGTCTTATTTTCAAGTAAGAGTCCTGCTCGCTCAGCTCAATTTATTTCAGTCGCACCCTGCACTGAATTCCTAGTTAACTTTTATGGACTAACTAAAGTACGGCCGCTGAGTTATTACCGATTTGACAGATTATTCTTAAATTAATCGATATAACCTTGCACGAGCGACACATTTGCCGAATGATTTAGAATACCTCTTTAATATAAAACTTTATGTCAAAATGTCAGAATCAAGTAATTTTCCAATAAACTCTGTTTCAAAACTTAAAATAGTTTGTAAATAATATGAAAACATTTATTTTTTGTTCTTTGGCGCGCTTGTTCAAAGTTACATCGTGCGTCTAGTTTTCATAGTGATGTGCTTGATAGTATTCGGTCCGAATTCATTGGAATAGATATGATATTTATTTTATTTGGATATTTTTATTTTACTTATTCCTTCGAGCAACTAGACTAAATATAATGCTACCATTTTTTTGCGTCTCTTAATTGCACTGTGTAGCCAGTATCTTATGATTTTTAAGATTTATGTGTGATCCAAAGACAGTAATACTGTTTTCTATGATTTAAAAATAAATACAATTAAAATGATTATGTATAATTTTTAACATTTATAATATATAAAACAACATTTAATAAATATAATTTTCTCCCTCAATTAAGCAATGTTATAGGTGTATTTTTTTAAGTAATTGGCGATACTATTCTGGCAACATCCTTACCACCGCTATTTTAATCTGTTTAGTCGTCTTCCGTACTCTCGTGCGCACAGACTACATTCTACTACGGGAAGTTAGCAAATCATTTCTTTAATTGACATTTTTTGGGGTAAAAACGCCAGAATTATTTCTAAAAACTATCAAGAACTATAGAACTCAGCTGCATGCGAAAGGAACTCACCTTTTTTTTTTGATCTGCTGCAAAGTGATCTGCTACGTAAAGTTAGCAGATCATTTTTTTAATTGACATTTTTTGGGGTAAAAACGCCAGAACTATTTCTAAAAACTATCAGGAACTATAGAACTAAGCTGCATAAGAAAGGAACTCACTTTTTTTTTGATCTGCTGGACAATGATCTGCTAATTTCACACACACCGAAATTACAACGAAAAAAATACGAACCAACTTCAAATACCACTAAAAACAGGCACTGCAAAAAGCCGACAACGACGCCGACACCCACGCCCACGCTCACGCCCACGCCCATGCCCACGCCCACAACCACGCCCACACCCACACCCACAGCCCCACCCACACCCACACCCACACCCACACTCACACCCACACTCACACTCACACTCACACACACACTCACACTCACACTCACACTCACACTCCCACTCCCACTCCCGCTCCCGCTCCCGCTCCCACTCCCACTCCCAATTCCACGCCAGAACTATTTCTAAAAACTATCAGGACTCACCTTTTTTTGATCTGCTGCAAAGTGATCTACTACGGGAAGTTAGCAGATCATTTCTTTAATTGGCATTTTTTGGGGTAAAAACGCCAGAACTATTTCTAGAAACTATCAGGAACTATAGAACTCAGCTGCATGCGAAAGGAACTCACCTTTTTTTTGATCTGCTGCAAAGTGATTGGCTACGGGAAGTTAGCAGGTCACATCGTTAATTGACAATTTTTGGGGTAAAAACGCCAGAACTATTTCTAAAAACTATCAGGAACTATAGAACTAAGCTGCATGCGAAAGGAACTCACTTTTTTTTTTGATCTGCTGGACAATGATCTGCTAATTCCCAATTCCACGCCAGAACTATTTCTAAAAACTATCAGGACTCACCTTTTTTTTTATCTGCTGCAAAGTGATCTACTACGGGAAGTTAGCAGATCATTTCTTTAATTGACATTTTTTGGGGTAAAAACGCCAGAACTATTTCTAAAAACTATCAAGAACTATAGAACTCAGCTGCATGCGAAAGGAACTCACCTTCTTTTTTTTGATCTGCTGCAAAGTGATCTGCTACGTAAAGTTAGCAGATCATTTTTTTAATTGACATTTTTTGGGGTAAAAACGCCAGAACTATTTCTAAAAACTATCAGGAACTATAGAACTAAGCTGCAAGCGAAAGGAACTCACTTTTTTTTTTGATCTGCTGGACAATGATCTGCTAATTTCACACACACCGAAATTACAACGAAAAAAATACGAACCGACTTCAAATACCACTAAAAACAGGCACTGCAAAAAGCCGACGCCGACGCCGACACCCACGCCCACGCTCACGCCCACGCCCACGCCCATGCCCACGCCCACAACCACGCCCACACCCACACCCCCACCCACACCCACACTCACACCCACACTGACACCCACACCCAAACTCACACTCACACCCACACCCACACCCACACTTACACTCACACTCACACTCACACTCACACTCACACTCACACTCACATTCACACTCACACTCCCACTCCCACTCCCACTCCCGCTCCCGCTCCCACTCCCACTCCCAATTCCACGCCAGAACTATTTCTAAAAACTATCAGGACTCACCTTTTTTTTGATCTGCTGCAAAGTGATCTACTACGGGAAGTTAGCAGATCATTTCTTTAATTGGCATTTTTTGGGGTAAAAACGCCAGAACTATTTCTAGAAACTATCAGGAACTATAGAACTCAGCTGCATGTGAAAGGAACTCACCTTTTTTTTGATCTGCTGCAAAGTGATTGGCTACGGGAAGTTAGCAGATCATTTTGTTAATTGACATTTTTTGGGGTAAAAACGCCAGAACTATTTCTAAAAACTATCAGGAACTATAGAACTAAGCTGCATGCGAAAGGAACTCACTTTTTTTTTTGATGTGCCGGACAATGATCTGCTAATTTCACACACTCCGAAATTACAAAGAAAAAAATACGAACCGACTTCAAATACCACTAAAAACAGGCACTGCAAAAAGAAAAATAACTCAATTACAATTTTATTCAAAAGACAAAAATACGCGTTAGACTTTTCTTCTGAAGTCGGTGCCAAGGGCGAAACATAACATAACATAACTTCACGCCTGTATCCCCGAAGGGGTAGGCAGAGGTGTATTACACACCCACGAAACACATCGGAAAAATTCAATATCATTCGAGACGTCTGATTCCCGTTTGGTTTTTGTGGCTAAAGACAGAAACAACAGAGACAGATACGTGGACACTCTACCTACGCTTAGAACATCCTCGCTTGCGCGGGGAGACATGCTTCCAATAGTAGAAGAATAATATTATGTTGTGTGCCAATAGGTAAGCACCTATTTGGCTTGGCACCGACTGCAATAGAAAAGTCCTCCGCGTATTTTTGTCTTTTGAATTAAATCCGTAATTCAGTTACATCTACTGTTCAAATACAATGTACCGTTGAGGAATAATCACTGAAAAACAGTTTCACGAGCTCGCGGCCTTAGCTAAGCGCGCGACCGTAGTAAGATGTCTTATTTTCAAGTAAGAGTCCTGCTCGCTCAGCTCAATTTATTTCAGTCGCACCCTGCACTGAATTCCTAGTTAACTTTTATGGCGTGTTCTTGTTAAGTATATAAGAAAGACTCGACGGAGGAAAAAAATTTTTTGACTACAATTATTCAAACCCTTTTTTTAATTTCTAGGGGTCTGAATCACCTGCGTCCGTAGGAATGAATCCCTACACGTGGCCCCTGGGTGCTGCTAATCAAGTGATACTCTGGTGGTAGGTTTCGACCGATGGCTTCTGACTACCCACCGAGCAAAGACGTACCGCCAAATAGCCTGGCTGTGTTCCGGTACGAAGTTCGGGGCATCCACTCGGGAGGATGGGTCGAAGTAGCTGTTCCACTACGGACTGACCGACCTGTTGCATTCTGTTATGGAGGCATCGGGATGCTGGCCTTGGAGGGTAGCGCAGACGCAGACGCAGACGCAGACGCAGATGCAGACGCCGATGCCGACGCCGACGCCGACGCCGACGCCGACGCCGACGCTGACGCAGCCGCACACGCCGACGCCGACGCCGACGCCGATGCCGACGCCGACGCCCACGCCCACGCCCACGCCCACACCCACACCCACACTCACACTCACACTCACACTCACACTCACACTCACACTCACACTCACACACACTCACACTCACACTCACACTCACACTCACACTCCCACTCCCACTCCAAATTCCACACCAGAACTATTTCTAAAAACTATCAGGACTCACCTTTTTTTTGATCTGCTGCAAAGTGATCTACTACGGGAAGTTAGCAAATCATTTCTTTAATTGACATTTTTTGGGGTAAAAACGCCAGAACTATTTCTAAAAAGTATCAAGAACTATAGAACTCAGCTGCATGCGAAAGGAACTCACCTTTTTTTTTTTGATCTGCTGCAAAGTGATCTGCTACTTAAAGTTAGCAGATCATTTTTTAATTGACATTTTTTGGGGTAAAAACGCCAGAACTATTTCTAAAAACTATCAGGAACTATAGAATTAAGCTGCATGCGAAAGGAACTCACTTTTTTTTTTGATCTGCTGGACAATGATCTGCTAATTTCACACACACCGAAATTACAACGAAAAAAATACGAACCGACTTCAAATACCACTAAAAACAGGCACTGCAAAAGCCGACGCTGACGCCGACACCCACGCCCACGCTCACGTCTACGCCCACGCCCATGCCCACGCCCACAACCACGCCCACACTCACACCCACACCCACACCCCCACCCACACCCACACTCACACCCACACTCACACCCACACCCAAACTCACACTCACGCTCACACTCACACCCACACCCACACCCACACTCACACTCACACTCACACACACACTCACACTCCCACTCCCACTCCCACTCCCGCTCCAACTCCCACTCCCAATTCCACGCCAGAACTATTTCTAAAAACTATCAGGGCTCACCTTTTTTTTGATCTGCTGCAAAGTGATCTACTACGGGAAGTTAGCAGATCATTTCTTTAATTGGCATTTTTTGGGGTAAAAACGCCAGAACTATTTCTAGAAACTATCAGGAACTGTAGAACTAAGCTGCATGCGAAAGGAACTCACTTTTTTTTTTGATCTGCTGGACAATGATCTGCTAATTTCACACACACCGAAATTACAACGAATAAAATACGAACCGACTTCAAATACCACTAAAACAGGCACTGCAAAAAGCCGACGCCGACACCCACGCCCACGCTCACGCCCACGCCCACGCCCACGCCAATGCCCACGCCCACAACGACGCCCACACCCACACCCACACCCCCACCCACACCCACACTCACACCCACACTCACACCCACACTCACACCCACACCCAAACTCTCACTCACGCTCACACTCACACTCCTACCCACACCCACACCCACACTCACACTCACACTCACACACACACTCACACTCACACTCCCACTCCCACTCCCACTCCCGCTCCCGCTCCCGCTCCCACTCCCACTCCCAATTCCACGCCAGAACTATTTCTAAAAACTATCAGGACTCACCTTTTTTTTTATCTGCTGCAAAGTGATCTGCTACGTAAAGTTAGCAGATCATTTTTTTAATTGACATTTTTTGGGGTAAAAATGCCAGAACTATTTCTAAAAACTATCAGGAACTACAGAACTCAGCTACATGCGAAAGGAACTCACCTTTTTTTTTGATCTGCTGCACAATGATCTGCTAATTTCACACACACCGAAATTACAAAGAAAAAAATACGAACCGACTTCAAATACCACTAAAAACAGGCACTGCAAAAAGCCGACGCCGACGCCGATGCCGACGCCGACGCCGACGCCCACGCCCACGCCGACGCAGACGCAGACGCCAACGCCGACGCCGATGCCGACGCCGACGCAGACGCAGACGCAGACGCCGACGCCGATGCCGACGCCGACGCCATCGCCGACGCCGAGCAGACGCCGACGCCGACGCAGACGTAGACGCAGACGCAGACGCCGACGCCGTAGCAGACGCAAACACCGACGCAGACACCGTCGCCGAAAACCACGCCCACGCCCACGCCCACGCACACGCTCAGGCCCACGCCCACGCCCACGCTCACACTCACTCTCACACTCACACCCACACCCACACCCACACCCACACCCACACCCACACCCACACACACTCGCACTCACACTCACACACACACACACTCACACACACACACACACTCACAATCACACTCACACACACACTCACACTCACACTCACACTCACACTCACACTCCCACTCCCACTCCAAATTCCACGCCAGAACTATTTCTAAAAACTATCAGGACTCACCTTTTTTTTGATCTGCTGCAAAGTGATCTACTACGGGAAGTTAGCAGATCATTTCTTTAATTGACATTTTTTGGGGTATAAACGCCATAACTTTTTCTAAAAACTATCAAGAACTATAGAACTCAGCTGCATGCGAAAAGAACTCACCGTTTTTTTTTGATCTGCTGCAAAGTGATCTGCTACGTAAAGTTAGCAGATCATTTTTTTAATTGACATTTTTTGGGGTAAAATTGCCAGAACTATTTCTAAAAACTATCAGGAACTATAGAACTAAGCTGCATGCGAAAGGAACTCACTTTTTTTTTGATCTGCTGGAAAATGATCTGCTAATTTCACACACACCGAAATTACAAAGAAAAAAATACGAACCGACTTCAAATACCACTAAAAACAGGCACTGCAAAAAGCCGACGCCGACGCCGACGCCGAAGCCGACGCCAACGCCCACGCCCACGCCCACGCCCACGCCCATGCCCACGCCCACACCCACACCCACACCCACACCCACACCCACACCCACACCCATACCCACACCCACACCCACACTCACACCCTCACCCACACTCACAATCCCACTCACACTCCCACTCCCACTCCCACTCCCACTCCCACTCCCACTCCCACTCCCACTCCCACTCCCGCTCCCAATCCCACTCCCACTCCCAATTCCACGCCAGAACTATTTCTAGAAACTATCAGGAACTATAGAACTCAGCTGCATGCGAAAGGAACTCACCTTTTTTTTTTTGATCTGCTGCAAAGTGATCTGCTACTTAAAGTTAGCAGATCATTTTTTAATTGACATTTTTTGGGGTAAAAACGCCAGAACTATTTCTAAAAACTATCAGGAACTATAGAATTAAGCTGCATGCGAAAGGAACTCACTTTTTTTTTTGATCTGCTGGACAATGATCTGCTAATTTCACACACACCGAAATTACAACGAAAAAAATACGAACCGACTTCAAATACCACTAAAAACAGGCACTGCAAAAGCCGACGCTGACGCCGACACCCACGCCCACGCTCACGCCTACGCCCACGCCCATGCCCACGCCCACAACCACGCCCACACTCACACCCACACCCACACCCCCACCCACACCCACACTCACACCCACACTCACACCCACACCCAAACTCACACTCACGCTCACACTCACACCCACACCCACACCCACACTCACACTCACACTCACACACACACTCACACTCCCAGTCCCACTCCCACTCCCGCTCCCGCTCCAACTCCCACTCCCAATTCCACGCCAGAACTATTTCTAAAAACTATCAGGGCTCACCTTTTTTTTGATCTGCTGCAAAGTGATCTACTACGGGAAGTTAGCAGATCATTTCTTTAATTGGCATTTTTTGGGGTAAAAACGCCAGAACTATTTCTAGAAACTATCAGGAACTGTAGAACTAAGCTGCATGCGAAAGGAACTCACTTTTTTTTTTGATCTGCTGGACAATGATCTGCTAATTTCACACACACCGAAATTACAACGAATAAAATACGAACCGACTTCAAATACCACTAAAACAGGCACTGCAAAAAGCCGACGCCGACACCCACGCCCACGCTCACGCCCACGCCCACGCCCACGCCAATGCCCACGCCCACAACGACGCCCACACCCACACCCACACCCCCACCCACACCCACACTCACACCCACACTCACACCCACACTCACACCCACACCCAAACTCTCACTCACGCTCACACTCACACTCCTACCCACACCCACACCCACACTCACACTCACACTCACACACACACTCACACTCACACTCCCACTCCCACTCCCACTCCCGCTCCCGCTCCCGCTCCCGCTCCCACTCCCACTCCCAATTCCACGCCAGAACTATTTCTAAAAACTATCAGGACTCACCTTTTTTTTTATCTGCTGCAAAGTGATCTGCTACGTAAAGTTAGCAGATCATTTTTTTAATTGACATTTTTTGGGGTAAAAATGCCAGAACTATTTCTAAAAACTATCAGGAACTACAGAACTCAGCTACATGCGAAAGGAACTCACCTTTTTTTTTGATCTGCTGCACAATGATCTGCTAATTTCACACACACCGAAATTACAAAGAAAAAAATACGAACCGACTTCAAATACCACTAAAAACAGGCACTGCAAAAAGCCGACGCCGACGCCGATGCCGACGCCGACGCCGACGCCCACGCCCACGCCGACGCAGACGCAGACGCCAACGCCGACGCCGATGCCGACGCCGACGCAGACGCAGACGCAGACGCCGACGCCGATGCCGACGCCGACGCCATCGCCGACGCCGAGCAGACGCCGACGCCGACGCAGACGTAGACGCAGACGCAGACGCCGACGCCGTAGCAGACGCAAACACCGACGCAGACACCGTCGCCGAAAACCACGCCCACGCCCACGCCCACGCACACGCTCAGGCCCACGCCCACGCCCACGCTCACACTCACTCTCACACTCACACCCACACCCACACCCACACCCACACCCACACCCACACACACTCGCACTCACACTCACACACACACACACTCACACACACACACACACTCACAATCACACTCACACACACACTCACACTCACACTCACACTCACACTCACACTCCCACTCCCACTCCAAATTCCACGCCAGAACTATTTCTAAAAACTATCAGGACTCACCTTTTTTTTGATCTGCTGCAAAGTGATCTACTACGGGAAGTTAGCAGATCATTTCTTTAATTGACATTTTTTGGGGTATAAACGCCATAACTTTTTCTAAAAACTATCAAGAACTATAGAACTCAGCTGCATGCGAAAAGAACTCACCGTTTTTTTTTGATCTGCTGCAAAGTGATCTGCTACGTAAAGTTAGCAGATCATTTTTTTAATTGACATTTTTTGGGGTAAAATTGCCAGAACTATTTCTAAAAACTATCAGGAACTATAGAACTAAGCTGCATGCGAAAGGAACTCACTTTTTTTTTGATCTGCTGGAAAATGATCTGCTAATTTCACACACACCGAAATTACAAAGAAAAAAATACGAACCGACTTCAAATACCACTAAAAACAGGCACTGCAAAAAGCCGACGCCGACGCCGACGCCGAAGCCGACGCCAACGCCCACGCCCACGCCCACGCCCACGCCCATGCCCACGCCCACACCCACACCCACACCCACACCCACACCCACACCCATACCCATACCCACACCCACACTCACACCCTCACCCACACTCACACTCACAATCCCACTCACACTCCCACTCCCACTCCCACTCCCACTCCCACTCCCACTCCCACTCCCACTCCCACTCCCGCTCCCAATCCCACTCCCACTCCCAATTCCACGCCAGAACTATTTCTAGAAACTATCAGGAACTATAGAACTCAGCTGCATGCGAAAGGAACTCACCTTTTTTTTTATCTGCTGCAAAGTGATTGGCTACGGGAAGTTAGCAGATCATTTCGTTAATTGACATTTTTTGGGGTAAAAACGCCAGAACTATTTCTAAAAACTATCAGGAACTATAGAACTAAGCTGCATGCGAAAGGAACTCACTTTTTTTTTTGATCTGCTGGACAATGATCTGCTAATTCCCAATTCCACGCCAGAAGAACTGGAGAGAATATGACTCAAAGAAAACGTAAAAAACCGGAGTCTGAGATTACCGAGGCTATACAGGCACTTTCTATGGATCTCAATAAAAAAATTGAGGATATGCGTGGGGATATGAACAGTGCGTTGGACCGATTAACCGAAAACATGATTAATATACGGACTGATCTCGCTGCAATATCTCAAGTAACAATTGATATAAAAAACGAATTAAATATCTTGCGGCTGGATCATAACAAGTTAGATAATCGTGTGAATAAGCTTGAAACTAAGCAGCACGAACTTATGGGGGATATAACATCTATCCAAAAAACTGTTGAATACACAATGGATCAACAAGAAGTCCTTAAGAGCAAAATTGATTCTACCTGCAGTACTAAGACTAGCGCGGAAACCATGCAAAACACTATATGCAGCTTGGAGGCCAAAGTTGATTCCATGGAGGAACAAGCCCGGCAGTGTAACTTGGAACTGTGCAATGTTCCCGAAAAACGGAATGAAAATCTATTGAATCTCATGGATACTATCTGCACCCAAATTAAATTTCCTTTGTCTCAAAAAGATATCTTGGCTATACACAGAGTGCCTCATGCTCATAAAGACAACAAAACGCCGAAGAATATAATTGTCAAATTAAGTTCGCGTATCCTAAGGGATAATTTATTGAGCTCTTTTCGGCTGGCAAAAGGATTGAATACAAATCAACTGGGATTTTCCGGTACCCTCCAACCAACATTTATGCATGAACATCTTACATTGAAAAAGAAGCATTTATTTCGGCAGGCACGGGATGCGGTCAGAAAAAACAATTACAAGTACATCTGGGTCAAGCATTCTACCATCCTTGTGCGAGAGATTGATTCTGAACCCGCGATCGCGATACGTTCAATTCGGGATATCGATAAAATTAGGCCTAATATTCGTCAAACCAAGTAATAATTTTGTGGTTTATATTTTTTATATTCTTTTTGACTATACACGATTAATAAATAGAGTTATGTACTTGTACATTTGGATTTCTTGGCCTATTATGAATATTGGTTTGAGTGTCTATTGTAGTCACATATTTAGTACTACGTATTGTGTGCATAAAAACAAATTGCAGTTATATCCTTTGATTTCAATAATAATTAAGTCATTTTACACGTTTATTTTTAAAGTGTTAAGATGTTTCATAGTCTGGACCATTCTCACGTTTCACCCGTATAACATAGAATTATTAAGAATTACTATACAAATATCACTCGTATATTGTGATTGGCGTGATTATGGATAGCTTGACAGTTTATTACCAGAATTGTAGGGGAACACGTACGAAACTTAATATATTACACATGAATATATTATCCAATTGCTACGATATCATCGTTCTTACTGAGACTTGGCTTACAACTCAAATATTTGATAGTGAATTTATAGACGAACGCTATGTGGTATATCGCTGCGACCGCGACCGCACAGCCACGCATAAAAAGGACGGAGGTGGAGTTCTCATAGCAGTTCTAAAACACTTGCGCTCGCAGGCCGTTCCTCTTAATTTTCCGTACCATACAAGTATTGAAAATGTTTTTGTCCAACTGGCATATGATGGACAGGATGCCCTTTTAATTAGTGCGGTGTATATTCCACCGGACTGCCCAGAGGAAGTATATGTCTCGCACTTTGATGCCATTCAGCATCTTACGGACACACTAACCTTCAGTAATATTGTCCTATTAGGGGACTATAACCTACCTGACATAGATTGGCTTCCCACAACTACTAATTCTTCTAACGCTCTATCTTTTCAGCCTTCGACGTCTATTCACAGGAACTTGAATAATTTCATGTCTCTACTTGATGCTTCCCAATTTAATTTCGTTAAAAATCCCTTTAACCGAATGCTAGATTTAATTATAAGCAATACAGCTTGCTCCATTCATGTACCGCCGATTCCTTTAGTACCTATTGATCAAATACATCCACCTTTTTATGCCATTATTCATTACAAATGCGTAGTTAAAACCATTAAGCATGCTCAAGTAGTTAAATATAATTTTTATAAAGCAAACTATGAAATTATTAACGAAGAACTAAGTAGGGTTGATTGGGATACTATTTTCTCTGGACTATCGGCCGACGAATGCGTAACAGTTTTTTATGACACTTTATTTAATTCAATAAAAACACACGCTCCTAAATGTAAATCAAAAACATCAAAATTTCCTAAATGGTTCTCCAGTTCACTTATCCGTATTTTTAGGAATAAAAATAAAGCCTGGATTAAGTGGAAAAAATACAATAATATTTCCGATTATGAACAATTTTCTTTCTTACGCCGCAGGTTTATCAGGGAGTGTAAGGCTAATTACGCACGCTATATAAGTTCCGTGGAGCAAAATATCAAAAAGAATACTAAACATTTATTTAGATATATCTCGAACCGGAAAGGTAACGCTGGCGTGCCATCGATCATGTCTTACAAAAACCAGAAGTCTAGTGACCCACTTCATATATGCAATATGTTCATGGATTTCTTCCACTCGGTATATGAACCCTCCACTCTTACTCGTAATTATAGCGGGGCATGGTCGCCACCGAAAGAAAGCTCAGACAAATGCACCCTTATTGACACTATAACATTTACACCCGCCCAAGTTCTGAGATCTCTGAAAGCTCTAGATCCTTCAAAAGGTCCTGGACCGGATGGTTTGCCCCCGTATTTCTTAAAACGGACGGCTGATAGCCTTTATATCCCATTACATATTATATATAATAGATGTATCTCACAAGGAACTTTCCCTGAACTATGGAAAACAGCAAATGTAACACCAGTTCATAAATCAGGTGCAATACAAGATGTGGAAAACTACCGCCCTATCTCTATTTTGTCCGCCCTGTCGAAGCTTTTCGAGAGACTTGTACACGATTCCGTACACTCGACTATTTATAATTTAATCATAGATCAACAACACGGTTTTGTTAAAAGTAAATCAACAACAACTAACTTAATTATATTTGTAGATTATCTTTTCAAAAATATGGATCAGCGAACACAAGTTGATGCCGTGTACACAGACTTTCGAAAAGCGTTCGACAAGGTGGACCATGAATTGCTGTTGCGCAAAATTGCGTACAACGGAATAAGAGGTAATCTACTCCGCTGGTTCACCTCCTACATCACGAATAGAACCCAAAAAGTTGTCATCAAGGGATTCCATTCTGCAGTTGTGACTGTTACGTCGGGAGTTCCTCAGGGCTCAATAATAGGGCCCCTTTTATTTATTTTATTTGTAAACGACATAGCAAATTGTTTTAGGCACTCAAAATTTTTACTATACGCGGACGACCTAAAATTATACAAAACTATTAAAACTCCTGTCGATTGTTGTCTGCTTCAGGAGGATTTAGAGCGGCTTTCCAAGTACTGCATTGATAATAAAATTCAATTAAGTATTGCTAAGTGTGTCAGTATTTCATTCACAAAAAACCAAAATGTGATTCCATACAAATATCATATAAATCATGTTGCTTTATCAAAGTCTTCTACCGTACGAGACCTTGGGGTTTTGCTCGACGATAAACTTCATCTAGATGAACACATTGACACAATTGTTAAGAACGCTTATCGCATGTACGGGTTCGTTATGAGATCTACACTTGAATTTAGGAATGCGAGCACATATATTCATTTATACAAGTCCTTGGTCAGATCTCAACTGGAATATGCTGTGGCAGTCTGGAACCCACTGTATAACACATACGTTGACGCCATAGAGATGGTTCAGCGCAAGTTCTTAAAGTCTACACACTATAGATGTAGTCGTAGTTACGCAACTTACGAGGATCTACTTGAAAACTATAATGTTATGAGTTTGAAGTCCAGACGATTATTCTTGGAAATTATGCTTCTTTATGATGTTTGTAATAATCGATATAACTGCACTGACTTAACTAGTAATTTAAGTTACATTGTTCCTCGAACTGTTATAAGGCGAAAGGTGCGCACATTTCCGTTGTTTGCTGTACCATCATGTAGAACAAGCGCGGGAGTTCGCGCACCTTTGCGACGCATGTGTCAAGATTTTAATGATCATTTTACAGACTTAGATATATTTGCTACGCGTGCTAATGCATTTAGATGTATTTTAATTCAATATATTAAGCAGATAAAATAATAGCATCTTCATGTAGTGACTATTTTTATAGTATTTCCGATTTCTTTTTTTTTTTTTCTTTAATGTCAATATTTAAAAAAAATTAATAACAACTTAGTTGCAAAAATTGTCATTACTCAACATATATTCTGTGGATTACGCTGTAAGTGCACATTTAGTCATTGTTAATTTATCTATTCGTTGTAATTATATCTAGTGTGTAACTGTTTGTAAATCCCTAATAAATAAATAAAATAAATAAAACTATTTCTAAAAACTATCAGGACTCACCTTTTTTTGTATCTGCTGCAAAGTGATCTACTACGGGAAGTTAGCAGATCATTTCTTTAATTGACGTTGTTTGGGGTAAAAACGCCAGAACTATTTCTAAAAACTATCAAGAACTATAGAACTCAGCTGCATGCGAAAGGAACTCACCTTCTTTTTTTGATCTGCTGCAAAGTGATCTGCTACGTAAAGTTAGCAGATCATTTTTTTAATTGACATTTTTTGGGGTAAAAATGCCAGAACTATTTCTAAAAACTATCAGGAACTACAGAACTCAGCTGCATGCGAAAGGAACTCACCTTTTTTTTTGATCTGCTGCACAATGATCTGCTAATTTCACACACACCGAAATTACAAAGAAAAAAATACGAACCGACTTCAAATACCACTAAAAACAGGCACTGCAAAAAGCCGACGCCGAAGCCGATGCCGACGCCGACGCCGACGCCCACGCCCACGCCGACGCAGACGCAGACGCCAACGCCGACGCCGACGCCGACGCCGACGCAGACGCAGACGCAGACGCCGACTCCGACGCCGACGCCGACGCCGACGCCGACGCCGACGCCGTGCAGACGCCGACGCCGACGCAGACGTAGACGCAGACGCAGACGCAGACGCCGACGCCGTAGCAGACGCAAACGCCGACGCAGACGCCGTCACCGAAAACCACGCCCACGACCACGCCCACGCACACGCTCAGGCCCACGCCCACGCCCACGCCCACGCTCACACTCACTCTCACACCCACACCCACACCCACACCCACACCCACACACACTCACACTCGCACTCACACTCACACTCACACACACACTCACACTCACACTCCCACTCCCACTCCAAATTCCACGCCAGAACTATTTCTAAAAACTATCAGGACTCACCTTTTTTTTGATCTGCTGCAAAGTTATCTACTCTGGGAAGTTAGCAGATCATTTCTTTAATTGACATTTTTTGGGGTATAAACGCCATAACTTTTTCTAAAAACTATCAAGAACTATAGAACTCAGCTGCATGCGAAAGGAACTCACCTTTTTTTTTGATCTGCTGCAAAGTGATCTGCTACGTAAAGTTAGCAGATCATTTTTTTAATTGACATTTTTTGGAGTAAAATTGCCAGAACTATTTCTAAAAACTATCAGGAACTATAGAACTAAGCAGCATGCGAAAGGAACTCACTTTTTTTTTTGATCTGCTGGACAATGATCTGCTAATTTCACACACACTACGAACCGACTTCAAATACCACTAAAAACAGGCACTGCAAAAAGCCGACGCCAACGCCGACACCCACGCCCACGCTCACGCCCACGCCCACGCCCATGCCCATGCCCACAACCACGCCCACACCCACACCCACACCCCCACCCACACCCCCACCCACACCCACACTGACACCCACACCCAAACTCACACTCACACTCACACCCACACCCACACCCACACTCACACTCACACTCACACACACACTCACATTCACACTCACACTCCCACTCCCAGTCCCACTCCCGCTCCCGCTCCCGCTCCCACTCCCACTCCCAATTCCACGCCAGAACTATTTCTAAAAACTATCAGGACTCACCTTTTTTTTGATCTGCTGCAAAGTGATCTACTACGGGAAGTTACCAGATCATTTCTTTAATTGGCATTTTTTGGGGTAAAAACGCCAGAACTATTTCTAAAAACTATCAAGAACTATAGAACTCAGCTGCATGCGAAAGGAACTCACCTTTTTTTTTGATCTGCTGCAAAGTTATCTACTCTGGGAAGTTAGCAGATCATTTCTTTAATTGACATTTTTTGGGGTATAAACGCCATAACTTTTTCTAAAAACTATCAAGAACTATAGAACTCAGCTGCATGCGAAAGGAACTCACCTTTTTTTTTGATCTGCTGCAAAGTGATCTGCTACGTAAAGTTAGCAGATCATTTTTTTAATTGACATTTTTTGGGGTAAAATTGCCAGAACTATTTCTAAAAACTATCAGGAACTATAGAACTAAGCAGCATGCGAAAGGAACTCACTTTTTTTTTTGATCTGCTGGACAATGATCTGCTAATTTCACACACACTACGAACCGACTTCAAATACCACTAAAAACAGGCACTGCAAAAAGCCGACGCCGACGCCGACACCCACGCCCACGCTCACGCCCACGCCCACGCCCACGCCCATGCCCATGCCCACAACCACGCCCACACCCACACCCCCACCCACACCCACACTCACGCCCACGCCCACGCCCATGCCCATGCCCACAACCACGCCCACACCCACACCCCCACCCACACCCACACTCACACCCACACTCACACCCACACTGACACCCACACCCAAACTCACACTCACACTCACACCCACACCCACACCCACACTCACACTCACACTCACACACACACTCACATTCACACTCCCGCTCCCACTCCCACTCCCAATTCCACGCCAGAACTATTTCTAAAAACTATCAGGACTCACTTTTTTTTGATCTGCTGCAAAGTGATCTACTACGGGAAGTTACCAGATCATTTCTTTAATTGGCATTTTTTGGGGTAAAAACGCCAGAACTATTTCTAGAAACTATCAGGAACTATAGAACTCAGCTGCATGCGAAAGGAACTCACCTTTTTTTTTATCTGCTGCAAAGTGATTGGCTACGGGAAGTTAGCAGATCATTTCGTTAATTGACATTTTTTGGGGTAAAAATGCCAGAACTATTTCTAAAAACTATCAGGAACTATAGAACTAAGCTGCATGCGAAAGGAACTCACTTTTTTTTTTGATCTGCTGGACAATGATCTGCTAATTCCCAATTCCACGCCAGTACTATTTCTAAAAACTATCAGGACTCACCTTTTTTTGTATCTGCTGCAAAGTAATCTACTACGGGAAGTTAGCAGATCATTTCTTTAATTGACATTGTTTGGGGTAAAAACGCCAGAACTATTTCTAAAAACTATCAAGAACTATAGAACTCAGCTGCATGCGAAAGGAACTCACCTTCTTTTTTTTGATCTGCTGCAAAGTGATCTGCTACGTAAAGTTAGCAGATCATTTTTTTTATTGACATTTTTTGGGGTAAAAATGCCAGAACTATTTCTAAAAACTATCAGGAACTACAGAACTCAGCTGCATGCGAAAGGAACTCACCTTTTTTTTTGATTTCACACACACCGAAATTACAAAGAAAAAAATACGAACCGACTTCAAATACCACTAAAAACAGGCACTGCAAAAAGCCGACGCCGACGCCGATGCCGACGCCGACGCCGACGCCGACGCCCACGCCGACGCAGACGCAGACGCCAACGCCGACGCCGACGCAGACGTAGACGCAGACGCAGACGCAGACGCCGACGCCGTAGCAGACGCAAACGCCGACGCAGACGCCGTCGCCGAAAACCTCGCCCACGCCCACGCCCACGTACACGCTCAGGCCCACGCCCACGCCCACGCCCACGCTCACACTCACTCTCACACCCACACCCACACCCACACCCACACACACTCACACTCGCACTCACACTCACACTCACACTCACACACACACTCACACTCACACTCCCACTCCCACTCCAAATTCCACGCCAGAACTATTTCTAAAAACTATCAGGACTCACCTTTTTTTTGATCTGCTGCAAAGTTATCTACTCTGGGAAGTTAGCAGATCATTTCTTTAATTGACATTTTTTGGGGTATAAACGCCATAACTTTTTCTAAAAACTATCAAGAACTATAGAACTCAGCTGCATGCGAAAGGAACTCACCTTTTTTTTTTGATCTGCTGCAAAGTGATCTGCTACGTAAAGTTAGCAGATCATTTTTTTAATTGACATTTTTTGGGGTAAAATTGCCAGAACTATTTCTAAAAACTATCAGGAACTATAGAACTAAGCAGCATGCGAAAGGAACTCACTTTTTTTTTTGATCTGCTGGACAATGATCTGCTAATTTCACACACACCGAAATTACAAAGAAAAAAATACGAACCGACTTCAAATACCACTAAAAACAGGCACTGCAAAAAGCCGACGCCGACGCCGACGCCGAAGCCGACGCCAACGCCCACGCCCACGCTCACGCCCACGCCCACGCCCATGCCCACGCCCACGCCCACACCCACACCCATACCCACACCCACACCCACACTCACACCCTCACCCACACTCACACTCACACTCACACTCACAATCCCACTCACACTCCCACTCCCACTCCCACTCCCACTCCCGCTCCCGCTCCCACTCCCACTCCCACTCCCAATTCCACGCCAGAACTATTTCTAAAAACTATCAGGACTCACCTTTTTTTGATCTGCTGCAAAGTGATCTACTACGGGAAGTTAGCAGATCATTTCTTTAATTGGCATTTTTTGGGGTAAAAACGCCAGAACTATTTCTAAAAACTATCAAGAACTATAGAACTCAGCTGCATGCGAAAGGAACTCACCTTTTTTTTTTGATCTGCTGCAAAGTGATCTGCTACGTAAAGTTAGCAGATCATTTTTTAAATTGACATTTTTTGGGGTAAAAACGCCAGAACTATTTCTAAAAACTATCAGGAACTATAGAACTAAGCTGCATGCGAAAGGAACTTACTTTTTTTTTTGATCTGCTGGACAATGATCTGCTAATTTCACACACACCGAAATTACAAAGAAAAAAATACGAACCGATTCGCTTCAAATACCACTAAAAACAGGCACTGCAAAAAGAAAAATAACTCAATTACAATTTTATTCAAAAGACAAAAATACGCGTTAGACTTTTCTTCTGAAGTCGGTGCCAAGGGCGAAACATAACATAACATAACTTCACGCCTGTATCCCCGAAGGGGTAGGCAGAGGTGTATTACACACCCACGAAACACATCGGAAAAATTCAATATCATTCGAGACGTCTGATTCCCGTTTGGTTTGTGTGGCTGAAGACACAAACAACAGAGACAGATACGTGGACACTCTACCTACGCTTAGAACATCATCGCTTGCGCGGGGAGACATGCTTCCAATAGTATAAGAATAATATTATGTTGTGTGCTAATAGGTAAGCACCTATTTGGCTTGGCACCGACTGCAATAGAAAAGTCCTCCGCGTATTTTTGTCTTTTGAATTAAATCCGTAATTCAGTTATTTTACTTTTTTCAGTGCCTGTTTTTAGTGGTATTTGAAGTCGGTTTTTTAATTTTTTTTATTAATGTTTTATTTATTGGTCCCTTTTTAGTGAACGTAACTTAATTCATATGGCACTACCAGCACCCGAGAGCCAAACCTGATGTTGAAAAAATGAAAAGATTCCGTATAATTTACAACCTTCCTTCATTTTGGATGCGACGCGGTTTCATATAAAAATAGATATAGAGAATAGAGAGAATAGACATGTGGCCAGCCGGATGCGGTTGGCTGCAAGTGCGACTTCATTTTAAAAGCCAGTAGTACCTACTCTAACAAACATCAGTGTTTTCAGCTTACCTTCATCATCATCCTCATAGGATTGCGTCCAAAGTTTATACTTGGGAGCCTAAGGTACGCTTATTGCTTTTTATTGGTATGTCCCCGTAGCCTCGTAGCCCCGAGAGGAAAACCTGCGCCAGGGCTTCGTATGTTGGTTAGCAAGTGCGCCAACTGGCAGATGAGGTTGGTTTGCGCCCCAAAGGAGGGCCCTGTATACCCTAGCTTTGATAGTGGGTACTATTCATACTTTCTTTATAATAATTTTTGTTTTTGAACAATAACTGAAAAATCCAAGTCAAAATTGTTCAAGTACAAAAATTATTATAAACAAAGTATGAATATTTTATTGAGCTGAGCGAAGCGAAGCTCTTATACGTGGCTAAGCCGTTTGGTCGAGACTGTACTCCTCCGGAACCACAATACCGATCTTGACCAAATTTGCCATGGTGATAGTGTAGACACCGCTGAGTGTTTAGAGGGGTCTACTGTTCAAATACAATGTACCATTGAGGAATAATCACCGAAAAACAGTTTCACGAGCGCGCGGCCTTAGCTAAGCGCGCGACCGTAGTAAGATGTCTTATTTTCAAGTAAGAGTCCTGCTCGCTCAGTTCAATTTATTTCAGTCGCACCCTGCACTGAATTCCTAGTTGAGCTGAACGAAGCGAAGCTCTTATACGTGGCTAAGCCGTTTGGTCGAGACTGTACTCCTCCGGAACCACAATTCCGATCTTGACCAAATTTGCCATGGTGATAGTGTAGACACCGCTGAGTGTTTAGAGGGGTCAACTGTTCAAATACAATGTACCATTGAGGAATAATCATCGAAAAACAGTTTCACGAGGGCGCGGCCTTAGCTATGCGCGCGACCGTAGTAAGATGCCTTATTTTTCAAGTAAGAGTCCTGCTCGCTCAGCTCAATTTATTTCAGTCGCACCCTGCACTGAATTCCTAGTTAACTTTTATGGCGTGTTCTTGTTAAGTATGTATATAAGAAAGACTCGACGGAGCAAAAAATTTTTTTGACTACAATTATTCAAACCCTTTTTTAATTTCTAGGGGTCTGAATCACCTGCGTCCGTAGGAATGAATCTCTACACGTGGACCCTGGGTGGTGCTAATCAAGTGATACTCTGGTGGTAGGTTTCGACCGATGGCTTGTGACCACCCACCGAGCAAAGACGTACCGCTAAATAGCCTGGCTGTGTTCCGGTACGATATTCGGTGCAGCCACTCGGGAGGATGGGTCGAAGTAGCTGTTCCACTACGGACTGACCGACCTGTTGCACTCTGTTATGGAGGCATCGGGATGCTGGCCTTGGAGGGTAGCGGGATTCAAGGCATGGTGTAGTAGTATGTTAGTAACATATGAAAGGCTGCCTCGCCAACTGTCGAAAAGTCCCGGCATGCCCCATCATGCCGGTTGATGACCGGAAGAGAGGGCCCGATGGACATTTCCAGGGGGGCTCGGGTGTCCCCGCAGTCTCCAGTCTTGTTTCCTAATGATGCCGTTTATCCAGAGTGTGCCTGCGAAATCCCCTCGGATACCCCCCCGCCGGCCAGCGGAGGCGGTTATGTCGGGCTTGAACCGACTAAAACGTAAGGTAAGGTTGGCCATTAAGCATATTTCTCGCACCCCGATGGCTGCTACGAGGTCACGCCTCGGCACCTCCCACACTGGGCAGTCCACCAGTGTGTGCAGCCCCGATTCCTCGCGTCGCAGTGATGACACTCAGGCGTTGGCTCCTTCCTGATCCGATGCCGGTGGTCCTCGAAGCTCCCCTTACCGGAGATCACCTGCGTCAGTCGGTACGAGAGGCTTTCGTGTCGCCTCTCTAGCCAATCCTCCATGATGGGCCTTACCGCCGCTATAGCGCCGTGCCCTGCGCTTGGTGAGACTCGTAAGCTTAAGATGCGTTAAATCGTTAAATCTCA
This sequence comes from Cybosia mesomella, assembly GCA_946251805.1. Taxonomy (NCBI): domain Eukaryota; kingdom Metazoa; phylum Arthropoda; class Insecta; order Lepidoptera; family Erebidae; genus Cybosia; species Cybosia mesomella. The sequence goes on from OX276406.1 coordinate 6,649,070, forward strand.
CCCAGTTGGTCCAGGGGGCAACGAGGGTACCGGATGTTGAGACGCACACAGCCAATTGCTTGGACCTTCTGCTGACAACTGATCCAGACCGCTACTCGGTGTCGATTTCTTCACCACTGGGTAGTTCCGACCAGTGTCTCGTGAAGTCTGTATCCGTCTACTCCCCGACCGACACTAGTCCCAGGGGCTCCCGTCGGGTTTGGCGATACAGGGCAGCAGATTGGGGTGAGATGCAATCCTTCTTCGCATCTTACCCTTGGTAGCCTGCATGCTTCTCTTCTACTGATCCATCCGTCTGCGCGGGCGCCGTGGTGGATGTTTTGCGGCAGGGAATGGAGTATTACATTCCGTTTTCTGACATAAACATGTCTGGCGGGGCTCGACCTTGGTTTGGCGCCGAATGCGGTAGTGCCGAAGCACTCAAGCATGCGACTTACTTGGCTTGGGTCGATGCCCGCAACCGCGGGGCGGAGGACGTATCTTAAAAGAAGAGAGCCTTCAACAGGGCTGCCAAGTTTTGCAAGAAGACTTGGCGAAAGGCCCGCTTTGATCATATTGGCCGTATTGGAAACGAACTTGCATTGTATCCAGCGGGCAGTAAAGCGTTTTGGGCTCTAGCAAAGTCGGTTGAGTCCAACTTCTGTTGCCCTTCACTGCCTCAACTGCGGAAGGGACACTGGCCCACTCCGCTGAGGGAAAGCCAAATTTATTTGCTTCACTTTTGGCGGAGTCTTCGCGTCTAGACGCCGGAACGACGAAGCCTCCTGCTCCTCCTGTAGGATGTGGGACGCGCATGGCAGATATCAGCATCCGACAGAGGGATGTACGTAGGGTGCTAAGTAATCTGGATGTGAATAAGGCCAGTGGATTCCAGCAGTAGTACTCAGGACTTGTTTCGTCTCTCATATGAGACCGGTCAAGTACCGAAGGCTTGGAAGCACGCCAACGTGCAACCTGTGCCCAAAAAGGGCAGCCGGGCGGACCCTGTCAATTACAGACCAATTCAGTAACGTCCATACTCTGTAAGACTATGACACGTGTACTGAATAAAAGCTCCTGGCATACCTTGAAACGAACGATCTCCTCAGTGATTGGCAATATGGCTTTCGCCAAAACCGTTCCACTGGGGACCTTCTTGTGTTTGCCACCCACATTTGGAGTGAGGCCATTGAGAGGCACGGAAGGCACTTGCCGTTTCTCTCGACATCTCGAAGACTTTTGACAGGGTCTGGCACGATAGACTAATTGGCAAGCTTAACAGCCTGCCCCCCGGCTTATTTTATCTTATCCTGGCTGTCTGGATCACCGACTTCCTGAGGAATCGGTCTATCCGAGTGGACGTTGACGGCTACACATCCGACCGATTAGCAATCAACGCTAGGGCCCCTCAGGGGTCGGTACTCTCGGCTACATTATTCTTGTTGCACATAAACGACCTGCTCAAGCCCAGTACTTTTGGGTACATAGACGACAACAAAGTAGTCGAGAGTTACGAGTCCAACCCCCGAGCCAGCGTGGGACAGATCCGGTCTCTCGGAGAGGCTATAGTTGAGCGTTTGAATTTGTCCTTGAAAGCGGTCTCCGATTGGGGTGATGCTAACTTGGTCAAATTCAATGCTACTAAGGCCCAGGCGTGTCTTTTCTCCGCCAAGCGAAGTCAATTTCAGTCAAACCCCATATTCCGAAATGCATCCGTGCCGATAACCGACCGTTTCAAGCTTCTTGGCGTTACTCTAACATCCACCCTCACTTTTGAGTCTTACATTGAGGCTAAAGTTCAAGTGGCTGCTAAAAAGCTGGGCATTCTGTCGAAGGTGCGACAGTACTTCACACCGGAACAGTAGCGCAGGTTCGATCCTGTATGGAGTACTAATCGTATCTGTGTGGTGGCTCAGCTAAATACCACCTAGAAGCGCTGGAGACAATAGAGAGATGGGCCAAGAGGATGAGCCTCTTGGCCCGTCTCTCAACGACGTCTAACAACGATGCAGTCGTCAAGAAAAGGCTTCTTTGAACATCGACGCAAAGTTCTAGGCCTATCGGTCTTCTATCGGATGCATTTCGGAGAGTGTGCGCTGGAATTGCACAACTTGATACCTAAAACCCTTTCCACCAACGAACGGTCAGACGCACAGCGACACGCCACCGCTACATGGTGGATATTCCACTCATACGCACGAAACGTTTCGGCGACACATTTATTATGCGTACAGCTAAGGAGTGGAATTGCCTGCCTGAGTCTGTGTTTCCGGAAAGCTATAACCTCGGAATTTTCAAGTCTCGAGTTAATAGGTTCCTTCAAGGCAAACGTGATCCATCATAGACCACATCGTCACTTACGACCAGGTAAGATAGAGGTCAAACGTGAATCTATAATTCATAAAAAAAATTACAATGAAGACGAAAGTTCAAGAAAATTTTGTTAGTTAACAAACTGTAATTTGTTAAAAAATAACTTTAAGTAAAATTTCTAACGGGAATAAAATTTTTGAAGTGTTCAGAATAATCCACTTTTTTTTCTAATTTTGAATAAATATTCAATACCTTAAAAAAAATCAATGGGTCGTAGGTACTTTTTTGATGGGGGTGTGTGTTGGGTAACCTCCTCGAGTGTCGCTCCGATTCCGATCCCGCTGCAGTCCCGGGGGAACGGAATCGGAGCGGCCGGTACACCCTGGGCGGCGGTCAATGGCTTCCCCTTCACCCCTTCATAGGGTTGGCATTGATCGTCAGCCAATACCCAACGTGGCGGGAACACATCGCTCTCCGTACTCCTCTGCTTTCAGAGGAGACAGGATGAGCGATGCTGTTAGTGGTGAGATGGCCCAGGGTCAGCCGGGGTGCGAGGGATATGCTCTATGGGTAACCTTACACCCCGGCGTCTGAAGACCCGAGACGGCGTGCGGTTTTAGTCGGTGCAAGCCCGACATAACCACCCCCGTTGGCCGGCGGGGGGGTATCCGAAGGGATTTCCGCACGATAAAAAAAAAAGGTACTTTTTTGATGCCCCGCGCGCAACTTAAAATGGTCGCGCGGAGACCCATTTCCAGCGTTAAATTAAAATTATAAATTATGGAGATAGAGTTCCGGGAACTGGATTTTTTTAATTGGAAATTTCCTCCTCTATAAGAATTTTTTTTTTGAAAATTTGAAATATTAATAATCTATGAAATATCGGCGACAAACGAAATGCCTTGTTTTTTTTCATGTTTAATTGTTTATAACTTTAGCCATTGTTTATGTGCTAATACAAGTTTTTAGTACATTTTTCTAGGCGTCATTCCGAATCCAATGAGGTATACCTCTATGGATTCGGAATGACGCCTAGAAAAAATAATTTTAAGTAACTAATTAAATAACTATTAAATAATAATTTTAAATAATTTAAATAACACATAATTTTAAGAGCAGTATCTCTATATATCTCTATATAAATATATATATATATCGCAGTATTTTCAACTTGTCGACTAGACTACTATGAAAAACCGCACTAGTGCGTGTCGGATTCGCGCACTGAAGGTTCTGTACGTACAGTACGTACAGTACGTCTACAGCTACGTAACACGTGCGTACGTACGTGTTACGCAGCTGTAGACACTGATTGAAGGGGCTAGCCCACAAACTAGGCTAGCCACTTAAACTAAAATACTTCATAATTAAAACTGCATTTTTACCATTACTACTATTAGGGCTACCTTACTAAATTCAATATGGGTTCTCTACCAATTACTTTTCTTACAGAATAAAATCTGTCCAAGTTCAATGAGTTAACAATCCACTTTTATTTATTGCCGGTGTAAGTTGCCGGAGTAAGGTTCCCATTAGCAAAAAATAAAGCTGGACCCTTAGTTCAGTTTATAACATAGAACCGAATTACAAGCGAGTGAAAATCTTTTATTAAGTATCTACATCCAGAACGGTGGCAAAGTTGAAGGAGGATATCGTTTAGTACAAAAAAAAACTTGAAAATATTGCTGCGAAGATGATATCGTATTTATAACAATCATTGAACATACATATAGATAGTTGAAGAACAAAATTTAATTAAGGGTCACAGTAGCTAAATAAATCATCGATATGGCAGTAGTTGTCGCAGCACTCTTCAGATATAGACCTCTTCGCAACGTGACTCTTCCGGGTTTCAAACAGGAGATCTATAAGACAAAAAACATTTTCTCAGGTCACGTTGATACGTTCAAAGTCTACTTGGATGAATGAATTTAATGATGTGGTTTGAATATTACAATTGGATCATTTTCTTTAATATTTAATCTGACATTGATAGATATCGTACGAGGCCGAGTAACTATAAGTCGAAGTTCACTTTGTTTGGACGCTGTTGCCTAAGCGTTTTCTAGTAAGTAGGTATTGCGTCCAAGTAGGCTGCTGTGATATCTACTAAACACCTTATAAAAAGTTGAACACGTTTTAAGTTCATTTTGATACGACATCAGTGTCCAAATGGGTATTGATTGGTTCAAATACGATGAAAATAATGTGCAAGTAAATGGATAAAGATTGTTATTCCTCTGAAGAACATCTGCTGCTGGTATTTATGGGCTCTATAAGATTTATCTTTTAATTGACTGCCATCACGATACCAATCTATATGAACATCGGCATTACTGTTGATTCTAAACGCAACACTAGAGATATCACACTTCTATAACTCCGTGAGGAAAGAAGTGAATGGTAAAAACGTAAGAAGAGAGTTCAGGCATCCAAAAACTGCACTTACCTGCCCCATCATTTAAATATGATTCTTCTCTGGAGCATGCAATAGTCAAGATTGTTTGTAATTGCCTTCCGCAAGCCCGTATCATTCCTTTCTTAGGTTGTTTTTCACCAGATGGAGCCGCTGCTGCAAATGCCACTACGAAGAGAATTGCTAGCAGCTTCATATTTAATCTGAGGAATATGTAAAACGAAGTGTCAGTAGTTTTAACGCTAACTACTAAAAAGAAAAGTATGTATGTTGAGTGAGATTATAACACTGTATGTAATTATGTATTTAATTATAGCACTCAGAACTGGAACAATATTATCACTTACCCCACTACGACGAACTTTAGAAAGAGACTGCAGCGAAAAACAAGCACAGCATCTTATACATTATTGCCACACGAAAAAAAATGTCATGACATATTATCTACAATAATTTGACCGGTGACCTACCACCGATAATAACTTCCTTTCTAAGAAATGTATGAATAGAACTGAGAAATAAATAAATAGGTAGTGTTTATCAAAATTACATTCAGAGATCAACTATTGGCCTATGCTGCCGGAAGCGGTCATAAGAAAAGAGTTTCATCTATTTAAAACAAAAGCCCTGTGTTTTGTAAGTGTGTTTGGAGCGCCCAATTAAGAGTATTTCAATGCCATTTTGATGATAAAACAGTTATTTGATAGCATAAGGAAAATAAAACGAAAATAATTTTGATTAAACAGTTATTTGATAGTAACAAAAAATTGATAAATAAATTAAACCGACTCCAAAAACCAAAAAGCCACTGAAAAGTGAAAAATCTGTGAATTTTTACAGATTTAATTCTAAAGACCAAAATGCACGGAAGACTTTTTTGTTGCAGATGCGCGGCGAGACTTATGATGTTCTGCAACTGTAGGATTGAACCTACCCTATTCTTATACCTGTTTGGCTTGGCACCAATTTCAACAGAAATGTCTTACGTACATTTTGATATTTGAAATAAATCTTTAATTTGCTTTTTTTCAGTTTTACTTTTCAGTGCCTTTTTGATATTTAATGGTTTTGCATTGGTAATAACAACGTTAGTCACATTCTATCATCGCACCGCTCACTACAGACAGGGAATTCACATTCTTCACACGTTGCGACCGGAAATTTCCCAAGAGACAAAAATTCGGGGTGCTTCAAGAAGGGCATTAGCAGTGTGACGCCCCTGGTGTTGCACACGTCCATAGGCCGCGGTAATCGCTTCCCATCAGGTGGGCCGTCTGCTTGTCTGCCACTTAAGTGATATAAAATAGAAGGATTGGAGGTGAAGTATTAGGAGGATAATTGTCGGAAATAATCCTGAGAAGGCGATATCGTGTATTAAAATACAATGGAAATACAAAATGATGATGTAATTTGTTGAAAGATATTTAATTATATGCATGTACTATTCTGGGCAGTAGCTGCGGAGGTTATTGATATGGCAGGGGTTCAGGCAGCACTCTTCAGATATGGACCTCTTCGTGACATGGCTCTTCTTGGTTTCAGATTGATGGTCGTGCTGTTGTTGGTGGTCGTGTTCGTGCTGTTGTTGGTGGTCGTGTTCGTGCTGTTGTTGATCTATAAAACAAAAAAAATAGCGTTAGTCACGTTGAGTCAGTCAAAGTTGGTTTGGACGAAGTAGATTTGATAATTTGCTATTAAGCTATCCCGGCGTTTCAGTTTCTGATCCTGACTTTTCAGTTGCTTTTCAGCAGCCATTAATATATAAACATATGAATATTCCAGGTCACTACACAACGCTATATATAGACCCAAAATAAGTATAGCTCTGTCAGCTCTCTATACCTTTTTTTTTTTTTTTTTTTTTCGTGCGGAAATCCCTTCGGATACCGCCCCCGCTGGAGAGCGGGAATCTCCAGCGGGGGCGGTTATGTCGGGCTTGCACCGACTAAAACCGCACGCCGTCTCGGGTCTTAAGACGCCGGGGTGTAAGGTTACCCATAGAGTATATCCCTCGCACCCCGACTGACCCTGGGCCATCTCCGGTTTCGAGATGGCCCCCTTACTTGCTCTCCACTGTGCCCTCTGCTAATCAGAGGGACACATGGAAAGCTTCCGAACAGCCCTCAAAAGGGCCGTCCTCGCCTCGGTCGGAGTTGGCCGTAGGCGGCAGCGTCTATCCCACCCTAGGAGAGAGGCGCTGCCGTCTCCGTTGCCCAGGGTGCACCGCGTGGAGGTCCCCAACCAAGCACCCCAGCTCTCTATACCTAACTGCAAGATACTTGTTTATGTAGACAACACAGCACTTATTGTTATGGCTGATACCTGGGATGTTGCGTATCACCGCACTGAAAAAGCTCTTGGCACTGTAATGGGATGACTAGCCTGTAATACACTAACGTTCAATACTGAAAAAACAAACTATATTACTTTTTCAGCTAACAGTGCAACTAGACCATGCATCCCCGATATCAGAGCTTATAGCTGTTATGCTGCTACCGGCAATGCTTGTAATTGCCCTACTATACAAAGAGCATCATGTGTGAGGTACCTGAGGGTATATATTGATAGCACACTCAACTGGCAGAAGCAGATTGATGTGACTGTGTATCGTGTTCGGAAACTTATATTGCCTATGAAAAAATTAAGAAATGTTGCTGATGCCCCACTCTTCATAACAGTCTACCTGGTATTGGTCCACTCACTGGTGACCTATTGCATACCAGTGTGGGGTGGCACATTTAAAAGCTCCTTACTACGGTTAGAGAGAGAGCGTCTTAAAAGTTATGGTCAATAAACCCTATCGATATCCGACTTCACAGGTCTATAAAGACATTCCTGTGCTAACTGTTAGACAGCTCTGTGCGCTCCACATAACTCTTCGCATGCACTCGACATTGATGTACGACCCCCTAATATTTGCAAGTGAATGTCGTCGTAAAGACCGCGTGTGCCGAAACATACGAACAAATACAGCCTTGGCAGATCGGCACTATCAAAGACTCAGCACTTGGCTTTATAATAAGGTCGACAAAATATGTAATATATAATATATATTACATATTTTGGTAGGGAATATTATTCCCTACCAATGACGAAGTGCAAACATGTGATAGTCCAATATCTACAGTGCAAATCCTACCAAGAGACGGGAACGTTATTCGCGAGAACTACCATGTAACCGGTACATACGTATATACATACACATACACACCCACCCTAATCACACATACACAAACCCTTTCACGCTCACATACTCTCTCTCTCTCTCTCTCTCTCTCTCTCTTACACACACACACACATATACACCCTCACTCATACTATACAATTTTATGTTTTTTATTGCATGCGTACATATTCATTCTATAATAATTCATTTGATTCCGATAATTATGATGAATTTCATTAAAAATAAAATATAAATATTCATGTCGCAAATAATATATTTGGTAAATTTTTAATTTTATAATATTTCTAAAGAATTTTTTATTGTTAAATTATTTCGATTATATTATTGTAAATGTGACATACCTGTTGGTGATCACAATTTATAGTTCCGCTTGGGGAGGAAGGCGCCGGTGTCTGTCACACAGTTTATACTAGCACAGACACCGTCGTTAACTCTATCTTTCAGATGTATCCATTTCATAATGTTCACTCTTGCACGTTTGATAATAAGATAGATATACTAGCTGACCCGGCAAACGTTGTTTTGCCATGTATATTATTTCTAGGAAACATTTTTTTAGTTCAATAAAAATAACTATCTACTATAAGTGTACTGAGATTTACTTATAATCGAAAGCGTTGTAGACAATGAAAGTATGCCGAAAACTGTATAGTGAGTAAGACAAGAGACCGGCTACGTTCTCATCCCTACTCCGTGATGTTTGATAGATGAGAGGTGACAACGGTAGACATCTAGCGGGGATAACTGATCGATTGATAGTTGATCGGTTATCGACTGGCGAAGGCGGAAAATCAAATTGAATTTAGAAAAAAATTATAATTGAAGGAAATTATTAAAAAAAAAATCGCGATGGAAAAATAGGGGTTGATCGTAGAGGGTTGAAAATTCAGGGTTGTATGTATTTTCTAATGTTGTATCATAAAAAAAATATCTAAAAATAAAATAAAAAATTAGGGGGATTACCCTTAACATTTAGGGGGATGAAAAATAGATTTTGTCCGATTCTCAGACCTACCCAATATGCACACAAAATTTCATGAGAATCGGTCAAGCCGTTTCGAAGGAGTTTAACTACAAACATCGCGACACGAGAATTTTATATATTAGATTGTGGATTACGTTTTTGAATTGAAAGAAATTGAATTGAAAATTGAAATTGAAGCTTAGCTAGCTTGTGTTATGGGTTCTAGACTGCAGATAAACATCCTTAAATACATTTTTTTTGTTAATACATATTTAAAATACATAGAAACACCAAGAAGAATGCAAGTAGATATATTGACGCAAACAAATACTTGCATTGAGCGGTAATCGAACTCGCGACCTCCAGCGTGGCAATCGCACGCCACACCATAGATGTCGTCATTCATGGTCACGGCCGTCACGGGGAATCTAACCATTATCACAACACCATCTTTAGTCTTCCCGTAAAAACCGAAACGCCGGGATCAGTGTGAATAATAAAATGCACCAAATAAATCGCGACAGAATCCCATAAAAATAGATTCATTTCAATGTTTAATATTCGCGTAAACTTCCGTCAGTGTCAGACAATTTGTAGGCGTCTAATCATGCATAAGTTTCGATTCGGCGAGTGTTCAAAGCGGTCATTAACTTTGGATAGGTGTATACTTACGTTGTCCATGATTTGAATGTAATCTTTGGTGGTGTGCGTTGCATTCATAATTTAAACGTGTTTGCAATTCTATCCCGCAAGCTTGTATCATTTCATGCGCCGGGTGCTTTTCACCAGATGCCGCTGCTGCTGCTGAAGCCACAACTACTAAGAGAATTGCTAGTGACTTCATATTTAATCTGAGGAATATGTAAAACGGGTTAGTGGCTATCGAGGGTATACAAGGCCCGTCCAACGCCTTTGGAACCCAAACCAACGTCATCTGTTAGTAGGAGCACCTGTTAAATACGTACAAGGCCTTGGCGCAGGTTTTCCTTGGCCCTGATCGTGGCTGCGGGTGTGAGGGACGGGGTAAGCCCTTCGCCCGCCGATCTAGCCACCAGCGAAGAGGCGACTTCCGTGTTTGCCTGGACGTCGCCTAAATGAGAGTTTTATGGTGTAGGTGCCCGTGACACACTACGGGCACGCGCTAGGGGGGTCGACATAGAAGTATTCTTGTATAGTTTCAGGCCCCTCCCCGACAAGGCGCTGAGTATGGCACACCGCAGGAGTTTTAGTGTGTGAAAGCCACACATAACCACGCGGACTCCCCGCGATGTTCCCAGTCGGTCCCGGACTTGCTGACATGTCAATCGAAAACAATATTCAAATCCAGGGCTCCAAAGTGCATACCTTAGACGTAATTGAGAAACTGCTGCCATGGGTCAGTGGCTATCGAAATACAACATCAAAAGTTTTTGATGTGTGTCGGTACACCTACTGATTGATGGCCGAAGCTCTGGTGTAGGTTTTCCTCTTTAGGTTAGGAGGTTAGACGGTAGTCGCTCAAATCATGGAAGGAAGGGGAGGGATGGAGGAGTTGGAGCACTCTCCAACTCCTCCATTAGGACTCCAAAGTACTAACTTTGATGTAACCAGCATTGGCGCTCGAAAGTACAAAAGTATGTTTATCCGCATTCTGGAACCCACGCTAGTGGAACACAAGCTATAAACTATGCTTACCTTGGGTCTAGAAAGCGCTGTGTAGAATGTCGTAGAATATTTATTTATTTTAATAAAGCAGATTTATAGACTGCACTAAATAATTGATTTACTGGATGTTACTGGAGGAGGCTGTAGTGGAAGTAGTATCTATATTTTATATATATACTATTATAAAATTGTAAATTACCTGTGTCTGAACATTGGAGATATTAAAAAAACATACTTAGGTTATGTTAAAGGAACGATTCTGAACACAAAAGTATTTTTTTTGGGATTTGATTCGATTTTTCTATTATTGGAAAGGTTTTGATTAGATTTAAAATCTCCCGTATGTTTGATTGCAATTGATTTAGAAGAACCGGAGATATGACCAAAAAAACGATAAAAGCCTTTCGCGGGCATCGGCTAGTTATTAAAACAAATAATAGACGAATGCATTAAGACCGGATGCTATGCACATAATTGGAGCGGCTAATGCACGGCAGTGAACCTCAAATAGTTAACAAGTATGTAGTCAACTTATTTCAGCATTAAAACTGTGGACAGTATCTTTTGTGTTTTATGTTTCTTAATTACTTGGTAACACTACTTGCCGAGTTCAATGAACTGTTATGATTAATAGTATCTCGACTAGCAACCGCAGAGGAAACACAAATTGACTAAAATGGTTCAACTGCGTTCAAGTCAGCCAACTCCGTTCATTGTTTCCTCAATTAATGGAAATAAATACCTATTCCACTACAAATGAGATAGGTAGGGACCACCCATCTTTCATTTTATTTATTTCATTTTACATATATATGAAAATACTACTGCTTATATTATGTCTCGGAAGGGCTTAGCAGAGATGTATTAAATTATACACTTACATATTTCGACAGATTACATAACATTATTCTAATAATATTACATAGCTGCATAGGTATTTTTAGACTGACATGTAAGAAGGAGCGTTCCTTTTGCCTCTAGTGAACCTATTTGAGAATGTACTGCCAAAAAACCAAATAAAATTTGGCCTTGCTCCAGAATCATTTAATTACAACAGTAAACACAACTGTAGGTATTTTATGTAGTTACTATACCTACTGATTCATTTTTTTTACAAACCCTAGAAAAATATTAAAAAGAAAACAAAAAAAATCTAATATATATATAATAAGGAATAAGTTTAATAATACAACTCACGTATAAAAAAATGAAATCACTTCCTCACTATGAGGAACTTTAGAGACTGCAGTCTAAGATCAAGCACAGCGTCTTATATAGCCCCTCTGTTTGGGACATGGCCTATATGTCACAAGGAAGGAATAAAAATGGGAAATGTCGTGAAATGCCTAGAATCAGAATGATTTGAACTAGCCTCCACTTACACCGATCCCGACGTTTCGGTTGCTTTTCCGCCGCTATGGTCACAGTCACATCGTAAAATAGTTGTTAGTATTTCAATCGCTTAAACACAGTTTCATAAAAAAATTGACAGCTTAAAAACTTGTTAAGTCAACATCATCACCTCAGCATGGTGTGTCCCGATTGCATCCGAGGCCTATAACTTGGACCCCGGTTTCTGCTTTCCTGCTATTCCTTTTGCACTTCGCACGATCTTGGACAACCATGATAAAGATACCATTGACAGTTATGTCATCCCTTACGACGTCAAACTAGCACTTCTTAGGTCTCCCCTACCTACCGGGGCCCAACGGCAGTGCCATGGTCAGACATCATGTTACCCACGTAGTCATGCGGATGCCGCAAAATGTGGCCGCACGGAGGATGCCGCGGATGCGGGAGTTCCTCACGCTATCTTTACTCGTGACTCCGCACATCGCAGCATATTTATCTCCGTGACACGTTGGTATTGTTTATGTCGGTCTAGCAATGGCCATGGTTCACAGCCGTGTAAAAAAATGACCTAATGATGGTTTTACAGACCTTCAACTTAACCGACATTTTGGGGTCAGCCATCTCACGCCACTTGGCCCATGCAGCGGCACTTGATGTCGAAATCTATGTCACCAGTCGCGTGCAGTAAAGATTTCAAGTACTTAACTTGATCCGTACGCTCGACCAAGTCATCGCCTATGCCATCGCTATTGTTAAGTACTCAATGTTAGTTCAATATAATTCAATATATATTAACAGCGCCGAAGACTCTAGCCCATGATCAGGGTGGAGCGGGTCGACGCTTCCACTGAAGAAACGCAATCAAAATTTTATTTTGAGGAATTTGTTTTCCGCATAACCTATTTTGATACCTGGGGCTTGACAACTGCATTATCTCTTGCTTTGGCCCATGGTCGGCGCTGCTTGTTAAACCAAAACTACTAAGCTCTTATCTAAGGGGTTCACTAGTAGCTTTTTTTCGTGATTCTTTAATATCCTAGACATTCTTAACATAGTCTAAGTCAGAAATGTCCCTACAGCTTTCTGTGTGTTAATTTAGAAATTACTTTCCTGTTTATTGAAAAACAGGAAGCATGAATTGCCTCTTTAACGAGTCCCCTATTTTTGGATATCAATTGGTCTATTCACTCTGAACTCTACTACCATCGCGTGTCTAAATTCAAACACAATGTTTCTTTTATAGTCCTTATAACATGACCATTTTATTATTTTGAGGATTAAGCAGGGATAGTGGTGGTAGCATGGAGGTATTCTATGGGCAACCTTACACCCCGGCGTCTGTAGACCCGAGACGGCGTGCGGTTTTGGTCGGTTCAAGCCCGACATAACCGCCCCCGCTGGCACGCGGGGGGGTATCCGAAGGGATTTCCGCACGAAAAAAAAAAAAAAAAAAAAAAAAAAAAAAAAAAAAAAGGTATAATTTTATGAGATTCTTTGTAAGTATATTCTAAAACGTTGGCTAATTATAAATAGATTGATTATTAAAAGTAACTTATAATTTGTATTATGTAGTATACCTGCTCTATGAAGCTGGCCCTTAGTCTTATAATTCGCGATGTGATTAGGTGCATAGATACCTACTGGAAAAAATCAGCTGCTCACAAGAGAACGTTGCGTAAACCGGTACCACATGCAACGTATGAATTGAGTTTAGTAATCACCGTGAAACGGATCGTGGAATTAATAGTTTTTTTTTCCACTTAGGTGGCAGACAATAGACACATTTGACCATTATTTCACCTGTTGGTACGTAATGATATGGTTGATTGTGGAGCACGCTTGCATAGAAGTGACCTGCTTACTCTAGACTTGAAGACTCCCAGGCTTTTCGGAAACACTACATTCTTTAGCAGTTCAAAGCAGTTCAGCTTCATTTCGCTAGGTGGCGTTGGATACATGTGGATTACCACAATATTATTTATGACAAGTTAGCAGAATGCAATGATTAATAATGTTTTTACGGTCATATTCATATTTTAATTTCGGTTTTGTCTATATTTCCTTGGGTTCGTTCTGTTGGTGAGGAGAGGCCTTTGTACAGTAGTGGACTGCACTAGGCCACTTGATGTTATATAGGATCTGGTGATAGGTTTTATCAAGGGTTGGTGCCGTTCCGGAGAAAAATCGACGCCGTTACACAACACTGTGGTTTTATTTTGTTTGATTTCGACAAGGACAAAAATACAAATAAAATATAATCCTAAAGACTAGTTCGCTTTTATTGTTTTTTTTTAGAAAAAATATAAATACAAATTTCAATCAAGATAGATTATGACTAAAGATAAGGCTCCTATATTCTCTTAAGTAAATTTTTAAGTTCTATCTCTGTTAAGGTTTTACAAAGTTTTTGTTTTAAAGTCTAAAGATGTTACGATATTGCCTTGTTGCTAACAGTTGTGAAAATTTCAATTGTGCGATACAGGATTTGCTTCATAGAATAAGTTCGTTCTGTTATCGCGTAATCATAATCATCATATCAGGCTAAAATACTAGGTTACAACATCAGAGTACTAACACAGGAATTTGAAATTAGAACTATTATTGGTTGTTTACTACGAAAAAAGCTGATATTTTTACATATTTTTGTTTCAATCGTTTTTTTTTTTCAAAATCTAGGAGCCTATTGGTACTGCAAATTTTCAGCCATGGTAGTACTGCTGCTGAGAGGCAACAGCGGCCACGCACTGGTTGAAGACGCTTGCGTATTGGTAAGGCAGATCAGCGACGCATCCATACCCGCCCAACTTATGAATAGCCATGTAATCGTAGCAGTTCACCTGACCGTCACCATTGCAGTCCTGGAAAAGACAAATAGATCGAGATTATTAAAAAAAAACAATATAAGCATATAAAGTTGGACTGACCAAGATCTCCGAGGCCCAAGTCAACCTCAACTGCAAGCCGGTACACACTTGCTGATTGTCGAATGAGACTGGCGCAGGCTTTCTTCTCGGGATTGGTCAGACAGTAGTCGCACCCGTAGTCGGCTAAAATAAAAATGGATGGAGGACGTAAGCGGACCTTGGGTTCTGAGATGAACGCCTTGAATGCGACCGAAATCACCGTTTAAGATGATGATGGTGTAAGTACCTCTAATGTTGCGAGTGCTTATAGATATGGTTATATCGGCTGGTATAGCAGCTGGCAGGCGAGATTGCCTTTTTTCTCTTATTTTTTTTTTACGTGCGGCTACCACGTCGTTCTTCGTCTCGCCGGAGCTCATGGTGAGGTGGGTATGTTGGGCTTCGAAGATTTTAATAGGATCTCATCAATGATATATAAGGCGTCACAAAATTAGGTCTCGGAATTTGGTGAGATAACTTGGTATTGACAAAATATGTATTTGAAAGAAGAAAAAAAATCGGGTAAAATAAAATAAATAAATATAAAAAACTAAAAATACAAAAAAAAAATGAATAAAAGAACCACCACCAGTGACCAGCGTCACGTGACGCGACGAGCCCGTGACGCACGTGGTTAGGCGTGCAGTCCTCCTCGCAGTATTCTCCAAGCGGATGTGTGGGAAATACCTAAATCGCGACCAGCGTCACGTGTGCTCGTCGCGTCACGTGACGCTGGTCGCTGGTGGTATATTTTTCATTTTTATTTTTTTTATTTTTATATTTTTATATATAAGGTGTCACAAAATTAGGTCTCTGAATTTGGTGAGATGACTTGGTATCGATCTAAATCTTTATTTTATGTTGCCATGTTATGTGTGAACAATAAACGATTCAAATAACGATGTTGGCGATTGAAAATGAAATAGCGTACTTATAATATCACAGTTTTTATTAGAACTGCGGTATTAAAGTGTGCTCTGATGATGTCAGCGTACGTTTAATATGGTAATCATGTTGACAATGTCACAATATACTATATATATAAATTATAAAATAGCACCTACGCATTCGAGGTTAAATACCATTGTAAAAAACTAATACATAATTGAATTATATTTATGTTAATATAAATTGCTTATTTTTTAATATATCTACATATAATAAGCAACATATATTCATGCTGATAACGTATTAAATGTCTTGTCATGCCACTTCTACCGGGTAGGAGGGGTAGACCCAAGAAATCAGGCTTTACCTACGTCATAAAAGAAGAAATGCGTGTCAATGGTCCCTTAGGCATATTAGGGGTGCCTTATTTTTTTTTCTTTTTTTGCGTGCGGAAATCCCTTCGGATACCCCCCCGCCGTTCAGCGGGGGCGGTTATGTCGGGCTTGAACCGACTAAAACCGGACAACGTCTCGGGTCTTAAGACGCCGGCGTGTAAGGTTACCCATAGAGCATATCCCTCGCACCCCGACTGACCCTGGGCCATCTCCGGTTTCGAGATGGCCCCCTTACTTGCTCTCCACTGTGCCATCTGCTAATTAGAGGGACACGTGGAAAGCTTCCGAACAGCCCTCAACAGGGCCGTCCTCGCCTCGGTAGGAGTTGGCCGTAGGCGGCAGCGTCTCCCCCGCCCTAGGAGAGAGGCGCTGCTGTCTCCGTTGCCCAGGGTGCACCGCGTGGAGGTCCCCAGCCAAGCACCCCTCTTGGCATATTAGGGGTGCCTAAGACTGGGTGAAGTGAAGCAGAAAAGTAGGAAAGCAGACAATAAAGTGTAAATTATTTTTTTATAACCTCCTCCCTTTTCTATTTACTTTTTCTTTTCAAAGCTACACTGGGATAATCTTTTTTCCCTTCACCTCTTTTCACTCATTCTTTTCATAAATCAAACCCAAACAAATAAATTCTCAGAAAAACAAGATTGTATTGTATTACAATGTAATAAAGTTTCAACCGGAATGAAATAAAACACGTAAATATTGCTCTCCGTGGTTTGTCATTGGACATCGGGTTCCCGGTATAACCGATGTAGGATGTTGCCAACTTTTAGGCGCACGCTTAAGAAAATAAAAAGCGGCCAAGTGCGAGTCGGACTCGCCCATTAAGGGTTCCGTAGCAGCAAGTAACATAATAATGTTTTTTTTTTAAATTTTTATATTTGAGTTGATTGAATGAAAGTTAAATTGCAGTTTACGATTTATGGCGTATTAAAAAAAAACTACTTACTAGATCTCGTTCAAACCAATTATCGTTGGAAGTTTACATGGTAATGTACATCATATATATTTTTTAGTTTTATCATTCTCTTATTTTAGAAGTTACAGGGGGGGGGGGAGGGGGGACACACATTTTACCACTTTGGAAGTGTCTCTCGCGTAAACTATTCAGTTTAGAAAAAAATGATATTAGAAACTTCAATATCATTTTTGAAGACCTATCCATGGAACCACACGCGTATGGGTTTGATGAAAAAAATATATTTTAAGTTTCAGTTCTAAGTATGGGGACCCCCAAAATTGATTGTTTTTTTTTCTATTTTTGTATGAAAATCTTAAATCGGTTCACAGAATATATCTCCTAACCAAGTTTCAACAGCATAGATCTTATAGTTTAGGAAAAAAGTGGCTGTGACATACGGACGGACAGACAGACAGACATGACGAATCTATAAGGGTTCCGTTTTTTGCCATTTGGCAACGGAACCCTAAAAAGAGATTACCTTTTTGACTTTTATCAAAAAAGAGAAAAAAACCCGGAATTTTTTTTTTGCCATTTCTGTGAAAACTCTACAGGCACGGATGATAGTTTTTTTAATTTATTTTTTTCCCGGGAAGCACGAGATTAACTGACATTGTGGATAACGTTTTACAAATTTTTGCTTACACACGTTAGGGACCTTTGTAGCTCGGGGGCCCCGTATCATTAATACGGCGGTAGCTACGCCCTGCTGAAAAGTTTGAACGCAACTTTCATTAACTGGGATAATGATAATTCACGCTTGTAAATCGCCCAGGTGTATCAAAATTAATTATACTTTTCGGCCTCTGTCTTCGTCTTCAAAGCCGTTAACCGAGCACTTTTGGCTAACAAATAAATATTGTAGGACAAAGTACACAACGCCATCTAGACCCAAACTAAGCAGAGCTTGTCATATGGGTTCTAGAATGCAGATAAACATACTTAAATACTTTTTTTGTAAATATATACATATTATACATAGAATTTCTCAACAGCTGTCGGATGAAAAATAGCCCTATATTATACAATACCCGGTCACCTTTAATGACCCCACGAGAAGTGATAGGGTGACCCTTGCAAAGTGGATGTATTTTATTTCACCGGCAATAACGCGTCAACAAACAATGAACATATTTTTTTTTTTTTTTTTTTTATTTAGGACACGTCAATTTGACTTCACCTCGCCTGATGGTAAGCTGAAGGTAAAGTCCAAGAAAGAGGGTCACCATTACATACACATACCATGTTAACAATGGTGGCACTCAGCTTGACGGCCTCATCAGAAGAGGATTGTCGTCGCAGCACCGCGTGACACCCACCGGTCCCACTAGTGCTGCGACCACAATCCCCCTGCCCGGCTATGCCACCGGTCCCACTAGTGCTGCGACCACAATCCCCCTTGCCCGGCTATGCACTTGCTGAACCCTGAACGCAATTAACATCTTTGTTACAGACTAGATTGTATGAAATCATTAGCTGATGTCCGCGGCTCCGCTCGCGTGGAATTCCATTACCGTTCACGCAACCCATGGTAACCTATTCCAGGGATAAAAAGTAGCCTAGGTATGTGTTATTCCAGACTATAATCTATCCCTCTCGCAAATTTCAGCCAGATCTGTTCAACCGTTTGAGCGTGATTGAGTAACAAACATCTTCATAAACTTTCACATTTAGAATATTAGTAGGAAAGTAGAATATGAACTATATTAAGTGACTATATACAAATTACTATATACAAATACAACTGTGCCTTATTATTACAGAAGGGAAGAGAAGCGTATTTTAGAACGAAATAATGTAGGTATTTTTTTAACGTGTGGTAACCCCCGCGGGCTTCACCCCATCGGTGCCGACGATGGGGTGGGCGTGTCGGAATCGGACCGACTAAAACCACATGGTGTCCTCCCTAAGTGTCCATTGCCGGGCACCCCGGGTAAGCCCTCGAAAAGATAACCCCCCGGTTACCGGCGGACTTTGGCCGCCACCGCGGCCTCGCCTGGTGGGATCGGGTTTTATCCCGCGTCGGTGAGGTATAACATAATATATTAAGTAAAAAATAACCGCGGTAGTGGTATGGGTAAAGGACTGCTGAGACGAGGTCTCGGGTTCGATCCCAGGTATTACCATGGCACACACGAATTACTTTTTGATGCTTTTCGAAGTTATGTGTGTATTTATCGCAGGTTTATAAGTGCCCGGTTAATGGCAATAGGCTCGCCACCTATTACATTGGGACATTTGGGACCTAAACATAAACTGGCGAAATGTGGGTGCTAGCACTTCTGCCTACCCCTTCAGGGATATAGGCGTGAGTTTATGTTATGTTATTAAGTAACGTGTGAATTATATCATACTCAATAATTATCATCTTAGCGTAGAATCCCGGTTGCATCCGAGGATTTCACTTACGAAACCCGAGGTCCGTTTGCCGGCTTTTCCTCCTCCAAGCCAGTCAGTCAAGTCAGTATCCATGTTGTGATTTATATGGACTTAGATATGAGAACGAAAACGAATTCCACGATTCGATTCCAAATTCAAATGGATTTCTGAGGAATGCCGTTAAAATGCCTTGAAGTAATAAAATAGATCCGAGGAATGTATTACCTGTGCGTATTTCCTCATGTAACCCTGGACAGTAAGGGCTGCGCAGTATGGGTCAACGGCGCATTTTTCGAAAGCTGAAAAAGAAGATAATTTATCAATAAATGGTGTACTTAAAAGAATTATTTAATCAACATTTCACTTCTTTCACGTGCTAGATCATATTATACAGTATTTACATCGTTACAAAACAATAACTTAAAATAATTATGTACAAGTACTTTTATAACTGTAAGAAAAGTAAACCTAAAAGATTACATACATGCGTCATAGAATTCCTCAATAATAATATAATGTAATCTTAATATTGGTAACTACTTATCACTTTATACGTAGGTACTTCGTATATACCCCTTCATAGGGTTGGCATTGATCGTCGGCCAATACCCAACGTGGCGGGAACACATCGCTCTCCGTACTCCTCTGCTTTCAGAGGAGACAGGATGAGCGATGCTGTTAGTGGTGAGATGGCCCAGGGTCAGCCGGGGTGCGAGGGATATGCTCTATGGGTAACCTTACACCCCGGCGTCTGAAGACCCGAGACGGCGTGCGGTTTTAGTCGGTGCAAGCCCGACATAACCACCCCCGCTGGCCGGCGGGGGGGTATCCGAAGGGATTTCCGCACGATAAAAAAAAAAAAAAAGGTACTTCGTATATTTCGGGGTGTGAGGGAAATGCCTTATGGGCCCACCTTACACCCCAGCGTCTGAAGACCCGAGACGTCGTGCGGTTTTAGTCGGTTCAACTCGACATAACCACCCCCGCTGGTCGGTGAGGGGGTATACGAGGGGATTTACGCACGGAAAAAAAAAAATCTTCGTATATTCTACCTGCCGAAATTCTGTGAATGTGCTTGGTTAGGCTCAGCGTGAAAGGACCGATTGCAATGAAACTTTGGCAACTAGGTACGTGGTTGAATACAATACTTACATACTGGGCATTAGTTGGATAGAATACTTAAAAGAACTAAAGTGAAAGCCTGTTTGCGAAGTATTTTATACTCGTGAATGACCAATATTTAACATAAAGCTAAATATAGATTTAGATCGAAAAAAGAGAACATCTAGGACGAGACTTGAACCCGCGACCAGTCCCTTATTGGGGGAATGCTCTGACCAACTGCAGGAAAAGTAAGCATACTAATTGATTCAAAATTTAACTGAAATCAAGCTAAATGTTAGACATGTAAGAAGTTTTTGAGCTGAGTGCTGAGAAGCCCGACATAACCGCCCGGGGGGGTATCCGAAGGGATTTCCGCACGATAAAAAAAAAAAAAAAAAAAAGATACATATTAGAATCACGAAGGTACCTATACGGGGAGCGAGGGGGCGATCTCGAACCCGAGGGGGCCATCTCGAAGCCGGAGATGGTCCGATCTCGAACTTGAGGGGGCCATCTCGAAGCCGGAGATGGTCCAGGGATATGCTCTATGGGCAACCTTACACCCCGACGTCTGAAGACCCGAGACGGCGTGCGGTTTTAGTCGATTCAAGCCCGCCCCCCTCTGGCCGGCTGGGGGGGGGGGTTATCCGAAGGGATTTCCGCACGGAATAAAAAGGTACCTTCCACTCAATAACTCCATCTATTTATTGTACACGCGTAGCACAATTATTAATTTGAATTTGAAAAATTGAAAAAAATATGCTTACCGCTAGGCGCATCATCGGACTCTCCTCTAATAGTGGGCTTGCCAGCATCAATCCAGTAAGGCCGGGTGATCCGGAACAATCCACATGCGCCATCCGACTCGCACCCGGTACTCAGCTTACATCCCGAGGCGGCCTGGCAGATGCAACCCAAACATACCTCAGTCACTGGGGGTGCGGCGAAGGGCGTTTTGTTAAACTCAGCTGTAAATGAAACAAAATAAATCTTTAATAACTCATGCTTTTTATTATAACGGCCACGTCAATATAAGTCGCGTCGCGGCGTAAGCGTCGGTAGCTTATTTTTTTTTTTTTTTTTTTATACTAAAAATTTGAGTGCGTTTGACTGCATCTCACCTGATGGTAAGTGATGATGCAGTCGAGGATGGTACACGCAAACTCAAATAATGCCTATTCACCCTCGCCTTGAAGGTCCCCAAATTATAAGAATCGGGGAACACAGACGCAGGCAAAGAGTTCCACTCCCTCGCTGTCCGCATAATAAATGAGGAAGCGTTGCGCTTGGTGCGGATTGGTGGAATATCAACAACGAAGGGATGAAAACGTTGCCCGCGCCTAGTTGTCCGATGGTGAAATGGAGCTGGGGGAATGAGGTCATGCAGTTCTTGAGCACATTCTCCGAAATGAATCCGATAGAACACCGATATGCAGGCAACTTTGCGGCGATGTTCAAGGCTTTGGAGCTTGTTGCTAACTAGCTCGTCGTCGCCAATGAGTCTCCTGGCGCGTCGATCGATGGTGTCCAAAGTATCCAGCTGATAGCGGGCTGATCCATCCCATAGGTGTGAACAGTACTCCATACAAGATCGGACCTGTGCTTGATATAAAATAAGAAGCTGTCCAGGTGTGAAGTACCGTCTCACCTTAGAGAGGATGCCCAGCTTCATTGCAGCAACTTTAGCCTTGGATTCTATATGTCGACCGAAATTAAGAGCAGATGTTAGGTGAACGCCGAGGAGCTCAAGATGATCGGATATTGGTATGGATTCATTTCGGAGAGTCGGAGTCAGGGCGAAAGGACTCCTTTTCGCGGAAAAAAGACACGCCTGAGTTTTAGAGGCATTGAACCTAACGAGGTTGGAGTTACCCCAGTCAGACACTGACTGAAGTGTCAGGTTCATGCGCTCTATCATGGCCTCTCTCAGAGATAGCGTTTCAGCGCCTGTAGCTCGTGAACTGGATAGGTATCTTTCCACAACTGTGCTGTCGTCCGCATACCCAATGATACCGGGTTTCAGCAGATCATTAATATGCAGCAGAAATAGAGTTGCGGAAAGAACAGACCCCTGAGGTACCCCGGCATCAATAGCCAATAGGTCCGAGGAGCAGCCATCAACGACCACTCGAATAGACCGCTCCCTCAGGAAATCAGCTACCCAGTTACACAAACTCATAGGTATCCCGTAGGATGGAAGCTTGCTAATAAGGCTAGCGTGCCAGACCCTATCGAAAGCCTTCGAGATGTCGAGAGACACAGCGAGAGCTTCGCCGTGTTTCTCGATGGCTTCGCCCCATACATGCGTGGCATACACTAGGAGATCCCCAGTGGATCGTCCTCGGCGGAACCCGTATTGTCGATCACTGAGGAGGTCATTGTCTTCTAGGTATGCCAGGATGCGGGTGTTAATTACACGTTCCATAGTCTTACAGATTATGGAGGTGATTGCTATGGGGCGGTAATTGGCGGGATCAGCACGACTACCTTTCTTGGGCACAGGCTGCACGTTAGCAAGCTTCCATGACTCAGGGACTAAACCTGTTCTAAGAGAGAGGCGGAACAGGCGTGTCAGAACAGGAGACAACTCAGGAGCGCAGTTCTTTAGCACTATAGCAGGTATACCGTCAGGTCCACTGGCTTTGTTCACGTCTAGATTACGAAGCGTTTTAAGTACCTCCTTTTGGCGGATACGAATAGCGGGCATTGTAGTACCGCAAGGAGGTAACTGGGGTGGTACATTGTTCGCTGTATCCAGACGCGAATTTTCGGCAAACATACAGGCAAGCAGGTTTGCCTTATCAGTTGCCGTGTGAGCCAGCGTTCCGTCGGGTTTGTGCAGTGGAGGCAGAGACGAGCGACAAAAGTTCGCCTCGACCGATTTTGCCAGGGACCAAAACGCCTTACTCCCAGAAGGGTAAGAGGCTAGTTTTGATCCAATTCGGCGTATATGATCAAGACGAGCCATGCGCAGCGTCTTTTTGAAGGACTTGGCGGCTTTGTTGAAGGCTTTCTTCTTATCCCGCGTGTCCGGAGCTTTACGATTCCGAGCTTCAGCCCAAGCCCGGTAAGCTGAATACTTAAGCGCCTCTGCGACTGAGCATTCAGCACCAAACCATGGGCGAGCTTTACTCTTGGATGGTAAGTCAGAAAAAAGAATAAAGTACTCCATCGCCTGACACACCACCCTTGAGATTTCTGTCGCGCAGCTCGACGGATCGCTCGAAGAAAAGCACGTTTGCCGCCAAGGATAAGATGCGAAAAAGTGGCGCATCTCATCCCAATCTGCTGACTTGTACCGCCAAACCCGTCTTGTGCCTTTAGGGCTGAGATCGGGAGGTGAACAAGACAGTACAGACTTCACCAAACTATGGTCAGACGTACCCAGTGGTGGGGATACGGACACATTATATCGGTCTGGTTCTGTTGTCAGCAGAAGGTCCAAACAATTCGGCGTATCGCCCTCACGGTCAGGTACACGCGTCGCCTGATCTACCAGCTGGGAAAGGTTAAGCGTCAAAGCAAGTCTGAGTGTTTCTCTCCCAGCATGGTCTGTCTTCTCGTACGGGAACAGCCACTCCTTATGGTGGGCGTTAAAGTCCCCGAGAAGGACCAGTTGTGCTGACGGGTACCTCAGTTGGGCCTCATCGGCGGCCTCACACAGATGTTCACATAACCTGGTTGTCTCCTGATTGCCGCTGTGTGAACGGTACACACAGGCGTAGACAATTTTGTCTACACCGGTGTCGACCAGCACCCAGAGTGTGGAGAAAGAGGAGTCTTCAAGGTTACGGAGACGCTTACAGCAGATGCCATCGCTGATATAGACACAGACGCCGGCTTGTGCCTTGAAGTTGTGCTCCAGGGTATACCCCGGGTACTGCAGATAGGACACATCAGCCGGACGTCCGATTTTCGTCTCCGTAAGAAAGAGCAGCAGCGGCTTATCGGTCTCAAGGTGGTGGTGGACCGCATCGAGATTGGAGTGCAATCCTCTGATGTTCCCGAGGTGCACTTTAAGTGGGAGGAAGTGCCGCCGCTGTAAAACTCGATTTCTTTTTATGACTTTCATGTTGTTTGTGGGGAGTGAATAGACAGGAAGGCGGAAGTTGTACGAGGCGCTGACCAGGATCCAGTGGTGAACACAGAATCGCTGCACTGAAGGTAAGACTAGCCTGGAGACCGCGGGGACGCCCGAACCCCCCCGGAGATGGCCATCGGGTCCTCCCGTCCAATCGCCAATTGGCACGATGGAGCATTCCGGGATTTTTCGTAAGATGTGTGGGGCAGCCTTTCATAGGTGGCTAACCTACTAGTTGGGCCCCCTACTATCTACGGTCGGCCAGCGGTGCACCGTGCTTCGGATCCCGCTGCCCTCCAAGACTAGCCGCCAAGTGCAGCGACACTCTGACACCGAAATGGCATACTGACTCAGCGCTACTGTACAGACCCGCCTTCCACATGGCTTCCCAAGGCTCCATGCCGGAACACGTCCAAGGACGCTTGGCGGCAAAACTTAGCCTTGAGGGTGGTGACTAGCCACGGCCGAAGCCTACCACCAGACAAAGTGCTGCTCATTTAGCACTACCCAGGCCACGTGTAGGGTAACTAGAGTAATGAGGCCCAAAGGGCCTCGCCTACGGACGCGAGCAACATTAGCCCCCAAAAAAGCTTAGCGGTTCTCTACGATCGAGAGGTCCCGGGTTCGAATCCTGGCCATTACACTAGCGACGTGAACCCACTCCTAACACAAGCAATTTAGCTTAGCTGGAGGGGTTTGGGGGAATATTATTAATTTCGGTTACTAATATTCTTATTAAAAAAAAAAAGTGTCTTCACCTCGCCTGATGGTAAGCTAAAGGTTAGTCTCAGGAATGAGGGTCACCATTACAGATACCAATAATGCTACAAATACAGTTTAACGACCTCATCAGATGTTGTTTCACATAGGACCCCGCACTATAGGAAGAAAGAAACACGTGTGAAAGAATTCCAAGTCTTTATGGTGCGGCAAAAAAAAGGGGTGCCGAACAGCTTGGTTCTTGATAAAATTGTTGCACTTATGCACCGCATGATGCGGACAGCTCAGCCCTGCAAATGTTGTTCTCCATAGGGAAGAAGAGGGTGGTACTAATTGTAAGACCTCATCGGAACACTCGCCATGGTAGATGTGGTAAAATACTGCCTAGGAGGCAATAGCTCTACTGCAAAGAACAGAATTTACTACAAAGATACGAGTTAACTATAAACAATAGGTATGATTTTCAGTCGGTTTTAGTCGGTTCAAACCCGACATAACCGTCCCCGCTGGCCGGCGGGGGGGTATCCGAAGAGATTTCCGCACGAAAAAAAAAAAAAAAAAGGTATGATTTTCAGTCGGTTCAAGCCCGACATAACCGCCCCCGCTGGCACGCAGGGGGGTATACGAAGGGATTTCCGCACGATAAAAAAAAAAAAAAAGGTATGATTTTCAGTTTCACATAAAAGGGGGCAAGCCTATTGCCACCAAACTGATACTTTGATGGAGTGTATCTTTAACTTTTAGATGGAAAACAGCTTTACTTGTCGGTTAGTCGCCTTTTACGAGACGAGGTGGGTCTAATTATTCTATTTCGCTGGGCCGTTAAAAATACTAAAGATATTAAGAACTCTGTTAACATAAAAAATAATTATATACAATGCTATAAAAAAGGAACCTTGAAAAAACACTAGTAACTTCAGTTACTTTTTAATATTCTTTAAAAAACCATGTCCTCGCCTTGGTACCAAAAAATTTTCGTTTTGAAGAAAGAGCAGGAGAGCAGACCATGGCCCAAGCGTAAGCTGTGAATGCAAAAGGGACCTACGATATGATGATGATTTACATTTTATCGCAACTTCTATATCTATACATATAATAAAATCGTAATGAAGTGAAAACTGTACATTGTATTGTATTTTTTCAAAAAAATAATTGTTGTGTTCTAGGAACGATACTGATGCTGTTTGTCTGTTTATTTGTTTGTCTGCTTATAAGTACCGATATTCGAGCATCACTTGAAAACCGCTGAACAGATTCAGCTGAAATTTTGCATGAACATTCTTCTAGGGTATGGTCATAAACTGCGCCATATATCATCACGCTATCGAACAAATCTATTATTCAATTAAATTTTTAAGCATTTTGTATGCTTACTTTTTCTAATAGATTTAGATCGGAAAAAGAGAACATCTAGGACGGGACTTGAACCCGAGATCGGAAAAAGAAAACATCTAGGACGGGACTTGAAACCGGGTTCATCTCGAAGGCGGAGTCATCAAAAAAACAATGTTTAAAAATTACTGTAAAGTTATTCATTGTTTCCGCAAGAATTACGGTAGATGGCTCCAGCGTCGCCTTAAGACGTATAATAATATATCGGAGAATTTCGAATATCTGGGATGTGTCTAGGTAGCTCAGCTGGTCAGAGCGTTCCCCCTGTAAGGGACTGGTCGCGGGTTCAAGTCCCGTCCTAGATGTTCTCTTTTTCCGATCTAAATCTATAAATCTATTATTCATCATTCCTTTATTGTTACAAAGTAGATCATCACGAAATTCTGCAGTTCAATAAAACTCGAACATGGTCAACGTTCGCACTATAAATCTTCACACTATAGCTAAAAGTTGGCGAGCAGTAAATATGAAATCTCGAAACTACAGAGTTACCTACGTGTAAAAGATAGTTGATTAGAAACAAAACCTCTGACAATTTATATCATCACGCTATTATTGCATTGGTCTGGGTGTTTCTATGTATAATATGTATGTATTTACAAAAAAAAGTATATAAGTAAGTTTATCCGCATTCTGGAACCCATAACACAAGCTAGTTAAACTATGCTTACTTTGGGTCTAGAAAGCGCTGTGTAGAATGTCGTAGAATATTTATTTATTATTATTTATTATTATTATATTAGGGATCCGGTTAGAATTTATTTCGATGTTACATGTAAACATCTATTTCTTCATAATAAATGATTGAAAATATAATGAGGAAATAGGTAACCCAATACATGTTGGGTTCGAAACTGCAGAAGTAAACATACCTTGATCTATTCCGAATTTAACGCAACGTAGTCGCGGGCAACATCTAGTTCCTTAGAAAAGTGGTTAAGGCGAGGGTATTCGACGACTTTAGGTACTTTTGGCATAATAAATTTGCCACTTTACGCCACAGCGAGGGGCTGGCGCGGTCCGCGTAAAGTGTTTCTCGTCAATATACAGAAAAACGACGAAGGTTAACATAAGGTGGTGTTGTAGTATCAATACAAATATTGACACAATTATTATTTACACAGATCTTCCAGTTGCACCTTACTTAAATGGAATCTAATAATCTTTATTATTATCACACAGTTATTGCAATATTATAATGTGTATAATGTGTATTACAGCTCAGACAAAAGTACCTATACATTATAATGTGTAACGTTCGCACCTGTACTAATGTACTTAAGCATTGTATTACAGGTGTTTGTACAACTTGCTTTAACACGTACCTAGTAACTGTTTTCAATAAGTATATAAAATGAAAAAATAAAATCTTATTTGCTTGTCATTTATGGTGTATGTGTGTGCATGTGTGTTTGTGGTGTGTTGGTTTTTGTGGTATACAAATGTGTATGCGAGTATGCGTGTGTGTGCGAGGGTCTATGTGTATATTTGTGTGTAAATTTTCAAATCTACGGAAGTGAATGATAATGCATTATAAAAGATAATGTTATTCAAGATAAACAAGTAGTCTTTCAGTGCTGATGTAATGTTGTTTTAGCAACCAATCCGTAACTTTAAATTTTAGATTGTACTTATCTAATTCTGAAATATTAAGATTTTTGTGTATTTGTTTATAGAGATAAGAACTTATTACGTAAGAATGGTGTTTTGCGGCACGCAGAAAGAGGGCAGGTCTAAGAATACTTCCCTGTGGTATTCCGTACGTCATGTATTGTTCATCACTGAGGTATGTGTCTATCCTAATGCGTTGGGTTCGGTTATTGAGGTAGTCCTTGAACAGATCTAAAGTGATACCCCTTATACCAATACGCTCCAGCTTTTCAACAAGTCTGCGGACAGAAACTGTATCAAATGCTTTTGATAGATCCAGGAAAATATCCAAACATTTAAACCTTTTGTCCAAATTCCTAGCAACAGATTCCGTTAGGTCTAGTACTGCGCCTTCAGTCGAAACGCCAGATCGAAAACCGTACTTGTTATCGGCTATAATATGATATTTTTTTAAGGAACGCTTTCATCTGGTTATTTGAAATTCTTTCTAGGACTTTGGACAACGAGGATAAAACCGAATTGGTCTATAATTATTGACACAGTCTCTGTCCCCACCCTTGTGGATGGGATAAACAATTGCCCTTTTAAGTCCATCATAATAATTATAATAAATAGTAATTATAATATTGTAATATAGCTATTAGACAATCAGTCCCGTAAAAGCTTATATGAACCAAACAATGAAAAAGAGCAATAGAAGAGTGGACCCCAGGTGCCAAGCTGCAAGATCTTGATGGGGCCCCATAGGGCCCCGTAAACCCATGCGGGGCATACACCCATGGGGCCCCATAGGTATGGTAATATGTAACCCGTGGGGTGCAATTCACCTTTGAGGTCACATACACGCACACACGATACATAATCCATGTAACCCGTATACCCTTGGGCCCCATACACCTATGGTGTCCCATAAAGCCATGGATTCCTTATACCCGTGGGCACCATTAAGATCCGTAGAGCATTTGGGCCCAAGCAAGATGTGAAACGGCAGTTGCTCCAGTAAAAGTCACAATGAACCAGATTATAGAAAGGAGAAGTGGAAGAGCGTACCCTGGGCTCCAAACTGTAAGCTTTGAATGTAACCGGGATTGGAGCTCGGATTCATGAGGTTAGGCCCCAAAGCAACAACTTCATTGGCAACGAAAACATTATACAGATATTTAGAGGCAGGTAGTAGTAGTATTTGGTAGTGTTGAAGGTTCATGTCAGTTTAAATTATGTCGCTGGTAGCTACTGTTCACCACATTTAGTACCACCATTCGATAAACGTCTATTAGTACCAATGTCAGTCATTACAAATTTTTGTATTGAATCGACTAATGTCATAAGACATTTATTGCTATTATAATGCCTATACATGACTGAGTTTTAATATTTATGCAATGAGTAACTACTTACTTATTTACACAACTTATACTTTACAAAAAACAGTGTACTTATACTAGCATTGTATTCGCAAAAGTTCAAGTCTCAACTTTTTACCATTGGATTTGTACATCTGGCACATTCTCTACTATGTGGCATTTACGCATGGTACCTACATTTAATAGCTTAAAAAACTAAAAAAACACGCTTTTTATAGAAAACCGAACTAAAAAATAGAAAATAAGTTTTAATAAATTTAAATTAAGAATAGTGTTAAAAATTTCAATTAATATAAATGAATAATAGTGTAAATAAAAAAAAATTTAAAAAACACGCTTTTCTATAAAAAGCGTGTTTTTTAGTTTTTTTAAACTATTATTTATTTCCTACTTTTTAGTTTTGTTGATTTGCTTGAATTAAAAATTCTCTTTGGTGTTCGAAAATTTGTTAATATAAGATAAATCGGCTAAAGATAATGGTTGGAAATTATTTTTTTTGCCTTATCGACTATAGATGAATAATCTGATAAAAAATTATCGCGAGGGAAGATTCATAGAAATTCAGCAGTATTACTGAAACTTTGAAAAGTGCTAAATTAACATACTGCTGTTGCCACCTATTTCAGATTTAATAAATGACCATTATTCGCTACTACGTGGTACAAAGTTGACGGGATAGATGGCGCTGTTATCATATATTTACAGAGCTTTTTTTTGAATTAATTAGTTTGAATTATTTTGCAAATTGAAAAATTGAATAATTTTATCAAATTAGTGTATTGTCATCGGTCGATAAAGTGGGTCAAAATCGCGCCCAAAGGAGTCGGTTACAAACAAACATACAGGTGAAGCTAATAAAAAGCGTATAAAAAATCGTACGAGTTCGCTGTGCATCTGCCGCAAACTGACACACGTCCTGCCTCTAAGACGTTCCGCTCGGGTCTGATTGACTCGCCGAACGCGTCATATACGTAAAAAACGTAGGTATTTTGAATTTTCATGGTATAATTCAGAATTTATGAAAATTTTGATAACCGTTTTTCATTCTCCTATCAATGACCTTCATTTTGGCATCATTTTTATTTTTCTAATCTGAACATAGCTCAAGTAAAACTGGAATGCGTTTTTGGTTAGACCAATCTTTAAGAGCAAATTCTATCGAGGAAAGTAAAAGTCATCTTGTATCGGATAACCTAAAATACTAGTTTGAATAGCGTAATATAACATATATGATTTTCAGAATACAGGGACTTCCCATTTTCGAAAAATCTTAATTTAAAAACACCCTTCCTCAGGGACCCTCGCCTTAATAAAATATGTTATACGTTAGACACTACATTTGCGCTATAGGTGTCAGAAAATATTAAACTTTACAATAGAAAAATACTTGTTACAATAAATTAAGTTTCAAAATAAATTATAATGTTTATATATAATATAGCCAATAAAAATGTCGACAAAACAAAATGAATTATTTATAACACACAAAAACGTGCGTTTGCAAGAAATTTAAATGCGAATACATTTTTTTTTCGCGCTGGCCAAATGCGAATACCCAGGCATGTACCATTTTTTTTTTGTCGTGAAGAAATCTCTTCGGATACCCCCCCGCCGGCCAGCGGGGATGGTTATGTCGGGCTTGAACCGACTAAAACCGCACGCCGTCTCGGGCCCCATAGAGCATATCCCTCGCACCCCGAACCTAGCCTAGGCATGTACCCAATTACACAATCTACTTTTTATGTTAATATTTAGTATGGAACCGTTGACTATGGAGTAAATCATATTCGACACAGTTTTAGTCATATTCTAGGAAAATAAGTGATTAGACACATCATGTAAGACTAAGAAATTGTTTTCGCGGTTTTCCCCATATGAAGCACAAACACTATTGCGCTATATCCGGCTGGGAATGCCAGCAGCTGGCATGTTTTTCTAAATTAAACTGTAATAACTTCCTCTAATTATACCAAACTACAATAGTTATCATATCATTTATCACATTAGGTAATAACTTACTAGCGCGTAGATCAAAGATTGCGCGGTTAATAACTTTTTTCTTCAAACCAAGGTAACAATTGGTGAGAATACTGTACTCTACTTCGGCTTAACAGACTACATTAAAAGTTGAAACTGAAATTCAAAGCACAGATTAGATAATTAAATTAATAATTAATAAGAAGAAAAGAATATATATATAAGGTGTCACAAAATTAGGTCTCTGAATTTGGTGAGATGACTTGGTATCGACTAAATATATATTTGAAACAAAATAAATATCGGGTAAAATAAAAAAATAAAAAATAAAAAAAATATAAAAATTAAACGCCGTCGCGTCACGTGACGCTGGTCGCTGGTGGTGTTTTCTTTTCATTTTTATATATTTTTTTATATTTTTTTTTATATTTTACCCGATATTTTTTTTTTGTTTCAAATACATATCATGTCGATACCAAGTCATCTCACCAAATTCAGAGACCTAATTTTGTGACACCTTATATAAATATACATATAAATAAGAAGATTTGCGATTTACGGGTAAGTATATGTAGATAAGTAGTCTGTTTAACTACTTTGTTCTTAGTTTTTCATTCACAAACTCGTGTCGATCTTTTTAGTACATTGCTATTTGTTTTTTTTTTAAATAATCAATTTTATTTTCAGTGTTTCCAATGACAATGGAACTCAACTTAAACACATTCGTCTCACTAGTTCCACCGTAATTGTATCATTGATGACTAAGTGATTATCAAGGAATTAAGAGAATGTGGGCGTGCGCAGCTGTAATATATTATTCATGACTCTGAAAATGTTAAGGTTAAGGTCAAGGGTATTGGAAGGTAACTTGATATTACATTGATTCCCAGAACACTTAATGACGGCGTTCCATCGACATTAAGTCAATATTGACAGTTAGCTGTAATAGTCAGTATTCAAAGGTAGTAATATACTTTTAAGATTTTGATCTCTTCTTATTCATCGTGTCAGTGGTGGTCTCGTGGTCTTATTCATCGTTCAGGTGTCAGTGGTTGATTCAGATAGTACGTATTCATGTAGGTAGACATGAAAAGCACAACAGTTCATAGCTGGTAATAAAGGCGAACCGTTTTGCTCAGTTTCACTGGTATGCAGTTCATACTATGAATAATCTACAGACTTACAATATACAGACTGAACACGTGAGTTTAATGTCTACTGCGCACGATCTTTTTCTTTCTAGTCACTTGATAATATGCGCTATCCTTTTCTTTTCCCTCTACACACACATCACTTACTCAAGCATACATATGGCGTTAAAGCATATTTAAAATGTGTAAGAAATATAACAATTTTGACGTAGGTTTTAGTTATCAGTTGTTAAACAAGGTCGGATTCAGTGCTTATGTTAATTTGTTAGTTGAAAATAATAATAGAATAAAAAGATAACTCAACATTTCTAGGTACCCCTTTTGTATTCTAATTCCAGTGAACTGCCTACTATTTTGGATAAGAAAATATTTAATTCTGTCCTTTCTCAATCAAGTTTATGAACGTACTAGCTGATGCCCGCGGCTCCGCCCGCGCTGAGGTTGGTTATTATTTTTTGGCCCTATCTCCGGTTCTACTTAACTTATTGCAATGAAACATACGGCAGATTTTATGTCTGATCAAGACTATTAATGTACCGAAAAAACTGCATCAAAATCCGTTCAGTTGTATCCAACGCGAACAAACAGACAAGAATAAAAAATAATTGTGTTCAGAAGCGTCGATTTAACATAAATAACCCAAGTATTGTTTTTTAAATATCTACTAATTTACAATTTTATAATGAAGTTAAGCAGTTATTGTTATTCTTATATATATATACATATATATATATTATAGTTATTCGTAGAGGTTTTCAGCCTTAGTTCGGCACCGTCTGAGCTACATTGTGTATGTACTATTTGGCGTCACAAGATATCGGACATGTTCCGTCTGTGTCTCAATCATACGTCTGTGGAATAATCGTCAGTGTTCGAGTTGAATTCGTAAAATAATGGCTCTGCGTTTCAACTGTTTCGGTAGGAATCAGTTACTTATTTATTTTTACTATTATTGGTAAATTAACTGTCAATATTGCAGTACCTACCTATTGTAATTAATTATTGACTTTTTCTTTTTTTAAATACATCAGCAAAAAACAAAGGAGAAAACTGTTGTAAACAATACGTTTAGCAATCCAATAAATAGTAGATAAGCAAGAGTGATGTGATATTGCTAAGACAGAACGACAGAACGGGCCATAATTCGCGTCGCGATTTTCGGACGTGTGCCCGTGGTAGATTCGCTACGAGTACATTTTTGTGCAACGCCACAGGTTAGCACGATACTTTGCAATTAATTTATACCTACAAAACATTGTGTTAAAATTTATATCATCGATTGGTGGGAGCTCCTATGGCTACTATTGGTAGGTACAACTCAATTTAAACTAGAATCTTGTACTATTATTTATGCTAGAATGCCGAGTGATATAGCTAAGTCCCAACCATTTGAAGCAACATTTGTTAACGTAAGTGGTACATCATCAGCCTTAGGCTTTTTTGAGTCAATATTTATCCTGAAAAGCATTGTGAGGCATTATTTATATTTATTTTTAAATATTATTATTTTCATTATAATCCCCGTGTTATGCAGCGGTTTACACGGGCAGCTTTTCACTTTGGAACCCGGGGCCCGCTCCTAATATCCTCTAAATATAATATAATAGCACTTGTATATTTTGTCTTGGATTATTTAGACTTTAAAAAGATCTTTAAATAATCTACAAGTAAATACAAAAAAGAATGACTCGATGACGCACGTGACTTGCATGCGGCACGCACACCTTCACGTCACTTGAACGCGCATACAAATGCAAGAAACGTACTTGCCTGCTGTGTCTGACTAAAGCCTTAGGAGGTCAAGGTTGGAGGACACTAAACAATAGCGACTATGTTATTTTGTTAATAATACTTAAAAATAAAATAAAAAACTAAAAGATTGCATAATCTTTTTGTTTTTTAATGTAAAATAATTACTTCCTCATTATAGTTACATGTTTTTAAAGTTAAATTATTATTTATAAGTAGTGACTTGTTGATTATGATTTGAGGCCATAATAACATTAACAGAATGTTTTTAATTAAAGAATAAAAAGACGTAAGTACGTAGTGTAAATACGTGTATTGTAGTACATGTATATATGTGGTCATAATTAAGGTACAGTCGTATGACATATCCACACAATTTAGCTGCAGTTAGGCCTGACCTTCACTGCCACAGTCTACTTTTAATTTATACGTCAAAACTCTCAAGTGAGACTTTGTGTGTGTAATCTAAGTTTAGAACCCTTCAACCGAGATGGTAGAAATTTGAAATAACTGCCTACTTCCATGGAAAATTGAATTGAATAAGATTCTGTCTTGCACTTTAGTTACTACTTTGAGTATATTAACAAAGCTTTCAGTATTAACTTTGTTATCACCTAAACTTCCCCTTTTGGTAGAATATGGATGCCTACCATGAAACGTATATTCGCAATTGCGGAAGAAGTGTAAATTAGGTACCATGAAGCTCGTGACCTCGTGGCAGCCATCGGGGTGGGAGTCCTCTCGCTCGGCAGCATGATTGCGGCAATGGTGCGGAGCGCGAGCGCGTGGGCCGCCGCCACCTCCTTCTGCGAGCATGTGATGCTCGCGAAGGAGATGGCGGAGCGCGCCTGGGAGAGGTTCAGAACTCTCCCGGCCCGCCGAGCCCGCAACATGCTCGCCGCGCGTCGCAGGCGACTCAGGCGCCGGAGGTCGCTTAACGACCTCCGTCCTCCATGAGCGCAGGCCTGAGGGTGGCAGGTGAGGCCGCCTGTCACCCCAGCAGAAGCAGGCCGGGACGGTGGGGCGACTAGCGCCCCTCCCCCAAACCGGGGCAAGACGGGGACACCGTGGTTCCCAAACCCGAGGGGGCCATCTCGAAACCGGAGATGGCCCAGGGTCAGTCGGGGTGCGAGGGATATGCTCTATGGGCAATCTTACACCCCGGCGTCTGCAGACCCGAGACGGCGTGCGGTTTTAGTCGGTTCAAGCCCGACATAACCGCCCCCGCTGGCCGGCGGGGGGTATCCGAGGGGATTTCCGCACGAAAAAAAAAAAAAAAGAAAAGGTAGCATGAAGCTTTTTAAAAAAAAAAAGTTACCATAAAGATACTTCGGATTTCATTCTTACAGTTGGGAGAATAAAGTAATCTAATAATCAAGGAGGTTCTCGTTCACTATATGTATAATATTTTTGTTAAAAAATGAACTGTTATAAACCAAAATATTTAAAAAAAATGGATTGTATTGGTATTATGGTAACCTTTCGACCTTTTGAATAAGTCGTATAGTATCGTGTTTGAATTTGAATTCTTTTTTTGGCGGGTTGTCAAAATTCCGCTTAGGCCGAATGTACATTCACGTAACTCACGCCTTCGGGCCCAATCCGGGCGTTTCATGGTACGGATTACCTGAAACTTCGGTCCGCAATTGCGGATGTACGTTTCATGGTAGGCCTATAGATTATCAGAACCCGTCCTTCCACAATATATTATATCTTCCTAGTTTAATATTGCTTCGGAGAAGAAGATTCCCTGTCATGTGCATGGCTGTTATTTAATTTTAAATATGTATCCTCATATGCAAAATATATAATTAATTATCGTATTATCATGAGCATACAATGGCACATAAAAAACGGCAATAAAATTTAAATATGTTTACAAACCTACTTAAAAATTAAAGACGCCTGATCTCATCTCAGATTTTTAGCTCTGTTGGCATCGCACGAGTGCATATGATTCCCCATGCTTTAAATGTTATAATAAACTTACCATAGAAAAATATCAAAATGAGTGTTATAAGCACATCAAAATCCGTTTTGTATTTTAGAAATTATAGTAGAAACAAACTGACATGTAAAAGTGACTATTTGATATATGTAAT
The DNA here is from genome assembly GCA_946251805.1 of Cybosia mesomella. NCBI lineage: Eukaryota > Metazoa > Arthropoda > Insecta > Lepidoptera > Erebidae > Cybosia > Cybosia mesomella. The sequence goes on from OX276406.1 coordinate 6,685,700, forward strand.
GAAGTTAAGACTATGTAATGAAGTTATGTGTTCATCGAGTAAACAGCTAGATATTAATGTTTATTAATAGGAGCAACTAGGAAATAAATAACTCTGTAATTAATGTATCACCGACACTGATAAATTTTATAGTTAACACGGAAGTTCCTAAGTATTATAATACCGCGATATTGCTGCAGTCTAATAAACAGAGTTAAAACTCACGTGGGCTGTATCTGGGGTTACTAACAGCAACGGGTGCAAGCCACATGCAAACACACACACACTGATGACTGACGTCGAGACTCTGGTGCAGCCTCTTCTCTTGGGTTAAGGAAGTCAGACGGCAATCGCTCCCATAAAAACCGTGAAAGTGAAATTTAAGGGAGGAGAATAAGGGAACGTGGGGCTCCGTAGTGAAAGCCTCGGAAGCAACCAGGAACCATGCTATGATGGTGATGAGAACTGACGTTCATTTCGATGTGAAACCTGCTGAAAAGGATTGACGAGAAGTACGGAGGAAAGAATAATGTAGATGTCTCCAGCGTCGCCCCGAGACGTATATATTATAATATATCGGAGAATTTCGAATATCTGGGACGTGTCTAGGTAGTTCAGTTGGTCAGAGCATTCCCCCTGTAAGGGACTGGTCGCGGGTTCAAGTCCCGTAAAACCGCACGCCGGCTCAGGTCTTCAGACGCCGGGGTGTAAGGTTGCCCATAAAGCATATCCCTCGCACCCCGACTGAACCTGGGCCATCTCCGGTTTCGAGATGGCCCCCTCGGACATAGCCGAGTGCTACGTCTTTCGTTCGTGTTTGTTTCGAGTTGTTAACTGAACTACGAAGTTTCGGATGTGAATTTTCATGGTACCTCCTAGTGTTGGAAGTGCTAACAAGTATAATATTGTAATCTTTAATCACTTACTTACTAGTTAAATCTAGTTGAATGTTTGTTTACTTTATATTTTACTTGCTGAGAAAACGGCATATACATGAATATAGAGCTAGAGATATAGCATAATTGAATTACGGATTTTGAAAAACTGTCCTATAAATGCTTGGAATCATATATAAATATTGCTTAAAGGGTTTTTTTAACGTGTGGAAACCCTCGAGGGCTTCACCCCATCGGTACCAACGATAGCAATGACATATTACTGCAGAACTTAAAGGTTTAAAAGAAAAAAAAATACATTTTAGTTTATAATTGTAAATTTACACTGAAACGATTGTTACTGTCATGGGGTTACTTGTGACGTCACTTCTGAGTAAGCTTCTTTGATGTCTTGTATACCTACTACGTATCAGAAGTCGGTAATCGCAGAGTAAGTTGTTCAGAATCTGGTCAGAACTCGGAAGTGACGTCATTCGCTCTGATGGGTGTTCAAGAAAATATGACGTGTTTTTTTAAAGAATATTAGTGTAACTGAAATGACTAATACTCCCCTAACCCCTCCAGCTAAGCTATTGCTTGTGTTACGAGTGGGTTCACCTCGGTAGTGTAATGGCCAGGATTCGAACCCTGGGACCTCTCGATCGTAGGATCGACTCCTTAACCACTAAGCTACCGACGCTTTCACTTCTTTTTAAATTATCAATTACGCTCTTCATAAAAAATAAATGATCCATGACTCACGTGTCATCAAATAAATACATAATTATAGTAACTTTAAGTTACTGACATCATGCCTATTGTCTACTTCCGATATATGCAGATACGCGGCTACGAAGTCAGCGTTGACCTATTACAGCCATAAATGTCATTCGACACACGGATCCGCGTGATGTCACTATACTAAGCAATGCAGTAGGTACATGACAATGTTTACGTTTTTTATTTTTATGTCCACATTATGAAGGTTCGTATATATTTCATTCAGAGGTTAGAATTAATGATGTTACCAAAGTAACATCATTACTTAATATACTGCTTCCGGGCTGTTTAGCCGTGGTCCATCGGAAACTTGTGTTCCAGACGTTTCGTCGATCACTGCGGTCGACATCTTCAGTGGTACACGTCGGGACGCCGTCGAGTGCGGAGAACCTTCCGCCCCGGAAGCAGTATATTCTACATGCAACGCTGGCCGTGAAAGCCTTAAGATTTATATAATTAATTAAGGTCAAAACCTTTGACCCGCTAATTGAGGTCATTAGATGACCTTTCTATCTATAGCTTCTTTTAATAAACATTATCGATCAGTGACATCTTACTAAGTTATATCGGCTTATCTATCATGTGCCAATATTTTAATTATTTAAGGCCTGGAAAGATGGATGCTTGTTAGGTACTCAATCACGCTGGGGTGTGTGTTGGGTAACCTCCTCGAGTATCGCTCCGATTCCGATCCCGCCGCAGTCCTGGGGGAACGGAATCGGAGCGGCCGGTACACCCTGGGTGGCGGTCAATGGCTTCCCCTTCACCCCTTCATAGGGTTGGCATTGATCGTCGGCCAATACCCAACGTGGCGGGAACACATCGCTCTCCGTACTCCTCTGCTTTCAGAGGAGACAGGATGAGCGATGCTGTTAGTGGTGAGATGGCCCAGGGTCAGCCGGGGTGCGAGGGATATGCTCTATGGGTAACCTTACACCCCGGCGTCTGAAGACCCGAGACGGCGTGCGGTTTTAGTCGGTTAGTCGGACATAACAACCCCCACTGGCCGGCGGAGGGGTATCCGAAGGGATTTCAGCACGAAAAAAAAAGGTACTCAATCACGCTGTAACGACTGAACAGAACACCTTTTTTTCGGGACGAGACGGCGTGCGGTTTTAGTCGGGCTTGCACCGACTAAAACCGCACGCCGTCTCGGGTCTTCAGACGCCGGGGTGTAAGGTTACCCATAGAGCATATCCCTCGCACCCCGGCTGACCCTGGGCCATCTCACCACTAACAGCATCGCTCATCCTGTCTCCTCTGAAAGCAGAGGAGTACGGAGAGCGATGTGTTCCCGCCAAGTTGGGTATTGGCCGACGATCAATGCCAACCCTATGAAGGGGTGAAGGGGAAGCCATTGACCGCCGCCCAGGGTGTACCGGCCGCTCCGATTCCGTTCCCCCCGGACTGCAGCGGGATCGGAATCGGAGCGACACTCGAGGAGGTTACCCAACACACACCCCCCTGAATAGAACACCTAATGTGTTTTTTTCCGGGAATATGTTCCCGTGAGTTAAAACTCCTAAATAGACTAGACTTAAATTTTTAAATAGTTCAATGTCGTTACGTAATTAGAAATGGCTGAAGTTAAAACTAGTTATAGGAAAATGTTTCAACTGCATTATTTTTAGTTAGGTATCCAATTATCGATATACCTCTAAGTGTGAATTGACAAAGGAATTAAGAAACCTCCTTTTTTTCATATCGGGTAAAAAGCAGATCTTAATTATCTTGGCTCTTTAAGAATTCGAGACCGCATTATTTTTTCTATTTAGCGTTACACGATCCGGCTCCGAACCGGTCCGACTTGCTTGGCAACATACTTCCATATTGCTAGGACATTGCATACAAATTAAAGGCTGCAGGTGGGAGCTGGTTTCAACATACTTTTTTTTTCAAGTAAATAGATCAGTGAATTATCATCATGCGGTATTCGAGAAAACTGATAAATATTTTAAAGTAAGAACGTCTCGTCTTTCTGATTATTTACAAAATAACATCTCCGAGCGTTAATTCCGATTATGTCGAAAGTTAACACTTTGGTCCCCGGGCTCCGAACTCCTACTCCTCCCCTCCACCATTGGACTTATTTTGGCTTTTACCGGATAGACTGCCGTCTGACCCCCCAAACACGAGAGCAAAGCCTGCGCCCGCGCCTCGACCGTTAATCTGATGGTGTACCGGCTTGCAGGTTAGGTTGACTTGGGCCCGAAGGTCATGGTGGCCTCATTGTACAAAATAACATGTTCATTTTAGGTGTGTAGGCACATAACAGGCGGGGGTGGCAGGTGAGGCCGCCTGTCTCCCCAGCAGAAGCAGGCCGGGACGGTGGGGCGACTAGCCTCCCCCAAACCGGGGCAAGACGGGGCCACCTTGGTTCCCAAACCCGAGGGGGCCATCTCGAAACCGGAGATGGCCCAGGGTCAGTCGGGGTGCGAGGGATGTGCTCTATGGGCAACCTTACACCCCGGCGTTTTAAGACCCGAGCGTGCGGTTTTAGTCGGTTCAAGCCCAACATAACCGCCCCCGCTGGCCGGCGGGGAGGTTCCGAGGATTTCCGCACAACATGTTTTAAACCGAGTAGAGAAGTTATTTAGAGATCTTTTGGAGTAGTTATTCGTGCAGTTAGTAAGAGGTAAAAACTGAACAACGAGTCCCATGTATACACAGATTTTAGCCCAGGGGAGGGATGCCTAGACAAAGTCACATTCTATTGGATTTAACGCCAGTGGAAAAGTCTAAAATGTAGGGGAGTGACATTATTTGTCGACACGTCATGTGTAACAACTAATGTCACTCCCAGAAATTTCGGACTTCAGCGAATTCGCTTTGTGAAATTATACTAGTAAAATCGCTTCGAAACGAACACAAAAAAAAACCGAAATGTAAGAGAGTGACAACATTTGTTAGGTAATCTACAAGCCAAAGACGCCAGGCCAGAGGCATAGCCAGTAGGTTTGTACCACCAGCCTTGTATTGCGTTTGTTCCAGACCTGGTATGATTAAACGCAAAACAAGCCCGGCGGCTTTAGTGTGTAAATAGTCCTTCACATGATATGTCGACAAATAAGGGGAATGAAGTGAAATGTATGGGGGTGACAATATTTGTTAGGTAATCTACAAGCCAAAGTCGCCAGGCCAGCGGCATAGCCAGTAGGTTTGTACCACCAGCCTTGTATTGCGTTTGTTCCAGACCTGGTATGATTAAACGCAAAACAAGCCCGGCGGCTTTAGTGTGTAAATAGTCCTTCACATGATATGTCGACAAATAAGGGGAATGAAGTGAAATGTATGGGGGTGACATCCCCATACATTTGACTGGCGTTATAGCCAATAGAATGTCTTTGTCTAGGCCCCTTTGACTACTACAGGCTCAGCGGCCCAGAGCCCCATTGAAACGCATAAAATTTCATGTAAGCCTAATTTAACATGACATACTTCCACTTCACCTAATGATCATTACGCATTATTACGTATAATATTCATCAGGCATGAAATAATACGGCATAATTTTTGCAGAAGCACTAAAATTAGCATAATGCTCTAGAAGCATAATATGCTAAAATATAATATTATAAAAACATAATGATTTTATTAAAGCATAATATTATAAGATCAGAGGCCTTACTCTTGAACTTAAATCCGATCGATCGGTATTGGAATTAGAAATTTCGTACTCTTGAACACTCTTGAAATCGACACTAGCGCCATATTGTTTTAAAATTACGTGACCATTAATAAGGACCACCTAATGGCAATGCAATTTTAAAACAATATAGCGCTAGCACTGGCATCGAATTCAAGAGTGTCCAAGAGTATTAAATTTCTAATTCCAATACCGATCGATCGGAATTAAGTTCAAGAGTAAAGCCCCAGCTGCTGTGGGGCACACCATGAGAAGCATATGAACAGCAGTGGAATGCGATAGGTAAATTGATTGAAGGTATAGTCGTACTGGGGTGTGTGTTGGGTAACCTCCTCGAGTGTCGCTCCGATTCCGATCCCGCTGCAGTCCGGGGGGAACGGAATCGGAGCGGCCGGTACACCCTGGGCGGCGGTCAATGGCTTCCCCTTCACCCCTTCATAGGGTTGGCATTGATCGTCGGCCAATACCCAACGTGGCGGGAACACATCGCTCTCCGTACTCCTCTGCTTTCAGAGGAGACAGGATGAGCGATGCTGTTAGTGGTGAGATGGCCCAGGGTCAGCCGGGGTGCGAGGGATATGCTCTATGGGTAACCTTACACCCCGGCGTCTGAAGACCCGAGACGGCGTGCGGTTTTAGTCGGTGCAAGCCCGACATAACCGCCCCCGCTGACCGGCGGGGGGGTATCCGAAGGGATTTCCGCACGATAAAAAGAAAATAAAAAAAGGTATAGTCGTACTACGGAAAGCGAATGTTGAAGCCTAAGGTTGGACTGAAGTTAATCCATTCGTATGAAAGAATTAAGTGGCGAAACTACTTACATGTACCTTTTTTTTCGTGCAGAAATCCCTTCGGATGCCCCCCCGCCGGCCAGCGGGGGCGGTTAGGTCGGGCTTGAACCGACTAAAACCGGACGCCGTCTGTCGTCGCCGGGTGTAAGGTTGGCCATAGAGCATCCGGAAATCCTTGTTTTGAAATATGAATATAAATCTACTAGGATATCCATATTTTCATGAAAATAGTAAAAAATGGAGGATTGGTGGGATGAACTGTAACCGTATTATGAATCCTTTATTTACCATTACTTAATATTTAAAAAGAAAGGCTGTTGATACGAGTAATATTGGTTATATAATAACTAATCCGTATTCTCCTTAATACTTTCAACTATTTCGATGGTAATTAAATGTTTATTTTTATAGCAAAGCGTCAAAATATAATCTCTGTCACAAATCATTATATTTATCAATATTTGAAAAGTGGAAGTGTGTTTAGTTTTCTTTCTTTCGCACATAGAGAGGGGAGCTTACTAGACTGGCTGTGCGGAACAAGACAACAACTTAGGTTTTAGGGTAAATACGCGTCCAGCGTCCTTTATCCGCGCCGGTCTAGATGAGCGTAAACCTAGACACCATATCGCAGAGTAATAAGTTAACCTACGTAATTTTGTCAATAGGTAAGTACTACAAAGACCAGAAAATAAATGACTATCATTATTTACACTGCTACAAAATTATGTACCAGGTACATAATTACCGCTAGCCGTGGTCATCAGCTGGTCAAGTACCTTGTTACCAAGTTAGTTGTCGTTATGCAAGAAGTCAAGAGTGACAATAGTGTCGTCAGAATATAAATTGCGATAATAGCACACATTAGGAGGTGTGAGGAAACAGTGGTGTACCTATCCATGCAAGATGTTAAACATTGCAGTGGTTGACAATAATCTTGAGTGCAAATATCATTTTCTTATTGTGATAAAAAACTTAACCTAAATATACTTAATGATGACCGTGAGGCATATCGGTTGAGCTTCAGATTGCTACCTAAGAGGTCGTGAGATATATTCCCACTCAGTTTAAATATTTGTGTGCATAAATATTTGATGAAGTTTTGCCTGACCAAAGCAATTTACAAAAGAAAATGTATGTATGTTTATCCGCATAGAACCCGTATTACAAGCTGTGCAAAGTTTGAATCTAATAAGCGCTTTTTTATGTCTCAAACTGTTAATACTACAAATAATTTTTAAACGACTAAGTAAAACTATTTTTTAACGGATTCTGTCGTGATTTATTTGATATTATTTTCAGCACTACAAAATTCCGGAGGATGTTGGGGTTTCGTCATCTAGACCTGACATATTCCTATATTCTAAGAGATTAAAACATGTGGTTCTTGTGGAACTTACTGTACCGTGGGAAACAAATATACCGAAGGACCACACAATAAAGAAAAATAAATACTATGATCTCACAAACGAATTAATCAAAAACGGTTACGTGGTTAATTTGTATGCAGTGGAAGTGGGAGCGAGAGGTATACCAGCAAAATCTCTCTATAACCTACTTAAAGATCTAGGCCTATCGAGAGCTACAATAAGCTCATTACTAGGACGAATGTCTAAAGCGGCACTAGTAGGTTCGTATCAAATTTGGTTAGGCAGGGAGGGGAACTTGGGTAGTGAAGGTGAGTGTTGATGTACATCAACAAAAGGGGCCCCTTCTAAACCTACACTTGGGTCGCAAGTCCCAGGCACTGTCCCGAGTTCCCAACTCAGCAACGCGATGGACCCGGCACCCGCACGGAGAATAATCCATGGATTGCTAAGATTACGGTCTCTATTGAACCCGACGTTTCGGTTGCTTTTCAGCAGCCATGGACACGGGAAGAATGGCGTTAAAAAATATTTTTATTTCAATGTGTGACATTCGCGTAAACTTCCGACAATATCACGACAAGCACACAGTCTATCTTTTGGTTAGCGATCATCATAATCACCATTCTCATAACGATTTCCCTATACTCGTCCATCGCTATAGCGTCTGAAGCTTTCACTTTTCACTTTGGAGCCCGGGATCAGTTTACTGTTTGACATTGGTGTACACTGTATGCAGTCGGTTTGTCCGTACATGACTGCTGTTTGAGCTCCAAACCCAGTAAATCCTGCACCGATTAGCATCAAATCAAATCAAATCAAATTTTACGGACGAAGTTAATGCCCATCTAAACGACAAAAGACACGTATTGGCCCTATTTATCGACTTCTCACGTGCGTTTGATACCCTACAGCATAGGCAGCTTGTAAATAAGCTTGAAACGTGCGGTATACGGGGCCCCCTACTTGGCTGGTGCAAAACTTACCTAAACAACCGAACTTTCCTAGTCAAAATCAATGACACACGTAGCAAAACGGTAACCACTACTGAGGGAACGGCACAGGGATCGGTAATCGGCCCATTGCATTTTTTGACATACGTCAATGATATGAGTAACCACCTAGAATACTCCAAATGCTACCAATTTGCTGATGATACGTGTCTAATTGTCGCCGATAGAGACCCAAATGAGGCCTGCAAGCTACTGCAAGCAGACTTCAATGTGTTAAATAGGTGGTGTCATGACAACGGTCTAGTACTCAATGTAAACAAGACCAAACTCATGCACATTAAGTCACCCTACCTTAAGCACCCGCTAACCAATACAATAACGGTACATAACCACATTTGCCTTCACCGTGGTCTAGCCAACGTCTCTTCCTGCTGCTGCCCGGTTATCCAACTTACTGACTCTCATACATACTTGGGTCTCAAAATTGACACCAATTTAAACTGGACACATCATATAGAACACGTTTGTAACAAATTGAGACAGTTCCTGGCCAATATTACTATGTTGAGAGACCGTATACCATATAAGGTAAGGATAATGTTGTACAATTCATTAGCTGAACCCCATGTCCAGTACTGCCTCAGTAACTATGGTTGCACCTATAAAACCAAACATACCTGAAGAGAATTTACAACTTACAGTTACGAATATTGAAGAAATTAGTATCACCAAAAACCAAACTACAGTACGAAAACGATGAATTAGGCCTTTTTAAACACTGTAATACATTACCCGTCCAGCTCTAATTTAAATTGAATTTAATAAAAAAACAATTTTTTAATCCATGTTTACTCACCAAAGTGGAGCACTCTGTGTATACGAGAAGTATTGCACAAAACAAGTTTTGTACTATGCGCGCTGATAATACATTCGGTGAACGAACTACTCGATACTTGGTGCCTCGCTTAGTGAATGAACTACCCTCAGATCTACGTAATAACATGACCGAAAAAAGTACTAAATCAGTATTAAAAAAATTCCTTATAGACAATATTGACATCTTTAAATAAAAGGTACTATTAAATTATTTAATGTTTCTAAGGGTCGGGTTCGGGGGGTTCTGGATGTGTGTTGCCTATTTAGTTTGACTTATATTCGATACCTACCTACGATTTCGATTCCTGTGTTATTATGGGTATCTATGTATGTGAAATCGTTTGTGTATAATATATACATAAATACCTACCTCGACTAAAATTAGTTGTTATCGAGTTGTTCTGTCAACTAATAAACCCTGTAATGTTTTGTTTTTGTTGTTAGCATAAGGACAAACCTCTGTGGTTTAATTTGTGATATTCTGTACAATCTGTAATGTATTTTAAAACACGTTAATAAAAAAAAATAAAAAAAAAAACACGTTGTTGACTATCTCTGATCCAAACCCACTACATCCTCACTTTACTCCACTAGCTCGTGCGAAAAGCTACTAGCTAGAGCAAAACACCGTAAATGAATTGCAATTATAGATAGCAATATTGACAATTATCATTTAATTGCCAATATCGTTAACAATAGCATCTGATATACAATTAATTTACTTTGTCTATTTATTTTTTCACAATATGTAAAGGGTTTCCAAGGAAATGCACTCACGAGTACATATAGTCTGACTATATTTGTACATAAATATATAGCATTTTATTGTCAATATGCCTGTCATAGGTTGTTTTTGTACAAGAGGGAATTTGTATAATTTACCAGTAATTGTCTATTGTAATATTGATTAATTTGCAAGAGTTTTTATGCGGGTCTAAACCCGTATGCTACACTTAATTCCATACACCAGGTTAAACATCAAACCTATCAAGTATATCAAGTAGTCCCAGAAGAAGTTAAACTGTCTTGGAACCCGCAACGGAAGTAAATTGAAGAAATTGGAAAGGAGAGGAAAATTTACATATATTTGTAAAAACTTTGCTATCACTCTTTTCTTAGACTATTTGTAATAGTCATCATCATCATCACAATATTAGTCCCGGTTGCATCTAAACCTTGTAATTTGGAGCCCCAGGTCCGCTCTTCTACTTCTTCTCTTGATTTGGCTTTTCTTAACCCCGAGAGGAAAGCCTGTGCTAGAACTTCGTCTGTCAATCAGCAGTTGTACCGGCTTGTAGGTATCTTTGGCTTGGCCCCGAAGGAGACCCACGAATACCCACATCACTATATGTAGATAATAGTAATGTAGCAAAAATAAGAACACCCGAATATCCTGGCTGAAGAAACTACCGACGAAAGTGGAACAACACAAGCACCCGTTCTCTATTCAGAACTACTGCGGTAAAGATTCAAGTTGGACTGATAATCGATGACCTTCACCTCAAGAAATGTCTCAAAAGGTTAGATATGCAACACCCGAGTGTGCTACTTGTAATGTTTACAGTTGGGCACACTATCAATTGTATTATTATTTAGGCACTACAAAATACAAAGACTCAAATAGATTATAAAAAAGTATAACATATAAAAAGCTCATTGTAGATATTATGCTTATTACTTTACTTAATACTTGTTGTTTGCTCAGTGAATCACCTATTATTGGGGCTAAACCTTGAGATGTAGCTAAGTCAGATGTGATGATAATTACTCAGATATAAACGTTGTAAAACTGTTTATTTACATACTAAGTAGGTAACTATTTGTTTTAGAAATATTATAGGTATTTAAATTCCGAAAGCACAGCGGAGTTAAGTGTCCAGTTCATAAAGCCATCGCCATTGTGTAGATAGAGGGAGCAATGGTATTAGGTAAGCAGCGCACGATTGGCTGTCGTGCCGCGAAATCGGGATGCTGTCGGTTTTTTGGCATACTTCAAAGGAATCTTGACGAAGCAATGAGCCCCATTGTGTGAACACATCTACGTCATGGTGGCTCACAGTTGCGCATTGCATAGTATGGCCCCTCATTGGCCACTACAATCAGTGGACATTACATACAAGGGCTAACCGATGGGATGTGTGATGGGAGGAGTGATGAGTGTCGTTCAAGGCGATTAAGGGTAAGGGCTGTTCTAAATACAACATTGTTATGAGCACTATTACAATTTTTGTAATAGTGCCCATAGTCGTTCAAGGCGATTAAAAGGGTAAGGGCTGTTCTAAATACAACATTGTTATGGGCACTATTACAAAATTTGAAATAGTGCCCATAACAATGTTGTATTTAGACCAGCCCAACAGCCCTTACCCTTAATCGCCTTGAACGACACTCATCACTCCTCCCATCACACATCCCATCGGTTAGCCCTTTGTATGTAATGTCCACTGATTGTAGTGGCCAATGAGGGGCCATACTATGCAATGCGCAACTGTGAGCCACCATGACGTAGATGTGATGTGATTTTGTGATCTTTGTATATATGACTGTGTACATATACTTTGTATATAGGTATCAATATAGGTTGTTTATGTAATCCTTTTATAAAATGAGTAAAAAAAAACCCCACAAAAACTGCATAAAATGTTAGATCGATGCGGAAACTTACATGGCAACAAACAGGGCCACATTATGAACAAAACCAGTCCAACAAAAATACAAAAAAAAACACAAGAGGGCGCGTCGATGCAGCCAACAGGAGGCGGTGTTGTGAGGCACTGCTAAAATTATTGGTAGCTACCCCGGCGTCTGTAGACCCGAGACGGCGTGCGATTTTAGTCGGTTCAAGCCCGACATAACCGCCCCCGCTGGCACGCGGGGGGGTATCCGAAGGGATTTCCGCACGATAAAAAAAAAAAGGTACTATGTGGTGTTGTCACATTCTCAGATTTTGGGCAGATATGGGTAATTATGATCTAGGAAATGGTATTTAAAATTCCAATAGTAGGTACATACATTTGTTGTCATTAATATATTATTTTTAATTGCATATACGGTTATGTATTTAGGATACCAATGTTTATATCGTTATTGATCGAAGACTAGCTTTGTTACATACTGCACATACCCGTACCTTTTTTTTTTTTTTTTTTCGTGCGGAAATCCCTTTACCTCAGTTGTATAAGTCAAGCAAAAGTGAGAAGAACGCGCCCCGAATACAGAGTTTCTTGACATGTGTGTGTTTATTTACTTCTACCTAACCCTTCCGGGATAACAGACTTTATATTATAACCATTTTTTATTATTTGAAAAAATTACAGTTTGGCACGTATAATTACTTATAAGAACATTGTATATTGTTACATAATTTACTACTTAAGACATCATTATATTATGTTCAGTATTGAATTTGCAAAAAATTTAGTAAGAAAGTAAATATTTAAAATTTTTATGTTAACGTCTATTAAGTAGGTAGTGAGGTTTATAAACAATGGGTTAACTTTGAATTTAGTATTTAAATCATCATCCTCCGAGCCTTCTCAAACTCAGTTGGAGTCGGTTTTACAGTCTAACTACAACGCGGATGAACTTCGTTATTTTCTGTGACTCTGTATTTATATAATTATTTTTAGAAATTTCATATAAAAACCAAAAATTTTAATAAATTTAATCAATACTTCCATGACTCTATACAACAACTATGAATTAATCTCGTCTTTGTAATAGGTACTATTTCCTTATGTTGTTATGAAAGGTTCCATTTACAATAAATGTATATATTTAATTGAAATTCAAATTATGCAGGTACCTACTTAGAATAGAAAATTGACAGCCTTCTGTGTCGTTAATAATTATGTAAGTAATTGTATTTAAGAAAAATGTATTTAATATAGTAATTTATATGTATATAATTGAAATAAACTAAATAATAGGTATGTAAAATCTTCAATAAATATTTTTAAACTTTAATAATAAAAATACTTACAAAAATCAGCGGTACACACAACGACGAACATAAATATGGCACTGAACTTAATCACGGCTGACGCCATTTTGGCGGTTTAAAAATGAACCTAAAATATATAAATTATACTAAAATACGTTAGCGTGTATGCTCACGCGCTGCAGAAACCGACTGGCATTGAACATGGCCTTTAGCCAGCTTTTATGCCCTAGTCGGATGCTCTGAATCATAATGTTCGAGGAATTTGTCCAATTTCGATTCCAGTATGTTGTTTGATTGTCAATTTGTATCCGTGTGGGATTTTATTTATTTTCCCTGCACGATTCCAAGGTGAAGGTCGAGCAAAAATATTGTGGTAACATTAAATTAACGTAAATATATTATCCGCAGAAGACTGCAATCAAATATACTGGAACAAAACAAATTTAAGACTAGGTTGCGAGGGATATGCTCTATAAACCGCACGCCGTCTCGGGTCTACAGACGCCGGGGTGTAAGGTTGCCCACCTTACACCCCGGCGTCTGTAGACCCGAGACGGCGTGCGGTTTTAGTCGGTTCAAGCCCGACATAACCGCCCCCGCTGGCACGCGGGGGGGTATCCGAAGGGATTTCTGCACGATAAAAAAAAAAAAAGGTATTCAGGATGCAGATTATAAAAGCGCGGGAAATTAGAAATATAAACCTAATCGGATACACAGACAACAGATAGGTAGGTTTATGAAATTTGGAAAACGCATTGTTTTATCATTCTATACTTTTAGGTATCTGAAGGACAAGCTGTAAAAGGAATAAAGGATTATAAATAGCAGAGTTGTTTCCCGGTTGTTGACCCTATGTTCCAAGCTTCCACCTTGGAGCACAGAGTCCACTCGCCACTCACTCAAATAATATGTTCAAGTTCAAAAATCAGTTACTTGCGTATCTAGATCGTCAATCGCAACATAGTTATATTAGTAACGTCGAGTCAACGTCGACAGTGGCTAATGGTTGGATTGGTGGACAAGTCAGACTAACGCGCGCTTCCCGTGAGAAGAGTAGGGTTTGCTGTCCTTCAAAAAATGGGAGTTGGGGCTGGTGGTGGCATTCCACTCTGTCAATAGGTCTCATCTCAGAGACACCGTGTGATTGAAGTCGGTTTAACTCCGATATAACTGCTTCGGAGTGCCAACAGCGAGATGGTATCTAGTGGTTTACACACGAAATAACAACAAAAGGTTTCTCAAAGTGACGTAAGTTAGTTGATCAAAGGGGGTAACTACGCGGTAATATGTAATAGCGGTCGTCTTTAGTTGATTTTTGGGTAACAAGACAAAGGTAAAAGGAATTTCAGCAAGCTCTAGATAGAGTAAGGTAGATCTTTTCTGCCCTTTGTGCCAACTTACTTATGTGAGAATTAATTTCCTTAGCACAGCACTCCTGTCTCTGGAGTGTGTGAATAATGAAATAAGCAATGAGTCATTTCAGTCACGTGACAGATTTTTTCTATTTCATTAGTATTCGTCTCGAGAGAAACGAGTCTTCATCGCCATGCTGAGGCTTCTAGTTAAGATAAAGGCTTAATATAAATATTTACTAAATATTTAATCTAATAAAATTCCTTATTTCTTTTATGTATTCCTTTTTGAAGTGGTTTATATTAGGGGTACGTCGAGCAATAAGTCTTTTTTTTTTTTTTTTTCTCGTGCGGAAATCCCTTCGGATACCCCCCCGCCAGCCAGCGGGGGCGGTTATGTCGGGCTTGAACCGACTAAAACCGCACGCCGTCTCGGGTCTTCAGACGCCGGGGTGTAAGGTTACCCATAGAGCATATCCCTCGCACCCCGACTGACCCTGGGCCATCTCACCACTAACAGCATCGCTCATCCTGTCTCCTCTGAAAGCAGAGGAGTACGGAGAGCGATGTGTTTCCGCCACGTTGGGTATTGGCCGACGATCAATGCCAACCCTATGAAGGGGAAGCCATTGACCGCCGCCCAGGGTGTACCGGCCGCTCCGATTCCATTCCCCCCGGACTGCAGCGGGATCGGAATCGGAGCGACACTCGAGGAGGTTACCCAACACACACCCCTCGAGCAATAAGTCTGAGGAACTCTATTCTCAAGGACAAAAACGTAGACGTGGCATGTAGGCCGACTAACTAAAAGTACGGCATAAAGTCAGAGACCTAAGGCACCGGACAAACAGACGGAGGTACGACCTAGACGCGTCTTTGTAACACCCCGTGCACCCCGTAACCTCTCCGTTCACCCACGCCTGGGGTTCGCGGGCTGTTACAAAGACTCGTCTAGGATGCGCGTCCGTTCTGTTAGTCCGGCGCCTAAGGCGTTGGACTGCATTGTGATTGTGATATCACATAAAACGTTTTCATTATAACTGCACCCGCTATGTCGATCTTTCATAGGTCAAGTAGGTTAATAGGTTCAATTATAACAATTAGATAATATGTTTAGGTATTTATGATATTTATTTATTGTACTTTGAGGAAAATTCCTGGGAGTTGTCATATAAATTCCTTATTTTCGAACGAAGATGACGCGACGATATTTTATTCGATTTGTTTTTATAGGGATGTTCCTATAACATATTATCATTATTTATAGTAGCTAGATAGGGATTTCTGCACGAAAAAAAAAAAAAAAAAAAAGGTAGCTGATATTTAGCTTTTCTATATAATCGAGCTCTAGGATCCGGTTGCCCATCGTAAACTAATTCTCTATTTAGTGTAATATGTTAATAAACACTATAGAATAGGCATAAATTAAATGTATAAATTCCAATGAGGTTAAGTTTATTCATATTACTATTCAATATTGAGCCAATGTAGGTAAAAAGTACGAGTACCTACCTAGGTATAGGTACTCTGCCTATCTCACGCCGCAATAGCGGCGGTAAGGCCCATCATGGAGGGGCCCTTTGGGGACCACCTGAATCGGATCAGGAAGGAGCCAACGTCTGAGTGCCATCACTGCGACGCGAGCAAGGACTCGGGGCTGCACACGCTGGTGGACTGCCCGGCGTGGGAGGTGCCGAGGCGTGACCTCGTGGCAGCCATCGGGGTGGCAGTTCTCTCGCTCGGCAGCATGATTGCGGCAATGGTGCGGAGCGCGAGCGCGTGGGCCGCCGCCGCCTCGAGAAGGAAATGGCGAAGCGCGCCCGGGAGAGATTTAGAACTCTCCCGGCCCGCCGAGCCCGCAACATGCTTGCCGCGCGTCACAGGCGACTCAGGCGGCGGAGGTCGCTTAACGACCTACGTCCTCCATGAACGCAGGCCTGGGGGTGGCAGGTGGGGCCGCTTGTTACCCCAGCAGAAGAAGGCCGGGACGGCGGGGTGAAAAGCGCCTCAAAAAGGTACTCTG
This sequence comes from Cybosia mesomella, assembly GCA_946251805.1. Taxonomy (NCBI): domain Eukaryota; kingdom Metazoa; phylum Arthropoda; class Insecta; order Lepidoptera; family Erebidae; genus Cybosia; species Cybosia mesomella. The sequence continues at coordinate 6,702,282 of OX276406.1, forward strand.
ATCAGAGTGAGTCCTTCTGAGATCGGCAACTTATTGATCTATACGGAACGCATAGGTAAATACATTTATATTTGTCTCTTCAATAGGTACCTTAAATTTGGTACGATATAGCACCCTTCGATTTTTTTTATAATTTAAATATTTGTATAGTTACCCACTAACTACCCAGTGAAACTCCCGCAAATCTTAGTCTGTTGAACAAAAAAAAAGTAGGTACAGCGTTTTTGATCACAGTTTCAGCATAATTGAATCTACAAGATATGGTGACGGATCAGAAACAGCCGCTAATAATAACTGAACTCAAGTTCAAGTTTATTTGGTCCTCGAACAGGTTAAACCAGCATCTAAAAGTAGAATTTATAATATAAATGATAAAGTAAGTAGCTATGCGGTTATAGCGCCAGCTGGCGCTTTAATGAACTAACGGAGTATTTTATTCATGGCTATTTGTTGGTTATTGGTTTATTTTTTAGTTAATAAACTTGAGAAATAAAGCAAAAAACACACTAAGCTGTAAAAAGGATGTCGATGAAATTCGACCGAAAAGGTACTTAGTAGTTGAAAGTATAGTACAGACTACAGACAGAAATTAAATTGATATCTTAAAAAAAAACTAAAAATCACGCTATACTTATCTATTTTTAGCGCCTTTTTCTCACTTTATTGATCACTTCAAAAAGAAAAACATATGGAAATGATGATAAAAGTAAAAAGGGTAGATAGGAAGGAACTGGAAATGCAAACAGTTGCTTGTTGAAATGCTTAGTGTTGTCAGCCTTAAAAATAACTTTAAATAAGACAAAACTTAATTTTAATGTTCCACATTAAACTAATTATCTTTTTTATTTTTTATTAATGTTTTGACGTCAACGTTGTCCTTTGTGAATAATATAAAAAGTTTAACATAATGCATTAAACAATTGGACGCAATTGATATTAACGGATGTTTACCTACGCGATTACACATCATCATCATTATTACACTTTGAAATAAGACTAACTATTCTTAATGGATTTATTTTGTTACTTTATTATTTTTGCAGTTGGCTTTCAGCAGCCATGGTCACGGTAAAGTAACATAAATAATGATGTCAGTTATTGGCACCCCAGTCGTGTGGTTCAGGACAACAATTTAGAGCAATAATTTACAAGAATGGCAAGATAGCAAGGAAACGTACCAAAGCTAAGACTTTGGTTTTCCTTGCTCTCGCCATTGCGATGCCATGCGTCTTGCCATTTTCCATTGTCTAGGTCTTGCCATTCTAGTTGGTGATTTAAGTTGTAAGTTCAGAAATTATAGTTAGCAAAAGCTGGAACCAACAATGTGGAAAGTGGAGGTGGGAATTAAATTATTAACGGTCAGCGGGTCAGTGTACATTAAGCCTTACATTAATACATTCGTTGTGGCACAGAATCATTGAGCTATTAATAAATACTTATGGTTTAGCTAGCTAATGACATTAGTTCCAAAGTCGGTTTTTATTAGCTTTTATTTTTCTTTTATTACGCTTTTATTTCTTAAGATTTAATTTTAAATTTTAGTTCTTTTTACTCTGCTTATTTCTAAAAAGTTTTTTTTTAAATTCTACATGTTTAATAATGAATCGAGATATTCGTTGGTTGTCGTAGTTGGCCTAGTTTTTAAATAAATACGGTACCTACAAAAATCTTGGTTTGTGATTGAAGACAGCGCTAGATATTAAGACCTGTTCAACTGTGTTTTTGAGATTTGGGCAGTAGATAATGGTGGAACGGAACGTCCAAATACCGTGTTTCGTGTGTTTCACCTTTCGGGGCTTTCCACTCAGGGTTTGGGGGATCAGACCAGCAGTCGTTCCCGTTAAAGTCAACCAAACCAAATTAAGGAGGACTAGGAGAGTGGGTTCCTGGCTCTAGAGTGCAAGCTGTGAATGCAAACGGGATGAGCTCGAAGATGAACATTGGCATACAGTGGTCGATGATATAATAATAATAATATAATAATTTATTTCACATATGAGTTACTGATACATAACAATTAAAACACAAATGAAACAATCCAAGCTATACATAGATTTGTAACGTTGTCACCTGTACTAGTGATAATACACTGTATCACAGGTGTCAGCGTCCTCCATAGTCAGGGAACAGTGAACATTAGACACTGGTAGGTAGGGGTGCTTGGTTGGGGACCTCCAAGCGGTGCACCCTGGGCAACGGAGACGGCAGCGCCTCTCTCCTAGGGCGGGAGAGACGCTGCCGCCTACGGCCAACTCCGACCGAGGCGAGGACGGCCAACTCCGACCGAGGCGAGGACGGCCCTGTTGAGGGCTGTTCGGAAGCTTTCCACGTGTCCCTCTGATTAGCAGATGGCACAGTGGAGAGCAAGTAAGGGGGCCATCTCGAAACCGGAGATGGCCCAGGGTCAGTCGGGGTGCGAGGGATATGCTCTATGGGTAACCTTACACCCCGGCGTCTTAAGACCCGAGACGGCGTGCGGTTTTAGTCGGTTCAAGCCCGACATAACCGCCCCCGCTGGAGACCCCCCGCTCTCCAGCGGGGGCGGTATCCGAAGGGATTTCCGCACGAAAAAAAAAAAAAAAAAAAGACACTGGTAGGTACATCATTATGTACCTACCAGTGTCTTTTCATAGATTCTTTTGTCATCATTATGTGGACTATGTAGTCGGTTAATATCTTAATAGGTATGGATGATTTTCCAAGTAGTAATTTATCCATTCCAACTATTAAGTAATCTGTGCTTATGGGTTTAATTTGCATACGAGACAATTCTATTATTGATGCAATTTAGTGTACTGATTGAGTGTAGGTGTGGGTGTAGTTTATATCCTTGGACACTACGAAAGTGCAGTAATTGTCCAGTGCAGGAATCATTTTATGAACGATTCAAAACCATGCATGGTACTGACAGTGAGTGCGAGAATCTAACCAACATTTTCCCGCTTTGATTATGCCTTGTATCTTGCATGAGGTTTAGAAATAACCATTAATTACGCATGAACCGATCCGAAACCCGTTCAATTGATCCGAAAGTGTAGATACCTCAATGTACAGAATGACGTAACAGTTAGCAGCGATAACTTCTCTCCAATTTAGTTAATCGACTAAAAGTTACATTTAACGTTTATTTTTTTAATGGCGAAAATTTAGATATCTAGATTAACTATGCAATAGACTTCTGCTTCCGTGATATCCGAAGTTCCGTATACTTTCTCATATTACATTGTTGCGGAAGTAGATAGGTACTTTTTTTTTTTACGGAATTCCCTTCGGATACTCCCCCGCCACCGGCCAGCGGGGAGTAGATAGGTACCTAACTATCGGTTGGGGTGCGAGGGATAGTCGGGGTCCGAGGGATATGCCCTATGGGTAACCTTACACCCCGGCGTGCGGTTTTAGTCGGTTCAAGCCCGACATAACCGCCCCCGCTGGCCATCGTGGGGGTTTGCGAAGGGATTTCCGCACGAAAAAAAAGGTACCTAACTATCGAAAACATAAATTTTAATTAAGTACCTATTGCCGCGTGAGATATCGTCCCTTTGAGCCAAAGGAGCCAATCCCGGCTTAAAAGTAGTCTATGTATAAAGTATAAACATGACTATATACTTACTATTACTATATACTTATACTATGTCTTCTTCTTCTTCTTTTAGTTAATGGCTTCTGCAGTAGAATCAACGCTATTTCGCAAATGTCAAGTAAAATATAATAAATGTTTATAAAATTATTAATGGCGAAGACGCCAATGTTAAGTTTCACCCCTATACTAGTATAAGTAGTCCAGACTATAAATAACCTACTTTTATGTCAAATTTCACAGTCAAGCGTTCAGGTGTTCTGGCGCAATTTAGTAAGTATGTAACAAATATCCATCCGTCTATCCATCCTTACAAACCTTCGCATTTAGGACGATAATAGTAATGTGGTTAGTAAGACATACACGCTCTAACGACAAAACATGTTTAATTCTGGATACTAATATGATAAATGTGAAAGTTTATGAAGATGTTTGTAAGTTTGGATGTTTGTTACTCAATCACGCTCTAACGCTGAACGGATCTGGCTGAAATTTGGTACAGGGATAGATTATGGTCTGGAATAACACATAGGCTACTTTTTATCCCTGGAATAGATTCCCATGTGACGCGGGAACGGGAACTGAAATCCACATGGGTGAAGCCGCGGGCAACAGCTACCAAAGATTAGAGTACCTTTTTTTTTTTTTTTTTTTTTTTTTTATCGTGCGGAAATCCCTTCGGATACCCCCCCGCTGGCCAGCGGGGGCGGTTATGTCGGGCTTGCACCGACTAAAACCGCACGCCGTCTCGGGTCTTCAGACGCCGGGGTGTAAGGTTACCCATAGAGCATATCCCTCGCACCCCGGCTGACCCTGGGCCATCTCACCACTAACAGCATCGCTCATCCTGTCTCCTCTGAAAGCAGAGGAGTACGGAGAGCGATGTGTTCCCGCCACGTTGGGTATTGGCCGACGATCAATGCCAACCCTATGAAGGGGTGAAGGGGAAATCCACACGGGTGAAGCCGCGGGCAACAGCTACCAAAGATTAGAGTACCTAACATTCCGATATCAACCAGCAGGCAGTTCGGCCCAGACGTGATCACCATGCCTGGTAGGAGAATGCGTCCTTTTTGTCGGAGGTATGGAAGGTGTGAATTATACAGAAAAGGCAGGTTGCATAAGGCGAGCTAACGGCGAGCTTAAGGCGCGTGGCACAGACGCTTGAGCTTCAAAACAATTTCATACAAAAAGCCGAGTAGTAAGTAATGTTAGAGCCATACTATAGCAACAAAGTCGACCTTTTTTTTTTACGTGCGGAAATTCCTTCGGATACCCCTCCGCCAGCCAGCGGGGGCGGTTATGTCGTGCATCGACTAAAACCGCACGGTGTCGTGCCCAAGTGTCCAACAAAGTCGGCCTGTATAATAACCTCGCCTTAAGCTTTTCTGTGTAATTCACGCCTAATACTCAATTCCTCTGTCTATAATATTCAAGTAAATTTAACCAATTTAACTACACAACAATTTTTTTTTCATCCATCCGGTGGCGACATCGCCGCTATCACAACTTACCTGCGCCTGCGCAAAACAATTACACTTTTGTATTCCAACTAAACGTTACCCGATGAGGTTACCTAGGTATTCCTCCCCCAAACCGGGGCTAGACGGGGACACCGTGGTTCCCAAACCCGAGGGGGCCATCTCGAAACCGGAGATGGCCCAGGGTCAGTCGGGGTGCGAGGGATATGCTCTATGGGCAACCTTACACCCCGGCGTCTGTAGACCCGAGACGGCGTGCGGTTTTAGTCGGTTCAAGCCCGACATAACCGCCCCCGCTGGCACGCGGGGGGGTATCCGAAGGGATTTCCGCACGATAAAAAAAAAAAAAAGGTATAAATTTCCTGAATCAATTACAGCTATTAAAAAGTTTCTAGCGCCGCCGCTGCCGCGCCGCGCCGTTACAACACTGTTACGTAAACTCATTTACGAGCGTGTTACTGTTTCAATTAAAAACTATATTAGTAAGTGCTTACTTTATATACAAATTATCTAATCTAATACAAGGTATTATTTCGTGTATCTCGGAAACGACTCTAACGATTTGGATCACAGTTTGTATTCAGATAAGACTTTTATTTTATTTCAAGTTTACTTATACCTAGATAAATAATAGCTGTTATTCCTCAAAAAACGAGATTATACTAGAAATAAATGTATGCATTTCGGTGTCCATACGTCGCGTCGCGCTCTATTCTTAGTCGAAACCCAGCGCCAAGGTCCGTTTCGGTCTAATTTGTAGGAAAAACAATCCTGAATTCTTTATTGTGTACAAAAAAGACATATAATACAAAATGTATAAATGAATTGTATAGGTACAAAGGCGAGCTTAACTCTATAAGAGTTCTGTTCCATCAAACCTTTAAGCAGTATTTACTATAAAAAAGTTACCTACTTAAGTAATTACTTTATACTCTAACTGTCGATGGTGAATCAATATAAAACATGTTATAGGAAAAACTTGAAAGTGGAAAGCACCTCAACAAGACCAGGGGTCTTACCATGATGGAGTCTCGGAGAAATTCAAAACAAGTTTGTAAACTGAACTGCTATGATCCGTACTATGACATGCTTAAACTGAAACACGTTAACTTTTGGTTCGATTGTTGACATTTTGAACGTGAAACTGGGCGACTTAATACGCCGTCATGGTATGAGTACGAAACTTTTCAGTTTAGGTCTGCAATTGAATTGCTATTAAATGGTCATGGTTAGCCCCCAGGTAAGTACTTTGAATTTGACCCAGTTCTTATCGGAAACGAGGAGATATGACTATCTTTATTTTTTTTTATTTTTTTTTATCGTGCGGAAATTCCTTCGGATACCCCCCCGCCGGCCAGCGGGGGCGGCTATGTCGGGCTTGCACCGACTAAAACCGCACGCCGTCTCGGGCCTTCAGACGCCGGGGTGTAAGGTTACCCATAGAGCATATCCCTCGCACCCCGGCTGACCCTGGGCCATCTCACCACTAACAGCATCGCTCATCCTGTCTCCTCTGAAAGCAGAGGAGTACGGAGAGCGATGTGTTCCCGCCACGTTGGGTATTGGCCGACGATCAATGCCAACCCTATGAAGGGGTGAAGGGGAAGCCATTGACCGCCGCCCAGGGTGTACCGGCCGCTCCGATTCCGTTCCCCCCGGACTGCAGCGGGATCGGAATCGGAGCGACACTCGAGGAGGTTACCCAACACACCCCAGATATGACTATCTACTAATTTCAGCGGAGACTGGTATTGTAGTCACTTAGGGCGCTTCTCGGACCTGTGCGGGGAGGGCGGATTGCCCACGGCGCGCTCTTTTCGCGGCACTTTGTGGATACATCGTCAAGTGAACTAAATGCAACCTTTAAATCAGTAATAACAAGAGCGGGGTATGTTGCGTGCCTCGCTTAACGACCTCCGTCCTCCATGAGCACAGGCCTGGGGGTGGCAGGTGAGGCCGCCTATCACCCCAGCAGAAGAAGGCCGGGACGGTGGGGTGACTAGCGCCCCTCCCCCAAACCGGGGCAAAACGGGGACGCCGTGGTTCCCAAACCCGAGGGGGCCATGTCGAAACCGTAGATGGCCCAGGGTCAGTCGGGGTGCGAGGGATATGCTCTATGGGCAACCTTACACCCTGTCTGTCTGTAGACCCGAGACGGCGTGCGGTTTTGGTCGGTTCAAGCCCGACATAACCGTCCCCGCTGGCCGGCGCGCGGGGGTATCCGAAGGGATTTCCGCACGAAAAAAAAAAAGGGTATGTTGCGCGCCTCGGCGCAGTGCCTTATCAGGTCGCGAACAGCGTCTTAGGACGAGCGATTCACTAAGTAGCTTCAGTGAGGTGAAACCCGAGGGTTCTAAGCACGTAAAAAAAACTCGGCAAATTTTTCATTAGCCGATTATTTTTTTATTTTGCTTAAGAGCTTATTTAAGAAAATGTCTTGTGAATCTCTTCCATAGCCATGATTGAAATATTCATAAACCACTTAAGTTGCTATATTATTCGCATTTGATCATTTCATCATGGCGCCCGCTTTGGCGTTCGTGGTCTGCTTTCCACCTTTTTGTCCTCTACTTCGTACAATTTAGGTTACGTGAAAACATACAGGCGTACAGACTATCGATTTACAGATTATAATAAAAATAAATATTTATATAAATTAAAAATTTAAAAAACCGATTTAGCCAAGAACGTGCCCGACTAATTCACCTCTCAAACAAAAATAAAATAAAACCAAAATCGGTTCATCCGTTAGGGAGCCACGATGTTCAGACAGACACACACACAGACACACAGACACGTCAAGCTTATATCACCCCGTCGTTTTTTCGTTGGTTTAGTTTATTACCCAAAATGATGAAATTAAATTATAAAATAATAGTATAAAAAAAAACCGGTCAACGACGTCTGGAGGATTTGTTTCGTAAAATGTAGGATGCAAATTAAGGAAGTTGGTCTCGAAGGAGGAAATAATACTTCGACATGATGTTACCTAATATTGTATTCTGTCCATATTTTGGCGAAGTATTACAGAAACCCTGTGGTTATCCTTTCGAGGGCTTACCCGGGGTGCCCGGCAACGGACACTTGGGGAGGATACCGTGCGGTTTTAGTCGATACACGACATAACCACCCCCGCTGGCCGGCGGGAGGGTATCCGAAGTGATTTCCGCACGTAAAAAAAAAAAGTATTACAGCAACAACTAAGCCTCGGAGAGCACGTTAAGCCGTCGGTTCCAGCTGCAATAGAAACATCTATGGCAGTCCTAAGGGGTAGTTGGAGCCCTAAAAAGTCCGACAACTGATCTAACTACTAACTACTCCACAAATGTATATGGAACCAGAACTTGTCAATATATGCTACCCTATATTTTAAATAGCTTGCCAGAACAAATAGTTCAAAAATATGTAACACAGCAACCGTTTATAAAAAGTTTGCAAAGCCATTTCTTAAACGATGTAGAAGATTCTGTATGTACTTAGTTTATTTTAGATTATAATTTTTTCACTTATGTAATTAGATTAGTCTATAACCAATAAGCGAACTCCCGCTCGCATAAAAACCATCGTGGTTTAAGCGGGTGGTTTAATTGTAACAACATAAATTGTGTAAACGAAATGATCAATAAAAATAAAATAAAAAAAAAACTACAGAATTTCGATATCGCCAATGGGTTGTGGACATCAGATGGCTGTCACTTAACGAAAAATGTCAAAACTCAGCCGATTATTTAGACTGAAAAGCCAACCTCAACTGAGATGGGAAAAGGTTCGGAAAATGATTATTGGAGCAATTAACAGCTAACCACATTGTCATAACCCTGAGTGGAAAGACTGCGGCAGAACCTCGTCCGTTGGTCGGCAGGTGTACCAGCTAGCGTGGGAGGTTCCGAAGATGGTAATAATACCGCGGTAGCCTAGTGGTATGGGTAATGGACTGCTGAGACGAGGTCTCGGGTTCGATCCCAGGTTTTACCATGGCAGACACCAATGACTTTTCGATGCTTTTCGAAGTTATGTGTGTATTTATCGCAGGTTTATAAATGCCCGGTTAATGGCAATAGGCTCGCCACCTATTACATCGGGACCTAAACATAAACTGGCGAAATGTGGGTGCTAGCACCTCTGCCTACCCCTTCGGGGATATAGACGTGAGTTTATGTTATGTTTTGTTTATGTTTATTTCATATACCTACATCTTTTTTTTTCGTGCGGAAATCCGGATACCATATACCTACTACACCTGTTCTTCAGTGATTATAGCTGTCATTATAATAGGTCTTTACCTATGAAATTGCGGAAATTTTCTCACTAATTCAATATACTCCTGTAATTTAATGGCTATTTCCATTATTTATATTTTGTTTGAAAGTTGATTTCAAGATTTTACAAGTCTATATTAAATTTTGTTTTTATTGGCCGCTTGATAAATGAATTCGATCTTTAAAAACAGTACTTCCTAAATGCTATCCATTTTGATGATAAATTTCGTATTACTTATCAGCTGTCACTTTTCAAAAATGTAATAAAAGTCGCTGTTTGTTAGATTAATGTTGTCTCATTCATACACATAAAAAAACATTAAATTTGGATTTGTCATTCCTAAAAAGAATGCAAAAATGTTACACTGAGAGAAGTGGCTAATTCGCGTCATGCAAAAATAAGTACACGTAAGATAATAAATTATATCGGTATCGGAATGAATTATAAGTTCTACAGTGAAAATTTCATTGATAACTGGTAATTTATCGGGACGCTAATCCCATCCTTAAATTATTTAGGTATAATTAAAAAACGTGCTGCTAGGATGCTCAAATTATCATACCTCGTTATGCAACTTTATAGGTAAACTTCTGACCCATGTTATATAGTGACGGTTTGTTAATCTATCATTTCATTCTGAGATATCACGTTGTAATTCTCGATTATTATTAATGAAGGGAGTGACCGATAAAATAAATGGTCTTGTACTCATGATATTACGTGACAAACGCATAAAATATCATGTTATTAAGAATCAAATATTGACATGTCAATATCATTATATTGACATGACGCAACGTTGAATTAACATGAAATGCTGATATATTATGCTTCTAGCAGCATATTTTTAACGTCCGTATAGTATGAATAATACGTAGCAACCTATATTATATACGTACATCCCATAAATATAATGTTACATCCTCAATGAATTATCAGTACTGTAGTTGGTGATTGGCCCAAAAATACCGGGTGCATGATTGTCAAGTTTGTCAAGTCAATGTCATGTCAATTCTTGTTTTCATTGCAGATCAGATAGTTTGTTGATCGAGTGAAGTCGTTGTGCTTATCCTCTCCATTTTATCTGTAATAAAACCCTTTGTCGTACTTTTGTTACATAATATTCTAATATGTATCACGAGTGTTGTGTTTGTAAAAGATCGCGAAAGGACGCAATTTTACACCCTTTTCCCCGTACGTAGAAAAGACTCAAAAATTTTTTGAAGTGTCTTAACCGTGATGATCTGAAATTGTTATCAGCTCAGCAGCTTTCGCAAGTGTTTGTCAAAAACACTTCGAAGAGAAGTTTATTACGCCGAAAGGACGGCTCACAAATCTGGCGCTCCCAGCCCTGTTAACTGATCACGAAATTTTAAGTGGAATACCTCAGGCCAATACTGGTAACATAAAGAAATAAGTATCAATCTATTTATTATTATCAATAAACATTAGAAGTATTCATTGCTTAGTTTCCTAAGATTAAATTTCATCAGTTATCTTGTAGTATATTAAAATGTATACTTCTTATTTTAGAAAATGTGGATCCTCATTTGGATCACCCATACACACGCAAAAGACACTTCGATCACACGTACGCACATCAGGAACCGCTAAAAGGTTTGTAGGTACTTTATTTATATTAGTTTTAGTTTATGTATATATATATATATAATAATAAGTTGTTAGTCATAAAATGAGTAGACAAAATGTTTAATATTGCCTCTTATTTTATTTACCTATAGCTGTACTTCCCCCCTACTTCGCCCCAGTGGCACCAATACAGGCCCAAGACTAATGCGAATGCAAATTGATCTTTGCACTAAAAAGAAGAAGGGACGCAGATTCAGTGTAGAGGAAAAATTAATTGCATTGTCAATTATGAAGCAAAGTCCTAAGTGATTTTTGCACAAAATTTTTATACTGCCTTCAAGATCGACACTGAATAAAATGGTATCAAATCTCAGTATTCAAACAGGCATTTGTCCACAAATCTTCGATTTGATGAAGAAAGAGGTAAGTTTAGTTCATCATCATCGTCATCCACCTATGCTAGTCCACTGCTGGACATAGGTCTCCCCTAATGAGCGCCATAGCGCCCTGTCTTCAGCTTGCCGCATCCAGCATCTTAGTTAAGTTATCTTTGTATTAAACATATAATTATGAAATTATATTTTTGGTTTATAATTTTGTGTAATAATAATTTTGTGTATTAATACCATACAAATTATACCCAGAAAACACCCTCCAAACTCTGAATCAAATACTTGCAGATTGTACAAACATTTGGTTCTGACCTGAGACTCAAACCTCTGCAGTCTGCAGATTCAGGAAGATATTTAAAAAATTTGCATTAAAAATTACAAATTGTTTTCCAGGTTGCAGAATGGGAGGAAAAGAAAAAATTATGTTCCATAATCTTTGATGAAATGTCACTAGATGCAGCCCTGATTTATGACAAAAAAAAAGAGAAGACAGAAAAGAAAGAAGAACGATATTTCACAAGTGTTTATTATTTGAATAAATTTTGTCTTATGTAACCTACCAATTTTTTATTTTACTATTTTTTTATATAATTTCAATGTAGTGTTTGTTGTAAAATGTTAATTATCTGTATTATACTTTATATTGCTTTTTTGTAAAATCTTCATTACTCTTTAAAGTTTATCGTGAGTTGCAGCGCAGACCGAACGGATACGTGTGCCGGATTTTACGCTGATTAATAATTAACTTTATCGACGATTATATGCACGCTCATACGATTTTGAACAGTGTGTAATCGTCGATAAAGTTGATTATTAATTAGTGTAAAATCCGGCGCACGTATCCTGCCGGTCTGCGATGAACCTCACGATAAACTATAATGAGTAATGAAGATTTTACTAAAAAAGAACTATAAAGTATAATACAGAACCCAAATAATACGAGTAGTATACTCTTAAATATATCATGAAGGACTATTAATATAAGAGATGAATACCTTATATACATGAGTACAGTAATTAAGATTTTACAAAAAACCACTACAAAATATCATACAGAACCCAAATAATACGAGTAGTATACTCTTAAAAGTATCAGGAAAGCATTTTAATTTATCAGATGTACCTTAAATACATGATTACAGTCGTGTTTATTTATCAGGATTTCTTTTTAACATATTGGTACATACAGATACTTTATAGGGAAACTTCTATGTTATATCAGTCCTGTTTAGTAAATTTATCGGGATTCCCTTTAATATTACTTTACATATTGTCATTACGCCGGATAACCTATCAGTAATAGGAACATGACTACGTTCTAATATATCGGTCCGCCCCTATTTATGAACATTACTTCCTGATAATTCTTCAGTCCATAGCATGCTGGTCTCTTGCCGTCGTCAGTCCACATCCATGGCTTGTGCATGATGTTATATCAGTTTCCTATTAATATCTACGTTTGGACGCCTAGTCGGTTTTTATGAGGTAAACCTATTAAATTGTTTAGAATTTCTATTAAAACGAGGGGTACATTTTTCTCAGTGTAGTACTGAAAATTGGGTTTCCTCCAATTTCTTCAAGAAAAACGGCAATTTCATATGTAACGACCTTTTTTTTTCGTGCGGTAATCCCTTCGGATACCCCCCGCCGGCCAGCGGGGGCGGTTATGTCGGGCTTGAACCGACTAAAACCGCACGCCGTCTCGGGTCTACAGACGCCGGGGTGTAAGGTTGCCCATATGTAACGACCTAATATTTAATATCTGGGTGGACCTTATTTCTCATTCTTTTTCCTAATTTCTCTTCTTTCTTCATTCTAATTTCAACGTTTTCTAAAAATGAGACCTAGCTAGATCGATTTATCGGCCCCGAAGTCCTCTGTATACTAAATTTCATGAAAACTGTTGGAGCCGTTTCCAATATTCAGATCATAGGTATATATAGGTACTATACTAGGTCCAGGAAACCATTCCGATACCCTACACGTCAACTTTACTTAGATATTCCAGTCCTTACGGTCAGACACCTCTTCATACTACAAGTTGTCCTTAAAAAGCACGTAAGCTGATCATATGACCCGAGCATATATAGCAGAAAACGCCGCTCGGATAAGGTGTGTCCCATGATCCTACACAAAACTACTTTACCAAAACGTCATTATACTATCATTAGCATCCACCTTTATAATAAAATTAATAAAATCATTCATATTAACCTTTTAAATTTCCACCAATGTAAGTCAAAATTGAAAACATGGCTCCAAGAGCAAAGTTACACATACTCAGAGGAGCTCTTGCCATCAGAACTAGCATTATCTCGTAGTGTATGTCTGCATCTGCACGCATTTACACAAATTCGTTCTATGGTTACTAAGAGTTACGCGCACACACAATTAAACACATGCACACGCCCACACGTAATTATATGAAACATGCACACTCCACAACTCACACAATCACACTCCTAACGTGGCAATGTATTTTCAATCTAGTTATATATTTAATTTTATTAATATTAGGTAGATTTCGATGAAATCGATCTACCTTTTTTTTTTTTTTTTTTATCGTGCGGAAATCCCTTCGGATACCCCCCCGCCGGCCAGCGGGGGCGGTTATGTCGGGCTTGCACCGACTAAAACCGCACGCCGTCTCGGGTCTTCAGACGCCGGGGTGTAAGGTTACCCATAGAGCATATCCCTCGCACCCCGGCTGACCCTGGGCCATCTCACCACTAACAGCATCGCTCATCCTGTCTCCTCTGAAAGCAGAGGAGTACGGAGAGCGATGTGTTCCCGCCACGTTGGGTATTGGCCGACGATCAATGCCAACCCTATGAAGGGGTGAAGGGGAAGCCATTGACCGCCGCCCAGGGTGTACCGGCCGCTCCGATTCCGTTCCCCCCGGACTGCAGCGGGATCGGAATCGGAGCGACACTCGAGGAGGTTACCCAACACACACCCCGAAATCGATCTACCTATTGGTTTCTTGACTACTGTCGAATTTAGAAAAAAAAATCTTCATAGGAGGTCTAGTTATGACCCCCTGAGTCCGAAATGACCACTGGTCAAAAAGTTTATATATATATATATGTATATGTATGGTTCCACTTCCCAAAATTTGCGGCACTCTCACGGTCGCATTTTTGCCCCGATCGCTTTCAAACTGCGGTCAAAAATTGCTTGGGTGTAAACTTAGTTTAAGTTCGTGAACGGGTGGAATCCGGCCTAAGGGGACGGTAGGGCCTCACTTTTTGTGAAATCAGTTTTTCCTCAAAATTTCACGTTCCATGAAAGATATTCGAACCGTTCTAATTTTATCCCATAGTATACATGATAACCAACAACTTTTAATTATAAACCTATAAGATTAAAACTTTACCTAAAAGTGGAGGGGGGAAAAACCAAAATTTTTCGGGAAAAAAATCATAACTTCTAACCGGTGAACATTCTTGGCGTCGGAAACATTTTTAATCGATAGGCCATTTTTAAGTCTAAAATAAATGTCTGAAAAGTTTTTTCCTAAAAGTTACCGTTTTCGAGAAAAAAAACGAAATCATCACGAAATCTACCTGTGCGTTCCCCCTGAGGGAACGGAATTTTTTTCTTTTCTTTCTTTTCTTCATTATCTGGTTCCCATTAAAACAGGTATACCTAGTTTTGGGGACTCAGAAAATCAAAAATCCACTTTAAATCAGCGATGCGAGGGCTAGAACCGTGCTGTTTGGGATTATCCTTAACCACTGTTAACCTACCTGTAACACAGTTCCTTACTACCACCGAATTGGGAAGGGCTAGTCTCGACGGCTGTTGCAGCTAGACGTATTTGAAGTTTTAAAACTGTCATTTTTAGTGGATACATGTACCTTTTTTTTTTTTTTTCTTGCGCAAGTCCCTTCGGGTACCTTCGGTTATGTCGCGTGGAGTAGAGTATGTGGAGTGTGCTTGAACCGACTAAAACCGCACGACGTCTCGGGTCCTCAGACGCCGGGGTGTAAGGTTACCCATAGAGCATATCCCTCGCACCCCGACTGACCCTGGGCCATCTCCGGTTTCGAGATGGCCCCCTCGGGTTTGGAAACCACGGTGTCCCCGTCTTGCCCCGGTTTGGGGGAGGGGCGCTAGTCGCCCCACTGTCCCGGCCTGCTTCTGCTGGGGTGACAGGCGGCCTCACCTGCCACCCCCAGGCCTGCACTCATGGAGGACGGAGGTCGTTAAGCGACCTCCGGCGCCTGAGTCGCCTGCGACGCGCGGCGAGCATGTTGCGGGCTCGGCGGGCCGGGAGAGTTCTGAACCTCTCCCGGGCGCGCTCCGCCATCTCCTTCGCGAGCATTACATGCTCGCAGAAGGAGGTGGCGGCGGCCCACTGGATACATGTACCTAATTGTGTTATTACCAATAAAGTTTATGTTATGTTATATATATATATATAAGTCAAAGTCCTGTAGAAAATAATGTACGTTGTAAATTAATAATCGTGTGTTATGAATTGATCAAGATTGTATCGTGCAAATAAGGTGCTTACGGATTTGTGCGGTGGTTGGCCTCGTAATCCGCTTTCGATGACGGCAGCACGCTGTACATACTTAATATTGCTATAATGTATTTCCCTTTGTATTACGAATTGTGTAAAATGTATTAATAAACAGATTGGCCGACAATAAATATCACTGCCAGGAATACCGAAGACTATGTGAAGTGGAGGATGAAGAGTCGGAAACTGTCTCTACGCGCCCATAGCCCATATAAATAAATAATAAATAATAAATAAATATTCTACGACATTTTACACAGCGCATTCTAGACCCAAAGTAAGCATAGTTTAACTAGCTTGTGTTATGGGTTCCAGACTGCGGATAAACATACTTAAATACTTTTTTTTTTTTTTTTTTTTTTTGTAAATACATACATATTATACATAGAAACACCCAGACCAATGCAAATAGACATATTCATGCATACAAATATTTGCACTGAGCGGGAATCGAACCCGCGCCCCCTGACGTAGCAGTCGAATGCACTACCGCTACGCCACAGAGGCCGTCCCGTTATATTAGTGTTGCTAGTGTTTTTTTTTACAACTTAGGTTGCAGACAGTTTTCTGTAAACGCCTACCCCATAAGTAGCCCAAGTAGTTTTTTCTGCTATAAGGTATTTTTATATTTATTTTATTTTATTTTCTTTGGAAAACTGACAGCTAATACAATTCATAGTCGCAAATAATATATAGCTGAAGGCCATTTACAGGTTTTCACGAATAAATTTTAATTTATATAACAAATAAAAAGAAAATAACATGTAGAATATACTGCTTCCGGGCTGTTATATATAATAACAGTCGATAAACAACATATCTACAAAAACTAAAATTAAAACCACCGCAAACAGTTAATCCCCGTCAAAGAACCGTCCCGCCAAATCGTTTCTCAAACGCGAAATGTTAGTGTGAAACAGATCCAAGTCTAGTTCACGACATAATGTGTTGAAACATTTCTCACCCGTATCAAAAATGAGTTTTGTCTGTATGTACACTTAACGAGGGGGACATGAAGTAGGCTAGGATGACGTAGCACTCTGGAGCGCGCTATAAAGCCTAGCTCTCCTAACAAGTCGGGACAATCAACGGCCCCAGTCGCAATCTTAAATAGATACAAAATATCTGCGATGCGTCTTCGTTCATATAAGGGTAGTATATGAAACCTCCTACACCGCACAATGTAGTTCGCGGTATATCTTCGTGTTTTATATTGCAGGAAACGCAGAAACCGCCTCTGAACACGCTCAATGCTATCAATGTATACGTTATATACTGGGTTCCATACTTGTGAGGCATATTCCAAATGACTGCGTACAAACGCGCAGTATAAAATTTTGAAGGATTTTACATTTTTGAAATCTTTCGAGAACCTTAGTATGAAGCCAAGTGCTCTAGAAGCCTTCTTAACCATGTTATCAATATGTGCGTCAAAGAGTAATTTAGAGTCAAAAGTTACACCCAGGTCCCTAACAACACTTACTCTTGTTAAAATAGTATTTTGGAGCTCATAGTGAAAGGTGATGGGATTAGGTCTACGAGTATAGGTACTTATGCAACACTTTGAGACGTATGTAAACTAGAGCCGTACAGCGACATTAAAAACTAGTGTTAACCGCGTTTTTAAACAAATTCCCAGCCGTGCTAAATATTACCTTACGCTGCCGCCACTTTTGTAGCAGTAGCCTGCATTAGGTCAACTATCACAGGATACTGTACCCGATCTGCACGACAACGTGCGAGTGCGCAACTTCATACTGCACAGCAGATCAGCCGCAGCAGTCTTCAAGTTGCAAGAATCGGGGTTGGAAGCTGTCGGTCACTCGCCTTACTCACCGCCATGTACCTATTGTACCTACGTAGTAGAAGTCTGTAACAAATTCAATTATATTTTTAAGCATTTTGTATGCTTACTTTTTTCTAAAGATTGAATTGAAATTTGAATTAATTAGGCGGAGTCATCAAAAAACAATATGTTTAAAAATGACTGTAAAGTTATTCATCGTTTCCGTAGTTCGCAAGAATTACGGTAGATGGCTCCAACGTCGCCTTATGACGTATTAATGTATCGGAGAATTTCGAATACCTGGGACTTGTCTAGGTGGCTCAATTGGTCAGAGCATTCCCCCTGTAAGGGACTGGTCGCGGGTTCAAGTCCCGTCCTAGATGTTCTCTTTTTCCGATCTAAATCTTTAGTCTGTAACAAAGTTCTATTTTTCCAGAATTTGTATAACTTTTGGCTGCAAAAAAATTAAATTCCCGAGACTCAGTTCAAAATGCCTTTGAAGGATTGTTAGCCACTGATTTCTTCGATAAGGGCATCAATAGACTGCCATGACAATGCGTTTGCAAAGATGCATCGATTGCACTGGGTGACTACTTTGATGAAAAAAAATAAAAAAATATAGATATAACATTCCTTTGATTTTAAAAACCTTTAGACCTTTTAAATATTACAGGATCCCGAAACCATTTTCTTAACCAATTTTTATTTTATTCTGGCAGCACTGTAAGTCTAATGTCATGTGACGTGACATGGGTGACCGTCGGACGATGACATTTACAAATATGTTCTCTTTTACTATTTTGTATAAGTTATCCGTAAGGTTACACGATTGTATTGGGAGTTGATAATAACATTCTCCATTCACCATACATCAATAGTTTTTGTCAAAATTGTACTGTAAAATAAAGATATGTCCATCGAAAACATACTGAATTAAACTCGTAATTAAAGTAGGTGAAATGTGATAGAATCTTTGTGAATTTTATGTAATTATTTAAGTTAATGAGCTAGTTTAGTTGTTAAAAACAGTGAGAACTTGGTAACAGGTAACGACTAATCTCTCTAAGTACCTGCAAAATCAAATAATTTAGATAAAAAAAATGCCCAGTCAGACCTGCAGTTTTGCAAAGTAAAAATATGAATATTTATATTTAGTTCACCTTGAAGGCTAATGCGATTATTATGGTTGATCTATCCATATAGTTGAATAATTTTCTATTCGACTGAAGGCTTTAAAATTCTATATATGGGAACTTTTTGGTTATGAACTACTTGCCAAGTAATTTTCATTTTTCTTTTTATATTAACTAGATATCTATCACAAACTATCACGTGGTGTATTCACTGATTGACCTATCAACTAATTTGTCTTTCGATGTGTGTAAATTTAAGGTTATTGTGGACTTACTGGTTATTTCATGATCCTCACTTGAAACCTTTCAAGTCATATTTAGACAGCCTTGAAGGAGATAAGATTACCTATTCCTTGTGTCAATTGGAATTAAAACATAGTAAAGTCTATTTGTACAAGGAAAGAACATGTATTCTCTATTAATATGAGTTATCTACTAAAACAATTCTTAATTCCTTGTGTTAATTACGTTCAAGTCACTTTGGTTTGTTCCATTTTCAAATACCTGTTATTTTTACTTAGTATACTTACTATCAAATGATTGTAGTAATAAATAATTATAAACACAACCCCATCAAATAAAAACAGTAAATGTTGAGTGTTCTAACTTTATCCTCTTTGCAGGGTGCAAAATGAGAGTTGTACTACTATCAGTAGTACTGATACTTTGTGGCGCTTTAGTGGCTCAAGCATATGAAGACCAGAATTTAGAGGACGATGACTTTGCTGAATTTGAACAGTTCGAAGTTGATGATGAGGATGATGATTCTTTAAATGGTAAGCTGCATAATACTGTTAAATTGTGCACAATATTAATAACTTAAGAATATGGAAAGAGCTATGCTCGGAGTTTCTCTGAAGGAAAGGATTCGTAACGAATACATCTGTCAGACAACCACGGTTATTGACAAAGCTCAAAGACTTAGCAAGCTGAAGTGGCAGTAGGCCGGCCATATCTCGCAAAGAACCGACAACCGCCAGTAAAATGTGTTCTTGAGTGGAGACTGCGACTTGGCAAACATAGTGTAGGATGCCCTCCGGCCAGGTGGGATGACGATCTGCAAAAGACTGCAGGCAGATGCTGGATGCGGCAAGCTGAAGCCAGGGCACTATAGTGCTCATTAGGGGAGACCTGTGTCCAGCAGTGGACTAGTATAAGGAGATGATGATGACGATGAAGCTTGCAACAGCTATCTTATTACACATATTCTGACATAGGCTAATATTATGTGTAACTTATGATGGCTTGAGTTAAAATACTCATAGAAACCGAAGTGAAGTAAGTGCAGGTTGTTAGTAATTGCTGTTAGTTTATAAATTAAAAGTGCCTAAATATTTTTTTTACAGATTTCAAAGAAGACTCCAAGGAACTTCCTCCAATGAAACAAAAGCAGTTTTCCAACGAAGAGTTTGAAGCCCCTATTGAGACAGAGGATGATCTCATAGTTGAGGTTAGTAGGTACAAAAATACAAACAGATAATCATGATTCTATACTACTGAAATAGAAATTATTCATTGAAATGTAAATGAGGATTGGTATAGTAATGGTACAATCTGCTTAGTATTACTTCTTTTTTTTTGGTAAAATTATATTGTTTTGTTCTTTTTAAACAATACAAATAAAGGAATTAGTATTCCTGTTAAAACCTCTAATTAAGTTAAATTGCTTGTCATTCACGTGTTGTCACATATACACACACAACCATTAATGTCCCTAAAACACCATCACCCATGACGGGCCACGACAAGTCATCGCCATTGTGTACAGGGCGCAATGTTGTACAATGGCGCACAATGGGCCATCTTGGCTCGCATTAGGGACTTTGTCAGCTTTTTTGGCACACTTCATAGGATGGCGTAGCAATGAGCTATGCACAATTGTGTTTACACCTACGTGATGATGCCTAAAGCTCGATAGCTTAAAGAACTGTAGTACACCTTACGGTGTGATATCGAGAATCACATTTTTGTTTTTATCAATAATTTCCACCATCATCAAATCCGTCTCCCACAGGATGAAGACAATGAGTTTGAGCATTTCCAAGACCCTGAAGAGTTTGAAGGGTTCCAGGATAGTGCACCAAGAACAAACGAACAACCAAAGATCACTATTTCTAAGGTAACATTAAATACTACCATTTGCCTTGTATTGTTAATTGATGTCAGCTTATGATATATACATAATAATAATTAATATTAAATTATACAATATCCTTATAGCCACCACCGGCCCCGAGGTAGAAGCTTCGGTGGCAACCGGGACAATACGCTAAGATGGTGATAATTATTATTATTAAATACTTAATACTACTTTATCGTTCAGCCTCGGCGTAAAAACGTCACCCTCTTTTCCACACCAAAAGAAACAAAACGCATTACTGTGCATTTACTTTTGCTAGACAAGTGACTTCATATGTATGACAGTCCAATAGATATACAGCCAAGCAATAGGCTGGGCATCGGGGACCATAAACAGTAGACGATAAATGGGTATTAATGCATCATTTCGCTTCGGTTTATATGAGTTTTTTTTTTAATCAAGCCGCATAATATTATATAGCCTATATCCATCAAGGATAATTCACGTTTCAAATGGTGAAATAATTTTTTCATTAAGTACAATGGTTCCAAAGATTACTGATTACATTAAACAAATCAACAAATTTGGTCTCTGGCTTTTTAATACTAGTATAGATGTACACTGTCAAGTCGCCATTAGTATTAGATAAGCTTAACACATTACAAGTTACCGACGACCTTAGCTCTGAAACCTTAGATACATTATAAACAAAAATTGAAAAATGTTAATTTTGTCCTCTGAAGATTACGAAAATAAATACATCAATTATTTATTTCAATGTGTATATTGTTTGTGAATTTGTTAGTATTTAGCCATTCCTGTGGCGACTATATGAAATCTATGGTAATATTGTAGAGAGAGCGAATTTTGTGAGTGGAATGTTGAAGGTAATCTTCAGAACCACTGCACTTATTGGAAAAATGGTTTCTAGCTTTGAATGGTACATTATCCCCGATGGACATAGACTATATATTATTTGTAAATTACCATTGCTTGAGTTAGAAAAACTCATATAAAACGAAGCGAAACAAGGGCGGATTACTAGTAATTTATAAAATAACTTATATATTTCAGGTTCCTATAATGGTCCGACCTCGATGGGACGCGTACTGGTTGGAAGGCATCCTGTGCTGTCTGCTCGCCTCCTACGCGCTGGCGTACGCAGTGGGACGCGCGAAGAACTCCTCGATTGCTACCAACTTCCTCAAGTTACATAAGCCACTTCTTGATGATAACTTTACGTTAGTTGGTAAGGATTTGTGGAGATTACTTTGACACTTGCAGTTTAATTGCGCCAAAATACAAGTGCCACAATACAGAAAAGGCAAAAGGCATGCGCTCGCCTAAGGCGTATGGATGAAGTGGCCCACTAACCTCGCGGGTGGATCGTCCTTCCGGGTTCCGGTGTCCCCATTTGAATAAATAATGATTAAGGCGTGAATTATAAAGACAAGGCAGGAGGCATCAAGCGTAAAGCGAGGAAACAGTGTCATCATCATCATCAATTAGCCTATTGCAGTCCACTGCTGGACATAGGCCTCTCCCATTGTACGCCATAGCACCCGATCCTCCGCCTTGCGCATCCAGTCTATCCCAGCTACCTTTTTCAGGTCGTCCGTCCATCTTGCTGGGGGACGTCCTACCTCCCGTTTAGACAGTGTAAATAGTATAAAATATATACATACGTCGATTTTTATACTGTATAAAAAATCTTCGCGTGGTCATCGTTACAGCTCAAGAAAATATACGCTTTTAGTGGCAATAAGTGGCAAAACGTTGGTACAGCGGTAATAAATGCAGCTGCTGTGCATAAGGGCTCTGGTTCGATACCCAGGCCGGGCAAACTGTCATTAGGCAATTAGGAAATTGTAAGTAGCACGGAGTCTAGAAATTACGTTATTGATATGTGTATATTTCACGAGTGAGCGGCGAAAGTTACCAAATGTCCACCAAACTTTCAGACGCTATCTCTCTTTTTGCTCTTCCTCTTCTTCAAACTGCGTTGGATGTAACAATGAGGCTCTATTCACACCTGGGGGCCTAGACAAAGTGACATTCTACTAGGGAATCGCTTCGAAGCGAACCTTCAGCAGTCTGAAATGTATGTGACAGACATTATTTGTCGACATGTCACGTGTACGTAACAAATAATATCATTCCCATACATTCGGACTTTTGACTTTTCTATCACTTGTAGAATGTCGTTTTGTCCACAGTGCCCTGAGTGATATTCGCCTCTGCAGTGGGTAGACGTACATACCGCGCGGGTTTCGCGGCTAGAGCGGTGTACCTATGGTATACATAGGTAGTGAACAGTAGTATTACCGCATACCCACTGTTTTCGATACTGCAGACGGTAGCGAATACCGCTTGAGTGTGAATAGGCTTTAAGCTTTTCGACAATGTTCGCGTTGACAAGAGACCGACCGGGAAGGACCCTATTAACACTTATTCCATAACTGTTATACCTGTAAGATTTCATAACATGTACTTTTCCCTAGGGGAGACGGGCCTGGACGTCGTGGCCGCGAGCGATGAGCGCGGGTGGCGCCGCGAGGCGGAGCACTGCTTCACGATGTGGTGCAGCGGCCGAGTGTGTTGTGAAGGAATGTTACTTACACTCAAACTAATCAAGGTATATTTCTATTGTATTCTACCATTTTTAGCAAGGAGGAGGCATTTGTTACCAGCGTATTTCAGTATGGGCCCCACCAATTTATTCGGGGCCCAAGCCAACCTCAACTGCAAGCCGGTACATCAGTTAATTGACGGACGAGGGTCTGAGCGTCAAACGGCAGTCGCTCCCGTGAAAGCCAACCCGACTAAACGAGACGTCATACGACGACCACACCCGAAATGATCGCGTCCGCCAGATTATGACGCGGGTAAACGCAGTGTCTTGACCCGCGGAACGCACTAGTTTGAACACATCACTACCTACAATTTTTATTGCAGTACCTGATTGCCAGCGCGTCCTCAAGCTGAATGCGTTGGTTTAATCTCCTGTGAATGATCTAATATATACCTTTTTTTTTTTTTTTTTTTTTTTATCGTGCGGAAATCCCTTCGGATACCCCCCCGCGTGCCAGCGGGGGCGGTTATGTCGGGCTTGAACCGACTAAAACCGCACGCCGTCTCGGGTCTACAGACGCCGGGGTGTAAGGTTGATCTAATATATACCTGCTATTTTCTATCTTCGACAGCGTCAAGACCTGGTGCACGTAGTGTTGAATGTAGTTAGACCAACCCCGGACACGTTACTAGTGCGTGTGGAGCTAGGTAAAGACGACAGCGATCCCTTCGTGCTGTGCGTAGCGCAGAAGAAGATCGCCACAAAACTCTCCAAGGAAATGCAGGATCTGGTATGTACTCATACATATTAATTTCAATGTTACCGAAATTTATAATGAACTGGACATCCGGAGCTTCGGGCCCACACGAAACACAAACGAAAGATATAATGCGCTAAATGCGTTTCATGGTGCGTAACATGAAACGCATGCGTAACATTGGGCGTGCCTTTGTTCGTGTTTTTCTCTTCCTTCATTTCGACCGATTTTTAACCCCTTACGGGAAACCGACGGGTGTTATAAGTTAGCCGTGTCTCATGTCTGTGTCTGTGGCATCGTAGCTCCTGAACGGATAGACCCATTTGATTTATTTTTTGGTTTGTTTAAAAAGTGAATTAGTCGGGAGTTTTCTTAGCTATGTTTGACGTAAATCGGTCGAAGGTTTTTTTAAAGTTAAATTAAATTTCTATGATAATTCATTTTTCTGTACTTATCGGGCCATCTTAGTCCTAACTATAGGATTGGTCCCAATAGGTGGGCACTATCGCGACCCAGTAAAATCATCTAGAAGTACATTTTCTTTTGGTTAATAATTAAATTTTTGTATCATTCCCAGAGTGTATTCTGCCCGGAGCGTCGTCCTGGCGACAAGCACGGCCTGCCGGCCGCGCTGTCCGTGATGTCGGAGACGGCCGAGGCCACGTCGGCCGTGCTGGACGCGCGGGTGACCGCCGCCCTCGCGCAGTACCACCAGCACGTGCAATACATACACATCTCCGACAGATACTCCGGGCCGAAACAAATGGAGTGAGTGCATGTTGACTTAAGCCGTAAGCCGTCCGCTGCGTCATGCGTGTCATGCAGGCGAGCGCCCGTTCGTCGTGCAAATCGTGTGAAATTTTTTTGCACGACTTTTGTGCAATTTTTTTACACGACATTCACTCCATATTATTTGCACAAAACAGGCGCCCGCATAAGTGAGCATTGAGTAAAACGTAATAGCGCAGTAAGCGAATCCAGTAACCGTTGAAGGAAAGTGAGCATACTAGTCGCTTCAAAATTTCATTAATCGTGTATATAGTAACGTGTGCCTTCGTGGCAAGTTCGTGGCGTGGTAAGGGGGGGGGGGCGACAATCAACCAATCACAGACTCAAAGGGCACGCGTCACTGATCGATCAGTCCTTTTATTGGTCGGCCAGTTAGTGCGCTGACTTTTTCACGTTTGGTCACGAAGTTCACCGGTCAATAATAATGTGTTCGCAGGGAGGGCGGCGTGGCGAAGCCCCCGGAGTGCGAGCGCGTGCTGCTGGTGAGCATAGCGCTCGGCCCCGACGGCGGCGCGGACGAGGTGCGGCCGCTGCTGCTGCTTGTGTTTCACCTCATGGACAAGCTTAAGCGGCTGCGGCTTAGCAAGGAGGTCAGCACCACTCATTGATTTACTTATTTATTTGACAAATGTAGGTAGAGAGTTGTACCTTTTTTTTTTTGCGGAAATTGCAACGGTAACCCCTCCTCCACCCACCGCCGGCCGACGGGAGTGGTTATGTCGGACTCGAACCGATCAAAACCTCACGTTGAGACGGTCTTTAATTCCTGGGTGCAGGGAG
This sequence comes from Cybosia mesomella, assembly GCA_946251805.1. Lineage (NCBI taxonomy): Eukaryota > Metazoa > Arthropoda > Insecta > Lepidoptera > Erebidae > Cybosia > Cybosia mesomella. Next base: position 6,728,007 of record OX276406.1, read on the forward strand.
ACATTCACGAAATAAATTCAGCTGATAAAGGTAACCATCATAACTTGTTTCTAAGGCAGAATAAAGTTTGCCGGGTCAGCTAGTTTACAAAAGTATCAAACAAAGTAGACATGCATTACAAACTTCTATTACCAATTAATATGCGGGGGACGAGGTACACTATTACAAGAATGTTATTACAAAGTTATTACGCACATGTAGGAATAGAAATTTCGTATACCGTCACCTTAATGGTCGCCTACTATACCGACACGACCAAATTGTTATGTACCCTGGCAAGAGGAGCACGCGCGCGCATGTAACTCTCGTGTTAAATACACAGCATTTTCACCTCACCAGCACGAACAGAGCGCTTTTGGTTTATAAAACCTAACAAAATATTTTGCAGCAAGTGTGAGTAAAAGAGATTCAAATTTCGAACAGCACTTGCTAATTACATTATTATTATTGAAAAAATGAGCAATGATTCTTTCAGAACTTCCTTTTTATACTTTTTTTTCAGGATTGAGCAGTAAATTGATTTCTTAATACTATTATTACAGGCGTTAGCTAAATGCGAGAAGCGTCGGCAGAAGGTGGCAGAAGCTTGGCTTCGCGGCGCCCATGCGGCCAGGCAGGAACAGGCTGCGGCGCGCCGGGAAGAAAAGCGGAAACAGGAGAAAGAGCGAATACTGGCGGTAAGACACTTTGTAATATATTGCACTTTTTGGGGTGTATGGGACCCCACCGATATGTTAAAGGGACCCATACCAACTTCAAGAAGGCAGACATCCTCGCTGATTCCATCCGTGATCCGCGAACCGGGCGGCGTGTGCGCACATACCTGCACCTCATGCCGCCCTGGTGAGGCCGCGGGTAGATGGGACGTCGTTTGCCCTCCGCCCGCAATGGAGGCCCCCGCGAAGGGCTGATGTCCCGGTGTGCCTGGACATCGCCCAACCGAAGACGGGCCGTGAGCCGTCGATGACTGCGTAATATTTCTGACGGTGTTAGTGTGGTGAGAAACCCACAACCGCGTGGTTTCCCCGTGCCGCACGGTATGCGGCCGAGGTACATTTTTTCCTGACTAAAAAGAGGCCGCGATGGGGTAACATTAAAATAACAGGATTAGGGCTTGACAAAGTTTGGGATACGTTGGTGTCTACGGGGATAATGGTGTATCAAAACTGATATCTTGTTACAGGAAGATGATCCTGAAAAGCAACGTCGTTGGGAGCTAAAGGAGCAAAAACGTCAACAGAAACGCAAAACGCCAAAAATGAAGCAGTTAAAAGTGAAAGCGCTTTGATAGAACACAGCAAGTGCGTCGGTTACACACAGCAATCAGTCATATGCAATAAATATTATTTACAGTGAAATTTTGTTATTTATCTTAAGTGTTACATACTCATGGCTGCGAATAAATGAATTTTAAGTTTAAAGACTTTTTCTCGATCTGTACAGGGCCCTACCAAAGACCTTTGAGGCCCAAACCAACCACCCTGCCAGTTGGTGCATCTGCTAAACATAAGGGTCTGGCGCAAGCATTGCTCTCTGGGTTGGAAGATCAGGCACAAACACCCAAATAGAATACAAGACTTCTTGAGGCTTGGTTTACAGTTGAAATAAACCTATCTCTAACGTTATTTTATGAATTGCGCTGTTCCCGAAGTTTCGATTGTTTTTTAACAGCCACGGTCACGTGAGGACACTAAGCTGCGTTTCTACCAGAGATGTGTGAGGATGCGTAGCGATGGTTTACCTAACCCCGCTTAGAGCATCTCTAGTGGAAAGATCGTGGTCACCTAGTCTTGGAAGTGTCGGTAAAGTTTATTTTAAAGTACCCGAATTTGGTGTTGGGGTGTTGACCTTCCTTCCTTAGAATAATATTATGTAATCTGTGGTATAAGTATACTCAGGATTCCTAAAAATAAGCTTCTGTGACAAAAATACTTCCAAACCCAGGTTGAAAGTTTGCAAGTAAGCTTGGGTTAGACCCTGAAGATTTTGGTGAGGCCCCCTATACACCCATATCTTCCCTTTACCATTCACACAAAAAAAATAAGTTAATGCATTTTGAGTAAAACCCTGAATTAATTTAATCAAAGCAATATTTATTTCAAATATTTGTTATTAAATTAATATGAACAAAATAACAAAATATGTTAACAAACATAAGTATCTATTTCCTAAGTCACAAAGCATTACCTTTAATTAATAAATAGGTGTGCATATTCAAAAGACAATTCAAATAATGGTACATGAATATTATGTGAATGAAATGAGATCCTTGAACAGTCTTTTAATACTTGCAAACATACATTTTTACAACAACACTGGAATTAATATTTATAAATGTAGGTAGTTACATTATAAAAGGGATAAGTTAGATATACACCAATAATTTACAATGGGATGTGGAGTAGGATTGCAGCTGTGACTTAGACAAAACAAAATCAATTTGTTCTCCATAAACATTGCGATGCTTATGTTACGGTAACCATAAAACTCATTAGACTCTCATAATCAACAAACACATCCTATTTTTCAAATAATTGTCTAATCCAGATACAAAAAGTATCTACTTTGTACCAACTCTGATAATTTTTTGAGCAATTTGCTTAAAGATTAATAAAAGTAGCTGCACTATCATCTTAATAAATCGTTGGGGTAGACAACACATGCAAAATTAAGTCAATTACACAGACAACCTAGGAACATTTAGAATCAGCGTCTACACATTATCCATGCATCAGTACAAATACACTGAAAAATACATTATAAACATTCATTGGATCACTTGAATACTACTACTATTATCTAACCTCCGTCACTCAAACATAGAGTAAATACCAATCGAAGGTCATCACACTAGATTTCGAGGTGTTCATATCTAAATGGATGTCATTCATCAACTTGTAACTTTTGGATTCGTGTTGAGACACAGTCCATATCCGGCGATATCTCCGGACCTGACGCTGGTTCTACAGATAAGTTAAGGTTCTCCAGAGACTGGCAGCGCTTCGCCGGGCTCTTAGCGCACTCGTGGTTATAACCACTAGTTGAGGGCTCTAATAAACTGTTTTTGTACTCGCACGCGTTATCGCTCACGTCACTACTGATCGCATCCGAGTTTTCACTCTTAGTTCTGTGTCTGATGGGCAGTACGTAGGGGCAGAGTCTGTTTTTGGTCGTTGCTCGTTTCATACAGTAACCCACGGTCACATTAGACACATATCGAGTGTTCAGGCGCATCACGCTGTAATTTGATTTGGATTCGCGTAAATATTCCCGACGCGCTTCGGTTATTGCACTCAGCATGCCCAAGTCGTGCAAGGCTTTATCCAAATTCTCCAGGTTCATGTGGCGAGATTTCTGTGAACAACGTAAATGATTGTACCGCTCGTAAATACATACTTAATCTAGTAAGTGAGGTTTGCCATTTTACATACACTTTTTTCAAATTCATTACTTTTCATCCTGGATTAGATCTAGTTAGAATTGAAGAAATACACATAAAAAACAGTGAAAATAAACATCACAAAAAAGTCATAATAAGGAATGACAAATATAACTGTGTTGCCATTCTTGCAAACAAGTAATACAGCGTGCCAGTTATTACGTAATATTTGTGTACTATTGAAACCGGTTATGTAGTTGTCGTATTATCATAATAGTATGTAGTTATCACACTTATTACTGTTTGGTAACATTCAATAAAAATCAAAACCATTATTTTTCAACATCTAACTATATTATTATTAACTAACTGTTGACCGCGGCTCCGCTCACGTGGAATTCTGATCCCGTTCCTGCAACCCATGGGAAGCTGTTTCCGGGATAAAATTAGCCTGTGTTATTCCAGACTATAATCTATCCCTGTACCAAATTTCAGCCAGATCCGATCAGATGTTTTTGCGTGAAAGAGTAACAAACATCCATACATCTATACGAGGGTCAAACTGAAAGTTCTTAGAACTGGCCACTTATAAACAATATAATAAAAAAATAATTCTAAAATTTGAAAATAGAACTCTTTGCCAATATTACTGAGTATATATTTCATTCATTTATCATTTGTTTTACGATTTGGCGGCAAATTGAAAATTGTCTGTGTCACGTTAACATGAATTTAACACGAGAAAATTTTCGTGCAATGATTTTTTATGACTTTCGATGTCATTTATGTCAACAAGAAAGTTATGATAGACTACGATTGGCCTTTCACGATGAAGCCCCATCTCGTGCGACTGTTTACAACTGGTATAATGAGTTTAAACGTGGTCGCACTAATCTCACTGATGATTTACGTGAGGGACGGCCTTCTACGGCGACGACTGAAAATAACATCTGTGTTGTGCGGCGTATGATAGAGACTGACAAAAGAGTGACCTATCAGCAGATTCGGACAAGCTTAGGCATCGGTATGAGTCAAGTGCACAAAATCCTCCACGAACATTTAGCGGTCAGGAAGCTTTGCGCCCGGTGGATACCTCATAATTTGTCTGAGGCTCAAAAACTCCATCGTGTGGATTGGTGCCGTAAAATGATTGAAAGATTTAACGGAGGTGACTCTAATGCTGTGTTCGACATACTAACAGGTGACGAAAGCTGGATTTACTGTTATGATCCTGAAACCAAAAGACAATCTGCTCCGTGGGTGTTTCCTTTCGAGGAGTTGCCAACTAAAGTGAAGAGAGATCGAAGTGCGGGAAAAAAAATGGTGGCCTCGTTCTTTGGAAGGATAGGTAATTTCGTAACAATTGTGTTAGAGGATCAAAAAACAGTTTCTGCAGAATGGTACACTACCAATTGTTTGCCACTTGTCTTGGAAAAAGTTCGAGAGAAACGACCTCGCAGTAGGATCCTCCTTCACCACGACAACGCCTCGTCGCACACCGCCAAGCGAACGATCGACTATTTGGCGACATCAAACGTTGAATTACTGGGTCACCCGCCGTATAGCCCCGACCTCGCGCCTTGTGATTTTTATTTATTTCCAAAAATTAAAGAAAAACTTAAAGGAAAGCGGTTTATGAATGCTGAAGAAGCGGTGGCTGCGTATCGCGATGCCATTGAAGAGACCCCTAAGGACGAGTGGGCAAAGTGCTTTTCCCAGTGGTTCCATCGCATGCAGCGGTGTATTGACGTGAATGGACAATATTTTGAAAAGATATAATAAAACTAATAACTGGCTAATGTAATCAGTTTTTGATTTTCTAAGAACTTTCAGTTTGACCCTCGTATACATCTATATCCTAAATCCATACTTACAAACTTTCGCGTTTATAATATTAGTAGGATATTAGTAGGATTGTGTGTAGTCAAACTCGATAGTTATCATATAAAATCTCTGCAACATCGCTATGCTTAATTTTTATAAAGGAATTATTAAGTACAGTACCCGGCATTTGATTTGGTACATCAGAAAGTAAAGTGAGAGTTTGGCTATGGCTGGTTTACTTCGTTTTTTTTCCGTCTTCAGGACTCTCGCCTTACTACCACTTCTAGTTTTCTGCAAACCACAATAATACTATGATAATATATGCATCTAATGTCTGTGATAATAATTAGGTAGGTACCAAAAATATCCTTCATGAAAAAGTACCGAATACGTTATTAAGCGATTACAAAGATTTTTTAAGAACAGGGTTTTCCTCTTATGTATATAGAGTAGATAATCCGAATATCTCACAAAAAAGTTTGTCCATCCCATCATCCCATCCATTATAACGATTATAAAATTTATTTTACCAACTGACAAAATATGCCTTGTTTGTTTTTGACTTTTACTTGTCACCTAATTTAATACCGATTTATAGTGAATTTTAAATGTTATCTTCATAAATTATTTAACAACAATTTAAACGATGGCTGAAATACTGAAAGAATGGTTAACAGAAAGATTACACAGACAAATAACATGGGAAGCTACAGCATTTGGAGATATGATGAAAAATGGTTATGTGATTGCTGGTGTTCTTCTTAGCTATGGAGTTATAGTTGGAGAAGAATACTATATGATAAGATCTGGTAATAATACTGAAGATATAAAAAACAATTGGATGTATATTAAGCAGTGGCTACAAGCATTGAATATACAACCAAGTGACGTAGAACTAGAAAATATAATGAATGGTAAAAGTGCTTGTATATTGCGTTTATTCTATAAACTATTTCTACATTTAGATAAAAGAGATCGTACTGATTTTATTAAACGAGAGAGAAAAATGGTATCTGGCTTAGTTGAAAAAATGGGACACAGATTTAAGGTAGAAAAAATTCCAGAAGAAGAGGAATCATTCGTCGATAATCTTTCTAAACCTTTACTAAATGAAAGACACTTTATAGAATGGCAACAAAAGAAATCTGCAAAAGTAAAAGATACTTATGATTATATACGACATAAGTACTCTAAAATGATACATAAAATAGCAGAATTAAAAACACCTATGAATTTTGTACCTGCACAAACTCCAAAATTGACGAGTAAAGAACGCAAAGATATGCATGATTTTGCATTAAAATATCCATGTAAATTTGATAATTATACCTATGAGCAGCTACTTGCCTTAGAAGAAAAGGCATTAGAACAAAAAAACTCAATTACTAGTACAGATTGGGCTAAAAAGTACATGGAGAACCTTCATAGCCGGATAGATAAAAAAGCGGATTCTGAAGAATTTCAGAAGCAGCTGGGGAATGTTATCAGTGGCTCTTTGTGGGATATGTCAGTAGCAGAAGAAGAAACCAAACTTGACACAGAGCTTGCTAAAAAAGTAATGAAACTGTCTCAATTTGAAAAACAAATGTGTACACAAATTATGGAAACAAAACAACAAGCACGTAACTTATTTAATAACAGAGTACAAGCTCAAAAAGAATTTAGTGAACAAAGAGAAGAACAGTTCAGTCAGTTTCTTGATAATATCAAAGAACATATTCACTCAGAATTTGAAGAAATAGATTTCGAAAAGAAGAGACAAGATGTCCTTCATAAAAGGTTATACGCTGAAAAAATAAGACGTAAACGTCAGCATTACTACGAAATCTGTTATGAAACCATGCTATCTATTGTGGACTATGCCACAAAATATGCATACTTCAGAAGATTAATAGAAGACGACATTCCTGACCATTTTATCCACGAATGGAAAACTTTATACTATAAGCAACAGCCTATATTTGATATTCTTGAGCCAATGGAAGATATTCTAAACGACTATGGTGAAGAGGAAGAAACATCTGATATCGAAGAAATCGTGAGATTAGAGCTAGATCGTCAAGAAGCATTAAATGATGCTGAATTTAAAGAATACCACAATTACTCGTATCCATGGACATTAGACTTATTGTTACCTAATTACGACCCTGAGTCTGAGGAACGAAAATACGAATATTTGGGGACAAGAATTTTAGGTCATGTAGTTTATACTTTACTTGAAATTAAATATCCTTATCCGCCACCTAGACCACCGGCTGCTTTACCAAATTATACTGCTAAAGCGATATTACGAGGTCTTCCTGATAGATCCATTACGGTACCAATGCAGTTTTTATTAAATTTACGTAAATTGCACGTAGTTCGGCTTGAAACTGCAATAAATTATGCCTTGCGACAGTTTAAATATGAGTTAATAGGTTGCACAGATATTGAATTATCATTCGACAAATTCATAGCAGCAGCTCCTGAAGAAGAAGAAAAAGAGTTGATTAAATTAATTAAAACTGATGATGAATCTACTTATAAACTAAATGATACGGCCGTATCCGCTATGCTTGGAGTGATTGCAGCAAATACTAAGCAGACCCAAACTCCAAAAACCATACCCGAAGAAGACATCGTTCTATCTACGGCTGCTGAACTTGGTAAATATGCTTACGAATCATTGAACGCAGGTGATACTTTAACTGATCATCTATTAGCTGCAATGATAGTTGAGTACCTAAAGGATCAAGGTGATATAATGGGTTTTGTTATAATAAATTACCCGAATTCATACAGAGAAGCTCAAATACTAGAGGAAACTTTTCTTGGTATTGCTCCTCCTGATGATACTGTGCTTGATGATAGAGACGAGATTTACTTAGAAGAAAGCATTGCAAAACATCGCAAACAAGAAAAAGATGAGTACAAAGATGTTAGAATATCTAAACTAGTTAATGATCCACATAAAAAAAGAATAATCAAGCCTTTTGAAAGTTACTTTACTTGTTATATAAATCTTAAAATTACTGAGGATATTCTACAGGAACTTGTTATATGGGACTTGAATGAAGATAATTCTGAATTAATTGATCGATTCTATGCTGCCATGGGTATCAATTATAGCTTGTACTATGAAGTAATTGACAAGGATTTATTAGCCCAGATATGCAAATATGTAATTGGGGATTTAATTATGCCTTTAAAATCTTGTGAATCCTTATTTGGCGAGGGTGTATTAAGTCTTCTTGATTTTCCATCGTCAGAAGATAAAAGGACAAAATCTAAACTAGTTAAACCAGAAGTCAGTAGTAATGGTAAATCGAGAGATAAGATCCGTCAAACTTCCAAAATGAGTAAAACTTCTCTAAGTTGTGAATTAGAAGTGGTCAAAGAACCCTCTGTAGAAAACAATCCAGAATATGAAATTTCAGAAGTAATCATTGAGGAACACGAAAAATCAATAGTAAGTGTGGAGGAAGTAAAAATTTTACCAGGGGAAGAAGATTGGGATTATGTAGAAATACCGATTTCAGAACTTATTGGTATAGCTTTAGCGAACTGTTGGGAAGAAGTAGAACATGTTTATATCAAGGATATGGAACAATTATTTTTTGCAAAGAGGTTACAAATGAACTGTTTGGTTCCATACGCGAGATATATCAAGGATAAGATGGAACAGATAATAACACTGCCTTCAAATAAACAGGATTTAGTAAGTCGTTTTCAAAAGGAGTACAATGATTTTGAAAATGATTGGCGTGATGTGGATTTAGCGAAAAATGAATGGCATTGTCGAGTCAAGGAGTTGCAAAATAAATTGTATAAAATTTGTGATGAAAGAAAGCTATACGCTGAGCTCCAAAGACAGCTTTTAATACGAGATAATTGGACAATGGAAGAACTAACAAGCATGGCCAATACATATATATCGTGTATGCAAACAGAACTTAACAGGTTAGCCGAGAATTTGTAATTAGTAGTATTAGCATTCAGTACATTATTGTTCCATTGATGATCAATTAAACAACATAATATTCAGTATTGAACACCAAATTTAATTTTTGATTTCAATTTTTGCAGATCCATTATGACTTTCCAAACTTTCCATGATTTCTACTTTGCTATGATAAAACGAATGCCACCAAATGAAAGATTATCCTCAAAAGATTTAACTAAAATATATAAAGATTCTGATGAAGCATCCGGAAGCAAGAAAGGAGGTGAAGACAAAGTTTACAGACAGTTAAAAGCCACTTTTCAAGAATTACATTTGAAAAATATTGAAATAGACTACAATAATAATCCATTCAATTTAGTGATTGAGAATAATGTAAAATTTGCTCTGAAAATTATTAAAGACACCAATGAAGCCTATCGAAGCATAATAGCGAAAGAATATAGTGAGATTGCTAAAATTCAACCTGCCATTAAAAAGAAAGAAGAAAATGTTTCTGAAGAATCACTTAATGTAGAAGAAATATTTAAGCAGAATGCACTGAAATGCGTTGAAGAGTGGACAGTGGGTATTAACGGAGAGATGTTCAGAGCCAGTTTACGAATGCTAGCTTTACAATATAAATGTTATCGTGACATGAAATTGTTCAATGATCACATTTTTAGAACATTTATGGAAATACAGAAGGATATTGATATATATTATATGAATGAGATAAAATCTGTCGATCGGCTTTGTAAATACTTACAGATGGCTGTTGAAAACGGAAGACGAATACCGGAAAGTCTTATTCTTGAACATGATACATTTGTAATAGACCCCAATCTCTTACAGTTTGCACCACCGGAGCCTCCTGTTGATACCGAAAAAATAATGGAAATGGTTGGGGAAATGGACTTTAAAATTGGGCAACTAGCTTCTTTGCGCTCACAGTTTAAGATTGTGGCACCAAATGGTATTATTTTACAACAGGCATGTATTTATCTGTTACAAGACTTTATTTTCTTTGGAAAAGAATCATGTCAAGGAAGTCTTTTTCCTGAAATATGGAAACGAGTAGATCCTGAGCAAGTTTCAAAATTAGTATATCTACTCTATGGGGAGATGGTATACGTTGACTGGCGAGATTTCCTGATATATTGCCTAAATATCAGATTTCCTAATTTAGAAGAGTTATTAGATCTTCGCAAAATGTTGAGATGCAAAGATCTTGCATCTACTGAGTTAATAAGTAGAGATGAATTCATTGAAGAAGTTCTTTGGTTTGAAACAGATTTTGATCCCAATGATTGCTGTGAAATGTTAAGAAAAAATTTAATAAAACATTTCTTATTTGAATTATTCGAAACATCCATCAATATAATGAATTATTCGGCGTTTTTATTGGCGTTCTGTAAAAACAATGAACCATCTGAAGGCCTTGTTATGGCGTTGGCAATGGCTGTGGGTAAAAAGATATGCTACTCTCCAGATGAATGTGAAGAAGTAGTTTGTAAATTAATTAAAGACAAACAGTACAAAGATGCTTGTCTAGCGTGTGCAACAAAATGTGCGAATCAATTTCTAGAAATACTTTTAACTAGGACTGTTAACCATTGTGAAGGTGTAAGTATTACTGAAATTCAATACGTACCTCCAGCCGAAGAAAAGGGTAAAGGTAAAAAAGGTGCAGGAGGGAAAGGAGGTGTAGCTAAAGTACAAAGTGGTAAGAAAATTGAGGTTACTCAAAGTGCACGTGCAGCAAAACCGTCTAAAAGTCTAGAATCTAAAAGTAAACTAACTCAGTCAGCAACAAATGTTAAAACTACGTATATATGCCCTCCATGCCAAAGTGAAATGGAAGAGAAAGACGAGAAACCAGACGAAAAAGTAGAAGTAGAAGAAGAAGTAAAAGTTGAAATAGAACCGGATCCAAACTTAGCTTATACTGTCAGTCAAGACGTGATATGGAATGTGCTGAGGATTTGCTTACCTTGGCATTTTGTGTTGCTTCCTGAAAATAGGAAAACTGTTTATGTAGACCAAGTGACTGAATTATTGAAACGCTTGGAAGTGGACACAGATAACGGTGATATTTACGTTTGCAAATTCATTACTGATCCTAACATTTGTATAATGCTGCACAAGGCGAAGAAATTCACTATTATGTGTCTTGCCGAACTGCTTGACAAAATATTAATTTGATTTTGCTTTGTGAATACTAAAGGTGAGGTGTACGGTTAAAGAAGAGTAACATAAGTTTTGGGTACTCTTAGTATAGCTGTTAGGTATGAAACATTAAAGTTAACTACGAAAACCGTTGAATACATTCAAGAGGAATTTTAGGGTTTTAATCGATAATAATTACAGATTAATGAGAATTCTTAAACCATATTAATTAATTCCTTAGGTTTTTTATTATAATCTTGGTTTAAAAAAATAAGATTTAAAATCTCAGCCAAAAGGGTTTATAATTGTTTTTTGTGAGGGTGTTTCCGAAATATAGGTGCTTATACGAGTATAATATACATAAATGTGTCTGGTATCTGGCAGTAGTCAACGTGTGACACTGGAATAGGGTTTTATTTCATATCTAAGACTGTGAGTGTAGTTTCAAATTAAAGAAGTATTGGTCTATAGTGTACCTATTCTGTTATTTTACCATTCTCCTTTTTCATCCACTTATGAAGGAATCCATCACGGGGCTTAAGGTGAAATCGGCAAACTACGTGTTCGGAGTTAACTAGGTGTAAAGTTTTCAGAATATTTCTTACTAAACACCGTCTGGAACTCTGGAACGCCGGCAAGCCTTGTCTGCAGGCCGGCAAGTTTTATCGTCGTGAAGTGGAGTATTTAGTAATATGACAAAATGGATTCTATCCATCCTATTGTGTGTTCTTTCCACTAAAGGCTAGATACAAAACCTGCTGGTTGACGGATGAGCTTCTGGTGTAGGCACTTCTGTAAAAGGCAAGTAAAGCAAGTTATTCTCCTCCTTTACGGAGGTGTAAGAGCAGACCTCCGGCTCCAAAGGGCAGGCTAAGTATGGTACTGAGATTGACGCTTGCATGAAGAACAAGAAAGATACAGAAAATATGCGAAAGGTTAGAGTAGTTAGATTAATGAAATAAAACAATCATAAATTGCACTCTCAATTAATATCTTTATTTTTGAGATTTCGAAGGTGAAGTTCGTTTTGGAACTCTATGCATAAGAAATGTTCTACGGTAACCAGATATGTCACTTCCGCTAATGTAAATCATTTGACGAATGAGATTTTTCTCGTCCAGCTTCAATTTCTGAGGGTTTACATCGGCAACAATGTGTGTAAACAATTTTTTCTTGTCGACTGCAATAACTCTGTAATCCGTTGTTTTAAGCCCTTCGAGTTGAAAGCGCTGTCTGCATAGGATGAGAAATAATACCCTGAAAAAGTATAGTAAGCTTTTATAGGTTCCTACTTCTGAGGTTGATAAGGATTACATCTGGCAGCATCTAATCGCACTTTCTTGTGCTTCTGCTAGGGCCCTTCCCGCCTTGCCTTCAGACTCACGCTCATGGAGGACGAAAAACGTACCCTTATCGCAAACCGAAGCGGCAGAATCCCATGCGACTTCGACTAGTCCTATGCAAAAAAAGCGGCCAAGTGCGAGTCGGACTCGCCCATGTAGGGTTCCGTAGCAGTAAGTAACATAATAATGCTTTTTTTTATTTTATATTTGAGTTGATTGAATGAAAGGTAAATTGCGTTTTACGATTTACGACGTATTAAAAAAAAACTACTTACTAGATCTTGTTCAAACCAATTTTCGGTGGAAGTTTATATGGTCAGTAATGTACATCATATATTTTTTTTAGTTTTATCAGTCTCTTATTTTAGAAGTTTCAGGGGGGGGGGGGGACACATTTTACCACTTTGGAAGTATCTCTCGCACAAACTATTCAGTTTAGAGAAAATGATATTAGAAAGCTTAATATCATTTTTGAAGACCTACCCATAGATACCTCACACGTATGGGTTAGATGAAAAAAAAAATTGAGTTTCAATTCTAAGTCTAGAAAAAAACAATAAATTTATTGTCTTTTTCTATATTTAAGTGAAAATCTTAATGCGGTTCACAGAATGCATCTACTTACCAAGTTTCAATTGTTTCGGAAAAAAGTTGCTGTGACATACGGACGGACATACGGACGGACAGACAGACAGACATGACGAATCTATAAGGGTTCCGTTTTTTGCCATTTGGCAACGGAAGCCTAAAAAAGGTAGTGGAATTACCTCGCTTGTCCCTTCTCAGCTTGTTTATGCGGCAGCGTTGCAAATCGGGCTATAGAATTATTGTATCTTGATATGCTTAAGTTCATGAATTTCAGTCTAAAAGAAAGAAAGATAGTATAGTAGATAGACAGGGGACAGACGGGTGTACAGGGCCCAAGCCAACCTGCTAGTCGGTGCACCTGCTAAATAACAGGTGAGGCTCTGGCGCAGGTTTTCCTCTCGGTTAGGGGGACCCAGCGTCGCTTGCAGGCGTTGTCCGGTCAATGGCGCTGTAAGATGCGCCGGTGTGGGCGGTGGCTTTGACCACCCGAAATAGGGCCCGACTGTGGTGCCCTCAGAGGGTTATGGCGGTCAAGGTCATACGCGGTTACCGCACCGTGTCTACGGAGGTAGCGTGGACGCTGTACCGAGCGAATCGCGGCAGTCAGCCTCCGCCCGAGGAGATTCGTAGTGGGCGTGAAGCCGCATGGAGATTATGGCGAGGTGGTCGTCCCGGCTGAAGGCTCCACGTGCTGACTTTGCTACCGTGGAGGCGCTCCGGGTGGTCATTGTCGAGTGGGTAGGGCGATAGCACGTGCCCTTTCCTTCCGACTGACGCAGGTGCTTTCCGGGCACGGCTGCTTCGGAAAGTACCTGTTTAAGGTTGCTGGAAGGGTATCGAGTCCCGCCTGCCACCACTACATCTTCAGTGACACTCGGTGCAGCACACGCTTGCGGCCTGCCCGGCCTGGGCGTCGCAGCGCTGGGCCCTTACTGCAGTCATAGGGAGTGACCTGTGTCTGTGTGCCTAGACGTCAACCAATTGAGAGTTTGAAAGGTGTGGTGCCGCGTTAGTAGGCACGCGCTAGGGGGGAATCGCCATAGAAGTATAACTGCATAGTTTCAGGCCCACCGACAAGGCACAGAGTATGGCGCACCGTGGGGTTTAGTGGGTATACCTATTCATTACCGGATGGGAGAGTCCCACACACGATCTCCGGCTACCACCCCGTAGCCGGCGCCGGCGCGGCAGCGGTGCAGTGTGTAACAGCATTCCCCACGAAAAAAAGGGCTTTCCTCTCGGGTCTGGGAGATCAAACGGAAGTGAGGTTCCGGAAAAGCCGACATACTAATCAAAACAATGAACAAAGCAACACCAAAATCGCTATGAGGATGATGATGAGTGTACTGTAGCTATCATACACATATATATACAGCACACTCATCATCATACCTAAAAAGATACCTAGTCTAAGACAGCAGTGGATCTCTTTATCTCTGAAAATTAGGAATTTGGAATTTGGAAATGTTTTGGGAAGTGCTGAAGAGGACTCGGATAATAACAAGTTATTTCATATTTCTAAGGGAATGTAATGAATTGCTTTGAATTTGTGATATTTATAAACTTTTTTGAGCCTCTGTTGACAACAGTTGTGTACAAAAGAACCCATTTTTCATTATCCAACAAGTTATTCAATAAAAAAATCTATTGCTACAATGTTTTTTAGTGTTCGCGCTTTTGTTTGTCGAGCGAAAGTTATATCGTTTGTCGAGAAAACAATCAGTCGCACTAACTTCCATCGAGAAGTATATTTTAATTACTCTTTGGTCGAGATGATGTGTTGTCGCACCGCGGATCATCGAAATTCAAAACAGACTTGGGTTATGTTAGATGAACGATTCTGAGCACAAAAATATTTTTTTTTGGAATTCTTGTCTGTTTGCCTGTTTGTACGCATTGGACGCAAAAACTACTGAAAGGATTTTAATGTGGCCTTTTCTATTAGAAAGGTCTTGGTCAGACTTATAATCTGCCGTATGTTTGATCGCAATTGGTTTAGTAGAACCGGAGATATGGCCAAAAACTGAGAACCGACTTCCGCACGGGCATCAGTTAGTCTATTCTATAATACTCACGCCTTTCTCTGATACTGTGTTCTTATATACGCTTACCGGCTTACATACCACTTTTTATATCACCTTACCTAGCGGACATATCATCGTCTTCACCGCCCCAGCTCCAATAGAAGTTAGAGTAACCGTTGACAGTCTCATAGTGCGCTGGTGTAAGGGCAGTCACGCCACCGAATTCTTCTTCATACCGTAGACTGCAATGAGAAGATAACCTAAATATCTGAGTAATTACTGACACGACATGGTTCTCGACCTTATAACAAGAACGATTTATGTATAAAAAAGTAGTTGCTTTGATATTTAGAGCAATGGACGGCCTCTGTTGCGTAGCGGTAGTGCATTCGACTCCTACGACTGGGGGCGCGGGTTCGATTCCCGCTCAGTGCAAATATTTGTATGTATGAATGTGTCTATTTGCATTGGTCTGGGTGTTCCTATGTGTATGTATTTACAAAATAAATGTATATAAGTATGTTTATCCGCATTTGGGAACCCATAACACAAGCTAGTTAACTATGCTTACTTTGGGTCTAGATAGCGCTGTGTAGAATGTAGTAGAATATATTATATTTAAGGGATCCAAAATTTGATCAAAATTTCTATTTTGCTCTTTGTCTAAATTTCATTTACTAATTCAATTATAATTTTTAAGCAATGTGTATGCTTACATTTCCTATAGATTTAGATTCCTATAGATATAAATACTATTTTGTTATCATTATGAATGAATCATTGTCAAATACTGTTTGCTGATAGCAGCGGTATTCACCCTTTCACATCACAGCGATACCATCTTACGACTAGCCAGACTTGCATCCTCGAAAAATTCAGAACCTCCCTTGCTCGATACCAAATGTAAGTATCGATTTGGTGGAACATGAGTTGGACACGCGTGCCCGCTGACTAGGCCTGATCGCCACGATGAGGACTTCTGATAATGATGAAGGCTCGTTTTGGCCATTGGTTAGGGAGACGATATAGTTGCCTCACTTAACAGTTGAATCAAACACTGTCAGGGCACTGTTGTTTTGGCGAGCTTCTGTTTCGGTTCAGGGTGGGAGTCAGTGCTCGCTTATCTCACAAAACAGTTGCTTGTGTGCGTAACGCGAAGCAGGGTACTCGTGACGACCATCACAGTTCACGAAGCGTCTTATAATAGTTTGGTCTATATCTAGGTTTGGGAAAGCCTGCGCTAAAGTCTCGTTTATCAATCGTTTATCAATCGGCAGTGTGCCGGCCGAAGTTGGCTTGGTGGAAGGTCTTGGTAGGACTTCAAACAAAGATTTCGAACACTAAAACTAATAGTAAATTACGATATTAGTGCGTTAAGATGGTTATAACATGCGAGGCGGAATTTCAGCCCGAGCCGTAGGCGAGGGCGTAATTGAGCCGAGCATGTTATAACCAATACGCACGTATATCGTACGACGTTTTTTAACACATTTGCGAGGAAACAGAAAAAAAAACATTTTATATTTTGTTCATTTTTAATTATTGAAACAGTTAGTGAAATTACAATTATTAAAATGATACGTAGTTGTAGTTGGTTTTTTAATTATGTTTTTATTATTATTATTACTATTCATAATGTCATTGTATTTGTTAGGGTAAATGTTGGAGACGACGAAACTTCTTGAAAGGCGGCAGAAGAGCATTGTAATTCGTCATTAGTTGTAAATAAAAAAGTATCATCAGTAGAAGTAGCGGGCGCGGCTCAGAGCAAATCTCCTTCGTTTGTGGCTCCAAATTTATTGCCAGAGTTATTTTGGCACTTATATTTGCTTTGTTTTGGATGGAATCTTATACATAAGATTCTGCTACTGCGTTAGAACGCCACCCGCCATGCCGCTTTAAAGTCAATATATCAGCTCCCGAATCAGCAAGTAATGTAGCTGACGTTCTTCTGAAACTGTGCCCTGTATAACAATCAGCATCCGGCAATCCTAATAACTTGGCGACTTCCTTTGGCATGGTACCGGATTTATTTATGCTAATAGGTTGCGCAGTTTACCTTTTTGGTAATTCTGAAAGAAATGATAATTTTTGGCCTTAGTCGTACGCAGAGCTTCATATTTTTCGACCACGTCATAAAATGGGCCGTCGATAATAAAAGATCGGTGTATTTTTTTTTTAGTGTTTGGGATTTTAACTAAAAGCATTTTGCCTTGGTTTTCAATGTCTTTTGTGGTAATATTGTGAAGCTCTTGCCGTCTACATGCACCATTAATACCAAATATTAATGCAACCTGAAAATAAATAAAAATGTGTTAGATAAGGTATAACGGCGGGGGGGGGGGGGGTATCCGAAGGGATTTCCGCAACAAAAAGGTACTTAGCTTACAGACGGTCTTTAAAAAATATGTAAAAGAGTATGTACAGTAGGTAGATCAATACATAAAATAAGGAGGCAAACTGACCTTTGTTGCCAGGTAGGTACTGGCTATCTGGAGCATCTTTTAGAAACTTTTCGACGTCATTTGATTGACCTTAGATTTTTTCGTTATAAAACCATTAGAGCGTCTCTTTAAAAATGCAATGAGATTTGAATATAAATTAATATCGACACCATTTTTCATCTTGAGGGTAGGTACTTTTCAGCATAGAATATGTTGTCCACAACGAGCTAGGCTTATATTTACTAGCTAGTTTATTAAAATACGCCAAAACTACATTTTCGGAAAATGACTTGGCATTTTTCATGTATTTCCACTTCAAGAAATTTTCATACGTGGCTATGTATCTATCCTTGGATATTGACGGCAGCAAACTGTCGCATGCGGTTCGCGCTTCTGTTAGTATATCCGGTGGAGTTGAAGTAATATATTGCTCATCTTCATTATTGAAAGTTGTCATTTTTAGATATTCACAATACAAGTACAAAGAAAAGAAAATTTGAGAAAAATGGCGCGAGGATTATTTTCTGCCGTGGCTGCGTGAAAATGTTGGCAAAGACGCTAGAGCATGCAGCCAAGTTAAAATAAAAAATTACCGAATAAACTGTTTATTTTTATTTTAAATAAACTCAATCTGTGAATGCACACTGTTGCTTTCCCGCCATTTTAACAGCACGCTAGCGCTGCCTACTGACTGGCGCCGCGCGGCGATTAGTTCGAAATTTGAATAGCAACAGCGCGCTGCTCACTAGCTGGAGTCATGCGGCGGCGATCAGTTCCATATTTGAAATGGCAAATAATACTGTTATGGAATTTGTATGGACTATAACTTAACTATTTGCTTTGGTAACACAGGCGTTTTTTATGACCCGCTTTACATATTTAAAACCGGTGGAATTACATCAGCTTTACGAGCAAGGGTGTTAAGATAGTACATTACGATATTAGTGCGTTAAGATGGTTATAACATGCGAGGCGGAATTTCAGCCCGAGCCTTCGGCGTAAGGGCGTAATTGAGCCGAGCATGTTATAACCAATACGCACGTATATTGTACGACGTTTTTTAACACATTTGCGAGGAAACAGAAAAAAAACATGTTATATTTTGTTCATTTTTAATTATTGAAACAGTGAAATTAACAGCGCGCTAGCGCTGCCTACTGACTGGATGGCGCCGCGCAGCGATTAGTTCGAAATTTGAATAGCAACAGCGCGCTGCTCACTAGCTGGAGACGTGCGGCGGCGATCAGTTCCATATTTGAATTGGCAAATAATAGGTACTGTTATGGAATTTGTATGGACTATAACTTAACTATTTGCTTTGGTAACACACGCGTTTGTTATGACCCGCTTTACATATTTAAAACCGGTGGAATTACATCAGCTTTACGAGCAAGGGTGTTAAAAATAAATTAATGACATGGTAACTATACGTACTTGTAATTGTACTGTTCGATGGCCGACGCAATATGGAATGGACTTCTGGAGCAATTGTAAATGATTCTGTCATCTTCTGGAATTATATCCACGTCGTGAAAAATCAGACAGTCCCAAGTGCCAAACCGCTGACTTTCCAAAAATGCGATATTGAATAGTTTACCTCTGTTAAACATATCTGTTCCTATATTAAAATAAATAGTTTTAGATACCTGTAATATTTTTTTACGTGAGATCCTCTCGGGTTTCACATCACCGGAGCGCTGGGTCGGATTCGAACCGACTAAAACTGCATGGTATTTTGTCACATCCTTTCCGGCTACACCAAGGATGATTAACAATTCGAAAAAAGAAGCATATGCCGCTTAGACCTGATTCACCTGATCTATATCTACGTAAGGGGTAGGCAGAGATGTATTACACACCCACGATTCGCCAGTTATATTTTGGGTCCCAATGTAATAGGGAGCCAGCCTATTGCCATCTACCAAGCACATTACTATTTATATCTACCTAATAGACACTAATCTTGAGGCAGTGAATTGTATCTGATAGTGGCTTTGGTTCCAATATACTTCGCTGATTTTTCACAAGCAACGGTCCATCTCAAAGTATTCCAACTTTCACTCTCATGCAGATAAGGTCTATTTGCAGAAATACTCACCAAACTGTTCAATGACGAAGATTCTATACTCCAACAAATGTTTCTTCAGCAATCTATGGATATAGTGTAGAAATATAGCAAGATTCTCCTGACGGTTCCTATAATCAATGTAAGCAAAGTTTTTCATTTTTTTTTTTCCGAAAATGAGTTGACGTATTTCAAAATCTAAACCTAGAACCCTGCCACTGTTCCGCCTCAATCAATGAATAAGGATCTGGTGCAGGCTTGCCTCCCGATAATGGGTGTCAGACGGTAGCCTGCTAAGGTGGTAAGTGGTGGCTCCGAGTTATAATAAAATGACGTGTTATTATTCTAAGACTGCGACTGAATGCTGCCTGTCTGCACGATAAAGTGAAGTTGCCTTCAAAAGTAGTTCAACATATTCAAAGTTACCGATCCCCTCTCAGCGGTCTAACCACGACGCGCTTAAAACAATTTAGTTTTGGGCAACGAAGCTTAGCGAGAGGGATGAAGTTATACACGGTGTACAGCACCATCTCTATTCCTCAACGTCACTGAACTGAACTGAATTATTTTAAGGGCGTCTTGGTTAATCCGCAGAACTCTAAAACCTTTCAGAGATTAAAAAACATGACCTGAAACTTATTAAACTTGTTCTCTGAAGATAACAAAGCGATTATACTTTAATTAATAATTTATTAATGTATTGCAATGTAAAGATCATATGTAATTTTTTAGTACTCATTAACTTTCGAGAGAACTGTACGTTACTTTCAGATATTCCACGTTGTTTAGAAGCTCACCGATAAGGAACAAAAATGGCGATTCTGTAACTAGATCGACAATGTGTGGGTGCGTAAAATCCTCCCAATTTCACGTCTGTATGTGTTTTCTCCACCCAATAAATCCCTAATACAGTTTTTCTTACTGTTATTGGCCCTGCAAAGAGTATGTTAACTTCAAATACTTAAAATTTCATTTTGACTGATGTTTTTGTACAATGTGACTGAGCTCCTCGTAGAGTGTTTGGGGCCAACTTCACCAGCAAACCGGTACACACGTGCTGATTGACGGACAAGACTCTGGCGCAGGTTTTCTTCTCGAGGTTCTAGGTCAGATGGCAGTCACTCCCGTAAAAGCCAAGATAAACTAATTTGTGTTTGCTGTTAGCATGTATTGCGATGGACTACTAAAAAGGATCAATTTTATAAAACCCATACGTAAACGTAGAGCTAGAAATATCTCTATTTTTTAACGTTTAATCATAGTACTTATAACTTACCCAGAGAAGACACATCAAGTTTGCATATAGGTGTCCCTTTTGGATACACAAGGGCTTCGTCTTTTCCTTAAAGAAAAGATTAGTGATGTGGGAAACTATGAAAGATTGCATCTGTCCCTAATTTGGCTAATCCTTAAGATTTAACTACTATTGTAGATGTGAATTTTTAGATCGATGGATGGGTGTTCGTTACTCTTTCACGCAAAAACGGTTAAACTGATCTGGATAAAATTTAAAACAGAAAAACATTATAGTTTGGAATAGTAAAGAGTAGTTTTTGTAGTAGTTGGTAATTTAGGCCAGCGGGGCGGTTATGTCGGGCTTGAACCGCCGTGCGGTTTTAATCGGTTCACATAACCTTAACAACCTCCCCCGCTGGCCGGTATCCGAGGGTATTTCCGCACGAAAAAGAAACAAAAAGAAAAAGGATACTGTAATAGCTTTTTTTTTTTTTTTTTTTTTTTTTTTTTTTTTACGTGCGGAAATCCCTTCGGATACCCCCCCGCTGGCCAGCGGGGGTGGTTATGTCGTGTCTCGACTAAAACCGCACGGTGTCCTCCCCAAGTGTCCGTTGCCGGGCACCCCGGGTAAGCCCTCGAAAGGATAACCCCAGAATGTAACATAACAGCAATATTAATTATGCCCTGTTAGTACTCACCAAGGTTTTTAAAAAGATGATTCATAGATACAAACCACGCATATGAGGTATTTAAATGTTTCATTCTCTTTTGTTCTGAAATAATAGTTTCTATGTAAATCTTGCTATGCAGCAGTGTGTGTATCCTATGTGTGTGACCTATCATCGTCGCTTGTAACCCGTCGGTACCCGCTGATCGACGTACTAGGCTATGACGGCGGCTTACCTTTCGGGGTTGGGAAGCCCGACGGCAGACAGAGAAAAGCCTTGGGTCCCGAATAATACTGAGGCCATGCACTACATTAAACGGGGCTAGCATGGGCGTCCATCACTGGCATTCTCGGCGTGCTGAGTTACGAATAAATCGTGTGTCGGACCCGCTCAACACAGCCGAATCTAGTTTTTTTTTTTTTTTCTTTACGTGCGGAAATCCCTTCGGATACGCCCCCGCTGGCCAGCGGGGGTGGTTATGTCGTGTCTCGACTAAAACCGCACGGTGTCCTCCCCAAGTGTCCGTTGCCGGGCACCCCGGGTAAGCCCTCGAAAAGATAACCCCAGGGTTGCCGACACTAGTTACATAAAATATTCAGATACAATCTAAGTTACAAATCATCTGTGTGTGTGGATTATTCCAAATGGGAATTTAATTGAACTACATTGATCACAATTCGTAAAAGCTGGGTCCCACCAGGACCTTCAGGGCCAAATCAACTTCGCCTGCAAATTGGTACACCTACTGATTGACGGATGAGGCTGTGGCGCAGGCTTATCTCTCAGGGTTGAGGGGTCAGATGGCAGACGCGCCCATAAAAGTCAAATCTGAAGGAGCAGAAGGAGAAAGCGGACCCGGGCTCCCAAGTAAAAACCTCGGATGCAATCGGGAATCACGCTAAGATGATGAGCGCTTGCGTAAATTCTGGAAGTACTACTTCTCGAGTTGTACCGACTCCGTTGACAGGGTACTATAGTATATTAACGGGCATCAAGTTCCGAATTTATCCTTTGACAGTCAAAGTCCCTTGGAACTGCGTAAACGACTACTGTGCATAGAGTCCTACGTTCGATTTACCGGGTCGGAAACATGATTGTCGATTTTTGGATACTTGAGTTTGTGAGTTAGTTTATGTGAGTAACACACATCTGCTTATCACTTATGTGTTATAAAAACGTGAATGTATACTGCATTATAAAATATCAGCGTATTCTGTTTAGTTTTAATATTTAAGTATTTATGTTTTGATGTTGGTACCGCGTATTGAAGTGTCGGTTTTTGTGTACTATTTTTTCTTTACGTACCCGCGTATTATTGTACGTGAACTATGACGCCGGTACAACGGAGTTGAGCGCGACGTTGCTTTGTGAAGGGTCGGAGCTCATGAGCTCGCGCTTTTTTGGGTTGGCCTTGCCACGCGCTTTGAGGGAGCATAGCATTGTTGTGATTCTGTTTGTTGAATGTTGATTAATTGGTGAAAATTAATTATCGAGATAGTTATCTATTTGATAAATAAAGTGAATACGCCCATAGCGTTCGTTGGACTTGGAACCTTGCTGCAGTTGAAAATACATTCTATGGGAAGTATATCTCACATTTTATTTAACTGAATAATTCGTTTATTGTATATTCAATTATACGTACATTCATGTCACATATAGTTAGATACACTATAAATATAGTTCACTTTCCAATCTTTGCTACTTTCCCGGCTGAATCCCGGTCCATTAAAGGTCAGTGACCCATTTATTAATATATTTTATGTATTGTTGATGATAAATAACGGATTGGTTTAATTTTGGTTTGCCAGTTGAAACTTAACACGCGGGTCAAGTTCGCCATTTTTGATTGTTACTTTCTCATTGCTATTTTGCCTTTTGGTGCAATTGAATTTGACTATTTTCAACTTTAAAACTTGGAATTGTTATTGTAATTAAAATATTTACTGGTCGATTTCGGTCGGGTGTCAATTGCGGCTTAATTTGATTATTGAAACAAATACGTGCTAAAAATCGGTTTAAATTTGATTTGTTGTTTATTCATGTGTTTTATTGGACCCACCGGGAGGTCTGAATAGATATTTATTTGTGTTTACTTGCTATAAAATTGAAAGTAATTTATGATTTGATTTCTTTATATCCGAGCGTTTAAAATAGCTAATTTTATAGTTCAATATTTCTCGGGATCTCCGGGTAATTTTTTGGTGGTCGATTCTGACCGAACTAACCGGTTCACGGTAACGGGAATTCAACTTCCCAGGAAGTTTTGATATTACTTTTGTTTGATTCGTTCTAAGTTCGGGGCGGTTCCTCAAATGCCTTTTGACCGTTTTGAGGGTTTGTCGGTTAACCGGTTTTTATAAAATTGCGGTGTTTTTAGTTGTTTGAACCGTTTTATATGCGTACCGACTTCCTGTGTTTGATTAATGATTTTGTACCATTTCTTGACTGCACATTGGTGTGGATCCGGATCATTAGACACTTTATTTTAGTAAGATATTAAGTTTTAGTTTTATTTGCGTTTCCACTGTCGCGCTTTAGATCACGCTTCGGAACGAAGTAGTGATTGCGTGAAAGTGAGTGGTGGGGCTACGGCTTGAATACTACCTGCTCGTGGTCTCACTCCTCACCCTTGATTGGTAGCAGAGCTGTTACTTGTCTTTTTTTCATTACTGCGCTCGTTCGGTTCACGCACTGAACATATTCATAGAAAAAACTTACTCATTGTAACTTCTGTATTATTAATCAACATATATTTATAGTCATAGATATCTTTTGTAGTATTTTGTATAGAAACATTTCGACACATGTAGTTTTGATACACATTTGTTTTTTTTAAAACAGTTATATTCAAATATACTATCAGTCCAAGCAGGCATGCGATCATCAAATGACACTGTCGCGAACTACAATCTGTTCCACACTCGGTGCTTTCAAAGTATACACAACAACTTTTACAGAAATAGTAAACTTTCTTAACACATAATTTAGCTGCTGATGTAATATACCTATTTAGAATGAACATTGCTTTTGTGACACAATAAGTATGGATACAAAATAAAAGTTTTATAACAAAAAACGTAATATTTCATCCAAACAAACTTTGTTAACAGCCAAAGAGAAAATAATCACTATTGTATGTTATATTAACAACGGCGATAATATTTCAAATCGTGTCAAGTGGTCAAAATCGTAGACAGTCAAAATAAAACAGATATAAAATATATAACATTTTAGTCTATGTAATATATTTTTTGTGTCTATGTTTTCGGCTATTATTTTAACTCGTCGTAGCGTAAAATGAGAATAAAAGCGAATAAATTGTTGTGGTCTTCCCCAATAGCCACTATCAGAAGTTGAAGTTGAGAATAAAAGCTGAAACTCAGTCTACGCGTCGCACGCATCGTAGCGTCGTAGACTGACAGTCTACGACTAACGTAGACTTATAAGTAATTCATTATCAGTAGACCTACCATTAAATGTACATCCGCAATTGCACGAAACACGAACGAAATGAGTGTCATTTAGGTACCATGAAGTTATCGGGTGCGAGGGATATGCTGTCGGGGTGCGAGGGATATGCTGTCGGGGTGCGAGGGATATGCTGTCGGGGTGCGAGGGATATGCTCTATGGGCTACCTTACACCCCGGCGTCTGTAGACCCGAGACGGCGTGCGGTATAAGTCGGTTCAAGCCCGACATAACCACCGCTGGTCGGTGGGGGGGCATCCGAAGGGATTTCCGCACGAAAAAAAAGGTACCATGAAGTTACTTCGGATTTCGCTCTTTCGGGACTACTTTATGGTCCCGACCGAAAGAGCACACAGCGGGTCTACTCTCTTAGCACGAAGTCCGTAGTTTCGGACATCGTTACGGGCGTTTCCTACTCCGTATCACCCTACGGACTGCCTACGGACGGACAGCCCGAACTAAGAACGAATGATAGCACGATTGGACAGATGTCCCTACTCCCTATGTGTTTTTGCCCGTCCTGCCCGTCCGAAAAATTGAATTTGACACTTGTTTTGGCGGATCGTTATGTCATTTGATACGACATCAAAATAGCTATCGTGCTGTCGACGAAAGTAAAAAATTGTAAAGTACAGCTGCTTTTTTAATGCTGGAATAAGCTCTGCGAGAAGAGCGGAGGCGACGCCGATTTTACTTGCGCCAAAATTTTCGGTTGGCGAGTATGCCCTAGGTTGAGTTCATAGGGAACTATAGGCTCACCCGGGAGTTATTTGAAGATTTGTGTGAGGATTTTTGTGTTTTCTTTTGTAATCTAACATATCAAGGAGGTTTTCGTTTACAATATTTTTATTAAAAAAACCATTGTAAACCAATATATTAAAAAATACATTATTTTGTATTGGGTTTTGATAACCTTTCGAACTTTTGTAATAAGTCGGATAGTATCATGTTAAGTTTTGAATTTTCACGTCGTTTCATGGTAGGGTTCTATCTACACCGTAGACCAAGAAGGTTAAAGATTATAAGATTTAAGCAAAAAAGCGTAAATCTATATCCATACTAATATTATAAAGAGAGACGCCGAATTTTGTGAGTTTGTATGTTGAGAGTAATTTTCGGAACCACTGCACTTTATTATAGAAATTCTTTCACCATTTTTAAGGTACATTGTCCCCAAGGGACATAGTCTATTTTTAATAATTGTGACCGCTTCAGTAACAAACTACTCATATAAAATTGAAGTATCTGTTTTTAATAATAAAATAACAGATTTTTAATGCTTGCATATGAATGTAAACACATAACAATAAAAATACAATTTCTAAAGGACAATGCCCATGTCAGTATGGAAATCGGTTGCACACTTTTTTTTGCTATGTCACATAAGTATAAACTGCATTAAATAGCCTGCATTAAGTATTATCTGAAATATAAACGCATATTGTAACAGAACTTGGGGTTATTGAGAAATTAAATTATTACAACGAGAAAAACAACGAACGCAAGAAAATATTGTGACACAGACTGTTGAACTGACGTTTTAGTAAGACAGGGATACCATGTATAAATTAAGAGAAAACTACCACTGAAGCACACAATATTTTACAACTTTAACTGATTATCACTAATAATTTACGAATACATACACGAAATATTAAGATTTCATAACTGCAATATATTTGAATGTCACATTGCGAATTATTATCACGTATTATTATTTTAAAAAGATTGGTATATTTGCATTCTACCGCCAATGGTTTATTTTATATAATGGTAACAATTAAATTAAAGTGGAAACGATTATTCATTCAATTTTCATATCTTTATAAGTTAAATTCAAACCCCAAGTTCTTTAGAAGCGATTTAGTGTTGAAAAGTCATACTATAATCAATATTATTTTTTAACATTTGAAATATTGACGCGTACGTCTAAAAGCGTAACCAAGAATGGGCATTCTCCTTTTTGTCTTTCTATCTGTCTGTTTAATATAGGTAATTTGACGGGCATTTCCCGTGTAGATAGGTATTGTTACAAGGCGAGGGGGGCATCTCGAAACCGGAGATGGCCCAGGGTCAGTCGGGGTGCGAGGGATATGCTCTATGGACAACCTTACACCCCGGCATGTGTAGACCTGAGACGGCGTGCGGTTTTGGTCGGTTCAAGCCCGACATAACCGCCCCGCTGGCCGGCGGGGGGGTATCCGAAGGGATTTCCGCACGACAAAAAGAAAAAGGTATTGTTACAAGGCGTAACATAGGCTACTTTAATTTTAGAAAAAGAATTAGGGTTCCGCGCAAACACAATAAAATTTATAAAATTTTGAATAAAACCTGATTTAATGGTTCGTTTTACTTAATTAAGGTTTTGTTTGGATGTAATTAATAATCATTTTGGAGGTATAAAAAAATACAAATACTCAAGTCTTTTTCCCTATGGGGTAGGCAGAGGCAACAAACTGTCATCTGCTCCTATCCTCACACACTTCATAGCTTCCTCTACAGTCACTAAACCTATCATGCAAGTCCACCAGTTACATATGTTAGCATAAGAACCTGCGCTCATGCGACACATGGAAATGCCCACACGTCGTGCATATCGTATGGATTTCATTGCAGGATTTTGTGCAAATCGTATGGATTGTTATTTGCACGATTATGTTCAAATTATATTCACGTAATTAGGCTACTTTTATTTTAGCAAAAGAGTTCAAACCTTGAAGAATCTAAATCCACGCAGACGAACTCTCGGATTCAGCTAGTAATCGAATACGAGTAAAAGCGTAAACAGCAACCACTAAATTAAGTACTTCACTCAGTCTTGCCTATGCGTTAAATCCTCTATTTCCGTGGCACAATTACAATTCCGGGACGTCGATGGCGCGCTAAACACCGGGAATTAATCCCAGTAACAATTGGACAGGCACAATACCGACGCTGCGAAGACTGATAACTTTCCTAAGTTTGTACGATGAAGTAATTTGCGACGTTCACCGTCCCCAACATTTGTTTGTATTATTAATATTTTGTTTGTCTTACAGCCTTTCAATAGGCTTTAATTTTTACACAAAATGTAAAAAATTCTGTATTTATTTGTGGGAACGTTAAAATCAAAGGGTAAGGTTGATTTTTAGTTTTGCGGGTCAGATTGGCTAGGGTTTCGAAGATCTTGGTGGGGCTCCAAACACCTTGATTGTGTAACAATGCGTGTACCTTTTTTTTTTTTTTTTTATCGTGCGGAAATCCCTTCGGATACCCCCCCGCCGGCCAGCGGGGGCGGTTATGTCGGGCTTGAACCGACTAAAACCGCACGCCGTCTCGGGTCTTCAGACGCCGGGGTGTAAGGTTACCCATAGAGCATATCCCTCGCACCCCGGCTGACCCTGGGCCATCTCTCCACTAACAGCATCGCTCATCCTGTCTCCTCTGAAAGCAGAGGAGTACGGAGAGCGATGTGTTCCCGCCACGTTGGGTATTGGCCGACGATCAATGCCAACCCTATGAAGGGGTGAAGGGGAAGCCATTGACCGCCGCCCAGGGTGTACCGGCCGCTCCGATTCCGTTCCCCCCGGACTGCAGCGGGATCGGAATCGGAGCGACACTCGAGGAGGTTACCCAACACACACCCCTAACATGCGCGTGTACCTACATATCATTATATTATATAACATAACATAACATAAACTCACGCCTATATCCCCGAAGGGGTAGGCAGAGGTGCTAGCACCCACATTTCGCCAGTTTATGTTTAGGTCCCAATGTAATACGTGGCGAGCCTATTGCCATTAACCGGGCACTTATAAACCTGCGATAAATACACACATAACTTCGAAAAGCATCGAAAAGTCATTGGTGTGTGCCATGGTAAAACCTGGGATCGAACCTGAGACATCGTCTCAGCAGTCCATTACCCATACTACTAGGCTACCGCGGCTACAGTCCATTACCCATACCACTAGGCTACCGCGGCTACACTAGGCTACCGCGGTTATATTATATAGTAGGACAATTATTATTTTTATTCCCTTTATTAAATTTAAAATACATATAAATTATATTTTTAAATACATTCTTACTAAAAATAAAACAAATATATTTAAAAATATAAAAAATAGTGGCCCACCGGCTCCAGAGAAAGGAACCTCCTCACAATACGAGCCGTATCGAGGAGTACCGCTGTAATTGCACAGACAAAACCTTCGGTTTCTCCAAAGAGGTCATTATTACAATTATATTGTAGGCCAAAGTACACAACGCCATCTAGACCCAAACTAAGCAGAGCTTGTCATATGGGTTCTAGAATGCGGATAAACATACTTAGATACTTTTTT
Organism: Cybosia mesomella; assembly: GCA_946251805.1. NCBI lineage: Eukaryota > Metazoa > Arthropoda > Insecta > Lepidoptera > Erebidae > Cybosia > Cybosia mesomella. The sequence continues at coordinate 6,757,465 of OX276406.1, forward strand.
TTTGTAAATAAATAAATATTATACATAGAAACACCCAGACCAATGCAAATATACATATTTGCACTGAGCGTTAATCGAACTTGCGACCTTTGGCTTAGCAGTCGAACGCACTACCGCTACGCCACAGAGGTAGTCAATAGGTCAAATTAATCGAAAATTTAAGAGTCTGTGCGTAATTTTAAAAAACAGATTTTAATGAATGATTATTATGAATTTGTACTCGGTATAAAGACTTACAACAAAAAACCAATTTGTAAAATTTATAAACCAATGACCAATATATTAAGTTTATCTTTATGTCTGTTTGACTTAATCTCTGAAACAGCTGAGCCGATTTTGTCAGGACTTTCACTGGCATATAGCTGATATCATAAGACGTAACTAAGGCTACTTTAATTTAAGAAAAATAATTCCGCGCAAATAAATTAAAACTCAGATCTAACGCGGACGAAGTTGCGGGCACAGTTAGTGTCTAATACTTAAATGTTATATTTAGGAGAACGCGTAACATTACTAAGACCGACAAGCTACGCATAGTTGAAATTGGCTCCACAAAATGTGTACACATCCTCTGTTGTTGTTTGAAGATAAGCAAATAGTAGTCGTTTGCTAATACCAGGGCTCTTTCTATAGAAAGCGACAGTCAATGGGAGACAATGTGCATTAATGTGACTCTCAAGAAAATCGTAAAGAAATTGTATCGTGTCGTCTCTCGCTGTTTAAGTTAAGTCTAATCAATTATACATTATAGCAGAGGGAAGGCTTTCGACAGTGATATTCATATTTTTATACCGCCTCAAACCAAGCGGTTCGGTAAAGTCGTCCAACAACTGCAGAAGTTGCTAAACACTAATAAATTTACAACAGATTGAAATAAATAAATAGATTGATATTTAAGAATTTTGTAATCTCCTGATTGCAAATTTAAAGTATATCAATTTTTATTTGTTATATTTGAGATAAAGTTTCAGAGCTACAGTGTTAGGTAACTTCATTACATTGTCGCACGGTAAAGAACTGGAATGTTCTACCCGCACACGTGTTTCTTTCTTTTTACAATCCCGGATTCTACAAGGCAGTCAAGATAGGGGCCACCATTTTAGGATCGTCAGCATCTGGAATGGTAGTTCTTATCTTCTGAACTTCACCATAGCTTCTTACCATCCAGCGGAGTGCAGTCAATTGACGGACTGTTTTTTTTTTTATAGATATGCGGTTATACTTAAATGTGTACTTCAGAAAAGTTAAACTAGTGCATCAACCTTTTTGAACGAGCATAAGTGTCCTAACGCGTTGATCCATTACGTACAGACGTTACCAAATAATAAAAATAACTGCGATCAAGTAACTGCTGAAATTCGACCTAAGTTAATGTAACACGATAAAATATTTACCAGTTTTTAAATACAATAAGAAATAATGATACATGTGAGTTCAGTTCTTAATCTGCTGTCTGAACAACTAAACCAACAAACAATAATTATCACCGTCTGTTAAATTATAGAAGGTAGATAAACTTTTTACTTACTCTGCGTAAATGTACTGACGGAGTCAAGACGTTTCTATTCGCTCGCTGTCAATTTCAACCGTCATTAACGCACCAAACTGTAAACAAAGTCCTTTTAAACACATTTTCTGTTACTATGTAATTATTTTGATCATCGTATATTTTAGACAGTGAATCTCTAAAACGTTTATACCAATTCATAAAATTTTCACGTTTTAATAGCTTCGACCTAGTCACAACATGAATTAACGCTATTTTTGGTTGCGGCATCAGTCCTTGTTTTTAGCTTGAATAATATAAATTGCGTTTCATGGTACAAAACACTGTTGTCCAGTCCAGATTATGATCGTTTAGCTGCCGAATATAGATGATTTTGTCCTTACCTTTTTACTAAAGTTTTGAAGTTGACCTTAAACTATTTCATTCGGACTAAAGAATTCAAATGAATTTTCTACCTTCAGGTCATTCGTACTTTCTTTACCTTGTTACGGAATTCCGTCGGCAAGTTCTGCGTGTACTGGTAATCAATTATATAGAGAAGATCAATTGTACTGGAAGCATACGCCTTGAGTGACATGAAACAATGACGAAAATCTAAATGGCGAGACTGAAAATAAACCGATTCAGGTATAGTTCTTTGATAGGACGCGATCGGCGACCTTGCACCCTTCAAGAATGTTTGGACAACAAGGGTGAATGCAGAAGGAGGTCTTATAAAAACTGGATAGGAGCAGTACTGATGCTTGTATGTTTGTGTTACGTCTATAAGTATTGGTTTTCGGATGGATATGAAACTGTGTCTGATACTAAAACTGTTCAAGTCTCAGATCCTGGAGGTAAGAAATTATTTTTTGTTTTCTCTTGGTTAGGTTTTAATCCTACTTTTTCAATACTAAAATCATTTACTTGTTAAATTGAAGATCGATAGATGGCGTTCGTATAGAATTAGATGCCACTATGGTTTCGTTCACACTGACCGTATAAAAGGGTAAGGCATACCAAGTAGTGTTGTTTCATCACCACCACGAAGATCATCAAAAGGCTGATTCTTATCCACTACTTGTTTCCGGACTCATTTTACTGTAGTTCTGCCATTGAACTCTTGAAAGAGTTTGATCAATTACTACATATTATAAAACAAAGAATTTCACTGCCACTGCCTTTCTGTTCGCAATTAACTTAAAAATTACTGCACCAATTTTCATGCTGCTTTTAACAATAGATAGAGTGGTTCCCGAGGAAGGTTTTAGTACATAATTTGCGAAATAACCAAATTATGTATGGTATAACTGACTAAGTACATGACTATGAATTCTTGACAATCCTCTTCTCAAATACTTAAATTCAGGTAATACGTAACATCTACACAGATAAACAATAATTTTTAGATATAATAGGTACCTAAATATTTTTAATCTATAATTAATAATGTTTAACTACTTCAGGTCTTTCAAGGTTGTTATGACTTCGTTTTATTTTTACAGATGAACTTTTAACCACGTGGAAGCCTCCACCAGAGAAGCAGGAACCGACGAAGCCTCACCCTCAACAACCACAGACATCTACAGACTATATTAACTTTTATAAAAGTAAATTACTCATAAACTTACAATGTTATACTCAACATCCTTTAATGAACTTCTCTGTGTGGCCAGACTAAGATCGGTAATGCGGTCTTTGAACGTCACCTGTTAATCATGACGACAAAAATACATATAATTATAAGGTAGTGGATAAATCGGTAATTTAGAAGTTTTTTTATTCAGAATACAATATGATACAATGTATGGTGCCCCAACAAAAACTCAGCTAAAAGCCGGTATACCTGGTGATTGACGAACGAGGCTCTGAGGTTTTCCTCTCGGGGTTAGCAGCAATACGAGCGGTCTTTAAACTTCACTGATTAATCACGAAGGCAAAATACATAATGAAGTTCCAGCTATTCCCGAGATTGAATATATTCTGGAATAGCACATAGGCTACTGATCCTGTGTCCCTATGGGTTACGGGGAAGCGAACAGTAGGTATTCCATGCGAGCGAATCCGCGGGCACGCTGGCCTAAAAGTTCGTTTTCTTGGTGTACAGTAAAATATGTCAACATTGTTAAAATGCTATGACTTATATGGTTTATCGATACTATTGGAAAGTTATTTATTCACATAGTCAGTTGGTCCATTAATTACTACGAAAAGATAATTATGTAAATATTTTCACGTTTCAGTGGATTCTGGTTTTTTGGGAGATTCTACGACAAGTGAGCCGAATTTAAAAAAATGTATAACTAACAAACGCGTTGGTAAGTGACTGCTTGTTTATAATGGTATTGTCACTACCCAATTATACCCTACCATATCTGTGAGTAGACTATGTCTGTCGAACTCTGGTATCATCACTACATATTATAAAACAAAGTCCTCCGCCGCATCTGTCTGTCTGTCTGGTCGCGATAAACATAAAAACTGCAGCACCGATTTTTATGCTGTTTTCACCAATGGATAGAGTGGTCCTCAAGGAAGGTTATAGTATATAAATTGTCAAGTTTTTGTATACATTGGCTAAATATAATGATATTTGTAGGAGGTGTCAGAAAAAAAAACCGTCTGGAACCTTTGAACGAAAACGCTGCCTGAATCCTTTGAGATCTAACAGAATAAAGGAATAGGGTCTTATGCGTAGCGGGAACGGGATCAGAACTCCACGGGGGCGAAGCTGCAAGTAACAGAAACCTTCTCTGGCCAGAATGAATCTCTGGATAGCGCAGAGCCCGCCACCGGCATTTTTCGGTCCCTCATCGGAGATTCTTCCCCCTGGACCTTCCTTAGACCAAGTGGAAGTACTTAAACGGACTTAGGACATAGGTCGGTTGAAACCATTAAATCCGGTCTAGGTGGGGTTTCACAGGGGTGTGTGTTGGGTAACCTCCTCGAGTGTCGCTCCGATTCCGATCCCGCTGCAGTCCGGGGGAACGGAATCGGAGCGGCCGGTACACCCTGGGCGGCGGTCAATGGCTTCCCCTTCACCCCTTCATAGGGTTGGCATTGATCGTCGGCCAATACCCAACGTGGCGGGAACACATCGCTCTCCGTACTCCTCTGCTTTCAGAGGAGACAGGATGAGCGATGCTGTTAGTGGTGATATGGCCCAGGGTCAGCCGGGGTGCGAGGGATATGCTCTATGGGTAACCTTACACCCCGGCGTCTGAAGACCCGAGACGGCGTGCGGTTTTAGTCGGTGCAAGCCCGACATAACCGCCCCCGCTGGCCGGCGGGGGGGTATCCGAAGGGATTTCCGCACGATAATAAAAAAAAAAAAAAAAAAAAAAGGTGGGGTTTCACAGATGAGGTGGGCCCGCGGTGTGAATGTAAAGTTACTCCACAGAATTTGGCCCACCTACTAACTTGTGCTGCTTGCCCATACACATATACAACGGAGGAACTCATGAGCGCCTCCAAGAACGCAGTCAAGGTGGCAGCGCCCTGGGCAAATAAAATTTGACAAATGACATGCCGTTGACACGATAGAAGAAGAAGACTTGTCTTGTTTTGATATTCCGCAGGCTAAATTAAAGACAAATAAAAATTGCGTGATTAAAGACAAGAACTTTATTTCAGGTAAATATCCAGTGAATATGAAAAAATGGGAATTGTTTGAGTTAGGAAATATGTACCCTATGGTGGGACGAGGGGGCTACTATCGTCCGCCAAACTGTACGTCAAGACAGAAAGTTGCCATCGTGGTAGCTTTTCGGTATGTGTTTGTTCATTTTGATGGATTGATGTTTTATATGTTTTTTTTAAAGAATATGAGTAACCGAAATTACTAGTGTTATACTCCTCCAGCTAAGCTAAATAGCTTGTGTTAGGAGTGGGTTCACGTCGGTAGTGTAATGGCCAGAATTCGAATCCGGGACCTCTCGATCGTAAGGCCGACTCCTTAACCACTAAGCTCAATTAAAATTAGAAAAAATTATTAATTATCTAAATTTGTCAAATTAATTATCAAAATTATTTTGGAGACTGGTCCCGAGGTGTAGCAACATTCATTAGGCGCCAGCCAACCTCACCTGCAAGTCTGTGCACTTGCTAAACAACGGAAGAGGCTATGGTGCAGGTTTTCCTCTCAAGGTTGGAAGGTCAGTTGGCAGTAACTCCCGGAAAATCTGACATAACAATAAAAAATCATAAGCCGATCTCGGGCGAAGTTGCTAACCGAAGTATATGCTTATGTTCACATCCTGGGTATCATTTACGGGTTGGGAAGAAAACGTGATAATACGGGTAACATAAAACAGTAAATAATCATCATCGCGGTTCATCTGGCAGGTATGATACATTGACACTATATTGTAAAGTATGATTTTATTAAATTACAGGTTATGAGAAACAATTTTGGTAAAACATAATGCCCATATTAACTGGAAACATCACTTACAGCAAACAGTTTAAAACATAAAAATAATACATTTGGCTCCAAATTGCAAACAGTGGACGCAACTGGGAAATCGCTATGAGAATGATGGATGGATGATGATTGCTCGTTAAAATTTGGATATTTTATCTCACCATATAGAACTCAATCCGATAATGGGATAGTCGATGATAACAGATTATAAGATGTCATAAATGTTCGTAAGACCTCAAGCCCTATTGCACCTATTGCAAACGTTTTTGAAATTAGTTTCTCTTGAGCTGACACCCCAGTAGAAGGAGACAGTCACAGTGAAACACAATAATTGTTATGCCAACAGCCACACAAACTTAATAATTCGTTCAAATTCAATTGCAGAAGTCGTGACACCAGTTTAGCAATATTTTTGTACAACATACATCCATTCTTAATGATGCAGCAACTGGAATACCAGATATTCATAATCGAACAATCAGGTACTAATCATACTTCATCATATTTCAGTTGTAGACAACATCATCATCTGAATCGCCTAAATTCATTAAACTGTATAGGCATTAGAGCCAAATAAGATAGTTACTAATAAAATCTGACAATTCATATTCTAGGTCTTGGCATCTTCAACAAGGGTCGGCTGTATAACGTAGGTTTCAAAGAAGTTAGTAACTTGAGAAAGTTCGAGTGTATCGTGTTTCATGACGTGGACCTTTTGCCAACTAACCTGGAGGTACAGTACAGCTGTCCCACGCTGCCAAGACACATGAGCTCCGTTGTCAATGACACCGAGATTAAGAAAAACGGGTAAATCGAAATTTTAATGCCTTTATTCATTTAGACCGCTAAGTTAGCTTGTGAACGTCAAGAATTCTGCTACATTTTACAGCCTGATTTACACTACCATTAAAGGAGAAAAGAATCTAGGAAAAGGGGACACCGCAATGGGACGAAAATACGAAATATCTTTGGCGTGAATTATAGAGAAAAGACAAGCTAAAGGCGAGCGTAAGCCGAGCACGATCGCAGAGTAAAATTGCATCGATACGTACAATTTTGCTTTGGTTTTGCCTTACGCCTTATGCCTTTTCTGTATAATTCACGCCTTAGGTTGTCGCGATCAAATAGAATTCGCTCTGTGGAAATACCTATATTCAGCCAAAAGAGATTAGACTGAAACCAAACTTATTTTTTTCATGATTATTAACGCTTGCTCAACGAGGCCGGTGCCATGGTATTCCAAAAATGCTCACAGTATCCAGCTTCATTAAAATCGGCATAAATCAGAGGCAATCTTAGGCTGAATTTTGACAAAGAAAACCCACTCATAGTCTGGGTTCTCAAATTTACTCAAGTACAAAATGTGAGAATTCAGTTTACTTCAACCGTTTACCGTTCCTATTATAGGCCAAATTCACTCTAAGAATGAAAATCCGTTGAACGAATAACTAAACGAAGTAAAATCTGTTCTAGACTATCAGCTCCAAGTTTTTTTTTTAAATTATAGACAGGAATACAAATTCGAGTCGTTGTTTGGAGGCGTGGTGTCACTGACGATGGAGATGATAGTAAGAGTCAATGGGTACTCCAATGTCTACTTCGGTTGGGGAGGAGAAGATAACGACATGCTTTGGAGGTATTTTACTGTTCTTATTATATTACATACTTTATCTATACATCCATACATATAACTAAAACTGTCTCTTTGTAAAGTTTTTTTTTAATTGTTATTACAACTTGCAATCAGTCATAAGACTATAAACAGATGTGATGACGGGTTCTTTTTATGTAAGTCGCTACTCTCAGTAGAGTCAGCTTTTTCTTAATTGAGTCCATCTGACTGTCTAGTATGTCCCGGCACTTCTTTAGCCTTCTTATCGTTTCGGGAACAGTTAGTTGACCCGCAAGTTGGTTTGAGTGTTGTTCAAGCCTCCGTTTGTAGTTGGCTATATGGGAAAGGATTTCATTTTTTACCATGGCTATATTCAGGTTTTCGTCGTTGTATTGTATTCCTCTGTTATTGTAGTAAAGCAACCAGTGCGTTGGAAATTTGTTTCAGGATGTAGTTCTGCGCTCTTTGTATGACCATTATATTTGAGGCGCTAGCAGAACCCCATAATTGGATGCCGTATGGCCATATTGGTATCAAAACAGTCTTGTACACCAGTAGGTTGTTGTCAACCGATAGTTTTGAATTCCATCCCGTTGCCTGGAAGAGATCACTTTTAGTGATAAGGCCGCCCATTGCGCATTTAACTGTAAATGTTCCAAATTTGTGTCCATAATGTTTTTGGTGTACAATAAAGAATTATCTATATATCTATCTATCTAAACAGTAGAGGTCCTTGTACTTTGTTTTCGTGTGGAAATCCCCTCTGATACCTTCGGCCAGCGGGGGAGGTTATGTCGTGCTTGAACCAACTAAAACCACACGCCATCTCGGATCTTCATACGCCGGGGTGTAAGGTGGCCCATAAGGCATTTCCCTCGCACCCCGACTGTAGGCTCTTGTACTTTACGTTTATTTCATCTCGTTTTGACGTGCTTGTTTCAGGTAAGCCTTCTGTCTAAGTACATTCCCAAGTACTTTATTGCGTCATGGTGTGGCAATTGGATTCCATTTAGGGTGACTGGGGAGCAATCCTCTTTTCTATCTATTTTTCTGTTTTATTTCGGTACAAAACTGGTCCAAGTACGGAGCCCTGTGGCACGCCTGCCATTATGTCGTGAAAGCCTGACATGCAATCATTTTCTCGAACTTGATAGATTCTGCTAGAGACTCTGCTATACTGAGAGGAGTGCGCACAGAATGGGTGTGGTAACTGGAGTTTTATCTTGTACATCGAGCCCTTGTGCCAAACTCTATCAAACGCTTGCTGTATATCAAGAAAAGCTGAGGAGCAGTATTCCTTCTTATTTAAAGGACGTTCTAATGGCTCTACAGACTCTGAAAAAGTTAAAAAAGTTTTTTTTAAATAAATTAAGCATATGAATGTATTCGTATGTACGTACGATACTTATTACAAAACAACTTTGACAGGATTTTTACTGTAGATACCTGATGTTGTAGGGCGTAACTTAGGCTATATATTGAAGGAGTAGAAGAGTGGACTCCAAGGTGTAAAGTGCTTTGTATGCAGATGTTTCCGGGATTCGAGCTCGGATATTAAAATGAAGTGTAACTTATGTTTATTTGTGTAATATATATTTTAGACTTCGAGCAGTGGGATATCCAATAGTTACGTATAACAAGACCATCGGAGAATTTATCGTTCTGCCACATTACCGAGCACCAGTAAATGGCTTCAGGTAAGTTGCCATAATACATTACTATATTTAACCTTAAAATAGAGACTTTACGCGAATGGGAGAAAGAACTAGAGATTCCTTGGTCAGATTTCAGGTTGACGACCTCTTTAGGCTCCGTGGCGTAGTGGTAGAGCGTTCGACAGCTAAGTCAGGGACCGCGGATACGATGCCCGGTCAATCTATATCTATATTATTATTTACTAGCGACCCGCCCCGGCTTCGCACGGGTGCAATGGATGTTATTATACATATAAATCTTCCTCTTCAATCACTCTATCTATTTAAAAAAACCGCATCAAAATGCGTTGCGTAGTTTTAAAGATTTAAGCATACATAGGGATATAGGGACAGAGAAAGCGACTTTGTTTTATACTAGTGATATAAAACTGAAGAGTTTGTTTGTTTGGTTGAACGCGCTAAACCATCCGAATTATTCCTTACGGTCCGAATTGAAAAAATCTTTTTATGTTATATCATCAAGCTACTACCCAGAAGAGCGGAGCAGTAATCATAAATGTCAACAAATCCGATAAATTTCCATTCCGTATTGTAAAACTAATAATTTATGTTTTGAGAAATGAGTGCCAAGGGCCAAGCCGCGGGGCACACTTAGTGCACATATATTATGCATTGGTCTGGATGTTTTTATGTAGGTACAATATGTATTTATTTACAATACAAAGGTATCTTAGTATGTTTATCCGCATTCTAGAATCCATATGACAAGCTCCGCTTAGTTTGGGTCAATTTTATTTAAAATACTACTTAGGTGGCAGACAAGCACACGGCCCACCTAATGGGAAGCGGTTACCGTGGCATATGGACATGTGCAACACCAGGGTGGTCACACTCGCGCTAGCGCTCTGTATTTAATATATCCTAAAATTATGAAATTTTGAAGCAATTAGTATGCTAACTTTTCCAATAGATTTAGATCGGAAAAAGAGAACATCTAGGACGGGACTCGAACCCGCGACCAATCCCTTACAGAGGGAATGCTCTGACATACTGAGCTACCTAGTGGTCAGAGCATTTTCAGCACAATATTTATTTGATCTAAAAAAAAACAAAAATTAAAAACAAGTTGAATTCCTGAGACGAGCTCAGCCGTATACAAGGGATTTGCGTTTTTTTTTGCAATTTTTTTGCGATTTTTTCTTTATCTTGCAATGGTTCACCCCAGCACGAATCTATTACCGAAAAAAGCAACTCGATAGCTCATCTTCTTCATACCCAAAACCGTGACAGAAAATTGGCAACGACGACGTCGACGACGTCGACGACGACAACTCGATAGCAATAGAAGCCCTAAAGAAAATCCCTAAAAACGTGAAACGGAGAGATAGCTAGAGATTGCTTTGGCCTGATTTCGGGTTATCAATAGTTGTGACCAAAGCGGAAACCGAAATTCTCTTGTAAATATTCCGAAGGAATATTATATTTTGGATAGGCAGTTGTTTTCATAACTGAATCAGCTGTTTGAATGTAAAGTTTCTTCTATCTCTCTCTTAGGCTTATTAACTTTTTTATATTAATAACTAGCTGTCCCCCGTGGCTTCGCCCGTGACATGCTTCGCCCCCGTGGCTTCGCCCGTGACATACTTCGCCCCCGTGGCAACATGCCCGTAATGTATGGAAATTTGCCCGATTTGATGACATATATGATTACTGCACCGCTCCCCAGGATTGTAGCGTGATGATATAAAGCCTATAGCCTTCCTTGATACAAAGGCACAAAAATATTTTTTCAATTCGAACCAGTAGTTCCTGAGATAAGTGCGTTCAACCAAACAAACAAACTCTTCAGCTTTATAATATTATAGTACCTTTTTTTTTTTTTTTATCGTGCGGAAATCCCTTCGGATACCCCCCCGCCGGCCAGCGGGGGCGGTTATGTCGGGCTTGCACCGACTAAAACCGCACGCCGTCTCGGGTCTTCAGACGCCGGGGTGTAAGGTTACCCATAGAGCATATCCCTCGCACCCCGGCTGAACCTGGGCCATCTCACCACTAACAGCATCGCTCATCCTGTCTCCTCTGAAAGCAGAGGAGTACGGAGAGCGATGTGTTCCCGCCACGTTGGGTATTGGCCGACGATCAATGCCAACCCTATGAAGGGGTGAAGGGGAAGCCATTGACCGCCGCCCAGGGTGTACCGGCCGCTCCGATTCCGTTCCCCCCGGACTGCAGCGGGATCGGAATCGGAGCGACACTCGAGGAGGTTACCCAACACACACCCCTATATTATAGTACCTATAGATGTTAATCTTATGAAAATGTTGTTTTTTTGTTTTACCCGCAAGCAGCCTTGACCACTATCTCACCTGCTGCTGTAGTGGACGATGGACTAAGTTTGTCCAGAAGCAATCTATTCGCTTGTGACTTGAAGATTCCCAGGTTCTATCTCTCTGGAAATACAGGCTCAGACAAGGAGTTCCACTCCTTAGCGGCACAATGAACGTATTGCAATTCCAACGCATACTCATCGAAATCATCATCTAAGCCAACCTCACCTGCTGCTACACCTGATGATTGACAGAGGAGGCTCTGGCCAGGTCAGACGGCAGTCGCTCCCATAAAACCCTTATAATCCCAATTAAAAAGAGGAGAAGAAGCAAGCGGAACCTGGGCTTCAAGTTGAAAGCCAAACATGCAACCGGAAACAACGCTGACATGATGATATCTCACCATCCGATTACAACCAAAGCTTACACTTTGGATACCCCACTTTTTCTTTGCTTTTTTTGGTTTATCTTGGCTTTTACGGGACACACTCATGGGAATGTATCTGATAAAAAACTGTTAATGAATACAAGTAGTGATATTACACCTCTCTTTTGCAGGCATCACCTTCTAGCAACTGCTCTAGAAAGATACAAGGCTGATGGGCTTGTAAACCTAGAATACGAAGTTATCTCAAGGAGCACATACCATCTTTATACTCACATTGTGGTCGATATCAACCCTCGGAAGGAGAATATCTCGTTGTGGTACACTGCTGATGAAAGGCATCATTAAATTATTGAATTCATTTCTTGCGTTTAATTAATGCTCTCTAGAAAGTAATAAGTAACATGCTGACCGAACATAAATATATTTTCTGTCTTTCTTTCTTTCAAACTGAGCTTTTGGGTTGATAGAAGGACCGTTAGTATGTTGTTCTCAATAACGCCAGAACAGCTTATACATCTAGATAAAATTTGGCAAAGCGATAGATTATAATTTGGAATAACGCATAGGCTTCTCATTCCAGTAATAGGTCCCTGTGGAATGCAGGAAGGGGATCGGTGATTCACACGGATGAACATACCTATGCTATGTAAGATACTTCAAAACTGGTTCAGCGCCTAAGTACCTCTGCTTGAACGATTTTTAGGTAGATTTCGATGAAATCGATCTACCTATTGGTTTCTTGACTACTGTCGAATTTAAAAAAAAAATCTTCATAGGAGGTCTAGTTATGACCCCCTGAGTCCGAAATGACCTCTGGTCAAAAAGTTTATATATATATCACTTTTTGTGAAATCAGTTTTACCTAAAAATTTCACGATCCATGAAAGATATTCGAACCGTTCTAATTTTATCCCATAGTATACATGAATACCAACAACTTTTAATTATAAAACCTATAAGATTAAAACTTTAACTAAAAGTGGAGGGGGGAAAAACCAAAATTTTTCGGGAAAAAAATCATAACTTCTAACCGGTGAACATTCTTGGTGTCGGAAACATTTTTAATCGATAGGCCATTTTTTAGTCTAAAATAAATGGCTGAAAAGTTTTTCGCTAAAAGTTACCGTTTTCGAGAAAATAAAAATCAACTAAGTCCGTAGTTCTCTATATAAAATAATATTAATTGCTTCACAAAATCTACCTGTGCGTTCCCCCTGCGGGAACGAATTTTTTGTTGTGAAACTTGATACTTTGTTAATTGTTTTCATACATGCATAACGCATGTAGGTTGTAACGTTGCAAGTACTTCTGACCAAACTTGCTTTTCTTTAAAGACCTTTCCCGGACTGCTCATGCACCCTCTCCGTATACATCTGTTTCGTCAATCTTCTTTCGTCCATGTTCTCTACGAAAATTAATATAACGTTGTAAGTATCTATATACAATTTACGTGTTTATTGAACACGTGTGCCTCTGTGGCGTAGATGCAGTGCTTTCGACTCCTACGACAGGGGCGCGGGTTCGATTACCGCTCAGTGCAATATTTTTATGCATGAATATGTCTATTTGCATTGGTCTGGGTGTTTCTGTGTATACCTAATATGTATGTATTTTCAAAACAAAGTATATAAGTATGTTTATCCGCATTCTTGAACCCATAACATTTTAATAATTAACGCTGGTATTGGCGCATCGGAGAATGCTGTGGAGGTGTACGACCGTGTTATGAACCCGAATCTGCGGTCCGCCGTCTATTTAACCAATCTCGCTGCACCTGATCTCATCAAAACTAAAGGTAACATCATTAATATATCCAGTATTGCCGCTTTAGACACCATTGGTACTGAACATTTTGCGTACTGCACGTCGAAAGCAGGAATGTACCAGTTTACAAGATGTGTAGCATTAAATTTTGGCTCCAAAGGAGTCGGGAGTCAATACTGTGAATCCCGGTCCAGTGCGCACTGCTATTGTTGATGTTATGTATCTCAAGGGATCTGAAGGGATTAGTTGGTTCGACTCCGACACGCCCACCTCACTGTTAGCTCCGGTGAGGTGAAGCTCGAGGGGGTATCCGCACGAAAAAAAAGGGATCTGATCTTGTTAAATTCTGAGACAATTGGGAGAAAAAAATGAATTTTGGAAGAGTGCTTGAATCTGAGGAGATAGGCGACTTAATGTTGTTTTTAGCCAGCGATAAAGCAAAGGATATTACTGGATCGTCATATTTTATCGATAGCGGAATGCTGAGAAAGAGGTATATATGATCTGATTAAGTGTTATTTAATTTTTAGGTTCTGAAGCCAAATGGCTAAAAACGGAACTCTTATAGATTCATCATGTCTGTCTGTCCGGACGGAAAAAGTGGCTGTGACATACAGCCACTTTTTTCAGAAACTATAAGAACTATGCTCTTGAAACTTGGTAAGTAGATGTATTCTGTGAACCGCATTAAGATTTTCACATAAAAATAGAACAAAAGCAATAAATTTTGGGGGTTCCCCATACTTACTTACTCAAAATGTTTTTTTCATCAAACCCATACATCTATGGTTAGGTCTTCAAAAATGATATTGAGGTTTCTAATATAATTTTTTCTAACCTGAATCGTTTGTGCGAGAGACACTTCCAAAGTGGTAAAATGTGTGTGTGTGTGTGTTCCACACACACTTCCACCGTAAATTGATTTGAACGATATCTAGTAAGCAGTTTTTTCTTAATCGTAAACCGCAAATTACCTTTCATTCCATCAACTCACATATAAACAAATTACTTGCTGCTACGGAACCCTTCATGGGCGAGTCCAACTCGCACTTGGCCGATATTTTTTAAACTGTATTCTTTTTTGTTTTAACTTAAGAGTTTTGTATTAAGCAGTTTGTCCAAGATCATTGTAATATTATTATTGTGTAACTAGCTGACCCGGCAGACTTCGTACTGCCTCAATCGATGACAAACCTTTTAAACCTTCTCTGGACCTCCACAAATAATTCAAGACCAAAATTAGCCAAATCGGTCCAGCCGTTCTCGAGTTTTAGCGAGACTAACGAACAGCAATTCATTTTTATATTTGTGTAATAAATACGAAGAAAATGTCATATCTAAACAGACTTTTCTCTCACGTACCCACCTACTGTGTTTTAGGATTTTTTGATTGTCTGTAAGATAGGTATAAAGCCAAAAAGTACTCGAACCAGCAATTGGTAAATTTAATATAAATACGTCTCAGTACATACCTATAATAATTTTCACGCCTTTACAGATAGCACCTAAATAGACTTAAAGGGAGAGAAATTATTCCAAAATAAATTACCGAGCTTTGTCTCATGTAGCCGAGCCGGTAAATAGAATTTATTAAAGTAAAATATATTTTCAAGTCTAGGTGATAAACAAAATTAGCAAAATGCTTTCTTAGGTTAAGGTAGACTTAAAACTTGCCCTGTTAGTTCAAATAAATTTATACAACTTAGCGCAAAATAGAGCAAAACAAACATTTAATCCTCTAATCCTTCCTCAGACAGGAACAAAATGGATCCTATATTTCGGAGTACGCAGTAGTTTTGTTGCTGGATTTTACATTTTACGGGCGTTTGCCGAGCAGCAAAAAAAGAACAATGAAGGCAGTATAGAGCCTCGTTGAGCCTTTACCCATATATCATTGGAATTGCTTGCAACAATGTTCACTCGAAATGTTCTTTGAAATATTGAACACTGCGGGTTTAGCGGGAACACAATAGGTACGCGTATAATCTGTATTCTACTGTGTGCTTGTTGATTTTAATTTTTCCTTGCTTAATGGCACTTTCATTAAATTTGTCTGATTCATTGGTTTTGTTTCCGTCAATGCATTCAAATTTATAAAATATTTTTACTTTAGATTCTAAAGTTGGGTAGAGGTTGGTCACTGCAATATGACTTCACCTCGCCTGATCTATATACCCTGGGGTTATCCTTTCGAGGGCTTACCCGGAGTGCCCGGAAACGGACACTTGGGGAGGACACCGTGCGGTTTTAGTCGAGACACGACATAACCACCCCCGCTGGCCGGCGGGGGGGGTGGGAGGTATCCGAAGGGATTTCCGCACGTAGAAAAAAAAGGTAAAATTTTATATTTGCGGCAATAATTTTAATTTAATAACAAAAAAATCCGTTCCCGCAGGGGGAACGCACAGGTAGATTTCGTGAAGCAATTAATATTATTTTATATAGAGAACTACGGACTTTAAACAATATGTCGTGAAGATTTCCGTACCGCACAATTTTTTTTCTTTTTCTCGAAAACGGTAAATTTGAGCAAAAAACGTTTCGGACATTTATTTTAGAGCATAAAATAACCTATCGTTTGCCCCTCTATGACCTATGCTTCTTCTATGACCCACGCCGAGCGCATTTTTAACATGTTTAATTTTTTTTTCTCGAAAACGGTAACTTTTAGCGAAAAACTTTTCAGACATTTGTTTTAGACTTAAAAATGGCCTATCGATTAAAAATGTTTCCGACACCAAGAATGTTCACCGGTTAGAAGTTATGATTTTTTTCCCGAAAAATTTTGGTTTTTCCCCCCTCCACTTTTAGTTAAAGTTTTAATCTTATAGGTTGGACTGCTGAGACGAGGTCTCGGGTTCGATCCCAGGTTTTACCATGGCACACACCAATGACTTGTCGATGCTTTTCGAAGTTATGTGTGTATTTATCGCAGGTTTATAAGTGCCCGGTTAATGGCAATAGGCTCGCCACCTATTACATTGGGACCTAAACATAAACTGGCGAAATGTGGGTTCTAGCACCTCTGCCTACCCCTTCGGGGATATAGGCGTGAGTTTATGTTATGTTATGTTATATGTATAATTAAAAATTGTTGGTATTCATGTATACTATGGGATAAAATTGTGGAATCCGGCCTAAGGGGACGGTACCCCTTAGGCCGGATTCCACCCGTTCACGAACTTAAACTAAGTTTACACCCAAGCTATTTTTGACCGCAGTTTGAAAGCGATCGGAGCAAAAATGCGACCGTGAGAGTGCCGCAAATTTTGGGAAGTGGAACCATACATACATATATATATATAAACTTTTTGACCAGTGGTCATTTCGGACTCAGGGGGTCATAACTAGACCTCCGATAAATATTTTTTTTAAAATTCGACAGTAGTCAAGAAACCAATAGGTAGATCGATTTCATCGAAATCTACCTAAAATGAACTTCGATTGCGATACCTTTTTTTTTTCGTGCGGATATCCTGTTGGATTACCCCCCACCGGCCAGTGGGGGGGTTATGACGGGCTTGAACCGACTAAAACCGCACGCCGTCCCGGGTCTTCAGACGCTGGCATCCCGCATCGTGGTCGATTGCGAATTGCGATCCCTATTACACTTTTTATTCATATGAACGTTACGAGTATTTTTATGCGGATGTATTCTTTTACTAGCTGGGCGAGGCAACGCGTCCTGGGCGTGGACGTTCTCTCGCTGAAGATCATGGTGAGAGCCGTGTTCTCCGACGGGAACAAGTGGCACGCCACCGCCTCTTTCTGCGTGCAGGTAGGTAATGAACGCGAAAGAGGCGGCGTAGAGGGAGCGGGAAAGAACCCTGCCCCCTGAGTTTCGCAGTCTACGGCGAGGATGCTGCATACTTGTCGACGCCCGGGACTTCCGACCTCCATGATCGGGGCCTGAGGACGGCAGTTGGCTGAGTCGCTGTCCTTACAAAACCAGGCCAAGATGTAGGCGTCTCCCGTGTGTCCTTACACACGCCTGCCAACTCACCGTCGCGGGATCAAACCCGACCCCACCAAGCGAAAAAAATGCTGATACTCGCGTAGACAAGAATACCAAAAAAAATATTTTTGCGTTCAGAATCGTTTATTTAACATTTAATGAACCAAGTAGGTTGTAGGGTATGGGGAAGCAAGTACGCAATACGTTTCTTCATTTATACATTTACCTATAAGTACATCAATATTTTTTTAGGCTGTAGATAAATTTACGAGGATTAGATGACTAAAAATGTATAGTTTATTTGTTTGACTATATGAGACCTACTTATATGTATTTTTTCTTATAAAGCCGTTTACTTTCAATGTATTGTTTATTTTAGAAAAAAAATGGCAAATCGATGCACTTTTACAGTAAAACGGGTTAGGTGCACCTACTGTGATGGTACCACGTCTAGCCAAAGCTGAGTAAAATTTATTCTTATCTATTCGACGCGCCAACCGTACCAGAGATCCAGCCCCCTACTCAGATAGGGGGGCGTAGCGTCCCTCCACCGCGCTACACTGTGGGACTCGTCTCCAGACTTGGACATCCCTCCACTGGTCTTGGCCGTTGCGAGAGATAATTAAAATGAACGCGAAGAGAGGAACAGTTAAAATATAGGTATACAACAAACAGTTAAATACGTTAATTTTGGTTACTTGTCTCACATTTATCCAATCGCACGCCTAAGTACAGCTGACAGGTTAACGCTCCTCAACGACTCGTATTCGTACCGTGAAGACTTAAACTTCAATCTTCCGTCTGCCATAACTGGCACACCGCCCCTGTGCTTCAGCCGCTCTTCAATGCAGACTACATCGAGAATAGACCCACGAGCCCTCCAAAGTTATGACTAAACGGTTGTAATAACTTATACGACAGTAGATAAGAGTCTCGGCACGAATGCTTGCTCTGCACTCATTCATACGATATTCGGATTCCGCTAATCATCAAATAACGCCGCTTCGCTTGTAGATTACAGGGCAGATGTCGTCAACGGCCCGTGGCTACTCCATAGGGTAACCAGGGGCCTCCGTTTATACAAAAGTCTGGTCTACCGTCTAGCTTGTTACATGTGACTCTCAAACATGCATCTCTAACAGGTACCGGTAACCAATATCATCGCAAATTGTTATCGTGTCGATTCAAATAACTCGTAAACTGTACCGTTAATTAATACGCTAGTAGTTTGGGTATTCTATTACTCAATCGTGGATAGCAATACATAATACATAATTTATAAAACATTAATTATGATAATAGTAGAGAATAAGGAAGCCGCTGGATGCGGGCAGCGCAGGACCGATCGTTGTGGAGATCCTTGGGGGAGGCCTATGCCCAGCAGTGGGCGTCGTTTGGCTGACATGATGATGATGAAGGAATTGACTCACCAAGTCTCACACACCACAATTTACTTGCCTAGCCTAGCCGGGGTTCTAGCCCATCGTCACCTCAGAGCGCCCATCTCGTCCGTCCACCTCGCGAGCTCAAAACTAACTGCCTCTCCATGATATTGTCGGAAGTTTACGCGAATGTCACACATTGAAATAAAACTATTTTTAACGGATTCTATCGCGATTTATTTGATGTTATTTTATATTTTACATTGATCCCGACGTTTCGGTTGCTTTTCAGCAGCCATAACATCAAATAAATCGCGATAGAATCCGTTAAAAATAGTTTTATTTCAATAACTGCCTCTCGCTTACGTTAGTAACTATTTAATAATCTGTGCTCTCGCCATCCCCCCGACCTTTCTCCATTCGTCGCCTTTTTTAACCCATATCTCGTATTTGTGCTTGTGATTTACAGACACTAAACCAAAACTGGACTCCAATAGTTTGCACGTGTTTCGGTCTTATATTTGTATAGACTTGGTGCAAGTATCGCAAAACAATGGCCCTTACAAGAAATCAAGATGCAGCGTCCTGTTGTTTATCTGATTTATGGTCGTTAACGATAGCAACGATTTATACCAGATGTGTATACATGAGAATAAAATATAAAATATTAAATTAATAAAATATTTCACATGCACCTATTGGAGTTTAATAATTTATATATTGTTACGTGATTAGTGTAGTATCACACTACGTGTAATAAAACTTTGTTACAAACGTCATTTTACATTTTAAAGACAATGATAAGATAGAATTTGTCAAACTAGACATGATGTAACAATTAAATACCAGTTAATATGCCTGGTTTTAAAGATATCAGTGATAAACCAAAAATGGGGTAAGTTCGTCATACTTTTTGCATCAGCGGTAATCAACATTTTAATGCACCAGCCCTGCCTGACCCTATTTGAAAAAAAAATCTCCAATGTACAGACACAACTAATTTTATAGTACCTAGTAGGTATAGATAGGTACTTATATATGTACTAATTGCTAACCTCGACAATCCGGAATATTCACCGCACTTAAAAAGGTATTAAACAGATATGCAATGCTATTAATGGTACCTATGGTAAGTTAGTTGCAATACCAAAGGAATAATATCGACGGTTAAAAGGCGAATTAATTCAAGCGCCACCCTGGGCGATATTGAGTTATCTACATCATTGGAATCGTGGAATTTTCCACGTCGTTTGAGCTGGGTTTGAAGTTAATCTGAGCACTTTTTTGGCGCTTTGCTCCATGACGAATTTGGGTATCTTTTCTACTTACGAGGTATCAAGTGTAGCAATTTTGGCTGTTTTTTTCAAAGCATGTATATATATAGACCCATAAAAAAAATGTTTTTTCTTACTATCTTTAGTTTAAACCATTAATCCCTGGATAAAACAAAATGGTTTTGACGTTAGAATTGTTTTTACTTGATCTTAAATAATTTAACGTGGATGTTAATTCATTTTGCTTCAACCAGATTTATTAATGTATGCAACTTAAATCATTTTGCCTTGAACATTTGAACATTATCTCTGTCGCTTGAATCAATCATAACTGAATAAGTATAATGGAAGTATATGACTTGTGCTAATTATCTTTGACCAGTTTTTAGTGGTTATGCCATTTAGAATAATTTGGTTTATGCATTAAATAAATATCTGCACGTTTGATTCCTTTATATTAATTTAATAATTAATTAATTAGAAGTAAACTGATATAAGTATGACATTAAATCAGTTTACTTCTTTCACCTCGCATTAAAAATGGCATTTATATCTCAAGCAACAGAACACAAACCAACGCGGGTAGGTACTTGGACCCACAACACACGTGTCGCGCGTGGATTCGAGGTCGGTTCAGTCTACTGCGCGATGCCAGATAAGTCGGATTTGTACGTAATTATTAAACCAAAAGCAAAAAAAAACCAGGTTGTTTCTATCATGTAAATGAACCATTTGTTGAAATTAAAGCAATTATATAAAAACACCTTGTATATTAACCCTTTCATTCAACTTTATCTCAATTATAATTATCAAAATTAAATTAGGAGAATTACCAATATTTGAAGACTGATTAAAAGTGATTATAAATGTTACCTATGTTGAGAGATTATAAGTAAATTAATAATTGAAACCAAAGTTGAAAAGTACAATAAGTTAAAATTTGAAGATGTTGAAAATTACTAATATTTGAAGACTGAATGCCAACCCTATGAAGGGGTGAAGGGGAAGCCATTGACCGCCGCCCAGGGTGTACCGGCCGCTCCGATTCCGTTCCCCCCGGACTGCAGCGGGATCGGAATCGGAGCGACACTCGAGGAGGTTACCCAACACACACCCCAGTGATTATAAATGTTACCTATGTTTACAGATACCTACTTAATTTTACGTAAATGATTATATAAAACAAAAGTTGATTCATAAAGCGTTGTTTTATTTTGTTTCGTTTTACAAAATCGATTTTAAAGTCTCATGTTCTTAAAAGTATGCCAATTTTATCTATATAAGTTACTTTTCTTAAAATTGATGTGTCATTTCATTCGCTTTCCCTACATCGTGAAATTTATTTTATTACCTTTGAGCTATTTTCCTCAATTCAGATTCAAATAAATCTTGCGATTAAAACAATTTGCTATACTTAAATAGTTATTATAACACTGTGTAATTTGAGTCATTCCTCCTTGAACAGTTACAACTAGGTGAGCGGTTTAACTCATTTATCCATGAACAGTTGACAAATAGGTAAGTGATTTCAATCATTTATTCATGAACATTTGACAAATAGGTAAGTGATTTAAATCATGTATCCATGAACAGTTGACAAATGGGTAAGTGATTTAAATCATTTATTCTTGATCTGTTCAAGAAGCAAGGAACACATAAACTATTTTGCTTTGAATACATAAATCCTTATCGTGTACATAGACCTTTCTGCCCTGATCAAAGAATTGTGCAAAATGGCTCAAGTTACATCAAACTTGCTTTAAAAACACCTTTTATTTGTTATAATATAATCATAAATTAGCATAAAATATACCGCTTTTTAGTTGGGGAGATTTGTACATTTTTATTATATACTTTAGGAACAATGATTTTTTTTCTTAAAAAATAAACTTTAAAATGCTCTCCTGTAAAGTTCTCAAAATGGCGCTTAAATCAAGTCGCCTTTTAACCGTCGATATGGGAGGTAAGGAGGAGGAAGAGAATAGGAAATGGAAAGGGTGGTCTCAGCCACAAAGCAAATACAGAAAGAACGGAAGCCTTAGTAACTGTGCACTGTGACTCTTGGGCCTACCCTGACGTCATTAAAGTTCCATTGTCAGTACTGTCGGCGTTCGTCCTGTTTTGTATTACTTAATGATAAACTTTATAATTAATATTTTTAAAGGGTTCCTGCTAAGCAGACCATACCTTTTTTTACCCTCACGGGTACTACGGATCGGGATAGACCTTAGTCTCTCGCGTACCTGCTCCACCGCCTCCTTCTCGAACAACACTTCCTCGCAGAAGGAGGCAACGGCAGCTCACGTGCTCGCACTCCGCACCATCGCTATGAGCAAGAGGCCGAGCTATAGAACTCCCACTCTAAGGGCTGAAACCAACGCTCACCTCGGCACCACGCCGAGCACTTCACCAGCTTTGCAGCCCTTATTAACGTAACCTAACCTAACCAAGGCTGAGTAAAATTTATTTTTACCATTCAGCGCCTCCCCACGAGGGCAACATCGACGCCCCTCCACCGTGCCGATGCTATTGAACTCGCCTTCAAACTTGGACATCCCTCCCATTCCGGCTTACCCTGAGTCAGCTACGACAGATGGCTCCTTCGGGATACTGCGCCTTTACTAGCAATTAGGATAATTAATGTGCCCGGTAGATGGCAATAGGCTTGCCCCCTATTACATTGGGACCTTAACATAACTGGCGAATCGTGGGTGTGTAATACACCTCTGCCTACCCCTTCGGGGAAACAGGCGTAAAGTTATGTTATGTTGGGATGATTAAAAATATGAGACATTCACGAAATAAAGCTAATAAGTAACCAACATAACGTGATTCTAAGGCGGCACAAAGTTTGTCGGGTCAGCTAATAATATTATAATCAAAGCACACAGTAACGCTAAGTGCGCCTAAAAGGACATAGTTATCGCTAAATGGTTATCACATGACGTTGTAATAAAATTAAATGAATATAGAGTTTTCATCTGTTTTTTAAATATAAACAACCAGTTTCTTTATAACTCTCATAATATTATTTATCAAGGTATAATTTGTAAACAATATAGTATAAAATATTTTAGTTTAGTTATAACTTTGTTTTAATTGTATATACAGATAGTTATTTTCAATTCTTTTTAATATAATTTAAGGTATACTTTTAACATTATATAATCACTAAATTCTGCCTTCAACGGAACGTTATTTAGAGTGCTACCATAAAAAAATAGTTCCCTTATTTCGAGCCAAATTGTTTTAAATGGTACACAGAAAAAGTTTATTGAGAAATCAAGAAAAATAGCTCTTAATTTATTGCCAGTTTTATAGACTGTATTGCATGATTTGAAAAAATATTGAATTAGTTAGTACCTAACTCATAGATTTTATAATTGATTTTTACAAACGTTTTCTTGGATTTATAATTATAAACGTACGTGTATTAACATATCACAGGTAGTAAAATATATTTTCTGTATCAATCTTTAAGTATTTAGCACGTTTCAATAGAATAGGTTCTTGTATTTCATGGGAGCTGTTATCGCGAACATGGTGAGAACAAAACGTCTTTTGTGCTGGCAACATAGGCTGGGTTGCGACTAAATGTCAGTTGAATATTGCGGTTTGTGGTAGACGGTGACGATTCGTGTGAATTTACCGCATTTACAATATTTCAGATTTTCGCACTTTCACCCTATTCGCCCAACTTTATTGTGTAATAAGTTGTGTTTCCGTGTCGAAGTAATCCTATATACATATCCGATAAAAATCCGCGGTATGGTTGTCAAAATTGTGTAGGCAGTGTGTTATTTAGACAGCTTTGTTTTTTTTTGTGTATTTTGTTTCTAATATTTGGCGTAAGCTGTTGGGAAAATAATACCTGGAGTGAATATAAGGTAAGAATTACACTGATCTCACTTTAGTGCTAGGGCTTTAACTAGTTTATAGAACACATTGATTTCCGCGGGATGATCTAATTTTAGAAACCTGTTTGTGCGAATATTGTTATTATTATAGTTTAGAGTGAACATTACATTTTACACGCAATTCCGAAATCACCAACTTATTTTGCGTACAATAAACATTATATTTTTATAGCAGTTTGTATTGCATTAAACTTCACTACCACTAAAAAGAATCTTGGTTTTATTTTTGAATTAGGTAGATTAAACTTGATTTGATGAGTTGTAATAACTCTTGAAATTAATTAGCTACTTACCGGACGAAAAACCAAGTTTAAAAAAAAATAATGTTGGCATGAAGATGATGTGGTCAGTGCATATTACTTCCCTTGTAATAACTATAAATAGACTATAACTGTATTTTTTTTACACTTATGGCTACATCAGATCTCTAATTACTATTATATAAAGCATTTTTAAAGTTGTCAGATATTTTCATTGTATTGAATTTAATTTTATTGCCCTAGCAATGAAATAAAATAAAATAATTAAATTTTTATTAAATTAAAAAAATTTTGGATTAGATTAGATTTAAATACCTATATTTAAATCTAAAATAATCAATTAATTTTATTGCATACTATATCTTATATAATAACAGTATATTATAGTAGTTATAGTATATTATAGTGAATCTTACTATAATCATAAAATTTGTTACAGTAACAAAATATTCTTATTTCAAAACCAGTTATTTACATATTTATTGTTTATTTACCAATAGGAAGAAACAAGCTTTAAGTTTACATTTGTAATTACACTGGTTTCTTCCTTTTCTCTTGTAATTTCATAAAAAATAATTTGATTTGGTTAGTACCATTTATTCAATGCTGCACAAATAGCGAAAACATTTATAAAAATTTGATTACAGAATTATGAAATTATCAAACCCTACAAGTGTTATACTTACAAAGGTTATAATCCTATTGTTAAACATAAAATGTAGCAAAGCAGACTAACATTCACAGTTACATAATAATACAATAATTTAGCATTCCGAAATTGATATGACCTTCACAAGGCAAGTCTTGTTGTCTCGAGGATATACAGATTGGAATGATTGCACTGTAATTTGATTATGCCTGACACTTGAACATTTAACAGAAGTTGCCACTTATTTGCTCAGATCTACCAAAACCAGAGTTTTAGAAATGGAATGTATGTACTTTTTTTATTGGTATATAATATGAGCTTCTATGTTATAACAATAAGAAAAGTTATTGTTTTATTTTAACATTCGGTCTTATTTTGTATTTACTAGTCGTTAATATAAAATAAGGCCAAATGTTAAAATAAAACAATAACTTTTAAGGGTACTAATAAGTCTCACCTTACCAAATGGTGACTTGTGTATGGCCACTTCAAACAGCAGTATTGATACCTCCTCGGAAAAAGGGAGAGTCACAGAAGAATGGAAAGGAACAAACAGAGAAGAATAGAAGTGGTCTCAAAGACCCGTAGCTTTTGTAGTGGGCACTAAAGATCTTTGTAGAGCCTCATCAGCCGACACCTTCCCTGTACTATAGCAGACTGTAAACTTTGTATGCTATTGGCCATAAACCTTTGTTTTACTCATTTCATCTAAAATTATCAGTAAATGATTGAACTAAATAGATTTTTATCGTGAAGTATTAGAGTTCATTATTGTAATAGCTCACACAACTCCATGTCGTCTGACTGGTTTATTACTGCATTCTTAGTACTATATTTGATGACCTCATTTTGAGTGATAATATAATCAAAGGTCATTCATATTCACATAAAGAAAGAAGAATAATTAAAAAATTGGTATTTAATGTATGGATATATTTCTTATTTGTGATGTAGCGGGACCCTATTACTACAAGTCCACTGTATGTGTGTCCGTCAGTGGCTGTATCTCATAAACCGCAAGTTAGACATTTGAAATTTTGATAAGTGTCTGTTGCCACATTATAAAAAAAAATGTCACCATGAAACACGAATGGTTACTAGGTATGCAAGAGATTTCACTACGACGCGATACCCGCATAGGAGCGATATGGAACAGTACAAAATGTGAAAAACTGGTCAAGGGCGAGTCCGACTAGGTATACGAGGCATTTTATAATGCATGATTTTTGTAAATAAAAACTCTTATTTCCAGTTTCCCAGATTTAAACCAATTTCGAAATGAACCCTTTTAATAATAGGTAATAAACATTTTCGGAAATAATCCTTTTAAGAATAGAAGAGAATATTTCCTTTCCTTTCCGGGAATATGAGTGGCTATTTGCACTCAGTGGCTAAATTTCATATTATCTAACTATTGCGGTTTATGAGATACAGCACGCTTTGCATTGCATATCTGGCAGAGAATGTATTTTTTTTTTCGTGAGGAAATCCCCTCGGATACAACTCAGCCGGCCAGCGGGGGCTTGAACCGACTAAAACCGCGCGCCGCCTCGGGTCCTCAGACGCCGGGGTGTAAGGTTGCCCATAAAGCTTATCCCTCGCACCCCGACTGACCCTGGGCCATCTCCGGTTTCCAGATGGCCCCCTCGGATTTGGGAACCACGGTGTCCCCGTCTTGCCCCGGTTTGGGGGAGGGGCGCTAGTCGCCCCACCGTCCCGGCCTGCTTCTGTTGGGGTGACAGGTGGCCTCACCTGTCACCCCCAGGCCTGCGCTGATGGAGGACGTAGGTCGTTAAGAGAATGTACCTAAATAATGGAAACAAGTTAGTGGTATACTATTTTTCTCCATGCGGAAGGAAACACGCAGGACTACAAACGCACACTGTCCGCGTGATGAGGGCTACCTACTAACTAATTTCCTAATATCGTGCAAGAATTTGTTGCGGATGGATTGTTTTATGAATACGTACAGTCAGCATCAAAATTAGGTTAACATTTTCAAATTTTCTAAATTAATTTTTGACCTAAGTAATTTATATTCCATAAAGAAAATTCTGTTTAAATTAGGTAAGTTTTGCTTTTATTGGCAATTTTTTCACTTTTTGAAGTGAACGGTGAAGAGATTGTGGCTCGATTTATTTGGTGTTATTTTATTATTTACATTGCATTTTATTTTAATGTGGTACATTCGCGTTAACTTCCGACAATATCATCCATTAAAATATGTTAAAATTTTGTTTAAGATAAAAATAATATTCATTCATATTTTTGAGTCTGAAATTTGTGCAATCTTCATTTACTTTTGGCGCTGACTATACGTAGGCTGAGACCTAGAATAAGCAAGCTGAAGTGGCAATAGGCTGGCCACATCTGTTGAAGGACCGATGGCCGTGGGAGCAAACAAGTCCTAGAAGGCAGATCGCGAGTCGGCAAACACAAGGTGGGACGCCCCCCAGCCAGATGGACTGACGACCTGAAAAAGGTAGCTGGGATAGACTGGATGCTTAAGGCGGAGGATCGGGAACTATGGCGTACATTAGGAGAGGCCTATATACAGCAGTGGACTGGGATAGGCTAATTGATTGTACGTAGACGGTATAATTATTCTTCCAAACAATGATTTCTACGTACTACGTACAACATTATTTTTATGTCTAGTAATAACTATTCACACAAATTGTGTCACCGTTCCGGGGGTGGGAATAAGGGTAGGGGAAGAAAGACTAGATAATAAGTTAATGGTCGCTTTTAAGTTCGTGTTTTTTGAAAGTTGGTATATGCATTCGAAATTTATCACTTTTTTAACGGTGAACGGAAATTTGTGCAAAATTCTTAGAGTTTTGTATACCGTTCTCGAAGTTTTGTGAGGTCTAGGCGGCACCTTGGATGAGGCCCAGACCCGCTTAAACTAAAAGCCTGTCCCAGTAGGGAGAACAGTTTATAAAGGGGATTTATTTCAGTACTTGACTACAAATAGGTATCATCAAAATTAATATTCAATGGCTCCGTCATTCTTAAGGATTTCGATTATAATTTGGTGGTGGTCATTTAAAGCCGTAATTTTTGTGTTTTTCAGTGCCTTCTCTCCTCTCCCATCCACGAGAACGAAGCTTCTTCTAACTGCCCGGCTCATTCTAACCTAGCTCCAACATCCTGGCTTGCATGGCTGGCTTTAAACTCAAGGCATTTTCGCTTATAGCAGTGATGTTTGCTTGCTTACTAACCTATAGCATGTACCTTTATGTATTAGAACGCGTAGGCGACAGCAAAAAGAATTTATTCATGTTAGGTAGCATGTTTACTTATTAAACCTCGCTAAAAGTATGTAATTTATTAATGTATTAAATACTATTGTTTATTTTTGACTTTTAATTTTGTTCCATTGATGTTTTTGTACAAGTTTGTAGCAAATGGCAAAGTATAATACCAGACCTACTCTAATCAACTTTGGTTCTCGAATAATTTATTAACTCATAAAACATATACCTACTGTCTAATTAGCTGCGCTCTGCGGCTTTTCCTGTAGACCCCATCACTTATTGTAAGTAAATGTTATCTACTTGCTAAGAAGACGGCCATTTGCCATTTAATTATAGTAAATAAAAAAACATACATTGTTAGACAGAGTCAGGTATAGCGATTCCAAGGTCCAGTACACTCGCGTTTAAAGGTCCCATAAAAACGATTGATGATGAAATTTGTACCTACCTGTTGTCAAAAATTAGTTAAATTTGAAGCATGTATCTGTAATACTATTCTGAAATATACAAATTTAATATCGATTTTCACTTAAACGATATAACTCACTTCGGATATGTTCAGGGAGCTCGATGTTGGTGCTCTCAGTGCGCTTCTGGTCTATCACGAACGGCGTTGGTCTTGGCTGGCTGAATTGGAATAAAGTGCAGTGATGTCACCAATAGCGAGCGTCCCGGACACATCCGTAGTGAGTTATCTAATCTGAGTGGGAATCGACCTCGAATTTGTGCCTATATTACAGAATAATAGCACCATTGTACCACGGCAGAAGTTTTCACCTACCTTCCTAGAATGTGTTCCTAAGGACACAACTACGCACAACTTATTTAATATAACCATTCCTTTTAGCACAACCATAGCCGAAGGGGAAATAAGAAATAAATAGGCCTGGTATAAGATACAGCAACTAATATTTTTCTTTAGGAACAAAGTCTATTGACACTAATTTTCATTAACCGACCGTCAATCCCATTGCATCCAAAATTTTGGGGCTTGGAGTCCGCTATGCGACTTCCTCTTTCATTCACCGCTCGACCATAGATTATTATATATATACTAGAAACGCTCGACCACGGACTGGAACGGCGGACGACACCTGAACTGAACGGATCTGAATGAAATTTGGCACAGATTAGTCTGGAACGCACATAGGCTTTTTATCCCAGGAATAGGTTCTTGTGGGTATAGTATTTCACGTGGTCTTTGCTACCATCACTAGCAGCTTGTAGAGATGTTATATATACGCCCGGTTGGAATTCTGATTCCGTTCTTTACGCAACCCTTGGGACCTATTCCTGCGATAAAGTAAACTGTTATTACAGACTATAATTTATCCCTGTGCCAAATTTCAGCCTGATCTGTTCTGCTGTTTGTGCGTGATTGAGTAACAAATATCTAAATATCTTCACAAACTTTCACATTTATAATACTAGCTGTTGCCCGCGGCTTCACCCGCGTGGAATTCTGTTACCGTTCCCGCTTTCCATAGGAACCTATTCCTGAGATAAAAAGTAGCCTATAATCTATCTCTGGGCCATACTTCATTCAGATCTGTTCAGCCATTTCTGCGTGAAAGAGTAACAAACGTCCATACATCTAAACTTTGACATTTATAATATTAGATTAAGTAGGATTCGGTAGCATGTCTAAAGTCTATTCAGAGTTTTTTAACCCCTTTGTGTATCTTTCTATCGCCGTCCGTGACGCAGCGCCGTCTTTACACTCTACTACCCAAGTTTGGCAAAGTTGACGTTTATGCTAATTAACTGTTCGTTATTTTAATTACTAGTATTATTTACTGTTACTTGTCAAGAGTATGTATTGTCAGAAACTGATATAATAGATTCGACAAAGAGCCTTGGAAGTTTTGAATTGCTGTACTAGAAGACAAAAAACCTCCAGTGAAGTATTCAATACCTTCAATGCCGATACGTTCGTCTGTTTTTTGTATCCTATTCTATCCGGTACAGAACAGTATTGCCGTAACAGAAGACACGCCATTTAGACAGTGTTCTAGAGAGTAATTAGTGAACCTTTATCGTACATTACTTAAGTCGACAGTCTATCGCAAATTACGCCTTCTTACTTGTCTTGTTTTTTAAAACTTTATTATCCCACAAATTGTATTTTTATATGGATTTTTTTTATGCACGAGGTGTTACCAAATTCTGATAAAATGTGTTACACCATTAAATCTAGTCGTTCCGGTTGTTCAATACACGAATAATTATGATGATTGAATTATTTACCTCTGTGGTGTAGCGGTAATGCGTTCGACTGCTAAGTCAGAGGTCGCGGGCTCGATTCCCGCACAGTGCAAATATGTAAATTTGCATCGGTCTGGGTGTTTCTATGTATAATATGTATTTATTTACAAGAAAAATATCTAAGTATTCGAGAACCCGTATGCCAAGCACTGCTGAGTTTGGGGCTAAATGGCGCTGTGTAATTTGACCTAGAGTATTTATTATTATTTGCTTTATTAGCATCTATACTCTGGCACATGATTTTTGACGCGAACGGCTAGTGTAGCGCAAAGGGATGAGACGCAGCTAATAGACCGTTAAAGCTTGCAAATATTAGCCTTAAACTGTTATTTGTGCATTAATCCTGTAGATATGTATGAAAAATCCTGCAAGAAATGGAGGACCCGAGTAACTACACGGGTCCTCCATTTCTTGCAGGATTTTTAAGTCTAACTAGACTTGTGTAGAACAAGAGGCCCCAATCAGGCCGTCCATTTTTCAAATCGTCTGCTCGTAAGTCGTCTACTTAACACGTCCGCTTCAAAACTTGGGCATTTTTAAGTTGTCCACTCTTAAGTCATGTACTTCTAAAGTGGTCAACTTCCTAATAGTCTATGGATCTAGAAAAAATGTACAAAACACTTTATCCTCTATGGGAATTCGTTCTCATAATTACGGGTAGATTGATGCAAGCGATTTGAATGAATATAAATACAACTATGACGTATGCCTAAGCTATAGCATTTGCCGTGTTATTGTGGCAACATTATGAGAAAATCCTCCATGTTGAATATCAATCGTGTTTAAAATAGTGTCTTTTGAAACTTTATAGACTTACTAGCTGACCCGGCGAACTTCGTACCGCATTTTTCAATCTTTCTGAGAGATTTTCTTATTATTTTTTTCCGTAAGAACCTTGTACAGAGTATTAGAAAACTACAAAATAAAAAAATCAGCCAAATCGGTCAAGCCGTTTTCATGCTATGTCGTGACAACGGAAAACGGGTTTCATTTTTATATATATAGATTATACCTACTTACACATTTGTAATTGAATTCAAACGAATCACTTTAATTTAGCGAATGGAGGAGTTGCAAAATTAATTCAGAACAAAACATCAAGTGCTTTCTAATCTCTAGCATTTGCAACTCAGAACTCCTGATTTTAATCCTCCAAGCTCCAACCCGATATTGGATAATATAGACCAGATTGTCAACACAAGTGAGGACAACAGAGGAAAGTAAATAGGAGTATAGGACCTATTGTCTCGTGTTGATTAGAATGGAGCAAATGCAACTCGTATTGTGATGAACGCAAGTTAAAACAAAGGTTGATTTAATTATTTATTCATGTGTGAAAGGTAGCATGCGTGTGTGCATTGGGTTGCAAACGGTAATCTTTACTGGTAACCCTACAGAAACGTTATTCTATAACTGTATATGTTATTGTTTCTGAAACGTGATTTTTATAACAATCAAAATGGTGGCGACGAACGAATTCGTACGTGTTTATGCTCACGTTTTATGGAACTGATGATGCAGCATTTTTTGGGAATTTAAAATAATTGGAGTCTTTATATATTCACAAGTGACAACCACTGGGTTCGTTTATTTTTAAAGAAAAAACAAATATGCTTTCATTTCTTATACCCGGCATAACCGTTAGTTGGTGGCTGAATTCCTCCGTAACCACTCGCGCGTTCTTGACCAAATTTACCACGGTGATAATGTGGACACTGAGGAGTGTTTTGAAGCGAGATGTTTCATGTCCGATGTACTAATTGATGAATAATCACAGAAAAACAGTTTGACGAGCGCGTGGCCTTAGCTAAGCGCGCGACTGTAGTAAGATGTCTTATTTTCAAGTAAGAGTCCTGCTCGCTCAGCTCAATTTATTTCAGTCGCACCCTGCACTAAATCCCTAGTTTAGCTGAGCGAGCGAAGCTCTTATACGCGGCATAGCCGTTTCCTGGTGACTGAACTCCTCCGTAACCACTCACGCGATCATGACCACATTTACCACGGTGATAGTATGGACACTGAGAAGTGTTTTGAAGCGAGTTGGTTCATGTCCGATGTACCATTGAGGAATAATCACCGAAAAACAGTTTCACGAGCGCGCGGCCTTAGCTAAGCGCGCGACCGTAGTAAGATGTCTTATTTTCAAGTTAGAATCCTGCTCGCTCAGCTCAATTTATTTCAGTTGCACCCTGCACTGATTTCCTAGTTAATAAATCTCCAATAAGGCAGTAGGTACTTAATGAATAACCTATGATTATTTCAGTAACTTCAATCGTTAAATCGTTAGATTTTAACAAGACAAACAATTCATTTCAGTTTGCGGCTATTTCTGCCTTGTTTTAGGTATGTTAATTTGAAGATGAATTCAGAATGTATCAGTCAAAATGGTACTGTACTTTTTTTTTCGTGCGGAAATCCCCTCGGATACCCCTCCGCCGGCCAGCGGGGGTGAGAACTAAAACCGCACGCCGTCTTGGGTCTTCAGACGGGTGTAAGGTTGCCCACAAAGCATTTCCCTCGCACCCCGACTAACCCTGGGCCATCTCCGGTTTCGAGATGGCCCCCTCGTCTTGCCCCGGTTTGGCGGAAGGGCGCTATTCCTCCCGCCGTCCCGGCCAGCTTCAGCTGGGGTGACAGGCGGCCTCACCTGCCACCCCCAGGCTTACTGTCATGGAGGACGGAGGTCAAGCGACCTCCGGCGTCTGAGTCGTCTGCGACGCGCGGCGAGCATGTTGCGGGCTCGGCGGGCCGGGAGAGTTCTAAATCTCTCCCGGACGCGTATCGCCATCTCCTTCTCGAGCATTACATGCTCGCAAAAGAATGCGGCGGCGGCCCACGAACTTGCGCTCCGCACCACTGCCGCAATCATGCTGCCGAGCGAGAGGACTCCCACCCCGATGGCTGCCACGAGGTCACGCCTCGACACCTCCCACGCCGGGAAGTCCGCCAGCGTGTGCAGCCCCGAGTCCTCGCTCGCGTCGCAGTGATGGCACTCAGGCGTTGGTTCCTTCGTGATCCGATGCAGGTGGTCCCCGAATCTCCCCTTACTGCAGATTACCTGCGTCAGTCGGTACGAGAGGCTTCCGTGTCGCCTCTCTAGCCAATCCTCCATGATGGGCCTTATACCGCCGCTATTGCGGCGTGCCCTAGCTACCGTTTTTTGTTAAAACTTAACTACTTAACTTAGTATCACTTACGTATGCAATTATTAAAACGCTGTTATTTTAAAATTACAAACAGACACTTAATTTTATTTATTTTTATAGAAGACTAGCGGTTGCCCGCGGCTCCGCCCGCGTGGAATTGTTATCCCGTTCCAACTACCTTTTTTTTTTTTTTTTCGTGCGGAAATCCCCTCGGATACCCCCCCGCGGCGGTTATGTCGGGCTTGAACCGACTAAAACCGCACGCCGTCTCGGGTCTGCAGACGCCGGGGTGTAAGGTTGCCCATAGAGCATATCCCTCGCACCCCGACTGACCCTGGGCCATCTCCGGTTTCGAGATGGCCCCCTCGGGTTTGGGAACCACGGTGTCCCCGTCTTGCCCCGGTTTGGGGGAGGGGCGCTAGTCGCCCCACCGTCCCGGCCTGCTTCTGCTGGGGTGACAGGCGGCCTCACCTGCCACCCCCAGGCATGCGCTCATGGAGGACGGAGGTCGTTAAGCGACCTCCGGCGCCTGAGTCGCCTGCGACGCGCGGCGAGCATGTTGCGGGCTCGGCGGGCCGGGAGAGTTCTGAACCTCTCCCGGGCGCGCGCCGCCATCTCCTTCGCGAGCATCACATGCTCGCAGAAGGAGGTGGCGGCGGCCCACGTGCTCGCGCTCCGCACCATTGCCGCAATCATGCTGCCGAGCGAGAGGACTCCCACCCCGATGGCTGCCACGAGATCACGCCTCGGCACCTCCCACGCCGGGCAGTCCGCCAGCGTGTGCAGCCCTGAGTCCTCGCTCGCGTCACAGTGATGACACTCAGGCGTTGGCTCCTTCCTGATCCGATGCAGGTGGTCCCGAAGCACCCCTTCCCGGAGATCACCAGTGTCAGTCGGTACGAGAGGCTTCCGTATCGCCTCTCTAGCCAATACTCCATGATGGGCCTTACCGCCGCTATTGCGGCGTGCCCTGCGCTTGGCCCGTTCCAACTACCCATGGGAACCTATTCCCGGGATGAAAAAGTAGCCTGTGTGTTATTCCGGACTATAGTCTATCCCTGTACCAAATTTCAGCCAGATGCGTTCAGCCGTTTTTGCGTGAAAGAGCAACATACATACATAAATACTCACTTACTTTCGCGTTTATAATGTTACTAGCTTTTGCCCGCGGCTCCGCCCGCGTAGATGTCGGTTATCGCGACAAAACATAACCTATGTCCTTTCCCAAGGTCTAATCTACCCCTGTACCAAATTTCAGCAAAATCGGTTCAGTGGTTTTTGCGTGAAAGCGTAACAAACAAACTTACATTCGCCTTTATAATAGTATAGGAAAGGATTAGGATAATAGATGTACCTTTTTTTTTTTTTTTTTTTTTTTCGTGCGGAAATCCCTTCGGATACCCCCCCGCGTGCCAGTGCCAGATAATAGATGTACCTATTAAACAATAGGAACGAACTTTCATGTTCGCGTCAATCTATTCTCGTGATTGGCTGGTGCAATGTTTTAATTTTGTTACGTTTCACCTTGACTTTAATATTCTATTTTGCGAGGTAGGTATTAGGTACTATGTAGGAGGGGTGTGTGTTGGGTAACCTCCTCGAGTGTCGCTCCGATTCCGATCCCGCTGCAGTCCGGGGGGAACGGAATCGGAGCGGCCGGTACACCCTGGGCGGCGGTCAATGGCTTCCCCTTCACCCCTTCATAGGGTTGGCATTGATCGTCGGCCAATACCCAACGTGGCGGGAACACATCGCTCTCCGTACTCCTCTGCTTTCAGAGGAGACAGGATGAGCGATGCTGTTAGTGGTGAGATGGCCCAGGGTCACCCGGGGTGCGAGGGATATGCTCTATGGGTAACCTTACACCCCGGCGTCTGAAGACCCGAGACGGCGTGCGGTTTTAGTCGGTGCAAGCCCGACATAACCGCCCCCGCTGGCCAGCGGGGGGGTATCCGAAGGGATTTCCGCACGATAAAAAAAAAAAAAAAAAAAAGGTACTATGTAGGTATTATTGTATCAAATATTTTAGATTTTTGTTCAATATTAACTGCTTTGATCTACATTTATGAAAGCTCATTGTGAAAAGCGGCAATTATAGGTACTTGCTGCCAACGACTTGTGGGTACCTACCCACAATTTTTCAAAGTATTAATTACTAGATGTTCCCCGTGGCTCCACCCGCGTGGAATTCTGAACCTGTTCCCACTTCCATGGGAACCTACTCCAGGGATAAAAAGTTATTATGTGTTATTCCAGATTAGAATCCATCCCTATTTCAAATTTTATCTAGATCCGTTCAGACGTTCATACATCCATAGATTCATATATCCATATATCATTACATCCCTACATCCATACTCACAAACTTTCGAGTTTATGGTAATAATAGGATAGTAAATTTGCTATAATACACCTACTTCGGGGATATAGGCGTGAGTTTATGTTATGTTATGTTATGTTATGTGTTCAAAAACCTTAGAAAGGCGTCTAATTCTAACGACACAGATTAAATGTCGAAATTTATTATCATATACATAATAAATCTACGTAGAGACTTCTATTAATAGCGACTCTCGTGTCAACGCAATAAGGTGCAAAATATTTCGCAAATCAATCATCCGTAAAGCGTTATTATGCTGATGTTCATAATATGTTACAATAAATACAAATGTAAATACACTTACGCTTTGTATCTCCGAAGACGTAAGCAGAGGCGTCGAACGCCTAAATTTGGCCTGCCATGTCCACCTATTGCCATCAACTGAACACTTTTGGAAAATTGAGTAGCTATGTTGAAAGGGAAAGGTTTTATAGTAGTAGTCATCACATGTTCTTTAATTTTGCGAAAATATTTGGAAGGGTAAGCAATAACTCGAGTAAGTTACGGCTGCGCACCTGTAACTGGACCTGGCTATTGGCCGGCAATCTCCGAGTTCCACTTTCATAAAATAGCGAACCCGACCTACTTTAAAATATGATGATTAATAATTTTCATCGGGAACCATTATAGGGTGAAAGGATATTAAATGAAAATATTAGGACTTGCTTTAGATCACTATAATATCGTTCGCATGTCGAGCACACATTCTCAACTACAGGGTAGCGCCACGATGGCGTCAGTGAGAACGACTGGCGACGCGGCGGGGTGGGATTATAAATCTAAAATGAATGCATCTCATAAATTTTAATAGAAACTCTGTTGCTTGTGACATCATTCCCGCGAGAAACGTACCATTTTTGGGATAAAAAATGCTCACCTGTTATTCCAGATTATAAACTTAGTGCCAAATTTCATCCAGATCCGTTCAGCCGTTCTGGCGTGATTGACTACCAAAAGTCCATTCATTCAATGTCAGAGATTTCGCCTGCCATTCGTGATATTCCGCGGTGCGCAGCTCTCGTTGAAAACTCAGCCTTATAGGTTTAACACATATTGTTGCGCAGATTATTTCAACTGGAAAATTATAAAGACATTTTCCTCCATCCTCAATTCACTGTTGTTGTTCTGAACAAGAGTGTTGCGGTAAAGAATGTGTTTCTGGCACCACTTCTTTATACATGACGCCTGTTCTAAATTTGTTGCTAAGAGAAATTTATTTTATTTCCTTCTAACGAATGCTTTCATTCGCGCATTATGTAATAAGTGTTTCTAATTTGTTTAACCTAATATTATAGCTACTATTTTCTTCTAATTCACCTGTCAAAAACCAGGGTACGTTTGCGTTTGGAGGCGTTTCACACTATTAAATTACTGCTAGCAGAAGTTTGGTTGTACACACTTGCACGTGTTTGTTTCGTCGCAATAGGTAAACTCTTTTATCTGCAACTAGTTGAAAGTCATGCGAGATGGTCTCTTATTTATTCGAGCACCAATCCCAGTCGCATGCAAAGCCCGGGATCCGCTCTCCTGCTCCTCTGGTTTACTGCCTTTGTGCACAGTTAAACTGGTGTGGTTTGTATACCGGTTTGCCGGTAAGGTTGTCTAGGGCCCCAAAGGTCTTGGTGGGGCCCCATTTACAAGTTCTCTCTCTCTCGAGAGATGTTTTTAAATTAAACTACTACGTAAGAAGCGCTTTTTACATGGCTCAATTTCAAATGTTCAAATGGTACACCTTTGGTCGCTTAAACCTTTGTTGCATACCGTTATCAGCGTTATTTGAAGGTAAATGGGTAGGTAAATGATTTCAGTATTAGCCATAATTTCTAAAGTGGTCAAAATGGGTTCATTTGGTTGCCAAGTTTATTTATAGCTCATTATTTTAATTTTAAATTCATAAAGATTTTATCACATCTTACTTCGAACGCCATTGAATATAAAAATGACCTTGTTTATACTAAAGTTACCGACTTATTAGATTTTTTACCGGAAATATTCTGTATGTTTATATAACATTTAGTGCGTTTGTAAGAGAAAATTTAACCTTGCCACCAAACGAATATGACATATTATTATGACGTGACGTTAATCTCATGCGAAACAGTTCAAAATATGTACCCAAATCAAAACATGTATAAATTGACCGTGCATAGTAATACTTCGGCGCTCCGAGCCCGCAACAGACTTTGACGCCGGAGGTCGCTTAACGACCTGCGTCCTCCATGAGCGCCGGCCTGGGGGTGGCCGGTGTGGCTGCCTGTCACCCCAGCAGAAGCAGGCCAGGACTGCGGGGCAACTAGCGCCCCCCGCCCTCAAACCGGGGTAATCTCGAAACCGGAGATGGCCTAGGCCTAGGGTTAGTCAGGGTGCGAGGGAAATGCCCTATGTGCAACCTTAAACCCCGGCGTCTGAAGACTAGAGACGGCGTGCGGGTTTAGTCGGTTCAAGCCCCACACCCGTCTCCGCTGGCCGGAAGGGGGAGAGGGGGGGGGGGGAGGTATCCGTGAGATTACTGCACGAAAAAAAAGGTGGGTATGCAAAATACGGAAAAAATAAAAGTGTGTGGAAAGGGTGACAGGACAATAGTCATTATAGTCAGCGTTTCAGCACTTTAACTTTAGACTCGTTTTAGTGTGCAGATGAAAATAAATAAATATTATTTAGACTTCGTACTCGTACTATTGTCTTAGGCGTTGAGTTTTCAAGTTTACCGCTCGCCCACTTTATTTATATAAGAAACTTCTGTATTAAATTTAATGCTTCTATTAACCTTATTTAGTTTACGCCTTGTTTATAATTCACCAGTACCTAGAGCCGCTTTATATAATAGAATGAATCAAATTAATGCAAAGGATGTATGAGGCCCCGCTGTGTATTTCCATTCTGTACGAGGCCAGAACGCAAGTATGTGAAAATAATCGTGTATAGTTTGAAAGTAACCTTTTTACTGAATACTTCCAACATTATAAAAGTACCTATGTACAAGAGCAGTACGCTTAATACTCGCGTATAAGTACTTCGTACTGACCAAATTAACAAGCTTGTTCCAAAATATACAGCGCTCTAGTACGCATACGGCTTTTAAGTCGATGAGCGGGTAGTGTTGTCTATTGCATCAGAACAGTACGCAAAAAAAGAGTTTGAGGTACCTACCTTTTTTTTTTTTAACGTGCGGACATCCCTTCGGATACCCCCCCGCCGACCAGCGGGTGCGGTTATGTCGTGTATCGACTAAAACCGCACGGTGTCCTGTCCATGTGTCCATTGTCGGGCACCCCGGGTAAGCCCTCGAAAGGATAACCCCAGGATTACCGGCGGACCTTGACCGCCAGCGCGGCCTCGCCTGGTGGGGTTGGGTTTAATCCCGCGTCGGTGAGTAGGCAGGCGTGTGTAAGGACGGCGAGTCGGCCAATTGCCATCCTCAGGCCCCGATCATGGAGGTCGGTAGTCCCGGGCGTAGACGAGTCTGCGGAACTCGGGGGGCAGGGTTCTCTCCCGCTCCCTCTCCGCCATCTCTTTCGTGCGCATAACCTGCTCGCAGAAAGAGGCGGCGGCGTGCCACTTGCTCCCGTCGGAGACCACGGCCTTCACCATGATCTCCAACGAGAGAACGTCCACGCCCAGGACCGCAACGAGATCCCGGCGATGACTCGCCCACGCAGGGCACTCCACCAAAGTGTGGAGCGCCGTGTCTTCGCCAGGATCCTCGCAGTGCTGGCTCCTGGTGGATGCGCCACAGATACTTACCGAAACACCCGTGTCCGGTAACCATCTGGCACATCCGGTAAGGGAGGTCCCCATGGTCCCTCTCCAACCATTCCTTCATGATCGGCCTCACCGCCGCAATGGTGGATTCCCCCCACCTTGGGTGCTCAAGTCGCACCCTCCATGTCTCCATGAGTTCCTGGCGGAGCAGGGACCGCTGAGCCCTGATTTCTCGGGCCTCCTTGCGCCACTGGTACAGCAGCGCAAGGGCTCTTGCTTCCAGGTCCCAAGGAGACATGCCGCCTCGACGGAGATCGTGCGATACCCCCTGATGAGTCTAACAGCCATGGCTTTTAACGGGCTGTTTAGAACAGCCACGTTGCGGTCCGCCAGAGTCTCCGGTCATACGGGGGCCCCGTACAGGGCCATGCTCCGCACGATCCTCAGGTACAGTCTCCTAGTGGGGGCGTTGGGTCCCTTAACATTGGGCATCAGCCGCGATAGCGCGGCCGCATCCCGCTACAAACTATGCTGACACCCTCGAGCAACGTACCGCGCAGCACCCAGTCGTATCCGATGTTCCACAGGAGTGGCCCTAGGACCGACCCCTGTGGAACACCGCACGACACTTCTCGCCGCCCTGGCCCTAGCCAGCTCGGGTAAACTATGGCCCTCTCGGATAGGTATGCCTCGACAATGCGGCAGAGGTAAGGAGGCACTCCGTGATACGCGAGCGCCTCCCTACCGCAGCTCCAGGGTAGGGTTTTGAAGGCATTGGCGATGTCGAGAGACACCGCCACCACCACCCCACCCCACGAGACTACTTCCTCCGCCAGGCGCCTAACGCGCATGATCGCTTCCACGGTGGAGCGCTCCCGGCGGAATCCGAACTGGTTGTCCGCCAGTTTTACTGGCGGTAGAAATATGATGGCACAAATTTGTCACAAAATTCGGCCGGGTAGGTACCACCGTGCACGATTGCGAAATACCCTCCATAGTAATCCAATTTCGGTTTGATTGCGTTCAGGGGTCAGCAAGTGCATAGCCGGGCAGGGGGATTGTGGTCGCAGCACTAGTGGGCCCGGTGGGTGTCACGCGGTGCTGCGACGACAATCCTCTTCTGATGAGGCCGTCAAGCTGAGTGTCACGATTGTTAACATGGTACGTGTATGTAATGGTGACCCTCTTTCCTGAGACTTTACCTTCAGCTTACCATCAGGCGAGGTGAAGTCAAATTGACGTGTCCTAAATATAAAAAAATAAAAAAGATCTGGCCCCACGTTCGTGAGATGCTCGACGAGGCGCTCTGCAATAATCCGCTCAAAGAGCTTGCATACCTCGACGAGCAACACGATCGGCCGGTAACCGGATGGCTGATCTGCCGGCCGCCCCGCCTTCCGGATAAGGACCAGTTTCCCCGTCTTCCACGCCTTTAGAAACTGGCCCCTTTCGAGGCATGCGCTAAAGAGCGCCACCAGTCGAGGCCCTAGTTTTGAAGTACCACCTGCAGCGGACTGCCCGGCGTGGGAGGTGCCGAGGCGTGACCTCGTGGCAGCCATCGGGGTGGGAGTCCTCTCGCTCGGCAGCATGATTGCGGCAATGGTGCGGAGCGCGAGCGCGTGGGCCGCCGCCACCTCCTTCTGCGAGCATGTGATGCTCGCGAAGGAGATAGCGGAGCGCGCCCGGGAGAGATTCAGAACCCTCCCGGCCCGCCGAGCCCGCAACATGCTCGCCTCGCGTCGCAGGCGACTCAGGCGCCGGAGGTCGCTTAACGACCTCCGTCCTCCATGAGCGCATGCCTGGGGGTGGCAGGTGAGGCCGCCTGTCACCCCAGCAGAAGCAGGCCGGGACGGTGGGGCGACTAGCGCCCCTCCCCCAAACCGGGGCAAGACGGGGACACCGTGGTTCCCAAACCCGAGGGGGCCATCTCGAAACCGGAGATGGCCCAGGGTCAGTCGGGGTG
Organism: Cybosia mesomella; assembly: GCA_946251805.1. NCBI lineage: Eukaryota > Metazoa > Arthropoda > Insecta > Lepidoptera > Erebidae > Cybosia > Cybosia mesomella. Next base: position 6,799,273 of record OX276406.1, read on the forward strand.
CGAGGGATATGCTCTATGGGCAACCTTACACCCCGGCGTCTGCAGACCCGAGACGGCGTGCGGTTTTAGTCGGTTCAAGCCCGACATAACCGCCCCCGCTGGCCGGCGGGGGGGTATCCGAGGGGATTTCCGCACGAAAAAAAAAAAAAAAAAAAAAGGTACCACCTGCAATAACTATTATGATCGAAGGTGTAGAAAATTCATAATGCCTACCAATACAATAGTTTGCCACCTGATCTAGACAACAGCTGCTTGACGAAAATGACATTTAAAAAGCAATTAGGCGGATTCTCCTTGGACATGTTTCAAGAGCAAATCTCATCGAATAGAATATAATAAATTGGACGTGTCTACATAAACTAAACATATCTATTTCCCTCATGTGTATAATTTTTATACCTATGTACCTTTTTTTTATTTCGTGCGGTAATCCCTTCGCATACCCCCCCGCCGGCCAGCAGGGGAGGTTATGTCGGTCTTGAACCGACTATGTACCTACCTACTTATGTATCAGTGATACTGATAATGATGTTAATAACATAATAATTGTAAGTCTATTGTCTTTATTTTAATAGGTAACTACTATATCGGGGTGCGATTGGTTGGATCACCTCCAAGTTTGGTGCACCCTGGGCAACGTGGGCGATGACGCATCATTGATTGCTCCTCTGGAGTAGCTGGCGCCAACGTCAACGGCCAAGAGTCTGATCAACCGGCCCTTTTCAGGGCCAGCTGACCCCATTGTACGAGGGGGTCGGGGTATGGCGGGCCTGCCATGCCCGCGGGGGGGGGGGGCATGGTCGCTCCAGGTACCCCCCCTCTGCTGTTATCAGAGGGAACACTGCGAATGGCCCAGGGTCAGTCGGAGTGCGAGGGATATGCTCTATGGGTAACCTTACACCCCGGCGTCTGTAGACCCGAGACGGCGTGCGGTTTTAGTCGGTTCAAGCCCGACATAACCGCCCCCACTGACCGGCGGGGGAGTATCCGAAGGGATTTCCGCACACAAAAAAAAAAGGTAACTACTATATCAAGATTAAGATGGTTTTGGTCTTGATATAATATTAGAATATATGTTTGTATAATATAAACCTACCGTTTGAATGTCCTACAGTTTGACGGAAAAATGTAAACTTAACTGTGTGTTTAGTAAAATAAATACTTTTAGGAACTAAGACCCACTGTCCGTTCGTCTGTCTGTCTCTATAACAACTCTTCTCTTCTCTTGCCGCTATAACAACAAATAATAAAAACAGAATAAAATAAATATTTATGTGGGCTCCCATACAACAAAAGTGATTTCTTTTGCTCGATATTGATTGAACGGCCACAGGTCTACCCTTGAAATATTCACAGAATATTTATTTATATATTCACTTTAAAAATAAATAATAAAATAAAAATAAAACATATATTTATTTTAAAAAAAACATGTTTGTTGTATGGGAACCATACTACAAACATGTTTTTTTATTTGCTCGTTAATGCTCGGTATAATACCTATTAAGGGCTCTGTTTAGTTGGTTTCCCTGATGGTTGTGACATTTTTCGTATTAGTGATGTTTCTCTCGCCTTGCCATCTGCGCCTGGTCTATTTGTGCTGGATCTCATGCACTTGGAAATTTAATGACGGCAACAGGTAGACGCTTGAAATATTCACAGAACATTGAGTTATATTATTCAATTTAAAAATAAATTATTAAATTAAAATTAAGTGAATATTTAAGTGGCGGTCCCTTTTATAGATTCCAGCTTTTTATTGATTTCCTTTTTACAAACCCTTCGCGTGCGATTCCGACTCGCACTTGTCCGGTTTTTGTTGTATACAGAGTAGTACCTACCTAGCACAAACCCTAAAAGTAAAATTCAGTAAGTAACCAATCGCGATGTGAATTATGCTGAACATTTTTTGCAGATTCTGGAGAAGGTCCATCAATGGCCGCCTTATCTATGATCTACTATAAATAAACATTATAAATTATTCTATCTACAAATATTAATTCTACGTAATTTGTATAAAGCAATAAATCGAATCAAACATGATTGATGAATTTTAACTGTACGTTTGTAAATATATTTTATCCTTAACGACACCGACTGTGTTTGTCGACGTTAGTTTATGGGACAACGGTACCCCTTTGGACTATTTAGGCGAGCAAGCAATGTCATGGCCACATTATTACGGTTGCGTGCTTTTAATCAAGTGGTAGATGTGTGAGCGATAATCTTATTTACGAGACGTTTGGGCGATACTTACCATAGTTTATTGAATACTTTTTTTTACATAGACTTAGATTAGCTTTTATTCTCCGTCTACATTTTTATGACTTACTAGCTTTTGCCCGCGGCTCAGCCCGCGTAGATGTCGGTTATCGCGACAAAACAAAGCCTATGTCCTTTCCCAAGGTCTAATCTACCCCTGTACCAAATTTCAGCAAAATCGGTTCAGTGGTTTAGGCGTGAAAGCGTAACAGACAGACAGACAGACATAGTTACTTTCACATTTATATATTAGTACGGAATATATTGGTAAGGATTTAAATGCAACTGTGACAGTAAAAAATGATAGTTATTCCTGCGTGCTTCGGTGCGCATATCGGTGTTGTTTTTTAAATTACTCAGACTGTTTTACATATCCGATGATTTAAATTTCACCCTTTCCCCATAGAGTATGTTTTGTGTTTTACTTATTATTAGGCAGGAACTCATAATTGTTATGAATTTTCCTTGCTATATTTGGTCAGTCGAAGACTAGTTCGTAGGCTATTTCTTATACCCCTAGGTGACCGGGATCAGAATTTCAAGCGGGCGGCGCCGCGGGCAAATGATTTTAGTAATATAGAATCTGGTGTAATAAGTTAACTCCACCAAAACTTGATTCTTTTAAACAAAGTAAAAAATATATGTATTGAGTAGTGGTCTTTTGCGATACTAAATCTTGTTCTGTACAGCCAGTCTAGTCTGGCTGGAATAAAAGTTATATTTCTTGACTTTTTTAGATATCTACACACTGGGAATCGATGCTTTGTAGACCATAATATCCTGTAAGTAGTAATCTGTAAAATGTAGACCTATTTTTTCAAATACGTATGGGGACACCCTAATGGGTTTTGCATTACACATCCGATATATTGGTTTGTATGTAAGTATGTAACATAAACTTTTTTTTGGTTTTGCTATGTAAACCGTTTTAAAATCATACGATTACATCCCTGTATTGAGTTGAGTGAGCGAAGCTCTTAAACGCGGCATAGCCGTTTGTTGGTGGCTGAACTCCTCCGTAACCACTCGCGCGATCTTGACCAAATTTACCACGGTGATAGTGTGGACACTGAGGAGTGTTTTCAAGCGAGATGGTTCATGCCCGATGTACCATTGAGGAATAATCACCGAAAAACAGTTTAACGAGCGCGCGGCCTTAGTTAGCGACCGTAGTAAGATGTCTTATTTTCAAGTACCCAGGAGCCCTGCTCGCTTAGCTCAATTTATTTCAGTCGCACCCTGCACTGAATTCCTAGTTATATTACACCTATTATATATTTATATGTATTCTCATTAATATGTTGGCTTAGGTATTTCCAAGTCAGGTGTCATAAAATGTGTCTTCATTACATTGCATTGATATTTTCCTTATTCCCAACGTAGACGACATCACTAGATAGGTAACTACATATGAATACGTATAGTAAGTAGGATTGCGTTTTTAAAAACGGTTTATATTCGGGTATTCGTTATCTATAATAGTAAATTCATGTATTTTAATCTATTGTGGCGACACGAGTCCAACGCCATCTAACGACTATATAAGTTGAAAGGTACTTTTTTTCATGCGGAAAACGCCCTGTATAAGTCTATAATCAGCAATAGCTACAAACAAAAAAAAAACCTTAGATAACACAGATAATATATACTAATAATGAAAGGACAATGCCCATGTCAGTATGGAAATCGGTTGCACACTGTTTTTTGCTATGTCACATAAGTATAAACTACATTAAAAAGCCTGCATTAAGTATTATCTGAAATATAAACGCATACCATACTGTAACAGAACTTGGGATTATTGAGAAATTAAATGGTCACAACGAGAAAAACAACAACAACTAGAAAATATTGTGACACAGACTGTTAAACTGACGTTTGAGTAAGACAGGGCTTACCCGGGGTGCCCGGCAACGGACACTTGGGGAGGACACCGTGCGGTTTTAGTCGAGACACGACATAACCACCCCCGCTGGCCAGCGGGGGGGTATCCGAAGGGATTTCCGCACGTAAAAAAAAAAAAAAAAAAAAAAGGGATACCATGTATAAATTAAGAGAAAACTACCACTGAAGCATACATTATTTTACAATTTGTAACTGATTATCACTAATAAACTACAAATACATACACGAAATATTAAGATTTCATAATTGCAATATATTTGAATGTCACATCGCGAATTAGTATCACGTATTATTATTTAACCATTTTATTTTAAAAAGATTGGTATATTTGCATTCTACCACCAATGGTTTATTTTATATAATGGTCACAATTAAATTAAAATGGAAACGATTATTCATTCAAGTTTTATATCTTTATAATTTAAATTCAAACCCCAAGTTCTATAGAAGCGATTTAGTGTTGAAAACTCATACTATAATCAATATTATTTTTTAACATTTGAAATATTGACGCGAACGTTTAAAAGCGCAACCAAGAATGGGCATTCTCCTTTATGTTTGATGGGTGTTTGGTGCATTCGTTATTGTGGATGGTGTAGAATTTATAGTTTACTAATCTTTGCACGGGAATAAATTCGTAAAAAAAAATCTTTAATATTGTGTTGTTTTTTTTGTCTAGTCGATAAGCTCGCGTTTGACCATTACTTCACCTGTTGGTAAATAGTGATATGGTCGACGATGCAGCGCGACACTTTGATAAAGATTAATAGTGTATACGTCTAAATAACTTTCCAATTTGTATATAAATTGTAGAAATTAAAATGGCTATAGCAAGCTATTCTTGCGAGATAGATATATGCCATCGCGGACTTTTTTGTAGACCTGTAAAAGAGGAACACTCCTAACGTACATTGTTTCGTTACATCTCAAAGGGATTAGGCAACGTATTTGATTTAAGCTCTCAGTCGGCTTCATTTCATTCGTCATTTTGACCAATTGTAGTCATATTTCAAGAAATTAACAAAAACAGTAGGTACCTATCATACTATTAATATTATGTTTCCTCTTCCTGGAATCCTTCTCAAATTCCGTTGGATAGTTAGCGAACAGACTTCTATTATTTTTCATTCAAACTGCATTCCTAGTCATCCTCGCCGCGAATTTACAACTTATTCAATTCTAATCTAAAACCTATAGTGAGTTATCTTTATTGTGATTAATATCGTTAAAGTCAACGAGATACGGCACCGGTACTTTAATATGGTCATTAAAATGAGGCTGTTTAGCCTACCTCTATGCAGTCTCGTAAACATTCGCGTGAACGTAAAAATCTTTCGGAGCTAAGGTGATTTGCAAATTGTCATGTGTTTAAGTTATCTACTTTTTTGCTGACTAAACGCATTTTTTGGGGTTTAAAAAGGCTCTTAATCCGTAATTTTTTTATGTTTGGGGTCTAACGAAATACCTGATTAACTGGACCCTTGCAAATTCTAAAGCAAAACTCAGGGAAACAAGGCAAATGACCCCATCGTGAGTCTCAAAAACTGAAGTGTGGAAGGTTATACAGTACCAACGATACTTATAACCGCACTTAAAAACTTGGAGCGCACTTTGAGTAAGATTTGATGCATTTCTTTATTTTATGACACAAAAAGAATTTAGAGATATAATGATCATACGCTGTAGGTACTTTGAGCTTGCAGGCGACTCAGACGCCGGAAGTCGCTCAACGACTCCGTCCTCCATGAGCGCAGGCGGAGATGGCCCTGGGTCAGCCTGGGTGCGAGGGAAACACCTTACACCCCGGCCGGCGGGGGGTACCCGGGGGATTTCCGAACGAAAAAAAGGTACTTTGAGCTTGGTCTATAAGAGAAAACTTAGTTTGAATATTTAGTTCCAAGAATACTTTTAAGTTAGAACGTTTTATTTGTAAGTAATCTAAACGTCTCTAGGGCCGGCCGGCGGGAATTTTACAAACATAAATATTAATCCAACATCATCATCGTCAGTTTAGCATTGTTCCCGGTTGCATCAGGAGGGTTTCACCTCGGAGGCCAGGGTCCTCCAGGGTCACTACCTCCATCTCCAGGCATTAGCTTATACGGCTTTTATGGAAGCGACTGCCGTCTGATCTTCCACCTCCCAACCCCGTGAGGAAAGTCTGGGCCAGAGCCTTGTCCTGGTGTACCAGATTGCAGGTTAGGTAAGCCAACCTAAAGGTTTTGTGGAGCCCATACACCTCATTAATTCGACATACTGTACCGGAATAAACGCAAGATCTCAGACATACACCAATCAGAATATTAAGTTGCGAAACTACAATAAAATATACAATTAAATTTAGTTAGACTAAACGAAGTCACTTTTTATTAAACAGTGATCCGTTATTTTTTGTTTAATAGTGATCCTGACCTAACTAAACGTAAAACTAGTGAACGAACTACAAGGTTGTAATTGCAATCTGGGGAGTTGTTGTAGTGTAGCATGTCTAACCTCTTATCTATGGTTGTAGCAGTACTAAGTAGTACAGTCTTCAATTGAAATAAGTATTAGAGTTAACGGGATATTTACCATGTGGTTCTAAGAATGTCCGATATTTCGGCACTGTTGCAAGCGCCATGATCACGGAGGAGTTTCCTCCGTGATCATGGATATTTACCATGTGGTTCTAAGAATGTCCGATATTTCGGCACTGTTGCAAGCGCCATGATCACGGAGGAAACTCCTCCGTGATCATGGCGCTTGCAACAGTGCCGAAATATCGGACATTCTTAGAACCACATGGTAAATATCCCGTTAACTCTAATACTTATGTTAGTGACCATGATAGTTCAATTGAAATATATATACAAGTGAAATATCTGAAAGCTCTTTGTGGCGTTTACTTTACTCTGGTCCGCCTGCGATCCCTGCGAGGATTTATTCCGAAATTGTCGTCGTCGCTTTGATACGGGTCTCTAAGCCTCACTGGATTTACGTACAAAACATAAATTACCCCTATAGTTCACCACACGCGATAATAGATGACGCTGACCGTAAATGGAATATACCTTTTTATTTATGTTTTGGTTTACTCCGTAACACGTAGAAGATACTGGAATTATTAATGGGGCAACGATTTTGTGAAGCTAACGTCTTTTTTGTGTCGTCTATTTTGTAGGAATCGAACGTATCACCTACCAAAAGTGTTAGTTAATACTGAGCTAATGCCTGATATTATGTGTTACGATTACAATACCTTTTTTAATTTCTATTCTTTGCTTAGAAAACGGGCATGTGCATAACAATTTATCAAAGTTTCATCGTGATCAGATGACAACGGAAAGCATAGAAAACAAATGTAATTTGTTATTATGGTAAATATGGGCGTAACCCATGGGTGTAACCAGGGGGAGGAGGGAGATTAGGGGTTCTGGGCACCCCCTCCCGTCCCGAAATTAAAAATGGTTTGTATAAATCACCCATTTGATATTTTTCACATGAATATTAATGTAATTTTTTTCATGTTCATTTTTGTTGTTTGTACGTATAAGGTGTGAAGTATACACAAAAAGCAAGTGGCATAAGGGGCAAGGCTTAATCTAAGCAAAATCGTACGTATCGACACGATTTTGCTCTGCGATCGCGGCAATATAAACAATCTTGCTTTGATAATGCCTCAGGCAGTTTTTAACCCCCGAGTCAAAAACGACGGGGTGTTATAAGTTTGACGTGTCTGTGTAGTCCGATTTTAGTTTTTGAAGTGAAAAGTTCTTTAGCGGCGTTGTGCATTTTTTGTAATGGGTAAAAAAGGTTAAACTCGCGTCAGGACACGTGACCTGATTGAAAATTCGTAAGACGTTTGCATACAAATATAGAAGCGCTAATTTCACACTGTACTTAACAACCTTGGTGGCGCGTTCGTCTAATGAGTATTGAGTGGTCGTTGACTTCGTCAAGACTGAGATTGATTCCGACCGAGGCCCAACAAACACTTTTTGTCTTCATATAACTTTTTGTAATATTTATTCTAATTTGTGCCATAACTCTATTCATATAAAATGGAAATTAAACAAAGTGCATCTATTAATGAAAAAAGTGACGAAGAAATAGCGAAAGAAAATTAGTGAGTACTTTATAAATATATTGGCGATGATGGTTCTGGGAATAATGATGGTGAAAAAGTCGTTGAAAGTATGGATGGAAGTTGATTTTTCTGAGATAAACTTTTTAATGTAAAATAATTGTAATAGTTCTGAAGTGTGAAATTTTTAATGTAATGTAAATTGTCATGATTGTGTACGATAGCGCAATAATTGAATATTGTATGTTACCGCATAAATGGCAGTACTTTTATACTGATAATTAAAGCAATTCGTGCAAAATTATTCCCTAAGCATTCCAAAATATCAAAAATGCACGTTAATATTCAAGTTTTCACTTCTGCCGGCACTCCCGGAGTGCAACCCGTCGTTTTTCTTGTTTGAATGACGAATTAGCCGGGCGTGTTCTTAGCTATGTTTCATGAAAATCGGTCCAATGGCCACCGCCACAAAATGGCGGCCTACATTTTTTTTCACAACTCCCTCAATATGGGTATTAAATGGAAGGGCTTGACTAGTAGAATACTAAACACTATGAAAAATTCATCCAAGAAGGTCGCCAACAATCGGGAGCTATTTATTTTTTAAATTTATTTTTTTGCATAATTCTAGCCTAGAACATTGCTAATCTATAAAAAGTAAAATATAAAGTTAATAAAGTATTTGTGATTCAGTTTTAAGAAAGGAATTCGAGGCATATATAGGTACACTACCAATAATAAATTAGTGATGCTTCTTCGTGCTCCATTTCCGTCGGATGAGGTCACACGTGGTGGACAAATATTGTTATGCGACTCGTCTACTCGAGCGACGCTCGGTGAATCATTTTATGTACTTACTTATGCATTTATTAAAATAAGCTTTTACAATGAGAAGAGCAAATTTTCTCTTTACTCTTCAATAGCAAATTTTTTTATACTGTACTAACTCTGTGGCCGCGATTTGGGTTATAATTTATTTTTTCGTAGAGCCCTGCGCACCCGTATGTTTGTTACCCTTTCACGCAAAACCGACTGACTTAAATGAAATTGGGCACAGAGGTAGGTATGCCCTAAAAGGAACCTTGCCCCTCAGACGCAAGCGAGCTGCGTCTCTGCTGCAAAGAGTGCGCGCCAGCACCAACAGCCTCCTGAACGTTATTACTAATAAACTAGATTGTCCTATTATAAACTACCTGAGTCAATTACATATGCACTAACATAGCTATAAGTTACTTATTGTTACTAACAAAATATGGATGAATATCTGAAATAAATAATAATAATTATTATTATTATAGTCTGAAATAGCACATTAACTACTTTAATCCCGAAATAGGTCCCGGTGGGTTGTATAAACGGGTTCAGTATTTCAAGCAGGCAGCAGTTATACATCTACATATACATACATACATACATATAAATAAAATTGGAGTGTCCGTTTGTAATATGGAAATAACCGTTTTTTACTACAAGTATATGAATATATATATGGGACATACACCAAAATAACACTTTTTACCATTTTTGTCTGTCTGACTGTCGGTCTGTCTGTTTGTTCCGGCTAATCTCTGAAATGGCTGGACCGATTTTGACGGGACTTTTATTGGCAGGTAGCTGATGTAATAAGGAGTAACTTAGGCTACGTTTATTATAGATTGGTTAAGTAGAACTGGAGATATGACCAAAAAACGATAACCGACCTCCGCGCGGGCGGAGCCGCTTGCATCAGCTAGTACAAAATAAAATCAAATTATGGAAAAGTGGAACTAGGAAAAAAACACTGGCACTTCGGGAGTGCCGACAGAAGTTAAAACTTGAACAATTACGTGTGTATTTTTTGAATCGTCATCATCCATCCCGCCCTCTCGTAATCCGTCCATCCATCCATCCATGCATCCATTTTTGAAAGGAAATCGAAAGCGTGACTGGGTTGACGATGACGATGACGCGAGTTCCATGATTTTTGTTCACCCAAAAAGTGCTCGTTCCAAACCTCGTCTCGAAGCGTCGGTAGCTTAGTGGTTAAGGAGTCAACCTTACTATCGAGAGGTCCCGGGTTCGAATCCTGGCCATTACACTACCGACGTGAACCCACTTCTAACACAAGCAATTTAGCTTAGCTGGTGGGGTTAGGGGGGATATTAGTAATTTCGGTTACTAATATTCTTTAAAAAAAAAAGCGTCTAAAGAAGTTTTCACTTCAAGAAAACATATTCGAATAACTCAATGACTTCTATGTGCTAGCTTTTTGTAGCTGTCCTGTCCTACAGATTACGAAAATGTGCGCTATGTCTCTACAGATAAATGTCAAAATTAATTACTTAACTCATTTATCCAGTTTCTAGGTGCGTTTCGAAATTCGAAATTCAAAATTCATTTTCACCACACCCAGGATACGTGACACAACTTTTTAGAAGAACAACAGCCTCTTCGATGAAAAATTTTGTTATTTCCTCCTTTTTGCTTGGAGGGACTGCTCTCGTAGCGTCAATCGGATTCTTATACGCGTTATTATCATAACAGAGGTATGGCACGGGACCATGTTTTGCTTACAAAGGTAAACCAATTCAGTTGTGTTTTTGTGGACGTACTTACCGGATTATAAAGCTTCATAACATTTTCTTTTAAATATGTCTCATTATCTGTTACCCGCGTTACCGCTCGTGTGAAATGCTAATCCTGCGCGTCAAAGGAACCTATTCCCGGCATATAAAGTAGCGAATGAGCTATTCCAGATTATATTCTAGGTATATCTGTGCCACTCAGGGAAGGGGTGCTTCGGGGACCACCTGCATCGGATCAGGAAGGAGCCAACGCCTGAGTGTCATCACTGCGACGCGAGCGAGGACTCAGGGCTGCACACGCTGGCGGACTGCCCGGCGTGGGAGGCGCCGAGGCGTGACCTCGTGGCAGCCATCGGGGTGGGAGTCCTCTCGCTCGGCAGCATGATTGCGGCAATGGTGCGGAGCGCGAGCGCGTGGGCCGCCGCCGCCTCCTTCTGCGAGCATGTAATGCTCGCGAAGGAGGTGGCGGAGCGCGCCCGGGAGAGACTTAGAACTCTCCCGGTCCGCCGAGCCCGCAACTTGCTCGCCGCGCGTCGCAGGCAACTCAGGCGCCGGAGGTCGCTTAACGACCTCCGTCCTCCATGAGCGCAGGCCTGGGGGTGGCGGGTGAGGCCACCTGTCACCCCAGCAGAAGCAGGCCGGGACGGTGGGGCGACTAGCGCCCCTCCCCCAAACCGGGGCAAGACGGGGACACCGTGGTTCCCAAACCCGAGGGGGCCATCTCGAAACCGGAGATGGCCCAGGGTCAGTCGGGGTGCGAGGGATATGCTCTATGGGCAACCTTACACCCCGGCGTCTGTAGACCCGAGACGGCGTGCGGTTTTAGTCGGTTCAAGCCCGACATAACCGCCCCCGCTGGCACGCGGGGGGGTATCCGAAGGGATTTCCGCACGAAAAAAAAAAAAAAAGGTATATCTGTGCCAAATATCCAGTATATGTTTATAAATAAATAATAATAAATATTCTACGACATTCTACACAGCGCTTTCTAGACCCAAAGTAAGCATAGTTTAACTAGCTTGTGTTATGGGTTCCAGAATGCGGATAAACATACTTATACACTTTTTTCTTTGTAAATACATACATATTATACATAGAAACACCCAGACCAATGCAAATATACATATTCGTGCATACAAATATTTGCACTGAGCGGGAATCGGACCCGCGCCCCCTGTAGTAGCAGTCGAATGCAGAGACCGTCAAACCGTCGATATACAGTTATCGATAGTACCAGTATCGATACATGCAATAATCGGGAATTGTCCATGTCCATGTTAAAAGTATCGGGAAGTCCCCGTAGTACTTCCGATATCGATAGTTAGTAGTAACAGCCCACATTAAACCTTATAGGTTTACCTATAAATCGATTCTGTGAGAAAACGACAAAAATGATTGACGTAATTAAAAGGTTTAATTAATTAAAGTCATTAAATTTAATAAAGCCTGGTAAAAGAGTCGTTAAAATTATGGTGTTGTTTGTCGTTTTTTATTATTATTTAATCATGAATCCACACACTGAGTATAGGAAGGTAGACGTCACATCCTGTTAATTTCATATCAGTTTCTGCGGAACTCACCGTTAACAGACTTGACAGGCAGCTACCTTACTTTTATGAAACCGTGGGTTCACTAGACATTCAAAGGATTACGTGGATGGATTATACTAAAACTTTTATTATTTTCTTTACCATCTCTTGTTTTTCTCCAACACTTTGCGAACACTATCTTTATCATCACCATATCAACTGGTAGTAGATATATTATAAGTGCTATACAGTTGGTATACAGTATGTAACAAAACTAGTGTCCGATCAATAAGGGGTTATGAAATTAAAATTAATATACATATTAATGAAAATAAATGTACTATTGGAATTTTAAAAGCTATTTCCTAGATCATAATTTCCCAATATCTCCCCAAAATCTAACAATGTTACATCTAAATCTATAGGAAATGTTACAACATGTCATAGTTCATATCTAACAAATATTCAGCGGTGGCCCACAATACCGCCCCGAACTGGCAGTACCGCCGCACCCCGTTGTAATTTTTTTTGGGAGGATTTGTTCAATTGTATTACAGTTTTTGTGGGTTAATTTTTAGGTAGATTTCGATGAAATCGATCTACCTATTGGTTTCTTGACTACTGTCGAATTTAAAAAAAACATCTTCATAGGAGGTCTAGTTATGACCCCCTGAGTCCGAAATGACCACTGGTCAATAAGTTTATATTTATATATATATGTATGTATGGTTCCACTTCCCAAAATTTGCGGCACTCTCACGGTCGCATTTTTGCCCCGATCGCTTTCAAACTGCGGTCAAAAATTGCTTGGGTGTAAACTTAGTTTAAGTTCGTGAACGGGTGGAATCCGGCCCAAGGGGACGGTAGGGCCTCATTTTTCGTGAAATCAGTTTTTCCTAAAAATTTCACGTTCCATGAAAGATATTCGAACCTTTCTAAATTTATCCCATAGTATACATGAATACCAACAACTTTTAATAATAAACCTATAAGATTAAAACTTTAATTAAAAGTGGAGGGGGGAAAAACCAAAATTTTTCGGGAAAAAAATCATAACTTTTAACCGGTGAACATTCTTGATGTCGGAAACTTTTTTAATCGATAGGCCATTTTTAAGTCTAAAATAAATGTCTGAAAAGTTTTTCGCTATAAGTTACCGTTTTCGAGAAAAAAAAAATTTACTGTTTAAAGTCCGTAGTTCTCTATATAAAATAATAATAATTGCTTCACGAAATCTACCTGTGCGTTCCCCCTGCGGGAACGGATTTTTTGAACATATTTTACCAAAAGGATGACATTAACAGATCCTAATATTGATACCTATACACACCTTCGCGGATCGGACACTAGTTTTGTTACATATTGTAAACCAACCCTAACAGTAATAGTGTATACCTACCCACTGCAAAGTATTGCGACCGAAAGGTTTTTATGTTACATCTTATCTGTCTTGTAAACAGGCAATCGTTACAATATAATTACTTTTTGATAAAGAGCTTACCACCTCGCTATTAGACATACTCGACCACTCAGATTGTCTGCGATAACAGCTGTAATCCTTATCTAAATTATAGGTGTGCATCTGTTTTTTGACAACTGGTAGCATTATCTATCAGCAATATATAACTAGAAACATATGTACAGTACAGTTCAAGGTCACTTCTGTAAATAAACAGCTAATTTCATCCGCGTATAGTACTTCTGTTATGTTTAGTAGAAACAGTTACACTCACAGACTTTTAAGAACGATACACATAATGCGGTTAAATCACGCTTTTGTTTAAAAACAATGCTTTTGGTAGATAAATTATAACTTGTCATCTGAGATGTAACAATAATTTAAACTTTTTTTAAATATCCCATAGGGATAAGACGCCGTCCTTACAGAAGCAGGCCGTGGCGGAGGCGTGTCGTGTGTGCCCTACACACGCCTGCCAACTCACCGAAGCGGGATAAAACCCGACCCCACCAGGCGAGGCCGCGGTGGCGGCCAAAGTCCGCCGGCAACCCTGGGGTTATCCTTTCGAGGGCTTACCCGGGGTGCCCGGCAACGGACACTTGGGGAGGACACCGTGCGGTTTTAGTCGAGACACGACATAACCACCCCCGCAGGCCGGCGGGGGGTATCCGAAGGGATTTCCGCACGTTAAAAAAAAAAAAATAGGGATAAGATACTTAAGATTTTGCTTTAAGTTGCGTTAATTTAATAGATTAAAAATATGTCTACTGAAAAACGTTATTTTCACACGGAAAAGGAGATATGAAGGAATTGTTCAAAAGTTACGCAACTAGATAGATACCTTCTGTCACGATCAACCTAAGGCCGTCCGCTACCTCATGCGTGTGCACTCATGTGTTTGCAAATAAAAAAAAGCGGCCAAGTGCGAGTCGGACTCGCCCACAAAGGGTTCCGTAGCAGCAAGTAACAAAATGTTTATTGTTTAAATGTACCAACACACACAACACAATACATTTTACCACTTTGGAAGTGTCTCTCGCGAAAACTATTCAGTTTAGAGAAAAATGATATTAGAGACCTCAATATCATTTTTGAAGACCTATCCATAGATAACCACACATGTATGAGTTTGATGAAAAAAACAAATTTGAGTTTCAGTTCTAAGTTTGGGGGAGCCCCCAAAATTTATTGTTTTTCTTTCTATTTTTGTGTGAAAATCTTAATGCAGTTCACAGAATACATCTACATACCAAGTTTAGCATAGCATAGTTCTTATAGTTTAGAAATAAGTGGCTGTGACATACGGACGGACAGACAGACAGACATGACGAATCTATAAGGGTTCCAATTTTTGCCATTTGGCAACGGAACCCTAAAAACACAGTGGCACTCCAGGTCGAAAGAAGTAAAAACTTGAAGAATTATGTTTATTTTTTACCGTCAGGATATATTTACAGAGGTGTCGGTAACGGTAACAATGTAGCGAATTCAATTGTATTTTCCCATGTCAAAAATGCCCAACGCGCCTAAATAAGTTTTCACTTCATAAATACGCTATTTCGTGCTAAAACACATACGATTTGCACTAGGTACGAGCGCCCGCATGCGTGACACGCATGAGGCCGTCGGCCTAAAACCTTGCACGTAGACGAAACTAGTTGCTAGTTGTAGGTAATGTTTACCAGCCCGAGGTCAGGTTCGCTAAAATCGGTTCACTATCGAAAATGCAGAGGCGGACTAGCAGTCTTGGCCGCCCTAGGCCGTTTGGGTCGCCCCTTTCTGCCAAGATTAGAGTTTATAAAAGCTCAAAAGGAGGCCTCCTCTTGGATGGAACTCACCATGACTGTGAGTTCCATTCAAGAGTTGAAACTGTTTTTTGTAAGTTGTACATAAATATCTTTTTGTAATAGATAAATTATTTACTGAGATGAGGAATGCATCTGTCTGTTAGTGGTTGCGAAAAAAAAACAGCGGCGGCGTAGCTGTGACCCTCTGTAACCTAACCACCTCAGAATCTAACCACTTATTCCTCTGAGTAAGTGGTTAGATTCTGAGGTGGTTAGGTTAAAAATAATAAAATAACATGTTTTAATCACGCGGGTATTATTGGAAAATAAATAAGTATATGTATACAATACAAGCAAAATCATACTACATCATCATCGTCATCAGCAGCAGCATTTTGCTATCTACTGATGGACATACGTCTCTCCAATTTGTCTCCAATTATTCGTTATCCAATCTTGGGCCGTACAGACAGGAGAACAAGTTTCAGTTTTCCGAAAGCAAGCCAACCTCTTGAGCAGGATTATCGAAGTAGGATTGTCTGAGTCTGATATACGTCCTTCTTTATGTACTTATTTGATTGGTTCTTTAGTCGAAGGTAAAGTTACATGACACGTCTAGACTTTTCTGCGGCGAATTTTTCAATTATATCATCGTAGCTAATTTTTTTCAAATAATCTGCTTCAATATTAAGCAAGGCTAGATCTTTCTAGATTAGATGAATAAACCATTTGTAAGGCTTTTTCCTTTTCTTCTACTTCTGGCACGCTTAATTTTGCCAGGTTGGTCATAAAATGAAATTTATTGTGAAGACTTTTATACGCATCTCGTCTTTTCTGGAGTTCCCCTACTAATGTATCTATTATAACTAAGAAAGTAGTAATTCTGAAAGTTTCTCGTCCATTCATATCTCGCATCTCTTCACCAGCATGCGTCTCACCAGGTAGTAACTTTGCTTTTTTTTACACCGAGAATCTTTTCCTCTTATCCTCTACAAAGGACAGTTCTTTAGCCTTATTTTCAAAATCATCGAAATTCTCTCGTGCTTCCTCAATAAAATGTGTTAGTGCGTCGTACAGTTCTATGACAATGGTAATGTCAATTTCAATAGTTTGTAGTTTGTTGTTTGTAGAATTTATCCGATTAAGTAAATATCCCCAAAAAATTGTCATAAAAGCTGTCTCAAGACGCTCTAGATTCAACCGAATACCTCTTGCTTCGCATCTAACGGTTCGTTTTTGTTGTTCATCATTTTTAATTGAGAACAACGCGCCATAGATATCTTTCCACGATTCAAGTAAACTTTTACATGCATCTGCACGAGCTGACCAACGAGTTGTCGATAGACTCTTGAGAGTGAAATGGGTCTGAAGAATTTCCCAACGCTGAGTTGAAGCTGCGAAGAAATTGTAAAGCTCTTGCAAAAGAGCAAAAGCTGCAGCTTCAGCTGCACATTCTCCTACTAAATTAAGGAAGTGTCCTGAGCAGGGAACATACTCTGCAAGGGGAGCAGATTCCTTGATTTTGGCTTGTAGACCGTTGTATATTCCCGACATATTCGCGGCATTATCATAGGATTGGCCTTGGTAATTTGAAATTTCAATTCCAAATTCTATTAAAGTAGAAGTGACAGCATCTGCTATTTCCTGTACTTTATGGTCTGTATTTGGAATAAACTTCAGAAAACGCTTACAGGTGATCCATCGGGCTGGACATATCTAACAACGAAAGTAAGCTGATCTACGTGAGATGTCAGGCGTGGAATCAACGATCAAGGAATAATATTTAGCGATTAATATTTCATTTAAAATCGTACTGGTAACTTTGTCTGCCATGAGCCGAATTAACTCTTCACATATTACTGAAGAAAGGTAACTCGTATGTCCAGTACCTGGATTTCCATAGTGTGTTATGTGACTGGCTAAGAAGGGATCGAACTCGGCGATAAGCTCCAAAGACATCAAATAATTTCCATTGTGTAGTGATCCGATTTTCTCGTCATGGTCTCTGAATGGCAAACCGCGTGAAGCAAGTGCCTTCACACATGCAACTACTCTTTTCAAAATATTTTTCCAGTAATTTACTTTTTCGTCGAGCTGCACTATTAATGCCTGTTCAATGCGGCCCAAGGCGCTGCTTCGATTCGTCATTTGCAGAACAGACAGTTTGTGAGTAGACGAATTTTCATGACTTGAAACTCGTTGATAGGCATTTTTCGTTGATAGGCGACGCGGCCCCGGGCGGGAATGGGCGGCGGCGGGCTACTGCGCCACTCTCGCGCCCGCCGCGGCGCTGGCGGCCGGTTAAACTTTTCTATCCAGCAGACAGCAGGCGCGAATTGGCCGCCCCTAACATCTGGCCGCCCTAGGCCCAGGCCTAATCGGCCTTAAGGAAAGTCCGCCTCTGCGAAAATGTGTTGGTGAAGAGACAAATAAACGCCTGTCTCATTAATCATCCGCGTGCTAATCCCGGTTGCATACAAAACTTGCACTTTGAAGCCCAGGGTCTGCTCTTCTTCTTGTCCATTATTGGTTTTTGGGGGAGTGACTACCGTCTGTACCCCTAAACCCAAGAGGGAAACCAACGTCAGAAACCCACTCGTGTGGAGTGGCGTTGGTCCACATAAGCTATTTAACTTAGCCTTAGAGGTTATTAAAACTAAATTGGAGCTAAAGAATAGAAGAAGGTACTTTCCAGGTACAGGGTCGAGTGTGATACCCCCCTGGTGTTGTACATGTCCATATGCCGCGGTTGGTGCCAAGTTTGGTGCACCCTGGGCAACGTGGGCGATGACGCATCATTGATTGCTCCTCTGGAGTAGCTGGCGTCAACGTCAACGGCCAAGAGTCTGACCAACTGGCCCTTTTTAGGGCCAGCTGACCCCATTGCACGAGGGGGTCGGGGTATGCCGGGCCTGCAAGGCCCGCGGGGGGGGGGTCGCTCCAGGGGTACCTGGAGCGACCCCCCCTCTGTCATCAGAGGGGACACTGCGAATGGCCCAGGGTCAACCGGAATGCGAGGAATATGCTCTATGGCTAACCTTACACCCCGGCGTTTGTAGACCCGAGACGACGTGCGGTTTTAGTCGGTTCAAGCCCGACATAACCGCTTCCGTTAGCCGGCGGGGGGGTATCCGAAGGGATTTCCGCACAAAAAAAAAAAGGTACCACCATACAAAAATTATTGGGCAACCAGAAGGTCACCAAGAAGCTAAAAATTTAACCTTCACCCTAAACACAGTAAACACTCACTTCAGTTATGACAACATAAATCAGTCAAATAAATTAATCTATTTTGTTATAGGTATTGAAGTGGGAAAGTTGAAATTGTTGTTATTATTTTAAGGTCACTGACACAGAGAGTGCGTACAGATTATTTTAACGACCACATATCACTTACGAGTCGAGTAAATGACTCATTTAATTACTGACTATAATTATTTAATGAGTCATTTACTTGACATTGACGATAACTTCAAACATAATCCTAACTAATTCCTCCTTATTCCTAAATTCGAACGGACAGAAAGACAAAATTGGTTATCGGTGTCTGAAACTGTGAGTACCGTGGGACTTCAGCGATCAGTTTTGAAAATTACTTAACTTAAACTGATCGCTGAAGTCCCACGGTACTCACAGTTTCAGACACCGATAACCGATTTTGTCTTTACCTACGTACAAAAGGATATACGCAATAAAAAACTCATATAGGTACGTGTATAGGTAAGTAAGTAAAAACGTAAATTGCTCCATGGTAAAAAGGTATTAATTTAAAAACAGAACATAAAAAATCAAGTTTTGTTTCTATTGCCGCCCGCTGCCGCTAGCCAGGCCCAATCAGCGAACATCCCTGAAGCACTACAGAAGCGCGGTAGTCCTATCAGCATCATACGCGCATTATTATACTGAACTCTAAGGCCGTTAGTACGAGCTTAAAGTATATATAACCCACAGCACAGAATAAATAATAGTACAAGTACCCACAGGCTCTAGCACGTGTTAAACAGTACAATTAGTAACATAAAACGTTTACAAAACGTTGAAAAAATCGGTTGTCTGTAAATTCTGTTTACTGACGATATAGTTGAACGTGACAACGTCATAAGAAAATAGGTACTGATGGAATGGTTGCATTTTTAGAAAGAAAATTTTAATTTTATTTGTTTAACCACTAAGATCGGTTATAAGAATTCACTGCACTTCATACTTGACGAAACCATGTAAATGTATTATTGTATAGCAGCTGTCCACGCGGACGCATCGCTCACTCAAGTAGGAGAGAGACAGATGTCGAACGCTGCCGAACGCGGAGGCCAATTGTGCCTCTTTGTCGCTCGTTCCGCGCTCTCGCTTGCACTTCAAGCCTTAAATGGAACGCCTCATTTTTTCGTGCGTGCAGCCGGCTCCATCGAATTATAAGACGTTGTCACGTCAAAAAAAAGGAATTAGTTACGTTTACTACTAAACTGACCACCGTTTCACCCGCCACTGGCCCCGTCCGCGTCATAAGAAACTTAGGGGGCTTTTTTGTGTTTATTTACAAACATGTTTACCTACTTATATCCGCCATCTTCATCGTCTTCCGTCCCGTTCCAAATTCGAAATTGAAAATTCATTCGCACCTCACCAAGGAATCGTGCGTGACACTATTTTTGTTCTAAAGAACTTGTTTAGTAGTAAAATCAATGTTATTTATACAATGTCCAATGAAACAAGTTTTGATCCTTTTGAAGTACGATGAAAGCGCAGTCGAAGGACCAGTTTATATCTATAGTTAAACGTGTATAAGTGTAGAAAACGTTGTTTGTGAAATCCTTTTTGACGTCATTTTTTTTTTTTTATATTTAGGACACGTCAATTAGACTTCACCTCGCCTGATGGTAAGCTGAAGGTAAAGTCTCAGGAAAGAGGGTCACCATTATATACACGTATCATGTTAACAATGGTGGCACTCAGCTTGACGGCCTCATCAGAAGAGGATTGTCGTCGCAGCACCGCGTGGCACCCACCGGTCCCACTAGTGCTGCGACCACAATTCCCCTGCCCGGCTATGCACTTGCTGACCCCTGAACGCAATCAAACCGAAATTGGATTACTATGGAGGGTTTTTCGCAATCGTCACGGTGGTCCCTACCCTGCCGAATTTTGTGACAAATTTGTGTCATCAAATTTCTACCACCAGTTTTATTCTTACATTTTCTGAGCAATAGTAAGACTTGCTTAACTGACATTCTATTCTGTAAGAACGTTTATGTATCTCTATAGCTGAATATATGTATCTCACTTCGGCTTCAGCTGAATACCATGGCTGGTATTGCAGAAGTTTTCACTGTCAAATCAAAATAAATAAAAAGAAAACTTTTAAAATTAAACACCAGAACAGTAGTTCACAGACTTAGGTATATAGCAAGGTATGACGTCATACTGTTTCTTAAAATAATATTCTAATTATTGTCTCATCGATAAACTTTGTAGTAGGTTGGTACAACAATTTGATGTCTCGACGGGTGGCTTATATATGCCACCCTGGGTTCCGAGGTGAAGGCCTCTTATGCTTGTGTTAGGAGTGGGTTCACGTCCGTCGTCAGTAGTGTAATGGCTTGGATTCAAACCCGGGACTTCTTCATCGTAAGGCGAACTCCTTAACCACTAACCTACCAAATACTTGAATTAACATTTCATTAACATTGAATTATTTACCTGATAAAATTGCATGTCAAAATGTATCGTGAAAGGATTGACACAAGTGAAAATTAAATCGAGTCATTGGAATTTATCTAAAATCTCATTAGAACTTGAATTTTTCTAGTAAGTAATCTTGTTAACCCCTGAAACAATAACGACGGTGTGTGTGTCTATCTGTGGCATCGTCGCTCCCGAACGGATGAATCGATTTTGATGCGGGACCCGCTTTGACATGCCACCCTGGGTGCCGAGTCCTCGGAACCGTGACTAACGCTAAGATTATGATGATCATCATGCATTAGATGGTAACAAGTTTTAAACTTGTATTGATGGTTAACGGTTTGAATCAGTTCTTGCAACTAGATGTAGATAAGTATCTTTATGAAAGGCCTTCAAGTCTCTTGTCGCGATACAATCAATTTCTTGTAGCACTCAAGTCCACGATATACTTTTTCTAAATCCCTTCAGCGAATGGTCATTCAACCTGTGCAACAAAAAAAGATAGATACATAGGTAGTGCGATTGTGATTTAGATCCGGGAGGAGTTTTGTTGTCTAGGTAGCACTATAAACCCTTTTACACTCAACTCTGCAGAAATCCCCTCGGATCCCCCCCCCCCATTATGTCAGGCTTGAAACGACTAAAACCGCACGCCGTCTAAAAAAATAAAAAGTACTCTTTTCTTGCCTTTGTCTCTCTCTTTAAACCGCCGGGTTTTAGGCCCACCTGGAAGACCCGAGGCGTCGTGCGGTTTTAGTCGGTTCAAGAAAAGTAACCAAGTAACCCAACTATTTTTAATACTTAACTTGATTACTATATCGTGATACTCTATACTATACTATCCATATCTATATCTATACTATAATAAAATTAGTTGTGTCTGTACATCCCACTAATATCATAAATTTGAATGGATGGATGGATGGATGGATGTTTGTTACCCAAAGAACGAATGAACGGGTCTGGCTAAAATTTGGTACAGAGATAGACTATAGTCTGGAATAGGACATAGGCTACTTTTGATCCCTGGAATAGATTCCCATGAGAAGCGGGAACGGGATCAAAATTCCACGCGGGTTGAGCCGCGGGCAACAGTTGGAGATGTTAAAAAAAACGGTTTATGTTAAATTAACGATTCTGAAAATAAAAATATTTTACGGAATTCTTATCTGTTTATCTGTTTGTTCGCGATGGACGCAAAGCTACTGAACGAATTTTGTTGCGGTTTTTTCTATTAGAAAGGTTTTGGTTACACTTAAAATCTGTCGTAGGTATGTTTGATTGCAATTGGTTAAGATATATGGCCAAAAATGATAACCGACCTCTGCGCGGGCGGAGCCGCGGGCATCAGCTAGTAATGTATATTGTAACTCGGCTTCACTCGTGAAATTTCCGTTGAAATCGAAAATTTCCGTTACCGTTGAAATTTAGGGCAAAGTCTTAAATTCCAAGTCCCTTAAATTTCAAGTCCCTTAAATTTCAAGTCCTGGGATTTAAAAAAAAACAAATATTGTGCTGTTATTTTATATTCAAAAATATAAAAATATTTACTTGCTCCCCTCTAAAAGTGATCGTCCTAAATATCTAATCATAGTTAACTGTAAATTGTAGCCTTTTTCAAATACTTGTCAGATTTATCAGATAGGCAATCGCGCATGCACTTTACAACGATCCCACACACTAAAGATATCTAAAAACTCGAGCGACACTAATGAAGTGAAGTGAAATGAAGAACGAATGAAGTGTTAATGATAAAACGAGGACTCTAAACACCATTGAAATAAACATTTGGTTTGAAGCGCAGTCCCCGTAGGTATAGTTAGTCGTGCCAAACATTCTGTGAACTGAAGGGTGGCGCCACCGTCCATCTGAGAACCGTTGAGAACACTATTCTGTAGTGTAATGGTAAATTTGACAGTGACAACCGTAGTTCAGATTTCCACCATTTCACAGAAAAACTGGTACAACTATACAACAAATATATTCTTTCGATTTTTAAAAAAAAATTATTTAGAATATTAGTAACCGAAATTAGCTATGCAAAATGGCTGGTGTTAGCTTTTTTTTTGTAAATAAATACATATTATTATATAGAAATACCCAGACCAATGCAAATGTACATATTCATGCATATAAATATTTGCACTGAGCGGGAATCGAACCTGTGCCTCCTGTCGTAGCAGCCGAATGCACTACCGCTACGCCACAGATACCCTCCGATTATTTTAAAATCACTGAGATCTCCGGCATTTTTAGCTCTTAGCGAATCATGGTGTTTGCTTTGAAGGTAAAAAGCAAACTTTTTTATATACTACAGGTGGCAGACAAGCACACGGCCCAACTGATGGGAAGCGGTTACTGTGGCCTATGGAGGTGTGCAACACCAGGTGCGTCGTACTTGCGCTTCCGACCCTGTAAAAACCTAATGCCCTTCTTGAAGAACCCCACAGTTTGAGCGTGCGTGGAATGAAGTTTCTTTCATACCTTACTTTGCGCACCGTTGCTGGTTTCAACGTGTGAGGATGAAATCCATGTCTATGGCGAGCGGTGTGATAAAAAAAATGTGGCCGTGCGCATCATATCGAACATTTCCTGTGAACACATTCCATTATATAAGCGTTAGAACACGCACAGATGGGCTAAACATCTCCTGTCGCTGAGAGGTTCCACACTGCCTGAAAGTACAGGATTGTCGACGATCCTCAGCGCCCGTCTTTGCATCGAGTCAAACGGGTCAAGCTGGTATTCAGGTGCCTCGGTAAAAAGTGACAGCAGTACTTCAGTGGAGTACTGCTTCGCCCTGTTGAGCACTCCAAGTTTTTTGGTTGCCATCTTGACCTCGTCTTCCAAATGATTGCGGTACTCGAAATCGCTAGAGATATCGACAACTAGGATCCCGATACATTTGGACATGGTGAGTGGTGTGTCCAGGAATTGTGGCGTTACAATGAATGGGGTTTTCTTGGCGGTGAATGCATATAATTGTCTCTTAGTGGGGTTGAATTACCCGAGGGGGCCATCTCGAAATCGGAGATGGCCCAGGGTCAGTCGGGGTGCGAGAGATATGTTCTATGGGCAACCTTACACCCTCTTAAGACCCGAGACGGCGTGCGGTTTTAGTCGGTTCAAGCCCGACATAACCGCCCCCGCTGGCCGGTGGGGGGGTATTCGAAGTGATTTACGCACGAAAAAAAAAAGTGGGGTTGAATTAGACTATCTTACTAGAAAAAATTCTGTTTACAGATGAATGAACGAGAAAATTTCAAATCTACTTATCTTTTTTTTACTTTTATCTTTCAAGAAACAACAACAACATAATCTTAGTTATCTCATACTAAACTATGTAGCATAAAACTTATGGAGAACAAAGAATATTTGTTATAAGATTATTTTATCACACAGTGTAACTCAAAGCACGTCGCATAATTTCAATGAGGCTTTGTTAACTAGGTCCAATGTCACAGCACCGATTACGGACAAACTAAGTATGACAGTTGAGGGATATGTATCCGCAGATCTAGACACTAATACCAGAGCTAATGCTCCGTATCCGCGAACATAACAACCTGGCACATCACTGGTAAGTATTGTGTTTTTCAGAGATAAAGTGACCGGAAAACTATGTGTCATTGTACTCCAGCGGCGCAGAACGCATTTATAGGCCTCTTTCGTGTTCAGTGCGGGGCGCGACGGCGGAGGAGCGCCAATCAACCAATCATAGAGAATATTAAACTAATCACAAGCTCAAAGTCCTCGCGTCATTGGTTGGTTAGTACAATTATTGGTTTTTTGTTTGGCCAATTAGTGCATATGCGCGATTTTTTTGACGTTTGTTCAAGAAATTATAATAATTTTTATTCTAATAATCTTTTATGAGCAAAAAAGCAATATTGGTACTTAATGCTTATGTAATCTAAAGCAATACATAATAAATGTGTAGATATCGAGTAACGGTTACAGGGCAGGTCCAGAACCAACTCCAGCTCTGTGTTAGGAATTTTCCGGAAATTTGCCGGTAAGTTTACGTAGATAGGCATAAGTCATATTGATGTTTCTCTGATAAATTCTACCACTGCTGCTTTACAATAACTGTATTACCGAGGCACTGAACATTGGCCACTTATTTCCCAAGAATGATTGACTAAGTAGAATTTAATATTTCTAATTTAGCAATTATACATTATCTGTGGTACTTCTGTGGCACTATTAGGACTTCTAACGATGAGGTCGTCACGTCTGCCTATCTTGTTGGGCAACTAGGCACGCCCTAGGTTAGATTTTTCTGTGAACTATTGAAATATAAGCTCTATATCTGTCGGTACCTCAAAAAATACGTTTTTATTTCTTGTGTCTTTACTTACATCATTCAATTTTGTATAAAATTGCAACTGTACAACTCTTTTTTCCTTCAATGCAGTAATCGTAAGTTTATTGCTCTGCAATTTTCTGTAGAGCGGCACTTTTGCCTTGGATTCTGCAACGCTCTACTTCTACGGAACATTTTAATATGAATTCAGTATTGAATGTATAAAGTCAGCCTTCAGCACAATATTTAATATCACCCCTTGCGTTGAATACAACCCTTCGCTATATAAGAGTGAGGCCAATGCACTGGATATTAACTGGCTGTCAACGCACAGAATTTTAGATGAGAAATGCATACAAAGCCGGCCTTCGCCTCATTTAAGCAGCTTTTATACTTGCACTATTAGTTTTCCTTGTACATTATGGGGAATTTTCGTATGTCGAATGCCTGAAATACGTCTCGTACTTATATATTCCAAAAGGAGTTCATTTTAGGCCACTAAAATTTAGTGAACGGTAATATTTCGGTTAGACCAGATAAAAAGGAATAGGTATCTACCATTGTAATCCAGATAAAATGTAATTCAGCTTCCTTGAATCAAATGAGAGAGGACAATGGGCGACTTTGAATGGGTCTTGTTCGCAATTCTGTATCGAGTTGTAGTACGCGAAATATGCAAAGTGAAGTTTTATTATATGATATCAACAATGAAAACAGGAAAAGAACAACTATGACTCTTTTTATTTACTAATTGGTTTTCTGTTTGTTTACGTATACTTGATTCTTCAGTCATACTTTATTATTTGTGATGCAATGCTGTACAAAGGTCAGGATTATGTTTAATTCGGTTCGTATTATTATAAAAGTACTCTTTTGTCGCTTGTCCTGTAAACAGGTGGGTATAGGATTTTTAGGAATTAGCACATAATCAGGCATGCCCAGATTTTCTAAGAAAGTTGTAGGTACGTGTTTTTCACAGAGAATTAGAGGATTGTTTCAAATATTTATGTAAATAACTTCTGCTAGCTTCTATCTGCGATAAGCTCTCTTCATGTGCACACACAGATAAGCTGACATTCATCACGAACAATTTACCGTTACGTTTTGTAGTACATTGCGAGTTAATAAAATGTACTCTACTTAAATACCAAAAACAACATTTTATCAAGAGCAAAAGTTATTGAAAGTTCTTTTTGTGCACTGTGCACGTTATAATTAGTATCACAGAGTAAAATTTAATTATATTATAAAACTCTATATAACGTAGCTTAGTACCATACCAAGGACGCACGCGCCCAATCTCCTTTGAGGTTCATCCAACGTTGGTGTGTGTTGGGTAACCTCCTCGAGTGTCGCTCCGATTCCGATCCCGCTGCAGTCCGGGGGGAACGGAATCGGAGCGGCCGGTACACCCTGGGCGGCGGTCAATGGCTTCCCCTTCACCCCTTCATAGGGTTGGCATTGATCGTCGGCCAATACCCAACGTGGCGGGAACACATCGCTCTCCGTACTCCTCTGCTTTCAGAGGAGACAGGATGAGCGATGCTGTTAGTGGTGAGATGGCCCAGGGTCAGCCGGGGTGCGAGGGATATGCTCTATGGGTAACCTTACACCCTTGCGTCTGAAGACCCGAGACGGCATGCGGTTTTAGTCGGTGCAAGCCCGACATAACCGCCCCCGCTGGCCGGCGGGGGGGTATCCGAAGGGATTTCCGCACGATAAAAAAAAAAAAAAAAAAGGTTCATCCAACGTTCACCTAAATACATTTTCATAGGAAATATTATAACATTGTGAAATTTGCTATATATATTATAAAAGAGATAATAGTTTAAAAAAATGATTTAGACTTTGCAACGATAACATTAAAATCCTATTTATATCTATTATATGTTTGTATGTATAAACGTTTGTATGTTTGATAGATACTTAAAATGATATTGTCGGATGTTTACGGGAATGTCACACATGGAAATAAAACTAAGTATTTTTAACGGATTCTATCGCGATTTATTAGATGTTTATATATTATACTGTTTTATATAAAATTTGGACTCAATTCTAATGCCCACGCATTCCTCTGGACTATATTCTGAAGTTTACTCATTTCTCTGGACTTCATTCTGAAGTCCACGGAGACTATGTCGCGGACAGAAGCTACCAGAAGCAGTAACTATACACATAGGTACATGTTCGAAACAATCCTCTAATAATCTTTTGAAAATCACATGCTAGGTAGTTTTTTGGAAAGTAATTTTTCCTCTTATCTTTTTGACCTTTAACTTTGAAAGTTAATGATCAAATTTTAAAATGTGGGGGCTGAGACGAGAGACAGAAGCTGTCCAATCAATTGCGAAATTATTACTGCTGACTTATCAACGAAATTCCGAACAAAATTCCTTCAAAGTACCAAATCGCTGGCGTTCCTTGCTCCAATAACGTTTGACTGACAGTACCCTCATTTCGTTGCCTAAGCGATTGTTTATTTGCTTAAATTTGGTTTAATATGGTCAGACTGGGTGGGAGCCACTGTATTTATATTTACTAAATAATATTCTAGGCATAGATTGTGATATGCGTTCTTGAATCCGTGATATTGTCGGGAGTTTACGCGTACAAGTCTGAGTTATCTTAAATATGACTTGGACGGAGGCGTGTCGTGTGTGCCCTCACACGCCTGCCAACTCACCGAAGCGGGATAAAACCCGACCCCACCAGGCGAGGCCGCGGTGGCGGCCAAAGTCCGCCGGCAACCCTGGGGTTATCCTTTCGAGGGCTTACCCGGGGTGCCCGGCAACGGACACTTGGGGAGGACACCGTGCGGTTTTAGTCGAGACACGACATAACCACCCCCGCTGGCCAGCGGGGGGGTATCCGAAGGGATTTCCGCACGTAAAAAAAAAAAAATATGACTTGGAATTCTTTACCAGCACACGTGTTTCCTTCTTGCTACAGTCGGGGTTATTTAAGCGGGGCGTGAAAAAGCATCTGATGAGGTCGTCAAACTGAGGGCCACCATTGTAGCCTTATCGATGTTTGTAATGATGACCCCCCATTCCTGAAACTTTACTTTTAGCTTACCATCAGGCGTGGTAGAGTTGTATTATTGATGTGACCATTATAACAAAAAATATTACCTACACATCCAGATAAAAGTATTTTTAACGGATCGAGATTGATTTTGTGAATTTATTATTGCCACTAATCGAGAAATGCCAGTTATCCAGATCTCACTGAAGACCAACTTAATAAACTTGAGAGACTCCAAAATCTTTGCATACGATTTATATTTGGACTACGCAAATATGATCACATATCCGAATTTCGCGCAAAACTCAAGTGGTTACCTATACGCCTTCGCCGAAATGCTCACATTCTTTATCTATTATATAACATTTTATTTAATCCTCTAACTCCGGTATACTTAAAATAACGCTTTCAATACCTTCATGACTCGCATTCTAGGGTCCTGAGATCGTCAGAGAATCTGAGGCTGAAAATGCCTTTGCATTCCACGAGATTCATGGATAAGTCTTTTACTGTCCATGCTGTCCGGTTGTGGAATGCCTTACCCGTAACGATAAGACGCGCGCAATCTCTGCCCGTCTTCAAAAAATTAGCAACCGCCTACTATTTACGGGAATAGTCATTATTTTTGTCTCTTAGTCTTCCTGTCTCCTTTATTCATGTCTGTGCTGTGTTTCTATTATGTTATGTACCTAATAGTAGGTATTGTATCACTGTAAATTATATATGTAGTAAGTATAATATGTATTCATTATTTTATATAGATAATATATCAGAGTATAAATGAAAAATAAAAATTAATTTAATATGTACACCGCAAACTGCCCTAGTTCTATTCACTGATTCTCTCCATCCAATGGTTGCCTGTAAGAGATTGACCTGTGCGATAAGGCCGCCAATTGTATCTTGTTCTTGTGTACATACAATAAATATATATAAATACACAATATTTTTAAATACATTCTATACAAACTCACAGAATATCGACGCCAAGTAACAGTATTTGAACTGTTGCGTTCCGTTTGGTGAGTGAGAGTGCCGGAGCCCAAACTCCTTTCCCATCCCCTCCCAAACTCCTTTCCCATCCCCTCCCAAACTCCTTTCCCATCCCCTCCCAAACTCCTTTCCCATCCCCTCCCAAACTCCTTTCCAATCCCCTCCTAAACTCCTTTCCCATCCCCTTTCCTTTACAGGGTCGGCAGCGCGAGTGTGACGCCACTGGTGTTGCACAAGTCCATAGGCCGCGATAACCGCTTCCCATCAGGTGGGCCGTGTGCTTGTCTGCCACCTTAGTGGTATAAAAAAAAAAAAAAAAATATATTTAAAAATATAAAAAATAGTGGCCCACCGGCATCGGCATATTATTTTTATTATCAAATAAAATAGTTTTGTCTAGAAGGCGGTTCGATATTACTTATAGGTATACTTACATTTTTGGTTCCGTACCTCAAAAGAAAACAAAACTGTGCCCTGATAGGATCACTTGGTTTAATTGCCCATCTTTTTCTTGGGACTACCGACCTCCATGATCGGAGCCTGAGGACGGCAGTTGGCCGACTCGCCGTCCTTACAGAAGCAGGCCGTGGCGGAGGCGTGTCGTGTGTGCCCTACACACGCCTGCCAACTCACCGAAGCGGGATAAAACCCGACCCCACCAGGCGAGGCCGCTGTGGCGGCCAAAGTCCGCCGGCAACCCTGGGGTTATCCTTTCGAGGGCTTACCCGGGGTGCCCGGCAACGGACATTTGGGGAGGACACCGTGCGGTTTTAGTCGAGACACGACATAACCACCCCCGCTGGCCAGCGGGGGGGTATCCGAAGGGATTTCCGCACGTAAAAAAAAAAAAAAAAAGGTACGCTTGGAACTAACACGTTGAAATTATAATATTTGCCATAGTGTGCTTATTGTGAGTTTTTTAACCCATTCCAACTTATCCTGTTGCCATCGAATAAACTACAAATTTTTACGAAATTGGATTAGCGCCACGTGGCGTTAAATTTGTGAAATGTTATTTTTTGACTACGAGTTTAGTTCTCAAGCTAGTGGATGAAAAAACATACACTCAGCACTCCGAATAATGCCCGTTTTTGGGTACTTCCCCGTCATACAACTCCAAACATGAAAGGGAATCGAATTACGCCCTACTTATATACCATTGAATACACTGATATTTTATAACTAGCTAATGCCCGCGGCTCCGCCCGCGTGCAGGTCGGTTATCGTTATTTGGTCATATCTCCGGTGGATCAAACATACGACAGATTTTAAGTCTCAACAAGACTTTTCTAATAGAAAAAACTGCATCGAAAGCCGTTAGCCATTTTTTGTGTCGATCGCGAACAAATAGATTTTGTGTTCAGAATCATTCATTTATCAAAACCCAAATATTTTTTTTAAATATATCCAATGTACAGATACAACTAATTTACAATTTTAATAGGTTAGATAGATTATAAACTATTCTATACAGCTCTCAATAGAAGTATGGAAATGTGTGACCCAAGTGTAAATTTGCATTTACATGCTATTACATTTATTTAACATGAATTTCCATTTCAATGTATGGCTTCTCACGAGTGCTCGTATTGACTTGTGGACTATAATTATCACGCCTAGGCAAGTACTTTGTTTGTTATGTAGTTCAAGAGCATGCTAATGAATCTTACGACACGTGTTTCGTGATTGATCTCTTAAACCGATTTTGTACGTCCGACTCGCACTTGACCGGTTTCTAAATTATGGATCATATATATGTCCGACTGGAACTGTTCGTACCGTCGTCGCTATTACGTCTCGTATGCTCGTGATGCCGGGGAACTACCCAACCGCCAACGTTGGCGACCCGACGTGTTGGCCAACAACAATCAAAACTGTCCTCTTTTTTTTTACGTGCGGAAGTCCCTTCGGATACCCCCCCCCCCCCGCCGGCTAGCGGGGGCGGTTATGTGCATCGACTAAAACCGCACGGCGTCCTGCCCAAGAGTCCATTGCCGGCCAAGGACGGCGAGTTGGCCCACTGCCCTCCTCAGGCCCCGATCATGGAGGTCGGTAGTCCCGGGCGTAGATTAGTCTGCGGCGGCGTGAAGGCATATCTATAGTAAGGGAGTCGGAAGTTCGAATCTAAAAGGCAAATCCTGTTGTGCTTTAAATGGTAGAAAGTAATGGAAAGTAAATTGAGTGGAGGCATAGCTGCAGTAAGGGAGTCGGAAGTCCGAATCTAAAGGGCAAATCCTGCTATGTTTTATATTGTTGTGCTTTATATATGGTAGAAAGTAATAGGCACAGTACTATTATGTGGGACCAAAAATATAGACAGAGATATGTGTTTGTAAAACACCTTTATAGATACCTTCAGAGGCATGCCAATCGGCGACAGTAAGTATTGTATACTTGTATATTTTGGAGCATTAAACAGAATTCATAGGAAAACAAATTTCGAAGAAAATGTACAATAGTGAAATGAGTTCTCCCGAGGCCTTAAATAGGCCTTAACAAAACAAAGGATAACAAATTGCCGTGGCACAGGCGCTCTGGCCGCAAATACAGCAATTTGGAGCAATTAGAGGGTTGAAATACTTGAAACGTATTAAATGTTGTATATAATATGGACAGCTCGCTCAATAATTTATTGGCTAGCTCAGTATTAATTTGTTTAGTCATTTAAAATGTGGGAAATGTTTGAACTTGACCTTCCTTATGAAACCCCCAACCGTCTCATTGGCCTGACTCATGGATGTACATATTACAAAATTCCCATTCAAAGTTGCCCATTGTTTTCTCCTAATTAAGCTGAATTACAATGGTCGCTGTTGCATCATAGTTTTCTTTTTAAAGAAAGTTAATAATTGAAATTACTAATATTCTCCCCTCCAGTTAAGCTAAATTGTTTGTGTTAGGAGTGGGTTCACGTCGGTTATGTAATGGCCAGGTTTTGAACCCGGGCCTGTCGATTGTAAGGGCAACTCCGCTACCGACGACGCTTATGAATACGTACATAATCGATCAAAGATATTTTTACACTGAATCCGTTAGCGAATACTTATGTATTCGCTAACGGATTCTGTGACGTACAATTCATTGTCTTTGGTGCGTTCTTTTTTCGATACTCGTAACAATGGACGAGATAATGATGATGGCTGATTTTATGCCGGTCAAGGTTACTCATTGTTTTTTTTTCAATCCGATAGCTATCTATAACTTTTTTTTAGTGGCAACGCACTAGTGACAGCTCACTCCACATAGGTTAGCTAATCATAAACCGACTGTATGGGAATCCACCACCTAGGTATTCTGGCCCCAAGCCAACCTCACTTACTGATTGACGGACTAGGATCTCAAGAAGACTTTCCTCTCGGGGTTTTAGGAATTAGACGGCAGTCGCTTACATAAAAGATAAACCCAAGTAATAAATGAAGGGGTAGGCGAGCTGACTGCGTGCTTTGGATGCGACTGGGATTGGCGTTTGAATGAAGTTGATGATCATCCGTGCTGTAACCAACCTCACCTGCAAGTCGGTGCACCTGCTGATTAACTAGGTTATGGCGTAGGCCTTTCTCTTGATTGGGGAGCCAGACGCCAGTCACTCCTGTAAAAGTGGAAATAAACCAAATTGTGTAAGGTAGAGGCAGACCCCGCACTCGCCCAGGCTAGAGCAAAATAAAGTGTTTGCTTGGTTACTTTGGTAGATGAAAAAGCGGCTAACGTGTATTAACTTGTGAGTCTGGACGTTCACCCGCTCTTGAACCATAAGTAGGTAATATAAAAAGTATTCTTTACAAAAAAATAGACGCTAAATCACTGAAGTTCAAGAGAGTGAAACCCCTTGAATCAAACTTCTCCACTTCGCAAGTTGGGGTACTCCAAATATTTGAGTGTTAAATCAAGTGGGCTTATCGGTCACAATCTTCGCATTTAAATTATTAATGAGACGACGGAAAATTATTACTACAGTCGCCATCGGTAGGTATTAGATTAACATATTACAAGTTACCAACCTCTTAATTCTGAAACTTTTTATAAAATAGTGAGCAGAAAATGTAAATGTTAAACTTGTCTACTGAAGATTACAAAAATACTTCATCAATTTATTTATTGATGTATTTCAATGTAATTATCGTTTGTATCAGTTAGTTCTCAGCAACTTCTGACGGTGATTGTACATAATGGAGATTCGTGACGCCACATTATTTCTTGCAGTACTAAATGGGTCACAAATCAATATGCCAAGCCATTGTATTTGTATTTTATCACCATGCATTGATTGTTCAATCTCTGTACCATACCTTGACACCTCTTATCATCATGTGTTTGTGTGTGTGAGTCTACTAGATCTAATTACATTGCAAACTGAGCTATGATAAGGTTAATTACGATTATGTTAGTACACTAGGAGGATGTTCTCATTTCACCTAATTTCATTCAAATGTATGTTTGGCGGTATTTGTTTTTATCATGTGAGCTAATGGTGAAGAGGGTATGGCCGACATGGGTCAGACAGGAAACTGCAGTGCCTTGCTCGTTAGCATTATGGTGCGGGGAACCAGATATAACCTTGGGCTACAAACTAGAAGGGAAATCCATGAGACCCCCTGTAGCCTTGGCCGCCGACTTAAGCGAGCCTGACGTATTGCTGGGATCTAACACTCCTTCCACTAACGGTGAAGATTATTATATACCTTTTTTTTTTTTTCGTTCGGAAATCCCTTCGGATACCCCCCGCCGCCGGCCAGCGGGGGCGGTTATGTCGGGCTTGAACCGACTAAAACCGCACGCCGTCTCGGGTCTACAGACGCCGGGGTGTAAGGTTGCCCATAGAGCATATCCCTCGCACCCCGACTGACCCTAGGCCATCTCCGATTTCGAGATGGCCCCCTCGGGTTTGGGAACCACGGTGTCCCCGGTTTGGGGGAAGGGCGCTAGTCGCCCCACCGTCCCGGCCTGCTTCTGCTGGGGTGATCACCTGCGTCAGTCGGTACGAGAGGCTTCCGTGTCGCCTCTCTAGCCAATCCTCCATGATGGGCCTTACCGCCGCTATTGCGGCGTGCCCTAGATCATCACCCCTAGACCGTGAAATTATATTTGAGTAATTATTGTACTCACAATAAAGTTTACACATAGTTGCTTAACATATCATCATGGATGTATTATCTATGTGTTTAATCTGTATTACTTTCTTGTATTTACAATAAAAAAATGAAGAATTAAGAAAGTGGTCTAAGCGTGACAGACAGAATTACTTTCATATTAATAACTAGCTGTTGCCTGCGACTTCGTCCGCGTTAAATTCGGAATAGATCAAGGTATGTTTACTTCTGCAGTTTCGAATCCAACATGTATTAGGTTACCTATTTAATCGTTAAATTTTTATCATTTATCATGAAAAAATTGAGGTTTCTATGTAACATCGCAATTAATTCTACCCGGTCCCCTACAAGTGGCACGCCGCCGCGCCGCCGCCTCTTTCTGTGAGCAGGTAATGCGCGCGAAAGAGACAGCATAGAGGGAGCGGGAGAGAACCCTGTCCCCCGAGTTCCGCAGTCTGCGGAGGACGCCGCCAGACTCGTCTACGCCTGGGACTACCGACCTCCATGATGGGGGCCTGAGGACGGCAGTTGGCCGACTCGCCATCCTTACAGAAGCAGGCCGTGGCGGAGGCGTGTCGTGTGTGTCCTGCCAACTCACCGTCGCGGGATAAAACCCGACCCCACCAGGCAAGGCCGCGGTGGCGGCCAAAGTCCACCGGTAACCCTGGGGTTATCCTATCGAGGGCTTACCCGGGGTGCCCGGCAATGGACACCTGGGGAGGACACTGTGCGGTTTTAGTCGTTCCGATTCCGACACGCCCACCCCATCGTTGGCACCGATGAGGTGAAGCCCGTGGAGGTTTCCACTCGCTAAAAAAAACCCGGCCCCCTACTAACTCTGTAGTTTAAAGATTTCATATTTTACTGCTCATCACCTTTCAGCTATAGCGTGATGATTTATAGTCGTTACGCTATAGCTGAAAGGTTGAACATGCCCGAGGGGGCATTCTATCGAACTGCAGATTTTTTTTAAAGATTGTTTTTTTTTACCCTGCTGCTCCTATTACACTTATAATAGCGTGATGATATATAGCGCAGCTTTTGACCATACCCTAGAATAATGTTCATGCAAAATTTCAGGTTCTGCAGTTTTCAAGTGATGCTCTGACTCGATAGTAAAAAGCAGACAAACAGACAAAAATTCTAAAAATCACATTTTTGACATCGTAATCGTTGCTAGAACAGAATAATTATTTTTGGAAAAAATATTCAATGTAGTTTTCATCTCGTTACGATTTTGTTAAATATAGATATTAGAT
Organism: Cybosia mesomella; assembly: GCA_946251805.1. Classification (NCBI taxonomy): domain Eukaryota; kingdom Metazoa; phylum Arthropoda; class Insecta; order Lepidoptera; family Erebidae; genus Cybosia; species Cybosia mesomella. The sequence goes on from OX276406.1 coordinate 6,835,196, forward strand.
TGGATGTCCTACTGTTTCTATTCCTTTTCGACTTTATTAATTTGTTTCTAAAACGATGTTAGTTCTTGTTTGTGTCAGTCTAGTTGTAATAATACGATTTTCGACTACTCGAGTGAGCACAAAACTACACGTTGATTAAATCAATAAAGCGATTAGCTCACTAACACTGTTTAAGTTTGATTAGTTTCTTGCTAGACGAATTGTTCAAGTGAAACAATTTTCAATCATCGAATATTGTCACATAATACATTATTGGTATGGTTTAATCGCTACAGTATATTGTTATACTGACATTGTCATTGCAATAGCTGTCTAATTTGAACTCATTTTGATGTAAACAGCGAGGCTATAAACTAGATATTCCGACACGCCCACCCCATTGTCGGCACCGATAGGGTGAAGCCCGTGGGGGTTAAAAAGTTCCTTGGCAACAGCTGGAGTTCGCAGATTCCCAACAAAATACCAAAGCCTTCCTTTACATAATAGTTAATTATAACAATTTATGTGTCTGTCTATTATCTATTAATAATCACAAATGAAAACTAATTTTCTTTCTCTCTGCCGGCTCTTTCCCCGTATTCGTCACAATCGTGCTACTCGTGTTCATGGCTGAGAGCCGTGATTATTGATTATTTAAAAATACAATAACATGCTGTAGCGACTTAATATAAACGTTTAATTCAGACAAAAACTTGACCAACAAATTTAAGACGATACAAATACACAAAACTGGAGCACCCCGTCTATAATCTATCATTGTTTAATTCAAGCGCCTCGGCCGTCGCACCCCGCACTGCCACCAAAGAGACCTAAAAAACGCTACTTGCGCAGCTAGAGCTCATTGTCAAGTTTTTTGCCAGTCATTATACTCGTAGTCTGTAAGCTAGTCAGTTGAGAGACACTCCATGTACAAACTCGCTACAATAAACATGTGATGACCACATACCATCTTTGATTGAGCCGTCGCGTCGCCTCAAAAAGCACAGTGACCCTTGTCTGGTGACGCCGACGCGACGTGATGAACCCCACAAATAATTACTATCTCAGTCGTCTTCTCATGCTTCATCTGAGCTTCAATCCCAGTTGCATTCAAAGCTTGCAATTTGGAGCTTGGGGTTTGGTCCTTTACTCGTCTTTGCCACTTTTCTGTTGCTTGTCGGACGTAGCTCGGGTGCGTGATTTTCTCGCGGGGTTGCGAGGTCAGACTGCAGTCGCTACCGCAAAAGCCAAGAGGAGAGCGGACCCCGGGCTTCATAGTACAAGCTTTGGATGCAACCGGGACTAACGCTGTGATGATGATGATGATATAACCGAAATTTCTAGTAATCCCCCTAACTCCTCCAGTTAAGCTAAATTGCTTGTGTTAGGAGTGGGTTCACTTCGGTAGTATAATGGCCAGGATTCGAACTCGGGACCTCTCGATTGTAAGGCTGACTTGCCAGCGACTGCCGTCTAAAATGGTTTAAAGAAAAAGTATTCTCTTGTTGTCTAAAAGTGAACTTGTTCTATCGTAATTAAACACAACAGTTTCCTCCACTCTGTTATAGAAACTGCTCTGAAGCCAACCAAAATCTTTCAGCCTATTCACTAGTGCTGTATTCGAAACCCGAGCTGTACTTTTTTTTCGCTCGGAAATCTCTTCGTATACCCCCCCCCCCCCCGGCCAGCGGGGGCGGTTATGTCGGACTTGAACCGACTAAACACTGCAATTTTGCAACATCCTTCGGGTAAACGCACTCTGCGTAATCACTATTCTATTGCGATAGGGCGCTATCGTTTCACAGTACCGTGAGTTGTTGTGAAATGTTCACAGGCTCTGATATGAGTAAACTCGGTATATACAAAGTAAATATGGAGCTGAACTCAGCACGGATTACAGCTAGCACTGGACTGGTGTTCTACAACAATAAACTGTGCTTAAACTTGTCTCTACTGTTAAAAAGAATTTTTCAATTAAACCAAATCATGTTACATTTATATATAGATTTAGATCGAAATAAGAGAACATCTGGGACGGGACTTAGACTTATTATATACGTCTCGGGGCGACGCTGGAGCCATCTACCGTAATTCTTGCGAACTACGGAAACAATGAATGACTTTACAATCATTTTTAAACATTGTTTTATGATTACTCCGCCACATTAATTCAATGATTTTTATAAGCAATTAGTATGCTTACTTTTCTATAGATTTAGATCGGAAAAAGAGAACATCTAGGACGGGACTTCAACCCGCGACCAGTCCCTTATTGGGAGATTGCTCTGACCAACTGAGCTACGTTTTTATAAAAAATTGTAGATTGATTGTAAAAAATAAGGAACTTCGTTCCAAAAGTCAAGGAAGTGATACTACGCTCGCTGTTTTAAAGTTGACAAAACAATCTAAGTACTTAAGTATAATTTTTAAATATAAATTTGTATATTTTTTTTTTTTTTTTTTTTAAACATATCATAATGTGGTACGTTGGCACCTGTACTAATATATTTAAACATTGTATCACAGGTGCCAGCGCCTTCCGTGATAGAGGATCAATTTCAAATTATTATGATTTAAACATGTAGGTATAAATTGGAAATGTAGTAGCAGTATTTAAAATATATATAAGAATAATTTTAATTTATAATTAAGGTTATTAATTTATCAATATATTGATTTTAATGCAGTAAAGAGTATGGGCTGAAGTAAAAAATGATTAAAGATTAAAGAGTGAGTGAGTGTGGTATGTGCGTGTGTGTGCGGCCGGCAGAAAACCTGCGGCAAAAATTGATATGTGTATAGCACAATGGGGACTTTAAACTAATATCACGAACAGATTTTCAGTTTCATGATAGTCCAAAGTCAGGAGCCACCGTTTTAGTGATACTTTACATTCTTTAAGTGGCAGTGGATAAATGTAAACGATTTTGTTGATACGGTTATAAAGGCGACAACTATTTATTGCAAAACTTCTACCCGCTAGAGCTGTTCTATGTGGTTCGATTACACAGATACGGTCCTTTCTACGCTTGTTATTCGGAATATACGGAAGCAATGCATGCCTACGTAATATAGTTTGGAACACAAAAAGCTGTCTCACAGTCATTACAGAGCACTCTTTGTATAGCTGTGTTGTAGAAAATCTTCGAGGTTTACCTGTTAGTACTTTTAAAACAGCTCTCTGTGCTCTTTCCAACCTTAGCATATTGGTGGCGCATGCTCCCCCCCACACTGAAACGCAGTAAGATATTATTGATTGACATAATGTGTAATATACCAATTTTAGGGTGCCGCCGTCAGCGGAAGATCTCAACTTTTTGACTATATAAATAAGTTTTCTAACGCGTGACGTCATGGATTCAATTTGTTTATTCCAACGAAAGTAAGCATCTATATGTACACCCAGATATTTTATGGAAGACATCTGTTTAAGGGAAGGACAACTACAGTCACAACCTACTGGGTTACAGAAGTGAGCTTTCACTGTACTCCCATCCTGGGGTAGTAAAGCGGCAGATGGAAAAAACGTCACGAATCCAGTTTTTTCGATATTCAGTGTGAGCAGATTGGCAGCCAGCCAAGACATAACTGAAGAAAGTGCTCTCTCGGCGTTGTTATAGGCAATATTCCAGTTCTCTCCATGTACAATCAATGCCGTATCATCTGCATAAGTAACAATTTTGCAGTTTGGAATCTTAAGTCGACACAGCTCATTGATGTATATTATGAAGAGAGTTGGACCCAATACGCTGCCTTGCGGAACGCCGAAAGAGATGGTTTCTTCATCGCTGACATAGTTACCAATCCTCACGCACTGAGACCGACCACTAAGATAGCTTCGAAATACATCAAGAACAATTCCTCTAATGCCTATTGCCTCCATCCTGTCCAGAAGAATAGGAACAGAAACCGTGTCAAACGCCTTTGAGAGATCTAAGAATATGGCGAGCGCCTTAAGTTTTTTATCAAAGCTTTTTATCACAGTCTCTGTAAGGTCCATAACGGCGTCCTCCGTAGACTTTCCCTTAACAAAACCATATTGATTATGGGCAATTATATTAAATTGATTTAGGTAGTCAATCAGCTTTGTGTTAATATATTTTTCAAAAATTTTTGATATTGTTGTCAGGATTGAGATAGAGCGATAATTAACAACATGGCTTCTGTCCCCACTCTTATAGACTGGTTGTACAAGAGCTTTTTTAAAGGCCTCCGGAAAAGTGCCAGTGGAAAGAGCTAGGTTAAAAATATACTTCAGAGGTGCATTTAGATGTTGGTGTAGAGATTTTAACAAAAAAGTGCTGATATCATCACATCCCACCGCACACTTGTCTTTGAGACTATGAATTATTGTGTCCAATTCTGAGGCGGTAATATCAGGCAGAGCCATAGAGTTACCCAACATGTTGCTATCCGGAGCAACAAACGATTTGTAAGATTTATTATCACATGTGTTATTTTGAATTTTGTCTGCAAGTGACTTTCCAACATTAACAAAATACTTATTAATAAAATTCACAGAGTCCTTCGGAGTGCTGTGTAAGCTTAGGAGCTCATTTGGTAGCGCGTTTGGCCGATCAGTATCGGTGATCATCTTGATGACTTCCCAAGTGGCTCTTATATTTCCCTTCGCATTCTGGAATTGGGTGCGGTCATACGCGGATTTTATCTTTTGCAGCAAGTTATTGCAAAAGTTTCTATAGCGCTTGTAGGTAACTTGAAGTACTATATTTGTAGGATCTGCTTTTGCTCTTTGATGTAAAGAGTCCCGATGCTTTATGCATTTCAAAAGTCCAGCTGTAATCCATGGACGAATAATTTTCTTGCGGTGAGGTATTTTGATTTGTTTAGTATGTCTTTGTATAACATCAGACACAATCGATGTGAAGGATTCAGCTGCATGATTTGCATCTTTGATTTCATATAAAATTGAAAAATCATATGTTTTCAACTCAGTGATCACTGCAAGCTGGTCGGTTCGCTGAGTAAAGCATTTAGGTTTGTTTATAATATTTTTTGAGTTCAGACTTAACAACATGGGAAGATGATCGGTAATATGGGTATTCCATCCCAGAGTGGTAGCAGATCTTCTTGTTTTTAACATGACATGGTCCAGACATGAATCATTTCGTGTTGGTATTAGATGAGCCGGCAGAAGTCCGTGCGAGTAACAAATGTCAAGGTATTCCTCTGATTTGGCATTAAGCTGATCAGGTAGAATGTTAATGTTAATATCTCCAATAATTGCTATGGTTTTATATGCGCGAAGTGAAATTAGAGTGTCATTAAGACTCGTTAAAAAATTATCAGTGTTAGCAAATGACGGGGATCGATAAATGGCAATAATAGCGACCTCACCACTTGTGCATACAAGGCAGTTGGCATCCAAAAATGAGGGTTGGTATACAGTATGAAATAGTATACAGTATTAAATGTTTGCATACTTGGTACATATTTATTTCGAAGTCGTCTTGTACTTTGATGCAGTTTATGGGTCCTTCAGTGTATTTTTTACATAGTGAAAAGAATTTATCTAAAGAACAGAATTAATTCATCCGAATTAATTCTTTACTTCACATAATTTCTTAATAACACCCCCTATCATCATAACAGCGCGTTTGTCCCCGATGCATTCAACACTTACATTTAGGAGCCCGGAGTCAGCTTTCCTAACTTTTTGAAATACGAACGCAAAAAAAAAATCTCAGCATTGTATGATTCGCTCCATATTAGGTCGAACTGGCGCGAAATTGATGCCTCTCCATTGAAAATGGCCAGTTTCCATAGACAAAATGCGAAAGGGTATTCATGTTACTGATAAATGTATTTTAACCTTTTTCCTGTTTATGTCGTTATATTTGGTAGGTATTCACAAATATGAAAATGAGCGTTCTAAGTATATCCTTTGAGTTATTTAAGTCCATACAGGCCTTCTACAGTCTTATTTAGTGAAAAGCCATTACCTTAAGGCAATTAACGTGCGGTTTATTAGGTGAAAAGTTCGTCAGTTGTTATATATTAGTGATTCTATTATTGAGAATACTAGCAGTTGCCCGCGGTTCCTCCCGCATGTAAAAAGTAAATTATGAAGAGAAAAGTTTTTTTTTTTTTATAAAGAATATTAGTAACCGAAATTACTAATATCCCCCCTAACCCCTTCAGCTTTTTGTATTTTCTACTGAACCGATTTCAAAATCGGGGGTATCCGAGGGGATTACCGCACGAAAAAAAAAAAAAAAAAGGTACCGTAACCTTCAACCTCGCATACCGTAATTTTTTACCTGTAATTATATTATTCTTTCCGTGGTAACCACTTATTCTAAGGAAACTATTAATTTAATTGACAGTTAAGTAACTAAATTGTATGTGTGTTGTTTCAGGTACTATTGTTAACCACTGATGGTTTGATGAGCTTCTATAAGACTACCCAGCGCAAATCGTGATTCTGAGCTAAGATGTACGGTAATGCTGAAAGCGACTCTTCTTGATACGAAGAAGAATAAATTACAATAACTATGATTTGAATCAGGTGATGGGTGAAGGGACCATACACAATTAGTTAAGAAAGGCCTGATGGCCAATTCTCGTAAAATTATTCAAAATTCAGTCTCAATCTAGTCCCAATCTCATGTCGATCTCCTAAATGTCAAAAAAAGGTGTTCTTGTAACATCTTTTTAATATTTTCAGCAAAATTTGGCTACGAGAACACTTTATCCTTTAAAAAAAAAGGAGCTATCGTAACAAAATTTCCAACAATATTTTTGTTATGAAAACACCTTTTTTGGCATATGGGAGATCTTTTTATTACGAGGATTAACCCTCAGGCCAAGTAGGTACCTACCCGCAACCCCGTGGCGATATCGAGGATGTGTAGTTAGACCAAGCTATCAGACTTTTTAGGGCCCCAACTATCTGTAACGCTGGCCACAAATGTCCATATGCAACCCGGGACCGACGCGACGGCTCAACGTGCCCTTTGAGGCACGAAGGTATCTAATGTTACCATTCCTAGGACTGACCTGCCTAGTATTGTTTAAGCTTGCAATGTGTTAATCTACTCGGTTGCGTAAAAAAAGCGTACCACACTTGAGGTGCTCGTGACTAAGTGAGTCACGAGCACCTCAAGTGTGGTACGCTTTTTTTTTACGTGCGGAAATCCCTAATATATTTCTTTTAATCTCTCTTATCTGCAATCTCGATCACCAGCTCTATGTAAGTACGTAATTAATATATTAATTGGCTTTGTTAAGGCTAATCTGATTTGTCCTATCCTAACTTTATCGTGTTCAACTGAACCATTTAACGTCACCACACCAATTAAGCCACCATCGATATCTTCATCGGCAATTGTCTTATTAACACGCTTTTATTAGTTCGGTATGTAGGTATGTTTGTAAGTTTATAGATTTTTATGTAACGTAATCTTTGTACTTTATTTTGGATCACTTCAAAATTTTGAATCTATTTGAAATGTTGCACACTTAACAAGAACCGATGACAATACAATAATTCAAAAAAAAAACTGAAATATAAAATCAAGATTAGTAAATAGTGAATCACAAATGATTCATTTTATTGTTAAATAGCTAACTAATTTAATTATTTTAGTTTGGTCTTTTATTAAAGCTTATTTTTTTACTTTTTAAAACTATTTTTTAGCCTCGACGCTAAAACGACGCGGTGTTATGAGTTTGACACGTCTGTGTGTATGTCTGTCTGTGGCATCATAGCTTTCGAATGGCTAAACCGATTTTCATTTTGCTTTTTGTCTATATATATATAAGGTGAATTAGCTGCGAGTGTTTTTAGAAGTTATGTTTGATGAAAATCGGTCCAATATGGCCGCCAACACAAAAAGGCGGATTACATACTTTTTTTTAAAACTCTCAATATAGTATCAAATGAAACGGCTTGACTAGTAGAATACTATGATAAATTTCAAATCAAAGATGGCCGCTCCTTGTCGGTTTTTTTAAAATTCTTTTTAAGTAAATCCAAGTTTATATTCTACGACTCTACGACATTCTACACAGCGCTTTCTAGACCCAAAGTAAGCATAGTTTAACTAGCTTGTGTTATGGGTTCCAGATTGCAGATAACCATACTTATATACTTTTTGTAAATACATACATATTATACATAGCATTATCCAGACCAATGCAAATAGACTCGGGAGGACTAGGCAGAGTATTAGACTCGTTTTACACTAGCCATTTTGAACACGTCTATATTTACTTTACCTATCTCATAATCATCATCGTCACCTTAGCATTGTTCCCGGTTGCACCAGAGGCCCCAGGTCTGCTTGCTCCTTATCCTAACTTGATTCAGCCTATAATACAGAATAAACTGGGATACACAACCTCACCTGCAAGTTGGTGCATCTGACAAACAATGGACGATGCTCTGGTGCAGGCTTTCCTCTCAGGATTGGGAGTTCAGGCGACAGTCGCTCCCGGAAAAGCCTACATGGAGGCTCCAAAGTGGACACATTGGACGCAACGGGGAACTTGCTATAACGATGATGACACATTTTTTTTTTTTCGTGCGGTAATCCCCTCGGATACCCACCTGCCGGCCAGCGGGGGCGGTTATGTCGGGTTTGAACCGACTAAAACCGCACGCCGTCTCGGGTCTGCAGACGCCGGGGTGTAAGGTTGCCCATAGAGCATATCCCTCGCACCCCGACTGACCCTGGGCCATCTTCGGTTTCGAGATGGCCCCCTTGGGTTTGGGAACCACGGTGTCCCCGTCTTGCCCCGGTTTGGGGGAGGGGCGCTAGTCGCCCCACCGTCCCGGCCTGCTTCTGCTGGGGTGACAGGTGGCCTCACCCGCCACCCCCAGGCCTGCGCTCATGGAGGACGGAGGTCGTTAAGCGACCTCCGGCGCCTGAGTTGCCTGCGACGCGCGGCGAGCAAGTTGCGGGCTCGGTGGACCGGGAGAGTTCTAAGTCTCTCCCGGGCGCGCTCCGCCACCTCCTTCGCGAGCATTACATGCTCGCAGAAGGAGGCGGCGGCGGCCCACGCGCTCGCGCTCCGCACCATAACGATGATGACACTGGATTACACAATTAATTCATAGATTAGTTAGATTTAAATTTACCTTACTGGCTACATTATTATGGTATCTGTATCTGCAAACAGTAAGATTTAAGTTAGGCTTTAAGGATCTGCGAGGGGCCAAGGCGAGACCTCCGTCGTCCATGAGCGCAGGCCTGAGGGTGACATGTAGAGCCGCCTGTCACCCTAGCAGAAGCAGGCAGGGGCAGTGGCGCGTTGCGCGCCCTTTCTTTTTCCAGGGACAAGACGGGGACACCGTGATTCTCAAACCCGAGGGGGTCATTTGGAAAGCAGATATGGTCCGGGGTCAGTCGGGGTGCGAGGGAAACGTCTTAGGGCCACCTTATACCCCGGCATCTGAAGATCCGAGACGGCGTGCTATTTTAGCCGGTTGACGTGACTACTAATGGTAAAGGAAACTTCCAATTCTAATACCGATCGTTCGGAATTAATTTCAAGAGTAAGGCCTCTAGTCGCTTCTCAGCTTGTTACTGTGCTTGTTTATATTCTAGTCTGCCAGGAACCACATCATTCAATTCACAATCACCATCATTCCGCTTAGATCTTCTTAAATGGCGCACGTCAGCGCTACCATTCTCATTCATTTCTATCTACCTATACACATAAAAGTGCACACACTTGTAAGACATCATACATCACACATAAAAATACACACATTTGTAAGACATCATACATCAAGATTAATTACCGTGACGTCGTGAATAGTAAGAGGTGACGTAATAAAGTGATGTTGTACTTAGATCCAGTTAAGTGTATTGCACCCTTACGGTGATGCTCACTTAGGAGTGAAGTGCGTTGCCTATCTAATCTCGAAGGTAATGAGATTGAGTTTATTCCGTGTCGAAGTAATTCGTTAACTGTTATTTAGATCAGGTACCACAGGAATAGCGAGCATGTAATGCTCGTGAAGGTGATGGCGAAGCGCGCCCGGGAGAGATTTAGAACTCTCCCGGCCCGCCGAGCCCGTAACATGCTCGCCGCGCGTCGCAGGCGACTCAGTCGCGCAATGTCGCTTAACGACCCAAATGTTCTTCATGAGCGCAGGCCTGGGGGTGGCAGGTGAGGCCGCCTGTCACCCCAGCAGAAGCAGGCCGGGACGGCGGGGCGACTAGCACCCCTCCCCCTAACCACCGTCCCCGTCTTCCCCCTTTGGTTCCCAAACCCGAGGGGGCCATTTCGAAACCGGAGATGGCCCAAGGTCAGTCGGGGTGCGAGGGATATGCTTTATGGGCAACCATACAACCAGTCTGAAGACCCGAGACGGCGTACAGTTTACGTCGGTTCAAGCCCGACATAACCATTGACATTGGGATATTTAGTTTATGGACGTGTGATAGCTAGAGCGACACTGTGGGAATGCTTATAGTTATTTATGCAACTGTGGTATAATGAGGGGTATTAAAACATGAATGTGGGTTTATCACACGAAGCGAAGCTGAGTGTGATAATAGTATCACATGAGTGTTTTAATACCTAATTATACAGTTGCATACAAGACTTTATCTACACCCATGATGTGTCCTCTATAAAATAGTAAGTAAACAAAACAATTAGCAAAAATAATAGCGAAGAAAAATAGCGGGAATTCGAATTCGAACGAATAAGCTTTAATTTTTTTTTACGGCGCGCCGCCCCGCCGCTGTGGTGGTGCTATGCAACGCGCGTGAATGACAGTTCTTTTTTTGAAACTCATACAGATTCCACGCATCGGGCGGTAAGAATTTGGCTGTCTGATGAGTAACCCTTTGCGCGGAAGAGATTGAAAAAGCGAAAGGAGTGTTATTATGAAATTTCATACAACATTATAACACCCGTTCGGATGATATTATGGTTATTATGACATTGGATGTATTAATGTTGGCAATAAGCTAACTGTTTCAGAATCTTTTATAGAGGATTTATAGCATGGGTGTAGATAAACAAATTAAGTGGAGCTCTCGACTGCTGCTTACAACAAAAATTGAATTGATGAATTGAATTTCGAATTTGGACAGGGACACAGAAACTAGTTATATGAGCTAATTAATGTTGAAACCTTGCTGTATAGACATAGCGCGCCTTTTTGTTGTGTCATCTGTATGACAGCTACAAAAAGTTGCGCATTGTAACTAGTCAAGTAGGTACCATTTTTTATTCCCTATAGCCAGTCTAGTAGTAAACATAGAAGTCATTGGTGAGAGCTCGTATCCTCAATTTGTAAAATCACCTCAGTATAAAATGTCAAACTTATATTAAACTTCCGAAATAGCAGAATATCTCGTAGCAGCGATAATAGCTATTTGCAGCTTAATTGTATTACCTGGGTATTTCTGCTTGCAGCGTTCAGAAATCTCATTACCGTGCTCCCACGCTACATGTCCTTACTCTGGCTTAAAAGGTCTTATAGTCCCGTGTCTCGAAATAAGGTGGCACTACGACTCCTAATCTACATATTGTCGTTTTAATACAAGTAGAAATGTATTTTGTTAGGTAATTTCAGTTCTGAAGGAGTTTGAAGGTTTAATTTAGTTCGGAGCTCGAACTGTAAGGCAGTGTGTTGGTACCTTGTTTTGTATATTTTATTTATTCTAAACTATATTAAGGCTGCTTGCCATGGTGCGTGATTGTGTTGATTTTATAATGCACAGGACCTAAACTGAATAGTTTCGTACTCATACCTTGACGTCGTATTAAGTCGTTCGGTTTCACGTACCAAATGTCAACAAATTAACAAAGCGCGAACTCGTTTCAGTTTAAGCATGTCATAGTAGGTACGAATCAAAGCAGTTCAGTTTACAAACTTGTATTGAATTGCTTCGAAACTGAACTGTTTATGAGTCATCATGGTAAAGGACCCTACATACGACTACGGATAGCCACGCATTGCGCATCAATTACTTTCCACGACGCATGTCGGTCTGTTTCGAAGCCGCGCAACCTGCACACCGCTACGGACTTGTCTGCGGTTCCACAGACGATACTTTTTATACATTGCGAGCTGATCAGCGTCCGTCTGCAGAATCACATTGCGAAGCTGCCTTTAGAGTTAGGAAGCTAAAGATGGATGGCTCGCGTTAAACAGGACATAGCAATGAAAGGACCTAACTGAGGAAACGTCTGAGAGGATATTATGGAGCAAAATAACATGTTGCGTCGAGCCCAAATAATTGGGTAATGGGCAGTCAGCTCATGATGATTAGAGTCAAGAAGGAAACGGTGGCTAATTGGTTTGAGTTGGTACAAGGTCATTCCTCGGTCATGCACAATAATCACAAAAAAGAATATGTTTACATTATACATTCACGCACGGCTTACAAAGATTAATATGTACCAAGCCGCTTACGTGGAGAAGAAAAGTAGGAAAGTGGGTTCCAAGGTGGAAGCTTCGGAAGCAACTAGGACACTTGCTGAGATGATAACGATGATGACCAAACAACTAAATCAGCCCAGTAGATTCGAAGCAAATTGGCAGTGACAGACAGACATGGAGGCAGGCACACGAGTGATCCTACAAGGGTTCCGTTATATTGCTTTTCCTTACAAAACCTTTAAAAAAAAAACAACTGGTTGCACTCTGGGAGTGCCGGCAGAAGTAAAAACTTGAATATTAACGTTGTGCATTTTTGATATTTTAGAATGGTTAGGAAATAATTTTGCACGAATTGCTTTAATTATCAGTATAAAAGTACTATCATTTATGTGGTAACATACAATATAAATTTATTGCGCTTTCGCACACAAAAATGACAATTTATATTACATTAAAAATTTAACACTTCAGAACTATTACAATTATTTTACATCAAAAAGTTTATCTCTCAGAAAAATCAACTTACATCCATATTTTCAACAACTTTTTCACCATCATTATTACCAGAACCATCATCGCCAATATATTTATAAAGTACTCACTCATTTTATTTCGCTATATCTTCGTCACTTTTTTCATTAATAGATGCACTTTGTTTAATTTCCATTTTATATCATTAAACTTATGGCACAAAATAGAATAAATATTGAAAAAAGTTATATGATGACAAAAAGTGTTTCTTGGGCCTCGGTCGGAATCGATCTCAGTCTTGTCGAAGTCAACGACCACTCATTAGACGAACGCGCCACCAAGGTTGTTAAGTACAGTGTGAAATTAGCGCTTCTATATTTGTTGTCTTACGTTCAGGTCACGTGTCTACTGACGCGAGTTTAACCTTTTTTACCCATTACAGACAAATTGCACAAGATTTCACTTCAAAAGAAATTGGCTGATAACGGTATTCAAAATATTACTCCCTTGAGTACATTTTTTGAATTCGATTAACAAGTTAAATAGTAAACATATCATATTCATAATCATAACTCGTAAAACATGAAATCCTTAATATAAGTATCAAATTAACCGTTACGTGGCGTCTTATCAACGAGATGTGGGTTCTGTTCAATATTTGCCATAATGATTACAATCTGCAAATATGCCTTGTCGATGCAGGGGTATTCCCGGTAGATGTTATGAACACTAACGGGAAATTACTAATGAATCCAACGCAAACTCGTCAGATTTGAGATATCATGTTCGTTACAGATGTGAAGATTTGATTTATGTAATAAGTACATGTCTTTGGTGTAATTTGAGAAACTTATCAATGAATGCATTTTACGCCACAGTCTACAGTCACAGTTACAGTCTGTCATACTCTGAACCTTTTACTAACTAAGTGGGGGTCGGCTTTTCAGTTCGAAACTTGATATTATCCGTGAAGCGATTGCCACCTGACCACCACAATTCACTGGCGATACTAACGCCGTCGCTGTAACTTTATACACACCACAATTCACTGGCGATACTAACGCCGTCGCTGTGACTTTATACACACCACAATTCACTGGCGATACTAACGCCGTCGCTGTAACTTTATACACACCACAATTCACTGGCGATACTAACGCCGTCGCTGTGACTTTATACACACCACAATTCACTGGCGATACTAACGCCGTCGCTGTAACTTTATACACACCACAATTCACTGGCGATTCTAACGCCGTCGCTGTAACTTTATACACACCACAATTCACTGGCGATACTAACGCCGTCGCTGTAACTTTATACACACCACAATTCACTGGCAATTCTAACGCCGTCGCTGTAACTTTATACACACCACAATTCACTGGCGATTCTAACGCCGTCGCTGTAACTTTATACACACCACAATTCACTGGCGATTCTAACGCCGTCGCTGTAACTTTATACACACCACAATTCACTGGCGATACTAACGCCGTCGCTGTAACTTTATACACACCACAATTCACTGGCGATTCTAACGCCGTCGCTGTAACTTTATACATCAACAGTTTCGTCTATCTTCATTACAATTTTCATAAAAGTTCTGCTAAATATTTAAAAATGTTGAAAGGAGAAAACAAATTCCTATAAAAACATGGGCGAACAATGGAAAAGAAGAGAAAATGTATACTATTATAAAATTGAAAAATTTGTTGTGTCTGTTCATTAAATACATTAGATATTAAAAAAAAATACTAAGGTTATATTAAATCAAAGATTCTAAACACAAAAATATTTTTTTTTTAGAATTTTGTCTGTTTTTCTTTTTGTTCGTGATGAATGGATTATGATGCGGTTTTTTCTATAAGGAAGCTCTTGGTCAGACTTAAAATCTGCCGTATTTTTTATTGCAATTAGTTGCATTGCAAATCGATAAACGACTTCCGCGCGAGTGGAGCCACAGGCATCAGCCAGTTAGACAATAAATTAGAACAAAGAGCACAAATATAATCAATGGCCAAATCTGTTAAATCGTGTTATATGAACCTACATATATAATAGGTTAAGTTTTATTATTTTCCTATATGCATTTTTTTGGATTTGACCATTGCCTACGAGGCTAAGATCTCTACAAATCTATTTATAGTAGCATGCCAACTTTCTATTATCTAACCCTGTAATGAGTTTTAACCAAATCCGTCCACTCGTTGGAGCGTGATTAAGTAACAAACATACGAACATCTTCACAAACTTTTAGTCTTCTAATATTAGTAGTAAGTAAGATTAAATTAGTTGAATGCATGATCATGCAATCCATACTTTTTAGTACCTCTTGCATTGGGGTCAATTAAGAACGGATTTTGGGATCAATCAAGAATAAAAAATAAAATTTCAAAGTGGGATCAATAAGGAATACGCATTTGGGGTCAATAAAGAATGGGATCAATCGTCGTGGGATCAATAAGGAACAACCCGAACGGTATGGTAGTCAGATAAAATAAAATACTTCTTAATGTATTCCTAAATGGTGGGCAAGTCCGTATTTTCAGATATGCCAGGCCTTTTGATTTCGGTTAGTCGATGGTACAGTCAGTGATATAATTTTCCGAACACTAACAAAAATGTGGTATGCTGTTTTTTCGTGGGATTAACAAGCAGTGCAATTTCGAAAAAATGAGTGGGATGAGTCTTCTGGGGAGAAATACGACACGATTCTATCCCATTTGTGATATTGCGACAAACGAAACCTGTCATTTGTTATTGACAGATATGTCCATGAATATAATGTACTTACTTACTTACTTGTTACTTGCACCCAAAATTCTATTGTCAGTATACAAATTTTGTACCTATGTAGATGGGTTTAAGATTTATTTTTGATAAGAACGAAAAGTTTTGAAATTGTGTTTGCGGCGATAACTCTTTATCACACTGTCTGATCTCATTTATTTTTGGTTAGTATCCTTTGTACAGTCAACGACAAAAGTTGATATACATAAAAATATTGACAAACCTTTTTTTCATTGGAATACATGTAGCAATAATTGACGTATAAGTAGTTTTATGATCCCCAGAAGACAAAGTTAATATAATTCATGTTTTGTTTATTATTTTAGGAAAGGTTTAAGAGCTAAGGAGATAAATAATTTAGAGTTGGTTAAGCTACTTTTGTCGTTGATTGTACCTCAGGGTTTCATACGAATTAGGTCGAGTTTCAATGATAATTATATGGACACCTATATCAAAATTATAATATCAAACAACTGCTACTAAAATTTCATATTTCTACTATTTAACATAACATAACATAACTTCACGCCTGTATCCCCGAAGGGGTAGGCAGAGGTGTATTGCACACCCACGATTCGCCAGTTATGTTAGGGTCCCAATGTAATAGGGGGCGAGCCTATTGCCATCTACCGGGCACATTACTATACGAGCGATAATCAACATTTTTAATACACACATAACTACGAAAAGTCAAAGGTGTGTGCCTGGGGCGACTGGGAATCGAACTATATATTATATACTACTATTTATTTTAGTATTATAACCTCAGTTTGTTTACGGCGGTTTTTCGTTTGTTCCTTTTATGATTACACTAACTGTTGCCCGCGACTTCATCCGCGTTAAGTTGGGATAGATCAAGGTATGTTTACTTCTGCAGTCTCGAGCCCAACACGTATTAAGTTATTTTATTGTACACTAGCTGTTGCCTGCGACTTCGTCCGCGTTAAATTCGAAATAGATCGAGGTATGTTTACTTCAGCAGTTTCGAACCCAACATGCATTAGGTTACCTATTTCATTGTTATATTTTCAATAATTTATCATGAAGAAATAGATGTTTACATGTAACATCGAAATAAATTCTACCGGGTTCCCTAATAGCGTGATGATATCGGTTGAATTTAATCAACTGTTTTTCATACGTAGGGTTACCTACGTATGAAAGTAGTTTCGAGATTGCATATTTTACTGCTCATCACCTTTTGGCTATAGCGTGATGATTTATAGTCGAAACGTTGACTATTCTTGTTTTACATCGACAATTCGTTCGAAATAGAGGTTTATAATGTAACATCGAAATCAATTCTGCCCGATTCCTTAATATAATAGCGTGATGATATTAATTATGAAAAGTTTATGTTTATTATTATTTTCTATCGTTTATACGTAGGTAATAACTGTATGGAGTTTCGATAATTTACATTTTACTTTCAAGTATAGCGTGATGAGTCCAGATTTTGATCGTGTCTGAGTTCACCTGAACTACAAAATTACGTGAAGATCTACTTTGTAATAATAAAGTTGTAATCAATAATAGTTTAGACCGATTTTACTCTACTGCTCTTACCATACCTATAATAGCCTAATGATATATAGCGCAGTTTATGACCATGCCTTATAAGAATGTTCATGCAAAATTTCAGCCAAATCTGTTCAGCGGTTTTTAAGTGATGCCCGAACATCGATAATAACAAGCAGATAAACAGACAAACCGACAAGCAGACTAGATTTAAAAAAATCACATAATCGGCATGGGTATCGCAAATAATCAATGTACAGGTTTCACCTCGTTTTAATTTTATTTGGTACTAGCTGATGCCCGCGGCTCCGCCCGCGCGAGGTCGGTTATCGTTTCTTGGTCATATCTCCGGTTCTACTTAATTAATTGCAATTAAACACACAGTCAGATAGAAGTCTGACAAAGACGTTTCTAATAGAAAAAAACGCATCAAAATCCGTTCAGTAGTTCTTGCGTTCATCGTGAACAAACAGACAAACAGACAAGATTTCCAAAATAAAATAATTCTGAGTTTTAAATCGTTAATTGAACATAACCCAAGTTTTTTTATTTAAGATAAAAAATTAAACTATCTCGAATGTGCAGACACAACTAATTTACAATTTTATAATAGTATAGATATGTAAAGATAATTATTTTTCATTCACTAAACATAAAACATAACATATTAACATAACTTCACGCCTGTAACCCCGAAGGGGTAGGCAGAGATGTGTATTAAACACCCACGATTCGCCAGTGAACAAATATTTTAAATAGGTAAATACCTGCAGGACAGGTTGATCACAAGTAAACCATGAATGTGCCCTAGTTCCTTGTTTTTCATCTTTATTTTACAGAATATCCAGGACTTATTTTGTTTCTCAAATATTTCGACGATGCTTAGAAGCAGAGCACTTTTTCCACCCCAGCACCTTTTATGAAGCTTTATTCAACCGTCCTATACGTTGTAAAAAACTTAATGAAATATGAGAGCGAATACTTTGGAAATACGAGAAGAGAACTTGAGAGATTTTACGTTTGTATTTTCACTTTTTCTAAGCAGAGTTATGAAAGTATTTGGTTTTGTTCAGTGCTTTATGAGTTGTTATACGTACCCGATGGTCGGGGGTTATGCGTATTATGTAATTGACAGTTTTTACTTTTTTATTTTACTGATGATTATAAAGAGGTAAAGTTTGTGATGTTTTGAGTTTGTAAGGGGTAATCTCTGGATCTACTGAACCGATTTTGAAAATTCTTTGACTAATAGTAAGCCACATTACTTGTGAGTGTCATAGGCTATGTATCACCACGTTACTACCTAAGGTAGCGGAGCAGTAATCATAAACGTGAACAAATCCGGCAGATTCCCATACATTATCTGAAAATTAATAAAATACAGGTATATGTATGAAGGGGTGTGTGTTGGGTAACCTCCTCGAGTGTCGCTCCGATTCCGATCCCGCTGCAGTCCGGGGGGAACGGAATCGGAGCGGCCGGTACACCCTGGGCGGCGGTCAATGGCTTCCCCTTCAGCCCTTCATAGGGTTGGCATTGATCGTCGGCCAATACCCAACGTGGCGGGAACACATCGCTCTCCGTACTCCTCTGCTTTCAGAGGAGACAGGATGAGCGATGCTGTTAGTGGTGAGATGGCCCAGGGTCAGCCGGGGTGCGAGGGATATGCTCTATGGGTAACCTTACACCCCGGCGTCTGAAGACCCGAGACGGCGTGCGGTTTTAGTCGGTGCAAGCCCGACATAACCGCCCCCGCTGGCCGGCGGGGGGGTATCCGAAGGGATTTCCGCACGATAAAAAAAAAAAAAAAAAAAAAAAAAAAAGGTATATGTATGAAAGGATTGCAACGGGCGATCGAAATACGCCACTGACGAAGCCGTGGAGGGCCAGCTAGTTTTCAAACAACTTTGGCGTCTACTCATCAACAGGAGCAAGATTTTATTTTATATTTTTAATTTAGAAATGTTTTGCCACAGTTGATTGTAAAATGTGGAGTATGTTCATTATTCGGGCTCTAAATTTGATTCTGAATTCATATGATGCCCTCACTGTCCGTAGATGGTAGCACAAATGGAGCGGCCTGACTAAAGATGTACCAACCTCTCACTAGAAACCCACTTTAGTAGCAGTATTTCATACAGTTTGTGAGGGTAGCCTAAGTGCTATTCTCACAAAGTAAGCCTATCTTCTTCATTCCTCTTCACTTCAGTTTTGGTGTTGTAAATGTTTTTTTTTTAAGTTTTTAAGTAATTGCTTCCTTCTAGTATCCACCTTAGTAGTATAACAATACGTAATGAGTTTTTTGAGAACCTTTTGGGTTAAGTACTCTACGTTAAGTAGTCTAGGTACTGGTGGTAGAAATTTGATGACATAAATTTGTCACAAAATTCGGCCGGGTGGGTGCCGTGCACGATTGCGAAATACCTTCCATAGTAATCCAATTTCGGTTTCATTGCGTTCAGGGGTCAGCAAGTGCATAGCCGGGCAGGGGGGTTGTGGTCGCAGCACTAGTGGGACCGGGGGGTGTCACGCGGTGCTGCGACGACAATCCTCTTCTGATGAGGCCGTCAAGCTGAGTGCCACCATTGTTAACATGGTATATGTATGTAATGGTGACCCTCTTTCCTGAGACTTTACCTTCAGCTTACCATCAGGTGAGGTGAAGTCAAATTGACGGTTCCTAAAGCTATTTAAAAAAAAGTAACGTGGATTTCCTCCTGGTCCAAGAAAATAAATGTCAAGTAATAAAAACAAACATTACTACTAAAAAGTAATCGCGTTTTCAAATCTTCAAGTCATTACCTTTTCTATCAAACTTTAAACTTGCGAAAACACCGATTTGGTGCCAAAAACAATGTAAGTCAGCTTATAAAATGGCCTCCATGACCGTCACAAACAAATCCTTCGCCATTATACCCTCTAACAGGAGTTATAACGTCATGCCGTGTCATTATTCTTGCCCGTCGTCTTCATTAAGGGAAATGGAATGAATTCTTTTGATAATTATAGTCAGAGGGACTATAATAATCAAAAGAAGATATTCCTTTGAAACATGTTTACCTTTGGGATTATTAGAAGGTTGGAACAATTAGGTATTGGTACAAACGAAAAATATATTAATTGTAAAATATGGTTTTGTTTTTACCACTCCTTTTAAGTTCTATAGCTTTAACTAGCTGTACCCTTTTTTTTATTTTATTTTTTTCGTGCGGAAATCCCTTCGGATACCCCCCCCCCCCGCCGGCCAGCGGGGGCGGTTATGTCGGGCTTGAACCGACTAAAACCGCACACCGTCTCGGGTCTTCAGACGCCGGGGTGTAAGGTTACCCATAGAGCATATCCTTCGCACCCCGACTGACCATGGGCCATCTCACCACTAACAGCATCGCTCATCCTGTCTCCTCTGAAAACAGAGGAGTACGGAGAGCGATGTGTTCCCGCCACGTTGGGTATTGGCCGACGATCAATGCCAACCCTATGAAGGGGAAGCCATTGACCGCCGCCCAGGGTGTACCGGCCGCTCCGATTCTGTTCCCCCCGGACTGCAGCGGGATCGGAATCGAAGCGACACTCGAGGAGGTTACCCAATACACACCCCTAACTAGCTGTACCCGCGACTTGTCCGCGTGGACTTACATCTAGATTTTGATTTCTTTACCAGTAACCTAATACTTAATATTGTTTTTATCCAAAACCTATACAGAAATACCTAATGCCTAAGGACGTACCATAGTGTTATGAAACTGGTCAGTGCAAACATTTGCGTTAAGTGTCTCCACATGCTACTAATTTCGCCATCGATCGTCAGTGATTTGCAAAATCTCATCGTCATGTCATGATGTCATCCATATAGGAGACTGGTGCTCTTACGCTTTTGATTTAGATTAATTATCTATTGATTATTTTTCCTTTGTAAACATTGCCAAGGAGCTAAGTTTAAACCTTTACATGTGAAGGTCTATGTAAAGGTGTATACTTATCTCCTTGACCGTGTGTACATTTAAAAAGGCACAAAGGTGCGTGGTGGCGCAAGGTTTAGCTTTTTTAAAAGGCGGCTTATTGTCTTTTAGAAGAATATCAAATGAAAGTATCCAATGTTTATGTGATGAATCACGATGAGATAAAACTTTATTTTAACGGGTTTTGCCGTCTTTATTTGGTTTTTTTTCAGCAGCCTCGGTCTCCGGTCTCTGTAGCCAGAGTCTCCCCGTGACCATGGCTGCTGAAAAGCAATTTAAACGTCAGGAAGAGTGTGAACAATAAAAAAGTTAATATTTGTACTACACATTTCTTCAAAATGGTTTATTTCAAAATATTACATGAGATTGATAAGAGACTGATCGCGGGTTCAAGTTCCTTCCTAGATATTCTCTTTTTCCGATCTAAATCTATAGGAAGAGTAAAACATTTGGTTAAATCTTAATTATAATTAAAAATGCGAAATTTAGTTTGTTTGTTAAAACAACTAGATCAATTTGACTGACATTTTATACACAGGTAGAGCACGGTTGAGAATTGTTTTTATTTTAGGAATAGGTTCCTGCCATATGCCTTGTTAAATACTGTACTCGTTTCCCCGACGGGGAAACGAGTACAGTATTTAACAAGGCCCACCCCTCAGGAATACACTAGTGTTAATATAATCACCTACACGTACTAATAAACATTCTTGTAATGCGTTGTTAAAAAAATAGATTAGCTAACAATTGCAATTATTTTAAATGCATTGTCGTAAATAACCTCATTGCCATTTTTATTGGAATAGTTTGAGGTTGTTAATTACATATTTTTATACCTTTTTATCCATAAATTCCTTGTCTATACCTTCGCATGTATACATCATAAATATGTATGAGTATTAAGTCTGACTGCAATATGATTTACTTACATAAAATACGGCTATTTCCCGTGTAGGCTGAGACCACATCCCGCCATCTGCTTCTGTTCTTACACACTTCTGTCATTAAACCCTTCATACAAGTCCATCGGTTTGAGAATGCTTATAACCGGCTCTTCTTTTTCGATAAATCATCAATTTGATCAGTGTATGTTCTGCGAGGTCTACCCCGGCCTGATGCACACTTGCCTTATGGTGTGTCGTTCGCTCACTCACATAAACTCACTCAAATAAACTCACTCACTCAAGAGATTGTGCAAGTAAGTCCTTGTTAATTATTGCAATTCTATTTTTATTTAATATTTCGCTATTTATGTACAAGATTGAAGATTCAATAGAAATGTTGCCATTGCGAGGCTTTAATTCTCTCCGCCTTCTTTCAAATAAATTCCTTTGAAGTCCAGATTGGGCCTGTGGGACGTGGGTGGCGACTGGGAAGATGAAAAGCATTTGCAGGTATAATTATGTTGTGGCATAAATGAAGATGTAATAATGAGCTCTTTTGACGAATACGACATTTTTTAAAGAATTTATATATTTTCAGATCTTAGTTTTTTTATAAATATGTCTGGCATCTTTATCAGGAGAGTGGCGTTGATGTAAATATATTGCAGGGATACGATGAAAACAGAGATTTGAATCCCTTAGTGATTTGATCAAATCACCGAGGACGTTAACATAAGAACACGATTTTATCATTACCGTGTCTGTCACACAGTTATACTAGCAAAGAGACCGTCGTTAACTCTATCTTTCAAATGTATCCATTTCATAATGTTCACTCTTGCACGTTTGATAAATAAATTGAAAATTGAAAACTAGTGGGGCGGAAATCACACAGTGATTGTCAAACTTCGGCCCAAACTTAGATATTTTTAGGGACAATTTGAATGGTAGGTACCCGAAACCTGGGGTGTGTGTTGGGGAACCTCCTCGAGTGTCGCTCCGATTCCGAATCCGCTGCAGTCCGGGGGGAACGGAATCGGAGCGGCCGGTACACCCTGGGCGGCGGTCAATGGCTTCCCCTTCACCCCTTCATAGGGTTGGCATTGATCGTCGGCCAATACCCAACGTGGCGGGAACACATCGCTCTCCGTACTCCTCTGCTTTCAGAGGAGACAGGATGAGCGATGCTGTTAGTGGTGAGATGGTCCAGGGTCAGCCGGGGTGCGAGGGATATGCTCTATGGGTAACCTTACACCCCGGCGTCTGAAGACCCGAGACGGCGTGCGGTTTTGGTCGGTGCAAGCCCGACATAACCGCCCCCGCTAGCCGGCGGGGGGGTATCCGAAGGGATCTCCGCACGATAAAAAAAAAAAAAAAAAAAAAAAGGTACCCGAAACCTAGGGCACGCCGCAATAGCGGCGGTAAGGCCCATCATGGAGGATTGGCTAGAGAGGCGACACGGAAGCCTCTCGTACCGACTGACGCAGGTGATCTCCGGGAAGGGGTGCTGCGGGGACCACCTGCATCGGATCAGGAAGGAGTGTGTCATCACTGTGACGCGAGCGAGGACTCAGGGCTGCACACGCTGGCGGACTGCCCGGCGTGGGAGGCGCCGAGGCGTGACCTCGTGGCAGCCATCGGGGTGGGAGCCCTCTCGCTCGGCAGCATGATTGCGGCAATGGTGCGGAGCGCGAGCGCGTGGGCCGCCGCCACCTCCTTCTGCGAACATGTGATGCTCGCGAAGGAGATGGCGGAGCGCGCCCGGGAGAGGCTCAGAACTCTCCCGGCCCGCCGAGCCCGCAACATGCTCGCCGCGCGTCGCATGCGACTCAGGCGCCGGAGGTCGCTCAACGACCTCCGTCCTCCATGAGCGCAGGCCTGGGGGTGGCAGGTGAGGCCGCCTGTCACCCCAGCAGAAGCAGGCCGGGACGGTGGGGCGACTAGCGCCCCTCCCCCAAACCGGGGCAAGACGGGGACACCGTGGTTCCCAAACCCGAGGGGGCCATCTCGAAACCGGAGATGGCCCAGGGTCAGTCGGGGTGCGAGGGATATGCTCTATGGGCAACCTTACACCCCGTCGTCTGCAGACCCGAGACGGCGTGCGGTTTTAGTCGGTTTAAGCCCGACATAACCGCCCCCGCTTTCCGGCGGGTGGGTATCCGAGGGGATTTCCGCACGAAAACAAAAAAAAAAAAAAAAAAGGTACCCGAAACCTTGAACGTACAAACCCCAAAATCTAATCAGTTCTTCCCATTAACCAAACAAGATGATTGGCGAAAGAATTTTTTAAATCGGTTTACGCAATAACTCAAGAACCACTTCTTGAGTTATTGCGTAAACAGACATCCAGACCAACAGACAAACCGACACAAAAATGTTTTTTGCTTAATTAGACTTAGAATCATGTGAAACGTCGAGAAAAGTGATAAAAAGTGGGTGTAAGATTTTGATTTTTTTTGCGTGATTTTAAGACTTCGGTGTCCACCTGGTTGGTGGCCCGAAGTAATCTCTTTTCCCTAAATAATTTCTGGTTCTGTACAGGCAGTCTAGTAGTCTAGTAGCATACATGAATAGAAGTTGTTGCCCACAAGTGATTCATGGTCGTGCTTGCCGATTTATGAATCACCAGCTGTTACCCGCCGCTTCGCCCGCGTGGAATTCTGATTCCCGAACTCGGTAATCCATGGGAACCTATCCCAGGAATAAAAAGCTGTTGCCTATGTGTTATTTCAGACTATAATCTATTCCTTTACCAAATTTCAGCCGGATCCGTTCAGTCGTTAGAGCGTGATTGAGTAACAAACATCTAAATATACAAACTTACAAAATAATATTATATATTAGTACTAAGTAGGATAATCAGATCATTGATTTCCTATATGAGAAGGGGCCAACTCGAAACCGGAGACGGCCCTGGGTCAGTCAGGGTGCGAGGCAAATGCCTTATGGGCCACCTTACACCCTGGCGTCTGAAGACCCGAGACGGCGTGCGGTTTTAGTCGGTTCAAGCCTGACATAACCACTCCCGCTGGCCGGTGGGGGTGACTCCGAGGGGATTTCTTCATGACAAAAAAAAAGGTTCGGTACTCCATTCATGAATCTAAAGTGCAGTATTTTTTTCGTGCGTAAATCCCTTCGGATACCCCCCGCCGGCCAGCGTGGGCGGTTAAGTCGGGCTTGGCACGCACTTGATTAACGCATTACCTAATAAATCATTCCAACAAATCGATTAGTTTTATTTATAAAATTAGTAAAACTTTATATTTAGATCGGAAAAAGAGAACATCCAGGACGGGACTTGAAGCCGCTACCAGTCTCTTACAGGGGGAATTTGTTGTGAATTGTATTTGTTATACAGACATTATTATTTATCTGCGTATCTAGCTACCTCAAAACCTGTATTACTTTTTTTGACTTTTTCTGAATCGTTGTTTGTCCTATGAAGTTCCACGCAGGTGATTTTAAAAAAAGGATTTGTTTAATGTTTATTATCATTTGATTTCAGGTAATTACTGCAAAATATAACTGTTGGATTGTGTAAGTATACATACTCGTAAATACGTTAACTTAAATTTGACTTACTAAATGTTTTGTTTGGTACAACCAGTCTAGAAGTAGGTATACAACTATATCCTCCATGAGCGCAGGCCTGGGGGTGGCGGGTGAGGCCACCTGTCACCCCAGCAGAAGCAGGCCGGGACGGTGGGACGACTAGCGCCCCTCCCCCAAACCGGGGCAAGACGGGGACACCGTGGTTCCCAAACCCGAGGGGGCCATCTCGAAACCGGAGATGGCCCAGGGTCAGTCGGGGTGCGAGGGATATGCTCTATGGGCAACCTTACACCCCGGCGTCTGTAGACCCGAGACGGCGTGCGGTTTTAGTCGGTTCAAGCCCGACATAACCGCCCCCGCTGGCACGCGGGGGGGTATCCGAAGGGATTTCCGCACGATAAAAAAAAAAAAAAAAGGTATACAACTATACATAGTCATTGGACTCAATGGGTATATTACTACACGCACTCTCTTCTTCATACGAGCGCCAAATCCGGTTGCATCCAAACATGAACTTGGGAACCCGGGGTTCGCTATTTCACTCCTTCCTTCCACAACCTTATTGGTGGTAGAAATTTGATGACACAATTGTCACAAAATTCGGCCGGGTGGGTACCACCGTGCACGATTGAGAAAAACCCTCCATAGTAATCCAATTTCAGTTTGATTGCGTTCAGGGGCTATGCACAGGGGGATTGTGGTCGCAGCACTAGTGGGACCGGTGGGTGTCACGCGGTGCTGCGACGACAATCCTCTTCTGATGAGGCCGTCAAGCTGAGTGCCACCATTGTTAACATGGTAAGTGTATGTAATGGTGACCCTCTTTCCTGAGACTTTACCTTCAGCTTACCATTAGGCGAGATGAAGTCAAATTGACGTGTCCTAAATATATAAAAAAAAATTGTTTATTGTGGTTTTTACAGGAGCGACTGCCGTCTTATCGCCTCCATCTTGTCCGTCAATCAACTGTACTGGCTTGCAGTTGAGATTGCCTTGTGCCCCGAAGAACTTACACTTACAAAATTTGTATGCTAAACGAACTAATTCCAGTTATTTTAAGGGCTACGTTGCCAAATGGCAAAAAACGGAACCCTTATAGGTTCGTCATGTCTATCTGTCTGTCCGTCCTTATGTCACAGCCACTTTTTTCCGAAACTATAAGAACTATGCTGTTGAAACTTAGTAAGGAGATGTATTCTGTGAGACGCATTAAGATTTTCACACAAAATAGAAAAAAAAACAACAAATTTTGGGGGTCTCCATACTTAGAACTGAAACTCAAAAATATTTTTTTCATCAAACCCATACGATGGATAGGTCTTCAAAAAAATGATATTGAGGTTTCTAATATCATTTTTTTTCTAAACTGAATAGTTTGCGCGAGAGACCCTTCCAAAGTAACTTCCAAAGTAACTTCCAAAGTAACTTCTAAAATAAGGGAATGATAAAACTAAAAAAAATATATGATGTACATTACCATGTAAACTTCCAGCGAAAATTGGTTTGAACGAGATCTAGTAAGTTGTTTTTTTTTAATACGTCATAAATCGTAAACCGCAATCTACCTTTCATGTAATCAACTCAAATATAAAAATATTACTTGCTGCTACGGAACCCTTCATGGGCGAGTCCGACTCCCACTTGGCAGGTTTTTTAATATATTTTTGTACTCAATTTTCTGTGGTAAGATAACACCCTGTTCACTGAATTTTGCTCCTAAAAACTTCTCAGATGTTTCCTAAAAAATGTATTGATAAAAGCAAAATAATAACGTCGAGATACTAAGTAACCACCCACACACGTCTGTTAACTAAGATGAAAATATGAAAAGAAATGTCTATTTATAATGGAGCTTTCAACTCAACTTACTCGAACATTATGCCCGGGAGAGCTATGAAAGCACTGCCCACCTTCGCAAACACACGCGTGATGTTTATTTATAAATATAAGCTGAAAACTTCTTGTGGTATCGTTATTAATAAAAATTCTAACATTTTTTTATTACTTCTATCAATATTGAATTCGTGACATATTCACATAGTCAAATAGGTAGGTACTCTACTTTCAAGGAACTGTATTTTTCGTAATTAAGAGTACCGGTTGAAACAGGTGAATAAAAGTTACTTATTAGTAGAAATAGGTATATTTCGAGGAGGAAACGAGTCCTTGGTAGGACGTCCCCCCAGCAAGATGGATGGACGACCTGAAAAAGGTAGCTGGGATAGACTGGATGCGCAAGGCGGAGGATCAGGTGCTATGGCGCGTATTGGGAGAGGCCTATGTCCAGCAGTCGACTGCGATAGGCTGATTGATTGAGGTAAAATACAATTAAAACTGACAAGTAAAATATATCCTCTCTGTGTAGGATGAATATATTGTATATTAATTTTATATTATTTTGCTATTTTGTTCCAAAGAATCTCGTGTTAAGTAGACACTTCGACAACCTTTTTCTCATCTGTTTGTTAATCAATTTTCTTTTGTTTTTATAAGTAGTTTTTTATTGTATTTTCAGCATGGCTACTGGGGCCTTTGTGCCATTAGTAGCCATTGATGAGCTTACGGAACTTTATTACTACGATGCTATTATACTTCCTGTTTTGTGGAAATTCAAACGATTTAACATTCAACACTGAAAAACAATTGAATGAAAAAAAACATTGCTTTGTTTTAGCGGGAAACTGACAAGTGACAGCTATTATTTATACACCATTTTGTTCCATTAGACATGCAAGGATTCATTCAAAGCATTTCACCTGTCAAATTTTGATGCATAATTACTTTTCCTTCTTTTTTTGGTTTCGGAGATAGTGTAGTTATGCCTATTGTTTTGCGTGAAGAAGGTGTCATAGACAAAGTACTTGACATATCGTCTGCTCGTTCGAAACACGTCGGTGTAATCTTGTAAGTGGGTGTGGTGAGTGGAACAAAGTAGTGCAGTCGAAGGTATTAGGTCAGTTTGCATTTAAGCGAATTGTGAAACTTTGTTAAAGCAATGCAGCTAGGTTTTAGTTACTGCAATATACCATTTGAGGAGTAACATTCACTTTATTTTTATTTAGACCCTTTCCTACTCCTCCTTTCCGTAATTTGGTTTGATTGACTTTCACTGTAGTGACTACCGTCAGACCTCCGCCCCCTTTGGAAAACTTACCACTTCGTTCATCAATAAGCAGCTTGGGTCTCGATGATCTAGGTGGGCCCCTCTTTTACTCGTCTCTCTCTTCGAGAATATATATATAGAGACTTAATTAAGCATATGCTTACCTGCTAAATTGAAAATGGGCTATTAATAAGGAACTGGAATACTCTACCCGTTCTTCTACCTGTTTCCTTATTCTTACAATTCCGGGTTCTTTAAGCGGGGCGTGAAAAAACATCTGTCAATGCTGTCGACCATTTTAGGATCGACAGCATTTGGAATGGTGGTCCTTATCTTCTGGATTTCATGCTAGCTTCTTACCATTCAGGGACGTGCACGTAATTGATGGACTGAATATAAAAAAAATCGACGGGTTGCACTCCGGGAGCGCCGGCAGAAGTGAAAACTTGAATATTAACGTTGTGCATTTTTGATATTTTGGAATGGTTAGGGAATAATTTTGCACGAATTGCTTTAATTATCAGTATAAAAGTACTATCATTTATGTGGTAACATACAATATGCATTTATTGCGCTATCGTATACAGACATGACAATTTATATTACATTTAAAATGTAACACTTCAGAACTATTACAATTACTTTACATTAAAAAGTTTATCTCTCAGAAAAATCAACTTCCATCAATAATTTCAACGACTTTTTCACCGTCATTACTACCAGAACCATCATCTCCCTCATTTTCTTTCGCTATTTCTTCGTCACTTTTTTCATTAATAGATGCACTTTGTTTAATTTCCATTTTATATCAATAAATTTATGGCGCAAAATAGAATAAATATTACAAAAAGTTATATGATGACATAAAGTGTTTGTTGGGCCTCGGTCGGAATCGATCTCAGTCTTGTCGAAGTCAACGACCACTCATTAGACGAACGCGCCACCAAGGTTGTTAAGTACAGTGTGAAATTAGAGCTTCCTTATTTGTTGTCTTACGTTCAGGTCACGTGTTTACTGACGCGAGTTTAACCTTATTTACCCATTACAAAAAAGTGCACAACGCCGCTAAACAAGTTTTCACTTTAAAAATGATAAAACTATACAGCGAACAGATTTAGATAAAATCCTTTCTTTGTTCTTGTCTTTGTTCCACTAATCTTTCCCACCTTCGTCGTCGTCTTTGTTCCACTTCATAGAGATTTTAAAAATAGAAAAGCCCTTTCTTACGTACTGAATATAAAAAATATAACTAGTGTTGCATTAAGGTTTCTCCATATAAAATCCACGCAAAATCTCTATGGTACTGAGAAATATAAATAAACATTGAGCTAGTTCGTTTGTTCTTTATTTGAATTAAAAACTTAAAATGTCTTCTGGCTACGTAATAGAAATAATTGCTAGAACACGTTATTTGCAGCAGGCTTTGTATTTTTTAAATATATTATGATGAAACTTTAAAGATCATGACTATTTTATCATGAAAATATATTTCAAAATGTTATTGGTGGGTGTATATATGGTGAGTGAGTAATGTAAGAAATTTCATGGTCACGTGCGTTTGGTATGATGTCAAACTAATTGCTAAATAGCTCGATTTTGTGAACACAAAACGATAACCACCGCTTAAAATTCTTAACGGTTAAATAATGAGTTACAAATTAACGAAACTGTCCTTGAATCCGAAATTTTAGCATCGCTCTTAGTTTAGTTGTGTAAATTGAGTTTCTTTTGAGAAATTGACACGATTTCTATGTACCGTTTTTTCTACCTATTTTATACTAGTTAAATATTAGACAATGGAACAAAGATTGTGACACAGCACATTGCTTATGCAGTTGTGAAAATGAAATGAATTTTCAATAAGTATGAATAATTTTATTACAAACCATAAGTACTTGCTTTGCACACAAATTATGAGTAAATCTCGAAGAGACGTCGATAAAAATGTAGGTGGTTTTACAGGTGACAGCTTAAAAAAAACAAGTATGGAGAGTCAAAATGTACCTTCTTATTCAATGATGGTTTGCATTTGAAATATGATACCTGCTTTGATTGTTAGGAAATTTATCGGGGAATAAATGACGCCCGATAATTTTTTTGTACTCTGTATTTTATAGTTTAGCAGAAAATTGCTTTAAAGAGACCAAAGTCAGGCATGCTCCACTTGCCTCAATAGTGAGGTAAGTGGAGCGTGGGTATGAGGTAAGTTGAGCAAAGTAAGAATTGCATAAATAAAATAAATATAAAGATAAATGAAATAAAGGTAAATCATTATATCTATTAATTATTATCACGAAAAAACAAGACTCAGTCTTATAATTTTAAACTTATTTACGGAGTTCGTGACCCGCGAACCACGTTTTATTAGTTGGTGTCTTTGCTTTCAGTGTTAAATCATATTACTCTGCATATGCTTGTTAGTTCAGACTTTCTGATGGACAATTCGGGATTTTCTTTTCAAGATTAAACTGACTGACCAACTAGCTCCCTGTCACGTTTTTTAAGAGATTTTTAAATATTGGTCACGTCAATATAACTTTACCTCGCCTGAAGGTAAGCTAAAGGTAAAGTCACGGGAATGAGGGTCACTATTACAGACACCGACAATATCACAATGGTGGCTCTCTGCTTGATGGCCTCATCAGATGCCTTTCACACCCCGCTTTAAGGACCCGGGACTGTAGGAAGAAGGGAACACGTGTGCTGGTAAAGAATTCCAAATCTTGATGGTGCGGCAAAAAAAAGAGGTGCCGAACCGGCTTGTTTCTTGATGGAATTGTTTGCACCGTTGAGGGTGATACCTCAGTCTTGCACGTGTTGTCCTTTATAGGAAATCGAACTTAAAAAAGGTATTAAAATACAATAAACTATTTAATTAAGTAAGTACCAATGCGTACCAGATGCCTGAGACATCTGTTCTTGCAATTTCAGAAGATAAATATTAGAGCTAACTTTTTACTTTTGAGTCCGCGTAAAAAAACAAACGAAGCTTGCCACTAACTTCTGCGTCTCATGATAACTGGTAATGGCGGATTGTCCTCTCCCACAGATCTCACTGTCCACCATACTGAGTTCCTGCGTCACATGTTTAGTTTTGGAGATATTTTGATTGCCCAACTTACCCGGTTTCTTAACACATTTCTCCCTACCCTAGTCATTAAAAATAGCACCAACCTATTGGTGAACAGAACGTAAATACATTTTTAATCCTATTTCGAGTGCCAATCCAGTCAAAGCTTGCACTTAGGAGCCCGGGGCTCGCTGTCCTTCTCCTCTATTCCATATTGGTTTATCCTATCCTACGAGGGTAGCCTGCGCCAGAGCTTCGTCCGTCAATCAGCAGGTGTACCGGCTTGCAGGTGTGGTTGGCTTGGGATCCCCAGATCTCGATGGGGTCCCATATTCTAATAATATCTAATAAGTTATTGTTGTTATTTCTGTCAAGTACACAAAACATTATAATATGATATTGTCGGAAGTTTACGCGAATGTCACACATTGATATGAAACTTTTTTTAACGGATTCTATCGCGATTTATTGGATGTTATTTTATATTTTGCATTGATCCCGAGGTTGCGGTTGCTTTTCAGCAGTCATGGTCACGGGGATCGTCGGGATCAATGCAAAATTTAAAATAACATCAAATAAACATTATAATATGTTCACGTTTTGTACACCATGAAATTTTGCTATATGTACCTAATTTTACTAATATTTTGTACCTGTACCTTAACGTCGAAGTATATTGTTTTCTTTCTTTATTTTTTTAATAGTATAAAGATGAAAGATTTGATTGTTAGTAATATATTAGTAAACACTGAAATTACTGTACCGATTTCAAATTTACACACACATTATCCTTGAGTAATATAGTAATAGTCTACTTTTTATCCCAATATTACTACGGGAAAAGTACACGCGAGCGAACCCGCGGGCAACAGTCAGTTTATATTTTACTTGGCAACGTAAATACGCCAAGACGTCATATTCCGTGGCGAGACTCAGGCGCCTTGATGTCCATAACCAAACAGTTACCTATTTAAAATATCCACGTCAGTGTATTCAAATAGAGTTACGTATTTCGTCAGTTTCGGCTTTGGCGTGAATACGTCATGCTTCTACAGTGGGAGGCAATTCAGAAAACTTGACGATAACAAAATCGAGTGATACAATTTGGTGTGTCAGCTACATATTTATCAGACACATCTCAAATCTAATAACACCACTCTATAGCTGGGTTACCGTTGAAGTAGAATACAATTATTATCTTCTCTTCCTGTAGCTTCATACAAGGTGACAAGAGATTGGCCTGATATCCACCTAACAATAAGAATGCCCCAAAAAGTACCCTTTTTTTTATTTTTTTATCGTGCGGAAATCCCTTCGGATACCCCCCCGCCGGACAGCGGGGGCGGTTATGTCGGGCTTGCACCGACTAAAACCGCACGCCGTCTCGGGTCTTCAGACGCCGGGGTGTAAGGTTACCCATAGAGCATATCCCTCGCACCCCGGCTGACCCTGGGCCATCTCACCACTAACAGCATCGCTCATCCTGTCTCCTCTGAAAGCAGAGGAGTACGGAGAGCGATGTGTTCCCGCCACGTTGGGTATTGGCCGACGATCAATGCCAACCCTATGAAGGGGTGAAGGGGAAGCCATTGACCGCCGCCCAGGGTGTACCGGCCGCTCCGATTCCGTTCCCCCCGAACTGCAGCGGGATCGGAATCGGAGCGACACTCGAGGAGGTTACCCAACACACACCCCGCCCCAAAAAGTACCCAATTGAAGTTATGCGTACCTTTTTTTTTTCGTGCAGAAATCCCTTCGGATACCCCCCCCCCCCCCCCCGCCGGCCAGCGGAGGCGGTTATGTCGGGCTTGAACCGACTAAAACCGCACGCCGTCTCGGGTCTTCAGACGCCGGGGTGTAAGGTTGCCCATAGAGCATATTCCTCGCACCCCGACTGACCCTGGGCCATCTCAAGGTATGCGTACCTATCTGTGTCCTGTAGATGTAGTTCGGTTTTAATTATTTATCTTTAAGCAGAGAATACTGCTGAAAATTCTTAATAGAAAAACCCATTACCAGTTTCTGACCCGGAAATTGAACCCGAAATGACTAAACTAGGTTCATCTAATATCAATAAGGCTCTTTTTTAGTTTTACAAACTGTAGAATTATTCTTTTCTATATCCTTGTAACTATTTTAAGTCTAGCTGGGCCTGAAAAATGCATACACTGCGGCATTGCAGAGCTGTAGTTCTTCACAAACAATAGATAAGAGCCTCGAGATGCTGGGTGGTTTCAAGAGGGAGGGAGACGTAAGAGGGGGGTTATTCATCAGGCATCCCATCGCTCGCGGCGGATCTTACAAGCTACGGTCCGAAATTCATAGTTAGTCGTACGTGTGGTTTGTTTTGGAGTTAATTACAAATACGTCTTAAAAGGCTGATTTTGTTATATTTGAAAAACTTACACTGAATGAACCTACTTAATCTATATTTAATATTATGAAGAGGAAAGATTTGTATTTTTGTAAGTTTGTAATGCATAAACTCAAAAACTACTAGACCGATATAATAAAAATCATTCATCATCAGAAAGCTACATTATTCCTGAGTAACATAGGCTGTAGCTGTAATTTTTTTTTTTATATTTTTATTTTTATTTTACCGATATTATGTTTTTCTGTTTCAAATACATATTTTGTCGATACCAAGTCATCTCACCAAATTCAGAGACCTAATTTTGTGACACCTTATATACTAGCTACTAGACGAGCTGTTTAGAACAAAAAATGTGTCACGTTTCCTGGGTGAGGCAAGAATGAAGAAGAAGAAATTCAAAATTTCGAATGGAACGGAACATAGAAACTAGATAAATGTGTTATTGAATTTCGACACCTTTTTTTACGTGTGGAAGCCCCCACGAGCTCACCCCATCAGTGCCAACGATGTGGTGGGTGTGTCGTAATCGGACTGACTAAAACCACACGGTGTCCTCCCAAGCGCCCATTGCCGGGCACCCCGGGTAAGCCCTCGAAAGGTAGTATTTTTACAGACAGCGTGCCTTTATGTAACAGTGGCCTATTGTTGTTGGTCTAGTAGTGGTCTTAAAATCAATACCAAGTTTTTTTTTCCTACAACCAGTCTAACAGTATATATGAAGTCATTGGATAAAACTAATTTCATAGGAGTGTACAGGTAATATTTCCGTAACAGATACGTCAATAATCATAACCGCATCAATTTTTGTTCAAATCATCTGGTGAATATATTACGTACTATCACACCCAACCTTCGATAAATCTTTTGTTTTAAACAAGTACTGCCTCATGTTCCATAACACTTTGTTTAATAATTATAAATATTCGCGGAAATCTGATAACATTTGTCATTACTATCGTATTACTGAAAATAGTGTTATTTCAAAACGGCCATTCACTGACCGATATATTAGTAATCTTTACTCCAAATATGAAACAAAGTTAATTTGAGACAATTTTGTGCTTATCCTTGTGGTCGGAGTAATTTTTAAGAAAATATAAAAGCAACAATACAGAGCAGAACCTAAAAGCTATTCCTCTTTTTTAGGGTTCCGTAGCCAAATGGCAAAAAACGGAACCCTTATAGATTCGTCATGTCTGTGTGTCTGTCCGTCCGTAGGTATGACACACAAACTTTATTCCGAAACAATAAGAACTATGCTGTGGAAACTTGGTAAGTAGATGTATTCTGTGAATCGCATTAAGATTTTTATATTATATTATTTATTATTATTAAATATTATTTAATGTTATACATCGTAAACCGCAATTTACCTTTCATTCAATCAACTCAAATATAAAAATTTAAAAAACATTATTATGTTACTTACTGCTGCGCAACACTTCATGGGCGAGTCCGCATCGCACTTGGCCGGTATATAAAAATGGTTCAGTGTCTTTTTGTTGCAGAAGATTATTTATTTCGCTATTATTTTCCTTTGGACAGTAAGATAAAAACTTTGACTCTGCGCATATGTTTTTTTCTTTTACTTATGGTAAATCTATGAAATTATAAAGGACAACCTCGTGCGGTATTTAAGGACAGTTCATTAGCTTCGAATTGGGAGCAACCATTCGTCTTTTTTTTTTTATATTTAGGACACGTCAATGTGACTTTACCTCGTCTGATGGTAAGCTGAAGGTAAAGTCTCAGGAAAGAGGGTCACCATTACATACACGTACCATGTTAACAATGGTGGCACTCAGCTTGACGGCCTCATCAGAAGAGGATTGTCGTCGCAGCACCGCGTGACCCCCACCGGTCCCACTAGTGCTGCGACCACAACCCCCTTGCCCGGCTATGCACTTGCTGACCCCTGATCGCAATCAAACTGAAGTTGGATTACTATGGAGGGTTTTTCGCAATCGTGCACAGTGGTACCCACCCGGCCGAATTTTGTGACAAATTTGTGTCATCAAATTTCTACCACCAGTCAACTAAAAACATATTATTAAACTTTTGTAGGAGGATTTTATTGTTTAACAATAATGCCCTTCCTCTGACAAACACATATATGTCCTTATAACAAACACAACGCTACTGTATGTTGTCTTATGTTTTTAGGGTTCCGTTGCCAGATGGCAAAAAACGGAGCCCTTATAGATTCGTCATGTCTGTCTGTCTGTCCGTCCGTATGTCACAGCCACTTTTTTCCTAAACTATAAGATCTATGCTGTTGAAACTTGGTAAGTAGATGTATTCTGTGAACCGCATTAAGATTTTCATACAAAAATAGAAAAATAAACAATAAATTTTGGGGGTACCCATACTTAGAACTGAAACTCAGAATTTTTTTTTGATCAAACCCATATGTGTGTATATTTATGGATGGTCTTCAAAAATGATATTGAGGTTTCTGATATCATTTTTTTCTAAACTGAATAGTTTGTGCGAGAGACACTTCCAAAGTGGTAAAATGTGTGTCCCTCCCCTGTAACTTCTAAAATAAGAGAATGATAAAACTAAAAAAAAAATTTTGATGTACATTACCATGTTGGAAGTTTATTTCAACGATAATTGGTTTGAACGAGATCTAGTAAGTAGTTTTTTTTTAATACGTCATAAATCGTTAACTGCAATTTACCTTTCATTCAATCAACTCAAATATAAAAATAAAAAAAAAACATTATTATGTTACTTGCTGCTACGGAACCCTTAATGGGCGAGTCCAACTCGCACTTGGCAGCTTTTTTCTTTTGGAGCTCACTGTACCTGAATGGAATGCAAACTTGGTCAGCTGTAGACGAAGTTATAATTACTTCATTTGGACCTTGTATATCTACTTCTGCTATATCTGCGCTAATGTTATTCATCTGGGGTGAATTTTCGCACGTATAATCTTTTCTGCTGTACGTATTATATTCAAGTATAGCTCATTTACATCATGAGCTCTGAAGCCTTCCCTGTACACAGGAAGAGGTCTTTTGTGTCAACAAATCCTCCAATTAACAGCTGATTAACTTTGATGCGTCGATGCGGGTTCCCAGATAGTTTAACTTTCCAGAGAAATCATCAAGTGTCATTTCGTAGGTCACTGCTTTTGATGCTTAAGTTTGTGGCAGTTCAGTCCCAATCTGTATCTTGTACATATACCTAAAACAAACATAGGTACAGGATGTTGGTGAAATATGTAAAACATACAGATTAATATATTATAATAAATATATATATGTATATATATACAGTATATATATACAGGGTGTATTTTTGAAACGGGCAAGTAAGGGCAAGTACCTTTACCGTTGTAGTTACAGCAAAACGTTCATAGGAGACCTTCCCTAACTTTTATGTTTTATGAGATATTTTGAACTGCATTCACAGATTTTGCAAAAATCTTACAGTTAGCAAAAAAATGCAGAATGTCCAATTTTTTTTGTGCCAATCGATTCTATTTCATGTGGGGATCAAAAAACTATGGGACCATTTTAGCTTTCAGTACTAGGAAAGACAGAAATCGCCAAAAACGTTTCCCATACATTTCGGCAAGAGAATCAAATTTCTACAATGGTCAAGCGTTTTTTTCATGGGCAGGAAGTGGGTAGGATTGACTATAAAGTAAATAAAAAGAATTTTTACCCACAAATGTTGAGTTTGATTCGAATATCTTTATGTCATTCTTAGTATCAGCTGAGAAAATTTGTATAAGTTATTAATTAAGAATTTTGGCTAAAATGTCTTCTAATCGTGAAAAAATTGCCTTATTAGAAGCCTATTTTGTCAATAATCGAAACGTGGGAGCTGCATTAGTGTGGTACCGCAATAAGTTTCCGTTGCGGCATGTGCCAACAAGAAAGGTTATTACAAATCTTTTGAAAAACCTGGAATTGCAGGGTTCTTTCATAAGCAAGCGGCAGCCTCGTGTGGACATAGACACGGAGATTGCGGTTCTGACTTATGTCGAAGCATATCTAGAGGTATCGTCCAGGCATGTCGCTCTTGAAGTAGGTGTTTCCAGTGGGAAAATACAAGGGAGTGCCCTTGTGACAAAGATATGGAAAAAATACGGCTATAAGTGTTATTGATATGGGCGCATAGTTCAAGTGTTACGTCCGTGTGATGATGTTCGAAGGCTTACTTTTTGCAGATGGCTAAGAGGAAAAATAAGCCGAGATCATGAATCTTTGAATTACATACTGTGGTTTGACGAAACAAGTTTTTCCAATAACGGTATGTACAACCAAAAAAATCATCACTATTGGTCCAAAGAAAATCCACGATGAGTTACGGCAAGTCATAATCAGGTTCGTTTCTCATTCAACTGCTGATGTGGTATACTGTCCAATCGAGTCATAATGGTGGAATTTTATGAAGGGAAACTAAATTCTGCCATGTATAATGACGTTATTTTACACCATCTTGAAAACGAATTGGACGAATGGCCCCTGTCGGAATTGCGAAAAGTTCATTTAAAAACAAGATGGTGCTCCGCCACATAACAGCCACCTTTCACGTTCCAATTTGAGCCGCCTATTCGGTACACAGTGAATAGGTACACATGTTCCAACACAGTGGCCACCTCGTAGCCCCGATCTAACGCCACTCGATTTTTTTTATGGGGCTTCCTAAAAAACGAGGTGTCTAAGACGGCGTACACCAGTGTTCAAGAGCTCAAGGATGCATTAACGACCATTTTACGTAATATTCATCCCAGAACATCATTAGCCGCCATTCGTTCATTGCAAAAATGTATAAACTTATGTATTGGTGAAAATGGAAGTCATTTTGAGCAATTTATTTCATAAACTAATTTCATACATTTTCATACATTAGATTTTTTTTTACTTACAAAGTTCAAAATTTTACCTGACCCATGAGTTTCGAGTTGATTTATCGTATTTCCGTAGGAAATGTATTGGAAAAGTTTTTGGTGATTTCTGTCTTTCCTAGTACTCAAAGCTAAAATGGTCCTCTAGAGTCTTTTGATCCCCACATGAAATAGAATCGATTGGCACAAAAAAATTTTTGGACTTTTGTATTTTTTTTCGCTAACTAAGATTTTTGCAAAATCTGTGACTGTATTCTGTATTCAAAATATCTCAAAAAGTTAGGGAAGGTCTCCTAAGAACGTTTTGCTGTAACGACAACGGTAAAGGTACTTGCCCTTACTTGCCCGTTTCAAAAATACACCCTGTATATATTTCTACTTGTAGATATTTTAAGGTCCTCGTATGGAATAGTAGCTAGTAAATAGAGATTTGTAGAATTGTCGTTAAAACTACCGGATGCCCGATCAACGCAACCAATGGCCCATCAAAAATGTTCTTACTTGTAAACCTACCTGTGTCCCTCTCTCAACATGCTCAACAGTGAACACTTTTAGCTAATTTAGTGATATTATGTAACTCTCTCTCTAACAAGTTCAACAGTGAATGCCCCCTGTTAGCTCAGTACTGTTCTCAAGGTTTTATAGATAAAATATCTGTATGTTTTGCATAACAATTGAGAACAATATTTTAGTTGTTAGTTTAACTGACACCAAGGTCTTCGACATGGTTCGTGAAAATGCGTGACAACGAATAAATTTGCGTTTCTTAATTTACTATGACATGTTTTAGTCCCACAGTCACTAAAAATTTTCAACTAATTGAAAACCCCTCTTTTATAAAAGTCGATAAAAAGTGCTTTAAGGTAAAAAAAGTATCAATAATATGATGTCATTCCCATACGCTACTGGCATGGCATGGCCAAAATTGCTAATACGATATCACTTTATCTAGAGACCCTTATAACGAAATTTACTAGAATTTAAAAGGATTTCATTACCGAAACCGCTGAAAATTCTGGCTTAAATATATATTAGGCATTTTTCAGTGAAGCAGACATTATTTCACAGCTAGCGTTCTAGTTCGAGCTAGTCTACTTAACTTTATAGAATACTTTGGCTAACTAATGAGTTTTCGCATAATATATGTATATCCGGTACGACAACCCAGGCTTATTTGCTAGGCCAATACTATTAATAGAAATGGAGAGAAACAGTGTACTTACCGAATAATCTTATCATATCTCATAAAAAATTACGATAAAATTAGTTTTGTTTCTATGCTAGCAGTTGCTCGCGGCCCCGCTCGTTTGGATATTGGATGTCGTGCCCAGATGATTCTATTGTTGATCATATCTTCGGTTGTACTCAACCAATTGCAATCAAACATACGGCAGTTATTAAGTGTGACCAAACCCATTCTTCAAAAGACAGATAAAAATTCTAAAAATTGTTTTTTTTTTTGTCATAAATGACATACATGTGCATTTATTAAACAGCTGTTAAGTATTTTAACATTACAAACAGACACTCCAATTTTATTTATTTGTATAGATAGAGTATAAATTGCTTATCAAAAACATCATGTTGTGTTGTTGTTTACTCATTACGTGACAATGAGTAAAATCGATATGTTACAACCATAGAACTCTTAATATTAAGTTTCATTAAGACCTCTGTGGTTACAACACATGACCACATGTTGCAGCGTATCTGCTTTTTTAATGTGGCCTGATAACACATATGTGGATTGCGTTGTATTGATGACGTCATTTTATTCATTCATGGCTGTTTTTCATAGTAAATCAGTTATTTGTCGTCTTCGCGAAATGCTGTGTCTATAGAATAATAGCTATTAATCACTAATGATTAGGAATCCAGGTTGCAACTCAAAGCTTTGGAGCTACGGATGCGGATCCGTAGCTCTCCTACTTTTTTCGGTACGTTCTATTGGCATTTACGGGAGCGGCCACTCAACCCCATAAGCCAGCACCATGGCCTCAAACGTTAATAAATGGCTCGTATGACGTAATCGGCGGTTATCAATATGCTCGATTTTTATACTATGTATTTAATGCACATACGATATTTGTTTGACAACTTGAGTGACAACTCGCCCTCGCTTCGGTTTATATGAGTTTTTTTAACTCAAGCCATCGTAATTTACACATAATATATAGCCAATGTCCATCGGGGATAATGTACCGTTCAAATGGCGAAAGAATTTTTCCAATAAGTGCAGTGGTTCCGAAGATTACACTCAACATATAAACGTATTCACAAAATTCGGCCTCTCTTTATATTACATCTTCTATACTATTCGAAAATTGTAAATTAGTTGTGTCTGCAAACTGGAGATATTAAGAAAAATATTAAAAATAAATAGACGATTTTTTTTGGAATTCTTGTCAGTTTGATTGCGATAGACGCAAACACTACTGAACGGATTTTCGGAGCTGTTCTTAGAAAGGTTTTGGTTAGATATTATCTATTTCTCTATCTATTATTAACCACAGATATTATCAAAAAACGATAACCGACCTCCGCGCGGCCCGAGCCGCGGGTATCAGCTAGTATTAGTATAGAAGTATAGATACAGTATAGGCTTCAGTTTTAATCAAAATCCTAAACGTTATCAGAAATTTCACTTCCACTTTCGAAGTTAACGGACAAGTACTGTCAAAGCACATTACCACTAAGATGTTCTCAGCTGAACCAATAAGGCTTAGTACGCAACGACAATGTACACTCGCGTTTAATTCCGTTTCGGTACACTTGATTACGGTTTACGGTACAGTCGTCAACAGCGAACTTAGTCGTAGTTGGGCTTTGTTGGGGATTGGTGTTAACAGACATGTTCAACGGCAATGATTTCGTATTGAGTTACGCTTGCGTGAAATTATTTAACATGATGGCACATGCAATAGGGAACTTGACTGACAAGTCTAATCAGTTTGATATCGTCGGAAGTTTGTGCAAATATCACACATTGAAATATAATCATTTTTACCGGATTCTATCGCGATTTATTTGGTTTGTTTGGTTGGAATGTACTACAAGCTTGGGATTTAGTCATCCATTTAATTAAACCCAACAAAAAGCAAAATACAACTAGAGTTCATGATTCTGTGAGTTTATTCGGCGCAAATAGTAACACAAACAATTCAACATAGTTCGGGTACTTCGAAATAACTTATACTTCAACATAGTTCGGGTACTTTGAGATAACTTACACTTCAAACTATATGAGAACCACCATGTCTTGAGTCTCCTCGTGACCATGGCTGCTGAAAAGCACCGAAAAGTCGGGATCAGTGTAAATAATTCACACCCAAAATAAATCGCGATAGAATCTTTTATTTCAATATCTAATCAGTATTTTTTTAAACGACTAAATTGTAAGTTGTTATGCAAAATTGTATAAAATAAAGAATTATGATGTCATCATTCATTATTGTCAGATCTAATACCTTTAAATGAGCAATTCTTGTTTATGCTAAGTATTATAAAATTTTAAATTAAAGTCGGAATTATAATTCGATTCCAGATTTGACAATTTCAGTGTTGCAACGTTATTGTTTCTATACATTGGAGATATTAACTAGGTCTGCAAGGCGAATCGCTGCTTGCAATGTTGAGCTGAGTGAGACATCGTGATTATTCAAGTCCGATTTTGAAAATTCTTTTTGAAAAACTCTGGACATGCTTTCTGAGCGTGTAAAGTTTGGTCACAGTGTCTCGAGCAGTTATTATGTAATTCCATCTGGAATTTTTTTAACGGTGATCATTCCTCTGTGGTAGCATTAATTTTTTCAAAATATATCCATAAACCTTCCTCTGATTGACCTCTTTAATCATGCCAAATTTTGTTCTGATTGAATTAGTAGTTTAGGAGACCTGTGACAAAGAAAATCCTGAAGTCTGGTATGAGTAGCTTTCGCTCGACTTCGTCTCACTCAGCTAAAAAAAGAAATGTAATGTATGTTAAATTCAGTAAATTCTGAAAACAATAATATTTTTTTGTTGGAATTCTTGTCTGTTTATCAGTTTGTCTGTTTGTTCGCGATAGACGCAAAAACTATTAAACGGATTTTGATGCGGTTTTTTCTATCAGAAATAAAGACTCAGATTAAAAATCTACCGAAATTTCACGATTTTCGTGAAATTTAGTATACAGGGGTTTCGGGAGCGATAAACCAATCTAACAAGATTTCATTTTTGAAAAACGTCGGAAAAAAACCGATCAAGGCTCGGTCACCCAGATATTAATTTACTATATTGGGAGAATGCAGTGGATACTAGCTCTTTTTTTCTGACGTGCCAAATCAAACGCTGGGCAATGTAGTTAAACTATGCTGTGAAATAGAATCATCATCATCATCATCATCATCACAGCGTTAGTCCCGGTTACATCGGTACCCGGTTTGGAGTCCGGGGTCCGCTCTCCTACTCTTTCTCTTGATTTGGCTTATCTTGACTTTTGCGGGAGCGACTACAGGGGTCAGACCCCCTAACCCCGAGAGCCTGCGCCAGAGATTCATCCATTCTTTAGGTCCTGAAGATCTAGGTGGGGCCCCATATACCTATCGTAGAATATAATTCTAATTCTTACCTATATTATAAATGTGAAAGTTTGTGAAGATGTATATTTGGAGTTTTGTTACTCATTCACGCTCTAACGGCTGAATGGATGTGGCTGAAATTTGGTACAGGGATAGATTATTATATTCCGGAATAACACATAGGCTCCTTTTTCCCTGGTATAGGTTCCCAATGGTTTGCGGTAACAGGATCAGAATTCCACGCGGGTGAAGTCGCAGGCAATAGCTAGTATAGAATATTACTAGGCGCCCTTGTCTGACGATAGCGATGGGTATGGTGAGGGCATCGTGACACGGCACCATCCCTCAAATTGGACTCTTAACTAATAAGTAGTCGTTTCTACTTAAAATGACTACATTTAGAACTTATTGCTTTTAATTTATTAACAGTAGGGATGCGGCATGGCTTTTCGTGTCTGTACTATCCGGTATCCGGAGTATTTGACCATTTATAACCGTGCCAAGCCTATTGCTACATAATACATACTTACGTTAATCAAAATGACATCACAGGCATGAGGATACTCGCATGTATATAGGAAACACGTCAGCGGTTAGATC
Organism: Cybosia mesomella; assembly: GCA_946251805.1. Classification (NCBI taxonomy): domain Eukaryota; kingdom Metazoa; phylum Arthropoda; class Insecta; order Lepidoptera; family Erebidae; genus Cybosia; species Cybosia mesomella. The sequence continues at coordinate 6,879,295 of OX276406.1, forward strand.
ATTTATTAGGATAGTAAATGAAATACTTATGTTCAGTAAATATCAATTCATCTGTACTTCTGTACTAATATTATAAAGAGAAAAGATTTCTTTATTTATTATAGATAAACTCTTTTAATATTTCTTTCACCATTAGGAAGCTATTTTATTCCGAAGTAACATAAGCTACTTTTTATTTCGATATTTCCACAAGATCAGGATTAACGCGGGTGAAACCGCGGGGCGATGCTAGTTATAGAAAATTAGAAAAGCTTCCCAAAATCTTCTAATCTTAACTCCACCCGCGTTGGATTCTGATTCCGTTCCCACAACCCATACGAGCATATTCCAGGGATAAAAAGTAACCTATGTGTTATTCCAGATTATAGTCTATCCTTGTTATGAATTTCAGCCAGAACCATTTAGTTGTTCTAGCGTCATTGAATAACAAACCTCTTCACAAACTCTACTACAATTCTAACTACATTTCTAATACTAGTAAGATAATCCAAAAAGCTTGAAACCATAATAGGTATCCAATCATCTGGAAATCCGACCAAAACATGCTCAATGCTTCTAGTATCCGGCAAGAATAACTATACACCTCTCCAATTGACGTCATGGGAAGGTAATGTGAGTACAAAATAACATTCCTACAATGTTGCTCTTAATAGAGAGCTTGATTAAAATGCCTGTGTCGAAAACAAGTACCCTTTATTTGGCCACTTCCAAGAACTTGGACACGATCAACAGTATCTTGCATTCATAAGGGAAGGTATAACGGAATTCAATTTTTAAATTTGGAGTTATCATTGGATATGACGTGGTGCAGTCAGTACGGGGAAATAATTAACTACATGAGGCTCCAAAAAGATCTTCGGGGCCAAAGTCATTCTCACGTGTAAGCTTATAGCAATAGATAGCTTTGATTTTTCTTTGAGGGCAACGATTGCTCACTGAAAAAATAAGCGACCGTATTTTAAATGTGAGTAGCCAACAAAAATTGTGTCACGGTTCCTGGGTGAGGCGGGAATAAATTTTGAATTTCGAATTTGGAACGGGACGGAGGAACTACATAAACAAGTTAATCTGTATAGGCATAGGGTGCCTTTTTGTTATGTCATCTGATTGACAGCTACAAAAAGTTAGTGGCCGGGTTGTAGTCTTTCGTGATACAAATTGTTTTTCTGTACAGCCAGTCTATAGTTTATATAGAAGTCATTGCACATTCTTTTTTTAAACTCTAGTGTGTATAATGAGCTAATAAAAGATAAACAAATATTTAGCCTAGAAAACGAAGTCTCGAACATACAATTAAAAGTTCAATTATTAAATTGTTACATAAAACTTTTACCTACTTTATTTTCGCAGGCTTACACAGATAAATTAAGAAAGTTCTGCTGGTATTCAATTTAATTAAAAAAGTAATTTATCTTACAAAGATTGACCCAAGTATGATTACTTTTTTTTGCTCAATATTAGATTGCAAAGTATTTATGCGTAATTGTTGTAATAATTGTCGTAAACCCAGGGGGCACTCATCTAATTATACTTATTGTAAATATATAGCAGTGGCGAAGGGTGAGAATTTTCAAAAGGGAAACCGGTGAAAAGAAACTGCGCTCAATGTTTCGACAATTACCACCTTCACCCTTCACTATACTTTTTTTTTTTTTTTTTTATCGTGCGGAAATCCCTTCGGATACCCCCCCGCGTGCCAGCGGGGGCGGTTATGTCGGGCTTGAACCGACTAAAACCGCACGCCGTCTCGGGTCTACAGACGCCGGGGTGTAAGGTTGCCCATAGAGCATATCCCTCGCACCCCGACTGACCCTGGGCCATCTCCGGTTTCGAGATGGCCCCCTCGGGTTTGACGGGAACCACGGTGTCCCCGTCTTGCCCCGGTTTGGGGGAGGGGCGCTAGTCGCCCCACCGTCCCGGCCTGCTTCTGCTGGGGTGACAGGTGGCCTCACCCGCCACCCCCAGGCCTGCGCTCATGGAGGACGGAGGTCGTTAAGCGACCTCCGGCGCCTGAGTTGCCTGCGACGCGCGGCGAGCAAGTTGCGGGCTCGGCGGACCGGGAGAGTTCTAAGTCTCTCCCGGGCGCGCTCCGCCACCTCCTTCGCGAGCATTACATGCTCGCAGAAGGAGGCGGCGGCGGCCCACGCGCTCGCGCTCCGCACCATTGCCGCAATCATGCTGCCGAGCGAGAGGACTCCCACCCCGATGGCTGCCACGAGGTCACGCCTCGGCGCCTCCCACGCCGGGCAGTCCGCCAGCGTGTGCAGCCCTGAGTCCTCGCTCGCGTCGCAGTGATGACACTCAGGCGTTGGCTCCTTCCTGATCCGATGCAGGTGGTCCCCGAAGCACCCCTTCCCTGAGATCACCTGCGTCAGTCGGTAGGAGAGGCTTCCGTGTCGCCTCTCCAGCCAATCCTCCATGATGGGCCTTACCGCCGCTATTGCGGCGTGCCCTGCGCTTGGTTGCCCAAGTCGTTCTTTCCACTCCACCACGATGGCCTGGCGGAGCTGGGACTGCACGGCCTCGATTTCTCGAGGCTCGGGGTTCCATCCCTGCTCCCGCGCCTCCTTTCGCCACTGGTACAGTTGCGAAAGGGCTCTCGCTTCCAGGTCCCATGGCGGAGTTCCGGCAAGGAGACTTGCCGCCTCGAAGGAGATCGTGCCGTACCCGCGGATGGCCCTGATGGCCATAACTCGCTGCGGAGCGCGCAGCATCCGCACAGTTCTGGTCCTCAGGGCCTCCGCCCATATTGGGCACCCATACAGGGCCATGGACCGCACGATCCCCGCGTAGAGTCTCCCCCTCATGTTGGGCAACAGCCGAGCCAGAGCAAGGGCTGTGTCCTTCAATTTGGGGGCCAGACTTCGGATGTGCTCTCCGAAGTCCCATCGGCCGTCGAGCACGAGCCCCAAATATTTCATTTGGGGCTTGATGCCGATGCGATTTCCTCCCACGATGAGACTGGATCCCTCGGGTGGCTTGCTCCGAGGCCCATGGAAGAACAGGGCCTCGGTTTTATGCAGGGCCACCTCGAGACCCAGCCGCCGGATCCGCCTAACGACTTGGGCAACCGCGGTCGTGGCCTTTCGGGTCGCTTCGCGGTACGTCGCCCCGCACGCCGTCACGAGCGTGTCGTCCGCGTAGCACGTGACGGCGGCACCGCCTACGAGCTCACCGCGAAGCACCCAGTCGTATCCGATGTTCCACAGGAGCGGCCCCAGGACCGATCCCTGTGGAACACCGCACGACATTTCACGCCGACCGAGACCGGTCACGGTTGGGTAGATGACGGCTCTCTCCGTGAAATACGCCCCGAATATGCGGCGGAGGTAGAGAGGCACTTCGTGATACACGAACCCTTCACTATACCTACACGTAATATAATCATTGATGTATTGTACAATGTCTTTACATTATATAATAATGATGGCTTTTAAATAAGTTTGTTGATGAAGCTCATGTTGAAAGAGGCGCACTCAAAAAAAGCGGCTAAGTGCGAGTCGGACTCGCCCATTAAGAGTTCCGTAGTAGCAAGTAACATAATAATGTTTTTTTTTTTTTTTTTTTGTATTTGAGCTGGTAAATTGCGGTTTACGAATTATGACGTATTAAAAAAAAACTACTTACTAGGTCTTGTTCAAACCAATTTTCGGTGGAAGTTTACATGGTAATGTCCTAAAAGAAACTCTTAATGCCGTTCACAGAATACATCTACTTACCAAGTTTCAACAGCGTAGTTCTTATAGTTTGAGAAAAAAGTGGCTGTAATATACGGACGGACAGACAAACAGACATGACGAATCTATAAGGGTTTCGTTTTTTGCCATTTGGCAACGGAACCCTAAAAAGTGCTAACGCAAAGTTATGTCCAGTAGCGGCCATAAATGTATACTAATTTTTTTGTTCCGAGTAGCGAGTGTAGCATACATAAAAGCCATTGTTTAAACGGCAATATCGTTAAAATTGACGATATAATCGCTTGTAGTGCCTGGACACACTTAACGTTCCCACCCTGTATATTAACACATTTTGAAAGCATCCAAGAATCTTGACTAAAATGTTAATTTCATAAGTTCATCAATTAGGTGATGTCAAGCTAGATTGCTGCTATAATTAAGGGTGACAGATGTCAAAACAAAATATAATCGATTTCATGATACACTGACATTCTCGTCACGCTTACTAAAGGGTTCTTGAGCGAAGAGACTGCCAAAGTAAACCAAGTGGCACTTCGACACAGCCATCTTTTTTATAGAATTAAATTAAATACCACTAATAAATCTTTTTGAATTATTGTTTGTAGAATAATGACGATGCTAACGTTTTTAGTAAAGAATACTTGAGTTGAGTGCGGTTGTTTTTGTCGGCTCTAAATGTAATCTGTTGTCTAGTAGTAGAATTTACGACAGAGTATTTTTTTATGAAAACCATTATGGGATCTTCTTCGAAAAATAGGTTTATTTTAAAAGAAAACACTACTTAAATGTATTTGAAGTTTTGCTATCGATCTCTATTATGAAATTGTAATTATTTATATCTGTACATTAGAGATATTTAAAAAAAATACATGGGTTATGTTAAATGAACGATTCAGAACACTTACTTTTGTTTCAAAATTGTCTGTTTGTTTGCGATGGACGCAAAAATTACTGAACGGATTTTGATGCAGTTTAAAAGCTGTTAGAAAGGTCTTGGTTAGATCTTTCATATGTTTGGTTACAATTGATTAAGGAGAACCGGAGATATGACCAAAAAAACGATAACCGACCTCCGCGTGGGAGGAGCCGCGGGCATCATCATCATCATCATATCAGCCGTAGGAAATCCACTGCCGAACATAGGCCTCCCCCATCGACTTCCATTTCGATCGGTCTGTAGCGGCCTGCGTCCACCGAGCCCCTGCGCTCTTTGCTAGGTCGTCTGGCCTCCCGCCTTGCTACGCTGCGCTTGCCGTCACGTGGTCTCCACTCACCTTTCTGCCCCATCGGCTATCGTTTCTCCGAGCTATGTGCCCTGCCCACTGCCGCTTCAGCTTGCTGACTCGCTCTGCTATGTTGGTAGCTTTATATAGTTCGTCTACGGATCTCCCCATTTCTGATTTGATCTCGTAGAGAAACCCCAAGCCCATTCCATAGCTCGCTGTGTGACCCCAAGCTTCCTTATGAGCACGTCTCGGTACCGTAGGTACTCACTGGTAACACGCACTGATTAAAGACCTTTGTCTTCAAGGACTGCGGTATTTTGGACGAGAAGACGCTGCGCAGTTTCCCGAACGCAGCCCAGCCGAGTTGGATTTGTCGATTGACCTCCTTCTCGAAGTTGAATTTGCCTAGTTGGACGGTTTGTCCTAGATAGACATAGTCATCAACAACTTCGAGAGGTTAGTCTCCCAATAATTCGGGGATGGCATAAACTAGTTATAATTATTAACAGTTAGAAATATTTGTTTATCAGGTTACAAAAATTCTGTACCACTTGCCAAATTTAAAATCAAAAATAATATGACCATAATCAAGGCACTTACAAAATTTAAGAACGAGGGAATTAAAATGGTTATCCCTTATACAACAGTCACACTAACAGTCGTTGCGCCACCCCTTCAGTCTGAATATTATATGTATAAATATATACGACCCACTGACCTTTGACTCTATCGGCTTACATCCGACCATTGCTCCCATTATCGCCTCGCCACCCGAAAGGGGAAATCCATGACGAAGATAAATCATACCTCCAAAATCCTTCTAAACTGGTTACCTTTGACACCAGTGTCGAGTTCTCTAATCTCTGGTATTTACTCGATAAACGCTTGGGTATGTTTATCGATTGCTGTAGATACATACTCGATATTTGAATCGATGTTAAACATTGTTCGGAGGTAGGTGTTGATGATTAATTACGGTGTATTCGGTTCACAAAATGGCTGGCATGCTGTAATTTTCCACAGAGATCACATACAAAGGGGTTGATAATAATAAGCAACTGGTGAAATGTACTGAAGACTGCTTTGCTCCCCAGATTTAAATAAATGTTAGCAAACATGGTGAATCATACCAGGCATTTAAATGGTTCAATTGCCTACCAACTGAACTAAATCCAATATTTATAAGACATACTTGAAGCATTTCTACTCAGGAATTGTTTTTATTCACTATTTCAATTTCGTATTTAAATGACTTAGAATTTAAAATAATGACTTATTAAGAATTTATTTATTTTATTTTAAATTTTTTATGAATTATTATCTATATACCTACTATTATTAAATTGTAAATTAATTGTGTCTGTACTTTGGAGATTGAAAATTCTGAAGACAATCATTATTTTTGGAATTCTTGTCTGTTTGTTCGTGATGTACGCAAAAACTACTTAACGGATTTTGTTGCGATTTTTCTATAAGAATGGTCTTTGCATTGAACATTGCATTGAATTTATCTAGTTTTAATATTTTTTTCTAAAGATTTTAGATCGGAAAAAGAGAACATCTAGGACGGGACTTGAACCCGCGACCAGTCCCTTACAGGGGGAATGCTCTGACCAACTGAGCCACCTAGACACGTCCCAGATATTCGAAATTCTCCGATACATTCTCTTTTTCCGATCTAAAATCTTTAGAAAAAAGTAAGCATACAAAATGCTTAAAAATTTAATTGAATTAGTTTTAATATTATTGAATTCCTTAAATATATTGATGTCAATTGTAATTTAAGTCAGGGATTTCCGCAAGACAAAAAATAATGTAGGTAATTTGTGAATTTGTTAGTCTACTATAATTTACTGTGTTTTATATTGTTAATAATTTGTACTTCAGGCACAATTGCAACAAATGGTTAATAAATAAATTAAATGAATAAATGACATGAATAAATGAAATGAATAAATGAAACCCCGTTCTTGAGTATATCGCGGTCATCACTAACACGACTTTGCTTTATCTATATATATATATATAACATAACATAACTTCACGCCTGTATCCCCGAAGGGGTAGGCAGAGGTGTAACACACCCACGATTCGCCAGTTATGTTAAGGTCCCAATGTAATAGGGGGCGAGCCTATTGCCATCTACCGGGCACATTATTAAGCAAGCCATAATTAACATTTATTAATGCACAACATAACTACGAAAAGTCAGAGGTGTGTGCCCGGGGCGACTAGGGATCGAACTCGAGACCTCGTCTCAGCAGTCCGTTACGTACGCCACTGGGCTATCGCCACTTATCGCCGCTTGGTATATATATATAGATTTGTCATTTCCTCAGTACTCATTCCTTCTATACACCCAAACTACCAACGAGCCAATGAATTAACTTTACAATGATTAAAATTAAAACTATGGATGACATTGCGTTCATTGTAGTAGGATGTCGAGATAATAGTACGCCCACCAACCTCGTCCGTTGTGTGCAAACGGTACCCAGTTATCAGTAGACGGATATTATGCTGTGCGGGATGGTTGCTCAATGACGTGAAATATACACTTTATCTTTGCCTATACTACATTACAAGGCCTAATATTTTTATAGTTGTGTGCCTTTCCACGATCTTCTGAGCTCAAGTTATCCTCCCCTGCAAGTTGGTGGTTGCTGATTTTCGAAGCTCTGGTGCAGGGTTTCCTCTCTGAGTTGAGGATCAGACTGCAGTCGGTTCTGTAAAAGCTTAAATTACCCAAATCACGGTCTGGAGCAGTAGATGCTCATAACCTTCTTGAATACCAAGTTTATTTTTAATCGATTTGAATTTTTTTGAAAATGTGGCGTTACTGAATCGGTCCCCAGCAGTATACATACAGACAGACTATTAAAAAATGACCGAATAATGACGTTATGTGGAACCAAAGCACGTAGTTTATTCGAAGTTTTGGTCTCAATACTGTTAATACACCTCTTCCTACCTTTTCGGAGATATACCTACAAGCGTAGTGTTGCAGCGCCTTATAAAAATCCATAGTAATCCCAATATATCTAAGTGTCACTGCTTAAATATTAGAGCAGGCGTTGTCATGTATTGGTTGTTATAATAGTCTGTCAATGATAATCTACCCAAAACCTTTGCACTGTGGGCACGATTCGCATTAAATCTTTTTTATATGAAGATTGGACTTCAATTAGCCCCAGTGTAAAATCTAAATATACACGCAGTATAGGTATAGAATGTATATAATATCATATATTTATTTTGCAATCTCGGCATGTATCCCCTATATTCGATACAAATCCGACGCCGTATTCCCGGTACATTCTCGGAACGCATTCCTCTCAATAAAGGAGCCTTGTCTATATTGATATTGTAAATTTACCACAGATACTTGTAACGCCATCCAGCGAAAACATACGGAACTAAGTAAACAAATAACCCATCATCATTATCTTAGCGTTGACCCCTGTTGCATCCGAGTCTTTCACTTTGGAGCTCGAGATGCGCTGGTTTTAAGATTTGGCTGATTCAGTCGATGAAAATTACATTGTGAGGGCGACTGCCATCTGTCCACTCAACCCTGAATAGGGCGCAGGGTCAGCAGGTGCACCAGCTAGTAGGTTACGTTGGCTTGGGCCAAGAGGTTCTTGTTCTGGCCTCATAAAAGTGGCTCCTTTAACATGGACGTTTATGAAACTCACACTAGCACCTTGACACGGGAGCCCCTTATTTCGCAGAAAGAAATTTCATAGAATTTTGTTTCACAGAAAATGTTTCATATAATATTTGGTCCTTATATTTTTATTTCGAATATTATTGTTTCAAAAACAATTTACTACAATGAAACATATTTCACAGAAACACAATGGAATGAATTTTTAATCACATTTTTTTGTTTAACAAACTTATCAAACTGTAAAATTATTTTTAAAAGAATATTAAACCACCTTTATAATTTTCCAAATCACATTTAGTTTTAACTGTAACATTTACAATTTTAATTTTTTTCCGATTGCTTGTAGTAATTTAATTTCTGAATAATTTCATATCAATATAGAATTTTTTATCTTTCGCATATTTTGTTGCCAATTTGCTTGCTTGAATTCTTCTGTAAAATAAAATAAAATCAAATTGTTAATAAAACGTCATTATAGTTAACACCCCGACTCAGATTACCCTATTAGGTTAGAAGGTTAAGGCGGGAGCGAAGCGAGCGGAGCGGAGCTTAGCCGCCTTAGCCTTCGTGGTTATTTTTTTTTAACCACCCAGAAATAGGACCACCCAGAATCGTTTATTATATATAAAAAACGTCATTATAGTTAACACCCCGACTCAGATTACCCCGACTCGGATAGGTTAGGCTTCGTGGTTATTTTTTTTTAATCACCCAGAAATAGGACCACCCAGAATCGTTTATTGTATTAACTTATAGTTATATTTAAAAAAAAAGTATAGCTTCAACTGTAAATTATTTGCCTGAAATGAACGGTATGAATTGAAACGTTTAGAAACTGTCACTTTGATAATATGTTATTCTTGGTAATAAGTTTTATATTAAATAAACAATATAATGATAAAGAATATTTGATTTGTTATTCTGTGATATGATTATTCTAATGTTAAACTTTATGTGAAACAAAAATCAATGATTTAAAAATCTTTAAAGTAAGTATTCTGTATATTGATTATTCTATGAAGCGAAATTATGCGAAACATTTTCTGTAAAACGAAATTATATAAAACAATTGTCTATAAAACAACGCACACCCCCCTGACACACATGGCCTCTTTCCATTTAACAGAACGCAAGAACATAAGTGGATAATAACAAAAAAAGTGTCACGCCGGGAGTACCGACCGAAATGAAAACACAAAGAAAATATTGACAAAGCCATCTATGTTGTTTATTATCAATCAGTTCCAAACTTCATCAAGCTCAGAACAAAATAGTTTTGTTAAGGTTCGAAACGAGTTCATCAGCTACAACAAAGATGGCGTTGTTATAAAAATACGGAAATTAGTCGGTGACGATGACTCGAGTTCCATGATTTTTATTCACCCTAAAAGTGCTCAACGTGCCTAAAGAAGAAAAGTGCTCAACACGCCCAAAGAAGCTTTTACTTCAATAATATTTTCAGTGTTAGCATAGGTACGCGTAGGGGGTCGACGTATGTCAAACATAAATAGAATTTTCCCCAGAGCAAAGTTCTCTAAACCCGGATTATCCGATCAACATCCGACAATAATCGGACAGCCGATGGAAAACCGACGACGATCGCATTACTCTAAACTAAGTAACAAAACTTAGAAACTTGTTAATTAACTTGGGTACAAGATTGTTATATTCTTGGCAAAGTTAATAGGTATATTCGTTTTTATTTAGGCAGGCTTTCTTCGTTTCACCTAATTCTAGAGAGACTTATTTTAATCTCAAAATTATGTGAGGTTAATGTGGTAATATATTATCGTGTTCTTTTAATATATTTTCCGCCGTTTTCATTGAAATTGTTCTTACATAGGGATTTGAGTTACCTATACAAGGGAATTTAGATTTGTGCGTTAGATGTTTATATATGCGCGGCCACTAGGAACCTAACCTCGGGATAAAAGTTGTACCATAAATCAGAATATAAACTGTGTATATGACAAATTTCAGCCGGCTTCATTCAGTCTTTCTGGCATGATTAAGTTAGAAATATCTATACATTATCTATTCAACCTTTCGCATTATCGATGATATTATATATGGCGTAGAATCCTTTTTTTCCCCCTGAAACCGACGTAACCACCCCGACGGCCAGCTGGGGTGGTTTCGTTGGATTCGAACTGACTAAAACCACACGCCGTTTCGGGTCTTCAGATGCCGGGGTGTAAGGCATTTCCCTCGTACCCCGGCTGACCCAGGGCCATCTCCAATTTCTAGATGGCCCCCTCGATTTGGGAACCACGGTGTTTCCTTCTTTCCCCCGGAAAGAGTGGGCGCGCAACGCGCCGCCACTCCGGCCTGCTTCTGCTAAGGTCAAAGGCGGTTCCACATGTCAGCCCCAGGCCTGCGCTCATGGAAGACGGAGGTCGTACAGCGACCTCCGTGCTCTGCAGATCAGGAGAGTCCTGAGTCTCTCCCGGGCCCCCTCTGTCGCCTCCTTCTCGAGCATTATTTCCTCGCAGAAGGAGGTGGCGGCGGCCCACGTGCTCGCACTCCGCACCATCGTTGTGAGCAAGACGCTGAGCGAGAGGACTCCCGCTCCGAGGGCTGCCACGGTGGCCAGCCTCGACACCACCCACGAAGGGCATTCCGCCAGCGTGTGCAGCCCCGAGTCCGCGCTTTCTTCACAGTGATGGCACTCAGGCGTAGGTCCTTCCTGATCTGTCACATGTGTTCCCCGAAGCACCCTTTCCCAGAGATCACCTGCGTCAGTCGAAACGGGAAGCTCCCGTGTCGCCTCTTTTGCCAGTCCTCCATGATGGGCCTTACCGTGATAAAAAGACCTTAATTTGGCTTGATAGTTATCTAGACAACCGGAAATCAAAAATGGTTAACTCATTTTTTCAATTTATGAACACTGAAATGAAAACGCTTGCAGCGGATTATAGTCACCATAACGTTAATTACCTATGGAATTGACTATTTAAAACGTCCCATGAGATTCCATTACAGTAATACCGAGCAATCGATGCAAAGATACGTCTCGTTAACTGATCAGGTATTCTCTCAAGGCTTCCCCGCTATGTGCTTTTGACTTTAGCTACAGCATTGGGGAGTGTACGATCCGTCTTAGTCTGACGTCATGCATAAGATGGCCGCTGTTTGTTATCGTCAAACATACGAAGTAATCCTTACTATGTAGACACGTACTCGTATAAACCGCAAATATCGCAAGTACTACATGACGTAAGATATAGTTGAATAATAATGGTGCTCTTTTGTTCCTCCCCCAAACCGGGGCAAGACGGGGACACCGTGGTTCCCAAACCCGAGGGGGCCATCTTGAAACCGGAGATGGCCCAGGGTCAGTCGGGGTGCGAGGGATATGCTCTATGGGCAACCTTACACCCCGGCGTTTTAAGACCCGAGACGGCGTGCGGTTTTAGTTGGTTCAAGCCCGACATAACCGCCCCCGCTGGCCGGGGAGGGGGTATCCGAAGGGATTTCGGCACGGAAAAAAAAGATGCTCTTTTGTTTTATAGCTTATTTAACAGGTTTTACAAGCTTTTATATAAGTTGCAGTTTTTGTTAGTATGTTTGTTTTAATTTTGCTTTTTTCTTCTTTTTTATTCGTTTTAATGGTTTACTCTAGATTGGCTCAAGAACTAAAATTTAATCACTTAGTTGCAGTCAAAGTCAAAATTAATTTACACTTACAAAACTTCGAAAAATAAACTAGACTTATGTTTAATGAAATTTTAAGGCCCTATTGGCCTTAAAATTTATTTATTTTATTTTCTAACTTTTCCGATTTCCCAGTCACTCAATTGTTCATGGTATTCTCCCTGTCAGGGACTGGTTTCGGAATCAAGTCCCGTCCTGGATGATCACTATTTTTGATTAAAATCTATAGACTAATGTTAATCAAACGGGCTACCGTATCGCAATACCAATTGTTCCGTACTTACAGCCAGTCTAATCCTTACTAATATTTTAAATGTGAAAGTAACTCTGTCTGTCTGTCTGTCTGTCCGTTACGCTTTCACGCCTAAACCACTGAACCGATTTTACTGAAATTTGGTACAGGGGTAGATTAGACCTTGGGAAAGGACATAGGCTATGTTATTTCGCGATAACCGACATCTACGCGGGCGGAGCCGCGGGCAAAAGCTAGTAGTATATATGGAAGTAATTATTCTTAACAAAATAATGTACAATTCCCTTATTCGTTCAATTATATCCACGACTCGAAAGTCATAGCCTCATGAATCACCGCATAATGTAGCTATTGAACGTAAATTGGATTCACAATTTCATCAGGAATAACACCAAAACGGCAGATGTTAAATTAAAACATATAAAAGTAATCCTGGCGAAATCTCATTTCGTATTTTTTGTTATATTATATTTCAGCGTGAATTTAATAAAAGCTTGTATTATGCCTTAGTTGAAAGTATGAAAAAATAAGCAGCGTCTCGTTTAAAAGTTTCATCCAACGTTTTGTGATTTTAAGCGTATTGTACACTGTGGCATGATGTGTTGTTATGCATACCATAATACAAATTAATTGGAGATTTTATTTTTAATACAGGGATATGCTCTATGGGCAACCTTACACCCGGCGTCTGAAGACCCGACACGGCGTGCGGTTTTAGTCGGTTCAAGCCCGACATAACCGCCCCCACTGGCCGGCGGGGGGGCATCCGAGGGGATTCCCGCACGAGAAAAAAAGGTGTCTTCTACTTTAAACATTCAGTTAGAAGTTTATTTAATACGTGCTCGGTGAATAGCATAATAAATCCAGATGAAGACATAATCAATACAGAATTATACAAATTAAATACATATCAAAATAAATAAAATTTAATTTCTTGATCATAAAGATTATGTCACATTTGTGTACCCTCGCACAAACGTACTCAACAGGCTGGTTTCCCCGTTGAATGTATAGGGACATAATTTAGGTCAAATACCGAATCGAACTTGGATCCCGTCCCGCATTTGGCGCCCCAAATCGGCCAAGAACTTTCTGGTCACAGAGTCTCATGGACCCGCTGTCTCCACCGCGAACGGGACGAAATCATACGCCGCGGCTTCCAGGACGGTGTACTTGTTATGCGTGCCCTGCATTTGTACACTGGCCGTAAAAGAACAGGCGTTAGTATTCCAAATACTAGAGTACAACAGTCATGTGTCAATTCCTTCTAGTTTAGGATAAATACGCTACCAAAGATAGCTAGTTTTTTGGCGGTTGTAAACATGAAAAATATTTTTCTCGCAAACTTTAAATTCAGTCACTGTATTATGTCATTAGTAAATTGTAACTTCGACTAAAGTATATTACGTTCTACATGATATTAACGGCAGTTTACGCGAATGTCACACATTGGAATAAAACTATTTTTAGCGCGATTTATTTCAAGTCTCCCCGTGACCATGTCTGCTGAAAAGCAACCGAAACGTCGGGATCAATCTAAAATATAAAATAACATCAAATAAATCGCGATAGGATCCGTTCTTTGTTGCAAGCCCAGCAAGTCAATATTTAGGGAGTTTATATTGTTTTTAAACGTAGCCGGGGTTTCGTAGTCAGTTTATGAAGACAGAGCGCTATGGCGCTCATTAGGGGAGACCTATGTCCAGCAGTGGACTAGCATATGTTGATGATGATGATGATGAAATTGTTTTTTAATTTTTCACTTTTACTAATGATATATAGTGACTGAATTTAAAGTTTGCCAGGAAAATCTTTTACTATGATTACAACCGCAAAAAACAAGTTAACTTTGGTAACGTTTCTCTCCTAAACTAAACATAATTGACACGTGGCTTTTCTACTCTTGTATATAGAATACTTGAGCCTGTTCATTTATGGGTGGTTCACAAAATGTCCGACATTAGTCTCTTAGCGTACAAAGTGCGTCTAAACGTGACAGACCAGGGGGCTCCGGGATGCAGAAGATATTCGCCGAAACAAGCGCCCTACTTATAACCTCATTCAAAATCCTTATCTTACTTTCGGTTAAAAAGTGGTTTGTTTCATCTATAATTCAATCAATTAGATTTGCACAGTCGCAATATTTAGGTTCTAGAATTGAGTCTTGTGTTTGTAAAAGCAGTTTTATCAAACAATATCTGTACTTATTCGTATATATGATACAATAAACTAAACAAAGAAACATCTAGACTAAGATACGGTAAACTATATAACCTACTTTCAGAGATAAGACAATAAATATGGCGCGATGTACCTACTAGACGAAAATAGATCCGTTTGGAAACTACACACCTATTTTCGTTCGATAATCAATTACTTCGAGGATTTAGCTCCGGCATGAACGTCATCGTACCTCACAAAGTAATAAGAAACGGTATTCTTCTGCGGATTTATTAAGGGACCTACCATGGAAAATACTTTCGATGCTTTGGGCCCGCACGAAACACGAACGAAAGAGCATTTTATAGCATCCGGCTTTAGATTTAGCAAATCGCTCAGGAAGAAGAGTAAGGGTAATAAGGTATTGTAAAGCGTTCTCTCTTTTCGCTTTTTCTCTTCTCTTTTTCTCTTCTTGGTTTTAACGTTGTGCGATAGAGAGAACGCTCTACAAAACAAGCCGATCTTGACCGGACTCACACTCTACATCCCGACGTGCCAAATCAAATGCCCGGTACTGTTCCATGATGATACTTTGGATTTCTTTTGGTACGAAATATTCGGGCACGCTTGCGGGATGAATGCGTTTCATGGTACCGATTGTCCGAAACTTCGGAGTGCTACTTCGGAAGTAAGTTTCATAGTAGGAACCCGGAATAGAGGCTTATTTTTATCTGTAAGAAGTTCCGGCTTATACGCTTCACTTCATAAAATAAATCTCATTCCATTTTTCATATTTTTATCTAGGTACGTATAAAGGTCACAGATATTTTAATCTTCTTTTTAATTTATAACTTTTCACCTTTTATCTTTATGGCGCCGTTCACAAATTTAGGGGAAACGCCTATGTCGTGCGTACAGCTTAACTTCGCTAGAGGTTTGAAAGAATACTACTTAAATAAAGGTATTGTGTTATTGGGGTGCGACTGGTTGGATCACCTCCAAGTTTGGTACACCCTGGGCAACGTGGGCGATGACGCATCATTGATTGCTCCTCTGGAGTAGCTGGCGTCAACGTCAACGGCCAAGAGTCTGACCAACCGGCCCTTTTCAGGGCCAGCTGACCCCATTGCACGAGGGGGTCGGAGTATGGCGGGCCTGCAAGGCCCGCGGGGGGGGGGGGGGGTTGCTCCAGGGACCCCTCTGCTCTTACCAGAGGGAACACTGCGAATGGCCCAGGGTCAGTCGGAGTGCGAGGGATATGCTCTTTGGGTAACCTTACACCCCGGCGTCCGTAGACCCGAGACGGCGTGCGGTTTTAGTCGGTTCAAGCCCGACATAACCGCCCTCGCTAGCCGGCGGGGGGGTATCCGAAGGGATTTCCGCACAAAAAAAAAGAAAAAAAAGGTATTGTGTTATTTTCTTTAATAGGAAATACTTAAATTAATCTAGTTCACTATAATATACAAATATACTAAAGAAGCTAGGCTGTTTTTTTGAATTCATACATATATATTACACCTTTTTCCTATTGGTATAGGCAGAGACATCATCTTACTACTTGCTACGATCGTGGCATACGCCTTTCGCTTCTGCCACTTTCGTAATTTTATTCATACATATTTACGCGCTGGTTATGGCTACGTTTAATCTGGCCTATATTTAAATCATCTCGAAAATAAAGTATTGAAAAATAGGCTTTTTATACTCGAATCTCAAATGAACAGATGTCGATTCTTTTTCAATACCCAGTCAATGAAATTCGTTACAATAAATTTGATAGTAATACATTTTCTGGTAACAAATCCTATACTTCTTTTTCCTAACATTATAAATGTGCAAGTCTGTGAAGATGTTTAGATGTTTGTTTGTTATTCAATCACGGTTAAACGACTGAACGGATCTAGCTGAAATTTAGTACAGGGATAGAGTAAAGTCTGGAATAACACATATGTTACTTTTATCCCTAGAATAGGCTTCATAGGTTGCGGGAAACAGCTTGTAAGGAAATAAAATTCAGTAAGCCTTGTGCATATTCATGCACAAAAGCGATGAATTGACTTGTAAATTCATTGTTCGTTGAAATGCAAATTACTCACACGGGCCAGCCAGTGTTATCATACTACAAGGTACCCAAAAACTTCCCCGTTTTCTTTTTAAATGTTAACAAAATTAATCCTACTAACAGCCCTTATCTCTGCATTATTCTAAGTATTTTGTTCCGTCTCCGCATCAGTCCGTTGGCGACGGTCCTAAGAAAATTATGTACGTTATCTAATAAAACGAGGCCACTTCTGAGGAAGTCGGGAATGATGAAATATTGTTAGAATAATTTAAGCCTTGTTAGGTAGGCATAGGGATCCTTTCTTTATGGAGCGGGTTAGATGTAGACAATAATATAGTCTACTAGCTGATGCCCGCGGCTCCGCCCGCACGGAGGCCGGTCATCGTTTTTTGGTCATATCTCCGGTTCTACATAACCAATTGCCATCATAAAATACAGCAGATTTTAAGTTTGCCAAAGACCTTTCTAATAGAAAATATATTTTTTATTTGACATAACTTCACTTCACGATTGAACTCGAGACCTCGGCTCGGCAGTTCGTACCGTACGCTGGGCTATCGCCATTTTTTTTTATTTTGACATAACCCAATATTTTTTTATAACGTCAATGTACAGACGCCACTAATTTATATCTAGATTTAGCTTATCTTGCCTTTTGCGGGAGCGACTGCCGTCTGACCTACCCCCGAGGGGAAAGCCCTAGATCCTTGTTCGTCAATTAGCAGGTGTACTGGCTTGCAGATAATGTAGGCTTGGGCCCCCAAGATCTTGGTAGGGCCCGAAAAACACCTTAATTTGAAAATCTTGAGATTTTCTTATTTTTTATTTCGAAATTCTAAAGACTAGCATCTGCGCGGTTTCACCCGCGTAAGTTCTGATCCCGTGGGACTATCGGGATAAAAAGTAGCCTATGTTACCCAGGAATAATGTAGCATTCTAATGGTGAAAGAATATTTGAAATGTTCCAGTAGTTTCGGAGCCTATTCAATACAAACAAACAATCAAATCTTTCCTCTTTATGATATTAGTATAGAAGTAAAGATGGGCATCATAAAAGCATGTTTGTAAAGGAATGTTCTGTTTGAAGCAGTTTGGACTGGTGATTTGTAAGAAGTAAATTTGTACTTTTTTTTTGCAATGACGTCGTTAATCGTTTTTTGAATGACTGAAATGTGTAATTAAATTAAAATAAAGTTTACAAACGAAATTTTGAGTCGTGCTGTCTCTCATAGGCATACAACTCACACGTTCTGTTTATACAAGACAAGCAACCCGCTTTCGCTTTGCTTCGGTATATATAACTATTTTTTAACTCAGCCATCGTTATTTATACAATAGCTGTGCCCGCGACTTCGTCCGCGTGAATGTCGATTTTTAGGGTTTTAGTTCCTTTGCGTGGAACCCTAACTATTTTTGTAAAATGTAATGCCTTGAAAATGCATTACATTTTACATGTTGTAAATGCCTTGTAACATTACCTATCTACCAGTGAAAGTCTCGTCAAAATCGGCCCAGCCGTTGCAGAGTAAATCTGATTTTATTCACAATTTTGTGGGTTTAATTTTTTTCGAGCGGATCCCTAATTATTTTTCTATAATTAAAGTAGCCTATGTTACGCCTTGTAACATTACCTATCTGCCAGTGAAAGTTCCGTCAAAATCGGCCCAACCGTTCCAGAGATTACGTGTTTCAAACACACAGAAAGACAAACAGACCAAAATTTTAAAAATTGTATTTTTGTTATAAATATCGTGTATAAATTCATGTGCCGTCATTAAAAATCTGTTATTCTAATATTAAAAATAGACGCTCCAATTTTATTTATTTGTATAGATAATATATAGCCTATGTCCATCGGAGATAATGTACCTTTCGAATGGTGAAAAAAAAAAAAGTTTTGTGGTTTCGAAGATTACCCTAAACCTAAAAGTAAACTCACAAAATTCGGCCTCTCTCTCTCTTATGTCTCTCTCTCTTATGTTATTGGTATAGATAGGAAACAACTAATTATTAGGGTTCCCTTGCCAAATGGCAATAAATGAAACCCTTATAGATTCGTCATGTCTGTCTGTCTGTCCGTCCGTATGTCACAGCCACTTTTTTCCGAAACTATAAGAACTATGCTGTTGAAACTTGGCAATTAGATGTATTCTGTGAACCGCATTAAGATTTTCACAAAAAATATAAAAAAACAATGGACAGGTCTTCAAAAATGATATTGAGGTTTCTAATATAATTTTTCTTTAAACTGAATAGTTGGCGCGAGAGATACTTCCAAAGTGGTAAAATGTGTGTACTTCTAAATTAAGAGAATAATAAAAAAAAAAAATTGATGTACATTACCTTGTAAACTTCCACCGAAAATTAGTTTGAACGAGATCTAGTAGTTTTTTTGAATACGGCATAAATAGTAAACCGCAATTTACCTTTCGTTCAATCAACTCAAATATAAGAATTAAAAAAAAAAATTCATGGACAAACCTTGCATAAGCATAAACCGTGAACCATTATTTTCTAATAATGAATCTGTAATAGGTGCCTAAGTATAATAATTATATTTCGCGCGGGGCGTGGCTTGAACGAACTACAAGAACTTTTGTATTATGTTACTTGCTGCTACGGAACCCTTCATGGGCGAGTCCGACTCACACTTGGCCGGTTTTTTTTTAATACACCTTTATAATTGTTTCATATCCCCCCCCTCCCTCCCTCTGTAACTTCTAAAATAAGAGAATCATAAAACTAAAAAAAAATATATGATGTGCATTACCATGTAAACTTCCACCGAAAATTGGTTTGAACAAGATCTAGTAAGTAGCTTTTTTAATACGACATAAATCGTAAAATAAGTAAGTGTCACTGTCTATGTCTGGGTAGACGGGACACCAAATTTACCTCTTACGACCCGGGACTCTTCATTGGGGGTAAACCAGTTTCCATAGTCGCTGAATCGGTGCCATTTAAATTTCTTGGGAGAAAGATAGACTATAAAGGACGCACACCATCCTTAGATGAAGTTGTCGATACGTTTATAAATGACCTAAATAAGATAGATCAGATACCACTAAACAATATCAAAAAAGCTTGGATATATGACAACTACTTAACATCACGTCTGACTTGACCTTTTCTGGTGTATGAATTCGGTAAAACCTTACTGGCGAAAATAGATGCAACTGTCATAAAATCGCTAAAATCGTGGCTTGGACTAGCGCACTCTGCTGATTCCTCTGCTCTATTTAGGGATCAAAATAATTTTGGGATGAAACTTAAGAAACCATCGGAGCTCTATAAACATCTTAGAGTTACCAAAGCCCACATCTTAGGAAAATCCCAAGATGTCACAATCAGGGCACTCCCGAAAGATAATAACGCGTCCGAGCTTGAATCTAGACTTCTATTCCATAAACGATTTATGATAGGGGCCCAGTCAAACAGAGTGGGGTTGGGAGTACGAGAGCCAGAAAGGGACCAGGATATACTTAAGTCCTTTATAAAACAAGACGAAAATGATAAATATCGAGTGCACGCGATGAATTTGGAAATCCAAAATGAATGGTTGACAATGGGAGAGTTCTGCATACCGATGGCCTTAAAGTGGCGCACCTTGATCTATGACTGGTCGCCGGCCCTGTTAAAATTTTATCTTAACGCCTTTCAGATGACCCTCCCAGACCAGAGTAATCTGGTAAGGTGGGGGAAGGCCACAGAAAAACAATGTTATACTTGTGGTGAGGCAATAGGGACGGCTAGACACATATTAGTAGGATGTAGGGTGCTTCTCGATAGAGGCCATTACTCACGCCGCCACGATAAGGTGCTTATCATCATACGTGAAGCAATGAGTCTGGCAGTAGCTAGAGCCCAAAAAGGATTGACTACTAACAGACGTCATATCAACTTTGTGTCTGAAGGTTCATCCATAACACCCAGGAACAAACCTTATTCAATCTTAGATACTGCCCCAGATTGGACTCTCCTAATCGACACGTATGAAAAGCACTATAAAATTCCGGAGGATGTTGGGGTTTCGTCATCTAGACCTGACATATTCCTATATTCTAAGAGGTTAAAACATGTGGTTCTTGTGGAACTTACTGTACCGTGGGAAACAAATATACCGAAGGACCACACAATAAAGAAAAATAAATACTATGATCTCACAAACGAATTAATCAAAAACGGTTACGTGGTTAATTTGTATGCAGTGGAAGTGGGAGCGAGAGGTATACCAGCAAAATCTCTCTATAACCTACTTAAAGATCTAGGCCTATCGAGAGCTACAATAAGCTCATTACTAGGACGAATGTCTAAAGCGGCACTAGTAGGTTCGTATCAAATTTGGTTAGGCAGGGAGGGGAACTTGGGTAGTGAAGGTGAGTGTTGATGTACATCAACAAAAGGGGCCCCTTCTAAACCTACACTTGGGTCGCAAGTCCCAGGCACTGTCCCGAGTTCCCAACTCAGCAACGCGATGGACCCGGCACCCGCACGGAGAATCCATGGATTGCTAAGATTACGGTCTCATACCTTTCATTCAATCAACTCAAATGTAAAATTTAAAAAAAAAGCATTATTATTTTACTTACTGCTACGGAACCCTTCATGGGCGATTCCGACTCGCACTTGGCCGCTTTTTCAAATTCTCATTTAATTTCATATATTCTCTTGGGTGTGTGAGCGGTCATACTGTTCATGGGCACAAAAAGAGATTATACTGCAATGCAGATAGTCGAAATATGATAACGGATAACTCAATTACATGAAATTACCTCTGCACACAAAGCGCCCACGTTTTCCTTGAATATATTCAGTGTTGCAGTATCAACGGACAGTGGAACGGTTATCTGACTTGGCAACTCAGCTTAGAGCTTTGGAACTTGAAACAGACTATATAGTTTTGGGAACAATTTTGTGAGGCTCTGTGGATGTTTATTCCACAGACTTATATAATATAAGATATCAGACGGAATATTAAATTTAAATTTTGTCTGACCAACGATTTCTTTCTTTCTAGTATTTTGGTAATATGTGCTATATTACTCATACAATCAAACAAGTGTAGTTTAGGTACAGTGAGTAAGAAAAATAACAATTTTGACATAAGTGTTGTCAGGGTCGAACTCAGTGCTAATATTATTTTGTTACTTGAAACTTGAAATAAGTAATTTTAATTTAATTTTTATTACAATTTGATGAACAAGTAATTCAATACTTCAACACGTTTCTATTCTAACTCCAGTGACCTGCCTAATATTTTGTGTAGTAAAATGTTTAATTCAGGTCTTTTTCAATAAATTTTATGATCGTAGCAGTTAAGCAGAGTTGATCATAGAGGTTGTTAGCCTTAGTTCAGCCCCGTC
Source organism: Cybosia mesomella (assembly GCA_946251805.1). NCBI lineage: Eukaryota > Metazoa > Arthropoda > Insecta > Lepidoptera > Erebidae > Cybosia > Cybosia mesomella. The sequence goes on from OX276406.1 coordinate 6,901,381, forward strand.
TGAGTTACATTGCGTATGTGGTAAATTTTACTTCTCAAGAAATCAGACATGTTCGGTCTGTATCTATATCAGATGTCTGTGGTTTATTCATAGTAGGTTATAATATAAACTGGTACATAGATAAATTATAATGTATAGAAATAAATAAAATTGAAGTGTCTGTTTGTAATGTTAAAATAACAGCTTTATAATAAATGCGTATGGATGTAGGAACAATACTTATAACAAAACACTAATTTAAATAAAATGCATCTGTCGTGTCCGTCTGTCTATCTCCCTGTATGTTTATTCCGGGTAATCTCCGAGGTGACTGGGTTGATTTCGACAGGATTTTTACTGCAGATTGCTGATATCTTAGGCTTAGGCTATTTTTATTTCATAAAAGTATTACCAGTATCACCGCATAAAAAATAATTAAATTCAGATCTAAGTCCACGAGTACGAAGCTGCGGGTTCAGTTAGTAATAAATAAATAACGATAAAATTTGTCTCTTGCTAGGTTTTAAAATTGTACAGCCAACATAATATGTGAACTGAAACTATTGTCTATTGCCAGAGACTTTCAACTAGATACGAAGCATTGCAGCGTTCGCTTGCAATCTAACTTTAAATTGTCTATTGCAACACATGCAATAAATGATATTAAAATTGCTCGAACTACTTTGCTTCAAAACTATCTTAGCTCCAGGTAATTTCACGGTGTCTTTGCAATTTCGTTTAAACGAAAAGTGTACTAGTAACCGAAATTACTAGTATTCCCGTTAACCCCTCCAGCTTAGCTAACTTGCTTGTGTTAGGAGTGGGTACACGTCGGTAGTGGCCAGAGATTGAACCCGGGACCTCTCGATCTTGACGCCAACTCCTTAATCACTACTACCGATCGATGCTTCTTCGAAGTATCTTCGCCTTCATAGAAACTAAATGTCACTTTCAAATTCAAAAATTCTAAATGTCTTTTTTTAATTTTAACATAATACACATTTATTTTAACATATTATACAAGAACTTACTTTTTACTTTTTTAAATTTGACAAAAAAATAATTCACAAAATTAATTTTCTCAGTATCTTGCCAGCTGTAATATATTTTGTGGTCCTACAGAATAAGGGGTGAGCCACAACACAGTGAAGTAAAAAAGGAACTTTCAAGATTTCAACTCATCCTATTTGAGTTGAGACTTGAGACAGAGCATTCGTGTGGCACTTTTCAACAAACAGTAGTAAGAGTACCCAAGTTCATATCTCAACGGTTCAGAATATAAATAACGGTATAATTTGCTTTTTTTTGTCCAAACTTATAATAAGGAAACATTTGAAAACAAATTGAGATGACTGCAAGTAGAGATGAATGTTAAGAACACATAAGAACAAGCTTCTATTCAAAAACTCAGTTGTACGAAAGCGATAATTTTATGGAAGGGTGGTGCTCGGCAACGGACACTTAAGGAGGACACCGTGCGGTTTTAGTCGATACACGACATAACCACCCCCGCTGGCCGGCGGGGGGTATCTGAAGGGATTTCCGCACGTAAAAAAAAGAAAAAAAAAGGTGGTGCTGATTTCAAAAGCTTTTTTTATAGTTATTATCATTAAAAATTTTACTTTCAAATTCTTCTCTTCTTTTTTACTTTGTAGCTCTAAAAAGTGCGAAGAATTTCGTAATCATATAAATTACTTATCAATACTGGTTAATTTATAGGAAGATTTTTTGTGAATGAAAGTTCATTTCAATGATTAAAATGTATCTACTTACTTTTCGTGTGAGATGCGTAAGACCGTGCGGAGTGAAGGAGCTCCTGGATTCTGGCCCAAGAAATTGAACCCTGGGTTTCAAAGTGATTATTCGCTTTTTATCCGAAAAGAAATGAACCGGTCATGGTTCTATTAAATTGAATACTCCAAAAACGTATATTATAAAGCTGTGTGAACTAAACCTCACGTAAGTTGCCTATTAATATAATAAAAATATAAATCTAAGTAATTTAATTAAATATAATTTAAAGAGAAATTTAATAAATTTCCCTAATAAATCACGTAATATTGTGTAGTAAATCTACTGCGTAGCTAACTCATCTTGTAGCTTAACAGTAGTACGTCACTATGAGTCCGCTACGATTCTGCTACGCGTAGACAGCTCGTAGATATTGTAGACTTGCGTCGAAATTTATTTTTTGATCCATACTAATATTATAAAGAGAGTGACAGAATTTCGTAAGTTTGTTTATATGTTCAGGGTAATCTTCGGAACCAACTGCACTTATTGAATTAACTCTTTCACCATTTGAAAGGTACATTATTCCACGATGGACATAGGCTGTAAATTACAATGGCCTCAGTTAAAAAAGACATGATAGAAATAAAAGATATGAAAACGTAGATGTATGAAAGGGAGGCAACGTATATACATACGGGTCTGTAGTTTCACTCCTCTGCTAACTTATCCGTTAACTGTGATTCGTAAATGAATACGAGTTAATATGTTCAGATGGATAGTAGTTATGGCGTCGGTGGGTGTAAATATGGTGTCACTAAGAACTTAGGGGCCTAAGCTAACCATTCCCACAAGACGGTACACCTGCTGATGGACGGATGACGCTATGGTGCAAGCTATCCTGTTGGGGTTGGGTGGTCATATGGAAGTCGCTCTCATAGGGGGCTCTCAATAAAGGGAGAAGCAGGAGAGTGAAGCCTGGGCTCCAGTGTGCAAGCTTGGAATGCGAATAGGATTGGTGTTCACACAAAGAAAAATGTCATCCTTTGAAATTTAAATAAGACCTCTGTGGCGTAGCCGTAGAGCATTCGACTGCTAAGTCAGAGGTCGCGGGTTCGATTCCCGCTCATTGCAAATATGTAAATTTGCATTGGTCTGGGTGTTTCTATGTATAATTTGTATTTATTTACAAAAATAAAGTGTCTTAGTATGTTTATCCGCATTCTAAAACCCATAGGACAAGCTCTGCTTAGTTTGGGTAACAATGGCGCTGTGTAATACGTCCAAGAATATTTATTATTATTATAATTAGTTTTCAAATATGAAGCTGTAATTTATTATTTACTTTGTTGTTACATTTAGTACTTATTTCATTGGTATTATTTATTTTTAATTTATCCACCCAGTTATAATACATAATATACATTATTTGGCAAAAACAACGTATGACGTCATAACTCCTTTTTTTTTAAAAAGGAAAGAAACATAGACTTGAGATACACATACAGAAGAGTAAAACACTTACATTATATATTTGATTAAAATGTACAAGCATGTACCTCGCAGGCCGTTTTTTTTACGTGTCGAAAGAAAAAGCCCCACGGGCTTCACCCCATCGGTGCGGACGATGGGGTGGGCGTGTCGGAATCGGACCGACTAAAACCACACGGTGTCCTCCCCAAGTGTCCATTGCCGGGCACCCCGGGTAAGCCCTCGGAAGGATAACCCCAGGGTTACCGGAGGACTTTGGCCGCCAACGCGGCCTTCCCTGGTGGGGTAGGGTTTTATCTCGCGTCGGTGAGTTGGCAGGCGTGTGAGGGCAGACACGACACGCCTCTGCCACGGCCTGCTTCTGTAAGGACGGCGAGTCGGCCAACTGCCGTCCTCAGGCCCCGATCTGCTTGCCTAGAACTTACCATCTTGGCATTTAATGAAACAAAACTGATTTAAATTTGTATCAACTACCTCATTACTACAAATATAATAACTACCAATATTTAACTATTCTGTTTATTATAACAATAACAAAGCAATTAGTGTAAATTTTGATAAAGGGCCTTTTGTTCGTGATGCGGACATTTAAAACGCTCTTGGTAACTATATAAGCGATTAATATCATGATTGATGAGAAATTCGTCCTGTAATTATTGTAAGGATAAATTAGTGGGTAATTTGTTTGGATTGTTCCGAAATCACTTGGAAATCAATTATGTAGTCACTAGTTTATAATTACTATGTACCTTTTTTTTTTCGTGCGGAAATCCCGCCGGCCAGCGGGGGCGGTTATGTCGGGCTTGAACCGACTAAAACCGCACGCCGTCTGGGGTCTTCAGACGCCGGGGTGTAAGATTGCCCATAGAGCATATCCCTCGCACCCCGACTGACCCTACTCGAGGGGGCCATCTCGAAACCGGAGATTGCCCCCTCGGGTTTGGAACCCACGGTGTCCCCGTCTTGCCCCGGTTTGGGGGAGGGGCGCTAGTCGCCCCACCGTCCCGGCCTGCTTCTGCTGGGGTGACAAGCGGCCTCACCTGCCACCCCCATGCCTGCGCTCATGGAGGACGGAGGTCGTTAGGCGACCTCCGGCGCCTGAGTCGCCTGCGACGCGCGGCGAACATATTGCGGGCTCGGCGGGCCGGGAGAGTTCTGAACCTCTTACGGGCGCGCTCCGCCATCTCCTTCGCGAGCATTTCATGCTCGCAGAAGGAGGTGGCGGCGGCCCACGCGCTCGCCTAATTTCTATGTACCTATACCACTAGAATGGGCTTCAGCTTGACGGTCTATTCAGAAACATTTTCACGCCTCAATTAAAGTACCCTCACAGCCATTTTCCTGTGGCGTCCAAAGTTTGTACTTTTGAACCCGGGATTCTTGTTTTTTATTGGTATGTCGGGTTTTTCGGAAGCACCTGCCTTCTGACATACCAACCCCGAGACGAAAGCCTGAGCCAGAGCCTCGGCCGTTGGTTAGCTGGTGCACAGACTTGAAGATGAGGTTGGCTACGGCCTCAAGTTCGTTGGTAAGGCCCTGGACTTTGTACACTTAAATCCTACTAATATTATAAATCCGGAAGTTTGTAAGTATGGATGCTTGTTACTCTTTCACGCAAAAACAGTTGAGTGTTGTGAAATTCGGTACAGGCATGGATTATACTCGGGAATAACACATAGGCGTTTTATCCCTAGAATCGCTCGCACTTCGCATGGGAAGCGGGAATGTGATCAGAATTCCACGCGCACGGAGCTGTGGCCAACGACTAGCTTTGCTTTGGTTTATACGAGATATTTTAACTCAAGCCATCGTAATTTCCACATAAATACAGGCTATGTACATCGTGGTTATTGTACTTTTCAAATTGTGAATTGTCCAATAAGTGCAGCCGTGCCTAAGATTACCCCAGAAATATAAACACACTTATAAAATTCGGCCTTTTCTATTTATAACTATACTATACTATATTTTTTTCTGTGTTAAAATCGTTGATTTCGAAAGTGAGATTTAGAAAAAAACTTGGGTTATGTTAACTTAAGTTTTTTTGTAAATTTTTAATGTATCCAAAAATTCCAATTCCGCAACTTATTTACAATCTTATAATGGCATAGAAGTATAGATTGACATAAGCTACCCTTTATCTAGTTCTAGTGTAGGTAATATCAAGTACTCTCTTAATAATTATATTAATATTCAGTTAATATTAATATTGACTATAAGTGAAATTCCACATTTGAAATCGAATAAATGAGATTAATATATAATATGACTCAGGTTACTGAAAGTACCCGTGACTTATTAATTCGCTCGGTTGGTGTACGAAGCCATTGTAAAAGCATGTTAATTATGAATAATCTGGCTTTGAATCATACTACGTGGGATGGAATAACTATTTCAACAATGGTATTAATAACTTTGTATATGTTAGTGGTATTGGACTAGTATGGCGCTAATTGTGAAGGTTGGAGAAGGTGGAGCGTTATATTAAAGGAGAATGGTTTCTGCCTGATAAGGAACCAACTCAGGTAAAAGAATATTTCGGGGAGATTTAGTCGTAATTTGCGGGAAATTATGCTTCTGGCTATTTCTCTTTGATTTTTAAAGTGCATAGTGAGCGTGCATTGCGTACAGTGAGATATGAAAGAAACTTTATTCCGCGCACGCTGAAACTATGGAATAATCTCTCTGCTGTGATTTTCTTAAGCGACTACAATATGGGGTGTTTCAAAAAGGATTTTACATGGTCGGCAGCGCGAGTGTGACGCCCTTGGTATTGGACACGTCCATAGGCCACGGTAACCGCTTACCATCAGGTGGGTCGAGTATTTGTGTACCACCTAAGTGGTATAAAAAAACGTATCTACGGCACACACCACGGATGCTTTTAAATTAACTGCCCGATGAACTAGTGAGCTTAAATTTTGAACATAGTTCGGAGGACGACATTCTAATATTAAAAAAAGGGTATAAAATATTCCACGTTCAAAGGATCTGCCTTTTTTCGTGTGGCCGAAATTTTGAAATTGTTTTTAGTCTAAGTTTCCTACAGCAACGAGGATTGAGACTTTTAAAATTTATTTTTGAAACTTTAAAAGGAACGTAGAACTGTATTCTTGGATCACTGTATAGCCACTAGGCCATACCCGCTGACCTGTTCAAAGTCCATGTAGTTTGAATTTCTGCGTGATTCAGTATCAAAAAAAATCACATTTAAAATGTTAGTTAGAACATAAAATGTACTTTAAGAACAATTCTATATGTGGGGGAAAACAGTAATTAAATATCGAGGTTGCCCATATGACATATGATTAGTGCCTACGCGCCATAGGCAGCTCGCAGCTAAGCTGAAAAGATGACGTTCTTGAACGAACTCGGAGAAGTGCTTCTGAGCATTATTCTATTGTCATAGGAAATTGTTCTGGGTGGTGACCTGAACGGACTTCCAGTTAAGGTTGGCTTGGCACCGTAAGTCTCGGTGGGCCTCATACAGTCAGCTACAGTCTTAAATATACTTACCTAATAGTTTCGAAAGATCAAATATTTATAACCATGATGTGCCGCAATCGAAATCACTTTATACTCTTTAGTCTGGAACAGTGACGTGATTCAAGAAAATATAATTCTCAATTACTTTTACACTAACAAGCTCTTCGATTGAGTATATAGGCCACAGGAAAACCTATAAGTTTACCCACATAAGAACTCTTGTCTCGGCGATGAAAGGACCCTTGACGCTTTTAAGAGACCTCGAAGTACCGACGAAGAGTCTATCAAATTACTAAAGGTGTACAGGGATTGGTAAGACAGGTCACTAGGTATTTCTCTCGCCATAAATGTAGTGGCCAAATAGTTAAGTAGAATTTTATACTCTACTTAATGGTGACAGGAATTAACGCGACCATGATTTATGATTGCTGCTTCAGCTATATGACTATAGGAAATAAACCTTTCTAACTCACTAAGGACTATGAAACCATTATGAAGACTGTCCTTTTACACTGGCCACAGAGATGAATATGCTCCGGCGGATGTGCGAAGCCTTCATTTCCGTGATATCGCAGATAAAATGCAGGAGAGACGCCTTCGCTGGTGCGGCCATGTTATGCGGCGACCGTTGAGTACGTGGGTTACAAATGTCGGGCCATGACGCCTCAGACGCTGGCTTGACATCGTAGAAGCTGACATGCGTGCCAATGGTCCCACTATCATGAGATGCCCAAAACCGCGCGAAGTGTAAGAGTAAAAACTGGAAAGCGGACCCCGGACTCTGAAGTGGGAGCCCCGGATGCGACCGGGCCTAACGCTAATGTTAAACCCTAATGTTATATACGACGTAGATGATAAAAACGAGTTGGTGACAAAGGCAAAAATTCTATTTTCAATTTGATCACCGAACCGATTATGTGACTATCTAAAATTTTAAAACTCAAGCTCGGGCCTTTACATTCTATATCATCAAACGACTCTTTACACAATCACGGCGACAATGCTGCCCGTTGAACGAACGCCTGAATGAAATTCCAACAGTGCTGAAATATTCAACACTTGCCCCCACACCCCTACATAGTTCCAACGGTTAATAACACAATGTAAAGGTGGCTTTTTACAGTGTGTGATTCTGCGGACTGCCGGGCTGATCAGCCCGCACCCATACACTGTAGAAAGAGTGTCTTCTGTGGAAGCGCAGGCAAGTCCGTAGCGGTGCGATAGATCCGCGGCTTTTCTTTCTATTTATAATTACTAGGCTGGCTGTACTGAAAAAATAAATTGGTATCGCGAACGATCACAACCCGACCACTACCTTTTTGTAGTTGTTATACAGATGATATTATAAAAAGGCGCGCTATGTAAATAAAGATAGGTGTCAAAATTCATTAACTCATTTATCTAATTTCTGCGTACCGTTGCAAATGCAAAGTTAGTTAATTTCCACCTCACCCAGGAACCGTGACACGATTTCTGTTCTAAACAGCATGCCTAGTCGTATACATAGAAGTCATTTCGTCATATATCACCCTTCAACATTGAAATAAAACTATTTTTAACGGATTCTGTTGCGGCTTATTTGATGATATTTTATTATTTACATTGAACCCGACGATTCGGTTGCTTTTCAGCAGCCATTGTCACGGGCAGACTACATCAACTTTATAACATATATTTATTTTTATACTTATTTTAGTTGTAGTGTCTAAATAATGATCTCATACTTTTTACGATCTAACCTTGTTAGACCAACTTTTTGTTGTTGCTAATTGAAGTATAAGGTAATTTAAAAAAGTATTACTGTCTCAACCTTAAATAAGCACGTGCGCGGTAAAACCTGCAGAATTTCGCACCGCGGGAGACTGCCTTAATACTGCCGAACTCCAATTTATAACATTCTGATTGCTAGAATTCATTTGTTTGAGGAAATATTCAGCAACATGGCTGAATAGCTTTGCCACTATCTTAATTATTAATCGTATAAAAGGTACGATCTCGGGTAGGATGGAGCAGTCTGATATATGTAGCTGGACTACTTAGAAGTGGTTACTGTTATTATAATTTTACTGAAACTACAGGCTTTTTTATGTACATACGTAAAGAACAGGCTTGATTTACCACTAATTCCGGTTTAATGTGTTCATCATCAACATAATCATCATCATAACAGCGTTGTGTCTCGATTGCATCCGAGGCCTGCACCTTGGAGCACGGGGTCCGCCTTCCAGCTTTTTACGACGCAGATCACACTGGTAATGCTATAATGATGCCCTTCAGCTTGACCGACTCATCAGATGCTTTTTTGAAGAAGGAAACACGTGTACTGGTAAAGAATGCCAGGTCTTGATGGTGCAGCAAAGAAAAGAGGTGCCGAATCGCTTGTACGGTCGTTGAACCTGCTAAAGCAACAATGATGGAAGCCTCATTATCAGTCACTTAATAAATCGTAAAAAACTTGTATCAAGCGGTAACCAATACCTAAAAACAATAAAGAAATACCGTTCTAGTATTCTACTAACAATTATACCACTTTTTATTAATTACTAACAATATATCATGTGTACCAAGTAAGAACACTCGTTATTAAACAGTAAGACACCATCCATTGCTCGTCAATCGATCAAATCGATTTCTGTGTTATACTTTCCTCAACTAGAAAGCAATGGAAAGCTATATTGCATACGACTCTTATAGTTTCTAATAAAACTATATTTAAGGGTAGGTGCTTTGTATTAGAAAAATAAAACAGTCATTAGTACGAAGGTATATAAGCCGAGATCTTTATCGTAATTACAATATCATTACTCGGGACTGTCTGCTAATGATATTGTCATTTAGCGTAAACTATTTATACCCTTTATGATAATAGCTATAAAAGTTATAGTTGGGTGTTTGTTTTAGTTAATTTCTACGGTACTTTTTACCCGGCTTGTACAAGATTAGTTATTTAGCATGTAGGAATAGTAGGTATAATACCTATTGGGGTGTGTGTTGGGTAACCTCCTCGAGTGTCGCTCCGATTCCGATCCCGCTGCAGTTCGGGGGGAACGGAATCGGAGCGGCCGGTACACCCTGGGCGGCGGTCAATGGCTTCCCCTTCACCCCTTCATAGGGTTGGCATTGATCGTCGGCCAATACCCAACGTGGCGGCAACACATCGCTCTCCGTACTCCTCTGCTTTCAGAGGAGACAGGATGAGCGATGCTGTTAGTGGTGAGATAGCCCAGGGTCAGCCGGGGTGCGAGGGATATGCTCTATGGGTAACCTTACACCCCGGCGTCTGAAAACCCGAGACGGCGTGCGGTTTTAGTCGGTGCAAGCCCGACATAACCGCCCCCGCTGGCCGGCGGGGGGGTATCCGAAGGGATTTCCGCACGATAAAAAAATAAAAATAAAAAAAGGTATAATACCTATTGTTTGGGGTTGGCAGGTGAGGCCGCCTGTCACCCCAGCAGAAGCAGGCCGGGACGGTGGGGCGACTAGCGCCCCTCCCCCAAACCGGGGCAAGACGGGGACACCGTGGTTCCCAAACCCGAAGGGGCCATCTCGAAACCGGAGATGGCCCAGGGTCAGTCGGGGTGCAAGGGATATGCTCTATGGGCAACCTTACACCCCGGCGTTTTAAGACCCGAGACGCGTGCGGTTTTAGTCGGTTCAAGCCCGACATAACCGCCCCCGCTGACCGGCGGGGGGTATCCGAAGGGATATCCGCACGAAAAAAAAGGTACCTATTGTTTAAATATATAAAAAGAACAGGTCAGGCGACCTGTTGCTTTGGCGGTAGAACGTTCGATTGCTGCCTCTGCGAACGTCAGCAGTTGCGTATTCGATTCCCGTACAGTGCAACTATTTGTATACATGAATTCGTTTATTTACATTGGTCTGTACGCGCCAGAGCCCCAGGACCAATAGCGATATTTGGTGTATAGACAATACCAAAACACAGTACCTTCTTGGTACTATTTGATCCCTAACTTCAAATACTTAGTACCTCGCCTGATATCGAAAAAAAAACGCGTAAAGAAAGTGGCCGGTGGCCTGGGTACCTATGTATTTACAAAGAAAATGTATGTAAGTATGTTTATCTGCATTCTAGAACCCATGTCTAGATGGCGCTGTTATATGTCCTAGAATATTTTTTTATAAATTTAAAACTTAAACAAAACATAAATGCACTAACCTGCGTCGTTTTATTCCATTTAAAACTTTTTTGGGTAACGTCCCAGTAGGCTGACAACATTACCATTTTGAATGGAAATTTCTAATACTCTATGGTAGAAAAAAAAACAAAAAAAAAGTAGAATGTATGCAATCATAAAAGTAACAATCTTTCTTTTATTTTCGGAACTACATTTTAAACGAGTTCTACTTTTCTTTTTAAAAGGCTTTCCAATGCTTTCAGAACATTTATCATTGAACCCTAATGGCACCTAGCTAAAATGCAGCTTTCGTGCTAGAGACTGTAGGAATATAAAGAATCTACGGTATGTAAAAATCCCCTGTGATCTAAGGGAGCAAAAAGCTACCAGATTTTCCTTCACATGCTGTCTTTGAAACTACATAAACGCTTTTTTATTGTCAACTAGCTGGCCCTCCCCGGCTTCGCCAGTGGCGTATTGCGAACGCCTGATGTAAAATTACGATGGCTTTAGTAAAAAGGAACTCATTGAAACCGGAGCGAAGCGAGGGCGGTTTCTACCTAGTATTTTATATTTTGTCCGACCCAGATATCAAATGCAATATCCCACAATCACCCTCAAATATAAACTCAAACTGTCGTCATGGGGCCAACAAGGTCAATTACCTACCTTTAAATAACTGAAGACGACTACGTTAGCTAGTGCAAAATTTCTCTACAGAACTCCCTAAATCTAGCCATAAAACCGCCAAGTTGGCAACACTAAATGTATCTTTCCCTCCTTACAGTGCCATTAAGGGTACTTGGAGTAAAACGGTTCCGACTTAGGTAGGTTCAGAAACACAAATTGTTCAAACTTTCCAAAGTATAGGTTAATGGTTGAGAAGTACTTCAGGTGAAACTAGCTTATTTTGGACAGAAAGTGGCTGAGTGATCTTTGTTATAGCTTTTGGGATGATCCCGTTTAAGTTAATAAGATTTAAATTTTTATTACCACCTTATTTAACATTGAGCTTATATTGAACACGATCACATGACACATGGCACATGACACATTATACATGGCACACGACAAGTGACCTTTAGAATTGATAGTATCTGGAATTATAGTTTTTACTTCACCCAGATTTATCTTCTAACGGAGTATACTCAAATTTACGGTTCAAATGTATAAGAAGTGTTTTATATACTCATGGTATATCCCTGAAGAGTTAGAAAAAGTGTTTATTTTTATTTATTACACTTTATGCACAAGTATATAGGTTGACTCCATCATAGGCATCCTCTACCAGGCAACCGAAAGTGCTACAGAGATAGACTCAGTAGGTGCATTATTGAGAGAAACATACCTAATATTAGCATTGTTCCAGGTTGCATCTGTGGCTTTCACCTCGGAGCCCTGGGTCCGCATACTCCTACTCCTTCTTTAGGTTTGGCTTAAACGGCTTTTATGGGAGCGGCTGCTGCCTGATCCCCTATACCCTAGAGAAAAGACTTGCACATGAGGGAGGTTGACATTGGCCCTAAATATCATGGCGGGGCTCCAAAAACACCCTTTATAAAGAGTAAAATTTATAATGATTCTATGTAATAGAGGCGAGAATATTTCTTTGTATAATATAAAAAAAGTATATAAGTATGTTTATCCGCATTTTGGAACACATAACACAAGCTAATTAAAGTATGCTTACTTTGGTTCTAGAAAGCGCTGTGTAGAATGTCGTGGAATATTTATTTATTTATCTTGAATAGTGCCAGTCCTCTAGAATTAAAACGTTTTATTCAACATTCGCCTCGCATACAACATTCCAAATTCGCACCATATTTTATTTCTATTTCGAAAAAAAAACAAGGCATAATTTGCATTTGAACGGAGATAAAAAATCGACAAAAACTTTACATTCTATAGCCGTGAGTGAAGGACTATTCGTTTCAGACGAAACGTTCAAATTCCATGCCTATATTACAATTTTTGGTGATACACAATAGGTTTTACTTCGGAACTTGTGATAGGCTTTGTGTTCCAGGCTCGGGTTGAATTTAGCTCACTTTCAATCATGTACACTACTAGACTGGTTTTACGAAAAAAATGGTATTGCGAAAGACCACAACCTGACCACTATCTTTTTGTAATTGTCATACAGATGACATTACAATAAGGTGCAAAGCCATAGCGCACCTTATTGTAATGTCATCTGTGGTCACAGATAGGTGTCAAATTATCTCATTTATTTAGTTTCTGCGTCCTGTTACAAATTCGAAATTCAAAATTCATTTACACTTCACCCAGGAACCGTGACACAATTATTGTTCTAGAAGTTTGTCTATTAGCACAGAATCAATCGCATTTGTGGGTATATCACTGAAGTGAAAATGGCTGTAATCCATTCTTCTTCTGGGCTTATCGCACTATTCTTAAGGGTTGACTTTCCTTACCTTCGTCTCAAGAGATTTTATTATTTTCCACTGCTTCTTATGATGCCCGCGTCTAGGCCCGCGTGGAGGTAATTTATGGTTTTCAGGTCATATCTCCGGTTTCCACTTACCCAATAGTAGTTTTTGCGTCCATCGCAAACAGACAGACGAAAGACAAACAGACAGAAAGACAAACAGACAAAAAGACAAACAGACAAGAATTCCAAATGCAGACGTAAGTTACTGTATAAATATGTATTCACAGAATATTTAACTATTTTTAACTACATATCTGTCAGCCACGTCTTATAAAAATGTTGCTATAAAGAAGCCGAATCTAGTTGTAATTGAGATATTTGATCACGCCCCTTTTTTAAGGTGTGGGAACCGATGGTGTGGGCGTGTCGGAATCGGACCGACTAAAACCACACGGTGTCCTCCCCAAGTGTCCACTGCCGGGCACCCCCCGGGTAAGCCCTCGAAAGGATAACCCCAGGGTTAAACACTAGCAAATCATTTTCACCCTCATAAACCAAAAAAGTAATCTGGCTGATATCACTGTTTCAGTATCACTGCTTTTGACAGTATAGCTATTAGTTTTACACACGACATTGGTATGAGAAGATGACAGTTTCCACGAAATATTCCAATAACGTATTACTTGAATGGATTTACTTTAGGTATAAAATAGCAGTACGTTACTACCATTGATATTGGTTTATGTAACATGCAACGCATATGTTATTGCGGGTTACTTTGCTGAAGTTATGCTTTTTGAATTATTAATATATTATTTTCTGACAAAAAATAGGCCAATTAACTTTATAAAATATTTTAAATGAATTTAATTTAATTTGAATTTATTTTTGACAAAAAGTAGTCAATAAATAAATTATTTTTATATTCCATTTTAATTGTAAGTAGTTTTTATTATTTCATATTCAGAAAATGTTACGTTATTATCAAAAAACTAGCTGTGTGTTATTGTAAATTTTGACAATCAAATCCCGAAAGTAGCTATTTTTTTCAGATGATAGGTATCTAAAATCCTTTTTCTTCCAACTATGCTTTAATTTCATCACAATCACTCAAAAAACTCAGTACAAAGCGAATCTTTAATGCTCTAGAGCAATAAAAATGTATGAAATTTCATTATTGCACAGTTTTTTTTTCTCAATGGATTAGCTCTATTCAGCCAGCCGATATCAATACTTTTTTTACGTACGTATTATTCGTATCTATCCTACTTGTTCCAAATTTAAAAAATGATTGCTGCTCACTCTGATTTAAAAATGAAAGAAATTAAAAAAAACTCAAATAAAAAACAACAAAAAAAAAACAAAAAAAAACGAAAAAAAATACAAAACTTAACCTTACGTTTAATAATTGCTCAAGCATAACTTTTAATTTCAATAATTAAACTTCTATTTTAACTGTTTGATATGAGTTTCTTTTATCTACTATTCCTATAGGTAATAGTTGAAAGAAAAGCAGATTATGCACCTCACCTTAAGTAATTTATATTGCCCTCGTGCCTGTTAGATTAGAGCCCTCGCTAACGCTCGGGCTCTAAATCAGGCACTCGGTGCAATAATAAATTACTTTGTGCTCGATGCAATAATCTACTATTCTGTACCTACTTCTGACCACGTTTATACTGAACGTAGGCGTAGAAGTAATGGACAAACAAACTCACTTTCACATTTACAATATTAGTTAAGGTACGTTCGTAACTAACCTTAAACGTCACCTTCAAATTTTTAATTCACACAAATTAACTTAAATAAAAATAAAATAAATAAATAAATAAATAAAAGTTTATTGCAAAGCTACAGAACAGTATTTTACATTGCACCCACAAAATATTTATACAAATGGGGATGCCGACGCAAAACTAATTATAGATGGCAGCAGCAAATGACCAAACAAAACAACAAATAATAAGGAGGCCATAAACAATAACAAAGATGCGCCCTCTGTAGGGATAAAAGCGCAGTCGGCATCGCCATTGCACGTCCATGAAGGTCAAAGGATATTACATAACATTTTTTTTTTGTTGTTCTCCGGACACGGTCAATAATATTGAGTCAAACCTGTTAAAAATATATTATGACGTCAAGTTATTGATGGTTATTTGACCGTGTCTGGAGCCCACACAATTTATTATCTGTGTTTCAATACACATATTTTATTTACTCTATGACCAAAATAATATACTCTGTGTCTATGACTGACCTCTTGACGTGGCGCCATGTGCTGTCAAAAGTATTAAAGGGTTATACATTAACAAATATGATTACAAAATTTCTGTTCGCTGAGCTTGCAAAGGGCCGACATTCAGCAAAACAAATGATAGCGATGTCATTGCATATCACAGTAACTGATTTTCAATGTCCGCTTCTCTTTAATCATAGAATTTCTCGTACTCACTGAACTACTCGTTTCAAAGAAATTTCCAATTGGATGAATTAAGACGAATTCCGATCTAAATCTATAAGAAAGAGTAAGCATACAAAATGCATTAAAAATCTAATTGAATTAAATGTAACGGTTTAATAGAATATGTAACAAAATAACGACATAATATAAACAGCTGCTTATAAAAAACGGTTCGTTGGTATACGAAAAAGGTTACTTTTTCGTATCCCAACACTATTGTGCCAAAGATGGGTTAACAATGTACCTAATGATGCTGGTAATCCTAACATATGTGATGCGTTCACAGGCATATCTTTGTCAGCTCCTGAAGAGCACAATACAAAAAGTTTTCGGTATAGTAATTTCTTCTTATTCAGATAGGGTAATGCGCTCTGTATTCTATACATATAATAAAATCGTAACGAGGTGAAAACTGTACATAATTTTTTCAAAAAAATAATTGTAGTTTTCTATGAACGATACCGATGCCAAAAATGTGATTTATAAAATTTTTGTCCTTTTGTCTGCTTTTATTATCGATGTCCAAGCACCATTTGTAAACCGCTGAACAGATTCAGCTGAAATTTTGCTTGAACATTGTTCAAGGGTATGGTCACAAACTGCGTTATATGTCATCACGCTATTATAAGTGTGATAGGAGCAGCATGGTAAATCTATTATTGAGCATTTCTTTATTATTGCAAAGCAGACCATCAGGAAATTCTGAAGTTCGATAGAACTCGGACATGGTCAACGTTCGGACTATAAATCATTACGCTATAGCTAAAAGGTGATGAGCAGAAGAATATGAAATCTCAAAACTACAGAGTTACTTACGTGTAAAAGACGCGGGCAACAGCTAGTACATAATATTATTAATAAGAAACGTTTAAAAGACAGAGATATCTGTTAAGTTTTTTTTAATTTTTTTTTTTGTGTGTAAATCTTAATGCGGTTCACAGAATACATCTACTTACCAAGTTTCAACAACATAGTTCTTATAGTTTCGGAAAAAAGTGTCTGTGACATACGGACGGACAGACAGACATGAGGAATCTATAATAAGGGTTCCGTTTTTTGCTATTTGGCAACGGAACCCTAAAAATTACTAAGTGAACCCTGGTCTCATAGGTGGTGTCCGATTACTGTTTTTAATTGGTATATCGGCTTTTCGGGGAATTACCATTTATCCTCCCACCCCCGAGAGGAAAGCTTGCGCCAGAGTCTCGTTCGTTGTTCAGCTAGTGCACCGTCTAACAGGTGACGGTGACGTCGACTTGGGCCCTAAAGGTGTTGCTAAGCACCCCTGCACACCCCAATGATCCTACTCCTACTAATATTATAAACGCGAAAGTTTGTGGGCAGGACACCGTGCGGGGTTAGTCGATGCACGACATAACCGCCCCCGCTGGCCGGCGGGGGGTATCCGAAGGGATTTCCGCACGTAAAAAAAAAGGAATGATGGATGGATGTTTGTTACTCTTTCACGCTAAAACGGCTGAACGGATCTGACTGAAATTTGGCACAGGGATAGGTTATAGTCCGGAATAACACATAGGCTACTTTTTATTCCGGGTATAGGTTCCCATGGGTTGCGGGAACGGGATCAGAATTCTACGCGGGCTGAGCCGCGGGCAACAGCTAGTAAATAATAAAAAAATTCTTCTTCTTCTGCCTGGCCTTAGTCCCATTTATTTGGGGTCGGCCCTTCTGGTCAATCTTCGCCAGGACGGTCTGTCCTGGGTCGTCTGGGGTGTTAATTGTGTCCTTTTCAGGTCCTTGTCAATAACGGACATCCATGTTAGGCGGGGTCTACCGCGTCTTCTGGGCTGCGTACCAATATCGAGCACTTTTCTCGTCATGTGGTCGGATGGTCGCCTCATGACATGACCGTACCATCTTAAGCGGCTCTCAAGGATCTTTTCTGGTATAGGCGTTACTTTAAAACTGCCCCGAATATGGATATTTTGAACGTGGTCCAGCATTGTTACCCCACCAGCCCATCTTAGCATTCTCATTTCTGCGACGTGAAGTTTCTGCTCCTGCTGCTTTTTCAATGGCCAGCATTCGGCGCCGTATGTCATGGCCGGGCGAACTGCTGCTTTGTAAACTCTGCCTTTAGTGCGAACGGGCATTCTTTTATCGCATAAGACCCCAGATAGCTCTCTCCATTTCATCCACCCGGTGTTTACACGGTGGGTTACATCGGCATCTATAGTCCCATCATTGCAGATGATTGAGCCAAGGTATTTAAAGTGGTCGACTTCCTTTAGTGGGGTGCCCTGCAGATGGATAGTGTTGCTGATGTTGGTGCCACTGAAATTGCAGTGCAGATACTCGGTCTTCTCTCTGCTAACTCGCAAACCTGCTCTCTCGAGTGCTCCTCTCCATTCTTCCACCATTTGCTGTAGATTGTTGGGGTCTTCGCTGACTAGAACAATGTCGTCAGCATAAAGGATATTCCATGGTGGGGGGCGCTGTAGTTCCGCTGTAAGGTATTGCATTACGAGGATAAAGAGCAGGGGGCTCAATGCTGAACCTTGATGCACTCCGACCATCACATCGAACTCATCGCTTGTTCCAGCTGGGCTTCGCACTTTAGTTTTAACAGCGTGATACATGTCTTTCGCCAGAAGTATGTAGTGCTCTGGGACTTTTTGTGCTCTTAGGGCTTGCCAGATAAGTTCTCTTGGAACACGGTCGAATGCTTTTTCCAAGTCGATAAATACCATGTGTAGGTCGGTTTGACTGTCTCTGTGTTTCTCCAACAGAATTCTGATTGAATGTATGGCATCAGTTGTCGACCTTCCAGGGACGAAACCGCATTGATTTTCAGACACCTCGGTGAGTTGCCGTAATCTGCTGTTGATGACTCTTTCCCATATTTTGAAGGTGTGTGATATTAGCTTTATGGCTCTGTAGTTTCCACATAGTCTGATGTCACCCTTGTTCTTATAAAATGGTAGCAGGAAACTGCTTCTCCAATCATCGGGCATTCCGTCAGTCAGAATCCTGTTGAAAAGTTTAATCAGGAACATTACACCGGTGTCTCCCAGTTTCTTCCACAGTTCAGCAGGTATATCATCAGGTCCACGGGCTTTGTTGTTTGCCATAGCCTTAATTGCTGCGTGAACCTCTGCGGGTGATATGCATGGTATCGGGCCTTTAGTAGCAGGAATATCGCGGAGTTTTTCACTTGGAAAGGTTTCATTGAGAAGTGCAGAGTAATACTCTAACCATTGCTTATTTATGTCTTCGTCCGCTGTGAGCAGTTGGCCTTGTTCATTTTTGATGTACTTGATGGTCTTTGTATCCTTGCTGTTCCTGTGACGCTGTTTTGCTATTTTGAAGATTTCTTTGTCGTTCGTGGCAGTTTCCAGTTTGGCGTAAAAATCATCGTCTGACATGGCTTTCGCTTGCGCCACGGTTCGTTTTGCAATCTTCTTTGCGCCCCTGTAGGCTGTGCGATCGGCATCATCTGTTGTTGTTTGCCATTGCTTAAAGAGAGTTTTCTTGGTGCTCAATGCTTCTCTGACGTCTTCTTGCCACCATTTTGTGTCTTTGTCGCCGCAGATGGCGCCTTTTGATACGCCAAGGTACTGTTTTGCTTTTAGGTGGCAAAATGTTTGGAAGTCTCTCCACATATTATTGGCAGTGTCCTCTTGTTGTGAGTCAAGGTACTCTGCGATGTCTTCACACAGCTTTTGCCCCTCTTCACGTTCGAGTTTGTGCCAGCGTATCCGCACGATCTTCTCTCTTTTCACCTTTATCGATTTAGGCATTGTAAATTCAGCGACTAAGATACGATGTTGTGATGTGAGCGGTTCTCCGGGTATTACTTTACAGTCCTTGAAAGTCTTCAGCCGGTGCCGATCTGTTAGGATGTAGTCTATTTGTGTACATGCCCCGCCGCTTTTGTATGTAATCAGGTGTTCGGTGCGTTTACAGAAGAACGTGTTGACGATTGCAAGATTGTGGGTTGAAGCAAATTGCAAGATGCTCTCGCCTTCCGGGTTTATATTGCCATATCCCCAGTTGCCGTGTATTCTTTGGTACGTGGATGTTGTGCTTCCAACATGGCCGTTTAGGTCACCGCCTATGTATTTAGCCTCCGTTGCCGGGATGGATTGTAGTAGATCGTTAATCTCGTTCCAAAATGTTTCTTTCTCTGCATTTGAGCAGCCAGTCTGTGGTGCATAGGCGCATATGATATTCATGCACGGTTGGTCGTCAAGAGCGAGCTTAATTGACATTAATCGCTCGCTTATTCTGTTCACTTCCACGATGCGATCTTGAAGGTCCTGATCTACCACAATTCCCACTCCATTTTGTGGTCGTGTCCCGTGGTATATGAGTTTGTAGTTGTGCCCGATGTTTCGCGACTTAGTCCCCTTCCATTTCGTTTCTTGAATGCAACATATGTTGATGCGTCTGCGATGTAATACTTCGCTCAGCTCGGCGCTTCGTCCTGTCATTGAGCCCACATTCCAACTCGCGATGCGCATTTTTGGTACTTGTGCAGGGGCTTTGGTGACATTGCCGTCGCTTCGGGGGTACGCCCTAGCATTTGCCGCATTCCCTTGATTTGGATCGTCGCTTGAGGGGGACGCCCTAGTAGTTACACTTCTTTTATTGTTTATGCTTTTCATGACCAGAAGTAAAAAAGTTGGCTTATGGTTTTACGGCCGGCTGCCACCAGACGCCAAGACAGTAACCCCTCGTGCTACCTGGGGCTTGGGATGCCACCGTTGACAGTTGGGTTCTTCCGCCGCCATCCCCTGCATGACGTCCTGCCTGACGCCATTGCCCTCCACAGGCCCTTGCTCAGTTTACCACCAAGTGGCCCTCTGGAGGGATTGCCTGTTGGTCCGCGAGAGGTATTTTATTTCCCTCTTACCCTTTGGCATTGTTTCCAATGCCAACGAGCTTTCCCCGATCCGCCACCTGGGGACGCGTTCTCTAGGGGTTACAGGCTCCCCCGGGAATGTTTCCAATGCCAACGAGTAAAACTACTTATGAAGTATAACGATAACCATTACAAAAAATCATAAAGTTTTGTGTACTGTTCAACTTTTATTAAACAAAATCGGTGTATTGGGTAGGAACTTGTAGAAGAAGTAATTATGGACGACTAAAGACTTCGACTAACTATTGATTTCAAATTACTTCAGCTATTAAGGACATTTGGTGCTTTGCAAATATTTTATGATGATTAAGAGACGAGCTGATTAGAAAAAAAAATGTTTTGCGGTTCCTAAGTGCAGCGGGAATGAATTTTGAATTTGGAACGGGGCGCAGAAACTATTTAAATGGGTAAAATGGGGTCCAGAATGCATATTAAAATTCTTAGGTATATTTTCTTCTCTAAATACATACATATGAGACACATAGAAAACACCCCTACCAATGCATATGGACATATTCGTGCATACAAATAAGTATTTGCACTGAGATTGCAGTGTGTATTTTTATAGTTCCATAAACTTTGTAATTTATCCTTTTGATTGTTATTAATATACGTTTATTCGCTTTGTTCTAGGTAAGGAAACCACACAATTACCCGTGCAAAAGGATGCTTGACTGAGTTTAATATATTGGTAAGTGATAACGAAATTACGAGTATAACAACTGTACTGCGGCGATAACTGTAAACAGCGCCTTATCGTTTCAAAGATATAGGTGAATGTCCTATGACTATTTATGTCAATATTCTTTCTTTAGCTGTATGTTTAGAACCCACTAAGACTTTCGAGGCCAATGCAACCTCACCTGATAGCCGGTATACCTGCTGATTGATGGATCTGGCACAGGTTTTATTTTTGTGGTTGGGCGGCATTAGACGGCAGTCGCTCCCGTAAAAGCCACGTAAACCAAATTGGGGAAGGCGAAGGAGTAAGCGAACCCAGGGCTCCGAAGTGGAAGCCTTGAATGGAATCGGGAATTACGCTAAGACGATGATGATAAATTTCTTTAGTCAAGTTTGCCAGATGCTAGCTTTTGGGCTGTGGGTATCCTAGTGATAGTATCACCAGTATGCCAACTGCACTGTTAAACTCCACTAATCTACATGATATTGTCGGAAGTTTACGCGAATGTCACACATTGAAATAAAACTATTTTTAACGGATTCTATCGCGGTTTATTTGATGTTATTTTATATTTTACATTGATCCCGACGTTTCGGTTGCTTTTCAGCAATTTTAGTCTCCCCGTGACCATGGCTGCTGAAAAGCAACCGAAACGTCGGGATCAATGTAAAATATAAAATAACATCAAATTAACCGCGATACAATCCGTTAAAAATAGTTTTATTCCACTAATCTAAATAAACATCATAATTATCATATCATCATATCATATCATCATATCATATCATCATATCATATCATCATATCATATCATCATATCATATCATCATATCATATCATCATATCATATCATCATATCATATCATCATATCATATCATCATATCATCATATCATATCATATCGTCATATCATATCATCATATAATTACATATAATAATATAATACATCATCATAATCTTCGGGCCCGAGGTCCGCTTTACTGCTCGTCGCTCACACTATTTCAACACATACCTGATAAGTATCAACTGTTTTACTGCTATAGCAAGGAGAGGGGCACACAGAGAAACTGAATAACCCAAAACGTAGTCCACTCCCACTCCAGCAGCAGAAACTCCACCCCGAAAAGCGTTGCCCATTATTATACTGTGCCTCACTATATGATTTAATAGCTCACTATCCTGAAAAGTATATTCACACACCTAGATCAAAACTCACACAACTGAAAATTTGGGCATTTTTAAATACTTTGTTTCTAAATTTAAGCAATATTCATTCAACACAAGGAAGTAAAATGCTCATTCACTTACTCAATTAGAAAGTTTCTAATGAAATTTTAAGACAAGTTGTAAAAATCTACTTAATTGAATAACCTTTAGGCCGAATACCGCTCTTAAGAAGTCGCTTAGGAGAGAGAGCAAAAGGTTGCAAATTTTAATGTTCAGCTTTCTGCATCACTCATACGTAAACAAATTGCCTTTCTAAAATTTATCATCAACAAAAAGCTTTGTCATATATATAAAGAGGTCAGTAATTTTTGAATTAATAAATAAAAAGCCGAATTTTGAATTTTGTTTTGCAGCCATTTGGGTAGAAATTTCCTTCATTTTGAGTTGTCTGAGTTATACTTTGGGTAAATATAAATATTGTAAGACGCAGCCCCATCTAAGGCTTATTTACCATTATAGCTTATGAGCCCTAGAATGGTCTTATAATGTACTTTTTTTTTTTTGTAAATACAAGCACATTATACATAGAAACGTTTAGTCCAATGCAAATAGACATTTTCTTGCATAGAAGTATCTGTTTTGAGCGGAAATCTAACTCACAACCTCTGACGTAGCAATCGAACCCCTGCCCTGCCACACAGGTAAAGAATAAAGAGATCTGCTACAGTAATAATATAAATTTCCTAAATTTTGATTTATTTCAGTTTTACTTTATTTGTGAGATATATTATGTCAGTGTTACCCTCTAAACTCAAGCTGTCAAGGTTGAAGGGGCGAAGTCGTTGGCACTTATACACAGTGACCTATCGTAATATTTCTTGTTTTTTTAAATAAATAGGTTTCTCATTCGTATGTTGACAGCTGAATGTGTTCCTTTGTTGGACTTGCTTATTTTGTTCTTATAACTTTTTTTTTTTTTTAACGTGCGGAAATCCCTTCGGATACCCCCCCGCCGGCCTGCGGGGGTGGTTATGTCGTGTCTCGACTAAAACCGCACGGTGTCCTCATAAGTAATATTCTTTTTAGAACTTGATTTTAGTTTATATTGGCTTAGGGGAAAATACATTTATTACCATTTATTTTTCGATACTCATCGATTCACTATTCAAACACGTGGGATCAATGATAAAGAATGCTTGTTTAATCGAAAGTAAGAGAACAAAAGAGAAAAACAAGTTGAATTCCTGAGACGAGCTCAGCCGAATACAAGGGATTTTCGATTTTGCGTTTTTTTTTGCGATTTTTTGCGTTTTTTTTTTATCTTGCAATGGTTCACCCCAGCACGAATCTATTACCGAAAACAGCAACTCGATAGCTCATCTGCTTCATACCCAAAACCGTGACAGAAAATTGGCAACGACGACGACGTCGACGACAACTCCATAGCAATAGGGCTTTTCTAAAGAAAATCCCTAAAAATGAGAACGCATGAGACCAAGATGAATTCCGAATTTTGGTGTTAAGTTGATACAGTTTTTTTTTAATTTGGCAAATGAAACCAGGTATTGTTATTGACAGTGGTGTCGAATCCGTTACGCATCTCACTGAACTAATCTATTTCTAAAATATTTTTATGTGAATATCGAAACATCAGTCTATTTGATATCGTATTAAGAGATATTATCACTAATTATGAAATGTCTTGAGTCCTGTCATCATTTATGACAGGACTAGACAGCGGTCCCTGCTCCGCCAGGAACTCATGGAGACATGGAGGGTGCGACTTGAGCACCCAAGGTGGGGGGAATCCACCATTGCGGCGGTGAGACCGATCATGAAGGAGTGGTTGGAGAGGGACCATGGGGACCTCTCCTACCGGATGTGCCAGATGGTTACCGGACACCGGTGTTTCGGTATGTATCTGTGGCGCATCCACCGGGAGACAACGCTGCAGTGCCAGCACTGCGAGGATCCTGGCGAAGACACAGCGCTCCACACGTTGGTGGAGTGCCCTGCGTGGGCGAGTCAACGCCGGGATCTCGTTGCGGTCCTGGGCGTAGACGTTCTCTCGTTGGAGACCATGGTGAGGGCCGTGGTCTCCGACGGGAGCAAGTGGCACGCCGCCGCCTCTTTCTACGAGCAGGTAATGCGCGGAGAGGGAGCGGGAGAGAACCCTGCCCCCCCGAGTTTCGCAGTCTGCGGCGAGGACGCCGCAGACTCATCTACGCCCGGGACTACCGACCTCCATGATCGGGGCCTGAGGACGGCAGTTGGCCGACTCGCCGTCGTTTCAGAAGCAGGCCGTGGCGGAGGCGTGTCGTGTGTGCCCTACACACGCCAGCCAACTCACCGAAGCGGGATAAAACCCGACCCCACCAGGCGAGGCCGTGGTGGCGGTCAAAGTCCGCCGGCAACCCTGGGGTTATCCTTTCGAGGGCTTACCCGGGGTGCTCGGCAAGGGACACTTGTGGAGGACACCGTGCGGTTTTAGTCGAGACACGACATTACCACCCCCGCTGGCCAGCGGGGGGGTATCCGAAGGGATTTCCGCACGTAAAAAAAAAACAAGTTGAATTCCTGAGACGAGCTCAGCCGAATACAAGGGATTTTCGATTTTGCGATATATTTTTTTTGCGATTTTTTCTTTATCTTGCAATGGTTCACCCCAGCACGAATCTATTACCGAAAACAGCAACTCGATAGCTCATCTCTTTCATACCCAAAACCGTGACAGAAAATTGGCAACGACGACGTCGACGACGACAACTCGATAGCAATAGGGCTTTTCTAAAGAATATCCCTAAAAAGGACTAGACAAAATATTTGCCATTTTTAGTCTAGTATAGAGAGTTTTATAACAGCAGAATCGGCACTATTATGTATCTAAATTAAGTAATATATGGTGGGACGCCCCCAATCCAGATTAACTGACGACCTGAAAAAGGTAGCTGGAATAAACTGGATGCAGAAGGCGGATAATTGTACAATGGGAGAGGCCCATGTCCAGCAGTAGACTACGATAGGCTAGTTGATTGATTGACAAGACTGTCTGTTTGCTTAAAAAAGATACTTATTATGAGATTTCAAAGCGACCCATGTTCTTCATATCTACATCGTTTCGCAATTATAAGAGAAATGTAATAAACCTCAGCTGTCCTTTCATAACACATGCCTTGCATATTTACGAGTATATGTTGACGAGCCAAATATCAATAATTCACACGCATCCCAATGCCACCTTTAACCTAATCTACTTTGCTCAGATAAGTGTATCTCAGTCACCCTTCACACACCCTCGTCACTGAACATATTTCCCAATTACCGTTACAAACGTTATTTATGTTTGCGGAATACCTACTTTTAAGTTAGCAAACAATCTTATGTTAGGTGAGAATTATACAGAAAAGGATTAAGGCGTAAGGCATAATCGACGCAAAATTGTACGTATCGACATGATTTTGCTCTGCGAGCACGTCGATACGTACAATTTTTCATGGATTTATGCCTTACGCTTTTTGCCTTTTCTGTTTAATTCACGCCGTACACATAGGTACTTCGCAATGGTCTCATCTTAAGCCACCATACCATCATCACCGCGTTGGTCCCCGTTGCATCCAAAGAGTGCACTTTGAAGCCCCGGAGTCCGCATTCCTATTCTTAATCTAGGTCTGGTCTTATCTAAACTGAAAAGCAAGTATTATTTACTTAAAGGCAGCGCATAGTAAATTTTCTCATTCCGTTTGTCTTTGACTGCCGGGGGAGGCACCTCTACCCCATGAGAAAACGTTTCCACATGTTTTCGTTATATTATCTTATATAAATAAAAATTAATCGCCGAAATGTATGTACGCGTATAATTTCCGAAAGACTACACAATGCATAATTCTTTTTTTTTGTGATTGTTTAGGTTTTTATGAAAGGAAATGTAGGAAAGTCCACGGGTATGGTGCTATTATTGCAGCGGGGCGAAGCCAGGGCGCGCAGTTAGTTATTTAATAAACTTTTTAAGCCTAATATTCCCGATAAACTCATGATTTTTATATATCCATAAAAATCTTGAGTATTTACAAGGTAGTTATTACCTATGATCTTTGGGGAATCAGATATTGAAAAACCCCAGCGCATTCTACAAAATTTATTAACATTGCAGGCTCTCTGTTTCTGGAATTCATTGTCTGAAAAGCAGCTACTAGACGTACCCAAACACAAGCTCGGTTAAAAAACTTGGGGGTCTTAATTAGGCTGTCCAAACAAACTCAGAACACCTATTACACTCACCGTCCTCATATATTTACATGCCTCTTTCTATGAACTAGTCCAAGTGATCTTATCGGTGATAACCCAGTCTTCACATAATCCTACTTAATTAACTATAAGCGGACGCAACTTCAAAACGTCTTTGACGTCGTTTCTTATACACATTACATATCCTCCAGTGGTGATTAATGCGTTGCAGGAGTTGCGGGGAACCGGTAATTTGTATCGCTAACTTTGCCGATAGCTCATTCGGTATCATTTTGTTAGTGGTGTTGGGTGAATGCGCCCTCATTCTGTAAGTGAAGTAGGACGCGCGTACGAAGGGATAAGGGGAAAGTTTTTGAGTAACATCTGCTCGAACCAAGTAAAGAATAATTTAATATATTATTGTGTGGATTGTTTTTGTATTTTATTGCTAAGTAACAAACAAGTACCTACCACTTGGTGGCGAGCGGTTACTGTACCAATGAACACTGTGTCACTTAAGCGTTATTACCTGAAGAGAGGAATGTGGGAAAAAAAGAGAATGTAAAACTGCCAATATACCCGGGGCTAGATTGAGTAATGCCACGTTTTCCAAAAAAGTAATGCTGTATGATATTTCAAAACAAAACCTATCTACGATTTCGTGAGGTTATTAAACCTTAAGAATCACTCATAGTTTGATTCGTTTTCAATTAGATTTTAATTTTCACACGTTTCTAAACATTATTTTACTGAATTGGGTTCCCTGAAGTGTGGCAACAGGGAAGTTACGGTCTCTCTCTCAAAAAGAAAAAAAAACGTGACTCTATGTACTCTTTTTTTTTTTTTTTTTAACGTGCGGAAATCCCTTCGGATACCCCCCCGCCGGCCAGCGGGGGTGGTTATGTCGTGTCTCGACTAAAACCGCACGGTGTCCTCCCCAAGTGTCCGTTGCCGGGCACCCCGGGTAAGCCCTCGAAAGGATAACCCCAGGGTTGCCGGCGGACTTTGGCCGCCACCGCGGCCTCGCCTGGTGGGGTCGGGTTTTATCCCGCTTCGGTGAGTTGGCAAGCGTGTGTAGGGCACACACGACACGCCTCCGCTACGGCCTGCTTCTGTATGGACGGCGAGTCGGCCAACTGCCGTCCTCAGGCCCCGATCATGGAGGTCGGTAGTCCCGGGCGTAGATGACTCTATGTACTCTTATGTATGCTACATTGCATACAGCCTTTAAAATCACTAGAGGCTTTATCCATATTTTTTTTCTTTATCTCATTCTCCTGTTTCCCTCCCTCTTAAAGGAGAATGCCCATTCTTGGTTGCGCTTTTAGACGTTCGCGTCAATATTTCAAATGTTAAAAAATAATATTGATTATAGTATAGTATGACTTTTCAACACTAAATCGCTTCTACAGAACTTGGGGTTTGAATTTAAATTATAAAGATATAAAACTTGAATGAATAATCGTTTCCATTTTAATTTAATTGTTACCATTATATAAAATAAACCATTGGTGGTAGAATGCAAATATACCAATCTTTTTAAAATAAAATGGTTAAATAATAATACGTGATAATAATTCGCAATGTGACATTCAAATATATTGCAGTTATGTAATCTTAATATTTCGTGTATGTATTCGTAGTTTATTAGTGATAATCAGTTAAAGTTGTAAAATAATGTATGCTTCAGTGGTAGTTTTCTCTTAATTTATACATGGTATCCCTGTCTTAAGACATTCCAACAGAAAACTCAAACGTCATTTCAACAGTCAGTGTCACAATATTTTCTTGTTGTTGTTGTTTTTCTCGTTGTAATCATTTAATTTCTCATTAACCCGAAGTTCTGTTACAATATGCGTTTATATTTCAGATAGTACTTAATGCAGGCTTTTTAATGCAGTTTATACTTATGTGACATAGCAAAAAATAGTGTGCAACTGATTTCCATACTGACATGGGCATTGTCCTTTATAAGTAGCAAAGTAATGATATATGATATGATTGGCACCTCTAGTATGATAAACCTTCATAGGCCACATTATCAGCGTCAGCGTCACAAATCTGTCCACATCCAAAACGAAACATATGGAAAACGATCGCTTGATATATCGCCAGTGGGTTGTTAAGGTCAGATGACTGCCACTAGACTGCAGCTTCGACTTCGACTAGTTCGGCTGTTCGCTGGTCTATAGGCGTCTGCAATACCAGTGTCATCACACTCACGCTGCTGATCCTGCAAAAACTTTCTAAAGCTGAAACGATCTGAGTAGAGTAAAGGTTCGGAGGATGATGGAAGACGGTCGATCTACGTTATTGTAGGGGTCAGTCGTAGTCTACGAAAACAGATGGGCTTACCAAATCGAAGTGTGTGTAAGGATCCAGAGATTCGGTCGCACCGCAATCAGTTTTGCTTTTGCAACGCAAGACAAATCGTTTCGTTTCTGAAAAGTAATGCTGAGGGTCAAAAGATTTTATGAATAATCGTTTTTAACTTACGAGCACTGGAGTAAGGCTTACGCTACACTTGACGAAAATGCAGTCGCGGATTTTCAGCGTTGGAACGTCAATATGTTATTGCATATAAATCAAGACTCGACGGAGCAACCTATCGTCTGCGCCTGTTTACAAATGCTTCTATAGCCCAGCAATTAAGTTAAATAGTGTTGGACTAAAGAAGTTTTCGGGCAGACAAATTGTGAAAACAATTCACGTATCCTTCTCTAGCCTTTCACACAGATTCAACAGAAAATTCTAAAGACTGAGAGTGAGACTGAGACTCAAGTCTGACAGAGACTATATCTAAAATTTTTGTCTTTTGAACTAAATCTGCATTCAATTATTTTTCACTATTAAATTTGTTTTTGATTTTTGAAGTCAGTTCTATTTTTTACTAGAATTTGTTTCTTTCTCTTTTTTTAGTAAATTATATATTATATTATATCGCTTAATAACGGGTCAATGCGGACGCCGTCACGGGGTATCCATTTGTTGTATACTAAAACATTCTCCAGAATATACCAAATACTTTTCTGATAACTGCTTCAAAATCGGTTCAATATACAAAAACCTTCCCCAGAACGTAAAAATACTTTTGTAAACAGCATTAAAATCGGTTCAACCGAACGCGAGCTACCTTTTTTTTCGTGCGGAAATCCCCTCGAATAGCCCCCCGTCGGCCAGTGAGGGTGGGTATGTCGGGCTTGAACCGACTACAACCGCACGCCCTCTTGGGTCTTCAGACGCCGGAGTATAAGGCCCATAAGGCATTTCCCTTGCACCCCGACTGACCCAGGGCCATCTCCGGTTTCGAGATGGCCCGCCTCGGGCTTGGGAACCACGGTGTCCCCCTCTTATCACTACAATTTTCATTCTAATTGCCTGGTAAGTTCAGTTTGTTAAACGTTTCCCCACAAGCATTTTTTGTCCCAAAATATATTTGAATTCTGAATCTAGTAATCAGATTTGTTGGTCACACTCGGGAAAATACACCCGTGATTTTAACTTCAATATTTGCATAACCACAGAGTTGAGCATTTGGCGACCGTGCGGGGCTCGCTAAAAGGGAATAATTTATTCTAATGCTTGTGGTTATTCGAAGTAAGTGCATAATGTGTGTGTTGATTTCATACACTTCAAGTTGTAGAGCATTTTCTGTAGAATTTTTGAAGACAAACCAACAAGCTTCCGGGGTGGAACATGACATAGCTCAAGTTGATTATTAGGATCCCAGTTTAGGCTCTGCGTTGATAAATGTGTCAGGACAAGTAATTGAGCTGAGTGAGACGAAGTCGAGCGAAATCTCCTCATACCAGACTTCAGGATTTTCTTTGTCACAGGTCTCCTCCTAAACTACTAATCCAATCAGAACCAAATTTGGTATGGTTAAAGAGATCAATCAGAGGAAGGTTTATGGATATATTTTGAAAAAATTAATGCTACCACCGAGGAATGATCACCGTTAAAAAAATTCCAGATGGAATTACATAATAACCGCTCGAGACACTGTGACCAAACTTTACACGATCAGAAAGCATGTCCAGAGTTGTGACTTAAAAGAATTTTCAAAATCGGACTTGCCACGGAGTAATGATCACTGTTCAAAATTTTCAAAATCTGATTCACGATGTCTCACTCAGCTCAACATTGCAAGCAGCGATTCGCCTTGCAGACCTAGTTACATACTCTTCTACATCCGAGCTGTGGCAACCCCGGTGGCATCCAAAGCTTGCACTTTGAAGCTCAGGAACCGCTGCTTCTCCTCCCTGAGAGAAACGCCTTCGCCAGAGCTTCGTCCGTCAATCAGCATATGGAGCTTCCAGGTGAGGTTAGTTTTGTATCCCGAAGATATTGGTAGGGCCTCATTTTTCTTATATATATATTTAAACCGGCAGAAAACAAGGCTGCGCCGTGAGATTGAACTGTTTGCGCTTATTCTTACGTGTGGAAGCCCCCATGGGCTTCACACCACTGGTGCCACTGATGAGGTGGGTATGTTGGAATCTGACTAAAACCACGCGGTGTCCTTCCCAAGCGTCCATTGCCGGGCACCCCGGATACGCCCGCGAAAAGATAACCCCTGGGTTCCCGGCGGACTTCGGCCAGTGTGGGCTAATAGAAGCTTCGGTTTGACTACCTTGGAAATTTACCGGAGGCAGTCAAGAATCAAAGAATCAATTTCGTTTATTCCGTTTAGGCACATAAAGAGCGCATATGAATGTCAAAGTTTTACAATTGCGTTTGTCAAAAATATCAAAAAGATGTAAATAAATCATTTGAAAATGATTCTTTCGCTGGTTGGGTAGTTGGATCTACTGAGAAGAGACCAGCAAGAAACTCAGGTACACTCCCACTCGCACTGCTGTTGCCCGCATTGTGATGTGATCAAAAAGATATGAAATAATTAAATTTTGAGAACACAAAACCTGTTGTAGTGGAATAAATATTATGGTTGCATATATCGCCTAGCGGACTTTTTTGTATACATTAAAAAGACCTATAAACCTGTAGTACATCATATTGTTCTATCATCAATAGTTTACGCAGCGCACGCCTAAAAAGATATTCATTTCTCTATATTTTTTACAATATTGCGATTTTCTTACGGATCTCTTATTTTTTTTAAAATAAATTGTAGCCTTTGTTACTCCTAGATATTGTAGCTTTCTATATGTGAAAGAATTATTGAAATCGGTCCTGTTGTTATAATATTAGTGTAGATAAATATGTGCGAGAGCAAGAGATTAATTAGGTTGACCGTGCATTTTTATCATTAAGATATTCATCTACTTTATAATAACCTTTTTTTATTAAACCTTTTTTCACTTCTATTTTAAATTCATTAAGTGGCAGGTCAACCAAATCCTGAGGGATTTTATTAAATATTATTACACATTTGCCTACAAAAGAATTCCCAACTTTATGAAGTCTGAGTTTTGGCACTGCAAGCTTATTTTTATTTCTGGTATTAAAATAATGTTCGTTCGATTTTTTTTTGAACAGATCTAGGTTCTTCCGTACATATAATATGTTGTCGTACACATATTGGGAAGCAACAGTTAAAATATTAATTTCTTTAAATAGTTCCCTCAGCGAGTCACGGGGTCAGAGGCTACAGATTGCTCGTATAGCTCGTTTCTGTAATATGAATATAGACTCAATATCGGCAGCTGAGCCCCACAGCAGCAGACCATATGACATAACGTTATGAAAGTAACTAAAATAAACTAATCGTGCCGTTTCCTCGTCAGTGACCTGATCTTTCTAACCGTATAGGCAGCTGAGCTAAGTCTACCTGCTAAGGCTGTGATATGAAAACCCCATTGCAGTTTGTTATCTAACGTTAGTCCAAGAAAAACTGTGGTATTTACTACTTCAACAGATTCATTATTCATTGTAATATGTGTATCTATCTGTCTTACATTGGGCATGGTAAATTTTACACATTTTGTTTTCTTCGCATTGAGCA
Organism: Cybosia mesomella; assembly: GCA_946251805.1. Classification (NCBI taxonomy): domain Eukaryota; kingdom Metazoa; phylum Arthropoda; class Insecta; order Lepidoptera; family Erebidae; genus Cybosia; species Cybosia mesomella. Next base: position 6,933,983 of record OX276406.1, read on the forward strand.
GCAAGTTGTTACTTGTGAACCAATGCAATATTTTAGAAAGGGTATTTTTCGTATCGTCAAGTACTACTTTCTATCTGTCAGTTTTAAAAATTAATGATGTGTCATCAGCAAATAATACTATCTCACAAAGATTTTCAATGAAGTAAGGAGGGTCATTTACATATATCAGGAATAAAAGGGGTCCTAATATCGAGCCCTGGGGTACTCCCATGACTAAAACAGAAGAATTGTTGCCATTAATGTTGACTTTTTGTATTCTGCCAGTGAGGTAAGACCTAAGTAAGCTAAGTGAGCTGCTCGAAACACCATAGTGACCTAATTTTAATAACAAAGTCTCATGATCAAGCTTTGATAAATCACAAAAGACACCAATGGCATCTTGCCTCTTCTCCCATGCATCAAATATATGTTTGACAAGTGCGACTTCTGCATCGGTCGGCGCCTTTAGTGAAACCAAACTGTTTGTTATGAAGTAATCTATCATCATATATCACTAATTGGCAGTGAGATGCGAAAGCAGTTGATTAACTATAATTTTTTCAAAAATTTTACTGAGATCTGGTAGTATAGAGATGGGTCGAAAATTGGATGGATCACTTTTATCCCCTGCTTTGAATAACGGAATCATTTTACTGTACTTCATAAGATTAGGAAACTGTTTTTCGTCTATACATTTATTGAATATGAATGCAAGGTAAGGCGCAATAACGAGCATTATTGATTTTATTATATTGGTTGAAATGCCCCAGAGATCCTAAGTTTTTTAATGTTTAATTCCTTAAAAATTTTAAGAATGGTTTTAGTGTTAATGTACTGAAAATCAAAGTTAACAGTACATTTATGAACACAAGACTTGTGAAGTAAATCGGCTACGTTTTTTGACGAATCTAATTTACTTGTAATCTAATTTAATTGGAATATTTGTGAAAAAAGATTCAAATGCATGGGCCACCGCAGAATCAGTATCAATGTGTTGATCATCTATTTTTAACTCGAAGGATTGATCACGTGACCTTGTTTTACAAGTTTCTTTGTTAATAACATTCCATGTTGCCTTAATTTTATTATCTGATTTTTCTATTTTAGCCCGTATATAATTTGGTTTGGCTATTGAACAGACTTTCTTGAATAGTTAGAGTACTTTTTAATATGTTCAATTACTTGTGGCTCACTAGTAGATGCCTTTGTCTGGTATAATTCATATAATTTCTTTCTACTTTTATAGACACCAGGTGTAGCCCAATTACTAAATTTAGTTTTAAAATTGATTTACGTTTATTGTCTTTTTAGTGAAAATATTATTAAATGCACATTTGATTACTCCGAACAAATTTTGTGTAGAGATCATTCGGATCATCATCATTATTATTGAGCTCCAGCATTTATCTTTAATGTTTTCTTTAAAATTTTCTAATCGATATGTCGTGATTGGTCGTAGTTACAATAGTTAGTAACGTTTTGTTCTGGATATGAACTTAATAACTGGCCCATTGATTTCCCAATTAATCACAAAACTCCTTAGACTCAAGTGAAGGGCTTACATGTGATTGAGAGGACTTACAGACTGGCTGAGGACCAAGTGAATTGTCTTTAGGGGTTAATGTGGAGCTTGGACTCATCAGATCCTTCATGGCCAGAATGTATTCCTGATACTCATTTTTATCATTATAATATTTGTCCGTCATTATATCTAGTGACTTTTTAAATTTCTCATTTCTGTTTCTGACTTTAAAATATTATTATGATATTCCACGATATTATTTTCAATTAATAATGAGTACATGTCAAGTTCATCGCCTAATTGCCTTCTCTCATTAATGTACCTGACTTTTTATGCAAACACTTTTGTCTTTTAATAAGTTTTTGTGTTTTTTTGATGTATTTATTAATTTTCACATATTTCTTAAGTTTATTCCTACTGCATCGAATTACCCACATCTTGGGAATGAAATTATGACCTATTACAGTATCGTCTTTTATTAAATCAATTGTAACTGTGGGTTCCACGTTCGGTTCAGTAGAAACAAGGCTGGGCATGCTACCGACTAATTCCTTAAATAAGTTATGGGTATGAGTTACTAAGGTGTCCCGTTTCTCGGCTTCGAGGTGGTTGATACGGTGGTGTGCTTCATAGTAAAAATAATACTCAGTATATAATGAAATACTAGCTTAGTCTCCCTTAAGTTTAGTATATTATAATGTTGTAAGTAATGACAAAAGTTTTCAAATTGGCTCCAAGGTTCAATATCCAACCTGTATCCAAGTAAACATGAGGTTAGTTGCCAGTCTGCCTATGATGAGGTTTGTTTTCGTAACTAAGTATAATATTAAATTGAAGAAGGGAAGTTATAAGCGCTGGTACGTGTTCGAGTTGACGGTTACAAATTGATTTATCGTGAGGATCTTACTTAAGTAGAGTTTAGGCATTGATGTGAAGGGATTAAGATAATGTATGGAACGGGAAATCACTGTAACATATAACTAGCTTTATTCCGCGGTTCCGCTCGCGTTAGTGTAGTTTATTTTAAAACAAGTAGTCCTTATAAAAAAACAGAAATACAGAAACTAATTTATAAACATGATTACTGAATTCAATTGCAATGTTTTTTTTGAGTAGCATACTAGAATACACAGTTCATTTCCAAGCTTGTTTGTCGTCTAAATATTCTTACCAGGCATTCATTATATCTGCCCAAGGTGCTCTCTGTCTCTCTTATTATTGGGTGCTTGTATATCTTATTCTCTTATCTCCTGCCTTGCTAAGCACGGAGGTAGATTTATTATATTTCTAACTGCCCCAATTTACTTCTAATTAACTTTGAGGCGGGTTCCAGTGTAACTTTAACTGGGGTTCGCTGTGTGTCTTGCTCGGCTTTTACATAGATCATTGCTCTTAATCTTGGGATAAAGAAAACTGCTGTTTTAATGACTGAACTTATAGCAAACGGATTAAGCACAAAATTACAACATACTTTCTAAAGTCTATTTTTGTTACAGTGGACTTTCTGTTGAACTAGAATTAAAGTTTGGCACGAAGCAAAAAGTAAATTCGACGATTTTTTAATTAAACTTTCCAGTCTGAACAACTATTGTCTAAATTTTCACTTAACAGTTTTATACTTTTTTATAGAAGCTAATAAATATTTATATTTAATAATAACGCAAAGTTTAGATATATTTTTGCAACTAATATTCTAATAATCTAGACACTATCTAGATCGAAAGTAAGCTTAGCTTAACTAACTTGAAATATAAGTATGTTGACGAATGTGATTAAACATACTTTTTAGAGATACATTTTTATGTAAATACATATATATTATACGAAAAAACTGAAGTAATTTTAGGATTATAGGCTAGCTATTGACCTCAGATGACCTTAAAGGACGAGAAATCCTTGAGCTTTTTACTTCAGGAACAAAAGCCGTCTCAAACCTTTCACCGGGTAAAAATGGCCAAGATCCGGTCGTTTCCGTGACAAATGCGTTCAATATGCCCGCACTAAGTCACAAACGCTTTCATAGAGGTAATTTGCGTGAATATGAAATTAGGTAGTTTTCAACAATCTGTAAGTTATTGTCACCGCATATTTTTTTAACCAAGGTACATATAGTCAAGCCTATTATCCCAGAAGGGCGAATTAGAGGTGAAAACAAACTCCCCTTCGCATTAGATATGTTAGGATGGCCAAACAGACAAAAATTTAAATTTTGTCATTTTGTGCTTTTCCCGTTGTGCGCTTTTCACGATTTACGCTTTTGACGATGTGCGACTGTGACATTCTGCACGGTTGACAATTTGCATACTCCTTATCGATTTTTTCAATCTCTGTATTGGGTCCCACGAATGAGCCTATTACCACTTATTGGACAGTTTTTCTTGGCTCACGGTTCTGAGGGTGAATCTGGGTTCGGTATACAGTCGTACATATAATGTACACATGTCACCGGAGGCAGGAAAGCCCTATGCCATATTCACCCATGTATTATAACCCCGTCGAAAACCACGCGGCCAACACACATCAATGTTGGGAATCCTCAGAGTAAGCTCATAAGTCTGTTACAAAACTCAGGGTGAGGAGGCTTATCTCTACGAAATAATGGTTAGCTTGTGACGTTTTACCAATTATGTTTTATATACTGTGCACACGTTACATAACTACCTATATCAACCATTGCTACCAAATAAAATATTTTCCTTTCCGATAACTAACTAAAAGGGAACTCTGGAGTCGATGTATAGGTACTGTTCATTTATGCTCCGGTCTGACATTCAACTCGGCAAAGTTGTTTTTCAGCTACGAACAAACCGGAAGTGTCTTCCGTAAGTGTTCCGAGTAAATTAGAATATTCAAATTCAAATTATATGCAGAGCTTTTATCACCACTTAGTGACTTTGTTAAAATGTCGCTTACTGTCATTGACTTCTAGTATACTACTAGACTAGTATTTAGAACCAAGGACTTCTTTGTACTGGCTGGTCATATCAAAAAATTGGTATAAATTTATGGACGCAACTGTACACAACTTTGGCGCCACTTTTAGTTGCTGTCATAGCCACAGAGTACTTTAAATTTATTTTATACGCTTTTATATGAGATCATCACCTGACAACTGTAAATTAGTGTAAGGGCGCCAAAATTATGAATCTACGGTGAGGCATCCCGTACCCCTCACCAGTTCCCGCGTCATCCTCGTAGTGTTACATACTTTTTTCCGAACAGCTTGTCTGGTATACATAGAAATCATTGTTTAGAAAAAATATTTTGTCACGGTTCCTGGGTGAGGCAGGAATAAACTTGACCGAAAGACCGAAAGACTACTACTTGACCAGCAACAATACGCGCCTTTTTGTAGCTGTCATACAGATGACATTACAAAAAGACGCACTATTCTTTTAAAGAGATAGGTGTCTAAATTCATTATCTCATTTATCAAGTTTCTGAGTCCCACTTCAAATTCAACATTCAAAATCTACTCTCACCTCACTCTAGAACCGTGACACAATTTTTGTTCTGAATTGTTTGTCCGGCAATGAACACTTGGGGAGGACACCTTGTGGTTTTAGTCGGTTTGATTCCGACACGCCTACCCCATCGTCGGCACCGATGGGATGAAGCCCGTGGGAGTTTCCACACGTAAAAAATTTTTTTTTTCATAGAAATCACTGGCAAGACGAGATAACTGGCACAAAAGGAAGCAATTACAAATAATGAGAAGTCTCAGTGACATTGATTGATTGCAGATTATACGTGGGAGCCTCCAAATGCCCTTGTAAGTAACGCAATTTATTAAGGAAGTAAATGAATCCGTTAACCTTAGTGAAAAAAAAAACTATTTTTAACGAATTCTTATCATCTTACCATGGATCTTTCATGGTCACCGTGGCTGCTGGAAAGCAACCGAAAAGTTGAGTTTAATGTTATTTACATTAAATAAATCGCGAAAATAACATCAAATAAATCGCGAAAGAATCCGTGAAAAATAGTTTTATTTAAATGTGTGACGTGACATTCGCGTAAACTTCTGTTAACCTTAATTTTTTTCCGCGCAGCAAGGTGAAGGCCTGCTTATCAAATAAGATAAGATATCATCATTTTAACTATAGAGATTAACTCTCCTTTCATAGTGGGACAGTACGGAATGGTACATTTTATGTATTCTCAAAAATGGTACGAGAACTCACTGGTCACTCGGCTAGATTCAATTCTTTCTTTAAAAGGTGCCTAAATGTTCTAAAAATATACACGTACATTTATCTATAGTGCGTACCTTATCTACAGTACTTAGTAATACTATCTATCTGCACAGAATTATGCAAAAAGCTTACTTGGCAAAGTAGGCAGGATGAGAGTTTCCGTTGCCTGAAGTAGAACAAGTAGGCAGAAAGACCGTCACCATTGCCCTAAAGGCGGGATGCTTTTGCTTGTTTCTTTGATACCATTTTTAAGCGGGAAGGCCGTTTGCTTTACAATCACAAAAGCTTCCGTATTGTACTGCAAGTTTGTACATTATTTCATGAATGAACGTTGTGAATATTTATATACGGACACATTTAAAATGACTACATATAAGTAAGTAATTTGATTTTACATTTATTGGTGGTAACTGGTGGTAGAAATTTGATGACACAAATTTGTCACAAAATTCGGCCGGATGAGCGTAGGCCTGGGGGTGGCAGGTGAGGCCGCCTGTCACCCCAGCAGAAGCAGGCCGGGACGGTGGGGCGACTAGCGCCCCTCCCCCAAACCGGGGCAAGACGGGGACACCGTGGTTTCAAAACCAGAGGGGGCCATCTCGAAACCGGAGATGGCCCAGGATCAGTTGGGGTGCGAGGGATATGCTCTATGGGTAACCTTACACCCCGGCGTTTGAAGACCCGAGATGGCGTGCGGTTTTAGTCGGTTCAAGCCCGACATAACCGACCCCGCTGGCCGGCGGGGGGGAGGCGGGGGGTTAAACCCTACATAGTAATCCAATTTCGGTTTGATTGCGTTCAGGGGTCAGCAAGTGCATAGCCGGGCAGGGGGATTGTGGTCGCAGCACTAGTGGGACCGGTGGGTGTCACGTGGTGCTGCGACGACAGTCCTCTTCTGATGAGGCCGTCAAGCTGAGTGCCACCATTGTTAACATGGTACATGTATGTAATGGTGACCCTCTTTCCTGAGACTTTACCTTCAGTTTACCATCAGGCGAGGTGAAGTCAAATTGACGTGTCCTAAATATTAAAAAAATAAATGTATATGTTATAGTGCACTACTTTACAGATGTCAGGTGATTACCTCATATAAAATCTTATAAAATAAATTTCATATACTCTGTGGCTACGACAGCTATACAAAGTGGCGCCTAGTTGTGTACAGTAGCGTACCAAGTCTATACCATTTTTAGGGTTCCGCTGCCAAATGGCAAAAAATGGAACCCTTATAAATTCGTCATGTCAGTCTGTTATAAGAACTATGCTGTTGAAACTTGGTAAGTAGATGTATTCTGTGAACCGCATTAAGATTTTCACACAAAATTAGAAAAAGTACAATAAATTTTGGGGGTTCCCCATACTTAGAACTGAAACTCAATTTTTTTTTATCAAAACCATACGTGTATGGATAGGTCTTCAAAAATGGTATTGAGGTTTCTAATATCATTTTTCTCTAAACTGAATATTTTGCGCGAGAGATACTTCCAACGTGGTAAAATGTGTGTCTATGTAACTTCTAAACTAAGAGAATGATAAAACTAAAAAAAATATATGACGTACATCCATGTAAACTTCCAACGAAAATTGGTTTGAACGAGATCTAGTAAGTAGTTTTGTTTAATACGTCATAAATCGTAAACCGCAATTTACTTTTCATTCAATCAACTCAAATATAAAAATTATAAAAACAAAACATTATTATGTTACTTGATGCTACGGAACCCTTAATGGGCGAGACCGACTCTCACTTGGCCGCTTTTTTTTGTTCTGAACAGCCAGTCTAGTGTACTTAGAAGTCATTGATATACGTAGAGCTATGTAATACCAGAGATGTGCCCGATTATTCACTGTATTATTGTAAATACAGCCTCGGTTGCAGATGATAACTGATTTCTAAATCCGCAAATTCGGATACGGATACAAACTTAAACTTGCCCGATAGTTAATGAATGTTTCACTTAGGAGAAAACTAAAACTTTATTCGAAATTACTCTCAGAGGAAACATTTACATACGATCCCTTCCCACTAATTTTATAAATGCGAAGGTTCGTTAGTGTAATCTATACAAATAAATAAAATTGAGTGTCTGTTTGTAATGTCAAAATAACTGTATTTTTTTATGATTGCACATGAATGTATACACGATACTCATAACAAAAATCCATTTTTTTTCGTTTGCAGTGGTAGAGTCAAGCAACAGTCATTTTGGCCGTTGCATGAATGGGCCGACTCGACCGGGGAAGCACCACCCTCTCACAGAATATCGACGCCAAGTAACAGTATTTGAACTGTTGCGTTCCGTTTGGTGAGTGAGAGTGCCGGAGCCCAAATTCCTCTCCCATCCCCTCCAAAACTCCTTTCCCATCCCCTCCCAAACTCCTTTCCCATCCCCTTTCCTTTACAGGGTCGGCAGCGCGAGTGTGACGCCACTGGTGTGGCACACGTCCATAGGCCGCGGTAACCGCTTCCCATCAGGTGGGCCGTGTGCTTGTCGGCCACCTTAGTGGTATAAAAAAAAAAAAATTGTATCTGTCTGTTTCCATCTCGGAGTCCTGGTCCGGGATAAGGTATGATCGACTTGACTCCAAAGGTCTTGACGGGGCCCATACATCCCTAATTGTCCTTGTTCTTTGTTGAAAATTATGAGCAATCAAGGCAATGTTTATTATGATAAATTATAATATGTGAGAGTTGAGCGATACTAGTTCCCATACTAACGAAGTGTGGCATTTCATCTGGATATAAAATTCTTACAATACCTAAATGAATTCATAGCAACGCAAAATATTATTCGGGAAGTAACTTTTTAAAATATAAAATTAACTGAGACTGAGTAGGTAAAAAATAATTAGAATTGCTCGGCGCAAATAAATAATGCTCTTCAATTTTTTTAAATGTTCCTTAGTACAGTCCAGATGCCTAAATTTTGACGCGAAATCTAAAAATTATACAAGAAAGTTTTATAAACGGTGCGACCCTGGCACTTGAAGGCCTCGTAATTAAGCAGTCGCGTTACAGAATCCTGTGAAAGTCTAGTTCTATATCTCCCAAAAGACCTACGGCAGCAGCGGCGTGACGTAGGCATTTAGTCTTCCATTTTTATTGAAATGGCTCCCTGTCTGGCGAAGGAATGTTTTTTACGAATGAATTTTGAAACGTTTACTGTGCTAACTTTTCTTGTATTTTTTGTTCATATATATGAAATTTAATAAAATATAAATTGAAATAAGTTGTCATTTAAAACGGGACGTGAAGGAGAATTTAGACGATTGCTTTATTAACAGAGCTATCTTGATCCATTCTAGTTTGCATTAGTATCAGGGATCCAGAAGCTATCTACTAGAATTCTTAAGAATAAAAAAAAACAATATAAAATAATTAGTAAATGTATAGCGATAGCCCAGTGGTGTACGTAACGGACTGCCGAGACGAGGTCTCGAGTTCGATCCCCAGTCGCCCCGGGCACACATCTCTGACTTTTCGTAGTTATGCGTGTATTAAAAATGTTGATTATCGCTCGCTTAGTAATGTGCCCGGTAAATGGCAAGAGGCTCGCCCCCTATTACATTGGGACCTAAACATAACTGGCCAATCGTGGGTGTACTACACCTCTGCCTACCCCTTCGGAGATACAGGCGTGAAGTTATGTATGTTAATTATCGCTCGCTTAGTAACGTGCCCGGTAGATGTCAATAGGCTCGTCCCCTATAACATTGGGACCTAAACATAACTGGCGAATTGTGGATGTTTAGTACACCTCTGCCAACCCCTTAGGGGATACAGGCGTGAAGTTATGTTAATATGATTAGGTAATATTCTTGAACATTCTGCAGGATGCTATTTAGACCCAAAATTAGAGCATGGCTCTCTCTTCTTTGGTTTACATCTTGTACTTTGGAACTTGGGGTTCGCTTCCCTACTCCTTCATTATTGTTTTATCTGGGCTTCTACGAGAGCCACTACCTAATAAAGAATAAGGTATGTTCATGTACACTTATCTCTATTCTATGTTCACCATATTGTAGCATTGTCGAAATATAGAGTAGTTCAAAGGCGAGTATGTACCTGTAATATGAGCTTGTTAATTCTCGTAAACATAATCTTACACTTCCTAGCATAACCTGGCTCAGCTATAATCACATAATGAGTTGCCTTTGTAAGTAATCTTACATCACACACGCGTTTCCGCCCCGCAATTGAAACAAACACCCTCAAATAAATTCAAATTTCATACTATATGTTCCTTACTCCCAGGTTGATTTACTTGTTTCCCATGGTAATGTATGGTGGTTCAACCTTGTGATTTTATGTTTGAATGTACGCGTATACGCAGTCGGGTCCTGATTTATTGCCCTATACGTAAGGGCGTCTACACACCTACGGAATGAACGATTTTCGGTAAGTACGCGGATATTCTACGCGGTCGACTGCGGTATCTGGTAAAATGTAAGTACTAAACTTATATAGAGCGGACTTTCCGCATCGCGGTTGGAAATCCGCGCACGAACCCCGGGCCTTATGTGGTTGTTAAAGGGTGGACGAAAAAACTCGCGGAGCGGATGTTAAGTAGGTATCGACACATTCATAACTTCTATATTTGGCACCAATGATAGCTGTCTAATTTTATCCATGATTGTAAAGAACTTTGAACTTTGATTGTACAGTCGCCCTCAGAAATTGCTGCACACTAATATTTACAAACGATCTTGAAATAAATCAATAAATTTTATAATCTTCAGAGGACTGAATTAACATTTTTCAACTTTTGTTTATTATTTTTGAAGTGAAAACTTCTTTAGCGGCGTTGTGCACTTTTTTGTAATGGGTAAAAAAGGTTAAACTCGCGTCAGTAAACACGTGACCTAATCGTAAGACAACAAATATAGAAGCGCTAATTTCACACTGTACTTAACAACCTTGGTGGCGCATTTATCTAATGAGTGGTCGTTGACTTCTTCAAGACTGAGATCGATTCCGACCGAGGCCCAAGAAACACTTTTTGTCATCATATAACTCTTTGTAATATTTATTCTATTTTGTGCCATAAATCTATTGATATAAAATAGGAATGTTTAATTCCTATTTTATATCAATAGATTTGTGTTTCTATTGTGCATCTATTAATGAAAAAAGTGACGAAGAAATAGCGAGAGAAAATGAGTGAGTACTTTATAATTCTGTTCTGGTTCTGGTAATAATGATGGTAAAAAAGTCGTTGAAATTATGGATGGAAGTTGATTTTTCTGTGAGATAAACTTTTTAATGTAAAATAATTGTTATAGTTCTGAAGTGTTAAATTTTTAATGTAATATGAATTGTCATGTTTATATTAATATTGAGTTATAGAATATTGAGTACTTTTATACTGATAATTAAAGCAATTCGTGCAAAATTATTCCCTAACCAAAACCTATTCCAAAATTTCAAAAATGCACAACGTTAATATTCAAGTTTTCACTTCTGCTGGCACTCCCGGAGTGCAACCCGTCGTTTTTTTGTTAAGTTCTGGAGCTACGGTGGTCGATAACTTGAAATGTCTTAAGCTACTAACGACGGCGACTGTACTAATCACAATTCATCCACGACGTATAGTGTCCGCTTATCCGCTCGCAGAGAATCCGCATCGCACTGTATTGGCTCTATCCGTAGGCGAGCAGCTAGACCACAAATCGTAGGAAAGTGCCTGCGTAAAATGTGGGCACACGCATACTGAATTATAGGGAAAACTTACTTAGGAATAAGTTATGTGTATTCGAATGAGGGTTCAGTGTTGTATATCTTCTTAGGAGAATTTATTTCTCGCTTTATAATTTTAGTGGTGGAAACGCTAAGAATATCGATACCTTAATTGTTTATCGATGTAACGTTACAGAAGCATGCTTTTTAGAATGAATATAAATATAATTTAGAATGATAAAACTGAAAAAAATAAATGATGTACATTACCATGTAAACTTCCACCGAAATTTGGTTTGAACTGGATCTAGTAAGTATTATTTTTTCAATACGACATAAATCGTAAACCGCAATTTACCTTTTTTTTCGTGTGGAAATCCCTTTGGATACCCCCCCGCCGTCCAGCGGGGGCGGTTATGTCGGTCATTCAATCAACTCATACAAAAATTTAAAAAAATATATATTATGTTACTTGCTGCTACGGAACCCTTAATGGGCGAGTCCGACTCGCACTTGGCCGCTTTTTTTGTAAAAAAATATAAACAATCAAACACCTAGATGAATACAAATATGCATACAATCGTATTCGCGACATCTAACTGCGCACTCGAACAAATTTTTACTCGAATGGTTTTTTGCATTCTCATTGATACGGTGGTAGGAAGCTTAAAGAATAATCAATGATATGAATGACAAGTTGTGGGAAGTAGGTCACGTGGGTAGGTAGGCAGGTAATTTGCCTAAGTTATTACGCCTCGTGCCACAATCAACACTTTTATTAGGTATATCTATAATATTAAATTAAATTGTTCTAAGTCATGCAATACGTATTATTATGAATTTATTGTACTGCATAATTTATACTCATACGTATATATCCGGAAGGGGTATACTTAGGTGTATTAATCCATCGCCATTTATTTTTTTTGCACGTTACTTAGCTTTGTTGATGGTTGCATCTGGGCTTGTAGGCATGTAGGCTTTCACCTGGAAGCCCGGGATCCGTTTATTTCTTCTCCTCCTTTTAGTTTGGCTTATACAGCTTCATGGAAACGACTGCCATCTGACCTTCCACCCTTTAGAGGACAGCCTGCGCCAGAGTCTCGTCCGTCACTCAGCACGTGTACCGGATGAAGGTTAGGTGAAAATTTTAGTGTAGCCCCTAAAACATCCACTTTAGTAAACAGATTTAGTACCAGCCGCGGACGTCGGTTATTGTTCATATCTACGGTTCTACTTAACCAATTGTAATGAAACATACGGCAGATTTTAAGTCTGACCATAGAAAAAACCGCATTAAAATCCATTTAGCAGTATTTGCATCCATCGCGCACAAACTGACAGACAAACAGACAAGAATACGAAAAAATATTTTTTTGTTCAGAATCGTTCATTTAACATAACCTAAGTATATTTTTTTAAATACCTCGCAATGTACAGACACAATTTATTTACAACTTTATAAGATTCTGGATTATAGTTCTCAGTTTAGCTACAGAAAAAATCACCAACATGAGGAATATTCGTGAAACTACCTGCAACTAAATTAACTCAACCGTACTAATAAAACACACGTTAGTCTTGCCGCATAAGATATCGCTTTAGACGCTGTTGGTTATAAAGTCATTAACTTGCAGCCGGACGCCTTACGGTACAGTCAGCAGCTAAAGTTGCTGAAAACTAACTTACAAAAAATATTTACATTGAAATCTTACTACCTACGCTTATAAATGCGAAAGTTTCAATAGATGGGATGGACGGCCCAAACGCATAACGGATCTAGATGAAATTCGGCTCAGATATAGATTATAGTTTGACATATAGGCTACTTTTCACCGTGAAAATAGATTCGAGATAGGCGGTTGAAGCCCGACATAACCGCCCCCGCTGGCCGGCGGGGGGTACCCGAAGGGATTTCCGCACGAAAAAAAAAAAAAAAAGGTATTCCATGCCATAACACCTAGTTTATCTTCTATACATATCCATACATCTATATAAATAAAATTGGAGTGTCTGTTTGTAATATTGAAATAACCGTTTTTACTCCACTTATATGAATATTTATACGGCACATACACCAAAATATATTTTTTTACAATTTTTGTCTGTCTGTCTGTCTGTCTGTTTGTTCCGGCTAATCTCTGAAATGGCTGGACCGATTTTGACGGGACTTTCACTGGCAGATAGGTAATATAACAAGGAGTAACATAGGCTACTTTAATTTTAAGAAAAATAATTAGGGTTCCGCACAAAAAACTAAAACCCTAAAAATCTTAATACACGCGGACGAAGTCGCGGGCACAGCTATCCTAAGTAAACTTTTGAAGAACGGGAAATTCAAATTGCACCGTACGAAGCTGCGTGGGTCGCTTGTGGACTTTAATATCCAACTCTCTGCAATATGTGAATTGGCAACACTATCTAAAAGATAAATGGCCTACAGTATGTTAAGTTTACTAACGTTCCGTGAATGATATATTATGGCAGTTCCAATATTCGGATGCTGTGATAAGGACGCATTATGTTAAAAGCTCATTGTTAAAATAACTACACTACTACTACTCGTAACGAAATTATGAAGCAATTGGTATGCTAACTTCAATCAATCAATTAGCCTATTGCAGTCCACTGCTGGACATAGGCCTCTCCCATTTTACGCCATAGCACCTGATCCTCCGCCTTGCGCATCCAGTCTATCCCAGCTACCTTTTGACTTATCGTAAAAAAATAATTCGAAAGTAGTCAACATCCAGGAAGGAATTTGAAACCGCGACCAGTCCTTTTCTAGGGGGGGAGGAGAATACTCTGACCAACTGAACTATCTGGACGCTAGAGTCATCTACCAAAATTCTAACGAACTAACGGAAATAGGGTTCATGTCCCGTCCAGTAAGTTGAGCTTTTTCCGATTGAAATATATAACTACACTAGCTTTTGCCCGCGGCTCCGCCCGCGTAGATGTCGGTTATCGCGACAAAACATAGCCTATGTCCTTTCCCAAGGTCTAATCTACCCCTGTACCAAATTTCAGCAAAATCCGTTCAGTGGTTTAGGCGTGAAAACGTAACAGACAGACAGACAGAGTTACTTTCACATTTATATATTAGTAAGGATTATCTGTTCTATAAAATTAGGAACTTCTCTAACATGGATTGCTTCTACTTCCAAACAACTTTCACATTCAACAAACAACATTCAAACGCTTCTGTTTACGGTGAGCATTATCAATAAATAACCCTACGATCGAGAGGTCCCGGGATCGATTGCTGGCCAAAAAAGGGGAATATTAGTAATTTCGGTTACTAATATTCTTTAAAAAAAACGTAATTTATCGTAACATTGTGAGGCCAAATATGACACGTTAGGTTTTCAACTCACATTATCTCGTCTACTTCAACTCTATGTACATAAGAAACAAAAAATTAGGGTGCTTACGCTAGTATAGAACTTAGCAGATTAAATGTAGCGTTACCAAAAAGTTTTGTTATTCCGACAAATATTTGTACGGTAGTACGATGATTTGCCGATAAATATTGAAAGGAAACGTATATTATTATTTATCAGTGAGTTGTGTAATTAAGTTACGTAATAACAGACTCTATTATCTCTTTGTTTAACGTCATGGATGCCTTATTAGGTATTAATACGATTAAATCAAGTTTCAAGCAAATTTCGTAGAGGTATTTGCTTTTATCCGTCGTGTCTGTGAAAACCAATTAGGTACTTCTGCGTAGGGGTGCGACTGGTTGGATCACCTCCAAGTTTGGTGCACCCTGGGCAACGTGGGCGATGACGCATCATTGATTGCTCCTCTGGAGTAGCTGGCGTCAACGTCAACGGCCAAGAGTCTGACCAACCGGCCCTTTTCAGGGCCAGCTGACCCCATAGCACTAGGGGATCGGGGTATGGCGGGCCTTCAAGGCCCGCGGGGGTGGTCGCTCCAGGTACCACTCTGCTGTTATCAGAGGGGACACTGCGAATGGCACAGGGTCAGCGGGGTGCGAGGGATATGCTCTATGGGTAACCTTACACCCCGGCGTCTGTAGACCCGAGACGGCGTGCGGTTTTAGTCGGTTCAAGCCCGACATAACCGCCCCCGCTGGCCGGCGGGGGGGTATCCGAAGGGACTTTCGCACATATAAAAAAAAAGGTACTTCTTTGTACCTATACTACTTCTGGCTGTACGGAACACAAAAATTGGTATCGTGAAATACCACTACTTGCTCAGCAACAATGCATAGCTTTTTATAGCTGTCATACAGATGCCATTAAAAAAAGCACGCTATTTTTATACATATAGGTGTCAAAAATATCTGCGTCCCGTTCCTCCCCTATTCCTGTTTCACCCCCGGAACCGTCCCACGATTATTTTTTTAAACAGCTTGTCTAGTACACATTTGGTATTTCTTCTTTCGCTAATTCATTACTATCGAAGTGATCTGTGCGGCTTTTATTTTTATGAATTTTTAAAGACACTCTTTTAATTACTTGCATTTCTTTTAGTAATCTTCATTTTTCGAATTTTTAACAAACATAATCGCATCATAATAAAAGTTTTCTAAATGCGAAATATAGAACAAAAACAATTTCATAGGCCCCTATAGATAACCCTTTGACTATATATGAGCATAGATTGTATATGAGACAACCCTTTTAACTGTAACTAACAAACTTCCAAATGACTAATATCCAATGTCAAAGTTTAAAATCCACGGAAACAATAGTTGGGATCGGGTAACTTTGTCTCAAAGCGTTTTAATTGAATATAATCCAAAGCCAAATATTTTATTATCTGCGCCGAAATTAAATAGGGGTGGAGCTCACAGTTTATATGACATTTTTGTACGAACGCCGTTTATGTAGGCAGTCAGAAACTGAAATTTATGAAAATAAATTACGTTAAGCGACAATAAATGTATAGTCCTAAATAAATATCGTTAGGAGGGCGTTACATTTGTAACTTTTACAGATACAAGCCAATTTAACCCGCACCCTCACGTTAGGGGTGTCAAGCTATATTGCTATATTATAATACTAGCTATTGCCCGCGTGGCGACGCCCGCGTGGAATTCTGATCCCGTTCCCGCTACCATGGGACCCTATTCCACCTCCACAACCTATTTTATATACATCAGTTTGGTATATCTCAAAAGGTTTAGGCAGCGTTTTCGTTGAAAGCTCCCTGACGGCTTGTTTTTTTCTGACACCTCCAACAAATATCATTATACCTATTTTAGCCAATGTGTACAAAAACTTGACAAATTATATACTAAAAAACAACAACAACGTGGTTCCCAAACCCGCGGGGGCCATCTCGAAACGGGGTGCGAGGGTAATGCCTTATAAGTCCACCTTGCACCCCGGCCTGAAGATCCGAGACCGCGTGCGGTTTTAGTCGGTTCAAGCCCAACATAACCACCCCCGCTGCCCGACAGGGGGGGGAGAAGTATGCGAAGGGATTTCCGCACGAAAAAAAAAGGTACAGAGTCGGTGAATTGCGAAAAAACAATGTTTCTTTGAAAGTCTATAATATCCTATGAACTGGCCGAAATTTACTTATAAATTCATGAGTTCGTTATTCCTGTAATTTAATAGCTATTAAATTGTAATTGTTAATGGTAATTGTGAATGTTATAAAGAGAGAGGCCGAATTTTGTGAGTTTGTTTAAATGTTTGGGGTATTCTTCGGAACCTCTGCACTTACTGGAAAAATTCTTTTTGAAAAATAAATAAATAAGGAAACGATTTGACGCATGCAAATTTATTTCGAACTGCGATAATATTTAATAAAAACGAAAACGTATTTGCACAACTGCAAGATTATGCGGAATACATTAATGTGATGAGTATCAGATGATATAATTATAAAAGAGCTCTCCCCAAAACATCAAATTACATAATCTGCGATACGATTTGTACTGATGTCAGATTTGTCAGCCCTGGTAAAATATCGTACTAATATTATAAACACGAAGATACCTGAAGATTGGTTTATGGATAGCGTCGGGGGCGACGCCGTCGGCCCGGTGCTACGCAACGCCTCGTGCTCGTTGTGTCAAACAGTTTTCTGACGTTTTTTGATTCAGTTTTGTGATTTTTATAAAAATGTATATATATTTAGTGTAGTTTAGGTACCTAAGTGTAAGTATATTTAACATCCATTTTGTATATATATGTTGCAATTTAGTGATGCGGATGCGGAGGTAAGTCAACCTACTACATCGTTATTAAATTTAGTACGATGTCCCCACTGTTCCCAAGCCCGTTTTTTTAAGAGCGAGCGAGGTTTGAAAATACATGTCAGGAAAGTACACAAACCCCGACATGTATTTCCAAACCCCTCTTTGCCTGTTACTACTTCAGTTCCTGAAAATAATATTGAAATTCCCTTTTGGCAAAGATTGACTCATTAGAAAAATTCTGTTTCGATTTAAAAGAGAATTCCTTGTGGCGCAAGACCTATAGTTGCAAAAAGTTTATCCAATTGTATAGGTCTTGTGGTACGAGAAAATTCTAAAACGGCTTGGGAACAACTACTCACCTTTCCTTACAAAATTTTACATATTAGGACAGACAAACGGACAACTTCGAATTCTCTAACATCCCAAATCAAAAATAATTGCAATGTCTCATTAGATAATTTAAACCCCACATTCTCAGTTTTTCGCAAAAGCAATATCTTTAATTTAGTGGAATCTAAATTAAGGGATGGTGATGTAAGTGGAGCATCGAGGTTACTTTTTAGTAACGATGTAGTGGCACCTTGCTCTCCGGAAACCCTTGCTGGTCTGCGGAGTAAGCATCCAGCGCCGGCGGATAACCTTTCTTTTCCTGAGGCTCCTGACGCCAATTCTGATTGCCTGTGCGTAACAGCCAAGGACGTGTTGGCAGCCGTTATCTCCTTTCGAAATGGCTCTGCTGGTGGCCTCGACGCTTTGACACCACAACATCTAAAAGATCTTTTGGGTTCAAGCGCCGGGGAACCTGGCGAGGCTCTTCTAAAGGAGCTAACGGCGCTTATAAATTTAATGCTCTCCGGCAATGTGGACAATGGCATCATAGATATTTTGTATGGGGCTAATTTGTGTGCCCTGCGCAAAGGAGATGGTGGCATTCGTCCCATTGCCGTGGGATGTACCTACCGACGTATGGCAGCCAAAATTTGCTGTCAATTTTATAAAGAGGAGTTGGCTATGAAATTCCAGCCAGTCCAAATCGGTTTTGGATCGAAGGGAGGTTGTGAGGCTGCCATACATGCTTTGTCAACCTACCTTGGCTCCGGGAAAAGCGAGGTGATCCTCAAGGTTGACGTGAAGAATGCTTTTAACTCCGTGAACAGGGACATCTTGTTGACACAAGCTAAATTACAAATCCCCAAAATTTATAACTTTCTTTGGCAATGTTACAGAAACCCATCCAAATTATTATATAAAGACAACCTTTTAGAATCTGTTGTTGGATGTCAACAAGGTGACCCTTCGGGCCGGTAATCTTCAGTTTAGTTATTCAACCTATTATTCGGCAGTTAAATTCTAAATTCAATGTATGGTATCTAGACGATGGGACCTTAGGAGGAGATATAGATACTGTTTTACAAGATTTGGCCTTTATTAAAAATGAATTTAAATTAATAGGTTTAGAACTCAATGCAAATAAATGTGAACTTTTTTTAAATGATGATTTGGACAAAATTTCAACAATTTCAAAATTTAATTCATTAGCACCGAATATTAAAATTATTGAAAAAGATGCACTACGCCTACTTGGGTCCCCAATTTTAGACGATGCCTATAACTCCTTTATAGAGGAGAAAATTCAAAATTTTTGTAATATTTCAGATCGCCTACTCAAAATTAATATCCATTCTGCTTTTACTATTCTTCGGTATTGCCTTTTTGTTCTAAAATTCACCCATGCCCTCAGATCTTCCCATTTTTTCAAACATTTAACACTTTTAGAAAAAATGGACAAAATTATACAAAGCACCCTGACAAAAATCTTGAATGTAGCCTTGAATGACCGAGCTTCACTACAAGCGTCTCTACCGATTCGCTTGGGTGGACTCGGTGTTCGCAAAATTTCGGATATAAGCTTACCAGCGTTCCTGTCCTCGGTCCACAGTACGGAAGAATTAACCAGGAAAATCCTTGCACCTACACTGGTTAACTCTGAAGTATTGTGTAAAACTGATGCAGTAAATGCTTGGAAAATTGCTTGCCCGAACACCGATTTCCCAAAGAACCTTTTCTCTCAGCGACAGTGGGACGCGCCGCTTTGCAGCTTAGTAAGACAACATTTAATAAATACATGTTCTAATGCTGCGGAGCGTGCTCGTTTGCTGGCGGTAAGAGTGTGGGAGTCGGGTCTTTGGTAACAAGCTCTTCCGTCATCTAACGTAGGAACTATGTTAGATGACACTACCTTCCGCATTGCAACATGCCTTCGTTTAGGTGTCCCGTGTGTTTCTCCGCATCGATGTCGCTGTGGAGAAGCCGTCGACAGGTTCGGACACCATGGCTTATCGTGCTGCAGGAGCGCTGGGCGAATACCACGGCACGCCAGCCTCAATGACATAATCCGACGTGCTCTTGTCACTGCCGGTGTGCCAGCTGTACTTGAACCAAATGGTTTGGCACGCGACGATGGCAAGAGACCGGATGGTATGTCATTAATGCCATGGAAAATGGGTAGGACTCTGGTTTGGGACGCAACATGCGTCGACACCATTGCTCCTACCCATATAGCCAGCACGGCTGGCTGTGCCGGTGCTGCAGCTGCTTCTGCGGAGACTCTCAAACGGCGCAAATACTCAAACTTAATTGGAGATTATGAATTTGTGCCGTTTGGAGTCGAAACGTTAGGGGCATGGGGTCCGAGTGCTCGCAGTCTCTTCAGGGAGATTGCAACACGCATGATCGACGCTTCTCGTGACCAGAAGGCTGGCTTCTTTTTAGCACAGAGAATAAGTATTGCCATACAACGTGGCAATGCTGCCAGTCTTCTAGGCACGTTACCACAGGAGGCATGCGATGCGGAGGAATTCCACGATGCATTTTAGGTTTAAGTTTCTTTTAATTATTTATTTTATTTTAGTTTTATTTAGTTTAAATAGATATTAAATTTGTAACCACATTTGTAAATTTACTAATAATAGCTATTTCCATTATTTATATTTTGTTTGAAAGTTGATTTCAAGATTTTACAACTCTGTATTAAATTTTGTTTTTATTGGCTGCTTGATAAATTAATTCGATCTTCAAAAACAGTACTTCCTAAATTTAAAAAAGGAACCGGAAATGGACTATTACACTTGGTGGCAAGATGTATTTATAGTTATTTGGGGTCTCAGGACGTGTGGTATCACGTTTCCTTGGTGAGGCGGGAATGAATTTTGAATTTCGCATTCGAAACGGGACGCATTATACTAGCTACATGAGTTAATGACTTATGATACCTTTATTTTTTTCGTGCGGAAATCCCTTCGGATTCCCCCACGCCGGCCAGCGGGGGTGGCTATGTCGGGCTTGAACCGACTAAACCCGCACGCCGTCTCGGGTCTTATGATACCTATGTATATAAACATAGCGCACCTTTTTGTAATGTCATCTATGTAACAGCAACAAAAAGATGCGCATTATTGGTTGTCGATCAGTATAGTGGTCTTCCGCACATAGAAGTCATTGCTCATGACAGAGTAAATATAGTTTTTTTTTTAAATATTTAGGACACGACAATTTGACTTCACCTCGCCTGATGGTAAGCTGAAGGTAAAGTCTCAGGAAAGATTATGTATTATGTTATTACCATTACATTTACTAACTTACTAATATATCACTTTATTCCGCACACCCTCAGGCTGTGAAATGATCTTCCTGCTATGGTTTTTCCAAGCGACTACAATATGCGGACGCCACTGGTGTTGCATACGTCCATAGGCCGCGGTAACCGCTTCCCATCAGGTGGGCCGTGTGCTTGTCTGCCAACTGAGTGGTATAAAAAAGATTTTTTTTAGTCATTTTAAGAATTAAGATTCACTGTAGGAGCAATTAATTTTAAAATCACTGTAGTTATGAAGTCTAATAAATATGTGCAACAGCGGTGGTTGTACAACCTGGTACAACCACCGCTAGTTCTGACATAAATCATTTGAAACTTTGGTCTGCAAGACAACCGCTACGCTCTTGGAAAGCTGCAGGACGTTGAGGAAATTACATTTAAAGTTCGAAATTTAAATAACATTTGGAACAGGTTTCATTTATTTTCTAACTAAAATGATGTGTAGATGTAACTTACGAACTTTTTTATTTATTAATTCTATTACGGAAATTCATTATTGAATGTTGAAATAAAATAAAAAAGCAACTAAACTAAATCCTACTAATATTATAAACGCGAAAGTTTGTGAGTATGTATGTATGTTTGTTGCTCTTTCACGCAAAAACGGCTGAACGGATCTGGCTGAAATTTGGTTCAGGGATATACTATAGTCCGGAATAACACATAGGCTACTTTTCATCCCGGAAATAGGTTCCCATGGGTAGCGGGAACGGGAACAGAATTCCACTTGGGTGAAGCCGCGGGTGTTGCCCGTAATAAAATAGTAATACAATAAATAAACCAATTAATCGCAATAGAATCCGTTAAAATAGAAAAGACTTGAGCGCAGGCCTGGGGGTGACAGGTGAGGCCGCCTGTCACCACAGCAGAAACAGGCCGGGACGGTGAGGCGACTAGCGCCCCTCCCCCAAACCGGGGCAAGACGGGGACACCGTGGTTCCCAAACCCGAGGGGGGCATCTCGAAACCGGAGATGGCCCAGGGTCAGTCGGGGTGCGAGGGATGTGCTTTATGGGCAACCTTACACCCCGGCGTCTGTAGACCCGAGACGGCGTGCGGTTTTGGTCGGTTCGGGCCCGAAATAGCCGCCCCCACTGGCCGGCGGGGGGGTGTCCGAGGGGAAGTCCGCACGCAAAAAAAAAGGTACTATAATTGATTTGAACGTTAGATGTTACGCGCTAGCATTGTACCACCATTACAATGTAGTTCCAGTACAGTCCGTATTAGTTCTCAGTACAATGGGCACAATAGGGTAGGCCCCTATTCTATTAAGAAAAATACATTTTGATTAAAAAATACTTAAATCTGTGACTTCATTCAGTTGGATGAACAAAAGGTAAGTTATAAACGATGCGATCAAATACCAAACACGACATATTGCGTTCGAAATTAAAGCATAAATCAACTAGGCACCTACAGGTACATTTAATAAAGCAGGTATGTACGATTCAAAATCCTTATTTGAAACTAGCTGAGGCCCGCGGCTCCCTCTGCGCGGAGGGCGGCTATCGTTTTTAGGGTTCCGTTGCCAAATGGCAAAAAACGGAACCCTTATAGATTCGTCATGTCTGTCTGTCTGTCCGTCCGTATGTCACAGCCACTTTTCTCCGAAACTATAAGAACTATGCTGTTGAAACTTGGTAAGTAGATGTATTCTGTGAACCGCATTAAGATTTTCACAAAAATAGAAAAAAAAACAACATATTTTGGGGGTTCCCACATACTGAGAACTGAAACTCACAAAAAAATTTTTTGTCAAACCTATACGTGTAGGGTATCAATGGATAGGTGATATTGAGGTTTCTAATATCATTTTTTTTCTAAAAATATATATGATGTACATTACCATGTAAACTTCCACCGATAATTGGTTTGAACCCGATCTATTGAGTAGTTTTTTTTTTAATACGTCTTAAAACGTAAACTGCAATTTACCTTTCATTTAAACAAGTCAAATATAAAAATTTTACTTGCTGCTACGGAACCCTTCATGGGCGAGTCCGACTCGCACTTGGCCGGTTTTTTTGTTCATATATCCGGTTGTACTAAGCCAATTGCAATTAAACATACGACATATTTTAAGTCTGACCAGGACCGTTCCAATCCAAAACGTCATCAAAATCCGTTCTGTAGTTTTTTGGCGTCCATCGCGAACAAAAAGACGAACGGACGAGAATTCCAAAAAAAAAATATTTTAGTGTTCAGAATCGGTCATTTAACAAAAACTTCAGACACAACTAATTTACAATTTTATAATAGTATAGACTCGCTTTAGCAAGATTCCGTGACGAGCAAGTTAAAGAGCTTTTTCTTGATTCACTTAAACTATCCTCGTGACTTGCCCATTAACGGATCGCCAGCGGATAAGGAGTTCTTAAATAGATTAGTTACCTACTCTGTTTGTTTTCTATCTACTGGTTAATAGACTTGCGAAGTTTGGAGGGCTCTAACTTCGAGTACCTTTTTTTTTTTTTTTTTTTATCGTGCGGAAATCCCTTCGGATACCCCCCCGCCGGCTAGCGGGGGCGGTTATGTCGGGCTTGCACCGACTAAAACCGCACGCCGTCTCGGGTCTTCAGACGCCGGGGTGTAAGGTTACCCATAGAGCATATCCCTCGCACCCCGGCTGACCCTGGGCCATCTCACCACTAACAGCATCGCTCATCCTGTCTCCTCTGAAAGCAGAGGAGTACGGAGAGCGATGTGTTCCCGCCACGTTGGGTATTGGCCGACGATCAATGCCAACCCTATGAAGGGGTGAAGGGGAAGCCATTGACCGCCGCCCAGGGTGTACCGGCCGCTCCGATTCCGTTCCCCCCGGACTGCAGCGGGATCGGAATCGGAGCGACACTCGAGGAGGTTACGTTGGGTAACCTCCTCGAGTGTCCACCCCCCACACACCCCAACTTCGAGTACCTACCATTTTATTTCGTGCGGAAATCACTTGGTATACCCCCCGCCGGCTAGCGAGGGTGGTTATGTCGGGCTTGAACTAACTAAAACCGCACGCCGTCTCGGGTCTACAGACGCCGGGGTGTAAGGTTGCCCATAGAGCATATCCCTCGCACGCCGACTGACCCTGGGCCATCACCAGTTTCGAGATGGCCCCCTCGAGTTTGGGAACCACGGTGTTCCCGTGTTGCCCCGGTTTGGGGAAGGGGCGTTAGTCGCCCCACCGGCAGGCCGGGACGGTCTGCTTCCGCTGGGGTGACAGGAGGCCTCACCTGCCACCCCCAGGCCTGCGCTCATGGAGCACGGAGGTCGTTAAGCGACCTCCGGCGCCTGAGTCGCCTGCGACGCGCGGCGAGCATGTTCGGGCTCGGCAGGCCGGGAGAGTTCTAAATCTCTCCCGGGTGCGCTCCGCCATCTCCTTCACAAGCATTACATGCTCGCAGAAGGAGGTGGCGGCGGCTCTTATACATGTACCTATGTACGATTGGGATTAACCTCACCAAGACTCTCACTGTGTATATTCGAATTCTGTTCAATATACAAAACCATGTATATGTTGTTCAAAAGGTCGATAAATGGCGTTAGCGTGAAATTAGATATCACTATTTTTTTGGGCAATATGTTTGCACTAGTTCAGTCATGCCCAGGCCACTGTAAGTTTGTTGAAGTCATAGGGAGAAAAGAGGTCTTTGCAGACTACTTCTTATTATAACTATAAGAAGTAGTATAGTTGCAAAGTAGTGCCCTCAAGAAATAGTCAGATTGTGAAATTCACCAATAAAGCAACCACGCCAAAGCATATCATTGACAGTCGCCCGATCGTCTGGTAAACACTGATAAATATATGACGACCTCTGTGGCGTAGCGGTAGTGCATTCGACTGCTACGACAGGAGGCGCGGGTTCGATTCCCGCTCAGTGCAAATATTTGTATGCATGCATATATGTCTATTTGCATTGGTCTGTGTGTTTCTATGTATAATATTTATGTATTTACAAAAAAAAGTACATAAGTATGTTTATCCGCATTCTGGAACCCATAACACAAGCTAGTTAAACTATGCTTACTTTGGGTCTTGAAAGTACTGTGTAGAATGTCGTAGAATATTTATTTATTCAACTGAAAACATAGTTGACAGAATGTGGGAATAAATTGTGGTTACGTTAAATATACCCAAATACCAATACGCGAAAGCAAACTTAACTGCTTCGAAAAACCGATCTCTTAAATGTAAAAGTTAGAATGTAAAAAAAAATGTTTTAATAGTAACTAAATTTGATGATTGCCGAGTTGATGATTCCAACCTCAAAACTCATTTGATGATCAGTCTGGTTTTTAAAAGGATACATCGCATTTTGGCCATTGAAATCGAGCGACCTTTTTTTTTTTTTTTTTTTTTTTTTTATCGTGCGGAAATCCCTTCGGATACCCCCCCGCCGGCCAGCGGGGGCGGTTATGTCGGGCTTGCACCGACTAAAACCGCACGCCGTCTCGGGTCTTCAGACGCCGGGGTGTAAGGTTACCCATAGAGCATATCCCTCGCACCCCGGCTGACCCTGGGCCATCTCACCACTAACAGCATCGCTCATCCTGTCTCCTCTGAAAGCAGAGGAGTGAAATCGAGCGACCTAGATTTTTTATTTCCTAATTATTTTCTCGTAGGCCCTAATTGTTGCATTACGAATTATACAATACATGGGCGTCGTGGATGGCCACCTTCTTGAAATTGTTTCTGAGTACACTTACCTCGGGCAGATTGTGCAGTTAGGTAAAAACAATTTTGAGAAGGAGGCCAAGAGGAGGATTCAGCTAGGCTGGGCAGCGTTTGGGAAACTACGTCAGGTCTTCTCGTCATCCATACCGCAGTGTTTGAAAACGAAAGTTTCAATCAGTGCGTCCTACCCGTAATGACCTACGGAGCTGAGACGTGGACACTCACGGTATTGCTGGTCCACCAGTTCAAAGTCACATAGCTCAAAGAATTAGCAAGCTGAAGTGGCAGTGGGCCGACCATATCTCGCGAAGAACCGACAACCGCTGAGGTAAACGTGTTCTTGAGTGGAGACCGCGACTCGGCAAACGTAGTGTAGGACGCCCTCCGGCTAGGTGGGCAAGCTGAAGACAGGGCGCTATGGCGCTCATTAGGGGAGACCTAGTCCAGCAGTGGGCTAGAATAGGTTGATGATGAACTAGACATGAAATGAATTTGAATTCTAACCTTCATAAGAGCCATATGTTGACCTACATGATTAAATTATTTAATTTATTCAAGAAGCCTCTAATTCCTTAGTGACGGTATTGTTTCAGTACGTACTATAATAATCGTACTATAACAAACATTTAGTAGTATATTAAATTAATCTTTGGAGTTGTTCCGAAGACAAAGGCGACCCATTAAATCTACTGGATTTAGGCATAATAACTACCTTTAAGTTTTGAATTTGAAGGGAATTTACAATAGCTTATGAATATCAAATGTAAACTCACTCACACTGTGGTGATAATAATTTGGTACTATTTGGAGACTGAAGATACAGATTCCGACTAATATTGCAAACGGGAAAGTTTATAAGACTGCGTGTGTGCACGAGTTACTATGTTTGTTACTACACAGTTAAATGGCTGGACAAATTTCAGTAAAATTCGAATCGTATTGTATGCGGAGGCGGTTAATCTACATAACACATCTATTACGAATTACATTCGTAACTTTTTTTAAAATTGCTCCACGTTACAGCATAAACAGCACGGTTGATTTGCTGGCATTCTTTGAAGAGTTCCATTTTCTGTCTCCGAAACTTATCATCAGATCTATACTAAAATTAAATGGTGGTCCCATAAAAAATTTGTAGTATATATTAGGTATATTCTGGGAAGTATCTTCTTCAAAACAAAAAAAATATTTTTTTAAATCGGTCCCGGCGTCTTCGAGTAATCGATGAACAAACATAAAAAAAAGATTCTGACTAATTGAGGCCTTCCTCCTTTTTGGAAGTCGTTTAAAAAAGGTTGAACCAATACGAAATTTCTCGACCGGTACTAAACTTACATTGGTAGATACATGAACATTTAACTATTTTTTTAATACTGTGAATACAAGGATAGATTGCTATTAAACCCAAATATCAACGCTGCTGTTAAAAGGAATATACTTAAGTATAGTCATCGCCAAAAATCTTAACCATTTGACCTTGACGCGCAACCAATCACGCGAGCCCTTTGTCTCAATCAGATTACAACCACAGGCCTAAATAGGTTAACCAGGTGATAATATATACATATATATATATACATATAATATTAAATTCTATAAATTCTAATCATAGTGTGGAGGAACAGGGTGTGATGCGCCTCCAACACAAAGGGAGGATCCTCTGGGTATATGTGGTATCGCCACAATAGTTATCTCTAGTATACTCACAATTGTAAATCTCTAAAGAGATACACAGATATATTAATATATATCTGTGTATCTGGATGTAATCATCCACGGTCCATCAACTATATTTTTTGCTCCAAATATTTTATACTCAACCGACTGCTGGTACTGATAACGTCGTAAGAGAAAAACGCTTTGTGCAACCCGGCAAACGAACCAAAGATGAGCATAAAAATACCCAATACCCTTATGTGTTAGAGAGCAAATCTGCTAGAGTCGCATGTAGTTCCATAGCTGTATAGACTAAACAACCAAACAAAACAAGACACAAAGGTAAATAAAACCAGCAAAATCCTGGCATTGAAGCCGTAAAGTGCCAGAACAGATACGGAAGTTGTCCTCTAATAGCGAAAAACGGGACCAGAATATGTAATGCCCTAGCTTTAAGGTCTACTGTACCGTGATATTGGATTTCTGTGTACCTGTGAAGTACTGCCTATTATCCGATTGGGTAGAAAGGAATATATCTCTCTATTTTTTACTGGGCAAGTCAATATCCGGAGTAAATACTATTGAATCAACGGCTGCAAGGCGCTATAGCGAGTCTATTTTCTGTATAGAGGAGGTTCCCAGGGCTGCGAGACATTACTTAATTACTGAGAAACAATATATATCTGGTAGAGTAGTATATTATACTTTGAAGGTATAAGCCAGCTAGTTTGTGCCGGCGGCAACAGAAATCAACGGTCATCATCACAGACGAAATACTACCTATGTATTTTTAAAGGTAAAATAAAAACATGTCAAATTTATTCATCTACAATTATTCACAGAATATAAAAAACAGACATAGATAATAAAAACCGCCAACGAAATAAACGTTAGGTTACAAATTTCGTATCCCATAAAATATTCTCTATAAATGAGTATGCTAACTGATTCAAACTCACAAATTAAAATTTATTACTAAATTTTGTTAAGCTGGATCAGAATAAGCTTATACATATGATATTATTGATGGGATCAGAATAATACGACCTCAGAACATAAAAATAGGTACTTACTATAAATTTGAAATGTATCCACACCGTGTGAGTCGGCTATAAAGTCAAAAATGATACTATTTTTTTTTTTCGTGCGAAAATCCCTTCGGATACCCCCCCCCCCGCCGGCCAGCGGGGGCGGTTATGTCGGGCTTGCACCGACTAAAACCGCACGCCGTCTCGGGTCTTAAGACGCCGGGGTGTAAGGTTACCCATAGAGCATATCCCTCGCACCCCGACTGACCCTGGGCCATCTCCAGTTTCGAGATGGCCCACTTACTTGCTCTCCACTGTGCCATCTGCTAATCAGAGGGACACGTGGAAAGCTTCCGAACAGCCCTCAACAGGGCCGTCCCCGCCTCGGTCGGAGTTGGCCGTAGGCGGCAGCGTCTCTCCCACCCTAGGAGAGAGGCGCTGCCGTCTCCGTTGCCCAGGGTGCACCGCGTGGAGGTCCCCAACCAACCACCCCAGTCAAAAAAATGATACCTAGTTCGCAATTAGTAGATACGCGGAGCTTGAGCGGACCTTTGTTTAATTAAATGACGGTTATTCAGTAAATACTACTACTAAGCTGCAGAGTTAAAACCTTAGTTAAAATAGTTAACCGAAAAGACAAGTCAAGTGTTTTTAAGCCAAATATATATTGACTAGATATCCATAGGTAGAATATCTATGAATACGACCGCAAGATCGTGTTTACACTGCAATTCTGTTGAATACTCCGAGGTCTACGCTTGGAGTGCAAGCATCTCTATCCCAAATACAAACATGTCCTATCTTCACATACATTATCCTTACTCAGTATTCACGCGATCTTCTTAAACATTCTTACAAAAAGAAGTAGCTTACAACTTTCTAATTTACCGATCACCTTAACTCTGAAACCTTCATAAAAAAGATACAATTCATAAAATATATAAATTTGGTACTTTGAGAATTACATAAATACTTCTGCTTTTTTTGTTGTTGCTAATTTTTTAATTATTGCTTGGGAGGTGCTCTTCTACTATTTATCTGGATTTGGCTTAACTTGGGTTTTGCGAGATTGACTGCCATCTGACCTGTCAACCCCGAGAAGAAAGCCGGCGCCAGAGCTTTTTCCGTTTAGCAGCAGGTGTATTAGTTAACAGGTTAGGTTGGCTTAGGCCCCCATAGATCCTTTTGCGTATATGTAGACAACTTAATCTTCCTCCTAGCCTCAATGTGTCAGAAGAATGGTCACCCATTTCTAAGAGTGCCTTAGCTTGTGTTCCGTAACTTTGAAATATGTTAACCTGCTCGGTTAAAACTTGATGTGGCTGTAACATTCACCTCTGCTTACCCCTCTAGCGATAAGCCTAAAGGTGGGTTCAAAGTATATGCAGTAGCACAACTCCCTAGCTCTTTCCTGGACACATAAACCAAGAATGATGTATTGGAAAATTTCCCGCCTCGTCTGCCTCGCGCTGTCGAGAATTGCGGAGTGCGGAGATTTATGCCTCGAATGCTGAATGTAGTGGTTTGCTTTATGTCGTTATACAGTTGTTTTATACGAAAATAGTCAAACTGCCTTAGTACCACGTTGATGGGTGAGTAATGAAGTACAAAATCTAATATGTAAAAATCGTATACCATAATAGTGTTTGTCGTACTCGTCGTAATCTTGAGACCTTAGGTGAACGGGATCAGAATTTCACGTGGGTGGTGTTGTTGCTCGTGGCTCTACCACGAGCAACAACAAGAAGAAAGCGCGCAAGTGAAAATTTCGTAAAAAAGAAATTATCACCCGATTGCTGCGCCACATGTCGTGGCCAATAATTGTACTATACCTAACCGAACCTAGTGTAGGCTTTACTTTAGCGTTGGGGGTCACGTGGCAGTTGCTCCCGCATAGCCAAGAAAAGCCAAATCAATAGAAATTATAGGAGAGCGGACCCCACGCTCCAAGTACAAGCTTTAGATGCAACCGGGACACACGGAACACGTGATGATGATGAGATGTATATATACCTAACCCTCGCGCAAGCAATATGCTGTCGGAGTTCTATCGCAATTGAATGTACGTACGGTACGACGACGTATGAAATTCGATTAAACAAACATTTTTTTTAATTGCGACAGTATAATACAATAGATTCTTCGATAAATCTTTCACTATTCAGGCAGTTCGTCTGTGGAATGCAATGCCACTACACATAAAGAGAGCACAGTCATTAGTGTCTTAAAAATATGTAAAAGGGTCACTATCTGGCCATCTCCCGTTAGGTGACTATCATATATATATATATATATATATACCGGATTGTATAGGTAGTATAGGTATATGTAAATATATTGTATAGAATTACAATTTGAAAATTAATGATAAATCATAATTTGAAATACGACTGATATATGTTTTTTTTTTTTATCTAATATATTTATCATTTTTTCTTCTTTTTTATTGTTAATTGTACACTGCCCTTATCATCTTTTTTCGTTTCTATCCATCCAAAGGTTGCCTGTAAGAGATCGCTGTTAGCGATAAGGTCGCCCATTGTACATCAAGCTGAAGTTGAATGTTATTTATATAGTTTTTTATTTTTTTGAAAGAATATTAGTAACCGAAATTACTAATGTTCCCCCTAATCCCTACAGCTAAGCTTAATTGCTTGTGTTATGAGTACTTTTAGGGTAGGTACAATAAAGAATATTTTATCGTATCTTAGATTGAACAAAGATTTTTTCGCAGAGCGAAGAATTTACATTTTCTACATGTCATCATGTCAAAAACGATCAAACGAGATCTGAAGATAATAGAATAAGATTCATTTCTGAAACAGTCTGTGAATAAAAATTTCAATAGAGAAAATTATTTGATGAAATCGTCAAAGGCGTTCAAAGAACTTCAAATAATATTTTAGGTTTATTTAGTCAAAGGTTATTGGCTAACGATGCCACGAATACTCATAAAAAAAAGGTCCTACGGAGACGACCTCTATGAGCGCAGGCCTGGGGATGGCAGGTGAGACCGCCTGTCACCCCAGCAGTAGCTGGCCGGGGCGGCGGGGTCACAAGCGAAACCCCCCTTCCGGAGCAAGACGGAGACACCGTGGTTCCCAAACCCGAAGGGGCCATCTAAAAACCGGAGATGGCCCTGGGTCAGCCGGGGTGCGAGGGAAATGACTTATGGGCCAACTTACACCCCGGCGTCAAAAGACCCGAGACGGCGTTGGGTTTTAGTCAGTTCGAATCCGACATAACCACCCCCGCTGGACGGTATACGGGGGGATTTTGTAAACAAAAGGTACTAGGGATGTAACCACAGAACTAAGACTATCTTCTTCTTCTTCTTCTTCTTATATATAAAAATGAATTGCTGTTCGTTAGTCTCGCTAAAACTCGAGAACGGCTGGACCGATTTGGCTAATTTTGGTCTTGAATTATTTGTGGAGTCCCAGAGAAGGTTTAAAAGGTGCTATCGATTGAGGCATTACGAAGTCTGCCGGGTCAGGTCCAGAGAAGGTTTAAAAGGTGAATAAATATGGAAGTTGTTATCGATTGAGGCATACGAAGTCTGCCGGGTCAGCTAGTTAGATATAGAAATGTGATGCATGACACAAAACCCGAGGCGCTACTCATACTTAATAATGGCATAGTTTCTCTTATCTCGCCATCTTACTATCAATTTTATAAACTTCACAGGATTAAGTGCTTATTAAATATTTCGATATACATTGCTTGTTAAAAACGCAAAAGTTTGGGAGAATAGATGGATGTTTGTAACTATTTCACGCAATAACGGCTGAACGGATCTGTCTGAATTTGGCACAGGGTCAGATTGTCGTCAGGAATAGCACATAGGCTACGCCTACGTGTACGGGATCAGAATTCCACACGGGTAGAGCTACGGGCAATAGCTAGTATTTCCATATTTTGCAAAAAAAAGTATAGTTTACTTTCAAAGTCTAATTTAAACATCCATTATCGGGTTCTACTCGGTACAGGTTCCCGCCCATTTCGATATTCACGTCCGTGAGCCATGTCTATGTAGGTATGCATCGCTTGAACGAGCATTATATGGAGTTTAAGTTCTGTATCCATTTTGTTGCATTTGCAGGAAGTGGCGACATCGTATCTGGTAAAAAACGCAAGCGATAACACTTCTATTGTCTTATTAGTTCGCCATACGAAAGTTATACCATCATTATCAACCGAGCACCAATACCGGTTGCATTCAAAGCTTACACTTGGAGCCCGTGAGCTGCTCTCCTCCTTCGAAGTGCCTAGTTCATCTATCAGCATGTATACTGTCTCTCAGGTGAGATTGGCTTGGATCGCAAAGATCATGGTGAGGACTTATAGACGCAGACAAAGATATCGGCATGTGTATAAATACATACACTGCACTGCACGAAAAGTAAAACCATGTGAGGTAGCATTTATCAGAATTGATAGCTACACTTGTCTTGAAAGACGGGCAAGGAGGGCTATCCAAAGGAAACGTCTAATACATTACCGAGAAGTGTTACTGGTCAATAGATTTCACTCTTTTATCGCAACTGTAGTGTGGAATCTGAAGTTGCGATCCTATAGGTATAATTCTACTATTTTATACGTTTTATTATATTTATTTGGACTGGTAACATATTCGAGAAAACTAGTGTTCTTATTTAAAAATTACGTTGCTAAAAATATTTAAATTTCGAACGTCACTGTAGTGACTGTACCATACAGTCATTATCATCTTGGCGTTGTTCCCGGTTGCATCCAAGGCTTTTATCTCGGAGCCCGGGTTCCGCTTACCCCTCCTCCTTTTGCTTATACGGTTTCTAGGGTAACTTCCCAACTCCGAGAGGAAAGCCTGCCCAGAGCCTCACCCACTGCACAATACGGGTGTCTAATGTTGTTCCGAACGCCGTTGTGGCGACACACGCTGTTCCGAATTATTTTTCCACTGCCTCACAGGTTCGAAAGCTCATGAACTCGAATGAAATAGTCGCGGAACACGCTGCTTCGAAAAACATTTTCACTGCCTCAAACGCTCGAATATAGTCACGTTATCGAAATCCAGCTTTCCGGACTAGTGGTTCCGGCGCTTCGCCGGCCGAACCTCGCTCGCTCGGCTCGCGCTCTGTTGGGGTCACAGTTCTAACCTAACCTAACCCAGAACCGCCAGAACCACTAGTCACTCTAATAGGCACTCTAATCGCAACAATGTTTTTCCAAACAGCTTCTTTCGCGACTATTTCATTCGAGTCCATGAGCTTTCGAACCAGTGAGTCTGTGAGGCAGTGGAAAAATAATTCACAGCAGCGTGCGTCGCAAGGACGGCATTCGACTACATATACGCCCCCCGCATAAATAGTTTCTAACAGAAACCTGAATTTATTATACACAAAAAAGACAGGGTACAAAAGTATTGTTGTTATGAAACTTACTGTGCTAGTACAGATTAAATAATGGTTCTGTGCCTCTATCTCTGTATCTCTGTCACAGCTATGAAAATACGTAACAAAGGAAAACTATTTAATGAGGGTAATAACACTCATACCAGTGACAGCTTCTGTAATTAAATTCTGAAATTTAAAAACATCTAAGATTCTAAAATTAAACGATCCAACCGAATAAAACTTCATTTGATTGGATCGTATAATTTCGCTGATACAAAATAATAATCTTATATCCTTTCATAGTTCTGTTATGAAATTAGGTAGAAATGCTTGTTTACCGAATTAAAGAAAAAATGTTTTTCTTCTTTATTTATTTTATTTCTAGCATTCTACTCCTACTTTTTTTTTTATATTTAGGACACGTCAATTTGACTTCACCTCGCCTGATGGTAAGCTGAAGGTAAAGTCTCAGGAAAGAGGGTCACCATTACATACACGTACTATGTTAACAATGGTGGCACTCAGCTTGACGGCCTCATCAGAAGAGGATTGTCGTCGCAGCACCGCGTGACACCCACCGGTCCCACTAGTGCTGCTACCACAATTCCCCTGCCCGGCTATGCACTTGCTGACCCCTGAACGCAATCAAACCGAAATTGGATTACTATGGAGGGTTTTTCGCAATCGTGCACGGTGGTAGGTACCTACCCGGCCGAATTTTGTGACAAAGGACAATGCCCATGTCAGTATGGAAATCGGTTGCACACTTTTTTTTGCTATGTCACATAAGTATAAACTGTATTAAATAGCCTGCATTAAGTATTATCTGAAATATAAACGCATATTGTAACAGAACTTGGGGTTATTGAGAAATTAAATTATTACAACGAGAAAAACAACAAACAAGAAAATATTGTGACACAGACTGTTGAACTGACGTTTTAGTAAGACAAGGATACCATGTATAAATTAAGAGAAAACTACCACTGAAGCACACAATATTTTACAACTTTAACTGATTATCACTAATAATTTACGAATACATACACGAAATATTAAGATTTCATAACTGCAATATATTTGAATGTCACATTGCGAATTATTATCACGTATTATTATTTAACCATTTTATTTTAAAAAGATTGGTATATTTGCATTCTACCGCCAGTGGTTTATTTTATATAATGGTAACAATCAAATTAAAATGGAAACGATTATTCATTCAATTTTCATATCTTTATAAGTTAAATTCAAACCCCAAGTACTTTAGAAGCGATTTAGTGTTGAAAAGTCATACTATAATCAATATTATTTTTTAACATTTGAAATATTGACGCGTACGTCTAAAAGCGCAACCAAGAATGGGCATTCTCCTTTGTGTCATCAAATTTCTACCACCAGTAAAGTACGTCAGAGTTCGAGGGCTTAGTATGATATTTTTTCTTTTTAACTTAAATACGGCTGCTAAACTTTTTCTATTTCTGAATTACAGCTTCTTTCTTAATTTAGTGCGTTCAGATGGAGCGCAGTAAAGGCTTTTCATTAGCTGGCGATGAAATTACAAATAAATCTTTTTAACTTCAGTCACAAAGTAAATGTACAGTCAGCGTCACAAGCTGATGATTATATCCTGTTGTCAAAGTTAGGTGATACCACAGAGCGTCAAAAGTATTGATGATGAGTACAAAGTCACCTTGACGTAGAAAATTGCAAGAAAATATGAGAAAAAACCACCTACGACCTAGAACTATAGAACAAATTTTTCATTCGCTATTGCATTCACACAATGGCACTGATTCTATTGCTCAACTCCTGAACTACTTATAACTAAAAAAAAAATGAATTCCGTAATATTTTCCGTCGGACTAAATTCTAATTTTTAAGAGGTAGTCAGGTTTAGAAAGTTTAAAAAGTATTCCAAACAAAAGTCATCAACTACGCCATGCATAACATGAAAGAGATAGAAGCTAAATTAAATAAATAGTGAAAAATAAACTTAAATATACCTTTTTTTTTTTTTTTCGTGCGGAATTCCCCTCGGATACCCCCCCGCCGGCTAGCGCGGGCGGTTATGTCGGGCTTGAACCGACTAAAACCGCACGCCGTCTCGGGTCTGCAGACCCCGGGGTGTAAGGTTGCCCATAGAGCATATCCCTCGCACCCCGACTGACCCTGGGCCATCTCCGGATTCGAGATGGCCCCCTCGGGTTTGGGAACCACGGTGTCCCCGTCTTGCCCCGGTTTGGGGCAGGGGCGCTAGTCGCCCCACCGTCCCGGCCTGCTTCTGCTGGGGTGACAGGCGGCCTCACCTGCCACCCCCAGGCCTGCGCTCATGGAGGACGGAGGTCGTTAAGCGACCTCCGGCGCCTAAGTCGCCTGCGACGCGCGGCGAGCATGTTGCGGGCTCGGCGGGCCGGGAGAGTTCTTAACCTCTCCCGGGCGCGCTCCGCCATCTCCTTCGCGAGCATCACATGCTCGCAGAAGGAGGTGGCGGCGGCCCACGCGCTCGCGCTCCGTACCATTGCCGCAATCATGCTGCCGAGCGAGAGGACTCCCACCCCGATGGCTGCCACGAGGTCACGCCTCGGCACCTCCCACGCCGGGCAGTCCGCCAGCGTGTGCAGCCCTGAGTCCTCGCTTGCGTCACAGTGATGACACTCAGGCGTTGGGTCCTTCCTGATCCGATGCAGGTGGTCCCCGAAGCACCCCTTCCCGGAGATCACCTGCGTCAGTCGGTACGAGAGGCTTCCGTGTCGCCTCTCTCGCCAATCCTCCATGATGGGCCTTACCGCCTCTATTGCGGCGTGCCCTGCGCTTGGTCGCCCAAGTCGTTCTTTCCACTCCACCACGATGGCCTGGCGGAGCCGGGACTGCATGGCCTCGATTTCTCGATGCTCGGGGTTCAGTCCCTGCTCCCGCGCCTCCTTTCGCCATTGATACAGTTGCGAAAGGGCTCTCGCCTCCAGGTCTCATGGCGGAGTTCCGGCAAGGAGACTCGCCGCCTCGAAGGACATCGTGCGGTACCCGCGGATGACCCTGATGGCCATCACTCGCTGCGGAGCTCGCAGCATCCGCACACTTCCGGCCTTCAGGGCCTCCGCCCATATTGGGCACCCATACAGGGCCATGGACCGCACGATCCCCGCCTAGAGTCTCCTGCAGGAGTCATCGGGCCCCTTCATGTTGGGCAGCAGCCGCGCTAGAGCGAGAGCTGTGCCCTTCAGTTTGGGGGCCAGACTTCGGATGTGCTCTCCGAAGTCCCATCGGCCGTCGAGCACGAGCCCCAATTATTTCATTTGGGGCTTGATGCCGATGCGATTACCTCCCACGATGAGACTGGATCCCTCAGGTGGCTTGCTCCGAGGCCCATGAAAGAACAGGGCCTCGGTTTTATGCAGAGCCACCTCGAGACCCAGCCGCCGGATCCGCTCCACGACTTGGGCAACCGCGGTCGTGGCCTTCAGGGTCGCTTCGCGGTACGTCGCTCCGCACGCCGTCACGAGCGTGTCGTCCGCGTAACACGTGACGGCGGCACCGTCTGCGAGCTCACCGCGATGCACCCAGTCGTATCCGATGTTCCACAGGAGCGGCCCCAGGACCGATCCCTGCGCAACACCGCACGACATCTCACGCCGGCCGAGACCGGTCACGGTTGGGTAGAAGACGGCTCTCTCCGTCAAATACGCCCCGACCATGCGGCGGAGGTAGAGAGGCACTTCGTGATACACGAGCGCCTCCCTAATGCAACTCCAGGGCAAGGTGTTGAACGCGTTGGCGATGTGCAGGGACACCGCCAACATCACCTCACCCCGGGCTACTGCATCCTCCGCCAGAGCCCTCACGCGCATGATGGCATCCACGGTGGAGCGCCTCTGGCGGAAGCCATATTGGCCATCCGCCAGGGCCGGCCCCACTCTTGAGAGGTGCTCGACGAGGCGCTTCGCAATTACTCTTTCAAAGAGCTTGCACACCTCGTCGAGCAACACTATGGGCCGGTAGGTGGACGGTGAGTCCGCCGGGCGCCCCTCATTTCGGATGAGGACCAGTTTCCCCGTCTTCCACAATATCGGAAACTGGCCCCGCTCCAAACATGCGCTGAGAAGCCCTCTCAGTCGGGGCTCGAGAGCGTCGTCGACTAGAGCTAGGACCCACGCTCGGCCTGGAATGCCGTCGGGTCCCGGGGCGGTGCGTTTGGCTCTTAGCCTTCTCACCGCCTGACTTATGATACCTTTTTTTTTTTTTCGTGCGGAAATCCCTTCGGATTCCCCCACGCCGGCCAGCGGGGGTGGTTATGTCGGGCTTGAACCGACTAAAACCGCACGCCATCTCGGGTCTTATGATACCTATGTATATAAACATAGCGCACCTTTTTGTAATGTCATCTATGTAACAGCAACAAAAAGATACGCATTATTGGTTGTCGACCAGTATAGTGGTCTTCCGCTACACCAAATTTATTGTTCCATACAGCCAGTCTAGTATACATAGAAGTCATTGCTCATGACAGAGTAAATATTGTTTTTTTTTTATATTTAGGACACGACAATTTGACTTCACCTCGCCTGATGGTAAGCTGAAGGTAAAGTCTCAGGAAAGATTATATATTATGTTATTACCATTACATTCACTAGTTCTAGCTCTAGTTCTACCCAAGTGACCTCGGGCACGTCGTCGTCATCCACGTCGGGCACCATTGGCAACCGAGAAACCGACATCTCCTTCGCGAGCATCATATGCTCGCAGAAAGAGGTGGCGGGGGCCCACGCGCTCGCGCTCCGCACCATTGCCGCAATCATGCTGCCGAGCGAGAGGACTCCCACCCCGATGGCTGCCACGAGGTCACGCCTCGGCGCCTCCCACGCCGGGCAGTCCGCCAGCGTGTGCAGCCCTGAGTCCTCACTCGCGTCACAGTGATGACACTCAGGCTTTGGCTCCTTCCTGATCCGATGCAGGTGGTACCCTAAGCACCCCTTCCGGAGATCACCTGCGTCAGTCGGTATGAGAGGCTTCCGTGTCGCCTCTCTAGCCAATCCACCATGATGGGCCTTACCGCCGCTAACGTTGACAGTACCTCAACATAAAACATAACATAACATAAAGTCACGCCTTTATCCCCGAAGGGGTAGGCAGAGGTGCTAGCATCCTCATTTCGCCAGTTTATGTTTAGGTTCCAATGTAATAGGTGGCGAGCCTATTGCCATTAACCGGGCACTTATAAACTTGCGATAAATACACACATAACTTCGAAAAGCATCGAAAAGTCATTTGTGTGTGCCATGGTAAAACCTGGGATCGAACCTGAATATAGAAATAAACTATTTAAAATGTCTCCCTCTTTTACAAAACTCATTTAACTAAATTCATCAGTATCTCGCCTAGTTACTAGTTTTCTGCATTCACGATTTATACACCAAATCCCAAGCGATTCCCGTTCTGTTTGCAATCTGTATTTGATCTGAAACTAGTGTCTATTCCAAAGTTAGGAATTCTATCTATTGTCAACAGCTATAGACAGAATTTCAAATAGATTAGACGCATTGCGGTGTACCGGCTGCAGCATTACTTTGAGATTTCGAATTCAGATGGAATTTGGGTATATTTTTACTGTTTGGCACGAATAGCATTCTAGAATATTGTATTTAAAGCACAACATAGTCAATACACATTCTATTCTGAAACATACAATTTATACAGCTCAAACTTGACCCGAACTAAGAAGCTCTTGTAATATGGGTTCCAGATGGCGGATAAACTTGCTTATACTTTTTTTCATATATACATACATACT
The DNA here is from genome assembly GCA_946251805.1 of Cybosia mesomella. Classification (NCBI taxonomy): domain Eukaryota; kingdom Metazoa; phylum Arthropoda; class Insecta; order Lepidoptera; family Erebidae; genus Cybosia; species Cybosia mesomella. The sequence goes on from OX276406.1 coordinate 6,973,705, forward strand.
ATATACATAGAAGCACCCAAATCAATGCGACTAGACATACTTATTCATGTGTACAAATATTTGCACTGAGCGGAAATCGAACCTGTGCCTCCAGACTGACGCTCCAGGATATAGATATTGACACTCATCTATTTGTCTCTTTTGCCTCCCGCTGGCAAAGGGCAGTGAATTTATTATATTTCTAGCTCATCCAATTTATCTCTGACTTGGGTTCCAATATTGTTTAGAGTATAACTAACTAGTTGGTATTTTGTGGGTCACTACTGTTGATCCAGTTGTACAGCAGGAATGCGGATAAGATGGAAAAATCCCCAAAAAAAGGCTACAAGAATTTATTAAAGGTTTTATATGTTTACCTTTTGGGTCGCTCTTGTCTCTCCATTGCCTTCATTCGGTCCGAGCCGTAAACTTCTCCGGCAAAGAATAACCCCTTTACCGTCCGACGTTGGATAGGGTTACAAAACGTAAACCAGTGAACAATTTTGTTTTTATTTGAAATCTTTTTTAATTACTGTATTGTCATCGATCCTTGATAAGTGTGCTAAACTTCAAAGCAATCCGATGTTTTGAAGTACTTCTAAATTCAGTACAAAGATTCCGTTACAATTACAACGTTACAAACATACATATGAATCTAATAAAAACGGTTTAAAATGCGTTATGTAACTGTGATTGTCTGCTCTTCTCTAGACAGCATTAAATAATTTTTTTTTGAACGGTATTTCCCTCCTACTCAATTTTACTTCACAAAATACAATTTACCAAAAGCATTAATTACTAATGCCTCGCGGCACGGTATCGTCCATCGTCGAATGTCCACGAGACCCGAGGCGAGAGGAAAATATCCACACAAGTGTTCCCTAGTTTCGCTAATAATGTCAGGACATCTGGCAAGCGTTCCAGTTATTTTTCGAAGTCAGCCATTTGTATATTTTAAACTGAGCGAAGCGGAAATTAATTGTGGTTTGTTTCCAGAGAAAATCTGTTTCAAATGTACGTGTTTTACGTAATCAGTTTTTACACACAGTATTATAAGGTTCTTCGTTCATATTTTATTTAACTAACACAAATGTTGTCGCAATTTTCCTGGGGTATGAGAAATTGTGCATTCCAGTAAAGTCTTGTGTGTTAGACATTAGATTATTATGTACAACTATAGTCGCTCTTTTCTTATGTCTACAACAAAGAAGCTTTGGTATACACCAAAGCATTACCTATCATATCTAGTCACCGCACCTCTCTATCCTTTCTGGCATAATTTTTGTTCTGAACTGCTAAAAGCCTTGATCTACAATCATCTTTCTCTGTATATATACCTCATTAACGTGACGTATTTAATAAATATTCGCAAAAAATTTAAGCGTACCGCAAACTGTTACGGATGATAAATGCGGTGATTTTTGGCTGAACGCAACTTCAAAGGCCAATGAACGAGCGCTGTGCAAACTTCGTATATTACGAGCCCTGGCCCCTAATGGCCGCCCTTAGACACATTATTGCTTTTGTAATAAAACCGATCTTAGATGTACGATGGCAAACTTTGGTGTTTAGTGCAGTTCGAAACATTTAACAATTTGCAGGTTATAGAATTCTTGAATTATGATATTTATTTTTGAAGTCTTCCTCGGGTTGCCGTTGCTTTGTTTTGAAGTGTTTTTTTTTTCTAGAAGAGTACTAGACACAGAAATTATTAGTATTCCCTTTAACCCCTCCAGCCAAGTTAAATTGCTTGTGTTAGGAGTGGTTTCACGTCTTGTTAAGCGTAATATTTTATCGGAATCGGATCGGAAAAAGAGAACATCTAGGACGGGACTTGAACTCGTGACCAGTCCCTTACAGGGGGAATGCTCCGAAGAACTGAGCTACCTAGACACGTACCAGATATTCCAAATTCTTCTCGGGGTGACGCTGGAGCCATATACCGTAATTCTTGCGAACTACGGAAACAATTAATGACTTTACAATCATTTTTAAACATTGTTTTTTGATTACTCCGCCACATTAATTCAATGAAATTTATAGGAAAAAATAAGCATACTAATTGCCTGAAAGAAATTGACTGGTCGCGGATTCAAGTCCCGTCCTAGATATTCTCTTTTTCCGATCTAAATTTATAAGAAAAATCAAGCATATAGTCGACACTATTCGAAATCAGTGAATCTTTAGTGCATAAGTCTAACTTGACTGTTCTCTATGGAATCTAAAAATACTTATACCATTGCATCGAGGACGCTAACAATGATGAATTCTGCACTTGTGATGTGCACAAAGTCACCGTTTAAAATGCAACAGCAAACACATTCGCAACCAACATCTGCATACAAAACACGCTATTCGCTCCCCTTTACTTTACAAATAAAATCGCGAATATTTACGTTATTTGCTCATAAAACTGCTGTTTTGTGAGTCTATAGCGGTCAGGCAACGAGAAAAGGTTTGGAAGTGTTAAAAACAGTACAATATCTAAATAGTTATCTATCTATCAATACATATATAATTACTTGACTCGACTGACTGACTGATTCATTAATGCAAAGCCAGAACGGCATCCACTAAATGATTTTTGAAAATTTAACTATTAAGGTGGCAAAATAAGAGAATTAAATATAAATTTGAATAAAACTTCTGTCATTTTCAAAGTAAGCCCCACGAATTCTCATATACCTGCTTCTGATTAGAACTAAATGAACACGTATATCAGCGTTTTTTCAAAATTACACCTCTAAGGTGGCATATAAGGGATAAGTGGTTGTATAAAAGTTCGTTAATTGGCAAGTGCTTCACTGTTGAAGTAAGAAGCATGAAATTCAATATTAAATTTTTCTTTAGTTTTTATTTACAATTGAACCCAGTCTATGGCAGTGCAATCGGCTTAAAGGATCATGTTACGAATTTATTCCTAGACACAGGCATTTAAACAATTTTTTTTTATCAGCGTAATCTATAATCATCATCAACTTAGCTTGGCTCCTGGTGGCAACCGAGGCTTTCACCTCGGAGCTGAGATTCAGCTTACTCCTTCTCGTTTTGGTTTGGCTTATACGGGTTTATGACGAATTTTTCTGACCTCCCAATCCCCAGAGGAAAAACGGAGGACCGTCAATCAGCAGGTGTACCGGTTTGCAGGTGAGGATGACATGGCTCCGAAGGCTTTGATTGGACCCATACACTCTATTAACGTATACTAGGACGTGTTCAAAATAACTGTAACTGGCATAACGCTACTACCCACGTTTTGCGATATAAGCTACTGAATGTCTGAAAAAATATTGTCAGACAATATTTTTTAATGTGCAAACACCGAATTCTGTGCACACACAGCTTTAGTTGCCTGAACTCACATGTCTGTTGTTTGTTGCCGTGCACAGGCTGAAATGAAGTTTATATGGTTGACCAGTGCCACCGCAACTTTATATATAACCCGTTTTGATTTTAATCCAGAAAAATATCGCAACATTATCAACGCAAAAAAAACGTAATGATGTAGAATTATGTGAAGTGATGGACTTTTTATTTTAACCAGCTGTAATTATAAACATTGCTTAAACCTGAAGGTATCTTATTCTGAGTTAATACTAAAGTTAATTAGCCATACCTATTCAAATCTTGTCAATATCTAGCAATGTCATACCAAATATAGGGGTGGCAACTGACACCTTTCCTAAGCAAAATCCCATTCGCCATCTTGGGTGGCGAAATGGATTCTTTCTAACATGATTTTCCCTTACGCCACCGGATGAAGGAATGTTAGAGGTGGCGACTGGGAATAAACATGTCCCAGTTGCCACCTGAGGTGTCAATCGGGATATTTTTTTTGGATAGGGTCCCAGTGGCCACCAGAGGTGCCAATGTTGGGGGTGGCAAACGGGATGGACCCAAGTAAAGGCCCGATATATTTCTCAATAACTGGTGCCCGCGACTCCGCCCGCGTGGAATGAGAATGAGTACCTATTCCAGACGTAAAAAGTAAACGATGTGTTATTCCAGACCATAATATATCTCACCACTCTATCGTCAACTACTACTATTACGACTCACGCTCAAACGAGCGTGATTGAGTTACAAACATCTTTACAAACTATTACGTTTGTACATTTGTAGGACGTGATAGGATGTGTTTCCGACTTCGAAGGGACTTGGGTAAGTTAGGTGCAAATGTCTATGAATATTCGTATGAGAAAGCAATAGATAACGCATATTTTAACATTAACGCATAATATTTTAACGCATTTTTTTTTTTATATTTAGGACAAGTCAATTTGACTTCACCTCGCCTGATGGTAAGCTGAAGGTAAAGTCTCAGGAAAGAGGGTCACCATTACATACACGTACCATGTTAACAATGGTGACACTCAGCTTGACGGCCTCATCAGAAGAGGATTGTCGTCGCAGCACCGCGTGACACCCACGGGTCCCACTAGTGCTGCGACCACAATCCCCCTGCCTGGCTATGCACTTGCTGACCCCTGAACGCAATCAAACCGAAATTGGATTACTATGGAGGGTTTTTCGCAATCGTGCACGGTGGTACCCACCCGGCCGAATTTTGTGACAAATTTGTGTCATCAAAATTTTACCACCAGTAAAGATGCACTTGCATCTATACAAACAAAAAAGCGCCCAATAACATTTATCCTGTTTTACTGGCCAAGACCAGCTATTAACCGGTCATAATATGAAACGGTTGTGAAAGCTAAGTACTGAATACTATTTTAATAAAAAATCTCACAAAAAATGGCTGTAATTTTTCCAAAATTTTAATAATAAAATAAACAATGAAGCATTAAGAAAATATGCCGTTCAAATTACGGAACCTTTGCAAATGGTGACCTAATTGATTTTTCTCTAGTGACAGCGCTTTAAAGACAAGGCAATTAAAAAGCATTTGTTTTGTTGCCTTTCTCACTCAAAAGGCTAATTTCGTAATATTTGTAATTAAAAAGGCTTTGCGCAATTATACTGGACGGAAAAGGCTTAAATGGAGAGATGTTGACGGAGCTTACTGGGCATGAATTAAGTTTGTTTATAAAGGTGAGTAGGTACCGACCGGTAGGAAGAGGCGTATAGTAAAAGTACAGTCAACGACAAAAGTGGCTTAACAAATTCTAATTTATTTATCACTTTATCTTTTAAACCTTTCATAAAAAAAATAAACAAAACATGATCATTGGGATTATAAAACTACATGTATATTCTTTATAAGATATTCCAATGTAAAAAACGTTTTTAAATATTCAAGTGTTAATCCACTTTTGTCGTTGACTGTACTTACTGACCAGTTTTACGCGATGTAATGTAGCATGTTACTCGTAGTTCTAGTTAAGATGAGGCGATATACGCAAAAGTGATACCCGCGAGATATTTTCACATATGCGACTCATGCGCGTAAATATTTGGACCGGTTTCTGGTAGCCGTCAAAATGGACCACCCGCTCGCGCTTAAGTTCGCGGGTATACTGAACGCAACAACACCCTACGCGCGAATAGCGCGCGAGTATGATGAATGACACGCGTATTACGCGCGAGTAAAATCACGTGAATCATGTAACACTTCATGCATGACGATGTAACATGTAACTTGCCTACGCGCGTAATTCACTTCATCTGAACCAAGGTCGTAATATTCGTGCAATCACTACGGGGAAAATAAGCGATTAATGAACCACATATAGTCAACGACAAAAGTTGCTACATTCAAATATTTACAAATCCTTTTACATTAGAATACATGTTACTAAGAAACGTAACGTAACGTAAAATCAAAATAAATACCTAATGTAATATTTTGTCTTTTCAGGTAAATACTTATTGATGTATGCTTAGCTGATAGTGCCAGTAAAGTAACTCGTAGTGTTACTTAAAGTTTATGTACATCTATAACTTGAAACAATAAGAGATGCAATGGACAGATTAGCACAATAATGGTAAGTACTGCTTATTTCTGCGAGAAACTTCTTACAGCAGGCCAGTGGCAGGAGATCACGAGGAAGAAGATAATAAATTGTAATCACATAAATGAGATAAATAAATTATGAACTTATATGAATATTAATAATAGTACAACTCTCACAGAAGTGGACTATTTACACTGCAACTTCACAGCGACAACAATTCGAATACAAGCAGCGTAACTGTACTAATTAAACTGCATCGCTTTTCCCACTCTCTTCACTATAAAGGCCGCAATGCTAACGAAACCTTATTTCATTCAGCACAAAAAGGCGCAACATCGCTTTTTCATCAACTTCACAAAACGACTACAAAGAAAAACTAAAAAAAAAACATAAAAAACCCGTAACTGAGCATGCCAAGAGCGGGGCCTCGGCCAACTCTTTCACACACAATGGACGATTTGAATCTCAAACGGGCAGAGAAGAACTACAATTTCGACAGCGCTAGTCCGAGTAATTGGATTTTATCAAATACTAGCTGCGCGTTCTGGTTTCACACCGGTGCACGGTGCCACTATGGCACCTTACCCGTGGACTTTTTAAAAATGTATTACATTGTTTTGCCAATAGCGAATACAAGAAAAAGAATTCAATTTGATGCAGTAGTTCGGAAGTAATGCGCGTACATAAATTTCGGCGATTCATATTTATAGGCTATAATATCATCACGCTATTAGCCTGGGGAGCGGAGCAGCAATCATATATATCAACAAATCGAGGAAATTTCCATACATTATTGTAAACCTTAATGCATATGTGTTAAATAGGTGCCACGGGGATCGATGTATATCACGGGCGAAGCCGGGAGGGACAGTTAGTATAAAATATGAGATATTCAGGAAATAACATAAAATAACCAATGTTGGAAAAATTGGGGCCAATGTAACCAATGTTTTTGCCAATATGTGTGTCAGTTTTGATAGATATTTTTCGAGATACCTACACTTTTATGTTCCCTAGAGTGTTTTCGTATCATTTGTTCGACGTTGACAAGTTCTAATAAATCACATCGTTACTTTATTGTAGTTCTATGTATAAAGTAATAAAAAATGGGTTCATTTTGTTTTTTATTATTACGGTGACAAAAAATAAATGTAATAATAACAAACATGAAACAAAACAAGTTGTTAATTGCTCTAAAATGGTATGTTGGAGTTTGATCAATTCTTATATGTATTGGAATATTATGAATATCATTGTCTTTAATTTTATCTTATGGACTTGAAAAAAGAGGTACTTTTGCAATTCCTTGGACTTTTTTAGTGTAAGATCAATTGCAATTATTGACAAGCTGTTCAGCAATAGAACATTCGACTGCTTCATCTGAGGTTGCGAGTCCGATTCCTGCTCAGTGCAAGCATTTTTATGCTTTAAAATTCTTGCACTGCTGGGTGTTCAGGGCTCTACCATGATATTTTGGGGTGAAGTTAACCTCACCTGCAAGCTGGTAACCTCGGATGCAATCGGACATCGAAATATCTACTACCGAGGTTCAAATCAACTACCTTCCGATTTACAAAATGTAATATCACCATCTAATATTAAGGTGAAACTTAAGTTCCGCTTACTCCAGAACATGGAAAGTGATAAAAAAATACTGGGGAACGCTTCTGCCAAGTTTCAGTAACATATAACTCAATGACAATAAAACCACATATAACTGTATACTTACTTTTCTTAACCATTTTATTTCAGTATATTCATTGATTTACTTTTATTTTTAGTGTATTTATCACAAACCTCAGTGGTTTATTAATCTAGTGTATTGTAATTATACCTGTATTTTTAATTTGGTAAATAATAAATACCGCTCAGATTTTGATGATGCATTGGTACGGATGTGTACTCCACAATAAAGAACTGGAATATCCTACCCTCACACGTTCTAACTTCTTACAATCCGGGGTTATTGAAGCAGGGCGTGAAAAAACATCTGATGAGGCGGTCAAAGTAAACGGACAGTCAATCATAATCAATATTTAAAATTCGCAATCGAATGGTGGTAGAATAATCGAGCCAAATTATTCGATACCGCAGATATCGCCTTTTGACTTGCTAATGAACCGAGCGACTGTATCTGTGTATCGATTGCAATAGGAAGTAATATATGTGCATTTTTATTGTTTCGAGTATAAAAATGGGAATCGAAAAGTGTCTAAAGTCTGGTTACATGCATGAAACATTATTTTATTTCTAATGTACTGCCAGATAACACAACTGATATTAAACGCCAATTTGGCTATTGAAATAAAATAAAAAATATCGCGATAAAATCCGATCTTTTTTATTTCAATTTCAGCTTTTCATTTAGTTTGAACAACCTTTCATACGTGTCGCTTTAGCTCCAATCCTACTCAAACGTTTCTTTTTTTTTCATTGTTCGTTTGACCCATATGCGTTCGCATGCTTTTTTTTTCGATTGCGTTGTTTTTTTTTTTATACTATAATAACGAGTAAGCTCACAGATTACTTAAACGATTACAACACCAAAGGTGTGACTCGTGTTATACCATCTGGAAGGGAAAGGAGCAATAAGAAAAAAGATAAACCAAGGCTACCTTGAAACAAAGGCATATAAGAACGGACGGCACGAAAGACGTAGCAGTTTCGTACCATGAAGATACAGACACTTCTCACATACCATCTTGAGGCCCGTTTACGGAATAAATGCGTTTCATGGTACGCTGCAAGTTAGACCTACAGGAGAAGGTAGGCTATGACGTCTGACAAAAACCTAAGTATTTGTATGAATGTAGAGTTGGTTGAAAACTTGGCAGCCGTCTAAATACATACAATACAATAAATAAACGAGACAACAACAAACAAAACAATTACTTGCGTAAGTACTGTAACAATTATTTATACACACGCAACAGAAATATTCATAACTAAAGTGTGGAGTCGAACGGGCGGTAACGTAGCATGAAGCTACGCGCCATTGAACGTAGCAAGGCTACGCTATACGTAGACGCTTTGGAATTTCGTAGCGTGTCTACAGCTTGTACGGTTGTGCTAACATTGTTTCTATAAACAAAGTAAAATAATCGGGATATTAAATAGACGTTTTTGGAATTTTGTTTGGTTATTCAATATTATATTGAAGGGACTGGAATCTATTTTTCGCAGGAAACGTGTAGTTTGTTGCCTAGGCTAGAAATCCTAATAACTTAAACTAACTTGTAGGTCATCCGGCGTATTAGCAGGTGAGCTTATTGCTGTCAATGGATCCTTTTTTCGTCATCTTTTTTTTTTAATACGTTTTTTTTATTATAATTTATTAAATATTGCTTGGTAAAAATATACAGTTTGCGAGAAAGTCTGACTATAAAGATCCTACACGACCCTTCATCAAGTTATTAGACGTTCTGCCACATCGGTTGTAGACGCGGTACTTTTACTGAAAATTTATTTCCGCAGAATAAGTATATAAGAGGTTTTAAATCTAATCATAAGCTTTTGAACACAGAAAGGTTTCCTTCATTCATTTTTCGCTGACACAAATTTTCCACTACTCTGATTTTTACAAATCCTATTTCATTTCTTCAGTGAATTCTAAGGGAAACCGCCAAAAAAAGGATCGGCAATACAAGAAGATAGAAAAGATAATGAATTTATCTGTCTATTCAAATTACCAAGAAATTTACTTATGAGGACAATGAAATATAGTTCTCATGGTCGTTGACATAGAATTCATTTTTATTTACAGTATACTTTCATTAAAGCAACGTAGGATTTCAATGACATCGCTCTGTAAATATTAAAGAAGCCATTTATTGGCGAACATTTTGGTTCCACGATTCACTCCGTGGACGTCGTGTCGACGTTTTAAGTTTAAAATGCAAATCATTTTTTTAAGAACCGCCGACTACTAAACTGTCAGTTATAGTCATAACATTTTTAATCGAAACCTTTCATGAAATCATCGTCATCATCTGCAGACAGATCTGCCCTTGTCCCAATTATATAACATCTATACATATAATGAAATCGTAACGTGGTGAAAACTGTGAATTGAATATTTTTTCAAATAAATAATTGCGATGTGAACTTGGAACGATACCGATGTCAAAAATGTGTCTTTTCAGATTTTTTGTCTGTCTGCTTTTATTATTGATGTCCGAGCATCACTTAAAAACCGCTGAACAGATTCAGCTGATATTTTGCATGAAGTTTTTGCTAGGGTATGGTCATAAACTGCGCTATATATCATCACCCTATTATAAGTAGGATAGGAGCAGCAGGATAATATCAATAAAATCTATTATTTATCATTATTATAAAGCTGATCATCTAGGAATTCTGAAGTTCGATAAATATGGCCAACTTTCGGACTATAAATCATCACGCTATAGCTAAAAGGTTATTAGCAGTAAAATATGAAATCACGTAACTACAGAGTTACTTACTTGTAAAAGTTCCTAACTCAAACTTTGATAATAAATATCATCACGCTATTAGAGAACCGAATAGAATTAATTTCGATGTGACATATAAACCTCGATTTCTTCATGTTACATGATTAAAAATATAACGATGAAATAGGTAAGCTACTAAATATTGGCTTCGAAACTGCAGAAGGGGTCCAGTGGACACATTATTTATTGGGGGTCGAGGGGTCGAGAGTGGACTAAACAACATACCTTTATCTATTCCGAATGTAATGCGGACGAAGTAACGCATCATAATATATCATTCTCCTCCATATAATTCTGACAGATATCATCTCCTCAATCGCTCGCTTCTTTGTCGTGTCCTTTTAATGCATTCCGCCTCCTACGCTACCTTTTATTTATTTTTTTCGTGCGGAAATCCCTTCGGATACCCCCCGCTGGCCAGCGGGCGCGGTTATGTCGGGCTTGAACCGACTAAAACCGCACGCCGTCTCGGGTCTTCAGACGCCGGGTAAGGGTCTGGGTTCAGGGTGTAAGGTTGCCCATAGAGCATATCCCTCGCACTCCGACTGACCCTGGGCCATCTCCGGTTTCGAGATGGCCCCCTCGGGTTTGGGAACCACGGTGTCCCCGTCTTGCCGCGGTGTGGGTGAGGGGTGCTAGTCGCCCCACCGTCCCGGCCTGCTGCTGCTGGGGTGACAGGCGGCCTCACTTGCCACCCCCGGGCCCCCATGGAGGACGGAGGTCGTTAAGCGACCTCCGGCGCCTGAGTCGCCTGCGACACGCGGCGAGCATGTTGCGGGCTCGGCGGGCCGGGAGAGTTCTAAACCTCTCCCGGGCGCGCTCCGCCATCTCCTTTGCGAGCATTACATGCTCGCAGAAGGAGGTGGCAGCGGCCCACGCGCTCGCACTCCGCATCATTGCCGCAATCATGCTGCCGAGCGAGAGGACTCCCACCCCGATGGCTGCCACGAGGTCACGCCTCGGGGCCTCCCACGCCGGGCAGTCCGACAGCGTGGGCAGCCCTGAGTCCTCGCTCGCATCGCAATGATGGCACTCAGGCGTTGGCTCCTTCCTGATCCGATGCAGGTGGTCCCCGAAGCTCCCCTTCCCAGAGATCACCTGCGTCAGTCGGTACGAGAGGCTTCCGTGTCGCCTCTCTAGCCAATCCTACATGATGGGCCTTACCGCCGCTAACCTCCTACGCTACCTCAGCCTCTAAAGCCACATTCATGATTGTATTCATTCGATAGTGCAACTTATAAATTTTCTCTTATAAACTCATTCTTTATTCTATCCTTTCTCGTAACACCACATATCCACTTTAACATTCGTATTACCGCTAAATGCAGTCTACTTTCATCCGTTCGATTTTAAAGCCAAAAACGCTCCATATTTCTTGAAAAGCGAGAAAAGACGATTTAGATATTCGAATATTTGTGATGGAAGTGGTCGTAGACAAGCACTCGAGGAACAGCTCCTTTACAGGTTCTATGGAAGCTGCATTTAATATTTATGGAATATCTTATATCGTCGTACAGCCAGGCAGTAGATTTATAACCCATAAATCTCAAAAGCGAATAACATTTCTATATTGTAATGATGTTTCTTGCATGTGCTTACTGACCAGAAAATGACACAACAGACACAAGATATATCTTATTCCCACAAAACACAGTGCTACAGTGAATACTGAGAAATTTATAATCGACCTCATCTCGACAATTCATAAATATTTTTTAATCTTCTGAAGAAAAAACCTAAACTTTTAGTGTATAAATTACAGTATTCATTTAATTTTTGAGGGTACTGTACCGGTAGGCAGCATGATTGCGGCAATGACGCGGAGCGCAAGCCGACGCCGCCTCCTTCTGCGAGCATGTAATGCTCGAGAAGGAGATGGCGGAGCGCGCCCGGGACAGATTTACAACTCTCCCGGCCCGCCGAGCCCGCAACATGCTCGCCACGCGTCGCAGGCGACTCAGGCGCCGGAGGTCGCTTAACGACCTCCGTCCTCCATGAGCGCAGGCCTGAGGGTGGCAGGTGAGGCCGCCTGTCACCCCAGCAGAAGCAGGCCGGGACGGCGGGGCGACTAGCGCCCCTCCTCCAAACCGGGGCAACACGGGGACACCGTGGTTCCCAAACCCGAGGGGGGCATCTCGAAACCGGAGATGGCCCGGATCAGTCGAGGTGCGAGGAATATGCTCTATGGGCAACCTTACACCCGTCTTAGGACCCGAAATGGCGTGCGGTTTTAGTCGGTTCAAGCCCGACATAACCGCCCCCGCTAGCCGGCGGTATCCGAAGGGACTTCCGCACGAAAAAAAAAGCGTACAGTACCGGAGTCCTTATAGAACCACTTGATTATCCGTGTGTCTGTCTGTCAGGACCTTTTTCAGGAATATTAATATCAAATAATCAGGTCTGCAATTTCTTGAAGCTGTAAACTTCTAAGTCAACGCAAAAAATAAACTTATAGGGTACTTCCCGTTGAGCTAGAATCATGCAATTAACAAACTTTCGCATTTAAACAGCAGTAAGATTTGAAACGTATCGAAAACAAAATAAACAAAATATTAAATCAATAATGTATTCTTTGTTATTTTTTAGTCAGCAAGATATTTAAGCTATGGTGCCGACTCCTAAAACTCTTAAATTAATTCCAAGTTTTATGACTCATAAAAGCATAAATGCATTCCCTGAATCTAAAACTTTCCCCTTATATTGTTAGTACGATTCAGCGAAGAAAATAGCAATAAGGATGGCAAACAAACGCGAGATAAACATCTACCCTCGCTCCGTTCAAACATCGAAGACGAGTCTAATAGTATCTCCGGAATACCACGACTGATGTAAATAAAGACGAAATGATGCAGGTTAATAAGAGGAGGGCGTAAGACACAAAATTACGAAGATTCAGCCATTTGTCTCACGTCAAATGTTATATGGAAGAAGAATTTACAGTAATACCCAACTGCGTCAGTGTTGTTCATTGGATTAAAAAAGGAAGTGGCATTCCGGGAGTGCCGATAGAAATGAAAACTTGAACAATTACGTGTATTTTTTTTATCGTCATCATCTATATCCCTCACTCCTCCATACCTACCTCCCTCACTCCCTACATCCCACTATCCTTCCCTCACTACCTCTATCTCCATTCTACCCTCCCTTCCTCCATCCCTTCCTCGCTCCCTCCGTCCATCCTTCCCACTCTCCGTCCATCCATCGATCCATCCAACTACAGCAAAGATGGTCTTGGTATAAAAAAAACGGAAAGCGTCTCGCGTCACGTAGCTTGGTGACGATTTCGAGGCGACGATGACGTGACGATTATAAACAAACGGGAGTTTCATGATTTTTCTTCACCCAATAAGTGCTCATATGTAAAGTGCTCAACGCGCCTAAAGAATTGTTCACTTTGAAAATTACTATTTTGGGAAACTGACTACTTTGGAAAAACTGGGAAATCCATTGGTTCGAACACCTTTTTTACAAGGCATAAATAAATGCTTGGATTCGATACAAAAACACACACACATACAGCAAGTGGACCTCTGGCTCCGAAGTAAAGGCGCCGGTTGTAACCGGAACCCAATACTGAGATGATAGTGATAATTGTATTAAACAAGAACAAAACGTGTGGACAAGCCAACCGACCTACCAACATCCTTGAGAACCAAGCTAACTTCATCTGTAAGTCGGTGCACCTGCCAAATAACAGAATAAGCCCTGGCGCAGGCTTCCCTCTAAAGGCCAGACGGCAGTCGCTCCCGAAAAAGCTGACATATCAATCAAAAACAATAAGCGGACCTCGGGCTCTAAAGTGGGAACTTCGAACGCAACAAGAAAATCTCTATGAGGACGATAATGATTAAACGTCAAAATCGCTGTTCTTCTTACACATAATCCTTTGACTTGTGTGAACTGTGTTGTTTTCCTAATACTGAACCATTTTCCGCTCAATATACTTCTTGTAATAAGCCATTGATGCTTAATTAAAGCTTGCTTCAGTAGTCTCACCTTTACGTGCTCATTTTGATGTTTTACTGCTTCAAGCAACGTTGGAGCTTACTACGCTCATATTACATATATTTATGGGTTGGTTATAAATAGGCTGTCTGTTACAAGGGGAATATGGTGTCACATACTTGTATTGTAGCTGGTTTTGTCGTTGACTATCAACGAGAAAAGTAGCTAATTTATTTATAAATAACTAGCTTTGGCCCGCGTCTTCACCCGCGTGGTATTCTGATCCCTTTCCCGTTAACCATGGAACCTGATACACAATTCCACGATACATCATTTTCCTATATCTCAAAGCGTTTTCGTTGAAAGCTCCCAGACTTCTTATCTTTGCGACACGTTTAACAAATATCATTATATTTTAGTCAATGTATACAAAAACTTGACAAATTGTATACTAAAACCTTCCTCGAGAACCACCCTATTCATTGGTGAAAACAGCATGAAAATCGGTGTAGTAGTTTTTAAGTTTGTCGCGAATAGAAAGACGGACAGACGCCGCGGAGGACTTTATTTTATTATATGTAGTGATAATAATAATACATATTCTAGGACATATTACATGGTGCAATCTAGACCAAAACTAAACTCAGTTTATTAATAAGTATATATTATACATAAATTCACCCAGAGCAATGCAAATATACATACATTGCAATAAGAACATGCGACCTCTGACCTAGCAGTCGAACGCTTTACTACGCCACAGAGGTCGTCAAATTAACTTAGCTCTCTTCTTTATCCGAGCAACGATCTCGGTTACAACCAACGCTTGTATTTTTGATTTATTCCTATGTAGCTAGTTCCACATGGAACTTTTGCAATCCATTGGTTCCAATCATGTAACTAGTGGGAGTAATGAGCCCGGGGTTCGCTCTCTCTCTCTTGGCTTTTGCAAAAGCGTCTGAAGCATCTGATCAGATCTGATCAGAGCTTGCGTTCACCAGGTATACCGGTCAGCAGGTGAGGCTGGCTTGGACTTGAAGAGGAACCCACAAACACCCAAAATACTTGCACATCAATTATTTTATAGAGTCAACATCCCTTTTTTATTCTTTCCGTGCGGAAATCCCCTCGGATAACCCTCCGTCACCGACAAGATGACTGTAATATGGCCCATAAGGCATTTCCCTTGCACCCCGACTGACATAGCGCCAGCTCCGGTTTCGAGATGGCCCCCTTGGGTTTAGTGTCCCCACCACGGTGTCCCCGTCTTGCCCCCGGAAAAGGGGAGCCTGCAACGCCCCGAAATCAACATTCTAATCTCCTGAAACACACGACCAGTTACTTTCTAGGTGGAATACTCAGACCAACTGAGCTGTCTATTTGATCAAAATGTATTGAAAAAATTGGATATGTAGCGGGACAAGTAAAACGTCGGATAGCTATAAGCACACTGTTTATTCGTCGTTGACAAAGCGGGGTCGCAGCCCACGCTCACACGCATAGTTCACACATACACATATCTAACATTTCCTCCCCTTATTTTACAAATATTTCATAAATAGGGTTTGTAGTCCACCCTAGGAATGTCCCGCAACAGTCTATGTGGACACCTCGACCCAGGAGCCCTTGCTATCTCAGTCGTGGTTGATAACGTCGGTTGAACATTTGGCTCAACCCTTTCCTCTCCTATGGGAGCGGGCTCTTGAGCATTGCCCGAAGAATCACTGTGACCTTCCAAGTCGTCAAGATCATCATGTTGCGATTGTTGTGGAACATTACCTTTGCTCCCTTTAAATAGTATTATAAACAGCTGGCGCCGGACTTAACCCGAAAACCAGTCGGGTGTACCTAAACAATCCACGTGGTGTGTTGATACAAGTTATGTTTTGTGACTCATCATCCAGTAGAAATTGATTGTACGCATTTGACAAATCCAGTTTAGAAAACTGCTGGCCACCATATAACTTTAAAAATAATTCGTGACCCGTTGGTAAAGGATATTGTTCTATTACTAACTGTTTATTAATGGTAGCAGAATAATCCGCACATATCCTAACCGAGCCATCACGCTTAAGAACAGGCACAATAGGTGACGCGTAGTCAGAATGTTTAACCGGTTTTATTATTCCTAAGTGTAGTAAGCGTTCCAATTAGTTTACCAAGTTTTATCGACTTTTTCGCGTAACGCAAATGCAATCGGTCGGGCTTTAAAATATATTGGTGTGGCGTCATTTTTTAACTTTAACTTCACACGATAATTCTTAAACGTGCCGAGCTTATCAGAAAATAATTCCGGGTACAGTGACTGCAACTGTTCGACTGCATTTTGACTACCGTTCAAAAAATTTACAGGTGTCAACTTCAATTTGAAAGTAGATATAAAATCTCTGCCTAGTAACGGTGGCCCGCCGTTACGTATAACAAATACGTTAAAGCTATGTGTGCGCTGCAAATAAGTTATAGGCAGTTGCAGGTACCCTACGCATTCTAATACGTTGCCCGTATAACTGTAAAAATTTCTGATTGATTTATGCAATGGTAAATTTTTGAACAGTTTTTTATACAAATCTTCAGAAATGACTGTCACAGCTGATCCACTATCAATTTGAAATTGCATTTGTTGACTATTTATTGTAACTGTTTCTGTCATAGGTTCCCCCCTAGTCGAACCAATGTTAAATAGGCACTCACCATCGTCCCCATCGTCCTCCTCGGTTACCTCTCCCGTTGTTACGTAGTTAATTTTGTTACACATTTTACGCAAATGTCCTACGGTGTTGCACTTGCTGCACTTGTAGTTCGCGAACCGACAATCAGCCGTATTGTGGTTAGTACGACCGCAAACCGAACACGAACCGAACCTTGCCTTCGCCAAGGTCAAGGTCGTCAACTCCCGCGCGAACAGTTTTTCACGCTCCGGGCCTGCCTCCATCCCCATCACGAACCGGTCTCGTAATGCTTCTTCAACGTTGCTAAATCCGCAATGCGAGGTGAGTCCACGAAGCCTAGCTGCCCACTCGGTGTATGTCTCCCCTGGTTGCTGTGAAGATGAGTAGAATTTGTGACGTTCACTGAACCCGCACCGTTTTGGGGTAAAATGGTCATCCAATAACGTCACCAGTCCGTTGTACGACACCTCTTGAACATCCTTGGGCAGCGCCAAATCCGCTGCCAGCTTGTAGGTACCGTCACTGAGTGCGCTGAGCAGTATAGCTCGCCGCTTGGTTCCCGCTTCATCAGTTTTCGCATCAATGCCATTCGCGATGAACCACTGAGTAATACGTCCTTTGTATGTCTTCCAGTCCCCAACGCTATGGTCAAAGGTTGATAAAATTCCGCACAGTGCCATTTCTAGAGCAATTTTTTTTTCTTTCAATTGTGGGTAATTCTCGTCGCCACTGTTGGATATGTAGCCCGCTACATATCCAATTGAAAATTGAAAAACAAGTAAAACGTCGGATAGCTATAAGCACACTGTTTATTCGTCGTTGACAAAGCGGGGTCGCAGCCCACGCTCACACGCATAGTTCACACATACACATATCTAACACTAATAGCTTCAAAATTTCATTAAATCAATTGTTATTATTTTATTCACAGTGTTGCGCAACTTTCGTCACTGACTATGCGCACACTCCTATTTGATGTATACATTTTTGTAATTCGGCTACTAACTACTGCTAGGGATGTTAATCTAACAAAGGATGTGAGAAACATTATACTGGCTTACCATGCAGGCCAGACAGCTGCCAAACTAAAAGGAAACTGGGCTAGTGACATGTAAGGATGACTTGTTATGTATCTATACTAATATAAAATTTTAAATTAGTTGTGTTTGTACATTAGAGTATAAGTACAACTGGAATACAAGTTTCCGATGGACCACGGCCTAGACCACGGTATGTCGGGCTACTCTTTATAAATAATGACATTATAGTTTTATCACTCACTAGCTGTTATCCCGTGGCTCCACCTGCGTGATATACCCGCGACCCCCAGGAACCTATTTCCGGAATAAAAGCCTACGTTTTATTCCACACTATAATCAATCTCTGTGCTAAACGTCTAAATATGTTCAGCCGTTTTTGCATGAAAAAGTAACAACTCACATCATCCGTACATCCTCACGAACTTTCACATTTAGATACTGTAATCAGATTTTGTATTCAGTTGTAATAACATCGTAATACCACTATTTCAAACCTAAACTTGGTTGTTTATCTTGTAAGTTTCTGCTTTGGGACAATACCCGTGGGATCCGGAGGATTAGTTGGTGGTCATAATAATATTACGCCTATATGCTGGGCGGTAAAACAGAGGTGTAATTAACGCATTATAAACGTATTCGCGTTTCGGATGAGTTTCGTTTTGAGGCGTAACTTGGCCTGAGGGCGACCGGGAGTTTTGTTGTAATCCGTAGATATTTGTTTGTTCGGACAGCAAAATGATGATGCTTTTTATGGGTTCCATACCCAAAGGGTAAAACGGTTCTGTCTGACTGTCCGTCTGTCAGATGATTTTTTCATAATTTATGTATTTCTGTTGCCACTATAACAAGTAATGGTAGAGTCAAGCAACAGTCATTTTGGCCGTTGCATGAATGGGCCGACTCGACCGGGGAAGCACCACCCTCTCACAGAATTTCGACGCCAAGTAACAGTATTTGAACTGTTGCGTTCCGTTTGGTGAGTGAGAGTGCCGGAGCCCAAACTCCTTTCCCATTCCCTCCCAAACTCCTTTCCCATCCCCTTTCCTTTACAGGGTCGGCAGCGCGAGTGTGACGCCACTGGTGTTGCACACGTCCATAGGCCGCGGTAACCGCTACCCATCAGGTGGGCCGTGTGCTTGTCTGCCACCTTAGTGGTATAAAAAAAATATATACCAAAAAATAGAATAAAATAAAAGGGGCTTCTTACAACAAACGTGATTTTTTTTGTCATTTTTGCTCGATATTAATAACGGCATCAGGTAGACGCTTGAAATATTCACAAAATTTTAAGTTATATATTTACTTCAAAAATAAATAATAAAATAAATATTTAAACGAGGCTTCCAAACAACAAAAGTGATTTTTTGCCGTTTTTTTTCAAGATAATGGTACGGAATGTAGGTACGTGGCAGGTGGCGAGCCGACTCGCACTTGGCCGGTTTTTGTATCTAAACATAGATAGCATAAAAAGTTGATGAGAATCTTATCTTAAAAGTAAGGAGTTTTAGTAGTTAAAAAGCGTCTATTTAAAATATTAGGACTTATACTATTACATATGAAATTGCCGTTTTTCTTGAAGAAATTGGAGGCCCAATTGACATTTTTGCATTTTTTTTAGGAATGACAAATCCAAATTTTATGATTTTTTTGTGTATGAATGAGACAACATTAAGCTAACAAACAGCAACTTTTATTACATTTTTGAAAAGTGACAGCTGTTAACTAATACGAAATTTATCATCAAAATGGACAACATTTAGGAAGTACTAATTTGAAGATCGAATTAATTTATCAAGCGGCCAATAAAAACAAAATTTAATACAGAGTTGTAAAATCATGAATCAACTTTCAAACAAAATATAAATAATGGAAATAGCTATTAAATTACAGGAATTACGAACTCATGAATTTGTAAGAACATTTCGGCAATTTATATATACCTATTTATTATCACAAACATTTTTACACTATTATAAAATTGTAAATTAGTTGTGTCTGTACATTGGAGATATTTTAAAAAAGTACTTGGGTTATAATGAATGAATGATTCTGAACATAATTTTTTTTTAATTCTTGTCTGTTTATCTGTTTGTTTGCGATGGACGCAAAAACTACTGAATGGATTTTGATACGGTTTTTCTCTTAGAAAGGGCTTGGTCAGACTTAAAATCTGCGGTATGTTGGATTGCGATTGGTTAGAACCGGAGATATGACCAAAAAACCATAACCGAAATTCGCGCGAGCGAAGCCGCGGGCATCAGCTACTTATACACAATATTCTAATAATAAAGAATTTTATTGAAATAAAACTATTTTTAACGGATTCTATCGCGGTTTATTTGATGTTATTTTATATTTTACATTGAACCCGACGTTTCGGTTGCTTTTCAGCAGCCATGGTCACGGGGAGACTAAAGATGGTTGTTGTCTTGAAGTTTGAAGAAAGCAACCAAAACTTCGGGTTCAATGTAAAATATAAAATAAAATCAAATAAACCGCGATAGAATCTGTTACAAATAGTTTTATTTCAATGTGTAACATTCGCGTAAACTTCCGACAATATCATAAAGAATTTCATTCAATTTCATTTAAACAAATCCCTGAACATTCAAATGAAACTGTTCTTGTGGAGCAGTTGTATTATTTACCACCATATCGGTGTTAACTCTGATATCCCTTTGATATCTGTTCTATGGTTGCCTACAATTTAATCTGTATGTGATGGAGTGAGGATATGACGTGTCAATGTCTCCACTTCGTAATTAACTCGTGTTGATTAAATGCGTGGTTTATGCATATGATATCATCACATATATAATTAAGTACTTGCCCCGACTGACTGACTGACTGAATAGTCATGCAGAGCCTAAACCGTTGGACCTACAAACTTAAAATTTTGACGAGGCCAGGTGATCACACCTGCTGGGCCGCGGCCCAACGGTTATCGTAGGGATATTGTATTAATTTTCTACCCGCGCGATAATTTCACTTTCGCGATGCAGAATCGGTAGTGACGTAGTAGTATCAAAGAAGTTCAACTTGCTTTCGCTAGATGGTGCAGGGTATATGTGCATCGCCACAGCTTTTTTGAAATTTCGCTCCTAAGATGATAAGTACGTCATTTTTTAAGTTAGAAGCACGAAATTTCATATGTTTGCTGCTGGTTGTATATGTGTATCGGTGTTTTTCAAAAGCTTGTACATATCTGTTACCTTATAGACCTAAAGCTTTTAAAACGCGGTGATGTTGTCGTAAGAAAACAAAACATGTACCTACGGAAAATAGATTGCAATATGACATCTCCTAACAATCATATCGTGTACTAAATATTGTATTGTTACAATTTGGGAACCATTTTTTTAAGCAGATGAAAGTATTATAATATTTCACGAGAAAAATTGTTAGAAAATTGCAATGGAATCCATATGAAACTTATAGATACTGTTCACTTCTACTCGGTAAGGCTTTTGCCGACTACTTAAAATCAAAAGGGTAGTTGAGTTCTGTTGAGTTCCATATGCCGAGAACTTAACGCACCTACAAGTATGTCGACAACTCAATCGTACGGTTACCCTTTACTACTATGATTATCAGTTTCAATACTCGGCAGTGTTGCGATCTTAGGGACTTTTCCCTGCTTCTACGGTAATTATTTAAGTTTTTAGGGTTCCGTTGCCAAATGGCAAAAAACGGAACGGACCCTTATAGATTCGTCATGTCTGTATGTCTGTCCGTCCGTATTTCACAGCCACTTTTTTCCGAAACTATAAGAAATATGCTGTTGAAACTTGGTAAGTAGATGTATTCTGTGAACCGCATTAAGATTTTCACACAAAAATAGAAAAAAACATTAAATATCCATACTTAGTACTAACTAACTAACTATTATTTTAACATTACAAACGGATAGATTTAGATTGGAAAAAGTCAACATCCAGGATGGGACCTGAACCCGCGATCAGTCTCTTTCTAGGGGGAATACTCTGACCAACTGAGCTACCTGATCTGAACTGAGCTAACATCATCGACTTTTGGCGCTGACTGTACATACTTGTAGGTATATCTTTCTCTTGAAGTAATGTATTTGTTACTGAATTTTTCACACCTAGTCATAAATATCATATTCTCGCTGCCCGAAATCCCAGAAGCTCATAAATATAAATAAATTACGAAATGTACGAAAATATTCGTATCGGCAACTTGAAAGAAGAAATGGGTATTATTAATATTGTAAATTTCGGAGGGTTGAACTAATGGACTTTGGTAGCTGGTGAATTAGAAATATAGCATTATCAAGCTCATCCGATCTTGTGTTCATAAAAATGGTTTAATTTGGCCCCTTGGACGGGAATTTTTCAGTAAAGATTTGTGTACGTTAGTAGAGGAAAGAGCTATGATGATATTCAGCAAAGAAAAAATCTCTGCAATATTTGTGAATTATTTGTTGATAGGATAGGAATACAAATATACGAGAACGGGGTGGTTTGAAATAGAATTATAGTGATAAAAGTTGGAATTGGAAAAGGGTCTTTTTGAGGCGCACTAAGATCGTTGAGACCCAAGCCAACCTCACCTGCATACCGGTACACCTACTGATTGATGAGCGAGGCTCTGGCGCAGGTTTTTCTCTCGGGTTAGGAAGTCAGATCGCAGTGGGTCCCATTAAAGCCCTATAGGCCAAATCCAGGGGAAGAGATGTAACTGGCTACAACGTTAAGATGATGAGTTGGAAAACCATGGTTTAAGAATGTAAGACGAATAATTTCCGAATTAATGAAAATTCAAGTATAAAAGGTATGAGTATACAGGTTGATAAGTTGGTACGTCACCAAATCGATGATTTGTTGATGAAAAGCCAGGTCTGAAGCGCCGGAGCTACTATTCTTTAGTAGAGGAAGCGTTTGAGTTGTATAAGAACAGAATATGCCAAAATTGACACAGCATTTTTTACTTGCTTATAACAAAACACAACAAAACTGTCACTTGCATTGTTAATCCTATAAAAACTTTTAATATTCTTGGTTGGTACATTAAACCTGTGAGCTCTGCCCTTGCACTCAAACGCTCAACCACAATGCTGAACCGATCATGGTCACGTAAAACATCATCATGTACCTCACCTGCTCCCAAGTATTTAGGGTCAGCGCCACATGTCATTCTCCTCCATACATTCCTGTCAGATGTCATCTCCTCAGTCACTCCCTTCCTTACCAAATCCTCTTTCACAGATTCCATACATCTTTTCTTGAGCCTACTTCTACTCGTAAAGGCCTCTGCATTCATACCTTAATCCTTTTTAAATTTCATCATTCTCTTCTCATAATATGTTCATACAATGACAATCGCTCGCTTCTCAACTTGATAACGTTACCGTTAGTTTAATTTCAATGCGCAATATTTGCATAAACTTTCGACAAAACTAGGTCATGGATATACACCCATATACATTTTAATACACATAGTCATGAATAATTAGGTCATAAAGTAGAATAGAGATGTGTTTATGTCCTCTTTAAATACACAAGTCTTAAAATTATTTGTTCAACAATAAAAACGTACTGAAAGAGTTTCTTCCTTCTCGTAAGCCGTAGTGAATAGTTTGTTCAGGACGGAACCCCATCTAAATAACAAATGAGTAGCTATTTACGGCCATTCAGTAACAAATAAACAGGTTTTCGAATAATTCAGCGTTTTTATGGAAGCCGAGTTGAAAATGTAAATGGATACTGGTTGTATATGAAAATCAGAAGACTTAAGGAGATGAAAGCAGACATAATTATACATTGGAGCCACACTGCAACACTGTTTATATTAGTAATTAAAGTAGAAATCCGAATTTCCCGCTCGAAGTATTGCAGAAACAAAAGCTTTTATCAGAAATTCAAATAAAACCTTCGATTTTCCAGCTGTTAATCAATGAAACACCCAGATCAATGAATATAGACATAATTTATGCATATAGTTACATTTTTTTACTGAGCCTGAATAAAATCCATTACTTCTAACGTAAAAAATCAATAATTTTCTCAAAAAAAAAAATGTACACATGTTATCGTAATTTCCTGAAAATATAACAACGAAATTAATGCAGAATCTAACAAAACCAATTTGAATAATTGAGTAAGAGAAAGTTCCCATTGACCACGGCAAAAAGTTTTATTGCAAATTACAAACATTCGAGCAGAACGACAATAAAAAATCTACGTCCTTTCGTTTCTTTTTCTTATTTCCCAATTTATAATAACATTCGTTTCAAATTTCACGAACAAAAATTGGCTACAAATTAATTTCGGCGCGAATATATTTGGCACAGGTGTTACAAATTATGGGTAATTTATTTTAATTATTACTGTAACACTGTTTATATTAGTAAGAATTGAAAGTACGAATTTGAATTTCTCGCTCGAAGTATTGAAGGAAACAAAGCTTTTTATTCCAAATTTAATTCGTTTCATTCCGTGGATTTTGAGAGCCACAGAAGAAAATATAAAATATTTTAAACCCGATATTCTCGAAAGTTTATGCGAATGTTACTCTTCGCAATAAAAGCACACCATACCTTTTTAGTTTAACTGCTTCCGCCTTTAATTTCAAGTATCTGTACGATTGTTATAGAATTCTCTAGAAGTATCTCTATATTCACCACACGTTGGTGGAGTGCCCAGCGTGGGCGAGTCAACGCCGGTATCTCGTTGCGGTCCTGAGCGTGGACGTTCTCTCGCTGGAGACCATGGTGAGAGCCTTGGGCTCCGACGGGAGCAAGTGGCATGCCGTCGTCTCTTTCTGCGAGCAGGTAATGCGCGTGAAAGAGACGGCGGAGAGGGAGCGGGAGAGAACCCTGCCCCCCAAGTTCCGCAGTCAGCGGCAAGGACGCCTCAGATTCGTCTACGCCCAGGACTACCGACCTCCATGATCGGGGCCGTCCGCCGTCCTTACAGAAGCAGGCCAAGACGGAGGCGTGTCGTGTGGTCCTACACACGCCTGCCAACTCACTGACGCGGGATAAAACCCGACCCCACCAGGCGAGGCCAAAGTCCGCTGGTAACCCTTGGGTTATCCTTTCGAGGGCTTACCCGGGGTGCCCGGTAACGGACACTTGGGTAGGATACCGTGTGGTTTTAGTCGGATCCATTTCGACACACCTACCCCATCGATGGCACCGATGGGGTAAAGTCCGTGGGGCTTTCAACACGTTAAAAAAAGATCACGGGAATTGGAATACAGACAAGTAGAATTGTTTAGTTATTATTATTATTTTCAACGGAAACGCCCGTGTCCTGGCGGGTGATCAACCTTACCTTAGTGGGCTTTTTCAGCGATTTCCCCTGGTCCCCCTTTTGGGAAGGATATAGTATCCGGCAATCACGGCATTCCATAGAACCGACCTGTTTCCTTGCAAAATCTTACGATCATTGTTTGAAAGGATCATTGACAGTTTCTTCTTTGTAGCCTTGACTAATTGTGACATGGCTCTCTTCCAGTGTACTGCCAGTCAATACACCAGTACTTTTCAGTTTGAAAAATTGTTGAATTCCTCGCTTTTTTATTTCTAAATCTAAGGGAATCGTGCCTAGTATGATCTCGAGCGAGGCCGTGGGTGTAGTCCTCATCGCGCCGGTGGTCATCAGGGCTGCCAGTTTTTGAACTTAGTCTAATTCTTGTTTGTTCCTCCCTACGTAGGCTCTGTGCCACCATACTAGGGCGCTTTGTGGGATTCTCGGTATGATAATTGCCTTGTAGATCCAGAGATCCAAAGAACTGGGGCTGGCTTTATTTCCCAGCTTCTTGCCTAACCTATTGCGCTTTGATATTGCGTCATGGCAATTTTCGCCTTTGAGCATCTGTTACTTATGTCAGTTTTGAAGGTCAGTTTACTGTCCAGTATGACTCCCAGATATTTAACTTATTTGAATTTTTGAGTTATTCATTTATTTAATTTTAAATCATGTTATTGTTTTCAAGTAATAAATTAATTGAGCTGAGTGAGACGAAGTCGAGCGAAAGCTCCTCATACCAGACTTCAGGATTTTCTTTGTCACAGGTCTCCTCCTAAACTACTAATCCAATCAGAAACAAAATTTGGCATGATTAAAGAGGTCAATCAGAGGAAGGTTTATGGATATATTTTGAAAAAATTAATGCTACCATAGAGGAATGATCACCGTTAAAAAAATTCCAGATGGAATTACATAATAACCGCTCGAGACACTGTGACCAAACTTTACACGCTCAGAAAGCATGTCCAGAGTTGTGACTTTCAAAAAGAATTTTCAAAATCGGACTTGCCACGGAGGAATGATCACTGTTCAAAATTTTCAAAATCTGATTCTCTCATTGTCTCTGATTGTCTCACTCAGCTCAACATTGCAAGCAGCGATTCGCCTTGCAGACCTAGTATTAGAACTAACTCCAATCCGGTCTAACAACTGATAACTAATACCTCAAAATTGTTATATTTCCTACTCATTACCATAACGACGGGGTTGAAAATTTAAATTTAGTTCACCGACATATATCTGCTTGTGTGAGTAATGTGTTTGTACAGGGAAAAGAAAAGAATAGCGCATAGTACCAAGAAATTAGAAAGACAGAGATCGTGCGGTATAGGCATATTATAATAACCTGTTCATTCTGCATCTTATTAGTCTGTCATTGAGTCGATATTAGTCTCCCCGTAATCTATTGAAAGACAACCGAAATGTCACTAATAGTGCAGATATATAAATTGCGATTAATATTACTTTAATATTTTAAACCTTTGTAGGAAAGGAAACGTAGCTATAATATCGACACCAGGTTTTAGTTAATGTAGTCATCATATCAGCCGTAGGAAGTCCACTGCTGAACATAGGCCTCCCCCATCGACTTCCATAATGTAGTTAATCCGGCCAATTATCCTTTTCCCCAAAATTGTCCTCCAAGCATTAATTTTCAAAAGCGTTCGCAAATCTATAGGCAGCTGTCAAAGTGACAGAGGAGAGGGACCATAGCCAAATGAGCGGGCATTGACAACTAGCAAGTGGCTAATTAGAAACTGTCATACCCTCATTCGACGCTCGCTTTTTGGCGTTTGCTATTCTTAAAGTTTTTCGCTACAATTTTAAGGGTTTTATTCGATTACACAGAAATAAAGTGTAATGTTTTCAGGTTTCATGTGTGTATGTTAGTTTTTTTCCACCGTTACTTTTACATACAGATTTTATGTTTTTTTGGAGTATCGTTAGAATACTTATGTCACTCGATTGACAGTGGCGTCGTGGGCTCGATTCGCCGTGTTTATTAATTTTTAACCACGGACGCAAAAACAACAGATTGTTATAAGTTTGACGTGTCTGTGTGTGTGTGTCTTCCTGTGGCATCGTGGCACCCGAACGGATGAACTGATTTTGATGCCGTTTTTTTTTGCTCGAAATCCAATATGATCGAGATGGTTCTTAGCCATAAATAGGTAGCTTAGCTATATAGGTTATATAGCCGATGATGGCCCAGGGTCAGCCGTCTTATACTGCGCGGTATCAGAGACAGGCGTGGCGTGCGGTTTCGAGTCGACTGGCCAGGAGTGGGGTAACCGTTGGGAGTTGCCCAAAAAGAGAAAAAAGAGACAAATCAAAAAAATCAAAAATCGTGAAATTCGGTCCTCCCGTTCTCGAGTTGTCTGTGGTCATCACTAACACGAAATACGATTCGATTTCTTTTATATATATCGATAGATAAGTAATACGAGATTAATAAAGTTCAATATCGTTTTACCAGACTTTGAAAGTTGGCAAATCTAAGAGTTCGAGGCATATTATCCGTGGTTGGACAACTAGTTTGAGACAGTTAGCATTGTCTAAATAGTTGTACCAAAGGAAATTTGTCCCCGTCGACCATTTAATTAATGTCTTACAACTTTTTACTCCTCTTGACCAACTAATTACGCATTCTAGAACCCATATCACCGACTAGTTACGCTATGCTTACTTAGGCTCTAAATAGCGCTGGGTATAGTAAGTCGCAGAATATTATATATATTACTTTGACATCTAAATAATATGTGTTGTGTAGCATGTGGTATCAACTTAATGAACATAAACTGAACTAAGCGGTTCCAAATTACTTAACTTTACAAGCTTGATTATAATGGAGGATGAGTTATGTGCGTCCATTCAAACACTCGTGACCTTCCTTACTGAAACTTTTGTACAACGTTTATAGCATAACAATGTTACAGCTTCAAGCTAATTTGTGTTGCACTAATGCCTCTTAAACACCCACGCATATATATTTAACTCAGTACCAAGTGTCATTTTGTGAAATAGAAATTCAACGATAAGGACATTTTACGAAAGGATCACATTGCGAAAGAAACATTTTGCTAATTGAGCATTCTGGTAAAAAGATATTTGCCTATGGACATTTTGCGATTAAGCCACAATAGTACTAAAATCAGAAGGCACATTACCAAACGTTTACTATCTTTAAATAATTTTAAAATAATGAAAATCATCGAAGAAATGAAATACCTATATTCTTGTATTGCAATGTCCAGCGCAGAAAAATATTACTGAGACGAGTTGTAGAGAACTATTATTTATACTACTATTACTACTAATACTGCGATGAAATGAATGGGTAATATTGAACGAAATTATTAGAAATTACTATCGCGGTGGTAGTTTCTATTTGATATTATATTATCAGCATGTAATAAATATGGAAGGTCGAATATTTGCTTAATAAATTGGATTCGATCAAATCAACATAGTATTGGATATCGAAACATGCTATTCATACTATTGCGAAATTGATGAATGCTAATATTCTTAGTGATGAGAAAAGCTGTATTCGAAATTTGAATTGCAATACTCCGCAGCTATGAAATTTTGGTTTGGGGATAAAACATTTCGACAGAAGAATTGAAAAACTTTTTTGTATTAATAACTCGACTGAGTTTGTTCAAGGTTGTTCAAGGATAGGTTGGATATTTTCATGCCACGGTATTATTGTAAAAATCTTCACCGAGAATGACTTAACTGGGTTTAAATTTAGGAGACATTACATTCATTTTTTCAAGTGTAGTGCAAAATTTGATTTTTAAATGTTCATTTTTCTTTCTTTGTACTACTTTCTTTGAACTATAGTATACAATTTATAATAGGATTCTTATAACAAGGCGTATAGGTTTCTACGGCGTTAGCAACACGTACGTAACGCTCCTGGTATTGAAATTATCCTAAAGCTAAGGTAACCGCTTTCAATCAAGTGGACTATATACTTATTTACCATCTTAGCAGTAAGTATAAAAATTCGTATGGGCATTGAAAACTTATTAAACGTCACGCGTCGTTAAAATACATAAAAACAATAAAATAAGAATGGTCGTATTATTTTTCTGTTATTTATTTAACAACGTTAAATTATTTATTTATTTTTATTTGAATTGCATATTCTACGCTCAAACACTATAATTCTTTCAAATAGATTGTACTGGCCGTTACCTGCGATTCCGCCCGCGTTGACTATTAATCTCCTGCTCGCAACCTATGGGAACCTATTCCAGGAATAAAAGTATCCGGTTATTCCATACTATAATTCATTCATTCATTTATTTTTACATACCTACATAGTTACAGTTCAATTATTACATTGTTTTGTTCTACGAATGGCTATGTAACGTTGACAAAGCTATGTAACGATGCAAATATACTAATGTTGGACATTGTATCACATGTGCCAGTGCCTTTCATTATTGAGCTAGGATAGAAAGTTATACAACAATTCGGATTATCATATAGACCTATAATATAGATAGCGGCGATAGCGTACGTAACGGACTGCCGAGACGAAGTCTCGAGTTCGATCCCCAGTCGCCCCGGGCACACACCTCTGACTTTTCGTAGTTATGAGTGCATTAATAAATGAAAATTATCGCTTGCTTAATAATGTGCCCGGTAGATGGCAATAGGCTCGCCCCCTATTACATTGGGACCGAAACATAACTGGCGAATCGTGGGTGTGTGATACACCCCTGCCTACCCCTTTGGGGATACAGGCGTGAAGTTATGTTATGTTATGTTTATATAGATTTTAACTAGTAATTTTGTAACTATAATTATTATTTTACTTTACAAATAGAATTATTGAAAACAAATCAACTTTCATGACAGTTCGCTACTATTTTTTCTACATGATGTGTAAATGTTTGTGTGTGTGAGAGGGTATGTTTGTGAGTGTGTGTATGTACGTAGGTATGAATGTAGGCGTGTTTGTGGCATTTACGTTTGGCTGTTTGCGTATGTATGGTGTGTTATGTCAGTGCACGTGCAGTTATGTCAGCTATATGAGAGTTTTAAATAAGTTTACAGTTTCCTGGTCCAGTGATAACATCCAGCGTCTCAAGGAGGTCTTGCACTGCTAGTCGGGCTTCTTTATTTATTCGATTATACAAACGACAACTATTCACATGGAGGCTTTACTAGCGAGTACCGCTCTATGTGGAATTAGTTCACACATTCGGTCCCTTCCGTGCTTTCCACTACCTGTAAAAGGGATTGAAGCATGTTTGCAGAGCACTCCTGTTACAACACACGGGTTGCACTGTCGGGACAGCTCTTTGCACTCTTTCCACTCTTAGCATGTTAGTTGAGAAAGCACAGCCCCACAAAGGAATGCAGGAAGTCAATGCATAATCTATACCTGTACCAAATTTTAGTCAGGTCTGTTAAGGCGTGCGTTTGAACGTGATTGAATTTTTTTACGTGTGGAAACCCCCACGAGCTTCACCCCATCGGTGCCGACGATGGGGTGGGCGTGTCGGAATCGGACCGACTAAAACCAGTCGGTGTCCTCCCCAAGCGTCCATTGCCGCACTGGCATTGGCACCCCGGGTAAGCCCTCGAAAGGATAACCCCAGGGTACAACGTGATTGAGTAACAAACATTCAAACATCTTCACAAAATTTCACATTTATAATACTAGTATTATTAAGATTAACATTCATTCATACCAGCTTTATAACTATTTCGTTTTCTAATTCCAAATTGCTACCTCCGTGCAATATCCTGGGATTCCGCAACTTACGTCACATCCTGCGTCTACCGCAAATGAAACTTGCTCGTGTTTATCGCTCGATGCAGCTGATTCAGTCGGCGCCGCAGTTACGATTTTGCGAATGTGAATGTTTCTGCGATATTACTTCTGTGTTCTCTTTGTACTTGTAAGCTTGAAATAATCATTTATTTATGTGTTAATCTTAATTAAATGAGCGTTTGATATGACAGCCTCTGTGTGGCGTAGCGGTAGTGCATTCGACTGCTACGACAAGGGGCGCGGGTTCAATTACTACTCAGTGCAAATGATAATGCATGAATATGCCTATTTGCATTGGTCTGGGTGTTTCTATGTATAATATGTATGTATGTACAAATAAAAAGTATATAAGTATGTTTATCCGCATTCTGGAACCCATAACACAAGCTAGTTAAACTATGCTTACTTTGGGTCTAGAGAGCGCTGTGTAGAAGGTCGTAGAGTATTTATTATTATTATTATTCTTGACCAAGATCTTTGAGGCCCAAGCCAACCTCAGCTGCAAGTCGGTACAGGGTTGGGAGGTCATACGGCACTCACTCCTGAAAAAGCCAAAGTCAAATCGTGAGAAAAAGCAGGCGAGCGGACCCCAAAGTACAAGCATTTAAAAATTTAGATATTGCCAAACTTTCGGGGTGCGAGGGAAATGCTTTATGGGCAACCTTACACCCTGACGTCTGAAGACCAGAGATGGCGTGCGGTTTTAGTTGGTTCAAGCCCGACATAACCGCCCCCGCCCGCCGGCGGGGGGTATCCGAGAGGACGTCCGCGCCTAAAAAAAAAGATATTGCATAACTTATTGACTATATTACTATTGAAGCAGAAGTAGGGTGGTGGCTAAAACGTCTTCCTAATGAAATATTGTGGATCCATAACCACATTGATATAGTAAAGTCCAGTAGTAAAATCCATTTCAAAAAGGAATAATTACTAAGGTAGTTAAATTGGAGCGGTTTCGAATTTTCAGTTTTGAGATTTATCTTCAGAAGTTACATCACGTGATACTGTCATAAAAAAACCAACAAAATAGTCTCTCTTTTGCTCATACCTAATAGAACGAACTCTCAAAACTAAACTTAAATACGTATTTTTAAAAAGACGAAACTGAGTAACGATGCCACAACTTAGTTGTCAGCTTATTTTAAAAGCGGAAGTTTCACCGCCATCTTATAACTAGTTATCATTTCTTGAAGAAGATTCTCACTTTGCAAGAAAGAACGAAGAAAAGTGTTTATTCAGGATACGGACACAAAAGCAATTTTATCTCCAACTAGCCGTTGCCCGTGGCTTAGCTCGCGTGGAATTATGAGCCCATTCCTGCAACCTATAGGAACTTATTCCAGTAATTAAAAGTAGCCTGTTATTCCAAATTATAATCTATTCTTGTATTAAATTTCAGCCAGATCCGTACAGGCGTTTGAGCGTGATTGAGTTTTTTTTAATAATAATAGTTTATTGTCACAAAAATCTTGTTTTACATTGTTACTAAATGAAGCTCCTTTTAAGCAAATACGGGGGCGATTGCCGTCAGCCCAACCCCGGGCAGAAAGCCTGTGCCAGAGTCTTCTCCTTTAGTCAGCAGGTGTATCGGCTAGCAGATGAGATTGACTTGGACCTGGAAGATCTTGATGGAGCCTCTTACAAGCGAGGACGCCAAAGGAATCCTGCCGATAATTTCAACGATCTACATAATACAGTTATAACTCGTAATACCATTCTAATAACGGTTTTGAAATCTTTATTGGCCGATAACCTTTGCGTGCCGGTAACGACGCGTTGCTGAACTCGTTACTGTGAAGTGGACAGCTGGACAGCCTGACAGACAAGCCAATTGCCCTATATACATAATTAACAAGTACTTAGTTCCCTTTGTTTTAAACTAACTTTTTACGGAACATGCCTAAATTAAATCGAAGATATTTTATTCCGAATACAATATGCGTGACGCCAAATTAAGCTCACCTGCAAACTGATACACCTGCTGGTTTTCGGACAAGGTTCTGGCGCTGGCCAATAAAACCTAAAGGAAAGTAGGATTAAGAGGTGGGGGGGGGGGGATATGGAATCCAAAGTGCATGCTTTAGATGCAACCAGGATTGGCGCTTGGATGATAATGATTCAGATTACAAAGTATGAATCGTCATGTTTGGTTTAACAATTGATAGACGAAAGACGTCTGCACTTAGCGATGATGAGACTATTAAGCTGAATTTATGGTATGAGAAGAATGAGGAGTTTAAAGAATGAATATATTAGGCTATGTTTAAAAATTGCTCCAATGATTGAAATGTTGAGAAACAAGTGGCTGTCATGGTACAGACCACAGAACTAAGAATATTAGATATAGAAATGCGATGCACCACAGAAACGCGATGATTACTAAATATTTCGATATACATTGCTTGTTAAAGTTCGATGCACAAGGCAAACAGCACCGTTGAGAAGCCGCAATGAATTGAAACTATAAATACTTTATCGCATCCACAACCACGTCGCGGTATGGCAACATGTGGCCGCCGGATACATTCAAGCAGAACATAAACTCCACACGCATAAATGTACATTACATATTTTGCAAAAAAAAAGAAGTTTAGATTTTAAGTCTAATTTAAACATCCATTAACGGGTGATACTCGACCCCGTACAGGTTCCCGCGCATTCCGAGATTCGCGTCCGTGGGCGATGTCTAGGTATAGGTATGCGTCGCTCGAACGGGCATTGTATGAAGTTTAAGCTCTGTATGAATTTTGTTGCAGTTACAATAAAGTGGCGACATCGTATCTGGTAGAAACATTTTCTATTCTCTTATTAGTTCTTTGGTACAAAAATTGTCTGAGAAGAGATGAAAGTAATGCTGTCTTCGTAATGCTATTAAAAAAGTTCAAAGTATGAATATTGAGAGAGGGCTTGAGGAGCAGAGATAGGTCCAATAAAATATGACATTTTCCATTTAAATTGGGGACTGGAACTGATAGGAAAGATGTAATGTGACTTCCGATTTTCTTACACGAATGGTACGATTTATAGATTGGACTTGGAAAGCCTTCCGTAATGCCGGCGGCGAAACTTATATTATATTGGCGTATTTCATATCAATATCAGAGTACAACCAAGCGTGACGCCATCACAGACGTCTACACAAGGTGATTGACGTATTCTAAACACGGATTTTCGTTTTTACATTAAGGAAATTCACCGAGGAATTCAATGATTTTCCGTTTAACATCGGGTATGGTTACAACGTACAGTATGCTGTATGCATCTAACCTTACACAAGCAATTAAATTTAATTGGTGAAGTTAATGAGAATACTAGTAACTTTAGTTGCAGTTTCTTTTGAAAATAAAAACTATGAAAGTATTTAAAAAAAAAGCGGCCAAGTGCGAGTCGGACTCGCCCATTAAGGGTTCCGTAGCAGCAAGTAACATAATAATGTGTTTTTTTAATTTATATTTGTTTTTAGTTTAGTTGATTGAATGAAAGGTAAATTGCAGTTTACGATTTATGACGTATTAAAAAAAACTACTTACTAGATCTCGTGCAAACCAATTATCGTTGGAAGTTTACATGGTAATGTACATCATATATTTTTTTTAGTTTTATCATTCTCTTATTTTAGAAGTTACAAGGGGGGGACACATTTTACCACTTTGGAAGAGTCTCTCGCGCAAACTATTCAGTTTAGAAAAAAATTATATTAGAAACCTAAATATCATTTTTGAAGACCTATCCATCGATACCACACATTTGGGTTTGATGAAAAAAAATTTACCCTACTATTGGGACCCCCAAAATTTATTGTTTTTTTTCTATTTTTGTATAAAAATCTTAATGCGGTTCACATAATACACCTATTTACCAAGTTTCAACAGCATAGATCTTATAGTTTAGGAAAAAAGTGGCTGTGACATACGGAAGGACAGACAGACAGACATGACGAATCTATAAGGGTTCCGTTTTTTGCCATTTGGCAACGGAACCCTAAAAAGAATATTAGTAACCGAAATTACTAATATTCCCCCTAACACCGCCAGCTAAGCTAAATTGCTTGTGTTAGGAGTGGGTTCACGGCGGTAGTGTAATGGCCAGGATTCGAACCCTGGACCTCTCGATCGTAAGGTCGACTCCTTAACCACTAAGCTACCGACGCTTTGAGTTATGGCAGGAGTATCTGCACAGGCAACAAAAATAATTAAGATTGTTCTTAGCGGAAGTTTAGGAATTTTATTTGCCGCCGGAACTTAGCATGCGGTTGGAAGACAGTTTCAGTAGTAGTGCTGGATAGTGGATGGAACAGAACATCCAAAGCGAGCCCTATCACTATTCCACAATCTATGGTACACTGGTATAGTATCTGTGGTACACTTTACTGAGAAACTATCACACGTTCAGATTTGGGCTACGATATTCATGACTAGATAAATATGTTAGTAATCATAAAATAATTCAAGTGTCAAAAGATGTTCTGTTTAAAAAACTGCCTGTATTACTAGGTAAAAAACTTCGCGAAGTTAAAAAATCTAAAAATCGAACACTAGATCTACTGATTGGCAGCAAACATAACCACATACACTACGAGACCGTGGCGACAACATTCTACGTCATAATAATAAAAACGAATTCAACAACCCTTTTCATTTTAGGCTCGTAACTTACTACTTAGAATAAAACAATATCATCATTATTCTCCACACGTTGTAAACATGAAACAAGATTGTCTAGAGTCGCAGACGTGACTGGCAAACTCCGTTAAAAGAAGGTTTGAACTCAATAATATTATGTACCTACTAGATTTTTGTATGGGGAATGTGTAGCTAAGTATTAGCGGGTCTGAATTGAATATTTGAAAGAAAGAAAATATTTCCTATCAGTTTCTCGATTCAACTAATTTATGTAGGAAGACTGCATCATATTTCTATTTGGAATCCATTTTTATTTCGTTGGAATGAAACTAATTTTAACGGATTCTTTCGCGATTTATTTTGTGTAGTTTTATTATTTGCATAGATGCGTTTCGGTTACTTTTTAGCAGCCATGTTCACGGCGAGGCTATAGAAGACGATTGTCTTATAGTTTGAAGTGTAATTGTTATCTCAACAAAGTTGGATTGTTGGTGGTTACTATTTACACAGAATGAACTCACAGTGTCCTGAAGTCTTGTTGCATTTTGCTTCTTCCTGAGTTTGTTTAATCGAATGACTAGATCCCAAGCTAGTGGTACATTCCAACCATCTTCTTTTTTAAATTTATTGCTATGTGTTATATGCGCGCCAAGTTCCGACACTTATATTTTTTTTATTTAGCTAAGTCACATACTAACATTTCTGAACGTCAAAATTTTTTTTTTTTTTTCAATAAATCTGGTAATTTACTAACTTTGCCCCCATAGCACACTATCCACATCTCGTGCAACTTACCATAACACATTTATTTCTCCAAGTGTTCTACAACAACCTGTGAACTAAATCACCGCATAAGAAAGCCAACTTTAAAAATTCAGTGATGCTTTTTTAAAACAAGAGAAAACAATACGTTATTTTTCTACTATTGTAGGTCGCCCGCCGTAAAGCTGCGGCCGACGTTCATTATGCACGACGAGGATTAAGTTTATCGCTGAATATAAGAAGTTTTATGACTTGGTTTTTATTTAATATCTATTATAACTAGGAATTCAGTGCAGGGTGCGACTGAAATAAATTGAGCTGAGCGAGCAGGACTCTTACTTGAAAATAAGAGACCTTACTACGGTCGCGCGCTTAGAGCAGGCCGCACGCTCGTGAAACTGTTTTTCGGTGATTATTCCTCAATGGTACATCGGACATGAACCAAAACACTCCCTCAGTGTCCACACTATCACCGTGGTAAATTTGGTCAAGATCGCGCTAGTGCTTACGGAGGAGTTCAGCCACCAACAAACGGCTATGCCGCGTATAAGCATATTATTCATTGTTTATGTAGATATTATTACTACAGACTTTTTTCTTGTACTTAGCCCACTGACGGGTACAGGTCCCACCAACATTCTTGAGGCCCAAGCCTACCTCACCTGCAAGTTAGTGTACCTGCTAAATAACGGACGAGGCTCTGACGGAGGCTTCCTGTCAGAGGCCAGTCACTCCCGGAAAAACCGACATACCAGACTGGGCTCCCAAGTGCAACTGGACGCTACTGCGAAATAGCTATAAAGATGATGATGATTATTTCCAGACTTCTTTCTTGTGCTCCCAATTTCCTAATTGATTGAATTAACAATTACTATTAAATAACAGCCTAAAGTTTTATAATGCTTTTCATTTGTGGAGTGCAGAAATGAAATGGATATTTCGATCTATATACTGTTAGCAAATATAGGAATTATTGACTTGGTTATATAGTATAATTATATATTGACATACATATTTCATTATTTTATTAATGCGTTAACCAAATTGTATCTTCATTGTCGTAACACTGACTGCTCGCACCCAAACTGCCACTCGTTCGTGGTGGGGGTGGGATAATTTGACGTGCACCAGAGGTAGTTATCAGGCGGTCATTCCTTTTGACCAGCGGAAGCGATCAGATATACAAGAAAGTGCAAGTGCTTCCAAGTAATTTTAATAATTTAACAATTGTGTTACTAAATGAAAAAAGAGTACGTATTCTTTTAGTTTTTAAACTGTGTAAAACATGCTTTATAATTGGTGTCAATGCTTGTTCTATTGTGGATATGTTGACTACACATCCTTGAAAATTAGTATCTTGAGGGTAACCTTACATATGTGTAATATGCAGATTTAAAACAGAGAGTTGAGAGTTATATCCAGAGATTTGCTTACAATACAAATACGGTATATGTGTAAATGTATATCTTAGCATCCAATTTGAATTGCAAATTCAATTGGTCCTCATCAGTAAACGGTATTTCTGTTACATACTGTACATATGTATTATACAGAGGCTTAAAATCTTATTTTAACGATCTGTTGAAACGTACATGTTAATGATATATTTCTATCGTAATACCTTGGGAACCGTAATGGTATCGCCACATGTCGACTTTTACCCAAGTATTTATTGGGCGTTGAAAACGTTTTTTATACGAAAAATCCCCTCAATTTCACGTAAATACACACACCGGCAGAATTAGCGGAACACAAAAAAAGGACAGTATAGTTAGCTTTATTTTTAAACAAATAATAATTAAACATGAAACAATAGTTAAATTTACATGTTTTGACATTAATTTGCAACACCATACTTAAAGTTTAATAAAAAAAAACTTAACTAAACAAAATGCATTTTTCTTAGATTTCGTAGTAACAGAGAAACAGTTGAAATTTTTAGATTTAATGACGGTTTAAAATTAATTAAATGAATGTTTAATAACGAGTGTTTCCCCCTCGTGCCCTGATTAAGGTTTCCATCCGTCTGGGTATGCTGCGAATGATGTTGTCAATGATTTCTTGGGGCAACCTCTGCCATTCTTCAACTAATGTGTTTCGCAGCTCGCCCAGATTGTTAGGACGTGGCATTCTTGATTTGACACTCCTCTTTAGCAAGTCCCAAACGTGTTCAATCGGATTCATATCCGGGGACCGTGCTGGCCACTCCATCACCGTAACACCAACATGGTTTAGGTATGCCTGTACTGAGCGAGCACTGTGAGCCCGAGCATTATCCTGCATTAAAATGAAGTCGTTACCAATAAATGGGGCAAATGGCACAACATGTTCCTCTAAAATCTCCCTGATATACCGATCAGCAGTCAGATTTCCGCCGTCGACTACCACTAACTCCGTGCGAGCTCCTAAACATATCCCTCCCCAGACCATAATTGAGCCGCCGCCATATGCCACTGTAATTTCAAAATTAGACTGTAAATAACGCTCTCCTTTGCGTGTCCATATTCGCTGCCTTCCATCAATCTGATTTAACAGAATTCTGCATTCATCAGTAAAGAGAACCTGTCCCCACTCGTCAAAGTCCCAATGACGATGTTCACGAGCAAAGTATAGTCGGTTTGTGCGGTGGTGTCTCTCAAGTTTTGGTGCTTTGGCGGTTATAAATGAGCCTATACCAACTTCCTCGAATCTTCTGCGAACTGTCCGCTCACTCACTCTTACTCCTCGAACCTCCTCCAATGCAATTCGGGCCTGCACCGCCGTAAGTCTCGTGGTCCGACGAACTTGAAGTTGTAGAAAACGGTCATCTCTCCTTGAAGTACACCTTTTCCTGCCTTGCCCTCTACTCCGCACTAGAGAATTCGTCAATCTGTACCGTTTGATGCTACGATGAATCGTTGATAACGGTCGACGAAGTCTTGTTGCAATCGATCTGTAGGATTGACCATTTCTTCTCATTTCATCTGCCCTGATGATTTCTGGTAGCGTTAAATCAGGCATACTTAGATGTTCGTAACTTATCAATAAGCGAGAAAACACAAAAGTCTCATAAAACTGCAATACAATGTTTTTCAAGTGGAATTTACGAACTTTACGAAAATGGAAAATCTACTTCGAAGCAGTCGATAGAGGTGTATGAATGAAAAATTAAAGCAAACGAATGAAAAAAATGACTGTTGACATATGTTCCATTTTCAAATAAGACGTTTCTAAAAAAATTATGTAAAATAATGATAAAAAAGTAATGTAACCGGCCAGTGCTACGGAAAAAATATATTAATTCTTCCTTTTTTTTTGTGTTCCGCTAATTCTGCCGGTGTGTATAGTTTCTGAGTAGTGGTAGGTAATAGTTAAGTTTGCTGAAATTTGGACACGTAGAGACGATGAACGAGGTCTATGGGGTCCACCAAGATCTCGGCGTCAAGTCAACGCCACCCACTAGCCGGTACACCAGCTGATTGACGGACAGGATTTTGGCGCAGATCTTCATCTAGGGGTAGGTGTAAAACCGTATAAGCCAAAGACACGAGCCGAAGGAGTAAGCGGAACCCCACTCCTCTGCTCTGAGGTGAAAGCCTCGGGTGCATCCGGGAATAACGCTTACTAATGATGAGTTTCTAAATAGTTTTTTAAGACAAGGTCCGTGGTATATGAATGAATTATGAAGGTATATTCAAAAAACCGCGGCCAAGTGCGAGCCGGACTCGCCCATGAAGGGTTCCGTAGCAGCAAGTAACATAATACAAAAGTTCTTGTAGTTCGTTCAAGCCACGCCCCGCGCGAATTATAATTATTATTTACTTAGGCACCTATTTATTACAGATTCATTATTAGAAAATAATGGTTCACGGTTTATGCTTATGCAAGGTTTATGTTTATGAAGTTAATTATATTTTTTTTATTTTTATATTTGAGTTGATTGAATGAAAAAAACTACTTACTTGATCTCGTTCAAACCATTTTCGGTGGAAGTAAGTTACGGAGGGGGGGGGGGGATTTTACCACTTTGGAAGTGTCCCTCGCGCAAACTATCCAGTTTAGAAAAAATGATATTAGAAACCTCACTAGCTAACCACACAAAGTAAGTGTTAATGACGCATTCTTAGAAATATGTTTACGTAGTAATTTAGGTTAAATGTATTTACTTATTAGTCAACAAGGCTAGATTGTAATATAAATAAAGTATTGTTATTGTATTGGAAAAAAAAATAGAAACCTCACTATCATTTTAAAGACCTATCCATGTGTGGGATTAATAAGAAAAAAATTGAGTTTCAGTTAAAACAATAAATTTTGGGGGTATGAGGAACCCCCAAAATTTCTTGTTTTTTTTTATTAATATTTATGTGAAAATCTTAATGCGGTTCACAGTAAACATCTACTTACCAAGTTTCAATAGTTCTTATAGTTTCGGAAAAAAGTGGCTGTGACATACGGACGGACAGACAGACACATGACGAAT
Organism: Cybosia mesomella; assembly: GCA_946251805.1. Classification (NCBI taxonomy): domain Eukaryota; kingdom Metazoa; phylum Arthropoda; class Insecta; order Lepidoptera; family Erebidae; genus Cybosia; species Cybosia mesomella. The sequence goes on from OX276406.1 coordinate 7,014,642, forward strand.
CTATAAGGGTTCCGTTTTTTGCCATTTGGCTACGGAACCCTAAAAAGGATTATATCAGGATGCTAGCAAGTGATAGGATACAAGCGTGACTGTATCGATGCGTGTATAGTAGTTTTTAATACATGTGTGGGATTTCTGTTACTACAACGAGTTGTGGGATTTCTGTTGTTACAACGAGGGTAGGCAGTCGGAACGAGTTGAAATAACAGTCCCACACGTTGTATTGAACAACTATTTTTAATACAGTTACGAAAAAATTAAACATTTATTTTTTATAAAAGTTATATATCACATATACATTGAAATTGGTACAGTTTTTTATACTAACTGGGGATGTTTTAGGTTACATATTTACTTTTTGAACGTTGAAGGTTTTAATTTGAAGAACGCTATACATCCCTGCAATACGCCACTTTTTGAGCTACTGTATTTTATGTAGTATGCTTTTTTTATCTAGGACACGTCAATATGACTTTACCTCGCCCGATGGTAAGCTAAGGGTAAAGTCTCAGAAATGGGGGTCAACATTACAGACACCGTTGATGCTACAATGGTGGCCCTCAGCTTGACGGCCTCATCAGATGCTTTTTGACGCCCTGCTTAAAGGACCCGGTACTTTAGGAAGAAGCAAACACGTGTGCTGTAAAGAATTCCAAGTCTTTATGGTGCGGCAAAGAAAACAGGTGCCGAACCGCTTGGTGCTTGATGGAATTGTTTTTTATTCATTTTTAATCACTCGCCCAACCATATTATTTATTTATTTGTCTATAACGAGTTATGACGTCATTCCTCGTGCTTTATTTAAAAAACTCTGTTAAATAATAATTTATTTTAACTATAGGGAAGTACCCTTTAATTATAAGGAATTAGGTACCTAATTGACGATGAAGCCACTTTAAACCCAACTTCGCAGCTCTGCTCGCAATTAGACTTGACAATTTTAACACGGTAATGTCATCATCTCCGCTCAGCAAATCTTCAGTGCAGTAGAAATTTTAATATCTTAATTACAAAGTTTCATGTGAGTTCACTAAGTGAGTTAGAGAAACTCAGTTCATTTGATAAGTTAGATGAAATCTTCAGATGTCGGGAATGTGTGTGGTTTTTCAGTCGTTATTTACAAATCTAATGTTAAGTCATAAGGATTACAGCAAAGGAAAGTGATTGAAACTAGTCCAGGATTAAATCTCAATTACGAATAATTTCCGATTAATATGACCTCCCTTAAAACATCCCGGAAGCAGTATATTCTACATCCCTTAAAACAGTTGGAATTTATAAAAAAGTAAACTATAGCCTCTATAGATTTATTTCAATACTAACTGATGCCCGCAACCCCACCCGCGCGGAAGTTGTTTATCGTTTTTTTGGTCATACCTCTGGTTCTACTTAACCAATTGAAATCAAAAAAGACATAAGCAGACATAAATAGGCAGATTTTAAGTCTAACCAAGACCTTTATCATAGAGAAAACCTCATCAAAATCCGTTCAGTAGTTCAGTCACAAACAGATAAACAGACAGACAAGAATTCCAAAAGAAAAATTGTGTTAGAATCGCTCATTTAACATAACCTAATTTCTTTTTAAACATCTCCAATGTACAGACAAAACTCATTTACAGTTTTATAATACGTAGTATAGATAGTATAGATAGCCACAGTTTTAACTTCTCTAAAAAGATATGAAGCTTTAGACATGCAACATGCGATAGAGAGACCGCCCTACAAAACCGAAACATGCCGATCTTAGCCGAACACTCTTCGTCCAGACGCCGACGTACCAATAATCCCATAAAAAGATGGTTCACACTAGTTCAATTAACTACAGGGAGGAACTAGTGAGACACGTAAGTTTGGTGTGACTTTTAGGGTTCCGTTGCCGAATGGCAAAAAACGGAACCCTTATAGATTCGTCATGTCTGACTGTCTGTCCGTCCGTATGTCACAGTCACTTTTTTCCGAAACTATAAGAACTGTGCTATTGAAAATTGGTAAGTAGATGTATTCTGTGAACCGCATTAAGATTTCACACAAAAATAGAAGAAAAAACAATAAATTGTGGGGGTTCCCCATACTTAGAACTGAAACTCAAATTTTTTTTTTCATCAAACCCATACTTACATACATATTGAGGCTTCTAATATCATTTTTTAACTGAATAGTTTGCGCGAGAGACACTTCCAAAGTGGTTAAATGTGCCCCCCCCCCCCCCGTAACTTCTAAAATAAGAGAGTGATAAAACTAAAAAAAAAATATGATATACACTACCATGTAAACTTCCATCGAAATTTGGTTTGAACGAGATCTACTAAGTAGGTAGTTTTTTTTAATACGTCATAAATCGTAAAGCGCAATTTACCTTTCGTTCAATAAACTCACATATGTATGTATTTACAAAAAAAAAGTATATACCTAAGTATGTTTATCCGCATTCTAGAATCCATAACATAAGCTAGTTAAACCATGCTTATACTTTGGGTCTAGAAAGCGCTGTGTAGAATGTCGTAGAATATTTATTTATTTTTATAAAAAATTTACTTGCTGCTACGGAACTCTTCTTGAATGAGGTGTCAATCGATTCATTATCATACTCTGGGTGCAAAAGGCTACACTTTATGCGAATAACATCAATATACCGGATTAACATCCGGAACCAAATACCTGTGCCTCAAAACTGTATCCTATCGCATCGAGTTCGATGTCAAATTTTTATGTTTTCTTTTAAATTTCCCGTCCTAGATGTTCTCTTTTTCCGATCTAAATCTTTAGAATAAAGTAAGCATACAAAATGCTTAAAAATTTAATTGAATTGAAAATAATAGTTTAAAAAAAACTAAAAACCACGCTTTTTATAGAAAACCGAACTAAAAAAATAGAAAATAAGTTTTAATAAATTTAAATTAAGAATAGTGTAAATAAAAAAAACGTATTTCATTTTAAAAAAAGCGTGGGGTGCATGGGTCATTAGATATAAATATTTTATTGACAAACATGAGTGATTATCATTTTGATAAAATCTTAAAAGCATCCCACGCTTTTTTAAAATGAAATACATTTTTTTTTATTTAAACTATTATTCATTTATATTTATTGAAATCTTTAACACTATTCTTAATTTAAATTTATTAAAACTTATATTCTATTTTTTTAGTTCGGTTTTCTATAAAAAGCATGTTTTTTATTTTGTTGTAAACTATTATTTATTTCTTACTTTTTAGTTTTGTAAATAAATTAACACGCTGCTGTTGCCACCTATTTCAGAGTTTATAATGTGACATTATTCGCTACTACGTAATACAAAGTTGGCGGGATAGATGGCGCTGTTATCGAATATTTACAGAGCTGTTAGTAAATATTTTGCGAATTCAGTAGTTTAAATTATTTTGCAAATTGAAAATGGAATAATTTTATCATATATATCGTCATCGGTCCTCGATAAATCTACAAAGTTTGAACGAAATCTGGACGTTTAAAGTGGGTCAAAATCGCGCCCAAAGGAGTCGGTTACAAATAAACATACAAACAAACATACAGGTGAAACTAATAAAAAGCGTATAAAAAGAAAAACAGTGTTACATAAATCATCATACACCCATAAAACTCGTATTGGATTGAAAGGGTAGAAAATTCCAAATTCAAAAATAAATATAGTGTTATATTATGGAATCAACCAACAGATAAAAGACTAATTTCATAGTATATTCCAGCTATTTAAAATACTACTAGCGCTACCTGTCGTGCGAGTTGAAACGGCCTATACGCCCTTTGTCAGATACGCAAAATGTCAGATGCGCATATAGTCAGATCGGCAGACTTCGTCGCAAAATGTCAAATTCGCAAATTGTCCTCTTAATGACAAATACTCAAAATGCCCTGAAAGCTGAATGTCAGATACTCAATATGTCAAAAACGCATAATGCCATGATTGCATGACAACATGAACGACAAGTCAAGAGGTTGTCAATAAAACACCAAAAAAATAGTTAGCAAAATTGCAAACAATTGTTAATTTAACAAATTCTGGGTTGGGTTAGGTTGGAACTATGACCCCAACAGAGCGCGAGCCGAGCGAGCGTAGCGAGCGTGCCGCGACAGCAGCCGGCGAAGCGCCGGAACCACTAGTCCGGAAAGTTGGATTTCGATAACGTGACTAATTCGATTGATCCTTATATCCTTTAGGTATATTGCAAATGTAACTTGTTCTTCACTCAATTGGCCAATCTTCAAAGGTATAAAAAAGCCTCAAGCAAGGTTTTAAAAAGTGACATAAATTATCAATTCATTCTTTTCTGGCTTTGTGGTTCTGACTTTTTGCGTTTCTGACTTTTTGCGTTTTCTCACAATATGCGCATCTGACATTTTGCCTATCTGGCATAGGGCGTATAAGTCGTTGAAACGTTTTATCTCCAGTACTATCTTACTGTATTTTATTAAAACCTGTATTTTACTATTCTTAGAAAAATTACTCTTCACGTCTATATTTTTAACCTATCCGGTAGAAAAATTTTTGAATTGAATAATTTAAAGCCTCTCTTTTTATGTCTACTCTATGACGTATGATACGTCAGAAAGGTTTTCAACAAACAAGTCAGGACCTGAGGTAGCTTACTTGGATAGAATATTACTATCCACAGAGCCGACGTTTTCCACTTCATGTTTCAAGAGAAAGTTGAAGGTTTATTTATTCCTTTAAAAGTTTCTACCTTCGAAGCAATATCGAACAAAAAGCAATATAAGGAAAACAATATTAAATTAAAAAGGAAACTTTCTATGATGATCAAAGCAATCTAAATTCTCCGTTCTTGGCCATAAAGGGCCATAGGAATTTATCCTTTTCTGAAAGAAATACTCGAAACATTTTAATGAAATATCTATTCGATACTGATGAACATCTGGCCTACCTACTTTTTACGAATAAGAACTTTGAACCACTTAGATCAGAGTTCAATTTCTTTCGTTGCAAAAGTTTTAAGACGTTTCTTTTCTGAGTGTCTTTATTCTCGAATACTATCTATGTATCTCTTTATTTGTTAGCGTGATTGATGGGTACTCGAAATGTTTTAATGAGATTCTGTGTGCGTTAAAAGCGATATACCTCAGATGTTTTCCTTTAGGTATTGATTTAACAATTTGTCTCAATACGAAAGTGACTGAAGATTTGGCACTACATCACGTTGTTGATAGTTTAGTACCAGCTAGTATAATAAAAGTGATATATTATACATTAACTAAGTCGCCATCATGATCACAGCGTTAGTCCTGGTTGTATCAAAGCTTACCTTACCTTAAAACCCGCTCTCCTAGTCCTTCTTTTGATCTCACTTATCTTATCTATTGTCTTATATATATATAATAGTCTTATCTTGACTATTGCGGGTGCAACTGTCGTGTGAGCTCCCAACCTCGAGAGAAAAACATGCGCCAGAGCCTCGTACATCAGGTCGTTCAACAACCTCCATCATTCATGAGCGCAGGCCTGGGGGTGACAGCCCCCCCCCCCCCCTTTTCCGGGGGCAAGACGGGGACACCGTTGTTCCCAAACCCGAGGGGGCCATCTTGACACGGTAGATGGCCCTGAGTCAATCAAGCAAGGTGATTTCCGCACGAAAAAAAGAGCCTCCTACGTGAATCTGTAGGTGTACAGTTCCACGGGACGGTGGGGCGACTAGCGCCCCTCCCCCAAACCGGGGCAAGACGGGGACACCGTGGTTCCCAAACCCGAGAGGGCCATCTCGAAACCGGAGATGGCCCAGGTTCAGTCGGGGTGCGAGGGATATGCTCTATGGGCAACCTTACACCCCGGCGAATTAAGACCCGAGACGGCGTGCGTTTTAGTCGCTTCAAGCCCGACATAACCGCCCCCGCTAGCCGGCGGGGGGGTATCCGAAGGGATATCAGCACGATAAAAAAAAAAATAAGGTGTATAGTTCCAGGTGAGGTTCCCTTGACTTCGAAGGTCTTGTTAGGCTCCATACTGCCCATATTACTATACATTTACTAAGCAAAGACTTCATTGCGAGCCATGAAAAGCAAGCGCGAATACTGTAGATGAAAAATCACGAGAATTTGCGAAAATTTGGTCCAATAACTAATCATCACTGCATAATAGAGGTTCGGGTTAGATCCGATCCTCTGAAAATCTCGTCCTCTATTAATATACGTCTAATAATATTATAAATGTGAAACTTTCTGAGTATCTTTGTTACATCCTCGAGCTCGCAATGCTCAATGGATTTGAATTAAATTCGAACAGAAGGTACTTATCCTTTGTCTTGAAACATATAGTGTGGCTAAAGCTGTAGGTGCCGTTAGTTTTGATAAAATGATAATATTATCAGCCCCTTTTTTTTTACGTGCGGAAATCCCTTCGGATACCCCTCCCCCCCCCCGCCGGCCAGCGGGGGTGGTTATGTCGTGTATCGACTAAAACCGCACGGTGTCCTTCCTCCCCAAGTGTCCGTTGCCGGGCACCCCGGGTAAGCCCTCGAAAGGATAACCCCAGGGTTACCGGCGGACTCTGGCCGCGACCGCGGCCTCGCCTGGTGGGGTCGGGTTTTATCCCGCTTCGGTGAGTTGGCAGGCGTGTGTAGGGCACACACGACACGCCTCCGCCACGGCCTGCTTCTGTAAGGACCGTTAAATTGTCTAACAGTCGGGCACAGGTCTCCTTACTTGATTCACCTTAATGAACCTGGATAGACGATGATGATAGACTTCAGGGACCTTCGAGAGCATTATGAAGAGCTCCTCTGTATGCAAGTTTTGTCACGATCACGATGTCTTTCTTCCCTGTTATTGAAGACCGGAGATCGAACTTGAAGAAGGCTTTTTACAGGGTTGAAAACGCGAGTTTGTCGCCCCTGGTGTTGCACACGTCTATAGGCCTCGGTAACCGCTTCTCATCAGGTGAATTCAGGTGGACCGTGCGCTTGTCTGCTGCCTGAGTGGTATAAAAAAAATAACGGCTCTAGATATCATTGCTTATATCGATTTCATAAAAAAATACTTATTGACGTAGAAATCATCCCATCGGATCCCTGACTATGAACTAAAAGTTATTTTAAAAATGGTATTCCAAAATATTCCACGCATAAAATATTTCATAAAAGAGGAAGAATATTATAAATATTGAGTAACAAAAGTTGCGCAGTTGTGAATAATGTCCGGCTAGAACTGTGTTGCCGATAACGCCTGTGATTAACGCAAATGGCGGCATAAAGCAGACAATATGGCCATATTTATGGCATCTTTTGGTTTCGCTTGGAAAAAAATATACGTTAATAGCGATACTATATTATAAGGGTATTTCGATTTTCTTAATATTTCGAAACGGCTCGTGAATGATTTACATCCTTTTTCTAGCTAGTAGTAGATACGATTTTTATGTGGACAAATAATTTAGCATGAAGCAGAAAAGTAGTGAAATACATAAATGTCGGCCATCACTGGGATTTCCTGCTCCCTGTAAAGAGTTACTGTTATGAAAAGTACTTAGAACAAACAAACTTGCTAAGCACAGGAAGCGTTTCGTAAAAATGTGATAAGAACTTAAAATATTATTATTAACTACAAACATGATGATTCCGTTGTTTGGTGTATTGTTTGTATTCGTGAAGGCAGTTTAATCTTCAGAGCGGAATACGGTAATGCAGTACAGTATAGTTACAGTTTTTTTGCTGCAAACGTACTAACAGTGTCGCCAGCCAGCCGCATCTGGTTTCATTTTAATGCTCATTCTTTATTAGGTACTCGGTTTTAGGGGTGTGTGTTGGGTAACCTCCTCGAGTGTCGCTCCGATTCCGATCCCGCTGCAGTCCGGGGGGAACGGAATCGGAGCGGCCGGTACACCCTGGGCGGCGGTCAATGGCCTCCCCTTCACCCCTTCATAGGGTTGGCATTGATCGTCGGCCAATACCCAACGTGGCGGGAACACATCGCTCTCCGTACTCCTCTGCTTTCAGAGGAGACAGGATGAGCGATGCTGTTAGTGGTGAGATGGCCCAGGGTCAGCCGGGGTGCGAGGGATATGCTCTATGGGTAACCTTACACGCCGGCGTCTGAAGACCCGAGACGGCGTGCGGTTTTAGTCGGTGCAAGCCCGACATAACCGCCCCCGCTGGCCGGCGGGGGGGTATCCGAAGGGATTTCCGCACGATAAAAAAAAAAAAAAAAAAAAAAAAAAAGGTACACATCTCTGCTAACCCGATGGAGCCATCTCGAAACCGGACAGTAACAGTACATCTGTAACCTCCTCGAGTGTCGCTCCGATTCCGATCCCGCTGCAGTCCGGGGGGAACGGAATCGGAGCGGCCGGTACACCCTGGGCGGCGGTCAATGGCTTCCCCTTCACCCCTTCATAGGGTTGGCATTGATCGTCGGCCAATACCCAACGTGGCGGGAACACATCGCTCTCCGTACTCCTCTGCTTTCAGAGGAGACAGGACGAGCGATGCTGTTAGTGGTGAGATGGCCCAGGGTCAGCCGGGGTGTGAGGGATATGCTCTATGGGTAACCTTACACCCCGGCGTCTGAAGACCCGAGACGGCGTGCGGTTTTAGTCGGTGCAAGCCCGACATAACCGCCCCCGCTGGCCGGCGGGGGGTATCCGAAGGGATTTCCGCACGATAAAAAAAAAAAAAAAAAAGGTATTCACACCACGCCTGTTCAAAAATTTGTGAAATATTTCGTAAGGTTTGATCTTAGAATACTAATTCAGTAGGTACATTAAGTACGCAAGGAGCGCAAAAAATATTTAAGTTATTTAATGGTTGGAACGTTTTATTCTAATTACACGGCAGGACACGAAATCATTAGCATTGTAATTACATAAATGTTGTAAAAAGTGTTCAAACGCAACATTATTTGAATGTGAATGAATGTTTTAAGGCATTTAGTAAGCTAAGTAGCGAAGTGACTATCTGTAACCCATTTTTCAAGCCGTAAAATTGTTCGAAAATAATCATAAACGTAGAAGAAGCGAGTTTGCTTTATAAGATTCATTTTTTACCTATATAAAATATTTATATACTTTAGACCAATAAAACTGACAAAAATCTCTAAAAATAAATAAAATTGAAGTGTCTGTTTGTAATATTAAAATCACAGATTTTTAATGATTGCACATAAATGTTTACACGATACTTATAACAAAAATACAATATTTAAAAATTTTATCTGTATCTTTCTGTCTGTTTAAAAGAGGTAAACTCTGGAACGGCTGGGCCGATTTTGGCGGAACTTGCACTGGCAGGTAGATAATGTTACAAGGCGTAACATAAGCATTAGATATATAATTAGGGATCCACGCTAAAAAATTAAAACCCACAAAATTGTGAATAAAATATGATTTAGTCTGGAACGGCTGAGCCGATTTTGACAGGACTTTCACTGGCATATTGGTAATATTATAATACGAAACATAGGCTACTTTTATTTAAGGAAAAAATAGGGTTCCGCGCAAAAGAACAAAATCCTAAAAATCGAAATTCACACGGATGAAGTTGCGGGCACAGCTAGTCTTATAATAAAATAAAAGGAAACAATGAACTCTAATAGGATTTTATAATCGTTTGAAAAAAAAAGGAGATTTTTATATCAACTATTTTTTTTTAATGCGAAATTGAATTAAGATCTCCTCGTCTAATTAGGTAAATAGAACAGGAAAAACGAATTTGATTAGACGTCGGACGTTCAAATCAATTCCCTTTTCCCCTTAAGGTTTATTTTGGTCTGAAAGGTTGTCGAAGGGATGGGTAGTTTTATCTGCCTATCTATCAAATTGATTTCACCATTATGAATTCACTATATTATCAGAATGATCAATATTTGTCTTTGTTAACGTCTAATATTGATGTGTCCTGGCCAGGGTATATTAAATCAAGATAGAGCCACAGAGCAGGGGCCCGATTCAGTAACGCTACGTTTTCAAACCACGCGGTTTGAAATTCGATTAGAAAGAGAAACTTAAAAATAGTTTTTTCATTACTCATACTCTGAAAGTAGGTCTGATGTTGCCTGAGGAGCGGGATGAGAGTAATACTTTTCATCCCTAGGGAGAATCGCTTTCAACTGACAGCTGTCAAATTATTTAAAAAAAACGAATTCTATTTTCACATTTTTTATGTACCAACCATGTACCAACTTTCTATACAGCCACTCAATTACAGCGCGATGTAAAATTGAAATAAAATAAAGTTAAGTATTGAATAAAGAATATATATTTTTCAAATAACTTTAGTTTAGTTTCAACAATTTCCTTGACATAACATAGATTTGGGCAAAATATTTACCATTTTTTCAATGATGAAAATGAAAAATAATGTCTGAATAGCTGGCCGGCCACAGAAAAAAAAAACAAACAAAATAGGCGGAAAAGCGGCAATTCGATCTTCATTTTTTTTTCGATTTGAATTGAATTGAATTTGGTTAAGCTTTGGGTCTTAATAGCGCTGTGTAGTCACTATATTCCTCCGAACCCCTTCCCGAGTCAGTTGGGGTGGGCTTTTCAGTCTAATATTGAAACAAATGTATCACTTGTACTTTTCCACAATTTTATTTAATAATTACACCTGACCGGTTTCGCCTCACGGCATTCTCAAAGGTTTTTTATATAATATTTATTTACATTTTAGTCACCACTTATAGTGATCCCCAGATGTAAGAACTTAAAAAATATAAGGGTTCCGTTTTTTCCTTTTGAGGTATAATAGCGGCGGTAAGGCTCATCATGGAGGATTGGCTAGAGAGGCGACACGGAAGCCTCTCATACCGACTGACGCAGGTGGTCTCCGGGAAGGGGTGCTTCGGGGACCACCTGCATCGGATCAGGAAGGAGCCAACCTCGCCAACCGCCGCCACCTCCTTCTGCGAGCATGTAATGCTCGCGAAGGAGATGGCGGAGCGCGCCCGGGAGAGGTTCAGAACTCTCCCGGCCCGCCGCCCTAGCGCCCTAGCGCCCCTCCCCCAAACCGGGGCACGACGGGGACACCGCGGTTTCCAAACCCGAGGGGGCCATCTCGAAACCGGAGAAGGCCCAAGGTCAGTCGGGGTGCGAGGGATATGCTCTATGGGCAACCTTACACCCCGGCGTCTGAAGACCCGAGACGGCGTGCGGTTTTAGTCGGTTCAAGCCCGACATAACCGCCCCCGCTGGCCGGCGGGGGGGTATCCGAAGGGATTTCCGCACGAAAAAAAAAAGGTACGGTACCCTAAAAAACACGTTTTTGAAGTGATCGTTGTGATTCCAAAGTCGATGAAACGAAATGAAACGAAAAAATAAGTCCAGTTTTTTTTTAATCAGGGACTTTTCAGAAGTTTCCCTTCTACCGTGTGTGACTTGCACACACCCACACTATAAAAGGGTAAAAGGGAATTGTGTAAAGGGTGAAAAGGGGAAATGTGGCAAGGGTAAAAACGCGAAATGTGAAAAAGGGTAAAAAGCGGAAATGTGGGAAGCGTAAAAACGGTAAATATAGAAAGGGGAAAAGTGGCAAGGGTATTTTTTTAACGAAACCGGTCAGGTGTAATTATTATATAAAATTGTGGAAAAGTACAAGTGATACATTTGTCTCAATATGTGTAGCAAGTTCCACCAAGTGCCAGCAATCAACAGTACTGTGGTACCGGGGGTTTGGGTACCACGCGTGTGTGAGGTGACGAAATTATACGACTATAAGGGGAAAAGATATTATTTATTTATTAACCACTCGCACTTCCTACTTATATTATTAGGGATTTACACGGTTGTTTTAACTTTAAATAGCGGACTGGGACGTATAACGCGGACTCGGCCCAAGGATAGGGCTTAAAGCGGGGCTCTTCCCAGGATACTTTTCTCAGCTTCAATCGGAACGGCTCCACTCGGCCCGTTCAGATCCCGAATGTCCAGGCCGCGATTGTTTTATATCGTTCCTAAATCAAATTGTTTAAAAGGTACAATAGTTTTATTTAAACTCTGACACATGATGGCCAGGTAAACGAACCGTAGTGTTTGAACGAGGTCCGAACACTACAGTACCTATAAATAATTTTCAGTCTAGCTACGAAGTGGCTGAACTTCCACATTTTCTGTCAAGCGAGTGCCGTCTGACCTCCACAACCCATTGGCGATATCAAAGTTCTGTAATTAGACAAGTTGTCAACCTTTTTAGGGTTCCAAGTACCCTTAACGACTGACATAGATGTTCGTATGGTAACCGGGACCGACGGCTTACCGTGCTCTCCGAGGTACGGAGGGGTCTCAATGTGTTAAGAGTGGTCACCCATCCTAAGACTGACTGGCCATGATTTCTTAACTTTGCAATGTGTTTACCTCTGACCTCCGTCCTCCATGAGCGCAGGCCTGGGGGTAGCAGGTGAGGCCGCCTGTCACCCCAGCTGAAGCAGGCCGGGACGGTGGGGCGACTAGCTCCCCTCCCCCAAACCGGGGCAAGACGGGGACACCGTGGTTTCCAAACCCGAGGGGGCCATCTCGAAACCGGAGATGGCCCAGGGTCAGTCGGGGTGCGAGGGATATGCTCTATGGGCAACCTTACAACCGTCCGTAGACCCGAGACGGCGTGCGGGTTTAGTCGGTTCAAGCCCGACATAACCGGTGGCTGGCCGGCGGGGGGGTATCCGAAGGGTTTTACGCACGAAAAAAAAAAAAAAAGGTAAATTGTTTCTAGAATTTTTGTAAAATTTTCTGAACTCAATCCAATCTAATAACGTAAGCCCATAAGAAACTACCCGGGAAATTTTCTCAGAATCTTACGAATAAGTGCAAATGTATGTCACGAGACTAGTGGCAGTCGAGTTTATTACTTTTAAATATTAAGCTCTGTAGCCTTTACTGAAGTAGGTACTATAAAAACTTATAGCCATTTTATTACTTCTTTAGCTTCCAGTATTTTCCCCCAAAGTATTTGAAACGTACAGTCAACGACAGCAGTTGATTAACACTAAAATATGGCGGTACTTTTTAAAATGGATATATATGAACAAATAATACGTATAAATATTTATTATTTTACAGCTCAAAGCGTCGCGTCATCGGTAGCTTAGTGGTTAAGGGGGCCGGCTTTACCATCGAGAGGTCCCGGGTTCGAATCCTGGTGGGAAACTCGTAACACTAATATTTGTAAAAAAAATCACGTATTGATTATTATTTTATGAAAGGTTTCAGAGCTAAGATGATTAATAAATTATAATTTTTTTAACATTGACCGTACATTAAGCCACTCTTTTCAGAATTATATCAAGAATTAACATTAATGAAATGGTTGAACACAAATATGAACTCAACGTCTAATGAAGATTCAAGAAGCGTAACATTTTAAGTGTCACAATTCAAATCCTTTATTTTAATTGAGAACACGCCGACTTTTGTCACTCGTTAATACAAATATTAGCACTGTATTTAGGCGCCATGTTGGATTTATTAACTTAATCAATCAATCAATCAATCATTTATTTTGCTAAACATGGGTACATAGTAGGGTGTTAGAACTGTGTTTGACCAATCCATGTTTTACCATGTTGGTGTGCAAAAGGGTTATGGTTAGTATGTTAATTATGGTTAGGTACTTATACAAGATTCATTATAATCATCACGCAAAACAATTAGCATTAAGCCTACATTTACAACACAATGGATATAAAATGAAGATTATTAGTTATTTTACAGTATTTATTCACCAGTACCACCTAAATTCAGAAAATTCAATAAAATCATGTCATTATATAAAAAAAGAAAAGTTTAATGTCAATAAAAATGTCACAATTTTTTTGCAAAGGAAAGTAAAATTCAATGTCAATTTAGATAGTTATAGGTTAGATGTCAAGTATAATAAGATAAGAGATAAATTTTGTATAAGAATAGTATTTTAGTGTCATTAACAATACATATTATCAATAAATTCATTAATTGAGTAGTACACTCTATCGATTAACAATTCTCGCAGTCTATTTTTTTAAATATTTATGGATTCTGCGGTTTTAACAGAATCCGGTAGCTTATTATATATCTTTGCACTCATTCCAAATATGCTTCTGCGAAATTGTGTTGTTCTACATTTGTCAATACAAAGAGTGTTTTTATGCCTTGCACTTTTAAGTGTTGTATAGTTGTTGATATTTTTCCTTACTAGTATGGCAGCTTCATATATAAATACTGCAGGCAAGGTGAGTATCTTTAGTTTACGGAACGATGGTTTGCATGAATCTGTCTTTTTAAGTCCGCATATACTTCTGATGCATTTCTTTTGGGCTTTAAAGGCATCTTCTTTGTTAACAGAGTTGCCCCAAAATAAAATACCATATTTAAGAATGGAACCCACATAAGCATGATAGGCTGTTAATAATGTGTCTTCATTCGCTACCTTCCTGAGCATGTAAAGGGCATACAAGAACGAATTGAGTCTATTGCGGATATGATTGACCTGGGTTTTCCAACTTAAATCGGAGTCAATGTTTATACCTAAGAATTTTGTAGTGTTAACTTCTTTAATTAACTCACCTTTGTATTCTAATGAATATTATATATAATTCTAATAAATTGGTTTTTTCCAAGTTCATTTTAAGATTATTTCGCGTCATCCAATTGATTATGTTTACCAGTGACCCATTAATTTCCTTGACATAGTTCGCATTTCTGCCATCATCAGCAAAAATAGCAGTGCTATCATCAGCAAACAGTATCATATTTTGGGTAATAGACTTTGGGAGATCATTGATATACACTAAAAATAAGAGTGACCCCAGGATGCTGCCCTGGGGTACACCAAACCTAACTATCTTTGGATCTGAGATGTATTTCGTTTCAATTTTTGACTCATTGCTTATTCTTTACATCGTTGTTACCTGAAGACGACTAGTAAGGTATGATTTCAGTAAAGCGAGAGAGTTACCTCTAACTCCATATTTTTCAAGTTTTAGTATCAATATATCATGGTCTACGTGATCGAAGGCTCTTGTCATGTCCATAAATACAGCGGTAATACACTCCCTTTTGTCAAATCCTGTCAGTACTTGTTGTAAAAAATGAAAAAGCGCCGTGTTGGTGGACTTTCCCTTTCGAAAACCAAATTGTTCAGTTACAAAAATGTCTTGAGCTTCAAAATATTCGTAAAGGTTGTTGTAAATTACTCTTTCGAATATCTTTGCAATTACCGGGATTAAAGCAATAATTGGTCTGTATGACATCATATCCTCTTTATCCTCTTTTTTAAGGAGTGGGTTGATAACCGTTACCTTAAGTTTTGATGGAAATATACCTTGCTGGATGCTTAGATTAATGATGTGACTTAGAACAGGTGCAATATACTGAGATGTTAATTTAATTATTTTGGTATGTATGTCATCGTATCCTGTGCTCTCAGAATTATTAAGCGTCATTATAATGGTAGCCTAGTGGTATGGGTAATGGACTGCTGAGACGATGTCTCAGGTTCGATCCCAGGTTTTACCATGGCACACACCAATGACTTTTCGATGCTTTTCGAAGTTATGTGTGTATTTATCGCAGGTTTATAAGTGCCCGGTTAATGGCAATAGGCTCGCCACCTATTACATTGGGACCTAAACATAAACTGGCGAAATGTGGGTGCTAGCACCTCTGTCTAGCCCTTCGGGGATATAGGCGTGAGTTTATGTTATAATGTTAGTTATGTCAACAGGGTCGGTAGGCTTCATGAACAAAGAATTTGATTTATTATAAGTAATATTTTTATAAGAGTTAATATTTTTACAATAGTCAGACTTTATGTCCTCGATAAAAAATCATTGAATGAATTGACAATACTCTCAGGTGTTGTAATTCGATTTCCATTAATGTTAATCTGTTTAATTTCATCCTTCAGCGTAATAGTTTTATATTTATTTATTACTTGCCATGTAGCTTTACTTTTGTTCTTAACTGAATTAATGTGGTAGTTGTTTTGGGTCTTCTGGGTTTTATTAATGATGTCTCGGAGTCTTCTGGTGTAATTTTTATATATTACTTTATTCTCCGGACTAGGTGAAAATCTATAGCGCCATAACATTTGACGTTTTCTTTTAGCACATAATTTTAAGCCCTTGCTAATCCATTTTTGTTTCTTTATGACTGATATTTTAACTTTTTTAATTGGAAAACACAGATCGTAAAATAATTTAAATAATTCAAAGAAGTTATTATATGCCTTTTCAGGGTCATTACATATGTAGCAGTCTGTAAAAGTAAGACTTTTGATACAGTCAGTAAATTTGAAAATATTGTTTTTGCAATAGTCCCTTTTTAGTTTAAACCAGTGGGTCATCGTCGGTTTTTTACTCATTGGGTATATTAAAAGCTGCGCCGTATGATCTGATAGTGAAAATTCGTAAACCTCAGACTTTGAGTTTCTGATATTATGGGCTATATTATCGATACAAGTCATGGAACTCAACCGTGTAGGTTGATTTACGGATAATTTTAGGTTATACGCACTTAACAGGGATTCAAAGTGACGAGATACATTAGAAGTGTCAGTTCTGTTGATATTGAAATCCCCGCACACAATTATTCTTTTATTTTTATAGCCTATCCTATCTAACAGTAATTCAAGTTGATCAAAAAACAGCTGGATATCGGCCTGCAGATTTCGAGGCGATCGATAGATACATATTATTACAATGTTATACTCCATTAATTCAATACCACAACATTCAAAAATATTGACCACACTCAATTGTTTCGTTTCGGGTATAATTCTGAATCTATAATATGGTTTTAGTAATATACATGACCCTCCGTATCTATTTTTCCGTGTATAATATGCACCTAGCACAAAATTAGGTAAATTTAATTCATCTTGGATAATGTTGTGTTCTGTTATACATAAAACATCGATAGGGCAGCCATTCCTACCATTACTTGACGAATGCAGATGTGTCAATAATTCATTTGATTTATTTATTAAACCATCTATGTTTTGGTGCAGTACACATAAGTTATAATTATTTACGAAAAAGCGAATTAATTGGAGAAGAAGTAGAAAGTATTCTCTTTTTCGGGTTCAGGTTCAAGTTCAGTTTGCGTATATTTATCACAGGTCACGCTTTTCCGAACATTACTGGTGGCATAACTTTTAATTCTGTACAATATGTTTCGTATTTTCGATGGTAATCCATACGCAATATCTCTTTTAAAAGTACCTGACATATATGTAAGGGCAAAGATTTGTAACTAGGTAAATATTTATAATATTTAATATCAAGGTATATTGTATTGGTGTAATATGTGCATAAGAACTTTAGAAGATAGTTTATCTTATTTTCATTTAGATATCTATTATAGGGAACTTCGGAAACAATGACATTAGTATTTTTGGTGTTACTCAAAAAGTTACATAAACTGAAATCAATTTCTTTGGGATTACAATCATTAATGCCACCTAAAATTACCACATAGTCATTTCGGTTGAGTTTTGTTATTGATGAAACCTCTGTCTTCAGAATTTCTCGTAACGGTGCCCCAGCTTTCCAGAAGCAGGTAACGGTGTATTTCTCGCCTAGCAGTTTCTGGAAGATTTTTTGAATAGAACGTCCTTGTTGATCAGCAATTATAACAACTTTTGATTTGCAATAGTTCGTTGAAGACTCTGTGTTTGGTGTAATTTTGTGAGAACTATTCTCTTGAATTATTGTTGATATTCGTATGTTTGCAGAGCTTTCGTTCTCGTTGGATAATGGTACAGTACAGCTGACATTATTTGGTGGCAGTTCAATAACGGACACTATTTCCTGTTCCTATTTCCTTACTAATTGGGTACTGAATTTATTGTGCTTGTTGCCTTTGCTTGTTTTGTATTCTTTTTAGTTGAGCAATATCGGCAACATTATCAAAAATATACTATTAATGGAGCGGGTGCGAATTCTGATCACGTTCCCGCAACCCATGGGAACTTATATTAGGGATCGAAAGTAGCCTATGTATTATTCCGGACTATGCTTTATTTCTGTACCAAATTTCAACCTGATCTGACGTGGAAGGAGGTGCTAGAGAACGGCGCGGCGCGGAGGTCTGAAACTTAATGTGCTGAAGACTGAGTACTTAGCGTTGAACTCAACAGTTCCGACACCCGTCCGTATAGGTAGGGACCCAAACTGTAACCATAATAAAGTGTTTTAACACTGTTTTTCGAAACTGTTTTAGAAGAAACCCATTTATAAAATGTAACAGATACGAAAGTGTACCATTTTTAAAGTGGTACGTTTTATACGTGTAACAGAAATAACGTCCTAAAGTACTTGGGGGTTTACAAATTACCTTTATTTAAAAAAAAAATTATAAATATGATAGGATAGTAAATTTGGCGACGTAGCATTTCAGTTAACACGTTAATAGATTAATATCTGTTACATATATATAACTGTTACACAATTGAAAGTGGCAACAATTAACAGATTCAATACCACATTTATAAGTGTTACACTTTCATTCTGTAACCTTTTCATAGTGTAACCAATATAATTATGTAACCTTTATGAATGTGTCTTTAAGTCCCTGCGTATAGGCGATGACTTGGTTGAGCGCACGGACTAAGTTATGGAGGTGGTTCACGCGACTGGTGACAATGAATGCGACGTCAAAGCACGCATTACCGCTGCATGGGCCAAGTGGCGTGAGATGACTGATGCCATCTGTGACCCCTAAAATGCCGGTTAATATAAAAAACATCATTAGGCCTGTCCTTTTACACGGCTGTGAAGCGTGGCTATTGCTAGACCGACATAAGCAGGAGCTGCGTGTCACGGAGATGAATATACTGCGATGGATGTGCGGAGTCACGCGTAAAGATCACATGAGGAACTCCCGCATCCGCAGCAGCCTCCATATCGGTGACATTGCAGATAGAATGCAGTGCCTTCACCTTCGCTGGGCGGCCACTTTTTGCGACAGCCGCCCGATTACGTGGGTAATAAATGTCTGGCCATGGCACTTCCGCTGAGTCCCAGAAGGAAGGGGAGATCAATGAAGTGCGGGTTTGACGTCGTAAGGAATGACATGAGTGCCTATGGTCTCACTATCATGGATGCCCAAGATTTTACGCAGCGGAGAAGAAAAAGCACAAAAGCGGACCCCGAGCTCCGAGGCCTACACCTCGGAGCTCGGGGTCCGCTTTTGTGCTTCGGTCGGTACACAACGCTCAGAAGATGATGATGCTGATCTATTACTATCACTGTTTTTAATGATTCAGAAGGAACAAATACTTTTTGGGATAAGACTTACTATCACAGAGCTGTCACAAAGAAGCATGCAATATCTATGTTCATTTAAACTTTAAGGGTATTTAAGCGACAGTCATGAACTTGAATAGCTAATTCCATGTAGAGAGACATTAAAGGGGTCTATAAAATGTACGAGATTGGTGTAGAACTGGCGTAGTTGTTTTACTAGGGTAAGTATGTGTTAGAGCCATATTTGTGGTAACACAAATCCGCCAGTTCGATTAAAGAAAGTAACATTTTAAAATTAGACTGGCTGTAAGGAACGCAAAAACCGGTCAAGTGCGAGTCGCTGAGGGTTCTGTACATAACTGGATTGAGGAATGAACTTACCGTTGATGAAGGGCTAGGCCACACAAACTAAGCTGACCACATCTGCCGATGGATCGATGGCCTCAAGTGAGAAAGTGGAGACCTCGCATTGGTACCTAACCAAAAGGTTACACATTGACTTAGAGTATCTGGTAAGTCAAAGTATCTCGTATAAATTCAATCAACATCAATCATCAATTTAATGCATCTACGCGTTCCTGAGAAAAAAGGTCTTGAAGACCGTCGGACAACGAAGTGATGTTCTGTTTCTTCCTTTTGAAAATAAAAGGTACGGCTCCCTAAAAATTTAATCGAAAGACCTCATTCTGATCATTTACTTCTTGTAGCTGTAATACAGATGACATCACAAAAAGACGCGCTATTCATATGTAGATAAGTATCAAAATTCATTAACTGATTTATTATCTTTCTGTTTTTAGGGTTCCGTTGCCAAATGGCAAAAAACGGAACCCTTATAGATTCGTCATGTCTGTCTGTCTGTCTGTCTGTCCGTCCGTATGTCACAGTCTCTTTTTTCAGAAACTATAAGAACTATGCTGTTGAAAATTGATAAGTAGATGTATTCTGTGAACCGCATTAAGATTTCACATAACAATAGAAGAAACATTTTTTTTCATCAAACCGTGTGTGATCTATGGATAGGTCTTCAAAAATGATATTGAGGATTGCACCGAAATTTAGTTTGACCGAGATCTAGTAAGTGGTTTTTTAATACGTCATAAATCGCAAACCGCAATTTACCTTTCGTTCAATCAACTCACATATAAAAAAATAACTTGCTGCTACGGAACCCTTCATGGGCGAGTCCGACTCGCACTTGGCCGGTTTTTATTTCCAGTTTCAAATTCGAAATTCGTTACCGCCTCATCCAGGAACCATGACATAATTTTCGTTCTAAACATCTAGTTTAGTATACACTAGCCCGCCCTACTTTTATTTCGGGAACGATTTTTAAATGAAAATCATTTTTGGAGACAAATTAGATTTTATAATTGTGTCCTTCCAACTTAACATTACAAGGGTCGATCTTAGACTAAAGCTAAAATTAAGTACATGGTTAGTTCTTAAGCTTATCGCGGTCGCGACAGAACCTCGCCAATGCATCACGCCACCTTTCAGCGATAAGAATGTGCTGCGTCGAAGCTTAAGGCCCTACCGCAGGCTATGGTCAGGGTTGGTACATAACTCTCTCGCTTTGCTTCGGTTTACATAAGATTTTTGAACTCAAGCCACTGTAATTTACTCATAATATACATATAGCCGTGCTATGGCGTACAATGGGAGAGGCCTATGTCCAGCAGTGGACTGCAATAGGCTAATGGATTGATTGATTGATTGATACATATAGCCTAAGTATATCTAAGGGATAATGTACTATTCAAATGGTCTAAGAATTTTTCCAATAAGTGCAGTAGTCCCGATGATTACCCCAAACATATAAACAAACCCACTAAATTCGGACTCACTCTCTTTATAATTAAGATATAAGTCATTAGGTCAACGCAACATATTCTAGTCTATCCATTCCTATTCGTCATTTCCTCAATCACTTCTTCACACAATCCATCCATAGTTTTTTACCTCTGTAATAAATAATTAAAATAAGAACAAAGTATAAAAGTAATGTAATAGAATTAACTGGTTACGAAGCCATGTCTTTTACGCCGCCGTTTTATGCTAATTATAAACTACCTTTTGACTAGTTCTTTGAAGCTTAGTGTAACACAAAGTACAAAGAAACCAGCAGTTTACTATTAAAATGCAAAGTGGCTTTTCATTTATAATTTAGTCTTTTATTTGAAGAACCTAAATATTCACTACCTATAAATTTACTTCACGAGACTTGTTATCATATTATCTCTCAAAGTGAATCTTTCTCATCATCATCTTAGCATTGGCCCCGGTTGCATCTGAGGCTTTCATCTGACATGACAACATGACAAAAATTTGACTAATTTTTTCATTGATAACACATTGTGGAAGCGACTGCCGTCTGACTTCCAAACCCCGAAAAGGGCATCTACGTCAGAGCTTTGTCCGTTGGTCATATTAGATGTTGCCCGAGGCTCCAGCCGTGTAAAATACTGAACCCGTGACCGCGACCCGCAGAAACCTGTTTTTTGAAGTGAAAACTTCTTTAGCGGCGTTGTGCACTTTTTTGTAATGGGTAAAAAAGGTTAAACTCGCTTCACTAAACACGTGACCTGATCGTAAGACAACAAATATAGAAGCGCTAATTTCACACTGTACTTAGCAACCTTGGTGGCGCGATCGTCTAATGAGAGAGATTTTCTGAGAGATAAACTTTTTAATGTAAAATAATTATAATAGTTCTGAAGTGTTACATTTTTAGTGTGTTCATGTTTGTGTACGATAGCGCATATGAATATTGTATGTTACCACATAAATTATAGTACTTATATTCTGATAATTAAAGCAATTCGTGCAAAATTATTCCCTGACCATTCCAAAATATCGAAAAGGCACAACGTTAATATTCAAGTTTTCACTTCTACCGGCACTCCCGGAGTGCAACCCGTCGTTTTTTTTTAAATCCATAAATAATATTCTAGATGTACCTATACATTAAGTCATAGATTAAAAGTAGTTTTATTTCAATGTGTAACATTCGCGTAAACTTCATCGAAAATCACACAGTATCATATTTATTTAATGTGGTTTTAAGCATTTTTCTCTGTACCTAACTTAATACAGTTTTCTAACATTACAAGGACATTTATATATTTTTCTTAAGTACAAGAATAGTCGTCTCGTATTCATCTGTTAGCTTGCAGAGACACGGCTGGCTCTTCTAAAGTTTGTTTCAAAAGGACTTTTTAATAGCACTTTTTTACGCGCTCTTAGAAACACTTGTCACTTGATAAATTGCTTTTTTCTTATATAAAAGTACATTGTACTATATTTATAACTCAGAGTAATGTGTGAATAATGGATATAAAATAGTGCTTAACGGTATTTCAAAATAACACTGTGGAATTAATTGGTAAAAGACGGGAAGTCTAGCGCCATAATATTGAATCCGATCCATTTAAACTGAACTACTTTCCACACTGTACTTCCACAAAGAGAGAACTCACGAGTACTGTATGTATCATGATTTTCGGGGAGGAACTACGCCTGAGAGGTAGTTACAATAGCAGTAAAAAACTGAATGACACACTTACAGTGAGCTTTTGGTGTAGTTATATATAGAAGCGACAGTAGCTTAGTGGTTAAGGAGCCGACCTTACGATCGAGAGGTCCCGGGTTCGAATCCTGGCCATTACACTACCGACGTGAACCCACTCCTAACACAAGCAATTTAGCTTAGCTGGAGGGGTTAGGGGGAATATTAGTAATTTCGGTTACTAATATTCTTTTAAAAAAAAAAAAAAAAAAAAAATATATATGAATGACTTGAGATTCGTATTCAGCGGGCCTAAAAACCCCGTATTAGAAAAAAAAAAGTATTTTGATCAGAAATGTAATTATACCGTTTTGTTTGCCAGCTCCTCAATCACTAGTATTCCTGTACCCTCTCCTAACACGGGTTCACGTTCGTAGTGTAATGAGCAGGATTTGAACTTGAACCGACTCCTTAACCGCTAAGCTACCGGTGCTCAAAGTTTTGCACATATTTTCATTTACACATGCGAACATATTAGTCAAACACTTATCTAGTTTTATGTAGATGTTGCGTCTTCAATTATCATAAAATCCGCCTTTCTACTCCAAAAACCCTGCATCACTTTTATGGCACCATTCTTGTAGATGACTTTATAGCATAGGAGAACGAGCAGTATTAAAATCGATCAGATCGAAGCACTACCCTTTATAGGGACTACGGTCTCCGTATTCGGTAATATACTGGGTTTAGGGCACTTCGATGAAAGCACATAAAACATAGTTTACTAGCTGTTCTCTGCTGTTTCACTTTTTGTTTGTTTGTTGAGTTTACGATTACTGTTGAACTCAGCTCGGTGGTACTTAGCCCTGGGGTTATCCTTTCGAGGGCTTACCCGGGGTGCCCGGCAATGGACACTTGGGCAGGACACCGTGCGGTTTTAGTCGGTACATGCACGACATAACCGCCCCCGCTGGCCGGCGGGAATCCGAAGGGATTTCCGCACGTAAAAAAACAAAAGTCATCGTCATAGCGTTAGTTCCGGTTGCACCCAAAGCTTGATTTGGTTTATATTGGCCTTTATGGCAGTAAAGTCCTCCTGTCAGAGCCGATGATATTTGGTTAAGTAAGTCAAAATTTCATCATAGTATCGTAACTGTATTTGAGCAATTGTTCAAACATTTTTTTTTATACCACTCAGGTGGCAGACAAGCTCACGGCCCACCTGATGGGAAGCGGTCACCGTGGCCTATGGACGTGTGCAACACCAGGGGCGTCACACTCGCGCTGCCGACCCTAAAAAAAAGAAATTGCAAAGCAGGAATAGCCTTTAGTCTTCCGGGAAGACCAAAGGCTACTCCTGCCTCTCCCTTCTTTTTTAGTTTTTGTGCTGTCAGAAGGAAGACTCTTCCCTCTGACAGCACAAAAACTCTCAGTGAGCTCTGGCTACCCTACTCACCGCCGGGAACACAACACGAGGTTATTATGGCCGCGGTATTCTGTATACATTTATCGATTAGGTCTTTTTTTCTAGAGTGAGTAACTAGGTTCCTTCTAGACAAATGTGTTTCTCCGTTAACCACATTATCACTTACCAGCAGGTGGGATTAAGGTCAAATGTGAGCCTAGCTATAATCCTAAAAAAAAGATTGGCCAAGTGTGTAGTCCTTCTCAAATATAACAGTAAACTACCGCCCTTACACTAAAATCAGGTAGTAATGTTTAAGTTAGACAATATTATAGGTTTTCTATGTATTTTTATAAAGCTTATGGATGAAGCCAGCGTCGCCGCGCCACTACGGTACAATGTGCGTATTTTACAGTACCTCATGGCCTTAGCGATAAGGCTGCCCATTGTATATACTGCCTCCGTAGCCATTAAGTTCTAGTATCCTATTGCCTTAGTGCACAATAAAGTCTATATAAGTAACTGAGAAACGTAGGTAACTGACATTTGGAATTAAATGTCGTAACGTTTGTAACACAAGACGAAAACATAATTAATTTGTTCACTTTTTGACACGCCACATAACAAACATGAGTTTGGTAATTTATTGTTTTTCGATATAGGCTCAAATAGGCTTTCCATAGCAGTTCAGCGCGGCAATAGCATAAACATAACTGGCGAATTGTGGGTGTGTAATACACCTCTACCTACCCTTCGTGGATAAAGGCGTAAAGTTATGTTATTTCAATGCTTCGAAGTAGACCCGGTTTGTAGTATAATTACTTAACTTTTTAATTTATTTGTTTTAACTTGTGATCATCATCTTCGTGTTGTTCCCAGCTCGTAGCCTGGGGTCTGTTTACGCCTTCTCCTTGCCTCGAGGTTGGGTGTTCAGAAGACAGTCGCTCCCGCAAACGCCCAGATAAACCATATCAGGAGAAAGAAGCGTACCCCTTCTTTTCGGTACAGGTAGATAGTAGTTTTATTGGAAGATACTCCATACTTTAGAAGGTTTATAAGGGGACATAGGTTTCACGTACGCCTTTGTAGAATTTTAATTCGATATATAGTAGAATGAAACACTCATTAGGGACGAGCCACGTCAACCCTATAAAACTACAGAAACGAACTGGCCCCAATACTTGCTGAGCTATAGCAATCAATGCAAATAAAACGATTTAGGCTTTAAGGCTGGGGGCTAAACTACTGGTTTAATTAGAGGTTATAAGGACTAACGATGCGGACGTCTGCTTTTACTACTAAATACTTTATAGCCCTGGCAGACGGTGACTCGCCAACTTACTGGACTATTTTTATTCTGTTTCAAATCCCCTCGGATATCCCCCCGCCCCGCTAGCCAGCGGGGATGGTTATGTCGGGCTTGAACCGACTAAAACCGCACGCCGTCTCGGGTCGTCAGACGCCGGGGTGTAAGGTTGCCCATAGAGCATATCCCTCGCACCCCTACTGACCCTGGGCCATCTCCGGTTTCCCCATCTTGCCCCGGTTTGAGGGAGGGGCTCTGGATGCCCCGCCGTCCCGGCCTGCTTCTGCTGGGGTGACAGGGCGGCCTCACTGGCCACCCCCAGGCCTGCCCTCATGGAGGACGGAGGTCGTTAAGCGACACCATTGGTACCTTTTTTTTTTATCGTGCGGAAATCCCTTCGGATACCCCCCGCCGGCCAGCGGGGGCGGTTATGTCGGGCTTGAACCGACTAAAACCGCACGCCGCCTCGGGTCTACAGACGCCGGGGTGTAAGGTTGCCCATAGAGCATATCCCTCGCACCCCGACACACCATTGGTACCTATTGTACGTTTTAATCAGATTACCTTCCACTTGCTTGAAAAAGCGTCGGTCCCGGGCTCGAATCCTGGCCATTACACTACTGACGAGAGCCCACTCCTAACACAAGCAACATAGCTTATTTGAAGACGTAAGAGGGAATACTAGTCATTTCGGTTACTAATATTCATTAAAAAAAAAGTAGTAGGTATTTGAGTTTCACTAAAATTCAAGTTCGACGACCTTTGTGGCATAGCACTAGTGCGTTCGACTCCTAAGTCAGAGGTCGCGGGTTCGATTCCCGCTCAGGGCAAATGTGTATATATGCATTGGTCTGGGTGTTTCTATGTATAATAGTATGTATTTACAAAAATTATGTATTTAAGTATGTTTATCCTCATTCTAGAACCCATATGACAAGCTCTGCTTAGTTTGGGTCTAGATGGCGTTGTGTAATTTGTCCTAGAATATTTATTTATTTACTAACAATGTTTGTAACAACTTACAAATTGTACCGTTTATAATATCAGTGTAGAAAAACAACAATCATAGTATTCTCTAAATACAATTAATGTCTACTGTCAAAGGCAAAACTTGGAAACGTCTCGAACACAGCGGACATTTAATTAAATCAGATCGCAGCTTAACGCAGACTAGTTCGGAACAGTTTGGTAGTTGTTCCCTAAGTTAGTTGGGACAGTCGGCAATGTCACTAGAAACGGGTAACTGCTGCGACTGTGTCGTCTGTGAGCAATTCAACTTCAACTGCCTACAAACGTCCGGTATTATCCTACACTGCTTAGTAATATAGTAGTCGACTTTCGATTTGGCATGTCTTCGTTAGGAAGAAAAGTGAGAGCCAGGAAGGATTGACTCGCTTCTGTTTTGTAGAGCATTCTCTTTATGGCTTAGCATAGGAGGGTACCCTGTTTTTACGTGTGGAAACCCCCACGTGCTTTACCCCATCGGTGCCAACGATGGGGTGGGCGTGTCGGAATCGGACCGACTAAAACCACACGGTGTCCTCCCCAAGTGTCCATTGCCACCCACCACGGGTAAGCCCTCGAAAGGATAACCCCAGGGTTACCGGCTGACTTTGGCCGCCACCGCCGCCTCGATTGGTAGGGTCGGGTTTAATACCACGTCGGCGACACACGACACGCCTCCGCCACGGCCTTCTTCTGACCACGGCAAGGGTACCCTGAAAAACTTGTGGGTGTTAACATGAGTATTATTTATATCTAAAAATCTTTTCTATGAAAAAATGCCTTTCAATATATCAACTTTCAATGTGCTCGGTCAACAATCTCATATTATACTTACATTTTTGTTAAATAATACTACTATTATAAGTGCAAAATTTTGGATAGATGTTTGTTACTCAATAACGCCAGACCCACTGAACGAATCTAGATGAAATTTGGCTCAGAGAT
Source organism: Cybosia mesomella (assembly GCA_946251805.1). Classification (NCBI taxonomy): domain Eukaryota; kingdom Metazoa; phylum Arthropoda; class Insecta; order Lepidoptera; family Erebidae; genus Cybosia; species Cybosia mesomella. The sequence goes on from OX276406.1 coordinate 7,041,987, forward strand.
AGACTATTATAATCTAAAATAGCACATAGGTAGGAATAAGGTGCTGTGGGTCGTGGGAACGAGATCAGTATTTTACGAGATCGGAGACGCGGGCAACAGTATCAAATAAATTTTATTACTCTTTCCCTTCTAGTTAACTTTATACATCACGCTCATTACTTTTAGTGTAAGTTACTTGGTGCGTACACTAATGAACACAACTCAGCCGTTTCTTCAAATAAACACACGTGAAAACCATTTAATGTTATAATCCTCAGCAACGTAACTAAAATTAAACAGTACTCAAAACATACGAAACCACAGAACATGAAAGTAAAGTTTCATAAAAGAGAATTAAACTACATTATTAATTTTAACGAGTTCACATGCTCCGTTATAGCGCAGAAAGTCCGCAGCGAATAGCTGTTTCAGGCTTTTGGCTAGTGATTTAAGCGCTGCAGTCAGCGCTTGCCAATGCTGACAACTAAACGAGCTATTGATCAGAGCTGTTGGCTTGGATTTCTCAATGTGAGGTACACGTAGCCATTGGAGTACGCTAGTTGATTTTAACAATGACTTCTAGGTATACTACTAGACTGACAGTACGGAACAAAAAAATTGGTATCGGAAGCATGATTAAAAGTAACAAACATCCCAACATCTTCACACACTTTCATATTTTTATTATTAGTAGAATGTGGAAGTTGGATGCAAGAATGGATGCATGTTTATTACTCAATCTCTTCAGAACGGCTGAACGGACCTGGCTGAAATTTGGGACTGGGATAGATTATAGTCTGGAATAACACATAGATTACATCCACGCGGGTGATGTCGTGAGCAGCAGCTAGTATGCTTATAAACTGTAGATACATAATTAACTTTACCCGATCAGTAGCAAAAGTAATCCCAGCATTTAGAAATTATGTTAACGGTTCCATTTTCGTTTTCCGGCCGCCATTTTATTCCAGAACTACTTGTTGAAAAAGGTCTTCTAATCGAATGACCGTCCCACATGCTAATGCACACGGACCCTTCAAAACGGACTTCCCTTATTTGATTTAAAATGTGAACTGGATGAATAACTTCAGAGATACCTGCGTAGGTTGAGGTCCTAAACATAACCCTTTGTTAATTCTATCACTTTACAGAGACCGCTTTTAGTCAGTATGTTCTTGCTGGTCTGAAATGGTTGGATATTTATTAATCACCTAGCTGACCCGACAGGCATTGTCCTGCCTTAATGTGCACTAAAAACTAAAAAGTATTTAATTAATTATTAAATGTAAATGTGTAATTAATAAATATAAAATGCCGATGCATCTGTTAATGTGTCAGTCAATATGTCAATCGCGCCAATAATAAACGACTGGCAGGTACGTCAAACGCCATAAAGTTACATTATAAAACATAAAACGATCGTTAATTTTTTTAAATTTTAAAGATTTTTAATATTACTAGGATAACACATAAAATGGTGAAAAATGGTCGAAATGCAAAACAATATCTATAAGCATTTAGAACTCCTGCTTCAATATTTTCCAATATACATATTATAATACAGAGCGGCGATAGCCCTGTGGCGTACGTAACGGACTGCTGAGACGAGGTCTCGAGTTCGATCCCCAGTCGCCTCGGGCACACACCTCTGACTTTTCGTAGTTATGTGTGCATTAATAAATGCTAATTATCGCTCGCTTAATATTGTGCCCGGTAGATGGCAATCGGCTCGCCGCCTATTACATTGGGACCTTAACACAACTGGTGAATCGTGGGTGTGTAATACACCTCTGCCTACCCCTTGGGGGATACAGGTGTGAAGTTATGTTATGTATGTATTATAAAATTTGGTGCATTCACTGCATCGACGATCCCTATCAATTTGATTATTATGTTTGAGCGCTGGGCAGTGTGCCAACTAAAAAGAAAACAAATTGACTTAGATAGTCTTTGGCAACATGACAGGCTTTCAAGCCCAATTGTTACACTTTATAAAACAGCAACAATAAGTACATGTCTTTACAGGGGTGTACACTGAGTACAGGGGCCAAATCAACGTCGCCTGCAAGATGGTGCACATTTCAAATAACACACGAAGCTCCGAAGGAGGTTTTCTTCTCGGGGTTGAGAGAGACGGCAATCGCTCTTTTCACGAGAACGATTCTCTTTTAGGATTGTATTGTGATTTATTTGTGTTATTTTATTATTTGCCCTTATATGTGAAATAAGAAACTACGTTCCTATAAAAATAATGACTTGATGATGCTACTGAATTGAAAATTAGACAAAACCTAAACCACTTGGGTTTCAAAATCAGTTTCAAGTAACGGTTAACATTTACGTTATGTTTTTTTTTTACAATGGTCTCGTCCATATAACTTCACCTTGCGTAATGGTAAGCTAATGGCAAAGTCACAGAAATGAGGATTACCATTACAGATACCAATAATGCCACAATGGAAGTACGCAAATTGACGGCTCAATCAGATGCAAAGGACCCGAGACTGTACGTAGAAACACGTGTGCTATTTCGACGAAATGCATTGTTTGAAGGACTTGGCCCTTGTCTTTAAGGCTGAGATTTAGATAAAGTAATCAGTCAAAACAAAGGATTTTCTTTTATGTATGCCTAATTGGTTCATTAAATCTAGATCGTCAGATTTGTGTGACCCAAAACTTAGTTCCTTCTATTAGAAACACAGGTGAATATTCTTCGTCTAACGTTTTTTCGCTTTACAGAAACTACGAATTTTACTTCTGGTGTTGAAAACGTACCTACCTCAAGTTTTTCAAACCTAGACATATATTTGTTTGTGAAAATTTGTAAATGGCCTTCAGCTATATATTATATATGGACAATATTAGCTATAAGCTTTTCAAATAAAGTAAAATAAAACACTATTGAATACCTTCGGTCCGTATATTGTACCCGAAGAGTGATTTCAAACAAGTATAATTACCGTGAGCCATGCTCTGGCGTCGCGCCAGCGAAACTTGCGCTGAAGACTGTCCCAGTAGGTAAACATATTGCATTAAAGGGTATATCCACACTGACACGAAAGTTTAGCGGCGCTTGATAGAAACTTGGATATTAAAAGTTTCACCAACATTGCGATAATGAATCTACTTAATGTTGCAGAGAAAAGTTGGTGCAAACATTGCAACTTGATGTTGAAATGTTATAAGGATGCAATTTTACTCGTATGCTTATAAACTTACGGTTCGTTCACATAGAAATTTCGTATTTACACAATCTTTTTAACAGTTTCGTCGCTACTGAATGTATTGTTCACACCGTAGTTACAGGGCCATTTTGAAACCGACAAAACGGATCTGTAATCGGTTCTTTTGTACAGGTTCGGTACAAAGTTTATACTGACACAACAGAGGTCCTTATCAACCCAAAGTCATGATCTATCGAATCGGAAACTTTATTCAATACCTGTCGAGCATTTCTATCAAAACTTTAGACATTATGAATAGTTATTATCACGACTATGGATTATATTGCTTGTTGATAATGGAGAAGTTCTGTTCCAATAATATTGACTTGTGTGTTATGGATGGTTAACGGCTTCTCCGAAATCTGTTTTTGTGAAGAATGTTCTACTATATTTTTTTGCAGATTATGAATTCTGAAGATGGCTTATCGTTGTTCCCAGCTGCATCCGAGGCTTTTATCTTGGAGCCCAGGGTTTGCTAACTCCTTCTATATACGGCTTTCATGGGAGCGGCTGCTGTTTAAGCAACCTGCACCAGAGCTTCGTCCGTTAATCAATTGGTGAGCCGGCTTGTGGGTGAGGTTAACTTTGACCCGAAATTTTTGGTGGGAACCCACATACCTGTTCTGAAGATGATGATATGAGTCGTGTATTGCATCAAGGTGCATTTTTCTATTTTTCTAGTTGTTGCCCGCGGTTTCACCCTCATGGAATTCTAATTCCGTTGCCGCTACCCATGGGACCCTATTCAACCACCACACCATAGGTACATAATTTTGTTATATCTCAGTGTTTAGGCAGCGTTTTTGTTGAATGCTCCCAGTTTTTTTTTTCGACACGTCCAACAAATGTCATTATGTTTTGGCCAATGTACACAGAAACTGGACAAATTATATACTCAAACCTTCCTAGAGAACCACTCTATCCATTAGTGGAATCAGCATAAAAATCGGTGTAGTAATTTTTGCGTCGATCGCGAGCAAACAGACAAAAATAATGGTGGCGGGTTCAAGTCCCGTCCTAGATATTCTCTTTTTCGGATCTAAATCTATAGGAAAGTAAGTAATTTCATTGAATTAATATGGCGGAGTTTTTTTTTTACGTGTCGAAACCCCCTCGGGCTTCACCCCATCGGTGCCGACGATGGGGTAGGCGTGTCGGAATCGGACCGACTAAAACCACACGGTGTCCTCCCCAAGTCTCCATTGCCGGGCACCCCGGGTAAGCCCTTGAAAGGATAACCCCAGGGTTACTGGCGGACTTTGGCCGCCGTCGCGGCCTCGTAATATGGCGGAGTAATCAAAAACAATGTTTAATAATTATTGTAAAAGTTCTCTTTTTCCGATCTAAATTTATAAGACAAGAATTCTAAAAGACATATTTTTGTGTTCAGAATCATGCATTTAAGATAACCCAAGTATCTTTTTAAGATATCCAATGTACAGACACAAGCTTTTGAGATAGGTACTCGCATACTGTAATTTAGGCTATTCTTTTTAGGGATTTTCTTTAGAAAAGCCCTATTGCTACCGAGTTGTCGTCGTCGTCGTCGACGTCGTCGTTGCCAATTTTCTGTCACGGTTTTGGGTATGAAGGAGATGAGCTATCGAGTTGCTGTTTTCGGTAATAGATTCGTGCTGGGGTGAACCATTGCAAGATAAAAAAAAATCGCAAAAAATCGCAAAAAAAAAAAAACGCTAAATCGAAAATCCCTTATATTCGGCTGAGCTCGTCTCAGAAATTCAACTTGTTTTTTATATATTAAGTATGTCTCAAAGCAGACTGAATAAAAAAATTATTTCTACTTTCTTCAACAAATTGAAAATAGTATAGATAGATTGATAAAAATTTCTAGCCAAAGAACTAGAGTTTTAACTATTATTATTTATTTTTGTTTTAGTAAAATTTTCATATGTATTATATTGTGATCGGTACTTGATAAGTGCGCATGATTTCAAATTGATATATGTTTATAGTGCTCCAAAATCGAGTTCAAAGATTTCGTTACATAAATACCTACATACGAAGCTACAAAAATATTTTTAAGTTATTGTATTGTCATCGGTCGCTTATATGTGCGCAAAATTTCAAATCAATCCAACATTATGAAGTACTCCAAAATCGAGTTCAAAAATTCTGTTATATACAAACTTACAAACATACATACCATGCTAATATGCTAATTGGATACACCAAAACACCAATATTTATATATTAATATGTTATTCCTTATTGTTTCAGGTAACTTTGAGACTAACACCGACTCCTATTACTGCGTGTCTTGTAAGCCTATCAAGAGTTGCGACAAAAATTGCGACGAAATTCTTAAGTCAGGTAATTAAATGTTTCCTCCTGTGCCAGGGTTTCGTTTTCCCCAACCATTTCCTGTTTCGGGAAGTAGAAATTAAATTATCGGTTGCCCGGGAATTCTCGGTAATGGACATGATTCGAAAGTTTTCAGGCTTGCTTTTTTTATTACCACGTTTTTCTTAGTTTCACTTCGTGTCTGTGTTTCTGTGTTTCTTTCCCTCTGAAGCCAAAAATTGACACTTAATTTTCGACCACTTCTGATCACCCTTTTTTTTTTTTTTTTTTTTTATCGTGCGGAAATCCCTTCGGATACCCCCCCGCCGGCCAGCGGGGGCGGTTATGTCGGGCTTGCACCGACTAAAACCGCACGCCGTCTCGGGTTTTCAGACGCCGGGGTGTAAGGTTACCCATAGAGCATATCCCTCGCACCCCGGCTGACCCTGGGCCATCTCACCACTAACAGCATCGCTCATCCTGTCTCCTCTGAAAGCAGAGGAGTACGGAGAGCGATGTGTTCCCGCCACGTTGGGTATTGGCCGATGATCAATGCCAACCCTATGAAGGGGTGAAGGGGGAAGCCATTGACCGCCGCCCAGGGTGTACCGGCCGCTCCGATTCCGTTCCCCCCGGACTGCAGCGGGATCGGAATCGGAGCGACACTCGAGGAGGTTACCCAACACACACCCCACTTCTGATCACCCTAAAGCTCTGAAATTTTTTATGTAGACTAATGCCACCTTACATTTTCATATTTAATCATCAGAAATAAAAATAAAAACTTTTTAAAAACCACGTTTTCCTTCCGAACTAACAAGAAGAAAATAAATTTCTCAATCACTAAAAAACGTGGGGCGGGCGCTTTAATCCTTTAATGTATCGTTTTCCTTAGATATTCAATAATTTAAAAATTTCAAAGCGCCCGTCCTACGTTTTTTAGTGATTGAGAAATTTATTTTCTTCTTGTTAGTTCGGAAGGAAAACGTGGTTTTTAAAATTTTTACTTCGGGCCACCAACCAGGTGGACACCGAAGTCTTAAAATCACGCAAAAAAGAACAAAATCTTACACCCACTTTTTATCACTTTTCTCGACGTTTCACATGATTCTAAGTCTAATTAAGCAAAAAAAATTTTTGTGTCGGTCTGTCTGTTGGTCTGGATGTCTGGATGTCTGTTTACGCAATAACTCAAGAACCACTTATCCGATTTAAAAAATTCTTTCACTAATCATCTTGTTTGGTTAATGGGAAGAACTGATTAGATTTTGGGGTTTGTACGTTCAAGACCATACAAATTGTCCCTAAAAAACTTTTACAAGTGAGTTTCTTTGAGTTATCAGAGTAACGCGTATTTGACTTTGACATTTGAGTGACAATGACAATACGTATATTGTATATTTACATAAAACAACCAGACTCTGAAAGAAACTGAAATATAAAATCATTTTTTTTGTGTTTTTGACGTCGAAGACGTTTGATTTGATTTCATTTTCTTCATATTTATTGCTCAATATATAAAGACGCGTCGAATACTATGTATAAAGCCTAAGGTCTGTATTTTTGAATAAAAATACTGCAACAAAAATATCTAAGTTTGGCCCGAAATTTGACATGTGTGATTTGCGCCCCACTAGATTTTTTAGGGATTTTCTTTAGAAAAGCCCTATTGCTATCGAGTTGTCGTCGACGTCGTCGTTGCCAATTTTCTGTCACGGTTTTGGGTATGAAGGAGATGAGCTATCGAGTTGCTGTTTTCGGTAATAGATTCGTGCTGGGGTGAACCATTGCAAGATAAAGAAAAAATCGAAAAAAAAAAAAACGCTAAATCGAAAATCCCTTGTATTCGGTTGAGCTCGTCTCAGGAATTCAACTTGTTATTTATTTTATACACCAAAAAGTTCAGAAAAGTATTTTATTTTATTAAAATTTCTATGTTGCAAAGCGGAATATCTGGCGCTAAAGCGCACATTGGGAGCGGCCTATTGTCCAGCAGTGGACTGCAATAGGCTAATAGACTGAAACCTGATAATTATGTGAAAATTATTTTTGTTTGTTTGATCGTATTTTATGCGCTACTTGTGGTACCGTTCATCCGATTCCAATCTTATAGCACGTAGGTATGTCTACCTTGGGCAGGTTATCCAGCTCGATAAATACAACTTCGAGAAAGAAGTCACCAAAAGAATCCACTTAGGTTGGGCAGCATTTGGCAAACTATGTTGGATTTTCTCCTCCCCTTTACCGCTATGCCTAAAAACAAAGGTGTTCGACTAGTGCATCCTATCCGTCATGACTTTCGATGCCGAAACGTGGACATTGACAGTGAGGCTAGTCCACGACTTAAAAGTCGCGCAGCGGGCTATGGAGCAAGCTATGCTTGGGGTTTCTTTGAAGGATAAAGTCTTTGTTATCCGACAAAGAACTAAAGTCACCGACATAGCTCGCAGAATAAGCAAGCTGAAATGGTAATAGGCTGACCACATCGTCTGAAGGACCGATAGCCGATGGAGCAAACGAGTCCTAGAGTGGAGACCGCGAATCGGCAAACGGAAGGTAGGACATCCCTCAGCAAGATGAACGGACGACCTGAAAAATGTCGCTGTGATAGCCTGGATGCGCATGGCGCAGGATCAGGTGCTTTGGCGCACATTGGCCTATATGGCCTATATCCTGCATTCGACTGCAATAGACTAAAAGGTATTTACGCGAAGGTTATAGACACAGTTGGGACCCGGTAGATAGCGCTGCGAGCTGGGATGTAAGATCAGTCTCAGTCTTGAATCTTTTATTAATCTAAATTATCTTAGCGTTGTTCGCAGAAGTATCCGTGGCTTTCAGCTCAGTGCCAAGAGTCCGCTTACTAATTTTCTCCTTTTGTTTGGCTTATAAGGCTTTATTTTTTATTTATTTATTTAAGATTTATGTACACACAAAATAATCATAATATAAACTGCATGTTGAAAAATGGTACATTGGTACTGCTTATTTCTACATAGAAATTTCTCCCAGCAGACCGGCGAGAGGAGATCGTGAAGAACACGAAAAGAGGTGTAAATGTGTGTATGATAACGGGAGAGAAACACTTAGGTACACACACAAGCTTATAGTAGTATTAAGTTTACAATAGCAAAATCATACATATATATATATATATATATATACATACATATATAGATATACATACTAAACATAATTTACATAAACCTAAATATATCATGTATACATACATAAACATACATAATACAATAAATAAAACAATATCCATGCATAGGGAAGACCTCCGTCATATCTCCTCCACTCCGCGAGTTAGCGTCACAGAACAGAAGAGAGATAGTGTTTTCGAACTTTACTTCTAAAAACAGATAATGTGTTGCTAGCTCTAATGTCAGATGGTAACGAATTCCATAGTCTAATCGCCTGCACTGTGAAGGAGTAGGAGTAGAAATCGGTTTTATGGGAAGGGAATTTAAGGAGAAAACGGAGGCTTGATCTGCACGGTGCATCACAAGCACGAACAAATGAGAACCTTTCCTTCAGATAAGATGGTGTAGAAGGGTTGTGCAGGATACCAAAAAGAAGACAAAGAACCCGGGTGTTTCTACGAAGGCGGATAGGGAGCCACTTGAGCTCTCTGCGAAACCGCGAGACATGGTCGTACTTCCTCAGATTGAATATGAATCGGATACATAAATTTTGTAGTCTCTCCAGTTTGCTTAAAAGATCCTCAGTGGCATCAGGAAAACATGCATCAGCGTAGTCGATGATGGGCTGAATAAGAGTTTGGGCAAGAGAAATTTTAGTTCTGACAGGTAGAAAGCTCTGAAGACACCTCAGGGAGTGGAAGCTGTAATGTACCTTCTTGCTAACTTCATTAATGTGAGGATTCCAGGATAGGTTAGCATCAAAGAGTACACCCAAGTTCTTGGCAGTATCCGAGTAGGGTATCCGAGTTCCATCCAACGTTACAGGAGCTAAAGTGGAGAAATCAAGCTGCCTGCGCATGTGGGTGCTGCCAATGATCATTGCCTGTGATTTGGTTGGGTTGATACGCAGTCCGAATGATTTGGCCCAGGCACTGATACGGTCCAGCTCACAGTTCATTGCAGACACTGCAGAGGGTGCATCAGGTGCAGCAAAATGACAGTATAGTTGCAGGTCGTCGGCGTAGAGATGATAGCTAAATGAAAGTAGGCTGGTAACAGAGTTGATGAAGATGGAAAATAAGAGAGGAGACAGGACACCGCCCTGAGGCACACCAGCAGCTAGCCCACACCAGTCAGAAGCTTCCTGGCCTAGGTGTACGCGCTGCGTCCGTCCCCGGAGATAGGAATCAAACCAAGAGATAGCATTAGAGGAAACATTAATACTCTTCAAAGTACCAAGCAATATGTCAAAATCCACAGAGTTAAAAGCGCTGCTGAAATCCAGTAATATTAATAGTGTTAGTTCTTTCTTTTCCATAGCCCAACGAATATCGTCAGTTACTTTAATTAGAGCCGTAACTGTGCTGTGACCTTTACGGAATCCAGATTGGAAAGAGCTGAGAAGGTTAGAGGAGGATAAAAATAAGGACAGTTGTCGGTGGACAATATGCTCAAGAACTTTTGAGAGGAACGGAAGAATGGAAATTGGCCGAAAATCAGTCACTGTGGAAGGGTTGGGCGATTTGGGTAATGGAATGATATATGCTGATTTCCAGGAGTCGGGAAAGGTACCAGAGAATAGGGAATAGTTGAAAATATGCGTTATAATAGGAAGTGTAACAGGAAGAAGTGGAAGAATCATACTTGAGCAAATTTGATCAGAACCAGTAGCGGACGAAGAAATAGACAGGAGAGATTTTTGAACTTCTGCTTCAGATACAGGGGTCAAGTGAAAAGGTGGAGTCTGCGGGGTAGGTACTCCAGACAGAGCATGCAGAGTGCACTGCTTGATATCTGCGTCCAGCGAAAGTGGTGGTAAAGAGAAGTGGTCATTCAGCGCACACAGGTCCAGTGCCTTCGGGTCAGAATCGGCTTTCATGGGAGCGACTGCCATCTGACCTCCCAACTTCGAGAAGGAAGCCTGCGCCGGATCCTAGATCGTCAATCAGCAGGCGAATTTGCCGGTGCTAGCAGGTGAGGCTCCAAAGAAATTGAAATAAAAAAACAAAGTGTTATAAGGTAGCCTGCATACCTTCTACTGTCAGAAAATATAGTAACTGCCTACTATTACGCGACCTAAGAGTATTAAATAGTATGAAGCATGGGATACAAATGATGAAAGAATTTCTCTTCAAAAAGTAGCACAGCTTCACTAGTGTGAAAGATATTGTGTACATTTTACGTGTATCGTGGCAAATTGAAACGACTTGCTAGCAACAAGCCTTCTAGTTTCTCGATCAGGTCTTCGTCGGTTTGATCAGTGAGGTGAAAATTTATAGTATAATATAAAATAACGATGACTTATAGACTCATATACTCTCTACTTTCATGGTCAGTAATCTGGATTCTTTGAATGAACACGCTTGTATTATCTTTGAACTAGCATCGCCGCGTGGTTTCATCCGCGTAAGTCCTGATCCCTTGGGAATATCGGGAAAAAAAAATTGTCTATGTTCCTCAGGGATAATGTAGCATTCTAATGGTGTAAGAATTTTGAAATCGGTCCAATAGTTTCGGAGCCTATTCAATGCAAACAAACAAACCAAAAATCAAATCTCCTCTTAATAATATTAGTGTAGATGTAGATAGTTAAGTATTTAAACTTATCTTGGAAGTTGAATTTAACCAAATTCTATTGACTTATTGAATTGAGACGCTTTGATGCGCCAAAACTTAGAGGTGCATTAGTTATAATTTTAAATACTAACTACTACTAGTAATACACCTCTGCCTACCCCTTGGGGGATACAGGCGTGAAGTTAAGTTATGTTACTACTACTACTACTGTTAAGTGTTAGCGAGCCAGGAGTGGGTTCACGTCGATAGTGTAATGGCCGAGGTTCGTATTCGTGAACTCTTGGGCGGTAAAGCGAACTAGGCTGCTATCAGTGTAAAGAGCTGTGCTTATATTAGTACATTCTAATATTTGTAGAGGCATCATTACGGGATTACTACTTCCCTTTCCAGAAAAACTCGGACAGGGCTGGCGTACCCCCACACGGTACAAACAATGCCGACCAAACGGTTCGGCACACCTCTTGAAGACTAGGAATTCTTTTCCAACACACAGAGTTTGAAAAAGCATCTGAGTAGGCCGTCTGGCTTCATTGTAACATTTTTGGTATCTATAAAAGTGTCCCTCATTCCCAAGTCTTCGCCTTTAACTTACCGTAAGGCGAGAAGTGAACTCATATTGACGTGCCCTACATAAAAATAGATGTATTATACCTCACAGACAATGCTACATTTTCTACTAGTAGTGTGTATGGGTCGTTTTAATGGATTACCTTAGAATGAACCTGTCAGGCTAGATCGATCGCTCCCGGAATAGCTCGAGTTAGTGAATCTACACGGTATTTAACACGACGACGGCTAGAACGAACTCATTCGATTAATAAATCGATAACGTTATATTAATTTCGGTTACAGAATAGTGTTTGGCTATTCTTTTGGAGTTGGGCGTCAGACGGCAGTCACTCCAGTAAAAGTTAAAATACATCAAATTTCCTAAAGGAGAAGAGCGGGCTCCGGGGCCCAAAGTAAAATGTTTAGGTGCAAGTTTAGTGTGTTAATGTTAATAATAATAATCATTTATTTGGAGTAACAAGACTCATAACATCACAATTCAATTCATAGATTCTCAAATTAATACATAAACAATTATTACACATAAGCCCAAAACACAGGACACGCATGACATGAATTTAATTCAATTCATTTGTTTACATCCAAATTAAATAGTATAAAAATAATTAATAATCAGTGTTTTTTTAATATTTAGGACACGTCGATTTGACTTCACCTCGCCTGTTGGTAAGCTGAAGGTAAAGTCTCAGGAAAGAGGGTCACCATTACATACACGTACCATGTTAACTATGGTGGCACTCAGCTTGACGGCCTCATCAGAAGAGGATTGTCGTCGCAGCACCGCGTGACACCCACCGGTCCCACTAGTGCTGCGACCACAATCCCCCTGCCCGGCTATGCACTTGCTGACCCCTGAACGCAATCAAACTGAAATTAGATTACTATGGAGGTTTTTTCGCAATCGTACACGGTGGTACCCACCCGGCCGAATTTTGTGACAAATTTGTGTCATCAAATTTCTACCACCAGTAAAGCATACATTTAAATTTTGTACGCCATAGCACCCGATCCTCCGCCTTGTGCATCCAGTCTATCCCAGCTACCTTTTTCAGGTCGTCCGTCCATCTTGCAATGTTAAAATGTTAAAGTTGCAAAAAACAATGTTAAAGTTCTCAACTTCATTTATCTGCTTATAGTTAGAAATATGTATGATCCTTATGAGTGACCTTAACGGTGACATTAGGGTCGTAATAGGCGATGATGGTGGTAAAAATTTGATGACACAAATTTGTCACAAAATTCGGCCGGGTGGGTGGTACCACCGTGCACGATTGCGAAAAACCCTCCATAGTAATCCAATTTCGGTTTGATTGCGTTCAGGGGTCAGCAAGTGCATAGCCGGGGGATTGTGGTCGCCGCACTAGTGGGACCGGTGGGTGTCACGCGGTGCTGCGACGACAATCCTCTTTTGATGAGGCCGTCAAGCTGAGTGCCACCATTGTTAACATGGTACGTGTATGTAATGGTGACCCTCTTTCCTGAGACTTTACCTTCAGCTTACCATCAGGCGAGGTGAAGTCAAATTGACGTGTCCTAAATATAATTAAAAAAACGATTGTAACGGTAAGTCCGTCATTTTGAAGTAAAAAGCAGGAAATTTCATAATACCCGTATTTTGGGTAGAAATAAAAGTACCAGCTTATAGGTGAGGAGGGCTTTGCTTCGAAGATTTTGGTGGGGCCCTTACAGCCAATCTTCGCAAATAAACCATAGATACATACATAAACTCGCGCCTCTTTTCCATTGGTGTAGGCAGAGACAACGTTTTTCCACTTGCTGCGATCCATACGCCTTTCGCTTCTTCTTCTTTAATAATTGTTTTCATACATGTGCGCTGGTTGCGGGTACTTTTGGCAAAGAAACGCACGCTGACTAAGTTGGGTAAATAGGTACCTATGACATATTATATAACAAGACGACAAGATCTTTAATTACCCAACCCCTTTGGTTGACAGATAAAATACAAAAGACAAAAATTATGGGGTGGCGTGTTAATGACACAATGAATTACTTTGGTACATACGAAGATCCGTTATTTGGCTGCGACACGGGTGGTAATTAAACCAATGAAAACACCACGATTTATGGCAACACCGACACATAAATTAACCGTCCGACCTTTGTCAATGATGAAATGTTGCCAGCTCAATGGGGCTTTAAGGTTTTGTTGGTTTACCTACATTAAAATATAATACTGTTATTGTATTAAAACGTTTACGTTAGTAGTTAGTTGAGTTAGTCTAATAATGTAAATATTTTACGACATTCTACACAGCGTTATCTAGACCCAAAATAAGCAGTGTTTAACTGACTTGTGTTGGATTCTAGAATACGGATAAACGTACTGAGACTTTTGTAAATAAATATATATCAGACATATCTTAATTTAGTTTTTTTTTACATATGAGCTTTTTTTAAACATTATTTAATAAGTAAGAAATAGCGGCGATAGCCCAGTGGCGTACGTCTCGACTGCTGAGACGAGGTCTCAAGTTCGATCCCCAGTCGCCCCGGGCACACACCTCTGACTTTTCGTAGTTATGTGTGCATTAATAAATTTTAATTATCGCTCGCTTAATAATGTGCCCGGTAGATGGAACTAATTCCATCTACCGGGCACATTATTAAGCGAGCTCGCCCCCTATTACATTGGGACCTTAACATAACTGGCGAATCGTGGGTGTGTAATCTGCCTACCCCTTCGGGGATACAGGCGTGAAGTTATGTTATGTTATTTAATAAGTTTTTTTCTAAATTAAAAACTAAATTACATAACTATAAAGACGACAAAATAAATACACCACTAAAAATACACCACTAAGAATTTGGCGCAGGATTTTCTCTCGGGGTTGAGAGGTCAAACGGTAATCGACGCAACGGGCATCAGTTAGTGTATAATAACGCCAAGATGATTCCATTCTTACTACTACTACTGTGAAGAAGTTATTATGGAGAGCCAAGCTTCTAACACTGCACGTCCTAACCTAACACTATATCTATTATATACGTGGAGGTAGGATTCATGAATATATATATATCTACGTAAATCCTAGTCTTAAGTTCTCTACAAATCCCACACTATAGTTCAAATGTGTGGCCTGGCCGGTGTAATAGTGACGTAACTCTATGGGTTTATGAACAGAAAGAAATTCACTATATAACTAGATGTTAATTTTGCCAATAGGTCCTTGAATAACAGAACTGCCAAGCCATGAATTTAGCTAGCTTATCCTAGACATGTGGTTCAATATTTTTTCCAGTTTCTTCGTTGTTACAGCGCGTGACGTCACATAATAGGCGAGTATTGATATTAATTGTCCAACAACGCTATTGCGATCAATTCAGAAAATTATATGTTTATAATGTATGGTTTTTCCGAAGTAACTTCGCTTGAAATATCCGCACGCGTCAGCCCTAATTCCGTAATAGGGTTGGCACGAAACGGTATTTTATCTGCACACAGTTCGCAGCAATTACTCAGACAACAGGCGCTGATCGCGCTTAACTTGATAAATCTCCTAAACCCAAGCGCCCTTTTTAACCCCAGACAGTGCATAAAGATCACAATGCTTATAAAGTTATTTTCAACCCTATTTCATGTCGAATAAAGACTATTTTTTTGTATTTTGAATTTGATATAATATGGTTACGGCATTGGAGAATAAAATCACCTTTTTCTTACGAGTGGTAGCCCTGTGGTTAGGGTAACTGAGTTGTCATTACATATATTCTGACTCGTTTTTTACTTTACATGGGTAATGTTTGTGCACAATTTACATATTATCAGCAGTCTACTTGATCCTTTACAAGCGTGAGATCAAAATGTTACGAAATAATCTTGTGTTATCTACTTCATCTTACTGTGTGCAGTATGTATTTAAAACTACTTGGCTGAAGAAAAAAAATCTACTTGCTTATTATTGAGTTTGTGCTGGAGAGTAGGATAGACTGGAATTCATTGTGGAGCGGTGTTAGATCTGCAACATGTAAAGGATCAGCGTTCTGTACTGTCAACCTGTCAAACAAGCCTGCCAGTTTCGGAAGCATCTGACATACTTCTTAAGGGTACTTAATTCAAAGAGAAAAAAAAATGGCTGAAAATAAATTTTGCACAGAGATAGACAATAGTCTAAAATAACATATACTAATTATATCCCGGCAATTCTGCATCCTGGCAAGGATTCTGTGGGTGGCGGGAACGGAATCAGTATTTCGTAGTAGATCGAAGCCGCGGACAATGGCTAATCGTTATAACAAAATACTTTTTTATGTGAAATAGTTAAATATCGTTCAATATTGAAACAGTGAATTTGTTTCCACGTACTAACAAATAATACAAATAGTTACTTACTGTTTGATGGAAAATGTGACTTTAGTACCGAATGTTTGTTGCCCAAAGACAAAGGAATAAAAGGTAAAGAAAAAATTGTTTGTTCGAGTGAAATTGTAGTTCAAACAACATTTCGGTGCAAAGTACATAATAACATAATAAAACTTATTCAACATAGTTCAGAAAAATAGTAGCTAGAAAGGAAAAATGTTTCTCAGAAATTACATAACTTGTTCAAAGAGAGCGAACTGAATTAATTATGCTAACAATGAATTGAATTTTTAAGACGTCATCGTAGTCCGTCGTTAACCAGAGCCTTTTTTACTTGCTCTTCGAGCCGTCAATGTGTTAAGAATAGCCAGTCATGGGATGACCATTCTTAACATCCATACTGCTTAATTATATTATCTTACTTCCTTCCTACAGATATCATAAATGCAAAAATTTTGTATGTTTTATGTTTGTTACTCTTTAGCGCAAAAATGGCTGTACGGATCTGGCTGAAAGATACAAGGATAGTTTACAGTCTGGAATAACACATAGGCTACTTTTTATCCCTTGAATTGGTTCCCATGGGAGTCGGGTACGGCATCAGAATTCCACGCGGGCAACAGCTACTGTCTAATATATGAAAATCAATGTTTATTTGTTGATATTTTATGCGCTGTCGAAGGTAACTACCGTTTAACCGATTGCAATAAAAGTTCGTCAATTTACAGCTTACGTGTGCAAGCTGAAGTTGGCAAAGTTCGCAAGTTCTCAAATTTTAATTGAGCCGGTAGGTGGCGCGTCAGGCGGGTTTTAAGATTCATCTTTAACTTCCCATGCGAAGCTGTTAGTTCATTACCTCTAGGTATTAACGCGATTAAGGTTGGATTTCACCGATAGATATAAACTCATTTAATTTAAACTGCGTTACTACATTTTACACAATGATTTTATATCCTTAATGTATTTTCTTAAAAACAGATTTTCAATGGTTCCGGATTGGCGTTAAATCTACGTTACATCATTTTCAGTATGAATTAACCATCCACAAACAATTCGTATAAGTTAATTAATATCAGTAATTCAAAGCATTCACAGACGACCTCCGTCCTCCATGAGCGCAGGCCTGCGGGTGAGAGGTGAGGCAACCTGTCACCCCAGCAGAAGCAGGCCGGGACGGTGGGGCGACTAGCGCCCCTCCCCCAAACCGGGGCAAGACGGGGACACCGTGGTTCCCAAACCCGAGGGGGCCATCTCGTAACCGGAGATGGCCCAGGGTCAGTCGGGGTGCGAGGGATATGCTCTATGGGCAATCTTACACCCCGGCGTCTGTAGACCCGAGACGGCGTGCGGTTTTAGTCGGTTCAAGCCCGACATAACCGCCTCCGCTGACCGGCGGGGGGAATCCGAAGGGATTTCCGCACGAAAAAAAACAAGGTGTTGCACGCGGCTACACCCGCGTGGAATTCTGATTCCGTTCCCGTTTCTATTGGGAATCTATTCCAGAGTTATTATTCATGTTTTATTCCAGACCATAATGTATTCTTGTTCCAAATTTCATCCATGTAGAATATACTGCTTCCGGGCTGTTGGGCCGTAATCCATCTGAATCTTGTATTCCAGACGTTTCGTCGATCACTGCGTTCGACATCTGCAGTGGTACAGGTTCGGACTTCTCTGCAACTGATGTAGAGGTCCGAGTCACTGGCGTATTTATAGGCGCAGTTGGCGCCAGTGACTCGGGCCTCTCAACTCTCTGGAGCAATACATAGGTATAGTGCCCGGCCTTGATTTGGCATGTCTGACCGAAGATGAAGAGTCCAGCTATGTAGGGCGGGCGTAATAATGGCCCTACCACGATCTTTAGGGTCCAAGCCAAACACATCCGCAAGCCGGTACCACCTGCTGACTGATGACGCTCTGAAGCGGCCTTTCCTATCGGAGTTGGAGGGGGGGGGGCAGTAGAGCGGACCCCGGGTTCCAAAGTGTAATCTTTGTAAGTAACCGGAATTAAGGCTGTCATGATGACGATCGGCTTGAGTTTTAGAGTTCTCTCTATCGCATGCAAAAGTATGGTTACAAAATGACGATGTTTAACACTGAAAGTATTTCAGGGTATATTGGCGTAAGTCTATGTGTATCACTATAACCAGTATTTGAGTATATGGGCCTGTCAGACCAGAAAACCTTGACGAAGTCCCGTAGCTTTGTCAAGATTTTTTGTCCCTTTCTTCAAAGCTGATATTCGTGTATCAGTTACGAAGAAAGGGATATTAAGTACCTATCCAATATCTATATATTATATAGTATTCGATTAATGCTTCCTAAGCCCTTACATAATTGATGAACAACAACTTATCTTGGCAGACGTCTTAACGCTATCTTAGTGAGTAATTTCTCTGCCCTCCAGGATTTTCTGAGTAGGTCAAGCGATCTTTCTCTTACGGGAAAATTTCTAATACTCTCGCAAACGTGATAATAGATTCGTACGTAAGTTATTATTCCTTACCGTTTTTATCATCATAGCGACTATCAGTTGAATTATACTTTTATGCGTGTATATCGCCAAAAGGGTTGCCAGAGAAATATTAATTACCACCTACATTTTCCTATTTTTCTGGGTTCACCGGTGAAAGAGCTAATTAACCGTGCACTTTTCATGGACATTCCCTCAATCTCCTTTCCTATACAGAACAAGGGTCAACAACAGAGGTCTGAGCCCTTATATGGTGCAAATAATTCCACCAAGCGGTTCAGCGCCTGTTTTCTTTGCTGCACCATAAAGACTTGGAATTATTTTCTTTGCAGCATCTGATGGATGAGGCCGTCAAGCTGATAATACTAGTATGGTGGCCACCATTTTAACATTATCGGTGTCTGTAGTGGTGATCCTCATTCCTAATACATTATCTTTAGCTTACCACTAGGCGAGAATCCGCTTCAGCTCCACCGGTCACGGCACGGCAGTCGTCAACTGCCCCGTCTTCTTCTTCTTCTTCTTCTTTACGCGGGCTCATTTTCCGCATGTGGTCCCTTATAGTTGGGCCTTTTTGCGTGATGTGGTTAGTGTATCCACTGCCCTACTCCAACCATCCAAGCTCCTTCCAAAAAGCGGCCAGGCTGCCGGGTCTGCTGCAGGCCTCTCGCAGTGTGCTTGGTGTTCCCAGGTGTTGTGCCCGTTGTTCCGCGACCTCGCTGCAGTTCATAACAACATGGGCCGGTGTTTCGTCAGTCCTCATGCACGCCCGGCACAATGGACTGTCCGTTAGACCTATAACATACAAATGTTTGTTAAGATTACTGTGCCCTGTTATGGTCCCTACTACAAACCGTAGGTCCGCCCTATTTAAGCGCAGCAGTTTTTTAGAGAGTCGTCTGTCTAGAGATGGCATTGCCTCTCTCGATTGGCGACATTCCTTCGTCTTCGCCCACATTTCGGCGTGTAGTTTCCTTGTTCTGTGTCTCAACCAGCATCTTTGCTGGTTTGCCGATATTGGTATTACGGGTTCCACCCTGTAGGTCTCTATTTCGGCTCCCCTTCTGGCCAGTTCATCGGCCGCGTCGTTGCCTAGGGAACCGCTGTGTCCTTTGATCCATTGGAGTGTAATCTCGTTTGACTCACATATACCCTCCATTTTCTTGTGGCACTCCAGGACTAGTCCTGATTTTATTGTGTTGCTGCGTAGAGCGTGTAGTACTGCAGTGCTGTCCGTTAGGATTCGAATGCCTTGATTCTCTATCTTTCTTGCAGACACCGCGTCTGCGGCCTGGATTATACCAACGCATTCCGCTTGGAAAATTGTGTTGTGCATGCCCAGTGCTGTTGATATATTAATATTTAAGTCAGCGGAATAGGTGCCCGCACCTGTCCCTGTTTTCGTTTTAGATCCGTCCGTGTATATCCTCACCTCCTTTGTGCCGGATGAATCTATTCTTTTTTCCTTAAGTTCTATTCTGTACCGTTTGTCAAAGACGAATTGTTTTGGTATAGTGTCGCAGGGGGCCATTAGGAGTGGTTGGTCGTTTTTGGCCTCTTCCACCGCATTGGTGTGCGGCACCCTCGTGTCGTGTGTCCATAGGGAGAGTTTATTCAATCTAATGGCTGTAATGGCTGCCTCTTGCTGTATGAATAGGTGGAGTGGTGGGAGGTCCAGCATCACTTCAAGGGCGGCTGTAGGCGTTGTGGACATGCAGCCTGTGGTGGCCAAGCATGCCATTCTTTGTAGACATTGTAGCTGGTTTTGTGCGGTAATCAACTTTGTTCTTTGCCACCATGCTATGCAACCGTATGTTATTGTTGGTCTGATTACCGTTTTATAAAGCCAGAGCATAATTCTAGGTTGTATGCCCCATCTCTTCCCCAGCATGCGTTTACATTGCCACATGGTAATACAGGCTTTGTTTGTCTTTTGTTCCATGTGTCTGTCCCATTTTAGTTTGCTGTCTAGTGTCAGTCCTAGATACTTGACCTCAGTTGCGAACTGTAGTGTTGTGCCAAATAATTTTGGTGGTCTCAGGTTTATTAGTTTCCTTTTGTTCGTGAACAGTACCATTTCGGTTTTCTTAGGGTTCACAGACAGTTGGTGTTCTGTGCACCACCCTTCCACTATTTTTAGGGCGTTTTGCATTAGAAGGCATAGGGTGTTCTCAAACTTCCCACTAACTAGAATGGTTATGTCGTCCGCATACCCTATCGTTGGGAAGTATCTGTTGTTCAGCCGTCTTATCAGGTCATCCACCACCACGTTCCAAAGGAGAGGTGACATCACCCCTCCTTGTGGACAGCCTTTGGCTACTCTTGCACGTGTCGTAGTGTTCACTGTGAATCGTATGGCCCTTTGTTTGAGCATGTTGTGTATCCATTCGCATAGCGTTGTTTCCACCCCATATTTGGTCAAAGCATTGCTTATGCTCCTGAAGCTCGTCTTGTCGAAAGCGCCTTCTATGTCGATGAACACCCCTAGGGTCTGTTCCTTCGTGGATAAGGATCTTTCGATTACGGTGACTACGCTGTGTAGTGCGGAATCTGTAGACTTACCCGTACTATAGGCATGTTGATTCCGATGTAATGGTTTGCTTAGCAAGTGGGTGTCTCTTATATGTCTATCGCACATCCTCTCCAGCGTTTTCTGCATGAAGGATGTCAGACTGATGGGTCTGTACGCTTTTGGATCTGTGTAGTCTGTTCTCCCCGGTTTCGGCAGGAAGATCACTTTTACCTCTCTCCATTGTTTGGGCATGTATCTGTGTGCTATACATGCGGTAAATACTTCCGTTAGTTGGGAGTTTATTAGCTTCCCCCCCCATTGTAACAGTGCGGGGAATATTCCATCTAGGCCAGCTGCTTTATAGGGTAAGAAACTGGCTATGGCCCATCTAGTCTTATCATTTGATATGATTTTGTGGGCTGTGTTCCAGTCTTGTTCTGTTGTGGTCTCTTCTGTGTGGTCTTCCCAGGCGGTGTCGTCCGTCAGGGTGCACTCTGGAAAGTGTGCTTCCAGTAGTACTTCACAGGTTTCTTTATCTGTGTTGGTATAGGTGTTGTCACTCCTTTTCAGTGATCCTATTGTTCTAGTTACGCTGTTCGTTATAATTTTCCGCACTCTGTTTGCTGCACTACAGGTTTCCATGCTTGAGCAGAATCTTTGCCAGGACTCGCTCTTGCGGAATCTTATTCGTTTTTTGTATATTTTCTGGGCTTGCTTGTATTCTGCCCAGTCTAGTTCGCACCTAGTGTTCATGGCCCTGTTGAAGAGTTTCCTCATCCTATGTTTCAGCCTGTCTAGCTCCGGGCCCCACCAGGACCCCTTGCGGTCACGGTTCGGGTGAGGCGTGATAGGCTCGCATGCCTTCTCGTAGCTTGTGATTATGCTTTTTGTTAGTAGGTCCACATTGTCGTCAATGTTTGCCCTGTGTCTACGCATATCTTTTGTAGTTACGTTAGACAAAAGTACTTCCAGCTCGGTCGTGTATTTGTCTATGTTGGTTTTCCTTGGGTTTCTGTACGGAATTATCTGTTTCGCAGTTGCTGTTATATTGTAGCATATTCGCCTGTGGTCAGCGAAGGATGGTTCATCGGAGACTCGCCAGTCGGTGATCATCTCCATTGCCCCCGTCGTTGCTAGAGTTATGTCTATTAAGGTTTGACTACGTGAGGTCACAAAGGTTGGCTGCGTTCCCCTGTTTAGAATATTTAAATTAGTGGTAAAAAGATATGATGCAAGATCCTTACCTCTATTGTTACATGATTCGCTGCCCCATAGGGTGTGGTGTGCGTTTACATCTGCTGACACGATGAGTTCTAAGGCAGCTGTCTCGCAGTATTGTACCAGGTCGGCCAGCTCTTTCGGAGGAATGGATTCCTCGCCCGGGAAATACGCCGAGGCTAGTACTGTGGTTACGGTCGTCCCAGAGTTCCTGGTGGTTTGTGGATCTAGTCTTATAGCTGTCAGGTCTCTTGTGCTAAACTGATCGAGTAAAGTAGCATTTAAATTACATGGTAAGTATATGCATGTGCGAGGGTTACGGACAGTGTTATTGAAAAATATATTACCTCCGATGTTGTTGAGACCACATATAGGGTGTCCCCTAATCCACGGCTCCTGGATTAGGGCGATGGTCTCCTGGTTAACCTCCAACACTCTTCGGAGGGTAGCCGTTGCGATTTGTTTGTGCTGGAGGTTAGTTTGTATAGCCCTATAGGCTATCGGACTTTGGTGAGAGAAGATGCTGTATGCTACTCACCAAGTCCTCGTCCGAGCTAACTATCTCTGGGTCAGGGTCCCTCATGTGGTAGCCCTGGTCCATATTGGAGCTCGGTGTTATTGTCGAGGCGGTTACAGTGGGGTCTGCCTCGGTTTCCCCCGTGTCCATACCACCTCCTGGAGTAGCTACCTGGTCAATGTGCGTTCGCTCCTCCGTTGGTGGCCGTGGACTTTCCTTTTCCAGGACGAGGAGGTAGCATTGCCCCGTCCCGTAATGCAGTGCCCGACCTTTCTCCTTGAGCTGGTCGAGTTGCGGCTTTGGGACCCCCAGCGTTAGAAACGTGCCCCTAGCCTGACGATCCAGATCATATAGGATCCAGTCCTCAGTGCTAAGGCCACGATTCTGCGCCATGAGTCTGGCCTGGACCAGTCGGACGTCGGTCGGGAACTCGTTTTCGAGAAGAATCCCGCATTTCGTCCTTGTTACCAGGTCGCATGCCCTCACTGCTTCCAGTGTGGTGCCTGGTAAAGGGGATTCTAGTAATCCCGCTGCTTCCCTTAACCACGCCACGGATTCCTTGTCCTCGCACCAGAGTTTGAGGACTCCGTCCCCGTAGAGTGGCCTGCCTTTGAAGGCAGGGAGGAAGGGGATCACTGTCTTCTGGTCGAGAGCCTGTACCAGTATGTTGTCCATACGGGTAAGGATTTGCCTCTCGACCAGTCTGGCCTGATCCGGGGTTAAAAACCCCGCAGGTGTCAGTCGGATCGCCATACGCAGCTCCGCTTTGGTTGCATCTGCGTACGACGTTCCTGGTCCGCTAACTTGCGAGGTTACGACCTTGACGCGCTTGGTGTCACCTCTCGGGGATATGGTGTCGTCCAGACGATTTCGTTTCGTCTTTCTGGACCTCCCCTGCGGCCTTGTGGAATGGCCCGCGTCTAGTCCCCTCTTGTTAGGTAGGGCTGGGCCTGCGGGACCCCCACCCCTGCCGTCCCTGCCCCGTCGCAGCGGCGCAGAAAATTGCGGACGAACGGAACCTCCTCGTTGGGGGCTTCCTAAAGGCGCGGGTGCTACTCCTGCAGCCCCGCGAGACCAGGTGTTTCAGGTGCCTGGCCGTGGGGCATGTGGGAGTGCAGTGCACAGCGGGAGACACCGTGGGGGATCGGTGCTTCCGCTGCAGTCAGCCCGGTCACAAGGCCAGCGCCTGTGATGCTCCGCCGCGCTGCTACAAGTGCCTAGCAGAGGGTAAAGCGGCGGAACACCGGGTGGACAGCCGTACCTGCGCCGCCTCGAGGCCAAAGCCCCGTTCGTCCGCAACGGGTAGTGGGGGTGCCGCTCAAGAGCGGCCACATTCGCGGCGGGATGCGGATATGGACGTCCATTAATGGACACACCAATCCTGCAGGTGAACATAAACCACTGCACCGGTGCTCAGGATCTTCTGTACCAGAGCATCGTGGAGTGGTCTATCAATGTGGTCGTGGTCGCTGAGCCGTACTGGGTCCACCCTGGAAGCCCGGTGGACCTGGACGGCGTAGCGACCGTCTTCGGGGCTTCCGCCGCGGACACCTCGCGCCTTGCAGTCATTGCAAGGGGCCGAGGCTGTGTCGCGGCGGACTATGAGGGTTTGGCTGTCGTGGCCGTCTACTTCTCGCCAAGCCTTGACCAGTATGAGCTTGAGCTATGGCTCGCAGGACTGGACATCGTTCTCGCTGCGTGCCGTCCTCGCCCTGTCTTGGTCCTGGGAGACTTCAACGCCTGGTCTCTGGCATGGGGCTCCCGGGAAACCAATGCCAAGGGGCGAGTTCTGGAGGACTGGGCCAACACCCGTGGCCTAGAGGTCCTCAACCGGGGGAGTGTCGCCACCTGGGAGCGGCGGGGGCTCAGTTCGGTCGTGGATGTTGCGTTCGCGACCCCTGCTCTCGCCCGCCGCGTCCAGGGTTGGCGCGTGGTGGTGGAGGAGGAGACGTCATCGGACCACAGGTACATTCGGTTCAACGTCTCCCCTCCACCTAACCTACCGCCGACTATAGCGAACCCCCCGGATCCACGTTGGGCGCTCAGATGCCTGGATCGGGAGGCTCTCCTGGAGGCATCTATTGTGCAAGCCTGGATTCCGTCACCGGCCAGGCCTGCCGATGTCGACGTAGAGGCCGAATGGTTCAGGAGAGCCATGTCGTATCTGCGATGCGGCGATGCGGCAGCCCGAGAGGCGGAGCTATATGAGGCGTACAAGGGGGCCAAGAGGACCCTCCAGGTAGCCATTAGGCAGGCCAAACGGCGGGCCCGCGAAGAGCTGCTGGAGTCTCTGGAGCAGAACCCATGGGGGCGCCCTTACCTTGCGGTCAGGGGCAAAATCCGCCCAAGGGCGCCCGTACTGACCCAGAGTCTCCAGCCGGAGCGGCTGGAGGGGATACTGGGCTCCTTGTTCCCAGCGAGAGCGGAGGAGCATGTTCCTCCGCGTATGGCTCCGCCTCAGGCGCCTGACGCTGATAATAGCGAGAGCGATGTGCCCGAAGTCAGGGAGAGTGAACTGGGGGTAGCAGTGCTCCGGCTTAAAGCCTGGAAATGTACTGCCCCCAGACCCGACGGCATTCCAGGCCGAGCATGGGTCCTGGCCCTTGAGGAACTAGGGCCTCGACTGGTAGCGCTCTTTAGCGCATGCCTCGAAAGGGGCCAGTTTCCAAAGGCGTGGAAGACGGGGAAAGTGGTCCTTATCCGGAAGGTGGGGCGGCCGGCGGATCAGCCATCCGGTTACCGGCCGATCGTGTTGCTCGACGAGGTGTGCAAGCTCTTTGAGCGGATTATTGCAGAGCGCCTCGTCGAGCATCTCACGAACGTGGGGCCAGATCTGGCGGACAACCAGTTCGGTTTCCGCCGGGGGCGCTCCACCGTGGAAGCGATCATGCGCGTTAGGCGCCTGGCGGAGGAAGTAGCCTCGCGGGGTGGGGTGGTGGTGGCGGTGTCTCTCGACATCGCCAACGCCTTCAACCCCCTACCCTGGAGCTGCATTAGGGAGGCGCTTGCGTATCACGGAGTGCCTCCTTACCTCCGCCGCATTGTAGAGGCATACCTATCCGAGAGGGCCATAGTTTACCCGAGCTGGCTAGGGCCAGGGCGGCGAGAAGTGTCGTGCGGTGTTCCGCAGGGGTCGGTCCTAGGGCCACTCCTGTGGAACATCGGATACGACTGGGTGCTGCGCGGTACGTTGCTCGAGGGTGTCATAGTGTGCTATGCTGACGACACCCTCGTTATGGCGCGGGGAGCAACGTACCGAAGCGCGACACTGAAGGCCACGGCAGGGGTTGCTCAAGTCGTGGGTCGAATACGGCGGCTGGGACTCGAGGTGGCACTCCACAAATCCGAGGCTATGTGTTTTCACGGGCCTCGGAGGGGGCCACCTGCGGGAACCAGCATAACCGTAGGGGGCGTAAGAATCGGCATCGAGCCCACGATGAAGTACCTTGGTGCCGTGGTCTCCGACGGGAGCAAGTCCGAGGCGAGGACGCCGCAGACTCATCTACGCCCGGGACTACTGACTTCCATGATCGGGGCCTGAGGACGGCAGTTGGCCGACTCGCCGTCCTTACAGAAGCATGCCGTGACGGGGGCGTGTCGTGTGTGCCCTACACACGCCTGCCAACTCACCGAAGCGGGATAAAACCCGACCCCACCAGGCGAGGCCGCGGTGGCGGCCAAAGTCCGCCGGCAACCCTGGGGTTATCCTTTCGAGGGCAACGGACACTTGGGGAGGAATCCGTGCGGTTTTAGTCGAGACACGACATAACCACCCCCGCTGGCCAGCGGGGGGGTATCCGAAGGAAATTCCGCATGTAAAAAAAAAAAAACCACTAGGCGAGATGAAGTCATATAGTTGTGACCAATTTAAAAAAAATGCAGTAGGTGCCTATGTTCACTGTTGGATAAAAAACAGCCTATATACGAGGGCCACACCGAAATGATCGGGAATAGAAAAAACTAGAAAGATATTACAATAACATTTATTTTCTTTGCTTTTCGAAGTATTCTCCGTGACAATCGATGCACCTTTGCATTCGTTCAAACCAATTATTGTAACAGTAATTCCAGTCTGAAATGGACATAGTCAAAACGGCCGATTTGTAAGCTTCGACTGCCTCTTCTGGACCTTGAAACCGGTGACCACGTAACAAATCTTTAGTTCTTGGGAATGTAAAGTAATCATTGGGGCTCAGGTCAGGGCTGTATGGAGGATGGTCC
Organism: Cybosia mesomella; assembly: GCA_946251805.1. Taxonomy (NCBI): domain Eukaryota; kingdom Metazoa; phylum Arthropoda; class Insecta; order Lepidoptera; family Erebidae; genus Cybosia; species Cybosia mesomella. The sequence goes on from OX276406.1 coordinate 7,069,046, forward strand.
ATCAATTCCACGTTTTCCTAATTTAAAAATGCGATCGTTTGCCGAGCGGTGTGGGAGCTCGCATTATCGTGGTGAAGGATTATGGGACGATTCGGATTACTTTTACGAAGTTCTCTTATGACTTCCGACAAACAAACTGTTGTGTACCAATTAGCAGTAACCGTTCTTCGTTACTGTAAAGGAATCATAGCCACATGTCCGGTTTTCGACACAAACGAAGCCACCATTTTTTTCGACACGCTACAAGAGCGCACAACTTTTGTTGGCTTGACCTCACCTTCGTAGACCCAAACAGCCGATTGGTGTATTCTTTCGGGCTCATATGAATATATCCACGATTCATCACCCGAGACTATATTGTAAACTGCATTTGAGCTCCCTCTATCGAACCGTTGCAGAGCAGAGCGACACCAATTAACACGAGCCAACTTTTGTTCTTCTGTCAAACGATGGGGCACCCAGCGGGAAACTAACTTTCTGACACCCAGTTCATCGTGCAATATTGTTTGAATGGCTGTCATACCAATGCTGAGAGAAGCCCGTTTCTGCTCGTATGTCACATGCCTATATTCTTGTATTAATTGGCGTACAGCATCGACGTTCTCTTGTGTTACCGCTGTTTTTGGCCGACCAGTAGAAGGTACTGTGGTAAGAGAGGAACGTCCTCGACGAAACTCAGAATACCAGCGATATATAGTCGTTTTACTAGGTGCTTCAAGTTCATAAATAGAAACAAGCTCGGCGAGACATTGTTCTTGGGATAAACCTCGGCGAAAGTTGTGAAAAATGATCGCACGGAAATGTTCCCGCGTAAGCTCCATTTTCACACTGACTTGTCAATTTGAAATAGCTACCACTCTTCTGTTTTTTTTTTTTTAATTTCAAAAATAGAATTGAGTTTGAAAGAGCACAAAATTTCAAATACCAAAAAGATTTTAAGTCTGATTTATTCAAAAGTATTCCATTCCCGATCTTTTCGGTGTGGCCTATATACATATATGTATATATATATATATATATATATATATATATAAATGTGAAAGTCTGTGAGGATAGACATTCGTCTATCCGTCTATCTTCAGAAACTTTCAAACATCCGTTTGTTAACCTTAATAAAACGACTGAACTTATCTGGGTGAAATTTGGCAAAGAGATAGCTTATAGTCTGGGTTAGCAAATTTAATCCGAGACTAGGTTTCATTATATCTTTCATTATTATTTAAAACTCATAAACAAAATTCTTATACTTTAATGTGAACTCATTTAATAATAATAATAAATAATAATAATAATATCTTTATTTTTCATTAAAAGGTGACAAAATTGCTACAACTAATAGCATTATACAGTTCAGCAAAAGTTTTATTATTTAATGGCCTCCGCACACTTAACTCTCGCCTTCGTTTTATGATCTTCATTTATCATTTGTACCTAAATCATTTATATTCAATGTAAGTTGCAGAGATAACACGCATTTTGATGTATTTTAGGCTATTACAATACGAATTAATGGCTATGTGATTAAAGAAAATTCATCATTATTTACCTAGATTACACATACATATAAACTCCCAGGCCTTAATCCTTTCAGGGTTTCTATTCATCGTAATCTTAGCGTGGTTCTCGGTTGCATCCGAGGCTATCACATCGGAGCCCAGGGTCCGCGTACTCCTTCTACTCCTTTTGGTTCGACTTATCCTCTTTTTTTTACGTGTGGAAACTCCCACGGGCTTCACCCCATCGGGCTAACGATGGGGTGGGCGTGTCGGAATCGGACCGAGTAAAACCACACGGTGTCCTCCTCAAGTGTCCATTGCCGAGCACCCCGGGTAATCCCACGAAAGGATAACCCCAGGGTTACCGGCGGACCTTGGCCGCCACCACATTCTCGCCTGGTGGGGTCGGGTTTTATCCCGCATCGGTGAGTTGGCGTGTGTAGGACACACACGACACGCCTCCGCCACGGCCTGCTTCTGTAAGGACGGCGAGTCGGCCAGCTGCCGTCCTCAGGCCCCGATCATGAAGGTCGGTGGTCCCTGGTTCGACTTATCCTACCTGGAACGACTGCCGTTTGACCTCCCAACCCTGAGGGGAAAGCCTACCAAGTCAAGAGAAAGAGTACGAGAGTAGAACCCGGGCTTCAAGTATAAGGTGTAGATGCAGCTGCGACAGCTGCGGCAGCGCTGTGATGATAATGATTTCCTCCAATTCCTTAATTTTGCCTCTATTTCACCATCCTCTTATAATTCATCTACTAATTCCACTCTGTTAACCTCCCAGATAATACAAGCGTGAGTGTATGTAACAAAAATATGCAAAAAGATCAAAATACACGAGCAATACAAAATTCTAGCAGCAAATTTTCTACCTTGATGCGATTTACTGTTCAATTCCCGTAGTTCCGTTCAGCGAGTGATTTTTTCTCTCTTTATTCGCTTGCCAATTCGAAAACTTTTATAGCTATTATAAAACCACCATTATCGTAAAGTAGATTGTATCGTGAAATATTTCCTTTGAAAACCTTATCAAAGGACATGGGTGGTCTAGCCATCGGAAGTGTGTACTGTTTAAGAGACTGAGTAGGGAAAATTTATAGTCTATAATAATGTTTTGAAGCAGCGTGCTAGTCAGTTATCTATGTTTGTAGTTTTAAAAAGAATAAAATTTGTAATAAATCATCCGAAAAAAAACTAAAGTAATCGATATAGTTCGCAGAATAAGCAGGCTGAATTCCCAGTGCATCTGCGAATGGCTGTTGGAGTAAGCAAGTTCTTGAATTCAGACCGCGAATCAGCAAATGTAAGGTGTTTTACATGCGGAAATCCCTTCGGATACCCCCCGCCGGCTAGCGGGGGTGGTTATGCCGTGTATCGACTAAAACCGCACGGTGTCCTCCCCAAGTGTCTGTTGCCGGGGCCCCGGGTAAGCCCTCGAAAGGATAACCCCCAGGGTTGCCGGCGGACTCTGGCCGCCACCGGTTTAACTCTCAAGACATTAGCAACTTGGAATGTATTCAGCGAATTTTACTGCTACCATGTAGATCATATCATATACGAATAAACATTATGCATTGATCAACATTGAGCTAAATATTAGGATATGAAATTGCCGTTTTTCTTGAAGAAATTGGAGGAAACCCAATTTTCAGTACTAACATTTTTGCATTTTTTTAGGAATGACAAATCCAAATTTTATGATTTTTGTTGTGTATGAATGACACAACATTAACCAAACAAACAGCAACTTTTATTAGATTTTTGAAAAGTGACAGCTGTAAAGTAATACGAAATTTATGATCAAAATGGATAGCATTTAGGAAGTACTGCTTTTGAAGATCGAAGTAATTTATCAAGCGGCCAATAAAAACAAAATTTAATACAGAGTTGTAATAACTTGAAATCAACTTTCAAACAAAATATAAATAATGGAAATAGCTATTAAATTACAGGAATAACGAACTCATGAATTTGTAAGAAAATTTCGGCAATTTCATAGGACCTATTATTACAGCGAAACCAGTTGTCTAAGCAAAAAACGTAAGCAAATAATTTTCTCAGCAAGTCAGCAAGGAAAACGGCTGTCCTGAAAACCGTTAACAGAATAAATATTAACTTGGAATTTATATTCTTATGAATAACAGCTCGCTTTTGAATTACTTAAAGACGGTTTTTCCCGGGACATGAATATTTAATCCTTGTCGTAGTGTTTGACGATTTTGTCGTACCTTTTTTTTTTTTTATCTTGCGGAAATCCCTCGGATACCCCCCCGCCGGCCAGCGGGGGCGGTTATGTCGGGCTTGAACCGACAAAAACCGCACGCCGTCTCGGGTCTACAGACGCCGGGGACTTATCTCGCTAGATTGCGTCATATGTGTGATAGCGTGAGATTTTAAATCTATTTAACTACAGGTTTAATATTTGTAACTTTAGTCGTTACTCGACAATAACCGTAGACTAGCTGTTGCTCGCGACTCTAGCCACGTGGATATTGGTTATCGCGACCAAACATATCCTATGTCCTTTCCTAAACTGTAGTCTATCTCTGTACCAAATTTCATCAAAAACAGTTTAGTGTTTTAGTCATGAAAGCGTAGACGGATAGAGTTACTTTCGCATTCATAATATAAGTATGAATTTAAGTAATATGAAGATCCTAAAAAGGAAATAAAAGATTGTTCATGAAATTAACATTTGTTAACTTAGATTGTTTTGAGAAAATAGCAAAAGTTGAGTCTTGAGAAAATACGAACTTTTGCTACTCACGTGTCATTTGGAAATTACGCATTAAATTACATTTCAGCAGCAAACTATCATGACACAAACCTAGATGATATTGTCGAAAGTTTACGCGAATGTCACACATTGCAATAAAACTATTTTTAACGGATTCTATCGTGATTTATTTGATGTTATTTTATATTTTACATTGGAAAAACGGCTTAACGTATCTGTATGAATTTTGGCACAGAATGTAGATTTAGAACAGTTAGTATATTAATATCTAATTTCAACAATATTTTTCATACCAAAATTTACCACAGAATATTAAGAAACAATTTTGACTCACGAGACTACCATATTGCATGCTGTCAACAGGATTATAACCCGAAAAGGCAAACAAAAGAGCTTATCCCGCAGTGAGCTTAATGATTTTCTCTTAACCTAATTCTCTCTATGGGCCATTCCAGTTTGCCTTTCGTTTCAAGTGTGTATTTTAGATTAAGTAGCTTCGAAAGGGCGAGTGTTATGTTCAGACTGAATTATGTTATCGGATAGCCGTACTCCACTACTGTAATGTTATTGTATTTTTGTATTTGTGTTGTGAATCTTATAAGATTTATTGGAGAACCAACAACACACTTTGATATTGGCAAAAGTTTTTGAGAATATTACACATTGTGGTCACTTAATTCTATGTAGGTATGTCTAGGTATCTAATATACCTAGGGGACTCAGAAACTAGTTACCTAAATTCTGTGGTATAGACATGGCGCGCCTATTTCTAATGTCTTGACAGCGACCAAAAAGTGGTGCATCATTGCTGATGAAGTAGTATTTCTAAATCGATAACATTTTTTTTATCTATACAGCCAGTCTAGTAGTATACTTAAGTAGAAATCATTGGTTAGAAATTTTCTGTTGTAAAAAATATTGTCGCAGTTTCAATTTACCTACTGATATTGATAAAGTTAGCTTAATAAATGCTTGAAGATGTATTCGTGTCATATCATAATTACTGCCGTTGTAAGCTTTATAAATTTTCTGAATTCGCAATGTACTCTGTCCCACATACAAAATGTATCTAAATTGATAGGAAAATGTACCCTCGTCAAATTTTATTATTCTACTTTCAAACGAGGTTCGTACGTACGCATAATATTTTTGATAAATTGAAAACTTCACAGACCATTAACCTGTGTACGGATTATGAAAAATTTGAAGTTTTTGTCTGTAGCCGTCTACACGATGACGTCACGAAATCGTTGCCACTGAGCCAATTTGGACGATGGCTTAGGCAATGTGCCAAAGGTGTTAAATCTTTATTTTTTGACGTGGCCTGTGCCCTTTAAGCTATGATGACGTAACAAAAACATAAAAAAAACATTTTACGTATTGCTACATAAAAATTCGTAGAAATTGCAATGATTGCTATGTGTTTTTAAACTATGATGACGTAACAAAAACATAAAAACATTTTACGAACACTCGTAAGTATGTATGTAAGTATACTACATAACAATTCGTAAAAATTGCAATGATTTCTATGTAACTCGGCTGGTTCCGAGGGTGAGGCGGGAATGGGGGTGGGAACGGGCCACAGAGACAAGATAAATTAGTTAATGATTTTGGCACCTCATTATCTGTTCCTGCTGATTAACGAATGGAGCTCTGGCGCAGCAGCAGTCTTTCATGAAAAACTATAAGTGGCTGGCGGCTCATCAAGAGAAAGGATAGGAAGGCAAACGTCGAGTTCCAAACTACAAGCTTCAGATGCAACCGAGACTAATGCTGTGATGATGATGATGATGATGATGATGATGATGATCATTTTGATATGGTCGATGATGGAACACGCTTGCCTAGTAACAACCTATCCATTCTAGACTTGAAGACTCCCAGGCTATAGGTTACTGGAAACACAGAATCAGGCAAGTCATTTCACTTCTTAGCAGTAGGTACAACGTTTTGTCCCAAACTGAAGGGCACATCGTGGTAAATTTGGTCAAGATCGCGCGAGTGGTTACGGAGGAGTTCAGCCACTAACAAACGGCTATGCCGCGTATAAGAGTCAATAATGAGTTAGGCATTCTAAGTATTATAATGTCATTTCATATGATTTCTTGTTTATCTGGGCCAGAATACTGTCGTTTTTCAAATATAAATTTTGTAACTTGAAAAAGAGGTCTATTAACAAATCGGGGCATGCTAGCTGGTTCCTAAGACAGCAAGTTTGATCTACTCACTGGACTAACTGGCAAACTGCCCGCTTAGTATATGGCTTAAGCTACTAACAATACGTTACCGAATCAATACTCTTTGCATAAAACTTGTCTGAATTGCTTTTAGATTTGGCACTTTCTACGAAAATCCAATTGATTTTTTTATCACACTATTTCCGGCAGTTTGGCTGCTTTTCACTAGTTATAATCACGGGGAGACTAAGACGGTGGCTGTCCCGTCTTTCAAAGTCAAAAATGCTATTCAATTAAATTATAGTATAATATACTGACCAAACGTGGCCCAAAGACTCCGATAAGGAACACAGCGGGCATTTTCATGGTCTATTTACCAACTGAACATATAAAAAAACAGACCATAACATATCTTCACTTCACGCCTGTATCCCCGAAGGGGTAGGCAGAGGTGTATTACACACCCGCGATTCGCCAGTTATATTAAGGTCCCAATGTAATAGGGGCGAGCCTATTACCATCTACCGGGCACATTGTTAAGCGAGCGATAGTTAACATTTATTAATGCACACATAACTACGAAAAGTCAGAGGTGTGTGTCTGGGGCGACTGGGGATCGAACACGAGACCTCGCCTCAGCAGTCCGTTACGTACGCCACTGGGCTATCGCCGCTTATGTAATTACATTGTTTTACAATACTACTTATCATCTAAATAAATCTAAATATTCTTGAATGTTATAATAGCCTTTTTGTCAAAGTTTCATTTTCATTAACCTGTTAAAATGTTGAAGATTGTAGTAAGTAAACATAGTCGTAAACCGTAATTTTCTCATCACTTCATCAAGCTCCAAAATATTTACCCAAAAATAAGAAATAAGTTTCTTGATGCGCATGTTTTACACTCTGCCATATTAGCCCTCGTGAAATCTGTTTCCTAAAATAGGAATGAATTCGGCAAATACAGCAGTGTTTTGTGAATGTGGCATCAAATTGAAATATGCTGATAAAGCCTTCTTGTGTGTACAGCAATAAATGCGACCTGCAATGTATCAACAGCGTACATTACAACAAAGAAAGATAGCCCATAGAAATGTGTTTGTATTTATTTCGGTAGATATATACGTGAGGATTTGTGATGAATACTTTGTCGGTACGAAATGCAGCATTCTGTTAATTATAGTCTATACTAGCTATTTCCCGGGGCTCCATTCGCTTGAAATACTTAGCCGCGATCCACGGAAACTTATTCCCGGTATAGGAAGTACTTAGACTGTTTGCTATTTCAGACTATATAATAATATATAATATAATAATCTTTATTGACAAAAAGATACATTTAACATGTGTGAGAATCCCTGGCTAGTTTCGAAAAACTGTATTACAGGAGCCGGTGTGCCAGACTATATCTATCTCTGTGTTAGTTTCATCCAGATCCAATCATCTGTAAAAAAACATACATTCTCACAAACATTCACATTAAATAATGGTACCTTCCGGGTTCAATCATTCATCAGCTTAGCGTGGTCCCCGGTTGCATCAGACTTTCACCCCGGAGCCCGGCGTCCGGTTACTCTATCTTCTCCTTTAGATTTGGCTTATGAGACTTTTATGGGAGCAACTGCCGTCTGAACTCCCATCCCCAGGAGGAAGGCCTACGCCAAATCCTCGTCCTTCATTCATCAGCTGTACCAGCTTGTAGTGGGCTGGCTTGGCCCCAAGTTTCTCGGTGGCCACATACCATACTCTCCCGATACCTTCATGGTTGAACCAGTCTATTCGTGCTTGAAACGGAGCCGCGGGTATACGCTTGTTATAATAAAACAACTGTAAATGACAGGTGCCTAATTCATTTTCATAGTTTACTTGTCGTTATGATAAAATTTAGGTCGAAGGCAAATTGTTTGACAGGCTGTAATTTAATATTAAAATATTTTAATAAGATATGAGACGGATGCTTCCGGGTAGATTTTCTTTATGGTGCCTTTAGTGTTATTACTTTTACTTATTTATATTATATACTAGCTGTGCCCGCGACTTCGTCCGCGTGGATTAAGATTTTTATGGTTTTAGTTTTTTTTTGCGCGGAACCCTAATTATTTTTTCCAAAATTAAAGTAGCCTATATAACTCCTTGTTACATTATCTATCTGCCAGTGAAAGTCCCGTCAAAATCGGTCCAGCCATTTCAAAGATTAGCCGGAACAAACAGACAGATAGACAGACAGACAGACAGACAAAAATTGTAAAAAATGTTATTTTGGTGTATGTACCGTATATATATTCATATACATGTAGTAAAAAACGGTTATTTCAATATTACAAATTCGACATATCGTCAGTCCCGGTTGCATCTAAACTTAGCTCCATGGAGCCCGCGGTCCGCTCTCCTCACAGATAAATTATACTTACCTCCTACTTTATCTCTTGATTTGGCTTAGGGTGACTATTACGGAAGCGCCAGTCGTTTGACTCCCAACCCCCAAAGAGAAAGTTGCACCAGAGCCTCGGTGACCTCCCAACCCTGAGAGGAAAGCTTGTGCCAGACCCTCGTACGTTGTTTAGCAGGTGTATTGACTTACAAGCGAGGTCAGCGTGGGCTTCAAGGATGTTGATATGGGCCTGTACTTACACCACATGAAAAAATGCCTAATTGAATACGTAATTACGTTACGCGTCAGACCGAAAAACAGTAGGTACAGCAGTTACAAACGATCGGTACATTGAAAGAAATCAATAAATAAATTGGTTTATGTTTAGTTTTCTAAGCTACAGACGACAAATTTGCCGTTTATCATTTTTGTGTTTGTTATTTTATGTATATTTTTAGAGCTTATATAATACAATATATGTATATATAGACTCTTACGAAGGTGATACAAAAAATTTGGACGAATAATACATATTTTAAGTTTTATTGACTAATTCCTGATATTTTCTTGACAGAGTAGTATATATTATATTTAGAGATAAAATATTTTTAGAGCTAGGTACGGTGCGCGGGGGGGTGGCAGGTGAGGCCGCCTGTCACCCCAGCAGAAGCAGGCCGGGACGGTGGGGCGACTAACGCCCCGCTATGTTACCTGCTGCTACGGAACCCTTCATGGGCGAGTCCGACTCGCACTTGGCCGCTTTTTGTAAATTAAAAACTAACAATTAAAAATCACCCGTTAAAAGAACAATCGATAACATATACTTATCTATATATGTATGACATTCACATCTAACAAAGATTGCTCCGTAATTCCGTATTCAGGAGACATGGCGCTCGTATATATGCTGTATATGAAGGTGGTTGCATACAATCCGGGGCGCACCTGCGACACTGGAGTAACGCTAAACTAATTCCGCTCCGAAGTATGTCTGGTATTAACGCGTGTTAAATGGATTGTGTACTGTTTTATGGCAATATGGTATGGTTCATTTAAATGTTATCAGGGCGAGCGTAACGTGCCCTTTTTGCCGTGCCGTGCATTTTTGTGGTATTCTGTATACTAGATTTCGTGAAAATTAAATTATACAAGAATCAATTATATATACAAGAATTGCTCGTTTTGTAAAGACCTTGGTGAAGGGCCTCGCGGCTAAATGGTATCCGAGTTGGTTAACCCATTGCAAGGTTAACTCATATTAGCCAGGTCAGTCTTAGGATAGGTGACCGTTCTTAACAATGAACCCTACGTGCCTCGGAGAGCACATTCATCCATCAGTCCTGGTTGTCATACGAACATCTGAGTCAAGAGTTACGGGTAGTTGAAGCGCTAAAAAGTCCGATAACTTGGTCAACTATAGAACTTCAATATATCCAGTGGGTTGTGGAGGTCAGAAGTTCAGCCGTTTTGTAGTTAGTTTACACTGAAAACCAGCCGACCCCAACAGGAAAAGGCTTAGAGGATGATTGCTATTAGCTTTCTATTTCGCGATATGTACCGTGAGGTTCTGGACTATTTTCAATCATAATTTTTAAATTTCCAAGTTCAAATAAAACACATTTTCTTTCTTTTTATTTCATTCTTTTCATTGATCTGCATTGATTTGCATTGATCTGGGTCATACTATGCATAGTATGTATTTACCAAAAAAAAAATGTAAGGTGGTTTATCCGTATTCTAAAAACCATAACACAAGCTAGTTAAGCTATGCTTACTTTGGGTCTAGATAGCGCTGTGTAGAATGTCCTAGCATATTAAGTACTTTTTTTACGTGTGGAATCCCCCACGGGCTTCACCCCATCGGTGCCAATGATAAATTATATGTCCTAGCATATATTAAGAGGGGTTCACGTACGTGTACACAGTCACACAAACAGAGTGGGGTTCAAACCCGCAATTATTAATTACAAGTCTAACGACTTAGCCATTACGCCACCGCCATTCAAAACACCCTGTATAATAGAGAACTAACGCGTTTATCAACTAAGTTTGTACCGTATGGCGGCCATGATGTGAAGTCACAGTAATTATATTAATATGTTATTACACTCGGTGATGCGTCCCTTGATACCTGGGCGCTTCGCGTGGGGTAATATGGCAACACTGTAATGGCCATAATGACCTGATTATTGTACATTATAGTTATGGTCAGGCGACTGTTGGCATATGTTTAAAATGAGTATGTTGCGTTCGATTGTCAGGTCCTGGGTTTGATTCATAGCTGAAACAAAGTGGTTTTTGACATTTTGTAAGTAAAGAATTATAATGAACAATATTTGATTTATAGTTTAACTTTGATATGCATAACCTATACCCAAAAATAGTACGTATACTTATATAAAGTCACGCCTCTTCCTCAGTGGGATAGATAGAGGCTAGTAGGCCAGGTGTAAACCTGGAAGCATATAGTCTCAGACCACATTTTTCATCTTGCTACGATCCCGGTAACGCCTTTCACTTCTACTTTCATAATTGTTTTCATACAACTCGCCGATAGCGGGTACTCTTGACTTCGCCTTGCTTTGAAAATGTTCTTGATCTATGTAAATGACATATGTAGGCCTAGGTAGACCCTTACCGGATTACCCCTTCAGTCTTCTCTTTCATTCATCATGTATACGTGCCCGAGCCTTCTAAAAATGCCTTTCTCTATATTGGTCACTACATCTTCTGCTAAACCATACCACGAGGTTCTCACATACATAAATACCTACATTCACGAATTACTTCCTGCGGGGCAGACAGTCTATGAAGAAAGAAAGGCAGCCCACCATTTGCTGCTGAATGGGCTTCATGACCTTCCTCTGCTGTCCTTTATTAAACTTTCATGCAATCCCACCGGTTTTGATTCCCCATGGTCTAAGGCGCCAGATAAACAGAACGGACGCGCGTCCTAGACGTGTCTTTGTAACGCCCTGCGCACCCCTGAACCTCTCCGCTCACCCCGAGCAGGTGTGCACGGTGTGTTAAAAGACACGTCCTGACGCGCGTCTGTTCTGTTTGTCTGGCGCCTTAGACCTGCTCCTTTTAAAAAACACCAGCAATGCCTTAAGACGTATATATATATCGGAGAATTTCGAATATCTGGGACGTGTCTAGGTGGCTCAGTTGGTCAGAGCATTCCCCCTGTAAGGGACTGGTCGCGGGTTCAAGTCCCGTCCTAGATGTTCTCTTTTTCCGATCTAAATCTTTCGAAAAAACACCAGCAAGTTTATCAGTGTACGTTCTAAAAGGTGGACCCCGACAGACCTACCTACTTGCCTTCAATCAATCAGCCTATTGCAGTCCATTGCTGGGCATAAGCCTCTCCCAATGTACGCCATCGCACCCGGTTCTGCACCTTCCGCATTTAGCTACATTTTTCAGGTCGTCCAGTCAATCTGGCTGCAATCATCATCATCTTAGCGTTGTTCACGGTGGCATCCGAGACTTTGAGCGCGGAGCATAGGATTCGCCTATTCCTTCTCCTCCTCTTGGTTTGACTTATACAGCTTTTACGGTAGCGACTACCGTCTGAAGTCTCCCCAGCCTTCGCTAGAGCCTCGTCTGTCAATTTACTGGCTGCTGGCTCCGAAAATCTGAGTAGGGCACCAAAAAGTCTTCGCATTATACTCGTACAATATGCTAAAAAATTATACCTATCCTAAAAATATATTAAAACTTGGTCACCTACCTGTTTAATTGTTCGTGTTGGAATTACGGCCACAACCGAGGTTACATTCTGAATATTTAATCGTCATCAACCCAGCAGACCCCAGGAACAAGCTGCACCCCAATTATTCACAATTGAAAATTTTATCAGTATTCACAACGTTGGTAGCTATTTTTTAATGAATAATTTATCAATAACCTTACGCTATACTGGTTACTAAGATAATTCAGTTGTGAACAAATTATATAATTTCATTAGTAAATTAATGTTAATTGTAGCAAAATTTTGAATTGTCGGTAATTCCTAATATCATTAGAAATTAAATTCGTTTCAATGGAGTTTTGAAGCAATTAGTACGCTTTTTTTTTACGTGCGGAATCCCTATTAATAATTAAAAAAATTATAATAACAAAATAAAAAAATAAAGACAAAAGTTACTGGACCAAAGTTGTAGAGAATTTAATTTGCAATAAAAAATGGTAACAATTTTTTTTTATCAGATAAATTGTTTAAGAGATATATCGTAAAAACCATTTCATTTCCCCTATTTTCAAGATGGCGGCCGTGGGACAAGGGTGGCGACCCCACAAATTTGGGTTTAGCTTCACGCTGACCCCCCCTACACATCAAAAAAAATAAAATTGCGTCCTCTAAAAAACGCGACCCCAAATGTAACTTTTCAATGGACTAAAATGAATTCCCATAAATAATAAACAATATTTTTACATATCTATATCATATTATAATTCCCAAAATAAAAATCCTAATTCAATCTATTCCTGTAACCTTCCTTATTCCAATAAAGTATTTCCATAGTACCTTTTTTTTTTTTTTTTCGTGCGGAAATCCCCTCGGGTACCCCCCCGCCGGCCAGCGGGGGCGGTTATGTTGGGCTTGAACCGACTAAAACCGCACGCCGTCTCGGGTCTGCAGACGCCGGGGTGTAAGGTTGCCCATAGAGCATATCCCTCGCACCCCGACTGACCCTGGGCCATCTCCGGTTTCGAGATGGCCCCCTCGGGTTTGGGAACCACGGTGTCCCCGTCTTGCCCCGGTTTGGGGGAGGGGCGCTAGTCGCCCCACCGTCCCGGCCTGCTTCTGCTAGGGTGACAGGCGGCCTCACCTGCCACCCCCAGGCCTGCGCTCATGGAGGACGGAGGTCGTTTAGCGACCTCCGGCGCCTGAGTCGCCTGCGACGCGAGGCGAGCATGTTGCGGGCTCGGCGGGCCGGGAGGGTTCTGAACCTCTCCCGGGCGCGCTCCGCCATCTCCTTCGCGAGCATCACATGCTCGCAGAAGGAGGTGGCGGCAGCCCACGCGCTCGTATTTCCATAGTACCTATCTCCTTAATAATTCAAGCGGTAAGGGCTTGAACAGATTATAGATAGGCATTTTCATACTGCCAAAATACAATTTCAATACAGCTAAAGTTACAACTTCGTACAGAAATGTAAAGAGCTGCTGGAAGTTACCGCACCTATTTAAAGTTGAGAAAGCCCATTGTGGCTTTATGAATATTTTAACAGTATATTTCAATTTGATAGACGCGATTTTAAAAGTCTCATGATAAAGTTCATTGTTTCATGACGAGAAATCAAAGGTTTTGTCTACAGACGTTTTGGTAATTGAACTGGTTCTAATTTCGAATAAACCATTTTATTATAAGCTTTATTATAAGCTTCACCTGTCCCGATGTTTGTCATCAAATCTTGCAAATTAAATTTAATCCTCTTCCCGGTTACCGATTAAGCTGAAATTTTACATACATATGTGAATCGCGTGACAATGCAATATTATGATGACATGGTGCTGATTTGATGATGGAGCTGGAAGGTGGCCATAGGAACTTGGCATTTAAACATCACAACCTCATCGAGTTTGGGCTCATTTGAATCGTCTTGATGAGTCTTTCAATGGTAACCAAGGTCTGGTGATGGAACTGGAAGGTGGTCATAGGAACTCTGTAATGAAACGACGCAACTCCATCGAGTTTCGGCTCGTTTGATTCGTCCTGACGAGTAGTTTGTCTTTCAATGGTAACCAGGGTCTGGAACGTGGTCATAGGAAGTCTGTAATGAAACGACACAAACAAATCGAGTTTCGGATCGGTTGATTTCAAATTTTCAGTTCTTTTTAACAACAAAAACATAATAAATTCTCTTTTTTCTTAATTCTTTGATTAACTAGTTTGGCTAAGAAAAGCATCTGTCATCATCAATAAATCGTTTAGTTTTCACTTCATTTGACGTTCATGAAATCAATCGAAACAATTTAATTTATATTTTTTATTTGTTGTTACTTTAAATTCAGCTGATAATTGAAATCCCGATTTATTAGTGAAATGAATTGCGTCAAAATTTCTGCTTTTTTATTGTGAAGCAGTGGATTCCAAAACAAAACCAAGGCATCTTCACTTGACACTGTTTTAGTGTCAAAATCTGTAATTTAGTTTAACAGGCAGTTACTAACCATAAAGTAATTAGTACCCTCGTAAACACCCATTACCTTTTAATAGTGATCATAATTTCTATGGTGGCGTTAACTGCTTTCCGTTGTTGATGGGATCATCAACAACGGAAAGCAGTTTAACGCGCTTTAACCTAAATTAATGATAACTTTCTCTTTGTTTTAGTTTGATTTCCTAAGGTATTCTAGATATTTTGTATTCTTGTCGTTGTCACTACTCACATACTCTGAAAATTTTCATCAATGATTTCTATACTATATACGAGTATATTAATATACTAGGTACTGCTATACGCTATGACATTAGACTGTCTGAACATTACATTAGACTGGCTGTACCGAACAAAAACATTTGTATCGATTTAGACTACTGATTTTTTCTAGTTGTTATACTGATGGCATTACAAAAAGGCGCATGTCTACACAGATAGGTGTCAAAATTCATTAACTTATTTATCTAGTTTGTGTCCCGTTCCAAACCGTGACACAATTTCTAAACTGCTTGTCATAGAAGTTTTGTATACTTACATTGCTCCTGCTAAGAAGATTTAGGAAATAGTTTTCTATTCGTTTATTGGTGTCATCTTCTCTTATATCTATTGTATTTATTTGCATCATAAACAAATTCATAATTTATACAAAAAGTCATCAATGCTGTTTACAAATGTTTCATACAAATATTTTCGATTGGATGTCAAGCCCATATTTCTTGTAATTAAAATTCCAGCGTTTCCAAAATGGCGGCTTGTGAAACGTGCAAAAAAAATATTCATCGCATTTTTACAAATTATTTTGGAACACAACAAGGTTAAAGAACCAAACATTAAGTAAGTACTAAAAACTGTAATACTGAATTTCGAAGTTCCAAATAGCGATAAACTGTAGCCCAAAAGTACAGAAACGTGATGCACGCCAGTGCGAAAGAATTCCACATCAATTCACACTTTGTCGAATGTAAGTATTCCAGCGCGATGCACGTTAGTGCGAAAATTCAGTAGAAACGAAGGCATGCCTTCGTTTCTACTGAATTTTCGCTCTACTTGCTTACATTAACAAAAAGCATTGATTCGTCGATCGATGATTGCCAGTCAATTACCAGTAAACATCTCTGTGTGAAACAGCGAGTAGCATACCTTCGCGTTCTCTTAACTTTCGCACTAACGTGCATCGTACTGGAATACATTCGAAATATTGGGTGTCGATATCGCGCACTTTCGCACTAACGTCGCATTACCGTACTTTAGGGCTATAGTTGATCGCTATTTAGAACTTCGAAATTCAGTATTAGCGCGCGTCTACATGACGGCGCAGGCCATCGCCACATGATACCCAAAGATCCTATGGGTAATGTTTTAGAGACCTTTGATCCCGAATCGTTCGAAATCAAATCCGTTTGGAACACAAAATAAATATGCAATGAAAAAATAACAATATATTAATAAAAATTATATGCTCGGCGGCCCCATTTACACAGTTTTGCGGTGCGGTACGCTCTGCGGTGGGCTGCGGTGCGCTATGCGGTGTAGCTGCGGTGCGCTCTGCGGCGCCGTGTATAAGGGCGCTTACAGTCTAAATCAAATAATGCTAAGACGGGAAATCGGGTGCTATGGCGCACTTTGGATGAGGCCTACGTCCAACAGTGGACTGTGATATGCTAATTGAAAGTGCATTGCAATACAACTTAATTTTTTGTTTTTAGTCAGAACACTTTCGCGTTTACCAAATAATGTACCAAAATTTCATCGCAATATGGGACTAACAAACTACCCGCAACTTCGTTAGCGTGTATTTCAAAATTGGTTTTAAAGAAAAACTGAAACTGTGATAAGACTGAAAAGCCATCTTATTTACTGTGATGAAATAAATCCCATGTGTTAATCCAAGTGCAAAATTTTATTTAAATCAATTCACCTTTTTATAATGTCATTGTCAGTAATAGGGATTTGTGAAAGTCTTATAATTAAAGTAAGGAAAGTTAAGTTTCATTTGAATCGGTTTCCGATAAAAATCATTAACATCGTCTGCTAAAAGTTTTGAATTTCAAAATTTACTCCAAGATTAAAATCTCCTTTATTAAATTTGTAAGCTACAAGTTTAATGAAGGAGATTATTAGCGTCCGTCGTCGCTGAGAAAATAAGGGTACGAATTCTTTTACTCGTAGCTGTAATGAAACAAATTATTAATGTACGGCAAAAGTGAACCTTGATCCTTGTTTTCCAATTCTGTTATAGCGCTTGCTACTGACTACTTTCATTTTTGATGACCAGTTGCCTGTTTTCGGTCCTTATTTGAGTTCGTTTTGGATTAGGGTTAAGCTGTCACGTACAACATATTTTGCTAACAACATGTGGTTGGCATTACACAATTTTTTCTGTTGCTTTTTTAAGTTAAGTAATTTTCGGTTTGAATACTTAGAATAATATTCGTATTTACACGAAACACGAAAATGAAATAACGAATCCCACCACTGTCTGATTGTTTACAATAATCATATTCGTTTATGATCGAGAGGCATGTATTTTTTTACCTTAGATTATATGCACTAGGAGGTCAGTCCTCCTAGGAGTAAGTGTCTAGGAGAAAGAAAGGAAGAATTCATCCTAGGTCATTCATGTTGCAGGATGGGGAAAAATTAAAACCGGGGGCCACGGCATAATAAACTTTCGGAAAAGATGATGTAACTTAATAAACTATTTCTTAATTTGTTTTTTAGTATTTATGCTCTGTATTTTGTCTACAGGTAAGCTGCATAATTGGCTGATTATTAAGCAAAGATAGAATAAAGGGTAAGTTTTCAGAAAACATCGTTGAAATTTGTGAAGCCGAGTAAAAACAAAAATACCAATATCCGAATTCGAGAACGCGTAGGTAAATAATATAATGATTCTTGAGAAAAAGTTTGAATAAAAGAAAAAAGAAAGAGAAAAGTAAATTCGAAAAGTATAACGGACGTGTTTTGAAAAGACTATATAAACATTAAATTAAAGATTTAAAAACCTCCCTACGCCAGAAAATGCTTATAGATTAAGGAACAACCCTTAATCGAGTAATCGTACGTCAAAAATGCCTTACATCATTTTGGAAAAGAGCTCATACTCTTACACCGCTGGATCAATATTAACCAAACATAGCTAAGAACCACCGCAAGGAAACATGCTGATAAATGAACAAAATTGCATCGAAATCGGTACCTACATTCGTTTGAGAGCTACGATGCCACAGACACACAGAGACATCGACGTCAAACTTATACTACCGTCCTTTTTGCGTCGGGGGTTAAAAATATTCATAGTAAAGGCTGTCGCACACATAGTACTTATCAACCAGCAAACGAATCATCGCCACCTTGCCGTCTAACCAACAGAGGTACCTTTTTTTTCGTGCGGAAATCTCTTCGGATACCCCCCCCCCCGCCGGCCAGCGGGGGCGGTTATCTCGGGCTTAAACCGACTAAAACCGCACGCCGTCTCGGGTCTTAATACGCCGGGGTGTAAGGTTGCCCATAGAGCATATCCCTCAGGGTCAGTCGAGGTGCGACTGACCCTGGGCCATCTCCGGTTTCGAGATGGCCCCCTCGGTCCCAACAGAGGTACCTAGCCGTAGCGGCTCAACGTTTACGTCAAGTTGACCCGGCTACGGTTTATGGCTTGGTGATCGCTAGGTAATGGGTAGCCTCTCGGCCACCAATTTAAGCCGACCGCCACTGTCTCGGAAATTGCGAGTTGACCTGACTTCGCTTGCGGTTCAGAAGCTTGTCTCGAGGTGAGGTGATAGTGCTACGATAGTGATTAGTATGCTGTTTTCAAAGTTTCATTCAAAAAATTAACGACTTCAGTTAATGCCACCATCATCCTCCGAGCCTTTTCCCAAGCGAAGCGGCTGACCTTCGATATTTTCCGTGCATGAAGAAACTGCCATCTGACCTTCACAACCCACTGACGATATCGAAATTCTGTAAATATTAAGACCAGTTGTCGGACTTTTAGGGCATCAACAACCCGTAACCACTGCCATAGATGTTCCTAGTCTGAAGAATGGTTACCCATCTTAAGAATGCTTTGGCTAGTGTTGCTTAACTTTGCAATGTGTTAACCTACTGAGTTATCACTTAGCCACGAACCCTTCTAGTATTACAATGAAATTTTGAAACAATTGGTATGCTAACTTTTCTTGTAGATTTATATCGGAAAAAAAAAACATCCAGGACGGGACTTGAACCCACGACCAGTCCCTTGCAGGGACTCACGGGGACGCGGCCTTCTATTATTATTATTATTCAACTACTTCACACCTCTCCCGTAGTTTGGAAGAGGTGGCTATTATTATTATCCTCATTCAACTACATCACGTACCCGTAGTTTGGAAGGGGCGGCAAGATAGCCCCGGCGAGGTGGGCAACAGTCGGCCGGGGTGTTAGGGCGATTGACAGAGGAATCGCCGGACTATTCGGGCATTATCGAGCAAGACCGCTTTCTGCATCATTATATCTTAAATATTTCCAGCTCTTTAATGTGCACGTCCACGTATTCTATGCGAATTAGGCAGTAGTGCATCTGACGGTAAGCAGGGGTGGCACTTATGGATTGCCACCTACAGAGGGGCAAGAGGAAATGGGGGTAAAGAAATAAATGTAGGACCTCCGGTACTCTGGCGTACTACTGGTGGAGACTGAACTATAGTTCCTTATTATATACAAGCTGTTGCTCGTGGCTCTACCCGCGTCGAATTCTGCTCCCGTTTCCGCCAGAGGAACCAATTCTTAATTTTAAAAAGAACTGAAAATTCACCGAAATTACTAGTATTCCCAAATTATTCCCGAAGTTGTTCGTGAAAGGAGTGGGTTCACGTCGTTAATGTAGTGGCCAGGATTTGATCCCGGGACCTCTCGATCATAAGGCCGACTCCTTCATAAGTAAATTACCCACTATTTACTATCTGCTATTTTAGACTATAATCTATCCCTGTGCTGAATTTCATTCAGGTCTGTTCAGCCGTTCTGGCGTGATTTAGTAACAAACATCGATCCATCCAAACGTTCGCATTTAAAATAGTAGTTAGAAGTAAGTACCTATTTATAGCCAACTGTACCTATTTAATACGTTTAACGAAAAGTGTTAGAGACCATTATTGATTTTATAACATATAACACAACTTCATGCCTGTATCCCTGAAGGGGTAGGCCGAGGTGTATTACACACCCATGATTCGCCAGGTAATGTTAAGGTCGGGCACATTATTCACCGAGCGATAATTAACATTTATTAATGCACACATAACTACGAAAAGTCAGAGGTGTGTGCCCGGGGCGACTGGGGATCGAACTCGAGACCTCGTCTCAGCAGTCCGTTACATACGCCACTGGGCTATCGCCCATATTGATTTTTTGCTCTGCCTTTATTATGTAAGCTATGACTGTATCTTGGCGTGCAGCCAAGTTGCGCCTCGTTTAGGTACCAGATGCGCTCAGGCGTTGGCTCCTTCCTGATCCGATGCGGGTAGTCCCCGAAGCTCCCCTTCCCGGAGATCACCTCCGTCAGTCGGTACGAGAGGCTTCCATGTCGCCTCTCTAGCCAATCCTCCATGATCGGTTCAAGCCGACATAACCACCCCCGCTGCCCGGCGGGGGGATATCCGAAGGGATTTCCGCACGAAAAAAAAAAAGGTACCAGATGCGATTCCAGGGCAAGATGGGGACACCGTGGTTCCCACACCCAAGGGGGCTATCTCAAAGCCGTAGGTGACCTATGGTCAGCTGGGGTGCGAGGGGATTGCCTTATTAGGCCACCTTACACCCGGCATTAGAGACCTGAGACAGGGCGCGGTTCTGGTCGGTTCGAGCCCGACATTACTACCCCCGCTGGCCAGCGGAGGGAGGGGGGGAATTTGTGGGGATTTCCGCACGAAAAAAAAAGGTATGAGATGCGTTAAATATTAAAAAGAAATAACGTTTACAACGAATTTTAAGTTGAATATCTGGGAATTATGCTTGTCTGATGAAGAAGTTTAAGTCAAAACTAACGGAAAAGTCAAAGCTATGAAGATGTATGCAGTAGATTGAAACGAATCTATATAATATATATATGTAGGTAGGTATATAGGTATATGTAGGTAGGTATGTAGGTATCCCTTTGTACTGGACAAGTTCAAAAAACTCTGGTATAGTATCATAGTCCGAAACTCGTTATAATTGATCGTTAAATCTTCTGACTTGTACTTATATTATGGTTATTGGAAAACATAAGCTCCTCCATCGAGTTCCACTCATTAGCCGTACACATGATGAAAATGAAAGTGTTGTGCTGCATGCAACTGATAAGGTTTTCCAATGATGAAAGGGGCATAACAAAACTTCCGGCAGAATTCCCAACCGATTTGGAAAATTTCTCAACCCTTTTGAAACCCGCTCACTGACGTGAACCCAATCCTAACACAAACAATTTACCTTAACTAGAGAAGCTAAGGGAATATTAGTATTTTCAGTTGTAAAAAAATAATAAAAATATCACTGCTTGTTTGTGTACTTACTGATAAATATAAATTACTATTAAATGTCATTGTAGCAATTAGTTAATCAATTAGAATATCAATTAGTTAAATTGATTAAAATTGCAAAAACCATTCTTCAGCATTTTTATAATCAGAAACTAGAGACTAAAACAGCACACCGTCTCGAGTCTGACACATAACTTTTCGCTCTATTACCTGCAACCTGAGAACATAGTAGGTGAAATATCTCGCTAAGAAACACAACAAAATATTTTCAGTCTCAAAATATTTTAGAAGAAGAAATAGAATCTTTAACAAAAACGTTCAGACGCTTTTTTTAATTCTTATATAACTGGTATATATATGTGTTATTTTTACACGCTTTTATTTCATTTGATATGTTAATATTATTTTATTTGAAATGTTTGTATGGTTAGTTTGCTTCGGACAAATCTTGCAAGCTGAATTAGGACCACTTTTGCTTATCTTACAGAGTTGAATTTATACATGTTGAATCAGTTCCAATGATAGCGCATTTTTATGATAGTAAAATTTGAATCGACATTCAGAATTGGTTCCAGATAATAGCACTTTTTAACGGTCAACACCACAGACACGAAAATATGTGTGAAGATTTTAAAAATAGCCTTTAAATATTTTTTTCAAGTTTGTATTATCACTGCAAGCTTATTTGTACCCACAGATGAATGGCATGACGCCATTTACTCGTAGAAGTTAACACATAACTTCTTTTTTAATCTCTTTTTCTTAGATTTTCCAGACGAAGGGCAGGCATGCGATCGGCCAATTGAACTTGTTACCGGCGAACTTTATTTAATAAAAATTTGGTACGAACTTTAAGACTGACAGCAAAATTATAACGTAAACATTAAAAAGATTTTCTCTGTTGCAAGCGCTGGCTTGGTGTCATAAAAATTACATATTTATTGATGTCTCACTGTTAGGAATGCCGAAGTTCGTGGGAAGTGGAGGAGTGAAAGTGAAATAGCGGACTCTGGGCTTCGTAAGGAAAGCCTTGAAAGCAACAGGAATTGACACCACATTGATGATGATGACTCTGCCCTATCCTTAAGTCGCCTTATGACACCCACGGATAGAGATTGGTTACCAAAAAAATATAAGAACCTATTTATTTGAACCGACAGTAGTTACATTGTGTGTCACATCTAAAGCAAACAATAATATTTTATCTGACGCACAGTATTTAACGTATCATAGCCTAATAAAATTACAGACTGATTGATTCAAAAAAACATTCTTAATGAGGCGGAGTTATAGAAAAAAAACATAACATACATAAACATAACATCACGCTTGTATCCCCGAAGGGGTAGGCAGAGGTGTATTACACACCCACTATTTGCCAGTTATGTTTAGGTCCCAATGTAATAGGGGGCGAGCCTATTGCCATCTACCGGGCATATTACTAAGCGAGCGATAATCAACATTTTTAATACACACATAACTACGAAAAGTCAGAGGTGCGTGCCCGGGCCGACTGGGGATCGAACTCGACACCTCGTCTCGGCAGTCCGTTACGTACACCACTGGCATATCGCCGCTATAATCAGAGGTGTGTTCCCGGGGCGACTGGGGAAAAAAACGCCATTTAAAAATTACGTTTCGTTTGCATTTTTTCAACTATTGGCCACAATTTGACATAATCTTTTTGACATGTATAATATGTATGTATTTACAAAAAAAAAAAAGAGTATATAAGTATGTTTATCCGCATTCTGGAACCCATAACACAAGCTAGTTAAACTATGCTTACTTTGGGTCTAGAAAGCGCTGTGTAGAATGTCGTAGAATATTTATTATTTATTTATTATTATTATTATAATCACATTAGAATCAATGTTGGATGTTAATAACTTTGTTACGAGAATACCTTTTATAACATTTGTGAGATCGAGATTAGATCGTAACTAAATTTTGATCATATATTCATTACGAGAATTTACCTTGAGAATTGACCAGGTAGCTTACTTGGCAGAATATTCCAATTAGAAGGTGACTTTTACCGAATAATATTACACCAGTAGGTAAAAATAAAAGAAGTGTAAGAAGTAAAAATTAACAGACTTAGACTCGAAATAACTAAGAAAAACGAAATGAAAATAAGAAAAGTAATCAGTGCGTACCTTTGCAGAGTTTTTCGCCAATACTTACTACTAGTACGCGTGCGTGAGAATGGAAAGTAAAGAAGAGAAATAAATATTCATTTTTATTTGAGTAGAACTATCCAACTTTGCGAAGTACAATTTATTTAATATTCACATGCCTGCTGGCAAAGTTTTGTTAGAGCCGGCTGATTAATAGCACATTCGAGAAAAAGTTTATACTAAGAACTTATTTTAGAGGCCCTTTTTTTTTTTTTTACGTGCGGATATCCCTTCGGATACCCGACACAACCACCCCCGCTGGCCAGCGGGGGTGGTTATGTCGTATCTCGACTAAAACCGCACGGTGTCCTCCCCAAGTGTCCGTTGCCGGGATAGCCCTCGAAAGGATAACCCCAGGGTTGCCGGCGGACTTTGGCCGCCACCGCGGCCTCGCCTGGTGGGGTCGGGTTTTATCCCGCTTCGGTGAGTTGGCAGGCGTGTGTCACACGACACACCTCCGCCACGGCCTGCTTCTGTAAGGACGGCGAGTCGGCCAACTGCCGTCCTCAGGCCCCGATCATGGAGGTTGGTAGTCCCGGGTGTAGATGAGTCTGCGGCGTCCTCGCCGCAGACTGCGAAACTCGGGGGGCAGGGTTCTCTCCCGCTCCCTCTCCGCCGTCTCTTTCGCGCGCATTACCTGCTCGCAGAAAGAGGCGGCGGCGTGCCACTTGCTCCCGTCGGAGACCACGGCCCTCACCATGGTCTCCAACGAGAGAACGTGCACGCCCAGGACCGCAACGAGATCCCGGCATTTTAGAGGCCCTGATGGAATTTCGATTCCAGACTTAATTTTCAAATTGTAATTCGCTAACGATACTTTGTTATTGTTCTTATTTGACTTTTATTTTGTTTATGCTTTTTCAATGGATGCGATTTGTGTTGTTTTATTTTTATTTACACTGTTGCTTTTCAGCAGTCATGACGTCGGCTGTGCAATGGCCAGGATTCGAACCCGGGGCCCCTCTATCGTAAGGCCGACTCCTTAACCACTAAGCTACCGACGCTTACTACTATCCTACTATTTACAACGTAAACAACCGCGTTTAAAAGCCATACATACGATTTAAAGGTACGTACAATATGTAGTATCCGACTCTTGATTTGAGAAGTCGGGAAGAAAAGTGAGAGTCCGGTTAAAATTGGCATGCTTTGATTTTGTAGAGCATTCTCTCTGAATACCCTATAAACATGAATGGATAAAGAAAGCAAGTTAATGATCCGCACTGAAAGTAAAGATGATCTCAATATATAGTATATAAAATTTCAGTACCTTGTGGTTTACCCTCGTTCATAAAAGATAAGCACATGAGTAAAAATACGTAAAGAAGCTAAATAAGTAGGCTTTTATCTCATAAACACCCCTCGTTTACATAGTCAGTTTCCGCACGATAAAAAAAAAAAAAAAAAAAAGGTATAGATCAACCTTCTTACATCGTTACAAAAATCTCTACAAAAATAAATACTAATGTAGAAATATAGATACCGAATTCTCTTTATTGTATACTAAAAACAAAATGCACTAAAAAATATACCTCAAAAAATGTACAAAGTAAAATAAACACTAAACATACCTTTTTTTTTTTTTTTTTTTTATCGTGCGGAAATCCCTTCGGATACCCCCAAGCCGGCCAGCGGGGGCGGTTATGTCGGGCTTGCACCGACTAAAACCGCACGCCGTCTCGGGTCTTTAGACGCTGGGGTGTAAGGTTACCCATAGAGCATATCCCTCGCACCCCGGCTGACCCTGGGCCATCTCACCACTAACAGCATCGCTCATCCTGTCTCCTCTGAAAGCAGAGGAGTACGGAGAGCGATGTGTTCCCGCCACGTTGGGTATTGGCCGACGATCAATGCCAACCCTATGAAGAAGCCAAGACCAAGAGGGAAGCCATTGACCGCCGCCCAGGGTGTACCGGCCGCTCCGATTCCGTTCCCCCCGGACTGCAGCGGGATCGGAATCGGAGCGACACTCGAAGAGGTTACCCAACACACACCCCAACACTAAACATACCTAACGGTGACTGAGTACCAATTTATATTAGCACCCAATAATGTAACAAAATCTACCAATCTATCATACTCCATGTCAACAGCCATGCTACTTTATTATCATAAAAACCTCCGTAAGAACCTACTTCACCTTTTGAAATATTCATGGCCCAGGCCTACACGGTCCATTTTCATTAGCGTCTTATAAATATGTACGGAATCTTAAACTTAAGAAAATACGAAGCAAACTGAGTTTCCGAGGAAATGGACGGCGTCATGTATTTTTATTTATTTTCTTTGAATGAAGGTGTCGATGCGGGATTCGCCACGACGCCTCCTCTAATGGCCTTTATATGATAAAGGCCATTAGAGGCCATTTTGTGTGTGTCATATCATAAGCAAGAAACAGCAAACCTTTATTCCGTGCCTTTGTTATTTGAACAAAATATATGATTTATTATATTTGATATTGGCGCCCTACCGTGGGTCCTCACTAACATCAAATATTTAATATAGAATAGAACATATATCCGAGTAATCTTTACCTTCGTCTAGCTGGCAAGATTTCGATCCAATAATTCAGTTTCGAAATGATTGTTACTTTAGCTTATTGGCGCCCAAAATGGCACTTGCTTGGACTATAATTTACGCCGGACAACCTCTATCCATTGTCAAGGGAATTTAACTAACCGTTGACCTGTAACATCCACTATCTCGTACATCACAGCCATAAGCCTAAGAGACATCTGATTGTCTTAGCGGACCTTTGGTGATCGATTCATAATATTACTCCATTGATTCATTTCGCCAGCTAAGCTAAATTGCTAGTATTAGTAGTGGGTTCACATCGGTGGTATGCTGAGAGATAGAGATTTTGACCATACAACCTTTTAATTGCAAATCCAATGCAGTTCCCATTACGACACCTATTTCACTACTAATTTTATCAACTATACGTTATTCCAACGAAGAGTTAATATGAACAGTAAAATTATATTTGATTACCTGGTTTACTTCTGATCGTAAGGTTGTTAAGGTTTGAAATACATTCTTTCGACTCTTAACTATCTGCAGAATTTTTATTCCATATGTCAATATTTCATTAGGTCGTTACATATGAAATTGCCGTTTTTCTTGAAGAAATTGAAGGAAACCCAATTTTCAGTACTAACATTTTTGCATTTTTTTTAGGAATGACAAATCCAAATTTTATGTTTTTTTTGTGTATGAATGAGACAACATTAAGCTAACAAACAGCAACTTTTATTACATTTTTGAAAAGTGACAGCCGTTACGTAATACGAAATTTATCATCAAAATGGAAAGCATTTAGAAAGTACTGTTTTTGAAGATCGAATTAATTTATCAAGCGGCCAATAAAAACAAAATTTAACAGAGTTGTAAAATCTTGAAATCAATATTCAAACAAAATATAAATAATGGAAATAGCTAATAAATTACAGGAATAACGAACTCATGAATTTGTAAGAAAATTTCGGCAATTTCATAGGTAAAGACCTATTATTACCTGAACGAAAGTGAATGATGATATTATATTATGTCATTAAGCGAAACCTTTATGCCACAAGAGTAGACGTAGAATCAAATAACTTTTCTACTTTGTTCAGGTACGGCGGGTTAAAATATAAATTGTGCGTTGTTGAACGACCTGAAGACACCTTTCTAATTGTAATTACACACAACGAAGACACTTTCCATGATTGCTATTATTACTATTATCGTTTCTCACATAAGAGTCGATGACCTTTTAATGTTCTCATTTGTCAACTTTGACTTTATTCGAACGTTCGAAAATTGTAATTTTAACTATAGAAGGGAACGGTGTATTAGTGGATATTTGATTAAGTTAAAAAGTTAACATTAATATTTGCGTTTAGCATTTACATGTTTCGTAAAAAGTTTATTCTACTGCCTAATAATATATGACGGCCTCTGTGGCGTAGCGGTAGTGCATTCGACTGCTACGACAGGGGGCGCGGGTTCGATTCCCGCTCAGTGCAAATATTTGTATGCATGAATATGTCTATTTGCATTGGTCTGGGTATTTCTATGTATAATATGAGACCGTAATCTTAGCAATCCATGGATTCTCCGTGCGGGTGCCGGGTCCATCGCGTTGCTGAGTTGGGAACTCGGGACAGTGCCTGGGACTTGCCCAAGTGTAGGTTTAGAAGGGGCCCCTTTTGTTGATGTACATCAACACTCACCTTCACTACCCAAGTTCCCCTCCCTGCCTAACCAAATTTGATACGAACCTACTAGTGCCGCTTTAGACATTCGTCCTAGTAATGAGCTTATTGTAGCTCTCGATAGGCCTAGATCTTTAAGTAGGTTATAGAGAGATTTTGCTGGTATACCTCTCGCTCCCACTTCCACTGCATACAAATTAACCACGTAACCGTTTTTGATTAATTCGTTTGTGAGATCATAGTATTTATTTTTCTTTATTGTGTGGTCCTTCGGTATATTTGTTTCCCACGGTACAGTAAGTTCCACAAGAACCACATGTTTTAACCTCTTAGAATATAGGAATATGTCAGGTCTAGATGACGAAACCCCAACATCCTCCGGAATTTTATAGTGCTTTTCATACGTGTCGATTAGGAGAGTCCAATCTGGGGCAGTATCTAAGATTGAATAAGGTTTGTTCCTGGGTGTTATGGATGAACCTTCAGACACAAAGTTGATATGACGTCTGTTAGTAGTCAATCCTTTTTGGGCTCTAGCTACTGCCAGACTCATTGCTTCACGTATGATGATAAGCACCTTATCGTGGCAGCGTGAGTAATGGCCTCTATCGAGAAGCACCCTACATCTACTAATATGTGTCTAGCCGTCCCTATTGCCTCACCACAAGTATAACATTGTTTTTCTGTGGCCTTCCCCCACCTTACCAGATTACTCTGGTCTGGGAGGGTCATCTGAAAGGCGTTAAGATAAAATTTTAACAGGGCCGGCGACCAGTCATAGATCAAGGTGCGCCACTTTAAGGCCATCGGTATGCAGAACTCTCCCATTGTCAACCATTCATTTTGGATTTCCAAATTCATCGCGTGCACTCGATATTTATCATTTTCGTCTTGTTTTAGAAAGGACTTAAGTATATCCTGGTCCCTTTCTGGCTCTCGTACTCCCAACCCCACTCTGTTTGACTGGGCCCCTATCATAAATCGTTTATGGAATAGAAGTCTAGATTCAAGCTCGGACGCGTTATTATCTTTCGGGAGTGCCCTGATTGTGACATCTTGGGATTTTCCTAAGATGTGGGCTTTGGTAACTCTAAGATGTTTATAGAGCTCCGATGGTTTCTTAAGTTTCATCCCAAAATTATTTTGATCCCTAAATAGAGCAGAGGAATCAGCAGAGTGCGCTAGTCCAAGCCACGATTTTAGCGATTTTATGACAGTTGCATCTATTTTCGCCAGTAAGGTTTTACCGAATTCATACACCAGTATTTACAAAAAAAAAGTATGTAAGTATGTTTATCCGCATTCTGGAACCCATAACAGATGCTAGTTAAACTATGCTTACTTTGGGTCTAGAAAGTTTGTGAAAATATTTTGTATATTCGATACTCAAACAAGCTCAAAAAAACATTGACTACATCCGCGTTAAATTGGGACAAGATCGAGCTATTTATCCTTCTGCAGTCACCACTCTAAGTAATTTCATCTTATATTTTCGATTACATATCTCAACCTCTATAGGTATTTATATTATGCAGAGGATGCCCTTTTCTACGTGACTGACTACAACGCAGAACCGAAACTATCGAAGCTAAAAAAATCTTCGTATATCTGCTCTCATCGAGTTTTGATGAAATCATCCGCTCTGTAAAACGCTTCTGAGATTATGAATTGCTCGAATAAGTTACGTGAAACATGAAATATTCTACAGAAATAAACCAGTGTACAAGGTGTGGAAACTGTTCAAAATGAAGTTTTGATCGAGGGCGTCGAGTGTCTCGATCTGTGGTCGGAATAAATCAAAACAGAAATCAACAGGGAATAATCTAATCTGGCCACACAATACGCCGCGGTGTGAATTTCAGATAATTCGTTCAACTTTGAATGTACCTACTCGTCAGCTGTGAGTTCAATAGAATATTTTGAACGAAAGCTTTTTGTTAGGGCGACGAGTGATAAATTAAGGGGGATATTGAGGAATAGAGATATCTCTTGAAGTTTTTTGCATTTCTATTTTAGATAGATACAGTCAACGACAAAAGTGGCTGAACACGGAAATATTAACAAACCCTTCTTTTAAATTGAAATACATGGCCTATAACTGACCCATAAGTAGTTCTGTAATCTCCAGCGGACGAAGTTAATATATTTGATGTTTAGTTTATTATTTTATGAAAGGTTTATGAGCTAAGGGGATCCATAAATTATATTTTTTTAAGCTACACTTGTCGTTGACTGTACTTGTGTTTTTTTATTTACATTTAACAAATATAAGTAACTTTAACGAAGTATTAGTGATCTAAGAGTGAATTTCACCAGTGAAAATCCGTTCAACTAAATTCACGTTTTACTCAATGAAATTCATGGAATAAAAATGTGTTAACGCATTAGTTCGCCTTGCAATTCGCTCTAAATATTCTTTGTTATATATATATACATATAGAATAGTTACTTCCTTTTAATTTTATTATGTGCCCATGATACATAATACCATAAATACAATAAATCAATAACGTATAATATTATGTACTTTAACGCCATGGAGGCTCTGGGCTGTTTCGGTTAACGGAAGACCTTATGAATTATATGTACATAGGGTAAATTT
This sequence comes from Cybosia mesomella, assembly GCA_946251805.1. Taxonomy (NCBI): domain Eukaryota; kingdom Metazoa; phylum Arthropoda; class Insecta; order Lepidoptera; family Erebidae; genus Cybosia; species Cybosia mesomella. Next base: position 7,099,480 of record OX276406.1, read on the forward strand.
TTATTAAAAGCTTTTCTCGCAGAGCGTAACTTTACATGCTGATCCTATCTGACGAATATACATAGAAACATCAAATATACATATTCATGGAATCATGAATACAAATATTTGCACTGAGAGGGAATCGAACCCGCCACTCCTGACGTAGCCGTCTATGGCTTTACCACCACGAGGGTCGTCAAAGTAGAGTACACATATACTATACGCGTCTAAGCTATCAAATATTGAAGTAATCCTTAAATCGAGTGATTGGGGTGCTCGTTCGCGTGAAATAACTAAATATAACGTCAATATTGCTCTAGGGGCTAATCCGCGATAAATTCCAAGCGCAGAGGGGTTTGGATTACAAAAAATTCTACTCTTTGATTACTTTTTTTTCGTTTGAGCTTATTCCCCAGAGTATATATAATCTGAGAGTATCTATATAGTACCTGCTGACCTAGCAAACTTCGTTTCGCCTTGGAATCAAATTATGTTGGTTACCTTATCAGCAGAATTTATTTCGTGAATGTCTCCTTGCACCCCGGCATTAAAAATACCCGAGACGGCGTGAGGTTTGGTCGGTCCGAGTCCGATGTCCGAGACCCGTTCTTGAGTTCATCGCGGTCAGCACTAAAACAACTTTGTTGGCGTGGATCCGCAGTCGTATACTTTTACGGGAGCGACTAACGTCTGCCGCCTCAACCCTGTGAGGAAAGCCTGAAGGTGTGCTTGGTTTGGGCTATCCCCATCTCCATGCATGCACCCAGGTATACTCCACCACCTAGTTTAGGAGACAAATATAACAATAAGTTTCCCAACCTAGTAAACATTCATCGAAAAATGCCCTACTTTTATGCCCAGCCATTACAGACGAACAAATACGCTTTGTTCCCCTATTTCCATAACATCATAATAACTTTCCATAAAACTAATGAGATGAATACGTTCCGTCTGCCTTCATAAACAATATAAGCGTATTGCTGTGAATAGTATTATGTAAAACTGCTGCATTGGTATCAAACATACTATGTAATAAGTGTTTCAAGTAAGCATAGGAGTGAAATCCTCCATTTTGTTTAAGTATTGCATGTCAACCTTTAAGAACTTTAAGTGGGGTTTGCAAAAATAAAAAGCACATCAATTAGCCATTAAGAAAACCATCATTGATAAATTTAAAGAATAAATACTTAGTATTTATTTCGATTCGTATCTTACTGCTTACAAAAATATCAATTTTTGAAAGTGTGTGAAGTGACATGTCCACGGAGCAGTTCCGAAAATGGCGGCAATCGGGCGTCGCACGGTGGATCCTGTTGTATGGGATGGTTGGTCAATATTATTTAACTACGTTCCGAGACTTAAGCTAAGTCTTAAAGGTGTATAATACATACATACGTACCTAAATACATAAAATCACGCTTATTTCTTACTGGGGTAGGCAGAGACCACTGATTTCCACTTGCAACGCTCCCGGCGAACATCTTGAGTTTTAACAAGCTTTACAGATTCTTGTTTAAAATGAATGCTTAGAGGTCGACAAAACCTTGGCGATGAGGATTGGGAATTAAACCACACAATTTTGCTTTCTAATTCGTTGGTGATCAGTTTTAAAGGGACCATGCATGTTTGAAAAGCAAATTTGTCATCGTTTGATACTGAATGGAATTTTTGCATGTACTGGCTATGACCTCTACCGTCGAAACCCCACTTAGATAGAAGAGTTAATTGTGTCTCAGATATTGACTGTAACACTTCTTGTGTTTTAAGCAAGCGACTTGCGGTATGGTCGAGCAAATTTTGAAGAGGTACTCGAGCAGTAGTTTCAGTTACGTTAACGTTAGCAGGGTAACATACACCTTTAGCCTCCTGCAAACGTTTATAAGAAGGAAAGATATGAGGCGCGTAGCTTTGTACCACGTTATACTGCTTCTTACTCAATTTCGCTTCAGTGAACATAGGCAAAGCGGATTGATTAGACACTGCCTCTTGTTCATTTACTGTGGTTTTCGGTGATATAATATCTTTTAATTTATTTAATTGGGAATGGTGGCCTTAGGTTCGAAAATTCATTTGAGCAGAATTAAGAAGTTCACTGCCAGAACCGGATGCACGTAAAACTTCGGTCTTCCTACGCTTACTGCGGTCACTACACTGCTCAAAATCCTTCGGGGGCCTACCTGGGCTGACCCTTTGCTTAATAATATATTTTAAAAAAATGCAAGTCTCATCTGGCCACGTTGAACTATTTTTTAAAAACCTTTCTTTGATTCTGTTCGACGATAGCCATTTTATTTTAAAAGATTTAAGAAAATTATGCTGTGTTTCTTTAAGGGAAGTAACACCTGAAGCAGGGCAGTTGGTTTTTGCAATAATTATCTCCTCTAATTTTAAAAACTTGCTATCTAATTTCTTGTATTGAATTGTAAACAATTTGTCACACAAATCTCTCCTTTTTACTGGATAATCCACTATTCCTAAGAAAAAAAAACGAGAAAATAACCTATATAATTAGGCTATAATAGAATTCAAAACTATTAATTCATGTTAAATACGAAAATTTTCACAGTTAAGTGTAATAACTAACCGAAACATGAGCGGCTCATATTTTTAATCTACTACCGAGAAACTATAAACCACTGCCATTTGAAAAAGAGCATTTTGTCAAAACTTTTGATATCAACTATATAAAATACACTAACTAACGAGTAATCGAGAACTAATTAGTACCCTGACAAAATGCACTTTTTCGAAAAAAATCAGTATCAAAACTGCACTTCTGAAGAAAAAGTGGTTTTTAAATAAAAAATTATTATGAAGAAGCACAATATCGTGAAGCACTAAATTTATATATTTTAAATACTACATACCTTCAGCATCACTAATGTTTTTTTTTATTAATTATACCCTGTTACTTTTAAAGTAATACAATGTTTCAATACTGCACCAAACTTAGAAAACGTAATTGACTACAAGGAAAATACAAATTAGGTCAACTTTGTCCTATCATAAAAAGTATACCAGACAACCAATACTACTTTAATTACATAAAATAAATGTGGTATACACTCTATTTGCTAAATCGGTGAAAAAAAATTATATACCGGTATTTTTTAAATTTTGATTTATGACCAACCAGTTCATACTACAGGATCCACCGTGCGTCGGCTCCCGACGTATAGGATGCAGGAATTCACCGAAACAGCAATGTAGCCCGTAGGCCAGAATACCATGGTGCCACTCCAGCCATGCCTCAAACACCCACCCAAAAATATCTACCAGCTATCACTCTATAAGTATGGATGTTTGTTACTCTTTCAGGCAAAAACGGCGGAACGAATTTGGCTCAAATTTGGTACAGGGATAGATTATAGTCTGGATGGAATAACACATAGGATACTTTTTATCCCTGGAATAGGTTCTCATGGGCAACAGCTAGTAGTTGATATGAGAATGTCTGAGCAAGGTTTCTAGATTTTAACACACATCTATCACTCAAAGCCTAAGTATTAACTGTACTTATATTGTTACATATATTTTTAGCTGTGTATATATTTATACTAGAGAATACTGAATATCCGTATCTGTGTCTGCGGTTAACCACGTGGAACAATAATTTGTACTTGTATCCGTTAGTTCTTAGCGTTAGGTCTGATTTTCAAATATTAGCTGAATTCATTTGCATATATTAGGTTTGATAGTATTATTATGTTTTCCAATAAATAACTTTTATCTCAAGATTGATACAAGTATAATACTTTAATCATAGACAGTTTCTAATTGATTCCTATTAACTCGTTATAGAACACACATATTGTACTTAATAGAATAAGAATAAACAGTAAAAATCTAAGTGTTTCTTTAGATTTTTTCGAAACACCTGCACCATTATCCTTATTATATCCATAACTTTCGTCATGGACTTCATGGACTATTTGTCATCGTGTTTTAACGCAAAATATATTTAATGCATATACTATATATATACTAAATATTCAATTTATAACTCTTTTGATGACAAAGATGTAAATATTGCAAAAAAACAATTACTGGATTCTGCACTATTGAGGCATATATTAAATAACCACGTGAAGTCAAAAAACAGACCAAAATGTAATTTACATACACAAAGCGAGATGTTCATAAACTATAACGAACGTTAAATTCCGTATCCGTGTTTGCGGATCTGGACATTAATAATCCACATCCGTGACCGTTTCCTCGGATATACGTCATAAACAAACCAGCACATCTCTGTTAGGTAACTTTAATGTTGAAACGACAACTCGAATCTGATATTGTTATGAAAAATTACGTGACAATGACGCAGGATATTCTTGTTAATGTTATAGAAGTGTGTCTATCGTTTCTCCCTCCTTCACGGTTTTAGGTACTTACTGCAACTGGGCAATATACAAACTACACAATCAAAATTCCACTGGCTGGCGGGGGGGTATCCGAAGGGATTTCCGCACGAAAAAAAAAGGTACTGCAACTGGGCAATGTGATTTTTTATGTAGACATACCTACATAGCTTATGAAGTCGACACTGTTTGAGGCTTTTTATCCCTAAAAGTATTTGGCTCTGTGAGATGTTGGTACGGAATTGGTAGAAATAATGAGTTCGGGGTGTACGGTGTACGTTCCATGGTAAACCACTGCTCAGGCTGTCAAACTATGGACCATCATTTTAGAATCGATAGCATCTGACATTTCAACAGAAACATCCTATAACATTTCGCCTTACCCGGGAATCAGACCCAGTACTTAGCGGTCGCACCCAAATAGGTAAACAGCGCAAATTTATACTAAGAATCAACGATATTCCTACAAAATAATATAATAAAACCACATTTCGAAGCACGACGAAGTTGATTAACACACATACAAATATTTCTTTCATATAATCAAGATTATACCGTATCCTGTCAATAATGTTTCGGTAAGTATCTGTGGCGCATCCACCGGGAGACAACGCCGCAGTGCCAGCACTGCGAGGATCCTGGCGAAGACACGGCGCTCCACACGTTGGTAGAGTGCCCTGCGTGGGCGAGTCAACGCCGGGATCTCGTTGCGGTCCTGGGCGTGGACGTTCTCTCGTTGGAGACCATGGTGAGGGCTGTGGTCTCCGACGGGAGCAAGTGGCACGCCGCCGCCTCTTTCTGCGAGCAGGTAATGCACGCGAAAGAGACGGCGGAGAGGGAGCGGGAGAGAACCCTGCCCCCCGAGTTTCGCAGTCCGCGGCGAGGACGCCGCAGACTCATCTACGCCCGGGACTACCGACCTCCATGATCGGGACCTGAGGACGGCAGTTGGCCGACTCGCCGTCCTTACAGAAGCAGGCCGTGGCGGAGGCGTGTCGTGTGTGCCCTACACACGCCTGCCAACTCACCGAAGCGGGATAAAACCCGACCCCACCAGGCGAGGCTGCGGTGGCGGCCAAAGTCCGCCGGCAACCCTGGGGTTATCCTTTCGAGGGCTTACCCGGGGTGCCCGGCAACGGACACTTGGGGAGGACACCGTGCGGTTTTAGTCGAGACACGACATAACCACCCCCGCTGGCCAGCGGGGGGGTATCCGAAGGGATTTCCGCACGTAAAAAAAAAAAAAAAAAAATCCTGTCAATACCAAAAGCTACCAATAAATCTCTTCTTTCGTTTACATATAAAATCCTCCCAAACCGTGTGTTCGATTGACCCCTCACGCCGAACGTCAATCACCTAATAAATTATCTTCCACAATTATTGATGAGACTATTGTTAGCTAGCTATCCGAGGGGCCCCTCTTATAGGATAACGGGGTCCTTTTCTGAATTGGGCCATGCCGGATAATAAATTATGGTCCGGAATTTTATAAGGAAATTAAGAGCAAAAATGTTTACCGAATGATTTCTTTATTCCCCTGATAGATTTGTTTTGACGTGACTGAGTAAACCGTCTGTAATTTATTCGTATTTTGTTTTTTTAAGCAAATTGATTTAAATCGCCTGTGGTTTAAATTACTTCTCAATATTTAGCTTCAGTGATTTATTTATGATGAATATTAAGTCGGAATACTGAGTCAGGTCACCACAATTGGGTCTTTCCAATTTATTGCCGTATGTTGTTTTTTAGCTGCTGTGAACCAAAAAAAGCAAAGAAATTTATGACTCGTGTATATGTAATATCTATTACTACAGCCAGCCACTAGCGAATATTAAGATATTTCCGTACATTAATAGCCGAACGTTAACCTAAATTACGGCTTTATGGTGTTGAACCATGACAATGATTAATGGGTACACTTATAGTCTTTACTAAAAAACGATTCTTTTTGTGCAAAACAATTTTTAGAGGACAATGATTTTTGTGATTTTGCCTTTTTTTTTCTATGGCAAACACATAGTAGAAATCGCATTAGGGTCTAATCCCGCTTATTGTGCCGCCTGGGTCCTTACTTGCCTTAAAAAAAATCGCTACTAGTCGTGTTATTGATTATAATTCGCCCAATTGATATTTTTGAGTTGTAGGTATAAAATTAGACACTTTATTTTACATTTTTATTATTTTACTTTATTTCATTGTAAGTTTGGTCCCATGTAATAATGGGCGAGTCCATTGCTACTGCTACCGACCAAGAATGACTAAACTACAAATTTCGATAAAACCTGTACCAACCTAAGAATGAAACATAAAGGCAGTTGGAGTACATAAGTACATTACACAAAAAATCATCAAATCAGCCATTACAGCCACCTCATCTTCATTGATGCCTCTTTTGCTCCAAAATAATAATGACAATATTAAATCTTCACACCATGTCTATAATATATGGAAGCTCAATTTAATAACCGAGACTCTATTCATACGGAAGCTCAATTCATATTTATTTCTTATGGCGCCTTAAAAGTTAATAAAATTTCATAACGTAACTGTACGATGCGAAATGTGCTAACATTACTAGCAGTTTGGCACCCCTTGCATGTTGGTGCTCAAAAAAAGAAATATAATTTGAATTTCGAATAAATAAAAAACCGCGCGTGCAAAGTATAAATTTTTCCGGGTAACTTTGGCGCTAACAAGCTAAATTAATTAACAGAATAAAGTCCTACCGCTTGGGAATTTATTAGGTTATTCGTTGCCGAGTTGGCGTTTATTTGATTTCCCGTAGGTTCCCTAGCTTGGATCAATTATTATGTGCTCTTGATTAACCACTATATTAACCCACTATTATTTTAAGCGTAGCGAGCCGAAAGCGAGCGAAGCGTCTTTGGTTTCAAAGTTGCATTTCAAACAAATGATACTCCTCCGAGACCGTTTGACCGATCTCGACCAAATTTGCCACGGTGATCAAGTAGACATTACTGAGTGTCGTAAGGGGTCGAATGTCCAGATCGGTCTTACCATCGAGGAATAATCACCGAAAAACCAAATCAATGGAAAAAGTCGACCGGTCACGTTGACCTATTGTTGGATAGGCAAATTTCGCTACGCTTAAGTTTGGGTTGATTGCGAAGCTGGTAACCGTCCTAGTTAGTTTAAGAGTTAGATTGTTAAAAACCGGAATAAAAAAATTGTATTGATCACAGCCTGACCACTATTTTTTTACTGACATTACAAAAAGGTGCGTTTTGCTTATACAGATAGGTGTCAAAGTTTATTAAATCATTTATCTAGTTTCTGCGTCCCTTTCCGAATTCGAAATTCAAAATTCATTCTCGCCTCACCATAACTAATCTTGCCTTTGCACTCCTTTCCATGTTAAAGTTGCCTGGAAGAAATCATTTTGAGCGATAAGGCGCTCATTGTTATGTCTGTACTGTCAAAATTGACATGAATCGCGATCAAAGAGTTACCTGGGCCATATATAATATATACCATATGAACCTGCTCAGCTATTTCTTTGAGCGTGAGCAGAACCAATTCTACCAATCTATTCAACTAAATTCCCAATTTGCACCCAATGAAATATGATTTAAAATTCAAATTGCGTTCGCCACAGTTATAGGATTCCAAAATGTCTTCTGTACGGGTCGCAGGTGCCTACACATCTAACAACTACTATTACGTATAGCTTATTGGCACCTTGTAGTCTGTACCCCCGTGCCCAACTGTATACGTGAGGTCGATTTATTTGTCCTCCTTATTGTTCAGACGTGCCGTAAAATAAAACGGTATTGGGGCAACAAGAAAAGGCTACACGGAGCGTCCCTAACAGGGCAATATTATTAAAACTTTAAACTCGCAGATGAGATAATGAGATAACGATAATTCTTGAATAAATAAGTTATTTTTCGATATTACTCTTATTCCTCTTACAATTCGTTTTTTTATTTACATTTTCATGTACTTTTTAGTACATATATATATATATATATATATAATATATATTCTTATATACATTATATAATAATATAAAAAAATTAATATAAAAAATTTATATTATTTAGTTATATAACTAAATAATATAAAAAAATATCCTCATAGTCTTCCGAACTTTTCTCAACTCATTTGGGGTCAGCTTTCAGTCTAGCAATAAGCGGTGGAACTTCGATATTTACCGTGGAGCGAAGGCCATCTGACCTTCATAACCCACTGGCGATATAGAAGCTCTGTAGTGAATGTGTTAAGAATGGTCACCCATCCTAAGACTGAACAGGAACTGAATATTGCTCAACTTTGCAATTTTGCAATCAACTCGTTCTTTGCACGAGCCCCTGTTTTAGCCCTAGAAACTATAAGTGTGAGCACAGAACTAATGGTTATGTATCAAAATAATTAGCTGTCAGCTACTTTCGAAATAATTAACGAAGGCCAATTGACCCCCTGAATCACATACTGACCCCTCCTCAATTAATTAATTGATGTTCGGACTTGTTTTTATACCATCATAAATACTACATAATGAGACTGTTTGATAAGGAATGCAATATGAATATAACTGATTAGATCTTGTATGCCCATAACACCCTTCGGGTTTTACCTTTGTTACGCGGTTGATTTGGTTATGTTAAAGGTGTTAAAAAAAACAGTTTTCGTCTATTGAAGCTAGAGCTTCAGAGTTAAAATATGCGAGAGCATATTTCATTTAGCCAATTGAAACAGTATGAATATAATTCTAACATTTAAAGCATACCTAATTGGTTTTTTTTTATATAAAAATAATCGTTATGTAGTATGCAGAGTGGAGCGATCTGCGCGTATGCAGCAGAGATTGCGAGCAGGCGCACCAGCACAAACCTAAGGGAATCCTGATGGTTTTCATGAATCCGTCGCGTGGTAGATAGAGCGGAGGAACACTTACAGTTGCGAAATTGACTGGGAAATACTACATATATTACGTCTGAGTCTCATATCCAGTCATCGTATAGCGATCAGCGAGTACTCCTTGCGACGCGTCAGCGTTCACCTTCACTGTCTGTTGTTGGTGAGCGTTGACGCATCGCATAGAGAGCTACATGACTACTACTAGTTTTCAGTAAATAAGTTAATTATATTGTCAATCTTCACAGTTACGCTATCTAGGTTAATTTATGATCACTACGCAGTGATTAGTTGATGTTCTCAACGACAGTGAAAGAGGACGTTACGTTGTACCTATTTAATGAAATATTTTTGTAATAACAGGATTGATAACATTTAATTTTAACCATTGGATATTTTTTCCAATGTAATCTGACTACTAAATTTGTGGTATGACCCCCCAACCCCGAGAGAAAAGCCTGCACCAGAGTCTCGTCCGTTAATCAGCAGGTGTACCAGCTCGCAGGTGACGTTGGCTGGCTACCGAAGATGTTGGTGGGGTCCATACATACATACATACCTATACACACGCCTTTTTCCCTACGGGGTAGGCAGAGACAACAGCCCGCCATCTGCTTCTGTCCTTACATACTTCACGAGCCTCCTTCACTGTCATTCGCCGGTTTCGAGTGCCCGTATATACCTAGATCTTAAACTACGAATTCGTAAATTACTAACTAACTATATTACTACAGTACTCATATAGTATTCAAAAACTGAATTTTCTATAAGTTTATGACTCACAAATCTTCTACTCGAAATATATGAGCGGGAAAATAATTTCTGCGTTGTTATCGGCCATTTTACTTTCTATCGTTTCATGAGGCCGTTTAAATACCCCGAGAATGACATAAAAAAGTAACTGTTCGCTATTACTGACTATATAGTGAAAATCGCATGATAAAGTATTTTTTCCCATAAATTAAGTTTCACTAGAATATTACGAGAATGTTTTTAAGTTGACGACCTGTTTGGTGGTAGAATGCGTGAAGGCCATGTCGCGGGTTCGAATAGTTGTATGCATGAAAATGTTTATTTGCTTTGGTCTGGTTATTCCTATGTTTAATATGAATGTTTCAACAAAAGAAGTGTCTGTTCTTCATACTGATCGACGTACATCGATATTTAACCTTTGCGCTAGTTAGTACTCAATTTTTTCGTTTCTTAGGACTTCATGTGATTTTTTACATATTCGTATCATAAATCAGTTTACGCTGAGACTGTATATTTTGGTGTTTCGTTTCTTTATTATTTATAATTAATCGAACAGCAGTTCTTTCTTAAAAAGAACATACAATTTTTTTTGCTGAGGGATGCGTCTTAAGTTCCATCTTTATAACATTTTCCGGCGCTAAATTCATCAGCACCTTTGTTATCTATTCTAATAAAGATAAAAGTCTAAAAAGATACGGTTAAAAGGTAGCGCCAAGAAATAAAATAGCTGGCCGTAAACAATGGCCGTAGCAAAAAACATTTATATTCGAGATTTGTGTAAAAGAGACACTTCTGAACGCAAAAAGGTCCGGGAAGAGCTCGGGTATTGTTTGAAACTAGCGCACCGAAACGGGTTAGTATGCATTTGTAATATTATAAGTCAAGATACTTTAACAATAAAAGGAAAATTTATTTATACGTAGAAATTTGCACCGTATTCGCATGTGCTTTGATAAAGCGCGTTAAAAGTAACGTATGTTTTAAGTTTAAAACGTTTTTCGGCCCTGTAACGGTTTAGTTTATACTTATTACTGTTTAATATTCCGTGTGGATCACGGAGGGCACGATGGAGCGAATAGGCGCCGGAGAAACAGAACGGACGCGCGTCCTAGACGTGTATTTGTGAACCCCGCGCACCCATGCTCGGAGTGAGCGAAGAGGTTAAGGGGTGTGCGGCGTGTTATACAAAGAAACGTCTAGGACATGCGTCCGTTCTGGTTATCCGGTGCCTTATATGGCAGTAACAACGACTAGAATCTCACGGTGTTAGCAACTCCTGAAGGGAAGTTGGTGAAGCTGGTAGACAAAGTGACATTCTATTATTGGAATCGTTTCGGAGCGAATCCGTTTCTATTCATTATCAATGGGATCATGTTACACTTCGATGATTCTAATAATAATAACTCACTTACAATTCGTTAAATTCTTGTAGTGTTATTAATGATTATGTCAATCCCATTCATTACTGAACGTTTCCACTGGAACTATCTATATATATTTTAATAGGCATAGGCCATCAAAGTGATTAATTATAAAGCCACCAGTCTCTAGCTAACTTATACGCATACAAGAAAACAAAACAATTTTAATTGTCGAAAATGAAATTTATCGTTACTTAAAGTATTTTCCCTTTGCGTTAATACACTTTTTCATTCGCTTTAACCAATTTTGAAAACATTTGTCACTCATCCTCGGTGACGTCAGATACATGTGTTTCATACTCTTCGACAGACTATTCTGATTATGAAAACCGTTCATCACGTAATTGGTTCTTAATTTTTGGGAAGAGAAAAAGTCACAAGGTGCCAGTTCGGGACCGTATGCAGGATGGCTCAAAAGTTCTACGTTTTTCTCCTTCAAAAACTCGTTTATCTGTCTGGTCGTGTCGTGGTGGAAGATGATACGGCATTTACCTACGGTTATTTTGACGGCGTTTGTCATTAGTTTCCGGCAAAAAATGGTCTACAGCAAAAGTAGCCACGTGTCCAGTTTTATTAAAAAAAGAAGCAATCATCCGTTTAAAAGCACTTTGGTTGGTTTTGGTCCATCTTGAAAGACCCATAAGCTCGATTGCTGCTTTGTTTTGAGATCGTAACAATAAATAAAAATTTCGTCACCTGTTATGATCGTCCCATACGAAATTTGAAGCTCCTTCGTTGTTTCTGGTAGGTATGGCATGGCATCAAGTGACGCGGTCCGTTTTTTGAGCCTTGGTCAAATTGTATGGGATCCATCGAGAGCGCAGCTTTGTCACACCCAAATGTTTGTGAAATATGAATTTGACAAATGTTTATGCACGAATCTCACGGTAGGTCACATGCCTGCCTGTTTCAATTATAAAGCGCACAGCATCAATGTTTTTGTTGTTCACAGCGGTACACGGGCGACCTTCACGAAATTCATCCCTGAGATTAACACGACCGTGCTTGAATTCTGCAAAGCAGCTATAAATAGTCGTCTTGGATGGGGCTTCATCACCAAAAGCAGTTTGCAGTCAAACATAGCAATTTTTAAAATGGCACCAATTGACAGTCACACTAAACAAATTCTGATGTTGTTGTAATAACTTTTTAAATTTTTCATATGTGAGTGGCCAGTTCCGGAAACTGTAAGTGCGCCCTATGTTTATTATGTCCTTTTTGTATTGATGGAAACATATATTATTATCCGTGCCGCTACGCCGCTCATCTACGCACATCTTCTCTCTTGAAACCATAAATTATGGTCCTTCGGCTAAGGCGCAAGGGCAAACGCGAATGAACGATTTGAAGGACTAGAAAGGGGTACCAACCTGTAAACAGTGATCGAACCTTCAGATAGACCTCACGTACCTCCATTTATTTAACTACGAAAATGCACTTTTCCATGTAATAGTGTATAAATCACGTTCTCCGGTAAAACCAACATAATAAAAGCGTTAAATAAACATAGATCGACATCAATGTTTATGGTTTCGGACAGTAAATATGGTAAAAATAGAAATATATTTACTGTCCGAATGTTTATGTCTACTGTACGATGTCAATAAGAGGTGAAGGTATTTGTTCTGTTTATGTGAAGGTGGTAAAAATGGAAAACAATAAAAATCCATATTTATTCCAATATTTCTAAGATAGTGACCGAATTGTGATGTACAGGGTCCCACCAACACCTTCGGGGCCCAAGTTAATCTGCTGGTGCACCTGCTGATTGACGGATGAGGCTCTGGCGTTGGCTTTCCTTCCGACCAGCTAAATGTTAAATAAAATAAAATTAATAAGAAAAAGATTGAGCTTCGTATTAAGGATAGGGCGTTGTTATTGCAAAGCATAACGCACATTACAAATTATAAGTAACAATTTTTTTTTTCCAAACAAATCTAAAGGCTTGTATGAAAATGGCCCTATAATGTATTCATTATATCTATCAGTCAAGTCACTGCATTTGTCCATACCACAAAAATTGCACAGGATTATACGATTGACACGACAAAAATCGGTAATCGTAGCCTACGGATTTTAGTGACGTCGCAACGTTTCGTGCCGACCCTGTAAACTTCCAATTTTAGTATTTTTACATACTTCGTCTAATATCATCATCCGTGCACCAATCCCGGTTGCGTCCAAGGATTGCATCTCGAAGCCAGGGTCCGCTCTCCTGTTCCTAATTTGGTTTATCTTGACTTTAACTTGATCCACCAATACCGAGAGGAAAGCCTGTGCCAGGGTTTCGTCAGTCAATCAGCAGGTAGCTTGCAGGTGAGGTCGGCTTGGCCCTTGAAGATCTTGGTGGATCTTGGGGGGGGGGGATGCAAACCTTTTAAATCGTTTTTACCGCGCAGCAACAACACTGTTTGCAATTCCAATTCTCTCACTCATTTTACAAATTTTTGTTATAAAAATCTCTCGTATGAGTTCGTGAATCAACAGTAACTCCAGAGTGTATTTCTAACTTCAAAACGAGTTGGGAGCTCATAGAAGTGCATCTGAGCAGCCTTTTATTACCCGCACAAGTTTAAACTTTATCCCTTTAAGAGCAATAGCTGAGTAGGTACTTGAATTAAGGCGAGGGTCCCCGAGGAAGGGTGTTTTTAGATAAGGGTTTTTCGAAAATGAGAAGTATTCTGTATTCTGGAAATCATATATGTTATTCTAGACTATTCAAACTAGTACTTTCGGTTATCCGATACACGATAACTTTTAATTTCCTCGATAGAATTTCCTCTCAAAGATTGGGCTAACCCAAAACGGATTCCAGTTTTATTTGAGTTGTGTTCAGGTTAGAAAAACAAAACTGATACCAAAATGAAAGTCATTCAAAATCTGCATAAATTCTGAATTATTCCATGAAAATTCAAAATACCTACGTTTTTTACCTACATGATGCGTTCGGAGAGTCAATCAGTCCCAAGCGGAACGTGTAAGAGGCAGGACGTGTGTCAGTTTGCAGCAGAGGCACAGCGATTTTTTCAGCGCTATTTTTAAATGTTACTTAGCGTAAATGCCACATCGTAGAGAATGTGCTAAATTTATAAATCCAATGATAAAAAGTTGAGTCTCGAATAAGTAAGTAGTTACTCATTGCAGAAATATTAAAACTAAGTCATGTAGCGGCATTATAATTGCATTAAATGTCTTATGACATAAGTCGATTCAATACAAGACTTTGTAATGATTGATAATGGTACTAATAGACGTATGGTGGTACTAAATATTGGGAACAGTACCTTTTTTTTTCGTGCGGAAATCCCTTCGGATACCCGCAACCCGTTTGACCTTGGGCCATCTCCGGTTTCGAGATGGCCCCCTTGGGTTTGGGAACCACGGTGTCCCCGTCTTGCCCCGGTTTAGGGAAGGGGCGCTAGTCGCCCCGCCGTTCCGGCCTGCTTCTGCTGGGGTGACGGGCGACTTCACTCACTTGATGACTCACTTGATGACACAAATTTGTCACAAAATTCGGCCGGGTGGGTACCACCGTGCACGATTGCGAAAAACCCTCCATAGTAATCCAACTTCAGTTTGATTGCGTTCAGGGGTCAGCAAGTGCATAGCCGGGCAGGGGGATTGTGGTCGCAGCACTAGTGGCACCGGTGGGGGTCACGCGGTGCTGCGACGACAATCCTCTTCTGATGAGGCCGTCAAGCTGAGTGCCACCATTGTTAACATGGTACGTGTATGTAATGGTGACCCTCTTTCCTGAGACTTTACCTTCAGCTTACCAACAGGCGAGGTGAAGTCAAATTGACGTGTCCTAAATATTAAAAATAAAAAAAAACTAGATATTCAGAAGCAGGTAGGTAGTATTCGGGGATATAGGCGTGAGTTTATGTTTTTTTTTGTTTGTTTTTAGGTAGTAGAAGTACTTGCCGCCATCGTACAGGCCTGGGCCCCTGCGCCGGACAGGCCTGTCAGCATAGACGATGAGGCGGAGTGGTTCCGGGAGGCCATGACCCGTGTCTGTGATGCGGCGATGCCTAGGGCTCCGCCCTATAATCCGAGGGGTCAGGTCTACTGGTGGTCGTCGGAGATCGCGCAGCTCAGACGGGGCTACGTGATCACGCACCGCCGGTGGGCCCGATTCCGTAGGAGGCGTCGCCGCCCCGCAGATGCGTAGGCCCGAGAGGCGGAGTTGTACGAGGGATACAGGGAGGCCAGACGAGCCCTCCGAGCGGAGATAAGGCGTTCCAAACGGGACGCCTTCCGCGAGCTGCTGGAGACGCTGGAGCGGGACCCTTGGGGGCGGCCCTACCGGATGGTGAGGGGCAAGCTGCGCCCCAAGGCCCCGCCGTTAACCCGGTGTCTCCAGCCGGATCTGCTCGGAGGAGTTGTTGGCTCCCTGTTCCCAGCGCGGGCGGTGGAACATGTTCCACCGCGGATGACTCCGCCTCGGTTGCGCATGGCGCCCGACGTGGAAGACGACGACGTGCCCGAGGTCACTTGGGTAGAACTAGAGCTGGCGGTGAGAAGGCTAAGAGCCAAACACACCGCCCCGGGACCCGACGGCATTCCAGGCCGAGCGTGGGTCCTAGCTCTAGTCGACGACGCTCTCGAGCCCCGACTGAGAGGGCTTCTCAGCGCATGTTTGGAGCGGGGCCAGTTTCCGAAATTGTGGAAGACGGGGAAACTGGTCCTCATCCGAAAGGAGGGGCGCCCGGCGGACTCGCCGTCCGCCTACCGGCCCATAGTGTTGCTCGACGAGGTGTGCAAGCTCTTTGAAAGAGTAATTGCGAAGCGCCTCGTCGAGCACCTCTCAAGAGTGGGGCCGGACCTGGCGGATGGCCAATATGGCTTCCGACAGAGGCGCTCCACCGTGGATGCTATCATGCGCGTGAGGGCTCTGGCGGAGGATGCAGTAGCCCGGGGTGAGGTGATGTTGGCGGTGTCCCTGGACATCGCCAACGCGTTCAACACCTTGCCCTGGAGTTGCATTAGGGAGGCGCTCGTGTATCACGAAGTGCCTCTCTACCTCCGCCGCATAGTCGGGGCGTATTTGACGGAGAGAGCCGTCATCTACCCAACCGTGACCGGTCTCGGTCGGCGTGAAATGTCGTGCGGTGTTCCACAGGTATCGGTCCTGGGGCCGCTCCTGTGGAACATCGGATACGACTGGGTGCTTCGCGGTGAGCTCGTAGGCGGTGCCGCCGTCACGTGCTACGCGGACGACACGCTCGTGACGGCGTGCGGGGCGACGTACCGCGAAGCGACCCGATAGGCCACGACCGCGGTTGCCCAAGTCGTTAGGCGGATCCGGTGGCTGGGTCTCGAGGTGGCCCTGCATAAAACCGAGGCCCTGTTCTTCCATGGGCCTCGGAGCAAGCCACCCGAGGGATCCAGTCTCATCGTAGGAGGAAATCGCATCGGCATCAAGCCCCAAATGAAATATTTGGGGCTCGTGCTCGACGGCCGATGGGACTTCGGAGAGCACATCCGAAGTCTGGCCCCCAAATTGAAGGGCACAGCTCTTGCTCTGGCTCGGCTGTTGCCCAACATGAGGGGGCCCGATGACTCCTGCAGGATCCAGGGGATCGTGCGGTCCATGGCCCTGTATGGGTGCCCAATATGGGCGGAGGCCCTGAGGACCAGAACTGTGCAGATGTTGCGCGCTCCGCAGCGAGTTCTGGCCATCAGGGTCATCCGAGGGTACCGCACGATCTCCTTCGAGGCGGCGAGTCTCCTTGCCGGAACTCCGCCATGGGACCTGGAAGCGAGAGCCCTTTCGCAACTGTACCAGTGGCGAAAGGAGGCTCGGGAGCAGTGATGGAACCCCGAGCCTCGAGAAATCGAGGCCGTGCAGTCCCAGCTCCGCCAGGCCATCGTGGTGGAGTGGAAGGAACGACTTGGGCAACCAAGCGCAGGGCACGCCGCAATAGCGGCGGTAAGGCCCATCATGGAGGATTGGCTGGAGAGGCGACACGGAAGCCTCTCCTACCGACTGACGCAGGTGATCTCCGGGAAGGGATGCTTCGGGGACCACCTGCATCGGATCAGGAAAGAGCCAACGCCTGAGTGTCATCACTGCGACGCGAGCGAGGACTCAGGGCTGCACACGCTGGCGGACTGCCCGGCGTGGGAGGCGCCGAGGCGTGACCTCGTGGCAGCCATCGGGGTGGGAGTCCTCTCGCTCGGCAGCATGATTGCGGCAATGGTGCGGAGCGCGAGCGCGTGGGCCGCCGCCGCCTCCTTCTGCGAGCATGTAATGCTCGCGAAGGAGGTGGCGGAGCGCGCCCGGGAGAGACTTAGAACTCTCCCGGTCCGCCGAGCCCGCAACTTGCTCGCCGCGCGTCGCAGGCAACTCAGGCGCCGGAGGTCGCTTAACGACCTCCATCCTCCATGAGCGCAGGCCTGGGGGTGGCGGGTGAGGCCACCTGTCACCCCAGCAGAAGCAGGCCGGGACGGTGGGGCGACTAGCGCCCCTCCCCCAAACCGGGGCAAGACGGGGACACCGTGGTTCCCAAACCTGAGGGGGCCATCTCGAAACCGGAGATGGCCCAGGGTCAGTCGGGGTGCGAGGGATATGCTCTATGGGCAACCTTACACCCCGGCGTCTGTAGACCCGAGACGGCGTGCGGTTTTAGTCGGTTCAAGCCCGGCCGCCGGCCAGCGGGGGCGGTTATGTCGGGCTTGCACCGACTAAAACCGCACGCCGTCTTGGGTCTTCAGACGCCGGGGTGTAAGGTTACCCATAGAGCATATCCCTCGCACCCCGGCTGACCCTGGGCCATCTCACCACTAACAGCATCGCTCATCCTGACTCCTCTGAAAGCAGAGGAGTACGGAGAGCGATGTGTTCCCGCCACGTTGGGTATTGGCCGACGATCAATGCCAACCCTGTGAAGGGGTGAAGGGGAAGCCATTGACCGCCGCCCAGGGTGTACCGGCCGCTCCGATTCCATTCCCCCCGGACTGCAGCGGGATCGGAATCGGAGCGACACTCGAGGAGGTTACCCAACACACACCCCGGGTATAATGGTACCCATGAGTGTATGGGCCCCATGAGTGATGTATGTGTATGGGGACCCGCGGGTGTATGGGCCCTATACGTGTGTGGGGTCCATTAGTTTATAGCCCCCCATAGGTTTAAGGGGCACATCAAAATTCATTCACTATTTTACGTCCATCGCGAACAAACTAACAAGAATTCCATAAAAGCATTCTGGGTTCAGAATCGTTAATTCAACATAACCCCATAGTTTTTTTTATATCTACAATGTACAGACACAATTTTCAAATTTATAATAGCATAGATAAACAAGTACACAGCTCACCTGGTCGGAAGCAGTTACCGTGACCTTCTGATGTTTGTAACACTTTAGGTTATCGACCCCATTGTTGTCTATATTACTATCAACCCTACGAAACACCATGCGATATTAAGTACGTGGTTTCCTGTCATATAAACTACTAGCTCAGCTGTTTCTACGTCCACCGTCATCATCATCATCTTAGCGTTAGTTCCGGCCGCATCCGAGGCTCTCATCTCCAGTTCGGTTGTGGTTTTAGTCGGTTCAAGCCCGACATAACCGCCCCCGCTGGCCGGCGGGAGGGTATCAGAGGAGAATTCCGCAAAAAAAAAAAAGGCTCTCACCTCCGAGTCCGGAGTCAGGACTCGGAAGTAGGACTTTCTACTTCCATTAGCTATCAATTTTCCTAACTATATATTTTTTTAACTTTTAAAAACCGTTGCCATACCTTTGTTTTGTGATTAGCCTATAGCTGAGCCAATACGAAATCGAATGTATACTGTAAATTAATAATAATTAATTAAAACTTCCAAGCACCAGCTCTAGGCGGAATAATTTAATTAGCGAACTGAAACTAAAAGTTTGCTGCATAATTATTTTACTAAAACTGCACACCGTACCTTTTATTTATTTTTATTTTTTTATCGTGCGGAAATCCCTTCGGATACCCCCCCGCCGGCCAGCGGGGGCGGTTATGTCGGGCTTGCACCGACTAAAACCGCACGCCGTCTCGGGTCTTCAGACGCCGGGGTGTAAGGTTACCCATAGAGCATATCCCTCGCACCCCGGCTGACCTTGGGCCATCTCACCACTAACAGCATCGCTCATCCTGTCTCCTCTGAAAGCAGAGGAGTACGGAGAGCGATGTGTTCCCGCCACGTTGGGTATTGGCCGACGATCAATGCCAACCCTATGAAGGGGTGAAGGGGAAGCCATTGACCGCCGCCCAGGGTGTACCGGCCGCTCCGATTCCGTTCCCCCCGAACTGCAGCGGGATCGAAATCGGAGCGACACTCGAGGAGGTTACCCAACACACCCCTGCACACGGTACCTTACATGGAATTCACATTAACTAAAGCCACTAACCACACTACCTAACACAACGCACTTGCGGCTCTAAGTCTATTGTCTATTTTTATAAGTAAGTGCGTTGTGGGCCTAAGAGCTCCAACGCACTTTCGTGTCTATGTCTATTTTCGTAAGCAAGTGCGTTGTGGCTAGCCTGCGGCCACATTTAGAAGCCAATTCTGGGGCTGACCATGGTAAGCCCCAGAATTGGCTTTCTAAGAATTTCTAGAATTTCTAATTTTCTTAGAATTTCTTAGAATTTTAATTTCTAAGTCATGACATAAAACGTCAGCCATTCGAGCCAGAAAGAGGGATGGAGCTGTAAACCCTAGATAGCTCCAACCCCCTTTCGCGCTCGATACTTGTTTGAACGATTCATGTTTTAACACCTCATTGAAATGGTAATAAAAGAAATGATAATAATGGAGCCGTCCGAACAAACTATTTTCGGGTTTTCTTTTTATTCTATTACAAGTTGTGTAGGGTCGACAGCTTTATCCATGTATGAATATTATATAAAGAAGTATAGATAAATGTTTGTTCAGTTCTGGTACAGTGGTTTCCTCTGTAACGTATTGTGTGAGCCCATAATGTCTCATATTGCCCCATAACATTAGAATAGGGCACCACTTTGCATATATATGTGTGGATATGAGATGATTACGCTAAACAGGAATGGTGGTGGATTTGCGCAATACGGAGATCTCTGTGTATTTTTTATTAACCGACTTCAAAAAAGTAGGTGTTTCTCAATTCGTTGGCATCTGTTTTTGTCTATGTTCACCGATTACTCCCTTTATTCCGCCCTGTACCACTGGATTTGCCACTGGGGTCACAAAACGGAAAAAATCTTCCGGTTTGTGCCACCGAAGACACCAGATCCGATTTGGTTTTTTTTTCTTTTATTTCAAAGGTCAGAACTGTCTACTAATAGCTCAATAATATCATAATAAACAAATATAGGTAAATAAAAATCTTAGCACTTTATCTTGTGTATTAAAACTGTAAATTCAGTTATTTTTTAACTTTTCAATATCTTTTGTTTCTTGAACTCTTGTTTTTTTTTAAATATTAGTTTCAGTTAAGGCACCGTACTATTATTGCTGAAGATTAAAGTATTTAAGGAACTACACTAATTACTTTAATATTTCAGGATAGGGTAAATATTTAGGCCCACCAAAATCGTCGAGTCCCAAGTCAACCTTACCTGCAAGCGGGTACAGCTCATATTTGACGGACTAGGCTCAGGCGCAGGCTGTCCTTTCAGGTTTGGGGGTCAGATGACAGTCGCTCCCGTAAAAGCCAATATAAGAAAAATGAAGAGAAAGAGTAGCGGACCGTGAAACTCTGCAAGTTTTGGATGCAACAGGGACTAACGCTGTATCACCTATTGTGTCATAAATTCACAAATTATTTAACCGATTTTATTTTATCACAATTTATTACATACAGTGTTGGTTTGATGTCGTAAGGGATGACATGCGTGCCAATGGTCTCACTACCATGAATGGGTTGTTCTCACTAGTTCCAGTGTCAATTTGTCCCATGGAACTAGTGAGAACTTATTTCTCACTTGTTCCATTGATTTTTTAAGTGGAACAATATATGTCCCGATGTATCTATTACCGACAAAAAGTTAATAAAGTGAATGGGTTTTCCACCAGAATTTCTCTATTCAATTTAGGTAATTACAATTTCTGAGGGCCACGCGCGTTGTTTAAAGTGTCATTGACGAAAACATCAACGTGGAGGGCCTCTTCAAGTTTCAATTAAGGATAAAAGGAAAATGGCTGATATGATACGGGTAGCAGTAGACGCTCCTGAGAACTTTACTCTATACTTCATATAGATTTTGAGTATGTATGTAAAGGAGGTTATAAATGTGTGAATGTGTATTAGTCTATGGGACGCTTCTGTAATCTCTATGACTGCTCAGTATATTTGTAATAATAATGATTAAAAAAAAAGGAATATAGGTACTCTTGCCGTGGGAAGTTACTGAACACTAAAGTTACAAACTATCTTTACATTGAAATAAATCAATAAAGAATAGATTTTATTATTCCATGTGAAGGAAGCTGTGATGGAAAACATGGAATGTAGAATATACTGCTTCCGGTATATGCTGTTTGACCGTGGTCCATCGGAAACTTGTATTCCAGACGTTTCGTCGATCACTGCGGTCGACATCTTCAGTGGTACACGTCGGGACGCCGTCGAGTGCGGAGAATCTTCCTCGGCGGGAACAGCCCGGAAGCAGTATATTCTACATGCAACGCCGGCCGTGAAAGCCTTAAGATTTATATATAACATGGAATGTGTTGTGAAATTGTGTGTGTCAATACCGATAGCGACAGTCACCTAACTAAATTCAAATTGAGAGTGCCCTTAATACAAAAACCTTTCATCGCTTACTAGCACCCACCCTACCAACCATTATAATGTCGCGTTCTAAGTGTTTAATTTTAATCAATAATTGATTAAAATAAACCCTTTTTCTGAAAGAGTTAATTCACTTTTGAGATAAAGGGGTAACTGTTAACCCCTTTTGAGGTAGCCAGACAGTGTGTTTTAACTGGGACAGTATGGGGATATACGAAACCATAGCCAGATAAAAATAAAATAAATAAATATTCTACGACTATTCTACACAGCGCTTTCTAGACCCAAAGTAATCATAGTTTATAGAGCTTGTGTTATGGCTTCCAAATACATACATATTATACATAGAAACACCTAGACCAATGCAAATTACATATTCATGCATACAAATATTTGCACTGAGCGGGAATTGAACCCGCGCCCCCTGTCGTAGCATTCGAATGCACTACCGCTTCGCCACAAAGATACGATCTTTAGAACCATTAGCTCTTGTTTATATGCACAATTTTGTCATTCTTAATTTTTTGGTCAAGCGTGAACCCTCCGTAAAAATGATTCATTTAGATCAAAAGTTTGTATGCAAATTAAGTCAATTTCATGTAAGGATCATTTAATTGTATCGGAAGAAAAAATTGGAACAGCAAAAGAAAATATTTTGTCCTACGATAGGCTGACATAAATCCGAAACCATAGGAGATACGGGGTAACTGTCTTAGAAACCACTAGGTCTTAACCTACCTATCTATATAATAATTACCATCAGACGGGGTGCAGTCAATTTAATGGACTACATATAAAATTACAAAATAAAAATTAAGGAACAAACAAGTTTAATGTTATTTTGAGCACTGACTGCCTACAAAATTTGCATTGTAAACATACTTATGAGGTAAGCAAATCAAACAAGGCCAAGATCTTTCGTGCTAAATTACTTAATTAGTTCAAGTTTCTGCTCAATATATTATACTATAATATATAAAGCCATTTTATTCCTATTGCCGTTAACTGGGCGCTTTGTGTAGGCTGTTTGTTTATTGTCGGATGGATAACAGCACTAACCTCTTAGGCTTCACATTTTCACCGGCCGGAATTTATTTTCATTTTAGTCGGAAAATAACGTGAAGACTCAGTTTAACTAAACGGATTTGAACTGGTGAAATCCAGCTTTCGTTGCTTCGTATTACATACAAATATGAAAGTCAGAAAGATAATAATTATGTTAAAAAGAACTTAATTTTATCTAAAGATAAAATAAAATTGGACTAGACTAGGTTGATGATGATGATGAAATAAAATTAAGATAAAATAAATCACGGAACGCGAAAGTATGAAGATTAATACTCATAGGACGAACTGAAATGGCCCTTAAGCATATCCAACTTCACCGGGAACTTTTGAAGCACTTACGCAAACTTTTCCTTATTTCATTCAGTCCAGTTTCAGCAGGTTTCATCAGATCAAAAGAAAATCTGCCGCCTGGACATCATCTCCACTGACCAACTTGGAAGGTATTAAATCGAGTCCAGAGTACGGTTACAATGAAATTTTCACAAAAAGGTTATTATTACAAAGAATATTTGGATGACAAACAAACTTGGAAATAAACTGCTTGCCTCACTTGACTACTCCACAAAAAATATTGTAACAAGGTTAAATCAACATATTGTGTAAATATAATAGATAGACCCGAAAATAACATGACCGCTGAATTTCTTGCAGGACTTTTCTAAGGACATTTCAGATAAGTTCATCAACCCGTTAATGCTTGAGCAAACAAGCAAAAGAATTCACTAATTTTCACATTAGCAATATTAGCCACAGTCTCACACTAAGAGAGATAATCTGTTAGTTTAATGAACGAACGAAGTTCTACATGGGCGCTTTAACACATACTTGACACCTTTCAAAGGTATGTATTATGGTACGGCACGGTCAATAGGCCGTGAGGTGTTCTGCCACCGAGCCATTATAATAAATACCGATCAATTACATCCAAAAACAATGTACTTATAGCCGCTATCGCTGTACTTACACTTATAGGTAACAATATAATGTGTATTGATTGTGACTCTGCTGTAAAGGATACAGAAAACCGAAGACAATATTAAAGAAATACCTTTTCTGGGAGAGATAATTTCATACTAATTTGTTAAGAACGTTTTGGCATCCGATATAAATCTGGCGAATTTATTTCTATTATAGAGTTAGATCGGAAAAAGAGAACATCTCGGACGGGATTAGTTTTTGTTCTCTTTTTCCGATCTAAATCTATAGGAAATGTTAGCATACTAATTGCTTCAAGATTTCATTGAATTATTTATGTTATGTTTGCTGATAAATTTATTATAAATTTAGTTTACTAGTCCACCCACTAATCCAGGCTTACTATCAGTTTCTAGTATTGTTTTCAACAAATATATAAAGCCGGCTGAACATATTGGGCCAAGGCGTAGAGATAAATTTGGCGTATATTGGCAGTTGGCGACCAACACTGGTTGGGCAACTATACATCAAAGAATCTCGGCGCGTTCAGTCAATTTGCTGTTAAGAAATTGCCGCGGCTTCGTGTCTCCATATCCACCTTTATCAAAGCGCCATTGTAGAACGATGTATACACCAACGTGTTAACAGTGACGTATAGAATCTGACATATTGGCCATAACATTATAACGTGTACTTACTGGCCCTGGCCCAGCACCTTAGCCTTATGTGTAAATAATACCCTCATAAACCTATAGACTTATTTTTATTACCATTCACTGCAATAAAAAGCTTATAGAAAATAATTTGGTTAGCTCTTCAGCTAAATCTAAAATCCGCCCACATCTTTTTATATTCATTGCGGAATTATACAAGGGAATCTTTTCAGGGAGCCATGTTCCGGTGAGTTGCGCACCGTTTAGATTAAGACCCAGTGGGTCGCTTTGTTTGTTTTATGACGCGATTTTAAAAACATATACTCAGTATTACTGGTATCCGTGTATTCCTTAAGGAGCTTCAGAGATTATGGCCCTCAACCGGGTCTATCTGTTTACTGTCAGAAAGATATCAGGCCTATCTCCTAAAGGTTTTCTAGGATATCAACAGGAAGAGGTAGAATGGGTATTTTATTCTAATGCTAATTATAATAAATTGGTAAAGATTAGCTTCATAAGAAATACATTTTTGAACATACTTTTGACATTTAAATTGAGAGGAATTGCCATCAAGTAAGTGTTAAATTTTTTGTTCCATACAGCTTTGTCCAGTAGTGAAGTACTTTAATGGGAATAATAATTTTTGGCGAGCCTATTGCCATCTGCCGGGCACATTACTAAGCGAGCGATAATCAACATTTTTAATACACACATAACTTCGAAAAGTCAGACGTTGGGACCTAAACATAACTGGCGAAACGTGGGTGTAATACACCTCTGCCTACCCCTTCGGGGATACAGGCGTGAAGTTATGTTTGTGTTATGTTTTAATTTATTTATATCAGAATCATCCATATTTTGTTAGTAACAATAAGTAACTTATAGCTATGTTAGTACATATGTAATTGATTCAGGTAGTTCATAATAGGACAATCTAGTTTATTAGCAATACTACTATTATTTATTCTGTGGCAATACATAGAAGAAGTATTTGATGTGTTATTTACCATTGTGTGACAGGTTTTAGAGCTATGGTGTTATGTAACAATGTGTTAAATTGTCGCGCCGTACATTTAAATGCGATATGTGAGCCTTTATCGCTAAGAGCTCTATTGTTAAGTAACCTTGGTTGAGATCGTGCAAAAACAGGAAAGAAATACAATATTAATAGTACACAGGTTGATAAGCTTTGCTCCAAAACATACCAAGTTAATAACAAAGCAACAATTGATTAGCTCGATCGGGGAGATTGTATCTTCATCAGCATTACAGTGTTTGTTCCAGTTGCATCCAAAGCTTGTATATAATAGTAAAATAAATAATACATAAATAAATAAATATTGTAGGACAAAGTACACAACGCCATCTCGACTCAAACTAAGCGGAGCTCGCCATTTGGGTTCTAGAATACGGATAAACATACAATTTTTTTTTTAAATAAATACATATTATACATAGAAACACCCAAAAGAATGCAAATAAACATATTTGCACTGAGCGGGAATCGAACCCGCGACCTCTGGCTTAGCAGTCGAACGCACTACCGCTGCGCCACAGAGGTCGTCGACTTAGAATCCGAGAACCGCTCTCTTTCTCTTTCTCTTGATGTACCTTATTTTGGCTTTTGCGGGAGTGACTGTTGTCTGACCGTCCAACCCCGAGAGGGAAGTCTGTGCCGCCTCGTCCATAAATCAGCGGGTGCACCGGTTAGCAGGTAAGGTTGGTTTGAACACTGAAGATTTTTGAAGGGACCCTTCCCATATACCTACTACAATCAGGAAAGTTCCATTTTCTCATTTAATCTCGGTACTAAGTAACGGTATCCATATGTAAATACGGTTTTCAAGAATGCAGTGAGGCGTACCTCTCTTCCTACCCTTTTTCCAAATCACTTTACCCTCCCACTGGGACCCTTCTAGTATTACAAGACTTGGAATCATAGATCACGGTAACCGATTATCATCAGGTAGACTGTGTGCCTATTTGCTATATTGCATCGTCACTTGATACCTACTACAATCAGGAAAGTTCCATTTTCTCATTTAATCTCGGTACTAAGTAACGGTCCATATGTTAATACGGTTTTCAAGAATGCAGTGAGGTGTACCTCTCTTCCTACCCTTTTTCCAAATCACTTTACCCTCCCACTGGGACCCTTCTAGTATTACAAGACTTGTAATCATAGACCACGGTAACCGATTATCATCAGGTAGACTGTGTGCCTATTTGCTATATTGCATCGTCACTTGATACTATCTTAAGTCATAGGTATTTATTTGATGTCTTACTTCTTGATTCAAACGAATTGAATGATTTACGTATGACTTTATAGCAGCTCAATGCGATAACACTTGTTACATATAATTATTTAAAAAAACATTCCTAAATAACGACACTATAAATCTCAATTTAAATTTTATTCCACACTAGAACATGAGCAATGAGCATAGTTAAAAATTAAACAGCATCAAAACAACGAAATAAAAACCTTTCTGAAATTTTCTTTACAGTATAAAAATTCTGTCAATACATTTTTTATTGCTGTCACGGCGAGTAATCAAAGAAAATCGTAACTTTTACGTTCCAAATCTGTCCGGTTTGTAGAACTCCGTTTCCTTAACAGAGTGATTGCTTTCAAGATGTCACGTACTTATTAAAAGAAAGTTTCCTCTCTTGAGAAATAACTGTAACAATGATAACTTTTTCCTATTATCGAATCAACTTAAGACACTGAAACAAAAAATGCAACTGTCATGTCTCCAATTCCCCGGAGTGAGTCCCTCGAGGAACTATTCCCACCCGGCCAAAGTTCCGTACGTGGAATACTGGAGGTACGTAATTTATATAGATCACACAGTTCATTGACGATCAAACGAATCCCCAATCGAATAAAAAGAAATTCTTTATGTAAGTAGGCACGGATTTTAGTAAAATCATGGACATATGAAGAGTATTTCTTTCTCATGTTACGTATTTATTTTTACAAAAAGAGAATTTAAAAACAATCCTTTGGATACCTTTCAATGGTAAAAATAAACCAACTGTGGATTTGACCAATAAAAGTAATTGCAATCATATAAAATGGTAACCCAGTTTAGTTTAGTATAATTTTATCGCAATTTTTTTTTATTCTCTTAAAAACAAGGAGTACACAGAATAGTTCTACATAACACATAAACCACTTTTTTAGCGTATTTCGATTTATTGGTAGCACTTTTTTTATGATAATATTATTAAAGAAATTAAATGCAAATTAATTATTACGAATACAAAAAGTTTTCTGGGTAATTGACTTTATGGTGTATGCCAGAATTATAAGCAACTGGAAACATGTGGTCTCTGCCTTTCTACAATGGGAAAAGACGTGAGTGTATATATGTAACTTTATGAACTCCACCAATCTAAACGACGCGATTACGGAAATATCCGCCTTGATTAATACTTAACTCCCCCGAGGCAAATCGCTCAGAGACATTGATGAGTTTAAGAGATCGGTTTTTCGAAGCAGTTAAGTTTGCTTTCGCGTATTGGTACAATTTATTCCCACATTCTGTCAACTAGGTTTTCTGTTGAATAAATAAATAAATATTCTACGACATTCTACACAGCACTTTCTAGACCCAAAGTTAGCATAGTTTAACTAGCTTGTGTTATGGTTTCCAGATTGCGGATAAACATACTTATATACTTTTTTTTCTGTAAATACATACATATTATACATAGAAACACCCAGACCAATGCAAATATACATATTCATGCATACAAATATTATTATTAGTCGAATGCACTACCGCTACGCCATCAATGGAGTCAATGGAGAAGAGCGCCGCGAGGTCCGATTATTTCGTCGACTGATCGAAGGACATGGTCTTTTTTTCCTGTTGGTTCAACTGATTGGACGACGCGTACTTTTTTGTCCTGTTGATTCGACTGATCGGTCGACGTGGACTTCTTTTACTGTTGGGTTGACTTAGACTTATATTCCTGTTGGTTCGAGCTGGACTTCTTCTCCTATTAGTTCGACTAATCGGTCGACGTGGACTTTTTTATCCTGTTTGTTCCACTGATTGTTCGATGTGCGATATGATGATGATCCTGATCCTTTTAGAAGGAATTATATGAATTACAAGTCCTTTGTATTGTATGCACAACTCACGAGCGAAAACATCAAAAATAAGTGCGAAAATGTAAAAATAAAAATCCGCGTTACAAAAAAAGACGAAGATAAAAACACTCGTACTTTTTTTTCGTGCGGAAATCCCTTCGGATACCCCCCCGCGTGCCAGCGAGGGCGGTACTAAGCTGCACTTACCTAAAAAAAGTTACTTAGACGTTAAAAACAAAACATTTAAGTTTGCAAACAATTGATTTTCTGATACGATATTCCGGTACCAAAAATATAAGTATTAAAAGATTATAACTACCCGGAAGGGTCGAAAAATATCGCATGAAAGGGTTCGTATCCGTTTTACGGACAAGGGGTTTTTAGGAAATAACGCTGCTCATATATAAAGTATGAACACGGGCATTCATTAATTATTGATGATCATTTTCTATCGATAACGGAGAACATCGTAAACTTATTGAAACTTTATCGTTACTAGCTGTACCCCGCGGCTTCGCCTGTGACATACTTCAATCCACGTGGCACCTATTTAAGCCATACAGCCCGTAATTTATTCGTTGTACGATAATGAAAATTGGCCCGATTTGTTAACATCTAAGATTACTGCCCTGCTCTCCTGGGTCGTAGCGTGATGATTAATAGCATATAACCTTCCACGATAAATGCGTTAACCAACACCAAAATATTTTTTCAATTCGAACCAGTAGTTCTTGAGATTAGCGCATTCAATCAAAGAAACAAACTATTTAACTTAATTTTATAATACGAGTATGAGTACTTTTTTTTTTCGTCCCTTCGGATACCGCCCCCCCCCCCCCGCCAGCCAGCGGGGGCGGTTATGTCGGGCTTGAACCGACTAAAACCGCACGCCGTCTACTATGGATACCTAACGCCACGGGTTTGGGAACCACGGTGTCCCCGTCTTCACGTACCTAACGCTTCTCTCGATTCTGTGTTTATGGAAAGACGGCACATGAAGCATGGCCAGTGGCCTCGCAAGTGCAAAAACAAACGATTATATTTTATATCGTTTCGAAAGTGTGCGGCGATTAGGTGGCGATTCAGTTCAAAACCAACCACGACGTTGCGTGCAGATATATGAGATATTATCTCTGCCTACCACAATGGAAAGTTCAGTATGCTCTGTCAAAACAAAACCTACCTTTTTTTTTTTTTTTTTTTATCGTGCGGAAATCCCTTCGGATACCCATGTTTTCGTGATATTATTAGCCTGCAGAATCACTCATAGTTGATTGAATTTTTTTAAATCACACGTTTTAAATACGTTATTTTATTATATTACTAAATCGGGTATCAGAAAGTGATATGCATGAAATAAACTGACTCTTCAACTGGCGAAAATGAAACAAAAACCGAATGTATTTAATTGAAGGGTGCACTGAAAATAGCACATGTTAACTCAACAAAGCGTTATACAACCACACCCGGACTTTGTTAAATGGGACGAAATTAAAGCCGGCCTCTGAAACATTAAACCCGTATTATTTTTAATATATATATTTTAAAACGTGATGAGCTTCCTTAATGAGGTATCAGTTAGGGCACCTTTTACTGTTTCAATTAATGGCAACCTTCTTTTATCTTGTAGACAGCACTAATTTTGTTCCCAGGTATCATTGTATGTACTATTGAAGGCATTTAAATAAGAAAGAGTGTAATTATTATCGTCGTTAGCTTAGAGATTGAGGAGTCGATCTTACGATCCCGGGTTCGAATCCTGGCCATTACATTACACTACCGTTGCGTCGTGAACCCACTCCTAACACAAGCAATTCAGCTTACCTGGATGGGGAATACTATTAATTTCGGTTAGGTATTAAAAATCTGGGGTGCTTGGTTGGGGACCTCCACGCGGTGCACCCTGGGCAACGGAGACAGCAGCGCCTCTCTCCTAGGGCGGGAGAGACGCTGCCGCCTACGGCCAACTCCGACCGAAGCGAGGACGGCCCTGTTGAGGGCTGTTCGGAAGCTTTCCACGTGTCCCTCTGATTAGCAGATGGCACAGTGGAGAGCAAGTAAGGGGGCCATCTCGAAACCGGAGGCGGCCCAGGGTCAGTCGGGGTGCGAGGGATATGCTCTATGGGTAACCTTGCACCCCGGCGTCTTAAGACCCGAGACGGCGTGCGGTTTTAGTCGGTTCAAGCCCGACATAACCGCCCCGCTCTTCAGCGGGGGCGGTATCCGAAGGGATTTCCGCACGAAAAAAAAAAAAAAAACTCAAAAACAAAATAACCCTGAAAGCCAATTACGAGAATTGACCCTGTTATCGTGAACTACAGGACCCCATTTATGGGATCAAATATGCTTTACCTACTCTAGCGTACTGCTAATGTGCTATTGTAGAGTTATCTGCAATTATGATATGCATATATGATATTATCTGCCGGGCCGCGGTAGGAGGGGTAGCCCCAGGAAGCGGGGTTTTGACGTCATAGAAGATGACGTGCGTGCCAATGGATTCACTACCATGGATGCCCAAGACCGTGCGAAGTGGAGGAGTAAAAGCCGGAACGCTGACTTCGATGTGAGAACCTCCAATGAACGCGTAGATGATGATGATGATTTCAAGCAAGCTCATTTTTATTGTTTTTACGCCCGTGCTTGTTTTGCTCTTTTGTAAACGGGTTTACACAATTTCAGGGACAATTAACAGTATAGTTATGTGAACTACGCCTTATTCCAAATTTTGAGCAACCAAGGATACATTAACAACAGCTCAGCGTACACCTTTATGTAATTTACCCAACCCAATGTTCCGGAAATTCTAAAGTGTTCACCTTACAAAGTTGCTGAGCTCTAAGAAAAGGTGCCTTTATAATGTAACTATTTACATACCTGTTATGTATAGTGTATTACGAAATGCAGACACAAATATTGGTTTTCATACGGTTGGCTCCAGTTGGCTCCAATGTTGGCTTGGTGAAACTACTACTACCAACATGTTAGGTAATCTGTTCTACCACTATTGTTAATTTCCGTCATAAGGAGTTATTTTATTTACTTACTGCCTTGCCATTTTATTTATTTACTTACCTGCAGTTTCGCCCGTGTTAAATTCTGATTCCGTTCTCACAAATCATGGCAACCTATTCCAGGGATAAAAAATAGCCTTTGTGTTATACCAGAATATAATCTATCCCTGTACCAAATTTCAACCTGATCCGTTCAGGCATTTGAGCGTAATTGAGTACAGTAACAAACATCCAAATATCTAAACATCTTTACTAACTTTCACATTTATAATTGAGCTGACCGAGCCGAAAACGACGCTTAAAAACCTGGATACTCCTTTACAACCACAAATCTGATTTCAACCAAATTTGGCATGGTTATAACGACAATCTAGGGGCATGTTTTAAGACCATATAATTAAAAATCGGACATACCATTGAGGAATTATCACCGAAAAACAAATTTACCATTGAAACTAATGGAAAAAGTTCGCGCGCGCCAAAACTGATGAACTGACTGAACAGATTTTAAAATAAAAAAATAAATACACGCTCAGCTCAATTTTCTTGCGATCGGCTAACTGCATCGCATCCCTAGTATTAGTAGGAAGGATAGAATATACTTGCACATTGCTAAGTTGCAATTGTAGCCGTGAGGTATTGTAATACCTAGGGTATACTAGAGGAGGGGTGTGTGTTGGGTAACCTCCTCGAGTGTCGCTCCGATTCCGATCCCGCTGCAGTCCGGGGGGAACGGAATCGGAGCGGCCGGTACACCCTGGGCGGCGGTCAATGGCTTCCCCTTCACCCCTTCATAGGGTTGGCATTGATCGTCGGCCAATACCCAACGTGGCGGGAACACATCGCTCTCCGTACTCCACTGCTTTCAGAGGAGACAGGATGAGCGATGCTGTTAGTGGTGAGATGGCCCAGGGTCAGCCGGGGTGCGAGGGATATGCTCTATGGGTAACCTTACACCCCGGCGTCTGAAGACCCGAGACGGCGTGCGGTTTTAGTCGGTGCAAGCCCGACATAACCGCCCCCGCTGGCCGGCGGGGGGGTATCCGAAGGGATTTCCGCACGATAAAAAAAAAAAAAATAAAAAAAAGGGTATACTAGAGGACATCCGCACGTTGAAAAAAAAAAGGCACACCTACTTATACTAATTTCTATGTATTTTTTTTCGTAAAGTGTCATTTTACACGCAGGCACAACTGCTTGCCTCACTATTATCAACCTTAGCACCTTAGCGCATAAATTAGTTTCAGTTGAAAGCCTGCGAGAGACAGGTTATAAGTTATGGGAACTAGTCCAATAACAAAAGTAGCTCGCGGTGTAAAAAGTTTATTTACTTAATACAGAATACGTATAAGGGATTTTATAGATCAAAAAGCCTTATAATTTCAACATTTATATAGATAAAACAGTCAGAACCAAACAATCTGTAAATATAAAAATTATCCCCTATTTCTCCCGGTCACGCTATAAGTTGAGACTGAAACTTTACCGATTTCATTAATCTTTTTTAAATGTTTTCTAATACTTCGTAGAAGGTTCTTACATTTAAAAAAAGCGGCCAAGTGCGAGTCGGACTCGGCCATGAAGGTAGCAGCAAGTAACATAAGAATGCTTTTTTTAAATTTTAAAATTGCGTTGATTGAATGAACGTTTTGAGGGTTTGCAGCGCGAGTGTAACGCCCCTGGTGTTGCACACGTCCATAGGCCGCGGTAACCGCTTCCCATCAGGTGGGCCGTGAGCTGGTATGCCACCTGAGTGGTATAAACAAATAAAAATAAAGATAAATTGCGGTTTACGAGTTATGGCGTATTAAAAAAAAACTACTTACTAGATCTCGTTCAAACCAATTTTCGGTGGAAGTTTACATGGTAATGTACGTCATATATTTTTTTTAGTTTTATCATTCTCTTATTTTAGAAGTTACAGGGGGGACACACATTTTACCACTTTGGAAGTATCTCTCGCGCAAACTATTCATTAGAGAAAAATGATATTACAAACCTCAATATGATAACCGGGGGGGGGGGGGCATTTTATCACTATGGAAGTGTCTCTCGAGCAGAGTATTCAGTTGAGAAAAAAATGATATTAGAAACCTCAATATCATTTTTGAAGACCTATCCATAGATACTACCCTGGTTTGAAGAAAAAAATATTTTTGTTTTTTTTTTCTATTTTGGTGTGGAAATCTTAATGCGCTTCACAGAATACATGTACTTACCAAGTTTCAACAGAATAGTTCTTATAGTTTCGGAAAAAAGTGGCTGTGACATACGGACGGACATAACGAATCTATAAGGGTTCCGATTTTTGCCATTTGGCAACAAAACTCTTAAAAAAGTAAGAAAATTGCTCACTTGGAAAATATAACGAACATAATATCAACATTTAACATGTAATTTTCTGGTGTTTGCCAGTCAGTCGTTTGTAAACTGAAAGAGAGAAAAAAGTAACCAAAAATGTTGTATATCATAAAGCAGTAGAATAAATAGGTATATAGATTAACACTAAATATAGTTTTTTTTATAAATTATACCAAATTCAATATTCGGGTGTTTCTGGGGCCCTACCAAGATCTTCAGGGCCCAAGCCAACCTCACCTGCAAGCCGGTACACCTGCTGATTAACGGAAGATGCTCTGGCGCAGGCTTTCCTTTCGTGGTTGTGAGGTGGTGAGATCAGACGACAGTCGTTCCTATAAAAGCCGTAGAAGCCAAACCAAGAGAAGGAGTGAGTGGACTCCGGGCTCCGAAGTGTAAGGTTTTTACAGGGTCGGCATCGCGAGTGTGACGCCCCTGGTGTTGCACACGTCCATAGGCCACGGTAACCGCCTCCCATCAGGTGGGCCGTGAGCTTGTCTACCACCTGAGTGGTATAAAAAAAACCGGGAACAACGCTAAGATAACGTCTAACGGGTTAGTTAGGTAGTTACAAATAAATTACAATATAAATAATATATACAAAATATTTGAAAACTAGGTTACCTTGGCAGGGTGCCCATGGTACAGGCAGCTGCATTAAATTGCTCTTAGGAGCCTTAACGCGACAAAACTGCTTGCTCAAAATATATTTCTTTTACTATATATATTAATTTGAACGCCGTTTACCATTTTTGCTAATAACAACGCTAATACGTACTCCAGACACGTTATGTATTATGCATGTGTGGAATTGTATAAAAAAAATTATAAAGGGAAGAAAATATAAATTTCAACCAATTTCAACGATAGGGCAAGTGGTTATACGAAGATAGCACTGTAGATTTCACACTAGCTTACTTTTGAGTCTTATATGGACTATTAAGTACTAGCATCGGCGCACAGGTTCACCCGAGTACGTCCTGATCCCGTGGCGTGGGAATGTCGGGATATAAAGTAGCCTATGTTACTTAGGGATAAAGTAGCATTCTAATAGTGAAAGAATTTTTGAAATCGGTCCAATAGTTTCGAAGCCTATTCAATACAAACAAACAATTAAATCTTTTCTCTTTATAATATTGGTATAGACAACTTTATCTTTTTTCCAAATTACAACTGTGGCGATACCATATAATCCAACGCTATCTAGCGAAATCATGCTAAACTTCTACGAAAATACAACATCCCCACATCAACTGTTGGACCACCAGGCGTAATCACCTAGCCTAGTCAGAGGATCCTTTGTTTGTATCGGAGAAACATCACACCTCGTTCCCCCACACAACTATACGACGAAGAAATAGGACATCTCATTATATTCTACGACCTCGAACAACATACTTACAACTTGTACATTAATTTCACGCTACCATCTTCAATATAACCTACTGTATGACTTTCTATGAATAATGAAACCACGAGATGTGTGGGGGAGCGTGCGGTGCGACAAAAGATATATTCAAAATGAGCATAATTCGTAGTCTCACAGGTTCATTGTATTTTACACTGCTTATGAATTCTTTCTGGGGTGGGGGTGATTCAAATAAGGGTTGTTACACACAGCTAGATTTAAGCCATAACGCACGAGTGTACCAACGCCAGCGATTTATGAGACTTGATTTTTAAACGTAAAATTATCGAGGCCATCCGCGGATAACTCCTGGCCGGCGTTATTCGCGAACCGCCTGGCTACGTGTGTAACAAATATCTGGCTATGCCGCTTCCGCTGGGCCCCGCAAAGGTAAACCCAAGCAGTCCTGAGTTGACGTCAATCAATCAATCAATCAATCATTTATTTGCGAATATGTGTACAAAATAAAGGTGTTAAACATGATATAAATATGACCAACCACATTCCGCCTCAAGGCGTGCAAACATGTATAATAGTACAATTCAATTAAATTAGGTAATTACAGTATCATAAGAATATAAAATGTCAAAAACCATAAACAATAATAATATATGTCACAATGAATAAGTCATAAATGCCTATTATAATTTAATTCAGATAATTACATAATTAATATTCTAAATATTCTACGACATTCTACACAGCGCTCTCTAGACCCATAGTAAGCATAGTTTCACTAGCTTGTGTTATGAGTTCCAGAATGCGGATAAACATACTTATATACTTTTTTTTTGTAAATACATACATATTATACATAGAAACACCCAGACCAATGCAAATAGACATATTCTTGCAAAAAAATATTCGCACTGAGTCGAACCCGCGCCGGTGTCGTAGCAGTCGAATACACAACCGCTATGTCACAGAGGCCGTCGTCATCGCCATTGCATAAAAATAGTAAATGTCAATAACTGAGATAAACAACAATAAATAATAATATACGTCACATTCAATTTGATAACAGTTTATAGAGTGTCAAAGGCAGGGATTAACTTGTAAATATTCTTGAACACTGTAATAATCGTTGAAGATGATATGCCTGCCAATGGTCTCACTAGCAGGGATGACAAAGGCCGTGGAGGAACGAACCCCGGACTCGTAGGTGATAGCCTCCGATGCAACCGGAACTGCGCTGATATAATGATGATGATTTGCAGCCAACAAGTATACTCACATAACGAAAAATCTGGTGATCATACACTCATTTACTAAAAGCAGTATTTATTACTAGGTAAATCTAATCTATGGTTCGGACGCTCTTTCATAAAGACACAACCCTGGTTGCAACACATGTACTTTGTCAATAGGTGTAGATCTGATGGCATGTACCATAATAATAAGTAGTATTATATTCAGATAACGTCTAATACTTTTAAACGAGCAATTTTTGTATGTTGTATATATGTAATCTGAATCTCGGAAACGGCTCTAAAGATTTTCATGAAATTTAGTATACAGGGGATTTCGGGGGGCTATAAATCAATCTAGCTAGGATTAATTTTAAGAAAACGTCGAAAAAAGTAAGTACCATCCACCACCCAGATATTGCATTAATTAATAAAAACTTGTAATTCTGCGTAATCTGCTTAAGTGGTCCAATTATATTTGAGCATAAAATAACTTTATCCCAAGATAGCAAACTTCTGAATAATATTAGTATTAGTTTATGCATAAATTATTATTCTACGATTTGAATCAATCTGAAGTTAGAACTTTCAGTCGAAAGTTTGAGCTATTTTCTCAAAACTTATCTATCAAAACATATAAACATCAAAACTATATAATTCTGGATACGCTCCTCAGTTTCATTTCAACCGCATTTACGTGAAATTGTACTCCGCTTCTAGGCATTTTTAGGCCTCTTTCAATCTCTGGTAGCTGAGTTTTATCAGTTGAGAAGTCAATACTTTTAGAGTAGTCTTGTAGCGAAAGGTCCGTGTTATTATTTATTTGTACATTGGATATAAGTTTCACGCTTTTATTTCAATAATCTCCTGCCTATGAGAATGGATTAACAAATTTATTAGTAACACCCTAGATCAGTTATAATCAATCCATTTTTCGACATATTTTACGTATAGTTTGGAAATTGTATAATACAAGTAATTTTGAAGAAAAGTATCAAAGTAAAAGTACTTTGATACTTTTCTTCTTAACTACTCGATGTATTGTGTTGATGTTATTGTCTAAATATCAACTGTAATTTCTGACCAGTATTAAAATAGTAAATATAATAATACATTATTAGAAATAAGAACAAAGATCCAAACTCAAGAATTTAATCCGGAAAGCACAAAAGCAATAACCAATTGTGGATTTATTTCCTAACAACGCAATTAATAACAACTCGTTCCAGACAAAGTAACTGTTCCAATAAGTTCCTTTCAGTTTCTCGAACCTCTAGTTAGTTGATCAAAACAGAACAATAGCGAAACACATTTTCGATTTCTACCTGAAATATTAAGGTCGGATTTCTACTGGATATTATTGACAGCGTGTGGACGTGTCAAGTTATTTCCTATTCCGCATATTCAGGGTGTTATTTATTAATGTACCTACATTTTTGTGTGTAGGA
Organism: Cybosia mesomella; assembly: GCA_946251805.1. Classification (NCBI taxonomy): domain Eukaryota; kingdom Metazoa; phylum Arthropoda; class Insecta; order Lepidoptera; family Erebidae; genus Cybosia; species Cybosia mesomella. The sequence goes on from OX276406.1 coordinate 7,137,779, forward strand.
TTTTATTGTGACTTATAAGATGATTTGCTTTGCTCATAAAAGCTTAACTTTCATCCTTATTACCTTAATGGGATTTTTTACAGTCTGAATTGTTTTGATTTTTTCAGCAGAAGGTCACCCTGTATATTGATATTATTATTATTTTGTAGAAATAGACTGACGGACAAAGTCTTTTAGAATAAAATTATAAGAAGCGATTTATTTCTTGTATAAATTATTATTTCTTGTTTTGGCTAAGTGGTCAACTTCGGAGGAAAATCCACGGTCAGCACGGAGGTAAAAAAAATACCCAAAAAGTGACTAAAACGGAAACTTGAGGTCGTACAAAAATGCTCCAGATGAAAATTGTGTTTTCAAAAAACACATCGAATGAGTTCTAGTGGACGTCAATGGCTTCAGTAGTTCTTTTCTGGTAGTCTTCAGTTTTTCGTACGAAATTCTGAAAGTCTACAACTTCCATTTTAATAAATATGCAGAGTTGAAACTTAGACATTTTGTTGTTCGTCATGTTTCCTTAAAATTTCATTCAAATCGATTCATAACTTTTCGCGTATTGTAGGTAAATATGCCGACTTTTTTTTTTCTATATATCTAGACCTATCGCAAGTATTAATTTATTATTTATTTATTAAGCTGAGTAAAAACCTTACATTTTACGTTACCACCTCCAAAAGTGCAACCGCAAATCTTTATTCTAAAAAAACACGATATCTTTGGTGAATGAAAATTGTTATTTTTTATATAGATTTAGATCGGAAAAAGAGAACATCTAGGATGGGACTTGAACCCGCGACCAGTCCCTTACAGGGGAAACGCTCTGACCAACTGAGCCACCTAGACACGTTCCAGATATTCGAAAGTCTCCGATATATTATATACGTCTTAAGGCGACGCTGCAGCCATCTACCGTAATTCTTGCGAACTACGGAAACAATAAATATTATTTATTTCAAAATTGTTATTATGGGTTAGCGTCGAAAAATATTACGATTGCACTTATTTACAGCCCGATTGGAATATCGCCAGTGCATCAATAATGCAATTTGCACATTTTCGCGACGGTAGGAGCAAAAAATTATTTTTACTCATTTCAACTCTTTTCTTACTTGCAAAAATGTACGATAATGACATTTAACCAGTAAACTCTTCACAAATATGAAAACGTTTGCAAAACCCTTCTAGATAATGTATAAAAAAATTTTGCCCGTTTTACTACATAAACTCACTCACTACTTACTAAAGTACCATTTTATATATTTGCCTACGCGGAAAGTGGCAAATCGATTGGATTGGAACTTTTAGGAAACTTTAAGGACCACAAAAGTTACTACATGCTCAAGTTTCAATTTTTCATATGAATTAAAACGGAGGTTATATAGTTTAGAAATTAGGCACGAAAAACGTGTATTTTTGCAATCTACCGGAGAACTACTGAACCCATTGCGTCAACTAGAACTCATTCGATGTGTTTTTTTTAAAAACACACTTCATTGGAGCATTTTCTGTATGACCTCAAGTTTTCTTTTAAATAGAGAAAAATGGCTTCTGGCATTTTTTTGGCACTTTTTTTCTCTTCGTGCTGACCTTGGATATTCCACTAAAGTTAACCAAAGTTATAAAGAAATAAATTGTAAGTAGCAATTTCTTTGTTTTATTCTTTAGGTATTAGCAAAAATTGCTAATACCTAAAGAATAAAACAAAGAAATTGCTATTTACAATTTATTTCTTTATAACATGGGTGGCATATGATGATGACTGGCGATCAGTCTAAAAAATTCTAATTTAAAATGTTTATACTTTTACGAAAATCTAATATTTGTTCAAAATTATTAAGAAATAGTGCGTTAACCATAAATATGGTTAACTTATGTTTAATTCATAAACAATTTAGCTGATTCGCGAAAAACAAAAATATCACTACACCTACCTTTTAGTTTTTTTGTTTATACTTATTTGAATTGAAGAATCATTGTAATGTGTCCGACCGCCTTCGTACATGCTAGAATTAATATATTCGTAATATCAATTAGTTTATGGATATTGGTTCTTCAAGCGAGGCGTAAAAGGCATCTCTCGAGGACCTCAAAATGAAGACTAAATACTGTTAGCATCTGGTGGCCTTAATTTTTTATACTTTCCATTAGATAAAGTGGGATAAAGTCAACTTGATCGATAAATAAATACAAATGTGATAACCCATCTGACACAGCTATGAATTTAGATAATGAAAGAATGCATGGGCGTTTATTAATTTATCAGGTATCAGTTTATAAGCTCATCATTGTAATTAAAAATAAGGGTGTATAAGGGCCCCACCGACATTTTCGAGGCCCCAACTCCACTGTGATGATGATCATAATGAAGCGTGATAATCCAAACATAAATAAAGTGGGTCGCGGATATATAAAAAAATTATAGGCTCATAAATCTCAACATTTCACGATTAGTACAATATTTAATGACACCATAAATATTCATAATAATCTGTATATAACTAGAGTTTGACCGGCCTCGCTGTTCTGCTCGTTCGTACGCCAGGTGTTCCTAGGGAGCGGTACAGCCCGTAGTAGCGGCGGTAAGATCCATCATGGAGGACTGGCTAGAGAGGCGAGGCGACACGGGAACCTCTCGTACTGGCTGACGCAGGTGGTCTCTGGGAAGGGCTGCTTCAGGGACCACCTGTATCTGATCAGGAAGGAGCCAACGGGTGAGTGCCATCACTGTGATGCAAGCGCGGACTCAGGGCTGCACACGCTGGCGGAGTAGCCAGCGTGGAAGGCGCCGAGGCGGACCCTCGTGGCGGCCTTCGGAGTGGGAGTCCTTTCACTCGGCTTCTTGCTCACAGCAATGGTACGGAGCGCGAGCACGTGGGTTGCCACCGTCTCCTTCTGCGAGAAGCAGGCCGGGGTGGCGGCGCGCTGCGCGTCCCCCCTCTTTCAGCGAACAAGACGTGGACTCCGTGGTTCCCAAGCCCAAGGGGGCCATCTCGAAACCGGAGATGGCCCTGGGTGCTGGCTTAAACCCCGGCATTTGAAGAACCAAGACAGCGTGCTGTTTAAGTCGGTTCGAATCCAACATAACCACCCCGCTGGCCGGCGGGGTGGTATCACACCGGGGATTTCCGCACGAAAAAAACAAGTTGAATTCCTGAGACGAGCTCAGCCAAATACAAGGGATTTTCGATTTTGCGTTTTTTTTTTGCGATTTTTTGCGTTTTTTTTTTAATCTTGCAATGGTTCACCCCAGCACGAATCTATTACCGAAAACAGCAACTCGATAGCTCATCTCCTTCATACCCAAAACCGTGACAGAAAATTGGCAACGACGACGACGTCGACGACAACTCCTTAGCAATAGGGCTTTTCTAAAGAAAATCCCTAAAAATGGGAGCGGTACAGCGGTACCACTCGAACTATAGCAGGACGTCAAGGAGAATTAAAAATGATTAATAGTTTTTCATTTCATGTTATAGGCAATAAAATGTTCATTTTAATCACTGATTATTGAAGTCTAGAGACCTATAGTGCCTATAGATTGCGCTCGACATACAGTTTTTTTTTTAATTATTTTGAAAGTTGTGGAGTATATTATTCCAACTCCGTCGTATTGGCTTGGTTGGCACTGGCAAGGTGGTTGACTTGAGAAAACCATTTACAAAACCAAAGTAAGCCGATCTCAACTGGACTATCACTCTAATGCCCGACGCGCCAAATCAAAAAGCCGTATACCTACTGTACAGTGTATTGACTGAAAACTTATAGACATATAAGATTTATAGCAATACTGATTGATGCCTACGAGTTCGTCCACATGGATATCGATATGTTGGCCGGAACAGCACCGCAACGGTGAGAAATATTTTGCATGAAGTCATCCGGATCCACCTCGACGCCAATAAAGTCGCGTTTGTTCCACTATCGCTGTCTTGTAGAACACGGACCGAACTACAACGCTACGCTAGTTCAAAACTGTTCAGCCGTGAATAAATTTATATAGAAAAGGTGTAAGGCATAAGGCGTAAGGTATGATCAAAACGAAAACGTACGTATGGGCGTGATCGCAATCGATCGATGATGATGATCGAAGCTGTAAAACCCTGTTTTGTTCATTTTTCTTAATTGGAATAAAAAAACAATCACGAGCTTGTTGCATTAGTTTCAAAGAATGTCGGAAAATATTCAATCTTTTTTATTTTTCCGCATCGCTAAGCATTCTAGATCCATACACGTCAATAATTTTTATAAGCTGTTATTTACTGTCCCGATGTTTATCATCAAATTTTGCAAATTAAATTTGATTCCCGGTTACCGATTGAGCTGAAATTTAGCATACATGTGTAAATCGCGGGACTATGCAATCTTATGGTGACATGGTGCTGATCTGATAATCGAGCTGAAAGGTGGGCATAGGAACTTCGCAATGAAATGACACAATCTCATCGAATTTGGGCTCGTTTAAATCGCCTTGACCAGTGGGTTGTCTTTCAATGGGTACCAGGTTCTGATGATGGAGCTGGAAGGTGGTTAAAGGAACTCTAGGTATAATAAAACAACGGTACCCCATCGACTTTCAGCTTGTCTGGTTTTAAATTTTTGTTCTGTTTATTAACAAGAACATAATAAAAGCTTGTTGTTAAAAAGGATTTTTTAATTTCCAATTTTTTCATTCTTCATCTTCATAATTTCTCTGATTTTTTACTACACTTCCTGTCGAAATCTTTTCTTCAGGACTGCAAAGCACTTTAACGGGACACAACGCCTGCTTACTTCCTTTTTAACCATTGCTTCGGTTGCTGCTGACGTAAGGTGTCCCAACGAAGTTATCTTTGGTCGAGATTTTTCCAGGTATTAGGTAAATTCAGTGACCAATAACACTGTTAAGTATGGTAGATTGTTTGTATATGCGATTTTTTGTGTCGTGACACGCCACTAAAAATTGCAGTCAAATTAAATACATAAATATCTAATATACTAATCTAGTAGTAATCTAGTGTAATATAATGTATGTATCTTTAAATAAAACTATTTTCAGCAGATTCTATCGTATTATTTTCACTGATTCTGACGTTTCGGTTTTTCAGCAGCCATGGTCGTTCATACATTTTGGAGACACAGACATCAAGTTTATGTCTCATATTTTGTAGTGAAAAGTTATCTCAAAGTACCCGAACGGTATGAAAAATATAAAATAATTACTCATCCTGAATTAAAGATCTCAAAAAAAAGGTCTTGGTACTTTGGTTGTTCGGCACCACAGAACTAATAATATTTGATATCTCTTGTTATTAATTCTATGGTCGGCAAGTATAAAACACTCATGAGATTGACAACTTCGGCGTAGCTCTACTAAGTTTAAAACTTATGTGATATTTCTTTTTGTCTACAGATAATGATGAAAGTGATAACGAATCGTGACGTCACACATGCTCAGTGAAGAGAATGGGACACTTTCACCGAGCTCCTTCTTTACACATAACTGCTGCTGAGGTTAGTATCCTAAATAAAAACGACCTAGGTTCGTATCTCGTCAGACGGTGGATCTATATAAAGTAAGTCTCTATGAACTCTGCTTACCCCTGTAAGAATACTGCGTGGAGGTGTATACATTGTAAACTAAGATATAAAAATTATAAAAAACTCAGGATTAATAAAATTTTTAATGGTTTAATCTCCTTATTTCTCATGGCGTTGTCTCTCTCGTGTAAAATAAATTAAAAACATAAATTTAATTTGGCTTCGTCGGGATACAGTTTCCAAATTTTCATTTTGTCGACATCGTCCGCCGGATCGGGTTTCCTCGCGTACCGTACGAAAATGCACGCAAAATTAGAAAGTACTGCTGAAGAGCCTTTGTTTTATTCAAAATCATTTAAGTATCTCTGTTTATATATTTAATTCTACTAATGTTAAAAATGTGAAAGTTTGTGAATGAATCCGACTGAAATTTGGTACAGGGATAGATTATAATCTGAAATAATACATTATGTTACTTTATATCCCTGGAGTGAGTTGGCATGGGCAGATCCGTTCAGCCGTTTGAACGTGATTGAGTAACAAACATCTTCACTAACTTTCACATTTAAGTATAATATTATAGTAGGATACTTTTTTTTTTTCGTGCGGAAATCCCTTCGAATACCCCCCCCCCCCCCGCCGGCCAGCGGGGGCGGTTATGTCGGGCTTGAACCGACTAAAACCGCACGCCGTCTCGGGTCTACAGACGCCGGGGTGTATGGTTGCCCATAGACATATCCCTCGCACCCCGACTGACCCTGGGCCATCTAACTCGTAGGTGACTTCTGTGGCGGAACGGTAGAGCGTTCGACTCCTTAGTCAGAGGTTGCGGATTCGATTCCCGGTGAGTGCAAATATTTTATGCATGAATATATGTATATTTGCATTGGTATAATATGTAATTATTTAAAAAAAAATGTATTTGAGTATGTTTATCCGCATTCTAGAACCCATAATACAAAGTAGTAAAGCTATACATACTTTGGGTGCTATGTGTCTAGATAGCGTTGTGTAGAATGTCCTAGAATATTTATTATTATTATTTATTATCTTCACATACTTCAAATTTGCCACAGGCGCTGTACATTGTACTAGTATAGTCTATAAGCGAACGGTGTAATCTTTATCGGATCCGATTCGGACGCTGAAATTCGGGAACCTTCCTGCCACGGTTCTCCCAAGAGATGGAAGTATGAGCTTCTACAAAGAGGGTATAAAGGGTCAACGCGTGTCATCCCCGGGGGAGTTAAGTATTACGTAAGCTGACTTAAGTGATGTGGGGTCCAATGTTTCTTGTTTTAAGGGGTGCGGCATGTGGATTTTTTTTTTTATGTTTATTGTATATTATCTTAGGATTTTCTCTTCTTCATCCGACTGCCAAAGCTCGCACTTTGGAGCCTGCATGCCGAATTACTTACTGATCAACAGACGAGACTCTGGCGCAGTTGTACCTCTCGGGGTTGGGAGGTTAGACAACAGAACCTCCCATAAATGCCAAGATAAACAAACCAATTTTATTATTTATATTATAATTATATAAGCTAAATTGAATTCTACGAGTTCCTACACAGCGCTATCTAGACCCAATGTAAGCATAGCTTACCTAGCTTGTGTTATGGGTTCTAGAATGCGGATAAACATACTTAGATGCATATTCTTTTTAAATACATACACATTATACATAGAAACATCCAGTGCCAATAGACATGTTCATGCATAAACATATTTGCACTGGGCGGGTATCGAACCCGTGCCCGCCGACTTCGCAGTCGAACGCACTACCGCTACGCCATAGACGCCGTCGAATCATACTTAGTGAGTTTAAACTTTTTAAGAACCTATATTAATAAATACACCTACTTACTATAACATTATAACGCCTTATTATTACGATAAATAATATTGACGGGGAAATGTTATAAATGTATTCAGGCGTATTATTATAACAATACTCCTTTAGGTTAAGAAGTATACACTGCATGCCTGAATCCATACAAATTCGGCAATCAAAAGCCTTTGTCGGAAATGAATAATTCTTTCCATCATTCACGAGTTGCCGATCTTAAGCGTATCAGATTTGGCCGGGTAAATCCGGATCAAGGGAAAAAATGTCCGGACCCTTTCCCGGGTATAGGTATGTTACGAGTGTGAAAAATTACGTGACATCATTCAGTGGGTACACATCACCTGACGTGTTCAGTAGCTGAGGAAATTAACTGGATAGGGATACCGACCCTTCGATAGGAATTATCTTAACGTGTTGTTTAGGATTTTATTCATGGGATAAAGAAATTGTTTTTTAACGTAAATATACAGGGTGTATTTTTTTTTCTAAATCATCGTGTTTGAGTCCAGGCGAGCCCGATTATGATGCAAACTAAAAATGCATCATTCAGATTTTGAAATATCAATATTTCTAGCCAGGACTAAAACCTGTTGATTTTGGGGGAAAATACACCCCGTATTCTTACACCATTCAATAGTGCCGCTAATAAAGAACGAATTCTGGGCAATTATAACGTATGGCAAACTTAGGAAATACCTCATTTTTAACAAAAATAGCACTTTTAGCACCTAACCTAACTTATCTTTAGCACCTGATAACTGACATATGGCCGAGACAAGCTAGCGAGCATATCTATACTACTTTATCCCATACATAAATCTTGGAACATTAAACGTTTTTTTATTTGAGTACCCGGTTTTAAATCTGGCAAGTTTTAAATTTCGAACTAAATTGACTATTCTTACAGACGACTAGTCTGTAAGAATTCTATAAGAATTTCTATATAACGTTGGATACGTTATTACTAAATTAGAATATGTTAATTTACTTTTCTAGTTGACTGTACAATATAAAAATGAAACACTACATAATACACTCAATATTCTTACACGAATTTATCCTGTCAGTGATACGGCGTTTATTTGCCTAGTTAGACGTCGATTATGACCGAGTCGAAATTAATTTTACCGTGTCGAAACTAATCTACATAATCGGTGTGTTTTTAGTGATCTAACATGTTACGTTTTTTACGTAGTGATTTATGTTTTTATCAATATTGCGCAACTAGTGAGCATAAAATATAGTGAATAATCAAAAGCCATAAAGGATATTGTTGTAAATTTACACGAATATTACAAATTGAAATAAAATTGTTTACGATAAACTATAACAAACCATAATAGTAATCGCAAATTATTTTGTGATATTTTGTTATTTACTTCACGTTCGGAATTACTGAAGTTAATAAAATTGTACAATGAATCGCGGTAATTTTTTTATACGACTTCTTGCTTAGCTAATGGGCTGTTAGTATGTAATGTCTTTTATAATGCCATGCTATTTAAGCGACGAAGGGTCGATTCGAAATGATTTATATCTTTTAAAATATAACGCACAAACAAATATTGGTAAACGCTTTAAAATATAATTTAATGAACACGGTATCTACAATTACAAAACATACCATAATACCAACTTGCATGCCCGGCGGTTTCGAGTACTTTTGACTTGCCCATTATCACGTTGATTTCATTTTTCTAAATACAGTGCAAACTCGATATAACATAATAAATAAATAAATAAATAATAAATATTCTACGACATTCTACACAGCGCTTTCTAGACCCAAAGTAAGCATAGTTTAACTAGCTTGTGTTATGGGTTTCAGAATGCGGATAAACATACTTATTTACTTTTTTTTTATAAATACATACATATTATACATAGAAACACCCAGACCAATGCAAATAGACATATTCATGCATACAAATATTTGCACTGAGCGGGAATCGTACCCGCGCCCCCTGACGTAGCAGTCATATCGGAAGGGAACAAGTAATTTTTTGTTATATCAAGTAATTCGTTAAACTGAGCCTTGTTCTATTGAGGTTAGGTTGGTCTATTTTTTATAAAAAGGTAAAAATATTTAGTTTTATTCACCTCAACATTTAAGTAAAATTATTTTTTCTCTTAGATGATTAATCAAAATTAAATGCAGTAAAATCCTTAAAAGTAGGTATCTAGGTGGGTACGTACATTATGTAGGTAATTTAATGTTAATTTCAAAGATTCACACAACAAAACTCACGAATGTAAAGGTAAGCCGCATTTTCCCGGACGGTGCTTCTCGCGTAGTATCGGGCCACCCTGCGCCCGATTAACCACACCTTTATTTTCCATCAAACAACAATGTTTGTTTTACGAAAAAAACGTATTGAAGCCTGTCGCCACATGAATCACATACTATGGGATTAAGAGCCATATATTTGTGGGAACGTTATGTAAAAGTTTTGCGTGAACAATATTCCTTTATTGTCCACGCAAAACTTTTATATAACGTTCCCAATATTTTGAAAAAAAAAAAGAAGATATTTACACTTCTTTGATAGTTGAAAATTGGTTATAAAGAAGTTATTCGCAAAAAATGTTCGCAATGTACAGTTATATTTTACATTGACTCTTATAGACAATTCAAGGGGATTCAGAAGAATTCGTTATCGTCGGAGTTCGCTCAACGACCTCCGTCCTCCATGAACGCAGGCCTGAGGGTGGCAGGTGAGGCCGCCTGTCACCCCAGCAGATGCGGGCCACGGCGGCGGGGCGACAAGCACCCCCCCCCCCCCTTCCGGGGCAAGATGGGGACTCTGTGGTTCCCAATCCCGAAGGAGCCATCTCGAAACCGGAGATGGCCCTGGGTCAGTCAGGGTGCGAGGGAAATACCTTGGGCCACCTTACACCCCGGCGTCTGAAGACCCGAGACGGCATGCGGTTTCTGTCGGTTCTAGCGCAACATAACCATGCACCTGCGCTGGCCAGCGGGGGGAATCCGAGAGGATATCCGCACGAGAAAAAAAGACATAATGGTACGTTTTATCAAGGGACTACCGACCTCCATGATCGGGGCCCGAGGACGGCAGTTGGCCGACTCGCCGTCCTTACAGAAGCAGGCTGTGGCGGAGGCGTGTCGTGTGTGCCCTACACACGGCTGCCAACTCACCGAAGCAGGATAAAACCCGACCCCACCAGGCGAGGCCGCGGTGGCCGTAAAAGTCCGCCGGCAACCCTGGGGTTATCCTTTCGAGGGCTTACCCGGGGTGCCCGGCAACGGACACTTGGGGAGGACACCGTGCGGTTTTAGTCGATACACGACATAACCACCCCCGCTGCCCGGCGGGGGGGTATCCGAAGGGATTTCCGCACGTAAAAAAAAAAACGGTTGCACTATATCAATTATGTACCTAGTTTAGTAGTATACCTATTTTGTAAACTTCGCTTGTTATTATTTTCCTGTAACACTCCACCACGTACCATATCGGCTATTTTATTACCATGATTTCCTTTATATAATGATACGAGTTGCTGATATTGTTTTTAATAATAGTTGTTCAAATTATTGTTACTGTTGCCCTGTATACTACCAAGTATATTAAGTCCAAGATCATGATCTACTTTAAATATTGTACTAGTCTTAAACCTTCTCTAAGTCAACTTCATCATCATCACCATAGCCAGTGTCCGTTCTTCTTCCCATCATCATCATCTTAGCGTAGTTCCCGTTTGCATTCGAGACTTGCACCTCAGAGCCCAAGGTACTCCTCCTTCTCCTAATTTTGCTTTGGTTTATACGGGTTTTATGAGAGCGACTGCTCTAGGTGGTCAGACGGTAGTCTCACCTGCTAGCTGGTACACCTGCCGATCAAAGGACGAGGTTCTGGCGCAGGCTTTCCTCTTAGGCTCTTAAGACGATGATGATGATTTAGAAATTTTTAAAACACGCCTGTATCTACAGTCTATTGCCATCAACCGGGTACGTTTTCGTAGGCTAGGTGGTGGTGGAGTGCCGACCTCCATGAGGACTGAGGACGGCAATTGGCCGACTCGCCGTCCTTACAGAAGCAGGCCAAGACGTAGGCGTGTCGTGTCTGTCCTGTCCTATAAACGCCTGCCAACTCACTGACGCGGGATAAAACCCGACCCCACCAGGCGAGGCCGCGGTGGTGGCCAAAGTCCTGCCTCTAACCCTGGGGTTATCCTATCGAGCTCTTACCCGGGGTGCCCGGCAATGGACACTTGGGGAGGACACCATGTGGTTTTACTTTGTCCGATGCCGACACGCCCACCCCAGACTGCGGAACTCGGGGGGCAAAGTTCTCTCCCGCTCCCTCTCCGCTGTCTCTTTCGCGCGCATTACCTGCTCGCAGAAAGAGGCGGGCGGCGTGCAACTTGCTCCCGTCGGAGAACTCGGCCCTCACCATCGTCTCCAGCGAGAGAACGTCCACGCCCAGGACTGCAACGAGATCCCGGCGTTGACTCGCCCACGCAGGGCACTCCACCAACGTGTGCATATATACCACGGCCAAACAGCCCGGAAGCAGTATATTCTACATACGTAGATTGGTTCAACAAGATATAGAACTTGGTCGTGAAGCGAAGTGCATCGGAATCGGATAGCTCCTATACCTAATCTAACATTTTACTACCGGCATTACTATCATAGTTAAAATAATGTGGCGAAACTTCACTCGCTTTTATCGGTGTCTACATCCGCCACTGATAATACTTAGTAGTATTTTCATCAGTAGTTGTGTATTGTGTACCTTTTTTTTTTTTTTTTCATGCGGAAATCCCTTCGGGTACCCCCCGCCGGCCAGCGGGGGCGGTTATGTCGGGCTTGCACCGACTAAAACCGCACGCCGTCTCGGGTCTTCAGACGCCGGGGTGTAAGGTTACCCATAGAGCATATCCCTCGCACCCCGGCTGACCCTGGGCCATCTCACCACTAACAGCATCGCTCATCCTGTCTCCTCTGAAAGCAGAGGAGTACGGAGAGCGATGTGTTCCCGCCACGTTGGGTATTGGCCGACGATCAATGCCAACCCTATGAAGGGGTGAAGGGGAAGCCATTGACCGCCGCCCAGGGTGTACCGGCCGCTCCGATTCCGTTCCCCCCGGACTGCAGCGGGATCGGAATCGGAGCGACACTCGAGGAGGTTACCCAACACACACCCCACTAGCAATGTACCTTTATTTTTATTTTTTTTTATAGTGCGGAAATCCCTTCGGATACCCCCCCGCCGGCCAGCGGGGGCGGTTATGTCGGGCTTGCACCGACTAAAACCGCACGCCGTCTCGGGTCTTCAGACGCCGGGGTGTAAGGTTACCCATAGAGCATATCCCTCGCACCCCGGCTGACCCTGGGCCATCTCACCACTAACAGCATCGCTCATCCTGTCTCCTCTGAAAGCAGAGGAGTACGGAGAGCGATGTGTTCCCGCCACGTTGGGTATTGGCCGACGATCAATGCCAACCCTATGAAGGGGTGAAGGGGAGGCCATTGACCGCCGCCCAGGGTGTACCGGCCGCTCCGATTCCGTTCCCCCCGGACTGCAGCGGGATCGGAATCGGAGCGACACTCGAGGAGGTTACCCAACACACACCCCACTAGTAATGTACCTTTTTTTTTTTTTTTTCGTGCGGAAATCCCCTCGGATACCCCCCCGCCGGCCAGCGGGGGCGGTTATGTCGGGCTCGAACCGACTAAAACCGCACGCCGTCTTGGGTCTGCAGATGTCGGGGTGTAAGGTTGCCCATAGAGCATATCCCTCGCACCCCGACTGACCCTGGGCCATCTCCGGTTTCGAGATGGCCCCCTCGGGTTTGGGAACCACGGTGTCCCCGTCTTGCCCCGGTTTAACGTGTAACTGTTTTATGTCCCAATAAATTAATAAATTGTACACCTACGTCGTGGGCGATTTCACCGTCACCTTAAGACGTATATAGACGAGAATTTCGGCTTATCAAGACATATAATATTTGCACTGATCGGAAATCGAACCCAAGACCTCCGACGTAAAAGTCGAACGCTCTACCGCCACACCACAGAAGTTGTCAATATCATGATTGTGTATCTAGTATTTGTTATTCATTTTATCAGTGGTAGAAATAACTGTATCATGAAGCGTCGTGGATAGTAAACTATCGTCTGAGTAGATTCGTAATATCAATTGTAGAGTAGAAATCGAGCGCGGCGGTACTCTATTATTGTAGCTTCTGATGAATTAAAAAGGTAGATGATTAATAGTAGTATTTAATATTCTAGGATATATAACACAACACCACCTGCCTCAAAAATGAAATATGGATTCTAGAATTTGGATAATCTTCTTAATGTTGTTTGTAAATGCTACAAGCACATTCTACCAGATACCACCCAGATTTTCATGTATACAAATATTTGCACTGAACGAAAATATAGCCTTGTACCTTTATACAATGTTTTAAAACTAATCAAACTTTCAACTCCAGTTTCTGCCTAAATAATAAATCATTTTCTCAACACAGTAGGACCAAAATGAAACATGAAACTCTTTTGAGATAAAATTGTAGAAAAATCGCCAGTGCTTCGTAACCGTTGTTATAACTTTTTTCTGTGAAATGTGAGCCAAAATATTGGCTTCTACGATCTAAAGATTTTGTTATTATGATGATGACATCACGCCGATGAAGATCAGAGGAGTTGTCAGCTTAGGTAATTATTCCATAATGACGAACGTCAACTTATCTTATACAGTGATTCCCCGCCAACGTCTCAGTGTCTTGCCGCTGGTTAAAATACCACAAAAAACTAGTGTCTAAAATATTTTTATTAAAATTCCATAATCATCTCAGCGGTGTGTCCCGATTGCATTCGAGGCCTACACCTCGGAGCCCAGGGTCCACTTTCCTCATTATATAAATTATTAGGTAAATATTATTTACACAAAATTTTAAAATATTTTTCTAGAGCCCACTAAGCTGTTTGACAGAATTTGAAAAACTAAGAAATATTAATTAACTAATTTTCAAAATCTGAAAAGGATCATCTTGTGACGACTACTTGACTACGTGAAATGACTACTTATATGAGATCCAAAAATTCTCGTCGCGTCATTACGGAAAGAACATTACTAATACTTTTGGGTTTCGTAATGCTAGGTAGGCTTTAAGATCGATATGCCTAAGTAGCAAAAGGTCCAACTATCCGAAACGTCTATTTAGCAATACGTCTAAGTGGACGTCCAAGTATCTGAGACGTCTATTTAGCAATACGTCTAAATAGCAAAACATCCTACTACCCGAAACGTCTATTTAGCGATACGTCTAAGTAGCAAAACGTCCAACTATCCGAAACATCTATTTAGCAATACGTCTAAGTAGACGTCCAAGTATCTGAAACGTCTATTTAGCAATTCGTCTAAATAGCAAAACATCCTACTACCCGAAACGTCTATTTAGCGACACGTCTAAGTAGCAAAACGCCTAGTACAGATTAACTCTCGCACTAAACGTGAGTGTTCTATGTTCGCAGGGGTCGGCGTCTGCACGCAAGCATTTCATGCGTTGATGGGCGGCGGTGCGAACGCAGGCGGAGGGCGGGCAGCTCGAGCCCTACGCCTGCTACTGCTGCTCGTGCTGGTCCTCGCAGCCGTTGAGTACCTTTTCGGCTCGATACTCGACGCTTCACCGCTGAGGACTTATCTGTATACTCCACTTTACAACTCTACGCCGCCTACCTTCAAGTAAGTTCACTTTGTTATCGCGAACAATGTACAAAAATCTTGACAATGTACTCTAGATGCGCAGAATGAATTCGATGACGGACTCGGTTTTGTTGGTTGGCCAGTCAGTGCTCATGTGCGTTTTTTGACGTTTGTTCAAGATTTTTGCCTCAAGTTATACACAAATAACATTATCAACAGCAAAACTTTGGCCAAACATTATTTTGCCCTGGGCTAATTATCTTAATGTTTCCCCATCGAGACCCGGCACAAGTTTTAGGTGCATGTAGGGAAAATTAAAATAAAATTGCAATGTCCATAAATTAAGTACATATCTAACGATAGCATCTTGTGGCTACCTTCACTTTTCGGACTTCATCCCAGTTTATCAGGTAGAGTGCAATCAAATTGACGGACTAAACCTTAAAAAAATTATGAGTTAACTAAATATATCGTATCTGTAACTTAATTTAGGTATCGAAGTATTGATAGCTTAGTGGTTAAAGAGTAGACCTTACGATCGAGAGGTCCCGGGTTTGAATCCTGACCATTACACTGCCGACGTGAACCCTCTCCTAACAGAAGAGTCGTGTGCAATGCAATGTCAAGTGCAATGTCGGTTACTAATATACTTTTAATAAAAAAATGTATAAGTAATTTTCTCCGTCATCTATTCCAGAAACCCCGAAAAACTGCAATCAGTTTTCTTGAAAGTTAATCCAGAGACAAGGGACCTAATAGTAAAAAACCACTCTGTTGTAGTCCTGAACCTTACGAACCATTTGAACATAGACAATAACATTACTTCGATAAAAAATATTACGAATACTGTTAATATGACGATACACGATCCACTTGTAAATGGGACTCCTATGTCGCTGATGGTCACGAAGCTAATGGAAGGGGTTCAGAAAATGATGCAGTCAAAAAAACAGCTGAAGAAAATTGAACCTAATTTGCCGCTTTGTGACGCTACACCACCCGATTTAGGTGAGACCTTTTCCCAATTTTATCGTTCACGTTAGACCTATTGTAGTGTGCGGTTGATAGTTACTCATCATATATTTGTCTTGCATAACCCCTATCATCAACAACATACTGCATGCCACATTACCACACGATCCTGTACGGCTTTAAAGGTGTATGAATAATTATTTTACTTTGTGAACGAATTTCCAACTGTGTTATACCAAGTTACTCTCAAAAATTCTGAGGACGTTCTCAAAATGTAAGAAGTGCCTGAACTTGCTACATTATGAACTAATATTGGATATTTCTAGGTCCCATACCGGTTAATAAAACGGAATTGGAGCTTGATTTTGTTGAGAAGAAATTCCCGGAGATCCAAAAAGGCGGTCGGTATACACCGCCAAACTGCACTGCTAGACACAAAGTCGCCATTATTGTCCCATACAGGTAACCAGAGCTGTTATATTATCATATTTTCGAGGAATATTATTATTTAATATAGCACGCCTATTATCTAGTACCGATCTAGTACTCGTCATCATCATGCCAGCGCCAAACCTGGCTGCCTCCGAAACTTTGGAGGCTACTTCCATTCCCTACGGTATGGTTTATCTTGGCTTTTACGATAGCGACTGCCATCTGACCCCTCTCCCTGCTTCCCAACTCCGAGACAAAAAACTTAATTGAATGAACTAGGCGGAGTCATCAAAAAATAATGTTTAAAAATGACTGTAAAGTTATTCATTGTTTCCGTAGTTCGCAAGAATTACGGTAGATGACTCCAGATTCGCCTGAAGACGTATATAACATATCGGAGAATTTGGAATATCTGGGACGTGTCTAGGTGGCTCAGCTGGTCAGAGCACTCCCCCTGTAAGGGGCTGGTCGCGGGTTCAAGTCCCGTCCTAGATGTTCTCTTTTTCCGATCTAAATATATCAGTGAAATCAATTCAATGGTGGATGCAGACTTCGAGTTACATGATAGATCAGCTGTATGAATTAATATGGAATACTGTCGAAATTAACTTTAAGTATATATTGCTACTGTGTTTCAGGGATCGCCAACAGCACTTAGCAATCTTCCTGAACCACATGCACCCATTCTTGATGAAACAGCAAATTGAATATGGTATATTCATAATTGAACAAGAAGGTATGTTTAATAGCACACTTGAAACAAGCAAAGTAATGGTATTTTATATACTAAGTAGGAGTCACAAAAGGCTCTCAGAATGTCGCCACACGTGTACCAAGTCTTCAATTCTTATCTGCCTTTCTATTAGTATCTTGGTAACTATGCTACTATTAAGGAACAAACAGCTGACGATAGTATAGGTATTTAAACTATCATGGTCACTAACATAAGTATTAGAGTTAACGGGATATTTACCATGTGTTTCTAAGAATGTCCGATATTTCGGCACTGTTGCAAGCGCCATGATCATGGATTCCTCCGTCTTCTGCGCCATGATTCCTCCGTGATCATGGCGCTTGCAACAGTGCCGAAATATCGGACATTCCTAGAAACACATGGTAAATATCCCGTTAACTCTAATACTTAAGCTGACGATAGATAACATTTTAAACATATTTTGCACATACCTACTGTTATCTCATATTATCGCGGTATGACATGCAGGACGCATATGAAACAAAAACATAATTTTCCAAATCGGTTCTGGCGCCTTCGAACCGGTGCACATACATAAAAAAAATATTCCGTCGAATTAAGAATCTTTCTCCTTTTTTGTAGTCGGTTGTAAAGAGACAAAAGTATTATGTGTTTTATTTTAAGTTTTTCGTACTCTGTTAACAACAGGTAAGCGTTATCCGGTGCTTTTAATAAACAATAAATTAGAAGTGTCACTCGGGCGTTGAAGAAGTTCTGTCTTAGTTCTGTCTTGTTCTTAACAAGCTCTAGCAATCCTAATTACCAGCAAAAACACTAATAACAAAAACTAAACTATAGTAATGACAATGACACATAATATACATTGTAGTATGACATTGAGCAATATGTATAATGTCCTTTTCATACAATTCACATATCTTTTTATTTTTTCGTGCGGAATTCACAATCGGCATATGATGGGCCCTAAGGCCCATTTCCGTTGCACCCCGGCACAATTCACTTTTTCTTTTTTTCGTGCGGAAATCCCTTCGGATACCGCCCCGCCGGCCAGCGGGGGCGGTTATATCGGACTTGAACCGACTAAAATCGCACGCCGTCTCGGGTCTACAGACACCGGGTGTAAGGTTGCCCATAGAGCATATCCCTCGCACCCCGACTGACCCTGGGCCATCTCCGGTTTCGAGATGGCCCCCTCGGGTTTGGGAACCACGGTGTCCCCGTCTTGCCACGGTTTGGGGGAGGGGCGCTAGTCGCCCCACCGTCTCGGCCTGCTTCTGCTGGGGTGGCAGACGGCCTCACCTGCCACCCCCAGGCCTGCGCTTATGGAGGACGGAGGTCGTCAAGCGACCTCCGGCCCCTGAGTCGCCTGCGACGCGCGGCGAGCATGTTGCGGGCTCGGCGGGCCGGGAGAGTTCTAAATCTATCCCGGGCGCGCTCCACCATCTCCTTCGCGAGCATTACATGCTCGCAGAAGGAAGTGGTGGCGACCCACGCTCTCGCACTCCGCACTTTTGCCGCAATCATGCTGCCGAGCGAGAGTACTCCCACCCCAATGGCTGCCAGGAGCTCACGCCTCGGCGCCTGCCACGCCGGGCAGTTCGCCAGCGTGTGCAGACCTGAGTCCTCGCTCGCGTCACAGTGATGGCACTCCGGCGTTGGCTCTTTCCTGATCCGATGCAGGTGGTCCCCGAAGCTCCCCTTACCGGAGATCACCTGCATCAGTCGGTACGAGAGGCTTCCGTGTCGCCTCTCTAGCCAATCCTCCATGATGGGCTTTACCGCCGCTATTGCGGAGTACCCTGCGCTTGGTTGCCCAAGTCGTTACTTCCACTCCACCACGATGGCCTGGCGGAGCTGGGACTGCACGGCCTCGATTTCTCAAGGCTCGGGGTTCCGTCCCTGCTCCCGCGCCTCTCGCCTCCAGGTTCCATGGCGAAGTTCCGGCAAGGAGACTCATCGCCTCGAAGGAGATATCGCGGTACCCGCGGCTGACCCTGATGGCCATCACCCGCTATGTAGCGCGCAGCATCCGCACACTTCTGGCCTTCAGGGCCTTCGCCCATATTGGGCACACATACAGGGCCATGGACCGCACGATCCCCGCGTAGAGTCTCCTGCAGGAGTCATCGGGCCCCCTCATGTTGGGCAGCAGCCACGCCAGAGCGAGAGCTGTGCCCTTCAGATTGGGGGCCAGACTTCGGATGTGCTCTCCAAAGTCCTATCGGCTGTCGAGCACGAGCCCCAAATATTTCATTTGGAACTTGATCCCGATGCGATTTCCTCCCACGATGAGACTGGATCCCTCGGGTGGCTTGCTCCGAGGCCCTTGAAAGAACAGGGCCTGGGTTTTATGCAGAGCCACCTCGAGACCCAGCCGCCGGATCCGCTCCTCGTCGTGGCCTTCAGGGTCACTTCGCGGTACGTCGCCCCGCACGCCGTCACGAGCGTGTCGTCCGCATAGCACGTGACGGCGGCACCGTCTACGAGCTCACAGCAGCCAGTCGTATCCGAACAATTCACATATCTTTTTTTTTTTTCGTGCGGAAATCCCGTCGGAAATCTCGGGTCTTCAGACGCCGCGGTGTAAGGTTACCCATAGAGCATATCCCTCGCACCCCGACTGACCCTGGGCCATCTCCGGTTTCGAGATGGCCCCCTCGGGTTTGGAAACCACGGTGTCCCCGTCTTGCCCCGGTTTGGGGGAGGGGCGCTAGTCGCCCCACCGTCCCGGCCTGCTTCTGCTGGGGTGACAGGCGGCCTCACCTGCCACCCCCAGGCATGCGCTCATGGAGGACGGAAGTCGTTAAGCGACCTCCGGCGCCTGAGTCGCCTGCGACACGCGGCGAGCATGTTGCGGGCTCGGCGGGCCGGGAGAGTTCAGAACCTCTCCCGGGTGCGCTCCGCCATACAATTCACATATCTATAGTTAAATTTGGAACAAAACAATTGAGATGACTTACTAAGAAGTGTTGTTCGACTGCAATTTTCTTAAGATTTAGATCGAAAAAAAAGAACATATAGAACGGGACTTGAACCCGCGACCAGTCCCTTACAGGGGGAATGCTCTGACCAGCTGAGCTATCTAGACACGTCCCAGATATTCGACATTCTCCGATATATGTTCTCTTTTTCCGATCTAAATCTTTAGAAAAAGTAAGCATACAAAATGCTTAAAAAAATAATTGAATGCAATTTTCTTACTTTCCTTCGCATGCTGAGATTGCAGAGATATTTTCCTAGCTACGTACCTACCTACGTACCTACCTACTTATTGTCAATACCTATTTTTACTTCCAGGTAACAAGGCCTTTAACCGCGCCAAGCTGATGAACGTGGGCTTCAGTGAAAGTCGGAAGCTAGAACCAGGTGGCTGGCAGTGTTTTATTTTCCACGACATCGACCTACTGCCGTTGGATACTCGCAATATGTATTCCTGCCCTAGACAGCCTCGCCACATGTCTGCGGCGATAGATAAGTTAAATAACAGGTGAGTACAAGTGAAAAAAAAACCGACTGCCCTAAAAAGACCGAAACAAGTTTGGTAGCAGGCGGGACCCATTAATTTCGGTCTATGATTTGCAAATGGGTCTTTTTAGGGCAGTCAGCTTTTTTATTTTATAATTAATAATTTTATTGTACAATTTAAAGTTATGATATATATATTTTTGAAATCACACTTTAAAGCTCTTCTTTTCGATACCCTGCTCAATAGGTTTGAGTGAAAATATTTTAACAACATTCATTTTAGCGACAAAAATCCGTCATTTAGTTTTTTTTATTCTGATTTACCTAGTAGCAATCTCACAGTAAATATGAATATAACGACACCTCTCAAGCTAAAATCCATTGAGCCGTTCAGGCTGCAGAGCATGCTCTCGAAAAACATAACCCTCCTTCTGGCGCAGTCGGGTAAAAACAGCTGATACTAAATAATATGTTTATATTTATTCATGGTATGTCAATATGACTTCATTCCATCCGATGGTGGACTGTGGTTGAAGTCTACCGAATGAAGACAACCATACAATGGTAGCCTCCTGTTTAACGGTCTCAGAAGATCGCTTTTCATGTCTCTTTTAGAGAACTCGAAATCGTAAACCGAATGAAACACGTGTGTTGGTAATGATGAATACCAAGTCTTTACAGTGCGGCAAAGAAAAGACACATTTGGCATTCGATTTGGCATTGTATACCCAAATTGAAAGGGCTCGTGGTTACTGGTAGAAGCGGTAATATGCCACTAAAGAGCCAACCTCTCTGTGCAGCTGTAAATGCCTCAAGGGTTTTTTGACTTCAAGCCTCCTAATGGACTGCAATCCGCTTTTGACTAATAGGCTAATAACTAAACTCAATAAAATCCGAAAGCCTCAATGGATGAATTAGTGGATGTATGTTCGTTACTCAATCACACCAGAATGACTGAACGGATCTAATTACAATTTGGCACAGGGATAGATTATAATTTCATGGGCAACTTTTTATCCCAAGAATAAGTTCCTATGTGTTGTAAGAACTCGATCAATATTTCAAGCGGGTGGGGTTGCTAGCAACAGCTAATCAACTATTTATAGACGACAACTAGTAATTTAAGTATCTAAGTATAATTATTAAGGTGGAAATGAAACGAGAGTCGATTGTCGAGCACCATTAAGGGCTTAAGGTCATATATCCGAATCTCGTGATTAAATAAAATTAGATTATAGTCACGATACTAGGAAAGCCTCGTTAAATGGGGCCCTAGACTATCAAAAACTCTTTTTTTTTGCTATCTGAGGTGATACTACCATGAATTCAGCTCCATCTAGTACAGACAAAATGAACTATTTTAGGGACTACATGCTACTACATCGCGCTATGAAAATTCCCTCGCATCCGATTCTCATGGCGTGATGTAGTAGCCAAAGCGGTTGCATCCAAAGCTGGCCCTTTGGAGCCCGGGATCCACTCGTCTACACTTTTCTACTTTGGATATATTTTTTACGAGTTTTGTTGATATTTCCAGGTTACCATACGAAGATATTTTTGGTGGAGTATCAGCTATTACTGAAGAACAGTTTATAAAGGTCAACGGCTTCTCCAACAAGTATTGGGGATGGGGTGGCGAAGACGACGACATGTTTTCCAGGTAAATAATGGCACCAGGCAGTTTTAAGTATTGATAAATATATGTATTTAAATATAATAATCAAGGACATAGGTCTCCCCTAATGAGCGCCATAGGGGAGATCTATGTCCAGCAGTGGACTAGAATAAGTTGATGATGATGGTGATAATAATCACACATATCTAAATTTATATATATATATATATATACATATGTATATATTTTTTGTAAATACATACCTACATAAGATATATGGAAACACCCAGACCAATGCAAGTATAAATATTCTTGTAACACAAATATTTGCACCAAGCGGAAATCAAACCCGCGAACTCTGTCTCTCTGTGATCTCTACTCCACCCACGACGACCTATGTTTCATAGCTGTATAGCGTATATTGACAGTTGATTTCTTAACGAAGTAATTGGTTCCTAAGAATATAAAAAGACTTTACTTGTGTAACTAGGTTCTTGCACTGAGAGTAGTAATTTGCATAAAATCGGCTGTGCAATTTCAAAACATAGTAAGAGATATGAGACAAAAGTGAGTTATTCATTTTATCGTCTTTCACGTTTTTACCTGTGTATTTTTCTAAAATAAAAGTCGTATTCCTAGGCTTTTTTTTAGATATTTGGACACTCACAAAATTCGGCCAGGTAGGTACCACCGTGCACCGGAATCGGAGCGGCCGGTACACCCTGGGCGGCGGTCAATGGCTTCCCCTTCACCCCTTCATAGGGTTGGCATTGATCGTCGGCCAATACCCAACGTGGCGGGAACACATCGCTCTCCGTACTCCTCTGCTTTCAGAGGAGACAGGATGAGCGATGCTGTTAGTGGTGAGATGGCCCAGGGTCAGTCGGGGTGCGAGGGATATGCTCTATGGGTAACCTTACACCGGGCGTCTGAAGACCCGAGACGGCGTGCGGTTTTAGTCGGTGCAAGCCCGACATAACCGCCCCCGCTGGCCGGCGGGGGGTATCCGAAGGGATTTCCGCACGATAAAAAAAAAAAAAAAAAAAAAAAAGGTACCACCGTGCACGATTGCGAAAAACCCTCCATAGTAATCCAATTTCGGTTTGATTGCGTTCAGGGGTCAGCAAGTGCATAGCCGGGCAGGGGGATTGTGGTCGCAGCACTAGTGGGACCGGTGGGTGTCACGCGGTGCTGCGACGACAATCCTCTTCTGATGAGGCCGTCAAGCTGAGTGCCACCATTGTTAACATGGTACGTGTATGTAATGGTGACCCTCTTTCCTGAGACTTTACCTTCAGCTTACCATCAGGCGAGGTGAAGTCGAATTGACGTGACCTAAATATAAAAAAATATTTAAAAAAAACTAGGGATTTAATCATTAAAGCTCTATGGTCTTTCAGATTAAATAAAATGCATTATCACTTAGCAAGATACAAGATGTCAATAGCGCGATACGCGATGTTGGATCATAAGAAGTCAGCGCCAAACCCTCAAAGGTAATAATTAATAATTATTTAGTTCATTTATCAGCAGGTGTACCAGTTAGCAGGGGAGGTTGGCTTGAGCCGCGAAGATCTTGGTGGGACCCCCCATACATCCTGTAAACCACTCCTTACACAAGCCAAACTTAGCTGGAGGGTTTAGTGGAAATACTGGTAATACTGGTTACTAGTACCCACTCTTTAAAACAAAACCGAACACGTGTAAACTGTCACGAAGTTATAAAAGACTAGCTGTTGCCCGCGGCTCCGCGCGCATAGAATTCTGATCTCGTTCCCGCAACCCATGGGAACCTTTTCCTGATATAAAAAGCTTATGTGTTATTCCGGACTATAATCTATCCCTGTGACAAATTTCAGCCAGATCCGTTCAGCCGTTTTTGCGTGAAAGAGCAACAAAGATAGATGCATACATACAACCAAACTTTCACGTTTATAATAAGGATTGTTATAATATTCTACCAACTGAGATTTTTGTAGGAATGAGTTAAAGCCCTAGTTTACGTTAAAATTCAAAAACCAACTAACAATTTCAAATGTTTGCTTTCAGATACCAGCTTCTGTCTCAAACTGGCAAAACATTCCAGAAGGATGGTCTGTCTACCCTCGAATATCATACAGTTAAAGTAACACGGTATCACTTGTACACTTACATACTAGCGAATATAGACGAAAGTAGCTGATGGACATATTTCGCCAAACTGTTGTTTGGCGATGAAAGGTAACAGTGCAAAGACATTTCAAAATAAGTCATGAATCGATCGTTACCGAGTGATGTTGATCTCTTTCGCGTTAAATAACAATACGAAAGTTCCTAGTGTTGTTATTTTTGGAATTATTTTATACATCTGTCAAAACTGTCAAACGTAAGTTGCTTGTTTTACTGCGTGCTGATATGTGTAATTTATAATAATCAACGCTTTTAATAATGATAAATGTAATAATACAACACTACCGACCATTCCGTTTTTTAATTATGAATCTTTACTTTTTTAAATTTGACAACACTAGGAGTTATTCAAATGGTAAATCAATAAAATATTAAATAGGCCTTTAAACTGTTAGTGTAAGATATAAAGTCGTATTATATAATTATTTGCTGTTAAATGTATTCATTGGTATTAGCTCAGTTGGCAAGATTAAATGAAGTGTAACTTATCTTTATTTTTTTATATCTAATGAATTTTGGTTATAGAATTTAAATATCCATAAATCATGGCTAGTCTGAATTAGACATTTTGTAACATAATTTTGTTTTAACTTGTTATTTGGTAATGATCCAATGAAAAAATAAAAATGAGACATTGCCTCTTTTTAAGATTATTGATCGTTGTATTATAAAATGTATAAATGTTACGGATAATATTATAAGTAAATGTACCTACGGGCCATTTTTATTTGTGTAAAATCAAGTACAGAGACAATATAGTTCATACAATCAATTTGATTAGTGTAAATATAAAATACGCTAAGAGCGTTAATAAATAAAAGTACATTATTATTATTAACTGAAATCTAATATAATTCTTGTCAGTATATAGGTGTTTTAAATACAATAGGTTTGATCCGTACGGCCTAAACATAAATTAACTTACTTTTAATTAAAATTGTACTCTAATGTAATTTTATTTTAAATTCAATTTTATTTAAGTGTAATTGAAAGTTTATTGAAAGTTGTTTTAAATGCAATTGAAATTTGATTTAAAATTTGAATTTTATTTTCGTTTAATTCATATTTCATTTAAATTTATGAAATTAACATTTTCAATCATTTTGAAAAGCAAATATTATAAAATCCGTGATCATGGTACTTGTAACAGTGCCGAAATATCGGATTCTCGAAAAAGATAATAAACATGGTAAATATCCCGTTTATAATTCTAATTTTAATATTATAAAATCATTTGAATCTAAATATATAACTATGTAGGTTGTCATTATGAGTTCGAATATTGTCCAATATTATGTTTTGCTTCACTACTTGCATATTAATTAGTATTCACTTTATTATCTATATATCTCTCACCCATATAAAAAAAAAAAAATACGAAAACTCCTAAGTACCTCCTCATTGAGGGCACAGCGAAGCGGTTGTGCTGGAGTAGAATCAATTTACACCTCTAGCATCAATAAAAGGAAAGTTACCCAGGTTGCACCACGAGAATAAACGACAATATTGTAAATATTGTTTAAATTGACTTTGCTGAAGAGAATAGCTAAAATTCTTGGCACTATGAAATTATTTAATTACTGCGTGAAGAGACAAATATAACCCGTAACGTTACCGTCTTATGGATTGTTAATTAGTTGTTACTCTAATGGTTAAAATTAAGTTTTTAATAGGTTTTATTTTAAATTTAACTAAGTCGTTATCAGAATAACAAACTGATTAGGAATACCATTCAACTAGTTGTCAACAGTGCCATTAAATTGAATATCTAAGTACTGTAAACTTTTGAAATTTTCGGGAATGATTTGTATTGTGATTTTTAAATAGTGAGAGGAATAGCTTGGCATCTTTTCATATACCTACTATGTATGATAAGATAACTCCTGGAGCTGGCGGCAAGGACTCTTTCCTTCAGTCTTGCGCGTAACTGTAAGATGGTCAAAGGGTTTTTCTACTTTGTATGGATAGAGTATAAGTGAATGCATAAGCATTAAGTTTAGTGCTCAGTGGTACTACTGTCACAGAGCGTGCGCGCCTAGTAGGTACCTCGCGACAGATGCCGAAGACACCCGAACTCATTAATAAATCATCTGTATTAAAGATTATATTAGCGTAATGATTTTTACACGCTATTCACACTTTTTTTGCTAAGCTAAATATAATTTTTGATATCCTAATTCTTAATGCCTAAAGCTATTCAGTTGATTTTAAGATTGTGTAACTTATTGTGGCTATTAGGCACTTCTATACTATGTTATATTTTAAGCTTTACATTCGAATAAGAAGTTCTTGAACAATTTTACCTCTATGAAATCTCAATAGCTAGTTGTAAGCAATGATGTGCTAAATATTATTCCAAATTATGTATGAAGTTTTTATACTGAAAGTAATATGTACTTACTTACTTTTAAACTTGTAAAAAGCTTAGTTATTTAAGCATAAAATGTATAATTAGTAATAATTTAATCTCCTTGCTATTTCTTGTATGTTATGTAAGTTTATATCCATTTGCTTTTTTATGAGTGAGTTTATGTTATGCTTTTTTATAGCCTTTTTATTTTGAAAGTCTTTAATATCACAATAATGTTTAAATCGTGCGACAATAGATAAAAGATAGTGTAAAAAAGTAACATAATTAAGTAAAACTAATTCATTACCGTAAATTAAATATAAATGAACTGTGTAAATATGGTAATCGACCAATTTTTAACTGGAAATTTGAATTCCATTTGAAACAGCCAAGGTTCATTGAACGGCATAGCATTGACCTAAACATGAAATATTAGACCCCAACTTTACTGATGTAAAAGTTATATTACCCTTTTAAATGACATTAGTATAAAGTATTACGGACAAAAGTTTTTATGTATATTACTAGACTCCCAGTTCAGAACGATACAATGTGTCACAGTTCGGTAGTATGCCTAGAAGGGTAAAGGGGTGCAGGGACGGAGTTGTGACAGTGTAATAAATTTTCAAACAGACTAAGTATTTTTGAAAATTGCACAAATTGCAATCGGTTTGCACACATTAAGAGTAAATTTTGTAAAATATCTACATTGATAAGAGTGTTCACGATTTTACGAATACGAATTAAGGAAGATCGACCATGAGTGACCAATAACATAACATAACTTCACGCCACTTTCGTCAGTTATGTTAAGGTCCCAATGAAATAGAGGCGAGCCTATTGCCATCTACCGGACACATTAAGCGAGCGATAATTAACATTTATTAATGCACACATTACTACGAAAAGTCAGGTGTGTGCCAGTCTAGTAGATACATAAAAGTCTTCAAGTAGAGTATAATAAACGCTTATTTGTTCCGATATTTCATTTATGCCAAAATACAAGAAGAAACTACACGGCTTGGTTTTTACTGTTTTTGTTACTGTCAACGTTCACAAAATTTTGTAGGTAGGCCTATTGTTATGATTGAGATTATCAAATATTATTTTATAATTATTTCTCATTGATATAATCTTCTCAATGTTTATTTGATTCAGGTGTAAGAATACAATGTGATACAGAAGTGGATGTGAAAGATAGCCATTGCTCGAATTTTATTCATTCTTTATTATTATGCAAATAATATTTCTTAAATATTCTTAGATAGATTTAGATATTTCTGAAAGACTGTACCCACACAAAGTTAAGAATGTCTTCAACCATTTTTGATTTTTTGAGAATGCACTTAAAGCCTACTTCAAATTGGTAGGTACCATAAACTTAGTTTATTAGGTTGTTTATTCATTCAATACCAATTTACATTATTTTTGAATTTATGCAAAGTTAATAATGACAGAATTGATTAGATAACTGCATCCACCAATCCAATTTTTTTTCCTCCTAACTTTACTTCCAATTTGTCATTGAAAGGAGATGTAGTTCTGAACAACATGACACTCGTCTTATGTTCACTGTGTTCACCCCACTTTGGCTCTGTCTGTTCTAACCTGTTTATTAGGTCATTTGTTACTAAAATAATATTGGTCCGAAAATAGACCCTTGGGGCACACCTCAATTATAGTATTAGTGCATTCCTTCACTGAAAGTTTTGGAATATCCGTTTTTAATTAAAACTTATCCATTTTTAATAGTCTTCATATGTTATTAGTTATTATAATATAAATATAGAAGAATTTAATGAGTTACTTTTACTTTGAGCAATGGCAAATCTTTAATCTGGCCTATAAATCTGACTAAGAATGAATCCTAAGTTGATACAAATATATGTTGCATTTAAATCTATGTTATATATTGATGTATAATAGGTATACCTGCTAATTGCTTAAATGTACTAAATACGCTTAGGAATCAGTCATTGATTGTATTTAATAAATGTAAAATTATTGGTATTAACGAAATTAGTTAGTTCTTGCACTATAGATGAGATTACTTCAAGAACCAGCTAAGTTGGCGAAAGAATCAGTAATTGATGGTATTAAATAAATTTAACGACATGTTTATTAATAAAATTAGTTAGTTCTTGAACTTACGAGTATCTACAAAGTCATCATAAACCAAGTACATAATTTATCCTTGCAACTGAATTTAATGACATGTCAAAGTCAAAATCATTTATTCTTTATAGGCCATTAAAACGGGACTTACAAAACGTCAAAGTTCAATACTGAATCATTAAAAATAAATATTAATGTGTAGTTATGTTCTCGCTTATTAATTAAAGGTGGTCATATTATGGATCACAGGAAAGTTAACTGAAAGTATAAACATAGTTTTATTATGTAAGAATTTTCTCAGTAACTGCTCAGAGTCCGACACTTTTACTGACTCTGAGCAGTCATAAAAAAGTGCCCGTTTAATTACCTCTTACCCGATAACGGGCGAACCTAAAACAGCTAACGAAATGTGTGAGGTAAAGGCATAGTAGGTAAATAACAAAAATGTCTTATACACTTTTTTTTCTATAACCATACTTTGTTTTGTACTCTGACAACATTCCTTTTTTCATAGTCTACATAATGTACAAGAATTATAATTTAGTTCAAGTATAAATATTTTATTTTATTTATCTTACCATAGTAAGTAATCATTAGCAAACTGAAAGTCAAATTATGCTACGGTAATAAAGTTTATACCTAAGTAGAATTTTTATACCTAATTTTATTGATATACCTACGCAACATAGGCCTATATAATACATCACATTAACATAGAATTTTTATATCTAGCTTAAATAAACTCTTCTCAAAATACTAAGATACTCAACAATCTTTTAGATCTTGAGGATATTAAAAACCGATCTGAAGCTAATAAAATCAATAAACATAGT
This sequence comes from Cybosia mesomella, assembly GCA_946251805.1. Classification (NCBI taxonomy): domain Eukaryota; kingdom Metazoa; phylum Arthropoda; class Insecta; order Lepidoptera; family Erebidae; genus Cybosia; species Cybosia mesomella. Next base: position 7,167,484 of record OX276406.1, read on the forward strand.
TTTTGAATATTGCTATTCAATGTCGTATAAGACTTGATTGAAAAAAAATACTACACTAAATAATTTAGTACAGTACGAGTCCATATTATATAAATACAAAAATTATGCATTAATATTTCAGTTTAGAAAAATTATATTATTAGTTTTAGTGCTCTTAATATAAGGTTGGAACACGTATTTTGAGCGGTATAACTATACCTAGATTATGTATGTATATTATGTACATTGGGCATAGTTTTAATGTGTATAAATTTTGCTTAGCCGTCAAAAGCCATAATCATTATAATCTACTACCTACTTTAGATAACTATAGCTTAGACCATGAGTTACTTAAAAACGTGATACATTAGTTTTCATTTGTCAAAATGGTTTTTAATAAAGTTTTGTTTGTTTTTATAACCCAGTTGTTTGATTTATTAGATATTACCTATTTTTATGGAATGGGATGGCCATTCAAAGCTATCATATGCATAGCAATGAATTCTACTGACGGACAACATGTCATCGTGTTAAAATAAGAGATTGGGCAGCAAGACGGACCTCTTACAATAGATATTCTAGCGTTAACCCCTCAGAAATAACTGTGACGAGTTATTCTGCAAGACTGTAGCCAGAACCTTTTTTTTTTACGTACGGAAATCCCTTCGGATAGTCCCCGCCGGCTAGCGGGGGCGGTTATGTCGTGCATCGACTGAAACCGCACTTTGTCCTGCCTAAGTGTCCATTGCCGGGCACCCCGGGTAAACCCTCGAAAGGATAACCCCAGGGTTACCGGCGGACCTTGGCCGCTGGCGCGGCCTCGCCTGGTGGGGTCGGGTTTTATCCCGCGTCGGTGAGTAGGCTGGCGTGTGTAGGACCACACACGACACACCTCCGCCACGGCCTGCTTCTGTAAGGACGGCGAGTCGGCCAACTGCCGTCCTCAGGCCCCGATCATGAAGGTCGGTAGTCCCGGGTGTAGACGAGTCTGCGGTGTCCTCGCCGCAGACTGCGGAACTCGGGGGCAGGGTTCTCTCCCGCTCCCTCTCCTCTCCACCTGGTTCTGGCTACGGACAGCCAGAACCTTCGCAACACTCTTAGTTGCGGCGCTCATTTCGGAACGACAGATAACCCGAAGGCCGAACGTTTCGCAAGAAGCAATATAGACCAGACTCTGTCGAAAGTTTTGGCGATGTCAAAACTAATACCTAAATACAAAGGGATTCGATAAGTAAGCATACTGTTTTTTTTTTTTTTTTTGTTCTGATGCTGTTTATATTAAATTTTGGTTTTGTATCCGAAACCTACCAACTCCCAGCGGTATAAAATCAATTAGTTCAACTGGCAACCCTGCTGGTTACTTACTCTTTGCTGATCACCGATTTGCTATCATCTGCCGCTGCGTCCATACTACCAATGCGTGAAATAAATACAAGCTAATAAATTAAGACAATTTCATGCTTTTAGGTCATTTAATATCCATAATTAATAATAATTATGGTCATACACTGTTGAGGCAAAAAAAAAATAGACGACGAACACTTGACGACAACAAAAAAAACGTTCACGGTAAAGTACCTACTCAAACTTTAAACAAAAACGCGGAAATTTTTTAATAATTTATAACATTATTTTCAAAACGGCCGCATAACGTCTTGGGAGCGGACTGCTGGGATTTTAAACACGAAAATTGGTCGGTTGCTTAATTGGAGCGATGCTCGGAGGCCGGCGGCAAGTTGCCTCGGGAGCCCCATTAGAGGTGGACTTTCTCGCCACGACGTGCGTCGTAAATACCATGATGGCGCTGGTGTGCAGGCAAGCGTCAAGTCCAGCCAACTTCTTTCTGTATCGAACTTGGCTCTGAAATGATTTTAAATTATTATAAAATACAAATACAATACTATCGGACTTTCCTTCTGTTCCTAGATGGACTAAGTTAGCTTAACAGGACATTCGCTTTAATTTTGAAAGAGCGAAGGAGATAATTTTCTACAAACGGATATTAATTTACTGGACGGTAAGTTTATATCCTAACCAGGAAAGGTAATCGAGGCTCAAACTCCCACCTAATACACTACTGACTCCTAACATAAGAGATTAATAGATGACAAGGGATAAGAAGAATGCTGGTAATGACCCGTTAGATACTAGCGTTTGTTGCCCATGGTCCGTTCGCGAAGTTCTACTAAGTATAGATTTAGATCAGAACAAGAGAACATCTAGGACGGGACTTGAACCCGCGACCAGTCCCTTACAGCGGGAATATTTTGACCAACTGAGCTACCTACACGTCACAGATATTAGAAATTCTACGATTCTCTTTTTCCGATCTAAATCTATAGGAAAAGTTAGCATAATAATTGCTTAAAAAATTCATTGAAAATATAATAACCCATTTTTAAGAACATTATTTTGTGGTTCTATCGATTGGAATATTGTATTGACTTTACTGTTTGATCTACTGGTCGAGTAGAAGCCAGGTTTATAAAAATCGGTCAGTAGAAGTTTGCAGCCGGATCTTGGGCAAAAAAGGGTTGTTTGTATTCTTCTTTGATAAATCCAAAATCTGTTATTTTCCTTCATAAGGCTTGAAACTTACACTTTACGTATCGATTGTATCACGATACATAAAGTCATTATTCCATGGCGTGGGTAAATATTTTGTTCCACTGTTGCACATACACAAGTACAATGCACATACTCAAAATACAAAACACTGGTCGTGTAATCCTACGCAATTTCATATAATAAGGAAAATTATAGCACCCGAGTAAGTTTCACACGTGGAATGGGCTTCTAGGGGAAACCCTCTACTCCCAAACATTGCAAGTCTGTAATTCATCAGGGAAACAATTCTCTACCACTCCTACTCACTTCTCTAATTCTCTCTCCTTTTCCTTTTCTTTGCTTCGTTTCGGTTTCCGAGTAGGCGTCGTCGCTCTGAACCTATAATATTTCGGCATCTTTCAATATAAATTTTGCAAAAAATGTTAAACAGACAGGCATACGCGTTGATCCCAAAATGTCATTATAATTATTGTGACATTGTCAATATTTTTTATGTTCAGATACCTATTGGAAATGGCCATGCATTCACATAATATCTATTATGTTTAGTTGTATATAAAATACGTAAAAAATGTCTGTTACAAACCAAAAACTAAGCTGGCTTTGCTTAGGTCGCATAGCTGACGGTTTCTTGTGTGACGACTGCAACCTATGTCAACTTAGCTATGCTATAAGTACAAACTAGTTATAAGTAGAAACGATGCCAAGTTAATTGTATATTATGCCGATGCGCAGCTACACTCGTGTGGCTAAACTAATCCCTTCAAGCCTACCACTGAACTTGGATTATCCGTCAAATTGAACTGCATAACACGGACTGAGCTTTCACGTATTTCTTGGTTTGCATGAGACATATTTCTAGTTCAGCTTAGCTGGCATCACAGACATAAAAGCAAGAGCATAGCTTAGTTTTCAAATTGTAACCCACTTTAAAGTTGCTTTGGAAAAAGTAATATTCTTTGATCAGATTATATCAAAGGTTTTATTATTTATTACATACGTTTTCTGTGGAAGAAGAAACAGATCTATCACTGTCAAAAATGTTACTTTTGATAACCGTTTATTTATTGAAGATATTTTTTTTATTATCTTATCTCCATATTTTACAAGTTTTGTAATTTTTTGCTCTAAATTAAGTCATGGCATATATGTCGCTTCGTATGTTATGGTTGTGTCTGTTTGCGGCGACAGCTCTTAATTGTTTGAATTACATATTTATGTGGTTCTACGATACTAGTGGGAAAAGAGTGTCGAAATATTACTACCCAAAAACGGAAAGGTGAACATTTAAATGTTTTCTATTTTTCTTAGACAAAGAATGGATGCAAGAAGATTTATGAAGCGATGGTGAATAGGCAACCGTAGGTCGCAGTTATAGGCGTACGTGTGTCAATCAGATTGACGATATTTTCAAGGAAGGCAGGCCAGGGCCTGCAGAAAAATTCTCATTTCGGTCTTTTGAAGGTTCGCTTCGAAGCGATTCCACTAGTAGAATGTGACTTTGTCTACAGGACAAAACAGGAACAAAAGAAAAAAAGAATGGTTAAAAAGCGAAAGATATAAGCCAAGCTCGTAGCAAGTGGAAACATGTGGTCTCCACGTTCCCCATTGGGATAGAGCCGTGACTATATGTATGTATGTATTTCCTCTATCGCGCTATATTCATTGATCCCTTATTGCAGATATTATTATATATTGCAGTACTTAATATTAAAATAATTTCTCTGTGGGTCATCATTGTCCGTGCACCAACCCGATCAAAAGCTTGTACTTTAGGCGTCCGCTCTCCTGCTCCTCCTGTCCCTTATTTGGTTTATCTTGGCTATTACGGAAGCGACTGTCGTCATACCCCAACCCCGAAAGTATAGCCTGCGCCAAAACCTCGTCCGTCAAGCTGCAAGTGCAGGCAGTCTCAACATGTTGGTGGGGCCAAATAAACCCCCAGTTTATTAGGTTCTCATCTACCTTTTTTTTTTTCGTGCGGAAATCCCTTCGGATACCCCCCCGCCGGCCAGCGGGGGCGGTTATGTGGGGCCTGAACCAACTAAAACCGCACGCCGTCTCGGGTCTTCAGACGCCGGGGTGTAAGGTTACCCATAGAGCATATCCCTCGCACCCCGACTGACCCTGGGCCATCTCACCACTAACAGCATCGCTCATCCTGTCTCCTCTGAAAGCAGAGGAGTACGGAGAGCGATGTGTTCCCGCCACGCTGGGTATTGGCCGACGATCAATGGCAACCCTATGAAGGGGAAGCCATTGACCGGTCGCCCAGGGTGTACCGGCCGCTCCGATTCCTTTCCCCCCGGACTGCAGCGGGATTGGAATCGGAGCGACACTCGAGGAGGTTACCCAACACACACCCCAGGTTCTCATCTACCTTTTTTTTTTTTTTTTTTTTTTTTTTTTTTTTATCGTGCGGAAATCCCTTCGGATACCCCTCCGCCGGCCAGCGGGGGCGGTTATGTCGGGCTTGCACCGACTAAAACCGCACGCCGTCTCGGGTCTTCAGACGCCGGGGTGTAAGGTTACCCATAGAGCATATCCCTCGCACCCCGGCTGACCCTGGGCCATCTCACCACTAACAGCATCGCTCATCCTGTCTCCTCTGAAAGCAGAGGAGTACGGAGAGCGATGTGTTCCCGCCACGTTGGGTATTGGCCGACGATCAATGCCAACCCTATGAAGGGGTGAAGGGGAAGCCATTGACCGCCGCCCAGGGTGTACCGGCCGCTCCGATTCCGTTCCCCCCGGACTGCAGCGGGATCGGAATCGAATCAGGTTCTCATCTACCTAATATTAAATTTTCTTTCCACAGTGGTATGGAAACCGCTCGTTCTCTGGTCTATTCAGAAGGAATGTTTATAAGCGTTAGCTCTAATTGTAATAACGAGGCGGCTCCTACGATCAACGCTAGGAAGATCTTTTTCAATAATAAGACTACCAATACCACAGACAACAATGAAGTACTCAGTGCAGTGAATTATTGTCCAGAGTTACCACCAGGATTGGGTGAATAATTTTTTTTGCTTTAGCGTATGTTGCAAATATCTAAATAACCATTCAAATTTTCAAAAGTGACCGAAGATACTACTCGACCTATGCATGTTATCATCCTCCGAGCCTTCTCCCTCTAACTACGAAACGGCTGAACTTTGATATTTTCCGTAAAACGACTGCCTTTGACCTTCACAATCCACAGGCGATATCGAATTTCTGTAATTAGACTAGGTTGACGTTCACGTTTTTTACTTTGTACGTACCTACAGGTGAAAATATTGTAGCTTACAACGTGTCGAATGCAAAACAATTCGAGATGAAATATAGCGAGGTGAAAATCGGCGGCATATACAAACCGTCAACTTGTCGATCCCGGCAAAGTGTTGCTGTTATTATAGCTTACAGGTATATTATAATACCGTTATTCTTAATCCTAATTAATGCGAATGTGACTTTATTTATAAGGTAGATAGTTGTAGAGGATCGAAATATGATGTTCCCCCGACACAAAGTTAGGATCCTCCGACCAGGCAAGGTGATCGGATATTATAAAAATTATTTTATAAAAATGAGCTCTTTTCCTAAGGTAACCGTATATCGATTACCAATTCTGGGGAGTAATGATTACTTGCCAGTATTGGTTTCTTATTAGCGGCTCTAACAAACGCGATTTCTTTCTTTATGTTATTATTATTATTATTCTTTCTCAATATATTATCTCCGATTCTATCTAAGAACATTTGCTGGAACAATCTCTTTGATTTTATGCTTTTACCCTCTGATTGGTTGAGTCAAAGTGAAGCTAGATGTGAATATTAAACTGGAAGTTCAACATGCGTTACAAATTCGAAGAATTCTACATGCAATTTCAGATTTTTTACATCCCTAGTACTACACTACTCATCTTATTTATAAGAGCATTAGTAGATTATAAGTACCTATCGTAAGTGTAAGATCTTGTAACTTATAAGATATCTTTATTTTGTACGCAGAGGCTGTAAGAAATCTCTCACGACGTTTCTGCTATATTTACACCCGTTTCTTATAAAACAGCAATTGGACTACCAAATCTTCGTTATAGAACAAAGTAAGTGGAATTGTTTAGTGACTACTTACTTATACCTTTTTAGGTACAGTAAACGGCGCTTTGGTTGGGAAGGAGAGAGACTGTCCGGCTAAGATTAACAGGTGGTAGAGTCAAGCAACAGTCATTTTGGCCGTTGCATGAATGGGCCACTCGACCGGGGAAGCACCACCCTCTCACAGAATATCGACGCCAAGTAACAGTACTTGAACTATTGCGTTCCTTTTGGTGATCAGGTGGGCCGTGTGCTTGTCTGCCACCTTGGCATAAAAAAAAAATTAAAAAAAATCGGCCAGCTTCGGTTTTGTAGAGCGTTCTCTCTGTCACACATGAGACTGACAGTTTGATTATAAAGTTGTAAACAGAATAAATACCTATAGTCCTAATACTCTAAAACCTAATACTCTAAAATAAATAAAAAACGAGCCAAGTGCGAGTCGGACTCGCCCAGGAAGGGTTCCGTAACAGCAAGTAACATAAGTGTTTTTTAGGGTTCCGTTGCCAAATGGCAAAAAACGGAACTCTTATAGATTCGTCATGTCTGTCTGTCTGTCCGTCCGTATGTCACAGCCACTTTTTTCTGAAACTATAAGAACTATGCTATGAACAATAAATTTTAGGGGTACCCCATACTTAGAACTGAAACTCAAAAATTTATTTTTCATCAAACCGTACTGGTCGGGTATCTATTGGATAGGTCTTCAAAATTGATATTGAGGTTTCTATCATTTTTTTTCTAAACTGAATAGTTTGCGCGAGAGACACTTCCAAAGTGGTAAATTTGTCTCCAAAATCCGGCCAAGTGCGGGTCGGACTCACCCATGAAGGGTTTCGTAGCAGCAAGTAAAATTTTTATATGTAAGTTGATTGAACGAAAGATAAATTGCGATTTACGATATATGACGTATTTAAAAAACGACTTACTAGATCTCGTTCAAACCAAACTTCGGTGGAAGTTTACATGGTAATGTACATCATATATTATTTTTTAGTTATATCATTCTCTTATTTTGGAAGTTACAGGGGATTTAGAAGTTACATTTTACCACTTTTGAAGTGTCTCTCGCGCAAAGTATTCAGTTTAGAAAAAAAAGATATTAGAAACCTCAATATCAACTTTGAAGACCCGTATGGATTTGATTAGACACGTATGGGTTTGGTGAAAAAAAAAATTTTGTGTTTCAGTTGGCCCACAAAATTTATTGTTTTTTTTTCTATTTTTGTGTGAAAATCTTAATGCGGTATACACATACATACAGCATATAGTTTCGGCAAAAAGTGGCTGTGACATACGGACGGACAGACCGACAGACATGACGAATCTATAATTAAGGTTCCGTTTTTTGCCATTTGGCTAAGGAACCCTAAACAACTGACACATACTATTCGACTAGAATAGATAGCACTAGTTCAGTAGGTGATGGCCGTTTTTGATGGGTCGTCTTAAATTATTCTCATAATCATAGAGTAGAGCTAGATTTCCCAGTGTTCGCCATGTCAAAATCAAAGTTCCCACATATCCTTTTAAAAATATACAGCTATGAAATTATACAGCATGTAAGAAAACTAGTGTACGATCAATAAGTGGCACATAGGTATCCTAAATACATAACCATATATGAAATCAAAAATAATATATTATCTAGTGAAAATAAATGTGCCTACTATTGGAATTTTAAATGCTATATTCTAGATCATAATTGCCCAATCTCCCCAAAATCGAAGAATGTGACAACACCACACAGTAGATATGCAATAAATAAATATGAAAACCTTATTATGATGCCATATATTTTATTTTAAGTAAATGCACAATTTTCTGAAACGTAAAAAATTCGCAACGTCGAGAAACCATAAATGGCTTCATATGCGGTAAAGGGTTAATAAAAATCAACGAATTACTTTTGAAATGAGGTTTTATTACCTATACTATGGGTAAAATTCCTAGCTTAACAATGAAAAAGAACCATCGATATTACTTTCTCGTATACGCTGATAGCCAGTCTTAAAGTTCATGATCTGTCACGCTCTACAAAACCGAAGTAAGCCCGGCTTCATCTCTTCTTCCCGACGGGTGAACCAACGCGCCGTTTACTGTACATCAATTATGTTATACCTATACCTACTAACAGCTGTATTTAATCTACGGTAATATTACAATTGTCTTCCAAGGTAACAACAGTCAACATTTTAACCGTGGAATGCTTCTCAATGTTGGGTTTAATGAGGCCCAGAAACATCGAAAGAACGGGTGGAACTGTATTCTATTCCACGAAGCGCATATTGTGCCTACCGACACCCGCAACTTGTATAGATGCAGTTGGTACCCCCGGCAGCTGGCCGTTTTCGTTGAGAGACCTCTTCTGTACGTAGCTTCATTTCTTTTTACATTTCAAGACTTCGGTCCACTGGATTTCAAGACCGTTATACAGTGACCTAGGATCCACACAGGATTTCGTTTAGGTAGAAGGGAGCAGGGGTGTGTGTTGGGTAACCTCCTCGAGTGTCGCTCCGATTCCGATCCCGCTGCAGTCCGGGGGGAACGGAATCGGAGCGGCCGGTACACCCTGGGCGGCGGTCAATGGCTTCCCCTTCACCCCTTCATAGGGTTGGCATTGATCGTCGGCCAATACCCAACGTGGCGGGAACACATCGCTCTCCGTACTCCTCTGCTTTCAGAGGAGACAGGATGAGCGATGCTGTTAGTGGTGAGATGGCCCAGGGTCAGCTGGGGTGCGAGGGATATGCTCTATGGGTAACCTTACACCCCGGCGTCTGAAGACCCGAGACGGCGTGCGGTTTTAGTCGGTGCAAGCCCGACATAACCGCCCCCGCTGCCCGGCGGGGGGGTATCCGAAGGGATTTCCGCACGATAAAAAAAAAAAAAAAAAAAAAGGTAGAAGGGAGCAATAACACAGAATTTCGTAAAGCTAGCCGACAAGTAGGTTTAAAGGATTTTGTTCAGGCGGATAAAATCTAGGTAGGTACACGATTTCGTAAAAGGAGTGACAAATGTAGGTACCGATAGGATGTCGTTCAGGGCGTGCAAATAATTATTATTATCTTTTACCCGCAGCTGGGCCCGCGATTATCCAGGGATAAAAAGTAGCCTATGTGTTATTAATCTATCCCTATACCAAATTTCAGTTAAATACGTTCAGCCGTTTTTGCGTGACAGAGTAACAAACATCCATACACACAAACTTTCGCGTTTATATTTATAGCTAAGATAGGAAGTAGGATGACTAGCTGTTGTCCACGTGGAGTTCTGTGCGCGTTCCCGCTTCCCTTGAGAATCTATTCCAGGGATAAAAAGTCCAATGTGTATTCCTGACTTTTTTTTTTAACGTGCGGAAATCCCTTCGGATACCCCCCCGCCGGCCAGCGGGGGTGGTTATGTCGTGCATCGACTAAAACCGCACGGTGTCCTGCCCAAGGGTCCATTGCCGGGCACCGGCAAAGGATAACCCCAGGGTTACCGGCGGACCTTGGCCGCCAGCGCGGCCACGCCTGGTGGGGTCGGGTTTTATCTCACGTCGGTGAGTAGGCAGGCGTGTGAGGACACACACGACACACCTCCACCACGGCCTGCTTCTGTAAGGACGGCGAGTCGGCCAACTGCCGTCCTCAGGCCCCGATCATGGAGGTCGGTAGTCCCGGGCGTAAAAGAGGCTGCGGCGTCCTCGCCGCAGCCTGCGGAACTCGAGGGGCAGGGTTCTCTCCCGCTCCCTCCCCGCCGTCTCTTTCGCGCGCATAACCTGCTCGCAGAAAGAGGCGACGGCGTGCCACTTGCTCCTGTCGGAGACCACGGCCCTCACCATGGCCTCTAACGAGAGAACGTCCACGCGCAGGACCGCAACGAGATCGCCTTGACTCGCCCACGCAGGGCACTCCACCAACGTGTGGAGCACCGTGTCTTCGCCAGGATCCTCGCAGTGCTGGCACTGCGGCGTTGTCTCTCGGTTGATGCGCGACACTTACCAAAACACCCGTGTCCGGTAACCATCTGGCACATCCGGTATGATCGGCCTCACCGCCGCAATGGTGGATTCCCCCTACCTTGGGTGCTCTAGTCGCACCCTCCATGTCTCTATGAGTTCCTGGCGGAGCAGGGACCGCTGAGCCCTGATTTCTCGGGGCTCCGGCCTATGGCCCCGCTCCTGCGCCTCCTTGCGTCACTGGTACAGCAGCGCAAGGGCTCTCGCTTCCAGGTCCCATGGAGGGGTCCCGGCTAGGAGACATGCCGCCTCGACGGAGATCGTGCGATACCCCCTGATGACTTTGACGGCCATGGCTTTTAACGGGCTGTTTAGGACAGCCACGTTGCGGGCCGCCAGAGTCTCCGCCCATACGGGGGCCCCGTACAGAGCCATGCTCCGCACGATCCCCAGGTACAGTCTCCTAGTGGGGGCGTTGGGTCCCTTAACGTTGGGCATCAGCCGCGATAGCGTGGCCGCAGGCCTCAGTTTCGGGACCAGACTTCGGAGATGAGGTCCGAAGTCCCATCGGCTATCGAGTACGAGCCCAAGGCTCGATGCCGATGCTTACGCCCCCTACGGTTATGCTGGTTCCCGCAGGTGGCCCCCTCCGAGGGTATTCCTGACTATAATCTGTCACTATACCAAATTACAGCCAGATCCGTTCAGCCTTTAGAGCTTGATTGAGTAACAAACATCCAATTTCATAAAGTGGAGCCACATATGTGTAAGGTTTCGTTCAGGGGGTTCAAAATAGGGGTGTGTGTTGGGTAACCTCCTCGAGTGTCGCTCCGATTCCGATCCCGCTGCAGTACGGGGGGAACGGAATCGGAGCGGCCGGTACACCCTGGGCGGCGGTCAATGGCTTCCTCTTCACCCCTTCATAGGGTTGGCATTGATCGTCGGCCAATACCCAACGTGGCGGGAACACATCGCTCTCCGTACTCCTCTGCTTTCAGAGGAGACAGGATGAGCGATGCTGTTAGTGGTGAGATGGCCCAGGGTCAGCCGGGGTGCGAGGGATATGCTCTATGGGTAACCTTACACCCCGGCGTCTGAAGACCCGAGACGGCGTGCGGTTTTAGTCGGTGCAAGCCCGACATAACCGCCCCCGCTTGCCAGCGGGGGGGTATCCGAAGGGATTTCCGCACGATAAAAAAAAAAAAAAAAAAAGGGGGTTCAAAATATATGACATCACATCATAAGAGGCTGCTTCAAGACAAGTAAAAATAAAAAATTATGAAATTCGTGAGCGTAAAAAAATATGGAGTTTGAGTAAAAATAACCCTACCCCTAGGGAGGTACTAGTTATAGTTACAGATTCTACTGGATTATATATACCTAAGTATATCGATTATATGAGAGCAAAATATATTTAACATCTGCTTTAGGTCTCCTTACGTCCCAAAATTTGGAGGAGCGGTCGCCCTGACACCTGAACAGTATTTGAAAGTTAACGGATTTTCGAATAAATACTGGGGCAATGATGCAGACTTTGAGGATTTGTATAATAGGTAAGCAAGGGAGAATAATTTCTGATTGTAATGGGTACAAAAGTTACCTCTTAGAATAGTGTTGCAGCTGGAGAATATTGTTGTATTGTTTCACCTTATCTATACTAATATTTTAAGCTGAAGACTTTGTTTATTTATTTATTTGTTGGGTTTAACTCGCTAATCTCAGAAACTACGGGTTCGAATAGAAAAAATATTTTTGTGTTTAATAGCCTATTTATCGAGACAGGCTGTATACCATCACTTTACTATCCAGGGGAGCGGAGCAGTAGAACAAATCGGGCAATGTAGGTTTTGGTTAAATAAGTGCCACGGGGGATCGAAGCCGCGGGGACAGCTAGTGTTTCATATAGTCCATTTATGTTTTCAGAATGTTGCATGTCAATTACATTATTGAAAGTAATTTACCAAACCTGGGAAAATATAAAACATTGGAAAAATATAGCGGCGTCGTGCGTGTTAAGTAAGTTCGATAAATTTATAACATCTGCTGGTGCGGTTATCAAGAATGCAAGAAATGTACAGTATAACCCAGAATAGATACCAGTAGTAGTTTAGATCTAGTCTTTACTCCTAGCGATGACAAACGAACTCTGCATCTCAATATGAAAGTTATGACACTGACTACCATACGGTCACGTGCGAGTTTTACAATATACCTACCTGATACACTATTATGTCATGTGTGCTAATACTGTAAAACTTCAGCTCAACATCAACCGTTGGGCTGCATCACGTCACCTGAAATATGGAACATCACACTCTGTATTAGAGTTAACGGGATATTTACCATGTGTTTTTAAGAGTGTCCGATATTTCGACACTGTTGCAAGCGCCATGATCACGGAGGAACTGTCCGTTCATTTAGTACCTATATCACACCCTGTTCCTCCATATTCTTAAAGTAGATACTGGCAACACCACGTTACGAATAGAAAGTGACATCTAAGGCAAATAAGGCGAACTTTTTCGTTACAACAGACTTTGCATTTTTGCCCCTGTCTAAGCTTACTTTTTTTATTTCCAGGTCAGAATTTATACCAACAGTTTCTCCTTTATACTTACTAGATGGTTTGACGTCTTTGGTTTACAAAGTAGAGTTAGTAGAAAAAAAACATATGTACACGTACATTAAAGTGCACATTGATGATGCAAATGACACTGAGAGCTACAAACTGTATGATAAGCTTTTAAATCCAACAGCAACGATAGAGATAGTAAAAGCAACAACGGTTACAACACTTACAACCAATAAATAAGTCATAAAGTTTAACACCTTTTATTTTAATGCTTTTTTATATAATAACTAATTATGGCAGTTTCTAAATTGAGAAATTGAATTTGAGTCTCGTCAAAGACTTCTAACTCAGTGTGTAGTATGATACGCGCTTATATTTATAAGGGTCCACTGCACTGTGCGTAAATAGGCGTTGCCGACATCAATTTCTCAGTTCGGAAACCGGGCAGGTGGAGGCAATCTAGCCAGACGTTTCCGTATTAAAATATTATGGGATAGGCATCTGACCAATTTTCAGATTACCTCAAACACCTTCCCAAAAATGTCTACCAGCTCTCGGACCATTGGTAATTAGCGGATGCTAAACTGTGCTACTCTAGTACGTGATGAAAAATCGTATTGTTACGTTAGCGTTCAAGGAATTTAAAACAAACATGAACACCCAAAGATTTTTTAATTACTAGTAACACTGTAATTTGACATTGACATTTTGACACATTTGACATTACAGGAGGTGTCTCATCTCAAACCTCACACTTCATTCCGTCATTCCCTATACCCGATTTCTATAGTTTTATCCAAAAAAATCACTTGTCCCATTCCCACATGCCCGTATGTGCTATGTTTATCTCTTCTGGGTGATGGAATTTGTATATAATAATTTTATGTAGGTACTTAAATTTGCCTGAATTGTAGTGATTAATTAAAAGGAAAACAGGAAAGTTACCTATTTATTTAGTTGATAAGTGGATAACATGATCAGTGCATAGTTGAAAAATATTCACCATGGCGTTTTTAGAGGTATGTATTAAAATATAAACGAATGTGGTTACTATAGCTTTACAGCAAGCGCTATTGATTTCTAATCACAACATTACAAAGAAAAAAACTATAATGCCTCTGATCTGTTTTTTATTCTTGGAAACATTGATACTAAATGAATTCTTGCTATTTCAGTGGCGTAAGTTTGTATTCTTCGATACTCAGAACAACATCGACAATGGAAAGATAGCCGAATGTTTACAAGTAAGAGAACTGTTCTATACTTCTAAATGTCAATCATTTCGACCTGATTTGAAAATACCTGTTATACCTAATATTTACAATTACCCATGCACGCAGCAGTGGGCAGAAATTACAACAGCTATAAAGTATAGATAAAATCTAGTTTATCAAACTGTCTATGTTATGGCTAATTAACTTTCAACAGGACACCTTACATAACATAATATAACTCCCCGCCTGTATCCCCGAAGGGGTAGGCAGAGGTGTATTACACACCTACAATTTGCTAGTTATGTTAAGGTCCCAATCTAATAGGGGGCGTGCCTGTTTACACAACATACAAATACAAATAACATTTATTAATGCACACATAACTACGAAAAGCCAGAGGTGTGTGCCCTGGGCGACTGGGGATCGATCTCGAGACCTCGTCTCAGCAGTCCATTACGAATGCCACTGGGCTATCGCCTTACATAACCCTTAAATTCAATTTTTAGTATCCTCCCCCCAACTCTAACTTTTTGCAGTTAAAGATAATTAAATAATAAGAAGCATTTTAAAGGTTTATAACATACAACATACAACCTGATCTAATCTCTCTCATATTGAGGAAAGGCACTGGCCTTTCCTCAATATGAGAGATCCCAATCCCAACGGTTTATAAAGATAAAATATACTGGGTATTTCTCCTTAGACATATATGTATTCATGGAGTTGTTTGGGATAACTCTAAAATATGTTCCATTACAAAAATTATGCTGCCATTCTTTTTGGTGCATGCTACCCAACATAATTCTGTCAGCCGTCTGCAAAAATATTCTGGGACCTAATTGCAGCCTCACCCACCACTCGAAACAATAGTTGGGCTTACTAAAGTATACATGTCATGAATTTTTCAAAATCAAAATCAGTTTAACCATACAGAAGGAGTACAATGACTAAATAAAGAAATAGAAGCACCCACAGGGCAGGCTTGCCTAGTGTGTGGCCACCGACAATGTATTACTTATGCTAAGTGTTTTATGGTGTTATTTATTATTAATTCTTTCAGGACACATATGTGAAGGTAGCGACAAGTGGCAAAGGTCATGTTGTGTTATGTGATCAAGCTGGTTGGGCACATCTTGTTTCCCACATGTGGCAGATCACATCTTTCAAAGCTTACGAGCTTACTATTACACTGGCACAGCAGCTTCCTCATGATCCCTATCTAGTTACTGTTGGGGTAAGTATGAACCATTATTTTGTGGTTTTTTTAATTTATACATTAGTTTGTTGGTTATTGTGTAATGTCAAGTTTCTAGACCAATTGAGGTCATATTATATTGACTGAAGGTCTTGCAAAACGATCATAATGACTGGTATTGGAAGTGGAGATAGATAAAAATAACACTTGTGATACACTTTAATTTACAATATTACTTTTAGTGGTTGAATTGAACAAATGTATCTGCTAAGCTCACACTCCTGTGTCCCTACTTTTCGTGTATCCCTATTATGTCTATTTGCCCCCCAAAAAGAAGAGAAAAGGCTGCTCAAGAGCCAGGTCTGTTGATTGGCAGGTGGGCCGTGAGCTTGTCGGCCAACTGAGTGGTATACAAAAAAAAAAAAATATATTATTTGGGCCCTACACAATATTCACATCTTCGGGTCATTTTAATATTTTGATGATGGAAATTTCGTTCCATCTGAACCGCCACCATTGTGCCATGTACCACTGCCATTACACACACATAAAGTGTCGGGTAATACAAACTTCAACTAAACTGGGTTCGCAATATACTCAGTATGAATTGAGTTGAATTCGTTAGTTTAATTGGTGAAATCTAGCCTACTTCCAATAAGAAACATTGGATAGGTACTGGTACCTTCTATGAGCCAAACACTTTTTTCAGGATGATGAAGCTGGAGTGAACCCTCTGATCAAAGTATGGGACTGGTCCCGCAGTGATCGGCATGGAAATCCAACACTCGCGCGGGTATCTCGCGCTGTACCATCGCATATGCGTCCCACACCTGCCACTGCACTTGCTGTCCATGAAAATAAGGTAAAATCAAATCCTAAACACTTCAATTAAGATCAAGATCGTTATTCAACTTCTGGTTTACTTCAGCCAACAGTTAATGCCGTTGCACCACTCCAGACGAAATTGAATAATAGTATGAAAAATAGCCGTAGCCTAGTGGTATGGGTAATGGACTGCTGAGACGAGGTCTCGGGTTCGATCCCAGGTTTTACCATGGCAGACACCAATGAGTTTTCGATGCTCTTCGAAGTTATGTGTGTATTTATCGCAGGTTTATAAGTGCCCGGTTAATGGCAATAGGCTCGCCACCTATTACATTGGGACCTAAACATAAACTGGCGAAATGTGGGTGCTAGCACCTCTGCCTACCCCTTCGGGGATATTTTTTTTTTTTTTTTTTTTTTTTTTTTTTTTTCCCTCTATCTGCCATCAGCCTATTTAGCTATTATCAGATTTGTTGCTTTTATTCTTTGGCAGTTTAAGTTTATTCACATCCAGTGATGTGTCAACCCGCTTATGTTTGTGTTTTTCCTTTTTGAATATGTCATGTGCTGGCTGGGATTGCAATTCCTGCTATTTGCTTCCTTTTTAGTCTCTTTGTTGAGATTGTAGGATCCATCAGGGTTACAGCCAGTTGGTTTTTATGTTGCTGTAATCTGAGTTTGTAAGCCTCGGAGAGCATTTGAACTTCATTTTTCACGGTTGGGATCTGGAGGTATTCATGTATTTCAGTGTTCTTTGTGAACCAAGGTGCGCAGCTTATCATCTTTAGTGATTTGTTTTGAAATCGTTGTAAGATCTCTATGTTAGAGTGGCTTGCTGCGCCCCAGAGCTCTATGCCGTATGTCCACACCGGCTTTATAATACATTTGTATATGAGCAGTTTATTTTCAAGACTAAGAGAGGACTGTCTACCTATCAGCCAATGTAGGTCTCGCAGTTTTATGTTTACCTGTTCTCTTTTCATTTTTATGTGTTCATGCCAAGTAAGCCTCCTATCTAGGTGCATACCCAGGTACTTAACCGAGTTTTGTTTTGGCAGGATGTTTCCTTCCATAGTAACCGGTGGACAGTCATTTCTTCTTAGCGTGAATGTAATGTGAACTGATTTGGAAGAACTGGCTTTAATTCTCCATTTATTTAGCCATAGCCCAATTTTGTTTAGGTGGTCTTGGAGTTTTTGCGATGCCACTACAGGATCTTTATCGCAGGCTAGAACAGCTGTGTCATCGGCATATGTAGCTGTGACAATTTGCTCAGAGGTAGGAAGGTCAGCTGTAAAGATTGTGTACAAAACTGGACCTAGCACAGATCCCTGGGGTACTCCAGCTTCAATTTGGTAGAAGGAGGACATGGCGTCTCCGGACTTTACCTGGAAAAGTCTTTGTTGCAAGTACGACTTGATAAGTATAAAGGCATGGTGCGGAAGACATATTTTTAGTTTGCACAACAAACCCTTGTGCCAAACACGATCAAACGCTTGCTGCACATCTAGAAATGCAGCTGAGCAGTATTCTTTTCGTTCTAATGACTGTCGGATCGCATGTGCAACTCTGTGGACCTGTTCTATTGTTCCATGGTGCATTCGGAAGCCAAATTGGTGATCTGGGATAGTATTTTGCTCTTCCAGTATGGGTAATATGCGTTGAAGCAACAGCTTCTCAAACAGTTTTGATATCAAAGGCAAAAGGCTTATTGGTCTATATGAAGAAACCTCTACAGGTGGTTTTCCTGGTTTAAGAACCATATTTACTACTGAAATTTTCCATATTAGAGGAAAATATTGCAATCTCAGCACTGCATTGAAGAGTATCGTCAACAGGACCACTCCCTTTTTTGGGAGGTTCTTTAGGACTTCTGATGTTATCAGGTCAAACCCTGGAGCTTTCTTATCCTTTAGATGTTTAATGGCTTGTCTTACTTCAGCTGGTGTGCACAATTGCAATGGTAAGGACATCTGCTGGTCACTATTAAGGATGCCATTTATATCTTCTTCTGGGCACATGATATTGGGTTCATTTGGCTTGAACACTTCTCTCAGGAATTGAGCAAATAGCTCGGCTTTGTCTACGGGTGTTCTTGTCCAGTTACCATTTGGCAGTCGTAATGGAGGCATGTGTGCTTTGGGCCTTTTTAGTAATTTAGTAATTTTCCAGAGGGAGTGATCATTTGATTTGGAAGGCGATAAAGTTCTTAATTTATCTTGAAGAGTGTCATTTTCGTTTTCTTTAAGTAATTCCTTTAATGCTTTTTGTGCTTTGTTCAGTGCTCTTTTATCATGTCCATTTCTGCTGGTGTGCCATTGCCGTCTGAGCCTTCTCTTAAGGGTTATCATCTGTCGTATTGCTAAGGTGTAGTCTTGAGACCTTGGCCTATATCTCATATGCGGGGTTGACCGCCAAGCGGCTACTTGGATTAGGTTGGTGGCATACCAAGCTGCATTCTCTATATTCTCCTCTGTTTTGAGTGGTATGTGTAGATTAACCGCTTCATTGATGCATTTTTGGAATGCTTTCCAATCAGTTCTACCGTTGTATAGTGTCTCGCGTGGTTCTCTCCAGATGACTGTAGTACTTATCGTACATATCACTGGTGTGTGGTCAGAAGAGCCATCCGAGGAAGATTCCATTTTTGTATACAGGCCTGACATACCCTTGGTGATAAAGAAATCAATGAGATCTGGTATTCTGTTCGGGTCAGAGGGCCAATTTGTTGGTTCTCCTGTGGACAGTACATTGAGTGAATATTTATCGATTACTTTCTTTAACTCTCTACCTTTCGTCGTAGTCAGTCTGGAGCCCCAGAAGGTATTCTTAGAGTTCCAGTCCCCTCCAACGATATATCTATCACCAAGAGTTAGCAAGAAGTCACCATACATCTGTTCATTAATTTGATGCTTCGGCGGGCAGTATACAGAAGCTACTTTAAGCGTGCCCTGCCAGTCATCTATGGATATTGTAGTGGCTTGTACTTCCTTCGGGGATATAGGCGTGAGTTTATGTAATGTTTGGTTATGTTATGAAAAATAATTCAGCTTGGTTTAGTCATTTGGCCACAGTACATGTAACCAACATGTACCAACAGAAATTATGATTTTGTATTGCAGCAAGCAATATAATATTTTTTATTAGGCCTACTATTTTCGTGTGCTGCCTGCCCATGCAATATATATATATATATTGAATAGCTTCGGTAGCTTAGTGGTTAAGAATTCGGCTTTATGATCGATATGTCCCGGGTTCGAAACCTGGTCATTAGACTACCGACGTGAACCCGCTCCTAACACAAGCATTTTAGTTTAGCTGGAGGATTTAGGGGGAATACTAGTAATTTCGGTTAGTAATATTACTTAAAAAAAGTAGTTAGTAATGGGCTCATGAGCGTTGGTTGTTCAAGAGTTAAAATTGAGAAATATATGTTATTTTGCAGAATTTGTTAGCAGTCGGCTTCCAAGATGGATCTGTATCGCTTTTCCGAGGTGAAATCGCACGACAGCGAAGCGGTAAAATGAGGACTCTGCCTGATTCTGGGACAAGTCCTATTACAGGATTAGCGTTCAAGTAACTATCACCTTCTTTATTATATAAGTCTTATTTAGCTGTATATTAATGGGGCCACATTTGAGTTGCTTAGGCTCTTCATGTTTCCTTTTGATTAGCAGAGAGCACAGTAGAGAAACCGCAAACGGGATAATATATTGAAAGTCTCTTTCGTAAAGTTTAATAAGCCAAATCGGGACAAAGAGATTTATAGATATAAATACGAAAGACAGATAACGGTATGTTGGATAGACCTAGAAAATGCATTTGGCTCAATTCCACATTACCTTATGATATACGCGTTGCAATGGTATAACTTTCCGCCCGTGGTCATAGAGATAATCGAGTCGTATTACTCCCAGCTAAAATTTGCTATAAGCTTCCAAGAAGTACACACAGGACCATTACGGTATAATGTGGGACTGTTTCAGGGATGCTGCTTGTCACCAATAGCATTTAACATAGTAATTAATATCTTAATTACCAAGTTAATACGTCACGAAAAGAAATGGGGTTATCGGTTTAAAGTAAATAACATATACTCAGAGTCCATCTTAGCTTTTGCTGACGATCTCGCAATACTGACGCGCAATCCAAAACAATGTCAGGAACTATTAAAGGAAGTCGATGAGTTCTGTTCGTGGACAAATGGACTGAGGACGAAGCCCAGTAAGTGTCACTGTCTATGTCTGGGTAGACGGGACACCAAATTTACCTCTTACGACCCGGGACTCTTCATTGGGGGTAAACCAGTTTCCATAGTCGCTGAATCGGTGCCATTTAAATTTCTTGGGAGAAAGATAGACTATAAAGGACGCACACCATCCTTAGATGAAGTTGTCGATACGTTTATAAATGACCTAAATAAGATAGATCAGATACCACTAAACAATATCAAAAAAGCTTGGATATATGACAACTACTTAACATCACGTCTAACTTGGCCTTTTCTGGTGTATGAATTCGGTAAAACCTTACTGGCGAAAATAGATGCAACTGTCATAAAATCGCTAAAATCGTGGCTTGGACTAGCGCACTCTGCTGATTCCTCTGCTCTATTTAGGGATCAAAATAATTTTGGGATGAAACTTAAGAAACCATCGGAGCTCTATAAACATCTTAGAGTTACCAAAGCCCACATCTTAGGAAAATCCCAAGATGTCACAATCAGGGCAC
Organism: Cybosia mesomella; assembly: GCA_946251805.1. Lineage (NCBI taxonomy): Eukaryota > Metazoa > Arthropoda > Insecta > Lepidoptera > Erebidae > Cybosia > Cybosia mesomella. The sequence goes on from OX276406.1 coordinate 7,188,590, forward strand.
TCCCGAAAGATAATAACGCGTCCGAGCTTGAATCTAGACTTCTATTCCATAAACGATTTATGATAGGGGCCCAGTCAAACAGAGTGGGGTTGGGAGTACGAGAGCCAGAAAGGGACCAGGATATACTTAAGTCCTTTCTAAAACAAGACGAAAATGATAAATATCGAGTGCACGCGATGAATTTGGAATACCAAAATGAATGGTTGACAATGGGAGAGTTCTGCATACCGATGGCCTTAAAGTGGCGCACCTTGATCTATGACTGGTCGCCGGCCCTGTTAAAATTTTATCTTAACGCCTTTCAGATGACCCTCCCAGACCAGAGTAATCTGGTAAGGTGGGGGAAGGCCACAGAAAAACAATGTTATACTTGTGGTGAGGCAATAGGGACGGCTAGACACATATTAGTAGGATGTAGGGTGCTTCTCGATAGAGGCCATTACTCACGCCGCCACGATAAGGTGCTTATCATCATACGTGAAGCAATGAGTCTGGCAGTAGCTAGAGCCCAAAAAGGATTGACTACTAACAGACGTCATATCAACTTTGTGTCTGAAGGTTCATCCATAACACCCAGGAACAAACCTTATTCAATCTTAGATACTGCCCCAGATTGGACTCTCCTAATCGACACGTATGAAAAGCACTATAAAATTCCGGAGGATGTTGGGGTTTCGTCATCTAGACCTGACATATTCCTATATTCTAAGAGGTTAAAACATGTGGTTCTTGTGGAACTTACTGTACCGTGGGAAACAAATATACCGAAGGACCACACAATAAAGAAAAATAAATACTATGATCTCACAAACGAATTAATCAAAAACGGTTACGTGGTTAATTTGTATGCAGTGGAAGTGGGAGCGAGAGGTATACCAGCAAAATCTCTCTATAACCTACTTAAAGATCTAGGCCTATCGAGAGCTACAATAAGCTCATTACTAGGACGAATGTCTAAAGCGGCACTAGTAGGTTCGTATCAAATTTGGTTAGGCAGGGAGGGGAACTTGGGTAGTGAAGGTGAGTGTTGATGTACATCAACAAAAGGGGCCCCTTCTAAACCTACACTTGGGTCGCAAGTCCCAGGCACTGTCCCGAGTTCCCAACTCAGCAACGCGATGGACCCGGCACCCGCACGGAGAATCCATGGATTGCTAAGATTACGGTCTCTCATTTATGGAGGTCCAACAGCTTATTCAATTGGCTTAATAATATACAATCTAATGTACTACTCTAAGTACATTAGATTGTATATTATTAAGCCAATTATAGGTCCTCGCGTATAGAAATACATTTGAAGTTGCATACATTAAAATTAGTTTACGAGCCATGATACAATTATCTGGTTACATTTTCAATATCTGTATTACTCTGCTATATTAGTAACAACTCACTGCCAACAGTGCACTATTGCTTAAGATGAAAAAAACCCTTCGCTGATGCGTCGCCTTGCCACGGGGATACTAGTATTAAATTACAAAGAAGAAAAAAGAAGACAAAGAATGAGATGGTGTTAAAGCTAGTGCTCGCACGATTGAGAAAGGAGTTCTGTCTGTAGTTAGTGGAACAGACGGGTACATACAATGGTTTTAAGTTTCTGATTCTGTTCAATTTTTGCAACAATTCGGAACAATTTTGCTGAAGGCAATTTTCAACAAGTCCAGGCTCTAAAGTTCAAGCTCTGAATGCAACCAAGATTAATCTGTGTGTGTCATGAACAACCCTTTGTTGTTGTTGATGACACAGAAAGTATTAAAACATATACTTCCATTCTAGAGGTGCAGACAAACTGTTTGTGGTATCCCGCGCGGCCATCTCGGTAGTATGGCTGAGTTCGGAGCGCTGCGTGACGCTGGACGAGATGGGCGCCGCGCCCTTGTGCTGCGTGCTAGGCGACAAGCATGGCCTCACTGTCGCGGATAAGGATGTAAGTTCATGTTAATTTCTTTACAGGAAGTGTGGCAAGAGGTTGCAGGTTTGATTCCCGATCAATGTGAATAGTTTTATGCCTGAATACGTATATCTACATTGGGCTGGGTGTTTTCATATATACTATTTTAAAATTGAAAATTAGTTGTCTGTACATTGGAGATATTAAAAAAAATCTTGGGTTATGTTAAATGAACGATTCTGAACATAACTTTTTTTTAAATTCTTTTATGTTTGTTTGCGATGGTCGTAAAAACCGGTGAACGGATTTTGATGCGGTTTTTTCTATTAGACAGGTCTTGGTCAGACCTTATTTATACATAACAGTCCTGTTAACAGGTAAGTTATGTATAAATAAATATAAAAAACCTGAAAGAATGCCGTGAGGCGAAACTGGTCAGGTGAAATTAATAAATATAATAGTGGAAAAGTACAAGTGATACATTTATTTCAATATGTGTAGCCAGTTCCACCAAGTGCCATCAATCAACAGTATTAACATCCTACCTAATTCTATCCCCCACCAGGGATATACTATAAGACTAAAATATAGTAAATAAACTCCACAGGCAATCTATTGCTACACGACGGAAGGTCGAGGACCCTGTTACGCTTTAGAAGGAGAAAAAGTCCGCCTCGACTGGTTCCGTAGCTACCTCATCATCACGACCAACGAAATTCCCTACAAATCAGCCGCATCTACGAGCACTGCGCCCGCGCCGAAATCACACCACATCACTATTCTGGACATACAAAACAAATTTATTGTATTCTCAAAAAGTTTTGATGAAATTGACGCGGTTTTAACCGAATGGGGTTGCTTTTACATCCTTACAAAGAAAAAAGAGATTATATATTTGAAAGAAAAAGATTTGCAGTCGAAGTTGACGTCATTGTTTAAGAAGAATTTGTATGACGTCGCTATTAGGATAGCGAGTAGTCAGCACTACGACGTCGAAGGGTTGACTGAAATCTACAAGCAGTATGGTGATCATTTATATAGTAAGGTGAGTTTTTGTTTAATCATATCTTAGGCTTGTAGCATGAAATGGACTCTTTCTGTGGGTGTAGTACAAAGCGACAAGGGTCTACATTTGACAGTCAACATACAGCCCACGAAACAGTGCCCTCCAAGCCAGTGCCAGCCAGGATGTGTCTAGGTATACAATAATTTAACGGGAATTAACGCGATCATGTATAGGGGATTGCCGGGCGTTTCGATCAGGTTACACTGGCCGTGGTCACAGGCTGACTGGCACAGCCTGTGACCACGGCGTACATGATCGCGTTAATTCCCATTAAATTATTGTATATTATGGAATGCGAAAATTTAAAAAATAGTGTGTCTGGGTAGCTTAGTTGGTCTACAAAGCGACTGGTCGCGGGTTCAAGTTATATTACATGTGACTTTTTCCGATTTAAATTTAAAGGAATACTTAGCTAATACCAATTGCCTAAACATTTCGAATTTAATAGCTTCACAAAAAGTATCGAAGTTAAACCGCTTCGTAGTCCGACCCCGACAGACTTGGAAAAAGGCTTCGGAGGATTATCTTTTATAATTTGTTTCCAGGGTGATATAAAAGGCGCTATTGAACAATACGTAAAAACAATTGGTTGGTTAGAGACCTCGTATGTCATTCGGAAGTACTTAGAGTCTCGGCACTTGGAGCCTTTGATACAGTACTTGGAGGAACTTCACAAGAAAGGGTATGCGACTGAAGACCACACGACGTTGCTGCTCACCTGCTACGTGAAGATAGACCAACATGACCAACAAGGGAAGCTGAAGGACTTTATCAATTCGAAGGATAATGCTATCGCTTTCGACGTCGATGTTGCTATTAAGGTAAGATTAAGTTTTTATTTGATAACCTGCTAATTAGAATTAGATTATGTCAATAACGGGTGAAAGCACTGAATTCTAGCCTCAGTTCTAATTTGATTTAAATTGTCCTTTACACCAATTTTGTTCAATAATATACTTTTTGACCGATCTACTAATGTGAGTGGCAGCACCCTAAAAATGCTAATTTTATGATTCTGACACTAATAAATCTGACAAAAAATTATTTACTATTAAAAAAAATGAAATTGAAATTAGGTACGAGGCTGGTAGGGCACGCCGCAATAGCGGCGGTAAGGCCCATCATGGAGGATTGGCTAGAGAGGCGACATTCCGTGTCGCCTCTCTAGCCAATCCTCTCGTACCGACTGACGCAGGTGATCTCCGGGAAGGGGTGCTTCGGGGACCACCTGCATCGGATCAGGAAGGAGCCAACGCCTGAGTGTCATCACTGTGACGCGAGCGAGGACTCAGGGCTGCACACGCTGGCGGACTGCCCGGCGTGGGAGGTGCCGAGGCGTGACCTCGTGGCAGCCATCGGGGTGGGAGTCCTCTCGCTCGGCAGCATGATTGCGGCAATGGTGCGGAGCGCGAGCGCGTGGGCCGCCGCCACCTCCTTCTGCGAGCATGTGATGCTCGCGAAGGAGATGGCGGCGCCCGGGAGAGGTTCAGAACTCTCCCGGCCAGCCGAGCCCGCAACATGCTCGCCGCGCGTCGCAGGCGACTCAGGCGCCGGAGGTCGCTTAACGACCTCCGTCCTCCATGAGCGCAGGCCTGGGGTGGCAGGTCAGGCCGCCTGTCACCCTAGCAGAAGCAGGCCGGGACGGTGGGGCGACCAGCGCCCCTCCCCCAAACCGGGGCAAGACGGGGACACCGTGGTTCCCAAACCCGAGGGGGCCATCTCGAAACCGGAGATGGCCCAGGGTCAGTCGGGGTGCGAGGGATATGCTCTATGGGCAACCTTACACCCCGGCGTCTGCAGACCCGAGACGGCGTGCGGTTTTAGTCGGTTCAAGCCCGACATAACCGCCGCAGGGGGGTATTCGAGGGGATACCCGCACGAAAAAAAAAGAGCAACCTTACACCCCGGTGTCTTAAGACCCGAAACGGCGTGCGGTTTTAGTCGGTTCATGCCCAACATATCCACCCCCGCTGGCCGGCGCGGGGGGTATCCGAAGGGATTTCCGCACGAAAAAAAAAAGAAAAGTACGAGGCTGGTTTTCATTGCATCCACTTATTTGTAAGCTAAAAAGCCCTCTGATTTTCTTGCAAGTCTTCTGAGGACGCGACCGTGTTACGAACTGGCGATCGGGGCAGTATGTAGTTTTTTATAATTGCCGTGAATATGGTGCAGAAATTATGTTGTCATGTCAATGCCATATCATGCCAATGTGTTTTTTAATACATACTAGAAATTGGCATTTAAACGTGGAATCTCTTCAGAGAGGCTTACGTTTAGTAGTTTTCGTTTCATAGTTCAAAAGATGAATAACTACAGTGCTGATGCTAATAGTGATAAGATTATGATGGTGATTACAATAGTGATGATGATGATGATGTGATTACTTTTCCTCGCAGGTAGTCCGACAAGTGAGTATAGATGACGCCTTATCCCTCGCTGCGAACCACAAACGTCACGACTGGTACCTCACCATGATGATAGAAGACAAGAAGGATTTCGAACAAGCCCTCGTCTATATCGAGGAGCTGGAATTCGAAGACGCTGATAACTATATGAAGAAGTATGGCCATAGACTCATGCAGCACGTGCCTGAGCAGAGTACCAAGTTCTTGAAGTGTGAGTGTTGGAATTAATCATTTATGATAACGAGTATTTAGGGATGCACAAGGCCCGACCCAACATCTTCGGGGCCCAAGTCAACATTACCTGCTAGTTAGTGCATTTGCTAAACAACGGACGAGTCTCGGGTGCAGAAATCGCTTTCTGGGTTGGGGGCCAACTCTGAAAGCCCAAACACCTATTACATTGTCAACCTTAAACCACCTCTAAGAGGGCAGGGTGGAGTCGTACAGGTCACGTCTAATCACATTAATTGTATAATATACATCTCGTCTCCTCTATGCAACACTTTGACCCACTTCACCATGATTGTTACAGCATTAGTCCCAGTTGCATCTGAGGCTCTTTCTCTTGGGGGTGTGTGTTGGGTAACCTCCTCGAGTGTCGCTCCGATTCCGATCCCGCTGCAGTCCGGGGGGAACGAAATCGGAGCGGCCGGTACACCCTGGGCGGCGGTCAATGGCTTCCCCTTCACCCCTTCATAGGGTTGGCATTGATCGTCGGCCAATACCCAACGTGGCGGGAACACATCGCTCTCCGTACTCCTCTGCTTTCAGAGGAGACAGGATGAGCGATGCTGTTGGTGGTGAGATGGCCCAGGGTCAGCCGGGGTGCGAGGGATATGCTCTATGGGTAACCTTACACCCCGGCGTCTGAAGACCCGAGACGGCGTGTGGTTTTAGTCGGTGCAAGCCCGCCATAACCGCCCCCGCTGGCCGGCGGGGGGGTATCCGAAGGGATTTCCGCGCGATAAAAAAAAAAAAAAAAAAAGGCTCTTTCTCTTGATTATTATTATTATTTCCAACGGGGACGCCGATGACCTGGCGGGTGATCAACCCTTCCTGAGTGGGTCATTTCACCCATTTCCCCTGATCCTTCCTTTTGGAAAGGATGCGGTTACCCAGCAATCACGGCGTTCCGTCGAACCTACCTTGCAAAATCTTACGATCTGGTCCACCCGCTTTCTCTTGATGATGCTTACTTTGACTTTACGAGTGTGACCTCCCAACCCCGAGAGGGAAGCCTGTGCCAGAGCGTCGTATGTTAATCAGTTGGCGAACCAGCTAAGAGGTGAGGTTGGCTTGGGCCCCGATGATCTTGGAGGTACACCCTTCGCCATAACCAATTTCATCGTTCACTTCACCATAACTAATCATTTTTTATTCCCACAGTACTATGCACAGATTATAAACCTCGGAGCAAGCCGTTAGTCGACGAGAGTTCCCTATCTGGTGGTTTCAGACAAATCGACCGTTCCCTCCCCGATGACTACATACATATATTCTTGAGCAACTCGGAACGGCTGATCGAGTTCCTTGAACATATGACACAGAACGATAAGGAATGTTCTAAGCTGGTGTACGATGCGTTGATAGAACATTATATACATGTCTGGTAAGTGAAACTCAGTACCGTAGAGCAAACGCAGAGAGTAGGTGGCCTAAGTAACTGTGCACTTTGATTCTTGTGCCTACTCTGAAGTTATCACAGTAGGCGTGGCCTTAGTCAGTATACTGTTAACGTTCGTGCTGTGCACAGCTCTCTTAGCTGTCTTCAAATATAATTCCACTAGATGTTAGAAAGCAATACTTTGTATCTGAGTACATCCCTGTTTCACAAAAAAAAGTATATAAGTATGTTTATCCGCATTCTGGAACCCATAACACAAGCTAGTTAAACTTGCTTGCTTACTTTGGGTCTAGAAAGCGCTGTGTAGAATGTCATAGAATATTTATTATTATTTGATGAAGTAGTGTGAGATAGTTAGTTATTATACGTAGTAACATCGTCATAGAATGAAGTGAGTAGTTTTGCTATTGACTGGTAGATGGAAAATAAAGAATTGGGCCGAATCTAATTCCTCTTCACCTCACCGTCACCCACGCAAAGTGTCGCGTTTATTCATAGAAAAATCTAACTGCAACACCTCTCTGTGTTTGCTCTGTAGTATTTACGATGCGGTTAACATAGTTTCAGGCTGCAATTTTTGGTAGATTGAAAGCAACAGCTCCAAATTTGAATTAAAAGAAGAACAAAACAAAAAGATTATCATTGGTGACGTCATACTACTAATAACGTCATATTTCTCGTTATCCAGGGCAAAATCTCCGCCGAATGAAAAGAAAGAGTACGAAGAGAGAGCGCTACGTGTCCTGCGAGATCCTGAAGCACACTATGACAAAGACCAAATGCTCATCATCTGTCAGATGCTCGAGTTTCAAGCGGGCGTACTATTTCTCTATGAAGAAAATAAACTGTGAGTAGACCTAACAAAACTGTTTTAAATCTTCAACTTTTGACACAGACTGCACTTTAAAATTGAAATGGAGTCACACAATCCTGAAGATTTGGGCAATGTGATTTTTCAGATGAAAGATCTAAAAGTGCATTGCCACCAATAGGGCAAACTTACACGTCTGTCATGAGTAATTCCGAATCTCGTTGAATTTACAGATCAACCAAAACTGTACTGTTAGTACATCACGTGGCCTTAGGTTGATCCACTTAAATTAACCTAAGTCTACAAAGGTTGAAAGGGTTCAATCATTTTATATTTGATAGATGGCGTGAGCAAGTCGCCCTGCATCTCCGCAGCGGTGACTTCGAGAGTGCATTGGCAGTGTGTCGGAGGCGAGGCGAGTTGTGTCCTCGCCTGTGGCTCGACGTCCTGTGGGCCCCCGCCCCGCCGCACTGCCTGCCCGAACTGCTCAACGTTATAGGTGCGTGTGCGCAACAGTATGTTCGACATACCACTGAACACATTGTAATTAGATTTCCCTATGAAATAATGCGTGACACTTTGCAGTAGTGAGGGTATGGTGATCCAGCCTATTTCTTTATTTTTTATCTGCCAGTCAATAGCAAAACTACTCACTTCATTCTATGTCGATGTTACTATGTAGGAATAACTATATCACATTAGATGTTACTAAATATAATTGGGACATACTCAGACAAAGTGTCGTCATTTAGCATTGACCAGAATAATATAATAATAATACGCCTACTGTCATGTCGTCCGGACCTAAAGAATCAGTGACCACACATAAAATAATTGAAATATTTTGTCTACAGCCAAAGACAAGTTGCTGTCGCCAATTCTAGTCGTTGATTGTCTGGCCAGCTCGCCTAAGTACACCTTAGGAGATGTTAGAAAGTAAGTATTCTATCATGATAAGCAGAAACTTTTCTATATACATGTATATACATAACATGCATAACATATTGTATATACATAACATTCACAGAAAATGTTATAGTTTTTTTTAAAGACGATCGTCATTCCATATCCAAATTTGTAAATTTGTAAACTTGCACAATGTTAACAGACTAAAATTGAAACTTAATCGTGATAATACTGTAACGTACGATAACTTTTATGTCACCCTTCTAAGCAAGCGTCGCTACAAGTAAACTTGGAGAGATGTAGTAAGCGATTCTACTATGATATATAAGTGAAGCTAAAATATTGGACCCAAGCCAACCTGATGAACCTGAGCCTGTGACCATGACCTGAGAACTCTTTACTCTCGGGATTGCATGCGTCAGACGGCTGTCGTTCCCGTGACTAACGCTCTGAAAATGATAATGACATTAGTAAAACTTAAAAATCATAACTATCAAACGAATCTTTAATTAAATCACTACTCAAATGTATTCAGCTATGCCTTTTCCACAGATACCTAACAGACGTACTAAAATCCGAGTCGGACGTGATCACCCGGGAACAGCAGCTGTCCTCCAAGTACCGGGAAGAGAGTGAGCGTATGAAGGAACAAACCGCGGCCTTGCAGAACAACGCCATCGTGTTCCAGTCTTCCCGCTGTGCGTTCCGCGCTTGCAACAAACCGCTCGAACTGCCCACTGTGCACTTTTTCTGTCAGCACTCTTTTCACCAGCAGTAAGTATTGATAATAATAAACTCTTTATAATCAGGTTCACCGGCCAGGTGGGATGACGATCTGCGAAAGTCTGGATGCGGCAAGCTGAAGACAGGGTCCCATGGCGCTCATTAAGAGAGACCTATGTCCAGCTGTGAACTAATAGAGGTTGATGATGATGATGATGATGGTGAATCAGGTTCATTGACCGTTACATATTTACAGCGACGATTACAGAAAGTTTTGAATAAGCTCATCAAAACAACTCCTGTAGGCCAAAGTCTGATTTGAGGAAGACGGTTTTATGCGTAGCGGGAATCTTCGAGATTTACGATTGGAAGTTCTTCGTCCCTCCAGCCCTTACAATTTTAATAAAGTGTTACCATCAGTATTGATATATAGGTGGATTTTAATATTGCTAATATCTTCAAATCACGTAGTTCGCTGTAGGATTTTTGCCTTGGTTGTATAGTTTGTTAACACGAGTAAGCCAAGATCATCTGAAAGCGGGGTGCGCCTGTTGATTGAGGGACGGGAGTCTGGCGCAGGCTTTCCTCTCAGGTTGGGAGGTCAGACGCCAGTCGCTCCCATAAAAGCTAAATGAACTGAATTTTGGAAAGAAAAGTACGGGAGCGGACTTCGGACTCTTAAAGTGCATGCTTTGTATCCAACCGGGTTTGGCGCTTGGATGAAGAAAAGAAGGTAGTGCATTGTAGCCGTTAAAATGATTTATTCTACTCTGGCTGTAAGAAACAAAATTTTGGTTTCACGTAAAGCCATCAACCTCGCGCAACTTTTTGTAGCTTTCACTCAGATGTTATTACTAAAAGACGCGCTATGCCTATACAGATGAGTCTCAAAATTCATGAACTCATTTGTGTAGTCTCTAGACAAATGTGTTGATAGTTGTAGTAGTACACACAATGACTTCTATGTATACTAGACAAGCAGTTCAGAACGTAAAGTGTGACATATTTCGGGGGGGGGGGGGGGGGGCACGGGGTGCCTCATCATCGATTAATAATTTTGGCGCCATTACACTACAGATTGCAGATGACAGATGATGATCTCATATAAAATAAATTTAATGTACTCTGTGGCTATGACAGCCTGCATTGAGTACACATATAAGTCACTAGCTGTTGCCCGCGGCTCCGGCCGCATAGAATTCTGTTAACCTGTGTTCTGTGTGTTCTGTTACCTATTGCCGAGATATTAAGTAGTCTATTATTCCAAACTATAATCTATCCCTGTGCCAAACTTTTGCCATATCCGTTCAGCGATTTTTGCGTGAAAGAGTAACAAACAGCCAGACATCCAAAATTTATAATATTAATAGGATTTCTTAAGATTTAATAATTTCCTATGAGAGTTGTGGTGGCACAATAAGTAAACCGCCCGGTGTTTTCCAGCTGCTTCGAGACGTACAGCGAATCGGAGGCGGAATGTCCGCTGTGTGGCGGCTCTCGCCGTCGGGTCGACGAGCACCAACACGCTGCGGAGGCGTTACACGCTCGTCTGTACCAAGAGCTCGACCCGTGAGTACTGAGGCTTAGCCCCTGCGCGGGGTGGGCGGAGAGGTTAAGGGGTCCGCGGGGTGTTACAAAGACACGTCTAGGACGCGCGTCCGTTCTGTAGGCCTACCATGAAACGTACATCCAACTGCGGGCCCGCACGAAATACTCACAAAAGAAGTGTCATTTAGGTACCATGAAGTAACTTCGGATTTCGTTCTTTCGGAAGAGACCATAAATTATGTTCGGAAGTGAATGAAACATATAAAGGAGGATTTCGTTTAAGTATATTTCTATTAAAAAATGAACTATTATAAACCAAAATATTAAAATAAACATTCCTTTGTATTGGATTAGGATAACCTTCCGACCTTTTGTAATAAGTCGTATAGTATCGTGTATTTTTTTTTCGGGCTGTCAACAATCCAAATTTTGCTGTTTCGGGTTGTTTCATGGTAGTGTTTAGGTGGAATGAACTGTCACGTGCCGTCTTCGGGCCCGATTGCGGGATAAGTACGTTTCATAGTACCGATTGCTCGAAATTCTGATCCGCAATTGCGGTTGTATGTTTCATGGTAGGCCTACTGTTTGTCCGATGCGTAGTTAGTATAGTATAGTTAGTAGTTCCGATAGAGACGTACGGCTACTACGCCTGCACTACAAGCAAAACCTGACACCTTTAGACGCGATTGATCCAATGGCGAAAAACTACCCAAATCCCGATTGATCCAATTTGAACTGTTTTGTATAAGTATACATATATTTTACATAAGGAGTAATCAGTAGAATCCGTCAACAATATGCTTAAAGACCTGGGATTGGCAAGGGCTTCAGTAAACTATTCACTAGAACAAATATCTGAAACAACGGATAGCCCAGTGGCGTACGTAACGGACTGCTGAAACGAGGTCCCGAGTTCGATCCCCAGTCGCCCCGGGCACACACCTCTGACTTTTCGTAGTTATGTGTGCTTTAATAAATTTTAATTATCGCTCGCTTAATAATGTGTCCGGTAGATGGCAATAGGCTCGCCCCTATTATATTTAGACCTTGACATAACTGGCGAATCGTGGGTGTGTAATACACCTCTGCCTACCCCTTCGGGGGAACAGGCGTGAAATTATGTATGTTATCTTACAAAATCTGGTTAGGTAGAGGTGAGAGCACAGCAGAGGTAAAGCAAGGAGTACTCGCAAGTCGCACGATGAATCCATGAAAAGCTAATAAATTGTCCGGAGATGGCCCAGGGTCAGTCGGGGTGCGAGGGATATGCTCTATGGGCAACCTTACACCCCGGCGTCTGTAGACCCCAGACTGCGTGCTGTTTTAGTCGGTTCAAGCCCGACATAACCGCCCCTGCTGGCCGGCAGGGGGTATCCGAAGGGATTTTCGCACGAAAAAAAAAAGGTATTCAAATTGTAGTCGATTTGGGTTTAAAGCCTTACCTGATAGTCGGTGCACCTGCTAAACAACAAACAAAGCCCTGGCGCAGGCTATCCTCTCAGGGTTGGGAAGTCAGACGACAGTCGCTCCCGGAAAAGCCGACATACCAATCAAAAACAATAAGCGGACCTCGGACCAACTGGGAAATCGCTATGATGGTGATGATCAGGTATTCAAAAATGCTGATCGTTTTTATGTGAATCCACTTTCTGGTATCCTCAATGAAAATCATCGGAGTGACGATGACGTACACATTGTTGTGACAACAGCGTCACCTAACAGCTCATTGTGTTTCGTCGTTTCAGGTGGATCAATGTAAACACGAGAACAGAACGCGGTACGTTTGTAAATTTCGCTTATGCCGAGCGGATAAATATGTCAAATATCGGTATTATAACACAGATGGTCTAATTACATAGTCACTGTAAATACCGCTTAGTGTCTTCTAATTTCTAGCTTCCCAGTAAGAACAACAGTTCTTTCGTAAATGGTCAGACCCCTTATCGGCTTTGACATCGGAGCCCGGAGTCCGCTTTTCAGTTTATGATTTTTTTATTTCGATTAACTGACTGACCAACCCCGAGAGGAGAACTTACACCAGAGCCTCGTGAAGATATTAATAGGACGTCATACATCCCTTAAAAAGTTCGAATACCTATACCTTTTTTTTTTTTTTTTTTTTTTTTTTATCGTGCGGAAATCCCTTCGGATACCCCCCCGCCGGCCAGCGGGGGCGGTTATGTCGGGCTTGCACCGACTAAAACCGCACGCCGTCTCGGGTCTTCAGACGCCGGGGTGTAAGGTTACCCATAGAGCATATCCCTCGCACCCCGGCTGACCCTGGGCCATCTCACCACTAACAGCATCGCTCATCCTGTCTCCTCTGAAAGCAGAGGAGTATGGAGAGCGATGTGTTCCCGCCACGTTGGGTATTGGCCGACGATCAATGCCAACCCTATGAAGGGGTGAAGGGGAAGCCATTGACCGCCGCCCAGGGTGTACCGGCCGCTCCGATTCCGTTCCCCCCGGACTGCAGCGGGATCGGAATCGGAGCGACACTCGAGGAGGTTACCCAACACACACCCCCGAATACCTATACCTAAAGTTCGGTTACCTGTACCATTTTTTTTTTTCGTGCGGTATTCCTCCGATCCCCCCCCCACCGCCGGCCAGCGGGGGCGGTTATGTCGGATTGGAACCTACTAAAAACGCACGCGGTCTCGGGTCTTCAGACGCCGGGGTGTAAGGTAGCCCATAAGGCATTTCCCTCGCACCCCGGCTGACCCAGGGCCATCTCCGGTTTTGAAATGGCCCCCTCGGGTTTGGGAACCACGGTGTCCCCATCTTGCCCCGGAAAGTAGCCCTTGTCGCCCCACCGCCCGGCCTACTTCTGCTGGGGTGACAGGTGACCTCATCTGCCACCCCCAGACCTGCGCTCTTGTAGTCTGAGTCGCTTGCTGTATATCTGTACCTAAAGTTCGAAGACCTACACCTAAAGTTCAGATACCAATACATACATTATATACAGCTCGTTCTTAATGTTACTGTTTTACAACCGTAATCTAATAACAATTATCGAATGTGCGATAACATCTTTTGTTACGATTAAACACATTCACATTATATGAAAAACAATAACAGCATACTAGTTAAATAAATATATGTTAACACTTTCATAAAATACTAAGTTAATTATAATGTTACAAGCCAAAATTGATTGAGAAAAAAAGTTAAATAGTACTTATTTAAATAATTAAGTAATTGGCCTTCAGCTTGCCTTTGTAATCCGCAGTCGCATCCATGCGTTCGCGCAGTTATGCTGTGTTATCGGTACCATTGATACGATAACAGGCAATAAAGTGAACAAAATAGTGGAAAAAAAAAACATGATGTATTTATCGATTTTGAAATCTTTAATGGAGTCTCCATTCGGATGGTGTTTTGCGACAAATGAAGACAGGTATGGGTGAGTGACGTAAATATTGTAAACAAATATCGTAATCTTAATTACACGCTCGCGGATTTGCTTACCATATGTTGTTAAACTGTTGTTATTGTTGTTCAAATTTCAAGATATTTCTACAGTCAAAATGGCAAAAAAAATTAAAACAAAGTTAGAACTAAGGTAAACTAATAGTACTGTTTTGATGCAGTATCCTTGGGTAGGTATTTAGTCGTATAAATTGTTTTGATACTTGTTATGAAACTCTTATAAGAGCTTATGTTTGCATGTGTTTTGTTGATGCCAACATCGGTTTCTGGAAGGCACAAACTCAACTCCTTTTGTCCCTCATTATGACCTTCCTTGGACTGCCTGAAAGTCTCAAAATAGACTTCGAATGCAAAAGCAAACGATTTATAAATCATTTTATGTTACCGACCAGTGACCACTAATACTGGCAAAGCTATCTGTTAGGCAGACTAAACGCGCTCTAAACAACTACATAGAAAACTTAATCTTACGAGATATTTCAGGATGTACTTCTTTCTTGGCTGAAAAAGTAATCCTAAATGAGAAAGTTTGTGAGTAATGTGCATGTTAGTTACTTATACAGTCTATAACGTCTCATTCGTGCCTCGGAGGGCACGTTAAACCATCGGTCCCAGTTGCCATATGAACATCTGAAGGATGGCACGCTGTAATGGCATGGCATGGATTAGAAGAACATTTGAATTACTTATATTATTCAGGAATAACACAGGTCCAATATTTGTCCTGAAAGAACTGCACGAAGTACAGTTATGTAGTTGTTAATAAATATCAAAAACAAATAAATGTATATAAAATAAAATGACCGTGAAAGATCAACAACATTACGTCAATTAAAAACATATCTACGCCTCTCTATTTACGTCTAAAATGCCTTAATCATTCTAATAAGTACATCTTATAAACCCTGTTCTCATTTAATAACTGTAGCCCCCACTTTTTACCCGACTGCGCCAGAAGGAGAGTTATGTTTTTCGAGAGTATGTATGTATAATTGTTTGGCACGTTCTATGACCTGAATGGCTTGATGGATTGTAGCTTGAGAGTTGTCGTTTGATTCGTATTTACAGTGAGAGTGACACTGGGTGTATCAACATAAAATAAAAACAAAATGGCCGATTTTTGGTGGTAAAATGTATGTTGTTAAAAATATTTTCACTCAAACTTAAAGATTTCAAAAATGACCCATTAACCCATAAATTTTCTTTCGGTTTATGATTTGCATCTGGGTCCCGCCTGCTATCAAACTTGTTTTGGTCTTTTTAGGGCAGTCGGGTTATTTGATTTTTTAATTAATAATTTTATTGTATACTTTTTAGTTATGATATATATAGTTTTGAAATCCCCTTTTAAAGTTCTTCATTTTGATACCCTACTCGATAAGTTTCATTGAAAATATTTTTTGAATAACATACATTTTAGCGCCAAAATCCACCGTTTCGTTTTTTAATTTTTTTGATATATCCAGTGTCACTCTCACAGTAAATACGAATCTAACGACACCTCTCAAGCTAAAATCCATCGAGCCGTTCAGGCTGCAGAGCGTGCCAAACAATTATACATACATACATACTCTCGAAAAACATAACCCTCCTTCTGGCGCAGTCGGGTAAAAAGTATACATTAAAATAAAAAAATAAAAAAACCCGCGTAGCGCTAAAACGACCGAAACAAGTTTGATAGCAGGCGGGACCCATTTGCAATTCATAAACCTAAAGAAATTAATGGGTCCCGTCTGGTATCAAACTTGTTTCGGGGTTTTGATAATCTATAGTGAAATTGTTATGTCGGAATGGAACTGGCTAAAACCAGTGTTGTTTCGTCATGGAAGTCTGATGCGAGGGAGGTCGAGGATAACCTAGCAAGGAATCCCAATGGGATTGGGACGCAGATAAATACCGAAGGATACGACTTATTAACTTCTCGAACTTCCCGAAACGGCGTCGTGTCTGATGAGTACCTGGGACTACCAGTAGGAGATGGCGCTATGTCGCCTCTCCAGCTAATCCTCCATGATGGGTATTACCGCCTAACCACTTAAGGTGACAGAGTCGCCTGGTTTCGTTCATCTTAATAGCATGGGGATGCTACTGAGATGAAAAAACTGTTCAACTTCTTATTGTTAAGCAGGGCAGGCAGACGGGTATTAACTCTTGCAATTTACCAACTAAGTTTTTTACGGTCCCCATGATTTACAGTACAAATAAACGTAGTTGTGTATCCCCACTTACCTATGATGTGGAGACAGATAACGGTATCATAGTAATTTACGATGTTATCGCTTTACCAAAGCCAATCAGTAAGTTACAAACGTTTATACTGCAGCTCTTCGTTACCTTGAGAAGAACTAGACACGGGCAATTTTAAACAATCTAAAAAATTTAACGCTCGAAAACACTGTTAACACAGTTACATTGAAAGCAGTTATCACTACTATGTGTTCGCCCATTAGTCGAAAGTCGACCATAATTTGATTCGACGTATTAAAAACTAGCTGTTGCCCGGGGCTCCGCCCGCTTAGTATTCTGACCCCGTCCCCGCAACCCATGGGTTGTTATTCCAGACTATAAATAATTTATGAGTGTACCAAATAATTTTAGCCCGATCTGTTCAGCCGTTTGAGCGTGAGTGAGTAACAAACATCTTCACAAACTTTCACATTTACAATGGTAGGACAGGATAGGATTTGAGTAATGAAAAATTATCTAATATCTCAATTCATTTTGATCACAAAGTAATACCAACGTCAGAATATTTCTATATTTATATTTCTACATTTACGTAAGTAAGTACATAATGGGGTGAAGCCCGTAGGGGTTTGAACACGTTAAAATAAAAATAAAAAGTAGGTACATAATACATAGGGGTGCGACTGGTTGGATCACCTCCAAGTTTGGTGTACCCTGGGCAACGTGGACGATGACGAATCATTGATTGCTCCTGTGGAGTAGCTGGCGTCAACGTCAACGGCCAAGAGTCTGATCAACCGGCCCTTTTCAGGGCCAGCTGACCCCATTGCACGAGGGGGTCGGTGTATGGTGGGCCTTCAAGGCCCGTGGGAGGGGGGGGGGTCGCTCCAGGTACCCCTCTGCTGTTATCAGAGGGGACACTGCGAATGGCCCAGGGTCAGTCGGATTGCGAGGGATATGCTCTATGGGTAACCTTACACCCCGGCGTCTGTAGACCCGAGACGGCGTGCGGTATTAGTCGGCTCAAGCCCGACATAACCACCCCCGCTGGCCGGCGGGGGGGTATGCGAAGGGATTTCCGCACAATATAAAAAAGGTACATAATACTTAAATCAATGTAAAAAGAACACTACTTAACTGTTTCCAATTTTATATAACAGTGAACCTTGTCAAACTAAGAAAATCGATTAACAAACGGAGGAGAAAAACGTTCCCGAAGGTTTTCATTAAGCGTATTAATAATATCTTTTTTTTTTATCGTGCGGAAATCCCTTCGGATACCCCCCGCGTGCCAGCGGGGGCGGTTATGTCGGGCTTTAACCGACTAAAACCGCACGCCGTCTCGGGTCTACAGACGCCGGGGTGTAAGGTTGCCCATAGAGCATATCCCTCGCACCCCGACTGACCCTGGGCCATTTCCGGATTCGAGATGGCCCCCTCGGGTTTGGGAACCACGGTGTCCCCGTCTTGCCCCGGTTTGGGGGAGGGGCGCTAGTCGCCCCACCGTCCCGGCCTGCTTCTGCTGGGGTGACAGGCGGCCTCACCTGTCACCGTTAAGCGACCTCCGGCGCCTGAGTCGCCTGCGACGCGCGGCGAGCAAGTTGCGGGCTCGGCGGACCGGGAGAGTTCTAAGTCTCACCCGGGCGCGCTCCGCCACCTCCTTCGCGAGCATTACATGCTCGCAGAAGGATGTGGCGGCGGCCCACGCGCTCGCGCTCCGCACCATTGCCGCAATCATGCTGCCGAGCGAGAGGACTCCCACCCCGATGGCTGCCACGAGGTCACGCCTCGGCGCCTCCCACGCCGGGCAGTCCGCCAGCGTGTGCAGCCCTGAGTCCTCGCTCGCGCCGCAGTGATGACACTCAGGCGTTGGCTCCTTCCTGATCCGATGCAGGTGGTCCCCGAAGCACCCCTTCCCGGAGATCACCTGCGTCAGTCGGTACGAGAGGCTTCCGTGTCGCCTCTCCAGCCAATCCTCCATGATGGGCCTTACCGCCGCTATTGCGGCGTGCCCTCGTATTAATAATATCTATCGATTAAACAATTATCGCACCGTCGCACGGTGTTTCTAAGTATGTTGATCCGCGTTC
The DNA here is from genome assembly GCA_946251805.1 of Cybosia mesomella. Taxonomy (NCBI): domain Eukaryota; kingdom Metazoa; phylum Arthropoda; class Insecta; order Lepidoptera; family Erebidae; genus Cybosia; species Cybosia mesomella. The sequence continues at coordinate 7,207,273 of OX276406.1, forward strand.
TAAAACCCATAACACAAGCTAGTTAAATTAGTATAAATTATGCTTACATGAATTCTAGATAGCGCTGGCGGAATATTTAATTTATTTATCTTTTGGTAACCTTGAGCTACTTAAAAAAAAAATTATACATTGTTCACAAAACGTCAAAATTCTCTACTCCAGTTTTTAAGCTTCAGCTTACGTAACATGAGAGTAGGCACTTTATTTGGGTTGTATTTCTGGTCTTCAGGCATATAACCTCGAAATAAATCAACCGCGATTGCTACAGTTATATTTTACCACAAGTAAACAACAGCTTATGTATGAAAATTATCATAATATAAACTTATATGTATACATTTTATTCTGCCCGTATCTTTACACCTTCATCGTCTGAGCTTCAATCCGGGTTGTATCCAACTCCTGCTCCATCTGATTGGTGCGATTGCCCTCTGACTCTTCAACCGCGAGAGAACAGTTGCGCCAGAGCCTCGTCTGTCAATCAGCAGGTGTGCCAGCTGCAGTTAACTTCGGCTCTGATTGAAGATCTTGGAGGGGTTCTATACAACCTGACTACTGTGGCGATACCACATATACCCAGCGCCATCTAGCGACAACAAGGTGAACTACTTGGATACTACTACATCAATACCAATCCTGAATCGCGAAAGTGAAGTTCGCGCGCTGGTATAGGATATATACAACATCCCAATGACAACCGTTGGGCCGCGGCCCGCCAGGCGTGATCACCTTGCCTGGTCGGAGGATCCTCCCTTTGTGTTGGAGGAACATCACACCCTGTTCCTCCACAGTGGTGACCACGACGTGATCTGATCACGTAACCTTCGCTGAACATATCAGCAGCATTCCTATCGCCACCATCCTATTCACTTCTTCCGCATGAGCGGTAATTAAGTCTTCGCCATCCAGCAGCTTCGGCCTCAACTGGGATACCACAGCATGCAGCGACCGCTGCAGCCTGGTTACCCTACGGCCACATCAGCCTCTAAGGCACAGCACACTGCACATACGGTCCACGTAAGAAGAGCACATCTCTCCCGTCTACGTAGCAGTCATTGCCTACGGCATATACGGTCCACATAAGAAGAGCACATCTCTCCCGTCTACGCAGCATTCGCCCCATACACGGGGGACTTACCTCGACTCAAGAGGATTCGCCCCGTCTCACTGCCGAGGACTCACCTCATCTCACTGAGGATTCCCCTCGCCTCACCGTGGGCTCACCGAGGACTCACCTCGACGCTTCGAGCCCCGACTCACTGGGCATTTCACCGCAGCACCGCATCACCGCACTCAGCCCCGCATCTTCGGGACCAGCGGTTAGTCCCAATTAACGAGGACTAGCGAGGAAGACTGTTCCATGAATGGAACCAGCGGCGTCCAGTTCCGACGAAATGGAACTACACAAGACTGGCACTGGCACGCTCCACAAGAGAGCTTAAGACAGCTGACTCATCGCAATCAACCTCCGGTCTTGGAGGGGAGTGATGTGGCGATACCACATATACCCAGCGCCATCTAGCGACAACAAGGTGAACTACTTGGATACTACTACATCAATACCAATCCTGAATCGCGAAAGTGAAGTTCGCGCGCTGGTATAGGATATATACAACATCCCAACGACAACCGTGGGCCGCGGCCCGCCAGGCGTGATCACCTTGCCTGGTCGGAGGATCCTCCCTTTGTGTTGGAGGAACATCACACCCTGTTCCTCCACACTACCATTAGTAACACCCATGTTCGTCTTTACATGTACACTACTGTTCCCGTGGTATATGGTTTTTTTCGTGCGGAAATCCCTTCGGATACCCCCCCGCCGCGGGGGCGGTTATGTCGGGCTTGAACCGACTAAAACCGCACGCCGTCTAGGGTCTTAAAACGCCGGGGTGTAAGGTTGCCCACAGAGCATATCCCTCGCACCCTGACTGACCCTGGGCCATCTCTGGTTTCGAGATGGCCCCCTCGGTTTTGGGAACCACGGTGTCCCCGTCTTGCCCCGGTTTGGGGGAGGGGCGCTAGATAGAAAACTACCTAAAGGAGTCTCGTGCCCGATTTTGATTTAAACTAAAACTGCATCTTTGGATTTATTTAAAATCAATGCATCTAGCCAGGAATTGAACCCATTGGTTTTAAAAAAAACTAAATCCTATATTGGATAGTGCCGCTAATAAGTTACGAATTCTAGAAAGTAAAAGCATACTTCAAGTCGATCGGAGTCGGATGACTGCAATTTGATATGTTACATTTTAGTTTTTTTATTATTTTTCATCAGCTATGCCGTGGTATCCGAGTACTACGGACGCGGCCTATTCAACAAGCTGACCGTCGTGACGGAGAGTGAAGCCACGGAACAAACACAGCCTACTCCAGTACCTATACCCGCTCCGGCTGTCAACCCGCCGGTGCCAACACCCATGACTTACGGTCCTGGGGCCGAGGCTAAACTCAGACAGCAGGAAGGAGAGAGTAAACAGAGTAGGTTTATCTCTTTCTAGAACTTATACTACTCCGATATCAAGTCTTTCTTTACCCTTGACTTATGATATGCACCCCGAATTAGGCGTTTGTATAGTGAAAATTGAACGAGAACTACGGCGCCAAGAGCAAGACAGGGAATTACGTTGTATTAGTACGGTTAGTGTAACTGGCTTTCCTTTCCTCTATCGTTCTCGTCTCAATTATGCTCTTTCCTCTCCGCATATTGCAGCACGCGAATGATAGCTCTGGTTCTTAGGTACGGTACGGTAACCGCATGCCATGTAACACTAATTCCTGTTAGTGTTACTCACCGGCTAGTCCAGGTGAGCAACAGAGTATCCTAATCCCAGGGCGCCTTTTCTCAGAGTTCTAGGTGGTGCATAGGTCAGCTGATCTCCAATGAAACAATACTCAGTTGTACATACATATATTTGTACACACAGAAACACAGAGACACAGAGGGTTACACAGAAGTTTTACACATGAAATATATACATATATAAAAACAGATAAGTATGCAGAGAATGTTTTTCTTAACACATATACCAGTCTTCTCCACTAGGCAGCATCACCTCATTATTGGCACAGTTCAACCTATGCAATAATAATTATAGGAATTGATACATGACCTTATTCCGTTATAGTTATCGTTTGACCGTCAGTGGTGGGGTTCCGACAAAGCTGATACCGGAGCCTCTCTATTTTTCAGCTTGCCCAAGTTCTAGGCCTCCACACCAGCACAATCGACACCTCAGAGTATCTGTTCTCGTTGTTATAGTGTATATGGGGTTTCTCCCAAAACTAACGACCCTGTTTAAATATACACAGCATTTATCAACAAGACATCTCAATTATGCTAACAGATTAACAGCAATCAAGGACAACTTACCAGATCAAATCTGGGACCTCACACACACAAATTATAACCTTCAAATTCAATATGACTTTCGAATCACTGCAAGTACTTCGAAAAACAAAATCTCAGAGTAGAGGACTAATTACCTCTTAAACAACAAATAAAAAATACTGTCACTGCGGTCACTCCTATATACCCAAATATTTATAGACCTCTTGAGAATAATACCGGTGATGAACTTCGAACTCGAATATTCTAAACCCAATCAATAACCGTGAATGAAATTCGACCGCTTAACATACGCCCTCTGACGGGGAACCACTACCGACCGCCACCTCGATTCATGCGCAGCCGGGTCAGATAGATGGCGCTAACCACAATTAATTCTAAATAACAATTCATTCCCTATACTTACGAATGTAATCGTTACAGCCATCAGGTGATATCTGTTTGCTACCCTAGTACCTTATTCATTAAAAAATCACAATACATGACTGCTCTAAAAAAACAAGTTTGATAGCAGGCGGGACCCATTTGCAAATCATAAACCGATAGGAAATTAATGGGTCCCGCCTGCTATCAAACTTGTTTCGGTCTTTTTAGGGCAGTCAAGTTTTCCGGGTGCGAGGGATATGCTCTATGGGCAACCTTACACCCCGGCGTCTTAAGACCCGAGACGGCGTGCGGTTTTAGTCGGTTCAAGCCCGACATAACCACCTCCGCGCGCCGGCGGGTTGGTATCCGAAGGGATTTCCGCACGAAAAAAAAAGGCAGTCGAGTTTTTAAATTTTTTAATTAATAATTCTATTTCCTTTAGATTTAGATCTTTTAAAGCTCTTCATTTTGATACCCTACTTGATAAGTTTGAGTGACAATATTTTTTAACAACATACATTTTAGCGCCAAAAATTCGCCATTTTTTTTTATACCCACTCTCAAGTTAAATCAGGCCGTAGAGCCTCTCGAAAAACATCCTTCTGGCGCAGTCGGGTCAAAAACTAATTAAAACCGCAAGTGTTTCTAAATTCAGCAAACCTTATGAGTGAAACGGTTTACTTCTAGAGCTTCGTACCCACCAGCACACATTCGGCATACCGCCTCTCCACAGATCTGATGTCAGTGACACTGTAGTTGTTGTCGGCTCGGGTTTATCATAACCGACTTGCCGTCTGTCAGTAAGGTTGTACCTGCAGCGTCTCTTGAGCCTCTTTGACCAATGAAATGAGTCGTTTAGGTCACGTGATAGATTTTCTGCTATTTCATTGGTCGAAGAAACTTCAAAGATATTCCCGCCATACTGAGGCTGCTGGAAGTTTTCCTACGAATAAATTTGACTTGTTAGCAGTAGTAGTTACTATCATCTTGAATAATTAATGTATGTGTTACATGAAACTTCTGTAGGTTTTTAATGACTACTTAATATACACTACAAAAATGCGGCTAACCGATAGCACTATTCTAATTTATTTAACAATGTCACGTACTCAATACATTGTTTTTTTTTCTTTATCAATATATAATACCTTGTAATGTTGAATTATATTATCGAAATACACGTTACACTAAGTTTCGGTAGTACAGCAAGCCCCCTCTCCTTTTAAAAAAGTGCGCCTGCGGCATGATTGCCACATCCTACCATTTTTTTATTTTTTTTTACGTGCGGCAATCCCTTCGGATACCCCCCCGCCGGTCAGCGGGGGTGGCTATGTCGGGCATGAACCGACTAAAACCGCACGGTGTCCTGCCCAATTGTCCATTGCCGGGCACCGAAACGTACATCCGCAATTCAGGGTCCGCACGAAATGCGAACAACAGGAGTGACATTTAGTCACCATGCAGTTACTTCGGGTTTCGTTCTTTGGGTTGTGACCATAAAGTATGTTCGGTGAATCAAACATTTTTTCGTTTACAATATTATATTTGTATTAAAAATGTAACTATAATAAACCAACATATTAAAAAAATATTTCTTTGTATTGGATTATGATAACCTTTCGACCTTTCGAATTAAGTCATTTTTCTGTCAAAATTACGAATTTTGCTGTTTTGGGTCGTTTCATGGTAGGGTTTTGGCCGAATGTACTGCCATGTGCCGTCTTTGGGCCCGATTGCGGGATAAGTGCATTTCATGGTTCCGATTGCCCGAAATTTCGGTCCGCAATTGCGTTTATTCGCAACGAGTCACACCACACTGTGACTGGTTGAGAAAAATATTCGCATCGAGCAACGGTGTGACTCGATGCAATTTTTTATTCTCATCTAGTAACACTGTTTCGTGAATAGTGTTACTCGTTCAGAAAAACAAATCTCATCGAGTAGCAGTGTGACTCCCTGCGATTTTGTATTCTCATCTAGTAACACTGCTTCGTGTACCCAATCAATTGAAACATCAATTCCTCTGTTGGGGTAACAGTTCGATGAGATTTGTTTTTCTGAACGAGTAACACTATTCACGAAATAGTGTTACTAGATGAGAATAAAAAATCGCATCGAGTCACACTGTTGCTCGATGCGAATATTTTTCTCAACCAGTCACAGTGTGACAGGATGCAGTGTGACTCGTTGCGAACAAGGGCGCAATTGCGGATGTACGTTTCATAGTAGCCTACTGGTCCGTTGTTAGAGTGAAGAGTTGTCCATCTCGCCACCACCAAGCTATCAACGTAATTTTTATACAAGTTTCCATCCTCACAGGCCATATCTCGTTAATGTGATTCGTTGACTCATACTTAAGCTGCAGAACTTTTAATAACATTAATGATGATTGAAATAAAACTATTTTTAACGGATTCTATCGCTATTTATTTGATGTTATTTTATATTTTACATTGATCCCGACGTTTCGGTTGCTTTTCAGCAGCCTTGGTCACGGGGAGACTCAGTCCATGGCTGCTGATCATCAAATATCTATTAGGTGGTAAAGTCAAGCAACAGTCAGTTTGGCCGTTGCATGAATGGGCCGACTCGACCGGGGAAGCACCACCCTCTCACAGAATATCGACGCCAAGTAACAGTATTTGAACTGTTGCGTTCCGTTTGGTGAGTGAGAGTGCCGGAGCCCAAACTCCTTTCCCATCCCCTCCCAAACTCCTTTCCCATCTCCTCCCAAACTCCTTTCCCATCCCCTCCCAAACTCCTTTCCCATCCCCTCCAAAACTCCTTTCCCATCTCCTTTCCTTTACAGGGTCGGCAGCGCGAGTGTGACGCCACTGGTGTTGCACACGTCCATAGGCCGCGGTAACCGCTTCCCATCAGGTGGGCCGTGTGCTTGTCTGCCACCTTAGTGGTATAAAAAAAAATCGCGATAGAGTCCTTTCAAAATAGTTTTATTTCAATGTGTGACATTCGCGTAAAATTCCGACAATATCATCAATGATGATATTAAGAGTTCCGCAGCTTGGTTATTCATCATCATACTCATAACCATTTCCCAGTTGTGTCTTAAGTGTTCCTTTTGGAGCCCGGTGTCCGCTTATTGTTTTTGATTGGTATGTCAGCTTTTCCGGGAGCCACTGCCATCTGACTTCCCAAACTCGACAGGAGAGCCTGCGCCAGAGCGTTATGCGTTATTAAGCTGGTGAGGTTGGTTGAGCGCTGTATTCCTCTGCAGAACTCATATTTCCGATAATTTGATTTCCAGTATTCGTCGCCAACACCGCAAAGCAGATGGTACCAAAAGGCACCACTGTAGTCCCTATATCAGAAGGAAAGATGCGTCTACTGGAGCAACAGCGATACAGCTCCAGTTTGGAAGCCAATCTCCACAAACTCGAGCCAGTCCACAACTCATCACCTATCGCTACGAAGAAAAGATTCGAAGACAAACCTAGAAGTACAGGAGTATCACCTAAGGTTCAAAATATCTCAACGGCTATAACCAATAGTGGTGGGAAAAATCCCTTCGAAGATGATCACTACGATGAAAGTAAAAATCCATTTGCGGATGAAACGACGGATCTGACAAATCCTTTCAGTGAAGATGATGATTATGATAAGAACAAAAATCCATTCTCGTAAAGTGAGTGATAGACTGATAAATATAGACGCTTAATTGTAATAACTAAATATTCTATAGAAGATAGAAAAATATTACAAAGGCTTAGTTAACGAATTTGACAGGTATTACATGTATTCCCATCCTTGTCTTGCGTTCGGTATAAAAAGAGATGGGGATAAATTTTAGTCCCATCAAACCAGTTTAATTAAGCTTTTGTAATAACAAAATTGGCACCATTGTATTTTCTGGATCTAAATGTTGTCCTGCCAACAATTTTTTTTTATTCTTGCAATATTCAGTCGGTTGTTGATTTTTTATGCAATATTCACAAATATCAAGGAGCTTCATATATACATGACTTTTAAAATAAATAAATGATCACATTTTTTACTTATTTTGAACAAATATATTATAATAACGAATGGAATTTATCAAAATAAATAACACCAACCATTGTACAAATTCCTGTGGAGTCATTATACTAAAACCATTGGATATAGTATACGTTTGTAACAGAAAGACCGCAATACATCAAATCACCACAATATACCTAAACTTATTCCAAATTTCCTATAATTTTCTTTAATTAGGAATATAAAAATATATTTTAAATTAGAAAGAAAGAAAGAAACATTTATTAGTGCAAAGAGGCCACAAACTAAGTACATAAAATTATATAACAACTAAAGATAATGATTTTAAAATAACAGGAGCATAATAGTTATGTGGCACACAAATGCACCAAATGGGTGCCCAGTTCAGCATGTGCCAGATAGTAACCTGGCGCTGGTTTTATCCTGGACCCCGACTATTTAGTGACACACGGACGCCCCACCGTCGATGCTGTGTGTTAATGACGTGTGTAGTGGTGTGTTTGTGAAATAGATAGTGTGATAGAGTATAATGTATAGATAAATATAATGATACGGTTAATACACAACATATACAATCAAATGTGTGTCATGAATAAACTCAAATTAGCGATATATTAGCGTTTACGTTATCCAGCCCCCTTTGAGCTTCCAAGAGAAACAGCCGTAGACGTTTTCTAAACGTGGTTATCGTTGTAATGGAACGTAACGGTGGTGGAAGATTATTCCATATTTTGGAAGCTGCATAACGAAAACTACCCCTGAATGACGCAGATCGATGCTGCTGTATAGATAGTTGCTGGGAGCACTGCCTTCTGGCACACAATCTTCTGCCAGTAACCCAGCCAAGCTTATGAAATAAATATCGTGGCTCCCCGCATCTGATAACACCGAACAGAAGACATGCCATATGCATCTTTCTTCTGGTTTTCATCTTTAGTAGAGAATAATTGCTTAAGTAAGGTGTGACATGACTTCTGTGCGGTATCGCGAAGCAGAAACGAGCACAGGCATTTTGAACGCGCTGTACTAGTCTCTCAGTGCGAGCCAGCAGACGTGGGCCGTAAACTACATCGGCGTAATTGAGCTTAGATAAAACAAGGGACTCAGTTACATGTACCCTTAGTTCCTCAGATAGCTGTGGCCTCATTTTATACAGTACTTTTAAACGGTAGAAGCAATTCCGAACTGACTCAGCGATATGCTTTTCAAATCTTAGGCTGGGATCCACGTATAGTCCCAAGTTGCGAGCTTCAGTAACCCTATCTATCAGCTCACCCATGAGACTTAGGTTTAGGCTGGTGGGTACCCGACTGATCTGAGTCTTGGTACCAAAAAGCAAATACTTAGTTTTATGTGGGTTTAATAACAAGCAATTACTTTCCGCCCACGTTGTTATGCGCTTAAGATCGTCATTCAACTTTGCAACAGCCGCTCCATGTTCACCGGGGTTGAATGACAAATACACCTGAACGTCATCGGCATAAATATGATACTGACAGTTCTTAAGGCAATTTGTTATGTCCGCACAGTATAGACTGAATAAAATAGGCCCTAGGATCGAGCCCTGGGGCACGCCTCTACCGATGGATGCAAGGTGTGAAGCAATATCATTTCCATCACTTGCTTTTAGTACTACCATCTGCTTGCGACCATCCAGATAGCTGTGAAACCATGAGAGTGCCCCTTGATCGACACCGTAATACCTAAGCTTAGACAAAAGCAATCCCGTATGTATCCCATCAAACGCGCGAGAAAAGTCCAACAAAACCAACACCGTGCACATTCCCCTGTCTTGAGCAGCTAGAATATTGTCCGTCACGTCTATCAGTGCGGTGGCAGTGCCACGTCTTTTTCTGAAACCCGACTGTAAATCAGGTAAAATATTATATTTTTCTAAGTACTCAGTAAGTTGTTTACACACAACTTTCTCCATAACCTTTGAAAGACAAGGCAAAATGCTAATGGGGCGGAGATCTTTTATATTTATGGGATTTGCTGTCTTAGGTATTGGCCTAACAGCCGCAATCTTCCAAGCATCTGGAAATGTGGATGTTTCAATCGAACGATTGATTAAGCCAGTAATGTAAGGCAGTGTGTAGGGCAGCGTTAAAATAATCATATTTAATGAGACCCCATCATAGCCCTCCGCATTCGATTTCAACTCGGCTATGGTCGAGGCTATGACGCCAAGTGATACCGGCATAATCTCGAACGAGGCATCGATATGTTTGTGAAACTCAAAATAAGTCATAAGAGATATACTAGCTAGAGAGTTCCCAGGTACATCCAGAAAACTGTTATTAATTACTGTGGGGTCAGAAAAATGGGACGGAAGTTCTTTATTCTGTTTAAATCGACAGACAGTCTTTTTTAAATTTTGCCAAAGTAATTTAGTGTTCTTAATATGTATATTAATATGATATTTATAATAGGCTGCTTTTTCATAATATAAAGAGGTGTTAACTAAAGATTTTAATTGCTTATAATATTCCTTCCCGGACACTGACTTAGTGCAACGGTATTTAGCTAGCGCTTTATCACGTAACTTCATCATGAACTTTTTAATTAATTACATATTTTATTTATTTATATTTTTTAATATACTTACGCCTTTTATGTGTGTATGCATTCACAAGAGTCTATTACCAGGGACTCTGGGATATTCCCTAGAAAGAATCCCAGGAGTCTCAACAGACTTCGACTCCTAACCATACAGCAGGTGGTCTCGCCGTGAATTTTAGGAGGTAAACCCCACTTTCATTTAGAGGCGCACGCGGACAGTGTCATGCCACTCTTTCGGGAAGCGGGCCTGCTTCTACTAGGGCGACGGGCAGCCCTGTCCCTCGCCCTCAGGCCTGCGCTCATGGAGGCCGGAGATCGTTTAGCAATCTCCGGTGCCCAGTGCGTCCTCTACAACGGAGAATTAAATATAATATAAATATATGTAAGGCAAATGTAATTTCGATCTCGTAATTAAACACACCGACTAAATCCATATTTCAATAGAAATAAAAGTATTTTTAACGGATTCTATCGCGATTTATTTGATGTTATTTTATATTTTACATTGATCCCGACGTTTCGGTTGCTTTTCAGCAACCATGGTCACGGGGAGACTGATGTAAATGTAAAATATAAAATAACTTCAAATAAATCGCAATAGAATCCGTTAAAAAATAGTTTTATTTTTATGTGTGACATTCGCGTAAACTTCCATATTTGAAGTTATATTTTTAGAATTAAGTGGCAAATCTATCGATGTATTTATTCAATTTATTATATGGTGTTATAACAGTCATTTTACTTTATGGAAAGTATGTATAAGACTGTAGCTATTTTTTTTTTATTACTGGGGTTTCACCCACACACATGTTCGGGTGATTTAAAATTATTTAAAAGCATCTGTCGAGGTCGTCAAACTGAGGACCGCCATTTTAGAATCGATAGCATCTAGAATGAGGCCCTTATGGATTTATTTATATTTATTCTTATTATATTATATAAAAAAGTTAGAGTTAGAGCAAGTGTGGAGTGTTCGATGATCTTTGATATTTTTGTAATATTGATACTTTCAATGTATTGAATAATATTCCTAATATTTTATATCGATGTGTGATGTATAAGTGTAATTCTAAGTCACTAAAATTTTAAAAAGGAAACTTGCACTCGAACTGTATGAACATTATACTTATTTGGATATTATCGAGTCCATATATCAAAGAGGGTGGTTATGTCGAACTCGAACCGACTAAAACCGCAACGCCGTGTCGGGTCTCATATACAGGGTGTAAGGTGGTTGCGTCCCAGCTTCGTCGTATGCATCCGGGGTAGTATTGTTTCGAACATACATACATACATACATATAGTCACGCCTTTGTCCCATAGGGGTAGGCAGAGACAACATCTTTCCACTTGCTACGATCTTGGCATACGCCTGTCGCTTCTTCCATTGAAGTTTAACACTGAATCGGAATAATAAGCGAGTTATTATTTATAAAATCTTGAATTTAAATTTACATTCGATTGTGTAAACACTACTCATTATAATACGATACAGGATGCCGAGTGATCAAATAATATAGCTTAATTTAACCAAAATAAATACTTTAATTTCATTAAAACGTACAGGTCCATAGTTTTCATCGCTGCCGTCAGCAGTTCAAACTGCCGCGTATTGTGAAGGCTCTGCGCCGATACATTCGCAATTCATAAGGCAGTCCTAAGTACTCTGTTCTTGCTAATGCGGGCATTAGATACCTTTTCACTTTATCCACTTTCAACCAGGAATGTCTTGTGCGAGTTTTAACTCATGCGATAGCGAGCGACTTACTGATCAATGCCATCTAGCGATAAATTCATGAAACTTTTGTTACATTGACTTATTCGATATCGTGAAAGTGAATCGATTTGTACCTTTTTATGGACCCGTCACTCGGTACTCTGAATGTATCAGCTTTGGTTATTTTCTAACATGATTTTATTGTTATCCACAACAACCTGAATATTTTAACGCAATGGCAAATAATTCCCTAACACTAACCAAATAGTGAGCGTTCATTGGTTGCCCATTGATCTTTGAACATCTTCAAGTAATGAGCGTACAGTATTTACGATTTGACATTTTGGTTAGTTGAGATTTTGGCATTCAGGAACCGTGCGACTGTAGGTATAGCAATACTAGAATTTGTACACTAGCAGCGATTCGCCTTGCAGAATCGCTGCTTGCAATGTTGAGCTGAGTGAGACATCGTTAATCAGATTTTGAAAATTTTGAACAGTGATCATTCCTCCGTGGCAAGTCCGATTTTGTAAATTCTTTTTGAAAGTCACAACTCTGGACATGCTTTCTGAGCGTGTAAAGTTTGGTCACAGTGTCTCGAGCGGTTATTATGTAATTCCATCCGTTTTTTAACGGTGATCATTCCTCTGTGGTAGCATTAATTTTTTCAAAATATAGCCATAAACCTTCCTCTGATTGACCTCTTTAATCATGCCAAATTTGGTTCTGATTGGATACTAATCCAATCAGAACCAGGTTTAGGAGGAGACCTGTGACGAAGAAAATCCTGAAGTCTGGTATGAGGAGCTTTCGCTCGACTTCGTCTCACTCAGCTCAATTAATCTTAAATTGATTGATTGATTGTTTTCAATATAAATTTGGCTTGTAAATTTGTTAGTGTTCAATCATTTCTGAGAGTGACTAGATTAAAACTAAACTCTTGTCACTGTAAATGGATTGGGATGGGCACACATTCCTTGGTCGTCATTGTTGTTAAATTATAGTAGTTTATTATTTTAAGCTATATCCATTATGTAAAACGATTATGTGATAATAAAGTTATATTGTAAGTTTTAATTGGTTTCATTCTTATAAAGTTTTACATCTTCGATCTATGCTATGTTATAACATAACATATCTTCACGCCTGTTTATGCTATATCTCTGAGTAAGAACGTTTGAGTAACATAGGCTAATTTTTATCCCGATATTCCCACGGGATCAGGACTTACGCGGATGAAACTGCGCGGCGATGCTAATTGCTAATAAGGGCATGGGCCCAAGGTAACCTCACTTGCAAGCCCGTAAACCTGTTGATTGCTGAGGCTCTGGCACCGTCTTTTCTCTCGAAGTTGCGGAGGGTCAGACAGCAGTAACCACAGACGATATAAACCAAATCAAGAGAGCAAATCCGGGGTGCAAACTAGGTGCAACCAGGACTAATTATATGATGATGATGGGCCAATAAAGAAATGCAATAATAAAACAATTTTAGAATATTTAATTTGTACATCATACTTAATTAGATAGCGTATACAGTTACAGAATATTTCTTCATAAGAATTATTTTTTTATGAGACCTCATTGTTAGACACTACTAAAGCACTATGCGTTTCAACTGACATCAGGAGTAAAATCCGCTATTTTGTTTATACACAAGTACATATTTTTTCTTTTAAAAACCGATTAACAAATCAAGAAACGTAGAAAATGCTAGTATAATGTGTGTGCAATATCATCACCGTGCACCGCCAAGTGCAAGTGCATCGTCAAGGACTGGCCAAAAAATGTTTAGATATTTAATGTTATTATTCTGATTCTAATTACACGTTGTTATAACATTTTATTAGACTAAACATTTAGATAGTGTAATATGTTATAAAAGAATATACATCAGAAGTTACACGTTCATCATTGAATTTAGTCTACGCAGTAATTATGTTATTATTTGTAATAAAAAAAAACCATTAGTGAAACTATTAGAATAATTAGTGCAGTAAAAAAATGAAATATTTCTTTCGAAACGTATTTTGCTGCTTACGGTACAAAAATTGGCACAAATTTAGCGCCATAATAAACTTTATTGAAACATACTATTAGGTAGGTACTCGATAAAATGGGGACATCCATTGTGTTCAGATATTTAATGTTTTGGTGCCTTACAACTTCCAATAATTTCATAACAAATATTCTAAGATGTTTGATTAAAAGGCCCCATTCAAAAAACCTTCTAAATTTAAATTATGGCCAACTGATAAGGAATTATCAGACAAATATTTGAATTTTTCTAATTCCAGTTAATATTATAGTATTTACCTACAGTAGGTGCGCGAGTTGAATGCAGTCTAGGTCAAACATTTTAGTTCCCTAGCTCTGCATTCAACTCGCGCGGGGACTGTAGCTACTGGGTTTTTATATTTTTGAACGACAATCTCCATTGTTTTAAACATTTTAAAGGTTCAGACCGTTCCGAATGGTGATTTGATGTTGGCGTCACCGGTCGCTCTAACTGTTTATATGTCTTTTCTTCAAGTTTCCAAAACTTGTGTTGAGCGAATCGAATAAGCAATCGACGAACAGGACTATCTTTGCAGTTTGTTGTTAGACTTTCGGGACTATCCGTCGACCTGCAAGAAATATATTTGTATTCATAGGGCATTTAAGTACAAATAAAACAAACCACATGCAATCTCATGCAATAATTATTATCTACAGGAATTCTTAAAAGAAAACGGTTTAGGAAAATTGGTAAATGGCAAAGTAAAAGGCTAAATTAATGTACAATTAATGGCAAAAGTTGCTTTACATCAAAACATTTACACACCTTTTATACATTGATATACATGTAACAGTAAATTGATGTACCTGTAAGTTGTTTATTATTTTGTGAAGGTGTCAGAGCTAAGATGATCTGTAAATTACAATATATTGAGCTACTTTTATCGTTGACTGTGTCTGTGTTCAAAGCTAATATGTAAAAAAAAGATGTTTCTAAAATAAACTATTTGTACATCAAGAAATAGAAAATATAAGTATTGAAGTAAGAATAGTTAAGAAGGAAGTTTTCAAAGACAATTACAATAAAAGGTTACCTATATTTAGCTGGAAGATGACCATCTTGTCTTCGAGGATATATTATATATAGCTGGGTCCTTTGAGGTCATTTAGTTCACAAAGAAGGCTTGTGAACCAAATGATCCTCTATCTCTTTCTAGTAACTTTCGAACCTTAGGTCGTTTTACCTTATCAACCATACGCTTATATTTCTTATATATAGTGGGTACCTAAGTAGTTATATACTTATCTTTGTTGGGCCTACAACCTATATAACCTATAAGATACACACCGATATGGCTGAATCCGACCAATTGTCTACGTTAAATACCGACCAATCCGAAGGGTCTATGAACATTTTGAACAATAGGGTTCGACCGACAACCAGTAAGTAGTACGAACTTAGGTAATGTTCAGATCCTGCCATATTGGTGGGTGTGTTACTAATATCATGTGCGCCCTAGTACCTAAATAAACCTACTTAAAACTGCCTTTACTCATGTTCTCACGTAAACTTATATGGCGGAACTAACGAGGCCATTTTAAGTCCAATTTATAGGTAACTAGCTGTTGTTAAACCGCTACCTATGAACCCTATTCTACCACCACAACCTATATAAGATACATAATTCCATACATCATTTTGTTATATCTCAAAGGGTGTAGGCAGCGTTGTCGTTGAAAGCTCCCTGATGGCTTATTTTTTTTTCGATACCATAACACGTATCAATTATCATTATATTTTAGCCCATGTATACAAGAACTTGACAAATTATATACTAAAACCTTCCTCGAAAGCCACTCTATATATTGGTGAAAACAGCATAAAAATCGTTGCAGTAGTTTGAGATTATCGCGTACAGACGCGGCGAAGGACTTTGCCTTATAATATGTAGTGATAGCTGTTGCCCACGGTTTCGCCCGCACGTAATTCTGATCCCGTTCATGCTACATAAGGGAACCTATACCAGTCATAAGAAGTATGTGTTATTCCAAACTATAATCTATCCCTGTACCAAATTTCAGCCAGATCCGTACAGCCGTTATATCGTGATTGAGTAAGAAACATCCAAACTTACAACTTTCACATTTGCAATATTAGTAGGATGATGATTGCACCCTAAAATATATTTTATAGGAAGCCATTGATCACCAATTAAAGAATTGGATAAGCAGGTAGAGGTAGGGAGCTATCCGAGCCATGGTTTTCTCTTCAGGCTGACTCATTTCAGTGTCATCATATTAACATCAACTCTACAACTGTTAACGAATGCACTGGTGAATCCAGCCTTAGAGCCACATTCTAGTTAAACGTGAGAACTCGGTTTAGTTAAAGTTTAACTAAACCGAGTTGTCACATTCAACAAAAATGTATATTGATAGAGTAATGGTAATAAATTTAAAAAGCCGCTGCGATAGCTAAGACCACGCCCGACTAATTCACCTTTCAAACAAAAACGAAACAAAATCAAAATCGGTGTATCCGTTCTGGAGCTACGATGCCACAGACAGTCACACACAGACACTTCAGACTTATAACATCTATACCAAGAAGTCATTGCATTTTGTACTGTGTTGTTTTCGTAAAAGGGAGGCACTTTCAAACTAAGCATATAGCCTGTCCTACCCTGACGAATGTGACAAGTCTCCTAGTCGTTGGATAGAGATATATCCTTGAATATGGCTGGAATATCCTGATTTTCCTTAGGTATGAATATTCTTCGGCATGACTATCCTTATTATGACTATGCCTCAGTAAGAAAGACTATCCCTGGGTCATTGTGTATAATATTTATATCGTATCCTAAGATGTTCCTAGCAGTTTGTTCCGCTCCTAGCAAACCTTATTACACTAAATATACTTACGTACCTACAAATATCAAATGACCACATTAGCTGGAGTAGGGTGGCGGTCAGAGCAAAAGAAACTACGGGCCTTAATCTTCAGAAGCATGTTAAGTAAATGATTGTATTTACAGCAGGGGTAAAGTAAACAACGTTATGGAAATTTTCAAAGCATTTTTATTTATGACCTTTAACACTGTGTATAATATATTTTGATAGTACATTTAGAGCAATGAGTAATATTACCAATCATTACATTGTTCTTATTTTCATAAATTGAATGACAATCATATATTATATATAGAATATATATAATTTGTTACCAATATCATTCTCGCCCAACAATCAACAATCACTATCGAAATCACAACAACCGCGATGCAGCATCGAGCTCACGCCAGCTGCATGCGACATGTCGCACGCCACATGCCACAGACCACACGCCACACGCCACACGCCACTCGTACCAAAGCGTCGAACTAACTCTCGCACCAACAGCACAGACCAACGATACGTACAAAATAAATTAACGGAAACCAAACAAATAATTACAAAACAATAGCTAGATCTATAAAAATAGCAGTAGGTATAGCTTAAACAGTATACTCTATAAAAAAATATAATCCAGCATCAGCTGTATCTCTAATTTAAAATGTCTCGTTTCCATAGAATTACAATAATATAATAACTAAATAGAAATTAGCGAACGAAATGTCGAAGGAAATAAAAAGAAGCTATAAAAATATTTTTACAGCCGCCTCACTAGATACCTACTCTCCATGGTTTTATTATTCCTGCTCACTATTCATCCTAAACATCATTTTGCTATGCAAAATACATTACCCTATTTATTTAAAAAAAGGATAAGATAATTACAATAACTTTGGAATGTAAATACAAAAACAAAAATGACTAGAAAAGAAATCTATCAACACACAACATTCAGCCTGAGATCTCTTTCATACTTACAGAACATATACCTATTGAAGGACCTATTACAATACATATAATTTTGGTGATGAAGTACTTGGACATTATCTGTTAAAGATTCATATAGTTTTAAGAGCGTTTCGAAAGTGTCATAGAACCGTCAAATCGAATCGGTACAATGAAAAATAATGTTGTAACATTTGACGATGCGCTGTACACACGGAAACGGCGGTGACATCATAATTTAATAATCTCGACGACAATTGTAATTTCAATTTTAAGAAACGTTACCTATAACACATAGCATGTCTAAATTTTGGATAATACTTTTTTGTTCTTAACACCTACGTTTATTATATGCTAAATTATTATCAGGATATTCTCTAGTATTAGTCGAATATTAGTGACTACGGTTCAGTGTGTAAGCCGGCGTGACTGGACTTTTAACAGGAGAAAGCTAGTTTTTTTTATATTTTTACTGTAACCCATGTAATCACCAAAGGAATAAAATATTTACAACGACTATGAAGTCTCAAGCTTACAACGCTGTTTTATATAAATATATCTTATGTATGCCCGATTTTTATTGGAAATTATAGTCACCTAGAAGCAATATTATAGTGACCATTAATTATTATTCAACATTTATAGAAGCGGCAAGAGTAAACAATTGCTCGGACTTACAACAGAGTGTCGACACAAAAATAATAAAGGATCATCCATATAAAACTACAGTCACATTCATTATCTAACTACGATTATATAAATGTCGTATCTGTATATAATATATGTAGAACTATGGACCAATGACACAAGACATTAGGAGTGGGGGGATAATGTAACTGAGAAACACTTAGGTACTAACACACTAGTGAGTGAATATCGCAGCGCAGCGACACTGCACCCAGTGTGGCCGCTACCTCTATCACATACATGTACCTACACGGTATGACTAGAACGTACGGAATAATCTGTTAAAGAAATCTTTCGAGACAGTCCTCCTGAGTACATCACATTAAACCTACTTTATACATTCCATATAAAGAATTTAAAGAAAAACATTACATAAATCAATAATATAATAAATGAAATTACAAACTACAAAAAGTAGCATAAAATGATTTTATAATGCATAGTCTACATTAACTACAAATATTTTAATGTATTTACAATCAATACTAAAATGTGAAACGTATACGTATGACGTCATACGATACTACCTACCGCCACTTGGCCTTTTGAGCCTCAAAATATAATTTATTCTACCGTCGGGTCATACGTATATACAAGGTAAATTACATTAAGTAATTATGTATCCAACATTAGAAGAAAATTTATATAAATCAGTAATTTGTCTTTTCACAAATACATATTTTATAAATTGAATTTTATGTTATCATATCATGTAACAAAATGGAGTCTATCAAACATCGCCAATATATTTGTGCGCAATGCATATTATTGTTTTTATTGCACAGGATTGAACAAAGACAAAATACAGTTTCGAATTCTCTACACAAGTTTTATATCAATGGACCACGATACAATTAAGTTACATATTGAGGGATGTTAAATATCGTTGGACTATAGAGGTTTCTATCGTGGTCCAAAGATGAAATTACAAGTTACACAAAATAACATATAGTAGGCGTCCTACAAGATATTGAAACAGCTCGCGAGATATCCCTTCATTGTAGGATTTTTATGTTAAATACGAACTATTATAAATCAATGTATTATTTTTACCCTTCCTGTTCTGCGGTGCACCGGTTTGGTCCCATCTCATTTTGACCCTCGCGGTAAAACTACTCCAACCTTATGCGGTTGATCACTAAATATTTTGTAGTAACGAAAACTGACATTCAAAATAATGTAATATTACTTTGTAATACACACGAGAAATAAATTACACCAATCGCATACTTTATTAATTACAAAAATGATTAATTTTTATTACAAATATTTGTGATCAACTATATTTCCACAAGTCATGGTTAGTTATTTCAAATATGAATAAAATATAAATATATATATACATATATCTATTTACGTATATATCGTATATCGCATTAGATGCAGCTGTTTTACAATAGATACTGCTAATTAAACATGGATATGCTAAAATAATTGATTCATTTGCCATTTTAGTTTCGTATTATAGTGTGGTCCCGAGTTGTATAAAGAAAATCTTCAAGTATAGTGTAGAGATAATATACATCGTATAAAAAGTATAATAGGAATTTTTATTGTTCAATAAATTCGATAATTAAATTCACACATAGGTTTGATTATTTTTCCCTCTCGAGAAAAGGGCCTCTTAATAGAGCAAGAGGGACAGAGGAGAGAATCTTACTTATTTTTGTTGTTGGGTAAATAGTAGTAGTATATTGTAAGGACTTTCGATACGAAATATATCATTCTACATAACATTTGTGTAACGGACCACAGTGAATACAAGTTCTAGGTTGAGCGATCTGTGACTATAAATCTCTATGCCCCACCAAACCAGTCACACATCTATAACAATCTAACACTTGATACCAGGAATCAGAGCATACAATCAACCACCCAAGTTTTCTGCTATTATCTTTGCATATCCTAGTTTCGTTGCCATATTACGAGCACCTGCGTACAAGATGCAATTCGGACTAAAAGTATTTTTGTTACTTTTTTAACTATACTAACTTGACGCTAGTGTAGCCAGTCTAAATAAATATGGCAAGATGAAAATTACATATACGTTCTGACTTGAGTGTGTTGCTTATGTATTTTGTTGAGTGACAATTTTGGTTACTGCATCACTAGCTGCCTTAAGATCAGAACGTTCGATAATCTTTAAATTTAGAGTTATTATTCAAACTCTAATTCAAACGTTTTCATTATTTTTTACTTTTTAATATCTTTTTTTATCTTCTCTACTTGTTTCGTTACTTTTCATTTCCACCATTATAAATATCTGATATTTATATAAATTTGAGACGAGAGATGTATACCTGAATACCTGACAAACTGGTAAAATCTGACCAAACGGATGCATATTGGTGGAAACAGACGGTTGCCAACTTGTATGAAATGTAGACTGGTGGAAACGTACCATACGTTCATATTGTACAGTCGTGATTCCTGTCACCACGCGTTATCGAGCCATTTCAATACCTCAGGGCGCGTTTGTGGTGCGCTAGGGCGTTATCTGACACGCACTTAAAAAACGAGGATAGACTCCATTGTGAGGGGGTCTCAGGGCGCCCCCGCCGCCCCCGCGCCCGCCCCGCGACGTGCCGAACGCGACCTGGGAACCCACACCTTAAAACGTGTATATTGACGTTGCTAAGCCAGCCACCCCTTATAATAATAAACTTATAGGAATTACTGACTTAGCTCTCATTAGGAAAATTGGAAATATTAGATAATAAGGATGATACCGTGCCGTGGAAGACTTAATACGGGAATCGAACCCGAATCACGTGAAGTTTTGATAGTTGTACAAAAGACCAATTTCCCAGGAACCCCAGGCAACATTTCAGAATGTTCATCAATTTGATTGACACTAAAATTGTCACATTATCATGAGATTTGTAGTCTCATATTAAAGAGGATGTTATAGCTAGACAAGAAAAATAACTAAAACCTGACTAAAAAGTGTGCAACGAAAATTATTGTAACTAAATTTGAAGTCCGTACTGAATTTTGAATTTTAATAAATATATTGCTAGTCAGGTATTTAAATTATTTTGTGGCTGTAGTTCGGGGTATGGATCTTGAGTTCTGACTAATTTAGAACACATTACTTGCCATAATAATGCCTGATGTAAAATCATCAGATGAAAAAACATAAGGTAGATGAAAAAAGAAAATCATGAATAAAGTTGAATTATATGATAGACAAGAAGAAAAAATATGGAAGACTAGTATTGTATACATAAACTTTCTATGCTAAACAACTGCAATAAGGTTATTTAAAGTTACCAAACAATCTTTAAAATTGATATTTCTTGAAATTAAGAGATCTCGAAGTGTAGGTGTCACTTCGAGATCTGAAACTACAACCAATTGTTTTCCTGTGACTATGGCTGCTGAATAGCAATCGAGGAACCGGTAAAAGTGTAAAATACAGGAATAATAAATCGCGATATAATCCCGTAAGAGTAGTAAGAACAATAAAAAAAAAACAATGTTCAGCAATCTTCCAGATCGGTATCCCGAACTACATGATAAATTTGTATTTCTGTGTTATTTTCAAGTATACTGATATAAAGGAATTCAAATTTTTATTCTGCGCCTCCTGCCCGAATAATATATTATAAAGACGATGTAACACTTATTTAATTTTGCACAGGAGGCACAGAATTATATATTGATGCAATTCTTGTTTTACCTTAAGGCAAAAATCTTGACAAAACATCAAAAACTTCGCGCATGTGCACTACTAACTGGTCAATCAAAAAACCAATAAAAAGCCTTATCAACCAATGACGCGAGCCCCTCGAGTCCGTGATTAGTGTTATATATCTATGATTGGTTGATTAGCGCGCCTCGCCTCGCCCCGCGCTTACCGCCAAAGGGACCTATAAACTCGGTACTGCACATCTACATTTCAAGATTTTTGCCCCTATCTACATTCAAACATGCGCTTTAAAGATCATAAATATATTTAAATTTCGAATAATTGAATGTTGGTTCTAAAAGAGCATAAATGGATGTGGTAAAGCGCTATGTAGCCAACACTATGAAGTAATTAAACAAAGTCAGAGATGAGAATTTGACAGATTGGTTATCTTTGTCTGAAGGGTTTTAGTGCTACCGCTTCTATTTGAAAATACAACGATTTTATAGTCGAAGCTAAAACAAGGGTTGTATGTATATGATGTATGAATGACTTCATCGCATTTATCAATCCATCAATATAAGGTATCATTTAAAGCGCATTGCGAATTACTAGAAATATTGTGACCAGGACGTCTAATAAAAAGGGGGCAATGTTGACATGATATTTGTGTAATTTCTTAAGAAAAACGAGGTTACGCACAAATCAAAATTATAAGCATTTATGGTATAAAAAATTACGTAGATATGTAATACTTCTTCAGACATTGCCCTTTTTTTACACATAATACTATGTTAGTGTAATCGTTTATTGAATTAAATTATATTATTAATTCAATATACGTTTGAATAATACGTTATTGAATTAAAATAGGGTAGATAATGAAAATAATACTGATACAGTGAATTATCGAAAGTAGTCGAATATAATTATCAAATATAAAGTTTATATAGGATCTATATAATCAACGAAAAGGGCTCATTTGGCAAGAGACGTTTAAAACTCAAAACGGTATCGGGACTGTCTCAGATTAGAATACTATCCTGAATGTTGATTTTTTTTTAGCTTTAAATGTCATTAAATGTACAGTTATTTTTTTTAGTGCATTATAATTTTTGAATTGTTAAAATACAAGTAACTACCCTAGCTTCTATTGAGTCTTAAATCGTGAAGTTTTTTTGTTCAATAGTAGTTATTTAATAATTTGTGATTGTTTTTTTTTTATTACAGAAATATTCAGATTTTTGATGAAATATGAGAAGGAGCTGAAAAATATTTCCAATCTATGAAACTGCTTTTTTTTGTCTAAAATTCCAAAAATGTAAAATAAAATTCGATCGTTCGATTTAAAACTTGCAATTCATTTTTCAAAATCATGACTAGATATGCCAAGTTCATGTTGTCAACTTTAACATAAATATATGAATAATGATCTCACCTGATCTGTCCGGCAAGCAGCGGGTTGATGGCGTAGAGCCAGTCGTGAACTTCCTTGTCTCCCAGGGTCTGGAGCAAGTAGCCGCGCTCCTTGCTCACAACACTGAAAAACAATATGAAATTTAATCGTTTATTCAATTAATTTTTTAAGCATTTTGTATGCTTACTTTTTCTAAAGATTTAGATCGGAAAAAGAGAACACCTAGAACGGGACTTGAACCCGTGACCAGTCCCTTACAGGGGGAATGCTCTGACTAGCTGAGCTATCTAGACACGGACACGGACACGGACAGACTACCTAGACAGACTATCTAGACACGGACACGGACAGATATTCGAAATTCTCCTATATATTCACTGGTCACGGGTTCAAGTCCTGTTCTAGATGTTCTCTTTTTCCGATCTAAATCTTTAATCGTTTAGTTTTTAGGTGTATGACCACAATAATATTGGGCGATAAACTTATACAATAAAATTCAAGCTTGCTCTAACTTCTTCTAATTTTCAATACTTTCGCACCCACACAATTCAATATTATTGTGCAATCATCAATATCGCACATTATCGTACTGCTATTGCCAGTATGAAGAAAATCATTGATAAAATATATAAATTAACCATAAAGTATTTTTACTCTACTGTTTATCTTTTCTATACTTTTTGAAATAGCGACTTAACATAAACCATATTTTTAAATATTTATTCAACAGGGCATCAGTCCTCTGGCCTTTGAGATATTTTTTCGAATACATATTACACACGCAGTCAGTCCTCTGGACTTCGCAACAGTAGGCGTAAATCTGAAGAGTGACGTCACCAACCTGAAGGTATTGGGCATGCGGACCATCTGCTCCTGGTCCTCGGAGTACTCCACGTGCGCGTTGGCGAGGTTGATGAGAGCGCGCTCGATGGGGTCGCGCTCGTCGCGGTAGATGAACACGTAGGGCCGCCTCACCACCTGCACGCCACGTTACGTTACATACTACTGTACATCATACATGAAAGGGTGTCTATTTAGTTTAGTTCTATTTAGAAGGCTTATTTTTATTAGAAAATATAAACCGGTTAAGTATAGGTCAGTTTGCGGCACCATTTTTAAATGTAGGTACTTAGCGTAAATGCCACATCGTAGAGAATGTGTCAGATGTACAATTCTGTTTACAAAAAGTTGAAACTCGATCTTTTATTTGCGATTTCTGAAATGTATAAGTAGTGTAAATAAGTACTCATTGCATAAATATTAAAACTAAGGCATGTATCGCCATTATAGTAGCATTAAATGTCTTATGACATTATAGTCAATGGTTAATTAGTCAAATTATAAACTTCTTTCCCTTTATCTAAAGTAGTACTAAGTAGATCTTGATCTTACTTCATTATTTGTGTTGATGAAAAAACACCGTAAGTTAACATTCGTTATTTTGCTATATGTTGGCGCGAGGTCGTGTACGCGAACCTTCAGCGCCTCGTGCGGCGTAAAGTGGCAACTTTCCCATGCCAAAAGTACCTAAATTCGTGGAATGCCCTCGCCTTAATGAGAAAATCCGCTGACCGACGGTACCTAGTACAAAACCTTAAAAAGAGATCAGACTACAAAACAAAAAAAATGAAACTTGAAACAAAAGTGTAATTTAGTTCCAACATGCTCCGTCCGTTCCTGCAAAGAGCACAGAACAAGGAGTGTAGTTTCACTAACCAGCCAGCGTTTCTTCCAGCCGTGCGTGCCATGCTGCAGCACGTTGAGGTGGCCGCGCCTGGCCACGGCGGCCGACACGCGCACCTCCTCGCAATCGGGCACGTATAGCGCGGCGCCCATGCCCCCCGGGTGGGGGACACCCCCACCATGGGCCCCCGCCCAGCCTGACATAGACTTCTCTAGAAGCCCACGCTCCGGAGAGCACAGCCTGCGGTTGAACGACACACTGCATTGAGGGTAGAATAAAATAGATATAAACAATATATATAGATATAATAGATATAAACTTTATTGTACACCAATCAATCATGGGCGTAGCTAGGACGGGAATGGGGGTGTCTAAAACCTCGAAATTAAAAATATTTTCTACAAAAAACCTGTCATTTTTCGCATCTATATTATCATAAAATTGAAAAAACTGTAATAATGTAATGTAACTGTATATTAATATTACTGTATATTGACTTTCAAAAAACTTGGATCATGTTTAATACACGATTTTATCTACACTCAAATCGAAAAATTCGAATCTCAAATTCAAAGACGATTCTATACATACGCACTTTATAAACGCATATACATAAAATTAAAAATAAAACTTATTATAGTACCGCCAACTGTATCATAAAACTCATTATAGTATCGCTATCTTTTTTTATTCATTAAATTACAATCTAAGGTTTTAGGCTGAATATGAAAAAAATGCGCACGCATGCGCAGTTCGAACTGTGAAAAAAAATGGCGACCTTGTAACCTACCTACATTGTTTAATTTCAATTTTTCCTATGAGTGAAGATAAAGTAGTGTATGATAAAGTAGTGTAGTGTATGAAACAGACTCTCGTGTTTTAATACCCCTTCTTATATGACAGTTGCATAAACTACTACTTATCTGTTTGTTCGGATTTGGATGCGATTTTTTTTTTAGAAAGGTCTTATTCATACTTGAAGCCTGCCAAATGTTTCATTGCAATTATACTAGTGGCACGCTATGATGGCCGTTTTGACACGTTAAAATAGTGAAGTGAAATGTCAATTTAAAATAGAAAAAAAATCAAATCAATTGCGAGTCACATCTATAGTTTTTGGATATTTAATTTATTTTTTAAATTTCGAATTTCGAAAAACATATATGCCAAGTTGTGCCGTGAATTAGTACACTGCACTTCACTATTGATAATAAAGAACAGAAATTTACTCCTTCAAACTTAGTATTTATTTTTACGAAACTTCATGAGCGGACACACGTCAAAGCGGCACACTATGTGCCGCTAGTTTAGTTGAGTAAAACCGCACATATGACCAAAAACCGGATCATCAAGGTTGTGGTTTTTTTCGCGATAACCGACATGCACGTTTTTGGAACCGCGGGCATCAGCTAGTATTACATAAAATATTTACTTTCAAAAGTTAAATAGCATAATTTTTTGCTATTGTTTAATTTTCACATTTGTTATAAGTATTATTTTTCGAAGAGTATTTTCTTAGGTGTGAAAGAATTAACGATCTAAAGATACTCACTCGAAGCTGCTAGCACTGTGTATGGAGGACAGTAGGCTGGGTGTCGAGATGTCGGCCGACACACCCTCATCCACTGGGGTGGCGGGAGACGCGGCCGTCTCTACCTCCTTGCCCGACGAGCCTATCCTCCCTAGGGAGTACACGTGGGGTTAGCAAACTGGTTATATCGAAAGGTTGGAAAAAACGCTTGTTGATGTCAACATATGCATGAATATAAATATATACAAGATACTAGACAAACTGTTTGGAACAGAAATTGTATACCGGTTCCGGGAGTGAGGCTAGAATGGGCTTTTCCTGTATTCCAGCCTTACTCCTTGGTACGGGACACAAAAACTAGATAAATGAATCAATTAAGATACCTATCCGTATAAACATGGCGTGCATTTTTGTATGACAGCTAAAAAATGTTGCGTGTTATTGATGGTCGGTTTGATTATCTTGTTCCTTACACATAGAAGTCATTGATATATACAGATTATAGTTAAAAGTTGAATTTGAAAAAAAAAGTATATTTTTAAACTTTCGCGACTTGATTTGGGAATTAATTTACTACAGTGACATACGACCGATACCTCACGATTAAGTCACGGTATTATTAATGTGAAAGTTTGGATATATGGATGGATGTTTGTTACTCTTTCACGCAAAAACGGCTGAATAGATCTGGTTGAAATGTCGCACAGGGATAGATCATAGTCTGGAATAATACATGGAGTTACTTTTTATCCCTGGAATTGGTGCACATGGGAAGCGGGAACGGGATCAGAATTCCACGCGGGCAAGCCGCGGGCAAAGCTATTAAAGCTATATTTTATACTGACAGACATGTTCGAGGCATACACTTACCCTGCATAAGCTTGGCGTACTTGGCGGCGAGTTCCCTCTCCCGCGGTGACATTTCCCACGGTTCATACACGCTATCGTCGCGCGCGCATTCCGCCGCAGCTTTAGCGGCCATGTTGCATACTTCCTGCAAACGTAAATTATATTATTGACTAAATCTAAAATATTTTAGTATTTTCATCACCCGTGACTACCGTTGCGGCGAGAAAACGACCAATTATTATCACTATTTCCTCTCTCAAGAAACGTACAATAGATACAAATCATGTATGAATCATAGAAATGCATAAATATTGTTCACACGGAAGACGAGAGCTGTCAAAGATAATGATTGCTGAGTGATTCTCGCTGGGCAACCAGAAAACTTGTCGAGAAAGTAGGCATACTCGCCGAGCGAGCAGACATTTGTAATGTATCATCGTGGCCTCCCCGAGTGAGGTGCGAGTAATCGACCGTCGCCCTCGCATATTCGCTTTTAGTCCAGCGACAAAACTATCGGAGGCAGACACTCACTACGTCGTTTATAATTAACTTTACACGTTTCTCGTTCATCGTCAGCGGCAGTACAAGTATCTTAATCATGATAAACAAAATATTGTAAGTATTTGTAAGGGACGACCTCTGTGGCGTAGCGGTAGTGCAATCGACTGCTAAGCCAGAGGTGGCGGGTTCGATTCCCGCTCAGTGCACATATGTATATTTGCATTTGTCTGGGTGTTTCTATGTATAATATGTATTTATTTACAAAAAAAAGTATGTAAGTATGTTTATCCGCTTCTAGAACCCATATGACAAGCTGTGCTTAGTTTGGGTCTAGATGGCGTTGTGTACTTTGTCCTACAATGTTTACTTGGTCCTACAATTAGGTAGTCGTTTAGCAAGTGTGGTGTCGACGGCACTGACCTTCTCGGTCTTGGAGAAGTCGTTGGGCGCCACGGTGTTCTCGTGGCCGTGCCGCAGCCTCTCGCGCAGCGCCATGAGGTGGCGCGTGCGGCCCACCTGCTCCAGCCGAGTCATCTTCTCTAGCTCCCACTGCGATACAAATACATCATTTTATTTAAAAAAAAAACATTTTTTCATTTTAATATGCAGTTACACCTTTTACAAAAAAATGTAATTAGATTAAGTGAACATATTTATAAATAACTGCAAAAAACATTAGGCTATTTTTTTTTTCATCATTGACGTTTTGCAAGATCCGTTTTCATGGTCTATAAAATATTTTTGAGTTCGACTTAACATTGTACCTTTTTTTTCGTGCGGGAACCTCTTCGGATACCCCCTCGCCGTCCAGCGGGGGCGGTTATGTTGGATTTGAACCGACTAAAACCGCACGCCGTCTCGGATCTAACGCCGGGGTGTAAGGTTGCCCATAGAGCATACTCGACTGACCCTGGGCCATCTCCGGTTTCGAGATGTTTGGGAAGCACGCTGTCCCCGTCTTGCCCCGGGTTGGTGTGGCCTACCTGGTGGTCGAAGATGAGCGAGTCCCCGCGGGGCCGCCAGCCGTGCAGGTTCTCCTCGCCGCGCACGTAGGTGCCGCTGGTGTCCAGCACGCGGCGCTGGCGGCGCTGCACGCCGGGCTCCAGCGCGCGGTGCAGGCTGAGCTCGTACACGCCCGCCATGTGGTCGGCGCGCGCCGCCCGGGAACCGAACAGCGCGCGGCGGAGCGAGCGGCCCGTGCGCGCCTCGCGCCCCACCACCACCAGCGACAGGTCCTTCGTGATGATCGCGGGCCGGCTGCAGTTCTCCACCTGCCGCACGCGGACCTCGCTTGTCACTTACGTAGTGTTGGAACGGTGAATGAGGACATTCGACGAAGTTTAAAAGTAGCGCCGATAACAGAAAAGTTACGAGGAAATCGCTTGTCCTGGTTCGGACATGTAATGCGTAGGGATGAAAGTAATATCGTAAGGAAGGCATTAAGTATGGAAGTGGACGGTTACAAGGGGAGAGGAAGACCTAAGAGGAGATGGATGGACTGTGTGAAAGAGGAGATGGTTAGGAAGGGAGTGAACGTTGAGATGACCGCAAGCAGAGATGAATGGAAAAATTTTGTTTTATTTTTAATTTTGGGATAAGGGCAGGAGGATGATGAGTGTTGGAAGGGTCTGCCAATGATGATGTTTTAAGCAATAGAAAACATGTATGGCTTCAGACCGAGACCTGGATTTCATATCAAACGAACATACTTTATCATACGTAGTTATCAAAAATGGGGATTATCATAGCTACGGCTATATTGAATATATGAATGTTAATTGAATTAAATTTTTAAGCATTTTGTATGCTTATTTTTTCTAAAAATTTAGATCGGAAAAAGAGAACATTTAGGACGGGACTTGCACCCGCGACCAGTCCCTTACAGTAGTTCGCAAGAATTACGGTAGATGGCTGCAGCGTCGCCTTAAGACGTATATAATATATCGGAGAATTTCGAATATCTGGGAAGTGTCTAGGTAGCTTAGCTGGTCAAAGCATTCCCCCTGTAAGGGGACTGGTCGCGGGTTCAAGTCCCGTTTTAGATGTTCTCCTTTTCTGATCTAAATCTGTATGAATGTTATTTTTTAAATTTAATATGTTTAAATTTTTAAGTTTGATTAGTTTCTAAACAATATAAACTAGATTATATTATCATTAGTGCTAAAAAAATTCATTTCTAATTTCATTAAAATTTCAAAATCTCACCTCTAGATATGCGCTAAGTGTGATATAGACCACTTCTCCGTTAGCGCTCACCCTGTTGAGGAGGGGTGAACCGTGGAGACTGCTGTCCCAAGCTGCCTCAAACCTATGCAATAAATTTGACATTATCAAAAACATTAAAATCCATATTTTTCATTCTAAAATATTAGATAAAATAAATATTCTGTGATATTCTGCACAGCGTTATCCAGACCCGAAGTAAGCCTTGCTTAAATAGCTTCTATTTTCGGGTTTTAAAACGCGTATTAATAATTTTTTTATTGAAATTGAAATTTTGTTTGAAAAGTTTTTTTTGTGAATATACATAAATACACAAATATTTGCACTGAGCGGAAATATAACCCGTGACCTTTGACTTAACAATCAAACGCTCGACTGCTACGTCACATAGCTCGTCTGGTTAAAATGAGCGAAAGCCCACCTGAATACAGCCCGGTCATCGAGTGATGGTCTTTCTCCAGGGAACAGGCCAAGAGACAGAGCGCCGTCTTCATCACCGTCCGACGTATCTTCGTTCGCTTCTGGGGTGTTACGAATACGGCCTACAAAATAAGTGATAAATGTGATACAATAAATATCAGTACCAGTGATAATACAATATCAGAGTTACTATTTGCGACAAGTAGCCTGCGCCATCTAGCTGAAATACTTCGAAACGAATAATCCTGCATCGCGAAATGAAAGTGTATCGTGTATAAGTCCTGTAGTATATAAATACGTACCGACAACCAGTTCTCTGACATCGCTCCACTGCAAGTCTGACGAGGGTTCGTGGAGGATGGTGATTCGGATGCGGCGCTGAATGCCCTGGTGTAACAAGAACAGCCCTCGGCATGGCAGCTCGTCGCTGTGCTCCACAACCTGTTTTATCACGGATAAAATGGATAAATACACACACATTTGTAATTTATACATTCGAAATAATAATATAGTTTTTAATAAAAGGCCCCAATGTAATGGGGTCTAAGTTTTGTGAGCCTGTGAGTATCTTTTTGGGTTAGCAATATGTATTTTTACTGAAAGTATTTTGAGATAGTGATTTAATGACTATATTTTCATATTTAATTCTTAATTTAATTAATTATTCAATTCTTATATCATTCGTTCGAATGTGATAAAAATTGCCTATATCTTTGAAGTATAAATAATATAATAAATACGTATTTGAGTACAAAAATAAGGGGCATAGTATGCGTGTAACGTAATAAGAAGTAATAAGTACCTAATGTGTGTATGTGAGGGTGTGTGTGTGTATTTGAGGGTGCATGATTGTGTGTATGTGCGTTTGTGTGTATGTGATGTGGTAGTGACGTACCGCCGGCACGTAGTCGCCGCTGGGCGCCAGCTCGCAGATGTCGAACCACACGAGCAGGTCGTGCTTGGAGTGCAGGTGCGAGCTGCAGCAGGGCGCGGCCACGGCGGCGGCGCCCCACTTGGGGCTGCGCACGGGCGCCGAGATGGGGATGGACGGCGGCAGCATGCGGCGCGGCGGCAGGCGCGCCGGCACCACGCCCTCCTGCTTCGCGTCCTGCGCCGACCACTCGCTCACTTACGGCACTAGCACTTACAGCGCTAGCACTTACAGCACTAGCACTTACAGCGCTAGCACTTACAGCACTAGCACTTACAGCACTAGCACTTACAGCTCTCAATACGTGTACAAAGAGAGGGCGTGTTTATTTAATTTAAGAGGTTTACAATTTCATAACTTTTTTCATAGGTACACAAAACTGGACAATACATATCATAAGTACCAACGTTAACATTATATTCTCAAAAAAGGATGTAAAGTCCTTCTAGATCTAGGCTTCTAGACTGAGGTGAGATTGCAGATCAGGGGCCTTACCATGATGACTTATAAACAGTTCAGTTTCGAAGCTATTTAATACAAGTTTGTAAACTGAATTGCTGTGACATGTTTAAGCTGAAACGCGTTCGCGTTTGGCTCGTTTGTTGACATTTGAAACATGAAACTGAACGACTTAATACGCCGTCATGGTATGAGTACGAAACTATTCAGTTTAGGTCTGCAATTGGATTGCTATTAAGCGGTCATGGTTAGATCTCAGCATTTCCATATTCTATAATTTTTCTATAAGGGAAGATTTCCTCGCGGTGGAGCTTATTGCCAGCGGTGCTGCATGGCATACATGTTATTTTAATTATGCTATTTTTAATGCAATATACCTATGTCACATTCAAATTTAATTATGATATAATTTGATAATATCAATATTTGGCATGCCCGGGTTCTGAATAAAAATAGGAGAGATTTAACTTTGGACTGAAATGCAGAGCTAATGTTTTACCTTATGCAGAGGATGTTGCTGATAGTGGCCGAAGACTTCGAACACAATCGGCTGTGTTTTAATATATTCGACGAAAGATTTTGTAACCGGCACTGTAATCTGTTAGAATAAAACAAGATTAAATTAGTTATCTGTATTCAAGTACCATACTATGCAGTTTAATGGGCCGAAACGATATTTTTTTTCGGAGATAATTATCTTTTGATTATAAATAACATTTAGAAATAAAAACCAATAACAAAACGTGTTGATTTCGTCAAACGGTATCCCCATCCAATTATAAATTTCTGCAAACATCTAGTACTAGGGATGTAACAAGTATTCTTACATTTTGCACGTGATAGAATCCAAGTGGTGTATTCTTGCCTGCATTCTTAACCGGCTCCGTTGAGAAAGCGTCTTCGTTGCGGTGGAGGAAGCTAAAAAATAACGTTAATTATAACATTACAGTAGTTAGGAAAAAGAAGCGATGAGTGTATACGTATAATATCTAATACCTTTAAACGAGCAATTCTTGTATATAACTAGTCTGGCCAGAAATACTGTTACATCAAAACTTTTCTTTCTTTTTCAACTTTTTAATTATTTTGAATTTGGAACACGTAGGTATATTATACATTATTAAAAACTTCTTTCAATTTCGCGCCATTTCACATATTTTTTCGTGTTTATTATCGAATTCCAATATGGAATGGGGCGTTAAAGAAAATAGGATCGCAGTGATCGCCTTGCACAAAGTGGGTATGGAGCCGTCGGTCATA
The DNA here is from genome assembly GCA_946251805.1 of Cybosia mesomella. Classification (NCBI taxonomy): domain Eukaryota; kingdom Metazoa; phylum Arthropoda; class Insecta; order Lepidoptera; family Erebidae; genus Cybosia; species Cybosia mesomella. The sequence goes on from OX276406.1 coordinate 7,240,687, forward strand.
TTCCAGACACTTCAAAAACTTGGTATCAGCCGTATGTCGTATATCGTACTATCAATAGATACAACAACACTTCGTCTGTCGAAGACCAGAAAAGATCGGGGCGGCCGCGAGCTGTTAGAAATACAAAGGCTATTAATGCTGTTAAAGCCAGAATTCGTCGAAACCCGAAACCCCAGAAGGGTTTCAAAAAATCTTATCGCGAGAAATGAAGATTCCCGCTAGGACTCTGTCACGTATTATAAAACAAGACCTGAAGCTCGGTGCTTATCGTCGATATACAGGACATGCCCTAAATCAATCTTTACGATTAAAGAGAGTGGATCGATCAAAGCGCTTTCTGTCGCGATACGCAGGTGAAAGGCACAGAAATATCCTCTTTACCGATGAAAAAATATTCACGATTGAAGAACACTATAATAAGCAAAATGATAAAGTGTACGCTCACAGTTCTAAGGAAGCTGCTCAAGTGGTCGGAAAGGTACAACGTGGTCATCATCCTGCGTCAGTGATGGTTTGGTGGGGCGTGTCTTATCAGGAAGTTACAAAGCTACATTTTTGTGTAAAAGGAGTGAGAACTTCAACCAAAGTGTATCAACATAGTGTCTTGGATCATGTTGTGACAATCATCACCTATCAGCAATACACTTTTTAAAAATATACCGTGGACTTTCCAGCAGGACTCTGCTCCTGGTCACAAGGCACGAACTACCCAAGCCTGGCTAGAAACCAACGTTCCGGACTTTATAAGAGCTAACGACTGAAAGCCCTCATCTAGCCCAGACCTCAACCCTTTAGACTACAAATTATGGTCAGTTTTAGAGGACATGGCCTGCTCTAAACGACACGGCGACATTGAGTCTCTTTAAAAATCTTTAGAGCAAGCAGTGGCAAAATTTCCCTTGGAAACAGTGCGTAAATCCATAGATTCGTGGCCAAACAGATTAAAGGCCTGTATAAAAGCCAAAGGTGGCCATTTCGAATAAAATGTTTTTTTATTTTTTGCTAAGACTTTAATGAATATGTAGGTATAGATTTTAATTAAAAAAAAAAATATAATTATGTACTTCATTAAAAAAAATTGCATTTGCATTTTCATTTGTAACAAAACTTATGGCTGGACTAGCTATATATTTATATATAAAAATGGAACCTAGTTCCATTTTTAGAAAACGTCAAAAAAAACTCGCCCAGATATAAAATATAATAAAAAAACTTACTTGAACTGACAGAATACATCAGCGTAATCAGTAGATACGCTGTGAGCTTGCAGCACTGTCACGCGGAAGGTGAACTCCTTGCCCAGGGTCAGGTGCTCCGGAAGGTCTTCCTCCTTCAGTTCAGAGGCTAAAGAACTGTCTCCACGACCGCTGTCTGCATCGCATTCACCCATTGCCAATTCTATAACAGAAAGAGTGTTATTGTAATGTTAGCGGCCGTTTCTTAATAATGTGTCATCAACATCCTCATAGCTATTTTCCAGACGCGCCCTTTATTTGCATTTTGGAGTCCGAGGTCCTCTTATTGTTTGTAATTGGTATATCGACTTTTCCGGGAGTGACTCCCGTCTGAACTCCCGACCCCGAGAGGAGCGCCAGACGCTCCTTCGTTGTTCAGTAGGTGAGGTTGGCGAGGCCCCAAACGTGTCACTAGGGCCATCTACACCCTGTCTTTTTAAGTTGTGTATAGTAATTTATTGAAAAAAAAATAAGGGAAAATAAAGGATCCAACTTAATAGATGTCTGGCCATGCCACTACCGCCGGGCCTCGGTACAAGGGAGAAGCTCCAAGAAATGCTGGCTTGTCGTAAGGAATGGCATGCGTGCCAACGGTCTCATAGTCGAGAATGCTTACAGATCGTGCGAAGTAGTGAAGAAAAAGGAGGCAAGTCGGCATCGGGCTTCGAGGTGGAAGCCATGATGACCAAAGGAACCAAAAGAGATTCGAAAAATGGACGATACAAGTTTGGAACTTAGCATCGATATGGGATTGGACAGAAAAGAAAGGAAGATAGAAGCAAATATAGAAAAAGAGTATCGTAGAGTGAGTGGGTAAATAGAAAAAAACAGCATCAAATGATAGGTTGATAAGAAAACCAGTAACAGATTACTAGGAAGACAGTGATAGGGAGAGTCGTATAGAGATTTTAACAATGGAAATTTGGTCTGTTTACCTTCTATCTTGATATTTGAGTCCGGCACATCAGTGATGCGCTCCTCCAAGTTGAGGGCGTTGTTCTTGTCAACACTGTTGATGTTGTTGATATTGTTGACGCTGGTGATCGCCTTGACGCGCCGCGCGGGCGCCACGTCGTCGTCGAACGATATCTTCGCGGACTGCTTTACGCCCGCTGCGAATTCTGCGTTGTCTACAAACATTTACGTATATTTGCTACAATGCTAATCTACTTTAAAGAAAGAAAGATGTATTTTAAGTAGTTTCTACAAGAAGAAATATCAGAAACATTGTACAGTTGCACTCAAAAGTACCATCACATCAAAAGTTCCTTCACATTTCAAGTTACCGATCACCTTACTATGTAACCTTTCATAAAATGTAAACTAAACATAAAAAATATATTGAACTTTTCCCCTGATGAGTAGAAAATGTTTTATTTCAATGTAAAGATCGTTTGCAAATTTGGTACTGTTCAGCAACTTTTGAAGGTGATTACACTTGTTGAATGCCCAGTCTTTCCAATCGACTATCCGTAACCACGATCATCGTCATCCAGTCACAATCGAATAATTATATTATTGTATTTAAACTACAAACTTACTTTTCTCTGCATCAATTACAGCTTGCACGGCCACGCGTAAGTAGCCTTTGACGTCTCCCTTCTCATTCACGATGGCGACTTTATGAATGAGTGGAACAGGATACAGCAGGTTCGATAAATATACGAAGCTCCTGTGAAGAAACCAAATTTTATTGGTATACCACTGAGTCAGTGTCTGATACAGCATTTGAGTTATAGTATAGTATACCAAATACAGAAAATCGAATTTAATGACCTCAAACCTGTCTTATGTAGAGTAATATATTTGACTTCGTACATATAGAACTAAATTGTGAACGTGGATATCTTCTCCATTCGATATTCCAATCCAGTGACGCCGATCGTAATCACAAGTGAACCACCATCGTGACCCAAGACCCGCGTGCTCGGGTCACGATGACGGATGATGCTGGTCCGGTAGGTAAAATTAAATATCGAAACTATACTCAATCGCAATAATAACACTATGTAGGCTTTTGTTTCCCAGACATTTGAATCGGATTGCATATTTAATTATTGTATTAAAATCACGAATTTAAAGATTGATTATCATGTCTGATTCCACTGCATAAAGGTTGAATTTATATAAGAATCTTTAATTCTTTTTTGTTAATGTTTTATTAACTTATGCAATATTGCCGGTTTGATGAGATCAATAAAAATATCCTTTTTCTACTAACCGTCCAACTAGGCGGAACCACGGGAATCTGTCATAAAACGGGTCGCCTCCAGTCACTGACTCAATATTGTGGTCCGGTGAAGTAGGCGAAAGTTCGGCCTCATTGTGGTACATCTCACGCATCAGCTCCAGGCGTTGTCTGTTGACGAAACAAGATTATAATGAGTTGGGCCGTTGGGTTTTGCAGATAGTGATGGTTAACAGAAAAAAAGTATCTGAGAGCCTGGTAATAAATGTAAATAAAAAGACTAAAAAGTAGTTTTATATCGCTTACTTGAGTGTGTGTGTACTATGTGTGTGCTTGATTTTTATATTGATAGGTAGGAGAGCGGCAACTGGGCTTCAAAGTGAAAACTTTGGATGCAACTGCATCTAACCCTGGGTGATGACGATGTTATGACAACAGAGTACAGTTTTTTTTTGTATTCGGTCTAATCACGTCTCACGCACACACAAGGACACAGTTTTTAGTCATACATTTGTGGATTTTTTATATATTATATACTTAGATACTTTTTTCCATGTAAATTTAGGCATGCAATATACCAATACATAACAAAGAGGCGTTAGCGCGTTCAAGTTGAAATAAATATAGCTCACAACAACAAATATAAGTATTGTTACAACAGCTTCTTTACATTTCATTTGAATAGAAGATGTACAAAGTTGATGGAACTACAGATATACGGCGAATACATAATATAATTGTGGTTTTGCACAACCCGTAGCAGAAACGTGTGACCACAATAGCAAATTGTCGTTAGATTTTTCAGGTGGTATCCTATAGTGCTTCCATGGCCGCGTAAGATCTTCACCACCGAATTCTCCTGAGTATATAAGTCTGTAAGAGTCGCTGTAGCACCCACGAGCTTATCAGAAATAATCGCCTAAGCTCAACCTTCGAGGGCGAACTCATAACACAACCATGCCGCTTAGTTGAAAGAAGTAACAAATCTGATAAGAAAAGACGTAGGTAGTGGTATGAAATGCACTTAAACTCAATAACCCAAAGATGTGGCATAGTATAACAGGAATACTGAGGATATTTGGATATTTACTAGGATTTTTTCATACTGCCAAAATAAGTAATAAACCTAAATACAATCCTTCATAGACGAAGGATGCTTATGGTCCCGCTGATGATGCAGTGTCTCTCTAAGCACCTCTGGGTACCTTACGTTGGGAGACTTGGGAGAGAACAGCACCTTTCTTACCATAAGGAAAACGTTAAAATATAATAAGTTTTTACTTTAATGTTTTTGTGTTTTGATTATTTTATGTGTGCACACATTTCTGTTACAAATTATATAACTGCGTACAATTCTACTGTGGTAAGAGTGACATCTGCGAATATATTTGCCAGGTTACTGTTCAAGAAATTTCAATATGTTCACAGATATTCTTTTTTGTATATTTTACTTGTTTGATGAAGTCTTTCCGGCGATTCAAATATAATTATACATATTTATGTCGAGTGTTAAAGATAAACGCGAAAAAAACAGTTCTTACTCTAATTGAGAGATATTTTTATGGAGAAATAAAACTGATAATTCTTCACTGGACTTAAGATATTTTTGACGCATTTATTTAAAACACTGCGTTAAGAATCCACAAACATTTTATTTAAGTATTTGTATTGTTAAATTATTTTTTTTCTAAAAAGTAGACATCAATTTGCTAAAGATTAGGTAAGTATCTAATATTTGTGAATTTCTATGTTAGTACCAATTATAGTCAGCGAAACAAATTACAAAATTATCACTTTACGTGATTGTATTAACATTATATTCTCGTTGCTGACCATATTGACACATAATAAGGTTCATATTGCAAAAAATCACAAATTAAAGCTCTCGTTCAGGGCTAAATATATTAGTGAATTCCTGGTTTATTGCAAGCTAATAGTGCAAATAACAGGCAACCGGTGGCTGTGTCAGCAGCTATGTACAGGGTATCACGGTGCTCCACACACATCTATAGGTAAAGAGTGGGGTGGAGTGGGCACCCGTACGTTACGTAGCGTTAGCGCCCTAAGTTTGTGTCGGTATCCCCAGATCTGTAATACCCGAAACACGTTCTACAGGTATTTGATTGTGCTGCTGGTTAGATACTGTTGCAGTTGACTACAAGCTCCGATATGCAGTAGATTTGTTTTCATAACTTGATATGATAGAAAGTTTTTTTAGAAGTTTAAAATGGTTAAAATTTAACGTTTAAAACTCTTTTGGAAAAGTGTTGTCCCTCAATTAAAATTATATGGCTTTTTGACTGATTATAATTCATATTTTCTAATATTCTTATGAATTTTGACAAAGTAAGTTATAAATTTTACAACTAAGGTAACGCCAAAAATCAAACAAATTTAATTATTTAAGGATTTAAAATAGAGCAATGATTGTATAGTAAAGTAAAATACGTAATCATTCCATAATTTATTGCTAAAATATGGAACTGAGCAACGTTTTTAATCCATGAAATAAAGCAGATTATAAAAGTTGCAGCCGTCAGTTTTACTTCTAGAAAAAGAGTGATCAAGTTTTAGAAACTTTGCGTATAGCCGTCAACTACACACAAAGGTTCTAAAACTTCCAGATCTGTCAGCACATTCAAATAACTGTTCGGTGTGTCGTCATGGGTATTGCGGAGGCATCGGTCGGACAAACCTCGAGGGAAGCAGGTTGGCTAGCGAGAGACGCGTCTGCTGCGCGCAGGCCGAGATACAGTGCAGCAGGTCAGCAGGCGGGGCGCCTGGCCCAGCTGCCGCCAACTGGGCTGCGACTGCAGGCGGTGGCGCCAACACCAGCGGCACCACCTCCTCATCCTCAGGACAAGCACCCTCGTTCATGTTGTATATCTGGCGCATCAGCTCCAGCCGATGGCTACAACCAATATTCCGCGTTGTACCCCTCTACCCCGCTCCGAATGTAAACGGACTTTTTGAGAGGATGTGCCTCTATCTACGTTTTTCGAACACTCGTTTTGTTATAAGAGGTTTCGAATTCGGAGTATTTTTGTAACGTATCGGTAGGTATGTTACACGAGATTAAATTATAACTACAATGTTTATGGATAATTACTCTAAGAGTGTTACTAATTACACTTTTTTACAAGTAGGCATTTCCTCTCACTCAGTTTGAGCAAATGATCAGAATTTTCTTGTATAACTAAAGAAATATTTTCTTACACTGTTCCAATGGCTGAAGGAATATTATTCCTTTTTACTCCCTCATTCATCTCTTCTTCTCATTTGCTTTTTATTCCCGTCAAATGAAGGAAACTACCCTATCACGTTAAACATAGTACGTTCATATTTAAAGTAAAATAAAAAAAAAGCGGCAAATTAAACAAGCGCTATTAATATTGGTAAAATATTGCAACTATACAGTTATCTTTTAGAATAAAATGTACTTACCGTTCATATTCAAGTATGTACAAAACTATTATACAGATATAACCCTATAACTATATTCTTGTTTACATGATTCGTTATATAATATTAAAGTGTTACAGCATGACACGGCACTAGCAAAATGAAGGTAGATTCTCAAGTATTTTATAAAAAATAAAAAGAAAAGACAAAAAGTCAGAGAAACAAAACGAAACGCAACATAAGTAATTAAAAAAAAACATCACGTCCCAATTTATTTTACAAATATATAAATAAATATAAAATGAACTGAAGTAGGTAATATTAATAATGAATTACCATTATTGACTAAAATCGTAATAACGCGCGTATTTTTGTTTTTATTAAAATATATTGTAATGAAATTCAGAACAAACTTGATATTTTTATATTCACTTAGGGTGTAGATTTCTAAATAGGTATGTATGTCATATAATCATTTTACTATTTAGCCACACATTCGTAATTTCTACGACAATTATTATTTTTAACAATATCGGCATGATTTTATCATTATACTATTTCAATTCGCCTACTGATTACCTACACTGCACACTGTAATGTATTTTAACAGGTTCTAGAGAGTATTCCAAAAATAAACTCAATACAAAATTACACAATACAAAATGTAAATTTTGTTCGTAAATAAGATTTCTATTGTAATTAAATCAGATTCCTATTGTTAATAAATCTGATTCCATTTGTAAATAAATATGTTTCCTATTGTAAAAAAATCTGATTCCAATTGTAAATAAATCTGTTTCTAATTGTAAATAAATCTATTACCAATTGTAAATCAGTCTGATCCAATTGTAAATAAATCTGATTCGTTCTAGACTCCCATAATCACAACTTAAACATAAGTAAATCTATGACTTACCGTAACTTCTCTAGAGTCCAATAATGCGTGGCTCCATTCTTAGTATCGGTGACTTCGACGGCGACTACAGTGGGAGCGCTGGGCCGGTACTCGTCGTCAGCATCGTCACGCGGAGCCAGCTCGGCCGGGAGGGGAGAGTACGGAGTGTCAGTCAACAGTGTGAACTGGAACTGAACTTTCTTGCGAAGTTCTACGGAGATGGCATTGGCTTCCTGAGTTGAGAAGATAGCTTTATTAAAACTGAAGATTAAGGCCACATAACTATAAATCATACCTGCTATAAAATTATTATGAGAATGCTTTTTACAGGGTAATTTCTGCCATATAGTCCAAAGAATCAATTACCGTTGGGTAAGCAATTGACACATGACCCTCTCATGCCTTACCAGGAACCTAGCGCTGCTTGACCTTGAAAATTGTTTTCACAAAAAAAGAGGTAATCTTTCGAAAGCCTTGACGGTTTTAAACCGGGCCTGTTGTTTGAGATTTTTTCAATTATTTATTTATATTGTGATAAATTTCATTTTTTTTTCTTCTAATACAATGATACAAGAAACTGAGCCGCCCACATCAAAAACAAAAACGTGATCAAAATGACTAAATTTTTATGAAGAACTCACGTTTGACCAATATAAATTTTTGCACAAATATACGCCATAGCACCTAATTCTTAGCTTAGCACATGGTAAACAAGTAATTATTTAAAAAAACATAACAAATAAATACCTTCAGGAATATAGCGTTGCCCCACAGGTCATCGCGCAGTGAAGTGAACTGATGGTATTTCCACTTGCGGAAGGCCCACGCCGCCAGGCCTACTTCACGGGCAGACCACTCTGTTTCGAATAGCGGGTTCACTATAAAATGAATACTTCCAATATATTAACCGCCTCGAGGCCTCGTCTCATAAATCTGTTTCGTCAAATCTTATTGTTACCACTGACCGAATATATCCTCGTCGTTGTGGAAGTCCTCCGGCGTGTAGGAGCTGTACATCGACATGGTGACGCTCTGCTCCTCCACCTGACGTTGCAGAGCGTCGATACGGGCCTCGTAGTTCTGTAAAACAAGCAAATAGGTACTTCGTAAGTAAGCAGTAGTGGTAATAAGTAATAAATTACTTATAACCGTACCTCCGTACCTCGGAGAGCACGTTGCCATACGAACATCCATGGCAGTCGTTACGGGTAGTTGATACATTCTATTCAAACCAAAAAAAAGTCAGCGGACTAACTTCCTGACTGGAGCCAGTTTGAGTTAAAGGTGAGTTGAAGTTGCTTTCTCTCCCAATATACTCCCATCTTTTAACCTCAAACTGCACGATTGACGGTAGAAGCCTACCGCGTGGGACCAAAAATATAACCGTCCAAATGTGGTGATATAATACACCTCTACCTAATACATATATAATTTATTATAAAATATTAGTTTAGCAGTGACCTAACCTAACAATGACCTTGAGTTTGTTGCTATAGTTTAATGGTCTTGTGAGATAACCGCAATATAGATTACTTCTAAAGAATGTTACGAAAAATATCTGTCCTTTCCAGTGCAAAGTGTAAAATGCAAATAAATAAGCACCTTTCGTTGCTCTTCAAACTGTTGATCAGCATGCTCCTTCTCTCTACGGAACTGCTCCTCTAAGGCCATGAGTCGCTTTCGCATCTCGGCCTTCAAATCGATTCCTTGTTTCTCTAGCAACTCACATTGGGCAAAGTCCCAATCGACGGTTTCACCATCGCTACTTGCTGTAGGCAAAAAATTGACAAGTTAAAGAAGTATTGTTGGAAGTTTACGCGAATGTCACACACAATAAAACTATTTTTAACGGATTCATTTATTCACAGAGTTATTTATTTGATGTTATTTTATATTTTACATTGATCCCGACGTTTCGGTTGCTTTTCAGCAGCCATGGTCACGGGGAGAAATGTTAAGTAAGTAGCCGATCAGGCCTAATACGTAGTCGTCCTTAATACAATGAAATTAATGTTGGAAACTTGATGTAACCTTTCATAGCGCGATGTAGGGTAGTTGTAGATGTAGTTCATTTGAAGTAGTTCAGCTTATTTTCGCTAAATGGCAAAATGATGGCAAGATGGTATCATAAATAAAAAATAATTTAACATAGAATCTAAACAAATATATTCACATGTTGATAATGGTTGTATTCATTCTAAAGACCATTCAATTACTTAATTTAGTGCAACAAATAAACAACCGAACATACTTCTCTTTCTTCTTCATATAACATACAATATTTGAATTAATGTGAATATTTGCTTACCGTCAGCTCCAGCCTCTCCAGCAGTCACTGTTCCAGGGGTTTCCTTGTTGCTGACAGGCTCCTCACGCGGTTGCCCCGGATGAGTAAAGCGGAACACATGGTTCTTGCCCATGATCACTCGAGAACCACTCTTCAAGATTATGGGCTCTTGCACCTAGATTTTTAATTATATTTTAGAACTCAGAAATGAGAAATCTTTGACAGACTATAAAATTCTGATTCTTTAACAAAATATCCGGACAAAGGTCCGGACAGGTCAAGTGTTGTTGGGTTACGCTGTTAAGAAATTCCCTGTAGCAATTTGGAGTCAGGACATAGGACTCGACCCCTATTACGTTGAACCTCAAATTGGCAATAGGTGCATAACTTTACACTTACCTCTCGTCCATTGACATAGATGAGCGCCTTATGATGTGGAATGAGCAAGATAACTCCGTCAGCGGTCTCGAAGATGCAATGCTCACTGAGTATGTGCGAGCCGCAGAGCTGGATATCTTGGGGGACGTCGGCTTCAGCCGTCCCAAGGCGTGTTATACCTGCCAAGGTGTTGTAGTTATAGAGTATTATGTTATAGTACATTACGATATTAGTGCGTAAAGATGGTTATAACATGCGAGGCGGAATTTCAGCCCGAGCCGTAGGCGAGGGCGTAATTGAGCCGAGCATGTTATAACCAATACGCACGTATATCATACGACGTTCTTTAACACATTTGCGAGGAAACAGAAAAAAAAATCATTTTATATTTTGTTCATTTTCAATTATTGAAACAGTTAGTGAAATTAACAGCGCGCTAGCGCTGCCTACTGGCTAGCGCTGCCTACTGACTGGCGCCGCGCGGCGATTAGTTCGAAATTTGAATAGCAACAGCGCGCTGCTCACTAGCTGGAGTCGTGCGGCGGCGATCAGTTCCATATTTGAAATGGCAAATAATACTATTATGGAATTTGTATGGACTATAATTTAACTATTTGCTTTGGTAACACACGCGTTTGTTATGACCCGCTTTACATATTTAAAATGTAATGTCATGCCTCATTTGTTAGAGAATGTGTCTGATACAGTTAGGTAAGATCTTCTAATTTGTGAATAAGTTTATCGAAATGTAACACATACAGACCATCTGGTACTTACCATCTTTGATGTAATAAATAAGACATTCTGAGAGGTTCGGATCCTCATTCAGATTAACAAGATGCGGGGTCTTCTTAGGCGAATATATCCCAACGGTGATGCCTTCTTTCACAGCGAGCCCCATCTCGGCGAAGACCGCTTCTCGCTGGACACGTATCTGTTCTGTACGCTTCAATTTTTCCTCCCATGTCTCGTTCAATTCTAAGAATGAAAAAAGATGTGATTTTTTTTGTAATTTATGTTTTTCGAATATAAAAACAAGTAATAGTGGATTGAATACTAATGCAACTCTCGCAATTAAGATTTAAGTTAGATTTAGAAATATAACTATAGTAGAATTGAAGTAATAACGGATGCTGATAGGTGAAATTTTCTTAGGAATGGGCACTCAAAAGCCAAGATCATACATGGTAAGTGTCAGCCACAACATTAGGTATGGATAAAATAATATTCCACAGAAGTGGAAGAATGTGAGCGGAATTATTAAAATGCCTATGTGATCACAAGATTTAAAAAATAAATGGTAACTGGAGACGACCTACAGGCCAAACAATGAGGTATTTTCTACAAGCTTACCAGCAATAAGTTTCTCCGAAGCTTGGAGCTGGTCGACAGCCTCTTCGGCGATAGTTGTAGCTGCTCGCGACAGCTTCGGCGACAGAACTTCATCTTCGTTCTTCTTGCGTTGCGGCGAGGTATTCTCCTCTGCTGTTACATCATATACATTTAAATTTTGATAATTAAAATCATATCGGAATCATGAATGGAGAGAGGATGTTATCTTTTATTATTGTATTCTATTTATTATAGCGTTGTGGTACGCTCTTTATGAAAATGTATTCCAAATGTAATTGGTAATCATTAGGATTGAAATTATTTAATAAAGAGAACATTACTTTGGTAAATAAATTTGTTTGAAATATTAAAAAAAGTTAAGTGACGAAATTGAAGTGCTAATATAAGAAATGCACCAACATATTCAGTGTTACAGTAATGTGCGTAAACACTTCTGTGTGTGCACATACGGATCGATTCACATTGTAGCCTGTGCACACTTTTGCACTAGTAAACAATGTTAAATATATAACTAGATATTAAATATTTGATACTCTACGCATAAATATATAAATATATATGACACCAAAATTATTGTATATCGACACAAATATATTGAAAACATGCAAGGCCTCTGAAGCTAGAAGCTTTTTGTAGCAACGCAATATTGTCTAGAGCTCCGTTTGCGACCAACTTCTATACATATGCGGTTTCAATGTGTAGGTATCTATCGCCAATATTTCTAGTATGGCCGCTAACGGACAAACCTCGGTTCCGACCCAAAGGCACAATCGAGTTTGAAGTCACTTAAAGATTTATCTATACTATTATAACATAGTAAATTCCCTGTGTCTGTACATTGGAGATATTTAAAAAAAAAACTTGGGTTATGTTAAATGTACGATTCTGAATACATTTTTTTTAAATTCTTGTCTGTTTATCTGTTTACTGGAGCGTAAAAAACTAACTTTGTTATTGCGTATGTCAAAACCAAACTTATTTACGTTTTCGTAACGTTAATAAACCTTCAGATTCACTCATAGTTTGATTCGTTTTTAATAAGGTTTTAAATTTTTTTATTTTATAAGTTTTCGTTAGTTTTGAAGACACACGTTTTAAAAATGTAATTTTACTGAATTATCCCACTTGTTAGGCTTTCTTTAATGCAGTAAGAGAGTCACAGATGAATTGTTTGACAGATACTGTTTTCCTCTTTAACCGACTTCAAAACGGAGGAGAGTCTGTGTTCGGCTGTATCAATTTATTTTTTTAAATCTAATCTTCGGTTAACTATTGAAATATTTTGCCTCGTTACTTCAAATAGTAAGTATTTTGGAATATTTTAAATTATCACTCGACCGACAGACTAGACAATGCAAGAAGAAGCAAATAATAATATAAGTAGGTACATAAACCAGGTAAACACTATTCGTATATAAATAAGGTTTAGGTTCAAAATCGATTGTCATATAACGCTTAACTGACCATTTTAGAATTATTTGCAGAAAATAATTCACAATTAAAATGCTCAGTAAGAAATATTACAGCACACCAATTATGTACTACATAGATACAATATCCTCTAACCACTTTCATAACAACAAGATACGATAACCAACACCAATATATAGTTATAGAAGCGCAATTATATTACTATATTTAAATTAAATATATTTACGGCATGACCCACTCTATATTCCATAGAATACTTGTATGTAAACGTAAAGTGACAAACTAAATTTCTGTATGCTTAAAAACGCCACAAGCTCTGGACAAGGGTGCAAAATAATTGCTATATTTTTTTTTCAATATATATACTATATATGTGTCAGGTTGCCAGAGAATTGTTCAAACAATTACAGCAAAAAACTACCAATACAGTATTTTTTTATATTTCGTATCTGGCAACCCATTTTCAAGATGGAGGCCAAGCGTACAAGGTGGGGTGTACAGATGCAATAATGCGCAAGCCTCATTTATCGTTAATTACTTACTGGTAGGCTGTTCTTTCTTTTCATAAACGACTCTACCATCGGGTCCTAGTTCGTGTTGATTTTTGAAACAGAATCAAGTTTTAGTATCAGGAATACTAATATTACTTGTTCGAGCAGTTATCGTTTGTGGCGTAGTCACACTAGCGGGGTTACTTCGCTATGAAATAATCACACAATACGTCTATCCGACCACGTGACGACTAGACAGCCTAACTCAAAGATAAATACTAGATAAGCTTTCATCGGAGTCGGCAGATAAATTGGCTATAGATTCAAATGCAAAAGCTTTGCGAAATATAAACTGTACAATATTTATAATAAGCCTAGCATATAGCGAGGATTGAGGATTTTTAAACAGTTTTATCGTTATGTAGATCGTACATTACTGGTTGTAATACATACAAAATATATAGTCTCTACGAAAACTAATCAACCTGTCATAAATCAGTTTAAGTATAAGCGTTATTACTGGTTAAATTTAAATGCAGTTTACAGAAGCAGGTGACAGGCGTGAGAAAGCCTTATGCTCTCATTAATTTTGAACCTTTAACAGTTGACTATATTTTTTTCGATTGACCATTTTTTCTGTTATAGGTACTTGTTATTATATTGCTGATCGATATACCGACCGGTAAGGGCTTCCAAAACCGGTACTGTTCGATATCAGTATCGAAACTGTGATTTTGGAATCCTCAATACCAATGTTTAATTCAACATGTTTCGTATCAGTCCATTTATCTGCCGACGTTCAATAAACGCTAGGCCAGCAGCTCTTTCACCCTCAAAGCCTACCTTCTTCGACATCGATGCCTTCAGCCTTGAGGAGCTCTCGGAGCTTGAGTATCTCTTCCTTGAGCTCTCGGATGAGTTTGGCGTTGGCGTCCTCGTTGACGATGGCCTTGCAGACGATCTGTTTAGCGCGGTCTGCGTATCTGTTTGGTAGATAGCTATTGTTAGCGTACTAAATAGGTTATATTATATTTCGTGATGTGAAGTAGGGATAAATTAATTGAAGTTATATAAATTGATCTCTTACGATGTCAGACATTTGGTTACAGTTTAAGCTATCGTAGTAAGTTTATGTCGGTTTTGTTGCTATTCGACAAGAGTGATTAAAACTTTGTGTAACGCGAAAGTAATGTTGTATGCCCATTCGTTTGTTACATTTTTATATTTAAACCTCTGAATCGATCGATAGGAGTCCGCGATAATTGACATTCAAGCGGATGACATCCTGGGTACATTTTCTAATTGTCATGATTTTTAATATTGATATTGTAAAAACCAAAACAAATATTACCTTTCTGTGAAGCATGTTCCTTCAATAAGAATATCACAATTTACTATTATTTTTATTAAAAGTATAATGAAATCAATAGTTATCAAAAGTTGTTAGAACTCATTTCATCGAAAATTTGCATTTACTATACACGTAGGTGATGTTCAAAACCGTAGTAACTAGATAATACATAATCCTGAATTTAAAAAAGTTACCTGAGGGTACTAAGGGTCTCATCGAAGTTGATATCGGCAGGCGATATGGCGGCTATCATGGCCGTCTTGGAGTTCCCGCCGAGGTTCTCCCTCAGGAGCCACGTGAGGACAGAGTCACGGTATGGAATGAAGTCTGCTTTCTTCGACTTCTTGGTCTTAGAGGCCTGAGGAAAATGTGATCGTTATTGAAGTAAGTACATAAGTATAAAATATATAACATAACTTCATAACATAACTTCACGCCTGTATCCCCGAAGGGGTAGGCAGAGGTGTATTATGCGTGGGAAGAATTTTAATGCTATTTTATGTTATTTATTTAATGGGTATCATAACTACTGTATCGAAACTACTGTAAACACTGTTCTAGTAAATACTTTTTGGAAGGCATGTGCATAATTGTCCAATTCGTACACACACAAAAACATTTTTTGTACCTTTTAGATTTGAAGAATAGAGGGCAAGGTACAAAAATAGCGTCAGAAAAACTGATTGTAAATGGCGTTAGTAGTGCAAAACACCCCTATTTCAATGTTTTAGGTCATAGTTTTGCACCATCAGCGTATTCATACCATTCGTATTCAATTATTGTTATACATTTTGGTTTACGTATTCCCCCTTGCCCTTTAATCCGCGGCTTATAATTAAACATTTTCACTAAATATAAGCAATAATCAGCGTCAAGACAGGATTAATTCCCATGACCGTATGGCATTTGAGCGCTCTATCAATACACTCTGTCCATTAACGGCGACCTTTCATCCGTAGAAGCCATATTTGTTGCTATCTGATAAATCTAATTATAAAAAAAAGACAAAGCTATCCTAGGAAGGCGGTATTCGAACCTGTTCATGCTGGGCTTAACGCTCACTTTGGGTAAGTGATCCCAATCTTACAAACTGGAAACTCTCAACGAATGTGCAAAGTGATATTGCATTACATAGCATGTATTGTGTTTGTTGCAAGCACACATACTTTAAACACAAACTTACCGACTAACATTATCCATACGTAGGTATCAGATGCGGAAAACAAAACGTGTCTTATGTTAGTATTTAGCTTACACTATTGTTTAAAAATACTTCTTACACTTGTTATTTGTTGCAAACATTAAAGATAGCTTACACAAAAATACAAGATATTTACGAAAATTAAACAAAACTCAAAGGGATATTACGTGTAGGAATCGAACGTCTTTGATCGACTGGGACATGAATTTAGTCATCCACTACCAAACTTTTTTACTTTTAACTCGTTATTTGATATTTGTAAGAAGTGCGCCAGTTGCAAAATGGACAAATTGGAATGGAGTGTCCATTTTTGGTTCAAAGTCAATGAAAAAGGAATTGGTCGGTATTCATTAGGACAAGCCCATACATACGAACTTCTATGTATATCTACTAATTTGCCTAGCTCTAAAACACTTTGAATATATACTTACAATCTCAGCCAGTGCAGAAATGACTTTGCCTAGAGTGGTGAGTGACTTGTTGATGTTAGCGCCTTCCTTTAGCCGTGTGCCTTTGGCTCCGGTTGAGTCAGCGCGTTCAGAACCAGCCAAGTCCACCAGTGAGATTTTTGATACCTGTGACAACGAATACATTTTTGTTTATGAATAAGATTTTGAGGTCGAAACCACAGGTTATCTACATTCATATATTCCTGTCAGACGTTATCTCCTTGCCTAATTTTCCTTTGTAACTATATTAAATGTTCTCGTATAATAAGGCGAAAACACTAACTCCTGTAATACAGTTTTTCAAAACTAGCACGGGAGAGAGTAATCTTCACACATGTTAAATGTATCTATATGTCAATAAATATTATTGTTATTATCTACTATCTTCAATCATAACTATTCATACCTTTTCAGACATGAGATTGGTGGTCTGGTCATGCCTCTGCTGGGTGAAGAATATGGTGAAGACAGCGTGAGAACGGGATGAAGTCTCGTTCATGTTTGTAGCTGCTACAGTCCTGCCAACAAACAATAATACATTGTGTAATTTTAACTTTATTTTTTAAGATGATGCTGTTATGGGATTAGGACCATTTTTTTTCGTGTGGTAATCCCCACGGGTACCTTTCCCCCGCCGGTTATATCGGACTCGAATCGACTAAACGCACGCCGTCTCAACTGCAACCGGGATTTGTGGTCGAATGAAGGTGATTATGATGCTCCCACAGGTTTATTACTTAGTGACGGTTACTTAGATAGAAAACTGTATAGGTATAATAGTTACCTAGCTTTGTTTCCTTCATCTATAAGATCATAGATATCGTGGTATGACGTCACAGCCAGTTTGCTGAGGTCCTCGACGTAAGGTCCGAGGGCTGGATGCTCTCGGACGCGCAAGTTGCCTTTGTTCTTCGGGTTTAGTAGATCACGCACTCGCTCGCAATAAATTTCCATGTAGGATACTTCCACCTGTCAAAATCCAATAACATTAATGGCACATACAAACACCCGTACTGGGTAGAAACATCAAATCCTTAGACCTGTCGATGCAGTGCTGCAGCTATGACTCAAAAAACGCTAAGTTAGATGCAGTAGAGCGACTTTATAGCTGGCTTGAGTCTTCCGCCTACGCGATTTTATCATTCAAGTTTCCCTCTAGGGGACGCATGTTGATAAATGGTTAGGGGATGTACGGTTATGGGCAATATACCTAAGTGATCCCTTTCGGTATAATAGGTATGCGCGTTGCTCTTTAGAATATTTGAAGAAAAATTTGCATTTTATAAGGAATCACTTATTAATATTTTATAAAGTTAACGCAAATATTACTAATTAAAATAAGAAAAGAATCTGTAACGAATTCTATCGCGATTTATTTTGTGCAAACTTTATTATTTATATTACTACTACGTTTCGACAGCTTTTCAGCAGTCATAGTCGCGAAGAGACCGAAAAGTCGATTTTAGTCTCCATGACAGACGTTTGCCAATAATTAATAAATTAAGTCTATGCGAACGAGAAGGTTTCAGGTCAAGGATAAAGTTTGTTCTGTGGTCGACCACATCATCATTGAGCAGGTAAAATAGTGGTCAAACAGTAAGTATTAGAGAATGAAAAAAAAAACTAACCGAATATTTGAGATCATCGCTGGTGGTAGACTTGATACGCCTGAACAGATCCTTGCAGATTTGTGGAATTATGCCTTCCTGGCTGTCCTCACCGCGACCCATCATGGTGTAGGACTTGCCCGCGCCCGTTTGCCCGTATGCGAATATGCATATGTTGTAGCCTGTAAAAAAATTTTTAAGATACGTTAATTCGCTGTCTGGTGGAGCATTTACATAACCTGATTTCGATCAGCTTCCCCTTAAACATTGAAGTCAAAAAATGTTATTGATAAAATGTTTTAAAATATTCAGAATTTACCACCACTATCTTATTTTACAATCATCATCATAAACTCAGCGTTTTTTTTGTATCATCTACCTTGGGTGGATTTGCTCCTACACAAATTACAGTGTGGCAAAGCCGTAATATATACTGGCAATGGAATGTAAACCTCTTTGGAATTGCAAGTTGTTGAAATTGTCTATAAAAATATCCTGATTGTGAATTCGGAGAGTGGCTTTCCGTATTCTAAATAGGAACTGTCTATTATTAGTAGATGAATTCTACCTTTTCTGGCTCTGCATGAATCTACTACCTACTACATATTCAAATAACGCTTTTAAACCTAAAATAAAATCGTCAATAAACGTCTGTGTGTGTGAGGAGTTGACCACAGACCAGTTATACTGTTTGTGTTCACGTCTCATCTGCATTTATTCATGTGATTGGTCGATTGCCGTATAACCTCTCTACTAGAGTCTAGAGACACACCCTTACTTCTTTAACTTAGGAACTAAACTTATGAATGAATTCACAAATCATTGAATTTGTAAAAAAAACTCTTAAAGTACTGAACCGCTATATACTGTTGTGTGCCATCACTAAAGGCACGTAGTCTGTTCTGTTTTAAAGCTATACTTAGACGCAGCGAGTGCTACTTGGCCTTCGTAATTTAACAGTGGTACCGTTAACTTCAAATTAGGCAACTTTTTGTGCAATTTCTAAGTTCATTGTAATCATTTCTTGAGACCAACGGACAATGACAATAAAAGGTCAACGCTGGAAATAGGTGTATCACTGTGAAGCCGGGATTGGAAACCATAAGGATTACAATCCCGTTTAATACACAACCGACCATAACCAACTGCAACGTTTATCCTCTTTTTTTTTCAAGTTGAAATCACCTCGCCGCTGGCACGACAAAACGGTAATGTCGGAGCCGAATAAAACCACAATTTAGGATGGAGGGATAGAAAAGAGAAGAATGGAAAAAAGGAAAGGGAGGAAATGCTTCAGGAACTTTAGAAAAGAATTCGAGATGCAGCTTACTAAAAATTCGACATTTTAGAGGGTTGTACTTTTCCAGTCGAACCGGCACACTCTAGACCTGAACTAACTCTTTTGTTTCTATTATTATATTTATTTTTGTTGTTAGTATAATTTAAAGCAATTTAGTGAAGCAGATAAAGGTGCTCCCCAACCGGGAGCCTTCACCTGTAAAGTAACATTTCAGATTCGATTTTAAGCATTACGTTACAATGCCTTCCTTACTGACGAGCATTCGCTTGTAAAGAAACATTTCAAATTCGATTTAGTTACAACTTGTGTCAAAATATTACAGACGCACTGTTACGCTCGGTTCTCCTCCCTCACAGATGTAGGTAATGCTCGAATTATATTACTACAGGTTGCGCACTGTAATGATTGATTCGCCTCACTCACTAATGAATGCTCGACTCAGCAACGTTACATCACAGGCTATTTTAATTTTACTCCTTTGTACTAACAATTATGTTTAGAGAAGTAAACTGATTGTGATTATGATAAATATACCCGAATGTTTTGTTTCAATTATGTATCAGTGACACATAATTGAAATACCTCGGATACTTCGGATACCCCTCCCCTCGGTCGGAGTTGGCCGTAGGCGGCAGCGTCTCTCCCATCCTAGGAGAGAGGCGCTGCTGTCTCCGTTGCCCAGTATTTCATACAATACCTATATCTTTAGGTGGTATGGCATGGATAATACACCGCGAACTGACGCACATCCTTCAAAAGCCAATTAAAAATAGTAAATCGCCTTCCTGAATATCAAATTCTGTATAAGTACGAAAAGATCATTCACAAAATTAGAAATCGCAATCAGAGTCGGTAGTTATCTGCATAGTAGTGAAAGTAGTAATTCGAGGAAAGTAGTAGTTACCGTCGAAAGCGTGTTGCAACATCTCCTCGCCGATGTCTTTGTACACCATGATTTGCGACGAGAATTGCGGATCACTTGGCTGTGAACATACAAAATAGAACATTACTTTTCGTTGAGTATATTACAATATTATTAACCTACTGATACGATTATCAATAATTTAATAACATGCCACAATACTTCATCCATTTTAAAAGAATATATTGAGTAGCTTATAACCTTCCCCAAGAACATGGCTTGCAAATGCTAATATAAAGTATATTTGCATTTGAAAGCCGTTCTGGGTTCCTCCCACAGGTAATTCCAGAGATTAGCACGTTCAAACAAAGAAACAAGCTTCCAACTAGTAGCTTCACGTAGATATGATAATATGGGGCTATTTAATAAGGCTAATCCTAACTCCCAGGTGAACTTTGAATTCACGTTCCAACACGTGAGTCCCGAAATACGCAAATGACTTATAGGTAAAAAATGGTAAGAAAGATATTACAAACTCAAACGTTGCAAGTCCTAAAGGAGTAATATTTGAGTCCAATAATATGTTAGACAAAAGTGAGATTTCATAATATGATGGGCCTCTGGAAATTAGGGTCAATGATTTGCGATCTGATTCGTGACTTAGAAGTATAGCATAAAAATTGTATTTTATCTGGTTTCTAAACACGTGATGCCTCGAGGTAGGGATGAGGAGTAAGGTAAGCTGAGCTGCCTCATATGTATTACACGTCAAATTTCGATACACGATTCAAAATTGTCTTTTCGGATACTTTTTAGTTTTTAATAAGTGTCCAATATCAGGTGCCTACCTATCTATATTAGAAACTTGGACACTATATAGCACTAATCTCTACCTAATGTCTGCGCTAGCCGGGATCGGCTTGTAGAATATACACTGATCAAATTGATGATGTATTGAAAAACGGGCACGTCAAAAGTACTCGAAACCGCGCGTTTGCATGAGATGTAGAGTTAGTTAGCGAAGTGTATCTATAAGGATATAAGTAGATGCCAGGTCGTTGTTTCTGCCTACCCAAGAAGGAGAAAGGCGTGAGTATATATATGTAAATCCATTACAAATTGTTGAAACCAAATAAAGTAGATTATCATAATATTACCTACTTGTAAGTGAGCGGGCGCGTGGCTGTGAGGCGACGCGCATTAATTTGTATAAATTACCAAAATTATTTCACAATTGCACCCTTAAGTCTCGTACAAATTGCAAATTAAGTAAATGCTTGCTCTTTACTGTGTCATTAGCAAGCCAAAAATCTGTTGAATTTATCTAAGATGTTTTCAATTAACTGCAAGTCGAAGATATTCGTTTCTTGCTAAATGGATTTAAGTAACCCACGAAACCTAAAATAAAATGACGCTTTTTAGATAGAAAAGACATACTGTGTCTCTATCACAGACTAACAGATTACTAAATTTAAATTTTGTTTATGACGCACGAGCTCATTCTTTCTAGTTGGTAATATGCACTATCCTTTTCTTTGCGCTGTACATACACACACTCACACAAACTTAAATATGGAGTTGAAGCTAATTTTGGAGCCAGTTGTCACTCGTCGCCATGGTTACAAGTAAGGAATATAAAATTTTTGACGTGTTAGTTGTTAGACAGGTTTATTTAGTACTAATATTAATTTATTACTTGAAAAGAATTATATCGTTTAAAATTAAATAAATAAAAAACTAAATAATTCTACTACTACCATTCTAATTCCAGTGACATGCCTAATATTTTAGATAATAAAATGTTTTGTTATATTATCAACATACGGCAGATTAAAAAAGTAAATTTGATTAAGACCTTTCTAATAGAAAAAAAAAACACTTCGAAATCCTTTCAGTATGATATTGTCGGAAGTTTACGCGAATGTTACACATTGAAATAAAACTATTTTTAACGGATTCTATCGCGGTTTATTTGATGTTATTTATATTTTACATTGTTCTTTCAGTAGTTTTTGCGTCGATAGCGAACAAATAGACAAGAATTCAAAAAATTATTAAAAAATTATTTTATTTTTATTATTTAATATCTCCAATGTACAGACACAACTAATTTACAATTTTATAATAGTATAGATGCAGTTAGGCAGTTATTCGTAGTGGGTGGCAGCCTTAGTTCGTATCCGTCTGTGCTACATTGCTTATGTGGTAAATTTGGCATCAGAAATGTTCGGTCTGTATCTACTAAGTCTGTGGTCTCTATCTTCTTCATTCGACCACAAATCCCGGCTGCATCCAAAGCTTGCACTTTGGAGCCCGAGGCCTGCTCTCCTTATCCAATTTAGTATATTTAATAATTACAGTAGTTACTGCCGTCTGACTCTGCTAACCCAAGAGGAAATTAAACCTCTTGAGGCTCAGACATACCTATACTTAGTTCACAATTAATACATACAATTAACGCTAATTTAACGCTTTATTTATATGATTTAACTTGATCGAAAGGCTGATGAATGGGTGTGGTGAAAGACAGCGTGCTGTGGAAGCCTATTCGAAGGGCTACTGAACTAAATGGCTGCTAAATGGAGTTTTGGTAAGCCATCTTCAACGGGCTGACTTAGACTACGCTAAGTTGTTAAACGTTAAGTGATTGATTAAGTGGTTAAGTTCCGGCGTTTAATGTACGGCCTATGTGTCCAATTAACCGACTAATTTAACTAAATGACTAAGACATATACATCTTCATATATAATAGGTCTTTACCTAGGAAATTGCCGAAATTTTCTTACAAATTCATGAGTTCGTTATTCCTGTAATTTAATAGCTATTTCCATTATTAAGCGTAGCGAGCCGTAGGCGAGCGAAGCGTCTTTGGTTTCAAAGTTGCATTTCAAACAAATGATACTCCTCCGAGACCGTTTGACCGATCTCGACTAATTTGCCACGGTGATCAAGTAGGCATTACTGAGTGTCGTAAGGGGTCGAATGTCCAGATCGGTCTTACCATCGAGGAATAATCACCGAAAAACCAAATCAATGGAAAAAGTCGACCGGTCACGTTGACCTATTGTTGGATAGGCAAATCTCGCTACGTTTAAGTTTGGGTTGATTGCGAAGCTGGTAACCGTCCTAGTTTATATTTTGTTTGAAAGTTGATTTCAAGATTTTACAACTCTGCATTAAATTTTATTTTTATTGGCCGCTTGATAAATTAATTCGATCTTCAAAAACAGTACTTCCTAAATGCTATCCATTTTGATGATAAATTTCGTATTACTTAACAGCTGTCACTTTTCAAAAATGTAATAAAAGTTGATGTTTGTTAGCTTAATGTTGTACAAAAAATCATAAAATTTGGATTTGTCATTCCTAAAAAAAATGCAAAAATGTTAGTACTGAAAATTGGGTGTCCTCACATTTCTTCAACCAAAACGGCAATTTCATATGTAACGACCTAATATAAGTCATATTATAACACAACAACAGCTAAACGCAGTCAGTATGAAAGTAGGTAGCACATCTTTCTTAACGGTTATTTTTAACAAATGACACTTGTTTATGAACGTCAAATGCAATCACAGTATGTGGTGTTCATCCCCGTGAACCGAAACACAAAACCACCAATCCCATCGGTTTGGCGGTTTCGTGTGATGTCCTCACGTTCGTTCTCCTAATGAATCATTGAACTGTAAATCGAAATTGGCTGGCTTGCGGTTGGAGGTCATTTGCGCACAATTACCGAGCCGTGTGTATTGATACGTGAAATGAGAATTTAACAATTATTATGCTTTTGTCTGAACGTTATATTTCATATTTTGACACGCTTTCGTTAGCTTGACCTGCATTTTGATTCATGTATGAATGAAACAGAATTTCTTAATTTTATTCTCATTTACTTTCACAATTTTTGTGCACATATATAACGATACAAAAATTGTATGACTATGACAATTTTTGAACTTAATACTTCATTTGAACATAGGTATGCCGTGTAAATTCATGTTTTGTAACAATGTGAAACAGTTTTACCTAAGAAAACCCATCCAAAGTTATATGAAACAAGTTTACTTGAGTAGGTAAAGGGCGTTTACCAAAATTAGCTCACTCTAGGTAAAGGGTTGAAATGTCCCGAGTGAGTGCACACCGCTGTACTTTTAACTAAAATATTACCTACCTACTGATTACCATATCATAGTGTTTTAAATTTGAATTCGTAAATTGTATCTGATATAAATAGTACTTAGATGATACTACCTTTTTTTTTTCGTGCGGAAATCCCTTCAGATACCCCCTGCCGGTCTGCGAGGGCGGTTATGTCGGGCTTGAACCGACTAAAACCGCACGCCGTCTCGGGTGTTCAGACGCCGGGGTGTCAGGTTGCCCATAGAGCATACCCTCGCACCGCGACTGAGCCATCTCGAAACCGGAGATGGCCCCCTCGGGTTTGGGAACCACGGTGTCCCCGTCTTGCCCCGGTTTGGGGGAGTGGCGCTAGTTGCCCCACCGTCCCGGCCTACTTCTGCTGGGGTGACAGGCGGCCTCACCTGCCACCTCCAGGCCTGCGCTCATGGAGGACGGAGGTCGCTAGGCGACCTCCGGCGCCTATCTATGTTCAGGGATAAATAAAGGAAATTTATTGAATGAACATGAATTTAATGTCTAAACGAAATAACTTATTTACTCATAAGAAACATTAAATACAAGCATTACCCATTTCATTTTTGCAAAAATTTTTAAAAGATGACCTACGACTAAATAATGCGCTCTGAAACTTATAGCTCCATATCCTATTAGACGTTCAAAACGATGAACCTCTTTAAAAAAACAATATATAAAAAAACAATAACAATAGATAAAAGAAATATGTAAGGTATGTTATAAAAAAATAAAATATCAAAAACCGGCTACCAAATAAGTTAGTTGCCACGATATGCAAAGCAAATCAATTTAATCCGTTGATAACATACTGGCAACGGCGTTAATGGCTGCGGTCCAAATGCGAATGTGCAATCTCGTTATATTTCATTGATGGTACATTGGTAGGTTTAGATAGTTACTGGATTAAAATTATACCTAATTTGTGTTTATAAAATATCAAAACTATAGCTTCTGTTTTAAGCGTCGGCAGCTTAGGGGGTTAAGGAGTCGACCCTAAGATCGAGAGGTCGCGGGTTCGTTCACGTTATCGAAATCCAACTTTCCGGACTAGTGGTTCCGGCGCTTCTGGGTTAGGTTAGGTTAGAACTGTGAAACGCCGGGTTCTCACTGCAGTCATAGGGAGAGATCTCTGGCTGGCGGCCATCATTCGATCCATGGCCGCCAGCGACAGGAATTTCGCCGCGGTCGCAACCTTCTGCGAGGACGTCATCTCGCAGAAGGAAGGCGCGGAGCGGATCAGGGAGGGAGATCCCCTTGCTGATCCGATCCGCCGCCGGCGAACCGGGCGGCGGAGGCCGCGAGTATTTGCGTCTCATGCCGCCCTGAGTGTGGCTGCGGGTGGAAGGGACGGGGTTAGCCCTCCACCCACTGTTCTAGCCACCCGCGAAGAGGCGACGTCCGTGTGTGCCTGGACGTTGCCTAATTGAGAGTTGTGTGATGAAGGTGCCCGTGACACACTGCGGGCATGCGCTAGGGGGGGTCGCCATAGAAGTATTCGTGTATAGTTTCAGGCCCCCCCGACAAAGCGCAGAGTTATGGCACACCGCAGGGGTTTTAGTGTGTGAGAGCCACACATAACCACGCGGCCTCCCCGCGTCGCGCGGTATGCCGTAGGACATTTCCCCTGACGAAAAAAAAAAAAAAGGTTAGAACTGTGACCCCAACAGAGCGCGAGCCAAGCGAGCGGTCCGCGGCAGCGGCCGGCGAAGCGCCGGAACCACTAGTCTGGAAAGTTGGATTTCGATAACGTAACTATATTCGAGTGTATGAGGCAGTGAAAATGTTTTTCAAAACAGCGTCTTTCGCGACTATTTCATTCGAGTCCATGAGCTTTTGAACCTGTGAGGCAGTGGAAAAATAATTTGTAGCAGCGTGCGTCGCAAGGACGGCATTCGAAACTACATTTGTATACCCCTTGCAGATACCGACATGTTTCATTTCAACATACTTCAATACGACTCAGTAACTTAACATAACATAATCTCACGCCTGTATCCCCGAAGGAGTAGGCAAAGGTGTATTACACACCCACGATTCGCCAGCTATGTTAAGGTCCCAATATAATAGGGTGCGAGCCTATTGCCATCTACCGAGCACATTATCAAGCGAGCGATAATTAACATTTATTAAAGCCCACATAACTACGAAATGTCAGAGGTGTGTGCCCGGGACGACTGGGGATCGAACTCGAGACCTCGTCTTAGCAGTCCGTTACGTACGCCACTGGGCTATCGCTGCTATGACTCAGTGACAATGAAATATTCATTTTTTTTTTAAATATTTACAGATAAAAAACGTAGTGCAATATATCTACCAAAAATACATTTCAAGTGATTATATCATAAGTGGCACCACAATAGACCATTTTAATTTAATATTTATTAAGTCACAAGAAGGCCAGTATGTGACAAGAAGACCTTTATACTAACTGCTTTGAAATTGAGGAAATTCAAAGAAGTCCAACCACACCCACGTACAGTAAACTATTCAAGTATTGATTGATAATACCGCAAAGTCACGCAGTACTAGATGCAAGTAAAATTGGTTTTTCCAACAGTTCTATTAGGGGTTGTATATACAACCGTGATATTGTAAAACTAACGGTATTTGTATCCGGTAAGGTCTAAATTCAAATGACATTATTTAGTAGTCTTTGTGCAGACAGGACAGCTTCAAACAAAACAGATTTATCTCGTCTTTCACAGGGAAGACACCCGAGTCATGGGGTGGCAATTTATTTCACTTTTGATACAATACGGTTGAAGTAACATAGCTATATGTGAAAATTGAACTAAGGGATAAATTATTCTGGGTGTATATATATTGTTATGTAACACTAGTTGATGCCCGCAACTCCGCCCGTGCGGAGGTCATTTTTAACGTTTTTTTGTCATGTCTCCGGTTCTACTTAACCAATTGCAATCAAAAATACCTAAGGCAGATTTCAAGTCTGACTAAGACCTTTCTAGTAGGAAAAACCGCATCAAGATTGGTTTAGTAGTTTTTGCTTCTACTGCGAACAAGCAAGAATTCGTAATTCAAAAAAAAAATGTTTTCAGATCATTTAACGTAACCCAAGTAATATTTTCTAATATCTCCGATGTACAGACACAATTAATTTATAATTTTATGATAGTATAGCTTCTCAAGGGAAAGAAAGTGTATAGAATCACGAAAGATACTACATAGAACGTTACAGGGCGGACCTAGAAATGCTAATGGCACATCTTCAACAAGACTAAACTCAATTCTGCTTCTGGGTAGTTATAAAATAAAAGAAACCTAAGCTATCCAACAGGTACGAGTCAACCGCCCCCGCTGGCCGACGGGGGGGGGTACCCGATGGGATTTCCGCACGAAAAAAAAAAAGGGGTACGAGAGATTTTTAAAAAAAACCAAAATTTTTCGGGAAAAAAATCATAACTTCTAACCGGTGAACATTCTTGTTGTAGGAAACATTTTTAATCGATAGGCCTTTTTTAAGTCTACAATAAATGTCTGAAAAGTTTTTCGCTAAAAGTTATCGTTTTCGAGAAAAAAAAATTTAACTGTTTAAAGTCCATAGTTCTGTATATAAAATAATATTAATTGCTTCACGAAATCTACCTGTGCGTTCCTGCGGGAACGGATTTTTAATTTTGCACTACAATTTAGGGGGCATTATTATAATAAAGTGGACCGCTAGGTCACCGTTTCTCAAAATTTATTATGCCCTGGCCCGGTTATTTTAATAATGTATCCCTTTCGTCACCCATGACAGATCATCGACAAAAAAAATCTGCAGGAACTAGGAAAATTTCGAAGTTAGAACACCGATGTAAGGTAACCTAATTGCACCGTACCTTTTTTTTTTTCGTGCGGACATCCTGCACATTTTAATAAAAAAGTAGAATTAAGTTACATTTGTCATACAGCCAATAGAAATAAGTACTTTATAATAGTAATAACTTAATAACTTCGTATATATAACGTAATAACTTCTGTTAGAGAACGATATAATTATTATCTTATAAAGTACCAAGTCGTTTAACCACATGACAAATGGCGCGTTCGTAGAAACACTAGAAACTACTCGCCGTTCTATATATAAGTGTAATAAAATAAATCTGCATATCTAATCTGGACCTTATCATGTATCCATTTAAAGTACCTTTTTTTTTTCATTATAAAAATAGACATCAATTTTATTCACAACTGGCCTATTCCCCACTTACTTAGATTTCATTTGAACACAGTTCTAATTGTGGAGCTATCTTATATATGCACAAGCGGTTCTCAAAATATCTGCTAGCATTAAAATATATATAACCTCTTGTGGAAGTTTACCACTGGATTTAGGCACGCGTAATGACATTTATTATCTTATCACTAAATATGTTAAATTAGAAGCCATTAGTGACCGCCATTATGTAAATCTGACATATTTGGCTGATTATGAGTAGTTTTATAGAGACGCAGTTTCGGATTTCTGGAGATTAGAAGTAATAATTGTTATATTAACAATTAATGGCGTTTTTTTTCAATGGTTGTTTAATTTTTTCATTTTCACAACAAGATAGTATATATATCAATCAGTTGCCTGGCCACAAAACTGTTCCCACTGGACATTTGTCTTCACCTGAACATTTCGTCTTTACCTGGGCATTTTGGCTTTATTTAGACCTATTGTCTTTACCCTGAATTTGAATAAAATAACATTTTCTCATATTAAAGAAACGTGTATCGTTTACACGATGATACGTGGAAATAGTTCACTAATTATATGTGTAGTCACATTCAAAAGTTGCTAAACACTAACAAATATACACACAATATTCACATTAAGATAAAGAAATTATCGTATAAGTATTTTTGCAATCTTCAGAGGCTAAATTCAATGTTTCACTTTTTTGTGAAGAAAAGTGAAACATTGAAGAGATTACCTCGACCAGACAGAAAGACAGACAGACAGACAGACAGACAGACACACAGGCAGACAAACAATTTTTGTAAATTGTAGTTTTGTTATAACCACGGGAAAAAAGGTACCAGTGATCGGTAACTTGGAATGTGTTAAGCTAACCTCGAAGGCGACTATACATGCATTATACACAATAAGTGTACTTACGTTGTGCGACCAATATGAGAAGTCGAAGTTGAAGCTTTTTGCACCATCTTTGCTTCCTGGTGGAGCTTTCGGGTTTGTTATCACTGAAACAAAAGAAAATATAATGTTATTTTGAATTCTTACCATAGTTTTCCTAAGCCCATGAAGAGCTCGACCGGTGTCTGTCGTCTTTAAGTAATAATAGGTTGATTTTCATATAGTTTTTTTTTAAACGTAGTGGATGTTTTCTCTGCCTACCATAGAGGGAGAAAGGCGTGAGTATATATATATGTAGGTATGTAAATAATAAGTACCTTTTTTTTTTTATCGTGCGGAAATCCCTTCGGGTACCCCCCCGCGTGCCAGCGGGGGCGGTTATGTCGGGCTTGAACCGACTAAAACCGCACGCCGTCTCGGGTCTACAGACGCCGGGTTGTAAGGTTGCCCATAGAGCATATCCCTCGCACCCCGACTGACCCTGGGCCATCTCCGGTTTCGAGATGGCCCCCTCGGGTTTGGGAACCACGGTGTCCCCGTCTTGCCCCGGTTTGGGGGAGGGGCGCTAGTCGCCCCACCGTCCCGGCCTGCTTCTGCTGGGGTGACAGGCGGCCTCACCTGTCACCCCCAGGCCTGCGCTCATGGAGGACGGAGGTCGTTAATTGACCTCCGGCGCCTGAGTCGCCTACGACGCGCGGCGAGCAAGTTGCGGGCTCGGAGGGCCGGGAGAGTTCTAAATCTCTCCCGGGCGCGCTCCGCCATCTCCTTCGCGAGGATTACATGCTCGCAGAAGGAGGTGGCGGCGGCCCACGCGCTCGCGCTCCGCACCATTGCCGCAATCATGCTGCCGAGCGAGAGGACTTCCACCCCGATGGCTGCCACGAGCTCACGCCTCGGCGCCTCCCACGCCGAGTAATAAGTACCTAGAATAAAAATCTAACGCAGTTATGTCATAGTTGACATTTACAATTCGAATACCACGCGAATAATCTGACTATATCTTTTTTAACTCATCAATTTAGTTAAGGATTGGCGTTCAGTCTAACTGACCTAGTGAAAAGACCGAACTTCGTTATTTTCCGTGAATTGACTGCAATCTGCCTCCACAACCAACTGGTGATATCGAAGTTCTGTAGTTAGAGATCAGATTGTTGGATTTTTTAGGGCGTCTACTGTCCGTAAGAGTGCCACAGATGTTTGAATGGCAACCGGGACTGAGGCACGGATCGGTCTCATGAACGGTCATCCATCCCAAGACTGATCCGGCTAGTATTGCAGTTCCGATGGCAATCCGTCAGACCTCTACAACCCACTGGCGATATCGAAGATCTGTAGTTAGACCATATATCTTTTTTAACTGTTTATTGTTAAAATTTCATCAGTCTACTAGTATATTTAGCCAATTTCATCTAAATCAAATTAAATAAAGAATGTTTTTCCCAGTTCGGTGAAAACTACTTAAATATTTCATCTTTTTATCCAATTCCGTCTGCAATTTGCAGACAATCCAGTCAAAGAGTTCAAAAGTATGACTTTGTATAAATGCAAGTCGTCAGGGCGTCGCGACGTATCGACCGGCGCCGACGCTGCCACGTCTCGCGTCACCATTGTCCGTAAGTATGTGTTTACATCTGTGAGCAGCTTACGCTTTGAATTAAGCTTCAAACGGTAAGTTTAGTAGATCTAGAGTCTTTTGCATGAAAGTCGTGGAGTGAACCAAGCGATGTTTTAATTTTATACGGTAGAACAAAAAACCTTGGAATTGCAAATATTGTTATTATACCTAATGCCACATCTGTCTACAAGATCGACTAGAGATTAAAGGCAATATAATAAAACTTAAATGTCATCATCATCATCATCAACTAACGAGGGCCAATCCCTGTTGCTTCTAGAGCCTGCAGGCTGAGGTGCGCTCTCCTATTCATCATTTCCTTATGAATTGGTTTATCTTGGTTTTTTTCAGTTTTTATGATTCAGACAAAGAGAATAAATATGAACATGTAAAATTATAACTGAGATAAAATATAATGTGGGTATGTGTCTTTATGTTTGTGTATTTATGTGAGCACGCCTTTTAATATAATATTAATATGTTGTTATGAACCTGGCTCTCATTATCTGAAATCGTATATTTCTTTTACGATTATTCATAAAGGTCACATCAATTCTCCGGAGTCATTTAACTAAAAGGGTCGTTCGCTCCTAAATTGACAACAGATATAGCTAAAGTAACTTAGTTCACCCTCGCCTAACTTATCTAATGCCGCCGAACTAAATCCAAATAGGGTACATTCAAACTATAAATGTCTGGTCTCTTGACTAGATAAGTAGTTGGATTTCATTTACAGTTGAAGGAACTGGTTGGATTGAAAAGCTATCCCACCTTTTGCGATATATATAGTACTTAACTGGGTTGTAATCTCTTGTAAGTCATAATATAACTTATTATTCTTTCTTTATTCTTACATGATTTTAGTTATATCCTAACCTTTCCCAATGCATTGATCTGTCGGACTGACAATATACGTTTACCTTGTTTTCTTTTTTACATGTGTTAACCTGTCTATGTATAGTATTTACGTATGTTCCACTGTAGCTCCAACATAACATCAACATAACAGATATTACATCCAAACTTGGGGGCTTAAAATCATTTTTTTTTAATTATTGCAAAGAGTGTGATATCAAATTAAAGAGGAGATAATCCTGAGTTCAAAAATATAAATATAGTTTTGGCAATATTATGGAATATACGAAGAGATAAATAGTAGATTGTTATACAATGAGCTAAAATGACCCATTATATACGAGAGCGAGGGAGTAAATAGAAACCGAGTTTTAATGGGTTTTAGCGCCGTGTGTTACACTATACTTTTCACTACGATTGCGAGAAAATAAAACAATCCAATACAATATGAAATATGTAGTTTATTTTATTAACTTTTCGTAAGCATTTAAATAAATGCTTTGTGACCTTGACGGCAACAGATTGAAAATTATTTCTTTTCCTTTCTCTTCTATTTGTAAATTAGGGTCTCCATTCTCACTAGATGATGACATTTTCACTAGTGTAAAATTAATTACGGTCACTACCAATTCAATTTGCAATTAGAGAAAAATTATAAAGATTTCGCTTCAAGGTCTTTTTTTTTGTTTCTTCTGTAGCCGCAACACATTGCATGCATTCTACCAGAGATCGCCGATTTTAGTTCCATTTTCAAAATTAAAATGAAGTTCTTTTTTAAGCGTAGCGAGCCGAAGGCGAGCGAAGCGTCTTTGGTTTCAAAGTTGCATTTCAAGCAAATGATACTCCTCCGAGACCGTTTGACCGATCTCTACCAAATTTGCCACGGTGATCAAGTAGACATTACTGAGTGTCGTAAGGGGAGTGTCATCGAATGTCCAGATCGGTCTTACCATCGAGGTATAATCACCGAAAAATCAAATCCATGTAAAAAGTCGACCGGTCACGTTGACCTATTGTTGGATAGGCAAATCTCGCTACGCTTAAGTTTGGGTTGATTGCCAAGCTGGCAACCGTCCTAGTTTATGAAACCGTAATAAGTCCAGTCTTTATTCATGATTATTCTACTTATGACTAAAGACTTTTTCGTTTTTGTAGGCTCATTGTCATTTGACACACAAAAATTAAAAATAAAAAACCTTTTCCCCTACGGGAAGAATTGCTATTTTTTCTTCGCTCTGGTACGCCACAATGACGGTCTTTTTGAGCAAGAGGAGTGAAAAATACAATTTTATAGTATATAGATCATTCCCCCTGTAAGGAACTGGTCGCGGGTACGTGTCCCGTCTTAGATGTTCTCTTTTTCCGATCTAAATATATAAGAAAAGTTAACATACTAACTGCTTAAAAAATTCATTGAATTTAGAGTATATTTCAGTGACTTAAAATACTATTAGCGCCATCTATCGATGAAGAGCTGCGACAATATTTTACTATGAAAAATGTAACCTTATTCTGGCTGCACAGTTCGTGGCCAACTTCAAATACTTAACCACTGCGTGAGTGTTTAATTTTTTGAGGAATTTTAATGACTAATATTGTCGTCTAACCACTTTAGCTAAACTAAATCGCTTGTGTCAAGTGTGGACTCACGTCGTCGGTGGCACTGGGTGAGTTTCAAATGGTTGGCAATCTCTATCATCAGTACTTTTGGTCTGATAGACCAATGCGTGTGTATACGTGTTTTAATATGTGATGCGGGTATAGGAAAAAAACGAAATAGGGAAAGAACATCTTATGCTTTTATTGACATCAAGCCGTGCCCGCGACTACGCCTTAATTCTTTTGCGCAGAATCATAATTATTTTTCTAAAATAAAAGTAACCTATGTGACGCCCTGTGACAGGTAATGTTACAAGGCGTAACATAGATAGGTATAGGTATAGGTAACATGGTAGATAGGTGTATCTACCAGTGAAAGTCCCGTAAAAATCGGCCCAGCCGTTCCAGAATAAATCAGAATTTATTCACAATTTTTTGGGTTATATTTTTTTTTGCGCGGAGCCCTAATTATTTTTCCAAAATTAAAGTAGCTTATGTTACCCCTTGTAACATTATCTATCTGCCAGTGAAAGTCCCGCAATAATCAGCTCAGCCATTCCAGTGATTACCTCTTTCAAACAGACAGAAAGATAGACAGACGACAGACAAACATTTTAAAAATTGTATTTTTATTGAGCTGAGTGAGACGAAGTCGAGCGAAAGCTCCTCATACCAGACTTCTGGATTTTCTTTGTCATAGGTCTCCTCCTAAACTACTAATCCAATCAGAACCAAATTTGGCATGATTAAATAGGTGAATCAGAGGAAGGTTTATGGATAAATTTTGAAAAAATTAATGCTACCACATCATTCCGATCACCGTTAAAAACTGTGACCAAACTTTACACGCTCAGAAAGCATGTCCAGAGTTATGACTTTCAAAAAGAATTTTCAAAATCGGACTTGCCACGGAGGAATGATCACTGTTCAAAATGTTCAAAATCTGATTCCGCAATAGCGGTCAAATCTATTGGACAAGAATCACGATGTCTCACTCAACTCAACATTGCAAGCGGCGATTCGCCTTGCAGACCTAGTTATAAGTATCGTGTATACATTCGTGTGCCATCATTAAAAATCTGTTATTTTAATATTACAAACCGTTACTTCAATTTTATTGAGCTGAGCGATAGAAGCTATTATACGCGGCATAGTTATTTGTTGGCTGAACTCCTCCGTAACCACTCGCGCGATCTTGACCAAATTTACCACGGTGATAGTGTGGACACTGAGGAGTGTTTTGAAGCGAGATAGTTCATGTCCGATGTACCATTGAGGAATAACCACCGAAAAACAGTTTCACGAGCGCGCGGCCTTAGCTAAGCGCGCGACCATAGTAAGATGTCTTATTACTTCGGGCCACCAACCAGGTGGACACCGAAGCTAGTCTTAAAATCACGCAAAAAAAATCAAAATCTTACACCCACTTTTTATCACTTTTCTCGACGTTTCACAAGATTCTAAGTCTAATTAAGCAAAAAAAAATTTTGTGTCGGTCTGTCTGTTGGTCTGGATGTCTGGATGTCTGTTTACGCAATAACTCAAGAACCACTTATCCGATTTAAAAAATTCTTTCGCCAATCATCTTGTTTACTTAATGGGAAGAATTTTGGGGTTTGTACGTTCAAGGTTTCGGGTACCTACCATACAAATTGTCCCTAAAAAACTTTTACAAGTGAGTTTCTTTCGAGTTATCAGAGTAACGCGTATTTGACTTTGACATTTGAGTAACAATGACAGTACGTATATTGTATATTTACATAAAACAACCAGACTCTGAAAGAAACTGAAATATAAAATCATTTTTTTGTGTTTTTGACGTCGAAGACGTTTGATTTGATTTCATTTTCTTCATATTTATTGCTCAATATATAAAGACGCGTCGAATAATATGCATAAAGCCTAAGGTCTGTAATTTTGAATAAAAATACTGCAACAAAAATATCTAAGTTTGGCCCGAAGGTTGACAATCACTGCGTGATTTCCGCCCCACTAGATTTTCAGGTAAGAGTCCTGCTCGCTCAGCTCAATTTATTTCAGTCGCACCCTGCACTGAATTCCTTGTTTATTTGTATAGATTTATGTATGTAAGAGATGATGAGATGAGAAGACACATGTAAGAATTTTATCTAAATAAAATATAAACACCTTTCTCTACAAATATGTCACAGTAAACACGAGTTATTTGCAACTATTATACCAAAAAGGTACATTCCCTTCGTATTAACTTATATTACCCGTAACCGTGCATCCCCTAACCATTTGTCAACATACGTCCCCTAGAGGTAAACTAGAATCATAAAATCGCGTAGGCTATGACTCAAGCCAGCTATAAAGTTGTTCTCCTGCATCCAGCTTAACGTTTTATGAGTCAAAGCTGCAGCACTGCATTGACAGGTCTAGGGATTTGATGTTCTTACCACACATTAAGCTTTCTAATATGGGCTATAGAATAAGTTTTAAAATGCCTTTTATGGGGAAAAAGAATCTCCTTTGGGATTAACAACTTAACTGGCGGCTACGAATATAATTCGTGTTTATTTCAAGTCTAAATTCTTGTCAATATACAATGTGGTTCTAAAATGTTAGTACCATCTGTATTACTATATTTTGCTCCACTTCTGAGTTATACCTCTGCTAGCTAACGAGTTGTATGTAGATAACTTTCTGTTCATTTGTACGCTGTGTGGGTTGATTACGTTTTTAGATCCAACATTGTGGCACACACTTTGACACTGTGACGTGCAATTTTTTTGTCTGAACTCTGACGTAACAATCAAATAGAGAGCCGGGTTATGGCTTCTCTTGTTTCGTTGCAGGACATATTTTTGAGACAGTAAAATAAATAGCCTAGGCATTGTTTGCTTTGCAACGTTAGCTCGCTAAGTGAAATAGCTTGTAAGATGTTATCATATTAAATGGATTTGGCTATTATGTCGATGCATATTATGAGCCTATTCCAGCGACATATCTTCAAAAAAATAAGCTGCTTTAAAATGAATTTTAAGGCATGCAATAAAGTGCAAGCAAAAAGTAAAACTGTATACACGCCACTTCCCATGAGAGTTTCCCATGGAGGAGGCGTCAAGCGAACATCCGCTAGCCAAATATGCCGACCGCATTCTGACTTCTGAGATGTGTTGTAGTGATCCCAGGTAACAATATGACTGATGTTGCCAGT
This sequence comes from Cybosia mesomella, assembly GCA_946251805.1. Lineage (NCBI taxonomy): Eukaryota > Metazoa > Arthropoda > Insecta > Lepidoptera > Erebidae > Cybosia > Cybosia mesomella. Next base: position 7,277,605 of record OX276406.1, read on the forward strand.
CACTATTCTGGTCAGATCCCACTCCCCCACTCCTGTTAACATTGTTAGCATTTCTCAAAAGGTTATTGGGTTAAATGATATAATTATCGTAAAGACAAATGTTTAATGGGTGTGTATATATAGATCATTCGTAAATAAAATATTACATAGATACATAATAAGACATTTTAACTAACATTTTAATTGATATTTTAACCTTCAAAGAAACTCCAAGCTCCAGCAACAATATCTGTATCTCACGAATGATAATTCATACAAAGAGAATAAAAAACTATTTTTGTAGATTATCGCATGATCTTTAAATTTGTCTAATATATATCTATACATATAAAAAAGTCGTGTTAATGATGACCGCAATGAATTCGGGACGGGTGTACCGTCAGATAAATTCAGGAACCTACTCAAACACTAACACACACGAAATTTCATCAGTTTTAAAATTGAATTTCATACTTTTAACTTCAAAAGAAAAGAGATGCCCTTATACATTGTCAACCTTTAGTTCATCCACTAAGGAGCTTTTTTAAAACGCCGAAACACTTGTTCGTTTATTTCTAACCAGAATCAGATATATGAAATTTAGTGCTTCTTACTTTTAAAATGATGTACTTTCGATACAAACTTTCAACCATTATTTCACCTGAAGTTATGACAAACGCTAATATAATATATATATATATATATATATATATATATATATATATATATATTTTTTTTTTGTTTCACCAGAAGCAGACGCATGAAATTTCTTGCTTCTAATTTTGAAAATGTCAGTCTAAATACAATTCTGCAATCCTTATAAGAGTTTGTTAGTTAGTGAATGTTAACATTGGTAAAAACTGCCCAAATTTCAAGTTTGTAGTCTTAGCGGTTTAGGCTTTAGGTTGCTGAATAGGTTAGTCAATCGGTCAGGACAAGTAATTATTTATGTCAAGACAATATTTTTGCCTCAAGACTGTGCAGTTAAATTCTGTTTTATTTGGTAATCCCTCAAATTACAACCCTAATTGGTAACCTAATTTTTCAAGGTTACGCAGTAATATACGCCCGATCACTAGTGGCAAAGTTGACGACGTGCTACAGGAGAGTGGACCACGTGTGCCGATGGCAACATGGCTTTTCATATAGCCGAAGCAGACGCATGAAATTTCTTGCTTCTAATTTTGAAAATGTCAGTCTAAATACAATTCTGCAATCCTTATAAGAGTTTGTTAGTTAGTGAATGTTAACATTGGTAAAAACTGCCCAAATTTCAAGTTTGTAGTCTTAGCGGTTTAGGCTTTAGGTTGCTGAATAGGTTAGTCAATCGGTCAGGACAAGTAATTATTTATGTCAAGACAATATTTTTGCCTCAAGACTGTGCAGTTAAATTCTGTTTTATTTGGTAATCCCTCAAATTACAACCCTAATTGGTAACCTAATTTTTCAAGGTTACGCAGTAATATACGCCCGATCACTAGTGGCAAAGTTGACGACGTGCTACAGGAGAGTGGACCACGTGTGCCGATGGCAACATGGCTTTTCATATAGCCGAAGGTCTTAGGTGCACAAAACATTTTACGGTCTGCAGTTGTTTATAACGAAAAAACCTTGAGCTTCTCATTTACCAATGAAACAGCTATATAAACCTTTTCAATTTTCAGTCAGTCATCTTGTTGAAACACGACTTCCATAATCGGAAGTGTTCGTCGTGTTCAACGTAACCAAGGTAACCCGTGACAGTTGACAACCTTTGTTGTACAACACACTGCCTATGTGAAAGTGTCTGTGGAAACAACCACGGGAAACAACCTTTGTTTTTATTGCTAGTCCTTTTGAATACATCACTTCAAGTTTAAAATCAGTTTTGGACTAAATTTTAACCAACTTCAAAAGGAGGTTGTATATAGGTCTGTGCCTATCTATTTTTTTATGTATATCTACCGGTATTTCGTCTTAGTAGGTACCTGGTGTGTAGTAACAAAAGTGTCTGTTTCATGTCAACCACCTACTGATATGTCCCATGGTTTTCTCAGATGTCAGTCGCCACCTTAAAGCCGTATAAGTCAAATAAAATGGAGGAGAAGGGTTAAGCGGACCTCGGGTTCTCTGGTGAAAGCCTTGGATGCAACCAGAAACCACGTTAAGATGATATATTATTGGTTGGCAATTATGGAATACTATAGGTGTAAATGATGAACAGCGAACTTGGTCAATCAACTGTATAAATAATATAGGTGTAAGTCATGTCATGAAGCTCACTAAACTGTAAATAATTGGTTGCACCATTTCGTTTTATGACTGTAGCTCCCACAACAAATCGCAACGTTTCATTAAGCCCATGAAAAATGGTAGTAAAAGTGAATGAACCGTTTTACAATACGGGGTCAAGGTATTAATGATAGGGTAGCGGTAGTGAGGGGACGATGAAGCAGAAATTTTGATAAGTATATGACCATTTTGGGTTCCGTACCTCAAAAGGAAAAAACGGAACCCTTATAGGATCACTTCGTTGTCTCTCTAAAAACCTTTTCCTCAGGAACGCATAGAGGCATCAAGTTGAAATTTATATCAAATACTCAGGTCTGCAACGACTTGAAGCTGTAAAATAATCAAACTTCTAAGTAAATGCAATCAAACGATACACCCGTTTAGTTGCAAATTTAGCCAAATGCAAGAGTATCAAAATCTATAGGGCACTTTCCGTTGAGCTAGAATTATGAAATTTGGAAAGAAGCAAGGTCTTATAGCACAAATAAAGGGAAAAGTTCGAAAACCGTAAATTAATTTTTTACGTATCCCACATTACAAAAAAAATCTGCACCGAGACCTTTTTCTCGGGAACGTGTGGAGTTGAAATTAATTTAAAAAAAAAGGGCTGCAACCCCTTGAAGCTGTGAAAAATTAAACTTCAACGTCAATCCAGATTTTCGCGCGCAAATCTGTGCACGAGTCCGGCCCGGACTTGACTGGTTTTTTTTACAGATAATAAACGTGTGGAAACTGAGGAAAGTCCGTCAATTGGCTGCACCACGCTGGATGGTAAGAAGCTAGGGTGAAGTCCAGAAGATACGGGCCACCATTCCAGATGCTTTTATATGGGATCGAAAATTGACGGAATGTGGGAGTCCATCCAACCTTGTCTACCATTTAACTATATTGAACTTTTGCGATAATTTTATTTTGCGCTCTAGTTTCGGTGCAAACGATATTTATTTAGCGTATCTGGTAAATTTCTTCGCTTTGTAATTGTTTAATTATAACTAGCAGTCTGTTGCGGCTTCGTACGGCCAAATTACCGAATTTTACGGGGTTACATTTCGTATCTTAAGGGGTGAAATTTCGGGTTTTACGTGATGAAATATTGTATTTTACGGGGTTTCCAAAAATCTTTACTTGTAAAGGCTTCAGCCGGCCCAGCTTTGCAAGGATGAATCAGTAAGTCAGGAAAAGTATATATAGATTAAGGATGTTTACAGTGGCTACAAAAAGGTTAGCCATTTCTCCTGGTCCTGCTCCTGACTCGACTCATGATAATAACTAACTATTCTGTGTTAATTAAATTTCATTTGCGAAAATGAACGATCATTTACGAAGTTAATTATTTTATTCTGAGAACAAAAAGACGAACACAAAGGAGTTAGCGAGCGATAACCTAACAAAATCAAATTAAACTGTTTCAAATAATTCATTTATAATATTTCTACGAAGAATATTATAATACTGGGAGCAAGGTCTACGATATAATTGCTTGTTTTTTATATAGACTTTTGGAATGAAACTCTCGAAGTCGAGCCTTTGTTGCATCTGCTAGCAATGAAGGCTAAATATTTACAGAAAATAGATCGAAAGAGTTTGGTACGTAGGTATGCTGTAGTGTAGTAATGTCATAGTAGAATGAAGGATTTATCTTATCTCTTGATGACAGGTGTGGCGTAATGGTACAGCTAGCTACAGTATTTGTTATACAGGGTGTATCTATACTTATAAGTACATATGCCCACGATTTTGTAGCGTGAATTGAGATTTTTAGGGTTTTAGTTTTTTGCACGGTTTTTTTTTTCTTTTTGCTATTTTTTTTCTAAAACAAAAGTAACCTATGTTACGTCTTATAATATTACCTATCTGCTAGTGAAAGTCCCGCCAAATCAGCCCGACAATCAGTAGACAGACAGACAAAAGATAAAAAGAAATGTTTTTCGTTAGAAGTACCAGGTATACATTCACATGCATTCATTGAGTATAATTTAGAAACGTTATAAGGCATATTGTACTAGCAGATCTTCTGTATTGTCGTATGTTACAGTGAGCAACCATTGTGAAGTATTAAGTTTAGCCTCCTTTACAGAGCACTATTTTATGTTGCACAGGTTTGCTATTCTGTTGTGTAATATAAATCTACGTATGGGCAGAAACGTCTAGCAAAACTGGTTGTGATAGTTGGCAATGGCATTCTGTGAACACGACGCTCAAGTAATCTACTATGTTCCTGAGTGTTAACAACTATACGATGAACTTTCGCACTGTATAGGTACGTATGTACAAATATATTTACAAAGAAAATGCATCCAAGTATGTTGGACGTTCTAAAATACATAATCCAAGCTATGCTGGGTTTAGGTATCGATAGCGCTGTATAATACGTATGTCCTAAAATATTATATTATTTGCAACTTTGTATAGTAGTGAAACAGCGGGTCTCATGATAGAGCCAGTATTTGGATATTGGAACTTTTTAAGCAATAGTGGCTTTTTTGTTTTGTTAGTAAGTCCTATACCTACATTAGTTATATTTACATATAGATATTCGGACGGGTGCTCTAGGAGAACTACCTCAAACAGATTACATTAGTAGAAATGTTTTTACATAAATAGGATCCGGTTCAAAAGTAACTTCATACTTAGTATCTAGTTAAAGTAGCTCTCAGAAGTTTCTTTAGAGATTTAAAGTCCAATACTCAATTTTTTCTGGTATATCAATAAAGAAGCAAGAAAGTACAATGCTCGTCTGATGATAAGCGTTTACCATGGTCTAAGAACGTTTGCAATACCATAGATAGTACTCTCATACATTTCGACTTGCAAACGAGTAAGGAGCGACGGAGAAAAAAACAATTTTAGCGCAAACCTCAATTCCTGGAAATTTTAAGTTCTTTAGAGAAAAGTATCATCATCATCAACTTCCTAGCGGTTTCCCGATTGCTTCCAGTTTATGCTTTTAAGCACGGGCTCCGCTTCTTATATATATTGATTGGTTTGTTTGCTTTTCTCGGAGCGACTGCCGTTTAACGTCCCAATCCCGAGAGGAAAGCCAGTAGCTCGTCTCTTATTTAGCAGGTGAGGTTGACTTAGACCTCGAAGGTATTGATGCGTCCTGTACATCCAAAAGTATTTGTAGAGAGAAAATATTTTTATTTTTATCATGGTTTTTTTTTTATCGGAGTTATCGCCTCGCCTCCGTTGTATTTTCCATTGCACATTTTTATTCTCAGAATAAAAAAGATTTACTCCGCAAAATGATCGTCCATTTTCCCAAATTGAGAACGAAACGTAATTAACGCAGGATAATTGCTTTAATGACTCGAGAGCTAGAGCAATGGCTGTGCCTTTTTGTTATTTTTTTCTGCCAAAAACATTCTTGATTATTTATGAAGCTTTAGACAATGAAACTTGAAATAAATTTTAGGGTAGACTATAGAATGCTAACATCATATTCTATTGATATTTTTACTATTATTATACATAATGTGTAAGCGTAAATAGTTACGCCTATATAGCCTCGAAGGGTAGGCAGAAGAAATAAATACCTTCACTTCACTAACCACGTTTTTAAGAGCCGAAATTTCAAGCATTATGTTCAATGGTAAAAGAGGCGTGATTAGATGTACGTATGTATATGAATTCAAATTGTAGGATTGTGTTTCCTAGAATGGGATACGTGCAGTCTTACGACGAGGCTGGCGGCTGTAATGTTTGTAAGGAAAAAAAAACACTGCACTACTCTCTACACAGTGGCGTCGCCCGCGCCCTCGCCAATTTTACCAAGCGACCGCAACTAAGTGACATGCTACTAGTGACATCGCTTCGAAGCGAACACATAAAAGTCCACAATGTATGGAAGTGACATTATTTGTTACACGTAACTAATGTCAATCCCATACATTTCGGGCTTTCCACTGGCGCTATAACCGATAGAAGGTGACTGTCAGTCCCCGTAACATTCTATTAGCGATAACGCCAGTACAGCAGGCGATTGCCGTAACCGTTAGTGACTACACAAATATAAAGAAATTCGAGTGAGTCTTTGTAATGATATTGTCGGAAGGTTACGCGAATGTCACACATTGAAATAAAACTATTTTTAACGGATTATATCGCGATTTATTTGATGTTATTTTATATTTTACATTTAACCCGACGTTTCGATTGCTTTTCAGCAGCCATGGTCACGGGGAGACTCTATTCTCAGTCGAGTCTCCCCGTGACCATAAATATAAAATATAAAATAAAATAAATCGCGATATAATCCGTTAAAAATAGTTTTATTTCAATGAGTCTTTGTAATTCAAAATACATGATTTGTTATATCTTATAATATGTAATTATTCTTGTCTATCTACATAATATGCAAGCTGACATCGGCAAACTTCGTTCCACCTTAAAATCAAGGTATGTTCGTTGCCTCATCAGCTGAATTTGTTGTGTGAATATCTATTTGCACCCCGACATTCAAAACCCGAGACGACATGAAAACTTTTTTTTTTATTTCTTTCTTCAATATTAGTACTCACTGCATTACGTAACGTAACTAACTTAACTACACTACTCATAATTTTACAAGTTTTTATTTAACTTGCTCTGTTAGTTTGTTAGTTAGTATGGGTTTAATTTTAGAAGCCTAATTAGAACCACATCTCGATGTTAGATTGGGACTCAAATTTAGTATTCTTACGTATCTTATGTGACAATGCTATGGTACTATGAAGCTGGTCTAATGATGGAGTTCGTGGATTTCCATAGGAACTCTTGAACTTAACAAGATAAACCAATCGAAGTTCGGCTTATTTGTTTTGTCTTGGCAAATACTCTGATGCTCTGATTCCAGGGTCTGAAGACGAAGACGTCAGGATAAAGCCATCATGTTTGGGCTTATTTGATTTGTCTGGTTATGCAATTACCAGAAAGCTTGTTTTAAAAAATGAATTTTTAAATTAATAATTTATTTAATCGCCTTTTATGTCCGTGTTGTCAAGGAGATGAATAGCCTCGACATTCTTAAGTTGAAAAAGTCATCGTTTACGTACTTCGGCGTATTTTTTAGAACCTTAACAACAACGTCTACTCCTAAGTTCTCCTTTGCCATCTACCAAGGAGCGTTACCTGCCATCCAAAGTACTTTGGAACTTTGTATTATTTCAACATTCCTCCGTTTTGTACGAAAACAAAGAAATAGAAGCAAGATTATGATATTAGACAAAATGACATTCTACTAGTGGAATCGCTTTGAAGCGAACCTTCAAAAGTCCGAAATGTATGGGGGAGATATTATTTGTCGGCATGTCACGTGTAACAAATAATGTCAGTCCCATACGTTTCGGACTTTTGAAGATTCGCTTCGCAGCGATTTCACTAGTAGAATGCCACTTTGTCTACAGGCCCAGTTAAGAAACTAAGCGAAACGTAAACGTCATTTCAGTAGAAATTGATTAGTAGGTACTTTACGATACATATTTAGAAACTGGTAACCACCACGATAATTTGGATCTCAGAACGAAGGACAGAACTACCCTTGCACGCGAGAGTAATACATTTTAGTCTATACCTTAGGGAAATACCGCTCTGCTACAAGTTTACGAGTTAGACGTTTTATTCAACAACTTCGTCTTGAGCATCTGTGGGTAGAAGCAATATTGTAAATTTTAACGACCGAAACATGGCCGGCACGTTTCAAATGTTATTCGCGACGAACGGTAACTTAATAAAACTCTAATAAATGACGTTATTGCGTACATGTAATCAAATACGAGACACGTTCTCGATAATGGGTTTTCATAATAAAAATTTATTCAAATAGAAGTGAAAGCGTATAAAAATATCGTCTAGACAACGCTTCTATGAAACAATTTTTTCATTTCATAGCACCAAGCGAATCTATGAGAAAAAAATTAACTCTCAGTGAAGTCAGTATATGTCAAGTGATCAAATAAGTATGGAATAAATTTAAACCCTAACCACGGTTGTTGTGAAGAAGGAAAACAAAGAAGATTGATAGAAGAGACTGCATGAGAGAAGTGGCACTGGAATAATAGCTAAACCTTCACATTTGCAATCAAGAAGTTGCGGCAAGTACAAGATCTAGCTCTGTTCTAGAGGTCAACCAAAAATACTTACAATTTTCGTATTCTTTTGTTTCAATCAATAAATGCATCAGAATAAAACACATTTTGATACTAAACAAACGCGGTAAACACGAACAAAGTAAGCCAATTCCAATCAAATCAAATATAACGTCCACATTCAGATATTCATCCAATCAAATCCGTTGTGAAGTAAATGAAATGAAACCACGCGAATCATTTAGAAGCAGGAAGCGAAACGGCAAATTTACGGGAGGTATTGAGCGTTCCATGGACAAGGTTTATGGCGTATTATGGGGTTTATGGGCCATTGGAACGCATTGCAGAGGGAATGGAACCACATTGCCGATGCGTAATGATTTTCAGATTTCGAACACCTGACCACGAAGTTGCAATCGTATAAGGGCTCTAGGTTATATTTATTGTGGTTAAAATTCGAGGTGACATGTAATTGTGCGATTTGGATTTTTTTAATATTTAATATCTAATCTAGGTCTTGGGGAAGCCCTTGCGCTGCTGTACCAGTGGCGCAAGGAGGCGCTGGAGCAGGGTCATAGGCCAGAGCCCCGAGAAATCAGGGCTCAGCGGTCCCTGCTCCGTCAGGAACTCATGGAGACATGGAGGGTGCGACTTGAGCACCCCAGGTGGGGGGAATCCACCATTGCGGCGGTGAGACCGATCATGAAGGAGTGGTTGGAGAGGGACCATGGGGACCTCTCCTACCGGATGTGCCAGATGGTTACCGGACACGGGTGTTTCGGTAAGTATCTGTGGCGCATCCATCGGGAGACGACGCCGCAGTACCAGCACTGCGAGGATCCTGGCGAAGACACGGCGCTCCACACGTTGGTGGAGTGCCCTGCGTGGGCGAGTCAACGCCGGGATCTCGTTGCGGTCCTGGGCGTGGACGTTCTCTCGTTGGAGACCATGGTGAGGGCCGTGGTCTCCGACGGGAGCAAGTGGCACGCCGCCGCCTCTTTCTGCGAGCAGGTAATGCGCGCGAAAGAGACGGCGGAGAGGGAGCGGGAGAGAATCCTGCCCCCCGAGTTTCGCAGTCTGCGGCGAGGACGCCGCAGACTCATCTACGCCCGGGACTACCGACCTCCATGATCGGGGCCTGAGGACGGCAGTTGGCCGACTCGCCGTCCTTACAGAAGCAGGCCGTGGCGGAGGCGTGTCGTGTGTGCCCTACACACGCCTGCCAACTCACCGAAGCGGGATAAAACCCGACCCCACCAGACGAGGCCGCGATGGCGGCCAAAGTCCGCCGGCAACCCTGGGGTTATCCTTTCGAGGGCTTACCCGGGGTGCCCGGCAACGGACACTTGGGGAGGACACCGTGCGGTTTTAGTCGAGACACGACATAACCACCCCCGCAGGCCGGCGGGGGGGTATCCGAAGGGATTACCGCACGTTAAAAAAAAAAAAAAAAAGGTCTTGGGGAAGATTATAGGTTAAGAGCCGAGCCTTAAGAAAAACAAGTTGAATTCCTGAGACGAGCTCCGCCGAATACAAGGGATTTTCAACTTTGCGTTCTTTTTTTTGCGATTTTTTCTTTATCTTGCAATGGTTCACCCCAGCACGAATCTATTACCGAAAACAGCAACTCGATGGCTTTTCTAAAGAAAATCCCTAAAAAAGTGAAACACGAGCCACCTTAAAGGAGAGCCTTGGATATTTATCTACGATCTGTTTTGATGTTTTCTAAGGATTATTTGAAAACGTGATGGAGCCTGCGTGGAAAAGTTATAACTAGATATGTGATTGAAATCTTCCCAGATGTTATTTCCTTCACTATGTAATGGCTTCGTTTTTGAAGCGAAAACTTCTTTAGCGGCGTTGTGCACTTTTTTTGTAATGGGTAAAAAAGGTTAAACTCGCGTCAGGACACGTGACCTGATCGAAAATTCGTAAGACATTTGCAGACAAAATATAGAAGCGCTAATTTCACACTGTACTTAACAACCTTGGTGGCGCGTTCGTCTAATGAGTGGTCGTTGACTTCTTCAAGACTGAGATCGATTCCGACCGAGGTCGAAGAAACACTTTTTCATATAACTCATCATATAACTTTTTGTAATATTTATTATATTTTGTGCCATAAATCTATTGATATAAAAAGGGAAATTAAACAAAGTGCATCTATTAATGAAAAAAGTGACGAAGAAATAGCGAAAGAAAATGAGTGAGTACTTTATAAATATATTGGCGATGATGGTTCTGGTAGTAATAATGATTGTGAAAAAGTCGAGAGTTTTCTGAGAGATAAACTTTTTAATGTAAAATAATTGTAATAGTTCTGAAGTGTTAAATTTATAATGTAATATAAATTGTCATGTTTGTGTACGATAGCGCAATAAATGAATATTGTATGTTACCACATAAATGATAGTACTTTTATACTGATAATTAAAGCAGTTCGTGCAAAATTATTCCCTAACCATTCCAAAATATTAAAAATGCACAACGTTAATATTCAAGTTTTTACTTCTGCCGGCACTCCCGGAGTGCAATTCTTCGTTTTCGCGTCGGTCAATGCGAGTTTAACGTTTTTTACCCATTACAAAAAAAGTGCACAACGCCGCTAAAGAAGTTTTCACTTCAAAATTATGTTTATTCCATCTATTATATTTTTCACGTAGCATGGGTACGGTGACATTTGACTAATTCCATTTCATGCATGATTCATTTCGAAACAATTTACCTAACGCGGAATACAGGAAACAACACGTAATACGAAGATAAAAAGAAAACTGTTTTATTTTGCATTTTTAACTTAAAACTATTTTTATTTCTCCGTAATTATTTAAACTTTAAATATAAACATTCCAAATACATAATTCTTGATGCGTGAATCGGAACAGGTTGCGTTAGAGATTGACATAGTAAAATCGTTATAATCGATAAATTGTCGAATAAAGTATCATAAATCGTTAGTTGTATTTTTAACTAAAATACGATTATAAAATATAATTATGTAATAATAAACTTTAAACAAAGCATTTTTGTCTTTGTGGAGCTTTATTATAATATAGCAACACTGCTTAAGCATGAGCTGGCAGCCATCTTGTTATATCAACTCAGTACGAGTGCGTCTGCCTTGTATGCGGTCTGTTTTCTTTGTTTTGAGCTTGCGTGGTGTTTTTGTTACTTGTTTTTGTTATTGACTATCGTTGTGCTTTGTTGTTTTCGTTACCGTTTTTTGTTATTGACTTTTGTTTTGTTGTTTTTTTTTGGCAAAATGCCAAAAAGAACGAAAAAGACTGTGCTTGGTAGTCAAGCCCGTGAATTTGTAGTTCGATTGCGGGATTACTTTGAGCGGGAACGTGAGAATGGCGGAACGCTATTGCCTGTGTCCAACGTTTTGGATCGAGTGGCAGATGCGTTAGACATTGGGCGGAACACGGTTTCTCGAATCACTCGAGAAAAATATGGTGCTCACGATACAGAAGAAAATAAGTTGTCCACCCCTAATAAAAAGACAACCAAAAAGGCATCTGTAACAGATGTAGACAGTTTTGCGGCCGATGCTATACGGAGCCACATTTATAACTATTACCAGAATAAAGAATTACCGACGCTTCTAAAGCTGGTCAAGTCTTTAAAAGATGCTGATTTGTTTACTGGAAGTCCTACATCCTTGTGGCGCGTATTGAAGGACATTGGTTTCCAATTCAAAAAAGTAAACAAAAGAAAAATTGTCATGGAGAGGGGCGATATAGCACTTGCGCGGGTTACCTTTTTGAAAAAGGCTAAAGCGATTACCGATTGGAGCAATGTCGTCTTCCTGGATGAAACTTGGCTGAATGCCAATCATACGGTCGGTAAAATGTGGACTGACGATACACCTCATGCCTCGACCAAAGTGCCAGAAGGAAAAGGGGAGAGATTGATTATTTGTCACGCAGGCACATCGAAAGGATTTGTAGAAAATGGGCTACTTGCTTTTAAATCGAAAAAGACGGGAGAATATCACGAAGATATGAATGCGGAAGTATTCACGGAGTGGTTTCAAAATATGCTTAGCAATTTAGAAGAACCCAGCACAATTATTATGGACAATGCCCCATATCACTCCGTGCAATTGAACAAACCGCCGACTTCTTCCAATAAGAAGAGCGAGTTGATCGAGTGGCTCCAAGCCAATAATGTGGAAGCCGATGAGACGAAATTAAAGGTGGAGCTAGTGAAGCTCGTAAAAATGCACAAGCCCCAAACGACATACAAATTAGATATGATGGCAAACGAATATGGTCACGAAGTCCTGAGGCTTCCACCGTACCACTGTCAGTACAATGCCATTGAATTAATTTGGGCCCAAATCAAAGGTAACTTGTTTAACCATAGTCTATTTACATACTGACAAAAATATGATTATGTTTATTACTTGAATTCTATGACTCAATTTGTTTTTTATCTTGTTTCAGGATACGCTGCACGAAAAAATACAGCTCCGCCTTTTACAGCCACAAAAATGATGGGGTTATTGAAAGAGGGATGCAAAAATGTCACTGGCGATGACTGGAAGAAAGTAGTGGAGAAAACCAAAAATCTAATCTTACATGACTGGGAGCGAGACATTAGAATAGACTGCATAATTGATTCCCAAATAATTATTCACGTCGACGAGTCAGATGACGATGATGATGATGATGATGATGATGAAGATGATGAACATGTTTGATTTTTAATAAATAATTAAACAGGTTATCAATTTTGTTTTACTTTTTTTCTTCAAAATTATTAGTTAATAGAATCGATTTCTTCTTCATTAATAAATGATCTCGATAAGATATGTAATCGATTTTATTTCATGCGATTTTATCTTGACTACATCTCTAGTAACTTCAAATCCCAAACGTCACCGTACCCATGCTACGTGAAAAATATTGTAACTGGTATGTCGTGTGTTTGTTGTTGAAGTTGTCACAACCGTTCGCAGTCTACCCTACCTGCGGTGGGTGAAACTGCGGCGCACCGCTAGTGATCAATAAAACGATCACCTGCTCTTCATAATCAGTAGAATAAAATAGCTTTTAAAAACCGCAGTAAACGTCGACATCGGATGGGTGGGACAGCTTTTACAATGTCGGCACTAATGCATATTAATGGTATCTGAGTTTAGTACTTGACTATGACGCACGTGTGACATCACGGCTTGCCCTTTACGAGCCAATGCTTTCACACCCCATGTAGCTGAGACGTGACAATGAACTTGAAAGGATCTTGTGACGTTTGATTTTTGAATAATATTATTGATTATTATTTACTTAAATTTAATAACAATGTACCTACGACGTTATAAGTATAAAATAATTCAAAGCGACTAGACAGCAGCGTAACGGTTACATGTATTTCTTATTTATAGGGTCAATTGCCACTGAAAGAGCAGCGGCCGGCAGTGGCTTTTTGAGGCAAAATATAAAAAACCATTTTCAAACTTATCTACGTGAGTTAAAGTTCATAGTTATTCAACGGCAGCGTCTCGCGACTACTTATAGGAACAAAATTTCGGTCACCGGCCGCTGCTCTTCCAGCAAAAGCAAGCGCTTACGGGCTGAAAATACGTTGGTCTTTAAACGCATTTACAAGTAGGTATGGTACTAAACCTCTGAAATAAAATTCAAGTGAGAACATGAAACTTGCATATCATGAAAAACCAAGTCAGTGCTTGAAACAAAACTCACGAAAGGAAGAGGTTTCTCATAAAATATGTACGTCCCACGTACTAGTTTAGCACTAACGAGACACCAAGCTCGTTAGGAGTGAATATTGCACAGAAATGGAAGTTACTTGGACTGTGACGACTCAATTCAGCTCCGGTGCCGAGCTGTTAATAGACTTAATTGGTGAGGGAGTCTATGACAGACGGAACTTTCATTTCAAACCAAAAAGGTTGGGAAAATATGTATACGGTCAGGCGAAGGGAGGAATGAAAAGGACTGGATGATTTTTATATGATATTAATGTACATGAAACATAATGAAAATAGTGTTGAGGTTCGATTTTATATTTCTACTAGCTGATGCCTGTGGCTCCACCCACGCGGAGGTCTGTTATCGTGTTTTTTTGTCATATCTCCGGTTCTACTTAATCAATTGCATACAAACATACGACAGATGTTGGTCAAAAACTTTCTTATAGAAAAACCGCATCAAAATCCGTTCATAAGTTTTTGTGTCCATCGGGAACTAACAGACAAACAGACAGGAATTCCAAAAAAAAAATGTCTTCCGAATCGTTCATTTAATGTAACCCAATTTTGGAATATCTCCAAAGTACAGACAAAACTATATAAATAGATACTTTGAAGTTTGAAGACTATAAGCATGGTTTATTTGTATTGAAATTGTAACAACTAGTTTCGTTTCGACTGCCTGCATTTAATTAACATTATACATACCACTGAGATAACAATTTTGCCTGAGATTTGTTATATGCCATTTAAGACTAATTTATTTGATATGCTACACCAATAACTAAAAAAATATAACGGTAGTAAGAGATTTCAAATACCGATAAAACTGTTGTTGACAAAAACGAAAACCCAGAAACGAATTGTTTATGCATAAAACTTTCTCCAAGTACCTATAGTGTACCTAAATAAATAATAATAAGCGAGAAATTCCCGTCTGAGGGTAGTTCAAAATAAAATAACCTCTATTGCTCTATGCGTAAAGCCGTATATCAAACAAACTAGCTACATATTAAATTGGGTAAAGGTTGGATAATAAATTTGAAACTTGCTACGTTTTAAGTACGAGCCACTTCACATGTCACCCGTGGCTTCTCTCGAGACCTATGAGAGCACCCTTGAAAATTAATATTTTATTTTTCCTAACGAAGGAACTTGATATACTAACAAACGTAGACCTATATGCAAAATAACCTATCATTTTGAACTTAAAATATTAGAAAACGGGTAATATCAATGATTGATTGGTAAATAATTTAGGCCTTCGGTCTATATTATTAGACGAATACTAACATACTGATGCCATTGTTGTACCTACTCAAAATAATTGGATAACAGTAGGTAACATACCCCTAATAGTAGCTACTATAGTAGATAACTCAGCTATTAGTATACAGAGTCGATTGATTTCTGCTGACATTGCTAACTTGTAAGGTTTCGTTCGCGACCTTCCAATCGTACTTCTTGCACACATTTACTGTGTATTAGAATTAACAAATCCAGACGTTTTGTTAAATATTGAAATAAATAAAATTTTATTACAAATTCAAACCAATATAAAACCAAAGAGGCACTAAAACCCATGAAATGTGACTAAACCAAACCCGATGCATATCAATGAACATACATAAAGAAATAGACACAGAAGCCTCCTTTTTTAACACGGTAAAAGGAAAATATATTTCAAAGCAACTTTAAATATCTAACTTGTAAAAAATCGGTTGTCTGTAAAGTCGGTTTACGGACGATAGTTGAACGTGACAACGTCAACGTCATAAGAACGCGAGGCAACGCCGCATACGTCATGTGGTAACGCCGCATACGTCATGTTTTTTCGTGCGTGCAGCTGGCTCCATCGATTTATAAGACGTTGTCACGTCAAAAAAAAATGTTATCGAGACGTAAACGTCTTCAATAGATTTAGTGTAAATACTATTTTAACAAAGAAATATTAATATTGAAAACTCTTTTGTCATTACATTTAAATTTAAACGTTAGGTAAAAAATTAGAACATTCACAATAATAATTAATACTTTTAAAGGAACTTCTTTTACTTGAATAATCGGACTCCTATATTGAATCTGTTATATTGAAGCCTGGCGATAGAGATTTAACCCTACTTAGCATGCCCGTATTTAGTATAAGTTAGTATAGTACAGTTACGATCATTGGCTAAAAAAAAAATTACAAAAAGTTATATGATGACAAAAAGTGTTACTTGGGCCTCGGTCGGAATCGATCTCAGTCTTGACGAAGTCAACGACCATTCATTAGACGAACGCACCACCAAGGTTGTAAAGTACAGTGTGAAATTAGCGCTTCTATATTTGTTGTCTTACGTCCAGGTCACGTGTTTTACTGACGCGAGTTTAACCTTTTTTACCCATTACAAAAAAAGTGCACAACGCCGCTAAAGAAGTTTTCACTTCAAAAATTTTCAATCTTTCTGACAGGTGACACACATGAATTTTAAATTTATGACAGAATACGATGCTTATCCTTGCTCTGCTCCTTTATCTTTCCTTACTTCGCCTTCTTCAACGAATACCTATCAATTTTCATTACCGTTGGTTGTTTCCATCGCTTTCATATTTGCCAGCATTTTAGATATCAGTTTGTTGGTAATGGAGGGCAACGGTGCAGTTTTATTGCAGCATAAAAGGCAACCTTCATTATCTAGGTGGCTAGTGCCTGGTGGTTAATATGGAAAAATGTCTCCGAGAATACTTTATAGGATTAGAAATGTATATATTGCTTTTGTCTTTTGCTGATTTAATAAACAGCCAAACGTACATTCGAAACTATAAGCCTGCACGATACTCTAACCAAAGGCGTTACATGTTTCAGCAGTGCATCACCATCTTTAATCTCACAGTTTTGTTTTGGGAATAGCCTCTTCGAATACTAGTTTTGTATCAAACATTGCTGCTCTCTTTTTATACCAACCCTACGATAATAATGAGGCATTTTAATCCTGGGGTGTGTGTTGGGTAACCTACTCGAGTGTCGCTCCTATTCCGATCCCGCTGCAGTCCGGGGGGAACGGAATCGGAGCGGCCGGTACACCCTGGGCGGCGGTCAATGGCTTCCCCTTCACCCCTTCATAGGGTTGGCATTGATCGTCGGCCAATACCCAACGTGGCGGGAACACATCGCTCTCCGTACTCCTCTGCTTTCAGAGGAGACAGGATGAGCGATGCTGTTAGTGGTGAGATGGCCCAGGGTCAGCCGGGGTGCGAGGGATATGCTCTATGGGTAACCTTACACCCCGGCGTCTGAAGACCCGAGAAGGCGTGCGGTTTTAGTCGGTGCAAGCCCGACATAACCGCCCCCGCTGGCCGGCGGGGGGTATCCGAAGGGATTTCCGCACGATAAAAAAAAAAAGGCATTTTAATCCTTTCATTTATTATTACATTTTTATCTTAACTGAACCAGCATTAGACGCATTGGATAGCATTTCATATAGGTAGAAGGTCTTTGTTTTGAGGTATGTACGTAAATATTTATTATTGTCGACTTCCTATATCCATTTACGTAACACTAGGGATTCTCTCTTGTTTGATTTAGCAAGATTTTTTCCAATATAAACATCAGAATAGTAATGACAACAATTAAGATCCAAAGATAATGGCATGTCAATTAAACAGCGAGAATAATTTGATGCATCATGTAATTATGCATTTACTAACGTAATATTTTTTTTTAAAGAATATTAGTAACCGAAATTACTAATATTCCCCCTAACCCCTCCAGCTAAGCTAAATTGCTTGTGTTAGGAGTGGGTTCACGTCGATAGTGTAATGGCCAGGATTCGAAGCCGGGACCTCTCGATCGTAGGGTTGACTCCTTAACCACTAAGCTACCCACGAAGATTGGCTGTAAGGAATTAAATATTTGTCCATTTAGGTATCGTCAACTATAAGTAACTCATAAAAATAATGTTGCCCTACCTCGAACGAATCGTGTTGATGACAAGAAAACGACGCCCTAGAAGATAAGCCATCTAACGTTACAGGTTTTAATATTTCTATTAGACGACTAATTTGTTTCAGCGATCCAGCAAACTTTAGTCAAATCTTAACTAGAATAGAGAACAATTTTTTTTCTGAATAGCTGGTCTATTGTTTCTATAAGCACCTGATTAGGCTTCTCAAAAGTCAAGTGCTTATAAAAAAAATGGATTTCTAAATTTAATTATGCACTTTGTATCATACCGTAGTGTACCATTTAATAAGAATCTTACATCACAACCTTCCCAACGCACCTTCGCACCTTCTTGCAGATGCAGAGATCAGATCTCTGCATCATCCATACACTAGTAGGTAATGCTTCTGCCTTTAGCCCTATTAAATCCGCATTTAAACATATTTTTGCGCAAAAAATTTCCGATAAATAAATAAAAACTTACCTGTAGTATTTCCAGACATTTCAATGATACATTTGCAGTCCCTCCCTATCTCCCTCGAGTTGAAGGGCCGTACCCGGACGGCCACCTTCACAGACGACATGGCGGCTGTGTTTTCTTCTACAGCACACAACCACTAGTGCATCGGTACGGGGCCGGATTTACAACTGTAACAAAAAGAATTATGATTTTAGACTGCCATGGTCATTTACATAGCTATTGTAACAATTAACGGGATATTTATCATGTTTATTTGTGTAGTTAAGTTTCCGATATTTCGGCACTATTACAAGCGTTCCAGTTCATCCGTGATCATGGCGCTTGTATCAGTGCCGAAATATCAGATACTCAACAAAACAAATGAACATGGTAAATATCCCGTTAATTTTATTGTCATAATAGTAAAGCAGGATCATATTAGACTACCTTTTAATTATTATTTTTGTGCGGAAATCCCTTCGGATACCCCCCCCCCCCGCCGGCCAGCGGGGGCGGTTTTTGGGCTTGAACCGACTAAAACCGCACGCCGTCTCGGGTCTACAGACGCCGGGGTGTAAGGTTACCCATAGAGCATATCCCTCGCACCGCACCGGAGGGGTATCCGCAGTGATTTGCGCAGGAAAAAAAAAAGGTACCTATCTGTAGTAAATAACAATGAGCCTAACTATGTATTAACTCTTTGATCAACTTAAGTAATGTTGTAAGAGTTAAAGGTAAATAAAACATGTTAAATTAATAATTCACTCAGGGGGCCTAGACCAAGTGATATTCTATTAGTGGAATCGCTTCGAAGCGAACCTTCAAAAGTCCAAAATGTATTGGAGTGACATTATTGGTCGACATGTCACGTGTAACAAATTATGTCACTTCCATACATCCACTAGTAAAATGTCACTTTGTCTACAGGCCCAGTTCTAAATCCAAACGGATCAAAACTATCTATAGAATTCGTGAAAGTAATCTAAATATTTAAGTGTTTAATTTAGAACCCATATTCCTAGCTATGTTCAGTTTTTGGTCTGGATAGCGCTGTATAGTTTGTCCCAGAATATTAAATTATATTATTAACTTTAAAGAAAATAAATATATGTATTCATGTAAATCAAAAGTAACACTTATGTTTAGACTCCGATTATTGCTTCTACAATAACATTTGCAGCTAGATTTGCAAGTTAAAGCCAGTGAGAAAAGAATGTGGCGACGTAAACTCACAGTGACTCTATTAAATTGAATTCAGCTTCAAATTATGATGCTGAATAGAATAGAATAGAATAGTCCCACCCCTTAAATCTTAAGTCAACGACCCTATGCCGAGCCGTCTCGGCAAGAATGTAACGAAATCTACAATATGAAAGGAGCTGAAATCAATATTAACTTGATAGAATCAGGTCTAGTATTACACATTTGGAAAGAATTCGGGGCCTCAATGAAATACTTTTACTCGGTGGTTGAAACGAACACGCAAATTGATGAAAGACCATTGACCTCTATCTCAACTATAATTTAGCTATTATTCTAACAAAACAATGATCAAACCAACCGATATATTGTTGGGTACAGAATGACTAAGCTCGGTAAGAAGTCTTTTATCTGGGCTAACATCTAGAACGAGCTAATAAAACTGTAGTGGCCGGATGCATTAAATAATTGTTTAGAAACTTAAAACTGAAGCGTGAAGAGAAAATATTTAAATTATTCTTTTAGTAATTATCTGCATTTGTGTTTTTGACATATGAGGCCAACATGAAATAGGATGTCGAATGCAGTTTATAATTCATCATCATGCATCTTAGCGTTTGTCCCGGTTACTTCCAATGTTTGACCTCAGAACCCGGAGTTCGCATGTTTCTAAGATTTGGCTAATTTGGTCAATGATAGATAGATAGATTGTGAGAGCGACTACAGTCTGATCTCCCAACTCTAAAAGGCACCGTCAGAGCGTCATCCATCGGTCAGTAGATACACTAGCTAGCAGCAATTGAGATTTGCTTCAACCCTAAAGATCTTGGTGGAGCCCGTTTTAAACCCACAGTTTATAAATGTTTTAAGAAAATAAAAATAAAACTCATTATTCTTCAAAGAATTTCAGCTAATCATTCTTTATGACCAAGCAAGCCGTAAACTCCGCCCTCAATGCCGCTAGGCTACCATCAAGCAAAACTAAAACGCGAAGAGAATTCCCTTAGAGCGATTGTAGATATAAAGCCGAGCCGTAATGAGGTTGTCGCGCGGTTGGCAAATGCTAAGTTCTAAAGACCGCCGTTTTGAGTGGCAATAACAATTTTCCAACATTGTGAAACTAATGGTAATATTCCAGTAAAGTCGTAGAACAAAAATATTTCCCGCTGTTTAATTGAAGGGGGATTTTATATGACTGTCCAAAAAAAATATAAGCATAATTAAGAGTAATAAAATTCAGGGTTAGCTAATGCTTGTGAGTTTCTTATTTCCATTTAGCGCTACATTTTTTTTAATTTATTTTACGTGCGGAAATCCCTTCGGATACCCCCCCCCCCCCCGGCCAGCGTGTGCACTGTGCGGTTTTAGTCGATACACAACATAACCACCCATGTTGTGTATCGACTAAAACCGCACAGTGTCCTCCCCTAGCGCTACATATAACCTAATTGTATGTTATACACATACATTTAGCCTAAATAGATTTTTAAATACCGGGTATTACTAGCATCATTTCATTATTATTAGTATTTTATTTGTTTATTGACATATCACATTTGGCTTACATTGGAAAAGGCCTATGTCCAGCAGTGGACTGCAATAGGCTAATTGCAGTCCAACTGATTGATACATCCTTCGGCCAAGCTTGTAGTTTATGTTATGGGTTAATTTTACTATGGATAATTTCATTGGCAGGTTGATTAGTAGTACCTAGTAGTGAGCTAGTGTTTGACATAGTACAAATTCTTAAGAATTTCCGTTTTATCCAAAGCTTGCACTTTGGAACCCGGGGTTCGCTCTCCTATTCCTACTCTCCTATGGACATTTTGTTTAACTTGACTTTTACGGTAGCGACTACCGTCTGAACACCGAGAGCAATGCCTGCTCCAGCGCCTCGTCTGTGAATCAGCAGGCTTGCAGGTGAGAATCTTGGCGGGGCTCATACACTCATAATTGCAAAGAACAACTTGTAATAACAATTGGGGATTGAATAGCTACATTTGGTCGTCAACTGCATATTTCAGGGCATCTTCAAACACTGTTGTAAAATTCAAAATTAATGGAAACGCGTAAACCACTGTTCTTAAACAAATGGTGTTACAAAAAGCCAAAAATTTGATGTTTGGCGCAAACAAAGCGGTAGATATGAATCTGAAACAAAGAATTTAAATTCCCATTTCGTTCGGTAATTATACTTTGCAAGTCTGTCGTTTAACGGTGTCTGCACTAAATCCGTTCTAAATTCAAACTGTTTAATTAAAGAACGTAACCGTCGATGCATGCGCGTGCGATCACAGCTGATGCGTTTTTTGCCCTACTGAGCTGCATTAACTAGGCTATTGTGGCAATGTTAGATACATCCTCAGTTTTTTTTTGTTTGCACACATTTGGTAATACAGTTTGATGTGCAAAGCTATTTGTTAAGTATCATTCGAATTTCAAGGGCATAATTGCGTGGTTTGTACAACACGACCTCATAGCATGTAATGCGGTGTTCCAACTAGGAAAACATACGATTTTGGGTAATTTTTAATGAATATAAAGATTGCTTACAGAAAATATTAATTAGCGTATTATGCTACAAAAGATTTTCTATAAATCACCTCGATTAAAACATAACAATCGACCGTTATATTTCAAGGTAAGAAAGTATTAAACTTGCAATTGAACAATCTAATTTACTTAATAAAGGTTTGAATATGAAAATCACAATTCAAATAATAACAATGAAACATTCCAATACCTACTCTTTGGTGTCTTCGATAATTAATAATTAAAACTCAACACAAACAATTGCGAAACTTGATAATCAAATATTCACTTGCACAATAAAACGATTTCACACAAACGTCCCGACAACAACGTTACCAATCACAGTAACCTGCGGAGTCATGACTTCGATCACAATAATCACAGTTGCTCCGGCGAGCACCGAGTACAAAATGGTGAATGTTTTCCTGAAAACGATTCTCGCGTGCGGTAATTGGCCGCGGTCGAGTGCGCACAGAGCGTATCGAAAGCGTCGGCCACCACGGCCACTGCACCAACGCACTTACGTAACATTCACTGCAACCATCTTCGCCAAACCTCTAGCTAGGGTCCAATATTACGCGAGATCAAAGGAGCGGCCATGAAAAAACGTGTCGCAGAGATGACTCACCACGCTCACTAGCGCCACCTACACCCCCTGAGATCGCAGATCGGTATCCGGGAAAAGCACATCGGAAGCCTGTAACCTTGGACACTGCACTGACCGCGGCGGCTAGGTGAGGCGTGGAGTTATCCGCTACAGACTTACCCGAATCCCCGTACGTTTGTGATCGATGGCGACGATCTGAATCGCGTTTTCGCAACGTTTGTTTTCCCAAGAGCTGGTTGCTTGGTCAGGTAGCAGCGTTGGCCGACATGGCGCGTCGCGTGCCGTACCACGGTGTAACTGCGGCCCGGCAGCCGTGGCGGGGAGGAGGCCGCGCCGGGCATGCGCGCAGAACGCCCCCGCGCCTTCGATCTAACACCACGCTGCGCGACACCGCCGACGCGCACCCCACACCGCAAATAACACAATCCTCACCAACCTGACCATTTTCGCTGCCCAACACCATTCAAATTGACTCTTAATTAATATTTGAAATGTTTTACAAACAACGTTACATACTTATTTTCTTTTAAAATTCAGCCAAGATTAACGGAGGGTTTATTTTGCAAGGTGATAGAGTACTTCGTCGCAGTCTCCACCTCCCCAATACTCCCACGTATGAAAGTATTTGCTCAGATGCAGGGTGTCGTGAATGATGACATTACTGTGTATTCCCTAAATAAACATATTTTATATTGGTTGAGTGTATCAAGGGTTAGGAGGTATCTAATTGACAATGCAAACAAGAGGTAAGGGAAGCAGAATGGAGAATCTGGAATGAACGTCACAGATAATTCTAGACACGTGCGCTTTGATTCTAGCACTTCTGATCAACTTGATGGGCGGCCTGTTCTGAATTTCAATACACTCAACTAAAATCAATGGTATTGCGTTATTGTCTGCAAAAATTCTATAAATTTCTAAATATTTTTAAAAGAAATTTACTTATTAATAAATTCCCCATTGAACTGAAAACAATATCTCGGTCAAAACTTCCAACTTAGAACAGTCGTAAAAATGTACTGCTAGAATTAGACAGTCAAAATTGGGAAAACCTCGCCTGACAATGTTTATAGGAGTCCCCGGTAAAGCCTACGAAGTCAGCTACAGCTTGGCTACAGCAGACACCATTAATCATGATGTTACCAAATCTTGGGTCAAAGGACTAGACAAACATGGAACTACGCACTTGGAGCTGAACGAGTGACGCAATTGCTCCGTATCGATTGAGAAATACACCGATATCGGCACTGAACGCCGAGATTAAATGTATCAGGAATTCAGGATACAGCACTATTGCGCCTTAAAATGGAAAGCTGAAGCCAATTCTTGATTCTAAACGTGTAAGAAAGAGTTACCATAGTGACTGAATTGAAAAACTATTTTACATAGTTCTAAATGCCGCCAGCAGCCAAAAAATGATTTAAACCATCGATGAATTAAAATAAAATCTATTCAACAAAATTAATATCACACAGCAATTGACGCAACTGCATCAATATGAAGAAAAAGCGGCCAAGTGCGAGTCGGACTCGCCCATTAAGGGTTCCGTAGCAGCAAGTAACATAATAATGTTTATTTTTGAATTTTTATATTTGAGTTGATTGAATGAAAGGTAAATTGCGGTTTACGATTTAAGACGTTTTAAAAAAAAACGGCCAAGTGCGAGTCGGACTCGCCCATGAAGAGTTCCGTAGCAGCAAGTAACATAATAGGTTTGTTTAAAAATTGTTTATTTGAGTTGATTGAATGAAAGGTAAATTGCGGTTTACGATTTATGATGTATTAAAAAAAACTACATACTAGATCTCGTTCAAACCAATTATCGGTGGAAGTTTATATGGTAATATACATCATATATTTTTTTTAGTTTTATCGTTCTCTTATTTTAGAAGTTTTACAGGGGGCACATTTTACCACTTTGGAAGTGTCTCTCGCGCAAACTATTCAGTTTAGAAAAAAACAATATTAGAAACCTCAATAATTCTAATTCCTATCTATAAATACCACACACGTATGGCTTTGATGAAAAAAAAAATTTTGAGTTTCAGTTCTATGTATGGGGACATCCAAAATTTCTTGTTTTTTTTTCTATTTTTGTGTGAAAATCTTAATGCGGTTCACAGAATACATCTACTTACCAAGTTTCAACAGCATAGTTCTTATAGTTTCGGAAAAAAAGTGGCTGACATACGGACGGACAGACATGACGAATCTGTAAGGGTTCCGTTTTTTGGCATTTGGCAACGGAACCCTAAAAATGGCTTTCGAGATCACATTGCAACGTAGCGTGCCAATAAAAAACCAGCCAAGTGCGAGTCGGACTCGCGCACTGTGTTCCGTACCATTATCTATACAATAGGAGCTCCCCATAATTTATTTTATTTTAATTTAAATATTTATTTTTGAAGTGACTATACAACTAAATATTCTGTGAAAAGTTTATGTTACCGTTATTAATATCGAGCAAAAAGCAGCCAAAAAAAAAACAAGTTTCTTGTATGAGAGCCCCCTAAATATTTATTTTATTCTGTTTTTAGTATTTGTAGTTGTAGCGGCATCAAAAATACATCTGTGAAAACTTCAACTGTCTAGCTATCACGGTTCATGAGATACAGAAAAAAACAGCAAAAGGTCACATTTCTTGTTGGGAGAAACCAAATAAAAAAATACTTAAGGGGGACCCTTAAATATTTATTTGATTTTATTCCTAATATTTGTTGTTATAGCAGCAACAGAAATACATCATCTGGGATAATTTCAACCATCTAGCTATCACAATTCATGAGATACAGCCTGGTGACACACAGACGGAAAGCGGAGCCTAAGTAATAGGATCCCGTTTTACCATTTGGGTACCGAACCCTAAAAATGTTTATGCAGAGATCTAGAACCCCGGGTCACCCTTCCTAACTGTTTTTACATGTCTTATGTTATTGGTTTCATGCAATATCTTTGTGGATTTTTTCATTACGAAGTAAAGTTGAGTTTTGTTTGGACGGCCATAAAAAATCCAGACCATTCTAGGCGTTTCGACCGATACTTACTATATAAATACATGCTAACAAAGCGAATAGGAAACTTTATGGTATCATATTTTTTGGCTTGGGAGTAAAAGTAAAATGTTTGGTGTTCAAAATTAACTCTTATCAAACTTATGCCATCTACTAATATTATAAACGCGAAAGTTTGTGAGTATGTATGTATGTATGTATCTTTGTTGCACTTTCACGCAAAAACGGCTGAACGGATTTGGCTGAAGTTTGGCACAGGGATAGATTATAGTCCGGAATAACACATAGGCTTTTTTCCCGGGAATAGGTTCCTATGGGTTACGGGATCAGAATTCTACGCGGGCGAAGCCGCGGGCAACTGCTAGTATTTCACGATAGAATCCGTTAAAAAATACTTATATTTCAATAGTATTTCTATATTTGTACATTAAAATCTATGTTTCAATTACGAATCCCTGAAGTTCCCTTCCCTAAATTTAAATGTGGAAACTAATGAATGGGTCCTAGGGATATGCTCTATGGGCAACCTTACACCGTCTGTAGACCCGAGACGGCGTTTTTTTTTAAAAAAAAGATACTTAGTAACCGAAACAGAACAGTTAGGAAAGACTTTGTTTTCCCTAAAATACAATATAAACAACAATAGCCACTTTGTCAAATATGAATCAAGGTAAGAAATCCATAAGGGTGAATTCCCACTGCAAGAGCAGCGGCCAGTATTGGCTTTTCGCGGCTCAATATTGCAAACCATTTTGAATTTTATTTACGTGAGTTAAAGTTCATAGCCATTCAAAGGCGCCGCCGTGAAACTGCACGAACCTTCTCGCAACTACTTCTAGTAACAAATTCCGTCCTCTGTCGGCCGCTGCTTATTCAATAGGAATTGACCCTTATTAACTTATCGCAATTCGATAAGGTTATTCTTGGTTTTCACAATTGTGGAGGCTGGTAAGAGTGACGTCTTTGGCAACTGATTGAATAGAAAGACCATTTTTTCTCCTTTACCAACTGGTTGCGAATCTCAGTCAACAAAAATCACATATGTAACAGAATAAATAGATTTGTGTACGTTCTGGTGAAGTTAAGAAGAATAGCATCCCTAAAGACGGTTCTTAGTGCTTACTATGGATATGTGGCCGTAGATCTTAATTATGGTCTCATTCTCAGGGGAACTCAACTGATATAAATAAAGCATTCATTGTTAAAAATGCGTCAGTGCGATTTGCGGCGTAGCCATCCGGGGGGCTACGCCGCAAATCGCTCTGCAGACGTCTATTTCAAAAACTCAAATTGTTGACGTTGCCCTGTATTTTTATATTTATATGTGCAAAATTTGACAAATTATATAAACGCCTATTTAAAACAGCAAGGGATAGTAGTCTTGTCTAAGATACCTTTTTTTTTTTTTTTTTTTTTTTTTTATCGTGCGGAAATCCCTTCGGATACCCCCCCGCCGGCCAGCGGGGGTGGTTATGTCGGGCTTGCACCGACTAAAACCGCACGCCGTCTCGGGTCTTCAGACGCCGGGGTGTAAGGTTACCCATAGAGCATATCCCTCGCACCCCGGCTGACCCTGGGCCATCTCACCACTAACAGCATCGCTCATCCTGTCTCCTCTGAAAGCAGAGGAGTACGGAGAGCGATGTCTTCCCGCCATGTTGGGTATTGGCCGACGATCAATGCCAACCCTATGAAGGGGTGAAGGGGAAGCCATTGACCGCCGCCCAGGGTGTACCGGCCGCTCCGATTCCGTTCCCCCCGGACTGCAGCGGGATCGGAATCGGAGCGACACTCAAGGAGGTTACCCAACACACACCCCTGTCTAAGATACCTAAAACTGTTCTTTATAAAAAGAATTGCCTGGCTATGTGTGGGTATATTTATAATTGCGTACCTTTTTTTTTTTCTTTTTTTTTTTCGTGCGGAAATCCCCTCGGATACCATTGCGTACCTAGCAAAATTAAAGCCTTAACATATAATAGATTTATAAAAATGTTAAAAGACTGGTTGCTTTACAAATGCTTTTACTCCATTACGGACTTTTTGTCCACACGTTGCAAAAAGATAAATGTATTATGATATGTGTATAATCTAGGTTTTCTCATTTTATATTATATACCTATATTCGTCATAAATAATGTGCTAAATAAAATTAAAATGAAATTTTGCATGCCGAATTCAGGCAGAACATGATGCACTTAGTCATAAGACATTATTTGTACCATCCTCATAACAATGTTCTAGAAAAAGATTAATATAATATAAAGATTATTATTATTATTTTCTTTATTACATTTAAAATACATATAAACTATATTTTTAAATACATTCCTACCTATATAAAAAACACAAATATATTTAAAAATGTAAAAAATAGTGGCCCACCGGCATCGGGTACAGGGACCAAGATACCGGTGGTTAGGGCTCCAGAGAGAGGTACCTCCTAACAATACGTGCCGTGTCGAGGAGTAACGCTTTCTGCATCAAGCCCTTGATCAAACTACCTAACGCGAGCCTCTTCAGATGTTGGTCGAGGCTCTTGGCAATCAGTTCGTGAACCGATTTGACTATCGGAACAATAATCGCTGAATCGACATCCCACATGTCGACAATCTCGTGATCCAAGTCCAAATATTTTATGTGTTATTATTATTAAAAAAGTGGCGGAGGGGATAAGTCTACATTGAGTGTAGGATTTCTCTGCCAACTATTGTTTTAAGAACAATTTATTTGATATCCTTTTCGACTGAATATTACTACATTAGGATTAGTATTAAAAGATACGCTCATTTCTTTGTAGTCATATTTCCTCCAAGTTTGTTTGATCGTGGACACCCCAAACTGCGTGAGTACATTTTACGAGTATATTAAACAAGACCTTCGGATTCCCAAGCAACCGCTAGGTTTCAATGTCAACGGCGTAAGGGAAATAAGGACTGGTTATATCATCTAATTTATCAAAGGGTTAGTTAGGTAGTATTCAGGAAATATGAATAACCTTTTGATTATCTTAGTATTCAGATTATATTTCTAATTTGCTCGCTTTCGTAACTCTCAAGACTAAAACTAGTTTTATAATATATTCCAATTTCTCGAATGTAGTCTTAAAACAATTAGTATGCTTACTGTTCCTATAAATTTAAATCGGAAAAAGCGGCACCCTTTTAGTCTGTCTAAGTCAGTATATGTCTATCATGAATATTCCGATGAACGTTGTCAACTAATCCCACCCTCTCCCTCCCTTTCCAATACAATAAGTACAGGACTGAGGTTACGATATAAACGATTCCGGCTCGAACATATCGGCTTAGTATCTCCTTGCTTGTTGTTTCGATAAAGACTTGGTAGTCTTAACCTTCTCCCATGTTACATGTGTTTCCCTTTAAGGACCATTTCAAATAAGCGAAGCGTAAAAGGCAATTCCAAAGTCGGTAAATTGGAGACACTACACGGCCACTGTATTCTTAGGTCTAATGAGCTCATCACTAAACAACTAGTATTGTCAGGTTCCGATTTCTTGTAAGTGGAAGTAAGAACTACAAATTACAAAGAAAATCTCGTTATCCGTATAACGAGATTTTCTCAGATATCAATATGTTCTATACTTCTAAAGTGATAAAGAAAATTTGTTTTAAACAAACCAGTGTGAACATTGAATACAGTTAAACCAATTATAGCATTTAACCAAAGTAATAAACCCAAAAGAACGTAAATTGATTAAATATATTACAGCAAAGACCGTACAAGAACGACGTTCACATTAATGGCTCACGAATGAGGTTAACGGGAGTCTTCAATCTTAATCCAACGTTAGCTGAAATGTAGGAGCACGAAATAATTAGGGCCTTCTCATACTTACTTAAAAGGATGCGATAAGCCCTACCGGGAATTCCCGGTCATCACCCCAATATGGGGCGATGACTGGGAATTCTGGCTGTAAGGTACAGTAAAGTGCTAAATCTTCTTCGGGAAGGGTTACCTTCAAATATGTTTATTTGATTTGACTGAGTGCGGATATTCCAAGGGTCTGTGGGCATAAGTAACTATGCGCCGTTAGATTCACCAGTGTGCTTATTTGCCAATTTTGTAGTTAAAAACTTTTCATCAACCCATCCATGATGGGTTGCTATTGCGAGAATTATCGATATGCTACTTACTTCTAATAAGTATTGGTAAGTAATAAGTATTGGATATAAGTGGTGGTAATATGGGTCGTAAAAAAGACATTGTATATTGCATGTCTTGTATTATCAAATTTATTCTGAAATCAGGTCTCTGACAGCAGATTGTCTGGAATATTCTAAAATATTCGAAACGCGTTCTTGACTCAAAGCGTTTGTATACGTGACAATACGCTTCAATTGGTAAAAGTAAGTTGTAACAGAAAGAATAACTGTAGACTGACAACATCAATATAAGTAATGAATGTATATGGTGTGTTCTGAACGGAGGAGAACAAAGTAGTTCACCTAAAAGTTGACCGATTTCCTTTTTATTCATGTTTAGTATCTATTGAACAACTTTAGTGTTCTCTATAAATATCTCCACCGCCAATTTCCAATCAGCGCCATCCGAACCAAATTATGGAAAGGGGAGTACCCCCAAAGATCTTGGCGGTATACACCCTTTCTCCATCGCCTACTTCGCGGCTAGGCGATCACTAGTACTTGTATATTATTTTTCTGAAAGGTGATGTGTGCTGAGACCTTAATCTGCTAAAGAATACAGCTAAACATTTACGCGTCGTCGAATAAAATTAGGTAATAAATCAGTCCACTACAACGTTTTCCACTATGAATTAATTATTAACCAAGAGAGATGTTGTTTAATTTGAAGTGACTTTGTAATTTCATCAACATCAGGAGGTAGGTGGCTTACGTAATAAAGCTGTCGGCCCTAAATAAAATGTTATATCATAATTTGGTTTTATTTTTCGAAGTATATTTTTTTATACCTACACTAATATTAGACATCAGTGTATACAAAGTAGAAACTAGAAAAGTGGAAATTAGAAAACGACCATCTGACCCTCTTTTTATTTTCAGTCCGACAATTACCTGCACCCGCTGGATGGTAAGAAGCTAAGGCCAACTCCTGAATATACGGGCCACCAGTTCAAATGCTGTCGATCCTAAAATGGTGGTTGGTGGTAAGCGATTATCACGATGGATCCTTTAACATCGGATGAAAAACCGTGCTCATGTTGTGCCCACGGTAACGAAAAGACAACAACTCTATTTTTTTTTGCAGTGGTGACGTTGCCGCATTTGACTAACGAGAGTTCTACAGGGCCCTTTTTTTGTGCGGAATCCCCCCGGCCAGCGGGGGTGGTTATGTCGGATTCGAACCGACTAAAACCGCACGCCATCTGGGGTCTTCAGACGCCGAGTCGGGGTGTAAGGTGGCAAATAAGGTATCTCCCTCGCACCCCCGCTGACCCACGACATCTCCGGAGGTGTACAGGGCCCTACCAATATCCTGGAGGCCCGAACAAACCTCACCTGTAAGTCGGTGCACCTGCTAAACAACGTACGAGGCTCTGGTGCAGTCTCTCTTCTCAGGGTCAGAGGTCAGACCACTGTCGCTCCCGGAAAAGCCAACGTACCAATCAAAAACAACGAGCGGACCTTTGAATCCAAAGTGCAGACTGGACGCAACTAGGAAATCTCTATGAGGATGATAACGTTGACGAAGAAATCTAAGATAAACAAGTTGAATTCCTGAGACGAGCTCAGCCGAATACAAGGGATTTTCGATTTTGCGATATTTTTTTTTTTGCGATTTTTTCTTTATCTTGCAATGGTTCACCCCAGCACGAATCTATTACCGAAAACAGCAACTCGATAGCTCATCTCCTTCATACCCAAATTCCTGACAGAAAATTGGCAACGACGACGTCGACGACGACAACTCGATAGCAATAGGGCTTTTCTAAAGAAAATCCCTAAAAAAAAAATGGGATTTGAGAAGATCTACTAACAGTTAATTTATTTTTACAGCTTTTGCAGACGGGTTGAATACGTAGTTATCGCAATTGATTGTTAATTATATCTCATTGCGGACGTTAGAAGCCAGTCTAATAAAATAATAGTTGAATGTTGCCGTAACACGCATCCGCTGTGCGTACACCATTCTCGTATTTTACGATATTTGAGTTTGACCCTTTTCTTGCCCTACAGAGTACCTGCACGTACGTAGTTTTATTATTTTTTGTACATTTAAATTTTGAGGTATATTGAATGTTTTATGTAAGGATTCTATTGGAATATATATATTATTGTTAAGGTTTAGGATAACTATTTACAGAAGACAGTATTAGATACATCCTAAAAAACTTGAAGGTAGACAGGTGTTTGGGTATTTCAATCTCTGTGGTTTATATGAGAAAAGAAAGTTTTCAATTTTCCTCGAAATTTTGTCGTTATTTATTTCTCCATAAGAACCTTCTGTGTGCCTTAATGAAAATATAAAAAAAAAGTGTGTGGCACTCCAGGACCGACAGAAATGAAAACTTGAATTAATACGTGTGTATTTCTTGAATCGTCATTATCCCTCATTCCCATCCTCCCTCACTCTATCCCTACCTTTCTCCCTCTCTCCCTCCATCCCTCCCATCCTGCATAACTTCCTAAGTCTCTCCCTCCCTACCTACCTTCCTTCCTTACTCCCTTCCTCCCCCTCTCCGTGTCTATCCATTTATCCATCCATTTTTGAATATGGAAAGCGTGACTTATATATTTATTACATCTTCTTAAACTACGATTCTAAACATAAAACATCAACATTACCTATAAGAAACGTTTGACAAAACTATTATCCGTTTAATGGGTTGTCTTCGCTAAAGTATACCTACCATACACCATTACCAATGTATAAGATCAGATTTCCGCCGTCTGATTGCATCTGCCTCGCCCTGAGGGCTTGTATTACAAATATTGATATGAAATTGCAGTACCGGAGCGTCCCCATCCCCTCCAAACCTCTATTAGTTTGTTCTCATAAAACTTTCCAAGCCTCGACTGTGAGTAATGACTGTGAAGGTACACAGTTTTTTTTTTTTTTCTTTGCTGAAATCCCTTTGGATACCCCCCTGCCGGCTAGCGGGGGCGGTTATGTCGAGCTTGAACGGTCTCGG
The DNA here is from genome assembly GCA_946251805.1 of Cybosia mesomella. NCBI lineage: Eukaryota > Metazoa > Arthropoda > Insecta > Lepidoptera > Erebidae > Cybosia > Cybosia mesomella. The sequence goes on from OX276406.1 coordinate 7,310,506, forward strand.
GTCTGAAGACGACGGGGTGTAAGGTTGCCCATAGAGCATATCCCTCGCACCCCGACTGACCCTGGGCCATCTCCGGTTTCGAGATGGCCCCCTCGGGTTTGGGAACCACGGTGTCCCCGTCTAAACAAATTCGTAGGAAAGTCTGGATTACTTAGCATGTCGTTGCCCACAGTCATGTACCTTTTTTTTTTATTTTTTATTTTTTCGTGCGGAAATCCCTTCGGATACCCCCCCGCGTGCCAGCGGGGGCGGTTATGTCGGGCTTGAACCGACTAAAACCGCACGCCGTCTCGGGTCTACAGACGCCGGGGTGTAAGGTTGCCCATAGAGCATATCCCTCGCACCCCGACTGACCCTGGGCCATCTCCGGTTTCGAGATGGCCCCCTCGGGTTTGGGAACCACGGTGTCCCCGTCTTGCCCCGGTTTGGGGGAGGGGCGCTAGTCGCCCCACCGTCCCGGCCTGCTTCTGCTGGGGTGACAGGTGGCCTCACCCGCCACCCCCAGGCCTGCGCTCATGGAGGACGGAGGTCGTTAAGCGACCTCCGGCGCCTGAGTTGCCTGCGACGCGCGGCGAGCAAGTTGCGGGCTCGGCGGACCGGGAGAGTTCTAAGTCTCTCCCGGGCGCGCTCCGCCACCTCCTTCGCGAGCATTACATGCTCGCAGAAGGAGGCGGCGGCGGCCCACGCGCTCGCGCTCCGCACCATTGCCGCAATCATGCTGCCGAGCGAGAGGACTCCCACCCCGATGGCTGCCACGAGGTCACGCCTCGGCGCCTCCCACGCCGGGCAGTCCGCCAGCGTGTGCAGCCCTGAGTCCTCGCTCGCGTCGCAGTGATGACACTCAGGCGTTGGCTCCTTCCTGATCCGATGCAGGTGGTCCCCGAAGCACCCCTTCCCTGAGATCACCTGCGTCAGTCGGTAGGAGAGGCTTCCGTGTCGCCTCTCCAGCCAATCCTCCATGATGGGCCTTACCGCCGCTATTGCGGCGTGCCCTGCGCTTGGTTGCCCAAGTCGTTCCTTCCACTCCACCACGATGGCCTGGCGGAGCTGGGACTGCACGGCCTCGATTTCTCGAGGCTCGGGGTTCCATCCCTGCTCCCGCGCCTCCTTTCGCCACTGGTACAGTTGCGAAAGGGCTCTCGCTTCCAGGTCCCATGGCGTAGTTCCGGCAAGGAGACTCGCCGCCTCGAAGGAGATCGTGCGGTACCCTCGGATGACCCTGATGGCCAGAACCCGCTGCGGAGCGCGCAGCATCCGCACAGTTCTGGTCCTCAGGGCCTCCGCCCATATTGGGCACCCATACAGGGCCATGGACCGCACGATCCCCGCGTAGAGTCTCCTGCAGGAGTCATCGGGCCCCCTCATGTTGGGCAACAGCCGAGCCAGAGCAAGAGCTGTGCCCTTCAATTTGGGGGCCAGACTTCGGATGTGCTCTCCGAAGTCCCATCGGCCGTCGAGCACGAGCCCCAAATATTTCATTTGGGGCTTGATGCCGATGCGATTTCCTCCCACGATGAGACTGGATCCCTCGGGTGGCTTGCTCCGAGGCCCATGGAAGAACAGGGCCTCGGTTTTATGCAGGGCCACCTCGAGACCCAGCCGCCGGATCCGCCTAACGACTTGGGCAACCGCGGTCGTGGCCTTTCGGGTCGCTTCGCGGTACGTCGCCCCGCACGCCGTCACGAGCGTGTCGTCCGCGTAGCACGTGACGGCGGCACCGCCTACGAGCTCACCGCGAAGCACCCAGTCGTATCCGATGTTCCACAGGAGCGGCCCCAGGACCGATCCCTGTGGAACACCGCACGACATTTCACGCCGACCGAGACCGGTCACGGTTGGGTAGATGACGGCTCTCTCCGTCAAATACGCCCCGACTATGCGGCGGAGGTAGAGAGGCACTTCGTGATACACGAGCGCCTCCCTAATGCAACCCCAGGGCAAGGTGTTGAACGCGTTGGCGATATCCAGGGACACCGCCAACATCACCTCACCCCGGGCTACTGCATCCTCCGCCAGAGCCCTCACGCGCATGATGGCATCCACGGTGGAGCGCCTCTGGCGGAAGCCATATTGGCCATCCGCCAGGTCCGGCCCCACTCTTGAGAGGTGCTCGACGAGGCGCTTCGCAATTACTCTTTCAAAGAGCTTGCACACCTCGTCGAGCAACACTATGGGCCGGTAGGCGGACGGCGAGTCCGCCGGGCGCCCCTCCTTTCGGATGAGGACCAGTTTCCCCGTCTTCCACAATTTCGGAAACTGGCCCCGCTCCAAACATGCGCTGAGAAGCCCTCTCAGTCGGGGCTCGAGAGCGTCGTCGACTAGAGCTAGGACCCACGCTCGGCCTGGAATGCCGTCGGGTCCCGGGGCGGTGTGTTTGGCTCTTAGCCTTCTCACCGCCAGCTCTAGTTCTACCCAAGTGACCTCGGGCACGTCGTCGTCTTCCACGTCGGGCGCCATGCGCAACCGAGGCGGAGTCATCCGCGGTGGAACATGTTCCACCGCCCGCGCTGGGAACAGGGAGCCAACAACTCCTCCGAGCAGATCCGGCTGGAGACACCGGGTTAACGGCGGGGCCTTGGGGCGCAGCTTGCCCCTCACCATCCGGTAGGGCCGCCCCCAAGGGTCCCGCTCCAGCGTCTCCAGCAGCTCGCGGAAGGCGTCCCGTTTGGAACGCCTTATCTCCGCTCGGAGGGCTCGTCTGGCCTCCCTGTATCCCTCGTACAACTCCGCCTCTCGGGCCTCCGCATCTGCGGGGCGGCGACGCCTCCTACGGAATCGGGCCCACCGGCGGTGCGTGATCACGCAGCCCCGTCTGAGCTGCGCGATCTCCGACGACCACCAGTAGACCTGACCCCTCGGATTATAGGGGGGAGCCCTAGGCATCGCCGCGTCACAGACGCGGGTCATGGCCTCCCGGAACCACTCCGCCTCATCGTCTATGCTGACAGGCCTGTCCGGCGCAGGGGCCCAGGCCTGTACGATGGCGGCTTCCAGGAGGAGCTCCCGATCAAGTCGCTTAAGCGCCCAACGTGGCTCGGGTGGAGCCGGTGCAGCCGGCGCGTCGCTCGCAGGGGGGGACACGTCAAACCGAATGTATCGGTGATCCGAACTTGTGTCCTCCCCCAAAACGACGCGCCAGCCCTGAACACGTCGCGCCAACGAGGGGCTCGCGAACGATAGGTCCACGATGGAGCTACCCCTCGAGGTCACGAACGTGTCCACGGCTCCCCGATTTAGGAGAACTAGGCCGAGTCGTGCGGCCCAGTCCACCAGTGCCCTGCCTCTATGCCCCGTCGCGCCCCTTTCGTGTCGGGAACCCCAGGCATACGACCAGGCGTTGAAGTCCCCGAGCACAAGGACCGGACGGGGCTGGCAGGCATTGACGACGACGGCCAGCTGACGGAGTCTCGTCTCGCGCGGTCTCGGTTCGGCGTGATATAAGCGGCCACGACCGCTATATCCCCAACCGCCGCCGCCACGCAGCCGGGTCCCCTTGCAACGACGGCAAGAGGGGGGCTGCCGGCGGCAGGGTTGTGCACCAGTGCCGCCGACCCATCCAGCGCGGTTTCCCAGGTAGGCCCGAGGAACCGGTGGGTGTATGGGTCGGCGACAGCGGCGACATTTATGGCCCACTGTGCCATGCTCTGGCGCAGAAGATCCTGAGCATGGGCACCGTGGCCAACGTTCACCTGCAGGATGCGGAGTTGAGGATCCATTATGGAACACCCATCTCCGCATCCCGCTGTGAACTAGAGGCGGAAGGCCGGCCTCCCGGCTTCGGCTCCCCTCCGGCGCAGGCCTTGCTGCCAACCCTGTGGTCGGCCGGCTTGCCTCCCGCTGCATACCTAAAGCAGTGCAGCGGGGCATCGCACGTGCCGGCCTTGTGACCGGGTTGGCCACAGCGGAAGCAACGGTCACCCACCGTCACTTCCGCCGTGCAGTGCACCCCCACATGGCCCACCGACAGGCACCTGAAGCACCTGGCCGGTCGAGCCTGCAGGAGCCGTGCCTGCGCCCTCAGGAAGCCTCCCACCAGGAGGCTCCGCCCGTCTGCGACCTTTTGGGCCGCCGCGATAGGGCAGCCGACAACTGCTGCCCCCTGTCCACCGCGGCCGAAGCGTATAGCTCCGGCCTTTACTGTGTCCGGGGAGCAGTCCCCGGCCTCCGCCACGGCGAGCCTGAGCTCTTCTGCCGTGACGGAGTCGTCCAGGCCCGTAATGCGCACTTCTGCGCATTTAATGGGCCTGGACACCCGGACGTCGGCTGCGTCCAGCGACTCCCTCAGCCGAGCCGCTAGGGCGTCGGCCTTGGGGCCACTGGCGGCGCCAGGGACCTCAAGAAGCCGGGCTCCCGTCCGTGTGCTCTTGCACCGGACGCCCGGGATCTCGAGGGCCTTTAAATCGACGTTGGCCTTAACTTTGGCCAACACCTCGGCATACCCCATGCCCCTACCCGCTGCCTCCGCCGTCAGGGTGACGACGACGGCCGTGGTACGAGGGGCACGGAGCATCCCTGGCGCTGTCTTCGCGGCGGCCGCGGCCTTCCTGGCCTTCTTGGCGGCCTTTTTGGCGGCCTTCCGCCTCTTCTTGTTGGCTCCAGCCACCTCCCAGCCCCCTTCCAATGGGGTGGAGGTGGCCGGAACCACGGCTGGGGCTGGGGCTGGGGCCAGGGCTGGGGATGTCTTCCCCTTGCCCTTCCCCTTGCCTTTGCCCTTCCCCTTACCCTGAGCGGGAGGGGGCTGAGGAGCCGGCTCCGGCAGGGTCACAACCGCACCCGCAGCCGGGCGGGTGGGGCCCCTCTTGGCTACAGCCGCGTAGACGGCCGCTGGTGGCGCCAGAGGCGGACGGCGGATGGAGTCCATTAGGGCCTCCATCCGACACATCATCCTCTCCTCCAGCGCCTCCATGTAGGGGAGCCAGGACTCCGCCGGCGGTGCCCTTGGCTGCGCCGGCCGCACCGACTGTGCCGGCTGCTGGGCCGGTTGCACTGGCCGCTCCGGCCGCGCCGACAGCGCAGGCTGCGCTGACCGACTCGCGGACGAGCGAGTCGCGCGCGCCGGCTCCGCCGGTTGCGCCCGCTGCGCCGTTTGAACCGAGCTCGCCATCCCCCTCTTGAGCTCCTCGACGGCTGCAGCTAGTCGAGCCGTCTCCCGACGGGACTCGGCCAGCTGCGCCGCCAGGCCCTCATTCTCGGAGGCGATGTCGAGCACAATGCTCAACATCGCCTCTTGCTCAGGGCTTGGGGACCCCCGGAACGACGCGGTCACCCTCTGGAGTTTCTCCAAGAGAGACCGCGTCCCACCGCTCGGCTCCGGCACCGCCGAGGTGGAAGGCCTTGACGGTGACTCCCGCATAACCCTGCCAGGGGCTGAGGGCGCTCGGGTGGATGGCCCAGCCCTCGTTCCCCCTCGCGCCCCTCGGCGGCCTGCAGCGACCTTGGACGCCGGCTTCGACGTCTCGTCACTGCTGGAGGAGGAGGAGGTCGTCCCGGTGAGGGTATAATCCTCATCCGAGACTTCCTCTCCCGCCCGAGCCCTTGCTCGCCTCCTGCGCTTTCGGGTCCTCTTAACCCCCAGACCCAACGGGCTACTAGCCCGGCTTCGCTCGTTGGCGGTGTCGAAACTCTCCGACACCGCCGAGGTATTTAGCGTCACCTCCACGCTTGACTGCTGCGCGATCTCCGCGCAGACTCCGTCGTTCTCGTTTTCCTTTATCATGCCGATTTCGTTAGTTTTGGGGTTTCCATGCCGTTTTTTATTTGTATATTTGTTTTCAATGTCCATAACATATCCCACGAGTATGGGGGAAAGGTGGTCCATCCAGGCGGTGCCCCCTGCACCTGGATAAGCCTATATACTATGGAGGTCGGCTGGTATCCATAGGGTTTTACGACTTTGCTGTCGGGTGTTATAGACTTTTCCTTGTCGTGGGCCGGCCAATAAAGGCAAGCCCTCCGGTCAGCAAGTTCACAGCGTACCCTTCTGGAGCCACCAGTCAGGTCGTTGCTGATCACCTGCCGATTACGGAACGCGAGAGGATGGCTAGTCCTCTCTCACCGGCGGCGGCACAAGTGCCCGTCGGCCCCTGCGTTAGCAGTGGGCCAACCCGCCCCTGGATCCCCTAGGATCCTATGGTGGCCTCAGCCACAAACACCATCGCTCATCCTGTCTCCTCTGAAAGCAGAGGAGTACGGAGAGCGATGTGTTCCCGCCACGTTGGGTATTCGCCGACGATCAATGCCAACCCCATAAAGGGGAAACCATTGACCGCCGCCCAGGGTGTACCGGCCCCTCCGGTTCCGTTCCCCCCGGACTGCAGCGGGATCGGAGTCGGAACGACACTCGAGGAGGTTACCCAACACACACCCCCACAGTCATGTACCTACCTCGTCTCAGGATGGTCATAAACCTAAATATACCTCGATCATTTCACATTTTCTATTTGATTTGAGGAGGACCCTGCTGTATCTCCGGGGTTCGAAGTCTAATGTCAATAAAACTTATATAGGACCAACCTGGACATTCATAAGAAAAAGAAAATTGATACAGCGAACATAGAACCCCCTTCCTTTTTGAAGTCGGTTATTCGAATTTAAGTTACTTAACAAAATGGTATACCTTGTTTTCGTGCGGAATTCTTCACGGATACCCCACTCTCCCCTCCCCCCTTCGACCAGCTAGGTGGTTATGTTGAACTCCGAACCGAAAACTAAAAAAACATACCTACAACGACCATCACTTAAATTACCAATAAGGGATAGTAAGTATTCTGCATCTCGTCGCATCTTCACTCTATATACTTAGAATAAACACAAAAAATATACGTCTGCAATCGATCACTTCACTAAAGCAATTCAAATCCATTAGGCATACATATATGTCAATAGCGTTTGGTACCTACCACAATTCCTCATTACAAAAATTGTTTCACTAACCTTGGTTAACTGTATCCGGAATAAGCATATAGGCAGTAGTGTTGTCACTCATGTTGAAACTCCATTATGTAAAGAGGACAATTAACCTTAGCATCCTCGTGATGCATTTCAGAATTCTACTCCTACTAATAATATAAATGTTAAAGTTTGTGAAAACCCGACCCCACCAGGCGAGGCTGCGGTGGCGGCCAAAGTCCGCCGGCAACCTTGGGGTTATCCTTTCGAGGGCTTACCCGGGGTGCCCGGCAACGGACACTTGGTGAGGACACCGTGCGGTTTTAGTCGAGACACGACATTGTAGTGAGTAGACGAGTTACCTACTAAACCGACCAGTAGCGTACATACTCAACGAGGCACGATATCACGCCACCTCGGATGATGCATACGTCACAGAACATCCGATGGGTCGGCAACGATTAACTTGTACCTTTTTTTTTTTTTTTTTTTTTTATCGTGCGGAAATCCCTTCGGATACCCCCCCGCCGGCTAGCGGGGGCGGTTATGTCGGGCTTGCACCGACTAAAACCGCACGCCGTCTCGGGTCTTCAGACGCCGGGGTGTAAGGTTACCCATAGAGCATATCCCTCGCACCCCGGCTGACCCTGGGCCATCTCACCACTAACAGCATCGCTCATCCTGTCTCCTCTAAAAGCAGAGGAGTACGGAGAGCGATGTGTTCCCGCCACGTTGGGTATTGGCCGACGATCAATGCCAACCCTATGAAGGGGTGAAGGGGAAGCCATTGACCGCAGCCCAGGGTGTACCGGCCGCTCCGATTCCGTTCCCCCCGGACTGCAGCGGGATCGGAATCGGAGCGACACTCGAGGAGGTTACCCGACACACACCCCCGATTAACTTGTACCTGAGTGAAGCTACATAGGCCACGCCTATTCATCGCTTCTATTATGCGAGTGGCGCGGGCGCAAGGTGGCGACATTAAGTCTATTGTCCTCAGGTAGACGCCTATTGTAGAAACGGTCAAGCACGAACCGTTATTACTATTATTAGCCTAGTGGTATGGGTAAAGGACTGCTGAGACGAGGTCTCGGGTTCGATCCCAGGTATTACCATGGCACACACCAATGACTTTTCGATGCTTTTCGAAGTTATGTGTGTATTTATCGCAGGTTTATAAGTGCCCGGTTAATGGCAATAGGCTCGCCACCTATTACATTGGGACCTAAAAAAACATAAACTGGCGAAACGTGGGTGCTAGCACCTCTGCCTACCCCTTCGGGGATATAGGCGTGAGTTTATGTTATGTTATGTTATGTTATGAATGTTTATTATTGTTAATTAGATTTTTGTATAAAAACCCGTGTGCAATCTATGATTGTAACAGTCTGCTAATCAACTTCCTTACTGTAAATACTTGCCAATATAATTGTATACTGCAAACCGCTGCTTTTATTCCTGCTTACTTACACGCTATTGTAAGTGGTCGCAACCAGCTACCTTGACCACTTCAACATAACTGTTAAAATGATCGCAACAAATATTCAATTTGTTAGTGACAAACATCTGGCAACACTGGTTGTAATTAGAACTACTCTTTTACTAATGGCGTGTCTGCTCCTTTTTATAATATACTGCTCCAAGAAGTAAACGTGCTTTCTTTTAATATCCCTAAGAATAGCTGCGAGGAACTCCACACTTTCATCTGGTTATGGGCCCAGCGTGCTCTAAAACTTATGATTGTCGGTTCCTTGTGGTTATCTTGTCGGGATAGTCGCGGTCAAGCGAGTGAAGAAAAAAAGGCGCCGCCATTACACGGAAAAAGGGCGTTGGTGACACGAGGCCGGTTAAGGTATACAAATATTCTAATAGAAGTGTGGCATTAAAAGCTCGGTCAAGAGCAATCCAGGATAATGGAATTCTTTAATCAAGCCGGGTCACACGGTCAACAATTGGAAGATGCGGCAGGATGGACTGCGTGGGCATTCCGGGTCAAGGTTATGCTAAAAGCGGCCGGGATTTTCGGCGTGGTGGATGGAACAGAACCAAGTCCTGATGCAGCTAAAGGCGATGAAGTCGTAAAATGGCGCAGCAAGGACTCCAAAGCACAAGGTATTTTAGTCAGAGAAGTTAATACCTCAGATAGTAAGTTGCCATACTGCCAAAGAAATTTGGGATAAACTCCACACTATTTATGAACAGAAAGGGGAATTGTCAGTACATATTCTACATTGTACTTTTGTACTTTTTTTTACAACATTGTATTTTTTAGTTGCAGTTATTAAACAGTATCATATGTTCATTTGGTTGTGAATATTTCTTACATAATAAAAATCATTAGGATTGCAAGTTATGCACTTAACTAAGTTCATTAAAATATTCTTTGGATGTTAAGGTCTGTGTCACATAACTTATTTAAGGATTTTGTATGTAAAGTTTATAAAGGAAATATTTGTTGAGGGGGGGTTGTTAAAATGATCGCAACAAATATTCAATTTGTTAGTGACAAACACCTGGCAACACTGGTTGTAATGTAGAACTACTCTTTTACTAATGGCGTGTCTGCTCCTTTTTATAATATACTGCTCCAAGAAGTAAACGTGGTTTCTTTTAATATCCCTAAGAATAGCTGCGAGGAACCCCACCATTTCATCTATAACCACCCCCGCTGGCCAGCGGGGGGGTATCCGAAGGGATTTCCGCACGATAAAAAAAAAAAAAAAAGATGTTTTGATGTTTGCTACTCAATCACGCTCAAACGGCTGAACGGATCTGGTACCTACGGCTACGGCAGAACGTTACAGGCATAAATCATAGTCTGGAATAACACATAGGCCACTTATGATCCCTGGAGATTCCCCTTGCTTCCCCAACGGGATCAGAACTACATTCGGATCCGCGGGCAACAGCTAATACGTTTAATAAAGGACTTTTGCTCTCTCATTCACTCGCTTTTATCGTGTGACTAACTTATATACATTTCAATTGTTACATACTTTTAAAATTAGTTTTAATACTACACTCATAAAAAACAAATACCATAATACTCGATCCACAGTATTAATCGTTATAAAATATCAGTAGTTAAAACGTTTGAATGTCAACTTTGACAAACCCAAAGTAGGTGCTTCCCTTATTTACTGTTTCACTTTAAGGTGTGCAATTACTTAATAGCACTTGCTTGGCCGAAATTTAATTCAGCCACGCAAACTGTATGTTTGAAGACTGCTAGACTACCAATGCTATATTAACAAGTCAATTACTGAATCAGAAAGACTATAATATATATACAACAAAAGCTTTTAGTAGTAACCATCATTATCATCTTCTTAGCGTGGTTCCCGATTGCATCCGAGGTTTTCAACTCCGTCTGACCTTCGAACCCCGAAAAGAAAGCCTTCACCAGAGCCTCATCCGTCAACCAGCAAGTGACCGGCTTACAGGTGAGGTTCGCTTGGCCCCGAGCCCCGTACACCCTTTAAGTAGTAACCATGTCATGGTAAAACTCAACTTAAAGTCATGATGAAATACGTACACAAAATTTTCTATTTGTTTTGATGACCGTTGAAGAGTTCCTATGGTTGGAGATAATACTGGATGTCATCGGAACTGAACCAACATGGAAAAAAACTCCGTAGGACAAGATAACGATACAGATGCCATAACGAGACCGACCGCAGTATGCATCGCAGCCTGCGGTTGCGGTCGAGCGCAGTGCCGCCTATGGTAGCGACACTTTTTCACCTGGCACGCGGGGGGGTATCCGAAGGGATTTCCGCACGAAAAAAAAAAAAAAAAAAAAAAAAAGACACACACTCCCTCCTGGATACCCCCTGCCGGCCAGCGGGGGTGATTATGAACAGGATTCGAACCGACTAAAACCGCACGCCGTCTGGGGGTCTTCAGACGCCAGGGTGTAAGGTGACCCATAAGGCATTTCCCTCGCACTCCGGCTGCAGTAGATCTCGTACATTTTTTTTTTTCGTGCGGAAATCCCCTCGGATACCCCCCCGCCGGCCAGCGGGGGCGGTTATGTCGGGCTTGAACCGACTAAAACCGCACGTCGTCTCGGGCCTGCAGACGCCGGGGTGTAAGGTTGCCCATAGAGCATATCCCTCGCACCCCGACTGAGTAGATCTCGTACCTTTACCCGATATAGAATGTCGGACGTGTATAATGCTGATAACTTAAAGAATACCTTAATTCAGATAAGATTTGGAGTACCCAAATTAACATACAAACATTTGTAAGTTACATAAAAGCTTGTAATATTGTATTATGTGACTACAAAACCCAGATAGCACAAAGTGCAAGACCAGTGTTAATACATTCCAGTATGACCCAGTGTTATCCCGGTACATCGCCCACGGTGCAATCTATTATTAACCTCGCCTAGCCTAGCAATATTTTTCCTCTCTCACAGTGATGAAAAGTAATTTCAAACAGACTATAGAAATCTAGTGGGGCGGAAATCACACAGTGATTGTCAAACTTCGGGCCAAACTTAGATATTTTTGTTGCAGTATTTTTATTCAAAATTACAGACCTTAGGCTTTATGCATATTATTCGACGCGTCTTTATATATTGAGCAATAAATATTTCAGTTTCGTTCAGAGTCTGGTTGTTTTATGTAAATATACAATATACGTATTGTCATTGTCACTCAAATGTCAAATTCAAATACGCGTTACTCTGATAACTCGAAAGAAACTCACTTGTAAAAGTTTTTTAGGGACAATTTGTATGGTAGGTACCCGAAACCTTGAACGTACAAACCCCAAAATCTAATCAGTTCTTCCCATTAACCAAACAAGATGATTGGCGAAAGAATTTTTTAAATCGGATAAGTGGTTCTTGAGTTATTGCGTAAACAGACATCCAGACATCCAGACATCCAGACCAACAGACAGACCGACACAAAAATTTTTTTTGCTTAATTAGACTTAGAATCATGTGAAACGTCGAGAAAAATGATAAAAAGTGGGTGTAAGATTTTGATTTTTTTTGCGAGATTTTAAGACTTCGGTGTCCACCTGGTTGGTGGCCCGAAGTAACTAAGACTTTGAATTGAAACACGTAAGCTACACAAAGTATTATAAGACGTTGATATATTTTGATATGACAATGTCTTATATTTTTTTTAGTATTTTATATTACTTAAAAAAGCCACAACTATAAACAGTTTTGACTTCATTAGGTTGTGGCTGTTTTACTATCTTACTTCAAAGTTAGTTCAAATTGTGGGTTTCCAAGAAGTTTGTTACCGAACGGAAGGATCGCAGACAATCCCCTAGATACGACCCTTTTTTTTTATCGTGCGGAAATCCCTTCGGATACCCCCCCATGTGCCAGTGGGGGCGGTTATATCGGGCTTGAACCGACTAAAACCGCACGCCGTCTCGGGTCTACAGACGCCGGGGTGCCCTAGATACGACCCTAAGAACCGTTTAGGCTTAAAGTGTTTACTGTATTATATAATGTTATTTCTTGGTATATGTATATATTAAATATGTATAGAACATCTATGTAGAAATTCTTGTGAACGTACAACAGTGGATTACAAACGACTCTAGGAGGCGAATCGCTTATGAAGCTAATACTAAAGTCACTAAAATATAAACACCAGCAAGCTACCATGTGCCTATTAACTTATCTACTGAAAAACACGTTACAATACATCAACCAATCAATGCTCCCGATGTGCGCCATAGTACCCATCTTGCGCATCCATACTGTTTCAGGTAAATATACCACTTACGTATTCAGCATGACGTATTCAGGATTAACATCGTCAAGAAAATATTTTAGGTGATCGATACAGTCTCCCTTACATTTTTGCGAGATTGACAAAGACAAATAGGAGCGCGACCTTTTACGCTCTACGGGGAACATTGGGGATTTTGAATATGTAAGCCGTCCTGACAATAAAAAACGAGTACTTTGAGAATAGGATAAGGAATAGGTTTTTTAAATAAGTAATCAAATACTTAATGTATGTTTGTTTCCTCAAGATGCTATTTTAAATTTCGATGATTTTCGAAAATCTTTAAACGATTAGAGAATACTACTGAACATTAAAAAACTGAAAATTAATTATTAAAATCCTAGAAAGTACCTTTGAGGACCATGGAACGTTTATGTAAATACTCGCTGTTGACCGTGGCTCCGCCCACGTAAAATACTGATTTCGGTTCTGCGATCCACAGAAACCTATTCCCGGAACAGAAAGAAACTTATGTGCTAATCCTGGCTATAATATATTTCTGATCCAAATTTTATCCAGATTTCGTATAACCGTTATTTCGTGAAGGAGAACAAATATTCATTTATCAAACTTTCACGAAGACTCCTTTGAGTTCTGAACTAGGTGCAGATGGTATTTCACGACGGAGCATTAGTGTCTGTCAAACAGATTCGCCCCTATGTGAAATACTGTTCTCATCTCTGCGATAGCTCTGCACAGTGCGTATTAGACGGTCTCGACAGATGGAACCGGGGTGCCATCCGTATCATTGGTAGTCCTGAGGTTACTAATCCCTTAAAACCTCTGTACTTGCGTAGAGACATTGCCTCTCTGGATGTATTTTAACGCCTCTACCACGGCGAGTGTTCTGATGAGTTCTCTTTCTTCTAATCCGCAACTAATCCCACCGTGTCCCTAACGATTCAGAACGACACGTGCTAGACAGCGATACCACCTGCACACGATAGAGACAATACCGTCCCGAACTCAGCGGTTCAGTGGTTCCTTTCTTTTTTTTTATACCACTAAGGTGGCAGACAAGCACACGGCCCACCTGATGGGAAGCGGGTACCGCGGCCTATGGACGTGTGCAACACCAGTGGCGTCACACTCGCGCTGCCGACCCTGTAAAGGAAAGGGGATGGTAAAGGAGTTTGGGAGGGGATGGGAAAGGAGTTTGGGAAGGGATGGGAAAGGAGTTTGGGCTCCGGCACTGTCACTCAACAAACGGAACGCAACAGTTCAAATACTGTTACTTAGCGTCGATATTCTGTGAGAGGGTGGTGCTTCCCCGGTCGAGTCGGCCCATTCATGCAACGGCCAAAATGACTGTTGCTTGACTCTACCACTCATAAAATTCTTTCTTTTCTTTGTCGCACGATAACGATGCTCTACCCGCATACGTGTTGCCTTCTTCTTACTCGTACAATCTAAGGTTCTCTAAGCGGGGCGTGAAAAAAGCATCTGGTGAGGCCGTCAAGGTAGGGGCCACTATTTTAGAATTCTTAGCATCTGGGATAGGGGCTCGTATTTTCAGGACTACATTCCAGCGTCTCACCATCCAGCGGGGTGTAGTCAATTGACGGACAGAATATTTAAAAAAGAATCTCTGGAAGTAGGAGACAATTTACATTACACTAACAGAACAGTAACGAACTCGCCTTAATTTGTAAGTACTGTTTAAGTTAGACACAAATGACTTCATCGTCTCAATTAAAGAGTAATTTTGTTTTTCTTTTGCGGGTTGGGAAAGCTCTGAGCTCTAAGGTGGCAACATCAACACACCCGCTTAAAGGAATTTGGGATTGGGAAACCAGCCTGAGTACCGCGTCACTAATGTAATGTCATACTGAAATATAAATTTTAACTATTAGAGTTATCGGTGTATTTACCATGTGTTGCTTTAAGTATTCGATATTTCAGCTTTATAAGCATCGTGTGTCGTGAATGTGATATACATGAAAACTTAGAGGTTTAAGCATGACAAACGTATTATCAATATGACATTAAATAAGTAAAAGCTTATTTCTCAAGAGTATTTTTAAAACCTAAGGTACACGAGTGAAACCCGAAGGGGCCATCCACCCGAGGGGGCCATCTCGAAACCGGAGATGGCCCAGGGTCAGTCGGGGTGCGAGGGATATGCTCTATGGGCAACCTTACACCCCGGCGTCTTGAAGACCCGAGACGACGTGCGGTTTTAGTCAGTTCAATCCCGACATAACCGCCCCTGCTGGCCGGCGAGGGGGTATCCGAAGGGATATCCGCACGAAAAAAAAAAAAAAGTACACGAGTGAAATGCTGCCCACTTGTCTCGGAGACTAAATATAACCGTGTATGTGAGGTTGTTAAAATAACAATTTAATTTAGTTAAGTGGTAACATGGATGCTGCCTAGGAAATTATGCTGGAAATTCAATTTGAGAACAACCGTGAAGAATCCTTTAGATGAGATCCTCCAACATTAAGATGAGGAAGTAGAGTTTTACATACATATACTCACGCCTTTTTCCCTCCTGGGTAGGCAGAGACAATAGCGCGCCATCTGCTTCTATCCTTATGCACTTCACGAGCTTTCTCTACTGTTCTCTTACTGTCTTTCCACAAGCTTGTAGATGAGGTTTGATTGGGCCCCAAAGCTCTTGATGCGGCTTCTTTATGGCGTCTTTATTAACATAATATCAAAACAAAAAATATGTTATACCTACTACTTGGCATTTTTTTTATTAGACAAGAATATTCATCAGTACATTATAATTTACGAAGTTTTAGCTCCAAGTGGTCTCTTTAATATACAAAAATACCTTCTTTATTTACTGGTAGGTACAGTCCCCCTTAGCCGTAGCATAACACATTTTTTATTTATTTATAGTTAAATAAAACGGTACATAACCAATTACATTAGATAACTTAGGTTTACATAGTATAACACAACATAACATAGTATAAGGCATGTCTCTCATATTTGTATGGAAGATTTGATTGCATACTTACTCTCGGAAAATATACGACATACACGCATTACATCCTCCCATTCATCCGCAAACAGATCGCAATCAGGGTAAGCTGAGAGGAGATCGTTGAGCACATCCAGCGTTCGACACACTGGGGACTCAGCTCTAGCAACTGTTCGGCAAGGAGGCCGAGCAAAAAGTCTATGGCGACGGTTCTCGCGGTGTGCTAAATATTTGTTGGGGACATATAAACGGCAGAACAGGCTATGCAGATCGGGACAGTTGATGACTCCACGAAGAGACCTACATGCAACTGTGAGCTGATCTAGGCCTCTTCTTACCTCCAGTGAGTTAAAACCCAATACGCCCAGCAGATAGTTTGTGTGGTACATGAAGGGATACAACTGGTACAATTTTTTGAAAAGAAATCGTAGGAATGTCTTCTGCACTTTTTCAAGCATCAATATTTGTTTTGCTGCATAGGGACTCCATATACAGGAGCTGGCCTCCATCTTACACCTGACTAGAGAGGTATATAAAAGAACAATAACGTCAGGGTTCTGGAAGTCGTGGGCATTCCGCAACACAAATCCCAAGCGTCTATAGGGCTCCTTAGCAAGTGCAGATATATGGTCACTAAATGTTAGGCTTGGGTGAAAAGTTACGCCCAGATCCTTTACACTAAAAACTCGAGTGAGTACATCATCATAGAGATTGTACTCATAGTCAATTAATAGTAAACGACGGCTGAAGGTCATTACATGACATTTGCTGGTGTTAAAATGCAATTTATTTATAATGCTCCATTGACTGAGGGCGTCAATATCTCTTTGAAGGAGTTTACAATCTTCCTCCGCTTCTACTTCCATGATCAATTTGAGATCATCAGCGTATAAGAGGCAATTCGCTGATTTTACCGTACACGTACCGATTTTACGTGACCGACCACCTTATAGGTCTAAAATCTTTCATAAAATAATAAACCTATATATATAGTATATAGTATTATATATATATATATATAATATATTATATATATATATATTTATATATATATATATATATATATATATATATATATATATATATATATATAATACAGTATATATTTACAGATATTCTCCTGAGTGTAACCATTTACACGCGTTGATCTACCCTGAATTATTTGAAATAAACACATTTTCTTAGACGTATTTAGGTAACGACACACATTTTTAGTCTCTTTATGTTTTCGTATCCTTAGAACACGTCCCGAGCCTACGTCACGAATATTTTAATATTAATGTCTAACTCAACGCATGTCCAATGGTGTAGGGATTAGGGAACTTTGAGTGTTTGTGCAGACATCTACACATCAAAGCAATTTTTCGATGACTTCAGCTGACTGACAGATATTTAACTTTGGCAATATTTGCAAGGACGGTTTAGGTTTATGAACTGACGACCCGAAAAGGTAGCTGGGATAAACTAGATGCGGAAAGCGGGGGATCAGATGGTATGGCGCACATTAGGAGAGGTCTATGTCCAGCAGTAGGCTGGATGAAGGTAAATGTTACGTAATTTTGTGAATCATGTCTCCTAAAATGCAACAGAAACGTCAGGATCAGTTTAAAAATAAATAAAGTCGGTTAACTGACGATAGTTGAACGTGACAACGTCATAAGAACGCGAGGTGACGCCGCATACGTCATGTGGTAACGCCACATACGTCGGTAACGCCGCATACGTCATGTGGTAACGCCGCGTCATGTTTTTTCGTGCGTGCAGCCGGCTCCATCGATTTATAAGACGTTGTCGTCAAAACACTCACTAAATTGTAAAAGTATTCGTTGAAAATAGTTTATTTCAAGTCTAGCTGATACCCGCGGCTACGCCTGCGCCTGGGTCGGTTATCGTTTTTGATAATATTTCCGGTTCTACTTAACCAATTGCAATCAAACATACGGCAGATTTTAAGTCTAACCAAGACCTTTCTAATAGAAAGAAGCCCATCAAAATCCGTTCAGTTGCTCTTGCGTCCCTCGCGAACAAACAGATAAACAGGCAATAATTTGAATTATTAATTTAAAATTCTAAAAGTATAAGTATATGTAGAGAAACTATAACTTGGCTTATAGCTAATGCCAATTAGCGAATGCAGCGATGCGCCATTACCATCCAATATTTTGAAAGATAGGATCGTAAGCTGAATCGACATTGTTTTGATTGCTTCAGCACTAAGAAATATCGTCTTAAGAATTCGACATAATCCTTAAGGCGTATACATATATACACTGTATATTATGTATGTGTAAGCTTGTTTACATGGCGTATCGGGGATAGTAATGATAAACGAGCGAATTTTGATCAATCTTACTTTACTACTTATTCAAACTTGAATGGATGAATGTTTGTTACTCAATCACACCAGAACAGCAAAACGGTTTTGGATGAAATTTGGTAAAGATAACGATTATAATCTGGAAAGCACATAGGCTTTTAATTTCGTCGATAAATTCCTGTGGGTTGCGGCAACGGGAACGTTGACTATGAAATATTCTAGAACACATTCTAATAGCATGTTGAATACAGTTAAACATACTAAGATGCTTTTCTATAATACTAATATATTCCTGCATACAAATATTTGGGGTGCGAGGGATATGCTCTATGGGCAACCTTACACCCCGGCGTCTGAAGACCCGACACGGCTTGCGGTTTTAGTCCGTTTAAGCCCGACATAACCACTCCCGCTGGCCGGCGGGGCGCTATCCGAAGGGGTCTCCGCACGAAAAAAGAAAAAGGTTCACTGAGAGATTATCAATCAATCTGTGTACTGTTAAACGGATTTATTATTGTTTTCTAGCATTCTTGGATGATCTAGGATCTGTCTTTTTATAGTCATCATCATCATCTTAGCATTGTTTCCGAGGTCTTCACCTCGTGGTCTGGTATCCTCTTACTTTTTCTCCTCCTTTATTTTGACTCTTATAAATTTTATGGGAGCAACTGCCGTCTGACTTCTCAACCTCAAGAATGAAGCCTGCGCCAGGGTCTCGTCCGTTAAGCAGTAGGTGTACCGGCTTCCAGTGAGGTTGGCTTGGCCCTCAAAGGTCTTTGTAGTGCCCCATACACCCCTGTCATGGATATAGTCTCTGTATCATTCATTCGTTGATGTAACTTTTACTGTAAATATATACACGAACATAACTGATTAATCTTAAGCATTGTACTTAATTCCCTGGCGTTAATATTCCGCCGTGTTCATGACCAAACCAACATTTAAACATTTAGTTCAACTTTTTGATACTAGGTGGCGTGTTACATCGCGATATGGTTTGTTCGCACACATTAGTATTTAAGCTAAAATAATTTATGTTATAATTGCGCTATTTTGAGAGGTCAACATACAGTTCGAATCAGTTCAGTCCACAGTGAGTTTATTTATAATTCCTACTAGTGGACACAAAAGTTCACCTTAGCGCATGAAGTTTCGGTGCTTTAACACGCCATAAACGATAATGTTCACAGCGTCGGTAAACTAGAGTATTCGGAGTTATCGTACCATCTATACGAGTCATTCTATTAGCTTAATATTAGGTCTTTACAGACTAGCAACGTATTCTTGATACATTGTGTTGGAAGGCTCAGAAACAGAAGATTAAGAAGCGACGGCAGCTTAATGGTTAAGGAGTCGGCGTTACGATCGAATGTTCCCGGGGTCGAATCCTGGCTATTACACTACCAATGTTAACCCACTCCTAACACAAACAAATTAGCTTCGCTGGAGGTTTCAGCGGAAATACTAGTAATTTCTGTTACTAGTATTATTTTAAAAACAATGAAGCGAGGGTGAATAGGCAACTTGGTAAAGGTCAACTTAGGCGTACGTAATAGTAGGTTAATCAATTTAATCTACTATTACGTACATAATGTTAATCAGATCAAGGACAGTTTAAAGAAAGGCCAGGTCAAAAGTCTACGCACCTAAGGTTTTAGATGGCCAAACGGCAGTCGCTCCTATAAACATTAAAAACATAACTTCACGCCTGTATCCCCGAAGGGGTAGGCAGAGGTGTATTACACACCCACTATTCACATACATACATAACTTCACGCCCGTATCTCCGAAAGGGTAGGCAGAGGTGTATTTTACACCCACGATTCGCCAGTTATGTTAAGATCCCAATGTAATAGGGGGCGAGCCTATTGCCATCTACCGGGCACATTATTAAGCGAGCGGTAATAACTACGAAAAGTCAGAGGTGTGTGCCCGGGGCGACTGGGGATCGAACTCGAGACCTCGTCTCAGCAGTCTGTCCGTTACGTACGCTACTGGGCTATCGCCGCTTCTCAGCAGTCCGTTACGTACGCCACTGGGCCCACTATTCGCCAAAGGGAAATATAAGCCAAAAGGAAGTAAATAAGTGCAAGCTTCGGATGCAACCAGGAACAAATGATGATGATGATAAAATAAACGAGCTATTCTATTTGCTAATAAGCAGTTAGTATACAAGTGACTTTCTTTTTTTTTTCATGCCGAAATCCCCTCGGATACCCCCGCCGGCCAGGTGGGGCGGTGGTGTCGGGTTTGAACCAACTAAAACCGCACGTCGGGGTGTAAGGAAGTATACAAGTGCCTTAGTCAAAATGTGCTGAATCACATCTAAATAATTCGACCAAAAAACCGACGAGACCTAAATAACCATTTTAGGTTTTGTCCTGCAAGTTGTTACATTATGGTATAAGGGACACCGCACACACGCAATAATATTGACAATAATATGTATTTATTTACAAACTTAATTATGTTTATCTACATTCTAGAACCCATATGACAAGCTCTGCTTAGTTTGGGTCTAGATGGCGTTGTGTACGTTGTCCTACAATATTTAATTATTTTGTTTTTTTTTGACAATTCGTATTTTATTTCAATTAAATTTTTAAGCATTTTGTACGCTTACTTTTTCTAAAGTCCCGTTCTAGATGTTCTCTTTTTCCGATCTAAATCGTATTTTATTGTCAATATTTTAATGTCAATAGTTTATTGTCAATATTATTGAGTGCGTTTGGTTAGCCTAAGAATCGTAAAGTACAATGTGGTGAATCGTTAACATAAACTTCATTCATACATTAGAGTAACGAAGTATAGAATCTACGCTTTGTTTTTTTTTTCAAGAAGTGATTTCAATACATAATTAATTGGTTGATAGAATAAAAATAAATTTATTCTAACCCTTGCGAATATTCTACTTTGTCATTTGCTCCTTGTTCCATCCCTGGCTATCTGATCCTGCCTATCCTCCTCTAACACCTTATTTCAAATAAATACCTCCATCATCATCTTCACGTCAGTCCTGGTGGCAACCGAGGCTCTTACCTCGGAGTCCAAGGTTCGCTTTCCCGCTTTTACTTCTCCACTTTGGTCTTGTGCATTCATGGCAGTAAGACCATTGGTCCCACTCCTCCAAAATACTTTATCTTTAGTCAAAGTTGTAGCCGGATTGTTGTATAAATTTAAGAAACTATTGCTCAATATTATATGTACCACTTTGAGAGCAGACACGAGTTACGAGCAATATACATTTTATATCATCAGCGCCTATGTAGTTGATAAGATGAATTAGCGGTTATGTATTTGACAAGAGGAACGTAATAATATGCTAAATAGTTTATGGGAGACATCTGGAGCACAGAGACATATTGTGTCGATTATAATGAATTTCAGTGCGTTTCTGCTCTACATATTACTGAAATGGAATATTGTCTCCTGCTTTTGTTGTATAATTAGCTGGTACGTCTTGACCCGTTTAGAAATGTGATCCCGTTTCCGCTGGCCGGCGGGGGGGTATCCGAAGGGATTTCCGCACGTAAAAAAAAAAACCCGTTTCCGCTACCCATGGGAACCTATTCCAGGGTTAAAAAGTAGCATATGTGTTATACCCCTTTTTTTTATTTAGCGTGTGGAAACCCCCACGGGCTTCATCCCATCGGTGCTGACGATGGGGTGGGCGCAGTATTAAATTTCAGCAAGATCCGTTCACACGGTCGAGCATATTTGAATAACAAACATTCAAATATACAGACAGCTTCATAAACGTTCACATTTATAATAATAGCCAGTATTTTTTTTTCATTTACAACGGTCATCTTGCCTGATGGTAAGCTACTCAGGAACGAGGGTCACCATTACAGATACCAATGATGCTAAAATGGTGGCTCTTAGCTTGATCAGATGCTTTTTCACGCCCCGCTTAAAGGACTGTAGGAAGAAGGAAACACGTGCGCTGGTAAAGAATTCCAATACTATTGAAATAAAACAATTTTTAACGGATTCTATCGCGATTGATTTGATGTTATTTAATTTACATAGTTTACTAATTTACATACATATTAAATATTTACATTGAACCCGACTTTTCGCATGGTTTTCAGCAGCCATGGTCACAGGGAGTCTCCCCATGACCATGGCTGCTGAAAAAATCGCGATAGAACCTATGAAACCTAATAAAAATAGTTTTATTTCAATGTGTGATATTCGCGTAAACTTCCGAAAATATCAATTCCAATACTAAATTAAAATGAAGAGGTACTCCCGGCGTACCCAACGTGGCGGGAACACATCGCGCTCCGTACTCCTCTGCTTTCAGAGGAGACAGGATGAGCGATGCTGTTAGTGGTGAGATGGCCCAGGGTCAGCCGGGGTGCGAGGGATATGCTCTATGGGTAACCTTACACCCCGGCGTCTGAAGACCCGAGACGGCGTGCGGTTTTAGTCGGTGCAAGCCCGACATAACCCCCCCCTCTGGCCGGCGGGGGGTATCCGAAGGGATTTCCGCACGATATAAAAAAAAAAAAAAAAAGGTACTCCCGGCGTCTGCAGACCCGAGACAGCGTGCGGTTTTAGTCGGTTCAAAGGTACTGTACTAACTTTTACCTTTACCTTTGCCTATTTATGTATAGATCAGTGTTCGCCTACTTCAATGTTATTGATCACAACACTGATGTTAGAGTAAAAGCTGGCTGTATCGTACAGACAGTACAGTCGAAGTATCACATGAAATGCATACGTGTACTATCACTACTATCGTGACTATCGGTCGATATAAGAGTTATTGTAGAGTTGTCGTCTGAAGAATTGCAGAGTTGTCGTCTGCAGTCTGATAACGCATCTCTCTAAGGAAATAGTACCCATATGTTCACAGATTTCGCCTTGTCTAGTTTGTTGAACTTATAGATTGGGCATGCGCACTTACATTTAACGAAAACGTTAGAAAATGATGGTAGAGCACTAGTATTTCCAGCAGATCTTTTTTTAACTGAAACACTTGAATGGCTAGTGCTATGCCGTCACTTCCTTCACTTAGGATCGACTTTATGTTACTTACATTTCGTATGGTTTCGTATGAAATGAGGATCTCAACATCTGTAAATCACACTAGTAAAATTTTCGCCTTTGAAGAATCAAACTTAAAATAGTGGACGCAGTGGCATGGTCGAGGTAGTCATTTGAACCTATACACTATTTAAGTAGTCAAAGGTTTCATAAAACTTTTAATTCCATCCAAAACAACCAAAAATCTTTAATTTTCTATAGGTAAATAAAAAACTTTAATAACAGAAATTCAATTGAAAATAATCCATTAAGATAATATCGCAATGTAATAAAAAAGGCATTAAATAAAATATTGATTACTAGAGCCAACAGTTAAATAATCGGAACGATTCAGCTTGGTTCTTTGACCCGGGAGGGAATCAAATAAGAAATATATTAAAGGCTGAAAACATCCATCACAGACATCGTTCATTTTATTCTCACAGGCATGTTAAAGTATGAATAATCTCGTAAAAAGGGTGCTTTTGGGTGACAATGACCTCAATGTGAAAATGAAGGATGTGATCGAGCTCGCTGACAGACCGAATAATAATATAAGTTTTCACTGAATCCCTTGCGCCATTGTGAAGGAATAGCTAAACTTTCTCAAAGTTTAATGGTCTTTACAATGATTTTATATAGAAATAAATGATCCTACTATGTTTTAAAAGGCTCAGTTAATATATAGCCTAGTATCTAGAATAATGGTTATTTCTCATCAAACTATTTTCTGGGAAAAAAGAAACACTAATGATTAAAGACGCTGCTTGAAAGCCTGACGCTCGCTCTGCACTGTCAAGCCTGACATGGGGTAAATACCTTTTCTATTCTACTCCATCGCGAAATAAAAGGGCACTGAGCACGTTATTATAATGGGATTTCTTCCTCATCCAGGGATCGAGCTTGGGATTTTAGTGTCAATATCGAATGTTATTAAGTGTTCGTGCTTAATTTACAATCACACCTTAATCACAGAATCCTACTTATAAGTTTGTTACTTATTCACACTCGAATAGCTGAATGGATCTGGCTGAAATTTGGTACAGGGATAGATTATAATCTGGAATAACACATAGGCTACTGTTTATATTTGAAATAGGTTTCGATGGGTTGCGGCAACAAGATCAAAATTCCACGCAAGCGGAGCTGATGGCAACAGAGGGTCGTTTATAATATTGGCGTACCCTAATAAATTTACCAGTCTGTTAACTGTCGACGGTTCGTACGAAACTAAGGCATATTTCACAAAATCTTCATTTTTAAAATTATGACCCGACAAGTGGTCCCTATACTATAGCATACGGGCGATCACATGATAGAAAAAAATCCTCGCAATATTTTACCCTCAACGTGACGCCCAAACTCCCATTACAAACTGGCGAATACGGAATACACCGCTTCATTACATTGGGACCTAAACATAACTGGCGAATCGTGGGTGTGTATTACACCTTGCCTACCCCTTCTGGGATACAGGCGTGAAGTTATGTTATATTATAATAACGAGTCCAAGTGTCCAAAAGACCAAGTGTACAATAATAACTCAGCAAAATCCAAAAGTAAAAACCCTTTCTAACACCTTCATCTCAGCTAAACTGCCTGTGTTAAAAGTGGGTTCACGTTGGTAGTGTAATGGACAAGATTCCAACGCGGGACCTTTCGATCGTAAGGCCGATTTCTTAACCATTAAGCTTGCTTAGGTATAAACATCCACCTACAGTTTATCACCCTAATACAAATGCGTCAGTCACTCAACGTCTTCCCTTTCATGTAGGGAGGATTGGGGCATTGACCACGTATCACAGATGGTTTACGATATTGCTGATGTGTGGGGTCAGTCGTGAATGATTAGCTTTAATCAAAGTTTCTCAAGTGTCACGTCACGTGCACCCCTGGGTTATTGCGTGCAAGGGCTTCTTTTAATCCAAGGACATATTATATTTAAGTTTGATGGCACATTCATAATCATTTGCAAGTAGATACTTATACTCCTAAGGCGTAAACAATAAGGCAATTATTTGGCAGTTTAATGAATTAAAGTAGTAGTGGTAGAGTCAAGCAACAGTAATTTTGGCCGTTGCATGAATGGGCCGACTCGACCGGGGAAGCACCACCCTCTCACAGAATATCGACGCCAAGTAACAGTATTTGAACTGTTGCGTTCCGTTTGGTGAGTGAGAGTGCCGGAGCCCAAACTCCTTTCCCATCCCCTCCCAAACTCCTCTCCCATCCCCTCCCAAACTCCTTTCCCATCCCCTTTCCTTTGAAAAAGGAGGAGTCTCATTTCATTACATTTTTTTATGTATGTCTAATGATAAATAATCCATTAAAAAAAACATTAAACATCTGTGAATGAAATTTTATATCATTAATATTCATGGTGGTATTATTTAGGATTTTTCCTTTTGTTAACAAAGGAATAATTGAAAAATAATACACTCAGCAAAAATTGATAGGGGTCCGTAGAAATATAACATTTAGATACACTGTCCTACATAAAGCGAACACGTGGCCCCCTAAATACCAGAGGTCATTATACACTGAAACAAACAAAAGAGATGAACATACTTTGAGTCAGATCAAGGGAAGAGAAGTTTTCGAATAAAATACAATGTTAGCAGTAGATTCGATCCTTTTAAAGATTCTATTTGAATGGATCCTATTCAAATAACTTTAAGATAGGTGATGCTATACTTCTAAATCTAAAAACAATATTTAAAAATTATTGTAACATCCAATTTTATCAATTCACATTCAATGTCTCTGCTAGTTCGTAAGAATATTGAAAGATAGCTCCAGCGTCGACGAGTCCACTGTGTCCAGGTAGCTCATTTGGTCAGAACATTCCTCCTAGAAAGGGACCGATCGCAGGTTCAAGTCGCGTCCTGGATGTTGACTTTTTCCGATTAAAATTTACTGAAAACATAGTTCGAGAAATGTGGGTGTTAATACTCCCCTACCTACCCCTTTTGCAACAAAACTGCCTTTGCCCGTTGTTAGTTTTAAAATTTATAATTAATTTGCTTTAAAATATTTATTCAAGCGTATTCTCTTGTGAGCTGCGTGTTATGAGAGCATTTTGAGAGGTTATCAAAGTATTTTACATACGTAATTTTAAGGGTTTTATTTTGTGAACGTTAAAGAGATTTATTTCGCTCATTGCGGCCTAATTTACGATAGAAATCTGAAGATAACTCCTCTCTTTAAAATTTAAGTATTTATTTTCGCAAGGTTTTGTTTGATATTTTACATAAACGTTGTTAAATTACCGTTACGAATGTTAGTATAACAATTAAAAAATACATTCATAAAGTAACGCCTCTTTCCATTGGGATAGGCAGAGACTACACTACGATCCCGGCATACGCCTTTCGCTTCTTCTACTTTCATAATTGTTTTCATACATCCTCGTCGGTGGCGGGTACTCTTGACCTGGACTTTCCTTAAAACTGCCTCAATCTTGTTAACATACGTACGCCTAGGTCTACCCATTTACCCTGACCTCATAAATCTGTTTGATCAATCTTCTTTCGTCCACCCTCTATTTCTTTCCCTTGGTCACTGCTACCTTCTAATATTATAAACGCGATAATTTGTAATAATGTATGGAAGTATGGACGTTTGTTCTCTTTCACGCAGAAACGGCAAAAGTGGCTGAAATTTGGTACAGGAATATAATATAGTCTGAACTAACACATAGGCTTTTTATCCCGGGAATATGTTCCCATGGGAAGCGGATAGAGGATCCGAATTCCACGCGGGAACAGCTAGTCTTCTATAAATACGCTGTTCCTCACTCGGCCCATCAACGTTGCGTATATACTTACTTGATAAATGTTACATAACATTTCCGTGCTCCTTACATTTTCAAATTAGATAAAATCGTTGATACATACGTGGGTTCGTACACGAGTGTTGTGTGCGGGCGAGACAAAGGTCACAGTATCAGAGCAATCGATTCGAGCATCGGAACAAGGACGGGATGAAATCATTTCACCGTAAATGGCGAGGCGTTTCCAAAACGAACATGGATTCGTTCTAACAATACCTTATAAATTGTTTTATTAGAGATAGAAACGAGACCATTTTGGAGCATTTTCTTTTTATGTTACATGTAAAGGAGAAACCAGATTTCCATACAAAAATGGGTTTAAGATGATACAGAATTGAAAACTAGACATTGAACATTTGGAAACGTTTTTAAAGACCCATTCTCACAACTATCAGCAATGGCTAAATGAGTTATATCTTGCATTCGTTACTTTTTACAAGATGCTTTTTTTGAAGGACCTTGCAAATTGAGATTAATTTTAACTGATTATTCAAAACTAGCTAACCCGGCAAACTTCGTTCCGCCTTAGAATTAAGATATGTTATGTTATGTACCTTATCAGCTGAATTTATTTTGTGAATGTCTCATATGCATCTCTAGGGAGCCATCTCAAAGTCGTAGTTGGCCCAGGATCAGCCGGGGTGCGAGGGAATTTCTTTCTTGGGCCACCTTACACCCGAGATAGCGTGTAGTATTGGTCGGTTCGAAGCCGACATAACTATAGCCCAACTAAAACAGGGACTTCCTCAAAAAAATGGCTCAATATATATATATATAGGCGGAGACAATTCTAAAATTCAAAGATCATGTAAATCAGTCCACCCGTTCTCGAGTTATAAGCGGTCATTACTAATACGACTTTAGTTTATATGTATAGATGAAGGATATTTTTAATATATTCTGTCCTTATTTCCCTCTGCTGTTGCAGCCTGATTGATTGACATCTATTGTGTTGCAAACGTTCATGGGTCACGAACGGTTATGTGCTCGTTTCATGCTTTATTATTATTCAAGCCATCTTACAAAACGATATCAGATTAACTCCAGAACTAAATGTTCTAAAACCAGTAACTGATATGCGTCTACGAAATGCGATGATATAATCTACGCATTACGTAGACAAGTGCTACGCCACGCCTCTACGCCGGACGTGGGCCTTGGTACGTCATCATTATTCAAGATACCTCGCGGTTTTAACCTTTGGAATGTAACTCGATGAGTTTTAAATGGATGTGTGCCTCAGAGAGCCAAGTTTAAAACGCCTCTAGCGCCTAGTTATGGATTTATTTCGAAAACTCTAAAATTTTCAGTCAAAGCCGTGGTCGAGACCATTAAGTTATTAAACGTCTCATTCTTTTACATTAAAGGGCAACAGTTTATTAGTATTTATATGCTGTCCTGGCACGAAATTAAGGTTGTGATATATGAGTTCGTTAAGGACAATAATTAAGATAGTTATTTATGTGGTTTGCGGAGGCGCACTGTAAGTAAACTGTCAACTTAGACTTTTATTTATTTACTTTGTTTTTCTTCGTATGTATTATTAAAGTCAAGTTAGAAATTTCAAGTTAGAAGGTTTGTTATTATTTTAATGTTAAACAACTTTTGTCCTTAACTGTACAAACCTATACGGTCACGTCAATCCCCATTAACATAATGATAACATGTTATTTCTCTAGTTTCAGTTCAAGTTACGCAATACTCCATTGACAAAACAGCTCTGAACTTTGCCATTTGACATTGTAGAGATTTTTGTGTCCACACAACGGTAGTGACAAAGTGTATTGCCGACAAGGGACTCAAAATCCAGACCATACAAAATAACGAGTTAATATTTCATAAAGGACTGTGGTGAAAAAAGGTTCTGAACGACATATTTCATCATGATTCTGTCCATCACTCTTATGAATACGAGTAAACGAGGGACCTTCAACAAGTTCTCGGTAAAGTTATGAAAACAAAGATAGGTTAATGTATATTTTTTACTATTTTTCATTGCAGTCCCCTTTTCATCGTCCTCCGAGCCTTTTATCAACTCAGTTGAGGTTGGCTTTTCAGTCTAACTACGAAACGGCGGAACTCCGATATTTGCCATGAACCGACTGCCATCTGACCTCCAAAACCCACTGGCGATATTAAAGATCTGTAGTTGCACCACTCATCGGGCAACCTTACACCCCGGCATGTTAAGACCCGAGACGGCGTGCGGTTTTAGTCGGTTCAAGCCCGACATTAACGCCCCCGCTGGCCGGCGGGGAGGTATCCGAAGGGATTTCCGCACGAAAATAAAAAAAAAAACGGTCCAACTACCCGTAACGACTGCAATAGACGATCTTATGGCAACCGGGACCGACAGCTTAACGTGCTTTCCGAGGCACGGAGGGGTCTCAATGTGTTAAGAATGGTCACCCATCCTAAGACTGACCCGGCTAGTATTCCTTAACTTTGCAATATGTACGGATACTACTAAGCCACGCGCCCTTTTATCCAAATTAATTTATCAGATCCATATATAAGTTTTTAAGCCTCTATAGATATATATTGAACTCGGAAAAAGTCAACATCCAAGACCGTACTTGAACTCTTGATCAGTCCCTTTCTAAGATTGCGTTCGTACAAACAAATAAACAAAAACCGTACATTTACACAACAACGATAAATAAAGGTATCTCTTGTGGGAACAGTTTTTTCCAATTTGTTGAACAAAACAACGCAATTAAGATGTTCTTCACGTAAAGGTGTAAGATTTTTCCGGTAAACAGAAACCATTTAAATTTCCGTTGATTTCCTAGTACGAGTTTATTAATTACGCAAATAGGTGCGGCTCTTCAAATGAAGTAGATATAGGCTGGTTTTTAGAGCAGATTTCTTTCTTGAATTTGTATTAAAAATGACTGATAAAAATGTTCATTAAAGACAAAGTCAAAATATTTAGATCGGAAAAAGAGAACATCTGGAACGGGACTTGAACCCACGACCAGTCCCTTACAGGGGGAATGCTCTGACCAGCTGAGCTATCTAGACACGTCCCAGATATTCGAAATTCTCCGATATATTATATACGTCTTAAGGCAACGCTGGAGCCATCTTCCGTAATTCTTGCGAACTACGGAAACAATGAATAACTTTACCGTCATTTTTAAACATTGTTTTTTGATAACTCCGCCTAATTAATTCAATTAAATTTTTAAGCATTTTGTATGCTTACTTTTTCTAAATATTTTGATCGGAAAAAGAGAACATCTGGAACGGGACTTGAACCCGCGACCAGTCCCTTACAGGGGGAATGCCCTGACCAGCTGAGCTATCTAGACACGTCCCAGATATTCGAAATTCTCAGATATTTTATATACGTCTTAAGGCAACCGTCTTAAGGCAACCGTCTTAAGGCAACCGTTCCAGATGTTCTCTTTTTCCGATCTAAATATTTAGAAAAGGTAAGCATACAAAATGCTTAAAAATTTAATTGAAATAATGACAAAGTCGTATATCATATCAGGTTAACTCATAAATAATATAACATAACATAACTTCACGCCTGTATCCGCGAAGGGGTAGGCAGAGATGTATTACACACCCACGATAAATAAAAAAATAAAAAATATGAAGTTTTTTAGTATTATAGTAGTTTGTAGTTACTAACTCCAGTTAACTTACTTTGTTTATCAAAGTGGTACCGCTGCTGTGTCTGTCAGTTTATATCTAAATAGAGGACAATTTGCTCAAAATATTATGTGTTGTAATCTAAAAGAGAAACCTGTTCTTCTGGACTTAATCCACCAATTAGGATACATAAACAAATCCTTGATTTTAATTGATCACCCCATGTAAATCTCAGCCTCAAAGGCAATGACTGTGTCCTTCAAAAATCACTACAAATTATAAAACAAAGTCCTTCACCGCGTCTGTCTGTCTGTCTGTTCGCTATAAACTCAAAAACTACTGCACTGATTTTCATGCTGTTTTCACCAATGGATAGAGTGGTTTTCTAGGAAGGATTTAGTATATAATATGTCAAGTTTTAGTAAGTATTTTGTTAGTTAACATATGATATTTGTAGCGAGGTATCGGAAAAAAAATAAGCCGTCTGGGAGCTTTCAACGAAACGCTGCCTTGACCCTTTGAGATGTAACAAAAAGATGTATGGTGGAATTGTGCATCTTATATAGGTTGTGGTGATGTATTAGGGTTCCATGGATAGCGGAAACGGGATCAGAATTATACGCGGGTAAGTCGCGGACAGCAGTTAGTATTGTTATATATATATATATTTTTTATACCACTCAGGTGGCAGACAAGCTCACGGCCCACCTGATGGGAAGCGGTCACCGTGGCCTATGGACGTGTGCAACACCAGGGGCGTCACACTCGCGCTGCCGACCCTAAAAAAAAGAAATTGCAAAGCAGGAATAGCCTTTAGTCTTCCGGGAAGACCAAAGGCTACTCCCGCCTCTCCCTTCTTTTTTAGTTTTTGTGCTGTCAGAAGGAAGACTCTTCCCTTTGACAGCACAAAAACTCTCAGTGAGCTCTGTGGCTACCCTACTCACCTGCTCCTGCTTTGTTCTTTGGCAATAGTTGTGAAAATTGGGCTTTAAAAATATTATCATCTGGTCTATATACGGTTTATATGCGAACCGGATATCTCCTTTAAATATCAAAAATATCAACCAAGTACCTTTTTTTTTTCGTGCGGAAATCCCTTCGGATACCCCTCCGCTGGCCAGCGGGGGTGGTTATGTCGGGCTTGAACCGACTAAAGCCGCACGCCGTCTCGGGTCTTAAAACGCCGGGGTGTAAGGTTGCCCATAGAGCATATCCCTCGCACCCCTCGGGTTTGGGAACCACGGTGTCCCCGTCTTGCCCCGGTTTGGGGGAGGGGCGCTAACCCGGCCTGCTTCTGCTGGGGTGACAGGCGGCCTCATCTGCCCCCCCAAGCCTGCGCTTATGGAGGACGGAGGACGTTAAACGACCTCCGGCGCCTGAGTCGCCTGCGACGCGCGGCGAGCATGTTGCGGGCTCGGCGGGCCGGGAGAGTTCTAAATCTCGCCCGGGCGCGCTCCGTCATCTCCTTCGCGAGCATTACATGCTCGGAGAAGGAGCGGCGGCGGCCCACGTGCTAGCGCTCCGCACCATTGCCGCAATCATGCTGCCGAGCGAGAGGACTCCCACCCCGATGGCTGCCACGAGCTCACGCCTCGGCGTCTCCCACGCCGGGCAGTCCGCCAGCGTGTGTAGCCCCGAGTCCTCGTTCGCGTCGCAGTGATGGCACACAGGCGTTGGCTCCTTCCTGATCCAATGCAGGTGGCCCCCGAAGCTCCCCTTACCGGAGATCACCTGCGTCAGTCGGTACGAGAGGCTTTCGTGTCGCCTCTCTAGCCAATCCTCCATGATGGGCCTTACCGCCGCTATTGCGGCGTGCCTTAATCAACCAAGTACCTAGTTCACGTCAAAATGCCCTTTATACCAATATTTGCGGCACGTCATACGGTTATTTTCACCGACCCCATCCACGATAACAAAGACGGATGTTGCGTAAGGTGAACGAAATCCATTTAATACTTAATCTACTCTCAGTGTCACATGAAACGCAACGTGATACTACGTCACTGTCGCAATCGTGAACAGGAAAATTATTCGTTTATAAATCTATAATATTAATCTATTTATAACCTCCTTAAGTATCAATAAAAAACAGCCTGTCAGCTTTTTTTTTGTAAAAATGGAGATTTCAAAACAATGAAGTAGGGTGGTTGACATGGCCGTCATTCTTACCAATATTGCTAAATATCTTAATTCCCGGTCGTCTCCACCCTGTCGTCCCCACTGGGTACGAGCAGGAAAAAAAAGTTTCGTTCGTCCCGAGTAGTGACGATTGGAACTTTTTATTTCCCACTCGTTCCGCTATAAACCGAGAGTCAAAATACACGGGATTTCAGTAAGAGATTTCACGGATTGTTAAGATGCTTTAATTACAACTTTCTGATCAAGACTGAACTATGTTTTTGATTGAAAATAATTGACTGAGGTAATTAGTACGGATAGATATAAAGCTATATCTCTCCGCAATAACCTTTTGTGATAGGTCACTTGTGATAATAGACTTAGGAATAACTAATCACTAATAATAGTAATCATTAACTAATAACCAATATATGAAAGAAGAAAACTATCTACAGGTAACTAATATTTTACTATAATGTTGCGATTATTGCATTTTGACTCTCGGTCTATAGCGGAACGAGTTCTAAATAAAACGTTCCAATTGTCACCACTGAGGACGAACGAGCTTTTTTTCCCACTCGTACCTAGTGGGGACGGCAGGGTAGGGACGACCGGGAATATTCCCATAAGAACCTTGTCAGGACAATAATAAACACAACAAAAAAATAATTAGCGAAATCGGTCCAGCAGGTCACGCGTGATGCCGTTACCAAGGGAATTAGGGATTAATTTATATATATATATATACTAGCTGTCCCCCGCGGATTCGCCCGTGGCATACTTCGCCCCGTGGCACCTATTTATCCCAAACAAGACGTCACTGTGTGGCACCATTTTATATGGAGCTGTTTTGGGCAGCACAAGAAATTGATTTCTTCTTTAAAACTATTTGTGATAAGAATATTTTACTGTAGCAATTCATTATACCTATTATTATGAAATGTGTCTATATTTTCCACACTAAAAAAAAGTTTGTCAACATCCCCATTCCAACCAACCTATATGTGGTAATTATTAACTTGTTGTACTAAGAAAAACAATTGAACTCGTAAGCTTTTATTTTGAAGTAATTACTGTACGTCTACGTCACCACCCACCCACGAAGTTCCAAGACCGTTGACGCATAGGACGTTTGTGCTATAATTATGCAACTGAGCCCTACGCCTACTGAATAATGTATGGGATCTGTAAATTATCATGAAGGAAATCTGTTCTGAAGAGGGAGAGGATATTGTCCACGACCGTTTGGTTGGTAATAATGTAAACTGCGTTGTATTACATCACATTGATTCTTGTTTCATTTTCAACAGCTCTGGTCAGTTTTGGGTAGTATGGAAATGACATGGGATATCACCTTACTAAGAGCAGGTTTGTAGATATATTTATCCGCCTTTTAAAACCCATATTACAAGTCACGATTAATTTGTACGTCTGTTTAATGTATCCTACAATATCTATTTATTATTTATTTTCAGCTAAGCAACCTAAATCCTAATTGCAACTTATTTTCAATTAAGCAACTTAAATCTATACTATTATAAAATTGGAAATTAGTTTTGTCCATACATTGAAGATATTTGAAAAATATGTTTATACCATACCTACTCTAAAAAGCTTATTTTATTCACGCAAAAAAGTGAATAAAAAGGCCTTTTATTCCCTGTTTTGTTTTTATTCACTATTTTTGTGTTTGAATTTGGAACACAAAAATTATATCCGGTCTCTATTTCAATGCTTACACAAACTCCTTGCGCTAAGATTCAAAATTCAAAACTCTTTGGTGCAAATAAATTCTCGAGATTTGATTGGTCGATATTTGCGACAAGGAGTTTGGCATTAGAATAAATATTGTTTCACAAGTTGACCACTCTAATGATAATAATAAGAAAATTACGCTTAATTTCAGTCAATGCTCTAATTTTAATGTCCATTTCAATTAATGTAACAATTCTTATTTCTTGATTAAATTTCTATTTTCGCTTAAATTATGTCTTTTCTCGTAGTCATGGTATAAAGTATAGTATGCAACTCCTGAATAAAGTATGAATTTATATCGAGGTCATGAATCACTCGCGTCGTTCAGGATTCTAACAGTTGAATTACTCGCTGCGCTCGTGATTCAATCATTAGAATCCTTCACTTGCTCGTGACTCATCTACGGCCCTCGCTTTAAATCCGTCCTTTATTCACTAGTTGCATAATCTATATATATATAAAAGAAAGTCGTGTTAGTTACACTATTTATAACTCAAGAACGGCTGAACTGATTTGGCTGAAAATTGGTGGGGAGGTAGCTTAGAACCAGGAGAAGGACATAGAATACTTTTTATAAAGATAAAAAAATAACGTGAAACGTGAACATTGTCCGAGAAGCAGCAATTGAACAATTTCTATCCATTATATGTGGTATGTTCACGGGTCGGAAGACCATCTGTGTTATTTGTTCTTGCACCTGATAATAAAACGAAAAATGTCGTGTATCACAAGGTGCTTCACTAAAGAGTGGAACCCATGCACTAAAATACATGGCCAATATTAATTATCCAAATAAAAAATTGACCTTGATAAAGTCAAAAGTCTGCTCATTTCCTCTAAGGCGGAACAAAGTTCGCTGGGTCAGCTAGTATACTATAAATGAACGATTTTGAACACAAAAATATTTTTTTTGGAATTCTTGTCTGTTTCTCTGATTATTTGTTTGTTCCCGATGGACGCAAGAACTACTGAACAGATTTTGATGTAGTTATAGTTAGTATGTCTATTGGAAAGGTCGTGGTCAAACTTAATATCTACCGCATGTTTGATTGCAATTGGTTAAGTAGAACCCGAGATATGACTAAAAAACGATAACCGACCTCCGCGTAGGCGGAGCCGCGGGTATCAGGTTCAAATGATATGAAAGAACTGAATTCATATTTAAATGTAAATGTAAACCACTTTATTTCTACGATTGCTATAGAAGAATATATATTCCTCTAAAACCAAGCACACGTATTCCATAGTAAGCATTATCACAAAAGCCTAATAGACCTCTCTAATATACTTGTTAGCTTACCGAACAAGTACTCTTAAACTAGGTTTACGATGGAGGTTAATTCCGCCCGAATTAGGGCGAACTGTTCAGAAAAAGGAGACCACACCACGGTTCTAGTGTCAGAGATTAAGAGTAATGCATTCTCCACATTACGCGAGTTGAATTTGGGCGTATTTAGGTCGTATTCGGGCCGCCATAAAATCTGCCGTAGCACTTCGTCACGCACACGATTATTGGCATATAAGTACATCAAATATATGCTGAAACACTGCCGTCTGTACAACGATGTCACATGTTGTTACATAAATATTAATGGAGTGTAAATATGGAAATAGAATTTTATTTTTGACATAATTTGGTCCACGATGGTGTGTTCAACACTCCAGGATACAATCGACATATCGACAGTTAACGATCGGGTTATTAAAGCGAGGGTATTCGGGATAAAAACGTTTAGCTTTTGTCTTATTTTGGTATCAAGAAAAATAATTAAACAACTGTTAATTACATAGAATATCTTCTAGTAACACAGTTTACGTTTTCACTTTTATTATTTTGATATCCGTCTACGTTAATTCATTGTTTTAAAATGGAATGTACCTATTATGAAGAAACATTTCATATTTCAACAACATACCTACATAGAACGAATATGTATATATACCTAGTTACCTAGTCCAGCCATAAGCTTTGTTAGAAATGAAAAAGCAGTTTTTTTTAAATAAAGTAATGTAATATTATAAAAAATTATACCTACATATTTATTAAAATCTTAGCAAAAAATAAAAAAATATTTTATTCGAAATGGCCACCTTTGGCTTTTATACAGTCCTTTAATCTGTTTGGCCACGAATCTATGGATGTACGCACTGTTTCCAAGGGAAATTTTGGCACTGCTTACTCCAAAGATTTTTTAAGAGACTCAATGACGCCGTGTCGTTTAGAGCAGGCCATGTCCTCTAAAACTGACCATAATTTGTAGTCTAAAGGCTTGAGGTCTGGGCTAGATGAGGGCCAGTCTTCAGCTCTTATAAAGTCCGGAACGTTGGATTCTAGCCAGGCTTGGGTAGTTCGTGCCTTGTGACCAGGAGAACACGTTCCGCTCGGGACTGATTGACTCTCTTTACGCTTCATAATGGGTAGAAAACGTAGGTATTATGAATTTTCATGGTATAATACAGAATTGATGCATATTTTGATAACCGTTTTTCACTCGCCTATTAATTAACTTCATTTTGGTATCTATTTTATTTTTCTAACTTGAACACTAAGCAAATAAAACCAAAATTCGTTTTAGGTTAGACCAATCTTTGAGAGCAAATTCTATGGAGGAAAGTAAAAGCCATCATGTATCGGATAACCGAAAATACTAGTTTGTATAGTCCAGAATTGCATATGTGATTTTTAGAATACAAGGACTTCTCATTTTCGAAAAATCCCAATCTAAAAGCAGCCTTGCTCAGGGACCCTCGCCTTTAATTTTAAGAGTATTTTTGACTTATCATTGAGGACATGGGGAAAAGATTAGACTTTTGTCAGTTACTACGAACTGGTCAGGAATTTCACCCACTATTCGCCAGCCTGCTGTTTTCATTTGCCATCAACCGAATAAGTTTCCCAACTCAGTGTTGTTACTATTACATTCCCAATAGAAAAACCTAAAAACACTGACCTGGGAATCGATTCCGAAACGTCATGCATCTTACTATTATTTATAAATGCAAAAATGTCGAATGTCGAACGGCTGAATGGATGTTTGTTACTCAATCATGCCAGAACGACTGACCGGATCTAGATGAAATTTGGCACAGATATATATTTTAATCTGGAATTGCTATTCCGGTTCGGTTTTTTTTTTTCTTGGGATTAGGATCCTCTGTGTCGCGGGATCGGAATTAGTATTTCACGGCGACGGAACTGCGGGCAACGGCTAGTGAAACAATAAATGTATCCAACCCTTAAAAAATACAACATCAAAATGAAATTATTACGCTCTGTACCGTACGTGGAGAGCTAATGGACTACAAGTTACAGAATCCGATCGATCTTCTATCGCATAATAGTGGATGGGGCGATCCATCAGCCGGACTGACGGACACATCATTGGCCGAAGCCTCGAGGCAATATTAAATGAAGAGAATGTGTTGCAACATGTGTTAGGGTTTAATAACGGTGAATGGTAAATTTAACAAAGGTGTCATGACTGATGTTTTTGTTGTACTACTAAGGGTGGGTTTCGGATGGATGGGGTCGCACCAAGCTTTTCGGGGTCGAAGCCAACCTCACCTGCAAGCCGGCGAGGCACTGGCGCAAGATTCCTTCTCGAGGTTGGGGAGTCACACAACAGTTGCTGCGGTAAAAGCTTCAGCATCCCTTGCATCTATCTTCTTCTTCTAATGTATATGAACCAATGTTAGTTTTTTTATGCCACTTAGGTGGCAGACAAACTCTCGGTCCAATTGATGGGCAACGGTTACCGCGGCCTATGGACGTGTGCAACACCAGGGGCGTCACACTCGCGCTGCAGACTCTGTAAAAACCTTTTAATGTCCTTCTTGAAGAACACAGCAGGAAGATAATTCTACAGCATTAGGGTGCGCGGAATAAAGTGCGTTTCATACCTCACTGTACGCACCGTATCCGGTCGCAACGTGTGAGGATGAAGTCCCTGTCTGTGGCGAGCGGTACAATGATAGAATGTAGCCGTGGGCATCATATCAAACGGTTTAGTCCTACTTTATGTGCTGCCGTACCATCATTCACCCCATTCACACTTTTTCCACTAATTGCTTGCACTTACGCGTGATATAGGACTAGTATAAATATAAACCCGGTAGATGGCGCTGCAATGGAGTTATGGATTTTAGTACGAATTCTTCCCGTACGACATGATACATAATATTATTTAAATTACTAACTCTAATTCAAAGTTGTAACTTTCGGTGTTTCTTAAGTAATTTTATCCTCCTTACCTAAAACAAGTCAAAAGAAAATCATTAGCCTCTGAAGACCCGAGACGGCGTGCGGTTTTAGTCGGTGCAAGCCCGACATAACCGCCCCCGCTGGCCGGCGGAGGGGTATCCGAAGGGATTTCCGCACGATAAAAAAAAAAAAAAAAAAAAAAAAAAAGGTATACAAGGCTACAGATATAACGATATTGACCGCGCGCTAAGACCAAGACTCCTACAAACGCGTATGCGTATTCTAAAGATCGGAAAAAGAGAACATCTAGAACGGGACTTGAACCCGCGACCAGTCCCTTACAGGGCGAATGGTCTGACCAGCTGAGCTATCTAGACATCTCCCAGATATTCAAAATTCTCCGATATGTTATATAAGTCTTAAGACGACGCTGGATCCATCTACCGTAATTCTTGTGAACTACGGAAACAATGAATAACTTTACAGTCATTTTTAAACATTGTTTTTTGATGACTCCGCCTAATTAATTCAAATAAGCTTTTAAGCATTTTGTATGCTTACTTTTTCTAAAGATTTAGATCGGAAAAAGAGAACATCTAGAACGGGACTTGAACCCGCGACCAGTCACTTACAGGGGGAATGCTCTGACCAGCTGAGCTATCTAGACACGTCCCAGATTACCGACACATTCGACAGATCACGATAGTAATTAGTCCTAAGTTAGGATCAATTGTTATCTCATCATCATCATAACAGCGTGGTGTCCCGATTGCATCCGAGGCCCTCACCTCGAAGCGCGTGGTCCACCTTCCAGCTTTTCCTCCTACACTTCGCACGGTGTTGGGCATCCCTGGTAGTGAGACCATTGGCACGCATGTCACTTTCTATGACATCAAGCCAACACTTGGGTCTACCCCTCCTACCAGGACCCGGCGGGGGCGGCATTGCCAGATAGTCGTTACCCGCATAGCCTCGCGTTTGCAGCAAAAATTGTTATAATATCTATATAGTAAAACACAAAAATTGTTTCTAACTTTTTTCGTCATAGGCTTTGAAACCATCCAACCGATGTGCCCCGAAACGGTTTCATTAGAAAGGTGCGAAGATGGTTTTAGACCACTAAAATAGGTTCCTGTATGTGGCGGAAACGGTATCAGGATTGTGAGAAAACGTGGGCGGACAAAAGCTAATAAGTGTGAAAATAAATAATAACGCTTGGAGTCAACTTGGAGCTCCCTGAGGCTACATAGTTCTAAAGTATTGAACTACTAGCTGTTGCCCACGGTTCTGCGCTCATGAAATAGAGGACGTTCCCGCGAGAATGCTAATTGCTGGACTTTTCTTATTCATCTTATTTTGTAACTTAGCTATTAGTTAAGTAAACTACTAGCTGATGCCCGCGGATCCACCCGCGCGGGTGTCGGTTATCGTATTTTGGCCATATCTCCGGTTCTACTTAACCAATTGACAAAGACCTTTCTAATAGAAAAAAACACATCAAAATCCGTTCAATAGTTTTTGCGTCCATATTTTTGTGGATAGAATCGTCCCGTCCATTTAACATATCCCAAGTATTTTATTTTAAATCTAGTGGGGCGGAAATCACACAGTGATTGTCAAATATATTGTACGAACGATAAAATATAATGTCGTTAGTGGAAGAAAACAAGGTATTATTTCTTGAGTTCAGACTGTCTTTTACCGTATCTTACAATGTACTGGGCTCATCAATCCGTGGTGGGGAATAGTGCGGGTGACACCGTGCACCTACATAACTTTGTATATACAGAGTACACAATTATGTATGTGTGTGTGTCCCCACATCAAACTTCGGGTCAAACTTAGATATTTTTGTTGCAGTATTTTTATTCAAAATTACAGACCTACCTCCCATAAAATTCTTAAGAGTCAAAATAAAGGAGGATCACAGACCACGAGGTGAAGGCCTCGGAAACAATGCTAAGATGATGATGATGACTATAAAAAGACAGATCCAAGATCATCCAAGAATGCTAAAAAACAATCTAGTGGGGCGGAAATCACACAGTGATTGTCAAACTTCGATATTATGGTTGCAGTATTTTTATTCAAAATTACAGACCTTAGGCTTTATGCATATTATTCGACGCGTCTTTATATATTGAGCAATAAATATGAAGAAAATGAAATCAAATCAAACGTCGTCGACGTCAAAAACACAAAAAAAATATTTTTTAGGGACAATTTGTATGGTAGATACCCGAAACCTTGAACGTACAAACCCCAAAATCTAATCAGTTCTTCCCATTAACCAAACAAGATGATTGGCGAAAGAATTTTTTAAATCGGATAAGTGGTTCTTGAGTTATTGCGTAAACAGACATCCAGACCAACAGACACAAAATTTTTTTTTGCTTAATTAGACTTAGAATCATGTGAAACGTCGAGAAAAGTGATAAAAAGTGGGTGTAAGATTTTGTTTTTTTTTTTGCGTGATTTTAAGACTTCGGTGTCCACCTGGTTGGTGGCCCGAAGTAAAAAAAAACAACTGTCATCATCATGATCTTAGCGACGTTCCCAGTTGCATCCGAGGCTTTCCCCTCAGAGCCTGGGGTCCACTAACTCCTTCTTCTCCTCTTGATTTGGCTTATTCAGTTTTTATGGGAGCAACTGTCTGATCCCCCCCCCCTCAACCCCGAGAGGAAAGCCTACGCTAGAGATTCGTTCGTTAATCAGCAGATGTTACAACTAGCAGATGAGTTTGGCTTAGCCCCAAAGGTCTTAGTAGGGCCCTATACACCTCTTAGGACAAAACGCATGATAGCTCACTCAATGTTTATCTCCGAATAGGACAACTGTACGTCTTTTTATTCTTAACCTCCATTAGTTACTAGCATAACAGCAATCCCATACATTGTACATGATAAGCACACACTCCCAACAAACGCAGATAATCTTTAAACTGATAAAATCTGACCTCACCAAGTTCAATATCATTCTCAATCGGCCTTCGGCCCCTACAAACATTACTGAAATCACAAAGTAAGGTTAGCAACAAATGTATTTCGTGTTACCCACCCTTCGGAGGTTAATACAAGTAGCTAATGGACTGTGACAAGCTAAGAGCCGGCTGACAGCTGACGTAGTTCAGTTATCAAGATGACTGGACCGTTATCAACTGGAGTGATGAGTTAATAGATCGTATTAGGCGCTTTTTATTTTTCGGGATTAAAAGTACCCTTGTATGCTGGCTGAGCTCGTCTCAGGAATTCAACTTGTTTTTTATTGAGGTAATATATTAATTACTCTGTGATTGAGGTATACTAACAACCATTATGTATTTAACTTTATGTACATAGCTATTACATTGAATAGCAACACCTTAGAGCAAGTGGATAGCATTGTGAACAGTAACTCTCGATGAACATAGGATATAGACCAGAATTGCAATGGCAAAACAAGCTTTCGATAATAATAAATATATACTTAAAGTAAAAAATATTTCACTTAAATTAGAAAAAGTTTATAAAGTCATATGTTTGGAGCATTCAGCTCTATGGGTTTGAAACTTGAATTATGATGTGGATTGACGGGGAGAAGTTAGAAACGTTTGATATGTGTTGCTGAAAAAGGATGGAGGGAATAAGCTGGACAGAGATGATATTCAACGAAAGGGTACTAAAAAGAATAGAAGAACCAAGGTGTATCTTGAAGATAATCG
Organism: Cybosia mesomella; assembly: GCA_946251805.1. Lineage (NCBI taxonomy): Eukaryota > Metazoa > Arthropoda > Insecta > Lepidoptera > Erebidae > Cybosia > Cybosia mesomella. The sequence continues at coordinate 7,352,654 of OX276406.1, forward strand.
AGAACCGGAGAGTAAAAATGATTGGCCACCTGATACGACACGATTTTTTTCTCAAAAACATCATAGAAAGGAAAATTGAAGGAAAGAGAGGAAGAGGAACGCCAAGGAGAACTTACATGGAACAGATCAAGAAAAAGATTCAAGGTGAAACAAAACAAATAAGAGCTGTGCGTCAGAGATATTACTTCATCCTACAGACAACTGCATTTAAATGCAAAACCATTAAATTTTCGGTTCTGTTTCCCATGTATATTTTGATACAGAAGTGGTTCAAGGCGAAACTCAACAAAGATATTACACTGATTTTACAAGGAAACCAGTGAAAAATTACTGCCGTAATGGTACTACCTTATTGAATCATCACACTCATCACTCATTGTCAAACATTTTCATTCAGCTTGCCAGCGCTGATGAATACGCCCTGTAAATAACATTCTTTTTTTTCGTTACTTAAGAAGTCGTGCACACAATTTAAGCGTAGAGCTTTATATTGTTTTATGTCTGAATTATATTAAGTTTACACGAATACTACATCTCTCTACTTAATCTGAGCGACAATTCCGATTTTTGGAACGACTGCCGACTGATTGTTGAACTATTGAAGTAACAGTGGCTGCAGAAAAACAAGTAAGGTGAGCATACTACCGTTACCCTGGCACTATTTTCAGATCCCATACTATTATTAAGAGATTTTTACGGGCAAATTCAATAAAACTTTACCGACCCGAGAACAGAGCCCACGAAAGAGTATTTTACCCATGGTCTAACTGCAAGGAACTCATACATAGCCAAACATTTGCATCCGGTACTCAATTCAATTTAATTTAAGTCTATAAAAACGCAAAACAACGCTCCAATTGGTGAACGACCTTTTAAGAGGGCGCCTTGTGGCTACAAGCATAAATATGATGATTCATTGTTCCGTCTCGGTCCGGTAGTGACGTGTTAACGAAAGAAGATTATTATAATTTTAAGTGCAAAGTGGCACTTATTTAGTTCCGACTAGATATCGCAAGCCGTCCAGTGTTTCTTGTGCGCCCTTGTAGTAGTGCACCAACTTGCCACGCCTTTTACCATTCCTCCTTGAGTCTATGTTAAATTTTGCCCATAGATTGTCAACAAAAAGTGCCGAATTGGGTACATTCCTTTAGTTAAAATTATTGAGCTATTATTTGGTAAAAATATATTATTTAACTGAGCTTATTAACTTAAGAATAGCAAAGAAACTGCAAAAATTAGGTGAGGTTGGCTTAGGCGTCATAAATCTTAAAAATCGTAAAAGGGATTTCCGCAAGAAAAAAAAAAAAAAAGGTACTCATACCATATACTGTATATCTATCCCAGATATCTTATGTCTGTTACGAAAATCTTACATAAAAGTTGGGCATACAGAAGTATACCTAAATCTAGGTATATTTCTGTAGCCCAATATAACGAATAATGATGTTCCATGTAAGTGCCATGAAGATAACATGCTATCGTATATTTTCGACGAATTTGGTGATCATAGTACCCATGGCATATTCTCCTGAGCCAATTTAGTACATGTAATTTAATGCTCTATTTCGCCACTATCATTTTCATCAAAAGATTTATGGACCAAGTGCGACGATACGATCGAAGGTTACAAAAAATTCAAACATCTGTGTATAATGTAATTGTTTATTTGTTTCGTCTGCTATACGTTCGCCCAACGTCCATCTTTCTGCCAACATGGTCCAGCTATAATTAGCACTGGCGTGAAAGATAAAATTGTAAATATCGGAAGAGGCATTAGGTGGGATGACGATCGGCGAAAGACTGCGGGCAGATGTTGGATGTGGCAAGCTGAAGACAGGGCGCTATGGTGCGCATTAGGGGAGACCTATGTCCAGAAGTGGACTAGCATAGGTTGATGATGATGATTTCAAGATCATGAGATCAGATCATGCCAAGCTGGTCGAAATACAACATTTCAAACCCCTTCTTGAAAAAATATGGTCAGCAAAGACAACACAATGAGATCAGATTACAAGCCTATTTCGGTGAAGTAATGACGTCATTAAATCTCAGTCTACTGATATGAGACCTCCAATGACGTGGTGAAGTAGGTACTAATAATTGTATGTTATATAATACTTGACACCTAAATTGTGGCCGGGCCCTAAACAAGGCCCCTGGGGCCTTGTTTAGGGCCCGGCCACAATTTTGGGAATTTATTATATAACTGGCTTAATTTCATTGACTTTGTACAAAGTCAACTACTATCTGTGTTTATGCGCCATTATGTAAACATTAAATTTATTGAATACTTCTTACGTGTAATGGTGATTATAGATCTACCTTTTATCTGTGAAAAAAATGAAAAAATGTTGCGTAGCTAAAGTATTATATTTAAAAAAAAAAAATTTAGAAGATACATCGAGCAAAATACTGAGGATATTTAAAAAAAATACAGGTCATTAGAAACGCATAAGGAGCATGCAGGCTCTGCCATCCTCGTGTGAAAGACGTAAAATTTATATTTTACCTGCAGCTGTACCTTAACTAAAACCTTATTTGAATACTTATCATTTTAATCTTTACCTTCATGCACCTATAGACAGAATTTTAAAAAAATCTAAACAATATCATGGGTTGCTGCGTATAAGTACAGTCCACAGAGCTCTTTTGAGAGTGTTCTGAACGATCGTTCACATATAGGTAATCCAACGAAATTTAAAAGAAATAAAACGGAATAAGATCTGAGCTGTTAACTCTTCACATTAAAGAAACTTCCAACTATTGAAAATCAATACCGACTCGTATAACTTTGTAATTTGGCGCGCACTCGGCGGAGCTCGTTGGAGAGTGTTTACAAAAGAGTATGAACACTTGAAAGGTTTTAACTTGTCAGTATCAATATTAACGGGTAGGAAAACCAAAGCAAATACATCTTTATTTATTTTGGGTGACAACATAAAGAACACTCATGAAAAATCGCGTCGAGACTAAAGCTCTACATTTATATTTACAGGCAAATTCGCATAGCAATACGCAAGTCTATGAGAAAACAATCTGGCAACAAAAACTTATCGCCTTAATACACTACCATAACAAGTACTTAATTGATTATGTACTTGGGTGTATGGGGTCCCACTAAAATCTTTTGGGGCCAGGATAACTTCACCTACAAGCTGGTACATCTGCTGATTGACGGACGAGCCTGCTTCTGTAAGCTCGGCGAGTCGGCCAACTGTCGTCCTCACGCCCCGATCATGGAGGTTGGTGGTCCCGGGCGTATACGAATCGACGGCGTCCTCGCAGATGATGACGCCTGGCCTAAAATCTCACTCTAATAACACGTGCAAAAAATTCAGTTCTTAAGTCGAAGTTTTTCTTAAACTGGTTTACAAAGTAAGAATCTTTACTCATTTATATTGAAGAGAATTTCGGTGAAATTGTGGACAAAACCTAAACTTTTGAAACAATAAGCTTCATATTTACGCAAAACAGTTTTCATTATAATTTATGTTGAATTTGTTAATATACAAGAATCTTTGTTCAGAAAACTCTGCAGTAAATCTGTAATTCACCATTTGGTGTGCTCAAATTCATTAGAAATTCTAAAATTTTATCCCGTTGTTGCTTTTCGAGACTACTGAATAGGTATCGTAAATATTAAATGAATGCTCAACGTCTCTAGAAGTAGCGGTTCTGTATTCGACCCGTATTTGCATGTATGTTTGTTTGTTTCTATTTCCGTAGTTTTCTCAAAAACATTTTTTTAAGAGAAAACTTCTTTATTGGCTTTGCGCACTTTTTGTACAGAATCGTTAATTCAACCTAATCCAAGCTTTTTTTAATATCTCCGATGTACAGACACAACTAGTTTACAATTTTATAATAGTATGTACTTATTTACATAAACTCATGACTTTCTCCCTCCGGGACTTCCAACTATCTGTCCATCTAAGAAGACAAGATAGCTTTCAAGATGCTTTAGATTCTAAAGCGTCTTGAAAGTTATCTTGGATACAGAAACTCCTACTAACCTTGAATGGATAAGCAATAAAATAGCCCCTGGCAACTAACATACTTGTTATCCTGGCCATTTTAACCCAATATATATAAAGTTATCTGCCCGTAGAGTGATTCTATTTAATGTTTCCGTCAGTGTAAGGGTTTTTCAGGACACTATCATACCCCCGGCCTTTGAAAAGCATCCTTGAGCTCCATGTTATTATACGAGACATTATACAATTCATGAGATAAACATTCATTCGAGCTGGTTGTGAATGTATTTATAATATTCCTGGGTACTTTTTTGTTTGCGATTTATGTTGTTAGCATAATTCTGTTTAAAAATAATATGTAGCTAATTTTTAGGGTTCCGTACTGAAAGGGACCCTATTACTAAGAATCCGCTGTCCGTCCGTCCGTCTGTCACCAGGCTGCATCTCATGAACCGTGATAGCTAGAGAGTTGAAATTTTATTTTATAGAATTTGCCAGATGATTTGTTTCTGTTGCCGCTATACTAAAATCAGAATAAAATAGGTAAATATTTAAGGGTGCTTTTTTTAACGATAGGATGGGCGTGTCGGAATCGGACTGACTAAAACCACACGGTGTCCTCCCCAAGTTTCCAGTGCCGGACACCCCGGGTGAGCCCTCAAAAGGATAACCCCAGGGTTACCGGCGGACTTTGGCCGATCTCCCATACAAGAAACGTGTTTATGCCGTTTTTTGCTCGATATTAATAACGGCAACAGGTAGATGCTTGAAATGTTCACAGAATATTTATTTACATGAGTGGCAGAGTCAAGCAACAGTCATTTTGGCCGTTGCATGAATGGGCCGACTCGACCGGGGAAGCACCACCCTCTCACAGAATATCGACGCCAAGTAACAGTATTTGAACTGTTGCGTTCCGTTTGGTGAGTGAGAGTGCCGGAGCCCAAACTCCGTTCCCATCCCCTCCCAAACTCCTTTCCCATCCTCTCCAAAACTCCTTTCTCATCCCCTCCCAAACTCCTTTCCCATCCCCTCCCAAACTCCTTTCCCATCCCCTCCCAACCTCCTTTCCCATGCCCTTTCCTTTACAGGGTCGGCAGCGCGAGTGTGACGCCACTGGTGTTGCACACGTCCATAGGCCGCGGTAACCGTTTCCCATCAGGTGGGCCGTGTACTTGTCTGCCACCTTAGTGGTATAAGAAAAAAAAAAATATATTCACTTCAAAAATTCATTAATTAATTAAAATAAATTCAGAGGGACTCCCATTGTATAGATAATGGTACGTGCGCGGGTCCAACTCGCACTTGGCCGATTTTTGTTAATAAATACCTAACTAAATCATGTTTAATAAATCTACAGGTGATAGGTAATCGTTAAAGGTAAATTAAAATTTACCAATTACTCAATAACCAACGCTGCCTTTGCCCAAGTAGAGCGTTCATCCAACCACATCCACGGTTATAAAACCAAATTCATGTATTTGCAGAGATGCGGTGATACATATAAAGCTAGGTAAATAGCTTCGACAATTGACTGTACTCCAGCCAATGATCAATTTAAATCTAGAACTACTAGATAAATTATTATTAATAGCCTACAATATAACCCACGCATCAAAAACTATGATAAATTCGCGAGCTAGTGAAAGATATAAAAGGCTGCATTGGCCGTGAAAGTACAAAACATATTTAAATACATACGCGGCAATATAAACAGAAAGGCGGCAAGAAAATAGCAGAATCGTTCACATCGATTGATGTGCGACGGCTTGGCGCCATTGGTCAACGCTCGTGACGTCCCAAACCGTATCGACCCGACGCCTACGGACGCGCATGCGTCAAGTATAGAACTCGATCGGGATTGGCCAACGCATCTGCTGTCGAATGAACGTAATGAATTAAAAGAGTTCCATACAAATTAGTTTTCAGCGTCTATTTTTATTTGTCTCTTTTGAGTTTTGTTTTGTTTTCTAGTGAAAATATATTTTCCATTATAGGCTTCAAGACGCCTGCCACACAGCATGTTATACGCTATATATAGCGGCATTGTTTTGTAGTTAGCTGCAAGCAAGCATTCATCAAGCGTATAATGACCAATACACTTCTATGAAGCTACGCCTCCGTGGACAGTAGGCCGTCATCAACATCATACAATCGAATTAAAATGTACGCGTGCAATACGCCTCGTAGACAGTATTCAGTACACTGGGCTGCAAGCAAGCTACACCAAGCTTACAATGACAAATAAGCATCTATGAAGCTATGCCTCCGTGGATAGTTAGGCCTAAAAGATCATTGTATGAGAAGTACATGTATAAATAAAAAGTCTTAGACCTACTGTCCACGGAGGCATAGCTTCATAGGCGTATATTCGTCATTATACGCTTGGTGTACGCCTGCTTGCAGTTTACATACGAAACAATGTAACTTTGTCGACGCAGCGGCATCGTCATGCTGGCGTCACTGCATACTACTAGGTACTACTGCCATAAATAGAGAAGTACAACGAGTGAATGCACCAGTAAAAAGCCAAAATAACGTCTTCGTCGTTCAACGGCATTATCACAAATGATGGAAAGCGTACGAGTGCAATACGCCTCGAAGATAGTGCTTAGTACGCTAGGCTGTACAAGCAACACAGCGTATTTTGAAGCATCTATGAAGCTACGTCTCCGTGGACAGTAAGCCTTACGCGTACTTTTGACTTTTATATCACCCCATTAATTCAGTTATTTTCCCCTCTGAGTGCCCTTTTTACGTTTCTTGTAGCAGGTTTTAATTTTTTTCTTAAAATTATTTTATATAGGATTATAAAAATTAATTCTTCCACACGATAATTTATAGAGAGACATGATAGAATATGTTTTATCGTTTAAATTTCTCATTTTGCTAAGTAGGTAGAAACAATAAATCCCAAACGTTACCATATAATTAATATTTACAATGGGCTATAGGAATAAATCAGTGAAAATTATGTCACGACGCAATCTTTTTTCGTAAACATGCAAGCATTAGGCCAATCGATTCGTCTCCGCCCCAAGGGCAAGGCCTAGTGGCAGACGCGATGTCAGACAGTTAAATTGGAAAAATAACAGAACAATCATATGTTATACCTAACGATTTCTATACCTTTTAGCGTAGCTTGTAGCATTTTGAAATGGCTTTAACTAATAAAAACGTAAGAAATTCATGAGAATATTAATTTAAAACAAGTGTGCCTATTCATTATAGCGTGTAATTTAAAGTCTTATTTTTATAATGTACCTTTTTTTTTTCGTGCGGAAATCCCTACGGATACCCCCCCCCCCGCCGGCCAGCGGGGGCGGTTATGTCGGGCTTGCACCGACTAAAACCGCACGCCGTCTCGGGTCTTCAGACGCCGGGGTGTAAGGTTACCCATAGAGCATATCCCTCGCACCCCGACTAACCCTGGGCCATCTCACCACTAACAGCATCGCTCATCCTGTCTCCTCTGAAAGCAGAGGAGTACGGAGAGCGATGTGTTCCCGCCACGTTGGGCCAATAGCCGACGATCAATGCCAACCCTATGAAGGGGTGAAGGGGAAGCCATTGACCGCCGCCCAGGGTGTACCGGCCGCTCCGATTCCGTTCCCCCCGGACTGCAGCGGGATCGGAATCGGAGCGACACTCGAGGAGGTTACCCAACACACACCCCCAGCGGAATGTACCTAAGTATAACAATTCACTTACACGAGAAATCATAATAAACATTAATTCAAGCACTTTACTGGTGATTATAACAAATACCTAATGCCGGTACTGACTGGTGTTGCGCCACATTTGAAATAATCGGAGCGTTAGATCATAGGCAGAAATTAGACAGTCAATATATTATATCACTAGCTTAAGAATATATATCGCGATCTTCGTTATCCTGTCAATATATATTGACATTATACAAAAACGCGATTTGTCCTTATATTTAGACTGGATCACGATATTGAATTGCTATATTTATTGACTGTATAATCCCTGCCATAAACTATCTTTTTTCGAAGTATGAGAGGTACATTGAAATAAAACTATTTTTAACGGATTCTATCGCGGTTTATTTGATGTTATTTTATATTTTAGATAGAATCTGTTAAAAATAGTTTTATTTCAATGTGTAACATTCGCGTAAATTTCCGACAATATCATATGAGATACTTTAATAAAGTTGGCAATATGGCCAGCAAACAATATTAAAATTTAGAACGTGACTGTTAAAGTCGTATTTTTATTATTTTTATTTGAGCTGCTAAAGAGCCAGTATTACCATAATCCAGCGTTATTGTGGCATTCGAAATTCAAACCGTCATCAGCAAAACCCGTCATAATACAGGTGGCCCGTAGAACAAAAGGCTTGTACAATTTAGGGAGCTTAATCGAGACAATGGTATGTCCAAAACTGCTTTCGTGGTATTCAAGGGTAGATCAACTCGATGGATCTGAAATGTAAATTGAAACCCGCATCGATGCCAAACTCGATTACAATCTGATCTTTCAGAATTTTAATTACAGGATTATTTTGGAGTGACGGGGGCTCGTAATCCATTAAGGGATTTATGTTAAATATGAAAAAATTAAGAGAATATTTTTATTGCGAATTGAAGTATAGTTAGTTGTATGAAATAAAGTAGTAAATCCGCTGTTCTGAGCCTCAAAGTCCACCATAAGACACGGTCTATTCTGTTTTGTTAGACTGTTAGTTCGATTAATCAAACAGTTCGAAAAAAACGGTTCCGCTATGTTAGACTATTATCCGAAACAAAAATTGTGATAATTAAGATCAATAATAACATTTTATTTTATTCTGTTTAGTTAGTTAGTGAAACTTTACCTACTATCACCTATCAACATCGGATTTGAACTTAAAAGTACTATAATTAGCATACGGTAGCATATCTCGTTCAAGGATATTCTTTTTACGGCACATCTGTTTTCTCGGTCACACGGGCTGATGTTACGAAACACCGTGCGGTTCTAGTCGGTTCAAATCCGACATACCCACTTCATCGTTAGCTCTGGTGAGGTGAAACCCGAGGGGGTCAATTATGGTCGTTAAGATTTCGACAAAGCAATAAAAGCCAATTGACACGGGAAAATATTTTCTTTCTCTAATCCGTCTAGTGTTCCCTTAGCCCATCCAGCTAAGCTAAATTGCTCGTATACGGAGTGTGTTCACTTCGGCAGTGTAATGGCTAGGATTCTAACTCAGGACTTCTCGATCGTAAGGTCGACTCCTTAACTAACATAAACTAACAAAGAATTTATCTAAAAGAACGGAATATTTTTTCGTTTTGTTCAATTTATCGAACTAACAAAACGGAATAGACGTGAGACACAATAGTTCCGAAGTTCCAAAAGTTGATCAAGATATTATATCTGTTCTACAAAAATAGCTAAAACTAAAATTATATCCTTCTTACGAATTTCAGAGAAAACCTTGTTTTAGGTCTCCTATCATAACGTAATTTATTACATAATATTATGGTAGTACCCGCAAAAAGGGTAAAACTAAAATAGTAATATGTTGGCAACACATGTTGGGATAACACAGATGTCCTTTTAACAACTAGTGCTAGACCGATACGTAGCTATAGGCAAAGGCAAAACTTAGAAAGAATTAACTGACTTCAATCAATACTTACAAAAGTGTAATAATAAATTAAATTAAAATGTTTTTTTTTATAAAATTAGGACACGTCAATTTGACTTCACCTCGCCTGATGGTAAGCTGAAGGTAACGTCTCAGGAAAGAGGGTCACCATTACATACACGTACCATGTTAACAATGGTGGCACTCAGCTTGACGGCCCCATCAAAAGAGGATTGTCGACGCAGCACCGCGTGACACCCACCGGTCCCACTAGTGCTGCGACCACAATCCCCCTATCCGGCTATGCACTTGCTGACCCCTGAACGCATTCAAACCGAAATTGGATTACTATGGAGAGTTTTTCGCAATCGTGCACGGTGGTACCACCCGGTCGTATTTTGTGACAAATTTGTGTCATCAAATTTCTACCACCAGTAAGTTTCAGAACACTCCCGACTAATTCACCTTTCAAACAAAAATAACAATATCAAATATAGATTCATCCGTTCAGAGTCTGATTCGGTTTACGATGCCACACACAGAGACACGTCAAATTTATAATACCCCTATCGCTATTACGTCGGGGGGTTAAAAATAGACAGATTCTTTTTAATGTTATAAAATAGTATTGTTTATAGGGATATCGGCCCATCAGTACCTTCGAGGCCATCTCCAGCCCTCACCTGCCAGCCGGTACTCTCTCTGAATGAGGCGGACGCCACTCGCTCCTGTAAATGCCTAGTTAAACCGAATTGTGAAAGGAGCAGTGGGAGAGCAGACCCCGGGCTCCAAAGTGCAAGCTTCAGATACAACTGGGTCTGGCGTTCGGATGAAAATAATATTATTTATCATGACAAAACTCTTGTTTTGTATAATTTTTAAGTCGGTGCCAAACTAAACATGCTATACAAAATAATTAAGTCGGTGCCAAGGAAGCCCTACGAAGATAGCGAACCAGGCATTAAAATGTAAATGCAATCTCTGACCATGATAAGTGTCACAATGTGACCCACCATGACCAAATAATTCCATTTCAGCCGGTCTGCGCCCTTCGCAAACTAGTTGGCCAATGTCAAGGTGTGTTAGGTCGCATCACTTGACAAACGACTGTAAAAAAGTCGGTAATATGTTGAAACGGTTTGACTTTGAATTTTTATAGGTAAGTTGAAAAATTATCTGCTTGATTATTTTGCACTCGTTTCATGAAACTTTAATCTAAAACAAAGTAATAGTTGAAATTGTTTAAATGCAATAAACTCCTTTGAACGCATTTTAATTTGGTTTTAATTACACTTGCATTTAAAATTAATGAGCAAAATTTTAATTGATTAATTTTTAAGTCTGCTTAAACTTCTTAAATTATCTTAATATAAAGAGGATGTAAGTACTGTAGTGCTCCGGCCTCATTCGATCACTACAGTTCATTGACCTGGCCATCATGTGTCAGAGTTTAAAAATAAACTATCGTTCTTTTAAATTTAGCGTAGGGAATAAAAAACAATTGCTTGGCGGTGCATTCGACTGTTCGGCTGACAGCGGGCGACTTGGCGCGCCGCCCTGGTTCGCCGGCCGAAGAGAAGATATAAGTGTATTGAATTTAGGCTCAGTCCTTGAGCGGAGACCGCGATTCCCTACAGTTCGCTTAAACATAAATATATTCGCGTAAAAACCTCCCTAAACTCGAAACTAAACTAACTAAACCCTAAACTAAACTGCTTAACCCGTGTGTTTATCTTTTATCAACACGAGGTATTGTGGTGTCCAACGGACGCTACAACTGGTGGAGGCGCTGGTTTCCACAGGAGTTGGTGGTTGCTACAGCTGGTGGAGCGCTAGTTTCCGCAGGAGTCGGAAACGCCAACATTCTACAGTTGGCAGTGGATGGATCGATCCCGTACCGTGAGAAGGAAGACGTCGTGCGACAGTGGAGCGACGCAATTATCAGTATCATTGTGTATATTTGCTTTTATGTGCTTTTATGTGCCCAACTGGAAGATGGCTAAGATAAAGAGGTGCAATGGCTATGATGGTGGCGTGTTCCAGAGTGTTTCAAGAGATTTCTGTGCTATTTTCACCATTGACAGTTGTCTGCGAGTCAATAGGGCCAATAAGGACTATAAGTCTGAGTAGAATTATAATCCACGTAGTAAATAATGTGTTGTGTGCAATATTTTATTAATAGTATGTTTTCTCTGTTCATTCCATATTGCTGCGCTGCGGAAGATAAATGGATTTTTTTTTGTTATGTTCATGATGTTCTAGCGTAGGAGTTAGGCAATTATTTTTTCGTCTAATGTTGGGAGTAGTGATCTAAACTTTGTAAGAGAGTCAAATCGTTTTGGACATGAGCGTCGACGATGATTGAAAGTTAGTTTTCGATCAGACTCTTCTTTATGAAGGAAAGTTCTCTTTCTCTTTAATGTTGATTTAAAAGTAATTTAGTAATTCGTAGGCGATATAAAAGATTTATAATTACATATGCATAATGTGTAAGGATAGATCACTTTATGTCATCTTTAGGTTTTAGTTAGGTAGGTCTTAAAAGTACTCTGTTACTTTAAGCCCCTTCAGGGCAAACCTTAAAATGGGTCGTCAAGAGACATACAAATAATTTATTTAGATAGTCGCGCTGTGGCTTGTTGCTTTTTAACGAGTTTTTTGCCAGGCCAAGAATGAAGCAATCTTTTTATTCGGATTTTTTCAGTATTTGTTACAGTTTAATGGTTATAAAGTGTAAAGATTGCGTCGTTTTTCTCATTGTAAGAGACAGGCGATATAATGTTTTTTTTTTGTCTGCTCTCTTGTAGTATACCTAGGCTTCAGTGTAGCTGTCACATGTCTGGCCATGGGCGTAGCTCGATGTGGTGCTCCGGCCTCATTCGATCACTACAGTTCATTGACCTGGCCATCATGTGTCAGAGTTTAAAAATAAACTATCGTTCTTTTAAATTTAGCGTAGGGAAGAAAAAACAATTGCTTGGCGGTGCATTCGGCTGTTCGGCTGACAGCGGGCGACTTGGCGCGCCACCCTGGTCCGCCGGCCGAAGAGAAGATATAAGTGTATTGAATTTAGGCTCAGTCCTTGAGCGGAGACCGCGATTCCCTACGGTTCGCTTAAATATAAATATATTCGCGTAAAAACCTCCCTAAACTCGATATAGGGAGCTTTGTTGTTTAAAATAAATGAGATATTACTGCTTAACCCGTGTGTTTATCTTTTATCAACACGAGGTATTGTGGCGTCCAACCCCCGGACGCTACAGTACATAGTGACGTGCCACACCATTTAATAAGTTGTTTCTCTATGCGGTGGTCTCTCAGTCCTTAGCGTAGGTACATGCATTGCTGCAAAGGCTTCAGGGCAACTACTTTCCACCGTTTGCCCAGCGCCTTTTACAAGCTATCAGACAACCACTCAATCACTCACTGTCACATTCACCACTATCAATTCCAATACAAAAGAAAACAGAATGCTGAAAGACGAACACAAACCCATTCAACACCTGTACATATCAGAAGTTGTAATAAATATTCGCACACTTGTTCAACTTGAAGTATATACAGGGTGAATTTTGCAACTAGGCGTATGGCTAAATTCGAAACTATGAGAAAAACAAAAACAGCATTATTGGATTAAAAAATCAATGCTACGGGTCAGGAATTGTGCCCATTGATCTTGAAAAAAAAAACACATTCTGTATTATTACGCTATTCGATAGTGGCTAATAAGGATCGAATTCTGGAAACTAATAAAATATGGTAAACTTAAGGAAAGATCTCATTTTTAACAAAAATTCATCCTGTATATACGCGTTCACGTCGAACCTCCCTCAGGATGTCTGTACACTGGTATAAACAAGTCGGTAGATGGGTCCCAAGGAGGAACAAATTCACGGATAACATCCATAAATCGAGCGTAACTCACATCCCGCACGTATTCCGGCCACGCACCTTGAATTACTTCAAATTTAGGACGATATTTTTTATGCCAAGTGTTATTTAATAGGGTAACGTCGAGATAGATGTAAAGATAACATAGGTCAACAAGAATTTTGCCTCTGATAAGAGAATATGAAATTTAGATTTATCGATAAATTAGATTAAAAAAATATATGGCTTGAAAAAGTTTGGTTTTTCACCCAGGAGAAAGGTCTCCCATCATGTTTCATTGTATGGGCCCTGATATCAGTGTTCGAAATCCATGAAATTCTAAAGCAAACTGTTATATTTTTTTATTTATGTGTCATGATAGTCGGTCCACCAGTTCTTGAGTTTATAACGGCCATCACTAACACGACTTTGTTTTATAATTATAGAGATATACAACTCAGACTCAGTGTATTTTTTTCCAAATACTACTAGTAAATCAAAATTACTAGTATTTCTGTTAACCCCTCCAGCTAAGCTAAATTGCTTGTCTTAGGAGTGTGTTTACGTCAGTAGTGACGACGCCAGGATTCGAACCCGGGACCTCTCGATCGTAAGGCCGATCCTAAATCACTAAGCTACCGAAGCGACGTTTAAGTTGCTTAGGTTAAGAAACAGTGCCTGGTAAACGCAATACGCTCACCCTTGTTACATGGAACCTGTAGCATACGTGAGTTCTGTGTGCCACACCTGAAAGTAGTATGAACCGCTATGATGCTATCAATATGAGTTAATTAAATGAAACTCACTGCTTACAAACACAAACTATTAAGTTTGGAAATGTTTCTAAGAAAATCTCGAAACTCAGGAGAATTCAATATACTCGTAACTCGGCATTTACATAGCCAGTCGCTCGAGGCATTTGGTATGGTCAAATGTAGAGCAACCAAATAAATAAGGTGCGGTTTCCTAGATGACGTGATATACCTACGGTAGAAATATAGATGTATGGTAGAAAGTGCTTACCGCCTTTGTGGCTGCGCTAAAAAAGGTTCTTTAAGGCACACTTTATGATTTTTCAGTCAATAGGACTAACAATGTCTTTGAAGGCTAGCATGAACAATTTATCCAATCTAGCCTTCAACGATATTGTTAGTCCTAATGACCGAAACATCATAAAGTTGTCCATTCCAGCCTTCAAAGACAATGTCACACGTCAATGTGACTACGACCACAAGAAATAATAATTCCTGGTGGTCAAATCAGTTTGACTGGCAAGTTTAAACAGGGCTAAAGAGGTTAAAGAGGGCTAGAATTCAGCCTAACAAAACCCCTAAAGATTTCCTTCATTAACATTCAGCCTCAAATAACCATAGAACAATATACTTATAATATGTAAGGTGGATGAATGTTATTCCCCTACCATAGACATAAATAAGACAGAGGTCTCGGCACAATCAGCAAATCCTCCTCGCTGTTGCATTTCTTATTGGTTATCAACCTATATATTATTCGTTGAGGTACTCGTGTAACTAGGAAAGGGATTGTTATGGAAGAATTTCATTTCATAATTCTGTCTAGAAAGGCAGATGAAAAGTTGGAAAAAATGTAAATTCGTTCATATTCCTTAAGCTGAAAGAAATTCCATTCACACTAATATATTCTACTAACTGACCCGTTTTGCTTCGCATGAGAAAATTTCGAAACTGAAATCCTATAACCCATTTATTTGTGGTCTACTTTTACAATTGATTGCTATCAAGCAAAGTTTCCGTACGTAGCTTCATTTCGATAAGATGCCCAAGTTTGTATTTTGTAAACACAATTATTAGATTGCACAAGAGTTTGTCAATTTATTCATAGGATGCATTATTTACTCTTTTTTTTAATACAGAGAATATAAACTTAACAGGCCCAGCTCGCTATAAGGGAGATGTGTGGATAAGTTAACAAAAGTGCACCTCCTAGCTACTTCAACAGAAATATTACTTATATATCTTCTTATCTAAAATTGAATTCACCCAGCTAGAGAGTTAAGTAATGTTATGTGTTGTGCTAGATTTGATATCGCGACACAAATAACTAAATTTACTGTTTGCTTTTATCGAAAATTAAAATTATGAGTCAAGTTCAGTCATTAGTAACCTAGATATACTCAGCTTTTTTTTGTTTAGATAACATGCCTATAAACACCATTTGTTACGTGTAGTATGGATTACTAAAACGTAAATAGATTCGAATATTTAGGATGGATTTTCCCACATCAAACGATACAGTGTCATCAAGTTAAACATAGTGCGCTTCATTAATAGTCCAGTCAATAAAGGGTTAGGTCATCTCATGCACTTTTAACCCTCTTCTAGACTATAAGTAGAACGTGGTAAAATAACACAATAATGAAATCAGTATTTAGTTATAAAAATTAGGGTAAATTTGAGTACTTACAAGTTTTCGCGAAATTTTAAATTTGCCCTTATCTTTCTACCGTGTTAACTCAGGAACTTGATTTTTATACACTTAATAGGGACTATAGACCTCTTATACAGCTAATTTTAATTTGCTAGGTCCGCCCGTTCCTGAGAAAATCGGTGGTGACATACGGACAGACGGAAAAGACAAAACAAGTGACCTTATAAGAGTTCCTTTTTTTACCTTTTGAGGTACGGAACCCTAAAAAAGCTTGTAAAAACTTTGAATTTAAACTATTTTGCTTTTATCGGGCCTTGAGGCCCCCGTGTGGTTTTTGCTCCTATACCTAATAAACACAGTCAATGTTCAATTTGCTCAGATCCTGTGATACACATCAAGGTAACCTTCCTCAATACTTTCTCAAGACGTATTATTTCAATATACATAGTACTCGCTTACGTATCCAGCTAGCTTCGTATATAGAACCAACTTTGTATAGAATGTATTAGGTCGACATTTCTCAACCTTAAATGTGACCCCGTGAGATATACGTAGTCAGGGGTCAAGTAAGCGTGACTACATATCGATAGGAATATGTCTCGCATTAGCTCATTTGAACACTACAGACGAGATATGAACCTACTCTTAATGCACAGATTTTGGTTAATAAAAATGATTAACTTGAAGTACTAGGTAGGGCATATTACGTATGATATATGCTAGGTGCTAGATAACGGTGCTAGATAATAGAAACTTGAGTACATAATTTTCTTTCGACTAGAATTTACTTTTTTGTTTTAGGTAACTTAATAAAAACTTGATAAAAAATAAACTTGCTATAGCTACTACTGCTACTGCTAGCTTGCTCATGTTTCGTACAAAGCTTCCATTATACCAAATGCTCAAAAATTTAATTGAATAAATATACATTATATAGTCGGAAGTTTACGCAAATGTCACACATTGAAATAAAACTATTTTTAACGGATTCTATCGCGATTTATTTCATGTGTGTTATGTTATTTTACATTGATTCCGACGTTTCGGTTGCTTTTCAGCAGCCATGGTCACGGGATCACTGAAAAGCAACCGAAACGTCGGGGTCAATGTAAAATATAAAATAACATCAAATAAATCGCGATAGAATCCGTTAAAAATAGTTTTCTTTCAATAAATATACATTTTTGTCTCTCTGGATTTGCTGATTTATTAAGGTACCTGGGGCCCGATTTAGTAATCAGTACCTTTTTTTTTTTTGTCGTGCGGAAATCCCTTCGGATACCCCCCCGCCGGCCAGCGGGGGCGGTTATGTCGGGCTTGCACCGACTAAAACCGCACGCCGTCTCGGGTCTTCAGACGCCGGGGTGTAAGGTTACCCATAGAGCATATCCCTCGCACCCCGGCTGACCCTGGGCCATCTCACCACTAACAGCATCGCTCATCCTGTCTCCTCTGAAAGCAGAGGAGTACGGAGAGCGATGTGTTCCCGCCACGTTGGGTATTGGCCGACGATCAATGCCAACCCTATGAAGGGGTGAAGGGGAAGCCATTGACCGCCGCCCAGGGTGTACCGGCCGCTCCGATTCCGTTCCCCCCGGACTGCAGCGGGATCGGAATCGGAGCGGCACTCGAGGAGGTTACCCAACACACACCCCTAGTAATCAGTACCTAAGTTACTTTTTTACATTTTCCTTTCTAATCGAATTCTAATCACGCGTTTTGAAAACGTGGCGTTACTGAATCGGGGTCCTGGTACGAAAAGTAAAACAAGACCTTATTCATGCTTGCAAAAAAAGGTTGAGATACAGAGTCTTAGGTAGAAGCTGGTAGCAACTTCTGTAAACATAAATAAGTTTACAAACTGTTGTACATTTTGTCGTCCGTTTCGGTGTAGACTTACTTTCGTGGTCACTAGGACATACGGTCCTAGAATATTGATGTCATCCCCGTAATACACAGTAAAAGAGTGTAATTTATAAAGAACAAAATAAAAACCGGTCAAGTGCAATTGGACTCGCGCGCTGAGGGTTCCATACAAAACTAAATTGAGTTGCTGTTAAGCTTCTAGTCTTGTCAGACATATAGATAAATTACGGGTTAATGGTATAAATTTCAAAAAAATACTGAAGAGAGAAAGATCTTGAGTCATTGCCTATCTTAACCAAAACTCATCATCCTCCTATAGCGGTTGCCCGATTGTATCCAAAGTTTAGACTTCGAATCCAAGGACCTTTATGTTTACGTGATTAGTTTGTTGGCTTTTTCGAGAGCGGCTCCTTACACCCTCTTACCTAAAACTAAATTAAGTAATACAAGCCTAAAGTTATGCACATAACTGTTTTAGACAATATGCGTGAGGCGCCGCCGCGCTGGGCTAGGCGCTACTTGCTGCCAATCAGGATTCGATTGCCACCCCACGCTTAAACACGCAATGCTATTTCAAAGAAAACCTTTGTCATTGTAGTTTGTAGCAATAATATTCGCTCTGTAATATACTAACCATATATTAAATACTAAATTTTTTCTTACATGTATGAAAACAATTATTATTAAAGTAGTAGAAGAAGCAAAAGGTGTATGCCAGCATCGTAGCAAGTTAAAATATGTGGTTTCTGCTTACCCCAATGGGGAAGAGGCGCGACTGAATGTATGTATAGTAATTAACACAAATGTAAAGAAATCAGTTCCACTTTATTGTAATCCATACTTATATGGCCTCTGTGGCGTATTGGTAGTGCATTCGACGCCGTCGAGTGCGGAGAACCTTCCTCGGCGGCGAACTCGCTGCGACTGATGTAGCGGCCCGAGTCACTGGCGTATTTATAGGCGCAGTTGGAGGGGGGAAACAACGTGATCGGTCGTGATTGGTTGAGAGCTGCGCAACCGATGCGCTCGATCCTGATTGGTCGAGGCTAAGCAAGGGGGTGTGTCCTCCCGATACCGGGGATGGTGGTGGCTTCGACATGTTTGAATTGTGATGACGCGCGGCTCTCAGTGCTGGGTACCAATCTTTTTGGAAATGCAAACCTTCGTTTATTCCTATTAAAATTGTTGGGATGCTTGAATATTTCGATGGCTTCTCGACATAGCCGTGGTAAGAAATGTGAAGTGGTAGCTAGCACCTTCGTGTTCTGAAATTTGATGGTATGATCACCATCCTCCTGGGTGTGTTCTGCAAACGCTGACTTGTCGAAGTGGCTGAGGCGGCAATTTCGTTCATGTTCCGAAAGGCGGGTCTTGACGCTTCTTTGAGTAGTGCCCACGTATACCGAGCTACACGAGCAGGGGATTCGGTAAACTCTAGCTGAAGATAGTGGGTGACGAGGGTAATCTCCTAATACGCCAGTGACTCGGGCCGCTACATCAGTCGCAGCGAGTGCGCCGTCGAGGCAGGTTCTCCGCACTCGACGGCTTCCCGAGCTGTACCACTGAAGATGTCGACCGCAGTGATCGACGAAACGTCTGGAATTCAAGTTTCCGATGGACCACGGCCAAACAACCCGGAAGCAGTATATTCTAAAAGTAAATGTAATATGTTTATCCGTATTCTGGCTAGTTGAACTATGCTTACTTTGGGTCTAGAAAGCGCTGTATAGAATGTCGTAGAATATTTATTATCATTTATTAAATGCGAAAGTAAGTCTGGTTTTGTTATGCTATTGCGGTATACAAGGCTCTATACCTCGGCGCACTAATGTCGCTCCAGAAAGCCGGGAGTAACGTTAAATCTTTGGTAGCCTTGCTAGAGGAACTTAAAATTATTATTAAAAGCATTGATGTCTAGTTGCACCACCGCACCATGTCGAACCATGTCACTTTACACTTTACAAGAAAATTAGACAGTTTACCAATGTAATAATAAGGTAATGGAGGATTACGATTCAAGAAAGAAGCTCATTGAATCCTAATTAAGAATCGAAAACCAACGCGGTCTCGTTCCGAAGCACAGTTTCCATCAAAGGGCTACCCGCACCGATCGCCGTAGTTACCCCGCCGCCTACGCCAACAGTATAAAATATGTGTAATCATTATACTACTAATCGCACTGATTGTCGAAGTTAATTCGCCCACGCTGTCGTTTCATTGTGCTAAGATAAAGTTAAGTTACACTTTCCATAAGGGTAGAGCCAAACTTTTTCTAACTAGAATGGGCCGGCTCGAACATAGAAGTACCACCCTCTCACTTAATTATGCTTCATATCGACTTTAAGTAGCTGTATCGGATGGAGATCAGATGCTTTGGTGCATATTGGGAGAGACCTGTGTACGCCCCCTCAATATGTGCACCACAAAACCTACTAACATATCAATGTGAACGTTTGTGTGTTTGTTACGCAATCACGTTCAAACGGCTGCACGAATCTGGCTGAAATTGGGCACACGTAAATAACACATAAATAATTTCTTTCTCTTGAATAAGTTTCCATGGGTTGCGGTAATGGGATCAGATTTCCACGAGGAGGCGGAATCGCGGGCAATAGCATGAATTAACATAAATACATGCCATGCCAATTTACATATTATGTTAATTGGCATGGAATTTAAGGGTTTCGAGGGCTTAACCGGTGTGCCCGGCAATGGACACTTGGGGAGGACACCCTGTGATTTTAGTCGGTCCGATTCCAACTCGCCCATCCTATCGTTGGCACCGATGGGGAGAAGCCGGTGCACGTTTTCACACATAAAAAAAAGTTGTTGTCCGTGACTTCGTCCGCGTTAAATTCGGAATAGATCAAGGTACGTTTACTTCTGCAGTCTCAAATCCAACATGGTTATTTCAACGTTTTAAGCTTTTTTCGTGTGACAGACTTATCAAAGCAAAGCTAAACTATCAATGTTAGAACTATGAAAAATATTCCATGGCCAGGCAGCCGCTAAGAAAGGATTTTGAGAAATTCAACATTTCATGCGTGAAAAGCCCTCGACCTAAACATAATCAAACGCTCGTATCGTTTATCAAAACATCATAATAATCTGAATCTCGGAAATGGCTCCAACGATTTTCATTAAATTTTGTATACAGGGGATTTAAGGCCGCTAAATCGATCTAGCTAGATTTCCTTTTTAGAAAACGTCACTCAGATATTATAGATAAATTAAGTGAACTTTATTAAAAAACAATCCCTGTGTGACTTATATAATTTTAAACCTTTATTTTAAATTAAAAAGTGTTTATTACTGTAGGCCATGGCCAGGCAGCCGCTAAGAAAGGATTTTGAGAAATTCAACATTTCATGCGTGAAAAGCCCTCGACCTAAACATAATCAAACGCTCGTATCGTTTATCAAAACATCATAATAATCTGAATCTCGGAAATGGCTCCAACGATTTTCATTAAATTTTGTATACAGGGGATTTAAGGCCGCTAAATCGATCTAGCTAGATTTCCTTTTTAGAAAACGTCACTCAGATATTATAGATAAATTAAGTGAACTTTATTAAAAAACAATCCCTGTGTGACTTATATAATTTTAAACCTTTATTTTAAATTAAAAAGTGTTTATTACTGTAGGCAAATGAAATAAATTACCGTGAATGCCCACAATTCCAACTAAACCCTTTCCATAGTTAGCTGGCATAGCAAACTCTAATTACTGCGCAAAGGAATTTATTACACGGTGTTAAAGTTACCTGGCGCATTAATATTCGAGGAAATTTGCCCGACAAACTATTCAGAATACTTTATAACTTTATCGGCGTCCATAGACGGTATGTATTCCACATGTAGAAGAAAAAAGGCCAACAGATGTGAAACATCGATACGAAACGATATCTTGATTGGTATTGAAATTAATTAAACTAAACTTTCAAGTACATATTGTTGAAATTTTTTTCGTTCGTTTTAAAATCACTGAAAGTTGACTAACCTAATATTTGAACGAATTTGCAAACCATTTTCCGTTTACATACAAAGTGGAAACTGCGCAGAATCAATGGATGTAAAGTGTGCCGAACCGGGCTGCAAACCTAATAGACAATCTAGAGACGCGACCCTGAAATGTTTCTTTGTATAATTGTAAATGGCACGTTAGGTAGCCTCATAATAACGCTAGTTAAGTCCTTGAAAAGGTAAATATACCAGTAAGTGCATTTACTCGTGTCTGTGCTCGTATTCAAATAAGGAAAAACTTTGTCAGTACCGGACTATATATACTTACGGAAGATTTTTTTTCTGTTCTCTGTTCGTACTGACTATTCTGTGGTGGAAA
This sequence comes from Cybosia mesomella, assembly GCA_946251805.1. Taxonomy (NCBI): domain Eukaryota; kingdom Metazoa; phylum Arthropoda; class Insecta; order Lepidoptera; family Erebidae; genus Cybosia; species Cybosia mesomella. The sequence continues at coordinate 7,374,715 of OX276406.1, forward strand.
ACTATTTTCTACATGATTTTCCCCAAGGTCCTTAAAAAATCTTTGACAGAAACTAGCCAAGTATTTACTTGAAAGCAGATTGTGTATATTACTAGCTGACCGGGCAAACATTGTTCAGCTATATCTAATTTATGAAAATCTCGTGTCACCGTGTTTGTTATCGAAATCCTCCGAAACGGCTTAACCGATCTTTTGTAATTTTTTGTGTTTATTTGGTAGGTCTGATAATAAGTCGTAGACTATTTTATATAACCCGAGGTGAACGGGATCAGAATTTCAAGCTGGCATAGCTGCAGGCAACAGCTGGTAAATCGTAAAAACGTAAGTATAAAACCGGTTAAGTGCGAGACGGACTCATGCACTGAAGGTTCCGTACACAACTAGATTAAGGGACAAACTTAACGTTGGTTTTGGTAAACCGGAGTTATCAATATAACTCACAGTAAACCTGAAGTGAGACCATCAGTCAAAACTGCTAATGTCTAGTCAAAATTTCTGTTAACCAACAATTTACACAGTGTATAGAACAGCACCAAAATCTTGGGGGCCCAAGGCAACTAGGAGGAAAACTAGTAATTTCGATTACTACTTATCTTTAAAAACGAAACTGCACCCGCTACTGTGTTGATTGACAGACGAAACTCTGGTGCAGGTTTTCCCCTCGGGGTTGGGGTATCAGACGGCAGTCGCTTCAGTAAAGGCCAGGATAAGTCAAGACTGGAGGAAGGATCCTAGTTTCCAGAGTGAAGACTTTGAATGCAACCGGGACTGGCGCTATGATGATGATGATAATAGAATAATTTTCAGTCAAAACTACTTTGAGTAACCTGTTCAGTTAAAACTACTTTTAGCTTGTCTTTTCAGTTACAAGTACTTTTCACGATAAGATTCGTTAATTATGACTATAACATTAATTTTACACGGGTAAAATCGAGGGTAAAGACCAGTAAACAATAGAAGTAACAATCACATTGGAGGTGAAGAATGTTATACAATTTCTTTTTGAATTTTTACCATACATATTCATAAATTTTAAAAGTTGTAAACTCTATTCCGTCACCAGAAGCAGCAGTGGCGCCTCCCCGACGCGACTGTGACGCACCCATTCCCAGATTAAAAGGATAAGCTGCGTCTGGGAACCCACAGCGTTTATTTACAGACGAGGTGACTTTCCGAAACGTCTGCTCCTCTCTTTAGGACAAAACATCGATTACGTCAGTTGAGACAGGCAATGACGTCGTTTAATGAACAATGTTGATTCATCTCGAAATAGGAATAAAGACCTACTCACGTTCATAGAAATAAAACTCTTAAGATACTGCACGTTGAACGTAGCTGTCATATTGTGAGGTCAAATCATTGAATACCGTTGTAGTTGCGTTCAAAATCACGTAAATAAAATGCATAGCTTTAATGCGCTCGTGTAATACAAATTTTGATTTTAACTCATTAACACTATGTTGTAAGTATCACAAAATTTGTTAGTGGGACAAAACACTCTTACTTTAGACAGAACATACGAAATGTTTGTCATATTATCGCTTGCACGTGCGCTAAGTTACAATTATTAGACCCGATAGGTAGCGCTGCAATCTCGTTACCAATTTTTTCAACTAACAACTAACATGTATCCTTCTATTTTTTACTTTACCCAGTTATCGCATAATAAGGAAATAGTATTTTCATTTATTTACAACTATGTGACATACCACCCAGAGAGATTGTTAAGGGGCACATCACAATGGAACATCTGGAACAATCTCACAACAACACCCACTGATTGAGGGAAATGAACGAGTCATTACAACAAAATATCAGCTCATAATTCGACTTCGATTCGAAGATTCTTTTACACGTACGAATCTGAATAATACCTTAAATTGTTTAAATGTTTTTTTTTAGATTTAAAACAAATCGTATTATTAATAGTAAGAGAGGATGGCACCAAGAAGTGCTGGCTTAATGTAGTGCGCCAGGGCGATTTATTCTCCGCTTCAGATTTGTACTACATAAAAAAATCTTGGGTCCTCCCAGTTACTAAGATGCTCGCGAAAACGGTCTCACATTATCATCTCTTAATATTTTCTCAGTATCCTCAAGATGCTTGAAAAATACTTTTAATACACTTTCAAGTATGTATAGTACGAAAACAATGTAAGATAGCTTTAGTCGTAACTCTTTCAGATATCTTTGCAACAATTGTTGAAACCTCTCTTTAACGTTCTGTGGTCGGAAGGATGTAAAACAGCTCACACACTTCTCAAACTGTCTTTAAACTTGATATGACTAAATATATACCTACCTAACAGAATAATATAACGGAAATTTTACAATAGTAGGCTAATAATTTGGAATTCCAGGCAGTACATAAAAAATTGAAAATATAACAGGGTATGGTCATCGTGTATGGGGGCGTGCAAGTATGGGGTCATGTTATTACATACATAATATAGTTACGCATCTTCTCTATTGGGGTAGGCAGAGACATCTTTCCACTTGTATGTCCGACAAGCTGAGGGCCACCATGGTAGCATTATTGATATCTGTAATGGTGACCCTCATTCCTGAGACTTTACCTTTAGCTTACCATTAGCTGAGGTGCAACCATATTGGCGTGTCCGTTATAAAAAAAATCCATAGACTAGCTTTTACTTCCATATTTCTTTAAAATTGCCGTCAGCAACTTAAAATAAACACTAAAGAAAAATAATATTTCTTACCGCTGTCTAAAGTAATTCTCAAACAAGTTTTCTCCCGGATTAGATTGCTATGAAAGCTCAAAAAAATCAATCGCCGCAATCGGACACGTACTTTTCTGTTACTGAAACAAGAAGGCTAAGCTTCCTGAATCCTGATTGAATCAATCGATTTGTCTGCACGGGAAATCGAGTTAGAAAATCCTACGAAGAGCACAATTTGTTATATCTGACCATATTAGGTGGTTTATACAAACTAACTTTCCGGCCTTTTTTAGTTAGATAGGGCCTGTTTACAACTCATGTTAATACTGTATTGGATATCTCAATGTCGGCAAATTTATATTAAAAACTAGCTAGCTACCTAGATTTCGTCTGCGTGGATTTAGATTTATAATGTTTCTTTTTTCTGCGCGGAACCCTAATATACGACTTATAATACTACCTATCTGTGGGTGAAAGTCCCGTCAAAATGGGCCCAGACGTTTCAGAGATTGCCTCATTCAAACAGACAGAAAGACAGACCGACAAAAATTTCCTAATCTGCTTTTTTGTTATAATATCGCATATACATACACGTGCATTTATATAAAACCTGTTATTTTAATGTTACAAACAGACACTTCGATTTAATTCATTTATATATAGATTTTGAGTCGTAAACTACTCAACCTTATCAAAATCTATCCAATATTTATACAGTTAGGTTAATAAACACATTAATTAACACTTAATTAAAGCTAGCCGAGAGCTGTGTTGTTGCCTATAAAAGGCACCACCTGCATTCCAAATTTCAACATGAAATAAAATTAAACATACAAACCTTCGCATTTATAATATTTGTAAGATTGTATTTATAATATTGTTTATTTGTAATAATTTTCCAAGAATGACAACTAATTTACAAGCACCTTATAACGGCGCAGGTGAGTATCAACATCTTGCGGCAATTTAGGTAATACGAAACCAATTACTGTCCTGGGACCCTCAGCAAATACTAATTAATATGCCACAGTGTTCATTTATCTTCTAAGATTAGGGTTAAATCTTCATTCCATAATAAAATTCACGTATCAAGACTAATTGAACTTGGGAAATTGAAAATTTATTTAATGATGATTATAGAACAATAGAAAATAATTCAATTAAATTTTTAAGCATTTTGTATGCTTACTTTTTCTAAAGATTTAGATCGGAAAAAGAGAACATCTAGAACGGGACTTGGAGGTACTCTACTTGGAGGTAGATGGCTCCAGCCTCGTCTTAAGACGTATATAATATATCGGAGAATTTCGAATATCTGGGACGTGTCTAGATAGCTCAGCTGGTCAGAGCATTCCCCCTGTAAGGGACTGGTCGTGGGTTCAAGTCCCGTTCTAGATGTTCTCTTTTTCCGATCGAAATCTTTAGAAAAAGTAAGCATACAAAATGCTTAAAAATTTAATTGAATTAATTAGGCGGAGTCATCAAAAACAATGTTTAAAAATGACTGTAAAGTTATTCATTGTTTCCGTAGTTCGCAAGAATTACGGTAGATGGCTCCAGCGTCGCCTTAAGACGTATATAATATATCGGAGAATTTCGAATATCTGGGACGTGTCTAGATAGCTCAGCAGGTCAGAGCATTCCCCTGTAAGGGAATGATCGCGGGTTCAAGTCCTGTTATGGATGTTTTTTTTCCGATCTAAATCTTTAGTAATAGAAAATAATTTATGCAAGGGCTATTATTAAAAACTTTAAGCAAAGTTTATGCTGGTTCCAAAAGATTATATGCATTATAAATGTATATACAAAACTAATTCATCTCAATCGGTTGAGGATTAGTGTTTTCACGCAGCTGCAAGCTGCAAGATTGGACCCGAACACTCACACATACAAGTTAAATAAAAGCTTCTTAAAAGAGAGAAAGCGAAGGCAAGGTCAGTACGTGAACAAATCGTCGTGGACCAAATAAAAATGATATTGGTATGACTATGATATTCATTTAAGTCTAATTAATCACTACAATTAGGACAAACCCATGAGCATGATTGACAAGCTAGCCCACCAGCAGATAGATCCAAACGTATGGGTTCGATGGAAAAAAAAAATTTTTGAGTTTCAGTTCTAAGTATGGGGACCCTAAAATTTATTGTTTTTTTTTCTATTTTTGTGTAAAAATCTTAATGCGGTTTACAGAATACATCTACTTACCAAATTGCAACAGCATAGATCTTATAGTTAAGGAAAAAAGTGGCTGTGACATACGGACGGACAGACAGAGAGACATGACGAATCTATAAGGGTTCCGTTTTTTGCCACTTTGCAACGGAACCCTAAAAATATCCATATACAAGCAGCTGTGTACTTGCTTGTAAACCGTAGGACAATATAGGATACAGATGCCTTGACCTAGTTGTAAGAGCGAGGTCCTCATGCTGAGTCAATAAGGCGAGGCCAGACGGAAAGAAATTTTATGAACTCGCAGATGTTACAGGGAGAAAACATTGTATTTGTACATTAGAAGGTTGTTAAATTTTAGAGATTCGTGTTAGCAAAATATAACGAAAAGGATGGTTCATTCGAAAGCAGTATATCTCCTCTCTAAGACGACTACGGGCAGCCTCAATAGCATACTCAATGTGTTGCAGACAGACCGACATAATGTATGGAAAATCGAATAGGGAAAATTTTATGTAGGACGCTGTGTTTTTCCAGCTTCAGTCCTCAGCTGCTGTCTGTTCTAAGATAGTAAAATTCGTATATAAAAAAAATCTCCTTGACATCTTGGAAATGCATTGGCCAATCAGAGCAGCGCTCATTGCATCCGTGAAAAAGTTGTGCAAATGGTAATAATAACTATGAAATGACGTGAAAAATGAAGGCGTTCGTTTACATAAACATAACATAAACTTATAATAACATAAATGCAGTCAAATAATCCATTTTTTAAATTGTAGATAGTGAAACTCCAATGTAAAAGTAACCAGGAACAGGAATAGACTGGATGGGCAAGGCGGATGACTGAGTTCTATGGCGTACATCTGTAGAGGTTTTTTATAGGGAATAAACCCTCCCACACAACCACTACTGTAACTCTTGTACACCACAACAGTATTGACCCGCAAAAGGCGCCATCAGAATATCAGCACTGCTCATCATATGTTTAGCATGTGATGAGCAGCATTTATACTTAGATAGCGACCTTTTGAGCCTCGCACACCTATCATCTATATGTTAATATATATTTTTTGTTATGGGTGTCCTTAATAAACATATTTTCTTTCTTCATTCTTTCTTTCTTTATACACTTTTGAACTATTTATAAATTGAACTAGGTAACACTGGCCCTGTGCTGAGAGTCAAATTTTTAGCATACCACGGGTTCACGGTGCGAGTGTTAGATCCATCGTTTGGCACAGAGACAAACTCCCAGCAGATCCCGATGCTTGCGAAACAGGTGTACCGTAGGTTTAAGGTGCCCCTTCCTGACGTACATCCACACTCACCTTCACTACTCGTGTTTCTCCCACTGCCCAGCCAAACGTTACTCAACTGTAACTACTGCTGGTGTAACTTGGTACATTCATACATCCGAACGTTCGAATATGACAGTACTATGATGAGTAAAGGTCACTAACCCGCTGCCCTCGAAGTACAACTAAAGTAATAAATGAAGCTTTCTTGACAGACATTACTATATAAATTCAATTTATTACACGCACTGGGACTGCGAATCCAAGTGCTAAATAATTACTGTAGAAAAACTTCATAAGAATCTTTTAGTTATTTCTTCATTCGATTAGTTGCCTGATAGTCTTCATCTCTAATAGTCATATTCTCGTTGGGGTGGTATGGGGCCCCGCCAAGATCTTCGGGGCTCCAGTCAACCTCACCTGCAAGCTACACCTGCTGATTGACAGACGAGGCTCTGGCGCACACTTTCATCTGCTGACAGACATAAAGTCTGCGACGGAGCCTGCAGAGTCACACGGCAGTCACTCCAGCAAAAGCTAAGATAAACAAAATTATGGACAGGAGGAATTGGAGAGCGGACTTGGGACTCCAAAGTGCAAGCTTTGTATGCAATTGGGATTAGCACTCGGATGAAAAAGAAAAACTTCTATAAGTTAGGTATAAAAGGTATAAAAAATATGTATTAATCAGTTGCCCGTCCCGGCTTAGCATGAGAAAATTGCATCAAAAAATCTTAAAACCCGATTGCAGTGCAGGTGGGCACATCAATCGGGTTTAACCAGATTTTACTAGAGTCAATAAAAATATACGAATAGCTTCAGATAAAACTATCTACTTATTAAGCGTAGCGAGCCGAAGGCGAGCTAAGCGTCTTTGGTTTCAAAGTTGCATTTCAAACAAATGATACTACTCCGAGACCGTTTGACCGATCTCGACCAAATTTGCCACGGTGATCAAGTAGACATTACTGAGTGTCGTAAGGGGTCGAATGTCCAGATCGGTCTTACCATCGAGGAATAATCACCGAAAAACCAAATCAATGGAAAAAGTCGACCGGTCACGTTGACCTATTGATGGATGGGCAAATCTCGCTACGCTTAAGTTTGGGTTGATTGCCAAGCTGGCAACCGTCCTAGTTTAGATTGTTTGAGCTGTATTTCATATTTAATTTTATTAATGACACACACGTATTTTATTTTACACTATCAAATCAAAACTACGTAATTAGGGCTGAAACAATGACGTCATATTTCAATAAAGGCACAGTAGGTTTCATAATAAGGCTTCGTGATAATAAACTGAACAGTGACGCTCTCAGAACTGTTAATTAAGCGCTCCATGCGTAAGACCACAGAATATATTATTAGTACACAACATACAACAACGTGATATATTTTCAAAAACTTTATTGTATTTTAATCTATACTATCATGAAATTTTTTATTACCTGTGTCTGTATATTAGAGATTGTTAAATGAACGACTTTCAACACAAAAAATTTAGCTTTCTTATCTGTTTGTCTGTTTGTTCTCTCTTGATGAGGCCTTCAAGCTTTGTGCCATCATTGTTAACATGGTACGTGTATGTAATGGTGACCCTCTTACCTGAGACTTTACCTTTAGCTTACCATCAGGCGAGGTGAAGTCAAATTGACGTGTCCTAAATATATAAAAAAACTACTGAACTGATTTTAATGCTGTTTAATTAAAAAGGTCTTGGTCAGACTTAAAATCTGCCGTATATTTGATTGCAATTGGTTGAATAGAACCGAAGATATGACCAAAAACCGATAACCGATCTCCGTGCGGGCGGAGCCGCAGGCAACAGCTAGTTGGTAAATAAAATTATGATAAAGTTATGTTTAAAATTATATAAAACTTAATAATAACTGAATAAAATACAATGATTTACATATATGCGTCGTAAAATTCCTCCGCATCATCTCCGATTGGTAATGTTCCCAGAAGGTTGGCAAAATTGCCACGTTGGGTGGCAATGCTAATTCTGTAAGAAGGATAATATCTAGCCTTCTGGTCACGTATAGCGTCGATCAATCGCTTTGCCAAGACTTTATAGACAACACGGGCACTTGAACTCCATGACCCCAACGTCTCAACCCCAAACGGCATAAAAATGGCTTTATAAGGACTACATCGCTTGTATTTTTGCTCGATCTTAACTTTTTTTTTTTTTCGTGCATCCCTTTCGTAAATCCCTTCGGATACCCCCCCGCGTGCCAGTGGGGGTGGTTATGTCGGGCTTGAACCGACTAAAACCGCACGCCGTCTCGGGTCTACAGACGCCGGGGTGTAAGGTTGCCCATAGAGCATATCCCTCGCACTGCTCGATCTTAACCTGACCCTCACTTTTCTTACCACCGTTATCACCCTCCGAGCCTTTTCAAACTCTCGGCTACGAAGCGGCTGAACCTCGATATGTTCCGTGAAGCGACTGTCATCTGAACTCCACAATCCATTGGCGATATCGAAATTCTGCTGTTAGACCAGTTATCAGACTTTTTAGGGCTACTGTAACGACTGCCATAGATGTTTGTATGGCAACCGGGACCGACGTCTTAACGTGCTCTCCGAGGCACGGAGGGGTCTCAATGTGTGAGAAGAATGGTCACCCATCCTAACACTACCTTGATTAGTGTTGCCTAAATTTACAATGTGTTAACTTACTCGATTACCATATATTCCCGATACGACTTTTTAAACCAAAAGCCGGGTACTGTACAGTACAGCTGTTACCAGGGATTTCGCCCGCCGTTACACATTATCCTAGCCAATCGTTACTTTTTAAGTCTCTCTATCACAGCTTCACTAATAGGAGTGTTAGACGGGGAGACGGGGAGAGGGTGAGGGGACGGGGGGGTTAGACTCCAACCTCACCTGTACGCCGGTACATCTGCTGATTGAAGGAACGACGCTCTTCACTTTGGATTAAGGGACTTTCATCTCGAAGTCCTATCTTTGAGATGAAAGTCTGCGACAGAGCCTCGTCTGTCAATCAGCATGGGTGTCGGCTTGCAGGTGAGGTTGACTGGAGCCCCGAAGATCTAGGCAGAGCCCCATACACCCCCAACGAGAATATGACTATTAGAGACTGTCAGGCAACAAATAAAGTGAAGAAATAACTAAAATCTAATATATAAAATTCTTGTGTCGCGGTTTTTGTAGTTAAAGTTCTCCGAAACGGCTTGATTTTGTGTGCATATTGGGTAGGTCTGAGAATCGGACAACATCTAATTTTCATCCCCCTAAATGTTAAGGAGTCCACCCCTTATTTTTTTTGTTTAATTTTTAGATATTTTTTTTTATGATACAGCATTAGAAAATACATACAACCCTGAATTTTCAACCCTCTACGATCAACCCCTATTTTTCCATCGCGATTTTTTTATTTTTAATAATCTTTTTATTTAATTTTTTTTAATTTTGACGGCCTGCGTAGCGGTAGTGCATTGGACTGCTACGTCAGTGGGCGCGGGTTCGATGCCCGCTAAGTGCAAATATTTGTATGCATGAATATGTCTATTTGCATTGGTCTGGGTGTTTCTATGTATAATATGTATGTATTTACAAAAAAAAAAAGTATATAAGTATGTTTATCCACGTTCTAGAAACCATAACACAAGCTAGTTAAACTATGCTTACTTTGGGTCTAGAAAGCGCTGTGTAGAATGTCGTAGAATATTTATTTATTTATTTATTTTCTTCAATTATGTTTTTTTTCTCAATTCAATTTGATCTTCCGCCTTCGCCGGTCTATAATCGATCAACTATCAATCGATCAGTTATCCCCGCTAGGTGTCTACCGTTGTCACCTCTCACCCAGCAAACATCACGGAGTAGGGATGAGAACGAAGTCGGTCTCCTGTCTTACTCACTATACAGTTTTCGGCCATTTTCTTTTGGTTTTATTTGTGTATCGATCGTAGCAGTGACTGTTATACGTATTATTTTAATTTTTCTGTGCATCTCTCATGTTAATTTTACTCTCATCGTAAATTTATTATTAATTTCCAGTGCAATAATTATTTATTCACAATGTATTAATAAAATGTTTCCTAGATAATATACATGGCAAAACGTTTGCCGGGTCAGCTAGTATTCTTATAAAGGTTTTCTACAGTACTAATTCAGCAATTGCGAGGGAGTTGGGAGTTAGACGGCAGTCGCTCCCATAAAAGCCATATTATTCAAACCAAGATGAGGAGATGGAGTAAGCAGATACCGGTCACCGAGGTGAAAGCGTCGAATGCAACTGGGAAACGCGCTTAATTCGGTTTTGTAAAGCGTACATCAGACTAACTGTTTGATAAAGTAGTTCAATCTGTTTGTGTTCATAAGATATTAAAACTATAGTTTTCATAACATAACATAAACTCACGCCTATATCCCCGAAGGGGTAGGCAGAGGTGCTAGCACCCACATTTCGCCAGTTTATGTTTAGGTCCCAATGTAATAGGTGGCGAGCCTATTGCCATTAACCGGGCACTTATAAGCCTGCGACAAATACACACATAACTTCGAAAAGCATCGAAAAGTCATTGGTGTGTGCCATGGTAAGACCTGGGATCGAACCCGACACCTCGTCTCAGCAGTTGATTACCCATACCACTAGGCTACCGCGGCATTTTTCGTTTCGGCTAGTTTTCGTTTTAACTAATATAAAAAGATATCAAGCTGTTAACATGCACTGTGCGATACTCACAACACTCTGTGTGAAACATACACTCCAATCTTATTCAAACTACCATTCCAATTTCCAACGTGCCAAATCAAACAAGTTACTGAAACTACGAGTGCATGAGAATACCCAAATTGCCATGTGGAAATCAACTATTAAATTTCCAACTATCGTGCGCGCTTTAGATAGACAACAGTCTGTGTTTGGCGCCAATGCAGTTGCAATAACGTGCTGAGTCACCCCCTTCCAATTGATTATGGGGTGACTCAGAGAGATACTTTTCCCCCTGATTTTAAGACACTGCTTTCCAAAACAAAGTCACAATTAACCACCAATATGTACAATATAGATATATAACTTGTCACATAAAATAAGTAAGTTCTGAAAGAGGAGCTTGTTTCGAAAAAATCTCTTCTAAATCGTTTTCTATTATTATATTATAATGATAGAAACTGCCTCGGAAACTTTTCTAATCGCACAAGGCGTGAATAAGTCGATAAGTCGAAATATTATTTTTATAAAAGAATGGAACCGACTTCAAAAACTAGGAAGGAACTGAAAAGTGAAAAATAACTGAATTACATATTCCATTCAAAAGACAAAAACAATCACAAACTTTCCTGTTGTAGTGAACGTCACAGATTTATTGAACACTGAAAACTGGAAGACCGTATGACGATAGATTTTTAAAAGACAACGGACATACCTCCTTCTTGTTAGTCGGTTAATTATACCTTCTACAGAATGTAACAAATTCATTTTTGATGAAAACCGCATTCGTTCAACCAAACGCGCAATACTTTTTTTTTCGTGCTTTCTTTACTTTATTTTCCCTTCGGATACCCCCCCCCCCCCCCCCCGCCGACCAGCGGGGTCGGTTATGTCGGGGTTGAACAGATTAAAACCGCACGCCGTCTCGGGTCTTCAGGCGCCGCCGGGGTGTAAGGTTGCCTTAAAGCATATCCCTTTCACCGCGACTGACCAGGCCAGCTCCGGCGAGATGGCCCCCTCGGATATGGGAACCAATACCTTTTTTTTTTTTTTTTTTTTTTTTTTTTTTTTTTTTTCGTGCGGAAATCCCTTCGGATACCCCCCCGCGTGCCAGCGGGGGCGGTTATGTCGGGCTTGAACCGACTAATTACGGACAAACGTACCTTCTTTTTTAAGTTGGTTAAGTATACTAAAACGTTCTCCAGAACATAAAAAATACTTTTCTGAAAACCGTAACAAAATCGGTTTAACCGACAGCGAGATAATAGATAAACATATATACAAACATACAGAGTGAACCTCCTTTTGAAGTCGGTTAATAAAAAGTACACTTTTCAGTACAACCAATCTACATTACGTTCTTTTAAGTTGTTTATTATTGAAATATAATACATTTTGTGTGAAGTTTTTGGTAGTACGAGCACATTTATGTATCAATTATTATTATTGTACTTATTACAATAATCACAATTATTGCCTAAACATCCGTTGTTGTGTTTCTTAGTGATTTTTACTGTTTCACGCAAAAACTGCTGAACGGATTTGGTACAGGGATAGATCATAGTCTGGAATAATACATAGGGTTTTTATTCCTGGAATAGGTACCCATGGGAAGCGGAAACGGGAACAATATTCTACGCGGTCGAAGCTGCGGGCAATAGCTAGTCTTTCATATGACTAAAATTAGAACCGCTTTATAACAAGTTTATAACAACCCGCCTGACTAATCTAACACAAAACTTCACGATCGTTTATCAAGGTATCCTCTCAACGCCGGCTAATCTTCAAGCAATATTATGATTCTACAAGGTATCATTGTCGGCTGATCTTATATTGCGAGTTCGATGAAGTACAATGTACTGACACCTGTTAAGTTTAAAGAATTAAGGCCACTATTACAGCTGTATAAAAAATTATCAGTGCTTTTTAACATGCCGTTTAAAGGACGCGGTATTATAGGAAAGCGGAAACGTGTGTTGGTAAAGAATTCTTAGTCAAAAATAGATAAGGAGCATGTGCCTCTTAAAAATATTCTTTAGCTGGGAAGACCAATCCCAAAACCAATTCCAACCAAAAGATATCTTCAAGAACATAAATAGTTCAGAAGCTGAGCTCGCTTTTATAAAATAATGTACAGTTAACAGTGAGTATAGTAGTTTCAAAACTTACATAAGATAGGTATTAACGTAAGCGGAGAACAAAGCCTGACAAGGGGTATAAACATGAATTAACATAACAGACGCCTGAAAGCTGTCATGACATGCGTAACATTGCGTGATTAATATAACAATTATATCAGCTCTAGCCGGGTCTTTGCTCGTATAGGTCTTGCAATTTTTAATGGATAATATTGTCTTTGCTGCACTAGATGACAATGCTATGACAATAGTGTAGTAGGTGCCAGAGTTCTATGTCACAAAAATCTGAAGTAAATATGTCAAAAAACTATGGTAAAATAGTGTCAAATACAATAATATACTGGTATAATGTCACTATTTAATTCTGGCTACTTTTAGCTCATCTTGTATAAAGAGCAGCGCAAGGTTATCTATTCAAATTTGTTTAATCTATTGCAGTAAACTGGACATAGTTTCCTCTCTCCTTCCGACCAAAATGAGTAATGTATGTGTTCTATAAGGTGATATGGGTTTAGAAGTTCAAACGGAACCCTGAACCTAAACATATAGTTCCGAATAAAAAACACATACTTTCCTCATATAAATAAATTATATTTAAAATTTGGCCATATAATTGTACCTAACCCTTCGTGCGCGAGCCCGACTCGACTGGCTGGTTTTTTATTTAAAACTAAGAAACATTCATCAACTTAATAGACTTTAAACGTAAATGGAACTCTCTGAGAATTTTAAAAGGTTTTACGACTCTTTGGAATAAGGCCTTTAATGATATCGCTCAGATTAAAAAGCCTTTGAAAACATTTCTGAAGGTTATTTAAGAGAGGCAGAGCGGAGTCGCCTGTCGGTAGAAATACGTCTTATGTAAGGATATCAGAGTCAAGATTATTTATATTTATTTACTAGCTGACCCGGCAGACTTCGTACTGCCTCAATCGATAGCACCTTTTAAACCTTCTCTGGACCTCCACAAATAATTCAAGACCAAAATTAGCCAAATCGGTCCAGCCGTTCTCGAGTTTTAGCGAGACTAACGAACAGCAATTCATTTTTATATATAAGAAAGAAGAAGAAGAAGAAGAAGATTGTGGAATGAGATAAATAAACGAGGTGTGCTACGTCGGAATTCGCGCTCAGTGCAACTATTTGTATGCATGAATATGTACGTTTGCACTGATTTGGGTGTTTCTTGTACTATATGTATGTATTTGCGAAACAATTAAGATGTTTCATAGTATATTTATTCGCATTAACCCATACGCTAGTTAAGCTATGCTTAATTTAGCTTAACTCCACTTACCTTAATGTAACACCAGTGGTTAAGCTGCTGTCATCTGTAACAAAAAGCAATAGTGAATATTTTGGGCCACAACCTCCCTATCGCCACCAGTCAGCTTTGCCCCTTTGCCCCCTGTTATATACTATAGTAACCATGATCCAAGGTTCATACTAGCCAAACCTTACTCCCCCCCCCCAGTGTCATCATCATCATCCGAGCGCCAATCCCGTTTGCATCCAAAACTTCCACTTAGGGCCCCAGGGTCCACCCTTATATTTTGCTTTTACGGAAGCCTCTGAAGAAGACTGTCATCTAAATACCCGATCTTGAAATGAAAGCCTGTGCCAGAGTCTCATCCGTCAATTAATAGATGTGCTGGCTTGTAGGTGAGGTTGAACTTTCTTGTGTGCACTTACAAAAGGTGTAAGTAGCTAGACACAAAAAAATACTATTTGGTGCCCACTGGCTCTGGAACTACATTATATTGTAACACGTTTCAACTGAAAGTACTTGTTTTAAAGATGTAGTTAAGCTGCGGCCTTCCTCAAAGACCGCTGAACGTGACCGTGGAACGAGTAAATAAGTAAATGTATTTGCTGCAAAGTGTATTTTACGAGTCTTTGGAATAGTGCAGGTATTTCTCACTCAGAAGCTTAGATACTTCGCTTTTGGTACTGTTGGAAGTTTTCAATAAAATGTCTTTAGAAAAATAAAAAAAGTTCAACTTACTTAAATAATGCTATCACATCGTTTTTTTATTTTCAAAAACTGCTTGTTGGTTTCAGCTTGAAAGGACTTGGACTCAATAGAGGGTAAACATTATTTTACATGGCGATTTGTGACAAAACAACGTCTGCTCATGCCCACTAGTACTATACAGGATGAATTTTCACCTGGGCGTGGATGGCCAAATCGAAACTATGAGAAATATCGAAAATGCTCAAAGGAGTCTCGAACCCGATTTTGATGGAAACTAAAACTACATCATTGGATTAAAAAAAAACAATACTCCTAGCAAAGAATCCAACCCATCGATTTTGAAAAAAAAACTCTTCCTGTAATATTACACCATTCAATAGTGCCGCTAGTACGGAACGAATTCTGGGAAGCAATTACTTACGGAAGAAAGATCACATTTTTAACAAAATACTTTTTGCCTTACGTTACCTTTTTTTGTTGTGCGGAAATCCCTTCGGATACCCCCCGCCGACCAGCGGGGGCGGTTATGTCGGGCTTGAACCGACTAAAACCGCACGCCGTCTCGGGTCTACAGACGCCGGGGTGTAAGGTTACCCATAGAACATATCCCTCGCACTCCGACTGACCCTGGGCCATTCGCAGTGTCCCCTCTGATAACAGCAGAGGGATACCTGGAGCGACCACGCCCCCCCGCGGGCCTTGCAGGCCCGCCATACCCCGACCCCCTCGTGTAATGGGGTCAGCTGGCCCTGAAAAGGGCCGGTTGGTCAGACTCTTGGCCGTTGACGTTGACGCCAGCTACTCCAGCGGAGCAATCAATGATGCGTCATCGCCCACGTTGCCCAGGGTGCACCAAACTTGGAGGTGATCGAACCAGTCGCACCCCTGCCTTACTTTACCTATTAACCTAAAATCTACACAGAAAATGATTGTCAAACTTCGGGCCAAACTAAGATATTTTTGTTGCAGTATTTTTATTCAAAATTGTTTTTAATAATAAGTAGTCGTATCCCTCCCACATACCCACTAATCCTATCTCTAAATGAAATCAAATCAAACGTCTTCGACGCCAAAAACACAAAAAAATGATTTTTTAGGGACAATTTGTACGGTAGGTACCCGAAACCTTCCTCGAGTGTCGCTCCGATTCCGATCCCGCTGCAGTCCGGGGGGAACGGAATCGGAGCGGCCGGTACACCCTGGGCGGCGGTCAATGGCTTCCCCTTCACCCCTTCATAGGGTAGGCATCGATCGTCGGCCAATACCCAACGTGGCGGGAACACATCGCTCTCCGTACTCCTCTGCTTTCAGAGGAGACAGGATGAGCGATGCTGTTAGTGGTGAGATGGCCCAGGGTCAGCCGGGGTGCGAGGGATATGCTCTATGGGTAACCTTACACCCCGGCGTCTGAAGACCCGAGACGGCGTGCGGTTTTAGTCGGTGC
The DNA here is from genome assembly GCA_946251805.1 of Cybosia mesomella. NCBI lineage: Eukaryota > Metazoa > Arthropoda > Insecta > Lepidoptera > Erebidae > Cybosia > Cybosia mesomella. The sequence continues at coordinate 7,391,110 of OX276406.1, forward strand.
AAGCCCGACATAACCGCCCCCGCTGGCCGGCGGGGGGGTATCCGAAGGGATTTCCGCACGATAAAAAAAAAAAAAAAAAAAAGGTACCCGAAACCTTGAACGTACAAACCCCAAAATCTAATCAGTTCTTCCCATTAACCAAAAAAGATGATTGGCGAAAGATTTTTTTAAATCGGATAATTGGTTCTTGAGTTATTGCGTAAACAGACATCCAGACATCCAGACATCCCGACCAACAGACAGACCGAGACAAAAATTTTTTTTGCTTAATTAGACTTAGAATCATGTGAAACGTCGAGAAAAGTGATAAAAAGTGAGTCTAAGATTTTGTTTTTTTTTGCGTGATTTTAAGACTTCGGTGTCCACCTGGTTGGTGGCCCGAAGTAATTGATAAAAATGATGGCCATTGTTTTCAATACATAGCTGGATTCTACGTCTTAAGGATTGTATTGCATTAGTTATAAGGCACAATATTATTGATTCAGTTTTGAATACAATATTATTGAATTTCGAATGGGTGTCTTTGTAGAAAACAAGTAGTCGTCGTTGAGATGTATGAGAACCCCAGCGTATCTCACGAGCTACCTGTACTTCTGCTTATGAACGGACGAGACTCTGGTGCTGGCTTTCCTCTCGGGCTTGGGAGGTCAGAAGTCAGTCACTCCCATAAAAGCTAAGATAAGCCAAATCGAAAAGAAGACAAAGAGTAAGTGAGCCCTGGGCTTCGAGGTCAAAGTTCAAAGAAAATAACAAGTAAAATCTCAGAAAAAAATATTTTGTTAAAAATGATAACAATCTTTCCTTAAGTTTGTCATATGGTCATTACTTCGCGGAATTCGAATGATGTAATAATCCTATACATATTAAAAAAATATTTATTCAAAATCAAGGGTTCGATTCCTGGCTTAGAAAATTGATTTTTAAAAGTTTCAATGATGCTGCTTTAGTTTTCATCAAAAGTTGAAAAATTCATCTGGTATAAATTAGATTTAAAATATATCTTCCTAAGGCTTTCCAAATAAAATCTTGATAAAATCTTGTTTTCTTATTTTATGCTTTTTTATGCACGGAACATCACAAAATTATATTATCCGTGCCCCGAAATTTGGATGTAGAAGTAGGGCAAGAGGTAGGCCGAGTCTCTGCTTTATGTTTTTATTTCGCAACGTTTATAAATGCTTATTTAACTAAAAATGTCATATTTGGTACATTTGTTTCAAATAAAAAGTTGACTCCAAGCTCTTACACAGAGAAAAACATTTCTAACTTCGCGAAATTCTAAGTACTCGTCAAGAGCGTAGACGCCTCGTAGCACAGCTACGGTTGAGGCTACGAGGCTACAGCTTTTCATGGTACATGTGTCACAGACAGCTAATAAAAGTTTTATTTACGCTTTATATTTATTTGTACCAAAATCTGCAATTGAAACTTCACTTATTTACGGTGAATCCGTGAAGCGACTACCATCTGATACATTACACCCCACTGGCGCTATCGAAGTACTGTAGTTATTTATTTTTTTTATATATAATTATAGGACACGTCAATTTGACTTCACCTCGCCTGATGGTAAGCTGAAGGTAAAGTCTCAAGAATGAGGGTCACCATTACATACACGTACCATGTTAACAATGGTGGCACTCAGCTTGACGGCCTCATCAGAAGAGGATTGTCATCGCAGCACCGCGTGACACCCACCGGTCCCACCAGTGCTGCAACCACAATCTCCCTGCTCGGCTATGCACTTGCTGACCCCTGAACGCAATCAAACCGAAATTGGATTACTATGGAGGGTTTTTCGCAATCGTGCACGGTGGTACCTTTTTTTTTTTCGTGCGGAAATTCCTTCGGATACCCCCCCGCCGGCCAGCCGGCCGGCGGGGGCGGTTATGTCGGGCTTGCACCGACTAAAACCGCACGCCGTCTCGGGTCTTAAGACGCCGGGGTGTAAGGTTACCCATAGAGCATATCCCTCGCACCCCGACTGACCCTGGGCCATCTCCGGTTTCGAGATAGCCCCCTTACTTGCTCTCCACTGTGCCATCTGCTAATCAGAGGGACACGTGGAAAGCTTCCGAACAGCCCTCAACAGGGCCGTCCTCGCCTCGGTCGGAGTTGGCCGTAGGCGGTAGCGTCTCTCCCACCTAGGAGAGAGGCGCTGCCGTCTCCGTTGCCCAGGGTCCGCGTGGAGGTCCCCAACCAAGCACCCCCGTGCACGGTGGTACCTACCCGGCCGAATTTTGTGACAAATTTGTGTCATCAAATTTCTACCACCAGTCAAACCTACTACAAACTAGTTGGACCAGTCGGAACCCAACTGGGGCTGGAGCTTTTGGAGTTTGAACTAATCGTAACGGAAGTCACAGATGTTCGTATGGCAACCGGCACCAACGACTTAATGTGATTTCCAAGGCACGGCGCGGCGGGATCTCACTGTGTTAAATGCGTTAATAATGGTCATCCATCCTAAGACGAATCTGGCTAATATTGCTTATCCTTGTAATGTGCTAACCTACCTATTCGGTTACCACTTAGCAAACTATTACACGACCCGTTTAGATCAAGAAAGCTGCAAGAAAATAAAAAAGTAATTTTAAATTTCATTTTATAGCCTATAACTGAAAATAGCGAGTGATTTTGATAAACAATTTATCGTGTACGCCACAAAGACATAAAAGTTTATGCTCTGTTCAGAGAATATGTGGCTAATAAAAAAAGTATACTCATAAAATGGTACAAAGAACGTATCGGACACGTTCAACAACTTTAGTAACCGACAATACCATATCTATCTATTCTGTCTGTCTATCTGTTTGTTTTTTTGTACGCCATGGCCGCAAAAACTACTGATCAAATTTCTATGCAATTTTTTTCTATTAGAAAGGTATTGATCAGACTCCGCGCGTCGCAGGCGACTCAGGCGCCGGAGGTCGCTCAACGACCTCCGTCCTCGATGAGCACAGGCCTGGGGTTGGCAGGTGAGGCCGCCTGTCACCCCAGCAGAAGCAGGCCGGGACGGTGGGGCGACTAGCGCCCCTCCCCCAAACCGGGGCAAGACGGGGACACCGTGGTTCCCAAACCCGAGGGGGCCATCTCGAAACCGGAGATGGCCCAGGGTCAGTCGGGGTGCGAGGGATATGCTCTATGGGCAACCTTGCACCCCGGCGCCTGAAGACCCGAGACGGCGTGCGGTTTTAGTCGGTTCAAGCCCGACATAACCGCCCCCGCTGGCCGGCGGGGGGGTATCCGAAGGGATTTCCGCACGATAAAAAAAAAAGGTATTGGTCAGACTTAAAATCTGCCGTATGTTGATTGCAATTGGTTAAGAAGAACCTAAGATATGGCCAAAAACGATAACCGACCTCCGCGTGGGCGGAGCTTCGGGCGTTAGCTAGTTAGATATAAGTATTTTCCGAAAATTATACGATACGAATGATATATCATAATTACAATGCACAGAGAATTGACTTTGGGAGAAAATTAGAGGGGGGGACATTTTCTGAACTGACAGCATTGAAAGATTACGATTCTAACAGGACGCTTATTGAGAGAGGTGTATGAGGTCCCACCAAGGCCTTAAGTTGCATTTTGTTGAAAAGATAACGTAAAACTTAACTTACAAATCTTACTAAGTACTCTAATTATTGCCTAATTTTAGGTTTAGAACCTAAAATTAGGCAATAATTAGAGTTAATTATTGTTAGAGGTATTTTTTTTTAACGTGCGGAAATCCCTTCGGATACCCCCCAGCCGGCCAGCGGGGTGGTTATGTCGTGTCTCGACTAAAACCGCACGGTGTCCTCCCCAAGTGTCCGTTGCCGGGCACCCCGGGTAAGCCGGGTAATCGTTAGAGGTATAGGATATAGTTAGAGGTAATTATCGTTAAGTCCATGTTTGTATGGGGTTTGTATCGGGTTTCTGCTTTACTATGAAGTATTTCATAAATATATGTAGTGGCATTACTTATGTTTATTAAACTCAGATTGACCTTGTTATAATATCCAAAAAAAATAGCTTTTTTTTCTAATCTGGGTAAACATATGTGTATGATATAAGTTATACAAAATTCTCAAACAAATGCCAAAATTTTAAAACGTTTAAAGCAAATATGATGCGAACATAATCAAAGTCAACTTTATTCACAAATGAAACACATTTCCACAAAAATTGGTCATCCACAAATAGTAACAAATGCAAACCATAATATCAATTATAATATTATGGTCTGCATTAAACAAAATATACTTGCTTACTTAATTAATATTTTTCAAATGTCCCAAAATACATTCTTGATGCTGGCGGCCGGAAACCAGCCTCATCAGGTACCGTTTCTCAGTGGCAAGAGGGGAGAAGCAACCCCTCGTATATTCCAATAAAGAAGGACAAGGCTCTAATAACGCGACCCGAGTAAGCTCCCAAACGACACCTCAGACTTACCGACAAAATATTCACATAAAACCCGACCTTGTTCTCAAGAAACTAAGTTGAAAATACATTAAGTGCTGTCCTACTTGGTAATAAATACGAAAACAGAGCCGCACGTCCAGTGAAGTTTTAAGAGAAGTCTACCTACGTAGGTGGAATATTAGGTGAGGTACGAGTAATGGAAATTTGATAACACGTGTCGAAAGAAATTAGGCACCTACCCACCGCCGAGTTGATATCCGTCGTGAATATAAATAATTTTATTAGAGTCGAACTTTCGCCGTCAGCTACTCTCCCCATAAGTACAGTTAGCAAAGAAAGTAGCTGAACATATTCAAAGTTACAGAGTGGGTACTGTGCGGTCTCGAGTTCGATTGCCAGGTTGATTGAAGGAAGAGATTTTTTGTGTTTTCTGTTATCACTAGCAAAGCGGAGTTCGGCTAAAGTGCCCGGTTCGCCTCTAATATGTGGGACCAACGAATATAGCGGACGAATCTTTAGTTGCCGACTGTACGTAGACCTCATTTCTAAATTAGTTTACAAACTTATGATATTATGCGTTTTCTCCATTTCACGTGATGATTTTGTGTAAGTACTAAGCAGGTTAGTGCAAATGTACAACAGGCTTCACTGGGTCAGTTCTCTGTCGATCGACACATACTATCTAACATAATTGAGTAAATATTAGCATCGTAAACCTACAACTTAAGTTGATTGTATGACATGAGATCCGATTCTCAGCACTCCATGGATTCACCGTGCGGTCGCCGGGTCCATAGCGTGGTACAGAGAGGAACACCATGACGGCGACTGGGACTTGCGACCCAGATGTAGGTTTAGGGTGGCCACCTTGTGATGCATCAGCGCTCACCTCCACCGTCAGTAGTGTTCCCCCCCCTACCTATCCAAATTTGGTAAGATCCTAACAATGCCGCTTTTGATATACGTTTTAATAAAGAGCTTACTGAAGCTCTTGGCATTGGATCGATAAAAACTACGTAAATCTGAGGGCATTTTTGTCAGCATATCCAGATTTTGCCTAGTATCGTCACAATAAAGCTAACACAATCATGGCTATCATAAACAAGATTTAGATATCATTTAGATCGTTAGAAAAAAGTAGGAACACGGCCATGGCCAAGAAGACTATGCAGAAAACCGCAACCAGTGCAGTGACCAGCGGCGAACGGAAGCAGGATACCTGATAACTTCAGTCACCAACTTCTTCCAATCAAAGTGATATTATATAATGTTTAAAGGTTTTACGGGGTTGGCAAATCCTTCTTAGATAAAAACCCCTAATTAAAAAAAGAAACAAAAAAATTGATCAGGGCAGTAATAAGTACGGGTATAATAATACGGGTGCTACCGCTAATCCTGCCACAAATAGGCCGACTGGAGAACTACCGCCTCTCACTTAAAATCAACTTTGAGTGGCGAATGGTCACATTTCGTACAGTTTACGAGAGTTCTGGAGACCTTTGTATCTTGATTTTCTTTTCCCTCTTTCCTACGTTCATTAGCCACGGTAAACGCTTAGCCGGAGTTCGCTTTCCTACTCCTCCATAATTTGGTTCACTTGATTTTTACGGGAACGACTACCGTCAAATTCCTCAACCCCGCAATGAAAGCCTGCGCGAAAACTTCATCTGTCAATCAACAGGTGGACCGATTTCTAGTAGAGGTTAGCTAGCTACCCGAAAATCTTGGTGGAGCCCCATACACAGCAGCACAGCTAAGAGATTAAAACCTGATTAACAATATGGCGCAAACCCCAAGACCTTGGATGAATAAAAGCAAAGGTTAAATTAATTAATCCCATAATCTCTGAGCTATCCGCTTAGCCTCAATATTGGACGTAGGGCAGCATATTTTACAGTAGTGAAGATGGACAACAAAGAAAAAATTCCCGGTACGACGTTGGCCCATTTTTTCTTAATAAATAAGAGCTATAGCGGTTGCGGTGGCCTCAAATTAAAAATAACTTAGTTGATAACACTTTCGAACTCCATTATGGATAACAGAGGTACAAATGACTTCAAAATACCAAGGTTTATGATTTAAAACTTGCGTGACTTGTACATATTTAAAAGTAGCTGTTGGCCGCGTTTCCGTTCGCTTAGATAACAACTTTAAAGTTTTTATTTATTTTTCTACAGGAAACTATTACCGAGATAAAAAGTATGGGCGTGTGTAGATGTCAATATATATCGCGATTTGGTCAATATATATTGTAATATTGATGTGCAAACGCGATTGATATGCAAACAAACGCGATTGGTCTCTACACCGGATCACAATATTGGATCGTATATAATCTACCTATCTATACTATTATCTATACTAGTCTATACTAATATTATAAAGAGGAAAGATTTGTATGTAAGTATGTTTGTAACGAATTGGCTCAAAAAGTACTAGAGCGATTTCAAAATATTCGTTCACCATTAGAATGCTACATTATCCCTGAGTAACATAGACTACTTTTTATCCCGATATTCCCACGGGATCAAGACTTACGCGGGTGAAACCGCGTGGCGATGCTAGTAAAATTATAAATTAGTTGTATCTCTACATTGGGGATATTAAAAAAAATACTTGGATTATGTTAAATGAACGAATCTGTACACAATTTTTTTTAAATTCTTGTCTGTTTGTCTGTTTATCTGTTGGTTCGCGATGAACTCAAAAAATACTAAATGGAATTTATGCGGTCTTTTTCTATTAGAAATTTCTGGGTCAAACTTAAAATCTGCCATGTGTTTCATTGCAATTGGTTAAGTATCGCCGCATAAGATATGACCAAAAAACGATAACCGATCTCCGCGCGGGCGGAGCCGCAGGCATCAGCCAGTAAGTATATATTGACTTCTCCACGCCTCTAATGTTCTTGTCCAGGTTTGGTCTATCTGAGTGGTATATTACAGCCAGAATCGTTTTATCGTGATCGAAAAAGACGATTGAAAAAAAAAATTGCAGACATTAACCAAATTTCATTATTTATAATATTAGTAGAATTTAAGAAAACGGTACTACGATTTTAATTATGTATTTGTTTGTTGTATAGTTTAGTTTTTATTTGATTTATCTGTACTGTTTTATGTTATCTACGTGTCATGGAAGAACGTGAAGGTACCTTTTAATGATCCTAGTAACACAGCAGTAAATTCAGCAACGTGTTACAAGGTACGTAAAATTCGCAGCTCTTTATTCAGTAAGTTATGCTAGGCATTTCGCTACAAATTTCATAATATTTTGACGTGCCAACGACGAAGGCAAGATGTTTGCATAAACACGAACACTCAATTATGCCGTCGGGTGGATAATTAAATTTGCATCAAGTGTCGCCTTTGTCGACAGGGCCGACTATAGTGCTTTCAATATTGGCTCTTTGTGAAAAGTGCCCAATGGACGACTTGTGCCCATTGCAATGTGATTTATCTATCTAATAATTATTATCTAAACGTATATATCCTTATCCTATCTGACTACTTGATCAAGACAGAGCGTTTTGCAGTTGATGCCTTTTATGTTGCAAGGATAATTTCTCCCCTAAGGGGGTAAAATAAGGGGCAGAAGGGAAGAGGCGAAGTTAGCCGCGTGCCGCCAAAACACCTATTCATGTAAAACACACTACCGTGTCTACAATACAGCCACCCCCTCCTTTTTTAAAGTCATGCTAGCGCTTTAAGTGGTGAAAGGTTTTTACTTTCACAGAGGAAGATTAGATTCTGGTCAGGTTGTTTTTTGTAGTCTGTAGAAAAAAATCTAGTAGTAAAAGCGGTCATCGATAGAAAAGGAAACTGATAAGAACCTTGTTATATATAGGCAGGCGGTATGAATCGCTTAATTACAGCAAGACTTTTTAAGTACCGTAGCCAGACGGCAAACACGAAACCCTTATAATATTGTACTTCATCCGACCATATTTCACAGCCATTTTGCTCGGCCATTTTAGAAGGTGTAGCTACAGGATGGTGTAGTCAAATGACGTAACAAAAAGAGTGAGGATAATTACATGGTATATAAGCGGGTATCAATTTTAAGGTCTTCTTAAAAAAAATGGTCATAATAACTATTTAATTTAAGTTCCTGAGATACATAAAAATTTTGCCGTCCAACTTTTCAACATTACTGGGGCGAAGTTTTAGGTAAAAGATCCTACCCAGCCGGAAAAAGGCGCATTTGGTGCGTAAAAACCCGCAGTAAAATTACTCGCTACGCCTGTGATACAATTGAAGTGCGAAGTTCTGGTGCAGGTTGTCCCGACGAGGTTGGAGGCTCAGACGGCAATCGCTCCTATAAGCCAAATGAAGGAAAAGACGACGAGAGAGCGGACCACAGGCGTCAAAGTATAAAATTTGTATTAATGTCTACCGCGCACGCTTGGTTGATACAAGTTGGTGAGTAAGTATAGTTATCGTGGTAAACCAATAACTTGAATCAATTTACTCGTAATGAAACTTCTAGATCGGAAGTTACAATACTTCCGCTTGCTTAATCCACTATTACATATGCACCAAATCTATAACAAACACAATAGACAACAAACGATAAGTTATATTGCATATTCCAATACTAAAAAGAAACATTTCAACTGTTTGAACGCGCTTGCCGATGCCTTTTAAAATAGAAACTTGCAACAAAAATAGAAGAACAAAATAGTTCCTAGTTCAAACTGATATATAGTTTTGCAGAGAGAATAATTCAAACGGTAAAGAGAGCGCAGACGGGAGGGCCGGTTTAAATACCGGGTGCACTCCGAACATACTTTACGATGCACCACCCGCATCTGTTCAAAATACATATTTTAATACACTCAACGGGAATCACTTAATATTAAAACTAAAGAATATTCGAACTAGCATATAAGTTCTAAGTAATTTCTGAAGCATTTTATTGTGAAACAAGTCTATACTTTGGCGCAAGACAAAAACCTGGCTTTTGAATATTTTTCGAATTGTAGACTACATAAAACTCTTTATAACGAATTATTATACAGATTTAATAACTAAGAAAGCTTTTAATCAATGCGTCAGTTAAATATTCGTGCAGAATCTCAAAAAGCATTGTCGCGCGGTACCTACGTATCACACAATAGAATTCCCGAGAAAACTCATTAGTTTTCCACTCAAGAATGGCAACAATATCTCTCGTTGTATTACGACGTTTTATTGTACCTACTCGTCATATTTATGACTGTATCACTGTACTAGCTGTTGCCGAGACTTCGTTTGCGTGCCAACGGCAACCGCTGATGCTGGTACTGGTTCCAAGTATAATTATCTAATCTCAATTATTTTCAAATCACAATTATTTTTTCTATTTTCAAATTATAACTTTCATTTTGTTAACGTGCATTTGGACACGGCACGACGCCTGACGCGGCAAGCGACATATAAAAGCGGGGCGAGAGAGTGCGGGGCGGTCACAACTTATCTCCCCAAAAGCTTCTTTAATCCAACATGGTGTGTATGTGTGCCAGGCTAAAGAACGATACGTGGATTGTTTTCATAATTTTTCCGCCCGGAAGCTTCTTCAGTCCAACACTATGCAAGTGCTGGGCCAAAGAAGCATTTATAAACACGCACTATAACCTTCTCTACAATGTTACAAATAGGTACTTTTCTGAAAACCTTTACCTCTTTAGTCCAACACTAAACAAGTGATGAGCTAAAGAAGCATTTGTAAAAATGCGGTTATAGTATACTTAACCGACTTGAAAAATGGAGATATATTTATTTGTGATTAAGTATCTCGCGTTTGGTTGAACCGATATTAATGCGGTTTTCATCAAAAGCGTATTTGTTTCGGTCTGCTTAACCGACTTCAAAAATGAGGTTCTCAGTTTGACCTATATGCTTGTTCGCGATTATCTCGTGCTAGGTTGGACGGATTATGATGCAGTTTTCAGAAAAGTTTTTGTCGTCCGCATGGATCCGTTATTAAGCGATATATTATTTCAACTCCACCGATTATTAGATATTCGTGCAGTTACAACGGTTTTATTTAACTTGCCCTGGTCGTGTATTGGGGTGAAATTCAGTAATTGCAATTTATTAATTGCATATTTGGTACAAATCTTTAGTTCTGTGGACAATACAATTTAATCCATTCTGTATCATTGTGAATCCAAGATGGCCGCCGCTGCAAAATGGCGGATTACATATTTTTTTGACTATTAGATTTTTGACTATTGACTAGTAGAATAGAGATAAAATCCAATATGACCGATCAAATAAACTTCAAAATAAAATAAGTAAATGAAAACCGTTTAGCTTAAAAACAAGTTTTTAAGGCAGCTTGTTAATAATAATCTGTCGTCGTATCGAGTTCAATAGATAAGTCTTATGTGCATTTTTGCCTTTTGAATTAAATCTGTAATTCAGTTATTTTTCACTTCTTATTCCCTTCTTGGTTTTTGAAGTCGGTTCTATTTTGTTATAATTTTTATCATTTTCAGGTTATGCTTGAGAGTGCGTAAGAAAACAAAATGTACTTATTTAGTGCGTTTCATTAGACTTGATAGCACATTAATTAAGTTAAAATTCCTGCATAAATTCATTATGGCAGCACTAAAATCTAACGGTAGGTCGTCAATCATCATCAATTAGCCTATTGCAGTCCACTGCTGGACATAGGCCTCTCCCATTTTACGCCATAGCACCCCATCCTCCGCCTTGCGCATCCAGTCTATCCCAGCTACCTTTTCCAGGTCGTCCGTCCATCTTGCTAAACGGTAGGTACTCGCCGCGTTCAGAGCCAAGGAAGCTTTCGTACGTAGCAGTTCTTCGCTTATAGGTATACTATGGTTATATGCAAATATATATATTTTTTAATAAAACTTGAACTTGATAAGTCCGCAAACTGGATGGCTTTTGGTATTTAGTTTAATAATAAGTTATGGGACTTGGATGCAAGTGAGAACCCCATCCAATTAACATAGCAAGTGTATCAAAATTAGACCCTTCAAAAAAATACTTGCAGCAACCAGACGAGTATTATTAAATAGATTATAAACTATCCGATTATATCCGATACTCGTTAAGATTAACATAATTAAAATAATTACTGTACATTATTGTTAAAACTTCAAAATTAATATACCCTGGTGAAATATCAAGTTTATTACCTTAAGCCTCAATTATGTTTAATACCCTTAATAATAACTTAATGTTATTCTTCGCATTTTATAGTCGTTAACTTTATACTTCGATGTAGGCTGGATTATATTTCTTGTCTTCAATTTAATAAACGTAATGTTTTACCCTAATTTAAATGATTTATATTGGGATAAAAGATGTGGCTTGAAAGAGAATTTGCTGCTGGACAATTTAGCGGGTTGGACACGAAGAACAAAATGTTTGCTGGTGAAATAAAATGTACACGTCTGTCTGTTTCTCTGATCATTTCTTCTAATCCACACAACGAATTTTGATATACTATCATAATGGTGGTTTCTTTTAATATCAAAAATTATGAAAATATGACTATTTATACTGTTGAGTGATGGCACTTGATGGGACTTGCTAAACATTTATTTATTCATTCATTCATTTCATTTTTTGATAGCTGGCTATTGAACAATTTGATAATATCAATATATATCAACAAATCGCTATTTACAAGCCTCCACAGTTAGGATATTGAATTAAATCAATTGTAGGTACCTTTTTTTTCGTGCGGAATTTCCTTCGGATTCCCCCCTGCCGGCCAGCGGGGGCGGTGATGTCGAGCTTGAACCGACTAAAACCGCACGCCGTCTCGAGTCTTCAGACGCAGGGGTGTAAGGTTAAGCGATTTAACTCAATACAAGAATATAATTCAATACGGGTAGTATTGAATTATATTTATGTATTGAGTGTTTTTATCATCTCTTACAGTTTCTTGGCAATCTATAATTTACGGGACACAATGCCTGGCCCTTACGCCTTGCGCCAGACAAAGTTCTGATTGCCAAAAACGCCTAAACTGTTCAAACCGATTTATCGGCTTTAAGGTATTTCGTAACACATAATGGGAAAACTTGAGCCACTTGTGTCAAAATATTCAGTGAAAAGTGTTCGCAAGGATTATTATGGACGTAAAAAACTTTAAGCTTCCAACTTTTCCACACACCACATAACTTTCTAAGAAATGAATACGTTACAGCAAAATTGACAACAATAAACAAACTATAGCGAGATACAAATACCCGCCACGTTACTGTTTCATTCATGAGTTGAGAGTCATCAGTTACCAACCCTGAGTACCGTTCCTTTCCTTCTTCTTTGCGGGATTCATTTTTGCTTCCTGCCAATGTTATACTCAGCACTACTTTTTTCACTCAGATGGATTCCCTGTATTTTAATAAATTCAGCAGCCTGGTATTGCTGAATTTATTAAAATTTATGAATTTATTACTACTACTACTACTATACAGGCTACTATTAGCCTGTTCTCTGGTCTTATGAATATTTGCAACAATAGAGGTGACACTAGAGGAGATGAGCCCATTTCTTAACAAGGAGAATAAAAAAATAGAGTAAAGCGGTAAGTGCGCCCACAGTGCACAAATATACTTTTATTCCAATTGACCACGAGAGAACTAAAAAGTGCCTATTCGGCGTCTAGGTACGGCGCCGGAGGTCGCAGGCCTGGGGGTGGCAGGTGAAGCCGCCTGTCACCCTAGCAGAAGTAGGCCGGGACGGCGGGGCGACTAGCGCCCCTCCCCCAAACCGGGGCAAGACGGGTGCACCGTGGTTCCCAAACCCGAGGGGGCCATCTCGAAACTGGAGATGGCCCAGGGTCAGTCGGGGTGCGAGGGATATGCTCTATGGGCAACCTTACACCCCGGCGTCTGAAGACCCGAGACGGCGTGCGGTTTTAGTCGGTTCAAGCCCGACATAACCGCCCCCGCTGGCCGGCGGGGGGGTATCCGAAGGGATTAGGTACCGCACGAAAAAAAAAAAAGGTACCCTAAACTAAGACGGGGACACCGTGGTTTCCAAACCCGAGGGGGCCATCTCGAAACCGGAGATGGCCCAGGGTCAGTCGGGGTGCGAGGGATATGCTCTATAGGCAACCTTACATCCCGGCGTCTGAAGACCCGAGACGGCGTGCGGTTTTAGTCGGTTCAAGCCCGACATAACCGCCCCCGCTGGCCGGCGGGGGGGGTATCCGAAGGGATTTCCACACGAAAAAAAAAGGTACCCTAAATTTTACTAGTAAGAAAACTAGTGTCGCCAAACTGTCACGTATTCTGACCAATCATGTTACACAAAACAGTGACGTCATTGGTTACAATTTTCAACAGACAACAAGCCTAGAAGTAAATGTGAGTAAGTAGGCAATGGAGTCGCAACATAAGTACATTAAGTATTGTGGCCCACTTCTTCTCTACAACCTACAAAAAATACTAGATGCATAGTGTTGTCTTCATCCTCTGAATCTTTTCCCAATTTAGGTGGGCTCTCAGTCGGACTTCGAAACGGCCAAATTTCAATATTTTCCTTGAAGCGGTTGCCATATCGCACCACTCCTGGAACAAAGATGCAAGTAGACTTGCGTGATTTTATTTTTATTGTACTAAAAAATTAAGAAGAAAGTAATAAGTCTTGTCAATTTTTTTTCATAATTTTTATCTTAAAAATGAAGGAATTAAATACAAATATGTTAAATATTGCAACAGTAAATTATGTATATATCCATCATAAAAACGAAGTTAATACATTTGCACTTATTTCTTTACCAAATTTCCCTAGGACTAATAGAATATTTATACTTACATAAATCTTCAACGAAGATTTTATATAATATTTTCGCATAACTATAGCTGCATACTTGTTTTAGGATATTATTTGGTAGGTATCGTAGTGCAAGTCTAGTTGCTTAATTTTTCCACGAAACTTCTAGGCAAAGTTTTGTAGGTAACATTGTGCAAGTGTAGTTACCTAATTATTCCACGAAACTTTTGTCGATATTGTATTTTATAACAATTGATACGCATTTTTCTAAACAGTGTTTGGAAATTATTTAGATGTAGTTAGAGAAATAGCTTACTTCACCGTTACGTTTTATTTTGAAAATTTCATAATTAATAAAAGTTATTTATTCTTAGAAGTATTTTTATAAGTTTCTTGGCGTAAAAATAATTAAGAAAAACTGGCAATAAATTTAAGTGTCATAATTAACGAAACATATTTATTTGTACCTAAAAATAACAGTGCGATTTAGGTTAATTGTTGATATTGCGCGGGATACCTGGCTATACCGCGCGCCCGCACCTCATATCCCGCTCCTGAGCTTCTTGGATGTGGATAAAAACTTAGTCGTGCGTTTGCGCTTGCGTTCTGTGCGTGTTTACGTTGTTGCTCCATCCATTCGTAATTAAGTTTACAACTCCGACAATGGATGATAGAATATTACGACGCCGTTTGAGAGACAAGATAAAAAATCCACGGGTGAGGCGTATGCTTAACTTGGACAATATTGACGTTGAAAAAGGTAAGTTTAGCTGTTTATACTATAATCATCCCAGCGTGTTCCCGGTTACATCCTTTTTTAGGAGCCCAGGGTTCGTTTAAGCCATGATCTTGATGCGCCGAATCTAGATTATTATAGAGCGATTGGCATCTGACCTCCAACCCATAGACAGGGACCCCAGACTCTTATGATCATGGCCTTGCATATCCAGGGTGAATTAGGTATGCAGGTTTGCTCGCGATGTTTTCCGTCACCGCAAAGTGAGCGATAATTAATAAATAATCGGTACATGTACATCGGTACATTTCAAGATATGTATTATAAGTATTATAATTCTACTTTTATTACGTAAACCAGAATCAGTTATTTAGTAAGCACGTAATTATACTTAAGTATCGAATTGAAGACAGGGAGCCGGTCGTAGTTTCTGAAATGTATATACATAATATGCCTACTTCAGGGTATTTTCAAGATTTTTGCTCCGGCTTTCCTCCTACCACCCGTTCGCCACTGTTACCTATTATTAAATCAATAATTGTAAACTGTCTCGGTGTGGCAGTGATGAGAACATCGCTATAGTCACTTGAGGTCCTGGGTTCAAACTCTAGGTCAGATCAAAACATTATTATTTACTGTAGGAATTTATTTAAAAACAAAATAAAATTGTGTTTTGTAATTTTGATTGTATTTTTTATTTTACGAGGTCGGATCTCACCACACGAGCAGAGATATGAAGTAAGTCTGGTGGTTTTGTGTGGCATGGTCTGTTATGATTTTTATTAAAAAGGTGCTTGCCTACTAACCATTTATAATTTATTCTAGTCGCTGTAGTTGTGTTAAAGTGGTGTTTTTTTTCCTAAAACTTACTAATCACTATCTATGTGGGCTAAAAAGGACAAATTCCTATTATGATTGTGTATTATCTGTACTATGGTATTATTTTACCTTTTTTTTCTCAGCTCAGCATGGTGAATAAATAAAATAAAATTTGATATAATTTATAACAATTATGATTTTGCAAATCTACAGATTCTACTGGATCAAGACCGGGATTTAATGAGGAAGATACAGTACGACAGTACGACAACAGCACAGGTTTGTTATGGATAGTCATTAGATTATAATATAACTAATATATGTAATTAATTTAATTAGTCGTAATTAGTATCTGATAACTGTTTTGTACCAAAATAAATAAATAATACTTAGTTTTACTTTATTAATAACTTTTTAAGTTTACCATTACATACTCCCTATGTAACATTCACTAATTTTAATAATAATTAAATATTTTGCTTATTTTTACAGGGTTAACAACTCCAGACATATCGAAACGGAGCGACAGAGATGAATTATTTACAACAATGCCAATGAAACTACGTCACCAGAACATTGTACCGCAATATGAAGATAACGTATATGAAGAATTAGAAGAGCCTTTTTCCCCCGTTGTGTCAGAATATAATCCAACGTCTGATTCTGATGAAAGCATTCAATTAAACACCAGAAAAAGAAATAGGCCGTCTAGAAAAAAAAAAAATCTGCCATCAGTCTGTCAAACCGCAAGTGAATACGAAAACGAGTGGAAACAAAATGAGAGTGACTTATCAAAGAGCCCTTTAATTACACATAATACCAAACAGTTTTTTTTTAATTCAGCACAAGTTTCTAATAATTTAGCCACATCAGAAGTTTCACCAGTTTCGTTTTACACGTACAAAAAGGTTTCTACTCCTGATTCATTTAAAGACGTATTACAGTTGGTACAAAATAAATCTAACACAAATAAAAACATTGATAATTCTATACGTGATATCAACCCTCAGTCATTGTCATTGTATAAACAACAATACTCTCCAATAAACAAAATAAATAAAAGCATATTACCCAACCCTGATTTGAATTACGAAAAATTTAGGTTCGTTGCATCAACTTCCACTGTTTACTTAGAAGGCAATTTGAACACCAATTCTTCGGGACGAGAAAGTAGTTATTTCATTTTGCCTGAAATTACGGATCCTCCATCTATCGAAAATAATGTATCTTATTCTTATGATAATACCCTATTCCCAACTCAATCATCTAGTTCTATGTGTACCGAACATGAATCTCGTATAAAACCTGCTTTTATTGCAACACAGTCCACTATACATATCAATGACGAAAATATTGAACCAACAATATCAAAACGGCTGAGTCGCAAACGATTAAGAGACGAAAGCTCATGGCAAGTGAATAAAAATAAAAAGTTAAAAAATTCCGGTAAACGATATCATTCAAAAGCTACAAAAAAAGAGAGAAACGGCAAAGTTATGGGTGACCCATGTACATGCAAAAATAAATGCACTGAAAAGATTGATAATCCTGCAAGAATGTCAGCATTTGAAGCCTACTGGCAATTGGGAGACCATGAGCGTCAGTGGGACTTTATTCTTAGATGTGTTAAAACAAAACCCACACGTGTTGCAGTTGTAAACTCTAAAAGGCCTAGGACACAAACCTTGATATATTCATTACCAGCGAGAAATGGGCATGATTTAGTGACGGTTTGCAAAAAAATGTTTTTGCAAACTCTAAATATAAATGACCGGACCGTATTCACAGCCTTGATGAAGCAAGAAACGCAAACTATCACAGATTTACGAGGCCGTCACACAAACAGGCAGAACAAAATCCATCCGGATACAACCGAAAGTGTAATCGGTCATATAAATTTGTTTCCCCGCAAAGAGTCTCATTATCTCCGAAAACAGACTCAAAGAGAGTATTTGGATGAAAAGCTGAATTGTGCTAAAATGTATCGCCTTTACGTGGATTGGATGAAAGATAATCCAGTATATCCAAATGTCAAGGCGGCAACAGAGCGTTGGTATTATCATATATTTAGCACACAGTTTAATATAGGGTTTTTTAAACCAAAAAAAGACAGGTGCGAGACATGCAGTTTATACGAAGAGGCTGATTTGGAAAGAAAGGAACAGTTAAAAATAGACTATGAACTACATGTTAAGAATAAAGAGCTTGTTAGACAAATTAAAGATGAAGAAAAGAAAACGTCAGACTCAACAACAAAAACAGTTGCGTGTTTCGATTTAGAAAAGGTATTAAACTTGCCTCAGTCAGAGGTTGGGGTATTTCATTATAAAAGAAAATACCCCGTCTACAATTTCACAATATATAATATATTGACTAAAAGTGGCTATTGTTACGTTTGGCACGCCGCAATTGCAAAACGAGGGGCAAACGAGATAGCTAGCTGTTTGTGGAGCTATTTGCAAGCTGAAGCAGATAAAGGAATCAAAGATGTGTCCTTTTATTCAGATAATTGTAGCGGGCAGAATAGAAACCGATTTGTGTTTGCGTTATATGTTCATGCATCAGTAAAATTAAATGTAAAAATCACTCACAGGTTTTTGCAAAAAGGTCACACCCAAAATGAGGGTGACTCCATGCATTCGTGCATTGAAAAAAGTAAAAAAAGTCACGTATTGTATGTACCTGAAGAAATTTACGCAATAATCAGAAATGCTAAAGTACAGGGACAGAGATATAACGTAAAAGAAATGACACAAGAAGATTTTTTTGATTTTAAAAAACTGATAACTAATAACACTAATTGGGCAAAGGACATGTCTGGAGTAAAAGTTAATTGGACAAATATAAAAGAGATTTCTGTAGATCCTTTGTCACCTGGAAAGCTGCTGATAAGATACCATTTTGATGATGAGACACCAATAATTGTTGACACAAATCGGTACATTAGGGTCGGAAGGAGAAATAAAACATCAGGTAGCGAAAATATAGGAAGACCATCTGTTTTAACCCAATTATATGATGGACCACTGTCGATTGCTGACAATTTATACAAAGATTTAATAAATCTTTGTAGAGGTAATCATATCCCACCACATTATCAGGCCTTCTATAAGAATTTGCGTCCACAAACCAATGATGAGGATAATTTTGATGTCGTTACTGACAGTGATTCTTCTTAATAATTTAATTTAATTTGTTAAACATTTTTTATTTAGCACTATGTTAAACTATAGGTAATTGTGATGAATAATACTTATAAGCTCAATTTGTTGATTTTGCACGATAATAAAAAGTTTTAATTAATTGTTGGATTATTACTTATTTCATAAAAAAACCTTTGTTTTTGTACACTCCTTAATTATTAAGAGGTCGCTGCGCATAATCGAGGATTTGGATTAAAGTTTATGCAGATTTATACTATAATTTGACTTTATGCTTTATTTTGATATTTCTTTTAAATTACTCAAAAATACATCTTTTAATAATTCGTTAGACCGCATTGATCGACCGTCTGCAAGTCAAAGCAAAACCTCTTTGTATCCAAAGGTAACCAAACACAAAATTGTTATGCAATAATATTAAAATTTTAAGTAAAGCTATAACTTCAAATACTACCATAAGAAATGTAATGTTTGACAAGGTAAAAGTACGTAACCCTTTTTACACAAACGATTAGCTCGAGGAATATCTACGTAAGCCACACTTACACATTGAATACATGACTAAATCAGAACGTAAATAAAGGGTTATCTGCAATAAAACCAAACAGTAAGACTTCCTTAACATGTCAACAATTCAATATTCATAATTACTCCATCAAGCGTTTAATATGTTTCGAGGAATAATTACGCAACGCTCCTTTTTAAGCTTTTCTCAATACACATTAAGTAAATTTTAAATATGCTCACATAGGCCCCTCACAGGTAGTTTTACCTATCATTTAATGTATACTAATTATTTCTAATAATGTTGATAAATTTTTAGGACAGTTTTTTTACGCTCCTGAAAAGTTGTCATTTTTTACTTACATTTTTCTTCCACGAAGGGTGCGATATGACGTCCACAACCACATGGCTTCTCGGCACACCTATTATTGTATATCTCATAATATTACCGAGGATTACACAAAGGTGCGTGAGACAAAGGGCCTCGGGGCTCAATTATTATAGATACCTAACCCCTGCAGTTGGAGTGCATTAACCGACGCGGCGGGATCGCGTGCGGCGCCGGACCCGATAAACCACCGCTGCTGTAGGTGCCCCATGTCATTATGAAATATAGAGATAGTCCATCAGTTTTGTTTTGCTATTTAATTGTTGCGAGAAAATAAAGTAAGTTATTAAGGTAACATGTGATATGAGTTCGTAGGTAGTTTTACTATTAAAAATCATAATGTGAAGTTTTAACGTGTAGGTATCATATATAAGGGGGGTGTGTGTTGGGTAACCTCCTCGAGTGTCGCTCCGATTCCGATCCCGCTGCAGTCCGGGGGGAACGGAATCGGAGCGGCCGGTACACCCTGGGCGGCGGTCAATGGCTTCCCCTTCACCCCTTCATAGGGTTGGCATTGATCGTCGGCCAATACCCAACGTGGCGGGAACACATCGCTCTCCGTACTCCTCTGCATTCAGAGGAGACAGGATGAGCGATGCTGTTAGTGGTGAGATGGTCCAGGGCCAGCCGGGGTGCGAGGGATAAGCTCTATGGGTAACCTTACACCCCGGCGTCTGAAGACCCGAGACGGCGTTTAAAAAAAAAAAAAAAAGAAAAGGTATCATATATAAGGGGTGCGACTGGTTGGATCACCTCCAAGTTTGGTGCACCCTGGGCAACGTGGGCGATGACGCATCATTGATTGATCCTCTGGAGTAGCTGGCGTCAACATCAACGGCCAATGGGGTCAGCAAGCCCTTTTCAGGGCCAGCTGACCCCATTGCACGAGGGGGTCGGGGTATGGCGGGCCTGCAAGGCCCGCGGGGGGAGTGGTCGCTCCAGGTACCCATCTGCTGTTATCAGAGGGGACACTGCGAATGGCCCAGGGTCAGTCGGAGTGCGAGGGATATGCTCTATGGGTAACCTTACACCCCGGCGTCTGTAGACCCGAGACGGCGTGCGGTTTTAGTCGGTTCAAGCCCGACATAACCGCCCCCGCTGGAAGGCGGGGGGGTATCCGAAGGGATTTCCGCACAACAAAGAAAAAAAAAGGTATCATATATAAGTAAGACACGCCAGTATATCCCAGATGTAAGGAAAGGAGTATTATACCGTACGGGTATAATACTTAGAGAAAGAGCTATTTTAACCTATTACAAATCGTTCCCTAGTCAATTCAGATGCCATCTAGGTGTCACCTTCATACGATACAAACAATTGCATCCAGGACCAGGCGGTTCGGCACCTCTTTTCCGCACCATTGAGACTTGATTTTTTTACCATTATTAGCACACGTGTTTCCTTCTTCCAGGGTCCTTTAAGCGTGGTGTGAAAACGCTTCTAATGAGGCCGTCAAGCTGAGGACCACCATTCTAGTATAACGCTGCTATTCTGACTACATAAAAACATGACGCAACTCATTCCTATACAGTGGTGCATGATTACGAAGAATACGTACTAATGCCATGGACACCCTATTCAAATCCATGACCTATCTCTATACGTGGCACATTTCTTGCAATAACTGCCGCCTATGTAATTAGATTCGTGTATACTTTCTATAGACAGCCAGGAGTTGGCAATATACTTACACAATATTAAATTTGAATATTACATTTATTCTGTCTATCTGCCATATCACGGATATGAATGCCGCCGCGGATGCGGGCATTCCTCAAGAGATCTTAATGCATGACACTGCACATCCACCACTGCATATTCATCTTCTTGACACACAGCTCCTGCTTGTGTCGCTCTAGCAACGTCCACGCTTCACAGCCGTAAAAAAAGCGGCCAAGTGCGAGTCGGACTCGCCCATTAAGGGTTCCGTAGCAGCAAGTAACATAATAATGTTTTTTTTTAATTTTTATATTCGAGTTGATTGAATGAAAGGTAAATTGCGGTTAAAGATATATGTCGTATTAAAAAAAAACTACTTACTAGATCTCGTTCAAACCAATTATCGTTGGAAGTTTACATGGTAATGTACATCATATATTTTTTTTAGTTTTATCATTCTTATTTTAGAAGTTACAGGGGGGGGGGACACACATTTTACCACTTTGGGAGTGTCTCCCGCGCAAACTATTCAGTTTAGAAAAAAATGATATTAGAAACCTCAATATCATTTTTGAAGAGCTATCCATAGATAGCTCACATATATGGCTTCGATGAAAAAAACTGGTGGTAGAAATTTGTGACACAAATTTGTCACAAAATTCGGCCGGGTAGGTACCACCGTGCACGATTGCGAAAAACCCTCCATAGTAATCCAATTTCGGTTTGATTGCGTTCAGGGGTCAGCAAGTGCATAGCCGGGCAGGGGGATTGTGGTCGCAGCACTAGTGGGACCGGTGGGTGTCACGCGGTGCTGCGACGACAATCTTCTTCTGATGAGGCCGTCAAGCTGAGTGCCGCCATTGTTAACATGGTACGTGTATGTAATGGTGACCCTCTTTCCTGAGACTTTACCTTCAGCTTACCATCAGGCGAGGTGAAGTCAAATTGACGTGTCCTACATATAAAAAAAAAAATTGAGATTCAGTTCTAAGTATAGGGACCCCAAAATTTCTTGTTTTTTTCTATTTCTGTGTGAAAATCTTAATGCGGTTCACGGAATAAATCTACTTACTAAGTTTCAACAGCATAGTTCTTATAGTTTCGGAAAAAAGTGGCTGTGACATACGGACGGACAGACAGACAGACATGACGAATCTATAAGGATTCCGTTTTATGCCATTTAGCAACGGAACCCTAAAAAGACAGGGCAATGATGAGAATTGTAGAGTAAAAGAGTTTTGTAGTTTTAATCAAAAGGGCAGGTAAAAAGCAATCAAAACTGGTGAGCTTGCCTGAAAGGTTTTTTTTGAGTTCAAATTCATTTTATTTAGGATAAATAACAGTTTTATACAGTACAATGTAACGTTGATATCTACAGAAGTATAAACTGTGACGCAGATATCAACGCCCTCTCCCAAGTAACAATAAGATAATCAAATTAAAAGAATTGCAAGCACAATTTCGAGTCTTAAAATAATAATAAGCATAAATATATTATATTTATTATGTATATAGGGGTGTTTGAGGGTATGTATGTGAGGGTTTAATGGCAGTAGAGGAAGCTCGTGAAGTGTGTAAGGACAGAAGGCGATGGCGGGCTGTTGTCTCTACCTACTCTTGAGAGAAAAATGTGTGAGTATCTGAGTATACATATGGACATTTTAATCACATTCATTCTCATAACAAATATAACTCTCTCTATTTGTAAGCAGGATGAACCTTTTTTTTTTTTTTTTTTCGTTCGGAAATCCCTTCGGATACCCCCCCGCCGGCCAGCGGGGGCGGTTATGTCGGGCTTGCACCGACTAAAACCGCACGCCGTCTCGGGTCTTCAGACGCCGGGGTGTAAGGTTACCCATAGAGCATATCCCTCGCACCCCGACTGACCCTGGGCCATCTCACCACTAACAGCATCGCTCATCCTGTCTCCTCTGAAAGCAGAGGAGTACGGAGAGCGATGTGTTCCCGCCACGTTGGGTATTGGCCGACGATCAATGCCAACCCTATGAAGGGGAAGCCATTGACCGCCGCCCAGGGTGTACCGGCCGCTCCGATTCCGTTCCCCCCGGACTGCAGCGGGATCGGAATCGGAGCGACACTCGAGGAGGTTACCCAACACACACCCCACCCAACACACACCCCAAGCAGGATGTACCTAATAAATAGCTGAGTATTAATAATTGTGTTACGTTCTTGTTATCCAATTAATATATTCTGACAATCTGAGTGAATGACACACACACAGATGTTTATTACAATCAGATTGGATCACACTTTTAATTGATATTAGTTATTGAACAATATATTGAAAACATTCATTTTAGCGTTCATTTTAGCGAGTTATGTACCAGGTTTGCATTAATTTCAACGAAGCTGAAAATTTACATGAATTTTAGGGATACCATTATAATGACAGTGTGAAAAATCCCCATTTTTTTTTATTCATGGTCAAATGTTATAAATATCCATTTTTGCATTATTCTCGCAAACGGTAATTTTTATCGTAAAAACTTGTAAGACAAAGCTAAAGATCATGCAATCATCTATAAAAATTATTCTTTTTTTTCACGATACACTATAGGTGAAACTGCAACAGACATAAATTAAAAACTTAAAACGGACAGACAGACAATGAAGTGATACTATATGGGTTCCATATTTTCCTTTTGATATACAGAATGCCAAAAACCACAATATCACATGAAACTACGTTAAAAAAATGCGTCAAATAGGGAGGTGCGTAAGTGTGCGCATTTTTTCATTGAATACGGCTTTTTCTACGGTCTGGGGCTCCGTAGGGAAAAAAGGGAACGTACCTTTTTGTAGAGAATTTTACAATCTACAAAACCCTCTTAAATTTTTTTTCCAGTAGCTCTCACCGTTTCTGAAACATATGTAAGAAACCAAAATCTTTGACCTTGACAAACTCTTTTTGCACCAATGGAAAATGACAGGGATTTTTCACAATTTCATTATAATGGTATCCCTTTTTTCTTTTTTTTTTCTTTTTTTTTTTTTATCGTGCGGAAATCCCTTCGGATACCCCCCCTCCGGCCAGCGGGGGCGGTTATGTCGGGCTTACACCGACTAAAACCGCACGCCGTCTCGGGTCTTCAGACGCCGGGGTGTAAGGTTACCCATAGAGCATATCCCTCGCACCTCGACTGACCCTGGGCCATCTCACCACTAACAGCATCGCTCATCCTGTCTCCTCTGAAAGCAGAGGAGTACGGAGAGCGATGTGTTCCCGCCACGTTGGGTATTGGCCGACGATCAATGCCAACCCTATGAAGGGGTGAAGGGGAAGCCATTGACCGCCGCCCAGGATGTACCGGCCGCTCCGATTCCGTTCCCCCCGGACTGCAGCGGGATCGGAATCGGAGCAACACTCGAGGAGGTTACCCAACACACACCCCTATAATGGTATCCCTAACATTCATGCAAATTTTCAGCTTTGTTGGATATAATGCAAATGTGAAGTCTATTTTGACTGCACTATACATACTCTGCTAATGCTGTATATTATAAAAATGAACAAAAATTTCAAAGTATTGCATTTTACCATTTTTGTGTTCTGGTTTCTGATCATCATCACCTGAATACCAATCCCGGTTACATCCAAAGCTTTGGAGCCTAGGGTCCACCCTCCTACTCCTCCTTTTCTAAAGGATTGGTTTATCTCGACTAACCAAGAGGAAAGCCTGTGCCAAACCCCATTAGTCAATCAGCACTGTATGAACCGGCTTGCAGGTAAAGTTGCCCCAAAGATCTTAGTGGATTTTATTTGGGAAAGCCTGTGCCAAACCCCCATTAGTCAATCAGCACTGTATGAACCGGCTTGCAGGTAAAGTTGCCCCAAAGATCTTGGTGAATTTTATTTAGGAAAGCCTGTGCCAAACCCCATTAATCAATCAGCACTGTATGAACCGGCTTGCAGGTAAAGTTGCCCCAAAGATCTTGGTGGATTTTATTTAGGAAAGCCTGTGCCAAACCCCCATTAGTCAATCAGCACTGTATGAACCGGCTTGCAGGTAAAGTTGCCCCAAAGATCTTGGTGGATTTTATTTAGGAAAGCCTGTGCCAAACCCCATTAGTCAATCAGCACTGTATGAACCGGCTTGCAGGTAAAGTTGCCCCAAAGATCTTGGTGGATTTTATTTAGGAAAGCCTGTGCCAAACCCCCATTAGTCAATCAGCACTGTATGAACTGGCTTGCAGGTAAAGTTGCCCCAAAGATCTTGGTGGATTTTATTTAGGAAAGCCTGTGCCAAACCCACATTAGTCAATCAGCACTGTATGAACCGACTTGCAGGTAAAGTTGCCTCAAAGATCTTGGTGGATTTTATTTACTGAATAAATACAATGAATCTAGTATTTAATAATACTACCAATACTCATAGATACTTTTGGGATACAAAGTATTTACAAGCGCCCATGGGTAAAAATGCAATGATCTCTTAAAATTTTAAGTGATCATGAGCGCTTCCTCACTGATATACAGTAATTATAAAAAAATAATAAAATATGGACACTTTTATGTCACATTTTCACATTTAATATAAGATATTTAAACGTTTATTTGTTTCAAACAATAAGACTAAAAATATAAAATAAATAATTAAAAGAAACCTAAAATGCATCGTGGAATTTCTCAGCATCGCATGCCTCCTGTGGTAAAGTGCCTAGAAGACTGGCAACATAACCACATTGTATGGCAATACTTATTCTTTGTGCTAAAAAGAAGCCAGACGTCTGGCTTCTTTTGAGCACGAGAAGCATCAATCATATGAGTTGCAATCTCCCTGACTGTTTTAAGTAAAGAGTTTTTAGGTTATTTTATTGAAATAAATATTTACAAAATTGTTATTTAATAATGTTGTGTTTGGGCATAACTTTCTAAAATTAGTTTATGTGTAAATGTTTGAACTGCACAATGCTTGTCAATTGTGAAAATAGTGAACCTTAGCCCAATAAAGATGCCCAATTTGCAATGTGCTCATTTAAGAAATGATAATCTTGAGATATGATTGTTCTAAAAATGGCTATGGGCATGTTTTTTTTTTTTACTTATGTGTCAACATTCTCATATATAAGCATCTATATAAGCTTCTATCTATATATCTTATATCATAAATCTTCATGGTCTAAAACTCCTGCCAGAAATGATTATGGACTAGACTTAGCTTATTGTAGATTTAAAATTGTGTAATGAATATTTTTTGATAAGTTACTGCTCAATCAACAACCACTGAAAGTAAATAAAGTAAATTCTATAGATATTCACAGTGTTCAGATGATATTTATAACAAAGTACCTATTAGCAACATATTTGTTAAGATGGAAACAAATTATATAAACAATATTGAATTAATAAAGTATCAAGATACTTGACAGCATACATATTCTAGCAACAATTAAAGAACCTAAATACGCACTCAAAGTACATAGAAAATCTTAAAAAAAACGAACTTTACTGCACGTCTACTAAGAAATGACCGTACCCATCAAGTGAGTTTATACGCATACCTGTCTCACAATAGGAGAAAGTTTGCACCCACGGTCGGTAATATAAAACACTTCAATACACCAAGAATTTCAAGACATGAAATAAGTAGGTAACGTCTACGTCCTGAAAAATCAATAATACTGCCACAAACTTACACGTCTATTTATTTTATCAAAAGTTACGCTTTTAAAAAGCCTCAAGTGGACTTACCTCTTCACAAATTGACAGAGTGGGTCTTCAAGAACTAATAAATTGATTTTTTAACTGTAGATAATGCAAGATTGTATTTTTATTTATTTATTTATAACCACAAGTTTAACAAAGCAGTGTGACAATCACCTGATTTGACAGTTCTGATGACATTTCCGTCCCGTTACACGAAAGTACAGTAAGTTTCTGTAACGAAGCGACGTTTCATTTTAAGCATAAAATAATTATTATAATCGCTAACTTTTTTCGGAATTAGTCATAAAATGTGATATATTCACATTATTGTATGTTAAGACAGGCTTAAGTTACATATACCTCTAAAAATCTACTTTGTGCTAAACTTTCAGTACTTTAAATAAGTATATAGCCGGCTGGTTTAACCACAGACTTGATTTAACGATGGAGGTAATGGTGGCTTATCAGAGGACTTTATTAAAAAAATAGGGAGACTCGGCACTGATCTCACAAAACTAAATTATATGTGTTTATATACCTACTATATGTTTATTAATGACTATTTCCAGGTTTACTGTTAAGTAGGTATTCTATGTACCTTGGCGGGCCTGCAAGGCCCGCGGGGAGGGGTGGTTGCTCCAGGTACCCCTCTGCTGTTATCAGAGGGGACACTGTGAATGGCCCAGGGTCTGTCGGAGTGCGAGGGATATGCTCTATGGGTAACCTTACACCCCGGCGTCTGAAGACCCGAGACGGCGTGCGGTTTTAGTCGGTGCAAGCCCGACATAACCGCCCCCGCTGGCCGGCGGGGGGGTATCCGAAGGGATTTCCGCACGATAAAAAAAAAAAAAAAAAAAAAAAAAAAAAAAAGGTATATTGTGTACCTGGTCCGGTCAATACTGGACTACGGAATATATAGGTAAGTATACTTGAACAGCTACTGGCTCTCATTAGATAGGCTATAGCTACCATTTAAATTAGCAAATAAGCCGTTTATGAACTGAGAGCAATGCTAACTTTATTAGGCGGCAGTCGCTTGCGTTTGTACTTATTCAGGGTATCGGTGTCTCTTATCGGGGTTTTATTATTATTATTTCCAACGGGGACGCCGATGACCTGGTGGGTGATCAACCCTTCCTCAGTGGGTCATTTCACCCATTTCATTCCTTATTTCATTTCTCATTTGGGAAGGATGTAGTTACCCAGCAATCACGGCGTTCCGTCGAACCTACCTGTGTCCTTGCAAATTCTTACGATCTGGTCCACCTTCAGATCCTCCAAGTCTTCTGTGTTCAGTGTATCCAACCTCATTGTCTCCCATCTTATCAGTGAGTACATGGGGCATTCGGCAAGCAGGTGGAAGCTGGTCTCGCCACCATCCATGCACTCTTTTTTTTTTATTTTACGTGCGGAAATCCCTTCGGATACCCCCCACCCGCTGGCCTGCCTGGTGGGGTCGCGTTTTATCCCGCTTCGGTGAGTTGGCAGGCGTGTGTAGGGAGGGCACACACGACACGCCTCCGCCACGGCCTGCTTCTGTAAGGACGGCGAGTCGGCCAACTGCCGTCCTCAGACCCCGATCATGGAGGTCGGTAGTCCCGGGCGTAGATGAGTCTGCGGCGTCCTCGCCGCAGACTGCGAAACTCGGGGGGCAGGGTTCTCTCCCGCTCCCTCTCCGCCGTCTCTTTCGCGCGCATTACCTGCTCGCAGAAAGAGGCGGCGGCGTGCCACTTGCTCCCGTCGGAGACCACGGCCCTCACCATGGTCTCCAACGAGAGAACGTCCACAGCCAGGACCGCAACGAGATCCCGGCGTTGACTCGACCACGCACGGCACTCCACCAACGTGTGGAGCGCCGTGTCTTCACCAGGATCCTCACAGTGCTGGCACTGCGGCGTTGTCTCCCGGTGGTTGCGCCACAGATACTTACCGAAACACCCGTGTCCGGTAACCATCTGGCACATCCGGAAGGAGAGGTCCCCATGGTCCCTCTCCAACCACTCCTTCATGATCGGTCTCACCGCCGCTATGGTGGATTCCCCCACCTTGGGTGCTCAAGTCGCACCCTCCATGTCTCCATGAGTTCCTGGCGGAGCAGGGACCGCTGAGCCCTGATTTCTCGGGGCTCCGGCCTATGGCCCCGCTCCAGCGCCTCCTTGCGCCACTGGTACAGCAGCGCAAGGGCTCTCGCTTCCAGGTCCCATGGAGGGGTCCCGGATAGGAGACATGCCGCCTCGACGGAGATCGTGCGATACCCCCTGATGACTCTGACGGCCATCGCTTTTAACGGGCTGTTTAATACAGCCACGTTGCGGGCCGCCAGAGTCTCCGCCCATACTGGGGCCCCGTACAGGGCCATTCTTCGCACGATCCCCAGGTACAGTCTCCTAGTGGGGGCGTTGGGTCCCTTAACGTTGGGCATTAGCCGCGATAGCGCGGCCGCAGCCCCCCTCAGTTTCGGGACCAGACTCCGGAGATGAGGTTCGAAGTTCCATCGGCTATCGAGTACGAGCCCAAGGTACTTCATCGTGGGCTCGATGCCGATGCTTACGCCCCCTACGGTTATGCTGGTTCCCGCAGGTGGCCCCCTCCGAGGCCCGTGGAAACACATAGCCTCGGATTTGTGGAGAGCCACCTCGAGTCCCAGCCGCCGTATTCGACCCACGACTTGAGCGCTTCGGTGCGTTGCTCCCCGCGCCATAACGAGGGTGTCGTTAGCATAACACGTTATGCTGACACCCTCGAGCAACGAACCGCGCAGCACCCAGTCGTATCCGATGATCCACAGGAGTGGCCCTAGGACCGACCCCTGCGGAACACCGCACGACACTTCTCGCCGCCCTGGCCCTAGCCAGCTCGGGTAAACTATGGCCCTCTCGACCATCCATGCACTCTGGGCATCTGGGGTCGGTTTTCACGCCTATCAATGTCAGGTGCCTGTTCAGTCGGCTGTGTCCTGTTAACACTTCTATGACGAGCCTCATGCTTACTCTAGAGAGGTTTATTAGTTGGCTCGTCCTTTTTTTGTCTAGGCCTTTTATGAATATCTTCGACTGTCTCATGCCTGTCGATGATTTCCATCTCCGGTTGGTCTCTGCTTCAATGCTTCGGCTGATGACTCCCTTGCTTATTTTGTGGGCAATTGGTAGCCGGGGCTCCGGGCCAACCTGGTTTTCATCAGCTCCTTTCCTGGCCAGTTCATCTGCTATTTCGTTGCCTGTGTTACCCTCGTGTCCGGGGACCCAGGCAATCGTCACGTCAGCTGTTCTGGATAACTTTTCCAATGACTTTTTGCACTCTTTGACAACAGCTGATGTTGTCTCTACTTTGCCAAGTGCCTTCAGCGCTGCCTGGCTATCGCTGTAGATGGTGACCTTTCCCATGTTGTTTGTTGGCCTGCCATTTCTGCGCATTCCATGATAGCGAAGATTTCTGCTTGGAAGGCACTTGTAAACTTTCCTAGGGGTATTGACCTATTTTTCTCTGTACCGTCTGAGGACTTGATGTGTACTCCGCAGCCAGAGACCTTAGTTGTTTCCTTTCTGGAGCCATCTGTGTAGCAGATGGTGCCATTGGTGTTCATCTGCCAGTCCTCTCTCGGTCCTATGTGTATTCTGTACTTCTTATCGAAGGTCCTTTCTTTCTTTATCAGATCATTGTTTGAAAGGATCATTGATAGTTTTTCTTCGTAGTCTTGACTGATCATGGCATGGCCCTCATCAAATGTGTTGCCAGTCCATAGGCCAGTACTTTTCAGTTTGAACCATTGTTCAATCGCTCTCTTTTTCGTTTCCAAATCTAGGGGGTTCAGGCCCAGTATGATCTCAAGCGCAGCCGTGGGTGTAGTCCTCATCGCGCCGGTGGTCATCAGGGCTGCCAGTCTTTGGACTTTGTCTAATTCTTGTTTGTTCCTTCCTATGTGGGCTTTATGCTACCATACTAGGGCGCCGTGTAGGATTCTCGGCATGATGATTGCCTTATAGATTCAGAGTACTGTGGGTGGCTTTATTCCCCAGCTTCTTCCTATTGCACTTTTACATTGCATCATGGCCATTTTCGCCTTTGAGCATGTGTTGCTTATATGAGTCTTGAAGGTCAGCTTGCTGTCCAGTGTGACTCCCAGATACTTGACTTCTTTCACTACTTCTAAGTCATGATTATCTAGTCGTACTGGTTCAGCACTTCCAATTTTCCTTTTGTTGGTGAAAAGAACTAGTTTGGTTATGTCAGGGTTGAGGTTGAGGCTTTTGCTCCTGCACCATCCTCTGTTCATGATATTGCACATGACACTGAGGACTTTGCCTGTGATTAGGAGCACACCGTCATCAGAGTATACCTATGTATATATGTGCATCCTGTTTATCTTGTTGACTAGCTCGTCTATTAGCAGACACCACAGTAGTGGCGATAGACATCCACCTTGAGGGAAGCCTCTCCTGGCTATCACCGTGCGCCTTGTTCTTGCTATCTCTGCTTGTATCAATCGGTGTTTTAGCATGTTTTTCACCCATTCTGATATGTCTTTATCTATGCCTTCGCGGTTTAGGGTATCCTCTATTGAGGCCGGGGTTGCCTTGTCAAAGGCACCCTCGACATCGAAGAAGCAACCCAGTGCATATTCTGGTGAAGTGGAGATCCGCTTTTGACTATTTGTTCTCTTATTATTCTGTCTAATATTTTCTCTAATGTCTTAAGTAAGAATGAGGAAAGACTAATACATCTGAAGGCTTTTGCCTTTTGGTACGTAGCCTTTCCAGGTTTAGGTATAAACACCGCTCTTACTTCTCTCCATTTCTTTGGGATGTATTTCATTCTGATGCTGCTATTGTATAGAGCCAGAAGATCGTCACTTATGTACTTGATGGCTATTTGCAGCATTTTTGGGAAGATCTCGTCCGGTCCAGCGGCTTTATAGGGCTGGAATGACCGGACACTCCACGTTATGTGCTCTTTTGTGATTAGTGCCTTTTCCATCGTCTCCACTCTGGGATTCGTATCAGCTGGCGTTTCATCACCTGTGTGTTCTTCACATTCTGGAAAGTGTGTTTCAAGCGTTACTTCTAAGATCTTTTCCGGGTCGGTTATTAGTTCGTCTCCGTTCTTGATACTTCCTAGTTTGCAGGTGTTGGTTTTTGAAAACATTTTTACTAGACGCGCTGCGTCGGGGTATTTCTCTACTCCTTCGCAGAAAGCTTTCCAGCTATTTCTGTTCTCCCTTCTGCATTCTTTCTTAAATATGTTTCTTTCTCTCTTTTTTTGGACTTTTCTGAGAGCTCGTCTGGTCATTTTTCTTTTCTTCTCTAGTGCCTTTGTCCACCAGGGTTGTCCTTTGCCTGGTTTGATCTCTTTGAGTGGGCATGCCTTGTGGTATGCTTCTCTTAGAGCTTCATCCAGTCTGTTGGCCTCTTTTTCTATCTCTCTGCTGTCTATTAGCGAGGTTTGGTTGCCTGGGCTCCGCTTTTTTATGTGAAGTTCGTTTGTAGTCCAGTCTGTTTTCCTCGCATTCCTAACTAAGGTTTTCTCAATCTTATCGGGGTTAATGAATTTAATGATAGTTACCTTATAGCGTCCATGTACTTTAAATCGTATGATTCTTTCACCCCTGTACTGAGGTAATGTACGGGTGGGTACATAGAGCAATGATATTAATTACTCTGTGGTTGGGTATAATCATTATTTTTTATTTGAAACAGACATGCAAATAAAACAACCAACTTTTAACTTATTTTTATTATTACATACATCTAAAGTTGATATATATGGGATTCACTGCGTGAGAACATAGCTAAAACTTTATAAGCTTTTATTTTCGAAATAGTTTAAGCAAAAAGCTAGACAAGTGCATAAATGCTTTAGTTTTGTATAGCCTTAGCGTATCTTTCAGAGACGTTCTGCCAGTTGGCGATGTCGAAAATGGCTTTGACGTAATCAGGTCGCACGTTCTTATACTGCAGGTAGTAGGCGTGCTCCCACACGTCAATACCGAAGAGCGGAATAAGACCTAGCAAGGAAACAACAGATTATTCATTTGTATAACATTTCATTTGTAAATCACGGTGCACATCATAGGTATAATCGGTATCTTAGATGTTAAGGATTCAAACTTACTAACCCACCCCTAACACAAGCAATTTAGCTTAGCTGAAGGGGTTAGGGGGAATATTAGTCATTTCGGTTACTTATATTCTTTTTAAAAATTCAACTCGAAACTCAATACGCATTTATAGACAGTTCGCATGCAAGAGTCCCCTAAGGATTCAAAGATCGTTTTAAATTAAGATAAACATTACTCTTTCCTACTCTGTGGCGCGCAAAAACGACTCTTGGCCCACTTGGCTCTAGACTTGCCATGCTGGGTTTTTGTCAAAATTAAATCGTGTAGGGTTTAATATCATGTCCTCAAATCGCCTTGTGTGAGTTTTTTATCTATTCGATCGCGTTAAAATAAACACTGACTTGGTATACGCCAGCGCTACCTGGCGACATTTTTAATTGTTTTTAAATCAACGCGATAACGCGAAGAATGGTGAACCTATTCAAACATTTATTATGAAACTTGTTAAAAGCACTCAATGCCGTAATCAATCATGATTTAGGATATGGCACCAAAGTGGCACTGCCCAAACTGTTTATGAAATTCCAGTTTAAATAGCAGTGACCTATCTGAAACTGGGACTTCCTTATCGCTCTTGAGAAAATTGTGTCATTAACTTATGTGTATTTACCAGTGGTGCCTTGCAAAGGATCCTGGTTCCGGCATGTTGCAATTTGTGTCCTGTTAAGTTGCTTGTTATATCCTAGCCAGCCCCAGCCTGAGCCCTGGATACCCACGGAAGCAGCTGCCAGTTGGTTCTTCATGTTATCCCATGATCCAAAGTCTCTAAAAGAATAATACAATTTCAGCATACAGTCAACAAACATAACAAAAATTACAGTTCTGACATCAAGATGTTTAATAACTAAACTAAATAAAGGATAGGTACTTATTAATCTAACTAACATAAAACTTGAATTCTACAAATGGTATAAGAATACACTAAGAATGTAGCCGTTAAAAAAATGAGGTTTTAATGAAAAAGAGCACATAACTCTAATCAGGCGCGGGTAACGAATTTTGTTCATGAGCAAATGTAAAAAAATTCGTTCGATTAAATATGCATAATTTTGTTCCAGGGAGAATAATTAAAGAGGCCTTTTAACCATTTTGAATTTGGGACAAAATAAAGTATTTGAGTTATGAGTCAGCCATTATCCGGACAACCCAATCGATATGCCATGGAACGTGCGTAGACGACAATGCGAACGGAACCAATGAAAGTTTCATAGCGGCTGAGCGCTATCGAACAGATCGTAACAAAGATACATCAAGGTTATGTAGAAAACCTTCTTAAAGCATTCAGTATGAGGAACCGTCTCCGAATTCATTCGATATGGCACAGATCAACGGTCAATCAGTCTGAAACGGAACACGAATGGATAGACCGTGATCCTAACCGGATCGTAACATGAAACCGAAAACTACTACAACTAATAGCATGATACAGTTCAGCAAAAGTGACTGCACGCAAGTCGCTGTATGCTTTGACTAAATTCCATCGAGACATTCCAAACTATGAGTGTCCTCTGCGGGATTTAAACTGGTGACCTCCATGTGCGCGGGATAATTATATGATGCGGGTATTCATGCACGTGCTAATGCATGCCTAGGTATGTGAATCAGGTGTGGGTATGTGCGTGGTATGTATCTATTTAAATAGCTTATTATTCTTTAAATACCCTGATATAGTTATTATCGTAACAATAGGTCAAAACTACAAACTGGTCAATCATGGACAGGTTATCTGCGGAATTGATGTAAAACAAGTTATATCCTGAGTAATCAAAAATTAATAACAAAATTGATGAGATATAGCAGGCCATTTAATGAAAGACGATAATATGTGAAAATTGACTACGTGTAGTACCATACCTTTTTTTTTTTTTTTTTTTTTCGTGCGGAAATCCCTTCGGATACCCCCCCGCGTGCCAGCGGGGGCGGTTATGTCGGGCTTGAACCGACTAAAACCGCACGCCGTCTCGGGTCTACAGACGCCGGGGTGTAAGGTTGCCCATAGAGCATATCCCTAGATAATATTCATTTACAGAAAAACAATAGAACATCATAACATAATTTAATTTTGCCACAATAACATTATTTTCACCAGTAACACAAACTCAAAGTAACTCATGGTGGATTTTACAAACAGAGAAAATTGACAGAACAATAGGTACGGAACTTTGCCCGAGGGGGCCATCTCTCCCCGAGGGGGCCATCTCGAAACCGGAGATGGCCCAGGGTCAGTCGGGGTGCGAGGGATATGCTCTATGGGCAAACTTACACCCCGGCGTCTGTAGACCCGAGACGGCGTGCGGTTTTAGTTGGTTCAAGCCCGACATAACCGCCCCCGCTGGCCGGCGGGGGGGTATCCGAAGGGATTTCCGCACGAAAAAAAAAAAGGTACGGAACTTTGATCCTTTGTACTTCAAAATCCATTGTATCCAATAATAACTCAATTAGACCCAAAACCTAATCAACATTTTTAAGAACGATATTCCAAACTGTCATGGCTCATTCTGCGAGATAAATATTGGCTAGATCTTGAAAATGGCCGCTGATAGCCTACCATGCGATATGTGAGTAACAATTGGGATAACTTTAAAGATAACAAAAGCTTCACATGCAAGCAATTTATAATGAAATTTACGTCTCAATAGCTTTGCTGAGCTGGTCAGAAGGTGCGCTGCCTTTAGGCGACAGGGTCTGCCAAAGGATAGCGTGGTTGATGTGACCACCGCCGTTGAACCTGAGGGCTGGGGCGAGACTGATGATTGCACTCACGTCACCTGAGGACAGAGTCAACAAGATACAATTAATTTTTAATTTTGTTCCAGAATTCTGTTCAAAAAGTAGTCCAAAAGGTGTCGCTAAATTCCAATCGTGTTAGGATAACTGATATTGCTGATGTCTGTTAACCGCGATTACCATCGAGTGGGCAATTAGTTCATCTGTTTTTAGTGCCAGGTTACTCTCCCAGAAGCCCTCAGGCTCGCGCACACAGAGCTCAGAAATCAATAAGTCAAAAATAACAAGACCCTTCATAGAGGAATGGCTGAAGCCTCTTCTACCGGCTGCCGCAGGTGCTCACCGGACATGGCTGTGTCGTCGAGTTCCTGCAACGTATATGCCGGGAGTCAACACCCATTGCCGGGGCTGCTCCGTGGACACGCCATTTCCCACACTGGCAGAGTGCGCAAAGTTCTCCATCCAGCAGCGCTTTGTCCTTGAAGCAGCCGTCGGAGCGAGAAGCCACACGCTGTAGACCCTGATGCTGACTATGGTCGGCACCTAGCCGCCTTCCTTTGCGAGGCAGTGATGCGCGCGAAAAGGCGACAGAAAAGATACGGGAGAAATTCGGCAATCTACATTGCTGCAGAAGGCGCACCGGACGGCGGAGATCGCAGAACGATCTCCGTCCTCGATGAGCGCGCGCCTGGGAGTGACGTTCGGGGCTAACCGTCACCCTAGCAGAAGCAGGCCCAGGGCGGCGGCGCGTCGTGTTTCCGCGCGCCTCTCTATAGATGAGGGGGGGGGGGGATTTAATCAACCCAACAACGCACGGGCGACCGGACCGGGCGACAACGCTGGCAACCCGAGCCGTTTGGGGTCTCTGGGATATCCATAAAATAAAGAAGTTCACCCGTCCAGATAAGTATCTGTATCGGGAATTCAGTGATAGTGCACTACAAGGGCAAAAAGGGAGGAAATTCGTGATTATAAATTAAATTAACTAAGAGTATGTTTCGAAGAAATTGAAGAATTACATTTTAACTTGCATTCTTTAGTTATAAAGAACAGGCTAACTTTTCAGAACAGTAGTGATTTGATGTAATATTCGCACCATCATACAGTAGCAGATAACCTAGTTTATAACACAACAAACCAACCCAGGATGTCGATGAGGATAATTGTTACATTTTCCACCTGATGATAATGTGATGACCACGAGGGCAGGCACTTAGGAGACGAATGGGTTTTCAACAAGGTTGTGGATAGGGAGTAAAGAGTTAGGGAATAATGTCAGAAAAAAATCACATTGATCACCTAAAATAATAAAATATTAAGAACAGAAGAATTAGTATTTTCCCACACAAACACGAACAGTTGATTTATCAAGACTTCCCAACTCAGTTGAGGTCAGCTTTCAGTCTAATTACGAAACAACCAAACTGCTATATTTTCTGTGAAGCGACTGCCATTTGATCCAAGGCAGTACGCATAATGAACGTTTTGCTAAAGCGGTTCGTGCGTATGAGTGGAATATCCACCATATATCGATTGCCCATCGCCGCGCCGTACGTCTGGTCGTTCCGTGATGGAAAGGGCTTAGAGGAATCAGGTTATGCATCCCCAGCGCACATTCCCCGGAGTACATCTGATAAAAAACCGAAAGGCTAGCAACTCGGCGTCGATGTAAAGCCTAGCCTTCACCAGCGCTTGTCTATCAATTGACTCAAATGCTTCAATGTGGCACAAAATAAATACTAAAGCAATAAAAATACAAAAAATAAGAAGGTATCAACAGAAATAGTATCAACAACAGTTTGATCAGTCTGTACTTCGATTAGGTAATAATCAAGGAAAAATCAAAGATTAGGTAATACTACAGACCAATATATAAACAATAGACTGACAATCCCTAGGAAAAATTAGTACTTCGATAATTAATTAAGCTTAATGTCAACTAGATAATGTCGCTAAGTATATCAAATCGTAAATTTCAACGTTATTAAACTCAAATACCTCCGAACCTTTAATTTTTGTCCCTTTACAATGGTATGACTGCAAAAATAGATCACTAGATGTCACTTCTTAGTATTTTATTTTTTTCTCGTTATGTTTTTGATTTATAACATGGACCAATAATAAGCTATGTTTCTAACTACTTATTATTGTTTCAAATGGGGACGTCGGAAGCTGGACCGGGGACGATCCACCCACGAAGCTTGCCACTTCATCCATTTCCCCAAATAACGTACCTTTTTTTTTTTTTTTTTTTTTTTTTTTTTTTATCGTGCGGAAATCCCTTCGGATACCCCCCCGCCCGCCAGCGGGGGCGGTTATGTCGGGCTTGCACCGACTAAAACCGCACGCCGTCTCGGGTCTTCAGACGCCGGGGTGTAAGGTTACCCATAGAGCATATCCCTCGCACCCCGGCTGACCCTGGGCCATCTCACCACTAACAGCATCGCTCATCCTGTCTCCTCTGAAAGCAGAGGAGTACGGAGAGCGATGTGTTCCCGCCACGTTGGGTATTGGCCGACGATCAATGCCAACCCTATGAAGGGGTGAAGGGGAAGCCATTGACCGCCGCCCAGGGTGTACCGGCCGCTCCGATTCCGTTCCCCCCGGACTGCAGCGGGATCGGAATCGGAGCGACACTCGAGGAGGTTACCCAACACACACCCCAAATAACGTACCTACCTACCAAGTTACTTTAGCTTATTTCAACAACAGCTTTCGTCCGCGTGGTACCTATAATACCTTTTTTTGGTACCTATCAGTAATGTAGCCTGGCTCAGTTGGTCAGAGCACTCCCCCTGTAAGGGACTGGTCGCGGGTTCAAGTCCCGTCCTAGATGTTCTCTTTTTCCGATCTAAATCTTTAGAAAAAAGTAAGCATACAAAATGCTTAAAATTTTTATTGTAATATACACTACCTAGTTATATTTTTATTCATATTTTCGCGAAATTTTGAATGTCAAGGGGACCTTGTCATCAATTTGTATATTTATCACAATACTTTTGACACTGTATATGATCATCAACTTTTAACGCTGACTGTACCTACATCATTGAAATCAATCGGACCTAGGAAAGTTTATAAGATCCTTTTGTCAACTAGGAAATGAGGTGATTATTTTCAAATGACATACCCGGCTTTTCTGCAACAAAGTACAAACTAAATCATATCCGCCAACAAATATTTAAAAAAAGATAGGTACAGTCACCATTGATATTAGCTTAACACATTCCAAGTTACCGACCACCTTAGCTCTAAAAATTGATATATATTAATCAATGTAAAGCTCGTTTGTAAATTTATTAATGTTCAGCAACATTTGAGGGCGACTGCACATACTTCCAAGATTTTTTTTTCAATAGGTCGGAGATCTTTGCGTGTTATGATTTCAAAGTTTCTTCTGAAAAATCATTTAAAGTGAAACTTTTATTCCATCAACTCAAATTTTTACGTCCATCTATCGCATGCCGCTTCTGAGGTGGCTGCCAGCCGGTACCCGGCAGAGCAGCCAAGGCCAATATGACGGATAGACTGCGCGGCGCGACGGGCTTTCGAAATATCAGCTGAAACTTTACTAATTTCCTATCATATACCCACACCACAGTTTTTAACCGGATTCAAAAAGAAGGAAGTTCTATGTGTTTTGTCAGTATCTATCTTTTTATATAGATAACATCTAGAGAATTAAAAGGGGCAGGGGGAAATTTCATGTTTGGATGTTGAATTGATATTAACGCCATCTCTTATAAATAGGTGGCAATTGTACTTTATCCAGTTCAATAAAAATAAACATTGGGAAGTAATATTTAAGTTAAGAAAATAATAATATTATTATTAGAGTAAAAGCGTATCAAGGAAACAAAATCAAACCATGTTAAACTGTTAAAGCAACAATCTTCTGACTATTTGACAGCGCCATCTAGAAATAATAGTCAAGAATAGAGATTTCTCCGGTGTACAGCCGGTCCAAGGCGCTGTCAGTCTATGTTTATTATTGGTCTATGGTAATACAATATCTTAATCTTTCATACTTATTCATAATGATAAGTGCAAACCTGCATGGTTTGCACTTGATGACTATGACTGGCTGACTGTACTTAAGTAAAGCTATAAAAAAATTACTGTTCCACAGCGTTCTTTAACTCATCTGAAGGTGTAGTTGTCTCTGAAGTGAGGGTCGTCCATAAAATTTCATGATTTGTATGACCTCCAGAATTGAATCTTACAGCACTGATCAATTCTAAAATGATGCTTGTTTCTGCTACTGTGAGTGACAAACAAAACTTTAGAGCTACTTATGTAACTATATAATGCCTAAACTAGTAAAACTTTGTAAAACCTGCAAAAAGCCTACATATTTTGAGCATGGGTAAAGTGTCTGTTAACAAAGTGGCCATCATTATAAGGAGTGAGATTGTCCTCTGATCATAATTTGCAAGTTCTGCATGTGTTTATTTACAGGTAACAAGATAATTAGCCTAACAAATTCTAATTTATTTATTCCCATAGCTCTTAAGCCTTTTGTAAAATGATAAATGAAACATAATAACTTTGTCTTTTGGTGATAATAAAACTATATTTACATCAGTTATTGGTAAGTACATGTATTATTGGTAAGTACATATCCTATGCTAAAAGGTTTGTAAATATTTTAGTTTTAACAAACTTTGGTCATTGACTGTACTTGAAGTCCAACCAATATCAGTGTAATCAATAAATCTCAAATAACACATCTTTTCCAAAGATCTAGTACCGACAGGACAGGTTCTTGTGTATGGTATTATCAGTTGTATTTTAGTGTATTTAGGACATATTATTCACATTATTGGCATGCCTATGGAAAAAAAAAATACTGACATGTTGTAAATTTTTCTTCTCTCGGTTTCCTGTGGAAAGTAACTATTAAAAGGAAATTTTATGGTCAAATAACATACTAACCTTTTGATTGTGCCTGTTGCAGCTTTTCTTCAGCAGCATTCAAGTTGTTTATATAAGTAGCATGATGCTTGGTGTGATGCAGAGTCATAATCTCGCGGCTGATCACAGGCTCTAAGGCATTGTACTCATAAGGTAGATCCGGTAGGGTGTGCTTCTGACGAGTACCCGTCACACTGAAAATAAGAATTATATTCCACTTTACTGGCGACTATAGTTCCAAGTTCAAGAATTTTTATGTTTATGACAGTCGCTGCAATAATCTTACATTATTAAATAAGAACTAAAAAGATTTTTAATATACTATATGTAATAAACGAATGAATATTTACATTAGTGATCCAAATCGGCGCACAGAAAACATTTTGAAGTAGATGTTATTAGGAAACGCACAATTATATAATAAATTAGAAATACCGAGGGCCGCTGTAGAAGATGATAAAAGTATTTAAAAAAAAGATGACTTATGCAACACAGAGAAAAAGAAATGTCTGATGCCGAATGAAACAAATATCAATATCATCTGACTTGCCGGAACTATCATGCTAGTCTTCTTCATATTTTTCATTTTTGCTGTCATGACACGTCACATCTCTTTCATATGTGTACGGTTTAGCTAAGGCCATCTCTTTTTAAGCCTAAGTTAATAAGTTAACTCGCTGCACATGGAGAGAGATTTATACTGAAACGCGACTTCGATCGTTGACATTTTTGACTAGTTTGATGTTTGATTTGACCTAGGGGTGTCCACTTTGAAAAAACATCGATGTTTTTTTTGATTCGATACATCGCAACTATACATCGATGTCTTTCGATGTATCGGATGAAAACATCGATGTTTTTTTAACATCGAGTACTTTTTCTAAAATTTTTATTACAAAATCTAGTGGGGCGGAAATCACCCAGTGATT
Organism: Cybosia mesomella; assembly: GCA_946251805.1. Taxonomy (NCBI): domain Eukaryota; kingdom Metazoa; phylum Arthropoda; class Insecta; order Lepidoptera; family Erebidae; genus Cybosia; species Cybosia mesomella. The sequence continues at coordinate 7,432,883 of OX276406.1, forward strand.
GTCAAACTTCGGGCCAAACTTAGATATTTTTGTTGCAGTATTTTTATTCAAAATTACAGACCTTAGGCTTTATGCATATTATTCGACGCGTCTTTATAATTATATTGAGCAATAAATATGAAGAAAATGAAATCAAATCAAACGTCTTCGACGTCAAAAACACATAAAAATGATTATATATTTCAGTTTCTTTCAGAGTCTGGTTGTTTTATGTAAATAACTAAATATACAATATACGTATTGTCATTGTCACTCAAATGTCAAAGTCAAATACGCGTTACTCTGATAACTCGAAAGAAACTCACTTGTAAAAGTTTTTTAGGGACAATTTGTATGGTAGGTACCCGAAAGCTTGAACGTGCAAACCCCAAAATCCAATCAGTTAACCAAACAAGATAATTGGCGAAAGATTTTTTTAAATCGGATAAGTGGTTCTTGAGTTATTGCGTAAACAGACATCCAGACCAACAGACAGACCGACACAAAAATTTTTTTTGCTTAATTAGACTTAGAATCATGTGAAACGTCGAGAAAAGTCATGAAAAGTGGGTGTAAGATTTTGATTTTTTTTGCGTGATTTTAAGACTTCGGTGTCCACCTGGTTGGTGGCCCGAAGTAACTCGAATAATGTGGAAAGTGACCCATCTCCAAAGATGCCATCTTTACATTGTAATTTTTTTTTACAAAAAGTTTATGAAAAGAGCTAAATCCATTATTTTATTATAGTTTAATCTTTCTTAAAATAATAGATTTAGCTCTTTTCATAATGAGTAAGTAAAAGAAAATACAAGTAAAAGCCATGTGTCAGAAACATCTGTATTATATCTTACAAAAGATCAAATTTTAAAAAAGCACTAAATAACCCGCAACATATTTGCTAAGTCTGTCATCATAATGTATTGATTTGTTAAAAAATCTATGCATATAATGCAAGTTGACGAATGTATTGCTAACAAATATCTTATTTTGGTTTCACAAAACCAAATGTAATTAAATGTTTATAAACATAGAAACTCGCTCGCCAGCCAACATGAGAAAAGTAGTTTTTTTTTATTGTCACTGAGTCCATATTAGAGAATTCGGAATAATGATGATTTCATAATAGTAATAAGTAATATTTTAGTGGTAAAACTTAAGTTTTTTTTACTAAGCTCAAACCAAAGAGGATATAATCACTACGTGGCCTAACTCGTCTATCACCAATTCGATGTTTTTTTTTAAAACATCGATGCATCGAGTATTTTGAAAGCTTTTCAAAACATCGGATGGATTCGATATTTTTCATTGCAAACATCGATGTTTTCGATGCATCGATGTATATCGAATATCCCTAATTTGACCTAGGATCAAGTATTCCTTCTTCATCCTAGAGTTTGACACTTTTGTTTTCTGAAGATTACTGATAGTGCTGTGAAACTAAAATGTTAAATTCGTTTTGTTATGAACTCGTTAGCAGTACTTATGCTCGTTACTAAAAAATACTATCCATAACACAAATTCCAGATTACTTTGTGTGCTTTGACTAATTTTACTTTATTATACTAATTGTATTGCATTAAGCTACAGTTCTATCCTATCCTATCCTAAAAGCCCGTCTCTTGTGCGTGTTTTAAGTCCCGTCTATTGCGCATGTTTTAAGGCCCATCTCCTGCACGTGCTTTAGGGCCCGTCTCCGTCGCGTGTTTTACTCTGCACTGCTCTGCACTACACAAAAAGATCAACATAAATCCTTTGATTATATATAATCAAAGCATAAATCATATATTTTGTCTATAAACACATTCGATCTCCTGCAGTATAGATAGAGACAAAAACAATGACAATATTTGGCTTCTTGACAGCAAACGTCGAAGTAATTTGGCTTTTTTTTTTGACAGCAAGTTTTCGAAACATTTCTTAAAATATCAAACTGCAGGAGCCCAAATGTGCATATCAACAAGATATTATTTGTGTAAACATTTTTGTATAGGGCGTAGAGTAAAACAAGCTTAGGAGACGCGCCTTAAGACAGGCATGGGTTAATGAAAATTACAAATATTCAAAAAACTTGCGCACTGGCGCTGGTGCGGGAGCCGCTCAGGTCAAAATAAGAAACGCTATACGCTTAATTTCCGCACAGAGATGATATACTTCACCCGTTTTGATATCATCTGATTTAAAAATAAAGAAGGATTAACGAACAACTTTGGTACCTCTTTTTTTTGGTTAGTACCTACAATATAGTCTAAACTGAATCATCTAATGAAAATAAAGCAAATTATGGATTTTATAAATTCTCTATTGTAACATTTTAACTGATTTTTGTGCTTCCACTTTTAAAACTTAAACTTAAAATAGAGTAAGATATAAAGTAGGATAGTCAAGATATATCGCGATTCAATTATCGTGATCCGGTGCAGGGACCAATTAGGTACAGTACCAATTGGGGACAAAATAGCGTTTGTTAGCACATCAATAATATTGCGTTTGCACATGAATATCATCAATACAATTTAGCGGATCATGATATACATTGAATGTCTCCACGCACTCATATATCTCACAATTTTCATGATTCTGTTAATTTATATTGATATATCAATGAGCAAAGCAATTCGTACCTAAAATATATTGACACCGAATCGCGAATAACCACGAATCACGATATTTTGACTGTCTAATCCATTTAATCCGTGCTCTATGGTAGTAGGATATCGGGTCGGGTAGGGTTCTAGTATATATAATAATCTATGGGGTAGGGCAAATACTTTTTCGATGTTGCGATGCCGACTGATGCCGACAGAAGAGACGTCACGTAACTCCTTCGGCTTCGGGCTTTTACATTAGTGTGTGTAGTCGAACTATGTGCCCGTGAATGTTGTTGGCTTCGTGTGCATATCGTTACGAGACGACGAACGTGCGGCAGTGTTGTGTGATAAAATTGTTGTTTTTGCCGATTTAAAAATTGTGATTACATACAAAAGCCGCATTCACTTTTGACCGAAATCAAGACTAATCGTGTAGACATATAGATCTTTAACAACCGAGTGTTTTAAGTATCGTGTGGACATTATTATAATAAGCAGTGCATTGTTTATTTATAGACAGTCGCAATTACAGACATGTAACATTGTTCCTGTGGCGCTATAATGTCTCATCAGAGAGATACAGCGATACATTTGGTTGCTGGAGGGTACGTATTGCTTGTAATGGGGGTCCTCGATTGAACTTAATAAGTAGACCAATGCAAAATACTTAAGTACGTCTATCTATCACAATCTTGATGGGTACAGGAGTATTGGCACATGTCCCCAAACGATGTTTACGCCAGCAGTTTCACTGTCCCTACGCGTGGCATAAATAAAAGCGAACATAATTTGATAAATTTATTTGATTATACATCTCGCATTTTATCATTATCATCTTTTGACTCAAGAAGTACCATATAAATAATTCAAGGACATTGAACTTCAGTCATTTTTCTTAACAATTAAAACATTGTTTGAGTAAATACCTATAAATACAAAGGTATTATAATGACACAACACAGTTATTTTAGTACCATATTATTTGGTAACAACAACATCACAAAACGTAATTAAAAATATAATATTAGAGTAAAAGAATCCGAAACATTTTTTTTCTATTAATGGAGAAAAATTCTAAGACTACTACTTCACATTATATAGACCCAAACTAAGCATAACTTGTAAAATAGGTTCTAGAATGTGCATTTAATAAACATAACATGCTAACTAGGTAGGTATGCATGCACTATGAAAATGGACATTATTTTTTTAGTAAATTCAATTCCCAACAAACAATCCTCTTTAAGTTATGTTAAAGAACAGAGATTACTTTTTATACATCTTTATCACACTGTTTTCATATAGATGTAATTTTTTTTATTGGAATGAATCCTTGTTATTTTATGTAATAATAATAATCCTATTTTTAAATTACCGCTTCCAAACTAACCCCAAGGAACTATATTTGAAAATGGTACAACTTTTAACAAATTATTGTGATGCTAATGGGTACATATAACATGTTTCCTATCAGTTTGCAGTATGTAGTAATTTATCTGATAGTTTATTAAAGGTACAGTACAAATGATAACTGCAATAAATTTTGTTGTCTTTGCTTTTCAGCTCTCATCTGGTATTACTTACTTTTCTTAAAATCCTTTTTTCTTTGCGTTTTCTAAAAATGAAACCTAGCTAATAACTAAGACTCCACTATCCCTCTGGCTGTTTGTCACCATGCTCTATCTCATGAGCCGTGATAGCTAGACAGTTGAAATTTTCAGAGATGTCTTTCTGTTTCAGTTATAACATCAAATACTAGAAATATAATAAAATATATATTAGGGGGTTCCCATACAACAAATGTGTTTTTTTTGCGCGATAATAATAATAGCGTAATAATAACAGGTACAGGTACTTGAAATATTCACAGAATATTTAGATATTCACATCCAAAACAAATAATTAAAATAAATAAAATAAGGGCTCCCATTTTATAGATAATGGCAAGGAACGCTTCCTGCGCAAGTCTGACTCGCACTTGACTGGTTTTTTTTACTATACTTTAAAATTAGCAAGAAGTTGTGACATATTATACTCTTATTTGTGTGTTATGATTTTTATTAGAAGTCCACTCAGAAAATACAGAATGTGTATATCATTCCTGTTACATACTATGAAAAATGGACTCAAAATAATAACCAAATATAAAAAATTATGTTAAAAATTGTTGAGATTGAAATCATGGTCTGAATTGGAGCACTGGGTTGTTACACTATTTATTAAACATATAAACTGCAGTAGGTATATAAATAACAAAAAAAAATGTTTTGTCATTAATCTTATATGCTACAAAATAATTATTTAATATTCAGAGTGCTCACAAAAACTTTTGACTTCAACAGAGTGGCGGGCACAGCAGGGGCTGTGGTAACATGTCCACTTGAGGTTGTCAAAACCCGTCTTCAGTCTTCAAAAGGTGTGGGAGTATCACCTCCATCACAACCTCCACCATCAGGCAATACTGCCAATGCCAGGAAAATCTGCTCGAAGATTCCTAAGCATCAGGTATTTATACATTTTGGCAATAATAGTATGGAAATCTACCTTCTATTATTATTAGATACATATTAAAGTAAAATTTATATTCTATTATTATTAGATACATATTAAAGTAAAATTTATAATATTTTTAAGGATTAAAGCTTTGTCCATTTTGGATTACTCATTACAGAGTAAAATTACTTTAGTTTTTATGCAGTTCAAGTGCATATTATGCAATTATAATCAAGCAACAATGAAATTTAGACATAGCATTTGGGGTGTGTAAGGACAAGCCAGGTTGGAAAATATAAATTATCGTTTTTGACTTGAGAATGAAAGTTATATGTACAATTGTATGATGTATATCATAATTCCTTAGGAAAAGTCATTCTAAATTATGATAAAAAACCATCTTCCATGTAAGAATTAAAACTACTTGGCTAATAATGAAGACAAAATGACCTTACTATGGATACTGGAACTTGGGTTCTAGGAGCACAGGAAAGAACAAAATTATTAATTTTTCCATTATGGATAACAGCATTGCAACACAATTAAATAACCTTGAGTGTCTTGTTATGACAACGAAGCTATTGTGTTTTTAGATGCAAACCAAACAAGGAGTAAAAAAACATCACCTAACCAGTAAACATGATTAAACTTTGCAACGGACATAAAATGGGCTTTAATTTGCTTGGTAATCATCCTGCATCAATCCGCTTGCACCTGAAAACTATAAATGAAACAGCTAAAAAAGCGGCCAAGTGCGAGTCGGACTCGCCCATGAAGGGTTCCGTAGCAAGTAACATAATAATGCTTTTTTATTTAAATTTTATATTTGAGTTGATTGAATGAAAGATAAATTGCGTTTTACGATTTATGACGTATTCAAATTTATTGTTTTTTTTTCTATTTGTGTGTGAAATTCTTAATGCGGTACACAGAATACATCTACTTACCAAGTTTCAACAGCATACTTATAGTTTCGGAAAAAGTGGCTTTGACATACGGACGGACAGACAGACAGACATGACGAATCTATAAGGGTTCTGTTTTTTGCCATTTGGCAACGGAACCCTAAAAACTGCCTGTTTAGCTAAAAACAAATGTACCTACTATGATACTCACCAGATCCTGCAGACAAAATGTGCAAACAGTTCTTTAGGATCAATATTATATATGTGTAAACATTGGAAGAATAATAAAAAAGAAATGTATGACTAAAAAGCAAATCAAATTAATACGTACAGGCAACATAATATTCCATTGTGTTAAATAGTAATAAATAAGATAAGTAGCAACACGCCGTTTCTTTTTATGTGGGAATCCCCGCAGGTATCATCTTGCCGAGAGCAAGACGAATTGTTATGAAGTAGTTCAAAATCACACGATGTCTCCGAGATTAGGAAGTTACCCCGTGGAGCGCATCAGCCGCCGTCAGGACCTTACTCTCTTTTGTATTTTTGGAATGGTGCTAATTTTCCTTTTGACTGAGCTGGATTGGTGACCACTCCGAACGAATCCAGCGACCCGTCTACCGCCCCGCCATTTCTTCTCCATGTCCTTAGTTAATCAGTGGGACACGTGAAGAAATGAAGAAGCGCAAAACATGGGTCATTCTCACATCGCCTCCGCAGGATATTTGTTCTGCTTATAAGCCAATACCCCCATAAAGAAGTGAGGTTTAGCCATTACCGCAGTCCAGGGTATCCACGAAGTTTTTTACCCTGGAAGATGGTGATAAGTAAAAGCTTCCATTTGATACATCTCTACCTATATACAAACTAGGGGCGCAATGCATTCTGCTGTTGCAATGTTGAGCTGAGAGTGCACTACGTGATTACCTACAATTCACGCGCAATTGTCAATTGAATACCATTGAATTGTTTTTTTGGTGATTATTCCTCCGTTGCTACACCGATTTTCAATTTTCTTTTTCTGTCTTAATCCAATATTTAAGTTACACATTTTGGTGCCAAAATTGATCTTTTTTTTATAGATTATTTTTGAAGGGTGATTATTCCTCTATAGTATGTTCGATTTTAATTTTTTAAATTTTTTTCTAAACCTTCCGGGTATCAAGTTATGTACATGTCAAGTTTGGTCAAAATTGGTCGATTAGTTTAGGAGGAGTAGCGTCACAACCGAAAACACCGAGTGGAGTATAGAGAGCTTTTCGCTTGACTTCGACTCACTCTCAGCTCAATAAAGGCGGTAAAGCATTAGGTTTTTAGAGGGTCGGCAGCGCGGGTGTGACGCCCCTGCCCTGGTGTTGCACACGTCCATAGGCGACGGTAACCGTTTCCCATCATGTGGGCCGTGTGCTTGTCCGCCACCTAAGTGGTATATAAAAACATCAAATCTCTTCAATTATATCATGTAATTACCCAGTTTTAACTTATCTATCAGTATAGATAACAATCCAGGCTAAAATTAGTTTTTACACACTGGTACAGGCCTTCTCAATACAAACTTTACCATAATAATGGATGCTATAATGTATGAAGTACCTTTTAAACTACCTTTTAAAAATAAATAAAATACACTGTAGATATTTTTAGACTTGTAAAGAAGAAAAACAGGTTAGTCTTTAAAAACAGGGCCGAATTTGGCGTGGTAAAGGCTTCGGGGTAACATTTGAAAAAAAAAAAGTAAGATAGGTACGAATTTTTATTTAGTTTTAGACCAATTTTTTTTTCGCCTGAAACAATTTTTTTCGTAAAAATTTACAAAAGAATATAAATGTGTAGGCGAATGTAGGCAGCTCTGCGGGCCTCATTCGTAAAATGTTTTTGGTTCAATTGTTTGTTTCAAAATTGTTCAACATTTATATTCTATAGTCATATACGATATAGATATACGACCATAAACGCAGGAAGAAAAGGAACTTAAATTAAAAAAGACTGTCAAATCCAGCCCAACTCAACTGTCAACCAACACTTTTTATGGACAACCCCATAATATATAGTGGTCCGTGTCTGCGCTTACTCCAAACCTAATTAAAATATTTTAGTACTGTGCAGTACAAATTTGACGTCAACAGATCGTTAACCATAATTACAATTTTATCGTTACGAAATTAAAAATAACAAAGTCGGGCATCGATCGTTGACCGTACGTTTATCGATTCATTTATCGTTGTCAGGTGCAAGCCAATCGATGCAAGATGATTGGCGACAAAGTAAAGCCCATTTTATGACCCTTAAAACCTTTTTTTTTTTTTTTATTACGTGCGGAAATCCCTTCGGATACCCCCCCGCTGGCCAGCGGGGGTGGTTATGTCGTGTCTCGACTAAAACCGCACGGTGTCCTCCCCAAGTGTCCGTTGCCGGGCACCCCGGGTAAGCCCTCGAAAGGATAACCCCAGGGTTGCCGGCGAACTTTGGCCGCCAACGCGGCCTCGCCTAGTGGGGTCGGGTTTTATCCCACTTCGGTGAGTTGGCAGGCGTGTGTAGGGCACACACGACACGCCTCCGCCACGGCCTGCTTCTGTAAGGACGGCGAGTCGGCCAACTGCCGTCCTCAGGCCCCGATCATGGAGGTCGGTAGTCCCGGGCGTAGATGAGACTGCGACGTCCTCGCCGCAGACTGCGAAACTCGGGGGGCAGGGTTCTTTCCCGCTCCCTCTCCGCCGTCTCTTTCGCGCGCATTACCTGCTCGCAGAAAGAGGCGGCGGCGTGCCACTTGCTCCCGTCGGAGACCACGGCCCTCACCATGGTCTCCAACGAGAGAACGTCCACGCCCAGGACCGCAACGAGATCCCGGCGTTGACTCGCCCACGCTGGGCACTCCACCAACGTGTGGAGCGCCGTGTCTTCGCCAGGATCCTCGCAGTGCTGGCACTGCGGCGTTGTCTCCCGTTGGATGCGCCACAGATACTTACCGAAACACCCGTGTCCGGTAACCATCTGGCACATCCGGTAGGAGAGGTCCCCTTGGTCCCTCTCCAACCACTCCTTCATGATCGGTCTCACCGCCGCAATGGTGGATTCCCCCCACCTTGGGTGCTCAAGTCGCACCCTCCATGTCTCCATGAGTTCCCGGTGGAGCTCGGACCGCTGAGCCCTGATTTCTCGGGGCTCCGGCCTATGGCCCCGCTCCAGCGCCTCCTTGCGCCACTGGTACAGCAGCGCAAGGGCTCTCGCTTCCAGGTCCCATGGAGGGGTCCCGGCTAGGAGACATGCCGCCTCGACGGAGATCGTGCGATACCCCCTGATGACTCTGACGGCCATCACTTTTAACGGGCTGTTTAATACAGCCACGTTGCGGGCCGCCAGAGTCTTCGCCCATACTGGACCCTTGCAACCTTTAATAATGTTTAGAAGGTGATGTTTATAACCGACTTACCACGATTATCTCGCGTTTGGTTGAACTGATTTGGATGCAGTTTTCAGAAAAGTGTTTTTTCTCTTTGTTTAGTTGTATCTAGAATCACAATAGGTTCGTTGTCTTAACAAGACACTCACGGGTATTTACATAATGCATGTTGCAATTTCGGTATCCATAGAAAAAACTAATAATTTTATTCTTCCCTGTGCTCCCCGAAACTGAGTTCCAGTATCCATAGAATACCATTTTTTTAATAATGTCTTAATAATATGCTATTATTAGGGTTCCGTACCTCAAAAAAAAGTAACCCTAATTAGATCTTATAGCACAAATAATGGAAGAAAAATCCCAAAAAATAAAAAATTGAAAATTAACGCGAATTTTAGTACTTACAAGTTGTACAATAAATATGATACTAATTTTATGAAGGCGGCGGGGGCATAATGGGTAGGTACGGAACCCTCGGCGTATGTGTTCGACACGCACTTGACCGGTTTTTTTAAATAAATTTAAAATGACAAACCGTTAGTCGTAGTCTTTAGTAAAGTAACAAAAACCCATGATAGTAACCGCCATCAAGACAAATTAAATTGCGTTATCACGTTTAAGATTTTAAGTTTTAAGTTTCACCAGTGATGGGAACCGAATCAATTTATAACTAAACTCATTAGGATATTGTCGGAAGTTTAGGCGAATCTCACACATTGAAATAAAATTCATTATCATCATCAGCCCAGCGTTATTCACAGCTTGCACTCTGGAGCCCGGAGTCCGCTCTCCTACGCTTTTTACTCCTGATGTGACTTAACTTTTGCGGGAGCGACTGCTGTCTGACCTCCTAACCTCGGCAGGAACCGGTCAATCAGCAGATGTACCGGGTGAAGTTGGCTAAGGCCTCGAAGATCTTGGTAGAGCCGTATGGGGCTCTACCAAGATCGTCGAGGCCTACTTGACTATATTAAACGATTTACGAACCTTGACTATATTAAACCTATATGTACTTCTATACCTACACTTATTTCTATTTGACCTGGATGTTAACTTTATAAAAATGTAATGTTACACTCATAACAGTAGATATTCTTTATCACATATATTATGTAATGTTGACTGAAAATAGTTATGATAAAAAAATATGACACCTGATAAACTTCTTAGCCGTGTTCAATTTAACCATGTGATCTACTATTGATGTGTATAATAATAAATAACTATAAATTTACTTATTTTCTCTCACATTAAGCATACAATGTATATATTCGAACTTATCGGTCATTCTCACGAAATGGTGTTCTTCGTATAATTTCCGTCACGATTTTTATTTTTTACTAAATTCTATAAAATAGTAATTTAATTGAAAGAACACGTCATTCTTTACGAATTGGTATATTGGGCACTGCATTTAAACACTTAGTTTTTTATTTATGCAGTGATATATTTTTGAGGGTGACGGAAATTAGGCATGCGGTGACAGAAATTAGAAAATTAAACAATGAGTCATAATTTCTTTTATTTACGTAATACAAATACAAACAAACATAAAATTAATCAAGTTACATGCCATCGTTATGACATAAATTAATAAAATTAAAAAAAAACAATACACCTCTAGAAAAATAAAAAACGTTAAGAAACAATCCGTAAAGATTTACAAAATTACAATTAGGTAACATTTTCATACTCATAATTAACCTACTAGTAAAACTGTAAGTACTTAGCTCTAAACATTTTAAAAAAATCAGTCTTAATCAGTCACACACGTTTCAAAAGATAATACTCGTAGAACTTACTTAACAATCATATTTTTATTTACTTATTAATAATTTTAATAAGTAAAGCTTCAAAGCTTTTTGCCAGGTCTTCTACACGAGCGCCCTGTGGGTCAGCTATACTCAGAAATCTTACAATGCTCTCCGAGTTCAGTACAACAATACCTTCAGGACATTGTTGGGGCTGCCCCGATACTGTAGCGCGTCGACGATATTTGCACAGGAACGCACAGATGACTTTTACGCTATACGGCGTAAAAGAATCTCTTCATTGTTGCACAGGACGCGGGCTAGCTCTAACAGGTAGGTCTTAAGGTAATTGTTGCAAAAATAGACTGTCCCATATTGAGACATTGGGTGGGACACATAATTAAATAATTCAATGCAATATTACTATGATTTAATTTTACTAACATAGGTTAAGAATTAAATTGTTACTAACAAAATGGATTAATGTTGTCTGATAAATAAATATATTATTATTATTATTAATATCAAAATGAAAACTTTTTTTGGAAACAGGAACTAATTCAAAAAATTCTTAAATCATCGCTATCATCAGATTCATAGGAGGATTGTCGAGTAATACTAAAATCAACTGGTGAAACTGGTGCCCAAAAACTATCATTGCTTGGCAATTCTAATTCACAATCAGATGAACTGAGTGCAGTTTTTTCTACAGATACTGGTTTATACGGAGTTTTGAAGTACTTTTCTGTTGGTTTTCTGTTAGCTGGCTGTATTATAATGTTTGATAGTATTTTTGGTTTTCTTGAATTCCTAGTCGGCATTAAATTGGCGATTTCTATATTAGTTGAAGTATTAGGCTGAGGAATAATCATATTCTCTTTTTCATCCGTTATCTCGTAAAAGCCAATATGTTGTCGGTGTGTGCATTGTACTGGTTGTACAAGACAGTCGCTTAAATCGCAACTTAATCTGCGCATCGCTAAAGTATTTGGTTTTTCACAGCTCCAAATCACCTGATGCACCTTCATGGTGCCTTTAAATTCGCCCATGTTTAATGGAAATAGTAAGTCTTTTTGTAGAATATCCGATTCACTGATAACTTCCCGGAGTATTCCTCGTATGTTGGTTTTTAAATGGTTTATCAGTGACTGAATATCCACTATATCATTCCCTTGGGCGACAAGTCTATCTGCAGTTCGTTTAATGACAGCGCCTACTCCATCAGGCGCACCCTTACCATGACCACTTTCAGTGTAGTTCCAGCTCACAAATTTTAAGGTTTGGGTAGTCTCTATGTAACTCTGAAATTAAATAGAACATCTTCTTGTTTAGGTATTGGCCTGTAGGTGAATCGGAAATGAAATGTATTACACGAACGTGAGGTACTTCGGTTTGAATATGTTTTAATATTGGTATGAGATGCTCCCATACTGCAACAGCATCATGTCTCAATGATTCGCTGACTGTGCAAAATGACTGAGTAGTAACTTTATTATTCTTTTTGTAATAAATTACTACAGTATGAAGCGTTATTTGCCGTCTACTACCTGCAAAGTGAAAAGATTGAATTTCAATGGCATACTTTGTATTATAGTTTTCACTATAATCGACATGCACTATGGTCTCGTCATCTTTCAAATTTGCTTTCAGTCGTTTTATAAATCTGTTTTGCCTAGTGACATTGGTGCAGTGAGTCAAAAAAGGAGGTAACATTTTCTGAAATGTATCAATGACAATTTTCGGTGAAGCTACAATTTTTTCTTTAATTATTTTATTGGTAATTCTTTCCTTGCCATCTTTTAAATATGTTTGTTTTTTTGATATCCAATGTAAATAGTATATTTCTTTAGAATTATCAAACTCCTTGAAAATTACTGTCTTGTTAACACATTTCTCGCATCTTCTTGCTAAATATTCTTCATTCACGGGATCACAGCATATGGAACACAAAATTTTATGTGTGGAACTTTCATTTATTAGACCAAATCTGTTAAGAGCCGTCACCATCAGATCCATGTTCGAGTGAGTCTTGCACATGCATGTTTCTCGAGCCTTTACATCGGGAACTAAAATCCAGAATGGTCGCATTTTACAAAAAGTTGAGTAGCTAATTTTGTAGGAAACTGAATTTATGAATTTGATGTGTAAATTTTGTAATGATTCTGTTAAGAATCGTTTTTGTTTCTTAATTTTAAATTTAGTTATATATTCTTTCTTTCCAGGGCAAATACGACTATTTTCATCTTCTTCTAAAAATATTTCAACGTCATTTTTAACATTCTTAACCCTCTCTTCTGTTATAACATTAACTTTAGTCGGTATATGCTTAATATTTACTTTGACTTTATTTTCCTCCTTCTGGTTTGCTTTTTTTTTCAATCTATATAATTTTTTTCTATACTTTTCGTTCAATGTCTTCAATTTATTTATTTTACTGTTTAAAATGTCTATTTGTTTCTTACTTTTATATCTTAATCGTCTTATAGCTACCTTACTATTAGGAGATCGTATTTTTGGTTTTGGTACTAAAATGATACTTTCGAAACAAGATGTAGCAATTGAGCTTTCTGAACAATTTCTGTGAAGAGTATGCAGGGAAGATGGTGATGAATATATTGACGATAAATTGTCACTATCTTCTTGGAATCCTTGTATTGGTGTCCATGTCTTTGTTCTAGACAATCCCAGTACTGACTTCTGTTTTAGTTGACGTGAGGTGTTGGAGCAAGAAGCCTGAGGTGGCTTTTCAGAATCTGCGTCACTACTATTGTTCAGTAGCTTCTGACTGTTAGCTGAGCTAGATCTAAATAATTCATTTTTATTTTTGACCGATCGAAGATTGTATTTCGGCCTTGGACTGTATTTGGGTTTATGAGGCGCTGGAGATGAAGCTAGCGGATCATTAGCTTCAATGGGGCTTAGATCATTACGTGATTTTGGCTCAGTGGTGTTAAAACTGACTTCTTCTATGGTTTGCAAAACTTTGACTGCTTTCTGTCTCTTATAATAAGCCTTAAAATTCCTTCTATTGCGTTTTCTTATTTCGTTTTTACGCGCAGGTGTTTCTTGATTAATTGGCAAAATCTTACCTTCATCCTTCTTCTTGTAATATCTTAGACGATCTTTTTCTTTGTATGCCGCGTATAAAGCAGGATCATTCCTGATCTTTTCTCTTCTCCGTTGCTGTCTAAGTTTTTGTTGCTCCAAAATCTCCTCTCTGCTCCTCTTCGGTTTACCCATAATATCTGAAAATAATTGAGTTTATTGTTCAAAAACATACATTTAGAATTATAATTTTGTTCGGCGGGTATTTAGCTACCTACGAACAATTAAGAAATGATAGAAACAATGATTACAGGGAGTTTTATAATTTCGGTCACTTTTAGCGTGACGGAAATGTGTGACGGAAATTAGGGAAAATGGGTTTTTTTTTTATTTAAAAAATAATTAGAACATAATTTTGACAACTATTTCTTTTCATACATAAAAGATATATAATTACGTGAGAATTGTTTGACTGATAGTTATTTCGAGCAAGAAGTCATTAATTAAAGGAGCGAACAGAAATTAGAAGACTTGTAAACCATGCGAAGGGAAATTAGGTACTTACCTCACTGAGACGCCCGGAGAACATGTAGTACGCGTGCAGTTCGCTGGATGTCTGTGGCACTACTAAGGCTTGCCGTACATGCGATAGGGATGGGTACAATTTACTTATTTAGGGTTGTCTTCACGAATTTTTAGTGGGTGACAGAAAATAGGTACAATGAAAGGACAAACATATTTTACGTCGTAACTAAATAAATAGCCATGTTAACATAATTATATTTTTAGTATAGCTAGATTAATCTGTCTAATTTATAAATAAAGGGTAATAAATGTATAAATCAAAGCTTGTCTTGCACCTTTTAGGCTCGAAAAGTATTATTCTGGGTTCTGGACAGTGAACGGAAATTAGGAGAATAAATCAAAAACAATTATTCTGAGGTATTTTTGTACCAAAGTAGATGTATATAATATCATTCCTTATTAGATAATTGCCAAAACTAGCCCCCAGAAAAAGAATTAATCCCAAAATTTCATAAATTAAGTAGATAATTGAATGGACGTTCGAAAATCGCACTCCCGGAGAATGACCCTTATACAAGTATTGTTACACTTTTGAAAGAGCTGGAGTCCGTAGTGGCATTGTATAATAAGGGAACAGTAGGTTATCTAAAGCCCCTCAGCGAGTTAATTACCTAATCTGCGTTGGCGCTTAGGGTTGTCACGTTTATTTTTCGTTAAATATATATACGCAAATTACGTATTATGAGCAGCACTAGATTTTTTAAACCCCGACGCCAAAACGACGGGGTGTTATAAGTTTGACATGTCTGTCTGTGTGTTTATCTGTCTATGGCATCGTAGCTCAGGAGCTACGATGCCATAGACAGATAAACACACAGACAAAAAAAAACAGACACAGACAAAAAAAAAACAAAATCAAAATCGGTTCATCCGTTCAGGAACGGATGAACCGATTTTGATTTTGTTTTTTTTTATTTGAAAGGTGAATTATTCGGATGGCGAATTACATTTATTTTTTCACAACTGCCTCAATGTGTGAAATTCTCTGTAGCAATGCGTAGTCTGAAAATATCCTCTGGCAGTAGGCTTAATTTGTGGGGTCAAAAAATATAGTCGCCCAAATATGGCTTGTAAATTACTCACACTATAATATTGTAATACCTACCACTTTAGTGATCTATGTGCGATAAAAAGTAAATAGATACTGAATATTGTTTTGACAGAGATTTTAGAACAAATATTACATAACAACAAACGACAATCTTTACACCAAATAGAGTAAGTAGCGGCCCTTATCTTCATGCTCTGACATTTTTACTTAATGCTACCGTATAGATATTCAGCTAAGCCCAACTATCTCACCGTACAGTGAAATGTAGGCATGTAAGATTGATTATACCCTGGTACCCAGTCTTCACTCTTTAGGTAGGTACTACTTTGTTGTGTTATGATTATGCATGTAAAGTTCAGTAAGTTAAACATCTTAATCATGTCCGATTATGCATATGGATCTCTACCTTTTCGCTAGAAAGAAGAAAACATCCTTTTTTGATTAGGTACATCTAGGTAGGGCACGCCGCAATAGCGGCGGTAAGGCCCATCATGGAGGATTGGCTAGAGAGGCGAATCGGAAGCCTTCGTACCGACTGACGCAGGTGATCTCTGGGAAGGGGAGCTTCGGGGACCACCTCGGTTTTAGTCGGTTCAAGCCCGACATAACCGCCCCCGCTGGCCGGCGGGGGCGAGGGGATTTCCGCACAAAAAAAAAGGTACATCTGGGTAACGGAGGATCTAGGCAACAGAGCCTGCACTGACTGGCTTGGCATCGA
This sequence comes from Cybosia mesomella, assembly GCA_946251805.1. Lineage (NCBI taxonomy): Eukaryota > Metazoa > Arthropoda > Insecta > Lepidoptera > Erebidae > Cybosia > Cybosia mesomella. The sequence continues at coordinate 7,449,398 of OX276406.1, forward strand.
AACAAGTGTAAGACAGGGATGTGAAGCGTCGCCGGAGCTTTTCAACCTATTTATAGACGATTGCCTAATAGATCTACAAGAAAGTGCGTATGAATTAAGAATAAATGACCTGACCGTCAAATGCCTCCTGCAGTGCTATTCTCTAAGGACCACAGCCTTGCGCGCAGCGCTGCGCTCGTCGACGAGCTCGCAAAATGCTGCTTTGGATTTATATTTTATTTTATTTTAATTTTGATTTTAATTTATGATTTAGATTTAGATTTAGATTTAGATTTGGATTTGGATTTGGATTTGAATTTGAATTTGGATTTGGATTGGGATTTGGATTTGGATTTGGATTTGGATTTGGATTTGGATTTGGATCTGGATTTGGATTTGGATTTGGATTTGGATTTAGATTTCATCATCAATCAAAAATCTAATCTAAATCTAAATCTAAATCATAAATTAAAATCTAAATCTAAATCTAAATCTAAATCTAAATCTAAATCTAAATCATAAATTAAAATCAAAATTAAAATAAAATAAAATATAAATCCAAAGCAGCATTTTGCGAGCTCGTCGACGAGCGCAGCGCTGCGCGCAAGGCTGTGGTCCTTAGAGAATAGCACTGCTGTACGCTGATGACCAAGTAATACTGGCATCATCGGAGGAGGAGCTGTGGATATCTGTGCATTCAATGGTTGTTTACATTTTGACACTGAGATCTGCTTCATATTATTATTGTATCTCGGGAAAAGGATAATTAATAAACAAATCAATCGAAATCTCTATTATTATCTACAATCCTTATCTTCAATGCTGTCAGTCAATTACGTAATGCAGTATCCCGCGGCTTCGCCACACGGAGGTCGGTTATCGTAGTTTCGTCATATCTCCGATTCTACTTAACCAGTTGCAATTAAACAGATTTTAAGTCTGACTAAGACCTTTCTAATAGCAAAAACCGCATCCAAATCCGTTCTGAAGTTTTTACGTCTATCGCGAACAAACAGACAAGAATTCCAAAAAAAACTTGTATTCAGAATCGTTCATTTAACTTTTTTTTTAATCTGCTTTGTACTTAATGATGATAATAATACTCATCATCATTAGAAACTGTCATAATGATTCTGCTACATTTAAATACAAGGGCATTCCTAAACCTAATAGTTTATATCAGATATCTCAATGGACGTCCTTAATTTGTCCAGTTTTATACAATGTTCCCTACATACATACATTACATACATACAATCACATCTTTATCCCCTGAGGGTACGGTAGAGGTGAATTAACACCATATTTCAGCAATCTTTGTACTGTCCCTACCAGTACTGATCAGACTATCAAAAATAATGCTTATCAAAAATACTTATATACCTACTTTTTTTTGTAAATAGATACATATGATAAAGAACCGTGGATACAAATATTTGCACTGAGCGGGATTCGAACCTCATTCGTAGCAGTCATATACACTACTGTTACGCCACAGAGGCCGTCGCCGTCGTAACAGAACAGAAGATGCCATATATCCCTACCGGTAGCGATAATTAGAAAAAAAATCCAAGTATCCCTAACGGTTGAGATATCTCAGTAGGGATATATGAAACAACATGGCTTCAGGTGGTTGACCTGTCATTAAAATAGGAATAGAAAATAGGAATTCCTAAGCACCTAGTTTCTTATACAGAAATTCGAAGACTAGTTAATCAAAAGGGCTAATTCGCTCAATGTAGTTAAGCCAATTTATCAAAATCTATTGTACCTACATAAGTACCAATATGATTTTGAAACATACATTCACATTGCGTTTTAAAGTAGAGGACCTCGAAAAAAAATACTTCCTGAGAAATTTAATTAAGTAACAAATGCAAGTGAGTATTTCATAATCACCGTTATCAAGATGGCGGTGGCCGGTAGTTAATTAGATTACAATGAGCATAATAAATGCGCCAAATATTTATCACTGCATTGCTAATATGATTACCTATTGATTACGTATCTATGCCTAAGATGGCGAAGGATTTTGATACGTATAAGGAATGTACTATCAATATTATTAATATTATCCTATTAATCGTTATATTATCATGTCACATGGCGTTGTAATAAATAAATTACAGTTGATATTAGCGCTTAACGTGACGGCAATGTGGGCACAACTTGAATAACGCATTACGGTTTTTATCCTCCGAGCCTTTTCCGAACTCTGTTGGGGTCAGCTCTCCATTTAATTTAACTGGACGAAAAGGGCGAACGTCGATATATAATTTTTTTTTAAATTTGAATATCGAAGGATGAGCGAATGCAAATTTTCCATATTCAATACGCTACATATGTAACCTTTTTCGTAGATAAGCACTTTATTTTTCTTCTAAATGTTCCAGCAAACACTATCGTTATCGACGCTGAATTGTGCACAATAAACAAAAATACGCTCAGTGCAAAACACATTGCATAATTTAATTTTGCCAACGTGAAGCGGCTCGTTTGTAATCTATATAAGTCCAAGGCCACACAGCACTCACCACCAACTCTACAACACAGTAAGTGCGAAAGTTGAAGACCGTATCCGCAAAAAATAATAAGCGTATCCGTATCCGTGTAGTTGCGGATACATCAATTACGTTCTATTCTAAGCTCCCACACACAAGTTGAAATGATAGTTGTTGAGATTAGCGCGTTCAAACACACAAACACTTCAACTTAATAATACCAATCCATGTATTGTTATAAATGCGACAGTGAGTTTGTTTGTTATGCTGCTCTACAAAATCGAAGCTAGCCTATCTAAGCCGGACTCTCAGGATTAGATCTATAATGCATACTTTGACTTTGTTCAAGCTTAGCGCAGGTAAATCTTTACTGAGTATTAGCTGAGTATATTCATTTTGGAATTAATAGACAATACACGTAAGATCGTACTAAGACTTGCAACGTCAAAATACAAACATGGATTCCTTTTCATGCATTATCGTCTTTATATTTCTTCAAATTAAACCAGAAGCGCTTATTCCCAGTCGTCACAACGTTTGTCGTCACGGACAAACGAGAAAAAAAAAAACCATTTGTTGCCAGTGGTGACGAAAAGGAAAATGAAATATTAGTTGTCACCAGTGGTGACAATCGGGATTAAGGAAAATCCCGCTTATTCCCAGTCATTGCCACTGGCTTCGTTCCCACTGGGGACAAACGAGAAAAAAAATACCATTTGTTGCCAGTGGTGACGAAAGGGAAAATGAATGACTGGGAATAAGCGAACCAGAAGTAGTTGTCTTGGTACTTATTTAACAGAGAAACTTTAAAGAAATATGGAGGTAATTATTAATAAAATGAATGTGCGAATTCGTGTGGTAAAAGGAGAAAAAGAATTAACATTTATAAGTTACACGATAGAAACGGATCGCAATATTTTGACAGATAATTGTTGATTGATGGTTTTGAATTTTTGTTAGTGTTAATAAATATTGTATCTGATCTTTTTGTTTGATGTTTTGTTACGTTTTGTATTGCTAAAATAATCAATAAAGTCATTATCACATCATTTGAATTAGGGTGAATTACCTTGAATGTAAAATAAATCCATTACATAGAGATAATACCGTGTTCCGTAATACATAAGTTCAAAAAAGAATCGTTTAAAGTTAGTACGATAAAGTCATTATTATAGTTTTTTTATTCTGTGTTTTTGATAAGTCGCCGATTTCGTTAACTTAGACTTTGCTAAGCTTCGAGATATTCAACGATTGCACTATAGTTACCGATTTTGTCTTAAGTCAAAGTAATGACTCACTCAGCCAAGTCAAAATTTCACCGTCAGTCTTCTTCTTGAGGTGTCATATATCGAAAGCCGAGTAGGTAACTACCTACTGTACTGTTCATTTTAAGTTATAACCGCCAAATATTGCGCATATTTGGCGGTTATAACTTACAATGAACAGTACAGTAAAGCAATTCGCAGAACTATGATGAAATATCACCGAGTTCTGAACCCCAAACGACATCGCTACATACTGTAATAAATGGCGTAATAGAGACGTAATACTTGCCGGTAAATGGTGTAATGATTATCAATATAACTGTATTAACCTTAGAAATAGGCACAGTGTTATATGGGCAGTATCGAGAACTCTGAACTTATAAAATATAGGACAATATTATGTTCTACTAGCTGACGCCCGCGCCTGGGGTTATCCTTTCGAGGGCTTACCCGGGGTGCCCGGCAACGGACACTTGGGGAGGACACCGTGCGGTTTTAGTCGAGACACGACATAACCACCCCCGCTGGCCAGCGGGAGGGTATCCGAAGGGATTTCCTCACGTAAAAAAAAAAAAAGCTGACGCCCGCGCGGAGGTCGGTTATCGTCTTTTGGTTATATCTCCGGTTTTACTCAACCAATTGCAATCAAACATACAGCAGATTTTAAGTCTGACCAAGACCTTTCTAATAAAAATTGCACGCATTGAAATCCATTCAGTAATTTTTGCGTCCATCGCGAACAAACAGACAAGGATTCGAATAAAAATATGTTTGTGTTCACAATCGTTCATTCAACATAACTCAAGTTTTATTCTTTATTTTATGTACAGATGCGACTAATTTACAATTTTATAATAATATAGACGTTCTAGTTCATTCACTTTAGAGCCAATATAATCTTGTTTCTTTTAGCTCTAAACCGAATGATTTTATAGCTAAAAGAAATGGCATTTTTCATAATTTCTCGAAAATCCACACATACGCATGACTCGGTAATCAATTTTTAATATTTTATTTTAAAAATCACACTGAATCTACCAAAGGAATTATGTAAATATTGCTAGCGATCGATGGGCCGGACACAGCGTACCTACCAACTACTAACTAATTTATGCTTATTTTATTCAGAATGTTAATCAAATATGTGTCACTAATTCTTTCTGTATGAATAGATATTCTATTTAAATTCGTATTTCTACGATTCGAAAACTCGAGCACCTATAAAAGTATAAATAGCACGTATTGCTCGCTTATGAAGTACAAAAATAGTTTGTACCTATATCAGCTGCCCAACAATCTACAGCAGAAACCCACAGCAAAGCAAAGCAGAAATGGCCCAAATAAACCAAGTTTGCGGTTTCTATTTTACATCCGTCATCTGAGAATAATATTACAGAATACATATTACATAACTGCAGCCAGCGGCAAGTGTACCGGCTAGCAGATTAGGTTGGTTGGGTTCCGAAGGTCGTGGTGGAATCCCATACTTATATTTTATATTCGATCTGTAAATTAAGTTGTGTTTCACTTTTCAGTCCCTTTTTTGTTTGCACAAATGCACTGCAAATACAATTTATTGTGGAACCGTTTAGTGTGGAATTTTTCATCTAACTCTAACCTGTTTGACCTGAGGCTGGCGGCTTGAAGTCAAATTATATGGCGTTGCATCAAGCCTGTCTCTTCAAGTGTTTTATAATATATTATGTATAGTTAAAAATACACGAATGCTAGTGTTATGCATAAAAGCGCCTTTCACAGAATAAAAGTTTAATAAAACCTAATAAAATCGCTAGCTAAATGGACTCAACCGCATTTTAAATTAATTGGTACAATTTTCAAGACTTTTCCATTATGAAAAATCAAATATCAGTCACGTCTCTTTTCCAATGGGGTAGGCAAATGAGTAATTCTGTAAAATACAAAATAATGCCCAATTTGGTGAATGTCCTCTTAATAACTCAAATGTATAAATACTAATTTGCTTTAACCGGTACTGCTATGTACTCAAAGTGTTAATCTAACAAAACTATATTTATAACCCCTACTTAAGTAACATTATAGTCTAATACATATTTGTAGAGCATTCTAACCAAGTGAATCTTATATAGGTAAGAGATAAAACGATTAAGTGGATTACGGGTGATCAAACTCTCTCTTACTAGGTAAATAAAAAAACTTGTAGCTATTAGACAGAAATTACATAATTTAATGTGCATTAACGTATATTTACTTTCTCAGTAATATCAACGTACCAAAATTCTAGAATTTGCAAGTTACTAAAATCAAATACCTACCGACCTATTTTTTTTTTCACAAACAAAACAATCAGAATTTTAGGCGCCATTTTATCCTCAATCGCCTGTATGGATTTACTGCTATCTGGATTACCAAGACAGAATTACTAATCACAAAAATTACATGCACATTCGAATGTTTAGATGTGTATGTGTTATAAACAGTTTTAAATATAGAATTTAATGAGAAGAAAATGTGGCGCGAATTACACAACCATTATCGCAGTCGAGATAATATATCTCTGAGTATAATTGCAGAAAATTACCATGTAAAGATACCAACTGTCAAGTACAGTCTTTAATAATACTTCAGATTGAGTAATACAACAATGCTCGTTTATAAACAAGGTAGGTAAAGTCAGTTAGACGACAAAAAATATAAAACTTGCGAACTATATTTTCAGATTATATTATGATATATTATGATGGCAGGGGATTGTGGTCGCAGCACTAGTGGGACCGGTGGGTGTCACGCGGTGCTGCGACGACAATCCTCTTCTGATGAGGCCGTCAAGCTTAGTGCCACCATTGTTAACATGGTACGTGTATGTAATGGTGACCCTCTTTCCTGAGACTTTACCTTCAGCTTACCATCAGGCGAGGTGAAGTCAAATTGACGTGTCCTAAATATTAAAAAAATATATATATAAGTACTTACTCTAAAAATAATATGCAAAACTAACTAATAATTTGCAATGTACAGACACAACTAATTTATAATTTTATAATAGTACTAGCTGATGCCCGCGGCTCCGCCCGCTCGGGGGTCGGTTATCGTTTTTTGGTCATACCTCCGGTTCTACTTAACCAGTTGCAATCAAAAATACTGCAGATTTCAAGTCTGACCAAGACTTTTCTAATAGAAAAAATCTCATTAAAAATTCGTTCAGTAGTTTTTGCGTCCATCGCGAACAAACAGACGAGAATTCCAAAAAGCTTATTTTTTTAAATATCTCCAAAATAAAGCCACAACTCATTTATAATTTTATAATAGTGATGTAGGTACGTCTTGAAATCGAAAAGATCCGTTATTTTTTTATCGACATAACAACATAACTTCACGCCTGTATCCCCGAAACCCCTTCGGGGCTGGCAGAGGTGTATTACACACAGTTACAGTTACTAATAAGTGAGGGGGTATCCCCCACTCAAACTAGTCCATTCGTGAAGTACTGAGTTAACATACCTTTTTTTTTATCCCCCGCCGGCCATCTGCGCTTTCGAGATGGCTCCCTCGGGTTTGGGAACCACGATATCCCCCATGTTGCCCCGGAAAGGGAGGACGCTTGTCGCCCCGCCGCCCCACCTGCTTCTGCTGGGGTGACGCTTGGCCTCACTGGCCACCCTCAGGACTGCGCTCATGGAGGATGGAAGTCGTTGAGCAAACTATAGTGTACCTTTTTTTTTTTCGTGCGGAAATCCCTTCGGATACCCCCCCGCGTGCCAGCGGGGGCGGTTATGTCGGGCTTGAACCGACTAAAACCGCACGCCGTCTCGGGTCTACAGACGCCGGAGTGTAAGGTAAGTGTAAGGTTGCCCATAGAGCATATCCCTCGCACCCCGACTGACACTGGGCCATCTCCGGTTTCGAGATGGCCCCCTCGGGTTTGGGAACCACGGTGCCCCGTCTTGCCCCGGTTTGGGGGAGGGGCGCTATACGCCCCCCCGTCCCGGCCTGCTTCTGCTGGGGTGACAGGCGGCCTCACCCGCCACCCCCAGGCCTGCGCTCATGGAGGACGGAGGTCGTTAAGCGACCTCCGGCGTCTGAGTCGCCTGCGACGCGCGGCGAGCAAGTTGCGGGCTCGGCGGGCCGGGAGAGTTCTAAATCTCTCCCGGGCGCGCTCCGCCATCTCCTTCGCGAGCATTACATGTTCGCAGAAGGAGGTGGCGGCGGCCCACGCGCTCGCGCTCCGCACCATTGCCGCAATCGTGCTGTCGAGCGAGAGGACTCCCACCCCGATGGCTGCCACGAGGTCAGGCCTCGGCGCCTCCCACGCCGGGCAGTCTGTGTGCCAGCGTGTGCAGCCCTGAGTCCTCGCTCGCGTCGCAGTGATGACACTCAGGCGTTGGCTCCTTCCTGACCTATAGTGTACCTAAGCATAAAATAAATTACCAAGAGTTTCTTGTTTGCTTCTAAGCGAAGTATCTAGCTTCTGAGCTTCATCTCCTTGAGCTACCTTGAACTCCTCCTACTCTTTTTCTATTCCTTTTATTGTCCCATTGGAGTTATGTGTCACCGGATATATATATATATACAGCTAGGCTGTAATTCAAAAGATTCTAAAAGATGGACAATGGCATGAACCTTTTCCAAAACCAGATTTTCATAGCCATGCTATTTTGTAAGAACGTTTATGTAGCTTGATAGCTGAATTTACAAAATTATGAAATTACTTTTTACTTTCGCGGACGATTTGGCAATACTGACTCGTAACCCAAAGCAGTGCCAGGACCTACTGCGTAGAGTAGACGATTTCTGTACATGGACAGATGGAATGAGAGCAAAACCTAGCAAATGCTACTGTCTATGTCTGGGTAGGCGGGGTATACTTCATATGACCCAGGGCTTAGTATAGGCGGGGAAAACGTTTCAACTATATCTGAAACCGTGCCTTTTAAATTCCTCGGAAGAAAGATTGACAACAGAGGTTGCACTCCAGCTTTGGATGAATTAATTGATAGTTTCATTATCGATTTAAAAAAGGTAGACCAACAACCAATAAGTAATGTTAAAAAAGCTTGGATCTATGACAATTATTTAACCTCGCGTCTTAACTGGCCGTTTCTTATATATGATATAAACCAGAGCCTCCTCAAAAAACTAGATGCGAGTGTCACGAAGACACTGAAGTCGTGGCTAGGGCTAGCTCAGTCGGCCGACCCGTCGGCACTATATAGATCCGCGAATAATTTTGGAATGACGCTTAAGAAGCCATCAGAACTATATAAACACCTAAGAGTAACTAAAATGCACGTCTTATCGGAATCTAAAGACGAAATAGTAAAAGTCCTTCCAAAAGATAAAAATGCATCGGAGCTCGAATCACGCCTCCAGTTCCATAAAAGATTCATGATAGGCTCGCAGACTGGTAGAGTAGGTCTAGGTAATATTCAGAGACAAACAGATAAAGAAATAACAAAATCTTTTCTTCAAGCAGACGAAAACAACACCTATAAGGTGCACGCAATGAACCTAGAAATGCAAAACGAATGGTTGACTCTAGGTGAATTTTGTATTCCCATAGCCTTAACGACTGGTCACCGGCCTTACTTAAATTTTACCTGAATGCATTCCAGTTGACCCTCCCCGACCAAAGCAATCTGGTCAGATGGGGAAAAGCCACAGATAAAACATGTAACTCATGTGGTGAAGCAACTGGTACGGCTAGGCACCTACTAGTGGGTTGTAAAACGCTATTAGACCGGGGTCATTACTCGCGCCGTCATGATAAGGTATTAGAAATCATACGTGAGGCTGTAAGTTTGGCGGTAGCTAGAGCGAAAAAAGGATTAACCACAAACCAAAGAAATGACATTGCGTTTGTAAAGGAAGGCTGCTCAAAGAAATCACTTCAAAAGCCTTATTCAATTTTGATAGCTGCCGTTGACTGGACAATACTCGTAGACACGTATGAGAAGCACTATAGGATACCGGAGGATGTCTGTGCCTCATCATCCAGACCCGACATATTCCTTTTTTCACGATCGCATAAGCGTGCAGTGCTTGTAGAACTCACAGTACCGTGGGAAACTAATATACCTAAAGACCACGCTATAAAGACAAACAAATACTTTGATTTGACTAACGAGTTAACCAAAAACGGCTACGTGGTTAAACTCTATGCCGTAGAAGTAGGAGCAAGGGGAATTCCAGCTAAATCCCTGTACAACTTACTTAAAGACCTCGGATTGCCAAGAGCTTCAGTAAGCTCTTTATTAAAACGTATATCAAAAGCGGCATTGTTAGGATCTTACCAAATTTGGATAGGTAGGGGGGGGAACACTACTGACGGTGGAGGTGAGCGCTGATGCATCACAAGGTGGCCACCCTAAACCTACATCTGGGTCGCAAGTCCCAGTCGCCGTCATGGTGTTCCTCTCTGTACCACGGTATGGACCCGGCGACCGCACGGTGAATCCATGGAGTGCTGAGAATCGGATCTCACTCGGATTCAGGCGCCGAAATTTATAAACATTGTTACAGAACATCATGGCTGGTCTCTTTTGCCTGAATTTTCGTGATTTTAGTAAGATTTTATAGTGAATTATATTATAACCGTTACAGCAACCGTAGTGTAGGTTCTCAAATGAACTCAAATCACGGCGTAGCGTGGATATTCCACAAGAAAATAACACGTTCCTTTAAAGTGTTAATTGAATCTGTAAAGTGTTCAAGATCAAAATAGCTACACTAAAATAAAAGCGGCAAAGTGCGAGTCGGACTCGCCCATGAAGGCACCAAGCACCAACTAACGTAATAATGCTTTTTTTGTTTATATTTGAGCTGTTGAATGAAAGTTAAATTGCGGTTCACGATTTATAACATATTTAAAAAAAAACTTACTAGATCTCGTTCAAACCAAATTTCGGTGGAAGTTTACATGTACATCATTTTTTTTTTTGTTTTATCATTCTCTTATTTTAAAAGTTACAGGGGACATACATGCACACACATTTTACCACTTTGGAAGTGTCTCTCGCGCAAACTACACTGTTTCGATAAAAACTATATTAGAAACCTCAGTATCATTTTTGAAGACCATAGATAACCCACAGGTATGGGTTTGATGAAAATAAATGAAAATCTTAAGGCGGTTCACAGAATACATCTAAGTTCTAAGTACTTACAAAGTTTCAACAGCATAGTTCTTATAGTTTCAGAAAAAGTGGCTGTGACATAGGGACGGACAGACAGACAGACATGACGAATCTATAAGGGTTCCGTTTTTTGCCATTTGGCAACGGAACCCTAAAAAACACGGTGTGACGCCCACCATATCAGAAAAGCGACTAAACTAAATCGTTTCTGATCTCCACATTCTACACATACGCTTGGAATGGGTTTTCCTCTTATCGCATTATTATAGAAGATATACTAACGAAAGATATACAACTGTATAACCTTTGAACTGTTATCTTAGGAGTTTAGTTCAGTTTCCTTCGACTAAAATGCAATAGATATTGAAATAAAACTATTTTTAACGGATTCTATCGTGATTTATTTGCTGTAATTTTATTTCAATGTCTACAATATTTTCGTAAGTTTACGCGAATGTCCACATTCGCGTAAACTTACGAAAATATTATGTTCAATAGATATATTCTAATCATTCAAAGTTACAAACAGTTCTTGAATACATTTTACACAGAAGTAATTATGTTATAATTATAATAGTCATTAGTACCTTACACAGTTACACTCTCATTCAAATGTTCCATAAATACTGACTTTGATAACAAAGTCAAGGCAAGAGTTCAAACTACGCGCAACATTCACTATCCATCTGACAAAACAACTCCCCTTGAGGAAATCTGAATCATCGCCCTACCAATTCGAACGAATACAGCGATGTGTTATGAAACTAATGTAATAGTACGTCTGACTCTTTAGGACGCATAAAATTTTGCAAAGCATTCGGTTTCAAAGGTAAACAAATTGCGTGCTTAAACGTTGATGTGTTGACTCATTGATAATATTTTACTAAATCTCAATATGTTGAATTCTTTACGTGTATATTATGTAATACGACAATTAGGAACGGCAACCGGTTTACAACGCCTATTCATGTTTTTAATGATATTCGAGTTACCGCTTCACAGTATACACAGTTCATTTAAACAAGATTCGCAGGTCCTCTTGTTGAGACCTAATACCATCTTCTATTAAATAGTTTGAGACAATCATAGTTAAATTGCCGTCCCTACCTTCCCTCAGGACATTCGAAAAGTTTTTATCGACGTTTCCATGACAAATCCATGGAAGCGTCGAGAAACGCTTTTCCACATCTTCACAAACAGGAGTCATAGAGTCACAGACGGAGACTCATTGACACACAGTTGTTGGTAGGTACAACACAATGTAAAGAATGTTTTTTAGAAATAATACATGTAGATACGATAGGATAATAAAAGATTGACAATATCAGACTGCAAAAGATTATGAACCGGTTCTTTCTTGAATGATAATTTCAATTTTGCTATTACGCCGTGTAAATTTATAATATCAGAATGGGCCAGTATCACGCTAAATGTTTAAATTCTATAGTATAGTCTGCTATTGTGCCAATTGTCAACCGTTTTGATTAACCGTACTTACATCAATTTCCTTCAGTAATGTAACTACATCGTTGCAATTACGAGCTATTTATATTTGATTGTTATTGCGTGCCAGTCACTATAACCTGTCCTTATCGTACACGTTGGGGCAATTGAAGCTAATGAGATGTTGATTATTTACATATATTATCAAACTTAATATAACAGAAATAAATCTAAATGAAAAAAAAAAATAATTCTAAAATTTGAAAATAGAACTGTTTGCCAATATTACTGAGTATATATTTCATTCATTTATCATTTGTTTTACGATTTGGCGGCAAATTGAAAATTGTCTGTGTCACGTTAACATGAATTTAACACGAGAAAATTTTCGTGCAATGATTTTTTATGACTTTCGATGTCATTTAAGTCAACAAGAAAGTTATGATAGACTACGATTGGCCTTTCACGATGAAGCCCCATCTCGTGCGACTGTTTACAACTGGTTTAATGAGTTTAAACGTGGTTGCACTAATCTCACTGATGATTTACATGAGGGACGGCCTTCTACGGCGACGACTGAAAATAACATCTGTGTTGTGCGGCGTATGATAGAGACTGACAAAAGAGTGACCTATCAGCAGATTCGGACAAGCTTAGGCATCGGTATGAGTCAAGTGCACAAAATCCTCCACGAACATTTAGCGGTCAGGAAGCTTTGCGCCCGGTGGATACCTCATAATTTGACTGAGGCTCAAAAACTCCATCGTGTGGATTGGTGCCGTAAAATGATTGAAAGATTTAACGGAGGTGACTCTAATGCTGTGTTCGACATACTAACAGGTGACGAAAGCTGGATTTACTGTTATGATCCTGAAACCAAAAGACAATCTGCTCAGTGGGTGTTTCCTTTCGAGGAGTTGCCAACTAAAGTGAAGAGAGATCGAAGTGCGGGAAAAAAAATGGTGGCCTCGTTCTTTGGAAGGATAGGTCATTTCGTAACAATTGTGTTAGGTTAGAGGATCAAAAAACAGTTTCTGCAGAATGGTACACTACCAATTGTTTGCCACTTGTCTTGGAAAAAGTTCGAGAGAAACGACCTCGCAGTAGGATCCTCCTTCACCACGACAACGCCTCGTCGCACACCGCCAAGCGAACGATCGACTATTTGGCGACATCAAACGTTGAATTACTGGGTCACCCGCCGTATAGCCCCGACCTCGCGCCTTGTGATTTTTATTTATTTCCAAAAATTAAAGGAAAGCGGTTTATGAATGCTGAAGAAGCGGTGGCTGCGTATCGCGATGCCATTGAAGAGACCCCTAAGGACGAGTGGGCAAAGTGCTTTTCCCAGTGGTTCCAACGCATGCAGCGGTGTATTGACGTGAATGGACAATATTTTGAAAAGATATAATAAAACTAATAACTGGCTAATGTAATCAGTTTTTGATTTTCTAAGAACTTTCAGTTTGACCCTCGTAGTATTGTGATATAACATAAACAACTGTGTGACCGAAGAGTATATTAATAACACTGATACGAACAATTGTTGTTCAGTAGTTTCAGTACCCTCAAATGTCCTAGTAATAAACAATCGCGGTGTTATGGTGAATTGATGACTATTGCAAAGCTGTTATCCAAACTAATACCTTTTTTTTTTCGTGCGGAGATCCCTTCGGATACCCTCCGCCGGCCAGCGGGAACGGTTATGTCGGGCTTGAACCGGCTAAAACCGCAAGCCGTCTCGGGTCTTAAGACGCCGGGGTGTAAGGTTGCCCATAGAGCATATCCCTCGCACCCCGACTGACCCTGGGCCATCTCCGGTTTCGAGATGGCCCCCTCGGGTTTGGGAACCACGGTGTCCCCGTCTTGCCCCGGTTTGGGGGAGGGGCGCTAGTCGCCCCCCCCGTCCCGGCCTGCTTCTGCTGGGGTGGCAGGCGGCCGCACCTGCCACCCCCAGGTATTGCGCTCATGGAGGACGGAGGTCATTAAGCAACCTCCGGCGCCTGAGTCGCCTGCGACGCGCGGCGAGCATGTTGCGGGCTCGGCGGGCCGGGAGAGTTCTAAATCTCTCCCGGGTGCGCTCCGCCATCTCCTTCGCGAGCATTGCATCCGCCACCTCCAAACTATTACCTGAAATACTTAAACCAAGAAGACAATAAAATGTTTCCGGAGGATCTAATTTACTTTTAAAGAGATGGATTGGGTATCAATTATGCATCTCGCCAAAATATTGTATCCCAAAATTTTGTCCATCACCACGGAAGGTTGACTAGGTTACCTACTTATTTGTAGCTATTGTAAAGAGAGATTATTGAGCTAGTAACCTGGCATTGGCATCTGTCCAAGAATATAATTGTTATACTTATATCATACCGTGTTGTACTGGCGCCCAATAATTCAGCAATCTTCGTAACTTCCACAAGTTCGTTGCAGACTTGTGCCAACTTGCAATACTGCCTGCTCGAGAATTTAATTGAAAAGATGTATGATTGTATTTTACACAGCTGAACACCATAACTGCTTGAATCTGGAAAGTTAGACATTTTTGGATATAACCATATTCATTTGTTATCTTTGGGCGTATCTGATTCTAGTCTGCATTTTACTGTGAACGTTCTGCTAAACCTGCAAAAACTACTAGAACATCTGGTGTTGCAGGCTGTGTAAATATTCGATGATAACGCAGTTATTTTTATAACCACTGCTGTTGCCCGCGACTTCGTCCGCGTTAAATTCGGAGTAGATCAAGGTATGTTTACTTCTGCAGTTTCGAACCCAACATGTTATAGGTTACCTATTTCATCGTTATATTTTCAATCATTTATCATGTAAAACTAGATGTTAACATGTTACATCGAAATGAATTCTTCCCGGTTGTCTAATATAATAGCGTGATGATATTTATTATCAAAGATTTATTTCTAATCAACTATCTTTTACACGTCGAGACGGCGTGCGGTTTTAGTCGGTTCAAGCCCGACATAACCGCCCCCGCTGGCATGCGGGGGGGTATCCGAAGGGATTTCCGCACGATAAAAAAAAAAAAAAAAAAAAACAGGTAACTCTGTGGTTTCGAGATTTCCTATTTTACTGCACTTTTAGCTAAAGCGTGATGACTTATAGTCCGAACGATGACCATGTCCGAGCTCTATCAAACTGCAGAATTTTGTGATGATAATAAAGGAATGATCAATAATAGATTTGGTCGATTTTACTTTGCTGCTCCTATCACACTTATAATAGCGTGATGTAATTATAGCGCAGTTTATGACCATACCCTAGAAGAATGTTCAAGCAAAATTTCAGCTGAATCTGTTCAGCTGTTTTCAAGTGATGCTCGGACATCGATAATAAAAAGTAGACAAGCAGACAAAAATCCAAAAAATCACCGGTATTGTTCCTAGAACACATAGGAACACTAGGAACAATACCAATACCGGTTATAAAACTGTACATTGAATATTTTTGAAAAAATATTCAATGTACAGTTTTCAACTCTTTCCTATTTTATTACAAGTATGTATATATTTATTAGATGTATAGATAACCAGTTCATTGAGGTAGAGCTGGTCAACGCTATCCGGTACTAATATTCATTCCATCCGATTCTATTAACCTACGCAAAATATTTCAAGGATGTTCAAAAATAGTATGATTAAGTGCAGTGACTGGTAGTTCTCCGCCCGCGTGGATGTCTGTTATTGCGACCAAATATAGTCTAGCCCATATTCTTCCCAAAGCTCTAGTCCATCCTGTACCAAATTTCATCAAAATCGGTTCAGTGGTTTAGGCATGAAAGCGTAACAGAAAGACAGACATACACAGTTATACATACACAGACATATTATGGCCTAGCTAGCCGAGCGGAGTGCACTTAATTTTATTGTGATAGAAGTATAATAGCTAGAAAACCCAGACATATGCTGTCGCGACATTTTTACAAGCTTTTATTTAACTAGCACTGATAGTATGTAAGTATGTTCTCTGTTCCAAATTGCAATTTAACCATTTGTTGGCCTCCGATTAAGCGAAATTTTGCCAGATGATGATGGAGTAAGAAGATGGCCACTGGCCACAGGAACTTCCAATTTAAACAAGATGAACCTATCGAGTTTGGGCTCACTTGTTTTTTCTTAGCACACTCTCTACTGTTTCAGCGTAGTCAGGGTGTGAAGATGTAGTAGGAAGGTGGCCATAGGAACTCCTAAACTAAATATGATAAACTTATCGAGTTTGGGCTCATTTGTTTTGTCTTAGCAAACTCCATTTTTTTTTAACGTGTGGAAATCCCCTCGTGCTTAACCCGTCGGTGCCAACGATGGGGAGGGCGTGTCGGAATCGGGCCAACTAAAACCACACGTTGTCCTCCCCAAGTGTCCGTTGCCGGGCACCCTGGGTAAGCCCTCACCTGGGTTACCGGCGGACTTTGGCCACCACCGCGGCCTCGCCTGGTGGGGGTTTTATCCCGCGACGATGAGTTGGCAGGCGTGTGAGGACACACACGACACGCCTCCGTCTTGGCCTGCTTCTGTAAGGACGGCGAGTCGGTGAACTGCCGTCCTCAGACCCCGATAATGGAGGTCGGTAGTCCCGGGCGTAGACGAGTCTACGGCGTCCTCGCCGCAGACTGCGGAACACGGGGGGCAGGGTTCTCTCCCGCTCCCTCTCCGCCGTCACTTTCGCGCGCATTACCTGCTCGCAGAAAGAGGCGGTGGCGTGCCACTTGCTCCCTTCGGAGACCACGACTCTCACCATGGTCTCCAGCGAAAGAACGTCCACGCCCAGGACCTGGCAAACTCACTGGTGTTAAAAGGTAGTCGGAGTCTGAAGATGTAGTAGGAAGGTGGCCATAGGAACTCCTAAATTAAACAAGACAAACTTATTGAGTTGGGGCTCATTTGTTTTGTCTTGGCGAACTCTTTGTTGTTACATGGTATTCAGGGTCCCTCTGGTGCTACATGATATTACTCAAACTAAAAGTTGAAAATGAAATAATTAATAAAAAAAATACGAACTTGATTTTGAAATCAGCACAGTCCTTGCATAAAAATAGTATTCTCATTTTAGTGCAACTACATTTTTGAATAAAAGCTTGTTGTGTTCTGCGAAGTCGTAATACGTTATTTTGTTCTATCATCAATAGTTTTCGCAGCGCACACAATGTAAGGAATTTTGAAGTCAATTCTTCATACCTCAGGTTACAATATTGGAGTTTTACTAAGGATCCTAAAGTTTTTGAATATATAATATAGCCTATGTCATCCGGGGATAGTGTAGCTTCCCAACGGTAAAAGATTTTTTTGATTTCGGTCCTGTACTTTCGGAGGCTATTCAATGCAAACAAACAAACAATCAAATCTTTCGTCTTTATAATATTAATAGTATAGATTGCAATCATTTCTTTTTTTATACCACAAGGTTGTAAACAAGCATACCGAACCACCGATATCGCTCACTAAGTCAGAAGAAAGAGAAACAGCTAAATAATCCATCCGTCAGTCAGTTCAACGAATGGCTGAATCACGTTCAGCTATCTCGTTAAACGTTTTGGTCAATGACGTGGCTTGTTTATCAGTTTTTGATTGAAGGCCTAGGGCCAGGCGTCCATTTTACTGACTGATTTAAACAGAAGGCAGTGACATATGCACAGTTTACTATAAAATATGTTCTCTTAATGGATTTCTGCACGAAAAAAAAAAAAGGTCTTAAAGCTATAATAAACTGCGTAAAGAGGTCGGATCTAACTTTAGTCATATAAATTACAAATTGATCAATAGCACGAAGTTAATAGTAGTTGACGTTCTGGGTTATTTGATGTCTCCGCTTGTACCTCTTTGCCTATTACCAGAGGGCACGAAGAAAAATCGGCAAGGGGAAGGGGACAGATTTTGCGGTGGACATAGTCTGAGCCAACCTCGGCCTGTTCAAATCGTAGAATTCTGACCGACAATGGACAACACAGTAGCTCTTCGGGATGGCGGGATAGAAAATACCCTAGATAAGGCGGGTTGTTTCACGATATCGAATCCAAATTTCAGCGTATGAAAAAACAACTGATTCACAAAATTCACGGATACGGGTAACATAATACAAAAATTAACTTGCTCGTTAAAAATTAAAATATTAGGTGTATTATGAAGGTAGCCAAGTGTAAAGCTTTCGTTATTAGTTTCTAGAAATATGTATTCACAAATAACTAATGAAAACTAGGTCCACTTACCTACCTTCTTAATTTGCTTTCTTTTAAAACAATTTGTAGTACCTAAACACATTTAAACTCACTATATTGTTATTTTTTTCTCGTACTTTGTACTTAATGCAATATTAAACGATTGTAATTTTTACGTTACGTTTGCGTGACTCTTTAATGTTTAAATTTACTGCGTAGTCCATTGTGGATTAATAATGACCTTGTACAATGTCAAACATTTAAAGCTAGCGATGATCAAGGTTATTCTAAAAGGAGAATTATGCATACCAAGTTGAAATTGCTAAATACATTTATTGGCTGACAGACTACATACTTGGGTTATACACTTTCGCCATACATTCATAGCTATCGTAGGTATACGAGTATATATATTACAAAAACTTAACTAAACAAATTTGACAGGGTTAAATGTACCGTTGTAGTGCATTCGGTAGAAAAAAAGATGGGGTTACACGGGGTTACTTTTTAATGCTGTCAAATTATTTTAGTATTTTTATGTAACAGTATAAATCATCATCCTTGAATTGTCACTTAACAATACCACACACTGCGTGCCATGCCACTAATACATGTACACATGTCGTTCAACAAAATAGTTAGGTATATATTTTTATTGATATTAGAAATTCATGGAACAACACTATCATCAATTGTTCTCCCTATCTCTGGTAGTAAAAATAACTATTTTCAGTTATCTTCTCTGTTGTGACATAAATGGGCCAGAGATATTCAAAGTCTTCCCAGATTAATCACTGCTGCCACAAGGCTTCCGACATGATTACACAGTTTGATTGATCTACAATCTACATAGAAATTTTTATACACTAGGCATACACCGGTATAAATAGCACATCTGGTACAAGCACAGTGTACTAAAATCGTGTATTACAGTGCAATGAACCCTAACCATAAAACATGGTGGCCCCTAAGGCATTTCCCTCGCACTCCGAGTGACCCAGGGCCATCTCAGGTTCCCGGTGTCCCTGTCTTGCCTTCGAAAGGGGGGGGGGGGGGCATTAATAGCCCCGCCGCCCGGGCCTGCTTCTGCTGGGGCCATGGCTCCCAGGTCCCAGGCCTGGGCTCATGGAGGACAGAGGTCGTCGAGCGACCTCCGGCGTCTGAGTCGCCTACGACACGCGGCGAGCATTTTGCGGGCCGGGAGAGTTCTATATCTCTCCCGGGCTCGCTCCGCTACCTCCATCTCGAGCATTTGAAATTAGCGCGTGCAACCAAACAAACAGACTCTTCAGCTGTATAATAATAGTTTAGATTAAAACTACAGATTCACGTTCAACTACTCTACAAAGATATTAAGCTGTAGACATGCGCTACAGTTATCTTAATTTTCAGTGCCATATCTACCTCTTTGTAATAATATGTAATAACTAGCTGTTACCCGCGACTTCGTCCGCGACCAAATTGTGAATCTAAAGCATCCTCGAATCCCCTTGAACTCACACAAAAAATTTCATCAAAATCGGTACAGCCGTCTAGGAGGAGTTCAGTAACATACACACGCACACAAGAAATATATATATAAAGATTCCTGATCGGGAACATATCAATATTGAAATAAAACAATTTTTTAACGGTTTCTATCGCGATTTATTTGATGTTATTTTATATTGAACCCGACGTTTCGGTTGCTTTTCAGCAGCCAAGGTCACGGGGAGAATTCGCGATAGAATCCGTTAAAAAATAGTTTTATATCAATGTATGACATTCGCATAAACTCCCGACAATAACATATGCTCAACAATGTTAATTACTTGTAAAATGAGCATATTTTAGTCATATGTGAAATTAAAACTCATTAATTTTGTCTTCTTCGTAGATAATATTACTGCGCTATTCCTATTACAAGTTGCAAAATATCTGCCGTAGCGTCATTCTGTTTTGTTTCCTTCCTTTCTTTGTATTTGACGCTTAGAGACAGGTTAAAGGCATTGGCTGATGTTCATTGACTCAGCTACCGAGTATAAACAAGTTTTCCGAATAATTCATATACCTATCAATACTCAGGACGGAGGCTTAAACGAGTTGACAGCCTGATGTCGTGAGATTATTTTATTCAGATACCATTGTACCGTTATTTTTGAAAATAACAGAATAATATAATGGTAGAATGGACTATGCAAATGGTAGTATGCGACTCGGTAGTTGCAAATGAGGTTGACTTGGCCCCAGAGGTTTTGGTGCGGGCCCAAATACCCACATTTGGATGGACAATACATTATTTTGAGATTATCTAGCTGATCTGAAAATAGAGTCAGGATGTGAATAAGAATTGCTAATATGTGACCGTGTCGCATTAAAACACTTGACCAGATTAAAAGATTTATAGTATTTGATATTTAAAACCACCAAATATTTTAATTGTAAAGCTGGCAGTATGGAAACATTGGCTCTAAAATCTCAGTATAGGTCCCATTGTTTCCATCACTTGTGTAAAGCGCACCTACATTTGCTTTCTACTATATGTTTATGTAGACTAGTAATCCGTACACATTTTATATACTGTAAAACGGGGTTAATAGAGATCAAGGGGTAAGTAGAAAGAAAATGGTCAGTAGAAATCGTTGAATGTTTTCTTCTGCAATATTTCAAGTACCGAACCAAATATCTGATTGTACTGTCCATAGTTTTACTTATAAGAAAATAACTGCACAATTTATCTGACCATTTTATTTCTATTCACCCCTTGATCTCTTTTCACCCCATTTTACTCGATAGTTGTTTATTCATGAATTAGAGCGCAAATAGAATTCTTTACACATTTTAATGTCAGCTTTTAGTTAAATAGTAGTTACAACGAAATATGAATGAAATGTTTTCAACTGTTTTATTAATTTGCCATTTCATTTGTGTGAACTAAACTTCCAAACTCATCCGTCATCCCTGAATGCATGTAAGCTTAACACAAGCGATGGTTATCATAATTTTGGCCGTCATATGCAGGAGGCCAAATGGGGCTACAGACGAACGATGGGCGCGATGTTCGCATACAGCAAGCAAGCAGATCGTATGCTGATGTCGTACAATTGTCAGGTGCAGCAGTGTGCGAGGGCAGGACATGCCAGAACACCATCCAGAATGAGCCTTATACAATGTATCAGGTAAGACATTGTTTTACTCAAGCGTCTGAATGTCAAGCGTTGGGATTTTTAAATAACCTTATATTATATGCGTCGTTATTGTGATTTGTTCCATTTTGAGTTTGCGTATTCCTAAAATCTATAAAATTTTACAGCTCAGTGTGAAGTGTTTGCTATCCTTGTGTGTGTTTTGTGGTTTTGGCGTCCAGCCACTCTGGCGTTTGAGGCTACTACGATGCTAAGTGTAATTCCGCCTCATTGACCTTTATTTTCAACGATTACCAAGTTTGCGTCAATCGAAAGTATCGCAATGATATATCGCTACTCCGAGAAAATATGGAATAATCGTTATCTAGAAATGAAGATATATACATTAATTCACATACCTAAATATCCAAGCACCGGTAAACAGAAGAAGTTGATATCGTTTCCAAATGGCCCGGTTATCAGACATGTTATTAGATAAGAGCTATGATGCCCAACTGTCACGAGAACTGAACGTGGTGCGGATTCGTGATCGCGACCCCATTGGTGCGCATTGTTTGCAGATTAGCGCCAGTTGCCAATACCGGCTGATTGTGTATCGGTTTACATTTCATATTAGTATATTACAATGTAATGTTATCTCGGATCCTTTATGTGTTAGAGTCTCCGCAGAATAAACAGACAAATTAGAAGTTAAACTTTCTCGAGGTTACGATCCGACCTCAACTAGAGTCTATATTAATAGCCGTATGTTGACATTAAAATTTTATCTCAATGGAAGAGATATCCATTTACGTCATACTTTGAGGCGATAAGTTTATCGGCGCAAAGGTGAATTACTGACACGAACTTGTTTTTTCCAGACATATAGTTCAGACTGAGGGACCTAGAGCGTTGTTCAAAGGTCTAGGACCCAACATTGTCGGCGTTGCACCATCTAGAGCTATATACTTTTGCACATATTCGCAAGCTAAGGCGATATTGAACCAAAACATATCACCGGACACTCCGATCGTGCATCTGTCCGCAGCAAGCGCTGCAGGTAATGCCCAGTTTCTGTGTCATGGGACACTATTATTCATTTATTTATATAACAATCGGCAAACATCTTGAATGCACAAGTCGGAGAGTCCCAACCAATAAAGGGACTGATCAACCAATGACGCGACCCCTTTGAGCCCGTGATCCTTCGTTGCCGTTGCTTCCTGCGATTAACACCAAAGAGACATATAAACGTGTTCTGCGCAGCTACACTCTCAAGTTGTTTGCCGGTCATACATACTGTATTGTGGTACTATTACACAATTAAATGTAGACTATAATAAAATGTATAGTAAAGCATCGTCTTTCTCTCACAACCCTGTTCATTAAACGTTCATATTATGACATTGAGTGTTTAGATTTTCTCATACCCTACTACAAGTTGCGAAATTTTTCAGGGTTTGTGTCTTGTACCATGACCAATCCGATTTGGTTCGTTAAGACGAGATTGCAGTTGGATGGACAAAATGTGACAGCATTGGAATGTATTAAGAGGATATATGCTAAAACGGTACTTGAACTTATTTGTTTTGGATAGAGTTTATGAGTCCATCTAACGATTAAGTATATATCTCATAATCACAGCTTAATCCCCGGTTGCATCAAAAACTTACACTTTGTAACCCGGGGTCTGCTCACTTTATCTCTTGATTTGGCTTACCCTGGCTTTTACGGGGGCGTCTGCCGTCTGACCCCCTTCCAACTCCGTGAGTAAAGCTAGTGCCAAAGCCTTCTCCGTTAATCGGCACGTGAGTTTGGCTTGGACCCTGAAGTTACACCCGATTAAGGAAATAATACTTATTTTTACTGTTATTCGTATAATTAACCGGCATTTTTATAAAGATATCGATTTTTATTTTCAGGGTATAAGAGGATTCTACAAGGGCATAACAGCTTCATATATGGGTATCAGTGAGACTGTAGTCCACTTCGTACTATACGAAGGTGTGAAGGCGAGATTGATGGCAGCGAGAAGTGTGGACGGTATCCCCAGTGATCAACGTTCGCCAAGGGATTTCCTTGAGTTTATGGCGGCCGGTGCTTTCTCGAAGACAGTTGCTTCTTGCATTGCGTATCCACATGGTGAGCATATATATTTTCACTATCAAAACCGTTTAGGTAGAATAATGGTCTTTCATTGAAACTTCGTGTAGTAAGTACTAGTCTTAGATTTGCTACACAACCGAGATAATCGCACTTATAATAAAAGAATTGAGTTCAATTGAAGGTGTAAACAAGACTGCTGGTAATGTGTGAAGTTAGTTACTGTTAGAAAGACTAGTTTTTGTCCGTGTCTCGCTTCACTTTGATCATCGTATGAAAGTATCCTACGTCCTGACAATGACATATTATACAATTATAAAATTGAAAATTGGTTGGGTCTATACATTGTTACATTAAATGAACGATTCTGATCACAATTTTTTTTATTGGATTTCTTGTCTGTTTATCGATGTGTTTTTGTTCACGATGGATGCAAAAACTACTGAACGGATTTTGATGCAAATTTTTATTAGAAAGGTCTTTGTCAGACTTCATTTATCTGCCGTATGTTTGATTGCAATTGGTTATGTAGAACCGGAGACATGACTAAAAAAACCGATAACCGACCTCCTCTTTGTGGGATCCGCGGGTTTCTACAGAGACGAACCAACATTGATTGTTCTCCCCCTTTTGAAGGATCTCCAAAACCCTGGTAGCTACCAAGCTGTGACGGACTTGAAAATTGTGGTACAACAGTAGTCAGTTTAAAGTACAACACACCAGTACTAACTACAACAGTAGTAAGTGTAACTCAAACACAAGAGTAGTCAGTAAACTACTCTTGGTGTAAAAAGAAGAAAAGTTGGCTCTGGTGCTGTTTACGGCCTGATTTAATATTTCGCAAGAAAATTCAGTACCAATTTGATTTATAAAAAAGTTGTGAAATAGCATTCTAAACCTTGATACGGTGGTATTTATTGGTCAATTTTTATCATATTATAATACAAAAACGATTAATATAATACAAAATATTGTTAAAATTGAAACTATTTCTTAAGAAAATATTACCGAGCCCAGTAACCGTTCCCATCGATCGTGTGCGTGTTTACTATCCAGTACCTTAGTAGCACAGTAAAAACTCATTAATTCAGCCCTATTAAAAACTAAGGTTTGCCTATTCATGTTAATAAATAAAATAAAGATTTTCATAACGTACTCATTTCAGAAAGGAATACGTATGTGATATATCTTTGGCAGACTTACCGTTTCCCTCAGACCATGCTATACATGTTGAATTAAGAAACGCTGTATCATTGCTGCTGTACAATTCCTAAATAAACCAACTATTTAGCAATTGTAGCAATCGATGGCTCCAATGTTTCCACAAGGTGTTCCACTTCTTGAGCTTCTCCACATATTTCTTCTTCTGTCATAATTTGATCCTTTGTCCCATTTAAAAAAGTATTGCCTGAAAGTTATTATTCACTCTTGTCAATACTTGTGCGTATCTCGTCAAAATTAGTTATCTATCGTATCTGTGTTATTTACACCGAACTAGGATGCTTAGGATATATATATATATATATATATATATATATATATATATATATATATATATATATGTTATAGCTAAACTGAAAACAAAATTCTCTGTATTATTGGCATATTTCCAAATTTTTTGTTCGAGACATCTCTCGGAAGTTCACTGGGCCTTAGGCACTTGTGGCCTAAGTGGCCAGTACAAAAGAGAGCCTGCACAAAGAACGCTAATACTCCAATCTACTAACTACGTATCACATAATCTTCTTTTCTCTTCATCTTAGCTTTGAACCCGGTTGCATGCACTTACACCTCGACCGGGGTCCGCATGCCGGCTTTAAATGATTTTATGTGGTGTATGGGCTATTACGGGATTGATTACCTTCTGACTTCTGAAACCCCAACCCCGAAATGAAAGCCTGCGCCAATGCCTCATCAGTTGTTCGCCTTTGGTTAGCCTCGCTCCAAAATGTTGATAGGGCCGCAGCACACAATATACCTTATGTCTTTATGTTGTATAAGTGTCCCATATGCGCATTGACCCCACAACGTTACTTTACGTAGCTAGCAAATTGACCACTTGCGCTGTAACAAATACAATCCCATTATAACTATCTCGGCTTCAGATACTACTTATTTTATAATAGGCCTTGTGACTTAATCACGAGTTCACGAACTCGTTTCGGTATAAATGCCATTAGCAATTCCATAGATGTCAGAATCCATTTTTAGTTTATTATACTTAACTAACCAGATAGATCTAACAAAATTCTCCCATTTTCTTTGTGTACAGAATATATACGGAAACCTTACCGGGTCTCATTTCGCCAAGGCAACGAAGAATCAGTTAGTTTGTTGAAGTCAAAGAGACTAAAATGAAGTCACATGATGTCATCGACATTGTAACTTTGTTTGAAGTTGTTTGCCCGCAGCAAATATTTCTACCAACCACCAACAAAATCCTTTTTGATGCGAGTAAAGCATTAAGCGATATCCCCTTTGTAAAACAAAATTTCCAAAGTACCCGGTTAATGGCAAGGGTTCGATACCCATTGAGTATACATGTATACTCTTCTGCTATCCCCTTCGAGGATATCACCGAACATTTACTCCAGGCGATATATAATGTACGTATGAAATGATTAACCTGATTTCTATTTATGTTATGTTATATACTTATCAATCTCTTTTTAGATCGTATGACGAATCTCAATTCGCCAGATATAGCTTCATTTATCGTCTTTCAATCAATACCATACCATACGACATCCAATAATTACTCTACAACGGGTACGTCATGGTTTCTTCCAACCCGTGGCGTTTGTGTGTCTTCTTAATCAAAGTAACTAGTTGTACACTTGACTGTTTATTCTCTTTTTAATCATGTAAAAAGCCATATGATTTAACATTCGAGATATAAATAAAGTTGGACGTTGGATTGAAGTATTCCCATCAACAACTTGCTCTGACCTTTGTCGAATTAGAGAGTAGTCTGCTAACATCACTGATAGGATTATTTAGCCATTACTAGTTACAACAATTACCCATTATTGTCTACGATAATACTAGTACTATCGTATGCTTTATTATTTGTCAATATCGCTATCTATGACGAGAATTTTGTATAAGCAGAATAAGACAATCTGACTTTATCCGTGATTCTTGATATTATAGAATATGAATTCGTCTATTTTGTACAGATTGATAGGTCTACGTCTATAGATTTTTTGCGTTTCTGGCAACATCCCAAGAGACTGAGATAGGCGAGAGAGTTATAGTAAAGCTGGAGTCTCTACAGACAGTTGTGTCTGTTCTGTCTAGTTCTGTGTAGTCGATCTGATTTTCAGCTACTTCAATGATAAAAATTGTCAAAAGGGATACTGATTCAAAATTCTTCCTGTCATTTAATTTAAGTTACATCTTCTTGGCATATTTCTCCTTGTGTAGTTTCTAAATTAAAACAAATACCTGATTTAATGCAGGTATTTCCTTGCAATATAAGTTCGATGGTATATAAGTGAAACGTGTTCACTAATGCTTCTTTGGCCCAGCACTTCCACAGTATTGGGCTAAAGAATCTTTCGGGCGGACAAATTGTGATACTGCGTTGGAAAATCTTTTATGGGCCAACTGGGACCAACGTTGTACGCATCGCCCCGCACTCCCTCGCCTTGCTTGTATATGTCGATTGCCGTGTCACGCGTCGAGCCGTGTCTGTTTAACGGAATGTTTGAATGCAAACCGAGAAGTTTTTGTTTGTTTTGGTTGGATATTTTTCTATCTTACGAATTAGTGAGCGATGTCGACGGATCTCCAATTCGCGGGGCTCCTAGTTATTCGTGCAGTATCACAAGTAACCTAACATGGAGGGGTATACCCTTCTGACCTATATCCATATGGTGTCGAGGCGCGCGGGGTTCACTTATATATATGCAAGTATAAATATCCCTGAAAATCAGCAATAATTGGAACCATCTTCTTGTTACCACCCTGGGGTCCACTCAAACCAGTTTTCGGAAACCAGTAAGTGTACAAACAGGACACAAATTACCTTTTTTTTGCCTCAACATAGTCTGTGTGCTGTGCTAAAGAAGGATACGGGGCTCGTACACACAATTTGTTTCCGCAAAAGCTTCTTCAGTCCAACATGGTGTGTGTGTCGTTTTCACAATTTGTCCGCCCGAAAGCTGATTTAGCCCTTGCAGTGTTATATCGCAGGGCATATCAAGAAGCATTTGTAAACACGCATAAGTGAAAACCTGTTAGAAAAGAATTACAATAAAAAACCACTTCGAGAAACCTAAATCATGATCATGGAATGTCGTGTGGATACATGCCTTTACAAATTTCAAAGTTGATGTTATTTTTTTCAGATCTTAGCAAATCTATCGTCAAATTAAAGATTTTTTTTAGAGAAATTAAAGAAAATTATCCTTTTTTCCAGAGGTGGCAAGAACACGTCTCAGAGAAGAAGGTGACAAGTATCGCAAATTCTGGCAGACATTACACACCGTCTTAAAAGAGGAAGGGTACCGCGGAGTTTATAGGTGAGTGTCTCAGCAAACTTTTTAACAAAAGTCAATAGGCTCAACAAACACCCAGTCTAATAATAACTCCGGTATGTTTCCAGGGGCTTGGGTACACAGCTAGTGCGTCAGATACCAAACACGGCAATCATGATGTCAACGTACGAAGCGGTCGTGTATCTTCTGACCACACATTTTAATAGTTCCTTCTATGAGAACACCTAGCAAACTGATGTGGCCTTTGTTAGTTGAGTTCGAGCTGCGACTTTCGTCGAACGGTAGAATCGTAGACCAATATTTGGAAGAGTACATTCTTGAATATTGAGTGACGGTGAGATAATCCGCCGGCAGTCCATTTACCTACAAGGCAAAGGAAATCATATTGGCCTGTTTATTGTAAAGGATAAAATGTCAGTGTTTTTATTAATTGGTTGATTATTCTCCCAAATGTTTCTGTTGTAGAAAATAGATCGCATGAGATCAAATAGTTATTCAACCGATAATTGGTCGGCTTTTAAGAATTAAAAAATGTTATATGAATTTGTGCAATTAGGATCCAATCTTTTCTTATTACATACTAGACAGATACCTACCTTTAAAAACTAAATTTTGTTGTTACGCACAAAACTTGAGAACTCCATTGGTTGGATTATTTCTTTTTTGTTGTGTTCGTAATGCGGACAAGGTCTATAAGAGAATATTTAAAAAAAATAATGAGATACACCGGACACGAACAGCTAGTTGTTTAATAACATTGGATCTTGGCTGCACAGTGTTCGGTCAAAGTAATTTATCAACAATGCTAGGTATTAATAACGTAATTGATGGTGCAATTTTCCTGTTTTCGGTCAACTAGTATGTAGTAATTTAGCATTCGACTGAAGATATTCTCTATGATTAGCGGAAGAAATATAACGTTGAGCCGTTAGTTAGGGCTAATCCGAGATTATTATTTTTGACCCTAAGGGCTATCTGTCATTACCGAACTCGTGTCGAAATTTATCTTTAATTGTTGACAGTCATTGTAGAAAAAAAAACAAAGGAGAGACCCAATTTCGGGCCTAACAAATCTGACGATCCAAACTTATAGGTACCACCAATCGGTGGATATACATCTAAACAGCCTTTATTTTTACTGTTTAACCTATTTTAAATCTCAGCCTAGTAAGTAGGCAATGGCCAACTCATTCAAAAATGCATTATGTAGACGGAAAACTTAATCTATGCCTACCAGAAACAATGCAGTAAGAAAGGGCTCTAATAGATTGTCTAATTTCTCTGTTCTGTGTCACCGCAAGTCCATATTTGTATGGCAATCGGGTTTCTCCTTTATTAATGGTTATTTTGGAAAGATGCGATGATAATTCCTAATAATCCACCTAGGTACCATTAATCTTGAATTCATTTAGTCATTAGTTTCTAGTCTCGATAAGTGTTTGTACCATATTTACGTTAGTCGTTTCGCTGACATCAGATGATAATTTTTTTTTTTAAGATTTGCTGTTCATGAGTGGACATAATATAAGCTGCACCGTGCCAAAAAATGTTTGTTTTGGGAAAGTTGGTACTACTGCTTTATCGATATATTTTTATAAGTCGAATGTATAAAAACGCTTTTATAATTAGGCACTAATAGGTAAGTCGAACTTCATTCAAAACCTGCATCTCTTTTCTTTTGTTGTGTATTTGTTGTGAAAGAGCGAAATGCGGGGTAATCTTGGTCCTGCATCTCACTCATTACCATAAAAATTAGTAATATGTGTAACAGAGATACATATACAGAATGGTGAGTTATCACCTGCTTATAATAAGGTAGGTTTTTTTATGACTGTAATATACATATTTAGGTCATATAATAATTCCCATACAGAAATCAAAGCCGTGAAAGAATAGACAGGCGTAGGCAGGTATATGGTGGGCAGTGTAGGCATAGTGCACTGTTTTGTAGTGTTACCTGTTACCTGTATAACAGCTACAGAAAGTTGCGCGTTGATGATTGCTGGGTGATGGCTATTTGTTAAGTAAAACCAGCCTGATAAATACATAGAAGGTGATAAAATCGACATTCTGTATAAGGACTGAGGATCGACCCTAATAAACTAGTCAGTCAATGCCCAATAGTCCTGAATATTTCGTCCTAAAAATGATTTTAGAAATTATATTTCTACCGCAAAATCAAAATAAAATCTTGTGTGTCCACACGAAGATTTTTTTTCTATTTATATTCTGTACTCTCAGCACAATAATATTATAACTTATAACGTAAGCTGTGATATAGAGCTTGTAAATATTAGTTGTGGAAATTAAATATATATACAGTCGCGCACATTATTACTGACTACCATATTTTTGAATTGCAAGGCATATAAAATCAAAACGAAGTATGTTCAAACCTCGTTAGTTAAATTGGGGCCAGATTCAGTAAAATTTCATTTGTAAAACGTGTGCTTCAAAACTTATACAATTTACAAATTCTAATTAGGTATAGACTTAATTAAATCGTGAGTGATTCTAAAATAAATTGTATAACCTCACAAAAACGTTGTTTTTTTATACAGCATACTGAATACCAATGTTTTCTTTAAATCGAATGGAAAACGTGACATTACTGTATCGGGCCCCTTGTGTTGCCAACTCTCACATATTTACCATTCACATAGTGACCGATAACGTCACACAAAACACTAACGTTATTGGTTATAATTTTAAAAGAGAAGTCTTAAAGTAAATGTTGGAAGCCAATCGCCATTGTGGCACACAAGCGATATCTGTGAAGGACTTCCTCTTGATTTTATATCCCACTAGCTGATGCCCGCGGCTCCGGCCACGCGGAGGTCGTTTATTGTTTTTTGGTATCTCTGATTCTACTCAACCAATTGCAATCAAACATATGGCAGATTTTAAGTCTGACCAAGACCTTTCTAATAGAAAAAAGCATCAAAATCCGTTCGGTAGTTTTTGCGTCTACCGCGAACAAACAGACAAGATTTCCAAAAAAAATATTTTTGTGTTCTGAATCGTTAATTTAACATAACCCCAGTATTGTTTTAAATATATTTCCAATGTACAGACGCAACTAATTCACAATTTCACAAAAGTATAGATGTTAAATTGTATGGAGTGGTCCATTTATACATGTGGTTACCCCATGTACAAGGCTATGGTCTCGAGGAATGTTGCAGCAATTATCCTCGGAGTGACTGTTTGCAGAGTGTAATTCAGGTTTTTCTTGTTAAACATGTTACATAAAGTTGGAGGGTTTATGATGATAATACTGCGTTCATATAGTTTTCTGAATATTGTAATTTTGTATATTTTTGTTTTTTAATCGTCTTCAAAAAAGGAGGTTTTCAATGTGGATGTTTATACTTTTTGTTTATATTCAGGCATTTAAATCTGGTATATAAACGAATTCACAAAATTAATTATTTATTCGAAAGATATTTTTTCCGTAACGGTTTTAAATTATTATATTAATTTAATTTTTTATAGATACATCTAAGTTCGCATTTCATTAGTGAAAGTTATTGCGTTTAAGTTCAATTAAACAGGATTATCACTTTTTACTAAATTTTAGGCTGAATTTCACCACCAATAGGAACTGCAATTAAGGTGAACTAAACTGCGTTACCGCATTTGATTCATTGAGTCAAACCTGTGAACTCGGTTTAGTTAAAAGAATTAGCGGTAGAAATGTGATAACGCAATTAAGGTTGCCGTGATCGCGATTATTTTTACTATTAAATCCGACTCCAACATTTGTATGTTTTAATATTGATGGTTTAAAACTTGAGTTTTCTAAGATATAGAGAATAATGGAAATTTCAATTGAATTTGGAGCTGACCGACTTGGGGAACCAAAACCGTAGTTAGTAGAGTACAGTTGCTAGAGCTCCTAGGGAGGAAAACAACGCGGAAACATACGATGACACTTATGTTGACACGAATGTTCATAGCCACCACCGCCACCGGTAACCGTTGACCGTGTGCTTGTTTGTCACACGAATACCATTTGCCTGAATCATGACGGTAATTTTCTACTTTCTTCCCAAACTGAAGCCTCAAAGAGCCCAAATGAAAAAATCAAATTTAATATAATATTTAAAAAAAAATTACCATACATATAATGATCTAATGACGTGTGTCTACGAAACTTTTCTAGATAAAAATACGTCAGTTTATATTGTACGCAACCCTGCATTATTTGTTTTCGATTGTGTAAATGGCCAGTAGAATTGTAGCAATAGGTCAGGGGCCCAAGTCGTATATCGACACTCCGTATAATATCGTAACTGCATTTGAACAACTTTGCCATGCAGTGGGCAAAAGGTAACTATTGCCCACTGCACGGCGATGTTGGTTAAATGCAATTACAATACTAACACGAAAGGCAAAAATACTGTCATTAAGAAGCTATCAGTTGAAATAGTGATTGGGCCTAGATCAAATCAAAGTGTATGACCGGCTACTACCCATAACCTCGACTGTTAATTTTTGTATTAAATGTTGCTGTTTATAAACATTGTTATGGATATATATAAAAATAAATATTTACATTATTATTACCTACAGCTATTTAAGGGACAAGGTCACTTTAATTGTCGTTACTCTACAGGGACACTCAATAGCCATACATACATATGGCCGGTTACTAATGTTGAGAAATTGAGTTTCGTCAATACCTACTTACGCAGAGTGCACACAGTATGAAACTGCGTAAGTAGGCGTTGACGACACTTAACTTTAATTTCTCAATTCAGAAACTGGTCAATATCGTCATACAACGGACTTTATTCAAAATGCAATTTTAAAACTTTCAGTTGTTTATACATAGATGCTTTCTTACGAGTCATTACGCTGTAGGTACAGATCTAGTATTTCAGCCAAGATATGCTATGCACCCTGTTGAGTTTCGCCACTTAATTGAAAACATAAGATAACCTACATGTTTTGATAGTAGGTATGAGGATTGTTATGAATGGATCACTCATTCAAAATTGTATTAATTTTTATATAGATTTTTATTCGGTCTGGAAACAAATTTTCGGATTGTACTCAATCATATATTTTATGGTTGTCAATAAATTTGTTAATTGATATCTAATTATATTGAAGCTAAGAAAAGGTGATTTATAAATTAAGCATAATATGGTTTCCAGACAAGAAGTAGATCTTTGATGGTTATGTTAATTTAGAGGACACATTTTGGACTTTTGTCGGACTGAGTATAAAGTACTATTATTTGTTTAATAAATAAAATATTTAAATAATTACTAGTTTCATTGGAATGTCTAGTATGTAGAGTTGTATATATTTAGCAGTATGTCCCAATATATTATTATCATTATTAAATTGTTGATTATCACAAATATAGGCAAAGCGCAAACCCCGAGACCTTACTCCCTTGACCATAAAGTGAAAACTATCTCAGTAAGCGGTCATTTCACCATGAGATAACGGAATGGCGTGTAAGGACTGTAAGTACTGAAGATATTTGAGGACATGGGGTCCACAGCCCGTTAAAAGCGATGGCCGTCAGAGTCATCAGAGGGTATCGCACGATCTCCGTCGAGGCGGCATGTCTCCTAGCCGGGACCCCTCCATGGGACCTGGAAGCGAGAGCCCTTGCGCTACTGTACCAGTGGCGCAAGGAGGCGCTGGAGCGGGACCCTAGGCCGGAGCCCCGAGAAATCAGGGCTCAGCGGTCCCTGCTCCGCCAGGAACTCATGGAGACATTGAGGGTGCGACTTGAGCAAGTGGGGGGAATCCACCATTGCGGCGGTGAGACCGATCATGAAGGAGTGGTTGGAGAGGGACCATGGGACCTCCTACCGGATGTGCCAGATGGTTACCGGACACGGGTGTTTCGGTAAGTATCTGTGGCGCATCCACCGGGAGAGGGTCCTGGCGAAGACACGGCGCTCCACACGTTGGTGGAGTGCCCTGCGTGGGCGAGTCAACGCCGGGATCTCGTTGCGGTCCTGGGCGTGGACGTTCTCTCGTTGGAGACCATGGTGAGGGCCGTGGTCTCCGACGGGAGCAAGTGGCACGCCGCCGCCTCTTTCTGCGAGCAGGTAATGCGCGCGAAAGAGACGGCGGAGAGGGAGCGGGAGAGAACCCTGCCCCCCGAGTTTCGCAGTCTGCGGCGAGGACGCCGCAGACTCATCTACGCCCGGGACTACCGACCTCCATGATCGGGGCCTGAGGACGGCAGTTGGCCGACTCGCCGTCCTTACAGAAGCAGGCCGTGGCGGAGGCGTGTCGTGTGTGCCCTACACACGCCTGCCAACTCACCGAAGCGGGATAAAACCCGACCCCACCAGGCGAGGCCGCGGTGGCGGCCAAAGTCCGCCGGCAACCCTGGGGTTATCCTTTCGAGGGCTTACCCGGGGTGCCCGGCAACGGACACTTGGGGAGGACACCGTGCGGTTTTAGTCGAGACACGACATAACCACCTCCGCTGGCCAGCGGGGGGGTATCCGAAGGGATTTCCGCACGTAAAAAAAAGAAAAGGACATGGGGTCCACTTGCGTACTTTTTCTCTTGATTTGGCTTTTGCGACTGCCGTCTGACCCCTCAACCCCGAGTGGAAAGCCTGTGCCAGAGCCTTGTCCATTAATCAGCAGATGAGGTTGGTTGGACACTGAAGATGTATATGGTACCATCTATAACCAGTAACCTGGGCATGTAACTCTTGAAACTTTCACATTCTGTAATACACAGCTCAAAAACTTACACAACCTATAAATTTAAGTTTTATTAGTGTACTTTTTGGTAAGTTTTGATAGGCTAGGAGTGAGATTCATGGCCACTCTTCTACTGTCCACCTTTATATCTATGAAGAGTATCTACATAGCAGATTTTATAAATGTCACAATTTGGCAGGGAGGTTACCCATTTGTAGATAATTTTGGACCAGTATGGCACACTGGGCTCTGTTCGACTGGTAAACCAGTCAGGATTTTCATTCTGTAACAAAGAATACCTCTAAAAACTCATCCAGATGGTCAATCGCGGCAACAGTAGAAATCTACAAAATATTCATCAACATAGATATTGGTGAAATTCCATAAGACAGGAAATCATTATCTAAGGTCTAATAAGGCATACATAATACTCAGGCAGTTGTTTTACTGTTACTCATAACATAACAAGTCACAACCTGTTGGCATAGATTATTATATATATACTAGAAATAGATGCGCAACTCATGTTTTTTTCTTCAATTTCATTCCATCTGTCATTAGTGTCATTTGATTTCATTAATACGGAACCTCCAAACAAGATGGCGCTGTTTCTCCGCCCCGTGGCGTAGCAGTAGTGCATTCGACTGCTACACGGGTGGCGCGGGTTCGATCCCACTCAGTGCATTTTTTTTTGGAGTTTTATATATATATATATATTGTATTTTTATATATTATATATTTTTTTTTTAATATATATATTGTATTTAATATTTTATTTATTTAATGATTACTAAGCATTCTGATATAGATCACTACTTTGGTAACTGCGGGTCATGTCAGATTTTTTTAAAAAGAATAATTACAATTTCCTGCCACAAGGAAAACAGTTGCACCATATTCCTAAAAAATATCTTGAAAGTTACAAAATAGCAATCATACATCATGGCATTCTCAGAGGAATGGTGGTGGCCTTAAAAATACCACTGTAATAATTAAAAATAATGTGTATTAGGTATATCAATAACTTCAAAATAAAAATACATAATTATATTTTCAGTTATCACTATATATTCACCAGTAATGCACTATTTATTACTTAATGTAATGGATTAATATCAAATAAAAACTCAACTAAAAATAAGCAAGCAGAAATTTTGTAAATTTATCACAATGAACCACGTTAGAATATTTCATTGATTGTAATTATTGTTAATTTTATATAAAAACTAGCTGAACCGGCAGACTTCGTACTGCCTCAATCGATAACAACTTCCATATTTATTCACCTTTTAAACCTTCTCTGGACCTCCACAAATAATTCAAGACCAAATTTAGCCAAATCGGTACAGCCGTTCCAGAGTTTTAGCGAGACTAACGAACAGCAATTCATTTTTATATATAAAGAAGAAGATATAACATTCTTAATTCACATAGGTCACAAAGTAACACACATAAGAACGGCAAATATAAGTTAAATCTACTGTTTTTACATTTTTACTGCACGATTCACAGAGTACACAACAATAACTTCATAATATAAATGATATTTTCAGTTAGTAGTGCACTATTAATTAATTAATCTAATATAAACATCTGCTGAAAGTAATATTTGAATAAAAATAAAATTGAAGAATAAGTAAGCAGATTTTCTTAAACAATCTTCATGAACCAATTTAAGACATTTCAAACATTCATTGTAATTTTTATTTTTATATTTATAACAAATATTAAATATAATATATAAAACTAGCAATTACAAATAATATCAATTCAATGTCTATAATCACATCAAATTCACATAGGTCATAAAGAAATACTTGTATAGACATCAGAATAAATTAAATCAACTGCTTCTACATTTATTGCCAGATTCTCAGGGCAGATTAAATAGCAAACAGTGCTTAAGAGACAAAAACTTGGCAAGAAACTCACGGTTATGGGATATTCGATATACATCGATGCATCGAAAACATCGATGTTTGCAATGAAAAACATCGAATCCATCCGATGTTTTGAAAAGCTTTCAAAATACTCGATGCATCGATGTTTTAAAAAATAACATCGAATTGGTGATAGACGAGTTAGGCCACGTAGTGATTATATCCTCTTTGGTTTGAGCTTAGTAAAAAAAAACTTAAGTTTTACCACTAAAATATTACTTATTACTATTATGAAATCATCATTACTCCGAATTCTCTAATATTGACTCAGTGACAATAAAAAAAAACTACTTTTCTCATGTTGGCTGGCGTGCGAGTTTCTATGTTTATAAACATTTAATTACATTTGGTTTTGTGAAACCAAAATAAGATATTTGTTAGCAATACATTCGTCAACTTGCATTATATACATAGATTTCTTAACAAATCAATACATTATGATGACAGACTTAGCAAAAATGTTGCGGGTTATTTAGTTTTTTTTAAATTTGACCTTTTGTAAGATATAATACAGATGTTTCTGACACATGGCTTTTACTTGTATTTTCTTTTACTTACTCATTATGAAAGGAGCTAAATCTATTATTTTATGAAAGATTATTATCTAAACTATAATAAAATAATGGATTTAGCTCTTTTCATAAACTTTTTGTAAAAAAAATTACTATGTAAAGATGGCCTCTTTTGAGATGGGTAACTTTCCACATTATTCGAGTTACTTCGGGCCACCAACCAGGTGGACATCCAAGTCTTAAAATCACGCAAAAAAATCAAAATCTTACACCCAGTTTTTATCACTTTTCATGACGTTTCACATGATTCTAAGTCTAATTAAGCAAAAAAAAATTTTGTGTCGGCCTGTCTGTTGGTCTGGATGTCTGTTTACGCAATAACTCAAGAACCACTTATCCGATTTAAAAAAATCCGCTCGAAGTTTGACAATCACTGGGTGATTTCCGCCCCACTAGATTTTGTAATAAAATTTTAGAAAAAGTACTCGATGTTTAAAAAACATCGATGTTTTCATCCGATACATCGAAAGACATCGATGTATAGTTGCGATGTATCGAATCAAAAAAAACATCGATGTTTTTTCAAAGTGGACACCCCCTTTTCAAATCAAAATAAAATTAGGTACAATATCTGTTTACATTCCAGTTTGCTTTCTGTATCAGAATATAGATAATATGTGTAGTATTTATTAGTGTACAATAAAGAATTTTGAAACAACCGCGGTAGCCTAGTGGTATGGGTAATGGACTGCTGAGACGAGGTCTCGGGTTCGATCCCAGGTTTTACCATGGCACACACCAATGACTTTTCGATGCTTTTCGAAGTTATGTGTATTTATCGCAGGTTTATAAGTGCCCGGTTAATGGCAATAGGCTCGCCACCTATTACATTGGGACCTAAACATAAACTGGCGAAATGTGGGTGCTAGCACCTCTACCTACCCCTTCGGGGATATTGTTGGCATGGCACAACTCTATGATCTATGTTAACCAATTTCTTTTTTTTTTTAAATAAATAAGAAAAAAAATAAACTGAGAACTGTCTATCAATGTGTTGTCAATTTCCCCAATGGAATTGAATTCTCCTTTTACTGTTACGTTTATTCAATGATTAAAAGCTGTTTAAAATATAATGTTTATATTTCCACGACCAACATAACCCACTTTCACTCAGAGCAGAAAATTATTTAAGAATAGAATTTAGGATATACTTAGAAGGAAACATAGGTGTATATTTCCCTCTTTTATCTTATGGAGTACAGTAGACAATTCAGCTGAATGTGTATTGAGAAATAAAATAAATAAACCACTTTCAAAACATTACATTCCATTTTATAATTCAACATGTTACAAATTCATTTTTTAAATAAATACATTAAAAATAAATTAAGGAGTCATCATCCCACATCCATATCCGATTAGTGAATATAGGCCTCTCATTCCACTAATTATTATGAGACAATTGGTTTCAAAATAGTTCTAATTGAAATGTTAGAAATTACAACCCAAACATGAGTTGAGATTGCATTAGGCACATCACTTGGGTATTTCAGTATATTTGTTAATGGAAAAAGGTCCCCTTTCAAAGCTACAATTGGTTCTCGTCTAAACCAAATAACAGAGACAACAGTGGTAAATGCCACAACTGCTTGAAGACCTATTTGGATCGCACTTTTGAGAGCTAAACTCTTATTAATGCGAGTTTGTGAGCCAGCTTTTAGCTGGCTTTCCAGTCTGTTGATTTTACGTTGCAGTTTTGAATAAGCAGCAAACTCGTCCTTCATAGATATGGCTTTTTGTTCTGCTTTCAACTGTATTAATTCAGCCCATATTGTACGTTCTTCATTAGATGGTCTAGAGAAACATGCCGCTATCTAAAACAAACGATACCCATATCAAAGCATTCATTTAAGTTAATGATTAGTTACATAAATGAATAAATTTGTTAATAAGTAATAACGTACTGGTTTTACCAAGTGAGGAACCAAAACATTGAGTGAACATAAAACAACGAAGTAAACCAAAAGAAATCCATTTATAACCTCCAACATAGTTTCACAAAATGGATAAAGTATGAGTATTCAAAAGCCAAAATTGTTCCAATGTAAACTGATATAGGATAAAATGTTCGTGAACTGGTTATAAAAAACAAACAAATGACTTCTTGAAAAAACAAGAGGATGGTGAAGTGACATCAATTTAATTTAGGTACCTACCCAGTACCCCTATCTAACATCAAATCCATTCCACAGAGAATAGTAATGTCGATAAATAAATTAAATAATGTCACTAATAGCAAAAAGACAACGTATTATGGTAGAGTTTGTGTCGATCACGCAGATAACGTTACTGAGATGAAAAAAGCTTGCGGCAATGCAGTGCACCGTTGACTTCTCTCAATGCTTATAAATTTAGCAAAACACGTGCATTAGTCACAACCACGGCTCACGTATTCACGCCGAGTGTAGACCATTGCTTCGGAGGCAAAAAAAAAACAGAATCTCCAGAGATTGTAAATTTAGCGAATAACCGGTTATTTTTTCTAAATCTCCATAGATTTTATTCATTAACACGTTGACGGACCGCCTATGGCCGCTAAGATAGCCAAAAGTAATACGACAGTACGCCGGTCGACGTTC
The DNA here is from genome assembly GCA_946251805.1 of Cybosia mesomella. Lineage (NCBI taxonomy): Eukaryota > Metazoa > Arthropoda > Insecta > Lepidoptera > Erebidae > Cybosia > Cybosia mesomella. Next base: position 7,489,356 of record OX276406.1, read on the forward strand.
AATAGTCGACGCCCACATAAAATCAGTACGTCTTTAGACGCACCATTTTCTAGGCAATTACATAGAAGAGCATGTTGTACTGTCACCAAAGATTATATTTAGACTTTCTACTATAAAATGTTCAAAAATCCGGTCAAATAAGGTACCTCCACACACACATTCACATTTTGATGACCCCTTTTACACGCATACTACGCCCGTAGACGTCGTATTTCAATACAAACTGTCCAGTACTGCACCACTTGGGGGTGCGTAGATTTCGTTACGTGATTTGCGCGCAATTATATTTTCGATCGTAAGTATAGTTTGTTTTCAACGTAATTTTTTTACAACGTTTACGTTTACAACGTTAGTTTTTATGGAGACAAAATACTGAAACTAGTTGTTGTTGTATATCCAAATAACTTATTTATGTTGCTAACGTGTGTTTTGAATACGATTTAGTTATTCTAAATTCTAAACTAATATTTATTCACATAGGTTCTCGCGATCCATACGATACAGAACAAAAGCGGCTTCAGGATCTATTTGACGTTGCTACAACTTCTGGATCGAGTCATGACCCTTTTGAAGATGATGGAGAATACGCATCTGATGTCGACAATCAACCAACGTTACCAACCAACCTTATGACGGTCACGTCTATATCCGTTCTGTCATATCAGGTGTTACAATAATAATCGTGCTGTGACGCTACGCCAATGGGCAATGTATGAAAAAAAGTACTGTCTCAGCACCCACAACCTGAGAAAGAGTACTGTCCATCAACGTGTTAAGATAAATATTTGACTTTCTTCCATTTATTTACAATTAGTACGATATATTTTTAGGGTTCCGTACCACGAAAGGTAAAAAAGGAACCTTTAAAGATCACTCTCTGATCCGTCCGTCTGTCTGTGTGTCACCATCGATTTTCTCAGGAACGGCTGGACCTAGCAAGTTGAAATTTATACCAGATACTGAGGTCTATAGTCCCTATTAGGTGTATAAAAATCAAGGTCCTGAGTCAACACGATTTTTTTACATGTACTTAGAAATATAACAATATATAATCAACATAAATGAATGAATGAATAAAGAAAATAATAGTAATACAGAACATTTCAAGCAATTAAAATAATGACGAATATGAGCTAAGTGACGAAAACGCTGCAATAAATTGAATTCATATGCAAATTACTTGGTTTATCAAATTACTTGACACCGGCATTCATTACTTATTTCCCAAGTTTCTATGTTTAGGATTAGGCTGATAGATTTGCGCCTAAGCTCTATTAAAAAAAATCATAGGCGTAGACTGAGAATGTATAAAGACACTAGACACGTTATACTATACTATGTATATATATAATAATCTATGCTATGTTATACTTCAGTAACTTAACTTTAGCAGGCCTCCTTCACTCCATATACTTGCGCGCTATAATTACCTACCGTCCGGCCGAGCGGCCTCGGGCCGTTTGCGGACCAAATTCAATGCGGTCTCGCTAGCTCCGTTCGTACGCGTACCTACGATGCCGTCTGGTGCCTTATGTGCTGTGCTGTAGATGGGTGCAAATCAAGTAAAAGAAGGGATAGACACCTAATATTTTTTCATTTACCTCTCAATGAAGAAAGGTAAGTGATAAACTATGACTGTTTTTTGTCGTTTCAAAATAATTTTTACCGGCATTCATTACTTATTTCCCAAGTTTCTATGTTTAGGATTAGGCTGATAGATTTGCGCCTAAGCTCTATTAAAAAAAATCATAGGCGTAGACTGAGAATGTATAAAGACACTAGACACGTTATACTATACTATGTATATATATAATAATCTATGCTATGTTATACTTCAGTAACTTAACTTTAGCAGGCCTCCTTCACTCCATATACTTGCGCGCTATAATTACCTACCGTCCGGCCGAGCGGCCTCGGGCCGTTTGCGGACCAAATTCAATGCGGTCTCGCTAGCTCCGTTCGTACGCGTACCTACGATGCCGTCTGGTGCCTTATGTGCTGTGCTGTAGATGGGTGCAAATCAAGTAAAAGAAGGGATAGACACCTAATATTTTTTCATTTACCTCTCAATGAAGAAAGGTAAGTGATAAACTATGACTGTTTTTTGTCGTTTCAAAATAATTTTTAATAGGTCTAGTCTAGATGATACATGATTAGCTTGCCTTTCAGACACAGATTTACATATTTTTGTTACATAGAAACGTCATACTTACCTTAAACACTATTTTAACAACGTTTAAAACGCTATTATTGTTATTAAAATAAAATTGTGATAATATTTGGCGGACGACTACGAAACTTCCAACACAAGTCGCGCGGCGCGGCAACCTGTCTCAACTTGTCGCGCTGTTAGCGTAAACAAACAAACAAGGATGATTCGGTTTTATGCGATTTGTAAAAAATACATAAGTAAATGTTTATGTAAAGAAAAATTAATGTAAAGATGTTTGCAGTTATAAAAAATAATTATATTGCAAAGGGTTCATTTTCCATGATATCGTCAAATAATTCTTGAGCTCGCCTCGTGTTATAGTTATTAATAAATTGATAAATGTTAATAATCATTCAATGTATTTATTAGTATTATTTATTCATAATATTAAATTTTAGGATTGCCTAGTTTGGGAACTATTATAAATTCGTCATGTCTGTGTGTCTGTCCGTCTGTCTTATCTAGTACCCATCTCCTTCCTTAGACCTGTCCAATTTTTTATTTTATTTTTATTTTTTTAGGCGTGAAACATGGACTGAATTGATTGGCAGGCCCGATTTAGCAAGGCCAGACACCAAGCCAAGAAGTCATTATGTGTGTTGTCTTCATTTTGAAAAGTCGGTGATTATTCATAAACCACAATTACGATTTGACGCTTTGCCTACAAAATACAAAACTGCTGCCATCTCTACCAACTACTTCAAGTGCCAGTACTGAACCAGAATCTAAGGAAATATCGACACAAACCAAATAGGTATTCGAATATTAATATACTATCAGCCATTACCATCAAAGGCGCAGATACAAAAAGTATTAGATTCAGGATTTTTTCTACATTAAAATTTCATAACCGAGAATTTAGAAAGGGTAAGAAATTTATAAAATATTATATAAAATAAAACACATGAAACTTTTAAAGATTTTTTATTTATTTTACCTACACACTGACCTCTTTATTATGTTTTATCTAGATGTATTGCACAGTCAGCACCAATTTATAAAAATATATTTTATAAACGATACAATTTTAAACTAGGTACCACCTATAGTCAGAAGTAGTCAGAATATATTCACAGTTATCAATAACATAGACACAAAAAGTTTTGTTAATTTAATTTTATCAAAGAGGCAGCCCTGCGATTGCTGTGGGATCGCGCGGTGCGAAGCAATCTCAATTGTACGCTTAAGCATTTAGGCACATTCTAGCATGCAGTGGTTGCTGACGCGACGGAGTAGTCTAATAAAGCAGTAGGTTTTGGATTCTTTCTACTGAGTGAAGTATCTGTTACGTAGTAACTATTTAGTAATCTGTGCTTTTACTTACAACTTTAAAAAATCCGTTCCGTTTTACCTTTCATAAATGTTTCCTCGCTTTTAAATAACGTGACTTTGGCATTCATATCCTACTTGGCAAACAGGGGAAAATTTTTTTTTTTGACAACTATGCTTACTATACTATGTGTCTTAGTCTTTCATTTCGTGTTCAATGTTATAGAATTCTTTTCTAATTTTCTATATTTATTTTGTGATTGTATGGTGAAATAGATACCTACGGGTCCGGGTAAAATTTTTATTGATAAAATGGTAAACGTTGTGTATTTAGAAGTTTATTCAAACAATGAAGAATACCAAAACTTTAAAGAAATAAAAATACCATTGGAATCCCTGATAACATATTGTGTTTACAAATATTGTTCACCAGAATTTGTAACATTAAAATTAGTTTCGTCAAATAAACTCGTCGGTGAAGGAACACCATTTGTTTATATAAGTGATGAAAATCTTGCATTTGTAAATAAAGAAGACGTACCATGGCAAGTAGCTTCCTGTGTTTATCCGGTGGTCATGTATGATGACACGATTATAACCGGCCTTAGTGCAGTTGCTAGACATATATGTAAGTATAAATTTTCCCTGTCGAATCTACATGAACATGAAGAAGGATTGCTTGGTTTTCGTAAAAGCTGCCTTCAGGCGCCAAATGAAGTATCGATATGGACGAAATTTTGTGAAGTAGACATTATAAAAACTCTCAAAGATGTACTGCAGACTTCTAACTTGGTAGAGGTACCTCAAAACTTAGTACGTTTTGAAAATCACTTGAAAAAACCTGTGAGAGTTCATAATATCTATAAAGTGGCAAGAGAATTGAAAAAAGAGAGTATAAACTCTGAACCTACTGTTAAATATGATGACACTAAAGTAAATCTAAAGTCAAAGCAAGCTTCGGAGAATGCAAGAGTGCCGAAGACACGAAAATGGAAATCAAACAAAAATAAAGAATTTGAAATTGACTGTTCAATCAAAATCGAAGATCTTGAAATTAGCCACCAGTTTGCAGAAGGTCCATTCTTAACCCTGGCAGATATAATCCTATTACCTTCATATCACATAATAATTCAATCATTTAGAGATTCAGAATTTGAATTGTTATTACCATTTACTTATAAATGGTATAAAAATATAACATCTATTTTTGAAATTGACTTGTTACTAAAATCTTTGAGTAAACTTAATATTAAACCATTGATTATGGATAATGCAATCATCCCTGAAACTGAAGATGTAAGCTTATATAAGTGTGATCCAAAGCGACATAACCCTAAGAAGAGACTGTTTACAAAAGAGGTTGATGTAGAAAATGCTTTAAGTTCCATTACAAAAGACATGGAACTGATGGTCTGTAGTAATGATTTTGATTCAGCTTTTAACTGGAGTGATATTCCTGATGGTGCTAACCCAAATGCAGGGCATTTGCCAAATGAAAGAGTAATCCGGAAATCACAGCAGTTGGAAAATTTAGCATTGGCAGTGTTACAGATAGCCAAAGAGGGTGAATTGATAGTGGATTTTTGCTGTGGAAGTGGTCATTTAGGCATTTTACTTGCTCACCTATTACCTAAATGCACTGTTATATTGCTGGAGAATAAAGAACAATCATTATTAAGAGCTAGGTTAAGAGTATATGAAATGGGACTAAAGAATGTGTACTTCTTTCAATGTAATCTAGATTTCTTCATTGGCAAATTTGATATAGGGATAGGTTTACATGCTTGTGGGATTGCCAGTGATCTGGTGCTTGACAAATGTTTGAAAGCCAATGCTAAGTTTGTACTGTGTCCTTGCTGTTATGGTTCTTTACATGCTACTGACAGATTAGTATATCCTAGAAGTACCAGATACAGTGACCTGCCCATAGACCAATATTTGTGTATCGGGCATGCAGCTGACCAAACTCATGATGAGCATCCTTTGACCGTCAGAGGTGCGAGGTGTATGGGTGTCATCGATTCTGATAGAGCTCTTTTGGCAGAAGAGTTTGGATACAAAGTGACCTTATCACGGCTAAAACCTCTTTCTTGTACACCTAAAAACAATTTGCTGATAGGAGTTCCATCATAAAAATGAAAAACATTTAACAGATCATATATTATAATAATATGCTAAAATCTTTAAAAAAATATAGGTTTTAATATACAGTAACTTTTATTTATCCTTCCCAAATTTTTATTATAGAAAACAATATATCCTCTACGCAGGGTAGTAACAAACAACATTCAACCAATTTTAAAACATCATTGGCGTTTGATGGTATATACAAGCAATTTTAATATTTTTGCTGCCTTTCTTCCATCCTAATTTACACGCGCGTAGACTATTGCAGTACGGCAGGGTATATATACCTGATAAAAGAAAATAGGTTTAGCAGATCCGATCCTGTACAGGAAAGAAAAATATCTGTACTTATCAATTATGTTTAATGTACACCATAAACTGCTTGCAATATAGTCCATACAAAGGCTGTCTGGACGAAATCACAGTCTGCAATAAGACGCCCACTGTACAATTTGTATCCTTTGTTTTGTGTGCAATAAAGAGTAACTATGTCTAATCATTTAAAGAAATATTGAATAGCCATGTCCAATAAAATAATACTAAAGATTTAGAATGTACAAGCATATAGTATGATATTGTATTCTCTCTGAAAAGACCAAATCATTGCTTACCTGCACAGAATCATTCCTGTTACCCCATGGGATCCCTTGTGTAGGATGGACGTCTCTATGTGGCTCTACTCGACCATGCCCATTATACCTCTTGCTATCCGAACTCAAGACTACCTGTGAAAAAATATGCCACTATAAAAATTTGAACACCAGCATTGCGAACATTTTATAGTGCAACAATAAGCAATTACCCTGTGGTGCTTTCAACAAAAGGTCCAAGAGCCTTTAAAAAACCTCATACTGTTCTAACTAGAATAAAAGTGGTCTTTCTATAATTTAAAGGATTCCTATTAAAAGCGGCGATAGCCCAGTGGCGTACGTAACGCACTGCTGAGACGAGGTCTCTAGTTCGATCCCCAGTCGCCCCAGGCACACACCTCTGAATTTTCGTAGTTATATGTGCATTAATAAATGTTAACTATCGCTCGCTTAATAATGTGCCCTGTAGATGGCAATAGGCTCGCCCCCTATTACATTGGGACCTTAACATAACTGGCGAATCGTGGGTGTGTAATACACCTCTGCCTACCCCTTCGGGGATACAGGCGTGAAGTTATGTTATGTTATTAGGAAAGTACCTCCATACTGCTAATATTGAAATGTGAACATTTGTGTTAGTCTTAAGTGTAAGGGGCTAACAACACCTTTTTGACCAAGCCAAGCTCTGCTGCAAGCCGCTGCACCAGCTGATTGATGGACGAGACTTTCGCGCAGTCTGTTGGGAGTTCAGACGGCAGTATAAAAGCCGTATAAGTCAAACCAAGGTGTAAGCGGACCGGGCTCCGAGTTGAAAGCCTCGCATGCAACCGGGAACATCGCTTAGATGATGAGGGTAACTCTACAAGATTAGTTGGTAAGACGAACAAACCTTGTAGTTGCCAGCCACGTCGACACCGACCCTGTAGTCGGTGAAGCTCTGGTACGCGTGGAAATTGAACACGAACAGCAGCCCGGCGCGCTCGAACGCGACCACCTTGTCGCCCTCGTGCTTTAATGATACGTACGCCTAGAAATAAATAAATTTGATTAGGTACACTTCTAATAGGGTGCCTCTGCTATGTATCTCCATACTCCACGCGGTGCACCCTGGGCAACGGAGACGGCAGCGCCTCTCTCCTAGGGTGGGAGAGACGCTGCCGCCTACGGCCAACTCCAACCGAGGCGAGTACGGCCCTGTTGAGGGATGTTCGGAAGCTTTCCACGTGTCCCTCTGATTAGCAGATGGCACAGTGAAGAGCAAGTAAGGGGGCCATCTCGAAACCAGAGATGGCCCAGGTTCAGTCGGGGTGCGAGGGATATGCTCTATGGGTAACCTTACACCCCGGCGTCTTAAGACCCGAGTCGGCGTGCGGTTTTAGTCGGTGCAAGCCCGACATAACCGCCCCCGCTGGCCGGCGGGGGGTATCCGAAGGGATTTCCGCACGAAAAAAAAAAACAAAAAAGGTACACTTCTAATAGTATTCTTTTTGCATATAAAATACTCAGTAACTTCCAATTCGTGTTATTCTTCAATATGAGAATTTCTGAAGCTTTAAATGTATTCCACAATTTGATTTTAATATTAATTTCATACGTGTAGCGACACACTTGTGGAATGCACTACTTAAGTACCTCAGCAATATTAAAAACTTGCACATTATTATCCCATTTTTTTATGTGTGTGCATTACTTGTGTAAGTATATACGTATGTTGTGACTTATTAATTTGCAAATGTTTTAACTTAATTACATACTCAACTTTTATGTAATTTGTTTTATATCTACCTTTATTTTTTTTAATATAAATAAATATTCTTAATAAATAAATATTCTACGACATTCTACACAGCGCTTTCTAGACCCAAAGTAAGCATAGTTTAACTAGCTTGTGTTATATGGATTCTAGAACGCGGATAAACATACTTATATACTTTTTTTGTAAATACATACATATGATACATAGAAACACGCAGACCAATGCAAATAGACATATTCATGCGTACAAATATTTGCCCTGAGCGGGAATCGAACCCGCGCCCCCTGCCGTAGCAGTCGAATGCACTACCGCTACGCCACAGAGGCCGTCATTTATTTATACCTACTTACGTAACTACTTCCTTTCACAATTTATCAGCCACAAGATAGTTACCGGATTAGAACTCAACCATCCATATTTATCTTCTAATTCGTTCATATCTTTATCAAAGAAGTTCAAAAACTTGTATTTCAGTAGATCGTCATCAACGAGGTTGAATTGTCGACGTGCGTAGTGATATGACGAGTTGTTGCCGGCGCGAGGGAAGTCCAGCCACTCTGGGTGACCGAATTCGTTACCTGCATAAATAGATGTATTTGTCAGGAGGGTTCTTAATAAACTGTCTGCAGGGCATGGCCCTCCTCTTTCTAAAGAAGGTTTTAGGACAACTCATTAGGTGTACAGGGCTCTACTAACACCTTCGTGGCCCAAGTCTGTCGTATATTAGTCAATATCTAGTATGTTTTTTGATGTATGGCAACTCTAGCTCTCTCTGCCCACGGCTGCGCGCCATCATGAACGCACCTGCGTGTTTGCAATTAATAAAGTATTAATTTAATCAAGCATTATCATTTCCATCGCCAAACCCCACAATACGACAAAGTCAACCTCACCTGCTAAACAACGGAATCGGCTCTGACGCGGGGTTGCCTCGCGGGCTGGGTAGTAGTAACTCTCGTAAAAGTCAACAAACCAATCAAAATTAATAAGCGGACCCCGCTCAGCAAAGTATAAACTTTGGTCTCCCGCGCCTTTCTTAACGGAGGGTGGCAAAGCCCCCTGCACTCCACGGAGAGGCTGCCTGTTCATGATAGGGAGTCAATGCCGGATAAGGATGGGAATTCTGGGGAATCCTTCCTAGGGTATATCTGGGGTCCCCCCATAATTAGCTATCGTAACGGAACATCGTGTGGTTTTAGTCGGTCCGAATCCAACATACCCACGTCATCGCTATACCCTGGCGAGGTGGTACTCTTGAGGGTTTTCACACGTGAAAAAAAGGTTCACGAACCTATGAAGTTGAGGTAGGCCTCCCCGCCGAGCGCGTGCGTGATGAGCCGTATCATGCAGTGCAGCGCCATACCACGTTCCACTACGGCACTGGGTTCGCTTAATGTGGACATGTGCGTGTACATGGCTGCGTCCATCAGCCAGAAAGCTAACGTCTTGTCGCCTACGAGCGCCTGTGGATTGCCATAGTATGTTATTATTATTTTAATCCTATTCTGGTAAAAGATAAACTTTTATATAATTAGACAACTCCATCTTATGGTAAGTGGCAACATTAAGAACCAAATCTGGAAACACTAAATAAAAAGATCAAAATCTGGATACGAGATCAATGTAGTGAGTGATTAAAATGCCACAAATGGGCATGGGTGGAGAAAAATAAAAAAAAACAAAAATCATGCAAATCAGTAGGTACACCCGTTCTCGAGTTCATCGCGGTCATCACTAACACAACTTTGTTTTAAATATAAGAATAAGGCGCATAAGCAAAAGATGGTGTCGGTTACTTATTACAAAAACTAAACTTAGCGAATTTGACACAACACGAAGCAACATTTATGAACGTCAAAAAAATATATGCCTCTGTAAATATATTCACAACCAGATTTGCAAGGCTATCAGAAAAAAAATGGTGATAAAATCTCACGATGATTTTTTAATATTGTCAGTAACTGAAGTTTTGTTTACAAATTGTGTCGACCAGTAAGACGCTATTACGTAACAAAGGATGTGACGATGATGATCAGTAAGACGCTACAACTAATACATCAACCATTACAGGTTTGATTACCTGGTCGTGACTCTCAGCGTAAGCCACAGTGCCTTCCATCCACCGTCTGTTTGTAAGAGTATGAACAATGTGTCCTATCTTCCAGTCTTCATCACGTTCCTCTTTCAGCAGTTTAATCCACATATCTGGGATTGCCATGCCAAGGCGATAATCAAAGCCGGTACCACCTTCGTTTACTGGGCGGCAGGATGCAGGCATGCCAGATACATCCTGGAAAAAATGTCGATTCGATTCACTGTGGTACTCTTATTACTGAGGTATGTATGTTCGGTAGTAGACGGTCAGGTTAGCCTAATGGATGCTTACAACTCCAATGGTGGAACCTTCTTGCTGCACGTCTTTAGTTTGGTTGGGTCTTTATTCAACTAAACTGGAGAACATTTAGGTACACTGAGTCTGCATCATAAAAGTGCTGAATGTGTGTATCACGTTATTCACATGATATCCATACTTAGCACATTTTTATTTATTTATTTAATTTATTTAAACTTTATGCACAACAATAAAATTGTACAAAGGCGGACTTAATGCCAGTGGCATTATCTACCAGTCAGCCTTTGGGTGATGCAGAGATAAGTCCCAGTAGGTGCTCGAAGGTTTTCAATAAACGAAAGAATGGTACAAAAAAAAAATTGAATACAAAAAAAGAATATTATGCCTATAATGTTTAGTTGTATTGTTTGGACGATTGAATTTATTAAAGTTACTTTAAGTACCTGTTTGTTAATTTGTACATTATTTAATACAAGCTATTCTTCGGCCTCTGTGGCGTAGCGGTAGTGCATTCCATTGGTACGACAGGGGGCGCGGATTCGATTCTCGCTCAGTGCAATTATTTGTATGCATAAATATTTATGTCTATTTGCATTAGCCTGGGTGTTTCTATGTATAATATGTACGTATTTACAAAAAAAAATGTAAGTATGTTTATCCGCATTCTAGAACACATAACACAAGCTAGTTAAACTATTCTTACTTCAGGTCTAGAGAGCGCTATATAGAATATCGTAGAATATTTAATATTTATTTATTCTTAGTTTGGGTCTAGATAGCGCTGTGTTATTAAATTCCATAATTTTAATATTATTATAAGTCCGAACAGTGTATTTATGGATTGGTCCTTTTTTAACACAAATGAAAAATTAGACCTCCATTGTTCTCACCTCAGCAATAGTAATAGCTCTGCTATCAGTCTTGTGGATTATCTCATTGGCGAGCATAAGGTACACCAGCGCTTCAGTGTCGACGCCTAACCCAAAATATTCATCATAATGACCAGAGAAACCTTGGCCTATACCACGGCTGTGGTACAACATTGAGGTGACGCCATCGAACCTGAAAAGAGATCAAAATCAAATATCTTTGTTCGTCATCATCATCATCCTAGCGTTAGGCCCGGTTGTATTCGAGGTTGTCACTTCAGAGTCTGGGGTCCGCTTTCCGACTTTTTCTTCTCCACTTCGAACGGTCTTCGGCATCCATGGTAGTGAGACCATTGGCAGAGTCTTCGTATCCGTCTTCTACGACGTCAGACCAGCACTTCTTGGGTCTACACTTCCTACCGGGGCCTGGCGGAGGTGGCATGGCCAGACATTTGTTACCCACGTAGCCTGGCGGTCGATGCAGAAAATAGCCGCACCAGCGATGGCGACTCTCCTGCATTTTTCCCGCGATGTCATGGACATGAATGAAGGCTGCCGCGGATGCGAGAGTTCTTCAAGCGATCATTACGCGTGACTCCACACATCCACCGCAACCGCAGCATATTCATCTCCGTGACACGCAGTTCCTGCTTGTATCGCTCTGGCAACGGCCGCGCTTCGCAGCCGTGTAAAAGGATTGGCCTAATTATGGTTTTATAGACCTGCCCCTAAACCGAATCGGCATTTTGGGGCCACAAATGAAAGCAGTCACTTCACGCCACTTGGCCCATGCAGCTGCAATGCGTCACCAGTCGCGTGAAGTACAAATCATAGGTACCTACTTAAACTGCAGGGCACGCCGCAATAGCTGCGGTAAGGCCCATCATGGAGGATTGGCTAGAGAGGCGACACGGAAGCCTCTCGTACCGACTGACGCAGGTGATCTCCGGGAAGGGGTGCTTCGGGGACCACTTGCATCGGATCAGGAAGGAGCCAACGCCTGAGTGTCATCACTGTAACGCGAGCGGGGACTCAGGGCTGCACACGCTGGCGGACTGCCCGGCGTGGGAAACGCCGAGGCGTGACCTCGTGGCAGCCATCGGGGTGGGAGTCCTCTCGCTCGGCAGCATGACTGCGGCAATGGTGCAGAGCGCGAGCGCGTGGGCCGCCGCCACCTCCTTCTGCGAGCATGTGATGCTCGCGAAGGAGATGGCGGAGCGCACCCGGGCGAGGTTCAGAACTCTCCCGGCCCGCCGAGGCCGCAACATGCTCGCCGCGCGTCGCAGGCGACTCAGGCGCCGGAGGTCGCTCAACGACCTCCGTCCTCCATGAGCGCAGGTCTGGGGGTGGCAGGTGAGGCCGCCTGTCACCCCAGCAGAAGCAGGCCGGGACGGTGGGGCGACTAGCGCCCCTCCCCCAAACCGGGGCAATACGGGGACACCGTGGTTCCCAAACCCGAGGTGGCCATCTCGAAACTGGAGATGGCCCAGGGTCAGTCGGGGTGCGAGGGATATGCTCTATGTGCAACCTTACACCCCAGCGTCTGTAGACCCGAGACGGCGTGCGATTTTAGTCGGTTCAAGCCCGTCATAACCGCCCCCGCTGGCTGGTGGGGGGGGTATCCGAAGGGATTTCCGCACAAAAAAAAAAGGTATTAATGGCTTTCTTACCGGAATCCATCAAATTGATATTCTTCTTGGTACCACCTGAGGTTTGATAGCAGGAATCTTAAAACTTCAGTCCTAGAATAGCATATAAATATATAATCAACAATATGACATTTTATCGATTATTTTAGTTGTTACACATTATTTATCGTTAGGTACACTAATTTCTAGTGATACCCTGAGGAACAAAGTCGTTATACAATTATATAACGTTTATAATGAAGTGTAAATAAATTCAACAAAAACTAATTCTTCTCACATGTGGACTGGGGTGCTTTGTACCGGAGGAACATCCCACCTTATTTCTGTACAGGATATAAGAAAAAAAAGCATATTTCTAGATCCATACTACTTATAGAGTTGTATAGGTATTGTCTAAAGTGCGGATGCGCAACCTCTTAATTACAAATCCATCATCTTAGGCTGGCTCATATGTTTTACTAAGTAGTATTAATGTGTATTAAAGTGAATGACTTACTCAGAATAATTAAACAGCCTGCTGTCCCACAATGAGTGAGTGCCCCTGGCTCCCTCGTGGAAGTAGCAGGAGTCGGAGCCATCGAACTCGTTGAGTCCGTCCAGCGTGTTCTTGGAGGCGTGTGAGTGCACCACGTCTAGTAGCACGTACAGGCCGAGCTCGTGTGCACGGTCTACCAGCTGTTTAAGCTCGCAGGGTGTTCCGTAACGACTGTGAGTAGTTGGAGGGTTAGAAGTTTATATCGTTGGGCACCAAAATCAATCAAATGTAAATATCTTTATTCATTTTTGTCACAAAGTAACACTTATGAACGTCAAGATTATTGCTTCAACATTTACTACCCGATTAGCAAGGCGTTAGGTTAATAAATAATAATTATAAATATTCTACGACATTCTACACAGCGCTTTCTAGACCCAAAGAAAGCATAGTTTAACTAGCTTGTGTTATGTGTTCCAGAATGCGGATAAACATACTTATATACTTTATTAGTTACCTGCTGGCCGCAAAAAAGCTAGTGACCTGGTAGCCAAAAGACGCGTAGTAAGCATGTTCCATTATGGCCATGAGTTGTATTGCATTGTAACCTGAAATGTTGTACATAAAAAAAAAATTTTGATACATGATTATATACACCTCTGCCTACCCCTTCGGGGATAAAGGCGTGAAGTTATGTATGTATGTATATTGACAAGCAGAAAGCGGGCACCGAGGTGAAAGCTTTCGATGTACTCAGAAACAAAGCTAAGATGATGATGATAGGGAAAACTTGAGGTACGTACCTTGGTTCTTGATCCTAGGTAAAACATTATCCCTGAATTCGTTGTAAGTACCGACCTTGCCTTCTGGTGTAGCGATGCCAACATGGCACTCATATATCCGAAGGGATTTTGGTCTGTCTACTTTTTTCTGCTTGAATTGATAAGGCTAGAACAAAAAAGGGATTCAGTTGATTTTTATCTTCGGTACTCGTCAGTAGTGATAGTAATGTGGATGCCAGCCAACGAGGTTGTGGAAAAGGAACAACAGAGGTCTATCACTCTTGTAGAAGGTGAGAATCCGAGCAATGGAGATCATGAAGGGCGAACCCGGGTCTGAGAGTGACGGCTGGGACTACCGTCATCCTATCAGAAGTAGGGGGGCGGGCGCGTCGTGTTTCCGCGCGTGCCCTATATATTGGATACAAACAAGGATATATAACATACAGTTCATTTCCAAGCTATTTTGTGATCTGAATATACTCGAACTGATGAGATGTTACGAAATAAAATATAGGCAGATACTTACTTGATCGGGTTTGTATATAAAATGTTGATAAGTAAACCCTTCGAACGGTTTGACATAGCTCGCCCATGGTGATATCCTGTACAGATGGTCATTTACTATGATTTGTACCCGGCTGTCGTGCTTCAGGGGACAAGAGCCGTCAGGGTTCGCTGGTATGTTGAGCTCCCATTTACCGTACTCCAGTTTCTTGAAAGGGTGACTTCTTGAGTTCCAACCGTCTGGAATACAAAACATGTTTATCGTTGTTGCAGGACACAGCAATCATGACGTTAGCAACTCAGAAAAATCACACTAATAAATAATAACTTACTAAATTCTCCTTGTAAGTACATGGAGTTAGCTCTAGGCGCCCATTCTCTCCATGTAACGGATCCATCGGAATTGTACTGCGGTCCAAAATACTTGTAGCCCTTTGTGAACCCATCCAAACCTCCTTCCCACGACTCTATCCTATCCCAGAGGTCTCTAAAGACGCCATACCTGAAATCAGACGCTCCATTTAAGTTCCACGTGTTTTGACTCCAACGATATTTTTATTTATTTATTTAATTTTGAAGCATGGAAGACTTACAGCTAATTACACAAGTTTAACATTGGTCAGCCAATTATAAGTCCTGGAGTCTTAGGACTTGCAGCTTATAGCGCCTTCTAAGTGCCTTTTAAGGCATATGTATGTATATTTTGTAGTGCCGTTGAGCAACAAGGCGTAGCGTTCTTTAATATTAGGCAATGGTTTCGTCGTAATCATGCACATCCTGTGGCACGGCGGCGGCGTGGCGTTGTCAGATCGAATAAATCAGCCGCGCAATTCTCAGTCAGCATCATCCGCATAGCGATTTCCGGGTTGCGTCCAAAGTTTCCACTTTGGAGCCCGAGGTAGCTTATTGTTTTTGATTTGTATGTCGGCTTTTCCGGTAACGACTGCCGTCTGACCTACCAACCTCGAGGGGAAAGCATACGCCAGAGCCTCTTCCGTTATTTAGCAAATGCGCCGACTAGCAGGTGATTTGATTTTAATTAGGTATAAAAGGTATATCTAGCAGGTGATTGAAATCGAGGACGATTGTGACTGTAACTCGAACATGTTAACGTGGATGGCATATAATACAAACACTTACGGTAAGTCTAAAAAGCGGGACAAACGCGTATTGTCTAATCATTTCGTTATTTTGCTAACCCGCGCGTTACCTCGCAGTTGTAATTGCGCTTCATGCCGCCCTGAGTGTGGCTGCGGGTGTGAGGGACGGGGTCATTCCTCCCACCCGCTGATTTAGCCACTATTGAAGGGGATAACGTCGATGTGTCGCCCAATGGAGAGTTTAAAAAGTTGTGGTGCTCGCGTTAGTAGGCACGCGATAGGGGATGGAAGGGGGGGGGGGGGTATATTCTTGCATAGTTTCACGCCACGGGTGGGAGAGTCCCACACACGATCCCCGGCTATCGCCCCGTAGCCGGAGTGTGGCACAGCGATAGAGCGTTCGGCTGCTAAGTCAGAGGTCACGGATTCGATTACCGCTCAGTGCAAATATTTGTATTGGCCTGGATATTTCTATATATATGTATAATATAAATAAATAATTATTGTTTGACAAAGTACACAACGCCATCTAGACCCAAACTAAACAGAGCTTGTCATATGGGTTCTAGAATGCGGATAAACATACTTAAATACTTTCCTTTTTGTGAATAATTACATATTATACATAGAAACACCCAGACCAATGCAAATATACATATTTGCACTGAGCGGGAATAGAACCCGCGATCTCTGGCTTAACAGCCGAACGCACTACCGCTACCCCATGTATGAATGTATGCATGTATTAAAAAAATCTAACCTAAGTATATTTATCCGCATTCTAGAACCCTAGTACGAGCTATTTAAGTTACCTAATACCACAGATTACATACTAATACCTACTTTGGGGTTAGATAGCGCAAAATCGGAAGTCCGACGTCTTAGCCACAAAAGCAAAGTAAAGTAATTAATAAAAATAAAATAACCAGACCGAAAAAATTAGATCATTCCACCGCTACAATACCACATTATTTTCACTAAAGGATTTCGAAAGTTTTCAACAGACGGGTCTCGGTCTCACTAATTAACCTAACCATTTTTATTTAAATCAAAGTTCCTTCTTACTTTAATCACTTCAATTACTAAATTATTATATAGGTACACGAAGGGATTCCGCACCAAAAAAAAAAAGAAAAGGTACATACACACATAATTAGGTACCTAAACTAACACGATGTTTGTAAATAAACAAGAACGTACCTATATATTTCTGATTTAAAATAATAACTAATTTTGCCGTTTTTTACGATTTACCATGTAAAAGTATTCCAATATGAAACAGGCGCGTAAAAAACACATCTCTCTAGTTTTATTTGACCTTAAGTTTGACATTGAGAATGTCACAATACAATCACAATACACATTAAGCGTTTACAGCGCTGTAGCGGATTAATATTTAACTGTTTTTAAAATAAGCACATTGAATAATTTATGATAAATCTATGTTACGGTACAGTTTAATGTTATTTTGCACATCCCGATTGTATCTTATATTTTTAATAAAAACATTTCAGCTGATCAACATTGAGGCGCTTAATTGAAGCGATGTACCGCTTCATTGATAACAATTTCATAAACACTTAACCTAACTTAACCTCGAAATAAACTATCATCTCAAAACATTGTTTTGGGGTGATGATATAACTGGAACTTTTATGTCATTCATTTTAGAAGTATTAAGGACTCACCTGCGACGAATTTCACGTTCATACGGCTTCAAATAACCATCTCTTTGGAATAAAGCCTCTATGTCGGGCAAAGGAACTTCCATCGGATCCATTGCGGAATAGTTACCTCCCATTATTTTTAGGCGGCCGTTGATTTGTCAAACCGGTACGATGTGCGCATGCGCCTCACAAGTAACAAGCGCGCGAAATGGTATTACTAGTTTAAATGATTAACAGCAACTGATTATAATTATTCGTGGCAGAACTGTTTAGATAAAATGCGGGTCAACAGTGCCACAAGCCGCCGTATTTCACTTGTTTATTTTTAATCAAGTAGGTACCTACCTACGTACTTTAAAATAAAATATCTGTTGATAAGTCTGACTGGGTTAACTTTGTGTTAGCATAAGAATGCTTATCGATCGTGTTATCAATCGTATTAACATTTTTTTATGTGTTCAAAGATTGTGGATGAAACTGATAGTCTGTTCTACGTATATCTTATGTATTAGGGACTTTGACGACTTCGATGCTGAGGTCGAACCTTGCATAGAAATCTAATTAAAAGTAGGCAGTTATGTAGGTTTTCCGCACGATAAAAAAAAAAAAGAAAAAAAAAGGTACCTCGAAACCGGCGATGGCCCTAGGTCAGCCGGGGTGCGAGGGAAATTAAATTAAATTTCATTTATTTATTTTACACTTTATTGTACACCAGGTAAACATAATATATATAAGTATTATAAAATTAGAGGAGGAAGCATTACAGTACTTATCGCTAGAAGCGATTTCTACCAGGCAACCTTTGGATGGTAATGTGTTGGTAGGATTGAGTATATTATAGAATAGTATATATATTGATGTGCCTCTGGAAAGCATACAGTATCGATTGAAGAAGCTGTCTATACTTAGCCATAAATGCGGTCTCTATGGTTACGTTTCACCTGACGTTTTATAGATGTCAGCACTGTCAAACCAGCAAGGCGGGAATCGCTGTCGCTTAGATTGTCATAGCGTTGTATACTTTGAAAGTATACAACGCTATGACAATCTAATTAAATAAACGCAATATCAAATTATGTAACACTTTGGAACACAATTACTTTCGCCGCGTGCGGTCGTAATCTCTAAATACTTCCTTGATCCCTAATATATTGAAAAGTATTGTGTTCCAGAGTGTTACATAATTTGATATTGCGTTTATTTCCTCATTTATTTTCAATCGCGAAGTCGAAAATATTAGTGATATTTCTTAATATAGCGAATAGCTACGACGTCAACAGGGCACCCAATGCCTTGCGATCGATTTTATCGGAATCCATGAAGTCCGTACTGGCCTCTTTACAACAAGAGTCGCCGTCAAGTAGCAGTTCATCGGAGAGAGAGTACTCGGAGCCAGATGGACCAGCCAGGAGGAAACAATAACGTGTTGCACAGGTAACGATCGGTCCTTGGATCGATGCGTTATACGACAAGGTCAGTTTTATTACAAATTTAATATTGCACAAACAATGCACACCTAACGCGAATACAAACAGGACCACGTAATTGAGTCGACTTATAACGTAATGTTTGCAAATCCGTCGATTTAAATCGTTAGACTTAGTGGTCTTATTAAACTGCTTTTATCGTGGAAAAAAATCTCAACCTGATGAGAAACGATTGCTCTAGCTGATAAAACTGCAACAGGTTAACACTGCCACGTGGCAGTAAATATATAAATAAATAAATAAATATTCTACGACATTCTACACAGCGCTTTCAAGACCCAAGGTAAGCATAGTTATAAGAGAGATTCGAGAGCCATGAATGGCACTTCCGTGCTTTTGCAATTTGAAAATTAACAATGAAACAAATGCTTTAAAAGAAGGTATATATATTTTTTGGGCGTCAATAGAAGACACTAAGGCGCAAAGGGCAAGCCCATTTACTAAGCCATTATGGACTAGGTTCATAATAATCCCTCAGAGTTAAAATCTACCCTCTTTAACAATATTTCTGTAATGTATTGAAACTTGAACGAAATTTCAGACAAAAAATAGTGATATGCCTTCAAGGAGGTTATATGTACTTATTTTTATTTGATAAAACAAAACTAGCGCCGTTTATTCCACATCATGGTGGGTCTTATTTTTTATTAAGCTTACAAGAAAACTCTATCAATGCCAACAAAATGTCATCCTGTTCTTTCACAAACAGTACAACCAGTGAGGACTGGTTGTACTGTTTGTGAACTTATTAAACGAATCTTAATGAGGATTAAGATTCGTTTAATAAGTTTCGTTTCGTCGTTGTTAACTATTACTTTGGATGAAAAGTGATGGAACTAGGCTCTCAATCTTTGAGAACTGAACTAATTTGTAAAAGTAAAACATATTCGTCTGAATACTCATTCTTTTATACCAGATTTTCTCCAACAGGGAGACTATATATTCAAAATGTATAACAATTTGATTCAGTTATGCCTTCAGGCTGCGGAAGCCGTGAGGCACTTTGAATCCCTATTTATACCTACAAGTTGTTTATGCCTACAACAAGCTGTTTCATGGCACCGCTATATAGACCCTACGCAAAGGGATATAGGGCTTGCCTATTGGTCATACAAGACCAAGCCAAGTTATGCCTTCAGGCTGCGGAAGCCGTGAGGCACTTGGAATCAATATTTATGCCTGCAAGTTGTTTATGCCTACAACAAGCTGTTTCATGGCACCCCTATATGGACCCTACGCAAAGGGATATAGGGTTTGCCTATTGGTCATACAAAACCAAGCCAAGTTATGCCTTCAGGCTGCGGAAGCCGTGAGGCACTTGGAATCCCTATTTATGTCTACAAGTTGTTTATACCTACAACAAGCTGTTTCATGGCACCCTATATGGACCCTACTCAAAGGGATATAGGGCTTGCCTATTGGTCATACAAGACCAATCCAAGTTATGCCTTCAGGCTGCGGAAGCCGGGAGGCACTTGGAATCCCTATTTATTCGATTAAAATTTTTAAGCAATTTGTATGCTTACTTCTCCTGGTCGCGGGTTCAGGTCCCGTTCTAGATGTTCTCTTTTGCCGATGCCTATTTATGGCTAGCAATCGGTCTGGCTCCAGACACCTTGGGTCGCGGAGACCCAGCGTGCAGAGGGATGTTAGGTTCTAATGTGTTTACATAATTGCCTATTGGTCAGCCAAGACCAACCCAAGTTATGCCTTCAGGCTGCGGAAGCCGTGCGGCACTTTGACCGTACACATGCTTGCCATTCGGTCTGACTTCAGCATTACACCTTCTTTCTTCTGTGTAGCATGTTGGGTCGCGGAGACCCAAAGGGATATAGGCCTTTAGTATGCTAATACAATTGCCTATTGGTCAGTCAAGCCCAAGCCAAGTTACGCCTTGAGGCTGCGGAGGCCATGAGGTGCTTGGAATCCCTATATACGCGGACCAATCGGCCTGGCTTCACACATATTGGGCTGTGGAGATCCATCGGACACAAACTTCGTGACTGCGTGGCAACCAATCAGATCAGCACATTGAAAGGCTGGTCAATACTAGCCAGGAGTGTCTTCGAATGCAAATTTTACTACCTAGATATTTCTGTTAACCATGACGATACAGCTGGTCCCGCAAAGTTAGATGCCTAGAGATGAGCTGGTGGTATGGAGCCACATACACAGTACCTATTCACAAGAAGCCTGCCATCCATTTCAACATTGCAGAAGCCGCATGTGCTGAGTCAATTTGCATTTATGTCCCGCAGGGGGAGAGATGAAATCTCCTGCCTTACTGATACTAACCCCAACTATTACAGTTCATAAGCAAGTTTCAGATAACTTTTCCATGACATTATATGCCAAGCAGATACAACATAATAGCCGACAGGCTGTAATGAGGATGATCGCTGATGGAATGGCATCTCCTGACTGAAGCGACTGCGGCAGTCTTTGGGGAAGTTAACTTTAACCGAACAAAGATAAAATTACGTTTCAGCAGTGAACACATCTGTCTATATAAACTGCTGATCGAAGGCTGCCTTTCGTAAACAACGGGACTATCTAGTAACAAGGGTCCCACCCCACCACTCTCCCTATTGCCCAGAATTTCAGCATACCTGAACAGTGCTTGGAGATCTTCACTGGTGCTGGGCAAAAATAATTGATGATACTCTACTTAATTGCTTATTCACTAGCTGGAAAGCCCTTACTTTCCTTAACCTGCGGACATAGTATCATTCTTAATGTATCTATTTTTACAAGAAAACCATTCTTACAGGACAATTCTTGTATAGTCACCCTCGGAAGTTGCTGAGCACTGAGAAATTTACAAACGATCATATTACATTGAAATACATTAGTAACGTATGAATGTTTTTGTAATCTTCAGAGGACCGATTTCACATTTCTCAAATTTAGTTTATTGATTCGTGTCAGGTTTTAGAGCTTAGGTGCTCGGGTAACTTGATATGTGGGCAATTTCCAACTGTATCATGTAAAACAGCAAAATTAAAATATAACATTAAAGTCATAAGAATCGTTAAGCCAGAAGTAGTACAAACATCATTAACATGGAATCCCCTATTTACATGGAAAAAGGAAGACGCTCTTTGTCATAGCGTGCTGAAAGGCAATATAGATATAATAATAGTACATTATTAGCATCAGAATTTATTATTCACGGCCGTACTTTGCTTTAAATTCAAAGTGATAACTTCTATGATAACTGATAAAATACAATGTTTCTACAAATACAACTACCCGCAGTCGGACCAAAACTGATTATCTCACCATGATTATGACATATGCCTTTTACTTTAGTTTGACTTTTAATCGAGAAATATAGTTCTAAGAGAACTGCAGTTAGGGGTTTGAATAGTCCTTTCATCGCAGTTGACAATAAAATATAACCTACCTCACGTACTTCAATTAAAAACTGGTTTCAAATTGTCCTTCGTGATGGTGGAATTTCGGCATCTCCTGCTAGTGGCAGGTGACTCATTACGATGACGAGATATTATCTCGAGGTTACTTGACTCTTCTAATATATTCTCTAATCAATATTGTCGTGAAATAGAGCTTGCAAAGGAAAATCATAATTCCTTTCTTAATAAATAAATAAAAATTGAACTGTCATAGACAGTTAGGTACTCAAAATGATAATCAATATTTCTGATTCTTAACTTATTAATTAAAATATGCACAAGGAAATAGATAGTAACTAACTAATAGATAGAATGATTATGTATAATAAATAACGATCACGAAGTCCTGAAAGTTTTATAGATAGTCTATAATAAAGACAGTAACAGTTGCAGTAATGATAACTATAAATACTAATTTCCTTTTCCGATTACGGTTACGATTACGATTACGGTCAATCCATAATAATCATCATAGCGTTGTTTTCTATATGTCACCAGCAGATAACAAACACGTCTTCAATCGATACTGTATGCTTTCCAGAGGCACATCAATATAACGGTTTTACATAAAAATAAAACCGATATTATGTGCCGAGAAGGAAAACATACAGTATCGCAGGAAGATCTTCCTGGTGAAGCCTATGACAATCTAAGCGACAGCGATTCCCGCCTTGCTGGTTTGACAGTGCTGACATCTATAAAACGTCAGGTGAAACGTAACCATAGAGACCGCATTTATGGCTAAGTATAGACAGCTTCTTCAATCGATACTGTATGCTTTCCTTCTCGGCACATAATATCGGTTTTATTTTTATGTAAAACCGTTATATTATAATATTATAATAGTATATTATAAAATATACTACACATAGATACAGAAAAATATTGAAACGCATTTAAAAAAGCTTGCAATAGAATAACCGGTGTTCCCTCACCATAGACTTATGCCCATAGAAATGCCTTATTACACCCCGGCGTCTGAAGACCCGGTGTGCAGTTTTAGTCGGTTCAAATCCGACATAACCTCCTTCGTTGGCCGGCGGAGGAGGGGGGGGGGGGAGGCGGGTCCGAAGGGATTCCCGCACAAGAAAAAGAAGACCTACCCACCTCTTAGTAGAATAAATAACTAAGTAGGTAACAGTATTCCGTCATTCTTCAGGTAACCAGGTAGGCAACTAGGAACAGAAAACTCCATGTTAAGTTGTATAATACGCCCACACATACTTATACTTTTTTTTCTTTCGGATATCCCCCCGGATACTCAGATAGGTGGGTCCATAAGGCATTTCCCTCGCACCCCGGCTGAATCCGGGCCATCACCGGTTTCGAGATGCCCCCCTCGGGTTTGGGAACCACGGTGTGCCCAGTACTTATACCTAATTAAATTCTAGTACAAACTACACAGTGACATCCAGGGTTCTAAAATGGGGTTACTGGTTAAGTATACCTACATAGGTATGAATACTTAAAATAAGTAGGTAATATATTATGATTTATAAACATAAAAAACATCCAGTACAAGAAAATACCTTTACATACCTATTCAAAGGTAGGTAGAAATCGAACCTGCGATCTCTGACTTAGGTCGGATGTCACCAGAGAATCATAATAGGCATTTTGACTATATCGCATCGGCATCAAGCCCCAAATGAAATATTTGGAGCTCGTGCTCGACGGCCGATGGGACTTCGGAGAGCACATCCGAAGTTTGGCCCCCAAATTGAAGGGCACAGCTCTCGCTCTGGCGCGGCTGCTGCCCAACATGATGACTCCTGCAGGAGGCTCTACGCGGGGATCGTGCGGTCCATGGCCATGTATGGGTGCCCAATAGGGCGGAGGCCCTGTAGACCAGAAGTGTGCGGATGCTGCGCGCTCCGCAGCAAGTGATGGCCATCAGGGTCATCCGTGGGTACCGCACGATCTCCTTCAAGTCTCCTTGCCGTAACTCCACCATGGGACCTGGAGGCGAGAGCCCTTTCGCAACTGTACCAGTGGCGAAAGGAGGCGCGGGAGCAGGGATGGAACCCCGAGCCTCGTGAAATCGTGGCCGTACAGTCCCAGCTCCGCCAGGCCATCGTGGTGGAGTGGAAGGAACGACTTGGGCGACCAAGCGCAGGGCACGCCGCAATAGCGGCGGTAAGGCCCATCATGGAGGATTGGCTAGAGAGGCGACACGGAAGCCTCTCGTACCGACTGACGCAGGTTATCTCCGGGAAGGGGTGCTTCGGGGACCACCTGCATCGGATCAGGAAGGAGCCAACGCCTGAGTGTCATCACTGCGACGCGAGCGAGGACTCAGGGCTGCACACGCTGGCGGACTGCCCGGCGTGGGAGGCACCGAGGCGTGACCTCGTGGAAGCCATCGGGGTGGGAGTCCTCTCGCTCGGCAGCATGATTGCGGCAATGGTGCGGAGCGCGAGCGCGTGGGTCGCCGCCACCTATGCTCGTGAAGGAGATGGCGGAGCGCGACCGGGAGAGATTTAGAACTCTCCCGGCCTCGCCGAGCCCGCAACTTGCTCGCCGCGCGTCGCAGGCGACTCAGGCGGCGGAGGTCGCTTAACGACCTCCGTCCTCCATGAGCGCAGGCCTGGGGGTGGCAGGTGAGGCCGCCTGTCACCCCAGCAGAAGCAGGCCGGGACGGCGGTGGGGCGACTAGCGCCCCTCCCCCAAACCGGGGCAAGACGTGGACACCGTGGTTCCGAAACCCGAGGGAATCTCAAAACCGGAGATGGCCCAGGGTCAGTCGGGGTGCGAGGGATATGCTCTATGGGCAACCTTACACCCCGGCGTTTTAAGACCCGAGACGGCGTGCGGTTTTAGTCGGTTCAAGCCCGACATAACCGCCCCCGCTGGTCGGCGGAGGGGTATCCGAAGGAATTTCCGCACGAAAAAAAAAAGGCATTTTGACTATATTTAAAATATTGTACGAATTGTTGTCATCCTAATAAAATGTACCGTAAAAAACTTATTTTATTAATTTTCAATATAAAATAAGTTTCTTTTTGTTAAAAAATCAAGATTAAAATCTCACTTTTTTTGAGATTTGATCACGTGCTTATAAACGCTCTGTAACGTCACACATACGTAAACAAACAGTTTTCAATACAGGTTGTCTGCATTTCCTAGTGTTAATCGACTGGTTCAATTATTAATTACTAATAATGTTTCACTTTTATTTTATATATCTCAAAATAAACCATTGTTTTTGCAACTTATTTCAATAATTATATAAACGTGCTTTAAGTCGCGTACTGTTTACTTTGGTGTGACGTCACATGTCACGGGATCCGTTATGGCGCGTACTTTTATAAATGAAACTTTAATATCGATTTTTATCGTAAATAAAACAGTTCTCAAGAAAATATGGATGCCATCTGCATTTTTATGTTATGATACATAATATAGAACAATTTTTTAGCAGTAGTCAAATACCCTACCTATTCCATTCAAGTTCAATTAAACCGGGACGTTTCACACAATGGAATTTATTAAGTAAAACGTGATAATACTTTATTTCAGTTCCTAACATTAATGAATATCATTTTGTTTGAAATAGCTCTTCGTAGAAAATAATTCTATATTTTGAAATACCTTTTAGCTCAATACAGTGCAATGTTGAGTTAGGTATGTACGTACCTGGGGTGTGTGTTGGGTAACCTCCTCGAGTGTCGCTCCGATTCCGATCCCGCTGCAGTCCGGGGGGAACGGAATCGGAGCGGCCGGTACACCCTGGGCGGCGGTCAATGGCTTCCCCTTCACCCCTTCATAGGGTTGGCATTGATCGTCGGCCAATACCCAACGTGGCGGGAACACATCGCTCTCCGTACTCCTCTGCTTTCAGAGGAGACAGGATGAGCGATGCTGTTAGTGGTGAGATGGCCCAGGGTCAGTCGGGGTGCGAGGGATATGCTCTATGGGTAACCTTACACCCCGGCGTCTGAAGACCCGAGACGGCGTGCGGTTTTAGTCGGTGCAAGCCCGACATAACCGCCCCCGCTGGCCGGCGGGGGGGTATCCGAAGGGATTTCCGCACGACAAAAAAAAAAAAAGGTATGTACGTACCTACTTCATGTATAATAAGTAAGAAAATACTAAAATTCGAATTGAGAAATTCGACTTTCCTATTTTTTGTCATCTATCTATACATATATTAAAATCATAACGGGGTGAAATTGCACATGGATTTTTTTTTCCAAAAAATAACTGATTTGTGAGGAGAGACACGAAACCGAAAACGAGATTTTTATAATTTTTGTGTTTGTCTGCTTTTAATTATCGATGTCTGATCAATGATCATCACTTGAAAACCGCTAAACAGATTTGGCTGAAATTCTGCAAGAACTTTCTTCAAGGGCATGGACATAAACTGCGCTATATATCATCACGCTAATATAGGTATGATAGGAGCAGTAGAGCAAAATGGGTCTAAACTATTATTGATGGCAACTTTATTATTACAAGGTAGATCATTACGAAATTTTATAGTTCAGCAGAACTCACACATGTTCAAAATCCGGACTATAACTGATCACGCTATACCTAGGTAATGATCAGTAAAATACAAAATTTCGAAACTCCACAGTTGAACACGTATAAAAGTTGTAGTTGATTAGAGACGCAAACATTTCATAATGAATATCATCACAATCAGGCATCTTTTTCGAACGAATTGTTAGGTAATGTAATATGAGTACCTAGGTATACTAAATTACCTCATCCGTTTAATATTATTCTAATAGTGTTATATAGTATCGAGACTGCAGAAATATACCTATCCACCTATTTACCATGATCTACGCGTACGAAGTCGCGGGCAAAAGTTAGCACTATTATAAAATTGTAAATTAGTTATATCTGTACATTGGAGACATAAAAAAACTTGGGTTTAAATTCCGAGCACAAAAAAATATTTTTTTGGGTTCTTATCGATTTGCTCGCGATGGACGTAAAAATTATTGAACGGATTGTGACGCATTTTTTCTATTAGAAAGGTCTTGGTCAGACTTAAAATCTGCCGTATTATTAATTGCAATTGGTAAGGCAGATCTGGAAATATGACCGAAAAACGAAAACGACCTCCGCGCGGGACCTCAGCTAGTACCTACTACAAATAATACCTGCGCAGTACCTACCTACATATATAGTATCTACTGGACAGGGCTGAATAAGGTAACTATAGAAATACTTACTCTGTATGTCGGTAAAGTATTTATTAAAATGAGACACATCCATACTATTTTTTGTTCTGTGTACATATAGGCATATTTAAGTAGATAAACCAGTTTGATTCTTATTTGATTGTTTGTTACTATGTTATCTAAGTTTATAAGTGTACATAGATAGATCTTGATCTAATTATGAGTTGTTACCAACCAGTTAGACATTAGACAGAATGAGAATGTTCAAAATAGAAATCAATACATACAACTTCATTATTTTATGTCCTGTAATTAAATATTGTGCAACATGTTGGTTGAGTTTTCAAACTTTGCTGTAATGAGCCTGGTTCTATCTTCAAGGCTGGATCTGCCATCCTAGAGTCTTACCCATTATGTTTATCCAAATGGTAATTTACACATCCAAAATGTAAACTTGCACTGGAAACCATGCATAGTGAAAAAAGAAAATAAAAAATCTATGTTGAAAAAAAAATAGGAATATTACATATGTAGTCGACCTATCTGTTTTATTATTTACTGATGCAAACCAACTTTATTTTTAAATCTTAGTCTATCTATCTTCTATATATCTATATTATATATTATAAACGGTAGCTGGGATAGACTGGATGCGCAAGGCGGAGGATCGGGTGCTATGGCGTAAAATGGGAGAGGCCTATGTCCAGCAGTGGACTGCAATAGGCTAATTGATTGATTGATTGATTGATATATATATATTCTATATATCTTTGAAGTGGATACTATAGCCTAAGCGGTCAGACGGTAGTTACTCCCGCAAAAGCCACGGTAATCTACATCAAGAGAAAGTAGGAGAGCGAACTCAGGACTCCAAAGTGCAAATTTTGAATGTGACTAGAACATTTTTTCTAGCTTTTCCAAAAAATTATGAAACTTATTTACACTAGTTATCAAACATCAGAATCTCTGAAAATTTTAAATGGTAGATAAAAACTTTTGATTATAAGCTGCATAAATACTGTGGCATCTAATAAGAGACTAACATGTCACTTGTGAAAGATGTATTTTATCCAGTCAGCCAGTCCAGATCATAACAAGAGGAACACAAAAATTTAATACAAAAATATAAATAGTAAATATATGATTGAGTAAATAATAACATAACATTTTAATAAAATACTCTTTTTTATCTATTACTAAACTACACATGTTCAGATAAAACACTAAAATATATCCGAGCCTGTTCTTTTTGCTCTGTTCACTGCTTCTTCAGGTTGTAATTTTTCCTCCTCGGAAGGTTCTAATGGGTTGCCATCAGCGTCAAGCTTGCCTTGCTTGAAGTCCATTACTATTTTCCTGCTGTAGACAGCATCGAATAGTTGCTGAGGCGTAAATTCGCTTTGGATAACATCTTCAGCCCTGTATGAAACGTATGGTTTTAGATCAAAATCTTTCAAGTCTGGAACGATTATTTCGGGTATCATCTCAGGTACAGAGACAAAGCGTCCGTTGAGAGAATACCCTGTATCCCGAACTCCTAGCTTATCAATGTTTAATTCCCTTTTGTCTGTCATCTGCTGTTGTTTGTGAATACGAGAGCCTCTCTTGTTTGCGATAACAAATTTCCTGAAATTTCGTTTCCCTTCTTTTGGAGCTGTTAAAGAAATGCTCCTTTTTGCAATGTGGTTAATTAAACAAGATATTTTAGACATTCTTGCTGATAATGAAGCATAAATATTGTATCGCCAAATTGTTTTAAATTTTTAGGTTACATCACTGTCAAAGGAAAGGAAATCGACATTTTGACATTTCTATTCCACAGACGGAACAGACTATTGGGACAACAATAATACACTTCGTTCGGGGAGCAGGCTGAGTGATAATACGCTATTTCACAATCCTGTGTATAGACTTGTACTATTATTTATTCTGTGGTATAGATAGGCACATAAACCGGCCATGTTTCGGCCTGCAAAAATGAAAATTTCGATATAAAAAATATATATATTGATAGATCATAATTAGCCCTTTCGAACTACGTTAATTAATTTATGAGCCCGTCTTTCGTTTTCCTAGGAAAATTCAAAATATCATTTTCCTTTTTTCACCTTTTCAAATACCTGTATCTCTTTAAAATATGGTTATTTTTTATTCTACCAAGCGTAGAAAAATTGCCCTTGAGCTGATTTAAATTGCCCGAGTGTCAATTATTATAAATATTTAATAATAATCCTATAAAAAATAAAAAAACCGTAATGGGATTTCATGCGCGGTAGAAAAAAGGCAACACTGCTCTAGTCTAAGGGCAGCATTTACAACCTTACAACAAAATATCAAAATATAAAGTTATTTCTCGTCGTAAGTCATAATAAAAAATGAAGCTGATGATTAAAGTAATATTTCAATGTAAGTGGTTTTATTATTACTAGATTTTTATTATCATTAGGTATATTATGGGGATAATGTGTTTGCATGATTGGCAATGGAAGATTCTTAACTGTTTATTTTATTTTGCAGTAAGCAAGCGATACCTCCTTGAGGGATTTGAAATCCAATACAAAAATTAAGAAAGTTATTAACGGTACTGGTGGAGGCCCAAGCACTGAAGCTCCACTGACAAGCTTAGAGGAAAAAGTATTGGCTGTACTTGGAACGGAAGCCGTCTACGGAATTCCAGGTGTACGTGAAACAGTGGGATGTACCTACCTTAATTGAGATCTCTTATCACTCACTTATCTCAATTGTGACCACAGAGGCCAAATTGATTATAACATTGGGAAATCAAAGTTATTTGCATTTAAGGACGTTCACTGTCTTCTTGTCGGGGCAGCAATCATCCCTGGTATATACCTACTGTATGTTATTAGACTGAGAACATAAATTTATTTCACGTTTATTCTAACATTATAATCAATATAATAATACAGGTAACGGATGATCAACATCTTTCTGAGACAACACATCTAGACACTCAGACGGCCCTATCACTTGTTAAAGAAAAATCCCCAGTGGATTTCCTGCTGCAGAACTCCCTCACTGAGGACACTGTCAAAGTTGAACCCATGGGACTAAAAAGAAAAATAAATAAGAGCAGAGGTAGAATGTTTGCTTCCATTATTTAAATTATTTTATACTCCCCTACTCTTATTTATTATATTCTATTAACTCAATTATTTAGTAGTCCTACCTTATATAGTCATATTTAATAAGATGTATTAAATAGGACTATAGTACGTAGATATCTTATGTCATTAACCCTTTTCAGAGTCCAGTGATAAAGAGCTTATAAATATTGAGAGAGAAAAATTATAAATAAAGAGGCAAACATTGGAAATAATGAAGGATTATAAAAAGCAAAAGTTAGAAACACTTAATAGCTAATGTTATGCAAGTCTTAATTCCCTTTAGATTTATCCACATCAAAACATCACTTAATTATCAAAATCATCTGTTACTTAATTTTGAAACATTTTGTTATGATAAAAAAAATCTTATTAGATTTTAAATGTAAAAATATTATGAATAGAATAAGAATTTTAATAGAAATTAATAGAATCGTTTCCTCCTTTCAGGATTGCAGAAGCACTTGAGAAATTAGAAGGAATAAAATAAAAGAAAAAACAATGAATGTACGATGATTTTTCAACACTTTATGCAATGAAGAAATTAGACAAATAATAATTGAATACATTGTGATTTTACTGATTCTATAAACATTCTCTGTGATTTTTTATTACTCTGTATTTTATTAATGAATAACTTATTAACATTTTGTCTTTAATGATACTTTGTAGGCAAGTAGGTAATTAATAAATGAAAAACTTGTAAAGTGTTTTTTTTTAAAGTGCATAGGCAATTCTCTGTTGTAGGCTTTCCTTTCAGGGTAAGAAGGTCAGACGGCAGTCGCGTCCATAAAAGCCATAGGTAAAGCCAAACCAAGAGAAGGAGCAAGTGGACGGGCTTTGAGGTGAAAGTCTTGGATGCAACCGGAAAAAACGCTGAAATGATGATGATGAGGCAATTGAGGAATAACAAAATAACTGGAACGCATTTTATGTTTTTATATCTGTAGTTATTATTTTTCATGTAATTACACAAAAACAATGTTACCAATCAAATTATACAGGCATAAACTTGCTAAATATAAATAAATATTCTAGGATATTATGCCCAGCCTAATCTAGACCCAAAATAAGCATAGCTTAACTTATACCATTTGGTGTATTATGGGTTCTAGAATGCAAAGGAACATACTTGATACATAATATACCTAGATTACAGATAAATAAACATTTGTATATATTTATATATTATTGATATAAGGTGTCACAAA
The DNA here is from genome assembly GCA_946251805.1 of Cybosia mesomella. Classification (NCBI taxonomy): domain Eukaryota; kingdom Metazoa; phylum Arthropoda; class Insecta; order Lepidoptera; family Erebidae; genus Cybosia; species Cybosia mesomella. Next base: position 7,521,083 of record OX276406.1, read on the forward strand.
ATTAGGTCTCTGAATATGGTGAGATGACTTAGTATCGACAAAATATGTATTTGATACAAAAAAAATATCGGGTGAAAAAAAAAAAAAAAATTAAAATATAAAAACACCACCAGCGACCAGCGTCACGTGACGCGACGAGCACGTGACGCACGTGGTAGGCGTGCAGTCCTCGCAGTATTCTCCAAGCGGATGTGTGGGAAATACCTAAATCGCGACCAGCGTCACGTGTGCTCATCGCGTCACGTGACACTGGTCGCTGGTAGTGATTTTTTTTTTCATTTTTTGTTTTTTTATTTTATTTTACCCGATATTTTTTTTGTTTCAAATACATATTTTGTCGATACCAAGTCATCTCACCAAATTCAGAGACCTAATTTTGTGACACTTTATATAGGAAGAGCTGCGCAAAAACTGCATTAATGCCTATAATCTTCATGTTACTGTCACAAATCTGTAATTAGTCAAGATATTATATTATTTTATAAAACTATTAGTACAGAGAATGCAGTTTTTGTTATGTATTATCAATTATTATATTCCAAATAAATAGTTATCTTATATGTGTATTTCCTACATACATATACACACATACACCTGTATTTCCATGAAGGGGTATCCTGTATAACATGAATACAAAATTGAGGTATGAAGCTTTACTTACAATGGCAACATTAATAGCAGTAATAATAAATCCACTTACATTGAAATATCACTTTAATCATCAGCTTCATTTTTTATTATGACTTACGACGAGAAATAACTTTATATTTTGATATTTTGTTGTAAGTTGTAAATGCTGCCCTTAGACTAGAGCAGTGTTGCCTTTTTTCTACCGCGCATGTAATTCCATTACGGTTTCTTTACATATTTTTTATAGGATTATTATTAAATATTTATAATAATTGACACGCGGGCAATTTAAATCAGCTCAAGGGCAATTTTTCTACGCTTGGTAGAACAAAAAATAACCATTTTTTAAAGAGATACGGGTATTTGAAAAGGTGAAAAAAGGAAAATGATATTTTGAATTTTCCTGGGAAAACGAAAGACGGGCTCATAAATTAATTAACGTAGTACGAAAGGGCTAATTAAGATTATCAATATATTTTTTTTTATATCGAAATTTTCATTTTTGCAGGCCGAAACATGCCCGGTGGCACATAACTCAAACTCAAAATGTACTTTACCAAAAATCGAAGCAATCATAGATTATTATATACTAGCTGACCCGGCGAACTTCGTACCGCCTTAGCGTAAATTTGATGCACTACTTTATTTTGTATAGCTGACCTATCTTAAGTATGCGTACCTATTCAATTTGAACTGGAATCTATGACGTTGATCTGAATGACGTTGACATTCGTAACGCGCTTTTTTTAAATATGCAAAATTTAATGTATATTTTTCAATCTTTCTGAGAGATTTTCTTAATATTTTTTTCCGTAAGAACCTTGTACAGAGTATTAGAAAACTACAAAAAAAAATCAGCCAAATCGGTCAAGCCGTTTTCATGCTATGTCGTGACAACGGAAAACGGGTTTCATTTTTATATATATAGATGAAGCAATCTTTCGGAGAAACATTATTATCATGGAAAAATATAATAAATAACGGAAAGAAACAAGAAAACGGGATAACGTTTTGTCGAATACCTACGATGATGATTAGATCTTTAGCTTCTGTAATAATAGTTTTTATAATAATTGTTATTCGTAAAATAGGGCCTGCTGCGGTAGCGTTATCGCAGTAAGAGCTTAACACCATCTTGACGTTTTGAGGTAGCAGTAGCAGTATCTGTTAGGCAATTCCATCGCACCCCAGACGAGGTAGCTGTACTTATGCTAACCGTATAGATAGTGTGAGTATCGGCCTCAAATACGTATTTATAAAATAGCGATATACGTACATACGTACAATGAAATTGCGTTTCTTCAGATACATAATCTTGAAACCTCCTCATCCTTGCGCCAATCCTAATCGCATCCAAAGCTCGCAATTTGGAGATCTGGGCTCCAAATCGGTCTCCTGCTCATTTTTTTTTACTCCACTCAGCTAGCAGACGAAGCTCACGGACCCACCTGATTCGAAGCGGTTACCGTGGCCTATGGACGTGTCCAACACCAGGGGCGTCAAACTCGCGCAGCCGACCTTCTACTGCCGTCTGACCTCTCAATTTCTAGAGGAAAGCTTGCACCAGAACCTCGCCAGGGATTCAGTAGGTTTATCAGCTTGCAGGTAAGGTTGACGTGGCCTACAAAGATCTTTATAGGTAAGGATAAGATGACTTTGAAAAGCAAAACCTTATCTGAAGCACAAATTACATAATATTAATCTAATTCTGAACATCCAAATCGTTAGTCGTTTCCGAGTTAGTCAATAAAACAAAGTCCTGTTAGTAAGACCGTTTATCATATATTTATCAGCTTTAATTTTTAGATTTGTCACCGCCTATACTGTGTCATTATGTGGTTTTTTTTGCGGATATCCCCACGGTTACCCACTGCCGGCCAGCCGTTAGTTATGTCGGACTCTCTAATGCTGGGGTGTACGGTGGCCTAATAGGGCAATTTCCTCGCACCCCGGCTAACCCTAGGCCATCTACGGCTTTGAGATTGCCCCTGTAGGATACCGTGCTTATATAAAATATGGGATATTCACGAAATAAATTCAGCTGAAATGGTAATCAAAATAATTTGATTCTAAGGCGGAACGAAGTTTGCCAGGTCAGCTTTTAATGTATCCTACTTCTTACTAAAATGTGAAAGTTGTTACTCAATCACGCTCAAACGGCTGAACAGATCTGGCTGAAATTTGTTATAGGGATAGATTATAGTCTGGAATAACACATAGGCGGGCAACAGCTACTATTGCATATACACATATGAAGTCGGTTAAAAAGAAATGCTTGTTAAATAGCTTGATAGACATAGACCAATAATACATTGTTTATATATTGGTCTATGGTGATACATTTGTATTATTATGGTTGTGAAGATATTCAAAATCCGGCTGGAGTAAGTACCTACTCACTATGAGTAAAAAAAAAGAAACAAGATACAAAATTCGCATTAATATAATTTATAATAAACCTATATACATAATTATCTTTATGTTATACTCACAGGACCTCAACATTATTCCATCCAAGAAAAATAAAACGGTTGTTAGAGCCAATAACAATTACAAATTCTTTCTTATTGCCACATCGCATACAGCAGTAGTTTGATAATTTACATTTTAAGTTAAGGAAAGTAGGGTAAATGTTTATGATAAAGTAATTTTTCTTGCAGCATTTTCATTAACGGCACTTTCATTATACTGTCAATATTTAGTGAATCCAATATAATTCTATTTAATTTACTTTTTTTTTTTCTATTTAATTTAATTTACCGACTTGTTTTGTAAACAGCTCTACATATTTATAAATATCTAACATTTCAAAGTAAAAAATCTATACTTTATCTACATTTTGTGCTCTTATATGAACACTATGGTTTGCCACAGAGCGAAACTTTTGTTTTTGACCACTGGACTTGGACCATAACATTCCAAGTGATGGTCGCTACTGTCAAAAATAGTTGTTTTACTGTTTTAACATTGGCACTAGTTTATTACAGTTAGCACCTTTGCGTAGACAATACTATGTCTATTATGTTTATTGTATCAGATTAATAATGTTCTTCGTAAACAAAACAAATTTAAAAAAAATTGGTAGTTGATCATAAAACAAAACAAACCAAACACCCGAGAAAGACATAACAACACTACATTTTTATTGTCCAAGGGAATGTTAAAATAACATAGATAAGATCAATATCACAATATTAGCGGACAACATAACGTCTCTACCACAAAATAAGACAATTCTTGCACCGAGGCGCGATCCATTTTAGAATATTAAACTTTTGGCTTACCTCAATATCTGAATACACAATGTTTCATTCATCATGGATTTGAAACTTCCAACTTAGTTTCAATTCAACTATTTAAACTAAATGTAACGGTTATTTTAAAAACTATTTTATAGCTTTGTCCATTCCTAGGATTTTTAAAAATTCTGGTTCTACAGACGAATCTATTATCTCAATACATGTTTACTGTAGAAGAAATATAAATTTTATCTCAAACTACAACAAATTGTCGAAATTCTGGTTATTAATTCACAGATATCTATCGAGATTGAAAAAGAAATTCAAATATTTCTAGATTTTGATAAAATGACAAATATTTTACGTATGAAAACGTTATTATAATTGTTTAAGTATGTTATTTATTTAATAATATTAAATAGAAATTATATCTGCTTATGGGGATAGTTACCATCCCCTTTAAGTTGGACCCACATCAGTGCAATAAGAATCATCAACTAGATATCTCACACAAACAACAAACCTTCTTATAGAAATAATATTTCGTTAATTTTACATTACCAATATCTATTATTACTTCCGAACACATGTCTTCCTAAGGGTAACGACATATCTAGCGAATATTTTTCTCATAATTTTATACAATTCGAATATAAATTTTAGGTTTACAGGCCACTGAAGATAAAAAATGCTTCTTATGGGTAAAGAAAAGAGCACCACGGCGATATAAGGCCTTTTACCTTTATGATGATTTTACAATAAGCAAAATAATGTTTTGAGGTTTGAAACCCACCACTCACCTCAATATTTTAATGTTTTAAAGGTGCAACATAAAATAGACTTCAGACCGTATTTTACCTTATAAATTAATTTGGTGCACCTCTAATTCAAGTTTTTACTGCAAGAAGTGAGGATGAGTTACACTGCTCAATCATATATCACGAAAATTTGTTATAAAATCATACGTATGCAGGTGTAGGCATTCATTTCACTTAACCTAGTTACACTTGAAATATTCCTTGACCTGAGTAAACATGTATTATATCAGTGGTCATGTGTCGGTTGGTCTGTCATCATGATGGTTTTGGTCAAGCTCTTCTAGGGTGTCGCTTGAGGAGTGTGTCATGTCGCTTAGTTCATCAATTTGTTTCTGCTTCTTTCGAACGTTCCAGTGTAGGCATTCTGCTAGAGAATCGAACCAGTCGGATATCTGATCCTGTGCGCATATGGACGGCACAGGGTACACGGAAGTCGTTACGTACAGGCTGAATGACAAACAAAAATAGGAAAAGATAAAGTTTTTGGTCATATTACTTGATTGGATGCGATGAATCACCGTATTCCACGACTCACCCTTATCATTTATCTTAATTTGGAAGCTGTCAATTCAGTGTAAAGAATTTAATAACCGTTGTCATTCCTCGATTTCCCTATTTTAAGGTTTATTTTTAAAAGTCAAATCAATTTAAGGGTGAGTAGTGGAATGCATATTATATACCCAACAATCAATCTGCTACAAAGCGAATGAATGAAATAATATCATATTTACATAATGACGGGGCATAACGATTATATAACAGAAGATAAACTCTTCTCATGCTTATCTAATGTGATAGCAAACTGAAATTAGGATTTCAAGTGTTCTTTTAAGCTGGTGTATTAAATAAGTACATCTAATTTTGAACATTAAAAACCGCGTGCATTAAAACTACTAAACATGAAAAGCAGAAGCGCAAACCAGTATACAATTTATATAAGTAGGTATGCAATTATATACCTAATTTTAGAAACCACAACCAGATATATAAATAAGCTAGTTAAGCTACATTATTTTATATGTAGTAGATCAACACCAACAATAGAAAGTGTGTTTGTATTATCACTCAAAACTCGATGTTTATTCAAAGAAGTACCCCCAATGAAATTTGGCGTCGCCATATACTCGTGAGATATTATCTATTTGTACTATACAATTTGAATTACGTAGGATACCGCTGAAGTTCACTTTGTCTCAAATTGAAAGCGTATGTAGGTACTATATAACAATAAGAATAATCCAATTGAAATATCAAAATTCTAAATTGCTTTCATTAGTTTTTTCTAACATAATACGCTCGAAATTCGAGAACAATATGTTGTCGCGATCGACCTAAATAATACAAACGACTAGCACATCCTGTTACCTATCGCCAGGCCTGAGAGTCAACTGCGAGCGTCCGTCGAACGAAACGCTGGCCACGCAACGCGCTTCTAGGGTGGGCATTATCTGAAACAAGCCCTCAAACCTCAATTCATTGTATTTAATAACACGAGCAGTGACGATGATGCTTATGGGTTGATTTAGTTACTCTAGAATTACGGTAGTTGATTAATTAAAATGTCGTGAAATAGGCTCAGTCAATGAGGAATGTAGTCATAGTAAACGCGATTAGGCAATGACTACATTTACTTGTAAATATTCGTCAGGATAGTAATTCAAATTCATCAGTATATTAGTAGACCCTTTCGGTGTTTTTGTAAACATCGTGTTACAGAGCGAAGATAAATAGCCCTAGCACATTATTTAAATAAAAATAAAGAAGGTCGCAGAGACAAAAATAAATAGACATGAAGTGTTACAAGGGCTAATCACTACTTATATGTAGAGACCAGTACATGCGATACAAAGCTTATTACAGCGAGCGTGCACAGTGCATTACTAGTAACCCCTAGTTAGGTCTTAGTGTACCTATCTCCGTGATGCAATGCTTGTCGGTTCCGTCCGTCGAACGATACCCACATGGCGTTACGCGCGTCCGGTGACAGTGCGATCTAGAAATATCTTCACATTAAACTCTGCGTGAGGAATTATAAAATGTACTGCTGCTGTGAGGAAAAACAGTATATAAAATAATAGTATATAATATAACAAGGAACAATTCGAATGTCAGCAGCACGGCATCAGTGAGGAGCTACAAACGCAATAAGCCTACTACTTGTTATAAAATATACCCAGTACTAGACTTGAAATTACAATCGAATCTTTGCGTCTTAAATCGATTATGAAGTTGTGATGTTGTGTCCAAATATCACTTCAAGAAAGTTTCACTTATAGATGAACCGTAGAACAATATTTCAGTGTCTAACAAAATAAGAGGAGTTTTCCAGCAACAATTGTATTTTTCTCATGATTGTATCTCTGTTAACGCCGTAATCGCATCAGCTTTGAGAATATTCCAGAGCAAAATTTTTCAAAGTTTATTCCAAAAATCAATGCTTAACTTTAAGTTTCGATGAAGTTGTAGCGTAAATGTATATAGAACCGGTTGCAAAGTTTAGTTGCGATGGCGCCCGAAAGGAGATTATCTATAACACAACAGAATAGTATCATATTGCCTTTTGCAAAAGTAAGAGCCTCACATCCTCGGTTTAGTAGACGCTGGGTATACTGTAGTTTTAAAACATAATGAATATGTGCAATGGACTACATCTAGCTTTTATTTATATATTTGTCACAATGCTACAAATAAAAATACTGCCCGTAGATAATGTATAACATTTTAATTATATTCACCTTGAGTTCCACTCCAGCTGGAACCACAATAGGTCTGAATGATAGCGAATGGGGGCAAATAGGGGTGACCATAATGGCTGGTACTGACGGATGGATCATACTCGCACCAGCGGCTACTGCGTATGCTGTGCTGCCGGTCGGCGTTGATACTATTAAACCTGGAGATTTGAAACGATATAGCCAATAAAATTATAATAGTGATTACGTCGTGGTTTATAATAAGCAACGTAAATCACAAAGAACTAGTTTACGTGACTAATTCCGTTCCCTTACCGTCTCCTTGAACTGAAGTGATATGCTTCCCATCCAAAAACAGATCAATGTTAGATAGGTAAGGTGAAGGTCCACGGTCTACGACCACCTCGTTTAGCACCAGAATGGTAGTCGGTTTTTTCTTATCCTTGCCATCTTTGTCATCGCGACTTTTGCGTAACACTACGCATTGGAGACGCGATCGTAACGTCAGGGCTGCGTGTCCTGGAAAATGATGTTAAGGAACGTGAGAGACTAAAGTAAATCACTTATGTTAATGAAGTTTTAAACTTTTGCGTTTCATGATATACATTAAAGTTAATGGGAAATAACGAGATTGTGGTATACGTGTATACATAATGTGAAGGTATGGCTTCCAAAGGTATTTTTTATATACCTATACCACGATGTAGTTGGTATTTCAAATTAAATGAGCGAAGTCAACAAATCAAATTATTCATCTAGGTTATATACATAGCGATAATTTTAAAAGTACATTTAGCACCGGACTGGATAAATATATTACGGGAATACCTCCTTCTTATGATTTTCAATTACGTTTTCATTTTTTAAGAATGTAAGGATGCGCAAAACAATACGATTTATATTACCTTGCCCCCGCTGGCCGGCGGGGGGGTATCCGAGGGGATTTCCGCACGAAAGGTACTCAAACTTAACACACTTAAAAGTATTGGTTTTCGATGAAGTAAGTAATGAGAGTAACAACTTAAGCGATATAAAAAATCCGTTCCCGCAGGGGGAACGCACAGGTATATTTCGTGAAGCAATTAATATTATTTTATATAGAGAACTAAGGACTTTAAACAGTTTAATTTTTTTTTCTCGAAAACGGTAACTTTTAGCGAAAAACTTTTCAGACATTTATTTTAGACTTAAAAATGGCCTATCGATTAAAAATGTTTCCGACACCAAGAATGTTCACCGGTTAGAAGTTATGATTTTTTTCCCGAAAAATTTTGGTTTTTTCCCCCTTCACTTTTAGTTAAAGTTTTAATCTTATAGGTTTATATTTAAAAGTTGTTGGTATTCATGTATACTATGGGATAAAATTAGAACGGTTCGAATATCTTTCATGGAACGTGAAATTTTGAGGAAAAACTGATTTCACAAAAAGTGCGGCCCCACGGTCCCCTTAGGCCGGATTCCACCCGTTCACGAACTTAAACTAAGTTTACACCCAAGCAAATTTTGACCGCAGTTTGAAAGCGATCGGGGCAAAAATGCGACCGTGAGAGTGCCGCAAATTTTTGGTCATTTCAGACTCAGGGGTTCATAACTAGACCTCCTATGAAGAATTTTTTTTTAAATTCGACAGTAGTCAAGAAACCAATAGGTAGATCGATTTCATCGAAATCTACCTAAAACTAAACCACAGAAGAAACTATAGTTTGTAGCTATATAGTTTGTAGTCCAATAAAAGGAACATAGACAGATAGAACACACACATAACATTTAAAAAATTACAAAATAAAAATAAAAGTTCAAAAACATTTAAATGTACCTACATATATTGTGTACATGGCTACAGATTAACTTGTACCTACTTTTTTACTCAGTGATTGGTGGAATACTATTCGAAGATGGGTAGTGGAATTCACGCATCCATTAGTAAATTACGAGGAAAAATATAGTAATACGGTAAAAAGTAATCCCGGTTAGCTTAAGATCTAGGACGATGGCATAAGAGAGATCTATATCTACCTAGTACTATTTAAAGGCGGCGGTAAATGATGATGGCATTCACATCCCAAAGTCATGCCTACAAAAAACCTTAAACCCATTGTACGTGTTATTGTTTTGTATATAGTCGTACGTATACCTAAGTCTAAGACCTAGAATCCTATAAAGAAGTAAAATTTTGTGTAAGGCTTACCTTCTAATACATTCATAACCTGGTCTTGGAAGTTGTTGAACTCGAACGGCGTGAGGAATCCCAACGAACCCAAGTGAAATGCCATTACGGGAGGTACCGATTGCTGGAAAAAATTTTTTTTATAAATCGTGCGTGATAGATCTTTAGAGTCCAAGCTAACCTCACCTGTTAGATGGCGTGGTGGTAGTTCGAGATCATTGGTGGAGCTATATTCTTTTATTATTAAATTTCAGAAGGGATTGAATAATTTGAAAAAAAGAATAGTAAAATTTGTCTCACCTGGAACAAGGAACTAGCGTGTAGTAACGTCCCATCTCCTCCTAGGCATATAATGAAATCGATCTTGTCGGTCAGATCGTCCTGACCCGCCCTGAACGTCATGAGCCGTTCTTTGACCGACGTAAAGTCGCCGTACTCAGCAAGCAATGTGTCATCTAACACAGCAGCTTCGACGAACACCACCATACTCTTGTCCTGGAATAGTTGATAAAGTTTTTCAGTTAAATTAAAAATGGTGTTGTTCAATTAATTAGCAATTCACGTAGTAATTCGCTACCTACATCGATAACGGAATTTAAATTAAATAATACATCAAATGGTCGTAGAGTGAAATGGCAAATTTAACTGTAGAGGAAACTATTATTTAAAACTCTATCTAGAGTGTAACTCATAGATACCTAGTATATTTGTTAAGTGGTGTAACTCTATTTAAGAAGATACATACAGCCGCAAAAGTCCATTAAGACACAAAACACCTGAACACTTTAACCAACCGTAAGAAACTTTCTTTAATGTTAATACATTTTTTTTTTATCGTTGTGAATGCTGTTACGGACGGCACCGCCGGCTACGGGGTGGTAACCGGAGATCGAGTGTGGGACTCTTCCATCCAACAGGTCACTCCTTATGGCTGCGACTCCCAGGCCGGGCAGGCCGCAAGTGTGTGCTGCGCCGAGTCTTTACTGTAGACGCAGTGGTGGCAGGCGGGACTCGATTCCCTCCTAGCGACCTTGAACAGGACCTTCCGAAGCAGTCGTGTCCGGAAAGCACCTGCGTCAGTCGGAAGGAAAGGGTCCCGTGATGCCGCCCTACCCACTTTACAATAACCGGCTGGAGCACCTCCACGTTAGCGAAGCCAGCACGTGGAGCCTCCAGCCGGGACGACCAACTAGCCATAATCTCCATGCTCCGGTTTCACGCCACCCGCGAATCTCGATACACTTCGAGAAGCATAAGTAACTGTCGCAACTAAAGAACAAAATAATCTTGACATTGGAGACGCACAAAAGTCACCCAACGCAATATTTAATTGCTTAACATAAATATTACAGAAGATGCCTGACCTCCAAGTGCGAATTTTAATGAGCTTGACAAAGAGTATTTTGAATGTTTGAAAGTGTTAGACCAATTCTTGCACCCATGATGTCCGGCAACATATGAGACAGAGCTTGTTTTCATTATTATGCGAATTTATTAAGATTGTGGGAAACACTGCTATAATCATACCATTTGAAAAGTAAAGTTTAGTTAACCAAATTACAATTATTAATTTTTGTCTATGTAATTGTTTCGCAAATTAAAAAAACTAATTAAATAATAATGAAGCCTCGTGTAAGTTGTGTAAATTGATTGTATACAATTTTAATGACATTATAGCTACACTTAAATGTCTGTAATCATATTGAATTGCTTTTATATATCGTTTTATTGTGATTTTGATGACATTAGCTTTGTTGCTTTACATATACGAGTAAATTGAAATACGTATTTACCTTCTACCTCCAATTACCTACTTAATTCTGTTGGTTAGTTAGATATAGTATTTAAAGTTACAGTGTAAAATTCAGGAGCTTATAAATAATTTCTGCACTGGAATAATGAGTTATTAATCTATGTATATTATTGAACGAGCTCCAGTGATAGAATTACGCACTTATGCCCCATGCTTCATGGAAGTCATAAAAAGAATGAATAGATACGAGTACTTCTTTTTATTGCTCATTGATATTGTTGTAATTCTTTCTGGAGGAGAACTGCTATAATTAATTATAACTAAATAATAAAACTTAAATACCTATTCATTTAATTATAAAATCGAAACAAATTACTATGCACAATATTACCTACTTCTATTAGACTTCCCTATTAAGCCTTGCTGAGCCACAAGACCTTTTTTATTTACCGTGCGGAAATCCCCTTGGATTCTTGGAGAAACATTCAAATTGAGAACCTCCTCCTTTTTTGAAGTCGGTTAAAAAACTGTTATTTTAATATTAGAAGCAGACGCTTCAATTGTATTTTTTTGTATAGATTAATTAAATACTTCCACTAAATTTCACATGCGTTCTGAAAATGGCTGCATATAAAACAATTTTACCACATTCAAATACATTAATATTTATAACCCGATAACCCTATATTCTATGACAATTCCATGACAATAACCAGTAGGTAATCGTAGAATACGTTGTCAGTACGAGTTCTGACTTGAATAACTTTACATGAACTCGATTGATAATAGGGTATTTGACTACTGCTGAAAAATAGTTCTGTATTATGTATTACAACATAAAAATGCAGATGCCATCAATATTTTTTTGAGAACTGTTTTATTTACCATAAAAATCGATATTAAAGTTTGTTTTAAAAAAGGACGCGCCATAACGGATCCTGTGAAACGTGACGTCACACCAAAGTCAACAGTAAGCGACTTAAAGCACGTTCATATAATTATTGAAATTAGTTGCAAAAATAATGGTTTATTTTGAGATATATAAGATAACAGTGAAACATTATTAGTAATTAATAATTGAACCAGTCGATTAACACTAGGAAATGCAGAAAGCCTGTATTGAAAAACTCTGTTTACTTATGTGTGACGTCACAGAGCGTTTATAACCACGTGATCAAATCTAAAAAAAGTGAGATTTTAATCTTGATTTTTTAACAAAAAAGAAACTTATTTTATATTGAAAATTAACAAAATATGTTTTTTACGGTACATTTTATTAGGATGACAACAATTCGTACAATATTTTAAATATAGTCAAAATGCCTATTGCATCTTTTATGTCGAGGCGTTACAAAAAAAAACGCATTGGTGGAATGGTTAATGACTTAATCATTAAAGAAAAAATATTTATTCTAAAAAATGTTAATTATCGCTCGCTTACTAATGTGCCCGGTAGATGGCAATAGGCTCGCCCCCTGTTACAATGGGACCTAAAAAATAACTGGCGAATCGTGGGTGTGTAATACACCTCTGCCTACCCCTTCGGGGATACAGGCGTGAAGTTATGTTATGTTATTTATTCTATGAAACACACACAGAGTTATGTTATGACTTTGGCTTATATATTTAATGTGGTTATGCTAACATTTTTTTCTGCCAAACTAAGATCATTGTTTAGCAACGCTAGGTGTTGCCCGCGGCTCCGTTTGTGGAATACTGATCCCGTGCCAGCCGCAGCACAAGGACCTGAGATAAAAAGTAGCCTACCTATGAGCTATTATAGACTATAATCTATCTCTGTGCCAAGATCCGTTCTGGCGTTATGGAGTAGTAACGTCCATCCACAGCTAATTAGTATTAAGATATCAGCACAGTTGACACAACAATATCCGGGCACGACGTCACCAGGAAAGTCTTATCAGCGTTTTAGTATTTTGAATTGAATAAGTAATTCAGGAATTTTTCACTTTTCAGCCCCTTCTTGGTTTTGAAGTCAGTTGTATTTTTCTTTTTAAATATTTCCCTCTTTTTAATGAACGTCACGATTTATTGAACACTGAAAACTAGAAGACCATACGATGACATATTGTTAGAAAACGGCGGACATACCTTTTTTTTTTTTTTTTTTTTTTTATCGTGCGGAAATCCCTTCGGATACCCCTCCGCCGGCCAGCGGGGGCGGTTATGTCGGGCTTGCACCGACTAAAACCGCACGCCGTCTCGGGTCTTCAGACACCGGGGTGTAAGGTTACCCATAGAGCATATCCCTCGCACCCCGGCTGACCCTGGGCCATCTCACCAATAACAGCATCGCTCATCCTGTCTCCTCTGAAAGCAGAGGAGTACGGAGAGCGATGTGTTCCCGCCACGTTGGGTATTGGCCGACGATCAATGCCAACCCTATGAAGGGGTGAAGGGGAAGCCATTGACCGCCGCCCAGGGTGTACCGGCCGCTCCGATTCCGTTCCCCCCGGACTGCAGCGGGATCGGAATCGGAGCGACACTCGAGGACATACCTCCTTTTTGAAGTCGGGTAAGTATACCAAAACTTTCTCCAGAATGCACCAAATACGTTTTTGATGAATCGGTTCAACCAAACGCGCGATACCTTTTTTTTTTTTTTTTTCGTGCGGAAATCCCCTCGGATACCCCCCCGCCGGCCAGCGGGGGCGGTTATGTCGGGCTTGAACCGACTAAAACCGCACGCCGTCTCGGGTCTGCAGACGCCGGGGTGTAAGGTTGCCCGTAGAGCATATCCCTCGCACCCCGACTGACCCTGGGCCATCTCCGGTTTCGAGATGGCCCCCTCGGGTTTGGGAACCACGGTGTCCCCGTCTTGCCCCGGTTTGGGGGAGGGGCGCTAGTCGCCCCACCGTCCCGGCCTGCTTCTGCTGGGGTGACAGGCGGCCTCACCTGCCACCCCCAGGCCTGCGCTCATGGAGGACGGAGGTCGTTAAGCGACCTCCGGCGCCTGAGTCGCCTGCGACGCGAGGCGAGCATGATGCGGGCTCGGCGGGCCGGGAGGGTTCTGAACCTCTCCCGGGCGCGCTCCGCCATCTCCTTCGCGAGCATCACATGCTCGCAGAAGGAGGTGGCGGCGCCCACGCGCTCGCGCTCCGCACCATTGCCGCAATCATGCTGCCGAGCGAGAGGACTCCCACCCCGATGGCTGCCACGAGGTCACGCCTCGGCGCCTCCCACGCCGGGCAGTCCGCCAGCGTGTGCAGCCCTGAGTCCTCGCTCGCGTCGCAGTGATGACACTCAGGCATTGGCTCCTTCCTGATCCGATGCAGGTGGTCCCCGAAGCACCCCTTCCCGGAGATCACCTGCGTCAGTCGGTACGAGAGGCTTCCGTGTCGCCTCTCTAGCCAATCCTCCATGATGGGCCTTACCGCCGCTATTGCGGCGTGCCCTGCGCTTGGTCGCCCAAGTCGTTCCTTCCACTCCACCACGATGGCCTGGCGGAGCTGGGACTGCATGGCCTCGATTTCTCGATGCTCGGGGTTCAGTCCCTGCTCCCGTGCCTCCTTTCGCCACTGGTACAGTTGCGAAAGGGCTCTCGCCTCCAGGTCCCATGGCGGAGTTCCGGCAAGGAGACTCGCCGCCTCGAAGGAGATCGTGCGGTACCCGCGGATGACCCTGATGGCCATCACTCGATGCGGAGCGCGCAGCATCCGCACACCTTCAGGGCCTCCGCCCATATTGGGCACCCATACAAGGCCATGGACCGCACGATCCCCGCGTAGAGTCTCCTGCAGGAGTCATCGGGCCCCTTCATGTTGGGCAGCAGCCGCGCCAGAGCGAGAGCTGTGCCCTTCAGTTTGGGGGCCAGACTTCGGATGTGCTCTCCGAAGTCCCATCGGCCGTCGAGCACGAGCCCCAAATATTTCATTTGGGGCTTGATGCCGATGCGGTTACCTCCCACGATGAGACTGGATCCCTCAGGTGGCTTGCTCCGAGGCCCATGAAAGAACAGGGCCTCGGTTTTATGCAGAGCCACCTCGAGACCCAGCCGCCGGATCCGCTCCACGACTTGGGCAACCGCGGTCGTGGCCTTCAGGGTCGCTTCGCGGTACGTCGCTCCGCACGCCGTCACGAGCGTGTCGTCCGCGTAACACGTGACGGCGGCACCGTCTGCGAGCTCACCGCGAAGCACCCAGTCGTATCCGATGTTCCACAGGAGCGGCCCCAGGAGCGATCCCTGCGGAACACCGCACGACATATCACGCCGGCCGAGACCGGTCACGGTTGGGTAGAAGACGGCTCTCTCCGTCAAATACGCCCCGACTATGCGGCGGAGGTAGAGAGGCACTTCGTGATACACGAGCGCCTCCCTAATGCAACTCCAGGGCAAGGTGTTGAACGCGTTGGCGATGTCCAGGGACACCGCCAACATCACCTCACCCCGGGCTACTGCATCCTCCGCCAGAGCCCTCACGCGCATGATGGCATCCACGGTGGAGCGCCTCTGGCGGAAGCCATATTGGCCATCCGCCAGGTCCGGCCCCACTCTTGAGAGGTGCTCGACGAGGCGCTTCGCAATTACTCTTTCAAAGAGCTTGCACACCTCGTCGAGCAACACTATGGGCCGGTAGGCAGACGGTGAGTCCGCCGGGCGCCCCTCCTTTCGGATGAGGACCAGTTTCCCCGTCTTCCACAATTTCGGACACTGGCCCCGCTCCAAACATGCGCTGAGAAGCCCTCTCAGTCGGGGCTCGAGAGCGTCGTCGACTAGAGCTAGGACCCACGCTCGGCCTGGAATGCCGTCGGGTCCCGGGGCGGTGCGTTTGGCTCTCAGCCTTCTCACCGCCAGCTCTAGTTCTACCCAAGTGACCTCGGGCACGTCGTCGTCAACCACGTCGGGCACCATTGGCAACCGAGGCGGAGTCATCTGCGGTGGAACATGTTCCACCGCCCGCGCTGGGAACAGGGAGCTAACAACTCCTCCGAGCAGCTCCGGCTGGAGACACTGGGTCAAAGGCGGGGCCTTGGGGCGCAGTTTTCCCCTTACCATTAGGTAGGGCCGCCCCCAAGGGTCCCGCTCCAGCGTCTCCAGCAGCTCGCAGCGGGCCTCCTTTTTGGCCCGCCTTATCTCTGCTCGGAGGGCACCTCTGGCCTCCCTGTATCCCTCGTACAACTCCGCATCTGCGGGGCGGCGACGCCTCCTACGGAATCGGGCCCACCGGCGGTGCGTGATCACGCAGGCCCGTCTGAGCCTCGCGATCTCCGACGACCACCAGTAGACCTGACCCCTCGGATTATAGGGCGGAGCCCTAGGCATCGCCGCGTCGCAGACACGGGTCATGGCCTCCCGGAACCACTCCGCCTCATCGTCTACGTTGACAGGCCTGTCCGGCGCAGAGGCCCAGGCCTGTACGATGGCGGCTTCCAGGAGGAGCTCCCGATCTAGTCGCTTAAGTGCCCAACGTGGCTCGGGTGGAGCCGGTGTGGCCGGCGCATCGCTCGCGGGGGCGGAGACGTCAAACCGAATATATCGGTGATCCGAACTTGTCTCCTCCCCCAAAACGACACGCCAGCCCTGAACACGTCGCGTCAACGAGGGACTCGCGAACGAGATGTCCACGATTGAACTGGCCCTCGAGGTCACGAACTTGTCCACGGCTCCCCGATTTAGGAGGTCTAGGCCGAGTCCTTCGGCCCAGTCCTCCAGTGCCCTGCCTCTATCCCCCGCCGGGCCCCTATCGTGACGGGAACCCCACGCCAACGACCAGGCGTTGAAGTCCCCGAGCACAAGGACCGGGCGGGGGTGGCAGGCATTGACGACGACTGCCAGCTGACGGAGCCATTGCTCATATGAGTCATCAGCTATGTCTCGGCTCGGCGTGAAGTAAGCAGCCACGACCGCTATGTCGCCAACCGCCGCCGCCACGCAGCCGGGTCCCCTTGCAACGACGGCAAGAGGGGGGCTGCCGGCGGCAGGGTTGTGCACCAGTGAACGCGCGATACCTAATCCCGGACAAACATACCACCTTTTTTTTAAGTCGGCTAAGTTTACTAAAACCTACAAAAATCGCGAACACACATACATTCAAACATACCAGACAAAAACAGTGAACCTCCTTTGAAGTCAGTTAAAAATCGCTGGAGCCGTTGCCAAGATACAGGAATTGTTCATTTAAAGGTATTAGATGTAGCATGCAGTGAACATAGTATATTATTAAATTTAATAAAACGAAAATTACAAACAAAAACAATAATTGCTATTGGTGCCACTGTACCACAGAGTAACTTATGATCGAATGCCTTAGTATTCAAGACAAACTTTCGCTTCGCACACCAATATACCACTACTCGTGTGTAATTATTGTAATTAATAAACTGCACATGCTCAATTGCGCACATCAACACACAGCTGAGGTTGAACAACTTCTTCATCGAATTAGGGCGGAAGTGAATCACTTTTAAACATTTTGGGCTGCTTTTAAACTATATAGATGGTTTGCACAACATTACCCTGATAAATAGATGATTTTGTTGTTGTGAAGCATGTTATTCGTGTCTGTGAAATGTGACGCACTAGGATAAAAATAAATAATAGAATAAAAGAAATAAGAGAAAGCTTGCACCATCACTCAGCTAGTGCTCTGATGCTGCAGAACTCATGCGGAACACAACTAAAACATATGCGGTGCTATGTAAGTGTCTAAGAATTTCGTAGATGTAGATTGTAGAGGTGTTCGGGTCCCTCTACAGAATTTGTTTTGTTTAAAGCGCAGATATTTGCAAGTAATGAATGATACTTGAGGGTTTTGGGCCAGATAGCTGGTAGAATGTTATCTTGATTTTTACTCTAGCACAGACTAGAAAGCCTATTACCGCCCTGAGTGTGGACTCAGGGCGGTAATAGGCTTTCTAGTCTATGCTGGTGTGAGGCACGGAGTTAGCCTTACACCCACAGATTTGAGCTAGCCACAGGACCTCTTCACTGACAAAACAAATAAAAAGGCTAGAAAGTGAAAGACTTCGCAGTGCAGCGTTCACAGCTCTAGTAAACCTTCTAAGCGTACAGAACAAAATTTCACGATTTGCATCTCTCCTTGCACTCATTGTCGCTACTTGCGGTCAATCCGTGCATATTATACTGATCAAATTTCTATCTAATTCAGCGAGTTGGAGTATGCCATACAGAAGATATGGATCATGACATATTTTAGTTTACAGGATTCCATTTCAAAGGTTATAGGTATTTGCCCAAAACAAACTATTATTTAGTAATTCATTAAGTTATTACTTACATGAACAAGCCAATGGACAAGTTGTACGAATGGCACGAGGATGGTGGCATCGTGAACTTTCTTGATGACCAGCACGGTGAGCGGTGGCTTGTACCAAGTCAACCGCTGCGAGGCGGGATCTTGGATTTGCCTGAAAGTGATACATTATTTTATTAGTTACAGGGGAAAATTTCAGAAGAACCAATATTTATGTTATTGATGTAAGACTCTAATTTCTCAAGCTATTGCATTCATACTCGTAGGAGAAGCATACTGCCGTCCTCAAGCTAAAAGGCGGCAAAGTGACTTCTGGTCAATTTTTACATCTTCACTTTGAAGAAATATTTATAGATTTCAACAGCAACTTTATTCTCGTAAATGCTCAAAAATGTATCTATCCACTGTTAAATGACAACGTAATTGCAGATTTTTAGAAAATACTACCATAGGTTTTAATATATGCCCCTCATTTTTCAGCTCTAGCTCGAAATTTGCTTTTTCACTTAACCGTTTTTTAGTTTCAGAACGGCAGCAAAGACTTTCAGTAAAAGGTATAGCTGCCTTTTACGTTTCCCTTTTAGCATACTCTTTATCTAGCTAGATCATCTGAGTCTAGCCAGATCATGGACAGATGGTTTTATTCATGATTCGAAAACATCAACGACCCACATTGCGTTCAGTATGGCGTGAATGTCTGTTTATATGTGGTTGTTAGTAAATCTGAACACAAAGGGGCGCTCTTTTAAGAGTTAGTTGGAGAAACTACATAAAAATAAGTTTAACTCCATAGACCATAAGGTTATTTGTATGCTGATAAAATCCGTCAACCTTGACGGAATTCAATATGATGTCGGGATATCCAGTTTTTTATTCTTTTATCAGTGTTAGCGCTTTACAAATCTTAAGGCTTTCACGGCCGGAGTTGCATGTAGAATATACTGCTTCCGGGCTGTTTGGCCGTGGTCCATAGGAAACTTGTGTTCCAAACGTTTCGTCGATCACTGTGGTCGACATCTTCAGTGGTATAAGTAAAGATCATCATACGAAATATAATTGTATTAAGTATTCAATTCATGTTATAATCAAAATCGGTGGCTAGCAATAATACGTTAGATTTGAACACCGCCTATGGATTGGATATTGTTTTGATTTCATAATGTGTAGTAATGTATTATAATTATTAATGAAATTGTAATATATTAATGACCTTGATTAACAGTATTTATTCAAAGTAGTCGGGCGCCCAATAATTACGTGAGGCGTTAAGGGGGAGGGAGGGTATTGACGCAAGAAACATTGTAAAATTGCGTGGATATTTTTTAAATATATTTTTATTGCTTGGTATATATACGGTGCAATGTGAAGATTATTCATAAACAAAATAATGTTTTACCTGTTATAATAAAGATACGACGAAGTAATAATTTCGGCAAAAAAAAAACTAACTTACTAGTTACAGATTTTTTATCTATATTTTTGGTTTACTTAATCTAATGAAATTTCCTATTGAGGTTATGGGGTAATAAGAAGTGTGAAGTAAACATTTTATCATCGCTTTTTATTCAAATCTAAATAAAAATCATATTTTAGACGTTATAGGAGGGTGGGTCGGGGGGGGGGGGGCACCACTTTGGAAGTGTCTCTCGCGCCAACTATTCAGTTTAGAGAAAAATGATATTAGAAACCTCAATATCATTTTTGAAGACCTATCCCTAGATACCTCACACGTATGGGTTAGATGAAAAAAAAAACAGAGTTTCAGTTCTAAGCATGGGGAGCGCCCAAAATTTATTGTTTTTTTTTCTATTTTTGTGTGAAAATCTTAATGCGGTTCACAGAATACGTCTACTTACCAAGTTTCAACAGAATAGTTCTTATGGATTCGGAAAAAAGTGGCTGTTAGATACGGACGGACAGACAGACAGATATGACAAATCTATAAGGGTTCCGTTTTTTGCCATTTGGCAACGGAACCCTAAAAAAACGACTTTTTGTTCCTCCCTTACAAAACGCCAATTTCATATGTAAGTACCTAATATATATACCTATATATATATAGTGTCTGTTTGTAATATTACAATAATAGGTTCTGAATAAATGCATATGAGTGTATATACATGTAACAAAACAACATTTTTTTTTAATTTTGTCTGTCTCTCTTTCTGTATGTTTGAATTAGGTATGCGGACGAAGTCGCGGGCACAGCTAGTAGAATGAAAAACAAAAAAATCTAATACTCACATAACCATTGCTGAGTTCTTCATTATTCTGCCACATGGTCCAAACTGCTGTATAGGCGAGGGTGCATTCAGAGACCTCGTCCGCCTGAAACAAAATACAGTTGCTATCAACATACAAGTATAAATAGGTAAGCTTACACTGTGCTCCCCCTTACCGTATTTGCCTTTTATGGGTGCGGCTGCCGTTTGACCCTGGGGGGGCTGGGAACCCCGAAAGGAGAGCTTGCGCCAGAGGCTTATCCGGTAATCAGCGGGTATACCTGTTTGCAAGTGGCTTGGGCCACGAGTATCTTGGTGGGACCCCATATACCCAATAATTTTGTCCCATTAATCATTATTATTGACGGTACATTTTTTTTCTTGCGGAAATCCCTTCAGGTACCCCCCGCCGGCTAGCGAGGACGGTTATGTTGGACTTGAACCGACTAAAACCGCACGCCGTCTCGCGTCTTCAAACGCCGGGGTGTAAGGTTGCCCATAAAGCATATCCCTCGCACCCCGACTGACCCTGGGCCATCTCTCAATTCAATCAATCTTTCAATTCAATATTAATTTCTAAACGTGATAATCTTAAAAGCTAATGTAAGTATATTTTAGTCTATCTATTCAATAAATATGAGTGTCTTCATACATCTTTTTTACATGCGGAAACCCCCTCCGGCTATAATAATTCAGGTATGTCGGACTCGAACCGAGTAAAACCGCATGGTGTTTCATCACAATGGGTCGTGTAGTGTGTCACTTAGGAATCATGTGTGCTCTAGAAACGATAGCCCTGAGACCCCGACCGGCCTTGGCTACTATAATTGGTGACCCGGACGTGTTGTTAGGGGTTAAAACCACCCTCCCCTATAGAGAGACGCGCGCGGAAACACGCACCCCTAGCGTGGGTCTGCTTCTGTTAGAGCAACCAGTCTAGGCATAAACGCAATTTTAACAACGCAAATTTAATTAATTTATATGCACATATTTGATTTGAATTGTTTTAATTTAAATTTATGGGTCGTAGAGGTACCTTTTTAAAATATTACGTCTAAACAGTCACTTCGTCATTCATTATCAGTAGCATGTTCTAGTAGTTTCGCTAGTAAATTGTAAGTTATTACCTATACTTTAGATATAGGTATGGTATGATAAACGCTGCGTCTGAGACAAAGGAGCAAGAGAGACGAAGTCATATTGACGTGGCCGTTATAAAAAAAAAGGTGTCGCAAAAGATATTTTTTGCAAAACTAAATTAAAATCGCTCATTAGGGGAGATCTATGTCCAGCAGTGGACTAGAATAGGTTGATGATGATGATGATGAAATTAAAATCAAGAATTTGTTTTATTTTTCACTAAGTTACGCGATAGTTTTGTTGGGGTGTATAAAAAAGGTTTTGGTGATTTCTGTCATGTCATAGTACCTAGTAGTGCTCATATCTTGAAGGGTCTGATAGAATTTTGTAGGATTTTTAGGCATATTTTTTTTATTCCAGCTTTTTTTTGTCGATATTTTATTCACGGTCGTATTCATTATACCTAAGAAAATGTATTTAAGTATTTTTCTAGAACCAATATTCCGAGCTAACTAGCTATGCTTACTTTGGGCCTAGACAGCGCTGTGTAGTGTTTCGTAGAATAGAATCGAATATTTTACTTGAATTTGTGATAGCAGCAGTTATTCTTCGAACTGCAAAGAACTATTGCAGATCGCGTCATATCGCATTGTCGTCACTTATATCATAATGTACATTATGACATAAGTGTATTAGTAACCCACTTGAATACACATTTAGTGATAATATGCACGTGGGTTAAAAAGAGAGAGCAGTATTTGAGGCACATATTTAGTTGATAGGTGGATGTGCGATGTGGTCACGTTTTGCAACGACCACCAGGCTATATGGGCTACAAAAATGTCTGGCCATGCCGCCTCCACCGGGCCCCGGGAAGGTAGACCCGGGAATTGCTGGCTTGGCATCGAAGAAGATGACATGCATGTCAAAGGTTGCCAGAGACGGATGACTGAAACCGTGCGGAGAGAAGAAGGAAAAGCCGGAAAGTGGAGTCCAGGCGCCGAGGTGAAAGCATCGGATGAGACTGAGATGCAACGCTGAGATGATGAGGAGTTGATAGGTGGACAATATGGTTTACTTTCATTCTTATGAAACAGCTCTGTTCCATTATAATTTTTACAACCGTGTTCTATCGAAAGAATAAGAATAAATTATTAATTTTTGATTTACAAATGTATTGACCTGATAATAGATTTAAGATTATTTAAGAATCGATTAGAACTAATTTTATTACGTAATTAAATCTTATCTATGGGTACTTACTATTGGGTGATGGATTCTTGTAAGTATATTATGTAAGTATACATATATAGTTACAAGGATATATAGAAATAAAACAACTACAGCGGTTGCTCTATTTAATATTTAATTTTGGTGGTCAATGGTTCCCTCAAAACTAGGATGTTAACTTCATTATGAATTTCTGTAAATTCTGACAGGGAATTCTGAAGTTTAAACTATATTCTATGTCGTAACTTGAGGTATTCGTTATTATAATCGTATCGTAACATTATTTATTCACTCTGCTGTGCTATTCACACCAGCTCAATACAGAATACTTAACCTGAATGAACCGAACGCATAATGTCGGGTAATTCTTCCTGTCTCCAATACAAAATAAATGCCCAGGTCTACAATTTGAATGTAATGAATACATAATGAATGTGTAGGTTAATAAAATTATTGTGGCAGTAGTAGCAAGTACTTCATTATCAAGTAAGAAAAAAAAGCACATAAAGTATGGCACTATGACAGTTTATTTAGTTACTTCAAAACCGATTTATGTTTTTGACGTACTAAGCACAGTCGAAAATGTTACAACGATAGTAGGGTTAAGTCTGGGAGACCCGTATAAAAATATTGCCACAATATCAATACCTAAAAGAACATACCTATCTATAAGACATATTATTGAAATAATTGAATAAAACGACCATTTTTAAAAGATATTAAGTAAATTAAAACAACCTAACTCGAAAGTAATTTTTAATGATAGTTTCATAAAACATATCCTTAGTTTATGCCCTAGTTCGTCGAAAAGCGTCTTCAGCTACTTTATTACGTTTTTTTTCTAAAATTACAAGGTTCGGGCCTGTCTTTCGGAAGAGTTAAAGTTCTAGTTAGCACCAATATCGTGCAATAATTCAGATGGTGAAGAATATGACCGGCAAAGTAGTTCATACAATTTTTGATACATCAACAAAAGTGTATTTATGGGGCGACTAGCGCCCCTCGCCCAAACCGGGGCAAGACGGGGACACCGTGGTTCCCAAACCCGAGGGGGCCATCTCGAAACCGGAGATGGCCCAGGGTCAGTCGGGGTGCGAGGGATATGCTCTAGGGGCAACCTTACACCCCGGCGTTTTAAGACCCGAGACGGCGTGCGGTTTTAGTCAGTTCAAGCCCGACATAACCGCCCCCGCTGGCCGGGAGGGAGGGAAGGGATTTCCGCACGAAAAAAAAAAGAAAAAGGTACAAAGGCGAGCTTAACTCAATGTTGAATTCACTTCCAGCAAACCTTAGAGTGATAGAGGAGAATAAAATACAGACAGAGTGTGTACAACAGAGCGAAAATGACAGTCTAAGAAAGAGAAAGTTTAGTCAAGTTACACAGAAAACAAAGGTAACACCTATATGGTATGCTTGCGAGCATGCCTATTAAAGTATATATACATACAAACATCTGTATCTTAAACACAAGTATAATCATAAATAAATAAATACATATAAACATAAATATTTAGTTACACGTATAAAATGAAGGATATGAATAAATACTTATTGGAATAATAGTTATGTCATTGACAGAAATTGCTTTCTTATTATACCTACTCCTGAAGACGCCGAGAGAGGGACTATCGCGTATTTGGTGAGGTAGACTGTTCCACAAGCGAAATGCTGCAACCGAAAATGAACCATTAGCCTAGCGGCTCGATGAGCGGCGGAAGTAGAAGTGATTGAGCTAGAGTTATCTTAGACTGGAAAGGTAGAAAGTGCTGAAGACGTTTCAGAGAGTGTAAAGTACCAAACACCTTCCTACTAACTGCTGTAACATGTACTGTCCATGCCAAGTCACAGTCTATGTGAATGCCCAAATTCTTTGCGCTTTTGGAAAATGGTATAGTGGTACCAAAAAATCACTGGTAAAGAATTGTGATATAAGCGATTGAAATTATACGTACCGCTAATAATATGAGCCTGAAATTTAATTGGGTTAACGAGGAGACCAAAAGATTTAGCCTGATCAATTTCACCAGCTTCAAAGTGGCGGTATAACTACAAATCGTCTGCATAGAAATAATGAAAAGTTTTGCCACTTGTGATATCGTTGATAAAAACTGAGAAAAGCAGTGGAGATAGAAAGCCACCCCTTGAGCAACTCCTGCAGTAAGGATATTCCAGTCAGAGGTTTTACTCTCGGAGCGGACTATCTGCGAGCGACCCCGAAGATAGGAGCTAAACCACGCTATTGCATTAGAAGAGACATTGACTATTCAGCCAGGGCTCACTGTCGCGTTCAACTAGGACGGGAGATCGTTAGCTTCAGCTACTGAGAATTATGGCAACGATGCACATACATTTTGAGAGATAAACTTATTTAAAAATGGCGTGGGTCACATAGACTAGGTCTTCAGTAATATGATAATTATTACGTACATATACTAGGTATTATTACTACTGAAGAACGTTAATATGCCAAATAATACCTATCTGATAAGTATTTTTTTACCAAGTACTTTAGATAACATCGGTCTGAGTCGCAAAACATCAGCAATAGCCGCTGCTTGAAGAAATTGCACGAATGTGTGTGATTTTTCTTGTAGTTTTACTTTTATATTCGATGTCTGTGCGAAAAGGAAAACATATCTACTTGGCACTTGTTTTTAAGTATTTTTAGCTGCTCCAGTATAGTATGCGACTTATCATACCACTGTCAATTGCCAGTTGTCTGCCTTGTGGGACAAATAGAACAGAATATAATGATTATATTGATATGTAGACACATATATATGTACCTTTTTTTTTTTTTTTTATCGTGCGGAAATCCCTTCGGATACCCCCCCGCCGGCCAGCGGGGGCGGTTGTGTCGGGCTTGCACCGACCAAAACCGCACGCCGTCTCGGGTCTTCAGACGCCGGGGTGTAAGGTTACCCATAGAGCATATCCCTCGCACCCCGGCTGACCCTGGGCCATCTCACCACTAACAGCTTCGCTCATCCTGCCTCCTCTGAAAGCAGAGGAGTACGGAGAGCGATGTGTTCCCGCCACGTTGGGTATTGGCCGACGATCAATGCCAACCCTATGAAGGGGTGAAGGGGAAGCCATTGACCGCCGCCCAGGGTGTACCGGCCGCTCCGATTCCGTTCCCCCCGGACTGCAGCGGGATCGGAATCGGAGCGACACTCGAGGAGGTTACCCAACACACACCCCACATATATCTGTACCTTTTTTTTTTTTTTTTTTTTTTTTTTTTTTATCGTGCGGAAATCCCTTCGGATACCCCCCCGCCGGCCAGATATATCTGTACCTATCGTCTTTATTACCGCTAGATAACCTTAATTAAATTCAGTTTTTTGGTGGGGTCCTTAACACAGAGAAAATAAACAATATTAAACTTCGATTATTTTTATTAAAAAGAGATCAATCCACTGATACCACATTTCAAATTCACCCATTAGTTACCACTAAACCATCATTGCAAAGCAATAAATAGTACTATTGTACTATTTATTACTTTGCAATATATATTCACATTGTGCATATTATGTACAAAGAATAACTAATAAGCGGCGATAGCCCGGTGGCGTACGTAACGGACTGCTGAGACGAGGTGTCGAGTTCGACCCGACTGGGCCCCGGGCACACACCTCTGACTTTTCGTAGTTGTGTGTATTAATAAATGTTAATTATCGCTCGCTTAACAATGTGCCCGGTAGATGGCAATAGGCTCGCACCCTATTACATTGGGACCTTAACATAACTGGCGAATCGTGGGTGTGTAATACACCTCTGCCTACCCCTTCGGGGATACAGGCGTGAAGTTATGTTATGTTAGAATAACTTTCCACAATAACTATGGTTTTGAACAAATTTTAACTCATCCTTCCCTCTGATGCTTCTTGTATTAAGACAGTTTAACCTTATTTGGCATTGCCAAGGTTTTTAGAAATCACAGTATGTAATTTGAGTGTAGGATTAGAACCTAACAAAAAAAACAGGTATTCAAATAAACATAAATGTCAAATACCTGAACGCTATAAAGCTTCCATTGATATCCGTAAGTACGTTTGTCACGGTTGAGTCAAATTAACGAACTAAACACTACAATCAACTACTACCGAAGATTGAGAGTTCACACACATTTACACGGACATACATTATTACATATACAGGTATAAATAGAATGTTACGTTTATACAAAATTATATACAGGCGGATCACATTTTGAATAATCAAATTGAGTTTTTTATTATAAAATTATGTTAATACTAAAACGAAATATGTAATTAATATTATGCTTAATTTTACTTGATGTCCTGAGCTTGCATGTTTTCATTTTGAATATTTTTCATTACAAATGGATTAATATTTCAAGGTTATTCCATTACATTATATTTTTATACAAATTAATTATTTCACTTTATGATTCTGTAAAATGCGCATGTCGCTTCGTAAAGTTATCATTGAATAAATTGTTAAAAATACATTATGCATGACTTTTTAGTGGCTTTATTTTAAATCATTAAACATTTATTACGTATACTAGGTCTGCAAGTCATTCTGCTGTTGCAAAAATTGAGCGATGCAATTTCACCAGGACTTTTTCTAACGGTGGTAATTCCTTAATGGCTAGTTCGATTTACGTTTTTTTTCTTGTGTATATGAACAAATTACTTAATTTAGTACCATGCAATCGCATGAATGAGGCTTTTTTGTTCATTGGGAATCAGATTTTAATAATTTTTTCCGGTGATTATTCCTCCGTGGTATTTTTGATTTTCCTAGCCTATGTCCTTCCCATCAGTAACATCTTTGCTTGTGTGAAATTTCATTAGAATCGGTTCAGCCGTTTGGGAGGAGAAGATGGTCTAACGAAATACATGAGACGTCTAAAAGAGAGCTTCACTCTTTCAGAGCTTCGCTCACCAAATCACTATCAACACAGTTGCCAAGTTGATAGAGAACGATTCAGTAAAAACTATATACCTACTAAGGTGATACCTACTTGAGGCTATCTGAATATTTTATATTGCAACCGAGAAATTGCATATCTGCTTATAAAATTTGAAGTATTCATGAAAGAGGAGAAAGTAAAAATAGCATAGCAAACAATAGATAGCTTATTAGTAGGTAATAATATAGGTCGCCCAGATATTATTACTGATATGAATATATTATGTGTGACAACTATCGTCCTTTCAAAGGTCTGGCTTGACTTTGGAATAATTTAGAATTGACATAGATATTTTATTAAAGTACGACTAAACCGTTAGATCAAGTTTGTTGTTTAGAAATTAATAATGACTTTTTGGAAATACAAATACATAGTAAGGGCGCTGAACTGGACGATCAACTGTTCACAGAAACGGAATGGCCCGAAACCTTGAACTTTACCATAAGATGCTTAGAGGCTCTAGCTCTATAAAAGATCACGTTTAAAGTTTTATTTTCTTTCAGTAAAATTGTCTATTTACATTATTCAAGATACTTTCCCTTCAAGTGTCATCGCCAGCCGTGGGACGCCCTATATAGACAGATTTGCAAATTTCTTGTTTTGTAAAACAGAAACCTATTCCGAAATGGTATTCAGTTGTATACTCGTCTTTTCTGCACCGATTAAAAAAAATATTTTTGCATTGGGTTTGATTTAGCTACGAGATAAGTCTTATATCAATTTTTTAAGTATTGGATCAGAGGCTCCTGAGATCCACAAGTGAACTCCTCAAAATCAATTAGAACAAGTGAAATCTGGTAAATGTGGTATGTGTATTTTAAAATTATAATCATACTGTGACACGTGTACATTACTATGGTCAAGGACGTTCTGGAATAGTCTAGACTTGGACTACGAAGGCAGATAACATAACTTCTAAACGATGTGCACCGCGATTGTCTCGTTCAAATTATTGAGGAAACTATGTCCATCCTATGAGGTAGAAGTGAAAAAAAAAGAATTATGGTCCATTCACACATTCTGATTTAGACTAGACTTGGACTACGAAGGACTTGGACATCCACGCGCGCGAAGCCGCGGCCAACAGCTAGTTTACTATATTTTTACAATATTGTGGATCACAACCACACGAGATTATAACAAATCACAATAAACCATCAAATTTTAATATTATTCAGTATTCTAGCTTTATTCATTGGACTCTAACTAAAAAAAACAACACCCGTACGAACGTGATAACATTACGCGCAAGAACTATAGAAGTTAACCTTTATTAACATTGCTAATGAGCAAAACCTGACAATCAGCACGAACATGATCAACACGTAAAAAAATTACAAAAACATTCGGTCCTTTTTTACGTTTTTGTGTCTTCTGTATCATCTTGATGGTCGTGAATGAGAACATCTGAGGATAATCATGTATCAAAACGCTGCAGGCCATAGAGCATAGCAATACGAAGATCCAAGAAGTGCTGGTTTGACATCGTAGGGGATGATATGCGTGCCAATGCTCTAACCGCCATGGATGCCCAAGATTGTGCGAAGTGGAGAAAGAAAAGCAGGAAAGCGGACCCCGGGCTCCGAGGTGTAGACCTCGGATGCAATCGGAACACAACGCTGAGATGATGAAGATTATGCAATATGCCAAACACGGAATAATAAGAACAAGAAGATATGCCCTTTAGCCTCGATAATATGGGAACCAGTGCGGCGAAACACACAATTGAAAATGAAATTGTATACTGCGTTACACAATAAATAGTGACGTAATTGGTCATAATTTTCAGCAGTGAACTAATCTTAGCGTAAATTACAGTTCTTTTAGAATTAATTCTTGGTTCAACCTCATAAAATGTAATATAAATGTATGTATAAAATGTATAAATATATCTGAAGATGCTTTTCAACTCGCAGTATAAACCAAATAACCACCGAGAATTTCAGCTACTCGGCACCAGAGGACACTTTAATTGAATTCACTCTTATATATTTCATTCACATAATTATTACCTACACTTAAATTAGTGTTTTTTGTATTACATTTTTAGCTTTTTGGATCCTATACGCGATTTAAAAACTGCCTATATTGTTTAATTATTACCTGTAATAATTGATAGTAAGAAATAATTATCATATTGACACTCGACTGAAATGTTCTCTCTCGTAAAGATCATCTAGGTAAGTAATCAGCCACTTATTGTGACAATTGGGTAGGTAGGACTGGGTAGGTAGGGGGCGTAAGCATCGGCATCGAGCCCACGATGAAGTACCTTGGGCTCGTTCTCGATAGCCGATGGGACTTCGGACCTCATCTCCGAAGTCTGGTCACGAAACTGAGGGGGGCTGCGGCCGCGCTATCGCGGCTGATGCCCAACGTTAAGGGACCCAACCCCCCACTAGGAGACTGTACCTGGGGATCGTGCGAAGCATGACCCTGTACGGGGCCCCAGTATGGGCGGAGACTCTGGCGGCCCGCAACGTGGCTGTATCGCACGATCTCCGTCGAGGCGGCATGTCTCCTAGCCGGGACCCCTCCATGGGACCTGGAAGCGAGAGCCCTTGCGCTGCTGTACCAGTGGCGCAAGGAGAAGCTGGAGCGGGGCCATAGGCCGGAGCCCCGAGAAATCAGGGCTCAGCGGTCCGAGCTCCACCGGGAACTCATGGAGACATGTAGGGTGCGACTTGAGCACCCAAGGTGGGGGGAATCCACCATTGCGGCGGTGAGACCGATCATGAAGGAGTGGTTGGAGAGGGACCAAGGGGAAAGTCCGCCGGCAACCCTGGGGTTATCCTTTCGAGGGCTTACCCGGGGTGCCCGGCAACGGACACTTGGGGAGGACACCGTGCGGTTTTAGTCGAGACACGACATAACGACCCCCGCTGGTCGGCGGGGGGGTATCCGAAGGGATTTCCGCACGTAAAAAAAAAAAAAAAGGACTGGGTGCTTCAAATGACTATCGTCGGCTGCCTATCCCTTTTTTTATCTTTTCTTTCTTTCGCGCGCATTACCTGCTCGCAGCAAGAGGCGGCGGCGTGCCACTTGCTCCCGTCGGAGACCACGGCCCTCATCATGGTCTCCAACGAGAGAACGTCTACCCCCAGGACCGCAACGAGATCCCGGCGTTGACAAAGGGAAACTATTATGTATAGTTTCGCTAGACCCATTGACTCTAGGATCGACGTACCCCCTGCCCACTTTATGACAGCGTCTGTGGCGTAGCGGTAGTGCATTTGACTGCTACGACAGGGGGAGCGAGTTCGATTTCCGCTCAGTGCAAATATTTGTATGCATGAATACGTCTATTTGCATTGGTCTGGGTGTGTCTATGTAAACTATGTATGTATTTAAAAAATATAGTGTATAAGTATGTTAATCCGCATTCTGGAACCCATAACACAAGCTAGTTAAACTATGTTTACTTTGGGTCTAGACAGCGCTGTGTAGCGTTTCGTGGAATATTTATTTATTTAATATTTTATCTATGATCGATCGTCTTCTTATACAAATTTATTAACACAGAAAAAAAAACGGTTTCATTGATACAAAAGAAATAGTTGAAAATATGTAACGATATAAGAGGTTTTCCTGTTAAAATTTGGAGTTGCTTTACTGCGAGAGTCTCTCTACCATCGGGGAAATCTCTACCCTAGAAAATCCGTAGCCAAATTACCACTTGCGCTGTGTCCCGCAGGTGAGTAAATTCACCGGAGCAGATTTTTGTTTGAAATCATTGTATAGTCAAAAAACACCTAAGCACTGAAGCACGTTCGGTTTTGGGGTAAAAATAAAACTGATATGTGCAGCAGCTTCAACAATCATTTCACTACGCAGGCTGCCTCGTTCTTTACAACACACTTATACAATCCCCGGTCCTAAAAACCGGGGCGAATAAAAGCATCTATAAAGGCGTGCGCTGCTTCATGCGTGTCGTGCAAATAGTATGGATTATTTTTCACGATTTTGTGCAAATTATCTACACGATATTAGTGCTTGCCCACGCACGACGCAGCGCACATCCCAAGGGTGATTTACAACTTCTTACTATCTAACGAAGTAGAGTCATATTCGCGAGGATCACTAAAAGGCGCTCTAATAGTTTTACTGACAAAGACAACAATGTGCAGGCTCGGTATGACTTGATGTCATTTAGATGTTACATGAATATTTCTTCTGAAATGAATTTCTACGGATGAAATCTGGTTAATCCACAGTTATTGTGAGTGATATAAACTTTGTAGGTACCCAACAACCATAATAAAGATAATATAGCACCAGAAGTGTTTGATAACGAATGTACACATAGCAAACATTTATTGCTTTCATCTATATATATGTAGTGTATTTTTTTGGATTTTAATGAATTTTCGCCTACTTTTTTTATTTATCTCCGTTTGTTTTTTTTGTCATTACCTTAGATTTACTCTGGGGTTATCCTTTCGAGGGCTTACCCGGGGTGCCCGGCAATTGACACTTAGGGAGGCCATCGTGTGGTTTTAGTCGGTCCGATTCCGACACGCCCACAACATCGTCGGCACCGATG
Organism: Cybosia mesomella; assembly: GCA_946251805.1. Classification (NCBI taxonomy): domain Eukaryota; kingdom Metazoa; phylum Arthropoda; class Insecta; order Lepidoptera; family Erebidae; genus Cybosia; species Cybosia mesomella. The sequence continues at coordinate 7,553,635 of OX276406.1, forward strand.
GGGTGAAGCCCACACGTTCCACGTAAAAAAGAAATTAGCTTAGATTTATATGTTAAGTGTTATTTCTATATAAATGAAATCTCCATTGACTAGTGAACTAGCGTATAGGTAAAATTAGTAGTATGATGTATTCTAAACAAACCACTTTCAAGTTTTGCGTGTATACAATTATATTACATAGGTATACAACCTGTAACATAATGTTTCAGGTTGTATACCTATCTAATAATATGTATATACAACACAGTATATTATATCTAACAAAATTATATAATTCAATAAATAATCAAAACTCAAATAATACAATGGTTCCATGTTAAACGTCAATGCTGGTAATAATAGTGGATTGAAGTGGATATTGCTTCCGTTAATAATATGGTTTAACTCTATATTCGTACATGACACCTGTAATAATTGTTGTTTGCATGTAGGTACGAGTAGATATATACTTACAAACAATTATTATAAATTCCTCTTATCATGCTAAGGCTGACATTTTAAAGAACCCTTACCAATTAACTTCCAACTAAGAATTAAATGTAACGCAAAAACCTACCTCCTTCGTTCCAAAAATGCCTCCTCTGCTTTAAACAGCTCGGCTTTACCAGATTCGTGAGAGAACTGCCGCCGTAACATTATGTCAAAATGTAAACTTCGCACATACAAAATCACATACTCATCACAAAGTTAAATATTGATACACAATATAGAAGTAGGAAATACTTATATGTATGATAATAAAAAGATTTCATTTATGGTTGAAAACATTGTGTTAACTCATGTTTATGACAACGCGAGATGGGTAAACGCGAGCCCGAAGAGGCGCGCGTACGCACAGTGACTGGACGCGGACGTTGCGCAGGAGTCCAAGCGCAGGTTTTCATCGATCCAAGTGACAGTAGTAACCTTGGCGTGATCATATGATTATCGTGAGTGGCTTCACGAGCCACTCAATCCGATCTTAACATTATGAACCGTATGTGTGTCCGTTCATAAAATACTTAAGTATTATCTTGCATTAATTGACCTTAGTATGACGCATATAGGGGAAGAGTTATGCATTTGGAGATAAACTGTACATTAGTGTATCCGTTGGATCAATAACCGCGTGCCGTGATTACTTCAAGAGAAAAAGTCACGTTTAGAGAATTCAGTGCTTATTTAACCCGTTGTTGCATGCGGCTTCACCTGCATAAAATACTAATCCCGTTTTCGAAATCTACGGTAACATATTCCACGGAAAACGGTAGCCTATATGCTATTCAAGACTGTAATCTATCTCTTATGCCGTTTTATCCAGATCCGCCTAGCAGTTTTGGCGTGATTCAGAGATAAGCATCCACCAATCCAAACTTACGCATTTAGGTATAATAGTAGTTCGGGGTGCGAGGGATATGCTCTATGGGCAACCTTACACCCCGGCGGCGTCTGAAGACCCGAGACGGCGTGCGGTTTTAGTCGGTTCAAGCCCGAAATAACCGCCCCCGCTGGCCGGCGGGGGGGGGGGGGGTATCCGAAGGGATTTCCGCAAGAAAAAAAAAGGGTATAATAGTAGTAAGAAGTAAGTTCACTAAAAAAATATATACTTGACATCTTTATAGCGATGATACCTGCGAACTTTAATATTTATGAAGATTCAACCCAATGACTTTTATTGGCAAATTGTTTACACTTTATAAATTTGTCTGTTTAGCATATTGTTTGTATCGAACGGCATGAATCAGTGTTTTTAATAGGTGTGTTGTGTTCGACATTGACCAACATACCATGTGTCCATTGGCTGATCCACACCGAGGCGACTTCGGCCGTCGAAAAAGTAATCTAAATGGCGTATTATTCAAGCCAAATTCTTTGTACACAGCAGGAATAACATAATAGACACAGACAATAAGTTATCTTTAACAAACGGTAGCGGATGCGGTTGCGGTTTGTATGTATGCGCAATCAATAGTACTCAAATTGCGAGCCGTGCGCCGTGCAACGCATGCATCGGCTTGAGGCGTGCGTGTTATATTGGGTACACATCTAGCAAATGACGGTGATAGATGGCTAGGGTGCGAAAATAACGGCGAAAGAAAGGGAGTGGGATTCTTCATTGTTACGGTGCACTCGCTTAAGAGTACAATATGATCGACGAATACACTGGTTTGCATTCGGACGTCTACGTTCATTTGGCGATTGCTTAAAATTAAAAATCGTGACGCGTGTGATAAATGGAAATATATAGCGAGGTTGACGTACACTAGAATATCTTCAAATAACGGACGGCTAGACATACTTCAGAAGATAAAACGAAATGGAAGGCCTTTGAAATCGGAAAAAAGAGCTTTTCTTTTATAGTCATCATCATCATCATTACCCGCTTTTCCGGTTGAACCGCGTTGCATACGGCAGCACTGCAGAGTTGAAGGGAGGAGAGGGTAGAAAACAGTGGAAACAAGGGAAGAAAGCCCTCGGATAGTACCACAAATCGTACTGAACTACTACGCGGGACGAATCAAGAACCAATCATCAACATCTTAGCGTTAGTCCCGATCACATCCGGGGTCCGCTTTCCGACCTTTTCTTCTACACTTCGCACGGTGTTGGGCATACATGGTACCATTGGCACGCATGTCACCTTCTACGACGTGCGTGCTAATAGTCTCACTACCATGACACGAATCAAGAACTAAGAGTGGGACAAAATGAGAATAAAACATTAAATTTATCATTAATATTATATTCGGGACAAAACAGGAAAGAAAATGGGACAACTAGACTTTTTTTCTTTGGGAGGAGCTTTGCGGTAGTACGAATCAAGAATAAAGTATGTAATGTAGCATATTGCTCATTAAACTCAATATTAAATGTTGTGATATTTATTCATAACCCATTTACGTTCGAAATATGGATCTACCACAAACAAGAAAATAGCCAGCCATAATCATAGCCAGTTCTTTGTTCTTTAGATTTTGTGCGCAACACAAGCCACTCAAGGTCAATGGGCATAAGGGTAGAAGGGTAGGTGGGTAGGTTGTGGGGGCCAATGGTCACTATGGTGACCATCGACCGATGATCACCATACAATATTATATCATCGACAGACGGTATGTTTGTTTGCCAGTATAGCAGATGTTAAAATAAATGTTTCGGTTCAATCATGAGCAGGGTTCGATTCTCTTGCGCAGTTATTATTGGGGTTTGCTGCAAGGGGGATTTTTCAGTAGCACCGCGACGTGTGCAAACGTCTTAGACAGACAGCAACAGCAACAATAGGCTGCTAGTCGGCACGGCACACCTACGTAGGGCCAAAAATCTACCTAGATGCCACATGTGAAAAACCTAGACCAGTGCAAATATATATTCATGTAGACTAACCGAAAATCGAACCTACGACCTGTGACCTAGCAGTTGACCACTCTACCGCTACACCACAGAGATCGTAAAACATAGTAAGAACATAATGGTCTTTGTTTCACGTATTTCTACTGCACTTAGCTATTATTTTACTTTGAGACATATTATAGAACGAACGTGTAGGGCTATAAAGAGGCATTATGCACAATTTCGTACATGGCTAACAAGACATTATCTAATCGGAGGCTTAGGAGCTTAGATAATTACCGTTTGACCATGGCTTAATAATTTGCGCACCACTAGCATATTAAGTATACCGAGTAATAATCGTTAAGTATAAGGCATAACTATTTGCCTCTCTAGGTTATAGATAAGAGGTTCAGCTTGGACTTCAAACTTTACCATATCCGGGGGGCTACCATGGAACGTACATCCGAAACTTCAAGCCCGCACGAAGTGAAAGACGCAGCATTAAGGCTCCATGAAGTGTCACATGCCTTCGGACCCGATTGCGGAATTAATGTGTTTCACAGTACCAATTACCCGAATTGAAATCGGAAGAAGTTCAAATACATGATGGGACTTTGAGGAATTCCGGCTTTTCAGGACTTATCCAGGTCGCTCAGTTGGCAGTTGGTTCAGAGTATTCCCCCCTTAGCTATGGACTCGTCCTGTGTTCAAGTCGCGTCCTGTATATTTACTTTTTCGATTTAGGTTCTTTAACATCGAATGTACGTTTCATGGTATGCCTATTTATTCAATTTATTAGTCACAGCTGCTCGTGCTTACACTTTGTTCGTGTTTACAATGGACAACTTTGCAGTTGATTCAGTCAGCGGCCCCCTTCTCGAAAGTTTAATATTCTTGTTCATGCATTTGTAGTTGAGTCTACCATTGGTTATTGGAAACCTTATTACGTATACACGTGGTTAAGGAATACACGTGAGTGTGTATACTTATTTTAGCTTGCTCGGTGTGGGACAGATTTGTGATTCGGCAGATCCGTTATCCGGCGGATTCGGGATTGGACAGATTTGTGGATTGGGCAGACTCAAGGACTCGACGGATTCGCTAAACGGCAGAAAATTGTGCACTAAATTTATACGAATAAAAGTGAACCGCAGAAATTAATGTCCTGTTTTTTTTGTGTTTGTTATTTGTAAGGACAAGATTTGTATCAAAGATTTTTTTTGGGAAGTTCACGGGTAAGGTTTTTTTTTTATACCACTAAGGTGGCAGACAAGCACACGGCCCACCTGATGGGAAGCGGTTACCGCGGCCTATGGACGTGTGCAACACCAGTGGCGTCACACTCGCGCTGCCGACCCTGTAAAGGAAAGGATGGGAAAGGAGTTTGGGCTCCGGCACTCTCACTCACCAACGGAAACGGAACGAAACGGAACGCAACAGTTCGAATACTGTTACTTGGCGTCGATATTCTGTGAGAGGGTGGTGCTTCCCCGGTCGAGCCGGCCCATTCATGCAACGGCCAAAATGACTGTTGCTTTACTCTACCACCTACATGCTTGACTCTACCACCTTTATTTTATTTTATCTATTTATTAGCTTTAATAGCTAGTAAAAAATAAATAATATCATAAATATATTTTTTTTCTTTTTATATTTAGGACTCGTCAATTTGACTTCACCTCGCCTGATAGTAACCTGAAGGTAAAGTCTCAAGAAAGAGGGTCACCATTACATACACGTACCATGTTAACAATGGTGGCACTCAGCTTGACGGCCTCATCAGAAGAGGATTGTCGTCGCAGCACCGCGTGACACCCACGGGTCCCACTAGTGCTGCGACCACAATCCCCCTGCCCGGCTATGCACTTGCTGACCCCTGAACGCAATCAAACCGAAATTGGATTACTATGGAGGGTTTTTCGCAATCGTGCACAGTGGTACCTTTTTTTTTTTTTATCGTGCGGAAATCCCTTCGGATACCCCCTCGCCGGCCAGCGGGGGCGGTTATGTCGGGCTTGCACCGACTAAAACCGCACGCCGTCTAAGTCAAAGTCAAAGTCAAAGTCAAAAACCATTTATTCTGCATAGACCATTAATACGGCACTTACAAAACGTCATAAAAAAATAAATAATCTAATGTTTGGCAAATGGACCACCGGTTCGAAACGCGGCCCTGTCCTGAGAAGACTCCGGCAAGAAACTCAGCGGGCTGTTTTTTTTTTTGGTCTATTTACAAACATATTTACTTAACCTAAGTACAATATTCCATTTGAGTAGCATAGAGAGAGAGTAAACAGTTCATATCCAAGCTTGTTTGTCGTCTAAATAGTCTTGAATTTTATAGTAGCCTTTTTGGCAGAGTTTACTTTTAATTTGGCTTTTAAATTTATGAAGAGGTAGATTCTTCATTTCACTAGGAAGCTTGTTGTAGAAGCGTATACAGTTACCCTGAAAGGAATTACTAATCTTGTGGAGTCGACTATTACAAACCACAAGATTGTTTTTATGTCTAGTATTTACGTTATGTATATCACAAAGCCTTAAAAAATTGGAAATGTTTCTTCTAACATACAAAAGATTTTCAAAAATATATTGGGAAACTACAGTTAGAATGTTTATTTCTTTGAACTTTTCTCGGTGGGAGACTCTTGGGCCCAACTTATAAATTGCCCGCACCGCCCGCTTTTGCAGTACAAAGATTGTATTTAAATCTGCGGCATTACCCCAAAGGAGAATGCCATAGCTCATAATACTATGGAAATAACTGAAATAAACTATTCTAGCGGTATCTATGTCTGTTAAAGTCCTAATCTTTTTCACAGCGTAGGAAGCAGAACTTAACCTACTAGCTATTTTTTCAATATGTGATCCCCACTGTAATTTAGCATCGATACTTAAACCTAAGAACACGGTTGATTCCACAAGGCTCAACAACTGTCCATTAAGTTGTACATTGGTTTCCACCTGTGTAACATTAGGTAGGGTGAATTTAATACATTTGGTTTTTTTTTCATTAAGGCAAAGATTATTTATATTAAACCAATGAACCACTCGTGAGATTGCGTTGTTCACTTCGTCATAATTATCTAATTGTCTTTTAATTTTAAATATTAAGGAAGTATCATCAGCAAACAAAACAATACTATTTTTATCCCTTACGTAGTAAGGGAGGTCATTTATATAAATTAAAAATAAAAATGGTCCAAGTATCGAACCCTGTGGAACGCCCATCGAAACCAAAGATCCCACCGAACGTGTACCGTTCACATCAACCCTCTGAATTCTATTGTTTAAATAAGAAGTCAAAAGGTCGAGAGCCTTGTTCCTTATTCCGTAATAATCTAATTTCCTGACCAATGTATCATGGTGGACGCAATCGAAGGCTCTGGATAGATCGCAGAAAACACCTAATGCATCCTGCTTATCCTCCCAGGCCTCGTAAATACATTTCAATAACTCTATACCAGCATCCGTCGTTGATCGTCCTTTAGTAAACCCAAACTGTTTATCATGAAATAATTTATATTTATTAAAATGGGTTAGCATTTGGTCTAGAATTAATTTCTCAAATACTTTACTCAAGGTTGGCAACACAGAGATGGGTCTGAAATTCGAGGGATCTGAGGTGCTGCCTGCCTTGAACAAAGGTATGACTTTACTATGTTTCATTAAATCAGGAAATATACCGGTACTGACGCAGTCATTAAACACAGTTGCTAGATGGGGAGCAATGACATCAATGATGCTTGAAACAGTTTTGACTGATAATCCCCATAGGTCCGCGGTCTTTTTAATATCAATGGATTTAAACGCTTTTGTGATGTCCTTGCTATCAACAACTGAGAATCTGAAAGCGTCCTCACATTTTGTAATTGATTCCATAAGCAATGACTCAGCGGAAGTGGAAGACGACTGAAGAGTTCGGGTAGTGGCTACAGGTATATTTGAAAAAAAAGTGTTCAAACTCTGTCGCAACTTCCAGATCCTCCGTGACATGGCGACCGTCTATTTTTAAATGGTAATCTCTTACAACTGCTGGAGATTTACCACATTCGGAATTTATAATGTTCCAGGTAGTCTTAATTTTATTAACAGAATTTGATATTTTGTTTTTTATAAAGTTTGATTTAGCAAAGGAACAGGCTCGCTTAAATATTTTAGAATAGTTTTTGACATAATTCTGAAAATCAGGGTTGAAATTGTATGATTTTTCAGAATATAATTCATACAATCTCCTCCTGCTATTATAAATCCCTGGTGTTGCCCAGTCACTGAAAACAGGACGGCTGCCAATCGATAATGTTTTTGGGGTAAAAATTCTCCCAAACTCAGTATTGATCAGGTTAATTAAGTCTGCATAAGACTTATCTACACTAGTGTACAAGGGCAAATCAGGAAGTTTATTCACTATATTTTCCTTGAAAGCATCTAAACGATATTGGTTTATCGGTACAAATTTAATTTCTTTTCTTCTTACTTCATAATAATTTCTGTAGCATTTTATAAATTGGCCACGATGATCCGAGTGTACAGCATCCACAATAAATTTGTTAATAGGTTTAATGTCCGTGAAAATATTATCAATACATGTTGCACTTGTGGCAGTTATTCGAGTAGGTTCCAAAAATACATTACCAAGATTAAAGGACTTGAACAGATTCAACATTTTATTTTTCTTTACTGGCGCTAAAGTGTTATCTAATATATTAACATTAAAGTCTCCACAAACTATTATTGACTTTTTAGAGCAACGGCATTTAAAAAGCGCTTCTTCCATCGTTTCTTCAAATCTTGCATAAGGCGCGTCCGGGGGACTGTATACGCTTAATACAATGAAGTGCTCAAACTCAATACCAGCTATCTCAATAACTCGCTCAATAGAGAGGCTTACTAGGTCTTTACGCTCTTTAAATTTAATGTTCTTATTAATAATAATTAAGGTGCCTCCACGTTTGCAATTTTTTCTACTGAACGAGCTAGCCACCTGGTGATTTTTGAAGTTGAAGATGACCTGATGGTCTGTCATCCAATGTTCAGTTACACAAAAAATATCAATATCATTCAAGGTCATGTGCAACTCCAATTCCAATTCTTTACCATTTGTCAGACCTTCGACATTTTGGTGCACCAGGTTAAATACTTTATTTTTACAATTTGAATTAGATTTGGCCATTAACGGGCCGCTTTTTTTATCAATATTACTAGAAGACGGCTCAATAGCCTCAAAAGCCTCGTGCCCATATCCGTTAATTTCGGATATACAGTAAAAAATGTCGCTAGATTTTTTATCTGTTGTCAAGTAATTTAGTTTTTTTTTTGGATACCGCTATCCATTAAGTCAGAATTTATAATATTTATTTGCTTATTAGCTAAAAATTTAGCTTCGCATAATAAAAAGTTAGCTAAACACTTAGCTATCTGTCGTCGTAAAAAATTTGATAGTAAATAACTATCCAATGTCAAGATATCGGGTCTTCAGACGCCGGGGTGTAAGGTTACCCATAGAGCATATCCCTCGCACCCCGGCTGACCCTGGGCCATCTCACCACTAACAGCATCGCTCATCCTGTCTCCTCTGAAAGCAGAGGAGTACGGAGAGCGATGTGTTCCCGCCACGTTGGGTATTGGCCGACGATCAATGCCAACCCTATGAAGGGGTGAAGGGGAAGCCATTGACCGCCGCCCAGGGTGTACCGGCCGCTCCGATTCCGTTCCCTCCGGACTGCAGCGGGATCGGAATCGGAGCGACACTCGAGGAGGTTACCCAACACACACCCCCGTGCACAGTGGTACCTACCCGGCCGAATTTTGTGACAAATTTGTGTCATCAAATTTCTACCACCAGTAAACTGTTGTGTAAAGTTAAAATAAGCGGCACTGAAGAACGAGATGATTTCCGATCTAAATCTATAGACATGAGCGTAATCAAATTTTATGCCAAGTAAATTATATATTTAGAACTTTAATTTAATATAACTGTAACACTTTAACACATACTTAACATCACCCAAGTACTTTTTTTTAAATTAATAAGGTACTTCTGCCGTTTAGCAAATAAGTCGAGTCCAAGAATATGCCCAATCTATGAATCTGTCCAACATCGAGAATGCACTTAGATATATATAATACACAAGAAAATCTTGGCCATGTGTACAAAGATACATTACATAATCTATCTTTTAGGAGAGACCTATGTCTAGCAGTGGACTACATACATACATATTGTCACGCCTCTTTCCCATTGGGGTAGGCAAAGACAACATCTTTCCACTTACTACGTTCTTGGCATACGCCTTTCGCTTCTTCCACTTTCATAATTGTTTTCATAAATGCACGCCGGTTATGAGTACTTCTGACCAGGAGCCCGATTCAGTAACGCCACGTTTTAAAACGCGTGATTTCGATTCGATTGATAAGAAAAACTGTAAAAAATATTTCAGTGTTCAGTATGATCTGCCAAAACAAAACCTACCTTCACTTTAGTGAGGTTATTAAACATTTAGAAACAGTCATAGTTGATTTCATTTTCGATAAGATTTTGAGATTTTAATATTCGTTAGTTTTGAAATCATACGTTTAAAAAACGTAATTTTACTGAATCGAGCCCCAGGCCCTTCTTCAAAACGTGACTACAAAAAAGTAAAAAGTGACTACAATATACCAATTAATTGATTTATATCTAACCAAGAACGAATAGATCGTTTCCTTTCTTTTTTTCGACATTTTGGACACTATCGACCGAATTAAAGTCACATAAATTGGAATACACGATTCAGACAGCGTACGTCCACTACAGGTAGAGCTAAGTTGGGGTGTGTGTTGGGTAACCTCCTCGAGTGTCGTTCCGATTCCGATCCTGCTGCAGTCCGGGGGGAACGGAACCGGAGCGGCCGGTACACCCTGGGCGGCGGTCAATGGCTTCCCCTGCATGGGGTTGGCATTGATCGTCGGCTAATACCCAACGTGGCGGGAACACATCGCTCTCCGTACTCCTCTGCTTTCAGAGGAGACAGGACGAGCGATGGTGTTTGTGGCTGAGGCCACCATGGGGTCCTAGGGGATCCAGGGGCGGGTTGGCCCACTGCTAACGCAGGGGCCGACGGGCACTTGTGCCGCCGCCGGTGAGAGAGGACTAGCCATCCTCTCGCGTTCCGTAATCGGCAGGTGATCAGCAACGACCTGACTGGTGGCTCCAGAAGGGTACGCTGTGAACTTGCTGACCGGAGGGCTTGCCTTTATTGGCCGGCCCACGACAAGGAAAAGTCTATAACACCCGACAGCAAAGTCGTAAAAACCTATGGATACCAGCCGACCTCCATAGTATATAGGCTTATCCAGGTGCAGGGGGCTCCGCCTGGATGGACCACCTTTCCCCCATACTCGTGGGATATGTTATGGATATTGAAAAACATATATACAAAAAACGGCACGGAACAAACCAAAACAACGAAATCGGCATGAGAAAGGACAATGAGAATAACGGAGTCTGCGCGGAGATCGCGCAGCAGTCAAGCGTGGAGGTGGCGCTAAATACCTCGGCGGTGTCGGAGAGTTTCGACACCGCCAACGAGCGAAGCCGGGCTAGTAGCCCGTTGGGTCTGGGGGTTAAGAGGACCCGAAAGCGTAGGAGGCGAGCAAGGGCTCGGGCGGGGGAGGACGTCTCGGATGAGGATTACACCCTCACCGGGACGACCTCCTCCTCCTCCAGCAGTGACGAGACGTCGAAGCCGGCGTCCAAGGTCGCTGCAGACCGCCGAGGGGCGCGAGGGGGAACGAGGGCTGGGCCATCCACCCGAGCGCCCTCAGCCCCTGGGAGGGTTATGCGGGAGTCACCGTCGAGGCCTTCCACCTCGGCGGTGACGGAGCCGAGCGGTGGGACTCGGTCTCTCTTGGTTCTCCAAGAGAGACCGCGTCCCACCGCTCGGCTCCGTCAACCGGAACGAAACGGGTCAACCGGAGTTTCTACTCCAGAGGGTGACCGCGTCGTTCCGGGGGTCCCCAAGCCCCGAACAGGAGGCGATGTTGAATATAGTGTTCAACATCGCCTCCGAGAATGAGGCCCTCGCGGAACAGCTGGCCGAGTCCCGTCGGGAGACGGCCCGGCTCGCTGCAGCCCTCGAGGAGTTAAAGAGGGTGGTGGCGAGTTCGGCGCAGCCGGTGCCACCAGCGCAATTGGCGCAGCCGGAGCAGCCGGCGCGGGTGACGCGGTCGACACGGTCGACGCAGCCGGCACAGTCAGCGCAGGCGTCGCAGGCGGAGCAGCCGGCGCGATCGGTGCGGCTGCCGGCCCAATCACCGGAGGAGCCCTGGGTGACGGCTACTCGTGCGCTGGAGGAGCGGATGATGAGTTGGATGGAGGCCTTAGTGGACTCCATCCGTCGTCCGCCTCTGGCGTCGCTGGTGGCCAGCTATGTGGCTGTAACCCAGAAGGGCCCCACCCGCCCGGCTGCAGGTGCATCCCTGCCGGAATCGGCTCCTCGGCTCCCTCCCACCCAAGGGAAGGGGAAAGGCAAAGGCAAGGGGAAGGGCAAGGGGAAGACGTCCCCAGCCCTGGCCCCAGCCCCAGCCCCAGCCGTGGCTCCGGCTACCTCCACCCCATTGGAAGGGGGCTGGGAGGTGGCTGGAGCCAATAAAAGCAGGCGGAAGGCCGCCAAGAAGGCCGCCAAGAAGGCCAGGAGGGCCGCGGCCGCCGCGAAGGCAGCACCGGGGAAGCTCCGTGCCCCTCGAACTACGGCCGTCGTCGTCACTCTGACGGCGGAGGCAGCTTCGAGGGGCATGGGGTATGCCGAGGTGTTGGCCAAAGTAAAGAGGCCAACGTGGACCTGAAGGCCCTCGAGATCCCGGGTGTCCGGTGCAAGAGCACACGGACGGGAGCCCGGCTTCTCGAGGTCCCCGGCGCCGCCAGTGGCCCCAAGGCCGACGCCCTAGCGGCTCGGCTAAGGGAGTCGCTGGATGCAGCCGACGTCCGGGTGTCCAGGCCCATTAAATGCGCAGAAATGCGCAATACGGGCCTGGACGACTCCGTCACGGCAGAAGAGCTCAGGCTCGCCGTTGCGGAGGCCGGGGGCTGCTCCCCGGACACAGTTAAGGCCGGAGCGATACGCTTCGGCCGTGGTGGACAGGGGGCAGCAGTTGTCGGCTGCCCTATCGCGGCGGCCCAAAAGGTTGCAGACGGGCGGAGCCTCCTGGTAGGAGGCTTCCTGAGGGCGCAGGCAAGGCTCCTGCAGGCCCGACCGGCCAGGTGCTTCAGGTGCCTGTCGGTGGGCCATGTGGGGGTGCACTGCACGGCGGAAGTGACGGCGGGTGACCGTTGCTTCCGCTGTGGCCAGCCCGGTCACAAAGCCGGCACGTGTGGTGCCCCGCTGCACTGTTTTAGGTGTGCAGCGGGAGGCAAGCCGGCTGACCACAGGGTTGGCAGCAAGGCCTGCGCCGGAGGGGAGCCAAAGCCGGGAGGCCGGCCTTCCGCCTCCAGTTCACAGCGGGATGCGGAGATGGGGGTTCCATAATGGATCCTCAACTCCGCATCCTGCAGGTGAATGTTGGCCACGGTGCCCATGCTCAGGACCTTCTGCTCCAGAGCATGGCACAGTGGGCCATAAATGTCGCCGCTGTCGCCGACCCATACACCTACCGGTTCCTCGGGCCTGCCTGGGAAACCGCGCTGGATGGGTCGGCGGCACTGGTGCACAACCCTGCCGCCGGCAGCCCCCCTCTTGCCGTCGTTGCAAGGGGACCCGGCTGCGTGGCGGCGGCGGTTGGCGACATAGCGGTCGTGGCTGCTTACTTCACGCCGAGCCGAGACATAGCTGATGACTCGTATGAGCTATGGCTCCGTCAGCTGGCAGTCGTCGTCAATGCCTGCCACCCCCGCCCGGTCCTTGTGCTCGGGGACTTCAACGCCTGGTCGTTGGCGTGGGGTTCCCGTCACGATAGGGGCCCGGCGGGGGATAGAGGCAGGGCACTGGAGGACTGGGCCGAAGGACTCGGCCTAGACCTCCTAAATCGGGGAGCCGTGGACACGTTCGTGACCTCGAGGGCCAGCTCAATCGTGGACATCTCGTTCGCGAGTCCCTCGTTGACACGACGTGTTCAGGGCTGGCGTGTCGTTTTGGGGGAGGAGACAAGTTCGGATCACCGATATATTCGGTTTGACGTCTCCGCCCCCGCGAGCGATGCGCCGGCCACACCGGCTCCACCCGAGCCACGTTGGGCACTTAAGCGACTAGATCGGGAGCTCCTCCTGGAAGCCGCCATCGTACAGGCCTGGGCCTCTGCGCCGGACAGGCCTGTCAACGTAGACGATGAGGCGGAGTGGTTCCGGGAGGCCATGACCCGTGTCTGCGACGCGGCGATGCCTAGTGCTCCGCCCTATAATCCGAGGGGTCAGGTCTACTGGTGGTCGTCGGAGATCGCGAGGCTCAGACGGGCCTGCGTGATCACGCACCGCCGGTGGGCCCGATTCCGTAGGAGGCGTCGCCGCCCCGCAGATGCGGAGGCCCGAGAGGCGGAGTTGTACCAGGGATACAGGGAGGCCAGAGGTGCCCTCCGAGCAGAGATAAGGCGGGCCAAAAAGGAGGCCCGCTGCGAACTGCTGGAGACGCTGGAGCGGGACCCTTGGGGGCGGCCCTACCTAATGGTAAGGGGAAAACTGCGCCCCAAGGCCCCGCCGTTGACCCAGTGTCTCCAGCCGGAGCTGCTCGGAGGAGTTGTTAGCTCCTTGTTCCCAGCGCGGGCGGTGGAACATGTTCCACCGCAGATGACTCCGCCTCGGTTGCCAATGGTGCCCGACGTGGTTGACGACGACGTGCCCGAGGTCACTTGGGTAGAACTAGAGCTGGCGGTGAGAAGGCTGAGAGCCAAACGCACCGCCCCGGGACCCGACGGCATTCCAGGCCGAGCGTGGGTCCTAGCTCTAGTCGAGGACGCTCTCGAGCCCCGACTGAGAGGGCTTCTCAGCGCATGTTTGGAGCGGGGCCAGTTTCCGAAATTGTGGAAGACGGGAAAACTGGTCCTCATCCGAAAGGAGGGGCGCCCGGCGGACTCACCGTCCGCCTACCGGCCCATAGTGTTGCTCGACGAGGTGTGCAAGCTCTTTGAAAGAGTAATTGCGAAGCGCCTCGTCGAGCACCTCTCAAGAGTGGGGCCGGACCTGGCGGATGGCCAATATGGCTTCCGCCAGAGGCGCTCCACCGTGGATGCCATCATGCGCGTGAGGGCTCTGGCGGAGGATGCAGTAGCCCGGGGTGAGGTGATGTTGGCGGTGTCTCTGGACATCGCTAACGCGTTCAACACCTTGCCCTGGAGTTGCATTAGGGAGGCGCTCGTGTATCACGAAGTGCCTCTCTACCTCCGCCGCATAGTCGGGGCGTATTTGACGGAGAGAGCCGTCTTCTACCCAACCGTGACCGGTCTCGGCCGGCGTGAGATGTCGTGCGGTGTTCCGCAGGGATCGGTCCTGGGGCCGCTCCTGTGGAACATCGGATACGACTGGGTGCTTCGCGGTGAGCTCGCAGACGGTGCCGCCGTCACGTGTTACGCGGACGACACGCTCGTGACGGCGTGCGGAGTGACATACCGCGAAGCGACCCTGAAGGCCACGACCGCGGTTGCCCAAGTCGTGGAGCGGATCTGGCGGCTGGGTCTCGAGGTGGCTCTGCATAAAACCGAGGCCCTGTTCTTTCATGGGCCTCGGAGCAAGCCACCTGAGGGATCCAGTCTCATCGTGGGAGGTAATCGCATCGGCATCAAGCCCCAAATGAAATATTTGGGGCTCGTGCTCGACGGCCGATGGGACTTCGGAGAGCACATCCGAAGTCTGGCCCCCAAACTGAAGGGCACAGCTCTCGCTCTGGCGCGGCTGCTGCCCAACATGAAGGGGCCCGATGACTCCTGCAGGAGACTCTACGCGGGGATCGTGCGGTCCATGGCCTTGTATGGGTGCCCAATATGGGCGGAGGCCCTGAAGGCCGGAAGTGTGCGGATGCTGCGCGCTCCGCAGCGAGTGATGGCCATCAGGGTCATCCGCGGGTACCGCACGATCTCCTTCGAGGCGGCGAGTCTCCTTGCCGGAACTCCGCCATGGGACCTGGAGGCGAGAGCCCTTTCGCAACTGTACCAGTGGCGAAAGGAGGCGCGGGAGCAGGGACTGAACCCCGAGCATCGAGAAATCGAGGCCATGCAGTCCCAGCTCCGCCAGGCCATCGTGGTGGAGTGGAAGGAACGACTTGGGCGACCAAGCGCAGGGCACGCCGCAATAGCGGCGGTAAGGCCCATCATGGAGGATTGGCTAGAGAGGCGACACGGAAGCCTCTCGTACCGACTGACGCAGGTGATCTCCGGTAAGGGGTGCTTCGGGGACCACCTGCATCGGATCAGGAAGGAGCCAACGCCTGAGTGTCATCACTGTGACGCGAGCGAGGACTCAGGGCTGCACACGCTGGCGGACTGCCCGGCGTGGGAGGTGCCGAGGCGTGACCTCGTGGCAGCCATCGGGGTGGGAGTCCTCTCGCTCGGCAGCATGATTGCGGCAATGGTGCGGAGCGCGAGCGCGTGGGCCGCCGCCACCTCCTTCTGCGAGCATGTGATGCTCGCGAAGGAGATGGCGGAGCGCGCCCGGGAGAGGTTCAGAACCCTCCCGGCCCGCCGAGCCCGCAACACGCTCGCCTCGCGTCGCAGGCGACTCAGGCGCCGGAGGGCGCTTAACGACCTCCGTCCTCCATGAGCGCAGGCCTGGGGGTGGCAGGTGAGGCCGCCTGTCACCCCAGCAGAAGCAGGCCGGGACGGTGGGGCGACTAGCGCCCCTCCCCCAAACCGGGGCAAGACGGGGACACCGTGGTTCCCAAACCCGAGGGGGCCATCTCGAAACCGGAGATGGCCCAGGGTCAGTCGGGGTGCGAGGGATATGCTCTATGGGCAACCTTACACCCCGGCGTCTGCAGACCCAAGACGGCGTGCGGTTTTAGTCGGTTCGAGCCCGACATAACCGCCCCCGCTGGCCGGCGGGGGGGTATCCGAGGGGATTTCCGCACGAAAAAAAAAAAAAAAAAAAAAAAAAAAAAAAAAAAAGGTAGAGCTAAGTTTAGGCCTTCAGTAATCTAATGCTTTTTTATTTAATTAGCAGTTATTTGGTTAATATTAGGCATTTTCATAACTTTCTACCATATAAAAGTTGCAAATTACAAAAGACTATGGGACAAATTTGGTTCATAAGCGATTGACCCGTTTTATGCGGATTATGGAAATAATTTCCCTAAGCAATTACAACAAGGCTGTGTTATGTGCGGGTTACGAGTTAGATGTCAACACGACAACATTGACCGACATAGGCACCTCGCTTGTTACGCACCGGTTTCATCATCAGCCAAACCGCTATGTTCTGTCATGACAAAGTAGGGGTGATGTCGCGTTGATGGACCCATTCAATTTCTTAATTCACTTGTGTTCAATCATTGTTGACTGTGATGTGAAAACACTGCCGATCGATCTGTCTGTTTGTTCGCAATGGATGCAAACCTACAGAACGGCTTTTGATGCGGCTTTTCCTATTAGAAACGTCTTGGTCAGACTTAAAATCTGCTGTATATTTGATTGCAATTGGTTAAGTAGATCCGGAGACGTGACCAAAAACCAATAACCGATCTCCGCGCGGGCGGAGCCGCGGCCATCAGTTAGTTATATATAAAAACGGCAAAACATCACGTTTATTATATGGGAGCCCCCCTTGTTTTATTTTAATTCAATAAACAATCACGTTTGATGTATCGGAGCGGAGCTACCTTAAATATTTATTTTGCACTCCAATACAACACACAATCTACTAGTCCTTGGGCAAGAAGAAAGCAACTCCTGCTACACATACATTGACAGAATGTAGAAAATGTATGATATGTTAACGTGACGCTTTATAACTGGATAAGATTTGGTAAGAAATAGAAAAAGCCAACAATCGTAGCTTGGCATCAGGTGCAGATATGAGTTTTAATCTTTCAAGATTATATATTCTTAAATGTTATAGGTATTTTTGCATAAACAAACTTGACCTTCGTAAAAAACTAGCTCTAATACAGGAAGTACCTCTTTTTAGGCAAACAAATTAAGTTTCAATTTAATAATCTTGTATGTATTTATACCTTTGTTTTGAAAAAGAATAATAAGTCATTCATAAATAATTGTTAGGAGTGTATGGAGTGCGTACTGGCTCAACATGTTGAGTGTGTGCTGGACTAAAGAAGGAAACGTGGATCGTTTACACAATTTGTACACTCGAAAGCTTCTTTCGCCCAGCACAATGCTAGTGCTGGGTTAAAGAAGCATTTGTAAACTAGCGTATGGAGTCCCACCAAGATCTTCGCGGCCTGAGCCAACCTAATCTGCAAGCCGGGGTATACTTGCAGATCGAGGAACGAGGGGCTGTCGCAGGCTTTCCTCTCGAGGTTGGGGGCAAAGGGCAGTCGCCCCGTAAAAGCCAAGACAAACCAAATTAGGGAAAGGAAGAGTAGAAAAGCGGACTCCGGGCTCCAAACTTTGGATGCAAGCGGGATTGGCGCTGGGATAAATAACAGGATAAAATGAATAATTTTCAAGTTAAACACTCGTGAGCGTCAATCGCAAAGTTGATTTGAAAATAACAATTAAAACTGTTAATGAAAGTATTGTAGAAACCATCAATGGAATCTTAAAAGTCACATGCATAGCGAACGGAAATTAATATTCTGATAAGCATACAAGTATATAACCACATCAGGAGTGCCTTGACCCCAATTCCACAAACCATGATACAAATATTGCCTTTGATTTTGAGAAAACAGGCTTTTTCAATTTATGAGAACTCTTTTTTGTATTCACCAGGGTCCTCAAACTTATAGCCATAGCTCGTACCCCTATTAGATTTTCAAGTCTTCGGAAAACCATCCAACAGTGCATACCCTTCGTGTTAGGTTACTTGTGAGAAAGTACAAAAAAATAGGAGCACTGCGATGCGGGGCACCGTCTACACCATTCAGTAAGCTTGAAAGTCAACTTCACTTGCAAGCTGGTACTCCTACTGACGGATGGAAGATTCTCTGGTGCAGGTTTTCCTCTCGGGTTTGGAAGGTCAGACGGTAGTCACTGCCGTATAAGCCAGATTAAAACGAGGAGAGGGAGCAAGCGATCCCCGGTGCAACCGGAAATAAACTTAAAATGTTGATTTATGTTGACTAAAAAGGGAGAAATTTTTAATAATAAAAAAAATTAAACAGACAGAGACAAGAATAACCAAAAAGGCACTGAAAAGTGAAAATATCTGAATTACAGATTTAATTCTAAAGATAAAGAAACACGTAAGACTTTTCTGTTGAAGTCTGTGACAAACCCTAAACACGTCACAAGTTCAATAGGGTCGTCTACCCGTATGAACGCACAATATACCCGCACGCGATTGGTTGTATTTTCCTTGAGGGGTGGAGATTGTGTGAGTGATCACACTGATCACGCTTACACATTTTTATCGCTCGTACGCTGAAGCTGAAGCTTGTAAGCTGAACTCTATCAGAGACCAGAATGGAAGTATTTTAAAAGATGAAGAATGTGTGTTAAAAAGATGGCAGGAATATTTTGAAAGCTTGTTTGAAAGAGAGGATGGTGTACATGCACTAACCTCGGTGATGGATGACCAGGTTGATACTGATGAAAGTGGTATTAGTATGAATGAAGTTGTGAATGCATTAAAAGTATGAAAGCTGGAAAAGCAGCGGGATGTGATAAGGTGACAGTCGAGATGCTGAAGGCTGGACATGGCCTCGTAGCAAGTCAGTTGTGCCGCCTTTTCAACATGTGTTAGGTTAGCGGTCGAGTACCCAATGATTGGTGTAAGGCCGTTATAGTTCCACTCTACAAAGGAAAAGGCTCGCATCAGAACTGCTAAAACTATAGGGGCATCAGCCTACTCAGCATCGTCGGCAAGCTGTATGCGAAAGTGTTGATTGAGAGAGTTATGAAAGAAACCGATGAGAAAATATGGGATGCACAAGCGGGTTTTAGAAAGGGAATGGGATGTACGGATCAGGTCTTTTCCTTGCGAAGCATAGCCGAGAAATTTTTGGCCAAGAGTCAAAAGGTCTATTGCGCATTCGTGGATTTGGAAAAGGCCTATGACAAAGTGATGAGGAATGAACTTTGCTCGGTACTGTCTATGTATGGGGTGAGCAGCAACCTTATTCGAGCTCTGAAGTCTCTCTATGAGGACTCCAGTGCTTGCGTGATGATACATGGGTCATACACTGAATGGTTTAGCATCCAAAAGGGTGTAAGACAGGGATGTGTAGCGTCACCATGGCTGTTTAACTTATTCATGGACAGTTGTTTGCAAGATTTGAAAGATAAAGAATGTGGTTTAAGTATGAATGAGTTACTCGTCAAATGTCTCCTCTATGCTGATGATCAGGTTTTACTTGCGTCATCGGCAGATGAGTTGCAGGAGATGATAACAACTATGCATGGAGCTTTTGAGAGGAAAGGAATGAAAGTGAATGTTAGTAAGACAAAAGTTATGGTTTTTGAAAAAGATGAATGCGTGACAGAGTGTAGGATTTGTATAGATGGAGAAAGAGTGGAACAAGTGAATGAGTTCATATATTTGGGAACATTGTTTACCAGAGATGGAAAGCATGAAGAAGATGTTGAAAGGAGAGTGACAGCTGGAAATAGAGTGAATGGGGCACTACACAACTTTATGAGCAGCCGGAAAGTGTCCGAAAAGGCACGACTGGCTGTACATGGAGGAGTATTAGTGCCGACTCTTATGTATGGTAGTGAAAGTTGGGTGTGGCAGAAAAAGCATCAAAGTAGAGTGAATGCAGTAGAAATGCGTGCGTTGCGAAGTATGTGTGGATTGACTTTGAGAGATAGAGTGAGAAATAGCGTGATAAGAGAGCGATGTGGATTGACAGAAGATGTAGTGACTAGAATTGAGAGAGGTATGTTAAGATGGTGCGGTCAAGTTGAGAGAATGAATGAAAGAAGACTAACGAAACAGGTGTATGAGGCGAGTGTGGATGTACCGTCGGAAGGGGAAGACCTAGGCGCACATACCTGGACCAAATCGGGGAAGTGTTAGAAAAGGGGCAGGTCAGGAGTACCCTAAACCGACGAGCATGCATGAAGAATGTTATGAGAGTGAATGAGGCGAGAGAAGTGTGTCAGGATCTTGGCAAATGGAGATCCGTGATCTCTGCCTACCCCTGTGGCGTGATTTTATGTATGTACGGGGAGACTCTTGATGTGGCGGAAGTGGACCTACCCTATTTACCTAACTAATTCCTATTTGGCCTTGGCACCGACTTCTAAAGCAAAGTCCTACGCGTTTTTTATCATTAGAGTGAAATCTGTAATTTATTTATTTTACAATTTTCAGTGCTAGATTGCTAGAGCAAGAGGAGCGATTGGTCCAGGTGTCCGTTGGAAAGGGGCGCCCGAAAGCCAAATACGAAAAACGATTGGCGACGGCAACCAGCTCTTTGTATTGACGAATATATATATTTGCGTAGTTCTGGTCTAGAATTTATAATAAATATCAGCTAAGCTTATTTTGGATCTAAAAAAATAAAATAAAAGGTAGCCCTGTGTAAAATGTCCAAGAACTATTCATTATTTCCAGCGTCAAATAAACGAGATTTTTGAGAAGCATCACTCCCCAATGACAGCGTTGACCAAAGACCGCTGAAAGACAATCTCGCTCGACCCGGTGCTGATTAAAGCTTTTTAAATTCAATCAACAACCACTTTATACAAGGCCTTGGGATCACGCTCCTGGTATCAAATAACTGATATCTGGACACTAGTCTCCAGCATGAGTACCCACTATTGTCAATGTGTTTGAACTTTTAACCCCGATCAGGAGGTCGCTTCATACTACAAAGATATAAACTGATGATAAACTTATTTTGATTTAATTTATGAGACGTAACGCGTTAAGAGAAAATGTTTATCGATCTACAATTATAATGTTTTGCGAGAATAAAAGCGATCATAGTATAAGTATATACTTTCAACGACCTTTATGGCGTAGCGGCAGAGCATTCGAAGTCAGAGGTCGTAGGTTCGTAACACGTTCGTCACAAACCACGTTTATCTGGTCGTGTCACAGGCACGAGTCTGTTTGGGTCACTCGCCTCTTCGAAATACGATGCAGCCGACTGTGGACGTTTCCACTTAAAATTCAGTCCAAGATTGTTACGGAAAGATTGTTTCAAAACATATATACCTTCAGTTGCGGTGCAAGGGAAATGCCTAAGGGCCACCTTACACCCCGGTCTGAAGACCCGAGACGGCGTGCGGTTTTAATCGGTTCGAATCCGACGTAACCACCCCTGCTGGCCGGCAGAGGGGATTTCCGCACGGGAAAAAGAAGGGTCTAAACATGTATACCTATTAATATATTTACAAGAAATCGTTAGTAACTTGGTTGTTTCGGGTTCGAATCCTGGCCATTACACGCCCAAGTGAACCCCCTCCTAACACAAGCAATTTAGCTTAGCTGTAGGGGTTGACAGGAATACTGGTAATTCCTATTATTAGGAGGTACTCTTTTTAATATGTCTCATTATCAGTTATATTATCAGTATAATCCGCATTCTAGAACCCAAATTACAAGTTGGTTATGCTACTTTGGGTCTAGATAGCGGTGTGTAGTATTTTTTTATTTTTTACGTGCGGAAATGAAACCGCACGGTGTCCTCCCCAAGTGTCCGTTGCCGGGCACCCCGGGGAAGCCCTCGAAAGGATAACCCCAGGGTTGCCGGCGGACTTTGGCCGCCACCGCGGCCTCGCCTGGTGCTGTGTAGCGGTGTGTAGTAAGTTTGCCATAGAATACTCGTACATCTTTGAATTGTCTGACGTTTCAACCAGGTTGCACTGGTCGTGGTCACATAATTATAGACGACTACTTGAGATTTTTTCAAATTACGTAGTTACTTTTAAACATGACTTAGGACAAGTGTTAACTGAGACTTATATAACTGCACTTTAAGTCTAGTGAGTTCAAAAAGCGGCCAAGTGCGAGTCGGTCTCGCCCAGGAAGGGTTCCTTAGTAGCAAGTAACATAATAATGCTTTTTTTTAAATTTTATATTTGAGTCGATTGAATGAAAAGTAAATTGCGGTTTACGATTTATGACGTATTAAAAAAAAACTACTTACTACATCTCGTTCAAACCAATTATCGTTGAAAGTTTACATGGTAATGTACATCATATTTTTTTTTTTGTTTTATCATTCTCTTATTTTAGAAGTTACAGGGGGGGGGGGAACACATTTTACGTCTTTGGGAGTGTCTCCCGCGCAAACTATTCAGTTTAGAAAAAAATGATATTAGAAACCTCAATATCTTTTTTGAAGAGCTATCCATAGATACCTCACACATATGGCTTCGATGAAAAAAAAATTTTTGAGTTTCAGTTCTAAGTATGGGGACCCCCAAAATTTATTGATTTTTTTCTATTTCTGTGTGAAAATTTTAATGCGGTTCACAGAATACATCTACTTACCAAGTTTCAACAGCATAGTTCTTATAGTTTCGGAAAAAAGTGGCTGTGACATACGGACGGACAGACAGACAGACATGACGAATCTATAAGCGTTCCGTTTTTTGCCATTTGGCAACGGAACCCTAAAAAGCAGGTTTGACAATTAGAGTCATAGAAGTATGGTTTAACGCTATCACAGTGAAACCACAAGTCTCAGTTTACATTACTTTGGGCGTAGTACAAAAGACTTTCACTTTTAACCAGTGGCAACATGAGTCATCGGGTCGGTATGATATACACAAATAAAACATTGCAAGGAAATTCTTAACATTATTTTAAGCATTTGCAAATTTTAGTAGTTTAAATTCTAATTCAAATTATATTTAGGTATTGTAAATCATAGGTACTGAGGATGTTCCTGGAAGCGAGAGCCCTTTCGCAACTGTACCAGTGGCGAAAGGAGGCGCGGGAGCAGGGATGGAACCCCGAGCCTCGAGAAATCGAGGCCGTGCAGTCCCAGCTCCGCCAGGCCATCGTGGTGGAGTGGAAGGAACGACTTGGGCGACCAAGCGCAGGGCACGCCGCAATAGCGGCGGTAAGGCCCATCATGGAGGATTGGCTGGAGAGGCGACACGGAAGCCTCTCGTACCGACTGACGCAGGTGATCTCCGGGAAGGGGTGCTTCGGGGACCACCTGCATCGGATCAGGAAGGAGCCAACGCCTGAGTGTCATCACTGTGACGCGAGCCAGGACTCAGGGCTGCACACGCTGGCGGACTGCCCGGCGTGGGAGGCGCCGAGGCGTGACCTCGTGGCAGCCATCGGGGTGGGAGTCCTCTCGCTCGGCAGCATGATTGCGGCAATGGTGCGGAGCGCGAGCGCGTGGGCCGCCGCCACCTCCTGCGAGCATGTAATGCTCGCGAAGGAGGTGGCGGAGCGCGCCCGGGAGAGACTTAGAACTCTCCCGGACCGCCGAGCCCGCAACTTGTTCGCCGCGCGTCGCAGGCGACTCAGGCGCCGGAGGTCGCTTAACGACCTCCGTCCTCCATGAGCGCAGGCCTGGGGGTGGCGGGTGAGGCCACCTGTCACCCCAGCAGAAGCAGGCCGGGACGGTGGGGCGACTAGCGCCCCTCCCCCAAACCGGGGCAAGACGGGGACACCGTGGTTCCCAAACCCGAGGGGGGCATCTCGAAACCGGAGATGGCCCAGGGTCAGTCGGGGTGCGAGGGATATGCTCTATGGGCAACCTTACACCCCGGCGTCTGTAGACCCGAGATGGCGTGCGGTTTTAGTCGGTTCAAGCCCCACATAACCGCCCCCGCAGGCACGCGCGGGGGTATCCGAAGGGATTTCCGCACGATAAAAAAAAAAAAAAAAGGTACTGAGGATGTTCACAAAATAATGAGGTCAGCTATGTTTCACCATTATGGCTAAATTTGCAAATACATAAGTATGGGGAGGAATAGTAAAAAGGAAAACCCTCGCACCCTGAAAATGTACCTCCTCTGCATACTGCGTGGTATGGGGCTCTCACCACACTAAAACAACCTGCCGTGTGCGACAAATAAGTGAACTACTTTTAGAACAGCGGTGTTTTTTTTTTTACGTACGGAAATCCCTTCGGATTCCCCCCCGCCGGCCAGCGGGGGTGGTTATGTCGGGCATGAACCGACTAAAACCGCACGGTGTCCTCCCCAAGTGTCCGTTGCCGGGCACCCCGGGTAAGCCCTCCAAAGGATAACCCCAGGGTTACCGGCAGCCACGCCTGGTGGGGTCGGGTTTTATCCCGCGTCGGTGAGTTGGCAGGCGTGTGACACACGACACGCCTCCGCCACGGCCTGCTTCTGTAAGGAGGGCGCGGCGGCGCGGCGAGTCAGTTAACATAAACAATAAGTGTATTTGTGTTGCACACACGAAGTCTTCATTATTTTGTTTTTGTTTTTACGTGTTTTGTCTATACATCAAGTCTTATCTTAGTAATAAAATATATATTACGTTGCAATAAAAATAATATCGCCGGTATCTAGTTGCCTTACTTTTTACTATAATTACTAACGTTTTATTTATTACGTGACTTATAGCATCATAACCGTATTTTGTACTTATTTAAAGTCATCTGAATGAGTCAACAATATATTTATTTTATCTTGATATCTTCACAGAAATCAGTTATTGTTTTATGGAGTTTTCTAGAAGCCTTAGACTTATCTGTAGTTGAGATAAATATTATTTATCTACACTCAAATCCAAAAATTCGAATTACGAACTCAAAGACGATTCTATACATACGCACTTTATAAACGCATATACCTACATAAAATAAAAAATTAAACTTATAGTACCGCCAACTGTATCATTATAGTAGTTTATGCAACTGTCATATAAGAAGGGGTATTAAAACATGAGAGTCTGTTTATTAGAATGATGAAAACTTATTGTTAACGTGTTTTATTTTTTCAAATTTTGTATTTTGTTCTCCTTGTGGGTGTAGTATAAAGCACTCTGTATCACTCGGAAGTAAGTGCGATTCCCACCTCGTGTGTATACCCTCGTTAGTAATCAGCCCTTTCTTTCCTCGATGAACAATGTGCTATTATAGCAGTGCTCTCTATGACGTACTTCTTTATACATGACTATTTGGGCACAAGTGACTTTTATATGGCTTAGTATTTTAGTATACATTGAAATTTTGTATTATACACTTTTAAGTGTATAGACAGAATTTCAGTATGCAGTTGCAGGCACGTGTAGTTTTAGTGATAAATTAGATAAGTCAGTGATACCGTTTATTTATAAATTGATACACAATTAAGCAGATAATATACCTACTTTGTCTCTAGAATCAGCAGAATTAAGTTTTTCTTAACATTTTTACGTTATAACATGATAACTTTTAGAATATGTAGTCCTGCAGTCCAGTAGAGAATAAAATGGTAGGTGGTAGAGTCAAGCAACAGTCATTTTGGCCGTTGCATGAATGGGCCGTCTCGACCGGAGAAGCAGCACCCTCTCACAGAATATCGACGCCAAGTAACAGTATTTGAACTGTTGCGTTCCGTTTGGTGAGTGAGAGTACCGGAGCCCAAACTCCTTTCCCATCCCCTCCCAAACTACTTTCCCATCCCCTCCCAAACTCCTTTCCCATCCCCTTTCCTTTACAGGGTTGGCAGCGCGAGTGTGACACCACTGGTGTTGCACACGTCCATAGGCCGCGGTAACCGCTTCCCATCAGGTGGGCCGTGTGCTTGTCTGCCACCTTAGTGGTATAAAAAAAATAAAAAAAAATACTATGATTAACAGAAGACTAATACAGAGGGTAAGCCTTTTAGTATGATGTATGACATAAAATTAACAGATTTTGAGATTTCTTACAGTTGTTTCTAATCAACACTAATGCCCGAAATTTCGGGTGCTTTTCAACAGCCATGTATGGCCATGCCCATCGCGATATAGTTCGACGCAATGCGTTTTGAATTTCATATTTCTGACTTTCATTTTTAGGGTTCCGTAGCCAAATAGCAATAAACGGAACCCTTATAGATTCGTCATGTTTGTCTGTCTGTCCGTCCGTATGTCACAGCCACTTTTTTCCGAAACTATAAGAACTATGCTGTTGAAACAAAAAATAGAAAAAAACAATAAATATTGGGCGTTCCCCATACTTAGAACTGAAACACAAAACTTTTTTTTCATCAAACCCATACGTATAACTACAACTCAAATATAAAAATTTTACTTGCTGCAACGGAACTCTTCATGGGCGAGTCCGACTTGCACTTGGCCGGTTTTTTAATTATATGATATTATAATTAGGTAATATAATTATGGACCAATTTGGAAACTATATCCGTTATACTAATGGGCGAAATCTGGCGACATACCATCTGATATTAATGGTTTTAAATTGTGACCAATATTCTATGTGATGCAGGTGAGGCTATTCCATATATGTATGTGATGATACGGTGAGGATATTGCCATAAAAGTAGTTGTTCGACACATTAAGACACTTAACATCTGCTTTCACTTTCAACGTTTACTTTTTAAAGTATTTATCTATTTAAACTTCATGCAAAAGTGAGTACATTGACGGACCTAATGCCGTACCGATACCGGCAACCATGTCTTCGTACAATCTAGGGTTTTTTAAATGGGGCCTGAAAAAGTATGTTCTAAAACGGTCAAGCTGAAGAATACCATTGTAGCTGCACCGCTGTCGTCTATAATAATGGCTTTCATTTTTGAGGTTTCTCCTTTAGATTAAGCCATATTGATTTGCCTGACATAAAAAAATAGTCAACCTTAGAGTAAGTATATTATATCAGATGTAAGTGGTAGGCTACTTGGCGGTTAGAAAACCATTTAAAAAATCACACCCAGCGGTGCAGGCACTTTCGCAGTTTATGAAATAGTTATATAGGATTGTCTGTGTCCACTGTCACTCTTAAAAAATATAAGTAAATAACACTAGAAATGGCAGACAGAACCCGCCGAGAGTTTATGATATGAGTCGATGCATTGATTTCATATGCCGTGGTTACCGCATACCGCTGTTATTATGGCAGTAATTATTCCTATTCTGTGGTATTACCAGCGGTATGCGGTATAATTAAATAAGTAAAATATTTTTGTCATGGTCTCGGTGGGCCGGTACAAAAACGAAACTTATTTTCCATGTGGGTACCCATACGGAAAAATAGCTAGTTAGTGCGTTATTAAAAGAAATGAGTGCCCTACTGGGGTGTTACATAACTTTTTCACGTGAATACTACATCTTTAAATCGATCAGTGATACAGTTAAGTGTTGTAGTCGCATATCTATTATCTACATACATTTATTTACACCACACGATTGCTAAAGGAGCAAATAACTTGTAATGTGAGATTCAATCAAGTCAAGAGGCTCAATTCACGTAAAATACACAGCCATGTCCACGATCTAGTCAAACTCCGATTTTTTTTTTCCACTTCTATTGAAATAACTAATAACATTTGGAAGAAACAAAAAAAAAAAAATTAATCACCAGTTATATTTTTTGTTTTATACATATTCGTTAGATAGTTTTTTGTCTACGAACTAGTATGTAAACTAAGCACGTCATTCCTATGAAAAACGTGATCTTCTTATTTACTAAGTGCCATAAAAAGTACAGGTAGGTATGTAATAAATGGAATATTTTTCCGTTGACCTTTGAATTCTTAACACCACGTGACTCTGCTATGGTAACTGAAACGTAAACACCAGCCGTAAGTAATTATTGCTGAATATACTTCTTAGAGCGTTATTAATGTAATTAATTTAATTGAATTTAATGGATGAATATGATACACGCAGCTATAGTAACACGAACAATTCATTGTTGTTCACGACCTTTGAGATAACTGGAGATAACTTGCACTTGAAACTATGAGACAACGGCCATCTACAGTCTCCCTGTAACTGCAAAACGCGCCTGAAATGTCAGGATCAGTGTAAATAATATCACCAAGTAAATCGCGATAGAATTAGTTAAAAGTTGATTTATTTCAATGTGTAAGCTGGTGTAAGCGTTCGCCACAGATTACCTCATTGCATTCGCGTAAACTTCCGTCAATATCATATTATGACTTGTGTTAATAACAGTAGGAACTACAAGTTATGACTAATACTACCTATGCATTGTTAACATAATCAAAATATGGAAATTTTCATAGCAATACTTAATTATTGTGAAAGGTCTGGGCTGGGATGATATATTATGTAAATCACGATTATAAGCGATGAGTCAAATTACAATTTAAAAAAATATTCAATCTTAATTTGGTCTCAATGATTGATGATTTTTTGTTACCTGATATTTTGCAGTCTCACAGCCCAACGGCAACGTGTTGTAATTAAACGTTGATGCGGTTAAATAAAAGTTAGCCTACAGTGCTACGGGACTTATACCATACGCCCTCCACTGCAACTCCTGATAACCAGGATCAACAACAACCCACGAATACACCGTGCCATTGTCATTACACCCAGAAAGTACAAGGAAAAGTTAAACTGTCTTGGAACCCGCAACGAAATTAAATTGGAAGAGTTGAAAATATAATAAAACCCATCTCCCATCTCACTTTAGCAAATCGGGAGTGATCCTCAATGCTACTTAACATCTGCAACCCGATAGAATCGAGATATTGTCCAGATTATAATGAAATTCTACACAAAAGCCTGTGAATAAGAACATAAAAAACTGATTCACAAAAAACCCTTGTATCGATGGCGTATCACATAAATAATGCGACCAAGGTAATTGATGACAAGTTGCATCCACACAATGGCGATGCTGCTCCGGAAAAACCATACGAATGGTGCAGCATACGCAATAAAATGGACAGGTGTATGACAGTCATACATGACTGTAAGGAACATCCCACACACGCAATAATATTGACAATAAAACACATACTGCCAGTAATATAGTGTGGCACGGCACGTGTTATTGAGCGATATACACACAATATTTTTTACAGTATGAATTTTATTGTCAATATTATTGTATGTGTGCGGTTAGCCTAACTGGTATGACACTAAATTGACAACACAAATGACGCAAACAGACCGGATATCAAGTACAACATCGTGCGAGCAAGATTGAGCTATTAGATTCATTTTTGAGCACTAAAATAGCGTAGGAGATTACTTACTTCCCTGACTGAATTACGAACAATTGCTGTCACAGATCACACACAACAACAGATAATTTAAAATAGAATTCTTTACTTACGTACAAATAAAAATTAAATTACTATGAAAGCAGGATATTTCTTAGTCACAATGCAAGTGAATGGGTGAGAATGAGTGAACAGCTAGAAAAAGACTGGTTAATTTTATTTTTTGTGAAAGTAAAAACTGCAGACTGAAACAAAGAGTTTGCTAATACACAAATAGACATTTAGGTGGTTATGGTCTGAAGAACACGGACTAGAAAATTAATAGTCGCATGAATTTCTTTTTCATTACTTTTATTGAGTCACTGTTGCCCGCGGTTTCACTGAATAAAAATTAAATTCCCACCTTCTCGCATGAACCACTAGTTGTCATCTTCAGTTTCTTTGCATAATAGCTTGGTTCTAAAATTGTACGACCATAAAGCTGCGTTTCCAATGTGAGGATGCGTAGCGAGGGATGCGTTAATTAAAATCAATAGAATCACTTCATTTATCTAGCCTCTTTTAGTGCAGCGTAAAGAATTGATACTATTGGTTCGTAACAAACACATAAACACATCCCTCACTACGCATCCCCGCTCATCTCTGGTGGAAACGCAGCCTAAGGGTCTCCCCACATTTATCGACGCGGAATCGGCTTACACCGGTCAAAAAAGCCTTTATGTCTACGAAATAAGGGTGTTACTAATACCATTCGCATCGGATCGGCTCGGACGACGCGGCACGTCGGCACGACGCGACGCCGCGCGCTGGCCGACGGCGAAACGAGCCGTTTCGCGATTAGCTGATCACATCCGTACGGCGCTGAATCTAGCGGAACGTTTGGACTGCTGCCCAACAGCGCCGGGGACGGTCGAACGGCATTGGACGGCAGTTGAATAATCCGCTCGCATGCGATCGTCTCCGACGGTAGCCAAACGGCGCCGGAGACGGCCAATTGGCGTTGGGTGGCAGTCGAATGATCCGCTCGCATGCCTTCATCTCCGACGGCAAAACACTCATTTCTTAACTCAAGTTGAAAAACTAAAAATGAAAGGCCGAAACTTCCGTACAGTTCAGATCGGACGTTAAATCAGCGATGATTGATGATTATGGATATTTTCGGGGACATGACACAACAACCAGCCCCTCGCGACGGCTATCCGGAGGAGTCGACTGCCGAACGTAAGTGAACAGAGGTCGTGACGGCCATTCGGATGAGTCGACTGCCGAACGTAAGTGAACAGCCGTCGTGTCGGCCGTTCGGAGTAATCGACTGCCGATCGCATGTCAACAGCTGATCGGCGATAAGTCGATTAGTGTAGTGATACGCACTCGAATTAAGCCGACTCCGCGTCGATAAAAGTGGGAAGACCCTAACACTCCTCTCCAAAACATAAGGAGAGCGTCACGTCACTTGTTCTAAGTCTTTAACGGATAAATAGGCAAATAGGCAACTACACGAGGTATGGGCGTGATAATACAATAGAACCTTGACAAATGCTTGATGTAGGAAATTAGATAGTTTACGTCAAAACCTTGATCGCGAAGTTAATCACGTGCTTGTCATCTAAGATTTTGAGGTTCAAGATTTTTCGTAGAAAATGTCAACACATGTCTGACGTGGCCCTGGCGCAGTCTTTCCTCTTTGAGTTGGGAGGTCAGACGGCAGTTGTTCCAATAAAAACCATATAAGCCAAGTCAAAAGGAGGAGAAGGAGTAAGCGGTCCGCTGCTACTAGAACAACACAAAGGTGACGATGATGACTTGTTTCGTGTCGTGCGTACGGTCACAAATTATGACCGGAGGGTAGGCGGTTGAAGTACTCATGTGTGAGTGTGTTGCACCGTTGGTGAGCCGAATATAGATATAATATGACTAAGCAAAAGTGCAAGGTGTAATATAAATAAATATTTAAACACATGAATTGTACACACCAACAAAACAGTGACTGCATTTTTATTCATTTACATTTACATTTATTTCATTTATTGAGCTGAGCGAGAGCAGCTCTTATACCCGGCATAGCCGTTTGTTGGTGGGTGAACTCCTCCGTAACCACTCGTGCGATCTTAATCAAATTTACCACGGTGATAGTGTGGACACTGAGGAGTGTTTTGAAGCGAGATGGTTCATGTCCGATGTACCATTGAGGAATAATCACCGAAAAACAGTTTCACGAGCGCGAGTTTAGCTAAGCGCGCGACCGTAGTAAGATGTTCTATTTTCAAGTAAGAGTCCTGCTCGCTCAGCTCAATTTATTTCAGTCGCACCCTGCACTGAATTCCTGGTAAACTTTAGTCGAACTAAGTTTACGCTTACATGTGATAATTGTAAAATGAGAACATGTTGATTTATGTCAACTAAGAATTATGATCGCATCTATAGATTCTGATGTCAGTTGTTAATTGAAGTGAATTCGCATTCAGTGTAATCATTAGCATTTTATAGATAGAGCGATTAACATGAATTGAATGTCTTAACTTGTACTATACTGTCTATCGTACCGATTCCTTACTGTGGAATACCAAAGTTGCCCTCCGAAATATATGCGAAGTTAAAAAAATCACAAAAGACATGAACTTGCGTAAAGTGCAATAATTGCGTTGTAGTTTTAATGCGATTACGTGAACATTGTACAGCGTAGATATGAAACTTTGCTTACTCCAGAAAAGCAAACATTGCAACTGGCAATGTGCACTGTATTGTTTATGTATAGGATTTCCCTATTGTTAACATAGTACGGTAGTCAGAATTCAGAAGTACGACATATTGACATATATCGTGACATATTTCTATTGTTGCTACAACAACAGTTTTAATACAAAAGGTATGACAAGAAAGACAGTAGAGGCAAAAAATTGACCTACATTATTATGTTGATGAACCTTTTTTTTAACGACAAGTTATGACAAGATAAGGAAAACTAAAACAAAGAATATTATTATCACGTTTAGGTTGCAAAGATCAGAGGAATGTTGTCTAATTAAGATTGACTAAACTATGATAATATAGGACGGAATCAATTTCAGTTGCTTTTGACAAGCGCACGACCAAAATTTCAGTAAAACAATACACAATACAATGTACAGCTTGGACCTTAACGTTGCTAGTCAAGGTACGTCAATTATAATAGATTCCTAACGAAATAGTCACCAACTGTGGATACACGATCAGTAAGGAGGCCAATGTCAATGTAGGTCAATGTGATAATATAGTTTTAGGCAAAATTTGGACCAATTCTAAATAATTTATGTTGAATTGTTCTTTAGTTCCACCATTACAAGACATACATTGAGTGCTTGAAACAATTAAATTCAATGCTAAACACAAAAGCAATGAGATGAAAAGTAACGAAAGAGAACTCAGGAACGGGTGGACCGATATTCATGATCTTTGATTTTTTAGATGTGTCTTCGCCCATACTGTGCCTTGTTGTTTTTTTTCCTTTAATCCCCACGGCTACCCACCCCCAGCCAGACTGGGGGTAGTTCCTTCGCACCCCGGCTGACCCTGGGCCATCTATGGCTTTGAGATGGCCCCCTCGGGATACTGTCCCTATACTAGCAATTAGGAGTATTTAAAATAATGGAACATTCACGATTATCAGCTGATAAGGTAGCGAACATAACTTGATTCTAAGGTAGAACGAAGTTTGCCGGGTCAGTTAATAAATAATAAAGGTGACCAAAAACCAAAACTTAACCTGAAAAGCAAAGCCAGTATGCAACAGGAGTAACTTTTTAGAAACGATACTCTCAACTAGTGAATGAATGCAGTTGCCTACATTCAGTACCAATGTTGTGTCTTTGCTCGTACAATGACGTCAGAATGGACGTATACACAAGATTGGATCATTATTTAAAAAAGTGAATATTTGCATTTGGAATACGAACGCGCGTTCTTTCTTAAGCTATGCAATTACTCATGGCTATTGTTCTTGCTCCCTTTTAACTGAATGTACTAGTGGTAAATATAGCGATTTGGCACAGCGTTTTACTTACGTACTTCAGTTTATAAGGGACAATTTCAGTACGTGGAATATAGAAATAATCATATTGTTAATTTTATTGCTTTAGTTGCTTTTAAGATTCATAGAGTAAGGAGCGTTGATGCAGAGACCCTCTTCGATTAGTCGATCAGCACAGTTAGATACATTGCTGTAATTCTCCTATACACTATAGTAATTCAGTAGCAAAGGTTCAAAGTTAGCCTCTCCGTGGAAAAAGTTAGGATAACCAAACTGGAAGACGACTAACATACATGATTATATACATAAAAAACTACCTAATAGCACATCAAAGACATCAGGTATCAGGCAGGCAAGCTGTTTTTTTAAGTGCTGAAGAAGTTGCTACCTTTGTATCTTAATTAAAAGTAATTTCCCGTTGATAGTACGGGGTCGTAACAGAACGTAACACAGCTTAGCTCGGTATGAAATAAATCCGCTGTAGAAGGTACTTGTAGTTAGTGTGGATGGTTAAGATTTAAGCGAGGTTCAATCTAATAAACTGCAAATTATAGAAATATTTCACGGACTTTTTCATTTGCAGATAATAGTCCTAAATGTGTACTCCTATGTAATATTGACCAAGTTACCGAAGGTTTGAGCAGCGACGCATCAACGAATATCTGGGTCGGAACGGATGTAAAGGCATAAGTACGAGTACTGTGTGAAACCATAGAGCTACCAGCGCTGTTAATGTATGGAAGCTTGAAGCTCATATAAAAGAGAAAGGTCTATAAAATCAAATATTGGTCAATATCTTGATAATAATTTATATATTTAGTGCATGTGACAGTAACGCTGTACATGATATCAGACTTGTTGAACAGGTAAATGTTGTTTTCCTAAGCAGGGCTCTCGAGTCTAGGATTGAGACTAAATGTAAATAGCATAAATTATGACTACGATAATTACCTAGAAATTATAGACAAGGACGAAGAATTAAGTATATCTCTAGATCGATGTTATAATTGTCAATTTGATAATTAGCAAAATAGTGAAGCAAAAAAGTATCTTCCGGCAAGCAAAATGTTGAAAAAAAATGAACTACCACGTTAACTTATATGAAAAATATAAAGTGTTAGACTAATATCGCCATCTATTGTGCAACTTAATACGATAACAGAAGTAATAAAACAGTTATACATATAATTGCTTATTAACAATAAATAGCAATAATTATCACATTACGTGATTACAAATAAGCATTAAATAGTCGTTATGGTTTTTTTCATAAAATAGTTTAATAAGTAAATAAGACTATGTCATTTTATTCAAAAGTATTAAGTAGGTGTGAACCTACACGGACACTTATTTTAGTCGATACCTATATTAATAATTCTGTCGTTTTACTGATACTGTCAATGTTGATTGAGTGAGATCAATGTTTGATTGAACAAACAACAGATACAGTTTTCTAACACGACCAGAACATGTTAATAAAACGTGCAAGATATAAAAAGAAATTGCCGGTGTTTCTTAAGCATACACTTACGGCCAAGTACCAGACCTTCGACGTCTATGTGACCTGGGTTGCAGCTCAGGAGCATGAAGCAGTGCCTGGGGTATCAGACTTTTCGAAGGTTTTCGCCTCGTCAGCCGGTACTCCGGCCTCTCTGCTAAACTTTTGCACAACTTCAGCGTAGTCAGCTCACTCTCCGAGCCGGACCATAACGATTCCATCGCTAGCATTGTTTCACAAAGTTTTATTTTAACACATCACTAAAATGGAACTGGTTTTAAAATTCTCACAAACTGGATTGCAATCTGCACTTTGCTGTACAGTCAGAAACTTAATATAATTACAAATGTACGTACATTAGTGAAATGAGTCCTCAAATCAGATTCAATTCTACAGTTTATATCCACAAGTATAATGTTGCAATCAGTAATGTTTTGGTGCGATAACCTTCTCTTGTAGTGAATCGGTGCTTAAAATTGCAAAATTTCGTGCAACTAAAGCCTGCCGAACTTAACCACGACTCAGGTATTCTGAGAGAATTGCAAATTATGAAATATTAAAGTACACGGAAATTATATCGCGATGGCGCGGTCTGCACGTCCGAGAGGCGCGGGCAAACAACTGGTGGACGTGTTGGTGTAATTGAGTATGCGCGTGGCGGCAGAGCGGCGTGGAGCGACCGACTGACGAACGGTTAGGCCCGCAAAACCTCCCGCTAGTGATCACGACAATACGGAATGCCTAAAATTGCGGACAAAAGGTATGGTCGCCTTTATCGTTGAGATTGACACTGACGGCTCTAAAGAGGAGGTCATCATAACACGATGTTTTTGTATTAATAATGAAGAAAGTAAACAGTGATCCATTAATCTAATATATTATTCCAAGTGTTTATTTTGGTGATTGAACACAGACAATATACATTTCTATTACTTTCCAAGATCCCAGGCTCACCAGAACTCATGTTTACAAGGATAAAATGTATGGGACAATTTAGTGTAGGTGTGTTTTCTTTTCAAAATCAACGAGTTTGATTCCTGGCGAGTCTGATTTTGATGAAAACTAAAGTAGCATCATTTAGAATTTGGAAAATCAATATTCCTAGCCAGGAATCAAATCGTTAATTTTGGGGAAAAATACACCCTTTAGTATTACCCCATTCGATAGTGCCGCTAATAAGGAACGAATTCTGGGAAGTAATAAAGACAGCAAACTTAAGGTAAGGTCTCATTTTCAACAAAATACTTTTTGAGAACTTTCAGGGTTCTGGTAAAAGTTACCGCCGACGGAATGATGTTTGCAATGTTCAAAATGAATTTTTAACAACATTTCTAACACAACACATAACTACAACTTTGAATTTTCTACTATTTTTACCTACCTTTAGCTCCTGATTAGTTACAAATGGCCGCCGGGACATATGCATACACTCAAGGTACATACATACACTACATTGTCCCATACATTTTATCCTTGTATAAATAGGTGAGTTCTGTTGAGCCCGAGATCTTAGTTTAGTATACCATATTAACGAATAAGGAAAGCAAATACGATATTATTCATTACTTATCAGTTATCTCAAATTTATTAACCCCCGATGCAAAAACGACGGGGTGTTACAAGTTTGTCTGTGTGTGTGTCTATCTTCCCAACCGGATGAACCGATTTTGATTGTCTTTTTTTGTTTGAAAGGTGAATTGGTCGGGAGTGTTGTCAGCTATCTCGGGGGCTTTTGAATATTTTATTTAGTTATTAGTTTATTATTTAGTTAGAACCAGCTGTTGCCCGCGACTTCGTCCACGTGAAATACAGGAACCTATTCCCGGGCTGATAGTAGCATAATATATGCTATTTCAGACTATTTTCTAAGTATATCTGTGTCAATTTTCCTACAGATCCGTTCAACCGTTCTTGCGTAAAAGAGTTACCAACAATCACACATACCTACATCCATTCTCAGAAATTTTCACATTTATAATATTAGTAGCACAAATGGGCAATAATGACTGAGGAGATGACATCTGACAAAAATGTATGGAGGAGAATGACTAGTTGCGGCGACCTCAAATAAATTGGGACAAGAGCATCTACAGATATGATGATGAAATTAAAACAAACTTAGGCGCAATTGCTTCAAATTGTAGTATAAAGCCTTGTACGTCATTATGAATACGCGTACAGGTGTATACAGGGCAAAATGCTATGCTGGATGACGAACGCGTAGTCGAGAGTCGAGAGTGAAGGTACATTATGGAAGACGACTACACATTTTATGTTTCCCGACACAGAGCAATTTCCAACAATTCTACTTTGTTGCTTCTTATTGTTCGTATGTTTGCTATATCATTACTTCATTACCTGACTCGTAATTAGGTACCTATGTGTACAATGGCACCAACCCTCGCGTAACGCCACAACTGTCGTTCGTTTGACACATGATCACGTCACAGTAACTGCATCTTGTTCGCTCGCATGCATCGTTTCTCATTCTAATACTTCTTTAGTTATTTTTATTGACATCCGTATTTTTAGGTAGATTACGATGAAATCGATCTACCTATTGGTTTCTTGACTACTCTCGAATTTAAAAAAAAATCTTCATAGGAGGTCTAGTTATGACCCCCTGAGTCCGAAATGACCACTGGTCAAAAAGTTTATATATATATATATATGTATGTATATATGTATGTATGGTTCCACTTCCCAAAATTTGAGGCACTCTCACGGTCGCATTTTTGCCCCGATCGCTTTCAAACTGCGGTCAAAAATTGCTTGGGTGTAAACTTAGTTTAAGTTCGTGAACGGGTGGAATCCGGCCTAAGGGGACGGTAGGGCCTCACTTTTTGTGAAATCAGTTTTTCCTCAAAATTTCACGTTCCATGAAAGATATTCCAACCGTTCTTATTTTATCCCATAGTATACATGAATACCAACAACTTTTAATTTATTATAAATCTATAAGATTAAAACTTTAACTAAAAGTGGAGGGGGGAAAAACCAAAAAATTTCGGGAAAAAAATCATAACTTCTAACCGGTGAACATTCTTGGTGTCGGAAACATTTTTAATCGATAGGCGATTTTTAAATCTATAAGATTAAAACTTTTAAAGTGGAGGGGGGAAAAACCAAAAATTTTCGGGAAAAAAATCATAACTTCTAACCGGTGAACATTCTTGGTGTCGGAAACATTTTTAATCGATAGGCGATTTTTAAGTCTAAAATAAATTTCTGAAAAGTATTTCGCTAAAAGTTACTGTTTTCGAGAAAAAAAAATTAAACATGTTAAAAATGTTACTGTGTTTTTACTTGTGTGTGTAAGTCCGTAGTTCTCTATATAAAATAATATTAATTGCTTCACGAAATCTACCTGTGCGTTCCCCCTGCGGGAACGGATTTTTTTCACCATTTTACCACTGTTAGGCAAAGGTTCTATGTCTAACACAATGTCAGGTCACTTTTGACATTGTAAAAGTTATACTCGTCAGAAAGTAAATGGGTAAATTGAGGATTGCTGATCGACGGACAAGCCTCTCGCTCAGGATTACGATCGAGGGTTAGACGGCAGTCGCTCTCATAACAGCCATTGCTGACATAAGTCTAGTTTTTGACGTTTTGTACTTAGCAGAAAAAAAAACAAAACATAAAAAATAATAAACTTGCTAAATCTTGACTTGTTAGGCTTGCAACAAAGAACGTAATATACTTTAATCTAAGTTACAATTTACCAATGACATAATATAGTGACTGAATTTAAAGTTTGCTTGAAATATATTTTTCTAAGCTTACAACAGCAAAAAGCAAGCTAAGTTTAGTAACGTTTTTCTGCTTAACTAGACGGAATACTAACGCCTGTTAATTTATGGGTAGTACACAAAATGTCCGATTTTGGACTCCTAGCGTATATAGTGCGACCGTGCTACTTCCATCACAGATAATAAATAGAGCTCAGCTGATTAGCTGTCAGCTGCACTGTTTGTAAATACTGTGAAAATATAGGTATATTGTAATTTTAGAATAGATTTGTCGTTTCATGTTCCTTTTTCCAAACTGAATCTATAGGAAAAGTTAACATAATAATTGCTTCAAAATTTAAGTTATTATCTTAATAAGTCATTTTGTACTAAAGAAAATACATTTTGAATAGGTAACTACTCCTTTTGAAACAGAACAGTGCAATTGTATTTAATTCGGTCCGCAAAGATCGAATTACAAATGGTAGACAATATGCCCATAAATAAGTTATCAGTGTTATCACACTTATCACTTTACACAGTTTCCACAAGGTGTTTGACCTTGTTAAGGGAAGTCAACGTCAAATATTACAGAACATTGTCAAACCGCGTGCGGTTTAAATTATGCAGTTGCGTTTATCAACTCTTTGCAATCTCTGTGGCGTAGCGGTAGTGCGCTCGACTGCTAACTCAGAGGTCGCGAGTTCGATTTTCGCTCAGTGCAAATATGTATATTTGCATTGGTTTGGGTGTTTCTATGTATAAATTATATTAATTTACAAAAAAAAAGTATTTCAGTATGTTTATTCGCATTCTAGAACCCATATGACATGCTCTGCTTAGTTTGAGGCTAGATGGCGTTGTGTAATTTGTCCTAGAATATTTATGATTTACTTTCATAAATCCATGTATCGACATCTGCCAAGAAAGAGATTGCAACTCGATTTATCGGAGTTTTGATTGTGTTAACATACATTTAAACCCGTGACATACGTCCTATTGTAAAACTACTCATTATTTCCAGTAGTTTTCTGTAGATGGTTTCGGTAGGTAGGATTGGATGGCCCATTCCATATAATTTATACTTATCACGATGACCTCTTTGATAATCGATGCTCTGACTACTAGAGATGTCAAAAACTGTGGATGAGTAAAAACCGATAAGCGGACGTCTGGTGCGATCTCTAATAACTGAGTACTTCCATTTCCACTATTAATTAACTAGCAATTAAGGTTTCTGTAACTGCAGATCAATTAAGGTGTCCTAAACAGGTCAATGGTTGTGTTGTGCTATCAGTTAGGTGTCGTCGACCACAAGGACAGTGGGTAATAAGGCAACAGTTTGATAAATAATGATACCATTATCGAAGACATGTTGCTCGAACAAGTATAAAAAGTTATAAAAAGTAGTTTAAAAAACTGTATTTTTAACCTTACCTGAAGGTTAAAAATATAGACGTGAAAAGGTAGTTTTTTTAAGAATAGTAAAATATAGTCCCAATTCTCCACCGATAGATGGCGCTAGTAGTATTTGTAATAGCTCAAATTATACTATAAAATTGTATTTTTATCTGTTGGTATATTCCATAATATCACATTATATTTATATTTTTGAACTCGGAGTTTTCTTCCCATTCATTTGATATTACGCTCAATACGATAGCATAAAAAAATATAATGACGCCCTATATTTTTGGATTCCATTATGTTGATGTTATTCGCATAAAATGTAGCCTGCGGCACCCAGAGCATGATACTGAATCAATTGACTCATTACAATCAGTTCAGTATCTTAGGAGCTACAGTGGAACATACGTAAATAGCTTACATCAACAGCCAAGCACATAACCATTCGAGAAGTGCGTTAACATACGTGCGCGCCGTAGTCTGGTAAAAAAGGGACAGTTATCCTATCCTTAGTGGAAGTTTCTTTCACTTCTTGCCAGTCCGAGATTGCCAATGTCGAGCTAGGCGTACGTATGTTAATCAGATCGAAGACGTTTTAAGGAAAGGCACGGTCAAGAGTACCTGCAACCAGCGTGCACGTATTAAAACAATGATGAAAATACAAGCAAAAGGTTTATTAAGTATGCCAGAAACGTAGCAAGCGGAAATATGTTGTCTCTGCCTACCCCATTGGGAAAGAGGCGTGACTTTATGCATATTTGTAATGATGAAGCCGTTTGCGGGTTCGAGATACAATTACAATATTTTATTTTAGTGGGTAGTAATAGCTATTTTCTTTAAAATGATTTTGAAAAATGGCACTTTTATCTGAATTAACCCTCTGCGGCTCTCGGTGAAACATGTAACAAACTCCATAATTTAAGGCCATTCCTTTTGCACCGTACGAATCTAGTTTGGCAGTAGGTCAAACGTCAATGTCCCAAAACCCGAGCGTTCCAGGTGGTTCGTGAGTCACGTCTGTAAAGTCGAAACACTAGCCGGTTAGTCTCCAAAACGGGGTCAGAACAAACGCGTGGGTGTTCATTGTGGAGCAGTGGACTGTTGTTCTGATATAAATCTTGGTGAGGATCGAGTTAAGCCCCCAAGTATATTATTCACGATTGCGATTATTTCTTACATCGTATCAGTGATTTTCTAGTATTATCTCGTTCTTTCGTTTCGTGTAGCGTAGATTTATAGTTTTCATTTTATGATAAATATCAATCTTGATATATTTAATTTACTTACTTATTCAAACTAAAGAAACTTTCAACTATCATTTCAACCCTATTTAAATATTTAACCATGTATTTTGATCAATTCTTTTGTAACTTTTATTAAAGATTCTCAGCAATACAAATATCATTAGGCCTGTCATTTTCACGGGTGTGAAACGTGGTAGACCAACACAAGCAGGAGCTGCGTGTTACAGAGATGGATATGCTGCGACGGATGCGCGGAGTGACACGTAAAGATCGTGTGAGCAATGCATCCGTGGCAGCTTTCATCTATCGCAGATAAAATGCAGCAGTCGCTTTCGTTCCTGCCGCCACAGTTTACGGCGACCGCCACACTACGTGGGTAACAAATGTCATGCCTCTGTCAGGCCCCGGTAGGAGGAGTAGACCCACGAAGTGCTGGCTTGACGACGTAGGAGATGACATATGTGTTAATGTTCTCACTGCCAGGGGAGGTGGAGGAGTAAAATCCAGAAAGCAGACCCCGGACTACGGGGTGAAAGCCGCGGATGCGACCGGGACTCAAAGCAGCGCCGAGATGACGAGTGAATGTGAAAAAATCAGAATCAAAAAATAATATTTTTTCACTCACCCTATCGAAATATCAACCCTTATTATACAAAAGGTTGTATTTCCGAAAACCCTTTCTGATTTTTAGCCTTGGCCATAAAAGGAACCTTCAGTGAAATCAGTCAGGTGGAAAAGGACTTTCTCTTTATAATATTAGTTAAGATTAAGCAGCCATCTGTTTAAATTAGCCAGGTGATTGAACGCCTATACATATTTATAGATAACTCTTTATTGTACACCGGAAATTATATAAATATATATTAATGATAGCAAAGACATAAATAAGTACCTTTTTTTTTTTTTTTTTATGCGGTTATGTCGGGCTTGAACCGACTAAACCCGCACGCCGTCTCGGGTCTACAGACGCCGGGGTGTAAGGTTGCCCATAGAGCATATCCCTCGCACCCCGACTGACCCTGGGCCATCTCCGGTTTCGAGATGGCCCCCTCGGGTTTGGGACCCACGGTGTGAAAACCCCGTCTTGCCCCGGTTTGGGGGAGGGGCGCTAGTCGCCCCACCGTCCCGGCCTGCTTCTGCTGGGGTGACAGGTGGCCTCACCCGCCACCCCCAGGCCTGCGCTCATGGAGGACGAAGGTCGTTAAGCGACCTCCGGCGCCTGAGTCGCCTGCAACGCGCGGCGAGCAAGTTGCGGGCTCGGCGGACCGGGAGAGTTCTAAGTCTCTCCCGGGCGCGCTCCGCCACCTCCTTCGCGAGCATTACATGTTCGCAGAAGGAGGTGGCGGCGGCCCACGCGCTCGCGCTCCGCACCATTGCCGCAATCATGCTGCCGAGCGAGAGGACTCCCACCCCGATGGCTGCCACGAGGCGCCTCCCACGCCGGGCAGTCCGCCAGCGTGTGCAGCCCTGAGTCCTCGCTCGCGTCGCAGTGATGACACTCAGGCGTTGGCTCCTTCCTGATCCGATGCAGGTGGTCCCCGAAGCACCCCTTCCCGGAGATCACCTGCGTCAGTCGGTACGAGAGGCTTCCGTGTCGCCTCTCCAGCCAATCCTCCATGATGGGCATTACCGCCGCTATTGCGGCGTGCCCTGCGCTTGGTCGCCCAAGTCGTTCCTTCCACTCCACCACGATGGCCTGGCGGAGCTGGGACTGCACGGCCTCGATTTCTCGAGGCTCGGGGTTCCATCCCTGCTCCCGCGCCTCCTTTCGCCACTGGTACAGTTGCGAAAGGGCTCTCGCTTCCAGGTCCCATGGCGGAGTTCCGGCAAGGAGACTCGCCGCCTCGAAGGAGATCGTGCGGTACCCGCGGATGACCCTGATGGCCATAACTCGCTGCGGAGCGCGCAGCATCTGCACAGTTCTGGTCCTCAGGGCCTCCGCCCATATTGGGCACCCATACAGGGCCATGGACCGCACGATCCCCGCGTAGAGTCTCCTGCAGGAGTCATCGGGCCCCCTCATGTTGGGCAACAGCCGAGCCAGAGCAAGAGCTGTGCCCTTCAATTTGGGGGCCAGACTTCGGATGTGCTCTCCGAAGTCCCATCGGCCGTCGAGCACGAGCCCCAAATATTTCATTTGGGGCTTGATGCCGATGCGATTTCCTCCCACGATGAGACTGGATCCCTCGGGTGGCTTGCTCCGAGGCCCATGGAAGAACAGGGCCTCGGTTTTATGCAGAGCCACCTCGAGACCCAGCCGCCGAATCCGCTTAACGACTTGGGCAACCGCGGTCGCGGTACGTCGCCCCGCACGCCGTCACGAGCGTGTCGTC
Organism: Cybosia mesomella; assembly: GCA_946251805.1. Lineage (NCBI taxonomy): Eukaryota > Metazoa > Arthropoda > Insecta > Lepidoptera > Erebidae > Cybosia > Cybosia mesomella. Next base: position 7,597,306 of record OX276406.1, read on the forward strand.
CGCGTAGCACGTGACGGCGGCACCGCCTACGAGCTCACCGCGAAGCACCCAGTCGTATCCGATGTTTCACAGGAGCGGCCCCAGGACCGATCCCTGTGGAACACCGCACGACATTTCACGCCGACCGAGACCGGTCACGGTTGGGTAGATGACGGCTCTCTCCGTCAAATACGCCCCGACTATGCGGCGGAGGTAGAGAGGCACTTCGTGATACACGAGCGCCTCCCTAATGCAACTCCAGGGCAAGGTGTTGAACGAGTTGGCGATGTCCAAGGACACCGCCAACATCACCTCACCCCGGGCTACTGCATCCTCCGCCAGAGCCCTCACGCGCATGATGGCATCGACGGTGGAGCGCCTCTGGCGGAAGCCATATTGGCCACCCGCCAGGTCCGGCCCCACTCTTGAGAGGTGCTCGACGAGGCGCTTCGCAATTACTCTTTCAAAGAGCTTGCACACCTCGTCGAGCAACACTATGGGCCGGTAGGCGGACGGCGAGTCCGCCGGACGCCCCTCCTTTCGGATGAGGACCAGTTTCCCCGTCTTCCACAATTTCGGAAACTGGCCCCGCTCCAAACATGCGCTGAGAAGCCCTCTCAGTCGGGGCTCGAGAGCGTCGTCGACTAGAGCTAGGACCCACGCTCGGCCTGGAATGCCGTCGGGTCCCGGGGCGGTGTGTTTGGCTCTTAGCCTTCTCACCGCCAGCTGTAGTTCTACCCAAGTGACCTCGGGCACGTCGTCGTCTTCCACGTCGGGCGCCATGGGCAACCGAGGCGGAGTCATCTGCGGTGGAACATGTTCCACCGCCCGCGCTGGGAACAGGGAGCCAACAACTCCTCCAAGCAGATCCGGCTGGAGACACCGGGTTAACGGCGGGGCCTTGGGGCGCAGCTTGCCCCTCACCATCCGGTATGGCCGCCCGTCTCCAGCAGCTCGCGGAAGGAGGCCTGTTTAGCCCGCCTTATCTCCGCTCGGAGGGCTCTTCTGGCCTCCCTGTATCCCTCGTACAACTCCGCCTCTCGGGCCTCCGCATCTGCGGGGCGGCGACGCCTCCTACGGAGTCGGACCCATCGGCGGTGCGTGATCACGCAGGCCCGTCTGAGCTGCGCGATCTCCGACGACCACCAGTGGACCTGACCCCTCGGATTATAGGGCGGAGCCCTAGGCATCGCCGCGTCACAGACACGGGTCATGGCCTCCCGGAACCACTCCGCCTCATCGTCTATGCTGACAGGCCTGTCCGGCGCAGGGGCCCAGGCCTGTACGATGGCGGCTTCCAGGAGGAGCTCCCGATCAAGTCGCTTAAGCGCCCAACGTGGCTCGGGTGGAGCCGGTGCAGCCGGCGCGTCGCTCGCAGGGGGGGACACGTCAAACCGAATGTATCGGTGATCCGAACTTCTGTCCTCCCCCAAAACGACGCGCCAGCCCTGAACACGTCGCGCCAACGAGGGGCTCGCGAACGATAGGTCCACGATGGAGCTACCCCTCGAGGTCACGAACGTGTCCACGGCTCCCCGATTTAGGAGGACTAGGCCGAGTCGTGCGGCCCAGTCCACCAGTGCCCTGCCTCTATGCCCCGTCGCGCCCCTTTCGTGTCGGGAACCCCAGGCATACGACCAGGCGTTGAAGTCCCCGAGCACAAGGACCGGACGGGGCTGGCAGGCATTGACGACGACGGCCAGCTGACGGAGCCATTGCTCATATGCAGCTTGGTCTCGGTTCGGCGTGATATAAGCGGCCACAACCGCTATATCTCCAACCGCCGCCGCCACGCAGCCGGGTCCCCTTGCAACGACGGCATGAGGGGGGCTGCCGGCGGCAGGGTTGTGCACCAGTGCCGCCGACCCATCCAGCGCGGTTTCCCAGGTAGGCCCGAGGAACCGGTGGGTGTATGGGTCGGCGACAGCGGCGACATTTATGGCCCACTGTGCCATGCTCTGGCGCAGAAGGGCCTGAGCATCAGCACCGTGGCCAACAATCACCTGCAGGATGCGGAGTTGAGGATCCATTATGGAACCCCCATCTCCGCATCCCGCTGCGAACTGGAGGCGGAAGGCCGGCCTCCCGGCTTCGGCTCCCCTCCGGCGCAGGCCTTGCTGCCAACCCTGTGGTCAGCCGGCTTGCCTCCCGCTGCACACCTGAAGCAGTGCAGCGGGGCGCTACACGTGCCGGCCTTATGACCGGGCTGGCCACAGCGGAAGCAACGGTCACCCGCCGTTACTTCCGCCGTGCAGTGCACCCCCACATGGCCCACCGACAGGCACCTGAAGCACCTGGCCGGTCGGGCCTGCAGGAGCCGTGCCTGCGCCCTCAGGAAGCCTCCTACCAGGAGGCTCCGCCCGTCAGCGACCTTTTGGGCCGCCGCGATAGGGCAGCCGACAACTGCTGCCCCCTGTCCACCGCGGCCGAAGCGTATAGCTCCGGCCTTCACTGTGTCCGGGGAGCAGTCCCCGGCCTCCGCCACGGCGAGCCTGAGCTCTTCTGCCGTGACGGAGTCGTCCAGGCCCGTAATGCGCACTTCTGCGCATTTAATGGGCCTGGACACCCGGACGTCGGCTGCGTCCAGCGACTCCCTCAGCCGAGCCGCTAGGGCGTCGGCCTTGGGGCCACTGGCGGCGCCAGGGACCTCGAGAAGCCGGGCTCCCGTCTGTGTGCTCTTGCACCGGACACCCGGGATCTCGAGGGCCTTCAAATCGACGTTGGCCTTCACTTTGGCCAACACCTCGGCATACCCCATGCCCCTACCCGCTGCCTCCGCCGTCAGGGTGACGACGACGGCCGTGGTACGAGGGGCACGGAGCTTCCCCGGCGCTGCCTTCGCGGCGGCCGCGACCTTCCTGGCCTTCTTGGCGGCCTTCCGCCTGTTTTTGTTGGCTCCAGCCACCTCCCAGCCCCCTTCCAGTGGGGTGGAGGTAGTCGGAGCCGCGGCTGGGGCTGGGGCCAGGGCTGGGGACGTCTTCCCCTTGCCCTTCCCCTGAGCGGGAGGGGGCTGAGGAGCCGGCTCCGGCAGGGTCACTCCTGCAGCCGTGCGGGTGGGGCCCTTCTGGGCTGCAGCCGAATAGCCGGCCACCGGCGGCGCCAGAGGCGGACGGCGGATGGAGTCCATTAAGGCCTCCATCCGACACATCATGCGCTCCTCCAGCGCCTCCATATAAAGGAGCCAGGACTCCGCCGGTGGTTCGCTGGACCGCGTCGTTCCCAGCGACCGCGCCGGCCGCGTCGGCTGTGCCAGGTGCTGCGCTGGTAGCGCGCCGGCTGTGCCGGTTGCGCCAACCGGGACGACCTCGTCACACGCACCGGCTGCGCGGGTTGTGCTGGCGGCACTAGCTGCGCAGAGCTCGCTACCACCCTCTGCAGCTCCTCGAGAGCGGCAGAGAGCCGAGCTGTCTCCCGACGGGACTCAGTCAGCTCCGCCGCGAGGGACTCATTTTCGGAGGCGATGCCGAACACGATGTTCAGCATCTCCTCCTGTTTTGGGTCCGGGGACCCTTGGGACGATGCAGCCACTCTCTGGAGACTGTCCAAGAGTGACTGTGTCCTCCTGCCCAGCTCCGGTGCCGCAGAGGTGGAAGGCCTCGGCGGCGACTTGGCTGCGGCTTTCCCAGTGGTCGAGGGGGCTCGGATGGATTGGCCAGCCCTCGTGCCACCTCGCGCCCCTCGGCGGCCTGCAGCCACCTTAGACGCCGGCTTTGCCACCTCATCACTGCTGGAGGAGGCCGTCACGGTGAGGGTAATTTCCTCATCCGACACGTCCTCCTTCGGCCTAGGCTTCCTAGAGCGCCGCTTCCGCTTCTGGGCAGCCTTCACGCCCAATCCCAGCGGGCTGCTCGCCCTGCTTCTCTCGCTAGCAGTGTCGAATTTCTCCGACACTACCGCGGTTTTTGGCGTGAACTCCACGGATGACTGCTGCGCGACCTAAGCGCAGACTGTTTCGCTTGGTTTTTGGGGGGGGGGTTTTGGTTTTTTAAAGTATTGTCCATATGAGTCCCACGAGTATGAGTGTATATAAATACACTTCCCGGGTGACGCTCATTCCGGGAAGCGTGCTACATACTGTGGAGGTCCCCAGGTGTCCACAGGTTTTTACGACTTCGCTGTCGGGTCTTATAGACTTTTCCTTGTCGCGGGCCGGCCAATCAAGGCAAGCCCCGCGTCCTCCGAGATCACATCTTCCCGCATGTGGCTAGCATGCAGGTCCTTGACGATCACCCGGAGATTACGCGACGCGGAAGGGCAGCCACCCCTCCCATCACCGACGGCGGCACGAATGCCCGTCAGCCCCTGCGCGAGCAGTGGGCCGACCCGTCCCCTGATCAACACGTCGCTCGCAGTGTCCCCTCTGATAACAGCAGAGGGGTACCTGGAGCGACCACCACCGCGGGCCTTGCAGGCCCGCCATACCCCGACCCCCTCGTGCAATGGGGTCAGCTGGCCCTGAAAAGGGCCGGTCGGTCGAACTCTTGGCCGTTGACGTTGACGCCAGCTACTCCAGAGGAGCAATCAATGATGCGTCATCGCCCCCGTTGCCCAGGGTGCACCAAACGCGGAGGTGTTCCAACCAGTCGCACCCCGACATAAATAAGTACCTAGTACGTAAACAGTTGAATGTACAATGGGCAGTCTTATCAATAAACCGATTTCTTCGATGAATAAATTAAATACTCGCATCTAAATAATTTTGTGAAACGTGTCATGTCGTCCGAGTGACTAGAATAAAAAAAATCATAAGAGGTTTTATTTACTACATGTAGTAAATTTAAATAGTCCTATTTATAACGTAATAACACATTTAGAAACATAGGTAATCTTGATTAATAATATGTTTTTTTGGTCTCAGGAGCATTTATCATCGGAATGTGACCGACTGACTAAAAACTATTAATAATTAAATTGGTAGTGTTTGCTCGTAAAGTTAAACAGCTTTTTATTAAATTAATAATTAGTGTTCCCATACTCGGAATGTAGCAAATACCTATTAAAAAGTTGAATAAAACTAAGCGGAAAGGGATCATCACACCCGGTGGCAAGATGTGTGTTGTAGCCAAGCCAAGCCCAATACAGTACAGTACTCGTATTTTGAGTTGGCCAATCGGAAAGAAGAGTGGGGGCCGGCTAAGATAGGTTTGCTTCGGTTTTGTAGAGCGTTCTCTCTGTCGTACATCGGACTGACAGTTTGATACCTTTATAATGAAACTGTCAGGCTGACAGTTCTACATAACCGAAGCAAGCCGATCGTAGACCGTCTCTCACTCTTACTCCCGACGTGCCAACCCAAGCGCCGGGTACCGTAGCTACCACTGAAAGTGCTCCGAAAAAGAAAGTCATAAAGTTAAGGTTTTTTTTATCCTCACAATAATTACAAATAAATAGATAAGATCATCATAATTATAATATTTTTCTTTAGTGATGATTAACGAAATACTGCAACGCCTGCTAAGAATAAGACAGCAATAGTAAAGAACTGCCGCGTTTATGATATTTTTCATAGTTAAAATAAAGGGTCCCGTTATAATTTTTTTAGTAAAAAAAGGTTGTGGCCTGCAGAGTGCAGAGACTTAATACGCACTTTACTATTTGTTGAAAAGAGGTGAAGAAAGGAAATGAATGAAGGAAACGCCTGCAGCCAGTCACATCAACCATGTTAGTCAATATAATGTGAGAAGGGATTTCCTCAGTGGATGTAGCAGAGAGGGATTTAGTTGAGTCCCTGAAGGACTTTTTTTTAACTATGAAAAATATCATAAACGCGGCAGTTCTTTACTATTGCTGTCTTATTCTTAGCAGGCGTTGCAGTATTTCGTTAATCATCACTAAAGAAAAATATTATAATTATGATGATCTTATCTATTTATTTGTAATTATTGTGAGGATAAAAAAAACCTTAACTTTATGACTTTCTTTTTCGGAGCACTTTCAGTGGTAGCTACGGTACCCGGCGCTTGGGTTGGCACGTCGGGAGTAAGAGTGAGAGACGGTCTACGATCGGCTTGCTTCGGTTATGTAGAACTGTCAGCCTGACAGTTTCATTATAAAGGTATCAAACTGTCAGTCCGATGTACGACAGAGAGAACGCTCTACAAAACCGAAGCAAACCTATCTTAGCCGGCCCCCACTCTTCGTTCCGATTGGCCAACTCAAAATACGAGTACTGTACTGTATTGGGCTTGGCTTGGCTACAACACACATCTTGCCACCGGGTGTGATGATCCCTTTCCGCTTAGTTTTATTCAACTTTTTAATAGGTATTTGCTACTAAGAATACTGCGCCTGCTAAGAATAAGACAGCAATAGTAAAGAACTGCCGCGTTTATGATATTTTTCATAGTTAAAATAAAGGGTCCCGTTATAATTTTTTTAGTAAAAAAAGGTTGTGGCCTGCAGAGTGCAGAGACTTAATACGCACTTTACTATTTGTTGAAAAGAGGTGAAGAAAGGAAATGAATGAAGGAAACGCCTGCAGCCAGTCACATCAACCATGTTAGTCAATATAATGTGAGAAGGGATTTCCTCAGTGGATGTAGCAGAGAGGGATTTAGTTGAGTCCCTGAAGGACTCAACTAAATATGCTCAATAGGAGCAGTATTTGCAATTATAGGAGGATTTATTCATTGATATCCATTATTTACAGGATTAAATATAAATCCTTTTATATTAAAAATTCAATTTTTTATTATATTTATTGGAGTTAATTTAACTTTTTTTCCTCAACATTTTTTAGGTTTAGCTGGAATACCTCGACGATATTCAGATTATCCAGATTCATATATTTCTTGAAATATTATTTCTTCTTTAGGATCCTACATTTCTTTCCTAGCCTATCCACCGTGGCACCAGTGACGCTAAACAACTTAAAGGAATAATATGTATTTTGTATGGGGAAGCTTTTGTAAATAGAGTAGGGTACGTTTTAGATTTTCGACCTGGAAATTTTGGCCGACAGAACAAACACTGTGAAGGGCCGGAGACCCTACTTGACAGTGATGAATTAAAGGTGATCGTAAGTGGATACAATATGATAGGTCAAAGAACGCGGCAGATTTTGATGTAAGTGTTAAACAAATTTTAGTTCACTTGAAACACACCAACCAACACGCAATGATTGCTGTGACACATTACTTCAAAAGAGGGAATTTTGTCTGGTATCTTTGCATGTGATGAAAAATAGATTGTGTACAACAATCAAAAACACTCATCACACTGGTAGAACCTAGTAGAACTGGCCCATTCCTGGTTATCAGTACAAATTACATAAAAGGTGGCTATTAGAATCCAATAGTGAACCAAGGAGGTGGTTAAAGGAACTCCTTGTTACCTATTTATAGCTTTAAGGTTGAGCTAAAGAGCCGGTAATGATTGAAGATAAAAAAACATCATAAGACAAGATAAGATAGCATGAAGAGCTCTCTCAAACTGATGATTAAAGAAATTAGGTGAACCTACTATCATCGCAAGTCACTCTTCATTTATATTTTACTTAGAGTTAGCATTTGGTTGCAACAAATCTTGCAAATAAATCTTGAAGCTTTTTCTATTATGAGAATTCTTGTATCCACCTGATGATTATAGTGTCTTTATTATTATTACGGTCCAATAAAGTGAAATAATTATGTAAGTAGGCACTTATGTTTATGGTTTAGTTTGGTATAAGTGTATTATTATAGGATTATCTTTCTCTCTCTTCTATTTAGACTTTACTAAAATCCAAACTTATTTTGAACGTTTTAATAGAACGTTGTTACTTTTTCTTAAATGCACATCAATACAAAATTTTGAGCGGCATTATATCTGAATTTGTCACTACGTGTACTTAAAGGTAGGTATATCGAAAGATCTTCAGTAAAATACTTTCAATTTATGTTCTACATACCATTCTTCTTCTTCATTTGCTTCAGCCTCTGCTTTACAACTGCTAGTAGGACGTGGTTTTAATTTTGAAAAATTATGTTTCACATCCATCTTCATAAATACAGTTTTATCCAACAATATTGTCATAACAGTTCATCTTTTATATCGACTTTCACCAGTATTCTTATTTAGCGTTCAACCAGTCACAAAACGTTAACAATTGTAGCACAGAATAATATTTGAAATAATGTATTTACTTTTACTACACAGCAAAATTGCAGGTTATATTTTATTCATCCGTGAAATCTGTGTTGACTTGTCTTGTCAGTCAAAATGACATAAACGTAAGCATAAATGACAGATGACAGAATTTAATTGATAGAAACATCATCATCTGTAAGAAATTGCAAATTATAAGAATAGAAGGTTAATAAATATTTTCCTAGCATATTGTGTAGGTACTACACAATATTGTCCTACACTGTAGGATAATAAAATTGTAAAAAACTTAATATATTTCTTTTTTTGCATTGTTGCCTGTAGGGGCTGTAGGTAACACCATCCAGCGGTAAGAGCCTGTTTCTGATATAGTAGGCAACCTTCTATATACTTATTCGTAGCTCCATTCGACCGCAAGAACAGTCACGAGATTTACGTATTAGGTAGGTATATAAAGGTATTCGGTACTTAATATTTACCTATATCTACGGAAATTCCAAACAAGCCAATGATGGCCTTTTTTACTTGCGGAAACCCTTTCGGGCTTCACCTCACCGGAGCTAACGGTGACGTAGGTGTGTCGGGGTGCGAGGGATATGCTCTATGGGCAACCTTACACCCCGGCGTTTTAAGACCCGAGACGGCGTGCGGTTTTAGTCGGTTCAAGCCCGACATAACCGCCCCCGCTGGTCGGCGGGGGGTATCCGAAGGGATATCCGCACGAAAAATAAAATAAAAAAAAAGGTACGTAAAGTACTCGCTGATGTTTACTTCCTATTATAACCTAGGCACTCAGAAGTACGTGGACAAAAAGGTCAAAAAGTTATCGTTTCCCGAGACGGGAAAAAGATCTCAGCAGCTGCCCCACCGCGCGCAGAGCGCACCGCACCGCAAAACTTTGTAGATGACGCCACCGCTGCAGGATTTTTGCATATCGTTTTTAGTAATAGGTAAATTGTTATTTTTTACATTGTAATACATAGCATATTTATTTTGTGTTCCAAACGGATTCGATTTCGGAAGATTCGGGATCAAAAGCCTCTAACACGATACCCATATATTTTTCATTAAAAAACTTGAGTGTGTCATCTTTTATCGCGATATAAATAAGATATTCGTCAACTCAGTACCCCCGATAACGATACCCATATTGACTTCATATTGAAATTCTAGACTCCACAATCTTTTATCACTAAATTGATAATATATTCGTAATTACCAACCCCCGAAAACATTGAAAACCATATACCGGGTGCTTCAAAAAAATGTATACACACTTTAAACTATTGTAGTTTTCCCGCTCTACAAGGCTAATGTTATATTTCTTCGCCAGGTGCAAGCATAATCGTCCCTCTATGTTATATTATCAGTTGGAATTTGTAATATCAACATGGGGGACGTACGTTTGAGTTTTGAAGAACGTAAGCAGGTTATTAAGTGGTACTGGAAGTTTGAGAATGTAAATGAAGTTCAAAGACAGTGGAGAAGGGAGTATGATACAGAACCACCTTCAAGATTAACAATTACACGCATACGAGACAAATTCGAAGTTCATGGAACAGTGTGTGATGTGCATAAAGGTCATTCAGGTCGGCCTCGAACAGCTACAAGTGATGAGTCATCAACGGCAGTCTTGGAACTGTTTCAACGCTCTCCTAACAAATCTTCAAGGCAAGGGGCACGTGAAAGTGATGTAAGTGCTAGCAGCGTGCTACGCATTCTGAAGAGAGGCAAGTTAAAGAGTTAAGAGTTTAGAGTTAAGTTAGAGAGGCAAATTTAACTTTGTAGAACGGTAAATAAATTTTCTATGGAAGTTCAAAGTGTGTATACATTTTTTTGAAGCACCCGGTATACAAGTAAGTATATAAGTATGTTTATCCGCAGTCTGGAACCCATAACACAAGCTAGTTAAACTATGCTTACTTTGGGTCTAGAAAACGCTATGTAGAATGTCGTAGAATAATTTATTATTAATACCCATATTGATTTTATTGAAAATTTATTAGGATGGGTGACCATTCTTAACATTCCAAGGTTAAGCTAGGTTAGGTGGGAGATTGTTATGATTAATTTAACAGTTTCAAAAGTGGTATCCCTTTGGAACACAAAATAAATACCTATACAATGTATTAGCGCGCGTGTGCGCGCTGTGGTGTGGTTGCGGTGCGCTCTGCGACACCTGCGGCGAAGTTTGCGGCGCGTTCTGCGGAGTGGTACGGTGTCGTATACACAGGGCATGAGACGCCGTATACACGCGCGCTCACAATGCAATAAATAATAATGTATTACTAATGATGTGTCAAAATCCTGTGGCGGTAGCGGGGTCATCTGCACAGTTTTGCGGTGTGGTGCTCTGCGGCGGGGTTGTGGTGCGCTCTGCGCCGACTGTGGTGAGGTTTGCGGCGCGGCGGCGCGGTGCGGTGTCGTATATACATTCTTACGGCACTTTGTAGCCGAGGGCACTTAAATCCAGATGCCGTAACCCAACAATTTTAGGGAGAATCAGCGGCTCAGTCACAAAAGAAGTGATAGAAACTCACCTAAATGTATTAAGTTTGTCAGTAAGATTTGTGAGAACGGTCTTTCGAAGTGGTCCAGGGGATCCCCCTGGCGAATTTTCTTTGGACTCCGCTGCTAGCGCTCGCGCCACCACTAAGTCTTGCTCGTTCATTCTGTAATAAAAGAACAAAAAAAGGATTCTAATTTAGGTAGGTAATGGACTGCGGAACAGTTCCGGTATTTTCATAATAAAACGCTTTTTCTATTTTGGTTCTATTAAAATTAACGATTTCAACATCTTAGCAAGTAGGATTTAGAAGTTTTGAAAACTTTTTGTATAGCCTACTTTTTTTTTTGTTCAAGCTGGAAAAAATGTACCTCATCCGCATACCGCGCGGCGCGGGGACGCCGCACGGTTATGTGGGGCTCTCACCACACTAAAACAACCTGCCGTGTGCCATACACCGCGACTTAGTGAGTGAACCGTCGGAAATACTACGCACTCATCGACGGAACACTCATGCGCCGGCCCGCAAGGTGCGGTGCGGGCCCGTCTCTAGGCGATGTCCAGACACACCGGGACATCACCCCTTCGCGGGGGGCTCTACTGCGGGTGGAGGGCATACCCCGGCCCATCCGCCCGCGGCCTCACCAGGGCGGCATGAGGAGCAGGAATCTGCGCGCACGCCGCCCAGCTCGCGGGCGGCGGATCGGATCCGCGAGGCCGTCTGCCTCTCTGTTCCTCTCCGCCGCCTCCTTCTGCGAGATGACATCCTCGCAGAAGGACGCGACCGCGGTAAAACTCCTCTCGCTGCGTGCCATGGAGCGCAGGATGGCCGGCAGCGAGAGGTCGACTCCCACTGTTGCCACGAGATCACGGCGCTGCACCGCCCAGGCCGGACAAGTCTCGAGCGTGTGCTGCGCCGCGTCCTCGCGGCAGGGACAGTGATGACAGGCGGGACTCGATTCCCTCCTGGCGACCGAGTACAGATACTTTCCGAAGCAGCCGTGCTCGGAAAGCATCTGAGTCAGTCGGAAGGAAAGGGTCCCGTGCTGTCTCTCCGTCCACTCGACAATGACCGGCTGGAGCGCCGCCACGGTGCGATGACCTGCACTCGGGGACTCCAGCCGGGACGACCATTTAGCCATGATGGCTTGGCGGGTGGCATCTCGCCACCCGCGGACCTCTTCGGGCGGAGGCCGACTGCCACTATCCGCCCGATGCTGCGTCGTCAGTCGATATACTTCGGCGAGCACTTCCGCCTCCAGATTGAGGAGTTCCGGCCAATGCGCAGGCTGCTTCCGTCGAAATGGTGCGGTACCCGCGTATGGCCCTGACCGCCACGATGCGTTGGGCCCTCAAGAGCGAGGGCCTATTGCGGGAAGTCAGGGCGTCCGCCCACACCGGTGCGCCGTACAGCGCCATTGACCGGATCACCCCGGTATACAACCGTCGGCAGCCGATACTGGCTCCACCCAGGTTTGGCAAAAGCCTCCCCAGGGCGGACGCGGCGCCGACGAGTTTCGGGGCGAGCCTACGGAAGTGCTCGTTGAAGTGCCACCTGGAGTCGATATATAGGCCCAGATACTTAAACTGGGTCGCCACCGGTACGAGGACCGAACGGATCTCGATCGAGGCGCGGGGCGGCGGGCGGCGATAAGGCCCGTGGAAGAACACGGCCTCCGTCTTCTCAACCGCCACCCGCAGGCCCAACGCCTCAATACGTCCGACCACCTGGGAGACTCCCACGGTGGCCAGGTGCGCCGCCTCCTCGAAGCTTTCCCCCGGGGCCGTGACGAGAGTGTCATCCGCGTAACAGATGACACCCAGCCCGGGAGGAAAGACTCCGCGGAGGATCCAATCATAGCCGATGTTCCACAGGAGCGGCCCTAAGACCGACCCCTGAGGAACACCGCACGACACGGGTCGCTGCAGCACACGTCCGTCGCAGTCCTCGTACAATACACGCCTCTCCTGCAGATAGTCTGCCACTAGCCGCCTCAGGTAGACGGGCACCCCGTGATAGCGGAGCGCCTCCCCGATGCAGCTGAACGGCAGACTATTGAATGCGTTGGCGATGTCCAAAGACACCGCCAACATCACTCCGCCGCGGCTCACAACCTCCTCGGCAGCAGCCCTCAGATGCAAGACTGCATCGACCGTTGAACGCCCCGTTCTGAAGCCGAACTGTGCGTCCGACAGGTCGGGCTCCACTGTAGTGAGATGCTCGACGATGCGGGCAGCGAGAATTTTCTCGAACAACTTACCCGCCTCGTCGAGCAGCACTATGGGCCTAAAGGCTGATGCCAAATTGGCGGGCCGTCCAGGCTTCTGCAGGAGTACCAGCTTCCCGCTTTTCCAGCAATCAGGGAACCGGCCGGACGCTAGGCAGGCGTCCAGCAGTTCCCTGAGGCGGTCCTCCATGTGGTCGAGGGCCAGGGCCAACACACGGGCAGGAACCCCGTCAGGCCCGGGGGCGGTGTTCTTTGAACGAATTCGCAGAACAGCCACCCCCACCTCCGTCTCCGTGACGGGCGGAACATCCTCCACTACAACCCCCTCGTCCTCAGCCACAGGGGCCATGGACGGGGGTGTATGCTCCGCCCGATCCGGGAAAAGGCCCTCGACCACTTCCGCCAGGAAGCTGGGCTGGAGAGTCTCCGTGAGGGGGGGGCCCTGCGCGCGGAGCTTGTCACGCGCCGCGCGTTAAGGGCGACCCCAGGGGTCACTGTTCAGACTCTCCAGCATTTCGGCTCTGCTGCGCTCCTTGGCAGCATCTATAGCCCGCCTGAGGGTGATTTCGGCCTCTCTGGCCACCTCCCTCAAGCGGACCACCTCCGGGTGTTGGGCGTCTCTGTGACGCCCACGGCTTCGGGTGACGGCCCTCTTGGCATGGTTGGATGCCGCGCGAAGGGACGCCAGCTCTTGGGACCACCAGTAGTCCTCCTTCTTTGGAGGCCTACGTCCGACCCGGTGCATGGCCGCGTCGCAAACCGCAGTTAGCGAGTCGCGAAAGCGGCCTGCACCGACATCCACCCCCTCAGTCGGAGGTGGCAGAGACAGCCACGCTTGCACGATGGCTGCCTCCGCCAGTTGGTCCCTGTCGAGACTTCCCAAAGCCCACCTCTTAAAAGGTGAGATGCTGCCAACCCTGTGACCCCTACTGGCGTCCCGCGATCGAGACAACTCAAATCGGATGTATTGGTGATCCGAATCGGTCGTCTCGTCGTTCAGGACACGCCAGTTCCTCACACGTGCAGCAAGCGCGGGGGTAGCGAACGAAAGGTCCACTATCGACCGCCCCCACGGCTTGATACACGTTGCGGTGGTGCCTCTGTTTAGGAGACAGACGCCCACCGCATCTGCCCACTCTAGCACGACGTCGCAGCGGCCACTGGTACTGGAGGACCCCCACGCCTCAGACCAGGCGTTTGTATAGCCTACCTAACCTAACCTACCAATTAGGTTAACTATTAGTGGATTTAGGGTTGAATGAAATGCCACGACAAATCAATAGCATGGTATAGAGTGGGTGGAAATTGTCAAGGCGTCAACACCATGACGTACACTAACTTCATAATCTCTTTTCGTTTCAAAATCGTATCACAAGTTATAATACCATACCAGGGGCTCGATTCAGTAAAATTACGTTTTTTACGTACGTAAATCTAACGAACATTAAAATCTCAAAATCTAATTGAAAACGAAATCAACTATGCCTGGTTCTAAATTTTTAATAACCTCACTATAATGAAGGTAGGTTTTGTTTTGACAGATCATACTGAATATGAAAAGATTTTTTATAGTTTTTCTTACTAATCGAATCGAAATCACGCGTTTTGGAAACGTGGTGTTACTGAATCGGGTGGAGTCGTGAGTATGTTTACCCTATTTTGTTTATATGACTAGTGAGGTGCCCGACAAACAGTTCTTTTTAAACTTTGTAGAGCCCGCACACCCCTGCGCGGAGTGAGCGGAGAGATTAAGGGGTGCGCGGGGTGTTACAAAGAAACGTCTATAACGCGTCCGTTCTGTTTCTCCGGCGCCTAAGAGTATTCCGTCTGAAAGGGACTGGTCGCAGGTTCGAGTCCCGTCCTGGATGTTGACTTTTTAGGGTTCCGTAGCCAAATGGCAAGAAACGGAACCCTTATAGATTCGTCATGTCTGTCTGTCCGTCCGTATGTCACAACCACTTTTATACGAAACTATAATAACTATGCTGTTGAAACTCGGTAAGTAGATGTGATCTGTGAACCGCATTAAGATTTTCACACAAAAATAGAAAAATAAACAATAAATTCCCTTCTTTAGAACTGAAACTCAAATTTTTTTTCATCAAACACAATACGTGTCTATGGATAGTTCTTCAAAAATGTTATTGAGGTTTCTAATATCATTTATTTCTAAACTGAATAGTTTGCACGAGAGACACTTCCAAATTGGTAAAATGTGCCCCCGTCCCTGTAACTTCTAAAATAAGAGAATGATAAAACAAAAAAAAAATGTGATGTACGTATATTGCCATGTAAACTTCCACTGAAAATTGGTTTGAACGATATCTAGTGAGTAGTTTTTTTTTAATACGCCATAAATCGTAAACCGCAATTTACCTCTCATTCAATCAACTCAAATATAAAAAAATTACTAGCTGCTACGGAACCCTTCATAGGCGAATCCGACGCCCACTTGGCCGGTTTTTTATGATTTAAATCTACTGTTAGAGTACATATCAAGCATAATTTACCGTAATACGAGTATTCCGGCGTATGGGACAATTTACATTTCGGTGTATGGAGACCAACCCAACCTCATCTTCAAGCCGGTACCACCTGCTGATAGATGGATGACACTTTGGCGCAGGCTTTCTTTCCGGGTTAGTGTCATTAAAAGCCAAAATTTACCAAATAGTGAAAAGGAGGAAGAAGAAAGCGGGGCCCGTACTTCGAAGTGCAAACTTTGACTGCCACCGGCATTTGCGCTCGGATAAAGAAGATTCCAGCATTCCATATTCTGAGATTGTAAAGATTGCCAGTTACCTATAGACTATATTCTAATTAGATTAAATTATCAATTCCGATAAAGTAAGTAAGTACTTACGTTATATGTCACAGTCAAAAACGAGTCGGCGAATATATTGGGATCCTGTTGCGGGGCCAAGGCGAGCTTGTACAGATATTGTGGCGTATATACACAAGTTACGGGTTCTCATGCGCATTCAATAAGTTGCATAATGCGTTTATGATTAGTAGGTAATAGGTATATAGATATGTAAAAACAAATGAACTGTTATGAGAAGGTGTTATGGCAGTTCATAAAGTTGTAATTCTTTTACTACCTACCCATTTATTCGGGAGGCTCTCCTGGAGGCATCAATAGTGCAGGCCTGGATTCCGTCACTGGCCAGGCCTGCCGATGTCGACGCAGAGGCGGAATGGTTCAGGAGAGCCATGTCGAATATCTGTGATGCGGCGATGCCTAGGGTTAAGCCCGGCCCGGCAAAGAAACAGGTGTACTGGTGGTCAGCGGAGCTCGCACAGCTGCGAGCAGCGTGCGTGACCGCTCGCCGCCAGTACACCAGGTTTCGCCGGAGGCGTCGCCGCCCAGACGATGCGGCAGCCCGAGAGGCGGAGCTGTATGAGGCGTACAAGGGGGCCAAGAGAACGCTCCAGGAAGCCATAAAGCAGGCCAAACGGCGGGCCCGCGAAGAGCTGCTGGAGTCTCTGGAGCAGAACCCATGGGGGCGTCCTTACCTTGCGGTCAGGGGCAAAATCCGCCCAAGGGCGCCCCTACTGACCCAGAGCCTCCAGCCGGAGCGGCTGGAGGGGATACTGGGCTCCTTGTTCCCTGCGAGAGCGGAGGAGCATGTCCCTCCGCGTATGGCTCCGCCTCAGGCGCCTGACGCTGATAATAGCGAGAGCGATGTGCCCGAAGTCAGGGAGAGTGAACTGGGGGTAGCAGTGCTCCGGCTTAAAGCCCGGAAATGCACTGCCCCCGGACCCGACGGCATTCCAGGCCGAGCATGGGTCCTGGCCCTGGAGGAACTAGGGCTTCGACTGGTGGCGCTCTTTAGCGCATGCCTCGAAAGGGGCCAGTTTCCAAAGGCTTGGAAGACGGGGAAACTGGTCCTTATCCGGAAGGCGGGGCGGCCGGCGGACCAGCCATCCGGTTACCGGCCGATCGTGTTGCTCGACGAGGTGTGCAAGCTCTTTGAGCGGATTATTGCAGAGCGCCTCGTCGAGCATCTCACGAACGTGGGGCCAGATCTGGCGGACAACCAGTTCGGTTTCCGCCGGGGGCGCTCCACCGTGGAAGCGATCATGCGCGTTAGGCGCCTGGCGGAGGAAGTAGTCTCGCGGGGTGGGGTGGTGGTGGCGGTGTCTCTCGACATCGCCAACGCCTTCAACACCCTACCCTGGAGCTGCGTTAGGGAGGCGCTCACGTATCACGGAGTGCCTCCTTACCTCCGCCGCATTGTCGAGGCATACCTATCCGAGAGGGCCATAGTTTACCCGAGCTGGCTAGGGCCAGGGTGGCGAGAAGTGTCGTGCGGTGTTCCGCAGGGGTCGGTCCTAGGGCCACTCCTGTGGAACATCGGATACGACTGGGTGCTGCGCGGTACGTTGCTCGAGGGTGTCAGCATAGTGTGCTATGCTGACGACACCCTCGTTATGGCGCGGGGAGCAACGTACCGAAGCGCGGCACTGAAGGCCACGGCAGGGGTTGCTCAAGTCGTGGGTCGAATACGGCGGCTGGGACTTGAGGTGGCTCTCCATAAATCCGAGGCTATGTGTTTTCACGGGCCTCGGAGGGGGCCACCTGCGGGAACCAGCATAACCGTAGGGGGCGTAAGCATCGGCATCGAGCCCACGATGAAGTACCTTGGGCTCGTACTCGATAGCCGATGGGACTTCGGACCTCATCTCCGAAGTCTGGTCCCGAAACTGAGGGGGGCTGCGGCCGCGCTATCGCGGCTGATGCCCAACGTTAAGGGACCCAACGCCCCCACTAGGAGACCTAGGTACCTGGGGATCGTGCGAAGCATGGCCCTATACGGGGCCCCCGTATGGGCGGAGACTCTGGCGGCCCGCAACGTGGCTGTTCTTAACAGCCCGTTAAAGGCGATGGCCGTCAGAGTCATCAGGGGGTATCGCACGATCTCCGTCGAGGCGGCATGTCTCCTAGCTGGGACCCCTCCATGGGACCTGGAAGCGAGAGCCCTTGCGCTGCTGTACCAGTGGCGCAAGGAGGCGCTGGAGCGGGGCCATAGGCCGGAGCCCCGTGAAATCAGGGCTCAGCGGTCCCTGCTCCGCCAGGAACTCATGGAGACATGGAGGGTGCGACTTGAGCACCCAAGGTGGGGGGAATCCACCATTGCGGCGGTGAGACCGATCATGAAGGAGTGGTTGGAGAGGGACCATGGGGACCTCTCCTACCGGATGTGCCAGATGGTTACCGGACACGGGTGTTTCGGTAAGTATCTGTGGCGCATCCACCGGGAGACAACGCCGCAGTGCCAGCACTGCGAGGATCCTGGCGAAGTGACGGCGCTCCACACGTTGGTGGAGTGCCCTGCGTGGGCGAGTCAACGCCGGGATCTCGTTGCGGTCCTGGGCGTGGACGTTCTCTCGTTGGAGACCATGGTGAGGGCCGTGGTCTCCGACGGGAGCAAGTGGCACGCCGCCGCCTCTTTCTGCGAGCAGGTAATGCTCGCGAAAGAGACGGCGGAGAGGGAGCGGGAAAGAACCCTGCCCCCCGAGTTTCGCAGTCTGCGGCGAGGACGCCGCAGACTCATCTACGCCCGGGACTACCGACCTCCATGATCGGGGCCTGAGGACGGCAGTTGGCCGACTCGCCGTCCTTACAGAAGCAGGCCGTGGCGGAGGCGTGTCGTGTGTGCCCTACACACGCCTGCCAACTCACCGAAGCGGGATAAAACCCGACCCCACCAGGCGAGGCCGCGTTGGCGGCCAAAGTCCGCCGGCAACCCTGGGGTTATCCTTTCGAGGGCTTACCCGGGGTGCCCGGCAACGGACACTTGGGGAGGACACCGTGCGGTTTTAGTCGAGACACGACATAACCACCCCCGCTGGCCAGCGGGGGGGTATCCGAAGGGATTTCCGCACGTAAAAAAAAAAAAAAAAAAACCTACCCATTTATCAATACTGGACGTTTATTTGCCAATATATATAAATGGAGCTATCAAGCATATTATAATCAGCCAGGATGGGTCAGATCGTGTAGTTGTTAATAAACCAGAGTATCCCAAACAAAATGTAGCCGTGGTAATTTATGAACGTGAAAAAGATTGATTTTTATGCCTTAGAATCCTTGAAATTTCCTACTCAAAAGTGCTTCACAATGTAATTAAACTTATCGAGTTAAAATCGAAACAATATTTGGTATATGATATATTATGAATACAAACATTGTTAACTACTTTGGTATCAAACTATCAGACCGATTTACGATAGCGACAACGCTCTACAAAATCGAAGCAAGCCGGTTTTAGCCGGACTCTTACTCTTCTTCACGACGACGACGACGCGACGGGATGTCCTAAATCAAAAGCCGAATATCCACCTACTGTATTTTTGTATTCCTAAGATAATAATAGTAATAATAACAACTACAGAAGTTACATACTTAGGAATGGAACCATGGACGTGTATCGTTTATGCCACCGCCCTGGTGAGTCACTCAGACATGTGACTTCCGGTTATTTCATGCTTGCTAACACGGAGTATCTACACAGGCGTTGTGCCTGAAGCAGCCAGAATACTACATCAAGAACTTTAAGTACGGTGTCATCGCGCAGAAGTTGCCATACTACAAATACGTGTCGGAAGCCGTACTCGAAAATGACCGCGCCAAGCTCTACTGGGACCGGGCCATCATTACGGATGGGACAATTCTAGCGAATGAGCCTGTTAAATTGCTGATGGACAAAAAAAAGGAACAACCCTTAAAAATTCCAAAATGCCAATTTAACGATTCTACTGGCACGCGTTAAGCACTTAATCAGGTAATCATACGCCAAAAATACCTTACATCATTTTGGAAAAAGCTGATACTCTTACTCTGCTGGACCGGTGTTAACCAAACACAGCTAAGAACCACCGCAAGGAAACTGGCTTGCAAATATATATATATTGTACGATACTTGATTGAGTTGATACTTATAATACCTCTCTTCTTGCAGCGGGTTTTAAAAATAGGCCCGTTCCAATAGTTGGGTAGGCAAAAAAAAAAAAATTTTTTTATGGGTTATGGGTACAGGGTAGTAAGAGAACAATGTTTTTTTTAATATTTTATGTACCTAGGTCGTACCTAGTCGCTTAACAAATTCTAATCTACTGATCACCTTAGCTCTTACCCCTTTCATAAAATACTAAATAAAACATCCATAATATTAGGTCCTTACATATGAAATTGGCGTTTTGTAAGGGAGGAACATAAAGTCGATTTCTTATAAATATAATATAAAAGTATTTAATCAAAGTATGTATATGCGTATTGCTATCTATGCACTTTTGCCATCTCATAGGTAGTTCATTGATCCCTTAACTAAAAAAACCACACGGACGGGAATCAATAAAATCTTTGAAGGTGCTTTGGACTGCCCCATCGGAGTTGAATTTTTTCCCATGGAAGAAGTTATCCAAATTTCGAAAAAAATGGTAATCTGTTGGAGCAAGGTCCGGGGAGTACAGTAGATGTCTTAGACATTCTAATTGAAGCTCCTGTAATTTGGTAGCCGTCTGTTGTACAGTGTGTGGTCTAGCGTTGTCCTGAAGCAGCAGTGGCTTAGAGCGATTGACCAGCCTCGGTTGTTCAGCAGCTAGCTTTGCCATCATGGTTTGCAGTTGCTGATAATAGACATTCACCGCAATCGTCTGGCCAGATTTAAGAAAGCTGTAGTGAACGACACCGGCACTAGTCCACTAAACGCTCACAAGTAATTTTTTTGAGTCAATTTTCGCTTGGGGCAGGATTTGGCTGGTTCGCGCATTGTGATGAGCGTTTTCGATTATCGTACAGGATCCACTTTTCCTCACAGGTAATGATTCGATTTAAAATCCCTTCATTATTGTGCCGGTTGAGTAATGTAACGCAGCAGTCGACGCGCGTTAGTTTGCTGCACTCAATTCAAAAGGTACCCGCCTTTCAAGCTCTTTCACCTTCCCAATTTGCTTCAAGTGGATTAAAACAGTTTTATCACTAACACCGCAGCCTGCAGCTAACGTGTTTTGCGGTGGATCCGCTTCCACAATAGCCTTCAATTCTTCCTTAACAACTTTGGTCTCCGGCCGTCCACGGGGCTTGTTCTGTATGTCGAAATTACCAGAACGAAGCGTTGGAATCAAAAACGCAGTGTTTTCTTTTGTGACACCGCCGCCATATACATCATTAATCCTTCGAGCCGTTTCTGCAGCACTGGTGCCACGATGGAACTCGTACTCGTAAATAACGCGATATTTCAAGTTTTCCATTTTGTAAACTGAGTGACGCGTGACGCAAGGAAAAAACCAAAAGAGGAAAAAACAAATGTATTACGGATTTCAAAATACAAAAGCATGAGTAAATAGCTGTATAAATTTGAAATTGGTATTCCTAACCAAAGAAAAGATATTTGAGATCAAAGTGGCCAGTACGACAAAACGCCAATTTCATATGTAAGGACCTAATATTAACTTTGTTCTCTGGGGGTTTCAAAAGTACCTACTTAAAATTAAACTATTCATTCATGTACTCGTGTATACCTATGTAAAAACGGTTTGTAAACATTTAAGTGTGAACCAATTTTTGGTTTACTAAGGTTTTTGAATGCGTTAAGTTTTCGTAGGCTACTGTCGCTGACTGAACTGTAGAATATTATAAGTACCTTTTTTTTTTTTTTTTTTATCGTGCGGAAATCCCTTCGGATACCCCCACGCCGGTCAGCGGGGTCGGTTATGTCGGGCTTGCACCGACTAAAACCGCACGTCGTCTCGGGTCTTCAGACGCCGGGGTGTAAGGTTACCCATAGAGCATATCCCTCGCACCCCGGCTGACCCTGGGCCATCTCACCACTAACAGCATCGGTCATCCTGTCTCCTCTGAAAGCAGAGGAGTACGGAGAGCGATGTGTTCCCGCCACGTTGGGTATTGGCCGACGATCAATGCCAACCCTATGAAGGGGTGAAGGGGAAGCCATTGACCGCCGCCCAGGGTGTACCGGCCGCTCCGATTCCGTTCCCCCCGGACTGCAGCGGGATCGGAATCGGAGCGACACTCGAGGAGGTTACCCAACACACACCCCTTACCCAACACACACCCCAATATTATAAGTACCTTATTAAAAGTGGACGATTTTAAACAGCTAGTCTTAAAACTATGATAACTATGATAAGTAATATATAATATATAAATATAAAATGTTATTTAGCTTAACGGGTTTATGAATTCAACAGTTGCAGTGTCATTGCAATTCCAACGTACGTACATATACATTCGTGTAGGTAGACCCTTAGGTAATAATCCCAGTCATATATGGACTTACATAACTAAACCTGCTTGGGCACATTAATTACTGATTATTTTCTGCGACTGCCTGGGAATATCCACACTGCACTTCATTAGCGCTATAACACAGTAGATTGTTTAAGATATCTGCTTTTTGGGGCCAGAGTGGAGAGATATACAGGCGTCCCACGGCGATGCCACATGGAGGGAAAGTATCTTAAATAATGTAGATAGACCATTTTACTGAAAGGAGACTTCATGTTGATTTTAAAAACAATGTAAACTACATTCATAGTTTTTCTTTCACTTTCATTTTATATCATAGTTTTTCGTAAACTTTACATCCAAACTCAGTAATCAAACCGGCTCAAATTGGAAAACATAAAACCCTGTACTTTTATGGCATCAATCGATAGGGTCAATTATAAGGATATAAGGATCACATTCTAACAACAAACTTTCTAACAAACATGATACATTAAATAAAGGAAAACCATGAAATTAAAACTTTTAAATTCAATGGGACAAATAACTTTTTTTTTTTCGTGTGGAAATCCCTTCGGATACCCCCCCCCCCCCCGCCGGCCAGCGGGGGCGGTTATGTCGGGCACTAATATTAATACCTTATTAACATTCTTTGACGTCATTATAATCTATTGAAATGTTAATTAATGTTAGGCTAAGCCTACAATAGTTTTTTATGCCATAGCTATTGTAACACGAGTGCTAGTTTGTGCCACGAAGCGAAGCTGAGTGGCACAATAGATCAGCACGAGTATTACAATAGCTGTTTGGGGCAGTGGCATACAAAACTTTTTCTACGACCATGAATTAAATAAATACAAAAAACCGTCAATGTTGAACTCTTTCAAAACAATTTTATTTATAAGTGCAGATAAAAGTTAACAATGGCGCGAAAATAGCGCGGCGCGCGCAATGTTGTTTTGGTGTTATAATCCCACAAGTGAAAGGCAGAGGCAATATTCATCCATACAGCCTAATTACATGCGATGTTTAGTCGTGATGCAAATAGGCGCGCTTTTTGCCATTATCATATTATGTTGATTTTTAGATGCCATAGCCATAAAAAAAATTAAATAGTTACATTGTAGAACGGTTTACCCGTGTGGAAACGGTCATTGTAACACGACTTGGCAGAAATGAGTACTATTGAGATATGACTTGTGGTTATGTATTAAGCAAATTACCAAATGGTCGTTGAAAAAAGTCAAAGAACGCTATTTCTTTTTTTGAATATGTATCCTACAGTTTGTGGGGGCGCAACCCTTGTCCCACGGTCGAACTCTTGTAAAACGGGTGCGAATAGTTTTTACGCGTTTTAGTCGTAAGACGAAAGACTAGTAATTCAGTGCAGGGTGCGACTGAAATAAATTGAGCTGAGCGAGCAGGACTCTTACTTGAAAATTAGAAGTCTTGCTACGGTCGCGCGCTTAGCTAAGGCCGCGCGCTCGTGAAACTGTTTTTCGGTGATTATTCCTCAATGGTACATCGGACACACAAAACACTCCTCAGTGTCCACACTATCACCGTGGTGGTCAAAATCGCGCGAGTGGTTACGGAGGAGTTCAGCCACCAACAAACGGCTGCGGCAACGGCGGCAACAAAGAGCTTCGCTTTAAATATTTGGGAACAAATTTTCCTTTTATTTCCATTTATTTAATTTACCATGTTTTTCATGGAGATTTGATCCTTATGACTGACCCTATTGATTAATGCCAGAATTTTAGCCGTTCGATTACCGAGTCTGGCAATCGAGTTTTCGGAAACCGTTGAATGCAGTTTAAATTGTTTTATAAAATTAAAATGACGTCTCCTTTCAGTAAAATTGTCTATCTACAATTTTTTAGGATACTTTCCCTCCATGTGGAATAGCCGTGCGACGCCCAGTATAGATAAGTACACGTATATCTTGGTATCAATGGTTGTCAACAAAAATAAAACACAAAAGATATTTTTTCCTTGTACAAGCTTGAATACCCGTATTTAAATATATTAAGTATACAGATTTTTGGACTACTGTTCAGAATACTTAAACTACAAAACACTATCAAGATTTTTAAATATCTAGATTACGTTTCGGGATTTTGAATAGGAGCAGTCTCCTTGAACTTTGTAGATGTTCACTATGGATTATGCAGTATCGTCTCACAGAGTATGACGGATATCTTCTATTATTATCTCGGCATTAGATAGTCATTAAGTGTTTTTTTAAATCGGCAAACAACGTGACCGAAAACGTTACCATGGCGTGTTATAAGTGCTCGTTTTCCGGGTGAGAAATACCCTATATAGTATGTAACAAAAATAGAATCCGATCCGTGAAGGTGTATATTATATGTATCAGTATTAGGTCCTGTTTATGTAATCCTTTTTGGTAAATCAATTAAAAAAATTACCCCACGAAAACTGCAATAACATTTTGGTCGATCGGAAACTTACATGGCAACACAGACTTTGTGAACAAACTCTCTAAAAATAAAAATAATAATAAAATCACGAGAGGGTGCGGCGTCGCAATCAGCGAGGCGGGGTTTAGTGGGCCGCCGCTAAATATTATTGAATATTTACTATGTGTTGTCACATTGGGTAGGTAATTATGACTCAAAAACAATGTTTAAAAATGACTGTAAAGTTATTCATTTTTTCCGTAGTTCGCAAGAATTACGGTAGATGGGTCCAGCAGCAGCAGATATCGGAGAATTTTGAATATCTGGGACGTGTCTAGATAGCTCAGCTGGTCAGAGCATTTCCCCTGCAAGGGACTGGTCGCGGGTTCAAGTCCCGTTCTAGATGTTCTCTTTTTCCGATCTAAATCTTTAGAAAAAGGTAATTATGATTTAGGAAATGGTATTTAAAATTCCAATAATACATTTATTCTCATTATTATATTATTTTTGATTTCATGTATTGTTATGTATTTATGATAGGTACATAATGTGCTTTGCTGCGCGTTCCGCAGCGGGTGATGGTGAACAAGGTCATCCGCGGGTACCGCACGATCTTCGAGGCGGCGAGTCTCTTTGCCGGAACTCCGCAATGGGACCTGGAGGCAAGAGCCCTTTGATTGCGACAATGGTACGAAGCGCGCCCGGGAGAGATTTAGAACTTTCCCGGCCCGCCAAACCCGCAACATACTCGCCGCGTGTCGCAGGCGACTCAGGCGCCGAAGGTCGCTTAACGACCTCCATCCTCCATGATTGCAGGCCTGGGGTGGCAGGTGAGGCCGCCTGTCACCCCAGTAGAAGCAGCCAGAGATGGTAGGGCGACTAACGCCCCTCCTCCAAAACCAAGGCAAGACGGGGACACTGTGGTTTCCAAACCCGAGGGGGCCATCTCGGAACTGGAGATGGCCCAGGGTCAGACGGGGTACGAGGGATATGCTCTATGGGTAACCTTACACCCCGGCGTCTGTAGGTCCGAGACGGCGTGCGGTTTTAGTCAGTTTAAGCCCGACATAACCGCCCCCGCTGGCCGGCGGCGGGGGGTATCCGGAGGGATTTCCGCACGAAAAAAAAAGGTACATAATGTGCCTCTTATTTATCAGACGCTAATTTTGTTACGATGTTCAAAATTCTGTCCCTATCTAGTTTCGCTCCCATGTCGATCTCCCAAATGTCAAAAAAGGTGTTCTCGTAACCAAATTTTCAATATTTTCAAGAAAATTTCGTTATGAGAACACCTTTTTTGTCATATAGTATAGTAGATGTATAGCTCCATCCCTCTTTTTCGCCCAGAAAACAAACGCTTATAGCAGACGTGCTATACCTAAGCGTTTGTTTAGTTTCTTCATCAGTGGGCCTGCTAGACGTAGCAGATCCACTGATGAAGAAACAAAACAAACTGAGGGAATTCATGATTCGCTGTCTTCTCTGGCACGTCTATTAGGTGAAGGACAGCCTACTCACAACACAATGTATTTTGAGGCCTGTTTTCCCCAAGCCAGGGTGTTTTTAGGGTTCCGTGCCTCAAAAGGAAAAAACTGAACTCTTATACATATTTTACTGGACTTCTCTTTATCTCTGCCGAAAGAGCTACCGTTCTTGTCCCTTGTAGGTAAGGGTTACGGATGCCAGACCGCATCCACCGTCTAAACAATTCGGGGCTACTATACTCTCCGTAGATCTTTGGCCGATAGCTACACCCAACTTAATGTTTGTGATCAGACGCAATACTTAGAACGGTACCTTTTTCTTCTTTTTAATTATCAAAACTCAAAAAGTAAGGGCTAAGGGGTGAACTTTTAAACTTCCTAATCAAAGCTTTATCAAAAGGCTAATTAATCTGAGTATCCTCCAGAAAAGTATATGGTAAGGTCCTTTAGCACTCATAATATAGACATAAATGATAAGATCGATTAGGACCATTGCGCTAAGGGTCAATTTTCGTAATAAAAATTTGATTAAAATTCAGTTCCAAACTCTTCTCGATCTCACAAAATGTAATAAAAGGTATTCTTGTAGCAAAGTTTTCAACATTCAACATTGATTATAAGGTAATTATTTTGAATTGTGTCCGAAGGATAAATAATGTATAAAATAATATTCTTTTAGACTAATGCAAACGAAACTTAATTAATTTGTTTTTTTAACTTTTGTACACACAAATATACCTACTATTATAATTCAACCTTAATTCGTAGTTATTGTTTTTCCTAAGTAAACGTCTAGTTTGACATTATATAATATGCGATCGTCATATGTGACTTAGCATACATACTTATTTTCAGTCAATTAATAATTCAATCTCAATTCAATCACTTTTCGTTTATTACGAGAATTGGACTTCTCATACCGTGGATTGCATGACGCCGTTAGTACTACACGTCGAAATGTGTAAATACTTACTATCGCAGTTAATAAACATAGAATATTGTTTTCACACTTTGCGACTAAACAAAGTTTTTGTTGACTTTTTACTAGACTCGTTGATGAATTGATGGATGATTTCATCATCAGAAAAATATTCATAGGCACTTATTTGCACTATTGTGTAAGTACGTGAGAACTTAAAGTGAAGCACTTGCCCGAATAAAAATGTCTACGATAGCCAATGGATCGAAATAATTCATTGCGTTTTTGTGACATTTGGTGTCTGATTCATTATAATTTTCTTGCATTGTTCCCGGTAGCATCCGGGGCTGACTCCCCAACCTAAAGATGAAAGGCTGCAGTAGAGTAATCATTAGGTAATTAGAATCCTGTAATCATTAAGTATACCGGCTTGCAGGCGAGCTTGGTTGACCCCGAAGGTTTTGGACCCCACACATACACTATTTGGTGCATTATTCTACTATGGAATGTGTCAAACACAACGATAAATAGTAGTAGTAGTAGTAGTGTCATGGTACCTACACAGCCACAGTAACAATTTGTTTCCAGTATAGATTTCATTGGGTTGATGTATACACGGCCAAGGAGATGAATAAACATACACCTTTAAATGTGAATTTGTATTTGAAGGCCGAAAGTGTATACTTATCTCCTTGGTCGTGTGTACGAATGATGTAGAAAAGACATAAGTAAAGTATCTGGCTTTTATTTGTCTCGCCGCGTCGCCGTCGCTTCGGTCAGAAGAGCGGGGTCCGGCTAAGCTAGGCTTGCTAGATACGGTTTCGTAGAGCGTTCTTTCTCACTATAGCACATCAAACTGAAGGTTTGATTTGTAGATACAATATTGTCATCGAAATCTGCATGCGTTTTTAAAGTAGTTAAAGTTTATTAAACAGCATTAATGGTAAAAAATATGTGATATTTATATAAAAATTCGTAAAATTTGTAATAGTCTAGTAGTAGTAGAATTGTAAGGATGAAACAGCACTTGTCATACAACCTGGCTGACTTATTTACAAAATTGTAGAATTGTAGATAATGTTTATTGAACAGGGCCCAGGTAATTAAACCCAGGTAAGTCAATAATCATTATGACTTGATTCAGGGATGAAAAGTTGAAACTAGCAACAGTGCTGAAAAATAATATTTACAATTTGCACAATTTACAAAAATAAATTTACAAAATGTTGGCACAAAAAGCTCAAAATATTATTATAATAATTGCTTGAAATGGCTGGGAGGTCCGACCCACAACGAAAGTTGCTTATTACTATAAAAAATCACAGAATGCATAAACGTATAATAATTCCTATTTACAGTATATAACAACAATAGTGTCCGATAAATGGCAAATAGGTATCCTAAATACTATACATAACTATGTATGAAATTAAAAATAATATTTTAATGTAAAGAAATGTACTATTGGAATTTTAAATGCTATTTCCTAAAGCATTATTACCCAATATCTGTCCAAATAGCAGTGTTGTCCTCCAGTTGTGCCATGTACCATGTAACAGAACCTAAATAATATTGATACCTATATACACCTTCACGGATCGGATACTTACTAGTTTTGTTACAGATTGACGGCCTCTGTGGCGTAGCGGTAGTGCATTCGACTGCTACGACAGGGGGCGCGGGTTCGATTCCCGCTCTGTGCAAATATTTTTATGAATGAATATGTCTATTAGCATTGTTCTGGGTGTTTCTATGTATATTGTGTATGTATTTACAAAAAAAGTATATAAGTATGTTTATCCGTATTCTGGAACCCAAACACAAGCTAGTTAAGCTATGCTTACTTTGGGTCTAGAAAGCGCTGTGTAGAATGTCGTAGAATATTTATTTATTTATTGTATATACCTACTTAAATACTTGTTAACTACAAAACATGCCAATAATTTTTTCTGATGGTTAAAAGAATACTTATTTTAATATTTTACTAGTTAGTTTTACGAGTTTACCTACATTGTGGCCGGCTATATAAAAAAATATATATAAATACAATACTTTTTATATCATTTCATTACAGATAGTCAATACAAAGTAAAATTTCATAATTTACTACATCACTATAATATTCGGATGTTTTGAAGATTTTACAGCTGTACAGAAACGTTCATTTTAGATTATCTGTATTTGTGTGTAAATTCGTTACAAAGGCAATTTTTAGTATTTATAACATTATTGTTGTATTAACATGTGAATAAGAAGTACTTTCTGGTATCTTATTAGCTTTAATCTAGATTTTAAATCGTATACTTAGTACGAGTATTACCTACCTTCAGTAATTTTATTTTTTTACCGTTAACAATAAACAATAACTAAAACACACTATTTCGGACACTTTACTTTTAGAATCACAAACATAATGCTCACATAATTGAAATTTCAAACTACAAAACTCGAGTTCAATAGAATAGTAAAATAGAATAGCACAGAGTGCAGAGGTTCACTGAATGCGTGTGCGCCTCTAAGCTATTAGTATAACAATGCGGCTCGTGTATTTTTCGCTCGGGGGTCGTCGTGTCGTAGGCTGAGGAGCCGAGAACAGCATCTGTCAATAAAATAAGTCACGGACGTTATTGTAGAACCTCTCACTAGTTTCCGAACGCAGTGATCAATGGTACAAACGCATTACCGAATCATGAATGGATTGTTAATATTATCAATCTTTTCAATCTACTGTCATAATTCATACGGTATTGCCGGTTTCTGTTGTGATTTATCACTTATCACGCATTGTATTACGAAATGAATGGATACTTACGACTTGTTTTACCTGTTGTTGACTAACGTACAGTCAGAAAATAGACGCGCGGAGGCTACCGGTCGAATCTAGTTTTTGTTCAGCAAATGCATGTATCAGGCACTGAGTGTTACTGCGTCAGGATGAGATCGAATTTGCTTCCCGCCCTCGTTATTGGAAAGAGGCTGCGGAACCCAAGCCAACCTCACCTTGCCTCACCAAGTGTACATACTTGCTGATTGACGGACGAGGCTTTGGCGCAAGCTTTTCTTGCGGTTCTAAGATCAGACGGCAGTCGCTCCCGTAAACTCAAATCATGGTACGGAAGAGTGAGGGAGTGGATTCTGGGCAGCAGAGTTTAGGCTTAGTAGGTATGATATCATAAATCAGCCGCGTGCAACAACTAGTGATCTCACACTTTTTATCTCGTTTGTTATAACATAGGTATTTATAGTATAATGATAGCTCTTAGATATTATACGACACCTAATTGGGTAGGTAAAATGACATGTCTGGAGCTATAATTGTGTTGAGTTGCTTAATAGATGTTAATCTACAAACACGACTTAACCTTCAGGTACGAAGTAATGACCCGACGCGACGAACTGGTTCGTGTCACTTTCTAATAGTCTTTGCAAATTGTTTTATTGAAATGGAGCGTTCAGAATATCGGCAACACTGGCTTAAGTTTTTTTAACTGGCCACAATTGTACAGATTATAAGATTATCTTTAGCCGCTTAGGAACTTTTTTGTTACCTGCCATATTAGGCTGAAACAGCCCAAAACTTGTTATTAGGCCTACACTATCCTTGACAGAAATTGCGTCGCGGATCTTCCGTGTCGGAAGGTCAATACACTACCTACGCGGAAGATCAGTCACTACGTCGTAGACCACGTGGAAGTTTCGTCAGTCCATGAAGTCAGTAATTTGCTGCAAAAATAAAAACCGGCCCATGAAGGTTTCCGTAGCAGCAAGTAACATAACAATGTTGTTTTTTAATTTTGATATTTGAATTGATTGAATGAATTGCGGTTTCCGATTTATGAGTATTAAAAAAAAAACTACTTTCTAGATCTCGTTCAAACCAATTTTCAGTGGAAGTTTTCATGGTAATGTACATCATATATTTTTTTTAGTTTTATCAATCTCTCTTATTAGAAGTTACACACATTTTACCACTTTGGAAGTGTCTCTCGCGGAAACTATTCAGTTTAGAAAAAAAGAACCGGCCAACTGCGAGTCGGACTCGCCCTAAAGGGTTCCGTAGCAGCAAGTAAATTTTTTATTTGTGGGTTCATTGAATGAAAGGTAAATTGCGGTTTACGATTTATGACGTATTAAAAAAAACTTAGATCTCATTCAAACCAATTTTCGGTGGAAGTTTATATGGTAATGTTCATCATATATTTTTTTTAGTTTAGAAAAAAATGTTTAATTAGTTAATGCGGTTCATAGAATACATCTCCTTACCAAATTATACATTATAACAGCATAGTTCTTATAGTTTCGGAGAAAAGTGGCTGTGACATACGGACGGACAGACAGACAGACATGACGAATCTATAAGGGTTCCGTTTTTAGCCATTTGGCTACGGAACCCTAAAATGATATTAGAAACCTCAATATCATTTTTGAAGACCTATCCATAGATACCCACACGGCTTTGATGAAATATTTTTTTTTAGTTTCAGTTCTACCAAGTATAAAAAACTTTACTGTTTTTTTTTCTATTTTGTGTGAAAATCTTAATGCGGTTCACAGAATACATCTACATAAGTTTCAACAGCATAGTTCTTACAGTTTCGGAAAAAAGTGACTGTGACATACAGACGGACAGACAGACATGACGAATTTATAAGTGTTACGTTTTTTGCCATTTGGCTACGGATCCCAAAAAATTTGGGATACTACGATGGGGGCGAATTATTGTGCCAAATTGACAAAAATAAAAGTAAACAACGAATTTCATATTTTCATAAATTTACTTTATTATCCTAAAAAAAGTTGGCAGTTCCTACTAATATTATAAATAAATAAATCGTCGGTAGCTTAGTGGTTAAGGAGCAACCCTAAGATCGAGAGGGTTCGAATCCTGGCCATTACACTACCGACGTGAACCCACTCCTAACACAAGCAATTTAGCTTAGCTGGAGGGGTTAGGGGGAATATTAGTAATTTCGGTTACTAATATAATAAAAAAAAAAGTGAAAGTTTGTAAGGTTGGATGACTATATGGACGTTTGTTATTCTTTCACGCAAAAAGGACTGAACAAACCTGGATAAAATTTGTGGCAGAGTAGGATTGTAGTCTAGCACATTTATTTATCCCGGGAATAAACCGCGGGAATGGGATTAGTATTTCATGCGGGCAGTGCCGCAGGCAACAGCTGGTTTTAAATACTTACATCAGTATATTCCCCAAGGGTTTGACAGAGGTGTATTTTTAGCCCGTTTTAGCCGTCAACCTAGCACTTTTAAGGACACCGTGCCATTACTGAAAACTTCCTATTAGGAGGGGAACCTAACAACACTGTTTGATCCGGAAGTAGACTCTTGTAAAGCCGAGGCACGTTATGATTAAAAACCTGTCGGACTCGCGCACTGAGGGTTAAAAAATATTTGACTGAAATAATTTTTAATAGCATTCTTTTACACATATTTACGAGTTTTCAACTTACCCTTAATTTGTTCTATAAGACCTTTCTACCCGCGGAGGGCAAAGCGGCGGAGCACCGGGCGGACATGTAAAACCTGCGCCGCCTCGAGGCCAAAGCCCCGTTCGTCCGCAACGGGTAGCGGGGGTGCCGCTCAGGAGCGGCCACATACACGGCG
The DNA here is from genome assembly GCA_946251805.1 of Cybosia mesomella. Taxonomy (NCBI): domain Eukaryota; kingdom Metazoa; phylum Arthropoda; class Insecta; order Lepidoptera; family Erebidae; genus Cybosia; species Cybosia mesomella. Next base: position 7,629,808 of record OX276406.1, read on the forward strand.
GGATGCGGAAATGAAAGAAAGAAGAAAGAAAAAAGTTTTATTTGAGCCATCTGCACAAAGTGAAATAATACATCAATACAATAATATTACTAATATACAGCAACATTCAAACATCGCGCAGACCCAAATAGGGCCCCATCTCAGCAGTAATGCGTACATCATTAGTATACGCAGCGCTGGTTTTCAGATGGAGCCGCTAGTTAGCACTGTCGCCCCGCCTGCACATGATCATCACTACGAGTCACAGTCACAGATCACAGATGCTCGCTCACTACAGTGACCCATAGAGCAACCAAGAGAAATGGAAGTCCAATAATGGACACACCAATCCGCATCCTGCAAGCGAACATAAACCACTGCTCCGGTGCTCAGGATCTTCTGTACCAGAGCACCGTGCAGTGGTCTATCAATGTGGTCGTGGTCGCTGAGCCGTACTGGGTACACCCCGGAAGCCCGGTGGACCTAGACGGCGTAGTGACCGTTTTCAGGGGTCCGCCGCGGACACCTCGCGCCGTGCACTCATTGCAAGGGGTAGAGGCTGTGTCGCGGCGGACTATGAGGGCTTGGCTGTCGTGGCCGTCTACTTCTCGCCAAGCCTTAACCAGTACGACCTTGAGCTAAGGCTCGCTGAACTGGACATCGTTAACAGGCGGTGGCCTGGTCTCTGGCTTGGGGCTCCCGGGAAACCAACGAAAAGGGGCGAGTACTGGAGGACTGGGCCAACACCCGTGGTCTAGAGGTCCTCAACCGAGGGGAGTGTCCCACCTGGGAGCGACGGGGGCTCAGTTCGGTCGTGGATGTTGCATTCTCGACCCCTGCTATCGCCCGCCGCGTCCAGGGTTGGCGCGTCGTGGAGGAGGAGGAGACGGATTCCGACCATAGGTACATTCAGTTCAGGGCACGCCGCAATAGCGGCGGTAAGGCCCATCATGGAGGATTGGCTAGAGAGGCGACACGGAAGCCTCTCCTACCGACTGACGCAGGTGATCTCAGGGAAGGGGTGCTTCGGGGACCACCTACATCGGATCAGGAAGGAGCCAACGCCTGAGTGTCATCACTGCGACGCGAGCGAGGACTCAGGGCTGCACACGCTGGCGGACTGCCCGGCGTGGGAGGCGCCGAGGAGTGACCTCGTGGCAGCCATCGGGGTGGGAGTCCTCTCGCTCGGCAGCATGATTGCGGCAATGGTGCGGAGCGCGAGCGCGTGGGCCGCCGCCGCCTCCTTCTGCGAGCATGTAATGCTCGCGAAGGAGGTGGCGGAGCGCGCCCGGGAGAGACTTAGAACTCTCCCGGTCCGCCGAGCCCGCAACTTGCTCGCCGCGCGTCGCAGGCAACTCAGGCGCCGGAGGTCGCTTAACGACCTCCGTCCTCCATGAGCGCAGGCCTGGGGGTGGCGGGTGAGGCCACCTGTCACCCCAGCAGAAGCAGGCCGGGGCGGTGGGGCGACTAGCGCCCCTCCCCCAAACCGGGGCAAGACGGGGACACCGTGGTTCCCAAACCCGAGGGGGCCATCTCGAAACCGGAGATGGCCCAGGGTCAGTCGGGGTGCGAGGGATATGCTCTATGGGCAACCTTACACCCCGGCGTCTGTAGACCCGAGACGGCGTGCGGTTTTAGTCGGTTCAAGCCCCACATAACCGCCCCCGCTGGCACGCGGGGGGGTATCCGAAGGGATTTCCGCACGATAAAAAAAAAAAAAAAAAAAAAAGGTACATTCAGTTCAACGTCTCCCCTCCCAACTGATAATTTTTTTTTTAAGTCAGGTGCAGATACTTGTGTGATATATCATTTTACTCGTACGTGTAGGGCTCAGCGCCCTACACGAATCGACTATTGTTGTGACGATTTTCCTTGGAAAATCTAAAATTTTCATTGTTTTTCTATTTTTATTGACTTTTAGCAGCAATCTGCATTTTTTGTGTGTCTCCTATAGGTACCTGGAATTGTAACATCACAGCAGCGTTCACAAGAGCGCCCCGCGTCTTTTGACACCACACACGCGTATACAGGACCAACATTTTGGCAGTTTTCGGGGCATTTCCCCTTGTTTTTTATTAATTTGGCTAATTTAACTTTTGTTGTGCATTATTCGAAATTTACGCAAGGTGCCCGTGTCTTGTGATACCTGTGGGAACTGGTACGACTCAGCCCCTCGCAGCTGTCACCATCTGACTCCAGATTTCCCGGGTTTGCTCGCATTTTCACGCGGATTACCGAATTTATGGTTTTTCTTCAATTATTCAAAAAATTGCTATAGGCGGCTATCGTTCTACTCACGTTTTTGGGAACAGGTGGGCGCCCCGCGCCGAACGCCACCAACCCCGTTGAGCTGGGACGTATAGTCGCGACGGTAGCTTCAGTCACAGTCAATTTGTTACATCAAAATTTAGTTTTTCTCAATTTTCTTAAATTTTCACTATCAAGGTCCATAGTTTTTATAACAGCACTGTGAGCGCGCTGACGACGCGCGTCTTTCGACACCTCGACCGTCTCTCTGGGACTTATAGTTTTTGAGCTATCGCGAAATTTTGGGAAAAATTCGCCCGCTCGCCCACCCACGGATAATTGCTTAAGCAGGTGAACTCTGTTTGAGGGGGGGGGGGATTCAGAAATACGAAACGTTGGGTGCCAATTTCGGTTTTTGTTTTTTTCAGGCTTACCTTTGCTGAGAAACCGTATTGTTTATTTGATATTAACAGTGTGTGTTTAGGATAGTCATTTATGTCCCTAAAGTCCTATTGACTTTACTTTTTTGTCTTATACGGACAACATTATAGTCTCTTTACTTTTTTACACTCAGCTTTAAGCTACCACGAGTCTGCTATTGCAGTTTACCTCTCGATTGAACCTGTCCCTCCCGTCCTTTGTACAAAACGATGGCGAACTTTTTTATGTCACGGACACTGCGTTTCTCACCTGAAGATTCTGAGGAGCTGCCGGTACTACCGGTTGTTTTTACGCCTCAGCGTCCCCCCCCCCAGTGGCAGAGGCCGTCCCTGAAGGGACCGCCGCACCAGTGGGGAGTAGGGCACGTGAGGCGAAGTTATGCAACAACCGTGCTAAAATGTCACTAAATAGTGCGAGAAATCTCCGGACGGACATCAGGCTTACGGTGACCAAGGAGGTTGAGCGTCTGTATCAGCTCGTAAAGGAGGCCGAAGCCGAAATACAAAGGATGCGAACCAGTAGCGAGTCCAAGGCAGGGACTGGTGACAAAGAGCCAAGACGTAGTGCTCAAGAGGTAGAAGAGAGAGAGGAAGACGGGTCACAGAACCGCATTCTGGACAAGATAGAGGAGAGTGTTAGGCTCATAAGTGAGAATGGCAAAAGGATAGATGAGCTCAGATTGGCATTACGGAATCAGGCAGATACCGCAGAAAAGGTCGAAAAGCCCGCGGAGAGGATGACATACGCACGGGCGGCGGCTGCCGACAACACCAGGGAAGCAGCGCTCTTGCCGCAAACGCTGCACTCCGTGTGTGTCTCTTCCACGGACGAGGAGGAATCTGCGGAACTACTCCTACAGCGTATCAGGGAGACTATCGACGCCAAAGAAGGATGGGTGAAGGTAGAAAGGGTAAGAAAGGCTAAAGATAGGAAAATTATAATGGGGTGCAAGACTTTAGAAGACAGGAAGAAAGTCAAAGAAAGACTCGAAGGAGTCAGGGGGCGCTTCGTAGTCGAGGAGATTAAAAACAGGAATCCCCTTCTGATTCTGAGGGACGTTTTGAAGGTACATGATGACCATGAAATTCTTCGCGCCCTTCGGAATCAGAATGGCGACCTGTTTGAGGGCCTCGGGGACGGTGACAGGCGCATGATCATCAAATTCAAAAAGAAATCGCGCAACCCACACTGCCATCATGTGGTGATAAGTACGTCACCTGGTGTCTGGAGGAGGGCGACGGAAGCAAAGCGACTCTATATCGACCTTCAAAGAGTTGCGGTAGCGGACCAGACGCCACTCGTCCAGTGCACCAGGTGCCTAGGGTTCGGCCACACAAAGAAATTTTGTGTAGACCCGACCACAAGAGACCTTTGCGCTAAATGTGGCCTGCCTTACGGCCGAGACGAGCCCGATAAATGCGGGAGAAAGGACATGGAGCCCCAATGCATAAACTGCACCAGAGACAATGTGGAAACCAAGAACCATCACGCCTTCGATAAGACATGCCCAGTCCTACAAAAGTGGGAAGCGATGGCCAGAGCAACCATAGCGTACTACTAGGGATGCTCTGGGTACCGCAAACATATATTAAAACTAAAATTGCTATTGGTTATATTTTATATAAATATAATACGAGGCATCAAAAATTTAATAATATAAAAATATCATAGTTCTAAAACAAAGTAAAAATAATTTATACCTGCCTACCCATCAAAAAATTGTCGATATATCTACAAATAAAATCCTAACCTCTCTTAAAAACGCTGAAACGCCTCGCTACTTAATGTAATTATTACCTCATCTATTATATACCATTATAACATGTACAAAAATTATAATCTATACTATATCTGCTCACTATATATCCCTAAAATTACAATATTTGTTTAAAATGTTATACCTAAAACATCTTATTATGCTCACTCATTTATAAAACTATTACTTCCCCACAATTATGATAGTAGTAACTTAAGTATTTCTTTTCTATCTATACAACGTATATTATATACATTCCGGAAGACAAAACCACTTGCTATAATTTTCTGAGAAAATTAGAACAAGATGATGGAATCTACCCCTGTTTATTCTATGGTATTATTATACTATATATCTACTTTACCTATCACTAGCTATAAATCTTATATAATATCGTTATTTATTCTACATATCTATTGCTACTTGAGAAGTACATAATTATGTTCGCTACCACTATACCCTATCACCACATACAATTAACAGTTAAAAAGGGCCTAGCCAGCTAAAGGTAAGGGTAAACCGGGGGGAGGGGGGGGGGTCACGCTAGAATTAAAACTCTAGACGGGGCTCTCACTTCAAAAAAAAAAAAAATACGTCTCCCATCCACCTAACCTGCCACCGACTATCGCGAATCCCCCGGATCTACGTTGGGCGCTCAGACGCCTGGATCGGGAGGCTCTCCTGGAGGCATCAATAGTGCAGGCCTGGATTCCGTCACTAGCCAGGCCTGCCGATTTTGAAGCAGAGGCGGAATGGTTCAGGAGAGCCATGTCGCATATTTGCGATGCGGCGATGCCTAGGGTTAAGCCCGGCCCGGCAAAGAAACAGGTGTACTGGTGGTCAGCGAAGATCGCACAGCTGCGATCAGCGTGCGTGACCGCTCGCCGCCAGTACACCAGGTTTCGCCAGAGGCGTCGCCGCCCAGACGATGCGGCAGCCCGAGAGGCAGAGCTGTATGAGGCGTACAAGGGGGCCAAGAGGACCCTCCAGGAAGCCATAAAGCAGGCCAATGGTCGGGCCCGCGAAGAGCTGCTGGAGTCTCTGGAGCAGAACCCTTGGGGGCGTCCTTACCTTGCGGTCAGGGGCAAAATCCACCCAAGGGCGCCCCTACTGACCCAGAGCCTCCAGCCGGAGCGGCTGGAGGGAATACTGGGCTCCTTGTTCCCAGCGAGAGCGGAGGAGCATGTCCCTCCGCGTATGGCTCCGCCTCAGGAGCCTGACGCTGATAATAGCGAGAGCGATGTGCCCGAAGTCAGGGAGAGTGAACTGGGGGTAGCAGTGCTCCGGCTTAAAGTCCGGAAATGCACTGCCCCCGGACCCGACAGCATTCCAGGCCGAGCATGGGTCCTGGCCCTGGAGGAACTAGGACCTCGACTGGTGGCGATCTGTAGCGCATGCCTCGAAAGGGGCCAGTTCCATCTTGGAAGACGGGGAAACTGGTCCTTATCCCGAAGGCGAAGCGGCCGGCGGATCAGCCATCCGGTTACCGGCCGATCGTGTTGCTCGACGAGGTGTGCAAGCTCTTTGAGCGGATTATTGCAGAGCGCCTCGTCGAGCATCTCACGAACGTGGGGCCAGATCTGGCGGACAACCAGTTCGGTTTCCGCCGGGGGTGCTCCACCGTGGAAGCGTCTCTCGACATCGCCAACGCCTTCAACACCCTACCCTGGAGCTGCGTTAGGGAGGCGCTCGCGTATCACGGAGTGCCTCCTTACCTCCGCCGCATTGTCGAGGCATACCTATCCGAGAGGGCCATAGTTTACCCGAGCTGGCTAGGGCCAGGGCGGCGAGAAGTGTCGTGCGGTGTTCTGCAGGGGTCGGTCCTAGGGCCACTCCTGTAGAACATCGGATACGACTGGGTGCTGCGCGGTTCGTTGCTCGAGGGTGTCAGCATAATATGTTATGCTGACGACACCCTCGTTAGGCAGCCACGGCAGGGGTTGCTCAAGTCGTGGGTCGAATACGGCGGCTGGGACTCGAGGTGGCTCTCCACAAATCCGAGGCTATGTGTTTCCACGGGCCTCGGAGGGGGCTACCTGCGGGAACCAGCATAACCGTAGGGGGCGTAAGCATCGGCATCGAGCCCACGATGAAGTACCTTGGGCTCGTACTCGATATCCGATGGGACTTCGGACCTCATCTCCGAAGTCTGGTCCCGAAACTGAGGGGGGCTGCGGCCGCGCTATCGCGGCTGATGCCCAACGTTAAGGGACCCAACCCCCCACTAGGAGACTGTACCTGGGGATCGTGCGAAGCATGACCCTGTACGGGGCCCCAGTATGGGCGGAGACTCTGGCGGCTCGCAACGTGGCTGTATTAAACAGCCCGTTAAAAGCGATGGCTGTCAGAGTCATCAGGGGGTATGAGGTATGGGGGGGGCACGATCTCCGTCGAGGCGGCATGTCTCCTAGCCGGGACCCCTCCATGGGACCTGGAAGCGAGAGCCCTTGCGCTGCTGTGCCAGTGGTGCAAGGAGGCGCTGGAGCGGGGCCATAGACCGGAGCCCCGAGAAATCAGGGCTCAGCGGTCCCAGCTCCATCGGGAACTCATGGAGACATGGAGGGTGCGACTTGAGCACCCAAGGTGGGGGGAATCCACCATTGCGGCGGTGAGACCGATCATGAAGGAGTGGTTGGAGGTCCCTACCATGGGGATCTCTCCTAATGGATGTGCCAGATGGTTACCGTACACGGGTGTTTCGGTAAGTATCTGTGGCGCATCCACCGGGAGACAACGCCGCAGTGCCAGCACTGCGAGGATCCTGGCGAAGACACGGCGCTCCACACGTTGGTGGAGTGCCCTGCGAGGGCGAGTCAACGCCGGGATCTCGTTGCGGTCCTGGGCGTGGACGTTCTCTCGTTGGAGACCATGGTGAGGGCCGTGGTCTCCGACGGGAGCAAGTGGCATGCCGCCGCCTCTTTCTGCGAGCAGGTAATGCGCGCGAAAGAGACGGCGGTGAGGGAGCGGGAGAGAACCCTGCCCCCCGAGTTTCGCAGTCTGCGGCGAGGACGCTGCAGACTCATCTACGCCCGGGACTACCGACCTCCATGATCGGGGCCTGAGGACGGCAGTTGGCCGACTCGCCGTCCTTACAGAAAGGCCGTGGCGGAGGCGTGTCGTGTGTGCCCTACACACGCCTGCCAACTCACCGAAGCAGGATAAAACGCGACCCCACCAGGCGAGGCCGCGGTGGCAGCCAAAGTCCGCCGGCAACCCTGGGGTTATCCTTTCGAGGGCTTACCTGGGGTGCCCGGCAACGGAAACTTGGGGAGGACACCGTGCGGTTTTAGTCGAGACACGACATAACCACACCCGCTGGCCGGCGGGGGGATATCCGAAGGGATTTCCGCACGTAAAAAAAAGACCTTTCTACCCGCTAAATTTTATGATTCTATTTCATCTGGAAGTACCCCATAGTTTTTGATTTTCTTGCGATTGTTTCAATACACTGCTTGAATGTACCTACATCTTTTGTTTTTGACAGACAGACAGCCTGGTGAAAAGGGTTTCGGTTTTTCCTTTTGAGGTACAGATCCCTAAAAATATTTTTTGGGAAGAAGGCCGTAAAAAATAAAACACTTCTGTTAATCAATTAATTACGCTATTTATTATAAAAAATACATGCATACAAGAAAATTTGATATTTCTTCGATTTTAGGTCTCATTTTATTTTTAACATTCGTCAATACTTTTCTGTCAGTCTAATCTAATTGACTTACTGAGTAACTACATACTATGGATATGTCCGATAGTAGGTGTGTCCTACTTTAGCATATTCTAGGACATATCTTAAAATACTATTTATACGTGGCGAAATTAATTTCTTTCTTAATTAATCTCTTTTATTTCTCGCTACTAAAAGTTATTTTAAGTGCTATACTTCTTAAAAAAAAAACTGAAATAAATCAGTCATAAATGATGGTATTTAGGATGTAGTCTAAAGTTATAACTTGGTATGGTATCATCTTCATAAAACGTGAGATTGGGAAACTGTTCCCGACTAACGTGTACAGTAAAGATACTTAGAAGGTACACAATCAATAAAAATATGTAGGATCTTATACGTAGTATTACTCTATATTGAATGAATTAAGTATGATAGAACTAATGAAGGAATAACATGAAGATATTCATTTAAGTAAGTATATTAAAAAAATAACATAAACCGGCAAACGATATCCTTAGTACACTTATGTAAGTTACTTTTAAAACTATAAGGTATATATCTATGACATGTTTTTAAAATACGAATACACGCAAAGAAAAATTAAAGTTGAATTTGATTTTCGAATAATTCCACTTGTTCAGTCTTATTAGTAAAATGTTGGAGGATCCACACAAAGTGTTCCATCATATTATTTTTAAATTTATTTTGTACGAATTTAATTGAGCTTAACAGATCAATTGGTGTCAGTGACACGGCTTAAAAATTAAAATGTAAAATCAAGTATTCTAGTCTTAAATATTGTTTACTTAGCTAGTTACATACTCAATGCTTACACAGTCAATTAATTTATACACACATACGAGTCTTTCGTCATAGGGGTCGCTAAACATCTCCGTAAACATCGTGGCGTGGCGTACTCCGCATGGGCGTAGCTAGATCCAAAGATCCAAATATTATTTTTCGCATGAATAATAATGTCATTTAATTTACACTTTTGTTGTTTTGTAAGTATCCTCATTCGAATCTTAGACCCCTCCGAAACTAAAACCTGGCTACGCCCCTGGTACTCCGTGTCCATGGTTTTTCACATCCTTGGACATTGACCTTGAGGTCCTAGGGCTGTTGCCCCTGTAATGCTGCTGCGGTATGCTGGGCGGCGAGGTTCGCAAGCCCAAGCTTGGTGTCTAAAGCTGAGCTTCGGTGGGGTTCTGCCACAGGTTCGACGGGAGCGTGTCGTAGTGCGACGGTACTGTGACTAGCGCGTCGGCCGTGGTTCTGTTTATTGAGCAGTTCTGTAAATAACGGAAAAATATAGTATAGAAAAATAGCCCAGGTCCAGGGAAAGAAAAATCTGAAATACATTGGAGCATATCTATTAACATTCAACAAATATATACATGTATTGTGTAGATTAGTATAAATTGTTGTCAGTTGTTGTCTCGATACCTTTAGAAACATGTATGTAATGACTATGGCCTGCCAATTGCTATTTTCCACTTAACAAATTGGATTTCTTATTAGATCAAGGTGGATACTAATTTCTAATGTCAATGATGCAATTGGTTTATATACGATTGAATAATTTCATGGTGTTAACTGTAAACTTATAGAACTACCTTCATAACATTTTTTTTTTGCAGAACACTGATGTTCATTAGAATATGGGATAAAGCTACATAATGTTATTTTGTGATATTGTTAAGTAAGTATTTCTTATCAGTAACTGTCATTTCAAACTACGTGTAGGAAACTAAAAATATTCATCGGTATCGTCAATTTTATTCGTGATTCGGTAGAGTCTAGGGGTCCTTGGTGTCACATGTGAAAGAGGGGATATAACCTAAGGCGGAAGGCCCCAGAAGTCTCGGCATTCTTATATTGCCTATTCGGTAGACACATCGCTGTGGAGTTTAGACTTGGCTCTTAAAAAAACTTTAATAGTAGTGCGTAGTGTTAAAGCTTACCTTAGGCTGTATGCGATGGGTGTCGACGCATTCTACAGGCAGCTTGATCATCTCCACAGTATACTTGTAGCCGTATGATGTCAGCTTCACGATGGTGTGCAATGGAACGTTCATGTACGGGAGTTCATCTGTAACAGAGATAGTTTGGTTATATATACCGATATATATGGCTGCTGCACAGTATTGCAAAAATTAATAAGATCTGTTTGATCACTAACTTGAAGTGGAAAGGGACTACAGTAAGTATTTCATAGGTAATAACAGACTGTCCTTTATTGCAATATGCTTCTTGCATGTCTCACATTTCTTTACCAACTCATTGATTCATACTACAAAACTTAGATTTCTCACGCTAAAACTTAAATATTTAAGACTTTTTGAACTACGCAAATATGTTTCTAACTCGATATTTTTTTCGTTTCAAATAAGAAGATACGACCACAGACCAAAAGGAAATATGTCTATAATAGATTAGTAGAGTAAATGGAAAATATGAATTATATTAAAGTAAAATAAAAAGGAAATTTAAAGGTAAATATACTAGGGGACGAGTGAGAACCTCAAACACTTGAGGGAACCAGTGGGCATGATTTTCAGGTGACCCGTTAAAAGTTCGTCATTGTTAAATAACAGTTAACTAAATACATATTTCTGAATTCAGATTTTTCTTGTAGGTATTTTATAAGAAAGTCACCACCTTGATAGAGAAATAGGTTAGAAATAGGTTTTATCCTATTATCCTATTAATACTTATTAAAAATGTGAAAGTTTCGTGAAGATGGCTGTTGAAAAGCAACCGAAACGTCGGGTTCAGTGTAAATAATGAAATAACATCAGATAAAGCGCGATAGAATCCGTTAAAAATAGTTTTCTTTCAATGTGTGACATTCGCTTAAACTTCCGACAATATCAAATGACTTCCTTCATTCGAGCACCAATCCCGATTGCATCCAAAGCTTTTGAGCACGGGGCCGCTCTTCTACTCTTCCTTCCCACGATTTGGTTTAGTTGGCTTTAACGGGCGCGATCGCCGTCTGATTCCAAGCCCGAAAGAAAAAGGCTGCTCCAGAGCCCTTTGTCAATCCGCAGGTAAACCTACTAACTTGTGAGCTTAGCTTGTACTTTAGGCTTGTGCCCTTTGCAATGAGCCACATGTATACACAAATTTTAGTACACGGTAGTATTACATTTCACCGGTCAGTGCCTACCAGCTACCTTAATACGAGAAATTCCTGACAAAAACCCAATAACAATCTTTACCTGACCAGGAACTCGATAGCCTTAAAACTACAATAAAATACTCACCGAGCTTAGAGTCCAAAAAGTATCCAAGCATACACCTCAGCACTGCCTGGTGGCCAACTACGACGACGTTGTGCTCGTCCTCTAGAGCCGATAAGGCGGGCCTCAGTCGCGTCATGATGTCTATGTAGGACTCTCCCCAGGGGTATCGGTAGCGGAGCTTGTCTTGATCGCGCCAGGCGAACTCTTGTGGGAAGCGCTCCTGCATCTCCTCGTATGTTAAGCTTTCGCAGATGCCCTGAGGATGAAAAAATTATATTATTTATAAAGCTTTAAAAATATTACTTCATCAGGGACTTAGCAGAAGGCCTAGAAAAGACTTGGAGTAAAATTAAACCTAAAGTTCAAAACTGACAGACCGCGAACTGTGGAAGCCCTATGCGCCATCTAGTGGTCAACTGACCTTAAATCAAGTCAAGGAACTTCATTAGTGACTAAATTGACATAACGAATCTTAAAAGCGTTAATGTAGTGAGTTAAATTTAATCCAGGTTTATTAGTTGTTCAAAAAGTACTGAATCTGATGAGCTATGGCAATAAATATGAGATTACCATTGATAATAATAGCGCAAGGTATTTGACAAAACGTTAATAAATTCGTGACAGTTTCCATCCATCCAATCCATCTATGCTATCTAAGCTAATATACGAACTTGAGTCTATTAATAGAGAACAATGGTACTATTCTTGGCTAGGGAGCCAATATGGAGCTAAATAAGGTTATATATATAATATGTCTTTACCTATGAAATTGCAGAAATTTTCTTACAAATTCATGAGTTCGTTATTCCTGAAATTTAATAGCTATTTCCATTTTTATATTTTGTTTGAAAGTTGATTTCAAGATATTCAACTCTGTATTAAATTTTGTTTTTATTAGCCGCTTTTTTTTTTACGTGCGGAAATCCCTTCGGATACCCCCCCGCCGGCCAGCGGGGGTGGTTATGTCGTGCATCGACTAAAACCGCACGGTGTCCTGCCCAAGTGTCCATTGCCGGGCTCTGTATTAAATTTTGTTTTTATTGGCCGCTTGATAAATTAATTCGATCTTCAAAAACAGTACTTCCTAAATGCCATCCATTTTGATGATAAATTTCGTATAACTTAACAGCTGTCACTTTTCAAAAATGTAATAAAAGTTGCTGTTTGTTAGCATAATGTTGTTCATTCATACACAAAAAAAATCATAAAATTTGTATTTGTCATTCCTAAAAAAATGCAAAAATGTTAGTACTGAAAATTGGGGTTCCTCCAATTTCTTCAGGAAAAACGGCAATTTCATATGTAACGACCTAATGTTCTTGTCTATATTTAAAGTGAATATATATTTACCTGTTTGTCACTAGTTCAATGTCAATGACAATTTTTGTATCATAAAAGCATGAGTCAGAGGGTGATTAAATTGAATTCGTAATCTTTTCTTTGTATTATTGATAGCTACTCCAGCAGGATTACAAAACGTGTGATTGTGTGTGAATGTGATTTTAAAATAAATAAATAGACCAGGGGACGAGTGAGAACATTTAATGTGACGAGTGCACACGGTGCGATTTTGATTCAAATTCTTCTTAATGTTAGTCAATGCTAAGTATGAACTTAGTTTGTGGCCTCTTACACGTCCATTAAATGTTTCTTTCTTTCTGATTCATCACGAAATCTCGGAAAATACTTGCCGAGATTTTCAAATATAACAACAATTTGCCAAGCAGATTTCTCCTACGGGCTAACCACTAACAAACATATTTTTTGAATTGGTATTGGTAAAGGATTAAAAAATGCTTCAAAGTTTTGGGCAATTTGTGAGAAGGCGAAAATAATAGATGAAACATAAATTGTATTGAATGTTATGACCACCTTAATAGAAATTTTGAAAATCTTTTACACGTCAAGTGTACGTACGAAGTAATAAACTATATTCAGCTACCGATATACGCGAAGTACAAAACATTTAAAACGATTTACTGTAAGACTCGCTAACAACCACTTACAGTAAGCCTGGTTAATATCTATTGCTTGCCCTACATTACGGTACACTACACGTGATAACCCTAACGCGGCAGTTCGTATTACTACTCACTGATGTAGAGATTCAAGTCATATGGACGCAAATAGTCATAAAACAGCTGAAGCCAAGATATTGCTCGAGTCACCCATTTTATTATACTAGTACTACGAAATGCTAAACACGCATTGTCAGCAGGTCGTAATAAAGAGAAATTCCTAATGTAAATGTGTTACGATGCATTGCAAAATCTGTTTGTTTACATTCGAAAACTGGCAAATGCTAAATTAGCAGAATTAGTGTGTGAATGTAAGCGTTAACGATTTATTTCGTGTAAGGTTCTGTTAACGATTTCATGCTAATTTGAAAAAAAAGAAAAGAACCATGTTACAAGCTTTCATTTTATCTCTCAAACTTCTTATTTTACCCCCTTTGGGATGAAATTTCCAAAAATCTTTTCTTAATGGATGATTACAAATTTCAAGGCATCGACTGCTAGAATTTCAAGTTTTTATCCCCAGCAGTATAGGGTCTGATTTGACGAATCAGTCGGAAATAGTATTTTTTTAGAAGAAGAATAGATGAGTTCAAGTGAGTTTTATGTCGCTATTTACTCTGGTTGTAACGAGAGAAAACATACAGCAGATACTGACCAAGACCTTTCTAATACAAAAAAACCGCATCAAAATCCGTTCAGTAGTTTAACAGATAGGAATTCAAACATTTTTTTTTGTTTTAGAATCTATCATTTAAACATAACCAAGTATTTTTTTTATATATCTCCAATGTACGGAGACAATTAATTTATATTTTCATAATAGTAACTTCGGATTAAAAGGATTACATGCGCCATAAAGACAGATAAGTCAATGCTTTTAGCAGTAGCCCACCAAATCATAGATAGTGAAATCGTAAGACAGGTACGCAATATTCTAGGAAACATTAGGTAAAGGAAAAGCTTTGCCACTGATTTTACCGCAGTGCCTAGGTGCATTTTTTGATAAAATATAAATGTAGAGAGTTGTTTTTAGTGATAGTAACTATAAAGGGATAGGTAGTTGCAGTTTCTGCAAGAAAGTTTTTTATCACGCACTGTTAAAATGTATCCTACTATTTGTAAGTTTTAGTAAGATGTGAAAGTTTATAATAATTTATGAATTTATGGATGTTTGTTGCTCTTTCACACAAAAATTGTCTGAACGGATCTGGATGAAATTTAGCACAAATATAGATTTTAGGCTATAGCTATTAAATCTGGTTGTAATTAAAGAAGCAATAAAAAAGAAAAGTAAGAAAAATCTTCGTTCATACTCTACACGACAATTTTACTTGGTGACCTAAATTTGAAGATATGGATGTGATTGAATTGATTGATGAATTGATGAGTTTTGACTTAGGTACATTATGAACGTGGGGTGTGTGTTTGGGTAACCTCCTCGAGTGTCGCTCCGATTCCGATCCCGCTGCAGTCCGGGGGGAACGGAATCGGAGCGGCCGGTACACCCTGGGCGGCGGTCAATGGCTTCCCCTTCACCCCTTCATAGGGTTGGCATTGATCGTCGGCCAATACCCAACGTGGCGGGAACACATCGCTCTCCGTACTCCTCTGCTTTCAGAGGAGACAGGATGAGCGATGCTGTTAGTGGTGAGATGGCCCAGGGTCAGCCGGGGTGCGAGGGATATGCTCTATGGGTAACCTTACACCCCGGCGTCTGAAGACCCGAGACGGCGTGCGGTTTTAGTCGGTGTAAGCCCGACATAACCGCCCCCGCTGGCCGGCGGGGGGGTATCGGAAGGGATTTCCGCACGATAAAAAAAAAAAAAAAAAAAGGTACATTATGAACGTGTCGGGGTGCGAGGGATATGCTCTCGGCGTGCGGTTTTAGTCGGTTCAAGCCCGACATAACCACCCCCGCTGGCCGGCGGGGGGGTGTCCGAAGGGATTTCCGCACGAAAGAAAAAAAGGGTACATTATGAACGTTCAACTTATTTTTTTAAACGCCGAAGGTCGTAACATCAATACCGCGATATAATTCCATTTGGAAAGCAGTCCATAGCAGTGATAAAAGCTGCGTATCGGCAATATTTATTTACATCAGCAGTGTCGGCACTGGACGTAAACAATACCCAGCGATAAAGTGCAAGAATGAAGCCTTCGGAAAAATACTAAAGACGATTACAAAATTTGTAATATGTAAATATTATCGATATTACATACATCCTCCTACTTATTTTATAAATGCGAAAGTTTGCGAAGGTGGAAGGATGTATGTGTGTGGATCTTTGTTACAATTTCACGCAAAAACGGCTTATCGAATCAAGATGAAATTTGGCACAGGGATAGATGACAGTCTAGAAGAGCATATATGCTACTTTATATCCCAGGAATAGGTTCCTGTGGGTTACAGGAATGAGGTCACTATTTCCTCAGCGGAGCCGCACACAACATTTAATAATAATATTATATACTACATGTAGAGCGGTTGAATAGAGGTAGAGGTATGATAGGTAACAAAGTTATACTCTGTTCAAATAACTGGGATTCGAGTACTAAGGGCGGATTGCAACAATGATAGGAACTACGATCAAGTCCAACTCTTCATCTGAGGCTTGGACTTTAGGAGCTGGGCATCAGCAACATTTCTGAAATTGTTCATGGGGAATATAATTTTCCGAACACGGGACACAGTCATCAACCTGCTTCTGCCAATTGAGTGTGCTATCAATATATACCCCCAGGTATCACACACATGATGGTCTTTGGATAGTAGGGCTATGAGCTTTGATATCGGGGATACATGGTTCAGATGCGCTGTTAACTAAAAGTGATATAGTTTGTGTTTTCAGTATTGAGCGTTAGTGAATTACAGACTAGCCATCCCATTACAGTGCCAAGAGTTTTTCCAGCACGATGATACGCAACATCTAATGTATCAGCGCTAACAATAATTGCTGTATCGTCTGCATAAACAAGTAGTTTTCAGTTAGGTATAGAGAGCTGACAGAGCTTGTTGAATAAATAAGGAACAGCGTGAGACCCAGCATACTGCCCTGGGGTACACCGAAAGTAAGGTTTACGACACCGCTAACATATGATTCTATTTTTACACTTTGGGTGCGATTATTACCAGCGGATAGCAATCTAAAAACGAATACTAATGTAATCTTGTTTTTTTCGCTCTTTATCGCGTTTGTTAAGCACACCGTCATGTTATTATTTACAAATTGTAAATATTATTCTGTCGATAAAAGTATTATCCATGATTTATTGTTGAAGTTGCCAGGCACGGTAATCGCTTCGTAGTAACGACTTCATAGTCTGAATACTGTATTTATGTTCTCGAAACTGTCGTATTTGAAGGGGTAGGCTGAAATGTATACACCTACATTTCACTAACTATGTTTTTTGGAGTCCTACGCGTTGGTGTAGTACGAATGGGATTCAATCCCGATTTAAAAGCATAAAAGTATACAGCGCCTAATTTCATGGTTAAAATAGTTATTTATGCAACTGTGGTATAATGAGGGGTATTAAAACATGAATGTGGGTTTATCACACGAAGCGAAGCTGAGTGTGATAATAGTATCACATGAGTGTTTTAATACCTAATTATACAGTTGCATACAAGACTTTATCTACACCCATGATAAACTAATAATACATCTTCAGAGAATGATGAATATTTGATATTTTCCAATTCATGAAATCTTGGTACACCTTTTCATACTGTTTTCTAGATTTTTCCGGTGGTAATTTGTTAGAAATGTCCTTTGCTGCATTCGAAATGTCTGGAGGTGTGTTATCAAAACTTGAATCGCTCATTTTCGTAAGTAAACAAAACAATTTGCAAAAATAATAGCGAAGAAAAATAGCGGGAATTCGATTTCCAACGAATAAGCTTTAATTATTTTTTTACGGCGCGCCGCCGCGCCTCTGTGGTAGTGCAATGCAAAGCGCGTGAATGACAGTTCTTTTTTTGAAACTCATACAGATTCCACGCATCGAGTGGTAAGAATTTGGCTGTCTGATGAGTAACCCTTTGCGCGGAAGAGATTCAAAAAGCGAAAGGAGTGTTATTATGAAATTTCATACAACATTATAACACCCGTTCGGAGGATATTATGGTTATTAGGACATTGCATGTATTAATGTTGGCAATAAGCTAACTGTTTCAGAATCTTTTAAAGAGGATTTAAAGCATGGGTGTAGATAAACTTATTAAGATATCATTCATCATCTTAGTAATGGGCCGGTTTCACCTCGGAGCCCGGATTCTAGTTTTCTTATTTCATTTTTAGGGTTCCGTTGCCAAGTGGGGTTCCCCATACTAAGAACTGAAACTCAATTTTTTTTTTTTATTAAACCCGGTGTGTATGGATAGGTCTTCAAAAATGATATTGATGTTTCTAACATTTTTTTCTAAACTGAATGATTTCCGCGAGAGACACTCCCAAAGTGCTAAAATGTGTTTAATTTCTAATAAAAGAGAATGTAAAACTAAAAAAAATATATGATGTGTTACATTACCATGTAAACTTCCACTGAAAATTGGTTATAACGAGATCTAGTAAGTAGTTTTTTTTAAATTACCTTGCCTGTAACTTCTTAAATAAGAGAACGATAAAACTAATAAAAATATGTTTTGAGTTTCGAAAATTGGTTTGAAAGAGATCTAGTAAGTAGATTTTTTTAATACGTCATAAATCGTAAACCGCAATTTATCTTACATTCAATCAACTGAAATATAAAATTTTACTTGCTGCTACGGAACCCTTCTTGGGCGAGTCTGATTTGCACTTGGCCGGTTTTATTTGGCGTATTTGGCTATTACGTGTTCGACTACCGTCTGATCTCCCATACCCGAGAGGAAAGCTTGTGCTAGAGCATCGTCCGTTGACCAGCAGGTAAAGCTGGCTGGCCTGGCTTGGGCCCTGGAGATGTTATACCCAACCTATACCTCATACGGCCTCTGTGGCGTAGCGGTAGTGCATTCGACTGCTACGCCAGGGGGAGGATTTCCGCTCAGGGCAAATATTTGTATGCATGAATATGTCTATTTGCATTGGTCTGGGTGTTTCTATGTATGATATGTATGTATTTACAAAAAAAAAGTATATACGTATGTTTATCCGCATTCTGGAACCCATGACAAAAGCTAGTTAAACTATGCCTCCTTTGGGTCTAGAAAGTTCTGTGTAGAATGTCGTAGAATATTTTTATTATATATCGAGCTATATCACGCCTCACCCTAGAGTAAGGGAGAGGCGGCGAGATAACCCCGGCGAGGCAAGCAGCAGCCGGCCAGGGCATTACGACGATTGGCACAGGAACCGCCGGATTATTCGGGCATTGTCAAGCAAAACCGCTCTCTGCATCGTGGCCGCCACTGGCTTCCCCCTAATCCCGAGCCTCCCTAAATGAACTGAGAGGCTCCTTGGGATCAAACCATTGGCTGAAATAACAACCGGGACTATTTCTGTGGACCGCACCCTCCACATGTCGGTAACCTCGTACACCAGGTCCAGATATTTGGTTTTCTTATCTGCTTCGGCGCGGACGAGGTTCTCGTCATAAGGAATAGTGATGTCCACAAAAAAATACCCGTGACTCTGCCCGGTCCATCAGCACGATATCAGGCTTATTCGCTAGAATTGTCCTATCCGTGATGATGAACCGTGGTTCCATCCCTCAGTATGTACCTCCTGTAGTTGTTCGTCTTGATAACCTGATCTTGTATCGCACAGACAAAACATTCAGTTTCCCCAAAGAGGTCACTAAATCGCAGCCAGTGCACGGAGGCCTCTCGGTCCACGTGAGGCTCATGTAAAGCCTTAAAGAAGCGTCCGTACAGCTCTTTACCCTTCCATACGATCTCACGCTCAGAGGTACCAAGTACTGCTGGTGCACGCAACTCTGTGTTAGCCAGGGCTAGCGGGGTCAGTCCTTTATCGCATTCAATGACCTCTCTATGCATCTCACTGTCCAACTTCGATAGGAAATATTCCCTGAGACTGCATACGTCGCGATTGTGCATAGCCTTGGCACTGAGAAGGCCCCGGCCTCCGCACTTTCGCGGGATGTACAATATCATAACCGAAAACTTCGGGTGGAGCATTCTATGGAGGGTCATAGTTGGGCGGACTCTTCTATCCAGGGCGTCCAGTTCGGTCTGAGACCACCTAACCACGCCGAAGGTGTACAACAGGACGGGCATAACCCACCCGTTAAACGCCCGTGTCTTGTTTACGCTCGATAAAAGGCTGTTACACACTTTTATCAGACGTTCCTAAAACACGTCGCATGCGGCCTGTTTGATGTCCGTCGCGTCGACACCCACATTCTACGACATGCCCAAGTACCGGTATGTTTCACCCTCGGAGAGTGAACGAAGGCTCACCCCACCGGACCGTGGCCGCCACTGACTTCCCACTAATCCCGAGCCTCCCTAGATGAACTGAGAGGCTCCTTGGGATCAAACCATAGGCTGAAATAACAAATGGGACTATTTTTGTGGATCGCACCCCCCACATGTCGGTAACCTCGTGCGCCAGGTCCAGATATTTGGTTTTCTTATCTGCTTCGGCGCGGACGAGGTTCTCGTCATAGGGAATAGTGATGTCCACTAGAAATACCATAATAACATAATAACCTAATAAACATAATACCATAATTATTATTATTATTTCCTTTATAAAATATTAAACACATATAAATTATATTTTTAAATACATTCTATATATATAAAAAAAAAACAAATATATTTAAAAATATAAAAAATAGTGGCCCACCGGCATCGGGTACAGGGACCAAGCTACCGGTGGTTAGGGCTCCAGACAGAGGAATCTCCTCACAATACGTGCCGTGTCGAGGAGCACTGCCTTCTGCATCAATCCCTTGACCCAACTGCCTAACGCGAGCCTCTGGAGATGTTGTTCGAGGCTCTTGGCAATCAGTCCGTGAACCGATACAACTATCGGAACAATAATCGCCGAATCCACACTCCACATGTCGACAACCTCGTGAGCCAAATCCAAATATTTTATTTGTTTTACTTTTTCGGCTTTCACAAGATTCTCGTCATGTGGAATGGTGATATCGATAAATATTGCGCGGCGCTCTGACCGATCTATCAACACTATATCAGGTTTATTATTATTATTTATACCTAATCTTAGGATGCATTGGGGTAACACCAAAATCTTCAAGGCCCAAGCAAACCTGACATGCTAGCCGGTACACTTAACGGTTGACAAACGAGGCTCTGAAACAGGCTTTCCTCTCGGGATGAGGAGATCAGACGGCAGTCACTTCCATAAAAGTCATACAAGCCAAACCAAGAGGGGGAGAAGGTGTAAGCGGATCCCAGGTTCTAAATTGAAAGCATCGGATGCCACCGGGAAAGACGCTAAGATTATGATGGAGATGACTTAACTTAGTCTTACAATAAAATAGTTTGATAAAACAACTTACAGCATCTAATTCATTTAGCGCTCGGACCACTCTCTTCGGTGCTCTGATATCCGAAGCAGTCTGCTTCGTGCGTCGTCGTTCCGAAGTCCACACAGTCACATGGTCCCGGCAACCGAGCGTGTTTATGTAGTTCGCCAACGCTTGCGCATATAGCTGTCCTCGAGGGGACAGCGAAGCATCGCCTCCGATACGACCGAGCACATTGTATTCACTCTCGCCGTGCTGGAAGATAAAGACAGGTTTAGTTATAATAATTAACTGCGAGACTGAGTGACAATAGGTGTTTGGAACCAAGAGATTCGGGGCCGAGCCTACTTCAAGAGTATGTATAGATATATCTGCTGCTTGACGTACGAGTCTCTGGTGTAATCTACCCCGTGGGGGTTGCAGGTGAGAGCGCCTGTCACCCCAGCAGAAGCAGACCGGGACGGCGAGGCGATCAGCGCCCAACCCCCTTTCCGGGGCCAGACGGGGACACTGCTGTGGTTACCAAACCCGAGGGGCTATCTCGAAACCGGAGATGGCCCAGGGTCAGTCGGTGTGCGAGGGAAAAGTCTTATGGGCAATCTTACATCCCGGCGTCTGAACACCCGAGACGGTATGCGGTTGTAGTTGCATTGCGGTTCAAGCCCGACATAACCTCCCCCGCTGGGCAGCAAGTTATGTCGGGCGAAAAATTACGATAAAATTAACTGATTTAATTGAGCCCAAGCCAAACACCCTTGCAAGCCCGGTACATGTCACTAGAGGATCTAACGCAGGTTTTCCTTTCGCGGTTGGGGGGTCAGATGACAGTCGCTCCCGTCAAAGTCAAGTTGACCAAATTATGGAGGAGTAGGAGAGCAGATCCCGGGCGCCAACCTGCAAGCTTTGGATGTTACCGGGATTGCGTTCGGATGATGATGATTGTAATAGGTAGTTTTTGTAAGTCAGAAATTAACGTATCAGGTTTTCGCTTCACACGTTCATATTAGTACTACAGATTATGTATTAGTGGTACTTAATCTGTGGAAAATTACATTATGTATTATATATAACGCCGTGTGACGCATTTGGCACCGATAAGAGCTCTGTCGCATATTTGAATAAATAGCTGGACTTATGATCGGTGATGTATAATAATAAATATAAGCAATATTTGTATACGTAAACTATTAGAAGTTCCGCAATACCAACTGTACATAAAATTACTAGCCGATACATAAAACAAAACAGATAAATAAAAATAGGGAACCATTATGTTCTGTACTTTGTGAAAAAGAATCATATTTAGAATATTTTGGTGCATTAGGGCCCACCAAGACATTCGAGGCTAAGCGAATCTCACCTAATTACTCGATTAACAGCATAACGCGTGCCAGTATAATTGTTAAATGACATTTTTTTAACTTTTTAAGGGTTTCCTTAAACATTAAATATTTTCTGGCTTTGGGAGTTTGTTAATTTTTATACGCTTTTTATTAGCTTCACCTGTATGTTTGCTTGTAACCGACTCCTTTGGGCGCGATTTTGACCCACTTTAAACGGCCAGATTTCGTTCAAACTTTGTAGATTTATCGAGGACCGACGACAATACACTAATTTGATAAAATTCTTCCATTTTTCAATTGTCAAAATAAGATTTTTGTTAATTTATATAATTTTCATCTATAGTCGATAAGGCAGAATTTTTTATTTCCAACCATTATCTTTAGCCGATTTATCTAATATGAACCAATTTTTGAACACCAGAGATAATTTTTAATTCAACAAAGCATATAATAGTTTAAAAAAACTCAAAAAAAAACCTTTTTATAAATAAACAAACCTAAAAAGTAGGAAATAAATAATAGTTTAAAAAAACTAAAAAACACGCTTTTTATAGAAAAACGAATACTAATAAATAATAATAGTGTAAATAAAAAAATATATTTTATTTTTAAAGAAGGGTGGGGGTGCTTTTTAGGATATTGTCAAAATGATAATCACTCTACTCATGTCTGTCAATAAAATATTTATATCTATTGAACCATGCACCCCACGCTTTTTTTATAATGAAATACATTTTTTTTATTTACACTATTATTAATTTATATTTATTGTAATTTTTAACACTATTCCTAATTTAAATTTATTAAAACTTATTTTCTATTTTTTTAGTTCGGTTTTCTATAAAAAGCGTGTTTTTGAGTTTTTTTTAACTTTTATTTATACATAGGTTATCTATATTACCTGGTGATTTGTATCCTTTTTTTGGAGTGCAATAAAGGATCTCAATATATCTAGAGGGAAATGTTTTTTTAATGTTTCCCTTTCTTGTTTACTACACAGCGCTGTCTAGACACAAACTGAGCATAAGTTGTACTATGGGTTCTAGACCACGCAATATCATTATCTAACATATATAAAAAACGACGTTTGTTTGTTAGTATGTTACTTATACGCTATCGGATCGTTCATACGATTGCGATAACACTTTGTCAACTTACCTATTAGCTTGTATAAGTTAAGACTGACTTACACAGGCTCACTTACTGAATCCAAATTTGAGGCAAGTTAGTGCAGGTCCGATACTGACATTGTGTAAATTGATTTGGAGTCAGTGCAGCACCGTTGCGTCAGTCCTGAATCGAATATTCGCGGTTGAATATTCAGGTCAGTTTGAATAGCCTCGAATTTAAAGTCAGTAACTGCCCTTATGTAAAGCAGCCTTTATACAAAGAAACAAACAATATTTGTTTGTACAACACTGAAATGGTAGTCGGAGGATGTACATTTATCAATGTACAAATACACCATAGCTTATTTGTAAATATCACGGTTTCGTACTTACAAACATGTTGTTTATATTAATGATGGATTACGACGGAGCTTAATTGGCAACTTCAACCTTAGAACGCCTAGCAAAACATGTTTATTCTAAGATTCTAAGCAATCTAGAACGATTATTTTTCAGTCTGCATCAGTGATCATTTATAGAAAGTAAACAAATAATTATCTGAATGAAAACAAGAAAATATGAAGAAATCATAGACTAGAAAACACGTCAGTAATTAAAACCCGGGATTGGAGTAGCCTAATTATAGATATAATTATAGGTACTTAAATCTAATTATAGAAGAAGTTTTTTTTGTTTTCGGCGTTTAATGTAAATATTTAACCAAATAGTTTAATTTATTTATTTGTATATTGCACATTAAAAATAAATATTTAAATTACCCCGCCCCTCACCGTTCCTGATGCAAAGGTGCAAATTACGCTGGCTGCATTACCCCGTTCAATTGAATAAATCAATTAATTATATTATATTTAATATACTATTAATAATTACTAAAACAAAAAACTGGCTGCGGCAACTGGCACCCTTTTACCGTCGATATAGTTTGAAAGGCAGATAGGTATTTGCCGTTCATGAGATCGATGTAAAAACAAAAATATATTTACCCTAGTGAAGTATAAAGTCTGTGGTAGAGCTCTCATCCCTGTCAAGTAGCCAAGGATACCAGACTCCTTCTGTCCCGCTACTCTATGTGCTGTCACCGTCTCTCCGAAATTTTCAACCCGGACAAAGCTAATAGTGTCCAAATTTTCGTCAATAGGTTCGTATTGTCTCATGTAATGTTCTAATTTCTTCCTCAAATCATCAATAGCCTCTTCCTCACTCATAGATTTGTAATCCGCAGAGTAACGGAGGATTTCTATTATGTTCCTCTCGAGCAGTTCCTGGTCTTCGCAGACGCATTCGATGAACAATATCCTGAACCCCATGTCAGAAAGGCAGTACTCTTTCAGTTCGCGACGCTGCTCCCTCGTTATGTTTGTGCCATCAAAGATCTGGAAAGACAATTATTATAATAAAATATAGTTTAGGCCATATTGTATAGCGGCATCTTAATCCAAACTAAGCTTAGCATAGCAATGCAGATACGTACAGTATCCGAGCTTCGGTTAGGCATCGTTTTGCTTCGGTTTTTTAGAGCGTTCTCTTTATCGCACATCGGACTGATGACGGTTTGATACCTTTATAGAGTAGTTAAAATCGTTTGTGTTTATTATATACTAGCTGATGCCCACGGCTTCGCCCACGCAGGTCGATTATTGTTTTTTGGTTCTATCTCCAGTTCTACTAAACCAATTGCAATCAAAAATACGTCAGATTTTAATTCTGACCGAGAATAGGAAAAACCGCATCAAAATCCGTTTAGTAGTTTTTGCGGCCATCGCAAACAAACAGACAAGAATTCTAAAAATAAATTTGATGTGTTCAGATTCGTTCATTTAAAATAATCCAAGTATTTTTTTGGTTTATATGACAATGTACAGACACAACTAATTTTAAATTTAATAATAGTATAGATTAAAACTATGGCTTCGCTTTAACAACTCTAAAAGATATCAAGCTGTTGACATGTGTTGTGCGAAAGAGATAACGCTAAACCAAACCAACAGCCAGGAACAGACAGCCTCCGTGGCGTGGCGGTATTGAAAGCGGCCGCTACGCTACGGGTTCGATCCCCGCTCAGTGCAAATATTTGTATGCATGAATATGGGTATTTGCATTGGTCTGGTCGTGCCTCGGAGAGCACGTTAAGATGTCGGTCCCGGTTGCCATACGAATATGGTATGACAGTCGTTAGAGGGGAAATGGGTGAAATGGCCCCACTTAGAAGGGCTGATCACCCATCTGGTCAAACGGCGTCCCCACTGGCAGTAAATATATATGTATAAACCAAACCAAAGCGAGCCTATCTTAGCCGAACTCTCACTATTCCGCCCGAAACACGTGCCAATTAAAAGCCTGATACTGTACATTGGTTTTCTAAATACCCACATACGGTGATAGTGTGGACCTGAGGAGTGTTTTGAAGCGAGATGGTTCATGTCCGATGTACCATTGAGGAAAAATCACCGAAAAACAGTTTCACGAGCGCGCGGCTTTTCAAGTAAGAGTCCTGCTCGCTCAGCTCAACTTATTTCACTCGCACCCTGCACTGAATTCCTAGTATAGTAATAGGATGACTACTTGTTTACTAGAAATAGTGGCTATCAAAGATAACAAAGTCTATTCAAACCCTTCTTATCTAAAAGTAAAATTCTCTGTAGTTTAACAGGGATTTTACACTTTTGGAGGATAAAGTTGGAATTTCAGAACATGAAATCGATGACTAATTTAATAACCATCTGCCACTAAAAGATTAGTCATGAATTTCATTTATGTGTCATGAAAATGAAGAGAAATATGACAAACTATCTGTAGAACTGTGTAGCGCTACTTCGTCCGCGTTAAGTTCGGAATAGATAAGGATTTGTTTACTTCTGCAGTCTTAATCCTAACACGTAATAAAGCCTTTTCGGGTGACTGCCTCATCAACGTAGAGCTAAACTATCGAAGCCAGAATTACGAAATTAGGACAGTAGGTTCCTTCTATCACTGTATTAACGAACCGGATGAAGTGGTGCAATGCGCTCGTGTTACACTGACAATTCGTTCGAAATAGTGGTTTATATATAACATCGACAACCATTCTGCCCGATACCTTATTATAATAGCGTGATGATATTAATTATGAAATGTTTATGCATCTCTAATCTGCTATCTTTTAATAGGTGGTAACTTTTTGGAGTTCCCAGGTTTTACATTTTAATGCTCTCCTTTCAGGTATAGTGTGATAATTTATAGTCCAGATTTCAACCATATCTGAGTTCTGCCGAACAAACTTTCGAAAATTCAAAAAGATCCACCTTGTAATAATAAAGTTGTCACCAATAATAGTTTATACCGATTGTGCTCTACTTTTCCTATCATACTTATAATAGCGTGATGATATATAGCGCAGTTTATGACCATGCCCGAGAAGAATTTTCATGTAAAATTTCAGCTGAATCTGTTCAGCGGTTTTCAAGTGGTCCTCGAACATCGATAATAAAAACCAGACAAACAAACAAACCGACAAATAAATAAACATTCTATAAATAACATTTTCGGCATCGGTGCGCCCATAGAACTCCATCCAATATTTTTTTGATAAATAATGCTTTTCCAAGACTTCTTAAGATATTAAATCAATTTGTTGTATATTAAATCATAAATAATCTTATCAAAGGTTTATTAATACACATAAAAACAGAACAAAAACTTGTTTAAGTCTTGAACATTATTAATCATTGATACGTAATCATACGTAATAACAAAACTACGAGTACTTAACGAATTCTGATGAATCTTGAATTAGTTTTTAAATAAGCTAATTCAAGCTTCTCCAGAACCTGACTTTTTAAATATATCATAGGAAGGTACCTATATATATAACTGCAGCTATCTACAAATCTGGTGCTGGAGAAGTTGAAGCTTATTTAGAAACTTTTTCAAGCTACTTCAGAATATGATTTAAATTTATTTTTCAACAAATACGAACTACGCTGGGAAGTTGCTATTGTATAACATATTATATTTTTATCGTACACCAGGATAACTAACAAGAAAATGCTATTTATAATTTTGAAGCAGATACAATACAAAAGATAATCTCTGATCTGATCGGAGAGAAAGGATATGTTTTTAATAGAATTTCAGTCAACAATATTAAGTCACAGTCTGACGGCTTTACTATGAATGCGTAACAAAAAATATATCTAACCTTGAAGAGTGGTAGCCAAATTAAACTTTCCGGGTTCCACAAAATGTTTTGATTATAATGTCTATTTCCGCAATGCACATCAGATTATGACGAATTAATCATATCTATCATATCAAATACACATAATTTACATAATAACTTCTACAAAATTAAAATTACAGTAGGTACCTTTTTTAGGCCGCCTAATGCATATATTTTGCTTCGTTAAATATTACCTGTTTAATATACCTACTACTCATCAATACATAGCGGATATAACAAATACTTACTACTTACGTTTAATATAAAAAACAATAAGGTTACCTACCCATATTAAGGAAGTAACGGGTAAGTATAACTCACTTTGTAACATTGTGTGAAGAATCCAATATAAGTAGCTAGGGTTCCTAATATAAATTCGAAGCAGATTAATATTACTTGTTCTAGATGTTATAAGAACTACTGGTTAAAAACGTTCAATGTACTAATGACAGAATCCGGATATTGGGGTATTATTATAACTATAAAATTACCCATCTATTCAACCTAGAACTTGCACTTATTATGAAACATAGAGCCACAGTATAAGAACGTCAATCGAATAACTTCATAATTATATTAATTAGCTATCTATTCAACATCAGCATAAATATCCTTCA
This sequence comes from Cybosia mesomella, assembly GCA_946251805.1. Lineage (NCBI taxonomy): Eukaryota > Metazoa > Arthropoda > Insecta > Lepidoptera > Erebidae > Cybosia > Cybosia mesomella. The sequence continues at coordinate 7,657,892 of OX276406.1, forward strand.
AAATTTTATTGTTTCATTCATCATCATCATCAACCTATTCTAGCCCACTGCTGGACATAGGTCTCCCTTAATGAGCGCCATGGCGCCTTGTTTGATTAATCTATTGTAATATTTAAAATCCATTTACCAATTCTTCAATAAATATGGCATCACTTGCCCCAGTAGGTCTGTACTGCTTTAATGACTATAAATAAGGGATAAATATACGACAAAAAAATTTAACTTACAGCTACACTATTTCCTTCTTTTAACCAAAGCACGGCATCCTGCACAGCCTCACGAGCACTTTGCCGGCGAATCGCAGAGCCCTGCGCATTATCAGCTCGGAAAATATCGTGACTGCCATAAAGGGCCATGTGCCGACGTCTGTACTCACTGCAGTCAAAAACTGGAAAGAATAACATTGGTCAGAAAGTGATGATCACGGAGTTTATAGAAATCTCGAGTATGAGAAAGATAATGCAACATCTGGCATACAACTGAAAGGTGACTGAACTAGTATAATTTTAAAATTAGGTCTTTTTAACAAGGCATTGACTGGATATATGTGGTGTTATAATTGGTGGAAATGGCAGGGGGATTGTTGTCGCAGCACTAGTGGGACCGGTGGGTGTCACGCGGTGCTGCGACGACAATACTCTTTTGATGAGGCCGTCAAGGTGAGTGCCACCATTGTTTACATAGTACTTGTATATAATGGTTACCCTCTTTCCTGAGACTTTGCCTTCAGCTTACCATCAGGCGAGGTGAAGTCAAATTGACGTGTCCTAAATATTAAAAAAAAATGGAAAATTATACTACATGAAACAAAATCAAATTTAAAATGTACACTACTCCATCTGTTTTGTTGAAGATCAGTTGTTTATGAAGGAGCACTTATTGAAACTTCTAGAACTGTCTGCAATAACTAATCAAAGTTCAGAAAAATCATTCATAGCCAGTTAGTTACGGCAGATGACAAAAAAAGTTGTTTGTTTTAAAGCTGACCAGCAAAAACTCTTATGACGCTCTAGCTACATACACAGAACAAAAAACAAAAAATCTTTCATCAAAACAAGATCAATAAACCTAAATTCATTTTAAATACTTTTCTCCCCTCATTGGAAAAAGGAATGATATTATCTGGAGTCTAGTATAATCTTTGTAAGATGTTATTCAAAGTGCCTTACTTAGCTTACAATATTTGAGACAAGTTTATTAATAGTCTAAAATATTGTAAAAAACAAAATATTGTCAATTACATACACTTCGTCGTTGCGAGTGCAAAAGTCACTATGTGATTATTTGTTATTCATTATTGATTTCTGCAAGAATAATAAAAAACCATAAAGACGTAATAATAGACTACTTATCTCTAACCACGTGTTGAAAAGTCTACAAGCCCTGACCTAGATGTTGTATGGTTGCGACCGCGTCTTGTGATCTTGTCTCATCGTTCATCCCACACGCAACCATTTCTACCATCTATCTGTGTTCATAAGAATGTAACTTTTGAAATCAATAAATTTATTATTATTATTATATTATCTATACAATTATAAATTAGTTGTGTATGAAAATTAGAGATATTTAAAAAAACTTAGGTTATGTTAAATTAACGATTCTGGTCACAAAAACTACGGAACGGATTTTGATGCGGTTTTTTTCTATTAGAAAGAACTTGGTCAGACTTAAAATCCACCGTATGTTTGATTGCAATTGACCTCGACGCAAGCGAAGCTGCGGGCATCAGCAAGTATTATTGTTCCAATTTGATACCAATGCTGTTCTCCATCTTGAAAACCAATAATTACTTCGGCAATATATAGTTATTTAATTTTTCAGCTGGATCACCTTTATAATTATTGCAAATCAAATACTTTAGCTATCGTGCTACTGCTGTATTATAATTTATAACGTTTCTAACTTTTGAAGCTATTTTAAGAAGATATTTATATCGCGATAGTGATCATATTTCATTAACTTTCGAAAGTACTTCATTAATAGCTACTATAAAATATCATAATATTGTTAACATAAAATATACCTACTCATACTTATGTAGAGAGCTGAGCAACTGTTTGCGAATACCTACAACTGCAAGATGTCAAACCGCCATGGAGTCGTTTTATAACGATGGTCCAAGACCGTTCGTTATATGAGTCTTTATCAACCTACATTCCGTGCCTAAAACAATGATACAGTTCTGTATGTATCCTGTTAAATGAATAGCGCACGAATTGTATCAAAATATTACGTTTTCTGTCTAAATATACAGGGAAAATATATATATAATAAATAAATAAATAAAATAAATAAATAATAAATAAATACTCTCTAGTCAATTAGTAAATTAGGCTAACTGAGCCTATCCCAGTCCACTCCTGCAGTGCTATTCTCTAAGGACCACAGCCTTGCGCGCAGCGCTGCGCTCGTCGACGAGCTCGCAAAATGCTGCTTTGGATTTATATTTTATTTTATTTTAATTTTGATTTTAATTTATGATTTAGATTTAGATTTAGATTTAGATTTAGATTTAGATTTAGATTTAGATTTAGATTTAGATTTAGATTTAGATTTAGATTTAGATTTAGATTTAGATTTAGATTTAGATTTAGATTTAGATTTAGATTTAGATTTAGATTTAGATTTAGATTTAGATTTAGATTTAGATTTAGATTTAGATTTAGATTTAGATTTAGATTTAGATTTAGATTTAGATTTAGATTTAGATTTAGATTTAGATTTAGATTTAGATTTAGATTTAGATTTAGATTTAGATTTAGATTTAGATTTAGATTTAGATTTAGATTTAGATTTAGATTTAGATTTAGATTTAGATTTAGATTTAGATTTAGATTTAGATTTAGATTTAGATTTAGATTTAGATTTAGATTTAGATTTAGATTTAGATTTAGATTTAGATTTAGATTTAGATTTAGATTTAGATTTAGATTTAGATTTAGATTTAGATTTAGATTTAGATTTAGATTTAGATTTAGATTTAGATTTAGATTTAGATTTAGATTTAGATTTAGATTTAGATTTAGATTTAGATTTAGATTTAGATTTAGATTTAGATTTAGATTTAGATTTAGATTTAGATTTAGATTTAGATTTAGATTTAGATTTAGATTTAGATTTAGATTTAGATTTTCCAAATCCAAATCCAAATCCAAATCCAAATCCAAATCCAAATCCAAATCCAAATCCAAATCCAAATCCAAATCCAAATCCAAATCCAAATCCAAATCCAAATCCAAATCCAAATCCAAATCCAAATCCAAATCCAAATCCAAATCCAAATCCAAATCCAAATCCAAATCCAAATCCAAATCCAAATCCAAATCCAAATCCAAATCCAAATCCAAATCCAAATCCAAATCCAAATCCAAATCCAAATCCAAATCCAAATCTAAATCTAAATCTAAATCTAAATCATAAATTAAAATCAAAATTAAAATAAAATAAAATATAAATCCAAAGCAGCATTTTGGGAGCTCGTCGACGAGCGCAGCGCTGCGCGCAAGGCTGTGGTCCTTAGAGAATAGCACTGCTGGACTCTTTAGAATAGGCAATTCTATCTACTTATACGAAATATTATTACTTGTGGTGTAAGCAAATCACACTTCGGAACATAGTCTAAGCTACGAGCGTTTGATATATCTATTATGTTAGTCGTACGATTTATAATCCTATAAACCGATAATAAAGTGCAGATAAAATAATAGGTATATTCCTTAATAAAAGTGAGAGTTTCTGACAACCTACTACATACTAATAAGCTTTATTGCATATTAATCAGTGTGACTTTTTTATCAACTCAATAATAGATAGTTACTTTAATAAAAATCTTCAAGAAATGCAGTTATGGGTGAATATTTTATTGTTCTACTACATCACATTAAAACGTTGCGTTGCGTACTTCGCAATCGGCTTTACGAAGGGCAACAATGGGTTAAGAGCCAGTTGCCAGAGCCAATTAAGTATTCACCTTCTCTATGACGATGCATCTCTCGGAAATACTTAATGACAGTTCAATAAAGGCTGTAGTGAAGGTGTTAATTATACTGTATTTTAGTCCATTTTCGCATTTGGGTGTTATTTTATACTAACGTTAAATCATTTATTTCATCATTTTTGTTGTTATATCATTAAATCTTTAGGTGTCAATATATATTATTTTACATTTATGTGCTTACTAAATTTGATATGTATGAAAGTTACGTCTATGTACCTTTTTTTTTTTTTTTTTATCGTGCGGAAATCCCTTCGGATACCCCCCCGCCGGCCAGCGGGGGCGGTTATGTCGGGCTTGCACCGACTAAAACCGCACGCCGTCTCGGGTCTTCAGACGCCGGGGTGTAAGGTTACCCATAGAGCATATCCCTCGCACCCCGGCTGACCCTGGGCCATCTCACCACTAACAGCATCGCTCATCCTGTCTCCTCTGAAAGCAGAGGAGTACGGAGAGCGATGTGTTCCCGCCACGTTGGGTATTGGCCGACGATCAATGCCAACCCTATGAAGGGGTGAAGGGGAAGCCATTGACCGCCGCCCAGGGTGTACCGGCCGCTCCGATTCCGTTCCCCCCGGACTGCAGCGGGATCGGAATCGGAGCGACACTCGAGGAGGTTACCCAACACACACCCCTTACCCAACACACACCCCTACGTCTATGTACCTATAATAATAAATACTAGTTACCTTTAGTGCTCTCTCCATTCCAATTCAGATGTCTGGAGAGGCGATGAGCTAGCTGACTTTTTCCGCGCGCCGGTAGACCCACCAGCGCGATGAGCAGAGGCGCGAACTGGCTAATGCGAATTGATCGCACTGTTGACAAAGAATAAAATATTTGTAGAAAATGTTTCAACATTGTTTTTGAAGAAGAGGTTACAATGCCTAGTGATTAAAGTTTCTGTTCTGTTGCATCTAAAAAGTAAGTACAATGTTTATCAATGATGAAAACCCAAAAGATGATTTTTATTGTTTGAGAGGAATTGACATTTAAGTAAACTTTATCAATTCAATAATTGTAACAATGAAGTAAAATATAGAGGAAACAATACTTATAAGGTTGATGGATGCGATGGTATTTTTTTTAATCTACTTGTTCAGTAATAATTATTCTAAAAAAGGGTGATCAATGATGAAAACGAATGCCGATTTTAGCTAATAAAGTATGCCACGGTCAACTTTAGATTTAAATATTATAGCGTTAGTATTTTTTATTTACACACACAGGCTTACTTTGTGACCTACATGTATTATAGTTTGATTTGAATTCAGTTAAAAGTTCATTAAGTTATAAGCCAAATAAACGAATTGCGCAATAAACGAATAATTTTCACGATAATTACTTATTTTTCCTTGACGATGACTCGACGTTGCGTAATAACGTTATCAAAATATTGTTTATAAAGTCTTGTCTAACTATGAGTAATTATAATATTAGTTGTGGGTGTGCCCAACTTACAGTAATGTTTCAATCTGTTAAATAGATCCTCCGCGAATATGTACAAGCTCTCATACACTTGTGAGCAATTTACTATCTTGAACCTTAACCGTTGTTGAGTCCGGGTCAAATGATTAATTATTGTTTACGTTAGAGCCGCCCAATAATCCAAGTTCGTGAAATATGTCAATGGGATGGGCTGTACATTATTCCTCATCTCTCATCAGAATATTACTTAGTTTCTGTTTCTGTATATAAGTTATATTTTAAGTTATGTACCATAACGCACTCTTAAAACCAAGACAGCGTTGCGTAACTAAAATTGAGAATTTATTATTGCCGAGTCGATTCGAGTTCTCTACTTTTAAATATTTTTTGAATTATTGAATTTCTTTAACATATCCTGCCTGCGCATGGCATTTTACCCCCTTAGGGGTGAAATTTCCAAGGCATCAACTATCAAAATTTTAATTTAGGCTAGCTAGTTGCCGCGGTTTACGATCTGTATCGATGACTCAGTTAGTTGGGACAAATAACTAAATACGTTAAAACATACATTCAAATTTCTTTTGAATTTTTGTGTCATTTCAGTCAACATTCATCAATAATAACATAATTACATGGCAAATGTGTTATGCATGAAGTTACTTCAGTTCATCTAGACCGTATAGAATTCATTGGTTGTGTTATCTATACTAGTGGTAGGTATAACAATAGCGGCTAGCAACTTAGAATGCTATTTTATACGCTTTTTATTAGCTTCACCTGTATGTTTGTTTGTAACCGACTCCTTTGGGCGCGATTTTGACCCACTTTAAACGGCCAGATTTCGTTCAAACTTTGTGAATTTATCGAGGACCGATGACAATACATTAATTTGATAAAATTATTTTGTACAACTAACTGCACTGCAGATCAAGGTGATAGTTACAAATGTTACAATAACTTTAAACCCGGCAGAGTTGTTAAAAATCTTCCTAAACTGATAACATATGTAGGTATTATAATTATATAATTGTACAATATATAACTATGACAAAAGATGAAAATGATCCACTCGACTTTGTAAGAATCACGTTGAAAACAACTCGAGTCAATACACTCGAGCATTTAAATAAACGGTATTTAAAGTTGTTGTTGATAGGAGTAGAATATTAATGGACCAATAAAAACACAGAGCCCACGACACGCCTTTCAAACTTGCTTTCGCAAAAAATGACATAATGCCGAAATTACTGTTATTGTTATTTATTTGCCCACGTACTTTTATAAATAAGATATTATTTTTGTAGTGTGTTAGTATTTTATATAATACTTATAAATATAGTGAAGTAAGTAGATTACATTATGAAATTATTGCATCATGCTTTTGTTATTTACATAACATAACTTCACGCCTGTATCCCCGAAGAGGTAGGCAGAGGTGTATTTTGGGAGGCGATTTTAAAAACTATTCATTAGGTATACCTATTATTATTGAAATTGTACTAAAATATATGATTAAGTAATAAACTTAATCATTTACGATTTTAGCAAAATTTTATGAACTGAACCTATGGAGAAACATAATGTGAAGATACCAAGGATACTAACTGAGTATTTGTTATCTAAGAATGACTCTTATGAACCCCACACAATCTGTATTAATATTAGATCCATTGAGATTAATTTAGACATCAATGATTAGATCTAACAAATATCAGTAATAGATATCAATTTAATGTAAGTACCTTTTTTTTTCGTGCGGAAATTCCTTCGGATACTCCCCCGCGACCAGCGGGGGCGGTTATGTCGGGCTTGAACCGACTAAAACCGCATGCCGTCTCGGGTCTTAAAACGCCAGGGTGTAAGGTTGCCCATAGAGCATATCCCTCGCACCCCGACTGACCCTGGGCCATCTACGGTTTCGAGATGGCCCCCTCGGGTTTGGGAACCACGGTGTCCCCGTCTTGCCCCAGTTTGGGGGAGGGGCGCTAGTCGCCCCACCGTCCCGGCCTGCTTCTGCTGGGGTGACAGGCGGCCTCACCTGCCACCCCCAGGCCTGCGCTCATGGAGGACGGAGGTCGTTAAGCGACCTCCGGCGCCTGAGTCGCCTGCGACGCGCGGCGAGATTAATGTAAGTAGGTACCTAGGTGCGCTTGTGCAGTTTCGCAAATTCTCATATCAACTTAACTTCCTTCCTAATTACCTAAAGTATATAATTATAAAGTATATATATTTTATGAATAAATTATAATACAACTTTCGTGCCACAATATTTACCGAGGTTCATGTGCCAGTGGCGCCTTGACATGTGGTCTTATTTAACAATATGTTCCACAACAGGGCTGCCAAAGATTTGCCACTAACATTATCATCAGTCTTCGTTTTAGTCATCAATCAGTTTATGTAATGCCTCTGTATACTTATCAGTGTTAATATAATCTTCAATGCACGTCCCTACAATTTTGTTATCGTTGGCACCGATGTTCCCAAACCCGAGGGGACCATCTCGAAACCGGAGATGGCCCAGGGTCAGTCGGGGTGCGAGGGATATTCTCTATGGGCAACCTTACACCCCGGCGTATTAAGACCCGAGACGCCGTGCGGTTTTAGTCGGTTCAGGCCCGACATAACCGCCCCTGCTGGGGTGAAGCCCGTGGGGGTTTCCACACGTAAAAAAATAAAGATTAGTCGATATTTCGTTTATATTTTACTGCCTCCAAACCATAAAATAATCAGTGCTAAATGAAGGAAACGGTCGATCTGCCAACGCGTCGTCGCTCGACTATACCATAAAAATGGACTTTGCTCCATGTTGGAAACGATCGATCTACCAACGCGTCGCTCGACTATGTTTAGATTAACGACGGAGGTGTGTCGGTGTTACTGTGTGCTTACTGTGTGCTATTCAGTAACTTTTTTTTATTTCCGACAGCAAACGTTATTGCCCTGAAAATGTCTTTATAAAATCTCAAGGTTTTTCTTTATAGTTACAAACTGTTACAAATAAAGGCTCAATCAATCTTTACACCAATCAATGTGTTTACTTATGGTACATTTATTATATGTGTAATGTGACCTTGCTTAGGCCCTAGTATTTCCAATATTAAAATAACAATTATAATCAAGTGAAGGATACGAAGGATTACACAATACAAACATAGTATATTTTTGGGTTCGCCTGTGACTATGGAACCAAATGACACAAGTATTTTGATGACTACGATATATACATCGATAAATCTAACCTTTTATAAACTGATGTAGATATTTATTTAGCAGCAAGTTATCTAGTTTTAGGTCTTCATCGTTTTGAAAATAACAAGACTTGTAAAAATATATTACAAGTGCTTAAAATGAACTAAAGAATTTGTGAAATTTCTTCACTAGCAAAACTATAGTAATACTAAAAGGATTGTGAAAGAACTTATAAAATATCTGAAACTTATAAACCACAGAGAAGTAAACTAAAAAGCTGTTAAAATTCCGTAACATATTCTCTTATTACTGAGCCTTAACTAGATAAATTAAGGGCGGATGATAAGTTTTACGAAACCTTTGCTCTTAATTCTTGTTCCCTTGAAGCTCCATCCGTCGTAAATTAGTTCCCACAACATGTTTGCATTTAATTCATTATTGTTAATCAAGCTACATGCATGCAACTGGATACAAGATACTCAATTAACTAATATTAGCCCTCTTGTTTTGTAGACATTCCGTTTAATTTTGAGTAAGCTTCCAATCCAACTTGTTTACTGATGTAACCGTTTATCTCAACGATTCAATTCTATTTATCGGATTCTATCTCGATTTATTTGTTTGGTTGTTTGAAGTGTAAGTTATGTCAAAGTACCAGTGTGATAGTTCGGTAAACTGCCTATAATACCATTATATAATTGTATCCTATGATAGATACCTAAATTTGGCAATATACCTATTTTAAGACACAAACATGGGCGGGTCTCGATGTCTGGTTATCAACTACTACCAAATTACGATGACGACAACAGCCAACGCCCTCGATGACATTTTATTAACTGTGATTATTTTTATCTTTCGACTGTTGGGCAATGCGTCTCGCGCAATCTCGCGTGTTACAACTATTTTACGTCTGTGGTAATTATTAAATGTAAAGAATTGTTACGTCATTGATTTGATACTGTTTGATATTGATTATTTGGTTCATTAGATTCCTATGCATATTTCTGTCCTGACTTCACCAATCCTATCAACCGTTTTAGTATATTACTACATCTTACTCTATAGTTTGACGACAATGAACGAATAACTTTGAAGAAGTTTGAAGATGAAGAGATTTTATGGTCTGGTTTTTTTTCAGACTGCCATTGCACTGTTAATCAGACATTTTAAGCAAATGTAAATTTTGTCATTCATACATTTAACAATTTATTGTAAGGTATGGTATATCTATACTATTATAAAATAATAAATTAGTTACGTCTTTACATTGGAGATATTTAAAAGAAAATAGGTACTTATGATATGTTAAATGAATAATTCTGAACACAAAAATATTTTTTTGGAGTTCGTTTATGTTTGTCTGTTTGTTCGCAATGGCCGCAAAACTGCTGAACGGATTTCAATGTGATTTTCTATTAGAAAGGTCTTGGTTAGATCTAAAATCTGGCAAAGTCAAAGTCAAAGTCAAAAACCATTTATTCTGCATAGACCATTAATACGGCACTTACAAAACGTCATAAAAAAATAAATAATCTAATGTTTGGCAAATGGACCACCGGTTCGAAACGCGGCCCTGTCCTGAGAAGACTCCGGCAAGAAACTCAGCGGGCTGTTTTTTTTTTGGTCTATTTACAAACATATTTACTTAACCTAAGTACAATATTCCATTTGAGTAGCATAGAGAGAGAGCAAACAGTTCATATCCAAGCTTGTTTGTCGTCTAAATAGTCTTGAATTTTATAGTAGCCTTTTTGGCAGAGTTTACTTTTAATTTGGCTTTTAAATTTATGAAGAGGTAGATTCTTCATTTCACTAGGAAGCTTGTTGTAGAAGCGTATACAGTTACCCTGAAAGGAATTACTAATCTTGTGGAGTCGACTATTACAAACCACAAGATTGTTTTTATGTCTAGTATTTACGTTATGTATATCACAAAGCCTTAAAAAATTGGAAATGTTTCTTCTAACATACAAAAGATTTTCAAAAATATATTGGGAAACTACAGTTAGAATGTTTATTTCTTTGAACTTTTCTCGGAGGGAGACTCTTGGGCCCAACTTATAAATTGCCCGCACCGCCCGCTTTTGCAGCACAAAGATTGTATTTAAATCTGCGGCATTACCCCAAAGGAGAATGCCATAGCTCATAATACTATGGAAATAACTGAAATAAACTATTCTAGCGGTATCTATGTCTGTTAAAGTCCTAATCTTTTTTACAGCGTAGGAAGCAGAACTTAACCTACTAGCTATTTTTTCAATATGTGATCCCCACTGTAATTTAGCATCGATACTTAAACCTAAGAACACGGTTGATTCCACAAGGCTCAACAACTGTCCATTAAGTTGTACATTGGTTTCCACCTGTGTAACATTAGGTAGGGTGAATTTAATACATTTGGTTTTTTTTTCATTAAGGCAAAGATTATTTATATTAAACCAATGAACCACTCGTGAGATTGCGTTGTTCACTTCGTCATAATTATCTAATTGTCTTTTAATTTTAAATATTAAGGAAGTATCATCAGCAAACAAAACAATACTATTTTTATCCCTTACGTAGTAAGGGAGGTCATTTATATAAATTAAAAATAAAAATGGTCCAAGTATCGAACCCTGTGGCGTATGTTTGATTGCAATTGATTTAGTAGAACCGGAGATATGAACAAAAAACGATAACCGATCTCCGCGCGGGTGGAGCCAGCTAAGCGCACTCTGTCTCCCCCCTCCGAATTCCGCAGCCTGCTGCGAGGGGCAGGCTTAGCCCCGCCCAGGATTACCGACCTCCATGATCGAGTTCTGAGGACGTCAGACAGCCGACTCCCCGACCTTACAGGAGCAGGCCAAGACGGAGGCGTGTCATGTGTGTCCTACACACGCCTGCCAACTCACCGAAGCCGGATGAACCTCGACCCCGTAGGCGAGGCTGCCATGGCGGCCAAAGTCCGCCAGTAACCCTGGGGTTATCCCTTTCGAGGGCGCGGCCGGCAATAGACACTTGGGAGGACACCGTGTGGTTTTAATCGTTTCGATTCCGGCATACCCATCTCATCGTTGGCACCGATGGGGTGGAGGCCGTGGGGATTTCCACACGCAAAAAAAAGCGATCATTTTGTATCTTTCCCAGTTATTACTTACGGGAATCCAAATCAATAGTAGGTAGGTACATTTAGGGGTGTGTGTTGGGTAACCTCCTCGAGTGTCGCTCCGATTCCGATCCCGCTGCAGTCCGGGGGGAACGGAATCGGAGCGCCCTGGGCGGCGGTCAATGGCTTCCCCTTCACCCCTTCATAGGGTTGGCATTGATCGTCGGCCAATACCCAACGTGGCGGGAACACATCGCTCTCCGTACTCCTCTGCTTTCAGAGGAGACAGGATGAGCGATGCTGTTAGTGGTGAGATGGCCCAGGGTCAGCCGGGGTGCGAGGGATATGCTCTATGGGTAACCTTACACCCCGGCGTCTGAAGACCCGAGACGGCGTGCGGTTTTAGTCGATGCAAGCCCGACATAACCGCCCCCGCTGGCCGGCGGGGGGGTATCCGAAGGGACTTCCGCAAGATAAAAAAAAAAAAAAAAAAAAGGTACATTTACATTTATTTTTATTTTTACATTTTTTGGGGTGGCAGGTGAGGCCGCCTGTCACCCCAGCAGAAGCAGGCCGGGACGGTGGGGCGGCTAGCGCCCCTCCCCCAGACCGGGGCAAGACGCGGACACCTTTGTTCCCAAACCCGAGAGGGCTATCTCGAAACCGGAGATGGCCTAGGGTATGCTCTATGGGCAACCTTACACCCCGGCGTCTGAAGACCCGAGACGGCTTGCGGTTTTAGTCGGTTCAAGCCCGACATACCCGCCCCCACTGGTCGGCACGAAAAACAAAAAGGTACTACTAGACTGGCTGTAGAACACAACATTTGGTACCTTTTTTTTTTTTTTTTTTTTTTTTTTTCGTGCGGAAATCCCCTCGGATACCCCCCCGCCGGTCAGCGGGGGCGGTTATGTCGGGCTCGAACCGACTAAAACCGCACGCCGTCTTGGGTCTTACCTATTACTAATTTCTATAAAGGAACATCTTATGCTTTTTTCATTTAATAAACATACAACCAAAAAAGTGTTGTAGCGTTTGGGATATATTCATTATACCACTATTAGTTATTCTGTAATCATACTTAAACCTAACTATAGTTCATATTGAGTTCACAACATGATACATATAAGATAACGACTAAAATATTTCAAAAAATATTCCGATATGTGTCAGTTTTAAGGCCAAAATTAAACTCTTTGCAAGTTACACATAAATAGTAATTCTACATTTACTATAATAAACCTTACTATCTGTCCCCTGGCCCTCGTCAGTATCAGTTAATTGCAAATTAGCTGCTCCTTATAAATGCACATGTAATACAACGTGACTCGATATCTCATCTAGGCAACCTACGCCCTAAACACGTTACCTTTGCCTGCAATTGACATTGATATTGAATAATTATGATTTCATTGATATATTTGGAATGAATGTATATTACAAACGTGACCGTGGCATCCTGGCTATCAAACGTGTGGATCGATTTCATTAAGTACTAGGTACTTAATGAAATAAATAAATAATATAAATAAATAAATAAATACTACCTACATCGGCATTTTTCGTATCTGTAGTGGTATTCTGTAATCTCACTCAGACGAGAAAGCTCATCCTATAGAAATGTATGGAGACGTCTTATTGCTGAGATGATGATAATGACAATATTATTTGTCATACGTACGACGCTTAAAGCGTTGTGTGTGTAAGTAATATCTTGTAAACCCATTACTATTTGATCTTATTCAGTATTTTTATATGGTTTCCAGACGTTTCAAAGTGCTCGTTTTGCGTATTCTACAGAACCAGATTGCTCCGTTTCTGAGATCATGCCACTAAAAATAAACAAGTCATTTTTGTCTGGAGAAGTGGAACCGTTCAAATATTTTACAACAACAAATACAGCATTAGTTTTAAAAAAAGGCTTGCAAAAAGTGTAAGCAGTTACCTATGTGTTTTTTATGTATGTGCATCCACTAAGGAATGATTTTTGGAAATTTTACCCTTATGTGGGAAAATTACCAAGTTTTGCCGTGCGTTCCGAAACGGGCCGCTAGTATATATTGATAAATTGTCTAATTATCTTGTTTTTGCCGAAAGAAATAATTCATAATTGCCGACGATTTGTAAAACAGTGGTCAACTTGACTTCACGCGTACAGATAACATCATTAGAAATTATATGTTGTAACATATATGTATTTACTTACTTAAAATATTCCAGTTTTGACGTTTAATGACGGTATGATGAAATATTGGTCTGGTTTACAATATTTTGTTGGTAGAGGCTATTGCATTGCCGCGGTAAAGTTCAAGCAACCAAAACGTCTGCACCCTTGTGAAACCTGTATGTTCGGTATAATAATATGACAGGAAAGAGCTACTCCACCCCCACTAGCCGCCGGGGGGTATCCGAAGGGATTTCAGCACGTAAAAAAAAAGAAAAAAAAAGGAGATGCTACTATTTTAATAAAGTAATTGAAAGAAAAGAAGACTAATTGTTGAGCATTGTTGCAGGTATTTAGTTCTGCGTCACCAGAATTTGGATATTAATTTGTTCTTTAGTTTTCAATGTCAATGTTTATTAACTATATCAAATTGCTTATAACCGTGAAAATTTAATTTAGCAGAACATAAGCAAAACCATTATAAGCAGCAAATTCCAATCGCATTGTTAATTATTGTTGTTGCAATTATTTTAAGTATATTGTTTCATTAATAAAACTATAATTTACCTTGTGGATTTGTTTCTTGCATATCAAAATGTCGTTACGTAGGTATTAAAAACAATTTTATCATGGACAGATCATTCTTACTTATAGGATACGCAGAGTCGAAGTCTTTGTACTCATTCGTAAACATTTGTTGGCAATTTATTTGATAACAAGCTTAGCAACACCGCCGCCGTTGGTGGGGAGCATTTGACAATCTCAAAATGCAAGTCTTATCGTTTTTACAGAAGATAAGAAAATCGAAAGCAACGCGTTTGCCATGTAATATACAAATAAATAACGCAGGCAATACATCCCTCGTTTGGGAGACGTTTTTAGCAAAAGCAAAAGAAAATAACAAAGTTATATCCTTGTTATTTTCTTTGATAACAGTATGTACCTTTTTTTTTTCGTGCGGAAATCCCTTCGGATACCTCCCCGCCGGCCAGCGGGGGCGGTTATGTCGGGCTTGAACCGACTAAAACAGCACGCCGTCTCGGGTCTACAGACGCCGGGGTGTAAGGTTGCCCATAGAGCATATCCCTCGCACCCCGACTGACCCTGGGCCATCTCCGGTTTCGAGATGGCCCCTCGGGTTTGGGAACCACGGTGTCCCCGTCTTGCCCAGGTTTGGGGGAGGGGCGCTAGTCGCCCCACCGTCCCGGCCTGCTTCTGCTGGGGTGACAGGCGGCCTCACCTGCCACCCCCAGGCCTGCGATCTTTTGCAAATGCAAAGGAAACTGTGGATCAATGTGTGGATGTCGAAAAGCAGGGCTGAAATGTTCTGCAGTGTGCTTCCATTGTTCTGGAGAGACTTGCAGCAACGTAATGGGGCTCTCAGAATTAATAAATGAAAATGACTTTGATGATGAACCGCCGACATTAACACCCCTTCCTTCTCCAGTTCTCCCACTGATATTTAATTCAGAAAGCCGATCAGATGCTGAGCCGCAGCCTGGTCCATCGAAAAGACCGAGGACGGAGTAGTTCAAATTTAGAAAATCACCGTGGATTATGCCTATTGGGGATACCACGTAAAAAAAAACGCGCCTCCAGACTCTTCCTCGTGTGTGGTGGGGAAAAGAGTCAATAATTAATTATTAATAATATTGCAAAATTAATAATTTAAAAAATTATAATAACAAAATAAAAAAAAAAACAAAAGTTACTGGACCAAAGTTGTAGAGAATTTAATTAGCAACACAAAATGTTAACAATTTTTTTTTATCAGGTAAATAGTTTAAGAGATATATCGTAAAAACCATTTCAACCCCTATTTTCAAGATGGCGGCCGTTCGACAAGGGTGGCGACCCCACAAACTTGGTTTTAGCTTTACACTGACCCCCCCCCCCCCACACATCAAAAGAATAAAATTGCGTCTTCTAAAAAACGCAAGGTTAGGCCTAAAAAATGTAACATTTCAATGGACTAAAAAGAGTTCGCAGATTGCGAAAGTGTTGATCGTCGCGGTGGAGAAGAGCGCGGTGTGGTGCGAGGGCGGGGGTATTAGTGTTTTGTTTTAATTTTGAGTTCCACCAAATTTACTCCAAAGCTCAGACAGCTCAGCCCCCGCTGGAGACCCCCCGCTCTCCAGCGGGGGCGGTATCCGAAGGGATTTCCGCACGAAAAAAAAAAAGGTACATTTGTTTAACAAATATTTTTTTCTTTAGAACGGGAATTGGTGACCCCGTTTTAGTAGGTAGTCAGAACTTCCAATTACAGTGTAGGTATGTGTAACTGTGTAAGTGCCTACAGAATTAAAAAGAGAACTAATTAGTCTGCACATAATTGCTTTGTTTATAAGGCGCATTTGGTCTGATTCAATGAAGTAGTTGTGTTTAATTATTTATTTTCCTCTAGCAGGCCGGAGCGGAGGTGTGGCTCCTACGACGTCATACGATTCGATATTTTATGTAATATGATCCTAAGCGACGGTAGCGACGTATGACCACAAAATCCTCTAATGGCAATGATGAAATACGTTTGTGTTGTTGTCTGTGTTTACTGTATTAATCATATTGCATTTTGAATGTTCCCTTGACTTATTAAATAGGGTAAAGCATCCTATCATTAGCACCTATCCAGTTGTTGGCAATTTTGGAATTAAAAAAAGGAAATTAATAATGTCAAGCTAACCTCACCTTTGATTTTGACTGAATGAGTGCCAATGAAACGATGCTTTAAGGTACTCATAATCGCGTTTATCTCGGTCGCATCCGAGGCTTTTACATCGAAGTCCGCCTTCCAACTTTCACACCACCACTTTGCACGGTCTTGGGCATCCTCGATCGTGAGACCAGAACACTGACACCAGAACTGATAAATTTGAATGGTAAGTACACCGTATTGGATCGAATCCTTCGACTAGATACTTCTTTTTTAGTATCTACCTACCTATTTAAGACCGAAATGGATAAAAGATACCTACGATAAGGGGGTAAGTCTATAGGTATAGTGCTAAGACCCAACACCAGGTGTCTAGTGACAGGTGGTGTTACTAAGATACCTGGGATTTAGCTGGACTTATCTTGCCTATTGGTAACAGATATCGAAAGAAGCCAAAAACTGAGAATGATAACACTGCTACTTTAATTAGTGTTGTATTAACTATTTAGTAATCTGTGGTTGTGTTCTGTACATATATATACGGTAATAACAAATTAGATAATATGTATTATTCTATGTATAATATGGTGTATTTACAAAAAAAGAAGTATATAAGTATGTTTATCCGCATTCTGGAACCCATAACACAAGCTAGTTAAACTATGCTTACTTTGGGTCTAGAAAGCGCTGTGTAGAATGTCGTAGAATATTTATTATTTCATAGATAAGCATTGAAGTACACGAGATGTTCCAAGTTTTACTTCGAACGAAGTAGAGCAGAACCTGAGACGGTTCTATAGTAAAAGTTCAATGATGTTTACTTTGCGTATTTCTTCCCTAAAAAAAATGTTTTACACTATACCCAGTCTCTTAAAATATAAGAAAAAGAAGCGTATTGGACAATACTAGGGCTACGTCTATAATAAATCACTAAGACATTTTACTGATGGATTTGTGTGAGTGCCAACGAGGGCACCCGTCCATTTTAGTTTTATTATCATGGTTGAAGTATCGTATAGGATAGTAGAATGTGTTGTCCAATACACATCATTGTAAAAATAAGGAGAATACATTCCTTTTAAACTTTGACAGGGTGGACAGCAAAGAGGACCACTTGCCGGATTGATGGGTTGGTACATGAAGCCTCTCTCTAGTATTATACTCGTAATAAGGCCTGATTACCTTGTTCTGATGACCGTGTACTCGGTTCTTGTTCTCCCAGTGTCCTCCATTCTTTTCTACTACTTCATCGTGCCTTCTACAGGTATGCCTAAATTACACCACTTACACGAAGAATGCATCCTATCTTAAGTGAATTCCACCAACTACGAGGAGATCAATTTGAACATGATATTAACTATGATTGATATATTTTCGGATCAGTGTTTGTGTAACTATTGTAATCAGTCCTTTATATAGGTTTACGCGTTAAGCGATTCACGTTATCGTCACTTCGTGACAACCCTTTCATGTATTCCTAATGGTTTGTATTAGATGCGATTCATGCCAGCGATACAATGATAATATATCGTTGTGACGAAATAGCGAAAGGGCGCTAATTATCGATCATGTTTAGCATCCCATATCAGATAATCCATCGTTTACATTACTTTCCACGCAATATATATATATGGAAAAGTTATATATAGACGTTCAATAGTTTCTACGAAATTGTTGTCAGAGCTGACTGTACGGTACTGGCGTCGTGCCATCTAGATCTACTATCGGCATGCCTAATTGCCCATGAAGTCGCTAACAGCATACTAGCAAGGTAACCCTTAGATATTTTCCAAGACTACAGGGTACAGACTACCTGGTAACTGATTCTCAACAATACTCTGGGCAACTGAAAAATATGGCACTTTTCACATTCCTCATGATTCCCTTCGAGAAATCTAAAACATATTTGATATACTGCCAAGCCCTTAAAGGGAAAAGTTATTTACGTTTGGACACTTTACACGTTCCATATATTCGTCTATAATGAATTCTAGGAAAGCAACCAGCAAATAACTACAAATTCCGAAGTTAATGATTCTTTTGTCTGCTGTATTGTTAAGGTGTTAAAATTATTTAGTTTACTGATTTGTAACTCTCTTGTGATCCAATTTAGTTTAACTCTGCCACTAGTAGAATATCAAAGTCAGTAATTTCGTGGGTTAATGCTATTGTCCATTATAGAAGTCAAGTCATAATACTCATAATATTTTTGATGTCCCAATAGTTGAATCGGTATATATAGCGTATACATAGTTAATAGGTTATTGTGCGAAATAAACAACTAGAATATATCGACAAGTACAAATAAAAATATTGTAACTAAATTTTTCGGACTTTTGATCCTCAATTTAATGTTTGTCAGGGCTACAACTTGAAATCATTAAAAAACTGAGTTACAATGTGTTTCTTTGTAGCTGTCGATATTATTTGGTGTCGAAATTTATATTCAAATACTAACTCATAAGATTATAATTATGGCATTATCAACAAACGCATTATCATAGAAGGACAATCATTCTAACACAATCGAAATAGTAAATAGGCCTATGTCAAGTATTGCAAAAGACACCGGAAAACTAATTGTTTAAGTAGTTTAAGAATTAAATGAAAAAGTCTTCCTTCTTTATATAAATAATGTCTAAACGATACTTTGAATAGAATTTTATTTTTTTGCACTGTTTTTGTTGTTTCCTCGCAACTCTATCGTCCGTAAGGCCTATTTTATCCTTGTCTTGCGGACGGCAGGAAGCTGAAAGTTTCCAGTCTATCATTGTACATTTCATTTACGTTGCCCTTGATAAAAACATTTTTATTTATTTACTTACAAGTTTATTTATGTGCACTCCGATAATATGCTTTATGTAAATGTAAATATTGTAAAACAACAGAATGTTCCATTACATAAATATACTATTCAGTAACGATAATTTTGTTTGTTGTAAAAATTTAAAGAAATTTAAACGAGAACTGGTGAACGATAACGATTAGGTATATTAAATACAAGACATATTCAAAGTATGTCAATAGCAGAACAGACTTTAAGACTGTCCAGACTTCGGAGGTGTGTCAATGTCAATAAAAAAACGAATAAAATTATGACTTATCTTTGTTATTATGAAGTCAAGCTCCATTAAATGATATAAAGTAGAGGCTTTGGTATTATGAGTAAAAATGCATAATTATGAAACAAAAGATTTTTCACGCCCAAGATTTTGTTTGAACTCACCGGTTGCCAAAGCTCCGTGAAGTGCTTTCTCTTTGTCCTCCATCATCGCGTGGGCGGTATGAGCTCCTGGTGCCATCACAATTCTTCTCAGGGACGGTCTTCTTGCTAAAGCAACGATGTGTTTAACGCGGTGATTTTGCTGCGCTCTTCGGCGACGCGTGCGTACTCTCTGAAGGCCTCCAGGCGACTGTCCGGTAACTCCAGTGGCTATCACTGAACGAGCCTTATCAGAACCGTGGCAGTGATTGCCGAACAACCATATAATAGCTGAATAGATTTTGCAGTATATTAGCCAAAAATATAAATACCAATCGCCCTGGATACTGAGTAACGCCATCAATAGCGACCTGTAACAAAACAAAACAACATGTCAATATTTGGAAATAGTCCATTGAAATGTTACATTTTTTAGGCCTTACCTTGCATTTTTTAGAGGACGCAATTTAATTTTTTTGATGTGTAGGGGGGGTCAGTGTAAAGCTAAAACCAAGTTTGTGGGGTCGCCACCCTTGTCCCAAGGCCGCCATCTTTAAAATAGGGGTTGAAATGGATTTTACGATATATCTCTTAAACTATTTATCTGATAAATAAAATTTGATAACATTTTTTGTTACAAATTAAATTCTCTACAACTTTGGTCAGTGTAAAGCTAAAACCAAGTTTGTGGGCTCGCCACCCTTGTCCCAAGGCCGCCATCTTTAAAATAGGGGTTGAAATGGATTTTACGATATATCTCTTAAACTATTTATCTGATAAATAAAATTTGATAACATTTTTTGTTACAAATTAAATTCTCTACAACTTTGGTCCTGTAACTTTTGTTTTTTTTTTTTAATTATAATTCTTTTTATTATTAATTTTGCAATATTATTAATAATTAATTATTAACTTTTCCGCACCACCCACGAAGTAGAGTATGGAGGCGCGTTTTTTTTACGTAGTATCCCCAATAAGCATTTTGTTTTTTTTTTTGTTATTATATTTTTTTTGCAATATTATTAATAATTAATTATTGACTCTTTTCCCCACCACCCACGAGGTAGAGTATGGAGGCGCGTTTTTTTTTACGTGGTATCCCCAATAAGCATAATCCACGGTGATTTTCTAAATTTGAACTACTCCGTCCTCAGTCTTTTCTATGGAACAGGCAGCGGCTCAGCATCTGATCGGCTTTCTGAATTAAATATCAGTGGGAGAACTGGCGAAGGAAGGGGTGTTAATGTCGGCGGTTCACCATCAAAGTCATTTGCATTTATTAATTCTGAGAGCCCCATTACGATGCTGCAAGTCTCTCCAGAACAATGGAAGCACACTGCAGAACATTTCAGCCCTGCTTTTCGACATCCACATATCGCTCCACAGTTTCCTTTGCATTTGCAAAAGATCAATTTAAGAAGCTCAGGCGGTGCTGGAGGTTTAGAGCTCTGCACTGGCATCAATAATTTTCCACATTTTTTTCCAGCCCCAGTCTTCAGGATCGTTATTATTACGAAGCCACGACTGGACCTGATGGTAGGCTCGGAAAGTATGAAAGCGAGCTTTGTCTTGTGTTGGAGGAAGTGAAGATAAGTTAAATGTACTTTTTGTTACTGCCTTGGTGCATCGTTTGTATCTTAGGCTGTCAAGAGAATTATCATCTTTATTACCATCGTATAAAGAGATAAAAAACGTTTCTGAACATTTTCGCTTATAACTTTTTTATTTACAGTTCTACGACAAAAAGTTACTGGACCAAAGTTGTAGAGACTTTAATTTGCAACGAAATATGTAAAAAAAATATTATCAGATAAATAGTTTAAGATATATATCGTAAAAACCATTTCAACCCCTATTTTCAAGATGGTGGCCGTGGGACAAGGGTGGCGACTCCACAAACTTGGTTTTAGCTTTACACTGACCCCCTACACATCAAAAAAATAAAATTGCGTCCTCTAAAAAATGTAACTTTTCAATGGACTAAAAGGCTTTCACATCATACTCGTAACTGACGAGACGAGACAATTTATTTGTTACAATTGTTTTTTTTTTTCACGCAATTTATGAAGTGGGCTTGAGCACTCTTAAGCCTAACATTTTTGAGTATTCTTGAGCCTAATTCAAAATGAAATAACCCACAAGTATTTAGAAGCGGACAAGTTTATTTTTACCTCTTCAGCACAAAAAGGAAATTTTTACTGTGTAAACAGATTTCCGAGCATGAGTAAAAGTGGTTCTAATTTTGCACACCACTTTTTATAATCCCTTAGCTCGGTTTGAAACTCTTTTTTTTTTATGAGAACTATTTTCAATATTGTCGTAATCACTTTCTACGAACTTTTATTTCACTAACTCTATATGTATGTATATATTAGGGCGGATCAAATCTTGCAAATTAATTTTGAAGCAGTCGTTGCTGCATTTTAACCGATTGAGATGAAATATTGCATCCCATTCAGTTTGGATGACAATGTAAGAATACGGTACCATAGAGCTGCTCTGATAATGAAGTAGGAAGGTGGCCGTAGGAACTCCTAAGCTAAACAAGAAAGCCCCATCTAGTTTAGGCTCATTTGTTTTGTCTAGACAGACTCTGGTGTTACATGGTATGTAGGGGCTGACGATGGAGTAGAAAGGTGGTCATTGGAGTTCCTATGCCAAACAAGATAAACCTATCGAGTTTGGGCTCGTCTGTTTTTTTTTGATAAAATCTCTGATGTGACATGGTATTCAAGGTCTGATGATGGAGTAGGAAGGTGGCCATAGGAACTCCTAAGCTAAACAATATAAACCTATAGAGTTTGGGCTCATTTGTTTTATCTTGACTAGCTATTTTTTTTTTACGTGCGGAAATCCCTTCGGATCCCCCCCCCCCCCGCCGGCCAGCGGGGGTTTTTATGTCGTGTATCGACTAAAACCGCACGGTGTCCTCCCCAATTGTCCGTTGCCGGGCACCCCGGGTGCCGGGTGGCGGACTTTGGCCGCCACCGCGGCCTCGCCTGGTGGGGTCGGGTTTTATCCCGCTTCGGTGAGTTGGCAGGCGTGTGTAGGGCACACACAACACGCCTCCGCCACGGCCTGTTGACTAGCTCTCTGGTATTACATGGTATTTAAGGTCTGATGATGGAGTAGACTATGATCTTTGAAAAACTTAATTTATCAATAAATAATAGTAGTTTCTTCGTAATCACAAATTACGCGATACACATGTGCTCAAAGTTCACATTTTCTCATACTCCATTAATAAATTTTATTGAAGCAAAAACGTGATCTTTGACTTGATAAAGTTTGCACTATACAAGGTGTTGCCAAAATTATATCCTTAAAATAGAATTTATTGCAATATAATATTTACAGCGTATGGTATCAGAAGCAATGCCAAGAATATAGTTTATTAGGTCAAGACAATAAATAAATAATAAAATCATTAAAGGTAATGTGATTGATCTCCCATATATAAATATGAAATATCAAATAGAGATCACATGGATTTGTAACTTGTGCTTACTCATGTGGTCAGTTACTTTATTCCCTTCAAAATCTGGAAGAGTCCTGCAGAAAATCTTATCTTGTATTGTTTGAATAAGCTAAATTTTAAGCACTAATGCTGTCAGCACTATATTATTCTATTTCATTATACTTCTCAGGGATTATTGTGACTTTGTTGTTTCTTGTGTTTTTTTTTTCAAGCATACGTAACTTCAAGATATAATTTATGTCAGAAACGGATCACTCACTGACAAAGACAAGAGGTTATTAGATTTTCCGATTCAATTAGAATTAATGATTGTTCGTGTTACTGCTATATTTTCGACTATAGTTTATTATTATCATATCCGGGATTATATTCTTTAATAAATATACCACTAGATAAGCTTATCAAGAACTATAAGTGAAGACACGACAATCGAAACATCGAGAGATCGTAACGTCACGTTGTTATGTTGCATTCACGTCACTTTATACGTATGTCTTTTCGTACGTCACTGATCTTAAACGGCTAAACTAAACCGATTTTTATGAAATTTCGTGTGTTGGTTTAAATTGTTCTCTGAATTATTTAAATTCTTAGTTAGACCGGTAGGTGTTACAGCAATCGGTATCTAAGATTTTTAATTATTTTCTGATGACGTTTTTTAATAGGACTTGTCATCCAATCAATTTTGTCTTGTATCTTGTCTTGTCTCGTTTGTCATCAATATGTTGCAGTGGGTCATTGACGGCTCTTCAAAAAGGACAAACAGTATTGCTGTGCGGTAGATAGGCACAACTATTTTTAGGCATGACCAGTCTAACCGTTAGCCAACCAAAACATAACACAAGACCAACAAACAGTTAACCCAAATTCCAACCAGATATGGTAACAATTTGAGCAAAATATTGTATTACAAGTATCAAAAAGGAACGTTATGTAATACAACAACAATATAGATAAACCCTACAACGAAACGTATAGATTACATACTTTGAGACAAGAAAAAGAAGAAAGCGTAGGCACAAGTAGAGCTGTTTTCTACTGAATTGGGTATTATAGGGTAATGGACTATGGTAACTAAGGACCGTCATGGGAATGATAAGGACAATTATTACATTAAAACAGGCAGAAAAAGTTGTCAGTATGTAGGCCTCGTATTCAACAGAATTCCAAATAAGCTTCCAAATTTTGACTCTCTGTTTGTAAACAATCTTGACATCTTCGTCACCGACCAAGGATAGATAACATTACACGTAAAGAGGTGTAACTTTTTGCATGACAAAAATACATTGGAATATGACTGATTGTTTTTATTAAGTTCATACTAATATTATCAATCACTTTAATTACAATTGAGAGCAGATAAATGTAATACAACTATGCAAAGTATGTAAACTATTCCACCGTACACGGACTCAGATGCAAGTCCATTTACTATGAAATAAAAATTAACGTTAATAAAAAACAAGTTATCTCTATAATTTAACTGTATATGAACCTTTACCTGCCTGTCTGCCTTGTTTTGATTTGTGTTAATTCATTGTAAATATTTATGTTTACGTTGAATTATGCATTGTTTAGTAACGTATGACAAATTTTATATTCCTTGTCTCTGGCGTAGGAGGCATTACAAACAGTATGAAACTAGAATTAGTAATATTTTATGTTTTTTTATTTTTTTTTATTTGCTGATCATCATCATCCTATGTTGTGTCCCGATTCCATCCGAGATTACACCTCGTAGCCCAGGGTCCGCTTTCCTGCTTTTTCTTTTCCACTTCGCATGATCTTGGGGATCCATAGTCGCATGTCATACTTCATGGGACTCCCCCTCCTTCCGCGGCCCAGTGCAGTGTAATAAAACGAATTAACCAACTTGTACATATCAAAAGTGCCTACGAGTCATCATGTATGTAGTTCATGTATGTAACAATTAACGAAACTGTCAAAACTTTCCGCGAAAGCTTTTTACACACTATTCTCAACGTTTCCATTACGTTTCGATTGCTTTAGAGACTAAGATGGTGGTGGGTTAATTGTCGGTGTTACTATTTCTGCAGAAAATACTCAAAGTGTATTGAAAAATCTTGCTGAGATTTACTTCTCCTTGGGTTTGACTAACCAGCTTCTTCTTTAAAATTACTTAGATTGCTTTTTGTTTTTAATTCCGATAGCCTCACGGATCATCCTGAATATGAATCAATGTTCCTTAGGGAGTATCTGTGGTTCTTGAAATTACTGTTTTAGTACGTAGTAAGGTATTTAAACAGCTCAATTACACCATATAGAAATTTCTAAAATATAGTACACAAAGGATGGATTTTTATCGTAAACGTGTGCAAACCTATTTAAATTTGCACACGATTATGTACATGTACTTCGAGCAAGACGGAGGAATGATCACAAATCAAAATATATTTTATATAGGTATTAAATTAATGAAGATGCGTGAACGAACAGAATATGACCTTAAACTCTTTTTATCAGGCATGTTCAGTCATACTGTCACTAAGCAAGTGATAGTGCGAGAGAACTTAGTGACCCGATTAATTTCATTTGTTCTCTTCCCACTGCGAGTGACTTATCTTTTCATTACATATTATTCCGGAGACAATGACAAAGGAAAATTATAGATATAAAATTGTTTTGAGGCACTCCTGCCAATCAAGGTTCATTGTTGACGGGTTCATTGATTTATGGTACAATAAATACTTCATTTAATGTGGAGGTATCAGTGGTAATGATCCTGATAGCATATCCTTTTTAACTTTATTCATACCGTTTAAACAAGTTGAGTTGTGTCGTACCGTACCTGTAGTGTTGAGTCCCAGTGGCAACCTAGGCCTCAGACCCCAGAGCCCGGAGTCCGCTTTCTTGCATTTCCTTCTCCACTTCGCACGGTCAGTTCTACACATACTTAATCATATTTCAGTGATTAGTTACTGTCTTTTTTTTCTGAATACCTGAACAACTTTTGTAACTACATACTTCCTTTAAATTAGGATCGTAACGCTTGGGCCATTGGTATGGTGAACCCATTATCGAACCCGCATTAACGCGCATGTAATGTTGTAATACTTTCCGCGTAGACTAAAAAAATATACAAGGATTATGCGATATAGTTCTAAATATATGGTACCATAATATTGCACAATGTTACGATTTCAACCGTGCTGACCTAATTATTCAAGTTTGTCTATTCCTTTGCCGATAAATTATATCAATTTTAGGCTTATCGATTCTTATGGCTGTAGATATCGAGTTTTAGATGTAGATAATAGGTACATCACACGAGTGTCCCAAATAACTAAATTAGTACACACGATTCACGGATCATGATGCACCTACCAGTAAAATTATGTTTACAGAAATTAACGTGATCATGGCATAGTCTTATAAGTCGTCTTTAAGAATCACCTGACGTGACGACTTGGTGACGGATCGGTTTATGGGGTTAATTTTAATAAAATAAGATACTTTCTTCTGCCTTAACCAGTGTGGGTGTACGAATTTTCATGATTAATAGCTTCGTATTGTAGACCGAGGATAAGACTGCTTATAGTTAGTAATGAAAATTTTACGAACGGCACGACAAAAGAAATGAATTGGCAAAGACCCTTGCAGCTTGTAAATTATTTTTAACGGATTCTATCATGATTTTTTTGGGTTATTTTATTATTTACACTAATTTGTTTCGGTTGCTTTTCTGTAGTCATGGTCTCCCCGTGATCATGGCTGCTGAAAAGCAACCATGATCAAACAGGTAACTTTATTTCAAGGTGCAAAAGTCGCGTTAACTGCCGACGATATCATTTTGATGATACTTAGAACAATTTGGGCCATAATCACATACACAGTTCAGTTTATTTCTTGAATGTTTATGTCTTTCAATCTTGACACACATGCACTTTATTTACTATAGTTCGGGTGGGTATATGTTTTTAAGAGAAGTTCCAAACACAGACCAAATAATATTCGATAATTGTAAGGAAAAACGTACCAAGTTTGTTGCAAATCATTTATATTGCATGGTTAACTTTTGAGTTTTGAGTCACAAATCCATGACATTTTTACGTGCAGTATCGACATAATATTTTGTTTATTGTAATATTTACAATTATACCTTATTGTCATTCATTTGGAATTGTTTTGATAATAATCACAATTTTCTTAATGTGAAACGTAACCAAATGGCTGTATTCTGTATTGTTTGTGCTTGCTATAATGTTAGTAATTGTATTGAATAGCATGAAATTAATATCGGTTTCCTTTTTTTTATAAGAATATTAGTAACCGAAATTACTAATATTCCCCCTAACCCCTCCAGCTAAGCTAAATTGCTTGTGTTAGGAGTGGGTTCACGTCGGTAGTGTAATGGCCAGGATTCGAACCCGGGACCACTCGATCGTAGGGTCGACTCCTTAACCGCTAAGCTACCGTAACCGGTAAGCTATTATCGTGACGAACGAAGGGAAAGAGACTGCAAGTCCTATGCAGGAGAGACAACGCATGGTACCTCCTGGGCCAGCATCCCATCTCGTCGCCACTGAAGAGTATCGGAGTAGTCTGCTTATCTTGTTCTAAATAAAACCCAGCTTGCTATTAAGGCGTATAATTACAGACTGGCACAGTACACAAGACAACGGTTACAAGTATTCGAGCTACTCACAATTATACATATAGCACAGTTGCATGAAGGAGTCTCTTCGCGACGCAACTGGAAGCTGCATTCAGTATCGCAGAATCTAGGCTTTCCAATCCTCTCAGCACAATGATTCGATCATATCGGTCAACAGTCATCCTCCAAGTAATCGTATTAAGTACTGACTAAGGCTTAGAATGACGTGGAATTTGTCGTACGTGCGAATATTTTCCATGCAAATAAAGTATATCGTGGTATAGTTATCTGATAGATGTAATGCATATGTATTACATCGGTATCGTACATGCATACCGTAGTCTTAATAACAATATATTACGCAACTCAACTTTTTATAACATATATAATAAAGATAAGATATAAGATATAATAAGATAGTCCATCGAGAAAAAGCAAAGTCGTATATAAAACTACAGTTCAGCGTCAAGATATCTACTGTTGTATTCAAAAGTTCTGCTATCTATCTAGACAAGTGCAGTATCATTATAAACTTGTATTAAGTATATTATCTACCCTGGGGTTATCCTTTCGAGGGCTTACCCGGGGTGCCCGGCAACGGACACTTGGGGAGGACACCGTGCGGTTTTAGTCGAGACACGACATAACCACCCCCGCTGGCCAGCGGGGGGGTATCCGAAGGGATTTCTGCACGTAAAAAAAAAAAAAAAAAAGTATATTATCTATGCTACTTGTGCTTGTTCTCCTTATTAGTTCATCAAATATGTTTTTCTTTAAAAATGATGATTTAAACACCAGAATTAAAAGGGGAAATTTTAACTGTTTTGGGACCCAACGACTTTAGAGATAGATATGAGTTATGACATAAAACCACTTTATTCTTTGTTAAAGCGCAAGTTAAAGGCGTTTATGGTCTGTTTCAATAGGACTTTTACGCCTTTAAATTGAGCTAAGAGAGGTGCCACGGGCGTCTGGGACTACATACACCATGCATTATGGGCCAATGACGGTAGGTCATTCCAGTAGGACTTCCCAATTGTAAGCATAAAAACAAAACATCAAGAACATTGACTCTCAGGTCTTTCGCCTTCATTGTTAACACGATTGTATACACGATAATTGATTGAAATTGAGGAATTAAAAATGAAATATCATTTTATTTACGGTTTATATTTAACAAGCCAGGCTTGCCAATTTTAGTCGTTAATATTTGTTAATTCAACAGCGCTTTTTATTCTGATTTTGATGTCCTTTTAGGAATCCTAACTTTTCTAAGTGTCTCTACTTCTATCCATATACCTAATATATAGATAGAAGTAGAGACACTTAGAAAAGTTATATATTATATTAGTATATTACTAATATTTACGGAAAGAAACCTCTACTTCATTTAAAATAGATACATTTCAAATTTAATAACAACACAATATTGATATAATTGTGTTCTGACAATTGTGACAGAATTGTATATAATAAAATCGTGCCAATATTGAAGGCGCGAAAATAAAGAGGGTTGCCCCTCTCCGTATCCTTGCCTACAATATTTTTTGATATACAAGATATCACTCAGGTGGTGAGAGTGAAAGTAATTTACATAACCTCAATAAATTAATTAACGTGAACTGAACAGGTAAATAATAATAATAAGCAAGAATTCAAAGATAAAAATTAAAAAGATAAGCACTCATTACGTTGACTTGTTAAGTAGTGACAGAAAAAAAATTCATAGATATTTAACTGTAGGTATATTATTTGGACGGATATCGATCGATTTACACCCAATGTTGTCTCTGTCATTTATTAGCACAAGTTAGTCTTATTCTCTCCATTGCGAGAAACTTCGTTAAACCTATGTTCAGTGTTAAACCTGGCAAGGTTGATGATCGCTATATTACAAAGTATAGGAATACACTCGTAGGTAGGTATGTTTTATTTTTATCTGCATTTTTCAAATAATTTTTTTGTATACCCCTTAGGTGGCAGACAAGCACACGGCCCATCTGATGGGAGGCGGTCACCGCGGCCTATGGACGTGTGCAACGAGGAGTCACATTCGTGCTGCCGACCCTGTAAAAACCTTCTTATGCCAAATTCTTGAAGAACTCCATATTGTAGTCACTTGACAAAACCACAGCAGGGAGATCATTCCACAGTCTGAGAGTAGGTACGTGGATGAAGTGCTTTCATACCTCACTGTACGGACTGTTTCCGGCCGCAACGTGTGAGATGAATTCCCTGTCTGGTTCTATTAAAATATAATAATTATAACATTTCTTAACTAACTGAATCTGTTTAACTCGGTTTGTTTTTCTATACGCTAATGGTGTTGTCGTCATCATGTTAACATAACTATATGCTTATTTCTTCGCATTGAGGTGAAGCAGAACGTGGACAAGGTTGACTGCTTCAATATTAATATGCAAGTATGCAACACAAACAAAGGCGGCTTGGATTACAGTGCCCTGTATATTTATGCCAAACATAATCACGTCATTGGTGGTTGAGGAGTCTGATAACTAATGTAGTTAAAACAATCATTCCTGCAATTACCAACGTCTTGTGTTTTAAGTCTTCAATTCTTTGGTCTTCAGAAAACATTCATTAAAAAGTAATGTACTGTTGATATCATGATTGCAATTGAAACCTATACCTACGTCAACATACAAGAGCCAAGTTACAATAGCTGGCAATAAATTCCAATTTGAATACAGAATATAAAGTGATTAAAAAATGTTTAATGCAATTAGCTGCATTTTGTGTTTGTGTGGAAATAACAGCTAAATGAGATTTTGTTCGGTAATATAGTCATTCGCGGTATGGAAATTTTCTAGAATCAACCTAACGTGGTTATGGTGTTTTTAAAATGAAATATAAATTGTAAAACCCGATCTCACCTGAATCATAAACTAAAGTTTTCCTTCGCAGTAGTGGTCTGAGGATGTATGTCTTATGAAATGCACCAAATCGTGGCGCATAGCAGAGCGCCCGTGAATAGCGGTGAACGTTTCAATACACATTCGCAATAAGTCCCAATAAACGTCTATAGATGTCAACTATTTAACCAAAACTCTTCCTCAACATCGCACAGGAAACGTAACACAGTAGTTATTATAGCTTCGTATCTTTATAACGAATTCTTGACAGCTTTCTCTCCAGCCGTTTATTTCACACCAGACCTTATTTTACTCATTGTAACGATTATCTCGACACTGTATAGGTATTTCCATTTTGTTTTTGGAACTATAAGAAGCACAATATGTGTTTTGTATAACCGCACTGTGTGATAACGTGGACCGTTGGCGTTGTGTCTGGTTGTTTCGTAGCGTATCGAAAGCAAGGCGCGATAATGAAATGGAAGGGAGTAGGGAGTCGTGTCAGCCGGACTACAACTGACTTGACTTCGTGTGACATCGATTCTTGTTCGAGTAAGTTCGGCGGCGGCGGCGGCGCGTGGTGGGAGTGTTTAGCATGCTGTCTGTACTTTTGTGGCTATCCCTAATGTGGTCTCTTTCTAATATTCCATGACTGTCTCAGCTGTCCTGAATCAAAACACAGCACCGTCCTATGTAATGTACAATATTTTGACGCAAGTAATATATAAGGTGTCACAAAATTAGGTCTCTGAATTTGGTGAGATGACTTGGTATCGACAAAATATGTATTTGAAACAAAAAAAAATATCGGGTAAAGTAAAAAAAAAAAAAAAAAAAAAAAAAATTTAAAACAAAAAATTAAAAAAATACACCACCAGCGACCAGCGGCACGTGACGCGACGAGCACACGTGACGCTAGTCGCGACTTAGGTATTTCCCACACAACCGCTTGGAGAATACTGCGAGGAGAAGGACTGCACGCCTAAAACGTGCGTCACGGGCTCGTCGCGTCACGTGACGCTGGTCGCTGGTGGTGTTTTTTTTTCAATTTTTTGTTTTTTTATTTTTTTTGTTTTTACTTACCCAGTAGGTTATTACCACCTACTATATTTGCACGGGGATAACTTAGATGATTTAGATACTAACGGGAAAACAATCTAAATAAAAAACATAAATAACAATATGACACACTTCTAAAAATTCCAATTACAGGAATAATCCAAAAAAAAAAACAAAAAATCCAGTAACATCCAGTAAATAAACGCTTTTTTTTAGAATAGATGAAGTAAAGTAAAGTCAATGCACAGAGACTCAGAACGATAAACATGAACTAGATTTTTAAAATTCAAATAGGTACCTCAGGCAGTTCTTATGGTGTACGAAGTGGTAGAATCTGCATACTAAAGAGGAATGTATACATACACATTACATTATACATTTATATTTTGCTAAAAACTCCACAATGCGGACAATGCCAAGCCTTCAAGTCCTTCAAGTCGGACAACACGATCACAAACTTGAGACATGGCAGTGTAAGTACAAGAGGGTCAAAATAAAGTAGATACTCAGTTCTAATAACTTAATCAGCAACAAAAATGCTGAAATACGCTCAAATAAAATAAACAGAGCTGCAAATGTTACAACTTAAAGAATTTTCGCTGTTAAGACATTTCTAACGCATTCCGCGAAACCTATAACCATGGCCGTATAGAATTACCGTATATATATCATTTCTATTTGCTACAACCTAAATAGATCTAATTTATTTACCTAGATTAGGTAATTTATATATCTTCTTATAGTACATTTGAGATTATAAATGGCAGAGGCACTCCGGGAGTGCCGACAGAAG
The DNA here is from genome assembly GCA_946251805.1 of Cybosia mesomella. NCBI lineage: Eukaryota > Metazoa > Arthropoda > Insecta > Lepidoptera > Erebidae > Cybosia > Cybosia mesomella. The sequence continues at coordinate 7,690,431 of OX276406.1, forward strand.
TGAAAACGTTTTACAAATTTTCATGTAGTCTTAAATATAACTTGTACATAATACTAAAAAAAAAGAATAATTTATCTATCTCTGATGTTTAATTAGTAGCGAATTCTTATAAATTTACATAAAAATAAATCATGTATTTTTTTGAGAAAATGTTAAGAAAAGAATTACTATTGTTGTTGATTTGGAGGTATTTATCACTACTATTTTTTTTTTTTATATTAGTAACCGACATTACTAATATTCCCCCTAACCCCTCCAGCTAAGCTAAATTGCTTGTGTTAGGAATGGGTTCACGTCGGTAGTGTAATGTCCAGGATCGAACCCGGGTCCTCTCGATCGTAGGGTCGACTCCTTAACCAATAAGCTACCGACGAAGCTATAATAATTTTATTAATTTTATTAGTAATAATTACTAAAAATTATTATTTAATGCCCATATCTACTTATTATGGCATAAATTTAACGCAGAAATATGTTTTATCCTTTATAAAGTACGTGTTGATGATTTTTCCAACATTTTTCTCGTAGGTAAGTACTAAGTAATACATAAACAGTGCGCTACAAGAATCTCAGAAAGAAACTGCAAAAAAAATGGTTTATTCCTAACCTAACCTGACAACCTAACCCGATAGCGGGTTAGGTTAGAGTGTCTGGTACTCAGGAGGTTAAATAGATATGCAAATCAAGGTGGATGATATTGGGACCCCACCAAGATCTTAGAGGTTCAAGCCAACCTCACCTGCAAGCCGCTGATTGACGGACGAGGTTCTAAGGGTTGGGAGGTCAGACGGCAGGCGGTCCTATTGAAGCCGTATAAACCAAACCAAGAGGAGGAGTAGGAATAAGCAGACCCCGGGCTCTGAGGTGAAAACCTCGGATGCAACCGGAAACAATGCTAAGACGATGAAGAGATATGAACTTAAATCATATTCGCGAATGGAATTTTGTCTCATAAGAGGACAATGACACTCTGAATTTTGAATTTATTTATTATTTCATATGGTAACAGCTTTCTCGGTTCGTTGAGATATTTGATCTGGGCTCGGTAAGGTAGGAGGACCAAGTGGACCTCGGGCGAAGCCCCGGGTACATGACAACCAGGAAGCGCACAAAACAATAGTGTTTACGTTTTAGCATTTTTTGCGTTTCAGTTTTGGTATAAGCCCAGCAATACGCTTGAATACACAATTATGCTATTTTAAGTGGCTGACCATGTAAATGTACCGTCCAGGTTGATAGTCACTGCGCTATAACCCAGTCTTTATCCATATTCCACACGCGTGATCCAAGATAACACCTCAGGATATAGGTACCCTATACTTAGTCATCCACTGGCTGCCTTAGGCAGATGGGCATTTAAGCTAGTGGAGCGCGTATTTTTATCAAAAGCCTCTCTAATTTATCTTCCACTAGGAGGAAATATCTCTTTGTCGACATGGCGCGGTAATCACGTGGAACCTTGAATCCTTTGTGGGTGTCCGTGTAGGGTACCACAATCGCGCTCTATTTAGAATGGGCAAGGTTCCAACAATCAAATAATGAAACATCGAGGTGTCACAACAAACTGGTTGTTGCTGTGACTTATTCATTCAACTACGATGCTCTTTATGTTTACATTGCTCATTATACAATCATTTTTGTTCACTGCGATCCCGTAATTTTCCTAATGACAACCGTTTTGTTATGAATGTTTCCATTAAGAATTTTTAAATAACACGTTATAATAGTAGCGAAACAAAAGATAGTTGTCCTAAGTTTCACTAACATTATCATGAGTGATAAGGAAGGAATCATATCATATAGTACTCACCTAACCACCTACTTAAGTCGAACAGTAGGTATCTACTATCGTCACATAAAAATGCCTTTTTGTCCAAACTTGAAAATGCATCAGCTCTAGTGATGTTGACATCTTAGCCTCGGTGGCTACCTACTAAAAACCATCAAACTTAATGAGCAGAGTGTGTGGAATGCCACCGCCTTCTTTTGGGAAACAGTAGTGCGCGCCAAAAAGGCGGTAAAACAGGAACGGTAGAGTGGGCTTCCGCACGTAAAATAAAGCGGGATACCTTATGGTATATAGGTACCTACAGTATTAACACAGATTATTTAATTATTACCCTGTAGCAATGAGGAGGTATTACGTGTCGAGCCTCATTAGCCTTCTACAGTGAAAGCATATTATAGGCATATGTATGTTTTCACTTCCGTCAGCAATCCCCGTGACTGCCTACGTTTTTATTGATTATATTTTATATTTCATTCCGTTTGCCCCCATCACCGGTCTATTTATCTTTAATTAAAAGGTACACATAAAAACAAAGATGATATTATTTTTTCTTAACCAGCAATAAGCATGTAAAGCTGACGCTTTTCAAAGCTTTTTGCCAATGCTTTAACACGTGCAGCTTGTGGGTGAGCTTTACGCAGAAGGCATATAGCGATCTGCGCATACAATACAATAACACGTTCCGTGTGTTAATGGGACTGCCGCTTTTTTGTAGCGCGTCCGGAATGTTAGCTGAGGCCATCGACCACACAGCCTGGGCTGTGTGGTCGATGGCTGAGGCGAACGTGGACAGTTTTTCGGCGATCATGCGCAAAAGGAGCGCCTCTCTTTTATGCCGTACTCGCGGCAGTCCCAATAACATAATCAAAGCGCTGGCTGATAATTGGGACTCTCCGATCCTAGGGCGATGGATACAGTTGCATGCAGTCAAGTAGACATCGTCCTGGTTTCGGAGTGGCCCACCAAATCAGATGAATGTGGACCTAAAGTTTCTTTATTATTTTGATATTACTAACACTAGTCGTAAGTTATTTTGGATACTAACAAATTTATGGAAGTAATTCTGAAAATAAATATTTATTATTATTATTAACCGATAGAATAAGGTAAGGTAGAATAAAGATTTATATAGAATAAGGTAAGATCAGCAATAATCGAACTTCTAACCATAAAATGTCTAGCTGCAATATTCATCACTTGCAAAATATCATCTATTAGCCAAAGACAGTCCGTCAATTTGACTACACCCTGCTTAATGGTAAGCTTACGTGAAGTCCAAAAGATTTTCATTTGAAATACTTTTTCATAACCACTTACGCCCGAATTATAAAAAGAGGGAAACATGGTGTGTGGGATAAAGCATCTCGTTCTTTATCTTTAGGTAAACATACCCAACATGAGGATGCTCGATGACTCCTGCAGGAGATTCTACGGGGGGATCGTGCGGTCCATGGCCCTATGGGTGCCCAATATGGGCGGAGGCCCTGAAGGCCAGAAGTGTGCGGATGCTGCGCACTCTGCGCCGGGTGAAGGCCAACTGGGTCATCGGGGGGTACTGCACGATCTCCTTCGAGGCGGCGAGTCTAATGGCCGGAACTCCACCATAGGACCTGGAGGCGAGAGCCCCGCAACTATTCCAGTGGCGAAAGGAGGCGTATGAGCAGGGACGGAACCCTAAGCCTCAAGAAATCGAGACCGTGCAGTCCCAGCTCCGACGTCGTGGTGGAGTGGAAGGAACGACTTGGGCGACCAAGCGCAGGGCACGCCGTAATAGCGGCGGTAAGGGCCATCATGGAGGGTTGGCTAGAGAGGTGACACGGAAGCCTCTCATACCGACTAACGCAGTTGATCTCCGGTAAGGGGAGCTTCGGGCTTGCATCGGATAGGAAAGAGCCAACGTCTGAGTGCCATCACTGCGACGCGAGCGAGGACTCGGGCCTGCACACGCTGGCAGAGTGCCCGGCGTGGGAGGTGCCGAGGCGTCACCACTTGGCTGCAATCGGGAGTCCTTTCGCTCAGCAGCATGATTGCGGCGATGGTGCGGAGCAGGAACTCGTGGGCCGCCGCCGCCTCCTTCTGCGAGCAAGTAATGCTCGAGAAGGAGGCGACGGAGCGAGCCAGGGAGAACATGTTTGTTTGAACCTCTATGTCCTCCATAAAAAGGTAGCGCAGGCCTGGGGGTGGCAGGTTCCCAAACACAAGGGGGCCATCTCGAAACCAAAGATGGCCCTGAGTCAGTCGGGTGCGAGGAAAATGCCTTATGGGCCCACCTTATACCCCGGCGTCTGAAGACCCGAGTCGGCGTACGGTTTTAGTCGGTTCAAGCCCGACATAACCTCCCCCGCTGCTGGCGGTGTTGTACCAACATACAAATATGGTGGTATACAATATTTGTATGTTGGTTACCTTATCAGCTGAATTTATTTCGAGAATGCCTACTTGCGTCTCAGCATTGCAGACCTGAGACATTACGCCGTGAATTTTCGGTCGTTTCGTAGTTTCATTTATAGAAAACGTCGATAAATCCAGATCTTATAGATAATCTTTGAAAGCATTCAAAAGAAGCATTCGAACATTAATTAAATTAGACGACCTCTGTAACGTAGTTTCATCGGTAGAGAATGCTCTACCGATGAAACTACGTTACAGATTGTCTACTGCCACGTCAGAGGGCCTGCAGGTTCGATTCGATCAGTGCAAATAAATATACTAGCTATTGCACGCGACTACACCCGCGTGGTATTCTGATCCCGTTCCCGCTGCCTATGGGAACCTATTCCACCACCACAACCTATACAAGATACACAATTCCATCATACATCATTTCGTTATATCTCCAAGGCAGTGTTTTCGTTAAAAGCTTCCAAACGCGTTACTTTCTCCCCACAACTCCAATGTATACAAAAACTTGACAAATTATATACTAAAACCTTTTTCGAGAACCACTCAGTCCTTTGTTGACAGCAGGATCAAAATCGGTGCAGTAGTTTTTGAGTTCATCGCGCGAACAGACAGACAGACAGACAGACGCGGCGGAGGATTTTGTTTTATAATATGTAGTGACGATGATATATTTCATACCTATAGGATACATTATTCGTAATATATATACATTATACCACACCTGTGATATTTAGTTTTTTTACACTGAGATGGTTAGTTTTTAAGCGGTTTTGACACAACATTTGACATAATGAAGTTGGTCAAGAATGGTGTGATGTGCAAACCAATAAATCAAATATGCAGTAATGTTTGCATAACGATTTAGGCTGGATTTCATCAGTGGAACTGGATTTAATTAAAATCATTGAGTAAAACGTCTCAATTCTTTTCTTGCTTTATTTAATCATTGGTGGAATCCAATCTTATTGCTGCTTTTAAACTTCGTCTTCAATGGAAGCAAAGACCACAAAGTTAAATAACAATCATGGGTGCCTATACAGATTCTCTGAATACCTTAAGCTGTTCAGGCAATGGTGGTGTGGTGAGCCATTAACAGTCACTAACAATATTAAAAATGATGTGACAATTTTGCCACAATCAAAAGATATTAAGGTATTTGAAACCCCTACGAATTCTTAAAAACACTTATGGTTCAGACTCCATGATAACTCGCAGCTGTCAATTTACAAACATTGAAACATCGACTGGGGTGACACAAATGACATCTGCCAATTGTCTTCATATTTAGTCGGGTAGTTTAATAAAACATATAAATTGGGCGTGACTGCGGCAGATAATGATGGATTTGACATTACGTTAACAGTGATACGCAAGGTGATTGACCGCGTATTTAAAAACGAATGTTATGTTTGCAAATAACACTATTGGTTGCCGATGATAAATAGATCTATATTTATATATTAATAAGTAGTATATGTGTGTATGGGGCTCCACCAAGATCTAAGAGGGCAAATCAACGGCTCTGGCACACGGTTTCCTTTCGGCGTTGGGAGGTCAGAAAGCCGTCGATGCGATAAAAGGCAACAAATCAATTCATCCTAAATTTTGTCAGCCCAATATTTGGCCACAGCCGCAGCGTTGTCCGTTACCCTACTCAGGTCGCCAATAATACAGCTGGAGGGGCATAGTGGCCAAGAGAGCAAATGCGATATGGACTGGGATGGCGCCCCGCAATCACGGGCACTTGCGACTGCTCAACATATCTAGTACAAATCAATCAAACATAATAAGCGGACCCTGGGTTCCAAAATATAAATTTTGAACGCAACCGGGAAATTGCTAGGATGATGCTGACTTCCTAGGTTGTAACTGGGCCCCAGCCGTATCCCATTATGACGATACATCAAGAAAGATTGAGCGATATACATACCAAGCGCCTGAAGTTTAAGATCTACTAAGTTGCTATTTCAAGTTCGCAGGCGCTAAACAGAAATCTATGCAAATAAATGAAATTGAAGTGTCTGTTTGTAATATTAAAATAACAGATTTCAATGATAGCATATGAATGTATACACTATACATATATCAACAAAACAAATTTAAAAATTTTTGTCTGTCTCTCTGTCTTTCTTTCTGTCTGTCTGAAAGCGGTAATCTGGAACGGCCCGGCCGATATTGACGGGAATTTCACTAGCAGTTAGGTAATGTTACAAGGAGAAACATAGTATATTTTAACTTATGAAAAATAATTAGGGATCCGCGCAAAAAAATAAAACCCACAAAATTGTGAATAAAATCTGATTTACTATGGAACGGCTGGCCCGATTTTGACGGAATTTTCACTGGTTGATAGGTAATATTATAATACGTAACATAGGCTACTTTTATTTTAGAAAAAATAAGGGTTCCGCACAAAAGAATTAAAACCCTAATAATCGAAATCCACGCGGACGATGTCGTGTGTACAGCTATTATTCAAATAATGTCCTTATCATCAGTCGGAGCTCGGAGCTATAATAAAAAGATACAAAGTTAGTATCTATCTAGCGGACCCCGGGCTCCGAGGTGAGACCCTTAATGGATGCAACCGGGACTAAACTTTGAGACGATTAAGAATGCTAGTATCTACATGGGAGTATGGGACCCCGTTGAGGACCAAGCTAACCTCACCGGGAACTCGGTACACCTGCTTATTCACGATAGCCGGTTATTTATTTTATATTTAGCAGATATCATAGTTTCAATTTTATTGAGCTTGACATTGTTAACGTTACGTTTCGTGCTAAGGTTATGAAAACAGCAAACGCAAGGATGTACGTAGGTACCTATAGTTCATGTATAGTTGCATGTATCAGAAATATGAATATTAACTATATTTCATTATGGCATAGTTGAGTATAAGCTATTATATTTACGTACATTGCTCAGCCACGTGCCATGTACCTGTTTTTTTCGTGCGGTAATTCCCCCTGAACATCCTAAAACCGCACGCCGTCTCGGGTCTTCAGACGCCAGGGTGTAAGGTGGTCCATAAGGCATTTCTCTCGCACCCCGGCTGACCCAGGACCATCTCCAATTTCGAGATGACCCTCTCGTGTTTGGGGAACCACGGTGTCCCCGTGCGGGAACAGGTCAAGTGTAAGCTAACTGAAGCTACGAATATACTTAGCTAATATGCAAACTGACATGACAAAGGGCTACATCTGCCGAAGGACCGATGGCCGCAAATGTGTCCTAGAATGAAGACCTTTATTAGGTAAACTGGTAAACGGAAAGGTAAGACGGAAAGCTAGATGCACTGACTACCTGAAAAAGGCAGCTGGGATAGACTGGATACGGTAAGTGGAAGATCCAGTGCTATGGCCCACATTGGGAGTCCTATGTCCAGCAGTAGACTGCAATGGACTAAAATTGATTAACTGAAATAAGTTATTTACTGGTTTTTTTATTCTTTCACAAGAGCTGCTGCCACCTGACCCTCCAACCCCGAGAGAAAAGTCTACGACAGAGTCTTGTTCGTCAATCAGCAGGTGAACCAGCATGCAGGTCAGGCTTAGGAATTTGGTTAAGATAATTTTCGTTCAGTATTAACGCCTGCAGCTCCGCCTGCGTGAAATTCTGATCCCGTTCCCGCAACCCACTGTAACCTATTTCAGTGATAAAAAGTAGCCTATATGTTACTCCAGACTATAAATCTATCCCTGTACCAAATTTCAGCCAGACCCATTTAGCCGTGAGAGAATGATTTAGTAAAAAACATCCAAATATTTTCTTAAACTTTCACATTACATAAATATATACTCTTAGCAGGATGATATATTATTAGCCTATTGGAAAAGTAAGTAGAGGCATTTCCAATTACTCACAGGTTATTTATTATTCACTGTCATTGGAAATACCTTTTTTTTTTTTTTTTTTTATCGTGCGGAAATCCCTTCGGATACCCCCCCGCCGAACAGCGGGGGCGGTTATGTCGGGCTTGCACCGACTAAAACCGCACGCCGTCTCGGGTCTTCAGACGCCGGGGTGTAAGGTTATCCATAGAGCATATCCCTCGCACCCCGGCTGACCCTGGGCCATCTCACCACTAACAGCATCGCTCATCCTGTCTCCTCTGAAATACCTATAAGAAAAAAAACTTTATGACATCCTCAAGTGAACAATCACCTGTTGTGATGGCACTTTACATACTTTTAATTACGCAAGTACGGTGTCAGTTAAAACTATTGGAAGAGTGCAAATTCGTAAGTATGAATATGTACTTATATCTGTTTGGGTGTTTCAGTTTGTAAAAAGAATGTAGTTATGTACAAAAATGCATCTTAGTAGGTATTTTCATCTGTATTCTAGAACTCTACAAGTAAGTTAAGATAACTTTGGGTAATAGCGTTGTGTAGAATCGCCTTAAAATGTATTACTTTTAACGCAGGTTCTGTCATTAAATTTCTATTGTATTCCTTTGATTTCATGAACAAGGTATAGCAATCAAACGTGTTTAACCGATAATCGAACTATATCGTATCGTCATTAAGACACACTAACGGTTGGACCACTCGGCTATCACTAAGTACTTGGTGAAATATAAATCAGATAAAAATAATCTAGGTTATATTCAATAAATAATTTCTATTCAGCAACTACTGTTAGGTTACTACAGAAATGAGAAAACCCCACTAAGACCTTTGGGGTTAATACTTTGTAATTGACGGACGAGACTCTAGTGCAGGCTTTCCTCTCGGGGCTGAAATTTCAAACGGTAGTCGCTCCCATAAAAGCTGTACAAACCAGACCTAAAAGAGAAAGAGGATTAAGCGGACCCCGGGCTCCGAGGTGAGAGCCTCGGGTGCAACCCGAAACAACACTAAGATAATGAAGATGACTGCAGAAAAAAGAAAAAAAAGTATATTTTGTGTGTTAAAGTGTTTTAATTACAGCTTTTTATTATTCAAAAGATTTATTAGTAAGTAAAATTGGGTAAAATTCCAAATGAATAATTTAAAGTTTCGTCTGTGTTTTAGATCCCTAAAACATCACATATTATGTGTTATTGCATGTACCCACGCAATATCTTTGTTTCAGAGGCGATTAGATGAACTAATAGGGCATATAAATCACGATGTTCTAAACAAGGTTTTGACCTGACCTTGTGACTTGTATCAATTTCCAAAAATAAAACAATAATACGTATTAACAATTTCGCCTATAATCTTGAAAATTATTTGACTGAAGAGACAGGGAGAAAATTACTATATTATAAAATATCAACAAGTTTTCTACTTAATATTGTGTCACTTGTAGGTTTGCTCAAATGACATACATAAATAGTAACAGCGATCCTCATTAATCTTATTTGAGTTGAGTGTGAGCATAGACCAATAATATAGTTTATATATTGGTCTATGGTTTGAGTGATCCCCACCAAGACAATCAGGGCCAAGGCAACCTAAGCTGCAAACTGACACACATACTGATTGCCGTCCGATTTTCTGACGTGGGCTTTTCTTTCTGGGTTGAGACGTTAGACGGCAGTCGCTTTCATATGTATAAGCAATCTGAAGGAGGAGGACTAACCGGACCTGGACTCCGCGTTAATAGCCTAAGATGTACTTAACTGACAAACCACACTGTTGCTACGATGAAAAAAGATCCTTCATGGTCCACCCTTAACTTAATGAAATAAATTGCTCGATTGCATTTTGGATTTATCTTTATTTTGAATTTTAAACATACCTGAATGCAATTTTGAAGCAATTAATATGCTAACTTTTTCTACAACGAAAAAAAAACATGACGTTACACCTTGCATCTATATAAGCGTCGTTAACTACAAACTCTCGTTTGTCAGTAGAAGAGTCATGCTTCTCCCAGGACAAATTGGTCGGCTATACTTACTGAAAAAGTACTACTCTCTACTCTCAATTAACATGGACTTTAAGTAAAACTTGAAACATCTTACCTCTTCTTTAGTTTTTTTGTCCTTCTCTTTTCCTTACCTACCTCTTCGTGGGATAGGTATATCTGTTTTTTATGCGTTCATAGGCCTCGGTAAACGCTTAACATCAAGTTGGACGTGTGCTTGTCTGTTACTTTCATGGTGCCATGGTGTCTCGGTGACAGAATGTGGGTAATGAAAATGTATGAAATGTGAAGTATCACGGAGTAAGTACTTTATGTTATTTAAAAACAACAACAGGTTCCATAAATTTCCTTTCCTTTAAATAGGTAACTGAAGTATGGAAAACCCAAGAGTTCAAGTTTCAATTCTCACATGAGGTAAAAAAGCGAGAAATACTGCTCACACCCGTTTAGATCGCCATGAAAACCAATATGATTAACAACGAAGTTCATTTAATAATTAATGTGTAATGCAGTGCAGTGCATGATAAGTTGAGATTAGTAATATCTCGGATCGTACTACATATTACATGTCCAAAACAAAACACGCGCTTAATCTTTTGTCAAAAATTTTGGCGGTTTTTCAAGCGGTTAAGTATATTGTTTAAAATATAATATTTGTCAATGCCAATGCTCGGTATTATAGTTTCGTAAATTAGAAAAATATAAGGTATGAAGTTTGAATTGAGTGTATTATATTTTTTGGGTAAGTACCTTTTTTTTTTTTTTTTTTCTAAATATATTATTATATATTGCTGTTCGTTAGTCTCGCTAAAATTCGAGAACCAATTTTGGTCTTGAATTATTTGTGGAGGCCCAGAGAAGGTTTAAAAAGGTGAATAAATATGGAAGTTGTTATCGATTGAGGCAGTACGAAGTCTGCGGAAGCTGACCCAGCTAGTATTATTATAAATAAATTTGCCCGCTCCAGTAGTCAAAAAAATGATATACCAACATTAAATAAATATGTCTATACCTATACCGAATCAAATTAAAAGTATAGTTGTGACTAGCTAGGACTATCTATCTCTTTTCTAGTAACAAAACGTTATTCTAGCCATGGACTACCTTTAGAATCTTATACAATGCTAATTACTTCGTAAATATAATAAAAAAAGAAGCACGTTACAACCGTGAATTTAAATCCACGTAAGCAGGCTGACTAGTTGATAATAATCGCCACAGGTAGAGTACGACCAGGAATGGAATATAATAAGGTTTTTATCCCAGCAATAGATTCTTACAGGTTGCAAGTCGCAATAGTATTCCACGCCGGCCGGCACAGAGCCACGGGCTTAGAGTAGAGATTCCCGTACAGTATAAATAGTCATATGCATGAATCATCTCATCTTAGCGTTGTTCCCAGTTCCACCGGAATTAACAGATGTATGGCTTGCTCGTGAGGTTGGCTTGGGCCTGTAGGCAGGGACTTAAAACACATTCATAAATGTTACATAATTATATGGGTTACACTATGAAAAGGTTACAGAATGAAAGTGTTACACTTTAAATGTGGTATTGAATCTGTTAATCGTTACCCCTTTCAATTGTGTAACCGTTATATATATGTAACAGATATTAATCTGTTATCAGTGTTAATAAGTGTTAACTTATTTATTATCCTATTATATTTAAGTATAATCTAAAATTTTAATAAAGATATTTTGTAAACCCCCAAGTACTTTAAGACGTTATTTCTGTTACACTTATTAACACATATAAAACGTAACTTTGAATATGGTACACTTTCATATCTGTTACATTGGTTACATACATGGGTTTCTTCTAAACCAGTTTCAAAAAACAGTGTTAAAATACTATATTACGGTTACAGTTTGGGTCCCTACCTGTAGGTTTAACAAACATGTTGCAAATATACAGGTAATAATTTCCTGTTTTTTTTTGTTTTTTTTTCAGCCTTTGTCATGGACATCAACATTGCTGCACAAAATCTAAGTTTGGAATCGTGGATGAATGATCTACCGCCTCAACTGAAAGAGGTACCGTTGATTTATCTTGCCATTCCAGGTAGGCATGTGTTTATATAACTCATTTTTATTATCTTACTAACACACAACCTACGTGATGGCAAGCTGTTATCGTGGTATCGTATGAACACCTACAACTCCCCCGAGGAGGTCCAACGGTAGTCGTTCCCATAAAAGGGGTATAAATCAAACCCAATTCAAATTCTTTATTTGCGAAAAAGGAGGAGGAGTAGATCCGCTTTCTCCTTGTAAGAGGACGACAGGCTCCGAAATGAAATCCACAGATTTAACCAGGAACAACGCTAAGATGATGATGATGAGGAAGGTAAAAGAGGAAAATAGAAACCAAAAGAGGAAAAGAGACAAGGAAAAGGGACAATAGGTAAAAAGAAGAGGCTTCGCACACCAGATTTTTCTCTCACTTTCCTAAGAGAGCCTCTCTTTCAATACTACTTAGAAATTAGGGCTCAACCACCACACAAAGCATATAAATATTACTTTTTTTTAAACATTCACAGTATTTTGAACATTTTTACCCGAATTGGGAAGCAGAGGACAACTAAGTATACCCACATTTGGCACTATGATTTCAGTCCCACGTAACAGAGAACGAGCCTTTTGCCGTTTTACCATTTTACCCAGCTTTCAATATTTCATATCGAAAATTTTTTGGCCTACTTCTGCAGGTATATCTTTGGGGATTGCAGCAAGAATAGTGGGCCATGTATTATTTTCTTTGTAGGGCACGTCATCTGACTTCACCACGCCTGATGGTAAGTAAGCTAAAGGGAAAGTCTCAGGAATGGGGGTCACCATTGCAGATACAAATAATGTTCCAATGGTGGCTCTTAGATTAACGGCCTCATTATTTTTCACGCCCCGCTTGAAGAGCCCGGGACTGAAAGAAGAAGGAAACGTCTTGTGTGATTGATAATATAAAACTAATCTAAATGTGAAATCTTACGTAGCAATCTCATTGCAGGCAGCCACGATTCCATGACATACGGCATTACACCCTCTAGCAAAGTAGCACCAGATGCTGAACCGATACTCCATGGACTGTATCCATTATTCCGAGGTACGATCCTACGATGGACCATTACGCAGGCCAGTGACACGTGGCACCAACTTCTCATCGGCATTAGGTATCTTGAAGTAACATTAGCACTACATTTGACTTTTGCCAATGAATTAGTGAAAGATAAATCATGGACCCTATTTCGTTTTTAGCCTATCTGTTATGTTAGTATTAGTTAATTACTACATTACGATTGACGTAATGTAGTAATTCATTAAAATGTACTTAAACAAACTCCTAAAAATTCCATCAGGTACTTTGATCTGAGGCTGGCTACGATGCACAATGAAGAAAACTTTTACTTCACCCATGGTTTATATGGAGGTGAAATCTCAGGAGCTCTTGCTCGAGTTAAGGAGTTTGTTGACACACATCCTGGAGAGGTGAGTGTTAATTATTATAAATGATATCAAACTCACTTTATAAGCAACAGTTGGCACCCACGACATAGTCGCCTATTCGTTGACATAGATTAGAAAGACGAATTCGGAAGATTCCACGAATTCAATAGGTCCAATCAACATTATCATATTTTTTATCATATTATCATATTTTATATCATATTATACCAATATTGTCATATTATTTCATCACATGTATCGGATTGTCTGTCTGTCTAAGGGGCGGGACAAACACAACGAGCGTAAGGCCGCGGGCGTGCCACAGACGTGTCGCAGATGTGTCCACTGTTAACGTATATCAAACAGACGGGGTTCAACAGGGCGCTTCGCGCACGTAAACACGATAATAAAATTATGATACTAAATTAACAGATATGTAATAATAATAGTAATGTGTAATAGATATTATTACCGTGGTATTCCAGACTATATTTATCTATCTCTGTTCTTCAATTTTATCCAGATCAGTTGAGTTGTTCTAGCGTGATTCTGTAACATACATCCATCCATTCATCGAAATTTTCGCATGTCAGATTACAGGATATAAATTTCCCATACTTAAGATACTTTTTTTTTTTTTTTTTTTATCGTGCGGAAATCCCTTCGGATACCCCCCCGCGTGCCAGCGGGGGCGGTTATGTCGGGCTTGAACCGACTAAAACCGCACGCCGTCTCGGGTCTACAGACGCCGGGGTGTAAGGTTGCCCATAGAGCATATCCCTCGCACCCCGACTGACCCTGGGCCATCTCCGGTTTCGAGATGGCCCCCTCGGGTTTGGGAACCACGGTGTCCCCGTCTTGCCCCGGTTTGGGGGAGGGGCGCTAGTGGCCCCACCGTCCCGGCCTGCTTCTGCTGGGGTGACAGGTGGCCTCACCCGCCACCCCCAGGCCTGCGCTCTTGGAGGACGGAGGTCGTTAAGCGACTTCCGGCGCCTGAGTTGCCTGCGACGCGTGGCGAGCAAGTTGCGGGCTCGGCGGACCGGGAGAGTTCTAAGTCTCACCCGGGCGCGCTCCGCCACCTCCTTCGCGAGCGTTACATGCTCGCAGAAGGAGGCGGCGGCGGCCCACGCGCTCGCGCTCCGCACCATTGCCGCAATCATGCTGCCGAGCGAGAGGACTCCCACCCCGATGGCTGCCACGAGGTCACGCCTCGGCGCCTCCCACGCCGGGCAGTCCGCCAGCGTGTGCAGCCCTGAGTCCTCGCTCGCGTCGCAGTGATGACACTCAGGCGTTGGCTCCTTCCTGATCCGATGCAGGTGGTCCCCGAAGCACCCCTTCCCTGAGATCACCTGCGTCAGTCGGTAGGAGAGGCTTCCGTGTCGCCTCTCCAGCCAATCCTCCATGATGGGCCTTACCGCCGCTATTGCGGCGTGCCCTGCGCTTGGTTGCCCAAGTCGTACCTTCCACTCCACCACGATGGCCTGGCGGAGCTGGGACTGCACGGCCTCGATTTCTCGAGGCTCGGGATTCCATCCCTGCTCCCGCGCCTCCTTTCGCCACTGGTACAGTTGCGAAAGGGCTCTCGCTTCCAGGTCCCATGGCGGAGTTCCGGCAAGGAGACTCGCCGCCTCGAAGGAGATCGTGCGGTACCCTCGGATGACCCTGATGGCCAGAACCCGCTGCGGAGCGCGCAGCATCCGCACAGTTCTGGTCCTCAGGGCCGCCGCCCATATTGGGCACCCATACAGGGCCATGGACCGCACGATCCCCGCGTAGAGTCTCCTGCAGGAGTCATCGGGCCCCCTCATGTTGGGCAACAGCCGAGCCAGAGCAAGAGCTGTGCCCTTCAATTTGGGGGCCAGACTTCGGATGTGCTCTCCGAAGTCCCATCGGCCGTCGAGCACGAGCCCCAAATATTTCATTTGGGGCTTGATGGCGATGCGATTTCCTCCCACGATGAGACTGGATCCCTCGGGTGGCTTGCTCCGAGGCCCATGGAAGAACAGGGCCTCGGTTTTATGCAGGGCCACCTCGAGACCCAGCCGCCGGATCCGCCTAACGACTTGGGCAACCGCGGTCGTGGCCTTTCGGGTCGCTTCGCGGTACGTCGCCCCGCACGCCGTCACGAGCGTGTCGTCGGCGTAGCACGTGACGGCGGCACCGCCTACGAGCTCACCGCGAAGCACCCAGTCGTATCCGATGTTCCACAGGAGCGGCCCCAGGACCGATCCCTGTGGAACACCGCACGACATTTCACGCCGACCGAGACCGGTCACGGTTGGGTAGATGACGGCTCTCTCCGTCAAATACGCCCCGACTATGCGGCGGAGGTAGAGAGGCACTTCGTGATACACGAGCGCCTCCCTAATGCAACTCCAGGGCAAGGTGTTGAACGCGTTGGCGATGTCCAGGGACACCGCCAACATCACCTCACCCCGGGCTACTGCATCCTCCGCCAGAGCCCTCACGCGCATGATGGCATCCACGGTGGAGCGCCTCTGGCGGAAGCCATATTGGCCATCCGCCAGGTCCGGCCCCACTCTTGAGAGGTGCTCGACGAGGCGCTTCGCAATTACTCTTTCAAAGAGCTTGCACACCTCGTCGAGCAACACTATGGGCCGGTAGGCGGACGGCGAGTCCGCCGGGCGCCCCTCCTTTCGGATGAGGACCAGTTTCCCCGTCATCCACAATTTCGGAAACTGGCCCCGCTCCAAACATGCGCTGAGAAGCCCTCTCAGTCGGGGCTCGAGAGCGTCGTCGACTAGAGCTAGGACCCACGCTCGGCCTGGAATGCCGTCGGGTCCCGGGGCGGTGTGTTTGGCTCTTAGCCTTCTCACCGCCAGCTCTAGTTCTACCCAAGTGACCTCAACCGAGGTGGAGTCATCCGCGGTGGAACATGTTCCACCGCCCGCGCTGGGAACAGGGAGCCAACAACTCCTCCGAGCAGATCCGGCTGGAGACACCGGGTTAACGGCGGGGCCTTGGGGCGCAGCTCCATACTTAAGATACTGGTTCTCTTTATAAAATGAGTAGTTATAGCTTTTTCGGCAATTACGAGTGACCACTGCCCACCAAACTACACAAATTGTAGCTTCACAGCAGGATTTCAATTTCAAATAAGTTTTCAAACTTTCCAGGTGGTCATCTTAGACTGTCAACATTTCCACGGTTTCACTCCACAACACCACGAGATGCTGATGCAGTACCTTATAAATCTCTACGGTCCAAGACTCGTTCCACGAAAAGTCGATCTCAGAGCACTCACGCTCAATTCCCTCAGTAGATTAAAAAAGCAGGTACCTATGCCTTAAATAACAATCGACTACTATATAAATAAATAAATATTCTACGACATTCTACACAGCGCATTCTAGACCCAAAGCAAGCATAGTTTAACTATATATTGAAATAAAACTATTTTTGACGGAAAATATAACATAACATCAAATAAATCGCGATATAATCCGTTAAAAATGGTTTTATTTCAATGTGTGACATTCGCGTAAACTTCCGACAATACTTATATAGGTACTTCTTTTTCGTAAACACATACATATTTTAGATAGAAACACCAAGACCAATGCAAATAGACATATTCATACATGCTAATATTTGAACTGAGCGGGAATCGAACCCGCACCCCCTGTGTGTGTGCAGTCGAATGAACTCACACTACGCCACAGAGGCCGTATAATATATTGTATATGGTTGTTGACAATTGACAACAATAATACCTACATGTTTTCTTTACTTTCAACTCATCATCATCTTAGCGTTGTTCCCGTTTGCATCAAAAGGTTTCACCTCCAAACCTGGGGTCCGTTTACTCCTTCTCCTACGCTTGTTTTGGCTTATACGGATTTTATGGGAGCGACTAACATCCGACCTCCGCGAGAAAAGCTTGCACCAGTGATCTTCGACGCGACGGTAACGACCTTAAATAATTGGGATAAGCACAGGCAGATGATGATGATGATTGAAGAGTTTCAAGGTAACCGGTTGATCCTATAAAGAGGACTCCCTCATTTCAGATAATAGTTGTATACCGCAATAATTTCGTATACGACACAAGCGAGCTCTGGTCGCCCCAAATGTTACAGTCGCCGTGGCCCGAGCAGGACACGGTCAAAGGTCTCGTGAACTATCTCGAGAACGTGAGGAGACAACCCAGCACAGGGTTCGTGCATCAAGCAGTGCTGACGCCTTCATTCTCGTTCATTCTACTAAGGTATATCTACATCTTGAGTTGATATCCACCTAATTAATTACAAAAGCGACTGCCGTATGGTACCTCAACCACAAATGGAAAGCCTGTGCCAGAACCTCATCCGTTGATAAAGCAGGTGTATCAGCTTGCTGATGAGGTTGACTTAGACTCTGAAGAGAATAATGTTTCCTATCCGTCCTATTAACATCGTCAGAGTCCTTTGACTTTGACATGTAACGCAAAAGTTTGTCAGAATTTTTTACTTGTTTATTATGACATTTTAAAATCTTGTTTAAGTATTACAATTTTATTGTATTTAATTTTATTGTAGACATTTTTGGGTAGATATTTGAGGCCGTAGTCGTATGTAGTCTTGTCACTCTAATCGCAACAATGGAATTCGCGACAGCGTGTTCGCGAGTCCGTCATTCGATTTAGCGATTTTCGATACAACGGCTTTTCGCAAGGGCGTAGGTACTACTTGAATTTTTTTTCGCAGCAACGTGCGTCGCAAGGGCGGCATTCGAAACTCCGTATGTATCCCGTTTGAGGCAATGTGTAAATTTGTCATTTGCCTCTCCCATAATAACGCAGACCTGGCTGGAAGGTAGTGGTCAGTTTTTTTTGGTCAAAATTCTGATTGCCACAAACACCTACCCAAAAATGAAAAGCGACCGGGACTAACGCAAAGATATTATATTTTCAGATGGCCATACAATATACGAGAGAAATGCGCAATACCAGTTCTATTAGACGTGTTACCGAAAATATCAGATTTCAGCGCAGGCGCGCCTTTACCCGGTGATGCACGCGCCCCGGTCAACATCGTCATAAGTGACTTTGTCGAAATGGGTG
Source organism: Cybosia mesomella (assembly GCA_946251805.1). Taxonomy (NCBI): domain Eukaryota; kingdom Metazoa; phylum Arthropoda; class Insecta; order Lepidoptera; family Erebidae; genus Cybosia; species Cybosia mesomella. The sequence continues at coordinate 7,708,987 of OX276406.1, forward strand.
ACGCCTTATTCCCTCGCACAATCATACACATCAATATGAAACTACTGAATAATACTCGCTATGGTATACCATAATAAATCATTAGCATCATCATTCCAGCAATTGTTCAGGTTGAGTCGAAAGCTTGCCCTTGGTCGCCCGGGGCCCGCTCTCCTACTCCTCCTTTTCATTGTTTGGTTGTCTTTTACAAGAGCGACATCTGTCTGACCCTGCCTGCGCCATAGCCTCGTCCATTAATCAGCAGATGTAATGGCTTGCAGGCCCCATACAATCAATAATATTTAAAAAATACATTAACCGCACCTAACGTCTGGAAGCCCTAGACCCAGGCAAGTCGGATTATTGGAAATGAGCCCTTGGTTTGACGTATTTAGTAATGTCATTTTCTTCACCAATGTACCTTTTTTTTTTTTTTTTTTTCGTGCGGAAATCCCTTCGGATACCGCCCCGCCGGCCAGCGGGGGCGGTTATGTCGGGCTAGCACCGACTAAAACCGCACGCCGTCTCGGGTCTTAAGACGCCGGGGTGTAAGGTTACCCATAGAGCATATCCGTCGCACCCCGACTGACCCTGGGCCATCTCCGGTTTCGAGATGGCCCCCTTACTTGCTCTCCACTGTGCCATCTGCTAATCAGAGGGACACGTGAAAAACTTCCGAACAGCCCTCAACAGGGCCGTCCTCGCCTCGGTCGGAGTTGGCCGTAGGCGGCAGCGTCTCTCCCGCCCTAGGAGAGAGGCGCTGCCGTCTATGTTGCCCAGGGTGCACCGCGTGGAGGTCCCCAACCAAGCACCCCTCACCAATGTACCTGAGCGTCTTTTGCATATTCATAAAAAAGTTAAAATAGATTTAATCTGTGATATTAAATCAAATATTGTGTATCTACTGTTGTTGTGTATGTTGTGATAATAAAAATAAATTATATATGTTGTACAATGTTGTTGATTCATTAAGTTGTACCAATGGGTATATAAATATGTACCTATGTACCAAACACGGTACAGAATTCAATTCATTTACACAACGTCCGAACACTCGTCAGTCGGCAGATCGGTTAATGTATTAGAGATTTCAAGTAACCCAACTTGAGCCTTAAAACATCAAGACAGTCCTAAGTACCTATGTTAAGAACTTAGCAGTCTCTTTCATTCATTAATTTACTTAGATAGAGTCAGATGCGCCAGCATTTCTGAGAATATCCTAAATCCGCCCAATAAACACGACAAGTTTATTCATATGTCTATTCATTCATGTTGTGTGCAAGTAGGCATACTGTCCCGGAATAACCTACCTATATCCTATCGATATTATATGTATCAAATCTTTTAAAGTTTTATGTTATTCAAAGAGAACCTGGGTGCACGAGGTGGAATAAATTGGCTATACATCTTACCGTTTCAATATTTCTTTAAAAAATAGTAGAAATTAGGTATTCATTTATAATTGCTGTGCATTTTGTGTATATAAGCTATCACCTAAGCGTGTCATGAAACACTTTTTCGTTGGCGAAGTTTTCAGTCGGGGTGCGAGGGATATGCTCTATGGGCAACCTTACACCCCGGCGTCTGCAGACCCGAGACGGCGTGCGGTTTTAGTCGGTTCAAGCCCGACATAACCGCCCCCGCTGGCCAGCGGAGAGGTATCCGAGGGGATTTCCGCACGAAAAAAAAAAAAAAAAGGTACCTACACAAGTCGGTATTGAATATCCTCGTTTGTGGATCAAGATCAACTTATAATAATTGTAATGTTTTGTTGCACGTATGGAGGATGAAAATAGAAAATATGCAACACAAATTACAGGATTAAGGAGTTTAAGATGGGACTCTAAGGGCTATGGTATAGTAGATTGTTCAACAAGGGACTAAAACAAGCCATAATGACACGAGATGTTTTAGCCACCCGAGCGAAACGAGGGTGGCTAATAGTTCGAGTGTCATTATGGTTGTTTAGTCCCACGTTAAACACTCTACTTTTCACTTTGAATGCGAGGAAAAAAAACGACGTTCTATACAAAATTATAATATTTATAATAGTTTTATAAGTTTCTTAAAATTACGTATTAATCGTTAATCTAACCTAAGAAAAGTTAAAAGTGCAATTTGTACATTTATTTACATTACTTCTCCATTCTGGAGTTAGGCGTTAATTCTTCTCCACTGGATGACGATGATGACATATTTGGTCCGTAATTTATTAAGTTGCACAATTAATTGGTGTAGGTAATTGGTGATTACAACGCAAGCTTAATACGAATAATCTATTCAAAATTCGAATTGCAAAGAAATTTGTCCCGCGGTTTTTTTTTGTTAAGTGACGTACTTACGCTTTAAATGCTTGCATATTTAGCCAACAGATTCAAACTTGAAAAATAATTTAAAACTAATTGGAAATGCATAATAAAATGAATGAAACCTTAATACTTACATAATAATTAATTAAATTAATATCATTAATCGTGTTTCACGAAATTAAATGGGTTTTTAGATTTTTTCAAATGTCATTTTGAGGTTATTTCTATACACAATCACTAAAAAGGTGATAATCCTCCCATTCACAAACACCGTGATTGGCTGTTTAGGAGTTTTCAAAGTAAATTAAAAAAAAATTACTTTAGTCCCTAGATATTAATAAGGAACTTTGGTCCCGATATGCAGAGACTAAAGTAACATTTTAAGAGCATGAGAAGTGAAAAATTATTAAAACTACTACCGGATCGTCCGGCTTCTCATATAGGTATTTTTACTAATTTATGTGATAATACAATATAAATCCAATAACGTAGGTAGGTATCTACCTGCATAATTAGTTTGTTTCTTGTAAATTAACAAATTATGCTTATGCCTACGCGTAATTTGAAAACCTGTCTAGCTGTTTTCACGTGTATATATATACCTACTAATATACTTATGAATAAATACCCTGATATTCTATATTTTGTCTAAAACCATAAAAAATGATTATTGCATTTCCGAGTAAACACTAATGAACTAACATGAAGTAGGTACTTAAGTAGTTAGGTTTTCTGATTGGAATAATAAGTATATATAAGGTCAGTGAATGCGACTAGAGAAATACGGTTGGAATCATGTGAATAGGCCTGTATTTCGATAAAGTCTAAAAAAAATCCAGAACTTGCAGCCTAATCTGCTTTTGATAAATACAGTCCTAGTGATAAAAGTAGGTACAGCAACTACCTAGGTAATAGTAGGTACAGATAAGTAGGTTTACCTTTAGTGCCTAATTGAGTTCTATCTGCACGAACGCTGAAGCTTTACTGACATAATGTGAGCAACCGAAGCACCGGAAACAATGTTATCACATAAAAGTACTTTTAGTTATTTATAAACATTGTTTCTAAACGGTTTACACAGTTTCCCTTGAGTGTTCAAGCTAGGTGAACTCAATAAATCAAGGTTAATGCTTGAATTAAAGCACCAAAAGTAAAAAACGGAAACTCCTTTCACTCAATCTAAACAGTGGACATCGTCGTTACTTATGAGCAGGCATAGCGATTTGAACATTGGTCTTAATAACAACGACAATATTCCGTAATTTGTGCATTTAATAACGTGTACCTATATTTGCTGAGCACGTTATGTTGACTTTAGTATGATCTCGGAACGGACTACATTTACATGTCCCTAGCGAAAATAATTGTTTATAGCGGTAGTTTTGCTTTTAAGTGCTCTCGTTTTTTGTCAATTTAGAACACTACTATTATTGGTAATTATCCTAGTTCCCGCCCACGTGCTGTCTTAGTTTTAGGTATAAGCATGAAGTTTGGACTGAGTTCTTTATGTCTTCTAGGTATGTATTTACATATTTTTTCCTTTGTTTATTAAACCGGTTAAATACGCTCGGCATAAGTACTTTTATAAGTACCTAGTAAGTATTTCTTTTAACGATTACTAACCTATCTATTCATTTAACACATTTATAGTTATCTAGTTACCTATAGCATACAAGTGTGTTCTGTGCAAAAAAAACAACCTTATATCTATCCTAAAATAGTGACCCGACCAATGTCAGTAGGTATACGCGAAGTTTACGTGATTTGTTGGTACGACGGGTGTGGTCGTTAATCATAATAATATTGTGTTTATTCAATATTAACTGTTACCCGCGGTTTCGCCTGCGTGGGATTCTGATCCCGTTCCCGATTCCCATGGAAACCTATTCCATGGATAAAAGTAGCCTATGTGTTATTCCTGGCTATGTTAAATGAACGATACTGAAACAAAAAATATTTTTTGAATTCTAGTGTATTTGTCTGTTCGCGTTTTTTCTATTAGGCACGAAACTGCCTTAAGCGGACGTCCGCGCGGATTCATACAAAAGTGCTCAGTCACGGGGACCCGCGTGGGTGACCATTGCGGGGAGGAAAGGCCCGCGAGTCACCGAGATCCGCCACGGATGCACGCGCTTGACCCGCTCGCTTCAATAAACGGGCTTATTGGCTGTTGTTTTCTCTTTACTAAGCGTTGTTTTACTACGTAATAATTAATATATTAAGCTTTCCAACAACACGACTGTACACGTACAACGTTGAAAAATTGAACTAACAGCAATACCTAGTCCGCACTCCGCGATGGGACTTTGCGAGGGGTTAGCACGGAGCCCGCAAACGTGGCCACGCGCGTGAACACGGTGCGGACGCCCGCGTAACATAGTTTCAAGCCTAAGAAAGGTCTTGGTCAAACTTAAAATCTGCCGTACGTTTATTTGCAATTAGTTAAGTAAAACAGGAGATATGACCATAAAATGATAACTGACCTCTACGCGGGCGGAGCCGCAGGCATCACCTAGTTTATAATATTAGTAGGATAATGGCAACGTAGACATCATTTATTTTTCATGATCAAAGACGTAAACTATAATATGTATCCCAACCTTACAATAAAACGTGGGATGCCCCACAGAAAACACAGGAACCCACAGAAGGGGATGCAAAACATAGGTTGCCGTCATTTAAGGTCAACATTTTTGCTTCATAGTTATTAACGCAACGCTAGCTCTATTATCTCTAACCTTGTAAGTATACCGGATACCGTGCAATTTTTTGGGGATTTCAATCCTAAGAAACTCAACTCACCGTAAGCTTCATTGAGGTAGTAACTGAGAGGATTCCATACAATAGTAAGTAGGTATGCCTACTATAACACTGGGCTGGAAGCAGGGGCGTAGCTACCGCCGTATTTGCCGTATCAATTATACGGGGCCCCCGGGCCACGGGGGCCCCCAAAGTGTGTAAGGAAAAAGAATAAAAACTTTCTAATTTATTTTATTTTACAATGACAAAATTCTATAAAGCAATTCCTTTTTTTCCCGCCTTAAGCGTGCGTTCAAAAGTTGGCAACACTCTACATCGTTATGGCGGGCTGCGGGACTTCCCCGTTTTACTTACTTCATCTTCAACTCAGCGGGGAATCCCCGGGAATCCTTCATCGATATCGCGATGTACGTGTACGTTGTTGGACTTTGCATTGGATGTTAAACCACGGAGTGCAGTGCACTGTTTATTTACGCGCTTTATATAAATGTGCATTACATTGTAATTCAGTACAAACAATATTGTTCTTCTGGTTTAGCAGTATTAGTAGCGATTTGTAAAAGAAATGAGTGAAAGGAAAAGAGATTATCCCAGCGGCGCTGAGAAAAGAAAAATTAAAGAGAAAAGGGACGAGGTTATAAAAAAAGTGCCCAAAATTTCTTCATTTTTTCAGAGACAAGATACTGTGAGTAATTTAGATTGGAAAGGTAAGTACTACCCAACCCATTTATTAGGGGCTCGTAGTGATAAACAAGGAAATCTTTTAATTTCGGTCTGTCCATCTGTCCGTCACAAAAAGTTGTCTCCCCCCTCGATTTTCACAATTATACTGTTTTTAGGGTTCCGAGCCTTGATTAAAAAAAAAACAAAATTCTAACTTATCTATAGGATCGATTTGTTTTGTTGTTTGTCTGTTTGTCTATCAGTCTCAGTCCGTATCGTATCGTTAATTGCGTGTTGAGAACTTCAGATGTGCAGACTCGCTTTCGGGTTCTAGTTTTGTATGGCCACTACACTATGCGCTGCGTTTAAATAGCACGCAGGTGTATAGTAATGCACGGACGGGCTGCAGGTGATTTTGTATCTACTAATAGGTACGAGCACAATCCGCGTAGAGTCTGTGTGCGTCTAAACTGAACACTCTAACTGTGACCCTTAGTAACGTTATTTATTTATATATAACTCTTTTTAGTTTAGTATCAAAGCATTCGTATTTATTTTTTAACAATTACTCTTTTATTTTTAGATTCTTCTGAAGCATGTTCTTCGTCACATATCCATCCGGAAATAGAAGAAAGCCAAGCACATACTTTATCGGATGTCCATCCAGAAATCGAGGAACCCCAAGTCAACGATTCTGATATATCTGCAGATTGTAATATAATTTCATCAGATAGAGGAAATTTTGGTGACAATTTAACTGAATGCGAACGAAAAACAATATTTTAAATTGGGTCCATTTAAACCACAAGGACCATTTCCAAAAGTTTCAGAAAATAACCGACCTTTTTCGGCTTATTATTATTCATATTTCAATCAGGCAGGCATAAAAATTATAAGACCATGGTTATGTTATTCTAACGTTTTAAACAAACCGTACTGTCACTTCTGTTGGTTATTAGCAGATCGTCAAAACAAATCGTACTCCTCTGCTTGGGTTAACGGTGTTTCGGTTAGAAGCAATTTCACACAAACTATTCTTGACCATGAAAAGTCACAGCAGCATATTAGTGCCTCACTCTCTTATAATAATTGGTTGCAAGGAAATACCATCGATACTCTATTGAAAAGTGAAATCGATAGTAAAATTACATTCTGGAGAGATGTACTGCATCGTATAATTAATGTTATAATTACTTTAGTATCTTGTAATCTACCTTTGAGGGGGGCATGATTCTGATTCTGGCAATTTTATGGCAATTTCACGTCTGCTATCTAACTATGATACAACTTTAAAAGAACTTCTTCTAAAACCGAAAGGTGAAATAAATTATTTAAGCCCTACGATTCAAAACGAAATTATTAGTTTGCTTGGTACCACCGTTAGGAACAATATTATCTCAGAAATTAAAAAAGCTCCATTTCTGACAATAATTCTGGATACAACACAAGACTTGTCAAAAATTGACCAACTATCTGTAGTTTTTCGATATATCTCGGTTACAGAAAATGATGATAATGTGCCTAAAGAAATAAAAATCTGTAAGTCCTTTTTAGGATTTATAGCAGTAACCGATTGCAGTGCTGCAGGTCTGAAAACTGTCATTTTAAATTTGACTAAAGAATATGGAATTGATTTGACTAAATGTAGAGGACAGGGATACGATGGAGCAAATGTTATGTCGGGTGTGTATGGAGGATTACAAACCCTAATAAAAGAGCATGCTCCAAATGCCGATTATGTTCATTGTGCTGCGCACGCTTTAAACTTGGTTTTGAACGATGCTGCGAGACATGTTCGTGAAGTATCGACTTTTTTCGATAATTTAGAAAAAATATATACTTTTTTTGGCAATAGTATAAAACGCTGGGCTATGCTAAGTGACGATTCATCTGAAAAATATTTGATCACCCTTAAAAAGGTATGTCCTACCAGATGGTCTTCTAGGAACGACGCTTTATTAGCAGTAAAGAAAAAGTTTTTACTAATCATGAAAACTTTGTACCAACTAAATTTAATTTCAAATAAAAAAGATAAACGTGAAGAATGTAAAAGTATAAATAATATTTTAGAGAGTTTTGATTTCTTAGTGCTCGTTACATTTTTTTCTTCACTATTTGAAATTATTAATCCTGTTTCTAAAGCTCTACAGCATGAAAATAATGACTTACAGAAATCTAGTATTTTATTAAGTAATCTTTTAAATAGACTGTGCCAATTAAGAAATCAGAATTCATTTAATAGTTTACTAAATGAATCCAAAGATTTAGCAAAAGAGTGGGGGGTAACAACTGTTTTTAAAAACAGTAGGCGAAAGATAACGAAGCGTTTTTTTGATGAGTTATCACAAGATGAGAGAATTTCCTACCCGGAATCCTATTTCAAAGTCAATGTATACTATTGCTGCTTAGATATATTAATTTCTCAAACTAAAGAAAGATTTCAGAGCCTTTGCAACCTGAGTAGTATATTCGAAATATTACAACCGGAGAAACTCATATCTTCTTCAAGCGAAGAGATATTAAACGCTTCCGGAAAACTGTCTGCTAAATACAGTAAAGACATCTCACTTAATCTTTGTGACCAATTAAAGGCTCTAAAAACATGCTTAAATTCTGAAATTAAAAAAATTTATTCCATTAAAGACCTCATTGAATTATTGCTAGTAAAATTCAATAGTCTTGCATCCAGTTTTCCCGAGGTAATCACAGCATGCTTTTTATTCTTGACCCTTCCAGTTACAACCGCAACGGCAGAAAGAAGTTTTTCAAAATTAAAACTAATAAAAAATTACATAAGAACTTCGATGGGACAAGAACGGCTGTCAGACATCTCACTATTGTCCATAGAGGCAGAAACTTTAGAAAAACCAAAATCATCATCAGCCATAAATGATTTAATAAATCAGTTTGCCGAAAAAAAGGCAAGGAGAGTGAATATTTAAAATTCGATTTTTATTTGTAAAATGGGTAAATTATGTGATAAATAAATATTTCTTCTCACAATATTTTTTTTCTTTTGTGAAAAATCTTTACCTCCATATAAGGGCCTCCAAAAAAATTTTTATACGGGGCCCCGACAAGGCACGCTACGCCACTGGCTGGAAGACTTCTATATCATAATCAGCCCGGTTGCATACAAGCTTTTCCCCCTCCCTACCGACTACCCTCCTCCTTTCCATCATTTATTTAACTTCTCTTGGTGTTTACAGAAGCGAAAATCGTCTGACCCCCAAAAGGAAAGACTCCATCAAAGCCTCGTCTTTTAATCAGCAGATATATCGGTTAGCAGGTGAGGTTGGCTTGAACCCCGAAGATCTTTTTTTAGTAATTAGTAAAATATATTAGCAGAAAAATCCATATTTGAGTAAATTCATTATATGCAATTGATGAATTTTAAATTGAAAATCTACCTGGTGAATATATTTTATAATCATAATACAAGTACATAAATAAACGAAGCGTGCTCAAAAGATTTTTTGGACTGTCATGTACGAGCACAGTCTAAACGTAATGACTGACACATTTGATGTATTATTCTAATAATTTGAAAAGGACTTTTCAATACTACTACTTGCGCTTGGTTTGGTTACCATTCACAAAGATAGAATAATAATGATCGCCTGAAAATGTTTAAAATCTGTGAAAACAAAGTCGAATAGAATTTTGTTACTTTATGACTGGGAATCTTTGTAAAACATGTATTATAATTCATCCACAGTAGATTGAAAGAGTCTACTTTAAATGTGAGCAATTAAAACCATACTTTGTGTTACTTTTCGTTCCATATCACGATAATGACCTGAATGTTATTGTATTTTAATATGTTAGCTGAGCACTGCTGGTTGCTCAATGTAGGTAGATAGCAAACCTTTGTCTCATTTCATAAACGACCGATTATTGAGGCTTAACAACCACATAAATAGATCGACTTCATTGAAAACATACATATTTCTTTGTTTTCTTCCAGCCTTCATCATGGATAGTGATATTGCTGCACAAACGCTTCGTTTAGAATCGTGGATGAATGATTTGCCACCCCAACTTAAAGAAGTGCCTTTGATTTATCTTGCCATACCAGGTATGTGTTTAAAAAGTTATCTTTTTACTCCTTTATTTAAAAATATTAAATATACTTCCTTGTAACTGTTTTACTTTACTCGAATCCACTGTTTCGGTCGTAATTCCAAGGCTAAATACCAAACTTTGTATTAGCTCATCATATAATTTTACTGTCCATTTTTCTTTTTTCTAAATGTTTTACTCTTGGTTGGTGTGGTAATGGTATGGTTCGCCTTTGACTTCTACGCAAGTCTTTCTATTTAACATTCTAAATATGTTAACCCCTAATCAAACAAAGGTAACTATTTTACCACTAGAGTTTTTTTCTGAAAATGCCGAATTCTATTCGCTTTGCCAATACTACATGTCTAAATAAATAAATAAATATTGTAGGACAGAGTACACAACGCCATCTAGACCCAAACTAAGCAGAGCTTGTCATATGGGTTCTAGAATGCAGATAAACATACTTAAATACTTTTTTTTGTAAATAAATACCTATTATTCATAGAAACAACTAGACCAATGCAAATATATATATTTGCACCGAGCGGGAATCAAACCCGCGACCTTTGGTTTAGCAGTCGAATGCACTACCGCTACGCCAATGTTACTTATTGCATTAAGGACTTTGTATTCAGTTGCCGATAAAATCTATAAATGTTACTTATTTAGTTTACTAATAAAATTTATTTCTAATATATGTAATCTCAATATCTGTCAAAGATCACTTGTCACTTCGAGGTCATGTCAAAGTTGGCGCACCATTATTTTTTAGTAAAATATCAAGGTTTTCGCCGCTCTTGGCAGATTTTTTGTAATTTTGTTCAACATAAATTCTGATAAGAGCTTTTCCTATCCAAATTCATTAATTATAGTATTTGTTGCCTCAGCTCACTAGTTAGCAGCGCCCGCAATGGAGTATTATGGGTTATGATATCTTAAATAAGTGGTAAATAATTACACCTCTGCCTACCCCTTCGGGGATACAGGCATGAAGTTATGTTATGTTATTTACCATTATCCATTCACGCTTTGACAAAAATTCAATATATATATATATTTCTTTGTTAATGCTTATGGAGTTTTAAATGTTATTAACTCCTGGAACTTTATAAGGTTACTTGATATTGGACTTTTTTTAGATTTAATAAACAATATTGAGTTACCATATTATCCAAAAATCAAATAAATTGTAAAATTGTATTTCTATTTAATGTATTTAAATTTAATTTAATCCAAAATATAAAAGAAAAGCAGGAGGAAGTCACTAGTCAAGAAATAAAAAATAAACCAGAATGGACAATCGTAACTATTTACTATTTTTGTATTATATATATTGGTATACACTTATAATGTAATATATTGTGTATATGCTTAAAATATGACTGATTTATATGTAATTTTTGTTTATTTATCTATGTATAATTTATTTTTCTTCTTTTTCATTGTTAATTGTACACTGCCCTTATCCATCTCTTTTGATTTCTATCCATCCAAAGGTTGCCTGGAAGAGATCGCTGTTAGCGATAAGGCCGCCCATTGTACATTTATTAACTTAAGTCGAGTATTATTTATTTTTTACTACTTTTATGGTGTACAATAAAGAATATTTTATCTTTTATCTTTATCTTGTACCACCAAATTGCAAAATATCTTTAACCTAAACAATAATAAATAGGCAATTATTTACCACCCGTAAAAGTTCAAATTTTGACAAAAAATATGAAATTAGCGACCCCCAATTACCAAAATATCAACGTGAATTTTAAAAATTATGCACTCCGGCTTGCATTTGCTTAAGGGTGTATCACAGCGCCTTCAATACAAGCTATACTACATAGTATATGCTACATAGTAGTGCCCATGACACACTGCGGGCACGCGCTAGGGGGGGGGGGGATCGAAGACGTATTCTTGTATAGTTTCAGGCCCCTCCGACAAGGCGCTGAGTATGGCACAGCGTAGGGGCTTTAGTGTGTGAGAGCCACACAACCGCGCGGCCAAAGCGCGGTATGCCGTAGGACATTTCCCCTGACGAAACAAAAAAATAGGTATCAGGGTGGGATAAGTCTATTAAAAAACCCACTAAGTTGAGGCATGAATGTGATTTTTTTTCACTTACTACCCTTTCATCGTTTTATAGTGCTCTTGAAACTATTTCTGTGTACCAAAATCAAACCAACCAAAATCTATTTGATTGTGATGTTGATAATTTATACATTATGCTACTTTCATCCAGGTGTATGAGATAGCTGACTTACCAACAATTATATAGGTCAAGAAAACATTCCGATAAAACGGGTAAATTACCAATTCTTTAGTGTATAACCAAAAACAAAAGAATATAAATTGAGGTTGATAAATATTTAACACTTAAGTGGATTTCACCAATGATAGGAACAGAAAGAACTGTGTTAATAACATTAGCAAAATGCAAGGACCCAGTTTAGTTTATGGATATTCACTGGTGAAATCCAGCTTTATAATTTATATTAGCTGCCATATTAACCTTTCAATGTTTTTTTTTTAATATTGATTTTATGAAGCATACAAGTAAGCTAAGCTAAACAACTAAAGGCTATTACATATGTATACAGCTATTATATACAGCTATTCTCAAATTCATGTCAACAAATCCATAGTAATCCATAGGAATACATAGAAATCCATAATAACAAAAGGTTAACAATTAGTCGCCACAAATATTATCTCCATCTCTAACAAGTATAGTGTGAACAGTCATTGCCTAATCAAGACAGGAAGGACAGTAACTTGCAATTTTGTTATAATAAAATTCTTAAGAGGTTTTTTAATAAGTGTTAATCACATTCCAGGTAGCCATGATTCCATGACATATGGAATAACACGGTCTAGCAAACTAGCACCAGATGCTGAGCCAGTACTCCATCGACTGTACCCATTATTCCGAGGTACGATCTTACGATGGACCATTACGCAGGCCAGTGACACTTGGCACCAACTTCTCATTGGCATTAGGTATCTTGAAGTAATATTAGCACATGCGCACTATGTCCTTTATCACTTAGATTCGCTTTTACTTTTTCGCTTTTACAGCTCATGTAATATATAAGTACATATTATAACTATAACATACTATTCTTTGTATATTTTAAAGTAATAAATATACCCAGATACAGAAGATTTCCAGGGATTTCCTTTCAAGGTTTCCAGTTATAGATTTCAGTGACGGAACATCGCGTGGTTGTAGTCGGTTCCATTCCGACAACCACCTGACCCGTAGGGGTTTCCACACGTACAAAAATGTACCAAAGAGACTTCATCATCATCATCGTAGTTTCTTATGCGATTATATTTCAAATGACTATTTACTAGGCACATAACAGACTTGACGAACATAGGGCACGTTCGAAGCAGTTCGAGCTCACTGAAAGGAGTACCGCGTTGTTTGGCAATTGCACCTTTGGCATAATCTGCCGAAAGTTGATATGACTCTCTGGAACAACTTGTAGATAACTTAGGAGTCAGATGGATCTGTAGTGCTTCAGCAAAGGCTTTTTTGCAGAACAGGACCAGCTCACTCCCGGTTCATGGCATACATGTTTAGCCTTGCTGGATTAAAAAGGCATGCTAGTTCTTTAGGGTTCGAATTTTGCCTGCTGTTAGACGCACGATACTAACTCCGTCATAGCCAGCAGACTTGTTCTGCAGAGATTATTTTTTGTTCAGGAGCAATCATCACGTTTCTGGCAACTGGCAACAATATAATGAGCAATAAATTCATCACATACTTGACAACAATTTCATACTTCTTTAAAAATGAAGTAGCTGAAAATTCCTGCATGAAATATAAATGTCAGAATTTTTACCATATTTCTGGAATCAGTGCATGTTCAACATTGTTTGCGAGAAATAACTATTACTGAATCTTTATACATGCAATGTCACTATTTTTCATAATGACATTATTTATCACTATTTCACCACAGTTCTTAGAATACTCAAAATAGATCATTCTAATTATTTTTGAAGATGAGGATTGTTGAAAGTAACGCAAATATAATTATGATTTCCAGGTATCTTGATCTGAGGCTGGCTACAATGCCAAACGAGGAAAACTTTTACTTCACCCATGGTTTATACGGAGAAGAAATCTCAAAAGCTCTTACTCAGGTCAAGGAGTTTGTTGACACACATCCTGGAGAGGTAATTACACATAAGCAGAGTATGATATAGAGAGTATATAACTTTATATTTTAGCCGTCCGCAGCGTCGAGTGGGACCAGGCGCGGGCGCCCGAAGCGGATGGCGTAACGCAACGTTGCTCTATGTATTTGCATGAAACAACACGCCACGGTCTTATAAGCTTTTTAAATGTTAGGAAAATCTTTGTTTATGAAATTGAACTTCTAATGTTCTATTCTCATATACCGCGCATTTTTCTTTTTCTAGTGCTAACTATATTGTGCCTATTGTGACTACTCACTGACACATACTACTTATTGTACAACGCAAAATTGTGACTTCCAATTAAAAAGTTAATCAATAAGTTTTTTAACTTTCCAGGTGGTCATCTTAGACTGTCAACATTTCTATGGGTTCACTCCACATCACCATCAGATGCTGATGCGATATTTACTGAATCTCTATGGTCCGAAACTTGTGCCTCGACAACTCGATCTCAGAACAATCACGCTCAATTCACTCAACAGATTAAGAACGCAGGTATGCATTGTTCAATTGCCTTGAATAATTAACAGCTTTTTGGGTCTTGTTATGACTGGAGTCAAATTAATCGAATACAATTGAAAAATGGAAAGCATATTGTTGGTATATGCAGCTATGGTCTGAAGCCTGCGACATAATTATGCCAGTATTTTATTTTAATTACAAACCGAACTTATAATAGAAACTACATTCACTGCGAATAGTAAGTAATTTTAACGCACAACTTTCAGATAATAGTAGTATACCGTAATGAGTCAGTATACGCAACAGGGGAGTTCTGGCAACCACAGATGTTACCCTCGCCTTGGCCGAGGCAGGACACGGTCACCGGTCTCATCAACTACCTCGAGAACGTAAGGAGACACCCCAGCACAGGGTTCGTCCATCAAGCTGTTCTCACGCCTACACCTTCATTTATTGTTCTCAGGTATATCTTAAGTTCCATCTGATCTAATAACATGTGTAGCGAAACTTTTTACAAACTCACAAGTCACGGATATAACGAATATAATTTTACATTATCAATTAAATTTAGGAAAATATACTTTATAGGCACTATTCCAAAATCTATTTATTTTTAAACAATACCTTAGATTATTTAATTTAATTGACAACATTTTCGGAATTCGGCGTACATGCTAATTCAAAAACGGCATCATCACATTTTCAGATGGATATCAAGTCTCCGCGAAAAATGTGCGGTACCAGTTCAAAAAGAAGTGTTACCCAAATTATCGGAGTTCAGTCCCGGCCCACCATTACCCGGTAATTCTGCCGCCGGTATACGCGCCCCCGTCAATGTCGTAATCGGTGACTTTGTCGATATGAACGATGCCTTATTCAGCCGTACAATCATTGATCTTAACATGAAACTTTTGAAAAATACTGATATTGTATACCACAATTACGGGTAAGAATAATTTAGTATGAAGTAATTTAATTTTTGTATGGTTTAGCTTTTTGGCAGTATCATTTTCTTCACGAATGTACCTGAGCATTTTTTTTACATATTTACAAATTAGATTTAAGTTGTGATATGAAATCATTTTTTATTTGCTGTAATCAAATGTACAATTTTAATATATTTGCCATTGTGATATTCTATTGTTCCATTTAAATCAATACATACCATTCAAGTGCCTGAAATAATACATAGCATTCAAGTGCCTGAAATAAAGTTTATTTTGCAATCATTGTGTTTCAATACAAAAAAGGGTTCACTAGGAACTTGATTTACCAAACACGTTATTACAGAACTCATCTAACTTTATTCTTTCACATAGATCTTTGAAAGACCACTTCTTCTTTTGCTCTGAGGAAACTTCATTGTTATCCAAACTGGAAAATAATTGATCGGATAATTCATCAGAGATTTCTATTATTCTACAAATCTTGTCTAAACGTTCTAAATCTTCTAAAGAGTTTGTTAAATCCGCTATGTTTAAGACTTGAGACTTTCTTTCGTTGATTTGGAATGAGTTGTTAGAATCAGATTCACTCACGCTGTCCAGTTTGTCGTAAAGATCCTGTTTGACTCGAGTTCTGTCACCATTACTGATAGTAGTTACAGTATTGGCGAGGCTCCCACTTGGCGATAGACTGTCAGTTACACCTGTTTCTGCAATAACTCTTAAACCTGCTAAAATCTTTTTGTTTAAATCTAAGTTTTTACGAAGGTCATCAGTATCCACCGGCGAATGTTCATTATCAATATTTAAAACGTTGTTTGAATCCGAATTCTTTAATATTATATTACGCTTTTTTAATTTTTCGTCAATTAAATGCATATCGTAATTTTTGCTTGGCAAAAACTTTGTCAAACCTTTTATATAATAGCTATCGGGCCCCTCCTTATTAATAAGTAGTTTATCTTCTAAATTTTGACTCTCATTTGTATCTTTCGCGCTATGCGTTATATTTGTATCTTCTTTAAGTTTTATAAAGTTATTATCAATTTCATTCTCTTCATAGCGTTTCTTAGAAACTAACGGAACAGATAAGTTTAACTCATTAAAAACATTCTCAACTACTTGGTTGGTGATTGCATATGTTAAAGACTTTATAGTCTTCGCCACTTGGGGATTTAAGTTGGTGTCTTCTGAAGCAGACTTTTTATTTAGTATAATATCTGAATCACCGTTGATTTTCAAAATGTTTGATTTTTCATCTACACTGCTACATACCTCTTTATGGACGTCTCTCTGTATAGTTTTTTCTGTACTGCTGCATACCTCTTTATGAACGTCTCTCTGTATAGTTTTTTCTGTATTTGTTTTATTAATTTGAGTATAAGAAATTGTATTATCTTCCACTACTGAGATATTATTCACAGTTTCTGATCGTTTACATTCAAAGGCTTCAGTTTTTTTATTACTATTTTCAATATTACAGTGACCTATAACCATATTTTTGAAATCTCCACAATCTTTAAATACCCGATTATTTACTTTAGGTTTTAAATAGATTCTCTTGCTGATGTTAAGTGCGTCTTCGGGACAGGAATTGAAGGTAGATTCTACCTTTAACTCTACGTTTGAATTAACTTTCAGAACTTCTTTGTTACCTAGACACTGTACATTAAATTTACTACTGTAAGATTTTTTAAGCAAGTCCTCGGTGATAATTAGCATTTTCGAAAATTCTCTTTTAACACTCTCTAAACGCTCTTGAACCTTCATACAGTCGGTTTGTTGGAAAGGGTATTTAGGACTAAATGTTATGCAACTATGGAAGAACGAATTCCTATTTTGTCTAATAGAAGTTTTAGATGAATCGCAATTATCATTCCACACTTTGAATATTTCATTTTTCTTTTTTGTATCATAATTTAGCACAGCGTTAGCAGTCCCAGACCTTTGTGAAAGGAGTGGTTTGCGAAAAAGTAGGGGCCGAGGGCTTGGAGCAGGCTTCGTTTTAATATCATCATGGGAATTGCTACATAAAATCTTATCTGTAGATGTAGTTACATATTTACATTGTATGGTCATCTCTTGGTTAGGTTTTGGTTTCATGATTCGTTTCGGCATTCTAGCACGCACATACGTTGTTTTACTTATCAGTGTATTTGATTGAAGAAACTGCATCTCAGAATAAAATATTGAGTCCACGACTCTACAAGCGTACGAGTACTCGTTTTCATACCAACAGATAATTTTAAAAAATGTTGGTCTCAGTTGTAAACTTGAATCGACGTCTAGAATACAAGAATGACTGTCGCCTATGAAGTCTGATGATACTGCATCTTCGTTGGATATTCTTATAATATTTTTAAGACCTCTTTGACTTGCTATTTCTACGGATTTAACGATATCTTCTATTGACGTGCTTGCATCTAGTCTGTATAATAACAATAATAATTAATTAAAAGTCGTAACTAATTCATGTGTCATATTAGAAACAAATGTCACTGGTATTACCAATCTCAAATTTTGATGCCATTACTCATAGATTATTATACATATGCCATTACTTATAGAGCAAGTACCCAGGTTCACCAAAACTCATTGATTTTTTTACAAGGATAAAATGTAGGGGATAACGTTTCAAGGCATATACAGTCATGATGATGATGATGATGATCACCTTGACTTTTATATTTCATAAACTAATAAATAAAACATATAAGTATAATATTAACTTTGTTCTCTGGGAATTATAAAAATACTTAAACATCCACTATTGGTTCATGTATTTCTATGTAAAAAAGTGGCCAAGTGCGAGTCGGACTCGCCCATGAAGGGTTCCGTAGCAGCAAGTAACAAAATAATGCTTTTTTTTTAAATGTTATATTTGAGTTGATTGAATGAAAGGTAACTTGCGTTTTACGATTTATGACGTATTAAAAAAAACTACTTACTAGATCTCGTTCAAACCAATTTTCGGTGGAAGTTTACATGTACATCATATATTTTTTATTTTATTTTATCATTCTCTTATTTTAGAAGTTACAGGGGGGAAGTTACACATTTTACCACTTTGGAAGTGTCTCTCGCGCAAACAATTCAGTTTAGAGAAAAAAAATATTAGAAACTTCAATATCATTTTTGAAGACCTATCCACACGTATGGGTTCGATGAAAAAAAAAATGTTTGAGTTTTAGTCCTAAGTATGGGGAAGCTCCCAAAATTTATTGTTTTTTTATTATTTTTGTGTTAGTTCTTATAGTTTCGGAAAAAGTGGCTGTGACATACGGACGGACAGACAAACAGACATGACGAATCTATAAGGGTTCCGTTTTTTGCCATTTGGCAACGGAACCCTAAAAATGGTTTGTAAATATAGAAGTGTACCCAACTTTTGTCGTTGACTGTACCTTGTGTATACATATGCATACCTGCTAGCTTGTTCCGGCGGCTATCTGTCAGTAGTCAGGTGCTAAAGGTAGGTTAAAAATATTATCTAGTTCACCTTCATTTGTAGTGCTGACTTTTACGTATGTGTTAGAAAATAATGCATACGCTCAAGGTACAAATAACCGCCCCCACTGGCCGGCGGGGGGGGGAGGGGTATCCGAAGGGATTTCCGCAAGAAAAAAAAAATTACAAACCTACACTACTTTACCCCATACATTTACTCCTTGTAAAAATCAGTGAGTTCAGGCGATAGTGGGCTCCTGATTATGTAAAGCATATTTTGTGTGAACATCGTATAGCTCAAGGGGATAAATACACTGTATCAGTGAGATGAAATGATTCTACTATTTTACTAAAATTATTAAACACTTGCAAAAATCACGCATGCATGGATTTTGATTGATAATCTACACAGTAGATTTATTATATTTTTAACTCTTCCAATATATGATATTGTCGGAAGTTTACGCGAATGTCACATACATTGAAATAAAACTATTTTTAACGGAGTCTCTCCGTGACCGTGGCTGCTGAAAAGCAACCGAATTTTATATTTTACCGAAACGTTGGGATCAATTCCCAACGTTTCGGTAAAAACATATAAATCGCGATAGAATCCGTTAATAGTTTTATCTCAATCCTTTCCAACCTTCACATACTTCATACAAATTTAAACGCAATCGTAAATATCAAGAAAATGGCATACTTAATAGTTATGTCTAGAACAGAGACGTTTATTATCGGAACTCTGAACGCTAGTCCAGTCATTTTGTCCTTGACTTGTGGTAAGATCTTGCCTAGGGCTTTACATGCCCCCGTGGTAGCCGGGATTATGTTCTGATTAATGCTTCTATGATCTCTCCAATGCTGCAACAGAAAGATATTTATATAAATAAATTAATTAAGATATATAGATTAAAGGTGTATTAAATATAAAAGGTGGAGAGGATCAGAGAGGAAAGAGGACCCCTCGCTAGTTCTTGTTGAGATGTTTATATTTTTGTTTTATAGGGTTCCGTTCTTCAAAAGGTAAACAAAGGAACCCTTATAAGATCACTCTCTCACCGATTATCTCAGGAACGGGTATACCTAGCAACTTGAAATTTATGCCAGATACTGGATACCCTATTACCTGGTGTACAAAAGTTCCTGAGTCAACACGATAGACAGATATGGGCAAATTCAGATTTTCGCGAAAACTTGTAAGTACCAAAATTATCCTTAATTTAAGGTAAATTAATAAGTACTACGGTAGTAAGTACGGAACCCTTCAGGCGCGAGTCCGACTCGCACTTGGCCGGTTCTTTTTGTCAAACCATTTGTTAATGGGAAAAACCTCGTTCATTCGAACACCAATCCCTCTTGCATCGATAGATTGCACAAGGAGGCGAGGTTCCGGTTTCCTACTTTCCATATTTTGGCTTTTACGGGAGCGGCTTAATGTTAAAGTTGCCTTGGGCCCCGAGGATCTTGATGGGGTCAACCCAACTATAGGCAGAACTTAAATCTAGGTAGTATATTGTTTCGATCCAACTTCTAGTATCAAAACATAGTCAAAAGCTTTTACATCATAATATTCTGATAATTATTTCACTTTTATTACCTTTCCTCTTAGGCAAAGACCGTCCAGGGGCTTGAGTGAGGGTGTCATTGCATGTATACTGGTTACGAACCCTTCCACTACACCGAATTGGTCATTTAGCACTTTGATAATTGGAGCCAAACAGTATAAAGTGCTTGATGCACAGGATATCACCTTATGACCTGGAAAAACCACAACAATAGAGTTCACCAGAATACCCAAGTGACACTTCGGATAGATTTCAACGTACCAACAATAGGTACACCTAAGTCCCCTGGCGTCTGTTGACCCGAGACGGCGTGCGGTTTTAGTCGGTTCAAACCCGACATAACCGCCCCCGTTGGCCGGCGGGAGGGTTACCCAAAGGGATTCCCGCACGAAAAAAGAATTGGTACACCTAAGTCGGCTCAGCTAAACTGATTTTTACTTAATTGAATTGACAGAAAAGTAGTAACGCAGTTTAATTCGCCTTGATCGCAGTTTCATTCGTTGGTGAAATAGCGATTGAATTGATTATTTTGCCTCACACAGTTTTACCTCTCGTCATTGGTTTTCATTAGCCGATTGACTCATTATATCTATTGTACAGTTGAAATTAAACCAGAAGTTGATTATATTATGTATGTTAATTTTTGAAACCAGAATGTGGAACGAATAATAATAATAGGACATATTACACAACGCTATCTAGACCCAAACTAAGCAGAGCTTGTCATATGGGTTCTAGAATGCGAATAAAAATACTTAAATACTTCTTTTTTTCATGCATTTAATTAAATACAAATTAATTATATGCATGGAAGAAAGATTCATATTATTGTATTGCGTCTCTTAAACATGGATCTTAGTCCAGACTTATATCGTGTAACTGAAATATGATGTCACAATTTTTACTACTTCATTGTTTATCAAACCTTCAATTCCTCTTTTCTTTTTAATATCGAAATAAGCAATCAAATTGATTCTAGCCTGGATGTCACTGTTTAGAACTTAACCCTTACCTAATAGCTTTCATATTATAATCTGTTACTTACCTGAATCCAGCATATAGTCATTCACGCCTAGTATGACCATGGGGACGTCTACACTTGGAGCTGTCACTATAACTCGTCTGACCCCTTCGCTTGCTAAGTGACCCTAAAAAATTGTTATAAAAAAAATTGGTATTTTTTTTTAAAATCATTTTTTTAAATATTGTAGACGTCAATATGACTTTACCTCGCCTGATGGTAAGCTCTCAGGAATGGGGGTCACCATAACAGACACCGACAAAAAATAAGTCTTTAGTCAAAATGCATAATTTTTAGGTTTAGGTAGTATCACCGGCCTGGAGGTGGCAGGTGGGGCCGCCTGTCACCCCAGCAGACGCAGGCCGGGCGATGAGCGCCCTCCTCCTTTCTGGGGTAAGATGGGGACACCGTGGTCCCCACACCCAGGGGCCATCTCAAAACTATAAATGGCCCAGGGTCAGCCAAGGTGCAAAGGATCTGCCTTATTAGACCACCTTAAACCCCGGCATCAGAGTTCTGAGACGGCGTGTGTTTTTGGTCGGTTCGAATCCGACATAACCACACCCGCTGGCCGGCGGAGGTCTCCGTGGGGATTTCCGCACGAAAAAAAAGTACTATCACAGGACTACAATTTATGACATCTCGAGTACAAATATTATGCAAAGGGCTTTATTTCCTTTCTATACATAAGACTTAAGAACAAACCGATGCTTTATCCAAACTGGTGAACATTCCAGATGCTTCGATGACGTACTGAACTCCAGCTCTGTCCCATGGCACGTCCGAAGGGAATTTTTCTTGAAACACTTTGATTTTCTGATCTGTTGGCATATGGAACGTGGAAATTGTTACATACAAAGTGTATATTGATTTAGATTTAGACAGTTGCTGGTATTCCTCTCGAGATTGGAAGGTCAGACAGCTCCCATAAAAGCTAAATCTTAAAGAGGTGAATGGAAGGTGAAAGCCTCAGATCACCGCTAAGATGATGAATCATTTACCGTTAATTATTTTTGTAGAGAAAAAATGGACTTGAGTGAATTATTTTCGAAGGCCATTGTTATACATTTCAATCGTCACGGTGGTAGTTCACGTCGTCGATTAATAATGTTTGTTAATTTTTGCCGTTAGATTGGTTGTGCAGTGTAGGTAAGCCCTGTTCGAAACTGGAGTACCTGGACTGGAGCCCTACTAGTCAACACCTTATGGGCCTTAACAAACCAACCTCCAAAGTCCCACGTCTTACAAAATAAATAAAACATAATAAACTGGGTAAGTAACGGCATAAGAATGATTCAGTTTTTATTATTCTTATGATAACGGGTAAATATAAAACAAACTGCTAGTTAATGGAGTGGTGAACTTTTGTTACAACATTTAGATTTGGTAGCTACCTACTTAAATTTTTTGACTTCCAAACCCTACACTGCCTTATTGTTATACGAAAGAGCATATAGAATGACGATATATCTCTTTTTTTTAAATAGATTTCATTATCTTGTTTATTATTTATAGTTACGAAACGCCTACTTCATATCAATATAACTCTGGTGACAGCAGGTCAGGTCAGGGAGATAATATGGCAAGTTAGTTGGGATAAAAAGTAAAATGGTGTGTAAAATAGGTTTCTGCTCCATATTTCTTAACCCCCGACGCTAAAACGACGGGGTATTATAAGTTTGACGTGTATGTGTGTATATCTGTGGTATTGTAGCTCCCGAACGAATGAACCGATTTTGATTTTCTTTTTTTGTTCAGGAGTGTTCTAAGGTAAAAAAAAAAAAAAAGGTATGTCTGGGGTTTTAAAATTTTCAATTTTTTTCTTACCACAATTTACATAAATGTCAATACTGAGTCTGCGTAGTAATGTTCCTTTCTTCAGAGTCTTCAGTAAGTCAGGATAAATGAGTTAGGTATAAAGATAAATATAATTCTTACCATTAATAGTGATTTCATCGTCTGTGTGCGTAACACTTCCTCTGAATTTGCCATGTGTGGAGTCGAACTTTATTAAATAACAAATATACTCGATGTCGATTGCCGGATCATTGATAGCAGTTAACTGAAAAAATAGGGATTGACATCAGCATATTATCAGCAAATGCACCTCAAACATAACTAGGTATGTATTAGATTAGGTATAGTACCTCATCTAATGCACTACTGACCCGAAGTTACAGAATGCTGCGTGATTCACGGCTCTCATCACGTTACTTACCTACTGCTATACTTAGGTAATAGCAACTTGGTCGCATGCAAAAAAAAACACTTATTTAGTCAAACCATGGTATAGGTACACGGCTGGTGGCAAATGATAGGTATGAGGTGGAGATAGGTATGTGGGCTATGGCCACCTGGTTCACTAACGATGGATCCGATCAGTAGGTAGCTATCTGCTTTACCAAAGTTACTCATCGACCCCAGCTATTATATAAATATAATTAAAATATTAACAGGTCCATCTTTTACTTTATGCTAAGCGCCTATTATTATTATAATAATAAATATATTATTTATTCTAAGACATTTTACAAAGCGCTATTCAGCTCAAAGTACCTTTTTTTTCGTGCGGAAATCCCTTCGGATACCCCCCCCCCCCCCGCCGGCCAGTGGGGGCAGTTATGTCGGGCATGAACCGACTAAAACCGCTCGCCGTCTCGGGTCATCCGACGCCGGGGTGTTCAAAGTAAGTAGGTACATTTTTTTTTTTTTCGTTTGGAAATCCCCTCGAATACCCCCCCGCCGGTCAGCGGGGGCGGTTATGTCGGGCATGAACCGACTAAAACCGCTCGCCGTCTCGGGTCAACCGACGCCGGGGTGTTCAAAGTAAGAAGGTACCTTTTTTTTTTTTTTTTTGTTTTTTTTTTTTTTTTATCGTGCGGAAATCCCTTCGGATACCCCCCCGCCGGCTAGCGGGGGCGGTTATGTCGGGCTTGCACCGACTAAAACCGCACGCCGTCTCGGGTCTTCAGACGCCGGGGTGTAAGGTTACCCATAGAGCATATCCCTCGCACCTCGACTGACCCTGGGCCATCTCACCACTAACAGCATCGCTCATCCTGTCTCCTCTGAAAGCAGAGGAGTACGGAGAGCGATGTGTTCCCGCCACGTTGGGTATTGGCCGACGATCAATGCCAACCCTATGAAGGGGTGAAGGGGAAGCCATTGACCGCCGCCCAGGGTGTACCGGCCGCTACGATTCCGTTCCCCCCGGACTGCAGCGGGATCGGAATCGGAGCGACACTCGAGGAGGTTACCCAACACACACCCCAGTAAGAAGGTACCTATAGCTTGGGCACGCCGCAATAGCGGCGGTAAGGCCCATCATGGAGGATTGGCTAGAGAGGCGACACGGAAGCCTCTCGTACCGACTGACGCAGGTGATCTCCGGGAAGGGGTGCTTCGGGGACCACCTGCATCGGAATCGGATCAGGAAGGAGCCAACGCCTGAGTGTCATCACTGTGACGCGAGCGAGGACTCAGGGCTGCACACGCTGGCGGACTGCCCGGCGTGGGAGGTGCCGAGGCGTGACCTCGTGGCAGCCATCGGGGTGGGAGTCCTCTCGCTCGGCAGCATGATTGCGGCAATGGTGCGGAGCGCGAGCACGTGGGCCGCCGCCACCTCCTTCTGCGAGCATGTGATGCTCGCGAAGGAGATGGCGGAGCGCGCCCGGGAGAGATTCAGAACTCTCCCGGCCCGCCGAGCCCGCAATATGCTCGCCGCGCGTCGCAGGCGACTCAGGCGCCGGAGGTCGCTTAACGACCTCCGTCCTCCATGAGCGCAGGCCTGGGGGTGGCAGGTGAGGCCGCCTGTCACCCCAGCAGAAGCAGGCCGGGACGGTGGGGCGACTAACGCCCCTCCCCCAAACCGGGGCAAGACGGGGACACCGTGGTTCCCAAACCCGAGGGGGCCATCTCGAAACCGGAGATGGCCCAGGGTCAGTCGGGGTGCGAGGGATATGCTCTATGGGCAACCTTACACCCCGGCGTCTGCAGACCCGAGACGGCGTGCGGTTTTAGTCGGTTCAAGCCCGACATAACCGCCCCCGCTGGCCGGCGGGTATCCGAGGGGATTTCCGCACGAAAAAAAAAATAAAAGTACCTATAGCTTAAATAGCTTGTTTTAAGAGTTCTAGAATGCGATGAAACATATTTAGATTCATTTTTTTTTATCAACGCATACAATTGTTACGTATAAGTACATACAAACACCCAAACCAATGTAAATAAATAAATAAATATTGTACGACATTCTACACAGCACTTTCTAGACCCAAAGTAAGCATAGTTTAACTAGCTTGTGTTATGGCTTCCAGAATGCGGATAAACATAGGTACTTATATACTTTTTTGTTTTGTAAATATATACATATTATATATAGAAATATTATTATATTCATGGATACAAATATTTGCACTGAGCGGTTAACCCGCGACTTCCGACTTGAACGCTGTATCCACAGTACCCTTTGGCGTAGCTAGGTGTGTAGAGCCCCTGTGCAAAAAAGGTATAGGGGCCCTCATTAGAAAAACAGTGGCACTCCGGAAGTGCCGAAAGAAGTGAAAAATTTAACAATTATGTGTGTATTTTTTAAATTGTCAGCAAATATATTAATAGACCTCTGCTTACTCTATCAGAGATATTCATACAAGCGTCAGTATATATTATCTGATTAAAATTATCGTGACTTAAGATTCATATTAATCGCCTCTTTCAGCCACCTACCGGATTTAGTTTAAAAACGCTAAGTTAATAATCGTATTAACTTAGCTCCATCGGCTGTTGCCACCTTTTCAGCGTTACAACGTTTATTCATGATTTCATGATACAAGATTGACAAGAACATCTAGCTCGATGGAGCTTTTTTCAAATATTTAAAGTGTTGGAGCGTTCGGTGACGATGTCCCGAGTTCCATGATTTTTGTTCACCCAAAAAGTGCTCAAGGCGCCTAAAAAAGTTTCTACTACAAAAATAAATGTCTGCTTCCGGATACACTCTCGGGCGACTGGTGTTCTTGTCATAGTAGGCAAGCGCTAAAAGTGATTTCAGGATTTACTCAAGCCTGGCAAAATAACATAATGGGGGAAACCTTGCACTCTTTTAAGTACCCCTACGAAACATAAACCGTTTATATAGTGTCGCGTGTCTAGGACAACCGATTAAAATAGTAAAAGAAGAATGATTTTCTGATTTACTCGAGCGCGTCAGATTAAGGCAAGGTGAGCTAGTTACATGTGCATTTCAATAATACAATTTGACAATTTGCGCGTGACAGGTCATGAGTTTTGGTCGAGTCCAAATCGGCAGTCTTTTGAACAAGAGCTCCTTTAAAGTTCACTTCGCTTCTGAATATCTGACGGGCTCGGCAGGTTATAGGATATATATCATCAGGCTACTATCCAGGAGAGCGGAGCAGGAATCATAAATGTCAACAATAAATTACAGGTATGTATGGGTTAAATGGGTGCCACGGTGGCAGCGAACTATATTACGGGCGAAGCCGCGGTGTCGTTTGTTTAAAAAAAAATGGATATTTTAGCTAAGTGTCCCTTTAAGTGGCCCATCACGAATAACTGTTATTTTCACATTCGGGGTGAGCATCTCGAAAACGTTTGGGAATTCGGAGAAAGTGTATGAAAATAAAAGTTGTACCTATATAATTTGAACTGAGCTTTCATTTAGTAGTAGGATTTTTGCCTAGGATGCACCGTTTCTGAGGTATTGGCAAAATATCCAAAAGTGGTACCTTTTTAACCCTCTTCCCTCTTTCCGACTCCAGTCCGAGACGCTGACGCTACTAAAAGTCCTGAGACTTTTAGTACCTATGTTCACTTCCTATACCTACACACTTAACAAGTTTCAGAAGGAATGCTTACGGTCCCGCTCATGCACACTACAACTCCTTTCTTATCTGGATTATTTTGTAGGTGGCACTGATAAGTAAACATGAGTTTTATTACTGCTTCTTGATTATCTAGTTTTAAAAATAGTTTTGCTAAAATGCCATGATTAGGCTTATGTTGCAACATTTTTTTTACCCACGTTTCAAAAGTGGGAGAATTTTTTGCTATTTCAATATTAGATTTGCTAGTCAGGGCCCGAAGGCCCTCTTGGCTTGGGGTCACCGCACCGCATCGCCTAGCTTTACGATAGCTACACCAGTGGCTCTACACCTACGCCACAAAAAATAATATAAAATTTGCGATTAATCGTGCCCGAATGATCAATTCTGTGTGTCGATTAAGTTGCTGTGCCTAAAATCTTTTAATAATAATCATAGCCATTAGGTACACAAAAGAATCTAGGGCCTCGGAATAGCTAGACAGCCCTGTTAATAGGTAGCCGCATATTGACTACAGCACTGCGACGCGTTGAAAAAAAAAAAAGTAATAAAACCACACGGTGATAATGTCCGACTTTTAGCTGGAGATATTTATTCACGGTAACGTCTATATTATAGGGTCGCGAATACAATCTTTTATCAAAGTTTTTTTTAACAATGCTTATACATTATTAATAGATATTATATATTATTATATTTTGAGATTTTTTTAGATTGATATTGATTATGATATGATATTATTCTGATGATATTTTACCTGTATTTCCGAATTATGGAAACACGTTCTAAATGTTATTCTTCCTATCCGGCCAAAACCATTAATACCGACTCTTATAACCATACTCGATGTGCTTGGACTGATTAACCTTATAGATTTTGTTATAGATTATTATTTGGAGATAAAAAATATATTTTCATTATAAATGTGACATTTTGAATTACCCGCGTCAACCAACCAAAATAAATTGTCTCTGTTCAGAGTATAGAGTAGACAATCTTTAAATAATAGTTTTATCCCAAGAGGTCTATTCAAGATCTATTCAAAAATAATATTACATGCTTATTTTGTAATATTATTAATATACTCACCTATTATATTCACAAACATAAAATACAAACTTACAAAACATAGGATGATAATTCAGATAAAAAAAACGCTTTGTGGTCGCGTTGCTCTCTGTGCATATCATAGACACAGAAATGCACCTCAGATTTTTAAATGAAATGAGACATGTCGTGTAGGTACAAAAACAGAGACATGTGTCGTAAATTGACAATTTACTCACAATATGAGTAAATTGACAATTTACGACACATGTCTACCAGTCTTACTGAGAGGGAGAGTGATCGGAATTTTAGATTCATCCGAGCTTCTTGGGTAAGATATTACTGACAGAATATGGTGGTAACACATAAGTAACCTGTTCAGTGCCAAAGTACTGTGAGCATTTATGACACCTGTTGTCAACAAGCAGGCAGACTGCTTATTAGCCATTCTATTAGTTTAGAAAACTTATAGTTTTATAATCTATATAAAGTCGGGTTAGTGATACCGTTTATAACTCGAGAACGGGCAGACCGATTTTCATGATCTTTGATTTTTCAGATTTGTCTGCGCCTATAGGTACTGTGCCATTTCGTGGCTTCGTTTTTTACTGAAATTTTTACAGCTCCCGTACCACCGGCTAGTAGGGGTAGTTATATCGGACTCGAACCGACCAAAACCGCACGAAGTCTCAAGTCTCTAATCGGGTGTGAGGTGGACAAATAAGGTAATTTCCACGCACCCCTGCTGACACTGGGCCATCGACGACTTTGAGATTGCCTCCTTGGGATAAAGGTATCCCGAGGAGGCCATGTCAAAGCACATGTACTCAGTATAGGCACAGGCCTATACTAGCGATTAGGATAATTAAAAATATGAGATATTCATGAAATAAATCCAGCTGATAAGGTAATCAACATATCTTGATTCAAAAGGCGGAACGAAGTTTGCCGGGTCAACTAGTTGTAAATAAAGTAAATAATAACCATGTAAGAAAGTATTCACTGAGCCAATAGAAAACTAGGGGTAAGATGAGATAAAGATGTTTTTCATGTATAATAGGAAAATGCGTATAAGACGTGATAGCTAGATTAAATATTATGATCTGAATAATTATCGTCATTAAACATTCATTCATTTTATTTAGAAATATGTTCAAGATGGAAAACAAGCATGCCCATCTTATGGTAAACGATCACCGTAGCTTATAACTGATACCTGCAAGACCTGCCTAATGTTTGGCAAAAATCGTTCCCCAAAGTGTCATATGCCAAGGTAAGTTTCCCAAATTTTCATTTGGTAAAACAACTTTACGCAATTTTATAGTTAGCAATACTATTTTGGCAATTTATTGTTTAACTAATAATTACATGGCAAAGTTTCATTTTCCCAAGTATTAGGTAGTCAAATATTATGGCTTTCTTGTCATTTTGGATTTCGAAAAAGCTTAAGAAGCTAAGTATTTCAAGTTTAAGATCCAATTTTGAAAATACATTGCAGCATGAGTGTTTGTTTCACCTTGGACAAATAATTTACAGGTAAGAACTTCTATAATAATTATATTGCTATTATACAAATCAATTCCGGCGCTTCGAAAGCCGCTGCCGTGGCACGCTCTCTTCGCTCGCTCGGCTCGCGCTCTGTTGGGGCCACAGTTCTAACCTAACCTAACTAACTTTTCTGGCAGTTCCGATCTAGCCTACGCAACTTATATGAATAAATTTGAACGAGCTTACTTTTGGAATATATTTTTTCACAAAATAAAGCATTTGCTTAATGTATATTTGACTTTGTAAAATTTGAGCAAGTAAAATGTTGCCAAATGAATATTTGACGAAGTGATTAAAATGCGAAATATAAATTTGCTAAAGATTCTTTTGGGAAATGAAACTATGCGATAAGTTTTTTGGAAAGTGAAATTTGACGAAACATATTTTGCCAAACGGCAGGATCCCACAAGAGTAGGTATTCAATTAGAAAATATAGGTAAACCAAAAACTTGCTCAGGGCCAAGATCTTGTTCTCAATATAATCTTTACTATTTCCACACATTTGATAATTATGTATTAGATGAAACATACAAGTCTCTGTATTGCGCACCTTAGAGGGCATCTATTAATTGTGTGACGTAATTTTGATGATTTTTCAACCATCTCTCTCCTTGGTGAGATGTTATGAGATTTCACTCGACCTCCTCCCTTAATCTCACGTGAGATTTTTGAAAATATATTGGTAATTTTAATGTATAATTTTACTACGAAACTTTATAACCCTATAACTTCAATAGAAAATTTCATTAGATTAAGTTAATCAATTTTTTTACAAAAATATCAAGTAAATTAATCCCTTTTCCCTCCCCCATAAACGTCTCACGTGATTAATGGACGCCCCCTTAGTAGACCACAGTGTTATAACGTAGCAAGATTGCAGCGCCTACCATCGTATTTTAACACAAACTACTCCTCTTGCCACATGGGTCATTGGTATAGCAAGAGCAAGCAAAAGTGGTGTTAGCATTGGTTTTCTGATCATCATGAAGCACATCTTCGTTAAGAAATTGTGTAATAAACTAGGAATTCAGTGCAGGGTGTGACTGAAATAAATTAAGCTGAGCGAGCAGGACTCTTACTTGAAAAATAAGGCATCTTACTTCGGTCGCGCGCATAGCTAAGGCCGCGCGCTCGTGAAACTGTTTTTCGTTGATTATTCCTGAATGGTACATTGTATTCGAACAGTTGACCCCTCTAAACACTCAGCGGTGTCTACACTATCACCATGGCAAATTTGGTCAAGATCGGTATTGTGGTTCCGAAGGAGTACAGTCTCGAATAAACGGCTTAGCCACGTATAAGAGCTTACTAGGACGTTTAAACCAGGGATAACTTATCCTAGTACTACAATATATATATTATAAATATAATAATATATAAATATATATAATATATATACTATAACTACACCGTAGTTATTATATTGTATTACACAATTTATAAGGTAATTGATTAATAAGGGATAAGGGAAATTGTTTGAGCGATTAGAACAAGCCATAACATGGTATAAACCCATAATCAAACTACTAACATGTCTGTTTCAGTAATAGTCTATGGCTCATTTCATTGATCTTCTGGTAGTTGTCTATTATTACCACCCGTCTCAGTAAAGCTGCTTGTAGTCCTTGTCCTTCGCTGACATTTTAAAAATCCATCTTGCGAGGTGCACACATAATCTTGCTATCACATAAATTTAATCCAGTAAGTATTCAATAATTTTATGTTAATTACATTTATATCCTACTGTTTTCTGTGTTAAATACAATGAACTGAACCGTATTGCTTAATAAACAGTGTTAATTTCGTTTGTACCACGTAGCTGTTTAAATTGCCGAGTGTTTTAACGAAAATGATAATTTAGCGTATAATGTGAATATTTAAGGTTAATGGCAAAATTTTTACTTTATCTGATAAACCTTTTTCGCATATAAGTTATACATTAAATTAGTATTTTTAAGGTTTTTCTAATGTGACCTCTATATGACCTTCATGCCGGCCGGTGTATAGGCATCATCGTCTATCCCCCGTTACATTTTAGTATGTTTATGTAAATGCAAGCAACATTATTTTGTTTATGCACAATAAAATTGATATGATTATGTATCTTTTATATTGCATTCACCTATATTTTTTTGTTCTTTTTATATACTTACCTACTAATAATCGTGTCAAAACTAAAAACCTATTGATAGTGACATAGCTTAGCCAGCCGCTTAGCATAGCTTAAACTTTTCACTCTATAATTATTGTATTTATGTGTTATGTACTTCTTTTTAATGCAGTTTTTAAATAATAGGGATCTCAAATACCTATAAATAATATAAGTAGATACCTACCTACTTATAAAATTGTTAATTATTGTTTCTAAATAAGCAGTACATATTGCAACAATTTTGTTAACCTTGAGACGCATAACGTTGGTCGGTACACTGTCAGTTTTTAAAATAAGTTTGTAGATATTAGTTCATACAGGCTTTTTTAGTTAATACTAAGTTATTTATTCTATAATAATATATAATATATACCTTTATTGAGGGTTTAAGGAAAATACCTCGGTACATATTAGCTACTATCTACCTGAATATGTAGAACTTAATTTTTTTACGATTTGCCTTAGAAAATTTTGTTCTGGGATCATAACATACAGGCACATTATTAACATGACTGTATATCTCCAAAGCCTCTGTGGCGTAGCGGTAGTGCATTCGACTGCTACGACAGGGGCGCGGGTTCGATTCGCGCTCAATGCAAATATTTGTATGTATGAATATGTCTATTTGCATTGGTCTGGGTGTTTCTATGTATAATATGTATGTATTTACAAAAAAAAAAGAGCCGAAAATCTGTTTTTTTCATGAGCTGTATGTTTACTGTCAGATGTAGACCAACGCTTAGTCGCCTCGTACCTTTTTTTTTTCGTGTGGAAATCCCTTTGGGTACCCCCCCGCCGGCCAGCGGGGGCGGTTATTGCGGACTTAAAACCGCACGCCCTCTCGGGTCTACAGACGCCGGGGTGTAAGGTTGCCCATAGAGCATATCCCTCGCACCCCGACTGACCCTGGGCGATCTCCGGCAACGAGATGGCCCCTCGGCTTTGGGACGCATAACGTCGGTTTGGGGGAGGGGCGCTAGTCGCCCCACCGTCCCGGCTTGCTTCTGCTGGGGTGACAGGCGGCCTCACCTGCCACCCCCAGGCCTGCGCTCATAGAGGACGGAGGTCGTTAAGCGACCTCCGGCGCCTGAGTCGCCTGCCACGCGCGCGGCGGGCCGGGAGAGTTCTAAATCTCTCCCGGGCGCGCTCGCGCTCCGCACCATTGCCGGAATCATGCTGCCGAGCAAGAGGACTCCCATCCCGATGGCTGCCACGAGGTCACGCCTCGGCGCGTCTCACGCCAGGCAGTCCGCCAGCGTGTGCAGCCCCGACTCCTCGCTCAGTCGCCTCGTACCTACGACACTCGGGAAAGAAATGGGGTGGCCCTTGTATTATACGTTTTTTTTTTCGATGTACTATGGCTCTTTTGTGGATAAATACTATTTCCTGTATTGTACTTTTTGCTATTTTTAAAGGTTGTGTACGTCTTTATTTAAACATCATGCCATCATGTCACACATGTAATGTGTGACATGATGGCAATAAAATTGTCTTACGGTTATCAGACACGATGACTTCGAGGACACACGTTTGTCGTTATCGACTAATGAATAAATGAATATAGATTGATAGATCGATATATAGATAAATAGATATGTATACTGTTGCCATTTTAAATAAATTTAGTTTTGGTTTATTAACTAGCTATTCACTCATTTGTGGTCTGTGTTATTGCAGGAATGTCGAAGATCGGTATCAACGGTTTTGGCCGCATTGGCCGTCTGGTTCTACGCGCTGCCGTCGAGAAGGGAGCTCAGGTCGTCGCCATCAACGACCCCTTCATTGGCCTTGACTACATGGTTTATCTCTTCAAATACGACTCCACTCACGGTCGTTTCAAGGGCACCGTAGAAGTTCAAGATGGCTTCCTTGTAGTGAATGGAAACAAAATATCCGTATTCTCTGAGAGAGACCCTAAAGCCATTCCATGGGGCAAAGCTGGAGCCGAATACGTCGTAGAATCAACTGGCGTGTTCACAACCACTGATAAGGCATCCGCCCATTTGGAGGGTGGTGCCAAGAAAGTGATCATCTCTGCCCCTAGTGCCGACGCTCCCATGTTCGTCGTCGGAGTCAACCTTGAGGCTTACGATCCTTCCTACAAGGTCATCTCCAACGCATCTTGTACTACTAACTGCCTGGCTCCTCTTGCCAAAGTTATCCATGACAATTTTGAGATTGTTGAGGGTCTGATGACCACAGTGCATGCAACCACTGCTACTCAAAAAACAGTTGATGGACCTTCTGGCAAATTGTGGCGTGATGGACGTGGTGCTCAACAGAATATCATTCCTGCCTCTACTGGCGCTGCTAAAGCCGTCGGCAAAGTAATCCCCGCTCTTAATGGAAAGCTGACCGGTATGGCTTTCAGAGTTCCAGTCGCGAACGTGTCTGTAGTGGACTTGACTGTACGCCTTGGTAAACCCGCCAGCTATGATGCTATCAAGCAGAAGGTTAAGGAGGCTGCTGAGGGCCCTCTGAAGGGCATTCTCGAGTACACTGAGGAACAGGTTGTATCGTCTGATTTCATCGGTGATACGCACTCGTCGATCTTCGATGCTGCGGCTGGTATCTCTCTCAATGACAACTTTGTTAAGCTCATCAGCTGGTATGACAACGAATATGGTTACTCCAACCGCGTAATTGATCTCATCAAATACATCCAGACCAAGGATTAAATGTTTGAATGTAGTCAAGAGATTAATGTTGTTATGAATGTTAAATGATTATGATTTGTCGAGTTTTATAATTTAAGCATAAGTCAATCTAAATTATTCAGCTACTTTGAAAGTAGTGTAATTTGTATAAATTATCACATTTATGTTATATGCAGTATTGCAAAAGCATGTACTCGTAACTCTAATAAATATCATTAAAAATAAGCAAGTTGTCGTCTTTATTTTCCATGTGTAAATTAATGGACTAATACATTAATAATCATCATCAATCTAGAGAGACAGAGGCCTCTCCTACGCGCCATAACTTTGTCATTATCATCTCTTAAGTAATAATGAAATCCAAGTTTCATAAGATATTTTTACCTTTTATTATGAATACATGTCAGTTCTCAGTACTTCGGTCTAATTGTAGGGGATTTCAAACCTAGAAGAAAGGTATAGTTCAACATTTTTCATTCAGTACAAAAATGTACACGGAACTTTTTCCTTACTTTCTGTATAGATTGACAAATGACATTCTTAAAAATTGTAGTATTATAATAATAATTAAAGTATATATATTGACTGGAACTAAAAATAGATAGTGAAAGGCTGGTATCAACACGTTCTAAAATGACCAATCCCCCTCATAAATTCAGGCCGCGAGCGGAGGAACGGTCTAACTAAATTAGGGATATGGCTTGTAGCCTGCCGAAAATGGTTTGTTATGGAAACAAACTGGCCTTTAACATTATTTTTTTCCCATCAAGAGATAGTGGTATAAAATCATCGATTTTAAGCCATTTCAGATAGGTTACTTTCACATATGGGACGGCGGGGCGACCAGTGCTCCTCCCCCAAACCGGGGCAAGGCGGGGACACCGTGGGTCCCAAACCTGAGGAGGCCATCTCGAAACCGGAGATGGGCCAGTGTCAGTCGGGGTGTTAGGGATATGCTCTATGGGCAACCTTACTCCCCGGTGTTAAGACCCGAGACGGCATGCGGTTTTAGTCGGTTCAAGGCCGACATAACCTAACCCCTGCTGTCCGGAGGGGCGGGGGGGTATCCGAAAGGCTTCCGCTATGGGTTTCAGCACGAAAAAGAAAATAGGTCAGTTTCACATAATACTAAGTAATAATAATATGTAATCTGTGGTAATAGTCACTTTATAGTTACGGTTAACTAAGGGTTATCTCTTTGAGTATTGAGACATACCTACCCAAAGGGCTAGCTACATTATGTACCTATACTCTAAAATAGGTAAGCTCTTCTTCCCTAACGAAAACGTTTAGCTGTCACCCGTATAACCGGTAATATTCCTAAAGATGTTTTAAGAAGTTAAGTTTTACTTTATTATTTCACATATACATAGTCGAATATATATATATATATATATATACATAAAATATTGTATAAAATATGTTTAATTCATTATTTTAAATTTTCTTGATATTTTACTAACGTAATTAAAAACCGGTGCTGTCACAAATACTAACTATAAAATATAATATATTAAAATATCAGATAAAACCGGAATTTGTCTATGCCAATCCATTGTTGGTTTCTGGACGTTTCGGCTCTACGGATTTTAATGGCCGCATCAGGCAGCTGTCTGTCACTGACATTTCGTTTGCTTCGTGTAAATTTTGTGATGTACAAGTTTCGAATCCGTCTATTTATCAATGAATATGGTGCACATTAATAGATAATGGTTGTTTATGTTGCCTATATAATAACAAACTAAAAACACTGTGTAGAAGCCCCTAATATTCTCATTTTATTGTTATAATGGAGGATCTCAATTTGACAGAAACCGAAATGAGATATTTCGGTGATTTGTTTTTATGTTGTGACGAAGAATCTAATGGGAAAATACCAATTTTAAAAGCAACAGAGTTATTTAGATCGTCCAATGTACATAATGATGTCTTAAAACAGGTATGCAGGTGTCTAGGTTGGATGTATAATAACACATTTTGTGAATGATTATTGAGCACTAATTATGTTACAGATCATGGATATAAGTGTAGCTCCTCTTAACTGTGCGTCACTGAGCCACATGAATAGAAAACAGTTTTATTCGGCACTGAAACTAATAGCAGCACATCAATCAAGTATGGCTCTAAAACCTGAACTTCTAGTTACTCTCGTGGATTTGCCTCTGCCGAGGTTTACGTGGGCCTTAAACTCCGAAGCGAACGCTGACCTGATACAGCTGTCAAACTCGCCAAATGAACAGCATCTTCCTAAAAGGGAAAGGACTTTTGGAAATCTTGGTGCTTATGAGCCTATAAGACTGTCATCAAACCTCTCTGATAGTGATGTCCCACAAGTATTATCACATGACACGACTGAAGGAATAAGTACAGATTCTGAAATTGAGTCTGAAACTATGTCACAACGATCTGGGTCCCATGGGGTAAGTGAGGTTGTTTCATTGGTAAAATCTAAAACATATTAATTTTATTGTTTAAGTGACTAATATGCTTAATAAAATCATGCCTTGGTAGCATCTTTAGAACTTAGAACAGTAGTGTGGAAAGAAAACAAAGAGCTTTAATAAAAAAGCTCTTTGCTTACATCTTCAAATTTATAAAGAAATAAAGTATTTACCACCCTATCTTGAAGCAAACAAGTTGACAAAATTGTTCATCAGAATGACGAGGGTAGTGAAATGATGATCATCGCACAATTAATCATATGTGCACTAAATTTTATTAAATAATTTCATTGTTCTTCACAGTTATGTCAAAAAATTAATTTAATATAATTATTTATTTTATTTGGTAAAACAAGATAGATCCAGTCTGTAATAGAAGTAGCAGGCAATATTAATGTAACATAATAGACGATTGTGTTACATTCCTATGTTGTATTATAGTTTGTATATTTAGGTTGTAACATGGCTGGTGTAAATATCAATGTTCTGGTACATGGTCTACTTTGATACCACTAACCTATTTTTCTTGTTTTGCAATGCAAATTATGATAAGCAATCTGCTTTTTAAATCCATTTATCAATCATGGCCATTGGAATACTTTACTCCTGCCGCAAGAAAAATTGCAAGCTGAATTCAATGCTAAACTGTACTATCAGCCAGTCCACTTTTGAATGGTCCAACGGTGAATGGGTTAGGTGTACCACAAATGTAACCAACCAGTTCTTTAGTTAAATACATACATGAACCGACTAGCACACCATCGAGTACACACAGGGATATACAGAGCTCAACCAACCTCATGTGCTAGTCTGTTCATCTGCTATACAATGGATGGAGATCTGGTGCAGGCTATCCTTGGGGATCAGGCCTAGGCTATCCTCACAAGCTTGGGTGATCGGACAGCAGTCACTCTTGGATCCAATTATAAACAATAAGGGAAGTGCAACTTTGGACACATCTGGGGAATCGCTATTAGGGTGATGATGATTCTGTATATTCCTGGTTAGCCGGGGATATTAAAACCGACATATTCTCAATTATCTCTTTGATTCTTCATAAAAGGAAGTAATCTGCCAGGGGCTAAAACCCCAGATTTCTTGCTACTACTGATTATTGAAGTGAAAAGGCATACCGAGGATGTTTTATTAATTTGGAGAATGAAATTGGAACCCAATACACAGCCCCACTCCCTATGCCTGTGCAACTGTAGCAAAATATGTAGCTCAGTAATATACAGTATGTAACAAAAATAGTAACTAAATATTATTATATAATTATATTATTATATAATATTAATTGTAAATGTGACATTAAAAATAAAATATAAATGAAAATGATGAAAATGTCCTTATGGAATTTTAAATGCCATTTTGTTGAGTGGCTCTCTTGTGTTGCCATTTAAGTTTTCACATCAACTTAAATTTGATTGCAGTTTTTGTGATGTAATTTTTATACTTATTTTCAAGAATAGGTTACGTAAACAGAACTCTTGATGTGATACCTATATACCATACGCCTTCACGAATCGGACACTAGTTTCGTTATATAATGTATAAGCATATATATTTATAGATATACAATTGCATATTGATTTTCCTGTAAATGTCGCAAATTTATGATTATGCAAAGGTAGACTTGTAAAGGTTTTCCTTTTGGGATTTCCTGTTTTATTGCACTGACATGTATCTTAGTCTTAGTGCATAGACTTAAAAAACAATCCATCAATCAAAAAGCGTCGGTAGCTTAGTGGTTAAGGAGTCGACCCCACGATCGAGAGGTCCCAGGTTCGAATCCTGGCCACTACCGACGTGAACACACTCCTAACAAGCAATTTAGCTTAGCTGAAGGGATTAGCGGGAATATTAGAAATTTCGGTTACTAATATTCTTTACAAAACAAAAAACGAAAAAGAGAACAATCAAACTTGAATGACAACTAAGCTTGGGCAGACAAAGTTTTTACAACAAAATACTACCAATTTGTATCAATTGACAAAGTGTTATAGCATGAATATCAATATAATATTGAAGTATAAACCGTTTAGCTGAAATCTTAGTTACAATTCATACTTGTACAATAATTATGAAACACTTGTAGCAGATTACATACAAAGATAACAATTATCACTGAAACTTATTTCTTATGAAATGGAGATTATCCTTGCGACACAGATAGATTTATATCAGTTCCATTCATAAACAGTCAAGCTAACCTAATCTCAGGATTTAAGCCATCAGTTTACAACAATGGCCTTGTTCTGTGTGAAGTAGCAGATTTTATAAACCTATGAGAACTCTTCTGGCAGGTATTCAAATTTCTCCTCAATGTTTCATGTGATAGTTGTGTTGTAATAAAAGTCATAGTTGCTGGAATAGGACCATGTGAGGTCATTGTTGCCACAATCTGGCCTCCACTGCTTCAGCCCTCAGTTTGCCTTTATGTTCAATCCTTAAATATTTAGGAATACTGTTAAGACACTATCAATCATTGTAATATGCAAAATGCTACAAATGTCACCACCACTACATTTGGGCCAGAACTCAAATAGCCCTGACATGCAACAGTATGCTTTAATCAAAGCACTCGTGCTAATACAATAAACTGGAGATATACTTACGGTTCAAATGTCGAAATTTTATGAAAGAGGTGTACAATATTTCTCTCAGTCTATATTTTCGCTTCTACAAAGATTCAAAATACATAAATATTCTTATATGTAATTTTGTAAATAGAAATGGAATGGTGAATAGAAAAAAAAATCTGAAGCTCCAAATAGCAAAGCTTGGGAATTGACTACTTTTTTTTTTGGTCTGTGGAAATGAGGCTTAAAGTTTTTTGTTTAGAAAAAATCATGACTTCTGTTTTATTGATTAGAAGTTGGTGTCTTTGGAGGATAATATGTTCATAATATCATCTAAGTCATCAAATGTAAAGCACCTAACTTTATCGCAAGATAGTTGGCGTTTAATAATTAAATTTAATTAATTAAATTTAATAACTTAAAAGTTAGTCAGCAAAAAATTCTCATCTCCTGTAAGTTAAAAATATGGCTTAAAAATCAGTCTCTTAACCGACTTTATCTCGAAACTACCAGAAACACGTCATTTAAGAGGCTCAAAATTCGATGCTGCCAGTACTGGTGATGGTAACGAACAACTTTTAAAACGCCAAAAATATGCTCCAATCGCTAAGAAAGTATCTATGAATCAAAATATCTTTTTAATAAAAACAAATAACATAATAAACTTAAATTTGAAAAACAACATACATACCTATGTTTTATAGTTACACAAAATTACTAATATTCAGAGAGACATTCCAAAGTTAATCTCTTAAAGTGTCCAAGGGGCCTAAATAAATCCAAATGTATTAGTCTATTATTGTGGTACCTGCAAGCATGTCTTACGAAAGCATTTTGTACGTAACTTGTGCGACTACGGGGTATCACAAAGAGAGGTTGCTTCCGGTAACTCCGTTTACGACGTTGAGGTACTCTAAAAGATAGTAGCAAGTATGATAATCATACACAACATCGTACAGAATACTCTCTAATTTGTAAGTCTGAAAGTTATTCATCGTCCATGCTACTATTATTTTTAGCGAAGAGGCAAGACTGGGTCCCCGTGGAGTACAGCCAGTGAAAGCCCCACACCTACCAACAGCGTCGCAGAGCGAGTGCATCCTGTTTGGGAACACAGCGCAACTGGACGCGGCGTGTGGCCTGCCAACACTGGAGAGGAACATACAAGACTACTTGGTAAGTCGATTTGACTTTTTTTGGTCATATGGCATGGGGCTGAGCCAACCTCACCTGTAGTTGCACACTTGCTGATTGAAGGACGAGGTTCTGGTCTCTGCTTTTCTCTTTCGGGTTGGGATGTCAGACGGCAGTCGCTCCCATAAAACCCTAAGGAGTAAGCGGACCCTGGGGTCCGAAGTG
Source organism: Cybosia mesomella (assembly GCA_946251805.1). NCBI lineage: Eukaryota > Metazoa > Arthropoda > Insecta > Lepidoptera > Erebidae > Cybosia > Cybosia mesomella. The sequence continues at coordinate 7,750,040 of OX276406.1, forward strand.
AAAACCACGGACGCAATCGGGAACATCGCTAAGATCATGATGAGTAATATAGTACCACAATAATTAATCGTACAGGAGTAACCCTACGACTATTATAAATGCGAAAGTTTTTGAATATGGATGTATAGATGTATGAATGTTTGTTACTCTTTCGCGCAAAAACCGCTTAACGGATGTGGGTAGATTATAGTCTCGAATAACACATAGGCCACTTATATCCCTGGAACAGAATTTCACGTGGGTGAAGCCGCCGACAAAAGCTAGTATCTATATAAAGGTATCAATTATGTGGTTAGAGAATCTAGTTAAAAACACTTTTGAGAATGTAAATCACTAAAATGAAATATTCTTGTTACTTTAAGAAGACTATGCCATATTTTAGGCAAACATTTACGTCACACATACCTCGTTATAATAAACTCAATTGACCTTAATTACTTATTATCAGTACCTCTCGGATAGTGAAATACTTGTGCAAATTTTTGTAACAACACGTGTTATCTCTGTGTACAAGACGGCCAGAATTCTACACTTTTATTAATCGAGGAAACACGTAGGTACATTGTCTCTCGGATCGATCGATCGTTTTTTTTTTTGAGTTTCTATTTGTATATGTAGATAGTTCTCTAGGCATATATTTGACACTAGCTGTACCCATGACTTCTTCTGCGGATTTGGATTTTAGGGGTTTTTTTTGTGCGGAAATCCCTTCGGATAACCCCCGCCAGCCAGCGGGGGCGGTTATGTCGGGCTTGAACCGACTAAAACCGCACGCCGTCTCGGGTCTACAGACGCCGGGGTGTAAGGTTACCCATAGAGCATATCCCTCGCACTCCGACTGACCCTGGGCCATTCGCAGTGTCCCCTCTGATAACAGCAGAGGGGTACCTGGAGCGGCCCCCACTCACGCGGGCCTGGCAGGCCCGCCATACCCCGACCCCCTCGTGCAATGGGGTCAGCTGGCCCTGAAAAGGGCCGGTTGGTCAGACTCTTGGCCGTTGACATTGACGCCAGCTACTCCAGAGGAGCAATCAATGATGCGTCATCGCCCACGTTGCCCAGGGTGCACCAAACTTGGAGGTGATCCAACAAGTCGCACCCCGTGAATATACCGTCAAAATCGGCCCAGCAGACAGAAAGACAGACAGACAGATAATTAAAAAAAAACGGACGATGCTCTGGCGCAGGTTTCTTTTAAGGGTTGGATATTCTCCCTATTTACAGGGGCAAGACGGGAACACCGTGGTTCCCAAACCCGAGGGGACCATCTCGAAACCGGAGATACGGACGGAGAGCCCTGGGTCAATCGGGGTGCGAGGGTAATGCTTTATGGGCCACCTTACACCCCGACATCATTCTGACGACCCAAGACCCTCGTATACCTCCCCCCCCCCCCGCCGGCCAGTGGGTGTGGTTATATCGGGCCCGCGTGCGGTGCGTCGGCGGTTATGTCGGGCTTGAATCGACTAAAACCGCACGCCGTCTTAGGTCTACTGACGCTGGGGTGTAGGATTGCCCATAGAGCATATTCCTCGCACCCCGACTGACCCTGGCCATCTCCGGTTTCGAGATGGCCCCCTCGGGTTGAGTGCCGTGTAGTAGGTAGTAGTACCTACCTATTAATTCTCACAGGGGCGATGTAATTATCAATTCTGCATGTAAATGGTGCTTACGTACGAGTATATGGATTATTGCCAAATACCGAATCGCCTTGTCACACTTCGGATCATTAGCGTATTAAATTACTATGGTTTTCTAAAGCGTTTAGGGTTCTGCATTATTTGTTAAACAGAAAACATGTTACGACAATTTTTATGAGTAGCTATCACCTGCATTTATTCGATTATTCTAATAGCGATTCAATATTTCCCTACTGTATTACTTTTGATATAGGTAGGGACTGGTACTGACGATTTCATTACACGATACTATAATATTATCAAGCTCAGCACTTCAACGTGTTTTGGCGCGTTTTCGAACGCGTCTAGCACTCCTTAATAATTCAATAATATTTAACAAATTAAGCTGCTCTTTTTTTATATCTGGAAGCAGAATTTTGTATTTTGAAGGAAAAAATAAGTAACTATGTATTCAGTGCCGCGAACATTCTAATTGCCTTACATCTATTGCTTGTAATCATAGATTGTCAATACCTTTGATCAAAATGTCAATGAAAAGTATTGTAAACATTTGATTGACACTGTAATTAAAGGTCACCTGAGGATGAACGCAGTATACTTTTTGGCACAAAAAAAACCTTAAGTGAAATCACTGTGCGCAGTTAGTTGAATACCTATATAGTCGCACATCTTCTTTTTCCAGGTACTGAAGAAGAGTCATCCGACCGCCACTCATCCGAGGAGGATGGTGAAGGTGACCCAAATGACGACATCTGGTCTATAAGTGACGCGCAGGCGCGGCACTACGCGGGGCAGTTCGCGCAGCTGAGGCCTGACAGGGGCATGCTCTCCGGACAGACTGCTAGGTCGGTTATGACTGCTAATGTTATTATACGCCAAATTTACTCTGTACGTTGCGATATCTGTCACATTTAATTAAACTAGGCATCTTAAAATGCCTGTAGGCAAATAAATCAATTTGCCGAAATTTTATCCCATGCTGGATGTTGCCTTGTATCGATTTAAATTTACAGGCACTTATTGCTTCAAAATTTTAATCGTATGATTTATTGTCATTTTTTTATTGAATCCCTGCAGTGACGACATAAGTATAATTTTTATACGACGATGACGACGAAAATCATAGATGCATGTTTTTTCTCAGGTTATTTTTTGAAAAATCACACCTACCAGTTACTGATCTCCGAAAAATTTGGCAACTCTCCGACATTAACAAAGACGGTATGCTCACCCTCGAAGAGTTTAGCATAGCCATGCATCTGATCGTACTGAGGCGGAAAAATATCCCAGTACCTGAAGTACTTCCAGCCTGTCTTGTACCAAAGGTTGACTCACGATTCTCCAAACAAGCCGTCACCACCGATCTGGTCGACTTAGGATCCGACATGTTCAGTTCCGGTACCTCTGCCGACTTTAACTTCGCCCCCAAAACAGAAACCCTCGACCCTTACGAAAGTAAACCGATTAAAAAGCCAGAAGATCATCCACCCTCGCTCACACCGCCGAAAGTCGAGCCGCAAGTCAATAATAAAGAATGGACGAAGTTCGTGGACTCGCCAACTTCCAGCGTATCAAGTCCAGGTCCAAAACCGGTGAACTTCGACTTCCATAAATCAGCCGTAGAACGTGATCCGAAGATCTTCCATCCAGTGGCAGTTCGAGTGACCCCAGATGCTAACTCTTTACCTGCGCATGGAGAGGGTGACATGCGTTCAAGTACTTCCCCTCGCAGAGACGACTTTGCGCATGCATTTGAACTCGCAAGCCCTAAGAGATTAAACTCTCAGCCTCCGGAACCACCTCCGAATGGTGCCAATCCAGAAATCAAATCGATACAACGACCACAGCCTCGAAAGCCAGTAAAACCTGGCGGAGTGCTACCGCCGCCCCCCGCACGAGAATCGTCCGTACACGCCGATGAGGGACCACAGTCGCTACAGTATGCACCTAAAAAGGTACGAGGTTTATTTATATTATCTATCTAGAAGTAATAGGTACTATATTATATGCCAGAGGTCTCCAAACTGTTTTTGTCTCACAGACCATATGTTTACTGGTTTTGCTTAGTCAGTATTTATTGTCTGTTAATTCGTTTAAATGAGTTCTAACTGTTGTGAGGTGCATGGTTAAAAGCTATCAGTAAATATGTAGTATAAGTTTGTTTACATAATATTACTATCGTAGTCGGATGTGAATTATTTCAAGAATGGGAAGTCAAAATTAAAGTAATGACCAGCTTAAATAAAATCCGTTATCGTGAACCCTCGTTTACATCTCATGGACTCCCAATTACTCTACCGACATACCATATGTATCTATTGTATATGTACGTACCTATTTAATAATAAAATTGTTTTATACTTTTACAGGAACCGCCACCACCGCCGCCCCCTCGTCCTTTGCGGAACCACGCGCGCTCCTCCTCTTTGGATCTCAATCGTCTAAAGGGAGCGCCTGCCCCTCCTCCCCAGCCCCCTCCACGAGCGTCGCCATCCAGTACCGAAGCCCCACGACGGCTGGTCAATCAGCGCAGCGAAGGAGAACCTGCTTTCCCACCCGACGCCTTCACCACTAGAGACTACGAAGCCGAAGGTTTCGGCTACAATCGAGAAGACGCCCCAAAAATGCACGGTGCCTTCGAAGTATACCGAAAACCGACGCGCGAAGCAGGCGAATCAGAACCGGACGTCAAAGCGCTACAGGAACAAAACGCGGTGTTGCATCGCGTTTGTCGCGCGCTATGTGCCGAGCTAGCTGACGTCACGCGCGATAGAGAAGCGCTCAGAGTGCGTTTGGATGCGACGCTATCGCATCCGCACCACCTCTAGTCATCCGCCGACAGCCACCCCCTACCGCGGCAGTTTCGTTTTGTGTAGACATATTTGGTGCTTCTAAAACGCGTTTACTTTAAGGCTTTCATCACTCAGAAGTGTTATAAAATGTAACATAATGATGAAAATAAAAGGCAGGAGTTTAAACTAGTTTACCCATGTGAAGAGTGGGAGTAGTAGCAGGAAAGCGGACCCTGGGCTCCGAGTTGAAGATCTCGGATGCGGCCAGGACTCAACGCTGAAATGATGATGACGGCGTTACCTACGCGTTTATTTTTTCCAGTTTTCGAATTGATTAAGTTCCTAACTATATATTTTCTTGATTTTAAGCTTTTATTGAGGAAGTCCTAAAAGAAAAACCTATTAACATAGTTTGCTTGACCCAGGAATGACATTGAACAGTAGTTGTTAATCAAAATATTTTTGGGTCCTACATCCAATGTAAATATAACATGCATTACATTTGCCCTACCTCTGTATGAATATACAGCCTTATAAAATCAATAATAATATTTTCTCAAGAAATACTAAAAATCTTTAAGTCTATAAAGTATACGCGCTTTACAAGAAACTAGTATGTTATTTGATTTATGTAATCTCATGAGATGCGAATCATTTATTATATAGTATTGTTATCGTATTGCATTACTGGGACAAGGCTCATTAATCTCACACGTACAGACAGCAACAAAAGTAGTTTACACATTACAGTTCACCTTAACTCTAAAACCTTTCATAAAATTACTTTATCAATGTATTTTAATAGGAATATCTTCTGTAAATTGGTTTATGTTCAGCAACTTTTACCGCTGAAAGAATTTCTATCTCCAATTATGGCGTTGAAAGAGGTAGACACTTCTATCTTTTAAGTTCTGTGGTTGAGATTTATGATATCCCACTATTTGTTTTATCGCCCCTTCGCTGATCGCCCTTCAGTCAGCCTAATGGCAAGTCGAATTCTGAACTAATTATCATATATTTTTGTATCCTTTTAGCAATTTCAAGAGTAAGAAGTCTGTTTACAAGATGTTGAGAAATACTTCTGTGTGAAAATATTGAAAAAAAAAAAAACAAATATCTACACATGGTATTGTACTGTTTTGATCACATTAATATTTCTAAGCATGATCGTATTTGATACGACTTTCTTTTGGAATTCATAACGATTTGTCACAAAAATGGTCTCTTACCATTATAACAGCATGTTTATATTAATGGGTGAGTAAAAGCGAGAAAATTATAACCCTTTGTTTCGTCAACGACCCCCATTGATTATGCAAAGTATTTTAATTTTGAATTCCAGTAGATAGCATTGATCTCACAACTTATCCTGCTAAAATAAGAAGCAAGCATACGTTGATGACGAGCGAAATTTGTCTTAAGAGTCAGTTTTTATTGATTGCCAGTTACATCCCTAATCAAAACCAACATCATGGTCCCAGATCCCGGGCTCACCAGATAATTTTTTTTTTTACAATATTTTCTAACACGTACGTAAAATCAGCACTACAAATTTTATTGAGCTTCGTACGATTTTTAACCATCCTTAGCTTCTGATTACTGACAAATGGCTGCCGAGGCAAGCTAGCAGGTATGCACTCACTCAAGGTATATACGTATTATATTGTAGAAATAAGTGAGTTCTGGTGAGCCCGGGATCTTACTCTATCAAGTTGACAATTAGTCTTCTTTTTCTTTACATGTGTTCAAAAATGTCTATATACTCTACTACTGTTTATGTTTTCTCGGTTATTTCTCAACACCTTGTATGTTTTATATTTAAGAGGCTATTTTGAAAATATAATTATCATATTCATTACGCAACGTCACAGTATTTATCATCATCATTTAATTCAGTAGCAGAGTATAATATTATTTATATTGTATACATGTAGTTTATTTGTTATAAATAGTAATAATAAAATGTCACACTTATACAGTGTGACATTTGAATCGTCTAACAGCTGTTAATAATTCCAATGCCTTATGCCTTAATAATTATGTGCGGAAAAAATCATTTATTTTTGAACTTGGCCTAATTAAAATTACTATGGTACTTTCGTTATCATTTGAGTCGTCGATTGTTCATCATCTGTATCGCTCGCTCTCATTGCTCTTTGATAGCGCCATAATGATATGCGATGATGCTAAGGGCTGTACTATGTGAATTATATGTGACAGTATTACTTCTTAAAATCGCAGCCCATTTAATGTTTACAATCTAAGATAAATTTAGGTAGTATTGTACAAACAATTTGGCACTAGTTTAAGGTTCTTTTTATAAATCGATGCGATTGGAAATGTTAACAGGACTACTGTTGAAGACGATTAAAATCCTACGGTATAAATGTAAAAAGTTTGACCTCACTCCAGTACATTTCCGAAAGATTTTTGTCTTCCTTAGACGTCATTACTATTAGGGTTATTAAATTTTATGAAAAGCATTATTGGCTTTAGCTGTGAAAATATAACGAACTTATGAGTTTAGAAACCGTATTTGCTACTTTATACGCCTGTTTAAATTAACAATAAGTGCATCTGCCGTAAAAATACAGTATCTAGATCGAACCTGTTGAGTAAATCGCATTAAAATAAAATGATTTGTCGTTTTTAGGGTTCCGTACCCAAAGGTAAAAGGGGACCCTCTTACTAAGACTCCGCTGTCCGTCTGCCCATCTGTCACTAGACTGTATCTCATGAACAATGATAGTTAGACAGTTGCAATTTTCACAGATGATATTTTTCTGTTGCCGCTTCAACAACAAATAATAAAAAACAAATTAAAATAAATATTTAGGGGGGCTCCCATACAACAAACTTTTTTTTTTTGCTCATTTTTTCTCGATATTGATAACGACGACAGGTAGACACTTGAAATATTCTCAAAATATTTAGTTATAGATTCACTTTAAAAATAAATAATCAAATTAAAACAAAACAAATATTTAAGAGGGGCTCCCATACAACAAACGTGATTTTATAGATAATGGTACGGAACCCTTCGTGCGCTAGTTCGTCTCGCATTTGACCGGTTATTTTTTATTACGACATGCAAGAATAAAGGATTGCGTTTCTAAAATAAACTACAACAAATATTAAAATATTTTATTACAATGCGATTTTTTTAAGAACATGTTTGATAAATACTGCATTCTTCCTAGAAGGCAGTACTAATGATTACATTTTTTTTACTCCATTTTCTTGCTGTTTTCTTGTTTTAAAAAGTTTGCGTCAGATTCTAAAACATGTTCACCAAATATAATCAACCCATTAATTATGATTTTCAAATAAATTTTAAATGTAATATCTCCGTTAAACCTGTTGCTGATATATTATAAATTACTTTTACATAGGTTTTTTTTATTGAAAATGGTTGTGGCCATGTAAGCAATATTAGTTTTTGTTCCACTCTATTGAGTGAAAGTGTACAAGAGAGAAAACATTCGTAAATACCGTGTGAACAAAACATCCAAATATACAGAAAAAAATAAACTATATTTCTATTGCTTAGGTACAAATTCCTGTAAAGCTTATAGCTTATTATTCAGGTATTTTTAGAAACTCAAAAACTTGAAACCCACAGAACTGGATGAAAATACGTAAATAAGGATGATTATGCGGGATAATAATTCCACACTGCGTAATTCGTAATGGATGTACATCTAATTCAGAGGTCGTAATTTCAATTCCCACTCAATGCAAATATATCTATAGTATAAGTATGTCTTTGTATCGGTCTGGGTCTATATACAAGAAAATGTATGTAACCGAATTTTAGAACCCTAATTATGATGCTTAGTTTGGGTCTAAATAGCGTTGTGTAATATGTCGCCACTGCTACACCATCGAGGCCATATTCGTCCTTTAACTTTAACTGGCTTTTTATATTATTATATAAGTTACGCAGTATTGCTATATCACATAAGAAGACGGCAAGAATCTATGATTTTTCTTTCTAAATATATTGTATTTCGAAAAGGTTGTGCTTGTTTCCTAATTTATTCCAGATCTTCCACGTTTTATACAATTAATTTATCAAAACAAATCATTGTTTATTAAAACAATCGCATGACCAAGTGTATTCCTGTGACAATACGTCAAATCAGTGACGAATAGTTTTCTAAATATAAAATTTGAGTGTACCCTTCTAATGTGATTACATAACAGGTAGTGTACAAAGATAGAAACACCATCAATATTAGATTGTTTATAGAAAATAGATCGCTACTATCTTCGTGAATACACACAAGACTATACATGGACTGATTAGTGATCGCGAAAGGGAAACCGCTAGGAATTGTGTGGTCAATATTATATTCATTCAACATTGTGCTATATTACAATACTGCAGGACTGCATTATTGTTATTATATTTGTACTAAGGCTTAAGGTTGATAACAAAATATCACTCGGATATGCTGTTTATATATTGTAAAATAAAGGATATATCAATTGTAATTGAGGCCAAATACTCGTAATTGAGTCTAAAAGATTCAAAATTTTCTAAATTTCCAAAGTCTTTTTAGTAAAACCGTGGCATTTATGTTCATAATTTACGTTTGTACAATAATATAAATTAGTTGTAACTACAAATTATATCTGAAGGGTGGTATCGCTTGTATAGCATTCCTTATTATAAATTGCTTCGTCATCGTTTTAAGTGTAAAATTCCATCAGAGGGAGGGTGTTTTGTTAAAATTTTGTGAATGTTGTATTATACATTAGCTTAGCGAATGTAAAAATATCAAGTTGTAAGAGCTATTTGGGACAAGATGTACAAGACTTGTAGAGAATGGAGAGTACATAAGATTGTTATAAATGTAAGTGTCGCCTGGTGTGTCGACCGGTGCGGACAGGCTGGCAGATGTTATAAACTATCAAATTACGATATTAGCTATACTGAATATGTGTTAAAATAAAACTTGTATTATAATAAGATTATTGTAAAAGTATTTATCTTTCATTTTAGTCGTAACTTTAAGGATATGGTCCTCAGATAGATTGCAGCCTCATCGCAGTGTAAATATTTTTATTTCTCCCGCGAAAATCATCTGTCGAACGCTTTATAACCCCACTGATCTACATTTCGGTCCAATTTTTGTACTACTAATATAGTTCACCATTATACCGATTTACCTATTTATGTTTCATAAAAATTTATACAGTAATGCTTAAATACAATGTAGTAAATTATGTACAATAAATTTATTTCAAAATTTTATTTTTATTTGTATTTACTGGTGGTAGAAATTTGATGACACAAATTTGTCACAAAATTCGGCCGGGTAGGTACCACCGTGCACGATTGCGAAAAACCCTCCATAGTAATCCAATTTCGGTTTGATTGCGTTCAGGGGTCAGCAAGTGCATAGCCGGGCAGGGGGATAGTGGTCGCAGCACTAGTGGGACCGGTGGGTTTCACGCGGTGCTGCGACGACAATCCTCTTCTGATGAGGCCGTCAAGCTGAGTGTCACCATTGTTAACATGATACGTGTATGTAATGGTGACCCTCTTTCCTGAGACTTTACCTTCAGCTTACCATCAGGCGAGGTGAAGTCAAATTGACGTGTCCTAAATATATAAAAAAAAAAAAAAAAAACTGGTAAGGAATTATGGGAGCAGTGGATCTTTGATTTCTTTTGAAGTATTCCCTTTAACTTTTAATATTCTAACGAGATAATGTAAGATAAGAAGCGCTCTTAAAACGTGAGACGTATTAATGCAAAAAATTATTTAAATATCTTATGTTACCAATCAGTGACAAAAGTAGCTAGACAAATTCCAATATACAGATAACTAAAAGTTTTCATACTAAATGAATGAATTTACCTAGACCGACGCCTAACATGGAGAAAGCATATTCTTACCAAACGTCTAGCAATGGGACAAGTGCGTAAGATGTTTTGGTTAATAAAAACAGCCAACTCTCAATTGAAAACAAACTTTTGTTATATAAATGTATAATAAAACCAATATGGACATACGTTATACAACTGTGGGGCACGGCTGCGAACTCCAACCTGGAAATTCTGCAACGATTCCAATCAAAAATGCTGAGGATGATAGTATAGTAGATGCACCATGGTATGTTACTAATGAAAGACTTCACCGAGAGCTTGGCATCAAAACCGTAAAAGAAGAAATAAGGGAGAGAGTCAGAACATATAGAGACAGACTGCAGCTACATCCTAACATATTGGCCCACCACCTTATGGATGAAATATTCCCAAGAGCGCGGAGACTAAAGAAAAGAGTACCGCAAGACTTACTCTAAAGTATTATTTTAGAGGGCATGTCACTGGGCATGTACCTCACATACCATTCATCATCTCGCAAATATTGTTGAATGTCTCCCAGGCAGATGGCAATAACAAGAAAAATGAAACAAAACATGCACTATATTAAGGCGAGGGTATTCGACGACTTAGGTATTCGTATTTTCGGCATAGTAAAGTTGTCACTTTACGCCACAGTGAGACGCTGGCGGCCCGCGTCCAGTGTTTCGCGTCAATATACAGAAAAACAAAGAAGGTTAACTTAAGGTGGTACAACAACTACAACTAGTATTAACACAAATAATGACGCAACTGTTATTATTTAGGTACATAAAAGATCTTCTAGTTGCACTTCAGATAAAGGGAATAAAGCTTATAATAATTATAATATAGCTATCAGAAACTCGCTCCCGTAAAAGCTTATATGAACTAAACTATGAAACTAACTAACATTATTTAAAATGTTGTCATTAATAGGTCGGTTTTGTGTGCTGCAGTAAGCCCTAATAAACGCATGTTTCTTTCTTTCAAAAAGAGCAATACAAGAGTAGACCCCCGGTGCCAAGCTGCAATATCTTATTGGGGCCCCATATAACCATAGGGCCCCCTAAACCCAGGGCCGTACACATGTATGGGGCCTGTACACCCATGGGGCCTCATACATTTATGTAACCCATGGGGCCCATACGCCCGTGGGGTGACATAGACCCATGGGCACCAAAGGAGAAATAGAAGAGTGTAAGGTGGCGGCCAAAGTCCGCCGGCAACCCTGGGGTTATCCCAGGGTTGCCGGCGGACTTTGGCCGCCACCGCGGTCTCGCCTGGTGGGGTCGGGTTTTATCCCGCTTCGGTGAGTTGGTAGGCGTGTGTAGGGCACACACGACACGCCTCCGCCACGGCCTACTTCTGTAAGGACGGCGAGTCGGCCAACTGCCGTCCTCAGGCCCCGATCATGCAGGTCGGTAGTCCTGGGCGTAGATGAGTCTGTGGCGACCTCGCCGCAGACTGCGGAACTCGGGGGGCAGGGTTCTCTCCCACTCCCTCTCCGCCGTCTCTTTCGCGCGCATTACCTGCTCGCAGAAAGAGGCTGCGGCGTGCCACTTGCTCCCGTCGGAGACCACGGCCCTCACCATGGTTTCCAACGAGAGAACGTCCACGCCCAGGACCGCAACGAGATCCCGGCGTTGACTCACCCACGCAGGGCACTCCACCAGAGTGTGGAGCGCCGTGTCTTCGCCAGGATCCTCGCAGTGCTGGCACTGCGGCGTTGTCTCCCGGTGGATGCGCCACAGATACTTACCGAAACACCCGTGTCCGGTAACCATCTGGCACATCCGGTAGGAGAGGTCCCCATGGTTCCTCTCCAACCACTTCTTCATGATCGGTCTCACCGCCGCAATGACACGCGAGCGCCTCCCTAACGCAGCTCCAGGGTAGGGTGTTGAAGGCGTTGGCGATGTCGAGAGACACCGCCACCACCACCCCACTCCGCGAGACTACTTCCTCCGCCAGGCGCCTAACGCGCATGATCGCTTCCACGGTGGAGCGCCCCCGGCGGAAACCGAACTGGTTGTCCGCCAGATCTGGCCCCACGTTCGTGAGATGCTCGACGAGGCGCTCTGCAATAATCCGCTCAAAGAGCTTGCACACCTCGTCGAGCAACACGATCGGCCGGTATCCGAATGGCTGGTCCGCCGGCCGCCCCGCCTTCCGGATAAGGACCAGTTTCCCCGTCTTCCAAGCCTTTGGAAACTGGCCCCTTTCGAGGCATGCGCTAAAGAGCGCCACCAGTCGAGGCCCTAGTTCCTCCAGGGACAGGACCCATGCTCGGCCTGGAATGCCGTCGGGTCCGGGGGCAGTGCATTTCCGGGCTTTAAGCCGGAGCACTGCTACCCCCAGTTCACTCTCCCTGACTTCGGGCACATCGCTCTCGCTATTATCCGCGTCAGGCGCCTGAGGCGGAGCCATACGCGGAGGGACGTGCTCCTCCGCTCTCGCTGGGGACAAGGAGCCCAGTATCCCCTCCAGCCGCTCCGGCTGGAGGCTCTGGGTCAGTAGGGGCGCCCTTGGGCGGATTTTGCCCCTGACCGCAAGGGTTCTGCTCCAGAGACTCCAGCAGCTCTTCGCGGGCCCGCCGTTTGGCCTGCTTTATGGCTTCCTGGAGGGTCCTCTTGGCCCCCTTGTACGCCTCATACAGCTCCGCCTCTCGGGCTGCCGCATCGTCCAGGCGGCGACGCCTCCGGCGAAACCTGGTGTACTGGCGGCGAGAGGTCACGCACGCTGCTCGCAGCTGTGTGATCTCCGCTGACCACCAGTACACCTGTTTCTTTGCCGGGCCGGGCTTAACCCTAGGCATCGCCGCATCACAGATATGCGACATGGCTCTCCTGAACCATTCCGCCTCTGCATCGACATCGGCAGGCCTGGCCAGTGACGGAATCCAGGCCTGCACTATTGATGCCTCCAGGAGAGCCTCCCGATCCAGGCGTCTGAGCGCCCAACGTGGATCCGGGGGATTCGCGATTGTCGGCGGCAGGTTAGTTGGAGGGGAGACGTTGAACCGAATATACTTATGGTCGGAATCCGTCTCCTCCTCCACCACCACGCGCCAACCCTGGAAACGGCGGGCGAGAGCAAGGGTCGCGAATGCGACATCCACGACCGAACTGAGCCCCCGCCGCTCCCAGGTGGCGACACTCCCCCGGTTGAGGACCACTAGACCACGGGTGTTGGCCCAGTCCTACAGTACTCGCCCCTTGTCATTGGTTTCCCGGGAGCCCCAGGCCTGAGACCAGGAGTTGAAGTCTCCCAGGACCAAGACAGGACGAGGACCGCACGCAGCGAGAACAATGTCCAGTTCAGCGAGCCTTAGCTCAAGCTCGTACTGGTCAAGGCTTGGCGAGAAGTAGACGGCCATGACAGCCAAGCCCTCATAGTCCGCCGCGACGCAGCCTCTGCACCTTGCAATGAGTGCAAGCCGCGAGGTGTCCGCGGCGGAACCTCCGAAGACGGTCGCTACGCCGTCCAGGTCCACCGGGCTTCCGGGGTGGACCCAGTACGGCTCAGCGACCACGACCACATTGATAGACCACTCCACGATGCTCTGGTACAGAAGATCCTGAGCACCGGTGCAGTGGTTTATGTTCGCCTGCAGGATGCGGATTGGCGTGTCCATTAATGGACGTCCATCTCCGCATCCCGCCTCGAATGTGGCCGCTCTTGAGCGGCACCCCCGCTACCCGTTGCGGACGAACGGGGATTTGGCCTCGAGGCGGCGCAGGTTCTGCTGTCCGCCCGGTGCTCCGCCGCTTTGCCCTCCGCTACGCATTTGTAGCAGCGCGGCGGAGCATCACAAGCACTGGCCTTGTGCCCGGGCTGACTGCAGCGGAAGCACCGATCCCCCACGGTGTCTCCCGCTGTGCACTGCACTCCCACATGCCCCACAGCCAGGCACCTGAAGCACCTGGTCTCGCGGGGCTGCAGGAGTTGCACTCGCGCCTTTAGGAAGCCCCCAACGAGGAGGCTCCGTTCGTCCGCAATTTTTTGCGCCGCTGCGACGGGGCTGTTGACGACTGCCGTGCCGTGACCGGTGGAGCTGAAGCGGATTTCTCCAGCTCTCACCTGATCACGGGGGCAGCCGCCCGCCTCCACGACGGCGGAGATGACTTCCTCCGTCGTGGCCGCGTCATCCAGACCCGAAATGCGCAAACCTGCGCATTTGTTGGGTCTGGTGACGCGGACGGCTTCGGTATCCAGCGACTCCCTCAGCTTGTCCGCTAGGGCGTCGGCTTTGGGGCCGCTGGTGGCGCCGGAGACCTCGAGGAGGCGAGCTCCGGTGCGAGTTGTTTTGCACCGGAGCCCCTCCTCAATATCGAGGGCCTTGAGGTCCACTGAGGCTTTAACCTGCCTCAGGACCTGGGCGTACCCCACGCCCTTCTCCACACCCTCCGTCGTCACCGTCAGGACGACGGCAGTGGAGCGTGGGGCGCGGAGCCTCTTCGGCGCCTTCGCCGCAGCGGCTTTTGCCGCCTTCTTAGCCGCCTTTTTGGCGGCTTTTTTCGCCTTTTTGGCGGCCCCCGCTACCACCCATTCCTCCCCTCTGGAGGAACGCTCGGGTGCAGCGGGAGCGGCGGTTATGGCGGGGGCGGGGGTGCCGCGCTTCTTCCCATTCCCTTGTGGCGTTGGGGCCACTGGGGCGGCGGGGCCGGGCTTACCACTGACAACAGCCGCGAAAGACGCAGTCCGTGTCAGTGGGGGACGGTAAGCCCGGTCCTCTAACACGCCAAGCCGCCTCTCGATGGCCGCCAGGAGCTGCACCACACTAGGCGCAGACTCAGGCGGCGGATTGGGCGCCGGCCTAGGCGCTGTTTTTGGCGCCGGCTTAGGTGCCGACTTTGTGGCCGGCTTTGGCGTCGAATTTGGCACCGACGTAGGCGCCCCCTCTGGCGGCGCAAGAGCCCTCGGGTGGTCCGCCACCTCCTGGGCTCTTGGGGCCTTCTGGGCCTCAGGGGATCCCCTGACCATCTGGGTCAGTTGCCTGACCTCCTCCCGGAGGACCCGCTGTTGCACCAAGGAGTTGGCCAGCTCAGTTTCCAGGCTTGTGACCCGGGCCCTGAGCTTGACCTCCTCCTCGGAGACGCTCCTACCAAGGAGCTCCTCCAGCGCCGTCCTGGCGACGGCGACGTTTTCCGCCACCGTCTTTTTTTTTCCAGACACGATTTTGGACCCCTTAATGGTGTTCGTAATGCGGGCAAGCGCTGCGAGGAGTTCCCTCGCCGCGGGGATGCCTTGGTCCCTGCCACTTGGCCGGCCGATATTCCTCGCTCGAGGAGACCGTCCGTTGTCCGGAGCTTCTGCTCCGGTCAAGGGATGGTCCACCCGAGCGAGGCCGCTTACGTCGGAGACCCTCCTCGGTCTCCATACGGCTGGATACTGACTCGTTGTCAGTACCCGCCGTCGACGCCGCAGACGCAATGTCTGCGTCCGTTTCCCCACCTGCCGGTAACGGAGTAGCGGGTCTGGTGAAGACGGCCTTGACAGACCGCGAGTGAGGCCCCCGCCTCACCTCCTCTTCACCCCCTGCTACCTCCGTTCCATCGTCTCGGATTCCTTTGCCCCCGCCTTGGTTGTCGTTGTTGTTGGTATCGTCCGGTTTGTTTTTATTTTGGTTAGTATTTTCCATATCTAATCCCACGAGTATGGGGGAAGGGTGGTCCGTCCAGGCGGAGCCCCCTGTACCTGGATAAGCCTATATACTATGGAGGTCGGCTGGTATCCATAGGTTTTGACGACTTCGCTGTCGGGTGTTATAGACTTTTCCTTGTCGTGGGCCGGCCAATAAAGGCAAGCCCTCCAGTCAGCAAGTTCACAGCGTACCCTTCTGGAGCCACCAGTCAGGTCGTTGCTGATCACCTGCCGATTACGGAACGCGAGAGGATGGCTAGTCCTCTCACTCCGGCGGCGGCACAAGTGCCCGTCGGCCCCTGCGACAGCAGTGGGCCAACCCGCCCCTGGATCCTCCAGGACCCTACGGTGGCCTCCACCACTAACAGCATCGCTCATCCTGTCTCCTCTGAAAGCAGAGGAGTACGGAGAGCGATGTGTTCCCGCCACGTTGGGTATTGGCCGACGATCAATGCCAACCCCATGAAGGGGAAGCCATTGACCGCCGCCCAGGGTGTACCGGCCACTCCGATTCCGTCCCCCCCGGACTCCAGCGGGATCGGAATCGGAATGACACTCGAGGAGGTTACCCAACACACACCCCTGATTCATGAGGTTAGGCTCCAAAGCAAAGCTTCATCAGCAATTAAAACATTATATAGATATTCCGAGGCCGATAGTAGTAGTATTTGGTAGTGTTGAAAGTTCATGTCAGTCTAAATTATGTCGCTGGTTTACAAATTCTTGTATTGAATCGACTAATGTCATAAGTATATCATTTATGCTATTATAATGCCGATATATGACTTAGTTTTAATATTTATACAATTTATACTTTAAAGTAAACAGTTAACTAATACTAGCATTGTATTCGTAAAAGTTCTAGTCTCAACTTTTTATCATTGGATTTTTACATCTGGCACATTCTCTATGATTTGGCATTTACGCTAAGCAGATCCATTTAATAATCGTACGATTTTACTGTGCGTCTGCCGCAAACTGACATAATTATGTCCTGCCTCGAACACTTTCAGCTCAGGACTGTCAGGACTGATTGACTCTCCGAACGCGTCGTATAGGTAGAAAACGTAGATATTTTGAATTTTCATTGTATACTTCAGAATTTATGTAAATTTTCATAACTGTTTTTCATTTTGCTATCAATGACCTTCATTTTGCCGTTCCGTTGCCAAATGGCAAAAAACGGAACCCGTATAGATTCGTCATGTCTGTCTATCTGTCCGTCCGTATGTCACAGCCACTTTTTTCCGAAACTATAAGAACTATGCTGTTGAAACTTGGTAAGTATATGCATTCTGTGAACCGCATTAAGATTTTTACATAAAAATAGGAAAAAAAACATTAAATTTCGGGGGTTAACTGAAACTCAAAAAATTTTTTTTTCATCAAACCCATACGTGTGACGTATCTATGGATAGGTCTTCAAAAATGATATTGCGGTTTCTAATATCATTTTTTTCTAAACTGAATAGTTTTCGCGAGAGACACTTCCAAAGTGGTCAAATGTGTCCCCCCCCCCCCTGTAACTTCTAAAATAAGAGAATGATAAAACTAAAAAAAATATATGATGTACATTACCATGTACACTTCCAACGAAAATTGGTTTGAACGAGATCTAGTAAGTAGTTTTTTTTTAATAAGTCATAAATCGTAAACCGCAATTTACCTTTCATTCAATCAAATCAAATATAAAAATTAAAAAAAAATACATTATTATGTTACTTGCTGCTACGGAACCCTTAATGGGCGAGTCCAACTCGCACTTGGCCGCTTATTTTTATTTTTCTAACTTGAACACAACTCAAATAAAACTGCTATCCGTTTTGGGTTAGACCAATCTGTGAGAGCCAATTCTATCGAGGAAAGTAAAAGTCATCGTGTATCGGATAACCGAAACTACTAGTTTTAATAGCCTAGAATAACATATTATGATTATCAGAATACAGGGACTTCTTTCCTCAGGGACCCTTTTTTTTTTTTTTTTTATCGTGCGGAAATCCCTTCGGATACCCCCCCGCGTGCCAGCGGGGGCGGTTATGTCGGACTTGAACCGACTAAAACCGCACGCCGTCTCGGGTCTACAGACGCCGGGGTGTAAGGTAGATAGAGATATCCATAGAGCATATCCCTCGCACCCCGACTTCCTCAGGCCTTAAACTTGTCTTCTGAAATTTACGAAAATATGCAAAAAAAATATTTATGTATGTATTTCAAGGTAAAGGTCATGTGTAAACTTGTTGTTGTGTTCAGAAATTTTCGACATTGACTTAACAAGATAAAAAAAACGATGTATGTACAAGTTTTTTATATAAAATGTCTCTCGAATGTATTGATATTTACAACAGTTTCGTAAAATCTGAATAATATTTATAGTTTTAATTATGTATTGATACTTATTAAATTTTACGAGAGTAGGTATTATTTCGTAATATCTAAAAATATAATATCTAATTTAATCACTCATATCTAGCGCGCGATATCAAGAATTTATCAAAAAATCCATACAGTATCAAAACGCATCGCAAGTCAAAATCTACCCTCAGTGATAAGGCATGATAGTGATAAGAGTGCGGCGTGGACAGCCGCACGCGTGACGCGCGCCGGCAGCCGGACATCAACATCAGCCGGTCCCTGGCTTCTCGGACATTTCTCTCCCTTTCCCGCCGCAACTGCAGCGCATACCTGCGTACCTTTTTTTGTAGTCCCCCCCCACCGGGTCGCGGCCCGCAGCCCCACATAAACCGTCTTGAGACGCGACTCGAGGTACACGTATATACTTCGCGCTAGCGCGGCGCTCGCGCGTAAATATTCACGACTATAATGAAATCTTTCTTATGAATCGCCGGATATATCAACCGAACATGAAGTGCATTAACGTTTTAGTTTTGATTGTGACCCTAGTGGCCGGCGTAACCGCTGAGGCCTCCGTGCGTACATGTGAACCTATCAAAGTGGCTATGTGTAAGAACATTGGATACAACCAGACTGGAATGCCCAACTTGGCGCGACATACTCTGCAGACGGATGCTGACGTGACGCTGCAGACCTTCAGCCCTCTCGTTCAGTACGGCTGTTCTTCTCAGCTGCACCTTTTCTTGTGTTCAGTTTACGTGCCCATGTGTACCGATAAAGTTGCGCTTCCTATAGGACCCTGCAGAGGATTATGCGAGAGCGTTTACGCGAAATGTTATCCTGTTCTTTACAAATTCGGCTTCCTCTGGCCACCGGAATTGGATTGTTCCTTATTCCCTGCTGAGAATAACCACGAACATATGTGTATGGAAGGACCCGGAGAGCGAGCTCCTCCAGTGGGTACTATCCCGTTAAATGTGGCGAATACGGGTGGAAGAGGAGCGTGTCAAAAGCTTATAAAACCTGGAAACTGGGTGTGGTTGAGAGGATCAGCACGTTGTGCGCTATTCTGTGATGCAGAAGTACTGTGGGAATCTGGACAGAGGAAAGCTGCAGAAGTATGGTTGACGACATGGGCAGCTCTTAGTTTTGCATGCACTTTGGCAGCTGTAGGAGCACAGTTGGCGTGTGGGGATCGAGGAGGAGCTGGAGAACGGGCTCTGGTGCTTGTGGCTTTATGCCGGTGCGCTGCAGCAGCAGGTTGGGGTGTTCGTGCAGCCGCTGGTCGAGCTGCTGCTGGATGTGCCAAGGATTCCACTTCACCGACACGCATGCTTCTGGCCCACGATGGATTAGCCAACCCGAATTGTGCTGTTGTCTTCCTTTTGCTGTATTACTTCGGCTTGGCTGCATCAGTATGGTAAGTTTCTTATTAAATTTTTTATCTAGTTATATACATATGTACTTGGTGATCTGAAATGTTAACCGTGAAAAGCAACACTTTTACCTGCTCTAAACATACAAAACAAGTGATTTCCAACCAAATTGTCGACTCCGATCAAAATACACAATAACTTTCTTACACGTCAATTTGAACAATACGTAGGTACCTGTTTAGTGTATTGTTGAGACGAGTCCCAACCGTTGGCCTCAATCAATTATCATTTCTCACTTGTCGTGTTATAATGTCCCCTAATCTTTAGTATTGGACATTGACTGCGAACTCAATGGCGAATACAACAATAGTGTTCCTCAATACAATCTTTCAGTCTTTCAGGTAGTAATATGTACACATGCGGGTTTACTGTTATTGTCTTCTCGGGAGAGGAAACGAGCTCACACGTTTACAAATCATGTATTGTAATACAAAATCAGAAATTGTTATTGAGCCGGGGAGCTTACACAAATGTATTTAAACTTGAATAGAGTTAACAAAGTTCAAATTCCTCTAGACGGCAATATTTAGGTATTGTTTTCTCAGTAATAAGTCACGCTTCGAATCGAAACGGTTCGAAACAATTGGAACTCGGTCTTCGTATAACTTTAACTAATAGATGCTGCCGTTACTAAATCTCTTTAGGACCTTCGACCAAGTAAAGAAATTTAGGATAATAGTATAGATCTCCAAACATCGATTTCGGATTTAATAAGAAGACATTTTTAGTATGCGTATGCGCAAACACAGGCCACTAATTGCGTGGGGTGTGTGTTGGGTAACCTCCTCGAGTGTCGCTCCGATTCCGATCCCGCTGCAGTCCGGGGGGAACGGAATCGGAGCGGCAGGTACACCCTGGGCGGCGGTCAATGGCTTCCCTTTCATAGGGTTGGCATTGATCGTCGGCCAATACCCAACATGGCGGGAACACATCGCTCTCCGTACTCCTCTGCTTTCAGAGGATACAGGATGAGCGATGCTGTTAGTGGTGAGATGGCCCAGGGTCAGTCGGGGTGCGAGGGATATGCTCTATGGGTAACCTTACACCCCGGCGTCTGAAGAACCGAGACGGCGTGCGGTTTTAGTCGGTGCAAGCCCGACATAACCGCCCCCGCTGGCCGGCGGGGGGGTCCGAAGGGATTTCCGCACGAAAAAAAAAAAAAAGGCCACTAATTGCGTGGGTGAAGTTCACTACCTGACTAGGGTAAATGTATGTGCGAATGTGTTTTTCTGATTTTGGGCACTTCTTTTAAAGAACTAACCTAAGTGACTAATATTTCCCCTAACCCTTCCAGCTAAGCTAAATTGCTTGTGTTAGGGTGGGTTCACGACGGTAGGGTAATGGCCAAGATTCGAACTCGGGACCTCTTGTTCGTAAGGCTCGGGCTAAAATGGATATGGTATATCTAAATAGTCTTTCGATGTAGATAATTACATAGATAGGGCTCATAGTTCAACTTAAATGTGAATTCCATGTTTCGATTTCTAAAACACCTAGTATAAATCACCGTGGTTCCTTGTAGGACTATTTTCTAAAAGAACGTTAGAGGGCATCGAGACTAAACTAAAACGAATTGGGAAATAAAATAAACGAGGACCAATAAATCAACAGCAGGCGAAGACGGTGCCGCTTGAAAGCGACAAAACATGGCTCGCTCATTGCGTGCTTCGTAACGTATCTCTACATAAAGTTTACATAGGTAGGTGGGTACACGATACACTTTTTTTAGACTACACTTCGTATTGATTTGTTTAATGACTTTTACCCCAACTTTAATGGTAGTCTTATTAGTAGGTGTATTGTGTGTATGCAGTAGAAAATATAAGTAGGTATATACCCAATAATCTAATATATTAAAACTAGCTGTGCTCGCGTCTGCTAGACTTAGATCTGGTTTTTACCCTTATACTTTTCTAAAATAAGAATAGCCAAGTTACGCCTTATAACATCAGCTATCTGTCAGTGAAAATCCCGTCAAAATCTAGCCAGCCACTTCGGAGATTGGCCGGAC
Source organism: Cybosia mesomella (assembly GCA_946251805.1). Taxonomy (NCBI): domain Eukaryota; kingdom Metazoa; phylum Arthropoda; class Insecta; order Lepidoptera; family Erebidae; genus Cybosia; species Cybosia mesomella. Next base: position 7,771,770 of record OX276406.1, read on the forward strand.
CAACCGACAGAAGGACGACGTTATAGCCGCAAAACGCCTGTTTAATATAAGATCATTGGTAGTAATATTTAAAGACAACAAAAAATTCGTAAACTAATAATGCGACAATTATTTCTAAGAATAACCTTCCACATTAACATGCCGCTGTGACATTTTTACTGCATAATAAATGAGTTACAGTTCCCTTCCACAAAAAATAATAAGACGCAGCTGTAAAACTTCACGTGGCTGTAACAAAATACACATTTTGTGACGAAGATACAGAAAAACTGACTCTGTAGACGATTACAAATTATATTTTATATTGATTTTTAAAAATTATTCTTGTGCCGCGTCCGTAACTTTCAATATGGCAGTAATTAAAAGATTGTAAATCTCAATAGACAGGATCGTGCTGTTAAAGCTTACCGACTTGCAGCTTTACATAAATTTTAGTTTAACAACCAAACGGAGCTACGATTTATCATTTAATGGTATCCAGAAAATATTGGGTGACATTTGCCCCCAGATTTTTGATGAAGAGGCTATGCTCTGAGTATAATTAATTAAATTCAGTAATAAAATTAAAAAGATAAAAAAATGGTAACTCTTTTTGTAATGCAGAAGAGCAAAAAGTAATAAAATCGCTTAAATAATTTGAACTTTTAGTTCAATTAAATCTACTTTATGAAGAAAATATAAAAATATACCCATGTTGGACTAGTTAGTATAGTCTTTATATAACCGCTAAAAAGCATTTAGCAAACTTTCAGCCGAATTCATACAGCCGTTTATGCGTGATTGGGTATCAAACAAACAAATAAATAAACTCACTTTCGCATTTTATCAGTTATGATATTAAAAGTAGTAAGATAAGATACTATTTATGCTTACATGATGTTATATAATCTTACTGCTTGTAGGTACTTTTTATGATTCATAAATAGCCTATCTTTACCTATAAGTAATTGAACGTTGTACTTTTTGTACTTTTGAATATTTTGCTTTTATTTTTTAGGCAAAGCAATATAACATAACTTAAAAGTATAGGGATATTCAGTACCAATTAAATAAAATACTATCCTGTATATTCGGAAATAGAAAATATCTCATATGTGCATTGAACTTAATTTACTATACATTATAACTCAATACATAAATATTCTTCTACAACCTATAAGCTATCTCGATTCCAAATTTTAACCAAATTCGTTAAGCAGTCTAGCCAAAAAAAAGTTTTTTTCGCGTTTAACGATACGTAATATTAAGTTGTTTGAATCAAAAATACGTTAACGAAGGCATAATTAAAAAGGCTCATGTTTTAGTTTAAGCAATTAAAAAAGAAATGCCAACTGACAGAAAATATTCCCGCTACTTCAGCAATTCGTTCTTGCTAACGAAACCAATGCGCTAATGAAGACATTCTCGAAATCATAACACGTTTGAAGAAAATAAAACTTGATTCATTGAGTAGTTCTCTAATTTGTAAAGAATGCTACATTTTTCATTATTGAATTTGTAAAACAATTCAGTAGGTGATTTAGAATGGCATGCTGTCTAGATCAGCGATTGTTAGTTAGTTAAGCATATTATAGAAAGAGAAGACCAAAGAAACTGTGTACTAGCTAATTCGACTAGGAAGGGCTTGAATTAAAAAGACTCTAAGCGGTAGAGTTATATTATTGAAATTTAAAAATATAATTTATATATTTAACTGACGAAATAGTAAAAAAAAGCAGCAGAGTTCAATGGAAAAAAATATTAATATAAAAATATGTAACAAACTTTAATTAAAAAAATCTGATGTGAGCTAAAACGAAAATAATATTACTATACTCATTTCAAACTTTTTTCTGTGTGTTCTAACCCTTGTATAAAATTATTATTTTTGTTTTAGTACAACTGATTTTTTTTAAAAAAAAGCTTGTTATTAAAAATGATTTTTCATGAATTATTTTATTTTCAACTTTTTAGTTTAAGCATATATTGGTCTATGGTTTTAGTGATGTCATGTCGTATCAGAGTGCTTGCCATGACCAGCCAAAAAAGTTCAACACAATGAGTCTATCTTGTTTACTTCCAGACCACCTACCGTCTTCATCTTCAGACATTGGATATCATGTAGCACCAGAGGGTTTACCAAGACAAAACAAATGAGCCCATCAATAGGTTTATCTTAGGAGTTCGTATGGCCACCTTCCTACTCCACCATTAGTCCCTGTAAACCATGTAACACCAGAGAGTTTGTCAAGACAAAACGAATGAGCCCAAACTCGATAGGTTTAATTTGTTTCGTTTAATAGGTCCTATGGCCACCTTCCTACTCCATCAACAGACCTTATATACCATGTAACACCAGAGAGTTTGTCAAGACAAAAGAGATGAGCCCAAACTCAATACGTTTATCTTGTTTAGCTTAGTAGTTCCTATGGCCTCCTTACTACTACATCTTCGAACCCTGTAAACCATGTCACATCAGAGAGTTTGCCAAGACGAAACAAATGAGCCCAAACTAGATAGGTTTATCTTGTTGAATTTAGGAGTTCCTATAGCCACATTCCTACCCATCATCAGAACCTGAATACCATGTCACATCAGAGGGATTGTCAAGACAAAATAAATGAATCCAAACTCGATTGGTTTATCTTGTTTAGTTTAGGAGTTGCTATGGCCACCTTCCTACTCCATCATCAGACCCTGAATACCATGTCACATCAGAAAGTTTGTCAAGATATACAAAATAGCAAAAACTCGATAGGTTTATCTTGTTAGGAGTTGCCATGTCTACCTTCCTACTATATTATCAGACCAGCTCCATGGTACCATATAAATGCATTGTCATCCAAACTAACCAAAACAAAGGGAGGAGAATGAGTAACCAGATCCCGGACTCCAAGGTGAAAGCCTCGGATGCAACTCGGAACAACGCGAAGCTGATGACGAAAGCAAGTAGATGATGTTCATTAGATTTTAGACCTTAATTACTATTAATACATGTCGCCTTAATCATGTTACTTGACATTAAAAACAAACGAATACTTAATATGATCTTTTGTGGATACCGGTTTCATTTTGAAGTTGTTATGTATGATAGTTACGTGTACCTACTCAGTTAGGGTATGTATATAATGACAAAGTTGATATTAATTAAATACTTAAAAGCCGTTTAAAATATTATGACCAGTTGACAATCAAGTACCATATCTTGTGATTATAATTATACTCGTAAGTGCTGTGAAACTTGCATATAAAAGCAAAGGGCTATTAATATGGACTTGAACATTTTCACAAGGGTTACAAAACAATACGTGTATTAAACTTGCCTTTTGCCTTAGTATAAAGTCATTGAGGGCCATTATTTTGTTTGGAAACGAGTTGTGAGTGGATTAAAATTATATAACGTAGAAGAAAGAACTGGTGTAAAACTGAAGCAACTTGAATTTGTCGGATAATACGAACGCGTGTTCACCTGAGAAGTTAGTAAACGGGTCTAACCGAATAAATGTCCTTTATTCCCAGTGAAACTGAGGGGGAACTATATAACAGGGAAACCTAGCTCAAAGTTATCCGAATACATTTACTTAAGTAACTTAGAACAAAAATTTATATCATCGTCATCATCATCCGAGCGCCAATCCCAGTTGCATCCAAAACTTTGGAGCAAACTTTGAAGCCCGAAGTCTTCTCTCCATCTCTTTCTTCTCCTTTAATTTGGTTCTGCCTTGTTTTTATAAGAATGACTGTCGTCTCACCTCCCAACCGCTAGAGGAAAGCCTGCCCCAGAGCATTTTCTGTTAGTCAGCATCAGCAAGTGTAACAGCTTGGGCCCCGGAGGTCTAGGTGGTTGAGTCCATGAAAGTTTATATCAATATTCAAAAGACTAAAATGTCATCACATCTCTGTGTACGACATACCTAATTTAAAGAGGACATAATGTAAGCCGTAAAGTTGTAAATCACAGTTTATAGTAGACATTATTAATTTCTTAGAAAGCCAGAATTTCGTTACGAAACTGACTCGTTATGATAATTTCCCGTTGATTTATACGACGGCGGTGTTCTTTGAAATTGTTTAATGTAAATCCTAGATATGTTTTAGTTAGAAAATATTGATACAAAGAATTTAAAAAACTATCGTTCTCTTTGTTTTTTTTTTAGGACTTTGTCTAGTATTCATTAACTCTTTCAACAAAATGTTTGGGCTGCATCCATAGGTGCAGCAAAACTGTACAGTCTAAATTGCGAACGTTTAATGCATATTAGAAAAAATGCGTCTACAAAAATAAAATAAAAATGCCTTTGTGCGATCGGTTCTCACGTAGGACAAGTGCCTGGGTGAAGACCTCAGATGCCATCGGGATCACCGTTAAGTTGGTATTGATGACAGAGACGAGAAAATGAAAGAGCTTTTTAAATTTCACCAATATAAACCATAGAAACCGCTGACCAGGTAACTTCATTATTCTTCATTCAACGTAAATACAATGACCTATATAGTGCCTAGTCTTAATTATACATTAGCAAGCTTCTGTGCAGGCATAATAATGTGCGTAACCAGTCGTCATGCTGGTTATAGCATCAATTACAAGCAGTTATCGCGTTTTATTGGCACATGAAAGACGCCGGTTTAATTGTTTGCAGTCGTACGTGCGCGGAGGCAAAGGCATCGAGCCTTACAGTCTCTAAACTAGCCTTATTAACATAATAACAGATCGCACAGTGCGGAACTAGTTAGTCCAACGCATATTGTGGTCGCAGCGTAATGAGAAATGTCAAATTGGTTTTGTATTCATGCGCTGGAATCTGAAAGACCCGTAAATGCTTATGGACGTGTCGCTAGCGCGACTAGAGAATATGGTAGATAACAATGGCTCAAAAATATTTAATTCTTGACGTATCAAATGAAGCCTTCAAAGATATTCTACCCAATTAAGTACCTTAATCTGCGTTGCATGTGTAGTATCATATTTAGATACAAAGAGTTTCATTAAGGTCCTGCAGTTCATAAAACAAAATCTTGTCGCACGACCGGAGTCGCATGCATTGCGTTTATTGTCCGTATTTTTTTCAGTCATTGAAAATACTTACAGCATCTTTGTTGTCGCCTAAAGTTGTGCCGTGCTTATCACCACAGATTACTTAATAGTTTTATCGTGGTTTTATCATTCGCCTGATACAGAGTACCACTAAGTACTGAAATAATGACGTAGATACTCAATTAAATAACTACGTCATTAATTTCGTAGACCTATTTCCTCTGTCTTTGCACCCGTTTTTCGGTATGTTATTTTTGTGTTCACATGACTTTATCTCCCGAATATACAGTTTATTTTGTATTTCTCTCATACATATTTCATGTGTCCAACGTACATAATGTTTAATTTTATTATTCTATGGCCCCTAAGTGTTCAATTCTTGTAAAACATTCGCTGAAAGAATAACTATGCACGTCTTTTAATATGGTAATTACCTACACACTTGTAAACTGTAGTCATTTCCTCATACTCATCGTTATTTAACCAAGCCCAGAAAATGTTCATGAAAGCGCTGGCTTTGTGGACATGGGTTTCAAAAACCCTTTTGTATAACCTTATCTCTAATTAGCTATAGGGTTTCTTAAAATAACAGTAATTTCATTTTCATTTAAACGAAGTGCTGCGGAGACGGATATAACCATTAGACGTGTTTCATCTGTTGTTTTGAAAGCTATAACTGAATTTGATATTGGGTTTACTTCGTGGGTCTACCTACTGTCTACGCCACTTTCCAACCATTGTATTGTTGCAAATTGTAGTGCCTAATTATGTACCACAGAGTCCACAATCCCACAATGTTTGCAGTGGAATTGCAGAGTAGAAAGTCGAAGCTAATTACGTGGGCGATTTTCAGCAATATCCTACTCCGTGTAAAAGCCTGCACGACATATGCAATTATGAGTTGATAAATAATTGCATCGGTCGTCATTTTCTCTACTTACAGTCTGTTCAAAACGAACGCGTACCTACAATCTTCGGGTCGGTTCATAATTTCTTGTTTATTTAAAATTTTCTTGGCTCGGCGATGTAATCACAACACGAACGCGCCCCGCCCGCTCTTGGCCGCCATTCTCATTAATAGGGCTGCCACTCGTTGTATTCATTATCGATCAATAACCCGGTTGTGATTGTTTTTGAGATAAGGTGGTATGATAGCACAAAGAAACAACGTGTTGTAAATATTGTTATTACCAAATCTTTTATTGCGCATGAATAGGTGAAACTTTGTATCGTTGAAATTACATTAAACCGAACCTAATTAATCTGTTACTGAAACCGTTGGATTTTTACAATATTCGTACTATAGCCACAGTCATGGTCAAATTTCCAATTGTTTATCGATGAACAAACCAATGATATTGTCGGAAGTTTACGCGAATGTCACACATTGAAATATAACTATTTTTAACGGATTCTATCGCGTTTTATTTGATGTTATTTTATTATTACCAATTATTATTATTACCGATGAGATACAACACTACGAACGAAGATTCGTTTCCACTGCGCGTCCGCATCGTAATTGGGATGCTAATCAGATGCTGAGCTGTTGCTGTCTTGCTCCGTCTTGCCGAAGAAATGCGCTCTATCCCTCTTCCGCTCCAGAAAGGATTGCGTCGTAGGCGGCGGAGTCTTCAATCATCTGGCAATAAGCGAGAGAGACGCGCTTCCCTCGGGCTTTGGCCCGCCCGATATGTAATCACCGTAGTTTGCGCTGGCAGAATAATTTTCCTTTTTAACAACCTACCAATCCAGCACAGCAACATTATAGAATGACGAGATGAATTGGACAGTTGTTTTTGTCTTAAAACTAACAATGTGCTATAATTTGCAGATTGAAGCCGGAATTAATACGAGTAGTACCTACTAATAATCAAAGCTAAACTAGGTCCACTTAAGCAATAAAAATAAATTGCGTTATTGAGAAGTCTCTTTTCTTTTATAGAGGTGCTATAAATTTTCATTGATGGTGCCGTGTTATAATTTAAAATTATTTATTAAACTGTCCATTTGATAGTAATAGAAAGTTTTATAATTGCTTGACCAAGAGGGTCGCTTACCAGAAACCAAAATGCGTGCGGTGAGATGATTTGCTGAAGCACAAAGCGGTGTTTACTCTGCTGAGATTACAAAGGAGCCGAGCAACGAGGATTCTGCATATCTGGTGCGGTGATCGGCGGGCGCAACCCAGCCGCGATCGTATCAAGCAATCCTCAATATTGGAACACGCTTTGTTGGCTACAAATAGTATACTCGGAATTGTGGGATGAAAAAAAATACTAAAAAGAATTCAAGAATAAACGTTGATAATTTTCTATAATCACACAATTCCAATCGTGTGTTTTATCCCTTATACATGGATAATGACGTACCTACAAGGAATTTATAGTTTTGGGATGCGAATAAAAACATTAAATTCCCATACACGTTAAATAAAGTGCTAACTGCTGCCAGATTCCTGCAAAAATGCGCTTATCTTAACCACGTATGAGATTTAACAATTACTTATAATGTACGTTGATTTTATCTTTTGCATACCTTGGTCGTAAGAAGCTGTTCACGTCTCCTAAAACATTACTTATTTAACGAGAGTATTCTGTTATCGTGGCGTTGGAGTGCACCAAGCAAGCTTGTTAGTGCCGATTCACTGTTCAGATATCTTCAAAACAGGTCCATTCGGGTCCAGCGAGGCACGATACCATACCACGATCATATCATTCCCATTGTTCCCGGTCGCTTAACGAACACAGGCTTGAATGACTGTCACTTTCTATTTTTATATTATACATATGTTGGTGGTACTGGAGATCTATATATAAATCAGCTATTTCAGAATTCATGAAAACTGTGACGGTTGCGTCAATTGCGTAGACATTGTGGCACATTTCGTCAGTGATGTTAGATCCATTCAGCTATTTCGGAGAAATGTTTATTCTTTTTTGAGTTTACTTAGTGTTGTCGGAATAGAAAAGATATAAGTCATTAAAGATGTTTTGTATCAACTTTCTTAACGCATTTCGTTCCTGAGCCGAGAACCGTCTATGAGGTTAAAATTATAAAAAAAATATTTTTCTTTTCTTCAGTCAAGGATATAATTATGTTGTGTGCCTGTGAAAAAAATAATTGGTACCTATATTATGAAGGTAGGCATAGGTACCTATCTAAATTCAAAACCAAATACCAACTTTTTATTGTCAACGTACGAACGAAGTCGTCTAATAAAATTCATGGTTCTGGGTTAAGGCCAATGAACAGTTCGTAGACCATGGCAGTTTACCCCTCAAATAATGTTCAAAATCTGCTTTAATAATAAACCGTAGCAACAACAAGGGTGTACTAGACTAATACATACATACATATAGTCACTGGGACACAAAGCCTCTTTCCCATTGGGATAGGCAGAGACAACTTCTTACCAGTTGCTACGATGTTTGCAGACGCCATTCGCTTCTTCCAATTTCATAATTGTTTTCATAAATGCACGACGATTACGGGTACTTCTGACCTGGCCTTTCTTCAAAACGTCCTCGATCTGATTGGCATACTAGACTATTAACTAGAAATTATGCCTAGATCGAAATAGCATAGTTTTTACTTCAGATTGAACGTATTCTGTCAGTACAACTACATTCGTAATATTGCGAATGTTATGTGCAATTACGAGTGTACAAAACTAATGCATGTGAATTGAACCTTTTAATACTACCACAATACACATTCAATAGTATTTGTGGACAACCTTCTTCATCCGCATGGACTTAGTTTTATTTTTTTTACGCTGGGTATTTATTTGTATAGATGTACACCTCTAATCTGATCAACACTTTTCATAGTTCACAAAGTTTTTAAATTTATATCAAACATGCGTATTAGCTGCATTTGAAAACATATGCTGGTAATAACATGCTTCGAACCGCCTTATTTTTTATGAAAGTTGTACAGCAAAGGTCAAGCTGTCGGAGAATAGTGGGTGGCCCATCGTTTCTGTAACTTACCTGGCTTGTTGGTTTTTGATGATGGATTGCCATGTAATTAGAGCCGATTATCTGTCTACCCGCCTAAAGGAAACTGGGTAGATACTTGGTTGGAATTTTAAAATTGCTGATATATCATAGTCGGTTATGTTAATAACTAATGTTGATAATGTTGATAGCAACTACCGGTACCTATCTATCGGCGTATGTCTTAAATTCTAAACTTGTGTGTGTTTGTGTATTGTTTTGCATGATGTTAATAAGTTGTTTTCAGTGAACAGAGACATAGAAATCCAACTCAGCACAGCTCTTAGTGGGAACAATACAATATTAAGCTAACTCAGCAGAAATGTGATGATGTTGTGATGTGACAAAGGCTTAGAATGTAAATCTTTGCTTGAAAATTACTTAAGTTTGTTATAATGCAATGAAGTACTGTCAGGTGTATTTTTATGAGATTTTAAGTTTGCTTTTAAAGGTTGCCCATTCTTATAGATGAAACTGTAATATATATCGTCTGTCTGACTGTGCTATATGTCTATCTCAGACCAAAAGATTAGTCTATCTGTTTGTGTGCGAACTCCACTCCACTACAAATGCCATTCATACAAGGTAAGTCCCGTTGAGACGATTATAATGAGGGGTATTTTGGAATCTAGGACGTTCTTAGATCTAGGTACCAATATAATAGATTTACTTAAGATTTCAAAATTTGAATATTTTACACAAAGTCCAGAACCAGTGTAACCTACATGAAAAACAAAACTTATTTTTTGACCACTATCTCACCTGCTAGATGATGGTGTTGTCGACTGTATAACACGCTTTCCTAGAATAAAATCAAATGAAGCGACATCTCAAAAACACGGTTTTTAAGTAATATCATTTACAAAAACTTTACTGCTATTTTTTAAAGCAGCAAGTACAACTTCTCATGAAAAACTGCTACTTCTTGTTTAAGAAAAGTCTTCCGATATTTCCAAAACGTGGTTACTGGCGAGATGCGTATGCGATGTTTAGCGCCTCCTCTCCTAAACAAGAACGTCCGCGTTCGCCTCGTCTTGTACGTCTTAAAAGCTTTCACGGCTCATTTCACGTTATGAACAAAACACCCAAACTTACGCCCAGATGCATTACTGTACAGATGTTAATTACTTTTAAATACACAACGAATGGTATTCTACTTCTAAAACAAGGGTATTATGCGATGAGAGAATACCACTACAAGTATACTCTAAGATCCTACTATATCGCAACAAATTCTACATTGTTAACTGAGTTTCTTACGAAAAAAATGATACAATATTCTTATATTTAGATCATTAAAGTCTTCTTGTGGCTATCAATATTATTTTTAAGTTTAAAAAGTTTAAGTTAATAGATACCATACACCGCTGTCTATTCCTCTGGGTGTATACAGGTGTATAGATAGATAGAACAAATAAAAATATTGATTAACTTGCAAAAGTCTATTCAAACGATGACGATTTGTAAGTGAATTTTAACCATTGATTTTGGTTATAGCTACTTTATAGAGTAATCGTCCATTTGTGACTATAAATAAATATTTGTATATTTTGTAGCCTTTGATGTCCCGTTAATATATTTACAGATATTGCTAAATAATATATAAAATATGAAACTAAATTTATTCTCAGAAAATGCTACATTTTTTTGCACAACAGTTCGTTTTTTCGAAAACGAAACCTGAAACGCTGCTTGCCAAAATCGGGGGCTATTGTGTGGGCTCGGGAGAGCAGGTAAACTTTTTTCCGACCGTTCCGGGTAGTGCAGGCAGAAAAAAATACATAATTTATTGTGGCCGGCTGTTTTTGAACAGTTGTTTCGTGGACAGTTACTGAAAAAAGTCAACAAAATATCCTTTATTCGCAATTCAGTTAACAGGCCCTTGACAAGCTACAGATAATAACAAGCAGTTGTAAAATAATACTAATACTAATAATAGGTGGTTCATAGCTCGAAGGTGGTAGAGTCAAGCAACAGTAATTTTGGCCATTGCATGAATGGGCCGACTCGACCGGGGAAGCATCACCCTCTCATAGAATATCGAAGCTAAGTAACAGTATTTGAACTGTTGCGTTCCGTTTGGTGAGTGAGAGTGCCGGAGCCCAAACTCCTTTCCCATCCCCTCCCAAACTCCTTCCCCATCCCCTCCCAAACTCCTTTTCCATCCCCTTTCCTTTACAGGGTCGGCAGCGCAAGTGTGACGCCACTGGTGTTGCACACGTCCATAGGCCGCGGTAACCGCTTCCCATCAGGTGGGCCGTGTGCTTGTCTGCCACCTTAGTGGTATAAAAAAAAAAGTTAGTAAGGTTTTTGTGGAATTCAATGAAATTTTAGTATTTCAAATACCATGCAACACACTGGTCACGAACACAACATCTAAGTTCATGCAGAGACAATTTTGGCAATCGCGTAAAGTGAGTTGTGCTCTTTCACCTGATAACTCGGCAGGCTATTTCTATAAATACAGGTGATGGTAGAGTCCATACTTTTCTTAACACAAATACGCCGCCGTCTCGAAGTTGGTAGTACTCCTTAGTAATACTACTGGAGGCGATTCCTAAATATTTATTTTTTCAATGTTACTCCCGCGCTTTCTCACCCCTTTCCGTTGGACATCTGAGGACATGTTTGTGAGATGGTTTTGGTGTTGCATGCGTTTACCATGGTAACCAACAGGGAGTACCAACAGGGAATACCAACGGGGAGTTCGTTACCATGTGCTTATATTTCACATTATCATGAGCTGCAAAATTTAACATTTCATATTTATCTTCGTTGATTTCTGTTTTTTCAGTCGATTCTCATAATGAAGTCTTTCTATTTTCTCCATCCAATGGTTAGCTGTGAAAGATTGCAAAATACGATAAGGCTGCACATGTATGTTTATGGTTAATCAAATTGTTAAAATCAAATCATTAATTGGCAGCACTCGTATAATTCCTTGGTGTACAATAAGCAGATGTACCTACTACTACTACTAGTAGTGAAGGAAATTGTAAGTCAGAGTAATCTTTGCAAAAGCACAAAGTTAATCCTTGCTCTGAAAATTTAGCTTTTCTTGCTAGCTGTAGCTAAATTGAACATTCAGGAAGACATAAAGATTGTCGTAACTAGTAAATCATAATATCTGAAATAGCAAACGGCAGGAAGTCGAACGATACAACTTTAGCTTCCGTTTAATAACAAACTGTTCACGCAAGGATCGTGAATCCTAAACAAACACCCATTTCCATTAAAGTCGGACAGACGGACAGGCTTAGCCGTATATATTTATTGATTTATTGATCGTAAGGAGAAATCCCGTCGGCCGTAATTTAAACGAGCGTCTAAAGGCCGACCGAATGTTTGAGATTGGATAGGGGAATATTTGGACATGTTTATGATAAAATAAAAATACCATATGTTATGTTTACGTGTTGTGTGTGTGTTATGTGCGTGCCGTATCTACGTTCCTGTATTATTTTGATTATGATTCTATTTAATTGCGTTTAATCGTTCAGATTTTTATGGTTGGACAATTTTAATAGTCGAACCGCAATATAGATAATTGATTGTAATTTGTGTGTGTATATTCACACGATAAAAATCTATTCGCCTCCTTTGTGATAATAATCAATCAAGAATAGCAATAGCAAAAACAAGGCTTTGAATATTTCTTTTACTTTTTATAATTATGTTTAGAGAAAAATACCAAAACACAGTCGTACAACAGTTTGAAACTTTAATGTTTCTGTCTTTCATAAGTTAGATTGTGTGAGTTCAACACGATCTAAAAATATGGTAAAGCAAATTTTGTCTAAAGAAAATAATAAGTAGGTAGTGTTCATACATCGACGGTACTACGTAGCAAACAACCCATCACACAGAATCAGATGGCCATTATTCTGTATTAAGCGAAGTTGATTCATTATTTGTCGAATATTCTTGACACTTCACACAATTACAAACCATTAGCTCCATTACTCGTATTTCAAAATTAGTTTCCTTTTCCGATGAATTAAATAACACAAAATACTACTCCACGGATTTGTGATCACTCTCTATTCCCGCTAAGCAGATGCACATGCCTACTCGACGGGATACCTGCATCCACTCACTATCTATCCTTTTACTGCCATCGCCGTTTCCCTCACACATAAACCTGCCCAATCAGATAGAAAGAGATAAAAATAAAAGCTTTACAAATTGTATTATTATTATAAGTTACGATATGACTTTTGGCGTTACAGTAGTTTTATTTTTAAAACAAATTATGTATGTTAACGCAAACGTAGAATTTATCTATGTTATTTTTATTAAGTAAAACAAATCTAAAATTTGCCTACTGTATTTTAAAGCTGTTAAAAAGATAAACAGAAGTTACATACAATGAGAGAACGTAATGCTTGTAAGAGAAAGAGAACGAAATGTAATATTTTTATTAAATTTTACCCATTATTTATATTAGTAACATTAAAGCAACATTTTACCTCAATCAATTAGCCTATTGCAGTCAACTACGGGACATAATCATCACAAAATTCTAAATCAATTAGCACGCGAGTTTTACCATAGTTTGTATTATCACTAACGTCACTTGATATAGCTAAAGCACGTGAAAATGCATTTAAAAAAAAATGGAGCCTACATGCATCAGCCATAAAGAACTTTCAGTGATACAGGATATAAGGCTTAATTGAATTTGAATTGGATATCCCCCTGATCCTGTGATGGTATGCACGATAGCCAGTGGAATTAGTCCTCTATTGTTACAATCATATATTTGTTTGCCAACTAGTATAGAAAAGGTACCATTAGTAAAGTTAATTTACTTATTATATTGCTTACCAGAAATACTGTCTCCAAATTCAAAAAGGAGTCTATTCATCTAAGTCTCTTCCAGTGTCAATACAATAATCTGATTGGTAACGAGGATACCTCCGGTGTTACCAGCAACAGAAAGCTACAGTCCCCTTTTTCATTCAAATTCCAAATACGAGTACAAGACGCATAATCAAATAATATCGCAGCATCATGCATCTGCCACAAAGGATTCGAACCAGTTTATATACAACGAGCTATAAGAAAAGGCTCGATTGTATGTAAAGTAGCCTCTATAAAGAGGCCATAAACTTGGATATAACAAGAACCAGCCGCGCATGCTCCGCCGCCATTTAATACACTTGCCCAATTCGACTTTATCTCAGTTCTTAATTTTACACTTTTATAAATCGACAAAATCAACACGTTTTAAGCGCCTCAAAATTAGCTGGATACGTTTTGGATATAATAATTATAAGTACCGTTTTAATTTCGTCTGGAAATTAACCTATAGTACCTTCGCCGGTTAAATGAAGCATAACATTCTTTAAACGAGGTTCTGTGTTCAGAATCAATTTAAACTTTAAATGTTTTACATAGCATAAATTAACATAAAATGGATCTTTCGAGTGCTCAGCTCTCAAATGTTACGTATGTTTTTGCGCTGATTAGGTTCTCCGAATACTCAAAAAGTTCAACACTGAAAACTCCTGATCATTTCCGCTTTTCTCGTCCCAATTTCTACCATTAAGGCAAAATGTAATATAAAAAAATAGTAAAGATAAATAAACAGTTTTCTTTAACCAATCGTGATAGCAAAAGTGAGTAGTAGTCAGCCGGAACAACCCGAACCACAAGCACGTATACCTAGTCCAGCCATAAGTTTTGTTACAAATGAAAATGCATTTTTTTAAAATTAAGTAATGTAATATTATTAAAATTTGTACCTACATATTTATTAAAGTCTTAGCAAAAAAATATATTTTATGCTATGGCTTTTATACAGGCCTTTAATAGGTTTGGCCACGAAACTATGGATTTACGCACTGTTTCCAAGGGAAATTTTGCCATTGCTTGCTCCAAAGATTTTTAAAGAGACTCAATGTCGCCGTGCCGTTTAGAGCAGGCCATGTCCTCTAAAACTGACCATAATTTGTAGTCTAAAGGGTTGAGGGCTTGGCTAGATGAGGGCCAGTCTTCAGCTCTTATAAAGTCCGGAACGTTGGTTTCTAGCCAGGCTTGGGTAGTTCGTGACTTGTGACCAGGAGCAGAGACCTGCTGGAAAGTCCACGGTATATTTTTTAAAAGTGTATTGCTGAGAGGTTTCGCAACATGATCCAAGACAGTATCTTGATACACTTTGGCTGAAGTTTTCACTCCTTTTTCACAAAAATGTAGCTTTGTGACTCCCTGATAAGACACGCCCCACCAAACCATCACTGACGCAGGATGATGACCACGTTGTACCTTTCCGACCACTTGAGCAGCTTTCTTAGAACTGTGAGCGTACACTTTATCATTTTGCTTATTGTAGTGTTCTTCAATCGCGAAATTTTTTTCATCGGTAAAGAGGATATTTCTGTGCCTTTCACCTGCGTATCGCGACAGAAGGTGCTTTGATCGATCCACTCTCTTTAATCGTAAAGATTGATTTAGGGCATGTCCTGTATATCAACGATAAGCACCGAGCTTCAGGTCTTGTTTTATAATACGTGACAGAGTCCTAGCGGGAATCTTCATTTCTCGCGATAAGATTTTTTGCTTCGTTATGGGGTTTCGACGAATTCTGGCTTTAATAGCATTAATTACCTTTATAGTTCTTACAGCACGCGGCCGCCCCGATCTTTACTGGTCCTCGACAGACGAAGTGTTGTTGTATCTATTGATAGTACGATATACGAACATACGGCTGATACCAAGTTTTTGAAGTGTCTAGAATATAACCGACGGCTCCATACCCACTTTGTGCAAGGCGATCACTGCGATCCTATTTTTTTTTAACATCCCATTCCATGTTGTAATTCGATAATGAACACGAAAAAATATGTGAAATGGCACGAAATCGAAAGAAGTTTTTAAAATAATATACATGTTCCAAATTCAAAATAATTAAAAAGTTGAAAAAGAAAGAGATTTTGGTCATAAAACTTTTTGGGGTAACCTTGTGCATAAATATTTTAAATTCGGAAACCATTTTCAAATTTGTTTTCTGCTGTTCTAAATTTAAAGTAATATTCTTCCTGGATTCAGAGCGAGAGGTTTCAACCTAACAATGTAATTGACTAGCTCAGCAGTTCTATTACAATGGTACGTTAAACTGAAATCGTGTGAGCGTTAAACTCAATGTGCATGACGAATGATGATGCGAACCCTGGCGGTTTACGACTTAGATTTATTAATTTTAAACGCTTTGGTGCGTAGTCCACGTAGGTAGGGCTGTTGATCCTGATTCAATAGATCTCAACTTCATCTCATCACAATCAAGATAAGTACGTATTTTAATTGAAGTAATTTGTAGTGTATAATAGCTACCGGTACTGAGTATTGTATTGAGAAGTAACCAATTGCTTTGGCTATTGCCGAAAAGTACAAAATTAAAGCCTCACTTCCAGTTTTGTCTTTAAATTCAAATTCAATTTCACACTGTTTGCCTGTTTACAGGCGAGGTTTTAAACATATAAGAACATACCGCTCAAGTAATTATAAAATAATGTGTCCCTAGCGGACGATAGGTGCCAACTATCGTGGTTTTCTTGTCATTGCTACAATCTAAGGAAATATTAGTAAACTGAAATTTGTGACCTTTAGTTTATCCTTCCTTTTAGGCCAAACACTAGCTTAATTTATTAAAGAATAACAGGTAGACAGGTTCGTATAGGTACAATAGGTAATATCGATATTTACTAATATAAAATTGTAAATTAGTCGTGACTGTACACATCTGTGTCTTTTTTTTGAATTCTTGTCTGTTTATCTGTTTGTTCGCAATGGACGCAAAAGCTGGTAATCAGATTTTGATACGTTTTTTTTTCTATTATGAAGGTCTTAATTAGACTTAAAATCTGCCGTATGTTCGATTGCAATTGGTTAAGTAGAATCGGAGATATGACGAAAAAACTATTACCGACCTCCGCGCGGGCGGAGTCGCGGGCATCAGCTAGTTAGGTAATATGGATAGCTATAGTATTTTCTCTTGGTAACTGAATCTTCTGGTTCTCAACTTTATCCACACCGAAGTTACTGATTGTTGGCTTCTAGAAAATGATAGTAGGTACATTCATTTGTGCTTTTGTTTGTTTGCTATTGATCAATAGGGTGGGAGTCACTATCTTTCCCCCGAAAATGGCATACTTGTGTGTTATATTATATGTATACATTCAATCACGCCTCTTTCCCATTAGGGTAGGCAGAGAAAACATCTTACCATTTGCTACGATCTTGTTAAATGACTTGTGTTGTTCTCTGGCCTGGGATTTCCTTAAAACATCCTCGATCTTATTGACTTATATGCCCATAGATGATGCAGTACAGGCATTGAGACAAAATATCTCTCTAAAAATGTAGTTTCCACTTGTGAGTTTGGTGAGCTAGCTATAGATTGGCATCCCTGCCCTAAAGATATGAACCTGTTGTGCTAACCCCGGCGTCTACGCTCTCTTCGAGAACGTTCAATGCAATTATACTTCACTACTGCGTTGTAGCCGCCATTTTATTGCGCCTTGTATGTTTTTTAGTAAGAATGTAATTAAATTTGTTTTCAGCTATTTTAAGTTAAGATATAACTGCCGAAAGCTGTTAACGGTATGGCAAGAACGAGAATTTATTTTGGACAACCTCGAAGTCACAGGTCAACTGGAAGTATCCTTGACCACAACCATATATCTATCTAAGACTCTGTATCCAAGGGAAAAAAATAGTTCACTCCGCCCATTGGCGAATTGAACTTCAAGCTGCTGATATGGGCTGATAATCCTTTACTTTACTTTACTTCAGGCATTCAACCTACGCTAACCTTCGATTCCATGACTTCTTTTGGCCACCAAAGCTCGGAGGTAACATTGAACGAAACTATAGTAAGTCCAGTTTTCAAAACCTTTCTATAGGTACTTATATCAACACCCGTTTCGGTAGTTTGTTAGTTATTTAGACTAAAGATTCTGGGGACTGGAACGTTTAAAATTCTGATCAACTATTCGGTAGTCTCATATGTAAATAAGTTTCAAAATAGAATTGGAGATCGTGGGAGTTAACTGATGGAGAAGGAAGGGGAGGTGGGTAGCAAATAAGTAGGGTATGGCTGGGAGTAGGATAAAGAACCAATATCTCGAGAAGGGTTCCTGCGGGTCGCGACAACAGTCAATAAATTGATTTTATTCTTGTAATACATAACAGTGTAATCGAACTTACCTCGTACATCAAAAGGCAAAATGCGGCTACTTAACACGTATGATGTAAAAACACCTACCAGGGACTCGAGTCGATAATCATTATAATAGCACCTCCTACTTTGGAAGTGATAAAACACGTCGATAACAATCACCAGACGCGGCTAGTTTGAACTCTATTTTGCATCTCCGAGGCGGCATCATCAAAGCACTAATCATGGCCCTCCGATACTCTCGCAGAGGTAACTATCCAAGCATTGTGTGGGCCGCTAAAATGTTGCTTGACGGTTTTAACTAGATAGTTTAGTCTGCGTGTAAGGGACTTTGTTAGCAGTTATAGTGGGAGGCGTTTGATGTTAATAGTTTGATGCTAAAAAGGAGAATCTTAATAACAACAATTGTGGGCAGAGGACACAATTCTCTGTGGACTGGTATCGGACAAGGGTAAAGGTATGGTTTTCTACTGACCTCTAGACAGATGTCCAAGTAATCGCATAAACATTTCTTTATTATTTACGCCTACCTTATAATCTTCAGACATTTGCCTAACAATCATATTTTTCAAATGAAATTATTGAAGCAATTAGTATGCTATAGATTTAACTTGGAAAAAGTGAACATCCAGGAAGGGATTTGAGATTCCTCCGCCACATTAATTTAATAAAATTTTGAAGCTGCTAACTTTTCCTATCAGAAAAAGAGAACATCCAGGACCAGACTAACATGCGACCAGTCCCTAACAGGGGGAATACTTTGACCAACTGGTCAAACTGGACTTTTCAAGTCCTGTCCGGGATGTTCTCTTTTTTCGATTTAAATCTAAAGCAAAAATCATATTTATGCCAACAGTATTTGTAACGTGATATCAAATTAAAATTTTGGCTAGAACTCGATCATAAATCGAGTCAAGAAAGTTTTACACAGAAAAATGTGTCATCAAAATCATCATCCTGGTTACATCCAATGCTTGCACTTTGTAGGTCATCGTCCACTCTTTACTACTCCTTTACTTATGTATTGGTTTATATCGGATTTTACGGAAGCAACTGCCATCTGACTTCAAACCACAAGTGGAAAGCTTGCTCCAGGGCCTATTCCATCAGGGCGGAAGGCAGCAGTCGGCCTTTGCCCGAGGGGATTTGCGAGTGGCGTGAAGCCGCCCGCATGGAGATTATGGCGAGGTGGTCGTCCCGGCTAGAGGCTCCAAGTGCTGGCTTAGCTACCGTGGAGGTTATCCAGCCGGTTATTGTCGAGTGGGCAGAGCGAGAGCACGGGACTTCCTTCCGACTGACGCAGGTGCTTTCCGGGCACGGCTGCTTCGGAAGATACCTATTCAAGGTTGCTAGGAGGGTATCGAGTCCCGTCTGCTACACTTGTGGTCTGCCCGGCCTGGGAGTCGCAGCGCCGGGCCCTCACTGCAGTCATAGGGCCTCCTCTCTTACCTCCTACCTCTCGCTGACGGCCATCGTCTTATCCATGGCCACCAACGACAGGAATTTCACCGCGGTCGCATCCTTCTGCGAGGAGGTCATCTCGCAGAAGGAACGCGCGGAGCGGATCAGGGAGGGTGATCCCCTTGCTGATCCTGAGCATGGCTGTGGGTGTGAGGGACGGGGTAAGCCGTCCACCCGCTGATCTAACCACCCGCGAAGGGGACGACGTCCATGTCTGCCTGGACGTCGACCAATTGAAAGGTGTGGTGCCAAAATATTAATATTCTGTTAATATATCAACAATAAATTACCCGTCTCAACTCATGCATTCAAAATTAAACTTCGACGTCAACACTTGCTAACTTTAATTTATTTATTTAAAAATCCAATTATCGGTCGCATATAAAGCGCCATTTTACTGACTTCACTTTTTACGGTGTTATTTCGTGTATGTGCCAACGAGGCGTGTTGTAATAAAGTTGGACATGATCGACGACGCGATGCGCCCGCGCAGAAGAGATCACCAACAATATTTACTGGACTCTACACTTATATTTTTTAATACTTTTAATTGGATTATATTGCGGTCTCTTTCTCCATTTATCGAGCATGCCTGCGGGGAAGGCTTAAATTGCACAGTAATATATCTATTATAATATTGCTCTATGGTTGAAATTTGAGGCACGAATACCTTTTATTAAGTGCGGATATCTCCTCGGAGTACACGGGGTACACTGGCTGGCAGAAGAAGCATAACAGGTCAATTAGAAGAAGCGACATCTCTGGTGTTACGTTCGGAGGGCTTACCATGACGTTTTACAGCATCCGTGTTCCGGGTGAGAAAGAGGAGTGGAGCTATATATAGGGTGTGACCTACATTTAGGGTGTGTAGCTCCATCCCTTTTTCTCACCCGCAACACGAACGGTGTAACCCGTCATGGTAGAGATGCAGTATAGCAGATGCACTACGTATCATTAAGCGGCGTGCATATACTGGCATAAAAAACATTGTCATTAAATCCTGTTTGAACAACTGATGTATTGAACAGCTTCTCCATTATTCATCTTTGAGGAGCGGTTATAGCACCAAAATTTCATCATTCATTTCTAAAGTGTTGTTTGGCGGCATAATCTTACTTAAGAATTTTTCCAGTCAAATTTTCCTGTTCTGGCTCTAAAATATAGGAAGTAATTAGAAGAATAGTTTATTTATCGTAGGTAGTCTTTTATCAACAAAATATATCAGTAAATATTCTGAAAATTATTCCTACTCATTATTTTGAACCATAAACAAACTGACTTATTCAATTTAAAAGATAAACTCAAAAGCCCTATCTCTGCAGTTAAGTATTATTTATTTTACGGCCCGATGTAAGCACTTAACCCCAAACAGTAACAGACCTTTTACCCTTTCATGTGTACCGTTACACTCCTACATGTTCCTATTTCAAATTTTGAGTGACGGCTCGTTGTGCGCTTGAACATCCAACATGGCCGCCAGTTAATCACTTTGATAAATAAACTGATAAAGGGATTTCATTTCGACTGTAGAATAAACTCAGCAGGGTTTTAAGTAAAGCTGGGAGTAAAATTCAGCTGATGCAAGGAATACGTTTATTGATAATATTGACGCACAGGAGTTTGACCTTATTTTTTATTAAAATTAAACGAGCGTTTTGCAATAAATCATCATGTTGTATTAGCTTCACTTGCGTTTGAAAATGTATGTAAACAAATCTTTGAAATCCAATTTAAGTTGATTAGATAGGATGTTGATCCCCGGGCTCTAAGGTGGAAGCCTCAGATGCGACTGGGACTCGAAGCTAAGATGATGATGAATGAGAAGTGATTCTGATTGTCGTATCGGTTTAGTATCTTCGATCTGATCTGATGAAGGAGCAGAAGTTCTACTATCCACACGATAGTGACACTTCTGCTCTAATTCGAATTCAATCTTGTCCCAATTTAAGAATTGGGACAAGTTTATTTTAACAAACGTCAATATCTACTTTACTCAATAAAGTTATTAATATCTGACTGACCAAGCGTTTTCTAAAAAAGAAACCTATGAAACCTATCTAGATCGATTTATCACCCCCGATGTAAATTTTATGAAAATTGTTGGAGCCATATACCTATATACATACATATACAAGAATTGCTCGTTTAAAGGTATTAGATAGATATTCATGTTGGTTGGTGGTCACGTCAGTCAGCTTACGATCACGGCCAGTGTAACCTGATCGAAATGTTAGGTAGTTCAAAGGTACGTATAAAACTTATACTATGACCACGTAAATTACCATGAACATTATATATTATGAAACGCATAAATTTATAAGTTAGTAGGTAATGCTTTTTATTTTAATACCTGCTCATTCTTGATTTTTTATATAAAACTGACAGCTGTCATGAATTTTTAAGACGTAAATTGACATTATAAACACCAACATACAACAGATTAATTCTGAAACTTGTGGCATTTTAAGGAGCTGCTATTTTTTGTTGGCCCCTTATAAAATTTAATTATACGTTCTTCACGATGCCTTAAAACGTAAAAAAAACTTAATGATCATACTGTTTACTATGTTAATATTCAGTATTCATTATCTCGTTGCTTCAGGGTTTGCAGGTTTCTATTTTACTCAACTGTTTAAAATGAAGGCTTAAGTTTTTTCATGACATGTATTAGATATTTTTTTTATTATTTTAATTATAATTTTAAACTAAATTAATTGCATACATAGTATACGCCTCTGTGGCGTAGCGGTAGTACATTCGACTGCTACGACAGGGGGCGCGGGTTCGATTCCCGCTCAATACAAATATTTGTGTGCATGAATGTGTCTATTTGCATTGGTATGGGTGTTTCTATATATAATGTGTATTTATTATACTAATTATATGTATTTACAAAAAAATAAATATAGGTATGTTTATCCGCATTCTGGAACCCAAAACACAAGATAGTTAAATTATGCTTACTTTGGGTCTAGAAAGTGCTGTGTAGAATGTCGTAAAATATTTATTTATTTATTGTTTATTTATCGTAAGTACATAGTAGTATTGTCATTTAAATTAGATTTGAAAAAGGTTCCATAAAACATTATTTGCGTTGATGTCTTTTGTACGGGCCATGGAGTTAGTTTGAAAATAGATGACATTTAATTTAAAAAAATATTTATTGACGACTCTAGATGCGTGTCAGGTTTTTATATTCCAGTGTTTAATATTCTAATAATATTATAAATTTTATGAGTGTTTTCTTCTATAACGGAAAAGAAAAGATTAGTAATATAACTATAATAACATGTCCCGCGATCACAGATAGGCAGTAATCTAACGATAGTATCATATAAAAACAAGTTTGTAAAATACTTCATACTATTTTATAGCCACGATTAGCCCAGCGCAACGAAAAACCAATTTAAATAAATTTCAAAAAAGGCATTTATAAGAAAAACCCCGTAGTGAGGCTCCACTCCAATCTAATTCAAACTCTCCTGTTTGAATAAAAGGTTTATATCGGCAAAACGACAAAAAACCTGCACCTGAGTCATTCTTGTTAGTCAGACGAGCCATCGCAGCACTAGTCTAATAACTACTTTGTTTGTTTATTTAAAATCACTTCTTAACTTAATAAAAATAGGTTGCATAATTCAATGTGTAATTATGGTGGTTACGACATTTTTCAGTGAGCAACTCCGTCTTGTTAGTAAGCTTATTGTTACCGCTTCGTACTTCCGTCCTCGTCTAGCATACGTTGTTGGATGCGCGTGGGTGATGGTGTCTCGCTCTAATCATTATGGCAAGGTCGGCTCGTTAAAAGCTCTTAACGAGAAGCGATAGAAAAGCACGAGCCTCTCGGTGAATGTCAAAGCTACTTTTTTTTAATGAACAATTATCTACTGCATGAGTACTATATGCTATATGTGATGAGTTTTAAAAGTCATGCCATTATAAATCTATGTTTATTATATTATCAGCGTGTGGTTTATGCATTTTTGAATTGTCTGATGATTTGGCAATTTTGAAGAGATTTGCGAAAACATTTGGATTTGGCTGCAGTATTAAAGCTTTTAATTTATTATATGGCAGGTTCTTTTATGTTATTTAAAGGCATTACGGTTTTTTTAAGTCTTCAAGTTACCAGGGCCCCACATTCCTAGTAGACATTTTCGTTACTTCTATTCTTAGTAGAATACTTTTCTGTCCTATAACATACCAAAATTTATGATTAAGTATAAAGTGTTGCTGAAATTATAAACGGAAAAAACCGCACACAGAACCTAGTCAAATACCTATATAATACATAAGGAAATACACTGACACCGCCAAGGCCCGTTAACACCAAAAAGGTTAAAATGATAAAGAATAACGATAAAGAGTACGGGTATATTTGTTCATGTAAAGGCCTAACTTAAGATTACAACCGTATGAATTTCAACCGACACTTTGAGAACCTGCGCCGGAGGCTTACGTGGTATGTTCCGCGCGTGTCCCGTTCACACCTGTAACCTGCAGATATACCCATCCTTGTCTAGCTCGGCGCTCTCGCTCGCGTACTAACACCATCCCGTCACGGCACTCAGGATAATCGAGTGAAGAAAACACTAACATTTATCTCCCAGTTGAGGACGTAAGTAATCTTGAGCAAGTTAAATTTGTTTTGTGCATAAAATTATTTGATATGTTGGTAGGTACCTACAAGAATTTGCACACAGATTGCATTTGTGAAATATTTCTTAATTAGTGCTAGGGCGGGTGGTTAGATTTACGAATTATAAGAGTTAGTATATTTGCTATGACGGGAATACGATATACCTAAGATAGTTTTTATGTTGTACTACTTTTACTATTCACTAGTATTCCACCCAGCCGGAGCCGCGGGCTAGCCTAGTAGCCTGAGCTTATTCTATTAATTTTAAACGTGAAACTTTATAAGTTTGTTTGGTTGCTTTATTATTTGGTCACGTAAAAAGGGCTGAACGAATTTTCTGGAACAAAAGGACATGAGTGGTGCCCATACATTTTATTATTTTTATTGCTTAACAGGTCAAAATACTAAAGTTTAAGAAAGTTGTCCAAATACAAACCTACATAATATAAGTGTATATATTATATGTTACAAGTTCAATAACGTAGGTAAAAACTTCGTTTATTCGATGTAAATATAAATTTTAATTATAAATTAATATCCTAAAAGGTCGAATATCGTGGTTATAACAATAAGCTTGTTTATTATAGCGAAGGCAATGCTCCTGCGCCCGGTCCCAACAGTAATAAACGAAAAAAACACTCGGCATTTCTGTGGAAAACGACTCGATCGATTGCCTCGTTCAGTCCTCGAACGATACTACTCGATGCCGACTCGTATTTGTATCGATTTCACATCAGTATTATTGCGGATTTTAATGCCTTTGTGTACTTATTCCCAAAAGTTAACACGTAAACGAAGTTCGTTTTTATTATCAGTAGGTTATATTTTGAAATTATCGACATAAAAGTATTAAAAAAAGAACGGACCAAACTTTTTTTTTCAATTCGCTTTAAAACTATACTTTAACTGCTAAATATCTTTTCTTCTTAAGAAATATTCTTATTCGGTTTATTACTGAAACGGTTTATTCTTAAGAAACTGTATACTAGCGTTTTTAGAAGTATGTATTATTTGTATACACAATATAATATTAAGGTAGCGGTAAGGTAAACGATTACCCGACCTATAAACCCTTGCAACACCAGATATATTATGATATCAATTACCTACGTCAAGGATGAATGCGGGAGAGATAAAAAGTCATTGGTCTTTCAACCATAGATGTATATTTATACAACATCCCAACATCAACCGTTGAGCCAGCCAGGTGTGAAAATCTAGCCTGGTCGGAGAATTCTCCCTATGTGTCGGGGGAACACCAATCCCGTACCTTCAAACAGCTATAAGCCCATTCTAACACCTACAAATTTTATTGGAATGAACGTTCTCTTATGACCCGATGACGATGCGTTGATTCTTTACAGACCGTATATCGGTTTGGCTCCATCAAACGTCTTTTTAAATGCTTCCCGATTTTGTAAATGAACTTACAACACAATACGTTTACAGGGGTTCGGTCAAAAGCAAAGGTCTACTACCAGTCCACATAAACTCATAAAACCACGACTAAAATAGCGGATAAAAGTGTACCTACCAACTCTTAACTTATGTAGGTAAGCCATTAATATTCCACATTAAAAATGCCACATTCTTTAACTGTAAAGTTTTTAATTTCAAACTGTTAGATACGAAAGCCATTATAACAATTTAGTAGATTACATCGTGTCGACAGATCGATCACTCAACTTAATCACCGTGCCGAAAAACCATTCGGTCAGATCGAGCTACGTAGGTATGGTATACGACGCGACGCGACGGTCGTGAAAGGTGCGGAGGCGCAAGCTGTATGTAGTACTCATAATAGTGTTGTAGTCATAGAACTCTTAATAATAAGAAAGACATGTCTTAGTTTTAAACATTTCTATGGTTGTAGTTAAGACCCTTAAATTAAAGTGCGTTTCCACTAAAGTGAAGACGAGTGAAATCGAAAAATTTGCAGAAATAGACCAATCACATAGGCACCTAGACAACAATCCCAAACAGAGTTAGTACGAGCTACACGAAGGAAGGAAGATTCGTCACATCTGTATTAAGTAGAATGAGTCTGGTCGACTTTTAGATCTTTTTTTCCCATTTTCAAACTGCATACTAATGGCTAAAAGTACAGTCATTTAAAAAAGGTGCTGTTTACTACCTAATGTACAGATGTTGTTGCCATTGAAATACTTTTGTAGTCCTTAAAATACAAGATTATATTATATTTCATGTTTTGTTACTTTATGTAAAGGTTTAATGCTCAGGTTATCTGTGAATTATAATCTGTTAAGCTAATTTTGCTGCTGTCTGTATACCTTAAGAATAAAAGAGCGCAGTTGTTTATAACACGTGCCTACAATAATTAATGTAGACTTCTGTGTGTATTCTGACTTGACAGTTAAACTTCATTAATTTAATGTTTAATGTCATAGGAGATAGGACATTTTTGGTAAACATGAATAATAGAAAATAAAGGTATCATTTACACAGATTATGTATGGAACTAATGAATGTATATTTCTCATCACAAAATTTCCCGACCATATGAGGCTAATCTAGATTTTATAATTGAAATAGTGAATTCTGATACCTATCAGTATAAGCATAGCGCGCCTTTTTGTAATACCATGTGTAGCCAAAAATAGTTGGGCATCGTTGCTGGTCAAGTAGTGGTCTTTCGTGATACCAGATATTTCCGTACAATTAGTCTAGTAGGATAGGTACATACAAGTAATTGAAAAAAAAAGAATGAAGTTGTTTCACTGCTCTAATGCGTGAAGATTGTTTAATCCCTCATAATAGTTTGAAAACTAATTTAAATTTCAATCAAAACGCTTTAACGAGACGACTCGACTGTCACTGAGCACTTAGACTTCTTCGTCAATTCATGTTTAATAATAAGATTTTAGCTTTAATGCCCCGAATTGAATGACAGACAATTCGAAAGATGACTGCGTTAGTTTTATTGTGGGCTGATGGAGGTTTTCAAAGAGCTTTTTAATGGCACATTCGCATCTCTTTCGGACCATTATGGCATACTAAAGCCTATTACACGTGGGTAGCTCAGTTAGTATTCGACGTAGGCAGCTAGGAGGTACCTACCTTGCATTTCTTTCGAATAGGTGGTCGTCAAATATCAAAAATTAACTGATATATTATGAGAGTTTTAAAGCTAAGGTGATCTGATCAGTAACTTGACATGTGTTAAGCTACTTCTGTGGGTGAGTGTACTTTCACATGAAGCTAAGTAAGATTGAGGGTCGCTTTTGCCGCTGCAGTAATTACCTCGTCGTTTCAAGGCAAATAATGAGTACAATTAGACGAAAACAATAATATACAATTATAGCAAAACAGTTTTTATAACATCATTACTAAATTAGACAAACATGGTCCAATTTTCTAGGAAATAAGATTTCCTTACATTAATTGAGGATATCCTACTGTCAACGACTTAATTTGTCAAGTTTGGAGACTTGTTTGAAGTTTAAATAACTAATTGAGTATATTATATATCAAAATAACATCACAAGTAATCGCGAGTTGACATCTGAAAAGCAATATTTACATCTGAACGTTTTACATGTTGGGATCACCCTGATTTTAATGGCTTTCTATTTTGGAAAATTACACTGTGAAAAGATTTAGAGCGGAATATTTTATTCTAGTTATTTGGCAGTTACTTCTTAACTGACATCTGAAATTAAACAATTGTCGAATATAGAACCATTACTTCATTATTTAAATAATAAAGAATCATTATTTATATGAATATGATTTAAAATGATTTTAATATAAAATTTAACCTTATATATTTATATCTTGACTTATCTGGACTCGATTACATTTTATATTTTAAAAACAAGCAAACAACAAATTCTAATTTATTCATCACTATAGCTCTTAAACATTTAATAAAGTCATTAAAAAACATGCAATATATTGACTTTGTCCTCTAGACTACTTACTTATACTATACTTATGTATACATCTATCATTTGTACATGATTATATTCCAAATGTAAAGATTTGTAAATATTTTAATATTAATCAAATTTAGTCGTTGACCGCACATCTAAGAACGGATTTCATTCATCAATGTTGCAATGATAAGAGAGATCAATTAAAATATATTGGGTTATCATCGAATTTTATTGAGAAAAACTTGAGAACTCAGTTTAAGTGAACAAATTTTTTGTTGTGAAATTCGGCCTGAATGGAATAGACAGTCGTAGAGTTTCTATTACCTATTCCTTTATGTGGCTCTACAATTTCATTGCGGATCTAGATCTAGTAGATTTTGAGTTGTTTCGAACCTTATTAAAATTGCGACCTAAATTAATTTAATAATTTTAGATACATACCATTATTTTTAACTTGCAATAGTATTAGTAGCATTTGCTGTAGGAAAATATTGATATTGCTTTTTGATGTAATATACCAGTCTATACATGTCAGTCATTCAAGCCTACACAGGTAGGCAACGTTATTCATACTTGTTATAGCCAGTTCAACTATCAATCTCCAATATAATTATAAAGTGAAGGCTGGCTAATGAAATAGTCTAGCGTTCTTCCCAGAATATTATTCATCGATAATTGCGAACTATAATGATCTGTAAAGCTGGTGTGTGAGGGAAACTAATTTATACCTAGTATACGCACAATGATTACTTTAAAAAGAGGTGGATACGACACTGGCGGAAATACACGAAATCGCCTAAGTCAACTCAAGCACGAGTGCATCAGGACATGCACCAATCAGTGAATGGAAGGCGAGCGAGAACAAAGTATGACTTGTGTCAAACGACGCAGTAGTTTTGACGTCGCGATTGTATGGGGACATTATCGACATCATTTTAATAGAAGATGAAGATCATTGTAATCATATTGTAACTATACGCACATGAAAAGGTTTTTTAAGTCGTCATTAGCGATACTACACTACCCGAATTGATTCAGGTACCTACTTAGCTTCTTAGCTGAGGGATTAGCGAGAATAGTAATAGTAGGTAAGTAATGTGTGACTCATGTCCAGTAATCGGACTTTTACTACTTGTGATACTTGGAAGAGTATGGACGTGCCTGTTTCTGAGCGTTTAAAATAAATGATATAAATATTGTTCAGGTATTAGTGAGGTTTATAAATATACTTTACGCAACGCAGAATCGAGCTAGGTTTATTTTCTTCAGTATCTACTCATAATTAAGTTTACTGTTCGATTGGTAACTCACAGGAATTCGAAAAAAGTGATAACTCCTTGAAAAATGTTTCGAGCATCACAAGCATTTAATTAATCTACCTATGTAACAAATATTATCATGTTAAAAAGCGACACAAATAATGGCATAACCGCGATAAGTTTTTTTTTTAATATTTAGGACTCGTCAATTTGACTTCACCTTGCCTGATGGTAAGCTGAAGGTAAAGTCTCAGGAAAGAGGGTCACCATTACATACACGTACCATGTCAACAATGGTGGCACTCAGCTTGACGGCCTCATCAGAAGAGGCTTGTCGTCGCAGCACCGCGTGACACCCACCGGTCCCACTAGTGCTGCGGCCACAATCCCCCTGCCCGGCTATGCACTTGCTGACCCCTGAACGCAATCAAACCGAAATTGGATTACTATGGAGGGTTTTTCGCAATCGTGCACGGTGGTACGTACCCGGCCGAATTTTGTGACAAATTTGTGTCATCAAATTTCTACCACCAGTAAAAAGTTTTCCCTTAACAAGAAAAATCCATAACACATACAACCAAAGAACCTCCTTCTGCGAGCATGTAATGCTCGCGAAGGAGATGGCGGAGCGCGCCCGGGAGAGATTTAGAACTCTCCCGGACCGCCGAGCCCGCAACTTGCTCGCCGCGCGTCGCAGGCGACTCAGGCGCCGGAGGTCGCTTAACGACCTCCGTCCTCCATGAGCGCAGGCCTGGGGGTGGCGGGTGAGGCCACCTGTCACCCCAGCAGAAGCAGGCCAAACCCGAGGGGGCCATCTCGAAACCGGAGATGGCCCAGGGTCAGTCGGGGTGCGAGGGATATGCTCTATGGGGCAACCTTACACCCCGGCGTCTGTAGACCCGAGACGGCGTGCGGTTTTAGTCGGTTCAAGCCCGACATAACCGCCCCCGCTAGCACGCGGGGGGGTATCCGAAGGGATTTCCGCACGATAAAAAAAAAAAAAAAAATACAACCAAAGAGTGACCTCCGTCCTCCATGAGCGCATTACTGGGGGTGGCGGGTGAGGCCACCTGTCACCCCAGCAGAAGCAGGCCGGGACGGTGAGGCGACTAGCGCCCCTCCCCCAAACCGGGGCAAGACGGGGACACCGTGGTTCCCAAACCCGAGGGGGCCATCTCGAAACCGGAGATGGCCCAGGGTCAGTCGGGGTGCGAGGGATATGCTCTATGGGCAACCTTACACCCCAGCGTCTGTAGACCCAAGACGGCGTGCGGATTTAGTCGGTTCAAGCCGACCCTAGCCGAACAACGAAGCCGAACATAACCGCCCCCGCTGGCACGTGGGGGGGTATCCGAAGGGATTTCCGCACGAAAAAAAAAAAAAAAGATACAAGCAAAGAAAATGTAAATAGATGTTGTTCGTATGCAATGAGCCCGTTTCGTTAACCGCTCAGGTCATAATTATGTAAATAATATCCTGTCAGAGACTAGGAAACTAACAAATGAACGGTAGCTTTTGTAAACAAGAAAATACATTAAGAGCGTTCACTACTTGCGATAACACTCATTTGATGTCCTTTGAACTTTCAAACAAATGTCATCTTAACATAGTATAATCATCTTTACATAGTTTATAACAGTCGTTTACCGCCCTCTGTTCGCTGAGATGTTCTAAACTACCCAACGGATTTTGATGCGGTTTCCATCAATAGATAGTGATTCAAGGGGAAGGTTAATAATTTGATACTGTTTTGTGTTAATTTGATGAAATACGAGGATAATTGAATCAGAATTATGAAAGAAATCAAGCCAACTGAGAGGTTCAATACGCTGCCTAATCCCTTCGAGATGTAACAAAATAAAGTATGAAAAAAAAATCCTCTTTTATAGGTCTACTAAAAAGTTCCAGATTGTATATATCTATCTCTTAAAAGGGGCTTGCTATAGCCATTTTAACTCCTAAAGAATTTAATAAATATTAATTTTATGTAGTATTTAAAAAGCCATTTAGACGAATATACTATAAATCTTTATTAAATTAAATAAGTTCATCACCATTTCATATATTATATAATAATTGCGCTTTACACAATATAATTTCATTGAATAGCTTCGTAAATATCGTAATATAAAAATGTCGTGCAACACAAATTAAACGTTCACGCAGCCGGGGCCACGCGGCGCTGCAATCAGGTCATAGGATTTCTTTTACGAATTTATACCCGTGCGAAGCCGGGACCCGGGGCACTAGTTTATCTATAAGTAGTTAATTACAGTACACAGCTCTCGAGAAGAATGTTTGGCTTAGATAGAATAGCATAGTTTTTGTCATCGAGCTTTTGTAGAGTTATGTTTTGTTAAGTTTTCTTGTATTGATTGCTTCGGTTTTGTAGAGTTCATCCTCATCATAGCGTTCTGAAAGACTGCTGTTCCGAAAGCGACTGCCGTCTGAACTCTGAGAGAAAAGCCTGCGCCAGAGGCTCGTCCGTTGTTTGTCAGGTGCACGGATTTGTAGGTGAGGTGGGCTTGGGCTTCCCTCTGCACCCTTTGTAGATCTATGTTAACTAAATCAATTCCGGGAATTGACGTGATCATGTATTTGCCTGACGTTTCGACCAGGTTACACTGGCCGTGGTCACAGGCTGACTGGAGTAGTGGTGCACGTCCTTCGTCGTCGGGTCCGTGAGGTACAAAGTTCTTCATCCATCCGAGAATGTGCGGATGGATGCAGAACTTTGTACCTCACGGACTCGACGATACATAATCGCGTTAATTCCCGTTAACATTATTGTAAATCATGGAACGCGAAAGTTTAAGTAAATGAATTCCACCGATTACTTACGTTATTACGACTGTTAAGGCTGTGATTAAAACTCGTTGTTAAACAGAATAAGGCCCATGGTGTCACAAGCGTTTTTTTTTAACAACTAACCTTGGATTATATCTCATGTTAATAGAGACCATATTTGCAATTACTGATGTTGAGATGAATCATTGAGTCGTGCAAATTTCGATAAAAAATAAATGCGATACAGGCACTAGAACAAGCCCTTTCATTATGCGTTAGCGAGTAATGATACCCACACTCCCGTTTCTCGGGGCGTGTCAGCAATTTGCCACTGTAAAACAAACCTAATTATCCAAGAGTCTTAAAGGAAGTGCTGTGTCGTATCGCTTTAACAAGACTTATAACACGGGACTGGTTCGCCGCCATGTCTGCAATCAATCAATATTTATAAGATCTGGCCGCTTCGAACGGAGGAAATAAATATTAGCGGCAGTTACTCGTATTATTACTATACCTAATTGTTTAATGAAACATTTGCATTAAAGTATTAGTTTAATCTATTCTTTATTTCATAGTTAGTTGAATAATAATAAAAAATGTAGGGGGTATGAGATAGCACGCAATGCGTATAGCTATTGGTGAAATAAATTGCTTTATTACACACAAGTGATGGAAGCACCATTCAGTCCTGAAATCCCGGAACAGATATCGGCTGACTTTTAAGTGGGTGGTTAAAATGTCATAAAAACTTAAATGTTTAAAAATTCCAACTGAGTGCATGTAACTATCAACTCAAATCACAATCTTTAGTCTAATTTTATTAGTCTAGTCTAATATATTATCTTTAGTCTTGTAATCTAAGAACGAATATATTATTGCTTTCGGCAAATTTCGTAATAATCATATTATTTTGAGTTAATCACAATGCACGTTGTCACCAGGTTAAAATATCACAAAAATTAACTACGCAGCATTTTATATCCATAATCTGAATTCCCAACACGATACACAAACTTTTCGATCATAATTTATTTTACTTTCGAAAACATCAATCATGTGTGAGCTCAACACTGCTGATCGAATATCCATTCCACTTCATAACATGTCCAGTATAATTAGACCTACAGGAGGTCATTAATCTCGAAGCCTGACACCCAGTTGTATAAACGAGGTAGATCTTCGTAAAGCAGACGGTTATGGTGGTGCGTTCAACTCTCGTGTCCATATTTAGCCACCTGCTGCGAGCTAGTTCGCCATTTTGGGTGGTTAAGTAAGTTCAAAGGTTCTTGCGTGCTTATAGCTAAGTTATTAAACTGCATGTTGGCCTAAATATTATAATCACATGCTCTAGTTTGACAATCATCGGTACCATGCTCTGAATTTTTTATTTTTAAATGGTTTGAATATTATTATTTACCTTTTTTTACATTCTTCATTTACAAGTTATAACTTGAGTCTTATAACCACGTCCCGAATAAATCAGTCACTTTTTTTGAAATGAAAGTGGCAATAGATTGATAGATTGATGGTACCTTCCCAAGATGTATCGTATTTCAAAATCAAAATGTCAAATGTGTTTTGTTAAAATCCTACAACATTTCTCTAGTTAAATATATCTATCGTCTATCACTACAGTCAGTTATCTTCATAAAAAGGCTCATAATACATTTGAAACGAATTAATATCATACACACATCACTGTCAGATTCAACAGAAATAGTGCATCCTGTTTCAGCAGGCGCAGCAATGCGCCCGCGCAGCGCCATTTTCGAGCCGAGCGCTGGGATCGGACGGGTAATCGATTTTACGAGCTCCCGAAATAAACCAAGTCCCTTCGGCCCAACATGCATCATCGAATGGTCACATTCTGCACCCAGCTTGTGTTGTTTTTTTTAATTGTTAGTGCATATGTTTTCGAGGAAACGCGCTTACATTATTCTGAGAGCCGACTTTTTTTATTTTGGAATCTAGTATGACAGTAGAATTAAATTTATTTCAAACAATTGACAGCCTTTAGAAACATCTGGGATTGACCACTTGTTTTTAGGGTTCCGTTGCCAAATGGCAAAAAACGGAACCCGAAACTATAAGCACTATGCTGTTGAAACTTCGTAAGTAGATGTATTCTGTGAACCGCATTAAGAGTTTCACACAAAAATATAAAAAAAAAACAAAAAAATTTGGGGGCTAATTTTTTTTTCATCAAACCCATACGTGTAGGGTATCTATGGATAGGTCTTCAAAAATGATATTGAGGTTTCAATATCATTTTTCTCTGAACTGAATATTGCATTGCTCAAACTACCCGTTGAAAGTTTAGCTAGAATAAGATGCGAAGCTGAATTGTAACTTCTTTATGTAGGAGGTAGGTAGGTACGTACTTGTTGATATTCTTTCATTATTTTTACTTGTTTTTAATATAGAACCAAAAGAATCTAATCAACATTTGAATAGCCAACAATTTCTTCACTTTATTGCCCAACTATAACACTCTGAATTATAAAGTGGGCGATCACATTAAGACACAAATAGGGAAACAGTTCGATATTCCAAATTACAGAATACGGTATTCCAGCAGAATAGCGTCCCGTCTAAGGCAATAAATGGGTCCGTTCACCTAAATAGTGCTGTGGGTGTTGCCTGTGTTGTGTTTTATTGTTACGAGCGAGTTAACGAGCTCGCCGGCCGGCGGCCCTACTCCATCCATGCCCCATGGCTCCGAGCTTTCGTCCCGATACGATACCATAATATATGAATAACCTTCTCTGACTTTGTGCCGCTTGATCAATAGTAGTGTGTCCGTGTGTTACAAACGGCTTCCAAGACATTAAGAATATTTTATATAACAAGTAACGAATGACAAATGTAATAAGAGACGATTTCCTGGTTATATTCATAACCAAACGAATTGAAAGAAGTAAATGAAAGATATGACAACGAAATAATGTTCTCTCAACTTGTTAGTTTCAAGTCCTATTGCATTACCCAACTGTTATAGGTATCCTTATACCTTTAGAGGGAATAAGGACTCAGGGAGACATTATTTGATATAAACACTGTTAACCTTAGCTTTGTGATGCAGTAAAATCGTAAGGCACATTGCAAGAAGTAATATTTAACAGCAAACCAAAAAAGATAAGGAACTAAATACATTAAATAAGGGCAAAACTTATGTAAGCTAAGCCGACTTAAGAGTAGGCCGACATAACCGCCCCCGCTGGCCGGCGGGGGGGTATCCGAGGGGATTTCCGCACGAAAAAAAACAACAACATTCTAATACAACGAGAGTATCTTTTAAATTCAAAATTCAACTTGACTAATACATATTTATTATTATTGTAGACACTGTCAATCATGTTACATTTAGGCATAAGACCGCAGATCTTGGGCGGTGCGAGCGCAGGACCGATGCAACGAATGTCATGTCGACTTTTACGACTCCCGACATTTGAAATAAGAATACAAAAGCACGGCCACATGTGTGGCCTCGTAAAGTGGCGGTGTTGCCCCGGAAAAGTTAGTATCGAATATATTAAGTGTCAGATTACGAGATGACAACTGCAATAACTTTTTGGCTGGCTTATTATACCAACAATACCCAATTCAAATTTTAAACTTGCTGCTGAAATATTTTATCACATATTTTGGTGGAACCTGACTACTGGATGTATAATTTTATACACAGGGATTCAGTGAAAAAAAAACAGATAAAGTAAAAGCAATTAGTGTGTAAGGCACGTGCGGGTAAGTTGGCAGGTAAGCTAGGGTAGCACTGATGTAATTGCAGATGAATTGTGAAAGTGCAGGTCAAAAGCACTCGAAACGGGCAGCGGGTTTGCAGAGGAAGCTCATGAAGTGTGCAAAGACAGAAGCAGATGGCAGGTGGTCTGTTTTCTCTGGCTACTCTAGAGATAGAAAAAGCGGCCAAGTGCGAGTCGGACTCGCCCATTAAGGGTTCCGTAGCAGCAAGTTACATAATAATGTTCTTTTTT
The DNA here is from genome assembly GCA_946251805.1 of Cybosia mesomella. NCBI lineage: Eukaryota > Metazoa > Arthropoda > Insecta > Lepidoptera > Erebidae > Cybosia > Cybosia mesomella. The sequence continues at coordinate 7,807,997 of OX276406.1, forward strand.
AATTACTTCGGGCCACCAACCAGGTGGACACCGAAGTCTTAAAATCACGCAAAAAGATCAAAATCTTACACCCACTTTTTATCACTTTTCTCGACGTTTCACATGATTCTAAGTCTAATTAAGCAAAAAAAATGTTTGTGTCGGTCTGTCTGTTGGTCTGGATGTCTGGATGTCTGTTTACGCAATAACTCAAGAACCACTTTTCCGATTTAAAAAATTCTATCGCCAATCATCTTGTTTGGTTAATGGAAAGAACTGATTAGATTTTGGGGTTTGTACGTTCAAGGTTTCGGGTACCTACCATACAAATTGTCCCTAAAAAACTTTTACAAGTGAGTTTCTTTCTAGTTATCAGAGTAACGCGTATTTGACTTTGACATTTGAGTGACAATGACAATACGTATATTGTATATTTGCTTATAACAACCAGACTGAAAGAAACTGAAATATAAAATCATTTTTTTGTGGTTTTGACGTCGAAGACGTTTGATTTGATTTCATTTTCTTCATGTTTATTGCTCAATATATAAAGACGCGTCGAATAATATGCATAAAGCCTAAGGTCTGTAATTTTGAATAAAAATACTGCAACAAAAATATCCAAGTTTGGCCCGAAGTTTGACAATCACTGTGTGATTTCCGCCCCACTAGATTTTCATATTTGAGTTGATTGAATGAAAGGTAAATTGCGGTTTACGATTTATGACGTATTAAAAAAAAACTACTTACTAGATCTCGTTCAAACCAATTATCGTTGGAAGTTTACATGGTAATGTACATCATATATTTTTTTAGTTTTATCATTCTCTTATTTTAGAAGTTACAGGGGGGGGGGGACACATTTTACCACTTTGGGAGTGTCTCCCGCGCAAATTATTCAGTTTATAAAAAAATTATATAAGAAACCTCAATATCATTTTTGAAGAGCTATCCATAGATACCTCACACATAGGGCTTCGATGAAAAAAAAAATTTTGAGTTTCAGTTCTAAGTATGGGGACCCCCAAAATTTATTGTTTTTTTTTCTATTTCTGTGTGAAAATCTTAATGCGGTTCACAGAATACATCTACTTACCAAGTTTCAATAGCATAGTTCTTATAGTTTCGGAAAAAAGTGGCTGTGACATACGGACGGACAGACAGACAGACATGACGAATCTATAAGGGTTCCGTTTTTTGCCATTTGGCAACGGAACCCTAAAAAGCGTATATTGTATGCATTTAAGGTCCTTGTAGCTAAAGCTGAAGATTTAGGATACAGACAGCACAAGACACCACCTCTTCAGCAGAACTACGTAACTAAAACCATATACAGTTCAATGTAACCTATGCGCTGGCAAAAGGAGCTTTTTTATTAGCCATAGGACTTTAACCTGGACAATTACATGAGAACGGCGTGCAAATATTCAAGATAGCGTTTAAAATTTATCAATGGAACGAATCTGCTAATTTTAAATTGAGCGTTAACCAAATTTCTCGTGAGTTATCAAAACAAACACTGAATATCGTTATTATTTCCAATTATTGTCTGTACATGGGTGGGTTTTTTAAAATTCTTTTTACTTCTATCCTAGCTAAGATTCTATATACACTTCAAGTTAAGTTAGTGAACTGTAGTAGATGGAGACGTATTACAACCTCATCTCGTCGTTTTTCGGTCTTACAGAGAGTGTGATAGTATAGCTATTTGCACTACTACTATGCACGTTTGAAGACTTGAAACATGCATAGTAGTCATAGTGCGATAGTGTCTTTGCTACTAATGAGTCTCTTCACGGAAAACTAATAACCCTTTTCCCGATGCGAGCAACGATATATTCCAAAATAACAAAAAATATGTATTACTGTTTTAGTTTCAACTTCTTCACATAATTCCTGAAGGCCTATTAAATATAGAACTTTATTGAACTATTTACATAAAAATACCATGAGACAGATAATATAGCATGTTAATAGTGTTGACGTAACGTCATTACGTACCGCGCGTACAATAAATTGTGCATCTCATTGCCTCATCACAGTCGTCACTATACATATTCATGAAATTTATAAATATGGCACGGCATCTCGTTGTCAAATAAAAATATTTCTTTACGGCGTGAAACCAATCGTTGGGAGATAGCGTTATCGTTTAATGGCCACTTGAGGCACGACACGATGCAATATAAACAGAAAAATAAATAAAAATGTTCTTAATAGCGTCCGTCTGTTCGCGCCTCGAGGTAATAGCATTTGCATTTCCTTGCATTTGTGAGGCGCGGCGAAGGCGTACGCGCACATCTCTCTCGGGTACTCTATATAGATCCGAAGCTTTATTGACTCATAAATCGCGCCTCAAGTACTTTGTACTAATATGCTAAAAGGTTTTAGTTTTATAGTGATACTGATTGACTGTCATAACATTTACAAATTGGATTACTCCAAAACGTATTAAAATTTAGATCAAGTTTGTTTTTTTTTAGGTCATATTGCTACGAGTTTCTCGTGATCCCATTGCCTTATGGCTGTCGAAATAAGATGCACACATGAAAACTGCGGAGAGGTGTAGCTATACTATAGACACACCGCTCCGCAGTTTCCTTTACAGACTGATTGTGAATACTAATATTAGTAATATCGATGCGATAATATCAGCGAAAGGTAAAACTTGAATCTTATATACCAGGACCGTTAATGAAACCACCGTTTGAAGTCAATGTCAAACTCGTCAATGGGACATACAATTGAACCACGGAAAGAAGGGATATTCTCACTAGGTGTAGTGTCAATTTGTCTCATGGAGGTACGAGGACATGAATTTGATTTCTAATTAGAGGTGTTTATGGGACCCCAAGAGCTTTAGGACACGAGCCAACCTCACCTGCAAGATTGTACACCTGCTGATTGACGGACGTGAGTCTAGTGCAGACTTTCTTCTCGAGGTTGGCAGTCGCCCCCATAAAAGCCAAAACAAACCAGTAATAGGAGCAGCAGGGGAATGGACCTCGGGTGTGAGCTTTGGCAGCGACTAGAATTGGCGCTCAGATGAAGAAGAGATAACATATCAGATATACATTTTATGGATATTTAGAGTTGCATTTTAGGTAGCTTTCTATTGCATACTGCACGACTCACACACGTTGTGATGGTCACAAGTATTACGTAACTGAAAACTGCACATTTCTTTATACTAGCTGAGATGAATCGTGTTCACAAAATCTAATTCAGTTTACCTATTTATGAAGTGCTTATTAATAATACTAAATGATATTTGTATTCGGTTATTCATAGCTTCGTGGTACCTACTATACTTAACTGACTATACTGTGTATAATGTGTACCTACTTATCTAATGAAAGGTACACAATACAGAAGAACACATTTGTGTATTTAATATGTTTTAATATTGAACATTTCTCACTTACTCAAGTGACAACATCAATAGTTCCCTTGTTTTAAAACTCCTGCATTCGAAAATACTTCAAAGAAATGAACCTAATTATCACAATGCAAATCGTACAAACATTAGTAAAATGTTAGCCAACATGTGCCGGCGGCGGAGGCCGGATCAAACACACGAGCAAGCGAGCAAACACCGTTGTTTGGACTATCGCCACTTTCGGTTCTGTACAAATAGGGACTTGTTTGTTCAAGTGCCAGTGACACGCCACTGCGGAGTTCTTAACCACCTTCACAGTACCTCCGAGGCCCCTTTGATTTTCACCTCTGTTAGCTATCTTATATACCCTTCGCGGAACAGAGAGGCTCAAGTAACAGTGGTGGCGGCTCAAAACAAGGCGACACCTTTCTCGGCTATAGTGGAATGGATTTACCTGTCAGATGTTTTAACGAGCTAAGTAAGGGTTGACAAAGGCTATAATTTACCTCAGGCGTAGTTCAACAAGAATAGTGTTTACGTGATCTGAAGGTTTACGTACCTTTTTTTTTCCGTGCGGAAATCCCTTTGTGTACCCCCCCGCCGGCCAGCGGGGGCAGTTATGTTGGGCCTGAACCGACTAAAACCGCACGCCGTCTCGGGTCTATAGACGCCGGGGTGTAAGGTTGCCCATAGAGCATACTCTTTCCGTCTTCCCATAGAGCGTACCCTTGCACCCCAACTGACCCTGGGCCGTCTCCGGTTTCGAGCTGGCCCCCTTGGGTTTAAGAACCACGGTGTCCCCGTCTTGCCTACGTTACGTTGCGTAGTAAAACAAGTCGTTAATAAATAATAGTTTAAAAAAACTAAAAAACACGCTTTTTATAGAAAACCGAACTAAAAAAACAGAAAATAAGTTTTAATAAATTAAAATGAAGAATAGTGTTAAAATTTCAATAAATATAAATTAATAATAGTGTAAATAAAAAATATGTATTTCATTTTTAAAAAAGCGTGGGGTGCTTTTTAAGATTTTATCAAAATGATAATCACTCTAATCTTGTCTTGCAATAAAATATTTATATTTATTGAAATTTTTAACACTATTCTTAATTTAAATTTATTAAAACTTATTTTCTGTTTTTTTAGTTCGGTTTTCTATAAAAAGCGTGTTTTTTTAAACTATTATTTATTTCCTACTTTTTAGTTTTGTTTATTCATAAATAAATTAACACGCTGCTGTTACCACCTATTTCAGAGTTTATAATGTGACATTATTCGCTACTACGTGATACAAAGTTACGGGATAGATGACGCTGTTATCAAATATTTACAGAGCTGTCAGTAAATATTTCGCGAATTCAGTAGTTTAAATTATTTGGCAAATTGAAAATGTAATAATTTTATCAAATTAGTGTATTGTCATCGGTCCTCGATAAATCTACAAAGTTTGAACGAAATCAGGCCGTTTAAAGTGGGTCAAAATCGCGCCTAAAGGAGTCGGTTACAAACAAACATACAGGTGAAGCTAATAAAAAGCGTATAAAAAGGAAACAGGTTTAATAATAAGGGTTAGTAGAGAATAAAATTAACAGTTTGACGTTCAGTAAGTAGTGCTATTCCGTGATACAGATATGATTTGAATGTCGTATTGTGGAGTCTCGCTCGTAGCTGATTTAGACTATATAGCTCTCAAATCAGACTGTGACTCAACATCGAACTAATACATAACAGAATAACACTACAGTACACAGCGTTTACCAAACGTTATTATTCCTTTTTTTACCCTCCGCTGCCAGCGTGAGGGGTTATTGTCGGGCTCGTACCGACTAAAACCACATACCGTCTTGGGTCTTCGGATGCCGGTGAGTAAGGCTGCCCATAAGGCATTGCCCTCGCACCACGACTGAACCGTAATTATACCTTAGTTCAGTATTTTAATGTTTTCCCATAGTGACCCACTGAAAACTCTTCAACTCTCCCACTGCATAGGGGAAATAAAAATACACATTTCATAGTATCTTGATCATGAACTAGTATGAGTATTTATACATAATGAGACAATACTGCGACCCGGTCATCATTCGCGGCATCATTTCGGACACGCTGTTCTAATATGTGGTTCAGAGTAGAGTAGAAAAAAACTTTACAAGCGAGATAGTTGTTTGAACGACAACAGCATCGAATTGCAGTGTCATCATGATTCCAACCACTTTTTGTGTAAAGACTGACTGATAAGCTTGTGCGAGTTCGGTGTAAAGTTAAATTATATAAAGTTAATATAAAGGTACCTATATAAAGTTACATTGTTTATACTAGCATAGATCAAATTTCTTTCGCGACCTTAATAAAGAAAACTGAACACTTGAACGGCGATTGAACAGTTACTGAACCAGTATAAACTGACACACGACTACAACGCTTTTGGCTTCTTTGTAAGCTACTTTTTATAGATAGATGGCATGTGTATACTTGTGTGCCACAATTCTTTATTGCACATTGCACATACACAGTACTGAATACAAACACATACGAATTGCATTGCAAAGCTAGCCGCAATGCGGCCAGCCGGGTACGACTCCGGCATTGCTATAGTTGATAGGAAGAAAATGTAATCCCCGACTCAAAAAAAAAGACATCCAAAAAGTAAAGAATGAAATAATATATGATGGTTGGCACTTTAACTAACTACTATCTAGGACAGGTTATTGTTGAGGTTTTAAATCAAAATAATGCTTCGACTATTTTGATTCAACTGTCGTCGCGTCGAGGACCTCCTTTTTTTTTTTTTTTTTTTTTATCGTGCGGAAATCCCTTCGGATACCCCCCCGCCAGCCAGCGGGGGCGGTTATGTCGGGCTTGCACCGACTAAAACCGCACGCCGTCTCGGGTCTTCAAACGCCGGGGTGTAAGGTTACCCATAGAGCATATCCCTCGCACCCCGGCTGACCCTGGGCCATCTCACCACTAACAGCATCGCTCATCCTGTCTCCTCTGAAAGCAGAGGAGTACGGAGAGCGATGTGTTCCCGCCACGTTGGGTATTGGCCGACGATCAATGCCAACCCTATGAAGGGGTGAAGGGGAAGCCATTGACCGCCGCCCAGGGTGTACCGGCCGCTCCGATTCCGTTCCCCCCGGACTGCAGCGGGATCGGAATCGGAGCGACACTCGAGGAGGTTACCCAACACACACCCAATTGGTAAAGGTTCTCTAAAATACACAGATAAATAGGTTAAACTAATAACACCCCTCTTTTTGCGTAGGGGGTAAAAAGTAATTTATCACGATCTCAATACATACAAATTGTCGTCGGCGCATAGTTTATATAAATAATCTTGATACTTGATGGTACGAATAACTTTGCCGTTATCTTAGTGCACTTAATACACCTGCCAAGAACAGCTGTTTATTATTTCATCATTATACATACCCGGGTCTACTCATTGGCTGCTTAATTATCTTCGTTACTTCGCAGCTATCATCCGTTTACAGTATTATTAGCGCCGCCTTTTGTTAAAAAGTATTGGCAAAGAAAACACACTTCCTGTCTATTATTTCAGAATTAGATGAATTAAATTTTTACAGCACCGTAAAAGAAGGCTACTCTATAGATTCCTTGTATTTTGACATCAAAGATTATACTCATCTATATTTGCTGATTATACTGGTCTATCGCTAGCAAAGAATAGAAATCTATTGTTTATACTAGTTGATCCTTAGATTATTATAAAAAATTAAAAAAGTGACTAGTAGAAGTAAGTATTTTCGAATATCATCGGTAGTTGTTATTATCTCTATCCACTCTATATTTTGTCAGAGGCGGTTTCACCCATGTGAAATACTGATCCCATTCCTGGTGGTTTCTGCAACCCACAGGAACATATTTCCGGGATAAAAAGTAGCCTATATGCTGTCCCAGACTAAAATCTACCGCTGTGCCAAATTTCATACAGATCCGTTCAGCAGTTCTGGTGTATTCAATATTATATCAAACTCTTGTATACATATAATAGTAGGTATCTAGTAAGATTCTTTTTATTTTTTCAATAATGTGCACCTAAGTGCTTTAACGTTATTCTATAAATAAGACTAACTGTTATAATATTAAAAGCTAATATTATCAGAAATACCAGTTTCACAATCGACTGCATTTCACCTAGGTAATATTCATGGTCTCTCTCGCATCTCTTTGTGCCTAAAAATATAAAATAAATAATACTGTACATTGGCAAAAACAATAATCGCATCATAATACCATTCAGAGAAGCTTCGACACCTGTGCATTCGAGGAAATATTACGACATACTTACTGACACTACTAAATCTGTCTCCGAGTAGCTGTAGTTGTATATCGACACATTCGGCACGTATGTAGTATACTCGATCTTGATAAAGCGAGCGTGTTACACTATCGTCGACTTACCTCGTAACATAGCTATATCGCGATTATTACGACGACGTTCATTATGTTATTTTTTACCTTCTAGACAAGAACTAAAAATTAGGGAGAAAGATGGACACGCACGGTATATAGCTCCCTCTCTCGCCCTCAGCTGAACTATTTTGCTTTTGAATTGCTCTAAGAGCGTCGTGGTAAGGTGTTACAATAACCTCATTGATAAAGACATACATACTAACAGCTCAATGCATATCTAATTCCCGGAAATATACGCAATGCACTGTAGTTTTGTCCATTGTCTTTTATGAGGAGAGGTATTGATACACTATATACACTCCTCCAGTCACCAAATTTGAAGGGGAGAGCAATACTAACAATGTAAATTGTTTTACTATTGTAGACTCTCGATCTGAAGTACTTAGAAATTATTCGGTCTCAAATCCAACATACTTACCTAATGCTTACCCCGCCTATAACTTTGAAATCATCATAGCCAGTTAAAGATTTACGTAAAATTAAACGCTTTCGAACACAATCAAACATTCATAAAAATCGGCCCTGTAGCTTTTTTGTAAGGCTGAACAAACAGATGTTTAATGTTGTAGTACCATAAATAATGAATTATGAAAAAGAATATGCTGTGAAAAAAATAGCCACATCTAACAATGTATTATTTTTTCCAGGTGGGTTGTAGTCGCGGGCGCATGGCGTGCCAGTGTTCTTCGGCCACCTACTCCTGCAGGCAACACAAGGAATGACCGGCATTCGTCACTACTGCAGCTAGCAGCTTGGGGCGTTCCAGCGGCGTTAGCTGCAGCAGTACTTGTCACGAGGGACGTAGATGCTGATGAGCTTACCGGTATGTTTAATAACAATATGTATGTATAATAAATGTATGTGACCCCGAAGATCTTCGGAGCCCAAGCCAACCTCCCGGCAAGCCGGAATACCTGCTGATTGGCGGACGAGACTGGCGCAGACTTAGGTTGGGATAGGTTGATGTTGAAATACTGCAATATAAAATTGTTGGGTGAAGTTTTGAAGTATTCCAATTTCTCTTTAATAGATGGCACTGAGTTTGTCATTGTAGTGTCCTACAATGAAATGTTAATAAGAGCTTCTCATTGAGGCATAAAGAATATTTAGTTATAATACCCTAATTTTCATCCACTATTAAAATAATTAATGATACATCAATTAAGTAAATAATTTATTGTAAATGTAAAATCACACGCGTGGGAGTTAGAAATGTATTTGCAAATCTAATGGTCGTCTTTTTTAGGTAGATTTCGATGAAATCGATCTACCTATTGGTTTCTTGACTACTGTCGAATTTTAAAAAAAATTCTTCATAGGAGGTCTAGTTATGACCCCCTGAGTCCGAAATGGCCACTGGTCAAAAAGTTTATATTTATATATATATGTATGTATGGTTCCACTTCCCAAAATTTGCGGCACTCTCACGGTCGCATTTTTGCCCTGATCGCTTTCAAACTGCGGTCAAAAATTGCTTGTGTCTAAACTTAGTTTAAGTTCGTGAACGGGTGGAATCCGGCCTAAGGGGACGGTAGGGCCTCGCTTTTTGTGAAATCAGTTTTTCCTCAAAATTTCACGTTCCATGAAAGATATTCGAACCGTTCTAATTTTATCCCATAGTATACATGAATACCAACAACTTTTAATTAAAACCTATAAGATTAAAACTTTAACTAAAAGTGGAGGCGGGAAAAACCAAAATTTTACGGGAAAAAAATCATAACTTCTAACCGGTGAACATTCTTGGTGTCGGAAACATTTTTAATCGATAGGCCATTTTTAAGTCTAAAATAAATGTCTGAAAAGATTTTTAAAGTTACCGTTTTCGAGAAAAAAAAATTAAACTGTTTAAAGTCCGTAGTTCTCTATATAAAATAATATTAATTGCTTCACGAAATCTACCTGTGCGTTCCCCATGCGGGAACGGATTTTTTAATTTAGACAGACCGGTCGTTATAATCTTCATATATATATTTCTTGTGTACGTGTGTATGTCACTGAACTCCTCCTAGACGGCTGGACCGATTTTGATGAATTTTTTTGTGAGTTCAAGGGGATTCGAGGATGGTTTAGATTCACAATTTGGTCGCGGACGAAGTCGCGGGTAACAGCTAGTTTAATATAAAAATATGGTATTTATATTACTCTTACTCGATATTTATAGTTAATATTTACTGGATTAGTAAAAGAGGGGCAAAAATTACGCCTGTTCTAACTTTTTCAAACAAGTTTCCATAAAACTTACTGTGTTTACGTTTACTAAAATGAAACTTATTTGGCTTGACAGTCAAGTTTGTAGGGAAAAAAAATGAAAACGTATTCCGGCGTCTGCAGACCCGAGACGGCGTGCGGTTTTAGTCGGTTCAAGCCCGACATAACCGCCCCCACTGGCACGCGGGGGGGTATCCGAAGGGATTTCCGCACGATAAAAAAAAAAAAAAAAGGTACCCTATTGGTCGGTAAGGCCCATCATGGAGGATTGGCTAGAGAGGCGACACGGAAGCCTCTCGTACCGACTGACTCAGGTGATCTCCGGGAAGGAGTGCTTCGGGGACCACCTGCATCGGATCAGGAAGGAGCCAACGCCTGAGTGTCATCACTGCGACGCGAGCGAGGACTCACGGCTGCACATGCTGGCGAACTGCCCGGCGTGGGAGGCGCCGAGGCGTGACCTCGTGGCAGCCATCGGGGTGGGAGTCCTCTCGTTCGGCAGCATGATTGCGTCAATGGCGGTCGCTTAACGACCTCCGTCCTCCATGAGCGCAGGCCTGGGGGTGGCAGGTGAGGCCGCCTGTCACCCCAGCAGAAGCAGCTCGGGACGGTGGGGCATCTAGCGCCCATTTCCCAAACCGGGGCAGGACGGGGACACCGTGGTCCCCAAACCCGAGAGGGGTCATCTCGAAACCGGAGATGGCCCAGGGTCAGTCGGGGTGAGAGGGATATGCTCTATGGGCAACCTTACCCCCATCGAGCATATCCAACCCCGGCGTCTGAAGACCCGAGACAGCGTGCGGTTTTAGTCGGTTCAAGCCCGACATAACCGCCCTCGCTGCCCGGCGGGGGGTATCCGAGGGGATTTCCGGACGAAAAAAAAAAAAGTACCCTATTGGTTTTTGGTTTCCGCAGTGTAATGGAAATAACATATTTTTGTGTATCAAGTTAACAACCATATAAATCAGAAATCTTAGTACATACAGTCACGGCTCTTTCCAACTGGAGTAGGCAAAAAGTTTAATGCTCATTAATATTTGCAAACACATTCAATTCATAATTCACACTAAGGTTATTTTCTACTTATTTTTGAAACTGCTACAGTCTTTATCAATTATATTATAATATCTTCCTTAGTGGTCACGTATACAAATAAGGAATGACACCTCATCAGCCTCCAGCCATCAGCCAGTGTTTGTTACTTGGACGTATAAGTTCATAATTAATTGACTTACAATTCGTTGTGTGCACGTTTGGTCCTTTCGTTTACTAGTCACATCGATTCTTTGGTAACATAGTGTTTACATGTAATATTAAATTAGTATTAAGCTAAGTGTGTGAAAATAAACTACACCTTATATATAAATGGGGGCTAACACCGAAAATCATCCTGTGGCTTTACGAAACAGTAATCCGCCCCATGATAGCGTATGGCGCTATCGTCTGGTGGCCAAGGACCGAAAACAGCACAATAGCGGCTAAACTACAACGGACCCAAAGACTAGCCTGCATGGCAACCACTGGATGCATGAAAACTACCCTCACTGCGGCAATGGAAGCCATGCTCGGACTCCCACCCTTGGATCTGTTCATCCGCCAAGAAGCAACAGCTGCGGCTATACGCCTAAGGGCACTCAACCTATGAAGCGAGAGAAACACACGACACACCTCACTGCTCACAGATCTCACAAAGGAGATACCTATGATAGGAGCAATAAATGATCGTGTACCCAAACAACACGTATTCGATAAAAAATACAAGATCCAAATTCATGAGGACCACCGCTGTGAGGCTTTACGCCCAACGGAACTACGCATCTTCACAGATGGATCGAAAACTGGTACAGGCACCGGAACTGGCGTCTTCTCGGAGGACCTTAATATATCCATCTCAACACCGCTGGGGACCCATAACACAGTATTTCAAGCTGAATGCATGGGGATTACCCTGGCAGCTTCAGCGGTAATGGCCAGGAGAGTGGAAGGCCACTCAATACGCTTACTCTCCGACAGCTTGGCCGTGCTGCAAGCTTTAAACAGCCACACTATAAACTCGGGACTAATACTGGAGTGCCATCTTAAATTGAACCAAATAGGCCACTTCAATAACATAACCCTGCAATGGATCAAGGGCCACAGCGGCTCGCGCGGCAATGATGCGGCAGATGAGCTTGCCAGGAGAGGATCTGACATGGTGATAATGGGACCTGAGCCCATAATACCGATCCCCTTTGCATACCTACGAACCATAGTAAACAAACGAACGAGAGATCAACACAACAGCTATTGGATAAATCTGGAAGTTTGCAGACAGGCGAGGGAAGCACTCCCTGTGCTTGAAAATAGACTGACCAGGCGTCTTCGACAACTGACCAAACGGCAACTGCGCACGGCCACAGCTGCAATCACGGGGCATGGCTCCTTCAATAAACACCTTTTTATTTTAGGAATCACCGACAGCCTTCTCTGCAGAGCCTGCATGAGTGAGGAAGAAACAGCGGCACACGTGCTCCTACACTGCCCTGCAACCGCCACATACAGGGATCGGGGATCGCCGGCAGCGTGAATAACTTGCTAGCGTTCTTCAATGAGCTGGGCTGGATCGAATAGGATGCCCACCCTCACGCAAAAACCGCGCCTTGTCGTGGAGTTGCGGATACCAGCCCGTTATACCATACCATACCATACCAATAAACTTCACCGGTAATTCTAAAAGAAAATATGCGCCATGAAAATTAACCCAAAAGCAATAAATGTCTTGTGACATTAGTCAATGCTATAAAATAATTTGTAATGATTGACATTGGTACTAATAGACGTATATCAAATGGTTACTAAATATTGGGAACAGTACCTTTTTTTTTCGTGCGGAAAACCCTTCGGATACCCCCCCGCCGGCCAGCGGGGGCGGTTATGTTGGGCTGGAACCGACTAAAACTACCAGCGACATAATTTACACTGATATGAACCTTCACCACTACAAAATATATAATAATATCTATATAATGTTTTCATTGCTTACTTTGGGGCCTAACCTCATGAAGCCGAATATAAAAATTTGCAATACCGAACAAATCATCATCACCATCAACCGAGCTCCAGTTCTGGTTGCATCCAGAGCTGACAGTTTGGAGCCGCTAAGGTCCGCTCTTCTACTTCTCCTTACCATAATCTGGTTCATTTGCTTCGGCCCAAGATACTCTAAGGATCTTGAGGGGGCCTATGGGTTTATACAACCCATGGGTGTATCGGGCCCATGGGTGACGTATGTGTATTGGGCCCCACAGATGAAAGGTCCATAGACCTTGATGGGGCCCTAAGGGTATATGGGATCTATGGGTGTATGGCTCCTCATAGGTATATGGATTCCTGGGGTGTGTGTTGGGTAACCTCCTCGAGTGTCGCTCCGATTCCGATCCCGCTGCAGTCCGGGGGGAACGGAATCGGAGCGGCCGGTACACCCTGGGCGGCGGTCAATAGCTTCCCCTTCACCCCTTCATAGGGTTGGCATTGATCGTCAGCCAATACCCAACGTGGCGGGAACACATCGCTCTCCGTACTCCTCTGCTTTCAGAGGAGACAGGATGAGCGATGCTGTTAGTGGTGAGATGGCCCAGGGTCAGCCGGGGTGCGAGGGATATGCTCTATGGGTAACCTTACACCCCGGCGTCTGAAGACCCGAGACGGCGTGCGGTTTTAGTCGGTGCAAGCCCGACATAACCGCCCCCGCTGGCCGGCGGGGGGGTATCCGAAGGGATTTCCGCACGATAAAAAAAAAAAAAAAGGTATATGGATTCCATGGGTATATGGGCACGCTTGTAGGGGGCCATTAGTATATGGGGTCCCGTGGTTTTAGGAGGCCCCATGAGCATGGAGCCCCCATCAAGATCTTGAAGCTTGGAACCCGACGTCCACTCTTCTATTTCTCTTTTTCATAGTTTGATTCGTATTAGCTTTTACGGGAGCGACTTTTTGATAGCTATATTACAATATTCTAATTATTATAAGCTTAATTCCCTGTATCTAAAGTGCGACTAGGAGATCTTCTATGTAAATAACAGTTGCGTAATTATTGGTGTTAATACTAAAACACCAACTTGTTTTTCTGTATGTTGACGCGAAATACTGGAAGCGGATCACCAACACCTCGCTGTGGCGTAAAGTGGCACCTTTGCCGTTTCAACGGGTCTCCCTGACCGCCTCGCCAACATTTTTACGCCCACACAAGTTAGCGACGATAATTGAAGCCTTTGGTCTTCCCACTGACAACACAAAACTCTCCAGTGCGCTCTGGCTACCTTACTTACCGCCGGGAACACATGTTATTATGGCCGCGGTCTTCTGTAAGGCAGAGGTACAGTCAACGAGAAAAGTAGCTTAAAAAATTCTAATTTATTAATCGCCTTAGACAATAAACCTTACATAAAATAATAAACAAAATATGAATTATATTTACTTTTACCTGTGGGGATCATAAAATCCTTACTAATATTATAAATGTGAAAGTAACTCTGTAGGTCTGTCTGTCTGTCTGTTACGCTTTCACGCCTAAACCACTGAACCGATTTTGCTGAAATTTGGTACAGGGGTAGATTAGACCTTGGGAAAGGACATAGGCTATGTTTTGTCGCGATAACCGATATCTACGCGGGCGGAGCCGCGGGCAAAAGCTAGTTACTTATAAAGCTATTATTGGTTCATATATTCCAATTGGAAGAGATCCGATTCTCAGCACTCCATGGATTCACCGTGCGGTCGCCGGGTCCATAGCGTGGTACAGAGAGAAACACCATGACGGCGACTGGGACTTGCGACCCAGATGTAGGTTTAGGGTGGCCACCTTGTGATGCATCAGCGCTCACCTCCACCGTCAGTAGTGTTCCCCCCCCCCCTACCTATCCAAATTTGGTAAGATCCTAACAATGCCGCTTTTGATATACGATTTAGTAAAGAGCTTACTGAAGCTCTTTGCAATCCGAGGTCTTTAAGTAAGTTGTACAGGGATTTAGCTGGAATTCCCCTTGCTCCTACTTCTACGGCGTAGAGTTTAACCACGTAGCCCTTTTTGGTTAACTCGTTAGTCAAATCAAAGTATTTGTTTGTCTTTATAGCGTGGTCTTTAGGTATATTAGTTTCCCACGGTACTGTGAGTTCTACAAGCACTGCACGCTTATGCGATCGTGAAAAAAGGAATATGTCGGGTCTGGATGATAAGGCACAGACATCCTCCGGTATCCTATAGTGCTTCTCATACGTGTCTACGAGTATTGTCCAGTCAACGGCAGCTATCAAAATTGAATATGGCTTTTGAGGTGATTTCTTTGAGCAGCCTTCCTTTACAAACGCAATGTCATTTCTTTGGTTTGTGGTTAATCCTTTTTTCGCTCTAGCTACCGCCAGACTTACAGCCTCACGTATGATTTCTAATACCTTATCATGACGGCGCGAGTAATGACCCAGGTCTAATAGCGTCTTACAACCCACTAGTAGGTGCCTAGCCGTACCAGTTGCTTCACCACATGAGTTACATGTTTTATCTGTGGCTTTTCCCCATCTGACCAGATTGCTTTGGTCGGGGAGGGTCAACTGAAATGCATTTAGGTAAAATTTAAGTAAGGCCGGTGACCAGTCGTATATTATGGTACGCCATTTTAAGGCTATGGGAATACAAAATTCACCTAGGGTCAACCATTCGTTTTGCATTTCTAGGTTCATTGCGTGCACCTTATAGGTGTTGTTTTCGTCTGCTTGAAGAAAAGATTTTGTTATTTCTTTATCTGTTTGTCTTTGAATATTACCTAGACCTACTCTACCAGTCTGCGAGCCTATCATGAATTTTTTATGGAACTGGAGGCATGATTCGAGCTCCAATGCATTTTTATCTTTTGGAAGAACTTTTACTATTTCGTCTTTAGATTTCGATAAGACGTGCATTTTAGTGACTCTTAGGTGTTTATAGAGTTCTGATGGCTTTTTAAGCGTCATTCCAAAATTATTCGCGGATCTATATTTTAATTCGTCCAAGGCTGGAGTGCAACCTCTGTTGACAATCTTTCTTCCGAGGAATTTAAAAGGCACGGTTTCAGATATAGTTGAAACGTTTTCCCCGCCTATACTAAGCCCTGGGTCATATGAAGTATACCTGGTACCCCGCCTACCCAGACATAGACAGTAGCATTTGCTAGGTTTTGTTCTCATTCCATCTGTCCATGTACAGAAATCGTCTACTGTACGCAGAAGGTCCTGGCACTGCTTTGGGTTACGAGTCAGTATTGCCAAATCGTCCGCGAATGCGAGGAAAGACTCCGTATATTTACCGTTTAGCTTAAACCGATAGCCCCACTTCTTGTCGTGTGTGGAAATGTTGTGTATTAAAATATTTATTACTATATTGAAAACTATAGGTGATTAACAGCAACCTTGGAACAAAACCACATTATAATTTAAAGGTTGCGTGTATCCATCTTTGGTATTAATCACAAACTTTAATTTACCATAATAAGAGGATATTATTTCCCAAATGATGGACGGAAAGTGATACCATTTTAATGCAAACAACATAAGCTCGTGTTGTACTGAGCCAAAAGCGTTTTCTAAGTCTATCCAACAAACTGTTATTTGCTTTTCATTCGATCTGGCATCTTTTAAACTTTCCGCCAGTAAAGAATTGTGTTCCAGACAATATATGTATTCCAATATAAAAAAAGGTTTGTAAATATTTGACTGTTTATAAAATTTGGTCGTTGACTGTACTACCCCTGTCAATACTGCTTTAGGTAAGTACGGCATGAAGAATTAGGAGCCCTACATTGGTGGTATGGGAGTTTTTACACCTGGCTATTCAACGACATGGCCCACGGATCAAATAACCCATCGTTCGTAAAAATGTCTTCTGAAGATGAGTACAAAACCCATTGAATTTATACATTTATTTTCATTATTTTTATTTATTTAATAGGTCTACCAACATTTTTTTACATTAATACATACAAGACATACATAAAAAATAACAGAAAAAACTTCAGACAATGTAACACTTAAAGGTAAACACATCATGCAACAACTTAGTGGAGGATACTTAAGTACTAAATATATTTAATAAAACCTTACATAAACAATTTAGACATTATTAAAACTAAAAAATAAAAATTAGAAATATTAAGAACTACATCACAAAGAAAGAGAAAATAAAAGAGATAAAGAAAACAACTTTATGTTTTAAGTGCCTAGGCGATCTAAAGTTTTTCTTTTTTGGATAGCCACTGAGTCAACATGCAGATCAATTATGTCACTGATACTGTTGACAATCTTACATACTCTTACATAAGGGGAATTAGCCCCTAAAACTGTCCTTCTCAAAGGTGGACAGAGAGGAGTGATTGAACCACGAGGAAGTCTAGAAGGAGCCTTAAATCTAAATGAAACCAATAGACGTGGGCAGACAATTTGGTGTTGAAGTACCTTAAATGCAAACATAGCATCATTTAACTTTGCGCGACACTCAAGGGCTTGCATTCTAAAATGTGCTAGCCTGCCACTATAAGAAGGTACCTTTTTGGTGATTCCATTTCTGAAAGCCAGGTGCCAGACAAAACGCCTCTGAATTCTCTCGAGACGCAAGGCGTGTACTGCGAAATGAGGACGCCATACAATACTACAGTATTCTAGGGTGCTACGTATCAAGCTGTTGTAAAGCAACATTTTTGTGCGGTTGTTGCAAAAGCTTTTACTATTTCGCAGCACAAACCCCAACATCTTGGAAGCTTTCTTAATTATTTCGTCTAAATGAGGCGTAAAAGTTAACTTTCTGTCAAACATTACTCCAAGATCCTTTACAGTTTCTACCGCAGATATTATGTCCCCTTCTATGTGGTAACTGTGGTTTAAAGCATGGAGCTTACGCGTAAACGTTATGTGATGACATTTATTAGCGTTCAGAAGCATCCCGTTACTTTTGCACCATAAGACAAGTCTATTTAGGTCATCTTGTAGCTGCCCAGCATCTTCAGCGCATTTTATTATCTTCATAAACTTGAGATCATCTGCATACATAAAAACCTCCGAAAAGTGAAAACACTCTGGAATGTCGTTTATGAAGAAGTTAAAGAGGGTTGGGGCTAAATGCGAGCCCTTAGGAACGCCTGAGGAAATGGGTATAAAATTAGCCATTAAGCACTACTGAGAAAGCTCTATTTTTCAAGTACGATGACAACCAGTCCAGTAAGGATCCCATTATGCCATAGGCCTGTAATTTTGAGATAAGGACACTGTGGGGTACCCTGTCGAATGCCGAATGTTACATTATAGTTACATACCAAAAATTTTCAATATAGATATTCCCTGTTGCACACATGATCAACATTATCAGTTGTTCTTAACTGACTCTACTAAGGTTAGAGACCGGTTCGATAGTTAGCAGTTAGCGAGTGTACAATACAGAGAAAGGGCCTTCATTTGTCACAAGCTACTTGTGACAAATGAAGCTGTATTTTTCTTGTAGTGAAACAAATTAGATATATTTGCAACACGAAATATCCTAGATATTTCGTGTAGATATCTTTTTTTTAACACCATGAGTTTCTGATGACGTAAAAGAAAAACCTACTACGAATAAGTATAAGTATAGATTGGAAAGAATTTGATTTACTTAATCATTTTTATTCAACTTCTTCAATGCAGCACTAACCTCGGTTGCATTTAAAGCTTGTGTTTTGTCGCCCTTGGTGCGGACCAAGGGCGCCAACTCCCTTCCTCAATTTGGTGTTTGACCCCCCATTCCCAAGAGGAAAGCCTGCGTCAGAGTCTCATCTGTCCATCAGCAGGTGTACGGGCTCGCAAGTGAGGTTAGCTTTTGCCTCAACGATCTTAGTGGTACCCAATACACATGATTTAATATTTCCATTTGATTTCAAATGTTCCATTCTAATAAACTATAAAAATACTACCTAATTTGTTGTTATTAAGTAAAGGAAATTAAATTGAAAAGCAAAACGGGCAATGTTGGTTTACTTACAGTTTAATTAGATGTTTAATGTTATTTTCTGATATTAATAGCGTAATTTCCATCAAATGAAATTAACGGCTGAGTAATATTATTAAGTACTTCAAATGACTATCCACATTATCATTACCCGACCATACTACACATGATTTAATATTTCCATTTGATTTCATATGTTCCACTCTAATAAACTATAAAAATACTACCTAATTTGTTGTTATTAAGTAAAGGAAATTAAATTGAAAAGCAAAACGGGCAATGTTGGTTTACTTACAGTTTAATTAGATGTTTAATGTTATTTTCTGATATTAATAGCGTAATTTCCATCAAATGAAATTAACGGCTGATTAATATTATTAAGTACTTCAAATGACTATCCACATTATTCATTACCCGACCATATCGAATAGACAGGCAATCACTATAAATGGTGACGTTCGTCAGTCATCTTTAACAAGACAAGGTTTTCTAAGGATGCCATTAAATATTTTATTGACCATAAGTACCTTACATCGTAATCAATATAAAAAATATTTCTTGGAATTAATTTAATTGGAAAAACACACTTTAGTATCTACACTAATGGCATTTGACCGCCGCTGCACGCCTGGAATTCTGTTTTCGCGTCTCACAGGAACCATGTGTTTTTCGGAATAATAAGTAGCCTACAAAATAGATAATCAGTAGTACTAACGTACCCATATTAAACGTTGGTATATTGGTTCCTTGCTATGTGACGAAAGAACAAACCAAGAAATTATAAAATAACTACCTACACATAACTCAAGGTCCGATCTTGCATTTGTCAACACGATTGGATCATATCAAAGTATCAGTAAAACGTTTCATACAACATTTATTACACAACACCCCTACTATAGGTTTATAATTTACCGAAATGGTTACAGTTTTCTAGATTCTCTAGATAAGATTGCATCTCTAATTTTCCGTTGGGTTCTAGGTCTCTAGTTTTGGGTTGGGTCCATATCAGAAACTTTTTCTACTGAACTAAATCAGTGAACAGAGCTCTAGAAAATTGATCGTATGTATAGACGGGATGCAGCCCAGATGCGGAGTATACGGACCTACTAAAAGGGACTTAGCCTCCTTATCTCTATTATAATATCATTTTCTCGATGGTTTATATGTATATATATTGGATTTATTAATTGATACTTAACAACTGGTCACCTTGCAAAGGTACATAACATTATCTAACAATGTTCCTTGCCTTCCTTTCAACCATTAAATTTCGTTGTCGTTTCGAAAGAATTCAGTACCTTTTGTTTAAGAATCAATCAATAAATCCTAATACGCGGCCGTGTCGAAGCAACGTCATACAAATACAAGAAACGTTCTTGTTTAATAGTCCTTTCTTGTTTGATTGGCGGTGTTTTACAAAGCGATTAAATCTGGTATGAGTGCGAGGGAGCACGTATTTATACTGGATTGGTATTGAGTGGTTTGTATGGAAGTACCGGCTTATTGTAAAGTTGTCGGTTTACTAAATGAGAAATGAGAATGTGGCTTGGTATGTACCATTAGAGGAAATAGGGAGATTACTCATGATTACTGTAACTTATAGAGTGCTCTCTACAAGTCACAATAATCTGCCTGATTATTGTTCATATACATATCTAATTTTCTACACCATTCACCATGAAATAAACCACTTATGTTTGAAATTTAAAGGTCTTTTAACACCAAGTAGGATTATTTGTAAATGCCTCTATAGAAGTTGTTCAGGAATTGTAATTATTTGTGGAAGACAATAAACTAATAGAGGCCTTTTTGTCTATGACAAAAAATAACTTAACGAATTTCCTGAAGAAGCTCTCGAAACACTATTATACACTATTATAAAATTGCAAATAAGTTGTATCTGTACATTGAAGTTATTTAAAAAAAAATCTTGGGTTAAATTTAAAAAAAAATACCATTTTGAACACAAAAATATTTTTTGGAATTCTTGTCTGCTTAGACTAATAACGCATTATTATGCGTTATTATTCTAAGCTTGTCTGTTTATCTGCATGTTCGCGATGGACGCAAAAACTACTGAATGGATTTTGATGCGGTTTATTCTATTCGAAATGTCTTATTCAGACTTAAAATCTGCCATGTTTAGTAGCAATTGCACAGATTACCTACTAGTTGGAACGGGGGAATCACTGCCTGCAAAATCAACGTACTTGTAGGAGTTAGATGCCTACTTGTCCACGCGATCGACTGCTGCGTGCAAATATGTACCGTACGGTTATTATTACGTTGCAGCCGCTTGGTCCTGGCGAGTTAGGTACTAGTGAACGTCCCCCAAACCGGGGCAAGACGGGGACACCGTGGATCCCAAACCCGAGGGGGCCATCTCGAAACCGGAGATGGCCCAGGGTCAGTTGGGGTGCGAGGGATATGCTCTATGGGCAACCTTACACCCCGGCGTCTGTAGACCCGAGACGGCGTGCGGTTTTAGTCGGTTCAAGCCCGACATAACCGCCCCCGCTGGCACGCGGGGAGGTATCCGAAGGGATTTCCGCACGAAAAAAAAAAATAAAGGTACTAGTGAACGTAGGGCACGCCGCAATAGCGGCGGTAAGGCCCATCATGGAGGATTGGCTGGAGAGGCGACACGGAAGCCTCTCGTACCGACTGACGCAGGTGATCTCCGGGAAGGGGTGCTTCGGGGACCACCTGCATCGGATCAGGAAGGAGCCAACGCCTGAGTGTCATCACTGCGACGCGAGCGAGGACTCAGGGCTGCACACGCTGGCGGACTGCCCGGCGTGGGAGGCGCCGAGGCGTGACCTCGTGGCAGCCATCGGGGTGGGAGTCCTCTCTCTCGGCAGCATGATTGCGGCAATGGTGCGGAGCGCGAGCGCGTGGGCCGCCGCCTCCTCCTTCTGCGAGCATGTAATGCTCGCGAAGGAGGTGGCGGAGCGCGCCCGGGAGAGACTTAGAACTCTCCCGGTCCGCCGAGCCCGCAATTTGCTTGCCGCGCGTCGCAGGCGACTGAGGCGCCGGAGGTCGCTTAACGACCTCCGTCCTCCATGAGCGCAGGCCTGGGGGTGGCGGGTGAGGCCACCTGTCACCCCAGCAGAAGCAGGCCGGGACGGTGGGGCGACTAGCGCCCCTCCCCCAAACCGGGGCAAGACGGGGACACCGTGGTTCCCAAACCCGAGGGGGCCATCTCGAAACCGGAGATGGCCCAGGATCAGTCGGGGTGCGAGGGATATGCTCTATGGGCAACCTTACACCCCGGCGTCTGTAGACCCGAGACGGCGTGCGGTTTTAGTCGGTTCAAGCCCGACATAACCGCCCCCGCTGGCACGCGGGGGGGTATCCGAAGGGATTTCCGCACGATAAAAAAATAAAAAATAAAAAAAAGGTACTAGTGAACGTAGTGACGCTATTCTCAATAAAAAATATTTTTTCAATAAAGTTGATGTCAATAAAGTAAAAGTCTGGTAAATAAATTATTTTACAATTTCGTTTGCTGTTTTATTCCTTTGAAATCAAATAAACTACCCTTAAAACTTACAAAAGCCTCTGTCGAAGCCGTCAAGGTAGAAGCCACCATTACTTTTCGGACTTCACCTCAGCTTACTATCAGGCGTAGTGCAGTCGAATTGCCTAACTAGATATTAAAAGAATTAATCTTGGACTTCCCTATTAGAAAGCGCGTAGGCGCTTACAAACAGTAACTCAAAACTAGGCTAATTAGCCAACCTTAACGTTGCGTACATATCGAATCCAACACGACACATTATGGAAGGAATCAGTGAGTGCGAGCAAGAAAAAAAAAAAAAATACCTACAACATCTGTCATACAACGCACACTTCAGACATCGCGATAATATTTAGATAATATGTCTATCTGCCTCATTTTAGACATTTAAGATTTAATAAACAAAAATCTTTAGTTTTAGGTACATAACTATTGGGGTGTGTGTTGGGTAACCTCCTCGAGTGTCGCTCCGATTCCGATCCCGCTGCAGTCCGGGGGGAACGGAATCGGAGCGGCCGGTACACCCTGGGCGGCGGTCAATGGCTTCCCCTTCACCCCTTCATAGGGTTGGCATTGATCGTCGGCCAATACCCAACGTGGCGGGAACACATCGCTCTCCGTACTCCTCTGCTTTCAGAGGAGACAGGATGAGCGATGCTGTTAGTGGTGAGATGGCCCAGGGTCAGCCGGGGTGCGAGGGATATGCTCTATGGGTAACCTTACACCCCGGCGTCTAAAAAATAAAGTAAAATAAAGGCGATAAAAAAAAAAAAAAAAAAAAAAAAAAAAAAAAAAAAAAGGTACATAACTATTCGCCATGGGACCTGGAAGCGAGAGCCCTTTCGCAACTGTACCAGTGGCGAAAGGAGGCGCGGGAGCAGGGATGGAACCCCGAGCCTCGAGAAATCGAGGCCGTGCAGTCCCAGCTCCGCCAGGCCATCGTGGTGGAGTGGAAAGAACGACTTGGGCAACCAAGCGCAGGGCACGCCGCAATAGCGGCGGTAAGGCCCATCATGGAGGATTGGCTGGAGAGGCGACACGGAAGCCTCTCCTACCGACTGACGCAGGTGATCTCAGGGAAGGGGTGCTTCGGGAACCACCTGCATCGGATCAGGAAGGAGCCAACGCCTGAGTGTCATCTCTGCGACGCGAGCGAGGACTCAGGGCTGCACACGCTGGCGGACTGCCCGGCGTGGGAGGCGCCGAGGCGTGACCTCGTGGCAGCCATCGGGGTGGGAGTCCTCTCGCTCGGCAGCATGATTGCGGCAATGGTGCGGAGCGCGAGCGCGTGGGCCGCCGCCGCCTCCTTCTGCGAGCATGTAATGCTCGCGAAAGAGGTGGCGGAGCGCGCCCGGGAGAGACTTAGAACTCTCCCGGTCCGCCGAGCCCGCAACTTGCTCGCCGCGCGTCGCAGGCAACTCAGGCGCCGGAGGTCGCTTAACGACCTCCGTCCTCCATGAGCGCAGGCCTGGGGGTGGCGGGTGAGGCCACCTGTCACCCCAGCAGAAGCAGGCCGGGACGGTGGGGCGACTAGCGCCCCTCCCCCAAACCGGGGCAAGACGGGGACACCGTGGTTCCCAAACCCGAGGGGGCCATCTCGAAACCGGAGATGGCCCAGGGTCAGTCGGGGTGCGAGGGATATGCTCTATGGGCAACCTTACACTCCGGCGTCTGTAGACCCGAGACGGCGTGCGGTTTTAGTCGGTTCAAGCCCGACATAACCGCCCCCGCTGGCACGCGGGGGGGTATCCGAAGGGATTTCCGCACGATAAAAAAAAAAAAGTTAAAAAAAAAAAAAGGTACATAACTATTGATTTTTTGTTTATTAATTTGTTCATAAATCCGACAATAGAAGTTAATGGTCGAATTTTAACTAACAAATAAATGGTTACATTTTATGTTGTAATTGAAAAGCTGTTTAGACGAATACGTTGTTGATCTTTATCAGATGAAATACGTTAGTTACTTAAGCATTTCATATACATTATACGAGGGTCAAACTGAAAGTTCTTAGAAAATCAAAAACTGATTACATTAGCCAGTTATTAGTTTTATTATATCTTTTCAAAATATTGTCCATTCACGTCAATACACCGCTGCATGCGATGGAACCACTGGGAAAAGCACTTTGCCCACTCGTCCTTAGGGGTCTCTTCAATGGCATCGCGATACGCAGCCACCGCTTCTTCAGCATTCATAAACCGCTTTCCTTTAAGTTTTTCTTTAATTTTTGGAAATAAATAAAAATCACAAGGCGCGAGGTCGGGGCTATACGGCGGGTGACCCAGTAATTCAACGTTTGATGTCGCCAAATAGTCGATCGTTCGCTTGGCGGTGTGCGACGAGGCGTTGTCGTGGTGAAGGAGGATCCTACTGCGAGGTCGTTTCTCTCGAACTTTTTCCAAGACAAGTGGCAAACAATTGGTAGTGTACCATTCTGCAGAAACTGTTTTTTGATCCTCTAACACAATTGTTACGAAATGACCTATCCTTCCAAAGAACGAGGCCACCATTTTTTTTCCCGCACTTCGATCTCTCTTCACTTTAGTTGGCAACTCCTCGAAAGGAAACACCCACTGAGCAGATTGTCTTTTGGTTTCAGGATCATAACAGTAAATCCAGCTTTCGTCACCTGTTAGTATGTCGAACACAGCATTAGAGTCACCTCCGTTAAATCTTTCAATCATTTTACGGCACCAATCCACACGATGGAGTTTTTGAGCCTCAGTCAAATTATGAGGTATCCACCGGGCGCAAAGCTTCCTGACCGCTAAATGTTCGTGGAGGATTTTGTGCACTTGACTCATACCGATGCCTAAGCTTGTCCGAATCTGCTGATAGGTTACTCTTTTGTCAGTCTCTATCATACGCCGCACAACACAGATGTTATTTTCAGTCGTCTCCGTAGAAGGCCGTCCCTCACGTAAATCATCAGTGAGATTAGTGCGACCACGTTTAAACTCATTAAACCAGTTGTAAACAGTCGCACGAGATGGGGCTTCATCGTGAAAGGCCAATCGTAGTCTATCATAACTTTCTTGTTGACTTAAATGACATCGAAAGTCATAAAAAATCATTGCACGAAAATTTTCTCGTGTTAAATTCATGTTAACGTGACACAGACAATTTTCAATTTGCCGCCAAATCGTAAAACAAATGATAAATGAATGAAATATATACTCAGTAATATTGGCAAAGAGTTCTATTTTCAAATTTTAGTTTTTTTTTTTATTATATTGTTTATAAGTGGCCAGTTCTAAGAACTTTCAGTTTGACCCTCGTAATTGCTTTTTACGTCACAAATTTGAATTAATGTCTTCTAAAATATCATACGATTAAATCGTGCAACAAAGTTAGAGGGCAGTGGCCTCTAACTTAGTTATCGCTAATCGCATTATACCTACCTAAATTAAATAGTACAAAATGTAGGAAATATTTGGACAATATTTCTTACTATTTACTAATCATTTGTTTATATCTGCCTAACACTACAACAATGCATTTCAAATATGAAATGTTTATCTATACAAGACTATCAAGGTATTTAAATAACGTACCCACACTTCCCACTACCCATTTACACCTACCTAAAAACCATTGCTAAAGACCGTTACTTTTTAAGTTTTCAAAAGGCAGTATTCTTTCTTAAGAAAATAGACGTAAGTACGACTGAAGTCAAAGATTTTTATATTAACCAAGTAAGTAGGTACATACACATACATACATCCTTACATCGATTTTTTGATAATAGCGGTCACATGAAAGTATGTATTCATACAAATTACAGAAACAGTAGCTTAACTAGTTGGTTTATACAAGCCAACGGCAATCACACTTTATCAGAAACCCCTTATCACTTAAGCTAAGGACGATTAATTTGACGTAAACCGAGTGTTTCAAAAACGCCGCAATGATAACGTGAAGTAAAAAATATAAGCACGGTACTACAAAACTTATACTTTGAGGCACTTTGTAAAAGTGACTTACTGCGGTTTCTGCGGAGACAGCGATTGCCGACAAAGAGCCCTGAAAGCGGTGAGATTTATAAGAAAATTTCTTATGCTCTGTTTGAGAAGAGTTACTTTGTCCTAATCTTTAGACGGAGCTGCGCAATGTTTTTAAGTAAAAGTCATATATTCCTTCAAGTAGGTAGCTAATGAATAATGGCATCGCTTCCCTTTTAAACATGAGCCTGTGTTTATGCGACTTTTTTGGGTCATCTTTATTGAGACTGTCCCTTTTATCGTGGTGTTAACTTTAATGTTTTGTTCCCTTATAAGATAGATCTAACCATTGCAGGATCATCATCATCTCAGTTTTGTGTCCCGATTGCATCCGAGGAGCCCGGGGTACGCTTTCCTGCTTTTCCTTCTCCACTTCGCAAGATATTGGGCCTTCCCCTCCTACCGGGGCCCAATGGAAGTGCCACGGCCAGACATTTGTTACCTATGTTGTCAGGCAGCTGCCGCAAAACGAAGCCGAAGCGAAGCCGACTCTCCTACATTTTATCTGCAATGACACGGACATGGAGGCTGCTACGAATGCGGGAGTTCCTCATGCGATCTTTACGCGGGACTCCACACATCCATTGCAGCACATTATTCATCTTCGTGAGACGCAGCTTATTTTTTTTGGGGTATTTTGGGGTTATAGATGACACCAGTCATCTCACGCCTCTTGGTCCATGCAGTGGCATAATGTGTGCCTTGACATCTCAATCGATGTCACTAGTCGCATGAATTACAGTTCCTGTCCGTGAGCTCAACCAAGTCATAGCCAATGCGGATGGGCGTGGGATCTATTAAGTTCAACGCCAAGTACTCAGTCTTCGCCACATTACGCTTCAGATCGCCGTTCTCAAGCGGCTCCTTCCACGTCTTCGCACGTTGCATCTACCTGCCCCTGTCCGCGTCCGCCAGCGCAATATCCTCAGCATACATGATGAATGAATGAATAGTGAATTTCTAATGCTGTACGACAGAACGTCTAATTTTTTTTTTCCTACGTATCCCTTCGGATACCCCCCGCCGGCCAGCGGGGGTGGTTATGTCGGGCTTGAACCGACTAAAACCGCACGCCGTCTCGGGTCTTCAGACAGTGTAAGGTTGCCCATAAAGCATATCCCTCGCACCCCGACTGACTTTGGGCCATCTCCGGTGAGACTCTCTTCGCGGATAACCTTACAGTTCGCCACTTTGCTGATGATGTGTCTCCTAGTAAGTAGGAAATCAATTTGAGTAGCGCGCCACGTATCTGTAGGCGAAGAGATGTTCGGGTTTCTTTTTGAAATACGTGTTCCCGAAAGTAAGGACGGCTACTGCCTCACTCGCCCGGTCAACGTGCCAATATTCCATGTTGCGAACGATCTTGGGCATGCCCGTCCCGTACACTGCAGCCCTATCGACGGGCAAGGTTCGTGCGCGCCGTTTTGCGGCGATGCCTTATCCTTAACGTGATGTTCACGTTAGGGATAAGGCATCGCCGCTGTTCTTTTCTATTTCCTTGTTTGTTTGGAATTTTTTGGACCCCCCAATCCCGAATGGAAAAACAGCGCCAGAGCATCATTCGTCAATGGACCGGCTTGCAGGTTAGGTTGACTTGGGCCCCGAAGGTACACTGGGCACTGTACACCTAACCATTGCAGGATATCTAGTTCTAAATACTTTTTGTTCAAGCAGGTTGAGTTTTTGTGCCTGTTGTTACTTGCCAAATACATGTAGGTATTCTGTGAACCGCATTACAATTTTCACACAAAAATAGAAAAAAAAAACCATAAATTTTGGGGGTTCCCCATACTTAGAACTGAAACTCCATTTTTTTTTTAATCGAACCCATACGTGTGTGTGGTTTATGCATACTATGCATAGGTCTTCAAAAATTATATTGAGGTTTCTAATATCATTTTTCTCTAAACTGAATAGTTTGCGCGAGAGACACTTCCAAAGTGGTAAAATGTATCCCCCCCCCCTAAACTTCAAAAATAAGAGAATGATAAAACTAAAAAAATATATGATGTACATTACCATGTAAACTTCCAAGGGAAATTGATTTGAACGAGATCTAGTAAGCAGTTTTTTTTAATACGTCATAAATCGTAAATCGCAATTTACCTTTCATTCAATCAACTCAAATATAAAATTTAAAAAAAAACCATTATTATGTTACTTGCTACTACGGAACCCTTAATGGGCGAGTCCGACTCGCACTTGGCCACTTTTTTTGTATTTAAAACGCACAGTATATAAATAAGCACTATTTTTTTTTATTGTTTATGCAGTTGAAAGAAACCATGTTCACTTATCACACTGAATTATGGGGACATATAAAAATATTTACTGCCTCTGTAAAAACGTTTTATTGGTACATGGTGTCTATAAAGAAACTGTTGTAAGTATAAATCTACAGTGCCTGTCAGGTGTTATAAATTCAACATCAGTAAAAAGCGGCCAAGTGCGAGTCGGACTCGCCCATGAAGGGTTCCGTAGCAGCAAGTAACTTAATAATGCTTTTTTAAATTTTATATTTGATTGAATGAAAGGTAAATTGCGTTTTACGATTTATGACGAATTATAAAAAAACTACTTACTAGATCTCGTTCAAACTAATTTTCGGTGGAAGTTTACATGGTAATTGTACATCATTTTTTTTTGTTTTATCATTCTCTTATTTTAGAAGTTACAGGGGACACACATTTTACCACTTTGGAAGTTTCTCTCTTCCAAACTATTCAGTTTAGAAAAAAATGATAATAAAAACCTCAATATCATTTTTGAAGACCTATCCATAGATATAGATACACACGTATAGGTTTGATGAAAAAATAATTTTTGAGTTTCAGTTCTAAGTATGGGGAACCCCGAAAATTCAATGTTTTTTTCTATTTTTGTGTGAAGATCTTAATGCGGTTCACAGAATACATCTACGTACCAAGTTTAAACACCATAGTACTTATAGTTTCGGAGAAAAGTGGCTGTGACATACGGACGGACAGACAGACAGACATGACGAATCTATAAGGGTTCCGTTTTTTGCCATTTGGCAACGGAACCCTAAAAATGGGAAGGTTTAAATATCATGCAAATAACAGTGACGTTATACATAAATATTAAATATTATTTTAAATATTGATCTATCTTAACTCATACTATAAATGTTTTGTTATTACCCAATTACACAAAAACGGCTTGACAGATTTGGTTATAATTTATACCTACTACCAGGAATAGGATAAGCCACTTTTCATACTGGAAATGAAATCAGTATTCCACACACACGAAGTAACAGGCAAAGACTAGTTTACTAACTATTTTTTGGACTTGTTGTTCAGATAATAATAATATATTTTCTCGTTACAGTAAGCAGTTGCTGTAAATTGATAAGATTAAAACACAAAACCAAGTATTATTACTAGTTGTAGTTTTATTTATTATCTCCCATTTGGTTTGGCTTTAGCTATATTAATAGATAGAAAAGAACGGCAGTTATCAGTCTTATCACTTAATACATTATCTAAAATCTAATTAAGTACCTAGTAGGTACAATGGGCGGTATTATCGCCTAAAGCGATCTCAGCCTGGCAACCTTAGGATGGAGTTATTAATATTATGCCTTTAAGATAATGATAAATCCTTATTCGTAGTCATCGAATGACGGACATCTACAGTTCGAATGGTTTTCTATGTTTGTTTGATATCTGTTTATCTCACTCTGAGTAGGTATATTTTAAAATCTTCTTAACATTTTATTTTTATAGCCATTATAATATAAAGAGCGAACGAAGTGCCAAGCGGAGCAATTCTCAGGCATATTGCAGTTTCAATCATGCCACGAGTATTGTGCTTTATTTTTATTATTTCCATTCCACTTCCATTATGGCGTTCCAAAGAAATTTCCGACCATTATTTGAGCCGTTAAATACGACACCTTTCCTCCTCACACGCTCGTATTTCAATTTTAAATCGGCCCTTTTTAGCCGCCTTATTAATGCAATCCTTTTTTTCTCACTGTATGTTTGTGTAGGTGTTCGCTTTGAGAACAGCTTTAGTGGAAATTGGAATGTTATTCACTCCTTTATAGAATACACGACAGAAAGAATTTGGTTTCCGCTAAACCCTTGATATACACCAGTGCAGTTTGTATGATTACTTATTTATTTTTCTCTTTATTCCAGGTACATGCTTCGTGGGTAACCAGTCCAGTAAGTCGTTACTGGCCCTGGTGATAATTCCCGAAGCAATCTGTTTGCTATTGGGCTGTGTGTTCCTGTCGTCTGGTTTTCGAGCCGTTCTTCGACGTCCTCCACCAGTGCCAGCTCCTGCAGTGCTCCTTAACACACCACCTCAACCCCACACTGATCAAAGTCTGCTGAGACTTGGTGCGTTCGCTGCTTTATATGCGGTACCATCAGCGTGTATACTTGCTACGTGGGTATACGAATACGCGTGGAGAGACGAGTGGCTCGCTGCTCCAGTGCCTTCAACGGAACCTTCAACTCATCCACTGCCGCCTTTCTGGGTTTTTCTATTCCGTATATTCGCAACACAGATCCTAGGTGTTATGGTTGCGGTATGGATAGCCACACCGCGGTTAAAGGCTTTATGGAGAAGGATCGCAGGGCCTAGGAAGCCGACGATAGCGAAATGTCCTACAGGTCCACCGCCAACCCCGCTGACGCTGCACTGTTACACGTCACACCCGCATACTTTGACGCGGCATCCACACAAGTATGCCACATACAGACCTCCACAACAACATTCGTATAGAAAGCCAAGGCATTACCACTACTCAGCCGGTGAAACTATTCTCTGACAAGCAAAACTTGCTTCATGGATAAGTTTACTGTTTTGTACAAAGACAATTTATAGAGGCGAGTTCCTCTGTTGACGCATTTTAGATTTGTCTCATCTGTGTGTGTATGAATTGTTAAATATTCAGGTGCCATTAGTTTCGTAGTGATGTAATAAAGATATATTATAATGCCTGTTTATAATTATAATGGCTATTTATAAAAAACATAATACGAAATAAGTATGGAGTCAAGAATGACCTGATTGACTAGTTACGGACGGGTCATGTTAATTCCTCGTAGAGGTAATTGTAAAAAAACATGAACTATGATGTAGTTTATCTTAAATACTTAGATTTTGAAGGAAATAGTGAGTCGGTAATAACCCTACTATTGGTAAATAAAGTCGCGTTGTTTAATTTGTATATACTTTATTCAGTTAAGATTCTGTAAATAAATATATTAATTAAGTATGTAATTACCGATTGGTTTGTAAATATGATATGAATAGAGTATTATCGTAACTACCTGGATTCCATAAAATCTTAATACACATAATAATGAATAGTAGGTAACTTCTAAAGCGACTGTTAACACCTATGTAGACTAGAATTTTAATCTGATTATTATCGAAAATTATAATTGAGATTTATAGTTTAAAAATTCACTAGCTGTAATTGTGGACGGATACCTATGTATTAAGTCAGGCAATAGAAAGAATAGTAGTTATTGAGCACTAGGCTCAAATTTATAAAAAAAAAACAAGTAGCCCAGATGACCGCTGAACGCCGTTTGTCGCTATAGTAGTGCCGTTCATCACCTGAGTCACAGAATAGATAATAGGTAGTACTGAATGAAAACTCACCCCCTCCCACCGGCATCAGTTATCTCACCCCGCCCCGACGATCAGTGTAAGATCATTTTCAAAGATGGGCTGTGCCGAGCGCGTTACATTATTGTACTTTAAAGCAATACAGCTTAATATATCATTTAAAAAAAGGTACTTTATAAGATTTAACCCATACATGCAACATTTTTATCGATCCGAAGATCTTGTTGGGACCCTATGTAAATATGGGACTCATAGGTATATTTGCTCTGTGATGTATGTGTATGGAGCCCCATGGGTGTATGGGCTCCATAGTTATATTTGCTCCATGTGTCTATGGCCCCCATGGGTGACGTATATGTATGGGGCTCCGTGGGTATATAGGACACATGGGTGTATGGGGCGCCATGGATGTATGGGGCCAATGGGAGTATGGACTCCATGGGTGTATATGGCCCCATTGGTGTATAGGCCCCATGAGTTACATCTGTATATGGGGTCCCTGACACCAATGGGGCCCCATATTGGTGTAGAGGTCTATAGGGCCCCATAGGTGTATTAGGCCCCAAAGGTGTGTTGTGCGCCATTAGTATATGAGGCCCCATGCATGTAGGGGCTTCATGGGTGTATGGTAACCCATCAAGACCTTGCAGCTTAGAGTCCGGGGTCTAGTTCTCTTCCATAATTTGGGTTATATTCACTTTTACGGGAACGACTCCATTTTAATTTTCGATCGGATTTAATTCGTAATTTTAACACCTACAGCCAAAACCAACAGCCAAAACTTACAGTCCACACCCAACATCAACAGCCAACCCTAAAAGCCAACACCAACAGCCAGAACCCAACAGAAATACCCATAGCCGGCCGTAATAATAGTACCTATAGTATTGTTTTATCTAAACGTAAAATGTATCGATTTATTATGTAGGTATATGAAGTTAATTATTTGAAAACAAATTATAGGCTTTTTTCCAGATCTTACTTTGTTCTATACTCCCTTAATATAAAACGTGAGTTAACAAAAAGAAAACTATGCTGAAACCATAATTTGTGATTGTTTTGGAATGGGTGTTTAACCTAGGTAGTTTTTTATCAGTAAACGTTTTATAACAAGGGTTTAAAACAATAATACGGTTAATATCGTTTATACCTACTGCTATTATTTAATGAAACAATATAAGTAAATTTGTAATCATTTATATTTTTGTATTAAAAATACAAATAAAAAAAAACCCATAATTACTCGCATGTGTACCTACCGGCTCATTACAATGGTGCAGTGAAGAAACGAATATAATTTTCTATTAGTGTTGTAAGTAAAATAAAATCTCTTTTGTGAATACTTAACTACCCGACTGCGGCGAAGTCAAAACAGGAAGGTCATGTGTTCGATTTGTGTGTATGCACTTATTTCCATCTCTATATTCCCTTGATACTTCTAAACGGTAGACCCAATTTTGACTAATGATTTATATTATGTCTGTAGCTCAAGTATCGCTGGGTAAAAATGTTATCTATGTCTCTCTATATTATTATCTATATTAAAATTATATATAACATGGCGGATTTTTGGCGCCAAAATGTATATGCTAAAAGTAGTCGTCGCACCCGCAGTCGGTTTTTTTAGGTTTGTAATTATTACATGTTTTCCCATTTGTGCCATTGCGATAGAATTGAATTTTGAACAAGGTGGACAGAGAAAGGCCACCTCCTTATTGCCAAAATAATGTAAATAACGACTGAAAATATTCTTGTGAATAGTACTGATAGTAACTACCTAATTAAGACTTATTTATGGTAAGTATTATATAGAATTAATGATACATTAAAAGATTGTAAAATTTTATTCTTTGTCTATTGTATTTTTGAACTATTGCTCTATCCTCCTCCTCATCCCAACGGTTATCCCATCTATATACAAAGCTTGCGCTTTGAAGCCTGATGTGGCTTATTTCGGCTTTTAGTGGAGCGACTGCCAGTTTGGAACACTAACCTCGAGAGGGAAGCTTGTGCCAGAAACTTGACTCGCCGCCGGTGAGATCAGTATACAACGAGGACGTAGGATAATAACTTCTACTTCTGATAACTTCATAACCTATGGGGCTGCCCATGGGTCTCGGCTTTAGACGTGCTGCCGGCTATTGAAAATGAGTCCAAACGCCTTCTTTGTATCAATATTCAGCGGGCTAACCACGGCGGGCCTATAGCAATTCAGTTCATTTCGGCGGCACTGAGGGAAAGAGATGGAGCTATACACGCTCCCTCAACTCAGCTGCTCAAAACTGAATTGTTATAAGCGTGTCCTGGTTAGCCCGCAGGACAAATGCCAACGCCACGCCCCAAGATAGTGGTCACTTGTAAAATCCAATAAAGTACAAATCCTCAATCTTGTTCTCGGTTGCAGGCTAGGCTTTCACCTCGGTGCCCATGGTTTGCTTACTCTTCTTCTTTTGATTTGACTTATACGGCTTTTCTGGCAGCGAATTCCATCTGTCCTGCCAACCCTGAGAGGAAAGCCTGCGTTAGAGCCTTGTCCATGAATCAGTAGGTGCACAGGCTTGCAGATGAGGCGGGCTCCGTATCGAACTAACTTTTATCTAATCTGTGCCCTTACACTCTCAGATATGATAAGCGATCGTTCGAAACATTTACCTAATATATAGTCCCTTCGGGTTCAACCGAGCCCACATCATTCTACTTACGACTGTAGTGGATCCGGCCGAACCTCAATGTGGTGACTTAAGAAATATCAGTCTCCAGTAGATTGTACACCATTGCACGCAAGCAAGAAATTCTCCGATACATTAATACGTTTTAAGGCGACGTTGTAGCCATCTACCGTAATTCTTGCGAACTACGGAAACAATGAATAACTTTACAGTCATTTTTAAACGTTGTTTTTTGATGACTCCGCCTAATTAATTCAATTAAATTTTTAAGCATTTTGTATGCTTACTTTTTTCTAAAAATTTAGATCGTCGCCTTAAGACGTATTAATGTATCGGAGAATTTCGAATATCTGGGACGTGTCTAGGTGGCTCTGTTGGTCAGAGCATTCCCCCTGTAAGGGACTGGTCGCGGGTTCAAGTCCCGTCCTAGATGTTCTCTTTTTCCGATCTGAATCTTTTGAAAAAAGTAAGCATACAAAATGCTTAAAAAAATATTTTTCAACCAAAACTCCTATTAACGAGTTTGAGGGAATTTTACGCGAGATTATTTAGTTTTAATATACGAACTGAAGAGGAACGCGGATTCTGCTCAGTGTTTGAGCTTTTTTTTTTTAGCGGGGGTGGTTATGTCGTGTCTCGACTAAAACCGCACGGTGTCCTCCCCAAGTGTCCGTTGCCGGGCACCCCGGGTTAGCCCTCGAAAGGATAACCCAAGATAACTTTGCTTGATACTCTCTTCGTACGGCGGGTCCCCCGGTCACCCGCTGTCACCAACTGTCCGCCAACCAATTGTTTTCCTATATCTGTCTATGTTCAATATTTAAACAAATTTATTTTTATATCGCTGACGCATGATGGCCAGGGAATTAATTATAGTGTTCGATGGAGTCCGAACACTACAGTACCCACCCGGCCGCATTGTGTGACAAATTTGTGTCATCTTTCTACCACCAGTAGACCACCCTCCTAAAGAGCTATAAAAGGCGCCAGGATATCGACACGCAGTCACTTCGGCTGAGAGCCCTATGCGCTCGCCACACTGTTCGCGTAAGGTTGTAGAGGCCTGTCGGCCAACAACCCACACCGCACACAAAAAAAAAAAAAAAAGACACGCAGTCAGTTAATTTTCGGAAGCGAAAGCGAACACATCATACCGAAGCGATTCAAGAGGATTATACCTGCGACATAAGCAACGACTGTGGACTACTGTGAAGTGCTGAGCGACTTGAACTGTTGAAGAGTACTGTGTGTGCTAGTTATGTAGTTTTCTAGTTTGTGGTGAGCAAATAAACCTCTTCGTGTATAAACGGCATATAATTTTACCCCGCGCACGTATCAATATTAAAAATTAACAACATAAAAAAAGAACTCTATTATTGATCTCTGGACTAGTAATCATCCCAGACTTTCGCAGTGCCATACTCAGGGCCAGATTTAGGGGAGGCCGGTGGGACTACTGTTCTGGGACTTCAAAAGAGATAAAAACTATCAAAATTTCGACGGGTCAGCAACTTAGATATTTTTTTACAAACAGTCTTTTTTCATATTTTGCGATAATACTTGCACAGAGATATTAATGTTATTCCTGAATATTAAAAAGAATATATCCATAATTTTTCACTTCAATCCGTAAAACATCAATCAAGGCTTGGTTGTCGAATGTTGTTTGGATCTTGGGCCAACCGAGGAATATTGGAATAGTCTTGGGCAAAAACTGACGAGCCAAGGCTTGGTTGACGAGTATTGCTTTCTAGTATATATATAATAATCTATGAGTATTGCGTAGGAGACCCGGCAGCTTAATATTCTGCGAAAACATGCCCTGTTGTCTTTTTTTTTCCTGTAAGTAGTTGGTTAAGCAATAAGGATTTATTTGACGCAATTTAATGTCATCAATTAACGAACTTGCTGCATGAAAAATATAATCAATCATCATTATCATCTCAGCGTTGTGTCGATTGCATCCGAGGCCTACACCCCCGAGCCCGGGGTCCCCTTTACTGCTTTTCCTTCTCCACTTCGCACACCAGCACTTCTTGGGACTTCACCAGCACTTCTTGGGACTTCACCAGCTTAGGCGACACTCCTGCAAAGTCACGAACATGGAGGGTGCCGCGGATGCGGGAGTTTCTCACGCAATCTTTACGCGTGACTCCACAGATTCATCCAGCATATTCATCGCCGTGACACTGCAGCTCCGGCTTATGTCACTCTAGTAATGGCCACGCTTTACAGCGATTATTAAGACCTATAGCTATATTACTAAAGACCTAGGTACGTTTGGCCCGATGTGGGTTGGAGCATTCCTATAGGAAAAAAAAACATCATGAAAAAATTTAGTGCACAATTTCTTAAGTAATTCGCTTGGTTTATAATTTAGTTAGTTCATCAGTTTCCCAGGGTTGATATGATTGTTTGCCACCATAGCATAGCATTATAACCTAATCGTTTTTGCACATGTCTATTTTTTTCAAAGTTCATGTTATACTTTCGTACTTACCTACACGTGGTCAATATGTGAACCCGGGCAATAATGGAAAAAAAATCATGCTCACATTTTTCAGCCGGTTTTCCACTTTTGACAGCTTTGACTTTTTAATTCGACGCGCGACGACGTGAAGAATAGTAGGCGCGTTCCAACGTCCAGAAAACAACTGTTAGCTTGTATAAATGTAGATTCTGATCGATCGGTTGATTCTGTTACACTAAGTAGCTTCTATATTTTTTCTCTGGCTTTCAAGCTACAATTACAGTGATATTCTTATTTATTTGAGACGTTGCTTATAATCTTTTGAAGTAACTATAAAAAGTACTCTGTGATTTGCATTGTAAAGCATCGTTTTCGTTTTGACGCTTTCAGGCTTTCTAATTTTTGCAAACTGGTATTTATTAATGATCATTGTATGAAATTGACTAATTTACAATTTATTACTTTGAAATGTCCCCGTTTGCTCAATTCAACCGTTTGAGTAATTTCTTTGTAGGATATTATAAAACTATTCTTCAAGGAAGGTAAGATTGAGGTTATAATGAGCTTTTGTTTACTTAATGGTATTTAGTGATAGTCTTTAGAAATATTCGCTAGACAACCAGTTCCGTGAATGTTCTATTAGGTACTGAAGTTCTAAAACAAAATGTTTCAGGACAACTTTGTTCCAACAAGCACAAGTATGCAACTACACGAAAAAATCTGCGGAAGCGAGGCTTGGCTTGGAGAAGCCCAAGCGGCCACTGACTCCTTATTTCAAGTTTATGACACAAATGAGGCCAGCTCTTCTTGCCAAAAACCCTGGCATATCCTCCAAAGAGGCTATCTCTTGGACGTCTAAACATTGGCAAGAATTGGATATAGAGGTTGTGTATATATTCTTTACAAATAGTTTAAATTATTGAACAAGGTGCAAAGTGAATTTTTATAAGTATTATGGACTTTTGACAATTTATAGAGGTCTAACTCTGTAAGAATGAGGCATTTTAACATTGTATGAGATTCGGTTTTTATTGTAAACTTGTACAAACCTTTCTCCGTGAATTATAAAGAATATGGCACCTTTCATGTTGGTGGTGGGTCCCACCAAAAGCTCCCATGGCCAATCTTACCTGCAAGCTGGTATACTTAGTTGCTGATTGAAAGACAAGGGTTGCCGGTCAGGCCCAATCATAAACCATGGCAAGAAGGAGTAGGAGAATGAATACCAGGCTCCAAAGTGCCATCTTTGTATGCAAGTGGGATTGTCATTCGGATAAAGAAATAGAAGAAAATTGTTCACACCTTTTATTATTTTGTTTCAGACGAAAAACCAAATGGCTAAAGAGTATGAAAAAGACATAGAAGACTATAAAAAGATAAAGGCTATGTATGAATCAACTCTCACAGATCAGCAGAAAGAGGACATAAAAAGATTGAAAGGTGAAATGGCTGAAGCTAAAGAAAAAAGAAAGTTAAAAGCTGTAAGTTTTAAAGAAACACTCTGTCAATGGAAATATTTTTATATTTGTATGAAAGATTGGATCATCCAGTTAAGTATGTTAATCCAACAAAACTCAAATAAACCCCAAAATCACATGTACTTTAGATGCCACAGCTATTAACTTAAACTTGAAATGGGAGGATCACAAGAAGGCCCACTCCTTTATATATGTCATAAGAAAGGCCTTCCAGACCTTTACTGTAGATGTTTTCCTGTAAACTACTGGAGTATGGATTCCAAATTTGGAGCCCATACTTTTAAGAAGATACTAACCTTTTAAAAAGTATGCATAGGAAAGCCACAAAACTACCTTTTTTTTCGTGCGGATATCCCCTCGGATACCCCCCCGCCGGCCAGCGGCGGGGCGGTTATGTCGGATTTGAACCGACTAAAACCGCACGCCGTCTGGGGTCTTATGACCCGGCGTCATAAGACCGTAAGAGGTGTAAGGTTGCCCATAGCATATGCCTTGCACCCCCTGGCCCCCTCGGGAGCCACAAAACTACCTTGCTTAGATTTATGCTGCTTATATTTATGATTACCTGCTCCACCCGCGAAGATGTCATTTATCGCGACCAACAAACTATTATTCCCTATTTCATCCCCACACTGGTTGAAATTTCAAATAAATCTTTTTTATATACATATTTTTACTATTTTTTTTGTTGAGATCTCGCTTTTTGTTCGGCAAGACGAACTGAACGTTCAATAATTCAAAAAGTAATCAATACGTATTGAAACAGTCTTGAATACGAAATCATTAATTTGGATACTAATTAATACAAAGAAAAATAACATGGTCTGATTTTGATTGGAATTTGTATCAACTTTATAAATGTAAAAAAATTGTTATAGTGTCATAACTACAATAGTTAGACATGGTCTCACCAAGTTTTATGTAGATACTGATATGTTCTATAATGTTATAGAACATTTTTATTAGGTTTTAGTAGGATTTCTAAGGGTCTCTAATTTTATCTAGTAACAGGCTATGTTACTCAGTGATAAGGTAGTTTTCTAAACGTAAAAGAATTTTGGAAAAAGGTCCAGTAGCTCTTAAGTTTATTCGTTATTTACAAAAATACAAATCTTTCCTCTTTATAATATCAGTGTCAATGTCAATGGCTTATCTCCTAATAAGCAAGAGGTCGAAGTATTTATCCATCTAAATAAAATAGATATTCTATTGGTTTCTGAATCTCACATGACGAACCAAAAAGTCATCTTCATTAAGGGATACAACATCTTCTACACTAACCACCCAGATGGAACATCACATGCTGGAACTGCAATCAGAATAAAGGACAACATCAGACATCATGAACTTCCTCACTTCCAACAGGCATACTTGCAAGCCACTACAATATCCATAGATGACTGGCAGGGCACGCTTAAAGTAGCTTCTGTATACTGTCCGCCGAAGCATCAAATTAATGAACAGATGTATGGTGACTTCTTGCTAACTCTTGGTGATACATATATTGTTGGAGGGGACTGGAACTCTAAGAATACCTTCTTGGGCTCCAGACTGACTACGACGAAAGGTAGAGAGTTAAAGAAAGTAATCGATAAATATTCACTCAATGTACTGTCCACAGGAGAACCAACAAATTGGCCCTCTGACCCAAACAGAATACCAGATCTCATTGATTTCTTTATCACCAAGGGTATGTCAGGCCTGTATACAAAAATGGAATCTTCCTCAGATGGCTCTTCTGACCACACACCAGTGATATGTACGATAAGTACTACAGTCATCTGGAGAGAACCACGCGAGACACTATACAACGGTATGGTATGGTATGGTATCACGGGCTGGTATCCGCAACTCCACGACAAGGCGCGGTTTTTGCGTGAGGGTGTGCATTTTATTCGATCCACCCCAGCTCATTGAAGAACGCTAGCAAGCTATTCACGCTGCCGGCGATCTCCCGGAGCGTACCTGTGTTTCCGAAGTACTTAACCCTGTATGTGGCGGTTGCAGGGCAGTGTAGGAGCACGTGTGCCGCTGTTTCTTCCTCTCTCATGCAGGCTCTGCAGAGAGGGCTGTCGGTGATTCCTAAAAAAAAAGGTGTTTATTGAAGGAGCCATGCCCCGCGATTGCAGCTGTTGCCGTGCGCAGTTGCCGTTTGGTCAGTTGTCGAAGACTCCTGGTCAGTCTATTTTCAAGCACAGGGAGTGCTTCCCTCGCCTGTCTGCAAACTTCCAGATTTATCCAATAGCTGTTGTGTTGATCTCTCGTTCGTTTGTTTACTATGGTTCGTAGGTATGCAAAGGGGATCGGTATTATGGGCTCAGGTCCCATTATCACCATGTCAGATCCTCTCCTGGCAAGCTCATCTGCCGCATCATTGCCGCGCGAGCCGCTGTGGCCCTTGATCCATTGCAGGGTTATATTGTTGAAGTGGCCTATTTGGTTCAATTTAAGATGGCACTCCAGTATTAGTCCCGAGTTTATAGTGTGGCTGTTTAAAGCTTGCAGCACGGCCATGCTGTCGGAGAGCATGCGTATTGAGTGGCCTTCCACTCTCCTGGCCATTACCGCTGAAGCTGCCAGGGTAATCCCCGTGCATTCAGCTTGAAATACTGTGTTATGGGTCCCCAGCGGTGTTGAGATGGATATATTAAGGTCCTCCGAGAAGACGCCAGCCCCGGTGCCTGTTCCAGTTTTTGATCCATCTGTGAAGATGCGTAATTCTGTTGATAGGTATCTCTTTTGTGAGATCTGTGAGCAGTGAGGTGTGTCGTGTGTTTCTCTCGCTCCATAGGTTGAGTGCCCTTAGGCGTATAGCCGCAGCTGTTGCTTCTTGGCGGATGAACAGATCCAAGGGTGGGAGTCCGAGCATGGCTTCCATTGCCGCAGTGAGGGTAGTTTTCATGCATCCAGTGGTTGCCATGCAGGCTAGTCTTTGGGTCCGTTGTAGTTTAGCCGCTATTGTGCTGTTTTCGGTCCTTGGCCACCAGACGATAGCGCCATACGCTATCATGGGGCGGATTACTGTTTCGTAAAGCCACAGGATGATTTTCGGTGTTAGCCCCCATTTTTTACCAATCATTCTTCTGCACTGCCAGAAGGTAATCCCGGCCTTTTGTAATTTATTGTCTAGGTGGCTACTCCATTTTAACTTGCTGTCAAGAATAACGCCAAGGTATTTGACCTCTTTTGACAGTTGGAGTTCCGTGTCAAAGAGTTTGGGTAATCGTTATTCGCCTAATACCCTTTTGTTCGTGAACATAACTAACTCTGTTTTGTTCGGATTGATCGATAGTTACAGTACACAACGGTAGAACGGATTGGAAAGCATTCCAAAAATGCATCAATGAAGCGGTTAATCTACACATACCACTCAAAACAGAGGAGAATATAGAGAATGCAGCTTGGTATGCCACCAACCTAATCCAAGTAGCCGCTTGGCGGTCAACCCCGCATATGAGATATAGGCCAAGGACTCAAGACTACACCTTAGCAATACGACAGATGATAACTCTTAAGAGAAGGCTCAGACGGCAATGGCACACCAGCAGAAATGGACATGATAAAAGAGCACTGAACAAAGCACAAAAGGCATTAAAGGAATTACTTAAAGAAAACGAAAATGACACTCTTCAAGATAAATTAAGAACTTTATCGCCTTCCAAATCAAATGATCACTCCCTCTGGAAAATTACTAAATTACCAAAAAGGCCCAAAGCACACATGCCTCCATTGCGACTGCCAAATGGTAACTGGACAAGAACATCCGTAGACAAAGCCGAGCTATTTGCTCAATTCCTGAGAGAAGTGTTCAAGCCAAATGAACCCAATATCATGTGCCCAGAAGAAGATATAAATGGCATCCTTAATAGTGACCAGCAGATGTCCTTACCATTGCAATTGTGCACACCAGCTGAAGTAAGACAAGCCATTAAATATCTAAAGGATAAGAAAGCTCCAGGGTTTGACCTGATAACATCAGAAGTCCTAAAGAACCTCCCAAAAAAGGGAGTGGTCCTGTTGACTATACTGTGCTGAGATTGCAATATTTTCCTCTAATATGGAAAATTTCAGTAGTAAATATGGTTCTTAAACCAGGAAAACCACCTGTAGAGGTTTCTTCATATAGACCAATAAGCCTTTTGCCTTTGATATCAAAACTGTTTGAGAAGCTGTTGCTTCAACGCATATTACCCATACTGGAAGAGCAAAATACTATCCCAGATCACCAATTCGGCTTCCGAATGCACCATGGAACAATAGAACAAGTCCACAGAGTTGCACATGCGATCCGACAGTCATTAGAACGAAAAGAATACTGCTCAGCTGCATTTCTAGATGTGCAGCAAGCGTTTGATCGTGTTTGGCACAAGGGTTTGTTGTGCAAACTAAAAATATGCCTTCCGCACCATGCATTTATACTTATCAAGTCGTACTTGCAACAAAGACTTTTCCAGGTAAAGTCTGGAGACGCCATGTCCTCCTTCTACCAAATTGAAGCTGGAGTATCCCAGGGATCTGTGCTAGGTCCAGTTTTGTACACAATCTTTACAGCTGACCTACCTACCTCTGAGCAAATTGTCACAGCTACATATGCCGATGACACAGCTGTTCTAGCCTGCGATAAAGATCCTGTAGTCGCATCGCAAAAACTCCAAGACCACCTAAACAAAATTGGGCTATGGCTAAATAAATGGAGAATAAAAGCCAGTTCTTCCAAATCAGTTCACGTTACATTCACGCTAAGAAGAAATGACTGTCCACCGGTTACTATGGAAGGAAACATCCTGCCAAAACAAAACTCGGTTAAGTACCTGGGTATGCACCTAGATAGGAGGCTTACTTGGCATGAACACATAAAAATGAAAAGAGAGCAGGTAAACATAAAACTGCGAGACCTACATTGGCTGATAGGTAGACAGTCCTCTCTTAGTCTTGAAAATAAACTGCTCATATACAAATGTATTATAAAGCCGGTGTGGACATACGGCATAGAGCTCTGGGGCGCAGCAAGCCACTCTAACATAAAGATCTTACAACGATTTCAAAACAAATCACTAAAGATGATAGGCTGCGCACCTTGGTTCACAAAGAACACTGAAATACATGAATACCTCCAGATCCCAACTGTGAAAAATGAAATTCAAATGCTCTCCGAGGCTTACAAACTCAGAGTACAGCAACATAAAAACCAACTGGATGTAACCCTGATGGATCCTACAATCTCATTTAAGAGACTGAAAAGGAAGCAAATAGCAGGAATTGCAATCCCAGCCAGCACATGAACTATTCAAAAAGGAAAAAACAAACATAAACGGGTTGACACATCACTGGATGTGAATAAACTTAAACTGCCAAAGAATAAAATCAACAAATCTGATAATAGCTAAATAGGCTGATGGCAGATAGAGGAAAAAAATAATAATAATAATATCAGTGTAGACTAGCTGATGCCCGCGGCTCGGCCTATGGAGAGGTTTTGGTTCTACTTAACCAATTGCAATCAAACATACGACAAATTTTCTGACCAAGACCTTATAGAATAAACGCATCAAAATCCGTTCAGTAGTTTTTTCATCCTTCGCAAAAAGATAAGAATTAAAAAAAAAATCTTCTGTATCGGTCATCTAACATTACCCAATTGGATTTTTTTAAATATCTCTAGCGTACAGACAATATAATTTTATAACAGTAGCTATTTACAACTAACTGTTGACACTGGGCAAAATATTGATCCTATTTCTGGAATTTATTCAGGGTAAAAGTAGCCTATATTTTCATTCAGGACTGTTCAGCCATTTGACTGTTT
The DNA here is from genome assembly GCA_946251805.1 of Cybosia mesomella. Taxonomy (NCBI): domain Eukaryota; kingdom Metazoa; phylum Arthropoda; class Insecta; order Lepidoptera; family Erebidae; genus Cybosia; species Cybosia mesomella. The sequence continues at coordinate 7,852,543 of OX276406.1, forward strand.
AATCAACATCCATCCATCTATTGTTATTTTTACAGTTACAATTAAATAAACTTCTTTTTTTTTTATAGGAATATAAAGAGTTGGGTCGACCAAAGAAGCCAATGTCATCCTATTTCCTTTATGTTCAGTCAAGAAAAGACAGTATTAAAGGCAAAGATTTGAAAACATACCAAATAGAAGCTAAAAATGACTGGGTGAAATTGACGGCCACAGAGAAAGCAAAGTTTGAGAAACAAGCACAGGAACTAATGAATAAGTATAAGTAGGTTTTATACACCAATTCTGTTATTTTAGGTAGATTTCGATGAAATCAATCTACCTACTGGTTTCTTGACTACTGTCGAATTTAAAAAAAAATTCTTCATAGGAGGTCTAGTTATGACCCCCTGAGTCCGAAATGACCACTGGTCAAAAAGTTTATATATATATATATGTATGTATGGTTCCATTTCCCAAAATTTGCGGCACTCTCACGGTCGCATTTTTGCCCCGATCGCTATCAAACTGCGGTCAAAAATTGCTTGGGTGTAAATTTAGTTTAAGTTCGTGAACAGGTGGAATCCGACCTAAGGGGACGGTAGGGCCTCACTTTTTGTGAAATCCGTTTTTCCTCAAAATTTCACGTTCCATGAAAGATATTCGAACCGTTCTAATTTTATCCCATAGTATACATGAATACCAACAACTTTTAATTATAAACCTATAAGATTAAAACTTTAACTAAAATTGGAGGGGGGAAAAACCAAATTTTTTCGGGAAAAAAATCATAACTTCTAACCGGTGAACATTCTTGCCGTCGGAAACATTTTTAATCGATAGGCCATTTTTAAGTCTAAAATAAATATCTGAAAAGTTTTTCGCTAAAAGTTACCGTTTTCGAGAAAAAATATTAAACATGTTAAAAAATAATATTAATTGCTTCACGAAATCTACCTGTGCGTTCCCCCTGCGGGAACGGATTTTTTTATTATGTCTGTTTTTTATTATGAATATTATAACTTATCTATTATTTAATTAATTAGATTACTTACAAAACAATTAATTATTATGATATTACTATAACTCTCATACTTTAAATATGTATTTTGTGTACATAACACACGGCCAAGGAAATAATTAAACAGCATTAGGGGCGCGGGGCGGAACAAACAGATAAGACAAAGATGCGTCGCGGGCGCTGTTCATTAACTTTCATACAAAATTTATAGAAACTTCGATACACAAAACAAACAGATAAGACATTTGACGACTGCGCCCTATTAGTCCAGGAGCCTTTCTTCTCGAGCGAAACTTCGTACAATGCATAAGGGACTCATACTATGAATACTCGCGACCGTCAGCTGCGACTCCGTGGGTGGGGTGGGCAGTGGCAGCCTCCCACGCATGAAGAAAAAAAAGGATTTTCAGTCATTTCCTCTCATTTGAAAATTTATCAGAGTATAGTTTATGTAGTATTTTGAAAGAAAAACATAGTCAGCTGACCATAACACGGTGGCTTATACGTCAGCTGGCTTCTTGAACATGAGAAAAAAAATTATATTTTCAATGATTTCCTCTCAACTAAAAATTTACCTCGTGATCGTTTATATGCTACTATGAATGAAAATTAATGTCAGCTTGCTGTATCTCAGTGGAAAGTTTGTCAGCTGGTACCTTTTTTTTTTTTTTTTTTCGTGCGGAAATCCCCTCGGATACCCCCCCGCCGGCCAGCGGGGGCGGTTATGTCGGGCTTGAACCGACTAAAACCGCACGCCGTCTCGGGTCTGCAGACGCCTGGTACCTTGAAAGGTGTAACGCAACAGCATCTATGACCTACTGAAACTTATCAGCGGACGGCTTTTCCCTTGGCTTACAGCTAGCTGATTTTTTTTATTATTTACTAGAGTATTTTAACAATTCTCTGATAAATTTTCATCCGGGAGGAAATAATGTCGATAAGTTCTGTTCTTGGACAAATGGACTGAGGACGAAGCCCAGTATGTGTCACTGTCTGTGTCTGGGTAGACGGGACACCAAATTTACCTCCTACGATCCGGGACTCTTCATTGGGGGTAAACCAGTTTCCGTAGTCGCTGAATCGGTGCCATTTAAATTTCTTGGGAGAAAGATAGACTATAAAGGACGCACACCATTAGATGAAGTTGTCGATACGTTTATAAATTACCTAAATAAGATAGATCAGATACCACTAAACAATATCAAAAAAGCTTGGATATATGACAACTACTTAACATCACGTCTGACTTGGCCTTTTCTGGTCTATGAATTCGGTAAAACCTTACTGGCGAAAATAGATGCAACTGTCATAAAATCGCTAAAATCCTGGCTTGGACTAGCGCACTCTGCTGAGTCCTCTGCTCTATTTAGGGATCAAAATAATTTTGGGATGAAACTTAAGAAACCATCGGAGCTCTATAAACACCTTAGAGTTACCAAAGCCCACATCTTAGGTAAATCCCAAGATGTCACAGTCAGGGCACTCCCGAAAGATAATAACGCTTCCGAGCTTGAATCTAGACTCCTATTCCATAAACGATTTATGTCGAACCAGTCGAACAGAGTGGGGTTGGGAGTACGAGAGCCAGAAAGGGACCAGGTCAGGACAAAGGGAAATTGATAAATATCGATTGCACGCGATGAATTTGGAAATCCAAAATGAATGGTTGACAATGGGAGAGTTCTGCATACCGATGGCCTTAAAGTGGCGCACCTTGATCTATGACTGGTCGCCGGCCCTGTTAAAATTCTATCTTAACGCCTTTCAGATGACCCTCCCAGACCAGAGTAATCTGGTAAGGTGGGGGAAGGCCACAGAAAAACAATGTTATACTTGTGGTGAGGCAATAGGGACGGCTAGAAACATATTAGTAGAATGTAGGGTGCTTCTCGATAGAGGCCATTACTCACGCCTCCACGATAAAGTGCTTATCATCATACGTGAAGCAATGAGTCTGGCAGTAGCAAGAGCCCAAAAAGGATTGACTACTAACAGACGTCATATCAACTTCTGAAGGTTCATCCATAACATCCAGGAACAAACCTTATTCAATCTTAGATACTGCCCCAGATTGGGCTCTCCTAATCGACATGTATGAAAAGCACTATAAAATTCCGGAGGATGTTGGGGTTTCGTCATCTAGACCTGACATATTCCTTCCAAGAGGTTAAAACATGTGGTTCTTGTGGAACTTACTGTACCGTGGGAAACAAATATACCGAAGGACCACACAATATAGAAAAATAAATACTATGATCTCACAAACGAATTAATCAAAAACGGTTACGTGGTTAATTTGTATGCAGTATAAGTGGGAGCGAGAGTTATACCAGCAAAATCTGTCTATAACCTACTTAAAGATCTAGGCCTATCGAGAGCTACAATAAGCTCATTACTAGGACGAATGTCTAAAGCGGCACTAGTAGGTTCGTATTAAATTTGGTTAGGCAGGGAGGGGAACTTGGGTACTGAAGGTGAGTGTTGATGTATATCAACAAAAGGGGCCCCTTCTAAACCTACACTTGGGTCGCAAGTCCCAAGCACTATACACACTATACAAGTGTAGAGTTGTGATAACAAATATGAAGTTTAATATTAGAGGATATTGGTTTAATATTGGTCCCCACCTTTTTTTTTCTACCGAAAATCTTCTGCATGCGCTATACACAACAAAGGGCCTTTGTACGCAGTCATGGGTACAACTTAAGCTCCGTACTCACATTCGGTATTACTCGATAGTTTTACTCCAAAACGAGTAAATATGAACGTGTGGACCGCAAAACTCACAGTTCGAAGGCTCGAATCGAGCCGGCTCGATGGAATTAAATAAAAGTAATTTCCTTCGCACCTACTCGAAGCGAGCCGTCAAGCTTGACTCAAGCGTGTGTACGTCGCTGCGAGTGGCGCGAATCGAGCGTAGTCCGCCGTTGTTGATCGTCGTGAAAACAGGTGTAGAATAAAAAAAATGGATTTACGAGTTTATTCCAAAGGATTTACGAGCTTTTTCATTTTCTTTAATTCTTTTATAATTAATAACTGCGAGACTTGCTAAATGTAGCAGCCACCGTCTCCTTTGTTGAACAGACATGTTTTGGCTCGAACGGTTCGGTGAATACTGAACGGTGCGCGTTACTCGATAGATTAATGCCGAATGTGTGAACGAAAGCCCATGCCATGGATTTTACTCGACATGATAGCTCGATCGAGTAAAACCGTATGTGAGTACGGAGCTTTACCCTCTCCAAGTGCACCTTTTGCTATAGTATAGCATCTGGAGAAGGTAATTTTAATTTACAATCTAGCTGCAATATAGAAGTAAAGAATAACTTAAGAAACGTTATTTCCTCCCGGATGAAAATTTATCAGAGAATTGTTAAAATACTCTAGAAAATAATTAAAAAAATCTGCTAGCTGTAAGCCAAGGGAAAAGTCGTCAGCTGATAAGTTTCAGTAGGTCATAGATGCTGTGGCGTTACACCTTTCAAGGTACCAGCTGACAAACTTTCCACTGAGATACAGCAAGCTGACATTAATTTTCATTCATAGTAGCATATAAACGATCACCAGGTAAATTTTTAGTTGAGAGGAAATCATTGAAAATATAATTTTTTTTTCATGTTCAAGGAGCCAGCTGACGTATAATCCACCGTGTTATGGTCAGCTGACTATGTTTTTCTTTCAAAATACTACATAAACTATACTCTGATAAATTTTCAAATGAGAGGAAATGACTGAAAAAACTTTTTTTTCTCCATGCGTGGGAGGCTGCCACTGCCCACCCCACCCACGGAGTCGCAGCTGACGGTCGCGAGTATTCATAGTATAAGTCCCTTATGCATTTTACGATGTTTCGATTGGGAGGGACTTGGTCATGAAAATCTGTCACTGGCTCCTGGACCATATTCTATATACAGAAAAGACGAAGCACGAACGTCTTCGCGCCCTGTCTGTGCCTGTTTGATATACTTTAACAAGGACATGTCTGTGGTGTCCCGGGCCTAACGCCCATTCTGTTTGTCCTGCCCCTTAAATGTAAAGGTGTATACTTATCTCCTTGCCTGTATGTACACTATTGTAACACTATTATAGAATTAATAAAGGCTTGAAATTGATTCAAATCAATTTATAATAATGCTACAATAAATACATAAAAAGTATGAGAGTTCTAGTCAAAAAATAAAAATGTTGCACTTGTTCTCTTAATCTGTCTGCTTTTGTGGCGCAAAGGCCTCGAGATGCTTCCAACTCTCCTTGTGTCTTGCCAGTTTTTGCCACCGAGTCAGGGTAGGTCATCCAACCAGACGACAATATATCGGGCAGATAGCGGCAGTCGCCCTCCGCCTGAGGAAGTCCGCGGGTGGCGAGAGGCCTCCCGTCAAGCCATTATGGCTGAGTAGTTGTCCCGGCTGGAGTCCCTGAGTGCAGGTCATCGCACTGTAGCGGCGCTCCAGCCGGTCATTATCGAGTGGACGGAGAGACAGCACGGGACCCGTTCCTTCCGGCTGACTTAGATGTTTTCCAAGTACGGCTGCTTCGCAAAGTAGCTGTATTCGGTCGCTAGGAGGTAATTAAGTCCCGCCTGTCATCGCTGTCCCTGACACGAAGACTCGGCGCAGCACACGCTCGAGGCTTGTCCAGCTTGGGCGGTGCCGCGCTGAGATCTTATGGCAACAGTGGGAGTCGATCTCTTGCTGTCGGCCATCCTGCGCTCCATGGCACACAGCGAGAGGTGTTTTACCGCGGTCGCGTCTTTCTGCGAGGTAGTCATTCTGCAGAAGGAGGCGGCGGAGCGGATCAAGGAGGCTGACAGCCTCGCAAATCCGATCCGCCGCCCGCGATCTGGGTGGCTTGCGCGCGCATATCTGCGCCTCATGCCGCTTTAGTGAGGCCGCAGATGGATGGGAAGGGGTTTACCCTCCACCCGCAGTAGAGCCCCCCGCGAAAGAGTGATGTCCCGGTGTGCATGGACATCGCCTAGAAGACGGGTCCGCACCGCACCTTTGCGGGCCAACGCATAGGTGTGCCGTCGATGAGTGCGTAGTATTTCTGACGGTTCACTCACTAAGTCGCGGTGTATAGCACACGGCAGGTTGTTTTAGTGTGGTGAGAGCCCCACATAACTGCGCGGTTTCCCCATCCCGCGCGTTATGCGAATGTGGTACATGTTCCCTGGCTGAACAAAAAAAAAGCGGTCATCCAACCACTGTGCATATGGTCTTCTTCTCCTCTGTTTGATGTTGTAGCGAGGTATCCATTCAATAGCTTTTTCCGACCATTTTGACCTGTCCCTGAGCAGATTTCCTATCTCACTCCATTTAATTTTTTCTTTTCAAAGTCTTACCATTTGGTAATACTTACGTCTGTGATTTTTCCTCTCATGCCTTTTGTATCCTAGTATGCTCCTTTCCATAAATTCTTTGGCAAGTCACAAGTACTATATAAAGTTTAAAGTTTAAAGAATTTATTCTCAAAAAGACATACAGAGTCACTTCCATAAGAACATAATAAAAAAGATATTAATTATCATGAGGTAACGGTCACCGTAAAGAAAGGGACCCATTTGGCGGTATCAATCTCAAAGTTAAACTATTTAGTCTTAATATAATAAAATTGACTTTTTCATGACTTCATGAAAAATTACTGTAGACATTGTAGGAGTCAATAATGTAAATCAGAATATTCAGTGTTTGTTAGCACTAACTGATATTGAAGAATTTTAATTTTTATACATTCAATTGTGTTTTTCAGAAAAGATTTAGAAGCATGGGAACTTAAAATGTTATCAATAGGACGTGAAGACCTTGTACGTGCAAAACCATTACGGGTGAAAAAACCAAGAACTGTAGTGAGAAAAGAATAGGAACTCGGGTGCTCTGACGATACAACTAATTATGACACTATTAGCCATAAGGATGTAGCTGCACATAACATAGTTAAGAAATCCACTAGTCCAGAGGTAGGAAGTAAAGTTCCTGAGAGTATTACTGTTCAACCAGAGTCAAGTCGTCAGAGCACGGGTGAATTAGATAAGAGTCATGAAAAGAATAATGATAAGCAAGTGAAGATGAGTCAGAATGCATCAGTACAAAATGAACAGCAACAACAAAGTAAGAACATATTCAGAAGTTTTAAAAACTTTTTTAAGCGTTAAGTTTAGAGGTACTTACAATTACTGTGTATTTTATCTATTATTTTGTTATTTTTTAGATATTTTTTCATTGTATTATAGATTCATAATCGAATATAGTGTCACGACTATTTTTTAGTTTCATATTGCCATCCTTTTTTTTCATTTACAGTTTAGTTTTTTGATTTGAATATAGTGTTTACTTTTGAGTTATTATATTTTACTCATTAATCCTTGGCACTGTTTCTAAAATTTGGTAAGTATTGGTGAGATGATACATGTGCATAATTAGGAGACTAGGTTTATTATTTTATGAAATATTTTAGAACTAAATTAATCTATAAATTGGAAAGTGTAATACAATTTTTTTCGCTGACTACATGTGGGGCTAATATACAAACTAAAACCGCGCTACGGGTTACGAAGCAAGTTATGCTTGGTGTCCCTTTCAAGGACCAAATTCATACCGAGGTCATACGACAAGTAACTAAAGTACATAACATAGCTCGCAGAATAAGCAAGCTGAATGGGGCAGTGAGCTGACCACATCTGCTGAAGTACCTAGGGCCGTTAGAGCAAGCGAATTCTAGAGTGGGTACGATTAGGCGGTCTGTGACAACTTCCGCTAAGTATTCGGTAAACGGAAGGTGGGACGCCAGTTAGATGGACTGACGAGTTGAAACAGATGGAAGATGAGGAGTGAACTGCAATGAAAGTGAAAATACCGTGCCAGGATAAACACTTTAATTCGAAGTAGGCATTTTGGTGTGACCACCAATACAATAAAGCTTTTTGTCCTTGCTCTTTTCAATCAGTGTATCGGGTTTTAACCACCGACGCAAAATCGACAGGGTGTTCGTTATAAGTTTGACGTGTCCGTGTATCTGTGACATCGTAGTTCCCGAAAGGATGAAGCGAGTTTGATGCGGATTTTTTGTCCTTACTTTACACAACTGTACACTTTACAACCTTAATATGGAATAAATATATTTAAAAATATGCACCTTTGATGGTGGTGTAGTGTCATGATCAAATTACACTAATGGAATAATAAATAAAGAGTAAAAACAAAACAACAGAAGAATATACATATATATAAATACTAAAAGACTAAAAATCATAGATAAATATATAAGTATCTGGTTATTATCTTGGTTATCAGAACTGTTTCATCCACCCATCACTCCCTAGGTCCTAGCCAGGACCTGCTAGAGATGGTGGGTAGACCTATCGATCTTATCCATAGATATAGGAAGAATAATCTTATCACATCGCGAATTTTGAACGTGCACGTCACACTCGCAAAATTTGAAGTGTGCTGGGGAGATTTTAATATATCTATAGATAGTAGTGAGAAAGTATGAAAGTGTTCTACAATCGGTCATAATATAATTACTGCAAAAAATCAACTTGTAACGTGTTTCCATTAAGCTAATCAAACCATTTTGTTTCAGTTTATTTTCACCGCATAATGAGGCATATTTATGAGAGCTAGAGGAATGTGTAATTGAATAACAAGAATACCGTTCATAACCATTTTTTATTTCAAAGATGTTACAAAATATAATTATAATAAATTTTCTTTATTTTATTTATAGGTGTTTGGCCTTCGCTTACAATATGAATTAAGCTGATTCATTATTTGTGGTATTACAGAACTCAGTTATATAACAACTGTACCAACATGAATGTGGACGAATTTTAAATTATTTGTATGTATGCATATTATCACATCTGTGTAACAAAGCAAGTTTCATAATTTAAAGGTGGTCACATTATTTAAATATACAAAACTGCCATTGACAGTCTAACAGAAACTTTCTCTAAATAAAAATAAAATTACATCTGAACGAGAATTCTGAAAAGTTCTAATCTTTGGTATTATTATACCAGCTTAACTCTAACATTGTAATAAAAGGTTGCCACCCCATTACCATAGAAATTATATCGAAATATTCAGTAATTTCTTGGGTGTAAAGTATTAATGAAAATTATTGGGACATTGTATAATCTTGTATCTTTGTGATGAAATTCTAGTTATATTATTACCGTTCTATAATCAACTCGCTGTGTGACTACGTCATCAACATTATTCATGTTTGGTATTACAATATTGATCTGGGGAGGAAATTAATAACCAATCTTATCTATTCTATACTTTTAAGATCCCATATTTATAGCTATCAAGGTGGAAGGTTTTTTTTATATTACAATTAATCAATTTCCACCATTGATTACTAACAAAAAAAAGGTAAAGACAGTGTTAAAATTGAAAAGTTTAAAAATATATCAGAAATACATGAATATCAAATAAATCTAGCAAAAGAGGGTCACAAGTCACAGACTGCCATATCAAGCATGCTATATACATACATAATTCATATAACAACTTTAGTTCTCAAAGCTTTTAAATATTTGAAAAAGAGGCCATAAAATTGATTATGCAGGCCATGTTAGTTCATGAGGTCCTTGTTTATTTATCAAAATACACAATAGAGCATGAAAATAGTTAGCTAATTTGGCATTCCTTCTACTAAATATTCATTGCAATATTAATATCCTAACAGAAATAAATACCATTTAAATGCAGAAGAGTAGTATTAAAATATATGGAAAATACAGTTATACACATGATCAAAATATATTGAGCTAAAATAAATATTTTAATGACTGTAACTAAAATTTTTAATTATTGCTATATACAAAATTGATTCTAAATTAAAAACTAAAAATGGCAATATGTGACTAAAACGCACACATGTCACAACTTCTCACTTATTTATAAAGGCACAAGCAATCAAAACTGTGGAACATTATAAAGTATCTATAACATTCAACTTTGAATTTAAACATTTTTATACACATAGTTGAACTTTGAATCCTACTCAAATTATTCTAGCCAGCTATTGTTAGATATTGCTCAGTCAATGTAATGCCCTTAACCAGGGTATCAAAAAGTATATACTATGTAATTAAACTACTTTTGAAGGTGATACAAAATGATTGAATGCAAATAGTTGCAAACAAAAATATGCAAATGTCGCATGAAATCACACCCACATACTGCATGATGTCTATTATTCTTTGCACTTTATATGAAGATATGCCCTGGAGTAGCATAAGTGCATTGGAAATTTTAGAATTACTCTGTGACGGAAACCATACCAACTTTGTTATAACATAAACTAGTATTGGTAGGAAAAAATAAGTATCTTCAAATGTAATCAAAGACAAGCTATACAGTAATTGCATTAAAACAGATAACAAAACAATGTCATATCTGTAATTAGTAAGCTTCTCCCACAGATGTGATGTTTGTGCTGGCTCCTGTGGTAGTAAAGGTGATGTAAGGAGTGCCAAATCACCAGGTACCTCTCTATCACCTGCCGCTATATCGTGATTTGCGTTGTCATGATTGAATGTCAATAAGTCAAAAGAGTCTGTTTCGGGCAAAATCACGCCATTGTTGAGAGAAAAGTTATTTAAACCGCAGACGTTCTCTGGTGTAACAGGAATCTCGTGGATTTGTTCAGGAATTACAGTCCTGATAGGAGATTCTGAAAGAGAAACATGAAATGTAAAGAGAATGAAATACGTAATGATGTCACTTACTACAGATTTACACTAGTACCTCTAGGACAATCATCGGCACATTTTCCTGATATAAACTGAAGCCTATTTTGTGAATTTTCTAATATTCTTCTCCTTCGGGCTTCACGACGAGCAGCTACGACATCAGCCATGTTGACATTAATCAAAAATCAAATGACAATTCGTACAGAAATTGCCAGTTGCCACTGCCACCAACTGCCACTGTTGCCAGACTTGCTAACAACTCCACTCCAGCCAGTTAATAAAAAAATAAAGAAAAACATTAATCTAAATAGAAGTATGTAATTTTTTTCTGCGTCTATTTACATGACATAAATGAATAAATGAATACCAGATTGTTTGAACATTGTTTTTAATTTTAATAAGGTACTAACTAGCTGATACCCACGGCTCCGCCCGCGCAGAGGTCGGTTATGGTTTATTGGTCATAGTCATAACTCCGGTCCTAATCAAACATACTGCAGATTTTAAGTCTGACCAAGAACTTTCTAATAGAAAAAAAACCGCACCAAAATACGTTCTGTAGTTTTGTCATCCATCGCGAATTACCAGAAAATAATTCCTAGAAAATATTTTTGTATACAGAATTCCAGAGAATTTCCAGAATTTATTTCATTATTTTATCATTTTTATTTACATATCTCCAATGTACAGACAAAACTAATTTTCAACTTTTAATAGTATAGATATACCTAAACTAAAATTTTCACAAAAAGGGAAATCGAACAAAACAAAACAATATGTGAATTTGATTGAATAAACAATATTTACCATCGATGTCCACTAGTATCATAGGTTTTGTAACTCCGCATCATCCCATTGGTAATCTCGGTTGCATGAGTTGCGTCACTTGCATCCAAAGCTTTTACTTGGAGCCTCGGCTCTGCTTACCTACTTTTTCTCTTCCACTTCACACAATCTTAGGCATCCCTGATAGTGAGACCATTGGCATGGATATGATGCATATTTGCATATGCATATCTCATCCCTTACGACGTCAAGTCAAAATTTCTTGGGGCTATCCGGCCTGAGCATGGTGGAAGCGGCATCCGCATAACCAGCCATTTGTGCCCCATGTCGCGAATGCGAAGCTATTATATACATTTGTAGCTAAATCCTGGGTAGGCGGTACGCTAGGTGAGCGATTGGTGAGCGGTGTGACGTCACGCCGCTCCGACGAGGCGACCGGGTGCGCGCGCGCCTTGTCGCCCCGGCATTGATCCACGAGACGCGCAGGGGTAAACACCGGTGAGTGAGTTTTAATTATAACTGTGCATGAGCTACCAGACTTACCTGCCTTTTATATTGATGTGTTAGCCGATGCGTTCGGCCTGTTTGCAAACAGTTACCAGATAATAACAGACCAGACGATCAGATGAACCAGCATCTGATCCCGACTAAAGTAGCGAGGCTCGGGGTGGCTATAGGGGAGGTTGGAGGCCACACCGGGGGAACAGCCCCCCCCACACTTACGATCAGGACTGATATCAGAATCAGTCGAAACCAGTAATCAGTACATTAGCGAAGTAATCAGATCAGACATTCGTCGTACCTCTTAGTTTTTAAGGTACTTGGCGACACCCCATGTTAACAGGTGGTTACATTCAACCAAATCACACATATCTGCCCCTGACATTGCCCCACTTGCCCAAGACGTGGCCAAAGCTCAATTTTGACCAGTATGTGCGGTGTGTTTTTTTTTTAATTATTTTTCATGAATTACTCTTCTGCTGCTATATGCATAAATGTGAAAAGTTTTGCCCTTTTGTAGGACGTAGTGCTTTAATTATCGGTACTATCCAAATTCATAAAGGGTACAAAAATTTCCAGGTCTTACCATGGCACACACCAATGACTTTTCGATGCTTTTCGAAGTTATGTGTGTATTTATCGCAGGCTTATAAGTGCCCGGTTAATGGCAATAGGCTCGCCACCTATTACATTGGGACCTAAACATAAACTGGCGAAATGTGGGTGCTAGCACCTCTGCCTACCCCTTCGGGGATATAGGCGTGAGTTTATGTTATGTTATGTACAAAAATTAAATAAGTTTTGCTGGCGTAACGCACAATTATGCTCCTATGACGTGAAGCATGCATTTTTCTTTAGTGTTGCTTTCTCAGGTGTTCTCAGGTATGAATGTATGATACATTATCTATTCTATGTATAGTTTTATTATAAACATAAATTGGTGTACTTTCTTTTAAAAGTTTTCATGACCATTTCAGGCAAATAAAATAAAATAAAATATGTAGTCAAAAAATATGTTCATTCTTTTTTAATAAATCAACTGCTTTTATTTTCAACATAGAATTGGCAACCGGAAGTTTGTGTGTTGTCTGTTACAGAATTTACAGAGTAACGCCAAGGATTTTTGTTTGGCGCCTTTACGGGGCCGGTCGGATTTTACTTATAAATTTTGTAATATTTTCAGTATCAAACACTAATTTCTTTAAAATATAATGGGTGACAAAGGAGACGGAGGTAATGGTACTTGTATTCAATGTTTTCCATCTTGAAATAATTGTTCTATGCTGACGAATGACAGCCAGTGATTTTTTTGGTTATCGAAAATATTTGATTCAGGATCTTTTTTCTGTGGTTTACAGAAACCTTTGATGATGCGGTGGAAGAGAGAGTAATTAATGAGGAGTACAAGATATGGAAGAAAAATACACCATTTTTATATGATCTGGTCATGACACACGCTCTCGAGTGGCCCTCGTTAACTGCCCAGTGGCTACCAGACGTGACCAGGCCTGAGGGAAAGGATTACTCTGTCCATAGGTACGCTTACAAATACACCTAACATTCATTGTGGATGACATGTATTGACACATCATCTTGAAGATATTCCTGAAAAACGTTCATTTATACAAACAGTTGTCTTCCTGGTCACTGTTTTAGCATTTGTAGGCCTAAAAATAATTGGTAATCGCCATTTTAAAGCTGTTCTTACTGTCATAGTATTTTGTTTTTGTGGTTGGCCAATATCCAGCACATAATCATCAATAATGACAGTCATGTCACAATGGTTCATCAGAATTATTCTAATAGTTTCTGTGTGACATGAGTATCACACAACAATAATTACAAATTACAAAGTATCTTCTAATTAGACATCATATTGTTGGGGTGATAAAACAAAATCTTCACGATTCCAATGTTTTTTTTTTTCAGATTAATTTTGGGTACACACACATCAGATGAACAAAACCACTTATTGATTGCTAGTGTACAGCTACCAAATGAAGATGCACAATTTGATGCTAGTCATTATGACAATGATAAAGGAGGTATGTACTGAACAAGAACAGTGGGTTGGAGAGATCAGGGCGAAATGAAAAACAGCATAGTGTAGCCTTAATGATCTGCAGTATGATTTCGCCCATGGCTCACAATTTTATACTATCACTTCATAAACATAAATAAATCTGCTGCCGTGTCCGTTTGAACTCAATAAATGCAAAAATTACATGGAGTTTTAAGTGTACATTCAATTAAAGTTTTGTGCAAATTCACCGAAACCTGCTGGTTGACATATGAGGCTCTCATGCAGGTTGTTGTCTTTCCCATGAAAGGTAAACTGAAGCCAAATTATGGAAAGAAGAAGGAGAGCTGACTTCAGGCTCCAAAGTACCAGCTTTGGATGCAACTGGGATTGAACTAGATGAAAAAGAAGATATACTTTCCATAAATTGGTAACACACTGGTAGATGAAGATTGCAAGGGGTTGCCTAATCATATTTACAAAGTCCATAATTTCAAAGTCTTCTGAGAATTTGGATTTTTAGGGATTGTAGAAGCAAATTTAAACAATAGTGTTGTCTGGCTACAGCTTTCTATATGCTGGAAGTACACAGTTTTACAGCATACCTGATAAATTCAGGCACCCTCCAAAACTGAAATGGCTGTACCCATTACATATCTTAAAATTAGTTGTATTTTTTCCCAGAATTTGGTGGCTTCGGCTCAGTGTCTGGTAAGATTGATATTGAGATCAAGATTAATCATGAAGGTGAAGTGAATAGAGCTCGCTACATGCCTCAGAACCCATGTGTCATTGCTACTAAAACTCCTTCCTCTGATGTGCTTGTGTTTGACTACACTAAACATCCATCAAAACCTGAACCTTCTGGAGAATGTCACCCTGACCTCAGGTAATATATTGAAAATAGATAAAATTATAATAAAGCTTCTTATTTGAATTTTGTAATAGGCTGTATATTCTACAATCTCAAAAGCTTTGAACTGGTAGATGCTTGAAGGAACACTAGTAGATTCAGAATCAAGATAATAATGACATGATCATAAAATCTGAATTCTAAGTCAAAGTTCTGAATAGGCCCATAAACAGCAGTTACAAAACATGACTGTCCTGAAAATATTTTTTTCATATTTCTGTTTTTTTTTTTAATTTACTTTTTATTTATTTAGCCTAGTAATCCAAACAGTTAATTTCTAAACTTCTTTGTTGAAGCTTGTACCCACAACACAAACTCCTGTCACTTTTTCTACACATTAACCAATCATAACATTACATTAAGTCTTAGTCTAGTAACTATCCTTCAAAGTGCAAGCTTTTAATGCAACCAGGATTGGGGCTTGTATGAATAAAACAATTATTATAAGGAGGGATTATGTGTAGTGACTGATAATGGATAAAATATTGACAGATTGTTCTTCCAATTACATTGCAGGCTACGTGGACATCAAAAAGAAGGTTATGGTCTGTCTTGGAACCCCAACCTCAATGGTTATTTGCTATCTGCCAGGTAAGCCTAATCATTACACTAATTACAACTTACCACTCTGTAAACTGTATCCACCAAATTAATATTTAAACCATTCCTTTAGCGATGACCATACAATCTGCCTGTGGGACATAAATGCGACTCCAAAGGAGGGACGTGTAATTGAAGCCAAGTCTGTATTTACTGGACACACTGCAGTGGTGGAGGATGTTGCGTGGCATCTACTCCATGAGTCCCTGTTTGGGTCAGTTGCTGATGACCAGAAGCTCATGATTTGGGATACCAGGTAAGTTTATGTACTTAGCTAAATCTATTGTAAAAATGTCATTGAATCATTTTCAAATGTCTAGTCTAAGAAGGCCAAACATTTTAGATAATTAGGACAAAACTTTTTATTTTTTAATATAACTACATATTTCTCTTTGGACTTAGCTGTTGAAGAATTGAAGAAGAAGAACTGTCAAAAATTAAATAGTTAGACAGAATATTTCGATTTTATAGTAAAAATTACTGTTAACCAGCCTCAAATTAATTAATATCAAAAAAATAATTATATTTCATAGTAAAATTACAATATTTTTACAATAATATATTTGAGGCCAATAATTTTCGGCCTCGTCTTTACAAATATACTAAAAGGGCGTGGCCTAATCAAAAAGAAAAATTTGGGTTGAAAGAGAATGTTGTAACAAGAATTGAAAAAGGTATGCTAAGGTGGCTTGAGTACTTATAACAAATCAGTACTGAGTGAATAACAACCAAGTGGGTGTAGGGCAGATGTTAGTGGGCAGACAAGCCAAGGTCGACCTTACAGAACACACACAGATCAAATTAATGAGGTATTGAAAAAAGTGCAGGGGCAATGCACTGGAAACTGGCAGGATGACATGACATGTTTTATGACCTTAGAGGAAACTTGTGAAGTATGTAAAGACAGAAGCAGATAGCATAACCTCTGCCTACCCTGCCCCAGATGGCAGTTCGTGAAGTGTGCATATGCAGCCCAGATAATGTTGTCTTCATTATAACTTTTACTACTACTTTTGTGACAAGTTTCAATAAGTGCTCATGCATCATACTTTAGAACTAAACTGTTTGTAGATGCAACAACACATCCAAGCCATCTCATACAGTGGACGCTCACACGGCGGAGGTTAACTGCCTCAGTTTCAACCCTTATTCAGAGTTCATATTGGCTACAGGCAGTGCTGACAAAACGGTATTTACCCTTCAATTTGATTTGAACAAGAAATGTTTTTATAAGGTTTTTTCCATTAAAGCAAACCAAAGATCAAAAGATTTGCGCCACTAGAGTTGGGACTCTGGTATTTTAAGAGAGACTCTTCCCGGAGGGACTACTTGTGCAATCATAAAGTTTTACTATGATAACTTAGTCATTTTCTGTATGGGAGAACCATACAGAAAATGACTAAGTGCATCTTTCAATTAATTTCAATCAACTATTTACACTAGTTTGTCCAACCAAACCAAAGTAAACCGATCTTAGCCAGATTGTCTTCTTCCCGAGGTTTCAAATGAAAAGCTGTGTACTGTACATTAATATTTCTCTCATCCGCCCTATACCTCAATCCTATCTTTCAAGTACGGCTTCCATGTGAAATAATGATGTTGTGACTATGTACACACAGCCAAGGCAATAAGTATACATCTTTACATACATCTTCACATGTGCATACTTATTTCCATGGCCGTATGTAATTTAAGCTGCCTCTGTTCACATAAATATTTTAATTATTATGTGTTACAGGTTGCATTGTGGGATCTTCGTAATTTAAAGTTAAAGCTGCACTCATTTGAGTCGCACAAAGATGAGATCTTCCAGGTGCAATGGTCGCCACATAACGAGACCATCCTCGCTAGCAGTGGCACTGACCGGAGGTAACATGTTGTTTTATATTATATTTCTATGAGAATAGTCCATTGTAGCAGTAGTATATTTTGAAAATACTAATTTCATACAGGTAAACTTACTTTTATCAATGCAAAGGTAACAATTGGGATTATTATGCAACAAGGTCCAGGGTTTGATTCTCGTTAGTGTTATTGAGAGCACTGAAGTTGGGAGAAAAGATTGCCTAACGTAGGGGGCATGCATGGATATTTCAGTAATTTAGCTGATAGTACTATACTTATACTAATCATTAAAGTTGCTGAAGTGAATTCAGTAAATTAAAGTATTAAATTAACATATTTTTCATAGTTCTGAGTTTCTGAATGTCTTTTGCTCTCCTTATGATCATTATCTCAGAGTGTGTCCCGATTGCATCCGAGGCCTACACCTCGGAACCGGGGGTCCGCTTTCCTGCTTTTCCTTCTCCACTTCGCACAATCTTGGGCATCCATGGCAGTGAGACCATTGGCACGCATGTCATCCCACGTCAAACCAGTTGGGTCTCCCCCTCCTACCGGGGCCCGGCGGAGGTGCCATGGCCAGGCATTTGTTACCCACGTAGTCAGACGGCTGCCGCAAAACGTAACCGCACCAGCGTAGATGACACTTCTGCATTTTATCTGCAATATCACGGACATGAAGGCTGCCGCGAATGCGGGAGTTCCTAACGCGATCTTTACGCGTCACTCCACACATCCATCGCAGCATATTCATCTCCGTGGCACACAGCTCCTGCCTATGTTGCTCTAGCAATGGCCACTCTTCACAGCCGTGTAAAACCATCATTCCTACGCCTTCAAGCTACTCGGCATTTGGCCGGCACGCCATTTGGCCCGTGCGGCGGTAATGCGTACCTTGACGTCACAATCGATGTCACCAGTCGCGTGAAGTATAGATCTCAAGTACTTAGCTTGACCCGTGCTTTCGAACAAGTCATCGTCTATGTGGACAGCTGTGGAATCTGTTGAGTTCAATGCCAAGACTTAGTCTTCGGCCACATTAAGCTTCAGACCGCCGTTCTCAAGCGCCTCCTTCCACGTCTTCACACGTACCAATCTGCACATGTCCGCGTCCGGCAGCCCGATAACATCAGCATACATGAGCAACTACGGGGGTTGCTGATGTGAATTTTCGATGCTGTCCGACAAAACGTCTAAAATCACACTAAACAGATACGGACCAAGAACGGATACTTGACGTACCCCCACTGTGATGGGGAAGGGTTTCCTGTCGTCAACAGCGGTCTGAACCACGGAATCGTGGTACATGTCTCGGATGCAGTGATGGGCACAGAAATTTTCCGTAGGTTAGACAGACAATAAACTTGGATGTATGACGAAGACCCTCGGGGCCAAGCCAAACTCACCTGCAAGGGACGAGGCTCTAGCGCAGGCTTTCCTCTCGGGGTTAGGAGCTCAGACGACAGTCACTTGCATAAAAGCCGCATAAGCCTAATCTAAAGGAGTAAGTGGATCCTGGGTTCCGAGGTGAAAACCGAAGTGATGACACAGATAAAACAGCTGCCAAACAATGTCTATTAACCGTTTGAAAATGTTGCGATTACGATCCACTTTCGCATTATATCGGCCAATGTCTATTTTTATCTGAGAATTTAAACGCGTTTCTATATGGTTTATCTGTATATGATATCTTATTGAAGCCTCTAAGTATTTTTCAGACTTTAATACTTTTACTACTTAACTTACTAATTACTTATTGTTTTTTTTTATTAAATTTCCCACATTAATTTTACACAAACGTATTAAAATAAAATTAAATCTGGTTCACCATTAGGAATAGGTACATACCTGTTAGGGTTGGCATTGATCGTCGGCCAATACCCAACGTGGCGGGAACACATCGCTCTCCGTACTCCTCTGCTTTCAGAGGAGACAGGATGAGCGATGCTGTTAGTGGTGAGATGGCCCAGGGTCAGCCGGGTGCGAGGGATATGCTCTATGGGTAACCTTACACCCCGGCGTCTGAAGACCCGAGAAGGCGTGCGGTTTTAGTCGGTGCAAGCCCGACATAACCGCCCCCGCTGACCGGCGGGGGGGTATCCGAAGGGATTACCGCACGATAAAAAAAAAAAAAGAAAAAAAAAAGGTACATACCTGTTGTTTCTCCTCGTAGCTACGAAAGATTATTGAATGCACACAAAACCACAAAAGTTACTCATATCTATCATTTATTATATCAATTCTGTATTTTACCTAATTTAATCTAGGAACTAAATAAATTCAACATCTGAGTGAGTTCCAAATCACTTGTTGTGTTTTGTTATACGACTAATGCGACACACACAAGTTCATTGCTATATTATGCGGCAAAAATAGGGTCTCATTACATCGATTTAAACCAATAAAATGGGCCTGCAGGATTTAAGCACCAATTAATCAACCAATATCGTCAATTTAATACTAATGCATTGATATTAAATTGATTGGAGAGAGCCGCCGTCAACATTTTTAGCTTTGTGCGTTTTTTTCTAATGTAAGCAGTTAATATGCGTGTAATTACACACGCACACCAAACTAGCCGCACTTTGAATATGTGTAAATTCAGCCAAAAGTTCGTGGTGTCTCATGCATGACGATATACTCGTAATATACCTATAATATCGTAATGCAAAAAATATATTTAGTTTTGACTCGACTTGCGAGGCATGATTTATTTATTTGTTTGGTTTTATTTATCTCTATGGAATGCACGTCCCTGCTCGGAAGTCAATATAGGATTCTGGAGTCTACTCCCCTCCTTGTGTCTTAAGCCCATCAATTATTTCACATAGGTGATCAGTTTCAACTAGCTATGATTGTTGTAATTATAATAGTAAACTAACGAGTTACTAAAGCTTTAATCAGGTATTTTATATTTTACAACTAAAATGGTTCAGTATGTCAAATCGATTGCAAGTTTTACGCAAAAATAAGAACCTAAACATATGGTTGTTTATTTTATCACGATTTCTCTAGGTTGCATGTTTGGGACCTCTCAAAGATTGGTGAGGAACAGACAGCCGAAGATGCCGAAGACGGGCCTCCGGAGCTTTTATTCATCCATGGAGGTCACACTGCCAAAATCTCTGACTTCTCATGGAATCCCAACGAACCGTGGGTCATATGCTCCGTCTCCGAGGACAATATTATGCAGGTAAATCTTTTAATAAAGCTGTAAAAAACACAAGCCCCACCACAGACACAACACATCATCATCTTAGCGTTGTTCCCGGTTGCATCCGAGACAAAGCCCGGGGTATGTATACTGCTTCACCTCATTTTGAATTAGCTCAAACGACTTTTATGGGAGCAAATGCCGTTCAACCTTTCCAACCAGTCCAACCCCGAAAGGAGTCCCGCCCCAGAGCCTTTTCCTTCAATAAGCGGGTGTACTTGCACTTCTTTATTTTACTTGCATTACTCTACTCAGTGTTGATATTTCTTTTCACTTATTAACAACTAGCTGTGTAATTCTGATCCCGTTCCCGCAATTTTTAACTAGGATGGATGAGGATAGGTGGTCGAAATTTGACTATAAATATTTTACAGACGTTATAGTAAAGAATACATTTCCACCAGGTATGGCAAATGGCAGAGAACATCTACAACGACGAAGAGCCGGAGACGCCCGCTTCCGAGCTGGAGTCGGGTGTCAACGTCAACCACGGCTAGCCTCCGCCCGACTCCACCTCGCGCGACCTGCGGCCTCACTCAACTGTACGTGATGTGGATGTGCGTGATGATTCTAATAGCCGGCAAACTTCGTGAACATACGTCTGAAAGTTCGCGCATCTGTGCAACCAACCAAAAAACCAACAAAAGGGCTGATCAACCAATGACGCGAGCTCTTGGAGCCCGTGATTAGTGTAATATAATCTATGGTTGGATGATCGGCGCGCCTGCGTCTTCGCACCCCGCGCTTACCACCAAAGAGATCTAAAAACTCGTTCTGCGCAACTAGAGTACATTGTCAGGAAGTTTGCCGGTCATTATACCTGTTTGACGATTGGACGTTACTTACATCTTTAAACTTTCATCAAGATTCAACTTTCAGCTGCTTTGGAGCTCTTTCATGTTTCCAACGTCGAATGGAACATGTTCTTGGTGTTTTTTATGAAACTGACAAATTTTGCAGAGTAAAGAAAAGGGCTAACTAAACACACCGATTTTATTTTGATGAGTTATGCCATATACTGCCCGTATTATTAAAACCGACGATGCATTTAGATTATTGTATTATGTTAAATACATAAAAAATTATATATATACCATAGCATAGTGGTGAGAATTTAAAAACGAAATAATTAGGTTATTCTGTGCTGAGCACAATTCGTTTTAAAAACAGCAAATACATTTTTTTGTTTAAATGCCTGGTAGCAAAAGCATGCAAAAGCAAAAGCATGATTGTTTTGAATAGCAGGAATTCGTTGAATTATTTTTTAATCGTGTTGAATTCTTGCATAACTAATTTATTACCGACCAAATGATAAGAGGCACTAAGTAAATAATAAAAATAGTTTGAATTTAGGATTAAGTTAATAGTATAATTATGTGATTGTTTTCATTGATTTTAGAAGTAGGCGAAGCAATGATTTTACTTTTAACTGTCTTTCATTATATTCTATACTTAAGACATACCGCTCATCCAACAGAACTATGATGTAATTACAAATTTACAAGAAAAAATTGAGTTTTTTTAATTTTTTTAAACTAAATGCTTTTTTTTTTTCACTACTACGCTCAAACCATAACGTTCAGCTTGCGGGCCCTGTGGCGTAGCTTTAAAACATTATATTTTAGAGTTTAGAGAATAAATGATTATTTCGGAGTTTTCTCTAGAATTTTACAAGAAACTAGTCGTTTCTTTAACGATTTCACTCTATCCAATGTCTGATTCATTCACTAGAAATTAATCGAAGCGATCATTTTATTGTTTCTTTCTCAGAGCGTGCGCCGAGATATTATTATTATGACATCATAATAGTAAATTTCATATTTTGTAATTACGTCCTTGTTCAATGGAATGGCCAATATAACAGTGCCACTTTTCCATGGTTGAGCGCAGGAAAACTGAAAGAGCTCCGAATACATGTGATTTGAACCTTATATTATAATGATTAGATGTATAAAATTATTGGTACGGTCAACAAGTACATACCTTGTACGATATTAGAATTTAAGAGCAAAAAAGCACTGCGACGTTGTTGCGGTCGCTTTGTTTTAATGATAAAAAATTCAATATTTTTGCATAATGTGGAAATTATTTTTATGTCCATGTTTTGTACTTTATACAATACAGTTTAATTGTTCATGTGTTAGATTTAGTCCATGGAGGGGAACTTCTAAATTTTTGGTGATGATTGATTTGCTTTTAGTAACCCTCTCAAGTCTACTTTTATGAATAAAAAGATCTCAATTTGAGTAACTAACCTTAGTATAGAGAGTGTGTGATTGATTAATGAAGTGACCTAAATAAACTGAATTTTATCAGTAATAACTTATTAATTTCTGAAATTTTTATATATATTCAGTTACTTGATCACATTGGGATAAGATCTCATATTGATCTCGCATCGATAAGCAACAGACATTCATGAGGGCTATTATACTAAAAGTGTAAGCTAAGGATACTGTAAAAATAGTTCATTAAATTCCTTTTCATGGACTACTCAGAATAAGGGTCCAAAATTGCTTTGTACGCACATGAATCTCACAGGAAACATTTTCAGTTCAATATTGTTTTCTTTTTTAAATATAAATAAGAGATACTTTATTTTAATTTCTTTTTGAGTGCGTACAAATCACTGAGGTACTTAGATGTCATCAAAACATTAAAATTCATGTACACTGTAGAGACATACGGTCGGCTGTCGGATGTTAATTCCATTTTAATTTATTATTTGTTATCCGATAAGTCACAAGAATGTGTTTCTGTTGTAACTGTCATTTAAACGATAATAAGAGCTTCTTTCACACCCATATTTGCATTAAACAAAAATGTATTACTAGAAATAACTTAGTACGAGATTAAAAGTAGTGTAGAATTTGATAACTGACTGTTAATTGCACTATACGTGAAACATTGATACAATGATGATATCGATACGCCGGGTTTTCGAACTGAAGTCTTATCACGTATAATCTACTTATCAATAATAGCACAAAGTGAAAGACGCTCTTAGTCCGGTGACGCGACTGAACGAGGGTATTCTATAATGTTAATGCAGTAATGGAATAATTTTAAGCTCTGCTAATTAACTATTATAATTAAAAGTATCGTAATAATTGTGTTCATTAATTAATCCTAATTGAATGTACGCAAGCGGGAGTATTGCGTGTTTATAAATAGGTTACAGTGAATGGTCTCATCGCTCGTGAAATTCAGAATAGTGTCCCGCAGGTGAGTGGCCGACCTCGCGTGTTGTCCCTGTAAACACCGCGCCCTGTGACACGTCACGTTTATTGCGATGGTTTCGTGTCGGGCGCTCAACGCAGTGTAGCCGCACCCTTCGCGACAGAAACATGCGTATTTGTTTCGTAGTGTTGCTTCTGTCCGCGTCCTCGCTAGCGGGCCGCGGAGGCGGTGGCGGCGGCAGGGGCTATGGCGGTCACAGCGTCTCACACTCATATCCTCATTCCACTGGCTACTCCGGAACCAGCTCCGGCAGCGGATCGTATTCTTATCCTCGCTCGACTGGCCTTTCCGGAAATTCTAACAGTTATAACTCGCGCAACTATAATCACCAGCAGCAGTCATCGCGATATAACTACAGTCCCAAAACTGAAGTTCATCATCACTACCACTATAGTCCTCCGCAGCGAATTAGCTACGGCTCTACGTACCACCCGGTGTATCATGGAGCGCCGCCTGTCTACGTTTACCAATACAGAGACTCTGGAAGTAGATACGACAACTTGCTGACCGGTCTAGCTCTGTACAATCTAGGCCGTATATCAGCAAACAGTCATAGCAATAGTTACTACGATACACACAGAGAGTACAGTGGAAATCCTGGCGAGATATGCAAGCTAGGCATAAATAAACATAATGGTGAGTACGAGGAAACACGCATCAACTGTAAATTGATGTCGAGCTTTATTTGGGACACCTCATCGGGTGGACAAGAGGCCGTGGCATCAAAAAGTATCTCTACCACAGTCACAAATACGACGAGAAGTGGCAATAGTACAGTAACAACAGTTACGGTAACGAATGAGACGGATGCTTTGAAAACGAAAGGTCCGTCAATTATGGTCACTCCCGGTATGACTTGCTACTTGATCCGTATCTTCAACTATTCTACTATGAAGAAACTTATCGAGTGTGGGCTACTGCAGGAGTACTCTAGAAGTTCTATGCGCCATAATGGCTCGGAACGTTTGAATTCTGTAACGACATTTCTACCTTTAATATTATGTACTTATCTTGTTTTCGTATCATACTTGAATACTGTGAATATGTAAACATTAACAATTCTTCGTTTTCGTTAAAACTTAGGACAAACAACGGCTAATTTAAAAATAATGGTATTTTTGAACTAGGCGATTCGACTTAAAGTTGTATACCTACCTACGCATCTACGCAATGTCTTCACTCTGCTAAGTTTTCAACACCAACTTCACAAAAAAAAAAATTTTGTTTGCTGATTGTTCCTAATAAAAGTAAACCATAATAGGTATGTAATAAAACATTTTATTTAATTATAAAAAAAGATTTAAAACTTAGTAAATTTATTCACTTTACATTGACAAATTATACGTTGATATTTTCAGAAAATAGTTTTGGTAAGTTTTGCCAACACTCGTAGTACTTCGCGTCGAGTTTCTGACATGTCTCTACCCCCCACTTCGTTATGGCTAAACTCAAAGAAGACTCGAACATAAATGCCTGGAAAAATGTATGATTTTTACAATTTTTTTAGTCGGCCACCTAATTTTATTAGATAATTAAACATAGTTCTTAAATATTAATAATAATATTGTACACTCATTTAAAGTGACAGGAAGCCCTCATGCATCTTCAACACAAATGTAATAGTTAATTCGACGTTAATTTTATGTTTCATGTCTAATGCATCTTCCTATAATCATTATGAGTTATTATATTCTTAAATCGATGAAAACATCTTTTAAATTTGACTCTGCTAAGTGCTCAACACCGAGAACATTATATGCATGTACATAAATTGCCTATTGACCTAACAAATTAAATGACCTATTGAGCTATGTGAGATATGAGTATAGATTGAATGTAGGACACTGCTAAATGTTCTTAAAATGTGTCATTGTATTTTGCATCGTAGTCTGGAAAAGAATTCACAGCACATTATTTTTATATTTTACTTTAATAATAACATTATCGGTGCCATTACTTAAAAATTGCTTATCTGTTTTTAGTACTAGGTATCTATTTAAAAAAATAAAAATATGGCATCCGTATGCGATGTTTTGTGATCGCAAAATAGCCCAATCGAATTAGGATTTGACCCGGAAATAATTGAAAGTAGCAATTTTCCATCGGAATTCGGTGGAGGGGGGGGGGGGGGGAGAAGTGGGCAGGGCACTGGCAGTGTAAATTTTGTTTTGCGTGGTAATCGATCTGTTGCGTCATCGGCCATCTTGATTTTAAGGGTCATTTTTTATTTATTGAATAACTCGCTTATTTTCAATTTCACATGAGTAATGGTAATCACAAAGTTGTTCAGAATTAAATTTCCTACAATTTTGGTTTTCAGTAATCTTTCCTCGGATTGACATTTTCCGATTTATACCGAGGCATTACGAGAAACGTGGTTTTAAATAAAGTTGTTTGAAATTAAATTTCCTATAATTTTGGTCGTCTTATTTAATAATTACTTCCCTAATTACTGCAGTTATATCGATTGCCACGCAAAACAAAATTTAGACTGCCTCCCCCCAACCAATTCCGAAGGATAATTACTACTTCTAATTTTTGCCGGGTCTGCCCCCTTTTTCGAGCTAATTCTACTGGGTTAAAATTATAAAATTAACTGATGGTTTCTGTTGATATTTTGATAGGTCATTGCATTTTTTCCTAGGTGGAAATACATATTTTGTACACCGGGAAGAGGCATTCTTTTACGTGCAAATCCGGGTCTCTAAAGAAAAGAAAAAATAACAGGCATCGATAAAATGTGAACTATATTTGTAGGTACCTGAGTATTAACTGCAATCTTTTGCGGAACAAGTTCTCCATTAGAAGCTCCCTTGAAACACTTATCATCAGGGCCGTGGGGCGTCATCATAGAGTGTAGGGATGCCCCTCCAGGCAGGAATCCACCCTCTTTCGCCTCGTACGAACCCAAGATCAGTCCCATAAACTCACTCATACAATTTCCTAGAAAATATAACAACCAATTTTGAAACAGTGTAAAGTAAAATGAAAAAGAAAGACACCCGATGTAGTACATACAAGTAATAATATAGTTATTTAATGTAACTATAAATTTGACAAATGTTAAAAAGTTGAGCAAAAAGAAGCTTCGCTGAGGACAGGATTCGAACCTGCGCGGGTATAACCCATTGGATTTCAAGTCCAACTCCTTAACCACTCGGACACCTCAGCTATGTGAATAATATTTCAATTTAAATATAACATAGTATGCAATACCAATGTGGGACACTGGTTACTATTGTCACGAGTGACAGAAAGTATATTACATCTTTTTAAAGTTATGACCTTATTCGAGGAGGCGAATTTTGTTTTTTAGATAGGCCGAATTTTGTGAGGTTTATATGTTTGCGGTAACATTCGGAACCACTGCACTTATTGCTTAAATTCTTTCACCATTCGTAAGGTACATTATCCCTGATGGACATATTATGTGTAAATTACGATGGCTTTGGTTGAAGTTGCTAGTTGAATATTAAAGTGAATAAGAGACAATATTTTAAACCGTGTACAAAATATATTTCTATTCGGCGAGGACAGGATACGAACCCATTGGATTCCAAGTCCAACTCCTTAATTACTCGGTCACCTCAGCTACGAACTTTTCACTCGAATACATTAATTTGCTAACTCCCTATATGAAAAAAAATTGTTACAAACAAAAATCTCCACCACCCTATCATTGGCAATTGGCACCCAACCACTTGTTAGCACTTTTTTAAAGTGAAAATAAGGAATCTATAGACAAAAATGAAGTTGTTTGTTTTTTTTTAGGGTGGTTGACCCTATATAGGTATTCTATGATAAGGCACCTATATAATACCTACGTTGCTACTACGCGGAAATTTTATTGGAGAATCGAAGTCAATACATTATTTTATTTATAAATTACTAGCTGTTGCTCGCGGCTTCGCCCGAATGAAATACTAATCCCCTGACCTACAACAACCTATTCCGACATCGATCTGTGTTCCAAATTTTATACAAGTCGTTCTGACGTGATTTTATGACCCATCCATCCATTAGAACAAACTTTCGCATTAATAATGTACTTTATAGTAGTAATCATGTTTAATTTTAATTCAGTAAGAACAGGTGATATATTATTACAAGACAGTTTTCAAGACTGTTTAGTTCAAGACGATTGCGTGAAATTAACCCAATAGTGTCTAGTAGTAGCAGTGCACGCGTACCTACCTAATCATCCAAGATCTCTAATGGGGCTTCCACACGATACAATTGAATTATGTACCCAACCATATTTGCCAATTTTCATCGACACGTACTGACGTCATTGTAGATCAAATCTTCTATCTACACGACACGATTTGATTGTCAATGTAGTCATTGTCATAAAATTGTATCATGTGAAAGACTCTTTGATCGAAATTGTTTTCGCTGAGGACAGGATTCGAACCTGCGTGGGCGAACGCATTGGATTTCAAGTCCAACTCCTTAATCACTCGGACACCTCAGCTATGAAACGTTAAACTAATTTATTGGTGTAGTAAAATGTCAGTCCATAGACCTCACTGTTGACCTTTATTTGAACAAGAGACAGGTGTGCTTAACTCATGGAGAGAGGTCATGTTGGCTTGTCCTACAATATTTTATTACTATTATTAGGTACAATGCCTTTTCAGTCGGGGTGCGAGGGATATGCTCTATGGGCAACCTTACACCCCGGCGTCTGTAGACCCGAGACGGCGTGCGGTTTTAGTCGGTTCAAGCCCGACATTACCACCCCCGCTGACACGCGGGGGGGTATCCGGAGGGATTACCGCACGAAAAAAAAAAAATGTAAATGCCTTTGACCTTCACGTTGTTGTATTTTAAGAGGGTGAACATTGACTGACCCAGTAGAACGTCAAAATATATTGCAAACAAGCATAATTTAAGAATAATTACATAATTAGTATTAGGGTGTTAAATTAGTTGTTAGACCTATCGTTATTTTCCATGTTTCGTGGTCGATAAAGCCAAATAACTGTAGATAGGTAGGTAACTACCCATGCCTTTAGTCGTGCATGATTCGTATACCTAAAACAAGAATTATCTACGCACTTATACTTTACAATTGTGTAAATCATTTATTTTATATGGTTAATACTACAAATAATATTGTTAAATTCACTATTGCATATCGTAGCTGAGGTGTCCGAGTGGTTAAGGAGTTGGACTTGAAATCCAATGGGTTATACCCGCGCAGGTTCGAATCCTGTCTTCAGCGAAGATTCTTTTTGAGGAGTAACAAATAAAAGCTTACGGTGATAGTAAGGCGGTCTGAAAGTATGTTCCTGGACCGACCACCGTGGTGGAAAGATAACGAAGTCTGCAATGGCGACACCCGGTTTCGTTGATGGACATGTCAAAACAGTGAAGACTGATGGATCCTGGAAGGGATGGATGCTTAGAAAAATAAAAATAAGTTGCCAGTTTCAGTAGGAATACTTGGATGTCAAAAGTTAATCAATCGGATTCTCTTGCTGTGTCCGGTGCCGTTACGGTTAGTTATCTACAAATAAAATTACTATTGCATCAAAAAATAAAAATTGATTCGTGAAATTTAGAATGATCGAGATTTAAAAATATCCAGTCTGAAAGATCCTTAAGAAAAGGACAAACTTTAACACCGTATTAGCAATATTTTTTTTTTAAATCAAATTTTAACTAACTAAGCATTATAGCCGAAGGCATTTTATTAATTGATAATTTACCACCAACTTACACAGTGGTCGTACAAAACTGCATTGATAACCATAAACTTGCTCAAGTCGTATTTGCAGGGCACATAGTTGCCATGCCAGGCAACCACGTCGAATGGAGAGTGGTTTTGCTCTGCCACAAACAAGGTACCTTGGTATTTATTCACTATCTTGAACCCTGAAATAGCAATAGGATTTTAGTAATATGTTGGTATATCGAATAGAAATGTCCAGAAGCTTCTTAACAATCTTTGGAACACCATCCGAATAGGGTAAAAAGACGCTATTTTTGAAATACCTTGCTGATGTTTTATAGTTGTAGTTGGGTAGGTAGGTGAGCTATTATGTCTATTTTTAACACTTACCAGGAATGTCCTCATCGAAGTAGCGTGCAACCGGTGTGAGAAAATCTCTAGGATTGGCGAGTCCGTTGGCGCCAATTGGCCCAAGATCTGGGAGCTTGAAGTGTCCGTCAAACACTTCAAGAATATATCCTCTATAGGAAAACATAGGTGAGTTATTACTCGTAAGTAGCCATGAAGTCGTGTATTTTTCTATCAAACATTGCATAACTTGATAGTAACACATTACATAGGTAATATTATTATGATAGTAAGTAAGTACATCTTAGTAGGCATGCAAATGCTGCACGCTTGGGTGTACTACGTGAGTTCGACAAATGGAAGTGTGATTAACGATTGTGTGACAAAACTGTACTGCGACTCACCATAGTTCGAATGCACGCTACACTGTAGGTCGACATTACTCTAGTGCGACAGTAGTTCGACATTATAGTAGCGCGACAAATCATTGTCGAATGTGAACGGAAAAACCTTTTCCGCTCACTGCCGGCGCTTACCGCCCGGCCAGTAATTCACACGTACTGTTGCGATATAATAGCCTGTTCAGCGCGATTAAGTAGGTATCCCTTCCTCATGATGGGGTAGGTAAAAGAAGAGAAAATGGTGCCATCTGCCTAGTGCATTACGGGGCAGGTAGCACCAACCATTTCCAACTAAGTAGGTACCTACTTCATTATTGGATGAAAATAGACTTTAAGAGACAGTGATCATTTATCAGTGAACAGTGTTTATTTACCGTGTAGGTCCTTCAACGGCTACTGCAAATCTCATCCCCAGTTGGACAACTGCTATTTCGTTGGGCGCCACTTTCATTATTCCAAATTCTGTCGTTATAGTGAGGACTCCTTGTTGTGGAACTAATGATACCAAAATATAAATCAATTAGGTTATGTTAGATGTTGGTTTATGTTACACAATATCTATGTCATCGTTAATTTTCACAATCATATCTTTAAAATATGGCATAATGTTGGAAAGGTAAATATAAATTGCATCATGTGAACAATTCTTACCAATGAGAAAGTCGCCATCGCTGCTGTAAAACGCGCTTTTGTCCATGGATGCATTGCATAAGTAGACATGGATAGCGAGACCATGCCGAGAGCGTGGGTCTCCAGCCCCGCAGACAGTGTGCAGACCAGCCACGAAGTCTACTGGCTGCCCAGTTGGAATGTCAAATGGTAGCCATCTTGACTAAAATACAAAGAAGTCAAGTATTATATCAATTTAGGTAAGTTTAGTTATGGGATTGCGATGTGATCATATTTCTAAGTATAGTACCCACCTGATTTGGATCTGGTTCCTGTTCGTCCCATTTATGTGTGAGATATCTGGCCACGTCTAACTTTTTAAATGGTTTATGGATAACAGAAGGTCGAATCCTAAAACACAAACAAGAGTAGGTACCTACTTATCTGATATCAAACTGGAAAAAGTTAAGGGGGCAATCCGTGGTGCGTGATTCGGAGAATAAACGCGGATTAGCCCGCAGTCCGCTTTGTCGAAAGAGTGTCTGTGGAAGCACAGACAAGCCCGACCGAGGAAAGCAATTGATGCGCAGCGTGTGACTGTCTGTGAACGTCTGTCATACATGATAAAATCTGTAGAATCACGCACTGTGGATAGCTGACTTACACTTAAGTTTTAGGATTCATTCAGAAATAATGAACAAAAAAAGAAGAGTTTTCTTCTTTTTTGTTCCTTATTATAGTATAGGGATGTTGTTATAAAATGCCCTCCGGGTACATATTTATTAGGTACCAATAATAAAGTGTATACAGAAGTGGCTAACCAAAACTAAGTATTTTTGGTTAGCCACTTCTTCCAAATACTAGTATGATAAAAAGATCCTATCCATTTACCTGTATAACCAAGACCTTTTGTTGTCATGCCTGGGAGCAGTGAAAGCGGTGCCAGACACCTGTTCAGCATACAATCCGTAAGGACAACGTTGTGGGTTGTTTTGACCCTCGGGTAGAGAACCTGGTCTCCTTGGATCTTCCGACGTAAATTCTGATCCAAAACCGCAGAGGTACTGTCTCAAACAAAAAACTTATTTTATTGTGTTAATAAAAAAATAACCAAATATAATTTATTGGACCATATTTATTTAAATTTTGTTTAACTGGAACATAGCAGAACCCACACATAAAAATATTATTTTGGCTTTTACGGGAGCGACTGTCGTCTGACCTCCCAGGCGCAAGAGGAAAACTTGCGCCAGAGCCTCGTCTGTTAATCATCAGGTGTACTGGTAACCTGGGGATACACCCTGAGAAAACTGTAGATATAGTTTTCTCGGGATGTATGGCTCCCCACCAAGATAGATAGAATACCAATCATTATTATTATTATGTATAGCACATTATGTACTGTAGCGGTACAGCAGTACTGGTCGCACTATAGTACTAACCCCCTCTAGCTACCCTAATAACAAAAAATTCTCTCTGACTTCTGCGACCCCAAATGAAACGGTCTAATAGGTACTTTTTTTTCATGCTCCCATCCTCCCGGATATCCCCCCCCCCCTGCTGGCCAGCGGGGGTGGTTATGTCGGATTATTAGGTACGTATCTCGTCCATTATCTAAAAGTGTAGTTAATGCGAACGGTTATTTATGCATTTTGGAACATAGCCTTGTACTCGTAGTAGCCTAGTAGTCAGGTTTTAATTACTACAAACAAAAATTACCTAAGTCTCTTACTAATTATTTTAATTTATAAAACTCCTTACCTTTAGTTCCTCCATATTTGAAATAAAAACACGTTTGGTCCCAATCAACAGTGAGATCAAACTATTCAAACGCGCACGCGTATCTCGTCTTGTCTCGGATAACTGGTATAGCGCGACGACAGAGTGATCTGAATGTTTACAACCACCACAAGAATGCAATGTAGCCGGTTTGGGTGACGCCGAATATAATACTGATAACCTGGTATACTAAAATGATGTAATTATGTTTTGATCTCGTCTCGTATCGTTTAGGTAACTAAGTAGAGACTTTTTTAATGAGAAGTTAATAAATAGTAGATTGTTATACAAGGAGCTCAAATGGCCCATTAGATACGAGGTAGTCGCTAAAGCTCGGGAGTAAATAGAAACCGAGTTTTAATGGGTTTTAGCGCCGTGTGTTACACTATACTTTTCACTACGATTGCGAGAAAATAAAACAATCCAATACAATATGTATGACATATTATGTAGTTTACTTTATTAACTTTTCGTAAGTATTTAATTAAATAAATGCTTTGTGACCTTGACGGCAACAGATAGAAAATTATTTCTTTTCCTTTCTCTTCTATTTGTAAATTAGGGTCTCCATTCTCACTAGATGATGACATTTTCACTATTGTAAAATTAATTACGGTCACTACCAATTCAATTTGCAATTAGAGAAAAATTATAAAGATTTCGCGCCAATGTCTTTTTTTTTTGTTTCTTCTGTAGCCGCGCAACACATTGCATGCATTCTACCAGAGATCGCCGATTTTAGTTCCATTTTCAAAATTAAAATGTAGTTCTTTTTTTATGAAACAGTAATAAGTCGAGTCTTTATTCATGATTATTCTACATATGACTAAAGACTTTTTCGTTTTTGTAGGCTCATTGTCATTTGACACACAAAAATTAAAAAAAAAAACTTTTTCCCAGGGAAGAATTGCTATTTTTTCTTCGCTCTGGTACGCCACAATGACGGTCTTTTTGAGCAAGAGGAGTGAAAAATTTATTTACTATATCATCATATCTACTTTTTTGGAACCAAAAAATCAATCACAGGAATAATAACACTTAATGTAGTCTGTATATGTGTGTTTGAGGTGGGTAGGTGAGGTAGTGAAGAAATTTGGAGGAGGAGAGTAAGACCTATTCATAAAAATATGGTTGGGCCACAATTTCCAACTCTTTTTAGTTAAGAATATGCAGCCATTTAACAAGCCCTCAATTTGATCGGTAAACATTTAGGATTTTGTTAACTCGGTTGTAAGTATAGAAGGGGGCTAACGAAATAATATTGACGTTTGAGAACTGCAAGTCTAGCCAATTCAATTTGACAGACTCTGTCTGGCTTACGTGTTTTTGTGGTGAATTCAGCATCAAACGATAGTACAGAGTGCTTGCGCAATATGGTATTCAGTAGAAATGAGTGTCTCACGGTAGGAACCTTACACAAAGCATATACCTAGTTCAACAGTGGGAAAACGAATAGGCTTGCGCGTCATAACCTTCAGAACAGCCCGCTGTGCCCGCACCAAGGATAGTATTTGGGACTTTAGCGAGTCACCCCTTGCAATAACACAATAAGTTAGTACTTATAGATTGGGCGAGAGAAAAGTAAACCATTTTCAAAGGTGGTAGGCCGGCAACCGGCTTTTTGTTTTTTGAACACGAATATTAATTTTCGAACTCTTGGCACCTAACATAACATAAACTCACGCCTTTATCCCCGAAGGGGTAGGCAGAGGTGCTAGCAGCACCCACATTTCGCCAGTTTATGTTTAGGTCCCAATGTAATAGGTGGCGAGCCTATTGCCATTAACCGGGCACTTATAAACCTGCGATAAATACACACATAACTTCGAAAAGTCATTGGTGTGTGCCATGGTAAAACCTGGGATCGAACCCGAGACCTCGTCTCAGCAGTCCATTACCCATACCACTAGGCTACCGCGGCTTTTTTTTAACCTAAGCTTTAATCACCTAAGATTTAATCTTATAATTTGTGGGCAGGTAATGTAAAGGAAAACGGTGGTTGTGACGTAATTTTTTGGGAAAACGTAATATTTTTTTTGCCTAAATGAAGAGTGAGAAGATTTTTTATATAAGCTAGTTCATATAGTAGATTGGAGAGCTGATACCGCATGTGAGTGTGCAAAGGTTAAATATTGGAATGCGTAAAGCTATATATAAATGCAGCTTACAATGGGCGTAGCCGTAGCCCTTTTTTTTTTAGCGCTAATCCCCCCAGGTATCCCCCCGCTGGCCAGCAGGGATGTTTATGTCGGATTCGAACCGACAAAAACCCACGCCGTCTCAGTCTTCAGACGCCAGGGTGTGGCCCATAAGGTATTTCCCTCGCACTCCGACTGACCCAAGACCATCACCTGTTACGAGATGGCCCTCTCTGGTTTGGGTACCACGGTGTCTCAGTCTTGCCCCCGGAATAAGGGGAGGGCCCACAGCGCACCGCCCCACCCCAGCCTGCTTCTGTTAGGGTGACAGGTGGCTGCACCTGCCTGAGCTGTCTCCGAACCTGTTCCTCCTGCATATCAATGACATGCTGTCTGATGACTCCATTCATTGCTATGCGGACGACAGTACTGGGGTCGCATTTTATACGGGCCGGACTAACATCCTTCGGTCCGCAGTGGAAGAAAGCCGCGAACAACTTTGTGTCTGAAATTGAGACTACTCTCACAAGAGTGTCCGATTGGGGTGAACTAAACCTGGTCCAATTCAACCCCACTAAGACACAAGTATGTGCATTCACCGCTAAAAAAACCGCATTTATTGTAGCGCCACAATTCCTGGACACACCCCTTAAAATCTCCAAAAGTATCGGGATCCTCGGTGTCGACATCTCCAGCGAGGGTCAAGTTGGCATCTAAGAAACTTGGAGTGCTCAGCAGGGCGAAGCAGTACTTCACTGCGGAGCAAAGACTTCTTCTTTATAAGTCGCAAGTCCGGCCCCAGATGGAGTACTGTTGTCACCTTTTTGCCGGAACACCCAGATACCAACTTGACCCGTTCGACTCGGTGCAAAGACGGGCGCTGAGGATCGTCGACAATCCCATACTTACAGGCAGTGTAGAACCTCTTAACCTTAGGAGAGATTTCGCCTCCCTGTACGTTTTCTACCGCCTTTATAATGTGTTCAGAAGAATTACATGATATGATGCCCACGGCCACATTATATCATCGCACCGCTCGCCACAGACAGGGAATTCACCCTCACACGTTGTGACCACGGTGCGTACAGTTCGGTATGAAAGGCACTTTATTCCGCGCACCCTCAGGCTGATGGCCCCCTCGGGTTTGGGAACCACGGTGTCCCCGTCTTGCCCCAGTTTGGGGGAGGGGCGCTAGTCGCCGTCCCGGCCTGCTTCTGCTGGGGTGACAGGCAGCCTCACCCGCCACCCCCAGGCCTGCGCTCATGGAGGACGGAGGTCGTTAAGCGACCTCCGGCGCCTGAGTCGCCTGCGACGCGCGGCGAGCAAGTTGCGGGCTCGGCGGGCCGGGAGAGTTCTAAATCTCTCCCGGGCGCGCTCTGCCATCTCCTTCGCGAGCATTACATGCTCGCAGAAGGAGCTGGTGGCGGCGGCCCACGCGCTCGCGCTTCGCACCATTGCCGAGCGAGAGGACTCCCACCCCGATGGCTGCCACGAGGTCACGCCTCGGCACCTCCCACGCCGGGCAGTCCGCCAGCGTGTGCAGTCCTGAGTCCTCGCTCGCGTCGCAGTGATGACACTCAGGCGTTGGCTCCTTCCTGATCCGATGCAGGTGGTCCGCGAAGCACCCCTTCCCAGAGACCACCTCTCAGAGAAGCCTCTCGTACCGACTGACGCACAGTCGGTACGAGAGGCTTCCGTGTCGCCTCTCTAGCCAATCCTCCATGATGGGCCTTACCGCCGCTATTGCGGCGTGCCCAAGGTATGAATACCTACGTAAGTATTATGATCTATTCTGTGCTATGGGTAGTCACCTACTTACAAAACAAAACACTAGGTAGATACACCTACGTAATGCATAAATAAGCAACCTTATACGACAATCTATCAAGAAGTAGGTACTTACGTTTGTTTTAAAGCTACCTAGTGCGACTTAAAACTACGCAGCAAATAAATAGGTAATAGGTAACTCAATAACAAAATAGGTATTTAATTTCAAGATGTCATAAATAAAAGGATTTTTTGAAGGACATGAGGATCCCTGTACAGACACCACTAATTTACAACTTTATAACAACGTCGGGTTTTCTCCTCCCGTTTACCGCAATGCCTAAAAACAAAGGTGTTCGACCAGTGCGTATCCTACCTGTCAAGACTTACGGTGCCGAAACGTGGACATTGACAGTGAGGCAAGTCCACGTCATCGACATAGCTCGCAGAATAATCAAGCTGAAGTGGCAATGGGCTGGCCACATCTGCCGAAGGACCGATGGCCGATAGAGCAAACGAGTCCTAGAGTGGAGACCACGAATCGGTAAACGAAAGGTAAGACGTCCCCCAGCAAGATGGACCGATGACCTGAAAAAGGTAGCTGATGGGATAGACTGGATGCGCAAGGCGGAGGATCAGGTGCTATGGCGTACAATGGGAGAGGCCTATGTCCAGCAGTGGACTGCAATAGGCTAATTGATTGATTGATAATAGTGACAGACAGAATGATAGGTAGGTACCTTTTTTTTTAACCACCCCCGCCGGCCAGCGGGGGTGGTTATGTCCCCTCATTCGTCTTAGGACAGATTCTGGTTTGGACAGATTCTGGTTACGACAGCGAGCTTGAACCGACTAAACCGCACGCCGTCTCGGGTCTTCAGACGCCGAGGTGTAAGGTTGCCATAGAGCATATCCCTCGCACCCCGACTGACTATGGGCCATCTCCAGTTTCGAGATGACCCCCTCGGGTTTGGGAACCACGCTGTCCCCGTCTTGCCCCGGTTTGGGGGAGGGGCGCTAGTCGCCCCACCGTCCCGGCCTGCTTCTGCTGGGGTGACAGGCGGTCTGACCTGCCACCCCCAGGCCGGCGCTCATGGAGGACGGAGGTCGTTAAGCGACCTCCGGCGCCTGAGTCGACTGCGACGCGCGGCGAGCATGTTGCGGGCTTTGCGGGCCGGGAGAGTTCTAAACCTCTCCCGGGCGTGCTCCGCCATCTCCTTCACGAGCATTACATGCTCGCAGAAGGAGGTGGCGGCGGCCCCCGCGCTCGCGCTCTGCGCCTTTGCCGCAATCATACTGCCGAGCGAGAGGACTCCCACCCCGATGGCTGCCACGAAATCACGCCTCGGCGCCTCCCACGCCGGACAGTCCGCCAGCTTGTGCAGCCCTGAGTTCTCGCTCGCGTCGCAGTGATGACACTCAGGCGTTGGCTCCTTCCTGATCCGATGCAGGTGGCCCCGAAGCTCCCCTTCCCAGAGATCACCTGCGTCAGTCGGTACGAGAGGCTTCCGTGACGCCTCTCTAACCAATCCTCCATGATGGGCCTTACCGCCGCTATTGCGGCGTGCCCTGATAGGTAGGTACTTACTCTATATTAAGGTTATCAATCCCGTATGCTCCGTTTGTTTGGTATTTAATGTGAAATAAATATGTTTATTGGAATCGGTTTGGCACAAACACCTAGAATCATAATAATATTATCGGTAGGTGTGTTCACAGGTACCGGTTTATTAATATTAATACATTAACTGGTTTCATTCCGTCTCACGAGCTGTTGTCAATCTCGTTTTATAGAACATACTAGTAAACTATGTTGCTATTTGCATAACATAGTGGCGCCGATGCAGTTACGCGCAGTTTCCCTGTTGTTGCAAACATTACATTTACACACCTCATCATAAGCGGGACAGCAACTTTTTCTCATAACAACGGAATAGCGTGATGGCTTGTAACTATATAGATCCATTCTGTGCCTAGTCAATAAAAAACAGAACACAAGTAACATTCAAGCCAACCTCACCTGCAAATCCAAACCACCTACTAAACAACGGACGAGGCTTTGGCGCAGGTTATCCTCTCAGGGTTGGGAGTTCAGACGGCAGTCGCTCCCGAAAATCCGACGTAGATACCAATGAAAAACAATACGTGGAGCTTAGGCTCCAAACTGCAAACTTTGGACATAACTGAGAAATAGCTATGAGATCATTTTGGCGTATGGGAACTATCTAATCTAGTTACTTTACCTGTATTAAAAGTATAGGTATTCGAAAGTATCCGGGTATAGGGTCAAAAATTAAAAAAAAAGGTACCGTACCTTTTTTTTTCGTGCGGAAATCCCTTCGGATACCCCCCCCCCCCCGCCGCCAGCGGGGGCGGTTATGTCGGGCTTGAACCGACTAAAACCGCACGCCGTCTCGGGTCTTCAGACGCCGGGGTGTAAGGTTGCCCATAGAGCATATCCCTCGCACCCCGACTGACCCTGGGCCATCTCCGGTTTCGAGATGGCCCCCTTCGGGTTTGGAAACCACGGTGTCCCCGTCTTGCCCCGGTTTGGGGGAGGGGCGCTAGTCGCCCCAAGGTACGGTACCTTCATCAGGCTACGGTGATGTGGCTATGTCGGATTGTAACTGCCTGTAGCCACACAGTTTTCTGTCACGGTTGTTGCCATGGAGCAAATATATATATATATATATATATAAGAGGCGTGAGTTTATGTTATGTTATATATATATATATATATATATAAGGGAAATAAATATAGTGAATAAACTACTCGACTACCCCTTGTTCATAAGTGTAGATAAGTCTTTCTTATGCTCACTTAATTAACCTGATCAATACCTACGAGTTTTAAGAATTATTACCTAAAAATCATTATCGATTGGTGGCTGTCCTGTTTTCAGAGACTGAGCAACATCAGTTTTTTATAACAGCAGGAGATTAACTACCTATATTCTGAAAAATCATACAATTTCCACCCTGTTTACAGAAATATGTTCAAAATTATTCCAAAATATTTAAACGAGCCTGTTCCTTTTGCTAAGTAGTCATATTCAATAAAAAGAAAATACTTATCAAATCTATATATAATATTATAAATGCGAAAG
Source organism: Cybosia mesomella (assembly GCA_946251805.1). NCBI lineage: Eukaryota > Metazoa > Arthropoda > Insecta > Lepidoptera > Erebidae > Cybosia > Cybosia mesomella. The sequence continues at coordinate 7,892,185 of OX276406.1, forward strand.
TTACTTTGTCTGATTACCTGTTACGCTTTCACACCTAAACAACTGAACCGATTTTGATGAAATTTAGTACAGAGATGGATTAGAGCTTGGCTAAGGATATAGGCCACTTTTGTCGCGTAAACAAGGCTTCAAGGGGTTGAAATAAGCGATAACCTACATCCACGCGGGTGGAGCCGTGGGCAATAGTTAGTTTTATAAATTAAAAGTAAGACAACCTAGGACATTAGAAATCTGAAATTGATAATTCTACACCAGTTGTAAGAGATTACAAGTAAAAAAAAACTTTTAAAAAACAAGCTTTGATTTAAAAGATCCGCAAATAATAATCGTTTGCAAATGGGCAGTGCTGGTTTCAAAAGCTTGTATCGCGGAAGTTTTTTCTCCGTTTTCTAATTGCGATACAAGCTTTTGTGATCAGCCAGCGATGTGGGTTTGTCGGAATCGAACCGACTAAAACCACACGGTGTCCTACCCCAAGCGATCATTGCCGGTACGCCCTTGAAAGGATAGAGGATTCCTCCCTCCCTCCCACTTTTCCACATCAATAAAATCTCGTAAATCTCCAGAGTTACCTCCACGTTGATTAGAGATCCATAAACCTTTCATAATTAATACCATCATGCCATCATATTAAACCCTCTATTTCGAGTAAAACCTCAACGAAATCTGTGACTCAGTGGATCTACTGTTAAAAACTTTCCCTATAAACGAAACTAGCTTTCTATTCCGACTTCACAGGGGATTCCGATCAACAGCTATTTAATACCTTTAAGTGGTGCTGTTTGGGTGTTTCTGGGGCCCCACCAAGGTCTTCGGGGCCTGAGCCAACCTCACTTTCAAACCGGTACACTTACTGTTTGGCAGCCGAGGCTCTGGCGCAGACTTTCCTCTCAGGGTTGGGAGGTCAGACGGCAGTCGCTCCTATGAAAGCCAAACCCACAGGAGGAGCAAACGAACCCTGGTCACCAAAGTGTAAGCCTCGTATGTAACCGGGAACAATGTCTAGATGACGATGAAGCAGTGACGTGCACAGAAATTTTCATTAGGGTAGAACTCATGGAGACATGGAGGGCGTCACTTGAGCACCCAAGGTGGGGAGAATCCACCATTGCGGCGGTGAGGCCGATCATGAAGGAGTGGTAGGAGAGGGACCATGGGGACCTCTCCTACCGGATGTGCCAGATGGTTACCGGACACGGGTGTTTCGGTAACTATCTGTGGCGCATCCACCGGGAGACAACGCCGCAGTGCCAGCACTGCGAGGATCCTGGCGAAGACACGGCGCTCCACACATTGGTGGAGTGCCCTGCGGGGGCGAGTCAATGCTGGGATCTCGTTGCGATCCTGGGCGTGGACGTTCTCTCGTTGGAGACCATGGTGAGGGCCGTGGTCTCCGACGGGAGCAAGTGGCACGCCGCCGCCTCTTTCTGCGAGCAGGATGCGCGCGAAAGAGACGGCGGAGTGGGAGCGGGAGAGAACCCTGCCCCTAGAGTTCCGCAGTCTGCGGAGGGGACGCCGCGCTCACTCGTCTACGCCCGGGACTACCGACCTCCATGATCGGGGCCTGAGGAAGGCAGTTGGCCGACTCGTCGTCCTTACAGAAGCAGGCCGTGGCGGAGGCGTGTCGTGTGTGTCCTACACAGGCCTACTCACCGACACGGGATAAATCCCGACCCCACTAGGCGAGCCCGCGCTGGCGGCCAAGGTCCGCCTGTAACCCTGGGGTTATCCTTTCGAGGGCTTACCCGGGGTGCCCTGCAATGGACACTTGGGCAGGACACCGTGCGGTTTTAGTCGGTTCATGCACGACATAACCGCCCCCGCTGGCCGACGGGGGCGTATCAAAAAAAAAAAGAAAGATGAATGACGAAAGACCCTCGCGGCCTAATTAACCTCACCTGCAAGGTACACATGATTAACGGATGAGGCTCTGGTACAGGTTTTCCTCTCAAGGTTAGGAGGTCAGAAGTTGAGAAATATTCACAGACTCACTGTAAAGTGCAGTGCCTATCATCTTCTATGGCTTAGATCTGTTTCTTTTTTAGCGACTAGACATTTTTGTTTTCTTTTTTGGCCCCAGCATCGCCCCAAGAGAATTTCTAATATCCAGTACGTGTTCAAGTAGCTCAGCTTGTCAAGTATTCCCCCTGAAAGGGACTGGTTGCGGGTTCAAGTCCCATCATGTATGTTTACTATTACTGATCAAAATCTATAGGACTACATAGCTATCCTTTACATATTCAAATCTATAAGGCCAACCTCTGGATCTTCATTATCAAGGGCTAAACTTATGTTAAGTTGAATAAATACTACAATTTTATTATTTCCGCAAATATTTATTGTTTTGTTTATATGAACAACAATAATGTCAAGCGATTAAATTTGAATTGCCTATTTTTATTCATTTAGGATCTGGGACATTACCACACAGTTATACTACAGTAGTTATGTTGTGAGTATCTGCTTGAAGAAACTTTTCAGATCTACGAACTAATCAATGATAGTAGAAGTTTATAATTAACTAGCTGTTGCGCGCGGCTTCACCCACCTGGAATACTGATACCGTTCCCGCGACCTCAAGAAACCTATTTTGGTGATCTAAAATAATCTTCACATTATTGCCTATCTGATGAAACGAGTTTCAGGCACATCGGTTCGATAGTTTCAAAGTCTAGAACGGATATAGGTAGAAACAATTTCTGTTTCATCTACAACTGTATGTTTATGATGAGGCGAGTAATTGCTAATCTATATATAAATAAAAATGAATCGCCGAAATGTATGTGCGCTTATAATTTCCGAAAGACTGCACCAAATTGGATAATTCTTGATTTTTTGTTCGTTATTGTAAAGACAAGGTTTGTATGAAAGAAAAAAATAATAAAGTCCACGGGTAAGGTGCTATTATTGCAACGGGGCGAAGCCAGGGCGCGCAGCTTGTAACATAATAAATTATTGTGTACAAAGAAAAATATAAGTACTTTTGTTCCTTTCTTATCTTATTGAAAAACGTCAATAGACATACAACGATAGCCCTGTTAGTTTGTCCAATATTTGCTATTCAGAAGTGGAAAAAAGCCTAGTTAATGTGTGGTAGATATACGACGATTGACCGATTCCTAGCCAATGACGCATATATGCGTCCAAAAAGCTCCAGCCAATCCAATGACGCGTATTTTCGTCATCAGAACAATCTTTGGGCCATTTGCATACGTTAATTGTGGTTTCATTAAACAGACACTCACCTATTACAATAAAATGGAAGGTAGGTATTACAAATTACATTAATTGATAATTCGAATAGCGTCTACATTATACAGCATTAATATAATTATTGTTCTTATTAATACTTAGAATAGCTACCGCAAAAGGGAAGGGTTTTAATATGGATGATATGATTCGTTGAAGTGTATCAGTATGAAACCAAGATGAGTGCAGTTCTTTATCAGATTTAAAGGTGCTTAAGTGGTTAAGGCTGTGGCCTTGCAATCAAGAGGTTACGAGTTCTAATCCCACCCGTTACACACTTCGAAGGCGACGGTGAACCCCCTCCTAATGAAGCAATTCAGTTTAGTCATGTAAAATATCTTGATTACGACAGTGACATGCATGTGGATGTAAATATGAGAAACTAGGAGATGCCTGCGGCTCCGCCTGGGTGGTGTCCTCCACTGGAACCTGTTCTCGGGATGAAAAGTATCCTATGTGATGATCGAGGAAATGGTCTGTGTCAATTTTCATCCAAATTTGATCATCGGTTTAGGCATGATCTCCAACAAACATCCGAAAATCTTCGAGAACTTTCACATTTGGGATTGTGGCACTATTTAATTTGGACTATACGAAAATGAAGACCCACCATGTCCAGTGGCATAAAATAAAATCGTATTGAATTCAATCCATCCATTTGGGAGCTATGGTACCACAGATTAATCCAACCAAACACAGATAAATTGATTAAACTTATAACATCCGTCTTTCGTGTTAATATTACAGCAACACCAGTATCTCTGCTTTGAAAGAATACTCAACGAATCATATCACCCATTTATGACAAGAAAACGTATTGAATAATATCCATATAAAAATAAATCAACAAAATAAACTGCCATCAACAAGTTAATATCGTACAAGTATATATAAGACTGAAGATTTAACTTGTGTTGTTATAAATATTATATAGAATTAAGTGCTTTGATCATAATATCGACTCGACACATTTGAAAGTATTACAATTCTAAACTCAAATTCTTTAGATGTTGAAGTAGAGTACCCGGCATGTGGTTTGGTACATCGGAAAGGAAAGTGAGAGTACAACTAAGGTCGACTTGCTTCGATTTTATAGAGCGTTTTCTTTAACGCACATCAGACTAACAGTTTGACGTAAAGGCCCGATGTCCGTACGATTGAAAGAACGCTCTATAAAAACGAAGCAAACCTATCTTAGCTCGACTCTAAAGGCCCATTTATATGGAGAGTTTCTCAAACGCTTTAAGCCGAGAAGTCGTATCAATTATCGTAGGTGATAATCTTCAGACGATAATCGCATTCACATGTTTAAAAAATAACTCGCCTACGTGGATCTCATACGATATTCGTATGGTGATTATCGCCCAGCTTTTTGTTTACACTACGACACAAATCGCAATGCTATATTAACCTACGATGTCTCGATATTTATCATGCGAGTATCGTACAAATGGGTTTGGACCGATTTGAATGTGAGTTTGGCCATTAGAGCTCTGTAACTTGTACGATATTGTCTACAGATGTCAGGTGATGCTCTCATATAAAATCGTATAAAATAAATCGCTATGACAGCAACAAAAAGTGGCACCAAAGTTGTGTACAGTAGCGTCTAAAAACCTATACCAATTTTTTTTTCCGTACAGCCACTCTGTTTAGTACACAGAAGTCATTGGTTTGCACATCAATATTGTTTTGATGTCATCAATATTATAATGACGGGATCATGATATATATTGAATTGACTGTCTATAAACGTGCCTATTGAAATAGACTTATGAACCTGTTCATAGTTGAAAGCTCTAGATGGTAAACTCCAATTAGAGGACAATTGATACAATTTCTATTGTTCTTGTTCAACTTTAATATTGAAACAATACTTGCTATATACTAAAAGCTAGGAAACATTTACCTATTATTATGCGTTAACAACAAACTTAATGGTAAACAACACAAATCACAGTTACGTAGCAGTAGATTGGAAATTTTCACCTAAATATTATTTAAATTTATGTAAAAATAACCAATAATATAAGCGCAATCACATACACAATGAATTATAAGAAAATAGTTTATAAATACATGGGAGTATTAAATTAACAAGCAATATCATAATACAATAATAAATAATATTTATATGAATGGTAAATTCATTAAAATCCAGTACAAAAACTCAAAATAACATTGCAATACAATGGTACGAATACAATACAGTGAAATTAAATTAATAATATTACGATAGAAATATTGTAGAATACATAAGTCTGTATTTAAATTTATAACTATTATTCTTTAAATTCGGACGCGTAACCTTGACATTGCACAGGTAATGGAAAATATTTGATTGTGCAATATCGTGTTTATTTATCTATATAAATGATAACGCATTATTTTCAATATGTAAATAAATAAAAGCATTCTTACAATTATTTTTTGAATAACACATTCAAATAAATATTTGCAAAAAATGTACAGTTTTAAATTATTTATTTTTGTATAATGTCGAAAAATAAAACATTAAATATCAATCTGGTGTAATGTACCAGTTATATAGATAAAATGTACGCGTTTATAGTTCACGATGCGCTAATCCCTACCCTAAATATACATTAATATCACACGGCCATACAGCGGCCTAATACACATATGAAATGATATACGATTGATATATTTGGTAACGAACAGAGCACTTTTTAATGTTCTAACATAAATAATTTTGAGACCTTTATCGAAGAAATATTAAAGCTTACAAACATCTCTATCCCAACCCCGACACTCTAATTTAAAAAAATCAACAATTTCGAAACATAACCGTTAATGTTAGCTTTAAAAAAGTAAAGCTAAAAAAGGTATGTTGTAAAAAAATGCTTTTTTACACACAAAATTTGCTAAGCCGTCACACAATTCTCATTCTGTAAACTTGTAAATTGCTGTCCTTTGTGACGATTATTCGAGAATTCGATAACCGATTATATTTTGGATACATTTTCGTGGATCAAGTTTCAGAATAGTTGCGATTTCATTGCGCACTCCGCCAAGCTTGCATCACCGTTACTGTTCCCCTATATAATACTTATTAGCGTCAATCTGTTTATAAGAATCACTAAATATTGTCTATTCAGTGTGCATTATAAAAATATAAGAAGATATACAAAATATAATAATATACTATTTGGAAAATATGACCAGAATAAATTAATAATAAATATATTTTCGACATTTTTTGTAGTATCAGCGCTTTAACCATCAACTTTGGACATGTGTTCATACTCGTATAAAAAAAATATCAATAATTAAATTTAGATGTGTGTTTTTAATTAACACATACATTATAAATACATAGTATTTAAGTGAATGCTATAACAAACTTTCTTAATTCATCATTCTTGACATAAAACATAGTTAATGATATCTCTCTATCAGATTTTTACTCAAAATTCTCTCGATAAGCATTCACACCCATAACAATATCTTAGGAGAGTATTGTGACTTACTTAGATACTATGAAACGCATGAATATGTAACTACATAACAGTAGTCTATAAAGATATTCGATATAAATTGATTAAATAATTTATATGTATGATATATATGTACTGCTGAATCTTGAAACGAGCGATGCCATACACGATATATTATACATCTAATATTTGAGTGATCATCCTTTGATATTACGAATTGTATACTACTGAGGTAGCACGAGAACGTTAGACTGGTCTAATATTGCGTGGTATTAAAAATAGCTGTATGTGTTAGTACGTCTCTGCCTACCCCTTACATGCATGAGGATATTAAAAAACTTCATTTACGGTGAGTTGGAACTTACAAGATTTTGAGAACTCAATTATCAAAATTGCTCTAAATATCAAATTCGGCGACCAGACAAACTTAATTCAGCAAACACAGCTTGTTTCAAGATTCAGGCGAAATTACATACGAAAAACATTAACATGGAAGCAATTATTTATAAGTACAATTGAAACTAAATTGTGCTCGAACTTGCCGTTCCTTGTCGCACAGAGGAAAAATGAGCTTTAATTAACCTAATAACTGAGTATTGAAGATTCAAAGTAACTGTGATACACAATTATACATTTCCCCTATAAGCTCACTAGACTATCCTCTATGTATTGAGAAGGCAAAAAAGCGCTTAAAGTTACAACTACAAATTCACATTTCCTAATGTCCTTTTACTTGTTCAGTAGTGAGATTACATTGCTTCTCTATGTTTCATGATCTTCACTGATTTCTCACACTTCAATTATAATTTTCAACACACCCTACACTTTATAATATCAATGTAATCTTACCGTTGTGTGCTTAAGAATGTTGCTCTACTGCTGGGGCAACATATGTGACCATGCGGCTTCGTACTTCGTATGTGCTGAACTGCATGCCGACTTCGTCGCGTCCACCACACTCAAAGGGAAAGGCTCACTCTGCAGAATGACCAAATTAATAATAATTAATATTAAAGTTTCTAACACTTAAATGCTTACGTATTTTGTGACTGACAATTCCTGGGAATATATGCTGTTTGGAACATACGAAATTACCGTTTTTCTTGAAGAAATTGGAGGAAACCCAATTTTTAGTACAAACATATTTGCATTTTTTTTAGGAATGACAAATCCAAATTTTATGATTTTTTTTTTGTGTATGAATGGGACAACATTAAGCTAACAAACAGCAACTTTTATTACATTTTTGAAAAGTGACAGCTGTTAAGTATACGAAATTTTTAGGAAGTACTGTTTTTGAAGATCGAATTAGTTTATTAAGTAGAATGTTGAGCTTGAATTTTAGGTAGCAAACATTGTTGTGGTAGCTCTGTTGTTTTGAATTTTACCTTAGTACCTACCTTGTATATTATATTCTTATAGCAAAAATTACACGATCATCAAAGTATACAATAGTAGGGTATAGACAGCGTCAAAAGTAGATGATCTTTTTCAGATTTATATTTCTTGATGGAACAGATAATTTTGAAATCTGTGCAATCATCATCTACTTTTGACGCTGACTTTACCTATATGTCAAATTCCAAATGAATCTAAGGGAAAAAATGCGAATCAATTTAGTTAAAAAACGACATTAGGTAAAGTCGTTTTTTTAGTATATAGTGAGGGATATTACTTATTGTATTGAATGAATTCTGTGATGTAACAAAAACATTACAGTCTAACTGAAACTAACTGTAGATGTGTTATATAACGTTATGTTGGCGTTGTGCAGTTGATTATACAACCGGACATTCATTTATGCGGTTATATCGTAATGGTTTGTTCTACATCCGAAAGTCTACCTAGTTACCGGCAAACTTCGTGAACAAATGTCAAAAAGTTCGCGCATGTGCACTAGCTGGTCAAACAAAATACAATAAAAGGGCTGATCAACCAATGACGCGAGTCTTTCGAGTGAATAATCCGTGATTGGTTGGTTGCCGCGCCTCCGCCTTCGCGTCCAGCACTACCACAAAAGAGACCTAAAAACGCTTTGTACGTAGCTAGATTAAATTGACAAGATACTCGCCAGTCCTTATAGCGAGGCTCAACCTCTTTAGCGTGGTACAGAAAACAGAGATTAGTGAAATGTGGGTGTTTATTCACATCTGTCTAACCCTTCTGGAATAAAAGGCGTCGCTATATGTGTTTATGTATCGTAATGGATGTGATATTGGCGTCACAGTGGTACAGTGCTGTAGTGGTACAGTCCGGGACTCACCGTGAGCGCGCAAAAGGCCTGCTCCACGGCGGCGATGAACCGCTCCAACTCCACGCTGCTGGCTAACACTAGCGCCAAACCCGCACCACGTTCACGTGCCTCGCACACGCTCCACTCCTGCCACACAACGTTTTTTTATGTAGGGCGCGTCAATATAACTTCATATGGTAAACAAAAGGGGAAGGCTTAGGAATGGGGTCACCATTATCGATACACTGGCTTGAACAGACGTGTTCAAGCCAGTACACCTGCTAATTAATGGACGACGTTCTTTCAGGCTTTCCTGTCAGGTTTGGAGCATCAGTCGCCAGTCGCTTCGGCAAAAGCCAAGATAAGCTCCCTATCTGGTATGCAAATTGATCAAACTTACCAAACAACACCAATTTTCATCAGTGTCGGGAATCTTGAAAGAAGTTAAATTCTTGATGGAGCCGCAGGCCAATATCTCGACGTCTGTCCTCATCTCCTCTAAATATTCTGAAACAAAAACATTTCAACACTATAGAGTCATTTATCGCGTAATGAAATCTAATGGTCATCATCTTCTTAGCGGCCTTTCACCTCGGAGCCCGGAGTCCGCTTACTCCTTCTCCTTCATTGGCTTTTATGAGAGCGGCCACCATCTGAACTCACAACCCCGAAAGGAAACCCTGCACCAGAGCCTCGTCCGCCAGTCGGCAGGTGAGGTTGGCTTGGTCACAAAGGTACTCCAAACACCCGAGAAACTGCCTATTTTAGCCTGCTGTTTATTTTATGCAAGAGTTGGATATCACAAAGTCGAGCAACATCGTTAAAGGTGAAATATATTTTTCAAAAAGATGCGATCACATTATTTACAAGCTAGCTGATACCCGCGGTTCCGCCCGCGTGGAGGTCGGTTATCGTTGTTTGGTCATATCTCCGGTTCTACTTAACCAATTGCAATCATGCATACGGTAGATTTTAAGTCTAATCAAGACCTTTCGAATAGAAGAACAAACAGACAAAAATTTAAAAAAGCACTTTTTTGGGTTAAGAATCATCCTATTAACATAACCCGAGTATTTTTTTTAATATCTCCAATGTACAGACACAACTCATTTACAATTTTATAATAGTATAGGTTCGTTGACTTCAGACAAATTAATCGAATCAACAGCAGCGATTCATAGGCTTGTTTTTGTTTTGAATATCCCCCCCCCCCCCTCTCCCCGTGGTGAGATGCCGTGATATATCGCTTGACCCCCTACCCCTCCCTTAACCTCCCGTGAGATTTTTGTAAATGCATATTTTTTTATGAAAAATATTTTAACAATTTAAGTTTAAGAATTTAAGAATAACTGTTCTTGATTGGGTTGCATATAATTATTAAAAAAAATAAGTTGTAATGTTATTTAACGAGAATGTTTTTTACAGAAAAATTATTAGTGCGTTGTATCTTTATTATAAAAGGTTGACATTATTTGTTTCTGAATGATCTTCACACTGCGCAGGTGCAGTGTGAAGATCATTCAGAAACAAAATTGCAATTTTACAATATTTCTTGCGGAAAAATATTACGTGAGACTGTCGAGACCACCCTGTCCCCACGTGAGAGTGGGTGACATTTGGGTTGACCCCCCCTAATCGCCTCACGTAATTATTGGACACCCCCTAATCACAAGTTAACAAGTTTAGTAATTTTTGAAGATTACACCGGCAATACAACCACTACAACCGAAAGTACTTCAAGACGATGTTAAGGAAATAACTGCAAGTTCATCATCATCATCATTTTCCCAAGTGCGTCCAAAGCCATCCGATTATTGCTAGCAAATCGGATTGCTTTGATTGGTATGTCGGTTTTTCCGGCAGCGACTACCGTCTGACGTCCCAACCTGAGAGGCGAGCCTGCACCAGAGCCTCATCCGTTGTTAAGCAGGTGGACAGACCAGGAAATAAGTTGAAGGTACCTTTGAGCAAAGCTTCGGAGCCCCTATCCTTGAGGTAGGCCGACGCGCCGGTGACGAAGGCGAGGTCTAGCGTATCTCGCACGCTGATCACTTCGTGCGCCGTCACCAACAACGTGCAGGCGGACGGCGGGCCATTGCGCACCTTCGATTTCTTCGCACCATCTTTTTCTTCTAAAGCCTAAAAAAGGGCACATTAAGAGATGTGAAAGTTTTGATGTATGGATGTTTAATACTTCTGATGCAATTTGGCACAGGGATAGATTATAGTCTAGAATACACATAGGTCACTCTTTATTCCTGGAATAGGGTCTTATGCGTTGCGGGAACAGGAACAACATTTCACGCGGGTGAAGTCGCGGGCATCATTTAGTTTTTACTACCTTACCTTAATATACTTAACAATGAAAACCTGTCTTTAATATTTTTATCTGTAACTAGTTAAAGTTACAGATAAAAATCTCAAAGACATCGTTTGCTAGCCGAGCACTGTTTTATAGTCTCATTGTAGTCAGATTTCAACAACTCTATATAACCTCGAATAACATCCTAGTAGTTAACCCGGTTACATCCATTGCTTCCGCTATGGAGCCCGGAGTCCGCTTTCCTGCTCCGCTTTTATTCCCTTCGCTTCGCCCGGTATTTGGCATCGCTGTTAGGAATATTAGTGAGACCATTAGCATGCATCTTTTACGATGGCAAGCCAGTACTTTTTGGTTCTACTTCTCCAACTGGGGCTGGCGTTTGTTGCCCACTTAACCAGGCACTTGCAGCAAAACGTAATTACAACAGCGAGGCGATTCTGTTGCAGTTTATATGCGATGTTACGAACATGAAGGTTGTTGTGGATATAGGAGTTCTTCACGCGAACCATCCACCGCAGTATATTTTATGGCCGTGACACGCAACTATTGTGTCACTACAGCACCATCATCGTTTCACAGCCGTTTAAAAGGACATTCTAATGACATGTTTATAGACTATCCTTTCAAAATAATCGGCCTTTTGGGGTCAAAAATGACGCCATCCATCTCACACGACTTGCACATGTGGCAGCAATGCAATATAATTGTTATATTCTAAAAAAATTATATAATATTATATAATATTTTAAAATTCTAAAAGCATTTTTGACGTCTAGCAGGATGTAGATTCTTCTTTATGGTCATTATTATGTTGCGAATCTTACCTGCGCAGCATGCAGCAATAATGATTGTAGCCAGGATGAGGCAGTAGCATCGTCAGGTGCTGCTAGCAGTAATCTGCTGTTGTCACCCAGCGCTATTTCGAAGCAATGCGGCCTTCGAGATGAGTCCAGATGTCTCCTCACTCCTACTACTGAACGCAGAGGTATGTTGTGGGGGAGCGGTGAAGTGCCATCTGGGGAATGTGGGCCCCAGTGCAGGACGCCAGCTCTGAATAACAACAACATAAAACATTGAAATAACATTTCTAAGGAAGCTTCTTGAAAAAAAAAAGTAAGTAGAGATTTATTTAAAAATTTATTGTTTAAGGTTTGGCATAACAAATAAGGGTCAACTTATTTGTTAAAAGAAAACTCGAGTTCGTACATAGAATGTTCCATATAACTAAAACCGGCCAAGTACGAGTCAGACTCGCGCACGAAGGGATCCATTCCATTATATTATATAAATAGTAATTAGTAATTATTATTTAAATAGTTTTTTTTGACCTGAGTAAGAAATAGCTGGGTTCAAATCTCCGACTCCTGTCGGTCCTGCACATAAGATATCCTTCGAGAGGCGGCGCGAACGCCCCAGGCGATTCTATCAGCCTGTCACCTGCATCACCAGAACATACTTGGCCGTAGAATAGGATTTGTGGTATCTGAAACCGAAGAACATACAAAATAATTTTAATTCAAGGCTCTTCCGAATGACAAAGTACATAATACGGTTTGTTCTGTCAGCTGTATGTATAGGGCCCAAGCTCATCAGGAACCAAAGCAACCGAGTCTCGTACTCTATCTTCTCTTTTTTAGTTATATCTGTATCGTAGTAACCAATGATCTATATTAACGCAGGTTTTTAAATTAAATATACCACTAAGTAAGGAAACAACCATGTCCAGTGAGCACGTCAGTCGGTAGAACAGGCTATTCCTCAATGACTGGTCTTACCAATTATAGGATATCAGGTGGTCAGACTCCGTGGCCACTATACTGATACCTATTTTGTTGAACACTTACAGTTCACACGGGAATCGAACCCGCTACCAACTACTGTGTCCCCGCTTTATATAAGTGTGGGATAACTGAGGAATCCGAAGGGATTTCCGCACGATAAAAAAAAAAAAAAAAGTATGCGTTATACTCATTTATCGAATTTTCCAGTTGATTATTAGTATGGGGACGATTCTAGCAATATCCAGAATTAATTTCATATATAAGGATGTTCGCAGTGGCCCTATGATTCATTTTTCATTCTTTTATTTGAGAGGTCACTGGTAGTGTCCATACTCCATATTTATTGTGTTATACAGTGTTCTATTTCCTTTACGCTCGAAAAGTGAGGTAAACTTGTGTGTTTGTACCCAGCTTTGAACTGGGTCGCTTGGTCTATACTCCGTTTGTTTAGGTACTTAAAAAAAGGTAAACAAATCGTAAAAAGGGTTCTTTTATAGGGGCATTTTTCGTTCCGAAATAAAAAGAAACCAAAATAAATCATTTTAGAACTTAAAATCCATTTCTTCTCTTATTTTTTCTATATTTAACTACTTTGTTTAATATTAAGTTGCAATTATTATTTCCTAAGCTGAAAAATCATAATAATTATATTATTTAAAATGATTTTAAAGAGTATTGCACTGTGCCTACCATAAAGAAACTAAAAAGACAGGTATTCAAAACAGTTTTTTCCGGATCGCGCCATACGTCTATTCGCAGTTCGTATATTATTCGTTACCATAATTGTTAAAATTTGGTGTTTCTGTGCTGTTATTGTTATAGTTTTTATTGTTATAGTTGTTAGTAGTTTTGATAATTGTTTTGTTGGTTTAACTGTGGAAATGGGTGATCCTGAACCTGGTACTAGTCGTCCTAGATCCCATTCATTTCCATCTCCGAAGATGAAACGTATCAAGAGGGGCCCTGTTTCGTCTTCAGAGAAACAAACTGTAATAAACATATTCAAGTTTGTTGAGGAAACGTGGCCCAAAGATACTTATTCTTATAGAACGGATGTTCACGAAAATACTATTGTCATTAAAGGTTGACAATCTCTGAAATTCGCCATTTTTCTTGTTTACCTTTTTTTAAGTACCTAACCAAATGGAGTATAGTTACGAACATTGGAAATCGATTCAGACGGCATTGACTCTGAGGTTGTCAATATCTGAGGTCTGGGCGTATATATATATTGGGGACGCAGATCACAAGGGACGCCCCGGGATCTGTTCTGCCGGAGCACAACCACTGGGGGCCCCGCGGAGTCTCTGGATCAATAAGGTCAAGTAATCTTTTATTGTTATTGTATTGTATCACTGCTGACCGGCGCAAAGCTGATTTGTTATTACTGAGCGGGACCACTGGGGACTGGCACCGGATGAGAACCACTCCGTGACTAGCTCCTGTGCACTGAATTAATCAGCTATCTACATATGAGTGTACCTGTACCTGCGTATTCTATGTTGTATCCTTCTGTGTAACTTATTACTATATATCTGTCTGTGTGCTGTAACCTGTCACTACTCTCAAGCCTATCTCTGTGTACCCTAACCTATATTTGTTCTGTATCTCTATTTTCTATGTGTCTCTGTTTCCTTTGAATGTATATATCTATATTGTATCAATATCGTGGCTTCTAAATATATGTATGCCAACATGTGAGTGTTTTTTTCATTGGAGATCAGCTGACCCATACACCACCTAGAACCTCTGAGACAAGGCGCCCTGGGATTAAGACCTCATCTGCTCACCTGGTCTAGCCGGTGAGTAACCAGGACAGGAAAATTGGTTACATGTTGAATGTTGATTAATTGGTGAAAATTAATTATCGAGATAGTTATCTCTTTGTAAAATAAAGTTAATACGCCCATCGCGTTTGTTGGACTTGGAACCAGTGGCGTTGGTGGTGTCACCCCATCGAAAGTAAAAAGCAATAAATTTTCTATTATCTATCACTACTTTTTATTATCTATCACTATAGAATAATACACGTTTAACAATTCACGCCAACCAAACACAACATACTTCACGAAACAAATGATAAATTTTGCAACTGAGACGTCAAAGATCGCGAGTACGGGACGGGGAATCCCCCATGACAGCGTCAGGCTCTTTTGCGGGAATGCCCGAATTATACATAGAGCTGAGCTAGTACTAGTGGCGGAATCCCCGAAAAAGAAATGTTTGTGCTAGCGATTTTTTTTTGCTTGTTCATTGTTCTTAAAGTTGAGAGACCGGGTGGGTGTCACCCCAAAAAAGGTGACACCCGGTGCGGCCCGCCCCCGCCGCCCCCCTCTTTGCGACACCAACTGCTTGGAACCATTGCCGCGGTGGAACACACATCCTAAAGTGAAATCTTTTATAATTTTTGTAATCTTTGTATAATATATCCTCAACATACATTAGACTAGGATTAGATAGGGGTGTGTGTTAGGTAACCTCCTCGAGTGTCGCTCCGATTTCGATCCCGCTGCAGTCCGGGGGGAACGGAATCGGAGCGGCCGGTACACCCTGGGCGGCGGTCAATGGCTTCCCCTTCACCCCTTCATAGGGTTGGCATTGATCGTCGGCCAATACCCAACGTGGCGGGAACACATCGCTCTCCGTACTCCTCTGCTTTCAGAGGAGACAGGATGAGCGATGCTGTTAGTGGTGAGATGGCCCAGGGTCAGCCGGGGTGCGAGGGATATGCTCTATGGGTAACCTTACACCCCGGCGTCTGAAGACCCGAGACGGCGTGCGGTTTTAGTCGGTGCAAGCCCGACATAACCGCCCCCGCTGGCCGGCGGGGGGGTATCCGAAGGGATTTCCGCACGATAAAAAAAAAAAAAAAAAAAAAGGTACATTATCACTGGGTCATTTGTTCCTAAGTAAGGGGGCCGTTGATATTTTATTTATTTGCTTGTGTAATCGTGGTATTTTGTTTGAAATCGATCGATCTTTTATCTCGATGGAAATACCACGCGGATTTCGGTTCTAATAATTGTACACGTTGAGACGTAGCGGGTCGTTCATTTTTGATTTACCCTCTTTGTAAAATAAATTCCTATTTCATATTCAATACCTGATTAATCTTGCCTAAAGGTCGAATGTTGCCTAATCGCTTGCGATCGGAATTTATCCTTTGACTTTGCATGATTGTTTTGATTTGAGTGCTTATTTTAATTATTTGTTTTTGGGACTTTGTGGGATTTAATTTTGATAATATTTCCGTCCAAATATTGTTGCTTGAGATCTATATAATTGACCTAACATTTTTCCAAAGGTTTTGGGTCGAAAACCTATTTGGTAGTTCCCGTAGACCTAGAATCACGAAATTTGGAAGAAAGCAAGGTCTTATACCACAAATAAAGGAAAAATAAAAACAAATAAAGAAGTTGAAAATTAAAGGGTGTCCCCATACACGCATAGTTGACGCCAATGAAGATAGTTTGTATGGGCGGTCATACAATTTAGTCGTCTAGCTCAATTAGCACCAAGCTCAATAAAGGTACATAAATAAAATTGTGTTATTGTGTGAAAGAAAATAAAAGTAAATATGTATTGCGATAACATTTAACCCTCGGCGCACGAATTCGACTCGCACTTGATCGATTTTTCGGGATAAAAAGTAGCGTAAGTCATCTATCAAGTATATACGAGTAAGCTAAATTTATTTAAAATCTGTTGAACAAGTACCGTATGATGAAGTAACAACAGTCAGTCACTCACAGGTTTCGCATTGACAATATTAGTAGGCTTATCTATAAATCGTACAACGATCAACAAGTTGTACGCTTAACCTTGGCTCGGTAAAAATGCCGTACTATAGTAGGGTCACTCAAGGACAAAAATGCAGAATGATAACAGGTTTCATATTATGGCATCTTACTCTCATACATATCGCATAATGACTCATTATTCGCTATTATAAATGCTTAAGTACTTAGCTATGTTTATCTGTATGCTTCTTTGCCATGACTGAATCTCTAAGAAGGCATCTTCCGTGTTACCAACATTTACGCAGACGCGGGCCGGTAAAAGTTGGTCATAAGATAAGCCTGATATCTATCTTGAAGTAGATGAAACCCAAACTAGCAGATCAATTTAAATTCTAAGAGACAATCTCCAAATTCATACTTTGAATTTGTGAATGAAACAGGTAGCTAGATTTAGAGTGTAGGGCATACAAATGGATCAAGTTCATGATAACGCAACAATAAAAGTGTCACAATGTAAAAACATTACGTTTGTACATTGTGACACTTTTTTTTGCCGAGGTGCAATATACATACACCAGTATAGGTCGAATTTGAATGTCTTAGTCTTAGTCTTTCGAATTAGAAACTTACTCTGCTCTCATGCCTTTGTCTGGCTACAGCCACTGCAACCTCTCGACATCCAAGCGGTATCATCGCAGGTGGCCGCTGAATGCGTAAAGGCGAAGTCCGCGCGCTCCATTCGAGTGATGACGCAAGTCGGGCTCCAAGTGTAGCTTCACTGGTTACGATGGAACAGGCGATGTTTCCAGCGGTATCTACAATTTGGATGTATTGCGCTTCAGGACCAACCTGTGGAGAAGCATAGCGAAATTTAGAGGCACTGTATAGTAGTTAAAGTCGAACATGTCAAAGAAATTACAAAAGCAGTACGTGTAAAGTAAGCTTGGTTAATGAAAGGACAAATACAGATATACGAAAGTGGCGTGGTTTGAAACAGGATGTAGTTAGTAGGACATGAATTGAAAAAGATATGCTGAGGTGGTTTGGACATGTAGAATTAATGAGTCACTTATTTTTTTTTTATTCGTGCGGAAATCCCTTCGGATACCCCCCCGCCGGCCAGCGGGGGCGGTTATGTCTGGCTTGAACCGACTAAAACCGCACGCCGTCTTGTGTCTTAAAACGCCGGGGTGTAAGGTTGCCCATAAAGCATATCCCTCGCACCCCGACTGACCCTGGGCCATCTCCGGTTTCGAGATGGCCCCCTCGGGTTTGGGAACCACGGTGTCCCCGTCTTGCCCAGGTTTGAGGAAGGGGCGCTAGTCGCCCCACCGTCCCAGCCTGCTTCTGCTGGAGTGACAGGCGGCCTCGCCTGCCACCCCCAGGCCTGCGCTCATGGAGGACGGAGGTCGTTAAGCGACCTCCGGCGCCTGAGTCGCCTGCGACGCGCGGCGAGCATGTTGCGGGCTCGGTGGGCCAGGAGAGATCTAAATCTCTCCCGGGCGCGCTCCGCCATCTCCTTCGAGAGCATTACATGCTTGCAGAAGGAGGTGGCGGCGGCCCACGCACTCGTGCTCCGCACCATTGCCGCAATCATGCTGCCGAACGAGAGGACTCCCACCCCGATGGCTGCTACGAGTCACGCCTCGGCGCCTCCCACGCCAAGCAGTCCGCCAGCGTGTGCTGCAGTGAGTCCTCGCTCGCGTCGCAGTGATGACACTCAGGCGTTGGCTCCTTCCTGATCCGATGCAGGTGGTCCCCGAAGCTCCCCTTACCGGAGATCACCTGCGTCAGTCGGTACGAGAGGCTTCCGTGTCGCTTCTATAGCCAATCCTCCATGATGGGCCTTACCGCCGCTATTGCGGCGTGCCCTGCGCTTGGTCACCCAAGTCATTCCTTCCAATCCACAACGTTGGCCTGGCGATACAGGGATTGCACGGCCTCGATTTCTCGAGGCTCTGGGCTCCGTCCCTGCTCCCGTGGGCTCTCGCCTCCAGGTCCCATGGCGGAATTCCGGCAAGGAGACTCGCCGCCTCGAAGGATATCGTGCGGTACCCGCGGATGACCCTGATGGCCATCACCCGCTGCGGAGCGCGCAGCATCCGCACACTTCTGTCCTTCAGGGCGTCCGCCCATATTGGGCACCCATACAGGGCCAGGGACCGTACGATCCCCGCGTAGAGTCTCCTGCAAGAGTCGTCGGTCCCCCTCATATTGGGCAGCAGCCGCACGAGAGCTGTGCCCTTCAGTTTTGGGGCCAGACTTAGGATCTGCTCTCCGAAGTCCCATCGGCCGTCGAGCACGAGCTCCAAATATTTCATTTGGGGCTTGACGCCGATGCGATTTCCTTCCACGATGAGACTGGATCCCTCGGGTGGCTTGCTCCGAATCAATGAGTACGTATTGAGCGAATGACAATGTTAAAGCCTACTAGCCTATTAAATTGATAGGCTAGTAGGCTTTAACCTCGTAGAACACACACCGATCAAATTGATAATGTGCTGAATAAACGCAGGTCGGAAGCACCCAAAACTTAGTATGAAAAGATTTATGACAATAAAGGAAGCTCGTGAGGTGTGTAAGGACAAAAGCATATGGCGGGATGTTGTCCCGGCCTACATCTAAGGCAAAAATACGTAAGTATTGTGTATCTAATGAAAAATTTCGCATTAAAAATCGTATATGTTATTCCGTAAATCTGGGTTTAAGTAACGAGATAGTAACATAATTATATTAATTAGTTTAAGTAATAGTTGTAGTAGAAAGACCTGTTTTTAATATTTCAATTCATTCACAGGAGATGAAACTTCATAAACATAAAGATGGATTAATACACCTCGTCTTAGAATGTAATATCAACTAATTACTAAAATGTAAGAAGTTAATGGATGCTTTTATATTATCCACCACATTATCGTACGAAAATGTCGTGGATAATATGAAAGCATCCAATGGTTTATCAATTTCTTATTACCTACGCTTTCTCACTACCTCGATTCTTTATAAACGAATGCAAAACATGGCAAAGTTATTTCTAATTCATTCTTCTATGATTGTGCGATTTCATGGTGAGAAAGTAACAAAGTGTTTCGTTGTTTATTCATAAAGCATTCAAATTGCATATTTTGCTCCACGAAATGTAAATAGGGACAGGTATTTTCAAACAACAGACGCATGACAATTATCACGTTTAGACGCCCTGATAAAGAGGGGCATTGATATTTAAAAACAATAAAGCACAGGTCAGATCATGTTATTATCAACTATGAATTATCGCCTGAATATTACAGATTTAATTGTTCTTACAATAACATAATATGGTATCATTATAATTATAATTTTAATGGTAAGATAAGAAGTTTCACTCACTGAATGTAGAGGTCATTTATTTTAAGTTCGTTAACCCGCAAACAAGTTAAGTGATTAAGGTCCCAAGGACCTTTGGGTGTATATGGGCCCAACCAAGGTATTCGGGGTCCCAGCCAACTTCACCTGCCGAACAACGGACGAGGTTCGGGGTTGGGAGGTCAGACAGCCGTCGTTCATATATTAGCCAATATTATGCCAAATAAAAAGGTTAGGAGTAGAAAAGCAGACCCCAGCTCAAAGGGGCAGCTTAGGAGGCAACCAGGACAACGCTAGGATTAAGAAGGTCTCAAAAAAATGCCCTAATAAACATTACCAACCAAAAGAGATCAAACTAGTTGTAGGACTAGTAGAAATAAACTAGGCATCTCTGCACAATACGAAGTCGCGGAACTAGGAAAGTGCTCAAGCATTCAATAGACCAAAAACGATACACTTTTTTACCATTTCAGAAAGAGATATGGTTTTAACGGAAGGATTTCGGAGCGTGAAGCTTGAAAATTTAGTCTCGTCCTTGTAATTTGGTAAATGGTAGTTATTTGAGTCATGTGGTCAACTCTTTTATATCTGCCTCGCTCGCATTGTTCTTATGATGTGCCGATGTGATAATATGATCATAGCCTTATGGGGCACATCATTATTGATGTGCGTTGTATTCATTAGCGGACGACTCAAATGCTAACGGCTGCACGCGTAAATTTTATGGCATTTAGGTAGTAAAAGTCGTCATTATAAGCTTGCAATATCACGGATGTCACGCGCGTTTTGTCGACTTTACAAAAATCATCTTATGTCCTTTTTCAAGTACTCCATACTGTAGTCACTTGTGAAAACTACAGCCGGGATGCATTCCATCGTTTGAGTGAGCTTAGGCGCTGCACAAACGACGACAGCTGTTGTGTACACACCACCACTCACACCCTTGGGTACGAAACATTCAAAAGTCACGTTTAAGCTGAAATAAAGTGTAGACGCACTGCCCCTCATATAGTAATATTGAGGCGATATTTTCACATTTCATTGTTTTAAGATCTTTATCTATTAAGGTTTTGATAAATCGTAAATTGAGATTACCACGAGATTATCACTTACCACAATCGCATCAAGTTCATTGTGAGGCAGTCTGCACAGGATGTCGTAAGCTATACCGCCTGGCCTCACGCTTGCTACGTACAACGCGTAATCTGTGATGAACACCAGCAATGGTGTCCATGAACCATCATCCATGTTGTATGGGGACTTGACTTTCATCATCTGGGAAATAAATTGCCAAATAGCCATAAATCACCAAATTATATTTCAGTAAGGTTTAATCTCAGAATGGAAAGAAATATAATTACCCTATTCAAAGTTTCATTGGGGTACGAAAATATTTGCAGTCTTAACTTTTCATTGCATTCGATAGCAACATTATCTTCGAAGCTGTCAAAGTACGACGGCTCATCGGCCGTGAGCAGCCGCACCGACAATCTTTTGTTCTCTTTGACTTCTTTGTCAATGAGTCGAGACATTCGGGCCGCCGACAAGTGGAATGAATCCGACACCTCTTTAAACGGAAATATTATGGTGGGAAAATGTTTCTCAAGTCTAAGCTTGAATTGAAAGAACTTATTGTTTTTTATTTTGAGTTCAAGGTCCTTCCTCTGACATACATTTTTCAAATATCTATTCAATAGCGCTGATTTATTTGATTGTAGTTTCTGGTTCGCTGGACTGTCGAAATATTCATCAATGAAATCTTCTGCCCCTTTCAAGGTTGAGTTATCTGTATTTGAGCAATTGTCGCTGTTTGCTTGCACTGGTACCTCATTACATTTTGCCATGCTTGATGTCAATTTACGGCTGTATCTATTAACATTTTGCTTTTTAGGTGAAGACAAATGCTTGGATATTCCATTTTTGAATTCGGTCTCGTCTTGAACATTTTTATTGAATTGTCTCTTGGGTGTTGAAGTTTTACTAGAAGAGTCAGTATCAGTAGTTTTATTAGGGTCTACTTTATTTGTGCTTGTGACTAACTCCTTGACTGGAGTAGTCTCAGGGATAGGAACAAAAGTCTCTCTTGGAGCATCAAAAGCAGTTTGGAATGTATCATGGACATAACTGTAGGATACTCCCTTGTGTTCATAGACAGTACTTTCACAGTTCACAACATATTTAGTGAGGGGTGGTAGATCAGCTTTGTTAGGTTTCTTGTCAAGTTGGGCTTTCATGTTTAGGGTGAGTTTATGCCTGGGAGATCCTTCATTAGGAGTTCTATCTCCCGTAACAATAGTTTTAGATGGTGCTGCAACTTCCTTGGGCTTTTCAGGCTCTAATGGATGGCCATTGAGATTAATTTCCACAAAATCATCTTCATCCTCAGCCTGGAAACCAGAGTCTAAGCTTTTTGATAGTTTTTTATTCTGGTTGACATCACATGGTAATGCTTCCACAACATTATTCAGCTCTAAGCTATTTTCAGGCAAACCTTTTTCAGCCATGAAATTGAAGTTGAAATTTTTGTAAAAGTTCTTTAAGGAGTCTAGGATGTTGTTAGCATCAAGAAGACTTAGTACCTTGCTATGCTGCTTTCTTTCCTCTACAATGTTTGTAGTAATGTAGCGTTTCTTTTTCAAAACAGATTTGACAGTGTTTGGGCTCTGAGATCTGACTTCTAGAGGTTGTTTCATTCTATCCATTGACTGATCAATATCAGCTTCGGAGAAATATGTTTTTCTCATAAATGCTACATGACCATTATTTTCAAATGCATCACAGGAATAAGATTTCTGAGCCTTGTCACATTTTCTTTGCAGTAATGAGTTCTCAGTTTTATTTGAATGTGAAGATGATGACTCACTAGATGAAGTTTCTGAGTCACAACTGAAATTAGAGTCCGAGCTGTTAGAATCACATCCATATAATTTGCCACTTGGTCTAGGATCATTATTGTTATCTTTATTATTATTGTCTTGATTTTGTCTTTTATAATCTTGACAATACTCAAATATACCACTTCTATCATTTTTTGAATCACCATAAGTGAGAATATCAGACATAGTTTGTTGAACTACATCAGCAGCATATTTTGGTGACCGATCCCCTGAGGCACACCAAGAAAATCTGTCAGTCCCATTATTCTTTTGCCTAAACCTATCACAATATGATCCATCAGGGCCATATGACACAAATCCTCTTTCTATGTGAATATTATCAGTTTTAGTATTATTCAATATATCTTCATGGAATGAGACTCTTTTTTTCTGAGAGCTAGGTCCACTTTGTGACTTTTTTCTACATCTCCGCCTGTACACAATATCCTCAGATAATGATTTCTTTGGCTCACTTCTTAATGCAGGCTTTCTCTTTTCTTCAATATCTTTTTCACTTTCTAATGCTTTCAAAACTAAGTCTGGCAAGTTTTCATAGGCATTTGGCTTTTTGTGTGCTTCAATTAACAGCTCAGGCACAATGTCATCAAGGGCTCCAACGTTTTGATTATCAATATCACTGTGGGTCATTATGCTGCTGGTGCTACTCTTGATCATATCCTGAGAACACGACGGAGGTGCGTCATATACACTATCACAAGCCAATTCCTCGGCTCCTATGAGACTGTGCGACATGAGCGCTTGGCTCGTGGCCTCCGAGGCTTCACTATCTAAACATAAAACACCAGAATCACCAGGCGTATCGGCCAAACTACTGGTTGTACTAGAAATTAGGTGAGTGTTGCCTTGAAGACATAACTCCGTGGGTTTGCCCGCGCTCTCGTCCGCGTTTTCCATCTTCGCGAATTGCAAAGAATCTTCAACAACGTTTCTTGCCGCTGTCGCAATAATAGTGTCGTCAGTTTTATGACGACGTTTGCTTTTATCGATCTCGTAGCCTTTGATTTCAGTAGCCTTGTCTGTAGACATGATGATTACTGACATTTAAACGCTGTGCATACAAACATGCACTAATGGATAGCGTTATTATTGTCTCACACTAAATATTAACAGTAATCATTTTTATTCTTATTTATAAATTCCAAGTAAGATTTGATAAAACATGACGAATATAAAGCAGCCATTTTTGTAATTTTGACATTTGAATATTTTGAATGTTTTCAAAGTTTTTTTCTGAGCACAGTTGTGTCATCTACAATCCTTTTATAATCATTCCCGTTATTCCAGATATATATATTAAGTCTATGGTTAGTATACGGTTTACCAATACCTTGTATCGTTAAAAGTACGACGATTTTTTTCAGAATAATTACGATTTAGTTCAGAATTACTTAATATTTACATTAAGAAAATATATAAAGATATTAAATTTTAATTACCGGTACGAAGCTAATGGCGCTTTCACACGATACGATTTAATTGCCCAATCAGATTTGCCAATTTACATCGACACGTAGGTACATTGTATATTTTTTACGAATTGATTTACGTAATGAAGCTGCTACGTAACTCTGCCAATAGAAGAGTTCTGCACCTCGTATATACAGCAATAAGTGAATCAATTATCTATTACTGTGTTACTGGCGAATCGTGGGTGTGTAATACACCTCTGCCTACCCCTTCGGGGATACAGGCGTGAAGTTATGTTATGTATTCCGGTATAGGGTGGCGTCGGCATGTCCATTTTGCTGCACCTTGAGCGAGCACAGAGATCGGTATTGAAGATCATGTACAGGAAGCCCTTCAGATTCTCTACAGAAGCTCTTTAGAAAGAATCCTCCACACTTAATGTTCGGTAATTGTGCATCTTTAAAATGGTTCAAAAACAACACAAGATAGTCACACAGTCACAAAATTATCCCTAACTCCTTGAGCGTAGAGTTTACAAAAGCGTACCAGTTCGAGTGAGAACTAGTTTTGCACAGCATATGCAGGAATTTATGCTCTTTGCTCTGATATATATATAATAGAATCGCAAAAGTATGCAACACACTGCAGAACCAGGCAGGTCAAAATTATTCTTCGTAAATACCTTTTATCATTATCTTTTTCTAAATCGGAATCTATAGTAACAGTAGTCTCATTAAACAAACACATACATAAACAGACATATACACCGTAATTAAGTTAGCTGCGGCCGAGGTTCCAAAAAAAAACCAATTTGATTTAACTACATTTAATTATATTATAAAGTAATTTTACAGAATAAAAATTATAACTAGTTAGAACAATGATAATGCTTCGAAGTGTGAAACAAATATGACTGCAAATTATTAGCGGTTTCTGGGGAACGGCTCCAATGATGTCATATTGATGCACGTGTCGCTGATGGTGCACTCTGTGTCGCCAGGTGCCTTGCGCAATGTTCGCGTTGCGCTGATGTTGCACATTGCGTCTCCAAGTGCCGTGTGCAATGTTTAGTGAGGTTGTAATTGACGCAGCGATATCCATAGATTAGGAATGCGTAACATCGTTACACACATACAAACACACACACGAAAACACATACACACACACAGACCACACACACAGACACTGATAGTCTAATTCTGTGCCCGTAACCTGCGTTTGTGATCGTACAAGACTTTCGCTCATTAATCTAGTATGTATTTTTTATGTTTTACTCTTTACATGGAATAAGCTACTTAGTAATCGTAGCATAATAATCAGCCGTACGCTAATGGGTAAAACTCATTTAGAAATTCTACTTAAAAACCCCAAGAGACAGGCTAGACCTAGTGTGGAGTAGATAGTTTAACTTCTCTGTTTTTCTGTTAATGTATATATATTAGAACTAAGAGAATGTAAATTGTCTTTCTTGGTAAATATACGATTATTATTATTATTTCCTTTATTAAACTTTAAATACATATAAATTATATTTTTAAATACATTCTATAAAAAAATAATTAAAAACTATAAAAAATAGTAGCCCACCGAACCAATAGTAGTACCGGTGGTTAGGGCTCCAGAGAGAGGAATCTCCTCATAATACGTGCCGTGTCGAGGAGCACTGCCTTCTGCATCAAGCCCTTGATCCAACTGCCTAACGCGAGCCTCTTGAGATGTTATTATTATTATTTACTTTGTACATACTCCTTTCTATGAACTTTTGTAATGTGGAAAAGTTCTAATACGATAAGAATAGTAAACAGCTTGGTTAAAGCAAATAAAACGTTGTTTTATTATAGTTTTAAGAAATACAAATCAATAGTTATGGAAATATATTGACAGACACAAATCCCAGTCAAGAGTCGCTATAGCAACCAAACCATAGGTCGTGATACCAAAGAGACGATATCCATATAGTAACATTCTGATGGTGAAAGAATTTTTGTAATCGGTACAGTAAATATTGAATTTATAATAATAATAATAATAACCTGGCAACACTACGTCAACAAGGCCATTTTTATCTTGCTCCGTACCTAAATTCATTTTTTTCACGTTTTTAATAAATACACTACTACAATAAAAAGACCCAAATATACCATTTACCGTTTAATCAAGAAAATAAAATGTTTAAGTCTAATATTACACACAATACCAAAAAATCAAGAATATACGCTTCTGACAGCTAGTGTCAAACCCGGACTATGGAAAGATACAAGACAAACAAGATAAAATTATGTTGACCAGATCCAGGGCACGAGAAGCACAAATTACACCTCCGGACTCGTCGCCCAGCTCCGCCTCCCATCCCCGTGCAGCGGCATCTCCGACAACGGGTATTGCAGAGGCGTCGAGCTCTAGTTCAAGCGACGAGTTCTTCTCTCCGCCGACGTCGCCAACACCTGAACGTCGGCCGAGGAGAGGCCGGCCACCGAATGGCTTAGGACCCCGACGCCCACCGGCTTCGAATAGGGCCCCCGCTACCGGTGGTGATGTGCACCGCATGCGATGGACTAACTCCATAAATGAAAATGTCATGCGGGCATATTTTGTGGCTACAGAGGGAGGAATTAACCTCACTGCGTACCGTGTTCGTATGTTGCCTCTGTTTCAGGAACTTGAACCATCTATCAACGTTTCGGCACAACGCCTATCGGATCAGGTGCGGGCCATACAACGCTGTCGCTTGTTGGATGACGCCGTACTTGAGAGACTTCGCTCAGACGTGCAGTGTAGCCTCGTCACCCCTTCTTCGTCACGACCTGTGGGTCATACTAATACTAGTGAAACACCACAGGCTACCCCTGATGATGAAGTAACGGATGACGGATCTATAACCGTAAGTACTCAGTACAATGATAAATTAAGGAGCGCTTTGGAGCTTGCGATTCATGAATTTCGATCCACTTGTAGCAGTAACAGACCGCGGCTACCGCGTTTGCCTACGCATAGAAAAAACATAGCGCTAGTGTGTGCCCTAGACTCGAGTCCAGTGTCGATCTTACTGATACACATTCAATTCTGTATTGTGCGGCGGTCACGGTATGTCGAGTAGCTGGCGTGAAATTCTCAGGTACTGAGACAGCTACTCGACCTAAATCCACCGTGCCTGGCTGGCAATGCATAATTGAGCGTCGTATCGCCGAGACTAGGGCACTCATTGGCAAGCTGTGCTGCTTCAGGTCTGGCAATACACGCCCGAGAGTAATGCGCTTTGTAACTCGAGCATTTTCAGGGACTAATGTTAGTCCTCGTGAATATTTGCTACGAGTCACAGAGCGCATTGACTTCCTGAAGCAGAAAGTTTATGCGTGGGCAAACCGTATACGACGTTACAAGAAGAGAGTGGATAGATACACCTTGAATCGTTCGTTCCAAAAAGATGAGAGGTGGGAGGAGGGAGGATTATAGAAGATGGGAGCAACCTAATTCAGATGTGGCTAATATGTGCCGACCCAATGCTAAAGACACCAGTTCATTCTGGCGTAGCATTTGGTCGGTGCCTGTTAGTCATACAGAGGGTGAATGGATACGGGATGTCAGGCAGTCATGTGAGTCAATACAAGCAATGGAGCCAATAGTTATTAGTGAAAATGATGTCGCCAGTGCAGTCCGTTCGTTATCAAACTGGAAATCAGCGGGACCGGACGGACTGCACAATTTCTGGCTAAAATGGCTCCACAGCTCACATGCCTGTTTGGCATCACAGTTCCAGTCATCACTCGAATCAGGATCGCTCCCAGCTTTTATGACTACAGGCATAACCCACCTACTCTACAAATCAGGTCCACGGACAAATCCAAACAAATCCACGGACCCCAAAAATTATAGACCAATTACCTGTTTACCAACAATATATAAACTTCTTACATCCATTCTGACAGCTAAATTGTCAGCTCACATAGAGAGTAACTCTATAATGTCTATCTCTCAGAATGGATGTAGAAGTGGGGCACGTGGTACGAAGGAGCTCCTTATTTTTGATATGGCCATTAGCCAACAGGTCCGCCGTAACCGAAAGAATCTGACGACATGCTGGATTGACTACAAGAAAGCCTACGATTCCGTGCCACATACATGGCTGTTGAGGGTGCTGGAGTTGTATAAAATTGATACAACTCTATGCACCTTCTTAAAGGAATGTATGAGGCAATGGAGGACGGTTCTTCTTTCTCCAGGGTGTGGTCAGGTCCTGGGGGATGGTGTACCGATAAAGATCGAGAGGGGTATATTCCAGGGTGATAGCCTGAGTCCGTTATGGTTTTGCCTAGCACTGAATCCTCTCAGTACAATACTGGAGAATTCAGGACTAGGCTATCAGTTGCGGAGAGGAGGTCAAGTTATATCCCATCTTCTTTACATGGATGACTTGAAATTATTTGCCCCCACCGACTCCCAGCTGGTAGAAATACTTAAGGTAACTGAAGCCTTTAGTAATTCTATCAGAATGGAGTTTGGTGTAGACAAACGTGCAGTCATGCATGTTAAGAAGGGTGGGGTTGTGGAATCTGAAAGAATTGAACTTTCAGATTCTACACAACTGAAATCTCTCTCGGCAACTGAAACCTATAAATATCTTGGTATGTCACAAGCGCTAGGTATTACTGAGACTGCCATGAAACAGACGTTGCGGGATCGTTTCTTTGGGCGCCTGAAAAAAGTACTTCAGAGTCTTTTATCGGGCGGTAACAAAGTGCGAGCCTACAACGGCTGGGTCATGCCAGTCTTAGTATACTCCTTTGGCATACTAAGATGGACTCAGACCGAATTAGATGCCCTGGATAGGAAAGTCCGTACGTTGCTAACTGCTAATCGTATGCACCACCCACGCTCGTCAGTAATGAGGTTGTATATCCCACGGAAATGTGGGGGTCGTGGTTTTTTAAACGCCAAGACTCTCCACAACCGTGAGATATGCAACCTTAGGGAATATTTCCTACACGTTGACGTGGGTGTGCACCGAGATGTAGTGGCAATAGACAACGGACTAACCCCTCTCGCTCTGGCAAAAGAGAACTGGCACAAACCGGTAATACTTAGCATCGCTGATCGCAAGGAAATATGGAAGAGCAAAGAGCTGCATGGACGTTTTTATCGGGCCTTAAATGGGCCCGACGTAGATATAAAAGCATCAGTGTTCTGGCTACGCTTCGGTGATCTCTTTGGAGAAACCGAAGGTTTTGTCTGTGCAATTACAGATGAAGTTGTCATGACGAATAATTATCGGAGGTATATCCTTAAGGACGGCACGATTGACATATGTCGGGCGTGTCACCGTCCCGGAGAATCCCTAAGACATATTATCTCTGGTTGTTCTCGTCTTGCCAACGGAGAATATTTGCATAGACACAACCAAGTGGCCAGAATCGTTCATCAACAACTTGCTCTAAAGTATGATCTTGCAGATTCGGAGGTACCGTATTACAGGTATGTGCCCGACCCAGTTCTTGAAAATGGTCGTGTCACGTTGTACTGGGATCGATCAATCATCACTGACAGGACTATTGTAGCCAATAAGCCTGATATAGTGGTGATTGATCGATCAGAGCGTCTCGCAATAATTGTTGACATCACCATCCCCCATGATGACAATCTCGTGAAAGCCGAAAAAGACAAACAAATAAAATATTTGGACTTGGCTCACGAGATTGTCGACATGTGGGATGTGGATTCAGCAATTATTGTTCCGATAGTCGTATCGGTTCACGGACTGATTGCCAAGAGCCTCGATAAACATCTCCAGAGGCTCGCGTTAGGCAGTTGGGTCAAGGGCTTGATGCAGAAGGCAGTGCTCCTCGATACGGCACGTATTGTGAGGAGGTTCCTCTCCCTGGAGCCCTAACCACCGGTAGCTTGGTCCCTGTACCCGATGCCGGTGGGCCACTATTTTTATATTTTTAAATATATTTGTTTTTTATTTATATAGAATGTATTTAAAAATATAATTTATATGTATTTTAATTGTAATAAAGAGAATAATAATAATAATAATTTATTTTGCACAAATAAGAGTTAACAATGATTAACACAATTATCTATTACAGCTCAAAGAAGAAAAACATATCATAATGTGGTACGTTGGCACCTGTACTAATATATTTAAACATTGTATCACAGGTGCCAGCGCCTTCCGTGATAGAGGATCAATTTCAAATTATTATGATATAACATGTAGGTATAAATTGGAAATGTAGTAGCAGTATTTAAAATATATATAAGAATAATTTTAATTTATAATTAAGGTTATTAATTTATCAATATATTGATTTTAATGCAGTAAAGAGTATGGGCTGAAGTAAAAAATGATTAAAGATTAAAGAGTGAGTGAGTGTGGTATGTGCGTGTGTGTGAGGCCGGCAGAAAACCTGCGGCAAAAATTGATATGTGTATAGCACAATGGGGACTTTAAACTAATATCACGAACAGATTTTCAGTTTCATGATAGTCCAAAGTCAGGAGCCACCGTTTTAGTGATACTTTACATTCTTTAAGTGGCAGTGGATAAATGTAAACGATTTTGTTGATACGGTTATAAAGGCGACAACTATTTATTGCAAAACTTCTACCCGCTAGAGCTGTTTTATGTGGTTCGATTACACAGATACGGTCCTTTCTACGCTTGTTATTCGGAATATACGGAAGCAATGCATGCCTACGTAATATAGTTTGGAACACAAAAAGCTGTCTCACAGTCATTACAGAGCACTCTTTGTATAGCTGTGTTGTAGAAAATCTTCGAGATTTACCTGTTAGTACTTTTAAAACAGCTCTCTGTGCTCTTTCCAACCTTAGCATATTGGTGGCGCATGCTCCCCCCCACACTGAAACGCAGTAAGATATTATTGATTGACATAATGTGTAATATACCAATTTTAGGGTGCCGCCGTCAGCGGAAGATCTCAACTTTTTGACTATATAAATAAGTTTTCTAACGCGTGACGTCATGGATTCAATTTGTTTATTCCAACGAAAGTAAGCATCTACTCGTATATGTACACCCAGATATTTTATGGAAGACATCTGTTTAAGGGAAGGACAACTACAGTCACAACCTACTGGGTTACAGAAGTGAGCTTTCACTGTACTCCCATCCTGGGGTAGTAAAGCGGCAGATGGAAAAAACGTCACGAATCCAGTTTTTTCGATATTCAGTGTGAGCAGATTGGCAGTCAGCCAAGACATAACTGAAGAAAGTGCTCTCTCGGCGTTGTTATAGGCAATATTCCAGTCCAAGAGCCTCGATAAACATCTCCAGAGGCTCGCGTTAGGCAGTTGGGTCAAGGGCTTGATGCAGAAGGCAGTGCTCCTCGATACGGCACGTATTGTGAGGAGGTTCCTCTCCCTGGAGCCCTAACCACCGGTAGCTTGGTCCCTGTACCCGATGCCGGTGGGCCACTATTTTTATATTTTTAAATATATTTGTTTTTTATTTATATAGAATGTATTTAAAAATATAATTTATATGTATTTTAATTGTAATAAAGAGAATAATAATAATAATAATTTATTTTGCACAAATAAGAGTTAACAATGATTAACACAATTATCTATTACAGCTCAAAGAAGAAAAACATATCATAATGTGGTACGTTGGCACCTGTACTAATATATTTAAACATTGTATCACAGGTGCCAGCGCCTTCCGTGATAGAGGATCAATTTCAAATTATTATGATATAACATGTAGGTATAAATTGGAAATGTAGTAGCAGTATTTAAAATATATATAAGAATAATTTTAATTTATAATTAAGGTTATTAATTTATCAATATATTGATTTTAATGCAGTAAAGAGTATGGGCTGAAGTAAAAAATGATTAAAGATTAAAGAGTGAGTGAGTGTGGTATGTGCGTGTGTGTGAGGCCGGCAGAAAACCTGCGGCAAAAATTGATATGTGTATAGCACAATGGGGACTTTAAACTAATATCACGAACAGATTTTCAGTTTCATGATAGTCCAAAGTCAGGAGCCACCGTTTTAGTGATACTTTACATTCTTTAAGTGGCAGTGGATAAATGTAAACGATTTTGTTGATACGGTTATAAAGGCGACAACTATTTATTGCAAAACTTCTACCCGCTAGAGCTGTTTTATGTGGTTCGATTACACAGATACGGTCCTTTCTACGCTTGTTATTCGGAATATACGGAAGCAATGCATGCCTACGTAATATAGTTTGGAACACAAAAAGCTGTCTCACAGTCATTACAGAGCACTCTTTGTATAGCTGTGTTGTAGAAAATCTTCGAGATTTACCTGTTAGTACTTTTAAAACAGCTCTCTGTGCTCTTTCCAACCTTAGCATATTGGTGGCGCATGCTCCCCCCCACACTGAAACGCAGTAAGATATTATTGATTGACATAATGTGTAATATACCAATTTTAGGGTGCCGCCGTCAGCGGAAGATCTCAACTTTTTGACTATATAAATAAGTTTTCTAACGCGTGACGTCATGGATTCAATTTGTTTATTCCAACGAAAGTAAGCATCTACTCGTATATGTACACCCAGATATTTTATGGAAGACATCTGTTTAAGGGAAGGACAACTACAGTCACAACCTACTGGGTTACAGAAGTGAGCTTTCACTGTACTCCCATCCTGGGGTAGTAAAGCGGCAGATGGAAAAAACGTCACGAATCCAGTTTTTTCGATATTCAGTGTGAGCAGATTGGCAGTCAGCCAAGACATAACTGAAGAAAGTGCTCTCTCGGCGTTGTTATAGGCAATATTCCAGTTCTCTCCATGTACAATCAATGCCGTATCATCTGCATAAGTAACAATTTTGCAGTTTGGAATCTTAAGTCGACACAGCTCATTGATGTATATTATGAAGAGAGTTGGACCCAATACGCTGCCTTGCGGAACGCCGAAAGAGATGGTTTCTTCATCGCTGACATAGTTACCAATCCTCACGCACTGAGACCGACCACTAAGATAGCTTCGAAATACATCAAGAACAATTCCTCTAATGCCTATTGCCTCCATCCTGTCCAGAAGAATAGGAACAGAAACCGTGTCAAACGCCTTTGAGAGATCTAATAATATGGCGAGCGCCTTAAGTTTTTTATCAAAGCTTTTTATCACAGTCTCTGTAAGGTCCATAACGGCGTCCTCCGTAGACTTTCCCTTAACAAAACCATATTGATTATGGGCAATTATATTAAATTGATTTAGGTAGTCAATCAGCTTTGTGTTAATATATTTTTCAAATTTTTTTGATATTGTTGTCAGGATTGAGATAGGGCGATAATTAACAACATGGCTTCTGTCCCCACTCTTATAGACTGGTTGTACAAAAGCTTTTTTAAAGGCCTCCGGAAAAGTGCCAGTGGAAAGAGCTAGGTTAAAAATATACTTCAGAGGTGCATTTAGATGTTGGTGTAGAGATTTTAACAAAAAAGTGCTGATACCATCACATCCCACCGCACACTTGTCTTTGAGACTATGAATTATTGTGTCCAATTCTGAGGCGGTAATATCAGGCAGAGCCATAGAGTTACCCAACATGTTGCTATCCGGAGCAACAAACGATTTGTAAGATTTATTATCACATGTGTTATTTTGAATTTTGTCTGCAAGTGACTTTCCAACATTAACAAAATACTTATTAATAAAATTCACAGAGTCCTTCGGAGTGCTGTGTAAGCTTAGGAGCTCATTTGGTAGCGCGTTTGGCCGATCAGTATCGGTGATCATCTTGATGACTTCCCAAGTGGCTCTTATATTTCCCTTCGCATTCTGGAATTGGGTGCGGTCATACGCGGATTTTATCTTTTGCAGCAAGTTATTGCAAAAGTTTCTATAGCGCTTGTAGGTAACTTGAAGTACTATATTTGTAGGATCTGCTTTTGCTCTTTGATGTAAAGAGCTTTATGCATTTCAAAAGTCCAGCTGTAATCCATGGACGAATAATTTTCTTGCGGTGAGGTATTTTGATTTGTTTAGTATGTCTTTGTATAACATCAGACACAATCGATGTGAAGGATTCAGCTGCATGATTTGCATCTTTGATTTCATATAAAATTGAAAAATCATATGTTTTCAACTCAGTGATCACTGCAAGCTGGTCGGTTCGCTGAGTAAAGCATTTAGGTTTGTTTATAATATTTTTTGAGTTCAGACTTAACAACATGGGAAGATGATCGCTAATATGGGTATTCCATACCAGAGTGGTAGCAGATCTTCTTGTTTTTAACATGACATGGTCCAGACATGAATCATTTCGTGTTGGTATTAGATGAGCCGGCAGAAGTCCGTGCGAGTAACAAATGTCAAGGTATTCCTCTGATTTGGCATTAAGCTGATCAGGTAGAATGTTAATGTTAATATCTCCAATAATTGCTATGGTTTTATATGCGCGAAGTGAAATTAGAGTGTCATTAAGACTCGTTAAAAAATTATCAGTGTTAGCAAATGACGGGGATCGATAAATGGCAATAATAGCGACCTCACCACTTGTGCATACAAGGCAGTTGGCATCCAAAAATGAGGGTTGGTATACGGTATGAATTAAGTTGGCTCGTACAAAAATACAGACGCCCGCGTTCTGATTCGCATATGTGGATTGATAGCTGGTATAGCCTTGCAGCTTCGGTAAATTACCCACTTTACTTAGCCAGCTCTCCGACAGTATTACAAAGTCGCACGAAATGTCTGCGGAGTGTAGAAGAAGAACTAACTCATTGAAATGCTTGTTTACACTACATATATTCAAGTGAAACACGTTTAGAGAATTGTTTTCTTTGTCAACGTGCCGCGAACTCTGTTCAGGGTCGCATAGAACCGATTTGGAAACGCTTATAGCTTCCAGGTCATCAGTAATATCAGTTAAATCATCCATTAAGAGTATAAGATAACAGCGTGACCCTAAAGTGGAACCGATAGTAGGAAGTTTTTATGCAATTTATAATCTTGGAACCCTTTACTTTATAGTGAATATTGTGAATGTTTAGGGAAAATATTGTAAAATTAATTTTGTTAGTGTAATTTGTTTGTTTATATAAATCAATAACCTTTTTAAAATAAATTAGATAAAACATGCAATAAATTTCGATTTGTAAAATTTGATAACATAATAAAAAGTAAATGTAAAAACTAAAAATTAATAACAAAACGATAAAAATTGACAATATTAAGTCATAAATTAAAAATAGAAATATCAAAATCATTAATAAAAATAGTCATGCTTGCGTGTTTAATTTGGAAAGGTCCGCCTCAGAAGTAATTCGTATAGCTGGAGATCCTTCTTTCTTCCGGAGGTAAATATTGCTATTAGCGGTCCAGCAGAAAGCATAGTGGTTTATTTTGGCATAATTTCGGGCCGCGAAGAACACTCGTCTCATCTTAAGAGTAAGGTTTTCAGATATATATATTAGTTTTGCAGGTAGGTAGTCTCTTCACACCCTCGGAACTTTTAAGAATTTTTTAAAATTCTTTTCAAACCAATCTGTTCGCTTAAAACTTCCAATCTTGAACCAAATAGCGGCTTGGTAAGCATATCAGCCAGCTGTCGCACGGACGGTACTTGCTTAACTTCAAGTTCACCATTGATAACACATTCAGGCACAAATAGATGCTTAAGTTTGATATGTTTTGTACGTTTGTGGTATTCGTGCTTCGGATTGTGCGATAGCTTTATAGCAGACTCGTTATCCAAATACAGTATTGGTTTCTTCAAATCCACCAAACCTTTCATAAGGCTGTTCAGCCATATAATTTCTTGTGCTGTTTCACTAGCAGCAATGATTTCTGCTTCAGTGGATGAAATAGAAAAAACTGCTTGTCGATGACTTTTCCAGCTGATTGCAGCTCCTGAGAACAAGCACACCATTCCAGTTGTTGATCTGCCTGTTGCTTGATCTCCAGCAAGGTCTGAGTCAGAGTAACATAAAAGCTTTTGGTCTGACTCTTTTGATTGCTTATATACAAAACCTTTATCCGTCGTTCCTTTTAAGTAACGGAGGATCCGTTTCACTAGCATGATATCTTTCATGCTAGGTTTCTCCAGGTTTCTGGATGCAACGCTCACAGCGTATGCTATGTCGGGCCTTGTACCCACGGCTAAGTACGTAAGGGCTCCAACGGCTTGTCTATATGGAAAAATGGTACCAACATCAGGTTCTGTATCCTTGATACTTTCTTTGATTATTGGCGTCGGTGTTGGTTTGCAATTAGTCATACTATACTTTTCAAGAACCTTCTTAATGTAGGCTTGTTGGCATGTTGGCATGTTATTTTGCCCTTTTCAGCTTTGATTTCCATACCCAAAAAGTAGGAAGTGTTAAGGA
The DNA here is from genome assembly GCA_946251805.1 of Cybosia mesomella. Classification (NCBI taxonomy): domain Eukaryota; kingdom Metazoa; phylum Arthropoda; class Insecta; order Lepidoptera; family Erebidae; genus Cybosia; species Cybosia mesomella. Next base: position 7,928,953 of record OX276406.1, read on the forward strand.
TTGATTTATACTAAAACCTTTTCTTTCTTATTTTTGATAATCTTATGTAATTTTCTTTTTTCATAGCAACCGTTGTGTTGACAATTAATAAAATGTTCATGCTGTCACTTATCTACGGATCTTATTTAATTAGATAAAATTAGTTTTATCATGGTAGCAGATCGTAAGAAATCGAGTGAAAGTTACAAATAAACCAGGGTGTATCTACGATAAACCAAGTTTCAAAACTTTTCGGGAAGATTTTGGTCAAAATGCAATCACCAAGTTGTAAAATTGACATCGGTCGCCTGGAAGGTGCAAAGAACTGGTCAACATGGAAATTTAAACCTACATTACTGTTAAGAGGTATGTCCGGTGGACTAGATGCTGTTAACGGCACTCTTGAGAAACCTAAGAAACCTACTACTAGCAATGTCGACGATGTTTCTTGCTATAACACAGCTCTGGATAATTATAACAAGACAGATAGTTCCGCATTATTACTTCTTACTGCAAATATGTCAGACGAAACCCTACAAAAGATCATGCGTTACAACTCATCAAAGGAAGTCTGGGACGAACTACATCGTTTATTCGACGGAAACTCCGAAGACAAGAGTTACGCACTTTGCATGGAGTTTTTCGGCTATAGCAAAGATCCGTCAGATGACATCACGACTCATATCTCAAAAGTCAAGACTATTTGGTCAGATTTGAAGATGGAATTAATGAAGATAGAAAAATCGGAGTTACCGGATATTTTATTAATCTGCAAAATTCTCGATACCCTGGCTGAATCCTTCTTTTCGTTTAAATCAAGTTGGATGTTGATGTCAAAGACAGACAAAACTATAGAGAACCTGACTACCCAGCTTTGTGCCTATGAGCGTTAACTCTTAGTGAAGAATGAAAGTCCTGCAGAAGCTCTAGCGCTACAAAATAGCAACAAAGTAAAGAAGAAATGTGGATACTGTGGCAAAGTCGGTCACAAGGTGAAACAGTGTCGTAAATGGAAAGCTGACGGGAAACCAGCAAAGCCAGACAATAAACAGACATCAAGCAATTTGAACTTAATGCTCTTGCCAGTCACTACAGATGTAAACTCAATGCTTACAAACTCCGATACAACAAGTTGGTTTGTAGATAATGGGGCAACAAGTCACGTCACTTGTCGAAATGACTATTTTTCGAGTTTTGAGCATTTCAAGGAAACTCGTACAGTGACAACTGCTAATGGAGCTACTGTCAAAACAATTGGCAAAGGTACTGTTGACTTGAAGACAACTATTGATGGCAAAGAATCCAGACTAAGACTCTGTGATGTATGGTACGTTCCTGATATTATGCGAAACCTTTACTCTGTTCTGGCCTCTCAATACAGACTTAATAATAGCGTGTTCATGTCTGAACGGGAACACTGCTCGTTGAAAGTTAATGGACAAGTAATATTGACCGGCAAAAGATTCAAGAATGGAGGTTTATAGAAGCTAAATGTAGAGACTATTATACAGTCAACTCCTGATCTGAACGCCTTGTCAACAGATAACTTACTACAACTTTATCACGAACGTTTAGCCCATCAGAATAAGAAACATGTCAAAGGAGTTATTGAACGGGAACTCGGAATTAAAGTTCGACTAGATTCTGAACTGTGTACCGGATGTATTTACGGAAAAACACACCGGCAAAGTTTTGGAACAAGAGAACGAGCTAAGGAGCCCGCAGAAATTATACACGCTGATGTATGCGGCCCATTCCCTCCTTCATTCATTAAATCCCGTTACTTCGTTCTGTTCAAAGACGATTTCAGCAAGTACCGCCACGTTTATTTCATGAAACAGAAATCAGAAGTTCACCTAAAGCTTCAACAAATGTTGCAAGAATGTAAAGCGGCTGGCCACACTGTTAAAGAATTCCTCAGTGATAATGGAGGTGAATTTGATAATGAGAACGTCAGAAGCATTCTACGTGAAGCTGGAATAAGACAGAGACTAACGATGCCTTATACGCCACAGCAAAATGGTCTTAGCGAACGTGAAAATAGAACTCTAGTCGAAGCCGCACGTACAATGATGCATGCTCACGAAGAATTACCTCTGGCCACATTGGCAGAATTGATAAATACAGTGTCGTACGTTTTGAATAGAACTGGCCCAACTCCTGTAATTGGTAAATCACCATTTGAATTGTGGTTTAAGAAAAAGCCAGCAATTAGTCCCCTAAAAATCATTGGATGCGATTGTTATGCTTATGTTCCTCACCAAAAGAGAACAAAGCTGTCTAAGAAAGCTGAGAAATGCATTCTAATCGGATATGACGGAGATGAAGGCTACCGCCTTCTAAGTAAAAGCGGAAAACTCATAAGGTCGAGAGATGTTATCTTTAATGAGTCCTTACTGCACCGTTTGACGATTTAGATCAGCCCTCAACTGAAACACCTGAAATCTACTATCCACTTTCAGCACCACCGATGTGTGATGCAAGGGGGGATGATCGCACCGAGAATATCTCAGATCGCACTGTTAGTAGCACTGATGAGCTTATTACTAGGAGTGTGCCTCCCACATCGCCGGAACATGTTGAGACGCAGGAACCAGAAATTCAAGGCAGAAGTACAGCTGAAGAACTGTCTCCAGAAGCATCACAACCAGGATCACCTCTGTATGAAGATGCTTTAGATGGTGATGATGTTGATAATGAGGATGATGATACTGAAGCACCGAGTAATTTAGATGATATAGCTGAGATAGCTACAAGAAGTTTACGGAACAGAAGTCAGATTCGGCCACCTAATCGATTCGGAGATTATGTTATGATGTCAGCTGATGATGTTAATGAGATTAATGAACCGAAATCGTACAAAGAAGCAATCTCTAGTCCTCATAAAGATCTGTGGGTCAAAGCAATGGAGAGTGAGGTAAAGTCTTTAAAGGAGAACAGAACCTGGATACTGGTTGACCTTCCTAAAGACAGAAAACCCATATCTTGTAAATGGGTCTATAAGGTTAAAACTCATGCAGATGGCTCGCTAGACAAATTTAAGGCTAGGTTAGTCGCAAGAGGCTATACGCAAAAGAAAGGTATAGATTATGGCGAGACTTTCAGCCCAGTTGCAAAGATGACTACGATTAGATCCATCTTAAGCGTTGCTGCTAATGAAGGTTTAAAACTCACACAGTTTGACGTCTCGACCGCCTTCCTGTATGGTACAATAAATGAAGAAATTTATATGACACAGCCTGATGGTTACTCAGATGGCTCTAAAAAGGTGTGTAGACTTAAGAGAAGTCTTTATGGGCTCAAGCAAGCACCCCGATGCTGGAATAAATGCATTGTGGAATATTTAAAAACTATTGGTTTTAAACAAAGTGATACTGACCCCTGCCTATTTATTCGCAATCGTGGAAGTAACAAAATAATTCTTGCTCTTTATGTAGACGACGGTTTAGTTGCCGCAACGAATCAAGAAGATTCTGAAAAGTTTATAAGAGAATTGACAAGAAGATTTAAAATTACGATAAAAGAAGCATCGTATTTTCTAGGATTGGAAATAAAGAATCAGAACGGCGATATCAAAGTGTCACAGAAACACTACGCTGAGAAAGTTCTAGATCGCTTTGGTATGAGTGAATGCAAACCAGTTAGCACTCCTATACTGAAAGATGGATTGCCAGATCGGGATAAAGAGTTGGTAGAACACACTTCATATCCGTATAGAGAAGCTGTGGGAGCACTAGCATACTTAACAGTTGGAACTAGACCTGATTTATCATACGCTGTAAGCGTTGTATCCCGAACTCTTGACAAGCCTTCTAAAGAAGATATCCAGAAGTTGAAACGTATCCTGAGATATATTACAGGAACTATGGACTAGACTATGGCATAATCTTTAAGAAAGGTTACAATACTGGTATTCTAGAATGCTATAGTGATTCCGATCACGGTGGAGATCGAAGCACCGGACGATCGACGTCAGGCATTCTATGCTTATACTCGGGAGGAGCAATATCTTGGGCGAGCAGACGACAAACATGCGTCGAGTTGTCCAGTACTGAAGCAGAACTGGTTGCTGCAAGTGAAGCAGCTAGAGAGATAGTCTGGATCAAAAGACTGTTTGGTGAGATATCTCAGTTGAAAGAGACACCGAAATTGAAGGTCGACAATGATGCAGCCATAAAGATCTCACATAACCCAGAGCTCCACAGAAGAACTAAGCATATTGCTCTTAGACACTTCTATGTAAGAGAACTCGTTTCTGATGGAGAAATACACGTGGAATATGTACCCACCGAGTTCCAGCTTGCAGATTTACTGACCAAGGCATTACATAAGCCACGGATCGAGTCTATTGCGAAGAAGATTGGCATGATCCGTTGAGGGTTATCAAAAAGGGAGGTTGTTAAGGATTGATTTATACTAAAACCTTTTCTTTTTTATTTTTGATAATCTTATGTAATTTTCTTTTTTCATAGCAACCGTTGTGTTGACAAATAATAAAATGTTCATGTTGTCACTTATCTACGGATCTTATTTAATTAGATAAAATTAGTTTTATCAGGAAGCAGGTCGGGTAGTTATCTTGAATCTTGTTTTTAATTCCTTGATAAACTCGTCACCCGCAGTTGGCGTATTGGACGCCACTAGTCCGTCGTCAACATAGAGTCCAATCAAAACTTTTGACTTTCCTCTGGTTCTAATGTACAGACAAGGATCAGCTTCACTTTGTTGAAAGCCTGTAATTTTCAAGAATTCGGCAATGCATGAGTTCCAGCATCGCGGTGCTTGCTTTAGACCATAGAGGCTGCGATTAAGATTGCATACCTGCTTTGTCCCATCTTGGAAACCTTCAGGCTGTTTCATAAAAAATTCTTCCTCAACTGAGCCATTGAGAAAGGCTGTAGCTACATCGAAAGTTTAAATTTTCTTTAGCAGCAATTGCGATAATAGCTCGTATAGTACTGAGTCGAGCCACAGGACTAAACGTTTTGTCATAATCGATTCCTTTTTGCTGTGAATTACCTTTTAAAACTAGTCTAGCTTTGTATTTATCGATTGAGCCATCTGGATTTGTCTTTCATTTGGATATCCATTTGCATGGTAGTGCTTTTCCTCCATCAGGCAAATTGACTAAGTCCCATGAATTGTTTTCATTTAGAGAGTTTATCTCGCTCATCATGGCTTTAATCCATTGTTCTTTATTAGGAGATTCCAATGCTTGTTTGTAAGTGATAGGATCTTTAGGTAAATTTTGAACCTCAGCAACAGCAGCTAGTACAAAATCATCATACCGTTGTGGTTTTTGTATTGCTGATCTGTCTCGTAGACTGTAGCTATTCGGCTCAGGTTCAGGCTCCGTGTCAACATGTTTATGACTAAGACTTTCTTGAATAGAAGTTTCGTAAAAAGAATTTTGTTCATCATCAACATTTTCGTCAACACTTTCATATTGTAGAGTAGAATCTGCTGTGACGTTTTCAGTAATACTATCATTTTGTTGATTTTCAACATTTTCAATAAAATTGCCTTCTTGCGTTTCAATGTTGTCAATAGAAAGATCTTGCCGAGTGTCGTCAGCATCATCGATTTCTATTTGTGTTTTCATTGTTTCTGAAACTGAATCACAGTTAGTGTTTGTATTGTATTTAAAGTGGTTAACATTAGTTGGGCTTTTGTAGTAATCAGCCTTGACTACTTTCACATCTGCGGGTATAAAAGTCTTGTTCGTAACGTAAACCCTGTATGCTTTGCTGGTGTCAGAATATCCAACAAACATCCCCGGTATTGCTTTTGGAGCAAATTTATGACCTCTTGGTCCTTTCTTCAGAATAAAAGCTGTTAAGCCAAAAGGGTGGAGGTGATTAAGACAGGGCTTTCTTAACACCCATTTCTCAAATGGTGTTTTATTTTCTATAGCACTGTTTACACTTCTGTTTGCTAGGTAATTAGCAGTGTTCACTGCTTCTGCCCATAGGTGAATTGGCGCTTTAGCATCAATAAGTATAGCTCTAGCCTTCTCCACAAGTGTCCGATTCTTGCGTTCAGCGATACCATTCTGGTGTGGGGTATAGGGTGCAGATAAGCGTCGTGCAATCCCGTGTTCTTTTAAGTTGGAATTTGGCATTGACGTATTCTGATTCATTATCCGTTTGCAAATGTTTAATTTTATTGCCCGTAAATTTCTCCATTTCTTGTTTGTACTCTTGGAACTTGTCTAATACTTCAGATTTATTTTTCATGAAGTAGACCCGTCCATACCTACTGTAATCGTCAATAAAAGTAACGAAGTATCTGTTTTTGGCATGGGTAGGTGTTCTGATTGGGCCGCACACGTCGCTGTGAACGATTTCTAGACGTTCAATAGTTCGAGGAGTAGTTCGTTGTGGAGGGCTCGGTACTCGAGTCATTTTTGCTTGAATGCAAATTTCACAGTCTGGCAACGATAAAATCTCATTTTTATTAAAGCTCATTCCAGTCACTGTCTCGTTGATGAGAGCCAGTTGGAGATCTTTGTAATTCATGTGCCCAAGTTTTCTGTGCCAGTCTTGTATGGTACCTTGTTTTGTGTTTGTCGAACCAGTTGCAGGCGTTGCTGCGAAGCTTTGTTCAATGTTTGATTTTCTTACATAGTAAAGACCATTGATCGACTTCTCTGCAGACAGTAAAAGATCACCTGACTTGTTGCGAACTAAAGCACGGTTGTTGTCGAACGAGACGGTGGCTCCATGTGAAGTCATTTTAGATACCGATAGTAAATTGGTAGAAAGGGAAGGTACATAAAGGGCATTTTCCAGATGTATTTGTCGTCCTCGTTTTTGATCAGAAAATGTAATTCTTCCTTCACCCAAAATTTCTGAGGAGTGATTTTCTGATGCAAAGTTGAGTTTTCTTGACACAATCTTCATGTTTTTGAAGTGCTCGTGGTGATGGATCATATGTGAGGTACAACCACTGTCAAGAACCCAGTCATCCTGGTTGTTGTTGAACTAAGAAAACATTCTTCAGCGTATAGGGAATCAGCGTTTTTGCTAGTGTTAGACTTCTGTTTGTCTTTGTTTTTCTTCCAGCAGTTAGAGCAAACTTTGTGTGTCTTTTTCTGAAAGATTCTGCTTCCCGTTCTCTTACAGATTTTGCAAGATGCGAAAAGTGCGTTTTCTTCTTGTTGTTGTTGGCCAGGTTCGTAATAGTCATTGTGATGACGAGCGTCGCTTTCTTCGATTATTTTTATTTTTAATTCTTCCGGCTTTGGCAATATGTCGCGAGACTCTATAGCTACGCGAAAGTTTTCGTACTCTGAGGAAAGCTTGTAGAGCATCATGATAGTTAGCAAATCCTCATTTATGGTGACATCCATGTCAGCGAGCTTATCGACGGTGTCCATAAACTTGTTTAGGTGTGTACGAACATCACTGCCTTCTAGTTTGGTCAGATGCTTCAATAATGTGGCTTTACAAGCAGGGCCTTTGCTCGCATGTATTTGTTTCAATTTATCCCACAAATCTTTCGCAGTGTTACATTTCTTAACCTCTTTTAGTTGGGAAGGAGCAATGATTAAAATTAGTTCTGCCTTGGCCTGTTTATCTGCCTCGATCTCAGTAGAATCTGCTTTTACGTCAAGCGGAGTTGAGACATACTTCCATAGTTTGCTTTTTACCAATACAGCTTCGGCCTGTATCGCCCAAGTGTCATAGTTATCCTTATCAAGTGGATCAACGTGATATATTGCTTTTGGCATGTTTATAGCAAAAAAAACTTACGTAAAAATTTTCGCTATATTACGTCGTGACAACTTTTCACTATGAACATTTCGCTCTGCTACCATATGAACTTTTATACCCTTGGAACTTTAAGTATGAACTTTTGTAATGTGGAAAAGTTCTAATATGATAAGAATAGTAAACAGCTTGGTTAAAGCAAATAAAACGTTGTTTTATTATAGTTTTAAGAAATACAAATCAATAGTTATGGAAATATATTGACAGACCCAAATCCCAGTCAAGAGTCGCTATAGCAACCAAACCATAGGTCATGATACCAAAGAGACGATATCCATACAGTCTCTTCACACTTTCCCTTTTTTTAGGATGTGAATATTTTATTTTATATATTTTTTGTTTTAGTTAGGACGTAGGTGGATCAAATCTTCTACCCACACGACACGAATTGATTATCAATTGTCAATCTAGTCAGATTGGTCCAATTATGTAGTAAACTGTAGAATTTGTACCTTAATGGATCGGTCATAAAATTGTATCGTGTGGAAGCCCCTTAATGATATAGTATGGTACAGACCTGTCTATCTATGGACACTGGACACCAAAGACAATTGTTGTTGGTTGTTAGACTTGTTACCTTTATGGAATCTGTAAACTTTATGTAAACTATTGTAAACTAAAATAAACTGTCAAACCTTTCAAATGCGCTATTTGCCGACATACAATAGGTTATATTTTCAAAACCGAGTTCTTATTTCTGTTTTTATTAATGTTATTACAAAACTAATAACATGAAAACTGCAAAGCATACGGTAATTTTGCCATTAATGTATTTATTTGTGCACAAATGTGACTGTGGCAAAATTAACACCCCAAGGGTACAGCTGCCCTGGTTCGAGGATTTAAATGTAAATTTTACCTTTGAGATTATAGAAGGCGGTTGTTATACTTGGTGAGTATTGCTAACGTAACATACTTATCCATTTATTTAAAGCGTGTTATTTGGATAACATATTCTTTGTTTTGTAGGAGTTTATCGCGCGATGACATCATAGATTTGGAACCTTTGTACGACGACTCGTGGGGCCACTGTTCTCGTGCGGCACGGGTTTCTGTCTCCAAAACTTGTACACCACCAGGTTCCGTAATAATACTCGCTGAAGAAGCTAGTACTGGCGAGGTAAGAGAGCTACGTTATTTTGGCGGGAATAATTTTACACTAACACTAAAAATTTGTTTTTAAATAAATATATTATTTTTGGTTTTCACATAATCCGAAAGTATTATAGTTTCCTTATAGTGTCTTAGCATAAACTGAATGAGTTCAACATTTTTACACATTTGATTGTTAATAATATCATTTGTATGCAGTATTTAACAACATGTTTACTTTATCAATTTGCATTTATGTACACTGATTAGTATAATATCATTGCCAACTGATTTAAGTCATAGAAATAGACTATTGCTACACATTGGTAGCCATGGAGAAACATCAATGACAATGGCCAATGCAGATACTGATGCAGAACCGTAAAACTTAGGTCCAGATAATAAGCTGGGACAGTCGGGCGACAAGTGGCCCTCCCCCAAACCGGGGCAAGACAGGGTCACCTTAGTTCCCAAACCCGAGGGTCAGTCAGGGTGCGAGGGAAATGCTTAATGGGCAACCTTACACCCCGGCGTCTGGAGACCCGAGACGGCGTGCGGTTTTAGTTGGTTTCAAGCCCGACATAACTGTCCCTGCTGGCCGACAGGGGGCATTTGAGGTGATTTCTGCAAGAAAAAAAAAACGGTCTAGATAATTAACTCTCCACTGTACTTATAGTATTAAATTATCCAAACATTGTATTTACTGATACTATAATATGATATACTTTACTGATAATATGAAAACCTTATTTTCAGATACTTCGTGGAGATGTAGATATAGACAAAATAAGCACTTTAAAAGTGGTGAGCACAACATGGAAGTTATACCTAGAGGAAGCACCAGAGGCTTTTGAGGTTGTTGCCTATGATGATCAAGGTAGCTTTATAAGTATAGACTGTTTTTAAAATGGAATACAACTCCCACAATACAGTGAATTTATAAACATAATTTTAGTACATAAATATATAATACCACACCTCTTTACCATTGGGGTAGGCAGAGACAATATCTTTCCACCTACCACAACTGGGAACAACGCTGGGATGATGATGACTTTTGACTTTCAACAAAAGGCTACTAAACTTCCATTAAATTTACAGGCAACAAGTTTTCTACTCTGGAAGGAGTAAGCTTTACATGGAGCATAGAAAATCTTGGCACCAATATAGGTGGAGATCTACTTGTCAAGTAAGATTTTTTAAATATCCATGTAAAATTAAAGAAAGTCCTACAAATAAAATAAATATGAAAGTTCAGGAAGATGTTTGGATGTCTATTGCTCAATCACGTTAAAACGGCTGATCTGGATCTGGCTAAACTTTGGTACAGGGATATATTATTATATGGAATAACACATAGGCTACTTTTAATCCCAATGATCTATCGAAGAGATCGTATAATTACGGGTTTCCACAGTCACAAGGATGGTGGCGGTGTATTGATAGCAGTCTCCAATAATTTTTATTCAACCCGGTATAAAGAGACGGAGAGTAAATGCGAAGATCTTTTTGTAAAGGTGGAGGTTAGGCATAAGAAATACATGTACCTTTGTGCTACTTGCCTACCTTCTCCATTGAGTAAAACTGTGCTTGAGAGCTTTATAGATAATTTCAACCGTGTATCAGAATTTATGGATGACGTATGCCTTATTGGGGACTTTAATTTGAGCTGTATCTCATGGCTGAAAACTAGTCGTAATAATTGTTTTAAACCTGAAAATAGTTAGGGGTCGTCATTGGCTCAACAACTCATGGACTTTTTGGCTCTTAACAACCTTATGCAACATAACAGCATCCCTAACGATGAAAATAAAATTCTAGATTTGGTCTTAAGCACTATGTTAAACACGACAGTTAGAAAGTCAGGAAACTCTTTAGTTAAGGTTGACTCGCCTCACCCCCCGTTAGACATAACAATAGAAATCAGCAATATTGTAACATTGAAACCCCACAATAGTCTGCGCCCTAACTTTTACAAAGCAGATTACGAAAGGATTGGATCTGAACTAGAAGGGGTAAATTGGAAAAATGAATTCGCTAAATGCAACAACGTGAATGATATGGTAGTGTTATTTTACAAAGCTTTAAATGAAAAAATAGAAAAATATGTTCCAAAAACTAATTGTGATAAAAAAAAAGAGATATCCACCCTGGTTCGACGGCCAACTAATTAGGTTAGTAAGGGAGAAGAATAAGTTATTGCATAGATTTAGAGTATTTAGAAATCCTTTGGATGAAATATCCCTTCGAATTTTAAACACAAGATGTAAAAAGTTGGCAACTACATGCTATAATAATTATGTCACTAGAGTTGAAAATAATATTAAAATAAACCCAAAATATTTTTTCAGTTATTTAAAAGACAAACGTAGTAACACAGTCCAAATACCGCAAACGATGAACTTGGATGGCATATGCCAATCGGATGGCCCAGGCATATGTAATTTATTTGCATCCTACTTCTCTTCAACGTTTGCTGACAAGTCTGATCAGGGCACTTCATCTGTTGCAAACGGCTTTGACATTAATAGTATTGGGGAAATATATGTTACGCTCAGTAATGTTATAAAATATTTAAAAGAACTTGACATACACAAAGGGGCGGGACCAGATGGAATATCGCCATATTTCATTTCCAGGTGCGTTCTGTCTTTAAGTTTGCCGCTATTTCTAATTATAAACAAGTCCTTATCATCAGGTATTTTCCCCACTATGTGGAAAACTGCTAAAGTGGTTCCTATTTATAAGAATGGCAACAATGAAAACATTTGTAACTACAGACCAATTTCAATTTTGTCTGTTTTTGCTAAACCATTTGAAGCTTTAATTTACCCCTGCCTTAGGAGTCATACTGCTCAGGTGTTCATTGACGAGCAGCACGGATTTATTAAATCCCGATCGACTTGTACAAATTTAGTTGCATATCACAATGAACTTATTAATGCAGTGGACGCAGGTGTTCAGGTAGATGCAGTCTATATGGATTTTACCAAAGCATTCGACAAGGTTTGTCACAAAATTTTACTCGAAAAGCTTTATGCACATGGTGTATGTGGTTCTCTACTGAAGTGGTTCCAATCCTATTTGTCTGACAGGGCGCAGTACGTGGTAGTCAAGGGCTTCAAATCCGTGTCATATATAGCTAACTCTGGTGTACCCCAGGGCTCCCATTTGGGTCCTTGGTTATTTAATTTATTTATAAATGATATAGTGTCTAGCATCGGACATAGTAGCGCTTACCTGTTCGCGGACGATTTAAAGTTGTGTAAGACCATAGCAGACCCGTCAGATTGCGATTTGCTTCAGATGGACCTTGATGCTATAGCAAATTGGTGTGTTGTCAACAAAATGTCCTTGAACACGACTAAATGCTATACTATAACTTTCACGCGCAACCTTAATATAATAAAGACTCAGTATCAGCTTAATGGGGCAACGGTACAGGAACGGAAAGATCTGAGGGATTGGCATCCTTTTCGACTCTAAATTGACTTTCTTGCCTCACATAGACAACATCATAAAGAAAGCATCTAAAATGCTGGGCTTCATCCTAAGAAACGGTAGACCATTTCGCAAACCGACCACGAAAATAACTATTTATAATGCACTTGTGCGGAGTCAACTTGAATATTGTTCTGTAGTTTGGTCACCTCAGTACGCTGTGCATCAACGTAGAATAGAACGTATCCAGAAGAGATTCCTTCGACATCTTGCTTTTTCTTGTGGGTTACATAAACTACTACCTTCATATAATGACAAATTGAGACACTTCGAAATGGATAGCCTATCAATACGGCGACAATTACACGGTATGACGTTCCTTTTCAAGGTGGTTAGAAGTGAATTCGACTGTTCGACGCTCTTGTATTCGTTCGGTTTTAGGGTACCGCGTCGCGTGCCCAGACGTGCTCTCGTTAACGTAGGATTGTTGCATAAGCCATTGGCCAGAACTAACTTAAAACAACATTCAACCATATCCCGTTTGTCCAAGACATATAATGAAATCTGTGGAGGGGTAGATTTACTAGCCGATACACTACCACTTTTCAAAAGGGTTGTTGTAAGGTTACTTAGGATTAGTAGCAGAAATTAAATTAATTTAGCTCATATACAAATTTTTTTAACAATTTTTTAGTCTATCATTTGTACAATTCCTCCTCCTGACTCTGACTGACTCCTGAGTCCGAAATGACCACTGGTCAAAAAGTTTATATATATATATATATATGTATGTATGGTTCCACTTCCCAAAATTTGCGGCACTCTCACGGTCGCATTTTTGCCCCGATCGCTTTCAAACTGCGGTCAAAAATTGCTTGGGTGTAAACTTAGTTTAAGTTCGTGAACGGGTGGAATCCGGCCTAAGGGGACGGTAGGGCCTCACTTTTTGTGAAATCAGTTGTTCCTCAAAATTTCACGTTCCATGAAAGATATTCGAACCGTTCTAATTTTATCCCATAGTATACATGAATACCAACAACTTTTAATTATAAACCTATAAGATTAAAACTTTAACTAAAAGTGGAGGGGGGAAAAACCAAAATTTTTCGGGAATAAAATCATAACTTCTAACCGGTGAACATTCTTGCCGTCGGAAACATTTTTAATCGATAGGCCATTTTTAAGTCTAAAAGAAATGTCTGAAAAGTTTTTCGCTAAAAGTAAAAAATAATATTAATTGCTTCATGAAATCTACCTGTGCTTTCCCCCTGCGGGAACGGATTTTTTGAAATCCAATGATGCAGTTTTTTCGCTATTAATCATAGATTTAGATTTAGCCACTTGAAAAATTTACCTGTATATTATTTTAAGCCGCGGTAGCCTAGTGGTATGGGTAATGGACTGCTGAGACGAGTCTCGGGTTCGATCCCAGGTTTTACCATGGCACACACCAATGACTTTCCGATGCTTTTCGAAGTTATGTGTGTATTTATCGCAGGTTTATAAGTGCCCGGTTAATGGCAATAGGCTCGCCACCTATTACATTGGTACCTAAACATAAACTGGCGAAATGTGGGTGCTAGCACATCTGCCTACCCCTTCGGGGATATAGGCGTGAGTTTATGTTATGTATGTTTATGTTATGTTATATTATTTTCCCTCACACGCATATGTAAGTCTCAGTCGAATTTGATTACATCCTCGATCTTGAGTTGATGGCTTTACTGTATTTGAATTTGATTCCATACTTTACAAATAAATGGGTTTTCATTATCATATTGTAATTCCTCAGGCTAGTAAGATGGTGTGATACAGATTATGAAGCAACGCGGGGTGTTACGGCGCTAGAGGCTCGCGGACTTCATTCCCACTCTGTATTGCTCTACGGCCAAGCTATAGGCGAGGCTCGGGTCACTGTATGCCTTGAAGATATCTGTACTGATTTTAAATTACAAGTGGTGGCCAGTGTAGTACTTACACCTGCCACTGCGATTATTGCACCTGGAGATACACTGCGCTATAGGTAAGTCCATTGCAGTGGATTAGATAGAAAGATAGACCAATTATTCCTGGATAAACTATTGTAACCGACAGGACTATAGTATATATTTGTTTGTATGTTATATTTCTATTAAAACAGGGTAGATAAGTTATCTCAATACTATGGCGATGTCAGAAGTGTACCACATTGTAACACAGAAGTCACTGATTAGTGTACGTCTTGTTGCATCCTTGCTTGGCAAATTAGCCTCGTTTTGAGTCACCAAGGCCATATCCACACTCTTTTGAATATAAGATCATTTATTCACAATTCTTATACCTTGTATAGTCATGATAGATCGTGATTATTACGATATTACCGCTTTGTCACAATCCGATATTGTTGCATTGTATTCCAGGGTCGTAAGAGCACGATCAGGTCGCCTCACTATCGAAGACATATCAGACACTCTCTACTATATGAAAGTGCCCGATTCAAGCACAGCTTTACTAGAAGATTCCATAAGCTTAGTACGAGCCACAAAAATAGGCTACACAAATGTTTACCTATTATCTGGAGCTACAGAAGTTGCCTCTGCGATCCTCACTGTGGCCGAACCCTACAGCATTCGAGTAACACTAAGACCCTCTAATTTACTAATAAGGGGAGAACCTTTTATCATACATAGTATTCTACTGGATAGAGATTTTCATCCCTTATTTGCCGGAAATGAAGTGTTAATAAGGTTATCTGTGGAAGGGGATGCTAGTGTAGATTTAATAAAATCAACGGAAAATGGAACGTTGACTGATGCCGTAGCGCAGAATGCTGGGCCTTTTATTGTAACGGCGAGGCTGCATTCTATAGCTGGGAAGACGATTTCGCGAAAGGTAAGATTAGTTTTTGCAAATTGCATGTAACTGACGTTTTATAAAGTTTAAAAACCAGTTCAATTTAAACAAATGCGTAAGCTTGCGTACGCTATCTAATTATCACTATCACATTAGTTAATTACAACATACAAAACATACACGTACTAAAATATACACGAAGGCACATGTACAAAAAACGCACGCACATATACACCCACAATTTATATACACCTGTTTAGAATACATAGACAAATTCAAGTTTAAATATTTTATGTTCAACAATACTCAGCTTTTTACGATCTGTTTATATAACACCATACTTCCACAATATTGTTCTAACCTGAAATATATCTCTTACAGGTGGAAGGACAAGTATCAGCTGTTGCAGTGGATCCATTGGAAATGGCACCTCCACAATTATATGTAGCATGGACTGACACTATACAGTAAGTTTATCACTAAATTTGACTTATCAGTATTTTTTAGCAGTATGAAAATTCACATTAAGGTAGTATGAATTTTCTAAATCACGTTTTCCTGAGTAACATTCATAGAAAATCACTAATTAATCTAATCTAAAAATCTAAAATCAAATTAACTGTTTTTTTACAGAGAAATTCAACTGCAACATAAAGGCGGTGGCGACGAACCCGTAGTGTGGTCGGACTTAGAGAGTCAGACGGCACAAGGTCTTCTCTCGCTCGCCTCTTCGGGTGTTGTCACGATACGAGGTGTTGGCGAAATCGCCGTGAGAGTTCAGTTGAAAAATTATCCACACATCAGAGCTGTAGGCAGGTAATATTCGAAATATGTTTATTAGTGCTACGTGAAACCCGGTGTTCCCTTAGGATTCAAGGACTCGCTCATTTATTTTATGGGTTGGTATGGTATGGTATGGTTTCGCGAGCTGGTATCCGCAACTCCACGACAAGGCGCGGTTTTTGCGTGAGGGTGGGCATTTCACTCGATCCACCCCAACTCATTGAAGAACGCCAGCAGGCTATTCACGCTGCTGGCAATCTCCTGGAGCGTACCTGTATTTCCGAAGTACTTAACCCTGTATGTGGCGGTTGCAGGGCAGTGTAGGAGCAAGTGTGCCGCTGTTTCTTCCTCTCTCATGCAGGCTCTGCAGAGAGGGCTGTCGGTGATTCCTAAAATAAAAAGGTGTTTATTGAAGGAGCCGTGCCCCGTGATGGCAGCTGTGGCCGTGCGCAGTTGCCGTTTGGTCAGTTGTCGAAGACGCCTGGTCAGTCTATTTTCAAGCACGGGGAGTGCTTCCCTCGCCTGTCTGCAAACTTCCAGATTTGTCCAATAGCTGTTGTGTTGATCTCTCGTTCGTTTGTTTACTATAGTTCGTAGGTATGCAAAGGGGATCGGTATTATGGGCTCAGGTCCCATTACCACCATGTCAGATCCTCTCCTGGCAAGCTCATCTGCTGCATCATTGCCGCGCGAGCCGCTGTGACCCTTAATCCATTGCAACGTTATGTTGTTGGAATGGCCTATTTGGTTCAGTTTACGATGGCACTCCAAAATTAGTCCCGAGTTTATAGTGTGGCTGTTTAAAGCTTGCAGCACGGCCATGCTGTCGGAGAGTATGCGTATTGAGTGGCCTTCCACTCTCCTGGCCATTACCGCTGAAGCTGCCAGGGTAATCCCCATGCATTCAGCTTGAAATACTGTGTTATGGGTCCCCAGCGGTGTTGAAATGGATACATTAAGGTCCTCCGAGAAAGCGCCGGCCCCGGTGCCTGTTCCAGTTTTTGATCCATCTGTGAAAATGCGTAATTCCGTTGGGCATAAAGCCTCACAGCGGTGGTCCTCATGAAGTTGGATCTTGTATTTTTTGTCGAAAACGTATTGTTTGGGTACACGATCATTCATTGCTCCTATCACGGGTATCTCCTTTATGAGATCTGTGAGCAGTGAGGTGTGTCGTGTGTTTCTCTCGCTCCATAGGTTGAGTGCCCTCAGGCGTATAGCCGCAGCTGTTGCTTCTTGGCGGATGAACAGATCCAAGGGTGGGAGTCCGAGCATGGCTTCCATTGCCGCGGTGGGGGTAGATTTCATGCATCCAGTGGTTGCCATGCAGGCTAGTCTTTGGGTCCGTTGTAGTTTAGCCGCTATTGTGCTGTTTTCGGTCTTTGGCCACCAGACGATAGCGCCATACGCTATCATGGGGCGGATTACTGTTTCGTAAAGCCACAGGATGATTTTCGGTGATAGCCCCCATTTTTTACCAATCATTCTTCTGCACTGCCAGAAGGTAATGCCGGCCTTTTGTAATTTATTGTCTAGGTGGCTACTCCATTTTAACTTGCTGTCAAGAATAACGCCAAGGTATTTTACCTCTTTTGACAGTTGGAGTTCCGTGTCAAAGAGTTTGGGTAATCGGTATTCGCCTAATACCCTTTTGTTCGTAAACATTACTAACTCGGTTTTGTTCGGATTCACCGATAGTTCGAATTCCCTGCACCATTTTTCTACAATGCGTAAGGCTTGTTGGGTTAGGTTACAGACCGTTCCCGCTACCTTCCCTGAGATAAGGATTGTTAGGTCGTCGGCGTAGCCTATTGTGTAGTCGCGGTTTTTGTTCAGCCTTGTGATTAGGTCATCTATCACTAAATTCCACAGAAGGGGAGAGATAACTCCACCCTGCGGGCAGCCTTTGGCTATCAGAGCTGTCTGATCTTCTTCCCCAAGGCGAACTACTCTTTTGCTGAGCATGTTTGTTATCCAGTCTGTTAGTACCGGTTCCGCTCCATGTTTTGACAGGGCGGCCTTAATACTGGTGAAGCTGGTTTTGTCGAAAGCTCCTTCGATGTCAATGAACGTTCCTAGGCAGAAGCCTTTTTGTTCGATCGCTTCCTCTATCCGGCTGACTACCAGATGGAGGGCTGATTCCGTAGACTTACCGGAGCTGTATGCGTGCTGGTTTGCATGTAGGGGTAGCTGTTTTAGTGCACCATCTCTCAGCTCCCTCTCGCATAGGCGTTCCATGGTCTTTAGCATGAAGGAGGTCAGACTGATTGGTCGATGTGCTTTGGGATTTGTGTAGTCACCCTTTCCTGGCTTCGGGATGAAAATTACTCCTACTTCCCGCCATCCTTTTGGAACGTATCTGTGTGCCAGAAAGGCTTTAAAGATACGCTCCAGTCTGCTTGCGACTAGTTTGTCGCCCCACTGTAGCATAGCAGGGATGATTCGGTCGGGGCCAGCTGCCTTATAAGGGTGAAAATTACTGATGGCCCACTGGACTTTTTCCAGTGTGACCACTTTGTTTGCGTACTGCCAGTCTCGGGCAGTAGGTGTTATGGTTTCATCGTGCCAGTTGATTGTCGTCGTGAAGACGCATCCAGGGAAGTGGGTTTCGATGAGTACGCGTCTAGACTCTTCTGGCGATGTTGTGAGTGTATTATCCTGTTTTTTAAGGGCGGTCAGTGCCATCGGTTTTGTCTGCGCTAGGACTTTCCTTACCCTGTTTGCTTGTTGGCATGATTCTATGTTCCCACAGAATTTTCGCCATCCCTGTTTGTTTTATGGGTTACATACAAAGCACCTAAGGAATAAGGCTGTTCTTCTGTTGTAAGACTTGTAAGTGCCGATTGGATCCTGAAAAACATGGTTGACGAAATTTGGTTAATAATCTCTGCCTACCCCTTCACGGCAGACGTAGGGTATATGTATGCTGAGTATACCGTGTAACTAGGGGAAAATCTTGACAATGTACCCACTCTAGATGCGCAAACCGATATTTTAGGTCTCTTTGCTAGTAAGTAGTAAGTACGGGGCGCCACTGCGGAGGCGCACCAATCAACCAATCATAGATATGTAAATAAATTTTTTGCCAAACTTTTTAACTTTTGTTACAGATTTTTGCCTCAAACTCTTGACCAGCCCTTTCTTTTTAACATCCTCACCTTACGTTTTTTATAAATCGTTGAAAATACATCAATTTGTTACAGAGTGTGGTCAGTTCCAGCGGAAATAGTGCAAGTATCAAGCACAGGACACGCGCGAGTGGGCAAGGCGCATCACTTGCATATAGCACTCACAGCCACACATCCAGATACAGGGGAATTATATAATTTTCACTCGTAAGTATTCAGAAACGGTACTTCACCTATGAATAGAATATAATTCAATCTAAATGGTAAAATCCAGCTTAAGTCATATATTCTTTGTGTATATGATATCTTGGTTTATAAGATATATGTGGTATTTTTGCAGATGTAACTGCGACTCGTTCGCAGTGTCGCTGTTGGAAGGGCCCGAACCGCATAACGTCACAGCCGCTAAATGGGTGCAACCTATAGGTTAGTACTAAACTCTCATTTGCTTGAATTTCACAATCACCTAATTCCAGTTAAAGAAACATATTTTTGACATAATTATCCATCTACATTTCGAGGAGCTCTTTGAAGGAGTTATTTTCAAGACCTTTTAAGGGAACATTTTTGGGGCCCACGCCAACCTCACCTGCTAGTCAGTACACCTCTTTATTAAAGGACGGTAGAAACTCTGGCGGAGGCTTTTCTCTTGTGGTTGTTAGGTTCCCATAAAAGCCAAGATAAGCCATATAAATTATGGGAAATAATGAGTAGGAGAGTGGACTTCTGGCTACAATTTTTGCAACGTTTCCTGGGTGTGTCATGGTACCTGGCTGAGATGGGCATAAATTTCCTTTCCTGAGACTTTACCTTCAGCTTACCATCAGGTGAGGTGAAGTCAAATTGACGTGTCCCAAATATAAAAAAAAAATATAAAAAACATTGGGAACGGGACGCAGAAACTAGATAAATTTGATGATGAATTTTGCCACGACAGCTACAAAACAGTCTTTCGCTATACTCAATTGTTTGTTATGTACAGCCGGTATAGTAATATTATTATACCTAGTCAGGTCATAAGTATTGTCACACAGTAAAAACATTTCTTTTAGAATGCTGGCCACAAAAAAGTTTATTGAATTCAAAATTCGAATTGTTCATGAAAATAAAAATGTATACTTTTTAGAATTTTACTCATTTTTAAATATGGAGTGGACGCTTAAAGAAGACCGTGTTGCAGTTATTGCGTTGCATCGTTTCGGTTACGCGCCAATTCAAATTTTTGACATACTGAAAAATTTGAATATAACCAAAAGATTCGTTTATCGTACCATCAAACGATACAATGAAGACTCTAGTGTAGATGACAGGTCAAGAAGTGGTCGCCCTCGGTCTGTTAGGACTCCAGCAGTGATAAAAGCTGTGAAGGCGCGAATTCAAAGAAATCCCAAACGTAAGCAGAAACTGTTGGCCCTTCAGATGGGGTTAAGCAGAACCACGGTGAAAAGGGTGTTAAATGAAGACTTAGGGCTTCGGGCATATCGAAGAAAAACAGGACATCATTTAAATGCTCGTCTAATGGACCTGAGACTGAAGAGATGCCGCGGTTTGTTGAAGCGGTACGCGGGAAAAAAATATCGGGAAATTCTTTTTTCGGATGAAAAATTTTTTGCCGTAGAAGAGAGCTACAACAAACAAAATGATAAGGTGTACGCACACAGTAGTGAAGAAGCGAGCAACCGTATTCCGCGTGTCCAACGAGGTAATTTTCCATCCTCGCTCATGGTATGGTTGGGAGTTTCTTATTGGGGCTTAACAGAGGTACATTTTTGTGAGAAAGGTGTAAAAACGAATGCAGTTGTGTATCAAAATCTCATACCATGTTCAATAACAGGCACTGGGTATTCCAACTAGATTCGGCGCCAGCTCATAGAGCGAAGAGCACACAAGACTGGCTGGCGGCGCGTGAAATCGACTTCATCCGGCACGAAGACTGGTCCTCCTCCAGTCCAGATTTGAGTCCGTTAGATTACAAGATATGGCAACACTTGGAGGAAAAGGCGTGCTCAAAGCCTCATCCCAAATTGGAGTCACTCAAGACATCCTTGATTAAGGCAGCCGCCGATATTGACATGGACCTCGTTCGTGCTGCGATAGACGACTAGCCGCGCAGATTGTACGCCTGTATTCAAAATCACGGAGGTCATTTTGAATAAACTTTATTGTCATAAGAATCTATGTTTTGTTAAGTTCATTTTGGTATATAAATGGTTACATTCAATTATTTTATATTAAACATGTGACAGAATTTATGACCTGACTGTGTATAGTTTATTATTGGTTATTGTTATTAGTATGTAGTTCAGTACAACCTATTCTACATAATCTCCTCCCAACTAACTATAGTTACGTCCAATAGCTTAGTGATATTGTTATATTGAATACATGACATGAATTTTGGGATTTAAGGTTCTGTGTGCTTAAAATACCGGTGATAAACCTAGCTCAGCAGCAGATGTATAACTATGTGTGTACAAAACTTCAAAATCTTCGTATTTTTGAATAATTGTATGAACAGAGTATTCCCATGCATTTAGTTCATCATTTCGTTTTCGAGCACGGCTTCCGGTACGTACTTGTAGTATGGCAGCCTCTGCTCGATGAGCCAGTATTTAAGGACAAGGCTCGTGATGGAGTATCCTGGCTCCTTGGTTGTGTCTATGCAGATACTCAGTGTTCCGGAGGTCTCATGTCTGAGGGACTCACCGGGAACGGTGGCACAAACGACATACGTCCGCCGTTCCATCCCTCAGTATGTATATATTATTATTAAATAGAAGTCATTGTTCTCAAGTAGTGGTATTGGTGAACCTTGTCTCGCAGAAGGCGCATGCTGCGTTGTGGAGTGCGTGTGGAGCGCGCGAGGCGTGTCGACGCTACGGGTATCCCGCGGTCGTGTTGGTGACACGACGCGCGTGGCGGTACGCGCCGCTCCTAACATCTTGTGGCCGTCGCACGTGGCTGCGTTGCCTTCCGCCACCCTACCGGTTTGTATTGTTACGATATCCTACTATCTTATTCTATACTATTATAAAATTGTAAATGTAAATTGATTGTGTCTGTAAATTGGAGAAAAAACTTTGGTTATATTAAATGAACGATTCTGAACATAAAAAATGTTTTTCATAAAGGTCTTTGTTAGACTTAAAATCTGCCGTACGTTTTATTGTGATTAGTTAGTAGAACCGGAGATATGACCAGAAACGATTACCGACCTCGGCACGGGCGGAGTCGCAGGCATCAGCTAGTCTTATATATAACTGAAATAACACATAGGCTACTTTATATCCCTGGAATAGGTTCCCATGGGTTGCGGGAACGTGATCAAAATTCCGGGTGGAGCCGTGGGTATCATATGGTTACTTTATATTGTCACTAAGTGTTGTATATATTGTATTAGTCCTTCACCCATGGTGAAGGACTAATACTCTTTAAAAAAACCAGTGACACGTCGGGAGTGCTGACAGAAGTGAAAACTTGAATAATTACATGTGTATTTTTTGGATCGTCAGGAAATATTTACAGAGGTGTCGGTAACAGTAACAGTGTTGCGAATTCAATTGTTTTTTGCCACCTCAAAAATGCCCGAAGCTCCTAAAGAAATGTTCACTTCAAAAAGTAAGTGTTAACACATATTATTTTATTCAGGTGCTAGCAGAAGGTGAAGCCTTGGTCCCCGTGTCAAGCGAGACCAGAGTGTCAGAACTAGTAAACCGTGATGGGCCACCTCCGCACCGTTATCCAGACGTACAACTGTTTACATTGAAGTGTAAGAGGGTATGTATTTAGCTATATTTACGGCTCTATTAATTTTGAGACATCAAAATGGCCAATTTGTTAATTATCCTTAAACATAAAATATGTAGTAACTATTGGCATTGCAATGCCAAACATGTTCAGGGCTGAGCTATCACCCTCATATGGTGCAACCAATTCCATCAATTCTTTTCTTTGCCGCACCATGAAGATTTGGAATTCTTTTCCAATACACGTGTCTCCTTCTTCCTAAAATCCCTGTTTCTTTAAGCGGGCGTGTAAAATGCATCTGATGAGCCGTCAAACAAAGAGCCACCATTGTGGCATTATTTGTATCTGCAATGGTGACTCGCATTCTTGAGACTTCTCCTTTAGCCTTTTCTTTTTATTTTATATTGACGTGCTCTAATTAAAAAAAAACTAAACTACATCTCTTCTCTTAAAGCTTATCTCAATTTTATCAATATCGATTACAGAAGGGCGAGTCTCGGCAAGAGCTGGTGTCACAGACGGACGAAGAGCGCGAGTCAGTTGCATTAGAGGCGTCGTGTGCGCCGCACGTGTCGCGAATCCGACTAGAACCTTCTGCGACACCCGGCAACTGTTCTGGTGGACCTAAGTATGCATTGATTCCGTATCTGCCTACGACATACTTTTACATCATCCGATCGCCAATCCCGGTTGCATTCAACGCTTGGAGCCCAGGGTTTGTTCTCCCAACTCTACCTTTCCTTAATTTGGTTAGGTTGACATATACGGGACACGACTGCCGTTTGGTCCCCCAAAACGAAAGAAAAGCGTACGCCAGAGCCACTTCTGTTAACTAGCAGATGTAGCGAGATTTTCGTGTAAGGTTGGCTTCATAAACCCAGGGCAATGCCCTTTACTATCAATGGAATAATACTATTTTAAAATGTTACAGAGTATGGCTCCGCCCTGGTCAGGAAGTGGTTGTAAAAGTGACACTAATGGACGCTATTGGACGTGAACTGTTGGATGAAAACGGTCCGAGGATGTCGTGGGATATTGAACCTCATCACCCAGGGTTACATTACAAAGCAATTGACAGGCTGTTTGTTGATCATCATCCAGAGTATTTACCTGTACCGGTGCCAAATAAGTATTATCAGGTGAGGATGAAAATACGCCTAATTTATGTTTTTTTTTAATATACCTACTGATCCTTGCTTCACTTTCACAAGATTAGGAAGAGGTGTATACCCATACCCATATTGTGCTAGCTGTTTTGAGTTACATAATAAGGGGCGAACGTATTGCTCTCAAACAGATACTTTTTGAAGTCTCAGAGCTGCTGAAAATTTCCTACAGATAATTTTCTAACCCCAATAACCCATTCCACCCAAGGATCGAACCGAAAAGCTTATACACAGCAGTCGGATTTAGTACCGAGGCATCCTAGTATATTTTACCTATAATAGCCTACAAATCCATGTATATCTGTGAAAAATTTGGGGGATGGTGGAAGTGGGATAAATTCACAATGGTTTTTTATTTTTTACTAGCTGACCCGGCAGACTTCGTACTGCCTCAATCGATAACAACTTCCATATTTATTCGCCTTCTCTGGACCTCCACAAATAATTCAAGACCAAAATTAGCCAAATCGGTCCAGCCGTTCTCGAGTTTTAGCGAGACTAACGAACAGCAATTCATTTTTATATATAAAGATTATAATGTAAATTACAAATTCAGTACAAAAATCTTATGATGCTACATAAACTCATTCGAGTTTTTCTGAGTAGAACATTTTTATCGACAATCAGTTTAGTAGTTAGGGCATTACACGAAATAATTAAATTTGCAGTGGATAGGTTACAATAAAAATGCCACTGCCTCGCTGGAGGCAAACCCGCCAGCTGGCAAACGTATTTTAATTGCACTCCGAGTATATCACAGGACACTTCAGCATCTACAGTATGATGTTTTGTTTACAAGTTTTAATGGTGTCTGTTGCTTGTAAAGTATGAGTACTGTTTCTTACAGGTAGTGACAACTGATGATCTAGCTATAGGCTGGAATGGAGCACTGAAAGCCAGTATTCCTGACGCAACCGCGTCTATACAAGCAAGAGTTGTTGCACCATTGAAATGTGATCCGCTAAAGGCAAGTACTTTTTATTTCATGGGAAGCAAGCTATGGTCGCATGATGAATGTCACCGTATCCTTTGGCCATTTGTAACAACAATGGGTGCGCTTTATTATAGAATTTTTATAGCCATTATATTGACAAGTGACAACAGTGATTTGTGTGAAAACTGACCTCATATGACTGGATTGCATTTCATATAGGAAAGAAACTTGTTTCAGCTTACTTGTTGAGTGAATGACTGATTAGAGAAAGTATATGGGGTTCAACACATTATATAGAAAAAAAACTAAAATCAAGAGAATGTTAAAGATGGTACATATTGTGGGATTCTGGAAAGAAAATAAAGCATAGTGAATGCTGGTTGTGACTGTTGGTGTCTTTGTTGGAAATAATAGTAATACTATTGTAGTAGACATACAGTTTCGAGCTGAGCTAGGTATTGAAAATAAAACAATAAAATATAATTTGTGTTAAATCATCTGAACAATAATAAAGAAAACAATAATTGAAGAGGGAAACCCACCACCCAATGTGAACTCACTCCTAACCCAAGAATTTTTTTTTTTAGTTAATTTAGTGAATTTTTTAGTTAATTTAGTTAATGAATACTAACCATTTTATTAGCAGTATTTACTTTAAAAAAATGATATATATACATCTTTAAAGGTCAATTTAGCTTGGGAGGGAGAGACAGTTAACAACATTGCGGCAATATCGGGCGGCAGCGGTCGCTACACAGTGGAGTCACCTAAAGGAGTGTCAGCGTTAGTGCAGGATGGGAAGCTCGCTGCTACAGTGCCTGGCCCGGGCTCTTACGAGCTGCTTGTCACAGATCTATGTGTGCAAGGTGAAAGGCAAACTGTTGAGGTAAGTCTGTATATATTTGTATTGTTATATTCAAATTTCCAAGGAGAATGATGGCTTTTTTTAAGCTTCTCCTTAGTTTGGCAAAGGGTGGGTGGGTGTAATATTTAAAAAATATGAATTTCATAAAGGGATTCATAGTGTTCTGTTTATTAGTCGATGCTAAATTTTGACTTATCTAATTGATTTTCTCATGGATTTGGGTGTTTTCATACAAAACTTACAATACGTGAGAATGTTTAATTTTATAGTGATGTAACCTACGAAGTTAAAGATTGACTTTCTGAGCCTGTCATTATCATTTCTTTCTAGGTTTACATAGAAGAGGTCTTAAGCGTAGAAGTACTAACTTCCCGCGCTGTAGGAGTTAACGCTTGTATCCCTATCACTGCACTTATACAAGGAGTATCACACCGCTATCTTTCCACTGGAAGAGCCCCAGACTTTAGAACTTCCGGCTATGTCACCATTAAGGATGATGTCTTATGTGGAGTACAAGAAGGGACTGGGGCGGTTAGGGCAAGCTTTGGAGGGGTTTGGAGTCCTGAAGTTGAGGTGAGTGTGGCAAATTTTAAGATTTCATAGCAATTTCTCTATTCTCGTTCTCTTTATTTATACTTTAATAATAATAAATCATTTTACTAGTTCTATGGGCGTCTCCGGTGGTGTCGAAAACTAATCCTCGATTTTCATACTATTGAATGCACACGGGCTTGAACCGACTAAAACCGCACGCCGTCTCGAGTCTTAAGACTCGGGGTGTAAGGTTGCCCATAGAGCATATCTCTCGCACCCCGACTGCCCCTGGGCCATCTGCGGATTCGAGATGGGGAACCACGGTGCCCCGGTTTGGAGGAGGGGCGCTAGTCGCGGCCTGCTTCTGCTGGGGTGACAGGCCGCCTCACTTGCCACTCCAAGGCCTGCGCTCATGGAGGACAGAGGTCGACCTCCGGCGCCTGAATCGCCTGCGACGCGCGGCGAGCTTGTTGCGGGCTCGGCGGGCCTGCACCAGAGCCTCGTTCGTAATCAACAGTTATACTGGCTACCGCCTTGGGACCCCGAAGATTTTGTACACCTTTTCGTTCATTGTCATAATGTATTCGCGGCTTATATTTCAAGGTACGGTTATTGATAGCTTACTCGAAATGAAGTGATATCTTAGTGTTAATTATGCTGTTTCAGGTGTTAGTATTCCCGCCATTAGAAATAGTACCGAGTAAAGCTCGCGTGCCGCCCAGCGCCCGCCTGCAACTACGTCATAGAGGTGGGCCCCCGCCGCACCTCGCTACTCTGCACTACAGAGCTGTCAGTGGACTGTCACATGTTGAGGTGAGACTGTGTTATGCTAAAAACTTTTTTTTTCGTCTAAGAGCCTTGATTTTAATGCAATTATAATTCATCATTGTCAACCTCACAGCGTTAGAGCCGGTTGTAGCCATAGCTTGTACCTTCCGGGTTCAGCTCTACCTCTTAATTTGGCTTTTGTGGGAGTGACTACCGTTTGACCTCTCAGCCCTGAGCGGAAAGCCTGCGCCTGAGCCTCGTCCGTCAATCAGCAGGTGAGTTTTGCTTGGGCCTCAAAGATCTTAGGGTAGACCCATACACATTAAGGTAATTAAAAGTATCGCACTATTATGTATATCATATTATTACTACTAGCAATTATATTACTTTTCACTCGGTGTTTGGTGATCACAACGTTATATTTATTTTATTTTTTAGGTATCACCTTCGGGTTCTGTTCATGGTTTATCGACGGGTACGGCGCGTATCAAGTTGGTGGCTGCAGACATCGCCAATGTGGAGATGGCAAGCGCGGAATCTGAAGTAGAGGTAAAACTTTTGAAGCACTTAATAATTTAAAAAAATGTAAAAATAAGATGAATGTACAGCTAAAAAAAAAACTTTTTAATTTAAGTTGTATATCTGTAAGTTTTTGTTTTGTTTTGCACAATTATTTGAATGAAACGTGATTCTTAATTACAGCTTTTTATTGCATATTTCTGTATGCTAATCAATATTTGAGCCGACGTTGCATGTCACTCTCCTATACACTTTTTATAAAATGGAAATACTTGTGGCAGGTGATACCAATCTCAGGCATCCGCGTCCGGGCCGCGACACAAAGCCTCCTGGTGGGAGCCCCGAGCCCCGTGTGGGTGGAGGCGGGTGGGCTGAGCGCCGCGGCCCTCGGCGCTCTGCAGCCCGCGCCGCGCGTCACTTGGACGCTGAGAGACCCGGCCGCCGCGCGACTCTATACCACACACGCCGATGGTGAGGGCTTGCAACTATTTTATTATACCTACAAACTTTGTTTCTTCATTATTTACTCGAATATCACACATTCACACACAAAAAAAAACGATTTTTACCGGATAACGGATCATTGTAAATATTAAATCCTTCTAAACCTACACTTGGGTCTTAAGTCAGCAACTCAGCAACGCGATGGACCCGGCACCCGCACGGAGAATCCATGGATTGCTAAGAATATCGGTCTGTCTTTTGATTTCAATTATGTTTCTATTTATATATATTAAATAATCCTATGGAGAGCTTAAATATAATATCCCGAAGGGAATATCAGCCCTGCGAGTTTATTCCGGGCAGCTTACTGACGTGAAAATCAGCTTGACTGAGTTGGCCGTTAAACGAAATACTTTTAAGGACAAAAAACTGTTGCTAATGAAATTTTATTTGTCAGCCAAAGGCTAGCCTTTTAGTATAACGTAAACCCTTAAATCCTAGATGGCAATTTTAAGATTATTAGCCCTATTTTAGGGAATGTTTTCAAAACTAATTCGTGCCATTTTGTGAAAACAATCTAACAAAAAAAAAATGGTTGCCAAGGCCTGTACTTCAGTATTATTCGCCGCTGCAATCTCTTTTTTTTTTCCAAAATTTTCATTTTATACTTGATTAATATCAGCGTCTGGTTGCAACAATTTCATGGACTGCTGTCTTGACCAGTAAATTTTGTTATACAGATATGCTGGAAAGATCTGTTGCCGAAGGTTTATCAGTGCGAGTAGTGCCTTTGAAACCTGGAGTTATTACTATTGACGTCAGAGTACGGAATATGGGACAGGTAAATAGAATTAATTCACTATTAATATTACGTTTTTTTAAGTAATATACTTATATATTTTAAATTTGAATAGAGTAAGACTTGAATGCATAAAGCTACAAAACCTATAACAAACAATATCAAAACAAACAAAATCATAAAAAAAAATATTATAAACATAGGGTAGTTAGTGATATGAAAATCATAATTTAGGTATATAGGCTTAGGGCACGCCGCAATAGCGGCGGTAAGGCCCATCATGGAGGATTGGCTGGAGAGGCGACACGGAAGCCTCTCCTACCGACTGACGCAGGTGATCTCAGGGAAGGGGTGCTTCGGGGACCACCTGCATCGGATCATGAAGGGGCCAACGCCTGAGTGTCATCACTGCGACGCGAACGAGGACTCAGGGCTGCACACGCTGGCGGACTGCCCGGCGTGGGAGGCGCCGAGGCGTGACCTCGTGGCAGCCATCGGGGTGGGAGTCCTCTCGCTCGGCAGCATGATTGCGGCAATGGTGCGGAGCGCGAGCGCGTGGGCCGCCGCCGCCTCCTTCTGCGAGCATGTAATGCTCGCGAAGGAGGTGGCGGAGCGCGCCCGGGAGAGACTTAGAACTCTCCCGGTCCGCCGAGCCCGCAACTTGCTCGCCGCGCGTCGCAGGCAACTCAGGCGCCGGAGGTCGCTTAACGACCTCCGTCCTCCATGAGCGCAGGCCTGGGGGTGGCGGGTGAGGCCACCTGTCACCCCAGCAGAAGCAGGCCGGGACGGTGGGGCGACAAGCGCCCCTCCCCCAAACCGGGGCAAGACGGGGACACCGTGGTTCCCAAACCCGAGGGGGCCATCTCGAAACCGGAGATGGCCCAGGGTCAGTCGGGGTGCGAGGGATATGCTCTATGGGCAACCTTACACCCCGGCGCCTGTAGACCCGAGACGGCGTGCGGTTTTAGTCGGTTCAAGCCCGACATAACCGCCCCCGCTGACACGCGGGGGGGTATCCGAAGGGATTTCCGCACGATAAAAAAAAAAAAGGTATATAGGCTTGGGGTGCGACTGGTTGGATCACCTCCAAGTTTGGTGCACCCTGGGCAACGTGGGCGATGACGCATCATTGATTGCTCCTCTGGAGTAGCTGGCGTCAACGTCAACGGCCAAGAGTCTGACCAACCGGCCCTTTCCAGGGCCAGCTGACCCCATTGCACGAGGGGGTCGGGGTATGGCGGGCCTGCAAGGCCCGCGGGGGGGCGTGGTCGCTCCAGGTACCCCTCTGCTGTTATCGAGGGGACACTGCGAATGGCAGGGTCAGTCGGAGTGCGAGGGATATGCTCTTTGAGTAACCTTACACCCCGGCGTCTGTAGACCCGAGACGGCGTGCGGTTTTAGTCGGTTCAAGCCCGACATAACTATAACCGGTATATAGGCTTATAGATTTATAGCCAAGTTGTATCACTGCTTGATCTTAAGCACTATAAATCTATATATATATATATATATATATATATATATATATATTATATATATATTGAAAACAAAGTCGTGTTAGTGATGACCGGGATAAAATCAAGAACGGACGGACCGATTTTCATGATCTTTGATTTGTCTCCGCCTTTACGGTTACGTTCAACAAAATAAATTCTAAAGATTTAGATCGGAAAAATTCTGCTGATAAGCGAATCAACATAACTTGATTCTAAGTCTGAACGAAGTTTGCCGGGTCAGCTAGTATGTTATGAAAAACATTCATTTTCAAAGGCTGCTTGCAAGTAAATTCCAAAAAATCGATAATAAAACAGGTTAATAAACAAATCGTCAGTAGCTTAGTGGTTAAGAGTCGGCCTCACGATCGAGAGGTCCTGGTTTCGAATCCTCTACTCCAACTCCACTACCAACATGAACCCACTCCTAACCCCAGCAATTGGCGGGTTTGAAAGATCTACCTATAGCTACACTTTGTATATAACCATATACAAAGTGTAGCTATAGGTAGATCTTTCAACCGAATCATATGAGTGGTCTCTAAAACCCACCATTTGTGGTCTTCACAAGCAGGTTTGGCCTGTATTGTAACTACTTAAATGACTTAATCCCCAGGTGGCAGAAACTCGATCCTGGGACAGTACAATAGAAATCCTTGGTATCTCAGACGTACGCACATCTGTTGAGGGTCTGTCCAAGGAACTGACCTCAAGCGACCGACTCGCTGTGGCCGTAAGCTCAGTCATAAAACTAAAGTCTTTACCCAGAGGCACTTGGAAAGCGTATGAAGATGGAGCATTTTCTTTGAGTTCCGCTGGAGAATTGAATGCAATAAGACCTGGTCATGGCGTAGTCGTGGCCCAGCATAGAGATGAGAGGAATAACATTTATAGAGAGACTGTAAGTATTTATTATAATTTTCTTATATATTCCTCTTCTTATATGTTTTATACGTTATTTTATGTTAACTGTAGTAACTGTCTGGCAGTAAGACCATTAGCATACACGTCAAGCTTCTTGGGTGTTGGGTATGGGCCTCGGTAAAAGGTGTAGCTCTTACCGGGGCCCGGCGCAGGCACACGTATGGGTGTGGTATTTAAAATTTGAAACAATAACACTTAGCAAGACTAAGTTTCTCAGCAACAAACATTTCTTACACGAACTAACCGTGTCATAAATGAGGTTATATTGATATCTTCTCATGCAATATGAGTGATTTCGCGAGGGTTCTCTTATATGTAGTTTGCCTATAAATATTAAATGTTGTAACGTTGTGGATTCTTTATAAATCTAATTAAAACAATATCCGTAAATTAATCGATATTTTAGTATGTTTCTATAATATATTACTAATTATCTATGGTTGTGCGAGCGAGATTGGACAGCACTAGCCCAGTCATCAACTGACGGCTCTTATATCGTCCCTTTCCTTGGAACCTTCGCCAAGGAAGGTCGCTTTGACCCCGTGGCCAACTGCTGTCGGCTCCGGGTAAGTTTTGAGATCAACATTTCCTACTTCTTTCTACAGGTGAAGACTTTCCAGCGGTGCAGCTTATTGCCTGCTAAAAAGCATGGCTTAATATATTTTTATTTTATTCTGTGTGCTATTTCAGCCTACCTATTTAGTGCCACGAGGCCGATGACCCCTACGGTCAGAGGTCGCGGCACCAGCTTGTGCTGCCTATTTATATTTCTTTTATTATAGCTTCTAGCTACGCTGCAGTGCCGCTGGGAGATTCTCTTCACCTGCTATTTTAGCGGGTCACTTGGACGTAGTTACCTAGTGACAAACTGACCCGCACCTTTTCTATTTCCAGGGTCTTCGCACCGGGCTTCGCACCATCTTAGCGGTAGCGAGGCACACCAGCGGAGACCCTGGCACGCCGGCATCACCACCAGCCACGTGTCCACTAGCTAAGTGCATACTAACATCTTGCACAACGGACCGAACAACACCACGGCAGAATATTTATTATGAATCCATCCCCTGAGGTTCATTTACTCAAATACCAGATATAAATTTATGTAACATTCTATTCGCGATTATAATCTCATACTATACATTGTAATCAACCTTTTATTTAACTCTCTGCTCGCCCTAGCCGGTAGTAAGTCTTAATTACATTCATTATTTAATTAATTTTCCCAGTGCATAAAGTCACACCTTAAACTTTATTGTAACTTCATTTACAAACCCTCATAAAAACATTAAATCGTTACATTGGCGCCTTACAAGGTATTATTCTGCCGTAGGTATTGTGTGTTTGGTCCGTAAGTACTTTATTTCTTCTTATTTTCCTCTTTATTTTACCAGTGTGGTGATTTTTTTCACCAATTTTATTGTTATTTTTCATTTTAACTAAATGAAGGTAGTTGAAAATAATTATTAATTTCAATTTTTTTATAATTAACTGAATAATGCATACTTTTTCCATTATATTAGTGAAATTACTCATTTATTTAACTAATTACTTGTGTTAAATATAACAACAAGGCTAATTAACATTACTTTTTACAAATATTTTGCATTTTTAACATCTAGACTGGTTTAATACCTCTTATGGTCATTTTAACTGCATATTATACTATTATACCCACTGGTAAATTAAGGATCTATTTGCTTTTGTTTTCTTGGACTTGTTGATCTCAACCATATCTACTTACTTTTTTATTCCATTTTTGTATACCCCGTCAGTGAATTTATTATACTTTTTATACTTGCTTACCTTTTATGTGCAATATAATAACATATATTAGGTTATTATATTAACCTATTGCTGGTTGAAATTTATCTTTATTTTGATATAGTAATACTATTTTGTTGTGTTATACACAAATAGTTTATTACTCACTGACAGGTTACATATATACTACTTGATTTTACTAGTAGGTACCTTATATTGAACTAAATTACTTACCTAATTTTTATGTCAATCTCGCTCATCGCACCATAGCTTTTATATTTTACTTAACTTTGGGTTCATTTACCTTTTAAATTTAATACTTACTCAACTGTTTTGTAGTCAGTGTTGCTTGTTGTCGGATTTCTGTATCCAAATTGGCTTATGTATTAGAAAAAAAAAAATTAAAACATAATTCTTTGAAAAAAAATACAAAGAATAAAAGATCTGCATACAACTAATAAAATCTTTGAAAAGAACAACAAAGATAATAAATACTTAAATTTGTAGACTTCGTCTTGTTCTGCATATTGTTGGATTGTTGTGTCTGGTATAGTTTAGTCTTTAAAATCATTACCGCTTATATAAATTGACCGTTCAAAGTCAGCAATGCATTAGCCATTTTCCCCCGAGTCCTTTTAAAATGACTTGTGTCATAACTATAAACTAAATATAGGTAAAATAATCAATATAATTCATACAAAACATTTTTAATCAAACATAAAACAATACAAGGATCTAACCTAACTTAATAAATTTATTAATTAAATAGCAACCTAACTTCTTAACTATGAACAACACTTGTTTTGTTCTAATAATCACTATTGTTGTAAATATATGTAAATATTCAATAAACTTTCCTTTGCACTTAAACACTCTTATACACTATTGTGGCAAACAAATATATACCTACACATACTTGTAACTAAAACTTGCATTTTATAATTATTGCACTGTGGTAATACACTACCTATATCTCAATACTACAATGGTCATAATGATATTTGTACCTAAAAAAGGTCACCAGTAAAAATTTTAATTTCATGTACCTACCAACTTGTTCACATATTACGAAAACTTTTATAATTTAAATAACTCATGTATCCTGTTGGTAGACACGGTCTACAGGTCAATTATGTCTTCTTACTAAGTAATGTAACACTTTTCAATTGTTATTACATCTTCGGTTCGTATATTTGAACAAAAGTTTGTTTTGAAATTGTTTGAAACTTAGTTGTCAAACGTCATATGGTTTTGACAATCAAAAAGGTTGCCAGTATACTAAAATATAAAATTACTACTAGTTATTGTTTAAAAAATTGTCTTGTTTTTTTAAAAACAAAATAATATTATTCTTTCATGAATACCAACTTTTGGACTTTTGTATTAATATTAAATATTAATATCTTTAACCTATTGGTTAATGTTATATCATGTTGTAATACTTTTCTTAGGATGACTGTTCCCTTTTATGTTTCTGTTTTTTTTGAACAAAACATTAAAATTTATTCACTGGTGAATAAAGAATAATATTTATTTTGGACTTGCCCCAAAATAATTTATTATATATATATTTCAACTTATTAGTTTTCAACTTCGTAATTATTTTGCCTGTTGCAATTTTTTGTATGATCCGTTGGATCAACCCTAAAATGCCTTCATGGTCATTTTGAACTTGAAAAATACTTTTTTTAACTTTTTGCCACATAATATAAATATAAACATAAACGACTACAAAACTTTAGAGAAACTACTTACCTTGTTGAACCCTGGGTTCTTAATTTTTTTGAAATTTTGAAAATTTTTTTTGAACACTAGTTGTTCCAATTGCAACTGATGTTTGCATACATACTCACTGATGTGGGTCAAATAATAAACTATTTTACTTTAAATAATAACACTTTAATAATAAATTGACTTGGTCATAACTTTAAAAGTTGTTAATTATATATTTTTGACAATTTAATTGTCTTTATTGTTTTAAATCATAATTACCCTACCACTACTATATATTTTCTTCTTCTTTTCTCCTCTCTTTGAGATGGAACTTTGAACTTCATGTTCGTTTTCTTTTATTATTAGGCTTTGCCTAGTAAAGGTTGTTGTGGGTCGGTTGGCGTTTTAAACCAACTGATGTTGTTTTTGGGTCCGTTGGCGTTTTAAACCAACGGATACCTTACCTTGGTGCTGGTATATTCAACCAGTCACCAGGAGTTTTTATGGTTTTATACCATTTGTGGGTCCGTTGGCGTTTTAAACCAACGGATACCTTTTCTTGGAGCTGGGATAACCAGTATCTGGGTATTGTTTTTTATGGTTTTATACCACTATTATGCTGAGCGGTCGTGCAAACTCAGTTCCAAAAACAAGCCTTATTGCATATCTTTGTTATGTCTTCTTCCGAGCGGTTTGCAAACTCGTTAAATAAGCCTCATTGCAGATGCGGTATTGTATACATCTAAAATAAGCCCTATACTAAAAACATAACACTTTCTCTTTTAGAGTCGAAAATATATAGTGGTATTTATTGCTCTTTTTCTTTCCATTGGAATTGTTGTCTGTGATATTTCAATATTTAACATCTTGTTAGATTTACGTCTGAGTCTCCAGCGCCTATTATCCTGGAAACTCTCTTCGGAAGGAAGCGTGTGCTACATTATTTAAGTGGTAACCGCAAAGTATGGATGAAAATGATAGAGGAGGTATGTAAGAAAGTATGTATGTGTAAGCGTAAGTCAAGCATTGTATGGAGCAGACCAGTATCGGGTTTTTGGGTAACAAAAACCCTGAACTAATTGAGGGGGTATTGTAACGTTGTGGATTCTTTATAAATCTAATTAAAACAATATCCGTAAATTAATCGATATTTTAGTATGTTTCTATAATATATTACTAATTATCTATGGTTGTGCGAGCGAGATTGGACAGCACTAGCCCAGTCATCAACTGACGGCTCTTATATCGTCCCTTTCCTTGGAACCTTCGCCAAGGAAGGTCGCTTTGACCCCGTGGCCAACTGCTGTCGGCTCCGGGTAAGTTTTGAGATCAACATTTCCTACTTCTTTCTACAGGTGAAGACTTTCCAGCGGTGCAGCTTATTGCCTGCTAAAAAGCATGGCTTAATATATTTTTATTTTATTCTGTGTGCTATTTCAGCCTACCTATTTAGTGCCACGAGGCCGATGACCCCTACGGTCAGAGGTCGCGGCACCAGCTTGTGCTGCCTATTTATATTTCTTTTATTATAGCTTCTAGCTACGCTGCAGTGCCGCTGGGAGATTCTCTTCACCTGCTATTTTAGCGGGTCACTTGGACGTAGTTACCTAGTGACAAACTGACCCGCACCTTTTCTATTTCCAGGGTCTTCGCACCGGGCTTCGCACCATCTTAGCGGTAGCGAGGCACACCAGCGGAGACCCTGGCACGCCGGCATCACCACCAGCCACGTGTCCACTAGCTAAGTGCATACTAACATCTTGCACAACGGACCGAACAACACCACGGCAGAATATTTATTATGAATCCATCCCCTGAGGTTCATTTACTCAAATACCAGATATAAATTTATGTAACATTCTATTCGCGATTATAATCTCATACTATACATTGTAATCAACCTTTTATTTAACTCTCTGCTCGCCCTAGCCGGTAGTAAGTCTTAATTACATTCATTATTTAATTAATTTTCCCAGTGCATAAAGTCACACCTTAAACTTTATTGCAACTCCATTTAAAAACATAAACATAAAAACATAAAACAAAAACATTTAATCGTTACAATGTATCATATTTTACTACCGTTTTTTTACTTGATGTTTTTGTTGTTTATCAAATTAGGTGTATAATTTCCTGTAATGGTAGTGTTAAGGTTGAAATAAATAAAGTTTTATAGTAATAAACCTAGTTTTCACAATGAATGTTTATCTTGCAGGCTATCCACGTAGAAATCGCAGTGCCGTTGTACTGCACGGCGGAGCCTGCGGGTGAGTCGTACGAGAGCGCCGTACGCCTGGTCATGCGGAACAGCGTAGGGCGCGCGTTACTTGCCCCCCACGCCAACGTCACTGCGCTTGCGCCGCTAACCGCACTCTCACGACGGGCTAGCGACAGGTAACACACCACACCTTATATATTCTACTTCCTACTATCATCATCATCTTTGCGTTTATTTTACTCTACCGTGATTTGGTATAGAAGTATTAAGTGTATATAACATGCTGCAGTGGCGAGGGGTCCATCTATGCCGATTCCTTACGGCTTCCCTTTGCAGAGATGCAAAGCCCAAAGCATGAGCTTCATCGACATGTTTTTTAAAAGCCACCATTATCATAATATGTAAGACATTGTCCTGTAGATCAATGCTTAAATTACGTGTATTACACTATACAGTGAAGGTGGTAAAAGTCGAAACATTGATCGTCGCATTGCTTTTCACCGGCTTCCGTTTTGAAAATTTTCACCCTTCGCCACTGACATGCTCTTGATTAATACATTCCATGAAAAAAATAAAATAAAAATAAAAAATAACGGTGGCACTATAAGTACCTTTTTTTTTCGGAAATCCCCCCGGATACCCCCCACCGGCCATCGGGGGTGGTTATGTCGGATTCGAACCGATCGTATTTTTAATAATTTTATAATTTCAATTTCAAATAATTAATTAAAGTAATGTAATATATATTTATGCAACTGACTGCAAATAAGCGCTTTGGTGCAAACTGTAAGCTTATATTGCTATTAATAATGAATAAATGCATGAATAAATAAAACCGCACACCGTCTCGGATCTTCTGACGCCGGGGTGCCAGGTGGCCGTTAAGGCATTTCCCTCGCACCCCAGCTGACCCAGGGCCATCTCCGATTTCTAGATGGCCCCCTCGGGTTTGGGAACCCCGGTGTCCCCATCTTGCCCCGGAAAGGGGGGTCGCTTGTCACGCCGCGGCATTATAAGTACTTTTTTTCATGCGGAAATCCCTTCGGATACCCCCCCGCCGGCGAGCGGGGGTGGTTATGTCGGGCTGGAACCGACTAAAACCGCACGCCGTCTCGGGTCTTAAAACGCCAGGGTGTAAGGTTGCCCATAGAGCATATCCCTCGCACCCCGACTGACCCTGACCCCTTGGGTTTGGGAACCACGGTGTGCCCGTCTTGCCCCGGTTTGGGGGAGGGGCGCTAGTCGCCCCACCGTTCCGGCAGGCATTATAAGTACCTTTTTTTTTCGTGCGGAAATCCCTTCGGATACCACCCCGCCACTTGTAAAATTTTCTGTTGGCTTATACGGCTTTTATGGGAGCCGTCTGGTCTCAAAACCCCGAGAGGAAAACCTGAGCCAGAGCATCGTCCGTCAATCAGCAAATGCCCGCTTACAGGTGAGGTTTGTTTCGTCCCTAAGGTCTTGCTGGGGTCTCATACACCGTACTGCTATCATACTAGTACTATAAATGTGAAAGGAGAATGCCCATTCTTGGTTGCGCTTTTAGACGTACGCGTCAATATTTCAAATGTTAAAAAATAATATTGATTATAGTATGACTTTTCAACACTAAATCGCTTTTAAAGAACTTGGGGTTTGAATTTAACTTATAAAGATATGAAAATTGAATGAATAATCGTTTCCATTTTAATTTAATTGTTACCATTATATAAAATAAACCATTGGCGGTAGAATGCAAATATACCAATCTTTTTAAAATAAAATGGTTAAATAATAAAACGTTATAATAATTCGCAATGTGACATTCAAATATATTGCAGTTATGAAATCTTAATATTTCGTGTATGTATTCGTAAATTATTAGTGATAATCAGTTAAAGTTGTAAAATATTGTGTGCTTCAGTGGTAGTTTTCTCTTAATTTATACATGGTATCCCTGTCTTATTAAAACGTCAGTTCAACAGTCACAATATTTTCTTGTTTGTTGTTTTTCTCGTTGTAATAATTTAATTTCTCAATAACCCCAAGTTCTGTTACAATATGCGTTTATATTTCAGATAATACTTAATGCAGGCTATTTAATGCAGTTTATACTTATGTGACATAGCAAAAAAAAGTGTGCAACCGATTTCCATACTGACATGGGCATTGTCCTTTGTAAGGCACTCTAGATTCGATTGCGATTTCGAAATCTAGCACACACTGCACCACCGATATACAGGGTAAATTTTTCAAGTGGGCGTAGGTGGAAAAAAATCCGAAACTATGAGAAATTGCGAAAAATACTCAAGGGAGTCTCGAAGCCCGATTTAGAGGTACAATAAAACTGTAGAAATCGAAACCGTTGCGACCGGAAACGGTGCGTACAGTTTATACTGGAGATTGATGGCACTTGGTGGAACTTGCTACACATATTGAATAAATCACTTGTACTTTTCCACAATTATTTATTTATTTGAA
Organism: Cybosia mesomella; assembly: GCA_946251805.1. NCBI lineage: Eukaryota > Metazoa > Arthropoda > Insecta > Lepidoptera > Erebidae > Cybosia > Cybosia mesomella. The sequence goes on from OX276406.1 coordinate 7,968,325, forward strand.
CCTTACCGGTTTCACCTTACGGCATTATCAAAGGTCTACAATGTTTTAAACTAAAAAACTACTATATTCTATGTGTGGGTACTTTTAAAAAAGAGTATACCAGCTTCAACTTTTTTCGCCAAAATTTGGGGAAACGTTTATGAAAATTTAAATTTTCCCCAAATTTTGGGGAAAAAAGTTGAAGCTGGTATACGCTTGACGCTGGTATTCTCCCCAAAATTTGGGGAAACGTTTATGAAAATTTAAATTTTCCCCAAATTTTGGGGAAAAAAGTTGAAGCTGGTATACTCTTTTTTAAAAGTACCCACACATAAAATATAGTAGTTTTTTAGTTTAAAACATTGTAGACCTTTGATAATGCCGTAAGGTGAAACCGGTAAGGTTCAAATAAATAAATAATTGTGGAAAAGTACAAGTGATTTATTCAATAGGTGCGTACAGTTAGGTATGAAAGGCACTTTATTCCGCGCACCCTCAGGCTGTGGAATGATCTACCTGCTGTGGTTTTCCCAAGCGACTACTATATGGGGTTCTTCAAGTAGGGCATTAGAAGGTTTTTACAGGGTCGGCAGCGCGAGTGCGACGCCCCTGGTGTTGCACACGTCCATAAGCCACGGTACGGTAACCGCTTCCCATCAGGTGGCCCGTGAGCTTGTCTGCCAATTGAGTAGTATAAAAAAAAAACCGTTGATCTTGAAAAAATCCTAATGTAATTATCCTAAATCATAGTCCATTCTATTTACAGTGCTTTAGGAACGGACCTACTTATATCAGGATTAGATGCTGTTGGTACATTCATGACTTTCCAAGGAGCAGTGAGCGGGGTTACGGTCAAGGATGAAGTCTGGGTGACCGGTTCAGATCTGCGAGCAGATAGGGTGACTGGTGAGTTAATCATCATCATTTCAGTGTTGAGTTGAGACTACGAGTATATGTAGTGATTTTAGTATTCATTAATTTTTATAGTTTTTCAGTTCAATCTTGATAAGTGTTAGTAGCTCAGTTGACAGAATAATTCCTTAGTGTGAGACTGTTAAGGGTTGAAGTCCCATATTGCAGGATAAGTTTTCAAATTAACATTTACATGGAAAATAAAAGCTTGTAAGAAAGAAAGAGAATACTCGTAAGTGCTTCTGAAATAAAGTTTATTTTCAACAGCACATTGTGGCCAGATGGCTTGACTGATCTGGATAATTATTTAGTCTGGGCTGGAAACATTATTATCCCTATAAGCATTGTGAACAAACAAAGCAATAAGCAAGTAATACAGAACTGTGAATAACAATAAACTGCACCTCCATCCCCATACCGATAGTCAAATATTTTACAATAATGAAATGTCATATCATACTTCTTCATTTCATACAAGTACTCAATGATTTAATTTGATTTGATTCTATTTTCAATCCCTTAAATTTGGGAATACTGGGAAGTCCCTATGAGGATGATGATGAAGATTGTTTTCATCTCTCCTGTTCGGACAGTTTAATTTTCATGGGTACATAGCCAGGTGGAAAGTAGCTTATTTCATCCCTAAGAGCATCCCGGAAAGTATTTTTTTTAAATTTTACCTTTTGACATGGAGTCCATTATAATTATGTTACGTCATAATGCCTTGGTATCATTACGCTTTTTTTTACATGGCCGCCTAGATGCACATCTCGTGACCAACTCGATTACAATGTAACCAATAGATTCGATTTTTTAAACTTTTGTAATGTTGGCATTATGTACGTGAATTATAACCTTTTTTTTCAAAATTAAAAATAATGAAAGTTTGCTAAAGAATTAGCGGGAAAACGAGATTAAATATAAATAAATATGTGCTTGTGTTAATTGTGGTTAAAAATGGTTTCGGAAAGTGATTCCAGTGAAAATTTCCAACATAAATATGCCCGGCAAAAAATTTAATAGGTCTTGTGCAAATTGTTCTAATTATACTTTAAATTTTAACTGATTATCAAAATACCTGTTTCATTAAATGTGTGTGTAGTATTTTAATTTCCTCACATAGTCGAAATGAAAAGTAGAGTGTTCAGTTCGGGTGAATGTCACCCATTTCACCCTCGAACTATTGGCGCCCACACTTTGTTCGAGCGCCAGAAATATCTCAGGTGAAATGGGTGACTTTCAACACTTGTCTAACAATCTACTATTCCTCGCCACAGTGTCGGGCGGCTGGGCCGTGTGCCTGGACGGCGTGGGGTGGCGCGCGCCGGCCGGCGTGGCCGTGTTCGCGGGCAGCGGCGCCTCCCTGGCGATGTTGCTGCGTGACGCGCCCGCCACGCACGTACTGCGGCTGGACCGGCAGCACACTGTCTACACCCTGTATCAGATACCCTTAGACAAGGTAGTGTTTTTTAGAAAGAAGAAAGAAAAGATATTTACATGGCATGATATTTCAGGAAGGCCAGGAACAGTAGCCCTATTGGGGGCCCCACGGATTAGAATCTCGGCCGTTGGCGTTGATGCCAGCTACTTCAGAGGAGCAATCAATGATCCGTCATCGCCCACGTTGCCTAGGGTGCACTAACTAGGAGGTGTTCCAATTTCCCCCCGGACTCGTTCATACATACTTTTTTTTAGTGCGGAAATTCTTTCGGATATCCCCCCGCCGGCCAGCAGTGTCGGTTATTTCGGGCTTGATTCGACTAATACCGCACGCCGTCCTGGGGCTTCAGATGGCGGAGTTTAAGGTGGCCCTTAAGGCATTTTCCTCGCACCCCGACTGAACGATATACATACATACTAATATTTAATATTATAAAGAGGTACAGTTTGTGAGGTTGTAGGGGGCAATCTCTAAATCTACTGAACCGATTTTGAATATTCTTTTACCAATAGAAAGGCACATTATTTGTAAATGTCAAAGGCTATATATCATCGCGCTACTACCCAAGGGAGTGGAGCAGTAATCATAAATGTCACCAAATCCGGAAGATTCCCATACATTATATGAAAACTAATAAATTACGGGCATTATATGGATTAAAAGGTGGGTTCCAAATACGCCACAGGCGAAGCCTAGGAAGGCTAGCTAGTAATATAGATATATAGATAAAAAGACTAGAAAGAAGTAAGAAAAAAAATCCGTTCCCGCAGGGGGAACGCACAGGTAGATTTCGTGAAGCAATTAATATTATTTTATATAGAGAACTACGGACTTTAAACAATATTTTTCTGTACCGCAGTATTTTTTTTCTTTTTCTCGAAAACGGTAAATTTGAGCAAGAAACGTTTCGGACATTTATTTTAGAGCAAAAAATAACCTATCGGTTAGAAATATTTCCTTCTCTGACCTTATGACCTATGACCCACGCCGAGCGCATTTTTAACATGTTTAATATTTTTTTCTCGAAAACGGTAACTTTTAGCGAAAAACTTTTCAGACATTTATTTTAGACTTAAAAATGGCTTATCGATTAAAAATGTTTCCGACAACAAGAATGTTCACCGGTTAGAAGTTATGATTTTTTTCACGAAAATTTTTGGTTTTCCCCCCTCCACTTTTAGTTAAAGTTTTAATCTTATAGGTTTATAATTAAAAGTTGTTGGTATTCATGTATACTATGGGATAAAATTAGAACGGTTCGAATATCTTTCATGGAACGTGAAATTTTGAGGAAAAACTGATTTCACAAAAAGTGAGGCCCTACCGTCCCCTTAGGCCGGATTCCACCCGTTCACGAACTTAAACTAAGTTTACACCCAAGCAATTTTTGACCGCAGTTTGAAAGCGATCGGGGCAAAAATGCGACCGTGAGAGTGCCGCAAATTTTGGGAAGTGGAACCATACATACATATATATATATATATATATACATATATAAACTTTTTGACCAGTGGTCATTTCGGACTCAGGGGGCCATAACTAGACCTCCTATGAAGAATTTTTTTTTTAATTCGACAGTAGTCAAGAAACCAATAGGTAGATCGATTTCATCGAAATCTACCTAAAAAACAGGTGTTGTGCGAGTCTTAATAGGTCAGTATCTCAGCTTAAATGCTGCACATCACATAAATTATGTGAATACTTTCTTAAATTTGGGCCCCAAGCCAACCACTCCTGCTTGCCGGTTCACTTGCTGATTAACGGACGAGGCTCTGGCGTAGGCTTTCCTCTCGGAGGGGGTGGGGGGGTGTTGTCAGATGGCAATCGCTCTAGCAACAGCCAATGGAACCCCGGGCTCCAAAATATAAGCTATATGAGCACCTACTTCAATTTATCTCTGCAATACCCTAAGGTAGACTGGTAGATTGGGGTGCTTGGTTGGGGACCTCCACGCGGTGCACCCTGGGCAACGGAGACGGCAGCGCCTCTCTCCTAAGGCGGGAGAGACGCTGCCGCCTACGGCCAACTCCGACCGAGGCGAGGACGGCCCTGTTGAGGGCTGTTCGGAAGCTTTCCACGTGTCCCTCTGATTAGCAGAGGGCACAGTGGAGAGCAAGTAATGGGGCCATCTCGAAACCGGAGATGGCCCAGGGTCAGTCGGGGTGCGAGGGATATGCTCTATGGGCAACCTTACACCCCGGCGTCTGTAGACCCGAGACGTCGTGCGGTTATAGTCGGTGCAAGCCCGACATAACCGCCCCCGCTGGCCGGCGGGGGGATATCCGAAGGGACTTCCGCACGAAAAAAAAAAAAAGGTAGACTGGTAGATAATGACTTTGGCATTAAGTCCGCCTTTGTACATTCCCATGTGCATACAGTTTTAAATAAATAAATAAATACCTCTGTGATGATGATGATGACGATGACGAAATTTGCGAGGCAGGCATTTGGAAGGCAATCCATAAAACATAATGACAAAAGATACGAAGATTTTGGTGGGGCCCCAAATACTCATGTTTAGTCATTTGCAATTATGCTTATTCTTAAGAATCTGTGAGCAATGCCAAAAAAACCACTGTCAGTATTTGTTTACTTTTCCTTCTAAAAATCTTACCAATTCTTTTCAGATGGAGTTCCTACCCGGTGAATGGCCGTCTGCCCTAGTCCCGCTATCATTTACAGCGGGCGGCCTGACGTCGGGCCCTTTCATCTGCACCGACGAACAACGTTACGCACTGGAGGGCACCGATATCGATTTACCTTTTACTTGCAGAACCAAGGCGCCGCATATTGCCGAGCATGTATTGGATATTGTCAATGGTAAGAAAACTTCATTTTTTGACTTTATAGTAGTAATACGTGAACGAAAGTTTTAGTATTCTCTGTAACCCGTCCAACTTATTGCATTTGCACGGGTACCTAGTGTAATTACCGGTGTTCAAACCCGCGATCTCTCAATTACAAGCCCGACACCTTAGGCTATACCGTTTGTTGTAAATCGTTTAAGAGAGAAAAGAAAATAACAGACTTCTACGTCTAGAAGATAAATCACCGTTTCACTTGCTCTTGCTCTAACGTCGTATATTTTTACCATACTATTTGGCTACGTCGTTGAAGTCTTAATAGCCAGAATAAGTCAACATACAATGGGAAGTGGACCCCGGGATGTAACCGGGATCATCGCTAAAATGGGCTTGTTTGGCAGCCAGTTGGCGTCATGTCAAATTGTCTGCGCGGGAGCACAGACTGAGCGGACTGAACCATAGACTGCTTGACTGACGCCAGCAAAGATAAAGTCTATAATAATAGATAATAATATAATGTCAATTGTCTTAAATACTATATAAGTGGTTGTGCTTTTTATTTCATTATTTGAATATTTGTTCTTATTGGCTTCGTGTTTGTTTTCTTTTTGTTATTGTGTCAAAAATGGTTTTGGATAATCATTTTTTGACACGTGCGTGCGTGACGTCGCACGAGGAGGCGCCATCTGAAAACCACCGCTGCACATGCATAAAGTATGTGCAGCTTTGTGCTGTGATGGCGACCTAATTGGGGCTCGCACAGTAGTCATAAGATTAGATTATAAGTATTAGGTAATAAATTTATGTTCTGCTGTGCGTACCGCAAATAAAATATATTTCTTTCTATCTTTATGATGATGACATCATATCAATTAAGAAAGAAGTTTAATGTATATATTTTTACTTCAGGTCAAATGGGCTGCAAGATAATACCCGCAAGTTTAATAATAGAGGCATCGGAGGTAGAGCTATGTGCTGAGTGGACGGTGTATCGGGCTTGCACGAAAGTACTCCTGTTGCCACAGATCCGAGTGTCGAATACTCAGGTGTCACTGCTCACGCCGCCCGCTGTGTTCACAGTAAGCGGTCACCCGCACGCACTCAAACTCGTCCGCTTTGTTCCTTCAGCAGGACTAAAGTTAGACACCACTACTGATAATGGTAAGTGTTGCCATATATTGATGTGCTACTGAGAATGTCTGTATTTCCGGCAAACTATAACTTGGGAGTCTCCAAGTCTAGAGTGAATAGGTAGTCTAGGTTAATTCTAGTTAAGCATGCTCCATCGTCGACCACATCATCACTTACCAACAAATGAAATAGTGGTCAAATGAGGGCCTATCGACTATATTATTAAAAACAAAAACAAATGTGACTGTGAATATATAATTATTTTTAATAATATAATACACAAATTCTGCCTGTTTTATTTTGTCTTAGCAGTCCACTTTCCCCCTCTACGCCGCCTTTTGTCCAAGATGTTTGACGGTATCTGTCCTTATTTGTGTCCGTTTGTAATATGGATCTTGGCCGCAGGACTAAGATCCATAATTCACAGACAGAAAGGCTACCAACATAAAATTGACGAAAAATTGTCATAAGGTTCAATACGAGTGATCGTGAGCAACGAAGCAGACACGTGCGGACAAGGCTGGGTGCTGGTCCACTCTAAGCTGACGGCGCAGGAACTACGAGTGGACGTGCAGCGGGATTGCGACGCGGCGTGTGGAACGCTCCTGGGCGCGCTGTTGTCGTTACTGCGGCCTTACCTCGGCAGTATCGTTACTGCCGCCGCCGTACTGGCAGCCTTCCTCTACAGTTAGTATCCCTCTGCACCATTTCTGTCTTATATTCAAAATTGATCCTTTACAACTGTATTGAATAGCGCACACGACGGATTCAAAGTACCGCCTGCGGAAATCCGCCGAACAACCGGAGATATCGATAGTTAAAAGATGGGGGGAGCCTCCAAAAAATTTAGAACGTCTTTTCTTTTTCTTAAACTTCATGTCATTAACAACGGTCACCACGGTAACGTAATTTCAGACTATTTGCTTCCATAGCGTGCGCTTCACTGAGTTTCCGAGCAGCAAACGCCGCCTTGTGCGTTGCGTTTAGAATGCTATCCCGAAATTATAGGAAAAAGTGAATACGTGTGTGGATAAATATTGAATACATTTATACATCTATAATAATAAACTATATATCTTTTTCAGTTCAATCAAGACAAAATCGCAAGGCAGCGATTCGTATGCCAACGGAGCCCGTCCAAACAGTTTTACCACCAGATTCCCCGCCTCTAATGAATCGCTCTCGCACGTGGTCACGGAGTCCCTATGCGTCCAGTGGCCCGGCAGCCCCTGTATACGGGGACACTAGCATGTTACCCGACCAGAGTTTTACATCAAATGGTACTAGAAACTCCATGTTCCTATAGTGTAGGGTACCTGTATTTCACCGTATCGGTGAATTGTTTATAGACCATAGGGCGCGTTAATACAGTCAATAAATATCGCGATCCTGTCAATATATATTGACGATTGTAGCATTGATGTGCAAATGCGATTCGTGCCTTTATTATTGTATCACGATACTAGATCGCGATATTGGATCTCAATATAAGTATTGACTGTCTATACGCACCCATAGACTAATTATGTCGAACATTATTTTAGTAATACCACTGAAGACGTATCAAGTTAAGATTTAAAACATACTTAGTCTTGAAGAATCCCTGTGAGAGGTAAGTAACTAATAATTCATATAGTGCTTTGTTACATTGAGGGTTGCAAATAGTTCATAGGTTTTGTATATACAGCTTTAACAATAATTGTAACAATGATGTGCGTATCTTTTAAAAACCAAGTATCGTATTTATTACATACTTTATTAGCGTGGACTACTTCTAGAAATTATAAATGCAGAAGTCATAGTCATAATCAAATTTAAGTTTGGAATCTAATAATTGACCGCTTTGAATTGAAAAATAAATAGGTTAAGCTAAATTATACATTGGAGTCGCCGTTAGTTATAGGCAAGGGTTAGACAGTCAATAGATATAGCATTAATATATCCTGATACCGGTGTCATTATTGGTATGAATTGCGTTTGCACATCAAATCATATGTTAATTATCGCTCGCTTAATAATGTGCCCGGTAGATGGCAATAGGCTCGCCCCCTATTACATTGGGACCTTAACATAACTGGCGAATCGTGGGTGTGTAATACACCTCTGCCTACCCCTTCGGAAATACAGGCGTGAAGTTATGTGTGATATATATCTTAAGCTTGCCGTATGTTATTACTGCCCAGAATTCGTTACTTCTTAGCGGCACTATAGAATGGTGTAGTGATAACAATAACAATAATTACTAAGCGTAGCGAGCCGAAGGCGAGCGAAGCGTCTTTCTCCACAAATCGGGTTTTCGCGTGAAACCATACTCCTCCTAGACGGCTCGACCGATCTTGACCAAACTTGGCACGGTTATCAAGCACAGTGTGCTGAGTGTCTCTATGGGTCGAAAGTTGATGTCCGACGTACCATCGAGGAATAATCACGGAAAAACCAAATCAATGGAAAAGTCGTCTATTGTTGAATAGGCAAATCTCGCTACGCTTAAGTTTGGGTTGATTGCGAAGCTGGTAACCGTCCTAGTTTATTCATATAAATATATGTAACTTAGGGCGCTTTTTTTCAAAATTAAAGGTTTTTTTTAATTCTATGATACAGCTTTGGTTTTTATCAAGCAGTTTAAGCATATTGTTAAAATCGCAAATATCGCTATAAATATTTACTGTTTAATCCCTGCCATTTAAGAGTTTTGCTAAACAGTGGGTTTTGAATTAGGTATACTAAAAATTACAATGCAATAGCGGACACTCACACGTTAGACCCTATTTCTGATGTCTATAACATTGACAGGCGAGTCTCCCTTTTGATACGAATTTATTTACCAGCCGGCTGAACTCTTATCGAACGAGTGTTCGCACGCTCGCTGCCATACACGTTTCTGTCCTATAAGCAGAGGCATAACTACTAAAACGTTTCTATACCGCCTACTTTACCTCATTAGTGATCAAAAGTGTAATAATCAATGATGTATAGATTTAGCTTGCTTACCCATTTTAGTAAATGATTAAAAAGTTTCGATGGACATTTTCAATCACTACCTACCTCACGAAACGGCGAAGAATTGCCGTATATAAAAGCATGACGCTTTTACATACGGCAATTCTTCGCCGTTTCCTGCTGAGCGACGCGTGGCCATGCCAAATTATTGTGATGATACACAGTTGTTTATAAGTTATATGTGTTTTATTTCGTTAAATAATTACGCGATAAAATGATTCTCAAGCGTTGGTAGCAATATATTATACATTCTTCCTAGTAATGATACGTTACTCAGATTGGGCGTTCAATGGATTGCGGTATAAGACGTTGCGATTTGTTACGTTTATAGAGTACCTATTTATTCAAGTGTTTGTATAGAGTAAAATTGTTGTATCATTTTTCAGTAGTACGAAGCATACGGAGCGGTAGAGAACCTACGCCTAGTAGTCTTTTGGACTTATACCAAAGATTAGAGTCACTCGGTACGCGACCAGGGGCCCGTTTCAGTAACGCCACGTTTTCAGAACGCGTGATTCGATTCGATTAGTAAGAAAAACTGTAAAAAATATTTTAGTATTCAGTATGATCTGTCAAAACAAAACCTACCTTCACTTTAGTGAGGTTACTAAACAGTTAGAACCAGGCATAGTTGATTTCGTTTTCAATTAGATTTAGAGATTTTAATGTTCGCTAGTTTTAAAACGTAATTTTACTGAATCGAACCCTAGCACCGCCTCGCCTCGAGCGGTTAGTATTCATAGTATTCTCTCTACATCAGCTCCACCGGAGCGCCTCGCCTGCGAGTTGATGTAGTGAAGTGTAGCCTTAGTATTACATACAAAGAATACTAACCGCTCGAGGCGAGGCGGTGCTGATCGGTTGCCGGATGGCTCTAATGAGCTATGAACTTAACACATTTGGTCGATCGATTAATGTGCATTTATACTAATGGGTTTCAGCCATGACTTTTGGAATGACGTCTATTATCAAACAATGGCATTTGGAATAAACTATAAATCATAAATAAACTATAAATTCGTAATGGACATATATTATATAAAATGTGATTTAGGATTACATAAAGAATATAGATCAAAAAGTATATCTAAAAGACGTTCAATTAATAATAATCCTTACCCAAACTAAGAATGGCTTGAAATATGGATTTTAGAAAGCAGATAAACATACTCAGATACATTTATTTTATAAATAAAAATATACAAGAAATACCCAGACCAAATTGATATATTCAGGCATACAAATTGCACTGCGCGTAAATCGAACCCGCGACCTCTGTGGTAGTATTTGCAAGCCCAACCACCGCACCGCAAAGGTTGTTGGAAACGTAACAAAATGTTTATTAAAATAAACTAAAAATTATAAATTTTTGTTTGCATAGTAACAATAGACTTTCAATAAAAATAACGAGGTATTTAGAATGACGTTGCGCCTACGCTGCTTAATGCGACAACTCAGTTGCGATTGCGAAATATTTAATAATGTTTTTTTTTTATATTGGCAACAAAACGCGCTATCGTTTATTCCAATAATAATGTATTGTACACAATTGCACATGCATCATCATCATCATCGACCTACCTTGTTGAATTTGAATAAAAGTAGACTCTTGCCGTGATAGTCAGTGTCCCTATCAAAACCGAGCTCCATAGCGAGTCATTTCATGCAACTTTTTAAAGTGACATCCCCTATTTCGTTTAGGTATGTGTTATGATAAATAAAATTTAGACGCTAAATTGCCAAAAAATTGATTTAAAATTAATTTAAAAATTAAAATACCCAAAAAAATAATTAATTATAGCTAAGAAACCATCTCGGTTATATCGGTTTTCAAACAAAAAATCCGCATTAAAATCGGTTTATCCGTTCGGGAACTACAATGCCTCAGACAGACACACACACAGACACGTCAAACTTATAACACCCCGTCGTCGTTTTTGCGTCGGAGGTTAAAAATGATCAAACATTTATATACATTAATTGAAGTTACGAATATGACAAGGAACTGATGACTAGAAACAAGTAAAAAACTGACTTCTAATAAACAAGCTCTTGATACTACTTCTTACAGAACTTGTTAAATATAATATAAATAGTTTGTTGATTTTACCTGTAGACTGGGCTCTTGAATAACCATTACGGTACCTGGTTTTTACCTTGGCACGTCGGGAAAAGAGTTGGTGTCCGAATAAAATCGGCTTGGTTCGGGTTTGTAGAGCATTCTTTTTATCGTATATCGGACTGATACGGACCGACAGTATGATACCTTTAAATGAAACTGAACTGAACTGAACCTTAAATGACTTAAAATGTTCGCCTAATGTGCGATAAAGAGAACGCACCATATAATCGAAGCACTTTGCCGACGCAGTACTGTACTCACAACGGTTGTTTGCTGTTAAGCTTTGATTTGCTTATTGTTCTGTTTCTATTGCAAGTGATTTTCCATTGAAGTCTTATTAATAAAGATATAATTGTAAAACACGCTTATTTTGCATATTTTTATTTGTAAGTGATAATCTGACACATGGAGCATAAACATAGTTTCACTATAATTCTAAAAGTCCTGATATTACTATTAGCATAGTAGTCCTTAATTAATGCACTGTCAACGCCGCTGAACTGGATGGATCTCTAATAATCTTCGCCATACGCCATCACAGTTTATTTTATCCAAATATGCGACTACATAATAGCTATATTTATGCTTCATAACTGTACTATAGTTTTTTTTGTATTAATCTCTTATAAGGTCGATGGATTGACTTCAAATTCTGACAGGTGGTTGCATTTTTACCCGAAAGTGTTTAATGTGTTTATACATACTTTTCATCCGGAAGTTCCCACGAGAACGGGACACATACGTGGTCGGGTGTTGGGCTTAACCAGTTACTATAGTAAAATGAAGTCACTCTTACACACGTCACATCGAGGATACCATTCTCACTTTGTATATTGCGATGTTGTTTTTATAAGGAATGGCAAAGGAACAAGAGGCCGAATATCTCAATAATGAGCTTGTAAAAAATATTACCAGTATTGTTAGCAATTGCGTCCGATGTTGCAGTAACTGGCTATGTGTCACGTTGCCGACACCGGAAATTGATGTCTAGTTTTTTGAAGTGAAAACTTCTTTAGCGGCGTTGTGCACTTTTTTTGTAATAAAGGGTAAAAAAGGTTAAACTCGCATCAGTAAACACGTGACCTGATCGTAAGACAACAAATATAGAAGCGCTAATTTCACACTGTACTTAACAACCTTGGTGGCTCGTTCGTCTTCGTGAGACTGAGATCGATTCCGACCGAGGGCCAAGAAACCCTTTTTGTCATCATATAACTTTTTGTAATATTTATTCTATTTTGTGCCATAAATCTATTGATATAACATGGAAATTAAACAAAAGTGCATCTATTAATGAAAAAAGTGACGAAGAAATAGCGAAAGAAAATGAGTGAGCACTTTATAAATATATTGGCGATGATCGTTCTGGTAATAATGATGGTGAAAAAGTCGTTGAAATTATGGATGGAAGTTGATTTTTCTGAGAGATAAACTTTTTAATGTAAAATAATTTGTAATAGTTCTGAAGTGTTACATTTTTAATGTAATATAAATTGTCATGTTAGTATACGATAGTGCAATAAATGAATATTGTATGGTACCACATAAATGATAGTACTTTATAATAATTATTAAAGCAATTCATCCAAAATTATTCCCTAACCATTCCAAAATATCAAAAATGCACAACGTTAATATTCAAGTTTTCACTTCTGCCGGCACTCCCGGAGTGCAACCCGTCGTTTTTTTTAATGTTATACCGTATACATGTTATAATTTTTTATAGTATCAATTTAAGTATTAAGTCAACTTTCTGATATACTTACTTAATGTTTTACCTACATTACAAATGTGACATTTGAAATACATTAATTTTATTCGTAATTGAATGAAAATATTTGATGACATTTGTAGTATTAATACTTTGAGGATAGGTTCTGGCTTAATAGTCTGATTATTTCTACGTGCATCTGTTTCGCGAATGAATTCTAAATAAGTAATTCATATGAATTATTGATGATAGATAATTTCTTAGTTTCCTAAACACAGTTGACGTTTACCGTGTAATCCGTTATATTGATCACAATAATTAATATTAATGTCTATGAACGAAATCTAAATAAAGCATTATAGCTAAGAGCATTGTGCTTATTGTCAATATAGTCCAAGATTCCCAGACTTCACTTATTTTTACAAAGATGAAATGTATGGGATAATGTAGTGTAGGTGTAGTGTAGTGTTGACAAACTAGCAAACATGCACACACTCAAGGTACATACCTATACTACATAAGTGAGGTCTGGGAAGCCCCCGGATCTTACACTGATAGAAACGTAGGTATCCATGTTTCTAATTTATTTTTTATTGAAAATGCACGTAAATATAATGACTTTAATAAAGTTTAAGTAATTATGTTGATTATTCATAGGTATAAAGGTTTCTAGATATAGGTTCTAAAATATATAAGTTTTCTATTGTTAGTAAAAGAATAACTTTCATCCGTTCTTATTTTCTATATTATTTTTTTATTATTATCATTCCAAACACTAATAATATACCAATGTTTTTTTTTTTCGAGTTTCCTCCAATAACTTCCATGTATACTACTAAAGTACAAATGTCTTCCGAATTTTTTGTAGGACGCATAGTTTCCGAGGTATCGCAAAAAAGGTGTTAGCACCCATTTCTCCAAGAAGGCGGCCGGGGGACAAGAGCGGCAACCCCACAAACTTGGGGTTAAGCTTCTATTAACCCCTCACACATGTCCCAAAAATAAAATTAACTGATGTTAGTACAGTGACAGTTGCGCTTTTCATTTTACTGACTGGAATTAATAATCTTACTTTAGACAAGCTGTTATATACATTTTTCTCTTATTTTTATTGAAATATAACAACAGTTAATAAAATAGTTTGAATTTGAATTTTGACACCTATCTTTATAGACAGTGCGCTTTTCTGTCATGTCATCTGTCTGACAGCAACAAAAAGTGGCGCTTTGTTGTTAGTCCAGTAATGATCTTAAATCGGTACCAATTTTTTTAATCCCTACAGCCAGTCTAAAGTATTTAGAGTAAACATGGAAGTCATTAGTTCCCACAAATAATTTTGGCGTGGCAGTCAAATACCCTGGCCTATTCGTCCATTCTATTCAATCTATTGAAACCAAAGATCTCTAAACAATGCGTTGATTTGCATGTCCCATTCACAGGGGAGATTTAGCTAGTCGTGAAAAATTCATATTATAAAAAGATTTTAAAAAAAGCCTTTTTTTATTTATTTATTTCATTTGCATGCACGGAGCCTACTCAACCGATTGTAATGCAAATAGTCCATTGAAATGTTACAATTTAAGGACCTAATATTGCATTTGTTAGAGGACGCAATTTTATTTTTGGGACATGTGTGAGGGGTTAATAGAAGCTTAACCCCAAGTTTGTGGGGTTGCCGCTCTTGTCCCCCGGCCGCCTTCTTGGAGAAATGGGTGCTAACACCTTCGCGCGCCTCCTTGCGCCACTGGTACAGTGCCGTAAGGGCCCTCACTTCTAGGTCCCATGGCGGCGTACCGGCAAGGTACTCGCCGCCTCAAAGGAGACCGTGCGGTATCCCCTTATGATCCTGACGGCCAGCAACCACAGCCGCAGGGGAGATCGCAGGATAGCGACGTACCTCCCATACGGCTTTTTCTACCCGCTTAATATTCTCGAAAATGTACTCGATCACTGTATCTAGAAACTACTATAAGAAACAATAATTTGGTAAGTTCTATAGTAAGGAAAACAGGAATGAATAAGTAAAGTTGTACGGATTTAACAAAAAAATATTTAGAATATATTTACAATAAAAAAAGATCATAAAATGGATTCTCATAAGCATTGACGATCACGGTCAACTTTGGAGCGCTGTAACAGCGCAGCGTTATAATGAACGAAGTTAAAAATAATTATAGAGAAAAAAAATCATCAAAGGACCATCTACAAGATTGGTCTGAGGTCATTTATTTGAAAAATGTATTAAAAAAAGTTATAGAGCAAAAAAGATTTTTTTTATACAAACTTTCTCACTTTTTAGCTTATAACTTCTTTAATTTTAAATTCAGGTCAAAAAGTTTTTGAACATATTTGAAGGCAAAACGATTTGCTACAAAATGTCTTCCGAATTTTTTGTAGGACGCATAGTTTCCGAGGTATCGCAAAAAAGGTGTTAGCACCCCTTTTTCCAAGATGGCGGCAGGGGGACAAGTGCTGCAAACTTGGGGTTAAGCTTCTATTGACCCATGACAAATGTCCCAAAAATAAAATGATGTCCTCTAAAAAATGCAAAACTGAAGACATAAAAAGCATTGCAAGCATGCAAGCGCAAATGCAAATCAACACATTGTATATCGACTGGACCAGCTGTACGGAATTAAACATTATTGCCTATAGATATTATTTTCTTTTAATTCGTTTATATTTAATTGTCATCTATAAAATCACGAACATGTTTTATTAAATTTAACCGTAATTTGTGCAAAGTGAGTCACAAAAAGCGCCGGTAGCTTAGTAGTTCGAGAGTCGACCTTACGATCGAAGGGTCCTGGGTTCGGATCTTGGCCAACATCAACCCACTCCTAACACAAAGAATTAGCCAGATATTAGCTTATCTGATTTAAATTAAATTTATTTAAATCATAGTAATTTCAGTACCTAATATTTAAAAAAAAACGAACTTAATTTCGTTGTCACATTTGCATACGCATCAACTACAACACTAGGCTCCACACCTATCCACCCTCCACAACTGCCACAATTATTATTATTCTAAACTGCTAATCAAGACATAAAGTCTTTGAGTGAAACTTAAAATACCTGTCACTTCTTCCTTCGCAACTAAGTGTTAAAGACTCATAATTTGTTATGAAACGGATGTTTCTAATATAAGGCATAGAAATGTAAATACAATTGTAAATAAGATCTCAAAGGAACTAGTTTTTTTTTAAGTTGTATTTTCATTTTAACAAGAGTGACGTATTGTTAATGCAAACATGTTTATGACATGAACAAGTCATTGTTTTAGAAAATATAGTTGAATTAAACAATGTGTTTGTAAGCTCGTACTTGGTATGGCGGTTCATAATGTGATGTGTGAAATAAAATATTTTAAAAAATTTAAATCTCACTTTTTAATTGAAACCTTTTTATATTATAATACCTAATAGAATTTTTTACATAAACTACAGCAGGTCCCGATTAGCCAGTTTTCTTTATAAAGGAGTTACACTGTCATGTGACTTGGACATTATTTTATTAAATCTGTCAAATATGCGATAATTAAAATAACCATTATTCTCTCGACCCAAGCCAACCACACTACAATCCGGTACACCTGCTGATTAGGGCCGGCGGCAAGCCTTCTCCAGAGGCGCAGGCTTGGGGTTGAGGAGTCAAGCGGTAGCCTACCCCGTAAAAGCCACAATAAACCAAATAATGGACTAGTGTAGTAGATTAGCGGACCCCGGGCTCCAAGTACAAGCTTCAATGCAGCCGGGGTTGGCGTTTGGATGAAGAAGATGCGACAATTATAATAAAAATAGAAAATCGTAAAAAATAATGTTTTTTTTTGTCGAAGGTGCATTAAAAGCTGATACTTAAATACAAAAAATTAATTGCGTCTACTGAAGTTGCTGCTTGCGATTTTTTCCCGACATTCAACGACGCCTCGCTTATTTTATGCATTTCAAAATATAAAATATCGTAATCCTCTTATTGATCGGTAGTTTTGGTTATTTAATTGACGCAACTGAAGAACTTGTGAAAATTTGATTTAAAGAAAACTCATGTAAACACACATTTACACATACGCACTCAAGTAACATACAGATACATCTATACGCGCACACGCAATGTGTGTACCTTTTTTTTTTTTTTTTCGTACGGAAATCCCCTCGGATACCCCCCCCCCCGCCGGCCAGCGGGGGCGGTTATGTCGGGCTTGAACCGACTAAAACCGCACGCCGTCTCGGGTCTGCAGACGCCGAGGTGTAAGGTTGCCCATAGAGCATATCCCTCGCACCCCGACTGACCCTGGGCCATCTCCGGTTTCGAGATGGCCCCCTCGGGTTTGGGAACCACGGTGTCCCCGTCTTGCCCCGGTTTGGGGGAGGGGCGCTAGTCGCCCCACCGTCCCGGCCTGCTTCTGCTGGGGTGACAGGCGGCCTCACCTGCCACCCCCAGGCCTGCGCTCATGGAGGACGGAGGTCGTTAAGCGACCTCCGGCGCCTGAGTCGCCTGCGACGCGAGGCGAGCATGTTGCGGGCTCGGCGGGCCGGGAGGGTTCTGAACCTCTCCCGGGCGCGCTCCGCCATCTCCTTCGCGAGCATCACATGCTCGCAGAAGGAGGTGGCGGCGGCCCACGCGCTCGCGCTGCAATGTGTGTACCTTCACACTCATTTGCATGCATCGTAATTATAAGTTATGCGAAAAACAGCTATATTTTTGAACACATGATTTTTTTTTTCTCTTTTCATTTGTTATTTTAATTTTGTATGAGACTAATAAAAAACAATGAAACTTGTCTCCCTTTTTTTTTTGTTTTTTTTTTTCGTGCGGAAATCCCTTCGGATACCCCCGCCGACTTGAACCGACTAAACGCCGTCTCAGGTCTACCGACGCCGGGGTGTAAGGTTGCCCTTACAGCATATCCCTCGCACCCCGACTGACCCTGGGCCATCTCCGGTTTCGAGATGGCCCCCTCGGGTTTGGGAACCACGGTGTCCCCGTCTTGCCCCGGTTTGGGGGAGGGGCGCTAGTCGCCCCACCGTCCCGGCCTGCTTCTGCTGAGGTGACAGGCGGCCTCACCTGCCACCCCCAGGCCTGCGCTCATGGAGGACGGAGGTCGTTAAGCGACCTCCGGCGCCTGAGTCGCCTGCGACGCGCGGCGAGCATGTTGCGGGCTCGGCGGGCCGGGAGAGTTCTAAATCTCTCCTGGGCGCGCTCCGCCATCTCCTTCGCGAGCATTACATGCTTGCAGAAGGAGACGGCCCACGCGCTCGCGCTCCGCACCATTGCCGCAATCATGCTGCCGAGCGAGAGGACTCCCACAGAGGACCACGATGGCTGCCACTAGGTCACGCCTCGGGCAGTCCGCCAGCGTGTGCAGCCCCGAGTCCTCGCTCGCGTCGCAGTGATGGCACTCAGGCGTTGGCTTCTTCCTGATCCGATGCAGGTGGTCCCCGAAGCTCCCCTTCCCGGAGATCACCTGAGTCAGTCGGTACGAGAGGCTTCCGTGTCGCCTCTCTAACCAATCCTCCATGATGGGCCTTACAGCCGCTATTGCGGCGTGCCCTGCGCTTGGTTGCCCAAGTCGTTCCTTCCACTCCACCACGATGGCCTGGCGGAACTGGGACTGCACGGCCTCGATTTCTCGAGGCTCGGGATTCCGTCCCTCCTTCCGCGTCTCCTTTCGCCACTGGTAGGTATAGTTGCGAAAGGGCTCTCGCCTCCAGGTCCCATGGCGGAGTTCCGGTAAGGAGACTCGCCGCCTCAAAGGAGATCGTGCGGTACCCGCGGATGACCCTGATGGCCATCACCCGCTGCGGAGCGCGCAGCATCCGCACACTTCCCGCCTTCAGGGCCTTCGCCCCTATTGGGCACCCATACAGGGCCATAGACCGCACGATCCCCGCGAAACTTGTGTACACTTTAGCAGCTATCTCATCATGATATTATTAGTTAGTTATTATTAGTTGATATTCATCAACCCAATTGTATTTGCTGATATTGTTTTTGTTCAATAAAGATTATTATTATTTCCTTTACTATTTCCGACCATAGCACAGTGAGTGAATCTGATATTCCCCTGCACTTGCTGATTGGTGTATGGGTGGTGCACGGGTCTTCGTTCGAAATTCAAATCATCTTTCCAGCCAGTTCCAACAACTTTTAGTGCGACTTAGGTAAGCCCTAGTTAAAGTTAGGAACATTAACTAGGGCTAACCTAGGTCTCACAATTTATTTTGTTTTTGATCACGTGAATTAAACGTAATAGTATACGCTACCAATATTTTAAATATAAGTTTTAAATACCGCATCAGAATTATTTACACCCTACTTAGTTAAGACTTAATTTTATGATTACATCATTATAAGCTGCAACGAACATGGTGCCGGCGGGGGGGGGTATCCGAAGGGATTTCCGCACGAAAGAAAGAAAAAACAAGTTGAATTCCTGATACGAGCTCAGCCGAATACAAGGATTTTGTTTTTATTTTTTGCGATTTTTTGCGAATTTTTTTCAAGGTTCACCCCAGCACGAATCTATTACCGAAAACAGCAACTCGATAGCTCATCTCCTTCATACCCAAAATCGTGACAGAAAATTGGCAACGACGACAACTCGATAGCAATAGGGCTTTTCTAAAGAAAATCCCTAAAAAAAGGTACTAACATATTACCTTACACCCCGGCGTCTGTAGACCCGAGACGGCGTGCGGTTTTAGTCGGTACAAGCCCGACATAACCGCCCCCGCTGGTCGGCGGGGGGGGGGCTACTCGAGGGGATTTCTGCACGAAAAAACTAGTATATTTGAAACTAGCTGATGCCAGCGGCTCCGCCCGCGCGAAGGTCTATTATCGTTTTTTGGTCCAGTTTTACGTAACCAATTGCAATCAAACTAAAAAATTTAAGTCCGACCATAACTTTTCTTGTTAGAAAAGTTTTGGTCAGACTTAACCTTCTGGCCACAGAGTACTTTTCTGGCTAATACTAAAAACTAAAAAACCGCATCGAAATTTGTTCGGAGTTTTTAGCATTCATCGCTAACAAACAGACAAGGATCCAAAAAATATTTTTGTGTTCAGAATCGTTCATTTAGAATAACCAAGTATTTTTTTTATCTCCAATGTTATCGGTAGCTTAGTGGTTAAGGAGTCGACCTTACGATCGAGAGGTCCCGGGTTCGAATCCTGGCCATTACACTACCGACGTGAACCCACTCCTAACACAAGCAATTTAGCTTAGCTGGAGGGGTTAGGGGGAATATTAGTAATTTCGGTTGCTAATATTCTTTTAAAAAAAAAAAAAAAAAAAAAAAAAAAAAAAATGTACAGACACAATTCATTTACAATTTTAAAATAGCATTGATATAGTGCGGTTTTAGTCGGTTCAAGCCCGACATAACCACCCCCGCTGGCCGGCGGGGGGGTATCCGAAGGGATTTCCGCACGAAAAAAAAAAAAAATATATTATACCTTCATAGCCACTGTCACAATATTAAAATTATTCAAAAGATCTGTGCACGTGTACGAATAATAAACTCACTCTTTTGTGATGTAAATCGAAACTAAAATCGACCTTGATTTATACACGTGTCTGTAACGAACACGTGTAGAAGAATATAATTGAGTTAACCTTCGTGACATACGACAGAAGATTGACTTTAAACAAGGAGCCATAACGGGGGCATGCACACATCTACACAAAGTATCTACACCGTTAGTGTGTATGTGTAGGTGGCAACGAGGATCTCCGCTGCCGACGTATACTCGCGCCTTGACGACAAGTAGGTCGGTAATTGCTCGTTTTGTATGACCCTCCTGAATTAAAAAGAACTTTTAGTTACGTGTGTGGCTTGTTACACTGGTATTAGACTTAAATAGCTGTGCATCGAGTAGTTTTCTATGACAATTTTTTAGATACTTAAGCTCCCATATAGATTTCTTTTTTTGTGTTTGAAATTGTCAAAATCAAAACAAGGTTTAGGAATAAGCTCGTGGTTAGAAATGCTCCTGGCCGAGTATGTTAGCACATTGCAAGGTCAAGCAATACTAGCCAGGTCAGTCGTAGTATGAGTGACAATAATTCTTAACATAATGAGACCACCCGGTCTTTCGGAGAACACGTTAACTCGATTTCGGTTGCCATACGATCTGTGGCATTCGTTACGGGTAGCTGGAGGCCCAAAAACGCCGACACCTTGGTCTAACTACAGAACTTCAATATCGCCAGTGGGTTGTGGAGGTCAGATGGCAGACACATCACAGAAAATATTAAAGTTCGTAGCCAGACTGAAAGCCAACCCCAACTCAGTTGGGAAAAGGCACAGAGGAGGCCAAGGTTTATATGAAAGATTTTCTCGACCATTCACGGGGATATTTGAAACCCAGGTGACGCTGGGCACGAACTGCTAGTAGATCCTTCAATAAAACAATTCTATAGTCGGGGAATGTAACTGGAATCAAAATCGATCGAATTTGACCTTCTGCATCTTCTTATTATGTGCTAAGAAGCTCCATTCAAGTACATTCAGCCCCTTATTGATTGCCCTATTTTTAATTACATACCTGCCTATAGCTACATCTGCGAACCATAAACATATATCTTGGAGTTGGTATAGTTTGCCCCAGTTTCCCTTATGTACTACCTACAGTTTATAGTTAGTGTTGCCATTAAGCTCAGTACAACATCTGTAACAGGGGAAAATGTGTAAAATGAAGCAGTGATTAAATATATCAGAGGAATCATTAAATTTGAATACATCTGACAAAACTACAATTCACATCAGAAAAATCGAAACACTAGTTTTTATGATATCTGTCCTAATTTAACACAGAAGACTTTTCATTCCATGAAAAAAATCACATGATTATATAGCTGGCAGTTTGGCCATAACAGTTGTAAGCGAAAATTCTAAATTCATAATTAGAATTTCATTTGTTTATCCTAACAAGAAATGAATCATTGTTTTGAGACAAATGTGCTTTTAGGGTTGGAGTACATCTCACCTTTGAAACTAAAATTAGCGTTTATCTTGAAACTTTTTCTTCTTTATTGGTTTACTGTGACTTTGGGAGGTCTGAAAAAAAGTTTTTTTTTCTAAAACATATGGATACTTCGCCCGCAGAAGCCACCTTAGTCAGCATGTTGTGGCTGAAAGATTGCATCTAAGTCTGTCCTCTGTTCATAGAGTCTACAAACGCTATCGGGAGACAGGTTTGTTCACCCGCCGTTCAGGATCTGGCAGAAATCGGGTCACTTCTGAGTGAGATGATAGATTTATTGTAACAACTTCCTTACAAAATCGACGCCTTAACGCTTTTCAACTGCAGCAGCAGCTTCATGTTGTACGTAGAGTGGCTGTAAGTGACTCAACCATTAGAAGAAGGTTGAAGGAACGTGGACCGGTACCGCACAAGCCAGCAAATGGGCCGAAATTAACTGCATACCATCGAAGAGCGCGCCTTAACTTTGCACGTGAGCACCTAAATTGGTCATACCTCCAGTCGAGCAAAGTTCGCTTTTCTGATAAGTGTAAAATTATGCTGTATGGTAACGACGGAAGGAACAAGGTATACAGAAGAGATGGAGAACGCTTTGCACAATGCTGCATTGAAGAAAAGGTCGGCTATGGTGGCGGTTCGTGGACGGTTTGGGGAGGAATCAGCGCTGACGGTAAGACAGAGCTTGTCTTCGTGTCTGGGCCACGTGTACCTGTACTAAACTCTCATTGGTACACCGAACAGTGTCTTGAGCCTCACGTGGAGCCCTATGCACATTTTATTGGCAACGACTTCATATTCATGCACGACAATGCTAGGGCTCACACCGCGGGCGTCGTACGAGACTATCTTATCGAAGTCGATATCTTCATTATGGAATGACCAGCAAGAAGCCTAGACATGAATCCCATTGAACATCTATGGGATGCGTTAAAGAGATGAATTCGTGCAAGAGACCCTGCCCCAGGAACACTTAGCCAGCTGCAAAATGAAATCCAAGAGGAATGGAATGCCACAACATGTGATCGTGACTCAAATCCGATCGATGAAAACCCGTATGGAAGCAATAATAAGAGCTCGAGGAGGGAATACAAGTTATTAAATAAACGCTTTTTTTCATCTACGTGTTGTTTTATCCACTTTCTTCACACTCTATACAGGGTAAAAATGGCTCGTCAAACAAAATACGAAACATATGAAATACAGAGTAAAAATAGCTCGTTAAACAAAATGGAAACCTATGAAAATTGAATCTGAATTTAGAACAATAACATTAGAATTTGAAAACCTCATATTTTTCACTATTAAACGACATTTGACAAATATTCCTAAATATACACATTTTTCTGATAATCCTTAGAAAACATAAACTAGCAAGGTGTTTCGATTTTTCTGATGAGACGTGTATATACTCTTCAACATCCGAACGCCAATTCCAGTTGCATCCAAAGCTTGCACTTAGGAGTCCGGGGTATGTTCTACTTCTCTTCATTTTTTTTTTTAAAGAATATTAGTAACCGAAATTACTAATATTCCCCCTAACCCCTCCAGCTAAGCTAAATTGCTTGTGTTAGGAGTGGGTTCACGTGGGTAGTGTAATGGCCAGGATTCGAACTCGGGACCTCTCGATCGTAGGGTCGACTCCTTAACCACTAAGCTACCAACGTTATTGGTTTATCTTGGCTTTTATGGGGGTAACTGCCCCTAACCCTTTTAGGAAAGCTTGCACCAGAGCCCCATCCATGAACAACGCTAAGATAACGATAATAAAAGGCGTTGTATGCGAGGCGACGACATATCTGTCCAGACTCCAGAGTCCTCAAAGAGTTTGTTCGTCTCGTTGGTCAGCTGGACTCTATTGATAGGTAAACTCAAGAACACCGTAAATCACTCAACTTTAGCTTGGGTTAATAGACCGGTCTAAGGACAGCCACAGCTTTATACTCTGAGGTGGACGTGTCATTATCAAGGGCATAACTAAGTATTTGGAAAGCCTTTCTGGGTCTATATGAGACTCATCATGATGATGAACCTAATATTCAATTAAACAAGTATCTACCTGAATGAGTTGGTATGCAGAAGAAGAATGGTGCACCAAGATCAGTCAAACTTCTAAACAGACTCGGTGTTATAGAGAGTATTCTCTCCAGGTATTTCATTATTATTTGTCGTCTTCCAACGATGGAAAAGAGAAATAAGTCGTAATTAAGTCATTTATTTCTTAACAATTACCTACCTACATAAAACAAAATCTATACTACCTTAGTCCAGTGAATAAAGGAGTTGTAGAGTGCATGAGCGGAACTTAGAGTTCCGCTCATGCACTCCGCGTTTTCTTCTGAAACTTGTTAAGGGTGCATAGGAAGTGAACATACTAAAAGTCCTAAAATCTCTCGAGGTGAGCCGGAGTTGGGGGAGGGGGTTACAAAGGTACCACTTTTTTTTGCTAATATCTTAGAAACGGTGCGTCCTAGGTAAAACAATCCTACTACTAAATGAAAGCTCATAAAATTATCTACAATTTATTCCCACATTTTCTCCAAATACCCAACCGTTTTCGAGATTCACGCCCCAAAAGTGAAAATTATAGTTATTCTTGATGGGCCACTTTAGGGATCCATAATTATTTGATTAAAAACACTGGCTGGGCCCCGCAGCTCCGCCTGTGACAAACTTCGCTGCCACCGTGCCCGTAAATGACTGTTGACATTTGTGATAACTGCTCCGGTCTCCTGGGTAGTAGCCTGATGATTATAGCTTAACCTTCCACGATACATAGGCTATCCAACATAAAATATTTTTCCAAATCAAACCAGTAGTTCCTGAGTTTATCGCGTTTAACCAACCAAACAAACAAACTCTTCAGCTTTATATATTAAAGTATTTAGATTTTGTGTTGTTATTATTGTATTAAAACAATTGACAGTCACGCTAAACAAAGTGTATTTTACAGCCATTATGGTTTAGTGTGAATTTCAATTGTTTTAACATAATAATGGCTCCACCATATCTATATAATATACTACTATACTTTAATATATAAAGCGGAAGAGTTTCTCCGCCGGGAACTCATGGAGAAATGGAGGGTGCGACTTGAACAACCAAGGTGGGGGGAATCCACCATATCGATGGTGAGGCCGATCATGAAGGAGTGGTTGGAGAGGCACCACGGTGACCTCATCTACCGGATGTGCCAGATATTTACCGGACACGGGTGCTTTGGTAAGTATCTATGGCGCATCCACCGGGAGACAACGCCGCAGTATCAGCACTGCGTGGATCCTGGAGAAGACATGGCGCTCCACACGTTGGTGGAGTGCCCTGCACGGGCGAGTCAACGCCGGGATCTCGTTGTGGTCCTGGGCGTGGACGTTCTCTCGTTGGAGACCATGGTGAGGGCCGTGGTCTCCGACGGGAGCAAGTGGCACGCCGCCGCCTATTACTGCGGGTAGGTAATGCGCTCGAAAGAGACAGCGGAGAGGGAGCGGGAGAGAACTCTGCCTCCCGAGTTCCGCAGTCTGCGGCGAAGACGCCGCAGACTCGTCTACGCCTGGGACTACCAACCTCCATGATCGGGGCCTGAGGACGGCAGTTGACCGACTCGCCGCCCTTACAGAAGCAGGCCGTGGTGGAGGTGTGTCGTGTGTGTCCACACACGCCTGCCAACTTACCGACGCGGGATAAAACCCGACCCCACCAGGCGAGGCCGCGGTTGCGGCCAAAGTCCGCCGGTTACCCTGGGGTTATCCTTTCGAGGGCTTACCAGGGGTGCCCGGCAATGGACACTAGGGGAGGACACCGTGTGGTTTTAGTCGGTCCGATTCCAACACGCCCACCCCATCGTTGGCACCGATGTGGTGAAGCTCGTGGGGTTTTCCACACGTATAAAAAAACAGCGGAAGAGTTTATTTGCATGGTTGATTAAACGCGATAATCTCAGGAACTACTGGTTCGAATTGAAAAATTATTTTTGTGAATCTAATGATAGGTATGTATAGACTTATAGTCATAATATCATTGTTTAATTGATACCACAATATGAATAAACTTAAAGTAAACAGTACCTACCTATACCTATAGATACCTACTTATTTTTCTATAGATAGAGATTTGGCCACAAACGGCCAGCGTCGCGTGCCAGTGTACTGTGTCAGTGTCGAAGGCGACGTTCAATAGGTGCAATAAATGTCAGGTATGATAAATTAGGGAATACCCTCACTTTAAATAATGTTTACAGTACATGTTCTCGTATATCTAAACCAGTTCTGTTTCTTCTCTTAGCATTTCTAGAAGATCTTCTTGAGGAGATTTTGGAATATCAGCAATAAAAGTGAGGTCGGTGTTTTTAATTTTAACACTAGTATCAATAGTTTCATATTGGATATCCCTTGCTATTTCCAGAACCTTTTTCTTAGAATTTTTATCCCCAAGTTCAATTGGTAATTTTAGTTCAATTTTACTACTGGAATGAACATTTTCAATTGTTGCCAAAAGACAGTTTATTTCACTTGTATCTGTACATCTATGTTCATACTCTTCGATAGGATTCTTTTTGTTATCATATTTATAAATATTTTCTCCCAGGTTATTTAAAACATTTGTACTAATTGTAGAAGGTAAGCTAAAAGTTCCATCTTTCTTTTGCAAACCTAATCTCAGCAGCACCGATATTTTTGTATGGTATTCTGAAAACCATAGGATTAATGTATTGTTTAGACATTTATAATCATCGTCTGTAAATTTATTTGATAACTGCTCGAATCTTCTCATTGCTTGGTCAATGTTACATTTGGGGAAAAACTGAAGCGTTAACATGGCAACTCCTCTTAAATGTCTACGAGTGATATCAAAAATATTTTGATTCGTCGCTGCAGATAGTTGCCATTTGAAGATCATTGTCATAAGATCCCATAATTTGTTCATGGAGTAGTCATCCAGTTTCATTATCGAAGTAGAAGATATATCTTTAAGTAATTGTTTTATAACCGTGTGTGTAGCTACCGGCTGCGGCAGAAACAGTTCATCCAGAAGTTTGGGATGGAGTAAAACTGTCACCACATCGGTGAGTACTGTAATATAAAAACCACACTTTAAAAAATGCGTTGCATTATTTATAGAATTCTAATTAAATAAAACTAACCTCTTTCAGATTTTTCTACTGTTATACTTTGAGCTTTTAGCCTTTGTTCAATCACGAAAACCATCTCACAGCCTAAATTGACGACTATAAAGGGTGTAGCGAAGTGTGACATCGTTATCAAACACTGATTTCACTCGGAAACTGAAGTAATCGATAACTATGACAAATTACCACCCATGTGAATCTTGCAGGAGACCTCAGAAAACTATGGATGATTTTTACAATCAAACACTTGAAATATTAACCTCCAAAGGAAAAATAAAACAAATTTCCTCACATCTGATGTCTGTAGCAACTAATCATGAAAGAGTGTTATATGTCTATAATATTCTGAAGGAACTGAGTTTACTTCCAAAGTTGCTAATCAATTCAAAGAATGATAATGTGTCAGTGTTTTACCGTTGCCAAGGCAACAATTATTTCAAACATAAACAATATTATGAAGCATGGCAATCTTATAATCTCTCTCTACTATATGCTGTTACCACATCAGAAAATTTCATTTACGCTGTGTCTAATAGATCAGCAGTATTTTTTGGAATGAAAAACTACATTGAATGCTTAGAAGATATACAATTTGTACTCAGTAAAAAATTTCCAGAAAAGATAAGAAAAAAGCTTATGGAACGGAAAGCACAGTGTTTAGCTAAGTTAGGAGCTCAGGAGTCAGCAAATAAAATAAAGGAGGAGAATGAGAAAAAAGTAGAGGAGATATTAAAACTGAAGGGTACAAAAGATAAAAAATATGTATGTGCAAGCTCAAAACTGAAGGTGGTTTATACTGAGGAATTGGGTAGACATGTGATTGCAAACGAGGATATTGCAGTTGGGGAAGTACTAGCTGTAGAATATCCATATTTAACAGTACTTCTTCAACCTGAGTACTTATTTTGTTGTGCTTATTGCCTTCGCAGAAATATGAATCTCTATCCATGTGGGAGTTGTACATACACACTGTACTGCTCTGTGGAATGCCGTGAGACTGCTAGGAAGAAATATCATGTGATAGAATGTGGCTTATTGACATCTTTACTAGGAATGGGGTTCTCAAAGATGGATATGTTAGCTTTGAGAGCTTTGTTAAGATCAAGAACTGATGAAGGTAGTTGGTTATCATTGTTTAAAATGGTAGAGCAAGCTGTAGCAAGTATTGATACTGATCAATGGGGATGTATTAAAGTAGGTGATGAATGGGTTTATGATTCTAAGAATTATAATACAATCCATACATTGTCTTCAAATATTGAGAAGAGAACGCTTTCTGATATATTCAGGAAGAGTCTGTGTGCTGCATTTTTAACACACCTTTTGTCTATTCTCCATTTCCTAAACAGTAACGATGAAATAATATCCGGAAATGTTCTTAGGTATGTCAGTGGAACACTGTTACTGCATATTATGACAAGCCCAACAAATATGCATAGCATTAGTACAACCATGGCAGATAGTGAAGGCAAATTTGTTGAAGAATATCAAATTGCCAGTGGTGCATATGGATTTCTGAGTTTGTTGAATCATTCATGCGCCCCAAATGTTGTGCGATACACTAAGTTGGGTACAGCCCGGATGTCTCTAATTGCTGTTAGACCCATCAAGAAAGGGATGCAAGTTTATGATAACTATGGGTAAGCGATTTTTAGTGGATTTACCTATGATCTCTTGGTTTTTTATTACTTGTTTTTAAGTGTCTAGCTCTGTCT
The DNA here is from genome assembly GCA_946251805.1 of Cybosia mesomella. Classification (NCBI taxonomy): domain Eukaryota; kingdom Metazoa; phylum Arthropoda; class Insecta; order Lepidoptera; family Erebidae; genus Cybosia; species Cybosia mesomella. The sequence goes on from OX276406.1 coordinate 7,997,250, forward strand.
AATATGTTAATCTGCTTTTTAGAACCCATTTGAATCTAGATAGAACTGTGTAGATTGTCTGAGAATATTTATTTATTATATTTTATACCTCTATTTCTTTTTTATCAAGTTAGGGTTAGGGACTCTGAAGTCAGGCAAACTGGTCTTCATTCAGAATGGGGACAATCCCTTTCACACACCCACTACTGTAACTCATGTCCACCAGGATCAACTGCAGTCACCCACAAACCCACTGAGTAATGAAAGTCTTGGGAAAAGCTAAACTGTCTTGAAACATGCAACGAAATTAATCATAATATGTATATGGAAGAGGAAAAGGGGGTTGCATATTATTAAACTTGGGAGTGATATTTGATAAATGTAGTGATTAAAAAATCCGAATAACAAATTATGCCAAAATTGTTTACAGATATCATCATGCCGTCCAAAATCGTGAGGAGCGGCAGTCAAACCTCAAGTTCCAATATAAATTTACCTGTGTATGTGAAGCTTGCATTGACGATTGGGCCATGCATGCCAAATTACTGCCAGGCGAAGGTATTCCTGTAGCTATTCTGAAGAAGAAAGAAGAGTGCTTAAATCCTGAAGCTATCGACAAGCTTATGTCGGCAGACCTGGAAACCGCTTTCCAATGTTACCGGCCATTGAGTGAGCTCGTCGAGGCCTTAGATGGTTTTGCGCCTTGCAAGGAACTAGCAGAATGCCAGGAGTCTTTGAAACAGTGTCTGGCTATATTCCATGGTGTTGTACCATATGATCAGGGTAGAATGCTAAAGTGGAATGCTTTTCCTCCCTGTACGCACTAGGGGCACCTCCGTATCTCACTGGGTACTTATCTGACCCGACAATTTAAGTTCCTTATTTGCATCAGCGTTTACACATCAATATTTTCGACAATAGTTTAAGTAGGTACTTCAAATAATTTTGCGCATCATGTTATTTTATTGGAGCTACAGATACTGGCGCTAGTCGAATAATTGATATGTCATAGGGCGCATGGAGACGGTCAATATATATCGCAAATAATGTTAATGACATTGATGTACAAACGCAATATTAATAATGTGTAAACAAACACGATTGGTCCCTACACCCGATCACGTTCATGTTTCATTTCACGATCACGGTTCACGGTGTCTCCACGTGCCCATATATTTTTTGCCATCCATTCAGTATTGATGTGTGCTATAGATATGTTATTCTTTGTAGTCATTTATAAAGTAAGAAAGCTATTACTTAGTAATGGAAATGTTACAAAAACAAACAAAAATCTGTAAATCAAATTGCAATCACAATATGAAATATAATTTCATATGGTTATTGCCAATCTCGCATGTGGTGTGATATTTGCTATTATTGTCGTATTTGTATTGTTTTGTTTGCATAAGTTTTTGTTTTTACTGTTTTTTTATAACTTAGATTTTAGTTCTCAAGATTATCACTGTTGTTTTATTTTATTATATTTTATTGTTATTGTTTATTCTAGGATTATACTACATTAAGGCTGCGTTTCCACTAGAGATGCGAGGATGTTTAGTGAGGGATGGGTTGGGATGGAACATCTCGCTACGCATGCTCGCACCGCACATCTTTCGTGGAAACGCAGCCTAACAGTATTGTATAATATATGTTGCAGTCGAAACTTACTTTTAAGTACTTGTCAATGTAATTCAAAAGCACTTTTGACTACAGGCTCATTAAAAGTGATTTGAATCAGAGCTGATTAAAAGTGATTTTGGCAAACTGATTATAGTCCGACTTACTTCGGAAGACTCTCCGACTACCGTAATCGAATCAGTTTTAAATTTGTTGCGTTATTATTTTTCGACTAGCTAGATTACTTTATTATACCTTTTTTTTTTTTTTTTTTTTTTTTTTTTTTTTTTTTTTTTTTGTCTTTATTTTTCTACTTCTGATATGCGCGTAGAATTCATGGAAAATTAATTAAGACTGCAATATAAAGCGATTGCACTTTTAAACGCTTTTTATGTTAGAAATCTTCTTAATATGAAATCATGCTATGCGTGTAGCGAACCCCTTAAACAAACAAAGGCAAACGTGATCCATCGTAAACTACATCCTCACTTACGACTAGGTGAGATAGAGGTCAAACGTGTGCCTATCATTCATAAAAAAGTTAAAAACTGTCATATTTGAATCATTTTTCAATCAGTTTAAACAACGACCTTCCTTATTTCAAGTTGCAGGGTAGCTGATTAAGGCCAAATTACAATTTAAAATGATACTTAGAACACCTTTGTAACACAGCTTTTGCGAGTAAATTTATTGACATAACATATAAAAATTAAAGCTTAAAAATCTAGTATTATATAAGTTTGGCATTCGTACCATGATGGACGCCTTTGCCATAAAACCATTTTTTTTTAGTTTTTTTTTTTAGTTTAGTTTTCACAAGCCAATGCGCGCATTTATGAAGTTAATGATTCCTTGTATTGATACCAACCATTGATAAGTCATTAGTGAGTGAATCCACTGTCATATAAACTTAGTTTGTGCCAGAAGGGGTCACTATTTTGGTGCTATTTTTTGTAAATCTATTACTAAGGTGGGTGAGCTTAGCAGTTACTAAGATCCGTTAATTTCCTGTTGCTAACAATGGTCTGTGGTAATTTTATGTTAACTTGTTTATAATTTTTAAGTGATACGTTTTTTTTAAAAATATTTTTGTTAGTGTTATTTTGTGCCGGTATTTTTACCTATTTCCATCGTCAAGAAAACAAGATCTAATTTATCATTTTATTTAGAACTATGACATGCGTGGGACACTGTCTTGTTTCATCTAATTACAAATTCTGAGCATATATTTAGCTAAGAATTCTCTTGCGAATGGGATTGTGCGATGTGGCATTCTAGAACCAACATTACAGACTACACTTAGGGGATACATTCTAGATTTTAATGTAACACTGAAGGTCAAAGTTCCAAGTATGTATAATGTGTTAACTTTGCAAAAGAAACCGTCTGTTGTAGGAGGTAATGTTTCCTTAAAATAGTTATAACCAACCACCACCACAGAATCCCGGCGCATAATCATGTCTTCAATATTGTAACATGCATTAAACCATCACCAGCTCTATCTATGTGAGAAAGCTGTATATAGACTAAATAGGTAACCAGCAAATAACTATATAAACCTACAAACGGGCCCAATTTAGTAAAATAACAATTTTAAAACTTATAAAATTAAAATTTGAAATTCTAATCAAAAACGAATCCAACTATGAGTAATTCTGACCTTGGTACGTTTTGGTTTGATAGATCATACCAGATCCAAAGGTTTTTAAGTTTTTTTAATAATTGAATGGATATCACACGTTTTTTTACTGAATCGGACTCCAGCTATTTTTTCGGCCAACTTCAATCTTATACTAAAATTGTGTTCGTCCACATTGAATAGATATGTTTTAGTATGTGTATATTTGTCTCTTTCTTTTTACATATGCGAAAATAGGACAAAAAAGATCAATCAGTTCAACTTAATTGCTTCTATTAATATATAATAATAAGGGAATTTTTACATTAGGTTTAGTGCGTGCCAGTTAATCAGATTGTTAGACATTTTGACGGTGATGGTAGTTCACCCGAAATAGTACAGGATATATTTAACCTGAAGTTGCTGTCTAGTTTATAAGACATACATGTTGATTTAATATAAATACGTAGGTATAATATATTCGTGTAATTAATATAAGAAAAAAGGAATGAGAGTAAGCGTTTTGAAAGATACCAGGAAGCACCTAACAGAATGCGATATAAGTTTTGATACTGTAAGATTGATATTATTGAGTTTATATAATATCTTGGTAATATGTTTACAAGGAGGCAAGGGCCAAGATATTGAGAAGAATGAAAAAGGTAAAGCATTAACCATGACTATTAGAAGCCTTATAAACAAGAGCCATAGAACTACTAGCCTGATATATTGGATATAAGTAAATTATCTTAGGTGAGCGACGTAAAATTTGTTAAAATGTATATGCAAGAACTTCTAGGGCATTTATAGCTTATACCCTTGTTTAAACGTCACTGGTGATATAGGAACAAGATGTACAATTTATTCGACATTTAGGCGATACGAAAAGACCATTATCCCTTGCAGATGTATCCACCAATGGAGATGTACAAGACCTCTCCTCTGGACATGCGCATGCGATATGTGTGCGTCACCCTTTTGACCCGTTAGACGGATGATGAACTGTCCTGCCCACCACCTAAAGGCGAACTAGGTGACTGGGTGATCCTTAAAATCGGGCATGGCTATGAAGCATGAATTTTAAGTATAGTACTATGTATATACATGTATAACTTAATCTCTTAAGTGCCAAATTTACATATTAGTATATAACATACTAAACGCCGAACTATAAATAATCATATAATCATTAAAATAAATATGAATTTATAGTGATCATTAATATCCTACCCGCGATACCACTATAAACTAGGTTGTGTGGGTAGGTCCGATAAGTCAGGTGTAGTCTATTAGGTGATACTTAGTACCACATTCGTTTATAGGACGTGTCCAAATTACGCGAAAACAACTGTCTTTTAGTAAATGAAGTTTTTATTTTGCAATAATATCTGTGTAATCAACATTTTGTTACTAATAACTTATTATAACTGTGTAGAATCAATAACGATAATATAATTTCATATTATGTGCACATTTGAATCGATAGACAATAAGTTTATATCCGATAATATTCAGTTTGTATTATCTTTTGTCGTTTGACAGTTGTACCTCTCCGAATTAGGTTACGTATTTTGAGCACGTTAGATGTTAGGTGTGTATGTAGATATTAGATATGTGCATCATAATATAAATATTACCTGTGTATTTGCCATAAGAACCTATCTATTTTGTATTTCAATGTAAGCATTTTATAGCGACTATCTAAATATAAGCATATTTAGAAAAATACATACACCAAATAAATCGATGTAAGTCTCTATAAGAAGTTAAGATTTTTATGTTAAAACTAGTCTTTTAGATCTGTTCACTCGATTAATATTGTATACATAGAGTAGGGGTATTGAGATACCGATTAAAACATCTGACCGTTATTTAAAACTGCAATGCTCGCAGCTCCCAGTGATTTTATATTTAAAGTAGAAATCAGTCAGACGAAACGAGGCTAATTCGCGTGCCTCAATGCAAACACGAGAGCACACACCAATAAATGAGCGCTAACGAGGACCAAAGTATGACTTCTGACATACTACGTGATACAAACACTTTTGACAACGCGATAGTATTGAGAATATTGAGATAACATATTTACCCTATTTTAATACAAGATCATTTTATTTATCCTCCATATTATTGTAATTTCAATTGGGTGATCGCCGGTCATCGGTGTCATGAGTCGTGTATCGTCGTATGGTAACTTATGGATAGATTTTTACATTTTAGGTAAACACAGGAATAATTTTGTAGCCCGATGCCTAGTTTCACGCTTTGTCCACTCTCAATATTTTCATGTAATTTAAGTAGTTCAAGGTTTGCCGCCATTTTGTAGCCACTATACATTAGATTGCACCATTGGAGCTAGTTCTGTGTCTAAGTATAATATATTATTTTGTAGTGCTCAAGGCACAGGATGGTTTCCTGGGAAAAAGATGACTGTTTTTGTTGAATTAAATTTCTGTCGTCCCTCATCACTAATGATACAGGTAAACCTGCTAAACGTGCCATCTTGAAGGCACCACACTCCGTTTGTAGTTCTAATTGAAGACTTCGAATAAAAATATCCACTTCGAAGAATTCGTTTAAAAATAACCTCCGCTCGGACTGGTCAGAAGTGTCAACAGGATTCGATTCGAAGGAGATGAAGCACGCTCCGATGGCAACTATAAAGACATGTTAAAAATAAACAGCGTTATATCTTTGCAGCTATTCTGTCTATTCTGTTTTGCGTTGGTTTAAAAGTAATTACTCTTCTCAAATGTCTGAAGCCTGCTGGTGACTTCAAGGATTCTGTATTGATATCCTCAATGACATTTATGTAGTACCTACTCATGTAAATTCAACTTGTTTTTATTTCATGGAAATTTGTAATTGCCGTCAAATTTATTACGTAATGTTATGAAGCGAAGCGAGCCTAATGAGTATGAGACGAAATATATTATTATAATTTAAGCTAAATTAGAGGATCTAAGATCCTTCTGTCATTGTGATGCCCAGGAAAAGATTACCTATGAAAAACATTGTTAGTAAAATTGCTTTGTTCCCGTTGAGTAACACCAGTTTGTGTCATACTGTTGTGTACTTTTGAGCGTGTGTTACTTTTCGGGTTTTTTTTTCCAATTGAGTAACAGTGTGACACAAACTGGTGTTACTCAACGGGAACAAACCGTAAAATTGATTAACGAGTATGTTCTAGGGACGTTACAACTCGTAAATCGTGTGTTACTTTTATCTAATAAATGTGTATGGTAAAAATGATAAAATATTGTTTTTATTTGACACCGACGCGACGTGAACCCAGTTCGACGAAAGCAATTATTTAACATTATCCAGTAGAAATCTTTAAAAGAAGAAAAATGAGATGGTGATGTCTGGAATTTCTTTACAATGTATAGCAGTTTGAATGACAAAATTGAATGAATGCAATAAATAGTCATAAACTTTTAATTAGCGTCTAATATTATAGTATCCTCACCTATGAAGTTACTGTTTTATATAAAGTAAATATTTTTTTTTAATGAAACCATTTACTCGAGGTATTGGGCATTATTGCTATAGAAATCCTAGGGACGCTTCATCGGATTTGAAGATTTTCTCCTGTAAACAGCTCCAATTTCACCATCCATCCAGTTACATAAAAATTGTTGAAATAAGGTTTTGTTTCTAGTTGAAGCTCCTGTACGGCGCGGCGCCACCATCACTGAATTCCGGCGCTATCAATGTAAACATGTTTCAATCCAATCCAGTAGCAGCGTTGGATCGGAATAAACAGGTCTTCTATTTTTCGATCCAGGAACCGCCCCCCGCATGCCGCGCAGCCAGTGCCAGCGACGCTGGATCCGTATAAACACTATGCGCCAGTGAATGCCTAATCGTACAGAACAAAGTAGAAATGACTATTGGACGCGTATAAACGTTGCGGTCCAGTGTCAGTACTGACCCAGCCCCGGAGTGCCAGTGATACTGTCGCCAGCTATTATATCAATGTAAATCAGTTTTTCTTAGACGACCGGCGACCTGCTGTTCGGTTTGTGATTGAGCGTACATAAAGGCGTACCCAGTTTGAGAGAGTGCTGTACCTAGGTACTCATCATTTTGCCTCTGTTATTGTTTTACTAGGTCTTAAGAAACTAATATAAATAAAATACTGAGATTTATCCACCAAACATTAACACGCAGCTTTTTGACTCAATTTGCGTTGGGGACAGTGGCGTAGCGTAGCTATACCTTGGGTGGCACCCGGTGCGGAAGTTGGTAGTGTCACCCCATCGAAAGTAAAAAGCTATAAATTTTCTACTATCTATCAGTACTTTTTTTATCTATCACTATAGAATACTACACGTTTAACAATTCACGCCAACCAAAAACAACATACTTCACCAAACAAATGAGAAATTTTGCATCTGAGACGTCAAAGATCGCGAGTATGGGAAGGGGAATCCCCCACGACAGCGTCAGGCTATTTTGCGGGAATCCCCGAATTATACATAGAGCTGAGCTAGTGCTAGTGTAGGAATCCCCGAAAAATAAATTTTTGTGCTAGCGATTTTTTTTGTTTGTACATTGTTTGAGAGACCGGATGGGTGTAACCCCAAAAAAGGTGACCCCGGTGCGGCCCGCGCCCGCCGCTCCCCTTTGCTCCGCCACTGGTTGGGGACATGACTTTTTGTTCAATTAATGTAATGGAATGCAACAGACGTTCTGAAAATTGTTAATAATACTGGATCTTTTGGAATCCTTTCATCACAACTGACAATCTGAGTCTGAATCTGATAGATAGAACCCCCTCAGTAAATCATTCTACAAAAATGAAAACAGATATTAATTAATTGTTATTTATCTTTTGTCCATTTATTTTTTATCATTTAAATTGCTTTTGTTTAGCAGTTCCCCGGTTTTTTGTATATTATGAAGTTGGCTAATGAACTGACGTTTCTAATAAGTATTATTACATAGGTATATACATACATAACATAACATAACTTCACGCCTGTGTCCCCGAAGTGTATTATACACCCACGATTCGCCAGTTAGGTCCCAATGTAATAGGGGGCGAGCCTATTGCCGTCTACCGGGCACATTATTAAGCGAGCGATAATTAACATTTATTAATGCACACATAACTACGAAAAGTCAGAGGTGTGTGCCCAGGGCGACTGGGGATCGAACTCGAGACCCCGTCTCAGCAGTCCGTTACGTACGCCACTGGGCTATCGCCGCGTTTTATAATAATAATTTTATAATAATAATTAATAATAAATATTCTACACAGCGCTATCTAGACCCAATGTAAACATTGCTGAACTAGCTTATGGGTTCTTGCTTATATTGCTCCATGGTTCTAGCATGTGAATAAACAGACTTATATACTTACATATTATACATAGATACACCCAGGCCAATGCAAATATACATTTACGGATACAAACTTAATATTTGCACTGAGCGGGAATCGAACCCGCGACCTCCGACCTAGCAGTCGAACGCACTACCGATACGCCACAGAAATTGGTTATCTACTTGCTTACCTACTAACATCATAATTTTATAGATAATATACCAAACTTACCCTTTCTTAGGATAGGAAAGAATGCTAGGAGTTGTTTTTACTTGCTAAAACGTGGGTGCTATAGAGTTGGTGGTGGGGGTGCTATCCTGGAGAGGGTTGCTCTAGATACGTTACGACGATACGAAACACTGAGTGGCAAAAACCGTAACAAAATGTTTTCGCGCATGTGCACTATCTGGCCAACCAAAAAGCCAATAAAAGGACTGATCAATTAATGACGCGAGCCCTTTGAGCCCGTGATTAGTTTGATATTCTATGATTGGTTGATTGGCAAGAAGTACATTGTCAAGATTTTTGGCCCTAACTATACATAGGCGAGGCCCAAAGTAAACACAGCTTAACTAGCGTGTATAATGTCAAATTTTAGTCTTTGTAGCGGTAGGAATTCATATCTATAACGCTAATATTATGTTTTTAAAGTCCCCCTTATTACATAACTAAAAGCAGGGGAGCATTTAATCTTTCAAACTGCATTTTCAAGCGCTTAAGGCGCTGTCTGCACGTAAACTACCATAATTATGCTTATTTTTTGTCTCTAAGATTATTTCTCTCTCTCTCTAAGATTACTGATGCTAGACAGTTGATTTTTTTATATATACAGATAATTATCTACTGTTCACGCACATTCAAAAACATTTTGGATAAATAGAGCAGCTTCTTGTTAAAAAAATTGCAAAGAAACACTCTTTGAAATAAATTTTTCGTTTCAATTACCTATCTCAATATTTTTAGAGATGACATATATATTTTTTGTTACAAATATAAAGAAAATTTAATCAGCAGAATATCTACAAATTAACATCCTCAAATCCGTCTTATTTTTTAAATGATTTATTTATCTGTTTGTCGCCAAAAATACACGCCTAAATATAGACGCCTGTCATCGCTAAAAATATTGAGATAATTGAACGAAAAATTTATTTCAAAGATTGTTTCTTTGCAATTTTATTAACAAGAAACTGCTCTATTTATCCAAAATGTTTTTGAATGTGCGTGAACAGTAGATAATTAGCTGTATATATAAAAAAAATCAACTGTCTAGCATCAGTAATCTTAGAGAGAGAGAGACAAATAATCTTAGAGACAAAAAATAAGCATAATTATGGTAGTTTACGTGCAGACAGCGCCTTAAACCCCCCCCGCAGTTCAGTGTGATTTCAGTGAGATTCGATGTGTAGATTCAGGTATACGTGATTAGCTAATGCCGAAAAGAGAAAGTAGAGTAGGTAGGTTATTTACTAAATATAGTTACCCAGATACTTATAGTTTGTAATCTTTCATAGATTTTTTTATATAGGTCACGTCAATTGGACTGCACATCGCCTGATGGTAAGCTAACGGTGAATTGTTTAGGAATGAGGGTCACCATAACACAACTCACGATGTATTATTTGTTCCACAAAGATGGATTTCATTAGAACACTGAAAAAATATTGAATTAGAATACCTAGATAACTTCCTTTTTAGAAACAAACTGTACAGGGAAGTAAATAAGATCTTAAATCTTAAATAATTATTAATACTAAAGGACACAAAAATAACCTTCAGTCCATTTTCTTAACTATGTTTCTTAACTATCTATGAAACAAGAATTTTTATTCGCTTTTTCTTAACTGATTAAGGAATTTGGACTTTTTATTTACTCTATCATAATTGGTTAGGAAATAAGATTTTTTGGTCTACTTTCTTAACTGGTTAAGGAATAAGAATGTTTTATCCATTTTCCTAACTGGTTTTCTTAACTAGTTAGGAAAATGGATAAAATATTCTTATTCCTTAACCAGTTAAGAAAAAGCGAATTAAAATTCTTGTTTCATAGATAGTTAAGAAAAAGGACTGAAGGAAAAATAATAGGTAGGCATATTTCGACACCTAAAAACTAATCATACAATTCCTCCGTGTCAATGCAATGACAACGCAATAAGTTGCTCTGTGCTCAAAGCAACCTTTTCCGTAGCCTTCCGTAGGAAATGTAGTCTGACAATGAAAGGGTAAAACTAAAGAATTGTACTTCTCTACAAAATATTTATTTCACAACTCAGTAATATCTCAGATTGAATTTTCAAAACTTACACTAAGTTGGTACCTATAAGTTAATGAAATAAATTGTAAGCTATGTAGAATAAATTAAATAAAGCTATTAAAACTGATATTGACGACGGCCATTTTGCAGATGAGGAATTATTGGTATTTATTCGATTAGTATGGTCTGACAGTAACGTAATTCTTCCATCAACCTCGGGATAAATTGGACTATGCTTAGTGATATAATATTGAGTACTTACAAATTCGTTATAATCTAAACTGTCTATTGGCAAACCTTTGAACATTCCAAATCCGTCACCTCCCATAGCGATAAAACTAGGCATTAAAACTTTATAAATTTCTTTGTCAATAACCTTCGAATAACTCGGAACATCACATGCCCAACACCTGGCTTCCACTTTCACCAATCTAGATCCCAAAGGTTTATTGAGATCATATACAACTTTAAGCCCTGAAAACTGTAAAAATGGCCCAGCCATCTCTATAGTGTTAAAATTATTAATAGAGTACTGGATCATTTCTGTAAGGATGGTGCCATTCATTGTTACAGTGACTAATGTACCACCGAAAGGCAGGATTGTTAGTAGTTCACCCTTAGTTATATTTGCAGGTTTTGTTTCATGTGCCAGAGATGCTCTTATACCACCTGATTGAACAATAGCAATCGGTGCATCTGTCCAATGTTCACCAGTGTAGTCTACAGCGTATCGAAATACCATTGCATCAGTGATTAAGTTACCAATATTACATTCCTTAAACATACAACTCGTACTATCCAAAACAACAGATGTATATCCTATAACTTCTTCTGTTATATTAAGTAAATTCTGTCGATATTTATTGGTTATTTCCAAGACATCTGGGTCTTGTGGTATTGTATTATCTAATAAAATAGGAGTTGCATCAATACTAATGAGATCACCATTAGAATCAAATAATAGGCGAACTTTTCCTAGATATTTGGTATAAGCATATGCTTGAACAACTGGAACACTTTTCCCGGAGGCTTGTAGTGCGTACGTAGGATAAGGGCCTTGGGGTTTTTCTGAATCTGGGCTAGTTCCATTCCACAGAAAAGTATGTGAATGTCCACCAACAACTAAATCAACACCTTCCACTTCTTTTGCTATTTCCAAATCCTTGAGGTAGCCAGAATGTCCTAAAGCGATAATAATTCTTATGCCTTCGTGTTTTAATCTGTTTACTTCTTTTCTTATGGCTTCGATTTCATCAATATAGTCGACATCATTTAGCACTGCTATTTCTTTGGTTTCAGGTGTTAAGTAGCCTACCACACCAATTTTTTTTCCAGCGACTTCGAGTACAACTGATTTCTTAAGGTTAGTCAGGTTTGCTAGCTCTGACACTTTATTCAATATAAGATTAGAGGTTAAAACTGGACATGCAAGGTTTTTAATGAATGGTGCAAGCCCACTGACTCCATTGTCGAACTCGTGATTCCCGAGAGACTGTAACAAACAATATAATGTGGTAAGTAACGGATTCATCCTAATTTAGGCGAGCTTAGCCAGGGGAAGGTATTGCGGGTTTTAACCCCCTTCGAAATTCAAAATAGTAGTCTACAAATCAACCTTTTATTATATTAGCATGAATAATAATATAATTTCATGCATATTTTTGTTTTCTTAGACCCCCGCGTTAGGTTACGCCCATGCCTGATCTGGATCGAATTACTTCGCGAATTTATATAAATATGATAAATATCAATGCTTGTTTGTGATAATTGTACAGAACAAGTATTTAGTACCTGCACATGTCTTTAGTGACATTACTTGAATAAAACCGACTTTCAGAACCCCGTAATAAAATACAATCTGGTTCGCATGGCAATTAAAGAAATAATATTTGCTACGCGCACTCCATTAAATGCTACACAATTAACGAAATCTTTTGCTTCTGCTCTAAAAATCGATTGATCGACCTAAAGTTCGAGTACGTAGGAGCGCGACAAAATTTTGAATCAACTATTATTATTATTAATAAAATAACTTGTTTGTGGTATTAGTTCAGCAACTTCATATTAAATGATATACTTAACTTTAAATTAAATTGTCGGGTCATATACTAGGAGTGATGTATTTTTAGGGATTTTCTTTAGAAAAGCCCTATTGCTATCGAGTTGTCGTCGACGTCGTCGTTGCCAATTTTCTGTCACGGTTTTGGGTATGAAGGAGATGAGCTATCGAGTTGCTGTTTTCGGTAATAGATTCGTGCTGGGGTGAACCATTGCAAGAAAAAGAAAATAAATAAATACATAAATAAATAAAAGAAAATCCCTTGTATTCGGCTGAGCTCGTCTCAGGAATTCAACTTGTTTTATATAATACATACATACAGTCACATTTCTTTCCCCAGTAGTCAGCAACCACATTGCTACGAACCTTTCGCCTTCTTCTACTTTAGTTGTGCTTAACTGTTAACCCCAACTGAACGGCTAACATTTTTATTACTTCACTTGGAACTTGAGATATCATTGGATTCGTGTCCGCATTATTTTGATTACCGCTGAAATGGTAATGGAATCAGAAACAATCCGATGCAACCACATCACCTATATACCAATTATTCACGGCTTATCGAAAATATTTTGACTTTGGATTTCAAACGAGGTGGCCAACACTTTTTGTTTGAAAATTTATTTAGGTAATATGACAATTTAGTTCGTGTCCAGACTCCGAAATGAAAGCCTCGGATGTGCTTGAATGCAACCGGGAACAACGCTAAGATGATGATGATGATGACAACTTAATTTGTGTAAATTTATATAGGTATGTAGAAATTTAAAACTCAAACAGTAAATTATACGCGCATCAAAATTCTCTTCAAAGCTACCTGTGCACTATACTGTAGGTACTCGTATATAGAGTTTATAGAGCAGTAGCATTCAACAACCGTGATTACTTTGTTCGGACAAATTTTGTTCGGTGCGGCGCTCCATTGCAGTTTTATTGATTGGCGCGAGCATTATTGTCCTATGTACACGTAGGGATATGTAGGTATGTACTGGGCTTATGTGCTGTCTGATAACGATTTTTGTTAGGCCATAGTTACATTGATTGGCTCCCTCGTACGTTTTACGTACGTTCACAATTTGTGAGGATTCGTTGAACCTTTGCTTTTTTGGGCATCGCATCTATTACCTATCTAGGTAATAGATGCGATACCTACTCAATACGATATTTCACCAGTTTCTCAAACAGTCTAAAGTCACTTCTGCATATTAAATTTAATGACGTGCATATTTAATATAAAATGGCAACATAACACAAAGAGCGCCACTTATGTCAGTTTTTTGAAGACGTTTTATCACCAACGACTGGGGATAACAAGGCTTGAGGTGGATTACTGAATCGATCAATTTCTTTTAGGCTTCTTCTTCAACAGAGAGAGAGAGAGAGAGCATGGAATTTCGCCGCCTTGTTTTGCGAGGCGGTAATGCGCGCCAAAAGAGGCAGCAGAAAAAGAATGGTAGAGGTCTAGCAGAGTGCTAGTCCTCTCCCGTTCTTGCCATGCCATAGAAAGCGTTCCAAATGTCGGAAATCACTGCACGATCCCCGGCCTCCTGGGGACAATGGTTCGGGCTGCCCCAGCAGAAGTAGACCCAGTTTAGCGGTGCGTCGTGCTTGCATCAGTATCTCTCTATAGGGGTTGAATTCTCTGTAATTCCCTAGGGCGCACCTGGTTTTCCTGGTGGAAAAAAAAATTGCTAACAAACTTGTTGCGATATGACTATCTTTAAATTAATATTTTTAGTGGTCGATTCTTCCATTATATTCAATTGGTTGAACAGACAATTGAACATATTGGAGTAGAGGAATTGCACACAAACTGAATTTATTAGTGTGCGAATCGAAACCTCCAGAAAATATTTGATACTTGACGAAAAGTATCAAAAATAAACAAAATATGAAGAAAAGCAATAACAATACAATAACTTTAACTGTTATTACTACTTGTATGTAACGAAGCAGACGGAAAAAAGAAAATTAGCACAAGTGGATAAAGATTAAAAGTAGAAAACATGGTAAAACTTATGAATATTTATTTTAATCATATATACGGATACCGCAACCTGCATTTTAATGAAACTATTGATGACGTAGACAATGAATACATTAAAGTTCATTAATTGTAAATGTAGTTATTTCCAAATTGACTAAAAGGCAGGTCTCTAAAATAAATCTTGGTACAGTACCCGGTTTTTGATTTAGCACGTCGGGAAGAAGAGGGTGTGTAGGGCATTCTCTACATCATACTTCACACTTCACTTGACTCTTTGTGTTTATAAAATACTGAAACGATAACTTCCGTTTTAAGTACGTAAAGATAAAGATGTCGGGGTGCCCGGCAATGGACATTTGGGCAGGACCGTGCGGTTTTAGTCGATGCACGACATAGCCGCCCCCGCTGGCCGGCGGGGGGGGGGGGTATCCGAAGGGATTTCCGCACGTAAAAAAGAGAAAATGTCTTACAAAACCGATGCCAAGCCTATCTTAGCCGTCCTCTCATTCTGTACCCCGATGGCGACGTGCCAAATAAAAACCGGATACTGTTACATACTTTGTGCTTTTCTTTACATTTATGTTAAACAATTTTACATGGGTAGCTGCTACGACTGTTAAAATAATGTGGTCTACCCATACCACTAGATTAGCAGTTTAGGGGCAAAATTGTGACACGGCTCGGTTGAGTGCTGTATGTGGAGCAGTTGTGATAATGAAATGAGCTTTTAATAAGTGTTATTAATTTTAAAATAGACTTATCGCTTTGCAGAAATTATGGACAAATTTCATTATCGTCAATGGAAAAGTGCAGATTAAAGTTAAACTAAATATGAATGAATAAACCAAAACTAAATGCCCAAATTTTCTATACAGCCAATCTAGCAGATATCTAGAATATACCTCTGTCCGATTAGTCCCGGTGTCCACCACCAATTTGGCCACCACTGGTGGACAGAGAGACAAATTATGAATTTATGTTCCGCTGTCCACCAGTGGTGGACAGAGCAACATATTTTGAAAAGTTGTGTTATCACTTATAGCCGCGGTAGCCTAGTGGTATGGGTAATGGACTGCTGAGACGAGGTCTCGGGTTCGATCCCAGGTTTTACCATGGCACACACCAATGACTTTGTATGCTTTTCGAAGTTATGTGTGTATTTATCGCAGGCTTATAAGTGCCCGGTTAATGGCAATAGGCTCGCCATCTATTACATTGGGACCTAAACATAAACTGGCGAAATGTGGGTGCTAGCACCTCTGCCTACCCCTTCGGGGATATAGGCGTGAGTTTATGTTATGTTATGTTATGATGTGTTATCACTGTACACAGAGATCTCTCTTCATAGATAGCACTTCTTACCATAAACTTTCCGGACTAGTGGTTCCGGCACTTCGCCGGCCGCTGCCGCGGCACGCTCGCTTCGCTCGCTCGGCTCGCGCTCTGTTGGGGTCACAGTTCTAACCTAACCTAACCCACTTTACTTATTTTCGGAATATAAGCCGAGCGAGGCAAGAAGTGCGAAATATCAGTCCATCGATTGACAAATATTCGAAGAATCGTTCAGTCGAAGCAGCGTTTCGCGACAAAAAGTCGTTTCGCAATAACACAACTTTTCAAAATATGTTGCTCTGACAATATGAACATAATTTCATAATTTGTCTCTCTGTCCACCAGTGGTGGCCAAATTGATGGTGGACACCGGGACTAATCACCTATGTCTGATATAATAGAACCTTCGATTAAATCACAAAATGTAATACTTAAGTAGGTACGTCTAGGTTAAAATGAGAAAGAATGTATATGTGAAGTAACAGATCATTCAAAAAATAGTAGTACTTACTTCCCTCTTTAAATAATATGGATAATTACGTTATCTTAAAAATAAGTTATATTGATAGAGAGTTTGAGATGCCGCCATTATGACGACTCTCACTGCGTTCCACGGTACATATCGAGATGATAATATGTAAGTATTCGACAAATCAGCTGCAATATAGTACGATATTTGGAGGGAACGCTGTAAAATTACTACCTACTTACGAAACGCCGAAGCACTGCGTATTTATACATAGATAATGTATCTTACCACAGATAACATTTTTTTTAAAGTTAAGTACAAAAATCACGTCAGAGGAACGAAATACTGCATACTGCCTAGCTTCTTTTCGGTATTTAATTAATATCAGGGGTGCCTAAATCCAACGTTATTAAACAATGCATTCGGATAACATTTAACAATACTGTGAAAACTATACAAACTGTTTCATTTTGAAAGTACAAATAAACATATAAAATCTAGTAATTTTTTACCACAATCATGTAAGATTTTTCACTTAACGCATAAATCACGTTGATTAACTATTTTTACACGACCGTTGTGTTGCTGGTAAACAATTTATAGAAGGACAATTTATAAGATACTACAATTAAATCTATTGCTATATTACTTCTAAGTGTATTAAGCTTACATAATATATGTATAAAAAGAACAATCATTACGAGCCAAGGTATTTCACATCCAATAGTATAAGTAGGTATAGCCTTGATGTGCAGTCTCTGCCATACATGTTTAATGGGTACAAACGTAAATAAGAAGCTGACGCTGATGTCTCTCTATCAGCTATAACTCAGCAATTAAAGTATTGTCCGAAACGAAGATCAGGAACAGGAAATTTTCAAATACTTGGCTACAGCTGAGAGTAGTTAGACGACGGCTTTTATTCTGGTAATAAAAGAACAAACATTGATCAAATTGTTGATGTCTTGAGACAAACCAACCACCTGTAACCAGCAAGCTGTATGGAAAGTATATGAAAGATCGATTTGTATTATACATTATATGCACAATGACTGATAGAATAAACTTGTGAAGTATATCAGGAAGAAGAAACACCAGAAGCGAAGGGTGAGCGGTTGTTATTGCTTAACCCGGAGGGAGAAATTCATAGATTCATACATGTTGTAGTAAGATTTTTGACGATACTGATTTACGAGCCTCATACTTGACGATCAACCGCTACTTAGTTGAGCCTAGAGTTTACGAGTCAGCATCTGTACTTATTATCGATAAAATTTAATTACAGATTACTGTGAGACACGTATTGATTAGACTTTAGACGCGAGAGGCACTCTCGACAAATTGAATAGGAAATAAAGTTAAAACCTATTCACCGATTGAAATTTTAGCTTTAGAAGAGTCTAACAAAAGGCTGTCGAATCAATACTTTCATCTGCTATAGCTGCTCATTACTACTGAGCTTAGAACACCCCAAACCATGAATATCGAATGTTTTTAAGCTATTTCTCTTTTCCTCAGAGATAATGAGTCACTGCCAAAGGTTCCACCAGAAAAACAAGAAAAATACTAAATACACAGACACTCCCGCAACAAAGAGACTGTAAAGAAGGCAGCAGAACAAAATAGAGAAAAAGAGAAAGTTAAAAAGAATCTGAAGTTTCAGAAAAAGGTAAATGTACATCAAGGTATTTATACGCCACAAAAGAACCTGAAAACTAAGCAGATGAGATTAGCGTTGCTGCATATAAGGTTAAACCTATTTCCTTACATTAAATTACCTACTCAGAATGAATGGGCTCACGAATACTAAAACTCCTCACTTTCTAGAAACTATTATTTCTAACCCTCATTACGATGCTCTGGGGCCTTACCACGATGACTTATAAATAGTTCAGTTTCGGAGCAATTCAATACAAGTTTGAAAACTGAATTGTTGTGATCCGTACTATGACATACTTAAACTGAAACGCGTTCGCGTTGGTTCGTTTGTTAATATTTGGAATGTGAAACTGAACGACTTAATACGACGTCATAGTATGATTATGAAGCTATTCAGTTTAGGTCTGCAAGTGAATTGCTATTAAGCGGTCATAGTCATAGCTAACCCCCAGCTCAGCCTTTGACTTGGCACTTCGAGCGTCAAGAAGTAAAGGGAAATTCTAGCTAAGGTCGAGTTGCTTCAGTTTTGTTGAGCTGGTTTCTCTATCGCATAGCGCATGTCTACCTTGATATATTTTTAAAAAATTTAGTTAAAACCGAATCTATAGCTTTAATATGTTATAAAAATAGTTTCAACTTTCGTAAAAAACCAAACTGTGTTACTCTCAAAAGAACCGAAGCAAGCCGATTTTAGCCGGATCTTTGTCGTGTCCCGACGTGCCAAAACAAAAGCCAACACGGTAGTCAAGTAAAAATTTTGGATTTTAATTTTTTACAATTTTAATACTGACTTACAATCAATGGAGTAAGATGCCAGGTTCACGATTACCGCACGGAAAAAAAAGGTTCACTAGAACTCACTTATTTTTACAAGGATAAAATATATGGGATAAAGTAGTATAGGTACTAACAGCGTGCGGTTTTGGTCGGTTCAAACCCGACATAACGATTTCCGCACGAAAAAAAAAAAAGGTAGTACCTTCTTTTTTTTTTCTTTTTTTTCGTGCGGAAATCCCTTCGGATACCCCCTCGCGGCCAGCGGGGGTGGTTATGTCGGGCTTGAACCGACTAAAACCGCACGCCGTCTCGGGTCTACAGACGCCGGGGTGTAAGGTTGCCCATAGAGCATATCCCTCGCAACCCGACTGTATCCCAACAACTGACAAGTGGCCGCCGGGACAAGCTAGCAGATATGCATACATCTTTTAAAAATAAGTGAGTTCTAGCGATCGTGGACTATTATATAATAATAAAATATTGAGTAGCTCTACATTATGTGGCTCGAACATACTTGTTGTTACAAAATCTATTGAAGTGGCAAGAAAAGAAAGATTAAAAAAATAAGCCGCTAATTAATAGCTTCAATAAATAGATCAAGGGAAATCACAAGTCTACTCACACTTAAAATAAGATACGATAATTACAAATATTGCTGTCCCATGTATTCTAAATACTGTCATGATATTTACAAATTATTGATTTTCGAGTCTTTAATCTTAATATCTAAATACTATTGCCCATTGACTTACTAAAATACCTAAATAAATAGAAACTTGAAACACGCTACAAGCATCAAGGTGAAATTAAATTTAACATTGTTCTTAATGTCAATACCTCTCGATGATTTGAAACTTTGGCCATCATCAACTTTGTCCTCATTTAATATTTTAATGCGACCATCCAGTTGCGGTTCTACGGGGCTATATTTTTTTGCATAGTACAATACAGAGTCCAATTCATTAAAAGCAAGTGTTTCTCTAGGAAGATCTTTAAATATGGCATAACCATCACCACCATCTGCTATGAATGTAGGTATAATCATTTTGTATTCATAATTATTTTTTACGTCCTGTTTTGTGTCTTTACTACAATTTGTGCAAACTGCTTTGGCATTAACGACCCTTGAACCAACAGGTCGTGATAGGTCATAGACTACTTCCATACCCGACATTTGTTGAAATTGACCTGTGCTATCGACGGTTCTCCAAGTTGATACGGAATGTTCTAAGCTTTGTTTTAGTTGCGTACCGTTTATTGTGACTATACATAATGTATCAGAAAATGGTAATACGTTAATCCAGTCGCCTTTTGTCAATGCAAAAGGCATTCCAGTGTGGACTATTGACGAACGTATACGTCCTCCTTGTATTAATGATATAGTCACATTTTGGTATTGTTGATGGAAATTTTCCCTGGTGTAATTCAATATGGCATCCGTGATCAAATCGCCTATGTTACATTCCCTAAGTCGGCATATTCCATCTAAGAAAACTGAAGACTGTCCAACAATTTCGTTATTTATCCGGTCGACGTCGTCACGGTATTTATTTATTGTTTGCAGTAGTTCCGGGTCTCTTGGTATTTGTTGGTCCAGTAATATAGGAGTCCCATCACACTTTATTATTTCACCTTCAGAGTCGAAAATTAAATGCAATTTACCCATGTATTTAGTATATGCATAAGCTTGAACAACTCTCACTATTTTTCCATTTGCTTGCTGAATTTCTTTAGGATATGGACCTTCAGGTATTTCAGGTTTTTCTGAAGTACTATTGCTATTCCAAAGGAAGGTATTTGAGTGTCCACCTATGACTAAATCTAGATCTTCCACTTCTCTGGCAATAATCGTATCTTTAACAAAACCTGAATGCCCTAAGGCTATTAGAATGTTTACATTTTGTTTTTTCAGTTTTTTAACTTCTCTTTTTATTGCTAACACCTCATCTTCATATTCAACATTATTTACTGGAGCCAGGTATTTGGTTTCTGGGGTTAAATATCCAATAATCCCTATTTGAACATTGTTTTTCACTATTACTATGGATTTGTACAAGTTTTTCTCATTTTGTAGTTCTGGTACTTTGTCTAAAAGGAGGTTGGCTGCTAACACTGGTGAACTGAGGTTTCTTATAAACGGAACGACGCCATCCACAGCTTCGTCAAATTCATGGTTGCCGAGACACTGAAAAATAAAATATTAAATGTTATAACTGATCGACAAAATGATAAATTAAGTATAAATGGTCATCATGGCATACCCTTTTCTGGCAGAGAACCATTTGGAGCTGTCTAGTCACTTGTCAGGGTGTGGTTACTTGTATTAGAAGGTTTTTTCTTATTAACCGTTTTTTTTTCAGGTCGCTAGAGTAATAAACACAACCTACTTTATGGTAAAGGGCTACCGTGATCTATGAACGCTTGGAGGTCAGGAAAAAACAAAATTAAGCATTTTTTTGGCACTTTCACAGACCGTTCGACATGCAACACACTGCTACTTAAACTCCATATTAAATGAGAGTTAGTCCTTCACCTGTATGGTCAAGTCCTTAGTGCTAGGAAAAGTGAGGTTGCGCCATCTAACACCAAAAAGAAGTATGTACAGATATTGAACTTGTAAGGTAACATTTATATTTCGAAATTTGTTCAATAGATAGGAGGAAAAATAAATGCGTGAGTAGGAACTTTAGTGATGGGTTAAAGTTTAAATAAAACATAAACGTGTATAAAATATTTAATTCACAACTTGTGAATAAGATCAATAAAATAAGAGTAACTAAACATGATAACCAATAGTAAACAAAAAAACAATATAGTAAACAATTTAGAATAATTACTTAAATAAGGTTATTAAAACTGATATCATCCACAACCTTGTTATTATTAATGAGAATGTGCATACTTAATTATATCTTAAATAACGTGATTCTCCCCTCAAATATTGAATGTATTGAAATATACCTAACGTAATACTGAATAGGTACGTGATAATTGGGGTGTGTGTTGGGTAACCTCCTCGAGTGTCGCTCCGATTCCGATCCCGCTGCAGTCCGGGGGGAACGGAATCGGAGCGGCCGGTACACCCTGGGCGGCGGTCAATGGCTTCCCCTTCATAGGGTTGGCATTGATCGTCGGCCAATACCCAACATGGTGGGAACACATCGCTCTCCGTACTCCTCTGCTTTCAGAGGAGACAGGATGAGCGATGCTGTTAGTGGTGAGATGGCCCAGGGTCAGTCGGGGTGCGAGGGATATGCTCTATGGGTAACCTTACACCCCGGCGTCTGAAGACCCGAGACGGCGTGCGGTTTTAGTCGGTGCAAGCCCGACATAACCGCCCCCTGACCGGCGGGGGGGGGGGTATCCGAAGGGAATTCCGCAAGAAAAAAAAAGTACGTGATAATTCGTAACAACTAAATAACACTTAATTATTATAGATTATGCCTATTAACTATTATTAACTTGATAAAATAATTGTTTGAGATTAGCGTAATTCTAACTTTGGGATAAATCAAATTATACCTCTGAGTAGGATACCTAATACCTACCCGCTTATTAATTTCTGTTGGCAAAGTATTGTACTTACTTCATATACTTATCACTATCAATAAAACGTAGGTATCTATTTTAATTTCACGTAACGGCAACGCAACACACGGGTACCGTTTAACAACAATGCAACTTCTTATAACTGTTCAATATTGACATATGAAATAAATACAATTCTAAGTAATAAAAATGTTAAACCGTCTTCACAAAACCCAAAAAAACCAGCCAATTGCGAGTAGGACTCGCCCATGAAGGGTTCCGTAGCAGCAAGTAAAATTTTATTGCGGTTTTCGATTTATGACTTATTAAAAAAAACTACTTACTAGATCTCGTTCAAACCGTTTTCGGTTGGAGTTTACATGGTAATTGTACATATATTTTTTTTAGTTTTATCATTCTCTTATTGTAGATGTTACAGGACGCACACACACACACACACACACACACATTTTACCACTTTGGCATTTCTCTCGCGCAAACTATTCAGTTTAGAAAAAAAATATATTACAAACCTCAATATCATTTTTGAAGACCTATCCATAGTACTCCACACGTATGGGTTTGATGTTTGGGGAACCCCCAAAATTTATTGTTTTTATTCTATTTTTGTGTGAAAATCTTAATGCGGTTCAGAGAATACATCTACTTACCAAGTTTCATTAGCATAGTTCTTATAGTTTCGGAAAAAAGGGGCTGTGACATACGGACGGACAGACAGACAGATATGACGAATCTATAAGGGTTCCGTTCTTAGCCATTTCGCTACGGAACCGTAAAAGGCAATGAAAATTCTTACTTTTCTTTAGTTTTCTAAATTTAGGGGTGAGATCTATAGATCATACTTTAAAGCTTAACTTTGTTGAGCCAAATCGGTAACTATAGTGCAGTCTGTGAATATCTGTTAGATCAACAAAAATTCAAAACCAACCAACCATTCAACTTTTGTGTAACTCATAAATAAACTTGTAATTATTTTTTCCTTTTATCACACGAATTCGCCTATTTATTTAATTAATAATTACATACATCCAAAAAATCTCTCTAATACATAAGTACAAAGACATCTACTTCTAGTTTATTTCAAAGAAATATCAAGAAGATTATCGTCATCTCATATCATCATGAAAAGAATCCAAGTTTGTATTTTGACGTGGCAAGTCGCAAAATGCTTAGCTTAATTTTGCGTGTATTGTCTGTAAATTTCAAAATGAAGAATATGCTCAGCTAAGATTCACCTGAGCTAAGCCTGAGTAAAGTCAAAGTATGCAGTATAGATCTCACCCTACGTCTAGCCTTCGCTGACGCAGCCCCATTCTTCGGCGACTGCCAGGCTAAGTAGGGAACTAATGTCTGACCATGCCACCTCCACCGGGCCCCGGTAGTAGAGGTAGATCCAAAAAGTGCTGGCTTGGTGTCGTAGAAGATGACATGTGGACCGTGCAAAGTGGAGACTTTTTTTTTCGTGCGGAAATCCCCCCGTTTGCCTTGCGTTTAATTTTTAGTGTTAGTGGGTGCAGTTAAATTGACTACCCAAATTATGAAAAAAAATCTTAAATTAAAGATATGTGGTACCTACTTATGCAAATAATGATTGACTAACAGTTAATATATTTTTATGAAATTGTAAACTAGTTTGTACCTATGTAAACTAAGGCAATTAAAGTTTCCATATAAGGAATCATCACAGATTCAAATCGAGTTTCATTACAGCCATTTGTTTACGCTTTCATAACACTGGTGACGAGCAATATTAATTTTAAGTAGCCTTAAAGATAAAGTTTACTGAATAAAGTGAAATAGAATTTACAATAGCAAAGAGCAAGTAAATATAATGAATACAGGAAAACCTAATTTTGAATAAAATCCAGAGTTCATTTGTAGCTGTTCAAGGTGGGTGATAATTATACGTCCTTCAACAGACGGGTACACAGCACTTCGGTTACCTATGTATTCTATTGTAGATTGTAGTTCATCGTAAGGCAATGCTTTTGAGGGCATACTTTCGAACATGGCATAACCATCACCTCCCATTGACAAAAATGCAGGCATTAAAAGGTTATACGTTTCTGTTACATTTAAAATAGTAAATTGAGGGTTTAGACATTCACCACAACGTATGGAAACTTTAAGAACTCTGAATCCTGGAGATTTTCTGAAATCATATTCAACTTTCATTCCAGACATTTGTAGAAATGGCCCTGGGGGTCGCTTAGGGTTGTATAGTTCTACAGCATGTTCTAACATCTTCAAAACATCACGACCGCTAATCTTTACTATTACAAGGTTCCCGTCAAAGGGCATCACTCGTAAGAGATCTCCCTTTGTGATATTTGCTGGTAAAACTATAGGAGCTATTGACGCTCTTATGCCACCACCTTGAATGATAGCAACTGGAGCATCAGTCCAACCCTTGCCTTTGTAATCCTTAGCATATTTTTCTACCATCGCATCAGTTATCAAGTTCCCTATATTACATTCTTTCAAGCGACAAGATGTGCCATCTAATACCACTGGCGTGATCCCAATAATACGTTCTGTTATATTTCTAATGTCTACACGGTAACGATTAACTATTTCTAACACTGCCAGGTCTTGGGTAACTGAATTGTCTAAAAGGATTGGGTTTCCATTTGCATTTATGATTTCACCATCTGAATCAAAAATAAGATGTAGTTTTCCAAGATATTTGGTGTATGCATAAGCTTGTACTGCAAGCACTGATCTACCAGACTTTTGTTTGACTAAATTTGGATAAGGTCCTTCGGGTTTTTCTATATCAGGACTAGTACCGTTCCACAAAAATGTATTTGTATGTCCACCTATAACTAGATCTATGTCATCCACTTCTTTTGCTATTTCTAAATCTTTCGTAAAGCCAGAATGACCAAGAGCTATGAGGATATTGACTCCTTGTTTTTTAAGTTTTGCTGCTTCTTTCTTAATTGCTGTCACTTCTTCAATGTATTTGACATCATTTTTTATGGCTAAGAATTGTGTATCTGGTGTAAGGTATCCTATAATACCAACTCGTGTACCATTAATGTCGAATACTACAGAATCCATCAGGTTATGTTCGACCAGTAACTCTGGTACTAATGCGAGGTTCAGGTTCGCAGCTAAAACTGGGCATGTAAGAGCCTCGATAAACGGCGTAAGTCCAGATACTCCGTTGTCAAATTCGTGATTTCCCAAGGACTGCAACAAATAGGAGTTAATTCGTCATTAATTTTATTGGATAGAAGCATTCAAATAACCAAGCAAAGAGTTTATAAATCAGCACTTGAAGTATTATGTACAGATTAAATTTATAAGTAGTTTTTAAGACTAGATTAACAAATAACAAGTGTTAGTCCACCAAACACAATACATTACTTGCATGTTAGTACATGATAACTGTAAAACCGAGTCCTTAATTACGGTTGATTAAGTTGTCTCAAGTAAAGTGGTAGACGATTGTAATGTAAGTGTAACCACGTAATAAATAAAAGAAGATATACTTTATTGTAAGATATATTTCATGCACATGCCACAATCAAAACCAAATTGCCTGCTTGTTTAAATACTTACTTATTATCATTTCTGTGAATTTTATGTGTTTGTAAAGTGATTTGATACTAGCAGCTTCCAATACGTATAACTTAGTTAGGTTCTATTTAGGATATACCTACTACTAGTAAAATACTTCGTTCATTCAACTCTTTCATCAAATTGAGATGTTCGTAGTCTCGTGGTGTTGTTGATATTTTGATTTTACTTCTATTTGTCTATAAGTCTCAAGCAATTATTGTAGCTGAAATGTCTTATAAAGTACATGTAAATAGTTGGATACTCGTAATCAGTATTCATTAAGTTTGAAAATGATTTCCTTATTTTGATATTTCTATACATCATGGTTCTTTGGTAGGTGCGGGTACAGTAGCCTTATATACAATACTATTTGTTATTTTCGCCAATTTAGTTACATTGTTATTAATTAAACGTTTACGAATATTTCTATCTACGAATATTTTTCTCAAGATATTGTTAGTTTAAATCTGTTCACAAAGTGGTTTTTGGAGTAGGTAAGTTAAGATATCACACAAACAACACCAAAAAACTTGTTCCTTGACAACTGGTGCATAGGCACATGTAGGCAAGTACTAAATAGATAAATAAAATACTAATTGCATTATATTAAGTTTATTTTTTGAAGTGCAAATACTTAAAAACTAAAAACGACATATTTATTATTATACCCGGCATAGTCGTTTGTTGGTGGCTGAACTCCTCCGCAACCACCCGCGCGATCTTGACCAAATTTACCACGGTGATAGTGTGGACACTGAGAAGTGTTTTGAAGCGAGATGGTTCATGTCCGATGTACCATTGAGGAATAATCACCGAAAAACAGTTTCACGAGCGCGTGGCTGTAGTAAGATGTCTTATTTTCAAGTAAGAGTCCTGCTCGCTCAGCTTAATTTATTTCAGTCGCACTCTGCACTGAATTCCTAGTTATAAAAATACTACATAAAGAGCACCAAATACACCTTAATCAAAATTCAATATTGTTTTAGCTCACAACTCAATACATAACAATATAAATATAGTATAACTCGATCTCCAGTTACCAGGGCTCAGGGAAGAGTCTAATATAAACCTTATATGTAGATGTCCTATTCCGGCACTAGAAACCTGACACGGCGGCGTGCGGTTTTGGTAGGTTCGAGTCCAACATAACCAGTCCCGTTGGCCGGCGAGGAGTTTCTGCATGAAAAAAAAGGTACCCTATTAACATATCCTAAAAATTACATCGGTCAGTTGAGACCGAGAGAGGTCTTAGCGGTACTTTTATTGTGAAAAAGCGAAATTGCCTAGATTAGGTTCCATGTTACCAAGTTATACAAAGCTCTGAGATCTCCTTGTCAACGAAAAAACCAAAAGATATGTTATTATTCTAATATTATTGATCATGAATAGATTTTTTTGTTATTTCGTATTTAGGTAGCATATAATATGGTAAGGCCCATCATGGAGGATTGGCTAGAGAGGCGACACGGAAGCCTCTCGTAACGACTGACGCAGTTGATCTCCGGTAAGGGAACTTCGGGGACCACCTGCATCGGATCAGGAAGGAGCCAACGCCTGAGTGCCATCACTGCGACGCGAGCGAAGACTCAGGGCTGCACAGGGAAGAGATTTCCGCAATTAACAAAAAAAGGGAGCATATAATGATGTTTTATGTTTTAATCATTGTTGTCAATCTGGAAAATCGACGAAATCAGGATCAGGAAATTCTATAATATTAGACTTTGAAAAAATTAATCCTTATATTATAAATGCGACAGTGAGTTTACACGCTCTGGTAGAGTCCGATCGGCAATGGGACGAAGGATACTTTATTGGAATAGAAATAAACAGGTATGATAATTGTTATGAATAATAATAATAATAAATAAATATTCTAGGACATAATTACACAGCGTCGTCGTCTAGACCCGCAGAGCTTGGCATATGGGCTCTAGAATGCGGATGAACATACTTAGATACTTTTTTTTGTAAATGAATAAGTACATATTATATATAGAAACATCCAGACCAATGCAAATATACATATTTGCAATGAGTGTAAATCGAACCCGCGACCTCTGATTTAACAATCGAATGCTCTAGCGCTACGCCACAGAGGTCGTTTATCACGCTCAATAGTAAATTACGCAAGAATGTAAGTACATAATACTGATAACAATGAGTAGCATTACCTAATATTCTCTATAACATAACTAAAAACTAAATTATAAAACAGTTCAGAATGCTCATATTTTTCTTTAGTGTAAATCTTAAATTCTTAATAAGATTCAATATTTCATTTCTCATAGTTTAATTTCGTCTATAGATAATATCTATCTAGTCTTTTAATTTATTTATATTGTGGATAGTAATTCGTCCTTCTACTGAGGAATTTATAGGGCTGTGTTGGAAAATGTATTCTGCTGTAGACTCTAGTGTATTAAAGTCTACTAAAGTTGAATTTGTGTCATCAAAAACAGTGTAGCCATCGCCTCCACCTGCTAAAAATAGTGGAACCAGTAATGTGTACTTTTTTCCCTCATTTAAATCCAAATATTCAGGTTTCGAGCATTCACTACACCGCAGATATAGTTTTTGTACTCTTTTGCCTGATGGCTGTTCTAGGTCATATTCTATCTTTATTCCTGACATTTGAAGGAAAGTTCCTGGTGCATTCAAAGTTTTATAGTTTGATACTGAAAGTTCCAACATCTTCTTTACATAACTACCATTTAATGTCACTCTCACGATGGTTCCATCGAAAGGTATAATCTGCATGAGATCGCCTTGTGTTACATTAGCTGGTAAATTTGTGCTCATAACTGACACTGCTATTCTTATAGCTCCACTATTGATTACGGCGATGGGTGTATCGGACCAACCTAAGCCCTTATAATCTGCAGCGTACTTCTGGATCATTCCATCAGTTATTAAATTTCCCATATTGCATTCTCTAAAACGGCAGGATTGTCCATCTAAATTCACTGAAGTGGTGCCAATGATACGCTCAGTTACTTTCAGTACATTTTCGCGATACTGATTTACTATTGTCAATACATCACGATCTTGGGGAATTGAGTGATCTAAGAGTATAGGATTTCCATCAGCGTGTAACACTTCACCATAAGAATCGAATACTATGTGTAACTTGCCCAAATATTTTGTATATGCGTACGCATGTATCACAGGAACTAATCTGCCAGACTTTTGTTCAACCATTATTGGATACGAACCTTGAGATTTCTCAACTTCAGGACTAGTACCATTCCACAAAAACGTATTCGTATGCCCTCCTATAACCAAATCGATATCTTTTACCTTCTTGGCTATTTCCAAATCCTTAGGGAAGCCAGAGTGTCCAAGACCAATGAATATTTTGACACCTTGATGTTTTAGCTTTGCTATTTCATTTGTTATTGCAGTTACTTCGTCAACATACTCAACGTCGTTTTTTATAGTGGCTGTTTTGGTTTCAGGTGTGAGATACCCAACCACACCGATTTTGGTGCCATTTATGTCAAATACAACTGAGTTTACTAAGTTACTTTCTGCTTTTAACTCTCGTACTTTGGATAAATCTAGATTAGCAGATAGGACGGGGCAGTTTAAGTTTTTTATAAATGGTGTTAGTCCAGAAACGCCGTTATCGAACTCGTGGTTTCCAAGTGACTGAAACAAAAAATATGGACAGAGACTCACAACTATTAATAATTGAAAACATTAAGTAGTTTATCAAAGAAAGTATTATCGTCCTCAGTATTGGAATATATTAGTAAAGATTCTAGTTCGTGATATTCATTTCTTCAGTCACAATATATATAGCTACAATATCGTAAGCATATCAAATACCCTGATATAACCGCGTCCCATCAGGTGGGCCATGTCCTTTTCTGCCACCTAAGTGGTATGAAAACGAAATCTAAAATTATCAAATTGACCTAGGCGGTACCTACATGGAAATCCATCTTCAAATGATAATTAACCACTCATCCTCGGAATCTCAACTTTCATAATTGCAAAACCTCCACGAATTACAAATACTAGTTATTTTTCCTAATTATTAGTAAAAATATTGATCTTGTGCTAAAACTTTACATTTTTATATATAGTACAGAAAGACAGATAGTAATTACAAAATGGGTTGACCAGGGTTCGTAAAATACTTACAGTTCTGTAGTTTTCTTAGTGTTTTATTGTTTTTAATAATCTTCTATAGTTTCAGACATTCTAAACCACAACTTTATATTGCCTGCACAGGCGGGTTAACGCTGTTGCAAAAAATCTTTTAACTTATATATAAAGGTCCTTTTGAATAAGAGATAACATAGTTATTGATTAAAAAATGTAATACACGGCCATGGGAAAGCCGAGACCAGACTCATAGCTGCTGCAATGCAATCAAAATGACAAAAATGGTATAACATAAAATATATTAAAAGTGGTTCATTATCAAAGGGTAAACTTGGCAATCATGATTTATTAATTTCATCTTTTTATATTATTAGTAATATTGTGGAATAGGTAAAACTTAAACTCCCTAATCTATATTTATTATTGAAAACCAAGGATGGGACGTCATCCCAGCATTTCAGAGTCTTGAAGGTCCCTTCAAACCGCTCTTCGCAACCTTTAAATTGTGAAGTTGATGCCTGTTGGAGCTGGACTTTGGGATAGTCGACAATCCACAAGACTCGTCAAGGTATCTGAAAAAAGGCTATGTCGTGATTCAGACGCTCTAGCCCAATAATTACAATAGTACTACTAGTGGGAGCTGAAGCAGCTTGTGCCGCGCAGTGAAGAGCTAGAGGTGGCAAACATGACTGGCAAAAATGCCTTCGATAGCTTTGATTGTTAATTGAAGGTTTGCATGCTGTAGTCTGCGGCTAAACATGCTGTGCTTGTACATATTGTAAGATCTATGTTACCATGTTTAAAGGCAAATAAATTATTCTTATTCTTATTGAAAAGCAATCAAAACGCACGACCTAGAAGACTACCTCGCTAGTTGGTCGTCAATTCGGCTGAGGAAATTGAATTTTACCTTGGCTTTGGGATAGTCCACTACACAAGATCAGTAATTCCTTCCAGGGTAACTGTTTACGCTTCTACAACAAGCTACCTACCATGAAATGTAGGATTTACCCATTCATAAATTTAAAAGTCAAATTAAAACTAAACTTTGCCAAAAAGGCTATCATAAAATTCAAGAATATTTAGACGACAAACAAGCTTGGATATGAACTGTTTGCTCTCTCAATATACTACTCAAAAATATTGTAATTATATTAAGTAGACATGTTTGTAAATAAACCAAGTAAAAAAAAAACTTTTTAAAAACCACGTTTTCCTTCCGACCAACACTAAAAAACGTGGGGCGGGCGCTTTGAAATTTTTAAATTATTGAATATCTAAGGAAAACGATACATTAAAGGATTAAAGCACCCGCCCCACGTTTTTTAGTGTTGGTCGGAAGGAAAACGTGGTTGTTAAAAAGTTTTTTTTTTATTTTATTTTTCTGATGATTAAATATGAAAATGTAAGGTGGCATTAACCTACATAAAAAAATTCGGAGCTTTAGGGTGATCAGAAATCGTCGAAAATTAAGTGTCAATTTTTGGCTTCAGAGGAAAAGAAACACATAAACATAGAAACACAGACACGAAGTGAAACTAAGAAAAGAGTGGTAAAAACGGGCCGCTGAGTTTCTTTCCGGAGTCTTTTCAGGACATTGGTCTATTTTTTTGACGTTTTTTAAGTGCCGTTATAATGGTCTATCACTACATAGTATAAAACAAAGTCGCTTTCTCTGTCCCTATGTCCCTATATCCCTATGTATGCTTTAATCTTTAAAACTACGCAACGTATTTTGATGCGGTTTTTTTATTAGATAGAGTGATTGAAGAGGAAGGTTTATATGTATAATAACATCCATTACACCCGTGCGTTTTAGATTGGTAAAAGCGCTATTGTTGACAATAAATTATTTTACAAAATAATACAATTTATATTTGTAATAAAATATCATTATTATTTATTGTCTGTAACCATTATCGCTAACATTATTTGTATGTATTCATAAAAATTGCCATAAAAGTAAAAATAAGCAAAGAAGAGTTTGTGGCTATGGCAGAACCAGACCCTCTTTCAATAATTCGCCCAGCTACTTCTGGGTACACAGGACTCTTCATTTTGATATATTCAGATGTAGAGGTAACTTCATCGTACGAAAGGTAGACCCTTGGCAGTCCAACAAGCATATCGTATCCATATTCACCGTTCGACAATGCTAATGGCATATGCACTTTGTAGTCCAGAACATCATTAATTGAAGAATAATCTGGCACGACACAACTCCAACACCGAACTACTGCGCTTATTAATTTTGACCCTGGTGGCCTGCCATAATCAAACTCGGCTCGGATTCCAGAAAACTGCAAATATCGTCCGCTGGATGTCTGTTGGTTGTAATCCGAGACGGAGTGTTCTAAAACTTCCTTGAGGACTATCCCTTTCATGGTGACAGTAACCAGCCTACTTTCTAAAGGCAGGGCCAATAGTACATCGCCTTTTGTAACAGCAGCAGGACGATTAGCGGGTGCAATTGAACTTCCAAAAGCACCACTATGAATTATAGAAATTGGGACGTCCGTCCAGGAGTCACCATTATAATTTATAGCGTAAAAGTAATTAATTGCATCAGTGACTAAATTACCAAAGTTACATTCTTCTAGAAAACATGAGTCAGCATCCAGCACAACAGCGGTATCTCCAAGTACTTCTTGGGATTTAGAAGCCAATTCAGTATCATATTTTTTGATCACGTCAAGAGATGGCAAGTCTAGGGGTACAGACGAATCGAGAAGAATACGATTGTTAATATAATCGATAATTTCCCCGTCAGCATTAAAAGTAATTTTAACACTACCGAGATATTTATCAAATGCTGTTGAAAATATAATCGGTACAGTTCTTCCAGACTCCTGTGTCACAATTAAAGTTTCCTGTGTATTAAGAACTGTACTGCCGTTCCAATAGAATGTATTTTTATTACCAGCTATAACCATATCAAGCCCAGGAACTTCTTTGGCTATTTCTTTATCTTTGGTAGGAGTGGAATGTCCTAAGGCAATTATTATGCTAACGTTTAGAGCTTGGAGTTTTTCTACTTCTTCTGTGAGGGCTAAGATTTCATCAATGTACTCTACGTTTCCAATGCTATCTAACATACCACTTTCAGGTGTTAAGTAACCTACAACTCCAACTTTTATATCGTTAACGGCGAATATGATTGACTTTTGTGAATTCACAGTATTTTCAGTGGATTTTATTATCACGTTGGTAGCTACAATGGGAGTATTGATGTTGTCTAGGAACGACGTGATCATGTTTTCATCTTGATTGATTTCGTTATTACCAAGAGACTGAAAAGAAAAAAAAAACGAAGTAAAACGTATAGAATATGATAGTATGAAGTTGAAATTATCTAGATAAAAAAAATGTTATTATTATTAGTGATAATATATTCGTTAGTAGTATTAAATGCGTGTTTATAAAGATATAATTCTTTAGTAACGATTAAATAATACAACATGCGTATAGTTATTAAAGCAAGTCTCGATACTGCCTTTGATTCTTTGTTGGGGAAATCAATGAATATTTAAAATAAACTACTTGTAATGCGTGGTTACATGATAGACATACAAAATGTCTCTTCTCTTGGTCATGCTGCAAAATGATTACATGACAGCTACTGATATCTTCTAAGTACTTAATAAAGTGTATGAAAGTAAAGTAAACGGTAATATTATTCCCATCACCACTTTAAGTGCCAACACCATGATAGATACACGTAAAAGTCTTAAGCTGAAATTAATATCAACCTATATATAAATAAATAAATAAATATTCTACGACATTCTACACAGCGCTTTCTAGACCCAAAGTAAGCATAGTTTAACTAGCTTGTGTTATGGATTCCAGAATGCGGATAAACATACTTATATACTTTTTTTTTTGTAAATACATACATATTATACATAGAAACACTCAGACCAATGCAAATAGACATATTCATGCATACAAATATTTGCACTGA
Organism: Cybosia mesomella; assembly: GCA_946251805.1. Classification (NCBI taxonomy): domain Eukaryota; kingdom Metazoa; phylum Arthropoda; class Insecta; order Lepidoptera; family Erebidae; genus Cybosia; species Cybosia mesomella. The sequence goes on from OX276406.1 coordinate 8,031,523, forward strand.
GCGGGAATCGAACCCGCGCCCCCTGCTGTAGCAGTCGAATGCACTACCGCTACGCCACAGATTTAAAATATTAATATCTGTGTGGGCGAGCTTTGCTCGGTTTTTTCCGCTGGGTTCTTCTTTAGGCGCTTTGGGCACTTTTTGGGTGAAGAAAAATCATAAAACTCTTGCGTTCACGCGATGAAGTATAAAAATACACGTAATTGTTGAAGTTTTCACTTCTGTGGGCACTTCCGGAGTGCCACTGATTTTTTTTGACGTTTTTGGATGCTCGGCTTTTTTTTCGACGTTTTCTAAAAATCGAACCTAGGTAGATCGATTTATCGCCCCTGAAACCCCTGTATGCTAAATTTCATGATAATCGTTTCTGAGATTAAATACATACATTTCTATCTATACAAAAATTGCTATTTTAAAAGTATTAGATACAAGAACTGCTCGTTTAAAGGTATTAGATACAAGAACTACTAGTAACGTCATCTAATCTAACACCTTTAGACTAGTAACATAACATAACATGTTATGTTACTAGTCTAAAGGTGTTAGATTAGATGACGTTTGTAATCGATGTTTAGTCTTTTGATTTTAATTTCGAATGTCAACTTAGACATCATTGGACTAAATTAAGAAGCAACGTTATGACAAATATGGATTTTCATCTCTTACTAGCAAGTCAGTCCCGGCTTCACACGGGAAACCACTTTCGTTCTTGTGGGAACTCCGGTATTTATGGTACTTACGTATTAACTCCTGGGTAAAAATGTAACAACCTTTCAAAACTTCAAATCAATGATTGACTACCAACATAACATAACATAACATAACATAAACTCACGCCTATATCCCCGAAGGGGTAGGCAGAGGTGCTAGCACCCACATTTCGCCAGTTTATGTTTAGGTCCCAATGTAATAGGTGGCGAGCCTATTGCCATTAACCGGGCACTTATAAGCCTGCGATAAATACACACATAACTTCGAAAAGCATCGAAAGTCATTGGTGTGTGCCATGGTAAAACCTGGGATCGAACCCGAGACCTCGTCTCAGCAGTCCATTACCCACACCACTAGGCTACCGCGGCTATTCTACGACTACCAACATACTGCTGTTTTATATACTTAAATAAATTAATTTGTACCGAACATGCGCAAAATCTATGGATTAGACTACATTTGACTAGACGAAGATTTTATAGTGATATTATTGCAATTATAATCTAATATTATTCCATTAGTAGTGTTAGTTAAGTGAATTTCTTTTAAAATAAAACTTTTAGTAAATATACTTACACTCTCGAAATAGTTCCAGTTTGATCAATTGAACGTCTTGAAATTTGTACGAGTAAGCACGAACATTGTTAATTGTTATTACATTTTCCACTTCCTTCTTGTCAATCTTTTTTTTGTTTGGAGATTCCTATTTGATAAAATCCTCTTATAACGCCTTGTAAATATCAGAAAGTCTGCCTTTTATTTAGTCGGGGACAACAAGAATAATAATGTTTGTTCCTATATCGTGTTCCTATGTATTTGCACATATTTTATTTGTTAGAACGTTTACGGAATGTAATATTATATCACATTTAGATAAAATATTAATAATAAAATTAAAGATTACCCACGGCACTTAAAGATAAAGAAACATTTGTTTGTGTTTAAGGAAACGTTCAAGGTGCCTGAATATTCTCATGTAATTTATTTTTACGTAGTATTATAGAAACTTTATTGTCCTTTTTTAACGAGTTGATTGTCTCCTAGGTATCACATTGATTAAACAACAAAACGAAAAAAAGGATGACGAAGGGGTGCGATAGATTTCATTAGTCATGGCTACATTTATAATACGTTTTATATTGGATACTTTTCTGTTGCTTTGTTCTGCATACAAGTGATTTCAATCTTCCGTAAATATATATTAAAACAGTCGAGTAACAACCACAGGATAACGAATTAATTTTAGAAAATTAGCTACACTATATGCGTTGGGATTATAAAGTTAGGGGCAAATTGTATTGACAGATAACAATTTCTCGATGGAAACAGTTGTACAAATGTTTCAAATACCTTCAATACCTGCACCCCTGTACGTGTCGGTCCATAACGTGTATAATAAGCGTCGGTAGCTTAGTGGTTAAGGAGTCGACCTTACGATCGAGAGGTCTCGGGTTCGAATCCTGGCCATTACACTACCGACGTGAACCCACTCCTAACACAAGCAATTTAGCTTAGCTGGAGGGGTTAGGGGGAATATTAGTAATTTCGGTTACTAATATTATTAAAAAAAAAAAAAATGTTTTTTTATACTTTGGCGCATCTCAAGAATATTTTTTGGAAGCACGATGTTATAGTTATATATGTAATTGGTTTGTGTTTCTTTTTACAGTGTCAATGTAGAGTTGAGATTTCAAGTTTGAAACATAATTTCTATAATTGGTGATAAGCGATATTTGTTTCAGAGTAGACTCCTGTACCTCATCCTATTAAAGTTGACAATGTTTCTTTGTCGCGCCTTTCAATAGGTTTTCTATTTCATATTATTACACGCCAATGACCTTCTCAAATAGTGCCTTTACCACTTTTGTTGATTCGAACACGTACAAATGATGATAATTCAAGCTGCCGGTGAAATATACATCACAACACGGATAGACGCACAAAAAACGAGTAACGTAACAAAAAGAGGTTTTTAAAAAAGAGATTTTTTGTAAACTCACAACAGCATCAGGTTGGAGTGCGTTGATAAACTCTGCAGCTATTTTCCATTTATAGATGGTAAACCAAGCTGTGCCTGTGTATGTGTCTCCAGCGTTGAGATAGAGAACTGGAGGACCCTCACCGGTTTGTGCTGCCCTTCTCGCTTCTTTGACTCTGAAATCATTGATAAATTACTGGTTATCTTTTGTATTTGCATTTCGTCATGAATATAATTCGTTCTTTGCTTGTTGCTGAAAGGTTCTGTCGGTGAAACGTATGTAGGTGAAAAAGTCTGCTGAGTAAACGGAAATAAATGAATCATTCTGCCGATGAACAGTCCATCGGCGAATCGGTCTTCGGAGAACGGTTGCTGAATCATAATTTTATGATTCTGCATCAATCATGCAGCAAAATAATATATAGATCGTATCATGTATTAGGACAATGTAATACTTCCACATTTAATTTTCTATTCAACAACATCATAGCATTACCTATTATTTGGAGTTTAAAACGAGTTTCTTCATTGTTCCTCATGTTCAAACTTTAACTATATTTCAAGATTAATTAGGTATCTATATTTTAAATAGTTTTTAGCTCTTTTATACAATGTAATCATCAATCTCGCATTCAATTTTCCTACCTTTGCTTTATTAGTTGTTTACAACATAAAGCATCTTTTTATAGCTTCACTTTAAGTATCAAGAGCTATTCTTACCAGGTTCTCTAGAACTTGGATAGAACAGCATTTATTAAGCATGCATTATAAAAAATACCTCGTGGCAGCCATCGGGGTGGGAGTCCTCTCGCTCGGCAGCATGATTGCGGTAATGGTGCGAAGCGCGAGCGCGTGGACCGCCGCCACCTCCTTCTGCGAGCACGTAATGCTCGCGAAGGAGATGGCGGAGCGCGCCCGTTAGAGATTTAGAACTCTCCCGGCCCGCCGACCCCCAACTTGCTCGCCGCGCGTCGCAGGCGACTCAGGCGCCGGAGGTCGCTTAACGACCTCCGTCCTCCATGAGCGCAGGCCTGGGGTTGGCGGGTGAGGCCGCCTGTCATCCCAGCAGAAGCAACCCGGGACGGTGGGGCGACTAGCGCCCCTCCCCCAAACCGGGGCAAGACGGGGACACCGTGGTTCCCAAACCCGAGGGGGCCATCTCGAAACCGGAGATGGCCCAGGGTCAGTCGGGGTGCGAGGGATATGCTCTACGGGCAATAGTCGGTTCAAGCCCGACATAACCGCCCCCGCTGGCTGGCGGGGGGGGGGGGGTATCCGAAGGGATTTACGCACGAAAAAAAAATAAAAAAAGGTGCAAGCAATTTTCTATCTTAATTACTTCAAATAGTACCCCGTTTTTGTCTCACAGTCGTGATCACCGTCGATCGAATATTACGTGCACTTGGTTTTGGTAACTCAGCTGGTTAACATTGCTTAAACATAAATATTTTAGGATATGGTTGTGATATAATAACATTCCTCTAATTATTTTACAGCATACGATAGCGGTATTGTGGAATACCCACTGTACAAATATACTTTTCTATACCTATAAAATAAGTAAATATCATATTGTTAATCACTGTAAAACGTTTTTTGTTGCCACTTATCATGTGAACGTCATTTGACTATCTCTGTAATTGCCATGGAACAAACAGACCTTCGTTCAAATGTGATATACTGATGCAAAAGTATGATATCAAGGCTCACAAAAAAGTGGACGTAGATACACATTCTATGTATTTGAATATCATTTCATAGTAATGTCAAACTTTTACTTTTATACTTGCTGAATCTGCATGGAGAGTATTTTAATTAATTCCCTGATCGCTCTTCATATCTAATCACGAAGAACCACTAGGTATCTGAAAATTGTATTGCAATGTGTACTGCCGTATTCATAATGCAGTTCCAGATGCATTCAAACAACTACCCAGAAAAAAGTTTAGTAGAAAATTTAAATTATGGCTTTTAGAAAAATTGTTTTACTCTTTACGCGACTACTTGAATATTTAAATAAAACTATTTTTAACGGATTCAAACGCGATTTATTTGATGTTTTTTTATTATTTATAGTTAAAATAGTTAAATAGTAACACCAACCATTCAGCATAGTTCGTCAGCATTCATCATCATCATGATGATGACACGAACTATGCTGAATTGTTGGTGTACTTTGAGATAACTCAGACTTCAAATTATAAGATAACCATGGCTACTGAAAAGCAACTGAAACGTCAGGTTCAATGTAAATAATAAAATAACATCAAATAAATAGCGACAGAATCCTTTAAAAAAAGTTTGATTTATAATGTGTGACATTCGCGGACTGACGATATCAAACCTTGAATAATTTATTTATTTGTTGCTATTAAAATTGAATAAATATCTATTGTAGACATTATTAATTATTATTGGACAATTGTGTTAATTATCTTGGACATTATGCTTATTATTACGATGTTTTTTTTGAATTTAGCAATATTTATGCAATAATATCAAAATTATCAGTTGGATTACAGTGAATTACAGTTGTTTTAAACTCAAATTAAATAGGTCTGTTTCTAGTTAAATTGTTTATAGACATTAAAGGTTTATGCTATGTTTGCATGCTATTGAATAGTAGATGTATTAAACCAAATCAATGTAACATCAATATTACCACGTTAGTGAAAAAAAAACATTTCAAGGCTTATGTGTATAGAAATGAGTTACCATTTCCTTTAGAGATGAAAAAAAAACCATCGTGGTAAGGGTTTGTGAAAAAAAAGAGTGAAAATGGTTTATTTCAGAGCGGGCTGCACAGCATTTTCCATTCTAGATAACAAACAATTTTATTATCAATTTTTTTGTGGTTGTAGGTTGTAGTTGGCCTTACCACCAAGAGGTCCCGGGTTCAAATCCTGGCCATTCAACTACCGACGTGAACCCTCTCCTAACACAAGCACTTAGCTTAGCTGGAGAGGTAAACTAGAATACTAGTAATTTCGGTTATTATACCCTTCTTTAAGAAAAATAAGCTTACACATGAGCAACTCTTGGGAATCCGCCGTAGCACTTCCCAGCCTCTCTATCGGCTGTGGTACAAGCACCGCTGAGCTGTGAAGTTTGCTCGAACCTCGCATGCATGTCATTGTTGTGGAGGATGAGGAGTTCGAAGTTCTCTCCTGGAGGTTTGACTACGCTGCCTGACGTGAGTACCGCTGCAGTTAGCACGAATGCAAGCAGGAGGTTCTGAATGGAAAAAAGAATTGTTTGAGTATGGATTATCTATTTATGTCAAATCAACATTTTTGTTACGACATAACCACCCCCGCTGGCAGGTGGGGGGGTATTCGAGGGAGGGTAAAAAAAAAAAAAGAAGGAGTCTACCGCAAAATTATAGAGTTTGACTTCTAAATATGATAAAGTAGAAATAGTCTGCCTTGATGCTGCCCCTGAATAAATTGCGATGATGTTTCCGTGTGTTTGTGTGTCCTTTGTACGATTTCCTGTTTCGATTTCTCTATAGTAGGGAAATCTCAAAAGTAATACGAATTTTAGATAATTATGCGACACTCAGAACTGTAGAAGGCAACACGGTCGTCTTATATAGTGGGCAAACTGAGTGTAGTATAAGTAATAATAATTTTATTTATGACAGAAGCTGTGTCTACTTCGTAATGTAAGGAATAGCTTCTACGGATAAAAACACTAAAAACTCACGGCCTCACTTTTCTCTGCACTTTTCTTCACAATATTTGTGTTTCTGTGTAAGGTACAGCAACAAATACACCAACGACTTCCAGAAATTAAAATAATAATAAGTATAACTCGACCATTTTCTAATTTGCAAATGTTATTGTGGAAACGGGACTGCTCCGCCAGCAGAGAACAACATATTAAAGTACGCACTCTGATTCCAAGTGTTCCGGTTCCGGAATACGTCAAAACCTAATTATATTCCTTTATAATAAAGTAAAATAATGAAATACATTGAAGTCATCAAATGATTGCTTAGAATCGTGTGGTTGTCTGAAGTCGTGTGTCATAAACGTTTGAAATGAGGTTAAGTCGATAATGAATAAAAAACCGGTCAATGATGAGGCCGTCAAGCTGAGTGCCACCATTGTTAACATGGTACGTGTATGTAATGGTGACCCTCTTTCCGGAGACTTTACCTTCAGCTTACCATCAGGCGAGGTGAAGTCAAATTGAAGTGTCCTATACATAAAAAAAAGTGCTAGTCGGACTCGCGCACTGAGGGTTCCGTACAAAACTAGATTGGAGGGCAAACTTAACGTTGTTGTAGAGCTTCTAGTCTTGAGTAGATAGGTCGTGACAGACAGACGGATGTAGAGTGATCCTATAAGTAATTACAGTAAGTATTTTAAAGCCCGTAGATAATTCAAATTTTGCCTATCCTACCGATCTCTATAATAATCTCAGCTACTTTTACAACCCCTTGATTACGATAAGATTGCACAATTTTTTTTGCCTGACAAACCAAACCCGAATTCCACCCTGACTATGGGGTGACCTAATTATAGAAAAATGTAGAAATTCAACAGGAACATTTAGTATGTAGAATATAATTAATATTCATGTTGAATTGTTTGTGTGAATCTTATTATTTCCACGGCAATAGGTATTTACGTTTTTTTTTTCATTTTTGTTAGACTAAGACATATTCTCAAATTTACCACCTCTCATTTCTGCCATCCTAGGCTACAGACTACTCAGCCTGCTGGTATGCAATCATTTCCAGAACAAATATCTATGTTAACAAACAAAGATTATGCATAATCCACAACATTCAATAAGTTTGCATTTTCGGAAAATTGTTCTAGGATGGTTGTAGGTAACAATTGACGTGTAAAACTCATTAACCACGTACTCAAGGTTTATGATTTTAAATGATGCAAATACGGTAGAATACGTCTCAATAGAAGAAATAGTACAGTTGCCAACTGATTTCTATAATACCTATATATTAGTTACTCCTTCTAATAATCATATTATAAACATACATATCAATGTATGTTTATAATATATTGTGTATATATAAGTATATTATATGATTGTGTGTACGTAAGTATGTATGTATATGTAGTTGTGTAATAATTTATAAGTATTTGTATAGTTTTAAAGTAATGTTTAGTTTGATACTCATGTGAAGTGTAGCTATGTTGATAAAGTACACCACACTACCCAAATACGAATTCTGTCATTTTTCTGCATCCAATGGTTGCCTGTTAGAGATTGCCACAGTGCGATAAGGCCGTCATAATGTATTCCTTATATTAGTTTTTATGTCGTATTCTTGGCGTACAATAAAGAGATATACTACTATTACTAATGCTCTAGACTGTTAATGAAACATTATGAAGTAGGTGTCGTGTGTCCCGTGTCGAGTGTCTACTACACTTCAGTACTTATGGTAGGTATATAATATGTTTATTCGAATTCTATAACGCTTTGCTTAGTTTGGGTCTAGACTATGTAATTTGTCCCAGGTTCTGCTGCTCTAGATCCAGAAGCAATACCTCGTCGGAAGCGACAGCTATCTCGCGCTGAGATGATTCCGACGAGGTAGATAGCTAATCGCAACAATAGTGACACTTTTGGTAAAGTTCGGACACCGATAGCGGAGACACTACACAGCTTCATCTTCTATTTAAGTGATAAAACTTGTCTAAGACACTAAATATCGACATAAATATGGCAGATTTCGGTACTTGGTGAGTGTTTTCAACTCAAGAAACACCGATAACCTATCGGCGTATTGGTTCCTTTATGTTCACCTGAGTGAAAATTTTAATCACCTCGTAATTTTTCAACTAGATGATATGACTGTAGTGGAAGAATTCATAACAATAATTAAAATTAAGTGTAATGTGTTCTTTTGTCAAACATATGCTTCATTAAACGTCGATTTCACAAATTATAGGAACCGAAATGTCGGAATCAGTGTACCTAAATGATAATTAAATAACACAAAATCGCGATAGAATCCGTTAAAAATAATTTTATTTCAAACTAAAATCAATGAAAACTAAACACCGTTTGGAATTCGGTTTATTTGAACAGATTTTCACTAGTGAAATTTAGTCTTAGCAAAAGAATCCTCATAATAAAGTTCATCATTATAAAAGAATCAAAGTAAATGAAACCGCATTGCAATTATTTCAAACATATTCAATGTAACCGTGTTAGAAGTACTTCAGTCAATATTTATTGAGGATTATGAAAAAGTGTGTAGATACCTACGTGACATAAACTGACAATTCATTTAAAATGAAGCTGGAATTTCTAATCAACTGGGATGGGAAATCCATCATCTTTTATTAAGCGGTAATAATTTGGTAATAAAGTGGTAAGTAACCTTGTTTGGCACTTGTACACATGCAAGCATTGCTGACGAATATTTCTATGACTGCCCTTAGGCGTGAATTATACAGAAACGACATTAGGTAAAGGCGCAGTACAGACCCGATGCTTGCATGAAGTGCATGATACCACATGAAACGTTTTCATACAATAGGTTCGCAGGCGACGCGGAACGTGTCATGAATTACACTCAAGCGACGCAGAAAGCCTGCGCCAGAGCCTCGTCCATCAATAAGCAAGTGTGTCTGGCTTGCAAGTGGGGTTGACTTGGGCACTGAAAATCTTGGTGGGCCATACACCCATTGCATTTCAAAGCAAGAACTGTGTTAACTCTTTTTAGAAATTAAAATCGGTAAAAAAACATCCAGGAGGAGATTTAACTTAGATCGTCAGCTGCCTTATTCATGCGCACGCACGCGGGCGCCCGCTTAAGGCAGTGGACGGCCTTGCTCTACTTACTGAGCTACCTGGACCCGTCCTGAAAGTGTGGAGGTAGTGTTGATACGATGGAAGTTGAAATATAAGCGGGACTATGTGGAACTGGGTAACTAATATAATACTACTGGTTACATAACAGTTGTGATTCATAGTTGTAGAGAACAAAAAGTTGTCTCTCATATGGTGAGTGAGCCTGAGCAGCTTTTTTTATTTTGTTTTGTAATCTGTTTCTATCAAATTTTTCCTTAGTTCGTGCTGTTCTTAACGACACGTGTATTATACATTTACAAGGTTAGTGTATTAGTGTCAATTACACGCTACCGTGTCGTATTACATTTTACTTTTAACAAACTATTTAAATAATTTGAATTGGAATAGAAATTTAAAGTGTAAAATAATATATTTGATTGTAAAGCAATGATCCATGTGAAATCGAAGCTACATGCAATATTTTTAGGGCATTAATTCCATGAAGGGTTCCGTAGCAGCAAGTAACATAATAATGTTTTTTTGAATTTTAATATTTGAGTTGATTGAATGAAGGGTAAATTGCGGTTTACGATTTATGACGTATTAAAAAAAACTACTTACTGGATCGCGTTCAAACCAATTTTCGGTGGAGGTTTACATAGTAATGTATATTATATTTTTTTTAAGTTTTCATCATCATCATCATCATCAACCTATTCTAGACCACTGCTGGACATAGGTCTCCCCTAATGAGCGCCATAGCGCCCTGTCTGCAGATTGCCGCATCCAGCATTTTTTTAGTTTTATCATTCTCCTATTTTAGAAGTGGACACACATTTTATATTTAAGTGTCTCTCGCGCAAACTATTCAGTTTAGAAAAGAAAATGAAATTAGAAACCTCAATATCATTTTTGAAGACCTATCCATATGGGCTGGATGAAAAATTTTTTTTTGAGTAGAGAACGCCCAAAAATTTTGTTTTTTTTTTCTATGATTGTGTGAAAATCTTAATGCGGCTTACACAATACATCTACTTACCAAGTTTCAACAACATAGTTCTTATAGTGGATAAAAGTGGCTGTGATATACGGACAGACAGACAAACTTTTTTTTTTTACGTGCGGAAATCCCTTCGGACAGACAGACAGACATGACGAATCTATAAGGGTTCCGTTTTTTGTCAGGCTACGGAAGCCTAAAAAGCTACTACGTTGCACTGTTTTTAACTTATTTTACTTTCGACTTCTTTCTTCTTTCGTGCTATTAAGTTTTTTTCGCGGAATAATTTTCAACAATTATATGCAATTATATATATTATATAAAATAGCTTTAATTACGCCTGATAGCATCAGCTATCTGCTCTCGTGAAAAACGACTTGCTTGTTAAAAATTGCTTTTTTATATAAGTATCCTATATACATTCATATTTATTCACTAAGAATGTATTATTTTATATTACACACAGATGCTTTTTATGTATAGACTAACTGATGCCCACGGCTCCGCCCGCGCGGAGATCGGTTATCGTTTTTTGGTCATATCTCCGGTTCTACGTAAAAAATTGCAATCAAATATCCGGCACATTTTAAGTCTGACCAAGATCTTTCTAATACAAAAACTAGTTTTTGCGACTATCACGAACAAACAGACAAACACAAGGATTCCAAATAAAATATTTTTTGTTCAGTATCGTTCATTTAACATAACCCAAGTAGTTTTTTTTATTTCTACAAGGTACAGACACGACTCTGGAGGCGAGAGCCCTTTCGCCACTGGTACCAGTGGCGAAAGGAGGTGCGGGAGCAGGGACGGAACCTCGAGCCTCGAGACATCGGGGCCGTGCAGTCCCAGCTCCGCCAGGCCATCGTGGTAGAGTGGAAGGAACGACTTTTGCGACCAAGCGCAGGGCACGCCGCAATAGCGGCGGTAAGGCCCATCATGGAGGATTGGCTAGAGAGGCGACACGGAAGTCTCTCGTACCGACTGACGCAGGTGGCCTCCGGGAAGCGCGAGCGCGTGGGCCGCCGCCACCGCGAAGGAGATGGCGGAGCGCGCCCGGGAGAGGTTTAGAACTCTCCCGGCCCGCCGAGCCCTCAACATGCTCACCGCGCGTCGCAGGCGACTCAGGCGCCGGAGGTCGCTTAACGACCTCCGTCCTCTATTAGCGCAGGCCTGGGGGTGGCAGGTGAGACCGCCTGTCACCCCAGCAGAAGCAGGCCGGGACGGTGTGGGGCGACTAGCGCCCCTCCCCCAAACCGGGGCAAGACGGGGACACCGTGGTTCCCAAACCCGAGGGGGCCATATCGAAACCGGAGATGGCCCAGGATCAGTCGGGGTGCGAGGGATATGCTCTATGGGCAACCTTACACCCCGGCGTATGAAGACCCGAGACGGCGTGCGGTTTTAGTCGGTTCAAGCCCGACATAACCGCCCCCGCTGGCCGGCGGGGGGTATCCGAAGGATTTCCGCACGAAAAAAAAAAGGGTACAGACACGACTAATTTACAATTTTATAATAGTATAGATAGATAGACACGTTTAGATAAGAAATTAACATGACCCAAAGATTATAAAAAAATTAGACCTAAAAGACTCAATGTTATACCGGAAATGAAATCAACGTTGAATATGAAAAAAAGAAAATGTTTACTCTGTACAAAATTATTATTAATTTACTACGTAGCGATACCAACCACCTGAACGCGATGGTTCCCAATCGTTGCAAATGACAGATATTAATTATGTTCTCTGATCAGGTTTCACTTTATATTTCGCGTAATTTGTTACAATAGGTATTCAACGATGTATTACATAACTATATGTAGAAAATTATACATAAATGAGAGGGTAGTACTTTCCTTTTATTAATGCTTGGAGAAGTATGTCTCTACCATCTCTAAGCACGGCTCTATCACCATTTACCTACTATTGAAAGTAAAATCTTCATAATATATTAAGTATTATCTATTTCGTTGTGAACAAGTATGTGTCACACATCTCAGACTCACTCAACACTCAATAAGTGTGCCGGTCAGTTAGTTTTCACGTTTTGAATCAACATCAACTGATTCGAGTGAGTTTGAGATTTCTATATCAAAATGCCCCTTTAGCTTATATTCTGGATTAACATTCTGGGTTTTAAGTACCTATTACTTTTTATAATGAAAAAGACAACCGCAGAGCGTAGCTTGTAAAACATGTTTAGGTTTAGAAAAGCCACTTGAGTGTAGAGTCTCTCTAATCTCACAACAAACAGTAGTGTGTAGTTTAGAGGAGTGTGTAAAGGTAATTTTGTTTTATAAATCTTATAACTGTTTTGTGTGGAATGTTATAACTTCATAGGATTAACATTTTAATAGTAGCTACGTAGATACAGGGGTGCGACTGGTTGGATCACTTCCAAGTTTGGTGCACCCTGGGCAACGTGGGCGATGAGGCATCATTGATTGCTCCTCTGGAGTAGCTGGCGTCAACGTCAACGGCCAAGAGTCTGACCAACCGGCCCTTTTCAGGGCCAGCTGACCCCATTGCACGAGGGGGTCGGGGTATGGCGGGCCTGCAAGGCCCGCGGGGGGGTGGTGGTCGCTCCAGGTACCCCTCTGCTTTTATCAGAGGGGACACTGCGAATTGCCCAGGGTCAGTCGGAGTGCGAGTGATATGCTCTATGAGTAACCTTACACCCCGGCGTCTGTAGACCCGAGACGGCGTGCGGTTTTAGTCGGTTCAAGTCCGACATAACCGCCCCCGCTCGCCGGCGGGGGGGTATCCGAAGGGATTTCAGCACAAAAAAAAAAAACTACGGAGATACATACACACAATAGTGATATAAAATTAATAAAGTCGATTTTGTTATATGTAAACTAACTGTATGTAACTAACTAATCCCGTGTGAAATACTCCTCTCCTCTCAATGAATGTATACTGTTAATTTGTTGTATTGATTTCATAGGCAGCTGTGTGCTTATTTTTATTATAAATAAATTATTATAATTAAACTCCTCCTTCCTTATTACAATTAAACTTAAGCCAAACCGTATACTAACATGTCAAAGGAGGTATATTCTCAGTTTCATAAAATTATTATTATTAAAACAAGGATCTAGACTTCTTTCGATATGTGTAATCACATCACGCCATTTACGTAGTATGTTAAATTAAACAGTTTTAATTAAAAAATTAGTCAGTGTGCTCCAGTAACTTCGGAGTAAGAGTAGTATCAGTTTTGGTTCCAATAAAAAAGAAGTAGGCCATGTTTTCCAGGCTTTTCCAGCATGGATAGGCCGGCTCGACCGGGAAAGTACTACCCTCTCATTTATGTATAGTTCTTGACAGATGGAGGTCATAAATTGTACGAAAGTCGATATTAAGTGAGAGGGTCACTTAATATCGACTTTCGTACAATTTATGACCTCCCTCTATTTCCTCCCTCAACTCCCTTTCTTCTTTTTCCTATTTTTCTATCGCTCGCCTATGAACCACCTACAGAGGTAAAGGGGGACGAATAATCGGCAAATATGCTAGTCAATTTTTCAAACAGTTGTCAAAAACATGACAGTGTCAAAGCTTTAACCTAAAATCCTGTGTGCTAACTTTAATTACGTACTGCTTTACTGAGTAATTACGCTGAATCAAAATTATCTTTCCATTTTCATCCAATCACTGCAACATATTTCGAGAGTAGTCTGTTTTGAACGAAAAATCAATACGTACGGATATGCGTATATGTAAACTGCCGGCATCGGCAGCATCATTGCCGGAATAAATAAAATCCTCGGTCACTAATTAAAACATTTCAGCCGGAAAATTAATTATACTTGCTGAGCGCATCATGCTTACATTTCGATAGTTTATTTTGAATAAAACTATGATACATATTGAATGTCATAATTAATGCAAAACATGTATAATATAATGATCTCATTTATTTAGTTCTTGTGCAGTTTTGTAACTAGATGCTAAATGAAATCAGTAAGTTAATTAAGTAACATAAAATATATTTATTTGTGGAGGTCCGTGGCTATGTGGTACCATTTTTAATACATTAAGACCCCTTTGTGCCTCAGGGAGCATGTTAAGCCGTTGGTCCTGGTTGCCATTAGAACATATATGGCGGTTGTTACGGGTAGTTATAGCCCTAAAAAGTCCGACAACTGATCTAACTACAGAACTTCGATATCGCCAGTGGGTTGTGAAGGTCACGGAAAAAAGTTCAGTCGCTTTGTAGTTAGAAATGAAGAAAGAAAGTGCGTCTGTGTATCTGTAGCAAATATTACAAAATGTAATGCAATTTCAATACAATCTGTCAATTTATAAAAAAGTGCTATAAAATTAGAAAAAAGTACTGATACAAAAGCTCACAAATACTTGGGAGCTATATATCTATCAGCACGATACCTTTTTTTTTTTTTTTTTCGTGCGGAAATCCCTCCGGATACCCCCCCGCCGGCCAACGGGGGCGATTATGTCGGGCTTGCACCGACTATAATCGCACGCCGCCTCGGGTCTTAAGACGGGGTGTAAGGTTACCCATAGAGCATATCCCTCGCACCCCGACTGACCCTGGGCCATCTCCGGTTTCGAGATGGCCCCCTTACTTGCTCTCCACTGTGCCATCTGCTAATCAGAGGGACACGTGGAAAGCTTCCGAACAGCCCTCAACAGGGCCGTCCTCGCCTCGGTCGGAGTTGGCCGTAGGCGGCAGCGTCTCTCCCACCCTAGGAGAGAGGCGCTGCCGTCTCCGTTGCCCAGGGTGCACCGCGTGGAGGTCCCCAACCAAGCACCCCTATCAGCACGATACCTAATATACTTTTAACTAAGTGATTAAGTTAAGGCACAAATGGAACTTCGGTCAAATTTGAAGTGTAGAAGCAACTGCAAGCACGACCACTGTGCGTGGTGATAGAGCGTTCGTGGGAGTTCTTGGATATGATTCCTGCTTAGTGTGAATATTTGATGCATGCATGTTCTTTGCATAAGTCTGGGTGTATCGGAATATTCTTGCTTTATGTTTTTTCTCTTTGTTCACTTGTACTTTTGTGTTTTTTTAAGATGTCACGGGATTAGTCAAGGTGAAAACCTCCTTTAATTTAGTCATGGTGTACATATTTCTTTTGAAAAATATCTTTGAACTCAACCACTTTCAATACCTCCTATTAATAAACTGAAAGAATATCCAACTATCAAAAAAAAACTACGCTTGCCCGAAATTCAGGACCAAAAAGCAACAAACAATATCATTTCATAGTTGGATATAAAACATGATATTAAACTAGAGTCCTTACTTTATTGTTTCCCGACTTGTGACAATATTAATAAACAAACTGTAGTTGCAAGAATTGCCCATGTTGGTAACTAGCGCCAATTTTGCAATATCCTGTAGTCTATGAAGACTGAAATGATCTGCTTCCTGTAATTAACCATAGCAATAATACCAAACAAGTCTCTGATTGTAGGCAAGGAGTATTTAAGCTCCAAGTCTGCATCGATGTTATATTAAAAATCTTAAAGAAGTAATTTTTTCTTGAAGTATTATGACTTGAAATCATTTTGAAGATGTTAGATCTGAAGCAGAATACAATTAGTTAGTTTGGAAAATAACTACGTCAACTTAACCACATTTTTGATTATTCCGGACCTACCCTTGACGTGATCGACATTTAAAAGATTCAACAGAGATTTTGGTCATTTCCCGGGATCGTCTATTATATAATAATTCCAGGAATCATAACAGTTTTAAACTACCCATTAGTAACTTTTCAGAGAATGTTGCGTGACATGTCCCACTAGAGATGAACTGGCTTCCATCTAATAATTACCTGTACCAATAACTACAAACAGCTACTTAGTGTGATTTGGAAATAATTAAAAGATTTAAAAGATATTTAGCAGTACACGAATAGCAGGAACAGCAGATTATTATGAAAATCATCAAAAAACTGACTCATTGTATTATCAATTATCATCAACGTGAATTTTTTTTTGATCAAAGATTATAGAGTACTGAATGTTGATAAGTAAATTCGACTACACTCGAATAAAGGAAGGTAAATTGATTTTACATCTGAGGAACTTTGATCCCAAAACACCTGCCATTGTTTTGTGGAATGCTTTTGATGTCTACCATTGATATCTACAATATTTTTCGTGCATCGTGGAAAATGAATAAGATATTTGTGACGAATGATATAATGTAATATAACAAACTTCTTTGTTTGCTTTCAAGTTTATTTATATAGGAGATACATTTTTTTATTAAAATTTCTTCACGCAAACCTAAGACTAATTATTTTCTTGCCTTTACATTTGACTATAACAATAGGCTTTGTAGGCAAATGGCATTACCGATGTGGCTGAATTTTAAAACGCACCCACACGTTGATATAAGCAATATAAGTACTTATATTTGTATAACAAATTAAATTATCGTTTAGTATTATAAGGTTTTATTGGTGTCATAGATATTAATTAATGTTTAAAATAATACCGCTACCGCTTCTCGTACGGTTCTAGGGGTATATTATGCTTTGACTTTTTTTTAATAATTGTAAGTATCATTCCCCTACAAAATTAATTCCGATTTTGGCACACCTCTAGATGTTCTGTTTAGGATTGTTTGAAGTTCACGTCCACCACATCAGACTAAGTTATATTTTTGGAGTTGTATACTTTTTCAAAGTGTATGTAGGGTCAGTAAAGCTTGTTGGCTTATGATATGTTTGCTAGCTGAGCCAGCAGAACTTTTAATACTGATATGCGATTAGCTGGTAATTTCAATCAAAAGGGATGTAATAAATCTTCAACACAAGAGTTTATGTCGTGAGAATCTCGAATTCTTGAACTGGTATTAGTATTATGGCAGAATAACATGGTGAACCTAGTGGCAGAAGCGTGCTTACGGGCATGCCTCAATTCACGATCGTAGGGGTGATGTCCTTGCGTGTCTGGACGCCATCCGGTTAAAAGACGGTGCTCAAAACAAAACACCAACTTGCAGGTAAGCTAGGTTTTTAATATGGTATTACCCACGCACTGACACAACCCTGCGATGTGTGGGTCCTTGAGCGTAGCATCTGTGCAAATATTTATAGAGTGTTCTAATGCCGTTAAGTGTTCATCAACTACCATTGCGTCTAATAACGTGGGTTTAAATCAAATAAGCGACCAAATCATAATACAGTTTTATGTGTATAGTTGCTGTAAGTGTTAATTAGAAATGTGTCGTTCTTCCTACAGTCTCGGGTTAGTGGGGCGTGAAAAAGCATCTGATGAGGCCGGCAAGCTGGAGGCTACCATTGTAGCATTACCGGTGTCTGTTATGGTGACCCCCCCATTACTCCAGATTTTAGACATTATTCCAGAGACTACCTTTAGCTTACAATCAGGCGAAGTGAAGTTATATTGCGTTCATTATAAAAAAAAAAAAAATATGTTTTCGTTGTTAGCATTTTACCTGTCAATATGTCTAATACCTGAATTAATAAATAAAAATACATTAAGCAAACTCATCGAGCCAGTATAAATAAAAGCTCACTAAAATACACGTTCGTTCTGAAACGATGCGAGGTGGCGAGACCATCAAACATGTTACACAAAAAGTTCGTGGATCTGCGTTCAATGAACTGTCGAATAATCGATACTCCAGCCCATAGTTAATTGTGAAGGATGCCATCATGCTTTCTACCTGAGTTTCGGGGAACTTTTGTATTCAGTAAAAAAATAATTGAGTTTCGGAAGTATCGGACGAAATAATACTTCAAGGTTCGTTACCTATTAAATACTTGTTCAGATTGAAAAAATATTCATAAATGTACCGAACATCAATGATATTACCTATATACAATAAAAAAAAACTAAAAAAAAAAACTAAGAATGGTCTCCAAAAAAGTCGATCTTAGCGGATCCTGACGATCCTGAAAAGTCGAGTACAGCAACTCTACCACGATATGTTATAAACGTACATGTTCCGGGCGAGAAAGAGCAAATGACTTCTGCTGGGGGTAGAAATTTGATGACACAAATTAGTCACAAAATTCGGCCGGGTGGGTACCCACCGTGCACGATTGCGAAAAACCCTCCATAGTAATCCAATTTCGGTTCGATTGCGTTCAGGGGTCAGCAAGTGCATAGCCGGGCAGGGGGATTGTGGTCGCAGCACTAGTGGGACCGGTGGGTGTCACGCGGTGCTGCGACGACAATCCTCTTTTGATGAGGCCGTCAAGCTGAGTGCCACCATTGTTAACATGGTACGTGTATGTAATTTTGACCCTCTTCCCTGAGACTACCTTCAGCTTACTATCAGGTGAGGTGAAGTCAAATTGACGTGTCCTAAATATAAAAAAAAGAGTTATATGTGTAGACTGTATTGAATAGCTCCCTCCCTCTTACTC
Source organism: Cybosia mesomella (assembly GCA_946251805.1). Lineage (NCBI taxonomy): Eukaryota > Metazoa > Arthropoda > Insecta > Lepidoptera > Erebidae > Cybosia > Cybosia mesomella. Next base: position 8,050,375 of record OX276406.1, read on the forward strand.
GTCCCAGATATAATACATAGTAGGCTAACTATTTATATTACGCTTTCATCAAAATTTATAAATATGATTATAGAACCCACTAAGTAGTTTGACAGCATTTTCATTAAGAAGTAGAAATTATTTTGCTCAAGAACTAATTATCAAAAGCTGAAAATAATCATCTACTTTTGACGCTGACTGTACGTCATGTCATAAAACAACAAAGCCTAAGCTCAGTTTTAAACTAACTCATCTTTCTTTTCAATTTCATTAGCCAGCATTGGTTAAAGGTATAACCATGTTGTGTTAAACTGTATACGAAAGGACTGTCAACTATCTGTTAACTGATTTTTCCTATAGGCCATAACGTTGAAATGAATAACATGGATACGCTTTTAGGCAAAATGTTTCGTGAATGCGCTATCAAAAATGACATGTCGATACAGCTGCCTGAAAGTACTGTTATCAATTTTATATGCAGTCGATGTGACTGTGCTTTTGTCAGTGGACTTTATTTTTATTTCAAATTTCTGTAGTATTATTTCTGTTGCTGGGAGTCTAAATTGTAATTAACAGACACAAAGTAGGTATGTTAAGATTTTGGGGTCCAAGTCAATCTCATCTGCTAGCCTGTACAGTGGGCTTCCCTTTTGGGGTCAGGTGGTAAGACGACAGTCACTCCCTTAAAGGCTATTGACATATTTTAATTGAAACTTCTTTAGTAGTGCCAATGGGGATGGTTTAAAAAATATTCCTCATGGCACTACTAATTGTGCATACATAGTTGGTCCATGAGGAAAACGTCATTCGAAATCTAGTCATTATGTTATTATGTACTCTGTGACTTATCATCATTACAGCGCTAGTCTTGGCCAGCGACTGCCGTCGGACACCCCTAAAGGAAACCCTGCGCCAGAACCTCGTCCATTAATCAGGGTACCAACGTACCATCTACTACATGGAGTAGATAACCGTGGATTTATTATCATTGGTCTAGTAGCATACAGCTTCTTTCCAGTTTCATCGCTCTCATTTATAGACACGTTCCCTTAAATAATGCAGCCATCTAATTCTTTATTCTTTAAATGTTAAACTGACGAGCTACTCCGATTGACTGTAAAAACCGTGCCCTCCATCTATTTATATATCCATAATCTATTATGGATTGTCTTATAGCTAACACACAAAATAATGATAGCAAATTGCGCAGAGTCACACCCCGGTATGTAAAAATCATAATTAAAACATACTTAGGAGACAAATTTTATAATACTACACTGTTCATTTTAGACTGTTCGTCGGGGCAGGAATGTAACCGTTGTGGATGGGAGCTGGTGAGTTTTTATTCTGACCGTCAGTACTATTATCTATTCTGCGATAGAGTCATAATATTATTTCAGTTGTGCTTGTGCCTAAACTCAGACGAACGTGCCGTATACGTATTTAATGAGTATGCAGCAAGATTTGTAAAAGGTAGCCCATTTGGACGTAATAACATCTATTTTCTTGGTTAATGAACATGGCCCGTCTATTCCTGGCGTACAGTTTACGGTTTGCAGTTTTGCGTCACACGACTCTATTAGCAAAGAATTTGGTGGCACTTAAATGTGTGATTATGATCTTAGATTATGAACTTTGGGTAGTAATAATAATAATCAGTTTATTAATTTACTTTCACAAAGGTTACTTAATATTATCAATAGTATATATGAAATGATTATGACAAAACCTTTACGAGAGATTGGTATCTGAACTAGGAGGATTCTGTCAGACAGATTAACAGGGTTAGGTGTGGATAAAGTGAGCTACAAAGTAGTAAAGGAGCCCATTACTGAATAATTAATTAATGAATACGCTGATGCTGATGAGTATTTAAGTTTAGAAATAATTATATGTTCCACTAGCTGTTGCCCGCGGCTTCGCCCACCTGGTTTTCTGTTCCCGTTCCCGCTTCCCATGGGAACCCATTCCAGGGATAAAAAGCAATTTATCCCTCATTGCGTAAAAACGTAAATGTCGAAGTGGGTGTCAATATGCCTACTGTACACCCGTTTGAGGATATCTTTTAGGTAAGTATTCACTGCGGCTCACGGTTTCACCCGCCGCAGTTCTATTCTTATTGCTCGTCTCCTATATAATAATATATAGCCTTCCCTAAAGTACTGCAACAATTTTTTTTCAAACTTTATTACTAGGCATGGATAATGTATGTGTAAAGTCTATAAAGTACGTAAATGTACGCAAACGAAATTAATCATTTAATGAAGTGTCAACGGTGTGTACAGGAACGCGTTTGCATTAAAAATATTTTAATTGGAAATCTCGCCGTAGTACCGCAGCCATCGTTATACACCTGCACTCGATTAATTATCGAGTACAATTGATTGATTGTCACATAAATGTTAAAACATTAATTTTCGTCAATTTGTTCTGTAAGATATGTGATAGGTGAATGTCAGTATTTTTTAAATATGAATGTTATGAGTCGATCATGGAAATATTATCATGTCGTTTAATGTAGACCTTAAGGGTTTAGAGATTTAAGCCATTTCCGGAATTAGTCCCTTTAAGAATAGGTCATTTTAGGAATGAGTTCAATTCGGAATAGATCCTTTTCGGAAAGATCTCTTTTAAGAATAAGTCCTTTCAGTAATAAGTCCTTTCAGTAATAAGTCCTTTCCGGTCTCAGTGGACATTTCCGGAATAAAGCATTTACCAGTAGCTAAATTTCGTGAGATTTGTTAAAGAATCGGATGCATCTATTTGACGACCTTTGTGGCATAACCGTTCGATTGCGAAGTCAGAGGTCGCGGGTTCAATTCAAGCTCCGTGCAAATATTTGTTTACATGAATTGTAATTGCATTGGTCTGAGTGTTTCTATGTAATGAATATGGCCTACTAGGGTTGGACAAAATAATATATCTATTATGTACATATTCTGGCTTTTATCAACAGTAGCACAATACATAGGTGCTACCTTATCTTGCTAGTAAATTAAAATAGGCTAAATATTTAACGACCTATCATTAAAAATCCTATTGGGATATAGATTAATACCGTAAAATTATTATCATAATGTATTGGTAATATTGATATCGATAACGCTGATAACGATAAGAGCGCTTTCAATTTAATCGCACCTACCGGTTTAACAACAATATTCCCAGAAAAGATAATAGTTTTAGTTCTGGTCTATGATCGGCATCAATATAAAACAAACTTGTCATAGGTGTATGGTGCCCCTTTGTGCGGAGCGCGCCCGGGAGAGATTTAGAACTCCCGCGGCCCGCCGAGCTCGCAACATGCTCGCCGCGCGTCGCAGGCGCCGGAGGTCGCTGAATGACCTCCGTCCTCCATGAGCGCAGGCCTGGGGGTGGCAGGTGAGGCCGCCTGTCACCCCAGCACAAGCAGGCCGGGACGGTGGGGCGTCTAGCGCCCCTCCCTCAAACTGGAGCAAGACGGGGGGACACCGTGGTTCCCAAACCCGAGGGCGCCATCTCGAAACCGGAGATGGCCCAGGGTCAGTCGGGGTACGAGGGATATGCTCTATGGGCAACCTTACACCCCGGCGTGTTAAGACCCGAGGCGGAGTTCCGTTTCAGTCGGTTCAAGCCCGACATAACCGCCCCCGCTAGCCGGCGGGGGGTTATCCGAAGGGATTTCCGGACGAAAGAAAAATGGTGTATGGTACTCTACCACGACTTTTGGGGCCACACCAACCCCATCATCAAGCCGGTACACCTGCTGATTCACACACGAGGCTTTAGCGCAGGCTTTTAGCGCAGGGTTGGGAGGTCTGAGAGCAGTCGCACCCGTAAAAGCCTTATAAGCCAAAAGGAGGACAAGGAGTAAGCGGACCTCGTGCTCCGAGGTATGAGCCTCGGATGATACCAACGATAAGCAGTTTGATAAGATGGTTCAGAGATATGCGCAGCAGAATCGGCACCAACGTGTTATCAATTTCCCAGTTCCTGATTATAATTAGTTTCAGTTCTATGGTTTCAGTCTATGATTATTTTAAACTAGCTGTTGCCCGCGACTACGTACGCGTTAAGTTCGTAATAGAGCAAGGTATGTTTATTTTTGCAATCTCGATACTAACACGTAAGTTATTTACAATTCGTTCGCAATAGAAAGAGAAATATGTAATATCGAAATAAATGTTGCCCGATTCCTTAATATAATAGCGTGATGATATTCATTATAAAATGTTTATGCGTCTCTAATCAGCTATCTTTTAGACGTGGATAGCTCTGTGGAGTTTCGAGAGTCAACTCCTCATTACCTTTCAGGTATAGCGTGATGAGTTCCGGATTTTGACCATGTCTGAGTTCGGCTGAACTACTAAATTTCGCGAAGATCTACCTTGTAATAATAAAGTTGTCATCAATAAAATAAAATAAAAAATTAAAATAAAATAAAATAAAATAAAATAAAAATAAAATAGTAAATAAATTTAAAGTAAATAAAAATAAAAGTCTCAGGAAAGAGGGTCACCATTACATACACGTACCATGTTAACAATGGTGGTACTCAGCTTGACGGCCTCATCAGAAGAGGATTGTCGTCGCAGCACCGCGTGACACCCACGGGTCCCACTAGTGCTGCGACTACAATCCCCCTGCCCGGCCATGCACTTGCTGATCCCTGAACGCAATCAAACCGAAATTGGATTACTATGGAGGGTTTTTCGCAATGTGCACGGTGGTATCCGGCCGAATTTTGTTACAAATATGTGTCATCAAATGTCTACCACCAGTATTTTGCATTCATTCATCATTCTTACAATAGCGCATTTTATGACCATACTCTAGAAGAATGTTCATGCAAAATATCGGCCAACTCTGTTCAGCGGTTCTAAGGTGATGCTGGGACAACGATAATAAAAAGCAGACAAACAGACAAATATTTTAAAAATCACATTTTCTGCATCGGTAACGCTCCTAGAACACACATCAATTATGTTTTAGGAAAAATATTCAATGTACAGTTCTAACCTCGTTACGATTTCATGATATGTATACATGTATAGATAAGCAAATATGTAGCTATCTTAAAGTTCAAACCGTTAAAATTTGTGGACCGAAAAACTCAACCGTGTAATAAAGAGCAACGAGATATTTTGCAGATTAATTGAGTCTTGTCTTGAAACTAAAAGAAGGCTTTCATTAATCGATCATAAATCATCTTTAATACTGAAACGAATTGAAAATTGAACTGAACGAAACGAGGCTGCTTGGGACAAGGGGATTCCTGCACTAGAAAAAAGGGCATTTAGGTGCGAATAAACAGTCAATATAATATCGTAATCCTGTCAATATTTCCGTGGATGATATTCACAGTATTGACACAATACTGATGTGCAAACGCGATTTCTGCCTATATTACTGGATCGCGATATTTATTGACTGTCTATACGTGCCCTATGGTAGGTATAACTTATAAATAATCGATAGATTTTTGGCAAATTTTATAATGAATCGGTTTTTGGTTGGATTGAGAAATATTATTTTTAATTGATAAAATTTACAGGTTTGGCATATTTCCGGAGCTTTTGGGACTAATCCCTCTCAAACGCCCACTACATCAGTCACGAGCACAAAGAGTAATGACACTCAAGTCGTCCCAGGAAAAGTTAAACTGCCTTGGAACCCGCAACGAATTTAACCAGAAGAAAATATTCTGAGGGGCTCTATTTCCTACTTAGACTACTTTCTAAGGGCTTGTTTGGTAGCGAGTTCAATTACAATTGTAACATAGAAGAAGAAATGACGTAAAATTAAACCAAATCGAATGACTAATACGCATGCGTGTGATCACATTAGGAGGACTGCTCATTAGAGGCAAGACAGTCTTAAGACAGACTATTGCTCGACAGAAACATATGAAAGAGCGCACACTTCGAACAAAACTGTTTCATAAACAACTAGCTGAACCCCGCGGCTCCGCCTAATTGGAGGTCGGTTATCGTTTTTTAGTCATATCTCCGGTTCTACTTAACTAATTGCAATCAAACGTACGGCAGATTTTTAAGTCTGACTAAGACCTTTCTAATAGAAAAACCTGCTTTAAAATCCATTCTGTAGTTTTTGCTAACTGATTAACAATTTTAAAACAGTATAGATAGAAACTGTCAAATACCAACAAGATCTGCAATGTGACAAGTTCATTTTGAGACTGTCTTGTCCCTAATCTGCGCTCACCCTTATGGTTGAGCGACAGGTCTTATGGCAAGTGTTAGACAGACCGTGGGCTCTTTAGTATCTGAGGACGGACTGTGTCTAGAAGAAAGAGGGCTGGTGCTATACCTACACCTAGGGTTGCCAACTTTTTTTACAAGAAATAAAGTATATTTAGGTCTATGAAGAATATTAAACAGTATTTTAGAAAAATGAACAGTATTTTATTTATTTATTGTTTTAAATACATATTTTTAGAGCTTCTCGCACAATTTACTAATTTACAATCTTTTTTAAAATTTTCATACGCCTCATCACAATTATAACTGAAATTAAAATGAATATTCGTTCAGAAACTCAGTGTGATTTGTTTGTGGTGTGGCTGCGCTGCACTGAGCAGTGAGCGCCCTATGACTAAATTAAAACGCCCTCTGACTAAATAAAAACAAATTTGTGTGAGCGTCTAAGCATAACACATAATAATGTGTTTGCATTCTGATGCTGAAAACAGTATTTTGTATACTTTGTTTTTGTTCAGCAGTAAAAAGTATAATTTAGTGAAAAACGGTACAATACTGTTTAAAACAGTATAGTTGGCCACCCTACCTACACCCTATATAGCTCCATCCCTCTTTCTCGCCCGGAACACGAACGCTTTAACGTGTCATGGTGGAGTTGGATAACAATAGTATGATTTCGATGAAGAAATAACAACGAATAATTTAGTTATTCGGTTGTAAGTGTTATTATAAATAGTTCGTTTCACATTAAATGAATATGTACGGCCTTGGTAAATTTTGATTTGCTATTTCCTCGATATATAAAATCTACTGAAATTACTACACCGACACACACACAATAATTGGATAATGTCACGATATATATAGAAATATTATTGTTATAATCTAACCAGTGCCACAAAATAGTAGTTTATTCATACCAAAGTATATTTACAAGATACCTATTTTTATTGTTCTTATAATTTTGGTACTTTTTATTGTGTTTAAAAAACGCCAGCGGTTTCGCTTGTGTTAATATAGAGTTGGTCAATGAATTGAGAATGTCTATCTGCAAGGAAAAGTCTTTTTTTTCTGTATGAAACTGACATATCAAGAAACTGCACCAAAAGACAAAATTCGCATAGACTATGGTGTATGCGAATTTTGTCTGCGTCCCGTACCTCTCTCCTATTCCCGCCCCACCCCTAAACCGTGACACAATTTTTCTACTAAACAGCTTGTATAGCAGTATACCTACTTAGAAGGCATTGGACTTGACTAAACAGATATAGTTAAATCGTCTAGCCAGTCAGAATAATTAAAATGTTTTTATCCTAAGACTTAGATCGTTAAGCGCTCGTTTAACAATTTAATTATTTAATTAATAAATAAATAAAATACCTCTGCCTACCCCTTCGGGGATATAGGCGTGAGTTTATGTTATGTTATGTTATGTTAAAATAAATATTATACGACATTCTACACCCTTCTGCTTCTAGCTTTCTGGACCCAAAGTAAGTATAGTTTAACTAGCTTGTTTTATGGGTTCCAGAATAAATGGGCGGATAAACCAACATATCGACGGTTAAAAGGCGAATTGATTCAAGCGCCACTTTGGGCGATATTGAGTTATATACATCATTGGAATCGTGGAATTTTTCCGCGTCGTTTGAGCCGGGTTTGAGGTTAATCTGAGCACTTTTTTGGCGCTTGGCTCCATTACGAATTTGGGTATCTTTTCTATTTACGAGGTATCAAGTGTAGCAATTTTGGTTGTTTTTTTCGAAGCATGTATATAGACCCATAAAAAAAAACGTTTTTTCTTACTATCTGTAGTTTAAACCATTAATCCCTGGATGAAATAAAATAGTTTTGACATTTGAATTGTTTTTACTTGATCATAAATAATTTAACATGGATGTTAATTCATTTCGCTTCAACCAGATTTATTAATGTATGCACCTTAAATCATTTTGCCTTGAACATTTGAACATTATCTCTGTCGCTTGAATCAATCTTACCTGAATAAGTATAATGGAAGTATATGACTTGTGCTAATTATCCTTGACCAGTTTTTAGTGTTTATGCCATTTAGAACAATTTTCTCTATGCATAAAATAAATATCTGCACGTTTGATTCCTTTATATTAATTTAATAATTAAACTTATGTCATACTTAAATCAGTTTACTTCTTTCACCACGCATTAAAAATGGCATTTATATCTCAAGCAACAGAACACAAACCAACGCGGGTAGGTACTTAGATCCACAACACGCGTGTCGCGCGTCGATTCGAGGTCGGTTCAGTCTGCTGCGCGATGCCAGATAAGTCGTATGTGTACATAATTATTTAACGCGCGAAGATCGTTAGTAACAAAAATCCATTAATTTAGTTATTCTTAATTATAACGTTGTGTTTGAGTAGTAAAACAATCCCTATTATAATTATAAAGAGTTTTTAATTACGAGAAATAATGGAGAGAAAAAGACAAAAGTATTTTAGAGAGGTGATAAGTAAAAGCTCCGAAAGTGATGTAAAGTGCAAAAAAAAGCAGGCTGTTGATAAATTGAAGAATAAACCAAGCCCCAATAAGGAAAATATATCAGATTCTGTAAGTACATACAGCATAATTATTATACATTTTATTAGTGCATAGTACCTATATAAAAGCGTTATTAATAATAATATGGATTATTTGAATAACTGAATATCTTGTTTATAGACGGAAAACATAGCTCAAACTTATGCCCAAATGGTGACGGTTGCAGTTGCAGATATACACAACACGCACGATGACCAACAAATGGTTAGTACCTAGATACATATTTTTAACCCCCGACGCAAAAAGAGTAGTGTTTGTTTAATAAGTTTGACCAATATTGTGTCTGTCTGTGGCACCGAATTTATTAAACGGGTGGGCTATTTGAATGCTTTTTTTTTAAAAAAAGAAGGTCTTCTAGCAATGGTTCTTAGAAATATTTCATTAAAATCGGTTCAGACGTTTTTGAGATACTAGCCCATACCATGAACTCTTAAAACAGGTCAACAATTGAACTGCTGTCATTCTACCAACTGCAAATGTCACTTTGTAATCCTATATATTTATATGACATTACAAAGTGATATTTGCAGTTGGTAGAATGACAGCAGTTCAATTATTGGCCTGTTTTAAGAGTTTATGGTAAGTAGTGTTGCCGAAAAATTGTTTTTTTTACTATCGATTGTTTTCATCTGAATAACGGCATCATATCGATAGGCCTATCGATAGTATCGATAAAATCGATACAATTTACAATAGTATTGTCATCATTATAGACACGTACCATGTTACAATTGGACTTCACCTCGCCTGATGGTAAGCTGAAGGCAAAGTCTCGGAAAAAAGGGTCACCATTATAGACACTTACCATGTTACAATTGGACTTCACCTCGCCTGATGGTAAGCTGAAGGTAAAGTCTCGGAAAAGAAGGACATCATTATAGACACGTACCATGTTACAATTTGACTTCACCTCGCCTGATGGTATCGATACTATTGATCGATAGTATCGATAGTATTGTCTCATTCTGAGCGATCGATACTATCGATAGGTCTATCGATTGTTCCACGATAGCCTGCTGTGCAATTCACTAAGCAAGCACAACGATGCGACAACGATGCGAGTCGCAACGATGTGCGCGATAGACACTGTCATTGGTCGATTTCCAATGACGTGATACAATCTGACCAATGACAATCTACGTTGCGCCTCGCATCGTTGTCGCATCGTTGTGCTCGCTTAGTGAATTGCAGTGCTGACTATCGATAGACTATCGATTAATAATCGATTGTCGACTATCGATCGGCAACACTAATGGTAAGGTCGCTGAACTTTGATATTACAATGTGGGGTTTTTCAACTTCTTGTTGTACTCGGGTTTCATTTTATGACTTAATTTTTATATACAACACTGTCTATAATAATATGGCTATATTCTAACAAATTGATTGTATCTTTTACAGGCATCCCAGAAAGGCGTTGAAAAAGAGACTGAAGAAATTAAGATTGTATTGGAAGACAGGGTAATGTAATTTTTTACGATATAAGGCTAGATGAAAGGCCTATTTCTGTGAATGGGAAAGTCTTACCTTATCAGATTTCTAAATTCACTTTTTTTTTCAGTATGACAAAAATATAGTTGATACTAAACCAGGCAGTAATTCATCAACTCAGCATTAAGTAATAAAAAAGAGGCAAAAAGAAAACGCGTTAAAGATTCAGGATATCGAGCAAATACTTTTGAGTACTTCATCAATGATGGAGAAGGTCGACGACAAGTTTGCCTTAAATTTATGTTGAAGACATCTTAGTCATAAATACGTCTACTATACTTTGTCGCAAGCGGTTCACGGGTTAGCAAAGGATGATCAAAGAGGAAAAACTATCCCAGCTAATAAGACGACTGAAGCTACTCGAGAGTCTGTTATAAGATTCATAAAAAACCTTCCAGCTCTCCCGTCACATTACTGCAGAAAAGACATCACTAGACTTTACCTTCCAGTAGAATTAAAAAGTAAAGCCAGTCATTACATATCGTCAGTGAAAATATATTTCGAGACATATTTAAAAAAGAATTTAATTTAGGATTCCACGTTCCATAGAAAGATAAGTGTCTAAAATGTATGCGTTACGAAACGGATTTACTTAAATATGAAGCAGAAAAAAAGGAACATTTAGATGAAAAAGTGGCTTCAAAAAATAGATATGCCTGTCATAGAGATCTCGGGAAAGAGAATCCGTCTATCTTATGCACGTCCTTTGATTTACAGAAGGTTTTAAATACTCCTTATGGAAATAGTATTCTTCTTTTCTATACGAGAAAATATGCAGTATACAATCTCTGTTTTTATGAAAATGTGACCAGACAAGGCTATTGTTTCATCTGGGGAGAAGCAGATGCCAAACGAGGTGGCAATGAAGTGGGTACTGTTTTAGAGAAATACATAGAAACTGTGGATTCACGTGGGTCAGTCAAGCATTTAATTCTCTACTCGGACTCATGCTCGGGACAAAACAAAAATAAAATTGTATTGACAGCTGTCCATATCGCACTAGCAAAGGCACAAAATCTTGAGTCTATTCAGCTGAATTATTTGCTCCCGGGTCACACCGAAATGAGCGTTGATAGTATGCACTCTGTTATAGAAAATTCAATACGAAACACGACTGTATGGGCCCCTTCCCAATGGCTTACCATTTGCCAGATAGCCAGAAAAGATGTTTCTCCTTATAACGTGCAATGGCTAGATCACAAAGAGTTCAAAAATTTCGAAGAAGTATCCAACAAATATTTTAAAGGGAACCTTACTGGAAAAATGAGTAAAATCCGTATTGCCACATTTAAAAAAAATTCTTTACAGAACCTCTCAGTGAAATATTCCATGAAAGAAGACACTAAAGAAGAGACGATATCAATTATTGGCAAACCTAAAATGGTGATTTCAAAACTTTACAAGTCGTTATTACCCATATCAAAAGCTAAATATAACGACTTGGAGAAGCTTTGTGAAACTGATGTGATTCCTAAAATTTTTCATAGAGAATATTTGACTATACCAACAACTGGCGGTATAATTGATACTTTAATTGACACAGACGTAGAGGATATATCCGAAGTAGAGTGTTGAAGATAGTTATTGTGTACTTACACGAGTATAGTGAGTATACGCATACGAACCGTAAGAAAAATAATTACTGTTAATGATTAAAAAAATATTTTTCAGTTAAAAATAATTATTATCTTCGTAATATTATAAGTGTATACTACACACAATTCCTTGCAGTTCGTGCGCGAATCACACTTATTTCCTACAGGTTACCTTAATTTCAACACATGGCTCAGTTCATTGATAGAAACTAGCTGGTTTTTTTTAAATAGCAAAAAAATACCAGGTTGTTTCTTTTATGTAACTGAGCCATCTGTTGAAATTAAAGCAATTATATAAAAACACCTTGTATATTAACCCTTTCATTCAACTTTATCTCAATTATAATTATAAAAATTAAATTAGGAGAGTTACCAATATTTGAAGACTGATTAAAAGTGATTATAAATGTTACCTATGTTTAGAGATTATAAGTAAATTAATAATTACAACCAAAGTAGAAAATTACAATAAGTTAAAATTTGAAGATGTTGAAAATTACTAATATTTGGAGACTGATTATTAGTGATTATAAATGTTACCTACGTTTACAGATACCTACTTAATTTTACGTAAATGAATAAATAAAACAAAAATTGATTCATAAAGCGTTGTTTTATTTTGTTTCGTTTTACAAAATCGATTTTAAAGTCTCATGTTCTTAAAAGTATGCCAATTTTATCTATTTATGTTACTTTTCTTAAAATTGATGTGTCATTTCATTCGCTTTCCCTACATCGTGAAATTTATTTTATTACCTTTGAGCTGTTTTCCTCAATTCAGATTCAAATAAATCTTGCGATTAAAACAATTTGCTATAAATAGTTATTATAACACTGTGTAATTTGAGTCATTCCTCCTTGAACAGTTACAACTAGGTGAGCGGTTTAACTCATTTATCCATGAACAGTTACAACTAGGTGAGCGGTATAACTCATTTATCCATGAACAGTTACAACTAGGTGAGCGGTTTAACTCATTTATCCATGAACAGTTACAACTAGGTGAGCGGTTTAACTCATTTATCCATGAACAGTTGACAAATGGGTAAGTGATTTAAATCATTTATCCTTGATCTGTTCAAGAAGCAAGGAACACATAAACTATTTTGCTTTGAATACATAAATCGTTATCGTGTACATGGACCTTTCTGCCCTGATCAAAGAATTGTGCAAAATTGCTCAAGTTACATCTAACTTGCTTTAAAAACACCTTTTATTTGTTATAATATAATCATAAATTAGCATAAAATATACCGCTTTTTAGTTGGGGAGATTTGTACATTTTTATTGTATACTTTAGGAACAGTGATTTTTTTTCTTAAAAAAAAAACTTTAAAATGCTCTTTAAAGGCCAGCGGGGGCGGTTATGCCAAAGTGTCGCGTCAATAGTAGATAGTCATTCTTACATGACGAACTAGCGTATGAAAAGAAGTAGGTATATATTATACTTTAGTTAGTAAATAAGTAATTATAATGAATTCAATTAACAATGTCCGCCATGGAAATTGATAATGACTTAGTGAAAGTGTATCAAAAATCGAATCCGAAATACTTATTACTTATTATTGTAATTTATTTGCTAAAGAAAGAAGAATAGGCGATAGAAGACTGTAAATTAGTGTTCATAGTTTTATCTTTTGTTCCTACGGCATTTCGTGGAACAATACAAAAATATGAGTATATGTATGTATGTTAAATTTATCTTAGCGTTTCATGGTATAAGTAACAAATCTGTACGAACAACGATACCTTGAATTTAAATCGCTAAGTGACATCTATCGACGGCAAGACTCAAACAGGTTAATAAGGTTAACGGATAGATGGCGCTTTTCACTGAATTTGTCTGTCAACTTACATTAGTGATGTTTTTATTCTACTGCGTCTTGTGAAGCTAGTGACATAATCATGTAGCCAATGGAAACTGAGCAAAGTAAATACATTTTTCTTTGAACGATGTTTATCGAGAGTACTTTTCATAATAAGGAGTCAAAGATAAAATATTTATTAATTTTAAATTAAAATTTACTAAATATTTATAATGGGGATTTTTTAAATTAACTAGTGGAGACGTACACAATACATTTCTAACGTTAAAAGAACGTTGCCAATTTTATTACTCCGGAATATAAATTCCAGAGGAAATGTTTTTAAACCTCTTTCTAATTTTTTTTAAAATTTATTTAATTTTTTATGTAAACCAATGTTGCCTGTTATGTAAACCAGTGTTGCCTACTAATGACCGATCTCATGACACAAAATACTGATGTGATTGGTTATAATTTTCAACAGAGACCAAGTTAAATAAAAATGGGTGTAGGGTGTATGGTTGTATGAAGGTCTTATCGAGATCTCTGGGGCCCAAGCCAATCTCACTTGCTAGCCGGTGTAAGTGTACCGGCACTTGCTGATTAACGATCGAAGCTCTGGCGCAGACTTCGCTCTTGGAGGTGGGAGGTCAGATGACAGTCGCTCCCATAAAAGGCAAATTAAGCCAAATCGAATAGGGAGGAAGACTCAGCGAACCCAGGGCTCCTAGATGAAGGCCTCGGATATAACCAGGAATATCGTTAAGGCGATGTTGAAATTATATTTTTTATGTAGGGCACGGCTGCCTTTCCAATTCCGAGAGAGTGGAGAGTGCGCCAAGTCTCGCTCGGCAATCAGTAGGTGTGTACCGGCTTGCAGATAAGATTGGTTTTGCCCAAAGATCTTAGTGAAGATTATGTATTTAAAAATTCGCATCAAAATTTTAAGTTCAACCAAAAAACAAATCTGTTTTCAGCGATTTTATTCTCCTGTCACGCCTGCAGAATTTATAATGAGCGTCTATTGTTTAGTTTCCGTTTATGGGTGTGGCAGACTCGAAACGACTTTGGAATATGATTTGGAAAAGTTCTTCTATATATAGTTTAAGGAATTTTAATGTAGGTAGTTTCACGTTTAACTAGAATATCTACTGAGACTATCAGTGACATGCAGTCTCACAGGCTACTTGCTTTCAAAGTAAATTTTTGTTATAAAAATTAATTGAAATGTTGTAAAATTGTGTTGAAATTTAACTATAGGTATGTTACCTATAGGGCACGCCGCAATAGAGGCGGTAAGGCCCATCATGGAGGATTGGCTAGAGGGGCGACACGGAAGCCTCTCGTACCGACTGACGCAGGTGATCTCCGGAAAGGGGAGCTTCGGGGACCACCTGCATCGGATCAGGAAGGAGCCAACGCCTGGGTGCCATCACTGCGACGCGAGCGAGGACTCGGGGCTGCACAAGCTGACGGACTGGCCGGCGTGGGAGGCGCCGAGGTGTGACCTCGTGGCAGCCATCGGGGTGGGAGTCCTCTCGCTCGGCAGCATGATTGCGGCAATGGTGCGGAGCACGAGCACGTGGGCCTCCGCCACCTCCTTCTGCGAGCATGTAATGCTCGCGAAGGAGATGGCGGAGCGCGCCCCGGAGTGATTCAGAACTCTCCCGGCCCGCCGAGCCCAAAGCATGCTCGCCGCGCATCGCAGACGACTCAGGCGCCGGAGGTCGCTTAACGACCTCCGTCCTGCATGAGCGTAGGCCTGGGGGTGGCAGGTGAGGCCGCCTGTCACCCCAGCAGAAGCAGGCCGGGACGGCGGGGCGACTAGCGCCCCTCCTCCAAACCGGGGCAAGACACCGTGGTTCCCAAACCCTAGGGGGCCATCTCGAAACCGGAGATGGCCCAGGATCAATCGGGGTGCGAGGGATATACTCTATGGGCAACCTTACAGCTACCCCACCCTTACACTCTTAAGACCCGAGACGGCGTGCGGTTTTAGTCGGTTCAAGCCTGACATAGCCGCCCCCGCTGCCCGGCGGGGGGGGGGCATCTGAAGGGATTTCCGCACGAAAAAAAAAAAGGTATGTTACCATAAAATAAATAAGAAAATTGAATTAACTTTTAAAATAAAATATTAAAAAACAAAATGATTTTTTTTTCTAACATAATAACTGTTCAACCATAATTGGCATAAGATCCCTAACGTGGTGTTAATAGCCTTTATACAAGTAATATCATGAATTTAACACATTTTACTT
The DNA here is from genome assembly GCA_946251805.1 of Cybosia mesomella. Taxonomy (NCBI): domain Eukaryota; kingdom Metazoa; phylum Arthropoda; class Insecta; order Lepidoptera; family Erebidae; genus Cybosia; species Cybosia mesomella. The sequence continues at coordinate 8,066,286 of OX276406.1, forward strand.
GAAAGCGTCGGTAGCTTAGTGGTTAAGGATTCGACCCTATGATCGAGAGGTCCCGGGTTCGAAACCTGGCCATTACACTACTGACGTGAACCCACTTCTAACACAAGCAGTTAAGCTTAGCTGGAGGGGTTAGGGGGAATATTAGTAATATCGGTTACTAATATTCTTAAAAAAAATAAAATAAAAAAAAACTAGAAAGAAACAGAAAACATAATGTCTTAAAAAAAAAACGACGGGTTGCACTCTGGGAGTGCCGGCAGAAGTGAAAACTTGAAAATATTAACCTTGTGCATTTTTGATATTATGGAATGGTTAGGGAATATTTTTGCACGAATTCCTTTAATTATCAGTATAAAAGTAATATCATTTATGTGGTAACACAAAATATTCATTTATTGCGCTATCGTACACAAACATGACAATTTATATTACATTAAAAATTTAACACTTCCAAGTATTTTAAATTAAAAAGTTTATCTCTCAGAAAAATCAACTTCCATCCATAATTTCAACGACTTTTTCACCATCATTATTACCAGAACCATCATCGCCAATATATTTATAAAGTACTCACTCATTTTCTTTCGCTATGTCTTCGTCACTTTTATAATTAATAGATGCACTTTGTTTAATTTCCATTTTATATCAATAGATTTATGGCACAAAATAGAATAAATATTACAAAAGGCTATATGATGACAAAAAGTGTTTCTTGGGCCTCGGTCGGAATCGATCTCAGTCTTGACGGAGTCAACGACCACTCATTAGCCGAACGCGCCACCAAGGTTGTCAAGTAGAGTGTGAAATTAGCGCTTCTATATTTGCTGTCTTACGATCAGTCACGTGGTGTACTGACGCGAGTTTAACCTTTTTACCTAGTACAAAAAAAGTGCACAACACCGCTAAAGAAGTTTTCACTTCAATAAATATTAAAAATTCTGTCATCGATTAAATTAGGCCTTAATTACTTACAATTTTTGCAGTCAGTTTGGTCTGTTTACATCAAGGAATAGCAAGCCTCTTCAAATGACGGGCTGTCTACCCACATTATCTTACTTTTTGTTAGGCTCATTATCGGTCTTTGACTTTACTATTGTTTTTTGTCATTTTGCACTCGAAAATATAAAAATAAAAGAACAAATTCATCATTATATTTTGTATGGGATATAGTGACATGTAACAATAAGCCTTATCGCTTAACGCAATTTTTGCACGGCAAGGCAACGTTTGGATGGAAATATTGGTTGGAGTGCTCGGTATTTGTTACTTATATAAATACATAATTATAAACATACATACTTAAATATATTACGTACTTAAACAGAAACGTGGTAGTGGACAACCTATGCCATAATGCAAAAATGTAACATATCATGCAAGCAAATAAATAATCTTTGCATTCGCTAGCAATATACATTACGAAGATAAAGAATTCAGGGCATATTATTAAACTAGAACCCCATAATAGAAGTCATGAATATTTAACTGACTACAGACAATGGATTGTTTTTACACGATGGTTTTAAAATCACGATTCACGCGATCCGCTATGTCCTAACTCATGTTCTCTTAGATAGAATATAAGTATCCAATCATTTAAATTACACAGCCTGTGACCAGGTAACCAGGCCAGGCCAGTGTAACCTGGTCGAAACGTCAGGCAATCCAAAGGTATGTATGTACCTTCCTTTTTTTTTTTTCGTGCGGAATTGCCTTCGGTTACCCCCCCGCCGGCCAGCGGGGGCGGTTATGTCGGGCTTGAACCGACTACAGCCGCACGCCGTCTCGGGTCTTCAGACGCCGGGGTGTAAAGTTGCCCATAGAGCATATCCTTCGCACCCCGACTGAACCTGGGCCATCTCCGGTTTCGAGATGGCCCCCTCGGGTTTCGAGATGGCGCCCTCGGGGGTATGTATATACCTATACATGATCGCGTTAATTCCCGTTAAATTATTGTATATCATGGAAGGCGAAAGTTTAAAAATTAGAATATAAGTAAATTATGTTGTGAATGTGAAAACATTCGTAGCCGGTATAATTAGCATTAGTTATTTAATCTAGTCCACCAAATGCCAACCTTAGAAGAGATCGGCTTAAGTGATAACACCGCCCATTGTACGTATTGTACTTAAGTACAAGTACAAGCAATATTATTTGTTGGTGTACAATAAAGTATATTCTATTCAATTCTTCTATCCCCTTCAATGTCACATCAAAAACTGTAGGTACATGGAGTGGCTGGGGTGTGTGTTGGGTAACCTCCTCGAGTGTCGCTCCGATTCCGATCCCGCTGCAGTCCGGGGGGAACGGAATCGGAGCGGCCGGTACACCCTGGGCGGCGGTCAATGGCTTCCCCTTCACGCCTTCATAGGGTTGGCATTGATCGTCGGCCAATACCCAACGTGGCGGGAACACATCGCTCTCCGTACTCATCCGCTTTCCGAGGAGACAGGATGAGCGATGCTGTTAGTGGTGAGATGGCCCAGGGTCAGCCGGGGTGCGAGGGATATGCTCTATGGGTAACCTTACACCCCGGCGTCTGAAGACCCGAGACGGCGTGCGGTTTTGGTCGGTGCAAGCCCGACATAACCGCCCCCGCTGGCCGGCGGGGGGGTATCCGAAGGGATTTCCGCACGATAAAAAAAAAGGTACATGGAGTGGCTGGGGTGTGTGTTGGGTAACCTTCTCGAGTGTCGCTCCGATTCCGATCCCGCTGCAGTCCGGGGGGAACGGAATCGGAGCGGCCGGTACACCCTGGGCGGCGGTCAATGGCTTCCCCTTCATAGGGTTGGCATTGATCGTCGGCCAATACCCAACGTGGCGGGAACACATCGCTCTCCGTACTCCTCTGCTTTCAGAGGAGACAGGATGAGCGATGCTGTTAGTGGTGAGATGGCCCAGGGTCAGCCGGGGTGCGAGGGATATGCTCTATGGGTAACCTTACACCCCGGCGTCTGAAGACCCGAGACGGCGTGCGGTTTTAGTCGGTGCAAGCCCGACATAACCGCCCCCGCTGGCCGGCGGGGGGGTATCCGAAGGGATTTCCGCACGATAAAAAAAAAATAAAACAAAAAAAAGGTACATGGAGTGGCTCTTCGCAATTTCTGTTTGGCAATCTTAAAATACGTTCTGTGAATCGGTTAACGGAAGTTGGGATGGCCCCTAGCAATGCATTCATTGATATTTTAGAAAAGGTAGCTTGGAAAGACTGGACATTTAAGGCGAAATGCAGTTCACCACCGAACCGGTGATGTTACGTAGTCTTACGATAACCACAGCATATATGTTCATTAAATAGGAAAAAGAAACTGAAGATAAATAATATCCATCGTATAAATATATTGAGGAAGGGATAAGCAGCTCGTTAGTCACGGTAACATGTTCGAAACATTTTTTTTTATAACTACAAGCACTAATATAAACATGTAGTATATCCACAAGATAAAACTAATTTGAGAAAATATTGCTTCCATATAACTTGTAAATCACTTTTCGAAGCACTTACGTCGCACTTGAAGTCACCTGTATATTCGATATGTTTTTATCTATGATAAAACATGATATTTTATTACTACATATATATCAATGTACTGATAATCTAATACCAGATGCAAAGTTAATGAGATAAAATATAACGATTATTATTAGGATGATTAGTTATTACCTATTATCTAATAGCGACTGTGCATAGCTCCTGAAGAGGTACGCAGAGCTGGTTTAGATCTACATTCTAACTCTATACCGGCTCCTAGCTCTGGGTGGTTATTTTAGGAAATAGAGGTTATGGTTTCAACATTGTTGCGTTATTCCCCAGCGGCGATTTTCCCCGAATAATAATACCACTTTAAAGAACAAATAAAGTGTGAGGCTTTTCCTCTAAAATTGATATGTGCATAACTCAGTTAAACAAATACGAAGGTATCACCGAATTAGTCATACTAGTGACCCCGTGGGATTGTCGAAATTCGACCTTTTTTAAGGTTGTTAGAAATTTAGACGTCATTGCATTTCTTTTTAATTTTCTTATATACGTCAGCTGTGAACATTATTCAATTATGTCATAATATGTTTGATATTGGCGATATAAACTTATCATATAACATCATATCGGGCAAATTTCCATACATTATTGTAGAACTAATAAATTCCGGGCAATTATGAGATGAGTTAGGAGCGAATGGTGTCACGGGCGAAGCCGCAGGGCATAGCTAGTACATATATATGTATATATATATAATCTGTATCTCGGAAAATGAGGACCGCGGTAGCCTAGTGGTATGGGTAAAGGATTGCTCTTCGATCCCAGGTATTACCATGGCACACACTAATGACTTTTCGATGCTTTTCGAAGTTATGTGTGTATTTATCGCAGGTTATTACATTGGGACCTAAACATAAACTGGCGAAATGTGGGTGCTAGCACCTCTGCCTACCCCTTCGGGGATATCAGAAATCTCAGGGAATCTCAGAAACGGCCCCAACGATTTTCATGAAATTTAGTATACAGGGGGTTTCAGGGGTGATAACGTTTCATCATCTTCTTCTTCTTCTTCTTCTTATATATAAAAATGAATTGCTGTTCGTTAGTCTCGCTAAAACTCGGGAACGGCTGGACCGATTTGGCTAATTTTGGTCTTGAATTATTTGTGGAGGTCCAGAGAAGGTTTAAAAAGTTTGTCATCGATTGAGGCAGTACGAAGTCTGCCGGGCCAGCTAGTTTTCAGTAAAAATCGAAAAAAATCACCGAGCAAGGCTCGGTCATCCATAAATTTAATATATACATGAAAAAAATCCATTTTTTTCGTGTGGAAATCCCCTCGGATACCCCTCCGCTAGCTAGCGGGGGCGGTTATGTCGGGCTTCAACCGACTAAAACCGTACGCCGTCGCGGGTCTTGAGACGCCGGGGTGTATGGTTGCCCATAAAGCATATCCCACGCACCCCGACTGACTCTGGGCCATCTCCGGTTTCGAGATGGCCCTCTCGAGTTCGGGAACCACGGTATCCCCGTCTGGCCCCGGTTTGGGGGAGGGGCGCTGGTCGCCCCGCCGTCCCGGCCTAGAGTAGACAAACAGACAGACAAGAATTCCAAAAAATATTTATACCCAAGTTATTTTTTTAATATCTCCAATGTACACACAACACTTATTAATAGTTTATTAATAGCATAGATCGATGGTGTGAAACGTAAAAAACCCGGGTTATTCCGTATTCGTCCCACGAAATCTTATCCCATTTTGAAATTTCTTAACTCATTCCAATTTTACTTCCACATTGAGCCCACAGTATTTTTATTTATTTTCTGTTCTTAAATCATCCCATTTTCTGTAAGTTTAGTTTTATGATAGTATTATTCTCACAAGTAAAATTCGACCTTATCGAATGTCATCGAATAACCCAAGTTGACTGCAGCCAATAGATTTAGTGTTTAAAGAAGGAGTCACAAATATTGGTATGTTCTCACTAGTTCCAGTGTCATATGTAGGTAATAGTGTAGTTAAAGATGAGATGGACTGACAGACACGCTTAAGTACACTAGGGTTTGGCTGATAATGACATGTTTACAATTACTAATTAATAGCGATTTCTTGGATGACTGTGACCTAATTCAGGCTTGCACAGTTATTGTGTTTCTGTATGTAACGTACAGTCAATTACAAATGTAGCTTAACAAATTCTAATTTATTGATCACCTTAGCTCTTAGACCTTTCATAAATTAGTTAACAAAACATGAATTAAATCAACTTTGTCCTCTAGGGAAAATAAAGTTCACAATAAAAAATAATTCATTGATACATGAATTTCAACGTAAAAAAATATTGCAGAACGTACATAAAAAAAAAGATTCCGACGAATTGAGAACCTTCCTCCTTTTTTAAAGTCGTTTAAGAAGGTTTGTAACGCCCTGAGGATTCCGTACAGAACTGTTTGAGGGATGAACTTAAAAGAGTGGACACTTGTCTGGAGGAAATCACAAACTGTGATAGACCACCCAATGTAGAACTTACTTTTATGTATTATCCTTTTTTTCGTATGGAATAAAGAGTACCTACTTATATATCTACCGGCTCAATTCTGGCCAATAATGGGTCCCAACTGTTGTTTAGGCTTATACAATTAACGGCCTTATGCACTGTAATCCTTTAACAGGGAACCATGGGATGAAGAGAAAAATTGGAGAATCATTTCGGAGCGGATCGTCATCATACATTTGCGTCCAGCAATTTGGCGTCCAAGGTCCGCTTATGGTTTTTGATTAGTATATCGGCTTTTCCGGGAGCGATGCCGTCTGACTAACCCTGCACTGACTTGCAGGTGAGGTTGCTTGAGCCTGAAGGATGTTGGTAGGAACCTGTACATCCCGGTTTGGCATATTTATATACGTATATATTATAAGAGAGCGTCTAAGGCAAACAACTGGACGTCCCCGTGAAGGCAGTTTTCTTGCGCAAAGGCTTTCGATAACAATAAATTGCGAGAATGATGCCTGCATCCTGGGCACTTTACCTAGATCCAGGTTCTTAAACTTATTTTAGTATATTCAGTACAATTTTTAAGTAATTTTAAGAAATCCATCGAATAATATGTCAGTCAAGGCCTCTCTATATCAACAGCAAAACACGTAAAATTATAGAATAGAAAAAATATCTTTATGACACATGCTTGTCACGAGTACATTGTGTAACATTGTACACATTTTATATATTGCAATTACAGAAATTTAAAAAAACTATACAAAAATAAAATTATCTGCAATCATTTTACAATCACCGCATAATGTTTTGACAGCGAACATAATAATTTTGTTAAACGCACTGAGCTATATGCTCACAATTCACAATGGGTGCTTCAACTAATAGCACAACTGTTATCTCTATATAGAATATAATATTATTATAACAGTGCCAATACATATAAGCATATTTTTTATACTTAATAGTAAATAGTTGCATAACATGTTAATAATTCATATTTTCTAGGACGAAACTTGACCCCGTTACCAGTCCCTTACAGGGGGAAAGCTCTGACCAACTGAACTACCTAGACTCGTCCCAGATATCAAATTTTCCGATATATTATATACGTCTCGGGCGACGCTGGAGCCTTCTACCGTAATTCTTGTAAACTACGGAAACAATGAATGATGTTACAATCATTTTTCTAGTCCTAGATGTTCTCTTTTTCCGATCTATATCTATAGGAAATTTCATTGAATTCATATTTTGGCTTCTATTATTAAAGCGGTATAAGTAGGATTATAATATTTTGAATACTCAGCATCATCATCACAGCGTCAGCCCCGGTTGCAACCGAAACTTGTGCTTTTGATTTTACTTGTACTTGAAATAAGTTAATGGCACAGATTACTGCCCCGGTCCTATGGGTTGTAGCCTGATCTTATACATACACCAATAAACTATTACCTCAATAAAATGAATGTGTGGTGTTCATACCTACACATATACTTTTTATGTCTTATTTACATATGAACAATGTTTTTTTTTGTTCTGTGTGATCACAGATAAAAATAATATTATACAATATGATATAAAAATATTACACGTGCACGAACATCCGCAGGAGCGATTATACATAACTATAAAGATAAACATACTAATTATATAAGTGCTAGTTAAATAACAATTGAAGATTTTATAAATAACTTTTGCTTGTGTTCGATATAATGTTATGGGTGACTGCTTTCTTGCATAGAGTCATGATAAAGCAAATATTACATAACCTCAAGGTTATAAGTATTTTATGCCCAATTTCAATATCCTTGTCTGGAAATTGTTAACTTCTTCAATTTTACTATTTTTCAAATAAGGAAACACAATCTTCTTAATTAAATTCATACAATTATTGAACCAACGATGGCCACAAATTTCAGTGGTACAGCTATATTTTCCCAATGGAAAAACAGGGCGACTCAATCGGGAAAGTTAATACCCATAATATCTAAGCGACCACAGTGTAATCACTGTGGTCGCTTAGATAGGTGTTGAGTAGTAGTAGATTTATTCATACACTTGTTGAGGGTTTGAGATTGTTGAAGGCATTACTTTTCTTTGTTACCATTACCTTGTTTGCTACTTAAAACATTTATCCTCATGAAATGGACTCGAATCCGCAGCACGTGAAACATTATCGTTATTGCGTTGACCAATTAAAATATTGTGTTATAGATATTTTAAGACGACGTACAAAAATTTCCAAGCAAAAGACAAATTACTTAAACTTCACCAATTATACCTACATAGTGGGTCAACGAGGTAACTGAAATTTCCCCCTACGCCCACTAGTGGGTGAAACCAGGGGGTGAACGGGTTGTGTGCCTTTTTAATTATCATATTGCGTTGCCGTCAAATTAAAGGTATCTAAATGTTTTTGCTTCAAATTATGTAATTAAATCTGCTCGAGTACACTGTGATGCTTACTATATTACCTACTTTATAATTACGGTAATGGAACTCTGTGCTAAAATTGATTTTACAATTCATTTACGAGGATACAATGAAGCGTCCGGTATCGAATAACACTCTTCCAATTCGCAGAAAAGAAGTGTTTTGTACAGTACACCGAGAATTCATAGCAATATCAGGTTATTCGTTTTTAATATTCTCTCGCGAGGTTTTATTTTGTATGTATAGTAAAATGATATGTAAAGCAGTTTTATAATTGAAGCTGAACAGCAATTATTCCTCATTAAGTTTATTATTATTAAATCAACTCTACTATTGGGCATGATCGAACAAATATTTTTGATATGATTCCCTAGATTTAATATAGCCAGTGATTAAATATGTTATGTTACGTTATGTTATGTTACGTGCATGGTTTTATGTTCAAGTATAAAAAAAAACCGGCCAAGTGCGAGTCGGACTCGCCCATGAAGGGTTCCGTAGCAGCAAGTAAAATTTCAAACTCTCTCTAAAAATACAGATAAAAAATTATAAGAACACAGGAGGACGCGGCGGTACAGAGAGAGTGGGGTGGCTTTATGGGTCGCTGCTAAATATTATTGGATATCTACTATATAGTAATGTCACAAACTTAGATTTTGGGTAGATTACGATATGTGTGATACGTGGAGGCAGCTATGCTTCACTTCAGAAGATCCAAGCTCCAGTGCAACAGCAGTCGCTGAGGCAATCCTAGCGGTATAAGCAGGGCTAAGTTTGATTTTATTGGCAGAACTGACGAACGGCTTGCACGGTGCCCATCCGGTAGTCGTGCGTTCTGGTCGCTCACCATAGCTGCCGAGTAAAATTTCTGTCAGTCTTTTCTACCACCGCTGCAATAACCCGACGATAGTCTGACCCATGGCGCTAAGGAGAAAGCCGATTTTTTAGGTAGTCTATTGCGTCAAACTCAATAATGAACGATGGGAATATCATGTCACCTATTATCCCTTGGTGTGGTGCTTCTATGCCAGACGTTAAAATCACCCAACGGGGTGGTCCCGTGGGAGTTAAAGTCCCCAGATGTTCGGAAGTCCCGGATTACATATCGGCAATGGTGTTTAAACAGTGGACCCCCGAGTTGTGCCCTGTGATTATACGGCTTTTCACGTTTTTTTACTCTACAAGACAAGTCCCAGTTTCGTGAAAGACTGCATTCGTGCATCCTGTGCCTAAGAAAGGCGAACAGACCCGTCCCATTATAGGCCTATCGCTATCACCTCCCTTCTCTCGAAGGTAATGGAACGTGTCATTAACGTACAGCTCCTGAGATACCTTGAAGGAAACGATCTACTGAGCGACTGACAGTACGGCTTGCGCCACAGTCGCTTAATTGGTGACCTTCTTGCATATCTCACACACCACTGGGCGCAACCCATCGAGAGTCAAGGTGAGCGAATACATCGATATGGCGAAGGCCTTCTATTGGGTCTGGCATAAATGTCTTCTTGCGAAGTTACCGTCTTATGGACTTCCCGATGCCCTTTGCGAATGGGTTTTCAGCTTTTTGTCCGACAGAAGCATCGAATCTGTCTTCGACGGTAGCTGCTCGGACATATACGCTGGTGTCCCGTGAGGTTTTGTTTTGTCTCCGACCCTGTTTTTGTTTCATATCAATGACATGCTGTCTGATGACTCCATTCATTGCTATGTAGAAGTCAGTACTGGAGACGCATGTTACACGGGCCGTGCTAACATCCCCCGGTCCACAGTGGAGGAAAGTCATGAACGACTTGTGTCTGAAATCAAGACTACTCTCACAAGAGTGAACATACCTATCGGTATTTCGTATGTTAGTCATTGGTAGGCGTCGAGCTATCTCACCAATACCTTGGCAAGTTGACAAAATCGGTGCAACAAATCAAGCATTAGGCGTCTGTTACATGATGCACTGTCAGGATCAATTTGATCGAATCTATGTGGATTGATAGATGTGAACATAGTTTTCTCGTCGGCGATTGACACTACAAAGCATTTTGCATCTTTTCTACATATTTCTGTCAGAGACTGTGTCTTCCAAGCTGCAAGTAGTCTGAATGAGTCCTGGCAGGATTACTAACACAGGACAAATTTACCATTTTACAATTTTTGTTTATTATTTTATGTAAAGTTTAAGAGCTAAGGTAACTTGGAGTTTTTTAAGCTAATGCCGATGGCGACTGTGCAACTGAGCTAGACGAAGATGAACATCTTCTGTATCATGTAGGGTGTATCTCCATACAAGTTTCAACTACAATAAGATTTCAGCATTTCCACATTCATTTGCCATAATTCCAATGGTTTTTTACATTCAAGAATCGGATAAAGTGTTGACGCGGCGTAAATATCAATATCAAAGAACGCAACGTAATGATTACCTATAATATCAACCTGAAGCCTGAATGCGCCTAGTATGGATATGTTTGGAAAGGTTTATATGAATTTTAGGCACACTATTTGATCCTCTAATAGAACAATGTCTGTGTTATGAGCATGTGTAAAAGGCACTTAAAGTTTACCTTTAGTTAAACTTTAAGTGCCCAAGGTTAACTATGTAAGCGAGTTTGTAAAGGATGGTGCTTAAGGTAATAAGTAAACTTAATTGATATCCACTTATCCGTTAAACATTATCAGCAAACTATAAAATGTCGAATTTCTGATTAATGTGAACTGTTAGCAGGAGCGGGCACAGTATGCATACCTACGTCAGAGTATACAACATCGTATTAATTAAGTAGCTGAATGGACATAAGTAGGAAAGTTCATTCGAATTTCAGGTAAACAACTTTTCCCATCTTGGATTTATATTTAAGTAGAGCACGTCAAAATGACCGCACCTCGCCTGATCGTAAGCTAAGGGGGAAGTTTCAGGAATGAGGGTCACCATTACAGGTACAAATAATGTTACAATGGTGGCTCTCAGTTCGACGATCCCATCAGTTGGATTTCACGAACTGCTTAAAGGACCCAGAATTGTAGGAACGTTCAAGTTTAAAAATGGAAGTTTATAGAGTATAGTGCCTTAGGTAACAAAGTAAGTAAGCACTATCCACAAGACACTGCAGACTTGCCTATGTCCAGGTCTACCGACCTGCATGATCGGGGCCTGAGGAGTCCCACACACGCCTGCCAACTCACCGAAGCGGGATCAAACCCAAGGCCACGGCGGGGCCGCGATGACGACCAAAGTCCGCCGGTAACCCTGTGGTTATCCTTTCGAGGGCTTACCCAGGTGCCCGGCAATGGACACTTGGGGAGCACACCATGTGGTTTTAGTCGGTCTGATGGTGTGTCGGAACACACCCATCTCATCGTTGGCACCGATGGGGTGGAGCCCGTGGGGGTTTCCAATCATAAAAAAAGAACTAGCTACAAACTATAAATTTACCAATTTTTGATTAATGTAGACCGTTACCTTAACATTTTAATAATACAAACTTGGAACCAATATCACGAACTGGATACAAAATATGCCACAGATGTGTCGTTTCAATTTAAAATCAATTTCAACTTCCAACCTGCATTAGACCGGTCTTAGGAAATACGGGGTGACAAGTGTAGTGCTGTAACTGGGTCACTCGGTGAGCTCGGTAAGATGCATCGATCTAGGAAGGAAGGAACGTACGGCCGGTTCTTATACGAGGCTAATGATGTATCTAATGGTTGGACTAAATAGAGGGTCCATTGCTTGCTTAAGTTGCCTTGAATTAAGTGAAAGGATTTTAAATTATTTGGTATTTATACTACCACCCAATTTGTAATCTTACTTCGGTGTCCGCTCACTCCTTCACATTCTTTTGGTTTGGTTTCGGCAGCAACTGCCGAAGCGAAGCCTGCGCCAGAATCTCGTCCATCAATCGACTTGCAGGTGTGGTTGGCTAGGCCCGTGTCGTTTATTCTAATAATTTGATAATCAATTTATAATAAAATTATTCACATGACAACACAATGTTACTAACAGTAGATTTAACACAACTTGTCATTAACGAATTGGGCCTAGTTGACATTAATAAATAAATTTGAATTAGTCTAGGCGTTATTGTGTAAACAAAAAAATGTATCTAAGTTTATTGACTAATTAACTACTAACTTAATTACAAACTGTGCTTAGTTTGGGTTGTCGTTGGGTAGATTGCGCTGTGTAGTTGGTCTCAGAATAGTCAGAATAGATTTATTTCACTGCGATGATGAAAGCTGACCATTATCAATGGTCTTACGCCGCTTAAGACATGGTTAGACTATGATGGTAGAAATTTGATGACACAAATTTGTCACAAAATTCGGCCGGGTGGGTACCACCGTGTACGATTGCGAAAAACCCTCCATAGTAATCCAATTTCGGTTTGATTGCGTTCAGGGGTCAGCAAGTGCATAGCCGGGCAGGGGGATTGTTGTCGCAGCACTAGTGGGACCGGTGGGTGTCACGCGGTGGTGCGACGACAATCCTCTTCTGATGAGGCCGTCAAGCTGAGTGCCACCATTGTTAACATGGTACGTGTATGTAATGGTGACCCTCTTCCCTGAGACTTTACCTTCAGCTTAGGCTTAGGCGAGGTGAAGTCAAATTGACGTGTCCTAAATAACAAAATAAAAAAACCAAGTGCTTTTTGTGACAATTAAGATTAAAGATGCTAATTATCTCAGTGATTGTTTATTATTCTCGAACTCTGCTTAACAGAATCATAGACGAATGCTTACATAGATTTTTTTATTTTTTTTTTGTGTGGGGTGTGGGTTGTTGGCCGACAGGCCTCTACAACCTTACGCGAACAGTGTGGCGAGTTACATGAAAATATACTAAACTATAACGTCAGTAATTATCTATTCTGTAACTAAAATTACTTTGTACAGACACGTTTTTGCTAGCCGGCACGTGTACAGATGGTTTTTTGCTAGCATCGCTTTGCTGAGCGATGCCTTGACTCTTTGTTAATGAACGTATTTTATGAATATGCTTCTTACCTGAGTAAAAACTACTCACTACCTAAACAATCTTCTTTATTACACTGGTTTTCTTGCAGTTTCGACCATAAGCAAAACATTTAGACATATTCTGTATTACGTGTGGGTGTATGGATTGCAATCTGTAAAACCAGGGGCGTGGTTCAGTAATGTCACGTTTTTAAAACACGGGATTTCAATTCGATTTGATTTAAAAATAAAAAAATTATAAGTTTTCGGAAGTTTTTAAATCGCGCGTTTCAAAGTACAAAAATCTCTTTATTGGAACTGACAGAAATTTTATTGTTTCAGGCTCTAGATTTAGTAATTCATGGGGCGTCGGTTTCATTAATAAATGTGTAGTTTAATTACAAAAAAATGAAACAGTATTTTATGGGCTAAATTTAAAAGAAGAAAATACTTCAGTAGAGAATGTTTCTTTTTCAATACTAATGGCTGAAATACATCTAGCTTCACTTTATAAAGCGCCGGTCCCTATGTGCCATTTCGGACATTTTGCTTTTATTTCAATGTTGACCTAATAAAAGCGTAATCTTTAAGTAGCTTTAATCAAAACTAAAGTTTTTCCTCATAGTTTATGGATGGCGATTGGATTGGCGAATGTTAACTTTTGACATAGTCAGCGGGGTGCCTGAATACGCGGGTGGTTGTGCCAGTACGAATCATATCATAATATTACAATATATATCTGGTATAGGTATAATCTGTTGCGTGTAGTTTAGTGCATGTTTTTTTATTTTAAGGCTTTCGTATACGAAACACTTATTGTAATAAGTGTTTTTTCCTAATCTATTGATTGATAAATTAAAAGTTTAGGATGTACCACATTAACTAACACCCAGTAACAGCACGAACAATGTCGGTAATACCACATCTGACTTTTTTACGTATTCAATTTCACTATCTCTTGTAATGTAAAATATGTTGGTAGTACTACATCCGACAAATAACAGAATCATTTAGTGACTTTTCAAATATTTAATAATATAAAATACTACTTCATTATCAGGTAAAGTAAATGAAAAAAGTAGCTTCACAAATTCAACTTCTTGATCAACTCAGCTCTTAGACATTTAATAAAATAGTAAATAATACATAAAATATATTAACTTTATCCTCTGGGGATAATAAAACTGCTTACACATCAATCGTCCGTATTCCGATTCCAATGTAAAAAAGGTTTTTAATATTTCAGTTAATCAACTTTTGTAGTTGACTGTACGGTTGTCGGTCAGATTGCGTTCAGGGGTCAGCAAGTGCATAGCCGGGAGGGGGGATAGTGGTCGCAGCACTAGTGGGACCGGTAGGTGTCACGCGGTGCTGCGACTACATGAATCCTCTTCTGATGAGGCCATCAAGCTGAGTGCCACCATTGTTAACATGGTACGTGTATGTTATGGTGACCCTCTTTCCTGAGACTTTACCTTCAGCTTACCATCAGGCGAGGTGAAGTCAAATTGACGTGTCCTAAATATATAAAAAAAAAACATAACCTGTAAATTTTTGTAAACCTGAGTTAGGTTTAAAAATATATTAAAAAAATATAAGCAATTTTAAACTTTGACACGCTCTCCTATAAAATTACTCTTTTGCAGATCCCATATTTTAATAGAGACAGGCCAAATGCACTTAAAAGTGAACTACCGACTGTTTGAGTCATAGCGTGTATAGGTACAGGGATTTAGGGGTGTGTGTTGGGTAACCTCCTCGAGTGTCGCTCCGATTCCGATCCCTCTGCAGTCCGGGGGGAACGGAATCGGAGCGGCCGGTACACCCTGGGCGGCGGTCAATGGCTTCCCCTTCACCCCTTCATAGGGTTGGCATTGATCGTCGGGCAATACCCAACGTGGCGGGAACACATCGCTCTCCGTACTCCTCTGCTTTCAGAGGAGACAGGATGAGCGATGCTGTTAGTGGTGAGATGGCCCAGGGTCAGCCGGGGTGCGAGGGATATGCTCTATGGGTAACCTTACACCCCGGCGTCTGAAGACCCGAGACGGCGTGCGGTTTTAGTCGGTGCAAGCCCGACATAACCACCCCCGCTGGCCGGCGGGGGGGTATCCGAAGGGATTTCCGCACGATAAAAAAAAAAAAAAGGTACAGGGATTTAAAAGAAATATTATTCTTAATTTGATTTGATTGGCTACTAATAAGGCATGAATGCAATAAAAAAAGTTATTACTATTTTTATAATAAAAGACTTAATAGGTGGCAGATACAAGTTATTGTATTATTAATTGATTTTCTGATTATAATTAAATTGGATTTTCCTTTTATAGTTGATTATTTGTGAGAGGTACAGTCAAGGACAAAAGTTGATATACAATAAAATATTTAAAAGCTTTTTTACCATTGGAATACATGTACCAATAATTGACGTATAATTAGTTTTATAATCCCCAGAAGACAAAGATAATATAATACGTATTTTGTTCATTATTTTATGAAAGGTTTAGAGTTAGGGTAATCATTAAATTAGAATTTGTTAAGCTATTTTTATCGTAGACTGTACAAAAGTTAAAAGTGATTTCTGTGCTCGGTATAATTTGCATCAAAATTTGTGTATACAATGTACAAGTGGCACAAGCTCTTCTAATAAAAAAAAAACATTTATTCTACTACACAATAAATTGAGTTGACTTCAAGGTATTCATACGTTTCACATTTTTATGTAGCAGTCGCCTCTTTGGCGTAGGCCTCCCCCATTGCCTTCCAGTACCACCTATCTCGGGCCTTACACATCCAATGCTCCCCTCCTTTGTTTACGAATATATCTGCCCATCTTTTTCTCTGGTGCCCCCGAGATCTTGTTCCGTCTTTGGGGATCCATTCTAATATTTTTTTGGTCCATCTGTCATTTGGCATACGACATACATGACCGGCCCAGTTCCATTTTAATGTCCTCACTCTTTCTAAAACGTCTGTTAATTTGGCAGTTTTTCTAATGCTTTATTACTTACTAGCTTTTGCCCGCGACTCCGCCCGCGTAGATGTCGGTTATCGCGACAAAACATAGCCTATGTCCTTTACCAAGGTCTAATCTTCCCCTGTACCAAATTTCAGCAAAATCGGTTCAGTGGTTTAGGCGTGAAAGCGTAACAGACAGACAGACAGAGTTACTTTCACATTTATAATATTAGTAAGAATTCTCTGTGTTCTGTTTATTCCTAGCATGCTTCTTTCTATTTTACGTTGACAAACTGCTAACTTGTCTTCATCACATTTCCTTAAAGCCTAGCTGTGGCAGCCGAATGTCAAACAAGGTAATATTGCAATCTCGAAGAGTTTACTTTTAATACTTTTATTGATGGATTTATTTTTCATGATTTCTTTAAAGCTCCAGTACTTTTTCCATGCAATGGCGATTCTCCATTGTATTTCTTTTCCATTTTGATTTTCGAATGAAACAGATTGATATATTCCTTCACAAATTCTACATTTTGACCTTCTACCATTACACAATTATTGACCTCATTGTTTGTGATTATATTTGTTTTTGAGAAATTTATAGAAAGGCCTACTTATATGCTCTCTTCTGCCAGTTCATGTAACATAGTTGTTAGCTCTTTCAGGTTTTCTGCAAAGATAACTATGTCGTC
The DNA here is from genome assembly GCA_946251805.1 of Cybosia mesomella. Lineage (NCBI taxonomy): Eukaryota > Metazoa > Arthropoda > Insecta > Lepidoptera > Erebidae > Cybosia > Cybosia mesomella. The sequence continues at coordinate 8,083,289 of OX276406.1, forward strand.
TGCGAAACGGAGGTGACTCAAATACTCCCCATTAACTTCACACCCCATTTACAAGCTCTTCTAAGAGGCCACTATTATATATATCACTTGGCTCATGCCATACCATTTTGTTTGGATAATTTATGCATGAGACGTGAGTCCTTCCGACCGAAACTGCTTAATTTTGACCAGAAGAACCGTCGTATGAGCATCGCATGTGCGTGACTTTTTTTTTTGGACTCCGCAATCATCAATCAAATTTACCCGATTTAAGTCCCTGCGATGTTATCTTGTTCCAAAAACTGAAGAAACCCATGAAAGGATGAAGATTTGTTACGATTTTGGAGATAAAAACTGCATCGCTGGAAGAATTCATGGCTATACCAAACATTGCTTATCAGAAGTGCTTTGAAGATCGGAAAAAGCATCGCCATCGGTAAGGGATAACTTTAAGGGGGACAATATAAATATCGATGAATAAATACAAAAAAAAATCATAAAAACCAAAACTTACCTTACTTTTTTAGCACACTGTGTATAATATCTACTTGATGTAATGCGAATTAACACATATTTTTTTAACGTTTTGTAATGAAGTACACGTCAAAGAACTTTTACCATACCAAGAAATAATAGGAAAAGGAATTTATTACATACATCCTAGGTAACGTAAATGAGCTATTTTTAAGTGCTACAAAAGCAAGGTCGATAAAGGTAGGTACAGTCGGCGACAAAAGCTATTGAATAATATAAATTAAAATAAAATTGAAGAATTGAAAATACGTCATAATGATACGGACGAGAAAGAGGAATGGAGCTATTATGTACATAATAATTTGTTCGGGTTCCGGGCGACAACGATGAATGGAGCTATATGTAGGTATATAATAATCGTTCGTGTTCCTGGCGCGAAAGAGGAATGGAGCTATATTTATATATTAATCATTCATGTTCCGAGCGAAAAAGAGGAATGAAGTCATATGTAAATATCAATCGTTCATGTTCCGGGCGACAACGAGGAATGGACCTATATGTAGGTATATAATAATCGTTTGTGTTCCTGGCGCGAAAGAGGAATGGAGCTATATTTATATAATAATCGTTCATGTTCCGAGCGAGAAAGAGGAATGAAGCCATATGTAAATATCAATCGTTCGTGTTCCATGCTTGGAAGAGGAATGGAGCTAAATACCTACATAATTACGTTCGTTTTGCGGGAGAGAAAGAGGATGTTAACCGTATAGCTATTATATATAATATCACACTAACTCACCCAAAAAACTAAAAGTTTAAACATGTCATGGTAGAGTAGGTGATCTTTAAATAAGATATTGTTAAAATAACAATACATAATAAATTGTGATAGAATACCTATGTTAAAATTTTCGTTATATTTCGATGATGCACTGACTCAAGAAACATAATGTTTGTTGAAAATTCCAAGCATAAATTAAAGACAACTTTGAAGTATCCTCTAAATTCTCAAGGTCACACTTAACTTTTTAGTAAAATCTTATTACAGGAATTAATAATTTTCTGTTACAAGAAATCTAAATTACCGGGAGAGCTAGAGACAATTCTCGTAATAAAAATATGGTCGAAATTCAGTTCCGATCTCATCTCGATGTCAAAAATGTCATAAAAGGTATTCTCGTAACAAAATTTTCAACGACCAACATTGACTGTAATGTGATAATGTTGCATTGTGACCGAAAAAAGTGCAATACTGTATTCTGCTAGACTTTGTAATTGATATTGTAATGCTAATGATACGTAATATGTATTCCCTTCCCTTTTTATACGTCAAGCTCGACATTTTTATGTGATCATCATGTATCGTGACTGCATTTAAATTAGACTAAAACCATACCTAGTACTAAATTAAACAACACAAAAGAGAGCTTACGTTTTAATATTAAATTAAAGAAGAAGTGTGTAGTGAAGATCTGTCAAAATAATGTTTACATTCAACAATGATAGTCATGTGGGATTTCAAGGGGTGCCGGATTAAACAGGGGCCGGATTACCGGGGCTCCACTGTACATATTTTAAATTCAATCTCAATTCAACTATTTTTCGCTTCGTGATGGTTTAAGATTACGAGAATTAAATTTATATCCTAAATTTATGTCCGAGACATTACTGAGGAGTGGCTTTGACATCCTTTATCCGGTTGCTAGGCAACGGCTGTGGTAACTAGGAGACGAAATTGTGGAGAAGGGAAGTGGGAGGTGGGAGGTTCCTCCCGTTGCTTATTGCGTACCAATGTTGATACATTCCGAGTTATTATGTAATAAGTTTGTAACCTGCGACTGTAAGAATACTAAATTGTATATTTGCAGTAGTCTGGTGGCTAAGGTGTTGGATTTGCGATAGAGGATGGAGTTGCGGGTTCGAACCTCGACCATATAGGTATAATAGGTACACTGCTGGCCGGCGGGGGGGTATCCGAAGGGATTTCCGCACGAAAAAAAAAATAAAAAAAAAATAGGTACACTGCCGGCGTGAAGCGTGAATCCACTCTAGAGCACAAGAAATTTAGCTTAGCTGGAGGGGTTAACTAGAATACTTGTTAGTAATTGCGATTCAGAATACTAAAATAATTAGGTATGAACCTATTTCTATAATAAAAGAAAAATGAAATTTTGAAGCGATTAGTACCTTTTTTTTTTTTTATCGTGCGGAAATCCCTTCGGATACCCCCCCGCCGGCCAGCGGGGGCGGTTATGTCGGGCTTGCACCGACTAAAACCGCACGCCGTCTCGGGTCTTCAGACGCCGGTGTAAGGTTACCCATAGAGCATATCCCTCGCACCCCGGCTGACCCTGGGCCATCTCACCACTAACAGCATCGCTCATCCTGTCTCCTCTGAAAGCAGAGGAGTACGGAGAGCGATGTGTTCCCGCCACGTTGGGTATTGGCCGACGATCAATGCCAACCCTATGAAGGGGTGAAGGGGAAGCCACTGACCGCCAGGGTGTACCGGCCGCTCCGATTCCGTTCCCCCCGGACTGCAGCGGGATCGGAATCGGAGCGACACTCGAGGAGGTTACCCAACACACACCCCAAGCGATTAGTACCTAAGTATGCAAAAATTTCCTTTAAATTTAAATCGGAAAAATTTAACATCCAGGACGGGACTGGAACCCGCGTCCAGTCCCTTTCTAAGGAAATACTCTGACCAACTGAGGTAAGTACAATTTTGAACACACTACCTGTTTATTAACTTAAAATTCAAATAGTAGACGACCTTGAATAATTATAGTCGCCAAACATTTGAAGACATTTGAATTACAGGCATGTTAGTAGGAAAGTTTTATTTCACATAGTTAGAAATGCATGAAAATACTTTCTTGTTCTCAAATAGTAAATTCTTCTAGGAAACAACTCAGGCACAGGCTCTGTGCAGTATTGGAAATATTTAGTAGTCTTCTAAAATTAGCCATAAAGATTAAAAAGTGTTATAAATTCGTGTTTTAATGGTATTCTGTCCGCCTGATTGTCCCAAGCAGTACAACAAATATAGCCCGTATATCATAGCATATCTTTTTATAAACTTAAGTGAAATTTACATCCAATCTAAGTTCTATATAGGTGGAAAAAACCCTTATACATAAAGTGAGCCTACATACTGTTGATTCCAAATGCAATCTATAGAAGTTGTCACAACTACTTTGAGTCATGGATGAGTGTCATGACAATAATTATAAAGAACCTACGTTATACGGCATTCTGTATGTGATAGAAATTATGCAAGCTGTACCTATTTATTTATTATTTTTCCTTATTGCAAGACGAAACGCTGTTCGAGGAAAACCTAACGTTACACTAACTTATATTCATTTCTATTCAATTTGTGGTGCAGAGTTACAAAACCTCTACGTGGTGGCTTAAGACCCTTCCGCCCACTGACTTCATAAGAGGTGAAAGGGTGAAGGTGAAACCTTTCGCCTCTTTTGGAGGCGGTGGGTGACATCTGCAACCAGCAGCAAGCACCTGTAGTTGCTGAAGTGAACTTCATTCGTTTTACGGAAATATCTCTTGAACCTCGTAATTTTATACGATGTCTTATTCGTGTAATTACGATTTCGTGTTCACAGCGAGGTAATAAAACTAATTAGTTTCTTACAGAAAAATAATATATATTATTTATTCGAGATTCTTTGTACATCTTATAAATATTTATATATTTTTTTTATAAAATGTGTACTTATTACCATTAATACACTTTGTTCAAATAAAACTATTTTTAAAGGATTTTTTTTGTACCACTCAGGTGGCAGACAAGCTCACGGCCCACCTGATGGGAAGCGGTTAACGCGGCCTATGGACGTGTGCAACACCAGGGGCGTCACACTCGCGCTGCCGACGTATTATGATTTATTTGGTATTATTTTATTTCTCTCAATAAGTCTCCCCTTGATCATCATGGCTGCTGAAAAGCAATTGCAATGTCGGGATCAGTGTAAATAATTAAATAACACCAAATAACTCGCGATGGAATCCGTTAAAAATAGTTTTATTTCAATGTGTGAAATTCGCGTAAACTTCCGACAGTATCTTATATCTTTGTTCACGAAATCAACGTTTTCTATTCGCGGGTTTCACAAATATTGATTTTTCGAACAAGAGTTTGTAACTACAGGCAGACTGAGGGCCTCATACACCCAACTTATAAAGAGTTAACACTGTCAAATGTCATTCAATAGCTTTACATTTTTTACATGTACTTTGCGGTACAAGAACGGTCAATCAATTTTTATGAAAATAGCTTCTGCGCCATTCGATATTCTTCACTTTAGTCGACTGGCCTCATGAGGTTTGAGAGGTTGATCAGGCTGGACGCAGTAGAGTGTTTGCGCTGTCTGGATTGACCGATACAATTTCGAAATGTTGACAGTAGATGGTGTTCAAAAACAGCACAGTTTTTATCGTAAACTCACACTGCATGCTGTCAAGCAGTATACTCGTATTATGAACAAGGTCACAAGGTCGTCCAAATTTCACTAACTTAACTTTAAAGATAACCGAAGACTGAAGCGCCGCCAGTAAGTCAATGAATAAATTGGAGAGGCTTTCCAAAGCAGAAAAAATCCGACGCGAAAAGTTTCAATTTTTTTTTTATTAATTTGATTCTCGCTGCTCTAGACACTTATACTTCCAGATTGAACGAAAATAAATATGGACGCACAGTTATTTTCACTAAATCTAGAAGTTATTTTATCTTTTACATAAATTAGTACCCAGGTATTTTTTGATACATACGGCGTTCGACAGAAACCAAGAATAAATTTAATTTCATCTGTAAAATTCGCGTAAACTTTCGACAACGTCACATTATTATGTCATAAAATATTCACAAGGACTTAACAGCAACAACACAATCTAATTTTCTTTTATTTCGTTTAAGTTATATAATTTTATACCTTCATTTTATTTAAGAGATTTTTAGAAAATTCGTTGAAGTAATTTTTTTTGTGCTCAATTTCTTTAAATTTCTTTAAGAACTATAAGGTTAGTTGTAATTTAGTAAATATTTGTGTTATTATCAATTTTATACTTTTATTATATGCCTGACTGTATACAGACAGATAAGTGTCGAAAAGAATTGAATGAATTTCTGCCTACTTCAAAAGCGGCAGAGGCAGAATCATATTAACACACATTTTCGCCTACAATGTTTTCCGTCTCGCGTTATAAGAACCAGACGTATTGACTTCAACCAGTCACTTTTCCAGTCTCAATGCTACTACTGCATGAAACATTTGAGTTGAGAGGGATATTAATAAAAAAACAAAAAATGTATTTACGTAGGTTTTTTGTATTTTATTTATTAGTGACAAAAACAGTAATCTATACATCTATACATATACATATATATACATATAAGTAAAAATGGAGTGTCTGTTTGTAATATTGAAATAACCTCTTTTTACTACATTTATATGAATATATATACGGTACCACACACCAAAATAACTTTTTTTTTAATTTTTGGCTGTCTGTTAGTACCAACTTATTGTCTGATCTAATCTGTATTGAACTAGTTTACTGTGCCTATGTCAAATCCGTAAATAGACATCTTAGAGAGGAGCAATGGTACATTATTGCAATCAAAGGCGCGCGATAAATTCAGCAATACGGGAATTGTACACATATTTTGCCATTTGCACACATTGCCAGCGTCTTATGAAGAAAGAATGTTGTCAGTAACATGCAAAAGAGCCGTAGTAGAGCCACGGGTCTTCCTAAAACTCGACTGCTTTTCAGGTAATATGTTATTGGTTTCTAAATAATCCACAAGTGAGTACTCACCACTCTTTCAAAAACCTTTAACAGCATTGGCAGGATACCAATAGGTCTTAGGTCTTTAAGATCCGTTGCGTTGATTTTCTATCACAGCGGCCGAACTTTTGTAACCTTCCATGACTTTGGAAATGTTGGTGAACGAATAGAGGTGCTTACTATGAATGTTATAGAATGTAAAGTCAATGGTAGTGTAAATAGTACCATATCAAGTTTAACACCATCGAAACCCTCGAGAAAATATTGCGTCACAAACCTGTCCAAACTCATAATAGCTCAAAGTAGAACAATCAACACTATCACCCCCAGGGACACTTGAAAAGTGAATACACACCTTTTCCGAACTACTAAAGCAAGCAGGTTTATGGGGGCCCACCAAGATCTAACCCAGAATCAAACCTCACCGGCAACTCGGTACATCTGCTGATTGCCAACGAGGCTCTAGTGCAGGTTTTCACCTCGGGGTTAGGGGTCAGACGGTAATCGACTTTGGTAAAAGTCAAAATAAACCAAATCATGGATAGGATAGGTAGGATTGTGGATGGGTTCCAAGGTGTAGGCTTTAGATGCCACCTAGATGCCGCTCCGATGAAGAGGAATTAAAGATGCGCTTTTAATGGCAACCTTTGCATTTTAGATTGATATAGCGGCCTATGCCTAGCGTTGGCAACGCACGCGTGACATTTGTGTTGTTTCAAACGTGCATGCAGTTAAAGATGTGTAATAAAAAATATTATTGGAGTGTTTTAGGTGTTACGGCGCTTTACTAAAAACAAGAAACATGAATATAATATAATTCATAATATATAAAAATATATAAATATAAACGTTTGACGCGCAAATGTTTTTATACCTTTGAAATGCAAATTTACGTATATTTGTAATGATGAAATAATAATGAGAAAATACGAAGCTATGTACAGGTGATCTGAAAGTGTCTTGGTACTTAGGTGAATTTTAAAATCGCAAACTTCGAACCTAATCTATCCAAGTCGCACTGCTCAACCCAAAAAATATTTGTTGACAGCATTCATCCATTTTAGTAAGTGTAGTAATTTACCTCTTTAGTCTTAGACTCAAAAAATATTTTGGTGAGCGTTTAAATTGAACACATACATTTAATAACTTGATACTATCGAGTTCTGCCTCCTTCTCATTACATTTGAAAACAAGTGTGTTTTTTTAAATTTAAAAAAATATAAAACTAAATATATACAGACATCAAACTTCTAACTATATTGAACGAATATTATTACACCATTTCAGAATAAAATACGTACGGAACAAACGTCAGAACTGCTAAATTCCACGTACGGGAGGTGAAATGCAAAGCCGGGTTTAATGTCACCACTCATTCTAGATATATTTCAGTACTTACCTAGTCATAAGTACTAGGGACTTAATAGCCGGCGACTTGTGATACCGGTATTTCAGAATTTCACTAACAGTTTCGTTTTCTCTATCACTGTTGAACTTTTTGGACGATATAGACATTTTATAATTATTTTTACGTATTCAATTATGTAAATCTTTATTTAAATATTAGGTCTGCTTCAAATAACTGTTTTTTTTCCAAAATGTGATCGGACTGATCTGCGGAGCTCAAGCCAACTTCACCTGCAAGGTACACCTGCTGATAGACGGACGAGGCCCTGGCGCAGGCTTTACTCTCAGGTTGGAAGGTACAACGGCAGTCGCTCCCATTAAAGCCATATATTCCAAATCAAAAGAGAAAAAGTAATTGGGCCCAGCCTCCATGGTGAAGCTCTCGGATATTACCGAGGACAACGCTGAGATGATGAATTAATTATACCTTCCAGAAATAATGAAACTGAGTATTTGCTCTATCATTATTTTATTAAATCAAGTCAATTAAATAAATAAAAAAATAAAAATAAAAATTAAATATCTTTATTAATTTAAACTTATGAACAATAAGATTTGTGCTTCTAAATGTACATTCAAATTTACATTGTATGTTAATGTATGTACAGCCTGTGAGACAAGAATCTAGAACCAAAACTCACTAATATCATTAAATCTACTCGAATATACAAAAATTAATGTTTATTTGTTTGTTATAATTTTGTACGCCGAAGTGATTAAGCCTTGTCCACTTATTGCTCACTCTTGTGTGAAGGTTATAGGTGTGAAGGACCAATATAATTTGTTCTACGACGGACAGTTCCAGGACGGGTCGACTAGTAGTTGATAAATCAAAACTTGAGTGATATTATAAACTAACTGTACCCAAGTTTAAATTTGAACGCTGATTTGTGAAATAATTTTAGAGTTAAGTAATATTGCGCTACGTGTCATCTGACAATTTCAGGACAACGACAGGCGATATGGTAGCCGAGTTAAATTTATCGCGTTAATTGAGATTTGATCCTATTTTGGGAAACTGTTAATTTACTCTGTAGACCGTTTTTTCATGCATTAATTTTATCTCTACCATGTGGAATCGCGACAGGCGTTTGAATGAATAAATTCCGTGATTTGGTTAATTTTGGCTTTTACTATATTTAACCTCCGCCAATCAGTAGATGTAACAGCTTGGAGGTGAGGTTGGCTTGGCGGAAGATCTCGATGGGGCCCCCTTTTTTTTTTCTTTTTTTTTTCATGCGCTAATTGCCCCGGATAGCCTCCCGCCGGCCAGCGGGGTTGGTTATGTCGGATTGGAACCGACTAAAACCGCACTCCGTCTCGGGTCTTCAGACGCCGGGTTTGAGCAGAACATAAGGGGGCCCGGTGACTCCTGCAGGAGACTCTAAGGGAGGATCGTGAAGTATATGGCTCTATATGGGTGCCCAATATGGGTGGAGGCCCTAAAGGCCAGACGTGTGCGGATACTGCGCGCTCCGCTGCGGGTGATGGCCCACAGGGTGTAACCCTCATCCGACAGGCCACCCTCCGGCCGACGCTTCTTGGTGCGCCGCTTGCGCTTTCCAATACCGCCCAACGGGCTGTTCGCCCTACTCCTATCGCCGGCGGTGTCGCACTTCTCCGACACCGCCGCGGTCTTTGGCGTGACCTCCACGCATGATAGCTGCGTGACCTCCGCGCAGACTGTTTCGCTAGGTGTTGGGATTTTTGGTTTTGTGATTTTGTTTTTTCCATTTGAGTCCCACGTTTAGAGTTGAAGTGAATGCACTTCCCGGGTCACGGGTTTTTATGATTTCGCTGTCAGAGTTTCAAGACATTTCCTTGTTGCGGGCCGGCCAACTAAGGCAAGCCTTCGTCCTCTACGTCCTCCGAGATCACATCTTCCCGAATGTAGCTAGCATTTGGGTCTTTGACGGCCACCCGGAGACTACGCGACGCGGGAGGGCAGTCATTCCCCCAATCGATAGAACCGCCAAATTTTAGCTGTTGATACCTTTTATGTTATAAGCATCCAGTAAAAATAGAAATTAAGATTTTATACCTAAAAGAGAATTATACGAAATTTCCTCGTGTGAATCCGGGACGGGCCGCTAGTATAGTTGTAAAGTTATACAATTCAGTAACATTTTGCCTTTATCAGTTTTTCCATTTTAAGTAGAGCGTAAGTGGATACACCATTTTACCTAGTTTAACGGTTATATTCATAAGTTTTATTGTAAATTAATGTACCGTAAAATATAGTTTCATAGATATTCAGAATTGCTGTAACTATGCCCATTCATATTATAGCATTTACATATAACAAAGTAATAGTGGTAATATCTGGCACACTCCTGAGTCTTCTTGACACATATTTTGTACCTACTATGCAAACGCAATATTATGATAATTATCTGCCTTTTGATAATAAGTGACCCTGAGCATGTTTACCTGTTTTCTTTTCAGACAGACAGTTATAGATCAACACAGTAAACACTACGTACTCGTATTTAAATCAGGTATTTTGTCGAACATACTTACACAAAACAGTTGACGATGTGGTGTTTTGTGTTGTTATTGACTTTTGTTTCTTTCAATTGAACAATATAATTAAAAATATATATATCTTTAAAATCAAAGACTTCTTTTATACAGGACCGACTGAACAGAACAACATATTTGTCCATTTAAGCGTCATCCTACTGTAAAGCAATTTTTACGCAATTATCGTATTGTTGCGTCGCGCAGCTCGCTCAAGGAGGCACTGGAGTGGGATCTGAGATCTGCTTCACGAGAAACCGATCCTAAGTCCGCCAGGTGCACATGGAGGAATAGAAAGAATTACTTGGGCAACCAAGCACAGGGCACGCCACAATTGTGGCAAAAAGGCGCAGTAAAGGCGTCACGATAGCCTCTCCTACCGACTGATACAGGTACTCACCAGGCATGGCTGCTTTGTTGAGTTCCTGCATCGTATAGGCCGGGCGCCAACGCCTGAGTGATAATACTGCCAGGGCTGTGCTGAGGACAAACCACTTCACACACTGACAGGATGCCTAGCGTGGACGGAGTGGCGCCATGTCCTCATAACAGCAATTGGAGCGCTAAGTCTCACGCTGTAGACCCTGGTGCTGGTCATGGTTTGCAGTGAGAGTGTATAGAATGTCGCTGCCTTCTTTTGAAAAGCACTGATGAAGCAAGAGGCGGTGGAAACGGTATGGAAGAGGTCTAGCACTTTTCCGTGCCACAGACGGTGCATCGGGTGGCGTAGGTCACAGAATGATCTCCGTCCTCCATGAGAGCGAGCTGGGGGTAACGGTTTGAGCTAGATACCTCAGTTTTTAGGGTAACGTTGCCAGATGGCAAAAAACGGAACACTTGTAGATTCGTCATGTCTGTCTGTCTGTCCATCCGTATGTCACAGCCACTTTTTTCCGAAACTATAAGAACTATGCTGTTGAAACTTGGTAAGTAGATGGGGACACGTATGGGTTTGACGTTTTTTTTCTATTTTGGTGTGAAAATCTTAATGCGGTTCACAGAATACACCTACTTACCAAGTTTCAACCCTATCCATAGGTGGACAGGAAATATTTCATCAAATCCACACGTGTGGTGGTATCTATAAATAGGTCTTCAAAAATGTTATTGAGGTTTCTAATATCATTTTATTCTAAACTGAATAGTTTGCGTGGGAGACACTTCCAAAGTGGTAAAATGTGCCACCCCCCCCTGTAACTTCTAAAATAAGGGAATGATAAAACTAAAAAATATATATGACGTAGGTAAACTCCCACCGAAAATTGGTTTGAACCAGATCTATAAAGTTGTTTTTTTTTAAGTCATAAATCGTAAACCGCAGTTTACCTTTCATTCAATCAACTGAAATATAAAAATTAAAAAATCATTATTATGTTTTTTGCTGCTACGGAAGCCTTCATGGGCGAGTCCGACTCGCACTTGGCCGGTTTTTAATATAAGATTATTGATCGTTACTTTGACAATACCTGGATCACACAGTGCGATACATGCAATTACCAGGCCAAGTATTGATACACAGCACATAAGCATTTCTATCTATAATATATTTTTTTCTCTGAAAGGTAAATATATTGAACAGATAAGGAGAATAATGTATAGCTAATCATAGTAATTATTGGCGTCGTTGAAAATTATCTCAAACATGATTACGTTCTGTATAATTTACCTACTTTAAGATAAGAAGACTTTATCCGTGGTGAATTAAATAAACATCATCCGTTGTCATTATTAGGTTTGCAATCTTTTTTTTTCAACTAGCCTTGTTAGCATGTTTCAAATCTTGTAAGACGATTTTCACCTACTCCTATTTGTCGCATCGATTTGAAATTTTGTAAGCATGTGACATCCGTTTAGTTGGCAAAGATTTATAGCAATCGCTTCGCTGGCGTGGGTATATGGATATATTAAATTTAGGCTCGTAGTTTAAGTAGTCAAAAAAGTTAAATGAGTTAGTGAAAAAAGTTAAGAATATAGAAAGGGAGGCTTTTGCTCTGCAGTGGTACAACACAGACTAATAATAATTATGTTTGTAATTTTACTCAGTAAATTTTATAGCGATCTAAATTGGTTGAATTGATATTTGTTTTACAAAGGCCTTCTGATATATAACGACGTAGCCCAAATACAAGGTGTACATTCATTTCATACATCGACAGTTTCATCGACCTACGATGGCGTAGCCGTAAATAAGCTTATAGCTTTTTTGTTCTAAAATAATGACTCAAATGAAATGAAACTATTAAAACTACCTAATCACTTTTACAACTAATCACTACACAAAATTTCGTGCTTCTAACTTTGAAAATTACGGACTTCAATACAAACGTTTATCCCCTTATTTTGCCACCTATGAAGTGAAATTTTCAAAAATCCTTGCCTATAACATCAGCAAGGCATCTACTGTAAATATTTCAAATTTGTAGGTCCAGCGGTTTAGGCTCTGCGTTGATGAATCAGTCAGTCAGTCAATCAGTCTGTCAGTCAATCAGTCTGTCAGTCAGTTGGGACAAGTAATTATATGTGTATAGATAAACTATATTAAGTGTATTATGTTATCTTTATTAAACTGTTCGTAGGGCACAAGTTGACCTTGTCTCAAGTTTTCTTCTCTTATAAACTTTTCTGTCAGATCATGTGCTTAATTGCTCCTTTCACGCATAATATATATTATATCCCTGGGACTAAAACTTGTACCATTCATAATTTGAACCTTTCTTACAATATTGCTCTCATCTCGTCTCATAATACTATATGATTTTAAGCTAATATTAACATACAATATATATTCCATCATCATTTTCTTCCTGCCTCATCCCATATTTATTGGGATCGGCACAATATGTGTATTTGTTCCATTCATCTCTGCTTGCAGTATGCAGTTATCTTAACAATCACTCCTTTCCCGGCCATATCATCTTCCAAACAGTCTATCCATCTTTTCTTAGGTCTGCCTCTCCCCTTTGACCATTCACTTCCATACTTAATGACTTCCTAACGACATTACTTTCATCCCTGCGCATCACAAGTCTGAATCAGAACCACTGATATTTCACAAACCTAATTTAAATAAATGTTCTTCGTCTTCATCTGATACGAGGGAAAACATTGTTTTACAGATATGAGCCACTAAATAAAAAATATCATAACACATACTTTGATAACAATTGCAAGACTATGCGTAGAGTTAGAAGGTGGGATGTGATCATAACAGTAAAATGTTAATAAAAAAAAATAGTAGCTTCGTGCAAAAATCTACGTTAATAAAATAATCTCTATTGTTAATATTTAAGTTGAAGGCACAGCTTACTATAAAGGATGTTTATGTTGAGACAGTTCACATCACAGTTCAGCTTCAAGGATGTACGATTATAAACAGAAATTGAAGTTGATTTTATTCAAAATAGAATCTAAAATTAACCAAAAATATAAAAATACCTACTGCATTATAAGTTTGCTCATTTAGACTACATCAGAGATAAAATGCCTTAAATAAAAATTATCACTCACGAGAAGCCTTGAGTATATTTCATGATCATTATCATATTTCTGCCAATTTGTATTTTAATTCAATGTTGTTTGTTTCTAATCAAAATGTAAGGGTAAATGACGCATGATGACTGTAATTATTTTCGTGTGTGTTTGCAAATATTACTTGTTTGGGACTTGTGCAATCATTATTATTATCATATTTAATAATACCTAAAGTTAACATTACATACACAGCTTAAGAATTATGTAAATTAAAATGTCTGGTATAATTTATGACATTTTCCAAAGTCTCTTATTTATTTAGGTCTCAAGGTAAGTGTTAATGCTTTATTTCACTAATGGATAAACATGTTTAATTCAATTTAGAATACGTTAGCACATTTTATTTTATTTATTTCATGCAACCCAAACCAAAAGGAGAAAGGAGTAAGTATATTCCAAGCTCCGATGTGAAAGCAACCGAGAACAACACTAAGATGAGGATGATGATATAGGTAGGTAATGCATTTCAATGAGTAAATCGTGAAAGCTCAGTTTAGTTAAACGGCTTTACACTAGTGAAATTAAGCGATAGTCACACTGCCGGGTTTACACTAGTGAAATTAAGCGATAGTCACACTGCCAATAAGTATATTTCATCCTAAACATTTTTCGTCTAATATTTTACAACGCGGGAAATTTCTGGACACATCGAATATTGCGGTTTAGTTGCAGATATAAAAAAAGTCATCTCTATTTAAATGCAATTACTCGCAATGTTAACTGATCACTCACCATGGTTATACCACGAGGTCGGAACACTCGTAACACGTTTTTTCGAACAACAAGATTGCAGCACTAGAGCGTGGCGTGCGTCTCGCACGGCGATTACAGCGCGACTGCAAGAAGGCGTGTATTCTTATGTACAGATAATTGCGTACGCGCAATTCATTGATAATGATTGTAATTATAATGTGATAACGTTTAGTATTGCTCAAAACTTCAAAGGCTGGGAAGAGAGCAATTTGTATATATTGTATGTAACTAATGTGAATATTTGGCAGACTAAGCTTGTTATACGATCAGGAAGTAAGTATTGGGCCTTACGATATTACGTGTGTGTTTTACATTATATTTTTTACTATATTATCATTTATGTTTCATGTGATTCAAAATATTTGATCATAATGATATCGCATTTTTGAAATACATTTTCAATGTGTTTTTTTTTTTTTTTATTTTGGACACGTCAATTTCACTTCACTTCGCCTGATGGTAAGCTGAAGGTAAAGACTCAGGAAAGAGGATCACCATTACATACACGTATCATGTTAACAATGGTGGCACTCAGCTTGACGGCCTCATCAGAAGAGGATTGTCGCAGCACCGCGTGACACCCACCGGTCCCACTAGTGCTGCGACAACAATCCCCCTGCCCGGCTATGCACTTGCTGACCCCTGAACGCAATCAAACCGAAATTGGATTACTATGGAGGGTTTTTCGCAATCGCTTTTGCTGATGCTGGCATTTAGGATGAATAAGATTTGACAAATTAGATGCAGGTATCAAGAAGCACAAACAAATCAAGCAATTAACAGCTGTAAACAATATTTCTATGAATTTCAATAAAAAAAATTGTAAAATACATTTAATAAGTTCACTAATAACTATAAAAAATTAAAAAGTTTGGATTCTGTCGTTACCTATTCACGAAAAGTTATACATATAAATTAATGACAATAATCCGTAGTAAGAATCTAAAGGGAAAGGAAGTTATCTCTACAGTTATTAAAATGCCAAAATTTTATGCGTCGTGCCACTTTACATACGACTCGTTAAAAGGTGGAGAAGCGAGAAATGCCTTAAATTTTATTATAGTATCTACGAAATACTGAGAAACCATCGTCGGTATGTTAAAAAGTTAAATGGTTATTCAGCTATGAAGTCATTCATACATAATAATCACCTAGAAAAGGTCGTTAGTAGCTGAGTGTCAAAGAGGAGGGTAAATATTTCGTGGAATATGTCCTGCGGTATTCAAGGTAAAGGAAGGTCTCTACCTGTTTGGTACCACACTAGCATACACTGTTGATTTCGCTGAATAAAAGACCGACGACGGACGTGACGCGAAGTACCTTTTTTTTTTTCGTGCCGAAATACTTTCGGTTACCCCCCGGGCGGTTATGTCGGGCTTGAACTGACTAAAACTACACGTCGTCTCGGCTCTTCAGACGCCGGGGTGTAAGGTTGCCCATAAAGCATATCCCTCGCACCCCGACTGACCCTGGGCCATCTACGGTTTCGAGATGGCGCCCTCGGGTTTGGGAACCACGGTGTCCCCGTCTTGCCCCGGTGGGGGGGGGGGGGGGGCGCTAGTCACCACACCGTCTTGGCCTGCTTCTGCTGGGGTGACAGACGGCCTCACCTGCCACCCCCAGGCCTATGCGGCGCATGATCCCAATTGCCCAAACTTCGAATGTACGTTTCATGGTAGGTCTACAGATTTAAAGCTTTTACGGGTTTAGAAGCGCACTAGAAACACCCCAGGTGTTGCAAAATGTCTACAGGCTAATATGACATTTTCTATACCATGAGCCCGTGAGCTGTTTGCTCAGTTATGCTACCTTGGTAATTAAAACGCCTTGTCAGTGGCTTTTCATGATCAAGACACTCTAGTCAACGTAATAAAATACAATTGTGACTATATTGTCGCCTATATGTATGTGGCATATCGAAACTGAAGTTTTTCTTCTTTTTCGTATGATACGACCGGAGGTGTTGAATACATTTAAATACTATTCCAGTTAGCGAACAGCGCTAGTCTTTGATAAAGTTAGTAGATTAGCCCCGTAGATTTTTCATGAATACGTCCGAATGAAATCGTAGCAGAGGTTTGGTATTTCTTTTTTTTTTTACCGTCTGTCTGTACATGTTTCAGCGGCATTTGGATGGCCAGTTACGTAATGAAATTGCTTTACTTTTCTTGTTTGTTTTGACGGTATTTTTTTTGGTTTCTTGGATTACTTTTGATGTGGGTTTCTCTCCGATTTGTGTGTTCGTATACTCGTATTGCTTCTTCATTTTCTTTTGTACTGTTCAACGCCTAATTATTTTGTCTGCCTGAGGGTCCTTATCGTGCTTTGCAAGCTCTTGTTAATTCCACAAATTAGTACCGCGTTTTTATATTCTACTAATTCATAACTGAACACAATGACGGATTCGATGCGTTT
Organism: Cybosia mesomella; assembly: GCA_946251805.1. NCBI lineage: Eukaryota > Metazoa > Arthropoda > Insecta > Lepidoptera > Erebidae > Cybosia > Cybosia mesomella. Next base: position 8,100,179 of record OX276406.1, read on the forward strand.
TTTTTTGTTCTGAGTGTTCCACCGATTTCTGTGGGATAAATTCGTGCATCATATTTTTAACCGATTTCAAAAGGTGGTTCACTATTTGACCTTCACCATTTGTATGTTTGTTTGCTTACGATTTTCTCGCGTTTGGTTGAACGGATTTCAAAACCGCACGCCGCCTCGGGATTTCAGACGCCGATTGTAAGGTGACCCTAGGTCGTTTCTATATTACACTAATTTCTAATCTAACACAGTGCTAATGGGCAACGATCACGATCATTCAACCATTAGCCTGATGACGTCACAGGCAAAACCAATTACTTTTGATGTTGTGAGCTCAATCATTGTACTTAACGCTTTATTAGTCTCGAAGTAATTAATGATTTGAATCTGTCAGTGGCTTGTAACACAAAAAGTTCCACCGGCTATTAGGCGATATGCAGACGATGGCACGGGGCGGACAGAATTTCCACGGCGCGCTCTTATTAGTACCATTATAAGGTTGTACTTTATTCGCGCAATAGCTCATGTAATGACAGTAATGATAACAGTGGGCATTTTGCCTGCCCCGCGCCGTCGTCTGTGCACCCCAAATAACTACAGTTCCCTTTCCACCTATTTATTTTTCTACGTTTTCGCGCGACATTTTGAAAGTCTGTTACTAACGCAGACAGAAGTAAAAGAAACACTTTTGTAAAATGGCCAAAAAAGCTTCGAAATACCCTTAGATGATTTTTCAAACGGTTTCAGGTTTATGAAGAGATTATCTACAACTTGGTATATTGTCGTTGTCGTAGAAAAAGTTGAAAAAAATTAGCGGAAAAGGCTCGCCCCGCCCCGTCGTCTGCGCATCGCCTTATAATAAATTCGAGAGCTGATAATGTATTCGGGGAAGGTACTTGAGATACCTAATATCTAAAGTATGATTTAGCGCTTGCGGTTATTTTGCGTCTATGCAGCTAAACATATTCCCTAAAAATGTGCAGCACACACAAAAGTTATTGGGGGTCACGAATCGTTTGAGATGTGAGTTGCGAGTTAAAAAAACACATACAACCGTGAGCTTCACATTTTTTAACAGTTTTTATGATTTTTTTACTACCTGACATAATTTTCGATCTCAAAGTCAATAGCTGTAACAATATAAATGTCACCCAAAACTCTAATGTCAATGTTAACATCGAGTTAAGTACAATCAGACATCTAACCCTGACCACGATTGAGTCTATCACAATATATTTATCTCCAATAATTCATTAAAAACATTAACTTTTTTTTTGCGTGTAGTAGAAGTCACGAAATTACAGTGATCATTGTAACTGGCAAGCAGTGTAGTTAATTAAGGTAATGATTAGTCCAACTTAATAAATAAATAATACCTAACTACGATATATCACGACATTATAGTATATGACATATAGAGGCGGTAAAGCGGTAGAGTAGAATACTTCTATTCTTACTAGTCTCTATTTTTGTTCTATTCTTCTAGACTCTTTATTCGCATTTTAGAACGCACATTACAAGTTAGTTAGGCTATGCTTCTAGATAGAATTGTGCAGTAATATTATTTCACGGTATTACTTGGATTCCCACGAGATTCCGCTTCAGAGTAATAGAACAGTTGAATTCTCATGTTAGCTTGAGTCACGTTTCGATGATGATGACACGTCGCTTGAGCCTTACCGGTGTCCTCGAATTGGAAATTGGTGCTTTTATACATCTTGTAGCATATAGTAAGTTATATAGTAAGTCTGTGTTCAATTAGTTAATATCAAAATATCACCGGGGTAACCCCGACGCGCTGATAACATATCAGTTTTGGGCAGTGGTGCGGAGGAAGGGAGATGGAAATATACCCGGTGTATAGCACCATCTCTCTCCCTCAGCGCCTCTCAATTGAAATGAATAGCTATAAGCGCGCCGTGTTTAGCCCGCAGAACTCCTCTATCTACCCAAGATTCTTAAAAATCCTACTTATTATCCTACTCATATTGCAAATGTGAAAGTTTATGAAGATGTTTGTTATTCAATCACACTCAAACTCTGAACGGCTCTTCTGAAATCTTCCGGAATCTAGTTGAAATTTGGTGCAGGGATAGATTATAGTCTGAAAGGCTTTTTATCCTTTGAATAGGTCTCCATGTGTTGCGGGAACGGGTACAGAGATTCACGAGGGAGGAGCCATGTGCAACAGCTTGTAGAATATAATATTTCAAAATATTTAAAATATAGCTCGTTTCACAGTAATTCTTATCAAATTGAGAGGCCTATTCTGAATTAAAATTATCTCAACTACCTATAACAGATGTATAAGAGTCCATTTCATATTTACTTCGTTAAATTTTGCCAAACAAGGCGAGGCTCAGATGCAGATTTATTAAAGAAATTGGTCAATTATGGTTATTAAGCAGCAATGTCTGACAATAAATCAGTAATTGAAGATGTTTTTGACCTCATACATTGTGTAGGTTAGTAGGTAACGGGGTTTACGGGGCCCCATCAAGATCTTCCGGGGCCCAAATCCACCTCACCTGCAAGCTGGTACACACACCTGCTGATTGACGCATGAGGCTCTGTCGCAGGCCTTCCTCTCAGGATTGGTGGGGTCAGACGGCAGTCGCCCTCGTAAAAGTCAAGTTAAACTAATAATGAAGGAGTTTTCAGTTCAGTTTACAGGCCCACGATTCTGCTTTTTTATGTTAAAGCAAGCCACTGTCATTCCACTGACACTCGAAAAAATACTATTTAATTTTTGAAATTAAATGGCACTTTGTAAAGTGAGTGCAAAAGTCTTATGAACTCTCTTCATTTAATTTTAGACTTTAACTTCATGCTGAAGAAGTCTGAAATTAAATATTAATAGTATTTTTAGAGTGACAGTGGCATGACAGTGGTTTACTTTAACATTAATTAGCAGAATCGAGGCCCTTTTTTTTTTTACGTGCGGAAATCCCTTCGGATACCCCCCCGCCGGCCAGCGGGGGTGGTTATGTCGTGTCTCGACTAAAACCGCACCGTGTCCTCCCCAAGTGTCCGTTGCCGGGCACCCCGGGTAAGCCCTCGAAAGGATAACCCCAGGGTTGCCGGCGGACTTTGGCCGCCACCGCGGCCTCGCCTGGTGGGGTCAGGTTTTGTCCTGCTTCGGTGAGTTGGCAGGCGTGTGTAGGGCACACACGACACGCCTCCGCCACGACCTGCTTCTGTAAGGACGGCGAGTCGGCCAACTGCCGTCCTCAGGCCCCGATCATGGAGGTCGGTAGTCCCGGGCGTAGATGAGCGTCCTCGCTGCAGACTGCGAAACTCGGGGGGCAGGGTTCCCGCTCCCTCTCCGCCGTCTCTTTCGCGCGCATTACCTGCTCGCAGAAAGAGGCGTCGGCGTGCCACTTGCTCCCGAGTGCTTGCTCCCAGAGACCATGGCCCTCACCATGGTCTCCAACGAGAGAACGTCCACGCCCAGGACCGCAACGAGATCCCGGCGTTGACTCGCCCACGCAGGGCACTCCAAAAACGTGTGGAGCGCCGTGTCTTCGCCAGGATCCTCGCAGTGCTGGCACTGCGGCGTTGTCTCCCGGTGGATGCGCCACAGATACTTACCGAAGCACCCGTGTCCGGTAACCATCTGGCACATCCGGTAGGAGAGATCCCCATGGTCCCTCTCCAACCACTCCTTCATGATTGGTCTCACCGCCGCAATGGTGGATTCTCCCCACCTTGGGTGTTCAAGTCGCACCCTCCATGTCTCCATGAGTTCCTGGCGGACCGCTGAGCCCTGATTTCTAGGGGCTCCGGCCTATGGCCCAACTCCGGCGCCTCCTTGCGCCACTGGGACAGCAGTGCAAGGGCTCTCGCTTCCAGGTCCCATGGAGGGGTCCCGGCTAGGAGACATGCCGCCTCGACGGAGATCGTGCGATACCCCCTGATGACTCTGACGGCCATCGCTTTTAACGGGCTGTTTAATACAGCCACGTTGCGGGCCGCCAGAGTCTCTACCCATACTGAGGCCCCGTACAGGGCCATGCTTCGCACGATCCCCAGGTACAGTCTCCTAGTGGGGGCGTTGGGTTCCTTAACGTTGGGTATCAGCCGCGATAGCGCGGCCGCAGCCCCCCTCAGTTTCTGGACCAGACTTCGGAGATGAGGTCCGAAGTCCCATCGGAGAATCGAGGCCCTGGACTAACGCTGTGATTATAATGATAATGAAAATGGTGTTTGGCTATACCATATCATCACGCCTTGGGAGCAGACATAGAAACAGCATAACAACAATACAGCTCAATTTTGTACTCAGGATCGATGTCGCTACATCGCACTCGGTCAAAGTTATAAATCCCACTTCCTACTAAGATTATAAACGCGAAAGTTTATGAGTATGGATGTACTCCATACTCATAAACTTTCACGCAAAAACGGCTGAACGGATCTGGATAAAATTTGGTACAGGAACAGATTATACTCTGAAAAAACAATTTAAATCCCTGGAATAGATTCCTATGTAAAGCGGGAACGGGAACTGAATTACACGCGGGCGAAGCCGCGAGCATAATCCAGTACAGTATAATTATAGGCTATGTAGTTTATAACAGGACACGTGGGCAAACACGTGCCCTGTTATAACTTTACAAGGAGCGCACAGGGTTCATATTACAGTTTTTCACTCACATTTAAATGTAGCCGCACTTTACACTAGTGATTGACTAAATGTAATCCCATCAAAAACATAAATGTGAAATGAGAGCCGAGTTCCATATTAAGAATATGCGTCGTTGACGACTAAGGGGTTTGTATAACGCACGCAGGCGGTTGTATTCTACTATAGAATTCTCATAAAGCCAAGATTTGACTAATTCTACCTATAATATTACAAATATGAGTTTGTGAAGATATTTGGATGTTTGTTACTCAACCACGCTCAAACGGCTGAAAAAATCTGGTTGAAATTTGATAATGGGATAGATTATAGTCTAAAATAACATATAGGCTAATTTTTATCTCTAAAATTGATCCCCATGGGTTACGGATCAAAACTACACTCGGATGGAGCCGCGGGCAAAAGCTAATTATCAATAATTTTCAGTTTTCAGATTATTTCCTTTGTATATGCCTCAAAGTCTACCTTGATGCCAAATACCAAGTTTCTAGGTCATCTGGAAGTGGGTTAGGGTTTTGATCTACAGGTGAGAGAGTCAGACATAAAAAAACGGGTTTTAAACGTTAACACATAAATCAACTATTTGAGCAACATTCGTGAAAATTTGGACAAGCTTAGGGGCTTTAATAAATGTGCCCAAATTCATATATGTAGATTAAATAGTTTTCGAGTTGTGAAAGGGTCAGAAGTGGCTTGAAATGGTTTGTGTAAATATACACATGGCAGCTGCGTTGTCAGTTCTTTTTTCTTTTAACTCGGCTGGACACACTGCCGCGTGTCTAGATTGGTTAATTAAAATCGAGTCTCGGATAGAGGAAGTAATTAAAAACCATGCGTACCGAATGTGATACGTATTTTATTTTTGGAATTGCAATGGTTTTAGGGTACACACTCTCATATACACCCTCACACACACATACACACCCTCACACATATACACCAACCTGTTATTCAGCCCTAAGTAATATACGACAACGAGCTTATTGCCCTACCTGGGCATACTTATTGAACTTTATTTTTACAGTCAGATATACTTATATACTACTACTATTATTAGTATGTGAGAAGAAGAAAGTGTGGCTAGACTGGCTTTTGAGTCAGAGCTAATTAGAGAATGCAGAAAGCTACGAATGAGGATGTGGATGAAGCGAAAGATAAATATAGAAGACTGAAAGGGCTAGTGAAAGGAATGATTGCCAGAAAGAAAGATGAACAAAAAGACGTGTTTGATGAAAGCTTATCTGAGGATTTCCAGGCGAACATTAAGTTCTTTTGGAAATCCATCCGTTCAGCCAGAGGAAAAACGCAGAGCTCTGAGCTGAACTCTATCAGAGACCAGAATGGAAGTATTTTAAAAGGTGAAGAATGTGTGTTAAAAAGATGGCAGGAATATTTTGAAAGCTTGTTTGAAAGAGAGGATGGTGTACATGCACTAACCTCGGTGATGGATGACCAGGTTTATACTGATGAAAGTGGTATTAGTATGAATGAAGTTGTGAATGCATTATGAAGTATGAAAGCTGAAAAAGCAGCGGGATATGATAAGGTGACAGTCGAGATACTGAAGGCTGGACATGGCCTCGTAGTAAATCAGTTGTGCCGCCTTTTCAACATGTGTTGGGTTAGCGGTCGAGTACCAAATGATTGGTTTAAGGCCGTTATAGTTCCACTCTACAAAGGAAAAGGCTCGCATCAGGACTGCAAAAACTACAGGGGCATTAGCCTACTCAGCATCGTTGGCAAGCTGTATGCGAAAGTGTTGATTGAGAATGTTATGAAAGAAACCGATGAGAAAATATGGGATGCACAAGCGGGTTTTAGAAAGGGAATGGGATGTACGGATCAGGTCTTTTCCTTGCGAAGCATAGCCGAGAATTTTTGGCCAAGAGTCAAATGGTCTATTGCGCATTCGTGGATTTGGAAAAGGCCTATGACAATGTGATGAGGAATGAACTTTGGTAGGTACTGTCTATGTATGGGGTGAGCAGCAACCTTATTCGAGCTCTGAAGTCTCTCTATGAGGACTCCAGTGCTTGCGTGAGGATACATGGGTCATACACTGAATGGTTTAGCATCCAAAAGGGTGTAAGACAGGGATGTGTAGCGTCACCATGGCTGTTTAACTTATTCATGGACAGTTGTTTGCAAGATTTGAAAGATAAAGAATGTGGTTTAAGAATGAATGAGTTACTCGTCAAATGTCTCCTCTATGCTGATGATCAGGTTTTACTTGCATCATCGGCAGATGAGTTGCAGGAGATGGTAACAACTATACACGGAGCTTTTGAGAGGAAAGGAATGAAAGTGAATGTTAGTAAGACAAAAGTTATGGTTTTTGACAGAGATGAATGCGTGACAGAGTGTAGGATTTGTATAGATGGAGAAAGAGTGGAACAAGTAAATGAGTTCATATATTTGGGAACATTGTTTACGAGAGATGGAAAGCATGAAGAAGAAGTTGAAAGGAGAGTGACAGCTGGAAATAGAGTGAATGGGGCACTACACAACTTTATGAGCAGCCGGAAAGTGTCCGAAAAGGCACGACTGGCTGTACATGAAGGAGTATTAGTGCCGACTCTTATGTATGGTAGTGAAAGTTGGGTGTGGCAGAAAAAGCATCAGATTAGAGTGAATGCAGTAGAAATGCGTGCGTTGCGTAGTATGTGTGGATTGACTTTGAGAGATAGAGTGAGAAATAGCGTGATAAGAGAGCGATGTGGAGTGACAGAAGATGTAGTGACGAGAATTGAGAGAGGTATGTTAAGATGGTTCGGTCATGTTGAGAGAATGAATGAAAGAAGACTAACGAAACAGGTGTATGAGGCGAGTGTGGATGGTACTGTCGGAAGGGGAAGACCTAGGCGCACATACCTGGACCAAATCGGGGAAGTGTTAGAAAAGGGGCAGGTCAGGAGTACCCTAAACCGACGAGCATGCATGAAGAATAGAATGAGAGTGAATGAAGCGAGAGAAGTATGTCAGGATCGTGGCAAATGGAGATCCGTGATCTCTGCCTACCCCTATGGGAAACAGGCGTGATTTTATGTATGTATGTATGTATGTATGTATGTATGTATTATTAGATATTACTCCATCCCTTCGTCGCTTTGTACGGCAGTTTCGTGAAATTAGCGAAGAACACGATCTTGCACGCTGTCTCGGGCCTACTTCTGCTAGGATGACGGTGAACCATGGCACAGATTAGATAATAGTTATTTCATCCTACGACACTAACTGGTGGCGAATATAAATAGACCGTGTAGTAACCTAACATTAACAATCTGTGGCATTATTCTGTTTGAAAACAACTTTTAGTTACAGTGGTAACGTGAAGGTGTGTAGACGGTGAATTTCATTAGTAACCAATTGAAATTCACGAACACATAAGAAAGATCTGGTGTATCACTAAACCATCTTAATACGAACGCGGGTTCATATTACGGTTGGTTAAGCCGAATAAGAAGCCGTGTATTTTTTCAATCGATCAGAAGTTGAGTTGTCTCATTTTCTCAACAAACTATAGTACCCGGCTTTTTTAACTTGGCACGTCGGGAAGAAGACTGAGATATATATATATAGACTTCCCTTGCCGAAAACTATTACAACATTTGCTAGACGCTTTGCCCCGTATATCGACCATCACATCTACAATCAAGTTGCAAGACACTGCAACATTAAAAAGTGCTCGGTGAGACAAGCAAAAAAAGAGGTAACAAAATGGCTTACCACAATGACATATGAAGCCACTGAAATACTCTTACCAAATTAATTTGTTTTGACTTGCATTAAAACATATTCTTTAATATTATATATATATATATATATATATATATGGATATACGTATATTTACAAAAACACAACACACAAACACACACCCATGCACACACACACGCATGCACACACACACACACACATGTGCACACAGATACACATGCTCGCATACACACACACGCATGTAAATTTACAGGATAATTTTATTTTTCTTTTTCTTTATTTGTGAAAACAAACAGTTACATAATAAACAGTTACGTAATATATATAAGAGTAATAATGTCGACCAAGCAAATGTAACTTGTGTAATCGTAAGAGGTACCCACAGGACAGGCTTGCCTAGTGTGGGGCCAACGGATACTTTGTTAAAAACTGTACTCTTATTGGTAATAAATATTTTTTCATTTTCATTTTTCATACCGGCTAGGATCAGTCTTGTAGAGCGTTCTCTCTGTTGTACATCGCACTGATACCTATATTTTGATACCTTTATATCAAACTGTCAGTCTGATGTACTTTTATTTCCCGTAGATACACTTTCCTCGTAGCTATACTTTCTAAACATCTCCGCTTTCGTGCCCGTTAGATACACTATTGTCAAATATTACCTAATACTACAGTCTACATACAATACAAATACAGTCCAATTTATATCGTTTATGAATTAGTTGAGCAATCATTTTCTTATTCCATATCTACAAGTAACTATTTCCAATTGCCAACATTCTAGTCATCATATCCTTTGGGAGTATAATCTTTGGTATATTATACGTCATAAATTATGCTAAATAGTTTATAGGTGACAGCAGTAGTATACGATGCGGATGTTGTTTCATCTAGGCATATTTGGATATCCGTGCGTTAGGGTGAAATCGAATATAGAGTATTTGGGATTCATCATTCTTGACGTGTTCTTGTCTTGAAATAAAACTATTTTTAACGGATTCTATCGCGGTTTATTTGATGTTATTTTATATTTTACATTGAACCCGACGTTCTTGTCTTCTTTTTATCATTAAGTAAACTCAGTATCAGCAGTCAGGTAGTGTGCAAAGTAAGTGGTTGTGAGTAATAGATTCCCATTATCCACTTATTATTTTTGATTGGTTTGTTTCTTGGAACTTTGAGAGGATGCTTGAACGCGAGGACGCTAGGAGGCTAGAACCACATAGAACCTCGTCCGTTGTTTAATAGTCGCACCGACTAGTAGCTGAGGTAGACTTGTGCTCCGTAGATATTGGTAGGCTCCTATACACCATAGGTAGGGCTCTGTACACAGTGTACACCCAATAGGCTTCTTAAATATAGGTTCAAAATCTTAGTAGGTAAAAAGAGGGTGTTAATAAACCTCTGCCAACTGCCGAATGTATCAGTATCATTATCAGTTTAAAATAATTTAGTTATTGCCGATGGTGGGCGACGATCTTGACCATTCATGCTATTTCTAACCTCAATATCAATGAATTCGACCTTCTACGTAGTTTAGAGCTGAAATAGGTTGAATGGTTTAACATCCATTCAACCATCAAAACCTTCGCATTTGTAATTGTAGTAATTAACTTTCATAAATTGATTTGGTTGACATTCATGGATGCGATTACCGTCTGACCTCCCAACCTTGCGAAGACAGCCAGGAGCAGGTGTACCGGCTTGCAGTTGAGGTTGCCATGGATGGGGTCCCATATACCCGGAGCCGGGTGTATAAGCTAGTAAGAAATAAATAAAAAGGCATTTTTTATTTTCACACTACTACGACACAATACTACACCTCTCTCATCTCATCTTAGCGTGGATCCCAGATGTATCCGAGGCTCTCACCTCGGAACCCGGTGTCCGCTTAATCCTTCTGTTCCTTGAGACTTGGCTTATGCGCCTTTTATGGGAGCGACTGCAGTCTGTGTTCCTAACCCCGAGAGAAAAGTCGGCGCTAGAGCCTCGGTCGTAAGTAGATGTACCAGCTTACAGGTGCTGTTGGCTTGGTCTCCAGATTATTGATGGGTTCATATACATACAAACACAACAATTCATTACACTGTAACCAAGAAACATCATACAATGTATCGTGAAACCCTATAGCAGTGTTCTGTCGCAAATTGAATTCTCTCGAACAATTACATTATAAAGTAACTATTTCCTATTCGAAATAGACACAACTGTGCATCGAGAGCTTGTTCTGAATTCTGTAGAACAACTAAATTGGCTGGTTGGAAATACTGAAATAGTTTCTTGTTGAAATGTAATTCAAGTTGGTGAGTTTGCTTACACTGCTACTCGATATTAAGTTGCTTAGTTTGATAAGGAGGATCGGGACTCGCATAAGACGATGTTTGTCGTGAATCTAAAGTTTCCCTAGTTAAAAAGACACACTGTATAAACTTCAACCCAACGTTTATACAGTGTGTCTTTTTAAACTGGGACACTAAGGGGAGATTCAAAACCATAGTAGATACAAGGAAGCTGTCTTAGGAAACATAAACTTTTTTTTAGGCAAATGTGATATCTCCAGAAAAATGAGTCATTATGATCAAATTTGTTTTAGTACGGATCGGCTGTTTCATGTAAGATTAATTTCATTGTACCTGGAATTCTCTCTCTTTCTGGAACAGCAGAAGTTGGTCATATTTAATGAAATATATATTCTCATAGAACAGGCCGGTAGAAATTCAAAACCATAAGAGAATAAATGATTAAAAAATCAAAAACCCGGCTGCTGCCAAAAGACCGAAACAAGTTTCACACAAGGGGGGTATCCGAAGGGATTTCCATTTGCACGAAAAAAAAAAACAAAAAATTCGATACCTATTTGCAAATCATAAACCGAGAGAAAATTTATGTGTACCTAACTTGTTTCGGTCTTTTCTATTTTTTTATTATCTTATCTAATAAATTGATTCTACTAATTTAATATATTATATCTTAATTTATTATAATTAACATCAAAAATCTTGTATGGTCTAGTATGGTTTTTATTCACATTTTATGTACCTTATGACACTCGGGAGATGAATGTCTTTCATTTGGGACCTCATTCATCGAAATCCGTCCTGCCGTTTGGCCTAGGTATTCAGGGGAACAAAGAAAACTACATACAAACATACGCGCGTTACCACATTGCCACACTGCAAATTACCCTCGCTAGCTCGGCCGGGTAATATAAATGAACTGCCTTAGAAACCATTAGCTTTTTTTTGTATCAATAATTATGGCAATTTCTTTTTTATGCATATTGGCTTTTAATTTTTTAATTATTCATTTTTACAAGATATCGTGAATTATGAATCAAAATATATGAGTACGGATTTTAAAATCTACAAGACCTAGGTTTTTCTAGTAGGTATTTGGACAGCTGTCGACAAATGAAATGAAGTCCACTAATGAGCTATGAAAGTCTATTCACTTAGTAAATAAGTCTGGAAGATATTTATAACACGTCGGTGTCGATTCTGTTGTAACCATCCAAACTAATTTTAGTCGTCAACTGACATGAACGTACTCCTTATAGAAAAAAATACTTACAGGAAGCTTAGCTTGGCTCTATCTGTCCAACGGAATATTTCCACGTAATTTTCACCAATTTCATCTCCTACAAATTTTAATTCGCTATTAAAATGTGGTTCTTTACAGACAACGCGTTTTTTTTTAAATATTATCATTCTACAATTTCTACATAGATATAACATATTGTTTTTGTGTGATTCGTGGATCTTTGAGGGCTCTGCTCACTAGCAAAACCATTTTGCAAGTGATAGTGTGGTGGTACGAATTTGATAAGTGTGGTTGGCATGGTATTAAATTCCTAGTTGCTTTACTCCTTTTGGTTCGTGTAGGTACATATGAGCACTAATATAGATGAACACTGTTTTTTAACGTTTGGAAGCCCTCATAGGCTTTTTTTCCGACTGGTAGAACTGAACTCTTCGCTTACCACCAAACAATTTAGTACAAAAATTGTGTCACGGTGCCTGGGTGAGGCAGGAATAAATTTTGTACTCGTATTTACGAATGTAATGGGACGTAGAAACTAGACCAACGATTTTTTTTTATAATGAACACGTCAATGTGACTATAATTAATGTCTAATGTTATACTAATTGTAAGCTAAAGGTAAAGTCTCAGGAATGGGGGTCACCATTACAAACACCGATAATGTTACAATCGTCGTTCACGCCCCGCTTATAGGACCCGGGACTGCAGTTAATGAATCTTGACATCTATCTGTATATTTGTGCCTATTTGTAATGTCATCTGTATAACAGCTACAAAAAGTGGCACATTGTCAAGTAGTGGTCTTAAATCGATACCAGTTTTTTATTTCGTATAGCCAGTCTAGTAGTATGTGATACATAGAATTGTTACTTACTACACATTATGAAGTATCAAATACGGTTTATATCGTCATTATTTCATTAAGTGTTTTGTGATGATCAAAAACTAGTCTCTTTTCGTCCACTTTTACAATAAACTATGACAATCAGAACTAAGTTTAATTGGTTTTTCAAAACTACTCTATTTAAGAATAACAGAATTGGTGTCATTGTTTGCAACTGCTTTTGTTCCGCTGTCGTAGTCGAGTTACTATTTCAGGCATGTCACTCTTCAAACGTCCGGGTGAACGCTCGACTAGATCGCAAAAAATCTAAATATTGTCCTCGCTGTACGTTTTGTGTAACTATATATTCGTAATTGAAGAAGAGATTCGCTTCGGTCAACGATTTTATACAATGATTTGTGGTATTCGTTATAAAGCTAAGGAGTATTAATTTTTGTGTATTACAACGCGTAACTTTGGTGTGTAGGCTTGTAATTAACAATATTTTGAAACATACTGTAATACATAATTTAATTAAGTATTGTTATTCAACAGAATCGGTCATAATATTAGGGTTGCTCTCGATTGCATCCGAGACTTTCACCTCAAAGGCCTCGGATGTTATCAGGGGCAACGCTATGATGACGACAAAGATCTTAGCGTGTATATCTTATATCGTGGACATTTTTCCTCGATAACTTATCTAAAAAAATATATTAGCTACTCTAGTATTAGCACCGATTCTGTTGTTACAATAAATGTATCTAAAGCTTTGTTACAAAACGTAGACTTACAAAAGACTAGGTTTAAATCATCTTAAAACGTAATGATACAACCTGAGGCCTTACTCTTGAAGTTAATTGCAACCGATCGGTATTAGAATTGGAAGTTTCGTACACTTGAATACTCTTGGAATCGACGCTGACGCCATTTTGTTTTAAAATTTTGTGCCCATTAAATAAGGACCAGCTAATGGTCGGGCAATAAAAAAGAAACAATTTGGCGCTAGTGTCGAATTCAAGAGTGTTCAAGAATACGAAACTTCTAATTCCAATACCGATCGGTCGGAATTAAGTTTAAAATTAAATTGGTTTAAAAGCCTGGTTTGCTGTTTTCGTACACGTTTTATAGTTACTTCAAAAGATTACAATTTATACGCATCTTTGTCTTGCCTCTGTTAGAAAAGAGATGATAGATTTTAGACTTGTAAGTCATTTTAGTCAAATAGTAGCTTTTGCTCGCGGCTTCGCCCACGTGGAATTTTGTTCCTGGTCCCGCTTCCCATGGGATACTATTCCAGGGATAAAAAGTATGCCTAGTTTTATTGTAGAAAGTAAGCCGGAAGTAAGCTTATGTGTTATTGTAGACTAAAATCTTTCCCTATTCCTTTTTGCGTGAAAGAGAAACCAGCGGCTATACTCACAAACTGTCGCCTTTACGATATTAGTAGGATTAGTTACAACCAGTTAAAACCGTATTACCACAGATAAGGTACCTTTATACAGTAGGTAAGTAGCTTATAGTGTATACGACGGTTCGAGTAAATAATGTTTACTAACCGAATATTTCACATTTTAATCCCTTTGAGTCTACTTTGTAATAGACCTACATATATTATACAAATTATAGGACCGGATGAAATTTCAATTTGACTGTAGTAATTTTAAAATAAGAAGGACAAAAGCAAAGGACAAGAAAGACTCACTTGACAAGGAGAAAGGACTCAAAAGCAATCATTAGGACAAAATTAAGTTAGGTGCTTACTTAAGATTTAATTAGAAACAGGTCGCTTTGGTATCCGAATATTATTATTAGTTTATTATTATTAGTCTGTCATTTATTATTATTAAGGAATTTAATTTATTTTTACATATGGATCGACGCTGGTCGTCCATATGTAAAAATAAATTAAATGATGAATTAATGTGGTGGTAGTGGTTGAACGCTCAGCTAGTTTGAGGGTTCGATTCCCGCTCAGTGCAAATGTTGTATGCATTTAATATGTTTGTATATTCACATGGTGCTTGGTATTTCTCTGTATGCAAGTATGTATTTATAAAACATGTATTTAGGTATGGGTATTTATCCGTATGCCATAATCCATATTACAAACTTGTTAAGCTACGATTACCTTGGGTTTATATAGCACTGTGTAGAAAGTCTTGTAATATTACTATCACTGATATTATACTAGTTAGTTTAAACATTTTGAAATCTGGGAAACAGAGTTAATTAATATGTCCCATTTGCTAAGACATAATCTATTATGGCAAATTTATGTGAAATATCTTAAAACGCCTGATGAAATTGAATAGCAAATATGGTAGAGCTGTGTAGGAACATTAGCAAGTATTTTAGTAGGTTCAATTAAATTTTTAAGCATTTTGTATGCTTACTTTTAGGTAGATTTCGATGAAATCGATCTACCTATTGGTTTCTTGACTACTGTCGAATTTAAAAAAAAATTCTTCATAGGAGGTCTAGTTATGACCCCCTGAGTCCGAAATGACCACTGGTCAAAAAGTTTATATTTATAATATATATGTATGTATGGTTCCACTTCCCAAAATTTGCGGCACTCTCACGGTCGCATTTTTGCCCCGATCGCTTTCAAACTGCGGTCAAAAATTGCTTGGGTGTAAACTTATTTTAAGTTCGTAAACGGGCGGAACCCGGCCTAAGGGGACGGTAGGGCCTCACTTTTTGTGAAATCAGTTTTTCCTCAAAATTTCACGTTCCATGAAAGATATTCGAACCGTTCTAATTTTATCCCATAGTATACATGAATACCAACAACTTTTAATTATAAACCTAAGATTAAAACTTTAACTAAAAGTGGAGGGGGGAAAAACCAAAATTATTCGGGAAAAAAATCATAACTTCTAACCGGTGAACATTCTTGATGTCGCAAACATTTTTAATCGATAGGCCATTTTTAAGTCTAAAATAAATGTCTGAAAAGTTTTTCGCTAAAAGTTACCGTTTTCGAGAAAAAAAATTAAACATGTTAATAAAATAATATTAATTGCTTCACGAAATCTACCTGTGCGTTCCCCCTGCGGGAACGGTTTTTTTTTCTAAAGATTTAGATCGGAAAAAGAGAACATCTAGGACGGGACTTGAACCCGCGACCAGTCCCTTACAGGGGGAATGCTCTGACCAACTGAGCCACCTAGACACGTCCCAGATATTCGAAATTCTCCGATACTTTAATACGTCTTAAGGCGACGTTGGAGCCATCTGCCGTAATTCTTGCGAACTACGGAAACAATGAATAACTTTACAGTCATTTTTAAACATTGTTTTTTGATGACTCCGCCTAATTAATTCAATTAAATTTTTAAGCATTTTGTATGCTTACTTTTTTCTAAAGATTTAGATCGGAAAAAGAGATCATCTAGGACGGGACTTGAACCCGCGACCAGTCCCTTACAGGGGGAATGCTAGTAGGTGCTGGCATTTAGAGATATCGACCATCAAGTGGTTTTATTGACATATATCTAAATGTTAAACAAAATATACTTCAAAATGGACTTCAAAAAAGGATATTCTCAATTTATTCGAATACTTTCTTATATGTTATGCGATGACTAGACTATGTCCTCATTAAATTACATCAACATTTATTTGATGATGGATGTATGAAGCATCACTAAGTTGTTCGGGGCGCAAGCCAACTTATACCTTGTGGCTTAAATCGTTTTGACAGAAGTAAAGCAAATATTAATGAGTCTTAGTCTAGTTTAGAGAGTTTACAACTTATATTACGATACAGCACCGATATTATGTATAAAAATGGACAATGTGACTACGGACGCTGCGCTAACCGGCTTATTTTCAGTCTATTGTCAATACCTACTTATGTATATTGACGACTTGGTGTATAGGGCCCTACTAACACCTTCGGGGTCTCTGGCGCAGGCTTTCCCCTCGGGGCTTGTAGGCTAGACGGCAATCTCATAAAAGTCAACAAACTAATCAAAATAATAAGAGGACCCCGGGCTCCAAAGCATGAACTTTCTAGGAGGATGATGCCATATTTTGACGACAATAATAGTTTATTGTCGTCAAAATATGGCGAGTTAGTCTCGTAGCGTGATTTTAAATTCAAAATCGCTTCAGTTATCGTATAATTTATTAGTTTATTTAATGTTTATATTATATTATACTATGATAAGTGTTAAGGACCGTGGTTCGTAACAGACTATGACCTGATAAGGTTCCAAATAGACTGCCACTACTTCGCGGTCGCCTTCAGTGGACTGTATTTGATGGATGTTGAGTCGAAGAATGAAACACTTGGATGGGTGGACTTCATTGACGTCAGTGAGGCATCGGATGTACTTGGCCCAGCACTACTCTTGATCTACTACTTCCTGTTGAGCTTCCTTGTTCCTTGAGAGACTCTTGTTGTCTACTTGTTGCCCAATGCCCAATTCCATTGTTCAATTGCCCAATATTTTTCTAACAAATGGTCCCTGCTTTTATAGTCTTTTGTAGTGCTGGCCCGCGATCCAAATTACCTCACCTCCGCATTTCCATTTATTTATAGAACTTATGTTTTACATATTAATCACATAGCATATATGTACATTGGTAGCAATAAGACTTGCACGACGATAGGTACTTACATCTGTACCGTGCGACGTCGGGCTACTGAATGACGGGCGGATTGACCCCTCAGACTTATATATGGGCCCTGCCTCCCGCGAGCTACTATATAATAAAATGGCACCAGCCGGGGGAGCGCATATTCGCTTCTTACGGTGTGGGAGGCAGTCGCGGGGTGTAATTAAACTTACATACTAATATACAAAGTCGTATTTCCTATTTATACGAAGTTATGTTAGATTCTGAGTAATGCATTTACGTAATTATATTTGCAATTATGCTTTTCGGGGAATGTACTTTCTTTATTAAATTTGGCTCTAACATACTTAATTACTCAGAAAACTAACTCCTAACAGTAGTAAGCTATTTATCTTAGCTTAATATCAAAGTTATTACATAATTACGTTTTAATTTACGTAAATCTAACATTTTCATAATTTATTCGTTATATTCACGCTTACTTAATCTACGTGTCACTGGCACATGTGTCTATAGTCTATTTGTGTCGTGCACATTCTCCCGCCGTCGCTGACCCTGGTTCGTCTGCGAGCTCCGTTGGTAGCACGACGATCTTCTTCGTAGGCCTCCTCAGCACGTGTCCGCTGCTGGTGGTGACGTCCACGACTCGTACCTCGCCGTCAGCTCCTGGGAACACCCGGCTGACGCGTCCTCGCGGCCAGGTGTTGCGCGGCAGATTAGAATCGCAGATGATGACGACGTCCCCGACCTTCGGGGCGACGCCGGTGCTGGTGGGCTCCCGCCGGTGTTGCAATAGGGGAAGGTACTCCTTCACCCACCTCCTCCAGAAGATGTCAGCCAGGGCTTGAGCTCGCTTCCATTGTTGGCGAGCAGACACGTCGTCTGCAGAGAAGTGCCCTGGTGGTGGCACATGGCAGTTGGGCCCGATGAGGATGTGGTTCGGCGTGAGGGCCTCGGGATCGTTAGGATCAACCGAAACATGTGTGAGGGGTCGCGGGTTGACGATATTCTCGACCTCTGCTAATAAGGTTAACAGGATCTCGTCGCTGGGATGCTTTTCCATCATGGTGACACGAAGCACTTCTTTCACTGCTTTCACCATTCGCTCCCATGCCCCCCCCATGAAGGGTGCGGAAGGGGGTATGTACTTCCACACGATGTGTTGACTCGTAGTTTCTTTTTCGAGCGCGTCGAGTACGGCCTCTGCTAGCTCCTTTTCCGCTGCCTTGAAGCACGTAGCGTTGTCACTCTTTTTCTTCGTGGTGTCTTCTATCTCGGCGGGGCGGTGTGCAACGAAAGATTTATACACACGCGGCTCCGACCTTATCCATGCGAGTGCGGTTCGCGAGTCGCTCCAGTAGGTTTTCTCTGTTAATTCGTAGTCGTGTTCTTGGGTGGCTTGAGCCAGGCGCGCTGCCAGTAGTGCAGCTTGAAGCTCGAGGCTCGGCATGGAGATGGGCTTCAACGGGGTCGTTCTGCTCTTCGTGGCTGCTAGATGGTAGCGGCCGTTGAGCTGTGTGGACCACCTGCACCATCGCTCCCGTAGCTCTGCTGGGAGTGGGTCGTCCCATTCCATCTTATAGCGCCATGTGTTCTGAAAAATACGTTTACTGGGAATTAATATCGGTGAGATAAAGCCGACCGGATCGAATGAGGCTTCTCGCTTCGTTGGAGGTCGCGTGTTTGTTTCCACTTCGCGCTGGATCTTCAAGTTGCTCGCGTTAAAGCCGAGATGATCTTCGTTGGCGTGCCACATTAGACCCAATGTTTTTTCTGTCTCTTGGCCGCCGAGTTCCACTGTTGCACTGCTGTCTTGTGGCAGTGATAATTCTTCCATCTCGGTGTCGCCGTCGTGTACCAGTTGAGGCGGCTTGTGCGGCTTGGCGGGCTTGATGACCGGAAAGTGAGGTAGGTACCACGTCCTTCTCTTCTGCGGTGGAATAGGGGCTGGTTCTGCATAGCCTGACTTGAGTAGGTTTTCCATTCGTTTTTCTTCATCCCTATCGAGTCTTCGTTCGAGCGTAAGCAGACTTTTCTCAGCTTCCTTGTAGCTTTCTTCTTTCCACGGCAGTCCGGTCTCATATCTTCCATCTGGTAACCGCCGGCCTTTTACTTGCAATTCTCGCAGTTCGGGATGTTCTCGGGGGCGTCGGGGTTCGATGCCCAGTGACTCCAACTTGAGGTCCTTCTTCACTGTGTCCTCAATGGAGTCCTTTACGCGCTGTTGCAGCGTACCGCAGAATGACACTGTTGCAGTCATTGAACTGCTGCATCCGTGTTCGGGATCTTCTCGGGGGCGTCGGGGTTCGATGCCCAGTAACTCCAATTTGAGGTCCTTCTTCACTGTGTCCTCAATGGAGTCCTTTACGCACTGTTGCAGCGTACCGCAGAATGACACTGTTGCAGTCATTGAACTGCTGCATCCGTGGAGCACCCATCCCAGACGAGTGAGCGACGCCACAGGCTGGTTACGGCTTCCGGTGCGCAGCTGACGGGTTACGATGAGATGCCAGTTGTCTTGTCCTAGTAACACTTTGGGTGAAGCCTTCTCGTACGTTATCTTGTCACGTATATCCTCTAGATGTTCGCAGCCGTTGAGATGCTCTTCATACACTGTATCGGGTGAGAAGCGGAGTCGGTTCATGGTGCGGGCGGTTAAGTCGTACTCTTCATCGGCGTACTTCCCTTTGATGAATAAACTCACTGTCTTGCTCTCGTGCTTCATTTCACTGTTTACACCTTGGATGCAGATCTCCTTGGTTGGTCCGTCTGCCCCGATGACGTCGGCTATGGTCTCTCTATCAGCGTGATCGTGCTTCCCTCGTCCAATAAGGCGTAGGTATTGACGCTACCGCTTGGTCCTCTTAGTGTCACTGGTGCCATCTTGAGGTAGGCCTTGCGCTGACTGCGGGGAACTGCTGCTGTGGCTACTTCTGCCGTTGAGGTCGTGATGTCTTCCTTCTGTTCTTCACGGTCTCTTGTCGGCATATCGCGATGCAGTAGTCGGTGATGCATTATCTGGCACCCGTTCTTCCCACAGGCCGGTGCTCTGCATGTGGCGCGTCGGTCGTTACTTCGAAGACAGCGAAAACAGACTCTATTCTTCTTGGCTGTTTCCCATCTCGCGGTGTTGTCTAGGGCGATGAACTGCTTGCAGTCAGGTAGCTTATGATCCTTGCTACACTGTGGACATCTCTCTTCTGATGTCTTCTTGTTGATGGTGAGCGTCTGTTCAACTCTTCTGCTTCTTTGAGGACGATAACCGGTTCTTCTGTTGTCTTCTGTGTGGTTCACCTCTGGGAGCGCGTAGGAGCTGCACTTGTCTGCCTCTTCTGACAGAAACACAGATATCTTCTTCAGTTCTGGTATGTCTTCTTTCTTCTTTGCAGCGAAGTCGTACCCCTTGTTTCTGAGTATAGGTGTGAGTTTCTCGATGATACTTCTGCACATCTCTGGACTGTGTAGGTAGTGCGGCTTCCTCAAGGCTTCTATGGTTCCCACGATGTTTGCTATCTTCCCAGCGAAGATACAGATGTCCTTGGCGTTATCGGTCACTTTGTTAAGAGTCTTGAGCTTCTCCATCTCGACGTGGATGAGTGCTTCTGGTCTACCAAATCTTCTCTCGAGGGCCCTTATGATCACCTCGGGGTCAGGTTGACTCAGCATTAGACACTCAACTGCTTCTTGTGCGAGTCCACGTAAACTTTTCCTTATTCTTGCGATATTTTCGTTCTTCGTGAAGTATATACCCGATTCTTCATACGTAGTCTTGAAGGCGAGCCATTCTGTGCTGCTGCCGCTGAAGATCGGTAGTTCTCGTATATACTTGGGCGGCTCCCTGTTGCTTCTCATAGCCTGGGATAGGGCCGCGGTGAGCGTAGCTACATCGATCACGGAGTTCTTCACTGGGGCACTTCCTTCTGATTTTTCCTGGGTTTGACACTTCTCCACTAGTTGACCCCTATCTAGGCAGGTCTGAGTGTTTTCCTCGATGTCTTGCCCCTTTTCCTTCAGGTTGGGTGCCGCAGCGTCATCCTTCTGTAGCCACGTGTTAATACGTACCGATGCCAGATCTTCCTCAGACCCGTCGTCGCTGCTCTCGTCCTGCAGTAGCCGCTGTAGACGGATCTGTTCTATCTCTGCTTCGGCTTGTATTTGCTTGAGCTTCAGTTCTGCCAAGCGTTGTTTGACCTCCAGTTCCTTCTTCTTTCTTGAACTGGTGGAGCGGCGTGACCTCGTGTCCAAAGGCCGCATGGTGCGCTGTGAGCTAGGCTCTCCATATACAACAGCGCGGGTGTGGGGCGATCCTTCTTCTGTCGTCCCTGACTCTTCAGTAGTCACAGTTGTGCTGGACGTGGTCTGCTCGGTGCTGACTGTGGCTTCCGACGCACCACTGTCCGCATAACTTCTGGCCTCTTCCGTGGCCGCAGGGTGTAGTACTGATCTTGGTACTGGTGCTGATGCTGATGCCGGTTCCTCTTCCTGAC
Organism: Cybosia mesomella; assembly: GCA_946251805.1. NCBI lineage: Eukaryota > Metazoa > Arthropoda > Insecta > Lepidoptera > Erebidae > Cybosia > Cybosia mesomella. The sequence continues at coordinate 8,121,970 of OX276406.1, forward strand.
GACGCTTCCCTCCATCCCTGGTGAGAACCATTCTTCTTTCTTCAAGTTTATACTTACCTGGAATTCCGACGGATCGTGGACTTTATTCCTACCCTTCGACCCGGTTCCAATGGACCATAGACGTTCGTGACAGACTATGACCTGATAAGGTTCCAAATAGACTGTCACTTCTCCCTTAGTTGAAGAACGATGAAACGTCTACGGCTGGCAGTTTACTTGAAGTTGACCTGGATCTTCGAAGGACCGTGTACTTTATTCGGCTCCGAAGGACCAATGTTAAGGACCGTGGTTCGTAACAGACTATGACCTGATAAGGTTCCAAATAGACTGCCACTACTTCGCGGTCGCCTTCAGTGGACTGTATTTGATGGATGTTGAGTCGAAGAATGAAACACTTGGATGGGTGGACTTCATTGACGTCAGTGAGGCATCGGATGTACTTGGCCCAGCACTACTCTTGATCTACTACTTCCTGTTGAGCTTCCTTGTTCCTTGAGAGACTCTTGTTGTCTACTTGTTGCCCAATGCCCAATTCCATTGTTCAATTGCCCAATATTTTTCTAACAAATGGTCCCTGCTTTTATAGTCTTTTGTAGTGCTGGCCCGCGATCCAAATTACCTCACCTCCGCATTTCCATTTATTTATAGAACTTATGTTTTACATATTAATCACATAGCATATATGTACATTGGTAGCAATAAGACTTGCACGACGATAGGTACTTACATCTGTACCGTGCGACGTCGGGCTACTGAATGACGGGCGGATTGACCCCTCAGACTTATATATGGGCCCTGCCTCCCGCGAGCTACTATATAATAAAATGGCACCAGCCGGGGGAGCGCATATTCGCTTCTTACGGTGTGGGAGGCAGTCGCGGGGTGTAATTAAACTTACATACTAATATACAAAGTCGTATTTCCTATTTATACGAAGTTATGTTAGATTCTGAGTAATGCATTTACGTAATTATATTTGCAATTATGCTTTTCGGGGAATGTACTTTCTTTATTAAATTTGGCTCTAACATACTTAATTACTCAGAAAACTAACTCCTAACAGTAGTAAGCTATTTATCTTAGCTTAATATCAAAGTTATTACATAATTACGTTTTAATTTACGTAAATCTAACATTTTCATAATTTATTCGTTATATTCACGCTTACTTAATCTACGTGTCACTGGCACATGTGTCTATAGTCTATTTGTGTCGTGCACAATAAGTATTCTTCTATTTGAAATTTTATTTTATCTTATTCGACGTTTTATTCTAGATTCTAATTGAAACTTCAGTTCACTTCAGCGGAACACTAATGAAACAAATGTACATAATGCTTACGACAGGACAAGACACGACTTAGTATCTCACTTTTTTCTACAGCATTCGACTAAAGCTGTATTTTTCTTCGCATACCGTTCCTGATTATAAATATTACAGTTTCTTTCATACAGTCATACTTAATAATGTTTCAATTAAGTAAATTTTTAAGCATTTTGTATGCTTACTTTTTCTAAAGATTTAGATCGGTCGCGGGTTCAAGTCCCGTTCTAGATGTTCTCTTTTTCCGATCTAAATCTTTAAAATAATGTATTAGTATCCCTTATGAATATGAAATTCTTAAAAATAACAAACTCATTAGTCCGTTTATTTTTGCTGAAGAGACCACGGCGGGTTATAGCGCAAAGCACATAGCCGTTGGTAAATATTTTTTAAGAGCTTACTTCCTGCACCTCGATATAGTACCTACTGGGAGACTGGAGATATATTTTATCTGTGTGCACTTTGCATAATAAGTTTTGAGTAAGTCAGTGACGATATTGCTGAATTTTATGTATTCATAGAATCTTAGACAGACAAAAACTAAATAAATCTTAGTATATATTTTTCAAAATAACAGATATTGTTACTTGATAATAACATACCTTTTTTTGTGTGCAGAAATCCCCTCGTATACCCTCCCGCTGGTCAGCGGGGGAGGTTATCTCGGGTTATCTTGAACCGACTAAAACCGCACGCCGTCTCGGGTCTTTAGACGCCGCCGGGGTGTCAGATGGCCCCATAAGGCATTTCCCTCGAAATAAGTCATCGACTTCCAAGCATTACAATGGCTTTATAGAATGGCGATATGAAATTACAAGCTGTAAATGTTATATAAACTAATATATCGACACATAAAACCTTTTATGAATAATGTGACTGAAAGTTAAATCAAAAACAATATTCTACCGTTTGTATGACATTTTATCTACATCTGTGCAACATCGTATACTCATTTCCTGTTACAGTTGGAAAACATTTTACTTGGAATAAAGGTGGTATTCTGGAATATTCTGTTGAACTTTCAGGCGCGGGGCAAACTGTTGATGACCTCATAGCAGTAAGTAACTTTACTCCGCTTCCGATGTCGTTCGCCGTTTTCGAACTTTTTCTATTAGAAATTTTAGGAATTGTCTGATGAGATGGTAAGGTAAACTGTTTCATGATTTTCTATTAATAATGCAATAGTGGCCACTAAATACTATTAAAAGTGGCTAAGTTGGTTGCAGAGTAGGTTAAACCTTCGACAGAGCCTCGTTAGTCAATCAGCAGGTGAAGATGGCTTGGGCCTGGAAGATCTTGGTAGGGTCCCTGAAACGCTTTTTTGGTGTTTGATAGATTCGGAATAATTGGTCATATACACATAATAAGTACTATATATTAATTTCTATCAAAAACTTTACTTGCAGTTACAAAATTAGACTGACTCCAAGTTACTCTTTGTCGCATGTTTTAAAACCATGTTAAGAAGGCTTCCAGGGCACTTCGTTCTCGTAAGACTTCAAAAATGTAAAGTCCTTCAAAATGTTATATTGCGCGTTTGTACGTAGTCACTTGGAATATGCCTCACAAGTGTGAAACCCAGTAAATAACAAATACATTGATATAGGATTAAGCGTATTCAGAAGCGGTTTGTGCGTTTTCTGTTATATGAAACACGAAGATATACCTGGAACTAAATCGTGCGGTGTAGGAGGTTTCATATACTAGCGTTATGTGAATGGAGACGCATCGCAGATCGCAGATATTATATTGTATCTATTTAAGATTGCGACTGGGGCCGTTGACAGTCCCGAGTTGTCAGGAGAGCGCGCCCCAGACTGCTGCGTTATCCTAGCCGACTCTATGTCCCCGTCGTCAGGTGCACATACCTCTTTTTTTTTCGTGCGGAAATCCCTTCGGATACCCCCCGCCGGACAGCGGGGGCGGTTATGTGGGGCTTGAAACGACTAAAACCGCACGCCGTCTCGGGTCTTAAAACGCCGGGTTGTAAGGTTGCCCATAGAGCATATCCTTCGCACCCCGCAGGTGCATATAACTTTTTTTTTTGTGCGGAAATCCCTTGGGATACCCCCCCGCCTGCCAGCGGGGGCGGTTATGTCGGACTTGAACCGACTAAAACCGTACGCCGTCTCGGGTCTTAACACGCCGGGGTGTAAGGTTGCCCATAGAGCATATCCCTCGCACCCCGACTGACCCTGGGCCATCTCCGGTTTCGAGATGGCCCCCTCGGGTTTGGGAACCACGGTGTCCCCGTCTTGCCCCGGTTTGGGGTAGGGGCGCTAGACGCCCCACCGTCCCGGCCTGCCACCCCCAGGCCTGCGCTCATGGAACCCACTCGCACCTACAGACAAAACTCATTTTGGATACGAATGAGCTAATGTTACCACATTATATCGTGAATTAGACTTGGATCTATTTCACACTAACATTTCACGTTTAAGGAAGTATTTAGCAGGGCGGTTCTTTGTCGGAAATTAACTGTTTGTAGTGATTTTAATTTTCGTAGGTATTTTGTTTATCGACTGTTCTTTTCTTTATTTTTATTCACAAAAATCGTGAAATCTTGTAAATGGCCTTCAGTTATAGTTTTATTATTTGCAAATATGAACTGTATTTACTGTAAGTTTTAATAAAAATAAAATTGTATTGAATTTCGAACATACCTAATGATTTGTTAATCGTATCCATTTTATAAATATTGCAATGTTCGGCTTATTGACATTAACTGCTAAATTCCACTTTTTTCCGCACAAAGGTTCACCGGATATATTTCGGCGTGCATTGTCATGAAGCGCATATAACTACAGACGCTATATACATATAACGCAGCACATTTTATAGCACCCGAAACCGGTTGACCGGTATAAAAGGATTAATAGTGATAAAGTTCGTTATGTGCGTAAAACCCGAAGCAAAATGTAGGGCAATCTATGCGTACTACCATACTGTACAGAACAAAAAAATTGGTATCGCATTAGCCATAAATCGACCATCAACTAGTGCATATTTGTGTCACTGTCTTAAAGGTGACACTACAAAACGGCGTGCTATTACTATACAGATAGTCGCCGAGATGTCGACTACCCATAAACCCTATTCTAACAACTGTACCCAATAGTCAATTTTATAGCATATTGTTCTGTTTTTTAAAATACTTTTTTCCACAGTAGGAAATTTAGTACTTGACTGATCTAGTTTCGTCTCTGCTTACCCCAAAGGAGAGAAGGCGTGAGGACGATATATTACGCGTAACAGTCGTAACGAGCTTAACAATGTAGATTATGTGTCCCACGTCAGGCTGTCACTTACGGAGACATGTGCAGAGAGTTATAACTATTGCAGCGCGCACGCCACCCACGGTACATGCATTGATCGCGCTTCATGTTTCCATTTTTTTTATTCAAGGCAATTTTCCGATTAAGTTTGAAGAGAAGAAACGAGCTGTTAGCTTAATTAAAACTACCTATTGATACAGAAAAATAACATTTTGTAGGTGCAGTCGCCTTCTAAAGTATGGGTTATTTTGGGAGCCCCCCCTGTCCTCTCGGGGCTGGTAGGTCAGATGGCAGTTGCAAATGAAATAAGGAGAAGGAGAAAACGAACACCCCGTTGCCACGTTAAGATTATGATGATCTATCCATCAAGACAGAAATCAATGTATAGTTGCAAAACGTTGGCGGTCTTTTCTTGGATTTGTTATAAAGGTACACTAGCTACACGACTTCCGTCCTCCATGAGCGCAAGCAGGTGGCAGGTGAGGCCGCCTGTCACTCCAGCAGAAGCATCCCGGGATGGCGGGGCGACTAGCGCCCCCCCTCCCAAATCGGGGTGAGACGGGGACACCGTGGTTCCCAAACCCGAGGGGGCCAGGGAGATGGCCCAGGGTCTGTCGGGGTGCGAGGGAAATGCTTTATGGGCAACCTCATAACCCGGCGTCTGAAGACCCCCGACGCCATGCGGTTTTAGTCGGTTCAAGACTGACATAACCACCCCCGCTGGCCGGCGCGCGGGGGCGTATCCGACGAGATGTCCGTTCTAACGTAATTGGCAAACATCCATCCATACATCCCAACTTTCACATGTATGATATTATATATAGTGCCATCTACGTGGCATCTCTGTTTTACTATGTTAAGTACCATTTTTTTTAAACTGCTTCATTACACGAGTATTACGTACCTATATAGCGGTGCTACTACTTTCAAAGGGTATTAAAAGTTAATGAAAAAAGATTCTTGACAGGTAAGTACATAATTCAACGTGCATCAGTCAAAATCGCTTTGTGGGTAGTTTTGTCTCCATCGCGTCGGTGAGTAGGCAGGCGTGTGTAGAACACACACGACACGCCTCCGCCACGGCCTGCTTCTCTAAGGACGGAGAGTCGGCCAACTGCCGCCCTCAGGCCCCGATCATGGAGGTCGGTAGTCCCGGGCGGTAGACGAGTCTGCGGCGTCCTCGCCGCAGACTGCGGAACTCGGGGGGCAGGGTTCTCTCCCGCTCCCTCTCCGCCGTCACTTTCGCGCGCATAACGTGCTCGCAGAAAGAGGTGGCGGCGTGCCACTTGCTCCCGTCGGAAACCACGGCCCTCACCATGGTCTCCAACGAGAGAACGTCCACGCCCAGGACCGCTACGAGATCTCGGCGTTGACTCGCCCACGCAGGGCACTCCACCAACGTGTGGAGCGCCGTGTCTTCGCCAGGATCCTCGCAGTGCTGGCACTGCGGCGTTGTCTCTCGGTGGATGCGCCATAGATACTTACCGAAGCACCCGTGTCCGGGAAATATCTGGCACTTCCGGTAGGAGAGGTCACCGTGGTGCCTCTCCAACCACTCCTTCATAATCGGTCTCACCGCCGCAATGGCGGATTCCCCCCGCCTTGGATGCTCAACCCTCCATGTCTCCATGAGTTCCCGGCGGAGCTGGGACCGCTGAGCCCTGATTTCTCGGGGCTCCCTGCGCCACTGGTACAGCAACGCAAGGGCTCTCGCTTTCAGGTCCCATGGAGGGGTCCCGGTTAGGAGACATGCCACCTCGACGAAGATCGTGCGATACCCCCTGATGACTCTGACGGCCATCGCTTTTATCGGGCTGTTTGGGCTTGAAAAATCTAATGCGTATTTGCGTATATAAATATTTAACGAAAAATAAACATGGCAACCCTAAGCGCCAACGCAGATTAGGTAATTAACTCTCCGAGGGGCTTTAGATAACCTACTGTTCTCTTATTACACTATTGTTTAATTCCGGCTAACAGGCTCCATCTTCAAGGGGTGCGTGCGTTTTAAAATTGCTATGTTAATTGTCAACAAGATAGGTGAAACCCATAATATTTTCAAATGAAACAGTTATATAAGTATTATACGGATCAGGCTAAATATCCTGTCCTACTTATATTATAAATATGAAGTTTGTGAAGATGTTTGGGTGTTTGTATGTTTGTCACTCAATCACGCTCGAACCGCCTAATGAATCTGGCTGAAATTTGGTATAGGGATATTCTAATATATTATATTTTTATTCCTACAATAGGTTCGCATGGGAAGCGGGAACCGGATCAGAATTCCAGGCGGACGGAGCCACGGGCTACAGCTAGTATGTAAATTGTATGTCTATGGAAACACTATGCATGTTAAAGTGTATAAATAATCTGTTAATAAATGTCTACTGTATAAGTACCTATAAAGTATTCGTTTTTATTGCTTGTCCTAGATAGAACTGGTTAGATCGTAGTATAGCCCTGTCCTGTTAGCGATTTACTCCCGTATATGCATTTATTCATATGCTTCCTGAGGTATCAGTTCCAAACTGTACAGTTTAGAATCTTTAGGGGTGTAGGACGCAAGAGTCACACAGAGCGTAAGCAAGACATCTTATCGAAACATTCTCTCTATGTAAGACTATTAAAAGAACCAAGTGTCTGTCTGACTTCGACCTTTAGGTCATGTATTTTTTTTATGAATAATGATGAATGACGATGTTTTTTTTTTTTGTTTAGTTACAGTCGTTTAGGCATATTGTATACCATACATTTATATCGGAAATAGTCAACATGTAGGACGGGTCTTGAACCCGTGACCAATCCCAGTCCTTTTTGTTCCGATTACCAGAGTCCCGTAGGTACGTTTTATCGGGAGTGCTTGGTTGGGGACCTCCACGCGGTGCACCCTGGGCAACGGAGACAGCAGCGCCTCTCTCCTAGGGCGGGAGAGACGCTGCCGCCTACGGCCAACTCCGACCGAGACGAGGACCCTGTTGAGGGCTGTTCGGAAGCTTTCCACGTGTCCCTCTGATTAGCAGATGGCACAGTGGAGAGCAAGTAAGGGAGCCATCTCAAAACCGGAGATGGCCCGGGGTCAGTCGGGGTGCGAGGGATATGCTCTATCTTACACCCCGACGTCTTAAGACCCGAGACGGCGTGCGGTTTTAGTCGGTTCAAGCCCGACATAACCGCCCCCGCTGGCCGACGGGGGGTATCCGAAGGGATTTCCAAACGAATAAAAAAAAGGTACGTTTTATCGAAAAGCCTTTTACCAAATTAACAGGTTCCAACAAAAATTTAACTTTTTGTTAATTTTGATTAAATATAATGAACGTTTGACCAATGAATCGATTGGTTTTCCATGACCGGGAATCTTTTATACGTTAAGCGAAATGGATAGGCGTGTAGTTAATATCAAACTGTCATTAAGTCGCTGGGGTATTTTGGTATCAGTAACCAGCACACTCAGTATATAAGTAAAGGAATCTGGTCTGAACCCACCCCACTTTTTTCCGAAACTATAAGAACTATGCTGTTGAAACTTGGTAAGTAGATGTATTCTGTGAACCGCATTAAGATTTTCATACAAAAATAGAAAAACAAAAAACAATAAATTTTGGGGGTACAATATTTAGAACTGAAAATCAAAAATGCTTTTTTCATCAAACCCATACATACATATATCTATGGATAGGTCTTCAAAAATGATATTGAGGTTTCTAATATCACTATTTGCTAAACTGAATAGTTTGCGCGACAGACACTTCCAAAGTGGTAAAACGTGTGTCCCCTCCCCTGTTACTTCTAAAATAAGAGAATGATGAAATTAAAAGAAATATATGATGTACATTACCATGTAAACTTCCACCGAAAATTGGTTTGAACAAAATCTAGTAAGTAGTTTTTTTAATACGTCATAAATCGTAAACCGCAATTTACCTTTCATTCAATCAACTCAAATATGAAAATTTTACTTGCTGCCACGGAACCCTTGGCCGGTTTTTTGCTTAAAATCAATGGGGTTGCTAAGTTTGTAAATGAATATTAAAAAGTAGAATAAGTTGATCTCAGGGTAGGTATCTAATTTAAAAAAAAACAAGATTTGAGGTGATAATGGGGTGTTTAGTCATTTCATACCACGAGTTATTCGGATCGAACCACTCGAATCACCCCAAGATACTTTTTGCGTTCGACCTTCATAGCCAAGTGGGACAAAATCTTCGTTCCTATCTTTATCTTTGATCCTCTCAAGGTTGTTGGAACCTGTAAGCTGTAAGCTTGTTACCTGGGAATCCTTAACTTACGAGTAAATAGTTGGACGTTTCCTTAGAAGCAAGCGTGTTCCATCGTTGAACACATCAAAAGGGTTTGATTTGACGCCAGTCTTTTCTTCTATGTTAGTCAATTGATACCCCCAGACTACTCACGTTACGACTATGATTAGAATTCATTTCCAAACAGAATAATGCCCAGAGCTATTCCATGGAAATTCCATTTCTCAACTTCCAAAACTTTGATTGAACAGGGCAACTTAGATCGGTTCCACACATCCGAGTAGATATCTATTGAACAACCAGTAAAATGTCAGATGTCTATCTGTCTATCTATCTATCTATCTAAAAAGCTATTGAAATAAAACTATATTTTAACGGATTCTATCGGGATTTGTACGGGGAGACTCAGCTGAAAAGCAACCGAAACGTCGGATTCAATGTGAAATATAAAATAACATCAAATAAATCGCGATAGAATCCGTTAAAAAATAGTTTTATTTCAATGTGTGACATTCGCGTAAACTTCCGACAATATCAGTAAAAAGCTAGTTAATAGGTCATACATCTTCCTATTACCATATCTAGGATATTGGTAGTAAAACTGCACAAAATATTTGGGTGTGTTCTGTCTTGATCAATACGACATTGTCTAAGTATTTGTGAAGTTGTGTCATTTGTCTTTATAAGTTTAATGAGGTGTGTATAATTGAACCCAACCAGTTTGAAGCATGAAGCATGAAGCAGTGAGAAACTAATTGGTAGGTACATGAATAGAGGCATGTCAGTTGTGTAGTATAAGATGTACCTATCTGATCCGGAATGAAATGTGTCTATATTTCGTACTAGCTATTGCCCGCGACTTCATCCGCGTTAGTTCGGAATGGATCAAGGTATGTTTACTTATGCTGCAGTCTCGATCCCAACACGTATTAAGTTACTTTATCCTCATATTTGTAATTACCTATATTACTAGGAATTCAGTGCAGGGTGCGACTGAAATAAATTAAGCTGAGCGAGCAGGATTCTTACTTGAAAATAAGACATCTTACTACGGTCGCGCGGTTAGCTAAGGCCGCGCGCTCGTGAAACTGTTTTTCGGTGATTAGAACTCTCCCGGCCCGCCGAGCCCGCAACTCAGGCGCCGGAGGTCGCTTAACGACCTCCGTCCTCCATGAGTGCAGGCCTGGGGGTGGCAGGTGAGTCACCCCAGCAGAAGCAGGCTGGGACGGTGGGGCGACTAGCGCCCCTCCCCCAAACCGGGGCAAGACGGGGACACCGTGGTTCCCAAACCCGAGGGGGCCATTTCGAAACCGGAGATGTCCCATGGTGAGTCAGGGTGCGAGGGATATACTCCATGGGCAACCTTACACCCCGGCGTCTGTAGACCCGAGACGGCGTGCGGTTTTAGTCGGTTCAAGCCCGACATAACCGCCCCCGCTGGCCGGCGGGGGGAGGGGTATCCGAAAGGATTTCCGCACGAAAAAATTAAAACAAAAAGGTAACAGCCTGCTATCAAACTGGTTTCGGTCTCCATGCTCTGCGCCTTGTTGGGGGGGGCCTGAAACTATGCAAGAATACTTCTAAGGCGACCCCCCCTAGCGCGTGCCCACTAATGTGGGCACCACACCTATGACATTCTCGGTTGGGCGACGTCCACGCACACATGGACGTCGTCCCCTTCGCGGGTGGCTAGACCAGCGGGTGGAGGGCTGTCCCCATCCCTCACACCCGCAGCCACGCTCAGGGCGGCATTAGGCGCAAATACTCGCGTCTCCGCCGCTCGGCTCGCCGGCGGCGGTTTGGATAAGCAAGGGGATCTCCCTCCCTGATCCGCTCCACGCCTTCCTTCCGCGAGATGACGTCCTCGCAGAAGGTTGCGACCGCGGTGAAATTCCTATCGCTGGCGGCCATAGATCGGATGATGGCCGCCAGCGAGAGGTCACTCCCTATAACTGCAGTGAGGGCCCGGCGCTGCGACACCCAGGTCGGGCAGACCGCAAGCGTGTGCTGCGCCGTATCCTCACTGCAGACGCAGTGGTGGCAGGCGGGACTCAATTCCCTCCTAGCGACCTTGAACAGGTACCTTCCGAAGCAGCCGTGCCCGGAAAGCACATGCGTCAGTCGGAAGGAAAGGGTCCCGTGCTGCCGCCCTGCCCACTCGATTATGACCAGCTGGAGCGCCTCCACGGCGGCAAAACCAGCGCGTGGAGCCTCCAGCTGGGTTGACCAACTCTGCAAAATCTCCGAGCGGGCGGCGTCACGCCACCCGCGAATCTCCTCGGGCGGAGGCCGACTGCCACCATCCGCCCGGTACGCTACCGTTCGTCGATACACTTCGGCGAGCACTTCCGCCTCCAAGTCCCATGGGGGTGTTCCGGCCAACGCGCAGGCCACCTCCGTCGATACGGTACGGTAACCACGTATGACCTTGACCACCATTACCCTCTGAGGGCGCCACAGGCGGGCTCTATTCTCGGCGGTCAAGGCTGCCGCCCACACCGGCGCACCGTATAGCGCCATTGACCGGACAACCCCCGTGTACAGTCGCCTGCAAGCGACGCTGGGTCCCCCTAGGTTGGGCAAGAGCCGACCAAGGGCAGACGCAACGCCGACGAGCTTCGGGGCGAGCTGCATGAAGTGCTCGTCGAAGCGCCACCTCCCATCCAGAGTTAGGCCCAGATACCTCATATGGGCCTTGATCGGTACGGGGACCGAGCGGACCTCGATCGAGGCACCACGGGGTGGACCACGACGGGGCCCGTGGAACAACAGGGCCTCCATCTTGTTCGGGGCCACCCGTAAACCCAGCGCCTCGATGCGCTCGACCACCTGGGCTACTCCCCTGGTGGCCAAGCGTGCTGCCTCTTCATACGATTCCCCGGAGGCTGTGACAAGCGTATCGTCTGCATAGCAGATGACGCCCAGCCCCCGGGGGAGAACACCACGAAGCACCCAGTCGTACCCGATGTTCCACAGGAGCGGTCCGAGGACCGATCCCTGTGGGACACCGCACGACATGGGCCGACGTTGCAGCACTCCGTCTCGGTCCTCGTACAGAACACACCTGTTCCCTAAATAGTCTGCCACTAGCCGCCTCAGGTAAAGGGGCACCCCATGATACCGGAGTGCCTCCCTGATGCAGCTAAATGGCAGACTATTAAAGGCGTTGGCGATGTCCAAGGACACCGCCAGCACCACGCCACCACAGCTCACTACCTCTTCGGTCACGGCCCTCAGGCGCATAACGGCATCGATCGTTGAACGCCCAACTCTAAAACCGAACTGGGCGTCCGACAGATCGGGGCCGACCTCGCACAGGTGCTGGACGAGACGGGAAGCCAGAATTCTCTCTAGCAATTTACCCGCCTCATCCAGCAACACGATGGGCCTGTAGGCCGAGACCGAGTCGGTAGGCCGTCCTTACCCTACCATATATATAATATATCACACTTCAAACTTTTTTATCCGTGCGCTTTCGGCTATTAGTCAAATAAAGGCCTACATTCAAGCAAAATCCTATGTAAAGGAAAAGTTCTGTATTGATTGAGAAATTGGCGATTGTGAATGACCATTGTTAACATGGTACGTGTATGTAATGGTGACCCTCTTTCCTGAGACTTTACCTTCAGCTTACCATCAGGCGAGGTAAAGTCAAATTGACGTGACCTAAATATAAAAAAAAAGTACTGTCCTTATTTAACTCAAAAACAGAAAAAACGTGGCGACTTCAGGTTTTGCAAATTATTTGGCGATGAAAAAAAGGCGATGGAAAAGGTTACAAAAAACTGTTTAAAATCTTGTCTTTTGTGTCTTACATATTACACTTGTCTTGCTGGTCGAGGTGAATAGTTCTATATTTCAACTTTGGAATAACTATAGGTATGCTATTTTTTATAGTTTGAGCTATGTGACATTCCTTGGATACGTAAACATAGGTACACAAAAAATAAACATTAATGTTTACTCTACTTCTAAAAAAAATTTGATTTTCCTAAAGCTCGTAACGAAAAGAGTTGTAATTTAGTGGTTAAGAAATCGGACATAAAATCACGCCTGTTTCCCACAGGGGTAGGCAGAGATTAAGGATCTCCATTTGCCACGATCCTGACACACTTCTCTCGCCTCATTCACTCTCATAACATTCTTCATGCATGCTCGTCGGTTTAGGGTACTCCTGACCTGCCCCTTTTCTAACACTTGCCCGATTTGGTCAAGGTATGTGCGATTTATTTGATATTATTTTATAGTTTACATTGAACCCGACGTTTCGGTTGCTTTTTGATTAGTCCCGGTGTCCACCACCAATTTGGCCACCACTGGTGGACAGAGAGACAAATTATGAATTATGTTCCGCTGTCCACCAGTGGTGGACAGAGCAACATATTTTGAAAAGTAATGTTATTGCGAAACGACTTTTTGTCACCAAACGCTGCTTCGACTGAACGATTCTTCCAATATTTGTCAATCGATGGACTGATATTTCGCCCTTCTTGCCTAAGCCGAGCGGCTTATATTCCGAAAAAATAAGTAAAGCGGGTTAGGTTAGGTTAGAACTGTGACCCCAACAGAGTCCCGGAACCCCGGAAAGTCGTTTCGCAATAACACAACTTATCATAATATGTTGCTCTGTCCACCACTGGTGGACTGCGGAACATAATTTCATAATTTGTCTCTCTGTCCACCAGTGGTGGCCAAATTGGTGATAGACACCGGGACTAATAATCGTTGCTTTTCAGCAGCCATCAACAGCAAAACGTTCTTTACTTTATTAAGTCTTTATTTATCTGGATATTCAATCATTGACGACGATCTCCATGGCGTAGTGGTAGAAGCCGCTCAGTAAATATTTATATGGATAATTTAATATGTCTATGCATTGGTCTGGGTTTTTCTATGTGTATGTACGTATTAAATAAATATCCACGTCGGTTTCTCCGCATTCTAGCTTCTTTTTTTTTTACGTGCGGAAATCCCTTCGGATACCCCCTCGCGGGCCAGCGGGGGCGGTTATGTCGTGCATCGGCAAAAAACGCACGGTGGTGTCCTGCCCAAGTGTCCATTGCCGGGCACCCCGGGTAAACCCTCGAAAGGATTGCTTAGTTTAGGCCATAACCTATTCTGTGGTAGTCTGGACGCCTAAGGCTTCATTTAATCCTAGGAATAGGTTGTCTATGGGTTGTAGAAATAGGATCGGTATTTCACACAAGTAGAGCCTTGAGCAACAGCTATTAAAATAGGAAACATTGTAGACGAACGGTATTTTATCAATAGCTGTTCTTTGTAATGTCTCTCGCTGTGACCTCAAAATTAATTATTGCTGAATTATTATGACCGGGTTTTAGTTCCTTGATAATAAATAATTTATTATTGTGTTATATTATATTATGAACTGCAAGTTACTTGCCAAAAATTAACAATGGCAGTCCAGGGTTATCAAAAATGTTTCATTCAAATATAGTATTTTTTCGAATAACCAATTATTATTAAATATTATAATTAAAATATTATTATTAAATATTATATTATTAAATTCGAATAAGCAGGTATTATACTATTATTAAATTAGTTGTGTCTGTAAATTGAAGATATTAAAAAAAAATACTTGGGTTATATTAAATGAACGATTCTGAACACAATAATTTTATCTGCTTGTTCGTGATGGACGCAAAAATTGCTAAACGGATTTTGATGCGGTTTTTTCTAATAGAAAGTCTTGGTCAGACTTAAAATCTGCCGTAAGAACGATAATATAACGACCTAAGAACGATAACCGACTTCCGCGCAGGCGGAGCGGCGGGCATTAGCTAGTGTAAAATTTAATTATGGTAGGTATTAGCTGTTACTTTAATATTACAGACATACACTTCAATTTTATTTAACACAATATGTAACAAAACTAGTGTTCGATCCGTGAAGGTGTTTATAGGTATCAATATTAGAGAAATAATTGGAATTTAGGTCGATGCGGAAATTGACATGGCAGCACAGAAGAGTCATTTCGTGAACAAACCCTCTTCAAAAAAGATAACCAAAAAATACACCAGAGGGCGCGGCTGCGGTGGTGTTGTCACGCACTTAGATTTTGGGTACAGTACAGTAATGATGATGAGGAAATGATATTTTTAAGTTCAATAGTACATTTATTTTCTGTCCCTTATAGTACAGGTTAACCTAGTTTAAGGAATATGGTTTCGAAATTTTGTTAAAAATCAGACTATAGTTAGCTCGCCTTTGTTCACCAAATGTGTTTTGTGTTCCTGTATTCTGTTTTGCTTACTGTTTTTGCAATAAATTGTTATTATGTTATTATAGTACTTCACGCCTCCCCCCTAGTTTGGGAGAGGCGGCAAGATAACCCCGGCGAGGTGGGCAACAGTCGGCGGCCGGGGCGTTAGGGCGGTTGGCAGAGCAACCGCCGGACTATTTTTCATTTTTATTTTTTATATTTAGGACACGTCAATTTGACTTCACCTCGCCTGATGGTAAGCTGAAGGTAAAGTCTCAGGAAAGAGGGTCACCATTACATACACGTACCATGTTAACAATGGTGGCACTCAGCTTGACGGCCTCATCAGAAGAGGATTGTCGTCGCAGCACCGCGTGACACCCACCGGTCCCACTAGTGCTGCGACCACAATCCCCCTGCCCGACTATGCACTTGCTGACCCCTGAACGCAATCCACCGAAAATGGATTACTATGGAGGGTTTTCGCACGGTGGTACCTACCCGGCCGAATTTTGTGACAAATTTGTGTCCTCAAATTTCTACCACTAGTTGTTACAATTTTTTTATGCTAATATTAAATACTGAACATTCAGAAATATGAATATTTAGAGTTGACATTAGACTCACAATGGAACAAATAGAACTAGCTATCGGCAATTTTTTCATAATCGCCAATTTTTCAATCTATACAGAACTTTTCCTTTACATAGGATTTTGCTTGAATGTAGGCCCTTATTTGCCTAATAGCCGAAAGCGCACGGATAAAAAAGTTTGAAGTGTGATATATTATATATATAGTAGGTGAATAGGCAAACAATTAACTCAGAAACTTGAAATGTAATGCCCCTCATGCTAGTCAAGCGATTCTTAGGACTTTAATGAATGCGAAAATTTTAACGGCCCATGAAGCAAACGTCTTATAGTGTAGACCGCAATCGGCAAATCGGAGAAAAAATCGGAAGGTGGGAGGCCCCCGACAAGAAGACGACCTGACAAAGATAGCTGGGATAGACTATAATAATAATAATATTTTATTGGTCTTAGAGGGAACATACAATCAGTGTCTATGCTGTAGTGAGAGTTACAAACGATTCTGATAGTTCCCAAACTGGGCTGGAGCCTGTATTTTCGGAGACAGTTTTCAGTCAAATCATATGACTCAGTATACGCAGTAAGTGACGACATTTTAGGCCTAGTTATCAACATATTTAGCATTTAACACTAGGTGCACAAGGCGGAGGAACAGGTGATATGACGCACATTGAGAGAGGCTTATGTCCAGCAGTGGACTGCAATAATAGGCTAATTGATTTACTGGTGTGAAGGAATCCAATAACTTTGGGGCCTACACCAACTTCAAATACGAGCCGGTACACCCACTGATTAAGGTACTAGGGTCTGGGGCAGACTTTCCTCTCGAGGTTGTGAGGTTAGACCACAGATTACCTATCGTGCACGGTGGTACTTTTTTTTTTTTGTTTCGTGCGGAAATCCCTTCGGATACTTCCCCGCCGGTCAGCGGCTTGAACCGACTAAAACCGTACGCCGTCTCGGGTCTTAAGATGCCGGGGTGTAAGGTTACCCATAGAGCATATCCCTCGCACCCCGACTGACCCTGGGCCATCTCCGGTTTCGAGATGGCCCCCTTACCTGCTCTCCACTGTGCCATCTGCTAGTCAGAGGGACACGTGGAAAGCTTCCGAACTGCCCTCAATAGGGCCGTCCTCGCCTCGGTCGGAGTTGGCCGTAGGCGGCAGCGTCTCTCCCGCCCTAGGAGAGAGGCGCTCCTGTCTCCGTTGCCCAGGGTGCACCGCGTGGAGGTCCTCAACCAAGCACCTCTGCACGGTGGTACCTACACGGCCGAACTTTGTGACAAATTTGTGTCTTCAAATTTCTACCACCATTGTCGAGCAAGACCGCTTTCCGACTATTATTATTACTTCGGGCCACCAACCAGGTGGACACCGAAGTCTTAAAATCACGCAAAAAAAAACAAAATCTTACACCCACTTTTTATCACTTTTCTCGACGTTTCACATGATTCTAAGTCTAATTAAGCAAAAAGAATTTTTGTGTCGGTCTGTCTGTTGGTCTGGATGTCTGGATGTCTGGATGTCTGTTTACGCAATAACTCAAGAACCACTTAATTGAATTAAAAAAAATCTTTCGCCAATCATCTTGTTTGGTTAATGGGAAGAACTGATTAGATTTTGGGGTTTGTACGTTCAAGGTTTTGGGTACCTACCATACAAATTGTCCCTAAAAAACTTTTACAAGTGAGTTTCTTTCGAGTTATCAGAGTAACGCGTATTTGACTTTGACATTTGAGTGACAATGACAATACGTATATTGTATATTTACATAAAACAACCATACTCTGAAAGAAACTGAAATATAAACGCATCGAATAATATGCATAAAGTCTAAGGTCTGTAATTTTGAATAAAAATACTGCAACAAAAATATCTAAGTTTGGCCCGAAGTTTGACAATCACTGTGTGATTTCCGTCCCACTAGATTTTCATTAATATATTTTTAAATTTCATAATGGTTATGTATTTAGGATACCTATGTGCTCCTTAATGATTGCACACTTAATTTTGTTACATACTGTATAGAATAGATATAGTACTTTATGAACAGAATAAAAAATGGACAAACAATTTACCTAACAAAAGAACTGTCAGTTCCGAATAGGCAGATGTCCGGTCTGAAACTGAACGGTCGAATTGTCTAGTCAGTTGGTCGGCGCGGTTGATATATCTAAAGTGAGTGATTGGTTCATTTCGTAGTTGCAGAACAGAATTATGTGGAGCCATGTAACTAAAATATTTTTTTTTTGCACGTACTATCTTCTAATTATAAAAATCTTGTGTCTCGGTGTTTGTGGTTGCACTCCTCCGAAACAGTACGACCGATTTTAATGCATTTTTGGAAGTAGATATAAAGTATTTTTCACACTCCTATCCCCCAACCCCCAATTTTTTGCCAAATTTTACCGACGCTCATTGATGTGAAGTCATTTACTTAAAATGTCTCGTCAGTTTGACATGTCATTCTGTAATTTATGAGGTAGAACAACAATTACCTGGTCAGCAGATAATATATATTTACAATATGTATAACACTATTTACTATAGCATGGTTGGCAGCTGTATTTAGCACCCACAATCTAATATGCGTCCAATCACTACGAGCGAGAGCTTCATTTACTGTGACATTTTCAGAATCAGCAAAAAAGGTTGTGCGTTGTGGGGTTAAACAAAAAGAAACCAAATGTATCCCAGCGGGCGCACGTGACTGTGGCTGAGTTTGCACCGGTAATGGGATGGCGGCGCTTTGTCAGTGTCTATTTTCGTATATACGTGCTGAGTGACCAATGGTTTACGTTTAACTGAAGAAAATGAACTTAATTTTACTAGTACATGTGACAAGGTAATTGGTTTTGTTTCAAGAAGTAAGTAGGTATTTATTATCATTCTCATAGCGATTTCCCAGTTTCACACAACAAAGCTTGCACTTTGTAGCTCAAAGTCCATGCTTTCTTCCTCCACCTCTTGGTTTGGTTAGCTTATACAGGGACTACTGAATCCAGACCCTCTAACCCTGCGAGAAAAACTTGCGCCATAGCCTCGTCACTCGGTACACCTGGTACCGACTTGCATCCTCTTGCAGGTGAGGTTGGCTTGGGGCCTGTAGTGTTTCGTGGGACCCATATTAGTACGTAGATTAAAAATTACACTTTAATAGGTAATTCAATAACTGATTGATTGGATACCAACATACTGCTCGCCTGAGATAATGTGATAGATTGTAAACGTAGAAAATGTTATTTACATTGGTATTGCGAAAAGTTCGAAAGATTGTTCACATTGATCACGTGTTCAAACCATCAGGTGGACAGTCACGGGATCGCTACGTACATTTCGTTTCAAATATTACGATTTGAAGTGAGTATGGCGACCATATTTTTTTCCGAGAAAAAGGCAACTTTGCCTTCAATTAAAATTAATTTAAATTTCCAACAGCGATGTTGGTTTATTATAAGAAACAACCTTCAGTATAAGTACCGTTTATTTTTCGTGCGGAAATCCCTTCGGATACCCCCCACCGGCCAGCGGGGGCGGTTATGTCGGGCTTGAACCGACTAAAACCGCACGCCGTCTCGGGTCTGCCTAAATATGTTTTATCTAATAGTTATAATTTTAAAAATATATAGGTATTTTAGGTTATGGTTTATTAAAATGAAATATTTATTTTTTAAACCATAATATAGTTAATGTTTTATATTTAATAGAATGCTTATTAAAACATAAATATTGTTGTTAAGGCGATCTCTCAGTCACCAAGCTAAGAAGACGGTCTTCTATCATTCTATCATCACCATGGTTTATCGTGCTGTAGGAGCGCTAGGCGAATACCACGGCACGCCAGCCTTAATGATATAATCCGACGTGCTCTTGCCACTGCCGGTCTGCCAGCTGTACTTGAACCAAATGGTTTGGCACGCGACGATGGCAAGAGACCGCGGACGGTATGTCATTACTACCCAAATAGCCAGCACGGCTGGCTGTGCCGGTGCTGCTGCTGCTTCTGCGGAGACTCTCAAACGGCGCAAATACTCAAATTTAATTGGAGATTATGAATTAGTGCCGTTTGGACTCGAAACGTTAGGGGCACGGGGTTCGAGTGCTCGCAGTCTCTTCAGGAAGATTGCAACACGTATGATCGACGCTTCTCGTGACCAGAAGGCTGACTTCTTTTTAGCACAGAGAATAAGTATTGCCATACAACGTGGCAATGCTGCTAGTCTTCTGGGCACGTTACCACAGGAGGCATGCGATGCGGGGGAATTCCACGATGCATTTTAGGTTTAAGTTTCTTTTATTTATTTATTTTGTTTCAGTTTTATTTAGTTTAGTTTAGTTAGATATAAAATTTGTAACTACATTTGTACAATTATCTTTTTCACAGAATAAATAAATATATAATTTTTAAATTAGATTTTAATTACAAAAATACTTTCAGAACAGCCAGTGACTCAGTGTCACTGGCTGCGGCACTCCACTAACCAACTGCCTTACTAAATTAATGTATGAGGCTTGTCAAGATGAATTCATTAGACCTAAATTCGAGGGCTTTGAAGATAAAGACCTCCATTATTTTATCTTCTGCTTCCAGCATCAGATCAGCACTATGGCATCAAATCTATTAGGCAAGTACCCACCTATATCATCATTCAAATTTCACATAGGTATTGGTACCACTTCAAATCGATAGGACAATTATTAGAAATAGGTTTAATAGACTCTCGAAATTATATTATTAGCCTGCCTACCCCTTCGGGGATACAGGCGTGAAGTTATGATATATTAAAAAATATATAGGTAGGCATATACAAAATGACGAGGCAAGAGGTAAAAAATGTGATGCTGTATTTGCAGCGTATTGTCAGTAGCTACCACCTCAAAGAGCTTTAAAACTCATTACTTCGATGGAACGACTCAATTCAATCATAAATTGTGAACTACGGCCTCGTTTACATTGAAAAGCGGTGAGCAGGAGCGGAATAATATAAAATGCACAGCCAGCGATATAGTTTGCGTTGACGTTGGAAGAACAGCACGGTACGGTCACGGTGGCAGTACATAAATAAATATATACCAACAAACAATACAAACAACAAATTTTCATATTTTATATTGGATACATGTTATAATAGTAAATGCACATGTGCATGGACATGAAATGTTGTCACAAAACTTAAATAATTGTTTTATTAAATCCCACTTTTTATTTCAATATGGTCATAATCGTTCGCCTTCCACAAAAGGGCCCTTATAAAGTGGCAGACATTAAATCTGGTTTCATCTATCTCTCCTCGATCCTAACTCGCCACGGTCTAACTCACAAACTTTATAAGGTCGGGGCGGTGAAAGGAAAAAAGGTTATTTAATTTAAAAATGTGGTGCGAATATTGCTTTGCAATTCTGAATTTTTATTCTGAGGCGAGGATCAGAATGTCTTTTATTTTTCTTGTTCTCGGTCACGTAACTATATTATAAATAAAAAGCTCTTATTTCGAAGTACCAGGAGACTTTAAGTTTCGAAGAGATTTGCTTTCAGTTTTTATTTACTTCGTATTCAACAAATATCTTAGTACCATATACTGTTCTGGTATTGCCTGGTTTTTGCATGTACGGTATATTATTTTCACTTTTTCACTTCTCCCTTCTCTCTTCACTTAAAATGGCGCTTTTGGTGTGCAAAATCAAGCATTTGCAGCGAGCGTGAGTAAAAGTGATTGGAATTTTGAACTTTTGAATTGAGTGTTTGCAAATATATTTTTTTAAACGCTCAGGAACTGGAAGGACATTAACATAAGGACGCGACCGAAAAAATCAGCAATAGTAGTCTATCACGATATTTTTACTCGTGAAAAGTAAGCGCTAACATAATGGCGGCACTGCCATATGCTAATGACATTTATTTTCTTCCGCCAAACGTGATTTCCGTTTCCTGTTCGAAATTTAAAAATAAAATTCATGAAATGTTTCGATTGGGTCAAATTGTAGCCTCAAATGTAGATTGAAGACCTTGGTGTCGAGGTTATAATTATTTCCACTGTAATTCTGTATTGTATTGTATTTCCACTGAACATTAAAATCCTCGTATTTTTCCTATTATACGGATAAATATTTGTCATAGGTATTGAAAAATGACCAAATGACTGCTTTCATAGTCATTGCTTGATAGCGAATTATGTGTTGTAGTTTACTCCCTTGGTTGATGTTTAGGGTTCCCTAACTCAAAAGGAAAAACGGGATACTTATAGTTTATACGATCTCTTGGTTGTCCATCTGTATGTCTGTCCATCTGTTTAGGTGGTGTAGTTTGCTTGTTTGGTCGATTTTTGTAATTTGTTTCCTCGATCCGTTTTTGTTGACTGATAAAGTTCAGTTGTATAGTCCAGGCTTGCGTATCTGATCTTTCAACATATAAAGTAGGTTCATGATTATTATTGTATCGTTCACTTACTTTGTTTTTACAAAAGAACGTGATGGAGAAACATGCGTGATTTTTTCCAGCCACACAAAAGAATTACCTTTAGACTAATACTAATCTACCCTAAGACCTAAATTCGGCATTATCTTTTAAGTTGACTACTTTGATGTCTATCACTAATTACCACTTTCCTAAAATGACCACTTTCCTAAAATGATCACTTTCTTAAAATGACCACTTTCCTAAAATGGCCACTTTCCTAAAATGACCACTTTTCTAAATTGACTACTTTCTGTCTAATAACATTTACAAGAAAAATGTCTCTAAGTATTTTTATTCGCATTTTAGAATCCATATTACAAGCTTATTAAGCTACGTGTACTTTGTCGGTGTCCGCTTACTCCTCCACCTTTTGTTTTGGTATAAACCACGGCTTTTACTTCTTTTCTAGACTTTAAACCCTTCAGCTTCGCGTCCTTCAGCAGGTTCGCCGGCTTGCAGTTGAGGTTGGCTTGGCCCCGTAGATCTTGGTGGGGTCTGGTCTAGTGCATTGTTGCCCATGGCTCCGCCAACGTGGTATTCAGATGTCGTTCCCGCGTCCCATGGTAACCTATTCCAGGGATAAAAAGTATCCCTATACTAAATTTTAGCCAGATGCGTTTAGCCGTTTTTGCGCGAAAAAGTAACAAACATCCATAGATCTTTACAAACTTTCGCGTTTATAATATTAGTAGGGTGCCATCATCAGGAACCAAACTTAGAGTAAAGTAGCAGAAGTATAATAATTTGGTGAAAGTCAAAAATTGGTTCACAACATGACTGCTTAGCTGTTTAATATTTTTCGAATAATAAAAAACCAAGGAGCTGAACACTATCACGATGACTTCGATTGGCGGGATTACCACAAAGACAGATGTTGACACAAGTTTCCATTTATCAATTTCCTTGCTCAGATACAAGAGAAACACCAGGGATTTATCTTCATTTTAAATGACTGCCCAAAAAAGAAGTGTAATGTTTTCAGGCATGGTTCGTTTTTTGGAAAGGCAGTCGTATTTAAATTATTTTGTAAAAATAACTAATCTATAGTTATCTGCGGCATCGCTGTGTGAAAAACTGTACCCGGGATAAAACATTTTATTTTGTAAATACATACCATATATTACATATATGTATCTATACTAATATTTTGCACTGAGCGGGCATTGATCTATGACTTAGTAGTCGTCAAACGAATCGAGTAACGTATAAACAAACTCACTTTGATATTAAAATATCAGTTACCATTAAGTTCAGTTCTTTAATAGCAAATTGAACATTAACAAGGTGTGTAAGGATAGTAGCAGATGGTGAGTTGTTGTTGCTCTGCCTACCCCGGAGGGAAAAAGGCGTGAGAATATTTATGTATGTATGAATACTTCAGCCTTGACGTAGCTATTATAAAGTATTGTTATAATACTTAGTACAGTGCAATGATATTTTCTTATCTTCAAAGTTATCAACATATATTATAGTTGATGTTAATATTTAATATTTTTTATCTCTACTTCTGTCATAAAAACTGTATGAAGATCGCTGTAGGTATGTTACTGTTTGAATACTAGTGTGAAACATTTGTTTGAATATCTCCACATCTTCTTTCTGTCACAGGAATCCTCATAAACAGTTGACCCGTTTTTTTATCGGACAGGAAAGCGTCATTTTCCGCCTGCTCTGAGTTTATCTAGTATCGGTGATATGGTATTTCTCTTCCATCGATCCGGGTCAGATAACATCAAGTAATCTACTGTCTTCTTTCTTTTTCCAGAATTTATCCATCTTCAATCATCATCACAAACATTCATGCTCGTGAACTCATCACTCTTTTAGTCACATGCTGATAACCCCTTTAAATAACATGGCCATGATATACCTTCACTTTCAACTTTTTTGTCATCAAATCTAACTACTTTCAAACTTCCTCCCACATATTCATTTCCTATCTTTCATTCTTGTCACTCTAGGTACACATTCACCTTAAAATATAATTTAAGAGATAGTAATAAAGATATTAGTGATGTAACAAAAAGAATATTTATTTCATATTTACAAATAACAGCCTAAATAACTTTGGGATTGGTTACAATCTTATTTGATTTTATTATTCATTTATTCCATATAAATATTACATAATAATAAGAATTTAAATATCCTGACAATAACGCTGTCTTCCGTCATTATTACTAACACTATTAAGTCATTGTTTAAAATTGTACTTGTTTGAACACATTCGACTGTCTTCAAATAAGTACAATCACTTGTAAATAAAGTGACTATTATTTTGAAATAGCATAATTTCAATTATTTCAAAATATAAATTCAAATTTTCACTTAAGTAGAGACTTACATGTAGCATAGAATACCAATAAGTACACATTTCTGATTTAAATTTTATAATATATTTTCTTACAAAAAAAATGAAAAGCAAAGCTCAATACAATGTAACTATACTTTTATGGAACAAAATTCCTTTACCGTACCAGATAATTACTAGCGGATGAATAACTTGTTGAGTCTTGAATTTTTGTGATAAAGCTGCTGAAAACAGAGGCTAAAAAAAATTACATAACATTTTGTGAATATTTTATGACAAACAAAATAGCTTATAACAGAAAAGATCAAATTATTTCAAAAACCTTTAAAAAAATCTTGCAATTAACCTCATGCATATTAAAAATGTGATGTAATGCTTACATTTCAGACTTTATTTAAAAAAATTTCATTTTACATTAGATACATTGTTTAACCCCCCCGTGTGGAAGCATCTACAACACCTCAAGTGACCTCAAGAACGTCTTTGTTAAGTTTATTACTAAAGTATTATATTGCAGTAATTGCATGGTACGCTAATTTCTGGGGTGCTTGGTTGGGGACCTCCACGCGGTGCACCCTGGGCAACGGAGAAGGCAGCGCCTCTCTCCTAGGGTGGGAGAGACGCTGCCGCCTACGGCCAACTCCGACAGAGGCGGGGACGGCCCTGTTGAGGGCTGTTCGGAAGCTTTCCACGTGTCCCTCTGATTAGCAGATGGCACAGTGGAGAGCAAGTAAGGGGGCCATCTCGAAACCGGAGATGGCCCAGGTTCAGTCGGGGTGCGAGGGATATGCTCTATGGGTAACCTTACACCCCGGCGTCTTAAGACCCGAGACGGCGTGCGGTTTTAGTCGGTGCAAGCCCGATATAACCGCCCCCGCTAGCCGGCGGGGGGGGGGGTATCCGAAGGGATTTCCACACGAAAAAAAAAATGGTACGCTAATTTCTATTGTAGGTACCAATATATACAGGCCTGGGGGTGGCGGGTGAGGCCACCTGTCACCCCAGCAGAAGCAGGCCGGGACGGTGGGGCGACTAGCGCCCCTCCCCCAAACCGGGGCAAGACGGGGACACCGTGGTTCCCAAACCCGAGGGGGCCATCTCGAAACCGGAGATGGCCCAGGGTCAGTCGGTGTGCGAGTGATATGCTCTATGGGCAACCTTACACCCCGGCGTCTGTAGACCCGAGATGGCGTGCGGTTTTAGTCGGTTCAAGCCCGACATAACCACCCCCGCTGGCACGCGGGGGGGTATTCGAAGGAATTTCCGCACGAAAAAAAAAAGGTACCAATATATATATTCAATCAGTTCCATAATATTTAGAAATTTGCCTGTAACCTTCATCGTTAGAACAATAATGAATTCCGTTTATAATGACCAATATCC
Source organism: Cybosia mesomella (assembly GCA_946251805.1). Taxonomy (NCBI): domain Eukaryota; kingdom Metazoa; phylum Arthropoda; class Insecta; order Lepidoptera; family Erebidae; genus Cybosia; species Cybosia mesomella. The sequence continues at coordinate 8,147,794 of OX276406.1, forward strand.
ACAAATTACATGTTCAGAACGATTATGATGCAACACCGTTGAAAATTCAAAATTACAGAGGAAATGTAAATCAAACTGAAAAATAGGCACGTTTTGCAGTCACTCTATACGTATCATAAATTAGGGTTATAGCATGGTTGCATTGATACACAACCTCAAAACAGTCTGCCTATAGAAAGCACACAGCATTCCACACTATTAATCTAGCTGGATAGCAATTTAGTCACATTTTTGATGACTAGTGTAATGACGAACTCAACAAAACTGGATAGGTTAGTTTTGTACACTTATTATTACCTGATATTCAGATGTAATTAATTATGTATAAACTTACGCCTATATCCCCGAAGGGGTAGGCAGAGTTGCTAGCACCCACGTTTTGCCAGTTTATGTTTAGGTCCCAATGTAATAGGTGGCGAGCCTATTGCCATTAACCGGGCACTTATAAACCTGCGATAAATACACACATAACTTCGAAAAGTATCGAAAAGTCATTGGTGTGTACCACCTGGACATGGTAAAACCCGGGATCGAACCCGAGACCGCGTCGCAGCAGTCCATTACCCATACCACTAGGCTACCGCGGCTATATTTTATATATTATACAAGTGATATAAAGTTAGATTGACATTAAATTTAATACCAGTATGATATCATTTAGATACCAATATCATAATACTCGTATTTGAGAAAGTCTTAGTAGTCTCCACTTCAATATAAATCTTTAATTGCAGAATAAGTCTTATCAATAGATATCTACAATGAGAACATTCTTTTATAATTGTGTTGTAGGTAGGTAGCATTTCTTGACGTAAAGGTGGTATATAGTTCGAGAAGATGGTTCCCTGGGTCACACAGTGTACAGGGAGCCCACTCACACTGACCGATACCTGCACGCCAGCTCGCATCACCATCCCCGTCAACTGAACTCTGTAGTGACGTCACTTACCGACCGTGCATATAGTCTATGCGACGAGGAACATTTAAATGCTGAAATTGTACACCTAAGGGGCGTTCTACAGAGAAATGGTTACAAGAAGCGGATCATGCCACCTAGATACACACCAGCACCTAAGCGCCTGGACTATAAGGTTGAACGACAACCCGCGTACTTACCATACGTGAAAGGAGTGACAGATAAGGTCGCTAATATTTTAAAGAAGTTCTCGGTAAAAACTATCTTCACTCCTTTTAAGAAACTGTCTCAATACCTACGCACACCCAAAGACAGTTTTCCCTTAGAACATCCAGGTGTTTATAAAGTTGACTGCAGCTGTGGGAGCTCCTATATAGGCCAGACCAAACGTACTGTCTCAAGCCGCATCAAGGAGCACATCAGGGCGGTCAAAAACAACGAGCCACAGAAATCGGCTATCGCTCAACATCTTTTGGAGGAGGGGACGAATCACTGGATTGAGTTACATAACCCTCAGATTCTCTCGACAGAACGCCACTACATACCCAGAATGGTGAAAGAAGCAATTGAAATTAAAAAGTACAAGAACTTCAACCGGGAGGATGGGTTTCAACTGTTGAGTGTCTGGCATCCAGTGATCCGTATGTTCACAAGGCCCAAACAAACTACAATTCCAAAAACCGTGCCAGCCGATACTGTGAGTGTTGTGTGTCGTGAACGTGATCGAGTGCGTAGTGAGAACGCGGACAGTGGTAGTGGTGACGCGCGTCAGAAACGAGTGAGGAAGATGGTAGACCGATACGGTTTGCCGAGTAACAACTAGCTTGCAGAACTTTTAGTACATCCGTGATCATGGTACTTGTAACAGTGCCGAAATATCAGATTCTCGAAAAAGATACTAAACATGGTAAATATCCCGTTTATCATTCTAATTTTAATTTAGGTAGGTAATGTATCAAAAGAGTAGTCTCATTGTCCACCAATGGAGAAAGGATCCAATCCAAGGAGAAGAGGGAACAATTTAAACTCTTGTCCACTTTCAGGGACAGAAAGAATTATTTTTAAAAATGATGTCATTGTAAGATACAATTGGGCGGGGAACAGCCGGAATAATCGAAATCAAGTTATTCTTCATTTAAATACATGGGAATACAAATTTTATAAAATCGAGATTTGCTATTTCATTTGAAATTGGAATTCACTTTTAAACTTTCGCGATCATGGATGGTATTGGTATAGGAATAGGTGAGCGTAAACCTGACAGCATTAATTCCGGTGAAGTTAATATAATCGTATATTTTCATTCAATTGAAAACAACTACATTTTCACAAAATTATGCGCATTTATTGGTGATATCACTCTGTAACCGTGTTAACTACACGACAAAACGGCAACGCGAACTGAGTCTTATATGACACTTACGACATTAGTACGCTCAAGAGACTTGTGTACCCTTTATATTCCTAACTCCTTTATAGTCTCGACTCGAATTAGACGGGTCTGACATTTTGCAACATTAGACCTGTCTGCTGCGGTACAGTACGGCGATACCACTGCTGAGTACTGCGCCATGGAATACGTAATTAAATTGTAGTTTATAAACTTGTTGCCTGGACGAGTTTTAGTACTTGGAACATTTTATCGAAATTCCACTACAACTATAATGTTTTCTACTTCAAAAAGTATGTCTTGTTGTTTATATATATATGTACAATCTTCTATTCTAGTATCATAATTAAGGTTACAATATTTACATGAACTAGTCTTGAAATCTTATCTATTTTGTTTACAAAATAAATGTTTGTGATCCATTTTTCTATATACTAAGCAGTTATTATTTTAAAATTATATGGCATCTTTAAGCTCATAACACACTTTAGTTCTCACTAGCATAATACATCAATGCTTAACTTTCAGCCAGTGTCCCTGCAAGTTTTCCAGCTGTAGTCACAGTGCTATACAAATGGAAAAACAGATATAGAAGTAAACCGACACAGAGAATAAAAAACACTATGCAGAAACACACAACACATTCTGACAGGTAGATTTTTATTCTATCTGTGCGGCTTATGCGATCCCCTGTAACGTCCACACTTGAATAAGTCCACATTGGTCCGCTTCACTAACCTGCAAAAGAAAATGTGAATTAATGCTCGTTATTATCATATTGGACATTATTGAATGGATGTCACCTGCATTGCTATTGATTATTCAGTGAACGAGCATTGTCCCGCTTTAGTACGTATCTACGTAATGGATATTAAATTTTGTAATTTTATTGTTTGCTTTGTCATTTCATTCTCATTTTAACGGTGATGAGAGAGAAAAATGCTTATTTTACGTAACGTTCGAGTCCTTAGAAAGTTGGATAAAATATGTATATTAATTTATATAATTTTTATGATCATTTTTCGAATAAATCCCACTTCCTACCAATATCATAAATATTTGTGAAGATGTTTGTATGTTCGGATGTTTGTTACTCAATCGCGCTCTAACGATTGAACGTGTCTGGTGGAAATTTGGTACAACGATTATTGTCTGGAGGTTTTTTATCCCTGGAATAGGTTCCCATGGACCGCGGGGAACAGCTAATAGTTACATAAGTATGTCAAAAAACATAATCTTGATATCCGAAATAAATGATTAGAATAATTCATCAATCATATAAGTTAGAGGATTCATATTGCCCGGCCAGAGCCAGCTTAACTTATAGGGACGCTAGAAGTTAGGGTACTTCTCGTATACTGCTGGTTGACAGCAGTAGGCTAGTTAGCTATTGCTTGAGGCTTAAAATATAGAAACGAACTTTAGGCGTAACTGCCACGCCTTCAGTGATTTATAGGCAAAAATATGTATACAGATAATACTTGTCATATAATACAGAACTTATTGTTTGTTAAGTCTGTCTGGGTGTACGAACTTTGTGTCCTTTAATCGAATATGTTTCAAGCACAGACTGTGGTTTAAAGCCCAGCGTTCAGGACGGTAGATCCCTAAAATTGGTATTTGTTATAACTCGCTCCTTGGTCAGTCCCTCGTTCCCTTCGCTTAGGCTGCAGCGTGTTGTTATTGTTATACCGAATGAAAAAGCAACCAAGTTTCCTAGGTTGTAGGTAGGTATCTAGATTGTTGGTACTTAGATACTAGATTTAAAGAACAGTAGGTATAATTATTTTACATCAAAATATATGAAATCATATTGCTGAATTTTATATAAAAATGTTATATCATATGAACTGTTAAACGAAATTGGTTAATATCCTTCCACAAAAACCACCATTGTTCATGTTACAAAATTGAGCGAAAATTGAGTGCAAAATAGCCGTACAGTAAATGAGTTATTAATTCTGTAATTTAACGGAAATTATAGTGCAGTGCATGACATGAGCATCGAGGTCATTGTACTATATAAAGTATTTTCATTGGTAGTCATCAGCTCAACATCAGCTAGTGTTAACATAATATTGGGGAGCCGTGGACACGTTCGTGACCTCGAGGGGTAGCTCCATCGTGGACCTATCTTTCGCGAGCCCCTCGTTGGCGCGACGTGTTCAGGGCTGGCGCGTCGTTTTGGGGGAGGACACAAGTTCGGATCACCGATACATTCGGTTTGACGTGTCCCCCCCTGCGAGCGACGCGCCGGCTGCACCGGCTCCACCCGAGCCACGTTGGGTGCTTAAGCGACTTGATCGGGAGCTCCTCCTGGAAGCCGCCATCGTACAGGCCTGGGCCCCTGCGCCGGACAGGCCTGTCTGCATAGACGATGAGGCGGTGTGGTTCCGGGAGGCCATGACCCGTGTCTGTGACGCGGCGATGCCTAGGGCTCCGCCCTATAATCCGAGGGGTCAGGTCTACTGGTGGTCGTCGGAGATCGCGCAGCTCAGACGGGGCTGCGTGATCACGCACCGCCGGTGGGCCCGATTCCGTAGGAGGCGTCGCCGCCCCGCAGATGCGGAGGCCCGAGAGGCGGAGTTGTACGAGGGATACAGGGAGGCCAGACGAGCCCTCCGATCGGAGATAAGGCGTTCCAAACGGGACGCCTTCCGCGAGCTGCTGGAGACGCTGGAGCGGGACCCTTGGGGGCGGCCCTACCGGATGGTGAGGGGCAAGCTGCGCCCCAAGGCCCCGCCGTTAACCCGGTGTCTCCAGCCGGATCTGCTCGGAGGAGTTGTTGGCTCCCTGTTCCCAGCACGGGCGGTGGAACATGTTCCACCGCAGATGACTCCGCCTCGGTTGCGCATGGCGCCCGACGTGGAAGACGACGACGTGCCCGAGGTCACTTGGGTAGAACTAGAGCTGGCGGTGAGAAGGCTAAGAGCCAAACACACCGCCCCGGGACCCGACGGCATTCCAGGCCGAGCGTGGGTCCTAGCTCTAGTCGACGACGCTCTCGAGCCCCGACTGAGAGGGCTTCTCAGCGCATGTTTGGAGCGGGGCCAGTTTCCGAAATTGTAGAAGACGGGGAAACTGGTCCACATCCGAAAGGAGGGGCGCCCGGCGGACTCGCCGTCCGCCTACCGGCCCATAGTGTTGCTCGACGAGGTGTACAAGCTCTTTGAAAGAGTAATTGCGAAGCGCCTCGTCGAGCACCTCTCAAGAGTGGGGCTGGACCTGGCGGATGGCCAATATGGCTTCCGCCAGAGGCGCTCCACCGTGGATGCCATCATGCGCGTGAGGGCTCTGGCGGAGGATGCAGTAGCGCGGGGTGAGGTGATGTTGGCGGTGTCCCTGGACATCGCCAACGCGTTCAACACCTTGCCCTGGAGTTGCATTAGGGAGGCGCTCGTGTATCACGAAGTGCCTCTCTACCTCCGCCGCATAGTCGGGGCGTATTTGACGGAGAGAGCCGTCATCTACCCAACCGTGACCGGTCTCGGTCGGCGTGAAATGTCGTGCGGTGTTCCACAGGGATCGGTCCTGGGGCCGCTCCTGTGGAACATCGGATACGACTGGGTGCTTCGCGGTGAGCTCGTAGGCGGTGCCGCCGTCACGTGCTACGCGGACGACACGCTCGTGACGGCGTGCGGGGCGACGTACCGCGAAGCGACCCGAAAGGCCACGACCGCGGTTGCCCAAGTCGTTAGGCGGATCCGGCGGCTGGGTCTCCAGGTGGCCCTGCATAAAACCGAGGCCCTGTTCTTCCATGGGCCTCGGAGCAAGCCACCCGAGGGATCCAGTCTCATCGTGGGAGGAAATCGCATCGGCATCAAGCCCCAAATGAAATATTTGGGGCTCGTGCTCGACGGCCGATGGGACTTCGGAGAGCACATCCGAAGTCTGGCCCCCAAATTGAAGGGCACAGCTCTTGCTCTGGCTCGGCTGTTGCCCAACATGAGGGGGCCCGATGACTCCTGCAGGAGACTTTACGCGGGGATCGTGCGGTCCATGGCCCTGTATGGGTGCCCAATATGGGCGGAGGCCCTGAGGACCAGAACTGTGCGGATGCTGCGCGCTCCGCAGCGAGTTCTGGCCATCAGGGTCATCCGAGGGTACCGCACGATCTCCTTCGAGGCGGCGAGTCTCCTTGCCGGAACTCCGCCATGGGACCTGGAAGCGAGAGCCCTTTCGCAACTGTACCAGTGGCGAAAGGAGGCGCGGGAGCAGGGATGGAACCCCGAGCCTCGAGAAATCGAGGCCGTGCAGTCCCAGCTCCGCCAGGCCATCGTGGTGGAGTGGAAGGAACGACTTGGGCAACCAAGCGCAGGGCACGCCGCAATAACGGCGGTAAGGCCCATCATGGAGGATTGGCTGGAGAGGCGACACGGAAGCCTCTCCTACCGACTGACGCAGGTGATCTCTGGGAAGGGGTGCTTCGGGGACCACCTGCATCGGATCAGGAAGGAGCCAACGCCTGAGTAACATCACTGCGACGCGAGCGAGGACTCAGGGCTGCACACGCTGGCGGACTGCCCGGCGTGGGAGGCGCCGAGGCGTGACCTCGTGGCAGCCATCGGGGTGGGAGTCCTCTCGCTCGGCAGCATGATTGCGGCAATGGTGCGGAGCGCGAGCGCGTGGGCCGCCGCCGCCTCCTTCTGCGAGCATCTAATGCTCGCGAAGGAGGTGGCGGAGCGCGCCCGGGAGAGACTTAGAACTCTCTCGGTCCGCCGAGCCCGCAACTTGCTCGCCGCGCGTCGCAGGCAACTCAGGCGCCGGAGGTCGCTTAACGACCTCCGTCCTCCATGAGCGCAGGCCTGGGGGTGGCGGGTGAGGCCACCTGTCACCCCAGCAGAAGCAGGCCGGGACGGTGGGGCGACTAGCGCCCCTCCCCCAAACCGGGGCAAGACGGGGACACCGTGGTTCCCAAACCCGAGGGGGCCATCTCGAAACCGGAGATGGCCCAGGGTCAGTCGGGGTGCGAGGGATATGCTCTATTTGCAACCTTACACCCCGGCGTCTGCAGACCCGAGACGGCGTGCGGTTTTAGTCGGTTCAAGCCCGACATAACCGCCCCCGCTGGCCGGCGGGGGGGTATCCGAGGGGATTTCCGCACGAAAAAAAAAAAAAAAAAAAAAGTGTTAACATAATATACGTATTATTAAAATGATGAACATTTTATTCTACTTTGGAGAATGGTTTACACGTAATCTATTCGACTTGTAACAAAAAGCCTTTTGTTCGATCTCCTACTCCTTGTTTTGATTTATCTCCACTTTTACGAGAGCTAATGCCGTCTGACACCTTCTAATGATAGAAATAATAATGCGGCGAGGCCGCGCTGGCGGCCAAGGTCCGCCGGTAGCCCTGGGGCTATCCTTTCGAGGGCTTACCCGGGGTGCCCGGCAATGGACACTTGGGCAGGACACCGTGCGGTTTTAGTCGATGCACGACATAACCGCTCCCGCTGGCCGGCGGGGGGGTATCCGAAGGGACTCCGCACGTAAAAAAAAAGGGTAGGTAGGTCTTATAATTTCTATGCACCCAACCCTGAGGGAAATATTTGCACCACAGGGCCTTGTCCGTTCCCGAGGGGGCCATCTTGAAACCGGAGATGGCCCAGGGTCAGCTGGGGTGCGAGGGACATGCTCTATGGACAACCTTACTCCCCGGCGTCTGTAGACCAGAGACGGCGTGCGGTTTTAGTCGGTTCAAGCCCGATATAACCACCCCCGCTGGCCGGCGGGGGGGGGGGGGGTATCCGAAGGAATTCCGCACGAAAACGAAAAAAAGGGCCTCGTCCGTTAATCAGCAGGTGGACCGAATTACAGGCGAGGTGAACTCGGCCCTTGAAGATCTTGCTAGGGCTAAACCATATATTATAGTTGCATGGTAAAAATCGCATAAAGCTGTTAAATACTACAGTCTTTTTCCTTTCATTGCAAAAAATCATGGGTGAACATAAAATATATAGGAGGATCTAAATAAGGTTTAGATAATCGCATAAGCACCATTTATCTTTATTTATAAACTACTTGATGCCCGGGACTCCGCCCGCGGAGCGGTCGGTTATTGTTTTTTTGGTCGTATCTCTAGTTCTACTTAACCTATTGCAATCAAACATATGGCAGATTTAAAGCCTGATCAAGACCTTTCTAAAAGAAAAAACCGCATAAAAACTCGTTCCGTAGTTTTTATGTCCATAGCGAACAAACAGAGAAGTGTTCCAAAAAAATATTTTTGTGTTCGGAATCATTTATTTAACATAACCCAAGTATTTCTTTTTAATAAATCCAATATACAGAAACAACCAATTTATAATTCAATTAAATTTTTAAGCATTTTGTATGCTTACTTTTTTCTAAAGATTTAGATCGGAAAAAGAGAACATATCTGGGACGTGTCTAGGTGGCTCAGTTGGTCAGAGCATTCCCCCTGTAAGGGACTGGTCGCGGGTTCAAGTCCCGTCCTAGATGTTCTGTTTTTCCGATCTAAATCTTTAGAAAACAACAATTTATAATTTTATAATAGTATAGAAAACAATGATTCTATTCAACTAATTGCAATGAATCTTTGCTTTTATTCTTGGTCCCAAAAGTTAAGATACTGCCTCTGATGATACTGATGCTCAAAGCACAAGGTGTTTTTGGGGCCCCACTAAACTCTTCTGAGTCCAAGTCAACCTCACTTGCAAGACAATACACCTGCTGATTGACGGACAAGGCTCTAGCGCAGGTTTTTCCACTCGGGGTTGGGGATCTCCCAATCCCGAGTGGAAAAACCTGCGCTAGATCGGACGTCAGTCGCTCCGGCGACTTATCGCTCGACGACTTATACGCCTAAAAGCCGTATAAGTCACTAAAATGAGGAGAAGGAGTAAGAGGCGAAGGCTTCGGATACAACCGAGAACAACACAAATATCATGATAATGCTTACAGCACCTCAGAAGCTCAAAAAGCTTTATTGTAGGTCGCTAAAATTTCAACTGATACTCATCATTTTCATTCATGACTATTTGATTTTTGACTGCACCTCACAGCACAGTTAAGGCTTGAATGTTTTTAAATCTACGTTTTTCAACATGCCTTATTATTAGATTATAGTATAGATATAATAATATTATGAAATGACTAGCTGTTGCCCGCGGCTCCGCCCGCGTGGAAATCTGTTCCTATTCCCGCTTCCCATGGGAACATATTCCCGAGATAAAAAGTACCCTGTGTGTTATTCCAGACTATAATCTATCCCTAGACTAATCATATTTTTTAAATGATTTATTTATCTGTTTGATTTGTTTGATTTGTTTGGCGGCAAACGGATAAATAAATCATTTAAAAAATATGACGGATTTGAGGATGTTAATTTGTAGATATTCCACTAGTTGATTAAATTTTCTTTATATTTGTAACAAAAAATATATATGTCATCGCTAAAAATATTGAGATAATTGAAACGAAAAATTTATTTTAAAGAGTGTTTCTTTGCAATTTTTTTAACAAGAAACTGCTCTATTTATCCAAAATGTTTTTGGATGTGCGTGAACAGTAGATAATTAGCTGTATATATAAAAAAAATCAACTGTCTAGCATCAGTAATCTTAGAGAAAGAGAGAAATAATCTTAGAAACAAAAAATAAGCATAATTATGGTAGCTTGCGTCCAGACAGGGCCTTAATTGAACGCAGCGTTAGCGCGGCGCAGACGTCACACAATTTTGTTGTCGTTTCGGTATCATCACTAACAAAATGGATTTCGACGAGGAAACACTATTGATGGCTTTGCTTTTAAAAAGAAAATTAGTGCGAAGACGAGAAAATAAAAATAAAAGGATTTGGGAGAATCCATTATGGAGTGTACGACCAAGTGAAAGTGATTATTTTGTGCTTTATTCTAAACACTTAATAAATGATTCAAATTATTTTTATTCTTACTTTCGAAATGCAAAACCCTTATTTGATGAATTGTTACAACAAATACAAACTGATATACAATATCAGGATACACATTTGAGGCTTTGTGTATCTGCAGAAGAAAGACTTGTTATTACTTTAAGGTGAGTAGGTATAATTAATTAAAAAAAAAAAACAAGTTTAATATTTGTACTTTTATTTTCTGTATTATACGCTATAAGTACTTATAAAGAAATGCGATTGAAATTAAGATAAATATTATTCGTCGGTCGGATGCGAACAGCATTGTACATGACGCCGCAGTAACGCTGCGCATGCGTCGCGCCTGCGCGACGCTAGTGCAGCGTACTCGTATGTTCCAGCAGAGACGCCGCGACAACGCGACGCACGCGTGGCTTTGTCGCGGCGCCTGCGCTGCGCATACCTTCATCGAACGCCTACGCGGGATAAACGCTAGTGTGAAGGCAGTCTAAGGGGTGCGCGGGGCGTTACAAAGACATGTCTAGGATGCACGTACGTTCTGTTTGTCCCGCGCCTCAGCGGATGATGATGATGCGAAGTGTGTTATAATAATAGAAGCAAATTGAGGACTATTGTCTCTGGCGTGAAAAGGTGTAAGTATTGTTTATAACGACATCGTGATTGATGGTCTTTAGAAACGTTAGAGCAGTGTCATTGTTTTTATCGGCACGTCATACTTTCGTATTTACATCGAGTTTACATATTTCATGAAGTAAAACACCGAACAATTACCAACTGAAGTTTTAATTACATTCCCACTGCTGCGTAATTTGAAATCACACTTGCTAGAAAATATGGACTATCAAAACACACAAAAAACTGTTTGGAAAACATACCAAGTACCTACCTACTCAGTTACAAAAAAGTAATAAAACTATGCAAATAATAAATAACTAGTTTGTATCGGGTCTTTTACTAGGTTTTGGTATTACACAACCGAGTTGTTACTACAGCTGTTTCATTTTAAATACATTCAATTATCAATAAAATTTGAAAGTAAATTTACTCACATTTATGGTATCCAAAGCACTGCACTATTAAACAAGTATAGTATTTGTAACAATCCTATTACTGTCCTACATCCATGCACAATTTTATTCACTTGTTTCTTTATATCACGATATTTCGCGTTTATTTATCAAAATGGTGTGCGCATGCGACTATCGTCTGTCTCAGTTTGTAAACGTTTGCCTTATACTTCAACCGCACCGTGCGACCATTGATTGTGGTGTACGGTCGCTAACTAAAGTTCGCCACCTTATCAAAACATCTCGCACAAATATCGTCCTTACGTCAAGGTCGCAATGCCTGACACAAAGTATATATACAAGTTGTTTAAAAATTTTTTTTTGTTCCTTTTACATTGTGATAAAGAACACTTGTTACATAATTTTTCGAAATTGAAGCTATTATAAATCATCGGCAAAGATATTATTAAAATAAAGTAAATAATTACTCTATTTTAATAATATTACAGTATGCCTGGAATGTCAATGTTTATTATGAGTACGATAGTATAATTTACTCAATCTTCATTGTTTTATGGCAATATGACATTTATAATAATAATTTTATGAAATGAGTCAATTGCTTCTAGAATACATTTGCTAGCTGAGGAGATTGTGTTCTTTATAATCATTAATGTAATGTATTTAAGTTAAATGTAATCATTTTGAACGTATGGGATCCCAACAAGACCTTTGGGGCCAAGCCAGTCGCACATGCAAGTGTGTCACTCCTACTGATTATCGGAAGAGGCTCGGGCGCAGGTTTTCCCCAAGGGGTTGTGTCATAAACCTGACCAACGCATTCCCTAAACCGCACCAATATAGAGAGTGGATGTGGACCCACTCGACGGGAAAGTACCTACCACTCTCTTGATATCGACTTTTGTACGGTTTGTGCTATTATAAGCCAGCATGCTGGGGGCATTATTTTTCCTCTACATTAAAGCGCAGGCCACACTGCCAGCTGACGGACGGAGCGGGCGGAGCGGGCGGGTGAAGCGAGCGAAGGAAACTACGCGAACTATTGGCGAGCCAAACTAAGGGTTATAACGTTCTTCTAGGGTATGATCATGGACTTCGGTATATATCATCACATTATTATAGGTCTGATAGGAGCAGAGCAATATAAATCTTAGTTAATATCGATATAATTCTTCTATTTCATATCAGTTCTATTTCATATGAAATATCAGTTACCTACGTAATACAAAAGATAGTTGATTACGAACTCATAAATATTTCATAATCAATATCATCAAGCTATTATATTAAAGAACCGGGCAGAATTTATTATGATCTTACATCTAAAAAACCTCATAACTATCAAAATTAGTAATTGATAATATAACAATGAAATAACCTTAATACTTTCATTTTTGGATCGATACTACTGCAAAAGTAAACATAACATAACATAAACTCACGTCTATATCCCCGAAGGGGTAGGCAGAGGTGCTAGCACCCACATTTCGCTAGTTTATGTTTAGGTCCCAATGTAATAAGTGGCGAGCCTATTGCCATTAACCGGGCACTTATAAGCCTGCGATAAATACACACATAACTTCGAAAAGCATCAAAAAGTCATTGGTGTGTGCCATGGTAAAACCTGGGATCGAACCCGAGACCTCGTCTCAGCAGTCCATTACCCATGCCACTAGGCTACCGCGGCTTTTTTTTTTTTTTTTTATACCACTCAGGTGGCAGACAAGCTCACGGCCCACCTGATGGGAAGCGGTCACCGTGGCCTATGGAGGTGTGCAACACCAGGGGCGTCACACTCGCGCTGCCGACCCTAAAAAAAAAAGAAATTGCAAAGCAGGAATAGCCTTTAGTGTTCCGGGAAGACCAAAGGCTAGTCCCGCCTCTCCCCTCTTTTTTAGTTTTTGTGCTGTCAGAAGGAAGACTTCCCTCTGACAGCACAAAAACTCTCAGTGAGCTCTGGCTACCCTACTCACCGCCGGGAACACAACACGAGGTTATTATGGCCGCGGTATTCTGTAGGGCGGAGGTACTTCTCCAGTCGGACTGCTCAGTTGGACGGGAATACCGTCATGTCCTACCACAGAATAAATAATAGTACAAGACCTCAAACTACTACCTAAAAGTAAACATACCTTTATCTATTTCGAACTTAACGTAGACGAATTCGCGGGCAACAGCTAGTTTAGTATAAAGCGACTTAAACTAGATATGTATTAGATATTTAGTTTAAAAATAGAGTAAAGATTATCGTCAGACTGTTACTGAGTCATAATTATTATCAATTATTTAAGGTTAATGAACCTTGTCTGCTTAAAAATAAATATATCTAAGTAGAACAATATTGGCGTACACTTTCTGCTACAAGCGTGTTGATTATGCTTATTAACTTATTAATTTCTAATAAAATAAGGTACCTAACTAAAATTCTAACAAGTAACGCTTTATTCTCGTGAATAAGCTGGTAAATCAGTAAAAAGGAAATGAAATCTTCAAAATTTAATGAAAAGAAATATTAAGTTTGAATGTTTGTAATGTAAAGTTTTACGACAGTATTAAGTATATAGCTTAGCCGTATTAGTGAATGTCTGCTTAGGCAGGTACTTATTTGAAGCTTTATTGCTCTTATTGGTCGTTAAGATTACTAGTGTATGTAAGAATTTTTTTTTGCTTACTTTTTCTTCAAAAAAAAATTCGTGTATGTACGGCTTTGCGACAACAATATTTAAATTATTAGTGTATTCATTTACATAGGTCCAAGTGTAGGTATATAACCCAAAATAAGCTTCCTTCTTACTTAATAAGTTAAACACTTACCATTTACCGGACTTCCGTACATTCGCTCATACATTATTTTGAAACGGGGTGAGATATTAGGGGTGAAATTTTAAACGTGTAGATTGATTTCTAACCAGAAGCAGCTATATGAAGTGCGTGCTTCTTACTTCCAAAATGGCGGACTTTCTATATACTTCCATCCCCTATTTAACCTTCTTATGGTTAAAATTCTTAAAAACGCTTATAGCGTCTATAAGCGTTCATCTATTTCTAACCAGAATCAGGTGTATGAAATTTCGTGTTACTATCTTGTTTCTGAGTACACTTACCTCGGGCAGATTGTGCAGTTGGGTAAAAACAATTTTGAGAAGGAGGCCAAGAGGAGGATCCAGCTAGGCTGGGCAGCGTTTGGGAAACTACGTCGGGTTTTCTCGTCATCCATACCGCAGTGTTTGAAAACGAAAGTTTTCAATCAGTGCGTCCTACCCGTAATGACCTACGGAGCTGAGACGTGGACACTCACGGTAGGGCTGGTCCACCAGTTCAAAGTCGCTCAGCGAGCTATGGAAAGAGCTATGCTCGGAGTTTCTCTGAAGGATAGGATTCGTAACGAATACATCCGACAGAGAACCAAGGTTATCGACATAGCTCAAAGAATAAGCAAGCTGAAGTGGCAGTGGGCCGGCCATATCTCGCGAAGAACCGACAACCGCTGGGGTAAACGTGTTCTTGAGTGGAGACCGCGACTCGGCAAACGTAGTGTAGGACGCCCTCCGGCCAGGTGGGATGACGATCTGCGAAAGACTGCGGGCAGATGCTGGATGCGGCAAGCTGAAGACAGGGCGCTATGCCGCTCATTAGGGGAGATCTATGTCCAGCAGTGGACTAGAATAGGTTGATGATGATCTTAGAAAATGACGGACTTCCATACAAACGTTCATCCCTGTTTTGCCACCTTAGGAGTGAAATTTCCGAAATTCCTTTCTCTGTGGATACCTTTTTTTTTTTTACGTGCGGAAATCCCTTCGGATACCCCCCCGCTCGTGTCTCGACTAAAACCGCACGGTGTCCTCCCCAAGTGTCCGTTGCCGGGCACCCCGGGTAAGCCCTCGAAAGGATAACCCCAGGTTCTGTGGATACCTAAAACATAAAATGCATCTACTGCCGAAATTTCAAGATTGTAGGTCCAGCGGTTTAGGTTCTGCGTTGATCTAATCTACAACAACTATACTAAACTCTGGGAGTGCCGACAGAAGTGAAAACTAGAACAATTACGTGAGCATTTTTGAAATCGTCAGGATGTATATTAATACTCCTCTGCTTACTCTATCAGGGATTTACATACAACCGTCAGCATATATTATCTGATAAAAAAAAATCATAGAAATCGCATCTTTCAGCAATATTACTGAAACTTCGAAGTGCCATATAGCGGATTTAGTTTCAAAACGCTAAGTTAACATGCTGCTGCTGCCACCTATTTCAGATTTTATAAAGTGACGTTGCGCTACTACGTGATACAACGTAGACGAGCTAGATGGCGCTGTTTAAAATATTTACAGAGGTGTCGGAGCGTTCGGGGCCGATGACGCGAGTTCCATGATTTTTGTTAACCCAAAAACTGGTCAGCGCGCCTAAAGAAGGCGCGAAGAAAAATGATGGCGCGTGAACCAGTGTTTTTGTCGAGGCCGTCAAATTAAGAAACACTATTTTAGAATTGGAAGCATCTGAATTTACTGCCTTCACTTTCTGGACTACACCCTAGCTGCTAACGATATCTGACGCGGTGCAGTCAAATGACGGACTGCCTATATTAAAAATGATCCAATTTTTTCATTTACATAATTTTCATTAGTCCAACATCTATTAGAACCGGTTCATTTATGCCATCAATAGCACTTGCGTGGACTATCTTTAATAAGTATCTCATTACATGGTAAATTAATAAGTATTTTCCAAGAGCTTCTGCGTACTCCGCATGTAGGTAAGCCCCCCAAAGGACCGGGGAAAAAAGGCAGATACCTAAGAAGAAGGAATAATATTATAAAAATAGCAATATTATAATACAATTTCTATACTTAATGCTAATTTCCAACAAAAATTGGGTTTTCTGAGACCTAAACTAGGCAAATAATTAATTAACAATTAGATATAATTATCAAATTAATATTAATATCTGGGTGACCGGGATTTTTCGATGAGCTAGATCGATTTATAGCCTTCGAAATACTAAATTTCATGAAAATCATTGGAGCCGTTTCCGAGTTTCAGATTATACGTACAAATATATACAAAAATATATTTGTCGACCAATGAATATATCATTAATATTTTAATTCGGCCGGGTGCACGGTGGTACGGCCGAATTTTGTGACAAATTTGTGTCATCAAATTTCTACCACCTGGTATCTGAAAAACCCTCCATAGTAATCCAATTTCGGTTTGATTGCGTTCAGGGGTCAGCTAGTGCATAGCCGGGCAGGGGGATTGTGGTCGCAGCACTAGTGGGACCGGTGGGTGTCACGCGGTGCTGCGATGACAATCCTCTTCTGATGAGGCCGTCAAGCTGAGTGCCACCAGTGTTAACATGGTACGTGTATGTAGTGGTGAACCTCTTTCTTGAGACTTTACCTTCAGCTTACCATCAGGCGAGGTGAAGTTAAATTGACGTGTCCTATAAAAAATATATAAGAAAAATAAAATATGAATTGACCAAATCGCACGTCGCTTGTCTCGGGTCACTAATGCCAGGGTGTAAAGTATAAGGTAATTTCTTTTTTAACAACATTAGCTGTTGCCCGTGGTTTCACCCGCGTGGAATTCTGATCCCGTTCCCGCTACCCATGGGACCTTATTCCACCACCACAACCTATATAAGATACACAATTCCACCATACATCATTTTGTTCTATCTCAAAGGGTTTAAGCAGCGTTTTCGCTGAAAGCTCCTGCCTATTTTTTTCGATAACTCCAACAAATATCATTATATTTTGGCCAATGTATACAAAAATCTTGCTCGAGAACCAGTTTTTCCATTCGTGAAATCAGTATGATAATCGGTGCAGTAGGTCTTGAGTTTATCGCGAACAGACAGACAGGCAGACGTAGCGGAGGACTTTGTTTTATAATGTATATATGTATATTTATATTTGTTTTATAATATTATATGAATCGCTACATTTATTTAAAAAATGCATCTTTTTATCCGCATTCTAGAACCCATAACACAAGCTAGTTAAGCTATGTTTACTTTGTCTCTAGATAGCACTGTGTAGAATGTAAAAAAAATATCTACTCATGAATAAATGGATATTAAAAATCACAGATTAAATGCTTGGTCAATTCGCTACGAATTATAAAAGTGCAGAGACAAGCAAGCGCTAAATGGAATCTAAGAAACCTAAAAAGTTTAGGATCAAGTAATTACGAGAGCTTCGAGAATTTCAAAGAGAAAATGAAGAAACGGCGCAAAGCGGCTACGTCACTTATCGATCGGGTATTCAGCATCCAGTTACTGTCCAGACATTCTCTGTTCATGTGCAGGTGTTTAATGTCCTTTTTAGGGTTTCGTTGCCAAATGGCAAAAAACGGAACACTTACAGATTCGTCATGTCTGTCATGTCACAGCCACTTTTTTCCGAAACTATAAGAACTATGTTGTTGAAACTTGGTAAGTAGATGTATTCTGTGAACCGCATTAAGATTTTCACACAGAAATAGAAAAAAAAACAATGAAATTGGGGGTCCCCATACTTAGAACTGAAACTCAAAAATTTTTTTTTCATCGAAGCCATATGTGTGAGGTATCTATGGATAGCTCTTCAAAAATGATATCGAGGTTTTTAATATCATTTTTTTCTAAACTGAATAGATTGCGCGGGAGCCACTCCCAAAGTGGTAAAATGTGTCCCCCCCTGTAACTTCTAAAATAAGAGAATGATAAAACTAAAAAAAATATATGATATACATTACCATGTAAACTTCCACCGAAAATTGGTTTAAACGAGATCTAGTAAGTAGTTTTTTTTAATACGTCATAAATCGTAAACCACTATTTTATTCAATCAACTCAAATATAAAAATAAAAAATTATTATATTACTTGCTTCTATGGAACCCTTAATGGGCGAGTCCGACTCCCACTTGGCCGCTTTTTGTCACATGAAATAGTACTTAGTAAATATTTCATATGTGAAAGTTCGAATGGATGGATGTTACTTAATCAGACCATAACAGTTGAAGGGATCTGAATGAAATTTAGCACAGAGATAGATCATTCTTTTTTTTTTTACGTGCGGAAATCCCTTCGGATACCCCTCCCCCGCCGGCCAGCGGGGGCGGTTATGTCGTGCATCGACTAAAACCGCACGGTGTCCTGCCCAAGTGTCCATTGCCGAGCACCCCGGGTAAGCCCTCGAAAGGATAACCCCAGGGTTACCGGCGAGATAGATCATAGTCTGGAATAACAAAAAGGGTTTTGACTTTTCTTGAACTATGGTACATTTTATACTGAAGCTGGCTAACATACCTACTTATATAATAATATTCTCAGATATGGATACAAAATTAAAGCAATAGTTTAGCCTCAATTAAGTACGATTTATCTAACAGGGCAGGACCATCATTAACATTTACCTCGTAATCTTTGGTACGTCTGTTTGAGGGTCAATCGATCCGCCTGATGTATATGGTACAGAGAGCTGGCCGGCCGCTTCCAATATTCGATCTTCAATCTAAGATTATTTTCAATCCCGATTTTTGACAATCGATGGATCGACGCAGAATCGGTATTTCAATATGTCTATCTAGCCGCCAATACCCTAACAAAAAAGGGATCGGTCATAAATCTCGACCCTCTTACAAAAAAGTTGACGTTTTGGTTTACGCATGTTCAGTAAAAATACATGTGCTCATTGGTTAGTAAAAAGGTGATTATTACACAAAAATTGAATTATTATTTGTTTGTTAGTACTATATTCAGATATTAATCATTTCAAATATTCATAAATTAAAAATTAAAAGTAAACATCGGCTTGTATTTGATATAAAGTGAAACGGATCGCGAACTTCAAACAAAACAAAAATTCTAATGAACTTTTTTTATCACTGAAGATGCTATTTGAAAATTTGAAAGTTTCTCGGTGATTTGCTGTGTGTTTTATTATATTTTTGTGTTTATATGTACCTCGGGACGAAAGTCTTAAGACAAACGAGTCGCTGGTGCGCGCGGATTGTTTTGTAATTATCTATGCTTGGTGAGTTTGAGCTCATCCACTGCCGTAGCACCCCGTGGTGCTATCCTCAAAAGACGCAAAAGAAACGTGTATAGAACATTTTAGGAGTAAACAATAATTACTCATTTAACTGTTATAGAGTTAAAACATTCTCTACTGTAGGTTTGTTTACCCTGAATCAGAACATAAGCTCGGCGTCGGTCAAACTTGCCAAGAAGTTTATTCGCCGAAATGTTTTTGAAGATGAAGCTCTCTCTTGTTCGCTGTCGCTACTATCCCAATCCCATAATTCCATTAATACTTCAAGATCACTTTCATCACTTTGAAATATTTCCTGCATGTTTTTTTATTAACTTTTCTTTCGACAATCGGCTAAATTTGGGAGATTGCATAAAAAGATAGATTCTGCTCAGAAACGGATCTGTCAAATGCGGAGATCGCATATAGAAAACGCATAACTGTCACTTTGGTACAAAAAGCGATCTAAAAGCGGCGCTCCCTCTTCCCAAAGATCGATTAGAAAAAAGGATCGATATACCGATCTAAAGATTGTTTATTGAAATAGTAAAATCAAGAAATGGTTTGAATTATCAATTTAAATTATAATTATAAGTACAGAGCGAGGCCCGTCAGAACTCTCTCCCGGGGTGAAAGGCGTGGGTGGGCGGTCAAAGTCGTAAATTTTCAATAAGAAAAAAAATGATCAGGTGCAGTTCTGAAATTTGGTAGAATTATAGTTTTTAACTGTAGGAATCTAGGAAAATTATTGTCAGAAGTCTAGGTCGGGGCATAAAGACTGTCAGAAGTCGACAAGTTGTAAAGAAATTGTTTAAATTTAAACCACAAGGTGCAGTTCTGACAAATGCATTTTTATATTATTTGTTGCTTATCGAACCTGTATATAAATTGTCAGAAGTCTTAATAATGGTTAAGTACATAAAAATTGATGATATAGTTAGAGGTTGCTGAAGCGGCTATCGCGACGGAAAGCAACGTTTCGAATCTAGTTTTGAGTTAAAATAACAAGGTGCAGTTCTGACAATTGCATTTTTATATTATTTATAGCTTACCGAACCTGTACATATATTGTCAGAAGGGTAAATAATGGCTAAGTACAGAAAAATTGATGATATGGCCATAAGTTGCTGTAGCGGCTATCGCGATACAAAAGGAACGTTTCGAATCTAGTTTCAAAATTAAATAACAAGGTGCAGTTTTGGCTATTTATTTATTTTATTATTTAGACTGTTATTTCAATAAATATGCAATGACAAAAGGTTAAGCGAGGGAGATGAAAAAAATGATAAAAACGGTGATGCCGAGTAATCGCTGACTTAGACGACGAACTTTAAAAAAATAATTCGTAGGTACTCAAAAAAATTATAGAAAGTAAATAAATAATATAAAAATGAAATAAAATGGAGAAGTTTTGCCGAGAGTTTACAGGTACTTTATGATAAGAAGTTACTGAAGCATAAGATCCTTTTTTTATTTCAGATAATTTTATGCAAATTCGGCCATTTGTTTTTTTAATACCTCCTGTGTTGATAAAAGAGGGTCTAAACACATTCATCTGGAGCTACCTACTTCGTCTCGATTTTGCTGTTTATATCTTAGATGGTTTCGAGGATTTCAATACTCTCGGCAAAACTTATCGATTTTATTTCATTTTTCATATTATTTATTTACTTTCCATAATTTTTAGGGTTCCGTTGCCAAATGGCAAAAAACGGAACCCTTATAGATTCTTCATATCTGTCTGTCTGTCCGTCCGTATGTCACCGCCACTTTTTTCCGCAACTATAAGAACTATGCTATAGAAACTTGGTAAGTAGATGTATTCTGTGAACCGCATTAAGATTTTCATCCAAAAATAGAACAAGTTGAATTCCTGAGACGAGCTCAGCCGAATACAAGGGATTTGCGTTTTTTGCGATTTTTTCTTTATCTTGCAATGGTTCACCCCAGCACGAATCTATTACCGAAAACAGCTACTCGATAGCTAATCTCCTTCATACCCAAAACCGTGACAGAAAATTGGCAACGACGACGTCAACGACGTCGACGACAACTCGATAGCAATAGTGCTTTTCTAAAAAAAATCCCTAAAAAAGCAATAAATTTTGGGGGTACTTACAACTGAATCTCAAATTTTTTTTTTCTTCAAACCCATACGTGTGTATTTATGGATAGGTCTTCAAAAATGATATTGAGGTTCCTAATATCATTTTTTTCTAAACTGAATAGTTTGCGCGAGAGACACTTCCAAAGTGGTGAACTGCGCCCCTTGTAACTTCTAAAAGAAGAGAATGATAAAACTCAAAAAATATATGATGAGCATTACCATGTAAACTTCCACCGAAAATTGGTTTGAACGAGATCTAGTTAGTAGTTTTTAGGTAGATTTCGATGAAATCGATCTACCTATTGGTTTCTTGACTACTGTCGAATTTTAAAAAAAAATCTTCATAGGAGGTCTAGTTATGACCCCCTGAGTCCGAAATGACCACTGGTCAAAAAGTTTATATATTATATGTATGTATATATGTATGTATATAATATGTATGTATGGTTCCACTTCCCAAAATTTGCGGTCTCTCACTCTCACGGTCGTATTTTTGCCCCGATCGCTTTCAAACTGCGGTCAAAAATTGCTTGGGTGTAAACTTAGTTTAAGTTCGTGAACGGATGGAATCCGGCCTAAGGGGACGGTAGGACCTCACTTTTTGTGAAATCAGTTTTTCCTCAAAATTTCACGTTCCATGAAAGATATTCGAACTGTTCTAATTTTATCCCATAGTATACATGAATACCAACAACTTTTAATATAAACCTATAAGATTAAAACTTTAACTAAAAGTGGAGGGGGGAAAAACAAAATTTTTTCGGGAAAACAATCATCACTTCTGTTCGCGACAGACACTTAGTGAAAGTGAATTTTTGTGTTCCGTAAAAATGAAATTGAAAATTAGTGAATCGTAAAACAAGTGATTTGTGACAAAACAGTAAAATGATTATTTTAGACATTCAATTAACATAGCCACCGTACGCACGAGACGGTCGCAGCACCCTTTTTTGTTAATAGTTATAAGAATTTTATTATGTAAAATCACTGTATCGTAATTTAGTAAAATCAGCCATAAAAGCGCTGTTGTGTGAAATAAAGTTTATTCATTATATAGAGTCAGTGAGTGGCTACCATATAACAACCCATCTAATACCGTACGATGTATAATGTTTATGTAATCGACCAATAACGTCGCATGATAGAGCCCAACCACTCATAATTTCGAATGTAAACTGCTGTAATTAGTAAACAATAGTAAATACATATTAAAAACCCTTACCATGGGATGGGTGACCGCCCTACCCATCTTGTCGCATTTATATATTATAATTCTTGTACATAGTTTGTTAAATATAAGTAAAAAACTGTAAAATAGATAATGAAAAATCAATGTAAATTTCCGTGTAATTTGTTCGTATTTTGACGGCTTTCGTCATGGTAAAGTTTGAGAGTAGCTAAGCTGGCACAACATTTTGAACGATTGCGACATCTTAGCCGAGTCGCCAGCAATAGTCTTCGAGTTAACTCAGACTTTGCACTGATCAGATGGGCCATTATTAAAGCCATATTATTCAACCGAATTCTGTGTCTTATTTACTGGTGTTCCTGTTCAATCTAATTCGGAACCGTACCGCTCGCGGTCGGTTTATCCTTTCGCTTAGAGAGACGCACAGGGACGAGTATTTCTACTTTCCCTGACCTCGTTCGAAAGATACAGTCCACACCTCCGCTGCATGGCAGGGATAGAGTGTGCATACTGACGGCCAGTCCCTTTAAATGTACCTAAGGCGGACGTAAGCTGATCGCTGGCGTTTGGATCTGCGTTTATGACCAGATAGAACGTCACGTGAGGCTTGTTCGCCACATTTATTGGTCCTTCGTAGCCGGATTAAAAACGTTGCGGACCATTTATTGGTCCTTCGTTGCCGGATTAAGAGCCTGCTGGCAACATTTATGTGGTTCATTGCGAGCCGGATTAAAGCGTTGCTGTCCACTTGTGGATAGCTTCCAGCCGGACGTATCGCAAAACAGCCTGCTTTTCCCGTGCGTCTAAATTCTCGTCTAATTAGAGTCAGTGTTTTTTTAAAACAGTCGTTAGAGTCAGTTCCGCGTATTTATATCCGTTCTTATAAGACAAAATAGTCAAACAGTATACAGTAACGTGTGCGCGATTTATATCCGTATTATCACCAGTAAATAAGCCAGTTTTAACCAGTAAACTATAGAATCAAGTGAATCTGCGTTAAGTATCGTGTTAAACAGTAAAAACTACAGAATCAGTGAACCTGTGTTAAGTGTCGTGTGAATTAGTGCCAGCCAACATGCCGACCACCAGATCCAAAGCTTCAGAACCAAGCCAGCCTGAGAAGACTCTGGCTCGAGAAGAGATCCTCCGCCATGAGCAGCCGCCACGCTCACCCTCAATACCAGTCGGATCCGAGGTAAGCGCGCCATCGTGCATGACTCAACCGTCAACCAGTACACCACGGCCCCCTAGCGCCAAGACGCAAACAGATATCAGTAAAAAACCGTGGTGTCTGGAAGAGAATAGATCAGACAGTACGTTACGTCCAGTTGAACAGAAACCCATAGAAGGAGTACGTACCTCTGAGTCATTCAGCCGTGAGCCGTGCGTGACGATTAGATCCAGATCTACTATACATAGTAAATCGAGGGCGCGCAAACGTGCATTGAAAGCTCAGGAGGAGATGCTAAAAATTAAACTGCAACTAGCTGAGGTGGCACTACGCAGGGCTGAAGAGTCAGCCGAAGACACTGATTATGATGATGATGCCCATTCAAGGTCCGAATATGTTCGTTCGTGGTTACAAGAAGATGCGCCCTCGACACGACTCGGCTTAGAACCACGTTTTGTAAGTGGACACCTCCAGAAGGAGACCCACGAAGATGAGCCTCAGAAAGAGGTTCCCATCGTGCCCCGGGATGGGGGCACAGCCGAATTAAATGAACTCCAAAAGGAGGCACCAATGGTACCCCGGGTTGGGGGTACAACCGCTTATATTGAGCCTCAGAAAGAAACTCCTATCTTGCCCCGGGTTGGGGGCACAGCCGAATTTAACGAGCTCCAAAAGGAGACACCTTTGGTACCCCGGGTTGGGGGTACAACCGCTTATATTGAGACTCAGAAAGAGCCTTTTAACGTGCCCCGGGTTGGGGGCACAGCCGAATTTACCGTACAGTCAAATGAGAATTATTTGAAACCGTTTATTACCGAACTAACATCTGCTATAGCTGCGCTCGCTGATAGAAAACCGATGGAGGCTTCATTTACGTCCTCGTATCCATCAGCATCGAAGGTCATAATGACTTTACCAGTGTTTGGCGGGTCGCATACCGAATGGCTGTCATTCAAAGCGATATATGACACCACTAAGATGTATTTTAATGACATCGAGAATACAGCTAGACTCAGACGAAGCCTTAAAGGCAGAGCTCTAGAAATTGTTAGTTCCGAACTTATAGCAAATGCACAGCCGGAGCATATTATCCGAGAACTTGAGCTCCAATTCGGACGACCTGACTCCATCGCTCAATCAGAAACCGATAAATTAAGAGCATTGCCGCGATGTACCGAAGCCCCTAAGGACATCTGTACGTTTGCCAGTCGTATAAGGAGTAGCGTCGTCACTCTTCAGGCTTTAAAGAAAAACCATTATCTGATGAATGCCGAATTACTACGAATACTCACAGATAAGCTACCTAATTCACTCCGTGTTCAATGGTATCGCACGTATACCGAAAAGTATAACTCTACTCCTGATTTAGCTTCGTTCAGCGAGTACGTAACCGAGTATGCCCGCTATTGTAGTGCCTTCACACCAGCCGAGACTATCAGAGATAACAGAGATAACCGAGATAACCAGCCGAATCGTCGTGTCCCTCAGAGAGCCTTTACGGCCACTGAGAGACAGACCGAAGATAAGATCACACGTAAGTGTAGGATATGCGACTCTGAGGGGCACTACGCATCGAACTGTGAAACCTTCATCAAAGGAAACTCCGATAAGAGGTGGGACTTGGCGAAGAAACACAAACTATGTTTTCGTTGTCTTAAATTCCGCCATAGCGATCATAGATGTCAGATCAGGAAGTGTGGTGTAGACAACTGTCCGGCCTCTCACCACAGATTACTTCATTATAGTAAACAGAAACCTCAAGAAGAGACAGTCGCTAGTTCATTTATCCGATCAAGTAAGCAAGCCTTTTTAAAGATAGCACCAGTTAAACTCTCCGGACCGGCGGGAGAGATATTGACGTACGCTCTCCTCGACGATGGATCTACCATATCCCTCATAGATAGAGATATAGCAGCCGAGCTGGGAGCCCGAGGTAAGACTGAACCGTTTACCATTAAGGCCATTGGGGATACAGCGATCGATCTACCGGACTCACGAAGAGTCGAAGTCTATATAGGCAACCCCGATGGTACCAGCATCCCGTTGACGGTGAGAACCGTGCCCAAGCTGCAACTCTCGTCACAGACCATCAGCGAGACGGACATTGAAGACTGCGAACATCTGGCAGATATCAAAGATCAGCTCGTCTACACCGGAGGAACCCCAAAGGTACTAATAGGCCAAGACAACTGGCACCTTTTAATATCTAGCCACACCAAGAGGATACCTCGCCAACAGCCAGTCGCCTCGCTCACAGCACTAGGATGGGTGCTGCATGGAAGCCACAGCCGAGCTTTAGGTCACAGTATACATTATATTAATCAACTCTCAACCGTTGATGACAGCATTGACCATCAGTTGAAAGAATATTTCGCAATAGAATCGCTTCTAATCAACCCGCGTCGCCCGAAATCCGATCCGGAACAGTTAGCTGCGAACATTTTAGAAAACAATACCGTTCAACTAACCGATGGCCGCATACAGACCGGTCTTCTATGGAAGAAGGACGACGACGTTATGCCAGACAGCTATAATAACGCTGTTAACAGACTAACTTCCATAGAACGAAAATTAGATCGTAATCCAGATCTGAAATCGAAATACACCGAACAGATTGAATCACTCATACAGAAAGGGTATGCGGAGGAAGCTCCGAAGCCAGCCAGACCAGGTAAGACCTGGTACTTACCGCATTTTGATGTCCACAACCCTAGCAAGCCAGACAAGCTAAGGATAGTCCACGACGCTGCCGCCAAATCGGGAGGAAAGTCTCTCAACGACTTCCTACTAACAGGCCCGGACTTATTACAGTCACTCCTAGGTGTCATGATGCGCTTCCGTCGCCACCAAATCGCCGTCTCAGCTGACATCACCGAGATGTTTATGCAGGTGCAGGTGCGTCCAGAAGATCGGGACGCACTAAGATACCTATGGAGAGGTAACCGGAGGGAGGGAGCGCCAGATGAGTACCGTATGAAAACTATCATCTTCGGCGCAGCCAGCTCACCTTGCACCGCGATCTTCGCGAAGAATTGGAACGCGAAGCAGCACTCAGACGACTATCCCGAAGCAGTGGACGCCATCGTCAACCATCATTATATGGACGACTACCTTGACAGCTTCCCAAACATAGAAGAGGCGATATGCATCACCACACAGGTACGTGACATTCACAGAAAGGCCAAGTTCGAGTTACGAAAATGGGTCTCTAACTCTGTACAGCTGAAAGATCGATTAGATAACAGTCCGAACCACACTGAATGTGTAAATATCACATCTAAGGCCCAGGAAGAGAAGATCCTCGGCCTAATCTGGGACCCACATACAGACACTCTAAGTTTTAACTTAAAACTAGCCAGACTGCCTGACAACTTAGTAAACAAAACGTCGCCTACCAAGAGGGAAGCTTTAAAAATAATTATGTCGTTGTATGACCCTCTCGGGTTGGCATCACCGGTCACCGTGAGAGCCAAACAGATTCTCCAGGAGGCATGGCGCCTAGGCACAGACTGGGACGAACCGCTAGACGAGAAACTTTCAGCCCAATGGAGCGTATGGACAGACCATCTCCAAGCTCTCAAGTTCGTGAGGATACCTAGGTGCTATCCGGGATACACCGATCGTCATACAATTCAGATGCATGTTTTTTCGGATGCCAGCGAAGCAGCCTACGCTGCAGCCATCTACTGGCGGACCGTCACCCATGACGGACAGGTGAGAGTCAGTCTCGTCACGGCAAAGGCGAGGGTGACCCCATTAAAACTCACGTCGATCCCTAGATTGGAACTGCAAGCTGCGGTGATGGGAACTCGATTAGCTACAGCCGTCACCGAGAGCCACAGGATTCAGTCAGACTCTATTACCTACTGGTCTGACAGCAAAACAGTTTTAACTTGGTTAAGGAAAGGCTCTCGTATTTATAAACCCTTTGTAGCTGACAGGATCGCCGCCATAGAAGATAGCAGTAAGGTCGAGGACTGGAGATGGCTCCCGTCAAAGTCAAACATAGCAGACTCAGCCACTCGCGATGTACCCGCTAATTTCACATCCGATCACGAGTGGTACAACGGACCGGCCTTCCTGTATAAGGATGCGACAGACTGGCCATCCGAGAAGCCGCTACTAACCGAAGCCACCGGCGAAGAGAGAGTCACCACCGCAACAGACGTAAGTGCCTCAATAATTGACGTCACCAGGTTCTCCAGCTGGGAGAAGCTTCTACGCACCACCGCCCGGGTGCTACAGTTTATAGACGCACTCCGAAAACCTCAGACTCAACAGGTGGCCTACAAGAGGACGATCAAGAACAGTGAAAAGGATCCCGATTGGTGTCGCACCACTCGGCGAGTAAAGGTATCTAAAGGGCCAGTGTTACCCCAGAACACTGTACCCAATCAGAATTTTAAAATTTTAACCGCCGAATACCTTCACAAAGCCGAATTACAACTTGTCAATTGCGTACAGAACACCGCATTTAAAAGGGACATCGAAAGATTAAAAAATCAGCAGGAAGTGCCTCTAGACAGTCGACTCCGGAAACTCCGTCTTGAGCTCGCAGACGGAGTAATCGTATTAACGAGCAGAATATCAGCAACACAAGACGTGTCCGAAGCAGTAAAAAGGCCACCAATATTAGATGGAGGACACACAATCACACAGTTGTACATAGACTGGACGCATCGAAAACTGCATCACAGTGGTACTGAGACTGGTATCAATGAGGTACGCCAACATTACTGGGTACTACGCCTACGGCCGACGACCAGGTCGGTCCTTCATCTATGTTTGCAGTGCCGCATCAGGAAGGCGCAGCCACCTGAGCCAGCTACTGGTGACCATCCGAAGACACGCCTTGCGCACCACCGCAGGCCTTTCACCTACACTGGACTCGATTACTTCGGGCCGCTCAGTGTCACTATCGGCAGGCAACACCAAAAGCGCTATGTGGCGCTGTTCACCTGCCTGACCTCCCGGGCAGTCCATCTGGAAGTCGCCGCCAGCCTGAGCGCGGACTCCGCAATCCTAGCTTTGCGGAGGTTCGCCGCGCGCCGAGGCTGCCCTGCTGAGATATACTCAGACAATTGCACCAACATGCATGGTGCCGACCGCGAGATGCGCGAGGCTTTGTCTCGCGAAGCCGCTCATCGAGGCATCGTGTGGCGCTTCATCACCCCCGCTGCTCCCTTTATAGGGGGTGTCTGGGAGCGTCTAGTACGCTGCGTAAAGACCGCACTCACCACGGTCCTACACGAGCGCCATCCCCATGAAGAGGTGCTCTCCACTTTACTGTGTGAGGTGGAATACACAGTGAATAGCCGCCCCCTCACACACGTCTCCGTGAGCCCCGAAGACGACGAGGCTATAACCCCGAACTACATCTTACTCGGTGGTTTCCTCCCGACTTTCATCGCTCGGTGAGTTCGACTCCACCGACATCGACCACAAGAAGCAGTGGCGACGCGCTCAGGCGCTCGCCGACATGTTCTGGCGCAGATGGGTGCGCGAGTACCTACCCGAGCTGCAACACCGGCGGGAGCCCCATGGGTCGGGCCCTCGCATCGAGGTCGGCGATCCTGTCTTGATCGCCGACGGTCAGCTGCCCCGCAACACTTGGCCAAGGGGCCAAGTGTTGCCAAGTGTTGCCAAGTCACCGCCGTCTACCCAGGCGCCGACGGTCAAGTCCGGACCGTTGAGGTGCGCACAGCCGGGGGCGTGCTCAAGCGCCCAACTAAGAAGATCGTGCCACTGCCTAAGTGATGTCGCTCACCGAGGAATGCAGCATCACAAGCGGCCGCGCCTCACTCTGCTGCACGGCGGGAGAAATGTTCGCGACAGACACTTAGTGAAAGTGAATTTTTGTGATCCGTAAAAATGAAATTGAAAATTAGTGAATCGTAAAACAAGTGATTTGTGACAAAACAGTAAAATGATTATTTTAGACATTCAATTAACATAGCCACCGTACGCACGAGACGGTCGCAGCACCCCTTTTTTGTTAATATTTATAAGAATTTTATTATGTAAAATCACTGTATTGTAATTTAGTAAAATCAGCCATAAAAGCGCTGTTGTGTGAAATAAAGTTCATTCATTATATAGAGTCAGTGAGTGGCTACCATATAACAACCCATCTAATACCGTACGATGTATAATGTTTATGTAATCGACCAATAACGTCGCATGATAGAGCCCAACCACTCATAATTTCGAATGTAAACTGCTGTAATTAGTAAACAATAGTAAATACATATTGAAAACCCTTACCATGGGATGGGTGACCGCCCTACCCATCTTGTCGCATTTATATATTATAATTCTTGTACATAGTTTGTTAAATATAAGTAAGAAACTGTAAAATAGATAATGAAAAATCAATGTAAATTTCCGTGTAATTTGTTCGTATTTTGACGGCTCTCGTCATGGTAAAGTTTGAGAGTAGCTAAGCTGGCACAACATTTTGAACGATTGCGACATCTTAGCCGAGTCGCCAGCAATAGTCTTCGAGTTAACTCTCAGACTTTGCACTGATCAGATGGGCCACCGAATTCTGTGTCTTATTTACTGGTGTTCCTGTTCAATCTAATTCGGAACCGTACCGCTCGCGGTCGGTTTATCCTTTCGCTTAGAGAGACGCACAGGGACGAGTATTTCTACTTTCCCTGACCTCGTTCGAAAGATACAGTCCACACCTCCGCTGCATGGCAGGGATAGAGTGTGCATACTGACGGCCAGTCCCTTTAAATGTACCTAAGGCGGACGTAAGCTGATCGCTGGCGTTTGGATCTGCGTTTATGACCAGATAGAACGTCACGTGAGGCCTGTTCGCCACATTTATTGGTCCTTCGTAGCCGGATTAAAAACGTTGCGGACCATTTATTGGTCCTTCGTTGCCGGATTAAGAGCCTGCTGGCCACATTTATGTGGTTCATTGCGAGCCGGATTAAAGCGTTGCTGTCCACTTGTGGATAGCTTCCAGCCGGACGTATCGCAAAACAGCCTGCTTTTCCCGTGCGTCTAAATTCTCGTCTAATTAGAGTCAGTGTTTTTTTAAAACAGTAATTAGAGTCAGTTCCGCGTATTTATATCCGTTCTTATAAGACAAAATAGTCAAACAGTATACAGTAACGTGTGCGCGATTTATATCCGTATTATCACCAGTAAATAAGCCAGTTTTAACCAGTAAACTATAGAATCAAGTGAATCTGCGTTAAGTATCGTGTTAAACAGTAAAAACTACAGAATCAGTGAACCTGTGTTAAGTGTCGTGTGAATTAGTGCCAGCCAACATGCCGACCACCAGATCCAAAGCTTCAGAACCAAGCCAGCCTGAGAAGACTCTGGCTCGAGAAGAGATCCTCCGCCATGAGCAGCCGCCACGCTCACCCTCAATACCAGTCGGATCCGAGGTAAGCGCGCCATCGTGCATGACTCAACCGTCAACCAGTACACCACGGCCCCCTAGCGCCAAGACGCAAACAGATATCAGTAAAAAACCGTGGTGTCTGGAAGAGAATAGATCAGACAGTACGTTACGTCCAGTTGAACAGAAACCCATAGAAGGAGTACGTACCTCTGAGTCATTCAGCCGTGAGCCGTGCGTGACGATTAGATCCAGATCTACTATACATAGTAAATCGAGGGCGCGCAAACGTGCATTGAAAGCTCAGGAGGAGATGCTAAAAATTAAACTGCAACTAGCTGAGGTGGCACTACGCAGGGCTGAAGAGTCAGCCGAAGACACTGATTATGATGATGATGCCCATTCAAGGTCCGAATATGTTCGTTCGTGGTTACAAGAAGATGCGCCCTCGACACGACTCGGCTTAGAACCACGTTTTGTAAGTGGACACCTCCAGAAGGAGACCCACGAAGATGAGCCTCAGAAAGAGGTTTCCATCGTGCCCCGGGATGGGGGCACAGCCGAATTAAATGAACTCCAAAAGGAGGCACCAATGGTACCCCGGGTTGGGGGTACAACCGCTTATATTGAGCCTCAGAAAGAAACTCCTATCTTGCCCCGGGTTGGGGGCACAGCCGAATTTAACGAGCTCCAAAAGGAGACACCTTTGGTACCCCGGGTTGGGGGTACAACCGCTTATATTGAGACTCAGAAAGAGCCTTTTAACGTGCCCCGGGTTGGGGGCACAGCCGAATTTACCGTACAGTCAAATGAGAATTATTTGAAACCGTTTATTACCGAACTAACATCTGCTATAGCTGCGCTCGCTGATAGAAAACCGATGGAGGCTTCATTTACGTCCTCGTATCCATCAGCATCGAAGGTCATAATGACTTTACCAGTGTTTGGCGGGTCGCATACCGAATGGCTGTCATTCAAAGCGATATATGACACCACTAAGATGTATTTTAATGACATCGAGAATACAGCTAGACTCAGACGAAGCCTTAAAGGCAGAGCTCTAGAAATTGTTAGTTCCGAACTTATAGCAAATGCACAGCCGGAGCATATTATCCGAGAACTTGAGCTCCAATTCGGACGACCTGACTCCATCGCTCAATCAGAAACCGATAAATTAAGAGCATTGCCGCGATGTACCGAAGCCCCTAAGGACATCTGTACGTTTGCCAGTCGTATAAGGAGTAGCGTCGTCACTCTTCAGGCTTTAAAGAAAAACCATTATCTGATGAATGCCGAATTACTACGAATACTCACAGATAAGCTACCTAATTCACTCCGTGTTCAATGGTATCGCACGTATACCGAAAAGTATAACTCTACTCCTGATTTAGCTTCGTTCAGCGAGTACGTAACCGAGTATGCCCGCTATTGTAGTGCCTTCGCACCAGCCGAGACTATCAGAGATAACAGAGATAACCGAGATAACCAGCCGAATCGTCGTGTCCCTCAGAGAGCCTTTACGGCCACTGAGAGACAGACCGAAGATAAGATCACACGTAAGTGTAGGATATGCGACTCTGAGGGGCACTACGCATCGAACTGTGAAACCTTCATCAAAGGAAACTCCGATAAGAGGTGGGACTTGGCGAAGAAACACAAACTATGTTTTCGTTGTCTTAAATTCCGCCATAGCGATCATAGATGTCAGATCAGGAAGTGTGGTGTAGACAACTGTCCGGCCTCTCACCACAGATTACTTCATTATAGTAAACAGAAACCTCAAGAAGAGACAGTCGCTAGTTCATTTATCCGATCAAGTAAGCAAGCCTTTTTAAAGATAGCACCAGTTAAACTCTCCGGACCGGCGGGAGAGATATTGACGTACGCTCTCCTCGACGATGGATCTACCATATCCCTCATAGATAGAGATATAGCAGCTGAGCTGGGAGCCCGAGGTAAGACTGAACCGTTTACCATTAAGGCCATTGGGGATACAGCGATCGATCTACCGGACTCACGAAGAGTCGAAGTCTATATAGGCAACCCCGATGGTACCAGCATCCCGTTGACGGTGAGAACCGTGCCCAAGCTGCAACTCTCGTCACAGACCATCAGCGAGACGGACATTGAAGACTGCGAACATCTGGCAGATATCAAAGATCAGCTCGTCTACACCGGAGGAACTCCAAAGGTACTAATAGGCCAAGACAACTGGCACCTTTTAATATCTAGCCACACCAAGAGGATACCTCGCCAACAGCCAGTCGCCTCGCTCACAGCACTAGGATGGGTGCTGCATGGAAGCCACAGCCGAGCTTTAGGTCACAGTATACATTTTATTAATCAACTCTCAACCGTTGATGACAGCATTGACCATCAGTTGAAAGAATATTTCGCAATAGAATCGCTTTTAATCAACCCGCGTCGCCCGAAATCCGATCCGGAACAGTTAGCTGCGAACATTTTAGAAAAAAATACCGTTCAACTAACCGATGGCCGCATACAGACCGCTCTTCTATGGAAGAAGGACGACGACGTTATGCCAGACAGCTATAATAACGCTGTTAACAGACTAACTTCCATAGAACGAAAATTAGATCGTAATCCAGATCTAAAATCGAAATACACCGAACAGATTGAATCACTCATACAGAAAGGGTATGCGGAGGAAGCTCCGAAGCCAGCCAGACCAGGTAAGACCTGGTACTTACCGCATTTTGATGTCCACAACCCTAGCAAGCCAGACAAGCTAAGGATAGTCCACGACGCTGCCGCCAAATCGGGAGGAAAGTCTCTCAACGACTTCCTACTAACAGGCCCGGACTTATTACAGTCACTCCCAGGTGTCATGATGCGCTTCCGTCGCCACCAAATCGCCGTCTCAGCTGACATCACCGAGATGTTTATGCAGGTGCAGGTGCGTCCAGAAGATCGGGACGCACTAAGATACCTATGGAGAGGTAACCGGAGGGAGGGAGCGCCAGATGAGTACCGTATGAAATCTATCATCTTCGGCGCAGCCAGCTCACCTTGCACCGCGATCTTCGCGAAGAATTGGAACGCGAAGCAGCACTCAGACGACTATCCCGAAGCAGTGGACGCCATCGTCAACCATCATTATATGGACGACTACCTTGACAGCTTCCCAAACATAGAAGAGGCGATATGCATCACCACACAGGTACGTGACATTCACAGAAAGGCCAAGTTCGAGTTACGAAAATGGGTCTCTAACTCTGTACAGCTGAAAGATCGATTAGATAACAGTCCGAACCACACTGAATGTGTAAATATCACATCTAAGGCCCAGGAAGAGAAGATCCTCGGCCTGATCTGGGACCCACATACAGACACTCTAAGTTTTATCTTAAAACTAGCCAGACTGCCTGACAACTTAGTAAACAAAACGTCGCCTACCAAGAGGGAAGCTTTAAAAATAATTATGTCGTTGTATGACCCTCTCGGGTTGGCATCACCGGTCACCGTGAGAGCCAAACAGATTCTCCAGGAGGCATGGCGCCTAGGCACAGACTGGGACGAACCGCTAGACGAGAAACTTTCAGCCCAATGGAGCGTATGGACAGACCATCTCCAAGCTCTCAAGTTCGTGAGGATACCTAGGTGCTATCCGGGATACACCGATCGTCATACAATTCAGATGCATGTTTTTTCGGATGCCAGCGAAGCAGCCTACGCTGCAGCCATCTACTGGCGGACCGTCACCCATGACGGACAGGTGAGAGTCAGTCTCGTCACGGCAAAGGCGAGGGTGACCCCATTAAAACTCACGTCGATCCCTAGATTGGAACTGCAAGCTGCGGTGATGGGAACTCGATTAGCTACAGCCGTCACCGAGAGCCACAGGATTCAGCCAGACTCTATTACCTACTGGTCTGACAGCAAAACAGTTTTAACTTGGTTAAGGAAAGGCTCTTATTGTATCGTATTTATAAACCCTTTGTAGCTCACAGGATCGCCGCCATAGAAGATAGCAGTAAGGTCGAGGACTGGAGATGGCTCCCGTCAAAGTCAAACATAGCAGACTCAGCCACTCGCGATGTACCCGCTAATTTCACATCCGATCACGAGTGGTACAACGGACCGGCCTTCCTGTATAAGGATGCGACAGACTGGCCATCCGAGAAGCCGCTACTAACCGAAGCCACCGGCGAAGAGAGAGTCACCACCGCAACAGACGTAAGTGCCTCAATAATTGACGTCACCAGGTTCTCCAGCTGGGAGAAGCTTCTACGCACCACCGCCCGGGTGCTACAGTTTATAGACGCACTCCGAAAACCTCAGACTCAACAGGTGGCCTACAAGAGGACGATCAAGAACAGTGAGTGAGAGTGACAATTAGTGAAAGTGAATTTTTGTGATCCGTAAAAATGAAATTGAAAATTAGTGAATCGTTAAACAAGTGATTTGTGACAAAACAGTAAAATGATTATTTTAGACATTCAATTAACATAGCCACCGTACGCACGAGACGGTCGCAGCACCCCTTTTTTGTTAATAGTTATAAGAATTTTATTATGTAAAATCACTGTATCGTAATTTAGTAAAATCAGCCATAAAAGCGCTGTTGTGTGAAATAAAGTTCATTCATTATATGGAGTCAGTGAGTGGCTACCATATAACAACCCATCTAATACCGTACGATGTATAATGTTTATGTAATCGACCAATAACGTCGCATGATAGAGCCCAACCACTCATAATTTCGAATGTAAACTGCTGTAATTAGTAAACAATAGTAAATACATATTAAAAACCCTTACCATGGGATGGGTGACCGCCCTACCCATCTTGTCGCATTTATATATTATAATTCTTGTACATAGTTTGTTAAATATAAGTAAAAAACTGTAAAATAGATAATGAAAAATCAATGTAAATTTCCGTGTAATTTGTTCGTATTTTGACGGCTCTCGTCATGGTAAAGTTTGAGAGTAGCTAAGCTGGCACAACATTTTGAACGATTGCGACATCTTAGCCGAGTCGCCAGCAATAGTCTTCGAGTTAACTCTCAGACTTTGCACTGATCAGATGGGCCACCGAATTCTGTGTCTTATTTACTGGTGTTCCTGTTCAATCTAATTCGGAACCGTACCGCTCGCGGTCGGTTTATCCTTTCGCTTAGAGAGACGCACCGGGACGAGTATTTCTACTTTCCCTGACCTCGTTCGAAAGATACAGTCCACACCTCCGCTGCATGGCAGGGAAAGAGTGTGCATACTGACGGCCAGTCCCTTTAAATGTACCTAAGGCGGACGTAAGCTGATCGCTGGCGTTTGGATCTGCGTTTATGACCAGATAGAACGTCACGTGAGGCTTGTTCGCCACAACTTCTAACCGGTGAACATACTTGATGTCGGAAACATTTTTAATCGATAGGCCATTTTAAGGTCTAAAATAAATGTCTGAAAAGTTTTTCGCTAAAAGTTACCGTTTTCGAGAAAAAAAAATTAAACATGTTAAAAATGCGCTCGGTGTGGGTCATAGAAGAAGCATAGGCCATAGAGGGGCAAAAAAATATTTCTAACCGATAGGTTATTTTTTATAATGAAATATTTTTATATTTTTATATAAAATAATATTAATTGCTTCACGAAATCTACCTGTGCGTTCCCCCTGCGTGAACGGATTTTTTTAATACGTCATAATTCGTAAACCGCAATTTTCCTTTCATTCAATCAACTCAAATATAAAAATAAAA
This sequence comes from Cybosia mesomella, assembly GCA_946251805.1. Taxonomy (NCBI): domain Eukaryota; kingdom Metazoa; phylum Arthropoda; class Insecta; order Lepidoptera; family Erebidae; genus Cybosia; species Cybosia mesomella. Next base: position 8,184,579 of record OX276406.1, read on the forward strand.
TAAAAACATCATTATGTTACTTGCTGCTACGGAACCCTTAATGGGCGAGTCCGACTCGCACTTGGCTGCTTTTTTTGAGTACTAATAATTTTTTTAAAGTTCGTTGTCTAAGTCAGCGACTACTCGGCATCACAGTTTTTATATTTTTTTTTTATCTCTCTCGCTTAACCTTTTGTCATTGCATATTTATTGAAATAAGAGTGTAAATAATAAAAACAATAAATAGCCAAAACTGCACCTTGTTATTTAATTTTGAAACTAGATTCGAAACGTTCCTTTTCATCGCGAAAGCCGCTTCAGCTACTTCTGGCCATATCATAAATTTTTCTGTACTTAGCCATTATTTAAAGTTCTGACAATATATGTACAGGTTCGGTAAGCTATAAATATTATAAAAATGCAATTGTCAGAACAGCACCTTGTTATTTTAACGCAAAACTAAATTCGAAACGTTGCTTTCTGTTGCTATAGCCGCTTCAGCAACTTCTAACTATATCATCAATTTTTATGTACTTAGGCATTATTAAGACTTCTGACAATTTATATACAGGTTCGATAAGCAACAAATAATATAAAAATGCCTTTGTCAGAACTGCACCTTGTGGTTTAAATTTAAACAAATTCTTTACAACTTTGTCGACTTCTGACAGTCTTTGAGCCCCGACCTAGACTTCTGACAATATATTTCCTAGATTTCTACAGTTAATAACTATAACTCTACCAAATTTCAGAACTGCACCTAATCATTTTTTTCTTATTGAAAATTTACGACTTTGACCGCACCCATGCCTTCCGCCCCGGGAGAGAGTTCTGACGGGCCTCGCTCTGTATATATAATTCGTTACTACACCTTTTCAGTTCACATCTTCATAGCCAGCTCTTAGACTACTGTAAAAGCCCGAACTATGGTAAATCCTAACATTTTCCGGTAAATCTTAGGATTTACCAACACGAGTTGGTAAATGTTATATTGTTCTTATGCAAATAAATTTACAAAATTTTAACTTATTTTTACACTAAGGAAATGCTTTATTTTAAAGTCTCAGGAAAGAGGGTCACCATTACATACACGTACCATGTTAACAATGGTGGCACTCAGCTTGAAGGCCTCATCAGAAGAGGGTAGTCGGCGCAGCACCGCGTGACACCCACCGGTCCCACTAGTGCTGCGACCACAATCCCCCTGCCCGGCTATGCACTTGCTGACCCCTGAACGCAATCAAACCGAAATTGGATTACTATGGAGGGTTTTTCGCAATCGAGCACGGTGGTACCCACCCGGCCGTATTTTGTGACAAATTAGTGTCATCAAATTTCTACCACCAGTTCGCTGTAATAATGAAAGTGACGAAGTTGGATGTATGGGGTCTCAACCAGAACTTTGGGGCCTATGCCAACCTCACCTGCTGATTCACGGACGAGGCTCTGGTGCTCGGCGGAGGAGGTCACACAGCAGCAGCACCCAAAGATAAGTAATAGCCAAGAAAACCGGCCAAGTGCAAGTCGGACTCGCGCCTGAAGGGTTCTGTAAGTAGCTACCAAAATTGACGATAATTTAAAACTTTTTTATTTTGTGGAATTTTTTCTTTATTTGGGCTTTAAGGACCTTACTTTTAGCCAAATTTCGTGATTCTAGGTCAACGGGAACTAACATAGGTTTTCGACCCAAAACCTATAGGGTACTTCCGATTGACCTAGAAGTCTAATTTGGTTAAAAACACAAGTAAAGGAAACCATTCGAAAATTAAAAAAGTTGAAAATTAAGGTTAATTTTGGCACTTACACAAAAAAAATTAGCCATATATTTTTATTGCATTGACTGAGGATCACGATTTTTTGCTTTGGATGCAACTGGCATTAGCGCTCTCGGGCCTTTTTTTTTTTTTTTTTACGTGCGGAAATCCCTTCGGATACCCCCCCGCTGGCCAGCGGGGGTGGTTATGTCGTGTCTCGACTAAAACCGCACGGTGTCCTCCACAAGTGTCCGTTGCCGGGTACCCCGGGTAAGCCCTCGAAAGGATAACCCCAGGGTTGCCGGCGGACTTCGGCCGCCACCGCGGCCTCGCCTGGTGGGGTCGGGTTTTATCCCGCTTCGGTGAGTTGGCAGGCGTGTGTAGGGCACACACGACACGCCTCCGCCACGGCCTGCTTCTGTAAGGACGGCGAGTCGGCCAACTGCCGTCCTCAGGCCCCGATCATGGAGGTCGGTAGTCCCGGGCGTAGATGAGTCTGCGGCGTCCTCGCCGCAGACTGCGAAACTCGGGGGGCAGGATTCTCCCCCGCTCCCTCTCCGCCGCCTAAGCGCTCTCGGGCCTTACCACGATGCTTTAAAAACAATTTAGTTTCGGCACAGATTAATAAATAGTTACTCCGTAAGTATCGGGCCGCTCAGCCAAAAGGAATAGATGGATATTACATACACGGTGTATAACTCTCACTCACTCTCCCTCAGCTGAGCGGCCCAAAACTGAATTGATTTAGCGCGTCGCGTCGCGGTATCGCCCCCGATGAATAATGTGCAGGTATGTAAGTAAGCAATAAAAGTTAAAAGAACCGGTCAAACCGGCCCAATTTATTATCGCTTAAGCAACCGAGTATTTCATCGTGAGATAATAAAGTAATTAGTAGTCGTGGTAGCAGTGACGCGTGCGCAGTTATTCATTCCCTTAAAAAGTAAACAAAGCTATCACGAGCGCGTTACACTCAAATAATTCAGTGTATGACTTATTATTTTACTAGCTGTGCTTGCGATATGCTGGACTTAGGCACCATTTTTTTTTTCGTGTGGAAATCCCTTCGGATACCCCCCCGCCGGCCAGCGGGGGCGGTTATGTCGGGCTTAAACCGACTAAAACCGCACGCCGTCTCGGGTCTTAATACGCCGGGGTGTAAGGTTGCCCATAGAGCATATCCCTCGCACCCCGACTGACCCTGGGCCATCTCCGGTTTCGAGATGGCCCTCGGGTTTGGGAACCACGGTGTCCTCGTCTTGCCCCGGTTTGGGGGAGGGGCGCTAGTCGCCCCACCGACCCGGCCTGCTTCTGCTGGGGTGACAGGCGGCCTTACCATCCACCCCCAGGCCTGCGCTCATGGAGGACGGAGGTCGTTAAGCGACCTCCGGCGCCTGAGTCGCCTGCGACGCGCGGCGAGCAAGTTGCGGGCTCGGCGGGCCGGGAGAGTTCTAAATCTCTCCCGGGCGCGCTCCGCCATGTCCTTCGCGAGCATTGCATGATCGCAGAAGGAGGTGGCGGCGGCCCACGCGCTCGCGCTCCGCACCATTGCCGCAATCATGCTGCCGAGTGAGAGGACTCCCACCCCGATGGCTGCCACGAGGTCACGTCTCGGCGCCTCCCACGCCGGGCAGTCCGCCAGCGTGTGCAACCCTGAGTCCTCGTTCGCGTCGCAGTGATGACACTCAGGCGTTGGCTCCTTCCTGATCCGATGCAGGTGGTCCCCGAAGCACCGCTTCCCGGAGATCACCTGCGTCAGTTGGTACGAGAGGCTTCCGTGTCGCCTCTTTAGCCAATCCTCCATGATTGGGCCTTACCGGTGCTATTGCGGCGTGAATTTTAGGCACCCTAATATTTTTCCTTAAATAAAAGTTGCCTAAGTTAGGTATTTTATACAGGTTCTTTTATTATTTATTCTTCACATTAAGTAAGAAAAAAAAGACCATATTCTAAATAAAAAAATATAAAAAGGAATAATCTTTCTGACTAATGCATTCACGAAAAAAAGCTAAGTATAGTGACTTGGTCAATACGATTTATACAAAATAATGCTTATATCTTATTGAATGGCCTTTTTAAAAATCTATTACTATTATAAAATTGTAAATTAGTTGTCTCTACATACGAAATATGGAAAAAAAACTTGGGTTAACTTATGACTTATGAATACTATAAATGAATGATTCTGAACACAAAAATATATGTTTTGGAATTCTTGTCTGAGTGTCTGTTTATCTGTTTGTTCGCGACGGATGCCAAAACTGCACGGATTTTGATATAGTTTTTTTTTATTAGAAGGTTCTTGGCCAGACTTAAAATCTGTGGTATTTTTAATTGCAATTGGTTTAGTAGAACCGGAGGAATGACCAAAAAACGACAACTGCCCTCCACGCGGGTGAAGCAGCGGACATCAGCTGTCATAAATAATAATGAACATCTTTAATAGCCAACGCCATACTTTGAACCTACGTGTGCTTAAATATAATAGGGATGAATGAAAGGGTGGCGATGTTCCACGTAGCCATGACAATTAATTGTTCGTTACATTTTCTATAGGGGTGTAAATCTCTTCGTGAGTTTACTGACCACGTGTTGGTATTTTAGTCGGTATTCATTTTGAATGCTTGTTTTATTTATAGCTTTTAAGACTATAATTCGTTGTGTGGGTTATGAGTCGCATACCAGTACACTGTCGACGTGATATCATCATCATCATCGTCGTACCAATTTCCGAGTTTCATCCAAAGTTTATATTTCGGAGCCCGAGGTCCGTTTATTGTTTTTGATTGGTTGGTCAGCTTTTAGAGAGCGACTACTGTGTACACGGTAGGTTGTTTTAGTGTAGTGACAGTGATGGCCATATAACCGCGTGGTTTCCCCGTGCTGCGCGGTATGCGAATTCGGGACAATTATTTTTCGGCCTAATAAAAAAACAAAAACCGGCCAAGTGCGAGTCGGACTCGCCCATGAAGGGTTCCGTAGCAGCAAGAAAAATGTTTATATTTGAGTTGATTGAATGAAAGGTAAATTGCGATTTACGATTTATGACGTATTAAAAAAAACTACGAACTAGATCTCATTAAAACCAATTTTCGGTGGAAGTTTACATGGTAATGTACATCATACATTTTTTTTAGTTTTATTATTCTCTTATTTTAGAAGTTACAGGGGGGGACACACACTTTTTCTCTCTCGCGCAAACTATTCAGTTTACAAAGAAATGATATTAGAAACCTCAATATCATTTTTGAAGACCTATTCATAGGTCTACGGGTATGGGTTTGATGAAAAAAAAATTTTTGAGTTTCAGTTCTAAGTATGGGGAGAAACCCGAAAATTTATTGTTTTTTTATCCATTTTTGTGGAAAATTTTAATGCGGTTCACAGAATACATCTACTTACCAAGTTTCGACAGCATAGTTCTTATAGTTTCGGAAAAAAGTGACTGTGACATATGGACGGACAGACAGACAGACATGACGAATCTATAAGGGTTCCGTTTTTTGCCATTTGGTAACGGAACCCTAAAAAAGGGCCCTCTACGCCCTTATACCATTTTATCGTTGCATTTCCTGTCTCCATTGTAATACGCAGCAAGTGAAATTATATAAGAATTTTTGTTTTATTTGACATAATAATATAAGGTATATAAATCCTTTCGTAGAGGCTCTAAGTACAAGTGAACCTTATGCGAACTATGATACCTATAGACAGATTTTGTATTCTGACCTTTAAATTATTATTTTTTCGCAGTGTTACCTACATACAGCGGACTATTTATATGTAGAAAATGAATATTTTCACAAAGCGGGAATCATACCTTCGAACCCCTGCAGTCAGAATCTGGTCAATCTTAGTATAGAATATCATTAAAAATTGGAATACTTATATTTCATTCAAATAACTGATGTTATGTTTGTTTGTAATCTTTTTTCTTAGTGTAAGTATAATAATATAAGTTCTATTCCATTCAAAAACAAATTTGTTCTGAAAGTTTATATTAGGGGCCTGACCACGATGCTCTTATAAAAATTCAACTGTTCACCTATCCCTCTCTGTCCCTCAGCTGAACTGAATTGCTCTTGAATCGTTATAAGAGCGTCGTGGTTAGGTTCCAGTTAGTAACTAACCGCGTTACGAATTATGTTGATTATCTTCACAGCACGCAAGATGGACTACGGAGCACTATGCTTTAGTTTTTATCATGTCACTTTTAACTTTTTACTAACATATCATACTTATTTATTTCATGTTTTTATTTATTTATTGCCAAAAATATTAAATTATCAAGACAATGTAGTACTTCTACACAACGTCTAATATTCATTGGTGGTATTAGCACAGCACTATGTTTTAAAAAAAAAAATATTTACATTTATAAAACGCATCATCTTTGTGACATTGTTAGTGTGTAAAAAATATTTGTTAGGCTCAGATATTTTTTATCAGTTAAACATGTTGATCATTATATCTACAAAGATAAGAATCTTATTGTTAATGTGTATGTGCGTATTATCATTTAGTTCGTTAAGGAGATGTCATACATGCGAACCGAGCTTTTCTTAGTGTAAATGCCTTAAAAATGCATAAAGCGTTGCCAAAAAGTCTTAATTATTTATTGTGTAGGTACAGACCATTAAACGGAACTCACAAAACGTCAAAAAAACTAGACTTATGTTCAGCAAATAGGCTCCCCGTTCGCAACTCGGTTCTCAGGACGGAGTGTCCTGAGAAAACTCCGGCAAGAAACTCAGCGGGCTTTTAAATTGGTCTATTTACATACATGTTAACTTAATCTAGTTTTACCTAATGTTTAGTTTGAGTAGTATAGTTGACTCAACAGTTCATTTCCAAGCTTGTTTGTCGTCTAAATATTCTTGAATTTCATAATAACTGTCCTCACAGTTTCGTTGTGAAGTCTTAAGATAGTATTATAGATTTACAGCTATACCTTTAGAGACTACGAGTATGGACGCTTGGAGACAGTTAATATACATATATTGTGATCCAATATAGTGCTCCGGTGTACGGACCAATCGCGTTCGTTTATACGTAAATAATATCGTGTTTACACATTAATATCATCAATATTATTAACAGAATCGCGATATATATTGACTGTCTACATATACGCGCTCTACTGCTCTATGCCCACTGGTGCGATAACAGTTAACCAACGCTCGTATAAAAATCATCGCAATCGTCATCATCACGTATGAGCACCAGTGGCATTGTTCTGTTTGGAAACATGTCTATTCCCAGTAGTATCCTGTGTAGTTCGGTTGATTTTAAATATTTAACGCACAAGAAAAAAACTGGCGTATTACCATCCTAAAGGGGTCGGAATGTGAGCGATCAAACATTTTCATGTTAAGATTGGTCAATAAGGGCCCAGTTGTGTAAAGTTTTAATTTAGATCTATTTTCTTACATGTCTATATCATATCTACACACACAGACACACACACACACACCTCTGACTTTTCGTAGTTATGTGTGCATTAATAAATGTTAATTATCGCTCGCTTAATAATGTGCCCGGTAGATGGCAATAGGATTGCCCTCTATTACATTGGGACCTAAACGTAACTGGCGAATCGTGGGTGTGTAATACACCTTTGCCAACCCCTTCGGGGATACAGGCGTGAAGTTATGTTATGTTATCTACATATATATTCATACATATATATTTTATATATTTTTTGCACGAAACCAAGTTATGTCAAACAGGTGGGCTCGAGCAACTACTTTAAAAAGATATCAAGCTGCATGCTGTATGCATTGGGCTATAGAGAGACCGCTTTACAAAACCGAAACAAACTGATCTTAGCCGGCGCGTGAATGGCGCCCCCTTAATATATCTAAACAAAAGTTATTCAACCTCGTTAAGGACAGATAACAATAAGATTTTAACCTTGACACATGATGTTTGCCTACACGAAAGAATTTTCTTGGATATGTTCGAGAAAATTGAAGAACAAAGCATGTTTTGCGCGCTAACCATGTGACAAGGGTGATGCTCTAAATGTAAATAAAACATCAGGGGACAGTTAAAAGTGACATGATAACACTGTAAGTTAATTAAAATATACTTTTTCATCTCTCCTGTTCGGAAAGTTTAATTTTCATGGGTATATAGCCGGGTGGAAAGTAGCTTATTTCATCCCTAGGGTGGAAAATAATTTTTCTTTAATTATAGTTTTTGCCATGGAGTCTATGATAATTAAGTTACGTCGTAATGGCTTGATATCATGATGTTTTTTTTACATGGCCGCTAAGATGCACATCTCGTGACCAACTCGATTACAATGTAATTACCAACCAAACCAAGTGTGGAGGAATGGGGTGTGATGTTCCTCCGACACAAAGCCAACGGTTAAAGTTGGGATGTTGTATATCGACGGTTGTAATGCAAGCGACATCAAGTTTTCAAAGAAAAAGCATCCTAAACAATATCAAGAACACTTTACAGCACAGTAATTTTCCTCTCATCTGTCATTGTCGCTTGCACCTTTTGTACTTTAAACCGTCGATATAATTTGTTGATCAGCGTCAGTACTTCAATTGCGCTATGCAGGATCACTAGTTTTGAAGTAGTTCAACTTACTATCGCCAGATGGCAATGGATACATGTGATTTCACCACAATGGGATCCGTGAGCCCCTCCCTTTTTTAGATCCGTTGCTTTGTGCAGCTGATAATCTGAGAAGAAAGTTTTGGATACGTTACCGTCTGGTCTCGTAGATTCGCTTGAATAAGTTGTAATATAAGATGTGCAGCGCCAACCAACACCTGGTCGGTGCACCTGCTAATCATCGGACGAGGCTTTGGTGCAAGTTTTCCTCTCGTGGTTGGTCAAACATTAGTTGCTCCCGGCATACCAGTCAAAAACAATAAGCGGACCCCCGGCGGGCTGGAAAATTCCCACCGAACCAACTGTACCATCAGCTAGTACCAATGATGGTAAAACCGGCACTGATTTATTCCATTAGTACCATCAAAAAATAAACACGTGTTCCACCCGGAGTTTCCATCAGTGGTACTGGATGTTACAGGTGACATGGCGGAATTATATTGGCATGTTAATCTGGACACTTAGGCAATACCATTGATGATTCAAATGAAACTGAATGCCCGAGGATGTCTAGCATTAAGCATCCTTGTACCGAGTGCCTACGTACGCGTACATACTTCAATGAATTCTAAATTTAAAAATGCAAAACCGAAAACATGTCTGCAATATGTAAATGAATTGCGACTTTCTGTTTAATAAAATAAGGTACAATCTAGTTTGCACGATAATCTAACATGAAATTAGTATTCGATACGTGCAGACTAAACGCCGTATCACTCGCGCCATCTCTTACAAATCCATCGATCCATTAACGGTTGTCAACAGATGATTGTGATTTATGATTGTTTACTCAAAACGAAGGCATGAAAAAGGTTTACTAATTTGAATTGACCGGTACATATTTTTGGCCCCAGTCTCACTGCTTTCAACTGTTGGTACGAATTTACAATACATTCTCGCAGTCATCAGTCAGGGATGTCCCAGTCATGGTTAGGAGACAGAGAGATCGAACGAATGACTTCAGCTATTGAGGCACCTCACCCCGCGGAGCATATGAACCTGGAGTTCACCAGTCTGGTAGACGAGGAACAATATCAGCGCACCAATAACATCCAGGTGCGCATCTTTACGGACGGGAGCAAGATTGACGGTCGTGTCGGCGCCGCGTTATCCATTTGGAATAACGGAGCCGAAACCAGAACCCTCAAACTTACTCTCTCACCCCATTGCACCGTCTACCAGGCCGAGCTCCTGGCCATATGCAAAGCGACCAGTGAAGTCCTCGGGTGAGGTGCGGCCACGTTTGGCATTTTTAGTGACAGCAGAGCCGCACTCCTGACGGTTACTACCCCTCGAGCCCTCCACCCTCTGGCAATCGAATCCAGATTAAACATCAAGCGGGGCTTGGCCCAGGGCAAGGAAATATCCTTGTTCTGGGTCAAGGCCCCCGTAGGGTTGGAGGGTAATGAGCGGGCCGACCAGCTCGCTAAGGAGGCGGCTCTAAAGTCTAAACTAGCGCCACACAACAGCTCGTGTCCCGTCTCATTCGTCAAGCGAGGTCTGCGCCAGATCTCGCTCGACGAATGGAACGAACGGTAGTAAACTGGCGATACCGCTTCCCGTACCAAGCTTTTTTTCCCTTGTCCGGTAACTGCATATAGGATCGTCCGCAAGAAGGAGGTCGCTGGCACCACGACTCAGTTGTTAACGAGGCATGGTGGGTTCTCCGCATACTTGGCTCGCTTCAAGTGTAAGGAGGACCCATCATGCGCCTGCGAACCGGGCGTCGAGGAGACGGTCGCACACCACGCTGTGGACTGTCCCATTCACTCGAGGGAGAGATTCAACCTGGAAAATAAAATAAAAATTAGCATTTAAAGCATTAATAACTTACCACCTTTGATGACCAGAGAGTGCAGACAAAACTTCCTAGAGTATTGGGACAAGATAGTTAAAATAGTAAATAAGAGAAATAGCAGTAGAGTAAATAATCTCTAGGTGATATTTAGAGAAATATCTGGAAGTAGATTATAACAAGAATAATATATGTAAGGAAATGTATATACATAAGCACAAGTATAACAATAAATAATTAAAATTAGATAAAACGCAATAAACATAACATAACATAACTTCACGCCTTTATCCCCGAAGGGGTAGGCAGAGGTGTATTACACACCCACGATTCACCAGTTATGTTAAGGTCCCAATGTAAACGCAATAAGATATTATAAAAATGTAAACAGCAACCATTAATGTAGAAGTTAATAAATAAGTTAAACATAATATAATAACCCAAGTATGAAAGGCATGGAATGAAAGTACGAGAGTAATACCAGTACATAGAACTCAATGAGTAATACAAGCGAGAACTGGTATGGTAGTAGAGACTTGGAATGAATGCGTGATATAAGAAATTATTTGCTTTATATAGTTAATAGAAATTTCTAGAGGGTTCTTTAGAGGTGGACTGAAGGCAGATAAGTTTAAATTCACCAATGTATAAAATAGGCTCCAGCTTAAGCTGTGAGGTGCTAGAAAAAAAAAGATAGTATCACTTAACATCAGTATGTATTAAAACATAATTTCATCCTATCGTAAAGTTATTCTATCGTCTAATACTTAACTAATTTAACATACCTACACGTAAAAGGAAAACAATGTATACAATTTACGAATCACACACAAAGAACGAAAGAACTTCTAAAACTGCAAACCGTGTTGTGAAACTCGTAAGTTTGTTATTGATTTTTAAAATTGAAGTTCGCTTCATAACAGTAAGTATAGATCGGATCGGGCGGGCTCGCCACATGTTGGGGTAAATCACACAAATAGGGCCAGCCGGCTAGCAGATGCACCCCTATATTATTCAAACAAGCTTAAATAACCTCTACCATATTAAGTTAAGGTATATATTTCATTGTCTGGCAAATTTCCAACGATTGAAAAAAAAGGTGGTCTTGAATGAGTCTGACGGTCTTTCCCCGGCATTTTGTCGACAGTTCGTGTGCGATTGAAAGCTCCGTATAGTGTGTGTGTGTATTTTTTTCGTAATTTCAAAGGTGTAATCGTAAGGTTTGCGTAAGATATCGCCGAGGGGCGCCGGCTGTAAGGTGCTTGTTTTTTCTTCTTGGAGTCCTTTAACAAGTGAGTCATTCATAACATGTGGTTGTTTGTTCAGCGAATTCGTATGGTAGCAGCAGCTGACATACATTTTCCGTAACGACACTTATGTAAGTATTTAGGTGTCTGATTATTATGCAATGCAGTAGATACCTACCAATTTGATTCTAACAAAAGATTTCTTATTCTTAGCAATATACTTATTTCCTTTCTTAAATATGTTTAACACTTGCAGTTATAAGTAATATTGCGTTTTATGTAAAATTTAATCGAATATGGATTTAAGTCAATAGCTGTGGACAAGGTTAAAAATCTATGTGTTATTGCAGACTATATATTTCTGTATCAAATTTTAACCGTATCAGTTCAGCTGTTTGAGTTTTATTGATTAACAAACATTCATCTTCATATAAAATGATTTTACGTTAGCTAACGTATCTGATGTATAATTTAGTACCAACTTAGTATCCCATCAAAACTATAAGTATGAAATGAGAACCAAATTCAATATTAAGAATATATGTCGTTGTCGACTTTACTGTTAAAAGAATAGAGATCTACCTGTATGGATGCCATGGGTAGAAAATCCAAAAATTTTAGTAACAAGAACCTAAAACATTCTAAAACAAATTGTTATAACTATTTCTTGTTTCTTGGTGCTACCACAATATTTTCTACTTAATAGGTAATAATATTATTAAATTTTAACAGACAATTATTTACAAAATGCAAAATTTTGATGGGATATCATTACTTCTTGTAGAGAAATTATTAATATTCATAATTAATACATAGTTATTTGTGAAACTGCTCTATTTTCCCATGTTTACTTTGTAAAGTTTTCTTTTTTGTACTATTTACCATATTATGTTCTTGTACCTTCGAAATATTAGAGTGAATTCATTCATTATGCCCCATTCATTATCTAAAGTATTTCTTACACGTTTCTGTAAGTGCTTTGTTGATACTGTCCTACTTAATATTATAAATGTGATAGTTCATGAAGATATTTGGATGTTTTTCACTCGATCACGCCCTAAGAGCTAAACGACACTGGATTAAATTTGGTACAGGGATAGGTTATAGTCCAGGATAACGCATTTTATCTCTAAAATAGGTCTTCATGACCTATTTTCCCGTAGGAACCTTGTTTGATCCCATTCATTCCCGTAGGAATGAGATCAAAATTTCACACGGGTGGAGCCGCAATTAACTGCTAGTTATCAATAAGATTCAGTTTTCAGATGTTTTAGTCTACCTTGATGCCATATATCAAGTTTCTAGGTCATCTGGGAGTGGGTTAGTTTTTGATCGATAAGTCAGTCACAACACACAGTCAAACGTTAATAAATCAATAAATATTTGAGCAATATTTATGAAATTTTGGTTCTAAGCAAGCTAAGTGACTAACGTACCAAATTTCATATATTTAGATTAAATAGTTTTTGATTTACGAAGGGTTCAAAAGAAGCTTAAAATAATTCGTGTCGACGCCAGTTCCTCTTTCTTTGAACTTTGCTGGACCGGCTGCCGCGTGTATAGATATAAATTTTAATATAAATATTGGTAGGTTGTTGTAGGTACTATAATATAGCCTATTCATTATAGGTAAAAGTGTAGACATTTTTCGATTTAAATGTAAAAAACATACCCCCTTTTTTTTTCGTGCGGAAATCCCTTCGGGTACCCCCGCGCCGGCCAGCGGGGGCGCTTATGTCGGGCTTGAACCGACTAAAACCGCACGCCGTCTCGGGTCTACAGACCCGAGGTGTAAGGTTGCCCATAGAGCATATCCCTTGCACCCCGACTGACCCTGGGCCATCTCCGGTTTCGAGATGGCCCCCTCGGGCTTGGGAACCACGGTGTCCCCGTCTTGCCCCGGTTTGGGGGAGAGGCGCTAGTCGCCCCACCGTCCCGGCCTGCTTCTGCTGGGGTGACAGGCGGCCTCACCTGTCACCCCCAGGCCTGCGCTCATGGAGGACGGAGCGGCGCCTGAGTCGCCTGCGATGCGCGGCGAGCAAGTTGCGGGCTCGGCGGCGGCGGGCCGGGCGAGTTCTGAAATATAACTACCTATGTACTAGAATTTCAAAATTTACTTCACACACAAAGTAAATTAAACTTTGTATTACCTTTGTTTGGACATCTAGTTATTGGAATTTTAGTTACAAGTCTACCTTTATTATGTCACATCCTCATTTTCCGAGCTAATTTCAGCTTAAATTTACCGTTTAACCAATTGGTACTTTACTTCTCTTGTTTTAAAGTTGAAATTCAAAACGAACGCAATTTGTTACGAAAGTACAAACATGAAATTTCAAAGTTCTCTTAATAACCGGTTGTATGCGCTCTGTTATGAACGAAAAATTATCTGTTACACAAAACTGGCGAATGAACGGGTAAAAGCTGGACGCTTTTTCAAAGTTCATTTAATTAAATGAAATTTTGGCCGAGTGTAATACTGATTCCGTTCCTACGATCCACAGAAAACTATTCCACGGATAAAAAGTTCTTCTTTTTTCAGTTGCATCCAAAGATTGTAGCACTTTTGGCACCTAGTGTCCGCTCTCCCACTTTTCCCTTCCACAATAGATTTACATTCAGCTTTCGGACAGCTTTAATGAGTAAAACGATTTTTCTAAAAGCCATAATTAAAATTTTCTAACATGTGATTTTCAACCCACAATCTTTAATTTCAAGTTCAACAGCTCAGAAATAAACATTTGACCGCTTATTTCAACTGCAAAACGTTAAAATCAAGAAGATGAAATGTAATTTGAATCTTGATAACCTACGCCTGTTAGTCTACGGCTAAAGTCTGTAATTGTGCCCGTCGTCGTCGCAATCCAATTAATCAGGATCCTAGCTTGGATGAAGTTATCTCTGTAGGCGGTAGATCCTAGCGTGTAATATCACAACTATCAATCTACATGATTTTTATAAATAAGTAAAGGTTCTCTGGAAGTTTTGTGTAAAAGGTATGTAACTTATCACCATTTACCATTAAAAAGTGTCGTTGTTTTCATTTTATGTGTAAAAATATTATGAAACACTAGCCTGCGCGGAAGTCGGTTCTTGCTTTTTGATCATATCTCCGAATCTACTAAACCAATTGCAATCAAACATACGGTAGATTTTAAGTCTGACCAAGACCTTTCTAACGAAAGCAAACCGCATCAAAATCAGTTCAGTAGTTTTTGCATCCATTGCGAACAAACAGACAATATTTTTATAAAGTTTTGTGTTCAGAATCGTTCATTTAACGTAACCCAAGTTTATTTTTTATATCTCCAATGTACAGACACAACTAACTTCAATCAATCAATCATTAAAGGGGATAATTTTGGCACGATTTGAATTATATGCTATTCAAATTAGTGCCTTCAATGGCATGGCATACCCTTTTGTCATAGAAGAGCTACTAAAACATACCAAACCACATACTTTTGGACAATATACCTTTACAATTATAATATTAATTAACCGCGGTAGCCTAGTGGTATGGGTAATGGACTGCTGAGACGAGGTCTCGGGTTCGATCCCAGGTTTTACCATGGCACACACCAATGACTTTTCGAAGCTTTTCGAAGTTATGTGTGTATTTATAGCAGGTTTATAAGTGCCCGGTTAATGGCAATAGGCTCGCCACCTATTACATTGGGACCTAAACATAAACTGCCGAAATGTGGGTGCTAGCGCCTCTGCCTACCCCTTCGGGGATATAGACGTGAGTTTATGTTATGTTACCTTTACAATTTACGACAATGCAATGGTTCAAAGTACAACTATGCGCATTACAAACAATGGTGTGCTAAAGAGATTGCTGGAACGAAATCCTCGTCTGTTTTAATTAGATAGGAGCCGTGTTCAGGTCAAAGTTTAAATTTTATAGTGAACGACGCAGCTAGTATTAGTTATTAGTAGTTATTAGTGCAATTAAGTAATTTATTCAATTTTAGCGGTAGTGCATTCGACTGTTACGACAGGGGGCGCGGGTTCGATACCCGCCCAGTGCAAATATTTGTATGCATGAATATGTCTATTTGCATTGGTCTGGGTGTTTCTATCTATAATATGTATGTATTTAAAAAAAAGTATATATGTATATATGGTTTATCCGCATTCTGGAACCCATAACACAAGCTAGTTAAACTATGCTTACTTTGGATCTAGAAAGCGCTGTGTAGAAAGTCGTAGAAATTTATTTATTATTAAGTCAATACTTATACAAATACTAGATGATGCTCGCTGCTCCGCCCGCCTGAACCTGTTTGGATGGAAATCCTATGTGTTAATGCAGAAATTGGGTCTATGTGCCAAATTTCATCCAAATCTTCTTAAAGATGATGACGGGTGATTAAGTAACAAACATCTTCACAAACTTCCACTACACACACACTTCCACATACTATATAGTATTATAAGTCAAATGTATATTTGAGATGTTTAAATAAAAATACTCGGTTTATGTTCAAACATAACATAACATAAACTCACGCCTATATCCCCGAAGGGGTAGGCAGAGGTGCTAGCACCCACATGTTGTAAATGTTCTGAAAACAAACCTTTTTTTTTTTGGAATTCTTGTTGTAATTGATTGCAATTGGTTGAGTACAACCGCGGACATCAGGTGGTTAATAATATTAGTACGATATTTTATCTTTTACAAAAAAAAAGTTTTCATGTTAACTTTAAAACCATTTCTGCGACTTGTTGACCATCTTCATTATCTGAAATAGGTGCAAAAAGAATGTGGCATATCTATTGTCATAGAACTAATAATAATAGGAAATATCTCTTTTTATTAGTTCTGTGGTTCACGTCGATAGTGTAATGGCCGGGGTTTGAACCCATGACCTCTCTTTCGCCAGTCCGACGCCGTTGCCACTAGACTATCACCACATGAAATGTATCCAGTTAGCACCTATAACTTGTACATCAATTCATTATGTAACAGATATTTTTATTGATTTCAGAATGATACCGGACCTGGAGAGCTACGTAGCCAAAGGCAAGGTTCTCAAAGCGCCGAAGATGTCGGCAAAGGAATATCACAAAGCACTTCTAAGCATGTTACTATATAGGGGAACCCGCCTCTCTGGATGTATTACTGAAGAACAAATTAGAGTACTCAGAGAATACGCTTATAGAGGCAGTGATCTAAGATATAGTTAATCAATGAAAAGAGCAATAATTCGTTTTGCGGTAGAGATTTTGAAACTAGAGACATCAGTGTTTTATAAATACTATTTGGTTGTATATAATTTCTACTGGATGGGATTAACCCAGGCTTCCCTAACCATTAGTAAAATAATAAATAAACTGTTCCAAAGCTTGCCAAAAAACCTTTAGAATCTAATGAAATAATATATGTAAGTTTGCAAACGAGTTTATACAATACCAACAATTGAAACAACTGCTCAGCATACTCGAAAAACCTTGTGGTTTTTTGTCGTCGTACACAAAAAGCCGAGCAGAGCTTGCCATAATTAGGGCCTTTAGTTTGTGTAACCTAATATTGTGAGTAAGTACTATTACTTAACATACGTTACACTTAACTATTTACTACATTCTCATAATCAATGTGTTTATAGCCTTCATGTATTTATTGGTTTATACAAAGATATTCAGGTAGACTCGGAAAAACTTAATTAAAATAATAAGAAGGATTTTATTTTTTAAATTTTGTTCTTTCTTTTTAAAAAATGCACTCGCAAAGTCTACCTGTTTGAAAACTTTGTATTATGGTATTACTACTAGATTATTAACATACGATATAAACAACAGATACATAAAAATATAGGTAATTTTAGTATGTTCAACTTGATAGAAATTTGTTTTATACTACACCCAATGAAAAAGTACCTCAGTACTTTAAAAAAAATAAAGCAGTACGTAAGTTATTACTTCCTTAGAAATATGCGGGAGCATAGAATGTATGAAAATCCATTGTTAAAGTGCTAAGCGGGAGACAAAACTTCCGTAGAAATATGTAGGAGAGAAAGGATTATATATTTATGATATGATATTTATATTTATAGATTTTTTTATTTTCCTTGTAGGTGTAGTATAAAGCACTATGTAGGTATCACTTGGAAGAAAGTGCGATACCCAACTCGTGTGTATCGAGACCCTCCGCTTCGCGTCAGGCCTCAAACTACACCCTCGTTAGTAATCGGTCCCTTTCTCCCCGCGATGAACAATGTACTGTTGTAAATTTAATGAATAATTTATAGGCCAAAGGTATATCATATTATAGTCCAAAGGTAGGTATGTAAAATTATGTTAGTCGTAAGTTGTCATACCGCGACCGATCGCAGACTGCAACCGCAGGCGGCATTGCAGTCGGCCCCTGAGGTCACCCGCTGTGACACTACTGGTTTCTATGTATTTGTACTGAACCTATTCCAAAAGCGGCGACACTGCCGCTTGCGAGTCTCGGTGCGTCGCGACTGCAGACCGCAGCACCAGTTGTATCGCTGAGTTATAGTAAAAAAGCGGCGATGGCCCAGTGGCGTACGATACGGATTGCTAAGACAAGGTCTCGAGTTCGATCCCAAGTCGTCCCAGGCACACACCTCTGACTTTTCGTAGCTATGTGTGCATTAATAAATGTTAATTATCGCTCGCTTAATAATGTGCCCGGTAGATGGCAATAGGCTCGCCCCCTATTACATTGAGACCTTAACATAACAGGCATTAGCATAATACACCTCTGCCTACCCCTTCGGGTATACAAGCGTGAAGTTATGCTATGTTATGTATATAGTATAATTATCAAATTTATTTAATTTTACATATATTCTATACTTCTTTAATGTAGTGCAATTTATAGATCTGAATTTACACAAAATATATAATTTGAAATAAGTTTGTAAGACTCATATTATTGTGATAAACTGCCGTACAGGTAGGCTCTTGGGGGCTAAACCAACCTCACCTGCTGATTGACGGACTTGGCTCTAGCAGGCTTTCCTGGGATATCAGATGGCAGTCGCTCCCGTAAATGCCGCATTAATCTAATCAAAAGAAGGAGTAAGAGGACCCCAGGCTCCGAGGTGAAAGCCTTAGATGCAACTAAAGGGAAGGGAACCACGTAAAGATGATGATAATGAGGTTGAGGTTGTGTGACTCAAGTAAAATACTCCTGCTCTTACATGCTGAAACTGTTTACATTCAATTACTTGGCTGCACAGCCAATAAATACTTTAAAGAAGATACATGACTTTGTACTTGTCAATAGATCACAAAACGACGCCCTAACGAAAGAAGCTCCGGCGCACGCTTTCCTTCCGGGGTTGGAAAGTCAGACTGTAGTTGCTCCCGTAAAGGTCAAAGTAAACCAAATTGTAGAGGGGAGGAATTAAAGAGCGGACGCCATAATGCAAGCTTAGCATGCAATCGGTAAAGTGCTCGGATGAAGAGAGATCACGAAACAAACGGAAATGTCTCTCTTCTTATTCTGGCATATATTTACCTTATCGTGCTATTATTTTTGTGCACGACACTGCATGAATTAAATTCAAAATATCTTATTATAAAAAAATGTAATCGAAAGGTAACAATCTACCAATTAATATATTTTAAATACATGAATGCTTTCTGCAACTATTTAATCCTTTTGTTTTTCCATTTGATGTAATTAGAAAATATTGTGAAAGTTATGATTACGAATTAAATAAAAGTATTTTTTATATTAAAGTAGAGTTTTTATTTTCACATAATCAATTATTTTATCTACTTATTTAGTGATTTTATAGGACTTCAGCTTGTCTGTCTGACGAGCTACAATAGTCAAGTAAACACTAGTAGTTACATGCACATCGCATGAACAGTGCCCAAGTTCGGACAGCTGAACCCCGTCCCGTGAAGCACTCAGAGAGAGCGTGGGAGTGTACTACTGGGTGAACTGGGTCTATAGTTAGAATTTACCTCCTTGGAAAAATACTCAGACTTATTTGAAGTGCGTCTTTCTTTTTTTTGTTTTTTTTTATGATTGAAGTACGTCTTATGAAAGACGCTCTTATTATAAATCAATATATTACAATTCCAAAAAGTATACAATTCTACATAGTTCTGTTATACATTTAAAAATCGTGATCTACAACACTACAGTTACCAATAGGCGGTATGTGGGCCTGAATCGATAATTAAAATATGATAGGAAAAATACTCTAGTTTTATTTTGTCCACTGAAGTTCCCTCTTTTGTTAACTTTATTTCTTCAGATATATACGAGCACACGTGACGCTGGTCGCGATTTAGGTATTTCCTAGACATCCGCTTGGAGAATACTGTGAGGACTGCACGTCTACCACGTGCGTCACAGGCTCGTCGCGTCACGTGACGCTGGTCGCTGGTGGTGTTTTTTTTTCATTTTTATATTTTTTATTTTACCCAAAAAAAAAATTTTGTTTCAAATACATATTTCGTCGATACCAAGTCATCTCACCAAATTCAGAGACCTAATTTTGTGACACCTTATATTATTATATTGATATTTTTCTAGAGTCAGAAGGTTGCTTCCAGGTTCCAGGCAAGCGTGTTCCTTCATCGATCTCACAACCACTTTATCGACCAACAGATGCGGTAGTGATAGATAGATAGATAAATAACCTTTATTTTTTAGAATAATGTACATGATAGATGTTTAAATTTAATGGTCTCACATACTCTACCGTGATTCGGTGTAGAAATATTTAGTATACATAACATGCTCCTATGTACATACAGATACAATGTACGTGACATTGGAGATATTTAAAAAATTGGGTTACGTTAAATGAACGACTCTGAACACAAAAATATTTTTTTTAGATACTTGTCTGTTTGGCTGTTTTTTCGTGGCAGATTTTAAGTCTTACCTTTGTAATGAAAAAAAAAACCTATCCTAATCCGTTCAGTAGTTTTTTCGTCAATCGCAAACAAACAGACAAACAGAAGAATTCCAAAAATAAAAAATATATTTGTGTTCAGAATCGTACACAAGTATTTTTTTCATATATCTCTAATGTACACAACTAATTTACAATTTTATAATAGTACAGATAGATAGATAAATTTTAAGAATCGATTTTATTACTTTATTACTTAGTGGTCAATTTTGGAGTAATACGGGGGTAAAAGAGAGGTAAGTGGCAAAAACGGGGTTTCATGATTAAAAACAAAACTGGAGGTTGTACAAAAATGTTCCATACAAAAAGGTGTATTGTTGAATAACAAATCCAATGATCTTCAACGGACCTCAATCGATTTAATACTTAATTTTTTTTTTCGAAAAGCTTCGTGGATCAAACTATGGTGCCCTTTAGAAAGAAGGAAAATATTTAAGTATTCCATCTCCATTCTAAATCTCACGTCCCAATCGTATATAATGGGTTAGTTTTGTTACGCTATTATTCACGTACGTTCAAATACGTGGTGTGACATCTTCCCTTAAACCTAATATTGTGATATGAAAATAAACATATATATTTCCTCCTCAGCGAGCACTTTAATTATCTAGCAATATTCTAATAGTCCCGTAAAGTATGGCAACAACAAAGCTTGCCCGGGCTTAATCTCGAGTTGCTAGGTAACTAATACCGAGTACCGACTTTTTGCCCAGGTTATCGGAAATTTCCCTGGAACTACTTACGTTGGAGTTGACACAAAGTTCTCTAGAGAATATAAAATACAAATAGGACGATGTTATGATTTGTTAGTATACAACAGATTAAATTTATATTCTTAGACATTTACTAGCTGATGCCCACGGCTCCGCTCGTGCGGAGGCCGGTTATCGTTTTTTGGACATATCTCCCAATAACAATCAGACATACGGTAGATTTTGAGTCTGACCAAGAACTTTCTTATAGAAAAAACCGCAACAAAGTTAAGTAGTAGTTTTTGCAGTGTCCGTTAAGTAGTTTTTACTTCCATCGCGAACAAACAGACAGGAATTCGAAAACAAAAATTATGTTCATAATCTTTCATTTAATGTAACCAAGTTTTATTTTTTAAATATCTCTAATGTACAGACACAACTAATTTACAATTTTTAATACTATATAGAAAATTGCTTTGAATATATTATTTAAGTCTCAGATTTATTTATTTTTTGTGCGTGGGTTTTTTGTTTGATGGAATGAAACTGTTGGAAAATTTTATCAATCTTCTTGTCCATAGTATATGAACACTTTACAGGGTCTTTGATAAAGAGATTCTTTATAGTTTATTCACTTGATGACAGTAAATTTATTTTGGTTACGTATCATTATAACTAAAGTTGTTTTAACTATTTTTAAAATAACTACTCCTATTCATACTGTTTAAAATATCTATGGTTGTTTCACAAATATTTTTAATAACTAATGGATGAAATACCTACCTACGATTTATTCAACTACGGTTGTTTGAAATCATGGACGATTCACCTACTGTAGATTCATCAGTGGTCAATATTTGAAGAATTAGGCAAGCTAAGAGACACACAAAAAAAAAACTAACATGTAATAAGGTCATTAAGCTAATGAACCGCCCATCCACCATAGTGGAGCGGAGCGGACACGGGTACATTAGGTTAAAACATTGAAAATTAACGCGCGAAGGCGAGTCAGCGGAGCAAGCGTGCTGCGAGAACAGCCGCCAAGCGCCAGATTTCCTCTATTGTTGGTGAATCATGTGTAAGTCACTAGCATTTATGTATTTCATAAGTGGTTCGTTAATGGTTACTGTTCTAACCTAACCTAACCCTAATTATTCATTAACAGTAGATAATATCTGGTGATTACATATTATAATATTTAAGCGCATCCTAACTATAATTCCTACTATATCACAAATTTAACATTTCAGCTCATAAATGTTATCAGCAACTTAGGCACCTTTGTGGTTATGTTCGCCATTACACACTAAATTTAATTTCCATAACGACCACTTTTAAAGTGAACCGTGGCTAACTGACGTTAGGGACACAAAATTCTAGGGCCATCGGTCCGAATTTACACGTTATGTCCACATTTTTTTTACTGAAAATTCGGACACCATCAAAATATTAAAGCAATTTTTACTATGCTAACTATACAAAATAGCTTCAATATTTTGATGATGCCCGAACTGTCAGTAAAAAATAATAATTGAAAAGTGTTAATTCGGATCTGCAGGGGTGAGTCGTTCAATAAGTACCTACCTATTTCAAACATACTTGAAAAAAATAACACCTTTAAAAACCATAGTTTAATCAAACTTAAGTCAATTGTAACAGTAGTCGAGTCAACGAATATGCGTCATGAACATAATTATGTGAATCAACCGTAGTTATGTTGGAAATAATTAAAATAACTTCAGTTATAACGCTATTCCTAAGCTAAATGTGACAATCGCTTGTTGGACATGAAGACAAGGCATAGCAGTATACGACAATAATGTATTTATTAAGAAATTAAACGCATGGTTAAGAGTACGAAACCATTCAATTATATGTTTGTAGTTTGACTCTTTATTTGTGATGCGGAATATTCCGCATATGACACTAGTCACGAAAGTAATTTTTCACGAGCGACAAGAACACAGATCGTAGATTTCGGGAAACATAAATGCCTACATAAAACCCTTATCATATAGTGAAGCGCATATGAACGAAAGTGCTGATGATGACAATGGCCAACCACACGACCTAGCATGAACGTAACGACGCGCGACGTGAACTTACACCTAGCACAGAAGGGGTTAAACGATAACATTAAGGATTTTGGTTACTACTTAAAATAATAAAATCGCCTAAGCATTACCCACAGATTTGATGTTAACTACGAAGTATACAGCTACGATGAAGAGCACAACACTTCCGCATTTTACATTAAAAGAAAACATATAAAACATATATATGCGGTATAACAGATTTGCGTACACCCCGCGCATTGGTCTGTTTGAGTTGAGTGAGACGAAGTCGAGCGAAAGCTCCTCTTACCAGACTTTAAAATTTTCTTTGTCACAGGTCTCCTCCTAAACTACTAATCCAATCAGAACCAAATTTGGCATGATTAAAGAGGTCAATCAGAGGAAGGTTTATGGATATATTTTGAAAAAATTAATGCTACCACAGAGGAATGATCACCGTTAAAAAAATTCCAGATGGAAATACATAATAACCGCTCGAGACACTGTGACCAAACTTTACACGCTCAGAAAGCATGTCCAGAGTTGTGAATTTCAAAAAGAATTTCCAAAATCGGACTTGCCACGGAGGAATGATCACTGTTCAAAATTTTCAAAATCTGATTTTCTAATCACGATGTCTCACTCAGCTCAACATTACAAGCAGCGATTCGCCTTGCAGACCTAGTATTAATGTGTTATTAATGTGGATATTATAATTATATGGGTACCTATATGTTGGCGCCTATAACTTTGTTCACAGCAGCAATAAATGAACGATTATATTTTACTAATTGTCATAGGCGTCCTGATATTTTTTGTGTACACCCACTTATTACCAACATTGTTACCTTGCCTAAATGGAGTTTTCTGCTCCGCAACAAATATTGTAAAACTATTGTTTTATTATCTAAATACAAGTTAAAACGCAAATCAGAGGTTTCATTTATGTCCAATACGAGACATAATTAGTGGCGACCGTGACAGGACTCGAAAACACTGCAAAATCAACAACAAAATTCGCAACTCGATACGCTTCAAGAAGATGCCTATCGGCTGATTGTAACAAGTACAATACAGACCGTTGGAGTATTTTAAGGATAAGCCATTGCAGCCCATAGCTGATGAACGATCCAGACGTACTTAGAAGCTAAAATCATCAACGTCATCGTACGACAGCCCGGCCAATGCAGCTAAGTGACCTTTCCTTGACCTAATCCAATTTTTTCCAGTTATATCTTCATAAATTCTAAACCCATCCTGATTTGCGTGTGCTAATTCATATAGTTAAATCCTAGCTAAATATATAATAGTCATTTATAGTGAAATACATAAAATAAATTATTTTTTCTAGTTCAGTAGGTACCGGCACCTACGGCGACTTAGTTTTTTCATTAGAATTTTACCTATTTTACATCATTATTCTTAAAATAACATTAAATATTAGTTAAATGAATAGTTTTCGATTACATATCTCGACAAAAAACTAAGTAAATACGGTATTATACGTGTCATTCACATTGTTTTGCCGAATATTCCAGATTTGTTCACGTTACTACCTCAATAAATACGAAGTACGGTTTCGGAACACTGTTGGCGGAATACATAGCTAAGCTGTGCCGGGATTTAATACACAGAAGGAGGGACGTAAGATTAAATATTATACCTATTTATTTTATATTAATCCAGTGGTCGTTGTGTACTGCTATACATCTTAATAGTCCTTGTTATTCAAATAAATTTATTATATTATCAACAAGTACTGGTACTTAAAGGTTAGTTATTCAATCATATTAATATAATAATTTATTTATTTATTTTAGGAAGGCTTACAGACTAATAACAATTTATGTATTACAAGTATGATGACAATATTGCTAATTACAAGCCTACACAAGTATAGCTCATTATATATATATATATATATATATATATAATGAGTAAGGACCAGGACTGTGTGGCTGATGGCAGTGCAAAAATCGCATTGAATTTACAAAACCTTTTCACTAAGCGTAGCTCATTGAAGGGCCAAATAACTAAGTTAAAAAAATATTTATTATTTATCACCACCAAGGAGACATTGACTAGTATTGAGTTTGCTGAATTAGCACTTAAACTTAGTAAATTTGAGTCACTTTTTAAGGGGTTCGCAGACTTGCAAGATCAGATAGAGGTTTTGAATCCTAGTAACCTAGCCAATGAAATTGATGAGAGAGATGACATTGAACAATCATTTATCACCAATATTGCTACTGCCCAGAGCTTTGTTCAACGTCATCAAACTAATATTCGCAATGTAGAAACATCTGCTACTTATAATCCTGAGAATGTTGAATTTAAATTGCCACAGATGCAAATTGCTAAATTTAATGGCACATACTTCCGGTGGCTGGAGTTCCGTGACACCTATCTTTCAGTAATACATAATAACGAACGAATTGCACCGATACATAAGTTCCACTATCTGTTGTCATATTTAGAAGGTGACGCAGCGCGTATTGTAAGCAACTTGGCAGTTTCTAATGCTAACTATAATACGGCTTGGCAACTGCTATGTGACAGGTTTGACAATAAGCGGCATTTAGTACAACAGCACTTAAATTCTTTGACAAATATTCAACCAATAGTACGCGATTCAAGTAAGTCCCTTCGCTTTCTCGTAGACCATATTAATAAGAACCTAAGGGCACTGTCTAACCTCGGCATACCTACTAATGGTTGGGATGTCTTACTAATTCATACGCTCTGCCCAAAATTAGATAATGAGACACTTGCTAAATGGAAGGAGTGCCGTGGTGCTCTGGATGATATCCCTAGCTTGCAACAATTCAATAAGTTTTTAATTGAGAGAGCAGCCTTAATAGAATCTTTATATCAAACTCAAGCAAATAAGGCACCAGGCTCTGCATCCGGCAAGCCTTCCCACGCGAAAGGTAACAGTCACCAAACAAAGTCACTGACATGTCAGTCTGCTTCTCTAAATAATTCTTCGTCTTGTTGTTGTGTTGTTTGTCAGGATCAACACAAAATCTATGATTGCCCTTCTTTCAAGGCAAGAAGTGTACAAGACCGAATAGCTGAATGTAATAGACTAAAATTATGTTTAAATTGCTTAAGGCCAGGACATATGTCACGAGACTGTCGCCTCGGGCCTTGTCGTGAATGCAAGAAGAAGCACAATACTCTTTTGCATATTCCAAATACAATCCCAGGCTCCACTGTTGCAACTACAGCATCGCATGACGCGGTAGCTAGCTTGACTACACAGACTTCAAAGTACGTTTTATTGTCTACTGCTATTATTGAGGTATCCAACCCATCAACAAAGGTAACGGAACGAGTACGTGCCCTACTAGACTGCGGCAGTCAGTCATCATTTATGACACAAGCTCTCAAGCATAAATTATCACTTCCAAGTATTTCATTAATGAAGAATATCATTAATATTGTAGGTATTGGTAACAATTTCACTAACAAGGTTACTGAGAGTTGTGTAGCACAATTAAATTCACTATCCAAACCATTCAATATCACTACATCTTTTTTAATATCACCGAAGCTGACAGGTGATATACCTAGGCTTACTATAAACATTAATGATCATCAAATACCCCCTGAGATATATCTTGCTGATCCTAACTTTAATAAATCCTCCGCTATTGACGTACTCATCGGAGCAGATTTGTTTTGGGACATTCTAGGCTGTGAGCAACGGTCTCTAGGCCCTAATCAACCTATTTTAAGAAGTTCCTAATTCGGTTGGCTTGTCTCAGGTCCAGTTAATATAAAAAATAACATTTTTTTTGTGCAGTGCCATCACTATTTAACTACCAATAGATGCAATGACGATGACATCCATTGCCAGCTAACAAAATTTTGGGAACTTGAAGAAGTTCCAATAAACAAACCACTATTAAGCCATGACGAGAAACTATGTGAAAGGCATTATCTAGCCCACACTATGCGATTGGATACTGGTAGATTTTTAGTTAGTTTACCGCTCATAGACACGCCGAATTGTCTTGGCGATTCCTACCTATTAGCAAAGAAGCGATTCTTAAATTTAGAAAGGAAATTTAGGAAATATCCTCATATCAAGTCACAATATGTTGAGTTTATTCGTGAATATGCCAAACTTGGTCATCTTTCGCGGTCCAATATATCAAAACCGAACACTTCATACTTCTTATGCCATCATGCTGTGTTCAAAGAGCAAAGTGAATCTACAAAAATTAGAGTTGTCTTCGATGGTTCTGCTCCTACATCTTCCGGTTGGTCAGTAAATAACATTCTTATGATAGGCCCCAATATGCAAGATTCTCTTTTCTCTATTTTAGTAAGAGCTAGACAACATAAATACCTCCTGACCGGTGACATCGAGAAGATGTATCGCCAGGTCTTAATACATGAGGAGGATCGAAACCTTCAACTCCTATTATGGAGAGAAGATGAGACATCGCCTATCGAGACGTTAAGACTTAATACTGTAACTTACGGCATGGCAAGTTCCAGCTACTTAAGCACTCGTTGTTTATGGCAACTTGGAGAGGAGAACCCTGATGAGATTATCAAAAACGTGATCAAACATGACTTCTACGTTGACGATCTAATTACGAGCGCTAATGATGAAAATACATTAAAGCATATTTTGCAGGAAGTAGTAGTAACACTTAAGCAAGGCTGCTTCAACTTAAGAAAACTTAAAAGTAACTTATCTGGTATTTTTAGTTCATCGGCTCTAAATACAAATGAAAATTTAATATTCAGTGAATCTTCTAACGCCTTGGGACTAGGTTGGGATCCCTCTACAGATACCTTACATTATCCTACACAATTACCTCTACAAATTAATACAAATCATGCTACTAAACGTTCCATATTGTCCAATTTATTTAAAATTTTTGATCCTCTTGGTTTATTGAGTCCTTGTGTGATACAGACAAAGATCATACTGCAACAACTTTGGCTAGAAAAGGTTGGTTGGGATGATCCTGTACCCGAAAATATTTTCAAAGCATGGTTAAAATTCACGGATAATCTGAGTGCAATTAAAACTATTAAAATTCCTAGACATGTACGTTGTGATTCTCCAATATCAACAGAACTTCATTGTTTTTGCGATGCATCCCAAAATGCTTATGGAGCATGCATTTACATACGATCTATTGACTCTAACCAACAAATTACTGTAAAATTATTGTGTTCAAAATCCAAGGTCGCACCTACTAAGCCTACAACAATCCCGCGTTTAGAGCTTTGTGCTGCGCTATTGGCGGCTAGATTGTGTAGGGCAGTGAGAGATTCTCTACGCTATGAAGCCAATGAGGTCTATTGGAGTGATTCCAGCATCGTTTTAGGATGGCTTCATTCAAGTTTTAAAAATCTGAAAACTTTTGTGGCAAACAGAGTTTCAGAAATATGCGAATTAACACATGTACATTCATGGCGTCATGTTCCAACCTCTCATAACCCTGCTGATTTAATAACTAGAGGAGTCAATCTTAGTCAAATTGAAGATAACACTTTCTGGTGGTCAGGTCCACAATTTCTACTACAATCTGAAGAAGCATGGCCGGTTTTAAACAATAATGATATTAATTTTAACGATTTACCCGAAGTGAAACAAACTTCTTTTATTTCTAGTACCGCCACTTCCTCAGATTGTATAATACAGTTTCAAAACTATTCTAGCTTTAGTAAATTAAAACGAGTATTTGCTTACATTAGGCGATTTATTAATAATTCCAAATCCAATAGAACATCTTTACTATTAGGTCCTTTAAGTTCAAATGAACTAAACGATTCTTTTCTTCATTTGTGCCAGTTGGCGCAACAACAATCATTTCCTTGCGAGTACGATTCCTTAGCTAAAGGTCACGTAATAAGTTCTAAATCAAGGCTCTTATCATTAACTCCCTTTTTTGGTAGTGATAATTTAATTCGAGTGGGGGGTCGTATTGCTTCGTCGGAATTTGCTTACGACAAGAAACACCCCATATTATTAGATGCCTCACACAATCTTACAAAATTAATATTTTTACATGAGCACACGCGTAATTTGCATGCTGGGCCGCAACTGTTATTAGGCGTTATTAGGGAATATGTGTGGCCAATTAACGGTAGACGTTTAGCTCGACAAACTGTTCGCAATTGTGTCAAGTGTCGAAGGTTTCAAGTCAAGGCATTGGAACCTTTAATGGGTAGTTTACCCTCCCAGAGAGTCACACCTAACTTCCCATTTACTATTGTCGGCATAGACTTTGCCGGTCCCTTTTTTACTTTGAATAGGAAAGGACGCGGTGCAAAACTAGTTAAGAGCCATCTTTGTCTCTTCATATGTTTAACCTACAAGTGCTTACACCTAGAAGCAGTAAGCGATCTAAGTAAAGATGCCTTTATTCTTACTTTTCGACGATTTGTGTCACGACGCGGAAGGCCTTCGGAGGTCTTTTGTGATAATGGTGGAAATTTTGTATCAGGTGCTAAGGAGCTCAATAATTTCTTTAAACAGAATGCGGATACTTTATCTGATGTTGCAACTGGGGAAGGAATTAAATTTACTTTTTCACCATCTTACGCCCCTCACTTCGGTGGAATTTGGGAGGCCGGGGTTAAATCAGCGAAGCATCACATAAAACGCGTGCTAGGCAATTCGCATTTAACGTTTGAGGAGTTGTCAACCCTTTTTGCACACGTAGAATCAATTTTAAATAGTCGACCGCTATGTCCACTTTCTTCCTCACCTGACGACCTCCTATGTTTGACTCCTGGTCATTTCCTCATTGGTCGGGCACTCGCCGCACTACCATCACCGCCACTAGAAGACTGCAATAGAAACAATTTACAACGCTACCAGCGAATACAACAAATCCATCAACACTTTTGGCGTCGTTGGCAGCACGAATACATAGCTGAATTGCAAAATCGCTCTAAATGGAGGACTAATTCAGCTAAGATAAACATCGGGGATTTGATTCTTCTTAAAGAGGACAACACTCCACCTCTGGCATGGAAGCTTGGAAGGATTCAGAAATTGTTCCCTGGGCCGGATGGAATATCTCGAGTTGTAGATGTGAAGACGCACCGTGGTGTTCTACGACGCCCTTTAGTGCGGATTTGTCCGTTACTTGCCCCTGATGATCTTCAAGCTTGAAATCTATCATTTCAACGGCGGGAGGATGTTGGCGCCTATAACTTTGTTCACAGCAGCAATAAATGAACGATTATATTTTACTAATTGTCATAGGCGTCCTGATATTTTTTGTGTACACCCACTTATTACCAACATTGTTACCTTGCCTAAATGGAGTTTTCTGCTCCGCAACAAATATTGTAAAACTATTGTTTTATTATCTAAATACAAGTTAAAACGCAAATCAGAGGTTTCATTTATGTCCAATACGAGACATATATGTATATAATATATATATATAATTAAATATAGAAGTAAAGCACTTAGTACATATGTGCGTCATATCTACTATATGGTATCATGAAACGGTGCGGCGGATGTTGGAATGGGGAGGGAGGCAGCAAGCAGTACAATGCCGTAACTGCTTCACCGAAGACCATCCGGTAGCAGACGCATAGCCAAGTAACAATGCATTGATGCGATAACATGTGGTTATAATGTAGAGATACCTACGTACATATTGTAGATGTAGTAATGTCTTTGTAATTACAGTCGCTTTAACAAGCGTCTTAATTGATATTGACTTTGATTAGGGATAGAACAATAGTAATCAATACTGACAAAGGCAGGTAGTGTACTTATGGTATATAGCTTTATAGATATGAAATCAACATCAAAACGGTAAGTGAATCAGGTATCGAGGTTAAATAATCGGCCAAGTGCGATTCGGACTCGTGCAATGGATTCCGTACAATTATCTATACAATGGGAGTCTCCCTCAATTTATTTTATTTTAATTTAATTACTTATTCTTGAAGTAAATATATAATTAAATATTCTGTGAATATTATAATATAACCTGTTACCGTTATTAATATCGAGAAAAAAACGGCAAAAATATCTGTTTGTTGTATGCCCTTAAATATTTATTTTGTTATAATTTTTTTTTTTAAATCAATCATACTTCATAAAATACTTCTTTAACCATTATTTGTTGTATTATATAAATACTTAAAAAAACAGGCTTTATATACCAACATGGGTATATAAAAAGTGCTGCTCGAATGAGAAAAAGATATTTAGAAGAATCTAATAAAAAAATTATGACAATTAGACTACTCTGTAAAAAGTTATGCGTGGTCATACCTTTTTTTTTTCGTGCGGAAATCCCTTCGGATACCCCCCCGCCGCGCCGGCCAGCGGGGCGGTTATGTCGGGATTGAACCGACTAAAACCGCACACCGTCTCGGGTCTACAGACGCCGGGGTGTAAGGTTGCCCATAGAGCATATCCCTCGCACCCCGACTGACCCTGGGCTATCTCCGGTTTCGAGATGGCCCCCTCGGGTTTGGGAACCACGGTGTCCCCGTCTTGCCCCGGTTTGGGGGAGGGGCGCTAGTCGCCCCACCGTCCCGGCCTGCTTCTGCTGGGGTGACGGGCGGCCTCACCTGCCACCCCCAGGCCTGCGCTCATGGAGGACGGAGGTCGTTAAGCGGCGCCTGAGTCGCCTGCGACGCGCGGCGAGCATGTTGCGGGAGAGTTCTAAATCTCTCCCGGGCGCGCTCTGTCATCTCCTTCGCGAGCATTACATGCTCGCAGAAGGAGGTGGCGGCGCCCCACGCGCTCGCGCTCCGCACTATTGCCGCAATCATGCTGCCGAGCTAGAGGACTCCCACCCCGATGGCTGTCACGAGGTCACGCCTCGGCGCCTCCCACGCCGGACAGTCCGCCAGCGTGTGCAGCCCTGAGTCCTCGCTCGTATCGCAGTGATGACACCCAGGCGTTGGCTCCTTGCTGATCCGATGCAGGTGGTCTCCGAAGCTCCCCTTACCGGAGATCACCTGCGTCAGTCGGTACGAGAGGCTTCCGTGTCGCCTCTAGCCAATCCTCCATGGGCGTGGTCATACCTTACAATCAGTGAGTTAACGATCAATCATCATCCATTTCCTACCCTTGGGGTTGGATTTTTATTTTTAAATTTATATGGGACCAACTTCGGGGTATACTCTTTCCCATCAAAAAGAAGTATCAAAATCGGACTCTGTAAAAAGTTATGCGTGGTCATACATAAATAAAATATACGCGTCGACTTGAAAACCTCCTCCGTTTTTTCGTCGTTTAAAAAAAGATAACCGAAAACCGGCATCGGCTAGTCTATATCTAAAATAAAAATTAATCGCCGAAATGTGTGTACGCGTATAATTGTTCAACGACTGCACCAAATTGGATAATTCTTTTTTTGTGTTCGTTATTGTCAGGACAAGGTTCTTCTTTCTTCTTCTTGATTTCTTTTTCGAGAATCCGATATCAGTACATCCGTGATCATGGTACTTGTAACAGTGCCGAAATATCGGATTCTCGAAAAAGATACTAAACATGGTAAATATCCCGTTTATCATTCTAATTTTAATGTAAATGACCATGTCAATCTAAAATCATATATATATATGAAGACACTCACTCAGACGAATTATTTATTTTTCTTTTTTAATTTTAATTTATCGTTATTATTATTTTATTTTTATTATTCTATTAGAGCATGTACTTAGTTTTAAGTTTTGATATGCTGTGAGCAACGGAGAATGTAACAAAAGATGCGAGACAGACCCAACACACGTATAGTACATAACTTAAATGGTCTGCCTCAGAATTTATACATAAAACGAAAACAAAATAAACTTCATTATTATTATTGGTTACGGAATACTCTTTGAGCTGGCCTTTCTTAAAGTCCTCGATCTGATTGAAAAAACATAACATAACTTCACACCTGTATCCCCGAAGGGGTAGGCAGAGGTGTATTACACACCCACGATTCGCCAGTTATGCTGAGGTCCCAATGTAATAGGGGGTACGAGCCTATTGCCATCTACCGGGCACATTATTAAGCGAGCGATAATTATCAAAAAATATTAATAATAATAATTAATATTGCAAAAATTAACACTATCAATTTATTTATTGACTTGATCATCATCATCATCACAGCGTTGCAATCAAACATACGGTAGCAACCCAAGCTTGCTCTTTGGAGCCCGGAGTTCAGTCTCCTACTCTTTATCTTAATTGGCTTATCTTGGTTTATACGGGAGCTATTGCCGTCTATCTCCCCAACCCCGAGAAGAAAACCTACGTCAGAGGCTCATTGCTAGTGTGTAACAACTATTAGGAGAAAGATATGCTTTTTTCCGGGATGAAACAGCTGGCTGTTTTGGTTTACTATTTTGTTTAAAAAAGTAAAAGTAAAAATCAGCTGATTCACATATTTATTTATTACTAACTGCGCCTCCTGGCTTCGGCTCGCTGCAATAATAGCACCTTCAGCAAGGTCCACGGGCCTTCCTAAATTATTATTTCATACAAAATTAATGTCTTCATATAGTTCTATCTCTTTTTGTGTTGTTCGTGTATTGTAATAACGAGCATGAAGTATGAAAACAATTATGAAAGTAGAAGTGAAATGTGTAAGCCAGGATCGTGGCAAGTGGAAATATGTAGTCTCTGGCAACCCCATTGGGGAAGAGCCTTGACTGTATATGTGTACCTTTTTATTTTTATTTTTCGTGCGGAAATCCTGTGTACCTTTTTTTTGTCGTGCGGGAATCCCTTCGGATACCCACCCGCCGGCCAGCGGGGGCGGTTATGTCGGGCTTGAACCGACTAAAACCGCACGCCGTCTCGGGTCTTAAGACGCCGGGGTGTAAGGTTGCCCATAGAGCATATCCCTCGCACCCCGACTGACCCTGGGCCATCTGCAGTTTCGAGATGGCCCCCTAGGGTTTGAAAACCACGGTGTCCCCGTCTTGCCCCGGTTTGGGGAGGGGCGCTAGTCATCCCACCGTCCCCACCGTCCTCATGGAGGACAGAGGTCGTTAAGCGACCTCCGGCGCCTGAGTTACCTGCGACTAGCGGCGAGCATGTTGCGGGCTCGGCGGGCCGGGAGAGTTCTAAATCTTTCCCGGGCGCGCTCTGCCATCTCCTTCGCGAGCATTACATGCTCGCAGAAGGAGGTGGCGGCGGCCCACGCGCACGCTCCACACCATTGCCGCAATCATGCTGCCGAGCCAGAGAACTCCCACCCCGATGGCTGCCACGAGATCACGCCTCGGCGCCTCCCGCGCCGGGCAGTCTGCCAGCGTGTGCAGCCCTGAGTCCTCGCTCGCGTCGCAGTTATGACACTCAGGCGTTGGTTCCTTCCTGATCCGATGCAGGTGGTCCCCGAAGCTCCCCTTACCGGAGATCACCTGCGTCAGTCGGTACGAGAGGCTTCTGTGTCGCCTCTCTAGCCAATCTTCCATGATGGGCCTTACCGCCGCTAATGCGGCGTGCCCTAAATCCTGTGTACCTTAATAAAAAATTTAAATACTCAGCGGTTAAGGTTAATATATTTCATGTTTTGTTTATTATGCAAATGGTTTTAGAGCGAGAGTTAATCTGTAAATAGGGTGTTAATCCATTGTAATCAACACTGTGATTGAGTCACTACTGAATAATAACTCATATTTGTGTTTGGATTGACAGCGGCTACTACTCAAATTAACAAAGAAGAAAAAACAATGATTTTTTTCGGTATTTACAATTTTCTTACAAAAATCATTATTTTTAAAATGTTTTACAAGCATTATTCACGCTGCTGCTTAAGTACAGCTAACGAAACCGGACCGACGCGCGGTGGCGCAGTCATACCGATATTCATTGCGGCATTCATGTTTTTTTTTTATGAAATTATCGTTTCATTTAGCATAACCGCCCCCGCTGGCCGGCGGGGGGGTATCCGAAGGGATTTCCGCACGAAAAAAAAAAAAAAGGTACTATGACGTCCGGGGTGCGACTGGTTGGATCACCTCCAAGTTTGGTGCACCCTGGGCAACGTGGGCGATGACGCATCATTGATTGCTCCTCTGGAGTAGCTGGCGTCAACGTCAACGGCCAAGAGTCTGACCAACCGGCCCTTTTCAGGGTCAGCTGACCCCATTGCACGAGGGGGTCGGGGCATGGCGGGCCTGCAAGGCCCGCGGGGAGGAGTGGTCGCTCCAGGTACCCCTCTGCTGTTATCAGAGGGGACACTGCGAATGGCCCAGTGTCAGTCGGAGTGCG
The DNA here is from genome assembly GCA_946251805.1 of Cybosia mesomella. Lineage (NCBI taxonomy): Eukaryota > Metazoa > Arthropoda > Insecta > Lepidoptera > Erebidae > Cybosia > Cybosia mesomella. The sequence goes on from OX276406.1 coordinate 8,219,868, forward strand.
AGGGATATGCTCTATGGGTAACCTTACACCCTGGCGTCTGTAGACTCGAGACGGCGTGCGGTTTTAGTCGGTTCAAGCCCGACATAACCGCCCCCGTTGATCGGCGGGGGGGTATACGAAGGGATTTCCGCACAATAAAAAAAAAAAAAAACTACTGTGACGTCTGGGGTCTGGCGTCACAATTCCTCGTGTTAACGAAATGATAAACACAAGTATTTATATTTATAATGGCATTTATTTTTCACATAAAACTTCCTATATCGAGTTTTTGGGGATTTTACACGAGTTTATTTATACTTTAAGCGAACTGTAGAGAGTCGCGGATTCTGCTCAAGGATTGAGCCTACAATCACTTTACTTGGAACTCTCATCGTACGGCGGGTCGAGGCCGGAGCCCCCGGTCACCCGCTGTCAGCCACTAGTCCGCCAAGGCAATTGTTTTTCTTCAATATTCTACTTTTTATATTTTAAAACAATTTATTTTTAATCTCTGACACATGATGGCCAGGAAACTATCTGTAATGCTCGAACGAGGTCGGGCGCTACAGTATTAACACGATGGGGGTGCGACTGGTTGGATCACCTCCAAGTTTGGTGCACCCTGGGCAACGTGGGCGATGACGCATCATTGATTGCTCCTCTGGAGTAGCTGGCGTCAACGTCAACGGCCAAGAGTCTGACCAACCGGCCCTTTTCAGGGCCAGCTGACCCCATTGCACGAGGGGGTCGGGGTATGGTGGGCCTGCAAGGCCCGCGGAGGGGCGTGGTGACTCCAGGTACCCCTCTGCTGTTATCAGAGGGGACACTGCGAATGGCCCAGAGTCATACAGTCGGAGTGCGAGGGATATGCTCTATGGGTAACCTTACTCCCCGGCGTCTGTAGACCCGAGACGGCGTGCGGTTTTAGTCGGTTCAAGCCCGACATAACCGCCCCCGCTGGCCGGCGGGGGGGTATCCGAAGGGATTTCCGCACAAAAAAAAAAGGTACATACTAACACGATGGAACGTAAATATTGTTATTAAAACGTTCTAAGCCAATGAAGCATTACCTTAACACCCTGTACTTACACAAAGCTTTTAGAGTATGAAAGCCTTCCTCTAATTTTAGGTTCGTTTCGCTGAAATCGAAATGTCATACTCGGATATAGTTACAGCAAGTTACAGATATTTCAAATATTATTTATCGTGTCAATTAGCTTTTGTTGGGTTTATTCATAGCAAATATCTGCTCTGTGAATCTTCCATTTATAAATTGCTTCCGCTTCAATCGTAATTACAGGGATCAGATAGCTATTTGGTAGGTGAACTGTTTGGATCGATATCGACTGTGAAATCGTCTACAATACTCTCTGGGGTATCAAAACTAAAAGTGAACCGCAATTTTTACATCTTCTAAGTTTGATTTGAAGCAAATTCACCCTATCTTTTGTTTTCACTGATGTTGTCATAATACTCTCCGGGGTATAAAAACTAAGAGTCAACCGTAATTTTAACATCTTATTAGTTTCATTTGAAGGAAATTCACCCTATCTTTTGTTTTCATGATAGTGATATGAAGTGGGGGTATGAGGTGATGATTGATGGTGAATGGGTCCCACTAAGATCTTCGGAGCCCAAGTCAACCTCACATGGAACCCGGAATACCTGCTGAATGACGGATGAGGTTCTGGTAAAGGCTTTCCTCTCGGTATTGGGTTGACAAACGGCAGTCACTTCCTTAAAAGCCAAAATAAACTAAATCATGAAATTGTATGAGTGAATATATGATTTTAGATTGACATGGTCATTTACATTAAAATTAAAATTATAAACGGGATATTTACCATGTTTATTATCTTTTTCGAGAATCCGATATTTCGGCACTGTTACATCCGTGATCATGGCACTTGTTACAGTGCCGAAATATCGGATTCTCGAAAAAGATAATAAACATGGTAAATATCCCGTTTATAATTTTAATTTTAATGTATGAGTGAATGTTTAATTTTAGACACGGTGGCCAAAAACACTTAAGTCCACGGTGGCAAAAACAACTTAAGTCAATTATGAGATAATAGTAATCAGCTGCCAAAACAAAACTTAAGTCAACTACGAGATAATATTAATAAAAGACTTACGTATGAATTCCCGGGGAAATCGTATTAAATTATGCCTATTATGAGTGAATCTAATTTTGACCAAAAATGGCCGCTTGCTCAGATGGAGAAAAATAACGGTAAAGACCGAAATATATTAATATTTATATCAAATTTCGAACTAAAGTAAAACATTTTGTCACTTCCTTAACTTATAAAATTCATACTTGAATATTCATACAGAAATATAGACAGTGCAAAGAAATAGACGTGCCATAATAAGCAAAGGTAACCGAGGAAATTTGAATGAGGTAGTAATACACTAGAGAAAGATATATAATATGCCCGGACTTCACGCTGCACAGCTGCTTTGCAAGAAGATGTTCATTAGTGAGTACTCAGCTTTATAACCTTATGTTGTAACATTTCATTATAACATATAATATAATAAATATAATGACTTCTAAGTACAATGTGCTCTACCCATCATCATCCCAGCGTTAATCTAGATTGCATCTATTACTATGAAGCCCTGGATTCGCTCTCCCACATATTCTTCGGATGGATGGACCATGGTTCTACTTCTAATATGGTTCATCTCAGCTTTTACGGAAGCGACTGCCGTCTGACCCCTCAAACTCGAGAGGAAAGCCGGGGCCAGAGACTTGTTTGTTAATCAGCTTGTACTCGCTCGCAAGAGAGGTTGTCTTGGGCCCCAGAACTCCATAACACCCTCAATAATAATGTGCTCTACCGCCATGTAGAATTCGGTAACCACGTCTAAGTAGAAATTGTAATTGCAAATATAAACAATCATGGCATCTATATTAATATAAAATTGCTAATTAGTTGTGTTTGCACATTAGAGAAATTAAAAAAAGAAACGTTAAATGAACGATTCTGAATACAACTTTTTTTTAGATTTTTTGTATTTTTGCCCGTTTCTCGTTTATTCGCGAAAACTACTGAACGGATTTTGTTGCAGTTTTTTTTATTAGAAAGGCCTTGGTCAGACTTAAAATGCCGTATGTTTGATTGCGATTGGTTAAATAGAACTGGAGTCATGACCAAAAAAGATAACCGCCCTATGCGCGGGCGGTGCCGCGGGGATCAGCTAGTAGCAAATACAAACAATCATGGCATGGTTAAATATCCTTTGTAGTTGCCCTTTGTCTCGATTTAATTAATTGATAGTCTATGATCAATCGATACCGCGGCTGTAGCCATGAGTCCGTTAACGCACTACCTATATTCCCTGTTAAGTGTATGGCCCTACCAACATATTCAGGGCCTAAGCCAACGTCACCAGCAAGCTGGCACACCTGCTGAATGACGGATGAAGCTCTGGCGCAGCTTTTTCTTTTTCTTTTGAAGGGTCAGACATCAGCCCCTACCACAAAAGCCGCGTAAAGAAGGAAGGAGATAAGCGGACCCCGGGCTCAGACGTGAAAACCTCGGATGCAACCGGGAGTCACGCTAAGATAATGACGATAATGACGAACCAGAAAGCGGACCGCGGACTCAGAGATGAAAGCCTCACAGAATGAACGCTGAGATAGAGATAGATTTTCACACAAAAAAAGAAAAAAAACAAACAATTTTGTGGGTTCCCCATACTTAGAACTGAAATTCAAAATTTATTTTTCATCAAACCCATACGTGGATAGGTCTTTAAAAATGATAATGAGGTTTCTGAGATCACTCTTTTATAAACTGAATAGTTTGCGCGAGAGACACTTCCAAAGTAGTCAAATGCGTCCCCCCCCCCTGTAACTTCTAGTATAAGAGAATGATAAAACTAAAAAAAAAATATTATGTCCATTACCATGTAAACTTCCACCGAAAATTGGTTTGAACGAGATCTAATAAGTATTTTTAATACGTCATAAATCGTGAATTCATTCAGAGAACAAGTTTTTTTTGTTTTTGTATACCACGCTGATGGCAGACAAGCTCACGGCCCACCTGATGGGAAGCGGTTACCGTGGCCTATGGACGTGTGCACACGACTGGTGTTGCACACGTCCGCCACGTAGGCCACGGTAACCGGTAGGCCGGTGAGACGCACCTGGGTTCGTCTCACTCGCGGTGCCGACCCAGTAAAAACCTTCTAATGCCCTTCTTGAAGAACCCCATATTGTAGTCGCTTGGGAAAACCATAGCAGGGAGATTATTCCACAGCCTGAGGGTACACGGATAAAGTGCCTTTCATACCTGTACGCACCGTTTCCGGTCGCAATGTGTGAGAAAGAATTCCCTGTCTGTGGCAAGCGGTGCGATGATAGAATGTGGCCGTGGGCATCATATCAAACAATTCTTCTGAACACACCCCATTATAAAGGCGGTAGAAATCGCACAGGGAGGCGAAATCTCTCCTAAGGTTAAGAGGTTCTACACAGCCTGTAAGTATGGGATTGTCGACGATCCTCAGCGCCCGTCTTTGCACCGAGTTAAACGGGTCAAGTTAGTATGTAGGTGCTCCGGCAAATAGGTGACAGCAGTACTCCATCTGGGGCCGGCTACAAAGTGAAGTACTGCTTTGCCCTGTTGAGCACTTTAAGTTTCACAAGTAAAAAGATCTATGCTGTCCGCCACTTTATTGAGTGTTTGTTGTGCGTTTGCGCGTTATTGGAGCTCATCATACAGAAGGGATAGGGATTTAACTTAAAAACGTAATCCGACCTCTTAGGTGTAGCGGTAGAGCGTTCGACTGTGAAGTCAGAAATCGCGGGTTCGATTCCCGCTAAGTGCACATATATGTATACATAAATATGTATATTTGCATTGGTCTGGGTGTTTCTATCTATACTATAATAAAATTGAAAATTAGTTGTGTCTGTACATTGAAGATATTTAAAAAAAAACTTGTGTTATGTTAAATGAACGATTTTTATTTATACTTTTACACCCTTCTATTTGGTCTGTGTGTATAATGTAGGTTACATGTTTACACCTACATATACTTACACCTTTCTCCTCTTGTGGTGGACTAAGTCTGAGCGCTTATTTGAGATAAGACAGTTTTCAGACAGGATATTGCTCTACAGGCTCTACTGGTGGTAGAAATTTGATGACACAAATTTGTCACAACATTCGGCCGGGTGGGTACCACCGTGCACGATTGCGAAAAACCCTCCATAGTAATCCAATTTCGGTTTGATTGCGTTCAGGGGTCAGCAAGTGCATAGCCGGGCAGGGGGATTGTAGTCGCAGCACTAGTGGGAGCAGTGGGTGTCACGCGGTGCTGCGACGACAATCCTCTTTTGATGAGGCGGAGTTGTCGGAGATGTCAAGCGGAGTGCCACCATTGTTAACATGGTACATGTATGTAATGGGGACCCTCTTTCCTGAGACTTTACCTTCAGCTTACCATCACGCGAGGTGAAGACAAATTGACGGGTCCCAAATATAAAAAAAAAGAAACAAGTAAAGTGCGCACACTTCGAACAAAACTGTTTCATGAACAAAGCTGTCAAATACAAGATCTGCACGGTGACAAATCTGTCTTGTCTCTAATCTGCGCTAACCCTGAGACAACAGCCTGCAATCTGCTTCTATAATTAGATACTTCACGAGCTTCCTCTTTTGTCATTAAACTTATCATGCAAGACCATTGGGTTTGCGTGCTTCTGGCCGCCCTTAATTGAAGACATCATCGCTTTGATTAGTGCATGTTCTGCGAGGTCGACCCGTCGACCGCGACTAGCCTGCCTAATTACATTTGACATATGACTGGTTTTTACGTACATACCTCTATCGTAATGTTATTACGATAAAGTTTAGTTGGTGATTCTTTATGTAGGTACTTATTATATAAATCTCTGAAGCTTTTTTTTCTTTATTATATTTACTATACCGCTCTATTTAGTCCAGTTTCTACTAAGGAATAACACACTCTTTTTACAATTCCCCTAAGCCGGGCATGAAGACGGCTTTATCAAGGTCTTTAAACCGAAGATCAGCTTTTTAAACACATTTGGTACTTATCTATAAGGTTTGCGTTCAGTCTTTAAACTTCACTTAAAGCTTACCAGTACACGGTATTGACGAGCTAGAAATCAATAAAAAAAGCTTAAGCTTCTATTCTATATTTTTGGAACGAAGTTCCTTATCGCACGTTACGGAAGGGGGCTAAACGGAAAAAATTAAGATTGTAACGACACTTTTTGCTTTTGTAACTTCTGCGCACCGATCCGCGCATTGTTGTCACGGTACTATGGAAACGTATGGTGTCATTGTCAATATTTTCTCTTATGTAAAAATAAACTACGATTTGATTTAATATTTTTAATGTGTTTCCTTGAGGTGTAAAACTGATGACCCTGACGTGATGGATATCATTTGTGAATTCGCTAATGAATAGGAGTTGACGAGTACGACGAGGAGTTTCAGTTTCTGAAGAACTTTTCAAAAGCGCGTAAGTCAGCGGCAGTATGACGTGTACGAAAGAATAGACAGACAGAGTGCATATATATATGTGTGTGTATGTAAGGAACTTTGTTCCATTCGGGTGTTCCTTGACACCTCTCAATAGAGCGTTGCCGGTATAATATGCCAACAATTCTGCCAAAGTCATCAAAAAAAGCTTGCTCAAGCTAGTCCCTGCTAAAGTCAAAAGGAAATCCGACTGTACTAGCAAAGATTACATATTATTATTCTAATAGTACTACTCAAACTTAGTTAATACACGTTTACCTGAATACCTACTAAAACTGCGTGAATATTATCTCAGCAAGCAAGTATAAGGAAGGCGAGAGGATGATTAGTTTACACTGGAGCGGTTTCACTAGCTAATTACAAGCACATATCTACATAGGCACAGCCACCCTCAGAAGTTGCTGAACAGTAACAAAACAAACGATCTTTACATTGAAATAATTTGATGTATAATTATTTTTGTACTCTTCAATTTTTTAGTATTATTTTATTTAAAGTGTTAGAGCTAAGATGGTCGGTAGGTACCGATGGCCACAGCGTGGGAGGCGCCGAGGCGTGACCTAGTGGCAGCCATCGGAGTGGGTGTCCTCTCGCTCGGCAGCATGATTGCGGCAATGGTGCGGAGCGCGAGCGCGTGGGCCGCCGTCGATCACCTCCTTCTGCGAGCATGTAATGCTCGCGAAGGAGATGGCGGAGCGCGCCCGGGAGAGATTTAGAACTCTCCCGGCCCGCCGAGCCCGCACATGCTCGCCGCGCGTCGCAGGCGACTCAGGCGTCGGAGGTCGCTTAACGACCTCCGTCCTCCATGAGCGCAGGCCTGGGGGTGAGAGGTGAGGCCACCTGTCACCCCAGCAGAAGCAGGCCGGGACGGTGGGGCGACTAGCGCCCCTCCCCTAAACCGGGGCAAGACGGGGACACCTTGGTTCCCAAATCCGAGGGGGCCATCTCGCAACTGGAGATGGCCCAGGGTCAGTCGGGGTGCGAGGGATATGCTCTATGGGTAACCTTACACCCCGGCGTCTGTAGACCCGAGACGGCGTGCGGTTTTAGTCGGTTCAAGCCCGACATAACCGCCCCCGCTGACCGGCGGGGGGTAATCCGAAGGGATTTCCGCACGAAAAAAAAAAAATTGGTACCGATGGCCACTGTACGTGCAATGGCTAGTGTTACAATGTGCATGTACAACTACCATGTACATGGTAACACTATTCCCATCACTAATGAGTCATCTCGATTGACGTTATGTAGGTTCCTTTGTTTCTTCACCCTTTTCCTATGCAAATGGGAACGTGGTTTTCTTGTGTTGCAAACGTTCAAAGGTAACGGTCACCCTTACCATTAGTATATTGTGAATTTGTTTGCTCCTTGAGTAATATAACGATAAATTTATGTCAAAATTATAACCAAAGAATCGCAATTTATCTATATTACGATTCTCTTTGTGCTGGCTATCGAAAGGTAGCAAATTCGAACCCCACCCAATACGTTACTGACGCAAACCCAACTAATATGTCAGAAGTTAAACTAGTAGCACAGTGTAAAGAACATGTGTTTAGACTGTGCTAGTAGTACCTATCTTTTTTAAGAATAAATTGGTGAATTTAGAGCAAAATATTGAAAACATAACATAACATAACTTCACGCCTGTATCCCCGCTGTAGGCAGAGCTATATGACACACCCACGATTCGCCAGTTATGTTAAGGTCCCAATGTAATATTGAAAAATAAACATTAAAAAAGAATTTTAAATCTAAACAATCGAGATATTTCCTATAAACTACGAACTCCCTCTTATATTATATTGCAATGATAATATAATAGGAGATTGTTCTCGAAGCGGGACTCGGCAGCTATCCCGGAGGATTAGACTGTATCTCATAAATTGAATGTACTTACAAACAACTATTTTATATACTAAAAGCTTTGATTTGTAAAACAGTTTTGTTGAAACTGACTGAACAAACTTAAATAATGACTAAAATTAATGACTTAAATTTGACTATTTATAGTTCACAAAATTTATTTTAATATCATATAACATAAACTCATAAACTCACGCCTATACCCCCGAATGGGTAGGCAGAGGTGCTAGCACCCACGTTTCGCCAGTTTATGTTTTAGATGCCAATGTAATAGGTGGCAAGCCTATTGCCATTAACCGGGCACTTATAAACCTGCGATAAATACACACATAACTTCGAAAAGCATCGAAAAGTCATTGGTGTGTGCCATGGTAATACCTGGGATCGAACCCGAGACTTCGTCTCAGCAGTCCTTTACCCATACCACTAGGCTACCGCGGTTACACTAGGCTACCGCCCATCAGTATTATTTATGGATCAAAATATAATAAACAACTTATCTGAATCAAAGAAAATAACAAAATCATAATTGTTAGATAGACACTAACACAAACTTATCACTTATTAGAAAAAACAAAGGGGTCAAAAAAAAGTCAACACGTTTTTTAATTGGACGATTTTATTTCATCGTTAATACATCAATAGAGTAATTTGCTTAACAAAGATAATAAATTTTTGACTAGAAATTATGACTAGACACCCTGACGGGTCACTTGTTGCTTAAAAAGTCCAGTCTTTACATAATCTTTACATAAAAGATACCAGAGCCTTTATTGAAAGGTTGAAACAACACCGAATAGGAAACGTTACGGATTCACGGGTTCAAAATAAACACTGGGTGAAGTGGTCCGAAACGAAGAGCAGGTGCGGAGACATTTAGTTTCTTGTGTTGGTGGGCTCTGGCCCCAGTAACCCTCAGGCGGTCCCCATCTCGTCGATCCCTTGCAGAAGGCGCGAGCGCAGGCGAGCGAACACCGGATGCATCACCGGTATACCACGGCTGTACAAGAAGCGCAAAGTCTCCTGAGCGCATACCAGGAATCCCAGTTGTTCGGGGTCCATGTCCACTGGCACGGAGTCCAACAGAGGATCATCATTTTCATCGGTGTAGGGACGATAGTCGTAATCATCTTCTTCATCCGAAGAGCGAGGCTTGTTATTATCCATCTCCAAAGAACAAATACGTCCGAATAGACGTTTCAGCGCCTGCCTCTTCTCAGAATTTTCCGAGTCGTTCATTAGAGGTTCGCTGCGCGATCGCTTGCGGATACGTTGACGTTTTCCGCGGCGTTCACCGTTGTCGTCACGCTTGCGTTTCGATGTCATTATCGGTTTACCCGCCGGCATCGGGATGCAAACTGCGAATGGGCTCTGCACTGGGAATTGAAGGGCCCCGCGATTACACCGGCGAGTACTGTCTTTGTCTGGCTTCGGGCTCACGAGCGCGTTAGAGCGGGATAGCAACGCCAGCTGCAGCGAGAACAGCTGGGCGAGCAGATGCAGGGCGCGGGGCACGCACGCTTTGTTTGATAAAGTTTATTCGGGGAAATAAAACTGTTAGCCGCGATTGCGCGGGCTGCGGGGTTGGGGTATGCGCGCGGGACGACTGGACCAGCCCGTCTGGCAGCTGCGACGCATCTGCCGCGCTCACCTGAGCCACTACTACATGCCCCGTCTCAAGGTGCCGACGTTGTGTAATTAAGCTCCAGATCGCCTCCCACGTAAACAATACAATGGATACGTCTAACACCCATAATCAATGTTCTCCATGTCTATATTGTATGATAATTATGTTAGTTCGGTATTGAAATTACACTGTATGTAATACCTATCTTAACTCACCTGTCAGTATAGTAAACGAGGTGTGCGTTTTTAGTTTTACGCCTAGTTTTCAAATATTTACTCTAACGCATAACTTTTTTTTGTCAAAAACAATAAATAAAGTAATATATTTAAAACCATGATTACAATTATTAGTTATTATAATTGAACCCGTATTTAACATAATACGGGTAATACAATAGTTAAGTAATAAAAAACAGTTCATTATTGACAATATAAAACCTACGTGGGATATTAATAACAGAACACTGTCTCAATAAAAACGTTGAAATATTACCGTGACGCAGCTATATGCACCTGAAAATAAAACGCTCATCCTTTTACGGACAGTTCATACGAATGTAAATACATAGCCATCTATGTAAAATGCAAAAATCAATACTCAGGCTTATGTACTACCGGGAAACGAGCTGACGTTCATGTCCTATATAACTGATGTACTGCAGCTTCCTATGTAGTTGTACGTACATATTGTACATAGAGTTTATGTACTGAAGGCGTATGAGATTCCCGATAATCCGCTTCAAAGTCGCTGCCTGTTCCATCGTCTCAAAATAAAGGCGAGTTTCTATTGTGTGCGCAAGCAAGTTGCAAGATGCACTGGCAACTTACACAATAGAAACTTGAGTGGATGCCAACTGTGTGGACTTGCACATACCGAGCTTGCTTGATCATGGAAGCTGGGTGTCGCTTCTAAATTATAATTAATTATAATAGTTCCCTATACCTGTAACCCCTTTTGAGTACAACAAGTAGGATACAAGTGAATTAAAGAAATATTTCTAAAGGTGCATAGTTATTGTAATTGTAAGAAGGAAATTGAATGACTTGTTGCATGGCCAGCAGCGTCTTTTTGCTATTTTTAAATAAATAATAAATAAATAAATTTATCGTCATTATTGGTATTTTAACAGATTATTCCCAGTTGCCCCCACTTTCGACGGCACCACTGGTGACAAATGGGATTTCTTTCCAAAAAATGACCCACTTGCCACCACTGGTGGCGTCACCAGCGGTGGCAATTGGGAATGGTCACTCTTTTTGTTCCCAGTTGCCACTAGCGGTGACAGATGGGAAAATCATTTGATAAGCCCCCAGTAGTGACGTCGGACTAGTGGAGTTAGAACTAAAATATAGTGATGTAATTTGAATTGTTTTCACGAATGATGTTAAATACATGATATGATACAAATTTAAAACGAGAGATGCCTTATTTTGTAAAAAAATATATTCCAAAAATAAGTAAAGTGGATTAGGTTAGGTTAGAACTGTGACCCCGATATAGCGCGAGCCGAGCGAGCGTAGCGAGCGTGCTGCGGCAGCGGCCTTCGAAGCGGCGAAATTGATTTATATTTCCCATCCCAGATGATTTTGGATGTTAGCTTTTGGATGTCAATGTCATCTCATGTCTTGTAAACGAGAAAAAAACGATCAATTGCTTTAAATATGGCCTCGTGTGTGTGAAGATATTACACTAATAATATTCAAAGAATACGGAGAAGTGTCAAGGAATAATTTTCATAGAAATTAACTTCAAAAAATATTTACAGGATGCCATGTTGCGTTATTTTGTCAAAGACTAAAATGCGACAGAGCTGTCGATTTTGTTACACGTTTCGCTAACTTTTTATTGAACTTGATATTGACGTAGGTATTTTATTATACCTACTGATGTTATGCTGTGGCGCTCATTAGGGGAGACCTATGTCCAGCAGTGGACTAGAGCAGGTTGATGATGATGATGATGATGGTGTTAAATAAAATTGTAGGGATTTCTATTGATTTTTAGCTTAGATTTGTGAAATATGCGACAGAATCGGAATGAAGTATGGATATATATGTATCTATAATGAAAACAATTAAAATTACTTATTTATTGAAGAAAGAACGAAGAACTAACTGTGGTAATCAATGAAAAAGCGGCCAAGTGCGAGTCGGACTCGCCCATTAAGGGTTCCGTAGCAGCAAGTAACATAATAATGTTTTTTTTTTTAAATTTTATATATATGGAAGTTTACATATTTTTTTTAGTTTTATTATTCTCTTATTTTAGAAGTTACAGGGGGGAGTTACAGTTACACACATTTTACCACTTTGGGAGTGTCTTCCGGGCAAACTATTCAGTTTAGAAAATAATGATATTAGAAACCTCAATATCATTTTTGAAGAGCTATCCATAGATATCTCACAACATGTGCTTCGATGAAAAATAAATTTTTGAGTTTCAGTTCTAAGTATGGGGACCCCCAAAATTTATTGTTTTTTTTTCTATTTTTGTGTGAAAATCTTAATGCGGTTCACAGAATACATCTATTTACCAAGTTTCAACAGCATAGTTCTTATAGTTTCGGAAAACTGTGGCTGTGACCTACGGACGGACAGACAGACAGACAGATATGACGAATCTATAAGGGTTCCGTTTTTTGCCATTTGGCAATGGAACCCTAAAAAGATGGTTATTTCTTTTGTGAGACATCACTTCTTATATTTTGTTTATTTAAGGTTTACGTCTTTGGGCTGTGAAATTCCCGCCGGCCAGCGGGGGCGGTTATGTCGGGCTTGAACCGACTAAAACCGCACGCCGTCTTGGGTCTACAGACGCCGGGGTGTAAGGTTGCCCATAGAGCATATCCCTCGCACCCCGACTGACCCTGGGCCATCTCCGGTTTCGAGATGGCCCCCTCGGTTTTGGGAACCACGGTGTCCCAGTCTTGCCCCGGTTTGGGGGAGGGGCGCTAGTCGCCCCACCGTCCCAGCCTGCTTCTGCTGGGGTGACAGGCGGCCTCACCCGCCACCCCCAGGCCTGCGCTCATGGAGGACGGAGGTCGTTAAGTGACCTCCGGCACCTGAGTCGCCAGCGACGCGCGGCGGGCAGTCCGCCAGCGTGTGCAGCCCTATCTATCAGTATACCTACAAGCTGTTTTATTTCAGCAGTTCCATTCATTATTACTGCATGCATGCATACTTGCTTATTTTCAATTGTTTTTGGATGGCAAGCAGCAATTTGTTGAACCAAATTGTAAATATGAATACCTAAATATTACCTATAGATTTAGATGTGAAAAAGAGAATATCTAGGACGGGACTCGAAACCGCGACCAGTCTCTTACAGGGGGAATTTCTGACCAACTGTGCTACCTAGATACGACCCAGATATTCGAAACCTTCCGATATATACGTCTCGGAGAGACGCTGGAACCATCTACCGTAATCCTTGCTAACTACGGAAACAATAAAAGATGTTACAATCATTTTGAAACTTTTTTTTTTATTAAAGTTAATACTATGTAAGCAACTAACAAACTAAGCAACGATTGCAGCTAGACAACTTTCACCAAGTAAATTTGAAATAGTCATTAAAAGTTTCACGGAAAACATCTTGCAATACTCAGCGTCTTCATAACAGGTTCACGTTCCTCTATTGAAACGAAGCCAAGGAAGTTCTATTCGAAATTCTGAATACACCCTTTTGCAGTTGAAGTAATATAATGTACTTACGGTTTCTTGTTCCAAGTTCGTGAAAAACAACTTTAAGCTATCCAGCAGTTATTTTAGAAGTTGAGAAATAAGTAAGACAATCTTACGTTGCAATTTGAAGAGTTCAAAGTATACGAATACTGTAGTTAGTCAGCATGGAAGCGCATCTATCCTATCTTCACATTTGAAAATTTTGTAAAATAAATTCTATTAGCCGATTGCAGCGCCCCCTACTGGATTCATTAATTATACTACTTATGCAAGTAAAAATTACAAGTGAAGCGACTCAAATGACTCATCATCATCCTCGTGGCGATTTTCCAATTGCGTCTAAAGGTTGCACTTTGGAGCCCGAAGTTCGCTTATTGTTTTTATTGGTAAGTCGGCTTTTCCGGGAGCAACTACCATCTACCACCCAGGTTCATTCGTTGTTTATCGGGTGCACCGACTTGCAGGTGAGGTTGGCTCGAGCCTTCAACATGGTGGTATGGCCCTGTACGCCCCGACGCGAATGACTGTTATCGACAAAATCCTGCTGAGAGATCCTTTACGAGATTCATGTCATGTGCCCCAAGCGATTTATCACAACATAACTAAATTAGTAACATAAAATTGTCAGTGAAGATAGATCAATCCCGGTACAATGAGATACGACCATTATTTAGAGCTGGGTAATTCGATACCTCCGGAAGATCCCGACCATCCTATGCAAGTACTAGAATATTATTTGAGTGCCTGCGACTTCGTACGCGTTAAGTTCGGAATAGACCAAGGTATGTTTATTTCTGCAGTATCAATACTAACAAGTATTCAGTTATTTTATTAAATGCCGAATATAAAAAGCCGAATGAACTGATGTGGTGCACTCATTTTACATTCACAATTCGTTTGAAATAAATAAAGAAATATGTAACATCTAAAATATGAATTAACAACAATGCACTCGTCGAGGAAAGGCTTCAGAGCCTTGAACATCGACGCAAAGTTGCAGGCCTATTGATTTTTTATCGGATGCATTTCGGAGAGTGGGCGCTGGAATTGCACAACTTGATACCTCCAAGCCCTTTCCACCAACGAACGACCAGACGCACAGCGACATGCCACCGCTACATGGTGGATATTCCACTCATACGCACGAAACGTTTCGGCGACACATTTATTATGCGTACAGTAGTCGAATTGCCTGCCTGAGTCTGTATTTCCGGAAAGCTATAACCTCGGAAACTTCAAGTCTTCAGTAGCTTCCTTCTAGGCAAACGTGATCCATCGTAAACCACATCATCACTTACGACCAGGTGAGATAGAGGTCAAACGTGATCATTCATAAAAAAAAAAGAAAAAAAATGATGTCCGATGCATTAATACATATAATAGCGTTATGATATTCATTATGAAATGTTTATGCGACTCTAATCAACTATCCTTTATAGGTTGGTTTTACATTTTACTGCCTTTCAGGTATAGCATGATGAGTTATAGTCCGGATTGTGACCATGTCTGAGTTCTGCTGAACTACAAAATTTCGATCTTCGATAAAGATCTACCTTGTAATAATAAAGTTGTCATCAACAATAGTTTTGACCGATTTTACTCTGTTTCTATCATAATTCATACCTATAATTCCGTGATGATATATAGCGCAGTTTAGACCATGTCATAGAAGATATGCAAGATTTCAGGAAAATCTGTTCAGCGGTTTTCAAGTGATGCTTGGACATCGATAACAAAAAGCAGATAAACACACGAAAATTCTAAAAAACACCTTTTTAGCATCGGTATCGCTCCTAGAACACACATCAATACTTTTTTTGGGAAAATATTCAATGTGCAGTTTTCACCTCGCCTCGTTGCGATTTTATATATGTATAGATTAATACCACACTTACATAATGGATTTTTATAACGTCAGCAACGTATATGTTATATACAAGATGTATGTATAATGTAAATACAAGAGGACTGACAGAGTTGCCCTCTTGTATTTACATAATTACATTATACACGTCGTGATGTCTCATCTGTTCTACGTGCCCAAACTCTAGAATTTTATCTAATGTACTCGTTTTCTATTCCTGCAAATTATGTATTTTGAAATACCCTATTAACATGTTTATTAGAATATTTCATTCGTCTTCTTTTCTATATAAATATATAGTCTTCTTTTCTTTTCTAGAAATTGTTAAAAGTTTCTACTTCTTCTTACTGATTTTCTTGTAGACACCTTTTGTTGCGATCCAATACATACTTGAACTGAATCGTTTCAAATAACGGCATTACATACTATTATGCTTAAACGTAAGTTATTGGTTATCGACTATGCCATTAATTAACAATTTTACGTACACCAACATCAAAACCAAACAAAAAGTATTTTACTGGATACAAAGAAATTGATTCTTTGCATGACGGGAAAATGAGTACCTATGTATATGAACATTGCTAGTTAAATAACGGTTCGTTCATTGCTTAACCATATATCTAATAAGGGCCTGTTTGTTGCAGAAACTGACACCACTTATGAATTTTTGTCAGGGTTTTCGGCCACACATGTGGAATTTATTAATATAATCTAACTTTAATCTAACTACAGTGCTACCTATTCAATCATAAGGGGTGTATGCATTATTGTATAAAAGTAACAAACATAATTATTGTCTGAAATTTACCTATAGTTAGACAAGGCACATCAGTTATATATTAGGTATATACGAGGGTCAAACTGAAAGTTCTTAGAACTGGCCACTTATAAACAATATAATAAAAAAAAAATTCTAAAATTTGAAAATAGAACTCTTTGCCAATATTACTGAGTATATATTTCATTCATTTATCATTTGTTTTACGATTTGGCGGCAAATTGAAAATTGTCTGTGTCACGTTAACATGAATTTAACACGAGAAAATTTTCGTGCAATGATTTTTTATGACTTTCGATGTCATTTAAGTCAACAAGAAAGTTATGATAGACTACGATTGGCCTTTCACGATGAAGCCCCATCTCGTGCGACTGTTTACAACTGGTTTAATGAGTTTAAACGTGGTCGCACTAATCTCACTGATGATTTACGTGAGGGACGGCCTTCTACGGCGACGACTGAAAATAACATCTGTGTTGTGCGGCGTATGATAGAGACTGACAAAAGAGTGACCTATCAGCAGATTCGGACAAGCTTAGGCATCGGTATGAGTCAAGTGCACAAAATCCTCCACGAACATTTAGCGGTCAGGAAGCTTTGCGCCCGGTGGATACCTCATAATTTGACTGAGGCTCAAAAACTCCATCGTGTGGATTGGTGCCGTAAAATGATTGAAAGATTTAACGGAGGTGACTCTAATGCTGTGTTCGACTACTAACAGGTGACGAAAGCTGGATTTACTGTTATGATCCTGAAACCTGTTTCCTTTCGAGGAGTTGCCAACTAAAGTGAAGAGAGATCGAAGTGCGGGAAAAAAAATGGTGGCCTCGTTCTTTGGAAGGATAGGTCATTTCGTAACAATTGTGTTAGAGGATCAAAAAACAGTTTCTGCAGAATGGTACACTACCAATTGTTTGCCACTTGTCTTGGAAAAAGTTCGAGAGAAACGACCTCGCAGTAGGATCCTCCTTCACCACGACAACGCCTCGTCGCACACCGCCAAGCGAACGATCGACTATTTGGCGACATCAAACGTTGAATTACTGGGTCACCCGCCGTATAGCCCCGACCTCGCGCCTTGTGATTTCTATTTATTTCCAAAAATTAAAGAAAAACTTAAAGGAAAGCGGTTTATGAATGCTGAAGAAGCGGTGGCTGCGTATCGCGATGCCATTGAAGAGACCCCTAAGGACGAGTGGGCAAAGTGCTTTTCCCAGTGGTTCCATCGCATGCAGCGGTGTATTGACGTGAATGGACAATATTTTGAAAAGATATAATAAAACTAATAACTGGCTAATGTAATCAGTTTTTGATTTTCTAAGAACTTTCAGTTTGACCCTCGTATATATAGGAATAAACGTTGGTTGGAACACCTGAAATTGATATTATGTATATTACAATGCAACCAACCTTATCTTACGTTGTGTATGTTTCATGATTAAACTGACACGTCTTGCGGTAATGGACGTTTCTCATATCAGAAACAACTATATTCCGTTCCGTTTCACGTACACAACTCACGTTGCAATACCTGTACCGAGCAAGACGTAAATCAGACCGAGACATATCCTGCAACAAATATCTGTAGGGCAAGCAAATATTTGTCTAGAAGAAATTGTAGCTCCGTCTGGCCTTACGTCTCTGACCTGTGCGTTGATGCGAAAATGAATTGCATCTTCACACATTTAGTGTAATTAAGTAAATAATATATAAACTTCTTGTTTACTTCAGTAAATACACTATCTGTCTTTCGTTTAGTTGTGTTATTTGATGTAAATTAATACGATTTATGCCATGTTTTGCATATAACAGACTTGCCACAATTCATCCATGTATTGGAATTATATGGAATGTTTTCATGCCACACTACAGCTTTGTAGTCGTGGCAAAGTTTTCTAATTGGGATGATGCTTTTTACGTGAGCAGTATCTATTTGTTTTAATTGTGTATCGTTTTTTCCCCCTATTCCAGACACCTAAGGGCGCAGATTCCCAAGCGGTTTTGAAATGGTTGTAGTTTTCAGGAAGAATAGAGAGCACTTTTGAAACTATCATGTTGTCAGATACTTTTTCTCAGCATTTTAGGTTAGATGCTATATTTTCAAGATGGGAAATGTTAGCAATCGCATCTAGGTTATTTTGGTATTTGTAATCGAAGAAATTTTCCCAGACGCTACATTTCTGGTCCTCTGTTGACGTTTCAAATATTAATTGCAGCTTTTTATACATTTGAGCCGCTGTGTCACAGGTTAGTAGGAGCGGTAGGTGCTTTTTTGATATGGTTGTTGTGATAATTTTTTGGGCACGAGCGTCATCTTTTGTATTAACTACTTTTTTTTCTCCACTGTCGTGTACTATTTCGTACAAACCGTAGGATTTTAGTAAAATTGTCACTTGGAATTTCCATAGCGTCCAGTCGTTTTCCGAAGTCAGTTTTTGGACGTTATTTATCTCTTCCGTCAATTCCATTTCACTTTTTATTATTTATTGCTAGTAGCCATTTTTGTCGATCAGTACTGCTTATTGCTTCTTCATATGTAAACAAGACATCGTCTTCAAATCTTTTTGGAAAAAGTATGTTGTCGTTTTGGTCTTCTGTGTTCAATAGTAATATATCTACAGCAAAAAATAACACATTGCTAATAAGACAAGACCTGAAATCAGCTATTCTGTGAATTGCTGTGCTAGAAAAACAGAAAAAAAAACCGATGAAGACGTTTGTATACTGAAGAGGATATTGAAGTACCTGAAAAGAACAAAAGAAAAAAGTTATGGGATCAGCTTCAAAAATAAATAATAAAAGCCACGTCAGGCTGCTATGCACTGCTACTCCAGGCATAGTCTCGTTTTTTACGTGCACGAGACTTGCCACAATTCATCCATGTATTGGAATTATATGGAATGTTTTCATGCCACACTACAGCTTTGTAGTCGTGGCAAATTTTTCTAATTGGGATGCTGCTTTTTACGTGAGCAGAATCTATTTGTTTTAATTGCGTAGCTTATACGCAAGGCATGCTTTCCCCTCTATCACGCTTGTCAAAAGGACAATAACCTGTGTTGCCACGCGGTCAATGACCGCATGGTGAACAATCCTTCCTTGTTTATCTATGTTTCTGTGCATCTGTTCCTGCTGCTAGCAAAGGCTGTGACCTGCCTACTTTTGCAATAATGACCATAAGCATAACGTGCCTGGGGAAGCTTGCCACCTTTCTTACGCCTTCGGTATGCCCGGTCTGCACTAGCAGTATATAATCACATACTGAAGCTACAACAACCGCTGCAACCGCTGCAACCGATTCCGTTCCCCCCGGACTGCAGCGGGATCGGAATCGGAGCGACATTCGAGGAGGTTACCCAACCCACACCCCAATATAGCATCTAACCTAAAATGCATAGGAGAAAAAGTATCTGACAACATGATAGTTTCAAAAGTGCTCTCTATTCTTCCTGAAAACTACAACCATTTTAAAACCGCTTGGGAATCTGCGCCCTCAGGTGAAAAAACGATAATAAATCTAACATCCCGACTAATAACTGAGGAGAAAAAATAACAATCCGATGGAAGAGGAAAAACCTTTTGCTTTTAAAGCTCAATATACTAAAAATCGTCAACAGAACCAACAGAGAGGTAAAACAATGTTTTGTTCTATATGTAAAAAGACCAACCATAGAGATAATGTCTGCTTTATTAGAAAAAAGTGCTCTGTATGCAAAAAGAGCAACCATAAAACAGAAAACAGTTTTTTTTATAAAAACAAAAATAATATTGCTCTATTTACTTCAAATAGGAGAAAATCTAATTCAAAAGAAAGTATTGAGTTCATTGTAGAGTCTGGATGCACTCAACATATGACAAATAATAAGAAAATTCTATCAGAATTGACTGTTCACAAGAGTAATATATCTACAGCAAAAAATAACACATCTATTGCTACCCAAGGAAAAGGAAATATAAAAGCAAAAAACTGTTCAATAAACAAAGTATTATTAGCACCAGATCTTCAAAAAAATCTCTTATCAGTAAACAACTTAACTGAAAAAGATGCAACAGTAACATTCAGAAAAAAAGAGGTTACATATCATTAAAAAAGACAATTTGGAGTTAAAAGGAAAAAAAACCATAGAAGGTCTTTACAGTATAAAACTAAAATTGGAAGAATATCAAGCTGAAACTTCATTGTTGACAACGGCTGATAAACCATTAGACTGGCATATCAAACTTGGACATCCAAGCAAAGACGTAATGGAACGCATGATAAAATATAACCTTGTAAAAGGAATTAAGCTTACCCTTGAAGAGTTAAAAAGTCTAGATTCAAGCTGTGAAGTATGCTGCAAAGCTAAACAATGCCGAAAACCATTTAATACAGTGCGAAAACCAGCTACAAAGCCCTTATAAATTTTACATACCATCGGTATGTAAAATTTTATGTCGAAGGTATTATTGGGCCACAGATATCGATCTGTGGCTCAATAATACCTTCGACTTATAACAATGAAAAATAAATATACTTACCTTCTTGGAGAACTATACACACTTCATAAAAATTGTTCGGAGAAGTATCATTTGTTTGAAATGCAACTTTGAAACCTAAGACGCTTCGCTCGCCTTCGGCTCGCTACGCTTAATTAGAAGTTTTAATTCTTTATTTGTGCCCTGCCAGTATTTTATGTGATAAAATAGAGAAGGTTTGATAATAAATATTGTTTTGAAAAAGGAATACTCATTTATTATGCAGTTATGATTATTAATAAAACTTAATCCATCAGAGCCACAACCATCAACTTCCGGCATCTTATCTTCATCCGCAACTCACGATGCACCACCACCACTATCTCCGACGTATACTATCTACAATGAAACGCAAGTTCCTCAGATGCAAGAACAGAGAAATACTCAAATCAACTCATCAACAATAAATGTACCAAACAAAAATGTAACTCTCTCTATCAATAATTGGATCAATGTTTCGAATGTTAACTTTTACTTTTAATTGTCATTATTTTTAATAAATGCTTATCTCATATTATTATTGTGTTAATTTTTTCGCAAATGGTACGAAAAGTAGAGTATTTTCCTCGGTGATAAAGCTGTCTTAGTCTTGGGTGAACTTAAATCCCTCGCTACACTCAGGACTCGTCTTAAATCCTTAAGTATTCAACACCCTCGCTACGCTCGGGAGTAAACCTCGAGTCCTTCGTTACGCTCGCGATTTAAATCGTCACCCGCGACAGAAGACACTGCTTTATCCCCTTGGTTAATAATCTACTATTATATGTCGTTTATCCCGCTCGGAATAAACTCCAAAAGGGATGCGAAAACGTGGCTGTCCTGAGCACACCTGACTGAGGAACTGAAACAATTGGGCTGACATAGTCCAAGGCCGAACGCGTAGCCTAAGTAGCGGGTCAGAGTACTGCGGACATGCTCTGCCCCATGCGTGATGAGCCACAAGACAGTAAAGAAATACTTTCACAGGGAAAGAAAAAGAAGCTATATAGTGTTTTTCAAAGGTATTTTTGTATTTGTATAGGTATTAAATGAGTTTATTTTGCTTTTATCAAAATTCTCATTTAATTTTTTGATAGACATGCATTGATTGGTTTACGTTTTACCAGAATTTAATAAAGTTGAGTTGTCGCATGGTGAGCTTAAGAATTGAATTACAGGAAACCTTAGAATGTAAGCTGCTTATCTATAAGTATATAATACCGTTACGACCATAAGCGAAAACCTGTCCCAACTATGGAGCACAAGTTTCAAATCCGCTTACAGAAATAATGAATCGATTTCAAACTTGGAGTGGTAGGGTTTCCAACTTAGCCAATTCCAAAGAAATATTCAGTTGCGCAAACTATTCAGTTTAGAAAAAAATTATATTAGGAACCTCAATATCATTTTATATGCCATATAAAAACTTCTAAAATAAGAGAAAGATAAAACTAAAAAAATATATATATTATATAATAATAATAATAATCATTTATTTCAGGCAATATTTACATAACGATCTTAAATATGTAAACAGAGGCCCATATAATAGATACCTTACAACTAACATACATATTTGTATATTTCAAGCACAATGGCTCATACATAAATACCTTACAGACTAACATACATATAATTATAAAATTCCTATAACTAATTCACACGAAATGACGGCGTCGTGTTGCGCTTCGTGGTGTCTTGTAGCTGCCCTCGAAATCGGCGGTACATGACACCCTTCGGCCAAAACTCTTCTTTGAGGAAGTTCGCAAGGTGATGTGTCGGAACCCGTACCACGAACGACTTGAAATTGGTGCTGTGGCGGGACTCTAGCCTCTCGACCCTCAAAGTCCAGTTGGTCTTCGTCCTGATGTACTGCACCACATCTTCAACTGTCGTGGAGTAGTGTAATCGGGACACGTACAGCTGCGTCGAAGGTGTTGCAGGACGCAGTAACATATTGGGTCCTGCTAACGCAGTACCGCATAGATTACGACAAGGAGGCTTCTTTGTCTTCTTCTTCTCTACCTTTATGTAGCCATCCTTGTCACACGAGCCCTTGTTTGGACCCAGCTGTTTTACATCGTTGTGGTCTGATGCACAGCTTCGCTTTGACCCTATCTCATTACCTGCTTGACGTTTTGTTTGCGTCATAGCAGGCTTGTGTGAGGCAACAATAGCAGCGTAGGCACGAGGTGTCGACGTACGTACGTGAGTCGTTGTTCGGACGGGTGTCAAAACAGCGTCGGCAATTGAACACTTTGCAGGGCACGCATTTTCGGCGACGGGTGACGTAGTGCAACTCGCCGACTCGAAACTGCAGATGGATGCATTTTGTGCCCCGCGACGTTTGTTTACGTTAGAGGCATCGGGCGACCTACTTGTCGAAACAGCATTGCGTAACAACTCTACCTCGGCACGTAGTTCGCCTATGGTGTTGTTTGACGCCTCCATCTTGGACTGCACCTCGACCAGGCTCGCTTTCAGAGTTGTGATGTCCTTAAGCAGCCTGGTGACATCAACGTGATCGAACGTGACGGGGGGTAGCTTATGTAGCTCCTTCGCCACGAAAACAGGCACGTCGTCTGGGTCGGTGTTCTTCAGGATGGTGATGATGTCCTGGACACTCTTTTCGCCTCCATCCCTCCGTCGGGACGGCATCTGGTCTAATTTCCCGAGGGCCTGGAATAGTAAACGCTTGCCACTGCATATCTCCTCTTCCTTGAAGTTGGATGTGCAGATCTGCAGAATGCTGACTTCGTCCATGTAGTCGATGGCATGGTTGATAAACGCCAACAACTCGTTAGGTATGAGGGGTTTCGCACTCATGTCTATGTTACTGCGACGGCCAGAGCCGCGCAATACGCGAATAAAATATTCGTTTCGAGCAGCGCAGACACGTCCGATAGCCTAGTGGCGTACGTAACGGACTGCTGAGACGAGGTCTCGAGGTCGATCCCCAGTCGGCCCGGGCACACACCTCTGACTTTTCGTAGTTATGCGTGCATTAATAAATGTAAATTATCGCTCGCTTAATAATGTGCCTGGTAGATGGTAATAGGCTCGCCCCCTATTACATTGGGACCTTAACATAACTGGCGAATCGTGGGTGTGTAATACACCTTTGCCTACCCCTTCGGGGATACAGGCGTGAAGTTATGTTATGTTATGTTATGATATATATATATATATATTATATAATGTATAAATATATTCGGTATATATATTATATATACCGAAAATTGGTTTGAACGAGATATAGTACGTGGTTTTTTTTAATACGTCATTAATCGTAAACCTCAATTTACCTTTCATCCAATTAAGTCAAATATAAAAATTTACTTGCTGCTATGGAACCCTTTATTTTTTTTTATTTTTTTTTTATCGTGCGGAAATGCCTTCGGATACCCCCCCGCCGGCCTGCGGGGGCGGTTATGTCGGGCTTGCACCGACTAAAACCTCGCACCCCGGCTGACCCTGGGCCATCTCACCACTAACAGCATCGCTCATCCTGTCTCCTCTGAAAGCAGAGGAGTACGGAGAGCGATGTGTTCCCGCCACATTGGGTATTGGCCGACGATCAATGCCAACCCTATGAAGGGGTGAAGGGGAAGCCATTGACCGCCGCCCAGGGTGTACCGGCCGCTCCGATTCCGTTCCCCCCGGACTGCAGCGGGATCGGAATCGGAGCGACACTCGAGGAGGTTACCCAACACACACCCCTTACAGTGTTGTACCTACAATAATCCTAAAAAAAAAAAAAAAAAATTACTCCCGGGCTTTAAAATAATATTATCTATGGCTGTCGAAGCATCTTTTGTCAATTCTATCGAAAAGTTAGTTGAAATTCACTGGCGCCACTTAATGTAGATAAAAAAAAGCGGCCAAGTGCGAGTCGGACTCGCCCATTAAGGGTTCCGTAGCAGCAAGTATCATAATAATGTTTTTTTAATTTTAATATTTGAGTTGATTGAATGAAAGGTAAATTGCAGTTTAGGATTTATGACGTATTAAAAAAAACTACTCACTAGATCTCGTTCAAACCAATTATCGTTGGAAGTTTACATGGTAATGTACATCATATATTTTTTTTAGTTTTATCATTCTCTTATTTTAGAAGTTACAGGGGGTGGGGACACACATTTTACCACTTTGGAAGTGTCTGTCGCGCAAACTACCTTTGAATACCTATCCATAGATACCACACATGTATGGGTTTGATGAAAAAAAAATTTATGAGTTTCAGTTCTAAGTATGGGGACCCCCAAAATTTATTGTTTTTTTTTCTATTTTTGTATGAAAATCTTAATGCGGTTCACAAAACACATCTACTTACTAAGTTTCAACAGCATAGATTTTATAGTTTTGGAAAAAAGTGGCTGTGACATACAGACGGACAGACAGACAGACATGACGAATCTATAAGGGTTCCGTTTTTTGCCATTTGGCAACGGAACCCTAAAAAAAGCGGCTAAGTGCGAGTGGGACTCGCCCATTAAGGGTTCCGTAGTAGCAAGTAACATAATAATGTTTTTTTTAATTGTTTTTTTTATACCACTAAGGTGGCAGACAAGCACACGGCCCACCTGATGGGAAGCGGTTACCGCGGCCTATGGACGTGTGCAACACCAGTGGCCTTACACTCGCGCTGCCGACCCTGTAAAGGATAAGGGATGGGAAAGGAGTTTGGGAGGGGATGGGAAAGGAGTTTGGGAGGGGATGGGAAAGGAGTTTGGGAGGGGATGGGAAAGGAGTTTGGGAGGGGATGGGAAAGGAGTTTGGGAGGGGATGGGAAAGGAGTTTGGGCCCCGGCACTCTCACTCACCAAACGGAACGCAACAGTTCAAATACTGTTACCTGGCGTCGATATTCTGTGAGAATTCTCTGATATTTGAGTTGATTGAATGAAAGGTAAGTTGCGGTTTACGATTTATGACGTATTAAAAAAAACTATACTTACTAGATCTCGTTCAAACCAATTTTCGTTGGAAGTTTATATGGTAATGTACATCATATATTTTTTTTTGTTTTATCATTCTCTTATTTTAGAAGTTACAGGGGGGGGGGGGACACACACGTTTTACCACTTTTGTGATCCATTCTGTTTAGAAAAAAATGATATTAGAAACCTCAATATTATTTTTGAAGACCTATCCATAGATGCCAAACAAGTATGGGTTTGATGAAAAAAAATTTTTTGAGTTTCAGTTCTAAGTATGGGGAACCCCCAAAATTTATTGTTTTTTTTCTATTTTTGTGTGAAAATCTTAATGCGGTTCACAGAATACATCTACTTACCAAGTTTCAACAGCATAGTTCTTATAGTTTCGGAAAAAAGTGACTGTGACATACGGACGGACAGACAGACAGACATGACGAATCTATAAGGGTTCAATTTTTTGCCATTTGGCAACGGAACCCTAAAAAGGGAATTTATTATTTCTTTCTCGAAAAGTATGTTTTTTTCACGTTACTTATTGCTTATTTATGTAACGAGTTATACATTTAATAATTTTTCTCAATCAAATCTCAGTATATGTGAGTAACAAATAGCATTGGTGTTGTAAACTTATCTCAACGTTAAGTGTGTTTATAAAAGTGGTTTTTAAGAAATGGTTACTATGTTATACCTTGGCTCTTCTAATTAACTATGCACATATAATATTGATAATTGAATTACTGATCTGTCCATCTATGCTTATTTGACCGGTCTTGTTCTCACCATTTATTAAAAAACAAAATGTTACAAAATGGCCTAAGTACAACAGGTTCCCCTACCTATAAACCCTTCCACTTCGAAAGCTGTGGTAGGTACCATCAAAACTACTGAGGAAGTAGTGTTATTTAACTGTGATTGGATTGGTAAATGGGTGGTAATATCTCAGTTCGGCAGCCGCAAATTCGAACAATTTCCTGAAGTGGTGATCTCAATTTACATTGGTCCGGATCTCCGACTCCGTATCACAGTTGCAATAAACAAATACACGACAAATGTAAGGGCGACAGTGTGAATGTACGATATTATGGCGCCCATCAGTGGTATTTACAACAGAACCTCAGCTCGACGTACGTTAGTGCGACTGATTGTCAAATTTATTTGAAACAGAAAGCCATAACAAAAAGCATAGACAAAGGCATAGGGTAAGGCGGGG
Organism: Cybosia mesomella; assembly: GCA_946251805.1. NCBI lineage: Eukaryota > Metazoa > Arthropoda > Insecta > Lepidoptera > Erebidae > Cybosia > Cybosia mesomella. The sequence goes on from OX276406.1 coordinate 8,246,841, forward strand.
CATGTACGTCGTACAATTCTTCATTTACACATTTATAGATCAATATTTTTTAATTAACGAGGATAAGAAGACTAAAAATGTATCGTTTATTTATTTGGCTATATGACCTTTTTTTTTTTTTTTATCGTGCGGAAATCCCTTCGGATACCCCCCCGCCGGCCAGCGGGGGCGGTTATGTCGGGCTTGCACCGACTAAAACCGCACGCCGTCTCGGGTCTTCAGACGCCGGGGTGTAAGGTTACCCATAGAGCATATCCCTCGCACCCCGGCTGACCCTGGGCCATCTCACCACTAACAGCATCGCTCATCCTGTCTCTTCTGAAAGCAGAGGAGTACGGAGAGCGATGTGTTCCCGCCACGTTGGGTATTGGCCGACGATCAATGCCAACCCTATGAAGGGGTGAAGGGGAAGCCATTGACCGCCGCCCAGGGTGTACCGGCCGCTCCGATTCCGTTCCCCCCGGACTGCAGCGGGATCGGAATCGGAGCGACACTCGAGGATGTTACCCAACACACACCCCTGGCTATATGACCTATATGTTATTTTTCTTAAGAAGCTGTTTTGTTCCAGGATATTGTATATTACAAAACGGGGTAAGTGCTACGTGTAAAAAACCTTAATACAGACATCGTTTCACGTTTTAAAGGCGATAAAGGCGAAAATACGATAGAATTTATCAAACTTGACATGATATAATAATTAGATATTAGAAAATTTCCATAGTTTTAAAGAAATCAGTGATAAACTAAAAATAGGGTAAGTGCGTCATATTTTTGATATCAGTGGTAATCAACATTTTGAATACTATATGTTTTTTAATATTCACACATTTTCATATCATCATGTTCAGCAGTGGACTTTCTATGGCTGATATGATATCAGCCATAGAAAGTCCACTGCTGAACATAGGCCTCCCCCATCGACTTCCATTTCGACCGGTTTGTAGCGGCCTGCATCCACTAAGTCCCTGCGCTCTTGTTAGGTCGTCTGTCCACCTTGCGGGAGGCCTTCCTACGCTGCGCTTGCCGTTACGTGGTCTCCACTCAAGAACCTTTCTGCCCCACCGGCCATCGGTTCTCCGAGCCATGTGCCCTGCCCACTGCCACTTCAGCTTGCTGACTCGCTGTGCTATGTTGGTAACTTTAGTTCGTCTACGGATCTCCTCATTCCTGATTCGATCTCGTAGAGAAACTCCAAGCATAGCCCGTTCCATAGCTCGCTGTGTGACCCCGAGCTTCCTTATGAGGCCCATAGTGAGAGACCACGTCTCGGCACCGTAGGTCATCACTGGTAACACGCACTGATTAAAGACCTTTGTCTTCAAGGACTGCGCTGACGCTGCGCAGTTTCCCGAACGCAGCCCAGCCGAGTTGGATATGTCGATTGACCTCCTTCTCGAAGTTGGATTTGCCTAGTTGGATGGTTTGTCCCAGATAGACAGTCATCAACAACTTCGAGAGGTGAGCCTCCCAATAATACGGGGGTGGACGACACATGGACAGTTGACATGACTTTCGTCTTGTCCATGTTTATTTTCAGGCCCACCTGCTGGGACACTCTGTTGAGGCCTCCGAGCATAGTGCTGGGCTCCTCTACAGACTTTGCTATGACTACGATGTCGTCAGCAAATCGAAGGTGAGTGATGTATTCGCCATTGATATTGATGCCGAATCCTTTCCAATCCATATATGAATGTAATTAAAATTCGTTTTATAAGAATAAATGATTTGTGAGTCAAATTCCATCTAGAAGTTACTCGCAATAATTGTTATAGTCACTTAAACTACAGGTATAATATTTTTAAAATCGTAAAAAATCTAAACCTTATTCACAAATTATAGAAAATATAATATCTAGTACTTAAATAATAACAATGAATACATCTGCTGCATTGCACCTAGAATATCATAGATATTTTTGTATAACGTAACCGAACTAAAAAGGTTGTTGATCATATGATCAACAACCTTTTTAGTTCGGTTGCTACGTTTAGGTTAAGAACGTCTACAGTCGCACTTACTGGACTAGGCGCACTTGCCTCAAGACATTAGACTTAGATCATGTTCTTCACAAGTTCATAAAACATGAAATCCAGTTAGAATAAATCACCTTTTAGAATAACTATGTAGCTTAATAATTATAATCGCAAATTACTCGCCTTATCCATTTTTTTATAACTGGGATTTACTGAAATATATATATTATATATACATTATTATTTACATTATTACATTATTTTTCTGCAATGTGTCAAACTTGAATGTCGAGATAAAATGACACTGCAAATAAAATGACTTCCCATTGTATCAAGGGTTGCAGTATTGCCATCTACAATTTGATTTCTATGCCAACTATTAAACGTTCTTTATCACCAGATGGTAGATTTTAAATTACTGGCAAAACATGGGAGATATTGCTGCTTAGCCCCATAGACGCACTAGCCCCGCCTGACCCTAGCAAAATTTTCTGTTATTTAAAGTTTTTTTTTTTCAGATTGTTTGATTATAAATGTACATGTGTATAATATTTTCAGACAGACAGTATGTACTAGAGGTGGGGCTATAGCCATTAACAAGATACTTAAGGATTAAAGATAGATAGATTAAAGATACAAATGGTAAGTAGATATATTGAATAGGATGGGTAATAAAGAAATATCACTTTACAGAAGCGTAGAAAAAAACGTAGCGAAGGAGTGCATAATACAAGATCAAAAATCAAATCAGTATAAAAATTATGTCCTAATATATCTTACGGACATATATCCACAGTATTGAGGAAACACAGATGACAAGGCATTGCTGACATAATCGCAACGCAGACGATGCATCAATCCGTGTGAGATTACTAACGTTACACTGACTGCAATGATCCGTCATTCTGCATGTTGCATGTGCTGGGTATTAATCATTTGAAAGGCTTCCTTACATTGCAGATATCATTTCAATTATGGTGTAATGGACAGGGACAGCAACAGCAGGTCAAATCATAATTCAATTGCACTTTTGTAAAACTTTATATTTTCCATCTTACCAAACCATATTATATCAAAGATACCTAACCGAATACTAACTCTAGATCTAATTTCAAATTTATAATGATATTAAGAAAAAAGGTATAAAAAGATATTATAAAAAAGAGGTGTGTTGTCCGCAACATGGCCCCGAGCGGTGTGAAACACCAGTTACTGTGCGGTTAGTAAGGCCAACTTACGAACTGGCCGACGCAGCAAACCCCCTTTAGTCCTAACGTTGACTACTCGAACAATGCCGTCTTTCCCAGGGAACAGCTCGGTGACGCGACCCATCGGCCAACATTTTCGAGGTAGATTGCTATCAGCTATCAGGACAATGTCCCCAGTGTTCACTGGTTTATGGTCTGCAACTGGTTTACGTGGTGTTAAAAGTGGCAAATATTCTTTAACCCATCTCTGCCAGAAGTGATCGGCTAAACGTTGAGCTTTCCGCCACTCTGCACGTCGACTCAGGTCGGCATCGCAAAACTCTCTCAGGTTGCAATCGTTGCTGTAGATTCCAATCAGGAACTTAAACGGAGTTAAGGCTTGTTCGCTCTCAGGATCGACTGGAACATGCGTTAAAGGTCGTGAATTCACAATGACCTCAACTTCGATAAGTAAAGTGTTGAAAACTTCTACCCGTGGGGTTCGATCTTTCAAAGTAACAGTAAGTGCAGTTTTTACAGAACGTATCAATCGTTCCCAACATCCACCCATGAAGGGCGCTGAAGGTGGGATAAACTTCCATTCTATTCCTTTATTGGTAGAAAAGTCGTATAATTCTGACATTATGTTCGATGCGCCTACAAAAGCGGTGCCATTATCGGAGTAGATTCTTGTAGGACATCCTCTTCGGCCGATAAAGTGACGTAAGGCCATCAGAGCAGAGTCAGTTGACAAAGATTCCACAATTTCTAAATGAATAGCTCGTATTGTTAAGCAGGTAAATAAAGCAATCCAAATCTTCAGTGTCCGCCGTCCTGTTGTGACGTTCATAGGGCCAAAATAGTCCACGCCGACAAATGTGAATGGACGCATATGGTGTGCAAGTCTAGCCTCAGGCAGATCTCCTACTGGTGGTGTGAGTGGCTTTGCCTTCATGTTCCGGCATCGCTGACAACGTTTTGCCACGCTCTTCACGGATGGTCTCAATCCCAATATATAAAAACGTTGTCGTAATTCGTTGACCACCAGTTCATTGCTGCCGTGTGCAAACTTAATATGATAGGAGCTGATCAGGAGACGGGTTAACGGGTGTCTTCCATCCAATATGATTGGCTGAGGGTCAGTAGATGTTGAAGCTGCCGTACGACCAGATAAATGTAAAAGCCTATCATCTCCTAGTAATAATGTTACATTTTTGAGCCTACTTTCTTTTGAAACGGGGCATGCTGCGTCAATCGCCATATATTCATCGCGGAACGAATCTAACTGAACACATAAGAACGCATGGCGTTCTGCCGATGAAATGAATTTGACGTCTAAAACTGCCAAACCGTTTAAAGACAATTTAGAATTTAAGGCAGAACGATTACGAAACACCATGGCACAATGATGAACGCGCGCGGTGGCACGGATGAAACGTAACCAAACACTAAATCGTGTGTAATCAGCAATCGCAGGCGACGGCAAACGACGTGATATCGTGAGACCCACCAAGATTCCAGGCTTTGACTCCTCTAACATTGGTGTGCTCACGAGAGTAGGTTCACAGGGCCACATGTCAAATGGTTGAAGTAGAAATGAGGGCCCGGTAAACCATCTCGAATTCATAGTAAGTTCATCCTTGAACCTTGTGGCATCGTCCGCGACATTCAAGGATGAAGGTACGTATCTCCAATCCGAAACGCGAGTAGTTTCTGTGATTTCACAAACCCTATGAGCGACAAAAGGCTTAAGGGTGCTTGGGTCTGAACGTAACCATTTCAGAACCGTTTGGGAATCTGACCAAAGAAAATTTTTATCTGGCTTTCGTTTATGAGATTCTGTGATAAAATTAGCTAAACGTGAAGCTATCAATGCTGCTTGAAGCTCAAGCCTAGGTATAGTTGTAGGTTTTATAGGGGCTACACGAGCCTTACCACTTATTAAAGCGAGTTCAATATTTCCGTTACAATATACAAAGCGCCAATAAGCTACACACGCGTAAGATTGCTCGCTCGCGTCCGCAAAAACATGTAACTGAACTGAGCTCATGGGATTATCCAGACTAGCATAACATCGGGGAACGGAGTTGGTCACAATCTTCGCTATGTTTTTATACCAGTCTATCCACTTATCAATAAACAATTTTGAAAGTACTTCATCCCAAGATGTAGTCAATTTCCAGGTCTTTTGAAATAAAACCCGACCTTTTATAATTATAGGAGTTAAAAGACCTAACGGATCATAAACTTTCATTAAATTGGACAAAGCCATGCGCTTGGTCAGTTTGTGTGGTATTGTCTCAAAATCAATGTTTGGGAACGACAGAGTGTCTTTGGAGATGTTCCAAGATACACCTAAAACACGCGTCGATGGTCGTGAATCAGCACCCACGTTTATCTCTGTTGCCCCTTTTACACATAGTTCAGAGGGCAGCATGGAGAGGGCGCTTTGTGAATTACTAACCCAAGATCTCATTTCGAAGCCAGCTGCTGAAAGAATCGAGACTATACCTGCTGCTAGGGATGCGGCTTGTTGCTCATCATCACAGCTTCCCAAGTAGTCATCCATGTAGGTGTCCCGAATGATGGCAGCAGATGCTTCTGGATGCGATTGTGAATATTCAGCAGCAATCTTGTTTTTGAGGTATAAAGCTGTAACCGGGCTACATACCGCACCAAATATCATCGACGACATTCGATACTCCTTTATAGTTTGTGTAGGATTATCACGCCACAAGAAGCGCTGAGCGTCACGATCGAGTTCTCTTATTTTTACCTGTGGGAACATTTCTCGAATATCCGCAGACAGAGCTATGCGTCCTTCTCTAAATCGCATTAATATCGCTAACAATGATTGGAGAAGATCGGGACCTGGAAGTAATAGCGAATTTAAACTGACTCCTTCACATGTAGCAGCAGCGTCGTGTACTATCCTAAGTTTTCTTTTTTGTGGATGTATGACGCCAAAATGTGGCAAGTACCATAATAAACCTGCAGGAGTAGTATTACATAGCTCCGCGTATCCCTTGTTAAGCATAGCGTGAATGTTTAGTTTATATTGTATGGCATAATCAGAATTACCTATCATTTTACGTTCGAGAGTTTTAAAACGTTGTAAAGCAAGTGGTAGGCTATTGGGAACATGCTCAATATTATCACGCCACAATAGACCTGTTTCAAAACGTCCTGTGGGTAGACGTCTAGTAGTCTCTTCTAGTAGCTTAAATGCTCTCTGGTCATCAGTAGAACGACAATCTTTGTTTTGTATGCCTACAGAATCTAGTTTATAATAGTCTCGGAGAAGTGTATCTAAACTATGACAATCTCCTTGAGCGTCGTTTTTAGACTGAATAATTGTGTGGCTGACAAAATCGATAGATTTCAGCATAGGAACAGAGGAACCGTATAAAACCCAACCGAGGGGAGTCAAAGAAGCGGCCGGTTCAGATATGTTTCCTCGTCGAATGTCCTTTGAGAAAGTTAAATGCCAATTGTCAATACCGAGTAAAAGCTTCGGTGTAGCCTTTTCATAGCATAAGACATCAGCTAAGTCATGTAAATGAGCAATTTCTTTTATTTTTTCCGACTGAATAGATTGATTTGCAATAGTTAGATTGGGAATGGACCTCACTACTATATCATGCCTCTCGTTTGTATGACGCCCTTTCACTTTAATATTCACAAAGCTAACCTGTGTCTGTGTACTGAGGCCGCCAATGCAGTCAACACGAATAGACTTTTTAGGCCCGATTGCTCCTATCTGGTCAGCAACCGATTGATCAATAAAAGAAGCGGTTGACCCGTCGTCAAGCATCGCATAAATATCCATACCTTTTTTCGGACCAATGACGGTAACGGGTATAACTTTTAATAACGACCTCCGAAATGTTTCAATGACGCATTGGATGACGCACTGTGAGATACTATGGCAGGCATTTCAACATTTACATGTTTTTCGGTTTCGGAGCCTTCGTTGATATCTTCATCTGCGTGTGTAACATTTTCTATGGTAGATCTATGAAGTAACGTATTATGCCTCCTACTATTCTTGCAACCGACTACTTCACAATGTTTTTTGCATGTAACGTACTTATGGGAACCCTTGCTCAAACATCTGTAACAAACTTTGTTTTCGGTTACCCATTGCCAACGATCGTTAATAGAGAGCGCCAAAAAGTTTTTACATTTATTTATATCATGTGAACCTAGCTTACAAAACCTACATGGTTCAAAATGACTCGGTGTCGAACTATTATTTGAAGTTGACGCGTGGAAGACTTTAGTTGGTTGCCTAGCAACGGAATTGTGATCATGTTGTTTATTGTCGGTTTTCAAGTGAAGAAAACTTTCTGCATTAATTATAGAATGCTTAACCTGTCGTTTTGCTTCCAAATCTAGATAATCGGCTAAAAGTTCTAACTTGAACTTACCTGATTTGTCTGCCGAAGCAAAGTCGGACCATCGATATCTCAGAAGAGGCGTCAGTTTCATCAATATAGCGCTGGACAATTCAGGCGATGCCAAATACTCCAGCCGACGCAGCTCCTTGATGACTTCTACGCAATTTCGCAGGCGGCAGGCGAAGGCGTTGAGAGCCTTAGGTGACTCGTTCAGTGGTAACCTGGATAGGGACTTAACCGCAGATAATTCGTAAAGAATGATGCTCTCCGGCTGTCCAAAACGGTTCTCTAAAGCACACATCACCTGCGTTGGATCAACTGCAGTCATCAAAAGCGCCGATACGGACTCCCGGGCGATGCCACGTAGCGCGGTGCCTAATCTAGCCAGGTTCTCCTCCGGCGAGTAGCTCTTCTCCGACCGCTCAAAAGTCTTCTTAAACAGCAGCCAGTTGGAGACTGAACCGTCGAAAAAAGGAAGGATTATACTTACCCTATTCCTCTTGCCTCCTAGGTCTGTGATGGCTTGTGCTAATTTAATAAAAGAGAAGACTTGGGTTCCTTGAACTATCAGCTGTGCGAAGCAAAAATACTAACGGTGAGAAAGTTATATATTCTGAATTCTATTTTAAGACTACATAAAACAACAAAATTTGACGTGAATATTTTATCTAGGAGACGGTGTACTGTAAGAAAGAGAGTTAGAACTGCATTTGCGGGACGCCAATATCTCGCCCAAGCTTCTTTTCTGTATGACACGGTGAATAAAAAACTGTCAATCTGTGAACAAAACTATTATGACTGTAAAAAATCACTCACACTATGGCTGCTGAGTCTTGACTATGCGGAAACGGAAGCAAGTCTTCATCCATTGACATAAAATTTGATAATGTAGTGCTGCTATTTTTTAATGTAACCTTATAATGAAATAATACTAGTACATATATATGAACGTGACCAACTCAACTCTTTTATTCAATGTTCTCAAATGGAGCCAACACATACACGATACATGCACGCACACTTCAGACATAAATACACAAACACACTCATACAAACATTTAGACATCATGAGCGCATCAAACACACTAACTCAATTTCTATATTCTATTGTATTCATAATGTTCTAATATAATTTAAACTAAATAATATTTTGCATATCAGTTAAAATAGACCAATAGTTCAAAGAAAATGTACCTACTTACAGAATAATTAGTAAATAATAGTGACATGTACCTACATACCTAATAAACTACTATTTTATGATGTATCTGGATATCAGAAGAGGAGGTCTTCTGACACAGGTATCTTTTTACTTAAAAGAAGTCCTCAACAAATATATTTTATGTAAATGTTTATTGGTGAAGAAATAAAATATTATTATTATTATTATTATTATTATTATTATAGCTATGATAATGTTCATAAGGAACCCAATAATTGCTGCTTTTTGGCGGCGGCGGCGGCGAGCCAAGGGAGCAACAAAGAGAGAGAATCGGAGAACTTATCTAATAGTTTAAAGCGCTTGTTTCCCGGCGAGGTCATTAGATAAGGAGTTTATAATGAGTGTTTGTTGATAAAACTGCCTATATAAAGCGATTTTTCGTTCATTCGGGCATCAGTTAATAGTCAAGCTGGACGCGTTTTTGAAAGAAGCGTTAGACACCACTGTGAAACTTAACAATGGTAAATCCGTCAAATTACGTAAATTCCGAGGAGCAACGAGAGCGGACCTCTCCCCTACCCGACAGCCAAGAATCCGAGACTTCTTGCGTCGAACTGAACGACGAGTTGGGCCAGACGGAAGATACTATCTCAAGAGAGGACATCATGGCGAATACCCAAGCGATTCTGGATCTACCACTGAAGGAAGCTGCTCCGAAGAAGACATTGAAGATGAAGAACAAAGGCCTCGGCAAGACAACAAGCGTGCTAAAAAAGAAAAAAGCAATACAAACTATGAGCTTTTTTGTTTGGCTGAAAAACTATTGGGACAGCGAGTCAACCGTTCAACTGATGGGGAAATTCGTGACGGCAATCAAGAAACACAGTTTGATGACACAGAACAGCAGCCTGGGACGTCTAGTCAGACCTCTCAATCAAATAATGAAGAGTTTCATCTTGTTTATGGACGAGCAAAAGCAGAATTTAAAAAGAGTATCTTGGGACAGTTTCGAATCGTGGGCCTTAAATCAAGGATTGTCCACGATGTATTCGAATTGCCAAACGATGGTATGGGAGAACGATTTCGAAAACATGTTATTCAACGTATGACAATGTATCGGGAAAGGTTAAACCAGGTACTTCATCTAAAAATTTATTACTCATTACACAAAAATCTTTAGCATAATTATTACTCTGAGTACATTTCGTCTGATATTGCGTCACCGAGCTCAAACTCATTGAGTTCAATTTCTGCAAAGTCTTTAATGAGGTTTCTTTTAAGCTTATCTCGTCCTTTGCTTCCGTTAGCGCCAGAGCTTTTCTTGTTAGGTTTTCCAATGGTTTTGGTGGCGGGGGCGTGCTTCGGCGGTGGCGTACTTTCCACGCGACTGCTGGTTGTAGCGTGCTCACCAAAATTAGTATAACCATAGCCAAAGAAACCTCCATCTTGTTTCGTAAAGAACTTCGTATCTTGTGGCCAACAATATCCTTCACCACTTACACACATAGAATCTAAATCGAAAGCTACGGTACACTCTGTTTTCACAACTGTATACAATGAAGAGTTTAAAAAATTAACTGTTTCAGTTGCTGGATTTAATGCGGGTGTTGCTATAAGACCGATATGTACTTGTGGTTGCGGTGTATAACCACCGACTGTGCCGCTCTTTAAATCTACGAACGGTAGACCCTCTACAGACTGGTAATAGTTATGCGTCACACGATTGATAAAATCTTTACGTGCTACGCCAGCTTGTTTATTAACACCAATTATGCCTTTTGCATCATTAGTATTTTGAAATTTCAACAATGAAGGCAATACTTTCTTCCAGGGAAATTCTCCGGAAGTTATATCTGCTGGAAAACCATCGGTTATATTGTAATTAATTAGAAAATTACGCTTAGTAGGTTTACAATAACCATTCTTTGGGCTATAACTGTATTCAATTAATGGCTTTCCCAATTTATGGTTAATCATGTGTGTTGTTAGTACACGGTCTAAACGATATTTTAATTGTAAATCACGACCATCATTACCTTCATTAGACTTGGTATTATAAAGTATATTTGCATACCAATTTAAATGACGCGGTACTTCTATAGCACCCACAAAATCGTACATAGCATTAAAGTGGTCTTGTAATGTTTTCTCATTAAAACCTTCAACCATCATAGGTTCTGTTGATTTTATTACATATACGATATAAATTTTGCACAAAAGTAAATCTAGCATCAGAATCATTATATTGAAACTTTAGTAAAGCTTCTAACACATTAACACTATCACGAATATTGTAATAATATGAACTTAGATTATTCCATGGACCGACATAAATTAAACGCTCCATTGGTAAACTTCTTGAACGTAGAAAAATGCGTTTCACATCCATATCGCATATTGCTTGTCTAATGTTATGGAAACTATTTTTAATTAAATCGTGGGACTTACTGTAGTAGCGATAAGGACCAGTACACCAATGTCCAGTATAGAAAATATTAGTTGGTGGACATATTATAAACCCTTCTAGGTACGTTTGTAAGCGGCAGTTTTTATCTCGACTTTTTTTGTTTTTTGTATTTGTTTGAAGGCCGCTTTGGTCAACTGATTGATCAGGTCCGAAACAGGCGAGTCGTCGGAATATAACAGGAACAAACTCCTCATTTCGGCAAACTTCCACCATTCCTGTTTGTCCCGCTTCAAGCAATCGTTGTAAGGATAGATTTCGAACTTGATCACCTTCGTACCACGTTCGCCCCGCGACTTCAAAGTAATAACACTGTCTTGGTGCTTTAAAGACATACTCTGTGATATGGACCCAGTGCTCCGTAGTAAACACTGCGCTCGGACAGCTGCATCTAGCATATCGTTTAAGTTCTCGCTTTTGTCCTCGTCCTCCGTGTCTGAGTCCGTCGTTATTACCTTGGGTCGCTTGCTGCTGGGTAGTTGAAGCTCCTCCTCTGATTCCTCCTCGCTCGTTGATGCTTTGCGAGGACGCTTCTCCGAGGCCAATATCAATTTTTTGGGATTGGTCTTCGACTTCAATATCGAGACTTTGGTTGATGATGTCCCATTGTCTGTGGCTTTGAAGCTCACTTTCCTCTTGTTCGATTGTGACGTATTCTGTGATATATCGCATAAATCTACAACGGCAGGATCCTCCGGAATACGTGCAGTCGTGGATGACATGGAAGTGGTCATTGTGTTCCGTAATGATGAGGATTCCTCGTCCTCGTCGCTGCTTTCCTGAGTCGTCTTCTCCTCTTGATGTTGCAGATACACTTGGCCGTATATTTTGAATAAAGCTGGTTATTTTCAATTTGGTTTGGATTTTATAAATAACAGAATTATTACACCGAGTTCAAATAAATATAATGATTGCTTCAATAAGGAACGAAAAGTACAAAGAAAATCACCAACTTCATGTTATGGAGATAAATTACAAGATAATTGGGAATCTACAAAATGGTGGCTATATGAAGTCAGAGCAGATTTAATGTATACTTTTGACTTTGTACTATGGGATGAAAAATTACCAGATAGAAAAGAGAATCAATTTTGGTACTTGATATTATATTTAAAAACAATAGCTACTGTTATCGAAAATCCTGTTGACATTATTGACATTGTTAGTTATCGAATAGTTGATAAAATTAACGACCTAATAATAAGAGTACGTGACTTGGAAACAAAAATGCCACTCTTATCGGAGACGATATGTAACAACGCACAAACGGTCGTTAAACAAGCAGCGATAACAAACAATGTTAATGATTATACTGCGGTCAAAGATGATGTTGTTATGAATGGAAATTTTCAAATAAAACCATAATGTATATTTAATGTGTTTTTATTCATTAATAATATCCAACTCCCACTTCTCCAACTTAGTCATATTAAAACATTTATATTTAATAAAGAGGTAGAAAATTCCCATAGTATGAGGCTTTTTCTTCAATTGTTTAAGAAATGGTGCTTTAATCCACCTTTCATAAAACATACGAGTCCTGAAAGCGTCACTCTTTGGGAAACAATCATTATTGCTTAATACAAAAATTGGAGTTCTAAGCATACAAGCATCCGATTGATACTTAACTTTTACATTACACGTATCACCCCCAAATATTAACTTTAGAGTTTCTTCAGAACCGGGTTCAAAGTTCGGTTCATTCCACTGAATAACCCGTCTTTGAACACATTCTTGAAGTGGAAAATTACAATATTTATTAAAATTACCCATACACCCAAAATTAATTAAACTATGACATACACAATCGAAAAAGAAATTTTTACCACTATTGGGTTCACCCCATATAAACATACAATTTTTCTTAGGAATAGACTTATTACATATACGATATAAATTTTGCACAAAAGTAAATCTAGCATCAGAATCATTATATTGAAACTTTAGTAAAGCTTCTAACACATTAACACTATCACGAATATTGTAATAATATGAACTTAGATTATTCCATGGACCGACATAAATTAAACGCTCCATTGGTAAACTTCTTGAACGTAGAAAAATGCGTTTCACATCCATATCGCATATTGCTTGTCTAATGTTATGGAAACTATTTTTAATTAAATCGTGGGACTTACTGTAGTAGCGATAAGGACCAGTACACCAATGTCCAGTATAGAAAATATTAGTTGGTGGACATATTATAAACCCTGCTAGGTACGTTTGTAAGCGGCAGTTTTTATCTCGACTTTTTTTGTTTTTTGTATTTGTTTGAAGGCCGCTTTGGTCAACTGATTGATCAGGTCCGAAACAGGCGAGTCGTCGGAATATAACAGGAACAAACTCCTCATTTCGGCAAACTTCCACCATTCCTGTTTGTCCCGCTTCAAGCAATCGTTGTAAGGATAGATTTCGAACTTGATCACCTTCGTACCACGTTCGCCCCGCGACTTCAAAGTAATAACATATGAGAAACATTTTCGAACCTCCGATGATAGGAGTTGAAAAGGTATGTAAGACAATGCGCACCTGAATTTTATATATTAGATTAATACAGAAGTCTACGACAATAAAAGGTAGATAGTAGGTACCTGTAGATAGATATGTATACATCTTACGTGGTGGATAAATTGAAAGAATATAGTCACCTAACCTCAGCACCTAACAAATGGGAATGAGTCAATAAATTTGGAAATGGCATGAGATTTCGTGGGATGAATACGGAATAACTCAAAAAACCATCATGCCATATGTTGCGGACAACACACCTCTTTTTTATAATATGTTTTTATACCTTTTTTCTTAATATCATTATAAATTTGAAATTAGATCTAGAGTTAGTATTCGGTTAGGTATCTTTGATATAATATGGTTTGGTAAGATGGAAAATATAAAGTTTTACAAAAGTGCAATTGAATTATGATTTGACCTGCTGTTGCTGTCCCTGTCCATTACATTTGGTGTCAGAAGCAAAGGAAAAATGCCCGTAACGAGGTCAGTCACTAAAAGGCTTCCAAAAGAGGTAAGTGACAGTGTCCAAGCTTCATCGTCAGGCCTGCCGCCTGCTCAATTTGCTAACGATGAGGCTCTCATACAGGACACTCAGTTATCTTTACCTCCTCAACAATTGCCAGGCCAGCCTCAACAATTGCCGCCAAACCATCCGCCTACTCAATTAAGCTCCCGATCACTTACATCGCGAGCCTCAACAAAAGCTCAAAAGTTGGCCGTTCTTGCCAGACACGCTCGCCAAAATGTAGAGAGGGAACGTAAACTCACGGAATTAGAGCGGAAGACCGCTGAGATAGAATTACAAGCGGAACTAGTGGCTATCGATTCAATTGCTTCAGATAAAAGCAATTCCACTCAAAAATGGCTACTCGATTGTGATCAATTGAAAGATGATAATGCTAACGAACCGTTATATTTCAGTTCTAAAGACTTTGAGCAAGGCCAGTATACGCGGCCTAGCGGTTGTCATACCTTGGTACTGAATTCAAACGATGTCGTCGTTGCCGCTCCTACCTACGGAAGGCCTGAGCTACGTGACGACCATCACCTTCAGCCAAAGGAACAAGAACACACTGAACATACATATAAATTAGGTACACACAACACTACCACACAAGATTGTGACTATTTAAACAAAAATAAAAAAAATAATGTAGAGACTGAACTTTTTCAACCCTCTACCTTTCCTACGCCTATTTTTCCATCGTGTTTTTTTTTTTTATAATTTCCTTCAATTATGTTGTCACCTGTCATCCAGCAAACATCACGGAGTAGGGATGAGAACGAAACCCTTCTCCTGTCTTACTCACTATGCAGTTTTCGGCATATTTTCATTGTCTACAACGCTTTCGATTATAAGTAAATCCCCTCACACTTATAGTAGATAGTTATTTTTATTGAACTAAAAAAATGTTTCCTGGAAATAGAATAATCCTGGAATTCCTGGAATAGCTAGTAAATAATTAAGATTGAAGTGTTTGCTTCTAATGTAAAAATAATAGTTTTGTAATTAATGCATATGATTTTATACACGGTACTTACAACAAATCTTTTGTTTTTTAATTTTTGTCTGTCTTTTGACAGTCAAACAGACAGTTTGACTTGGCTAATCTCGGAAACGGCTAGCCGATTTTGACGGGACTTCCACTGATGGCAGTCATTTGAGCTACTTACATTTTGAAAAAGGAATTAGGGTGCTACATCTTAAAACCCAGATCATCCATAAGTACACGCGGACGAAGTCACGGGCACAGTTAGTAACAAATAAAATAAATAAATAATAAAAACTGGTTGGTTCTGGCCTTATCAGGAACTCTTTTTATTAACCGACTTCAAAAGGAGAAAGTTTTATGTTCGTCTGTTTCTATTTTTTTTATGTCCATCGAAAGTTCCGTCGTTTATAAACCGATTTAAAAAATTATTTTTGCATTGTGTTTGCTTTAACACCAAGTTGGTCACATGTAAATTTTATGTCAAATATCTTTTGTTTAGAATTTTGCGATACATATTTTGAAAGGTTACAAATTTCTGCTGGTTACAAAACTCTCTAAACTAGACTACCTTTTTAATAAAGTATAGATTCAATCCGACGACGGCACAAAAAACAAAATTTCGAAATTCAAATGAAATAGTTTTAGAGATAGTTTAGTTTAGAGAGATGAGCAACAGAATTAACACCATTTTATGAATTCAATTGCAAACCAAAAATTTCTTCTATGGTTCTACCTCACCGCGACCATTTGCCTGTAATGTAACGTTAAAGATTCAAACATTAAATAGACCAGTGAGGGAGTGGTGAGTGGAGAATGGAGTGAAGAGTGGAGAGAAGTGGAGTGGAGAGTGGAGTAGAGTGGAGTGGACTGTGGAGAGTGTAGTAGAGTGGAGTGGACTTTGGAGAGTGGAGTGAAGAGTGGGGTGGAGAATTGATTGGAGTGTAGAGTGGAGAGGAGAGTGGAATGGAGAGTGGAGTGGAGAGTCAAGTGGAGAGTGAAGTGGAGAGTGGAGTTGAGAATGGAGTGGAGTGTAGAGTGGAGAAGAGAGTGGAGTGCAGAGTGGAATAGAGTGGAGAGTGGAGTGGAGAGCAGAGTGACGAATAGACTGGAGTGGAGAGAAGAGTGGAAAGTTGAGTGGAGAGGAGTGTGGAGCGGAGAGGAGAGTGAAGTGGAGAGTGGACGGGCGAGTCAAGAGGAGAGTGGAGTAGAGAGCGGAGTGAAGTCACCAAAACAGCGCATCCCAACACGGATATATTAGGTTTGAAGGTCGTGTTCGGTTACTTGTGATAAAGCACTAAGAAATAGGAGCCCTGCGATGCTGGGCACCGTCTACCTACATCATTCACTAAGCTAGAAAGTTAATCTCACCTGCAAGCTGGTACTCCTACTGATTGATGGAAGATTCTCAGGTGCAGGTTTTCCTCTCGGGGTTGGAAGGTCAGACGGCAGTCACTCCCATAAAAGCCGTATAAGCCTACTCCGAGGTGACAGCCTGGTATGGAACCGGGCACAAACTTAAGATGATGAGTTACCTACTTTTCCTGGAGACGAGGATGCTTACAAATTTTATCACTTGCACGGGGAGACTCATGATGTTGACCTACCCTATCCCTGTTTAGACTCTGTTATTCATTCTTAATTATGGAACTCGGTTTTTTTTAAATAAAAAGTTTATTCAACTCTAAATGCAATTTGATATTGATATTGATAAAATTTGTTAGTAAATATTAAAAAAAATTAATGTAAATAATGCAAGGAATAAAATCACAGATTCTTATGAAATGTTTTAGGAAAAGAATTTATGTAATTATATAATGTAAAAAATGATTTTTCTGTTCGTGTTAAATGACACATGTATGACTCAAGTTTGTAAGATGAGTAGACACAGTAGAGCGAGACTAGTGACGCCATCTATTGGTGCTTCTTTTTAACACTCGGTAAAACTATAGGCACAGATTACATAATATTATTCTAATCTATAGGTGAGGAGCATTGATATGATATCAGATAAAAAATAATATTGTGGGTTGAAAGATGGTCATCTCCTCGATGGTTGAAAGGCTTGTAATTAGAATTGAAAATCGTAAAAAAACCTTTATTCATTCCAGTAGGCATTGACGGCATTGAGTATTATTAGAATAATATAACTTAATCTGTGCTTGTATCTAGACATATACCTAAACTCCTTAGATTACACATATATTACATAATAAAGTATTTCTAAGGAATGAAAATAAATGATGAGAATTCAGGATTTCATATGAATTTGACAGCTAAGTTATCTAAGCTAGCTAACAGCACGTAGCTCAAATTATCAAATACTGAAAACACTGCCATCTATATTAAACTGCAGGACAGGCCTTTTAGTTCACCTGCAATGTCAAAGATGGCAGCACATATTTTTTATTTTATGTTTCCATTGCAATATATTATTAAAATTATTATATTTTTTAAAGGCTGTGACAATACATTTGACTACTTATGAATATATCGTTAACTCGAGTAAAGAACCTTTCTTTAGGTTATTTAGGTAAAAACAGGAAATTATTTGTATACTTCCTTTTTGAAATTAGGCAGTAGATTTGAAATTTTAGGGAATTTAAGGATTATAAACTATGACCATATCACCCAGAGGTGGATTTCCGGAGCCTACTGATATTAGTGGCGGTTAATAATAGTAATAATCCTTATTTACATAAAATGTTACATTTGTTGAGATGTCTCTGCTATGTTTAGATGTGCTAGGTTTAGATACCGGTGTAACAGAAATCAGTGTGTCCCCTCATTTCTTAGTGAAAATCTGAATATATATTTTAATAACAGAACATATCTACAAAGTGATTGGGTTGGCGTGTGTTTTCTAAGTAAATTATTTATTACTGTAATTTTTAAGGTAATACTATCAACAATCAGGAATCAATAAAAATCTATCCATTTCTTGCATGTTTTTTCTAATTGGTAATAAAAAACCTCCGGAAAGAAAAATCTATTAAAAGAAAAAGTGATGTAAACGGTAAATACTCAATATCACTAATAGGGGATCTAATAGGGATGCAAAAAATGTATTCTCCAAGTAAAGCATCACTCCAAGAATCAATAACTGATGACCTCTGATTTTTACGACCTCACAAACAGTAGGAAGGTCAAGCATTATTGACCTTCATATTTAAAGTGCATAAATAATCATGAAACAGAGACGTAATATTATTATGTAAATCAAACGCACATATTAAAATAGCCTATTACTAAAGATTAGTAAACTTAATCTAAAGTCTGTGAAGTTATTTTTTTTAAAGTGTTAATGGCTACTTTTAATTAACTACTTTTAATCACTTTTGATACCCGGAATTTTTTTATTCGAACTGATATTTTTAACATAGAAAATACTTATGCCTCGACAAGCTTGTAATTAAATTACCTATCTTTTTTATAATACATCTTTCGATTGGTTATTAGATCAGTTTAGTTACTTATATCGACTAACCTGTTTATACTTGCTTGCCAGGTAGTCATGAACAAAAATAAGTATGCGAGCCTACCGAGGCATATATATTCTCTATATTAAAAACTATCAGTTGGAATAAAAAAATCCGGTTATCAAAAATTATTAAAATTAATTTAATTAATAATAGCTTTGAACACTTTTTGATAGGCAAGTCATCATAGGCGTGTTAATAGATAAATTATATTTGACAAAAAATATATCCCATCTAGTTATGTATCTTGTGAGGTAATTCCAAAAAAATAATCTCGACCTTTTACAATTACATCATCCTATTGAATTAAAGGCTTTTTGCCTTATAAATTTGAAGATTTCGCCATAGCCTGTGCTCAAATAGTCAATAGAGTCTCATCCTGAGTGCTAACTACATTTAAAACCTACGTTAAAAAACAATGCAAATTTCTAAGAAATAATAGTTATTTGCATAACAAGTGAGCAAAGTTATTTTTTGCTTCAAGTACCGGTTTTAAATCACTGAAACTAAAATTGAATCTCAAGCATAGCAAGTGATTCTAACATAGACTACTGAGCACAGTGAGTGCTTTAAAGGCACGAGACGAAAAAGATTGACTCTCGTGTGAGAAAAGTTTCAGGTTGTAGGTGAGGAACACAAAACGATATTTATAATAGTGTTCATACACCGCGGCGCAGCATGCGCTGCGCCAAACGCTGCATCGTGTCGGCCTCAAAACCCATAGCAACATTCGATTTTGCTGTGGGTTTTGAGAAACACATGAGAAATCGTCTTTTTTTATGCCGTTAAATTGAGGGTATTTGACGACTTTATGATTTTTGGCATAGTAAAGTAAAGAGGCACTGGCGGTCCGCGTCCAGTGTTTCGCGTCAACATACTGAAAAATAACGAAGGTTAACTTAAGGTGGTGTTGTAGTATCAACACAAATAATGACGCAACTGTTATTTACATAGATCTTCTAGTTGCACTTTAGATAAAGGGAATAAAGCTTATAATAATTATAACATTGTAATATAGCTATCAGCAAGTTGCTCCCATAAAAACTTATATGAATCAAACTATGAAATAGAGCAATAGAAGAGTTGACCCCGAGTGCCAAGTTGCAAGATCTGGAGCCCCAAATATGGAAAGCCATACATTCATTGGCCCCCACGTATATGTGTGGCCCGTACACCTATGGGGCCCCATACATATATGTAACCCATAGGGCCCATATGCCAGTGGGGCCCCATTCACCTATGGGACCCCATACAAATACATCATTCATGGGGCCTATACACCCAAGGAGTGACATAGACTCACGTCACCCCATACTCCTTTGGGGCCCCATACATATACGTTACCCATGGGCCCTTATATCCATGGGTCCCATACACCTATGAGGTCCCATACACCCATGGGTTCCATATACCCTAGGTACCATTAAGATCCGTAGAGCACAGGGGCCCAAGCAAGATGTGAGACGGCAGTCGCTCCCGTAACAGTAATTAGGAACCAGTTTATGGAAAAGAGAAGTAGAAGAGCGTACCCTGGGCTCCAAACTGTAAGCTTTGGATGCAACCGGGATTGGAGCTTGGATTCATGAGGTTAGGCCCCAAAGTAAATGCTTCATCAGCAATGAAAATTTTATATAAATATTTAGAGGCAGTAGTAGTAGTACTGTTCCTAATATTTAGTACCACTATTCAATATACGTCTATTAATACCAATGTCAATCAATACTTAAAAGTAAACAGGGTACTATTCGATTTTAAAGTTACAAGTTCGAGTCTCAACTTTTTATCATTGGATTTGTACATCTGGCACATTCTCTACGATGTGGCATTTACGCTGAGTGCGTACATTATAGTATGGCCGCTGAGTTATTACCGATTTGACACATGACGAATTGACAATACTAGTGAAGTGACTGAACCAGTAACCCTAATATGGGTAATATGGGAACAGTTTGTTTTTAAATATTCTAGTATAGTGTGTAATTAAATAAAATCAAAACAAATAATAGTTAAAGACACAGGTTCTTTATTAGGTGGAGTATCCTTGATGGGCGTAGATAATTGGTCGAGGACATATCAAAATAAAACAAATTTGTAAACACTGTTACACATTTTAATGAATAGAGTAGGTACAAGATGTTTTAATAAATGACTACCTTTTTTTTTTTTTTTTATCGTGCGGAAATCCCTTCGGATACCCCCCCGCCGGCCAGTGGGGGCGGTTATGTCGGGCTTGCACCGACTAAAACCGTTTATTAAAACAATTATTCAGACTCTGAACCAGATTCGCCAGAGCTGTCATCGCTATCAGTCAGTTGTATGACAATTTCATTGTCTATAATGGTGTCCACTCTTATATCGCGTTCATAATCTTCTGTTATTAGTTTTCGAGTCTTTTCGACGACCTTGACCCAATCTTCTTTCGTTATTTTGCTGCAAGCATCTTTTAATAGACCCATCATTTTATTAGTACTGAATGGCGGAGTCGTATTATTACGAGCTGCGTAACCTGTAATGTAAACATTAAATAACGTTAATTTATTACATTAAATAAATGAAATGTTACACAATTACCTACATGTAAGGGACATGAGATATTTATTTCTTAGTTATGTATCTTTTTACTTATATGCTGAATATTGGATGTTATAATAGTACAAATTATTCATATTCATAACTTATGCGATAAAAAACAATACCTTTGATTTGTGCCCATATTAGCTCAATGGCATTGTACTGGCAGTGATAAGGAGGAATTCGAAGTACCCGATGTCCATGTGCCAGAGCTATCTCATCTACTTCATAACGGACTCTTGATGATTTATTTTCGCGTACCAACTTTACTAAGTCAGACTTTAGCAATTCGGCAGTAGTTTCAATTCCATTTTGGTGTAGCCATGCTAGGAGATCAGCTTTCTTGTAGGCCTGAGTAGGCGCTTTATTCACTTGTTTCGAGTGATATGAACCGTTGTCCATTATTATGATAGAAGGCTCTGGCAGGCTGGGTAATAATTGATTTTCGAACCAATTCGTAAAAGTGTCTGTATCCATCTCCTCGTGGTAATCGGAAGTACTTTTTGACGCGAAAGCCAGCAGTCCATTTTCAAAGAAACCACTTCCAGCAGAACCGGCGTGACAAATTATCAGTCGCGATCCTTTTCCAATTGGAACCTTTGAGGTTGATGCTTTTGTTTCGTCAGTCCAAGAGCGTGACACAGTGTGGTTCGCATTTAACCATGTTTCGTCAACAAAAACGATGTTGTCCCGAGACTCGATTTTTCTGGCTTCTCTTAAAAAGTCACTCCTTTTAATTATTAAATCAAATCTTTCCATTAATATTTTCCTTTTATTCGTTTTTTTATATTCAAACCCAATTTCGTGCAATAGTTTTGACAACGCCGTTTTACCGCTTTTAAACAAGCCAGCTTCTTTTAAAGAGACCAAAAGCAAACGTCTAGTTGGAAACTCGTTCCTAGTATAATAACCATATATGTGGTTTCTTATTGCATCTGCATCAAAAACATCAACACCTGTCACGGGCTTTTGTCTTCGTTTTTTCTTAGGAGTGCGTAAAATATTATCTTCACTTCCAGAAGCACCAAATTTTTCTTTATTTATATTATATAGTGTTTTTGCACCAATTCCAAGAGCTTGTGAAACCCGATCTTTCACTTGAGTGACAGGAATCAAAGGGCCGCCATTTTGTGACTCACGCTCAAAGTAATCCTGTAGCTTTAGTACAAGCTCACGACATTGACTATTCAATGTTTTTCCTCGTTTCGGCATTTTCAACAAAATTACCAAACACAAACAAAATTAGTCCAATAATGCGCAACGATAAACAGGAGAAAGCCGAGTTAAAAAACAACGGTTACACAAGAGAACGTAGTCTGTGCGCACGAGAGTACGGAAGACGACTAAACAGATTAAAATAGCGGTGGTAAGGATGTTGCCAGAATAGTATCGCCAATTACTTAAAAAAATACATCTATAACATTGCTTAATTGAGGGAGAAAATTATATTTATTAAATGTTGTTTTATATATTATAAATGTTAAAAATTATACATAATCATTTTAATTGTATTTATTTTTAAATCATAGAAAACAGTATTTCTGTCTTTGGATCACACATAAATCTTAAAAATCATAAGATACTGGCAACACAGTGCAATTAAGAGACGCAAAAAAATGGTAGCATTATATTTAGTCTAGTTGCTCGAAGGAATAAGTAAAATAAAAATATCCAAATAAAATAAATATCATATCTATTCCAATGAATTCGGACCGAATACTATCAAGCACATCACTATGAAAACTAGACGCACGATGTAACTTTGAACAAGCGCGCCAAAGAACAAAAAATAAATGTTTTCATATTATTTACAAACTATTTTAAGTTTTGAAACAGAGTTTATTGGAAAATTACTTGATTCTGACATTTTGACATAAAGTTTTATATTAAAGAGGTATTCTAAATCATTCGGCAAATGTGTCGCTCGTGCAAGGTTATATCGATTAATTTAAGAATAATCTGTCAAATCGGTAATAACTCAGCGGCCGTACTTTAACCCTAGAAGCCCAATCTAGGTAATTTTGACCTACACACGAACGCATATTTGCTATCCCTTTCGCACCCTTCCTTCGATCGTCGTGATTGATCAAACCAACTTAGTAGCCGCCAAGGACTAATAGAAGACGGCTGTGTCGCCTTGGTAAGTATCACCATTTTGTAGTTATCGTAATGCTGTAGGTTAATTTTGCCTATGTTTGGGCTTTGTGTAAGTTTTATCCCTGTGGTACATTTTTAAGGTAAGCTATTTTAATTGGATTGAACGTTGTATTTTCTTTTGTTTCTAACAACAAATATTATTTTTAGGTAATAAAACAAAATGGCGTCCTCTCGACAGCTGAATGCGGCAGACATATCGTGTCTTTTAGAAAATAGTGACGACTCGGAGCCATGTGATACAGACTCGGGAGAGGAAGATTGCGTGACTCAAGACGACGTCAGAAGTGACGTGGAGGATGAGATGGTGGATTATGTTGAATCTGCAGACGAGCCAGCTAGTCAAGAGATTCTTCAAACCCCTGATTCGTCTAATGCGTCAACAAATATGAATACACCGCAGCCATTATCACAGAGAATCATCGTATTACCACAACGTTCACTACGCTCGAAAAACAACCATATTTGGAGTACTGCAAAGGGTCGATCGAGTGGTAGGACTTCTTCTATCAATATAGTACGTACTAATAGAGGTCCCACTCGAATGTGCCGGAATATCGTCGATCCTTTACTCTGTTTCCAACTTTTTATCAAAGATGAGATAGTGGAAGAGATAGTGAAATGGACGAATGAGGAAATGATACGGAAGCGTGTGAATATAAAGGAGATCTCAGCAAGTTACAGGGACACTAATGACCGGGAGATTTGGGCGCTAATAGGAATCCTCACATTGACAGCCGTTATGAAAGATAACCACCTTTCCACTGACGAGTTATTCGATGCATCATTCTCCGGTACTCGATACGTTTCTGTGATGAGTAAAGAGAGATTCGAATTTTTACTCCGATGTCTAAGAATGGATGATAAGTCACTACGGCCAATACATCAACAAGAAGATGCTTTTTTACCTGTTCGAAAAATATGGGAAATGTTCATAAATCAATGTAGGCTGAATTACACACCGGGAACAAATTTGACGGTAGACGAACAGTTGCTGGGTTTTCGCGGAAGGTGTTCATTTCGCATGTACATACCAAACAAACCTGATAAGTACGGAATTAAATTTCCCATGATATGCGATGCTTCCACGAAGTATATGGTAGATGCAATACCTTATCTTGGCAAAAGTACTAAGACCAATGGCCTGCCACTTGGCGAGTATTATGTCAAGGAGTTGACTAAAACAGTACACGGTACAAACCGAAATATCACCTGTGATAATTGGTTCACATCTGTACCGCTGGCCAAAAGCTTACTAAAACCTCCGTATAACTTGACATTAGTAGGCACCATAAGGTCCAATAAGAGGGAAATTCCAGAAGCTCTCAAGACTACACGCTCTCGTCCAGTGGGATCATCTATATTTTGTTTCGATGGTCCATTAACTCTTGTGTCTTATAAACCCAAGCCTTCTAAGATGGTGTATCTATTATCCTCTTGTGACGAAGATGCTGTAATCAGTGAATCCAATGGAAAGCCAGACATGATTTTATTTTATAACCAGACGAAAGGAGGCGTTGATTCTTTTGATCAAATGTGTTCCTCTATGTCTACTAATAGGAAGACAAATAGGTGGCCCATGGCTGTGTTTTTTGGGATGCTCAACATGGCTTTTGTGAATTGCTATATTATTTACTGTCATAACAAGCTGACTAATAAAGAAAAGCCATTAAACCGTAAAGATTTTATGAAAAAATTGAGCACTGATTTAACCTCGCCATGGATGGAAAAACGGCTGGAAGCTCCTACTTTGAAGCATTCGTTGCGTGACAATATCACGAACATACTTCAAAGTGAGCCACAATCATCGTCGGTTGATCTCATAGATGAACCAGAGCCTAAAAAGCGACGCTACTGTGGATATTGTTCATATAAAAAACAGCGAAAGACAACTTCAGTCTGCATCAAGTGCAAAAAGGCAATTTGCCGTGAACACAATATTTACGTGAGTGAAAAGTGTTTATAAAGTGAGATTATTGTTATAAAACTGTTACTTTGTCATGAAAAATTTATTAGTTTGTCGTAAGAAAGATTATTTGTTTCATTTTTTTGATTATTTTTTTGTTTATAAGAATTACACCGAGAGGATCTCATTTTGTACCAAATATTTCTATGCTTACTCATAGTTGTTTTTACTAAGGTGTAATAAATAAATATGAATATTATTTTCTCTTATTTTATTTCATTATTAGCTAAAAAAAGAATACATTTATAAACATTTGCAAATATAACAAAATATGCAGAGTTACAGGTACATTCATTTGTGTAGGTCAATTTGACCTATAATTGGGCTTTATAGCTAGTAAAATATGATTGGGCTTCTAGGGTTAAAAAATCTACGATTTCGCTGTGCATCTGCCGCAAACTGACACACGTCCTGCCTCTAACACGTTCCGCTCGGGACTGATTTACTCTCCAAACGCTTCAGCTTACCATCAGGCGAGGTGAAGTCAAATTGACGTGTCCTAAATATAAAAAAAAAACGCGTCATTTAGCGGTATAATTCAGAATGTATTTAAATTTTAATAACCCTTTTTCATTCTCCTATCAATGACCTTAATTTTGGTATCATTTTTATTTTTTTCTTTTATTACATATTTATTATTATTTATTTATTAATCTTTGAGAGCAAATTCTTTTGAGGAAATTATAAGTCATCGTGTATTGGATAACCGAAAATGCTAGTTTGAATAGCCTTAAATAACATATATGAGTTTCAGAATACAGTGACTTCTCATTTTCGAAAAATCCTTACCTAAAAACACACATTTTTTATTTTTTATTTAAGGACACGTCAATTTGACTTCACCTCGCCTGATGGTAACCTGAAGGTAAAGTCTCAGGAAAGAGGGTCACCATTACATACACGTAACATGTTAACAATGGTGGCACTCAGCTTGACGGCCTCATCAGAAGAGGATTGTTTTCGCAGCACCGCGTGACACCCACCGGTCCCACTAGTGCTGCGACCACAATCTCCCTGACCGGCTATGCACTTGCTGACCCCTGAACGCAATCAAACCGAAATTGGTTTACTATGGAGGTTTTTTCGCAATCGTGCACGGTGGTACCCACCCGGCCGAATTTTATGACAAATTTGTGTCATCAAATTTCTACCACCAGTAAACTTCCTCAGGGACCCTCCCCTTAAGGTTCCCTATTCGTGCTGGTGAGGTGAAATAAGATATTTATACCATACCTACTCTAAAAAGCTTATTTTATTCACGCAAAACAGTGAATAAAAAGGCCTTTTATTCACGGTTTTGTTTTTATTCACTATTTTGGTGTTTGAATTTGGAACACAAAAATATATCCGGTCTCTATTTCAATGCTTACACAAACTCCTTGCGCTAAGATTCGAAATTCAAAACTCTTTGGTGCAAATAAATTCTCGAGATTTGATTGGTCGATATTTGCGACAAGGAGTTTGGCATTAGATTAAGAACTGTTTTGTGTTCTTTGCTGCCTTTATAAGAAATAAATATTGTTTCACAAGTTGACCACTCTAATGATAATAATAAGAAAATTATGCTTAATTTCAGTCATTGCTCTAATTTTAATGTCCATTTCAATTAATGTAACAGTTCTTATTTCTTGATTAAATTTCTATTTTCGCTAAAATTATGTCTTTTCTCGTAGTCATGGTATAAAGTATAGTATGCAACTCCTGAATAAAGTACGAATTTATATCGAGAGCCATGAATCACTCGCGTCGTTCAGGATTCTAACAGTTGAATCACTCGCTGCGCTCGTGATTCAATCATTAGAATCCTTCTCTTGCTCGTGACTCATCTACGGCCCTCGCTTTAAATCCGTCCTTTATTCACTAGTTGCATAATATACTATTGTTCCACAAGTGAGTAAAGTTATTTTTTGCTGCGAGTGCCGGTTTTAAATCACGAATTAGCGAAGTAGTCTAGAATTGAATCACGAGCGCTTCGCCGTCGCCAAAATGTCACGTGAGTCACGTGACGTCACACAAAATAGTGATGTGATCAGAGAACAAGCCTAAAAGTAAATGACAATTAGTAGCCAATCGCGTGCGAGTTATGTTGAACATCTTCAAAGTATTGTGGTCATTTCATCCGATGCCTGGAATGGAATGAAGTTATGAAACTATAAATAGTTTAGTTTAGAGAGACAGAATCGGTTCCAATAGCGGCATATCAAATTTAGAAGAGATATCTAAAGAAAGATGGCCTTAATGCTTCACACCATTATTTTATAATATCAACAAGAGTAAAGCCGTGGGAATTCTATTGCAAATGCAATAGAATAGTTTACATTTTAATCTTTAATTGTTGAAATTCTAAAAACTTTCTTTCGCATCCACGGACATATCACATATCTACAAATTCTAAATGACTTTTTGGGGAATCTAAGTTATATATAAGTATTTAAAATATGTGTTCAACTTTGCTGTTGAAAAATGTTTTGTAAGTATTTCAATTATCTGCGTGTATTTATGTAAACTTATAATACAGAGCACTCTATTATTTTGTACTTATAATAAAGTAGTAGTGCCCTTTAAAATCAGTACTAATAGATTTAGATCGGAAAACGAGAACATCTGACGACCTCAGTGGCGTAGCGGTAGAGCATTCGACTGCTAAGTCAGAGGTCGCGGCTTCGATTCCCACTCACTGCAAATATGTATATTTGCATTGGTCTGGGTGTTTCTATGTATAATATGTGTTTATTTACAAAAAAAAGTAACTATAATCTGTTCATTCGTTTATTTTCTTTTTGACAGTTTGAGACAGTTCGAAATTAGTGACGCCCTCGCACGTTACCGATTCCATTCAAAATAAGTATCGATTTTATTTAAGAACAACTTTCAATCGATTTAATACATCCACATAATTTAATATAAATATTAAATAGCATTTATCAGGTTTTTAAAAATTATATAAGAAATAAATAAATAATAAATCAATAAAATTATACTATTTATACATATAAATAATATAAGCTATAAGCGCATTATAAACAGGTTATCACTAGCAATATCATAACACATTGCGTCACTGACCCGGCGACGCCATATTGTTGTTACTTGCCATGCGACGCTTGTGTCACAGTCACTGTTTTTCGGTTCATTGTGTATTCTTTTACAATATCATAAGTTGAGTTGAGTATTTATATTCCTCCTTATCGATACGTAAATTCTTCAGTTGAGCATACTTAAGTTCTCAATTTGCTGAAAGGAACTGTGTTAAAAGGACAATCGAGGGAGTTTGTGAAACGCCTTCAAGAATACTTTGAGAAGGAATGTCGTAATGGTGCACCGCTACTACCAATATCGCAGGTTCAAAACCGTGTAGCTGCTGCCTTAGGAATCAGTGTTCCAACAGTTACAAAAATTGCCAAAGAAGCCTACGGCAGCAGTGGTATGCAGCATAATACGCTCTCTACACCCAAGAAAAAACGCCAGCCCTGTAAAGTTACAAACATTGACGATTTCGACGCCGATGCTATTCGTCGTCATATATACGAGTACTACCAACGTAAAGAAATTCCGACTCTAAGAAGAATGGTAATTTCACTGAGGAATAGTGGTTTGTTCCGTGGCGAAAAATCGTCGCTAGCTAAAGTGCAGAGACAAATTGGGGTTTATTTCAAAAAGTCTGATAAGAGAAAAATCTTATTGGAACGCCACGACATAGCGCTGGCTCGATGTGACTTCCTAAGAAAAGCTAAACAAATCGAAGACTGGTCGAATGTGGTTTTCACCGACGAGACTTGGCTCAATGCTAATCATACTATATCGAAATCGTGGACTGACGACACTGCAGCATCTACTTCGGCTGTACCTATAGGCAAGGGTGAACGCCTGATAATTTGCCACGCAGGCAGTGCAAAAGGATTTGTATCAGATGCTCTACTCACTTTCAAATCCAAAAAATCTGGCGACTATCATGAAGAGATAAATTCAGAAGTATATGAAAATTGGTTCAGGGAAATGTTGACACTACTAGAAGAACCTTCAATTATATTTATGGATAACGCGCCCTATCATTCACGGCAAATAAATAAAAAGCCAACGCAATCTAATACCAAAGACGAGATTATTAACTGGCTTCGTGATAATGGCGAGGATGTGACTAATTCATTATTGAAAGCAGAACTAATAAGAATTTTAAATTCGAAACGTCAACCTAAAAGATACGTCGTCGATGAAATGGCAGCTGAATATGGACATACTGTTATTAGAATCCCACCGTATCACTGTCAGTACAATGCCATCGAATTAATATGGGCACAAATCAAAGAGAAGGCAGCAAGAAACAACACAACGCCGCCGTTTACAGCGAATAAAATTATGCAATTATTAAATAGTGCGTGTGGTGATGTGACTCCTGAAAACTGGGCCAGTGTCGTGGAGAGAACAAGAAAAATAATAATATCTAATTGGGATCGAGATGTTGCAATTGACAATATAATAGAACAAGAATTGATTATTCGTGTAACAGAGGACTCAACTGACGAGTCTAGTGTAACTTATGAAGAAGAGTCTGATGAATCAGTGTAATAAATAATATTAATAAATTTACTTGTTTAATTTGTAAACCGAATAACCTAGCTAGTTTGTTAAATAAA
This sequence comes from Cybosia mesomella, assembly GCA_946251805.1. Taxonomy (NCBI): domain Eukaryota; kingdom Metazoa; phylum Arthropoda; class Insecta; order Lepidoptera; family Erebidae; genus Cybosia; species Cybosia mesomella. Next base: position 8,276,835 of record OX276406.1, read on the forward strand.
TATATGTGATTTTCCAAGTATATTTGTTCATAACTCTTGATTTAAACTTGACGTAGACGTTATTAACTATGCGTTTTTAAATAAAATTTCACTAACACGTGCATACTTACAATCTAAGGCAGCTGTCGAAAAGAAAATAAATCAATTTACAAATAACCGATTTGAAGACAATTGATCGATTTATCATTTATGTCAAGATCTGTTTTATAGTCTGTGTCTGTTTGTTATACACAGGGCACTTCACTAAGTTTTCGGTACACTATAACCTTGTACGTGCATAAGCGTCATATTTTTATAAAATAATCCATACATATTGTAAAAAAGACGCTCGTACAAGTTTCCACAGGATCTGTCAAAAAGAAAATAAACGAATGGACAGAGTTTAAGTATGTTTATCCGCATTCTAGAACCCATATGATAAGCTATGCTTAGTTTGGGTCTAGAAGGCGATGTGTAATATGTTCTAGAATATTTATTTATTTATTTATTATTATTTTTTTTTTCTTTTTTTTTTGGAACGAATATTAGTAACCGAAATTACTAATATTCCCCCTAACTCCTCCAGATAAGCTTAACAGCTTGTGTTAGGAGTGGGTTCACGTCACTAGTGTAATGGCCAGGATTCGAATCCGGGACCTCTCGATCGTAGGGTCGACTCCTTAACCGCTAAGCTACCGACGCCCGATCTAGGACGGGACTTGTTCAGAAAAGTAGTAATATTAATATTCATCGTACAAGCGAAACTCTCTCAGTTGAACTTTCTGAGTTAAACCCTTTTTATTGGATGTAGGATTGGCACCTGCCGATTGATGGACGAGACTCTGGGCCAGGTTTTCCTCTCGGAGTTGGGGGGTCAGGTCAGAAATTCAGGAGAAGTAGAGTAGCGGACCCTGGACTCCTAAGCTTAGGATGTGATACTGGTGGTAGAAATTTGATGAAACAAATTTGTCACAAAATTCGGTCGGGTGGGTACCACCGTGCACGATTGCGAAATACCCTCAAAAATTCAATTTCGGTTTGATTGCGTTTAGGGGTCAGCAAGTGCATAACCGGGCAGGGGGATTGTGGTCGCAGCACTAGTGGGACCGGTGGGTGTCACGCGGTGCTGCGACGTCAATCCTCTTTTGATGAGGCCATCAAGCTGCACTTGGGCAGGACATCGTGCGGTTTTAGTCGATGCACGACATAACCACCCCCGCTGACCGGCGGGGGGGGGGGTATCCGAAGGGACTACCGCACGTTAAAAAAAAAAAAAGGCCGACAAGCTGAGTGCCACCATTGTTAACATGGTACGTGTATGTAATGGTGACCCTCTTTCCTGAGACTTTACCTTCAGCTTACCATCAGGCGAGGTGAAGTCAAATTGACGTGTCCTTATCATAAAAAAAAAATGTAACAAGGATTTGGAGCCAATATAATGATGCGTTAAATTATCTCTCCTTACTACATCATTAAATATTAGATCGATGCCATCATTCAGTGCGTCATTTAACTGCATCCCGATAGACAGTAAGAAACTAGGGTGAAGTCCAGAAGGTACAGGCCACCATTTTATGTTGTCAATCCTGAAATAGTGATCCCTACCTTGACGGCCTCAACAGACACTTTTCATTGTTTGATATGACGCCTACGGCCACATTCTATCATCGCACCGCTCCCCACAGATAGGGAATTCATCTTCACACGTTGCGACCGGAAACGGTGATAACAACGAGGTATGAAATGCACTTTATTCCGCGCACCCTAAGGATCTGGAATGATCTTCCTGTTGTGATTTTCCCATGCGACTACAATATAGGGTTCTTCAAGAAGGGTCGGCAGCGCGAGTGTGACGGCACACGTCATGCACACGTCCATAAGCCACGGTAACCGCTTCTCATCAGGTATGAGTGGCATAAAAAAAATGGCCAGCTTAAAGGTTCCGGGATTGTAAGACGTATGTGGCTAAATCCACATACGTCTTACAATCCCGGAACCTATTATATTCCTATTTTTCAGCGTGGAACAAAGAAAGGATTTTGTTACAAGTTATATGAGATGGATTTAATAACAAAAATGAATTTAACTCGGATAGGATTTTGTTTTTATTATTTTATTACGTAAGCGTGGGATTTGGACAAATTTGATTAATTAATTCATATTGATCAACACTATTATAATACAACGACTTCGACGTTGCGACTCTATATTAAATCCTTGCTTTCTAAGCAATGGCAAGGTCATACACACTTTGTTTAACATCCGCGTTATTTGTATTCGTCACTTAGCGAATACAATCGCAGCTTAATTTAGGGATCATTTACAAATGAAACACGGCACTGGATGTGTAGGTAGAAATAGGCCCATATGAAGTGACCATGTTACCCCATAACATACCTATATCCTAGTCATATCTGGATGTACAGGACCCTACCAATAGCTTTGGGGCCCAATTTAACCTCACTTGCTAGTCATTGCACCTGCTAAACAACAGACAGAGCCTCTCTGGCGCAGGTTTTCCTTTTTGGGTTGGGAGATCAGACGGTAGTAGTTGGGACGCCTCTCGTGTTGAACACGTCCATAGGCTACGGTAACTACTTCCTATCAGGTGGGTCATGTGCTTGTCTGCCACCTAAGTGGTATAAAAAAAACAAAAAGCGGACTTCAGGGTCCAAAGTTCCAACTTTGGACGTAACTGGGCAATCGCTATGAGGATGATGATATAGTTATACCTTATTTTTCTTTTTTAAATGTAAGTATAACTTTGAAAAAAAAAAAAAGGTATAACTATATCATCATCCTTATAGCGATTGCCCAGTTGGAGTCCGGATATAGTCATACCTACCTTGGTTTTTTTTTCGTGCGGAAATCCCTTCGGATACCCCCCGCCGGCTAGCGGGGGCGGTTATGTCGGGCTTGAACCGACTAAAACCGCACGCCGTCTCGGATCTTAAAACGCCGGGGTGTAAGGTTGCCCATAGAGCATATCCCTCGCACCCCGACTGACCCTGGGCCATTTCCGGTTTCGAGATGGCCCCCTTGGGAGTTATACCTACCGGTTATCCTAGAAGCATTAGGGTGAAATTATGTGAAGATCTGTGAAGTAAAACAATTACACAACTCGTTATGCGTAACCAATAAAAAAAATTCAGAAGTATTTATTCATATTATATTATCATTAAATTCATATTATTATCGTATTGTATATTGTGCAAAAATATAATGTGAAAATACTAATTTTAAAACTTTCGCGTTCCATGATATACTATAAAGTTAACGGGAATTAACTCGATCATGTATACGTCAGGCAATCCAAAGGTATGTATATACCTAGGGCTGCACACGCTGGAGGACTGCCCGGCGTGGGAGGCGCTAAGGCGTGACCTTGTGGCAGCCATCGGGATCGCTTAACGACCTCCGTCCTCCATGAGCGCAGGCCTGGGGGTGGCAGGTGAAGCCGCCTGTCACCCCAGCAGAAGCAGGCCGGGACAGTGGGGCGACTAGCACCCCTCCCCCAAACCGGGGCAAGACGGGGACACCGTGGTTTCCAAACCCGAGGGGCCATCTCGAAACCGGAGATGGCCCAGGGTCAGTCGGGATGCGAGGGATATGCTCTATGGGCAACCTTACACCCCGGCGTCTGAAGACCCGAGACGGCGTGCGGTTTTAGTCAGTTCAAGCCCGACATAACCGCCCCCGCTGACCATGCGGAAATCCGTAGGGATTTCCGCACGACAAAAAAAAAAGATATATATACCTATACATGATCGCGTTAATTGTATATAAAAAGTGAACAATTTAAAGATGCATTTTTCTTTACTAATCCTTCTTTACACAGGTTTTATTATTAACTTTAACTTGATCTGTCGCGCAGCCTTCACCAGATAAACTAGCACCTGGTCCCAATTCATCTGAATCCGTGCCATTATTGCTTTCGTTGGTATTCATTTCAAGCTGAACCAAAGCTTCTGGCAACCAATCCAAAAATCCATCTCCAAAATGGTTATCAAAGAGCGCGCAGTTACAGTCACCTTTGTTGTAATCGACTATAGGCACATATGACGGTTTAGGAGTCACTATGACACGCACTAAACGAACACGGGCCTTAGCAACTGTGGATACATAACACACAGTTAAAAATAACATTAGCGACAAAGAGAACTTCATTTTGGCGCAACGGTGTGGATCTGACTGAAATAATAGGTGATGCTAGATATATAAATGTTATTACAAGGTTCAAAATTACACGGTTCGAAATTACAAGGTTCAAAATTAAAAACCGGTAACCTGACGAAGAAGAACACTAATTGAATAAATATAAATATTCTACGACATTTAAACAGCGCTATCTAGACTCAAAGTAAGTATAGCTTAACTTTTTTGAATGCGGAAATACATACTTAGATACTTTTTTTTTTAATATAATTGTATTTAATAATTTTTTTTTAATATATTGTAATTGTATTATATGTTTTTTTAATACATATAATACAAACACCCAGACCAATCCAAATATTCATTTTCATGCACATAAATATTTGCACTGGGATTCGGTAACGAAACCGATATTTTATAATTGTCTCTTATCCATCATATTATCATAACATGCACGAAATATGTTACTCAATATGCTTTTACTCGTTGTTACTTGCCGATCTTTTCACGTTAAACTTAGGCTGGATTTCAACATCCGGAAATCCGTTTAACTAAACTGTGTTTAAACGCTACGCAGACGAAACATTCTGTGTAAGATTACTTACGTGATTGCAATGATCCGTCATTTTGCATGTTTCATGTGCTGAGTTCAATCATTAAAAAACCGGCCAAGTGCGAGTCGGACTCGCCCACGAAGGGTTCGTAGCAGCAAGTAAAATTTTTATATGTGAGTTGATTGAATGAAAGGTAAATTGCGGTTTACGATTTATGATGTATTAAAAAAACTACTTACTAGATCTCGTTCAAACCAATTTTCGGTGGAAGTTTACATGGTAATGTACATCATATATTTTTTTTAGTTTTATCACTCTCTTATTTTAGAAGTTACAGGGCGGGACACACATTTTACCACTTTGGAAGTGTCTCTCGCGCAAACTGTTCAGTTTAGAGAATAATGATACCTCAATATCATTTTTGAAGACCTATCCATAGAACCCCACAAGAATGGGTTTGATGAAAAAAAAAGTTCACAGAATACATCTACTTACCAAGTTTCAACAGCATAGTTCTTATAGTTTCGAAAAAGAATGGGTGTGACATACGGACGGACAGTAAGACAGACATGACGAATCTATAAGGGTTCCGTTTTTAGCCATTTGGCTACGGAACCCTAAAAACCCTATAGAGAGGTGCGCGCACAAACACTTGCACAGTCGCCCTCAGAAGTTGCTGAACATTAATAAAATTTACAAATGATCTCTACATTGAATTAAATCGATAAATAATTTATGTAAAATTATTTATGCAATCTTTAGTGGACAAATTTAACATTTTTAAATTTTTCTTTATTATTTAATGTAAGATTTTAGAGCTACTTCAAGGTGCTCAGTAACTTGGAATATGTTAAGCTAATACCGATGGCGACTGTACATCCCCGTAATGGTGGGCAGAGGTGTCGCACGGTGTTTTAGGAGAGCCATTTTTCGGACATCGCATTTTTCTTGCAAAACCCTATAGATATGATCATTATAATGCAAGATATCGTATCCCCATTTCGCTAACACTTCTAGTTTTCGAGAAAAAAAATCTTGAAAATGGTCATTTTTTCATCCGGATATTATTACAAAATAATATTACTTATAAACTAATCATGATACTTATTAACCATGTTCAGTTCATTGAAAGCACACCCGATAAGGCCCCTTTGGGCATTAAAATAAAAGTCGTAGCTTTGTTAGATACAGATTTATACGCTTTTTATGATTTTTAGTTTTTTTCACTTTTCTCGAAAACTCCACCGTTTTGGGAAAAGTTATTTATACTAAAAATATTCTAATTATATTGCCAGCCCACCGCGTAAATTTCATGTCCCAATTCCATGGAATCTAGTAGATATGTCAAATTAATTATTTTTGCTAGGGTTGCCACTTTTCTAACCGGATGTAATGTTACTGTAAGTATGTATTATTTTGAAAGGTTATGTAATTAAAACGAACAGAATAATGTACGCTATCTGTTGAAGGCTCCTATCGAGTGGCGTAGTTACTATGTTTCTATGGGCGCTTGATTTGCTTGTTACTATTTTTGTATGACATTTAGTCATATATGCCAAATGTATTGCAAAACAAGTTTACATGGTATACTAATGATATTTAATTATTAGTTTAGGCACATATATTATTAATCCCTAACTATAAGATACATACAGTATACCATCAAGCCTTTACACCCGAGATAAAGGTGGAGAAGGTAAAGGTGAATAAATACCCACATTTCAGGTACTCCCAGCTTATGTTATTAGTATTGCACTTTTACGGACTAAAAATACACATAGATAATATTCATAAAAAAGCATATAACTTCGATATTTTTTGCTTTTTACGTGTCTGTAATAATAAAACAACTGGTTTCTGGGATATGTACGTTAAAAGAACTAACAGTTACGTATTGTTTTTAGTAAAGTGAAATCAGATCCGGATATAAACTTTTATCTGAACGAGTGTCGTCACTCGTTCAGATAAAAGTTTATATCCGGATCGTCCCTATTGATGAAAAATCCGGATGAATCTTTAAAAAACTGCAGCTCCGAGATTCCATGGCTTTGGTATGTGAAATTCATATGGTGTGTAGAAGAAGCAAAGAGCATTACTTCAATGCAGATAACTGATCCCAAAACGATGGAATTTTTGAGAAAAATAAGGAAAACTGAAATCCTAAAACTTTGTATCCGGAACTGATAATGTTACGTTGTTCAAATTAATTTTAAAATATGCAGTATCAAATTCTCTATAAATGCTTCTAACATCATTATTACGAATTGTACTTACTTTGGCTTGAATTTATTTTTTTCTAAATTTCGAGTAAAAAATACTAAGAACTTTGGAATTTTTTTTTGCAAAAACTAAACATGCGGTCTAAACGGGGATTAGAAATCTATCATTTAAATGCTTATTTAATTCAGATTATTTAATAAAAACGTGACGTCCGAAAAATGGCTCTCCTAAAACACCGTGTGTTGGTACCTATATCATACTCACATTTGGTCGGGTATATTTTTTAGTTTCACGTAATGAGTGGTGAGCCTATTGCCGTCAATCGGGCTACCACGTTTTCAAAGTTCGTGTTGCCACTGCTTTATGATAAATTCATCATAACCTTACTGCTAACTGCAAATTTGTTTACGTGTAGGAATTTTTATTATATTTTGCAACAGGAATCGATTAAGGGAACAAAAAGTATCTGAAGTTCTTTTCCAGTTAAACAATCACCCAACTTGTTTAACATGATTGAGTAACAAACAAACAGCCTTTATTTTTATATTTAGGACACGTCAATTTGACTGCACCTCGCCTGATGGTAAGCTGAAGGAAAAGTCTCAGGAAAGAGGGTCACCATTACATACACGTACCATGTTAACAATGGTGGCACTCAGCTTGACGGCCTCATCAGAAGAGGATTTTCATCGCAGCACCGCGTGACACCCACCGGTCCCACTAGTGCTGCGACCACAATCCCCCTGCCCGGCTATGCACTTGCTGACCCCTGAACGCAAAATTTGGATTACTATGGATGGTTTTTCGCAATCGTGCACGGTGGTGGTGACAAATTTGTGTCATCCAATTTCTACCACCAGTAAAAAGTTTCACAATTATTATATGTTTGTTTTATTTTTAAGCAATTTTAGTATGAAACTAATTAATAAAAAATAAATAAAATAAATAAAACTATTAATGTTTACCTTTAAAGGACCTAATTACATATGTCTGAACATAGTAGGTAACTAATGAAAAAAAAATAGAAATGTTATATTGTGTATTGTGTAAAAATAAAACATAACAAATCATACGGTACATTTAATCCTCGTCTACACACATACTACCAATTCTAGCACTACCTGTCGGGCACGAATCTCCAGCCAACGCTGCACCTGGTCCCACTTCACCTGCATCAGTGCCATTATTGGTTTCGTTGTTATTCATTTGAAGCTGAACCAAAGCTTCCGGCAACCAATCCAAAAATCCATCTCCAAAATGGACATCAAAGAGCGCGCAGTTACAGTCACCTTTGTTGATAGCAGCTAGAGGCAATGATGATTTAGGAGTCACTTTGATATGCGATAAACGGACACTGGCTACAGCAACTGTGACTATACAACACACAGTTAAAAAGAAAATTAGTAATAAAGAGACCTTCATTTTGGCCCACGGTGTGGAACTGACTGATAAAACACATGCAATAGGCGATGTTAGAAATACAAATGTTCAGTCAAGGTTACATATTAAAAACCAGTTAAAGTGACTGTCCCTTATGCCGTCATATTTGAGCACAAAATATGTTCGTACTTTCGGTTCTGTTCACGTTAACATAGGTAGGATTTCACGGGTGAAATCTTGCGTATTGCATTCATCATTGAGAATTCAGTTTAATTAAACGGATATTAACTGGTGAAAAAATTTACTTACTTAAATAAATATCTAAAAAAAAACACGAATTTTCAATAAAATTTATTGAGAACATGTCAAGTCTAGTGCTAGTTCTTTTATGACATTATTTGAGTCTTATCTTATGATAAGACCTAAAACAGTCATCGCATCCCAGGAAAGAGATAACGGTTAACGGTTGTAGAAAAACAGTTAAAATAAAAACAGTTCGTTGATCAATGTCCATTCCTTGTCTGTTTTAAGGCTGTCTTGTCTCTAATCTGCGCTCAGCCTGAGCGTACACAATAAAAATTCAAGGTAAATGTCATAAAGGTAACGAACCAGTAAAACTTTTTTTTATGATAAGAGTGTCTTAGGGAAAATATGTTCTTATCGAGTTTCTTTCTTTTAAATAATATAAATTAAATTTTTACCTATTTTGCTTCGTGAAAGTTACAAAGGTTACTCACGGAACTAGCTGCAAATTTTGTAAATATTTTGATATCGTATCGGATATCTTTATACTATATTATAGCTTTCGCTTAGTCACGTAAAAACTTAGTTTAACTTTTTGATTAGTCACACATCCCAAAATAAATTGACTAAAACTCATAAAATAACTTAAAAATCCTAAACTTATTAAACCAGATTTAAAAAAAGATTAAGCAACGAAAAATAAAGAATAGCATTTATAGAACCTCAACTCAAAGTAAAAATAGTAGGTATTTTGTTTACTTGGGGTGTGTGTTGGGTAACCTCCTCGAGTGTCGCTCCGATTCCGATCCCGCTGCAGTCCGGGGGGAACGGAATCGGAGCGGCCGGTACACCCTGGGCGGCGGTCAATGGCTTCCCCTTCACCCCTTCATAGGGTTGGCATTGATCGTCGGCCAATACGCAACGTGGCGGGAACACATCGCTCTCCGTACTCCTCTGCTTTCAGAGGAGACAGGATGAGAGATACTGTTAGTGGTGAGATGGCCCAGGCTCAGCCGGGGTGCGAGGGATATGCTCTATGGGTAACCTTACACCCCGGCGTCTGAAGACCCGAGACGGCGTGCGGTTTTAGTCGGTGCAAGCCCGACATAACCGCCCCCGCTGACCGGCGGGGGGGAATCCGAAGGGATTTCCGCACGATAAAAAAAAAAAAAAAGGTATTTTGTTTAGTTGACTATACTTTTTAAGCTTTATCATGTTAAAATTTAAAAAAAATACACATTTAGCACACATGAACCTACATAAATTAGGGATGTTTTTTATTCAAAACAAAATTTTATTTGAAAGATTTTTTAACAACTAATTCATTATATTCTAAGGTACAATTCCGTGAATCGCGGCCAATCACGTACGTGTGACGCTCCTGGCTGATGCGACAATAGTCAGAGTATGAGAACGTATTGCATCGCGGCTGCGATCAGCCGCGATGCACGGGATGCGATACCAAACGCACTTGCGGCTAGCCGCAAATTGAAATGCAGCTGGATACGGCTGGTCGCATGTCTATTTGTATATGATATGGCCGTATGCGGCCAGTTGCAAGTGCGTTGTTGGCCTTAGCTTGTAAGTAGGGAATTTTTTTCTTTCAGTCAAATGACATATATTTCTGAACAAAAGCCTTTGTTCGCAGAAGCTTTGTTCGTCAGGTTTACATAAATATTCCTTGCCTGTTGTGGTGCGTGGGTCGCTCCCTTCCTTCTGAAATAGCGAAGGGTGTGATGACTGGTCCTAGCGTTATTCATGTACTTGTGTGCTATATTTGCTGACAAGTGATGATGTGGTTGATGATGGAATACGTTTGTCAAGAAGCAACCTATTCTCTATAGACTCGAAGATTACCAAGAAACACAGACTAGGCAAGGCATTTCACTAATTAGCAGTACGCATAATTTTTTAATAAATAAATCTCAGAGGGGTAAGCAGAGGTATAGAATACGTGCATACATAAACTCGCGCCGTTATATCCCCACAGGGTTAGGCAGAGGCCCTATGCCGTCATATCTACTGAGCTTCGATTTTAAATAAGAGTTAGTACCACGTATTTCCTCGGTTTAGTCGACCAATAGTGCTGGAATGAGCATAGCTCTTCTACCTAGTATAAGTTTCTACCAAGTGATTCCTGTCTAAGACTGTTAGTGAATCTATAATAAAAGAGTCGTTAGCTAAGTGATTAAAGAATCGGCCCTACGATCGATATTTCCCGGGTTCGAACCCTGGCCTTTACACTACCGACTTGTACCCACTCCCAACACAAGTAATTTTGCATAGGTGGAGAGTTTAACGGTTCTAAAAAATATAAGTACATATAAATCGGAGAATACAGTATCTGCACGTTGAAATTATAGGAATAGCAAGTAATAATTGTTTGATTTTAGTTTTATTTTGTATGGGGCAATTTTAATTACTACTTGAGAGTGTTTAATTATAAGAGAGATGACAGATGTCAAATGACGTTTGAAATAAGTGACGGTTCGGGTAGTTTTAATATGGACGTCGCGCGGGATGGTTGTCAATTGAGTCGCACTAACTTTGCTGTATTCCACATGGTTGTGGTTTATTCTAAGTTTAGCTTAATTCTAAAATATTGTGAACATCCTTGGTGCATTTGTGGAACAAAGTTAACGTGATAACAAAGGGTCGTGTACTAGACAATAAACTATAGTGATTTTCGAAATACCCCCATATCTGACCGTCATCATGATTTCGTACCATTAGACCCCTCTGACCTGTCCTACTTCGACATATACATCCAACAGGTCAATTAAAAATAGGTACTATTAATATTGTCACCTCAGCAGAAGCAGGCCGAGACGGTGGTGCGACTAGCGTGGGGCAAGACGGGGACACCGTGGTTCCCAAACCCGAGAGGGCCATCTCGAAACCGGAGATGGCCCAGGGTCAGTCGGGATGCGAGGGATATGCTCTATGGGCAACCTTACACCCCGGCGTCTGTAGACCCGAGACGGCGTGCCACGGTAACCGCTTCCCATCAGGTAGGCCGTGAGTTTGTATGCCACCTGAGTGGTATAAAAAAGAAAAAGATTATTTCGTCAATTTTAAAGATATTATATAACGGTTAACTGATATGCAATTTGCATCCCTTAATCTATAAAATGATATAGTAAAAATATAAAAAGTTATATGTTCTCAATTTGCACTTTTACCATAGTGAATGTACAGGAGCCGCAAAAGTCCAAAAATTGTAACACATGTTTTTTTTTAACTTTTTAAATTTTGTTATTATGTAATTTTATCTACACTCAAATCGAAAAATTCGAATTACGAATTCAAAGACGATTCTATACATACGCACTTTATAAACGCATATACCTAAAATACAAAATAAAACTGTATCATAAAACTCATTATAGTACCGCTATGTTTTTTAAGGGATTTTCTTTAGAAAAGCCCTATTGCTATCGAGTTGTCGTCGTCGACGTCGTCGTTGCCAATTTTCTGTCACGGTTTTGGGTATGAAGGAGATGAGCTATCGAGTTGCTGTTTTCGGTAATAGATACGTGCTGGGGTGAACCATTGCAAGATAAAGAAAAAATCGCAAAAAAAAATAATCGCAAAATCGAAAATCCCTTGTATTCGGCTGAGCTCGTCTCAGGAATTCAACTTGTTATTGATTAAACTAGTCTATGGTTTTATTCTAAATATGAAAAAAAGGCACACGCATGCGCAGTTCGAACTGTGAAAATAATTTACTATACCAAATAAATTACTTCCTTGTAACCTACCTACTTTGTTTAATTTCAATTTTTCCTATGAGTGAAGATAAAGTAGTGTATGAAACAGAAACTGCATATAATTTAGGTATTAAAACACTCGAGTCAACCTATTATCGCCGACAGACTCTCGTGTTTTAAATACCCCTTCTTACATGGCAGTTGCATAAACTACTATTATGAACCAAGTGATGCAGATTTCATATCACTTAAAAGTATTATAATATCTCTAAAAATGACGAAATATTCGTCTGGACACACTTAACAGCACCACCCAGTACTTATATCCCTATATAAACATAATATCATCATGATCTGGAATAACCGTACTATTACTTATCCTCATCTTCCATTGCAAAACGATTTCACAGCTCAAACTTGAAAGCTTTAAGTATGCAGTCACTGTTAAGATTGGCCACTCATGATCGCCGTCTATGTCGTCGCCTTTTTTGTTGTGGATCTCAAGTGGACATTAGGTCACTTTATTTGCAATGGCTATGTGATCGAATTGATTACTAAATTGTCTATCACGTGATGTCTAGGCAAAGTTAAAGTAGTCTTTATGTGGGAAAAGAGAACCTCCAAGAGTATTAGATCGCCTATTTTCACCGTGTTTATCATACACTTAACAATTTTTTTTATGTATAGTTCATCAAATTCTACCACATCACGGTTGACATAAGGCCAACTCTTTAATCACTAAGGTACGGACACTTCCTGACATTAAAGGGTTCCAGTCTTTAACTAAAAATACAATTCTTATCTAAGACAATTAGAAGTTTTTTCAAATAAACAAATTCCGTTTATCTGAGTTTGCTTTTTGTTTCCAATTGCTGTTCCGAGGTTGTTACCATTTCACACCAATACCACCACCCCAATTCCACTGATAACAACGAATCAAGGACTTCAAAAGACAGTCATGAATATGCGTGACCTTCCATTTAATGCCTCGTAACATGCAAGGGTGAACTGTACAATTGCCTGCCTCCATATTTGTTACTTCAAACTGTAGAAGGTAATAAACGCAATTTGGGCAGGATGGATTATAACTTTGGTTTGCAAATTGCTTGAATATATTTCACATGAGTTATGTTTAGCGAAATGGAGTAAACGGCAGATGTATTTGTCTATCTTTTAAGTTTTTCATCAAGCTAGAGCGTTCTTTGTTGTATTAATAACGTGTAGTGTTGTGCGTTTAGGCATTTTTACCACACCTATTATTGGAATCAAATATACACATCTGAAAACTGTCTATGTATAGATGTAATTTAAAAAAATCTACAAAAAGTTTTAAATACTAAATTGATTATGGCACATTTCTATTTCTGATTCCAAATTTAACTTTATAAAAAAGGTGGAAAAGTTTAAATTTAATTGCTCTTCGGTTAGACAGTTTTGCGGCGTGTAACAAAAGTGAGCCGTTAAATTCAAATAATTCATATTCATTTATTTGCATAGATATGATAATATTGATATAACATTATTTTGGTTCAGCACATCTGCCATTCAATGGAATGCAAACATAGTTTAAACAATATCTCTCTCTGTTTTTTATCATTATCAGTCCCTATGACTCCTGTTGATAAGTGATGATGTGAACAGTGATGGAACACGCTTGCCTTTGTAGCAATCTATTCTTTCTAGAGTTGTGTACTTTGTACTACAATATTTATTTATTTATACATTGTTTCCGTAGTTCGCTAAAATTACGGTAGATGGCTCCAACGTCGCCTTAAGACGTATATAATATTTCGGAGAATTCAAAAATCTGGGACGTGTCTAGGTGACTCAGTTGGTCAGAGCATTCTCCCTGTAAGGGACTGATGGCGGGTTTAAGTCCCGTCCTAGATGTTCTATTTTTCCGATCAAAATCTATGGGAAAAGTGATTTTATATCACAGCTAATAATGAGGACGGTATGTCGGATTCGATCCGACTAAAACATGTTGTTTTGTCACAGCCGGAGAGCCAGATATCGTACACTGTTCTCGCTTGCACTTACTGATTGGGGCATATCCTGTTGCCCTCGTGCTTGTGGTCAACGAGATGAATTAACCTCGCTTTTAGCAAGCTACAGTGCCTTATCTATTTTTAATATAAGGTCATAATCTGTAACATGTCTCATAATAACATGTCCATAGTTATAAATTTTCATAATATCAAGAATGATTATTATATGTCGATAAACCAAAAAGTTGAAGACCATCTAGTACCAGTACTTATGCCCTTTGATTTGGCCCATGTTTGCGATTCATGTCATCAATATGTATAAGGGTGGAAGATCGACCCATCTCCATTCGTCTGTGAACTTGGATAAGATCAATGGATCGGCACCCGTTTTTAATTGCGGTTTGAATACTTTGAGTAAACAGTGTGAATTGGAATTTGTGTAATTTCTGTAGATTACTGGATCTACTGCTGATGGGCAAGAGTCTTGGCTGGATGTTCGATCAAATTGATCTATCATCATCTGAGGGGTCCTCTTATTGTTATTGAACATACTGTTCGACTTTTTGGGGAGTAACTGCCGTTTGAACCCCGAGGGGTAAGCCTGCGCCGGAGGCTCGTCCGTTTTTTAGCAGATACACTGACTAAAAGTTGAATTTGGTTTAGGCCCCAAGACTGTTAGTAGAGTCCTGTACATTTATCAGATTGATCTATCTTCTATTGAAATAAAGATAATGATTATATTATATTATTTATCAGCACACGATACGTCAACGTTTAATTTCATATTCATATTGAGTGTACTATTTGTCATCAGATCATAAATAACATTTCTATAAACTAGCTCTTGTTTCTTCTCAAAGTGTAATATTAACATTTCTGCAATTATTTTTGAACTCTGGTGAGCCTATTGCTGACAACCAGGCACTTGTTCAGAGTTCTCGCTGCTACTGATAATTACCTGACAGGCAAATCTAATATCAGTTTCCCCGACCCATAATGACGTGTATTGTATGATGGCAACAGATAACTATATTAAATACAGTCATTATAATTATGGATGAATTTATTGTAACCGTATTATAACCGTATTATATATATGTAACCGCGGTAGCCTAGTGGTATGGGTAATGGACTGCTGAGACGAGGTCTCGGGTTCGATCCCAGGTTTTACCATGGCACACACCAATGACTTTTCGATGCTTTTCGAAGTTATGTGTGTATTTATCGCAGGTTTATAAGTGCCCGATTAATGGCAATAGGCTCGCCACCTATTACATTGGGACCTAAACATAAACTGGCGAAATGTGGGTGCTAGCACCTCTGCCTACCCCTTCGGGGATATAGGCGTGAGTTTATGTTATGTTATGTTATGTTATTATTATTTTATTGAATAAATCCCTATACCCTAATCCTGATTAAAACTAAAAGTAAATTTGATTCATGCCTACGATCGAATAACCAAAGTTCGGTAGTACTTCGGGAAAATATTGAAAATTCCATTTATAATAATTTCGTAATGAGTTCGTTTTGTCAAATCTTATTTCAATCACCAAGAGGAAAAGGAAATGTTTGAAATAAAATTTCATTTGCCCAGTGTGATTCATTAATAAAAAATATGATTGTTAAGTTCAAGTAATGTTTAGTGAACAGTTATTAATTATAGAATCAGTGAACTGCAATTATGACACAGATGAAAGCCATCGTCTGGATGCTATTGGATGGTAAAAATGAATGGTGGAAATAAATTACATCAATCAATTGTTAACCTACGTAAGTATACATACCTGCGTTAAATACCCAACCCAACCCCGAGAGGAAACCAAATTATATTATATTCATAATCTTAAAGAATAATAAATATAATATGTCACACATTAAAAATAAATAAATAATTAAATTAACCCGTCCCTCACCGTACCCGGTGCAAAGGCGCACATTACGCTGGCTGCATTGCCCCGTTGAATAGCGATGGCTAACCTTTGCACCAGATACGAGCCGGAGCGGGAGTCACCCGTCTTGTCCCTCAACCTACGCCCCAATTCGCCCACTAAACTTTTAGCGTCGGCACCCTTTTTTTTTTTTTTTTTTTTTTATCGTGCGGAAATCCCTTCGGATACCCCCCCGCCGGCCAGCGGGGGCGGTTATGTCGGGCTTGCACCGACTAAAACCGCACGCCGTCTCGGGTCTTCAGACGCCGGGGTGTAAGGTTACCCATAGAGCATATCCCTCGCACCCCGGCTGACCCTGGGCCATCTCACCACTAACAGCATCGCTCATCCTGTCTCCTCTGAAAGCAGAGGAGTACGGAGAGCGATGTGTTCCCGCCACGTTGGGTATTGGCCGACGATCAATGCCAACCCTATGAAGGGGTGAAGGGGAAGCCATTGACCGCCGCCCAGGGTGTACCGGCCGCTCCGATTCCGTTCCCCCCGGACTGCAGCGGGATCGGAATCGGAGCGACACTCGAGGAGGTTACCCAACACACACCCCTAGCGTCGGCACCCCAAATCTTAAATAGATGTAACATTATAGCCATAATAGGTAAGTATTCTATTTTGATTATTGTACCTTTTTTTTCATTGAAAGCCTTCGAGCACCTACTGGGACTTATATCTGTATCACCCAAAGGTTGACTGGTAGAAAATGCCTCTGGCATTAAGTCCGCCTTGGTACAATTTTATTTTTGTGAATAAAGTTAAAATAAATAAATTAATAAATATATAAAACCCGCACCACAGCCCCCTCCGTTAATCAGCAGGTGTGCAGACTTGCAGGTGAGGTTGTCTAGGGCCCCGAAGACTTGGTGGGGCCACAAACACATACATCAAATAGTATCAATCCATACTATTATAACATTTTAAATTAGCTGTGTCTGTATATTAGAGATATTTAAAAAAAAAATGGGAAATGCTAAATGAACGATTCTGAATACAAACATTTTTGTTTGGTATTCTTGTCTATTTGTTAACTACTGAACGGATATTGATGCGGTTTCTTTTTAATAGCTAGGTCTTGGTCAGAATTAAAATCTGCCGAACATTTGACTGCAATTGATTGAGTAGAACCGGACATATGACCAAAAAATGATAATCAACCTCCACGCGTGTGGAGCCGCGGGCATCAGCTAGTAATGTATAATACCCGTGCAAGCTGCGTTTTTTTTTTTTTTTTACGTGCGGAATTCCCTTCGGATACCCCACCGCTGGCCAGCGGTGGTTATGTAGTGTCTCGACTAAAACCGCACGGTGTCCTCCCCAAGTGTCCGTTGCCGGGCACTCCGGGTAAGCCCTCGAAAGGATAACCCCAGGGTTGCCAGCGGACTTTGGGCGCCACCGCGGCCTCGCCTTTTCTCACTCTAGGTAATTTTCTAATTACTGTGTGCTTATACAGTCTAGTTTGATGTTCTACAAGAAGTCGGCTTAGGCTGTGTGGCTTTGCTTTGCCGATTCAACTGGGACAGTTTGGTATATATTAATATTATAAAACCAAGAAGTTATGATGTAGGATATGATGTGTCCAGTGTCGGTAATATGGCCGACCAAAGAGTACCTATACTAGCACATGCGTGGATTACGTGGCATAACCACACTGGCTTGCGCCGGAGTTTTGACCTTAATGACATTTCGCCGGCGGAAGCGCGGGAGGCGTCCTGCAGTGTCAAATTGTTGCCAGTTCTCTTACTTTTTTTAAATTTATTTTGTTTTCATTTTTTGTAATGATTTTTTGTTTGCCATTTTTTGTGTTTAATGTATCTGCAACTGTATCGTAATGGAAAAAAATAAATACGTATAGTAGTCAAACCCACTGTCCGGCCGTCTCTGAAAACCAGCGCTGTCCGCTTGCACTACAACGCGGACAGCATTTAAGCTGAGAGGTGGCCTTTATTCTACCTAGCCATATAGATGCATATAACAATGTCATGTATGCACAATTGTTGTAATATTATTCTGGTTGCTAAGCTGTGTATACTTTTTGTTTAATGGGTGGAATAAAAATATTTTCTTTCTTTCTTTCTTTCTTTCTTTCTTTCTTTCTTTCTTTAAGTTTGTTAATTTCTTTATTTCCACGTGGTTTCTCTTTGGATTTACTAGCCTGATTTCCAAAATTTTGTTTCTTTCTCTCGTTTCGTTCTTGTCTCTTTATGTACTATAGTTGCCTTTCGTGGACTATGAACCGGAACAAGTCTATCACTTACACCCAAATCTCTACAATCAATACCTGATCCTGATTCAGATTCCTGTCTGATCACTGTTATAAAAAGTACCTTTAAGAAACAATTTACGTTTTTAGTATTCATACACCTTACGTTTATGGCGGTAGCTATGCGTGTATCGTCAACTTGGTACGCGCTACTACCAAATAATGGGGGTATAAGGTAAATAAGGAGTGCAATGTCCCTAAAACTCCCTTGCAAAAACTCGCTTGCTCGCATTGGCATGCGAGTCTGACGGCCTTCTAACTTTATCCGTCTTTTTGCACATAATATGTATCGAGAAAATAAGATATCACTTATTTACGTAGATATATAACTTATCTACACATAAAAAGAGGCTGGTAACAATAATTTTATTGCAGTTGATGCCATACTTCCCGTAGTTAAAAGCCGTATTAATAAGAACTGGGGAAGTGAAATTACTGAGGCGATTATCATGCCGGTTGCACATTCTATCAGCGGATCCGTTGAGCAGTAAATACAAACTCAACACGGAATTGCTTTCCTTTTGAAATGGTTTAACATGAAATTATTTGTAAATGGTGAAATATTTTTGTATATGCAAGTTTTAAAGCTGGAGGAGCATCAGTAATCTAAAAATCAGAATTACAATTAGAAATAGTCATATGCTGAATTATAGGATTTCAACGTGCGATAATCTATAACCAAGCATGCTTACTTTGAAGCTTCCTAAAAAATTGAAAATGTAGCTTTAATAAATGTTCTCAAAAAGTTAAGCCGTCCATGAAATTAGTCGAGAGTTTACAAGCATCGCTTTTTTAATAAATCCTTGTATTCTAACTGCAACTGGCTGAAACAACAAAATGGTGTTTTGTAATTTGCTTCTATGGCCAGGGGAGGTTCACTCCGCCGATCTGCGAGAAATTATAAGTACATGTCGGCGGCATCCCCGGGGTTGCTTATTCAGTGGTTGCCCCGCCGTGGGCCGCGACACTCGCGCGCGTGTCTCCCGCATACCAACGTCGCAAGCGCATATTGTATACGATGTATAAAATAAGGGCAACGAAATATTGCATTGCTGCGGGTTGCAGAAACAATGACCAAAATTCGGATTGCACGTTTTTAATAGATGAAATTTCAAATGATTTAATAGATGAAATTTCAAGATCAGTTGCAGGCTTAGACGAGACTAATCTATTTACTAGATACAAAGCATACAACAACCAATCTAGTTTTTATGGCAGCTTAAAAATGCCACCAAAAGATTTTATAGAGTATGTACAAAATTTAGAAACCACTTTCATAGAAAATTTTGAAAATTGTGTTCAAAGTAATCCAGGCAGCAAACTTATAGAACTTTTTAGAAATATACCTCCACAATCACCATGTGCATGTTTCCCAGTGGAATATATTAAAATTATTTTGTAGGTTTCACATATATGCAACAATTAAATTTAACAACGGGTAAGCACTTTTTAAGTTAAGTACCTTTAGTATTTACTTACGTAAACCAATAAAAAGTAATCAGTAAGTAAATATATTGTTTTTTTTAATGAATTTGGTTGCTAGCTCCTAGACTAGACTATAAAACGCTTATCAGCCGGTCTAAACCAACTGTGACACGTGACTCTTTCTCGAGCGAGAAATTATATTAGGTACCTATCTCTTGGGGTGCGACTGGTTGGATCACCTTCAAGTTTGGTGCACCCTGGGCAACGTGGGCGATGACGCATCATTGATTGTTCCTCTGGAGTAGCTGGCGTCAACGTCAACGGCCAAGAGTCTGACCAACCGGCCCTTTTCAGGGCCAGCTGACCCCATTGCACGAGGGGGTCGGGGTATGGCGGGCCTTCAAGGCCCGCGGTGGTGGTCGCTCCAGGTACCCCTCTGCTTCGTTGCAAGGGGACCCGGCTGCGTGGCGGCGGCGGTTGGGGATATAGCGGTCGTGGCCGCTTATATCACGCCGAACCGAGACCAAGCTGCATATGAGCAATGGCTCCGTCAGCTGGCCGTCGTCGTCAATGCCTGCCAGCCCCGTCCGGTCCTTGTGCTCGGGGACTTCAACGCCTGGTCGTATGCGTGGGGTTCCCGACACGAAAGGGGCGCGACGGGGCATAGAAGCAGGGCACTGGTGGACTGGGCCGCACGACTCGGCCTAGTCCTCCTAAATCGGGGAGCCGTGGACACGTTCGTGACCTCGAGGGGTAGCTCCATCGTGGACCTATCGTTCGCGAGCCCCTCGTTGGCGCGACGTGTTCAGGGCTGGCGCGTCGTTTTGGGGGAGGACACAAGTTCGGGTCACCGATACATTCGGTTTGACGTGTCCCCCCCTGCGAGCGACGCGCCGGCTGCACCGGCTCCACCCGAGCCACGTTGGGCGCTTAAGCGACTTGATAGGGAGCTCCTCCTGGAAGCCGCCATCGTACAGGCCTGGGCCCCTGCGCCGGACAGGCCTGTCAGCATAGACGATGAGGCGGAGTGGTTCCGGGAGGCCATGACCCGTGTCTGTGACGCGGCGATGCCTAGGGCTCCGCCCTATAATCCGAGGGGTCAGGTCTACTGGTGGTCGTCGGAGATCCCGCAGCTCAGACGGGCCTGCGTGATCACGCACCGCCGGTGGGCCCGATTCCGTAGGAGGCGTCGCCGCCCCGCAGATGCGGAGGCCCGAGAGGCGAAGTTGTACGAGGGATACAGGGAGGCCAGACGAGCCCTCCGAGCGGAGATAAGGCGTTCCAAACAGGACGCCTTCCGCTAGCTGCTGGAGACGCTGGAGCGGGACCCTTGGGGGTGGCCCTACCGGATGGTGAGGGGCAAGCTGCGCCCCAAGGCCCCGCCGCTAACCCGGTGTCTCCAGCCGGATCTGCTCGGAGGAGTTGTTGGCTCCCTGTTCCCAGCGCGGGCGGTGGAACATGTTCCACCGCAGATGACTCCGCCTCGGTTGCCCATGGCGCCCGACGTGGAAGACGACGACGTGCCCGAGGTCACTTGGGTAGAACTAGAGCTGGCGGTGAGAAGGCTAAGAGCCAAACACACCGCCCCGGGACCCGACGGCATTCCAGGCCGAGCGTGGGTCCTAGCTCTGGTCGACGACGCTCTCGAGCCCCGACTGAGAGGGCTTCTCAGCGCATGTTTGGAGCGGGGCCAGTTTCCGAAATTGTGGAAGACGGGGAAACTGGTCCTCATCCGAAAGGAGGACTCGCCGTCCGCCTACCGGCCCATAGTGTTGCTCGACGAGGTGTGCAAGCTCTTTGAAAGAGTAATTGCGAAGCGCCTCGTCGAGCACCTCTCAAGAGTGGGGCCGGGCCTGGCGGATGGCCAATATGGCTTCCGCCAGAGGCGCTCCACCGTGGATGCCATCATGCGCGTGAGGGCTCTGGCGGAGGATGCAGTAGCCCGGGGTGAGGTGATGTTGGCGGTGTCCCTGGACATCGCCAACGCGTTCAACACCTTGCCCTGGAGTTGCATTAGGGAGGCGCTCGTGTATCACGAAGTGCCTCTCTACCTCCGCCGCATAGTCGGGGCGTATTTGACGGAGAGAGCCGTCATCTACCCAACCGTGACCGGTCTCGGTCTGCGTGAAATGTCGTGCGGTGTTCCACAGGGATCGGTCCTGGGGCCGCTCCTGTGGAACATCGGATACGACTGGGTGCTTCGCGGTGAGCTCGTAGGCGGTGCCGCCGTCACGTGCTACGCGGATGACACGCTCGTGACGGCGTGCGGGGCGACGTACCACGAAGCAACCCGAAAAACTACGACCGCGGTTGCCCAAGTCGTTAAGCGGATCCGGCGGCCGAGGCCCTGTTCTTCCATGGGCTTCGGAGCAAGCCACCCGAGGGATCCAGTCTCATCGTGGGAGGAAATCGCATCGGCATCAAGCCCCAAATGAAATATTTGGGGCTCGTGCTCGACGGCCGATGGGATTTCGGAGAGCACATCCGAAGTCTGGCCCCCAAATTGAAGGGCACAGCTCTTGCTCTGGCTCGGCTGTTGCCCAACATGAGGGCACCCGATGACTCCTGCAGGAGACTCTACGCGGGGATCGTGCGCTCCATGGCCCTGTATGGGTGCCCAATATGGGCGGAGGCCCTGAGGACCAGAACTGTGCAGATGCTGCGCGCTCCGCAGCGAGTTATGGCCATCAGGGTCATCCGCGGGTACCGCACCATCTCCTTCGAGGCGGCGAGTCTCCTTGCCGGAACTCCGCCATGGGACCTGGATGCGAGAGCCCTTTCGCAACTGTACCAGTGGCGAAAGGAGGCGCGGGAGCAGGGATGGAACCCCGAGCCTCGAGAAATCGAGGCCGTGCAGTCCCAGCTCCGCCAGGCCATCGTGGTGGAGTGGAAGGAACGACTTGGGCGACCAAGCGCAGGGCACGCCGCAATAGCGGCGGTAAGGCCCATCATGGAGGATTGGCTGGAGAGGCGACACGGAAGCCTCTCGTACCGACTGACGCAGGTGATCTCCGGGAAGGGGTGCTTCGGGGACCACCTGCATCGGATCAGGAAGGAGCCAACGCCTGAGTGTCATCACTGCGACGCGAGCGAGGACTCAGGGCTGCACACGCTGGCGGACTGCCCGGCGTGGGAGGCACCGAGGCGTGACCTCGTAGCAGCCATCGGGATGGGAGTCCTCTCGCTCGGCAGCATGATTGCGGCAATGGTGCGGAGCGAGAGCGCGTGGGCCGCCGCCACCTCCTTCTGCGAGCATGTAATGCTCGTGAAGGAGGTGGCGGAGCGCGCCCGGGAGAGACTTAGAACTCTCCCGGTCCGCCGAGCCCGCAACTTGCTCGCCGGGCGTCGCAGGCGACTCAGGCGCCGGAGGTCGCTTAACGACCTCCGTCCTCCATGAGCGCAGGCCTGGGGGTGGCGGGTGAGGCCACCTGTCACCCTAGCAGAAGCAGGCCGGGACGGTGGGGCGACTAGCGTCCCTCCCCCAAACCGGGGCAAACGGGGACACCGTGGTTCCCAAACCCGAGGGGGCCATCTCGAAACCGGAGATGGCCCAGGGTCAGTCGGGGTGCGAGGGATATGCTCTATGGGCAACCTTACACCCCGGCGTCTGTAGACCCGAGACGGCGTGCGGTTTTAGTCGGTTCAAGCCCGACATAACCGCCCCCGCTGGCACGCGGGGGGTATCCGAAGGGATTTCCGCACGATAAAAAAAAAAAAAAAGGTACCTACACCTCTGCTGTTATCAGAGGGACACTGCGAATGGCACAGGGTCAGTCGGGGTGCGAGGGATATGCTCTATGGGTAACCTTACACCCCGGCGTCTGTAGACCCGAGACGGCGTGCGGTTTTACTCGGTTCAAGCCAATAACTGGCCGGCGGGGGGGTATCCGAAGGGATTTCCGCACATATATAAAAAAGGTACCTATCTCTTTTTGTGCACTACTGTGAAAAAGTGACGGGTGTCGTTATGTTCTGCAACGAGAGTTGCCAAGCAATAAGCATAGTTGTGCTAGACGGGTACCTTATTCTGACATAGTCGATGCTTGCGCCACAGAATAGATAATAGTGCAAAGCTACCGTATCCGCTTACGACCAGGCGGACCGTACGCTCGTTTGCCACCGACGAAGTTTAAAAAAATGACAACCCTATCTTCGGCAAGGTGCGGAGTAATGTCGACCTTCGCGCCGGGCAATAGAACTCAATGACGGCGCGGCTGGCGTGCGGTCCGTTGCTAATAATAATTAATAGGCACGTAAAAAGGCGGCATTCGTGAACATCAAAACAGAGGGTCTTCTTTCTGTACTTGTACTATTATTTATTCTGTGCTATGGCCAGGAAATCAGGTGTGCCCTAAGTAGGATATCCCTGTGACCCCGACGGACTTTGGCCGCCACTGTTAGCGACTTCAACGTGTTGTTGGGGATCAAACGTAACTGACCCCCTATAGAGTGCACTTCGTGAGTCAGATGACAGTTGCCAGAAGATAAGCTGATATTGAACCAATAATTAATTTTATTCACCTTGGGCCATAGAATTTTCAAATATTCAACATCTTCTATATTTATATTTTTATATTCTTCGATATTCAATATAAGTATGCTTCTATTTAGCTGCTTATTGAAAAAAATAGAGTCCTTTGCAGACCGCAAAATATTGTCACCAACCGTATAACGACCTTGGTTCTCTAAAAAAACACAGATTGTCCTAACTAGCTACGTCACCGTCGTCCGGACAGAGATAAATAAAGGTTGTCAGGGTGCGAAAGGACAAGCTGAATGTTGTTAATAACGTTATGTAAGAAAATAAGGGTATATCTCTAGTATTAATCAAACCAAAGTAAAGTAGAGATGACGCTGTTAAATATTAGGCGGCTTTTGGGTCTTACCTTTGTTAGCTAGTAGCTTTTTCCTGTGACCTTGTTCACGTTAATTGTGGTTATTACTGGTACAGACAAGCTCATGGCTTAAAAATATTTATGTCCTGGACCCAGACTACCTCATCGTCATTAGTTATCATTGGTACAAACAAGCTTATGGTTTAAAAATAGTTAGGTAGATCTTTCTTCAGTACCAGGCTACCTCATCGTCAAGTTTCATTACAAAAGGTGTGAAAACGTAACATATAAACAGACTGCGTTACTTTAGAGGTCCTAATATTATTATAGATTTTGACGTTTCCGACATACAGGTGGCCCCAAAAAATAACAACAAAATGCTGTATTTACTTTCTCGTTACATGTCTCACGAATAAGTAGTACTAAGTATTAAATATGATGTATGAAACATAGTTGCACTTGAACTCAACGTTTGATATTTCTAGCTTTCTGATTTCAGCAGAAAATGTGTCGAAAATAGATTTTACGTGGTGGCTATAACTATTTACATATTTTTTAAATCAAAACTGTTAATTCACCCGCCGATGAAGTATTTGTTAAAACAAGGTACTTTACAGTTACTTGAGTTTTGTACATTTTCAATGCGAATTCGTCATTGATTTATTTTATTACTGATTTAATGATTTAAATGACACATTGTTAGTCACTAGTAGCAACCATTAACTATAACTAAAATGTTAAACCATTTACAAACGTGCAAAGCGATGATGAGACTTGAGAATTCATCAACTACATGCCATTTTGTAGGACACCGGGCCAGCAAAAACCGCATCGATGTCCTCTATAATATGAAATGTTACTATATGACGCATGGGAATCATTTCCACGAAATTGAGATTCGGTAAAAATAGGATAGTATTTATCTCAGCCTTGCTCATTTATACTTTGCCATGCAATTTTCAACAAAATATATGAAAATAAAATATTATTCTAGTTTAGGTAGAACTTGCATGAAATGAAAGGAGGAGAGCAGCCTCAGCTATAATACAATTGTTTGTAGAAATATTGAAATTGTTACCTATTAATTAGTTAGAAGTCGATGTCAACCTAGAAGTAAGAATACAATAATAAAATGAAAATATTCTACAAATCTACTGCTTGGCTTAGCACCGACTTAGCATAATAAATGAAAAGTCTTATGTACGCTTTTGTTATTTGTATTACTTCAGTTGGCAAAAAACGGAACCCTTATAGATTCGTCATGTCTGTCTGTCTGTCCGTCCGTATGTCACAGCCACTTTTTCCGAAACTATAAGAACAATGCTGTTGAAACTTGGTAAGTAGATGTATTCTGTGAACCGCATTATGATTTTCACACAAAAATAGAAAAAAACAATAAATTTTGGGGGCTCCCCATACTTAGAACTGAAACTCAAAATTTCTTTTTTCATCTAACCCATACGTGTGAGGTATCTATGGATAGGTCTTCAAAAATGATATTGAGGTTTCTAATATAATTTTTCTCTAAACTGAATAGTTTGCGCGAGAGATACTTCCAAAGTGGTTAAATGTGTCTCGCGTCGATGAATTGGCAGGCGTGTGTCGACACACACGACACGTCTCCACCACGGCCTGCTTATTTAAGGACGGCGAGTCGGCCTACTGCCATCCTCAGGCCCCTCTAGGCAGGCAGACACCTCTAGAAAAAATATTAGGAAAATAATGCTACAATGTGGAAATAAATCCAATATCATTTATTAACCCGTATTCTATGCTACGCCAGCTTCATATTGTAATAGAAAATTTCCAATATGCAATAAATAATAGGTTCTACTCATTACTAGCTTTTCTCCTCGGCTTCGCAAGCGCGGGAAACATTTTTTATTCTTTCGGGAATTTGATAGTATCTGGCATATAGAGATATGAAAGTGAGAAAGACTATTTTTACCATTCCACCGAGTGTGTACCGCATTGTCCCAAACATATTTCGAACTTTGTTGCTATAATATTTTTTACCTTATAATCATGTGACTTTTGGCCAGGCGAAAAACTTACCTGTGATATTTTTTTCTTATCGAAAACTACTAAACAAGTCATTCTCTCCGAACCTATCCTCTACTCAGTTGGGGTCGGCTTTAAGCTTTTTCTATTTTTCTTTCTACATTTATTATAAAGAACATTAGATATGAGACTTTTATATGAAGCTTTTAACACGAAACCTCTACTTTTCATATTCAACTTCAACATCTTCAGACTCCATAAAATTTAAAATGACGCTATAATCGCCTATTTAGCGAGGAATGTTTGAAACCCTCGCACATTTTTAGCAAAGTATCACCAAATTACAAAGCACACATCAAACTATTATCGGTCTTAATACTGTAGATTTATAGTTGCCTATACCGTGGGGTGTTTAACTAATGGATCGACTCCGTGATTGTACACTCAACGATCCTTTTTCTCTTGGGAGACAAAGCGACTTTTCTTTAGTCTCTGTCAGCACATAATAAGGTACAAATTTTTGCGTAATACCCGAACATAATTAAGAAGATGTTTGAATGACTAAGCTCATTCGGGCACAATAGACTTCTATGTTACGACCTATATTTTGGGCCCTTTAAGCATTGTGTGAATAATACCATTTTTCGTGAGAAGTTTTAGTTTGATAAAGTGTTTTCGCTTCAGTTTAGTATTGTTAGAGTCTATTATTAAGTTATGAATAAAAGTGAATACTTTGATTTTTTATTTATTTAGAAAGATAAGAAATAAGCATTATAGTATGCATGCTACTAAACAACCAATAGTCGTTTGTAACAACTTGACTTACGAAGAACGATAAGAAGAGGTTATGTTCCAAAATAAAATACATATTCCTAAAATATCTAGTAGGTACTAGCCCGACATAACCGCCCCCGCTGGCCGGCGGGGGGGTATCCGAAGGGATTTCCACACGAAAAAAATAATAAAAAGGAATGGTTTCATGGTTATTTTATTGGATGGATGGATGTTTGTCCTCAATAACGCCAGATTAGCTGAACAGATCCGTGTGAAATT
The DNA here is from genome assembly GCA_946251805.1 of Cybosia mesomella. Taxonomy (NCBI): domain Eukaryota; kingdom Metazoa; phylum Arthropoda; class Insecta; order Lepidoptera; family Erebidae; genus Cybosia; species Cybosia mesomella. The sequence continues at coordinate 8,304,578 of OX276406.1, forward strand.
TGGCATAGAGATAGATTATACTACAATTTAGAGATGGGTTACTTTGAATGCTTGGAATACGTTCCTGTGGATCGCGGGCACGGGATCAGCATTTCACATGTGTGGATTGGACTAGCTATTTACCTTAAATTATTTCATTCTGTTCTGTTCCAGTTCTTTTCCATTTAGATGAAGAATATTAGACTAATATATTAATATGGTAACAAAATGTGGTTATAATTATTTTTAAATGATTCTTGCATCCTGCTAATAAAGTCAGAATCTGTAAAGTAAATAACCTTATCTTGTGTTTTAAACGCGGTTGATGATATTCAGGTTACATAACAAGAACGAACTAACATACTACCGGTCTTTTCCTACTAAAGATATCAGCGAATATGTAAACAAACGGCCGACTTAATTAGGATTCGACTTTACTTGCAGATGTTCCTAAAGAAGTATCTCCTTCTTACATAAAACTGCAGCTAAATCAAACTACCTGTTTACGACTGGGTTCCTGGTAGAATGGGATTGGATGGTATCTTGATTTTCGATATAGCGGTTTTACAGCGTCCGCTGCTTTATGCGTGTGCACGCATGCGGACGTCCGCACTGCATACTGTCTCATTCAAGTACATAGAGCAGCGTATGTACAAAATTCATACAACATTTTAAGAAACAGGCGTGCACACGTATAAGACAGCGGACGGCCTTAATTGCGTAAGTATTTTTAAGGTTCTCTGTTAATATAGTCATTGTTAATATAGTGCTGATCTGTCGAATTACATCGAGTAATTAAGCCCTACGTCCTTTTGATCAAGAGTGTTTTTTTAATTAAAGCTATTAGAATAGGTTCCTGCGGGTCGCAGGAACGGGACCAGTATAGCTAGTATGATAATATATTTAATAGGACGTTCATTCAATTATAGCTTGGCTATAACATATATATAAAGGCAAACCTTATATACACCCCTATATAAGGATAGTATATTAATTAATCTGTGGGCAAATCTCATTCATTTGCTTTCGCAAAAATTAACATAGATATAAATAAAGTTTAATCCCATGATTAGATCTCAAATTCTATGGGATACTAGGTATACCAACTAAATATCTTAAGCCACTGATATCATCTTAGAGAAATTCTGACGACAAAATTACGTCGAAAGTATATACTCGTATTTTCCAACAAAATACAACTCGTTAATGACATTAAAACAAACATAAATTTTATCAAATTGCTTTTAAAACTGCTACAGGCAAAGACTTTCAAACTTCCTGCTGAAATATGCTACTCGTCTTGGCTCTTAATTACAGCACATGGTTGCTTTGTACTTTGGCCCTCAGTAAGGACTTGGGTTTGAAAAATGCTGATGTCTGATATCCGTTTGCCTAGTGGCATCTGGGTTGGTACTAAGGGCTTATTAAAAGCGTATCATCATACGAACTCTTCATCAAAAATCTTTCATTTGCTTTGGCTACAGTTCAAAGTATGAGAGACCATTTTTGTATTGTGCTAAATGGATAGTTCCGGACTTACTTGATCATTATTTATTATTGTGTGTGTATGTGTTGTGATTGTTGATTTATTATGTAAGCCAAGCAGAGCACATACAATTCTATTAAAAAAATAAGGATATTTTGCATATCTCTGTTTTATAACATTACTGAAATTAATTATTCTATGTTGCTGATTTCGTTGTTCCAATTTCTCTTAGCTAGAAATTATAATGACTCATTTGGGGGTTGTTCACTTTTAATTGTAAATTATTCAAACCTTTTAAAAAAAATTAAACCGGCTATAAAAATCACAGCGGCAGTATTTTCTATAACAAATTAAAATTTATTTGTGTCCAATTGGTATAAGAAATGATCAATTTAATAAGTGCAAAAATATTACTTACTTATTATGCCAGTTCTATAATTATAGTGTACCTTTTTTTTCGTACGGAAATCAATCGGATGCCCCTCGCCGGCTAGCGGGGGCGTTTATGTCGGGCTTGAACCGACTAAAACCGCAAGCCGTCTCGGGTCTACAGACGCCGGGGTAAGGTTGCCCATAGAGCATATCCCTCGCACCCCGACTGACCCTGGGCCATCTCCGGTTTCGAGATGGCCCAGGGTCAATTATAGTGTAACTATTATATTTTACTTGATACCGTCTATAGCTTAGTGGCAATTATACAATGCTTCTTAAGCAGATCTTTTAATTTACTACCGCTTGCCGTGGCATCCTCCCAAATCCTAATAATCTGTTACGTAAAACAAGTACGAGCCAACCCTAAAACACGCTTTTTAGATTTACAATGTTAGTCAGGATTGCATTCTAGAAAACGCTTGTACACTCACGGTAGACAGAAAACGCTACCTATCTCATACTGGCATAATTTCAGTGAAATTCAAATCTGACCTGATTGGAGTTCTGTCTCTCAGGAGCAACGTATTCATAAAACTCATTATAACGATTCTCCTCCAAACACAAATTTACGAAGAAAATTTAAAAGTTTTACATTATTTTACTCATCTGACATCCCTATTTATTGCTAGCTCGTTAAGCTGTTCAGCCATTATTTCAAGTTGGTTTCATTTGATAATGCTCCTTGAACTAGTTCGGACTTTTAAATGTAGTCTCACTAATTTGCTTTAATTTATCGTATGTTGTTGAGAAGACAACAGTTTCTGTACTATGGGTTTGTAGTCCATAAAAAGTCATGCGATAGAATAAGATAAGTATATCGTTTACAATATTGAATAAGTGATTTAATGTTGTAATGTTCAGTAAGTTTCAAGGTGGTAGCACGTTGTGTAACCACGCGCGCCTCTCTATAAAGAAGGGAGGATTTGATTTCATTGGGATTGTCAAGTTGGTGGCCAAGGCCGATTGGGGTCTCAGAGATATTCTTTCTAGGCAGGTGTGCTCCTGGTTCCCAGCCACACAAGTAGAGTGGTGGTGAAACACCATGCGGCTTTAGTTGGTTCGAGGCTGATGTACCCACCTTACTGTTAGCTCCGGGGAAGTGAAGTGAGTTCCGCAAGCGAAAAAAAAGGGCATGCCTGTAAGGACTATATTTATTTATTATTTATTATACAATTTATTGTACACCAGGTTAACATAATATACATAAGTATTATAAAATTAGAGGAGGAAGCAGTACAATGGGCAGCCTTATCGCTTGAAGCGATTTCTACCAGGCAACCTTTGGATGGTAATGTGTTGGTAGGATTGAGTGTTAGTTGTTTGGCGTACTAATTGTAGTTAAATATAATAGGTACATAATACACATAAACATTAATACCATTTTTTCGTGCGGAAAGCCCTTCGGATACCCTCCCGCCGGCCAGCGGGGGCGGTTATGTCGGACTTGAACCGACTAAAACCGCACGCCGTCTCGGGTCTGCAGACGCCGGGGTGTAAGGTTGCCCATAGAGCATATCCCTCGCACTCCGACTGACCCTGGGACATAAACATTAATACCTAAATTATAATATATATATATATATATATATATATATATATATCTAAATATCTATCTATATATACATTCAAACAAATAATGTATACCTACATATATTATAATAAATATATATTTTTTTGTGCTTTTTATTAATTTATTTTATTATAAGTACAGATTATTTTGAATTACAATTACAACAAGTACTTATTTCAAAATATTATTTAAATGCATTATTTAAATACTAGCTAACTAAACTAAACTAAATAAAACTAAAATAAACGTTACCACAGGAGGCATGCGATGCGGAGGAATTCCACGATGCATTTTAGGTTTAAGTTTCTTTTAATTATTTATATAAAATGCATCGTGGAATTCCTCCGCATCGCATGCCTCCTGTGGTATTATATAATTAAAAGAAACTTAAAAATAAAATGCATCGTGGAATTCCTCCGCATCGCATGCCTCCTGTGGTAACGTGCCCAGAAGACTGGCAGCATTGCCACGTCGTATGGCAATACTTATTCTCTGTGCTAAAGAAGCCAGCCTTCTGGTCACGAGAAGGGTCGATCTCCCTGAAGAGACTGCGAGCACTCGGACCCCATGCCCTTAACGTTTCGACTCCAAACGGCACAAATTCATAATCTCCAATTAAATTTGAGTATTTGCGCCGTTTGAGAGTCTCCGCAGAAGCAGCAGCAGCACCGGTACAGCCAGCCGTGCTGGCTATATGGGTAGGAGCAATGGTATCGACGCATGTTGTGTCTCAAACCAGTCCTATAATTATATATAAAATATACTACACATAGTTACCTAAAAATATGTAAAAGCATTTTAAAAAACTTGCAATAGAACAATATGTTCACAGCGACAAATAGTTTTCCCTCACCATGAACTTAAAATCGGCTAAAGTCTGAGCTTTTCTTATGTCCTGGTAGCTTATTCCATAGACGAATGGCTGTCACTGTGAAGGAGTTGTCGTAAAAAGCTGTTGTATGCAACGGCATCTTCAGTCTTAAGTTTTCTGATGACCAAATATCTCGTATATGTATCGTGAAGGAACTCGAAACGTCCTTTAAGATAGGAAGGGGTTGAAGGGTTAAATAATATCTCATATAGCAAACAAAGGATGTGCGTATTCGGACGAAGTCGGATGCTCTGTTCGAAACTGAGAAATATGAACATATTTGCGTAAACCAAATATGAATGTTATACAGACATTTTGAAGACGCTCAAGCTTATCCAACTGGTTTTCGGTTAAATCAAGATAGCTGACGTCTGCATAATCAAGAATGGGTAGTAGCAATGTGTCTGCAAGCGAAATTTTGGTTGTAATTGGAAGGAAGTTTTGCAACCTTCGTAGTGATCCCATCGACGCAAACATCCTACGGCTTACTTCTTGGAGTTGCGGGCCCCATGAAAGTATAGAGTATAAGTATATTTCCAGATTCTTAACTTTATCAGTAATAGGGATCACTGTATTATCAAAAACAATCGGTGGAAGCTGTGAAGTGACCTTTTGTTACAGTCATGGGACTGCCTACAATGACTACTTGGGTTTTCGCGGGGTTAACTTTAAGCGCCTATACGAGCCAAGTCTTCGTTGACTGTCTCCACAGCCTCCACCAACTGCCCAAGTGGCACCTGTGGGTAAATGCAGATCGTCTACATAAAGGGGGTAGGAAGAACGAAGGTGATTTGAGATAGAATATATAAAAATTGCGAAGAGTAAAGGAGATAAAACCCTGGGGTACACCAACAGTAGTACTACACCAGCTGGACATTGCATTTTCGGTGCGTATACGCTGTCGCGGACCACACAGGTAACTACGAAGCCAATCAGTCACCGTTGGAGATATGTTAAGAGACTGCAACAGGCAAAGCAAAATATCAAAATCAACCGCATTGAAGGCATTGCTGAAGTCAAGTAGGCCCATGACTGTCAGCTTTCCGTCTTCCATTCCAGACCTGATGTCATCCGTAATGTTGACTAAGGCTGTAACGGTGCTGTGGCCAGGTCGAAAACCTGATTTGAAGGGATTGAGGATATCATTTTTAGTGATGAATGCATCACTAATTTGATTGTGTACGAGACGTTCAAGGACCTTTGAGAGGAATAGGAGTATCGATATGGGACGATTGTCAGTGAAAGACTGCGGCTTGTTTTTTAGGCAAAGGAACTATTAGACTATCCTTTCATATGAATGGAAAAGAGCAGCTGGATGTGGAGTAATTAAGGATATAACATATTATTGGAAGGACTTCATCAAGGATGGGAAGAATCATCTTACGGCCGATATTGTCATCTCCAATTGCATTTGAAGTAATCGCCATAATGCTCTTCTTAACATCACAAGTAGTGAAAAGATTAAAAACGCAAGGCCTGAGAACTGATAAATCCGTAAGCTGCCTGTGGACCCCACCGAGATCTTCGGAGCCGGTATTCAGAAGACAAAAGGCTCTAACTTCGAAATATAGCAGAGTATATAAGTAATTTAGAAATATTTTGTATCAGCAGTGTTAAAATAGATACCTACGTATACGGCTGCTTGGTAAGTAAAAGGCACGTGTAGGGCTGCCCAACTTGACCGTCTGCCTTCTTGTGCTACGTATTTGATATTGCTATATTAAAATGAAATTTAGGGTCACGTTTACTCCGATTGCTTAAAGAAGACCATCGCTTAAAATATCATAACATACCTTACAATCAAACACATTATTTGATTTATTATAACAATAAACATATTGATGTATTCGGTAATTATTGTTCCAATCATCGTATCGGTTCACAGGTTGATTGTCAAAAGCATCGATAAATATCTGAATAACTAGCGTTAGGCAGTTGGGTTAAGGGACTTAAGGGCATGATACTTATGGCAGTACACGACACGGCCCATATTGTGAAGAGTTTCCTCTCTTGGAGTCACTTGAAGCTTGGAACCCTAATGAGACTAACAGAATACTTATGAGTCTATTTCACATCCATTTGTATGAGGATAAAATACGTAAGTACGTAAAAATTTTGTCTATTAAATATGACTCAATCGATCAAATAATTCAGAAGTTATAGGAAGGACAAGAACTAACAGACGCTTCAAACTTTTTACAAAACTGTTATATTACTGGTTTTCATACTCATATTAACATAAAAGGCTTGTAAGTTTTAAAATCTACTATATGAGTTTTTGAACATCAAAAGACATCAGTCATGACATGACTAACAACTCGTATATCTATATTTTAAAACTTTGGTGTACAAACAAATAGACGCAACATGCAGTTACCATTGATTTATTTCAGTTCGTGCTTATGAGATCAATGTTGTATTGTGTGTACACCACTTTATGCAGATTATAAATTGAATTTTACAAGGCTTGCCGATTAACTAATAATATTATTAAAATTAATTAAAATGTTATTGAAATTATTTCTGATGAATGTTTCTTAAAAGATTTCACGACGTAGGAGTTATTATTCTCATTGTACTGTAAAGCAATTCAACGAGGGAATTGTTTGGTACTGAATAGAACCAATAATGGAATACGAATACTTTATTTGATTGAGAAGTCCTTGGTAATTGATTGAAATTCACAATTGATTTTACATTTAATCTTATTGGGAGATAATAAGTGACAAGGATTCGTTAAGAATTAGCAATGGCGGCTATTCTTACATACTGTTGAGTAATACAACTGCAAGCATAACTTGTATCAATAAATCATCGCTTGTGAAATGTTTGAGATCATCAATGAACCTTGGAAATATGTCGCATAACGAAGTTCTCGCTCAAAACTGCGCATTGCACTATATAAAGAAAACAGGATAGGATCCGTTAGTAATAGTATTTATAGCGATACCACCACATGTAAGATGAACTACTTCGATACTACTACAAAACTACCGATCTTGCATCGCGAAGGTGAAGTTCAAGCGCTGGGTAGCATACATACAACATACAAAATATCGATCATTGAGCCAAGGCCCGCTAGGCTCTAACCCGTTCGGAGGATCCTCACTGTGTGTCGGAGGAATATCTCACCCCGTTCTTCCACATGTTTTATTTCAAAAGAGCATTTTTAATGGTGGTATACAGCTTCTGCTCGCTTGTGATGTACCCCACCTTTATAATATCCTTCAAACTACTTTCACAAATTCCATGTTACAATGTAGTTGCAATATTTTTACGCATCACTTCTCGAGGAAAACTCAAGTAGGTAAATTTTTTCCTCGTTTCAGTTCTTACTTATTTATTTTTTATACCACTTAGGGGTAAGGAGAGTGGGAGAGATGGATGGAGGGATAGAGGGCGGGAGTGAGGGCAGCAATGATGGATGATGACTATCCAAAAAATACACACGTAATTGTACAAGTTTTCACTTCTGTCGGCACTCTCGGAGTGTCACAGCCTTTTTTTTTACGACGTTTTCTGAAGAGCTAGATTGCTAGAGAAACCCCCTGTATACTAAATTTCATGAAAATCGTTGGAGCCGTTTCCAACATTCTGAATACATATATAAGCTATAATATATAAAATGGCTCATCCCATGAAAACCGGTATCCAAGGGATACAAACGCGAGGAAGCGGAAATTCGGGTCAGGTCCGGTGTTCCTTAATTAAAATTGACTATTATTGTAGAGATATCCCAATTAACAGGAGACGTTTTAATTTCCAGTTAAATTAAAATGGCCTGATATGTGATTAGTAACTGAAAAACACACAGAACATGACTATAACTGTATAATTTAAAAAGGTTCATTATTAGTACATACAAAGCTAAAAAAAAAATCTTGTATTTTTTAATCGGTAGCAACAAAAAATATCATATTTTTTTTCGGAATACCTTTTTTACTCCTAATTTTTATTTTGTTATTCAGTAATATGGTTGAATGAATTACTAACTAGTCCTTTACGTTAATCTCCGTGTTTCCTAATCAAAAATAAATGTTTACTTATGGGTAAATCATTGACCCAATTTACTGATATAAGTCTTACAGTTGAACTGTGACGTAATAAAGGAGAAAGGAGAAAAGTATTTTATATATAATTTAAGCCAAGTCGCAAACTTCAGCTTTAACCATCTGATGCAAGTCAGCCAAGCATCAGGTAATTCAAAATAAGGCTTATACACAATAAGTAGACTGTAAGGTGATGTGTAATTGCGCAGTATTGGGACTCATCCTTCCTGTTCTTCCTGGCTACTCGAATATCAGAATAATATGTTCCACATTATGTTCGCATATGAAACAAGATATTTATTATTTTATGTTGTACTCCACATAGAAATTTACACACAGAAATCCTACTTCCGACTTATATTATAAATGTGTGTGAAAGCTTGTGAATTTTTTTGGATGTTTATATGCTTGGATGTTTGCTACTCAATCACGCCCCAACGGCTAAACAGATCTGGCTGAAATGTTGTACAAAGATAGATTATAGTCTGGAATGAAACATAAGCTGGTTTTTATTTCTAAGGTGATCAACTTTCCACGGGCAAAGCCGCGGGCATCAGCTAGTACTTTATATTTCCTGTAAATGATTTTTAAAGTACCAGTAAAGTGAAAAAATATTATCAAATAAATTGCTTGTGATAGAAGTGGGTTCATCTCGGTAGTGTAATGGCCAGGATTCGAACCTGGGATCTCTTGATCATAAGGCCAACTCCGATTCTATGGTAACAGATGTGTGTTTTTGATACTACTTTGCTGTCAGAAATTTATCCTCTGAAGAAACTACAAGCATACCTACCTATTGAGGTATGCTTGTAGTTTCAGAGGCTATGGATTGCCATAGCCCGCTGTGTGACTTTTAGATTGTGGACTAGCCCTACCTTTATTAATGTGTCTAATACATTGAAATAAAACTATTATTTAACGGATTCTATCGTGAGTTATTTGTATGTCTAATACCTTTAAACAAGCAACTCTTGTATATATATATATATATATCATATCTATATATCATATCATATCATATATATATATCATCTGAATCTCGGAAACAGCTACAAAGATTTTCATAAAATTTATGATACAGGGGGTTTCGGGGCCGATAAATCGATCTAAATAGGTTTGATTTTTAGAAAACGTCGAAAAAAAAAACACGTCACCTAGACAATCTTTCTATTACATTCATATATTACTATAAAATTTAAATGTTCTCTTACCTTTTTTTATTGTACGTAGGCAACTACCTAACAACCTATTAAAATACTTAGAAGAACTTTTAAATATTCTCATAGGTACCTACCTACCTACCACGTACATACGTAAATAGCAGAAGGCTCACAATGTCAAAAGCTTCAAAACGATCCTTTACCACGGGAAACCTTAAGATTATACCATTTTGAAAGAAGGTATGTATCTCAAACGTTACACAGTAATTTTCTCCCCCATTACACTTGGCTGCATACTCTCGAATGGCCATTGTGGGTGTTAATGTAGGCTGAATAACTGAGGTAGATACAGATAACATTGACCGTTTGGAACCGATTTCGGGGTGAAATGTTGAAATGTTTGGGTGTCTGTTGAGACGTTCTCTATTGTGACGTTATTGACGTTTGATATCAGCTTTAGAGTATAATACACATATTTTTAGGTTGGAGTATATTGGTTTTTTGAAGAGGATATTATATCATCTATACATGATGAGGTGAAGTGCTTTTGTAAGTACTCTGGTAGTGGATCAGCAATAGTGACGGTATAATCCGTTCTCTAATGGCTGTTATGCCTACTTACGTGAAAAGCTGGCTTTTGTAATCTCGAGTTCATGATATTATTTCCTTTATGTTTTTGTATACCAGTATTCAGCCTAATATTTTCATAAGCTTTATGTTAACTTAACAGGTAGCTCTTGACATTAGGTAGGTTTGTATGTAATTTAATGAATCTTGCACTTGTATTTCTACTATTTAATAGTATTATTACTACTATAGTGGAGAATTTTACAAAAGTAGATGTACAGAAGCAATGGCACTAAATAATGAATTACAAAATAAATAATCAACCAACAATAAATGTACAATGATAAAGAAAAAGTCTGATGTTTAAATGCGTAAAAATGCCATAATGTATTTTTTTACCATTATGTCAGCAAGCAACAAGCGGTTACAGGTTCTTATACGATTGCAATACCAGAAGTACCATTCACATCATTAAAATGAAGAGATAATTTTCCTCAAAGAGCTAGGATGGTAATCACCATTAACAGTAATGAATTGATAGTTCATACAAATATTATATCAGAAGAAATACACAGGTCGAAAATAAATGGCGTTCAATTTACAAAGCACATTTTCGAGGGTGACAGACAGGCGGAAATTACAACTAAATATAGGGGGCGGAAGCAAGGACGCGGAATCAATGGCGCTCCTAAAGGAGTTGATGCGAATAAAGGCTAAGGATTGGATAAAAAAACGTAAGTGCGCTGCGGCGGATATAAATTCAAGAGAATTCTAACTCGAAAATCTCAAGTCAGGATAAAAATAGTAGGATTGGTTGAAGTGTGCAACCAAATAAAAAGTATCTTTTTTTTTTGCTCTAAAAATATGATATTAATTAATGCTACTAATATAAATTCTAAATAAAAGTAAAATACTAGTGATGAAGTTATCCGTATATTACACAGCGAGCTAACTGAAGATATATGTACCTACAACACGATCGACTCGTCGGTGTTTGCTTGTGTCCCGGTACCAGAGATTAATAAATAGTTACTACCGGTACTGACTGTACGATGCTCGCTTTGCAACCTGTAGGGCGCGTGGTAACTGTCGAGGTATATTGCGATTCAATATGGTAATCCAGTGTCCCTACACTGGATTACGCCAATCACGTTTCTTTGCACATCAATAATATCTTGTTCACACATCAATGTCATTAATATTACTGATAGGATCGCGATATATATTAACTGCGCCCGTACTCCGACGGTAACATTGGGCCTATACATGCTATTACACTATGCCAACTTCATTTTTAAGTACCTTAATCTAAGATTCTTATTTGTAACGGCAAAATCTAAACAAAAACTATAAAAATACACAACTTAATTAGAAAGTTATTTTATATAGCTAGATAACAAACAGAAACACAGTTCATCTGAAGGTAAGCGATTACAGTAGCCTGTACACTAGATATCTGTTGGTACCTGCGGAGGCGAAAGGGTACGTTCGAATACAGTATACTATGTCGATATTAAGTCTCCTACCCCAGTTGAGCTGGCCTATTCGTGCTGGGAGAGCGATGACTCTATCACATATGTATAAGTCCGTGGTGTAGTGTATTTAAATCAATATTTTGTTGTACAGTCAACCTCAGAAGTTGCTGAAAATTAACACATTTACAAATAATACACTGAATAATAAAATAATATAATTTTTGTTTATTATTATGTGTGAAGTTTAGAACTAAGATATTCGGTGACTAGTAATGTGTTAACCTAATAGCGATGTTAACTGTTGCTACGGCACCGTTTATTGATTTCGATTGAATTTAGACAATATTAATTTTATATCTAACTTTAATGTTGTTTGGAAAATGAAGTTGACTGGTGTGTAGATTATATAGGAAGCACGATTAAGAAAGTGATTCGTACAGCTTCCCCAAGAATGGGAAAGCTCCATGGTCGTTAACACGTTATATGCCTGGCTCTGAAGGTTTTTGCCAGAGATTGGAATGAATTTTATTCTAGTGATATACAGAGAAATAGCATTGTTAAAAGTGTGTGTGTGTATGTGTGTGTGTGTGTGTGTATGTATGTGGGTTTGTGTGTGTGTATTAATCGCTCTGTTACTAATCCAGACATGGTGGAGAAATGTGGAGTATTCAGCATCCAAGCGCCGATGGTTGCTACCAAAGCTGGCAGTTTGGAGCCCGTGGTCTGCTTTTCTCCTTCTTCTTTCCATGATTTGGTTTATTAGGCGGAAGAAAGTCCGCGTAGTCCGATCAGTCGGTCCAACCGGAAAAAAAATCCGCGTCGTCCGATTGTCGGACCAACTTAATATATAATTTACATAAATAACATAATTTACATAAATTGTGCCGTAGGTACATTCAACATCGGTATAAGCTAAATCACTACAAACTGCCTTAGCAGTTTAGCGAAATAAAATTATTTAGATAAAACTATTTTTAACGGATTCTATAGCGATTTATTTGATGTAATTTTCGGTTGCTTTTCAGCAGGAGCAGTCTCCCCGTGACCATGGCTGCTGAAAAGCAACCGAATTATTTGATGTTATTTTATTATTTACATTGAACCCACGTCGGGTTATTATGTTTTGGGCGAGGTTTTACTGAAGCGGCTGCCATGTGACCCTTTTGTTCCATAAAATTATACATTTCCTAAAAAAAAAAACTGTTTAGATATAAATTGTTTTATAAGAAAAAGTTTATTTTAAGATGATATATATTTTTTATATAAATATAATTTCTAAATGTGTAACTTGAAAAATACTTTTTGAGAGGCTTGTGGAAATCACATTCTCAAAGGATGTTAAGTTAAATCGAGCGCGAAAACTACGACCCAATGTTATTACGGTTATACGTTTTAACGCTGATTTATAAACATAAATGTGAATGCGGCTATATATGTATGTAAGGCTTCAAATTGAAAGCAACCCAAGTTTTAGTGCTTTTCAATGTTTTAGAGTTAATACGTTAAATGCAAATAAATTTGCTTTAATCCTACTATTATTATAAATGCGGAAGTTTTCTATGGATAGATGGATGGATGGATCGATGGATGTTGTTACTCTTTCATGCAAAAACGGCTGAACTTTTTGGTACTACTTCTTATCCCTGGAATGGATTTCCATGGGTAGCAGGTACGGGAACAGAATTCCACACTGGCGATGCCGCGGGCAACAACTAGTTTTAGATATAACCGAAATGCTACCAGTTTAAATGATACTTGTCAGTAAATCTTGAGTTAAGTGAGCCTTTTTAAATACGCTGTCAGCATCCAATTAATATCATAAATGTGAAAGTTTGGATGGATGGATGATTTACTCAATCACACGTATACACGTCAATACACGAGATCCGTTCGGATCTAGCTGAAATTTGGTACAGGGTTAGATTATAGTCTGGAAGAAGGCTTTTTATCCCTGAAATAGGTTCCCATGGGAAGCGGGAACGGGATCGAAATTCCAAGCGGGTGGAGCCGCGGGCGTGTGACATAATTTGAGAGAATAATAAATTAGTATCTACTGTGGATTTATTTTGTATCGTCATCATCATTTCTCTCGTTGGAGACCATGGGAGATCCCTCGTCCGACGGGAGCAAGTGGCACGCCACCGCCTCTTTCTGCGACCAGGTCATGCGCGCGTAAGAGACGGCGGAGAGGGAGAGGGAGAGAACCCTTCCATAGGGTGAAGCCCGTGGGGGATTCCACACGTAAAAAAAAAATCGTCATCATCATCTTCTTAGCGTTGCTCCTGGTTGCATTCGAAGCCTTCGCCCCGGAGCCCGAGGTTCGCTTATTCATTCTCATCCTTTTGATTTGACTTATAGGTATTGGTTTGACAGGGGTGCGACTGGTTTTGGGGTGCGACTGGTTGGATCACCTCCAAGTTTGGTGCACCCTGGGCAACGTGGGCGATGACGTATCATTGATTGCTCCTCTGGAGTAGCTGGCGTTAACATCAACGGCCAAGAGTCTGACCAACCGGCCCTTTTCAGGGCCAGCTGACCCCATTGCAAGGGGGGGCGTGGTCGCTCCAGGTACCCCTCTACTGTTATCAGAGGGGACACTGCGAATGGCCCAGGGTCAGTCGGAGTGCGAGGGATATGCTCTATGGGTAACCTTACACCCCGGCGTCTGTAGACCCGAGACGGCGTGCGGTTTTAGTCGGTTCAAGCCCGACATAACCGCCCCCACTGGCCGGCGGGGGGGTATCCGAAGGGATTTCCGCACAATAAAAAAAAAAAAGGTATTGGTTTGACAGTCAGTCACCTTACACCCCGGCGTCTGAAGACCCGAGACGGCGTCCGGTTGTTTTAGTCAGTTCAAGCCCGACATAACCGCCCCCACTGGCCGGCGGGGGGATATCCGAGGGGATTTCCGGAGGAAAAAGAAGGTATTGGTTTGACAATGTGTTCAAATAAGGGAAACTTGAGTTACGTAAGTCTAGAAGCTGCTAAATTCCAACTAAAATGTATTATTAGGCACCTTATCATCTTTCTTAATGCGCTTCTTGTAGAGAGACGTAACTTTAAATGTTTGTTTTCTTCGTTTAACCACAAACACTAAAACTGATTTACACCTTGGAAACTACTAAAATACTATTAAGTCATAGTAACTGTCAAGACAGCTTCATTATTTGTAAATATTACTGTATTTCCTTCTCCACACTGCTGTGTTCGAAGTTCAGCTGATCAATATTTATCAACTCAGAATTATCTAAATACCTAATTAATTACAACTTTGTTATAAATAAATGACATGCATTATTGTTACTGTAAGTCCCTTTGAAATGATTTACTTTATTACAACAGCAAAATTATTTACTATATACCACCCTACCATTAACAAGTTTCTTTCAAGAAATACTGGTTAACCGACGTTTGGGCCATTAATCTCTATAATGAAGATAATTTCAGATTTTTTCCCCAAGTATAAGTTATTAAAGCGATGGCCGTCAGAATCATCAGGGGGTATCACACGATCTCCGTCGAGGTGGCATGTCTCCTAGCCGGGATCCCTCTATGGGACCTTGTAGCGAGAGCCCTTGCATTGCTGTACACGTGGCACAAGGAGGCGCTGGAGAGGGCCATAGACCGGAGCCCCGAGAAATCAGGACTCCGCGGTCCCAACTCCGGGAACTCATGGAGACATGGAGGGTGCGACTTCAGCATCCAAGGTGTGGGGGAATCCACCATTGCGGCGGTGACACCGATTATGAAGGATTGGTTGGAGAGGCAACACGGTGACCTCTCCTACTGGATGTGCCAGATATTTACCGGACACGGGTGCTTCGGTAAGTACCTATGGCGCATCCACCGGGAGACAACGCCGCAGTGCCAGCACTGCGAGGATCCTGGCGAAGACACGGCGCTCCACATGTTGGTGGAGTGCCCTGCGTGGGCGAGTCAACGCCGGGATCTTGATTGCGTTCCTGTGCGAGGACGCTCTCTCGTTGGAGACCATAGTGAGGGCCGTGGTCTCCGACGGGAGCAAGTGGCACGCCACCGCCTCTTTCTGCGAGCAGGTAATGCGTGCTAAAGAGACGGCGGAGAGGAAGCGGGGGAGAACCCTGCCGCCCGAGTTCCGCAGTCTGCCGGACGCCGCATGCAGACTCGTTTACGCCCGGGACTACCCACCTCCATGATCGGGGCCTGAGGACGGCAGTTGGCTGACTCGCCGTCCTTACAGAAGCAGGCCGTGGCGGAGGCGTGTCGTGTGTGTCCTACACACACTTTGCTTTTCATTATTGTATTAACCGCCTGTTACAAATTTCTTTTTTAATCTATTTTACATGTTTGTTACTCAACCATGCTCTAACGGCTGAATGACTATAGTCTACTATGGTTTATACCTGTGTATAGATTATAGTCTGTTATAACGCATAGGCAATTTTTTATCTATGGATTAAGTTCCCATGGGTTACGGGAACGAGATCAGAATCCCGGGAAGCTGCGGGCAACACCTGGTAATAGTTGAATGAATAAATTAGTAAATGAATAACTATCCTAGGACATACTACACAGCGCCATCTGACCCAAACTAACCATAGCTTGTAATATCCTGAGATACATTTTTTACTAAATACTAAACATGTATGTATGTCCCCGACTAATGCAAATGTGAATATATAATTCATACATACAAATATTTTCACCGAACGGGATTCGAATAAATCACGAAATTTAAAAGTATTGTATTTCATATTTTAAGTGTCGTTACTCATAACATAACTTCACGCCTGTATCCCGGAAAAGGTAGGCAGAGGTGTATTACACACCCACGATTCGCCAGTTATGTTTAGGTCCCAATGTAATAGGGGGCGAGCCTATTACCATCTACCGGGCACATTACTAAGCGAGCGATAATTAACATTTTTTTAATACACACATAACTATGAAAAGTCAGAGGTGTGTGCCCGGTGCGACTGGAGATCGAACTGGAGATCTCGTCTCGGCAGTCCGTTACGTACGCCACTGGGCCATCGAACATTATTAGTCTATTTTTAGCATTCAAGGGTCTTATTCTGACTGAATTATATACCAACATGGTGGAACATAGAATGCTAATGAACCACAAACTACGACAGCTGTCTTTTATTTCTTCGGAGACAGATTCATCAATCATGCATGTTGTTGCTTTTCACTTCACTGCTGTAAAAGTTTTGTATGTGTCTTATTTACTGTACGAAAATGTTTTTTGTGCCAGTTACGTGTAATGGCTTTATGGAAATACATTTTACCAATGCTTTCTTACATTATGAGATGAAAAATTTGCAATTAAAAAAAAACTAAATTACTGCCAGAGTGATATACTGGAAAACGAAAAAAAAAATTAGCTTTCAACGAAAGTGGCAATGCCTGTCTTTTTCTGTTAAAGTATTGTCGATATGGAAGTAGCCTAAGTTTTGAGTAACTCTGTTTCACCCCATGTACTCTAATTAGCAGAATACACAGTGATGAAACTGGATGAAACAATGAGGGGGTGGGCAGATTTGCTATCTCAGAATTATTTTGAGCCGATGGGCAATATATGACACATTCACAGAAAGAGTAATGTATTAAAATACGCTGTAGATCCTTTTTTATAATGGTCACTCGCCTGATGGTAAGCTAAAGGTCACCATTACAGATACCGACACATACAGAAACACGTGTGGCAAAGAAAAGAGTTACCGTGTCGCTTGGTTGGCCGACGGTCTTGTTTGCATAGGTACACCTCATATAGTAGAACTTTTTAAGTAATAATTTTATATTGCATAACAACTAATAGCATAAACCTCTTTTCGCAGAATATCGTTTGGCATAAACTCATTTTGCATACATTGAAACCCATAATTTTGTAAGTCAGAATCATCTGTACGCATAATTTTTGTATCCATCATAATCACAATGTATAACCATCACATCGCAGAAAGTTCAAAACCAGATTCATCTTTTGGTATATATTTCTTATCCATAACTATTTAAAATAAAATATTCAATTATAGAAATAGATAAATTAAGTTTCACCAGCCAAAAAAAAAGAAAACATTGAATAAAACAAATCGTATTCAAAATATTATAAATAATCAGTCTGATTACACAGAAGTTGGGTATCTGAAAGCAATAGGAGCTAATATAAGATTAGTTTAATTTTTTTTTCTGATTAATTTAATTGTTTTTTTTAGTAATATGTAATAAATAAAAGTTGATTTAATGATAATTATTTGGTTTTTATATCCTTGCCTATGAGAGCATGCTCGTTTCGGTCACAGTTCTAACCTAACCTAACCTACCCATTTTTAAAGAAGAAAGTAACCCAATCTATATTATTCTCATTAAAATTCTATGCTCTTTATAGTATGCCTAGTCAAATTATGCCAAATAATCTATACTTTAAATGAACGTTATGCTAAATGAAGTTATACAAAATTTTAACTATGGTAATTATGCCAAATAAAATTCTACTATCTTAAATGTATGCCATTCTAAATTCGGTCATAAGCACATTATGCCTAAAAATATTTATGTCAAATATTTTTAATGCCTAATAAATGATCGATTAAAGAAGTTTCTGCGAAGTGAGTTATCCCAAATAGGTTTCGGAGTATCAAGTTTCTACCAAATAGACGGCACCCTATAAGCATAACATCGCACACTACATTATCTGTTTCTTACGTTATGGCTATTTCTGCCTTATCATTATTACTATTCTTAACAGAGCTGCCTTGATATCGGTGCATCGCATTTTTTTATATGCATCCCTGGCCAAAATATTTGATTAGAAGTTGTGAACGAATTTGATTAAATATGCGGATATAAATATTCAAAACAATATGTAGGAATAATGGCACAATAAACAGTTTCGTATGCTAAAATTGAAGGCGTGATAAAAGTGAATTTGAAACATTGAACTTGAGCATGCGTCAAAAGTTATTGGTTGGGAATAATTGATGGACCCTTGGAATCCCTGAATTAATTAAGTCTTTGATGTCTTCTCATTTTGAATTAAGAATTGGAAAATTGCACCAAGACAGATTGGTAATACTTACTTTAGATGTCTTCAATTCGGTATAATGTACTCGTAAGTTATGTCAATTACTTATCAATTTATTAAACTGACAGAAATAAAAAATTATTAATAAAAAAATCAAATAACCCGAACCCATTTTTTTTTACGTGCGGAAATTCCTTCGGATACCCCCCCAGCGGCCAGCGGGGTTGGTTATGTCGTGTCTCGACTAAAACCGTACGGTGTCCTCCCCTGCAAGTGTCTCTCTCTCTCACACTCTCACAGTAAATACGAATCTAACGACACCTCTCAAGCTAAAATCCATCGAGCCGTTCAGGCTGCAGAGCGTGCCAAACAATTATACATACATACATACATACTCTCGAAAAACATAACCCTCCTTCTGGCGCAGTCGGGTAAAAGTAAACTTTAAATCTACGTTACTTTTCTGTTCATGAGTCATAATACAGAGTAAATTTAAACATAATTATGTAACATTTACTGGTGGTAGAATTTTGATGATACAAATTTGTCACAAAATTCGGCCGGGTGGGTACCACTGTGCCCTGCGCTGTGCACTGTGCCCTGCCCTGTGTGGGCTGCACACGCTGGCGGACTGCCCGGCGTGGGAGGCGCCGAGGCGTGACCTCGTGGCAGCCATCGGGGTGGGAGTCCTCTCGCTCGGCAGCATGATTGCGGCAATGGTGCGGAGCGCGAGTGCGTGGGCCGCCGCCACACAAGGAGATGGCGGAGCGCGCCCGGGAGAGACTTAGAACTCTCCTGGACCGCCGAGCCCGTAACTTGCTCGCCGCGCGTCGCAGGCGACTCAGGCGCCAGAGGTCGCTTAACGACCTCCGTCCTCCATGAGCGCAGGCCTGGGGGTGGCGGGTGAGGCCACCTGTCACCCCAGCAGAAGCAGGCCGGGACGGAGGGGCGTCTAGCGCCCCTCCCCCAAACCGGGCCAAGACGGGGACACCGTGGTTCCCAAACCCGAGGGGGCCATCTCGAAACCGGGGATGGCCCAGGGTCAGTCGGGGTGCGAGGGATATGCTCTATGGGCAACCTTACACCCCGGAGTCTGTAGACCCGAGACGGCATGCGGTTTTAGTCGGTTCAAGCCCGACATAACCGGGGGGTATCCGAAGGGATTTCCGCACGATAAAAAAAAAAAAAAAAAGGGTACCACTGTGCACGATTGCGAAAAACCCCCCATAGTAATCCAATTTCGGTTTGATTGCGTTCAGGGGTCAGTAAGTGCATAGCCGGGCAGGGGGATTGTGGTCGCAGCACTAGTGGGCCGGTGGGTGTCACGCGGTGCGACGACGACAATCCTCTTTTGATCAGGCCGTCAAGCTGAGTGCCACCATTGTTAACATGGTACGTGTATGTAATGGTGACCCTCTTTCCTGAGACTTTACCTTCAGCTTACCATCAGACGAGGTGAAGTCAAATTGACGTGTCCTATATTTAAAAAAATAAACATCAAAAAATTATACTTAAGTAAATGTAGAAAAAGTACAATAAAATACGCAGGCTATAATATTATACAAAACAGACACAAAATATCTGGCTAATGTACCAACAACTTGAAGGAAAATTTTCAAAGAACATACTCGTACCTATACAAAGTTGGGAATCGGTTTCCTTCAAAATACGTAATCGACCAGCCTAACTAAGTTAATATAAAGAACGGAAAGTTTCCTTCAAAACTTGTGTTTACTGCGTAGTGAAAGGTGACTGTAGTCGAGTGTACTCGTGTATAATAAAAATGTACTTGCACTTCTTGATCTACGGCCTGCTTCTGAACTTTACTTTGAGCGAAGCGCTTTTTCTCTGGAAAGGTAAGTGCGACTGGCACTTCTTAATTTTAAAATTCACAAAGTGGAACACGTGAATACACCTTTAGAATGTAAATAAATATCTTCTACCCTCGGGCCTCGTCCCCATCCGCGTCGACTTCAGTTGTAGAATGTTTACACATATTAAAGTGCCACCTATTATAACTTTGAGGATAATGAGGACATTAATGTTGTAAATGAAAAGAGTTGAAATTTTTTAGCCTTTATAACTTTATAGTACCGCGTTAAGTATATCCTATCCCGAAGGGATTTAGAAAAGCGCTGAAAATAGCTATTAGTGAAGTTCATTTCATACTAGTTCATTTCCTATCCCATGGAATCTAAAAAAACAATTGAATTAATATTTGACTTTGGAAAATTTTGCATGGTATAAAGATAATTGAATATCTTGAATGTTTGGAAGCGCCGCCGCCGGTAAAAGGATTCTGAACAGCGAAGAATGCAATATCTAAATCAACCATGTGCTTGTGTAAATCGCATTACAATAAAATATTTTGGCATTTGTTGTAGGTAGTTTTTTATTTTTATTATGACATGCAATATATAGGTATAAATAACGCAATATCTACAATCAACATGTTCTTGAGTAAACCGAATTAGAATAAAATATTCGGTACTTGTTGTAGTTTTTTTATTTTAATTACGGCATGCAAAATAATTATAAATAATGCAACATGTTCTTGAGTAAATCGTATAACAATAAAATATTTTGGTATTTTTAGTAGTTTATTTTTAATTACGACATGCAATATAAATAAAGAATGCAATATTTGAATCCAACATGTTTTTGCGTAAATCATATTAGAATAAATTATTTCGGTATCTGTTGTTTTTTTTAATTATTATTACGACATACAACATAATTATAAAGATGCCTTTTTATATAATGCATGTCTCCGCTCAGACTTTCCTCTCGGGATTGAGACGTCAGACGATAGGAACTCAAATGTTAATGAATAGATGACGATGACGAATGTTTTATTGTCAAAGTTACTAAAATATTCACTAAATTCTCGAGGAATACATAATGTGTTCGGCCAGGCGCAAAGCAAGTTCTACCGTAACGATAAGTGAACAAGATAAGAACGTGCCGCCTTCTCTGACGCTTGAATCGAGTGAGAAGATGTGTGTGTAAGATCTGGGTAATGTTTATAGAGAGTTAAGGGTATTGGAAATAGATCATTATTGCATTGGGTCTGTGGGACCCCACCAATCCCCTCAGGTCCAAGTCAACCTCACCTGCAAGCCGGTACACACCTACTGATTGACGAACGAGGCTCTGGCATTTGACCTAGGCCGTCAGCAGTTGTGGTCACAGGGAGTCAGTAGACATGGTCACAGTCTCACCTTGCCCCCTGCTGAAAAGCAACCGAAAAGTCGGGTTCAGTGTTAATAATAAAACAGCACCAAATAAATCGCGAAAAAAAAAACAATTTTGCTTCAATAAAACTCTCTTGTTATAAAGTATTTTGTTGTTAATAATTGTACCTGAGTATCCTTTTCAATACCAGCTTTAAATAATAACCAATATACAAATATATTTCAGTATATTTTTCACTTTCAGAAAAGACGAAGTTCCTGTGTTTCAAGGTGTGTCCACTATATTGTTCGAACGGTTGGAGCCGACGACGACGTGATGTGGGTAAGATTGTATTCGTTATGACATAATTTGACCTGTCGTATTAAATTTGTATTACATTTTAATATTATTTTGTACTAACAATATTTATTTACAAAAGGTAGGCTCGGAGTTCTGCTAGAGATGTGTGTATGTCACGTTATGAAATACAAATTTTGTTAGCCAGAGTTTAAAAACGTTTTTATTGCCTAGTCTGTAATGCAACAGATAGAGCTATGAGAAAAGAGCCAGGCAATAAAACTCATGCCAATCTTTTCCAATCGCCAAATTACATTGTTGGATTTTACACATCACACAAATGCACGTCGTTATTCTCATGGTAAAGATGAATAAAAATCTTGTTTAATTACCAATTCTCCTAGTAATTCTTTCTCTATGAGAAACCCGAGTGCTTAACTTACAGATAACAGAACGTTTGCAAGAATATCGTATTAAGAGATTTCGTATTCCATTTCAGATCCATCGTTTTTAGCCTACGATAATGATGAACCTCCCCCTCACTGGCCAGAGTACTGGCCAGACGAGTTGCCCGACTATGTCTCTATACCACATGTGTCTATACCACATCATCACTACCACTGGGTGTTTAAACCGACTGAAAAACCAAATCCATGGAGCTTTCCTCCACCTATTACGACAACGGTGACGGCGCCACCCATTACCACAACTAAAGAACCAACTTTCATTTGTGTTATATGTGAGGCGAAGTGTGGTAACAGATAATACTGAAGAGTACTCAATTAGTATAGTAAATCATATTTTATTATAATTAAATTATAATACTTCAAGTTTGAAGGCATTAAGGTGATTTTCTTGTAATGTTCTTTTTTAGAATCGGAAAAACATCTGAATTTCAGTCTGATATATAACCGATTGAAAAAGAAAACTTTTTCAATGAAGAACGCCAGAAAACTAAATGATAAAAATACGATTTTAATAACAATGCCAAATAAATCTTTGCTTTTGTAAAATACTGCTGGACATATATTATTATGCGTCCCCCAATGTGTGCCATAGCATCCAAACCGCCGCTTAACAAACTGGACAACTTCCATGGACTGCAATAGGCTAATTGATCTATTGATATTAATAAAATAAATGAATAAACAAAAGCCTAGTTAATGCGTCTCTCTGTCCCTTTTTCTTATTTTTAACGCGAACCTTACTGATATAGAAGTGTATAACATATTTCTCATAACTAGATAAACTCTTTATTGTACACCAACCAAAATACGGTCACCCAGATATATTACTAATTCAGTGTTAAAACATAATTATGAATATAGTACACAACATTTAAGGCAAATAAAATGATTAAAACTATGAGATGATTATAATTATTATGAGTAGTAAGATAAGATGCAATGTAATAATATACATACTTTCATTAATCGTTTTTGACTTTATAATTGTGACCGACCCTGACTCCTGTGAGTGCCTTTGATCGTCATAAATTATGCTTTACGGGGCCCACCAAGATCTTCGGAGCCCAAACCAACATCACCTGCAAGCCGGTACACCTTCTGATTGACCGATGAAGCTCTGGCGATTGCTCTCATGATTGGCGGTCAGAAGTAGGGGAGCGAGCCTCGGGCTCCAAAAAGGTGAAAGGTGTGGACGCAAGCGGGATTGGCCCTTAGATGATGATGAGCACACCTGATTATCTTATCCCATTAACGCTACAGCATCAAGGGTGTCACGCCTACTTGATAATGTCTTTCCGAAAACAGTTGAAAACACTAAACCTACTGGGGATACCACTATAAAAATGAGCCACTTACTATAGTAGACCTCATGGTGGAAAACTCGTATTGAAGTGGATTTCGCAATGGTTTTATGCTAGAACTATTCATTCGACTACATAACGGAACCCTAAAAATGACTCTTAAAACAAGTTTTAAATTGCATTTTATTAGATGCAATTTAAAACTTGTTTTAATAGTCATTTTTAGGGTTCCGTAGCCGTATGGCAATTAACGGAACCCTTATAGATTCGTATTGTCTGTCGGTCTGTCCGTCCGTATGTCACAGCTCCTTTTTTCCGAAACTATAAGAACTATGCTATTGAAATTTAGTAAGTAGATGTATTCTGTAAACCACATTAAGATTTTCACTCAAAAATAGAAAAGAAAACAATCAAGTTTGGGGGTTCTCCCCATACTTAGAACTGAAACTCAATTTTTTTCGTCAAATTGTGTCGTATCTATGGATAGGCCTTCAAAAATGATATTGTGGTTTCTAATATAATTTTTTTCTAAACTGAACAGTTTGCGCGAGAGACACTTCCAAAGTGGTAAAATGTGCCCCCCCCCCCTCGTAATTTCTAAAATAAGAGAATGATAAAACTAAAAAAAATATATGATTTACTTTACCATGTAAACTTCCACCGAAAATTGGTTTGAACGAGACCTAGTTAGCAGTTTTGTTTTAATTTGTCATAAATCGTAAACCGCAATTTACCTTTCATTTATTCAACTCAAATATAAAAAGTAAAAAAAAACATTACTATGTTACTTGCTGCTACGGAACCCTTCATGGGCGAGTCCGAATCGCACTTGGAAAGAATAGAAATTTAGAAAGAGCATAATTTAATCTATGAAATCACTATTTTTAAAACTCCTGGAATACTTTCCAGAAGTTTTGAAGTAGAGTTTTCCTTCTTTAAGCGCCAAAATTAATTTAATCACACATTTCATAATTAATGGCGGATTTTACCAATGATAGAAACCGCGATCAAGTCAAACTAAACTGCGTTATTATAAAGTAATAACGTAGTTTAGTTTAGCACGTAATGAATTTAATCCACCATGATAAAGTCGAACTAAACTACTTTATCACATTATATATATTGAATTTCATCAAATAAAACGTGAGAACCACATATTTTATGATACGTACCTCTTATTATTAGTTCTGTGGTGAGTTTAGTTGAATTCAAACTCAATTATTTTCGCTGGTGAAATCCGACCTAAATGCGGGTCAATGTGTGCCTTTTGAATTGAAAATAGGAGTACGTCCGCGAGAGGGCTTCATGTAATTTAATTCATTTTATTACGAGGTGGAAAAATAAATGTTGAGTTGGCCAAGCTAAAGCTTACTTTGCCGCATTAATGAGAGTCTTAATTAATGAAGTCAGATGTTTTATTCCGGTAATCAACTGGGTTTGTTCAGGATGTTTTTTGTTTGAAGAATTTGAGCGCCTTTTTTCTGTACTGCGTGCACTCATAAGTGTTATTATTATATTTATGTTTTTGTTCAATGTTATTTAAAAAATTATTATATTCAATGTTATTTTAAATAATAAAAAGCTGTTGCCTGCGACTGTGCTCGAAACTCTTACCATGGAAAATTCATATTATCTGAAACAAAAATTAACTGTTCTTTTATTATTTATACGGTATTTAATTAAATTAAGCTTCTTATTATGAGCTGCCTCTATTCAAATTTAGATAAAATCGGTTCAGGGTCTGGCTGTTAAAAAGGTGAAAAGGTGATACATTCTGTTCCCATTTCAGAACCCTCATAAAATAACTAATCAAGAGTGTCCTTTCGTAACCTTTATATTTATTGCGTCTAGAATGTCTGTACAATCACTCTTATAATATTTGAATACATTTCGTAACTCGGTTTTCGAACAACCATTATTTTAATATTATTAAAATACTGGTAGTCCTAACGCTATATGTACGGAATATAAAAAGTTACGATAGGACACTTTTGACTAGGTAGATAGGTAGAGGTTTATGAAGGTTGTTAAAAATGTATCCTACTTAAACGACATCATCAATACTTTACACCATAATGATTGTCTTTAACACTGTCACAGAATAAATAATAGCACAAACACTGTTATTGTCGCTTATACTATTTACTATACGCTTATACTTATACTCTTTGCCTTTTAATGTCCAATAAACAATCTTATGCAATAAATGAAGTATCCATCCGTAAAATAATTTTGGGGCGGCGGGATTAAACAACGTCATATGGGGCCACACCAGTATCTTCAGGGGATAACCTGACTTCACCTGAAAGGGGCGTCCACCTGCTGATTGATGAACGAGGCTCTAGCGCAGGGTTTTCTCTCATGGTTGGGGGCCAGACAGTAATGTAGAGGAGTAGGAGAAAGAAATGAGGGGTAGCAAAGTAGACGCCATGTTTCGGAGTGCAGGCATTGAATTTAACCGTTACTAACACTGTGATGATAATTATGATCGTAGT
Source organism: Cybosia mesomella (assembly GCA_946251805.1). Taxonomy (NCBI): domain Eukaryota; kingdom Metazoa; phylum Arthropoda; class Insecta; order Lepidoptera; family Erebidae; genus Cybosia; species Cybosia mesomella. Next base: position 8,330,907 of record OX276406.1, read on the forward strand.
AAGACATTTGGTACTATATATAAAACGAAAAAAAAAAGGCACTTCAACTAAAAAAACGATTTCCTACAAGACAGGCTTAGCCATTTTTTTTAGCGTGTGGAAACCCCCAAGGGCTTCACCCCTACGGTGCCGACGATGGGGTGGGCGCGTCCGAATCGGACCGACTAAAACCACACGGTGTCCTTCTCAAATGTCCATTGCTGGGCACCCCGGGTAAGCCCTCGAAAGGATAACCCCAGGGAACAGGCTTAGCCTAGTGTAGGAAGCTTTTGGCAATACCGGACTTGTTCCTATCTAAAACTGTTAAGATGCGCTCCCGGTAACACATGTAAGTAATTTATAAGCATTTCTTTTTATAATTCAAAATTATAAGTCGTAACTTGTAAGCTCAACAAGTTATTCAAATGTTTGCAGATTATGTAAATGCTAGCAATCCGCCCGGCTTCGCATGGGTGCAATGCTGATACTAAATATATTACAGAATGTCTAGCGCTACCGGTCCCCCAGCCGGTACTGCCGTAACTGCTATCTCCCTGCATTTTAAACTTGTAATATCTTCCAAAATATTAATTTACATTACACTCTGTAAAAAGCCATATTGATCTATATTAAATGCACAATGCATTTAAGGTACTTAATTGGATAAGGATTAATGCTGTATTGCTTAATATCGCTTCGGGAAAAAGCCATTTTTTCTCGTAAAAAGTAAAGGATGAAAAATGGTTGTTGTGGGTTATCCCTAAGAGATAGATATATACCCTCGCGGATTTCTTTGTACACCTTTTTAAGGTGTACAATACTGTAGTACATTATATTGATACGTCTCTTCAGAGTTTGCAATATAAACGCAAAAAAGTATTTATTTACGACATCATATTAGAAACCTCTTAACTAATATAATCAGTGTTTCTCTACTAAATTCCTCATGTATTATACATATAAACATTCCTCTTGTATCACTCTATCTATAAAAAAAACCGAATGGAAATCCGTTGCGTAGTTTTAAAGATAAGCATTCTAAGCATATATAGGGACAGACAGACAGCGGGACCGACTTTGCTTTATACTATGTAGTGATGTAAACTCACTCTCTCTACTGTAACCAGTGATACGAGTTCGACAGAAACTTGTGTTTAGTAATATTTTTGCTATTTCTGGGATATTTAGATGTCACTTAAGATTCCTTGAAACTTGATGCAACGGTTTATGGAGTTGTGTGTGTTAAAATAGGATGATGGTATTTTTAGCAGGTATTATGATTTTGTGTTTTAGCGGGTTGGGTAAGTTGTGCGGCCCTTTTTACCTGCTGAAACCCCCTCGCGCTTCGTCGGAGCCAACAATACGTTGGGCATGTCGGACTCGAACCGACTAAAACTGCACGCACAGTGTTTTGTGGCATTGGCCCAGAGACCCCGAGCGGTCTTGGCCACCAATATAGACGGCCCCAAAATATTGTTGGGCATTCTTAGGTTAGGCTTCCAAGTTTATAAAAAGGGCCGCACTCAATTTCGTATACCTGTAGACACCTAGAAAAACTGAGAATATAGAGGAAAGGATATTCTCGGAAGATGACGCGAAAATCAAACATTGAAATAAAACTATTTTAACGGATTCTATCGCGATTTTTTTTTGATGTTATTTTATTATTAACACTGAATCTGGTGTCAGGCGATAGGATCTGTTAAAAATAGTTTAGTTTTAAAATAGAGGAATGGAAATATAAGTTACCTTTCCTTTTTTCTGTTTTCATCTTTTCTCTCCGTTTTAGCAATCTGCTTCAGAAAATAGCAATGTGTGTATTACAAATCTGGTGAGGCAAACAATCAGGTTAACCGCTTATCGCAGGACGTAGGTATGTTTGCTTACTACCATAGCAGTATAAAAAACCACGGACAGAAATAAATTCAATTTCTATTGTATTCTATGAGAGCCTAAGAAACGAGAAATTTCTTCGTATAATTTTTCGATAGTTCCAAAAAGCATCCAATCATTTTTTATTTGTATTTGCTCATGATAAATTCGAAGTTAAATTTTCGAATAACATTTTCGCCGGTGAAATATCTTGCGGCTCTGTTTTTCTTTTTGGCTTATTTTTATTTCGATATTTTGATGACAAACTTAACTACAAGTTTCATTACATGTTTTACTAACAATTTGTACTGTAGTAAAATTTCTATTTGTAGACAAAAGTCAGTTCACTGTTACATTTAATGCTTTTACATTTATATAGATTGAAGCTGATCCTATTTGAGATAGGTATATGGGAAGTATTTGATCATCTATGAGTATGTGAGTGAGTTTCACATTAGTTGATATTTTCCGTCAATACTAAGATAATGATTAACTTGGCGTTATGCCCGTTATGTCCATGATAGGGACCTGAGGACAGCAGTTGGTAGACTCGCTGTCCTTATAGAAGCAGGCCAAAATGCAGACGTGTCGTGTGGTCCTACACACGCCTGCCCACTCACCGTTGCGGGATTAAACCCGACCCCATAGGCGAGGCAACGATGGCGGCCAGAATCCACCGGTAACCCTTGTAACCAGAAAACCTCACTTGGTTACTCACCGGCTGACCCAGTCGGTATGGTAGCAAGTACTCAATAATCCCAGGGCGCCTTTTCACAAATTTCATTAGTTATTTATAATCTTATGTATCTGTGAAAAGGCGCAGATGTGTCGATTGTTAAGTCCGAAGTTTAGGGATTCCACGACGAATCAATAGATGTCGTTAATAACGAGGCATAAAATTGTTACAACCTGGAGATAACCCCAGGGTGTAACATTTCTATGCCTCGTTACACCCCGTGGCACCCCGTTTGCCGGGGTCCCCGGCAATGGACACTTGGGGAGGACACCGTGTGGTTTTAGTGGGTCCGATTCCGACACGCCCGTCCCATCGTTGGCACCAATAGGGTGAATCCCGTGGGGGCTACCAAACGTAAAAAAAATGCCCGGTTGCAGAAAGAAGAATCGGATGAAAATCTCGCATGTTTTCGTTCGATTCTTCTTTCTTCTTCTTTCGATATAGCTTATATGACTTACATGGTAGCGCCTCACCTCCCTGCTTCGAGAGGAAAGTGATGCAAGCCTCATCCGTTAAGCAGCAGGTGAAGCTAACGGCTTGCATGTGAGGTTGACTTGGCGCTAAAAGGACTTGGTAGGCTCCATACACCCAATATTTTCTTACTAATACATGTAGCTTATTAGATAGTGATATTTCCATCATTTCAATCGTTCACACAAATATGCCTAATGCCGAAAAGGTAATAAGGCAGTGTTTGTGTTGCATTTAAAGTGGCTTATATATAGTTGCTTTTCTTCATCTGCAAGGTTATGGTGATTGACCTTTTGGTGTATAGACACAGACATGAGTACTTTTATGACTTATATATGCATAATAAATCTTATCCACTTTTTATCTGCAAAACTATTGATGGGAACACTTTGTCGTCAATAGCTTCGCGATAGAAAAATAGTACCTAGGTATTGATCTATTGGGGTGTGTGTTGGGTAACCTCCTCGAGTGTCGCTCCGATTCCGATCCCGCTGCAGTCCGGGGGGAACGGAATCTGAGCGGCCGGTACACCCTGGGCGGCGGTACACCCTTCACCCCTTCATAGGGTTGGCATTGATCGTCGGCCAATACCCAACGTGGCGGGAACACATCGCTCTCCGTACTCCTCTGCTTTCAGAGGAGACAGGATGAGCGATGCTGTTAGTGGTGAGATGGCCCAGGGTCAGCCGGGGTGCGAGGGATATGCTCTATGGGTAACCTTACACCCCGGCGTCTGAAGACCCGAGACGGCTTGCGGTTTTAGTCGGTGCAAGCCCGACATAACCGCCCCCGCTGGCCGGCGGGGGGGTATCCGAAGGGATTTCCGCACGATAAAAAAAAAAAAAAAATAAAAAAAAAAAGGTATTGATCTATTAAAAAAAATGGGTGTATGACGAGCGAGTCGGGGTTTTTCTTATGGCTGAAAGATCAGATGGCATTCACTTCCATAAAAGCCGTATAAGCAAAAAGAAAAAAGAAACTACAGTTAACTAACCCTGAGCTCCGAGGTGGAGGCCTCAGATGCTGGATGCAACTGAGCATAAAGCTGAGATAATGAAGATAATGGTCTATAAAATAATCTTTTTAGGTGTACTAATCAGCGCATAGCAAAAGAAAAGCTAGAAGTTTATAGACGTACATCATTATCATAACATAACATAACATAACAAACATAACAAACATAACAAACATAACAAACACAACAATCACAACAAACACAACAATCACAACAAACACAACAAACACAACAATCACAACAAACACAACAAACACAACAAACGCAACAAACACAACACAACACAACACAACACAACACAACACGACACGACACGACACGACACGACACGACACGACACGACACGACACGACACGACACGACACGACACGACACGACACGACACGACACGACACGACACGACACGACACGACACGACACGACACGACACGACACGACACGACACGACACGACACGACACGACACGACACGACACGACACCACACGACACCACACGACACGACACGACACGACACGACACGACACGACACGACACGACACGACACGACACGACACGACACGACACGACACGACACGACACGACACGACACGACACGACACGACACGACACGACACGACACGACACGACACGACACGACACGACACGACACGACACGACACGACACGACACGACACGACACGACACGACACGACACGACACGACACGACACGACACGACACGACACGACACGACACGACACGACACGACACAACACAACACAACACAACACAACACAACATAACATAACATAACATAACATAACATAACATAACTTCACGCCTGTACCCCCGGAGGAGTAGGCAGAGGTACACCTTTCTTGTGACTGGTGAATCTTGGGTGTGTAATACATTACACACCCAAGATTCACCAGTTATGTTTAGGTCCCAATGTAATAGGGGGCGAGCCCATTGCCATCTACCGGGCACATTACTAAGCGAGCGATAATTAACATTTCACTATCTCTTGATATTGATTGAACTGTAGTGAATGTTTACAGAAAAACAAAAGCCCTATCTATCTTTATATAATGAAATCGTAACGAGGTTAAAACTGTACATTGTATATTTAAAAAACAAAAAATATTATTATGTGTCCTAGGAACGATATTACCGATGCCAATAATGTGATTTTTTAAATGTTTGTCTGTTGATCTGTTGCAGACAAACAGATAAACTGCCTGTTTCTCTGTTGCCTCTGCAACAGACCAACAGACAAACAGACAGTTTATCTGTTTGCCTGTTTGTTTACTTTTTATTATCGATGTCCGAGCATCACTTGAAAACCGCTGGACAGATTCAGCTGAAATTTTACATTAATATTCTTCTAGGGAATGGTCATTAACTGCGTGTGATAGGAGCAGCAGGGTAAAATCGACAATATCTATTATTGACCATTCCTTTATTATTATAAAGCAGATCATCACAGAAGTCTGCAGTTCGATAGAACTCGGAGAATGGTCAACGTTCGGACTATAAATCATCATGCTATAGCTAAAAGGTGATGAGCAGTAGATATGAAATCTCGAAACGACAGAGTTACCTACGTGTAAAAAATTGTTGATTAGACACTCAACCATTAATAATAAATATCATCACGCTATTATATGAGGGAACTGGGTAGAATTAATTTCGATGTTACATGTTAACTTTTATAAATTATTTCAAATATAACGATGAAATAGGTAACCTAATATATGTTGGGTTCGAAACTGCAGAAGTAAACATACCTTGATCTATTCCGAATTTAACAGCTAGTACTAAATACAAAAACGTGATCATAAAAAATCAAGATGCAAATACGAAACTTCAATTCAAATGAAACCTCATTTTCCTTCATTCCCTTAAGGCAAGTTTGTACGCCACGTTTTTTCGACAAAATAAATTGGCGACCAACATAATTTCATCTTTCATTGGATGCCCTTGGGTTTATGATGTCAAATCAACAACGTTGTTAAGTAGTGTTTTATTTTATATTTATTTACCTAATTGCTAATTAATTTCTAAAAATAAATTTCTCTTACTTCTATACATAACATAACATTACTTCACGCCTGTATCCCCGAAGGGGTAGGCAGAGGTGTATTACACACCCACGATTCGCCAGTTATGTTAAGGTCCCAATGTAATAGGGGGCGAGCCTATTGCCATCTACCGGGCACATTACTAAGCGAGCGAAAATTAACATTTAACTTCTATATAATGTCACATAAATGGAGTTTTATTTTATTTTTACTAGGTAAAGATGAAGGTTGACGTTGAGACACTGTGCTTTCAACAGGCTGCTTAATCTATATATACAAAACAAAGTCGTGTTAGTGATCACCGCGATGTACCCAAGAACAGGTGTACCGATTTTCATGATCTTTGATTTCTTAGATTTCTCTCCGCCTATACTGTGCCTTTTTGTGATTTTTTTTGCTGTAATCCCAGCGGTTACCCCACTGTCGGCCAGAGTCTCTCTCTAAGTGAGAGTGACGAGATGTGACTCACAAATCAAATCAAGAACACAACCAACCTATTAAATTATTCCCTCAGCGTAGTAGTTTTAAATTGCAGATGAATAAAAAGAAATAAAAAACTTTTTTCAGGACAAGCTTTACATACATGCGTACATAAAATGCAATAAGCAATTAAAGCTTATAAAAAATCTCATCGGTACCATAATTAAATTTGCCTTTGATGTGGAATTGAAGACGAAAATAAAATCTTCAATACCAAATTATTTATTAAAATTTGCCCGTCTTTTATTTAAAGAAATTTCTAAACGGCTTATAGACGCTACCCATGACCAGAGGGCTGGTTCATTCCTTGCACAAAGGATTGGCATTGCCATTCAACGTGGCAATGCCGCCAGCCTTCTGGCCACCCTCCCAGTTGACGTCGATGGGGAGGAATTTTTTGACGCCTAAACCTGCAGCTTTATATATAGGTATCCATATATTGTTTTTATACTAATTAATAGTAATTAATTTATGTAAATAATTGTCCATACTAAAAATATTGTTTATTTGCAACTTTCAGATGGGTTAAGGATCGTTTTTCACAAATTCCGATAGTTCTAAGTCACTCCTTTGGGTGTTTTGTTTGTCTAACTCGAAGTTAAACTACTGGGGGCATAAATAAGAACATTCTTAAGTAAATAAATAAAGCCACAGCTTCTGATAGGCACTTTAGATTGTCATTGGATGTAATTATGAATTGGAACTATTTTCTTACGAAAAATTTTATGCTCTTTTTGGTGACACATGCTATGAGAAATCGTTGTGATCGTAACGGTTTCTCGTAGCGTGTAATACCAAACGGTTATAAACACTAGTCTGCACATACACACTGCGGCTGATTACGCTAGTAAAATAGTTTTATTTCAAAGGTCTTCGGCATAATTCAAAATAATTAGATGCATTCAACCTAAAACTTGGCGACATAGACCGCTCCTTTAGTCGCTTCGTTTCGGGCCAGCAATTGTGTAGGTGAAGGGGCACAACGGGCTTGACAGGAGCTGGTCCATCAACTGCAAAGGTGCACCAAAATCACAGCCCCCTGCATCCACATAATCCTAATTTTGTCGGTCCACTCTGTAGCAGCCGGCCCGAGATAATAAATTTGAAAGGTGAAGTAAACAAAATTATGTCCAAAAAACATGCGCAATAACAATAATTCAAACGTTAAATGTCCAGTAATTATAAAATAAATACCATCAGCATTAAAACCAAACCCTGAGCTATAGCTCAGGTAATGTATTTTTGTGTATACACAAAAATACATTACCTGGCAAATTGTGATCCATAAGGTCTCGCATGGATAAAATTAACCTTATTACCCAAAGGTTGCCTTTATAGAGGCCATCAATTTAAATCTGAGCAAGTTGTGGTGACATTTATGACCCACAGATGCTTGCTTCTTTAAGCACTAGTTGTAATTTTGTTGCTTACCTGTATTAACCGGTATTTAAATTATGCAAGCCATAGTTCTCCTTAGAAGATAAAAATGACAGGACTTGTGTAATTTACAACATTCATTATATTTATGGGTGTTCTGAAGAAAGTAGTGTTGGGATAGACCTACTAATCCTACTACCAACTATTATAAAATAAGTGAAATTTTTAAGCAATTAGTATGCTTCCTTTCAAGAGAGAACATCTAGGACAGGACTTGACTCACTGTCTAGGTGGCTCAGTTGGTCAGAGCATTCCCCCTGTAAGCGGGGTTCAAGTCCCATCCTAGATGTTCTCTTTTTCCGATCTAAATCTACGAGTATACGTTTATAAATTTGAAAGTATGTGGCGATATATGGATGTTTGTTAATGTTTCTTATAATTCTTTCTTGTAACTCTTTTTGCATTTAATAGCCCTTATTATAGCTTATTTCAGTGAATTATTATTAATTGAGCTGAGCGCGCGAAGCTCTTATACGCGGCATAGCCGTTTGTTGGTTGGGCTGAACTCCTCCGTAACCACTCGCGCGATCTTGACCAAATTATCACGGTGATAATGTGGACACTGAGGAGTGTTTTGAAGCGAGATGGTTCATGTCCGATGTACCATTGAGGAATAATCACCGAAAAACAGTTTCACGAGCGCGCGGCCGTAGCTAAGCGCGCGACAGTAGTAAGATGTCTTATTTTCAAGTAAGACTCCTGCTAGCTCAGCTCAATTTATTTCAGTCGCACCCTGTACTGAATTCCTAGTTAAAGTTATTACTTCACTTCGATTCTTCAATTCTATTCGTGACAAACGTGGCGAGCAATAACAACTACTTGGTAAACTATGCAAAAACTTATAAAAATAAAATATCAACTAGCTCACAACAAACCTTTACCAAACTTGAGGTCGAAGAAGTATTAAAAAAAAAAGATTGTAAGAAAAATGTTTTATTTCGATTCCCAACATTGCCAAGTTTTCAAAGAATATTCGAACAACTTTATTACTTTTTTATTGTAACAATTGTTATACATACTTGCAGATTTGGTTTGCGGCTTATTGTGAGGCATATAGTTACGCGGGGTACAAATTAAATGCCGTTTATACAACAAAGAGGTTTATTCGCTCACCACAAACTAGACAACTAAATAACTAGCACACACAACTCTTCAACAGTTCAAGTCGCTCAGCAGTTCACAGTAGTCCACAGTAGGGTATAACCCTCTTGGTTCGCTTCGGTAAGATGTGTTCGCTTTTGCTTTCGAAAATAAACTAACTCGTGTCATAGCTCTTAATAAGGAGGGTAGAATGTTCCGGAATCATCTAGATATAGGCGTTAGGTATTTAACTGGAGTGTTCTAGAAAACAAATACCTACACAGTCGTGCCGACGATACAGGTGAATACCCTTGTTATCACGATTTGTAGGTAAAGTAGGTATAGGTATTTGGAGTTGTGATTTTGTATTGACTCTTCTAGATTTTTCGACAAGGGTCGATAGGGTACTTAAACACTAACAATGCATTTTAATTTCCAGAAGATTTGATTAGTAGTTTTCGAGATATCGACGATCGTTGTAACAATATTAATTCAAGGATATTCCGAAAGGGTAAACAATACCATTATCGCAAAAACAACACTTGTGTTACTCCCAAATAATGTCTTATGGTACAAGTAGTACTATAAGACATTTTTGTACTAGTTATAAGACATTACTTGTGCTATAAGACATTGCTTTTTACCAAATTTCATTATTATAAGTAGACTTGCTGTTGACCGCGACTTCGTAGGCGTGAGTTCGGAATGGATCAAAGCATGTTTATTTCTGCATTCTCGATACTAACTTTTAAGTATTAAGTTATATTATTTAACGGGGCCCGATGATTGCACTCGTTTTACATTGACAATTCGTTCGAAATAGATGGAGAAATATGTAACATCGAAATCAAAATTCTGCTCGATTCCTGAATATAATAGCGTGATGATATTCATTATGAAATGTTTAGGAATCTCCAATCAACTATCTTTTATACGTTGGTAACTCTGTGGATTTTCGAGATTCCACATTTTACTGCTCATTACCTCTCAGGTATAGGTAGGCGTGATTAGTTATGGTCCGGAATTTGACCAAGTCTGAGTTCTGCTGAACAAAAAAAAACCAGTAGTTACTAGTGCGTTCAAACTACAAACATACAAACTTCTCAGCTTTATAGTACTAAAATACTACATAAACAACTGTATTTTTTTATTGCTTGGATGTCCAAGGGATTGCAGACTTGAGTATTGAATATTTATTTCAAACTGATACCTCCACGCGTTTTAAAAAAAGATCTAAACAGACACATGGCCATCGAAGTGATCCTATAAGGCCTCCTTTTTGCTTTTCGAGTTATGAAGCCCTAGTAAAGTCCTACTACGTTCGGTTCGGATTTGTAGACGCTACGCAGTGGCACAGTGTATTATTTTCGAAGAACAGTAAAATTTTCCTATCTGTTCCTAAAACAAAATATTCAGTTGGTGGATTGTGATTTGTAAGGCGTGGCGCGGTTTTGTCGGTAATCTCTTCGTAAGCTAACTACGTTGGATTGGCATCACGTAAATCGCGTTATCGTGCAATGTCTCGTAAGCCTCCCGTTACAACGGATCACAGGGACGGATTTGCGTTTACCTGTAGGTATTCCTATGAACTTTGACGTCATCGATGGTTTTGTTATATAGCGTTTAAAGCTCCAATAGCTTAGTGGTTGAGTCAATCTTACGATCGAGCGATTCTGAGTCCGAATCCTTACTGTTACACTACTGAAATTAACCCACTCCTAACACAAGTAATTTAGCTGACCTAGAGGGGTGAGACTTCAAAGGGAATACTGGTTTTTTCGGTCATTCAAATTCTTTTTAAAAACAACAATAGATCATTTACCTGGTATCTGGATGTTTTGATAGTGACAATTTCATTTTCTCAATGACTTTTTTATTTTCTTAGTAGCCTCCGTATAACGGGAAAGACTATCATTACTCGAATCTCTTCAACCAATGAAATTGCAGAAAAGTTATTTTAATGGTCAAAGATACTGAAGAGACACGAGTCTACAGTAGTTACTGTGCTACGTAGGTTATATTTTTAAACGCAACACTGCTCCCATCAGCTGCCGTCTGTGGATGACTACTGTCGAAATTGTCATTTAGTTCGTGACAACATTTTAAATTTTGATGGCTGATTAATCATTATTTTTTTCTGGTTTCACTTAAACCAGGGAAAGGCTTGATGAATAATATATAGGGAATCTGCACCATCACTTCTTAACCATCAAAAGGCCATTTTCAAGCAAAATTATCTTACCCTGATTCACACATGGATATAAATTTTATTTTAATGCTTTCCAAATTAAAGCTTCTGCCGTCTCTCTCACTCTCTCTGAAGTAGCCGGTTGATTTTACAATCAGGGGGTTTATCATGAAACGTACATCCGAAATTTCGGACCTGTATGAAACACGAACGATAGAAGTAGCATTTAGATACCATGAAGTTGTTTCGGATTCCTTTCAATAGGGTTTAGACCGAACGGAGTTATATGTGTTATTATCTGGCCCGATTGCAAGATAAATGCGTTTTATAGTACCAATCACCTGGAACTTAAGTCCGCAACTTCGGATGGACGTTTCATGGTAGGGCCTACAGGTTTTAAAATTTCACTTCTGGTTTTCAGAGATGGTCGTTAAAATTTATCGGAGAAACTATAAAAATAGAAGTGACATAAAACTAGTAGCAATATAAAGTTCGTAAAACAACTTCGCATATTCTTCTCGTGAGCTTAAAATTTGGTGTGAGGTGACAGTAGTTGAGAAATTATACATGCAAAGATTTGATACTAATAATATTTAACTTAACTGTGAAAATCCCACGCTCACAACCTATATAATAAGCGTCTAATAAATAATTATTTATTCTCACATGCAACTCCCGCATCCGCAGCATTTTTCAAATCTGTGACAACGCAGATAAAATGCAGGGAAATCGCCTTCGCTGCTGCAGCCATGTCTTGCGGTGACCGCCAGGCTAATTGTGTGTTACAAATGTTTATCCATGTCCTCCACCGAGTCCCGGTAGGAGGGGAAGACCCAAGTGCTGTAGAAGATACCATGCGTGTCACTCATGGTCTCTCTGCTAGGAATGCCAAAGACCATGCGAAGTAGAGGGATAAAATATGCCGGGCTCCGAGCTGAGAGCATCGGATGTACCTGGGACTACTCAACGCTATGATGAAGTATTCGTTCTCAATTTGACCCATTTTTATGTAAGTATTAGCTGATCCGGCAAACTTCATTCCGCCTTAGAATCAAGTTATGTTGGTTACTTTATCAGCTGAATTTATTTCGTGAATATCTCCTAGCATCCCGGCATTAAAGAGCTGATACCGGCGTGAGCTTTTGGCCGGTTCGAGTCCGACGTAACCACCCCCGCTGAGCGGCGACGGAGGGGGGGTGGGCGAAGTAGCGATTTCCGCAAAAAAAAAGGCACAGTACAGGCAGAGACAAATCAAAAACATCAAAAATCATTAAATTCGCTGCACCCATTTTTGAGTTTATCCCGGTCATCACTAACATTACCTTGTTTTATAAATGTCATAGGCATAGGTAAAGGTTCTAGTACTTGTGCACATTTTTCAAGTAGTTGAAGAATATAAGAATGAATGATTTTAAAAGACTATTTAATGAAATTAATTAAGTACATTTTGTTTGAATTTTTATTCCATTTGACCAGCTAAGGGTTATATGTTTTGTACACTCACCCACAGATCCAATAATAATTTCAAACGTATAATATTAAAATGTCCTGAAAGGTATTTAAGTTAATCTTTACTTTTTTTACTAGCTTCATTTCATGCCCGTCTTATACTGAAAATAAATCTATTAAAACATGAATTTATCCCAAAAACAAACAATTCAATTTCTACCCAGAAGCTGTCCGATATCACGGTATTCAAATTTTATTACAGTGGGAAATCCTGTATTCCAACGAATGAATTGTGGTTATCCTTTTATAAAACGGCCATTTTTATTGAATTTACTAAAATCTGCGTATATATTATGACGGTAATTTCTGTATTGTATTTACACCGTGATTTTATGATTGTATCACAAATGTAATTTAAATCTTACTAATATTATAAACGCGAAAGTTTGTGAGTATGTACGTATATATGTTTGTTGCTCTTTCACGCAAAAACGGCTGAACGGATCTGGCTGAAATTTGGCACAGGGACATATTATAGTCTGGAATAATACATAGGCTACTTTTTATCCCTGGAATATTGATGTGAGGTGGCGGTCAATGTCGCCAAGTTTTGGGCTGGGCACATCTAAAGCAAAAAATATAGGAAAAAAAAAATTGCCATCGACACGATGAAGAAGATCCCTGGAATAGGTTCCCATAGGAAGCGGAAACGGGACCAGAATTGCGCGCGGGCGGAGTCGCGGGCAACAGCTAGTATGAAGACTACAAATTTCAGCCAGATCCGGCTGAAATTTGGCACAGGGACATATTATAGTCTGGAATAATACATAGGCTACTTTTTATCCCTGGAATATTGATGTGAGGTGGCGGTCAATGTCGCCAAGTTTTGGGCTGGGCACATCTAAAGCAAAAAATATAGGAAAAAAAAAATTGCCATCGACACGATGAAGAAGATCCCTGGAATAGGTTCCCATAGGAAGCGGAAACGGGACCAGAATTGCGCGCGGGCGGAGTCGCGGGCAACAGCTAGTATGAACTAAATATGTATACTATGGGGGTGTACAGGCCCTTACCAACAATTGATTCCCAAGGAAACTTCACCTGCTAGTCTGTAGACCTGCTAAGCAATGGACAAAACTCTGGTGCAGGCTTTCCTCTTCGCTCCCGGAAAAACCGACATAGTAATCAAATACAATAAACGGAGCTCGGGTTCCAAAGCAATTGAGAAATCACTATTATGATGATGACACGTATATAGTTATAGTATGGATTAACTAGAAAGACATATTAAACACTAGCTGTTTAGGGCTTCGCCCGTGTGGAATTCTGTTCACGTTTCCGCTTCCCACAGGAACCCTTTCCCGCGATTAAAATGCCTATGTGTTATTCCAGACTATAATCTATCCTTGTGTCAAATTTCAATCGGATATGTTCAGCCGTTTTTGCGATTAAGATTTGGATGATACATCCTAACTTTTACATTTAGGTATTAAAATGTATTACTATACATTATAATAAATGTAAAAGTTTGGATGTATTACTACCATTTTTATCGATCTTTCTTACGAATACCACCGAGTTATAACTGAGTGAGACGTCACATGTAAACTTAATATAATATTTTTCAAAGGCGCTTGACCAAATTTGCAAGGCAAAGTAAGGAATCTATTTGGCAACATTGTACGCAGTGTTGCCAGATAGATTCCTCAATCTCAAACCAGCACATACCGTATTCACAGTCCAATAGCATTGTACATATTTAGTAAGATTATAAAAAGATCCATTTTAAGATACTGTATTCAAAAGCGCGGCAAATACGACACAAAAGGCAAAGATTTAATATTTACTCATTCAGGTCACGCAGTTCTCCACAATAATATGTTCTACATCAAGTCTGTCAATTTGTAATACCCTCTTCAGCAAGCCTGTTTATCTGCTTCAACATTGAGTTATGCCAGTCACACCACAACCCAAACTAATGACCCGCAAACACTGCGGTCGCCTTAGATGAATTAAAAAATTTCCTTTTTTAATTCATCTAAGGCGGTCGCTAATAAATACTTAGCATTGTGGACATTATTTGGAACAGAAATAATACAATGTTGTTCAGACGCTAAAGGGTTTCTTGTAGTTCTGTATGTTATTGTTATTAAACAAGATAAGTTGATCTAAATAAGACTGAAATACAACCATTCAATAATATTTTTTCTAACATAATCTTTATCTCAATCAAATTTTTTTAAGCAATTTGTATGCTTACTTTTCCTATAGGTTTAGATCGGAAAAAGAGAACACCTAGGAAGGGACTTGAACCCGGCACCAGTCCCTTACAGGGGGAACGCTCTGACCACCTGAACCACCTAGACGCGTCCCAGATATTCGAAACTCTCCGATATATTATAGTCGTCTTAAGGCCTTATCCTTATCTTTTATTATTTCTTCTGACAGTTGCAGCAATAAATAGTTTTATTTTTAAGTTTTTAAGTTTAAGTTACATTATTCGCTAGTTGCCCCCCGGGGTTTGACCCGTGACATACTTCGATCCCCCGTGTCACCTATTTAATCTTATGCCTGTAATTTATTGGTTTTACAATAATGTATGGAAATTGACCTGATTTGTTGACATATATGATTACCGCTCCGCTCGCCTGGACAGTAAGCGTGATGATAAATAGCCTACAGCCATCCTCGATAAATAGGCTACCCAACACAAATGAATTTGTCAATTCGAACCAGCTGCGATTAGCGCCTTCAACCAAACAAATAAACGAACTCTTCAGCTTCATTATAATATATATAGCGGGGTCCTGCTGTTTGACCAAAAGTCATTTGGCAAAATTACACTTGACAAACATCGTTTGGTAAAACAATTGTTTCACCGACTGATCATTTTACTACTTATCATTTTACAAATTACTCACTTTTCCAAATGATCAACGCATAAATATACATTTAATACATAATTATTTTACACAATGAACATTTAGCAACTGAGTTATCTGATAAAACTACTATTGGTCTAAAAACGTTTGATATAATGTATTAAGTGACAACTGTTTCGTTTATTATAGAATACTGTTATTTTCGGTCATTAAAATTCTTTTTAAAAACAACAATAGATCATTTACCTGGTATCTGGATGTTTTGGTAGTGACAATTTCATTTTCTCAATGACTTTTTTAGTTTCTTAGTAGCCTCCGTATAACGGGAAAGACTATCATTAGTCGAGTCTCTTCGACCAATGAAATTGCAGAAAAGTTATTTGAATGGTCAAAGACACTGAAGAGACACGAGTCTACAGTAGTTACTGTGCTACGTAGGTTATATTTTTAAAAGCAACACTGCTCCCATAAGCAGCCGTCTGTGGATGACTACTGTCGAAATTTGAGTATTTGTCATTTAGTTCGTGACAACATTTAAATTTTAAATTTCGATGGCTGATTAATCATTATTTTTTTCTGGTTTCACTTAAACCAGGGAAAGGCTTGATGAATAATATATAGGGAATCTGCACCATCACATCTTAACCATCAAAAGGCCATTTTCAAGCAAAATTATCTAACCCTGCTTCACACATTGATATAAATTTTATTTTAATGCTTTCCGAATTAAAGCTTCTGCCGTCTCTCTCACTCTCTCTGAAGTAGCCGGTTGATTTTACAATCAGGGGGTTTATCATGAAACGTACATCCGAAATTTCGGACCTGTATGAAACACGAACGATAGAACTAGCATTTAGATTCCATGAAGTTGTTTCGGATTGCTTTCAGTAGGGTTTAGAACGTAGGTAGGCGAACGAAGTTATACATGTTATTATCTGGCCCGATTGCAAGATAAATGCGTTTTATAGTACCAATCGCCTGGAACTTCCGTCCGCAACTTCGGATGGACGTTTCATGGTAGGGCCTACAGGTTTTAAAATGTCACTTCTGGTTTTCAGAGATGGTCGTTAAAATTTATCGGAGAAACTGTAAAAATAGAAGTGACATAAAACTAGTAGCAATATAAAGTTCGTAAAACAACTTCGCATATTCTTCTCGTGAGCTTAAAATTTGGTGTGAGGTGACAGTAGTTGAGAAATTGTACATGCAAAGATTTGATACTAATAATATTTAACTTAACTGTGAAAATCCCACGCTCAAAACCTATATAATAAGCGTCTAATAAATAATTATTTATTCTCACATGGAACTCCCGCACCCGCGGCATTTTCATATCTGTGACAACGCAGATAAAATGCAGGGTAATCGCCTTCGCTGCTGCAGCCAAGTTTTGCGGTGATCGCCAGGCTAATTGTGTGTTACAAATGTTTTGCCATGTCCTCCACCGAGCCCCGGTAGGAGGGGAAGACCCAAAGAAGTGCTGTAGAAGATACCATGCGTGTCACTCATGGTCTCTTTGCTAGGAATGCCAAAGACCATGCGAAGTAGAGGGATAAAATATGCCGGGCTCCGAGCTGAGAGCATCGGATGTACCTGGGACTACTCAACGCTATGATGAAGTATTCGTTCTCAATTTGACCCATTTTTATGTAAGTATTAGCTGATCCGGCAAACTTCATTCCGCCTTAGAATCAAGTTATGTTGGTTACTTTATCAGCTGAATTTATTTCGTGAATATACATTTATTAAAATGTATTACTATACATTATAATAAATGTTAAAGTTTGGATGTATTAACACAATTTTTATCGATCTTTCTTACGAATACCACCGAGTTATAACTGAGTGAGACGTCACAAGTAAACTTAATATAATATTTTTCAAAGGCGCTTGACCAAATTTGTAAGGCAAAGTAAGGAATCTATTTGGCAACAATGTATGCAGTGTTGCCAGATAGATCCCTTAATCTCAAACCAGCACATACCGTATTCACAGTCCAATAGAATTGTACATATTTAGTAAGATTATAAAAAGATCCATTTTAAGATATTGTATTCAAAAGCGCGGCAAATACGACACAAAAGGCAAAGATTTAATATTTACTCATTCAGGTCACGCAGTTCTCCACAATAATATGTTCTACATCAAGTCTGTCAATTTGTAATACCCTTTTCAGCAAGCCTGTTTATCTGCTTCAACATTGAGTTATGCCAGTCACACCACAATCCAAACTAATGACCCGCAAACACTGCGGTCGCTAACAAATACTTAGCATTGTGGACATTATTTGGAACAGAAATAATACAATGTTGTTCAGACGCTAAAGGGTTTCTTGTAGTTCTGTATGTTATTGTTATTAAACAAGATAAGTTGATCTAAATAAGACTCAAATACAACCATCCAATAATAATTTTTCTAACATAATCCTTATCTCAATCAAATTTTTTTAAGCAATTTGTATGATTTAGATCGGAAAAAGAGAACATCTAGGAAGGGACTTGAACTCGCGACCAGTCCCTTACAGGGGAATTACTCGCTCTGACCACCTGGGCAAAACTGAGAGAAATTCTCCGATATATTACGTCTTAAGGCCTTATCCTTAATCCTTATCTTTTATTATTTCTTGTGACAGTTGCAGCAGTGAATAGTTTTATTTTTAAGTTTTTAAGTTTAAGTTACATTATTCGCTAGTTGCCCCCCGGGGTTTGACCCGTGACATACTTCGATCCCGCGTGGCACCTATTTAACCTTATGCCTGTAATTTATTGGTTTTACAATAATGTATGGAAATTGGCCTGATTTGTTGACATATATGATTACCGCTCCGCTCGCCTGGATAGTAGCGTGGTGATAAATAGCCTATAGCCTTCCTCGATAAATAGGCTACCCAACACAAATGAATTTGTCAATTCGAACCAGCAGCGATTAGCGCCTTCAACCAAACAAACAAATAAACTCTTTAGCTTTATAATAACATATTATATAACTTACATTTAGATCGAAATGCTTACATGAAAGGTTCAATAGGGGTAGAAGAAGCTCGTGAGGTGACAGTGAGACAATTGGCACGCATGTCATCCTCTACGACGTCGAGCCAGTACTTCTTGGGTCTAACCCTCTTACCTAGACTTCGCGGGGGTGGCATGGCCAGACATTTGTTGCCGTATAATGTGGCCGCATCAGCGATGGCAACTCTCCTGAATTTAACGGCAATGTCACGAACATGAACGCTGCCGTGGAACGAGCGCCTACGAAAAACGTGAATACAATTATTTAAATGTCTTCGTTTTTCAAGTTCTACGAACAGCAATTATTTATCTACAAATTACCTTTGATTTTTGTGTTTTAAGATAAAGAACGTTTAAAATAATTGCGAATACTAATAACAAGCTTGTTCTCAGTACTAGTCAGCAACTATATAAGCGTATATTGTTCTACGCATGTTAATACAAGGTGTTGTGGAGCTAAATCACGATGAACTTCGTTATTTCAAGTTTGCTTGTGACTTTTCTTATTTTGACTGTGAAATCAGGTGAGTCTGAAAACTTAGTTAAACATAGCTATGACTTGCTGAACTCTTACTACGGGGAATTTTTCCTACCACGCAAGTCGCTGCACGGTGTAACTCATTATTCATGCTGTTTGATTTGCTCCTTCTTAACCAAATAAGCGATATCCAGTTATATCTGTATCCACTCAAGAATTTAGCTATACATATATCATTACTTGTCCCGACTGACTGACAGAGTGACTTACAGACTGATTGACTGAATGACTGATTCATCAATGCAGAGCCTAAACCGCTGGCCCTACAAACTTGAAATTTTGGCAGTAGATGCCTTTTGGAAATTTCACTTCTGAAGTGGCAAAGTAAGGGATGAACGTTTGCATGAAAGATCGTCATTTTCAAAGTTAGTACCACTTAATTTCATACACCTGCTTTGGTTAGAAATGAATGAATACATGCATCAGCCTTTATTCAAAATGTTACCCATAAGCGGGTGAAATAAGGGTTGAAAGTTTCTATGCGAAGTTCGTCATTCGTGAAGTTAGAAGCATGACAATTCATATACTTACTTTTGGTAGTAATTAATGAACACGGGTATCAGCGTTTTCCAAAATTTTGCTACTAAGGGGTAAAATAGGTGATGAATGGTTGTATGGAAACATAACATAACATAACTTCACGCCTGTATCCCCGAAGGGGTAGGCAGAGGTGTATTTCACACCCACGATTCGCCAGTTATGTTAAGGTCCCAATGTAATAGGGGGCGAGCCTATTGTTGTATGGTAACTCCGTCATTTTCCAAGTAAGCAGCATACAATTTCATATAGTTGCTTCTGGTTAGTAATAAACGTATACTTGTAGGAGCATTCTTCAAAATTTCACTCCTAATGGGGAAAATAAGGGATGGAACGGTTATATGGAAAGTTCGTAATTTACGAAGTTATTTACATTTCATCTGGTTAAAAATCTTCTTGGTTCTTCTGGTTAAAAATAAATGTACACGATCTATTTCTCACATGCTCGGTTTTGTGTTGCATGCCCCAGAGTGGGCTCTGCGAGTGGTTTAGTAATTTTAACCCCAAAAGGAAACACCGCAAACGTCGTCTACAAAGAGGTACTGCGGTAATTAAAACTAGAGACTGTGATTAGGTAGTTTTATTAGTTTCATTTCATTTGTATTTTAGAACAAGTAATTTATATAAGCTTATTTACGGCCACGCCGTCGTTGGTCGATGAAACTGTATATGTATGAAATGGATGTTAAGATGTATTTGACCTAAATCGTTATATATCAGAAGGTCTGTGTAAAACAAATATTAATTCAACCAATTTAGGTCACTATACAATTTATTGTTTTATACTATTTTATAAGTCATAGGGTCACTATACAAAATTACAAAGATAATTATTATTAGTCTGCGTTGTACCACTGCACAGCAAAGGCGTCCCTTTCTACATTCTTACCATTTAACTTTTTTGATTACTTAAACTACGAGCCTAAATTTAATATATCCATATACCCACGCCAGCGAAGCAATTGCGATAAATCTTTGCCAACTTATCATTTTCACTTGCGCGAAACCGGAACGGGTCAGCTGTAAATAAATATACCTGAGGATTTTATGAAATATCGATCTATGTTGGTAAGAAATAGGGGTCGCAATAACCGACATCCACGCGGGCGAAGCCGCGGATAACAGCTAGTTTTTAATAAAATGATATCTTTAAATAATAATCAATCAGAAAGAGCTAAATAAATACGCACAAAGTTTTTACTATTCAAGAGAATAATATATTGGTTTTTATGCTCCGTAAAACTGCACAAGCTAAGAGTAGATTTCAGCAATGGTAGTAACCGCGTGATGAAGTCGCAACTAAATAGCATTAACCCTGTTTAATAGAACTTGATCACAATTATTTTCACTAGAGAAATTCGACCTAAATACATTTAAACTGAAAACAAACATCAGTATATGGTTCAGAATAAATGTTTATTTCATGTGAAGAACGAAAGTAAACTGTCACCGATATTTGATATACCATTGAATCACGATGTTTACCTTTATTCCAATTCGTTGATCTCGATGCTCAGTCTTATACAAAGTGGGACAACCATTGTTGAAGAATATGTATGAAGATAAAGTGCTTTGCATATAATCGTAACTATATACATAATCTCTATCTATATACCGGGTGTCCCGTATGTAGTGGGCTAAGAGAAAAGTAGTGATACAAGGGTTTTATCGAAATACTTTAAATACATTTCTTGGCGCCGGGCATTTCTAGGCCCGTCACTTTTTTTTTCAAGTGGAATTCCCCTCGGATATTCCCCTGGGCCATCTCCGGTTTCGAGATGGCCCCCTCGGGTTTAGGAACCACGGTAGCTCAGTCTTGCCCCGGTTTGGGGGAGGGGCGCTAGTCGCCCCACCGTCCCGGCCTGCTTCTGCTGGGGTGACAGGCGGCCTCACCCCTAGGCCTGCACTAATAGAGGACGGAGATCATTAAGCGACCTCCGAAGTCAAGTCGCCGCCGCGCATCGCAGACTGGTTTGTAGTTTAAAGCCATCTCCTAACTTCATACGGATCTCTTTCCTTAAAGTAACACCAGTTCCACTCGTAGACCACATTGTCGCTTACGACCCGATGAGATAGAGGTCTATAGTGAGTCCATCATCCATAAAAAAAAACCCAGGTAGTTACCAAATAGTTAGAATTCAATTTATAAACATGAACATAAACAAAAATATAGCCAGACGTTACTGCGTTTGCTACCAGTGATAAACCACGCGTAGCTTACATACACTGTCTGGCCTAAAAGATAACAATATTTTATTTAACCAAAGGATAATAGTGAATTTGAACTCGCTTCAAAAGCTAACCATTGTTCCCCGCATTAAAACATCTGGCTTCTATCTGGCTATAGACATATTTACTTCAGAACAGAACCAATAAATAAAAGATTGTTCTGTTTGAGACATTTAAATCTAATAGCATGCTTTTAGAATGAAAAGCATTCTTGAAGCAAATCTTGAATAATGGTACCTAGTAAAATCTCTTTCATTTATACAATACTAGAGGTCTAACTCAGGCGTTACTGTCTGTAGAATGGGAGACGTTCCTCGATACTAAAGAGCGCCTTGTTATTTACAGCCTAGTTTACTTTAAGTAAAAGCTCAGGATGGACTTTATTGGAAAAAGAGATGACATTGTGGGATAAGTTGTATTAAATTTCTTAGAAACTTTTTTTCACAAAATTTGTGTATTTTACGCTACAATATTGCTACTCTCGCTATGATACAAAAAGTCTCCCACTTTGGCATTTTCAGATAGACTTAAAGTGAGTAATTGTGCCTTATACACTATTTTTCTTTTTCGCGTAGAAACCCCATGTGTTTCACCCCATCGGTGCCAACGATGAGATGTCCACACGGTATCCTCCCCAAGTGTCCATTGCCCGGTATCTCGGGTAAGACCCCAGGGTAACCGGCGGACTTTGGTCGCCATCGCGACCTCGCCTGTTGGCAGGCGTGTCCGTCTTGGCCTGCTTCTGTAAGAACGTCTGTAAGGAGTGCCTTATACGCTATACCTAAGATGTTTACTTCTTCCTCATTCGAGTGCCTATCCCGGTTGCATCCAAAGCTTGTACTTTATAGCCCAAGGTCCGCTCGCCTACTTTTCCTTACCATATTTTGATCCGGATGGCTTTAATCCCCCAACTCCGATACACCTATAAACGCCTGCGTCAGAGCCTCATCCGTCAATCAGTAGGTGTGCCATACCGGTATGCAGTTGAGGTTGGCTTGGACCTTGAAGATGTTGGTGGGGCCCATACATACTTCTATGTGATACTAACTGCAAATAACAAAGGACTTTCTCTCCAAAGGACTCCATTCAAGTGAAAGAAAACTGGTATAAACCTGCAATAGTCAGAATCGAAAGGAGATATGGGAGGAAGAAGAGAATTATACAGTCTGTAACAAAACTTGTGTCCGAAAAATATCAGAGGGTATCCTAAATACATAACAATATATGATATTAAAAATAATATATTAATGAAAATAAATTTAATATTTCGCAGTTTCGAACAGAGCTTAAGTGACCTATCTGACTTCGCCAGAATGCTCATACTACAACTGCTTCCTATTTTGGAGAACCTTTCGACTTCCTTCACGATACTTATACGATATGTTAAAAGGGTCGTCAGAAAACTAAAGACTGAAATTGCTGTTGCATACAACAGCTTTTTACAACCACTCCTTCGTGTATGAAATAAGCAACCAGTGGATATAAGACAATCTCAGAATTTAGCCAATTTTTAATCTATTGCAAAGGAACACTATTAAATGCTGTGAAACATGTTGTTCTATTGCAAGTTTAATTTTAACATGAGTTTAAATCTTTTAGGTAACTATGTGTAGTATATTTTATATATAAGTAATATCTTATAATATATGTAGGCATACATTATTTGTTTGTATGCATATATAGATAAATATATATAATATAATTTAGGTATTAATATTTATGTGTATTATGTACCTATTATATTTAACTACAATTAGTACGCCAAACAACTACCACTCAGTCCTACCAACACATTACCATCCAAAGATTACCTGGTAGAAATCGCTTCTAGCGATAAGGCTAGGTTATACTGCTTCCGTAGTCTCTAATTTTATAATACTTATGTATATTATGTTTACCTGGTGTACAATAAAGTGTATAATAAATAAATGATAAATAAATAAATAAAAATACCTTCACGAATCGGGTATTAGTTTTGTTACGGATTGTATTTAAACTCGAGCTAATAATAATATAGACAAAAAATAAGAAGTAGGTATTGTTTCTATTTTCAACCTTAGTTAAGTCTCCACATTAGGACTCTGTGTCACGGCGCGTCCTATCTCCTCCTATTTTATTACCCTATTCATCACAATAATACGTAAGAGCGTGTGTGAATGGTCCACTGTATGATATAAATGTTATCTGGCTCTTTCTTTAAAGTTATTCGCAATATATTTTCTGTATAAGTATATTTTTACTCTGTAAACATTTGAAAATAGTAAATTTTGAGGATAATCTGGTCACGCCTGGTATTTTATTGGTAATCTGATTCAATTTGAAGTAAATATAGCCCCATCAATTTTAAAGAAATATGTGCGTAGCAGCGAACTCTTGGTTGAGTGTTGCAATCAAGTTATAGATTTATTCTCATG
The DNA here is from genome assembly GCA_946251805.1 of Cybosia mesomella. Lineage (NCBI taxonomy): Eukaryota > Metazoa > Arthropoda > Insecta > Lepidoptera > Erebidae > Cybosia > Cybosia mesomella. The sequence continues at coordinate 8,355,282 of OX276406.1, forward strand.
TGAAGCCGGTTGTACCGCTAGTATTTAATATAAAACTGAGACTTCAAGAGTTAATTTCCAGGTAAGGTAAGGAAATGTATGATATTCATAGAAAGTATTACGAGTTTGTATGTAAAATTTATATCATCATATAAAGTCCACTGCTGAACATAGGCCTCCCCCATCGACTTCCATTTCGACCGGTCTGTAGCGGCCTGCATCTACCGAGTCCCGGCGCTCTTTATTAGGTCGTCTGTCCACCTTGCGGGAGGCCTTAACCTAACCTCATTCAATTAAGTATATGGTGACTAATATAATTGAAAACCTATCTGGTTTATGTATGAAAGAAGATGATGCTCCAGAATTAAACTTTTACTAAAATTAAATGAGTTTCAATTTATGCCTAATATTTCATTTTGAGATACCTCAAGTCAACCGTTATTCAAAGGGCAAAATATCACAGTCATATCTAGCAGACATTAAATCAAACATAATGATGTGGTAGGTACCTGTTGGCATCATAAACTTTCACGCGGCTTATTTTTTATTGTTTTACCACTCAGCTTGCAGACAAGCATATGGCCCACCTGATAGGAAGCCGTTACCGCGGACTTTAGACGTGTGCAACACCAGGGGCGTCACACTCGCGCTGCCGACTCTGTAAAAACCTTCTAATGCCCCTCTTGAAGAACCCCATATTTGAAGTTATAGCATGAATTGAAATAAAACTATTTTTAACGGATTCTATCGCGGTTTATTTGATGTTATTTTATATTTTACATTGATCCCGACGTTTCGGTTGCTCGTCGTTGACGTGACGGTTCGGTTTAAAAATAGTTTTATTTCAATGTGTAACATTTGCGTAAACTTTCGACATTATCATAATAGCATGAATTTTCAGTTTATTTCACAGAAAAATATTGATAATGGACTCCATTTTTTGTGTATTACAAAAAGTAAATCTTATAGTAATAAAGTAGTTTTAATGTTGTTTCAATGTAATTTTTACCATTGAATGGAAGTTCGATCACTATTCCACAATCTATACATTTTTGTGGTAAACTTTTCTGAAACACTATCACACTTTCAGGTTTGAGCTTTTGACGTAATAATTTATATTCATGTCTAGAGGTGTTATCATTTATCAATTATAAAATAATTCAAGCATTAAAAGATTATTCTGTTTAAACAAACTGCCTTCCAAATTATTACTAGGTAGAAAACATCGTGAGCCCTCCTAAAGCATCGCTTTTAGCTAGTTTTGTTATTTACGCTACTTGAAACGTTGGTATCAGTGTAAATAATAGAATAACACCAAACACATTTCGAAAGAATCCGTTAAAATAGTTTTATATCAATGTGTAATAATCTCATAAGCTTCCGACAGTACATGACGTTACTAAATCAAGTATGGTGTGTGTACGGTATACAGAATTAAATACAAATTCCTAGAAATTCTAAATGAAGCCATTAAATAGAATGATACAGTTTACAATTACATAATCATCGAGTATGGAATGTCCAGTAAGAATTTTATATTTCATTCTAAAAAATGTGTAACTAAAATCTAAAAAATAATGATATTGTGTGATAATTACTGATAATGAATATCACTAAGAAATTATGCATAGCGAATATTTTACTATCAACACTAAGCCCTGGTGCAGGTATTTTATTCAGGTGCTGCCCTGAGTGTGGCTGCGGGTATGAGGGATGGGGACAGCCCTTCACCCGCTGGTCTATCTACCCGCGAAGGGGACGACGTACATGTGTGACTGGACGTCACCCAATTGAGAGTTTCAAAGGTGTGGTGCCAACGTTAGTGGGCACGCGCTAGGAGGGGTCGCCATAGAAGTATTCTTGCATAGTTTCAGGCCCCCCCGACAAGGCGCAGAGCATGGCGCACCGTGGGGTTTAGTCCTCCGGCTATTGCCCCGTAACCGGAGGTGCCGTGCCTAACATCATTCCTCACGTAAAAAAAAAGGTATTTCATTCAGGGTTGTGAGGTCAGACGCCAGTCGCTTCCGTAAAAGCCGTTTAAGTCAAACCAAAAGGTGGAGACGGAGTAAGCGGACCTCGGATTGCGTGGTGGAAACTGTACATACCTCCAAAAGTGTGGTTTTGATTTGGTTTCCTGGGTCTATATCTGACATCTGTAGTTACGGAATGAATACCTTTTTTTTTTTTTTTCGTGCGGAAATCCCATTTGTTAAAATTAACAGTTTATATAATTGAAGGTTACATTTTTATAGCACAGTTCAAAAATCAGCCCATGTCCTGGTTGCATAGTGAAACCATTAAAAGTAAAACACAATCATGAGTAAGTCTGTACGAAATGTTCACAAAAGAGTTTCAAAGACGTTGAGTTCTGAGGGTCATTATTACCGCTAATTACCAAACTAACTTTTTAGGCAACGGATACATTTATGCTGACACTTACAGAAAGTTACTGCTATTAGATGAATGTGACAGTATTCTCTCAAAAGAAAAGGCAACAATTTATATGCTCACCAAAATGGATAAAAGCTCACCAAATTTTGTTGTACTGAAACAGTAAGAAGTGGTTATTTTTTATAACCAACCCGAAACCTATTTTGCGGTCGTTATACAAAAATAACCTTACCTAAAATAACCTGCAAAGCAAAAGCTTGAAACACAGTTCGGTGACCATTTTGACATACATTTTGGTAAGCATTCCGAATTTTTATTGGTAACACAACATCCATTTTGACGGCCTTTGTGGTGTAGCGGTAGTTCATTCGACTGCTACGACAGGGGGCGCGGGTTCGATTTCCGCTCAGTTCAAATATTTTTTTGAACGAATGCATGAATGCTATTTGCATTGGTCTGGGTGTTTCTATGTATAATATGTAAGTATTTACAAAAAAATAAAGTATATAAGTATGTTTATCCGCATTCTGGAACCCATAACACAAGCTAGTTAAACTACGCTTAAGACATAGTAAGCATGTCGTAGAATTCTTATTATGTCGTCGTAGAATTATAAATACAGAAATGCACTTATTTTAGGTGCGTTTCTGGTAAGCGTTCAAAAACAACGTAAGCGTTTCAACACAACAGACACAATACATCAGAAAATATTGCGTTCTTAAAAATAAAAACCCATTTTGGTAGTAAGATATTGTTGAAATTAATCATCGCTTGTAGTTACTGAGGCTGTGATCTGATTATTTTCACAATATTGCTTCCAGTTATGAATAGAATTATCCGTCCTTTGTGTCTTTTGTGTATTGGAATAAAGGGCTTAACGCATACCAACACAACTTATTGCGTACAGTAGAGTAGCCCTTACAAACATAATTTTTATCGAATTTGTCGGAATTATTAAAAATGTTGACCTCTGATGCGGTGATAGAGAGGAGTGGATAATAAGCTCTTATTATATTGTAGAAATATGGGAATGTAATTGTTTTATCTACACTCAAATCGAAAAATTCGAATTACGTATTCAAAGACGATTCTATGCATACGCACTTTATAAACGCATATACACAAAATTTAAAATTAAAGTTATTATAGTACCGCCAACTGTATCATAAACCTCATTATAGTATCGCTATCTTTTTTTATTCATTAAACTAGTCAAAGGTTTTAGGCTGAATATGAAAGAAAAGGCGCACGCATGTGCAGTTCGAACTGTGAAAAAAATGGCGCCCTTGTAACCTACCTACTTTGTTTAATTTAAATTTTTCCTATGAGTGAAGATAAAGTAGTGTATGAAACTGCATATAACTTAGGTATTAAAACACTCGAGTCAACCTATTATCGCATAAAAAGATAGATAGATAGATAGTTATAGATAAACAGACTCTCGTGTTTTAATACCCCTTCTTATATGACAGTTGCATAAACTACTATTATGATATTTCTTTCAAATAAATAACGTGTCATTAAAATTCTTGGGCAGCGGCTTACTGTCTTGATGTGTCTCATGCATATAGCTGGGGGACATTTTTTTTTTATACCACTCAGGTGGCAGACAAGCTCACGGCCCACCTGATGGGAAGCGGTTACCGCGGCCTATGGACGTGTGCAACACCAGGGGCGTCACACTCGCGCTGCCAACCCTAAGCATACCGGTGGCTAGTCTCTCAACAAGAACTCGTCGAAACTCTTGGCTGAGAGCTTTAGCTACGGTTGCCATTTGTCACTTATTCTGAGAACTATTTTATCTTTTCAAGAATATTCTCTTGAGAAAATATATTTTTCAAATAGGTTGATTGATTGATTGTTTGATTTATTTCCAGTAACCAAGACTTCATCAAGAAAAATTGGTTTCACTTAAAAATAAAACTTGAATATTTTATAATGAATCTTTAAAGAGATTGATTTGTAGGTTTACTACTGATCTGAAGGTAGAAAACATGTTGTATTTTAAAATTCACTTCCGCAATTAAACAAAATTACAGCTAGTCGTCATCAGAGACATAAAACAAGTAATGCTAAAGCTGAAGAAAATCCTGTTGTTGGTGAAAATAATGAGGGAAATGAAGAAGACGGTGGAGATATTGCATGGCCTACACCAGTATATGTGAAGAATTTTGAAGTACCAGACGTATTCAAGGAAGGTGTAGCGAGTGATAATGCAGAGGTTAGTAAGTATACTCTCTATCTAGTTTAATACATAAATAATACTAATCGATCTGATCGTGGGAAGTGAAGGAGAAAGTGAGGAAGCGGACACCGAGCTCTGAGGTGAAGGCTTCGGATACAGTCGGAACACACTGTGAGATGATGCTGATATTATAAAGAGGAACGTGATTAAAATTATTAATTATTATGAAATATTTGTGATATTTTCTGCCGAAAACACTAAAATATGTTATAACATCCCTTCTATAATTATCATTCAGGATAATAACAGCAGTGCTCTGTAGGAGGCGTATTCACCGTTCTCAATGCTGTTGTATTGTCTTTTTGACAGAGGTCTGACATAAAGATGTGCGACACAAATATTAAAAGCATTTTCATATGAGTACAAGGAAATTTCTATTCCTAATTCAGAGCATGGGCTTAGTGATGATACATGACGAAAAATTAGGCAATAATTGGAGCAAATAGAACGATTTCCATAGCCCCAATTTCACAACTATCGTCAATGACTAAAAAAAAATTGGATTTAACTGATTTAGATAAATCCAATTGTTAGGGATTTTCTTTAGAAAAGCCCTATTGCTATCGAGTTGTCGTCGACGTCGTCGGTGTCCTCGGTGTCGTCGGGACGCGGGATAAAACCCGACCCCACCAGCTGAGGCCGCGCTGGCGGTCAAGATCCGCCGGTAGCCCTGGGGTTATCCTTTCGAGGGCTTACCCGGGGTACAGCAATGGACACTTGGGCAGGACAGCGTGCGGTTTTAGTCGGTTCATGCACGACATAACCACCTCCGCTCGCCGGCGAGGGTGTATCCGAAGGGATTTCCGCACGTAAAAAAACCCCACCCCAGCACGAATCTATTACCGAAAACAACAACTCGATAGCTCATCTCCTTCATACCCAAAACCGTGACAGAAAATTGGCAACGACGACGTCGACGACGACAACTCGATAGCAATAGGGCTTTTCTAAAGAAAATCCCTAAAAAGACACGTTATTCCTTTATACTATTTTATTTACACCAATATTACAAAACCAACATACGTTACAGAAAAATTGACTACAATAAGTTTTCTTTTAGGTGGCTCCGCCCGCTATGAATTTTGATTCCGTTCCCGATTCCCATGGGAACCTATTCCAGGAATAAAAATAATAAATAATAATATTAGCAGAAAGTAGGATTCGTAGGATAGTAGGATTTCAGTCAAATAGTAGTTGCTCGCAGTTTCAAGGAATTAATAGTAGCCTATGTGTTATTCCAAGCTATACATTCAAACATCTTCACAAACTTTCACATTTATAACATTGTTAGGATTCCTAATGTTATTGTTACTGTAGTTCATGATTTGGTTTTTTTCAGGCCGCACCTAAAAAACGCCATGGGAAATTCAGGCAACGGTCTCATCCTCATTAAAAGAAGTATGAAGAGAAGCAATAGTATTAACCAAGACATCGGGGCTCCCAGTTAATGTAAACGTAAAATAAAGCAGTACACAGTGTCTCATGTAACCATTAACATAAACTAGTTTAATTATATTTTCTTCAATGGTCTATCGTCTTCTTAATCCAAGCGCCCATCCTAGAGGCATCGTTTGGTTTATACGATTTTTATGGAAATTAATACCATCTGACTTCCCAACCACGAGTGAACCCAGAGCCTCAATCAACTATCAATGGTTTATTTATTATTTTTGCAAAATAAAAGTTAAATATATATATACATGTATTCACGTCTATATTCTCGAAGGAGTAGGAAAAGGCAGACCGTATGTTCACAGTGCTCCAGTCACATTCGACCACATTGAATAGCGTGCGAGCCTTTTACCGCAATGGGGCAGACATAAAGAGTCACATAGATGGTAAACCACTTGACCCTGAACATTCCTCAGTCGACTTTTATGACTCCCAGGAAAGATACATATGATGCTGACGCATTCTGTATTTTTCTCTTATTCCTATAGCATAAAAAAAATAACTATTCTCTTTTGTAAATGTCACTTTTGTAACTTAAAATTATAGGTAAATATCTATAATTTTAAGTTACTAATTTATTATTATTAGTATAACTATCGAGTAAAACTCGAGTAAAACTCAATAAGCACCCAAAAAAATACAACTATATGACATGAATATGGCATGTTCTTTTCGAAGTTAAAATTGGCCAAAGAAACTTTGAGCAGCGTTATAGAACCATTTTAACAGGAAAAGTTTTCATGAAAAACGTAATATAATTTTGGGCTTCAAATGATCACGCTAAGCGCAACTTAAATGTATGTCTGAATAGACTATAAGCTGTATTTCGAAGGGGCATTTTGGGTATTCGAATAATTGTTTTTTGAGTTATTAATTATCCAGGATATATGCGGTACTTGCTTTTTATCTAACCGCGTCTTTGTACGGAAAACTTATAAAAATAAAATTATACATTATTTGTGGTTGTACATTGGAGATATTAAAAAGAAATATTCGGTTGAGAATCTGAACAAAAATTCCTGTCCATTTGCCGCTGATATCAGCTAGCGTAATATATAATAGTTTAATTTCCTCATGTATCTGCTCCTGATTATAGGTGTATTATCGTGTTTTCCTTTCTTAACTTAATTTGTCCAAAATTAGCAATAAAATGTATACTATACTAGCAACCCGCACTCACTTCGCTTCAGTTTATGAGTTTTTCTTTAACTCAAGCCATCGTAATTTACACATAATAAATAGCCTTTTATTTACGTGCGGAAACCTCCACGGGCTTCACCCCATCGGAGCTAAAGTAAGATGGGTATGTCAGATTTGAACCGACTAAAACCGCACGGTGTCCCTCTTGCGTCAGCCATGTGGTATGGGGAATCTGGTGTGCCCTAGGAAGGATATCCCAGAGACCCCGACCGGCTCTGGTCGCCAGCGCTGGCGACTCCTAACGCGTTATTGGAGATCTAATTCACCCTCCCCCTAAGAGAAGCGCGCGCGGAAACAAGACGCGCCGCCGCCCTGGGCCTGCTTCAACTAGGGTGACGGCTATATAGCCCCGACCGTCACCCCCAGGCCCGCGCTCATGGAGGACGGAGATCGTTCTGCGATCTCCGCCGCCCGGTGTGCCTTCTACGGCACGGGACAGACAGTGCTAGCTCTCTACCGTACCTTTTCTGCTGCCTCTTTTGCGCGCATCACTGCCTCGCAAAAGAAAGCGGCGGCGTTCCACACACACTCGCTGCCAGCCATGGCCAGCACCAGGGTCTGCAGCGTGAGGCTTCCCTCTCTTCGGCTACTTCAAGGTGACGGCGCGGCTCCATCCACTCTAGAGTGAAGCGGCGTGTCCATGGAGCAGCCCCGGCAATACATAATAAGTAGCCTGTGTTCATCGGGAATAATGTACCTTTCTAATGGTGACAGAATTTTGGGAACAGAAATCAGTGCAGTGGTTGTTGTTTATTTTACAAACTCACAAAATTCGTTCTCTTTGTAATCCATAATACATATAAAAATGAATTGCTGAATGGGTTGCTAAGTGCAAATCTCGAGAGCAGCTGAACCGATTTCGCTAATTCTTTTAGGTAGATTTCGATGAAATCGATCTACCTATTGATTTCTTGACTACTGTCGAATTTAAAAAAAATACTTCATAGGAGGTCTAGTTATGACCCCCTGAGTCCGAAATGACCACTGGTCAAAAAGTTTATATATATTTATATATGTATGTATGGTTCCACTTTCCAAAATTTGCGGCACTCTCACGGTCGCATTTTTGCCCCGATCGCTTTCAAACTGCGGTCAAAAATTGCTTGGGTGTAAACTTAGTTTAAGTTCGTGAACGGGTGGAATCCAGCCTAAGGGGACGGTAGGGCCTCACTTTTTGTGAAATCAGTTTTTCCCCAAAATTTCACGTTCCATGAAAGATATTCGAACCGTTCTAATTTTATCCCATAGTATACATGAATACCAACAAGTATTAATTATAAACCTATAAGATTAAAACTTTAACTAAAAGTGGAGGGGGGAAAAACCAAAATTTTTCGGGAAAAAATCATAAGTTCTAACCGGTGAACATTCTTGTCGTCGGAAACATTTTTAATCGATAGGCCATTTTTAAGTCCAAATTAAATGTCTGAAAAGTTTTTCGCTAAACTTTTCGTTTTCGTTGCTTCACGAAATCTACCTGTGCGTTCCCCCTGCGGGAACGGATTTTTTTTATAATATTCCTTGAAGTACGAGGATGGTTTTTATGGAGATAATTTTTTTAAAAATTGCCTGAAAAATAATAATTTTACAGGCCTGTTTGGGATAAATAGGTACCACGGGGCGAAGTATGCCACGGGTGAAACCGCGGAGGACAGCTAGTATTAGAATAGATTTAAATCGTATAGCATCTACACAGTAAAATAACATATTTTGAGTTGTTGTTGTTGTCCAGGGTCAGTCGGGGTGCGAGGGCAACCTTACACCCGGTTCAAGCCCGACGTAACCGCCCCCGCTGGCCGGCGGGAGGATATCCAAAGGGATTTTCCGCACGAAAATTAAATAAACAAGGTACTAAAATATCATTTTTATACCCATCATCAAACAGACTGTTGCATTAATGAACGTCTTCCTAATTAATTTATAAATTAGCTTTCATGGTCACAATTCATATAAACGTATGACTTCATAATAATATCAATATGAAAATAACGTTTTTTATATACATAGTTACACTAACAGAAAATACAGAACACTCATAGAATCACATTATGGTCCCATCCGGTTGTCCCTTTTTCCTGTAAACGAGTTTTATGCTGAAATGTACATGAAAAAAAGGTAAGTCAACACAATAAAATTATACGTGATAATTTTGTCTCAATTTTTGAAAACGAAAATGAATAAGCAACCATAAGGGATGTTACCTCAATCAGATCGACCATGTTATACGAATAGATCAGGTTAAGAGCACCGTAACCGGCCAGCATATATACAAACTATTATGAAAAATAAAAGCGAAAGGGACATACAGAAAGATACATTATCTACCTATCACCCAAAAACAGGTGTGATTACAACAGTATTTTCTACTGTGAAGTTTTCAACAAATTTTATTTATTTAGCCCCCGGCGCAATAACGACAGTGTGTTAGAAGTTTGAACTGTCTCTGTGTGTTATCTGTGGCATCATAGCTTCCGGACGGGTGATCCGATTTTGATTTTGTAGTTTGAAAGGTGAATCAGTCGGGAGTGTTCTTAGCTATGTGGGGGTAATATTTTTTTTAACATTTTTATTTCGGTTTCACTGTGACAGAGCCTCGTCCGTCAATCAGGATACCGGCTTCGGTATTCCGGCTTGAGGGTGAGTTAGTCCAGGTTGCATCGAAACCCAGCACTTTGTGGCCTATTTTTGGAGTGTTATAAATGTACGCATTATGAATCAAAGGAAAATATTTTATAGGACAAATAAAAGGAATATCAATGATATTTGTATAACATTGAAGAGTAAATGTTAAAGGTATTTCGGTGCGGGTCAAATAAATGGCAAACGATCGTGTAATTTATTTAAGATGTTGAACGTGTGGTGGGTTAAAAGGAAAATAGCCTACAGGCAATTTGCTTTTGTGAAATGTGAGAGTTTATAGCAAAACACATTAATAGATACACTCTCTTTGCGAAACCAACATTAATCATTTTTGATTTTAGCATCATCATTGCCTAGAGAACCTCCGAGGGAAAATGGACACCCAAAATACAGGTAATAACCTACATTGGGTGGCAGCGATTCATACACAACACATATCATTAATTACTTGTCATTGCTATTATATACTGAAACTATATACATTTCTGGTCACTTGGTTGAGTCAACTCTCCGTTAGCAAAATAATAAAACTTCAGAGCAAATTGCTGAGGAACGATTCTGCTCACTTGATTGTGTCTAAGCAAATACTCTCCGTTAGCACGACGAGAAAAACCCGACATATTATGCTTTAAGGATTCTCCAGGACGGTGACATTCAAACGCGGTTTTTAATGTCCGCGGGTTTTAACTTCCGTGGGATTATAATTAATTATACTGATGAATGTGGATGGTACATCCGATCACAGTCCATCTTAGTATGCAAAAGGCGTATTTTAATAATGGCATGACTCAGCCATTGTAGGTGTGCTCCTTTTTACCGCCTGATAAAATATCATTCAGTACTTTTTTCAGGCGGCTAAAGAAAAGATCCCGCAATGTATGTTTCATGGCAGCCTCAGAAATATCGAACGCTTCTGACATACTAAGATATTTATAGGTATCATTTATCGAGACGGATTTCCGTTGTGAAGAATCTGAAGAAGTTCAATTCTTTCAGATTCCACAATTCCACTGCACATTTTTCTACACCAAACTCCATTCTGATAGAATTACTAAAGGTGTCAGTTACCTCAAGTAATTCTAACAGTAGGGAGTCGATGGAGGCAAAAAAAGGTATACCTCGATAGGGCTATATTCTTAATCATTAGCTTAGTTGACATAACACAGGTAGGAAAATTAGTTAATTCGTAATCTAGATAACCTGTGGGAATTATCTGCTCAAAAGTATTTTTTTTGATCACGTGAGTATCTATCAAGTCAATACTGGGTGAGAATCAGTTAACCGATATTAGTTTTCATTCATTTTTTTCATTCTTAACACACTTCACACTCATGCACTGTTTGATTCGGAATTGAACATTTTCACGCTTAAAATTATAAAGATAGTTTAAGATTCATGCGGAAAATTTTTCTTTTTGCATTGGTCTTGATATTTTTATGAAAAAAGCCTTTTTTTAATTTATTTTTTTTCGTGCGGAAATCCCTTCGGATACCCCCCCGCCGGCCAACATGGGCGGTAATGTCGGGCTTGGACCGACTAAAACCGCACGCCGTCTCGGGTCTGCAGACGCCGGGGTGTAAGGTTGCCCATAGAGCATATCCCTCGCACCCCGACTGAACCTGGGCCGTCTCCGGTTTCGAGATGGCCCCCTCGGGTTTGGGAACCACCGTGTCCCCGTCTTGCCCCGGGGGAGGGGTGCTAGTTGCCCCACCGTCCCGGCCTGCTTCTGCTGGGGTGACAGGCGGCCTTACCTGCCACCACCAGGCCTGCGCTCATGGAGGACGGAGGTCGTCAAGCGACCTCCGGCGCCTGAGTCGCCTGCGACGCGCGGCCAGCAAGTTGTGGGCTCGGCGGGCCGGGAGAGTTCTAAATCTCTCCCGGGCGTGCTCCGCCATCTCCTTCGCGAGCATTACATGCTCGCAGAAGGAGGTGGCAGCGGCCCACGCGCTGGCGCTCCGCACCATTGCCGCAATCATGCTGCCGAGCGACAGGACTCCCACCCCGATGGCTGCCACGAGGTCACGCCTCGTCACCTCCCACGCCGGGCAGTCCGCCAGCGTGTGCAGCCCTGAGTCCTCGCTCGCGTCGCCGTGATGACACTCAGGCGTTGGCTCCTTCCTGATCCGATGCAGGTGGTTCCCGAAGCACCCCTTCCCGGAGATCACCTGCGTCAGTCGGTACGAAAGGCTTCCGTGTCGCCTCTCTAGCCAATCCTCCATGATGGGCCTTATCGCCGCTTTGATGGATTTTCCATATTGGAACACCAGTACATGTTATTACATTATAAATCTAGTGGGGCGGAAATCACACAGTGATTGTCAAACTTCGGGCCAAACTTAGATATTTTTGTTGCAGTATTTTTATTCAAATTTACAGACCTTAGGCTTTATGCATATTATTCGACGCGTCTTTATATATTGAGCAATAACTATGAAGAAAATGAAATCAAATCAAACGTCTTCGACGTCAAAAACACAAAAAAATGATTTAAAAATTTAAAAAGCTCATTCGAAGTGGTCTCCATTGGCAGCATTTATATTTCAGTTTCTTTCAGAGTCTGGTTGTTTTATGTAAATATACAATATACGCATTGTCATTGTCACTCAAATGTCAAAGTCAAATACGCGTTACTCTGATAACTCGAAAGAAACTCACTTGTAAAAGTTTTTTAGGGACAATTTGTATGGTAGGTACCCGAAACCTTGAACGTACAAACCCCAAAATCTAATCAGTTCTTCCCATTAACCAAACAAGATGATTGGCGAAAGAATTTTTTAAATCGGATAAGTGGTTCTTGAGTTATTGCGTAAACAGACATCCAGACATCCAGACATCCAGACATCCAGACATCCAGACCAACAGACAGACCGACACAAAAATTTTTTTTGCTTAATTAGACTTAGAATCATGTGAAACGTCGAGAAAAGTGATAAAAAGTGGGTGTAAGATTTTGATATTTTTTGCGTGATTTTAAGACTTCGGTGTCCACCTGGTTGGTGGCCCGAAGTAATTGAGTCGCGACGTAGCGATGGATCTTTCGCGTAGTGTCATTAGTCATGTATTTGCATAACATGTATAATAATAGCATTATGAAAGCAGATGAAAATTATTATACATGCCTAAAACGTGTCAAAGACGTTTAACAACGCACTGATCACACCAAATCAAAAACCAAACCGGCTAAGCTACCCAATTTAAAAGATTCGATATTTATTTTAAAAGCATTTTAAACAGTCACGGTGTTTATATAGACTCAGTGTCACCTCTTCCAGTATCTTACATGACAGTTTTTTATTATTTTTGAAAGTAATGTATCTACTTAGTCTTACTCCTCCAAAAGCTAAAAAGAAATCAATTCAATAAAAATTTTAAGCATTTTGTATGCTTACTTTTTCTAAAGATTTATATCGGAAAAAGAGAACATCTAGAACGTGAAATCAACCCGCGACCAGTCCCTTACAGGGGGAATGCTCTGACCAGCTGGGCTATCTAGACACGTCCCAGATATTCGAAATTCTCCGATATATTACATACGTCTTAAGGCGACGCTGGAGCCGTCTACCGTAATTCTTGCGAACTACGGAAACAATGAATAACTTTAGTCATTTTTAAACAGTGTTTTTTTTTATGACTCCGCCTAATTAATTAAATTAAATTTTTAAGCATTTTGTATGCTTACTTTTTCTAAAGATTTAGATCGGAAAAAGAGAACATCTAGAACGGGACTTGAACCCGCGACCAGCCCCTACAGGGGGAATGCTCTGACCAGCTAAGCTATCTAGACACGTCCCAGATATTCGAAATTCTCCGATATATATGTAAGTATATATCGGAAGTATGTATGTAAGGGACCGGTCGCGGGTTCAAGTCCCGTTCTAGATGTTCTCTTTTTCCGATCTAAATCTTTAAAAAGAAATCATTTTCATTTAATAACTTATCCTTCCTTCATTACTGAGCCTACATGTACAAAATCTAATGCATATTTAACGACTTGTCAAAGGAATTTCACGTTACATCGAAGCGAAGTATGATGTCAATAAAATGACCGTGATGATTACGAGCTCAGCTATCAGTTCATTGGTGTGTAAGCATAAGGGCGATGTAGTGGGATAATTGACTTATTTTGCGTCATCTAATGTTTTACGACCTATTAGCGAAATTTATTTGATAGATGCGTACTGTATTGTATACATCAAATACAGTGATTAAATAGGAACAAATCAAATCATATACCACACTACTATCTCGAAAGCCGCTCTAATGTTTTGAATAAAAAGTGATATTGAGAAGAGGTTTTACTTTTTAAATTTACCTATATGGGTGACTTCCTTAAAAAAAAACAATATATACGGTTGAGGCGGACATAGATCAGTCCGCACCGATGATGCACCGTTGAAAGAGTGTAGTCGTTGTAAGTGGAAACTAGCCCTATCGAGCAAGACGTTTCTTTCTTCGATGACTGAGCCTGTAGCGATGACCGAAAGCACAGAATAAATAATAGTACAAGTAAGGCACTGTGGAAAGTAATTGATGCCTGGCTGTCCCTAGTCACCTGCCTGTATGAAAGTTGCCTTTGATTTATTAAAACATATAACGACTGCGCTACTGAAATTACAATTTCAATTTACACATTCTATTACATAATTTATAATATAATATTATTACATATTACGTTGAAACCATATATGAAAAATTAAAATAAGATATATTATGTCCTACCCCTTCGGGGATACAGGCGTGAAGTTATGTTGTTTTTTTTTTTTTTTTATATTTAGGACACATCAATTTGACTTCACCTCGCCTGATGGTAAGCTGAAGGTAAAGTCTTAGGAAAGAGGGTCACCATTACATACACGTATCATGTTAACAATGGTGGCACTCAGCTTGACGGCCTCATCAGAAGAGGATTGTCGTCGCAGCACCGCGTGACACCCACCGGTTCCACCAGTGCTGCGACCACAATCCCCCTGCCCGGCTATGCACTTGCTGACCCCTGAACGCAATCAAAAAGAAATTTGATTACTATGGAGAGTTTTTCGCAATCGTGCACGTTGTTATGTTATGTCCAAAAAAATAATGATATAATATAATAAAAAATAACGTTTATAAGTTTTTCATCATTCTTATCGGAATCTCTAAATCCAACCTGTCATTGCCTCAATTAATTGTTATGTCATCGTGTTAGATTGAGACTAAAATCTGACATAACTATTTCGTGACCATTTTCTGTTTCTAATTTCTCTGAATACAATTTGACGGTAAGTATTACGTCGACACCTCGCAATTAATCAATTTTATTTATTATTTATTATTACGTATTGATTACACTCGTCCTAATACCTACTCACTGAATTAATCAAAAATTAATTAATCAAAAATCATAGTTGTGGTGAAATAGTTTGAAACGAAAATAACAGTTTATTTTAATAGTATAATAGAATTTTATTGATGATTTCCAGATTACATGCTGTTTTCTCTGGCTAACTCATAGGAGGAAAAGTGTGAGTATATTTAACTTACTACAATAATCAAATCGACTAGCTAATGCCGGCGGCTCCGCCCGCGCTGAGGTGGGTAATCATTTTATGGTCATATCTCCGGTTCTACTTCAATTTAATTAGCCTATTACAGTCCACTGTTGGATATAGGTCTCTCCCAATGTACGCCATAGCACCCGATCCTCGCCTTGCACATCCAGTCTATCCCAGCTACCTTTTTCAGGTCATCCGTCCATTTTGCGGGGTACATCCTAACTTCCGTTTGCTGATTCGCGTTCTCAACTCTAGGACTTGTTTGCTCCATCTACCGTCAGTCCTTCGGCAGATGTGGCTAGCCCATTGCCACTTCAGCTTGCTTATTCGGCGGTTGATTTTAAGTCTAACTAAGACCTTTTTTATAGAAAAAACCGCATCAAAATCCGGTGAGTAGTGTTTGCGTCTATCGCGAACAAACAGACAAACAGATAATCAACCAACAATTTCAAAAAAAATATTCTTGTGTTCCAAATAGTTTCATTTTTTTAAATATCTCAAATGTACAGACATAACTAATTTGCAATTTTATAATTGTATAGAAAAGTATGGTTTTAACTACTCTAATAATATAGCGATAGAGAGATCTTAACCAGACTCTCACTCTTCTTCCCGACGCGCGCCATGCCGAAACTGAAAACAGGTACTGTAGATAATATCGAAGTTAAGTATGCATGTAAAATGTTGTAATTTCCTTTTTCCAATTTTCCTCTTTTCCGTTCATTTTCCAGGTGGCAAGGAGAGAATTAACATCTCTGATGTGGTAAATATCTTTAGGCTTAATTAGTGGATAACTTAATCAATCTGAAGAAATATTAGTATTCTAATGAAGTAGTCTACCGCGTGAAAAGGTAAACAATATTAATTTACTGCCAATAATGATTTTACGTGAAATTGCCGGATATATTACACCTTAATCTCGAACTCGACATCAACATCGTGATCACAAGTATCGAGTTGCCTAATAAAGCAGAAAAAGCTGCGTAAAAATATTTTAAAAGTGACCAGGGTTGTTATTTGTTGTCTTTGTCCCTTTTACGATAGCTGACAATTTGTATCAACCTGCTGTCAGCTGTCGTCTATTAGTATAATCGCATCAGTGTTCGTGTTTTTTTTTTGTTCAATACTCTCAAATTTCACTGTTATTTTTTAATACCTTACTAAGTAGGTACCTGTAACATACTATTTATTTAAGTTTTGGTCAGTAGAACAAAATACATTATTATATTTTGATATTATTAAAAATACAATACTAGCTAATAATAAAATTTAAAATCAGCTAGTGCCCCAAAACTTCTATGAACTATTAGACAAGCAGATCTGAACAGAAATAGTGTTACAGATTTTATTGAAGGAGTGCGAGGCGAAGTAGTACATTAAAAGATAAATTGAAAAACACGTAAAGAAGGTTAAAGGATCCAAATGAAACTTCCAATAAAGGTTATAAATTTTCAAAAATACTTTTATCAGTCGCTTCAGAAAAATTACGGCTTAATAACGCTACGGACCCATTATACCACCGAATGACACCAACGATGGTATTTGGTATTTTGGGTATTTTTTAATCCCCATGATACCGCCGGTAGTGTCAAGGGTATTATTCAATCCCCAAAACAATAAAATAATATAAAATTGAATAAGAACATCATCAGGGATGACGTTTACTTATAAGGCAGACACGTAGGTATGTCATGGGGAATGCATTGTCAACCAATAGTTCTCTATGTACATGGGTATTTAATAAATGTTGACAATAGTTGATGTAGTTATGTATGAATTTATAAGCCGGATAAGTGGCAAAGCGGCTGTCAAGTGATTTCAAATAAAAATATTTTTATCTTTAAATAATAATACACGTGACATCACCAGTTTTTTTTTTTTTTTTTTTTTTATATTTAGGACACGTCAATTTGACTTCACCTCGCCTGATGGTAAGCTGAAGGTAAAGTCTCAGGAAAGAGGGTCACCATTCCATACATGTACCATGTTAACAATGGTGGCACTCAGCTTGACGGCCTCATCAGAAGAGGATTGTCGTCGCAACACCGCGTGACACCCACCGGTCCCACTAGTGCTGCGACCACAATCCCCCTGCCCGGCTATGCACTTGCTGACCCCTGAACGCAATCAAACCGAATTTCGTTACTATGGAGGGTTTTTCGCAATTCTTATTCAATTTTATATTCTTTTATTGTTTTGGGGATTGAATAATACCCTTGACACTACCGGCGGTATCATGGGGATTGAAAAAATACCTTTGACACAAGCGATGGTGTTATTCGGTGGTATTACGGGTCCGTAGCGCTAAATATCATATTACAAAATACGTATACAATAATTTTGTGTAGATTACAGATCATAGCTAAACAATTGAAGTGAATTTATGAAACGTAAATCACCAAAATTTTTCTCCGTACAATTGGTCTGGTAGTAAACATAGAAGTGTTTGATCAAGGCAGTTATTACTAAAGTCATTTAGGTGTCTTCTACTGGAACTGCAGTTGTAGTAGTAGTTGTGCTAGTACTAGTAGAAGAAGTTGTAGGAACAGTTGCAGTTGATATTGTAGTTGCTATGGATGTTGTTGGAGGCGTTGTTATTGGTGTAGGTAAGAAGCATGATAGGTTGAATCCCGTACAGAATAGGCACACTGCCTGTGAAAATAAAATACATATTTTATTAAATGAATATAAAATGTTGATGTTAAGTTTTCTTTACTAGTTAAGCTAAAAGTACGTTAACAAACTGTCGACAAATATTAGATGTAAGAGAGTGAACCAGAAAATATCAAATTTTTCTCAATTAATACGTTGAGCTGTTACAGCATGCAGAGGTAACAAACATTCACAAATACTCATAAACTTTTCGGATATAAATGAATAAATAAAGCGACGATTGTTAATTAAAAGATAGTACCTAGTACTTAAATTGAAAAATGTTATAAGTATTAATTGTTACAATTTCTTCTTTTTAATTCATTAGTAAGTATTCTATTAACATATGTATATCAAATACTAACCTTAAGGTAGCGAGGTTGGTAGGAATGTTTACAAATCTCAATCAAATTTCCAAAGACTGGACCTGGAACCCTGAGAACTGATAATATCACGTGTCAATAAAATAAATGAAAAAGTATAAATAATTTACTATAAGTATTTCAAATATAATCTAAATATATTAATAAGCAAACATTAGTTATACAGTACAGTCCCACGATAACTGTAATAAAAAGCAAATTCATTGAAAATCTGTCTAATTCTTGAAAATAGTTTTTTGTTTTTACCTGAGCGTTCAGTGCTAAACTCCAACTTATCTAAAAAATAAGATCCTGAGTCAGATAATAATATGACAAGTAAATCGCGAAGCGAGGGCATGAAATTAAACCTTAACCAAAGTCATAAGAGAGTCTCTAAGTCTGAATAAAGTTATGAGACTTACAATAGATAATACTACAAAATGTTGTAGTCAATTGATGATACAACAGCAGATGAAACAACTTAGATTGAATAAAACAAGAAAAAATATATTAATAATTATAACTGTGTAGATATTGTTACTATACTCTAAAACTGAACGCTCTTCTTCTTAACATGATGGTTTCACCGTCTAACCATATTTCATACTAATTGTAACGCCTTAATTTTTGACAAATGATGAAGACCAGTTTTTATATATATTGCGTCTATTCACCTGATTTATACAAATATTAGAGGCATAAAAGTCAGCAGGTACCTACGTTCAACCCGAGGGGGCCATCTACCCGAGGGGGCCATCTCGAAACCGGAGATGGCCCAGGGTCAGTCGGGGTGCGAGGGATATGCTCTATGGGCAACCTTACACCCCGGCGTCTGTAGACCCGAGACGGCGTGCGGTTTTAGTCGGTTCAAGCCCGACATAACCGCCCCCGCTGGCACGCGGGGGGGTATCCGAAGGGATTTCCGCACGATAAAAAAAAAAAAAGGTACCTACCTACGTTCAGTTTTAAATTAGATGATTTCAATATTCTGTTGATGTTGATTCTGTTGATGATTTCAATAGGCTGTGTGGTGCCGGCCTAGAAGAGAATAGCACCAACCCAAGTCTTCCCGTGGGTGTCGTAAGAGGCGACTAAGGGACATATCCGGGGGCGGGCAGCAGCACCCCCGCAGAACAACCCCTCCAACAAACTGCGATCCCCAACCCGCCTGCCCAGCGTGGGGATTATGGGCACTACCCCCAAATGAAGGAAACAGCCAAAAGATGGCCCCCAGTTCCCGGCCGCCTCGCTATCCCTGGTCATGGTAGCGGAAATGGTAACGGCGGGGCAGGGGGTGCTAAGAATCCCCGGGCTACAATAGGCTACCAAACCCTTCACAAACTGACCCTGGCTACGTATAACGGACGCACTCTGAGGCTTGACCATCATCTAGCGCAGTTGGAAGTGGAGTTAGAGAACATTAAATGGCATGTTCTCGGGTTATGCGAAGTCCGTAGAGAGGGAGAGGGCACCGTAACCCTTGACTCGGGCCATCTTCTCTACTTTCGCGAGGGTGATAAAACATCCCAGGGTGGCGTAGGTTTCCTCGTCAATAGGGCCCTCTCTAACAACGTTCCAGAAATCTCCAGCGTGTCGAACAGGGTAGCGTACCTGATCCTTCGGCTATCAAAGCGGTATAGCGTGAAGGTTATTCAGGTCTACGCACCGACCTCGGCACACTCGGATGATGAAGTGGAGGATATGTATGAAGACATATCCAAAGCCTTGCACAACACCACTAAGGCTCACTTCAACGTTGTTATGGGGGACTTTAACGGCAAGGTGGGTACCCAGTCTGGGTACGAATCCCGTATAGGCCCGCATGGTTATGGAGTTAGGAATCACAGGGGACAAATGCTTGTCAACTTCCTTGAGAAAGAGGGACTATTCTTAATGAATTCCTTCTTTAAGAAACAGCCTCAAAGGAAGTGGACATGGCAAAGCCCCGACGCTGTGACAAAAAATGAGATCGACTTCATCATGACGGATAGCAAGCACATATTCAGAGATGTCTCAGTGATCAACAGGTTTAATACCGGATCTGATCACCGACTGCTCCGAGGCTCTCTGAATATCAACCTAAAGCTTGAAAGAAACCGTTTGATGATGTCCACGCTCCGACCTAACCCAACCCAAATCATGGCGGGCACCGAGAAGTTCCAGCAGCTTCTCGGGGAAAGATTTGTTGCCTTGGAACCCACTGATGACGCTGACGAGACCCTACACAATCTGGTCGAAACGCTGAGAGACGAGGGCATCAAGTTCTGCAAAAAACAGCGCACTGGCAGGAAGTCCAAACTCTCGGATGAGACTCTGGGGCTGATGGCAAGAAGACGGGAAACCACCCAAGCGACTTCGTCAGACAGGTCACACC
This sequence comes from Cybosia mesomella, assembly GCA_946251805.1. Taxonomy (NCBI): domain Eukaryota; kingdom Metazoa; phylum Arthropoda; class Insecta; order Lepidoptera; family Erebidae; genus Cybosia; species Cybosia mesomella. The sequence goes on from OX276406.1 coordinate 8,376,108, forward strand.
TAAACAAGGAAATTGCGAAGATGGTACTGCGCGACCTTCGGAGCTCCAACACACGCCTCATTGAAGAGGCGATAGAGCGAAACCGAGGGTCCAAAGTATTCACTCAGCAGCTTGGAAGGAGCCATCTGACGAAGCTCATAACGCATGACGGGAGGACCGTCTTGTCGAAGCCGGAGATCTCCACCGAGATAGAGGATTTCTATGGCCGTCTGTATACTGCACATGCTCCCCGTCCTCGACGAGACGACCATGATTCCAGAGCCACCCTGACACGCCACTATACCGTGAACAGACGAACTGCCTGATATCAGTGAAGACGAGATCGTGTTAGCTCTGAAGCAGCTTAAAAATGGAAAAGCCCCCGGTGAGGATGGAATTACTTCAGAGCTTCTGAAGGCAGGAGGAGCTCCTGTCATACAGGAGTTACAGAAGCTCTTTAACGCCGTCCTTCACAGTGGGAGAACTCCTAAGGCGTGGAGCGGGAGTTTGGTTGTTCTCTTTTTTAAGAAGGGTGATAAGACCCTCCTTAAAAACTACAGACCCATCACACTCCTGAGCCACGTCTATAAGCTATTTTCACGAGTGGTCACGAATCGTCTCGCCAGGAGACTCGACGAGTTCCAGCCACTGGAACAGGCTGGGTTCCGCGGAGGATATGGCACCATAGACCACATTCACACAGTGAGGCAGATTATACAGAAGTCCGAAGAGTATAATCAGCCCCTGTATCTCGCTTTTGTGGACTATGAAAAGGCATTTGACTCCGTCGAAACTTGGGCTGTTCTGGAATCCTTACAGCGATGTCAAGTAGACTATCGTTATGTCGAGGTGCTGAAATGCCTTTACGAAGCCGCCACTATGAGTGTCCAAGTACAGGGTCAGCAGTCTAAACCCATCCAATTGCGCAGAGGAGTGAGACAGGGGGATGTCATATCCCCGAAACTGTTCACGAGCGCATTGGAAGATATGTTTAAGACGCTGGACTGGAAAGGTAAGGGCATAAATATAAACGGCGACTACATCTCACACCTGCGATTCGCTGATGACATAGTCTTAATGGCGGAGTCGCTAGAGGAGCTAACCCAGATGCTGGACGGCCTAGCTTCAGCCTCGCGACGCATCGGTCTTGGCATGAATTTGGATAAAACCAAAGTCTTGATCAATGGCCACATTGATCCAGGACCGGTCGTCGTGGATGGAAATTGTTTCTGAGTACACTTACCTCGGGCAGATTGTGCAGTTGGGTAAAAACAATTTTGAGAAGGAGGCCAAGAGGAGGATCCAGCTAGGCTGGGCAGCGTTTGGGAAACTACGTCGGGTCTTCTCGTCATCCATACCGCAGTGTTTGAAAACGAAAGTTTTCAATCAGTGCGTCCTACCCGTAATGACCTACGGAGCTGAGACGTGGACACTCACGGTAGGGCTGGTCCACCAGTTCAAAGTCGCTCAGCGAGCTATGGAAAGAGCTATGCTCGGAGTTTCTCTGAAGGATAGGATTCGTAACGAATACATCCGACAGAGAACCAAGGTTATCGACATAGCTCAAAGAATAAGCAAGCTGAAGTGGCAGTGGGCCGGCCATATCTCGCGAAGAACCGACAACCGCTGGGGTAAACGTGTTCTTGAGTGGAGACCGCGACTCGGCAAACGTAGTGTAGGACGCCCTCCGGCCAGGTGGGATGACGATCTGCGAAAGACTGCGGGCAGATGCTGGATGCGGCAAGCTGAAGACAGGGCGCTATGGCGCTCATTAGGGGAGATCTATGTCCAGCAGTGGACTAGAATAGGTTGATGATGATGATGATGAATATTCTGTTTATCTAGGATTGATTGATTTTTCTGTTGAAATTCGACGCAACACTTATTTATTTTATTATATACTCATGACGACAAGCTGAATCGTAAAGTTTTAATAGCCGTTGTTAGGGCATTATGTAAGTAGAACAATTTCTGCACATTTATCTGCTATGCCTAAAACTTGCAACGAAGTAGATTAAAATATGGGTTTTCAAAATACTAATAAAAGAACTACATAAGAAATTAAAAAAGACATATTACTTAACGCCATAAAGACCCATACTAAGCATGGCTAATATAATAATATGAATTCTAGAATGCGTATAATCATAATTAAGTATATATCTTGAAATATTTGTAAGTACATTTCCTTTATTAAACTTTAAATACATATAAATTATATTTAAAAAAAAAATGTATTTATAAATATAAAAAATAGTAGCCCACCGGCATCGGGTACACAGGGACCAAGCTACCGGTGGTTAGGGCTCCAGAGAGAGGAATTTCCTCACAATATGTGCCGTGTCGAGGAGCACTGCCTTCTGCATCAAGCCCTTGACCCAACTGCCTAACGCGAGCCTCTTGAGATGTTGATGGCTCTTGGCAATCACTCCTTGAACCGATACAACTATCGTAACAATAATTGCCGAATCCACACTCCACATGTCGAGTACATTTATTATTATAGTTCATAGTAACAGGCAAACTGAGCGGGAATCGAACCCGCGACCTCTGAGCAGTCGAATATTCTTCTATTCAATAATTTAAAAAAATTCAAAGATATTTGAAAAAATGTATGTTTTTTTGTTTATTGGCAATACAAAGGAGGGACTGTGAATTGAAATTTAATTGGATTGATCATTTGAAATGGAATTGGTTCATTCAACAGTAATGGCTCGAAAAGAGCTATAAATTATAATTGTAAACATAAACACTCCTCTCTTTTGAAAATATTATTTCTTTTGTTGACAGTTAGTAATTACAATTGCGAACAATTGTAAAATCCTCTCACAAAATTTTTGATCTGAAACTAATGAAAAATAAATTAAAAATAAAAGACTAACCTCCAATACTTTCGATTGGGACACAATACGATGTTGAACAATATATAATACTGAACAAATACAACGAAGTCACGAATAATAAGGACGCCATGACTGAATCCACTCGAGTCGATGTGAATAATGGCAAAAATCTGTAGAACTTCGCCTTAGGAAATAATATTAGCATGGCGGAGCTTCCGTTGGGAATACTATGGATATTCCTATTTTAAAATATTTGATTGAATTCTCTCTTCATAAGCAAGTTTAATTTATTAGTGAAGTCTCAGTTATCTGTGCCAATGTTTTAGGAGGAAAATTTGAAGATAAAACGTAAAAAGTCTCAATTTATTATTTACTTCACAACTAGCAAAGAAGTTATATAATAATAACTAGATGTTGCCCGCGGCTCCACCTGCGTGGATATCGGTTATCATGCGTGGACGTCTATACGAACTGTCATCTCCTATTTCTTGCCCTCCAGGCTGAAATTACAAAAACGCTCTAAAGCATATGTATTTATTATTAGTGCTTATAATCAAAGTTCCATGGTGAAATCTTCGAAAATGATGAACGTTCATTCAAACTTCCATCCGCTATTTTAACCCCATCAAGCCATTTTGTCGCTATAAAAGCCTATGTCCTTTCCCAAGCTCTAGTTCGTCTCTGAACCAAATTTAATTAAAATCGGTTCAATGGTTTAGGCGTGAAAGCATAACAGACAGATAGACGGAAAGAGTTACTTTCGCATTTATAATATTAGTATGGATAAATATTATACAATTCAACTACGGTACGACACAAATTTTATTAAACAGAATTGAAAGTTGCTAGAGATTCCAACATCAAGGATCTTCATACTGTTAGAGATGATGAAGGCAAAGAAATTCGTAGCGTTCAATGCACCGACTTGTATCGTAATGGGGTTAAATTGAATTAATTTTAGTCTTACCCCGTTATTCATAGTTGTAGAAGCAGTATTGTATTTCACATACGACTTGGTCGCCACTTTCTTTTTTTGTCGATCAAGTATTATTGTTGTGTTCCTACTAGCGTCATTCGCAAAGTAAAGGTTTCCGTCAGTGGGCAGTATATCAATCATATGCAGAAGAAACTAATTTAGAGGCATAACAGAGGCCAGCGAGATATCAGCGTTATATTTATGGAGTTAGAGCAACTGCCATCTATCCATCTATACCATTTACAAAGTCTCTAAGGCAGCCCGCATAAAGCAATTTTGATATAAGAAAGCCTAATCAGCTTTGTCGCCTACACCTCACTTGAACTCTCAATGGCTTTCGCTCAAATCTGAGTGCAATACATATTAGGGTCCCCGGGTAAGCAGCTGTGGTATAAACCGTACTGTCAGTTATTTAATGCCTTGTCTCTCTCTATGATGTAACTAAGAGCAGTTTGTTATTCATACATGTGTACATAAAATAATGACTGAAAGAAAATAGAAGATTATATGATATACTCGTATATAATATTCGTATTACCTTGTATGTAATATAAATCTAAAAGTAATTTGTTCGTAATGAATAATGGAACATTTTCATCTAAAAGTTTCTCGGGTCAGAAGTAACACGGTTTTTTGTGTGTATTTTGTATTACTAGAATCAGTTGAGTTTGTACTAATACAGTTCTACCTTATCCCGTATTTGTCAGCGTCGTATGTTTAAACTATAGTATCATTTAGAATATTTAAGTAATAATTTTCTTTGGTCTTTTAATATTGTTATCTTCCTGTCTTTAACATGTTCTTCGAATACTCGGTCTTTTGTTTCTTCATTTTGTGCCAAAAGCTCATGTCAGAAAAGACAGTATTAATTGTTATGAAAGCGATACTCTACGACAGGTAACACGGTTTTGATTTGGTACATAATATAATATCCCAATAGACGGTACATTGATGACGTTCCAGAAGATCAAGCTTCGTGAATACTTTGTAAATGCGCGCTCTCTAAATTGCATCCCAGGCATAATACGCCAACAATTCTTAAAACTGTGCCTCGAATGAACTCAGTCACCTATTCGTTCCAGCATACTAATACAGGTAATATATTCCTTTATGAATATACTAACTCCCTAAGTGCCAATAATAAGTAAAAATATGTTTCAGAGAATGAAAGAAACCTATCTTATCTAAAGGTACACGTTTAGTGGTTATCTATTTAGGTTACTACATGGACAGGCATGCCATAAAATTGATAGCTAATTTTACATATTTCGTCTATCCAGAGCTTTCGTCTCGTATATTTTATGTTGTCTGAAGGTTTTTGATATACTGGTGCGGTTTAGACTAACGATTTGAAGCGGTAGACCGACGGAGATTATTGCACAGGTACTGCCTTTGTGATTATTCGCTTTTTATTTTTATTTAACGAGCTAAACTGTTGACTGCGAATTGTATCTCGTAAATTGTTCATAAAATGCTTCAACTGTTATCTTGGGTTCTTTTTTGTGTGGAAAGCGTCAGTAGATATTCATGGGTAAGGCTTAGCATTTGGTCTTGTAATTAAATGATCATTTTTGGTGCTTTATAAATATTAAAGTAATAATTATCAAATTTCTCATCTTTTAACATTTGCCCCACCTCTGAAGTGATTAATTATGGTGCTATTTTATTTCGTCCAAAAAATAAGCATACACTGTCACCCCAATTAGCAGTAATTAAAACCACTTAGCCGGTTCATAGACACAATATAACCCGATTGAAGAACCTTAGAACTTGATTACATAGCCATTCAAGTAAAGAAACGATTAGAAAATATTCCAAATAGTGGCTTGTTATAAAATATTAATAAAGCAGCCGCACAGTAAACTAACACCAATGAAACTTATCACCTTGACAAGAAAAAAGTAAATTATTGTTTCACGGATCCAAATCCATTTGACATATAAGTATAAAGAGTTAAAAAGTTAAAAGAAAGCCATTAATATTCAGCTAGTCTAGATTATAACAAATGATTCACTTTAAAAATATAATACTAATATAACATAGAGCCAAATAACATCAAATGAATTACTACTACATTAATGAGTTTCAGTAACGTAATAAATCTTGGAGACCAAACTTATTGCAACAGAAACGTGGATCAGTATCAAAAATATTGTCATATTTTTCTAAAGGATATCACTAAATAATGTACTATTTTCTAGCTGAAACTGAAAATGAAGTATGTTTATGAAAATCTAGTACAATTTCTTACCAATGAAATGAGGCAGGATATTAGGTACAGCAAAAAAAAGGCAGCCGACAGCAAAATTGACACTTTTTCTTCTTGTGTCGTTCTGAGTGTGTACTAATTTTGCATATTCGTGTTAGGAGCCCACGACTTGGACTTTGTTACTAACTCATCATCATTATCTTACTATTGTTCCCATTCGCATCCGAGTCGGACTCCATATACACCCGACACATCGACTTTACAACTGAATAATTTGAATAACTTGATTTCTGAGTCATATTACATTAAATTTTCAACATGTAATCACCTTCGAATAAAAAGTACTTCGTTCCAATTCATACATGGACCTCGAAGTAAAACGTTATTTATGTACACAATTGTAGCAGTTAATTACATTTATCTATACACAAGTTATTTGAAGGAAAGTTTCTGGAATTAACAAATTTACCCAAACAACTTGTTGAAAAACTAGTGTAATCCTCGGGGAAATAAGCTTAGGCGTAGAATAGGTAGCGAAATAAAACGGGACCTTTATATATAATATGAGTCAAAGTGAAATTCCTTGAATACATTTGAACTCTCCAATAGATTTATTCATTCCAGCTACAATACAATGTCTATTAAGGCGAAAGAGGGTTGAGACGTAAATAATCTAAACCACTTCAAGGTTTGAACGACTCGTTGCACAATGAAATGTTTGTGATGCAAAGTAAATTTTATAGGGAAAATCACCTTATTTCGTTTGGTACCTACTTAGCCCTTTTTGCTGTAACTACGATTGATGTTTGCTCTGACGACTTGCAGACTCTAAATAAATTTGATTTTATTCGAAAGCCCGATTAAATTTTTATGAAGTTCAGAAGCATGAATAAGTTATGTTGACACTATAGTGGGAAAAAGAGGTCGATCTCAGAAAAATAGTATTTTTATTCTTGTAGGAACTTTTAAGTCGAAAATAATTATGAAACGGAGTTTTATTTAGTTAATAGACATCTAATATTTACATAAAATTCGTTAGTTTTTTTTCTAAATATTCATTTTCACTGGTCTAAAATTGTACCTACCACTAATTAATAACAAGAATTTATTTCGTCTAAGTAGTTGATTATGCTTTTTAGCTTCAACTACCTACTCCCTACTATTACTTGATAGTTAAATTCAATAATTGTAGAAAAAGAGGAACAAATTATCATATAATATGTAAATGAAAATACAATAAAAATACTTTTGTTAAAAAAAACATAAAAGCATCGAACATTTGCTCCTTTTCGTTTTGATCGGATTTTTTTAAAGGAAGTTGGAATTATAACACTGATTTTGCTGCACTATGCTGAGTCTATGAGATTGCTAGAAGAACTAAAATTATATTGATCCACGTTCCATACAAACAAAAATAAAATATCCGTATCAGTAATTTTTAACAGTTATTGATATGATTTACCTCCTATCAATTGTTAGACAGAGTTATGCTAGAATAGCGATATTTTCTGCACGTATATACAACCTTTCTCAACCTTATGCTTAGGGCAATAGATGTAAAAATTAAAATGCTCAATGACCCAATAGTTGATTGTAGTATCAAGGATGACTAGAATTCAGAGAATTATCGTCCTAGATGTTGATAGCCTCGTATTTCAATTAATAACTATCCAAATTGCTAGAAAATAATATTTTTAGCTTCTGTTTGCAATACGAAAGAGATTAAAATAACAATTCATCACTTAAAAAGCGTTGATTAAATGTGTTTTGACCGCAACGAGTGCCTAACAAATCCGCTAAGAAAACGTCAAACACTAGACGATGTTATTCAATATTATTGAATATGTGACTTTTTGAGAGTAAATTAGAACTTTAGTAGTTACCACTGCTAGGATTTTAAATAGATAGGAAGTCAATACGTGTGTAAATATTCTTATTATATCAAGTCAAAGGCAAAAATTTTAACTACCGGTGCAGTATCTATTTGACACATTTAGCTTACTTCAACATCTGTACTGTTAAGTACCGTACAGGAACATTCCCCTTAGGTACTTATAGAAGGTAAGAAACATGCACTAACTCAAAATTCTACTAGATTGTCTAATAAACATTTCTGTTTGATTACCGCTTATTAGAGCAACTATATAACAGATACAGACATTATATGGCTGGCTGTTCTTGGTGGCATTAAGTCACCATATATTTCCGAGTAAACTCGCAGAATTAAGCATAATTTACTATTTTGATCGAAAAGTAGTAAACTTACGAGTAAAATAACTATGTCTATATCCCTAGCTGCGCTCATCTCATGCACTGTTAGAAAATGTATACTAGCTGCTCTACGTACTTTTTTATATTGAAACTAAACCGCAGGATAGTTTTTGACATAAAAGGACATCAATAAACTCTCCATTAAAACACTTAGATGTACTATTTTTCTTTAGTTTCCATATAAAGAAGTACGTAGAGCAGCTAGTATATATCTTATTTTCAGTTTACTACTTTTCTTATAAGCTACTGCACCACCTACATATTTTCAGTTTACTACTTATCTTATAAGCTACTGCACCACCTACATTCGTAGATATCATTCTATTAAATTTAGCAAAAGAAAAACAACGTAATATATTGCAACTTCATTGGTTCTATACAATCTCAAATATTCCAGCTTTAATTCGATTACTTTAGCCAGAAAGAATTTGGCTGCCGAAAATTGCACCACACAAACCGCAGCGGGAATTCCTTAGACGTATTTACGTACGTATTCTACAATACACTTTAAGGGCTAGCGTTATTACTCTATTAAAATGCAGATTTTGTAAGAATTTATTGTGGTTTCAATAATTTTGTTGTTTAAAGATTGCAGGCTTAACATAACGGAGTATTCTCACATTTTTTTTCTTGTTTTATAAAAGAGTCAGAGGACGTGGTGTGCACTCCGCCAAAAAGAAGGGGTTACGTACCAGTACAGACAAGACCGGCCCATCCGAGGGATTCCGCTCGGCTCCCAGGAGACATGATGTGTTTATAGTCGCTCGACTCCAACATAGCCACTTCATTGCGGCAAAAAAAGGTAATCAGATTTTTGAAGGAAAAAAGAAAAAAAAAGACACCTATCAAGACAAAAACCTCTCATAAAAAAGACAATTCTCAGGTCATGACTGACATGAGCCAACCTCGTCTTTAGGCCGTCAATAAGCAGGTGGGTCGCACCTGTTGATTGACGACTGAGGTTCTGGTTAAGGCTTTCCTCTCGCGATTCGAAAATCAGACGGCAGTCACTCCCGTTAAAGCCAAAATAAACCCAATTATAAAAGGGAGGAGTAGGAAATCAGATTACGGCTCAAAAGTGAAACCTTTGAATGGAATTGGATAATATGGCGATAGGTTTTAAGAAACCATATGCTCTTTTATTAAAATTTAGTACAATATTGAAACACACACCGATTAGCATATAAAGCATTAGAGAGGTTTATATGGATGCAATAAGTTTAAACATATTGCGGGATAGAAGTTTTATGTTCGAGTGAGTTATGTGAAAGCGATAGCACTTAATAATAAGTGGTGGGCGTCCTAGCAGACCGTATACTATACTATACTATATAATACTTGGTATTCAAAATTCCTTATCTAAATCATTGATGTCTATATTAGTAAAACAACTAGATCAGTAGTTACCGCGCTAATAACTTCCTATACAACGAATGCCTACCAGTATATGGCCTGGCCTGTCATTCAAGGACTGACGAGACGTTAACCGAATGATGTCGGAGACTTAAATTAGTAGATTTGTGGTGAAAGAGTTTGCGTTTTTCGCCATCAAAAATTCAAATAGAAGTATGAAAGGGACTATATTTCATGCTTTATTATATTTTTTTAATATTTATATTCCTCAAAATAACATTACAAAACGTATTATAAAAATTACAAACTATGTCAAATTGGTGACACTTTAAATTTGACTGAGTTTGACTGAGATTTGAAATTTGGTGACAATTTAAATGTATATTCCAGAATGTTCGTATGAAGAAATGTTCATAGAAATGCACGTAAAATGAATTACATACTGTTGCTCCATATTAAATCCAATGAAGATATGACAGAAACGTATTATCATGTTAATGTAACAGACGTATACCTACTGCAATAAAAAACGTGCAGGACAATGATGTGTAATCAGGGCCTCACGTATAATAACGTCCAACGTGAATCGCACTGGATGAAAATGGTGGTTCCACTACTCTATCTAGTGCCTACACCTACTATTCTAGGACCATCACACAGAGATTTCGAAAAACAAGTGCAAGCAACTTTCAACCTTAATGACATTTCATTAAAAACACTCATCACGAATCTTAGGACAAAAACTGGGTAGGTACTATCTGAAATTGATAAGATGGACAATGGCTTGCGTGTATTTTTATAATGATTATTACCTAGAGCTGGTCACTTTTTTTTTTTTTTTTTTTCAACGTGCGGAAATCCCTTCGGATACCCCCCCGCCGGCCAGCGGGGGTGGTTATGTTGTGTCTCGACTAAAACCGCACGGTGTCCTCCCCAAGTGTCTGTTGCCGGGCACCCCGGGTAAGCCCTCGAAAGGATAACCCCAGGGTTGCCGGCGGACTTTGGCCGCCACCGCGGCCTCGCCTGGTGGGGTCGGGTTTTATCCCGCTTCGGTGAGTTGGCAGGCGTGTGTAGGGCACACACGACACGCCTCCGCCACGGCCTGCTTCTGTAAGGACGGCGAGTCGGACAACTGCCGTCCTCAGGCCCCGATCATGGAGGTCGGTAGTCCCGGGCGTAGATGAGTCTGCGGCGTCCTCGCCGCAGACTGCGAAACTCGGGGGGCAGGGTTCTCTCCCGCTCCCTCTCCGCCGTCTCTTTCGCGCGCATTACCTGCTCGCAGAAAGAAGCGGCGGCGTGCCACTTGCTCCCGTCGGAGACCACGGCCATCACCATGGTCTCCAACGAGAGAACGTCCACGCCCAGGACCGCAACGAGATCCCGGCGTTGACTCGTCCACGCAGGGCACTCCACCAACGTGTGGAGCGCCGTGTCTTCGCCAGGATCCTCGCAGTGCTGGCACTGCGGCGTTGTCTCCCGGTGGATGCGCCACAGATACTTACCGAAACACCCGTGTCCGGTAACCATCTGGCACATCTGGTAGGAGAGGTCCCCATGGTCCCTCTCCAACCACTCCTTCATGATCGGTCTCACCGCCGCAAAGGTGGATTCCCCCCACCTTGGGTGCTCAAGTCGCACCCTCCATGTCTCCATGAGTTCCTGGCGGAGCAGGGACCGCTGAGCCCTGATTTCTCGGGGCTCCGGCCTATGGCCCCGCTCCAGCGCCTCCTTGCGCCACTGGTACAGCAGCGCAAGGGCTCTCGCTTCCAGGTCCCATGGAGGGGTCCCGGCTAGGAGACATGCCGCCTCGACGGAGATCGTGCGATACCCCCTGATGACTCTGACGGCCATAGCTTTTAACGGGCTGTTAAATACAGCCACGTTGCGGGCCGCTAGAGAGCTGGTCACTATAAAAATACTAGCAGATTTTTTTGTTGCCAGCGACACCACCCGTGTCGTATTCTGATCCCGCTCCCGCAACCCATGGAAATATTTATAGGGATAAAAAGTAGCCTATGTGTTACTATAGAGTATAATCTATACTTGTAATAAATTTCAGTCAGATCCGTTCAGCCCTTTGAGCGTGATTGAGTAACAAACAGTCAAACTTACTGATTCATTAACGCAGAGCCTAAACCGCTGGACCCACAAACTTGAAATTTCGGCTTTGTTTACATTTACTATTAAACCCGGTAGGTGGTGGTGCAATCGGATTATAGAATTTTCTTACGAATTTATTGCCGGGTGAAGCCTGGTTCGGAGCCGCTAGTTTACAATATTAGTAGGATTCCTATCCTTATTATTTTGTATAACTTCAATTTGTTTTGCATATTTCCGGTTTCATTTTTTCCGAAAAAAATAATCACGATGGAAATTTTCTTAAGAAATCATTTATTAATTATTACAGGGAATATATAATATTTAAAATTATTTTAGGGAAAATTTTCATATGGTAAGCCACACTGAATTTGTCTCTGAAATAATATAGCTATTTCTTTTATACCGATACGTCATCCGTCATGTTCGCAACTAGTGTAAAAGTGATAAATATATGTTCACTTCAAAATATTTAAGTTAAGTTTCAAAGCTACGTCGTTGTCGTTTTTTCTTATGATTGATGATGATGATGCCAATGAAGTTTGTCTCTCTATAAATCGTAGACTAAGAATAAATGCTAAAGCTATAGACTGGCTATCAGCTTCCTAGGTAGTGAAATAGCGATAGCTTTTTTTAATTGCCAGTCTATGAAAATTTCCCACAATATAGGTAATAAAACCTCATTTTATTCATGAACTTTGGTACATGTATGAGTATAGAAAAATGATCTGGGTAAATACTAACCGAGTCATGATCCAAAAATATTTGAACAAGTGAAAGCATTTTATTTTTTATTTTTTATTTCACCTAAGAACCCATATACGTAACAGACTGGACACTACCGGTTTATTTTGAAGCCAAATTTACGGTTATGACTTATAATAGAAACGAGTAGAATTATTTAGTTATTAACTTATTTAATTTTAAACAATATTATTTTCAAGTACATTTAATATTCACACCGAATCCAGTTGAACTCCCAATAAAAATACCTAGGACGGAGAAAAGAACAAAATATATTAAGTCTGTCCCGCTTACTCTTCCCACCAATGTTAATGACACAAATTTGTCACAAAATTCGGCCGGGTAGGTCCCACCGTGCACGATTGCGAAAAACCCTCCATAGTAATCCAATTTCGGTTTGATTGCGTTCAGGGGTTAGCAAGTGCATAGCTGGACAGGGGGATTGTGGTCGCAGCACTAGTGGGACCGGTGGGTGTCACGCGGTGCTGCGATGACAATCCTCTTCTGATGAGGCCGTCAAGCTGAGTGCCACCATTGTTAACATGGTACGTGTACCTCTTTCCTGAGACTTTACCTTCAGCTTACCATCAGGCAGGGTGAAGTCAAATTGACGTGTCCGAAAAAAAAAAAAAAAAAAATTGTGTGTCCCTCTCTGATTATAATTGTCATATTACATACTCAGTCTACGCTGTGAATTGATTGTATTAATTTCTTAGGTATCGACTTAAAATGCAAACCGAAAACTTGCTTATCACAGAAACTTAAACTCAGGTATCACATATCATGAAATATCCTACACTAAATTACCTAGATTTACTGTAACTGGTACTGTTCGAAAGAAACGTAGTATATCAACGGCGAAATGTCAATAAATAATAACCGCGTACCTTTTTATAGGTCGTAACTAAAACGTTTCATACCATAATATTATTACGTTTGAACTACTGTTATATTAAAGATACCATTTAGATATTATTAACATAATATTATATTATTGACACATCACTGAATTTTGCTCACACTCGCCAATTTAATTTACACTCTTTCGATTCACTGTTATTTCATTTCCAGGTGAACTACTTCATTTCCTAGCGTAATCCTACCAGATATTTATCACTTTCTCACTGGAAGTATAGGATTGTGATAAAATATCACACAGGATTAGTGAGCAAAGAAAGCATAGTCCACAGAGCTACTTCATAATAAACAAGTATACTGCATTTAATGCTACGGTACAGTGACAAGGAAAATGCATTGAGTCTTTATATCCGTAATATATTAATTCCAGTGTTTTATTTCTCGCATAGGGTAGTAAAATAGCGTTTTTCATCGTATGGTCATCCTAATGCTTTACTCCATTTTAACAATATATTAACGTGAATGTAATATAGTTTGAACAGTTCAAAGTTTCGTCAATGGTGATATAAACATTCGAAGACTAAAAGTCTTCATAAAAATCTGCAAATGCGATGAGTTTATTCAGAAATTGCTGAACTCTAAACATTTACAAACGATCTTTACACTAAATAAATAAAAAAATAATCAATGTATTTTGCAATATGGGGCCATTCATTAATTACCTAAGACGATTTAGGGGGAGAGGGGGGTCGGCCATGTCTTATTTTTTCTTACAAGGGGGTGGGAGGGAGTCTTGATAGTTCTTACGTAAGATCACAAAAATGTGCAATGTTAAAATTATACTTTTAAAAAGTAAGATGGATGGATGTAAGATGTATTAGATGATCAACATTGGTATACAAGACATTTGCAAGAGTCTCAATACTTTTTACGAACTGTAAAATGCACTGAAGAGGAATGCTGTGGTGATATAAGGAGTGATATTTGTAAAATCCTTCCGCATGGGTTTTTTCCTCCGCCATGCCCTTTAAGAAGTGAACCTTCGCTTATGTTTCCCGTCGCAGAGAATGTTAAAGCATCCGATCACTTTGCATCTTTGTTTGTGCGACAATCACTAAACATGGAAGTTGAGGCCCCATTCAAGACCGATTTTTACTGTCCACCAATACAAGATGCGCTCATAGAAAGAATTTGTTTAGTGTGCTCTAAATACTCTGCGTCGAAAAAGGCAGCGCGACTTCACAAAAAACTCCATGGCCGCATTTCAGATATTGAAAAAGAAAAAGCTTTAGCCATATATTCAAGGCGAGGCGAAGAAGTTTTGTGCCGCATCGGGGCTGATGTGGAATGGGTGGACGATATCTTATGTAAGTAAAGAGGAATAAAACCAAAGTTTATTACTACCAAAAAAAAAAAAAATAATTTGTTCCATTGTAAGTACAAATAAACATTCCTAAACATTTTTACTTTGAAAAATAAACATTACAATAAACCAAACGTGTATTCATTTTTTCCGTTATATTCTTACGTAATAAATATTACACAGGGGGGGGGGGTCAGCCTATTCTTATTTTTTCTTATATAGGGGGGGAATGAGTCAAAAAGTAGCATAAATAGTCTTACGTAAGAAATGAATGGCCCAAGTTTATTCAGAGGACAAATTTATTATTTAAAAATTTTTGTTTACTGACTGAGAACAATTATGAACCGTGAGATATTTTAAAATCTTGTATCATTGAGGTATCCATGCAATTGGTTTTATGTAAAGAATATCTTTTCATGGCACTTACACCACACACCAGGGGTACATACACCCAAGTTGTCCAATTTATAATATTTTACTAATCTCACGCATCACGTGCTCCCGCTGATACGACCTGACCTTGTATGTCAGGGTCAAATGTAATAAATAAAAACGTCAGACATGACACTCGGTGAGTCCCTGAGAAGGTTAAACTGTCTTGGAATAAGTAAGGAAATTTAATAAGAGGCAAATTAAAGGGGTTCGAAGTATAATAAATTTGCGCAAAAAGTTGGGGTTTAAGGAAAACTAATATTTGACCAACTATTCTTACATAATACGGAATGAACCCATTGTTATCGTTCTGCTGAGGCGGCAGTGATCCATAGAAACAGAGAACACAGTATAGAAATGAAAAAGAGGTAGGTGTATTCACCACCTATTCATTCTTTAAGGACATAATAAAGAGTAACTCATAATGGTGAAAATATTATGCCGGGTAATGGTAGCTACTCGGATGCACATAAAAACTGCCTCGAGTATTGTTTAGTTAGTCGAGAACAGGTATTTGTCCAAGGCAATTCGGACAGTACATAGATCACTGTAAATTCTTATTTGTATACATTCTGATTTCAAAACTAAGCAAGTTAAAATATTTGTGTTTTGATTAACTCATAGACTAGAAATAAAAGAATGTTTATAACTGCAATCAATTTCTGAAGTTATCGTCGCTTAATGCTAAGTGGCAATGAAGGGCCCTGACGTAATAACAGTTAAACACTATAAAACAAGACTGGCCAGTGAAAGAGAAAACAAGGTTCATAACATAAAGTAGGTTTATAGTCGACAAGATTTGACGTGATAATTTCTATCTAGAATTTATTGCTCTGGGATTAATGTAACATTTTCCTAATTAGTTGTGGGAACCGAGTTATCTTCGAAGAGGATGTATTTACATATTGTACACATGGCCAAGGAAATAAGTATAACATAACATAACATAACATAAACTCACATCCCCGAAGGGGTAGGCAGAGGTGCTAGCACCCACATTTCGCCAGTTTATGTTTAGGTCCCAATGTAATAGGTGGCGAGCCTATTGCCATTAACCGGGCACTTATAAACCTGCGTTAAATACACACATAACTTCGAAAAGCATCGAAAAGTCATTGGTGTGTGCCATGGTAAAACCTGGGATCGAACCCGAGACCTCGTCTCAGCAGTCCTTTACCCATACCACTAGGCTACCGCGGTTGTTACAGTGTATACACTTTGAAATATTCCTATACTCATTTCCTTAGCCTTAGTGTGCACATTATATATATATGCATTAGGTCACGCCACTTTTACTTTGGTGTAGGCACACAACATTACTACTTGAAGTGATAAAGCGGTGATTCGACTAGGTTAAACGAAATACAGCTTGCTCTTAAAGTTACCATGACCGACACCTCAAGCCATGTCATCACCAATCGCTGGCAAACGTCTGGAAAAATCTGACTGATGACTGCACCTATGTGAACTATGTCTTTCAAAATTAATCCGAATACCTATTATTAAAATAATACTACACATACATAGGCCTCTCACAATAGTCACAGTCCACCACATATAGGCTCTCCCAATGTGCGTCATAGCATCCGATCCTACGTATCCAGTTTATCCCTGCTTCATTTTTCCAGAAGGTTTATTGTTTCCAAATCAAATCCAATCGAGAAAACGTTATAGTATAAGCCTTAATTTAAGTAATTATATCAGTAAAATACAAAGATAGACAATAAATCACTTGTCTATTTAAGCTTGCTGAAGAAAATTTTAAATATCTTTCTTTAATGTATTTTTAAATAGATAGAAACGTTGCTAACATGATCTTTGTACTTAGTTTAGCTTCTATGCAATTATAAAATTGTAAATTAGTTGTGTCTGTAAATTGGAGATATTGAATAAAAAACTTGGGTTATGTTAAATTAACAATTCTGAACATAAAACTTTTTTGGAATTCGCATCTGTTTTTAGGGATTTTCATTAGAAAAGCCCTATTGCTATCGAGTTGTCGTCGACGTCGTCGACGTCGTCGTTGCCAATTTTCTGTCACGGTTTTGGGTATGAAGGAGATGAGCTATCGAGTTGCTGTTTTCGGTAATAGATTCGTGCTGGGTTGAACCATTGCAAGATAAAGAAAAAAAAAAAAAAAAAGAAAATCCCTTGTATTCGGCTGAGCTCGTCTCAGGAATTCAACTTGTTTGTTCGCTATGGATGTAAAAACTACTGACGGATTTTGATGCGGTCTTTCTATTAGATAGGTATTGGTCAGACTCCTCTCGCTCGGCAGCATGATTGCGGCAATGGTGCGGAGCGCGAGCGCGTGGGCCGCCGCCGCCTCCTTCTGCGAGCATGTAATGCTCGCGAAGGAGGTGGCGGAGCGCGCCCGGGAGAGACATAGAACTCTCCCGGTCCGCCGAGCCCGCAACTTGCTCGCCGCGCGTCGCAGGCAACTCAGGCGTCGGAGGTCGCTTAACGACCTCCGTCCTCCATGAGCGCAGGCCTGGGGGTGGCGGGTGAGGCCACCTGTCACCCCAGCAGAAGCAGGCCGGGACGGTGGGGCGACTAGCGCCCCTCCCCCAAACCGGGGCAAGACGGGGACACCGTGGTTCCCAAACCCGAGGGGGCCATCTCGAAACCGGAGATGGCCCAGGGTCAGTCGGGGTGCGAGGGATATGCTCTATGGGCAACCTTACACCCCGGCGTCTGTAGACCCGAGACGGCGTGCGGTTTTAGTCGGTTCAAGCCCGACATAACCGCCCCCGCTGGCACGCGGGGGGGTATCCGAAGGGATTTCCGCACGATAAAAAAAAAAAAAAAAAAAGGTATTGGTCAGACTGGGGTGTGTGTTGGGTAACCTCCTCGAGTGTCGCTCCGATTCCGATCCCGCTGCAGTCCGGGGGGAACGGAAACGGAGCGGCCGGTACACCCTGGGCGGCGGTCAATGGCTTCCCCTTCACCCCTTCATAGGGTTGGCATTGATCGTCGGCCAATACCCAACGTGGCAGGAACACATCGCTCTCCGTACTCCTCTGCTTTCAGAGGAGACAGGATGAGCGATGCTGTTAGTGGTGAGATGGCCCAGGGTCAGCCGGGGTGCGAGGGATATGCTCTATGGGTAACCTTACACCCCGGCGTCTGAAGACCTGAGACGGCGTGCGGTTTTAGTCGGTGCAAGCCCGACATAACCGCCCCCGCTCGCACGCGGCGGGGTATCCGAAGGGATTTCCGCACGATAAAAAAAAAAAAAAAAAAAAGGTATTGGTCAGACTCCTCGTGGCAGCCATCGGGGTGGGAGTCCTCTCGCACGGCAGCATGATTACGGCAATGGTGCGGAGCGCGAGCGCGTGGGATGGCGGAGCGCGCCCGGGAGAGATTTAGAACTCTCCCGGCCCGCCGAGCCCGCAACTTGCTCGCCGCGCGTCGCAGGCGACTCAGGCGCCGGAGGTCGCTTAACGACCTCCGTCCTCCATGAGCGCAGGCCTGGGGGTGGCAGGTAAGGCCGCCTGTCACCCCAGCAGAAGCAGGCCGGGACGGTGGGGCGACTAGCGCCCCTCCCCTAACCGGGGCAAGACGGGGATACCGTGGTTCCCAAACCCGAGGGGGCCATCTCGAAACCGGAGATCGCCCAGGGTCAGTCGGGGTGCGAGGGATATGCTCTATGGGCAACCTTACACCCCGGCGTCTGTAGACCCGAGATGGCGTGCGGTTTTAGTCGGTTCAAGCCCGACATAACCGCCCCCGCTGGCCGGCGGGGGGGTATCCGAAGGGATTTCCGCACGAAAAAAAAAAGGTATTGGTCACACTTAAATACTGTTGTATATTTGATTGACTAGAACAGGAGATATAATAAAAAATAGAATCATCAAGGTTACTTTTGGTGGTGATAACCGACATCCACGTGGGTGGGGCCAGAGGCTTCAGTTAGTACATTTATAAAATCATTGGAAATTGCTAATCAAATAATCTTGTTTTGAATGTAGTCCGACTAAATGCTGTCGTGTAAATCCTCTTTTGCCTGAGCTTGAAGTACCCACTTGTATATTCATTACCTCGGTGTTCGATAAGCACATCGGTAGCGGCTCAATATGAGCCATAATCATTAACCGTACTATGTGTCATAGCAATAGGAATTGCTAAACGAAATACTGTCGCTTAACGAAATCAAAAATGTGTATATAGATATTGATATATGAGTGATATAAAACATATACCTAAATATCTACTAATAAATGTGTAGTAATAAATGTCTGCATAAATTTTAATTCATATACTCAAACACTTTTTGTGCATGACTGTTCATTTACAATGAAAGGTTTCGCAAAATGAACTTACTGATATGTTGAATAGTTTACAGATGACAAGTGGAGCGGTATACTATGCGGATCTCGTATCAACTGGCATAAATTTCCGTGCAATTAGTCGGTTCTGCCATACGTATTATTGATATCAAATATAGGTGTTTTGTGTTTTCGGTAGGTGGTAGAGTCAAGCACCAGTCATTTTGGCCGTTGCATGAATGGGCCGACTCGACCGGGGAAGCACCACCCTCTCACAGAGTATCGACGCCAAGTAACAGTATTTGAACTGTTGCGTTCCGTTTGGTGAGAGTGCCGGAGCCCAAATTCCTTTCCCAACCCCTCCCAAACTCCTTTACCATCCCCTCCCAAACTCCTTTCCCATCCCCTTTTCTTTACAGGGTCGGCAGCGCGAGTGTGACGCCACTGGTGTTGCACACGTCCATAGGCCGCGGTAACCGCTTCCCACCAGGTGGGCCCAGTGGTTGTCTGCCACCTTAGTGGTATAAAAAAAAAGCTAACTTAAGACCCATAATAGTTGTGTCCGTGGTACTTTTATAGGTCGTATGCCTATTTGTCTCATGAGCATACAACAGGAGAGAGACAGAGGCAGCGACCGGAGGAATGGTTCGATGAAGATTGTAAGATGGCGTTAGAAAGAAAGAACGCAGCTAGACGTCTGTATATGCAGACCAAATCCCCTAGGCATGAGGATAAATATAAAGAGGAGAGAAGCCTGGCACGCAAGCTGATCAAGCAAAAGAAAAAAGCTGACGAAACAAGAAGGATACAGGAGTTAGAAGACTGCAAGAGACGAGGTCTCATACGGCCCTTCTTTCAGCGGATTAAAGGGATGCGGACAGGGTATCAGCCCAGAGTAAACATCTGTCGCGACAAGAACGGAAACGCACTGACAGATAAGGCAGCGATACTGGAGAGATGGAGGGAGCACTTCAACACCCTACTGAACATCGACAGCGACGTGTCTGACACTGGTAGCTTCTATGATGTGGAAGAGGAAATTGCACCTCCATCACTTATAGAAATCGAAATGTGTGTAGTGATCCGAACTTGTGTGTGAGGGTAGGTGTCGCTTGTCGTTGACAGTCGCAATCTCTGTTCACATTGTAATTATAAATAATTGTTAAACATAATTTGAAATAAATCATATAAAATATTCAATAACAAGGTTTAATAAAAGACATATAGTGTTATCCAGTGCCAGTTTTTTGCTAGAACTTAAATAAATCGAAAATAAATTGTGTACCAATAAAGTGTCAGGAAACTACCCTATACTGCATAAATGATGCATTAAAAGTGATACAATTTAGTGCCAATATTGTTTTTCCTGTCTATGTGTGTGGGCAAGTGTATGGTGAACGTAGCTTTCATTGAGACCCTCAGGAGTTGTAGCTTATCCAGACTAAAAAGGAATTCTCATAAATATTGATGACAGCGCCATCTGTTGTTTGGTGGAAGTACAACAGTTTAAAAAAAAATTTTTAGCTAATCATTTTTTATTTCGTAATAACTGGTGTAGATAAATAACAACTATTTACATTATGGCTGGCAAGTGTGCGTCATGCGGAAAATTTATCTCCACGAAAGGGGGCCCAGCTGGCTGTAAATGTACAAATAAGGGAAAAGTCAATAAAGACATCACCCAAACCACCCATACGAAAGGCGACGATGGTGTGGATACTCCTCCCAATCGGCTTGATTCTTCTCTGGCTGCCAGCGGTTCGGGGGGGCCAGTCGGAGAGCAGGCCAGGCAGCCTGGGACCAGCTCGGCAGATCCGTTTCATATTGGATACGAAATGGAGCTCTTGAGGACAGAGATCCGGTCCATGAGGGATGACCTTAAGACAGAACTGAGGGAGTTCAGGCTCGAGGTGGCCGGTCTTCGTCAGTCGGTGGCATCATGTAGAACGAGGGTTGATTCCCTAGAAAACCGCCTTGTAGTGATTGAGAGCCGTCAAGACCAACAACAACCACCACACGAACTGGAAGAGACGATAAATAAGTTAAAATCAGAACTCAACGAAAGGGAGCAGGACCTGTTGCTGTCAGATATCGAGATCTCGAATCTGCCCGAGTGTGTAGGAGAGAATGTGGTGCAAACGGTTGAACTAGTGGCGAGGAAAATAGGTGTAACACTTGAAAAACACGATATAGTGTATGCCGAGCGTGTAGGTCCTCGGGTTGAGCGGTCTAGTGAGTCTGGCATTGCGGCGGCGGGTAAAGCCAGACGCATTGTGGTTCGGTTGGCGCGACGCGGACTGCGTGACGAGCTGCTGCAGAATGCTCGGGTAAGGCGAGGTGCAACGTCAGCTGACCTGCCGGGCTTTGACGCGCCCCCCAGACGATTCTATCTCAACGAAAGGCTGACCAGGGCAAACAAGCAGCTCTTCTATATCACCAGACAAACTGCCACTCACTTAGGCTGGAGGTTCGCATGGACAAAGCGCGGCAGAATACTGACTAGGAAGGCTGAAGGTAGCCCTACCCACACTATTCGCTCAGAAGCTGATCTTGACCGGGTTTTTGGAAGTGATGCGGTCAGGAAAGTTAAAGATTAGTCCAATTATGTCATTCCATATATTGATTGTTTGCCCCTTCTGTTTTCTCTATACTGGAATGTTTTTGTGCACTCGCATATGTACTGGAAAGAGTAAATACATGAATGATGTTGTTTACAATATTTGTGGCACTTATATGCCTATAGCTACTTGCTGTCATCTGATTTCCACATCTACTAGGATATATAAACTCATGAAAAAAATTAAATACAATATTTGTAAAATTCATATACATGTATGTTTATTCTCTATTAACATTAGTAGCAGGAAAAATAAAAATGTGACAGGAAATGAAAAAAGTATTTACAGGATTTACATAATGGTTGTATGTGTACGCATTTGTAGTGGGAAAATTGAAATTACAACATATTATATTTTTTACAGGGTTTACATACAAATAACTACTTACTATGACTTTGTTTTGGAATATCCTGACTTTACAAAGTTATTATATATGGGTAGCATGGGTGCACGGGACATATTATGTGATCTTTATTGTTGTATCTGCAACATTTTACAAATGAAAGTGTCAGAAATGTTAGTATGTGACTGTCTGGGTTGGGAGTCTGATATTGGGAGTGTACACTTTTCCGGTTGCATAAATGTGGTATTGATGCTAGGTATTGGGAAGCATGTTGTAACAGTGTTAGGTAAACAAATAAATATGTATAACCATAAGACTAGGCGTTCTAGTATAGTGGCCGTTTTGGCACTAGGTTGTACAGGCATACTGCAAATATTTAAATTTTATAAAGCTAACTTTGACTTTTGTTTACATTCATTGCATTACTCAATTATATATATTAACAATGAACAATAAGAAATATTTGAAGTTTGGACTTTTCAATGCAGGTTCACTAGGTACTGGGCATGATGAATTCTTGGTAGCCATGAGCCACCATTCAGTTGACATCATGGCCATAAATGAGACCTGGTTGAAACTGGGTGAGGATGGAAGAGCTCCTTCAGTCCCAGGCTATAAGTTAAGGCACACTCCAAGGTCTACAGCGATAAAAGATGGGGTTGGGGGGGGAGTAGGATTTTATATAAAAAATGGTGTTAGTGTAAGGACTAGAAGTCACCCAGTGGATCCACAAGTAGAAGAGTATTGGCTGTCTTTAACTAGTATGGGTAACAAAATTTTAATTGGTACAGCATATAAACCACCTTGGCTTAATGAGGATAGGTTCATGGATAGTTTGACTGCGAGCATTTGTGCATTGGCTCCCTATGATCATATCATTCTTTTGGGCGACTTCAACATAAACATGTTGATTCAGTCCAATGCCGACACAAAAAAGCTACAACAATTTTTACACTACACTAATATGCACCAAGTAGTAAGCGCACCAACACATTTTACTGAGGACAAGAGGAGCACACTAATAGACATAATATGCACAGATATGAGTGTTCATAATGTCATGGTTACCCATGTCAAGGAACTTGGTAGGCATGCAGTTGTGACTTGTGAGTCAACTATAAAAAAAGTTAAGGAGAAACCTAGGTGGGTTACATACAGGTCATTTGGAGATATCTTGCCAGATCTCTTTAAAAGTGATATCGAGCTCATTCCTTGGTACCACATGGAATCCCAGGTTACGGTTGATGATATGGTGGGAGCATTGTCCACTTGGATTGTGCATCTGTATGATATGCATGCCCCTGTGAAAAAAAGGCTCTTTAAGACCAAGGATACTCCATGGATAACTGATAATGTTAAGCTACTTTTCAGATTGCGCGACAAAGCGAGGCTTAATTATCAGAGTACCAAATCAGAGTCCAAAAAACAATACTACTTGGAGCTCAAACATCAAGCAGTTGTGGCATTGCACAATGAGAAGTCTGCTTATTTTTCAAAAAATATTAATGAACAAATTAATAACCCCAAAATCATGTGGAAGAATCTAAAAACTCAGATTCTCCACACACATAAGGATTCTTGTTTGCCAGGTCACTTCAACAACCCATATCACATTAATAAAGCCTTCCTGGATGTGCCAGGGGAATGTGTGGTCAGTTTATCAAAATTAACCTACTATGAATATCATAGGCATAACCCTAGTGTGAGCTTCGAGCTCAGACCTGTAGATCATGCAACAATTCTGAAGATTCTGAATAACATTAAGACACAGGCACAGGGTGTTGACAAAATCAGTGCGCAGATGCTGGCACTCACGTTACCTAACTCATTACACATCATCACTCAAATAATTAACACTTCAATTACCACACATGCATATCCGGAGCTATGGAAGTGCTCTGTAGTTCGGCCTATACCTAAAACTGGATGCCCAAATACTTTTAAGGATCTCCGGCCTATAAGTGTGCTCCCTTGCTTATCGAAAGTGTTGGAAAGGGTGGTGCACATGCAGGTCATGGAGTACCTTGAACAAAATAGTATTCTCCCAGATAAGCAGTCGGGTTTTAGAAAGGGGCGAGGCACAGCTATGGCCTTGTGTGACGTGGTGGGTAACATTTTGGAGGCTAGGGACCGCGGAGAGGGAACAGTTCTAGTACTACTGGACTACTCCCGTGCTTTTGATGCCCTGGATACGTCACTGCTGCTGTCCAAGTTGACCTATTATGGATTTACCTCAGATACTGTGAAGTGGTTCCATAGTTACCTTACTAATCGCTCACAGTATGTTGAGATACGGAAAGAGGATGGTACAGTCATGTCATCATCCCCCCTTAATGTGACAAGAGGGGTGCCGCAGGGATCCATCTTGGGTCCACTTTTGTTTATTTTATATACTGCAGACATCACGGGTTCCTTCCAACACTGTCAGTTTCATATGTATGCAGATGATACACAATTATATTCATCATTTAAACCTAGTGACACGCTTGAAGCTGTATCTAAAATAAATGAGGACCTGCAAAGGGTAATTACTTGGTCAAAAGAACATTCACTGATATTAAATCCCTTAAAGTCAAAATTTATGATACTGGGTAGTGAGCGACAAATTCAGTCTATCTTGCAACATGACCCTGTTATAGTCATAAATGGTCAGAGAGTTGCAAGGGTTGAAGAGGCTACTAGCCTTGGTCTTATGATTGACCCTCAGCTACGGTTTGAGGGACACATAAATAAGATTGTGAGGAATTGTTTTTATAGGCTTAAAGTTCTCTACAATATACGTGCATACATAGGTATGTCATTAAGAAAGCAACTAGTGGACAGTCTCATACTATCTAGATTTAATTATTGTGACACAGTATATGGCCCATGTTTACTTGCGAAAACTAATAATCTTATACAGCGCATACAAAATGCCTGTGCCCGATATTGTTTTGACATACCAAGACGCCAACATGTGACACCTTATATTAATAGTCATAACATATTGAAGATGGAGGCCAGGAGAAGGCTACATCTAGCCACCATGCTATTTGACTTGTTGGGAAGCAAAAAACCTCATTACTTATATGAAAAAATATGTTTAAGACAAACCCACTACCCTTACCCTGTCAGGTCTGCAACCAGTACAATATCAGTGCCAAGGCATAGAACTACAGCTTTCCGAGGTTGCCTAAAATATGCAGCAATGCGAATCTGGAATGATCTGCCTCCACCTCTTAGGGACCTAAAATTCAAACACAGTTTTAAAGTCAAGTACAAAGCATTACTATTACAACATCAAAAGAGTATGCATTAGCACATATCCTTTCTTTTTACTAGGATGTTTTGGCCCATCAACTGGATCACTCCAGAGTCGCATTTCACGGCACTTGACGGCATTGTCTGTGCATGCATGTCTTTGTTCTGGGTTCTAACTGCACTGTTTGGGCGTGCGGAGCCTCTGATGGGACGTATGGCGGGCTGAGTTGTGATTGTTATATGTATAAATGTACCTTAAGGAAATGTTAAATATTGTCAAAGTTATTTAATTTTTATTGTTGGAATATTGTAAAATTACTTACTGTTTTAGCGTGATACTTAGGTTACTTGTAGGGAATTATGTTTGTTGTTGACTTATATACGGAGCGATATTGCCTGACGACGTCAGGTGGCACACATGGGGTGACGCTGAAAATCAGTACTTGGGTGGTAGATACCCACCTTAGTGTATGCTGAGTGTCAATCCCTTATTGCGGACATGGCTTACATAATGTTAATACTGTTTCTATTTTAATATTGATTGATTTAATATCCATTTAACACGTGTTATAAATTGCCACGTAATAAGACACGTTGTTGAGTTGTCAATGCTGCCATGCTTGACAATTTTGTCATACGTAAAATGTCATACGTATGCTCAGGTGGCGGCTACCACAGATAAATAATATATTTATAGCGCCTCTTGGTCAAGGTGGTACGAGCATTCGCCGCCAGAGTAGCTGCGTTTTTATTTTTCTTTTGCTATTTTGTCTTTTGTATTTGTACCTAATCCGCAATAAAACATTTTTCTTTCTTTTCTTTCTTTCTTTTCTTTCTTCACAACAACAAAGCCACGGGACTGGATACAATAGCAGCAGAAATGCTTAAGAGCGCGGGACCAGAGCTAACTAGTCGGATACACAGCCTAGTAGCGCAAATTTGGAGGATCGAGAAGATTCCACAGGAGTGGTGTCTTGGTATTGTCATGCCCATACACAAGAAGGGAGATAAAACAGTGTGCGATAACTACCGCGGAATCTCTCTACTGTCCACTACGTACAAAGTATTCTCGGGGGCAGTGTACCGAAAACTGAGGAAGTATGCAGAAGAGATACTTGGGGAATACCAGTGTGGTTTCAGGCCTAACCGATCAACTACTGATCAAATTCACTTCATGCGCCAGACTATGGAAAAGGCTTGGGAGTATTACATCAATCTGCACCATATGTTCATAGACTTCAAACAAGCCTTTGACAGTGTGAATAGAAAGAAGATTTTCGAGGCGATGAGGATGCTCGGGGTCCCCAGCAAACTGGTGCGTCTGGTGGAAGCAGCAACGTCGGGCTCGAAATCAGTGGTTGCGGTTCAAAATGAGTACTCCGATCCTTTTGAAGTGCATTCCGGAGTGAGACAGGGTGACGTTCTATCCACTATAGTGTTCAACCTTACACTGGAGGCAGCGATCCGGAACGTGGGAATTAATGGCCTCATTGACTACAACACCAATCAGCTGGCAGCCTACGCTGATGACATAGTGGTAACAAGCCGTACACAAAGCAGCATGATCCGAAACACGGTTAAATTACAGCAAGAAGCGGCCAAATTTGGACTGATGGTGAACGCAAGCAAAACGAAATATCTCGCTAGCTCGCGCCAGCCGTGTCCACTTCAAGAGATAGCCGTGGGCGCTGAGAAAATCGAAATGGTCAACAGCTTCAAGTACCTAGGCTCTACATTAACCAGCGAAAATAAAATGGAAGACGAAGTGTGCGCCAGGATAATGGCCGGTAATAGATGCTTCCATTCCCTCAACAAACTTCTCCGATCTAAGCACCTTAGCCGGAACGCCAAACTGAACATCTACAAAACTATAATCCGACCTGTTGTGACCTACGGGTGCGAGACATGTTCGCTGACAGTCAAGGAGCTGCAAAAACTGGCAATGATCGAAAGGAAGGTGCTGAGAAAAGTGTTTGGTCCTATCAAAGAGGGCGAGTCTTATCGTATCAGGATGAACCATGAGTTAGATGCACTCATCAACCGGGAGAACATAGTTCGATACGTTAAGTCACAGCGACTGAGATGGGCTGGACATATTGAGAGAATGGAAGCTAAGAGAGCGCCAAAAGTCATGACGGAGTGGAAGCCGCAGCAGAAAAGGCCAAGAGGGAGGCCAAAGAAGAGGTGGGGTGACTGTATCGAGGAAGACCTCAAGGCCATGAAAAAGTTCACCAACTGGAGAAGGAAGGCCAAGGACCGTCGGGAATGGAAAGCCATTGTTGAAGAGGCCAAGACCCACAAAGGGTTGTAGCGCCGGAGAAAGTAAGTAAGTAAGCCTATTTGTCTCTATTGTCCCCATTTTGCTAAGGAGGGAAGTGGATTTATAACATTTCTAACTCCTCCAATTTACTTTTGTTTAATTTCGCATCGAAATTTCGGTTCCAATGCAGTTTAACTTTCCCTGGGACTTTCTGAGTATCATTACTTGGTGACATGAGGTCACTACTGTTGATCCTGGTGTATACAATCGTAACAAAGGGTTTGGCGAATGATCAAAAAGAGGCGTCTCATATCACGACACGAATCGTTTATCACCGTAGTTCAGAAACCTCATCGATACACGTCATGGTACACAACAATCAATTCAATTCAATTTATTATTCATACTATATTTATTTCAATGTATTCGCGTAAACTGTCGACGATATCATATTTTGGGATTCTGTTTGTTTATTCCGAGTAATTGATCTTTAAGAACATTTGTATCTCTGCTGATATAAACCAATTGAAAACTTTGACTTTCTCATCAAAGTTAGAAATGTAATCTTAAGTAATCTTGAAAAATTCGAAGATAAAAACATAATTTAGAATAATAATTCACTTCGTAAAACACGATGGCATATCTTACACGATGGCACGATTATGTCAGGTTCGGAATGAATTTTATTAATATTTTGCCGAGTTAGATTATCGGATCAGGTTAGGAATAAATGGATCGGGTCAGGTTAAGAACGATTCCTAACCGTTCCTTACCGGATTAGGTTGTCGGGTCAGGTTAGGACTAATATTTTAAATTTTTAGTAGCAATATCATCATCAGCATCCGGGAGCTAATATCAACTGAAGTACGATGACGGATCAACATGTTGTGTGTTTAACATTTTTGTGTGTTTAAAACTCTCCTGTTACTTGTCTTATATTAACTCCAAAACTTTACTATTGGAATACTTTAGATGTAAAAAACGTAATAAATAATGTGTAATGTACCATAGATTTTAAAATAAATACCCTACAATTTTTGGGGGTCAGCGCAACGCTTTGATTCCATACATTCCGGTCAGATGTTATGTCCTCAGTTTCTCCTTTCCTTGTTAAGTCAATCCATCTATCCATTCTTGGACCTACGTCATCATTCTGTCACTCATCTGCACAATTTTTCATATTATTATGATGAGCTCGTTAAAAAGCAAAAAAATTAAAAATAAAAGCTATGTAACAAATAAACTATGTATGTAACTTGGTGACTTGATTGTCAAAAACATACTTCAAACATGCATATTTATGAGTAGGTAATATTTTGTTCTAACTTTAAGAGCAACCAAAACGAGCAAAGAATAACAAAAATATTTTCAAAAGATGTCCGGTTTTAATATTTCCTCAAGAACTTTGTAGACGTGAATACTTATTAACAGTGAATACTTAAAATTGACTTGACGGCAGCTAGGCAAGCACTGGGATGATTCTTCAGAAAACATAAATTGTGGTTAATATTTGACTTTGGAAAACTTTACCTTATCAAGTTAGTAACTCAGATTCGAGACTCGAATCGGAGAATTTCGAATATCTCGGATGTGTTCAGGTAGTTCAGTTGGTCATAGTATTCCCTATGGATTGGTCCCGGGTTCAAGTATCGTTCTGAATATTCACTATTTCCGGGTAAATCTGTAGGACAAGTTAGCATACTAATTACTCCGAAATTTCAATAAATTCATGTGGCGGAGTAATCTAAAAAAATTATGTTTAAAAATTATTGTAACATCATTCATTGTTTCCGTAATTCGTAAGAATTATGTAGATGGCTCCAGCGGCGCCCCAAGTCGTAATGTATCGGAGAATTTCGAATATCTAGGTCGTCTCCAGGTAGCTCAGTTGGTCAGAGTATTCCCTCTGTAAGGGACTGGTCGCGGGATTAAGTCCTATCGAGGATGTTCACTCTTTCTGAGTTAAATATATAGTAACTTGTTCATAAAATTAAGTCAGTGTGCTCTTTGATAAACAAGAAGCATATTGGCCCAAGTGGAACGGGATAGAAGCGTAAATGTATGTGAAGCTTCTTGATCTTTTCGGATAGGTGAACCAAACTCACCTACGGTCTGACTGCAGTCGCTCTCGTAAAAGTTCACAAACCAATAAAAAAGTATAAACTTTGAACGCAACCGGGAAATCGCTTGGACTTAACATAACTTTGCTCGCACAATTTGTGCGAAACGATCCTTTTAAAAATAATATGATGCCACATCACCAAGATGTCAGGGGCCCAAGCCAAACTCATCTACGGTCTGCCTGCAATCGCTCTCGTAAAAGTTCACAAACCAATAAAAAAGGGGCCCCCCGGGTTCCAAAGTATAAATTTTGAACGCAACTGGGAAATCGCTTGGACTTTTTTTTTTTTTTTTTTTTTTTTTTTTTTTTTTTTTTTTTTTTTTTTTAACGTGCGGAAATCCCTTCGGATACCCCCCCGCCGGCCAGCGGGGGTGGTTATGTCGTGTCTCGACTAAAACCGCACGGTGTCCTCCCCAAGTGTCCGTTGCCGGGCACCCCGGGTAAGCCCTCGAAAGGATAACCCCAGGGAAAGGATAACCCAACATAACTTTGCTCGCACAATTTGTGCGAAACGATTCTTTTAAAAATAATATGATGCCACATAACCAAGATGTCAGGGGCCCAAGCCAAACTCATCTACGGTCTGCCTGCAGTCGCTCTCGTAAAAGTTCACAAACCAATAAAAAAGGGGCCCCCCGGGTTCCAAAGTATAAACTTTGAACGCAACCGGGAAATCGCTTGGACTTAACATAACTTTGCTCGCACAATTTGTGCGAAACGATCCTTTCAAAAATAATATGATGCCACATCACCAAGATGTCAGGGGCCCAAGCCAAACTCACCTATGGTCTGCCTGCAGTCGCTCTCGTAAAAGTTCACCAACCAATAAAAAAGGGGCCCCCCGGGTTCCAAAGTATAAACTTTGAACGCAACCGGGAAATCGCTTGGACTTAACATAACTTTGCTCGCACAATTTGTGCGAAACGATCCTTTTAAAAATAATATGATGCCACATCACCAAGATGTCAGGGGCCCAAGCCAAACTCATCTACGGTCTGCCTGCAATCGCTCTCGTAAAAGTTCACAAACCAATAAAAAAGGGGCCCCCCGGGTTCCAAAGTATAAACTTTGAACGCAACCGGGAAATCGCTTGGACTTAACATAACTTTGCTCGCACAATTTGTGCGAAACGATCCTTTTAAAAATAATATGATGTCACATCACCAAGATGTCAGGGGCCCAAGCCAAACTCACCTACGGTCTGCCTGCAGTCGCTCTCGTAAAAGTTCACCAACCAATAAAAAAGGGGCCCCCCGGGTTCCAAAGTATAAACTTTGAATGCAACCGGGAAATCGCTTGGACTTAACATAACTTTGCTCGCACAATTTGTGCGAAACGATCCTTTTAAAAATAATATTACGTACGACGACACCTCTAGAAAAAGCGGCCAAGTGCTAGTCGGACTCGCCCATGAAGGGTTCCTTAGCAGTAAGTAACATAATAATGTGTTTTTTTTTATTTTTATGTTTGAGTTGATTGAATGAAAAGTAAAATTGTTGTTTACGATCTATGACGTATTAAGAAAAAACTACTTACTAGGTGAAAAAATATGTTTACATGGTAATGTAAACATATTTTTTTTTAGTTTTATCATTCTCTTATTTTAGAAGTTACAGGGGGAGGGAACACATTTTCCCACTTTGGAAGTGTTTCTCGCGAAAACTATTTAGTTTAGAAAACAATGATATTAGGAACCTCAATATCATTTTTGAAGACTTATCCAGAAATACCACAGACGTATGGATTTGATGAAAAAGAAAAAATTTGAGTTTCAGTTCTTAGTATGGGACCCCCAAAATTTATTGTTTTTTTTTCTATTTTTGTGTGAAAATCTTAATGCAGTTCACAGAATACATCTACTTACCAAGTTTCAACAACATAATTCTTAAAGTTTCGGAAAAAAGTGGCTGTGACATACGGACGGACAGACTATACTATACGGGTTCCGTTTTTTGCCATTTGGGTACGGGACACTAAAAATGTAGTGGCGATTTGCACACATTTTCTTAAATGAAAATATTTATGAAAATGACACATAAAGTAGTGCATAAAAATGGTGCATAATTATTAAAACAAAAGAAAAACAAAATCAGCAAATACCTACTGACTTCTATGATAATACGTGATAATATCCTTAGCTCACTTTAGACGCTTCGTATCTAAATGTGTCATGTCGGTTATATAATGATGGTAGCCATTATTTATCACGTGGACAAATGCATGGTGTCGATAAATTCCACTTGAATAAGAAATTTGTAAACTGAAATGTCTGCTTTGGTTCTTCTATCATATTATATTAATATTAATGTCATAAATATTATATAAATGTCAATTACTTTTATTATTCTACTAGACAAGAAAATTGTATGTATCACGGTTTCGGGGTGAGGCGGGAATGAATTTTGAATTAAGAACGGGACGCAGAAAATTAGATAAATGAGTTCATTAATTTGATACCTATGTTTACAGGCATAGCGCACCTTTTTTCTTCTACACAAGAAAATTTGTAGGTATCACGGTTTCGGGGTGAGGCGGGAATGGAGAAAAAAAAAGGGCGGGAAACTGAAAAGGCGCTATATTTTGTGTTAAAATTTATTAATTTATTTCTTGTACAATATTTGTATTTATTTGTAGTTAAATTGTATATTTTTAGTGTAAATACGTCAATATTTATTAGTCGGTAAGTTTTTGTACATTATTTTGTCCCCCCAATGGATTCGTCCATTGAGGGGGACCTTGATCCAAATGACATTTTCACGACGCCACCGTCGTCAAGAGGTATTGACACACTCGTAGCGGCTGCCAATCAAATTAATGATGTTGCTTTAGAAAGCTACGTAAAATTTAAAAAAATTAATAAGCCTAAAGCTGTAAAAACTGGTAAAATTACCAAATTAGCAGGTGGATCTAAAATGGCAAATAAAGTAAATGTTACCAAAGACACAAAAATGGACACGTCTCTCCCTGTGGTTCAGTCCAGTTCCGCTGATGAATCTGCCACTACCACTACTGTTTTTCGGACTCTATACAATGACAGGGATCCAGGCCCATATATTGTGTATGCTCAATTTATTGAATTGGATCCAAAACAAGGATCTAGTTTACACCCACTCACTTTTTCTGCGTTTTTACATAAGAATGGGCTACGCGCGATTGTACAGAATGGCATAAGAAGAATATTTTTTTTATTTTATTTATTTATTAGGGATTTACAAACAGTTACACACTAGATATAATTACAACGAATAGATAAATTAACAATGACTAAATGTGCACTTACAGCGTAATCCACAGAATATATGTTGAGTAATGACAATTTTTGCAACTAAGTTGTTATTAATTTTACTTAAATGTTGACATTAAAGAAAAAAAAAAAAAGAAATCGGAAATACTATAAAAATAGTCACTACATGAAGATGCTATTATTTTATCTGCTTAATATATTGAATTAAAATACATCTAAATGCATTAGCACGCGTAGCAAATATATCTAAGTCTGTAAAATGATCATTAAAATCTTGACACATGCGTCGCAAAGGTGCGCGAACTCCTGCGTTTGTTCTACATGATGGTACAGCAAACAACGGAAATGTGCGAATAGGGCGTAATCGTCTCTCAATAACTTTTAAGACAGCCAAGGAAGCAAATAATTTCCTGAAAAATGACTTATTGGCAAGTAGTAAAAAATATAAAGTTAGTATTCCGGTGTTTAACATTTCTAAAATGGGTATTGTAAAAGGTGTTCCCATAGATTGGTCACACCAGGACATTTTGGACAATGTTCAGGTTCCTGATGGCTGTGGCGCGATTCTGCGGTCACGTAGAATTTCTAGAAAATCAGTCACATCTAATGGTGTTGAGTGGATACCCACTCAATCTGTTGTTTTGACATTTGATGGTCAGAACCTCCCTTCAAGGGTTTATGCATTTTATTCTTCATTGCCTGTGTCACAATATATATATCCAACTATTCAGTGTTATCAGTGCTGTCGTTTTGGCCACACCAGAACTTCGTGTAGAAGTAATCCAAGATGCTTTAAATGTGGCTTGGACCATGATGGCAGTAAGTGTGATCTAGGTGAGGGCTTCATTTGTTTAAATTGCTCTGGTGCTCATAAAGCTACAGACAATTGTTGTCCGGAATATGTTAGACAATCTAATATAAAAGCACATATATTATGTCCAAAAAGTCCATCTCGTACCAGGAAGCATCAGAATTATTCCCAGTTGCTAAGTTGTCATTTGCAGAGGTTGCTACTTCTCTGCCCAAGCCTCCACCAAAACAGGTTCCTGAAAATATTAATTAAAAAAATTTGGGAAAAGAAAACTGTGATCAATAAATCCAAAAATCAGAAACCACTGGCACAAACACAAGGGTATGATAAAGTTGCCCACAGCAACATAATCAACTCTTTCACTGCCCCCCAAGCTGAAAATGGTTGTGCTTTACAATTTAAAGAGAAGGGTGATGTAAATCCTATCGCATCTTCTGAAGATCTGAATATTCTGCTATCTAATTTGGTCAGTATCATTTTAAATTCAACAATACCGTACAACGTTGCTCTGAAACTTATACAAACAATTTCCATCTCTATTATTAACCTTCGTTATGGACCAGATAGTCCAGTGGAATACAAAGAGTGTTAGATCCAAACAATCTGAAATTATTTACCTGATTAGTAAATATAAACCATTTGTGCTTGCCATCTCTGAGACTTGGCTGAAGCCTGGTATTAATTATTGTATGCCTGGTTTTACTGTTCTCAGATGTGATAGAACAGATGGTTGGGGAGGGGCAGCCCTCCTCATAAAGAATAATTGTTATTTCAATCAGTTACAGTTACCTCATTTTAACAGCAATCATTTAGATGCTGTGGCAGCAAGGGTAGGTAACATTACTTTTCTTTCCATTTATATTTCTAGAAAGGATATGTCTTTGTTACCATTATTAAAAGATATCATTGAATCATTGCCTTCGCCTGTACTTATTTTAGGTGACTTTAATGCACACCATTCATTATGGGGAGCTCCTAAGGATGATCATTTTGGCATGGGAATTGCTAAGCTTATTGACGATTTGAATCTTTGTGTATTAAATACAGGTCTACCTACTCGCTGCCCCGTTCCAGATCAAAATCGTAGTTATGTAGATCTTTCTCTGTGTTCTCCTTCCCTCGTGGGTCTGTTTTCATGGATATGTTTACCATTATCACATGGTAGCGATCATTTTCCTATTGTTTTATCTAAGCCCTCTTCTAGGGATGCTTTTGTTGAACATCTTCCTCCTCTTCTCAAATATAATGTTTCAAATGTTGACTGGCAGGCATATAGTTCCCTTTTGGACCAAAAGGTTTCAATGCTTCCAAAAATAACCTCAAATAACGTACTAGATTCGTATGAGACATTTATTGCTATAATGTTGTCAACAGCTGATGAGCTATTTCCATGTAAAAAAGTTACCAGGGGAAAAATACCTTCACCACCTTGGTGGGATAGTGAATATACGGAAGCAGTCAAGAAAAGAAATGTGAGTCAACTGTTATGCCGTAATTATGTGGATTTAAATATTTTCTTACAATTCCGAAACACAGGCTGCTTCTAAGCGTTTGCTTCGTAAAAAGAAGCGCGATGGCTGGCAACGCTTTTGTGCCTCGCTCTCACCTGATACCCCTTTGTCACTAGTATGGAAAAATGTTCGTCGCTATAGATCCTCTTTTACTGACACTTCATGTTCGTCCTTTTCTCATGAATGGGTTGAACCATTCTTTTATAACCTTGCCCCAGATATGGTGCCCAATATAAATCAAATGCCATATTCATATTTGTATCCATCTGGAAGCGACACAATGAATTCTCCATTTACGCTCCCCGAACTGAATTTCGTTTTGAATCGTGTATCGGATTCCACGCCATGAAAAGACGGTATCCCTTACTCTTTTCTTGTTAACTGCTTATCATCGACCCTCTCTTACTTCTTGGAGATAATAAATTTAATTATTGAAACTGGCTCTATTCCATTATCCTGGAAGAATCAAATCATTATTCCAATCTTGAAACCGCACAAAGACCCTCTCATGTTTTCTTCGTACAGACCAGTAGCGTTATCTTCTGTGCTTTGTAAAATAACAGAGCATCTAATTAAAAATAGGATGGAATGGTTTTTGGAACATAACAATTCGTTATCTAGCTCTGAATATGGTTTTAGGAAAGGTAAAAGTGTAGCAGATAATCATAGTATTTTGTTTACTGATATACTCCTGTCATTTTCTGGTGAGGAATCTACTGTTTGTGCTTTTCTGGACGTTAGTGCCGCTTATGATAATGTTAACCTAGCAATGCTAAAACAAAACTTGTTCAACTTAAAAATACCTCCAAAATTGATTAATTTCGTCTTTAACTTATTTACAGGGAGAACTATTCGTTTACGTGTTTCCGGTCAAAACCTTCCAAATAGAACACTTTGGAAAGGCATTCCTCAGGGCTCAGTGTTAAGCCCTTTATTGTATGATGTATATACAAGGGATATTGATTTAAACTTTCATCCTTCTTGTTCTGTTTTGCAGTACGCTGATGATTTGCTCATTTATTCTTCTCATTCCTCTATAGAACAAGCTACATTAAATTTGCAAAACTCGTTAGATAATCTCGTAACTTGGCTATTAAATCACGACTTATCTCTCTCAGCTTCTAAAAGTATTGCTGTTATATTTTCTCGTAAAAGATCTATCCCACTGGTAAGTGTTTCTCTTGGGCAGTCGGTAATCCCAACTGCTAAAGAGGCACGTTTCTTGGGGAAAATTTTCGATAGTAAAATGAATGGGGTCGCACATATTAATTATATAAGTAAAAAATGTGAAAAAACATTCATGTGTTGAGAGCTTTAGCTGGTGTTTGGTGGGGCGCTCATCCCTCTTGTCTTAGATTGGTTTATAATGCTTTAATAAGAAGTTTGTTGGATTTTGGGTCCTTCACATTGGAACCTGCAAATAAGAATGCACTTCATAAATTAGATTTAATTCAATCTCAAAGCTTACGCCTTGTGATTGGAGCGATGAGGAGCACCCCAATAAATGCCCTCCAAATTGAATGTGCTGATCCTCCTCTAGGTCTTAGGAGGCAATTTTTGTCTGATAGGTATTTGTTTAAGTTAACTCAGTATAAACCACATCCGTTAATATCAAAACTTCAACAATTAAACTCTTTAATTGTAAGTGGCAATCGATTTTGGAATAATAAAACTGTACCTAATCTCTTAGCTAGTCTTAGAAAATTAATTGATCTTAAGGTGCATATAGTAGATTTTCCGTGTCATCCACTATTCTTTTATGACTACAAAGTTTTAACTTTTTTGCCAAATGTCCTCCTGACAATAGGTATCAACAAACATTCAGTCATGCTAAACCCTAATCGTGTGTTGGATGCGTTCGTGCATCAGAATTGTCAAAATGCTGTCGTATTTTTTACGGATGCATCGAAAACATTTCCTTCTGTTCCTTTAGTTCCGGGTCTAAATGACAACAATAATGTGGTAGGTTCAGCCTTTTTAGACTTCCATTCGGGTCATTTTAAACTATTTAAATACCCTGGCATACTTTCTATTTATTCTGGCGAAGGTATGGCTATTCTTGAGTGCGTACGTCACATTCTTTTTAAAAATATACCTAAATCAATTATATTTTCGGATTCTCTTAGTTGCTTACAATCGCTGCTTTCGAACCCATTCAATAAAAATTGCTTTTCTCCCTTATCTTTAGAAATTAAAGCTAAACTATTGGAATGTAATGACCGTGATTTACAAGTCACCCTTGCATGGATTCCTGGTCACTCGGGTATCAATGGAAATGAGATGGTAGATGAATTGGCGAAATTGGCTGCTCTACAGGGCAATACGTGTAATCAGCTAGTCTATAGTAATGATTTATCTAAACTTCCTCGTATTTATCTTGAGGAGAGTTGGAATAACATTTGGTCGACTTCCAATAAGGGAAACTTTTATCGTTGCTTTCAACCTTGTATAACCATGCACCCATGGTTCTCTAAATTACACATCGAAAAGAAATTTTCTTCCACTATTTCTCGGCTGAGATTTGGCCATTGTACTACACCAGCACACCTTGCAAAGCTAAGGGTGCGCGATTCATCTCTATGTGAGTGTGGTTTGGATGAAGGTAACATCATCCATATCCTATTTATGTGTCCTAATTATTCTCCATCTTTACTTGATATTATGATTCATTATCAAGCTCCTCTACCCTACGATCTATCATCTATATTATCGTTATCTAACAAAGTATATATAAAATCACTTATTAAATTCTTACGTCTTCATAATATATCTTTGTAATTATCATTATATCTGTGTATATATTGCCCACCTAAGTCAACTTGTCTATAATCAACTCAAACGCCGAAGAAATACTTTATAATTGGGAAATTTCCAACTTGACACTGGCAAGAATGTCCCCTAAATTGGGTTGACTATATTGCCATACAAGAAAAGAAGAAGAAGAAGAAGAGGCGGGAATGAATTTTGAATTAAGAACGGTACTCAGCAACTAGATAAATGAGTTAGCTAATTTGATACTTCGTTATATAGGCATAGCGCACCTTTTGGCTATGTCATCTCTATGAGAGCTACAATAAGTTACGCATGGTTGGTGGTCAGGTTTTGGTCTTTAGCGATACCAAATATTTTGTTCCGTACAGGCAGTCTAGTAGTATACGTAGAAGTCATTGATTATTGCAGGTTAGTTCCCATGGCATAGTAACGTAGATAATCAGTAAATGCTCTGAGAAAAAAATCATACTGCAAGTGTAATGAATTCTATGTACTCGTATACCTACTAGTGGTACCTACTAGTAGACTGACTGTATGGAACAAAAAATTCGGTATCGCGAAAGGCCATCAACCAATCATCAACGACGCGCAACTTTCTGTAGCTGTCATACAGATGACATTAACGAAAATGGTCTACCTGAAAATGGATAAATGTGTTGGTATCAGAAATAAATTCTTTATTTAAAATCGACGGATACTTTTCACTGTATTTCAGTACACGGACTCATCGGTAACTCAAGGTAAATCTGATAGAAAAGTAATAATATATATATAGCTCATGGAATCCTATTATCCTACTAAAATTATAAATGTGAAAGTTTGTGAAGATGTTTGGATGTTTGTTACTCAATAACGCTCTAACGGCTGAATGGATCTGGCTGAAATTTCGTACGAGGATTAGAGTATAGAATAACACATAGGCTACAATTTTTTATCCCTGGAAAAGGTAACCGTGGGTTGCGGTAACGGGATCAGAATTCTACGCGGGCTAAGTCACGGGCAACAGTTAGTGAGAGTATATTTTTGAGATTATGAATCTTAAAACTCCATAATATCGTGTGATTTTTAAGCAGTTAAATAGACTTAAAACTTAAGTCAAAGTGGTCTGCACGGAAATAAATTGGACAATTTAGAAATAGCTTTCAGCCGCAGAATCTCGCCGTATAATATTAAGCCACTTATTTCGTATTCTTCTGTCGTGTAGAGCGTAAACAAAAACTTATTAAAGAGATTTTTATGTGTTAACGCACTGCGGAACCGTATACTACTTTATAAACAAAATTATTGTGTTCACAACAACTGTTCATGACTGACGAACAAAGTGCTGACGTCACGGAAAGAGAGTGAGCGTTAAATTGTAAACTTTCAATTACATTATATTTTTCGTCTTCAGATCGATGACGTTTTGAAGAAGGGCCAGGTCAGAAGTACCCGTAACCGGCGTGCATGTATGAAAACAATTATGAAAGTGGAAGAAGCGAAAGGCGTATGCCAAGATCGTAGCAAGTGGAAAGATGTTGTCTCTGCCTACCCCTATGGGAAAAAGGCGTGACTATATGTATGTATGTAAGTCTTTACTTTCTGTAGAAATAAGATATATTTACCATCATAATATGTAAAATCCGTCGTAGAAGATGAACTAGTCGCTTACTGGCTGACGCAGGTGCCTACCTAACCAAATATTTCAAAATTTTGTACATTATTACACTGCAATAGTTTATAGTTGAACTTAAAAGAAAAAAAAACTTTCGCCTGCGGCTTTCCTATACTATTATCAATTTGTAAAGTAGTTGTGTCTGTAAATTGGAGATATTTCCAAAAAATAGTTGGGCTTAAGTTAAATGAACGATTCTGAACACAATTTCTTTTTATCTGTTATTTCGCGATGGACGCAAAAACTGTTGTACCTACGGATTTTAATGCGCTTTTTCAATTAGGAAGGTGTTGGTCATACTTAAAATCTACCGTGTATGATCAAAAAACGATAACCGACCTCCACGCAGGCGTGGCCGCGAGTATGAAACCTTTGTTTTCACTGCTTTTGTGACAGTAGGTATAATTCATGAATTATACTGGAGAAAAACGTCAATAGTCTTTCCATTCTTCGTTCCATTAATTCCATTTTTCGTTTTTCTTTTTTAAATAAGTAATTCAACGCGTACACAATCAAGCTACTCTAAATTTTATGAACTATTGGTTATCTGAATAAGCTAATAAAATTTACTAGAAAATAACAATAACATATTCAAGTTAAATTATTTCTTTAAAACTTTTCAAAATTATTAGTGGGCTAATTGGGGCGTAGATTGAGGGATGCAACGGGTGACTCCCGCACCAGCTCGTATCTGGTGTAAAGGTAACCAAAAAAAAAAGTACGGTGAGGGACGGGTTAATAAATTAGACCTTGACCTTAAACACTTACCTTTTACTTGACCTAAAAACATTAAAATACAATTTTGAACCGTTTCAACACATTATAACTGTATAAATTATAAACAAATATTCTCAAAGATCGACTCGTTTATTATAATAAGATCGAGTAGTAAATTTACGGAGAATCGATATTAATAGTCGATTTATATACCAAACCATTGCTTTATTGCTTACATTTACTATATAACGTAATTCACTTTCAATGGGAGGACGTAAGCAAAACGTAGTCGTAAATATTTTTCTTTATTACCTGTTTCATAATTTTGTTAGGAACTAAATTATCTTTAGTAGTTCTAACACTACATTTATGAGAATTTAGACGAGAAAATGATATTTAATACCTTTTTTTTTTTTTTTTTTTTTCGTGCGGAAATCCCCTCGGATACCCCCCCGCCGGCCAGCGGGGGTGGTTATGTCGGGCTTGAACCGACTAAAACCTTTGTATGATGATTCAATGTTAAGAAAAAAAGGTTTGTTTTCCAATAAATTGTTTCATAAGGATTAATAACTTGTTCCTAAGATAAGTATCACATTGAAATAAAACTTTTTTTAACTGGGAGACTCCCGTGACCATAGCTGCTGAAAAGAAACCGAAACGTCGGGTTCAATGTAAATAATAAAATAACATCAAATAAATCGCGATAGAATCCGTTAAAAATAGTTTTATTTCAATGTGTGACATTCGCGTAAACTTGGTATTAAATTTTTTTATTGATACAAAATTACCACAAAATTATATTGAAAAGTCATGTTAGAAGGTGCTGGTAATTTGATCCTATAATTATTTTACAACTACGTAAGTCAATGCAAAAGTTTCTTACCCAACCACGTCAGAACGAACGGATGTGGATGAAATTTGGCACAGATAGAGAAGATATTGTCGGAAGTTTACACGAATATCATACATTGAAATAAAACAATATTTTTTTTACGAATTCTATTGAGTTTCATTTGCTGTTATTTTATTATTTACTTAAACTGATCCCGACGTTAAGTAAAGAATAAAATATCACCAAATAAATCACGGTAGAATCCGTTAAAAATAGTTTTATTTCAACAAAGATAGATTATAGTCTGAATTAGTACATATGCTAGTTTTTATCTCAGGCAGTCCCTATAGGTCGTGGGAACGGGTTCAGTATTTCACGACTATTGTATTATGTACAAAAACCGTAGCCGAAAGATATCAAAATTTTCCTACTACCTACTAATGTTATAAATGTGAAGGTTTATAAAAATGTTTGGGTGTTTGTTTTCAATAACTAACGGCTTAACGGATCTTGCAATTAAAAATACGGCAGATTTTTAGCCTGATCAAGACCTTTCTAACATTAAATTAGAAAAACCGTATCAAATTATGTTTAGTGGATTTTGCGTCCATCGCGAAAACAGACAAGAATTCCAAGTTTTTTTTTTTAAACTATCGCGGAGATGAATGGGTATGTTACGAGTTCTAGGAAGTCGCGACGTGCACCGAGGAAGATGCTGCCGGGTGCTGACCGCTAACCGGCGTACATGCCGTATGTGAAAGGTATAACGGATAAGATCGGATCTTGCTTACGGAAGTTTTCCATCATCATTTGGTGAACGGTTTAAAGATCGTCTATCTTTAAACCGTTCACCAAATGGATTGCAGCTGCGGTAGTTCCTACATAGTCCAAACCAAGCGAACCTTTGCGTTGAGAGTCAAAGAACATATTGCAGCTGTGAAAAACCGTCAGTTAAATAAATCGGTAG
The DNA here is from genome assembly GCA_946251805.1 of Cybosia mesomella. NCBI lineage: Eukaryota > Metazoa > Arthropoda > Insecta > Lepidoptera > Erebidae > Cybosia > Cybosia mesomella. Next base: position 8,418,592 of record OX276406.1, read on the forward strand.
TAGCAGAACATCTTGAGTCGGGTACTAATCACTGGATTGAGTTTCATAAACCCAAAGTCCTCTCCACTGATCGCCACTACTATCCATGTATTGTGCGTGAAGCTATTGAAATTTAAAAAAAAATCCGTTCCCGCAGGGGGAACGCGCAGTTAGATTTCGTGAAGCAATTAATATTAATTTTTAATTTTTTTTTCTTGAAAACGGTAACTTTTAGCGAAAAACTTTTCAGACATTTATCTTAGACTTAAAAATGGCCTATCGATTAAAAATGTTTCCGGCGACAAGAATGTTCACCGGTTAGAAGTAATGATTTTTTTCCCGAAAAAAATTGGTTTTTCCCCCCTCCACTAGTTAAAGTTTTAATCTTATAGGTTTATAATTAAAAGTTGTTGGTATTCATGCATACTATGGGATAAAATTAGAACGCTTCGAATATCTTTCATAGAACGTGAAATTTTGAGGAAAAACTGATTTCACAAAAAGTGAGGCCCTACCGTCCCCTTAGGCCGGATTCCACCCGTTCACGAACTTAAACTAAGTTGACACCCAAGCAATTTTTGACCGCAGTTTGAAAGCGATCGGGGCAATAATGCGACCGTGAGAGTGCCGCAAATTTTGGCAAGTGGAACCATACATACATATATATATATATATACTAAAGGCCCGGTACGTGCTTCGGTACGTCAAAATGATCCGCCATGTATTGAATTCAAGGGCTTACCCGGGGTGCCCGGCAACGGACACTTGGGGAGGATCAATCCCTTCGGATACCCGCCACCGGCCAGCGGGGGTGGTTATGTCGTGTATCGACTAAAACCGTACGGTGTGCGCTCGAAAAAAAAATTATGAGAGATTTTCTTAATATTTTTTTCCGTAAGAACCTTGTACAGAGTATTAGAAAACTACAAAAAAAATAACAGCCAAATCGGTCAAGCCGTTTTCATGCTATATAGATATATATATATAAACATTTTGACCAGTGGTCATTTCGGACTCAGGGGGTCATAACTAGACCTCCTATGAAGATTTTTTTTAAATTCGACAGTAGTCAAGAAACCAATAGGTAGATCGATTTCATCGAAATCTACCTAATATAAACAAGTTGAATTCCTGAGACGAGCTCAGCCGAATACAAGGGATTTACGATTTTGCGATATTTTTTTTGCGATTTTTTGCGATTTTTTCTTTATCTTGCAATGGTTCACCCCAGCACGAATCTATTACCGAAAACAGCAACGCGATAGCTCATCTCCTTCATACCCAAAACCGTGACAGAAAATTGGCAACTACGTCGACGACAACTCGATTGCAATAGGGCTTTTCTAAAGAAAATCGCTAAAAATTCAATAGGGAAGATGGATTCAACCTATCCGGGACGTGGAATCCAGTGATTAAAATACTTAAACCCATAAACAAAGTGCCGTTAAGAACTTATACCTTCTGTAAGTGTGGTGTGTCGCCAGCCTTGCCATACATTAGAACAGTAATGCACACCTCTCGACGCACGCCGGCCAGTCAAGCCGTGACCACGGGTGCTGCAACGCATCCGAAACGTCGGTAAAAGTAAGTTCCGTATTTATCGCGATAAGTCCCGAGACGTTATAAAAATATGAGAAAAATTTTTGTGTTCAGAATCGTCCATTTAACATAACGCGAGTATTATTTCTCAAATATCTCTAATGTACAGACACAACTAGTTTACAATTTTATAATAGTACCTACAGATTTATAGTTCAAGCAAATGCATCATAATCTCCAAGAATTTTCTGAATGTAATCAAACATCATTGAGGGATAGAGATTTCTCAAATCATTTCATATTGTCAGTTTTTTTTTACCTGCGGAAATCCCTTCGGATACCCCCCGCCGGCCAGCGGGGGTGGTTATGTCGTGTATCGACTAAAACCACACGGTGTCCTCCCCAAGTGTCCGTTGCCGGGCACCCCGGGTAAGCCCTCGAAAGGATAACCCCAGAGTTCATATTGTCACTTGCTAAACATTAGTCTAGTTTTTGACATTTTGTAAGTGCCGTTTTAATGATCTAGATACAAAATAAATTACTTTTGACTTTGACTTTATCATGTTTCTAAGTAAGCCTCCAACAAATCCCATTGGTACAACATGGTGCAATGTAACAACAGCAACAGTAACAATCAGAAAATTTAATTACGTTTCAAAGTCGAGTTTTTGTAAAACTTTTAGCATTGAATAAAGATTTGAATGTTTTGAAACTGGTTGGATTTTGATCTTTTAGGAGATTTAAATAAATCACGACTCTCACTTTTAGATTATAAAGTGCAAGTTACCTGCATCTCTTAAATAATGAAGCAATGATATGTTTAATAATATCTTTATTAAAATAAAATAAATTTAATAATTAAATAGCCCCCAATATAGCTAAGAACACTCCTGGCTCATTCACCTTTCAAACACAACATGACAAACTTATAAAACGCTGTCGTTCTTGCGTCGTCGGTTAAAGAAAACAAATGGAGCTAATATTGGGTCTGTGGACCCCACTAATACCTACGTAGTCAAGCCAACCTTACCTGTCAGCTTGTACACCCGCTGATTGAAAAACGAGGGTCTAGTGCAGGCCAAACAGTGAAGTCAAACGGTCAGTCAAAACAACAGTCGCTCTCATTAAAGCCGGATAACCCAAACCAAAAGAGGAGACGAAGTAAGCGGATCCTGGACTACTAGGTGAAAGCCTCAGTTGCAACCGGGAACCACGTTAAAATGATGATGTAATGGAAGTTAAGGAACTTATGCCAAAATAGAACAAAAACTTACATAACTAACAAAACTAAGTAACTAACATAATTCTAAACAGATTGTTACTAACATACTAACACTATGGACTTAAAATGGTGTGAAATAAATGATATTATATTATTATATATACGGTTCAGTACATTATACACGCATATACAAAGCAATTTCTCTTAGCTACACTCGAGGCGTTAACGAGAATGTTCTTTGATAAAAACTAAGAGTGTTGAAAATGTTAGTAATAATATAATAATGTTTGTTGCATCAAAATAAATACAGGTTCATTATATTCCACGCATGCCTCTCTATAGGGGCGGGGTGATTTCGGTCCCAAACAACACGCCTATGTTGTGGTCAAGGCCGGTCGAGGTCTGTCTGAGGTGAAGCCCGAAAGGATTTCCGCACGCATAAAAAAGGTACATTACAAATTGGATTCGCTATTGCTTAGTCAACATTATGATCTTGAAATATCCACTTTAAAAGCCAAAGTCAAAATTAATTTATTCTTTATAGACCATTAAAACGGAACTCACAAAAGGTCAATAAAAAAAAATTAGCAAATGGACCACCGGTTTGAAACGCGGGAGAAGACTCCAGCTGGAACCTCAGCGGGCTGTTTTTTGTGGTCTATTTAGAAACGTAACATAACATAACATAACTTCACGCCTGTATTCCCGAAGGGGTAGGCAGAGGTGTATTACACACCCACGATTCGCCAGTTATGTTAAGGTCCTAATGTAGCTGGGCAGGGGGATTGTGGTCGCAGCACTAGTGGGACCGGTGGGTGTCGGTGCTGCGACGACAATCCTCTTCTGATGAGGCCGTCAAGCTGAGTGCCACCATTGTTAACATGGTACGTGTATGTAATGGTGACCCTCTTTCCTGAGATTTTACCTTCAGCTTACCATCAGGCGAGGTGAAGTCAAATTGACGTGACCTAAATATAAAAAAAAAAGTAATAGGGGGTGAGCCTATTGCCATCTACCGGGCACATTATTAAGCGAGCGATAATTAACATTTATTAATGCACACATAACTACGAAAAGTCAGAGGTGTGTGTCTGGGCGACTGGGGATCGAACTCGAGACCTCGTCTCCGAGGGATTTCCGCACGAAAAATAACACAAAAAGGTACTAAAACTCTCTTTGAATGTTCCATCTAACATTTTATCTGGCTCTTCACTACATAGTATAAAACAAAGTCGCTTTCTCTGTCCCTATATCCCTATGTCCCTATGTATGCTTAAATCTTTAAAACTACACAACGGATTTTGATGCGGTTTTTTTAATAGATAGAGTGATTGAGGAGGAAGGTTTATATGTATAATAACATCCATTGCACCCGTGCGAAGCCGGTTCGGGTCGCTAGTATTTTATAATACACAGTTCAGTTACTTGTGATTTTATTGCATGTGCAATTCCGATCGATATTCGAAATAGACATTCCTCTTACAAACGACCTCGAATGAATTTTCATTATTCCAACTTCAATTAATTAACATTATGAACATACATCATCTTTTATTTCATTCAATATGTCCACCAATAGTAAACTAGATTTGTAACATCCGAAAGAAATTCTGCATACATTTTATTTTTACATTGAGTCAGCTGTTTGCTACGACGCGAGGTAAAAAGAACTGATCAGGCGGTATGGCAGTAAAAGTACTAAAGAAGCATTCACGGAGAAAGACACTTGCGTTCATCTTCAGTTTTTTACTCCAGAATTCTCTTCGAACCATGCGCATTAGTCCCATTTCATCCCGAGTACGAGTTGCTAACTCCAGTCCATTCAGAGAGACTCGCTCGTGTGGCCGCCTCTATATCGACGCGTCAGAATGTACGCAACTTTGAACGTAGAATGTCTTCACTACTTTTCCGAATATAAAAATAATTTTTTTTCGGGATCGAATTCGATTCATTGCGTTATCAAAATATAAATAGTTTCAATTTTATTTATAAAATAGTGCTGTGCTTGGGTGTTGAGTGAGTGTACAAAATTAAAAAATAAGAAAACTTTAATAATTCACTTTCATTATTAAAAGAAAATTACAGTACTGCTATTTATTTAAGTCTTTGATCTCATAAACTAATATTTAACGAAATCAGGTACTTTAAATTCTATATTGGGAGAAGTGTGGCAAGTTTGTTGGCTTTATATGATTTATGATGCGGACGACACCAAAAAGCCAGCGGCAACGGTTTGGAAAATTTTAATGCTCCGTAATTGACGTGTCTTTTGGTAAGTAACAAATGGAAATGATTTTCAATTTCATTGTTATAATTAGACAAGGTTTTTTCATTTAAGCGACAATGAAAGTTTGGCGAGAGTCATTTTAACTTCCGACAGTTAATTTTTGTCGGACAAAACAATTTGTAAAACTTTTTATTACTAAATGTTACTAAATTGTATGGAGTGAACTTTAGATATTCTTTAGCTATTCAAATAAAGTGATGTATGTTGTGTTGGTGAGTTGAAAAGAGAAATGTGAATAGATGATTGAAAAACCGTAATCGTACATTAAATATTGATGCTCAAAGGAAATTTAAAGTCACGCAATGATAAAAAAAACATATGTTTTAGAAAAAGCGAACGGTGTATGCAAGAATCGTAGCAAGTCAAAACATGTGGACTTTGCCTACCCTGTTTCGAAAGAGACGAGACTGTATGTGTGTAAAAATGATATAATATTATTTATGTAAAAATGACTTACTATCTATATATAAATCACTTTTTCTGACGTTAGAAATCAAAAGAAAATATTTTCTACAACAATTGAAGTCGGTTAACCGGAAATGGAAATGAAATGAAATAATAACAAATAATAAATTACATCCCTTACAACAACATTTTTTTTGAGTAATATCATTACTTTTTACTATGGCATAATTTATATGTATGTCACGAAATAATATCGAACATATTTCTGTACGTGAACCGGTATGGTACTATAACTCCCCAGAACTGCATCACACACCAATTAAAGAATATTTAGAAAGTAATTGGCTATAAAATACTTATTATATATTAGCTGCGTGCCCTGCGCTGCGTGGCTTTGCTTCGCTATAATTATAGTAACTTACGCGTAGACTTAATAAAAACTTTCTTTCATGGTAAAAGTACTCCAGAAAGTCATGTATTGTTCTTTAGTAGGTACGGAGTAGCTCCCGCCGAGCCCGCAACTTGCTCGCCGCGCGTCGCAGGCGACTCTGGCGCCGGAGGTCACTTAACGACCTCCGTCCTCCATGAGCGCAGGCCTGGGGGTGGCAGGTGAGGCCGCCTGTCACCCCAGCAGAAGCAGGCCGGGACGGTGGGGCGACTAGCGCCCCTCCCCCAAACCGGGGCAAGACGGGGACACCGTGGTTCCCAAACCCGAGGGGGTCATCTCGAAACCGGAGATGGCCAGCGTCAGTCGGGGTCCGCAATAAGAGAACCGACACGGAAGCCTCTCGTACCGACTGACGCAGGTGATCTCCGGGAAGGGGTGCTTCGGGGACCACCTGCATCGGATCAGGAAGGAGCCAACGCCTGAGTGTCATCACTGCGACGCGAGCGAGGAATCAGGGCTGCACACGCTGGCGGACTGCCCAGCGTGGGAGGCGCCGAGGCGTGACCTCGTGGCAGCCATCGGAGTGGGAGTCCTCTCGCTCGGCAGCATGATTGCGGCAATGGTGCGGAGCGCGAGCGCGTGGGCCGCCGCCACCTCCTTCTGCGAGCATGTAATGCTCGCGAAGGGTCAGTCGGGGTGCGAGGGATATGCTCTATGGGCAACCTTACACCCGGGCGTCTGTAGACCCGAGACGGCGTGCGGTTTTAGTCGGTTCAAGCCCAACATAACCGCCCCGCTGGCGGTGGGGGGGGGGGGGTATCCGAAGGGATTTCCGCACGAAAAAAAAAGGTACGGAGTAGCTTAGAAGACAAGTTTGGAACCCCCAATACGAGGTCTATAAACCACATATTGAGGGTATCCAGAGGTAATTTCTTCGTTATTTAGACTATAAGACACATCAATTTTCACACGACTGTAATCATTGTATCAGACGGTATCACTTCCCCCCACTCGAATCTGGGCGCCATATAAGTGACATAATGCTACTTAACTAACATCACAAATGCTACAATTGGCTCAACTAAGCTTCTATCAAAAATAGGATTACGGACAAACAAGATTGGGCTTAGACTACGACCATTACTAACTATTCCATTTGCAACCACTAATTACAGGCGTAATTCCTTTATACTACTGAGTGCACGCGGCTTCAATGAGCTTCGCGGTTCATTGCATTACGATTTATTTAACACCAAAGCTAGCACAGAGGCTCTTCGCTAAACCTTTCTTCACTGATGACGCGGGATGCGGTACTCAAACTGTTAAGTAACGCATTTCAATTTGTTACCTAAAATTAGTAGTTCTGTACTAAGTACTAACTTATGTGTTATTGCACATTACTGCCTATCGCATTCTTTGTAAATAGTTAATGTTATGAATGCCTAAATTGTTACCTAGGCTGGTTATTGGCAATATTGTCACATATTTAATGTTACCATATAATTTATCATTAGCCTCGAAGCCTTCTTCAAAAGTATATAAGTAAAATAAATAGGTATACAAACCTTTCCTTCTGCGAGCATGTAATGCTCGCGAAGGAGATGGCAGAGCGCGCCCGGGAGAGATTTAGAACTCTCCCGGCCCGCCGAGCCCACAACATGCTCGCCGCGCGTCGCTGGCGACTCAGGCGCCCTCCGTCCTCCATGAGCGCAGGCCTGGGGGTGACAGGTGAGGCCGCCTGTCACCCCAGCAGAAGCCGGCCGGGACGGTGGGGCGACTAGCGCCCCTCCCCCAAACCGAGAGCCGGGGAGACCGTGGTTCCCAAACCCGAGGGGGCCATCTCGAAGCCGGAGATGGCCCAGGGTAAGTCGGGGTGCGAGGGATATGCTCTATGAGTAACCTTACACCCCGGCGTCTGAAGAACAAAAAATGATTTATCCAATTTGGTGCAGTCGTTATATTTATTTTCAGCTTCAGGGAAGCCATTGCCGAAGTGTTCAGGATTCCATGGTGGAACAACACAAATCGCAAGAAAACAATGCAAAAAAATTGCTACACTATGTTCTGAAAAACGTTTTAGTGTATTGAGTATCGCATATTTAATATAATACTTTATTTTACTGAATTTGGGTTGTAAATAAAAAAAACCTTCATATGGAACGTGGTTTTCAGAAATATTCAGCGCACGGGGAAATTCCTAATTTGACTCGTTTAAGGATAAAATTTCCAAAAAATAATAATCATATACGTCATCATAAACGGCATCAACTGCTTTCTGTTTGTATATATCCTCAGCTCGGTGCTGATGAAACAGTCAACCAGGACAAGTAGGTAATAAAATTGTGTGAAAAGATTTGCAAGATAACTTATAAATATCCGTCAAAATGGACGATATATTAACAGAAGAAATATATAAACTGCCGAAGAGCTTTCGCGATTAAAATAATTCTTGCGATAATCGCTTCTATCAGTATGTCAATATTACAGTACAGATCAACATTGTTCACATAGCTTTGTTTGAGCGGGAAGTGCGTTATGCTATGCTTTTTTAACCATAGCCGGATTACTCAAAATAATTTAAGAGGGTGTAAGTTACCCTCGGGCTCCAAGGCAAAAGCCTCGGGGGCAACCGGGAACAATGCTAAGGTTATGAAGAAGATTTTTGAAAATAGTGGTAGCAAATAAGTGCAATTTGTAGTACTAAAGGTGTCCACATAAAAGAAGGAGGGAGGAGGCTTAAGAGTACAATGGGAAAATAGAAAGGAAGGTAAGTAAGAGAATCTCATACTCCGTACAAAATCCGTACTGCAAGTTTTTGCCTGGTGTAGCCAGTTTATTATAGTTGATACATAATCCTGAAGGGGTAGGGGTTGATACATAGTCTTCAGGGTTAACAAGGCAGTCATTCGGTATAATATGTGAAATAGTGTTCAGCTTCCGTAATCTTAGCGAGATAATAGAACCTATGTGTGCGGAAAAATGATTATTCCAATCGAGGCTGTTACAAGCTCGACCCATCTGCAAAGAAGTACACCTTTTTTTTAAATTCAATACATGTCTGAATAACAAATTCCTAAATACATATCCAATAACCAGGACCAGCTAAAGTGATTTTGATCACAGATCATCATCTAAAGAATAATGTCATATTATTTCTGCATAAATGTTAAAACATAACATTTAAACCCCTAACTAGGACCTTGTTAGCATAACCTATTAGAACGTGAAGCTTAAAATTATAGACCTATAACAGTATTCGTGCCTATGTAGAATAAACATGTTCGCGGCTTAGTGTTGGCCCAGGGGCTACACCCACCGTAACCTAAACTGACGTTATAGTTATTTGTATATTGGTCTACGTAGTGTAGTAACCACGTTATATTGGATATAATATGATATAAATATGTTATAGTCAAAACATTCAAGTCGCCAAAAGTACTTTTAACTGAAAAAAAAACAGTCCGAAATAGTTATGACTTCCTGCGGAAGGGAGCTAGGAGACGTTACCCACCCCCCCCGATACGGATAGATTAGTGACGAAGGAAGAACATGGCTTTCTTTATATTAGCTGTGAGAATGAAAATTATTTTGGTGAAGTGTACTGCCATATATTGTTTGTTATTTCAACGTGATAGTTGTTGCCGAAAAAATATTTAATAACGGTAAAAATATTTGAACTAAAAGTTATCTCTATAGTTAATCTAAATTTATCTATATAGTTATATAAATAGTTTTCAACAATATATAATATAATAATAATATATATTGTACCATTTGAAGTAATGTCTAATTTGACACAACCAAATTGGCAAAAAGGTATAAAATACATGTAGTAAGTAGTTAGAAGCAAGTATATATCAGAATACAAAACAATTTTTAACATTAAATGAAAAATAAGGTTCAAAATAAGTAGTTTAGATTTTGTATGATGAACAAAAAAATCTACATACTGTTGGAAGTTTACGCTAATATCATAAATAAATGTTGAATAATCATAAAAAAGCAAAACAAAAAGCTCTTACTAATTATTCCAACTTAATAATATAATAACACTAAATAAATCGCTAATAACCAATTGAAAAGTTTTATTTCAACGAAATCTACATTGAGTAAAGTAGGATCGTACAAAACTTAAAGTATCAATCTAAATAAAAAATATAGTTTTATTTTCTTTTCATTGTGTAACAGCTCTATAGACTCGATTTAGTCACGGCAAATATTGAGCACTATAATAATGCGTACCGAGGAACAACATTTATGTGTGTACTTAAAATTACCTTCCGCCAAACTCTGGAAATAAAACATACACAACTAATAACATCAAGGTTACTTGTAGGAAGAAATTTTGCATGTCTTTGCATGACTGTAACTAAATTTATACTTTGCTGAGTGAAATACTGTTTTATGAAGGTTAAACGACGCGCTTTCAGCTGATTTTATTTTGAAACTGATTTTTGAACACCTATGCCAGCCATACTGTAAAGTCTGCTCTTCTTTTTCATAATTTTGGGTTGTTAGTTTTGACGGAAGCGGTTACCGTCGGACCTCCCAATCCGAGAAAAAGGCCGATGCCAGAACATTATTCATCAAAGAGAAGGTATACCAACTTACAGGTTATTATTAGATATTATTATTACAACTTATTAGTTTAGAAAATCAATAATATGTGATTCTATTTTATTGTAACTTAAAAAATAAACGTAATATCTTCTTAGAAGAACTTTTCGAAGCCAATTCGATTGTATTAAACAGATAATATTTCCGATTCTTTAAAAAGAAAACATGATAAAGAAACCTTTCTAAAAAAACTTGGACGTATCAGCGAATGATCGAACTTTAAAAACTTTTACGGATAAACATCGACACCCTTAGATCAATCTTCAAAGAAAAAACAGAAAGTATTTTGAACTTTAACAGATTTGAGTTATGGAAAACCTGGTACGTCTTTTGAGAAGTAATTACCAAGGTAATGTAGGATGAGTAGTAGGGGGAAGATCACAAAATGTTGCTATTATCCTCGTCAAAATGAATAATTTGCGAGTAGCTATGGTTTCACCTAATTTTCTTTCCTTTTTCCAATATTCCATAATAAAATATAAGTGCGGAAGAGGCTCGTCGTTAAGTGGTAATTGAGTAGGTAAGCAGTTAGGTTATCTTAGGATGAGTGACCATTCTTAACATATTGATACCCCTCATACCCCTCGTTTTTGTTACGGGTAGTTGGGGCCCTAAAAATTTCGACAGCCTGGTCTAACTACAGAACTTCGTTATCACCACTAGGGTGTGGAGGTCAGATGTCAGTCGCTTCATGGGAAATATCGATATCGTTCGGCTGTATCATAATTAGACTGGAAGCTGACCCCAACTGAAATGGGAAAAAGCTCAGACGATGATACGTTCTATCACTTCTACAGGGAAAAAAATAAATTTACGTGATTTAAGATGTGGTGTGAGGTTATTGTTATCTTATATAGAATATTCTACAACATTCTACACAGCGCTCTCTAGACCCAAAGTAAGCATAGTTTAATTAGCTTGTGCAATGCGGATAAACATACTTATATACTTTTTGTTGTAAATACATACATATTGCAAGAAACATCCAGAATCCACGCGAACCCGCACGTTTGTATGTAATGAATTTGAAATGTTAGAAATAGCCTCGCAACTTAAAGGGTGAATTCATTTATCAGTTAACAATATCTTGTGTTTTTGTGGCACATTTCACAAAGGTTTTAAAAACTTCATGTTTATAGTGCGATATGTAAACTTTCTTAATTGGTTTAAAGTTACTCAATATCATAGTTAAGACTGTAATTACAATCAAATCCTTTACGATATCATTTGGGTAGGTTTTAATTGTATGGAATAAAATTTGCATCTGATGAGATAATATCATAAATTTTCACGTAGTCATATTAGAATAAGTACTCAGACTAATGTAATGTATGATATATAATAATTGTATGATAAAATACAGTACAGAATTACATACACCTATAGTGTAGAAACTAATATAATTACTTTTCTCCTTCTGTTTGTAAGGACGTAATTCGATCCATTGATACCTTTGGGAGTTCCCGGATAAAACCAACTGGTCGAAGTTCACTTAAGTGTCAGGACATCAGTGTTGCCACTCACGTGTAAAGTTGACATAATTTAAAAATAGTGTGTCCACGTGGAGTTGCGCTGGTCTCATAAAATAATAATAGGTAACTTGCTCACGAGTTATCTCATGAAAAATGTAGTCATACATCCTGAGGGACGGTAAGTATAAGGGCCTCAGAAGTGTATTTTTTTTTTCTCTAAAAATACTATCAGCTTTACGTTGGGACACGAGTCCATTACGCCCTTTGAGAATTTTAATCTAAAATGGATCAGAATGACTTGCTTGTCTTGCGTGTTATTATGTAGGTACAGCTGGTAACTACGGCATTTTTTTTTAATGTGAAAGTAGAATATCTTAATATTTACGGTACCACCTTAGTGGTATAAAAAAAAATAATATATACAACAGTGATCCCGGACGAGCCCCCAAAGTTTGTGGGATATGAGTTTCAGCAAAAAAAAAACCACCTTTCTGCTCTGGCAAACACCGTTTTACATATTCCACTCGTTCATTCATGCATCTCTTTTACTCACATGCCTTTCATCCTGCTCACTCTTACGTTCCGTTCCCACGCAACTAATTATAATTTCTTGAATAAACGAACAGACACATACACGCCCCTACATGCACACACACATAAACCCCCGCACAGAAACACCCTCACACACACTTAAACCGACTTCATTTTGTTATTTTTACTTGATATTGTCATAACTTAAAATTTTGTAGGCAATAATATAATTATCAAGTTATTGTGTTAATTATACTATGGCATGCGCTGACAGCTGTCATACAAATTTTAGTAGTACGGCTGTCAATGTTCAGCATATCAGATCTAAATGGTAATATAAAAAAGTACAGTATTGCTCCTTATTCAATTAATGATATGTAAGCCAAGCTACTCTGTTGGAATCAATAAACATTATTTATCTATCTTATTTTTACACTCGTATAGAACTTTATAAAAAAAATAAAACAAAAAAAAGACTAAGTTTAAGCAGCTTAGCTTAGCTTCGAAAATTAACCAAGCGGTTCGCTCTCCCTTCTTTGCCTCACCATCAATCAAGTCTTGGAATTCTTTACCAGCACACGTGTATCCTACTTCCTTCAGTCCCGAGTCCTTTAAGCGGGGCGTGAAAAAGCAAAATATGAGGCCGTCAACCTGAGGGCCGTCATCGTAGCATTATCGATGTCTGTAATGGTGATCCTCATTCCTGAGAGTTTACCTTTGGCTAACCATCAGGAAGACATAAAGGTCGTGATAATTATAAAAAAAAACAACGGGTTGCACTCCGGGAGTGCCGGCAGAACTGAAAACTTGAATATTGACGTTGTGCATTTTTGATATTTTGGAATGGTTAGGGAATAATTTTGCACGAATTGCTTTAATTATCAGTATAAAAGTACTATTATTTATGTAGTAACATACAATATTCATTTAAAGCGCTATCGTACACAAACATGACAATTTATATTACATTAAAAATTTTACACTTCAGAGCTATTACAATTATTTTACATTAAAAAGTTTATCTCTCAGAAAACCCAACTTCCATCCATAATTTCACAGACTTTTTCACCATCATTATTACCAGAACCATCATCGTCAATATATTTATAAAGTACTCACTCATTTTCTTTCGCTATTTCTTTGTCACTTTTTTCGTTAATAAATGCACTTTGATTAATTTCCATTTTATATCAATAGATTTATGGCACAAAATAAAATAAATATTACAAAAAGTTATATGACGACAAAAGTGGGCCTCGGTCGGAATCGATCTCAGTCTTGACGAAGTCAACAACCACTCATTAGACGAACGCGCTACCAAGGTTGTTACGTACAGTGTGAAATTAGCGCTTCTATATTTGTTGTCTTACGATCAGGTCACGTGTTTACTGACGCGAGTTTAACCTTTTTTACACATTACAAAAAAGTGCACATAGCCGCTAAAGAAGTTTTCACTTCAAAAATACAGAACGTAAGTACACTACATTAATAAAGCCTACCGTATATACGGGGTTGTCATGAGATCCTGTCGTGAGTTTGTGCAGCATCCACACTTTTTTTTTTGTATAAAACCTTAGTGAGACCACAATTAGAATATGCCGTTTCAATTTGGAATCCTATCTATGCTAAATACACTCAGAGTCTTGAATTAGTACAAAAAAAATTCTTACGTGTCGCAAACTATAAATATTACCGATTAAGAGTTCGTTATGTACAATTAGTAAAACAGTATAGCATTTTAACATTGCAATCTAGATGTCTACTTCTGGACGTCATGATGCTGCATGGTATAGGTAACAACAGATATGATTGCCTTCAAATCACCAATCAGTTGTGTTATATAGTGCCTAGAAGTGTTCATCGAAGAACGGTGCGTGTGCCCCAATAGTTTTACACAGGAACTTGCAAAACTAAAGCAGGGATCCGCGCACCCATTCGTCGTCTCGTTGAACCTATAACCTATAACACACATTTTAATGAGATTGACATCTTCGCAATTTCCAGCGAACAATTTTAAAGTCTCGTCATTGAGCTCTTGTCAGCTCTTTAATTAATATTACCTTATTACTTTATTAATTTCTAAGATAAGTCCATGAAAATTTGTTATGGACTTTTTATGAATTTCATATTTGAAATAATCTTTTGTTATTATGAGACGTGACGTGACTACAACTTGACTTGAGTTTCTTTCTTTTCTATTGTAAATCTGTGAACAATAGTGTGGGTTATATGTTCACCAATCTGTTATATTACCTATAATTTGTTAACTATTTTCGCATGTAACTGTTTTTTGTTCTAAATAAATAAAATAAAAAAATAAAATACAGGTAACTGTCAGTGTGACAATTCAGAAGTGCGTTCACGTCGGTAGTGTAATGGCAAGGATTCAAACCTGGGACCTGTCGATCGTAAGGCCCACTCCTTAACCACTAAGTTACCGATGCTTGTTTGTGTTATCAGTGGATATCAGATATCGTTCAGTGTGGTTTTCCCCTTCACGACTTTCACGAGAAACTTGCCTCTTAAATATGTCCTTAATAGGGAAACTTTGATACTTAGCATATTATACTTAGCATTTAGTTTTGGCTACCTTCCTCTGGACAATCGATTAACGCAGGCCATTGCTAACAGATTTATGGACACTCTAGGTAGTTTATCTTTCGCTAACTAATAAAAGCCAGCTGGCCCACTAACTAGCAATGGTTGGCTTATATTATACTAGTTGACCCGGGAAACTTCGTTCTGCTTTAGAATCAAGTTATGATGGTTACCTTATCAGCTGAATTTATTTCGTGAATATCTCTGCGCACCCCGGCATTAAAGATCCGAGACTGCGTGAAGTTTTGCAGCGGGGGTAGGGTGGCTAACCGTGGCGATTTCCGCAAAAGAGCCACAAAAAAAGCACAGTATACCTAGGCGGAGACAAATCTAAAAAATCAAAGATCATGAAAGCCGGTCCAACTGTTCTTGAGTTTATCCCGGTCATCACTAACACGACTTTGTTTTTTATATATATAGACTAGCTGTTGCTCGTAGCCTCACCCGCGTGGAGTTTTGATCCTGTGGGAATATCGGAATAAAAAGTAGCCGGTCTTACTCAGGGATAATATCAGTTCAGTAGTTTCAGAGTTTATCGATTCCAAACATAACTTTTCTCTTTATAATATAAGTATAGACAGCTATCTATACAAATACTGATACCGTGCCCGCAATCCCTGGGAAGCTATTCCAGGGATAAAAATACCAGACTATAATCTATCCCTGTATGACATTTCAGCCAGATCCGTTAATCTATCAGAGCGTGATTGACTTATTTTCTCGTTTGGAAACCCCCACGGGCTCCATCCCATCGGTGCCAACGATGAGATTGGTGTGTCCTAATTGGACCGACTAAAGTCGCACGGTGTTCTCCCCAAGTGCCCATTGCCGGAAACCCTGGGTAAACTCTCGAAAGGATAACGTCAAAGCTAAATTGTCCAAATTCACATACGCCCTTTTCCAAATTAAGAAAAACAGAAACAAACTGCTTTGTCAGCTACAACTACGCATATGCATACTCGTGGCTGAGGTACGGGGTGATGCTCAGGGCACGCCGCAATAGCGGTGGTGAGGCCCATGATGGAGGATTAGCTAGAGAGGCGACACGGAAGCCTCTCGTTCTGACTGACGCAGGTGATCTCTGGTAAGAGGAGCTTTGGGCACCACCTGCATCGGATCAGGAAGGAGCCAACGTCTATCTGCCATCACTGCAACGCGAGCGTGGACTCGGGGCCGAACACGCTGGTAGAGTGCCCGGCGTGGGAGGTGACGAGGCGTGACCTCGTAGCAGCAATCCGGGTTGGAGAAGTCTCGCTCGGCAGCATGATTGCGGCAATGGTGAGGAGGCCGCCCTCGCCTCCTTCTGTGGACAAGCAATGCTCGAGAAGGATGCAATGAAGCGAACCCGGGAGAGATTTAGGACTCTCCCGGCCCGTAGAGTCCGCAACATGCTCGCCGTGCGTCGCAGTTGACTCAGACGCTGGAGGTCACTGAACGACCTCCGTCCTCCATGAGCGATGTCTGCAGAATACCTACTGGTCGAAAGTACCTTTTTTTTTTTTTTTTTTTCGTGCGGAAATCCCCTTGGAACCCCCCCGCCGGCCAGCGGGGGCGGTTATGTCGGGCTTGAACCGACTAAAACCGCACGCCGTCTCGGGTCTGCAGACGGGTGTAAGGTTGCCCATAGAGCTTATCCCTTGGTCGCGAGTTCAAATCCCGTCCTGGATGTTGATATTTTCCGATCTAAATCTATTTATGAGATATTGTTTATTAGTATCATGCGTATCATTTCAATTCTGTGGAGTCATTCTTTATAAAAGTGAAGACGACTCTCCTGCATTTTGTTTGCATCATGGACATAGATAACATGCATACTGTGGATGCGGGAGCTCCTGGTGCGAACAGCAAACAAATATAATATAGACTTTTTTTTTTACGTTTTTTTTTTGTTTTTTACGTTTTGTGTTTTTTGTTTTATTTACGTCGTAATTAAATAGCAGGCAATCTATACTAACAGTATATTAGTACTATAGTAATAGGAGCCTGTTTGCAGTATTAAATGAGTAAAAGGAAAAAATCCTATGTTGCTCTTTAATTAATGTCCATAAAAACTTACATGCTGTTTTAGTATACAATATTTTGCTATCAATTAATAAATTACAGTTACAAAAGCTCAACTGAGGGGGTTTTCCCTCGCGTGGAAAAGAAAATATTTTATATTTATTGCTGTGATACGTTCATTATAGTACCACCCTGTATAATTTGTAGTTGGAATAGCTTCTAATTGAAACTTGTTCTATTATTATATTTCATATTAAGATGTGCGGAATATGTAGTGTATGAATAACGTAATGAGGGGTAATAAATACCCTATTACAGAAAATACTGAGTAATATACCAGTTCAGTAACTTACTCCAACAAGTACTTTATGATAGACTAGCTGCAACCGGTGACTTCACCCACGTGGCATTTTCACGACTTCATTGGCTCTATTATTATAATTTTTCGCGGATACTTAAATCCATTTCTAAAATTAAATTAGCTAAAATTAAAGTTAAAACCCCTCAAAATTAGCATAGCTATTTCGGAGATATAACTGTTATTAAAAGTGGCAAATGCAGTAAGTGGGTACGTACATTAAAAAAGCGTAATGAGTAACTTAATATTTTCAATAATAATACTAAACTTTTATAAAAACGTTTTCAAGTTTAGATAAATACACGGAGCGTCTTATTCAAAATAAATTGAAAACCTCTTTGAATAAAAATAGCTGGTCTTCATCTTCTTAGAACTGTGAGTATACAATGCTTTTAAAGTAATATGTGAATTATTCATAAGAATATCGAAATACTTTAACAAATATAATAATAAGTTAAGCATGTTTAAAAATTTGTCCTTCGTCAATTTACAAAAGTTCTAATTTATAATATTGATTTAGTTATTCAGACACCTAAAAGTAGTTACGTAGTTACCCCCCGCCGGCCATCGGGGGCGGCTATGTCGGTCTTGAACCGACTAAAACCACACGCCGTATGTAGACCCGAGACGGCGTGCGGTTTTAGTCGGTTCAAGCCCGACATAACAGCAAATTGGTACCTTTTTTTTTTTTTTTTTTTATCGTGCGGAAATCCCTTCGGATACCCCCCCGCCCGCCAGCGGGGGCGGTTATGTCGGGTTTGCACCGACTAAAACCGCACGCCGTCTCGGGTCTTCAGACGCCGGGGTGTAAGGTTACCCATAGAGCATATCCCTCGCACCCCGGCTGACCCTGGGCCATCTCACCACTAACAGCATCGCTCATCCTGTCTCCTCTGAAAGCAGAGGAGTACGGAGAGCGATGTGTTCCCGCCACGTTCGGTATTGGCCGACGATCAATGCCAACCCTATGAAGGGGTGAAGGGGAAGCCATTGACCGCCGCCCAGGGTGTACCGGCCGCTCCGATTCCGTTCCCCCCGGACTGCAGCGGGATCGGAATCGGAGCGACACTCGAGGAGGTTACCCAACACACACCCCCAGCAAATTGGTACCTAATATTCCCAAAAAAGGTTCAGTGTCGAGGCATCTGTAATTGTGGAACTTTTATGAACCGTAATTTAATGACAATAGAGTGAATTTGTGAGGAATGTCACAATAGTATTTAAACGAAGGGGTGTTGTCAGTCTATCCTGGACGGACAAGGCCTACGTCTATAACTAGGGCGCGTCTTGAATTGACGAGTGCCTCTTTTGTTGGGAGTTCCACAATAAGATACCTGTGGCTGATAGTTGTCAAAGTCAAAGTTAAAACCATTTATTCTGCGGAGACTATTGACGGGCACCTATTAAACGTCAAAAAATAAATAAATAGAAGTTTGGTTTTTGCAGAATCTTCGAGTTCATTTACCGAATTTTATCTCAATGTTTTATTTGAGTGGTCTCTTCTACTATATTACTACCTAACTAATGCCCGCGGCTCTGCCCGCTCGGGGGTCAGTTATCGTTTTTTGGTCATATCCATTGGTAATTTTCTACTTAACCAATTACAATCAAATATACGGCAGATTTTGAGTCTGACAAGTACCTTTCTAATAGAAAAAACGAATTAGAATCCGTTCAGTAGTTTTTGCGTCCATCGAGAACAAACAATTCCAAAAAAAAAACAAATTTGTTTTCAGAATCGTTCATTTAACATAGCCCAACTTTTTTTTAACCCACTTACTCCTAAGTTAACTTTTTAGCACGATAGATTTGAAGTTTCGTATACGTAGTTTAGAAGTAAAAAAAATATTGATAAATAATTATGAAAAATATGTCACTTCAAGGAAAGCCGGTAAATGCCGTGTCGTTAAGGACGCAGTAGGAGAATTCATTACTATAATCTTCTACTGTATTGATTTCAATAGGCTTCGCTTATAAACGCATTAAATAAAATTAAAAATAAAACTTATTATAGTACCGCTATCTTTTTTTATTCATTAAACTAGTCTAAGGTTTTAGGCTGAATAAGGCGCACGCATGCGCAGTTCGAACTGTAAAAAAAATGGCGCCCTTGTAACCTACCTACTTTGTTTAATTTAAATTTTTCCTATGAGTGAAGATAAAGTAGTGTATGAAACTGCATATAACTTAGGTATTAAAACACTCGAGTAAACTAAATATTCTAAAC
Organism: Cybosia mesomella; assembly: GCA_946251805.1. Classification (NCBI taxonomy): domain Eukaryota; kingdom Metazoa; phylum Arthropoda; class Insecta; order Lepidoptera; family Erebidae; genus Cybosia; species Cybosia mesomella. The sequence goes on from OX276406.1 coordinate 8,438,216, forward strand.
TGTCCTCGTAAATTTTATATTTTTTTAAAGCGGTGTGTCTTTTTTAAACATTTCCAATGTACAGACACAGCTAATTTACAATTTCATAATAGTATAGACAGATATTTGGTCTATTGAACAAATAGTTAATTTTCAAGATTGTACGTGATTTAAATAATCTTGATTTTTTTCAAAACCTTTTTGTTGAAAGTATTCAATTATCTACTATCTTATCTATTCTTACCATAAATAGTATATATAATATATATTATACAATCAGATCGAAGACGTTTTGAAGAAAGGATGGGTCAAAAGTACCCGTAACCGACGTACATGTATTAAAACAATTATGAAAGTGGAAAAAGCGAAAGGCGTATGCCAGGATCGTAGCAAGTGGAAATACGTTGTCTCTGCCTACCCCAATGGGAAAGAGGCGTGACTGTATGTATGTAACATTTATTATTTCACTGACATGGATGTTACGTGAGCTGTAATTCCTATTTACAGTAATAGAATTATTATCAGTTCGTCAATTGTAATATAGCGATATTACATTGATGGTGCTCTTTTTTGGGTAGTCTGACAAGGTCGATGTAATTTGTTTACCGCGTTCTCGCATTGTTACTGTCACAAATGAGGTATAGGTATCGAACCTAAGTACACACACTGACAACATTTCTAAAAACGTTTAGCAGATGTTGAAGTTTTTATAGCTTTGTCTTAATCGAATAGGTTCGTTCATCTGAAAATATTAGTGTGCATGTACTTTATGTATTTAAAAAAAAAATGTAAGAAAATTTAAATTTAATGTTATGCTCAGTTTGAACCTAAATAGCCATGCGATATATTTTTTATTCTATAAAGTGTTTTCTCTCTATTTCTAGCATGCTATGCCGTGCTAAACCTTTTAGAATAATTTCCGGGACTAGAAAAACAATTTTTACAGGGGATCTATGCCCGTCGATGTTAGAACGCTCCTGTCCCTACCCCTTTATAAATCAGAGTTACAGTTTTGGCTGGCCATAATTGAGCTGAGCGAGCGAAGCTCTTATACGCGGCATAGCCGTTTGTTGGTGGCTGAACTCCTCCGTAACCCCTTGCGCGATCTTGACCAAATTCACCACGGTGATAGTGTGGACACTGAGGAGTGTTTTGAAGCGAGATGGTTCGTGTCCGATGTACCATTGAGGAATAATTACCGAAAAACAGTTTCATGAGCGCGCGGTTTAGCTAAGCGCGCGAGTAAGATGTCTTATTTTCAAGTAAGAGTCCTGCAGTCGCTATATATGCAATCGCTAATTCCTAGTTATAAGAACCCACCGCACCACCTGAATAGAACCTAAAGCACACACCATGCGTAAATAATAGTAGTTTATGCAACTGTCATATAAGAAGGGGTATTAAAACACGAGAGTCTGTTTATCGCATGAGGCGAAGCGGAATACGATAATAGGTTGACTCGAGTGTTTTAATATCTAAGTTATTTGCAGTTTCATACACTACTGTATCTTCACTCATAGGAAAAATTTAAATTAAACAAAGTAGGTACTAGCGCGCCATTTTTTGACATTTCGAACTGCGCATGCGTGCGCCATGTTTTTCATATTCAGTCTATAACCTTAGACTAGTTTAATGAATAAAAAAGATAGCGATACTATAATGAGTTTTATGATACAGTTGGCGGTACTATAATAAGTTTTATTTTTAATTTTATGTATATGCGTTTATAAAGTGCGTATGTATAGAATCATCATTGAATTCGTAATTCGAATTTTTCGATTTGAGTGTAGATAAATAAATTTTCCGGTTCATCTACTTACGCAGGTGTGTTTTATGCCGGTATTGTAACATATGGCTACAGAGTAAACAATCTTATTTTTAACTAGCTGATATCCGCCCCTGTGATGGTTGGTTATCGTTTTTTGGTCATATCTCCAGTTAACCAATTGCAATCAAACATACGGTAAATTTTAAGTCTGACCAAGACCTTTCTAAACACACCAATCATTTTTATTAAAAGTATGCCTACAGGAATGGTACAAGTTACAAGATAGCCGTTCCCAATATCGTTATAATTAGTCAACGCAATACTCGATATAGCTATCAAAGTAGATTGTAGGAATATATAAAATGTTATTCTCAGCAAAGACTGAAAATAAATACTCGTACCGCAATATAATCGGTTAAAAGTTCACCGATTACCGTATTTTCACAATTATTTCAAATACGAGTATTATATAAATTATAAGTAAGCAGCGGTCTAGAGAGAGAGAGAGAAATCTAAAGTGTTTAAAAACACGAAACGATATAATTGTCTGTACATTGGAGATGTTTAAAAAAAAAAGTTCTTGGGTTATGTTAAACGAGCGATTCGGAACATAAAATTTTTATATTTTTTTGGAATTCTTGTCTGTTCTTTTGTTCGCGATGGACGCAAATGATGCAGTGTTTTTTATTACAAATGTCTTGGCCTGACTCAAAATCTACCGTATATTTGATTGCAATTGGTTAGGTAGAACCAATTGCAATCAAATATATAATCAGTATAACGATAACCGGGCATCAGCTTGTTAAAAATATCAGCAAAGAATTTCTGCCCTTCTTATAAGTATCGACATTTTCAATCGTTGAAATTATATTATATTAACGAATTCGAATAGAAATAAAACACGCAGTGATCGAAAAAATTTCAACAAGAATGTCGAGATTTTTCTGATCACTTCGTTTGCAAATCCAAATTTGAATTTGTCCCCGCGCCCCGCCATCGCCTTTCACTCGTATGACTGACGCTAGACAATAATCTATATTAGTCTAGGAAACTACATGCGATTGATGGATTGATACTCTGAGTGATAACCTCGCCACACTTGATAGACATGGGAATGATTTATCGAAGCAAACACAGTTCTGAAACAAAGCTATTGATAGTGTTATGTTATTGGCAGACGGTGCGGGGATGCTTATTAGTTTTATTTTGGCTATATTGAGAATTGGCTATATTGTAAAATATTTAGTCGATCATCATAGATTGATGATCGACTAAATATTTTAAAATATAGCCATATTACATATAGGTTATCACTCAGAGTATCAATCCATTAATCGTATGTAGTTTCCTAGACTAATATAGATTATTGTACAAAAGTCGTATGCGTATGCGTTAATATTTTTGAAATACTGTTTACTAATGATTAGTTATTTAATTATTATTTAATCCATATTTAAACTATAAATATGACTGTAGACATGTAAATCTCTTATCATTTTGACTTAGAAACTTTGATTTCTGAAACATGCGCATAAAATTAGCTCAAAATGGGGACTTTCTATTAGGACAACACACAACGTAGTGTTCAAAAAATGTAGTTAACAGATAAATTTATATAATCATCATCATTATATCAACCAAAGGACTTCGAGTGTCGCACAGTTCATCTCTAAAAGACCTCCATAATGAGCGGTCTCACTTCAGCTAAGACCAAAACGTAATTTTATCACAAACATATAGTTCTGTTTGTTTGTCTGTTTATGTTGTGTTTGTTTGCCGGCGGGGGATATCCGAAAGGATTTCCGCACGTAAAAAAAAGAAAAGACATATAGTTCTAATTGAATTATAACTAGGAGGAATGTTGCGAACAATGTTAAATATAAATGAAAGTTTGATGAGGAATGCAGTGCCGGTCGAATGACATACCACAATGAAATACCTCTAAACTTTTCTGTTAAAAGTTAGGACCGGAACAAAACACAAAGAAGAAAATCAACAACTCACGGTACGCTTCTCAACTTTTTAGTGACAGTTTATAATCGTCTATAACTTTATTCTATCTATAGGTCGATTTGACCAGAAACACCTTGACGCTGTCTATTATCCGAATGTATACTGGGTAATATTATGTATAGTATAGGATGTATGTATAGTATATATCTATAGTTTGTACAGCATTTAGATTGGGCTTTTCCACTTTCTATTGTGTACGAATTTTACTATAAATATTTCAATTATTAGAAATTTCATAACTACCTAGGTAAATTCAAAAATTTCCACTTGTATTTTTGGTCAGGTAACAGATTTGATTATCTGATTCATTTCGCTCAACTAATAGCAACTAAAACCTAACTAACCATTCCATTGGCGATTAAAAGCTACAAAACAACTAGTTATTAAACTGGTCATTAACTAAAAGGTAAGCTGAAATATTTTAAGTTTGGTTTCTACCTCAGTAATGTTCGTGAATACTGCAAATAAATTCGGTCATTTTCCTTTCAATTTCATTGTCATCCTTTCAATTATTTTTTTAAGCCTTTTTGCATGCTTACTTTTTCTTATAGATTTAGATCGGAAAAAGAGAACATCTAGGACGGGACTTGAACCCGCAACACCTTACAGAGTCCCTTACAGAGAGAAACAGGGGGGTCGCGGGTTCAAGTCCCGTCCTAGATGTTCTCTTTTTCCGATCTAAATCTATAAGAAAAATATCCTATTCAAATTTTCTTTACTGAAATTTATACTTCGTTTTTCAATTTCAAACCGTAATAAAAGACGATAAACTTCTTGGTGTTTCGTTTTCGTCAATGACAATAAAACCCATGGTTTTTAAGTCAACCTTTTGGAGATGTAGAAAAAAGAATATGAATTGAAAATAATAATTTACCTTAAAAACTTGTTTTATTATTCATTATGTATTATTATTCGAAGAATAATAACACGCTAACTCTAGCGTAAAAATATTTTTCGTCGGTTTTGTAGATTTAGTATAACGATTATCTACGACTACCTCAAGTAAAAAAAAATCGTTCTCGCAGGGGGAACGCACAGGTAGATTTCGTGAAGCAATTAATATTATTTTATATAGAGAACTACGGACTTTAAACACTTAAATATTTTTTTCTCGAAAACGGTAACTTTTAGCGAAAAACTTTTCAGACATTTATTTTAGACTTAAAAATGGCCTACCGATTAAAAATGTTTCCGACGGCAAGAATGTTAGAAGTTACCGGTTAGAAGTTATGATTTTTTTCCCGAAAAATTTTGGTTTTTCCCCCCTCCACTTTTAGTTAAAGTTTTAAGCTTATAGGTTTATATTAAAAGTAGTTGGTATTCATGTATACTATGAGATAAAATTAGAACGGTTCGAATATCTTACATGGAACGTGAAATTTTGAGGAAAAACTGATTTCACAAAAAGTGAGGCCCTACCGTCCCCTTAGGCCGGATTCCACCAATTCACGAACTTAAACTAAGTTTACACCCAAGCAATTTTTGACCGCAGTTTGAAAGCGATCGGGGCAAAAATGCGACCGTGAGAGTGCCGCAAATTTTGGGAAGTGGAACCATACATACATATATATATATATATAAACTTTTTGACCAGTGGTCATTTCGGACTCAGGGCGTCCTAACTAGACCTCCTATGAAGAAATTTTTTTTAAATTCGACAGTAGTCAAGAAACCAATAGGTAGATCGATTTCATCGAAATCTACCTAATTAAACCGACTTCAAGAAACAAAAAGAGGCCAAGTGCGAGTCGAACTCGCCCATGAAGGGTTCCGTAGCAGCAAGTAACATAATAATGTTTTTTTAAATTTATATTTGAGTTGATTGAATGAAAGGTAAATTGCGGTTTACGATTTATGACATATTAAAAAATAACTGCTTACTAGATGTCGTTCAAACCAATTTTCGGTGGAAGTTTACATGATAATGTACATCATATGTTTTTTTTTAGTTTTATTATTCTCTTATTTTAGAAGTTACGGGGGGGGGGGGGCACACATATTTTACCACTTTGGAAGTGTCTCTCTTGCAAACTATTCAGTTTAGAAAAAAATGATATTACAAAACCTCAATATCATTTTTGAAGACCTATCCATAGATACCACACCACACACGTATGGGTTTGATGAAAAAAATATTTTTGAGTTTCAGTTCTAAGTATGGGGAACCCCCAAATTTAAATGTTTTTTTTCTATTTTTCTGTGAAAATCTTAATGAGGTTCACAGGATAGTACTTATAGTTATAGGACAGACAGACAGACATGACGAATCTATAAGGGTTCCGTTTTTTGCTATTTGTGCAACGGAACCCTAAAAAGGGGCACTGAAAAGAGAAAAATAATTGAACGAAATTTCAGAGCCATTAGTATTCAACAGTGCCCTATAAGTTTAAATCGGAAAAGTAAACATCAAGGGCGGTACTTGAACCCGTGACCAATCTCCATTTAGTGGGAACATTATGACCAACTGTAGCTCAGTTGGTCAGAGTGCAGAAGTTAAAAATTCATCACTGGATGTTTCACGATACGGGAGCCCAATGTGCATAATAAGTTCAAGTTTTAAAAATAGGTTATAATAGTAATAACTTTTGAATTTGGTTAAGTTATTACAGTTTGTCGAGTTCCTCTTCTAAAAAATAAGATAGCAAGTCATAATAGTTCTTAAGATTGAGAATGGATTCAATTTAAAATAAACTTATTCTATACTAAGGGAAAGTCGGAAATGAGTCACAGGCCAGGAGATTAGAGATAGAGTGGAATGCCTACATAAAGAATCAATTTTATTTGAAGACTTGAATAATGTTTTCACAATCTTTTTCAATTACTTCTGAGTGTACTTTGTGACGGCTGCGAGGGTTATTCAAACATCGTTATTGCCCGTTCTATTTCTTAGACTATTGATCCATAATACCACATGAGTGCCATCTACAATCTCCGATTTAATACTTGGCCATTTTATCATCTAAACGCAACAGATTCTGTGTTCGTTATTCAAATTATTTTACTGTTAAGCTTGATATTTATAATAGAAAGTATTTATTGCCAGAAACTGTGATCTTAGTTTTTTTTTATATTTAGGACACGTCAATTTAACTTCACCTCACCTGATGGTAAGCTGAAGGTAAAGTCCCAGGAAAGAGGGTCACCATTATATACACGTACCATGTTAACAATGGTGGCACTCAGCTTGACGGCCTCATCAGAAGAGGATTGTCGTCGGCACCGCGTGACACCCACCGGTCCCACTAGTGCTGCGACCACAATCCCCCTGCCCGGCTATGCACTTGCTGACCCCTGAACGCAATCAAACTGAAATTGGATTACTATGGAGGGTTTTCCGCAATCGTGCACGGTTTTTTAATTGTTTCAATAGCTTGTAGCTTGTGAGAATATAAATTGATAATGAATATCAGCACTAAGAATAACTTTTAAACCTTAACTATTTTAAACAATGCCACTACCGCTTACGTGTAGGTAGACGAAAAAGGTAAAGATAAGCTAAGATAAGCAGTAAGATTTAATATTTATCCTACAGTATATTTAAGATTCTTAGTAATAGAAAACCCTGTGATTAGTAAGTAATTTAACTTCAAATAATTTTACCAAATCTCTAAGTTTTAATGAAATATATTTCATTTTTCTAAACATTATGTACATATACATTTTAAACACTAATACAATTATTATTGTCGTTTACCAGGCACATTTATTAGATTCCACACAGCTGCTAAGAATATATTGCATTATTTTAAAGTTGACCCTTGAAAAGCGTGCTTCGCGGTGAGCTCGTAGGCGGTGCCGCCGTCACGTGCTACGCGGACGACACGCTATGGACGGCGTGCGGGGCGACGTACCGCGAAGCGACCCGAAAGGCCACGACCGCGGTTGCCCAAGTCGTTAGGCGGATCCGGCGGCTGGGTCTCGAGGTGGCCCTGCATAAAACCGAGGCCCTGTTCTTCCATGGGCCTCGGAGCAAGCCACCCAAGGGATCCAGTCTCATCGTGGGAGGAAATCGCATCGGCATCAAGCCCCAAATGAAATATTTGGGGCTCGTGCTCGACGGCCGATGGGACTTCGGAGAGCACATCCGAAGTCTGGCCCGGCTACACAATTTAATATGATGTATATCGACATGATGTGGGAACGTGGGGCAAGCAACATGTAATGAGATTTATCTTAAATGTTTATTAAGTATAACATTATTAACTTACATACATACTTCGTCATAAGTTAGTTTGTATTAAAATTTATGAAAATGAAATTTAACTTGAATATAAGCTGAAAAACCTTACTTGAAAATAAATTGTTGAATTTAATTTTATTTATTTATTAAGCGTTACCACAACGTACTACAATGGCGGACTGAATGCCTTCTCTCTTAAGGCATTCTATACTGTTTTACCATATGGTCGTATAGCATATGAATAAAGTCGGCATTTCAGTTTAATTTCATTTACACAAATCAAGTTTCAGTAAACCAAGGTTAAACCTATAATAAACTAGCTGTAGCCGGCGGCTTCGCACGTGTGGAATTCTGATCCCGTTCCCGTAACCCATGGGAACCTATTCCTGGGATAAATTATATGGGAATATTGAAAAGTGTTTTTTTCTTTTTTCAGGTAATTTAAAAATAAGTTATCTCCGTAAGTACTATCCTCGTACTTCAAGGAATATTATTAGTTAAATCGGTTCAACTGCTCTCCAGATTTGCGCTTAGTAACAAATTCAGCGATTCATTTTAGGTAGATTTCGATGAAATCGATCTACCTATTGGTTTCTTGACTACTGTCGAATTTAAAAAAAAATTCTTCATAGGAGGTCTACTTATGACCCCCTGAGTCCGAAATGACCACTGGTCAAAAAGTTTATATATATATATATATATGTATGTATGGTTCCACTTCCCAAAATTTGCGGCACTCTCACGGTCGCATTTTTGCCCCGATCGCTTTCAAACTGCGGTCAAAAATTGCATGGGTGTAAACTTCGTTTAAGTTCGTGAACGGGTGGAATCCGGCCTAAGGGTACGGTAGGGCCTCACTTTTAGTGAAATCAGTTTTTCCTTAAAAATTTCACGTTCCATGAAAGATATTCGAACCGTTCTATTTTTTCTATTTTATCCCATAGTATACATGAATACCAACAACTTTTAATTATAAACCTATAAGATTAAAACGTTAACTAAAAGTGGAGGATGGAAAAACCAAAATTTTTCGGGAAAAAAATCATAACTTCTAACCGGTGAACATTCTAGCTGTCGGAAACATTTTTAATCGATAGGCCACTTTTAAGTCTAAAATAAATGTCTGAAAAGATTTTCGCTAAAAGTTACCGTTTTCGAGAATAAAAATTAAACTGTTTAAAGTCCGTAGTTCTCTATATAAAATAATATTAATTGCTTCACGAAATCTACCTGTGCGTTCCCCCTGCGGGAACGGATTTTTTATATTATAGATAATTACTAAAATATAAATACTACTTAAAACTTTGCCTACATACATTTCGGAATCCAGGGTACCTTTTTCTTCAATTGGCTTATCTTGGCTTTGAGGGAGCGACTGCCGTCTCCAAAACCTCCCACTCCAAGAAGGGAAGTCACTAGAGCCTCGTCCGTTCAACAGCTGGTGAACCGGCTTGCAGGTGAGGTTGGCTTGGGCCCTAAATATCTTAGTGGGCCCCCAAGCACTCAGTACTAGTATCGTATAGAGTCAGAGTCCTTATAATTTCACACAGCTTCATAAAAAAGATATGTTGTTTGAGAGATCTTTCGGTCATTACGATGTAATAAAATACAACAGGCCATTAAGTAATTGAACATAGCAATAAAAAATATCGGTTAAGTACATAAATACAAGTACTTACCAGCGTTATGTATTTAAATACTATTGTATACTCTGATGTGTGACTCATGGTGACGTCAGCAGTTAGGAATGACGTAAAATCTTTACTTGCTTTATAAATGTGACAGTGTTTGTTGGTTTTTCCCTCCTTGACGCACATGAGAGTAACTGTTTGTCGTGATTATTGCATAGTTTAGGACCGTTGTATCCGAACAAAGTTGCATAATTAACTTAATGTCGGGATCAGTGCAAATATTAAAACACCATAACACCTAATACATCGCGATATAATCTGTTAAAAATCGTTATATTTCGAATGCATGTTTTCTGTGAGCGGAATGGGTGAACAAATTTAATTTTATACAGTACGTGCACAGAACACGAAATCAAGCATAATCAACAACGCGATTGGCTACAAACACACATTTACTAGTTCTTTTTTGACAAATTATAACCAATCATGTCACTGTTTATTAGATGAGGGTGAATGGGCAACTCGGTAAAGATCGACTTTAATTTCATCGAGCGGAAATCCCTCCGGATACCCACCCGCCGGCCAATAGGGATGGTTCTGTCGGACTCGAACTGGCAAAAACCGCCGACTCGGGTTTTCAGATGCCACACAGTGGTAAACCTTTTGTGTCTTAATCCTTACCTTTTTACTACATTTAAGCACTTTAAACACGTAGTTAAAGTTGCTTCACGGCTAGTTACAGAGAATGAAAAAAATTCAAAACGTTACAATGGGTTAAATTTTCGCCAAACCAACTTCACCTGTAAGTGTACCGACCTGCTGATTGACGGAAGAGGCTCTATTGCATGTTTTCCTCTCGGGGTTATATGTTCAGATGATAGTAGGTAACCAAACCAGGAGGAGGAGAAGGTGTGAGCAGACCCCGGGTTCCGAGCTGAAAGCCTCGGATGGGAACAACGCTAAGATGATGATATTATGACAGTGGGGCTGAATTTTAAGTAAAATAGTAAGTTCATCAAGAAAATCAAATTTCAGTTATGTAGATTTTATGATATTTTCGAATTTTCAGTAAAATATATGTTTTGAAACAATTACTTACTTTATTAATTGTCCTTGAGGGCTTACCCGGGGTGCCCGGCAAGGGACACTTGGGGAGGACACCGTGCGGTTATAGTCGAGACACGACATAACCACCCCCGCTGGCCGGCAGGGGGGTATCCGAAGGGATTTCCGCACGTTAAAAAAAAAAACAAAATCCTTGATTTCGTTATCTAAGTATTGTAATTGTTGCTTAAAGACTAAACACAATTTTGTCATATCCAATTTAATCACTTGTACTATTTCACAATATTCAATATTTATAAAACCGTAAAATTTATGAACAGCCAAAGTTCAGGTAAAATCTGAGTAAATAAGCAGGTTTTTGGAGAATTATACAGAATTTATTTCTCTAAATTTAGATTTTTTGCTTCTATAGAAATCTATTATGAAGATAAAATACCTATTACTTCACAAAAGATAGATCAAATCATATCGAGGACGGGTCAAGAGTATCCGCAACTTTTGTGCATTTATGAAAAAATATGAGATTATTAAGTAGAAGAAGCAACAGCGTATGTGCCAGGATCATAGTAAGTGAAAAGATGTTATTTCTGCCTACCCCAACGAGAAAGAGGTGTGACTGTATATATGTGTGCGTCACTATTTTATGTGACGTTATGGTCAAAATAATTTTGAGTTTGATGTCATTAATTTCCATATTATTGACGTTTTAAGGATATTTATTGCATTTAATATTCACATCCCACACCCGTCCGCATAAGCGATGACTAGGTCGAGCGCTCCCTTACTTCACGCGACTAGTGACATCGATTGCGACGTCAAGGCTGGCATTTACGCTGCATGTGCCAAGTGGAGTGAGATGACTAGTGTTATTTGGTGACCCCAAAATGCCGGGTTAAGCTGAAGGGGCAAGTCTATAAAACCATCGTTAGGGATGATGAGTTGATGACGATGACTGCATTTAATAGATATTCCGTGGTCATAAACATATTTATTACCTTTTTTTAGGGTTCTGTACCTCAAATGGAAAAAACGGAACCCTTATAGGATCACTTCGTTGTCCGTCCGTCTGTCAAGACCGTTTTTCTCAGGAACGCGTGGAGGTATCAAACTGAAATTTATATCTAATTCTCCGGTCTACTGTCCCTTGGAGCTGTGAAAAAATCAAACTTCTAAGCCAAAGCGATCAAAAGATACAGCCGTTAATGCCGCAAATTTTCGAACCCGCACGGGAATCAAAACCTACAGGGTACTTCCCGTGAACTTAGAATCTTGAAATTTGGTACGAAGTAACGTCTTATAGTACAGATAAAGGAAAAATAGCGAAAACCGTCAATTTTTAGTTACATCATATAATAAAAAATGTTATAATGTTATAAATGTCATTGTGCAATAAAAATACCATAACTATGACTCGATTGTCGTGATGGGTGAATTTTAACTTATACACCTACAGGTTTGTACGGAACCCTCGGTGTGCGAGTCCGACTCGCACTTCGCCGGTTTTTTTTAACGTGTGGAAACCTCCACGGGCTTCACCCCACCGGAGCTAACGGTAAGATTGGTATGTCGGACTTGACCGCACTAAACCGCACGGTGTCTCTTTTGCGTCAGCCATGGGGTACGAGGAATCTGGTGTGCCCTAGGAAGGATATCCTACCCATAACATATTACCCTATGATAGAAAAATGTGTTATTTCGCTTTGGACAGTAACAAAATTATTAGGTATGTACAGTAAATATCTACAGTTAAGGCCACTACTATTAAAGTTAAAAACCCTAATTTGAACTGATTGCTTTGAAATTTACTACTTGAAATCCTTTCAAACAAGTTAAGTAAGTAATATTTCTCTAACGACCTTCTATTTGTTTTGTTGTTTTTATATATTGGAAAAATAAGCTTATTTTTACTACTAAAGTAGCAAACAAAAACGCGTCCGTAACTTTATTTCGAGAGACATATGTTAGATTATTGGAATATCGGCTGAAAGATTGTGTGAATAGAGTTTATTGCGAAACAACTTTTTGTCGCCAAACGCTGCTTCGACTGAACGATTCTTCGAATATTTATCAATCGATGAACTGATGTTTCGAGTGTTAAATCCAAAACATTGTTTGTAGACATCTCGGTACATAGGAAGCACTGCACAGAGATCTCTCTTCATATTAGATAGCACTTCTTGCCATAAACTTTCCGAACTAGTGGTTCTAGCGCTTCGCCGGCCGCTGCCGCGGCACGCTCGCTACGCTCGCTCGGCTCGCGCTCTGTTGGGGTCACAGTTCTAACCTAACCTAACCCACTTTACTTATTTTTGAAATATAAGCCGAGCGAGGCAAGAAGTGCGAAACATCGGCCCATCGATTGATAAATATTCGAAGAAACGTTCAGTCGAAGCAGCGTTTGGCGACAAAAAGTTGTTTCGCAATAAACTCTATTCGCACAATCTCTCAGTCGGTATTCCAATAATCTAACATATGTCTCTCGAAATTAAGTTACGGACCTAACAAAAACACAGTACCAAATATCTTTATTCATACAGGTTACAAGTAATCTGTGACCTGTGAACGCTTGCACTACGAAAGATATCAGTTATAAGTTGCTAACTGCAGAAGAGACGGAGGAGGGATAAGAATAGATAGTATATAATAAAACCAAGGAAGGTAAGTACCAAGTCAGAAATCCATGAATTACCTTCCTGGTGCGAACCTGGAATCCAGACAGGTGTGAAGAAATATCATGCGGTTTTAGTCTACGCACGTTTACGTGAGTGGCTGGGGTTACGCACTTCTAAAGAGAGGTAAATTCTGCAATACTATGACTTCCTCGGCCGATTCTTCTGCCAGTACATTCGTGTTGGAAAAATGATGACAAAGACATGACACTGAAAATTTAAATCCATAGTTTCTCTGAATTATTATCACTGATCATATGATCAACGTGCAGACTACGTCATGCTGTGTTAGATTTTATAGTGAAATATCCTTGATTCATGTCATCGCCGGAGCTTAAGTGATTTTAGTAGAACACCAAACTACAGACAATATTCAACGTTTCCTTTGAGCAATGAAACTGAAAGAAACATATTTGCTTAGCCTTCTTTTAAAGTGCTGCTTAGGTTTTTATATTTACGTAACCTCCATCCATCATTCATAAGTATTTCCATCATTATTAAGTAATTTAAATGGAATATCAAAGAGCTTAGAGCTAAACATAAAACACATGCATTTTCAAGTCAGTGAGCTGTGAGTTGAAATCTGTTCACGGATTTGTATACCTATTAATCTGTTTTTGGTGAGACCAAGCGATTAGTTAGTGAGTTCACACATGTATTGTATGTATGAACTCACTAACCCATAACTTAGAAGTCCAGATTAACAGAAAAGCACTTTGAAGGTGGATTCGTACCATGTCATAGGATAAATTATAATGTTATAATGATGGAACAGCGCTAAAAACTGAAGACCGCCATTTTGGCATTCTTAGAATTTATTGTGACATATATAGGTACATGGACTTCTTGAACAATTGTCGTTATTCGTTTGATATAGGTGTAATACCTTCTTGAATGATCTATTAACACACTAAAGCCCCTGGCTACGTGACATGGCAAGAAATAGGAACTTTTTATTTTTGGCGACTCCAATGCAGTGAGCGCCTTGCGCCTAATGGACAAATATTGAAGTGTATCTATATTGAAACAGTAGTATTTTACTACATTTAAGCACTTTAAACACGTAGTTAAAGTTGCTTCACGGCTAGTTACAGAGAATGAAAAAAATTCAAAACGTTACAATGGGTTAAATTTTCGCCAAACCAACTTCACCTGTAAGTGTACCGACCTGCTGATTGACGGAAGAGGCTCTATTGCATGTTTTCCTCTCGGGGTTATATGTTCAGATGATAGTAGGTAACCAAACCAGGAGGAGGAGAAGGTGTGAGCAGACCCCGGGTTCCGAGCTGAAAGCCTCGGATGGGAACAACGCTAAGATGATGATATTATGACAGTGGGGCTGAATTTTAAGTAAAATAGTAAGTTCATCAAGAAAATCAAATTTCAGTTATGTAGATTTTATGATATTTTCGAATTTTCAGTAAAATATATGTTTTGAAACAATTACTTACTTTATTAATTGTCCTTGAGGGCTTACCCGGGGTGCCCGGCAAGGGACACTTGGGGAGGACACCGTGCGGTTATAGTCGAGACACGACATAACCACCCCCGCTGGCCGGCAGGGGGGTATCCGAAGGGATTTCCGCACGTTAAAAAAAAAAACAAAATCCTTGATTTCGTTATCTAAGTATTGTAATTGTTGCTTAAAGACTAAACACAATTTTGTCATATCCAATTTAATCACTTGTACTATTTCACAATATTCAATATTTATAAAACCGTAAAATTTATGAACAGCCAAAGTTCAGGTAAAATCTGAGTAAATAAGCAGGTTTTTGGAGAATTATACAGAATTTATTTCTCTAAATTTAGATTTTTTGCTTCTATAGAAATCTATTATGAAGATAAAATACCTATTACTTCACAAAAGATAGATCAAATCATATCGAGGACGGGTCAAGAGTATCCGCAACTTTTGTGCATTTATGAAAAAATATGAGATTATTAAGTAGAAGAAGCAACAGCGTATGTGCCAGGATCATAGTAAGTGAAAAGATGTTATTTCTGCCTACCCCAACGAGAAAGAGGTGTGACTGTATATATGTGTGCGTCACTATTTTATGTGACGTTATGGTCAAAATAATTTTGAGTTTGATGTCATTAATTTCCATATTATTGACGTTTTAAGGATATTTATTGCATTTAATATTCACATCCCACACCCGTCCGCATAAGCGATGACTAGGTCGAGCGCTCCCTTACTTCACGCGACTAGTGACATCGATTGCGACGTCAAGGCTGGCATTTACGCTGCATGTGCCAAGTGGAGTGAGATGACTAGTGTTATTTGGTGACCCCAAAATGCCGGGTTAAGCTGAAGGGGCAAGTCTATAAAACCATCGTTAGGGATGATGAGTTGATGACGATGACTGCATTTAATAGATATTCCGTGGTCATAAACATATTTATTACCTTTTTTTAGGGTTCTGTACCTCAAATGGAAAAAACGGAACCCTTATAGGATCACTTCGTTGTCCGTCCGTCTGTCAAGACCGTTTTTCTCAGGAACGCGTGGAGGTATCAAACTGAAATTTATATCTAATTCTCCGGTCTACTGTCCCTTGGAGCTGTGAAAAAATCAAACTTCTAAGCCAAAGCGATCAAAAGATACAGCCGTTAATGCCGCAAATTTTCGAACCCGCACGGGAATCAAAACCTACAGGGTACTTCCCGTGAACTTAGAATCTTGAAATTTGGTACGAAGTAACGTCTTATAGTACAGATAAAGGAAAAATAGCGAAAACCGTCAATTTTTAGTTACATCATATAATAAAAAATGTTATAATGTTATAAATGTCATTGTGCAATAAAAATACCATAACTATGACTCGATTGTCGTGATGGGTGAATTTTAACTTATACACCTACAGGTTTGTACGGAACCCTCGGTGTGCGAGTCCGACTCGCACTTCGCCGGTTTTTTTTAACGTGTGGAAACCTCCACGGGCTTCACCCCACCGGAGCTAACGGTAAGATTGGTATGTCGGACTTGACCGCACTAAACCGCACGGTGTCTCTTTTGCGTCAGCCATGGGGTACGAGGAATCTGGTGTGCCCTAGGAAGGATATCCTACCCATAACATATTACCCTATGATAGAAAAATGTGTTATTTCGCTTTGGACAGTAACAAAATTATTAGGTATGTACAGTAAATATCTACAGTTAAGGCCACTACTATTAAAGTTAAAAATCCTAATTTGAACTGATTGCTTTGAAATTTACTACTTGAAATCCTTTCAAACAAGTTAAGTAAGTAATATTTCTCTAACGACCTTCTATTTGTTTTGTTGTTTTTATATATTGGAAAAATAAGCTTATTTTTACTACTAAAGTAGCAAACAAAAACGCGTCCGTAACTTTATTTCGAGAGACATATGTTAGATTATTGGAATATCGGCTGAAAGATTGTGTGAATAGAGTTTATTGCGAAACAACTTTTTGTCGCCAAACGCTGCTTCGACTGAACGATTCTTCGAATATTTATCAATCGATGAACTGATGTTTCGAGTGTTAAATCCAAAACATTGTTTGTAGACATCTCGGTACATAGGAAGCACTGCACAGAGATCTCTCTTCATATTAGATAGCACTTCTTGCCATAAACTTTCCGAACTAGTGGTTCTAGCGCTTCGCCGGCCGCTGCCGCGGCACGCTCGCTACGCTCGCTCGGCTCGCGCTCTGTTGGGGTCACAGTTCTAACCTAACCTAACCCACTTTACTTATTTTTGAAATATAAGCCGAGCGAGGCAAGAAGTGCGAAACATCGGCCCATCGATTGATAAATATTCGAAGAAACGTTCAGTCGAAGCAGCGTTTGGCGACAAAAAGTTGTTTCGCAATAAACTCTATTCGCACAATCTCTCAGTCGGTATTCCAATAATCTAACATATGTCTCTCGAAATTAAGTTACGGACCTAACAAAAACACAGTACCAAATATCTTTATTCATACAGGTTACAAGTAATCTGTGACCTGTGAACGCTTGCACTACGAAAGATATCAGTTATAAGTTGCTAACTGCAGAAGAGACGGAGGAGGGATAAGAATAGATAGTATATAATAAAACCAAGGAAGGTAAGTACCAAGTCAGAAATCCATGAATTACCTTCCTGGTGCGAACCTGGAATCCAGACAGGTGTGAAGAAATATCATGCGGTTTTAGTCTACGCACGTTTACGTGAGTGGCTGGGGTTACGCACTTCTAAAGAGAGGTAAATTCTGCAATACTATGACTTCCTCGGCCGATTCTTCTGCCAGTACATTCGTGTTGGAAAAATGATGACAAAGACATGACACTGAAAATTTAAATCCATAGTTTCTCTGAATTATTATCACTGATCATATGATCAACGTGCAGACTACGTCATGCTGTGTTAGATTTTATAGTGAAATATCCTTGATTCATGTCATCGCCGGAGCTTAAGTGATTTTAGTAGAACACCAAACTACAGACAATATTCAACGTTTCCTTTGAGCAATGAAACTGAAAGAAACATATTTGCTTAGCCTTCTTTTAAAGTGCTGCTTAGGTTTTTATATTTACGTAACCTCCATCCATCATTCATAAGTATTTCCATCATTATTAAGTAATTTAAATGGAATATCAAAGAGCTTAGAGCTAAACATAAAACACATGCATTTTCAAGTCAGTGAGCTGTGAGTTGAAATCTGTTCACGGATTTGTATACCTATTAATCTGTTTTTGGTGAGACCAAGCGATTAGTTAGTGAGTTCACACATGTATTGTATGTATGAACTCACTAACCCATAACTTAGAAGTCCAGATTAACAGAAAAGCACTTTGAAGGTGGATTCGTACCATGTCATAGGATAAATTATAATGTTATAATGATGGAACAGCGCTAAAAACTGAAGACCGCCATTTTGGCATTCTTAGAATTTATTGTGACATATATAGGTACATGGACTTCTTGAACAATTGTCGTTATTCGTTTGATATAGGTGTAATACCTTCTTGAATGATCTATTAACACACTAAAGCCCCTGGCTACGTGACATGGCAAGAAATAGGAACTTTTTATTTTTGGCGACTCCAATGCAGTGAGCGCCTTGCGCCTAATGGACAAATATTGAAGTGTATCTATATTGAAACAGTAGTAGCTGTTTTGTCCACGTATATGGCTAATACATCGTATTACGTCAAGATACACAAGGCATATTTACTTGATTTATAGTTAGCAAGTAACAATAATATAGTAGGTATCGCATTACATATTGATACATTGGTTTGACATCTTAAAAGGTCAATACCAATGGCGATTTGTAACGGAGTTAATGGAATAAAGTTGGGAGGGATACAGAAGAATAGTAGTGATAATTGGACAGGGTATGCTATGGTGGTTTGGGCACGTTGAAAGATTGAGCACTGAGCGAATGACACACCAAGTATGTAAGGCACGTGAATATAAGTAGGCAGGCAGGCCGGAGTAGATCTTACAGAATACATTGATCAAATTGACGATGTATTGAAAAAAGGGAAGGTCAAAAGCACTCGAAACCGGCGGCGGGCCAACATGAAATCATGCGAGGTGAAGTCAAATTGACGTGTCAAAAATATAAAAAAAAAAGTAGAGGAAGCTCGTGAAGTGTGTAAGGATTCCGTTTTGAATAGCCCAGAAAGCGGATTCACTAAGTTTAATGATTATAAGATTACACCGTTCAAATTCAAATTTATTCAAATTCAAACCGTTTTTGTACGGTGCACTACTAATGGTTTAATATATTTTAAAATACTTCTTCCATGAAAAAAAGTTATTAACTTTTTGTATGCGTTTATCCATAAAATATCATATTTTCATCACCTAAGTACATTTGTAAAAATCTTACTATACAAAAAGAAAAAGAAAACATTCAATCATAGTGATGGAAAATTTACTTACTGTGCATTGAAATCTCTATAAATGTGAGTGAAATGAATCATGTGTTTTGAAAAATTTGAAAAATAAGAATGGAATTTCATTCATTGTATTTTTAAATTCTATTTTCAAAATGCTATTTCAAACTCGTTACAAGACTTGACATAAATAGTCCCAGGGACTTCCCGTTTATTTAGATTTATCATAAAATAATGTTACATACGTAATGTAGATATTAGTAATTCAAATATATTATAGGCACTACCTTGACTGATGGTGACTATATTAATTGGAGAAATGGGAGTTGTCATTTTGAATAGCATAAATATGTATTTCACGTATATGTTGACGTAAAAAACTGTTATCAGGCTGGACATTTCATCACGTTCATATTTTAACTTTCTGATATTTTCCAGAAGTCAACTTTCACAATATAATAACGAAAACATTTTGAAATGGCAGAACATTTCGCTTGCAATTTGCAGAGACAGTGTCTGCCTCATCTTGCCTACATTTATGAGATCTAGCCTAAGTCTTCCTTAGATTTTTTCAGTGTATTGGTGTGTGAAGTTCATTTTGTTTATGACCTTACCTGGTTGTAAATATTGAGCACTGAAAGAATCATCTCTATTTCAAGACAGTCAAAAATATTTACATTACAATAATTGAACGTTCATATTTCAGAGTTTACTGAGTACTAGCTATTGCCCTTGGCTCCATCCGTATGGAATTCTGACTCCATTCCCACTTCCCATAGGATGCTATTCCAGAAATAAAAAGTAAGTAGGCTATGTTTTATTTCAAACAATAAATCTACCCCTGTACCAAATTTCGGCCTGATCGATTCTACCGTTTTTGCGTGAAAGAGGAACAAACCTCCGTACATCCATATTTACAAACTTTCGCGTTTATGATATTAGTAGGAAGTAGGATAGACACAATAAATCTAAATCTGTATTTCCAGTCACACTTATCACGTTGATATACAGACTGATTTAATATCATCCACAATGCAAACCACTGAAGAGAATAATGACATAACAGATTCACAAACGTAGTTAATCCGTAGCTTAACTCGACAAATCAATCTCGAACCAGATTTATCTCGAAGTCTACCTACATCAAAGTTCAATCATCAACCAGTTAATAACATACGCCTGATTTATGACGAAGTAAGCCAACGATCAGCCGATATATTGAATTTATTTAGTACATTTATCACTGTCTTATTGCGGTTTTAGTGACATGTTTCAAATAGTTTTAGTGGCATGTACCTTTAATCGATTGTGCAGAAATTAATAAACAAGCCTCAGATTAAAAATAATAATTAATATTGGATACCTTTTAAAAGGATAGTTATAATTATTAAAAAAAAACAGGTGTACCTCGACTCTCTTTCTTTAAGATTTAAGGGCCCAAGCCAACCTCTCCTGTAACTCAATACAGCTGCTGGTTAACGGATGAGGCTTTACACTCTGGGCCGGATCTTCAGATGGCAGTTGCTCCCGTAAAAGTTAGAACAAGCCAAATTACGGCAAGTAGGAGAGTGTACATTTTTTTTTCGAGCGGGAATCCCTTCGAATACCCCCCCGCCGGCCAGCGGAGGTGGTTATGTCGGGCTTGAACTGACTAAGACCGCACGCCGTCTCGGGTCTTAAGACGCCGGGGTGTAAGGTTACCCATTGAGCATATCCCTCGCACCCCGACTGACCCTGGGCCATCTCCGGTTTCGAGATGGCCCCCTCGGATTTGGGAACAACGGTGTCCCCGTCTTGCCCCGCTTGTCGCCCACCCGCGCGCCGTCCCGGCCTGCTTCTGCTGGAGTGACAGGCGGCCTCACTGCCACCCCCAGGCCTGCGCTCATGGAGGACTGAGGTTGTTAAGCGACCTGCGGCGCCTGAGTCACGTGCGACGCGCGGCGACTATGATGCGGGTTCGGCGGGCCGGAAGAGTTCTAAATCTCTCCCGGGCGCGCTCCGCCACCCGGGCACGCTCCGCCAAGGAGAGTGTACCGTGGGCTCCAAGGTTCAAGCTTTGGATGCAATTGGGATTTGCGCTCGGAACAAGTTGACATGCATATTATTGGAATCAAATATATTATAGGATCCATCATAATTTCATCCATGGTACTTTTTCATGAATAGTTTATCACTCGCTTGCTGAGGACGGAAGTGGATGCCGGTTCCAAATCAGTTTAACTTTCCCTGGGATTTTCCACGTGTCATTTCTTAGTGTTCTTATAGGTCACTACTCTTCAACCTGGTGTATAGGAGTTCCAGTTCTGATTGAACTAAAAACCACGCATTGGTATTAGTTTTAAGTCAATACATTGACTAGGTGAGAAAACAAAGGCCTGGCCTAAACCTTCGACACAAAGTTTATATTTCTATTACTTATTCAGCAGTGTCAAGCTATCGATGAAGTAAATAATAAACTGTTATTATAGGCGTCACAAACACTTCAATGTATGTATTGAATAGTTTCCAATATATCTTGTACTTACTACATTAATACATTCGATAAAATTTCTATGTATTCAGGGTAAAACCACAGATTACCTAATAGTTGGGTTTAACCATAAAACAAATTTGAGAACGTCAGCTACAGTATGTTGTTAATTTATTTGAAAAACAAGGCGATATTTCTTGAAGTGTCATTTTAATTTAATAGATTTACTTGTAATAAAAGTAAAAAAAAATATAAAAGATACAATCACAAAAAATCTTATGTTTTATTTTATCTATAATGGAAAACCATTTTATTACGATACAAGAGTACGGAATATTTTTTCTTATAAACACTAGCTTCGCCGTCTGGGCGCGAGGGAAGCATGACTTACAAATGGCGACAATAAAACTTACTGTTTGTAAAATTGCTCTTTGTATATAAAACTTCTTTATCATGTACTTGAAGTAGTAAAGAAAATTGGTATTTTTTTTTTCAGTATTGGCTTTTTGTAACGGTATGGTAGAAGATCTAATAATCAAAATAGAGGAAGGAATGCTTAGATGGTTCGGACACCTAGAGAGAATGGACGAAAGAAGATTGACAATGCAGAGGGTGAATGGGCAACCCGGTAAAGGGGTAGTGGGACGTTCGCGCGGGACGCGGCCGCCCCCCGTCCACGTTTTACCCCCCTTCCCCTTACGCCCCTCTTCCCGCGCGAACCATAGGAGTATCACGAATGAACTTGCCAAGCTATGGTCTTTCCCCGTACTTTTTCCGAGGGTAAGACGGGGACGCCGTGGTTCCCAAACCCGAGGAGGTCATCTGAAAACCGGAGACGGCGTGCGGTTTTAGTGCGAACCCAACATAACCTTCCCTGCTGGAAAAAAAAAGCATGATGAAACTTGTAAATATTATACTTACATAAAGCTGTACTTATTTGGTTTTTTTTAGGTCTCATAACAAAATCAGTTTTATCGTTTTAGGGGCGTATATGAACGTCATGTATGTAATTTAGTAATTTAGTGTACCTTCAGTCTAAGTGTCATCTGATCTGCTAAAATTTGTAGCCGAGATAGCCACTCAACCAAATGATGTCATTTTGACTGCAAATCAAATATCACAATGATAAAGCGCAATTTTAGCACAAAGTTCGTAAATTAATTAATAGTAATGGTTAATAGCCAAAACGCACAAGGTTGTAGGGGTCAGCGTCACCTGCAAGCCTGCTGACTGTCGGACGAGGCTCGGGCTTTTTTCTTAGTACTTGACCATCAGATGGCATCAGAATCGGCACCCCTTGAAAGAAAAACCTAAATTATCTTATCCCAGCGTTATTGTGTCGTTAAATTGTTACACGGGTGTTGAGGTGGGGCATTATGACTCTCTTACAATTTCACCTAGTAATCTTTATATTCTTTATATATAAAAATTAATTGCTGTTCGTTAGTCCCGCTAAAACTCGAGAACGGCTGAACCGATTTGGCTAATTTTGGTCTTGAATTATTTGTGGAGGTCCAGAGAAGGTTTAAAAGGTGAATAAATATGGAAGTTGTTATCTATTGAGGCAGTGCGAAGTCTGCTGGGTCAGCTAGTTTAGAATAAATATGTTCAATTGTATTTATTCTTATTTAATTTGGTTTTTTCTTCCAATTATATTAATTTATATTGAAGTAAAAATACAACATTCATTCATTAAAATATGTTTTATTTCAATTCTTCATAAAGACCATTAAGTACATTACAAAAAAGAAACCGTTTAATAAATATTTTTAAATGAAATAAAAAAATGGCATTCTCATTCAAAACTTACTTAAGGTTAAGGACGAGTTCTTTCAAATTATAATAGTAAAAAAAAAGGAACTTCCTTACAATTAGTCGTTTTGGGTCAGGTTTACATTGCAGTTTTTGTAACAAGAAATCACGTGCACAGGGTAGGTATATAAACTTATGACAAGTTTTATAATGTGACCTTATCTTCCTATCTTTTTTGTAAGGACAATCTTGCCATCTTCTTCGAAAACCAGTAAGCTTTGAAGTGGATTCTTCAGATGCTTGTCCATTTTTTTTTAATTTTTTGCACATTTTCCGAGTAAGATTTTGGATTTTGATGAACGTTTTCGTAAGGAAAGGTGTCCATTTAAAAGATTAAGTGTCAGACCTAAGTTTAAAAAAATAACGATGACGTTGTATTTAACTGCCTATGCCTCTTGAATCACTCCAGAGTGCTGTTTAGTGAAATTCTCCATAGGAGTGTGAATATTCTGCCAGAAAGAGTTTCATACTATTTCGTACCATTTTTCCCAAAATAAAAATAATGATCAACAGACGATTTCACAACGTTACTACTTGAAAAAGTCACATTCGAGGCCATAAGTAACCGTAATTATAGAAATAAGTTTCGTCTTCTCTTAAAGTAAAAATAATTTTCGATATTATCTGAAGACTCTTTTTTTTTTTTATATATTTAGGACACGTCAATTTGACTTCACCTCGCCTGATGGTAAGCTGAAGGTAAAGTCTCAGGTAAGAGGGTCACCATTACATACACGTACCATGTTAACAATGGTGGCACTCAGCTTGACGGCCTCATCAGAAGAGGATTGTCGTCGCAGCACCGCGTGACACCAACCGGTCCCAATAGTGCTGCGATCACAATCCCCCTACCCGGCTATGCACTTGCTGACCCCTGAACGCAATCAAACCGAAATTGGATTACTATGGAGGGTTTTTCGCAATCGTGCATGGTGGTACCTACCCGGCCGAATTTTGTGACAAATTTGTGTCATCAAATTTCTACCACCAGTAAAGGAAACTCTTCAGGAATATCTATGACTCGACGACTCACTTATTCGTTCTTGTTGAGCTGGGTCATAATGACCCGGTCGCAGTTTTACGCACGTGTGGCTTCTTGCACCGGCACTAAAAGCCTGAAATGAGGGTGCACGACAGATAAAGTTGCTATTTGCATTCAGCCTCGATGACCTTCAAGGTTCCAAATGCACCCAAATATTCTCTTAGGATAATATAATTAAGGCTTAGATAGTCCTAATGCTTTGTTTGCTAATGTACCTGCTTTATTTAGTTTAAAATGTATAAGTGATGTGTGCATTTTACCTTACTCCCCATTGTAACTATTTTACTCTATAACTCATATGTTTACTGGTAGAAAATTCATACTGTTAAGCTTGCATAATGTTTGTATATCTATGTTAAGATTTATCATGTATTGCTATTGTGTACAATAAAGAATTAAAATAATATCTTGCTATATTTACGATAGCACAATATAAATTGATTAATCCCATATCACTCTGATACGATTGATCAATTTATTTGTACCAAGCATTATGAGTTTACAGGAGGAAATATATAATCCTATCACGTTTCACCGGTCCAATCTCTGCCAATAACGCACGTGAGTCGTTAAATACTGTCATTAATAATTGTACTTTTTTGTAGCTGGGTAAACTGCGCGAAATATGGATGGATATTCAAAGGTAGGGTATGAAAAGAGCCCTGAATATCCGAGATCAGACTGATATATTGTTTAATACGATGTTCGAACCGATATAATGTTATACTATTTAATTTCTGACAGATCCTACTTCTAAAGTTTCACATTTACAATGTAAATGTGAAACTTTCTCTTGTTTCACATTTACAATAAAAAATAAATGTGAAGATTTTTGGAGATGTTTAGATTCTTGTTACCCGCTCAAACAATAGTACGGATCTATCTTGAAATTTGGTTCGGGGATAGATCATGGTCTGGATTGAAAGATAGGCTACGTGGCAATGCTGTCAGTCTTCTGGGCACGTTACCACTTGTATGCGATGCGAAGGAATTCCACGATGCATTTTAGGTTTAAGTTAATTTTATTTTAGTTTTATTAAGTTTAGTTTAGTTAGATATAAAATTTGTTACCACATTTGTACAATTATCTTTTTCACAGAATAAATAAAAATTCCCAGGTTACTTTTTATTAATGTATTAGATTCTCACGGGTTGTGGGCACGGGATTGCACGCGGGAGAAGTCACGGAAAACAGCTATGCGACACGCCTATGTGTGATTCCAGACTGTAATCTATTCCTGTAAGAAATTTCAGCTAGATGTGTTCAGCCCTATGAGTGTGATTGAGTAAAAAAATATCAAAACATCTACACAAACTTTTACATTCATAATATCGGTAGAATAAGATTGGTTTGGACGCGGTAGTTAGAGATAGTTGTAATGCATGTAGCAATCGATTTTATAAAGCTGTAGTTGATTTTATCTTTCTCGCCAGCGAAGGCGACTCTTTGCAACAGCATATTCATATCTGTGACATATAGTTCCTGTAGTGATCTACAGAACAGGCAGCTACGCTACATGTTACGCTTCATAGCCCTGTATAAGGACAGGCCTTATTCACTCTATTTAAGTTCACATCAATCACGCAAGTAATATGACTATAATCGTAAAGAATAAAAGATATTGGATTCTAATTTTCATTATTGTACTCTTCAATTTGAAATAGTGATAATCATCTGAATACACTTTATAGCTGGTACACGCAAGACTTACATTAGATAAATGATATTAATTTACCCGTAAGGTAACATACAAATTTATTTACTTATGTTATAGGATGACACATTTAGTAATTCCAATTCGTTCGACGTCAAGGTATGCATTGCAAATGTATGGGCCAAGTGGCGTGAGATGACTGGTGTCATCTGTGACCTCATATGCCGGTTAGGTTGAAGAGGCAGGTCTATGATGATCATAAGGCCTATCCGTTTATACGGCTGTGAGCGTGGCCACTGTAAGAGCGACATAAGAAGGAGCTGCGTGTCACGGAGATGAATATGCTGCGATGGATGTGCGGAGTCACGCGTGAAGATTGCGTTAGGAACTCCCGCATACGCGACTGCCTCCACGTCTGTGACATTGCAGGTAATATGCAGGAGTGTCGCTTTCACTGGTGCACCCACGTTTTGCGGCAGCCGCCTGACTGCGTGGGTAACAAATGACTGGATATGGGCCCGGTAGGAGGGAGAGAGACCCAAGAAGTGCTGGTTTAACATCGTAAAGGATGAAATGCATGCCATTGGTCTCACTACCATGGATGCCCAAGATCGTGCGAAGTGGAGAATGTATAGCAGGAAAGCAAACCCTGGGGTCCGAGATGTAGGCCTCGGAAGCCATTAGGACATGGCGCTGAGATGATAATGATGATGATGATGGACATTTAGTTATTCCATTTAGTCATTGTATAGTATGAGAAATATAGCAATGTAAACACATCATTTTATACCTAATTTTGCCCATTTATATGGCATTACTACACCGTGCCATAGTAATCACATTCGTTACTTAGAAATACAAACCATCCTCAACAAATTCAGCTAAATATGACTTAATCGATGCGGGCTTTCCCGAGATATTTGCATTCCACTATCGACGGCCTCTGTGGCCTGGCGGTAGTGCATTCGACAGCAACGACAGGGGGCGCGGGTTTGATTGCCGCTCAGTGTAAATATTTGTATGTATAAATATGTCTATTTGTATTGGTATGGGTGTTTCTATGTATAATATGTATTTACAAAAAAAAACACATATAAGTATGTTTATCCGCATTCTGAAACCCATAACATAAGCTAGTTAACCTATGCTTACTTTGGGTTTAGAAAGCGCTGTGTAGAATTTCGTAGAATATTTATCTATTTATATATTTAGTAATTAGGGATTTGTGTAAATACGGATCAATGTAATAAAATAACACCGAAACTATCGCGATAGAATCCGTTAAAAACTGCTTTTTTTCAATACGAATTTCAAGATATCTTTATATTGTACGACATTCATACAAGAAATATTATTTACTGTAAGACTTCAATCTTTATTTTGATCGAGCTCCTTGTTCAGACTTAGAAAGGACATAACAATCTTTGAGATGCTTTCAATCGAGATAAATTTCTGTAATTAATAAATAAATAAATAATAAATAAATATTGATCCTACCGGATGTGCCAGATATTTACAGGACACGGGTGTTTCGGTAAGTATCAATGGTGCATCCACCGGGAGACAACGCCGCAGTGTCAGCACTGAGAGGATCCTGGCGAAGACACGGCGCTCCACACGTTGGTGGAGTGCCCTGCGTGGGCGAGTCAACGCCGGGATCTCGTTGCGGTCCTGGGCGTGGACGTTCTCTCGTTGGAGACCATGGTGAGGGCCGTGGTCTCCGACGGGAGCAAGTGGCACGCCGCCGCCTCTTTCTGCGAGCAGGTAATGCGCGCGAAAGAGGCGGCGGAGAGGGAGCGGGAGAGAACCCTGCCCCCCGAGTTTTGCAGTCTGCGGCGAGGACGCCGTAGACTCATCTACGCCCGGGACTACCGACCTCCATGATTGGGGCCTGAGGACGGCAGTTGGCCGAATCGCCATCCTTACAGAAGCAGGCCGTGGCGGAGGCGTGTCGTGTGTGCCCTACACACGCCTGCCAACTCACCGAAGCGGGATAAAACCAGACCCCACCAGGCGAGGCCGCGGTGGCGGCCAAAGTCCGCCGGCAACCCTGGGGCTAACCTTTCGAGGGCTTACCCGGGGTGCCCGGCAACGGACACTTGGGGAGGACACCGTGCGGTTTTAGTCGCGACACGACATAACCACCCCCGCTGGCCGGTGGGGGGGTATCCGAAGGGATTTCCGCACGTAAAAAAAAAAGGACAAAGTACACAACGCCATCTAGACCCAAACTAAGCAAAGCTTGTCATATGGGTTCTAGAATGCGGATAAACATACTTATATACTTTTTTTTGTAAATAAATACATATTATACATACAAACACCCGGACCAGCCTTCATTTTGAATTCATTTAACCTTCAAAACTTAGTCTATATTTTTTTACTTGTAAGTAAGGAAAAGATACAGTGAGACTTTCCAATTCCTCCCACTCCACAGTACATTGTTTTTTTTTTCTAATTGACCAGGTACATAGGCTTTGGGGTGTGTGTTGGGTAACCTCCTCGAGTGTCGCTCCGAATCCGATCCCGCTGCAGTCCGGGGGGAACGGAATCGGAGCGGCCGGTACACCCTGGGCGGCGGTCAATGGCTTCCCCTTCACCCCTTCATAGGGTTGGCATTGATCGTCGGCCAATACCCAACGTGGCGGGAACACATCGCTCTCCGTACTCCTCTGCTTTCAGAGGAGACAGGATGAGCGATGCTGTTAGTGGTGAGATGGCCCAGGGTCAGCCGGGGTGCGACGGATATGCTCTATGGGTAACCCTACACCCCGGCGTCTGAAGACCCGAGACGGCGTGCGGTTTTAGTCGTTGCAAGCCCGACATAACCGCCCCCGCTGGCTGGCGGGGGGGTATCCGAAGGGATTTCCGCACGATAAAAAAAAAAAAAAAAAGGTACATAGGCTTTAAATACTGGCTATTCCTTCCCGTTGTCAGATTTGAAGTCTTGCCTTGTAATATAGCCGATTCAGATTCTACTTCTGTCCATTGCAACCGAGGCTTTCACCTCGAAACCCGAGCTTGGCCGTCTTCAACCGTATTGATATCATATTCTTCTTATTTACCAGTGTCACGGCCTCGATCCATGACCTTGGGCAGTCGTTCTGAATTATAGCCCTCAGAACTGAGTCCGGCTCAATCTTGCGATTGCAATAAATTAGACACCTACGCAGGTTAAGGCCCGGCACTTCAAATGATAAGCACTAGCATTAATAAATGGATCGAGTGTACTGACTTATAGATGTAATATATTACCTGCTCTCTGTATTGCTTGTAACTCGATGATTTATAGCTCTAAGGATCAACTCACAAGTGGCACTCCGCTGATCGAAAGTGATAGTATGTTGAAGTTAACGCTTATAATAAATTTCCAATATTTTATATTTACAGTCCGCAATAAAATCGTAGAGGTAAAAATGTTGAAGACTAAGTATAGTAAAATATATAAATAATTCTTTATTGTATAAAAGCAATTGTTCAAAAGTGACTTAAAATGGGAACCCAGACCTGCAAGCCAACCGTTGATCGATGGACGAGGTTTTGGCGTAGGCTTGGCTTCCAAAGTTGGAAAGTCGGACGGTAGTCACTCCCATAAGGGCTATATTAGCCTAATCCAAATAAATAAAAGAAGGAATAAGCGGCCCACTGCTTTCACCTCGGATCCAACCGGGAACAACGCAAAGAAGATGATGATCAAGTATTATACTTTGTTTTGTATTGTGTATTGGTAGAATTTTTAATAAATGTCTTAATCCCAAGCACCTTTTCTACTTACTACATACATACATAACTTCACGCCTGTATCCCCGAAGGGGTAGGCAGAGGTGTATTACACACCCACGATTCGCCAATTATGTTAAGGTCCCGATGTAATAGGGGGCGAGCCTATCTACCGGGCACATTATTAAGCGAACGATAATTAACATTTATTAATGCACACATAACTACGAAAAGTCAGAGGTGTGTGCCCAGGGCGACTGGGGATCGAACTCGAGACCTCGTCTCTGCAGTCCGTTACGTACGCCACTGGGCTATCGCCGCTCTTCGACCTACTATATTTAAGAATATTCACAAACGGGTGATAATCATTTAGACGCAACACCTTCCCAAAAGTAATAGGATTACATCATTGTCTACCCATAATGTAAGCAGGATGAGTATAATTTTACCAAAAATAACAGGTATTAACAACTAACTCATCTTAAAAATATTTAACGGTAATTATCACATCGTCACGTAATTAGAGAGCGTTTCAACTCCTACGGTCTGCTAGTCCTAAAATAGCTTTTGCATTCGTAATTCAAATAGATAGGAAGTAACATTGCCCAAAATGAGGTCACGTATCCGCCAGATATTGGAAATCAGGTTCAATGATATATGTCGTAATTTGTTAAGTGGTAGTGTTTTGGTTATGGTTAACCTTCATATGACCTTCAAGGAAATATGAAGTATCTAAATATAATGCAATGTATCCACATAATAATTTAAAGTTACTATTCTACAAGGTACGAATTATTCTTTCAAATTGATCGATATATCAACATTTCTGATTAATAAAATAGTAATAGACTTTTCAAAAATTTTATTTCAGAAGAAAAGCTTTTATATGCTTTGGAAATTTAAGCTAAGCCATAGTATCATGTAAATGTGAGGAAAGGCCTGTTTGTAATTCCACCGAATATTCCCAAAATTGCATTTGGTTAAAAGAACCATTTCTTTTTTCACCTTAGAGTGGAAAACTGATTTTTTTTGTAAAAATATGTATTTTCTTGGTTTGTAAATGAGAAAAGATTGTCAGGAAGGTCCTGAAACTATGATAGGTGGTCTCGTTGGAAACTATGATTATGTCCGAAATTGCTCCTAATACTCCTACTCCAACGCCTCCCCGCCTCACTAGTATAATATCGGCACTCAGGAG
Source organism: Cybosia mesomella (assembly GCA_946251805.1). Lineage (NCBI taxonomy): Eukaryota > Metazoa > Arthropoda > Insecta > Lepidoptera > Erebidae > Cybosia > Cybosia mesomella. The sequence continues at coordinate 8,469,273 of OX276406.1, forward strand.
CCCACCATAGGATCTGTCTCAAAAAATACTCATCATCATCCGAGCGAGCGAGCCCAGGGTCCATTGTCCTAAATTTACTTTTCTTAAAGTAGTTTATTTTCACAGGAACTTCAGCTATTTGTCTCCCCAACCCCAAAAGGAAGACCTGCACCTGCCTCATCCGTCGATAAGCAGGTGCACCGGCTTGCAGATGAGGTTGGCTTGGGCCCCATACACCTACCTTTTTTTTTTTTTTTTTTTATCGTGCGGAAATCCCTTCGGATACCCCCCCGCGTGCCAGCGGGGGCGGTTATGTCGGGCTTGAACCGACTAAAACCGCACGCCGTCTCGGGTCTACAGACGCCGGGGTGTAAGGTTGCCCATAGAGCATATCCCTCGCACCCCGACTGACCCTGGGCCATCTCCGGTTTCGAGATGGCCCCCTCGGGTTTGGGAACCACGGTGTCCCCGTCTTGCCCCGGTTTGGGGGAGGGGCGCTAGTCGCCCCACCGTCCCGGCCTGCTTCTGCTGGGGTGACAGGTGGCCTCACCCGCCACCCCCAGGCCTGCGCTCATGGAGGACGGAGGTCGTTAAGCGACCTCCGGCGCCTGAGTTGCCTGCGACGCGCGGCGAGCAAGTTGCGGGCTCGGCGGACCGGGAGAGTTCTAAGTCTCTCCCGGGCGCGCTCCGCCACCTCCTTCGCGAGCATTACATGCTCGCAGAAGGAGGCGGCGGCGGCCCACGCGCTCGCGCTCCGCACCATTGCCGCAATCATGCTGCCGAGCGAGAGGACTCCCACCCCGATGGCTGCCACGAGGTCACGCCTCGGCGCCTCCCACGCCGGGCAGTCCGCCAGCGTGTGCAGCCCTGAGTCCTCGCTCGCGTCGCAGTGATGACACTCAGGCGTTGGCTCCTTCCTGATCCGATGCAGGTGGTCCCCGAAGCACCCCTTCCCTGAGATCACCTGCGTCAGTCGGTAGGAGAGGCTTCCGTGTCGCCTCTCCAGCCAATCCTCCATGATGGGCCTTACCGCCGCTATTGCGGCGTGCCCTGCGCTTGATTGCCCAAGTCGTTCCTTCCACTCCACCACGATGGCCTGGCGGAGCTGGGACTGCACGGCCTCGATTTCTCGAGGCTCGGGGTTCCATCCCTGCTCCCGCGCCTCCTTTCGCCACTGGTACAGTTGCGAAAGGGCTCTCGCTTCCAGGTCCCATGGCGGAGTTCCGGCAAGGAGACTCGCCGCCTCGAAGGAGATCGTGCGGTACCCTCGGATGACCCTGATGGCCAGAACTCGCTGCGGAGCGCGCAGCATCCGCACAGTTCTGGTCCTCAGGGCCTCCGCCCATATTGGGCACCCATACAGGGCCATGGACCGCACGATCCCCGCGTAGAGTCTCCTGCAGGAGTCATCGGGCCCCCTCATGTTGGGCAACAGCCGAGCCAGAGCAAGAGCTGTGCCCTTCAATTTGGGGGCCAGACTTCGGATGTGCTCTCCGAAGTCCCATCGGCCGTCGAGCACGAGCCCCAAATATTTCATTTGGGGCTTGATGCCGATGCGATTTCCTCCCACGATGAGACTGGATCCCTCGGGTGGCTTGCTCCGAGGCCCATGGAAGAACAGGGCCTCGGTTTTATGCAGGGCCACCTCGAGACCCAGCCGCCGGATCCGCCTAACGACTTGGGCAACCGCGGTCGTGGCCTTTCGGGTCGCTTCGCGGTACGTCGCCCCGCACGCCGTCACGAGCGTGTCGTCCGCGTAGCACGTGACGGCGGCACCGCCTACGAGCTCACCGCGAAGCACCCAGTCGTATCCGATGTTCTACAGGAGCGGCCCCAGGACCGATCCCTGTGGAACACCGCACGACATTTCACGCCGACCGAGACCGGTCACGGTTGGGTAGATGACCGCTCTCTCCGTCAAATACGCCCCGACTATGCGGCGGAGGTAGAGAGGCACTTCGTGATACACGAGCGCCTCCCTAATGCAACTCCAGGGCAAGGTGTTGAACGCGTTGGCGATGTCCAGGGACACCGCCAACATCACCTCACCCCGGGCTACTGCATCCTCCGCCAGAGCCCTCACGCGCATGATGGCATCCACGGTGGAGCGCCTCTGGCGGAAGCCATATTGGCCATCCGCCAGGTCCGGCCCCACTCTTGAGAGGTGCTCGACGAGGCGCTTCGCAATTACTCTTTCAAAGAGCTTGCACACCTCGTCGAGCAACACTATGGGCCGGTAGGCGGACGGCGAGTCCGCCGGGCGCCCCTCCTTTCGGATGAGGACCAGTTTCCCCGTCTTCCACAATTTCGGAAACTGGCCCCGCTCCAAACATGCGCTGAGAAGCCCTCTCAGTCGGGGCTCGAGAGCGTCGTCGACTAGAGCTAGGACCCACGCTCGGCCTGGAATGCCGTCGGGTCCCGGGGCGGTGTGTTTGGCTCTTAGCCTTCTCACCGCCAGCTCTAGTTCTACCCAAGTGACCTCGGGCACGTCGTCGTCTTCCACGTCGGGCGCCATGCGCAACCGAGGCGGAGTCATCTGCGGTGGAACATGTTCCACCGCCCGCGCTGGAAACAGGGAGCCAACAACTCCTCCGAGCAGATCCGGCTGGAGACACCGGGTTAACGGCGGGGCCTTGGGGCGCAGCTTGCCCCTCACCATCCGGTAGGGCCGCCCCCAAGGGTCCCGCTCCAGCGTCTCCAGCAGCTCGCGGAAGGCGTCCCGTTTGGAACGCCTTATCTCCGCTCGGAGGGCTCGTCTGGCCTCCCTGTATCCCTCGTACAACTCCGCCTCTCGGGCCTCCGCATCTGCGGGGCGGCGACGCCTCCTACGGAATCGGGCCCACCGGCGGTGCGTGATCACGCAGCCCCGTCTGAGCTGCGCGATCTCCGACGACCACCAGTAGACCTGACCCCTCGGATTATAGGGCGGAGCCCTAGGCATCGCCGCGTCACAGACACGGGTCATGGCCTCCCGGAACCACTCCGCCTCATCGTCTATGCAGACAGGCCTGTCCGGCCCCATACACCTACCTATATCAAAATAATATCGGGTGGTTAAAAAGTAGTTTTACAGATAAATACAGGTATCACTGCAACTAAGAACAATGTTTCGGGTCTTTTTAAAGCCCACATAAGTTTAGGTTCCTATAGAATCGTTTATGTAGAAACTTAAATATTAATAAACAAACTTTTATTTCTCAAAATAAATGTTGGTTTATTAATATTAAAGTTTCAAAATTTAAGGTATCACATACCTTTCAATGTTCTTCAAAGATAGCGAATATGATGGATTTCTTACGGAGTAGTTGAGTGATTTATGTTACGGATATAAAACGACCAAAACACAGATGAATAATAGTTTCAAACTCAGGGACGTAAGCTGATGGCTCCATGCCAATTCTTAGGGTTTGGACATAATCATGTACCTATTGCGGTAACTCGCTCGCAGTACATGTGCGTATTTTGTTTAACCCACTCAGGGTTAGCTTCTTCTTTATCTAATTCTTAATTTTATGCATATCACGTTTTCATTCTTGTCCTCTAGTACCATACAAGTTCTTGCTATTATTCTTCTCGTACTTTCATTCCATTGTTTTCGTACTATTGGGATATGGAGTTTGGTAAGGGGACTATGTTTTTTGTTTGTTTCTTTATTTTTGTTGCTTTTCTTATCTGCTAATTTATTTCTTTATTACTATTTATTCCTACCATCATATTAACTACTAATATCTTTCACATTTTTACTCTTATATTGATTTAAACTTACACGATTTTCACACATAATTATTGTTTATACGGGATTTAATCGCGTTAATAAATATATAATAGTATATATTTACCTCGACGTTTCGGACGCGATGTTGCGCCCATGGTCGCGAGTAGGACTGAAGAATTGGAGCATCACCGCCTGCGAGTCGTGCGAGTATTTCGAACTACCCGCACTTGGTCTGATATATTCATAGGGTGACCATCGTTTCGATCATTTGTCCGACACACAACACTCACGATATCAGCGGATTCTGAACGCATATTTTTATGTGATGTACATTTACTGATGACTGGATTCCACGAAGATGAAAGCTTAAAAAAAAAGCTTAAAATTTCAACCGGGGGGACGCCCGGTTGAAATTTTTATGTTTTCTGATTTCCACCGCTTCACGTACAATTCTACTGTAGTAGTGACGTTCACGGGAGAGGATTTTGGGATTATGGAGCTCAATCCAGTGGTTTGGTCCTGATTCTAGTAAATGTTCGGCTATGGCAGACTTGTTCACCTGACGAGTTTTCACAGCTGCGATATGTTCTTTGACTCTTTCAGCTATTGTACGCTTCGTTTGTCCAATGTACGAACTTCCGCAACTGCAATCAATCTTGTACACGCCCGGTGATTGAAAAGGAATTACGTCCTTGGGTGACCTTACATGCCCACCGATCTTGGAAAACGGCGTAAAAATGGTTTTTATGGAGTACTTTTCTAGTACTGTCCCAACTTTATCCGTTACCCCTTTCACGTACGGCATGAACGCTGGTTGCCTTTGAGCGTCCGGATGTCTTTCCTTCCCTTTCCGTCTGGATTTTCGGCCGTTCACCTTGTAGCCATTCCACCTAAGGACCCTTTGTACGTGGGACAGCTCGCTCTCCAAGAATTCCACGTCACAAAGGTCCCGTGCTCTGTTCAGCAGTGAATTCGCGATAGACTGTAGATGGCGAGGGTGGTGGTGAGATAGAGCGTTCAGATACCTGTCGGTGTGCGTTGGTTTCCTGTAGACTGTGTGCGTTAGGGATCCATCAGTCCGACATGTCACCCTCACATCCAGGAAAGGTAAGCTTCTGTCCGATTCCAATTCATACGTGAACTTGATTTTAGGATGAATTGAATTCAGATGTCCCAGTAACTGCTCGACCTCCTGCTTGCCGCCTTTAAGAATGCAGAAAACATCGTCCACATATCTCTTCCAGAACTTCACTGCCCATGGTTGCTGATCTAAGCTGCCAGGTATGTCGCATCGGTGTTGCAACCACTGGTAGGTAAAACGTCGTCTTTCGTGAAGGACTCTCGTCACTTTATAGACACTCTCAAGAACATCACGCTGGAACCGGCTGAGATAATGGTGAGTTTTGACGTTGAGTCACTTTTTACCAACGTCCCCGTGAAAGAGTGTCTCGAAGTAATTCGGGCAAAGCTAAGCGACCATGAGATGCCAGAGCAATACATGGTATTATTGCGTAACTGTTTGGAGGGCAGCTACTTTTTGTATCGTGGGAAGCATTACCTCCAGATCGAGGGAGTAGCCATGGGTAGCCCAGTGGCACCGGTCATGGCTAATATCTGGATGGAACATTTCGAAGCCAGCTTAGATCTGCAACCATGGGCAGTGAAGTTCTGGAAGAGATATGTGGACGATGTTTTCTGCATTCTTAAAGGCGGCAAGCAGGAGGTCGAGCAGTTACTGGGACATCTGAATTCAATTCATCCTAAAATCAAGTTCACGTATGAATTGGAATCGAACAGAAGCTTACCTTTCCTGGATGTGAGGGTGACATGTCGGACTGATGGATCCCTAACGCACACAGTCTACAGGAAACCAAAGCACACCGACAGGTATCTGAACGCTCTATCTCACCACCACCCTCGCCATCTACAGTCTGTCGCGAATTCACTGCTGAACAGAGCACGGGACCTTTGTGACGTGGAATTCTTGGAGAGCGAGCTGTCCCACGTACAAAGGGTCCTTAGGTGGAACGGCTACAAGGTGAACGGCCGAAAATCCAGACGGAAAGGGAAGGAAAGACATCCGGACGCTCAAAGGCAACCAGCGTTCATGCCGTACGTGAAAGGGGTAACGGATAAAGTTGGGACAGTACTAGAAAAGTACTCCATAAAAACCATTTTTACGCCGTTTTCCAAGATCGGTGGGCATGTAAGGTCACCCAAGGACGTAATTCCTTTTCAATCACCGGGCGTGTACAAGATTGATTGCAGTTGCGGGAGTTCGTACATTGGACAAACGAAGCGTACAATAGCTGAAAGAGTCAAAGAACATATCGCAGCTGTGAAAACTCGTCAGGTGAACAAGTCTGCCATAGCCGAACATTTACTAGAATCAGGACCAAACCACTGGATTGAGCTCCATAATCCCAAAATCCTCTCCCGTGAACGTCACTACTACAATAGAATTGTACGTGAAGCGGTGGAAATCAGAAAACATAAAAATTTCAACCGGGGGGACGGTTTTAAGCTTTCATCTTCGTGGAATCCAGTCATCAGTAAATGTACATCACATAAAAATATGCGTTCAGAATCTGCTGATATCGTGAGTGTTGTGTGTCGGACAAATGATCGAAACGATGGTCACCCTATGAATATATCAGACCAAGTGCGGGTAGTTCGAAATACTCGCACGACTCGCAGGCGGTGATGCTCCAATTCTTCAGTCCTACTCGCGACCATGGGCGCAACATCGCGTCCGAAACGTCGAGGTAAATATATACCATTATATATTTATTAACGCGATTAAGTCCCGTATAAACAATAATTATTTTTACTCTTGTTAACTCTTATATATACTAATTTTACTAAATTACAATATTTTTGCAAATTCTTATAATATATACACAGGTTCCGTTTCTTTTGTTTGTGAACAAAAAGTTTAACCTTCTTGCCAGGCATACAATTATGCCTGCAAGAGGTTATTATATCCTATGTTTATTATTGACTCTTTTAACGCTATCTTCAACAAATTTGGGAAATTATTCTGTGTCTTTCCATTAAGTTTGGAAGATTAGCTTTATTTATTTCTAGGTTCAGCTTGTTCTCTATGTTGTGTCTGTCCCTCGCATGGATGGAGCAGTCCACGATTAAATGCGCGGCTGTCTCCTCGACACCAGGTTCGCAGGCGTATGATGAGTCTTCCTTACACTTGAACCAGGTCAAGTATTCGGAAAATCCACCATGCCCGTTAACAACTGAGCTATAGTGCCGGTACATGTGCGTATAGACATAACGCTCTAAGACGATTTTGAAAGAGCAAGATTCCTCTGGAAAACTGTCTAAAAGCCACACCAGTAGCGAATGCTGCCGTTGTGCCTGGGGTCTCAGATTCGACGTTCGAGGTAAGGCTGAGTTTAATTACGTTTTTTTAAGACTTATGAACTTTTGATGAAGCGGTTCACAGCAAAGTCCAAATATTACGTGAGATTTATAAAAGGGACTGCAAACAGTTTGGTGGTCATTAGCCAGTGAGTTGGATATTTTGGATATTAATCTACATATAATGTGGCGGTCTGCTACTTACCTTTTTAATGGTATACATTTCATGCACTAAAATACATAAAAACAAAACATAACACAAATAAGTTTTAAGTTAGATAAAATCAAAACAACTGTTTGTGTCAACCAAGAGGTTGAAGGAAGTTAGACATAATGAAGTTAGCGTTGCTTTTATTACTTTGAAGCAAAAAAATTACCTTGAATGACGCCAACTGCATCCCTTTTCTTGGGGTGACCACGTTTTATTATACCTAAAGTTGGAATATATATATTGTAGTAAACGTCTTTGATCATGAAAAATAATTGATATCTACGTTTCCATTAACCTATTAATATTATAAATTATCTGATGCCCGCGGCTTCACCTGCGCGGAGGTCAGTTATCGTTTTTTAGTCATATTTTTATTTCTATTTAAATTTAGCATTGAATAAACACAATAATTATTATGATGTACGACGGGTGTGACATTTTAACTTAAAAATATAGTCATTCGTCTGCCCCTTTTCCGTTTGAAGCTAATTTTCATTATAAAATAATAATATTCTAGGACACATTACACAATGCTATCTAGGCGAGAGGGATAGGGAACCTAATGAACTCAACTTGAAACTATATTACCAGGCGAAATATCCATTTTGATAGGGATATAACATTCTGGGTGTCAGCATCAAAACAATAGTCGATATGTCATTGCCAATATGAGGCCTATCAAAAAGACCTATCAAAAACGACTCGTTGTGGTATATCTATCTATTTTAAGGAATTTAACTTTTATAATTGCATTATAATCAAATTAAGTTAAAATAGATATTTAAAGAAAGCTAATCACTAATTAGAATTAGGTGAAATAAATATTCTATTTTATTTTTGGAATGTAATTTTAAAAATCTGTCAAACTAGGGGTCATTCGAAGATCTGTCTTATCTAATAGTTGTCTGTCGAAGCAATGACTTGTCAATATATGTGTTTTCGAAGTTCGCTACATGTCGAAATATTGTACTGTCTAAATTCAGTCCGTAACTCTGTGGAGGGGTACCATTTGTGTGTGAATCCTCGGATGTTGTGTGTGAATTTCGGACAGGATGTCAAAATAATACACCAAATGATGTTGACGTCTGTATTGATAAAACGGCTATCAAAACGTATCAGTACAACTTATTTGTGCGTCAATAAACCAATACCTATTTAATATTTATTTCAGACACCATCTGTTCAAGTATCGCGTACCCAATTGACGTAAAACATTTTAATTCATGGATATGAATATCTTCGTTGATATGGCTAAGCGTTTTCATTGATTTGAGGTGAGTCTTCAACTCTCTTATACACGGTATTGAGTCTATTCACTTCACTTAATTATCCATTTTGGGTGTATGTGTAAGTGTAATGTGTAAGAAGTAATAAGCGTTTATATGGCATTCCTGATCCTCACTTTCGTTTTCATTGTTTTTACAGTGTTTTAGCTTTAACTGCACATACTTTTTCCTCCTCCTTTGTGGTCCTCCCCCTTTGTGTAAATATTTTAGTCTATAATGTTCTTTAGTAAATTTTTTTTCTATATTTAGGACACGTCAATTTGACTTCAACCCGCCTGATGGTAAGCTGAAGGTAAAGTCTCAAGAAAGAGGGTCAACATTACATACACGTACCATGTTAACAATGGTGGCACTCAGCTTGATGACCTTATCAGAAGAGGATTGTCGTCGCAGCACCGCGTGACACCCACCGGTTCCACTAGTGCTGCGACCACAATCCACCCGCCTATGCACTTACTGACCCCTGAAAGCAATCAAACCGAAATTGGATTACTATGGAGGGTTTTTCGCAATCGTGCACCCTACCCAGCCGAATTTTGTGACAAATTTGTGTCGTCAAATTTCTACCACCAGTAAAAATTAATTTGTATTTCTTTAATTTGTTCAATAAACTTCTCCTTCCTTATCTTTTAGGTTAAATTTATATGAGAATAGATTCTGCGAGCACAATACAAGGCACATTACTAAATCTGTTACTTTTCGAAGGAGCCTTGTACGGTAAATACCTGCATCAACCAGTACTAGAGGCCACCATGTAACTTCAACAGTCACTCCTCTATGATAGATCTTAAACTAGAATTAAAACAATTTTTGCTACTTATCAATTAAAACTGGTGGAGTAATGCAGCTATTTCAATCAATTATAATGCTGTCCATCGGCAGTATCCAATGCCATGCGGATGATAGTACCTCGCTTGGGTGGTATTTCAGATATTCTGCGGCCAAGCTGACCGCACCACACACCAACGTACATGATGATGTCTTTAAGACTTTGGATTAGACTGGGCGGGTATAAACATGAACGGTGAAAAGAATACTTCGGTTTGCCGACGACATCATCATAGGTGAGGAGTCGCTAGAGCAGCTAAGCTAGATGCTGCAGAACCTAAATGAAGCCTCTGGATTTGACAGTTTTGGTGTAATCTTAGACTTTAAATAACCAAGTTTAAGTTCTAAAACATGTCACGCCTTGACCGATTGCCATCGAAAGGTTGATATTCGAAGTTGTTCCACAAAGATGCCTACATGGAGCAAATTTTCCAGCTCGTTAGAAACAACTTCGAGAAAGTCGTCACCATAAGATAAAAATTGGGAGCATTTGGTAAACTACATCAGGTTTTCTCCTCTTGACACAATGCCTGAAAACAAAGGTCTTTGATCAGTACGTCCTTCATATTACGACTTGCATTGCCGAAACGTGGACATTGAGCGGGACTAGCCCACAAATTAAAAGCAGTGCATCGGGTTATTCGGGGTTTCTTTGAAGGATAAAATTAACAATATGTGGCATTGCGAATTTTACAAAAGACAAAATGACAAAAAAATAAAGTGACTGACATGGCTCACAGAATAAGTAAGCTGATTGGTACATACGAGTCCTAGAGTGGAGACCACGAATCGGCAAACGGTTAGTGTGATGCCTCCCAGACAAATAGACGGATGACATGAAAGAGGTAGCTGGGATAAATTGGCAGTGTAAGGCGGAGGACTGCTATGACACACACTGGGACAGGCATGTGTCCTGCAGTGTAATGCAATAGGCTCATTTATTGATGAGATGAAATCCTGTCGTGTGTTTAGATATGTGAATTAATGTTATGTTGTGAGCCGATATAAAGGAGGGGACAATATATTAGGATTCAGTTACTCCTCAGCCATTAAAGCGTAAGGTACGATATAACTCTGGAGATAAGGCGGGCCAAACAGGCCGCCTTCCGCGAACTGCTGGAGACGCTGGAGCAGGACCCTTGGGGGCGGCCCTACCGGATGGTGAGGGGTAAGCTGCGCCCCAAGGCCCCGTCGTTAACCCGGTGTCTCCAGCCGGAGCTGCTTGGAGGAGTTGTTGGCTCCCTGTTCCCGGCGCGGGCGGTGGAACATGTTCCACCGCAGATGACTCCGCCCATGGCGCCCGACGTGAATGACGACGTCGTGCCCGAGGTCACTTGGGTAGAACTAGAGTTGGCGGTGAGAAGGCTAAGAGCCAAACTCACCGCCCCGGGACCCGACGGCATTCCAGGCCGAGCGTGGGTCCTAGCTCTAGTCGACGACGCTCTCGAGCCCCGACTGAGAGGGCTTCTCAGCGCATGTTTGGAGCGGGGTCAGTTTCCGAAATTGTGGAAGACGGGGAAACTATTCCTCATCCGAAAGGAGGGGCGCCCGGCGGACTCGCCGTCCGCCTACCGGCCCATAGTGTTGCTCGACGAGGTGTGCAAGCTCTTTGAAAGAGTAATTGCGAAGCGCCTCGTCGAGCACCTATCAAGAGTGGGGCCGGACCTGGCGGATGGTCAATATGGCTTCCGCCATTGGCGCTCCACCGTGGATGCCATCAAGCGCGTGAGGGCTCTGGCGGAGGATGCAGTAGCCCGGGGTGAGGTGATGTTGGTGGTGTCCCTGGACATCGCCAACGCGTTCAACACCTTGCCCTGGAGTTGCATTAGGGAGGCGCTCGTGTATCACGAAGTGCCTCTCTACCTCCGCCGCATAGTCGGGGCATATTTGGCGGAGAGAGCCATCATCTACCCAACCGTGACCGGTCTCGGTCGGCGTGAAATGTCGTGTGGTGGTCCACAGGGATCGGTCCTGGGGCCGCTCCTGTGGAACATCGGATACGACTGGGTGCTTCGCGGTGAGCTCGTAGGCGGTGCCGCCGTCACGTGCTACGCGGACGACACGCTCGTGACGGCGTGCGGGGCGACGTACCGCGAAGCGACCCTGAAGGCCACGACCGCGGTTGCCCAAGTCGTTGAGCGGATCCGGCGGCTGGGTCTCGAGGTGGCTCTGCATAAAACCGAGGCCCTGTTCTTTCATGGGCCTCGGAGCAAGCCACCCGAGGGATCCAGTCTCATCGTGGGAGGAAATCGCATCGGCATCAAGCCCCAAATAAAATATTTGGGGCTCGTGCTCGACGGCCGATGGGACTTCGGAGAGCACATCCGAAGTCTGGCCCCCAAACTGAAGGGCACAGCTCTCGCTCTGGCGCGGCTGCTGCCCAACATGAGGGGGCCCGATGACTCCTGCAGGAGACTCTACGCGGGGATCGTGCGGTCCATGGCCCTGTATGGGTGCCCAATATGGGCGGAGGCCCTGAAGGCCGGAAGTGTGCGGATGCTGCGCGCTCCGCAGCGGGTGATGGCCATCAGGGTCATCCGCGGGTACCGCACGATCTCCTTCGAGGTGGCGAGTCTCCTTGCCGGAACTCCGCCATGGGACCTGGAGGCGAGAGCCCTTTCGCAACTGTACCAGTGGCGAAAGGAGGCGCGGGAGCAGGGACGGAACCCCGAGCCTCGAGAAATCGAGGCCGTGCAGTCCCAGCTCCGCCAGGCCATCGTGGTTGAGTGGAAGGAACGACTTGGGCGACCAAGCGCAGGGCACGCCGCAATAGCGGCGGTAAGGCCCATCATGGAGGATTGGCTAGAGAGGCGACACGGAAGCCTCTCGTACCGACTGACGCAGGTGGTCTCCGGGAAGGGGTGCTTCGGGGACCACCTGCATGTCTGAGTGTCATCACTGTGACGCGAGCGAGGACTCGGGGCTGCACACGCTGGTGGACTGCCCGGCGTGGGAGGCGCCGAGGCGTGACCTCGTGGCAGCCATCGGGGTGGGAGTCCTCTCGCTCGGCAGCATGATTGCGGCAATGATGCGGAGCGCGAGCGCGTTGGCCGCCACCACCTCCTTCTGCGAGCATGTGATGCTCGCGAAGGAGATGGCGGAGCGCGCCCTGGAGAGGTTCAGAACTCTCCCGGCCCGCCGCGCCGAGGCCGCCTGTCACCTCAGCAGAAGCAGGCCGGGATGGTGGGGCGACTAGCGCCCCTCCCCCAAACCGGGGCAAGACCGGGACACCGTGGTTCCCAAACCAGAAGGGGCCATCTCGAAACCGGAGATGGCCCACTGTCATTCAGGGTGCGAGGGATATGCTCTATGGGCAACCTTATACCCCGGCGTCTGTAGACCCGAGACGGCATGCGGTTTTAATCGGTTCAAGCCCGACATAACCACCCCCGCTAGCCGGCGGGGGGGGGGGGGTATCCGAAGGGATTTCCGCACGGAAAAAAAAAGGTACGATATAACTCTGTTCCATTTATGTTGTTTTTATTGTGTACTTGACTTGATTTATTATGGTCGTATAATAATGGTTGTTACAACGTAGTGGTACCTAGTAATTTTTAAATCGGAGGAACCCAATATCAAGCACGGAACTTGAATCCGCAACCAATTTTTTTTTATGTACATACTTGGAAGCCCTGTTAGATTATGTGAAGATAGTGCAGTGCAGCTCCAATCACATCATTGATTTTAGATATAACAAAATTGAGACTCTCCATTTTAAATTCGATTAAAATAAAGGTAAGTTAAACCGCATACCTACACCTACGATACGATTCTAGATAAGGTCAGACAACCTACGTCAATCTTTATTAATAAGATTGAATGAAGCTGTATAAAATCAATGGCATCTTGACATTAATAGCCCAAGTTTAAAATGTATGATTGAAAAGAAGACATAAAGCTGTTAGCATTTAATACGAGATAGATATCCAAGATCAGTAATGGATGAATACTCTTTTCAGTTGTGATTGTGATTCTAGCATTCAATAAGTAATTTCAATTGAGGATACATGAAATTTTTCAGATGATATCGAATTATAATGATAACAACTAATTTCTTCAAGATCTAGGCACATATTAAAAAAAAAAAACAAAAAAAAAATTGGCTATACTTAAATAAGTGGCGACTTTAAAGTGCAATTTAGATGCTCATAAAATATATGTTATGCCATTTTTCTTTTCTTCCGTCTACTACGTCTTGCTACCATCTAAGCATGCCTTTCTCATTCTGCGCACGTTCCTTTATCAAGCTGATCCTCACTTGGTCCATCAATCAATAGTGGTCTTTTTTTAAATTAACTAAAACAGAATTACTCCTAAAACCTAGATAATCTTTCATATAAGCGAACAGCATACCTGTTATTTTATTTCCAGTTTAATATCTTTGGACGACATACAACGAGGACAAGATTTAGCTTGACAGCTTGCGCCATTTATCATCATTTATCACACATTGCTTAATTGTGCTTTTCGCTTCCTCGCTTGCTTGTCTCGGTTGGTTTTAAATGTAATATTTAAAATTGAAAATTAATAAATCCAATTATATCAATCAATATCTCAGCTTTGTTCCCGGTTGCATCCGAGGCTTTCACCTTGGAGCCCGGGGTTCACTTACTACTTCCCCTCCTTGGTCCCCTCCGTCAATCAGGTTGGCTTGATCCCGATACCCCCAAAATTTCCAATTTTCCAACGAATTCATAAATTTATCATTCTTCTATGAGGTGGGCCGTGGGTATGTCTGCCACCTAAGTTGTATAAAAAAATTGCTTGTAACGTACGATTAATACTTATGTACTCAAGTAGAAAGAATACGAGTAACCATACTTGTTTTGCCCTTACTTTTTCGTGCTCCTCGGGTTTCACTTTATCAGAGCTAACGATGTCGGACTCGAATCGACTGAAACCCTACAGTGTTCTATCACGCCTGCCTCTATAGCCAAGGAACCTGGTGTGCCCTAAGGATCCTTTCTAGGACACAGGGCAGACTCGGTATGGTTGTGACAATTTCTATATAATCGCTCATAATTTTGTTCCTCTAGCCTAGCAGTTAGATGGAAGAAAGATGTTTTTTCAAGTACAATATAAAATGGTCTGGGTATAATACTTCGATTCTATCCCTAGGTACAATGGTTAACTCACACGAGCCAAAGAAAAACAAAGAGAAAAATTGACACAACCACCCACACCCCAAGGGTGGTTGTGACAGTGTATGGGGTCGGTATTGACAGGTAAAATAAATACAGCGAAGTGCCATAAAATCACTCTATTAACAAATAATATGTGTTAGTTTCAATCTAATATTGCAACATAATCCTCAAAAAATAACAATTACATAGCGAAGGATATAATAATTATCATAGAATATAATCTGGGAACATTTCAATCACATATCTACTAATAACTTCCCCCGCAAGTTCCATCGCGTTTTCAAATGCTCCTAAGAAAACATGCGATAAACATCCGATCGTAGACACATATCAGAGGCTCTCCTTAAAGAAATATCGCGTTTCACTTTGTTTTATTTCTATTCGTCATCACATTTATTGGTGTACCTATGGGACCCCACTAAGATCCTTGTGGCCTGAACCAACATCACCTAGAAGCCCGTACACCTGCTAATTGACAGACGAGGCTCTCGTGCAGGCCTTTTCCTCAAGGTTGAGGGGTCAGATAGCAGTCGCTCCCCCAAAAGCTAAGGTAAGCCAAATCAAGATAAAGAGTAGGAGACGAGGACGTGTAATTCCAAACTATAATCTATCTTTGTGTCAAATTTCATCCATTGAACCGGTGAAATAGTCCGATGATCGAGTCATTTAGTCCGATTCGACCTTTCCGGACTAGTGGTTCCGGCTCTGTTGGGGTCACAGTTCTAATCTAACCTAACCCTGAAGCGCCGGGACCACTAGTCCGGAAAAGTCGAATCGGACTAAAAGACTCAGTAGTCCGATGATTTACAATCATCTGCATCATCGGACTACTGAGCAGAAAAAGTCACAGTAGTTCGATCATCGGACTATTTAATCGGACTACTGATACTATCGGATGCACGGCTCTCTGCTTATTTAGTACCTTAATAAACTAAACAAGTTGAATTCCTGAGACGAGCTCAGCCGAATACAAGAGTTTTTTTTTTCTTTATCTTGCAATGGTTCACCCCAGCACGAATCTATTACCGAAAACAGCAACTCGATAGCTTATCTCCTTCATACCCAAAACCGTGACAGAAAATTGGCAACGACGACGTCGACGACAACTCTATAGCAATAGGGCTTTTCTAAAGAAAATCCCTAAAAATGTTAGTTCGTTATTAATCTCCGTTTTTTAATATAATTTTAATGAATCTATCGACATTTCTTTGCATTGGTTAGACCTATAAAGTTATTGAAAAACAAAATAACCTTTCTACTTCATGACTGTGAAAGTTTGGATGGAGGGATGGATATTTGTTACCGATTCACGCCACACCCATTCAATGGATGAAATTTGACACAAAGATAGATTATAGTTTGGAATTACACGTCCTATTTTTTATATGTGGGTGTTCAATAAATTAGCAACCTTCTAAACACCAAACATCAAACATACGCAACGTAAAAATACATAAACCTTAAAATGATAACACAAATGTTACGAATATGTATCGTAAACAATTATAATATAAGTTGCTTTGAACTCAACCGTGAACATCATATATTTCGCTCTAGGAAATTTTCACCGTAATAAGAAATTATTAAAACCTGAGTGAGGTATTTTCGCACTGGTGTTCATATCAGGATGTTGGGCTACCTTCTCGTTGTAAAATTAATAAGAGAACAAAGTACACAAACTCGTAAAGATCAAAAGATGTAAAAGAGAATTAAGCTTTATTACAGTTATAAACATTATATCGAAACCATTCATTTTATTCAGACAGATTTTGAGAGAGTAAATACTTAGTTTGAGTTCTTTTGATATATTTCTTTTTATTTTTAAGTTAAGAACCAAAGTATGAATTTATTACTTACTTATAAGTAAATGCAGCGGAACCTAATTTTGTACGTTCGCTATACTAATATACTATATATACTATACCATCCTTAGATGAAGTTGTCGATACGTTTATAAATGACCTAAATAAGATAGATCCTCTACCACTGAACAATATCAAAAGAGCTTGGATATATGACAACTACTTAACATCACGTCTGACTTGGCCTTTTCTGGTGTATGAATTCGGTAAAACCTTACTGGCGAAAATAGATGCAACTGTCATAAAATCGCTAAAATCGTGGCTTGGACTAGCGCACTCTGCTGATTCCTCTGCTCTATTTAGGGATCAAAATAATTTTGGGATGAAACTTAAGAAACCCTCGGAGCTCTATAAACACCTTAGAGTTACCAAAGCCCACATCTTAGGAAAATCCCAAGATGACACAGTCAGGGCACTCCCGAAAGATAATAATGCGTCCGAGCTTGAATCTAGACTCCTATTGCATAAACGATTTATGATAGGGGCCCAGTCGAGGGGTGTGTGTTGGGTAACCTCCTCGAGTGTCGCTCCGATTCCGATCCCGCTGCAGTCCGGGGGGAACGGAATTGGAGCGGCCGGTACACCCTGGGCGGCGGTCAATGGCTTCCCCTTCATGAGGTTGGCATTGATCGTCGACCAATACCCAACGTGGCGGGAACACATCGCTCTCCGTACTCCTCTGCTTTCAGAGGAGACAGGATGAGCGATGCTGTTAGTGGTGGAGGCCACCGTAGGGTCCTGGAGGATCCAGGGGCGGGTTGGCCCACTGCTGTCGCAGGGGCCGACGGGCACTTGTGCCGCCGCCGGAGTGAGAGGACTAGCCATCCTCTCGCGTTCCGTAATCGGCAGGTGATCAGCAACGACCTGACTGGTGGCTCCAGAAGGGTACGCTGTGAACTTGCTGACCGGAGGGCTTGCCTTTATTGGCCGGCCCACGACAAGGAAAAGTCTATAACACCCGACAGTGAAGTCGTCAAAACCTATGGATACCAGCCGACCTCCATAGTATATAGGCTTATCCAGGTGCAGGGGGCTCCGCCTGGACGGACCACCCTTCCCCCATACTCGTGGGATTAGATATGGAAAATACTAACCAAAATAAAAACAAACCGGACGATACCAACAACAACGACAACCAAGGCGCGGACAAAGGAATCCGAGACGATGGAACGGAGGTAGCTGGGGGTGAAGAGGAGGTGAGGCGGGGGCGTAACTCGCGGTCTGTCAAGGCCGTCTTCACCAGACCCGCTACTCCGTTACCGACAGGTGGGGAAACGGACGCAGACATTGCGTCTGCGGCGTCGACGGCGGGTACTGACAACGAGTCAGTATCCAGCCGTATGGAGACCGAGGAGGGTCTCCGACGTAAGCGGCCTCGCTCGGGTGGACCGTCCCTTGACCGGAGCAGAAGCTCCGGACAACGGACGGTCTCCTCGAGCGAGGATGATCGGCCGGCCAAAAAAATATTGGCCACCGCGGCGACCAGATCGATGAAGCAGCCGGTGCACGTCCCTCCACTACCCAGTGGCAGGGACCCAGGCGTCCCCGCGGCGAGGGAACTCCTCGCAGCGCTTGCCCGCATTACGGACTCCATTAAGGGGTCCAAAAATGTGTCGGAAAAAAAAAAGACGGTGGCGGAAAACGTCGCCGTCGCCAGGACGGCGCTGGAGGAGCTCCTTGGTAGGAGCGTCTCCGAGGAGGAGGTCAAGCTCAGGGCCCGGGTCACAAGCCTGGAAACTGAGCTGGCCAACTCCTTGGAACAACAGCGGGTCTTCCGGGAGGAGGTCAGGGAACTGACCCAGATGGTCAGGGGATCCCCGGAGGCCTAGAAGGCCCCAAGAGCCCAGGAGGTGGCGGACCACCCGAGGGCTCTTGCGCCGCCAGAGGGGGCGCCTACGTCGGCGCCAAATTCGACGCCAAAGCCGGCCACAAAGTCGGCACCTAAGCCGGCGCCAAAAACAGCGCCTAGGCCGGCGCCCAATCCGCCGCCTGAGCCTGCGCCTAGCGTGGTGCAGCTCCTGGCGGCCATCGAGAGGCGGCTTGGCGTGTTAGAGGACCGGGCTTACCGTCCCCCACTGACACGGACTGCGTCTTTCGCGGCTGTTGTCAGTGGTAAGCTCGGCCCTGCCGCCCCAGTGGCCCCGACGCCACAAGGGAAGGGGAAGAAGCACGGCACCCCCGCCCCCGCCAAAACCGCCGCTCCCGCTGCACCCGAGCGTTCCTCCAGAGGGGAGGAATGGGTGGTAGCGGGGGCCGCCAAAAAGGCGAAAAAAGCCGCCAAAAAGGCGGCTAAGAAGGCGGCAAAAGCCGCTGCGGCGAAGGCGCCGAAGAGGCTCCGCGCCCCACGCTCCACTGCCGTCGTCCTGACGGTGACGACGGAGGGTGTGGAGAAGGGCGTGGGGTACGCCCAGGTCCTGAGGCAGGTTAAAGCCTCAGTGGACCTCAAGGCCCTCGAGATTGAGGGGGGGCTCCGGTGCAAAATAACTCGCACCGGAGCTCGCCTCCTCGAGGTCTCCGGCGCCACCAGCGGCCCCAAAGCCGACGCCCTAGCGGCCAAGCTGAGGGAGTCGCTGGATACCGAAGCCGTCCGCGTCACCAGACCCAACAAATGCGCAGGTTTGCGCATTTCGGGTCTGGATGACGCGGCCACGACGGAGGAAGTCATCTCCGCCGTCGTGGAGGAGGGCGGCTGCCTCCGTGATCAGGTGAGAGCTGGAGAAATCCGCTTCAGCTCCACCGGTCACGGCACAGCAGTCGTCAACTGCCCCGTCGCAGCGGCGCAAAAAATTGCGGACGAACGGAGCCTCCTCGTTGGGGGCCTCCTAAAGGCGCGGGTGCAACTCCTGCAGCCCCGCGAGACCAGGTGTTTCAGGTGCCTGGCTGTGGGGCACGTGGGAGTGCAGTGCACAGCGGGAGACACCGTGGGGGATCGGTGCTTCCGCTGCAGTCAGCCCGGGCACAAGGCCAGTGCTTGTGATGCTCCGCCGCGCTGCTACAAATGCGTAGCGGAGGGCAAAGCGGCGGAGCACCGGGCGGACAGCAGAACCTGCGCCGCCTCGAGGCCAAAGCCCCGTTCGTCCGCAACGGGTAGCGGGGGTGCCGCTCAAGAGCGGCCACATTCGAGGCGGGATGCGGAGATGGACCTCCATTAATGGACACGCCAATCCGCATCCTGCAGGCGAACATAAACCACTGCACCGGTGCTCAGGATCTTCTGTACCAGAGCATCGTGGAGTGGTCTATCAATGTGGTCGTGGTCGCTGAGCCGTACTGGGTCCACCCCGGAAGCCCGGTGGACCTGGACGGCGTAGCGACCGTCTTCGGGGGTTCCGCCGCGGACACCTCGCGCCTTGCACTCATTGCAAGGTGTAGAGGCTGCGTCGCGGCGGACTATGAGGACTTGGCTGTCGTGGCCGTCTACTTCTCGCCAAGCCTTGACCAGTACGAGCTTGAGCTAAGGCTCGCTGAACTGGACATTGTTCTCGCTGCGTGCCGTCCTCGTCCTGTCTTGGTCCTGGGAGACTTCAACTCCTGGTCTCAGGCCTGGGGCTCCCGGGAAACCAATGACAAGGGGCGAGTACTGGAGGACTGGGCCAACACCCGTGGTCTAGAAGTCCTCAACCGGGGGAGTGCCGCCACGTGGGAGCGGCGGGGGCTCAGTTCGGTCGTGGATGTCGCATTCGCGACCCCTGCTCTCACCCGCCGCGTCCAGGGTTGGCGCGTGGTGGAGGAGGAGGAGACGGATTCCGACCATAAGTATATTCGGTTCAACGTCTCCCCTCCAACTAACCTGCCGCCGACAATCGCGAATCCCCCGGATCCACGTTGGGCGCTCAGACACCTGGATCGGGAGGCTCTCCTGGAGGCATCAATAGTGCAGGCCTGGATTCCGTCACTGGCCAGGCCTGCCGATGTCGACGCAGAGGCGGAATGGTTCAGGAGAGCCATGTCGCATATCTGTGATGCGGCGATGCCTAGGGTTAAGCCCGGCCCGGCAAAGAAACAGGTGTACTGGTGGTCAGCGGAGCTCGCACAGCTGCGAGCAGCGTGCGTGACCGCTCGCCGCCAGTACACCAGGTTTCGCCGGAGGCGTCGCCGCCCAGACGATGCGGCAGCCCGAGAGGCGGAGCTGTATGAGGCGTACAAGGGGGCCAAGAGGACCCTCCAGGGAGCCATAAAGCAGGCCAAACGGCGGGCCCGCGAAGAGCTGCTGGAGTCTCTGGAGCAGAACCCATGGGGGCGTCCTTACCTTGCGGTCAGGGGCAAAATCCGCCCAAGGGCGCCCCTACTGACCCAGAGCCTCCAGCCGGAGCGGCTGGAGGGGATACTGGGCTCCTTGTTCCCTGCGAGAGCGGAGGAGCATGTCCCTCCGCGTATGGCTCCGCCTCAGGCGCCTGACGCTGATAATAGCGAGAGCGATGTGCCCGAAGTCAGGGAGAGTGAACTGGGGGTAGCAGTGCTCCGGCTTAAAGCCCGGAAATGCACTGCCCCCGGACCCGACGGCATTCCAGGCCGAGCATGGGTCCTGGCCCTGGAGGAACTAGGGCCTCGACTGGTGGCGCTCTTTAGCGCATGCCTCGAAAGGGGCCAGTTTCCAAAGGCTTGGAAGACGGGGAAACTGGTCCTTATCCGGAAGGCGGGGCGGCCGGTGGCCCAGCCATCCGGTTACCGGCCGATCGTGTTGCTCGACGAGGTGTGCAAGCTCTTTGAGCGGATTATTGCAGAGCGCCTCGTCGAGCATCTCACGAACGTGGGGCCAGATCTGGCGGACAACCAGTTCGGTTTCCGCCGGGGGCGCTCCACCGTGGAAGCGATCATGCGCGTTAGGCGCCTGGCGGAGGAAGTAGTCTCGCGGGGTGGGGTGGTGGTGGCGGTGTCTCTTGACATCGCCAACGCCTTCAACACCCTACCCTGGAGCTGCGTTAGGGAGGCGCTCGCGTATCACGGAGTGCCTCCTTACCTCCGCCGCATTGTCGAGGCATACCTATCCGAGAGGGCCATAGTTTACCCGAGCTGGCTAGGGCCAGGGCGTCGAGAAGTGTCGTGCGGTGTTCCGCAGGGGTCGGTCCTAGGGCCACTCCTGTGGAACATCGGATACGACTGGGTGCTGCGCGGTACGTTGCTCGAGGGTGTCAGCATAGTGTGCTATGCTGACGACACCCTCGTTATGGCGCGGGGAGCAACGTACCGAAGCGCGGCGCTGAAGGCCACGGCAGGGGTTGCTCAAGTCGTGGGTCGAATACGGCGGCTGGGACTTGAGGTGGCTCTCCATAAATCCGAGGCTATGTGTTTTCACGGGCCTCGGAGGGGACCACCTGCGGGAACCGGCATAACCGTAGGGGGCGTAAGCATCGGCATCGAGCCCACGATGAAGTACCTTGGGCTCGTACTCGATAGCCGATGGGACTTCGGACCTCATCTCCGAAGTCTGGTCCCGAAACTGAGGGGGGCTGCGGCCGCGCTATCGCGGCTGATGCCCAACGTTAAGGGACCCAACGCCCCCACTAGGAGACTGTACCTGGGGATCGTGCGAAGCATGGCCCTATACGGGGCCCCCGTATGGGCGGAGACTCTGGCGGCCCGCAACGTGGCTGTTCTTAACAGCCCGTTAAAGGCGATGGCCGTCAGAGTCATCAGGGGGTATCGCACGATCTCCGTCGAGGCGGCATGTCTCCTAGCTGGGACCCCTCCATGGGACCTGGAAGCGAGAGCCCTTGCGCTGCTGTACCAGTGGCGCAAGGAGGCGCTGGAGCGGGGCCATAGGCCGGAGCCCCGAGAAATCAGGGCTCAGCGGTCCCTGCTCCGCCAGGAACTCATGGAGACATGGAGGGTGCGACTTGAGCACCCAAGGTGGGGGGAATCCACCATTGCGGCGGTGAGACCGATCATGAAGGAGTGGTTGGAGAGGGACCATGGGGACCTCTCCTACCGGATGTGCCAGATGGTTACCGGACACGGGTGTTTCGGTAAGTATCTGTGGCGCATCCACCGGGAGACAACGCCGCAGTGCCAGCACTGCGAGGATCCTGGCGAAGACACGGCGCTCCACACGTTGGTGGAGTGCCCTGCGTGGGCGAGTCAACGCCGGGATCCCGTTGCGGTCCTGGGCGTGGACGTTCTCTCGTTGGAGACCATGGTGAGGGCCGTGGTCTCCGACGGGAGCAAGTGGCACGCCGCCGCCTCTTTCTGCGAGCAGGTAATGCGCGCGAAAGAGACGGCGGAGAGGGAGCGGGAAAGAACCCTGCCCCCCGAGTTTCGCAGTCTGCGGCGAGGACGCCGCAGACTCATCTACGCCCGGGACTACCGACCTCCATGATCGGAGCCTGAGGACGGCAGTTGGCCGACTCGCCGTCCTTACAGAAGCAGGCCGTGGCGGAGGCGTGTCGTGTGTGCCCTACACACGCCTGCCAACTCACCGAAGCGGGATAAAACCCGACCCCACCAGGCGAGGCCGCGGTGGCGGCCAAAGTCCGCCGGCAACCCTGGGGTTATCCTTTCGAGGGCTTACCCGGGGTGCCCGGCAACGTACACTTGGGGAGGACACCGTGCGGTTTTAGTCGAGACACGACATAACCACCCCCGCTGGCCGGTGGGGGGGTATCCGAAGGGATTTCCGCACGTAAAAAAAAAAAAAAAAAAGGGGGCCCAGTCGAACAGAGTGGGGTTGGGAGTACGAGAGCCAGAAAGGGACCAGGATATACTTAAGTCCTTTCTAAAACAAGACGAAAATTATAAATATCGAGTGCACGCGATGAATTTGGAAATCCAAAATGAATGGTTGACAATGGGAGAGTTCTGCATACCGATGGCCTTAAAGTGGCGCACCTTGATCTATGACTGGTCGCCGGCCCTGTTTAAATTCTATCTTAACTCCTTTCAGATGACCCTACCAGACCAGAGTAATCTGGTAAGGTGGGGGAAGGCCACAGAAAAACAATGTTATACTTGTGGTGAAGCAATAGGGACGGCTAGACACATATTAGTAGGATGTAGGGTGCTTCTCGATAGAGGCCAATACTCAAGCCGCCACGATAAGGTGCTCATCATTATACGTGAAGCAATGAGTCTGGCAGTAGCTAGAACTCAAAAAGGATTGACTACTAACAGACGCCATATCAACTTTGTGTCTGAAGGGTTCATCCAAAACATCCAGGAACAAACCTTATTCAATCTTAGATACTGCCCCAGATTGGACTCTCCTAATCGACACGTATGAAAAGCACTATAAAATTCCGAAGGATGTTGGGGTTTCGTCATCTAGACCTGACATATTCCTTTATTCTAAGAGGTTAAAACATGTGGTTCTTGTGGAACTTACTGTACCGTGGGAAACAAATATACCGAAGGACCACACAATAAAGAAAAATAAATACTACGATCTCACACACGAATTACTCAAAAACGGTTACGTGGTTAATTTGTATGCAGTGGAAGTGGGAGCGAGAGGTATACCAGCAAAATCTCTCTATAACCTACTTAAAGATCTAGGCCTATCGAGAGCTACAATAAGCTCATTACTAGGACGAATGTCTAAAGCAGCACTAGTAGGTTCGTATCAAATTTGGTTAGGCAGGGAGGGGAACTTGGGTAGTGAAGGTGAGTGTTTATGTACATCAATAAAAGGGGCCCCTTCTAAACCTACACTTGGGTCGCAAGTCCCAGGCACTGCCCCGAGTTCCCAACTCAGCAACGCGATGGACCCGGCACCCGCACGGAGAATCCATGGATTGCTAAGAATATCAGTCTCTATAATATAATATACTATAATTGAAGCGTCGGTAGCTTAGTGGTTAAGGAGTCGACCCTACGATCGAAAGATCCCGGGTTCGAATCCTGGTCATTACACTACCGACGTGAACCTACTCCTAACACAAGCATTTGGCTTAGCTGGAGGGGTTAGGGGGAATATTAGTAATTTCAGTTACTAATCTTCTCTTTAAAAAAAAAAATTATAAAGAGAGAGGCCGAATTTCGTGAATTTGTTTACATGTCTGGGGTAATTATAAAACATAACATAACCTAACATAACATAAACTCACGCCTATACCCCCGAAGGGGTAGGCAGAGGTACTAGCACCCACATTTCACCAGTTTATGTTTAGCTCCCAATGAAATAGGTGGCGAGCCTATTGCCATTAACCGGGCACTTATAAACCTGGGATAAATACACACATAACTTCGAAAAGCATCGAAAAGTCATTGGTGTGTGCCATGATAAAACCTGGGATCGAACCTGCGACATCGTCTCAGCAGTCCATTACCCATACCACTTGGCTACTGCGGTTGGGTTTTTATTATAAAACATTTAAAAAAAAATGTAGATGGCAATAGGTTCGCCCCCTATTACATTGGGACCTTAACATAACTGGCGAATCGTGGGTGTGTAATACACCTCTGCCTACCCCTTCGGGGATACAGGCGTGAAGTTATTTTAATTTTCGGAACCCCTGCAAAAAAGGTAACTTATCCCCAATACACATGGGCTCTATATAATGTGTCAATTGCGATGACGGTAGTTAAAAAAACTTTTACAAACCGAAGCGAATTTCGGGCGGGTAGCTAGTGTTGAATGTTCTTATAAATTGTAATAATTTAGCGTCGCAGAGGCTGGACATTACTGGAATATTTCATTTCAAGTCGCAGACGGAGTAACTACCTTGCCCGCCTAAAATGATTTTAGATAAAGATATCCTTTCTCTTAGTTCTGAAAAATCAACGTTCCTGGCTGTTGTAGATAATGGTTTTTTTTTTTTTTTTTTTTTTATACCACTCAGGTGGCAGACAAGCTCACGGCCCACCTGATGGGAAGTGGTTACCGCGGCCTATGGACGTGTGCAACACCAGGGGCGTCACACTCGCGCTGCCGACCCTGGTTACGTTTGGTTGGCCTGTTTTTGATCAAAACCTCTATCGTAAATGAATTCGTAGTCAGTGAAACCACCCGTCCCGCCCGGGGAGATTACTTGTATAGAAGTTTTTGTCTCGAAACCTTTAAAACCACAGTTCAAGTCTGTTGCTAGTCAGGGTTGCGAGTTTATATGCGATGATCTGTGACAGATCACTCCGAAGAAATAGAATTGGCATGGTGAAATTTTGAGGAGATGGGTCTACTCAAAATTTCACCACTGTGCTCTCAACTAATCAGAAAACAAATACGACGAAAACGAATAGGTATATGTAATGACGTAATATAAACTCTTCTTCTTCATACTAGCACCAATCCCGGTTGCACCTAAAGCTTGCTCTAATTGAAGTCCGGAGTACGCGCTGTACCGGCCTGCAGATGAGGTTGTCTCGGGCACCGAAGACCTTGGTGGGGGGGGGGGCATACACATAATCATCATCCTCATAGCGATTTCATAGTTGCGTCCAAAGTTTGAACTATGGAACCAGGGGTTCACTTCTGGCTTTTGATTGATAAATCGACTTTTCTGAGAGCGACTGCCGTCTGGCCCCTCAACGACGAGAGGAAGTTAGTAGGGCCCTGTACTGTACACCATATGTACCTATACACATGTCATGTCAACTGTTAAACAGTTTGTCAGGACGCACACCAGAAACATCTTATGAAATATCTGCACCTATGTGTAAGTCCATTAGGAGAAGTTTGTGTATATTTTAAAGTGTTGTTAGTTAATTCAAAAGCTAAATCCTAAAATTAACTCGGTTGCAGTTTTCAACACGAGTTAATATTCACAAATTATCTGTACATTTCACCATATCCAATCTAGTACAATACACGCTTTGTTCATAGGAAAACAACTTAAAATACAAAATGACTGGTGCTGAAACAAACCTAGTTCAAAGAACGGTAAAAGTGGTAGCGGAAGCGACAACTCCGAATGCAGCGTAATGAAGTGTTTCTGCAGATTTTTTGGCACCGAACTCCTGTTTAACTAGGTTTGTGAGCTTTTTGTGAACAGAATTTACTTTGACAGATATTTTTACTCACATTAGAGTAGAACTAAAATACATTTTGAAAATAAAAGTAGATTTCCGTCTCTAATCTAATTTTAATCTCCCATTATGTTATTTGCGATGACGAGCGTCTCTTAAGAGTGCATCTGTTAATTAGAATTATATTTTTTCAATAAATCTACTAATTGTCGTCATATTCACGTAGTTTATTTATTTTAACGATATTATAATTCCAAGCATCATAGCTATGAGTCATCGTTTAGCATTAAACTCTGATAAGTGGTGGGGTCTTCATGTTATTAACAGCCCCCTCTAGCATAGTCTACATACCTAAACAGATAGATTTAATATATTTCATCGCAATACCGATGATATTCAGTATAATTTCACTATTAGCGGCGGTTGATATTCTAGATACCCTTTGGCTGTATTTGAAAATGCGAAAAGAATAATAATTCTTGTTTTGAAACTAGTTACCAAAAAGAAAACAATTTCTGTTTTCATAATGTTTCAATAAAAGAATAACACTTACTCTATCGAACTTACTTTAAAATAAAACATCAAAAAGAATAATCCAAGAATAATATTTTTTTTCTACGAAATGAGTTTAGCAAACAGAAATCTTTTTCTTTTTTAATGTTTTTTCCGGCGTCTGGTTTCCAACCTTGGTTACAAAAATGGCTCTATATTAGGTAATTACAGCTACACGTTAGTAGTCTAACCACAGAATCTGAACCTGTAATCTTATATTCAAACCAAAACACACAAAAAAAAGGAAGACGAAAAAGATAATAAAAGGAAGAAAGGGTACACTTTAATCTAAAAATATTTTTTTCAGGGTTTCGTGTTTAAATATTTTATTATCTTTTACGTAGCCAGATATGATAACAACGAGCCTCTTTAATCTAAGAGTAATAATTTCAAGACCAATAAGGCCATTTATAAGACTACGCCTTATTCTAGTACATTGAAGATAAATAGCCGAAATATATAAAACATTAATGTTATTTATATTCATTAACTAAATTAAATGTCTGAGAGACTACAATTTCAATTAAACTACTGAAGTCCGTTTATTTTATAGTACTTTAACGACGTAAAAGATACATTCATAAATCCAGTTAAACACCTCGATATTTTTACGTACAGGTTGCAGAAAATTTCCGCTTTTAAGAAATGTGTAATACTTCTCCGCATTCAGTTTCTCTATATTTTCGTGAAATATATTATCGGAGTATTAAATTATCAGTTAAATCCTAAACGACTCCTCTGATTTTGGATCGTGTGAGTTAGTCTTAGATAAAATATCGGTAAATGAAGAACAATATTCTAGTTACGGCCGCCATTGCCAATCAGTTTCGTGAACAATTGTATAGCAAGTTTCTATAGGAAAGCATAAACAATTAAACTACGAATTAATATAAATTTGATAATTATGGGAGTGACAGATTTAAGGGCAGCCTCAACTGCTCAAGCATAATATTTAAGCTACACAAATACAATTATTTTACAATACAAATAGCTATTTTAAGAAAGTGATAAATACATTTTTCAGTATGAAACAGGAAAAGCTTACTTCCTCACATAATTTCTAGGTAGACCAAAATGTTATACCGGTGGAAGTACTATTAAATAGCTTACTTACTTTACTTACTTTAATGGCCTATCATTATAGTCCAAGATCCCGGGCTTCCCAGACCTCACTTATTTTTAAGAGGATAAAATGAAGCACCATTCGATAGTGCCGCTAATAAGGAAAGAATTCTGGGAATTAATAACTTACGGCAACTAACCTACCTTTAGCATCTAATCACATAGTAGAGTAATCACTGACAAATGGCCGCCAGGTACTCTACCAAATATACATACACTTATGTGAAATATAGCTATACTACATTATCCCATACATTTTATCCTTGATTTCCAAATGAGGTCTGTGAAACCCGGGATCTTACACTATTAGGCACACGGCATACTTCTATCGCATCTTAACTAATTGTTAGCAAATAAAAGCTTGACAAGACGACACAAACAACACACACATATTCACATAAACCTATCCATATGATACTACATACTTAAAATAAGTCGACACTATTGCATCTCGTCGAAATACAATATTTACCGCTTAGAACGGAAGGACTTGGAGACAACAGCCGGAAGGCAAACAGTGAGAACAATACAAGACAATAAGGTGAACTTTTGTACAACATTCTTACAGCATTCAATTTCGAATAAAATCCAAAACGCTTCGAAAAATAAAGCAAAAAGATCTATTTGACATAAAATATTGGTTCTCTTTGATATAACAACGTCAGTAAAAGATTTAGTAAAGAAGATCTTTTCAGGCATGAGGAATACGAGGATGTTTGGGATGGAGCCCTACCAAGATGACCTCACCTGCTAGCGGGCTTTCCTTATGGGGTTGGGGAGTCTACGGCAACCGCTCCCGTAGAGCCAAGATAAGCTAAATTAGATAAAAAACCGTCCAAGTGCGAGTCGGAATCGCCCATGAAGGGTTCCGTAGCAGCGAGTAAAATTTTTATATTTGAGTTGATTGTGTGAAAGGTAAATTGCGGTTTACGATTTATGACGTATTAAAAAAAACTACTTTCTAGGTCTCGATCCAAACAATTTTCGGTGGCAGTTTACATGGTAATGTACATCATATAATATTTTATCTACACTCAAATCGAAAAATTCAAATTACGAATTCAAAGATATAATTTCATATCTTTGATATTTTTAAATAATTCATAATTGAATCATAATTTCAATTTTTCCTATGAGTGAAGATAAAGTAGTGTATGAAACTACATATAACTTAGGTATTAAAACACTCGAGTCAACCTATTATCGAGACAACCTATACTATATAAACAGACTCTTGTGTTTTAATACCCCTTCTTATATGACAGTTGCATAAACTACTATTTTAGTTTTATCATTCTCTTATTTTACAAGTTACAGGGGACACACATTTTACCACTTTGGAAGTGTCTCTCGCGCAAACTATTCAGTTTAGAAAAAAATGATATTAGAAACCTCAATATCATTTTTGAAGACCTATCCATAGATACCACACCACACACGTATGGGATCGATGAAAAAAAAAATTTTGAGTGAAACTCAAAAAACTTTTTTAAATCAAACCCATACGGTTTGATTTAAAAAAGTTTTTTGAGTTTCAGTTCTAAGTACGTGGAACCCCCAAAATTTATTGTGTTTATTGTGTGTTATTTTACTATTTTTGTGTGAAAATCTTAATGAAATTCACAGAATACATCTACTTATCAAGTTCCAACAGCATAGTACTTATAGTTTCGGAAAAAAGTGGCTGTGACATACGGACGGACAGACAGACAGACATGATGAATCTATAAGGGTTCCGTATTTTACTATTTGGCAACGGAACCCTAAAAAGTAGGAGAGCGGACACTGTGCCATATCATATCTAGGCTATATAATATCTAGGCCGTGTCCAGGTAGCTCAGTTGGTCAGAGTATTCGCCCTGTAAGGGCCTGGGTTCAACTCCCATCCTGGATGTTCACTTTTTCTGAGTTAAATCTATGAGAAAAGTTAACATACTAATAGCTTCAAAATTTCATTAACTTAGATGTGTGCCTACTTGGAAATGAGTAATATGTAAAACACTATTAGATATCTAGATTGTTATTGGAATATAAAGATACCATGCAGTAGTATTATTTTTATTATACCCAATAAACCGTGGGTTGATAAGAACTATACAATCATTCTGTGAAACCGCACAGTACTTATAAAATAAGAAGAGCCTCTGCACCGTGATTTACCAAAATTTTGATAGGTACGAAGTCAGGCAGGGGGTGGCAGGTGAGGCCGCCTGTCACCCCAGCAGAAGCAGGCCGGGACGGTGGGGTGCCTAGCGCCCCTCCCCCAAACCGGGGCAAGACGGGGACACCGCGGTTCCCAAATCCGAGGGGGCCAACTATCTGGAGATGGCCCAGGGTCAGTCGGGTTGCGAGGGATATGCTCTATGGGCAACCTTACACCCCGGCATCTGAAGACCCGAGACAGCATGCGGTTTTAGTCGGTTCAAGCCCGACATAACCACTCCCGCTGGCCGGCGGGGGGGTATCCGAAGGGATTTCCGCACGAAAAAAAAAGGTACGAAGTCAGGCAGTCGGGGTGCGAGGGATATGCTCTATGGGCAACCTTACACTTACACCCCGGCGTCTGAAGGCCCGAGACGGCGGCGTCGGTTCAAGCCCGACATAACCGCCCCCGCTAACCGGCGGGGGGTATCTAAATAAAAAGATACGTAGTCAGGCAGAGTTTATTTTCTTTATATCGTTGCAGATACCTGAGTACTTTAAAAGAAGAGAGTTATAAATAATTATTCTGTACATTTTTGGTAATATTAAAAGTAGGTGGTGAAAGTGAAGGTTGGAAGTTGTTAACTCATTTCATCAGGTTGGAAGTCGTTAACTTATTTAATTCAAATCAGGAGTTCTCCTATGATTGCATCTATACATTATCAAATCTTTTTATAACGTCTCGGGACCTATCGCGATTAATATAGAACTTACTTTTGCCGACGTTTCGGATGCGTTGCAGCACCCGTGGTCACGGCTTGAGTCAAGCCGTGACCCCGGGTCAGTTCGAGTAAGTTCTATATTAATCAGGATAGGTCCCGAGACGTTATAAAAAGTATGAATTTACACCGCGATAGTTTAAAAATAACATTATCAAATCTGTTTGGTTGATAGTTCAATGATAATTAAGTTATTATTCTTTATATTACTAATTTGTTAGGTCTATCTTGTCCAATAACTGCCTACATTTCAATCTCGAAAAATGAACGTGACGTGATATTCATCATCATCCGAGCACCACTCCTAATGATGATGATGGTAGCCCTCTCGAGTACCTTTTTGTTTTTTTTTTTCGTGCGTACCTGACAGGGACGGGTGGTAAAGCGATTATTCCGAAATTGAACCGAACGAAATCTCTCCGTATTTCAGCATGGGAACATAGAAACAGAAATTTAGTTTCTACTAAGACCATCTCGAGACCCTACCGTTCATTATTATTATTTCCAACGGGGACGCCGGTGATCTGGCGACCCTGACGTCCATTACATAGGTACCGAAATTATGTGGTCTTTTAGCCCCATGGTGTGATAATGAATCAATCCAACAGTTACAATATTAACAAATTTGTTACGGGACTTCACAACAGTCAATAATATTTATAGTTTCAGTCTGTGATGTCACTTTCAATTTATATTATAGTAAATATGTGCTATAAATACATTAAATTATGTAAAACTTCTATTATCTATTCTGTGGTAAAACACTCATTGTTTATGTTCATACTGCCACATGATAATAACATAATTTGTGATCATGTATAGATGCTAAAACGAATACAGTACTAGGGTGTTTTTAGGTCTAGGTAATCTGTTACAGAGAGTTACAGAAAACCATACAAATAATACTGAAAGCACAGGCAGCGGTGTATTGATAAATTGTACCTACTAATTAAAATAAATCATTGCCCACAGCAAGTATATACATTTATTTGCAAGGAATTTATCCTTGTTTGGGTTATTAAATACAATTATTATTATTGTATATGTTACCGCTAATGTGCGTAAATCAGTTAGAGTGCAGAGTAACTTTTTAATCTACAGATTACCTTTTTTTTTTTTTTTTTTTTTTTTTTTTTTTTATCGTGCGGAAATCCCTTCGGATACCCCCCCGCTGGCCAGCGGGGGCGGTTATGTCGGGCTTGCACCGACTAAAACCGCACGCCGTCTCGGGTCTTCAGACGCCGGGGTGTAAGGTTACCCATAGAGCATATCCCTCGCACCCCGGCTGACCCTGGGCCATCTCACCACTAACAGCATCGCTCATCCTGTCTCCTCTGAAAGCAGAGGAGTACGGAGAGCGATGTGTTCCCGCCACGTTGGGTATTGGCCGACGATCAATGCCAACCCTATGAAGGGGTGAAGGGGAAGCCATTGACCGCCGCCCAGGGTGTACCGGCCGCTCCAATTCCGCTCCCCCCGGACTGCAGCGGGATCGGAATCGGAGCGACACTCGAGGAGGTTACCCAACACACACCCCAATCTACAGATTACCTGGTTCAGTCCGTTAAAGTGGAAAAAATGTGTCAGTTCTAACATTAACTAGTTAATCTGTAGACTTCATATGTAATCTAAAGCCAGACCAAGCATACGATAAAGTTTCCTTGCTTGAATAAACATTTTATTTCATTAAAATTATTAATTTATTTGGATTAAAACATACGTCCCGGAAGCGAACGAAGTGAGTGGACACCGAACGCCCCGACACGGATATATTTAAGTTATAAGGGTTCCGCCAAACCCTTCATGTTAGCTTACTTGTGATAATGTACGAAGAAAGGAGCCGTTGACGTCTCTTATTCACTAGATAGAAAAGTACTAACTATACATAACTAAAAATGTATAGCTCACTGTCTTTCGCGATTTAAAGAATCCATTAAAATGTAGATTAATTAGGGTAAAGTGAAGATATCTCCTACTTTGAATCAAATTTCACACTTTAATTGGTGATTAGCAGATTACCTAGTTAATGTGCATATTAAAGTATTTCGTACTCTAACGGTAACATATACATATAAGTACGCAAACAAATCATAGTCATAAATAATTTATTTTATTACAC
Source organism: Cybosia mesomella (assembly GCA_946251805.1). Lineage (NCBI taxonomy): Eukaryota > Metazoa > Arthropoda > Insecta > Lepidoptera > Erebidae > Cybosia > Cybosia mesomella. Next base: position 8,502,284 of record OX276406.1, read on the forward strand.
ACTCTTTGTTATGAGGCATATTTTTTAAATTTCGCGATGTATGATATATAATGGGCCGGACAGAATGTTTATTCATTTGCCGCCACAGATTTTCAAAGGTATATAAAAGTTACTTGACAATTTCAAAGGTGCGCTGAGAAACTCAATTTTATCTGTATATTATTTAAAAATGCAGAACTGTTTCCCTTGCTATATCAATACTTAAATACGACTTAACCGATTTTTTTCATCTTTTTTAAGTATTCTTATACATTGTAGACGATTCTTACGGAAGGAAAAATGAAGAAATATGCAAAATGCCGAACTTATTTCAAAATTGCTCATAACGCAATAATATTTTAGTAAAATTAATATGTATTTCATCATCATCATCAACCTATTCTAATCCACTGCTGGACATAGGTCTCCCCTAATGAGCGCTATAGCGCCCTGTCTGCTTGCCGCATCCAGCATCTGCACGCAGTCTTTCGCAGATCGTCATCCCACCTGGCCGGAGGGCATCCTACACTACGTTTGCCGAGTCGCGGTCTCCACTCAAGAACACGTATACCCTAGCGGTTGTCGGTTCTTCGCGAGATATGACCGACCCACTGCCACTTAAGCTTGCTAATTCTTTAAGCTAGGTATGTCGATAACCTTGGTTCTCTGTCGGATGTATTCGTTACGAATCCTATGTATTTACAAGTCTAAAATTCTCGATAATTGTTATATTTGTTCTTTAACCGAGCGCCATTCCCAGTTGCATACAAAGCTTGCACTTTGAAGCCCCATCGCCTACTCCTACTTTCCATAATTTGGTTTATATTAACTTTTACGGAAGCGACTTCCGTCTGATCTCCCAAGATCGGTTTGGTCTTCAAAGATCTTTGTGGGGCACACATCACCTTAATACAATCTTCATTTATAATGATTAGGTACCTATACATATATTATATAGTATACACACTTTAATCTATCTCAAATTAGGATGTGTTTTATATCAAACAATTGAAAAAAGAACAATATATTACAATACCAATAACGTGATATGCATATTTCAATTAGAGCTAAGAGGGTTTCATTGTGGTTTCAATTATCTGGTTTTTATTTATCATCATATCACGTATATGCCCTTTGCTTGGTCTAAAGTAGTTTATGACTTATCAGTATTTACACATTTCTTTGCCGTATCATCGGATACACTGCACACTACGTAGCTTAAAAAACACCTATGCCATTCCGCAGTTTCCTGGCCAATTTTTTTTCCATCTAATGTTAGATGTATCTTAGCATTGCGCTAAATAATAATTGCAGCATTAATCGATATAGATGAAACTAAATCACTGTAACATTAACAATCAGATTATAAGTTAATTTATCTCGGTCTACAGCATTTTGGGCTACACAAACATTTATTAGACGTGTGTTGACATATGCATGTTGTGTTACTTAATACTATCATCGATTCTAAGTATAATATATAATTTGATAGATTTAACGGGTTTCAACATAAATTAAGTAAATTAAAATAATGAAAATACCTTTTAATGTGAATCACGTAGTTTGGCGTTAATATAACTAACTTTTTCTTCGTCTCTTGGCTTAGACAAGAGAAGTAGATATTCCGTATCTTGGTCTATGACTACACTACTGGTTTCACCTTTTTCCCAACTTTTTCTAGGAACCATATCATATACGGGTAAGTTTTCAATATAAACATCATTTAAATCCGTGTCGTTACATCTAACTGGATTTGGTAAAGTGTCATATACTTCTTGCTCATCTTGTGTGACATCGAATTCTAAATCTGTTACTACATCTACAGCAGTTTTTACTTCTAGTTTCGGATCTATTGTCACTTTACTTTCATGTTTAATTTTTGTAAAATTTTCATATAAAGTATTATCTGGATCTTCATTTGTGATAGCCTCCAAATCGTTTAAGCTTATTGAAGTCCTTTTAAAAATAGGCCTTTGTTTATCAACGATTGATTTTTCGTGTGTTGAAGTATCTAGTTCTCTTAAGGTTGCTGAACCACGTTCATGACTTTTGAAAATGGAGTCTTTTTCATCCACTTTTGTTTTTTGATTTGTTAAAGCATCTAGCTCCCTTAAGGTTGCTGAACCACGTTCGTGCCTTTTTTTTAATAAAACTTGCTTGATTATATTATCCATTTGTTCTTTTTGTAAATCAGGCATTATTGGTATTCTGGCCTTTTTTATATATGGAGGTTTCTTTTCATCTCTGGGTTCTGTACATGGTGGTGTTTCTGGTTCATCTAATCCACCAACTTCTACTATACCACTATTCAGAGTGAGTATGCTTCCATCATTGTTACATGTATCAAGAGTGTTAGAAGTATAAGTATAATTACATGCAGTTACTCCTTGTCGGGATTCTTGTCTTATGTAGGAAACATTTTTTGGGATACTTATTCCTAATATTTTTCCGTTATTCCTGATCATGTATATTATGACTGATAGACATATTATAGCTATGAACATAAATAGTATCGTAAATCCCATAAGATAAACCGCGTATGTATCTAGTAGTAACGTGTTATCCGGATAAGCTGAAAAAAAAATATTTAGAAATATATAAGGTAGTACATGCCAGTGTATTAACAAAAGTAATAAGAATAGAAACGTGTTAAAGTTATCACCTTCTATGGAACAGTAAAAACATAAACCAGTGAAGAGAATAGGCTTGTGTCCACTAAGAATGAATCGGACCGACCGATTTATGTTTCTAACGATTGTTCGCGTTATATGGATAACAAAAAGCAAAATAATTTGGCATAAAATAATATAATATATACAATAATTTTTAGAAATAAATTCAGAGAAATTAGGTGCTCAGTCACGTCAATCATAATATGTGGAGTAACGGCGTTTGTTATAGTTTGATTTCCGTAAAAAAATTAACAGGTTTTCTAAGTAAAAGTTTCTCTATAGCCATTTTCGTAAATTTTATGTAGTTTTTGTTAGCCTTACTTTGAAATAACAGTATAAAACACATGTAGTTGGGATTTACCGAGGCAAATAGTATGCCCAAAATTAACACCGTTATGCTAGGAAATTTTGTCGCATCCAACAATGCATCCAATAATATGGGATACTTCATCTAAATAACCATATTGTGTCATTTTCCAATGAAACATTTATAGTTTACTAATAAACCCAACACTAAAAGAAGTTCATCAGAATCATAAAACCATAACAACTGAAACTCAACTGGTACGCATGTTGAATATAGTTTGGGGTAATCTTCGGAAGCACTACACTAAATGGAAAAGGTCTTGAAATAAAACTATTATTTACGGATTTTATCGCGGTTTATTTGATATTATTTTATAGGGGCGAGGGCCCTTATGACGTGGTATCAATGGCACAAGGAGGCGCTGGAGCAGGGTCACAGGCCAGGACCCGAGAAATCGATGCCCAGCGGTCCCAGCTCCGCCAGGAACTCATGAAGATATGGAAGTTGCGACTTGGGCAACCGAGGTGGGGAAAAGCCACCATCATGGTGGTACGGTTATGGAGGAGTGGTTGGAAAGGCACCGCGGTGACCTTTCCAACCGAATACCACAGATGATTATCGGACATGTGTGCTTCGGTAAGTATATGTGGTATGGTAGTTGGGGTCCTGGGCGTGGACGTTCTCTCGCTCGAGCCTATGGTGAGAGCCGTGGTCTCCGCCTCTTTTTGCGAGCAGGTAATGTGCGCGAAAAAGGTGGCGAAGAAGGAGTGGGAGAGTACGGCTGAGTTCTGCAATCTGCAGCACGGACGCCGCAAACTTGACTACGCCTAGGACTACCGACCTCCATGATCGAGGCCTGACGTTGGCAGCCGGTAGACTCGCCATCCTCACAGAAGCAGGCCAAGATGGAGGGGTTTTAGTGTGTGTTCTACACACACATGACAACTCCCCAACGCGGGATCAAACCCGATTCCAAAGCCGCGAGGCCGCGATGAGGGCCGATGTGCACCGGGAACCCTGAGGTTGTTATCCTTTCGAGGGCGTACGCTGGGTGCCCGACAATGGACGCTTGGGAAATACATTGTGTGGTTTTAGTAGACTCGATTCCGACATACCCACCTCATCGATGGCACCGGTGAGGTGAGCCGCGTGGGGGTGTCCACATGTAAAATAAAATTAAAAATTGGCTGGATGCATATTATAGGTACATTTTATATAGGATAGGATATATTTTATAGGTACTTGAAAAATAGTGCTTTTACAAGAAATCATCACTTTTCATTTACATATAGAAACTGTGATCTGCGACATACTTATATTAAAGTGATCTTCACAAAAATACATCCTCGTCTATGTTAATAAACGCTGAGTTCTTCGTATTTGTTAATTGATTGGAACATATACAAAAAGTAATTTCCTCTAGTATATATTGCCCACTTGATTGTACATGCGCAAGTCCGAACTCGCGGCTATGTTCAGAGCAGCCAAGAAGTTTGACGTGACTTAGAACGCCGTAACGCCACACAAGACGCCATGACAGTTTGGACGCTTTCGATACAAATTTAAATTATTTTTGAAATCTCAAAATAAATTATAATAATTATTGTTTTAAATAAACATAAATGGTACGGATACGGATACGGTACCTTTATTTTCAAATAGATATAAATAAATAAATATTCAACGACATTCTACACAGCCAGCGCTTTCTAAACCCAAAGTAAACATAGTTTAACTAACTTGTGTTATTGGTTCCAGAATATGGATAGCATACATACTTATTTTGTAAATACATACATATTATACATAGAAATAGGTACTTATGTTACTTATTTTTAAAATTTAGTCATCTAGCCGATTAGTTTTTGCCTGCTTGCTTATTTGTTCATGCTCAATTGAAAGAATTTTCATGTAGTTTTCACAAATTTACAGAAATTAATTTGGAATAGAATATAGGGATGTTTTCACTGAGAGCGTAAGTTCCAAAAAAAGGTTATCGGACAATAAATTGCCTACGCGCACGATTTGTTGGCAATTTCTATTTTTATACACACATTTTATATACATATTCCACATTTTAAAATTTGTTTAAATCTTTATATTAAGAATCAGGTAAATTAAATCACGTAAATTTGTCCTATGTCAAGCATAATTATTAGAATACATATAGTATGTAACAAAACTAGTGTCCGATCAGTAATGGTTATGTATTTAGGATACCTAAGTGCCCCACTTAGGTATCCTAAATACATAACCATATATGAAATTAAAAATAATACATTAATGGAAATAAATGTACTATTGGAATTTTAAAAACCATTTGCTAGCTCATAATTACCCAATATCTCCCCAAAATCTAAGAATGTGACAGCACCACATTGTTATCCAATCGGATTTAGCAGCGGCCCACGACACCGTCCCCGCTGGCTGCACCACCGCGCCCTCTTGTGTTTTTTTTTGGAGATGGTTTGTTCGCAAAGTGGCCCTCCGGTATTGCCATATAAGTTTCCAAATCAACCTAAATATTATTGCAGGTTTTGTGGGATTTTTTTAACCTATTTTCAAAAACGATTACTTAAACAGAACTTAATATTGAACTTATATATACCTTCACGGATTGGACACTGGTATTGTTACATATTGTATAAATTTATATGAAAATGTACACAACATAACTAGACAACACCTAAAACACTACAATATTTTGCAATCTTAGGCAGTGAATCAATATTTGAGTAAAATAATAAATAATATAATTTCTTAAAGTACTTACGAATGCAATTTTCGCAATACACATATGTGAAGGAACATATAAATAACACATATAACAGCACCTCCATTGTGAACATTAATCTGGTCGTACTAACATAACACTGACACCAATGAACTTAATGATGAGTTCATGTGAGGAAAATCATTTTATTGACAACAATCACTCTGAAAGCAAAGACAATTATTAACAAGTGAATATAGAGTTATATTTTAATTACCATAAGATAGCTTAAAAATCTAGGTATCTACAAGGTATTTTAATTCTTGATGGAGAAATTAACGCTTTACAATACAAAGTGAAACCATATTTGCCTGACTGATATAATTAAAAAAACACTAACTAGTTTTAATACTTTTTCTTTTTAATAATATACACAAAATGTGCAAGGATAACTATCTAGAGTTACACAATACGAATGAATAGCACATATTTAACAAGACTTGTACATGGTAACAATTAAAACATACTGTGCGGTTAAGATATGGCGCAAATATAAACCAATATTTCAATATTATCCTCAAATTGTTCATATGGAGTGACTCAGTCACAATAGACTGAATTATTATATTATATGCTCTTTATTCTATAACTTATTTTAATAGTCTCACTAATCATCATCAATAATAAACAATCGTCGCAATTCTTTTTGTAAGATAAGAATTATGCAAAAAATATTTGCATTAACTTCAAATTTAATACAATTGTTTGATAAATATAAGTATCATAGATAAAGTAGTTAAAGAGTATATTGGCTTTATGAAATTATTTCCTTCATAGATGGGGAAGAATTCTTCGACACTTTTTTTTGTGCGGAAATCCCCTCGGATACCCCTTCTCCGGCCAGCGGGGGCGGTCATATCGGGCTTGAACCGACTTAAACCGCACGCCATCTCGGGGCCCATAAGGCATTTCCTTCGCACCCTCCCCAGGGCCATCTCAGGTTTCGAGATGGCTCCCTCAGGTTTGGGAACCACAGTGTCTCCGTTTTGCCCCAGAAAGGGGGGGGAGGCGCAACGCACCATCGCCCCGTACTGCTTCTTCTCCGTTAGGGTGCGAGGTGGCTCCACATGTTACCCGCAGGCCTGCGCTCATGGAGGACATCTGAGGCGATTCCGCGCATCGTGGGCTTTGCTTGGCTTTAGACTCATCTCTCCTGGACCCGCCCCGCCGCCTGCTTCTCGAGCATTACTTGCTCGCAGAAGGAGACAGCGCTCGCGCTCTGTACCATCGCTGTGAGCAAGACGCCGAGCTAGAGGACTCCCACTCCGAGGGACGCCACGGGGCCCGCCTCGGCGCCTCCCACGCCGGGCTCTCTGCCAGCGTGTGTCGCCCTAAATCCTCGCTTGCATCACAGTGATGGCACTCAGATGCTGACTCCTTCCTGATCTGACACAGGTGTTCCCTGAAGCTCCCCTTCCCAGAGATCAACTGCGTCAGCCCTACCGTATCATCTCTCCAGCCAGTTCTCAGTTCAGCACACGTTCGAACCACGATAGTTTTAACATAGCTTTGTCGGGACTTGACTAGTAGGTATTAGACAGCTTTGTTTTATTCGAAGCATGCGCACTTACATATGTTTCTGTAAAGCAATAGTCTGTCTTAAGGCTGTTTTGCCTCTAATGAGCATTCAGCCTTACCCTTGAGTAGATTCAAGAGTATCTTCGCCTAAAATATCACTTCTCTTACATCATTTACGAGATGCTTAATAGCCTATTAGTAATCGAGGTTAATAGCACTCATCCATACGAAATGCAGGATACGTTATCTTTGATATTAATTGGAAGTTATCTTCAAGTGTACGCTTTATAACAGTTAAGAAACAAAGAAAAAATTCTTAGTGATAAAATCAAAAACCCGACTGTTAAAAGACTGAAACAAGTTTGTTAGCGGGGGGTATCCGAAGGGCATTCCGAACGAAAAAAAAAGAGGCAGTACCTATTAGTTTTCTTTTTTTCGGTTTATGGTTTGCAAATGGGTCCCGCCTGCTATCAAACTTATTAGTATGTATACTCTCGAAAAACATAAGCCTCGTTCTGGCGCAGTCGGGTAAAAACAAGAATAATGTTTTGTCGACTGGTAAGGAAGCTTTAAGTAGGGGTAAGCCTCTTTTCCATTGGTTGAGTGTGGTATCAACAGATACGACTATAATAATTTTTACATGATTGAATGCTACAGAGAATAATGCCACATAAATATCCGTAGCTCGTAAGAATTTCAGTAGCTGACTCCGGCGCCGCTCTAAGGCGTGAATTGTACAGAAACGTTACGGCACGGAAAGAGCCCGAAAATGGCAAGGATAAGGTACGGACGCGATTAAAATTATATGGTAGAGGCAGGGAGACAGTCGCTTGCATAAAAACCGTATAAGCCTAACCAACAGGAAGAGAAGGAGTCAGCGAAATCATGGCTCCGAAGTAAAAGCCTCGGATGCAACCGGAAACAACGCCTGATGGTAAGGTGAAGTCTCAGGAATGGGGGTCACCATTACAGACACCGAAAATGCTACAATGGTGTCCCTAGCTTGACAGCCTCATTAGATGCTTTTTCCTGCCCTGTAGGAAGAAGGAGACACATGTGCTGTAAAGAATTCCACGTTCTTATGGTGCAGCATAGAAAAGAGGCGCACAAACCGCTTAGTTCTCTATGGAATTGTTTACACCATATGAGGATGATACCATAGTCTTCCACGTATTGTTCTGTATAGGAAAGGAGAAGGTGGGATTCGTTGGAAGAATTCGTCGGAACACTCACTATTATAGAGGTAGCAGCGGTGTCTTCTGTACAAGACACAAATGGATTTGTGTCTTGTACAGAAGACACCGCTGCTCAGTCTTGAAGATTCGGCTCACCTTGTTCAGGACTCCGAGTTTACGTGAGGCTGTTTTGATGATGCTCTCGATGTCGTTTTTATTGTTCAGTTTACAGTGAAAGTATATTGATTGCCCCGCAGTGGCAGTGGCGTGTTCCGAAGAGTAGGCAAGATTATAATTGATTGATGTCAAATGTAGAAAATTGTAAACTTAACAGTAATTAATAATGATTTCAAAACAGAATGGCTATTGCCTGTATATTATGTGTCCATATAATTCAAACTAAGCTGGTTAGCATAGGAGTTATAGAGATTTGTAGGATCCAACTTCATCAAACCACGATATATAACAGAGATTTGAGAATAATTAGCCAAAAATTCAAGCTATTCAGGCCAAAATCTGGCTCGGGCGTTTGTCTCGTTTATCATGGAAGTTATTCAAGTGGAGATGCATATATTTACCACAGCCTGCGCCGCACTCGCTCGGGACCACACTTCTTGTCTCTATGCTCCTCAAATGAATCCCGGACAGTTAAATTTTGTCCAAATGTCTAAAAAACTGTTAAAGTTCAGAAAATACTAAAATAAACCCATTATCATTTAGAGGACAAACAAGCTTGGCAATTAACTGTTTGCTCTGCTACGGCACTCAAATAAAACATTGTCATTAGATTAAGCTAATATGTTTGTAAATGGAAAACAAAAGAAGCTCGCTGAATTTCTTACTGGAGTCTTCTCAGGACAGGGCCGCGTAGTAATCCGGTGCCGCGGTGGTCCATGTGGTTAGTTTTGATCAAATTTCCTTTTTTTTTATGTGAGTTTTGTAAGCACAGTTTTATTAGTTTTTGCAAATCTGTCGTACAGTCCAATTTCCTTTCGAACAAATAGGTCTCTTATGAAATTATAATATCGTCCACAGAAACATTATAGTTATTTATGCAACTGTGGTATAATGAGGGGTATTAAAACATGAATGTGGGTTTATCACACGAAGCGAAGCTGAGTGTGATAATAGTATCACATGAGTGTTTTAATACCTAATTATACAGTTGCATACAAGACTTTATCTACACCCATGATGTGTCCTCTATAAAATAGTAAGTAAACAAAACAATTTGCAAAAATAATAGCGAAGAAAAATAGCGGGAATTCGAATTCGAACGAATAAGCTTTAATTTTTTTTTTACGGCGCGCCGCCGCCGCTGTGGTGGTGCAATGCAACGCGCGTGAATGACAGTTCTTTTTTTGAAACTCATACAGATTCCACGCATCGGGCGGTAAGAATTAGGCTGTCTGATGAGTAACCCTTTGCGCGGAAGAGATTAAAAGCGAAAGGAGTGTTATTATGAAATTTCATACAACATTATAACACCCGTTCGGATGATATTATGGTTATTATGACATTGGATGTATTAATGTTGGCAATAAGCTAACTGTTTCAGAATCTTTTATAGAGGATTTATAGCATGGGTGTAGATAATAGTTATTTATGCAACTGTGGTATAATGAGGGGTATTAAAACATGAATGTGGGTTTATCACACGAAGCGAAGCTGAGTGTGATAATAGTATCACATGAGTGTTTTAATACCTAATTATACAGTTGCATACAAGACTTTATCTACACCCATGATGTGTCCTCTATAAAATATTCTGAAACCATGAGGCGATCTTAGAAGTTAAAATTCATGAAAAGTTTAATTACAGACTATATGTTTGTGTCCTTTGCTGCATTATAAATGTCTGGAGGTGTGTTATCAAAACTTGAATCGCTCATTTTCATAAGTAAACAAAACAATTTGCAAAAATAATAGCGAAGAAAAATAGCGGGAATTCGAATTCGAACGAATAAGCTTTAAATTTTTTTTTACGGCGCGCGGCCGCTGTGGTAGTGCAATGCAACGCGCGTGAATGACAGTTCTTTTTTTGAAACTCATACAGATTCCACGCATCGAGCGGTAAGAATTTGGCTGTCTGATGAGTAACCCTTTGCGCGGAAGTGATTGAAAAAGCGAAAGGAGTGTTATTATGAAATTTCATACAACATAATAACACCCGTTCGGATGATATTATGGTTATTAGGACATTGGATGTATTAATGTTGGCATTAAGCTAACTGTTTCCGAATCTTTTATAGAGGATTTAAAGCATGGGTGTAGATAAAATTAATTAAACGTTACTAACGAAAATTATTGTTTATATAAGGGTTTTATAAGAAATATTGTTAGATTTAAAATACGAAAGAAAAACTTATCAAAACACGACGGCAGTAGTTCAAAGTGAAATGTAGGGTGAACTGGAATATGTTGTGTTTTATTTTCAACTAGCTGTGCCCGCACGGACCTCTAATTATTTTTCCTAAAATTAAAGTAGCCCATGTTACTCCTTGTTATATTACCTTTCTGCAAGTGAAAGTCCCCTCAAAATCGGTCCAGCCATTTCAGAGATTAGCCGGAACAAACAGACAGACAGACAGACGGACAGACAGACAAAAATTGTAAAAAATGTTTTTTTTTGGTGTATGTACCGTATATATATTCATATACATATAGTAAAAAACGGTTATTTCAATATTACAAACAGACACTCCAATTTTATTTATATGTATAGATATAGATGTATAGATTATTAATTATTATGGCACATAATCAACACATATATTTCGCATGTTCGGCATACCGTGGCATGTATTTACTCATATATTGCGCGAATAGGATGTTTGGTTGGATTTTAGGAGGCGAAATAATATCCAAAATGACGCTCTCCCCAACGGGAGGGCAGGGGAAATGGATGAAGTGGCCCACAAGCATCGTGGGTGGATCGTCCGTCCGGCTTCCGGTGTCCCCAATTGCAATAATATCCAAAATGAGACAAACTAGTGAAAGCACGTAGTTATACAATAACCTGCATGTTTTTAAGAATAAGTCGCGCTTTTTTGTTTACACCTATGTGTAAACAAAAATTCAATAACTCTTCTTTCTGCTACTTATTGCTAATCTACTTTCTGCGTCGAGTTCCAGATTCGGAATTGAAAATTTATTTCTGCCCAGGAATTGGCTCAGAATTTTTGTTTTAAATAGCTTGTCTTGTAGTATCAAATAGTATACATAGAAGTCATCGCCTAGTACCTAGATTTCCCATATTTAAACTACATATAAAGTTAATTTACCCACATCATAGAGGAGGCGTAACAGATTTATGTAACGTAAGTTATAGACTTTCAAAATTTCAAGTTTTTATTTTATTCATGAAAAACCGTTTTAGTTACATTTACTTACATTTTGTTGGTTTTGCATGATTAAAAAAAGGTCATACAAAAAAAATGCGCCACATAAAAAATGTGTATTGTTGAAAAAAAAATCGACTAAGCTCCAGTAGACTTCAATCGGTAAAGTAGATCTCCGGAAAATTACAAAATACCGTGTTTTTAGCGCGAGATTTGGTAAGTCTAAACGTCCGGTTTAATTGGGGTGCCCCTTTTTTCGTATAACATTTTCTATCCTAATGTCGAATGCCATAAAATGTTTAGCATAATAGTCACTTCGCATAATGGTTTTTTAGCATAATGGTCTTTACGCATAACGTATTCTTTGGCATAATTATCAATTTCCCTAATTGTCTTGACCATAACTTTGTTATCTATAAATTTTAAAGTCATAATAATCTTAACGCATAAATGAAACAAAAGCTTTGGTTAAGGTTAAATAAAAGTTAGGTAGGTTAGGTTAGGTTAGAACATGACAAACAATGCACAAGCCGAGCGAGCGAAGCGAGCGTGCCGCGGCAGCGGCCGGCGAAGTGCCAGAAGCGAATCGCACTCATCGAGTTAATTATTTTTATACAAATTTACCAGCTTCTTCAGATGCAAATAATAATATGTGCGCTTGAAATGTAATTAAAATTTAAGGATGTAAATTATGTTTAAATATCGTTATACGATAAACCATTATGCTCAATAATTTTATGGTTAAAGATGATTATGACTAAAGTACATGTACGAAAGAAATTATGCGTGAAAATTTTATGCCGAAACAGCGTTATGCGAAAAGATGATTATGCTAAAACCAGTTATGCATTTCGAAATTAGGACTTTCAATTTTATGCAACCCAATATGGACCCGTTTAATTGATATGAAAAGTTGAAACTTGGTCATGTTATAGCTTTTGTAGACCTTAAAGTTTACTGTAAGTTTTAATGAAATCGATCTATAAGCTTTCACGTGACGCAGACAAAATCAAAGATTTTTTTTTGTAAAATAGCCAGAAAAATGTTTCTAAATAACCTACGATGAGTTTTTCAAAGGGTTTTATATTTGTGAAGAGCTTATCTGTAGATAAGCTCTTCACCAATATTATTACACAGTATATTATCGCTGTCGTAAAAAGTTAAAAAAGAAGTTAGCTGACAGGGACCATCACACCTGGCGGCAAGATATGTTTTGTAGTTATTTGGGGTCTCAGAATTAGGAATCCTGACATAGTTGCCCGAGGACCGGCAACTATGTCAGGATTCCTATTTCTGCGACTTTTGCAAACTCAAAGACCTAGCGCCTGCTCTATATGTACTTTATATACTTTTTGATAAATTAAACTAAACCGACTTCAAAAAGGCACAAAAAGTGAAAAATAATTGAATTATTCAATCGTGTGTTGGGTCGCGTGCTGAGCGACACAATCCAAATGGGCAGACACGTCAGGATTGAAGTCATTATCAGGCGCCTCGATTGATATTACGCTTTTGACTTGGCACCGATTTCAACAGAATAGACGTATTAGACGCATTTTTGTCTCTTAAATTGAATCACTAATTCAATCCTTTTTCACTTTTTGTACCTTTTAGAAGTCGGTTTAATTTTTTTTAACAAAATATACTTATTTTTTGCTATTTATTCAACATAACTCATCTTAAAAAGCGAGTTCAGGTGTACCTACCAAACGCATTGCTAGTACAAGACAGTGATATTTAAATGAGAAAAAAAGGGAGGAACGTCTCTCTCAAAGAAGAAAATATAATAATAATAATAATAATGAGTTTTATGATACAGTTGGCGGTACTATAATAAGTTTTATTTTTAATTTTATGTATATGCGTTTATAAAGTGCGTATGTATAGAATCGTCTTTGAATTCTAAGAATATGACATCCTGTATCTACCTGTATTTGCAATTTATGATAATAAATAAATAAGTAAATAAATTCGTAATTCGAATTTTTCGATTTGAGTGTAGATAAAAAACTTTTAAACACTAAAAACTAGAAGCCCATATGACGATAGATCGTTGAAAATGCTGCTTACTGCTTGTTTCTGTAATAAAGTACCTACCTGTAGGATCAAGAATATTCCTTCAATAACTTAAACGAGATATTTATAATGTTTGTTAAGGACTACCATTGTCTGCCTTCATAGTCCAAGTCTAGTCTAATCCAGCATGTCTGTAGCCATAGTTAGGTACATCGTTAAGAAGTTAAGTTCTCTGCGTTTGTAGTCCAATTCTAGACAATTCCAGCACGTACTTGACCATAGTTATGTACACGTGTCACAGTATGGTCATAAATTCAAAAATAGGTTGATCATTTTAAATTTTCTATTTAATTTTGAGGAGTTCCTTTGTAGTTCCCTGATGGCTCAGGTCGAATACCTATGAAATTGATATGAGACTACCTCTAAGCTGAATTAAACCGTATTTTTTTAAATCGATGCGTAAACGACGAATTGGGAACTGAATATACAAGTCTGGTCTGCGAGCCCATTTAGCGCGAAATAGCATAAGCAATGCCTAAATATGCGATAGCAGGAATCGCGGTTGATTTGTTGGCATTTATTTAAGAGTTCCGTTGTCTGTCTCCAGAACTTGTCATTAGATTTTTACGAAATTTAAATAAATCATATCGGAATAAATGTCTGTTTAACAAATCCGTCTATATACGACAGAGTTATACTGGAACGTATATAAAAACATCCTCCTTTTTAGAAGCCGTTTAAAAGAATATTTTTAGACATTTAAAAGTTGTGTCATGACTCGCGTTGCATCACATCCATAATCTGAAAACTCTATTGCTACTTTTTTTTTATACCATTAAGGTGGCAGACAAGCACACGGCCCACCTGATGGGAAGCGGTTACCGCGGCCTATGGACGTGTGCAATACCAGTGGCGTCACACTCGCGCTGCCGACCCTGTAAAGGGAAGGGGATGGTAAAGGAGTTTGGGAGGGGATGGAAAAGGAGTTTGGGAGGGCATGGGAAAGGAGTTTGGGCTCCGGCACTCTCACTCACCAAACGGACCGCAACAGTTCAAATACTGTTACTTGGCGTCGATATTCTGTGAGAGGGTGGTGCTTCCCCGGTCGAATTAGTTAAAATACATACTTACCTGTGATCACACATTCGCGGTTGCAAGGTTTTGGTTACGTTTGCTTCTGACCTGCCCTTTTATGTAGTACTTAAAGTGCTTTCGAATAAATTAGGGTATGTTTCCTTCCTACATTTATTAGAGCTCGGGATTACTGTAGCAATTACACTCGTGAATTTGTACGACAATGGGAGGTTCTTAAGTATACAATTAAACTGTAAATACAATTACTTTGGGTAATTTAAACCTTTGTCTACAGTAATTTGAGATGTTGGCGCTTAATTGGGTTGTGAGCATGAGTGTAACAAGTAGGTATAACAGATTATAATGTAACATTTTGGTGTGTAATATAATTGCCTTGAGGGTAGGACTAATTTGTAGGTATTTTGAAGTTAACTTCTTTTGACGTGTTACAGAAAAATTATTAGAGTACATTTTTACGATGCGCGTACACCATGTCGTTAGCTAGAAAACCCTGAAGTTAATTAGTCAATATTTTACTTTGAAGACGTTTGTAAAATTGACAAATAAACATGACGTCATGAGGGTATTATTATTTATTTACATCATAAATTAAAATACATTTATAAATTATTTTTTCTACAAACGTAGAATAACGCGAAGGATAAAATTTTTGGAAAGATTTTTAGAAAGAATTTTATGTTGTTACGCCAAAGAAGTTAAACTTCTTACGTGCGTACATAGAAGTACACACACGTACTATTTAAATATTTTTTGATATTTAAAACTCATCATCATCATCTTGGCGTTGTTAAAGCTTTCAACTCGGAGCCCGGGGTCCGCTTCTTCTTTTTCCTCCTTTGATTTGACTTATACGGTTTTTATGGGAGCGACTTTGTCTGGCTGCCCAACCCCGAGAGAGGAACCTGCATTAGATCCTCGCCCACTAGCTAGCAGGTGAAGTTGGCCTGGCGCCAAAGGTATTTAATATTTTTATAATAATAATAATTTAAAATATATAATATATATTTTAATCACAATTTAATACAAGTAAGACAGCGATACAAAGGTTGATCTTATAAAAAAACTACATTGTAAGAGCTGGTGCCTGTTGTTTGTCTAAATGACCTGTGTTACAAGGCTTAAAAGTCACCAGTCACTCACGTTGCAATCGCAGATAACATGACAATGAAAACGTTGATTTTTTTTTTAACATCTACCAGACATACCACAATGGTTAATTTTTTTATGTAAGGAATTACATAAATATCAAAGTATACCTAGTAAAAACAAAATGGTTTTTCTTTGCTTTTATAACAGTGACATCGTTTCTACTAAACAATGCAATAAATCAATAGATTGTAATAATTAATGAATAGACAAAATTAATATAATGGACGAAAAGTCTTGTTGGATTTAGCGAAGTCAACTAAAAGAAGGGTCGTAGATAAAGGAGGTCAGTAAACTTAGTTTTACTAACCAATAACTTTTACCACATGTACAGTCAGTGCAAAAAGTTACTATACATTAACTAATTTATATTTTAAATAAAAAATTAGGAACCGAAATTACTATCTCGAATATCCCCTACCCTATAAATTTGTTGCTTACTTGTGTTCACGTCGGTAGTGTAATAACCCGGTACCTCTCGATCGTAAGGCTGATTTCTTAACCGCTAAGCTACCGACACTTATAAACTCTTTACTTCGGATGAATGGCAGTAGCTCACGTAAAAGCATAAATAAACCACACCATGAAAAAGTCGAGTGGGAGAGCGGACGCTAAGGGTGAGATCTATAGAGCATACTTTGACTTTGCTAAGCCTATATTCTGACTTAAGACAAAATCATTAACTATAGTTATTAATCTTATTTAAATAAGTATTATCATAATTACATTTATTCAACTATGTTGACATTAATGACTATTTATCATTTAAAAAAAATATTTTTCTGACATATGCAATTAATTGAGATTGTGTGTTGTGTTGTATTATTATTCTAATCATTTTTATGTTTATGTTTATTTTTAATTCATGTAATGATAGTGCATGATCCAAATGTTGATCGAAATAAATTGATTGAATTGAATAGTGCAGTCTTTGAATATCTCCAAGTTTAAGCTTAGTAAAGTCTAAGTTCACAAAATCGGCGAATTATCAAAAACTCACAATAAAAACCAACCAAAATAATGTTCTTAATAATAATCTTAACTTCACCGTACTAACTTTAAATGACTTTTTCAATTAGAAATATATGTGAAATTGGTAATCCTCTATTGTTAAAATATTTTCAACTTGTCATGTATTAATGGTAGAATTATATTTATAACCATCAACAATTATCCGTCAAAGTGTTACGATCCGTTTCTATGTGTAACTTATAATGATCTTGTTAATATTTTTTTCTCCTTTTGTCACACGAATTCACCCATTTATTTAAATAATAATTACATATATTCATAAAATCTCTCTGATAAATAAGTACTAAGATATCTACTTCTAGTTTGTATTTTGATGTCGCAAGTCTTAGCACATGCTTAGCATAGTCTTACGTGTATCGTCTATAAATTCCAAAATAAAGAATATGCTCAGCTTATACTCAGTTAAGATTTGCCTTAGCTAAGCTTGAGTAAAGTATAAAGTATGGTCTATAGATCTCACCCTAAGGCTTTGGGTGCAACTGGAATTTGCATTCGAATAAAGAAGAAAATGTTGAGGAGGAACGGGACCGTATGATGTTCTTCCAGCAAAGATTTCATTTTACGATGCAGGATCATTAGTTCTGTAGAAGTTCACCTGACAGTTCGCTAGATACACGAGGTATCACCGCAACATCTTCACAAATAAATAAAAATGAAATTAAATTGCATAATGCATGTATGTAATAACAAAATAGATTTTATTTTTTATTTTACCGGTGTGTCTGTCGATCTTTCTGTCTGTTTGTTCTGAGTAATCTCCGAAGTAGCCCAGATTTTGGCTTCTAACAAACTGCAGATAGCTGATGTAATAAGGCGCAACTTGGGCTAATTTTATTTTAGAAAAAGATTTTGAGCTCCACTTCAAAAAAAAAATAACACAAAGATCTAAGTCCGCGTGAATGAAATCGCGGGCACAGCAAGTAAATAACTTTTCTTTTATAACGTACACGTCAATGTGACTTTAACTCGCCTGATGGTAAGCTAACGTCTCAGGTATAGGGGTTACCATTACAGACACCGATAATGTTATCACGCCCCGCTTAAAGGACCCGGGACTGTAGGAAGGAAACCTGTGTGCTGGTAATTAATTCCAAATCTTGATGATGTGACAAAGAAAAAAGGAACCGAACCGCTTGGTTCTTGTTTTGCTCAAGGTATTAGAGCGAAGCCAGTCTGTTAATGGGGATATGTAAAGCTATTTTTGTCGTTGACGGTACCAAGGAGTCGGTATCGACTTTCCTTGTCGTTATCTTTTGTGTTTTATGTGAAAAAGCAAAAGCTCTGGTCAGCTCGTTGAAAGTGAAAGATATCTTCATACACACATATTTTATGTGTGCCTATCATAACTTCGTAATATTATGTAGGTGGATGGGATATTCTATAAGTTTCTCCCTATTAATATTTCGTTCATGAATATTTACAATGAATCAAATAAATTATTTTTATAATAACTGTTGCCCGCGGCTCTGCCCGCGTGGATTTATGATCCCGCTTCCGCAACCCATGGTAACCTATTCCTGAGATAAAATATAGGCTGTATTATTCCAGACTTTAATCTATCCTTAGACGAAATTTGAGCCGAATCCATTCAGCCGTTTGAGCGTGATTGAGTTACAAGCAACAAAACATCTTCAGAAATCTTCACATTTAATTTTCTATAATTTGTAATTTTTTAGTTAATAACATTAGTAAGTAGGATTATGCAATTATGTTGGCATTAGGTAAGTATTTAGTATGTAATCCAAACTATATCGTCTGCATTAAATTCAACATTCTTTCTGCGTAGGTTGTAAGATTGACAGTTCCTACTGTGTGCATTTATCAAGGAAGCCTGGACCTTATCGAAAATAGACGATAGATAGCCAAGGTTTTCGGTATAAGACTCACGTGGTTCAAAGATAAGGGAGTCATCAAACTTATCACCATAGAAGGAACCACAAGTAATAAGTTCACGACCATGTACCAAAAATGAAGGTGTGAAACCAGTGACTTCATTAACAGAACTGTTTATAGCAAATTGTATTCTAGGAATTAGAACATCCCAAATTCTATGGTCGCTTTCAATAAAGGTTGATAAAGATTGTATAACAGTACGGTTATAGCGCTCAACAGTATTAGACTGTGGGCAGTAAAGAGGGAATACAACACTATACCCCATAGTGTAACTTAGGTATTTTATATTAAGTTAAATGGTTTTTGAGATCATGTACTGATTCAGAGCTAGTACTACCTCGAACAGCCACTTCATATTGAAGCTCTGCTTTTTGTAGTGAGAGGAACTTAATGGTATACGCGGACCTAATGAGGTTGAAAATTACAATTTACACACAGTGCACAAGAGTATAATAAAATTTTATTGGCTTACCAGTGGTAATAAAAGTAAAAATAAAGAAACAGTAACAACTGTCACTCCCTTAGGGCTTGAAGGTTAAAGCCTTAAGGATTATAAATCCCAGTACTACTAATGGTCTAATGCTGTAAGCACTAGCAAAATAATAAATAAGTGTTAAAAGTAAAGAGACTTAAATTTTCAAAAACTACAACATTTAAATAATTGTTGTACTAAGTTATGTAATGTTAAACCACTTAGTCCATAAAAACATTTAAAGAATAAAAATTAATACTCATGGGGTGTCCTTCACATAAAAGCTGTAATAAACCCGTTCTGACAAAGCAAAATTTTATATAGTTAAGGTCTGAAGAAGAAGGTGATAGAAGGAGGTGAAAGGACGACCCGCGGCAGCCAGGAGTTGCACTTAGCTCATCAGCGTGTATCCGCCCGGTGTGTCGCGCTGGCACCAACCGCTGCGTGACTCGCTCGGCGGATCTGACAGGAGAAGGCAAAGCTTTCAGTATGTGAAGACATACTGCTAGTGCAGGCCGGGCATACCGAAGGCGTTAGAAAGGTGACAAGCTTCCCCAGGCACGTGATGCTTATGGTCATTATTGCAAAAGCAGGCAGGTCACAGCCTTTGCAAGCAGCAGGAACAGATGCACAGAAACATAGATAACAAGGAAGGATTGTTCACCATGCGGTCACTGACCGCGTGGCCCGCACAGGTTATTGTCCTTTTGACAAGCGTGAAGAGGGAAAGCATGCCTTGCGTATAAGCTACACAATTAAAACAACTAGATACTGCTCAAGTAAAAAGCAGCATCCCAATTAGAAAACTTTGCCACAACTACAGAGGTGTAGCATGATGACAAACCATATAATTCCAATACATGGATGAATGGTGGCAAGCCTCGTTCACGTAAAAAACGAGGCTATGCTTGGAGTAGCTTAGCATAGCAGTGGGAACCTGACGTGGCACCATTGGTGAAGATGAAGAGGCCACGGGGAATATCCCTGGCGGGCCATTGGTACCACGTCACCTTCCAACACTAATGAGCACTCTGTAATAAAAATGATTAGCACACATAATGTATAAATTGTTAAATTCTCACCAACGGCTCAGTACTAGAGCTAGAATGTGCTTGTAGAAGCGATGCAGAAAATTAGGGGCTCGCAAAACCGCTGCACTCTCATTTATAACGTTGGCTGACAGCAGCTACTTGGTGGGAGTTCATAGATAATATGCCACAGCCAATAGAGTTGACCACAGCTAAACATAGACAGAGTCGATGAAAGAATATAGATAATATTAGTAGACTATGAATCGATAAATCGATCAAACTAAGGAATCGACTACATATTCCACCAATATCCTTAAAAGAACAATGTGCATTTGTTACAACCATTTGAAATAATGATTCCGTTCCCACAGCCTTTAGGAATCTATTCCCGGGAAAAGTCAAGGTCACAAGGTCCCAGTCAAAATCTGACTGTATGTAATATTTCAGCAAAATACATTCAGCCGGATGCAATAGGATCGTATCAAGTGGAAAAATGTTGATTCTACTTACCCAAAGAGCTTGGAAAAGTGCCGAAAACGGTGGAAAACTTGATAATAGAAGTAAAAAGCAAGTATATTGTTATGGCTTTCAAATAAAAATACATCTATAGCTTTGCAGAGTTCATTATACGAAGGTTAAGGTCAGGCTGTCGAATTTAGCGGCGGTAAGGCCCATCATGGAGGATTGGCTAGAGATGCGACACGGAAGCCTCTCGTACCGACTGACGCAGGTGATCTCCGGTAAGAGGAGCTTCGGGGACCACCTGCATCGGATCAAGAAGGAGTCAACGTCTGAGTGCCATCATTACGAAGCGGGCGAGGAGTCGGGGATGCACAAGGCGGTCGACTGCCCGGCGAGGGAGGTGCCGAAACGTGACCCCGTAGCAGCCATCGGGGTGGGAGTCCTCTCGCTCGGCAGCATGAATGCAGCATTAGTGCGGAGCGCGAGCGCGTGGGCCGCTGCTGGCTCCTTCTGCGAGCAAGTAATGCTCGAGAAGGAGACGGCGGAGTGAGCCCTGCAGAGATTTAGAAATCTCCCGGCCCGCCGAGCCCGCAACATGCTCGCCGCACTCAACGACCTCCGTCCTCCATGAGCGCAGGCCTGGGGGTGGCAGGTGAAGTCACTTGTCACCCCAGCAGAAGCAGGCCCAGACGGCGGGGCGACTAGCGCTCCCCCCTCCCTTTCCAGAGCAAGACGGGTACACCGTGGTTCTCAAACCCAAGGGGGCCATCTCGAAACCGGAGATGGCCCAGGGTCAGGGTCACCTTACACCTCGGCGTCTGAAGTCCCGAGACAGCGTGCGGTTTTAGTCGGTTCAAGTCTGACATAACCTCCACCGATGGCCGCCGGGGGGGTATCCGAGGGGATTTCCGTACAAAAAAAAGGCTGCCAATTTTATACTTTTAGTTTAACCTTATGCGTGAATAATAGATCAGTTTACATGTCAAACACTCGTTAAGCCGTGCTGAAACCTAGTTATTTGTAACCGTTGGTACAGTCGCCCTCAGAAGTTGCTGAACACTAAAAAATTTACAAACGATCTTCACATTGGAATAAGTCAATAAAAACAAGTTGATGTTTAAATAATAATTATTTATTAATTTATTAATTGTTGGTTAATATTTTATGTAAAGGTTTAGAGCTTAAATATCTCTTTTTTTCTTGCGGAAACCCTACCGGATACCTCCCCGTCGGCCAGCGGGGGTGGTTATGTCAGATTCGAACCGACTAAAACTGCACGCCGCGCGCCAACTCGGGTATCAGACAGGCCGTAACGTGGCCCATAAGGCATTTCCCTCACACCCCGTAGAGCCAGCATTCGTCAAGAAGCTAACTTGGAATGTGTTAAGCTAATACCGAGTACGACTTTACATCTGTAAGTTATAATGTAACTTCTGAATGCCTTGTTTTCATATACGCACAACACGTTTGTTTTCGTACGACTATAAACCAGTGAAGCGAAGCTTTGGATGGATGAATATGTAAATGAATGATGAATTAATAAATGTTTATTTCTCAATCAAGCCAGAACAGCTGAACGGATCTGGATGAAATTTGTCACAGAGATACTTAGGAATGCACATACGTAAACGTTGCTTTCTATACTGGAAAGAGATTCCCTTGTGTCGTGGGAACGAAATCAGTATTTTATGCGAATTGAGCGGCGATCGTTAGCTGGTGGTTCATATCTTAAATAAAAAAGTACTTAAAATCCGTAAAGCATAGTGGAAAAATATTAGATTTAACGTGTACAGGAAAAAGTAAAGAGCATAATATAATGTAGGTTAAACAGATATTATCCTGTTTTAACACTTATCCTTATAAATAGTAACAACATTTAGGTACGTGCAGGAAAGTGTATAAAGGTTAAATAATGATCTCGTTTGTTTATTTCATGGTTAGATCCGAACGTTAAGCCGTCGCGCGTCGGTCCCGTTTGCCATATGAACATCTGTGACATTTGTTATGGTAGTTGAAACCTTAGAGCCCTAAAAATACGACAACTTGGTCTCACTACAGAACTTTGATATCGCCAGTGTGTTGTGGAGGACATATGGTAGTTTCCTTCACGAAAATGTCGAATTTCGGCTGTTTCAACTGAGTTGGAAAAAGGCTCGGAGTAGGATCCTTTTGTCTGAAAAACCACTGGTGCATTAAAATTAAGGCTTTGAAGTATCGAGTATTTCACCACGATGTTTTTGACATTATTAACATTTTTAGAGGAGTAAAGGTAAAGAAGCATCCTGATTGAGGGAAATATACTCTGTAGAAAATCACAACTGAATAATAGTTCTTGTTGGGACATTCTAGAACCCATATTACAAACTATGCTTTATTTGGGTCTAAGTATTGAAAGTAAAATTTAAAGAAAAACCAGATAGGTGCGATTCGATCTCGTGCGCTGAGGGTTCCGTACCTTTTTTTTTTTCGTGCGGAAATCCCTTCGGATACCCCCCCGCCGGCCAGCGGGGGCGGTTATGTCGGGCTTGAACCGACTAAAACCGCACGCCGTCTCGGGTGTACAGACGCCGGGGTGCAAGGCCGCCCATAGAGCATATCCCTCGCACCCCGACCGACCCTAGGCCATCTCCGGTTTCGAGATAGCCCCCTTGTTGGGAACCACGGTGTCCCCGTCTTGCACCGGTTTGGGGGAGGGGCGCTAGTCGCCCCACCGTCCCGGCCTGCTTCTGCTGGGGTGACAGGCGGCCTCACCTGCCACCCCCAGGCCTGCGCTCATGGAGGACGGAGGTCGTTAAGCGACCTCCGGCGCCTGAGTCGCCTGCGACGCGCGGCGAGCATGTTGCGGGCTCGGCGGGCCGGGAGAGTTCTGAACCTCTCCCGGGCGCGCTCCGCCATCTCCTTCGCGAGCATTACATGCTCGCAGAAGGAGGTGGTGGCGGCCCACGCGCTCGCGCTCCGCACCTTTCCCGCAATCATGCTGTCGAGCGAGAGGACTCCCACCCCGAGGGTTCCGTACCTACTATTATGCTATTATACCACCATAATAAAATTAGTATAACTTTTATTGGTTTATGAACCAGTCAACACAATAAAAAGATATGGGCAAATTTCGATTTTTGCGAAAACTTGTAAGTGCCAAAATTTACCTTAATTTTCAAGACCTTACAGCACAAGTAAAAGGAAATGTTTGAAAAATAAAAAAATTGAAAATTTTGGTCAATTTTATTACTTACAAGTTTTGACGTAAATCTAAATTTGCCCATATCTTTTTATCATGTTGACTCAGGATCTTGATTGTTATAAACCTAATAGGGACTATTGACCTGGGGACACCGTGGTTCCCGAGCCCGAGGGGGCCATCTCGAAACCGGAGATGGCCCAGGGTCAGTCGGGGTGCGAGGGATATGCTCTATGGGCAACCTTACACCCAGGCGTCGGAAGACCCGAGACGGCGTGCGGTTTTAGTCGGTTCAAGCCCGACATAACCGCCCCCGCTGGCCGGCAGGGGGGTATTCGAAGGGATTTCCGAAAAAAAAAGGGACTATTGACCTCAGTATCTGGTATAAATGTCAACTTGCTAGATCGACCCATTCCTGAGAAAACCATTCGTGACACATGGACAGACAGACGGATAAACGAATAGACGGACAAGACAGTGATTTAATAAGGGTTCCTTTTTTGACCTTTTGAGGTACGGAACCCTAAAAACAAAAGAATCTGTATCAATAAATTTAGCGTAGGTAAAGGGTGTGATTTTTGTTGTTTTATAATTGCAAATGCCTTGAAAGAGCCAGTTGCAATATCAAAAAATATTATACATTAATTTTTATTAAAGTAGCAACGGTCTAATATTTATGACGTATATGTATCCTATGTCAAAGTATTAGTGTCCACAATCCTCATATCTGTCCCCGACAGCTTGTTTCGGATCTGTCCACTCGTCCATGACTCCCCGTATCTACGGCCGACAACAATGGGTAATGTTTTTGACATGTATATAGATGAATAAATTTGTTAAGGTAATGAATAGGCATTGTGGGCGGTGACGTAGTTGTCAGGTTAAAATTGTGAAGGGTTATATAAATATTTTTTCTTCCAGACGATGAAATCTGTCCGCTTATTCAGATTGACGAACTGTAAAGAATAGGCGTGGTCGTATTCGCCGACACATTTATGTGGGTTTAGTTTAACAACAGTTATTTTTCATGTTCGTCATCTTCTTAGTGTTGCTCTGGATAAGAAGAAACAAATGAAGTTCATTTTTTATTAATTTATTTTCAGTGTATTTTTCCAGTGGCCATACCCAATGACACTCATACCAACTATCTCCATAATCACAAAACGGAATGGCAATGCTTTCGAGAATTCCTGGAATCAAACATCAACCTTAATGTCCCACTCAAAACCAAGGAGGAAGTTGACGATGCGTGTATCTACATCACAAATATGATCCAAGTGGCGGCCTGGTCTAGTACTCCTGAGCTAAAGGATTCATCGCGTGGGGCACCAGTCCCTCTTGCAGTTAAGGAAAAAATCGCCGAAAAACTTCGCCTTCGCAGAATCTGGAATCTAAGAGCGCAGATAATACCAGATTAAATCGAGCAATTAAAGAACTCAAAGATCTCCTAGCTCGTACTGCAAATGAATCGCTCAGAGATTAGTGAAAATGACTACTAATGCAAATGAGACTCACAACCTCTGGAACGCTACAAAGTTCCTCCCACAGCCGCAACAGTGTTCTCCACCTATTAGATCCGGTAGTACATGGGCTCGAACTGACCAAGAAAAGTCGGGGTCTTCAAGCCCAATGAATCGGATATCCCTGAAGACCCAGAAATAGATCAAGTCCTTAAACAAGATCTGCAATTATGCCTGCCGTTAAGCCCTACTTCACCAAGGGAAATAGCTAGAGAAATAGCCAAAATGAACCTCTATAAAGCACCTGGATTTGATCTGATAACCCCAAGGCTACTGAAAGAGCTTCCTAAGAAGTGCATTGTCTTTCTGACCATGCTTGTCAATGCCACTCTGAGAACTTCACATGTTCCTGCGCTCTGGAAAACATCTCAAATCGTTATGATTCATAAGCCTGGCAAGCCGCCTAACGAAGTCTCCTCTTATCGCCCTATTAGCCTTACGCCAGTGCTGTCAAAATTGTGGAAAAGAGTCATCCTTGCACGTTATCTCCTTGCCATGTAACACCTAACCACCACTTTGGTTTTCAGAAACACCACTCAACAATAGAGCAGGTACATAGAGTCTCGAAACCGGAGATGGCCCAGGGTCAGTCGGGGTGCGAGGGATATGCTCTATGGGCAACCTTACACCCCGGCGTCTGTAGACCCGAGACGGCGTGCGGTTTTAGTCGGTTCAAGCCCGACATAACCGCCCCCGCTGGCACGCGGGGGGGTATCCGAAGGGATTTCCGCACGATAAAAAAAAAAAAAAAAGGTACATAGAGTCTATTCTACAATAAGACAATGTCTGGAAAGGAAAGAGTACTGCTCGGCTGCCTTTCTCAACGTACAACAGGCCTTTGATCGGGTTTGGCATAAAGGACTACTCTACAAAATTAAAAAGTACCTTCCACACTCCTACTACCTGCTGATGGAATCTTATCTCAGCGACAGAAAGTTCCAAGTCAAGCTCCGTGACACCAGATCTTCCCTTCCTAGCTGCACAGACGGAGTGCCCCAGGCCTCTTTACTTGGTCCGGTCCTTTACAACATATTTACTAGTGACTTACCCCAGTCAATGATGTCAATGATGCGGCCTTCCTCATTTGTGATCGTGACCCAAATAAAACACACAAAAAAAAATGTATTTAGGTCCACCAACAACTGTTTACATTCACACCAGTATACATGACAATATAAATAGATAACAAGTCTTAATATAACAGTTACTTAAAGGTAGACACAACATGCAAAAAGTGACATTGAAAGAGAAGCTTACATACATTGCAAAGTCTTCATTTTGATATGGGTTCTATGACTTTTATAAGAAGCAACAGCCGTCTGAAAGAAAAGCCCGCGTCAGAGCCTCGTCCGATAATAATAAGTAGGTGTATAATTTATATTTAGAATATGGAATTTTGAAGCAATTACTATGCTAACTTTTCCTATAGATTTAGATTGGAAAGAAGGAATTAGAAGGGACTGGTCGTGGGTTCAAGTCCCGTCCTAGATATTCTCTTTTTCCGATCTAAATCTATTATATTTAGAATGTTGTAATTTTTTAGTAATTAGAACCAATCATCAATATTTTTAACCGCGGTAGCCTAGGGGTATGGGTAATGGACTGCTGAGACGATGTCTCAGGATTTACCATGGCACACACCAATGACTTTTAGATGCTTTTCGAAGTTATGTGTGTATTTATCGCAGGTTTATAAGTGCCCGGTTAATGGCAATAGGCTCGCCACCTATTTTGGTATTGGGACCTAAACATTTGTAACATTTATAGCACCTAGCACCTCTGCCTACCCCTTCGGGGATATAGGTGTGAGTTTATGTTATGTTATGTTTAATATTTTTACATACTATAATTATTTTTCATATTCTCGAAGAAATGATCAATTAATGAAAGACATTTGAATTTTGATGGAGCTAGTGTCAACAATTTATAAAGAAATTGATGCAAATGTCAAAAAATTGCAAGTCAGTGTTTTTAACGACATTGGGAATTAATACGAGGATATTTTTCTATTCAACGTCGCGTGAAAAACGACGTCAACCAGCTACCAGTCACTACCATAATTGATACGAGTCTGGAATATTAAGCCTTAATGTCGGTTTTATGTCAACGAAACAAGGAAAGTAGGACATTGTGGTTGGGTTTTATATCGCGAAACCCCTCATGTCTTGTCAATTATAATATAAAATACTTATCATGTAGCAGTTAAGATAATATTCATAATTATCCTACTTTACACCTTTGTTAATAGCTTCGAATATTAGGGGTGATCAATTGAAAATAAAATATGGGTCGATCAAGATGTGTACTAGGTGTATAGAGGCCCCATCACGATATTTAGGGCTCGAACCAACCTCACCGTCTAGTGGGTGCATCTATGGTTCTGGCGAAGGCCTTCTCGGGTTTAGGGGGGGGGGGGGTGTCAGACAGCAGTCACTCCCGTAATAGCCAAGATAAGCCAAAATCAGGCGAAAACATAGGAGAGCGGATTCGGGCTCTAAAGTATAAACTTTGGATGCATCCGGGACAAACGCTGTGACGATGATGATGATGATAAGTCGATCAAAATAGAATTAAAAGATAGTTTCATAGAGACGTCGACGTCGACGAGAAAAACTTAGTTTTTTTGACTTATACACTTTTTAGGGTTCCGTTGCCAAATTACAAAAAACGGAAGCCTTATAGATTCGTTATGTCTGTCTGTCTGTCCGTCCGTATGTCACAGCTACTTTTTTCCGAAACTATAAGAACTATGCAAACTTGGTAAGTAGATGTATTCTGTGTATCGCATTAAGATTTTCACACAAAAATAGAAAAAAACAATACATTTTGGGGGTTCTCCATACTGAAACCCGAAAATTTTTTTTTCATCAATTCCATACCCATAGATTCGTTATGTCTGTCTGCCTGTCCGTCCGTATGTCACAGCTACTTTTTTCCGAAACTATAAGAACTATTCAAACTTGGTAAGTAGATGTATTCTGTGTACCGCATTAAGATTTTCACACAAAAATAGAAAAAAACAATACATTTTGGGGGTTCTCCATACTGAAACTCGAATTTTTTTTTTTCATCAATTCCATAATCCCACGGGTATCTATGGATAGGTTTTCAAAAATGATATTGAGGTTTCTAACACCACTTTTTTCTAAACTGAGTAGTTTGCGCGAGAGACACTTCCAAAGTGGTAAAATGTTTCCCTCTCACCCCCCTGTAACTTCTAAAATAAGAGAATGATAAAACAAAAAAAAAATTATGATGTACATTAATTACCACGTAAACTTCCACCGAAAGTTGGTTTGAACGAGATCTAATAAGTAGTTTTTTTTAATACGTCATAAATCGTAAACCGCAATTTTCCTTTCATTCAATCAACTTCAATTTTACTTGCTGCTACGGAACCCTTCATGTGCGAGTCCGACTCTCGATTGGCCGGTTTTTTAAAATCAGAAAAAGAAAATAGTCGGCCGGTGCCATATCAGGGTGGCTGTTCGATAAGATTGGTAGAGCTTTTGACCAAACATTTGTTCACACGTTATTGACAGATGGTGGAGCGTGCATGCAAAATTCATAAATTTTCTTTTCATAACTCTGGTCTATTTCGATGACTTAGCTGTCTCAAAAGTGCACATTAAACAAACTAAATGACCAGTGACGCTTAAACACTGCGTGGAAAATGTGGACATAGAGGACACTTGTGCTCACTTAGCGAAAAAAAGATCTTCGACAATCCCTGCAAGCGGCTTCAAGTTTCGAAATGATCAATTCCTGGTACATTCTTGTCAGTTCTATCTATGCTGAGAGTTTTCAAACTACTATCATGTCACACTAATATTACTCGTATAAACTAAACGGGAAAGTTTGTGAAACTATTGATATTTGTTACTTTTTCACGTAAAACGGCTAAACAGATTTGGGTGAAATTTGCCAAAGAGATACATTATAGTCTGGAATAGGACATAGGCTACTTTTTAACCCGGAAACTTGGTCATGTGGGTCGCGGGAACGGGATCAGAATTTCACACGGGCGGAGCCGTGGGCGACGGCTAGTATATTCAAGTTGTAATGGTATCAATTGCGATAATTTTACAAATTATTATATTATGTTGTTAATAAGAACCGCAGTAGCCTAGTGGTATGGGTAATGGACTGCTGAGACGAGGTCTCGGGTTCGATCCCAGGTTTTACCATGGCACACACCAATGACTTTTCGATGCTTTTCGAAGTTATGTGTGTATTTATCGCAGGTTTATAAGTGCCCGGTTAATGGCAATAGGCTCGCCACCAATACATTGGGACCTAAACATAAACTGGCGAAATGTGGGTGCTAGCACCTCTGCCTACCCCTTCGGGGACATAGGCGTGAGTTTATGTTATGTTATGTATGTTATAATGTTACAATGGTGGCCCTCAGCTTGACGGCCTCATCAGATGCTTTTTCACACCCCGCTGAAAGGACCTGGGACTGTAGGAAGAAGGAAACACGTGTGCTGATAATGTCTGTGGTAATTTGGGCGATCGAATAGCAATGCTACTCTTTCTATATATCGTTATTGTCACAGATTCAGAACTCAAGGTATAATAGCTAGGCTCACGGTATCACGATATAGCGTGACTATTAATGTTCCCCGATGATTTGCCTTCAAAATCTGAAAAATTGTATAATAAATATAGGGTTCCCTTGAAGATAGTAGTAATTACCTACCCAAGATACATTGTGCTTTACGCTATGTTACGTTTTGTATGAGCAGTATCGATAGCAGTATTGAAACAAAAATATTTTACCGATCATATCGAAACAACAGTATCGATAACACATAGTACGAGTATCTTGGGGCACGTCAGTGCCCCCGCCGAGACAAAGGAGCGCATGGCAATACCTACCTTTTTTATAAGCCTTTCACCGTATTTTTGTACCCTTATAGATTCGGTCTTGATTGTGCTAGAGAGACCAAATTCTACGAATATGATGCCAATAGAGTATTTATTAAACGTACCAAGTTTCAAATACCAAGCTATTCTACTTTAGAAATAAATCTAAAATGAGCAGATTTCGTCACTACTTGTGATCAGCAAAACTGATAGGGTACTTCCTGAAGTCATAGAAAGCTGAAATTTCGGATCGCTAGGAGAAGTATATATAAGTATGTTTATCTGTATTCTAGAACCCATAACACAAGCTTGTTAAACTATGCTTACATTGGGCCTAGAGAGTACTGTGAAGAATATTTATTTATTCATTATTTATTATTAATCCACTGACAATAAATAAATTAAGAACTCCATACATTTTTTTAAAGCTAGTAACATAAAATTTGGTTTCAATTTTATTCAAAAGTTTAAAATTAGTTACATAAGCAAAAATTTTACCAAAAAAAACCGTCAAGTGCAATTTGGATTCACACACTGAAGGCTCCGTTTACAACTAAATTGAGGAACAAATTTAAGGTGACTTCCAAATAAGAGTTCAGTTTTTTCCTTTTGAGAAACAGAACCCTAAAAAGGTACATAAAATAAACATAATAATAAAAATTTAATAACGACAAGTATATAGGTAGGTAGGATAGGTAGGTTTTGAAACATATTCACAAACTTTTAATTATCTCTTTCATACTCATTGAAAAACCTACCCACCGCTGTATGAGATGAACTGTATTTTTGAGGTGGCCCGATCGTCTATGGCCGTATAGAGTTCATAATGCACGGAACGTTTTAAATTTGGAATGAATCAATGTTTACTTCTGCAGTTTTGAACCTAACATGTTTTAGGTTATTTCATCGTTATATTTTCAATTATTTACTATGAAGAAATAAAAGTTTATATGAAACCGGGTGAAGAAATAAATCTGCCCGTTTCTTTAATAAAGCGTGATAATATTAATTTTCAAAGGTTTAATATGTTTCTAATCAAGTAAATTTTACACGTAGATAACGCTATAGTTTCGATATTTCATATTTTATTGCTCATGACATTTTAGCGATAGCCTGATGATTTATAGTCCTACAATATATTTAGACTTAAGATATTGTATATAATAATATGTGGTGTACAATAAAGAATATTCTATCTATCTATCTATCTATAGTCCGAATGTTGACCATGTCTGAGTTCTACTGAACTGCAAAATTTCGTGATAATCTGCTTTGTAATCATAAACTTGTGGCGATACCACTTATACCCAGCGCCATCTAACAACAACAATTTGAATTGCTTCGAAACTACTACGTCACTACCAATCCTGAATCGCGAAAGTGAAGTTCGCGTGCGTGGGGCCGCGGCCCGCCAGGCGTGATCACCTTGCCTGGTTGGAGGATCCTCCCTTTGTATTGGAGGAACATCACACCCCATTCCTCCACTAAGTAATGATCAATAATATATTTGGTTGATTTTTCTTTGCCGCTCCTATCACAATTCGTTTTCAAGTGATACTCGGACATCGATAATAACCTGCAGGCAAACGGATTTCTTTTTTCGTCCATAAATCCCCTCGGATTTATGCACGCCGGCCAGCGGGGGTGGTTATGTCGGGCTTGAACCGACTAAAACCGCACGCCGTCTATAGACGCCGGGGTGTAAGGTTGCCCATAGAGCATATCCCTCACACCCTGACTGACCCTGAGCCATCTCCGGTTACGAGGTGGCCCCCTCGGGTTTGTGAACCACGGTGTCCCCATCTTGCCCCGGTTTGGGGGAGGGGTGCTAGTCGCCCCGCCGTCCCGGCCTGCTTCTGCTGGGTTGACAGGCGGCCTCACCTGCCACCCCCAGGACTTCGCTCATGGAGGTCGGAGGTCGTTAAGCGACCTCCGGCGCCTGAGTCGAATGGCGGGCCGGGAGAATTCTAAATCTCTCCCGAGCGCGCTCCGCCACCTCCTTCCGCGAGCATTACATGCTCGGAGAAGGAGGTGGCCGCGGCCCACGCGCTCGCGCTC
Organism: Cybosia mesomella; assembly: GCA_946251805.1. NCBI lineage: Eukaryota > Metazoa > Arthropoda > Insecta > Lepidoptera > Erebidae > Cybosia > Cybosia mesomella. Next base: position 8,534,821 of record OX276406.1, read on the forward strand.
CGCACCATTGCCGCAATCATGCTGCCGAGCGAGAGGACTCCCACCCCGATGGCTGCCAGGTCACGCCTCGGCGCCTTCCACGCCGGGCAGTCCGCCAGCGTGTGCAGCCCTGAGTCCGGTACGAGAGACTTCCGTGATGCCTCTCTAGCCAATCCTCCATGATGGGGCTTACCGCCGCTATTGCGGCGTGCCCTTTATTATATGTACTTTTTTTTTCGTGCGGAAATCCCTTCGGATGGCTCCCGCTGGCCAGCGGGGGCGGTTATGTCGGGCTTGAACCGACTAAAACCGCACGCCGTCTCGGGTCTACAGAATCGGGGTGTAAGGTTGCCCATAGAGCATATCCCTCGCTTATTATATGTACCTTTTTTTTTTTTTTTTTTTATCGTGCGGAAATCCCTTCGGATACCCCCCCGCCAGGCCAGCGGGGGCGGTTATGTCGTTATGTTATAAAGTATTTATATACAAAATATACCAATGGTAACCGTTGTTATTAATCCTGCGCCATGCTAATTAACAATTCTCAGAAGTGTATATTCATTGCTTGATGAATTAATTACCGTCGCTAACACGACTACTGCAATGAAAACGCTACAACAATATACGAGTACAAGGCAATGCTGTAATAATATGCAACGCAAGCTTAGAGTTTTAATTACAGATAGAAATAAAACTATTTTTAACGGATTCTATCGCGATTTATTTGATGTTATTTTATATTTTACATTGATCCCGACGTCTCGGTTGCTTTTCAGTAGCCATGGTCACGGGGAGACGAAAGATGGTTATTGTCTTATAGTTTGAAGTGTAACTTATCTCAAAGTACCCGAACTATGTTTAATTGTTGGTGTGAACACCAACAATTGGTGGTTGTATCTGTAAGATATTGTCGGAAGTTTACGCGAATGTTACACATTGAAATAAAACTATTTTTAATGGATTCTATCTTGATTTATTTGATGTTATTTTATATTTTACATTGATCCCGATGTTTTGGTTGCTTTTCAGCAGCCATGATCACGGGGAGACTAAAGATCGTTGTATGTGTGATGTTAGCACCAACAATTCAATGTGTGACATTCGCGTAAACTTCCGACAATATCTTACAGATAGAAATTACTGAACCCTTTTGCTTTGGGCCAGTTTAAAATTTTGTAACTTTTGGTAATTAGTTGTTCTGGTCCGAAACTCAACATCGGCGAGCTTGCATGAAAAGGTTATTTACAGTAGAGGAAGTTCGTGAAGTATGTAAGGACTGAAGTAGATAGCGGGTTGTTATCTCTGCCTACTCCGGAGGGATAAAGACGTGATTATAAATGTATGTTCTTCTGGTCCATATACTTCAATTATATTTCGGAGGTTGGAAACAATATCGATAATGTATCATTGAATTAAAGTATCGGCTGAGAAACTATTAGTACATAAGTATACCTTTTTTTTTTTTTTACGTGCGGAGATCTCCTCGGATACCCGGATACGGAAGTTGAATTGGTTGTCGTTGTTACAATGGAACCTGGTAAATTAAATCCTTTTTTAATCCATTGTCATCATCCAGATTCTTAAACAACCTTCACTTATAATCTATTTTACCACAATTACTACTAACTACATAATGCTATAAGATTGATCAGATTCAGGTATGAACTGGCGGACTCACGCACAAAGGGTTCTATACCATTATCTACCAGTTGCCGTTATCGATATCGACGAAATACGAGCAAAAAAAACATGTTTGTTATATGGGCGCCCCCCAGCGCCCCCTTAAATATTTATTTTGTTCTATTTTTTAGTATTTGTTGATATAGCGGTAAGAGAAATACATATCTGTGAAAATTGCAACTATCTTACTATCACGGGTCATGAGATACAGTCTGATTATTGCCGTTATTAATATCGAGCAAAAATCGGTAAAAAAATCACGTTTCTTGTATGGGAGCCCCCCTTGAATATTTATTTTATTTTGTTTCTATTTGTTATTACAGCGGCAACAGAAATACATCATCTGTGAAAATTTCAGCTGTCTGGCTATCACGGTTCATGAGATACAGCCTGGTGACAGACGGACGGACAGACAGTGGAGCCTTAGTAATAGGTTCCCGTTTTACCCTCTGGATAGAGGGCACCCTAATAAAAAACATAACTGGTGATCCATCTTATATTGAAGAATATGTAAATATTTAGATAAGTAGCCTTTACTTGTGCTTCACACGCCAAAGTGACCTTCGTATCGCGCCACGCCGTACTAAGTATTAACCGCCGTATTAACATTTTATAAACTAGTTTTCAATATAATGTATCCTGTACTAGTTTTAAATTTAATATTAAGTTTTGGACTATGAAGTTTATCATATCGGTCTGGTATATCAGAAAGGAAAATCGTACTCTAAATCTTAAAAAAAAATAACGATCGTCAAACCAAAACGAGGAAGAGGAGCTACCTTTTCTTGAAGCGTGTCATATTTTTGTATCCTTATAGATTCGGTCTGTATGTTGCTAGGAAGGTAAAATTTCAGTATATGTTGTAGTGTAATAGTGTTCTTATGAAATATATCAAGTTTCAATTGCATAAGTATTATATGTTGTGGGTAACATTGGTAAATAAGTCGGAATAACCTAATGGACATACGACTGATTGTTGTATTTCAAATCAAAATGTACAAAAGTCATATTGTACGTGACTCAAAATGTTTTTGTGATAAAATGTTGCCGTGTTAAATTGTTCTATGACAAAGCATTCACACTTGACACACACAATGTAATGCGGCTAGATGCATCATCATCATTTTAGTGTTGAGTCGTGATTGCATCCGAGGTTTCACCTCGGAGCCCAGTTCCTCCGGGCATCCACGGTAGTGAAACCATTGGCATGCATGTAATAATGCCCTACGACGTCAAACCAGCGCTTCTTAGGTTTTACCCTTCTACCGCGGCCCGGGGGTCGTTCCAGCAATGGCTACGCTTTACATCCGTGTAAGAAGTCGGTTTATTTAACATATTCTTAAGTGCAAATTATTTTTAAGAACTACTTTGCTCACGTTACAAACAGTCAAATGGCGTTATACCTTTTTTTACATAATAACAATTGAACATTTTAACATTTAGACGAATGTTAACCTAAACCACAGATTAATTAAAATAGAGTAATATTTATGTCGATGCCCAAAACGCTATTATACTTTAGAGATTGTTAATATCTAAAATTCGCAGATTTCGTCACTCAGTCACTGTTAGGGTACTTCCCGAAGTCATAGAAAGCTGAAATTTGCTATGCGAGCTAGGGTTAGCACACAGACCACATAAAAATTAAGAAACCTGTACATTTGGCACTCCATCTCTTAAAATTGGAGGATGAAAGTTTGTATGGAACTTTGGTAATTTTGAACCTAGGAACATAGAAAGTGGTATTTACAATATTAGTTACATGTGTAAAAACTACAATCTAAAAAAACCGCCACGTGCAAGTCAGGCTCTTGCATGGAGGGTTCAGTATACAACTGGGCGAAGAGACAAACTTAAGGTTGCTTTCGGAATAGGGTTCAGTTTTTCTTAATGAGGTATAGAACCGGTATAGGGTATACGAAGGGATTTCCGCACGAAAAAAAAAAGGGTATCTCGGGTTCTCTACAAATCCTACACCTTAGTCAACAAAATGTATGGCTTGGCAGTTTTGTTACTCAACGGTCTATTGGCAAAATTAGCGTCTAGTTAATGAATTACTTTCTGTTCATAAACCCATAGGAATGTCTACGTCACTGTTACGAATCGGCATATTTGACTAAGGTGTAGGATTTGTAGAGAACTTAAAACTTAGAACTCACGCAGAACACTATACGGTATGTTACGATTTAAGGTGTTTAATTAGAGCGTGTGGTTACTCCACACGCTCTAACCTAAAAGCGGCTATACACGACACTAAAATCAGCGGCGATATAGAGACAGTGGTATGAAATCGGCTATTCTCTACACACGTCGCTGGCAGTCAGTACGTAACCGACCGTGCAACAGACTGCTCGTTGATCCGAGATGCCGCCGACACTCTCAAAGCAGCAAAAAATAGGCATTGTCTTGGCACTTACTATGGTGCCACCTAACCAGAAACGAAAAAGGAGGACCTGGGTTAAAAACTGGTTGATGAAACGTCATGAATTAAGCCACATGAACGTGATGAGACATTTAGAAGCAGATGAGTTCAGAAACTTTTTAAGAATGGATTCTGAGTGTTTTGAAGAACTCCTCAATATGGTGACACCATTAATACAAAAACAGGATACCGTAATGCGAGAATCCATAAGTCCGAGAGAACGACTTACAGTTACTTTACGTTTTCTAGCAACTGGACAAAGCTATGAGGATTTAAAATTCAGTGCCGTAATATCGCCGCAACTTATGTCCACAATGATTCCAGAGACATGCTCCGCTATCTATAAATGTTTGAAACACTTCATTAAGGTAAGTAGACTAAATTCTTATAGAGTAATTAAAACACCAATTAAAAACCATTTTTTCATTTATTTAAAAAATATAAGGTATGTATTAATATTATTTACTTGTGTTCTTTTTTTTTGAAGATCAAAAAATCCTTCATATCTGCGCCAGTTCCTATTTTAATTGTTGTATCACTAAATGTACAGTTTGGAAATTCAGTGTTAAAAGGTTCAGTGTTCGACGATGAAGAATACTGCTGCGGAGATGTTTGAGGGGATTGTGGTGTCATATAATGTTGGGATGGTTGAGGAGAAGGTTGTACCGTAAGCTGTGAAGATATTTGAGGGGATTGTGGTATCATATAATGTTGGGATGGTTGAAAAGAAGGTTGTAGCGTAAGCTGTGAAGATGGTTGAGGAGATTGTAATGTCATATATTGTTGGGATGGTTCAGGAGAAAGTTGTATCGTATGTTGTAGAGATGCTTGAGGGGACTGTGGTATCATATATTGTGTAGATGATTGAGGGGACGGCTGTACTGGATATTGTTGATAATATGGTTGGGGCGATGAATTTGTCACCGAAGAGCCAGAGGAAAAATGATAGGAGCGATGTGAAATGCGAGAAGGATTTGATGCTGTGTGTTGTGGAGATAAAGTGATAATAGATTCGTCTGTCAATTTGCCAAGTTTTCCGTAAAATAGGGCATCATTGATAATTTTTTGGGCAATTGATTGTTGATGGGTACTCAGATTTTTCAATTGAACGCCTATTGACTTACCTATAATGTCCCAGTCGTCATCTTGTCGAGTCATTAGTATCTGAGCAGAATCCAGCAGTTTTTCTTGTCTACTTTGTATAGACATTTTCTGCTTCTTGGACTGTGAAATTTTTTGTGGAGACCTTGGGCACCTCTTTTTCACATATTTCTGTATTTATAATTTGTTCCGATGATGTTGATGCTGACATCTCTGGTGACCATTGGATCTGTAATAAAACTTTCACTTTACTTTCTGTTTCAGATGCCTACAACGCAAAGTGAATGGAAAGACAATGCTAAAATGTTTGAAGACAAGTGGAACTTCGATCACTGTGAGGGTGCGATAGATGGAAAACATATATCCATAGAAAAGCCACCTGAGAGTGGCTCGTCATTTTATAATTATAAAGGTTTTTTTAGTATAGTTCTATTCGGCGTAGTAAATGCAAATTAAGAGTTTATGTATGTACACACTGGCATTAATGGAAGCGTTTCTGATGGTGGCGTCATACAACACACATCCCTGTACAATAAGTTAATGACAAATGAGTTAAATCTACCACCACCGTGCACGTTACAGGGAACAAATATTTCAGTACCATACACATTTTTGGGAGACTCAGCATTCAGCATTAATAGACACATTATGAAGCCATACCCATTTAAGAATATAACTCACGAGAAAAGAATTGTCAACTACAGATTATCACGAGTAAGGAGAGTAGTTGAAAATGCGTTTGGAATCTTAGCAGCACGTTTTAGGATCTTTCGTCAAAGAATAAGTGTGAAAATTGATAATGTCGACAAAATTGTGCTAGCTTGTTGTGCCTTACATAATTATTTAAGAATAAAGTCCAAAAGTTATATGACCAAAACATGTGTCGATGCTGAGAATATCCACAATTCTACTTTTCGTTTAGGTGATTGGCGGGAAGAAACAACAGGACTAGTGTCACTGTCGCAAATAAGTGAAAAAGAGCGCAATAATGAAGGCAACATTGTACGCAATAAATTTACAACTTATTTTAATGGACAGGGCAGAGTTTCTTTTCAGGAGGATTGTTGAGGGTAGTTCCTACATAAATGTTGTGTGTATTGTGTATATTATAAATAAAATATAGGTTTATGAATTACTTCAGTATTATTTTATCGTACCTCATCCAAAGTATCCGTACCAGGTCGGCATGGCTCCGTCGTCCCCTCTAGGAATTCGAAGAGACGATAATACCAAACCGATTGTTCATAGATGTCATTAGACCCTGATCCTGTTTGCTTGGAAGCATTCACCTGAAACAAGTGAATTGATACAAATTTATCAAAATACTTTTATAAATTGATAGTATTTTATTTTAACGTGTAAGTACCCATATAGGTACCTACTTATATTTTGCTGACTGGATACAAATGACATCTATAGATTTTGATAATCTCCTTTTGCTGCATACCATATGAAAACATAGCCCTCCTCTTGTAGCTGTAAATATTAGCTGGTTTCTATTGGCGAATCTCTATATATAGTCTTTGCACAGATTCTACATAATCTTACCTTTTTCAGCTCTCTTCCATACGTAGTACGCATATTTTCAAGCTTTTTCTTGAAGTCCGCCAGTGTTGTGTTTTTGCCGGTCTCTTCATTAAAAAGTTGCAATAGCATTTTGAATGCCTCCTGTCTCATGTCGCGGTTGAAGTATTCTTTGTGTTTTTATCCCACAAATAAGATAATTCCCTGAAGAGATCAATAGTTTTCGTCCACGCTTCTCGCTCCTTCTCCTTCGCCATGTTTTCGCGCTAAACAAAGAGTATAACCTACTACAGGAAATAAAATAAATGGCGCGAAATAACTCGGACCAGCGCAAGCACGTCGTATCGCCGTAGCACTCGCGCGCATACTGATAAAAATCAGTCCCGATTCCGCTACACACGTGCCGACCACGCTCCCTAGACGATAATCGTCCCTAAATCGTGAGTTCGCCCGAAGCGATTTTTGAATTAGGGTAAACAATAAAATTTCAGTTACGATTTGTCTATACACGTGCCGCTTTAATGTACGATCTAGGGACCTCCCCGATATCGCCACTGATTTTAGTGTCGTGTATAGCCGCTTTAACACCTTGGCTCTCTAAAGGATCTGATAACTTTTTAACAGTGCGAGCAAAGGACTCGTCTTTGCATTTTTCAATATGAAATTTTCTTTGGTGGGATTACCGTTTCCGGATTGAATTTGCAATTGTGAGGTTGCGATTTCAAATTCAATCTACTACAAGATGTGACGCATACATGAAATATCAAAATAATATTTATTTTTCATATCGAATAAACACTAAACGAAATCCCCGAGATAATACATACAGAATACTTTCTACAAACACACGCGCCATCCTTTGAATCGTCTTTGATTGCGTTTGATTTTCGACGGATATCGAATTGTTGTCGAAATCGAGTTCCCAAATTAGCAAAGGAAATGCGAGTCAATTAGAATGTCCTGGGTTCTTCATTCATTTGCTTGTTACTGATCCATTTTGTACATAAAAATATGTAAGTAATGCCATTTGTAAAGAGCCACGTAATGTAAAAGCTCATGCATTTCTTGTAAATGTTCGTGATGTTGGGAAAAATGCTATCTTTCAAGAAATATATCTTCGAGCTTATCACGTTTGTAAATTGAAATGAGACTTGCTAAGGTGTAATGCCATTTCAAGACAGTTATTTTAATTTATATTGAAGATTGGCTAGTGTAAGGGACCTATCTACGTTGACGGGGACGTCGGAGTTTGCGGTTTCGATTTCCGCTCAGTGTAAGTATTTGTATGCGTGAATTGTTCAGGGTGTTTCTATGTAGAAAAACCGGCCAAGTGCGAGTTGGACTCGCACACCGAGGGTTCCGTGCCGGTTTTCGCAATTTTTCCTTTATCTGTACTATAAGACGTTACTTCATTCCAAATTTCAAGATTCTAAGTTCACGGGAAGTACCCTGTAGGTTTTGATGCCCGTGCGAGTTTCGAAAATTTGCGGAAATTTGCGGCATATACGGCTGTATCTTTTGATTGCTTTGGCTTAGAAGTTTGATTTTTTCACAGCTCCAAGGGACAGTAGACCTGAGTATTAGATATAAATTTCAGTTTGATACCTCCACGCGTTCCTGAGAAAAACGGTCTTGACAGACGGACGGACGGACGGACGGACGGACAACGAAATGATCCTATAAGGGTTCCGTTTTTTCCTTTTGAGGTACGGAACCCTAAAAATGTATCTAAGTATGTTTATCCGCATTCCAAAACCCATAATATAGATACGAATCGCGTTTGTACATCAATATTGGGTCTATATTATCAATATCATCAATATGTAGATAAATATTGACAGTATCGCCACATATATTTACTGTCTAAACAAACCCTTTTACTTTCTAAGAATTAATGGAACTATGTTGTTACTTCACGTAAATGAAAAGTACATATTTATTTTCACGGACTAGATTTAGTACCTTTTTTCGTGCGGAAATCTCTTCGTATACCCCCCCCCCCCCCCGCGCGCCAGCCAGCAGAAGGTCATGTCGGGCTTGAACCGACTAAAACCGCATGCCTTCATGGGTCTTCAGACGCCATGATGTAAGGTTGCCCATAAGGCATCCCGACTGACCCTGGGCCATCTCTCGCCCCACCGTCCCGGCCTGCTTCTGCTGGGGTGAACGGCGGCGTCACCCGCCACCCCCAGGCCTGCGCTCATGGAGGACGGAGGTCGTTAAGCGACCTCCGGCGCCTGAGTCGCCTGCGACGCGCGGCGAGCAAGTTGCGGGCTCGGCGGACCGGGAGAGTTCTAAGTCTCTCCCGGGCGCGCTCCGCCACCTCCTTCGCGAGCATTACATGCTCGCAGAAGGAGGCGGCGGCGGCCCACTCGGCGGCCTCCGCACCATTGCCGCAATCATACTGCCGAGCGAGAGGACTCCCACCCCGATGGCTGCCACGAGGTCACGCCTCGGCGCCTCCCACGCCGGGCAGTCCGCCAGCGTGTGCAGCCCTGAGTCCTCGCTCGCGTCGCAGTGATGACACTCAGGCGTTGGCTCCTTCCTGATCCGATGCAGGTGGTCCCCGAAGCACCCCTTCCCGGAGATCACCTGCGTCAGTCGGTACGAGAGGCTTCCGTGTCGCCTCTCCAGCCAATCCTCCATGATGGGCCTTACCGCCGCTATTGCGGCGTGCCCTTATGATTTGCATCTGGGTCTCGTCTGCTATCAAAAATCCACCATTTCGTTATTTTATTATTTTGATATACCCAGTGTCACTCTCACAGTAAATACGAATCTAACGACACCTTTCAAGCTAAAATCCATCGAGCCGTTTAGGCTGCAGAGCGTGCCAAACAATTATACATACATACATACATACATAATCTCGAAAAACATAACCCTCCTGGCGCAGTCGGGTAAAAATACCGCGAAGTGCAAGTCAGGCTCTTGCATGGAGGGTTCAGTATACAACTGGACGAAGAGACAAACTTAAGTTTGCTTTCGGAATAGGTTTCAGTTTTTCTTAATAAGGTATATAACCCTAAAAAGCTAAATAAAACTAGAATAATACTAAAATCTTAGTAGGTAAGTAGTTTGGCAGTTTTGTTACTCAACAGTCTACTCGTATTGGCAAAATTAACGTCTAGTTAATGAATTACTTTCTGTTCATAAATTCATAGGAATGTCTACGTCACTGTTGCGAATCACAAGTAAATATACATATCCCACTGATTACAGGTCCTCCTGCCTATAAATACACTACAAGCATTATTCACTTATTTATATTCCTTAAAAGTTTTGTCGATTCTGCACACCCGTAATCGAACGACACTAAACAAATCCATTTGACTGCGGGTCTCTGTAGATTACCCTAGACCAGGCTCTAAATCCGAGTCAAGTTTCAGGTAGTCTACAAGATTCAGAATTGCTCATAACTCAATACGATTCCTTGAAACGCCTACGTGTACGTTACGTATACCACTGATAAATTGTCGATCGAACTAATCGGTTTAACACCCACGTTCGACCAAGTTTGAATTTCGAAAACAGATGTATATCAAGTGGGCGCGTGCATGTGCCAGGTATATTAAATCTCAAACCACGAAGTTTGTGCGCGTTATTAAATTTTTTGAAGAGCCACTTAGGCTGTTGAGAGTTTAAAATGATTAAGATTGACGCTCAGTCCACACTGGAGTCAACACAAATAATAATTACGTAAACATTTTTAGGGATTTTCTTTAGAAAAGCCCTATTGCTATCGAGTTGTCGTCGACGTCGTCGTTGCCAATTTTCTGTCACGGTTTTGGGTATTAAGGAGATGAGCTATCGAGTTGCTGTTTTCGGTAATAGATTCGTGCTGGTGTGAACCATTGCAAGATAAAGAAAAAGAAACAAAAAAAAAATAAACCCTTGTATTCGGCTGAGCTCGTCTCAGGAATTCAACTTGTTTTTACATTCAGTAAGTAAGTTTTAAAAGGTACACTATTTTTGAATAGTTGTATGATACAGACTTAGGCTAGTTGTATGATACTAACTGAATCGCTTTCTTTTCTTTTATTCATAAGAGTTTATTGGCCGGCAGGGTAAGAAATTTCAAGGCCCATGTTCTCCGGGAGAAGGAGTGTGATAAATATTAGATCATGGACCACTTTCACTTATTTGAAATTAGTATTTAAACACTTAATATAAATAATAAATATTCTACGTCATTCTACACAGCGCTTCCTGCACACAAAGTAAGCATAGTTTAACTTGCTTGTGTTATGGGTTCCAGAATGCGGATAAACATACTTATATACTTTTTTTTTGTAAATACATACATATTATACATAGAAACACTCAGAACAATGCAAGAGACATTTTCATGCATACAAATATTTGCACTGAGCGGGAATCGAACCCGCGTCCCCTGTCGTAGCAGTCGAATGCACTACCGCTACGCCACAGAGGCCGTTACTTCTTTATATTTTATTATTTCACTACCTGATGTCCGCGGCTCCGCCCGCACGGAGATAGGTTATCGTTTTTTGGCCATATCTCCGGTTCTCCTCCTCTATATACCTCTTCTATATAATTCATGCTTTAGTGGTGATGCCGGTGTGGCCGGCCAGCAGCCAGGTTGGAACCAAGGGTCCGCTTTCCATTTTTGTTTGTCTTATTCAAACTATTACCAGAGCGACCGCCGTATCAACTCACAAGCCCGAGAGCAAAGCTTGCTTCTGAGTCTCGTTCGTGGTTTGGTGAGGTTGGCTAGGGGCCCGATTTATTTATGTTAACAGGAATTATGTTTAACATTAATTCCCGTTATCATTATTGTATAACATGGAACGCGTAAGTTTGAAATTTACTTTTGACTAGCTGTTGCCCACGACTTCGTCCGCGTTAAATTCGGAATAGATCCTCTGAATAACCCAACATATATTAGGTTTAGGTAACCTAATACATGTTGGGTTCATCGTTTTTATTTTCAATAATTTATCATGAAGAAATAGAGTTTTATATGCAACATCGAAATTAATTGTACCCGGTTCCCTAATATAATAGCGTGATGATATTTATTATCAAAGGTTGAGTCTCTAATCAACAATCACTTACAAGTAGGTAACTCAGTAGTTTCGTGATTTCATATTTTACTGCTCATCACCATTTAGCTATAGCGTAATGATTTAATCGTTGACCATGTCTGAGTTCTATCGAACTGCACAATTTCGTATTGATCTGCTTTGTGATAATAAAAGATATGGTCAATAATAGATTTGTTCGATTTTACCCTGCTGCTACTATCACACTTATGTGATGATTGCGAGTTGATATATAGCGCAGTTTACGACCATACCCTGGCAAAACGTTTATGCAAAATTTCAACTGAATCTGTTCAGCGGTTTTCAAGTGATGCTGGGACATCAAAAAATCACATTTTTGGCATCGGTATCGTCACTAGAAAACATAGCAATGATCTTTTTTGCAATAACAGCAATTATTTTGAAAACTTTCAATGTACAGTTTTCACCTCGTTACGATTTTGTTATATTAGATTAGTATTAGTATCACCGATGATATTTTTGACAGCAAATAGTAGGGAAGTGTATAATCGATTCCTAACATTAATTACGATATTTATAGAGAATGTTATTTGTTAAGTCCGCGTAGACCACAGGGTCGGTGACTCAATTCAAATGTACAATGAAACTTTGTCTAGACTTGTAACATTTTGTACTAAACATTTTTACTTTAATGAAATTTTTAATTTACATGCTTCACCACGGTGCAATCTGGATAATTAACTGTAATTCAGTTAGTGGATTTGAATTTCCTTTCATGTTTGTTTAGTTTTCATTTGTTTGCTTAACTGTCCATACATTTTTATGGAGTCGATTCTCTACGTGTCATAAATACGTTAATACCTGGGGATTGAGGTTCGCTCGGGTTTGTTTTCTTTTTCACTCATCATATCACATTAAAGAACCGTCTATATCGTTGTGCCAATACCTAAATTAAAACTCATATTTTAAGACTTGCTGTCCCCCGCGGTTTCGCCCATGATATACTTCGATCTCCGTGGCACCTATTCATACCACCCATACCTAAATGCCTATAATCTATTAGTTTTACAATAATTTACGAAAATTTGCCCGATTTGTTGACATATATCATTACTACTGCGCTCCCTTGGGTAGTAGCGTGATGATATATAGCTTATAGCCTTCCTCAATGAATAGGTTATCTAACACAAAAATATTTATTCAATTCGAACCAGTAGGTACTTCCTGAGATTAACGCGTTCAACCAAACAAACAAACTCTTCAGCTTTATAATAATAATAAAATAGTATGTATAATACCTACTGCTGTTAAACAATCGATCACAGACCAAAATAAATTAAATTACAAACTATATTAAACTTTGGGTACGGGAATCCTGAAAGCAAATGGATTGTTCTAGTAGACAATCTATTTTGTTAGAACCAAAGTAGTTCCTTTACACAAAGTTCTTGGTCAAATATTACATAGTCCGAAGGACGTGAGAATTATATAGAAATATAGAAGATAATATACACCTCGTTTTGCTTATATACCCATACAAGCGTAACGAGATCTTGAAAGTTTAGAAGGGTTCAATAATTTGATTACACAAAACTCACGCAGTAGAAAAAGACGTAATGCATTTATTTTCTTATTTTGTTTGTGTAAATTCCTATTTTATAGTTATGTCGAACTTGATCGGGTTAAAGCCATAATATAGTTTTACGGTTTCAATCCTACTACAATTTTAAAGCATGGTGTATGTATATAGTGTTGAAGTTTGGAGCTGGACTGGATAAAGAGTCTGAAGGAAAAAGTCGTTAATAACATGATTGATTAGTGACGTATTTCTGCTGGTGAAAAGATCTTCAAAGTTCCTTTAAAATAACAAATGAATGTGGTCTTACAAGCGTCTACAAGGCCGAGCTAAATGCTGAGTCGCACTTTTTATTGAGCAAAATACACGGTCCAGTCGGCGTCGTCGCTGTGGCTTTTTTTAACCGACTTCAAAAAGGAAGACGATCTATGTTCGTCTGATTATTATTTTATTATTTCCGTCGTTGTAGTATTCATAACTACTGAAGCGAAAAAGATCTTTCTATAATGTTAATTTTCCATTATAAAGATAAAAAAAACTGTCATAATGGACGTCTGGTAGTGGTTAACTGGCAGTCACCAGCAACGCTCAATTATTCACATAAATGCAAATTCAAAGGTTAGAGTGATTATGTTCTTTTCTCTATATTCACTAGTAATCATTTAAGTAATCAAAGTTCAAAATTATTATTATAACGACCATGATTAACTGATAATAGAGAGAAACTCTATTATCAGTTAATCATGGTCGTTATAATAATAATTGAACATGTTGCGATTCCGAGACGTTGTTCTTTTTCAAAACTATGTTCTTGAAAGTGAAAATTCAGCGCTGCTGATTTTCACCTGTACTTTTTTGTAGGCAAAGCTATAATTCTTTGATCCCGCATAATAGAGTGCGACCTAGCTGACTGCCACATTTTCAGAATCTACGCCGCTGCCGAGTATTTTCTAACTGAAAATTTAAATAGAGCCATGCTCAAGAGAATTAATACGCAAGTATCTACTTGCTATTATATATTCTATAAACAATATAAAGCTTTCAGATTCAGACAGATACTAATGATACTCAGTTTAGATTGAAAACAATTAAGTAAGTATCTTATAATAAGACTATTAGATGTGCCAGCCATGTTACACATTAGCCGTCCAGAATTATATAGTGTTTGCTATTATTTACCTAACTAATAGCTATCTATTAAAAACATCAGTGATTTAATTATATAAACTTATGTAAACTGAACTGACGGTCGGTTATCGTATGCATCTAGTAACTGGCAAGCATATTGTGCATAAATCCTGACAACTACTCTCGAAAATGAATTGCCATGCCACAAATGTAAATTAATAATAATAATGTTTATTTCACAAATATGGAGTACATAGTAACATTACAGAGCAGTGAATGAGATATGGAAATAAGAATCAGATAGTGTGATGTAAGCAAATTACAACATAGGTAGTACTTAGTTGGGGTGTGTGTTGGGTAACCTCCTCGAGTGTCGCTCCGATTCCGATCCCGCTGCAGTCCGGGGGGAACGGAATCGGAGCGGCCGGTACACCCTGGGCGGCGGTCAATGGCTTCCCCTTCACCCCTTCATAGGGTTGGCATTGATCGTCGGCCAATGCCCAACGTGGCGGGAACACATCGCTCTCCGTACTCCTCTGCTTTCAGAGGAGACAGGATGAGCGATGCTGTTAGTGGTGAGATGGCCCAGGGTCAGCCGGGGTGCGAGGGATATGCTCTATGGGTAACCTTACACCCCGGCGTCTGAAGACCCGAGACGGCGTGCGGTTTTAGTCGGTGCAAGCCCGACATAACCGCCCCCGCTGGCTGGCGGGGGGTATCCGAAGGGATTTCCGCACGATAAAAAAAAAAAAAAAAAAAAAAAGGTAGTACTTAGTTACTATTATTGTTAACCCTACCTCTTAAACTAGGGTTACTCCTGTATCTTAAGAGGCAGTAATATAATTATATATATTAATAATTATAACTAATTGAATTTGTAGTTTAGTTATTTAATAAGTTACACTATTTAGTATTTGTACACTGCATTAGGGTGTGAGTCTTACCAATCCCTTGAACTTAAATATTAAAACTTTTGATTTGATCAATTGGCTTTCAAAATTGATTTTAAATACAGCCTGTATTTTATATTCACAATAGGTGTATGAGACCCCATCAAGATTTTTGGGGCCCAAATCAACCCGCCTGCTGATTAACAGATAAGGCTCTAGTGTAGGATTTCCTCTCGGGATTGGGGAATCAGACGACAGTCGCTCTCATTAAAGTCAAGATAAAAAGAAATCAAGAAAGTGTAAGCTTTTAAGTTGTGACTAACGTGCCTAACTGAAGCTATTAACGCTTTAATGAATATTATCATTTTATACCAGCTGATACCCGCGGCTTTGCCCGCGCGGAAAAACATGTGGCAAATTATAAACCTGACCAATAGAAAAAACCGCATCAAAATCAGTTCAGTAGCATTTGCGTCCATCGCGAACAAACAGACAAGAATTCCAAAAAAAAAACTAAATAGGAAAATAAAAAACATAACAACAACATAACATAACTTCACGTCTGTATCCCCGAAGAGGTAGGCAGAGGTGTATTACACACCCACGATTCGCCAGTTATCTTAAGGTCCCAATGTTCACAGCTTTTCGTAGTTATGTGTGCATTCATAAATGTTAATTGCTCTTGCAAGCTCTATATTACTTCCAGTCCTTGATTATGCTGACGCCAGCTATCTAGATCTCACCGAGAATCAACTTGATAAACTTGAGCGACTTCAGAATTTTTGCATAAGATTCATATTTGGTTTACGCAAGTATGATCATGTTTCACATTTTCGTCAAAAACTCAAGTGGTTACCAATTCGCCTTCGCCGGAATGCTCATATCCTTTCATTGTTGTACAATGTCTTATTTAACCCATCAGCACCGTCCTATCTGAAGGAACGATTTGAGTTCCTTCATTACACGCACAATAAATTCTTAAGATCATCAGAAAATCTGAAGTTAAAAATGCCTTTACACTCCACTACGTTTCTTGATAAATCCTTCACCGTTCGAGCAACACGACTGTGGAATGCTTTGCCAGTGGACATAAGACGCGCACAATCACTAACCACTTTTAAGACCATGGTTAAAAATTACTACCTGAATATTTAATTACTGGGACTATAGGTATATGTCCTTTATGTATTGTATCAATTGTATGTATTTATTATAATATTTCTATGTATTTATATATAATGTGTTTTTATGTAGAATTCTATGATATGTAGTATATTATTTATATCTATGAACAATTTATGACGTAGTACGCCATCAACTGCCATTCCACTCCTATTGATAAATCCATCCAAAGGTTGTCTGGTAGAAGACCGCCCATTGTACCTTTTTTTTTTTTTTTTTTTTTTCTTGCGGAAATCCCCTCGGATACCCCCCCGCCGGCCAGCGGGGGCGGTTATGTCGAGCTCGAACCGACTAAAACCGCACGCCGTCTTGGGTCTGCAGACGCCGGGGTGTAAGGTTGCCCATAGAGCATATCCCTCGCACCCCGACTGACCCTGGACCATCTCCGGTTTCGAGATGGCCCCCTCGGGTTTGGGAACCACGGTGTCCCCGTCTTGCCCCGGTTTGGGGGAGGGGCGCTAGTCGCCCCACCGTCCCGGCCTGCTTCTGCTGGGGTGACAGGCAGCCTCACCTGCCACCCCCAGGCCTGCGCTCATGGAGGACGGAGGTCGTTAAGCGACCTCCGGCGCCTGAGTCGCCTGCGACGCGAGGCGAGCGTGTTGCGGGCTCGGCGGGCCGGGAGGGTTCTGAACCTCTCCCGGGCGCGCTCCGCCATCTCCTTCGCGAGCATCACATGCTCGCAGAAGGAGGTGGCGGCGGCCCACGCGCTCGCGCTCCGCACCATTGCCGCAATCATGCTGCGCCCATTGTACCTACAATATATTTAGATTTAAGATATTGTATATAATAATATGTGGTGTACAATAAAGAATATTCTATCTATCTATCTATCTTATCGCTTAATAATGTGCCCGGTAGATGGCAATAGGCTCGCCCACTATTGCATTGGGACCTTAACATAAATAAAAAATCGTTCATTGTACAATTGTTCAAAGTACAAATACAACTAATTTACAACTTTATCATAGTATACATAGATTCACAATCAATATCTTAAATGCATCTTCTTGTCCACAGATCGCCACCATGTATTTAGTCGATGGAAATGTCACAGCCACACCGTACCCAACTGAAGACAACTCGACAGACAGCGACTACACACCGTACGAGGACAGGTTGGAGACCTACCTCGTGCCGGTTCTGTTCGCTATTATCTTCATAGTAGGAGTCCTAGGGAATGGAACGCTGGTCATCGTCTATGTCAGACACAGGGGAATGCGGAATGCGCCAAACACGTAAGTTGCCTTTTTTTTCTCCAAAATATAGGTTATTTTTTATATGCAACTGGTCAACAGTTCAGAATAGGGAGGAACAACATATTAATAGTTTACCTCCCCCTCTTGTTCTTCATCTGAGCACCAATCCTGGTTGCATATAAAGCTTGCAGTTTGGAGCTCAAGGTCCACTCTCCTAATCCTATTTTCCATGTGTTTTTTTTTCGGTTTTCCATTTGGTTGGTTTTTACATTAGCGACTGCAGTTTAACCGTGACAGAAAAGCCTGCTCCGGAGCTACGTCTGTCAATCAACAGGTGTCCGACTTGCCGGTGAGGCGTGATCTTGCCAGGCCCCCATACATTCAATGGTCCTCTGTTCTCTATATCTGTACAATATTTCAAATGATTATGAATCTGACTCTTCTAAAAATTTCCATCTAAGCTAAATTACAAGTCTTAGGAGGGTCCACATGAATGATAGGTATACGGGGTTGGGTTAAGTCCCGGAGTCTCTTTATTGCAAGTTCAACGCCTTCATTCATTCATACATAACACCCCGTCTTTTGAACTTTGCTACTTGATATATTTTTACTTTAAACTTATTCACTAAATTGTATTGAATCTAATCTTGTTTAATAGAGGTTTAATATAATTTTAATTCAATGGCTTAGCAACACTTGGTACGAAGTCCCTATTAAGCTTTGTTCATGAGTTCTAAAAATATTGTGCCTATTTATAATTTTATTATACTTGTATACAATACCTTAACTTTAAAGGCTAGTTGTGTAGTGTTAGGATTGTATTATTTGTAGCACGTAGCTTTATACGTGTACTGTAACAATAATAATAATAAAAATATTATAAAAGCCGTTGCCCGCGACTCCACCCGCGTGGAATTTCGATCCCGTTCCCGCTTCCCATGGGAACCTATTCCAGGGATTAAAAGTTATAAAAAGTTTTATAAGCTTATGGTCTATTCCAGACTATAATCTATCCCTGTACCAAATTTCAGCCAGATCTGTTCAGCCGTTCTCGCGTGATTGAATAACAAACATCGATCCATCCAAACTCTCACATTTATAATCTTAGTGGAATTAGTTGCAAAAATCCGAAACACATGATAAATATGACACTAACACTAAACAGAATCCTCGGACAATGAAGAAAGAAAGATTTTTATAGGCTTCTCTAAATTTCTTAAAAACAACTCGTGCAGGCAAAAGTCTGAACTGCAGAAGACGAAGACGGCATTGTGCGTAGCGGGAAATTTGAAATTCGTCTCTCTGGTTGATCCAGTCATTGCTTTTTAATATCGCTGTTCCATCAGGACTGATTATACTGCGACTCTTATTGATGACGAATTGCAAGAGTCTTCCTCTTTATGTCTATCGGTCCAACCAGGAGATGTAGATTATTACTTAAACTAAAGCATAACAAAAAATCAATTAACCTCTTTGAAGACGTCTAATAGAACTGCACGGTGATAGAAAATGCTTTTCACCAGCATTATTGGATGTGTCCGTTTCAGTTCTCATACCATATTAGTATGTCAATAAGGTGTATAGCCCCAAAATTCACACTGTGATGAAGTTTTTTTCGTGAACTTCGTTATAGATATTGTTGTATAATTAGATCTACGACGTACATATTTAGGCACAGAACAGAAAATAGTCCTTATGTAGTTTATTCCTCACATTTTAGGGATCTAGGGGTATAAAAGGACTCAACTTTCATTGGAAAGTTGAGCGAAAATCGATGTAGTGGTAATTGTACCCCTACATCGAATGATGTAAGATCCTGACACGTGTTAACTATTTATGTGATTTATAGATAATGTTCTCAATCGTGATTTAATTTTGGCCCCAGCCTATATTTGAAGTAGCGTAGTGGGGATAATTCCTTAGTACTTACGTGAATTGTCTTTTAAAATGTAAAACATTACAGAATAATCTACCCACCCAAATGTTTCAAATAATAAAAAACTGCAACTTCGGCCTGAGGTCGTGTTAACGTCCAGTTACTGATTTTTCACATTCTTCACAACGCTATCTAGACCCAAAGTAAGTATAGTTTAACTAGCTTGGGTTATGGGATTTAGAATGCAGATATACATTTTTAAAGACATTTTCATTAGTAAATACATACATCTTATACATAGTAACAACCAGACCAATGTAAATAGACATATTTAAGCATGTATTTGCACTGGGTGCTCATCAAACCGCGACCTCCGACGTAGCAGTCGAATACCGCTACGCAACGCTACGCCACAGAGGTCATCTTTTTTTTTTTTTGACGGATAACTAACCATATTGTAAACTAGCTGATACCTCGTCGGTTATCGTTTTTTGGTCAAACCTTCGGTTCTACTTAACCAATTGCAATCAACCATACGGCAGATTTTAAGTCTAACCAAGACCTTTCTAATATAAAAAACCGCATCAAAATTCGTTCAGTTGTTATTGCGTTCTTCGCGAACAAACAGACCAAAAGGCAAGAATTCCAATAAAAATATTTTTGGGTTCAAAATCGTTCATTTAACATAACCAAATTTTGTTTTATCATTTCCAATGTATTTTTTTATTTTTTTTCGTGCGGAAGCCGCCGCCGGTCAGCGGGGGCGGTTATGTCGGGCTTGAACCGACTAAAACCGCACGCCGTATCGGGTCTACAGACGCGGGGGTGTAAGGTTGCCCATAAAGCATATCCCTCGCACCCCGACTGACCCTGGGCCATCTCCACTTGCGAGATGGCCCCCTCGGATTTGGGAACCACGGTGTCCCCGTCTTGCCCCGGTTTAGGGGAGGGGCGCTAGTCGCCCCACCGTCCCGGCCTGCTTCTGCTGGGGTGACAGGTGGCCTCACCTCTCACCCCCAGGCCTGCGCTCAAGGAGGACGGAGGTCATTAAGCGACCTCCGACGCCTGAGTCGCCTGCGACGCGCGGCGGGCATGTTGCGGGCTCGGCGGGCCGGGAGAGTTCTAAATCTCTTCCGGGCGCGCTCCGCCATTTCCAATGTACTGACTAAACTAATTTACAATTCTCTATAAGTACATAAAATAAAATCGTAACGAGGTGAAAACTTTACATTGAATAATTTTCAAAGAAATAAGTGCTATGTGTTTTAGGAACAATACCGATGCCTGAAATGTGATTTTTAGAATTTTTGTCTTTTATCTGTTTGTCTACTTTTTATTATCGATGTCCGAGCATCACTTGAAAACCGCTCATCAGATTCAGCTGAAATTTTGCATGAATATTCTTCTAGGGTATGGTCATAAACTTCGCTAGACATCATCACGCTATTATAAGGGTAAAACGGGTAAAATCGACCAAATCTATTATTGAACATTCCTTTATTATTACAAAGCAGATCATCATGGAAAGGTCAACGTTCACAATATAAATCATCACATCAAAGGCGATGAGCAGTAAAATATGAAATCTCGAAACTACAGAGTTGCCTAAGTGTAAAAGATAGTTGATTAGCGACCAACCTTTGATAATAAATATCATCACGCTGTTAAATTACGGAACCGGGTAGAATTTATTTCGATGTTACATGTAAACATCTATTTATTCATGATAAATAATTGAAAATATAACGATGAAATAGGTAACCTAATACATGTTTGGTTCGAAACTGCAGAAGTAAACATACCTTGGTCTATTCCAAATTTAACGCGGACGAAGTCGCAAGCAACAGCTAGTATAATAGTATAGACAAAACACAATATTATGTAATAGATTGTAACGCTCCCCCCTTTACAGTGTCCGAAAGTATTTCCCTCACTGATGAGACGATGGACCTGAATGCAGCAACTGATTACAGTGCTGAAGGCACTGAGAGTATCCGTTACTGTTATATCTTCCAAGTTTAGGAAGATACTATTAAAAGTTTGGCTTTATTGTGATCATCTAATAACCCTTTATACGTTGTGTTTAAGCATTGTAGTAACTCATAGTCCTTTATTTGGTACATTGAGACAAGACAAGAGTACATGGTATTGAGAACACTGATTTCAATCTAATTCCTATAACTATTATTCTATCTAGTAATGAAGTTAAATAATGTTCCTATACAACTACATTGAATCCCTGAACCTAATATGATTTAAGATTTTGATTTTAGAAGCTACCTAGTCTCTATAGTGATAATTAGTGATATTTATAAAATTCTGAATACTAAGTTCATTCCTAAGTGATCCTTGATATAGACATTTTAAGTTTTGTGTACCTTTAAATGCAAGCTAGTTCAATTTCACAGTATGATATATAAGCATTTAGTTTAGGTAAAGTAAAGATATAACACACACAATATGGAGTTGTCTTACCATAACTGGACCCTGCAAAGGAAATGTATATAGTTTTCTTATATACAATTTGAGTTATTTAGACAAAGATATAGTAAATATTGGTGGTCAAGTAAATAAAATGTGTGATTAAATACATATGTGGTTAATAATTAGTTACCTTGAGATAACCTACATAGTAGATTATCTCAGAGTAGCCGGAAAAATGAAATGAAGCATCTGTTGATATGTGTAGACTGCTAGGATGGGGTATTTTTATAGGTAATAAGGAATCCTATGACCGGTTCCATTGCTGGAACCGGGGAGGCCGCATCCGCCAAAACCCCAGGCCCCCAACGAGCAACCAATCCTCTCCAAGCTGAAGGCATACTACTTTTAAGTTATGCACAACCTTGGTGCTTTACAAAATAAAAATAGTACCGAATTGGGAATGAGTGCCCATAGGTTAGATGAAAATATATCCAGTCTAACGAATGTATAGCTCGAATCATTGCTGTAGTGTATTCATACACAGGCAGTAATTGGGTAACCCCTTGGGCAGTTCATCTAGAACACGGCCAATGAGTTACTAGCGCTGTTATGGGTACCAGCCGTAAACAGACATGGTAATATATATGGTAAGGTCTTCGCGAGCTTGTGGCAACTGTCCACGTTTCAGGGTCAAGTGATACCGCGACCAAACGCTTTCAAGACACAATGCGAGCTTGTGGCAACTGTCCACGTTTCAGGGTCAAGCGATTCCGCGACCAAACGCTTTCAAGACTCAATGCGAGCTTGTGGCAACTGTCCACGTTTCAGGGTCAAGCGATACTGCGACCAAACGCTTTCAAGACACAATGCGAGCTTGTGGCAACTGTCCACGTTTCAGGGTCAAGCGATACCGCGACCAAACGCTTTCAAGACACAATGCGAGCTTGTGGCAACTGTCCACGTTTCAGGGTCAAGCGATACTGCGACCAAACGCTTTCAAGACACAATGCGAGCTTGTGGCAACTGTCCACGTTTCAGGGTCAAGCGATACCGCGACCAAACGCTTTCAAGACAAGTATTTTCCCCACACCGATAAAGACATAATAATAAGTAGGTAGGTAAGTATGATAGCATGTATTGCGAGGGCTTAGCCCAGCATGACATATCACTTACAATGAAACCAGCTCACATCCGTCAAACAGGATACATAGATCGAATTGGACATCGATCCTGTAAATAATTTGTTTTAAATGTCTGAATTAAATCAGGCACTCACAAGGACTGGATAAAGACAAAGGAATTGTCAAGAGTTAAATGAAACTGCTTTGTAAGACATAACAATCATTTACTCAAGTAATTACCGTACCTTTTGAGCTTCTCATCTTTACAATGAAAGTGAGGTCTGTATTTGATAGGAATAATAGTCCAGCAGATGGCTGTATGTATACACAATACAACACAAAGTGGACTGTCTGATCTTGTCCTATCACCAGTTGAGAAACCGTATGATACTACAAGATAAGCTCAGTAGGGTTGAGCTAGCTAAGGGGCATCAGTTCGTCACTAAACCTCCCCTCAGACCGAACCAATATCAGCAATGAACTGAGTCAGGGTATGATTATGTTACCTTACTTGATTAAGCAAGGTTTCACAACACACATCGACAATCCAGTACTGTACGCAACAATAGCTAGTAGCTATTGTTGCGTACAGTACTGTTGTCTCGGCAGACTAGGCAAGTAAAGGGACGCTACATTCCATCCCCTAGAATAAACATTTAGTTTGTCTAGCACATAGAATGCGATATCCAACGCTGAACGGGCTCTGCCCAATTGGGGTTCCCTATAATAAAACAACGGTCGAATACAGCCATCCTCTGGACTCATCCCAGACAGACTGTTGAATTTCAGTAGAACCATCGTAAGAAATAAGATAGCTCAATTTCTCAAACCTTTACCTCATTCCAAGCAAACTTAAGAACTTGGGAGGCTCTTAAGCGTGCCTAGAACTACATATTTTGTGTACACAAGGGTATTGTGTAGTGTGCAGGATGAGTGTAATGATGAGTGTATAAAATAATATTTTATAAGTTAGTTTAACAAGTCATATGACCCATTAATCACACTTTGAATATTAAATGCCATTACAGATACAGGCTAAGAATCTACAATAGACATCCCAGGCTTATAGGAACTAGCCATCTAGATTTAGATAAGGTAGCATTAAAAGAAAATGTTAGTAGCAAATTGCTTACATATAGGTTAACGGCGATAAAAGTGTTTTGTCACCTCATTCCAGATAGAGAGCCTCGAGTACTCTAAACCCAGCATGAATCGACAGAGAACGCTATCATAGCATAGTCACAGTCTGATCCCTGACTTGACTTGGCCAAAGTCAACCCAGTTCACATACCACGACCACACCAGATTATCGAAGACATTAACTAAAATTTACTGTAATATAGAATGATTTTAGGAAGCATTTACTAAATAAATGTGTAGACAGCTAATTTAAACTAATTCCCTACGAAAATAGTTCTTACAAAGAAAATTTCACTTTGCGTTTTATTTTTCTACCTCCAACCCACAAAAGTAAATTATCATGAATACAATTTATGAAACCTAAATACAGTCAACATTTTAAGAGTAAGAAGAACAGAACTTGATAACTCACCACCAGATTTAAACGCAGGCTACAAGGCTTTCTAAAATTCGGATAGAAATTACGATGAACTTTTCCCTAATTTACTTTCTCGGTTATAGATTCGCGGCGTTTCCTATCACTTTCCTATTATATCCTAAGCTGAGCAGCGACTGATCGAAGGCTGCTCGGGCAGAGCTTCCGCTTGCTTATAGTTCGCGACGAATTCTTGAAGACTCATCCCGATATTCTCCGGTACGCTCCTTTTATTACCTCTTACTACCCCCCGTTCCTATAATCACGCCACTACACGTCATCTCTTCTGAGTTGCCATAAAACAATATGTTTTAAAGCCACTACCAACTATCGACTATTTGAAATTAATAACGGAAGCTATCAGCCTAAACAAATAAATTCACTTCAACTATTCCTACTCTTTAAATTGTCTTGTAACCAAATTAACATGAGATTATACCAAAATTATATTGGAAGTTAAGAGAAATCATTAAGTCTTGAATTGTCCCTTTAATTTTTATTTTACTTTAGGCCAACAATGTATGAGCAGTGAGAAGGGTATTTTAATGTTAATCTGCAACGTCTGAAGCCGTTCTGAACAGCAAGCCCCCATCCTCAAACCGCCAATGCAATCTCGATGGTTGGACCGTCACAAGATCTACTTAAATAACTTTACTCACTCCATAGAGTGTTCCCGACGCGGTTGGACATTTTTTACGTATTACAATCTGTCAAAACCAAAGAACATTTACGAACATAGATTATTTTCTCTAACAAGCCACAGCTGTCGTAAGATGTCGTTACCAGATATTTATTTCGTAAATGGTTTTTGTTACAAGTTTTTTGTTTATAAGCCTTATTTAACTTGCTCTGTATGTTAGTTCGGGTCAAATATTACAACTGAAATTTGAAGCAGTTATTCTCAACCAACCGAGAGAAATTCGTGCACGTTTAGTTTGAATGACAATGCATTAATATGGTATAATGGAGCTGGTCTGATGATGGAGTAGAAGGTAGCCATAGGAACTCCAAAATTAATTAAGATAAAGCCATCGAGTTTGGGCTCATTTGTATTGTCTTGACAAATACTCTGGGGCTATATGATGTCTAAGGTCTGAAGATGAAGACGGTAGATGGTCTGGAACTAAACAAGATAGACTCGTTATGTTAATTAAGCTTCTTTGTTTGGTCTCGGCAAGCACTTTGGTGCTACATGACATTATTAAAACTAAAAAGTTTAAATGAATGAAAAACCTTTTTTTAAAACAATCATTTTTTTAATATTAGTAGTTATAATTTTATTCAACCTTGTAGTGCAATCAGAACACAGAGAAAAAACTTACGGGATACAAGCTTTCAAAATCAGCGTAACTCTTTTATAAATTTATTATTTTCGTTTTAGTAGAAATTATTTTTTAACAGAAGCTTGCTTTTAAAAAGTTTTATTCTAAATACATGTTTATAGCATAGCACGGTGACTTGATGAATTTAAATATTATTTTTATCTGCTATTGTAAAATTAAAATAAACACTTAAGTTAAACTTTTATAAGAAACCTACATACTCTCTAAAACTCGGCAGGTTTTCTTTAGAATATTTTAACAAGGAATGTAAAATTTGCTCACTTGAAACAACCCACATTACCGAGTGTTGAAAGTTTTGAATGCCTGTTCAGGCAACTTCGCCGTGTTCCGTCCTTACATGCCCAAATTACGTGATTTATGTCCATATTATTAAAATTATTACGTACAACTTTTACTTAAACCATTTGAACTGTGAACGATGATGGATATTATTATTTTTGCTTGAGGCCATCTGAAGGGAAGTTTTTATTCAAACTGTCTAATTGCCTATATTTATCAAAAATTTCATCTAAACTGATATTTATTAATAGCAATTGAGTGAGGGTAGCTCCGTGTCTATTTGCTACCTTGTCACGACTAAACATGTTAACCAATTTTAATTAAACGTAATAATTAGACAGCCTAGGCCCAACTGAAGGACACATTCTTCTACATTTACTAGCTGTCCTGTCTGCATCGTACTTTCGGTTACTAATATTCTTATAAAAAAATAACATATATCTACTGAAAATAAACACAAAGATATCAATCTGAACCTTATTCGTTTCTATTTCAAAGTCAAAAGTTTTATGTAATAATTTTTTAAAGTTAATAATTACATTACATAAAAAATTGTTCAATAAATGTTCAAAAATAAATTGTTTGTCCTCAGGTATATATTTTCCTTAGCACTAGCAGATCTTCTAGTCATCCTGATATGTGTGCCGTTTGTATCGACCATCTACACGCTAGAGTCCTGGCCGTGGGGTGAGCTTATCTGCCGGATTTCCGAAGCCGGGAAAGATGTATCCATCGGAGTATCCGTATTCACCTTGACTGCCCTCTCAGCGGAACGATATTGTGCTATTGTAAACCCTTTTAGAAGACTCCAGGTAAGAAAATTGTATTTTTATTTTAATTAAAATATAAATACTATATAAGTGATATTGTCGGTAGTTTACGCGAATGTCACACATTGAAATAAAACTATTTTTAACTGATTCTATCGCGATCAATTGATGTTATTTTATATTTTACATTGATCCCGACGTTTCGGTTGCTCTTCAGCAGCCACGAGTGTCCCCGTGACCATAGCTTCTAAAAAGCTTTAATTCAGTTTTATTGTTTTATATCGCACTAACCAGTGATGGGTTTCTGATACAGTGTCTTTTCAATTAGGTAAATATATTTGATGTAAGAAGTAGGAAGTCCATTTTCGAATTTATTAAGTTCGCTAGTTTTCATTATACAATTAAAGTTTATTGTATGAGTGTTTCCTTGCTTCTTGTAATGTCAACTTTGGATGGATAACTGACTTTAAGTTTTGTTCCCAGCTTCGGAAGTTGCCGCTCGTCTGTGCTACCTTTATTTGGGCTGCGGCACTGATCTTCGCAGCCCCAGCGGCTGTGTTCTCTAACACCGTCACTTTACATCTCAAGCACAACGTCACTATTGTATACTGCACGCCTTTTCCAAAGGACTGGGATAGCTATCCAAAGTAAGTCATACCTTATTTCGCTAAAAACCTAGATTTCATTCCTTTTGCAGTGAGTTGTTACCTGGACGACTGACGGTGAAATGAAGATTTAAAATTATTTTAATGATAAATAATGATGATGTAATCATCTAATACTTAAAGCTCCTGATAAAAATATTTGAGCCAGTTTTTCCTCGTATGAAATGTCTTAACACAATTGCAATTACTGGGTTGGCAAAATAAACAAATAAGAATGGGATTCATAGAGAATCAGAAATCAGATCTAGAGACTGACTCTAACAAATAGTTTTATCTAGTTTTAGTTTTTCAAATAAAATTACTTATTTGAATTATAAATTAGGTAGCGATTAGGCTAAGTTTAAACAATTCTTAACTTTTCTATGTGGTTCGATGTGGCTCCGATGATGATGATGGGCCATTCTGTTCTTGCTTGCTTCAATGCTTCATGTTTATTAAAAAAACTAGTAGCGCCCACGATCTCGTCCGCGTGGACTTAGATCTGGGTTTTATTATTTTTCGCGGAACCCTAATACTTTTTTCTAAAATAAAAGTAATCTATGTTACACTTTTTAATAAAAATTCCGTCAAAATCGGCATAGCCATTTCGTAAATTACCCAGAAAAAAATTAAAAATGTTGTTTCTCTTCCATACACGCATTTATTAAAAACCTCTTATTTTAACATTAGAAACAGATGCGTTTTAATTGTATTTATTTGTATAGAGTACTAGCGGACCCGACAGACGCTGTCCTGCCTTAAGAACAAATAAAATTAATAATTTTACCAATATCCTTCCGACCGCTGCATCTGTTAATGTGTCAGTCAATCAATCACGCTAATTCCAATCTACTGACAGGTATATCAAATGTCATAAGGTTACGTTATAAAAGTTAAATCGGTACCTTTTTTTTTTGTGCGGAAATCCCGGGGGCGGTTATGTCGGGCTTGAACCGACTAAAACCGCACGCCGTCTCGGGTCTACAGATGGGTGTAAGGTTACCCATAGAGCATATCCCTCGCACTCCGACTGACCCTGGGCCATTCGCAGTGTCCCCTCTGATAACAGCAGAGGGGTACCTGGAGCGACCACGCCGCTCCGCGGGCCTTGCAGGCCCGTCATACCCCGACCCCCTCGTGCATTGGGGTCAGCTGGCCCTGAAAAGGGCCGGTTGGTCAGACTCTTGGCTGTTGACATTGACGCCAGCTACTCCAGAGGAGCAATGATGCGTCATCGCCCACGTTGCCCAGGGTGCACCAAAATTGGAGGTGATCCAACCAGTCGCACCCCAATTAAATCGGTACCTTCTTCTGACAATAACAAACAACAAAAAAATAATTAACAAAATGGATACAGCAGTTCACGCGTGATGCCGTGACCAAGTGAAATAGGGATTCATTTTTATATTTATAGATTAATATAAAACATAAGGTATATAAGTATAAGAGGCAGACATGCATCAATATACTACTGTTAATATTTAAAAATAGGTTAGAAACTTATAACAATCTATCTTCAAGCTTATTACACTTGCTTTAATTGCCTTATCATAATCTTTAGATCTAAAAGCTACCAGAACTATTATAGGAAAGTAGTATTCAACCATACGGGCCTGACAGCCTTGATCGATGTTGATATTGACTGATCCTTTCGCAGTATAATATTAGTTACCAACTCGCTTTACGCCATAATTATATTCATATACTAGGTGTACCCGGACTTCGTCCGCGTGGACATAAACCGGCAACGCAAAATATTATAAAATAAAACGTAAAATTTTGTACACGACTGACAGAATAGTACATATATTATTTTGACTGTGGTTGTTTTTTTTTTTGTATTTGGCCCACCAAATTTTCCTCATTTCGACTGGTGTCTGATTCAGTGAAGTCACGTCTTCTCATCAGAAAAATCGAAACACTTTCGTTTGTATGATATCTGTCCTAATTTAACACAAAAGGGTTTTCATTCCATGATAAAAATCACATGATTATATAGACCATCAGGTCAAACTACCAGCTTTCACTTACTACTGCAATCAGTAGTAAGTGAAAATTCCAAATTCTAAATTAGAATTTCATTCGCTTATCTTAAAAAAGAAATGAATCATTGTTTTGAGACAAATGTGTTTTTAGAGTTGGAGTACATCTCACCTTTGAAACTAAAACTTGGCGTTTATCTTGAAACTTTTTCTTCTTTATTTGTTTACTGTGACTTTGGGACGTCAGAAAAAAAAACATATCTTGCTCGCCGCGCGTCGCAGGCGACTCAGGCGCCGGAGGTCGCTTAAATATAAACCGTAGATTAAATTAATTTAGTGAGGAAAATAATCACAGCGTATATTATTTTGAATTAAATCGGTTAGGAATTTAATTTCACAGTTTAGTTTTACGTTTAGTTAGGTTTAGACGATTACAGCCAAGCTAGTGACGAAGATAGCCTAAGGGCCATTTCCGTTACAGTTTTTCGACCTCCGTCCTCCATGAGCGCAGGCCTGGGGGTGACAGGTGAGGCCGCCTGTCACCCCAGCAGAAGCAGGCCGGGACGGTGGGGCGACTAGCGCCCCTCCCCCAAACCGGGGCAAGACGGGGACATCGTGGTTCCCAAACCCGAGGGGGCCATCTCGAAACCGGAGATGGCCCAGGGTCAGTCGGGGTGCGAGAGATATGCTCTATGGGCAACCTTACACCCCGGCGTCTGTAGACCCGAGACGGCGTGCGGTTTTAGTCGGATACTTCGCCCACAGAAGTCGCCTAAGTGGTGGCATTGCTTGACACTGGACTTAGTCAGCGTGTTGTGGCTGAAAGATTGCATCTAAGTCTGTCCCCTGTTCATAGAGTCTACAAACACCATCGGGAGACAGGTTTGTTCACCCGCCGTTCAGAATCTGGCAGAAATCGGGTCACTTCTGAGCGAGATGATATATTTATTGTAACAACTTCCTTACGAAATCGACGTCTTAACGCTTTAAAACTGCAGCAGCAGCTTCATGTTGTACGTAGAGTGGCTGTAATTGACTCAACCATTAGTAGAAGGTTGAAGGCACGTGGACTGGTACCGCTCAAGCCAGCAAATAGGCCGAAATTAACGTGAGCACGTGAGCACCTAAATTGGTCATACCTCCAGTGGAGCAAAGTTCTCTTTTCTGATGAGTATAAAATTATGGTGTATGGTAACGACGGAAGGAACAAGGTATACAGAAGAGATGGAGAACGCTTTGCACAATGCTGCATTGAAGGAAAGGTCGGCTATGGTGGCGGTAGAAAACATAAACTTGCAAGGTGTTTCGATTTTGTGATGAGAAATGTATATCTAAGTTTCAACATTATGATACATAATGAATATAAATATACATATATATATATATATATATATATATAATAACTTATGTCATATACCCACACGTTTAAAACGAATACCATAAATATAAAAAAAAATGTTTTTGTATAAACCGAATCGTGACATTTTGGTTGCACTTGCACACTAAGTAACATTATAATTTTTATTTTCTATTTCTTTTATTATAATTTTTTTATTTATATTCACCTTCGCAAACAGTAATAGTGTTGACCGAACAACTTTAATTCACTATGTAAACCTACTGTAACAGGCACCCACAGTACAAGCTTGGCTAGTGTGGGGCCAGCCACCGGCAATGTAGTACTTATGCTTAATGTTTTATGGTAATAAATAAATACTATAATATATTTTATTATTATTTATATGGACATGGAAACACGTGCATGTTATGAATTTTCAAGTTTTTAAAACGTGATAAAGAATAAAAGTACTGAACCAATTGAACCAAAGTAACCAAAGTGAGGAAGAGTTTGAAGAGTATAGCTGTTACTGCTATCAAACAACTTATTCAAAGATTATTAGTCTCTAGCATTAATTTAGCATTTTATATCCATTACACCGCGCCAACAACCGCGGTAGCCTAGTGGTATGGGTAATGGACTGCTGAGACGAGGTCTCGGGTTCGATCCCAGGTTTTACCATGGCACACACCAATGACTTTTCGATGCTTTTCGAAGTTATGTGTGTATTTATCGCAGGTTTAAAAGTGCCCGGTTAATGGCAATAGGCTCGCCACCTATTACATTGGGACCTAAACATAAACTGGCGAAATGTGGGTGCTAGCACCTCTGCCTACCCCTTCGGGGACATAGGCGTGAGTTTATGTTATGTTATGTTATGTTACACCGCGTGATGGGCACTCAAGAAGTCTATTATGCTAGTGTTAATGTCATCGGATTTAAAAAAATCCTAAGTGCTTAGCTCTTTTGTATCTATAGGACGAAAAGATGATATAACTTTGTTTAAATGATTTTTTTTAAGATCTGTGTGTTTTTAAAAAATATTGTAGAAAGCATTATTTTTTCTCATTTTTTTTGAGGTGAGTGAGACGAAGTCGAGCGAAAGCTCCTCATACCAGACTTCAGGATTTTCTTTGTCACAGGTCTCCTCCTAAACTACTAATCCAATCAGAACCAAATTTGGCATGATTAAAGAGGTCAATCAGAGGAAGGTTTATGGAATTACATAATAACCGCTCGAGACACTGTGACCAACATTGCAAGCAGCGATTCGCCTTGCAGACCTAGTTAGTTTGTTTTTATTACCAAAAAAGACAAAAAGACCCAAAAAGACAAGACAAGCCTACAGACACCTGTTTCACCAAAATAATCAGTCGAATGGCTGCTGTTGCAATTAAGCGTCCCGTAACTATCGTGACCGCTTAAATGATTAGATTTAAATATCATTATATTCATGTACATCTTCATGGGTACGTGCTTCAATATCAATCAAAAGAGTCGCAGTCCATTAAAATATTCAGTTGCCTTTCGATACAAAAATTGAATTGATTTTTCAATTGTTTCTAGTTAACATATTTGACTAAATCAATTAATTGTACGATTAATCAATAAGGTGCTACTTTTAGTCAAATTAAACAAATATCCTTTCGAGGGCTTACCCGGGGTGCCCGGCAATGGACACTTGGGGAGGACACCGTGCGGTTTTAGTCGAGACACGACATTACCACCCCCGCTGAATGGCGGGGGGGTATCCGAAGGGATTTCCACACGTAAAAAAAAACTGATTGAGTCGATTGATTATTTACTTTTACTGAAGTCATTCATCATCCTGTTCAGTTGTATTAAATTCATAATACAATGTGATAATATTGATTTGATAGAATAGTTCCTAAAACCTTCTGATATTCACGCATTACTTGCTTGTAGGTCTTTAATAAAGTTGGACACGTGCTGACATGATTATCCACTTTGATGGTTACAGAATAATATTAATATTGTGTGGTGAGTCTTAGTTAAACAATTAACTTGGGTAGAAAAGTTCACTTGTAGGTCTTGAATTTTGTATACATGTTAATTAATTTGGTGTCTTAACGGTCTGACTAAATTGAAAGTTTTATAATAATAAGGTCAGGTTGCAAGGTATATTTCGTCTTTAGTATACTAATAAGGTAGGAACAAAAACACGGCACAACTGGTAGTAAGCGCTTACCATAGTCACCGAACTTGCGCGTTTAGAAGTGTACCGGCGGTAATGATTTCTTCGTATAGGGTTGATCCTTGCGGTCCTCCAGTAAAGTGAACGGAACCGTGCAAGGCTCCACAACGGAGACGTAGACGTTTTTGAGAGGTGGTCAAACGTGTATATATATTTTTTATTACTTTATGGAAAAATATTTAAAAATCGAATGACAAACAGAACAAGTATTATTGAAAGATTAAGATTTGATTACTAAATATTTATAAAAGAGACGAATTCTCAGAAATAGTCTCGTACCACTAGCTGATTAATAGGAACAAAAAACTCACACTCACACAAAATCCGTTTGTTTCAGATGGATGACTCTAGCAAAAGCATTGGTATACTACGGCCTACCATTACTGGTGATCGCTTTTTTTTACTCACTTATGGCGCAGCGCTTGCTAGCCAGTACTAGAGAGTTGCCAGGTGCGTTACACGCAGGTCAAGGAGAAGCGCAAGCGCAGGCTAGAAAATCTGTAGCTTGTATGGTGCTTGTCTTTGTTATAGGTAAGTAGAATTGAGATCGATTTATAGTTGGATAATAATGCTACTTCTTAATCCGAGCGCCAATCCCGATTGTGTCCAAAGCTTGCATTTAAAAGTCCGGGCTCCACTCTTCTCTTCCTCCTTTCCATAAAATAGTTGAGTTCAAAGTGACCGACTGTGACTCCTTAAATGTGAGAGGAAAGCCTGCGCCAGAGCCTCATCCATCAATAAGCACATGAACAAGCTTGCGGGTGTGGTTGGCTTGGGCCGCGACGATCTCGGTGGAGCCCCATAGACCCGGATAAGAATAGGCACTGTGTCTTATAAATAACAGTATACTTTTAATAGTCCAGACATAAAAACCGGCTGAGTGCGAGTCGGACTCGCGCCTGAAGGGCTTTAATGTCTGTTGTGTTTTACCATTATCTATTAAAAATTTTAAGTTCTAAAATTTACCTTAATATTCAATTTTTTGTATCTTTTGGAATTTTTACTTTATTTATGCTGTAAGAATTCCGTTGGGCCTAGAATTGTCAATTTTGGTTAAAAGCAGTCTTTCAGCACAAGGGATAATTTCGAAAAAAAAAAATAGAAATTAAAGTAAAGGAGAATGCCCATGTCAGTATGGAAATCGGTTACACACTTTTTTTGCTGTCACATAAGTATAAACTGCATTAAAAAGCCTGCATTAAGTATTATATGAAATATTTTTAAATAACAAGTCGGGACGACGGGCCGATATTTCGTTATTCATTTTATTTACGACAACTTTGAGAAACACAGGTACTTATTTTTTACATACATTCCATTCTAACCCCCCTTTTGTTCTCGCAGCGGTCCGAAGTTCATTTGTGTTCATTCATTTGTGTTAAATCTTTGCAATTTTAAACGTTATTTGTTTATCCGTGGAGTCGACATCAATTTGAGCGGGATTGAGTCTTTTACTGCGTGCAAATATATTATTCATTTTGACACAGTATTTATTGCTTGTGCTTATGAGTTTAACCCACATCATAACATAACATTTATAACACTACGTTGTTTTATATACTAAAACACTTTTATGTGCAAATTGGACTTTGTGACGATGTTGTGTGTACCTTCTTTTTCTTTTTTTCGTGCGGAAATCCCTTCGGATACCCCCCCCCGCCGGCCAGCGGACGGTTGCCCATAGAGCATATCCCTCGCACCCCGACTGACCCTGGGCCATCTCCGGTTTCGAGATGGCCCCCTCGGGTTTGGAAACCACGGTGTCCCCGTCCCCGGTTTGGGGGAGGGGCGCTACTCGCCCCACCGTCCCGGCCTGCTTCTGCTGGGGTGACAGGCGGCCTCACCTGCCACCCCCAGGCCTGCGCTCATGGAGGACGGAGGTCGTTAAGCGACCTCCGGCGCCTGAGTCGCCTGCGACGCGCGGCGAGCATGTTGCGGGCTCGGCGGGCCGGGAGAATTCTGAACCTCTCCCGGGCGCGCTCCGCCACCTCCTTCGCGAGCATTACATGCTCGCAGAAGGAGGTGGCGGCGGCCCATGCGCTCGCGCTTCACACCATCGCTGCCGAGTGAGGGGACTCCCACCCCGATGACTGCCACGAGGTCACGCCTCGGCGCCTCCCACGCCGGGCAGTCTGCCAGCGTGTGCAGCCCTGAGTCCTCGCTCGCGTCGTTGTGATGACACTCAGGCGTTGGCTCCTTCCTGATCCGATGCAGGTGGTCCCCGAAGCACCCCTTCCCGGAGACCACCTGCGACAGTCGGTACGAGAGGCTTCCGTGTCGCCTCTCTAGCCAATCCTCCATGATGGGCCTTACCGCCGCAATTGCGGCGTGCCCTGCGCTTGGTTGCCCAAGTCGTTCCTTCCGCTCCACCACGATGGCCTGGCGGAGCTGGGACTGCACGGCCTCGATTTCTCGAGGCTCGGGATTCCGTCCCTGCTCCCGCACCTCCTTTCGCCACTGGTACAGTTGCAAAAGGGCTCTCGCCTCCAGGTCCCATGGCGGAGTTCCGGCAAGGAGACTCGCCGCCTCGAAGGAGATCGTGCGGTACCCGCGGATGACCCTGATGGCCATCACCCGCAGCGGAGCGCGCAGCATCCGCATACTTCCGGCCTTCAGGGCCTCCGCCCATATTGGGCACCCATACAGGGCCATGGACGCACGATCCCCGCGTAGAGTCTCCTGCAGGAGTCATCGGGCACCCTCATGTTGGGCAGCAGCCGCGCCAGAGCGAGAGCTGTGCCCTTCAGTTTGGGGGCCAGACTTCGGATGTGCTCTCCGAAGTCCTATCGGCCGTCGAGCACGAGCCCCAAATATTTCATTTGGGGCTTGATGCCGCTGCGATTACCTCCAACGATGAGACTGGATCCCTCAGGTGGCTTACTCCGAGGCCCATGAAAGAACAGGGCCTCGGTTTTATGCAGAGCCACCTCGAGACCCAGCCGCCGGATCCGCTCCACGACTTGAGCAACCGCGGTCGTGGCCTTCAGGGTCGCTTCGCGGTACGTCGCTCCGCACGCCGTCACGAGCGTGTCGTTCGCGTAGCACGTGACGGCGGCACCGTCTGCGAGAATGTTGTGTGTACCTTATGTTATTGTTATAATATTAATTTTATTCATTATTCAAATTCACACCTCTTAGTATTTATTATCAAAATGTTCGGGAACTACGAACGAAGACTTCTGTATTTTATAGAAATGTATGTATCAATTTTTTTGATGTTATCTGTGTGTGTGATGGAAATGTAGCTAATTGATGGTATTAAGGATAGTGAATTATTTGATAGTAGATATATTGTTTGGCGGCGTGACCGGGATTATTCGCTAACGCATCAGCTGTTAGTTGGAGGAGTGTTAATTGTTGTACGTCTTGAACTTGTTACCGACGTCCGCAGCGAATGGTGTTCGTCTAAGACCTATGGATAGTTTATGTCAATATTTGAGTTATGTCAATCAAAACCCAGAATATTCCATAAAATCAATATATTGACGGCCTCTGTGGCGTAGCGGTAGTGCATTCGACTGCTACGACAGGGGGCGCGGGTTCAATTCCCGCTCAGTGTAAATATTTATATGCATGAATATGTATATTTGCATTGTAAAAAAGTATATAAGTATGTTTATCCGCATTCTGGAACCCATAACACAAGCTAGTTAAACTATGCGTACTTTGGGTCTAGAAAGCGCTGTGTAGAATGACGTCCCTGAATTGGTAAGCAAGATTAGCCTCCGCGTGCCTTCCGCATTTCTGCGAAGAGCAAATCTCCTGGATATACCGGTTGTTTCAACGCCATATAAACAGAACTCATTTCTTATTAGAGCATGTCGCTTATTTAATACGGAGTGTCGTAAGGTCAATCTTGACTTGTTTGGAACCAGTATTGCGAAGATGAAAACCATACTTAGCTCATGGTTTTTCGAAAATTAACCGTTTTATTTTTTTTGTAATTCGGTTCAAGCCCGACATAACCGCCCCCGCTGGCCGACGGGGGGGTATCCGAAGGGATTTCCGCACGAAAAAAAAATGTTTTTGTTGTCTTTATATACAATCTTAGCTTTAACATGCGCGTCCATATCAATAGCCTATCTACTATATACTACATACATTACCAGAAACTAATATATACGTGGAAATTTGTAATTGGCCCATCTCCGGTTTCGAGATGGCCCCCGTACTTGCTCTCCACTGTGCCCTCTGCTAATCAGAGGGACACGTGGAAAGCTTCCGAACAGCCCCTAACAGGGCCGTCCTCGCCTCGGTCGGAGTTGGCCGTAGGCGGCAGCGTCTCTCCCACCCTAGGAGAGAGGCGCTGCCGTCTCCGGTGCCCAGGGTGCACCGCGTGGAGGTCCCCAACCAAGCACCCCGCCCTCTTCTAGTATCTAACTATTTGTAAACTAACCATTAGCTGTAAGTTGCCTTAAAATATAATAAATAAATAAAAATAAATAAATATAAACGCATATTGTAACAGAACTTGGGGTTATTGAGAAATTAAATGATTACAACGAGAAAAACAACAAAACAAGGAAATATTGTGACACTGACTGCTGAACTGACGTTGGAGTTTTCTTTTGAAATGTTTTAAGACAGGGATGTATAAATTAAGAGAAAACTACCACTAATATATAGAAATATTAAGATTACATAACTGCAATATATTTGAATATCACATTGCGAATTATTATCACGTATTATTATGTAACGATTTTATTTTAAAAAGATTGGTATATTTGCATTCTACGACCAATGGTTTATTATATATAATGGTAACCATTAAATTAAAATGGAAACGATTATTCATTCAAGTTTTATATCTTTATAATTTAAATTCAAACCCCAAGTTCTATAGAAGCCATTTAGGGTTGAAAATTCATACAATAATCAATATTATTTTTTAACATTTGAAATATTGACGCGAACGTCTAAAAGCGCAACCAAGAATGGGCATTCTCCTTTGGTTCTTAAAAGTTTTCGCGAAAATCTATATTTGCCGATGTCTTTTTACTGTGTTGATTCAGGCTTTGATTTTTATAAACCTAACAGGAACTATAGACCCCCCAGTATCTTGGTTACCCTGTAGTACCTGGTACCCTGTAGTAGTACCCTGTAGTAGTGTAGTAGTACCCTGGGGTTATCCTTTCGAGGGCTTACCCGAGGTGCCCGGCAACGGACACTTGGGGAGGACACCGTGCGGTTTTAGTCGAGACACGACATAACCACCCCCGCTGGCCAGCGGGGGGGTATCCGAAGGGATTTCCGCACGTAAAAAAAAAAGACCCCCCCAGTATCTGGTATAAATTTTAACTTGCTTAATCTACCCGTTCCTGAGAAAATCAGTGGTGATACACGGAGTGATAGACGGATAAGAGAGTGATCTTATAAGGGTTCCTGTTTTTACCTTTTGAGGTATGAAACCCTAAAAAGTGATGCATTTGTGAAGGATACCATTATAAATAGGTGTGAAATGAAAAATTGTAACCGTCAGTTTGTCTGATAGTCGAGTAATATACCCTTCTAATGTATTTGGCGGAGCGAAAAAAGGTCGTGGGTTAAAAGATGTGAACTGATGTAGTAGCTTAACGCATCGTATCTGATCTTTTTTGCAGGTGATAAATATCGTGCGATAGCCGTGATAAGCAGAGTATTTTGTCTTAGTATTTAGTCTTTTTATAAACCTCGTTAAATATTTTTGTAGTAATTATCTACATAATTATATGACTTAAAATATATGTTTACTGTAAACAGTATGATGGGCATGGGGCAAATTATCTCAATGTCAATCTCTCCTAGTGTTGCACACGTCCATGTGGCCGTGTGCTGGTCTGCCACCTCAGTGGTATAAAAAAATATCTTGCTGGCTGCTAATCCAAAGTCTTAATACTCTCTACAATCTACATATGTCAATATTGCACAAATTCATCACCATCGCCGCCCTCTTATTCAGATTGACCAACACAACA
The DNA here is from genome assembly GCA_946251805.1 of Cybosia mesomella. Taxonomy (NCBI): domain Eukaryota; kingdom Metazoa; phylum Arthropoda; class Insecta; order Lepidoptera; family Erebidae; genus Cybosia; species Cybosia mesomella. Next base: position 8,574,031 of record OX276406.1, read on the forward strand.
TTGAAATTGTTAATTGGTTGAGGTTTCTAATATATTTTTTTTCTAAACTGAATAGTTTGCGCGAGAGACACCTCCAAAGTGGTAAAATGTGTGTGTGAAAAACTAAAAAAAATATATGAAGTACATTACCACGTAAACTTCCAACGAAAATTGGTTTGAACGAGATCTAGTAAGTAGTTTTTTTTTAATACGTCATAAATCGTAAACTGCAATTTACCTTTCATTCAATGAACTCAAATATAAAAAAATATAAAAAAATATTATGTTACTTGCTGCTGCGGAACCCTTAAAGGGCGAGTCCGACTCGCACTTGGCCGCTTTTTTTTATGTCCAACAAAGGAATTTAACTGAAATAAAACTATTTTCAACGGATCTATCGCAATTTATTTGATGTTATTTTGTACACAACCCAAAGCCAATTCCGTCGATGAGACTTTATCTGCTCAGAAACACGACTTCGCCGCAATGGGTGTGTACCTTGGGGGGTTTGCTGGATTGTGGATGTCGCCGTGGTGCTGGTCTTAAGTGGAGCACTTATTATGGGTAGCCTCGAAGAGTACTTGAATTTTCCATAATGAAAGAGAGATTTTTTCATGTATCTTCATTTATTCCTTGTGAAGAGGAGAGAGCACTTCTCGCTTGATTTTCTAGTTGCCGACTGAGGTGTCGAATCAAAATATAGCGGCTTTTTATAGTCTTTCGCGGCTCGTTAGCGACACTGCGGCTTAACGACTTTTCGTGGATATACCCTAATGGTCGATCGGTCAATCTTACAAATATGCGTTTATTTTCTATTTACAATGATTTATATACCGTATTATGTATTCTAATAGGTAGTAGAAATAAGGTGACACGAAATAAGATACAATTTACACTTATAGATCGGTAAACAATGACGATTTCTTCGTCGCAAACTTATAACTATTATACACGATTATTCCTATAGTTTTTTGGTAAATCAGTTTAATTATATACACTATCACTTATGTACTAACTAATTTAACCTTATGTACAAGTTGTTCTGCACATATTTTATATTGTACATTGATCCTGGTGTTCGGTTACTTTTCAGCAGCCATGGTCACGGGGATTGTTTTTTAGACTACATATAATTTAGACTACGTATATACAAACAAATTTAACGACATAAGCAATCAAACTGTGACGCAGATACCTACGAGTACATGCCCCTTCCTATCATGATCGTCGTCCGAGCCCCATTCCCAGTTGTATCTAAGGTTTGCGTCGATCGTTACGAATCATATTATATTAATCTGTTGCTTATTAGGTCAGTGCTAATTCGTATGATTTCAAGGTTTTCCTTTAATTTGTGTTTTTTTAGTCTTTATTAATTAGCTTATGAAATCTATTGATTGGCCTATTAAAAGTGCAGGATATACCATATTCGACATTGTTAACTACCTTTTGTAATGTAATGTCGGTAATACCACATCCGACTCTTTTCTTACTTTGAATATGTATCATATTAGTCGTATGTGGTACTACCTACATATTCACTAAACCCACATCCTACAAATTACAGAACCATTTACTTAGTAATTTTTCACATATATAGAAAAAAAAATCATTACCATGTACATAAGCTCTTAAACGTATATATATATAGTAATTTTTTGTAAGCCTAACTCGTATATTAAAAAATATAAGCTATTTTAAACTTCAACTCGCTCTCCTGTAAAATTACTGTTTTGCAGATCCTACATTTTTAATAGGTACGGGCGGTTTAATGAGTCTTACAGTCGGATTAAGTGCCCTTCCATTAATAGGTAGTTCCGTTTAATATTCACAGAGGTCAATGTAGGTGTAATGTAAAAGTTAAATTGAGATAATTAAAACTTTTTAACTCTCAAACTTTCTATCATCTTGCAATTTCATTTTATATCATACGAGCTGTTCGTGGTCACTCGAGTGTCGACTTTGTCCGTGGGTTTTCCTAAATTTTCTTTTAAAATTAACCTTGTCCTGACGAAATTATCTGTATTAAAAAAATATCATTCGAATACGTCGAGCCTTTCTCAAGTTTTGTGCTTAGCACAATCCATCTATACTAATGTTAAAAATAGGAAAAAAATTGATTGTTTGATTGTTTGTTTGTATTGAATGGCCTCCGAAAGTACTGTACCGATTTCAAAAATTCTTTTACCATTAGAATGCCACATTATCTCTGAGTAACATAGGCTACTTTTATGCCGATATTCCCACGGGATCAGGACTTAAGGAAACTGCGCGGCGATGTTACTTTGCCTAGTAAAGCATTCCGCGAAGGCTCTACGCCACTCTACGCTGACAGTATGAATAGTAGATTTATTACATTTTTAATAAAAAATAGTATTCGCCTCATTGCGATTACTCAAAATTGGTTTTTTGTTACACTATTTATTCAGTAGTAATTAATCGTGCGAATTTATTCGACTGATTAATTGCACTGATTTAATTGTACAGTGTGTTATCTCTCGTTACATTTGGAGTGTTGCATTTTGTCAGCGCCGTTTCATTGAACCATATCATAACCATGTGCATGGTCGTAAAATTAAACTTTGTATACATATAATACGAGTAGTGTATCATTTTCGTTGTTTCTGCAACGGTCTGTTTTCAATAATTGTATTTCGTTTTTAATTTCTAGGTCGGTTTTATGATTTTGAACTGAGTATAATAAATTTATAATGATACTATAGGATTGGTTAGACAGACGTAAGATTAGGCTAAAGCATCTCCTATATAAGCGAAAAGGTCCATTTCGATGATTTAGTCTACTCCGAGGCAAAAAGTCTCGGAGTACAGTCAATAACAAAAGTTGATAGGTATACACTGCAATAATAGGTATTTACCTATGAAATTGCCGAAATTTTCTTACAAATTCATGAGTTCGTTATTCCTGTAATTGAATAGCTATTTCCATTATTTATATTTTGTTTGAAAGTTGATTTCAAGATTTTACAACTCTGTATTAAATTTTGTTTTTATTGGCCGCTTGATAAATTAATTCGATCTTCAAAAATAGTACTTCCTAAATACTGACAAATTTCGTATTACTTATCAGCTGTCACTTTTCAAAAATGTAATAAAAGTTGCTGTTTGTTAGCTTAATGTTGTCTCATTCATACACGAAAAATAAACATAAAATTGGATTTGTCATTCCTAAAAAAAATGCAAAAATGTTAGTACTGAAAATTGGGTTTCCTCCAATTTCTTCAAGAAAAACAGCAATTTCATATGTAACGACCTAATATATAATTGACGTATAATTAGTTTCATATTCCCGAGAAGACAAAGTTAATATAATTCATGTTTTGCATATTTTTTATGAAAGAGTTAAGAGCTAAGGCGATCAATAAAATAAATTTTGTTAGGCCACTTTTGACGTTGACTGTACGTCAGAATGAAACTTTAGACAGCTTAAGTTTACTACAACCAGGGCCTTCTGGCCTGGTTTTTTTACTAATAGGCGTCTACACGCAAATTGGGATATAACTCATTACAAAAAGGATATAAATATATATCTTAATATAATACTTCTGAACGTGTGTTTGTCACCTAATTCCTCCTATCTGCTGGACCGATTTGGACGAAATTTTGTGCGTGTATTTCAATGGGTGCCTGACAATACAATTAGACCCAGCAAGTGGCGCTGCTGTCGATATATCACCAAATTTGATTAATGTAATGCTGATTCTCCGGGCAGGACAACGGCGTCTGCTGTGTCCGCTAGTTATATTATGAATGCGAACGTTTGGATGGATGGGTGGATGTATTGGCTGAATGTAACAGAATGAGATTTTGCAAATTGATAGTTTATAGATTGAAATAACACATAGGGAATAGCTTCCTGTTGGTTACGGCAACGAGATTAGTATTTCACGCGGGTGGAACTAGTTAACAAATTGGCTAAAACCTATGATTTATACATGATTTAAATGCTAACGAGTGTCGTTAAAGTTCAAAGTCGACTGAAATTTTAATTGATCTAAAACTTGCAGCTAGGTAATCTCTACATTTTCTATTTACGGCTCGGAACTTGGTGTAGGTTCTAAATTTGAATTTACATAGTAAGTGGGGCCAAACTCGCTACTAAGTTTAAGTGGTTTTGCGTTCATCAAGGCACAAAACATATTATGTAAGGTTACTTGAATACTTTGTAACAATATTCACAGTCAGTCTGACTGGTATACATAGTGTGACAATGACTTGGTCTTACTTCGCTTCTTCTTTTTAGAGTTCCGTACCCAAAGGGTAAAATGGGTCCCTATTACTAAGACTCCGCTGTCCGTCTGTCTGTATGTTCTTCTATCACCACGCTGTATCTCATGAACCGTGATAGTTAGACAGTTGTAATTTTCACAGATGATGTATTTCTGTTGCCGCTATGATAACAAATACTAAACATCTGAATATAACAAGTATTCAAGGGGGCTCCCATACAACAAACGTGATTTTTTTCGGCAAATATGCCCCAGGAAAAGTTAAACTGTCTTGGAACCTACATTAAAATTAATCAAAAATAAATTGGGAGATTTAGAAATTACACAAGTAATATTGTACGGTTACGAGTTACAATTTTTTTTAATATTTAATATGTCATTATATTCTGTGAATAAATACATGTTTTCATCTTGTTATGATAATATTCTATTAAGTAAGTAAACTAAATGTAAATAATAACTAAATAAAATAAAAACTTTTACATATGTATGTAAAAGTTTCGAGTCGTAAAATTCCTCCGCATCATCACCGACTGGTAAGGCTTTTATAATATCCAGCCTTCTGGTCACGTGTAGTTTCGATCAGCCGCTTTACAAAGACTTTGTAAACAAAACGGGCACTTGGACTCAATGGCCCCAGCGTCTCAACACCAAACGGCTCAAATATATAACGGCCTACCAAATTTCAGTATTTACAAGTTAGTTTTACACATTTATTTACAGCAAATATGCTGACACGAAAGGTGTTTTGGGACATAAACTAATTACTAAAATCTTATTATTAAATATCTCTCTCGTAACTTCTGAATGATATTACTCTCAATAAATTTGCGTAAATACTTGCGTATTAAGAAATAAATTGAGTTTACAAATTTAACAGTTAAATTATATTACGGAAGGTAAATTTGATTCCAATGATACATATCGTAAGTATAACATAAATGCCAAAACTTCTATCAACTTAAACGAATCAGAACAAAATCAGCGATTTTGTACAGATTTGCACAGAGTTTATTTTTGAATCGTATTACATAATAATGTCAAACCAGCTGCGCACCCTGAATTCGCGCTGGTATAATTATAGCACCTTACCCATGGACTTTCCGAAAATTTTCTTTCATACTAACCTTATCCTTTTTTTACGTTTGGAAACCTCCGCGGGCTTTCACCCCGTCGGTGCCAACGATGAGATGGGCGTGTCGGAATCGGACTGACTAAAACCACACGGTGCCCTCCCCAAGTGTCCATTTTCGGGCACCCCGGGTAAGTCCTCGCAAGAAAATAACACGGTGATTACCGGCGGACTTTGGCCTCGCGGCCTCGCCAATGGTTTGATCGCACCGACGGTGAGTTGGCAGGCGGTTGTAGGACACACACGACATGCCTCCATCTTGGCCTGCTTCTGTAAGGATAGCGAGTTGGCCAACTGCCGTCCTCAGACTCCGATCATGAAGGTCGGTAGTCCCGGGCTCAACTCAGGGGGCAGGTTTCTTTCCAGCTCCTTCTCCGTCGCCTCTTTCGAGCTCATTACATACCTTATCCTGACTAAAAGAACACAAAAAATTTACTTTTATTTGTATTAAAAACATGTTATTTTCAGTATTCTTCGTGTGCTTCTTGCCGTATCACGCCTTCGAGATGTGGTTCCATCTCTCTCCAACCGCTCAGGCTGACTACAATGATTGGACGCACGCTCTCAGGATAGTGGGTTTCTGCCTTAGGTACGTAATTTATTCTAACACAATTTTGTATCTAGATGAAAAATAAATCACACCCAAGAGAATACTGCTACTAAATTTAATCATACATCATATATAGTAATAAAAATCTGACGTAGCAACATTAAATTTCTTTTTTAATAAGTATAAGCTGCATAAAATTTCGAGCCTGTACATCTTTAGAATTTTATTTACTATCGGATTCTAATTAGACTTCATGCAGTTTACGTCCAATTTTTTCAGCGATTTTTACACTAATTTTGAGAATTCTTATAACAGCAGGATCTACAAATTCAAAGTCTCTTAAATATGGAATACGACAAATTATAATTACCACTTTTGCAATTTTCATTTACTATAGGCACCGTTTTAAATGAGTTAAACCGTTTGATAATTTAGGTGATGAGCTGTAAATTGACAATTAACAAAGTTACCAAATTTTAGCCAAACGAGTTTTATTGAAGTTAATGAAGGAACTTGGCTTGATAAAATTAAATTGTCCTTCAAATACAATTAAAATATTTGTAGTCGCTTTCAAATAAATGCCCGTGCATTTCCAAAGTGACCAGGACAAATGAAAAGAAATGTTGTGTGAAAGGCAGCGTGTATATCTGCGCATCTGCCTATATATTTTGGGATAGGTAGAGATAGAGTCGTGTCTATTAATAGTTTAAAAAATAAGCTATAGCCTGCACTGGTGAATTCTCAATCGAATCATTTTTGTGTGTGTGTTATGCTCTGCTTCTATTAAATAAATGTTAGTTTAGTCTTAAAATGGAAATATGGCAGCTACCTTTCGATTCTACATAAGTTAACCCATAAAATTATTTTGATCCATGCATTAGTTGCTTAGAATTTTATCAGAGAGGATGAGTTTACCTGATCTCAGTAAATGAAATCGATCAGAAGTTATACGTAGGTACCTATGCATAAATTATTTATAGCTTCCGTCCACTGCTTCACTGCATCGTAATTATTACACAAAAATTATAATAATTTGGATAATTGGATATCCAAAAAAGACTTTCCAAATACAATCAGTTTGGTCAGCCAAAGGGTGATAATTTGGTGGTTGTTTGTATGTATAAAATTGACAGTGTGTGAATGACTATATTCGTGCGTCTGTTTTTGTATATATGTAAGACACATAATACACGTTGATGTGAAACGTTGGAGACCACATGATCTTGAGCATGTTATAATTAAAATATCCAAAAACTAATAAAGTGTTATTTCCTTAGCTTTCTGAACTCTTGCGTCAACCCAGTTGCTCTTTACTGCGTGAGTGGAGTATTCAGGCAACACTTCAACCGTTACCTGTGCTGCCGCCGAGGTACTTTGCACCCCACTTGCAGCTCCAGGCTTTCTAGAACTGCTGTCTGCGAGACCTCGTTCAGGAGCACTCATCGGCATCGGTGTAACAGGTTGGGTTAAACAGAATTTTAGTAAAAAATAGGACACATTCGGCACCACCAGAGAGGTCAGGTGACAGTCACTCCGTTAAAAGGATCATATAAACCAGAATGAAAAGGAGGAGAAGGTTAATCCTTCTCCGCCTTTTATTTCTGGTTTAATGATGGTGCAATCGGCAAAAACGTCAAGAATAGTAATAATAGATGATTTTCGTCTATACTTACTAAATTGATATCAGATAACCTTGACAGCCGTAGATATAAAGTTAATAAATGAACTATAAATTATAAATATAATAAAATAAATATAAACACAACATTTTTGAAACATTTTTTTAAACATCCAATTAGATTTTTTACTCCTGTTGACCTAAATCAAGATTGGCAGCTTAGGCGTTACTTTAGGATCTAGAGCTCTCCAATCTTATACTAACTTGGCGTTTGTTGCTATATATTTTCCCGTATAAAAGCTGACAGCCGACATACCAAGAAAAAACAATAAGCGAACCTTGGGCTGCAAAGTGGAAACTTTTGACGCAGCAGGATTAATATAATATTAGAGGTACGTTCAGTAAGGAATAATAAGAATAGAACGTACCTCTCAACATAAATATAACTTGAACATAAATTATAACAAGTTATCATATTACTTCCATTTTCATTTCAAACTTTTGAACTTGATGATGATTTCAAAAATAAGACAAAAGCTGAACCAGAAAAGACAAAAGAAACAGCTAATAATTTTCTTTTCATAAAATCTTTGAAACAACGTTCATTATCAGAACAAATGCCTAAAGAAAACGACGCACAAAGACCACTGAGTCTTACTCACCTTTCTCACACGTATCTTGCTTCCTAATGAATTCAAATGTCGTACTACAAGCAAATTGTTATAAGATAAGCTCGAGTAAATGGTTCTTTGTGTTACATTTAGCAATTTACCTATGCTTACTGCGTATTCCACACGAATAGGTACCTACTTCTACTAATTTGATTACAATTTCTAAACTACTTTTTTTTTTTTTTTTACGTGCGGAAATCCCTTCGGATTTCTAAACTACTAGAAATTGCAAATGTGTTAATAATATAAACTATACTATAAAATTAACGATATAATCAAAAGTTGTGTCAGTGAGATTTATAAAACGAAATTCGGGTAGATGTTTATTCCAAATAGATGTATTTACTGCTATTAAGTTGGAACAGATACGTGAGCACATCTTTTTTCTTCGTTTTTATATTGGATATCAATTAATTAACTATTTATATTAAGAAATATTCTAAATAAAAAAAATCGGCCAAGTGCGAGTCGAACTGACCCATGAAGGGTTCCGTAGCAGCAAGTAACATATTTTTTTTATTTTTTTTTTTATATTTGACTTGATTGAATGAAAGGTAAATTAGGATTTACGATTTATGACGTATTAAAAAAAAAACTACTTACTAGATCTCGTTCAAACCAATTTTCGGTGGAAGTTTACATAGAAATGTACATCATATGTTTTTTTAGTTTTATGATTCTCTTATTTTAGAAGTTACAGCCCGACCCCCCCCCCCCCATCCCTGGACATACATTTTACCACTTTGGAAGTGTCCCTCGCGCAAACTATTCAGTTTAGAAAAAAAATGATATTAGAAACCTCAATATCATTTTTGAAGACCTATCCATAGACGTATCAAACACGCATAGGTTTGATAAAAAAAAAATTAACTAAGTTTTATTTTCTATTTTTGTGACATAATCTTAATTCGGTTCACAGAACATCTACTTACTAAGTTTCAACAGCATAGTTCTTCTAGTTTCGGAAAAAACTGGCTGTGACATACGGACGGACAGACAGACAGACATGACGAATCTATAAGGGTTCCGTTTTTTGCCATTTGGCTACGGAACCCTAATGATATTACCAAATGATTTCAAAATAATAATCATATCATCCAAATCGCTCCTAACATAAAATGAGATTGAACACGTTTGCACGCATAATTTGATCAAAGTAGGTGTGTATGTTACTTCGATTAATTTCATTTGAATCATAGATTCAAGCATCGATGGATATATTGATAGTTCTCATCAAGTAATCTTCTTCCATATATACATCACATTTCATCTGAGTTGATCTACTTTTATGATTTTTCTACCATACCTTTCACTGCCACGTATAAATGTGGGACAATCATCACACACTCTATCGACATGACATGCCCAATTCGCGTCTCAAGAGCAGGAAAAGCTTCCTGCGGTCCACTGTTGCCGTGTAGGGCCAGCCTGAGAGTGCTCGGTGCCGGAGGTGGCTCACGGAAAATCTTCCGCCTCCAGACTATATCCAGCCCACCGAAAACTTACCTCCTGGGCATGGGCTGCAGTGGACGACCTGGAAGTCCCTTAATAGATTAAGGTCCCAGGTTGGCTGCTGCAGGGCAAACCGGGTAAAATGGGGCTACCTGGATGCTGGGGGCGGCGGCTGTGACTGTGGTGCACCCCTACAATCAATGCACCACCTACTGTCGTGCCCACTAAGCCCCAATACGTGCACAATCGAAGACCTGAATGGAGCAAGTGAGGTGGCGGTCAATGTCACCAAGTTCTGGGCTGGGCACATCTAAAGAAAAATATAGGAAAAAAAAAAATTGCCATCGACACGATGAAGAAGAAGATGGTATTATGAACCAGGCCCGTCTTCTTTGTTATAAACTTTTTGCTCATATAGGCACTATAGCACATCGTTCAATATTTCGTTGGAATCATTTTGATGTTTTTGGAGTATTGTTCAATGTGTAATCAAGTCTAATCAAAAGTTTTATACAAAAGCTAGTTTTGCTGAATCGAAAGATGCCCAAGTAAAGCCTTCAACCACATAAATGTGATTAATTCTTTCTATTACTTTTTGAACAACACAATTACTGAATTATTCTGAATTTCTTGATATTTACAAGCATTATAATTTGATACTAGCTGTTGCCCGCGACATCGTACGCGTTAAATTCGGAATAGATTAAAGTGTTTAATTTTGCTTCGAACCCAACATGTATTAGGTTACCTATTTCATCGTCATATTTTCAATCAGTTATTATGAAGAAGTAGAGGTTTATATGAAACATAGAAATTAATTCTACCCGGTTCCATAATATAATAGCGTGCTGACATTTATTATCAAAGGTCGAGTCTCTATTCAACTATCTTTTACAAGTAACTCTGTAGTTTCATAATTTTATATTTAACTGCTCATCACCTTAGCTATAGCATGATGATGTATAGTCCGAACGTTGACCATGTCTGGCTTCTATCGAACTGCAGAAATTTCCTGATGATCTGCTTTGTAAAAATAAAGAAATTATAAATAATAGATTTGATCAATTTTATCCTGCTGCTCCTATCTCACTTAAAATAGCGTGATGCTAAATAGCGCAGTTTATGACCATACCCTAGAAAAATGTTCATGCAAAATTTCAGATGAATCTGTTCAACGGTTTTCAAGTGATGCTCGGACAATAATAAAAGCAGACAAACAGACAATTTTTGGCATCGGTATCTTTATTTTCGGTAATATTTTGCCGTTTTAGTCACAGAAAAAAATGTATTTTTTTGTCCTGTGGTTTTAGTTATGACATATGATTTTATATTCTCCTTCTAAATTCCTTCATTTGAATAGTCGATAGGTTTGGTTTTTTTTACGTGCGCAAATCCCTATGGATACCCCCCCGCCGGCCAGCGGGGGTGGGTATGTCGTGTATCGACTAAAACCACACGGTGTCCTCCCCAAGTGTCCGTTTGGTTAAGAAAAATATTAGCGACTTACAGTTTAGAGCCAAATTTTCACAATTTTTTTAACAACTATCTGTGGATACTAACTTCGGCTTTTAAGATGAATCTAACGGTACCTTAATTTATAGTAATACGGATGGATGGATATCCATTTAGTAGATAGGGACTTGGTAATAAACACAAACATGCCTACACAGAAACATACACGATACACCTGAATACACGATACCCTTTAGTGGCAGTCCGGGTAAAAGGTGTTGGACCTTCTGCGTTGGCAAGACGAGTGTTTGTATCAGGGACCTTAGCACGATAATTTCCTCAACGGACGATGTGGTGCCCATCCCCACGCGTCGTCGTCACAGAGCGTGAAGGTCGCAATACAAAGCATATATAACTTCTGGAGTCCCTATCATCTGTGACATTTGGATGTTAGAATTACCAAACTAAATGAAAACTATTTTGCATGAACAGCTGTTGTTCATTAGGGATCGTTGTAAACTTAGAGTTTGAGTTTATACCTTGGCATGAAACTATGAAATGTAGGTTAAAAATATTGTCAAAATTCACAAGGACAAAATAAAGAAGCATTTATCTCTTGATGACCCAGTTCAAAAAAAACATTATCATCAATAACAATAAAAATAAATAAATATTCTCGGACTAACTACACAAAGCTATCTAGACCCAAACTAAGGATAGCTTGTAATATGGCTATATAGCTATTATAATACTTACGATTATATACAAATATTTGCACTGAGCGGGAATCGAACCCGTGAACTCCGGTATAGCCAGCGAATGCTCAACAGAGAGGCCACAGATGTCATCGCATTAAAAAAAATCTAAATTACTTTAAAAGTAATTTCAATAAATCGTAAATTATTCAGCCACTAACAATGATACAATTACCGGCAATGCTTGCAGTTACCGACAATAACACCGATAATATATCGGAGAATTTCGAATATCTGGGACGCATCTAGATGGCTCAGTTGGTCAGAGCATTCCCCCTGTAAGGGACTGGTCGCGGGTTCTCTTTTTCCGATCTAAATCGATTAGACATTTTTTTTTTTTGATACATTCAATATGATAATACTTCGGCTACAAGACTCGAAATGTAGCAAAACATTAGCATCTCATCCAAAAAGGTCACGTATTTATTATTAAATAACTCCACAGTGGGAGTTTGTTGGACTGGTTGGTATATGATATATAAATCATAAACTACAATGCATGGTACAGCCATAAAAGTAAATTATTGCTCATTGTCAGCTCAGGACTGTATTGTGGTGAATGTAGAAAACCCGTGGAATTTCAAACAGATTTTGCATTCTGTCGATGTGTAAATATTATGAATAATTCAATAAAACACCGAGACGCATAATATATCAGAAAATTTCGAATATTTAACCCGTGTCCAGGTAGCTCAGTTGGTCAGAGTATCCCCCTTCCCCTGGATGTTCACTTTTTCCGAACTAAATCTATTATTATTAAGCCTTTATTGCAGAAACTAAACATACAGTACAATCTTTTCACCGAGCTTATAAACTAGCAAATCGGATTTTCGGTTTAGTGTTCAGCGTGTTCTGTGACACATAGGCCTCTTCCAACTGCTTCCATTCATTTCTGTTTTTGGCTGGTCTTGATCAGAAGAAAGTTACAAACACATTGATTAAATACACACTTAACAATTGCTAACAGAAGCAACTAAACACACAACATATTAAGAACACGACAAGTAAGACAGGAAAAGAAGGCACCTTACAAAATTATAGGTTACATACGTCCATACACTATACTCGTATAAGCATTTGAATTCTAGCATCCTCTTTAACTTGAAGCTCAGTATTACATAGTTATATGCCATTAAGTTAAGTCGAACTTCTATTGTTTATATTAAACTATGTACGATAATACAAGGCATAAATAACTAATGATAAATACGACTAGACATAAAGGGTTCAAGACAAACAATATTCCCTTAACATCAATAGCGACCGTACTTATCAACTAATAGCTAGCATACTCTTCATATCAATAGCCTATTACATTGGTATTATAATTTTAATGTTTACTAAAGGGTTATTAACCTTCATCATTCTCATAGTGATTTCCCAGTTGTGTCCAAAATTTGCACTTAGAGTCCAGTATGTCGTCTTTTCCGGGATCGACTACCGTCTGATCTCCCAACCTCGATAGGAGCCTCGTCTGTTAATCAGCGGGTAAGCTTGGCTTAGCCCCGACGGTCTTGGTAGGGATCCTTCATTGTCATTGGGATCCAAACACCCAAACTAATTTTTAACACCGTGTAAGTAAAAGTCCCGTAAAAGCAACATAAGCCAAAAAAAAAGCAGAAAGAATAAGCGTACCCTGGGCTCAGAAGTGAAAGGTTCGGATGCAATCGGAAACGTCGCTAAGATGATGATGATGATGAGAACTTAGCAACAATATCACATACCAAAAAATCTGCTACGTAATATTCCTGTTACTTCAACGATGATAGTTTGTCAACTTTTACAGGAACCCGACAGAGAGTGTAGTAATATCAAACTACGATTACGGAAGTTCTAAGAAGAAGAGCAACATTATCTCCAGAAATAGCACTGACGGGGTCACCATCATGACTATCCGGGATAGCAACGACTTCCTGACTGGAGACATCAACGACAAATGCATAAACAGATAGGAGTTCCACCGTTTTCGATATAGAGTGATCAGACTTCATGTTAGGGGTCATTAATTTTTAAATCAGGGCTATGATTGATTTTGTGCATATAGTTCCAGAATGTGATGTATTTTGACTAACCATTGTAAGTGTCATTAGATATGTGTATATGGCTGTTCATAGATTTAATGGTAATTATGTATATTGTAATGATTGGAAGTGAAAGCGCGTATAGGAATGTGTGATCTGCATATTTTTGTATTCTGGAAAAACTGTTACTTGGTGTTATTAATTAACTACAACTTTAAATATGTATATTATTAAATAGTTATTAGCGCTAACTATAAAATAAAAAAAGAACAACAATTATTTAAGTGCAATCCTTTGTATCAGTAATGTTAATTATTTGTATCATCAATGTATAGTATTGTAAGCATTGATTATTATGATGTTCTCTATAATTTGTTGTGTTTAAATCGGCAAAAGAGTGAGTATAAAAAAATCCGTTCCCGCAGGGGGATCGCACAGGTAGATTTCGTGAAGCAATTAATATTATTTTTTAACATGTTTAATTTTTTTCTCGAAAACGGTAACTTTAGCGAAAAACTTTTCAGACATTTATTTTAGACTTAAAAATGGCCTATCGATTAAAAATGTTTCCGAAGCCAAGAATGTTCACCGGTTAGAAGTTATGATTTTTTTCCCGAAAAAATTTGGTTTTTCCCCCCTCCACTTTTAGTTAAAGTTTTAATCTTATAGGTTTATAATTAAAAGTTGTTGGTATTCATGTATACTATGGGATAAAATTAGAACGGTTCGAATATCTTCCATGGAACGTGAAATTTTGAGGAAAAACTGATTTCACAAAAAGTGAGGCCCTACCGTCCCCTTAGGCCGGATTCCACCCGTTCACGAACTTAAACTAAGTTTACACCCAAGCAATTTTTGACCGCAGTTTGAAAGCGATCGGGGCAAAAATGCGACCGTGAGAGTGCCGCAAATTTTGGGAAGTGGAACCATACATACATATATATATATATATATATATATATATATAAACTTTTTGACCAGTGGTCATTTCCGACTCAGGGGGTCATAACTAGACCTCCTATGAAGATTTTTTTTTTAAATTCGACAGTAGTTAAGAAACCAAATAGGCAGATCGATTTCATCGAAATCTACCTAAAAGTGTAATATAAATAGCATTTAATGCTTATTTTACATATTGAAATTACTTTTCCATTATTTATTTATTTTACAAATTGATAATGTACTTTGTTGATGACTGGTCAAGTAGTTAAAACCGATGTGAAGCTGTAATAATAGATGTATATACGGCTAAGGAGATAAGAATACACCTCTACATATATATCTCCACATGTAAAGGTTACTTATCTCCTTGGCCGGGTGTACCTATATATGTCGTAAGACTGCCGGTTAGTAGCATAGAGGTCCAACATCTTATCAATAATTTAATCAATTTAGTCAATCAACAGTCAATCTTAAAAGTAGAAATCGTTTTGAGATTTTAGGAATTAGTTATTGAGCAAAGTCCACAGGTACACAGTATTTCAAAGCCGTAGATGGCCCAGGGTCAGCTGGGTGCAAGGGCATTGCCTTATTAGGCCATTTTACACCCCGATTTAGAGATCTGAGACGGCGGCGTGGGGCATCTTATGGGATTTTCGCATAAAAAAAGACGGAAATAGATCTTAAAAATCAAAATCATGACAATCAGTCCCCCCGTTCTCGAATTCTAATCGGTATCACTAACACAACTTTTTATTTTGTATTTTAAAAATATAGATTTTGACTAAAATATATTTCACAATTTGGTAATTAGATTTCTGACTTTATAATCTGAGAAAATCATCATGAACTGTTGACGCTGACTGAATTCATTAATTATATTATTTTTATTTTATGGAATCTTTTAAATAAGATAATGGGGTCCTAATTATTATTAGCACTGACCAGAGATAAATATATTAATTAAGAGTTCATATAGCTGCCATTTGAATTGAGTAATTGAAGTTGAGTCATATCAACGCATACAGTATGAAACTGTGAGACTTAACTTCGATGTCTCAATTCAGCAACCAGCCAATACCGCTTAACTCTAACCCCATAATTTAACTAAAAACACATTGTATATTCAAAGCTCAAAAGACCATTATTCACCTCCTAAAAAATTATACTAAAATACTCATAAGGAAAATGTCTGTAAGATTATTTGATATAAATTATTATAAGTATAGTAAAACTTTTTATATTAAGATACGATATATTCCAAAGATATGTACCAATTAAAAAAGATAAGAATAATTATCTAGATGTTTCAAATAGTTATGTTAGTATTAAGATAATCTAATATTTTTTGTGTAATAAATAGACGTCTAAATACAATTTTTTTATTAGTCAACACCTTATTCACAAAAAAGTAACATTAGCGATAGAAAGCATAGGAGAGCCGACCACGGGCTCCATCTGGAATCAGTAGCTTAGTGGCTAAGGAGTCCGTCTTACGATTGAGAGGTCCCGGGTTCGATTCCTGGCCACTACACTAATGACGTGAGCCGATTCCTGACACAAGAATTTTACGTTAGCTTGAGATTTTAGGGGGAATATTAGTAAAATTTACATACATAGTTTTATACTATATCCACAATATCTGGGTGGACCGAGCTTTACACGGTATCATTTTTCGACGTTTTCTAAATATGAAACCCGGCTAGATCGATTTATCGCCCCCGAATCCTCCTGTATACAAAATTTCATGGAAATCGTTGAAGCCGCGATTAAGATAGATAGAGATACATACATAATAATCTGAATCTCGTAGTTATATAACAATTGCTCGTTTTAAAGTATTAGATAGATATGTATAGGTAGAGCGGCGATAGCCCAGTGGCGGACGTATCGGACTGCTGAGACGAGGTCTCGAGTTCGATCCCCAGTCGCCCAGGGCACACACCTCTGACTTTTCGTAGTTATGTGTGCATTAATAAATGTTAATTATCGCTCGCTTAATAATGTGCCCGGTAGATGGCAATAGGCTCGCCCCCTATTACATTGGGACCTTAACATCACTGGCGAATCGTGGGTGTGTAATACACCTCTGCCTACCCCTTTGGAGATACAGGCGTGAAGTTATGTGTATGTGTGTGTGAGTATAGATAGAAAATAATCTACTTCTGCATACCTAAATAAAAGAAAAGTGCCTGATGAAATTATAATAGCAAAGTTACCCACAAGAAGGAAAAGACCAGAAGCCGTTGCAACTATGATACAACAAAGTTTCAAACGAGCTGCTGCTGATTAAAATCAATGAAGAAGTTAACATCAACGGAACTTGTAAGAAACAATATAAGATTAATTAATAATATAAATACAAGCATAATAAACTCGAGTTCACAATAGCACACCTATTTATTTTACCCGCAGTATTTACCCACGTGGACCACTAAAATGCTAATGATAAATACTTTTTACCTAAACAGTAAAACCTAATAAAACTAATGACTAAATTACCAAAATGATTACAAATGTAATTAACGTAAATATCAATAATATTGGTATACATAAACTTGAGTTCACTATAGCACGTCTATTTATTCTGTCAGCGGTATATAGCCACGTAGGCACGTGGACCACTAAAATGCTAATGATAAATACTTCGTATCTTTTTTTTTTTTTTTCGTGCGGAAATCCCTTCGGATACCCCCCGGCCGGCCAGCGCGGGCAGTTTAAACAGTCAAATTTAATAAAACTAATGAATAAATTACCAAAACGATTATAAAAGTAATTAACGTTTAACGTTAGTTTGTTGTTCGCGACTATCCTCCACTGCGGACCGCCTTTATATAAGTACTAGCTGACCCGGCAAACGTTGTTTTGCTATGTATATTATTAATTATTGCACTGGAAATTAAAAAATTAACATGAGAGATGCATAGAAAAATTAAAATAATACGTATAACAGTCACTGCTACGATCGATACACAAGTAAAACCAAAAGAAAATGAATATAAAAATCGCGATGGAAAAAAAAGGGGTTGATCGTGGGTTGAAAATTCAGGGTTGTATGTATTTTCTAATGCTGTATCCTAGAAAAAAAATTAAACAAAAAATTTCTAAAAATTACAAAAAAAAATCCTTAACATTTAGGGGGATGAAAAATAGATTTTGTCCGATTCTCAGATCTACCCAATATGCACACAAAATTTCATGAGAATCGGTCAAGCCGTTTCGGAGGAGTTTAACTACAAAACACCGCGACACGAGAATTTTATATATTAGATTTAACTATATGACATGATTCAAAAGAATATCATGTATATTTCGCAGCCAAAATTAACCAGGTAATAGGTGAACGTCCTAGGCATGCCCTAGGACGTTCATCATTAATTCACTAAGAATCAATCAACGTATAACGGCTTAGCGTATTGAAAGTCAATCCGTTAAAAACATAGCAGACCAAGCCTCAGCCAAGTTATTCAAATTTAGATTAGAATAAGGCGGAATAGATTATAATTTAGTAGAGCAGAATGGAGTGAAGTGGAATCACTAAAACAGCGCGTCCTGAAACGATAGATTAGGTTTAGATTACGTTAGAAGGGTAGGCCAGAACAACTAAATAATCCATCCATCCGACCAATTTGGCTAAATGACCACCATGACGTTCAGCCATCTCGTTAAACGATTCGCTCAATGACTTGGCTAATTGTTTATCAGCCATTGGATTGAATGCTGACGTTTACTAAACGGCCTGGCGCAAATTATTATATATAATTTAGCAGATTGCCGTGACAGATGCTTAAGAAACATTATATATGTATATGTTACTGTAAAAGCCCGAACTACGGTAAACCGACGCTACCGACGCTTTTATTTTTACTAACTCGTGTTGGTAAATCCTAAGCTTTATCGGAAAATATTAGGATTTACCGTATTCGGGCTTTTACAGTAACATATACAATACTTAAAAAATATTATATATGTATACATATCAAGTATTTACATATTGATTGACCGATTACATATAGAGTCAGAACCGTGTATTTACCTTTTATCAAGTTTCTTTGTATGTTTGAGACAGTTTATCGAACACTGGTAACATAACGCTAGCATTGAACGGTAAACTTTAATCGTTTTATTTTACTTCATTTCATATATTTGTTGCAGTATCAACCTGGTAAAGTATTGGTATTTTCTTTTATCTGTCTCTTCTAATAATAAATCTAAAGATTTTATTTGTTTGAATGCGCTAATCTTTGGAACTACTGGTGTGATTTAAAGAAATATTTTTGGGTTTTATTGTCCAGTTAGTATTTAGTAGCTATGGCCCCGTAGGAGCACAGCAATAAGAAAAAATTAGGAAGTCCAAATCGTACAATTCGAGTCAAAGAAATCCTAGCTGAGTTACTCCATTTTATAAACTTTTTACGCCTGAAAAAGAACTTGAAAATAAAACTAAGAATCACAGAAAAAATAATGTTGAAGTTTTATGAATTATTAGTGAGATAAATCATTTAATTTTAAAAGTATTTAAGGGCCACGCAAAATCACTTCAGCATGTTGATTTAATTTTAAACAAAAAGTGGACATAATACGCTGTGAATTTTAATATGACTGTTACAATTACTCGAACCTCAGCTGACACCAAGGGCCTAAATGTAATTAATGTCTAACGCAGACCGCATCATAATTAATATAATTTAACTTCAGAGTGAAAGCGTACTTTCTATCAGAACATCATCTCGGTCGCATATATAAGGTGTCACAAAATTAGGTCTCTGAATTTGGTGAGATGACTTGGTATCGACAAACTATGTATATGACACAAAAAAAAAATTTCAATTTTCATTTTTATGTTTTTTATTTTTATATATTTTTGATTTATTTTTTTATTTTACCCGGATTTTTTTTTTGTTTCAAATACATATTATTTTGCCGATACCAAGTCATCTCACTAAATTCAGAGACCTAATTTTGTGACACCTTATATAAAAACTAGTAGGTAGCGGCGATAGCCCAGTTGCTGAGACGAGGTCTCGAGTTCGATCCCCAGTCGCCCCGGGCTCACACCTCTGACTTTTCGTAGTTATGTGTGCATTAATATTAATTATCGCTCGCTTAATAATGTGCCCGGTAGGCTCGCCCCCTATTACGTTGGGACCTTAACATAACTGGCGAATCATGGGTGTGTAATACACCTCTGCCTACCCCTTCGGGGATACAGATATGTTATGTTATGTTAGGTACTAGTAAATTCTAACTCTTGAAAACTTTCTATTAGTATTTATTTATTATAATTTTAGCGTTATTCTCGTCTGCATGCCACCTCGGAGCCCAAGTCAGCTTACATCCCCGAAAGGTACCTTTCTGACTTGCAGGTGAGGTTTACTTGGGCCCTGACGTTCTCTGTAGGGCCCTAAAAACACCCTTACACCCTTCTGTGTCTATCCCCTTTGTGTATCCCGTGAAAAGAAAACAAATTAGCCAGTTTAACCAAGATACTGCACTTTTAAACAAATGAACATCATGCTTCCAGTAACAAATGAACTCGTTAGTGTCAAACATGGAGCAGTGTGGTTTTTTTGCTATTGGTGTCAAATTAGGGTATTATCATACCGAATACCACAATATGTACTTACAAAGTTTCAAATCGATGAAAAGTTGGTTGAGCTGGACAAGATTGACCCACACAAACATACTAACACGTAACAAGTAAGACAACAGCAATGTATGAGTCTCATAAAAAATTAGTCTTAATTAGAAGTTGAATAATAATGTGTAAGATATTTGATCTTTTACAATAAATATTATGTGCTGTCTCATTCTTTCGACGTATGTTTTTAAAGTTCTTCATTTTCGGTGCGCAAATAAGTAAATTAAAGGTCGGTGTGGATAAACAATCCAAATCCCAAAGAGGATGAAGCAAATTAATAGTATTTCTTCTATCTTGACGAAACTTGAGGCTTGATGAGTCAGGGTTTTTGTCCAACTGGTAATGAATGACAAACTTCACTTGTTTGCCTTCGTGTTCTCTCGTTTGGGGGCACAAGCATCATAAAAAGTGTAGGTAGGTATCCTTTTTGCTCTATTTCATTCACGATACTAAGTCATGAATCTTGACTTGAAATTAGTTTTAAATAACAACTGCAATCTAAAATTAAACTAGAGTGGAGATTTTATGAACGCTCAGGTGCTCAGTAATACGGTCCTAAGATAGTGATTTCACGTACGTGTGTTTCCGTATTTCTTTCTTAAAAGAAATTGGTCATTTCAGCGAATATGTTATGTTATCGGTATAAGGTAAACAAAACGTAGTGCTCGCGGTGTTTGAACGGAGTTTGTCCCGTCGTTTACGGCCATTAATCGGTGTGCTTATGTTTTTCTTTCGCATAGAGTGAATAATATTGGTGTTATGTGCTTCTATATTATATATTATATTACTATTTGCTAGGAATTTAAGTCTCATGGACCCGTGGTAAAGTAACGCATAAGCAATTTGTCTCCCTTGCTTGTGAAAATAAATCAATGGTAGCCATTTCTTTTTAATTTGAATATAATATTCCACCAGTTACAGGGAACGTGCAATGAATAACAATATGCAAAAAAAGCCAGTATCCGATCTGTGAAGGTGTATATACACCTATATAGGTATCAGTGTTAGGTTCTATTAAGTTTATCAATTTTTAAAAATAAGTTTGAAAACATACGCCACAAAAACTGCAATAAAATCTAGGTCGATGCGGAAACTTAGATGGCAACACAGGAGGGACACTTTATGAACAAACCCTCTCTAAAGAGCGCGGCAGTGCAGCCACCAGAGGGCGTTGTTGTGGGCTGCTGCTTAATATTATTGGATATTAAACTATGTGGTGTTGTCACATTATTCGGTTTTGCGGAGATTTAGATTCGATTTTAAATGCGAATAGTACCTTTATTTTCATTAATATATATTTTTAATTACAGATATGGTTATGTATTTAGGATAACTATGTGCCCCTTTTAGATCGGACACTAGTTTTGTTACATACTGTATATATTGAATCTAACTCAAGGAAGTTCAGCAAATTGTGCAAAATGCAAACAACAATTTACTAATTCTAAGATGCGTCAGCGAAGTTCGCATTAATACCCACACCAAATTGATATCGACAGGAAACATTTTATTTGCCTTCGAATCATACATCTGGAGTATTTGGAATGATTTATAAATAGGTCTTACTGAGTAATTTAATAGGTAAGTACTATTAATTTATGAATAAAGTAGAGTATTAGGTATGTTATATTTTACGACTTTAGAATGGGTACTCAATATGTAAACTGTGTCAAGATCAAGGAAATCAAGATAATTAACTATACCTAGACAACTATGTACAGGAAGGATACTTACATTCAGCCAAAAAAGTATCGGGAATGGATGATTTGTTTATGGTTCCAAAATCAAATTTTTGTGTTTTTTTTTGTTCTTGTTAGATTGGCACAACTGTTTTCCATTTTGGCGCGGAGTTTGAGTTGCGTCTGTTATTTTTATTAAAATTAAAAACAGTGCTGTTTTTAGTTATATCATATCTTATGTATAGCGAATTTCATAATGGACAAACGTTCAAAAGCTGTCGAGATGTGATGGAAGATTTGCCTCGCTCTGGTAGGCCAACAACTTAACATCGCTAAAGTGAAGGAAATAGTGACTGAAAATCCTCATTCAAATTTGAGAGCGATAGCCGCCGAACTTTCTGTATCTCTCGAGTCGATTCATACCATTTTTGGGGTTCCGTTGCCAAATGGCAAAAAACGGAACCCTTATAGATTCGTCTGTCTGCCTGTCCGTCCATATGTCACAGCCACTTTTATCCGAAACTATGCTGTTGATGCTTGGTAAGTAGATGTATTCTGTGAACCGCATTAAGATTTTCACACGAAAATAAAAAAAAACAATAAGTTTTTGGGGGTTCCCATACTTAGAACTGAAACTCAAAATTTTTTTTTTCGTCAAACCCATACGTGTATGGATTTGACCTATCTGTGGATAGGTCTTCAAAAATGATATTGAGGTTTCTAATATATTTTTTTTCTGAACTGAAAGTTTGCGCGAGAGACACTTCTAAAGTGGTAAAATGTGTGTGTGCCCCCCCCCCCCCGTAACTTCTAAAATAAGAGAATGATAAAACTAAAAAAATATATGATGTGTACATTACCATTTAAACTTCAACCGAAAATTGTTTCGAACGAGATCTAGTAAGTAGTTTTTTTTTAATTACGTCAATCGTCATAAATATTGTAAACCGCGATTTACCTTTCATTCAATCAACTCAAATATAAAATAATAAAAAAACATTATTATGTTACTTGCCGCTACGGAACCCTTCATGTGCGAGACCGACTCGCACTTGGCCGCTTTTTACTAATTACTTAGGTATGAATATAATCAGCCCCTGTGTCTCGCTTTTATGGACTATGAAAAGGCCTTTGACTCCGTCGAAACCTGGGCTGTTCTAGAATCCTTACAGCGATGCCAAGTAGACTATCGTTATGTCGAGGTGCTGAGATGCCTTTACGAAGCCGCCACTATGAGTGTCCAAGTACAGGGTCAGCAGTCTAAACCCATCCAATTGCGCAGAGGAGTGAAACAGGGGGATGTCATATCCTCGAAACTGTTCACGAGCGCATTGGAAGATATGTTTGACTGGAAACGGCGACTACATCTCACACCTGCGATTCGCTGATGACATAGTCTTAATGGCGGAGTCTTTAGAGGAGCTAACCCGGATTCTGGATGACCTAGCTTCAGCCTCGCGACGCATCAGTCTTGGCATGAATTTGGATAAAACCAAAGTCATGATCAATGGCCACATTGATCTAGGACCGATCGTCGTGGATGGCCACCTTTTTGACATTGTTTCTGAGTACACTTACTTTTTGAGAACAATTTTGAGAAGGAGGCCAAGAGGAGTGTCCAGCTGGGCTGGGCAGCGTTTGGGAAACTACGTCGGGTCTTCTCATCATCCATACCGCAGTGTTTGGAAACGAAAGTTTTCAATCAGTGCGTCCTACCCGTAATGACCTACGGAGCTGAGACGTGGACACTCACGGTAGGGCTGGTCCACCAGTTCAAAGTCACTCAGCGAGCTATGGAAAGAGAAACTCCGAGCATAGCTCGGAGTTTCTCTGAAGGATAGGATTCGTAACGAATACATCCGACAGAGAACCAAGGTTATCGACATAGCTCAAAGAATTAGCAAGCTGAAGTGGCAGTGGGCCGGCCATATCTCGCGATGCACCGGCAACCGCTGGGGTAAACGTGTCCTTGAGTGGAGACCGCGACTCGGCAAACGTAGTGTAGGACGCCGTCCGGCCAGGTGGGATGTCGATCTGCGAAAGACTGCGCGCAGATGCTGGATGCGGCAAGCTGAAGACAGGGCGCCATGGCGCTCATTAGGGGAGACCTATGTCCAGCAGTGGACTAGAATAGGTTGATGATGATTGGGTATGAAACATGTTAGCGCTCGGCTAGTCCCAAAAGACCTGAATTTTCTCCAAAAACTCAATCGCATGAGAGTCACTGAGGACATGCTAGAACGAGTCAATTCCGATCCAACATTCATGAAATGCATTTTACTGGTGTCGCGACGTGGGTTTACGAGTTTGACATGCAAACTAGTCAACAAGTTTCGGAGTGGCGCCTTCTAACTGAACCCAAACCGAAAAAACCACGCCAAAGTCGATCAAAAGTCAAAGTCATGTTGACTGTTTTCTTTGACTATCGCGGTGTTGTGCACTCGGAATACTTGCCGGAAGGTCAAACGGTAAATAAAGAATATTATTTGAGCATTATGCAGCTTTAAGAGAGCAAATTCGACGAAAAAGGCCAGATTTGTGGAAAGAAAATTCTTGGATTTTGCACCACGATAATGCGCCTTCGCACAAGGTCATCATTGTGAACGAATTTTTGCCCAAACACTCAACAAATACTATCGAGCAACCACCATATTAACCAGATATGGCTCCAGTCGACTTCTTTCTTTTTCCTAAACTCAAATTACCACTACGTGGCACCCGTTTTCAATTGGTAGAAGACATAAAGGAGAATTCGCAGCGAGAACTGAACTCAGTTCCGGAAACAGCGTTTAAAAAATGCTTTGATGATTGGATTATTCGTTGGCGTAAGTGTATCGTTTCTGAAGGAGCATACCTTGAAGGTGATAAAATAAATTTGGATGAATAACAAACATTTTGTGTATTATTGATCTTTTCCCTTTATTTTTTTGTCAGAGTGGTATATCACTTATACAGATACTAGCGGATCTGAGAGACGTTTTGTTGTGCTGATTAAACAGCGTCACGTACCGATACATTACCAGCAATTGTGACTCTATACCACAAGACTAAAACATCCAGGGACTTATTCAAACACATACGATATTTCATAAAAATCAGTTCAGTCGTTTAGGCGATATAAATATTACATCCAAGAACAGAAATGCGCAAATTTTAGCACATTTTTGTTCTTAATAATGTTTTGTTTTACTGACGTGCAAACAAACATACATCTTTACAAATATGTATATAAAATAGAAGTGTCTGTTTGTAATATAAAAATAACAGTTCTTTTATGATTGTATATGAATGTATACACGATACTTATAACAAAAATATTTTTTTTATTATTTCATTACTTAGTCTATTTTTTGTCTGTTTCAATTAGGTACCTAATCTCTGGAACGGCTGGGCCGGTTTTGACAGGAATTTCACTGGCAGATAGGTAACGTAGTTATGAGGTGTACCAAAAGTACCAAAGGGTTCTTAATTTCAGAAAAAAAAAACTAGGGTTCCGCGCAAAAGAATTAAAATCTAATAAATCGAAATCGTAGGAAGGCCTCCCACAAGGTGGACAGACGACCTAGCAAAGAGCGCAGGGACTCGGTGGATGCAGGCCGCTACAGACCGGAGGAAATTGAAGTCGATGGTAGAGGCCTATGTTCAGCAGTGGACTCTCTACGGCTGATATATGATGATGATGATGAAATCGAAATCCACGCGGACACGAAAATGAGCATGTTTATCTAACGTACTTTGACTTCATACAAATTAACATAAATAAACATGCTCTGATATGAAACTGAGCTTCATTTTTTTTTTTTTTATATTTAGGACACGTCAATTTGACTTCACCTCGCCTGATGGTAAGCTGAAGGTAGGTAAAGTCTCAGGAAAGAGGGTCACCATTACATACACGTACCATGTTAACAATGGTGGCACTCAGCTTGACGGCCTCATCAGAAGAGGATTGTCGTCGCAGCACCGCGTGACACCAACCGGTCCCACTAGTGCTGCGACCACAATCCCCCTGCCCGGCTATGCACTTGCTGACACCTGAACGCAATCAAACCGAAATTGGATTACTATGGAGGGTTTTTCGCAATCGTCTTCCGAAGTCTTCTCAATAACTGTACCACGGTGGTCGCGATGTTTTGTAATTGCCATACAGAATAAATGATTTTTGAGTATACAACCTTATTTATTTGAAAATTTTAGGTATTTTAAAAATGTATTATTTAAAAAAGTAGAAATATTTCAATAATGTTCTATTTATTTTAATAATTTGATTTTGGAATAGAGAACACAAATATTAATTGAAATATTTCACATATCATTGGAACTATTTTTTAACTATATTATGATATTATGACTGTGATTTTACCCGTGATTTACTTGTTTGGGATACAAAGCAGCTTTAAATTTCAGAGAAATCCATTTAGCACTTTCAGTGTGAATGACACAAACTTTTATCCTCATAATATTAGTAGAAAGGTTTCTTAGGATATCGGATCTGAAAGTGGAACCGATCGTGAAATAATTCTGTAATGAAAGGATCATCGGTGGTCCCAAAAAGGAACTTGGAGAAATAAAAGAATTGGATCACAGACAACGAAGTTTACCGCCTTAATGGCAAATATTATTGCTGTGTATACACACTGTTATGTTGTAGACACAGTGTTATTGGGTAATTTTGTAAAAAAGTGCCCGGTTGTCAGATAAACATTAAATTACCTCTGCATAGGTCCAACCTTTTCAGGGTTATTCACAGATGAGCATATAAATTTGTATCTTTGTCTCTTTCTATATGGGTTGAATGTATGGGTCTGTGTGGGTCTATGGGTTGAAAAAAGTTTTTTAATTAACGAATTACCAGAGTCAGCAGATTTGTTCTCCATAATCCACATGGGTGTTAGATACCGCAAACTAGCTAATCTGCAATATTCAAAACATGATATTATGGTCCAACGCAATAAGTCACGTTTTGTGGTCAGCTTGTTAGATGCGAATGCATTCACCGCATGCAATATCCGTTCAATATCACTGCGACGTTGGACTATCTGTCAAATGGCTTTTGAGTCATCGGATGACGAGCAGTAATCAGTAAGTTTCGTAGTAAGTAAACTTCTTTTACGAATTCGAAGAATTCAAATGGTAGTAAATTTATTCAAGACAATGCAACTCGCGATATTCTGGGTTGCCTAAGTACTTTAGATAAACCTAAGACGAGAGGAAAACTATGCTGATCTAGGAATCAGGTACGGATTTAGCTTTCAAATCAGGGGAGGCCATGATCCGAATAGTACACAGGTTAGTTTAAAATTGATGGGAACCTTTTCATCCCCTGTGTGATTCTTACAGGTTTGAGAGGGATAAATTTGAGGCTATTACACTCATAAGCAGTGGCAGTGGCAGCGAGGATTACGATTTTTTTTAAACAGTACAATTTATATTTTCTTTAAAAGTTCATTTGGAAATTTTATCAATATATTTATAGAAGTAAAGATTTCCTTGTACACCTAATAACAACTTTATAACGATTAAGTAAATATAGCTTTTTCATAGCTTTTCCATACTCTATAAAAATTATATCGTGACAAAAGTTGTATGATTTGAGGTCCAATTTACAATTATAAGTTATGCATAGTTGCTTTTACACTTTATACAGATTTAATAAAGACGTTTTCTTTAAACCAGAACTTAAATACGGCTCGTATACTGTTTTTATAGAGATTGATAGCTACTTAGGGAAGGCAAAATATTATTAAACTTGTGGTACTTCAACCACGTTATGAACGTATAATTTTACTAGAAATCCTCGATTACTAGGAATCCTTTTTATTACAAGGAATCCCAGGAGTCCGATAGGCTACAAAGAGTCAAATCGACCAAGATAGGGTAGGAATTCACCCCATAAGTCGCGGGGTATGGCATACGGCAGGTTGTTTCAGTGTGGTAATTTTGCGGTGCGGTGATATTTTAAAAATAAGGGTAGGCAGTTAAAACCTTAAAGTTGTGAGAATCTGTCATATCTACAACAGCAGACTGCTTTACGGGATCCTTCGTCAACATATTTATAATATTTATATTTTGAATGTATATTTAGAACCAGATCTCGTATACAAGGAATTATAACTACACTTACTTATCAGGAAACCCGTAATTTCAAGCGCAGTAATATTAATATTGCAGTATGTTTTATGATCAGATTTACGGCGAACCGACGCAGAAGCATATACGTTACCCTGTTACCCGTGGCCTTGGATTAATAAGTCACAGTAGTACACAATCGTGACATCTGATGACTATCATATACAACATTGAGGAAACGTTTACATTATTATATTATGTCTCTTGTACTTTAAATTGTAATCCTTGACATACAAGCTAAGACTTGCCTTATAAATATGTGAAGTAATGTATCCTTACCTCGTACTTATTGTCTTTTTTTTATAATTGTGGAAACCCACGGGCTTCACCCCATCTATGACGACGATGAGGTGGGATGTGGATGTGGATGTGGAAGGTGTTGGAATCGGACCGACTAAAACCACACGGTGTCCTCCCCAAGTGTCCGTTGCCGGGCACCCCGGGTTACCCCAGGGTTACCGGCGGACTTCGGTTGCCACCGCGGCCTCGCCTGGTGGGGTCCGACGCCTGCCAACTCACCGACGCGGGATAAAACCCGAGTTTTATCCCGCGTCGGTGAGTTGGTAGGCGTGTGTAGAACACACACGACACGCCTCCGCCATGGTCTGCTTCTGTAAGGACGGCGATTCGGCCAACTGCCGTCCTCAGCCCCCGATCATGGAGGTCAGTAGTCGGTCGTACTTATTGTCTAATGAAATTGTTTCATGTATTAAAAACAGTGGTATTCATTCGGGCGCCTAGCTTGTTGCATTGAAAGGTTGCAATTTGGTGCTCAGGCTGCATTCTCCGACTCATTATTTCCATAACTTGGTTTCATTAGCTTTTACGTCAGCAGCCCCTTACCAAAGCCTCGTTCATAACTCAGCAGCCGGTGAAGTTGGCTTAGACCCCGAAGGTCTAAGTGTGCTGCATAATTCCCACGGGCAGCGCCGCGAGCAAAAGCTAGTGTTTCCATATTTGAGGCCAAAAATGATATCATAAGGGTCTATGGCCGTAAAACCACTAATTGATATATATATTAGTGTTTGGTATGTGCCTGATAGCCATACAATGACTTGCACATGTGAATTCGATGAATCACACACTTGTAGTCATTGTTTTTGATATAACCACTATAAAAACACGGGTTTTTCCAGAAACTGCAGTACAATGCAATAATTTGGTTTCATTGTACTTTATTGACCTAGTTAATAGTAGTATTTATTATACCGATTTCTGAATTTAATTTTGTAGTTTATTTTATATTTACTTCTATAGTTTTTTTTTAATTGTTAAATCCCTCTAAGATCTTCGGACCCAAGCCAACCTCACCTGCTAGACCATTCACCTACTGTATAATAATATATGTGTGCTTACAATTTAAAACACGTATTCAAATATAATGCATGATGCATACAGAACTGTACCTTGAGGAAAATTAAGTTCTTTCCCTTACAGAGAGCATGTAAGATGGATAAAACCACGGCAAACTTTACCCTTATTTTGGCCCTTTTTACACGAAAAAATAATTTCACGATATCTAGTTTAGAATTATGAAAAAGGCTCGCCAACACCTGAAAAACTGAAACAAGTATACCAAAATTCGTCAAAACAATGAAATAAAAGTTTGTAACTACGACCTTACGCAATTAGTGATAGACTGACAGAAAAAATATTTTCGAAAATCTAGTTTAGAATTATGAAACAGGCTCGCCGAGGACTAAAAAAATGAAAACAAGTAGGTATGCCAAAATTCGTCAAAATAAAATGAAAATACTATACTAGATACTACTAGTAACCTTACGCAAGTACCTTACCTTACGTAGTGATTGTGTGTAACGAATTAACTTAAAAACTACTAAAACTACTAAAAATGATTTTACCGTTAGAAAGCTACATTATCACTGAGTAACATAGGTTATATTTATTACTGAAAAATTAGAGATCCTTAGAAATCCCTACTAAAACCCAAGGTGTAAAAAAGTAAGTCTTAAAATGTCTTTCTCCGCATGCGTTGCGGAAAGTATTGATGATAGATTAAAAAAAACTCTATAACATTATGAAACATATCAATATCTACAAAAAACTTCGCGGGACCATATGTCCAACTATTGTAGTTATGTCACTGTAACTACTTTAGAGAGATGACAGCGGTCGTTAACAACTAGGACGCGAAATAGAATTTTAGTTCATAGCAATAGATCGGCATTTACGATACTTAAATTAATTATGCTCCTCAAAACTGCATTCAAATCGGAGCAATGCATAAGATTTGTTCTAAATGTTTTGCTAAGATCTACGCGGGCGGAGCCGTGAGCAACAGCTTGTATTTGTATAAAAGAGGCAAAAGGCCGAAGATAGAAGATATGATATGAACTGCATAGACGCGCTTATGCGGCATTATGACTTCATCGAGGTGTGCAAATATTTTGAATCGTATGAATACTACTTCGGCCACACCTGAAATGGAGATGTATTAAGTACCTAATAACTAAAATGGTTCATTATTGATAAAAAAAAATTTTCTACTTTTTACTTTCATTTATTTATTTATTTACTTAACACTAGCAACTAGCACTCGCTCCGCTCATAAATATTTACCTAAAGCCATTGTGGATAATTAATCTTTCAAATAGTGAAAGAATTTATATTATATTTATAGTAGTTCCGCAGATTAACCTCAAAATATAAAAGAACTCACAAAATTCGGCTTCTCTGTTCATAATATCAGTGTCAACAACCAGCATCCCACAGATAGCACATCGGTTAAGGAGTTCATCTAGGGGTTATGAGTTTGATCCTCGTACGGGATAGTTAATTGTATTATGGCTACGAAAACCAGCATTTCTTGGGCCGTGTAAGACTTAGTTTACATAGCTTCAGATTATTATTATATAGGACTATATAAGTTATTAAAACATTGCTATAACTTTGAAACTGTTCTTGTCTGGCATGTTTCCAAACTAGTAGACTTGGTTTACGATATATTGTAAAAATTGCTACTATCCTTGTATTTTCTCCATAACTTTGTTTATTATAACAGCTAGCCAACCGGGGCTCATTATTTTGGTTTCATTTTACAATACTACTAGCATTCTAATGGCCAATTTCTGAGTTGAGTAATTGAAGTTAAGTCTAGTCAACGCGTAGTCATGCACATTTTCGTACTGCGCAATTAGTGTAAGTGCGTTGTGTTCATCTCAGGCCGATGCAGTGTTTTTCATTTCCATGCAATTTCGTAAAACGTCGTCAAGTAATCCACTCTCATTTCCTTCGAAGTACCTGTTTAATTTAATCAGCGTTCTTAATTATGCATCTATATAATTACCATTAATTACTTATAATTTATTACATACAAATGAAGTTTTATGTATCTCTAAATTACTTATATGTCTTGGTATATAATTACATATATTATGAAATTATAATCACATACGTCTACATCTTTCTTCAAAGTCGATATTAACTGCGGGTTCACAGAAGATTTAATAATGACTCTATTAGTAAATGATAGCCACTTGATGAAACACTCATAGCTTGTTCTTTCAATCTTAACCAACTCCAAAAAGGTAAATTAAGAATTCTGATAATTCGTTTAGGTAATGCAGTTTCATGAGATTTATAAATACGCTAAAGTAAAACAATGTTGGAAATCCCAGATTACATTAATTATATTACAGATAATCACAATTCTTTCTGTGTGATGATGAACGACTGCAATAATGGCGTACACTACACCAACAGCCGCTGTGTCCAGTATTGTGGATAGGCTTACCAAATAGAATAAAATTGTTTGCTCAAACGATAAAATCGCAGTAGAGTAGGCCTTTTTTTTAGCGTGTGTAAACCCCCACGGGCTTCACGGGCTTCACGTGGGCATGTCGGAATCTAACCGACTAAAACCACACGGTGTCCTCCCCAAGTGTCCATTGCCGGGCACCCCGGGTAAGCCCTCGAAAGGATAGCCCCAGGGTTACCGGCAGGACTTTGGCCGTTGCCGCGGCCTCGCCTGGTGGGGTAGGCCTACTAATATTATAGAAATGTAAGCTTATTAAGGTGTTTGTATTTTTGGGTGCTTCTAACTCAATCACGTTCAAATGGCTGAAATGATCTGGCTGATATTTCACACAGGGATAGATTATAGTCTAGAATAATATATAGACTTTTTATCCCTGGAATAGGTTACCATAATTATTACCGTATACCGTATACCGTAATTGATTATTTTATTTTTAATCCCAATTTCAGTTTACAAGCGAGAATGCGTGAGCGATAGGCACCCACAGGTGTAGTAAACATTACGTAAATACCTTATGGCCCACCTTACACCCCGGTGTCTGAAGACCCAAGACGGCGTGCGGTTTAGGTCACATTCGAACCACAACGGTGTTGTAAACGTTCACAGAATAATTTTCAAATAGCTCTTCTGAACATAAATAAAACAATTAGAGCTGTTCTGCAGTAGTGGATTGACCTTATATTTAATGATTGCTCTTTGTACTATATTGTCAACAGATTAGAAAATTGAAATTGAATTGAAAATTTTACTGAAATCACTGCTATAATCTACGAGTATACGACGTACTTAAGATCAAACAGACAGACAGAAACTATAGAATATAAACACTAAGCCCGATACAAAATAAAGTCTCAACAACCTTTGCTCACCAATTACACTTTTTTCTTTTATTTGCTCCTTAATTAAACCCCTCTATTAAAAGCATATTATTCAACTTTACGTCTTACTCGTTATGTAAGTGTGTGTCGGATGTTGTTTCTAATTGCTTGCTTGGTCAGTTTGATCATTGATCAGGCTGGCATCAAACGATCGCACAATACTGGCCGTGTATTCCAATCCTGGTTGGCGCTGTGTTTGTCCGCTCTTCTGAATCTCCTTTTGATGAATGGTTTATCTTGGCTTTTAAGGGAGAGACTGCGTTCAGTGCGCCAGCAATAATACGTCAATAAATAAATAATAAAAAGTAATACGTCAATCCTGAGCTTGCAGATGAGACTGGATTGGGTCGCGAAGAATTTATTGAGGCTAAATACACCCCAATTGTGTGTATTCAATTCATAAATTTCAAAATATTTTATGCATCTTGGTCATCACACTCATCACACAAACACTGTACACTCAAGCATGTCACTTTTTACTGAGGACCACGAGACATACAAAATCTCATAAGCTTGTATAAGTTTATTATTTCGTGAAAAGAACCCTCATTGTAGGCATAAGTTTGTTACTGTGTACTTAAATCCAATTATTATGATAAGAATCTAATATTTCAAACACAATGATGTAACTGATATTTATTATCCTTTCATTACTTATACCATTTTTTATTGCCATTATTATGTCCACTGACCTTTGAAATAACCTTCGAAAAACCCATCTCTGTCTACCATTATTTTTGAACTCGTTTTGCACATGACACGTCGTAGTTTAGTACATCACAAACAATATAGACTCAGCTGTATTCAATGACATGTGGGTTTTGACTGGAGAATAGTAGGTATGAAGGAATATGTGATCACCATAGGTTACATAAACATTTGAAAGTAGCAATTCATTTTTTTTATTTATTTACTCAAACCTGTTTCCCGTATGTCACCGAGCGGATTGATTGAAGTATATTAACTCACATTTTAAAGCTATTTTCGGTTCTGAAGTAATAGCGGGTTCTTTTTCCCGATTCCAAGCTGTTACTGCAAAATTTCGAACAGAAATACCTTATAACATTTTTTGCCCCAACCCGGGCATCGAACGTCATGCACGCACTCGCTATCGCTGTAGCACCGTGGCAGTATTTTATGAGTCATTAAATATGATCATGAGAGATTGAGTACTCCCAAATAAATTTAGTTTGATTCTTGGGTAAGATAAAAATCAGACCTTAGCCTTATCCATAGCGATAGTGAACAAGCTAAAAAAAATACCATTTTGTACAGCATGGATAGAATATTAGCTATACAATAAGTAGGGACCAAATTATATGCAATTTAAATGCTTCAAATATGCCTCAAATATGCATGAGAATGATCAAAATATGCAATATTACCAAAATACTCGTGTACTGAGGGTTCCGTATAAATAGATTAAGTGACAAACTAATGTTGCTATTGTTGACAATTGGAATTACCAATATGCTTAACTCGCAGGGAACTGAAGTGATAATGGGCTGGCCACATCAGAGTTAACTCTGGCCTTAAGGCCGCAAATCGGTAAACGGATGGAGAACTGGTTCCGCAGCCAGATAAACCAACGATCTGCAAAAGGTAGCTACGTTAGACTGGATGCTGAAGATGGAAGTAATTATATATAAGTTTTTAGATTTTTGAGACGCAGGTAAGTAGCTACATTGTTAGGATTTCAGACTTGGCCATTTACCTTGCTTCCTGCTAAATTGCACGATTCTAGCTAAACGGGTTTACCTTGAAAGTTAGTACATCTAATTAATTTTATTGAAGGGGGCTTAAAAAAATATCAGAGAAATTATAACCACTAAAAGGTTTAAAGGAAGTTACAAGCATAAAAAAACATTAAGTGTTCCTGTAACTTTTCACATGTTTTATTAAAACACCGTCCGACAAACAACCAAATCAAATATTACAGTTTTAAAATTGGGTTCTAGTTTCCACCAGCGCGGTATTCATACGGTATAATTTATGACTAGGCAGGAAGTAGCAGTAACATACATTACGTTTATTTTTATCTTCTATGCCTACAGTACATTCAGCGAAAACAAAAAACTCCATTTCAGGTGAATAAACCACCTTCGCGCGTCGTCGTTTTGAGTACTGGGGGTGTGTTACTCGAAACATTACTGGCGTTTTTCTATATATCATTGCGTCATATTACCCACCAATCTGAAAGATCCAGCTGACTCGTCTAATCTTCAATAAAACCAACACATAATATGTGTATGAGTGAATCGCTACAGGTCTTGCTAATCTGGTCATTCACGGACTCGGCGAACTACTTTGTGACGTCAAATGCTGTCTCGTATCGAGTTCCCCGCTTGGAATTGTGGTTTTTACGTAAGCTTAAGAAGGTTTTAGATGTGCTCAATCTAAATGTTATGATTATTAGCACCTCGAAATAATATATGCGTTATCTCTATTATATATATGTTATATAAATGTTTAATGCAGTCTGTAGTGCTATTTGTTAAGCAAATCCAAGAGAAAGTTTTGTTACATGTTAAGTAGGATCTAATGTGTACAAAATATATTTACTACCTTTTCGAAGATATTTCTTCTTTTATGACAGTATTAAATCGTCTCACATAAAGTAATTATTTACTATTTTCATGTAAAACATAATTATTTATTCGAAATTAAAAACATCAAACAACACTTAATTTGGCAATTAAACATTGTTTCAAGTTATTTTAATTTTTTTCACCACGATTGACTGTGTTATAGAAATGCAAATAATCAATAAAAAAATCTGAACTTATTTATAATAAATATTATCTTGTCACGACATTTAAAATAATCGCGTCTGAGTCTTCTAAGCTTTACATTACGTGCAGCGACGATTCATATTTAAACTCTGTTTGGTTGTATGAAGATACAGTCGCACAGTGTGTGTTCAGCATTACGAACGAATAATACGCAATAATTTACAACAGTAACGTCGTCCTTGAAAATTTATATTACATATATTATGGTAAATAATTGTGTTATTTTCAGTTAATTTTTATTCAAGTTTACCCAATAGATATTTTCTAATTGTACTACATATTTATATGAGATTAAATATAAAAACTTTCAGAAATATTTTTTTCACAAAGATTAATTTTGTTGATAATTTACAATGACAGTAAACATTATTTTTTTCTCTAAATTTCAAAGCAAACTGTGTATCGTGAGTTAGATAATATTTTATTTTATTGTTTAGCTTCAATCTGAAAATGAAATGAAGTATCTAAAATAACTTTTTTTTCTTACAGATAATGGCTATTTACCAGACTGTTTTAGCATTCATGATCTTAACGGTCGTCGTTAACGCCCAAAGACCATCCTTCGCAGGAACGAAACCAATCGGATATCCAGCAATAGAAACAGAACCGGATGCTCTTACCAATAGATTCGGTGAAGATGAGGACCAACCCATTGAAGCTAAAGGTGATAGGAATCTCATAAATCGATTGAACCAACTGCCAGTTGATAACAGGCCTTTTTGGTATCTAAACTGGAGACAATATGAAGACTTGAGACGTAATCCCATGAGCTGGCCACAGAGACCTAACAATTTTATTGATACAATATAAGATTCTTGGATCCAAATAAATTAAAAATGAAAAAGGACATACGAAATGATGAAACTTATTTGAAATTGATTCTGGAACGCGAATGTCAATTTTTGAATTAAGAGATGTTTTGAATTTGGTGTCCTTCAAAGATCAACCGATCAAGTCTGTGATTCTAAATTCAAAACGTGTGTGTAGTGCAATTTCGATCAGTGTGTTATAGCATAGGCATTTATAGTAAATTAGTTTTAAAATAGTTTTACAAACTTATCAGTAAAGTTGTATGGACTTCCAAATATGTTAATTAACATATCAGTGCAATTTTTCTGGTCATTAATGTGCATTTAACTATCTATAAAAGCATTTTTGTAAGTAACTTGTAAAAGTGAACCTATGAATTTTTAAATTTTCATACTCGTCTTCGTAATTATGGAGTCTCTACAATGAAAATGAAAATTTCAGCGTACAATTGCATAATACACAGAACTACAGGCGTTCTTCATTTAACAATAAATAATTGATAAATAAATTATTTTTGTAATCTTCAGAGGACAAATGTAACATTTTTAAATTTAAGTTCATTATTTTACGTAAAGTTGAAGTAATGGCGACTGTACTTGTTATTTGTATTTCTAATCTGTGCATGCATTATCATATTGTTTACTTTGTTACTTATTAACGTGTTATATTGTTTATATCGTGAATTACATATTTTTCGTTATACATTTTTTTTCTTCTGTTTGTACACTTTTATCCCTATAGAATTATAACATTTCTTATAGAGTGTAAGAACGCACTTCAAATTTAAGCAATTTAAGATAATATTCTACTCATTTAAAAAAAGCAATGAATTATTCTGCACGAACGAGATCCTACAATGTAGTTTAGGTTAGTTTGAATTTCTTTAAAAGTCTATGAAATAAGAAGCATTTTTTTCTGAAATTGTTTTTTTTGCATTGGATTCAATCATAATAAAAATCGAAGCGTACATTCTGAAACATCTATCGTACTAGCGTTTGGTGTTGCACGCGTTCCTAGTCGAGGCCGTCCACTGCCGCACGCGTATAATGCTGTTTCGTGAAAATAACGTGGTACGAATTTCAAGCAAAAGACACGTTTTACCCGGGATGGGCATGCATGACACGAATGTGGCAGCAGATGGGCTGAGATAACTACATGCGATCAGATAACCCAAAAGTTCTTTAATTACTACCTTTTAGGTACTTATAAAATAGCAGAATATAATGAGATTTTAAAACCGTAGTCTACAGTGTTTTTGTTAGGTATAACATGTATGTATCATCATTAGTTATCATCTTTTTACTTATAAAAAATAGGTTAATCATTGACTTTTAAACTTTCGCGTTCCATGATATAATAATTATATTTACGGGGATTCAGGACGTCAGGCAAATCAGAGGTATGTAATACCTTTAAATAAGTGATCGCGTTAATCCCCGTAAATATAATTATTATAGGTTAATCATTGAGTGATCGAAGTGTATTCTCAATTAGCTTAAAGATAAAAAACGCAGTTAGCATAATCGAACCATAAGAATATCAATTTAATATCTAATACTATTATAATGTTCATTACAGACATATTCAAACTACAACAATGCAGTTTTTTTTAAATTTATTTATTCGTTCTTCAATTATTTTTTCTTGATACGATATAAGAACGTGTTCAATGTACTCATTATTGTATTATTAGGAGTGGGTCTACGTTAGTATAGTTACCGGCAAACTTAGTGAACAAACGTCGAAAAGTTCGCGCGTGTTCCAGCCATCCAAAAAATGGACTAATTAGTCAATGACGCGAGCCTGAGTGAAACATTTTTCAATAGTTGTGTATAGTTATGTTATGAATGTCGACGGAGCCCTGCCTCGAAGGGCTCCTATTTTTTCGTGTATCAACACAAGTAATCGCGTTTTACAATTTAAATAAATAATTACAATGAATTCAAATTATTAACTTTACAGTATACTTGGCCGTTAGTCTGAAGATTACCTAGGAAGTCTGTAGATTAACTAGTTAAAGTTACAACTGAAAGATTTTTTCGACTTCAACGGGCCTCTAACTGATTTACGCACATTAGCGGTGACATAATTCCTATTTACATTAAAAGATACTTCGGGCGATTACCCGTGGTTGTTGATTAAGAATAATTTATAAATTAGCACATTATATGGCTAAACTGTAGTTTTAGAATATAATTATTTAATGGCAGCAGATTGTGACGCGTATCTTGTGGTAAAACTAGAGCGCCATTTATTTAGGCACCTCAAATAATAGGTATTTGAGGTGCCAAAATAAATGGCGCTCTAGATTAGGCGCGCGTCAACCTATAACAGCGGTGTTAGCGCTTAACTGCGTCTGAATTTATACCTTTGTTAATTCCCCACTGTGTCATCCAATTTTATTGAACATGGGTATACCCAGAAAATGTCAAAAAGCGTTGCATGTATTTTCAGCCTTTTTATCTACCCGTATAATATGGTAAATACGCACACTTTCCGAGTAATAGTAAGCGGTGATCGCAGCCTTTGGATTTTTTTTTCTCCTTTTCCTCTAGTCTCTGTCCAGAAGGTACTTTAATGTTTAACAAGTAAATATAAAAAGAAAAATACATAAAACGTGCGTGTTATAATCGACGTGGATAGAGTTATTAAAACCCTAAAATGCTCTTGAGGTAGGTACGAGTACGTTGCCCTTCATTTATTAATCAAGTGGCGAGCTATCCTTCCCACACCGCCCCCGGTGCGTACCTAAATTTATGGTTGGTAAAATTTTATTTTAATCATTACGTATGTCTTATAAACGTTATTTTAATTTTAAAAGTATTTTTTAAATTTGAGATATAAATGCAGTTGTTATAACTTCATTAAATATAACGCACAAGGTACCTGTATACAAATACATGTATTATACTCCAAAATCAGTTTCTTAATACCGGGCGGAGTGAAGTAGAAAATGCTGAACAGCGCGCGGACCCCAAAACAAATGCTCCGATGGATCACAAAGTGAAATGGAGTGGAACACAAAGTGGAAACAAATCCATCGACGGATCAGTAGGGAACAGTCAGGAGTAAATCGTGGAAAAAATCCATTAATGGATTTGTTCAGAGGTTAAGTGTGGAATAGGCCGTGCCTCGAGGTGGAAGTCTCGATTGCATCCTTTCTAGCTTGATAATCCAGGACGATTCTTCGTCTTTCTTCTAATCTTCTTGTATTAATATGAGTAGACTAGTTTTAATGGAATAGTTTATACATGGTTTGTAATTTTGTGGATCGTTGTGGAGATCCTTGGGGGAGGCCTATGCCCATCAGTGGCTGACATGATGATGATGATGCTGTAATTTTAGCTAAAATTTCAAACATCCTGATGCTTTTAAAAATAAGTTTATTAACTTAAAAAAAAACTAAATTAAATATCATATACTGACTAGAAAACTAGAAACTGACAACTAGAAAAATTTCCATTGACCTTTTTCATGCTTTAAGACTCTAGTCGACCATGGAATTGATGAAAAATGGGATGCATATGGATAATATTAATATTTTATGCACAACATCAAGCGATCGTCTCAAATAATGAGAGTTTGCGCGCCAATCAGTTGCTGACTTTTTTTTTAAACGAGATTTTCGGAGCTTACTTTATTGTCTGGGCGAAATCGTAGTATTTGCAGATGACAAGATGAGGTACTGCACTCGAGTGCGCAGTGTGGCTTTATCATTATGTATGGAATGGTAAACCATGGATTACATATGGGTAGTATAATAATATATTATTATACAACATCTTGTGATCGTGTCATTTAGTGAGTATTTGGGCGTCAATCAGCTACAGAAATTCATTTTTAAAACGAGTTTTATTAGCTTACTTTATTGTCAGGGCAAAATAGTAGTATTTGCAGATGACAAGATGAGTTGTACTACACTCGAGTGTATAATGTGGCTGCATCGTTACGTATGGAATGGTATACCATGTATTGCATATTAAGGGTAGTATATTTAACACGCACAATATCGTGCGATCGTTTCAATTAGTGATAACTTTCGCGTCAATCAGCTACTGACTTTTATTTTTAAAACGAGTTGTTTTAGCTTACTTTATTGTCTGTCTGTCTGTTCGTTTCTATGATATAAATTATAAATTTCTTTTAATGAAGAAGCAATTACGGTGAAATTAAATCTGCTTATACAATAATTATGGTGGTATATCGTTCGACTGCTACGTCGGCGATCGCAGGTTCGATTCCCGCTCAGTGTAGGTATATTGCATTGGCCTGGGTGATTCTTAACATCTTCGGCGCCAAAGTCAACCTTACCTTCTAGCTGTTACACCCATGCAGAACTGCATATGCATTAAAATACACATTCTACATGTGACATCGACCATAATTGATGAATAAAATTTGGCAACGCCTGCATTCAAGCTACAACAACATTAAATATAGTTATTGAAGTTAAACAGGTTCAACCTAGAAAAATGGATACCAAATTGCGATATATTTTTTCAGTACATACTAAATACAGTCACGATTTTATTTGCACACAAATGGAAGCACACAACAATTTGAGATTATGGAGAAGCTTAAATCTATTTTTTTATATTTCTACCGCAAATCGAATTCACTATCAATAAATATAGCTAGTTAAACTATGCTTACTTTGGGTCTAGAAAGCGCTGTGTAGAATGTCGTAGAATATATATATATATATATATATATATATATACAAAACGATCGCACCTACCCGAATTAACGAGTCATTCGCATCTGCTCGGCTAAATATAGATAGCAAAAAATATGAAAACATGTAATGTACTCCCACACAGTAGTTGTATGCCCAACCTACCGTCGATCATGCATAAAAACGTATCATACACGGGGACCGTAACTGCTGATGATCAATTTATACTTACATCACCGGTAGAGTAGTGGCAAATAAGGTGTTTTTTTTTATACCACTAAGGTGGCAGACAAGCACACGGCCCACCTGATGGGAAGCGGTTACCGCGGCCTATGGACGTGTGCAACACCAGTGGCGTTACACTCGCGCTGTCGACCCTGTAAAGGAAAGAGGATGAGAAAGGAGTTTGGGAGGGGATGGGAAAGGAGTTTGGGCTCCGGCACTCTCACTCACCAAACGGAACGCAACAGTTCAAATACTGTTACTTGGCGTCAATATTCTGTGAGAGGGTGGTGCTTCCCCGGTCGATTCACCTGTTGTTCACCTGTTGTTTCAATGAGACCTTCAAAATTACCATCATCATCCTCCTAGCGATGTAGTGATGCATTCAAAGTGTACACTTTGGAGTCCGGGTCCGCTTGATGGAATGAAGAAGAGGGTTTGAAGTCTGCATTAAATAGGCGCGTTATTGCTGCATAACTATATATATATCCCATAAATATAATATCTATATAATATAATATCCTATAAAGGAGAGGAGGAGATTCTCCTCAATGGCGAGTACCTAAGTACTCGTAATGCTGGTAATTACCTAAGTAATTACCAGCAGGATTTCAAGGGCATTTTCTTTCCCCATTTCTACTGTTTTCTACTTGATATCCTCTATGATTGAGGCAAAATCGATAATCTCTGAATTCATTTTATTATGAGATTTGTAATTATCATCAATCAAAACTATGGTGTCCAGGGTTCACTCTCCTACACTTTCTCCTCCTATGTGGCTTATCTTGCGTATCTTATCTGACTCCCCAACCCCGAAAGGAAAGTCTTCACCAGATCCTCGTCCGTTAATCAGTTAGCAGGTGTACCAACATGCATATGAGGTTGACTTGAACCCGAAGAGCTTGTTGGGCCCCATACATTTAGAATGTCTGTTATCTACCGTGAAAAAAAAACGTTATTGAAGTTTATACATAATGTCCTCTGTAAATAAACCGATTGCTACAATCGATATTTCCGACCATATCGTGACATCGCATAATTCAATTTTTATTAGACCTAATTACTACTACTTCAAAGTCAATTTAATTAATCTCCAATTAATTACCCAATTAATATAACGAAGTAAATGTAACGAAGTAGAACCGACTAAAACTGACCTACAACCATGAATGATTCTCCAAGGAAGAACAGTACAGTACTCTGTTGAGTAAGCTAACCAATATTCAAATACGTTGGTATTCATTCGCTTTCACAATACTGTCAGATAAACACACACACACACACACACACACAATCCACATACAACACAATGATACAGCCACACTGTGGAATCGAGTGCAGTGCACCTCGTCTTGTCAGATGACAAGAGTAAAATCGTGGCATTTGCAGATGCAAATGCCAAGATTTTACTCAGAGGAAATTCTAGTTTACATAAATAATTAATTATGGAATAGAACGGCCTTCAAACTTTTGATAGTGAGTTTCAGGGTTCAATTTCCGAGTCGAGCAAAGTGTTATTGGATTTTTCATAAGTAAATTCTCAATAGTGGCATGAAATCTGGAAACATGTGCGATTGACGACAATAGGCGTTGCCTCCTATTAAATGGCTCTAAATGAATGAATGGATTATTGAATCCACATTTTGCCAGAGTACTCTGGCAAAAAGTGGATTCAATAATCGGTATCGAGGTAAGGGGCAAATATCTATTACACACCCACATACTATAATTATATATAGCAATGTATCTGCACGATGTTATTCTTTCAAAGTACTGTTTTTATTTCTGTTTTTGTTATTATAATCTTTCTGACATTTGATTAACCTTTAATCCGTACATATCTACAATTATTTATGGATGCATCTTCCATCAACATTATACGTCATACTTTAGTAATATATAAACAATATAGGCAGGAAATAACATATATATGACATTTGACTAGACACTTGTACATATTATACAGGGTGGGATATCACGGGTAGTAATAAACATGTCAGTGTCAAGTCGTCATACATACCTACGTATTTTATACATGCGTTTACATTACATACATTTTATTATTTTTCTTTGTATGTATGTCTCTAACACGTTCCTATTCTTTTCATCCCATTGTTATTAAACTTCGGTGTGTCGTTGTGTTTTGTCGATATAGCTGATTAGTGTGTCCCTGAATTATAGCGTAACTCAGAGTCATTGAGTCATTCGGAAGAATTGATTTTTACTTTTAGACTTAAGTCGTCTAATATATAATATATACATTTACACAAGATATATGTATATATATATATATATATATATATATCTTTATGTATAAAAATTTCGTGTCACGTTGTTTGTCCGCGATGGACTTCTAAACTACTGAACCGATTTTAAATTTGATTTGCACACCGTGTGCA
This sequence comes from Cybosia mesomella, assembly GCA_946251805.1. Taxonomy (NCBI): domain Eukaryota; kingdom Metazoa; phylum Arthropoda; class Insecta; order Lepidoptera; family Erebidae; genus Cybosia; species Cybosia mesomella. The sequence goes on from OX276406.1 coordinate 8,617,847, forward strand.
ATTTGATCCAACTTGAAAGATAGGATAGCTTACATCTCAATTTATAGTCGCAATATTTAATTATGTATGGGTTAAATAGGTGCCACGGGCGATTGAAGTATGTCGCGGGCGAAGCCACGGGGGACAGCTAGTATATATAAATTAAGAAATAAATTTATTTATTTTCTTTATAATTAAGCATACATTGTAGGTATATTCTAACTTAGATACTATTAGATTAGGTACTCCAGATACTATTGAACAAAATAAAAGTTAGTAATTTAAGCACTAGGAGAGTCACAAGTAAATGAATTAAAGAGAATGAATACAAGTATAAAGAAAAATGGTATATCAACTAAACACAACTTACAATACATATTAAAATAAAACTATTTTTAACGGATTCTAGCGCGATTTATTATTATATATTATTTGATGTTATTTTATGTAATCCGTAAAAACAGTTTTATTTCAATTTGTGACATTCGCGTCAACTTCCAAAAATATTACAATACATATGTTAGTATATGCGTGAAGGTGTTTGTGTGTGTGGGGGTGTGTGTGTGTGAGGGTAAATACAAGTACAATACAAGAATTGCTCGTTGCTAGCCGTAGCTGATATAGGCCCGTTATCGTTTTTTGATTACATCTCCGGTTCTATTTATCTAATCAAATCTATCAAATCAAAGCAATCAGACATACGGCAGATTTTAAATCTGACTAAGACCTTTCTAATTGAAAAAACCACATTAAAATCCGTTTAGTAGTTTTTCTGTCCATCCCAAACGTAAAATCATAAAAAATATTGAAAAATTTTTTTTTGTGTATTCAGAACAGTTCATTTCACATAATCCAAGTATTGTTTTTGAAATATCCTTATATAACTAATTTACAATTTTATAATAGCATGGATATAGTATCTGAGTCTCAGAAACCGCTCTAAAAATTCACAATACATTTTGTAGACAGGGGGTTCGGGGGCGATAAATAGATCTTTCTAGGTTTCATTTTTTAAAAACTGAGCAAATCTCGGTCCACCCAGATATCCTTACTAACTCTAGCATTGTTATATGGCCCCAGCAAGATATTCAGGACCCAAGCCAACCTCTCAGGGACACCTGCTGATTGATGGTTGAGGCTCTTAGAGGTCAGACGGCAGTCGCTGCCTTAAAACCAAAATCCCAGTTGCATTCAAAGTTTATACTTTAGAGCTTGGAGTCCGCTCTCCCACTCTTTTTCCTGCTTTTCTTATTTAGTTTAATAAGAAAAGCAGGAAAAAGAGTGGGAGAGCGGACTCCAAGCTCTAAAGTATAAACTTTGAATGCAACTGGGATAGGCTCTAATCATCATCACGGCGTTAGTTAAGTTTGCCTCCGAAGATACACTTACGCCCTCCTCTCCCTCTCTCTCTCTTTCTTTAGCTGATTGACACCTGGGGCTCGATTCAGTAAAATTACGTTTTTTAAACGTATGATTTCAAATCTAACGAACATTAAAATCTCAAAATCTAATTGAAAACGAAACTAAACGAAACGAACTGGTTCTAAAGGTTTAATAACCTCACTAAAGTGAAGGTATGTTTTGTTTTGACAGATCATACTGAATACTAAAATATTTTTTACAGTTTTTCTTACCAATCGAATCGAAATCACGCGTTTTGAAAACGTGGCGTTATTGGGGCGGGCCCCAGAGAAGAAAACCTGTGCCACAGCCTGATAGTAGGTGACCCTGCTAGTAGCTGGCAGGTGAGGCTGGCTTGGAACCCGAACATCTTTGTGGATCCCCATGATGAAATCTAACATGACTGCGAGAAAATGGCTACAAATTAGCAAACAATATCTAAAACTGTTGTGTAACAAACTAATTCAGTGACGAATCTCTCAGGCTTTCCGAATGGCGGTAGCTTTGGCTGGCAGTATTGGACGGTAGCGGCTGATAGCGACAATAGCGAGCTCCTCGAACAAACATGTAGTGTCATTGTACGTAGGGTGGAACGAATCTAGAGTGAAGAGGTTGCTTCTGAAAGGCGTGTTCCATCCTTGACGACATCACCAAATTCCATGAGGTGAGATAGCATACCAGTTAAGTGAGACTCTAAATCTAGATTAAATCTAAATCTTAATCAAGATCTATTTAAATCTTTCTCTTAAATAAGCTGGCCAACGTCCTAGCCAAATAAAAATAAACCTAAAGGCATTATCATTTACAATAATTACACTATCATGTAAGGTGCCATCATCAAGCAATTAAAGGCATTTTGACCTTGCAATATTTTCTTATCGTTTGGAAGTAGATACTTACACAGCACAACGAGCATAAATGACATTTCATGTGTTTTTTTTTAATTATTTCTTATTCTTACATAGGTACAATATTATAACATAATATTCATTAGTTAATTTATCGTTTAACACCGATCCATCACGGTTTCATACAGGTGCAATTACCTAATGCAGGAGATAATAAAATGAGAAATAATTATGGCTAATAAATAGGTCTATACCTATGAAATGGCCGAAATTTTCTTACAAATTCATGAGTTCGTTATTCCTGTAATTAAATAGCTATTTCCATTATTTATATATTTTTTGAAAGTTGATTGCAAGATTTTACAACTCTGTTTTAAATTTTGTTTTTATTGGCCGCTTGATAAATTAATTCGATCTTCAAAAACAGTACTACCTAAATGCTATCCATTTTGATGATAAATTTCGTATTACTTAACAGCTGTCACTTTTCAAAAATGTAATAAATGTCGCTGTTTGTTAGCTTAATGTTGTCTCATTCATACAAAAAAAAATCTCAAAATTTGGATTTGTCATTTCTAAAAAAAATGCAAAAATGTTAGTACTGAAAATTGGGTTTCCTCAATTTCTTCAAGAAAAACGGCAATTTCATATGTAACGACCTAATATCAATAATTTTGGGTTTTTTTTATATATAGGACACGTCAATTTGGCTTCACCTTGTTGATGGTAAGCTGAAGGTAAAGTCTCAGGAAAGAGGGTCACCATTACATACATGTACCATGTTAACAATGGTGGCACTCAGCTTGACGGCCTCATCAAAAGAGGATTGTCGTCGCAGCACCGCGTGACACCCACCGGTCCCGCTAGTGCTGCGTCCACAATCCCCCTGCCCGGTTATGCACTTGCTGACCCCTGAACGCAATCAAACTGAAATTGGATTACTATGGAGGGTTTCTCGCAATCGGGCACGGTAGTACCCACACGGCCGAATTTTGTGACAAATTTGTGTCATCAAATTTCTACCTCCAGTTTTAGGTCCATCAAGTCAAGTCAATCTCACCGCCTTACGCAGTACACTTTCTGATTGACGGAAGAGGCTCCGGAGCAGGCTGTTCTCTCAAGGTTGGGAGGTCAAATGGCAGTCGCTCCTATAAAAGCCGTATAAGCTAAACCAAAAGAAGGAGTAACCGGACCCCGCGTTAAGAGATGAAAGCCTCGGATGCAACTGGGAAACAGACGATGATTATGGCTAATATCAATTTAATAATCAAAGATAATAAATCATATCTCAAAGGAAGCCTACTTAAATGTAAAACCAGAATTCGTAGTTTTCTCATTACTTTTATATTTAGTCAGTCTTTTACCACCATTTTATAAAAATTGACTAAGTACAGGTTAACGTAATTAACTTATAAATATTAACTTTATTATTCATTATTCTTATTGGGGTATTTGAAGTCTTGCATTTATTCCATTACGGGTTGTAGGTATGGCTAATTTACACAGGGTTAGTTGTGACTCCAAATCGAGGTGAATTAGTGTTGACCCGAATATTTAACCGCGAATATTTGAGTCGGCACTGACGTGACAGCATTGTACTGACTTCAAATCAAGATTTCAGCATCAAGTCAGCGCTGGGTTCCATTAAATGCAGAGTCAGTAAATAACGCTATATAAATTAGTCTTAAAGCCACCATCAAATTAATCCTTTTTTCCACGATCGTCTATTGTTAGTTGAATTTCAATTACATTTTTTATTGAAATTTGAACAGTAGTTACAACCACAGAGTAAGTATATGTATAGGCAGTACAACATCTGTCGGATTAGCTCTTGTGTATTAAGTAATTATAACATTTCTGCGATGTATGTGCATTGTGTGTAATCATGTAGGTAGGTATAGATTTATTTCATACGTCTGTCATCGTTTTGTTAACGCCAGTCGAAATATATATATATATATATATATGTATATGTATATGTTAACAAAACGATGAATTATAATAAATATATATATATCTCTATAAATTTTAGCCAGATCCGTTCAGCCGTTCAATATCTTCACAAACATTCACATATAATATATACAATATATACGACTTTGTATACAATATCATATATACAAAGTCGTGTATTGATGACCGGGATAAACTCAAGAATGAGTGGACCAATTTTGGACCATACTGCGCCTTTTTGTGGTTTTTTTGTTGTTAAAGCCGGCCAGCGGGGATAATTACGTTGGACTTGGACCGACCTAAACCTCACGACCCTAGCCCCCTACTCGGTTCTTTAGTGCTGGGGTGCAAGGAGACATTCACGATATGATAAATAAATTCAGCTGAAGAGGCAAACAATATAACTTGATTCTATTCTATTCGTTGCGGAACGAAGTTTGCCGGGTCAGCTAATTTATAATTTTAGCAGAATTTATTTTCTCTTAGAAAAACCCACATTTAGAAATTTATTGCTCCAAATATAAGCATCATCAATGTCATAATAAAGATTATGATCACTCTGCTCAGTCGTAGGTCCAATAAATTTCTGGGTTGTAAATATTTGAAATATCTGTCAGTCATCTTTGCTAACATTTTTTATCGACTCAATTATTCTAAATTAAGTTTTTCTTCGCAGTTTTTTGACTGCTATAATTTTAACTTTAATAAGAGAGTTTTTGTTCAATTGGCTCTATAAGGTCAGAGTCAGTAACAGGAGAGAGAGGGCAAGAAAAACACAAAGCATTGGAACAGGGCCTCAATTTTGTTATTTTATGTTAAAGGAAGCCATTTAATTTTAGGCTTTATCGGTATACAATTAAAGTATAAAATTTAAAGAAGAGAGTTTATCACGCATTTTCATTCACTCTACAAAATGCTTTATTTTTGAGACTTTATTTTTAAGAAATTAAAGTCTGAAATTAAATGATATTTTTTAACGAGTGTCAGTGGAATGACGGTGACTTGCTTTAACATAAAATAGCAGAATTGAGGCCCAGGTCTGGTGCATTGTTACCAACGAGGCGAGGCCGGAATTAGAAGCATTGTCAACTTTTGACAAAACTTTAATTATCTACTTGCAAATTTGTCTAATCAATTTCAACGATGATGCAGTCGAAATTGTCCGGATTGACGAGAATATTATGCGGCATAAAACTTTGTGCCATGCCCTACCGTGCGGTATCCTTTTATAGTCTAAAATCCCGGGTCAAAATGGCCGCCGGGACAAGCTAGCAAATATGCATACATTCAAGGTACATACCTAGACTACATTATCCCATACATTTTATCCTTGTAAAAATAATTGAGGTCTGGGAACCCCGGGATCTTACACTATTATGACCCTGGCACTTGACCCTAACTTGCGATATTGCTGGCTGTCAGGTTCATCACCAAAACCCCATATACATAGAGTCTCCAACTTAGCCACTCTATCGCATTAAGTCCATAACAACCTTTTAAGTTAAGGTTGAAATAAATAAATGAATTTAAAAACAATTACACATATAGGGACTGTTTATAAATACGCACTGGCAACTGTAGTTATCGGGCGTTTTTTCTTCATGGTCTTTAATTCTGAACCGGTCAATATTCGAGTACTTTTGATCGTTTAACTCAGCTAGAAGTATTTTTGTTCAAAGATATAGATCAAATTTTTCCGAAGTATAAGTTCAGTGCCTTTTTTTCTCGTGCGGAAATACCCACGGATACCCCCCCCCCCCCGCCGGCCAGCGGGGGCGGTTATGTCGGGCTTGAACCGACTAAAACCGCACGCCGTCTCGGGTCTATTATGCAGAAAAGTCTGACTAAGTGTAGTCACAAAGCTAAGATTAAAAACACTTAGTATTAGTGGTTATCTATCATTTTTACCTGTTTGTCTGTTTGTTCGCGATGGATGCAAAAACAACTTTTTTCTAGTAGAAAGCTTTTGGTCAGACTTAAAATCTACCGTATACTTGATTGTAATTTGTTATATAAAACCGGAGATATGGCCAAAAACTGATAACCGACTGGAGCCGCCGGCATCAGCTAGTAAATTGTTCATTGTTTGTTTGGTTGAACGCACTAATCTCAGGAACTACTGGTTCGAATTTAATAATTATTTGTGTTGGATAGCCTATGTATCAAGGAAGGTTTTATGCTATAAATCATCACGCTACTATCCAGGGAAGCGGAGCAGTAATCATATATGTCAACAAATCAGGCAAATTTCCACAGACATTATTGTAAAACTAATAAATTACAGGCAGACAGCTAGTTTTCTATACATATAAATGAAAAACCCAGACATAGAAGAGACCGATATTCTTAGCAATCCATGGATTCTCCGTGTGGGTGCATCGCGTTGCTGAGTTGGGAACTCGGGACAGTGCTTGAGCCTTGCGACCCAAGTGTAGGTTTAGAAGGGGCCCCTTTTGTTGATTTGAACTTTTAGCGCGATTTAATTCTAGGGTCATTTGAAATTATTGGACGTAATCTCGCATAATTCAATCCAATGTGTTTTTCATATGGGTAATTGCATACATAAATGGGAAATTACCATTTAACTTTAAAATAAATAGTTATTTTTCATTTTGGTTTTAAATACAGCTCTTTCGAATTAAATTATGCGAAAACACACCTAGCGGCATCAGATTCATGTTTAATGCCTAACACATGTAGGTATGCCTGCAACTGTAATTACTTTGCCATATTTTATTGGATGTTTTTTACAGAATTCTTGACTTTACACTCACCTTTATTCGATTCAAGATGGATAACAGAAATATTTACCTCATCTATATCGACGCCTACTTTTAGGTTATTGAGTGAACATTGAAGTTTTCGACATTTATACTTGTTCTTTTAATAAATTATATACATTAAATAATTTATATAAATTATAAAAATAAAGTAAGTCACAATAATTGTTATTAATCTAAAAATAACCCGCCCCTGAATGTTCCCGGTGCAAAAGTAGTATATAAATAAATATTAAAATATAATAAATAAATATAAATTAAATTAAAATAAACTAAATTTATACAAATTATTTAATGGGTAAATTATATTTATCCATAAAATGATGAAGCTGACGGGAGCTGTAAGTTGGGGGGATCTTTTAGACACCAGTGCCAATTGAATCAAATCTCCAAAAGAATACTACTGATTACACTAAATAGTGTAGCGTCCGGGGGTTGGACGCCACAATACCTCGTGTTGGTAATAAGATAAACACAGAGGAAGAAATTTATATGAGCATTTATTATTTTAACAAAGCTTCCTATAACGAGTTTAGGGAGGTTTTTACGCGTATATTATTATTTTAATGCGAACTAGGGAATCGCGAACTCCGCTCAAGGACTGAGCCTAAATTTATTACTGTTATATCTTCTCTTCGGCCGGCGGACCCGGGCGGCGCGTCTAGTCGCCCGCTGTCAGCCGCACAGCCAAATGCAGCTCCACGCAGCAATTGTTTTTCTTCCCTAAGCTAAATTTGAATGACAAAGTATTTTTATTTAAACTCTGACACATGATGGCCAGGAAACGAACCGTAGTGTGTGGGACGAGGTCCGAACACTACAGCAGCTACGCCCTTACTGGTCATTCATGTGACAGTTACATCGAACCCTAGATAAACTAAATCTGGGACACAAAAAAAAATATTATGCGAATTGTCCCTTACAATGGGAATAACGAAGCAATCTTTGTAATAATTAGTAAACGATAGTAGAATTTCAAATTATAGCAATTAAACTGTAATAAATACTGAAAAACACGAACAAAGAAAAATTGCTTCATTCTTGGCCAGGCAAAAAACCCAGGTTAAAAGAAACCTGACCACAATCAGCCTCATCAAAGAAAAGTTATTGGTATCACTTGCCGATACATTTTAAGGTTTGCCCTGAAAGGACTTTGTAACACAGTACTTTTAAGACCTACCTAACTAAAAAGAAAGACGACATAACTTGATCTGTCCTTACACATTATGCATGTGAAGCAGAGACTATGTCGCCTACACATTACTAAATTATTTTTAAAACAATATTAAAGAGAAAGAACTTACTCTATAAAGAAAAGTCTGATCGAAAACTAACTTTCAATCATCGTCGGCGCTTATGTCCAGAACGATTTGACTCTCTTACAAAGTTTAGATCACAACTCTCAATATTGTACAAAAAATAATTGCCTAACTCCTACGCTAGAACATCACGAACATAAAAAACAAAACGAATCTATTTATCTTCCGCAGCGCAGCAATATGAAATAAACAGAGAACACATATTAATAATAAAATACTACTAGTTACTAGTTACGCTAGTACGTAATGCGGTTTTAGTCGGTTCAAGATAACACGTTATTCACTACGTGAATTATAATTCTACTAAGACTTATAGTCCTTATTGGCCCTATTGACCCGCAGGCAACTATCAATGCTCTTGAAACATTCTGGAACAAGCCACCATCATAGCCATCTTCTCGTTGAGCACATAATATCACATAAAAGCACATAAAAGCAAAATATACAACGATACTGATAAATGCGTCGCTCCAATTGTCGCACGACGTCTTTCTTCAAACGGTACGGGATCGATCCATTCACTGACAACTGCAGAATGTTGGCGTTTCCGACTTCTGCGGAAACTAGCGCTTCACCAGCTGTAGCAACCACTAGCTCCTGTGGCAACCAGCACCTCTACCAGTTGTATGGAAACCGGCGTTCCTCCACACCAATTGTAGCTGTAGCAACCACCAGCTGTATGGAAACCGGCGTTCCTCCACCAGTTGTAGCTGTAGCAACCACCAGCTGTATGGAAACCGGCGTTCCTCCTCCAGTTGTATGGAAACCGGCGTTCCTCCACCAGTTGTATGGAAACCGGCGTTCCTCCACCAGTTGTAGCGTCCGGGGGTTGGACGCCACAATACCTCGTGTTGAAATAAGATAAACACAGAGGAAGAAATTTATATGAGCATTTATTATTTTAACAAAGCTTCCTATAACGAGTTTAGGGAGGTTTTTACGCGTATATTATTATTTTAATGCGAACTAGGGAATCGCGAACTCCGCTCAAGGACTGAGCCTAAATTTATTACTGTTATATCTTCTCTTCGGCCGGCGGACCCGGGCGGCGCGTCTAGTCGCCCGCTGTCAGCCGCACAGCCGAATACAGCTCCACGCAGCAATTGTTTTTCTTCCCTAAGCTAAATTTGAATGACAAAGTATTTTTATTTAAACTCTGACACATGATGGCCAGGAAACGAACCGTAGTGTGTGGGACGAGGTCCGAACACTACAATAGTGCTTCATGTTCCTTAAATTGTTTTAAACGTAGCAGAAGCAGGCCGGGACGTTGGGGCGACTAGCGCCCCTCCCGCAAACCGGGGCAAGACGGGGACACCGTGGTATCCATACCCGAGGGGGCCATCTCGAAACCGGAGATGGCCCAGGGTCAGTCGGTGTGCGAGGGATATTCTATATGGGCAACCTTACATCCCGGTGTCTGAAGACCCGAGACGGCGTGCGGTTTTAGTCGGTTCAAGCTCGATATAACCGCCCCCGCTGGCCGGCGGGGGGGTATCCGAAGAGATATCCGCACGAAAAAAAAAAAGGCACGTAAGTGTCAGCCGGGTTATTCGGTTCAAGTCTGACTGCTGTGATGACTGCTCTCCTGCTCTATCTTTTGATTTGATTTCTTTTGGCTTTTATGGGAGTGACTGCCGTCTGAACCTCAACTCTAGGCGGAAAGCTAGGTACAGTGAGTACCTACTAAACCAGAGGTACAGTGAGGTATGAAAGGCACTTCATTCCGCGCACCCTCAAGCTGTGGAATAATCTCCATGCTGTGGTTTTTCAAAGCGACTACAATATGGGGATATGGGGTTCTTCAAGAACGGGCATTAATAGGTTTCTACAGGTCCGGCAGCGCGAGTGTGACACCTATGGTGCTGCACACATCCATAGGCCGCGGTAACCGCTTCCCATCAGGTGGGCCGTGTGCTTGTCTGCCACCTAAGTGGTATAAAAAAAGAGCCTCATCCGTCAATCAGCAGGTGCACTGGTTAGCAGGTGAGTTTGGCTTGGATGCCGAACATCTTAGTGAGGACTCCATACTCAACTTTCGTATCTATAATATTTGTGGTAAGTATTTTAGCTTTCGAATGAATTACAACATAATTATAAATTTTACCTACTGAATAATTAGGGAATAAAATTTTAATAAAAAAATAGAACCGACTTTTAAAACCCAAAATAACTTAATTACAGATTTAATTCAAAAGGCAAAAATACGCATAAGACTTTTCTGTTGAAGTCTAATGTATCCATGTGGACGATGTTATGAGGAGGGCATTCATTTGTTTTATACCAAAACCTTCTACTTTTCTGAAAAGCGTATCAAACTCGGTTAAACCAAACGCGAGATAATCGCGGAGATACATACCTCCTTTTTTAAGTCGGCTAAGTATACCAAAGCTTTCTCCAAAATATAACAAAAACGATTCTGATAAAAACCACACTAAGAACTATTGAACCAAACGTAAGTTACCCAATCACGGACAAACATACCTCCTTTTTTGAGTCGGCATATTATACTAAAACCTTCTCCAGAACGTAACAAATACTTTTCTGAAAAGTGCATTAATATCGGTGTAACCAAACGCGAGACAATCGCGAACAAACAGACAGGTCCGACAGTGAACCTCCTTTTGAAGTCGGTTAAAGCAAACCATAATAAATATAACCTATAACGTTAGCCTTATATTAATACTTCTGCAAAAAACCCACTACTATATGTAAAGACTGCTGGGAAAGTGTAACACGTAGAATGACTTGCTAAAACTGAATTCATGTCATCACAACATTATCATAACAAACGTCACAAGACATCCAACAAAAAAATCGACCACTCCCCTCTACTCTCAATTAAATTGTAGGTAAAACTAGTAAATTAATGAATCATTAAAGGATATTGATAAGCTCTCGTCTCGTTTCGAGTATTCCCACGCTGCCGTGCCACTGATGCGTATTATGTTTCTTTACTTGTTGAATAATAAACGTATTAATGATCAATTATTATATCATTCCACTCAAGCATCTCGTGCGAAAACACTCGAGACGGTTAAACCCAAAGCGGAACGGTGAAAAGTCAAAGTTTAGAACGGTTTCACCATTAATATTGGAACCATTTTATTAAAACTCGACTGGATTTCGGTTGTTGAAAACCTTTCTAAGTCGTATAATATAAATATCTATGTTATGAGCAGGCGTTTTTTTTGGCTGCTGCGTTGTCAGTTCTTTATTATAAGCTTTTATTTAGCTTTATCTGTCCCGATGTATGTCATCAAATCTTACAAATTAAATTTAATCCACTTCCCGGTTACCGATTGAGCTGAAATTTTGCATACATGTGTAAATCTCATGACAATGCAATACTATGATGACATGGTGCTGATCTGTTGATGGAGCTGGAAGGTGGTCATAGGAACTTTTTGGGCTCGTTTGATTTTAAATTTTCAGTTCTTTTTATTAACTTCTTGTTAATAAAAATTTTTTTGTAAATTCCACTTGTTTTCTACTTGACTTAAAACACTACCATTTGGCTGAATTATACTACTTACTGGGTACTAACTTCAGGTACTTTACTTTTACTTTAAACGCTCCTTTGGTCAAGCAAAGATAAAATGGTTACAGACGTTACGTAATTTTTTTTATCTCACTTTGAGATTGTCATTTGTAATAGCAAAAAATTAGGCGTATGATAATTTAACCGTAATTTGTGCAAAGCAAGTGATAAAAGTATATTAGACATTTTTTTACATGTTTTTCTATAAATCAGTTTCAATTTTGCAACGAAAATTGTGTCACATCTCCACCCGAACTGTGACACAATTTTTGTATAAAATGCTTATTTAGTAGTAGGTATAGAAATCTTCATGTTCAAGTATTTTACACTTCAGATAAACAGTCTCTATTCCTACAAGTCGCAAAGGTATCGTCAATTCAATAAATTGCACTCGAAATTGAAGTTGGGAAACTTGTTCCACTTTGTTACGAATACAGCCCCTTAGCAGTTTGTGATACAAGAAATTCTTCTACGAAACTGGGAATATTAGCTTGAAGCGTTTTGTAGCTAGAAGTGCTTTTGTAAATAATATATTATTTTTATTATTTTCGTTGGTCTCGTGGTGAGATTTTAAATGGTAACCGAAGTGTAAACAAAGTTATAATATAAAATAGTGTTATTCCTTACGCAATGTAATCTATATTAATATATTAGATAGCTGAGCGTTGGGTGACGATGATGAGAGTTCCATGATTATTGTTCACCCAAAAAGTACTCAACGGGCCTGAAGAAGTTTTCACTTCAAAATAGATACCAAATCATTGGTGTAAAAAACGTGTAGATAATTAACAACGCCGCGTTGTCACTGCTGCATGTTTTAAAAATAAATTATATATTCTGTTAGTTATTATTCTTTTTATTGCCTAAATATACATATAAATTACATTTTCAAATACATCTAAACATGTTTTATAACTATTATCATTATTTTCGGTATGCTTAACAAATATAATAATGACAATGTTTGTATTATTATTTGCGTTGTATGCTCTTATGTGTTGGTTCCATTTTGTGTGTGCGTGTATAGTACCCAGTGTTTGGGTTAGCACGAGGGAAGAAAAACTCCAAACTCTAGAAAGAGAAAACGCTCTACAAAACCGAACTTAGGACTGTTTTTCTTCTTACCGACGTGCCAACCTAAGTGCCGGGACCTGTAAGTGAGTATGTATGTAATACTAAAAATAAATATGCGTTGTCAAATTTCATATACTGCCGCTCATTGTAGAAAGAGCAGCTGTGAGTTTTTATTGCCAGATTCATTTATGACAGTTTCTGTATACAGCCTTGCGAAACTGGCTGTAAAATATAGAACATATAAATCTTGACCTTCATTTTTTTATACCACTTATGTGGTAGACAAGTATACAGTCCACCTAATGGGAAGCGGCCTATGGACATGTGCGACACCAGGATGGTGACACTCGCGCTGCCGACCCTTCTTGAAGAACCCCATATTTTAGTCGCTTGGGAAAACCACAGCAGGGAGATCATTCCACAGCCTGAGAGTGCGCGGGACCTAAATGAATAAAGTTAGAAACAAGTTTACAAACCCGGCTGTTACCGAGCATTTGTTGCATGGAGTTGCGTCCAAACCACTGTACAGAATTACACAAACTACAAGTCCTCTACACCGATTGATACTACTATTCCAGTACTAGAAACTAGAAACCAATTAAAAATTGCAAAACAAATTACAATTTTAATACTTGGGCTCGCACTTGATATTTTTAATAAGACTATAGCCGCCCGCACAGAACACGAAAGAAGAAGTGCCATTTAGGTACTATGAAGTTCTCAAGGTGGCTCTGCATAAAACCGAGGCCCTGGTCTTTCATGGGCCTCGGAACAAGCCACCTGAGGGATCCAGTCTCATCGTGGGAGGTAATCGCATCGGCATCAAGCCCCAAATGAAATATTTGGGGCTCGTGCTCGGAGGCCGATGGGACTTCGAAAAGCACATCCGAAGTCTGACCCTCAAATTGAATGGCACAGCTCTCGCTCTGACGCGGCTGCTGCCGCACATGAGGGGGCCCAATGAGTCCTGCAGGAGACTCTACAAGGGGATCGTGCGGTCCATGGTCCTGTATGGGTGCCCAATATGGGTGGAGGCCCTGAGGGCCAGGTTGCGCGCTCCGCAGCCGGTGATGGCCAACAGGGTCATCCGCGGGTACCGCACGATCTTCTTCGAGGCGGCGAGTCTCCTTGCCGGAACTCCACCATGGGACCTGGAGACGAGAGCCCTTTCGCAGCTGTACCAGTGGTGAAAGGAGGCGCGGGAGCAGGGACGGCCGCTTACCGATCTCCGTCCTCCATGAGCGCAGGCCTGAGGGTGGCAGGTGAGGCCGCCTGTCATGCCAGCAGAAGCAGGTTGGGAGGGTGTGGTGACTAGCGCCCCTCCCCCAAACCGAGTCAAGACGGGGGCACCGTGGTTCCCAAACCCGAGGGGGCCATCTCGAAACCGGTGATGGCCCAGGGTCAGTCGGGGTGCGAGGAAAATGCCTTATCGACCACCTTACACCTCGGCGTCTTTAGTCGCCGGTTAGGCGGTTCTAGTCGGTTCGAGCCCGACATAACCTCCCCCGATGGCCGGCGGGCGGGGGGGGGGGGGGGTTGGGTTAAAAAAAGGTACCATTAAGTTAGAAGTTACTTCGGATTCGGGTTCAAGTTCAATGTAAAATATAAAATAACATCAAATAAATCGTGATAGAATCCGTTAAAAATTTGTTTTATTTCAGTGTGACATTGGCATAAACTTCCGACAATATCATATATTTCTATTAAAAAGTAAAGTATTATAAACCAACATATGAAAAATTACATTCCTTTGTATTGGATTATGATAACCTTTCGAACTTTTGAAATAGGCCGTATAGTATCTTGTCTTAGTTTTAATTTCTTTTGGCGGGCTGTCAAAAGTCCGAATTTTTTGGTTTCGGCTCGTTTCATGGTAGGGTTTAGCGGGATAAGTGCGTTTTATGGTACCGATTGCCCGAAATTGCAGTTTCATGGTAAGCCTGCTGTTCTACTCTTCCTTGCCGTAATTTAGCTGATTTGGTTTTTCCGGGAGTGACTACCGCCGTGCCTCCAACCCTGAAAGGGGAAACCTGCGCCAGAGCATCGTCCGTCAATCAGCTGGTGTACCGGCTTGTAGGTGAGGTTCACTTGGGCCCCAAAGATCCTGGTGGGATCCCGTACACCCACTGTGTGAATTTAAGTCGTTCAGAAATTACTACATCAACCACCGTGATTTTATATATAAAGTTAGTAGAAAATAAGTTTGGTATCTAGATTTGGACTTAACTAATAACAAATTTCATTAAACTTAAAATCCGAGGACAGAATTTTGAACTTATGAATGACCTTATCAGTTTAATAACAAACTCGTATAAATCCAGCTTGTAACTTTTAACCTGATATTATCATTCTCAATTAAATCCATATTCTTCGAATTTCGCATGTTTAAGGTCATCGCTCACCTATCGATCCGACCAGAATCGTCTCGTTGAGTCGATATAAGCTTCTTCATCGTATCGGTGGCAAAAATTCTTAAACTAACAAACCTATGTATAAGATAGATGATTAGATGGGTTCACGACAATAGGTCGACACATTATTGATCGGTATTATAAATTAGTTTACACATTTTTGATCGACATGAGCTTAAGTCGACAATGACGATTAACCGACAAGTCAATTGGTCGACATCGAAAAATAGTGGTGGGAAATTTGTTCGAATTATTAAACTCGTTGATGTCGTTTTGGTTAGTTAAGTATATTAGTTACCTGTAGATAGTTTTCTTTGATATCTTAGTTATCTCTTATTTCTACGTGCATTGTCACAAGAGACCGCGTGCGGTGTCCACGAGTTGTCGACTAGTAATCATTGTCGTTCAATTAACTTTTCGACCAATTGTATGTCGACGATTATCCCTGTCGCCCAATGGGGCTTTCGACCAATAAATTGTATGTCGATGAATTGTCATGTCGACCAATTGTCGTTCGATGAAAGTCTGGGTCCGGATTAGATTACATACATCTCTCTCACTTATTTTATGATTTGTTATTCTCTTCCTTAGTTTTGTTTTTATTCCTTTACCAAATTAAAAAAACAGGTATAAAAATATTACAGTAGCATTACCACACTACACACTAATGCTAACATAACATGTTATGTTATGTTATGTTAGCATTACCAAACTACTACCGTTTGTGGGAAATACTAAAAGCCTACACTGAATATAACGTAAATCGATCATTATACTCACATAAATGGTTAAAATAATGTAGGTTATATATAACACACAGTTATATTATATTTATGAAACTCAGTAGAAGCATTCCACAGTGACTATTATCCTATATATTATCTAGAAATTAAAAAATTAGCTGTGCACTGAACGGATTTTGATGCGTTTTTTGGGGAGGACACCGTGTGGTTTTAAAAATAAAAGGTAATGGTCCTAGTAAATCTGCCGTATATTTGATTGCAATTGGTTAAGTAGACATAGAGAATGAAAATGAATACGTCGCAATAACCAACATCCATACGGGTGGAACTGCGGGTGTTGTGATATGTAAGTGTGCAGGAAGATAAAATTACAATTTGATAATGATTGTATAGGGAATATATGTCAGTACATTTGAATTAGTATCGCCGAAATGTAATACTATAAACATTGAGCCATAGCTCAATGACTATAAACAACGATAAAACTCTAAGACCGGACTGACTGACTGACATAGAGACAACGCACAGCCTAAACCGCTAGTCCTAGAGTCTTAAAATTTGGAGGATGTAGATGTTGATGAAGAGAAACGTCTTGATGCGAGAAGGTGTACAAAGAAAGGCTGCACAGATTTTCATGATCTTTAATTCTTAAGATTTGTCTCTGCCTCGAATTGCATATACCATAACTAAATATATAATAATTGCACGAAATAAAGTAGAATGTGAAAAATCTATTTTTTAACGCCATCTATACTGTTGTCATGACATATATGTATGTATAAATCCTAACTTATCTACAGTGAACTTCCATTTAGTTGTGTTATTTTCAGTATTTATTATTTTGTCAATTTTAACAAAAAGTTAAAAAAACCTGTGTTAGGTAGGTAATGTATTGTTAGCATCTCGCCTCATGTCCGATTCAAATCGCAATCTGATTATTAGGGGTCCCTACCACAAAAGAAAAAAACGGAACCTTTAAAGGATCACTTAGTGATCCGTCTGTTTGTCTGTCTGTCAAGACCTTGTTCTCAGCAACGCGCAGGGGCATCAAGTTGAAATTTATACCAAATAGTCAGGTCTGTAACGGCTGAAAGCTGTGAAAAAATCAAACTTGTTCTTAAAAAACTGCTCAGGCATTCTAGGACATTTTACGGAGTGTTCATTATTCAGATTAAGCCAAATCCAGCTTTCAACGTTTGTATTTTGTTCAAAATGTCTACAGTTTAGACTAAGATTGAGTGACACAATGAAACTGAGGGAGCTCTTTTAAAGGACTTAAGACAGACTTAGAAATCCCGACAACCCATAGTGGTTGACGGGCTTAACTGCTCGAAATCTGTCAAATGGTTTTGTATAAGCTCTGCTCTCCTAGTATGAATGGACTAACTCGACCTAGTAACTACCACTCGCCCACTGAAGATCGTACTATTAGTATGCTGAGTTTGTTGAAGAACTGAACCTGACGTCGATTTATACAGAAAGCGGATACGAACTGATTAAAAAGATGATTTTTTTTAATGTTTGGATGATGGAAAATTTTAAAATTCAGTCTACAACAAAAGTAGCTTAAAAAGTTCTAATTTGCAGAACATAAATTGTTTCTATTACGAAATTCTAATTTCTACTTCTGCGAAGATTTAAAAAAAATCTTCTCATAATAATATGATAGAACATAATTATTATGTATAATATTATTTTTTGCATATTTCACAAATGAGTGATGATTCATCGCTCTTTAGCACATGGGGTCCGATTCAGTAACGCCACGGTTTCAAAACGCGTGATTTCAATTCGATTAGAAAGGAAAACGAAGGGATTATTAAGTAGTAGTCTGTTTGTAATATTATGATCATTTCTTATATTCGTTTTTATATTTAATTATATACATAAAAAGTCTCTATCGTTGGAACAATGGTCCGGCTGTCTGTACCAGGAAGCGACGAACAGGCATAAATGTCAATAATACAGTTAATTTGGATCTGGTCACGATATACAAACATTATATTTAGTACGCTATTGACCCGAAATTGCCAACAATTTTTCTGTCTGTTATATTCGTAGAAAACCTTAAACATAACATGGAACATAACAATTCTACAACTTGATAAATAAATTCTTTGTTGGAATTCTCAGCGGGAAGTTTGGATGTACACATATCAACACTGTCTAGGGATATTTCCATTAATGTATAATAGATGTAACTCAAAAACTATAAATTCTAGAATTGCCACGTTTTACAATCAATCATTTAATTTAAATTTGATATCAAGAATAAAAAGCAGCCAAGTGCGAGTCGGACTCGCCATGAAGGGTTCCGTAGCAGCAAGTAACATAATAATGTTTTTTTTATAATTATTTATATTTGAGTTGATTGAATGAAAGGTAAATTGCGGTTTCTCTCTCCCCCCTCCTCCTCTCACCTGGAAGTCGGTACACCTGCTGATTGAACGGACGAGGCTCTGGCACAGACTTTTCTCTCGAGGTTGGGGGGTATACCAGGTTGGCTTGATCCTCGAATATCTTGGAGCCCAATCTCATACACCCATAAGAAAATAGTGTAAATAATGAAATTATTTTTTTAAACCCCTCAGGTGGCAGACAAGCTCACGGCCCACCTGATGGGAAGCGGTTACCGTGGCCTATGGACGTGCGCAACACCAGGGTGCCACACTCGCGCTGCCGACCCTGTAAAAACCTTCTAATTCCATATTGTAGTCGCTTGGGAAAACCACAGCAAGGAGATCATTCCACAGCCTGAGGGTGCGCGGAATAAAGTGCCTTTCATACTTAACTGTACGCACCGTTTCCGGTATCAACGTGTGAGGATGAATTCCCTGTCGGTGGCGAGCGGTGCGATGATAGAATGTGGCCGTGGGCATCACATCATATAATTCTTCTGAACACACTCCATTATAAAGGCGGTAGAAAACGCACAGGGAGGCGAAATCTCTCCTAAAGTTAATAGTTTCTGTCTATACTGTGACTGTGACTATTAGTACATATCTATAAAATATTTTTATAAACTCCTGCTACTTGAAATGCACGAACACAAACCGCTGGGATGATTTTAGAACTCCTTTTGTATTCGGGTGACTTCATATTTCAGACACTATGGAGCCCAGAAACTAATTTTGCAACTAGTCTGCTAATTTCTCGACTCCTTGAAACTATTCAGCCGGTTTATCGTGTCAGATTCCATTTCAATGGCCAGATGACTTATAAAACTTTTTAAGATTAGAAAACTAAATAAAAGAAAGTGAACCTTAAGTACAAAATAGATAAAAGTACAAACCCTTAGTTGAGATTCAAGATTCCTTAAAATTCATGACCCGTTTTCCTTTCGAGTGTTCTTTTCAAAGAAGTTACTTGAGTATAGATTTCAGTAATTCTTCCTCCAAATGATGGTTTTGATGTTCTTATTTTAATACGTTTCTAAACAAGTTAAATGTAAATAAATATAAGATGACAAAAAAGTGGATCAGAAGTTCATCGTATTAGTCATCATAATGGTGGCTAGAAGAACATCATCATCTTAGCGGTTATTCCGGTTGCATCCAAAGCTTGTACTTTGAAGCCCGTGGTCCGCTCTATTACTCCTGCTCTTGATTTGGCTTATTTCCGACTTTTACGGAAGTGACTGCCGTCTGACCTCCCAATCCTGAAAGAAAAGCCAGCGCCAAAGCCTTCTCCGGCTTAAAGCCCGGAAATGCACTGCCCCCGGACCCGACGGCATTCCAGGCCGAGCATGGGTCCTGGCCCTTGAGGAACTAGGGCCTCGACTGGTGGAGCTCTTTAGCGCATGCCTCGAAAGGGGCCAGTTTCCAAAGGCGTGGAAGACGGGGAAACTGGGGCGCCGGGGGCACTCCACCGTGGAAGCGATCATGCGCGTTAGGCGCCTGGCGGAGGAAGTAGTCTCGCGGGGTGGGGTGGGGGTGGCGGTGTCTCTCGACATCGCCAACGCCTTCAACACCCTACCCTGGAGCTGCGTTAGGGAGGCGCTCGCGTATCAAGGAGTGCCTCCTTACCTCCGCCGTATTGTCGAGGCATACCTATCCGAGAGGGCCATAGTTTACCCGAGCTGGCTAGCCAGCAACCCAAGGTGTAAAAAATTTAGTCACAAAATGTCTTTCATCGCATGCGCTGCGGAAAGTATTGATGATAGAACGAAATAATCAATATCTACAGAAAACTTCGCGAGACCATATGTCCAACTATTGTAGTTATGTCATTATAACTACTTTCTTACATTTTTAAAGTTGATAGAAATTCCGATCGAAATCAGACTATGTTAGCCTAGTATACCTTTATATATACCATAATACCTTTGTATTAATTCTTATCTAAATAAATGATTTCGTTTTCAAAACTGTTTAAAATTTTTTTTTTTTTTTTTATTTTTTTTTTTTTTTTTTCGTGCGGAAATCCCTTCGGATACCCCCCCGCGTGCCAGCGGGGGCGGTTATGTCGGGCTTGAACCGACTAAAACCGCACGCCGTCTCGGGTCTACAGACGCCGGGGTGTAAGGTTGCCCATAGAGCATATCCCTCGCACCCCGACAACTGTTTCAATACCTATTGGTTTATTTGCAATTGATGCACGTATTGTGTTCCAATGTACATAACATGTAACAAAGTAGAGCTATTATGGTATAATTCATAAATCTTGACAATTGCGTAGTCCATATTTTTGGGTCTCTTCGGTGGTAAGTGCGAGGGGCTACTGGCGGAGGGGCGCCTATCAATCCAATCAGATTTGTTCATCAGACCTTTTATTGGTTTTTTGATTGGCCAGTTAGTGTACATACGCGAGTTTGTTCAAGATCTTTGAAATTTATTATACCTGCCTATTATACCTGCACGATTGCGAAAAACCCTCCATAGTAATCCAATTTCGGTATGATTGCATTCAGGGGTCAGCAAGTGCATAGCCGGGCAGGGGGGTTGTGGTCGCAGTACTAGTGGGACCGGCGGGTGTCACGCGGTGCTGCGACGACAATCCTCTTCTGATGAGGCCGTCAAGCTGAGTGCCACCATTGTTAACATGGTACGTGTATGTAATGGTGACCCTCTTTCCTGAGACTTTACCTTCAGCTTACCATCAGGCGAGGTGAAGTCAAATTGACGTGTCCTAAATACAAAAAAAAAGAAAAAGACCTTCAGCTACAGCAACTTCTTAATGATCCGATTTCATTTTAATAAAAAGACGCGTGACACCGCAGTGCACAGCAGGCTAGTCATATGAAAGTCTTATAATTTTATGCACAAAAAATAGAATACTTTGAAATAGAATCTTTATACTGAAGGAAAATATTGTTGGAATAACCCACAAACCCATTGTGAATACATTCTTATTGTCAGACATATGCTAAGAAACACAGTGACGAGTACATTTATGCATTATGAATGATGAATTATGCATTATGAATGGAATTTTTGTATATTAACTAAGAAGAATGTAAATTCCTTCCATCCTTTCCTGTAGGTTTTTTTTTCATCCGAAAGTAAACATACATCCGATCACAAAGTGCGGAGTTGACGGCAATAGGCTCGACGCGGGATCGAAGAACGTGAGTATATATTTATATATATGAATGTTCATGACATATGTGTATGAAATTTTCAGTTCAAATTTGGAACTGCGTGAATGGGCAAGGAGATGTCACTACATATTATAAAACAAAGTCCTCCATCGTGTCTGTATGTCTTTCTGTTCGCGGTAACCTCAAGAATTACTGCATAAATTTTCATGCTATTTTCACCAATGGATGCTATTTTGTCATGGAAGGTTTTATATAATACATACATATAACTTGTCAAGTTTTTGTATACATGAGCTAAAATATAAAGATATTTTGTTGAGATGTCGGGAAACAAGCCGTCTAAGCCGTCTCAACAAAAACGCTGCCTAAACACTTTGAGATGTAACAAAACTATGTATGGCTGAATTATGTATGTTATATAGGTTATGATGGTGGAATAGGGTTCCATGGGTAGCGGGAACGGGATCAGTATTCCATGCGGGTGAAGCCGCATCACTTACATTATAGTCAAATTCACACACATTTTATCAAATCATAGGCTCATACCCAAACTAAGGGAGATCAACTTAAAATAAAGGACAGAAGTCTGCACTAGCTCCTTGGTAGAAACTCCACTCTGAGCGTAGATAACAAGCTGCTCCTGTATAATATCGTACTAAAACCGATCTGGACATATGGGATCCAGCTTTAGGGACAGCAAGTATTTCCAGAGGGCGAAACACATCATGCTAAAAACCCTATCAAATGTGTCATGGTTTATAAGAAACTCAGAGTTGCATGATATATTGAGATTAACACTTCGCAGGCAGAACTCAAATCTATTGCTGCAAGTTATAAAACAAATCTCGAAAAGCACCCTAACCTGTTGTTCTAACCAGACCTGAGCACAAGTGACGACTGAAAATAAAAAAAATAAATAAATAAATATTCAACGACATCCTACACAGCGCTTTCTAGATCTAACAGTAAGTATGTTAGCTTGTGTTATGGATTCCAGAATGCGGATAAATATGTGTTATGGAATCTAGACTGCGGATATACATACTTTGATACATTTTCTTTTGTAAATTCATACATATTATACATAGAAACACCCACACCAATGCAAATAGACATATTCATGCATTCAAATATTACGCGCCCCGTATCATAGCAGTCGATTGAACTACCGCTAAAAGGCTTGCAATAGCAGACTTAGGCCTCCTTCACATTACGTCGCAAGTAGTGCGGCAGCAGCGCGAATATAGCAGCGCGACAGACGCGCTGTTCACCGGCGGCTAATTCCATACTAAAAAGAGCAGCGCGACAGCCGCGCGACACTTGATTGTCCATAGTGGACGGCAGCGCGGCAGCCGCGTGCGGTCAGTCGGCTTCGAGCCAGTGTTGCAATCGTACGTACGGTAGAACATTCTTTCACAATGAGCGAATTTGACACAGAACAATTTATTATTCAAGTTCAAACACGTCCTGCTTTGTGGGATTCGAGGAACAATGATTACAGCAACAGGACCATAAAAAAGAAAAACTGGAATGAATTATGTGAATTGTTTATTCCAAATTTCAGTAATAAAACCGGGCCAGAGAAAAGTGCGGCAGGTACATATATGTTGGGGTGTGTGTTGGGTAACCTCCTCGAGTGTCGCTCCGATTCCGATCTCGCTGCAGTCCGGGGGGAACGGAATCGGAGCGGCCGGTACACCCTGGGCGGCGGTCAATGGCTTCCCCTTTATAGGGTTGGCATTGATCGTCGGCCAATACCCAACGTGGCGGGAACACATCGCTCTCCGTACTCCTCTGCTTTCAGAGGAGGCAGAATGAGCGATGCTGTTAGTGGTGAGATGGCCCAGGGTCAGTCGGGGTGCGAGGGATATGCTCTATGGGTAACCTTACACCCCGGCGTCTGAAGACCCGAGACGGCGTGCGGTTTTAGTCGGTTCAAGCCCGACATAACCACCCCCGCTGACCGGCGGGGGGGTATCCGAAGGGATTTCCGCACGAAAAAAAAAAAAAAAAAGGTACATATTATATGTTATTTTATTATTATTATTGATGGAAATGCTGTTGCGAAATGGAGTATCACGACGCTGAATACTACTCTTAGGAAGACATAATAATTCACCAAAAGACTTTTTTGACATTCGGACGTAATTAAATATTTTTTTATTACCACCATATTTCAACACTTTGAATACTGTTACATAATCACTATTCACATGTCGATTTCTAAACAAAGGATCAATCCAGCAAATTCTTTTTTTTTTATGAATGCGACGTCGATGGCGCCGAAGGAGAACCAACAAAAGCAGGAGCAACAGTGACGTTTCCTCTTTGGAGTCCATTGTAGAAATGAACTGGCCACCCTGAGTCGCGCGGCTTGTAATGAGAAGGCATCCGCTGCTGTCGCGCGGCTGCCGCGCTGCTGCCGCGCTGCTGCCGCACTGCTTGCGACGTAATGTGAAGGAGGCCTTATCAAGCAAGATGTGCCCTTAGAGTCTTGCACGAAAGAAGAGAATTCGTATTGAAGAAATTACTCTGCAATGCCATTCATACCTCACATCAGTTCATAGTTAACAGACTGATCGCAGAACAAACATAAAACAACTTGTATTATAGTGGGTCTGGTGTAGCACTTTCGCATTCCTGGTGGAGTATGAAACTGCCGAATGAGCTCCATCTCTCCCGGCAATTAGGAGCAAGCAGTTAGTAGATCTAAAGTCAGCAAAACCCTAGTTTCAGTCAGTTCGACTCCGGTATAATCCCGTCATCGTACCCTGGGTAAGACCCAAAGGTAGTCATTTCCAAAATCAAACTTCTAGAGTCTTGGAGTTCATAAATTTAATATCAGTCAAATCCCATCCCATTAGACTTAACGATTGCTTTCATAACCACTGACGAAGTCTGTACCGTAGCGGTAGAGCGTTCGATTGCTACGTCGCGGATTCGATATCCGCTCAGTGCAAATATTTGTATGCATGAATATGTCTATTTGCATTGGTCTGGGTGTTTCTATGTATAATATTTATGAAATTACAACAGAAAATGTATGAAAGTATGTATATCCGCATTTTAGATTCCATAACACAAGCTAGTTAAGCTGTGCTTACTTTGGGTCTAGATAGTGTTGTAAAGAATGTCCTAGAATATTTATTTTTATCTATTACTATAGTGCTTTTAATCCGGTGAAAGGAAATTACAAATACAGTCCCGGAGAAATTTCTAACAAGTAGAGAATTTATCTACATAACTGTGTAATAGTATTTGTCTTCGCTGATTGTTATTCTAGCTCCCTTTAACCTCTCACTTTTGAATTTACATCCAAAAGATAAACGATATTATAAATTCAATCTCTGAAACAAGTTCGTTTGCTGTTCAAATTCGGTTACAGGTACTAGCCACAGATATTGAATTTAAGAGATATGCCATCCATCAAAGTGTCACAGTCTCGATTATAATCAAATTGTTTTACACAATTCCCATTGTGCGCTTGACATTCTCCACTCAAGAACTCGCTTGCTCCAACGGCCATCGGTCCTTCGGAGCTCATTGCTACTAAAGCTTGCTTATTATACGGGTCATAGACTTGATACGGGCTATGTCAGTTACTTTGGTTCTTTATCGGATAGGGCATCATTTAATTGTTTAAAGAAACTCCAAGTACACGCGCTCCATAGCCCATCAGCAAACGGAAAGTGGGACGCCCTCCAACCAGATGAACTGACGCACGAGCTTAAAACAACGAAAAGTTAAATGATACAGACTGGATGCGGTAGGCTAAGGGTCGGGTGCTATGGCGCACATTGAAAGAGTGTCCAGCAGTGGCCTACAATAGTCTGATTGATTGTTTCACTTGACATTATATCACTATCCCAAGCTATGAATGTTATTAATGGCATCCTCCATTTAATTATGTTTTCTCTTTTTATTTCTATATCGTGTAGATTACAGTTTCTTCAAGTTTTTTTTAATATGTACATATTTTAGTTACTGCACACTTTCGTGGTAACCCTTTATTCTTAATTATTGAAAAAAAATTAATTTTTATTACAAAAAAGGGTCTTATTTTCTTCTTCAAGCTAAGCTATCCCTATTCTCAATTTTAACGAATTTGTGTTCAACTTCTAGGTGCGAAAAGATAACACATGGATAGACTGCCATAGTTACTTTCGCATTTCTATATTAGTTTACAGATAGCATGGATTTTTAATGCAACAAGACGAAAAATTACGTAATAGCTATAGAAGCAGTACAATGGGCAGCTTTATCGCTTAGAGCGATTTCTGCCAGGCACTTTTACGTGAAGTATATACTTTTGTAAGTTTCTCATATCTATTATTATTTATCTATTGAATTTTATGATAGGAAGTTTGTCAATAGAAATACTTAGAAAGTTTTATGATAACAATTGTGTATAAAGAATAGGAGCCAATCACATATCACCAATTTCCGGGGTGCGAGGGAAATGCCTTATGGGCGAGACACCTTACACCCGGCGTGCGATTTTAGTCGGTTCAAGTCCGACATAAGTATCCGAAGGGATTGCCGCCCGGAAAAAAAGGATGCGAGGGATTTGACTCACATATTTGACATGAGATTCTTTATGAAAACTCTCTTACTTTTAAATGTTTAGCCCGTCAATTTGACTGAACTCCGCCTGGTGGTATGCTGAGTTTAAGTTTAAAACGTAGTGGCTACCATTTCCAGATGTTGTACCTAGAATGGAGGCCCCTACCTTCACACCTCATGGCCTTGACAGATGCTTTTTCACGCCCTGCTTAAACACCTATTTAATGTTACAATTTCTCTTGTGTAACTTCTTCAGCACAAATTCCAGTTGCATCCAAAGCTTGCAATTTGGAGCTCTCCTGCTACTCGTTTCCGAAATTTGATTTTTTGACTTTTACTGCGCGTCCTAGCTTCATCCCGCTGCAATAATAGCACCTTATCCGTAGTTTTCTTAATTTTTTATTTTATACAAACCTTGTCCTGACAATAACGAATATAAAATAGAAACGGTCAAGTGCGAGTCGAACTAGCCCATGAAGAGTTCTGAAGCAGCAAGTAACATAATAATATTTTTCTTTAATTTTTATATTTGAGTTGAGTGAATGAAAGGTACCTTTTTTTTTATCTTGCGGAAATCCCTTCGGATCCCCCCCGCCGGCCAGCGGGGCCGGTTATGTCGGGCTTGAACCGACTAAAACCGCACGCCGTCTTGGGTCTACAGACGCCGGGGTGTAAGGTTGCCCATAGAGCATATCCCTCGCACCCCAGCATATCCCTCGCACCGCTGAATGAAAGGTACCTAAATTGCGGTTAACGGTTTGTGACGTAATAAAAAAACTACTTAATAGATCTCGTTCAAACCAATTTTCGGTGGAATTTTACATGGTATTGTACATCATATACTTTTTTTTTAGTTTTATCGTTCGCTTATTTTAGAAGTTTGGGGGGGGGGCACACATTTTACCACTTCGGAAGGGTCTCTGGCGCAAACTATTAAGTGTAAAATAAAAAATATTAGAAACCTCAATATCATTTTTGAAGACCTATCCATAGATAGACACGTATGGGTATGCTGAAAAAAAAAATTCAGTTTCAGTTTTAAGTATGTGGAACCCCAAAAATGCATTGTTTTTTTTTTCTATGTGTTGTGTCAAAATCTTAATGCGATTCACAGAATACATTTACTTACCAAGTTTCAACAGCATTGATCATATAGTTTCGGAAAAAGTGGCTGTGATATGACGAATCTATAAGGGTTCCGTTTTTTGCCATTTAGCAACGGCACGTTGTAGTAGTTCGCAAATTATGCGAGTACATACATTTCGGCGATTCATTTATGTACAATATTATATAACTAATCTGGCCACAAATACTGTTACATCAAGACTTTTCTTTCTTTTTCAACTATTTAATTATTTTGAATTTGGAACACGTGTATTATTTTAAACACTTATTTCGATTTCGATTTTTTGGCGTTCATTAATTAATTACAATATGGAATGGGGTGATGCCTTGCACAAAGTGGGTATGGAGCCGTCCGTCATATTCCAGACACTTCAAAAACTTGGTATCAGCCGTATGTTCGTATATCGTACTATCAATTTATAGATACAACAACACTTTGTCTGTCGAAGATAAGAAAAGATTGGGGCGGCCGCGTGCTGTTAGAACTACAAAGGAAGCAAAAAGAAGATTCCCGCTAGGACTCTGTCACGTATTATAAAACAAGACCTGAAGCTCGGTGCTTATCGTGGATATACAGGACATACACTAAATCAATCTTTACGATTAAAGAGGCACAGAAATATACTCTTTACCGAAAAAAAAAATTCACGATGGAAGAACACTACAATAAGCAAAATGATAAAGTGTACGCTCACAGTTCTAAGGAAGCTGCTCAAGTGGTTGGAAAGGTACAACGTGGTCATCATCCTGCGTCAGTGATGGTTTGGTGGGGCGTGTCTTATCAGGGAGTCACAAAGCTACATTTTTGTGAAAAAGGAGTGAAAACTTCAGCCTGTGTGTATCAAGATACTGTCTTGGATCATGTTGTGAAACCTCTCAGCAAAACACTTTTTAAAATATACCGTGGACTTTCCAGCAGGACTCTGCTCCTGGTCACAAGGCACGAACTACCCAAGCCTGGCTTGAAACCAACGTTCCGGACTTTATAAGAGCTGAAGACTGGCCCTCATCTAGCCCAGACCTCAACCCTTTAGACTACAAATTATGGTCAGTTTTAGATTACATGGCCTGCCCAAAACGACACGGCGACATTGGGTTTCTTAAAAAATCTTTGGAGCAAGCAGTGGCAAAATTTCCCTTGGAAATAGTGCGTAAATCCATAGATTCGTGGCCAAACAGATAAAAGGCCTGTATAAAAGCAAAGGTGGCCATTTCGAATAAAATATATTTTTATTTTTTGCTAAGACTTTAATAAATATGTAGGTATAATATTTTAATTATATTACATTACTTTATTTTAAAACAATTGCATTTTCATTTGTAACAAAACTTATAGCTGGACTAGGTATATTGATTTTACACATAATTTCACATTTACACAACGGGTTCCAGTTGAAAAGCAGCTTGACGGACGTTGGCGCTGGCCTCGCTTGGTACATACTGAACTGGATACCCCTTTTGATGAAAACGCACATAATAAATTAATAAACCATGTACTAGATTAAGTGGAATGTTGTGGCCTACATGCATCAAATAAACGTTACTTTCTTTCTATCAGGAAAGCTTGCGCCAGAGCCTGGTCTTTCAGTCAGCAGGTGTGCTTGGGTCCCGAAGATCTTGGACCCTCATAAATCCTAAGTACCGACTAAAACTGCACGCCGTCTCGGGTCTTGAATCCTAAGTACCTAGATGTATATTATTATAAAATTGTAAATTAGTTGTGTCTGTACATTGAAGATATAAAAAATTGGGTTATGTTAAATGAACAAAACTGAAGCGACCTCCGAGCGGCCGGAGCCAAGGGCATCAGCTAGTACTTCATGAAAACACCGAAATTATATAAATTATCATGTATAACTTAAACAGTTAAAATGTAAACTGCTACCTACATATTTTTACAAAACTGAGACAATGATACTTGTGACAAGTTTTCCCATGACAAATATTAAAACAGTCAAACAGGCTTTTTAAATGAGGAGTATTTTAGTAGCACAGTACAAAGTTCGTGGTGTAATCGCTGTTCAGGTCAACGTTGTTTTAAAATAAACTAGCGATTGCTTATAAGCACTTTTGTCTTATGTGTTAAATCTATAAATTCAGTTAAGCATACAAACTTACTTTAACTATGCCAAATTTCACTCTTCTTGGTGTGAGCAATATTGTCAAAAAGGGATCTCTACCGACACCCTAAAGAAAACCATAGTATCTTCATGGTACCGAAATGCTATTTCTTTCGTTCGTGTTTCTTGCGGGCCTGAAGTTTCGAATGAACGTTTCATGGTACGAATTTTCAGGCAATTTTTCAAAATTTAAGTGATAAAATTCTGTAAATCATTGTAAAAGAATTAATTAATAGTTATTATAAAAATTATTAAATTATTATCAGTGCTGTATTATAGAAACCAAATAATTTAGCAATTAGTAACTTTTAACCATAAGCCGCCATTTTGTAACTAAGTTTCCTCATGAATTATATTTAACTAGCTGTTGCCCGTGGCTTCACCTGCATAGAATTCTGATCTAGTTCTCGCTACCCATGGGAACATATTCCAGGGATTAAAAGTAGCATATGTGTTGTTCCATCCCTGTACGAAACTCCAGCCAGATCCGTTCAGCCGTTGATTTAGTAACAAATATCGAAACATCTTCGCAAACTTTCACATTTATAATATTAGTAGGAAAGTAGGAATTCGTAGGAATTAGGATTATAGGTAGTTTATATAACAGAAAACTTTGTCATCATCATCATCAACCTATTCTAGTCCACTGCTGGACATAGATCTCCCCTAATGAGCGCCATAGCGCCCTGTCTTTAGCTTGCCGCATCTTTGTATTCTTTTTGAAATAATTTGTATGGCCATGTTTCAACATATTAATGTTTTCTGGAAATCTATATTTCAATGGATTTAGTAGGTAGTGTAGCGTCGGGGCCTGACGCCACAATATCTCGTGTTAACGAAAAGATAAAACACAAGTATTAATATTTATATTGGCATTTATTTTCACCAAAAACTTCCTATATCGAGTTTTAGGGGGGTTTTACACGACTATATTTATATTTTAAACGAACTGTAGGGAATCGCGGATTCTGCTTAAGGATTGAGACTACAATCAATTCTCTTGGAACTTTCTTCGGACGGCGGGTCGAGGCCGGAGCCCTCGGGCACCCGCTGTCAGCAACTTGTCCGCCAAGGCAATTGTTTTTCTTCCCTAAACTCATTTCGATTCAAAAACAATTTATTTTTAATCTCTGACACATGATGGCCAGGTAAACGAACTGTAGTGCTCGAACGAGGTCGGAACGCTACAGTAGGTAAAGGAGAAGGTGGTAATGTGGCTCCTGCAGGTCATATTCATTCCGTCTACAATAATTTGTACAATAAGATCTTGTGATAGCTAGAGAATAAATAGTAATGAATCCGTAAGATGACGGTACGTTTTAATGTTATTTGAACCAGTCGAAAACTGTTAGACTTTTAAAACCACTCTACACTTCATATATTTATACTGGAAAACGTAAATTTTACGTTTGCTGACTTACACAGTGTGTTTAACAAACTTTTTGGTACTGGACCTTACAGGTAGTGCAAAAAACATTTCATAAATATGTACAGTATGATTGAATTGAATTTGGCCCCCTCAGATTATACCTAATAAGATCCCGGGGGCCATATAAAATGTGTGACTAACATATCTTAAAAAAAATAGTTTTCGGATGCCACAACTAAAGGCTGCTATCCCCAATAACCAAGAAAAAAAAATGAAAAAGGCAATTGAATACTTACAACAATTACAAACTGTTAATATTAGGTACAAGAGTGCCATATTACCCTCACTTTATCTCAAATACGTAATTTTTATGAATGCGTATGAGGCCGTTTCTTATATATGATATAAACCAGAGCCTCCTCAAAAAACTAGATGCGAGTGTCACGAAGACACTGAAGTCGTGGCTAGGGCTAGCTCAGTCGGCCGACCCGTCGGCACTATATAGATCCGCGAATAATTTTGTAATGACGCTTAAGAAGCCATCAGAACTCTATAAACACCTAAGAGTAACTAAAATGCACGTCTTATCGGAATCTAAAGACGAAATAGTAAAAGTCCTTCCAAAAGATAAAAATGCATCGGAGCTCGAATCACGCCTCCAGTTCCATAAAAGATTCATGATAGGCTCGCAGACTGGTAGAGTAGGTCTAGGTAATATTCAGAGACAAACAGATAAAGAAATAACAAAATCTTTTCTTCAAGCAGACGAAAACAACACCTATAAGGTGCACGCAATGAACCTAGAAATGCAAAACGAATGGTTGACTCTAGGTGAATTTTGTATTCCCATAGCCTTAAAATGGCGTACCATAATATACGACTTGTCACCGGCCTTACTTAAATTTTACCTGAATGCATTCCAGTTGACCCTCCCCGACCAAAGCAATCTGGTCAGATGGGGAAAAGCCACAGATAAAACATGTAACTCATGTGGTGAAGCAACTGGTACGGCTAGGCACCTACTAGTGGGTTGTAAAACGCTATTAGACCGGGGTCATTACTCGCACCGTCATGATAAGGTATTAGAAATCATACGTGAGGCTGTAAGTTTGGCGGTAGCTAGAGCGAAAAAAGGATTAACCACAAACCAAAGAAATGACATTGCGTTTGTAAAGGAAGGCTGCTCAAAGAAATCACTTCAAAAGCCTTATTCAATTTTGATAGCTGCCGTTGACTGGACAATACTCGTAGACACGTATGAGAAGCACTATAGGATACCGGAGGATGTCTGTGCCTCATCATCCAGACCCGACATATTCCTTTTTTCACGATCGCATAAGCGTGCAGTGCTTGTAGAACTCACAGTACCGTGGGAAACTAATATACCTAAAGACCACGCTATAAAGACAAACAAATACTTTGATTTGACTAACGAGTTAACCAAAAACGGCTACGTGGTTAAACTCTATGCCGTAGAAGTAGGAGCAAGGGGAATTCCAGCTAAATCCCTGTACAACTTACTTAAAGACCTCGGATTGCCAAGAGCTTCAGTAAGCTCTTTATTAAAACGTATATCAAAAGCGGCATTGTTAGGATCTTACCAAATTTGGATAGGTAGGGGGGGGAACACTACTGACGGTGGAGGTGAGCGCTGATGCATCACAAGGTGGCCACCCTAAACCTACATCTGGGTCGCAAGTCCCAGTCGCCGTCATGGTGTTCCTCTCTGTACCACGCTATGGACCCGGCGACCGCACGGTGAATCCATGGAGTGCTGAGAATCGGATCTCTTTTAATAATTTTGTTGTTATTTTATTAACTACATAGTAAGGCATACATAGGTAGGTTTTGAATCAACTTATTACGTTAAATAACACTTTAAGTGTGCTTTAACGTAATTAGTCGATTTATAAGTCTAGTATTTTTTACATGTAGGCTCAAAAACAAAGCAGGGGGGCCACATTACCTTCTTCTCCTCTAATATTTTTTGTACTCAATTAACTCGATAAATAATTGCAAATATAAAAATAGCTAATTTTTATATTTGCAATTTTTTTATCGAGTTAATTTATTAGTCTGAATCATACATCATCATCATGTTTTGGTTTTCACAAATGACTTAATTACCTGTTCAAGGTTTTAATAAAATGATTCTTTTCCTACTACTTTTATCAACTACATACACCTATGGATTTATTAAATCTGCGATAGTGTACTGACAGAGCGTGCCTTCGCACCTTATTTTATTTTTCCTGTTGAATAAGTTGATGAACGAGGCTCTGGCGCAGGCCTTCTCGGGGTTGTGACAGTAGGCCGTAAATCCTACTTCCTCCCTACTACTACACTAATTATTGACTCAATCAAATTCAAACGGCTGAAGGGATCTTGTTGAAATTTGGTACAGGGATAGATAATAGTCTGGAATAACACATAGACCTCTTATACCTGGAATATGTTCCTAAGGCAAACGGGAACGGGATCAGAATTCCACCTCTCCACCTCACCAGAACCTCAAGCTCCAAAGTGTAGGTATGCTTTGCGATTGTTGGGATTGACGCTCGGAGGGTGATGAAAATTATATGACTAGAAAATGCATGTGTTGTTGTGTACAGAATTCTGACCTACAATGAAGTGCACAATTTAAATATTTGACGTAATAATAGGTCTTTACCTATGAATTTACCGAAATTTTCTTACAAATTCATGAGTTCGTTATTCCTGTAATTTAATAGCTATTTCCATTATTTATATTTTGTTTGAAAGATGATTTCAAGATTTTACAACTCTGTATTAAATTTTGTTTTTATTGGCCGCTTGATAAATTAATTCGATCTTCAAAAACAGTGCTTCATAAATGCTATCCATTTTGATGATAAATTTCGTATTACTTAACAGCTGTCACTTTTCAAAAATGTAATAAAAGTTGCTGTTTGTTACCTTAATGTTATCTCATTCATACACAATTTTTTTTATAAAATTTGGATTTGTCATTCCTAAAAAAAATGCAAAAATGTTAGTACTGAAAATTGGGTTTCCTCCAATTTCTTCAAGAAAAACGGCAATTTCATATGTAACGACCTAATATTTCTGATTGATCATCATTATCGTCATCATCACTGACATTATGTCAGTCAAGAGTTAAGTCAGTTGTCTGGTTTCTGAGACTTCATTATACAAAGTTATATCTATATTCACAATAATATCATTAAACATTTCGATTTTGGTGTACATTATTGATGTACTTACAATGAGCGTTACGCTTAAAAGGTTAAAGTAACGTTTGTTGATAAACACAAAATCAAGTTGACTTATAAAATTATCTTAGTTAGGCTCTTTTCACACTGCTGTCAATAAAGCGAGCAGCGATTTCTACATCTATAAAATATGATAACTTAACCATCAATGCAATGAATATTTATTGTTGTATTTCCATATTAGACTATCACATATAAATGCAAGCGCTTGCAAATGCTTGCATACATGCACACCTGGGTATGTCGTTCATAAGCCTACTTCAAATTAGTGCAAGATTCTTATGAAGATATGTGATTTGTGAAGTTTGCGTCTGAAAAATCCTTAGAAATCAGAAACCAGATTTTATATATTTCATAAATAATGAGTTAAGTAGGAAAATAGGAAAATAGTTTTTAATATTTTCCTATTTGCGCTATTTTGTGATTGGTTGAGGAATACCGGAGGTACTCTTTGAAATTTTTGAATGAAATTTGAAAAACCATTTGCTGCTTGAAGCTAATATTAAGAGATATTATGGTACCTTTTTTTTTCGTGCGGAAATCCCTTCGGGTAAGCCGGCCAGCGGGGGCGGTTATGTCGGGCTTGAACCGACTAAAACCGCACGCCGTCTCGGGTCTTAACGCCAGGGTGTAAAGTTGCCCATAGAACATATCCCTCGCACCCCGACTGACCCTGGGCCATCTCCGATTTCGAGATGGCACCCTCGGGTTTGGGAACCACGGTGTCCCCGTCTTGCCCCGGTTTGGGGGGGGGGGGCGCTAGTCGCCCCATCGTCCCGACCTGCTTCTGCTGGGTTGACAGGCGGCCTCACCTGCCACCCCCAGGCCTGCGCTCATCGAGGACGAAGGTCGTTAAGCGACCTCCGGCGCCTGAGTCGCCTGCGTCGTGCGGCGAGCATGTTGCGGGCTCGGCCATCTCCTTCGCGAGCATTACATGCTCGTGGTCCACACCATTGCCGCAATCATGCTGCCGACTGAGAGGACTCCCACTCCGATGGCTGCCACTAGGTCACGCCTCGGCACCTCCCACGCCGGGCAGTCCGCCAGCGTGTGCAGCCCCGAGTCCTCGCTCGCGTCACAGTGATGGCACTCAGGCGTTGGCTCCTTCCTGATCCGATGCAGGTGGTCCCCTTTCCGGAGATCACCTGCGTCAGTCGGTACCAGAGGCTTCCGTGTTGCCAATCTAGCCAATCCTCCATGATGGGCCTTACCGCCGCTATTGCGGCGTGCCCTGCGCTTGGTAATATTATGGTACCTATTACATATCCAGTTGCGACAGCCGATTCGTAATGGCTAAAGCTGTGTCTCTTTCAATGTACTTGATACCAGATTCGCAACAGGTGTACTAGCTTCTTCAGTTACTACTCAGAACCAAATCATAAATTTTTTCTTTTTTTTATATTTAGGACACGTCAATTTGACTTTACTTCGTCTGATGGTAAGCTGAAGGTAAAGTCTCAGGAAAGAGGGTCACCACTACATACACGTACCATGTTAACAATGGTGGCACTCAGCTTGACGGCCTCATCAGAAGAGGATTGTCGTCGCAGCACCGCGTGACACCCACCCACTACTACTACTACGCTATCAAACCGAAATTTGATTACTATGGAGGGTTGGCATACATTGTATTAAATCGCTTCTCATTTTCAACGGAACATGTGCTTTTGAATCTATATATTGCTTCGAATTACGCACGAATTATGTAAGTAAGAGGTGGATTACTAGTTCAAATTGAGTTGTGATTTTAGCAGATTCAATGGACATAACACTATAGTGTCAAACACTATCGTATGTGTTCCGAGATTATGATTTGAAAACATTTAATCATTTATTTAAACGAGAATTAATGTGATCACGGGATAGGTAAAAACCTGAGGACATACACTGATCAAATTAATGAGATACTGAAAAAAGGGCAGGTAAAAAGCACTCGAAACCGGCGGGCTTGCATGAAAAGCAGAGGACTCTCTGCCTACCCCGGAGGGAAAAAGACGTGTATGTAAAAACCTTTGATCCCATTAATATTGTTTATTATGGAACGCGCAAGTTTCAAAGCATCTGCAATTGGTTTTGTAATTGCTAGTGTTTAAGTGTACACTTTAACTTATCAAAGATAACTAACTGTAAGGTGATGGTCCGCCAGCATACACGTGTATTGTAACGTTTCAGATTTGAGGATTACTATATTCCGTTTTATTATGCCGATTATTATGTACTGTGAATAATGATTATGAATGAGCTTTTCAGTGCGTTTACTTGAAATGATACCATTTCGAAGTTATATAAAAGAAAAATCCAAAAACGACCTGGGATTCAAATCTGGTACCTCATATTAATCGCATTCGCTGCCACTGATCCACCGAGACAGTAATCTTTAACCTTGGATCCTATTCAGAATTTTGAAAGCTAATGTAGTTAACAATTTGAAATCTAATTGTCGATTTTTAGACAGACATGTTTCCATTTGCTTGGCACTACACTATACTATCTTATAGAATCAATGCCATAAAAATATAGTACTGAAGCTTTTAATATAATATTGTTAACGCTTTGAATCAGTTAAAAGCCCCTCGCCATCATTTTTATAGTAGTATTATAATATACGCCCTTGTATTGGTCCAAAGTTGCAAAGAACACATAATTACGGACATTTAAAGTAAGAAAAAATTAAATTAATAATATTTATTTTATTTGATTGTTGAAATGTATGTATTATACTTACATTTCAATAATCAAATAAACTAAATTTTAGTCATTCAAAATAACATAATTATTCACTATCACGATAGAAACTATCACGATTGTCATAAAATTCACAAAACCGATATTCCACTATGCGATGAAATACAAGTCAAGGTCAAAGAAAAATAAATACTTCATCTGGCAGAAATAAAGACATATTTGAAGGATTAATTAATTTAGATATCCTGGACTGTTAAAATGTGAACATTGATAAGCTAATTCAGTAAATTAATTTTTGCTTGTCTAAAACATTTTGATATGGCTAGAGATGTAACAAAATGTCAAAATGTTTACGGTCATTCTCGAATTAAGCGTTCTTTGCCTAATTCCCGTACCATTTTTTATTTTTCACTGATTTCACTAAAAAACCTTAAAATATGAAACATATCAAAGATACAAATTCAACAATTAATAAGGCGTTTGTCTAGTAATAGTGGTTTCGTTATTAATGAGATTTAAAAAAAATTATAGGTATGGTAGTGGCGCTCATTAGGGGAGACCTATGTCCAGCAGTGGACTAGAATAGATTGATGATGATGATGATGATGATGATGGTAATTAAATAAGTTTTTTATTTAAAGCAACGGTAATTAGATAATATCAATAAGTTCATCTAAGACGGTAAAAATGATAATATCACATCATATTGTGGTATAGCATTCAAATAAATTGTCATTTTTTTATTTATTATTGCTTTATTTTATTAGTTATTAATAAATACACTTTCAATGAAAAACGGTCAAAACTTACTTGATGTAAACTAAACTTAAACGAATTTAATAAAAAAACATTGTCTTAATTGCTTAAATTTAAAGCAACTCACAGCTCTTTTAAGATTTACATTAGTATCACTGAGTACTTATATACTATTAAATAAATCAACTGTAACCTTTTAAAAAATATTTTTTATTAATTATACATAATATTAAATAATAAGAATAGTTAAAAATAACAAAAAATCTATATTATATTAATATCAGAATCAGATTAATCGAAAAATTAAGTCTTCTTTTGCTTAATACTATTATTTGACATATTTGTCATTGTTTTGAAGGAAGGTATTGTAAGACTAAAATCAACAGGCGAGACGGGATTCCGAAAATTATGGTATGATACGCAGGAAAAATATCCCTTGGTATGACGTCACGTATACAGTAAGTTAGTAACTTTTCATATAATAGTAATTATAAATACATGGTAATTAGTATACGGTTATTAAAAAACGATAGATATTCTTCCAAATTTCGAAAATCTGCACAGTATGCAAATACTTGCTCATTAAAATATACGGAGGCCAAAGTACAGTCCCTGCTTATAACAACAACCGGAGTCTAACTTAAAAAAATAAATATCAAAATAAGTACAATTGTAATTAATAAAGTTTTTAACCAAGGCTACGGTAATAATATACTCACATGCTTCATTGGCGGTACACTAACATTGGAGAAGTGCAACTGGTAATGGGCAGCGGCACACATTGAGGACTCGCGACGCATGTGGTACTGTAGTTTCAAATATTATTATTTAGGGAAATGCACCACAGAACAGAAGATGTCACGGCAATTATAATTTTCGCTCAGACATACTTTATGATAGTTACTTAATGATAATTCTATTGTGTCCATATTTTCTTATGCAATACACTTGTCTTAATAGTGATTAAATTGTTGTAAACGTTGAATGGATCGAAGTAAATCTGTACGTTACAAAAATTACAGGCCTGTTTTAACATTAAGTTGGTGTGCGGACATGTCACGGTAATTAGAGATCATAGGTTCTTCAAACAGATATTTAATTATTTAGCCTTATCTACTTAAAACAGAAGCCAGTGTTTTTGTTTCCAGCTAGATATGGATGCTAACTAACATATAAAAATATTTGCATGATTAAATAGATTAATATTAGGGCTTATACAAGCTCGGACACGTAAAAATTGCTAATCGGAGAATAGCCGTTTAGTACAAATTTATGTTTGTATATTCACAAAGTGTAATTATATTATATTAAATACATGTTACTTTTCTTGTGGAGATGACTTTTCAATACTGGATACACCTAGACCACGCATTTAAATCATTACCTTCCTCTGTAAACAACAGATCTATCTGTCAGCAAAAGGCCCACTATCTATCTTTTTAGCATTATGCGGCTCATAACCTTGCTGATATTAAAGTATCATCCTTCAAAAGATAAGTATGCTACTCATTACTATAATGTAGGAAAATACAATATAAATATTGTCATAATCATTTCTCACGCCGCCACAGCATTTAGAAAAAACCGGCCATGTGCGAGTCGGACTCGCACACGAAGGGTTCCATAGCATTAGTTATCTTTACATAATATTTTTTTAATATTTCAAGCGTCTACCTGTTGCAGTTATTAATATCAAACAACAAAACAAAAAAAGCATGTTTCTTGTATGGCAGTCCCCTTAAATATTTATTTTATTCTGTTTTTATTATTTGTTTTTACGACAGCAACACACGTTATGGTAACAGACGAATGGACAGATAGTAGTGCCTTAGTGATAGGGTCCCTGTTTACTCATTGGATACGGAACCCTAAAAACTAAGTGGTTGTTGGTCTATAACAGACTGTATTTCATAGTTGCTGGGCTCCATAGTCTGAGGTGTGAGGTACCAATCAGGTGCTTAATCTGAATTAATGAAACAAGAAAGATACAAGAAACACCGTATTTTGAAATGTAAATATCTGGCGTCTAAATAATATATTATGATAATCGTTATTTATTATCTCATTATGACTCCTGTAAAATAAATTATAGCAATATTTTCCAGTATCAAGTAAAGTAATTAAATTATTCCCTTTGCAGTGCACGAGCCAATATCTTTGAACGCAAACTTCGCGATTTCTCTACCTTTTGAAACTTCACTCCCATTTTCAGTCTTTGTTCTGCCCATAAAACCCTAAAAGGAAAGCCCTTCGTCGCATTAAATGCTTTAACTTATCGCTATTCGCAAAAATCTTGACAATGTACCCTAATTGCGCGGTACGTATCTAAACCAATATAGTGTCTACTATCTAACTATGTAATAAAACTATTTATACTATGAATAACTGGTGGTAGAAATTTGATGACACAAATTTGTCACAAAATTCGGCCGGGTAGGTACCACCGTGCACGATTGCGAAAAACCCTCCATAGTAATCCAATTTCGGTTTGATTGCGTTCAGGGTCAGCAAGTGCATAGCCGGGCAGGGGGATTGTGGTCGCAGCACTAGTGGGACCGGTGGGTGTCACGCGGTGCTGAGACGACAATCATCTTTTGATGAGGCCGTCAAGCTGAGTGCCACCATTGTTAACATGGTACGTGTATGTAATGGTGACCCTCTTTCCTGAGACTTTACCTTCAGCTTACCATCAAGCAAGGTGAAGTCAAATTGACGTGTCCTATTTATAAAAAATTGTCATGGCCATTTACATTAAAATTATAATTACTAACGGGATATTTACCATGTTTATTATCTTCATCGAGTATCCGATATTAACGTTTTACTGAATAAATATTATTATTGGCAAACGACAAACGACGACGGCCTCTGTGGTGTAGCGGTCGTGCATTCACCTGCTACGACATGGGGGTTCAATTGTCGCTTAGTGCATGAATATATCTATTTGCATAGGTCTGGGTATTTACAAAAAAAGTATATAAGTATGTTGATCTGCGTTCTAGAACCCATAACACAAGCCAGTTAAATTATGGTTACTTTGGGTCTAGAGAGCGCTGTGTAGAATGTCGTAGAATATTTATTATTATTTATTTATATACAAAGTCATATAATTAAATAATTTCAATTTCCCAAAATTTTAATGATGTATGTGATTTAACCGCGGTAGCCTAGTGGTATGGGTAAAGGACTGCTGAGACGAGGTTTCGGGTTCGATCCCAGGTATTATCATGGCACACACCAATGACTTTTCGATGCTTTTCGAAGTTATGTGTGTATTATCGCAGGTTTATAAGTGCCCGGTTAATGGCAATAGGCTCGCCACCTATTACATTGGGACCTAAACATAAACTGGCGAAATGTGGGTGCTAGCACCTCTGCCTACCCCTTCGGGGATATAGGCGTGAGTTTATGTTATGTTATGTTATGTATTTGATTTCCTGACTTAATCTTATTTGTTTTTTTCTTATTAAATTTATATAATTGTAATAATTAATTAACTATTTATAGATATATATACCGAATTTGGAAGAGGTAAATGGAATTTAAATTTAATTAATGACATGCATGTTCTGTAATTTGTGTTTATGTGTTATAAATGCTTATGTGTTAATTGGAAATTGAGCTGAGCGAGCGAAGCTCTTATACCCGGTATAGCCGTTTGTTGGTGGCTGAACTCCTCCGTATCCACTCGCGCAATCTTGACCAAATTTACCACGGAGATAGTGTGGACACTGAGGAGTGTTTTGAAGCGATATGGTTCATGTCCGCTGTACCATTGAGGAATAATCACCGAAAAACAGTTTCACGAGCGCGCGGCCTTAGCTAAGATGTCTTATTTTCAGGTAAGAGTCCTGCTCGCTCAGCTCAATTTATTTCAGTCGCACCCTGCACTGATTTCCTAGTCTATGTACTGAAATTGATAAATGTGTATTGTGTAATGTAATTTCATGAGTCCTGTAACTTGAAACAAATGATTATTGTTATTATGATTATGTCCCCTGAGTGCATAGTGAGAGATCTAAAAAATGTTAGATTGACTTCCCTATCGCTATATATATATATATATATATCGCTATATATCGCCTATAATGACACTAAATAAAATTAAGAAAATATGTTAGGCATATTTACTACTGGATAACGCTAATTCAATACCATACCAATTACTTTTTAAGTTTCCGTATTACTAAGACTCAGCTATCCGTCAGTGTGTCAGTCTGTTCCAGGCTGTAATCTCATAAACCGTGATAGTTAGACAGTTGAAATTTTAACAGATGATGTATATCATTTGCCGCCGCTATAACAACAAATACTAAAAAACAGAATGAAATAAATATTATTAATTAATAAATAATATTAATAAACATTAAAATAAATAATATTTTATTCCTATAAAACAAACGTGACTCTTTAATCACTTAAAAAAATATTTAAAATAGGTAAAGAAATATTTAAGAGGGGGCTCCCATACAATAAACGCAATAAACGTATTTTTGCCATTTTCATACATATTAATGATACTGAAGGATTTGTGCGCGAGTCCGACTCGCACTTGACCGGTTTTCATAGTTTCCTTAAAAGTGACCGGTATGCTGAAAAGCATGCCACGGAGAGTACGTTAAAACTAAAACAATCAAAGTATTGTACATGTACACATGTACATGTGGAGCCAAACCATACGAACAACTGTGGCCTTCCTTTTAACAAAGAGTGTGGATGGCCAAATCTCAAAATTCGAAACTATGAGGAATAGCGAAAAATGCTCAAAGGAGTCTCGAGCCAATTTTGATGAAAACAAAACAAACATAGTAACGGATTTTGCCATTTACACCCAGTTGAAAAATTCACCCAGTATATTAAAAGGGATTGAGGGATGGATTCAGCATACAATGAGGTACTTATACACCTATATTCTAACCACAAACTATTTCACATTTACATATAAACATACATATACTCACACCTTTTTCTCTCTTGGGGTACGCAGAAACAATAGCCCGCCATCTGCCTCTGTCCTTACATACTCACGAGCTTCCTGTCCTTCCTGTGTTCCTGTCAATAAACCTTTCATGCAAGCCTTTTGTGCTTTTGACCTGCCATTTTTTCAATACCTCATTAATTTGAACAGTGTATGTTCTGCGAGGTCGACTCCGGTTTACCTGCCCACTTACATCTGCCTTATTACTTTAATAACATAAAAAGGAG
Source organism: Cybosia mesomella (assembly GCA_946251805.1). Lineage (NCBI taxonomy): Eukaryota > Metazoa > Arthropoda > Insecta > Lepidoptera > Erebidae > Cybosia > Cybosia mesomella. Next base: position 8,660,512 of record OX276406.1, read on the forward strand.
AGTAGCCATTTTTTTAAGTAGAGATCGTTATCGTTATCGTTCTGCTTTTTTCTACATAATAATCAATCACAATTGTAATCCATCAGAATGGTAATCTCGTAAGAACCGATAGCCGATTGGGCAGAAAGGTTCTTGAGTGGAAACCACGTGACGGCAAGCGCAGCGTAGGAAGGCCTCCCGCAAGGTGGGCAGACGATCTGGTAAAGAGCGCAGGGACTCAGTGAATGCAGGCCGCTACAGACCGGTCAAAATGGAAGTCAATGGGGGAGGCCTATGTTCAGCAGTGGACTTCCTACGACTGATATGGTGAGAATGGTAATCAATGTGTAGAGGTACTAAATTAACTTAATCAAGCAAAAGAATTAAATAATAGGTATATCAGCGTGAAACTAATATCTAGAAATTTGTGAAATCACTAGAATTCAAATATAATTTACTATACTAAATTACTATACACTACAACAAGTCTACCAAAATAAATTTAGTGCCTCTAAGATTGAGTTAAACAAAATGTTTAATCTGAAATCCGAATTAACCAATATATTATTTGAATCTTTGTTATGGCTTGTTATAATTTGAAGGCTGAAATGTTTCAATTATAACTTATATCGTAACTTACAACTGTAACTTCGATTAAATTATGGTATAGAAAGTGCGCGAATATCTTTTGAATAGAGAGAAGAATAAACACTCGCATTATTGAAATATGGATGTTTATTCACCAAAATTCGAATATGTAATACTGCAAAAAAAAAGATCTAACTCCTAAACTCAGACTAAGTTATTATACATAAGCTTATCTATTGTATTTTTTTTTCACTAATTTTTATGTTAATTTTATGGAAAAAATTACACAAAATAATTATCTTCATCATTTAAATTTTTGCATCAATGTTTGACAACCCTAAGTCTTCAATTTACACATCGCATACATTTTTAACGAGTAATTACACCTGTAGGGTCGTTAGCAGGGTTTAGGTTACGCCACGGCACGTTCGTGCGTCACACTCTTTAATTTAAAAAGTGTTTAGTCTCTTTTTTATTCATGACGTGCTCAAATCTCATCCCACATACCGGGGAAGAATTGTGACGTTAAAGAATACAGTTACCATTCCTGAACCATCAGTTTAAATAAAATATCCTATATCTATGCATTTTAACACATCTCTTTTCTAATCAAAAGAACACAGTAAGGTGGCTAAGTTGAAATATCACCTTACGGAAAGCTACGTGGGTAAACATTAACTAACTGGTCATGCCTCTTCCGCCCAGGCTCGGTAGGACGCGTAGACCCAAGAATATTGACTTGACGTCTGACTTCCAGAGTCTCTAAAGACCTGGAGAACTGAAGGAGAAAAGGCCGAAAAGCGAACCCCGAGCCCCAAGATATAAGACTCGACTTCCACACGTACAAAAACAGGTTAGAGTAATTACAAACAATATTACAGAATCATCATCATCACCTTAGCGGTTTGGCTTATAGTGCTTTTATGGGAACGACTATCGTCTAGCCCCGAGAGGACAGCCTCCACCAGATCTCTTCGTCCATCAGTCAGCTGGTGTACCATAGCTTGCGAGTGAGGTTTTTTTTTTTTTTTTTTTTCCCCTCTTGGTTAAATCCACCTTGAGGGGGAGTTTATTATGGTATGGCGCATTCTGCTATTGGATACAGAAATATAATGGAAAGTAAGGGTGTATTCGAGTGCGTTTTGTGTAGTTCTGTGATAGTTTTATGTGTTATTGAATTTTTTGAGTGAGTTAACTATGTGGGTGATGTGAGTCATAAAGGTGTGGATGGCGGCGCTGTTTGTGATCAGAATTGTTAAGTTGTATGGGTCGAGGTTATCGTAGTGACAGAGTTGTTCATGGTTGAGTCTTGTGCGAGCGAATCGTGGGCATTCTGTTATGAGGTGTGTAAATGTCTGAATTGTTGTGTTATCGCAGGGGCAGGTATCGTTATCGGTAATATTAAACCTGTGTAAGTATTGCTTGTGATACCCGTGGTTGGTGAGTAACTGTGTAAGTGCAAAAGTGTGCCCGGTTGTGTCAATGAGTTTGTGTAGGTGTGTGAGTGATGGGCACCAAGTTTTAATAATAGTTCCTTTAATGTTATCAGTATATCTGTTCAAAGCTAGGTTGTGGCTATGTGTTTTGGCCTTTTTTATTACGTAACTTAACGGGAAGTGCATGAAAACGGGTGAGGAAGATTCAGAAGCCGCAGCCTTGGCTGCTGTATCTGCAGCCTCATTACCGTATATGCCCGTGTGAGCTTTGACCCATACAAAGTTAATTTGTGTGCGTGTGGTGTGTAGGAATTTTTGTATGTTAGTGGTGATTTGGTGTGTGCTGTGGGTGTTATTGATATCTTCCAAAGCCGCCCTGGAGTCCGACATGATAAAGGCTGTAGCAACTTGTTGCTTGTGTAACCACTGACAGGCTTGGTCGATGGCCACCAGTTCGGCCTGAAATACAGTGCACGATGAATGTAGCTTGAATGTTTTTGTGATAGGGGTATTTTGTGGCGTATATACCACAAACGCAGCTCCCACCAGGTCATCGTGTTTACTGCCGTCAGTGTAGATGTGGTGTGCGTGTTGTTGAGTAAGTAGTGTGTCATCTAATTCTGTTTGTGTGCTGACCATGTCAAAGGAGTGTGGTTTTCTGAATGCCGGGTGAAGTAACTGCGATGGTTGTGTAGGTGTATCAAGTGTGAGATCGAGTGGGAGGCAATCAGAGACCCCTGTCATTTTGACTAATTCAATTCGCGCTCTTTCTTTAATTTTCAGGTCAAGTGGTGTTAGTGAAGATATTGCTATGGCGTTAGTGGTGTTAATTGTACGAAAGCCTCTAATTATTTTAAGTGCAAACCCTCTTTGTAGCGATAATAGTTTATTACAATTGGTTTTGAAGTTTAGGGCCGTGTGCCATACGCTGGAGGCGTAGCATATTATGGGTTCGATTACTCCCCTATAAAGTGTGAGTATGTTTTGGGAGTGTATTCCCCAAGTTGGTCTGATGAATCTAGTAAGTGTGTTATGTAGTATACGTGCTTTGTTGGTGATATAGTTTACATGTTGTGTAAAGTGCAATTTGTCATCGATGATCACCCCCAACACTCTGGCAGTCCGACTGAATGGGATGTGTGTGCTATTCATAGTTAAGTGTAGAAGTTTAGTTTTATTAGTGAAAGCTAAAGCGATGGTTTTGTCAGGTCCAAAGGTAAGTTTATTCTTGTTGCCCCATTCGTGAATGATATGTAGACTTTGATTGATATTGTTTTGTAGAGTGATGAGCTTTTTGTGTGCGGCTATTAGAGTGATATCATCTGCAAAAGCCTGCAGCTGACAGCCCTCCGGAAGTCGGTTTTCGGACGAATCGCCAGACATGTCCAATAGTTCGTCCAAAATCAGATTCCAGAAGGTCGGACCGCATACAGATCCCTGAATGCATCCCTTACTTAGTTGTTTGGTGGATGTGGCGTCAGAATATAATATGGTAGCCGTGCGATCTGATAAGTAACTTTGAATGATGGTGTATATGTTTTTAGGGCATTTGGTGTGGTGTAATCGTGTGAGTATGGCAGGCCACCAGGCATGATCGAATGCGGCTTTAATATCAAGGGAGATCATTGCCACATGTAATCCATTCCTTTTGTGTATTTTGATAGTATCTACTATGTTGGTGAGTGCGTGTACAGTGGAGATTTGTTGTTTGAATCCATATTGTTTTGTGTTATGCGTATGTGTAGTATTTAGGTGATGTGTGAGGCGTTGAATAATTAATTTTTCAAGGGTTTTACCCAGTATAGGTAGAAGTCCTATAGGACGGTATGAGGATGAGGTAGAGTAGTCGGATTTATTGGGTTTTGGAATGATTTTAATTATTGCATGTTTCCATGTTTTGGGAAAAAGAGAGATTGATAGGCAGCGGTTCATGAGTCCAGTTATGAGTTCAGGAAAACATAGGGCAAACTGATAACATATGTCAGAGGTGAGGTGGTCCGCGCCAGGGGATTTGGAGGGGTTCATGTTTTTCAAGATATTAATGATTTCATGTTGTGTGAATGGAATCTCGTCTTCGGTGTCGGGTGGATTTTGCGTTTGGATTCGTATAGAGTTCTGTGTGGGTGTATCAGGTGTGTCATCAGGGTAGAATTTATTGAGGAAGGCTGTCGCGGTTTGGTCACTGGAAGTGGTATGCACGCCAGGTGAAATTTCAATGGTTGACGGTGGCCTCTTAGGAGGCGCCCTCTTCATAATTCGGTTTGTAACCGACCACACATTTTCTTTACCCTGTCTATTACAGAATTCCCGAAAGTGTTCAGTTGATGCAATTTTGATTGCTTGGGCGTATGTCGTTTTGAGAGTGTCCCTTTCAGCGAGAGCATCGGTGAGTGTTTGGTTCTTGCGCTTGAGCTTTTGTAATTTGTGGTGGTTTGCTATGACCTTTTGTTTCATGTTGTCTAATTCGTCGGTCCACCAGGGCGACCGCGGTGAGCGTCGGCCTGTTGGTGGTAGATGTGAGTTGCAAATGTTCTGTATGAATTTTGTAAGCTTTTTAATGTACTTGTCTATGTCCTGTTGCGTGTTTAGTGCATTGAAGTTGGTAGTATGTATGTCCGTATGTTGTATTTGTTCCTCAAAATGTTCCTTTAAATCGTCCCAGTTTCTATAGAATTTAGTGTTGTATCTAAATGTGCTTGCTTTAGGGTTAGGCTTGAAATTGTGTGTTAGTTGTAATGTGAAGGTTATGGCGTGGTGGTCGGATGAAGGGCAGATGGAATGGTCTATCCTCCAACTGTCGACGTAACAGGCAATGTCGTCACTGGCGATGGTAAGGTCAACAATTGAGCCCCTGATTTGGCCAAGGGCCACTGTTTCGTATGTGAATGAGGCTCCCGTATTGAGTGCAACGATATTATTCGAGTATAGGAGGTCGACGATTTCCTCTCCTCTTTGGTTATTCGTAACTGACCCCCACATTCGGTGCCACCCATTGAGGTCACCGGCTATGATATGTGTGGCGTCGCGATTGTCGTGAAGTAATACTTGTAGTTTATTTAGTGTGTTGTTTGCATCAATGCCGGGTTCAATATATATAGATGTTAAAATGAATCTTCTGCCGTGTTTGGTTGTCAGCTGTATGGAGCATAAGTTGGGTGTTGAGTATTGTGAGAGGCCTAGTGTGGCACCTATGTTGTTTCGGGTAAGAATGCAGGCCTTGGTGTGTGCGTTATTTGGATATTGGTGTGTGATATATCCTGATGTATTTTTCATAGTAGGTTGGCTTCCAACATAAGGTTCGTTTATAAAAATAATGTCGGTGTTGTTTTGTAGAGAATGATTTATTAATTCATGCGTGGCATCTTCTCCGCGACCCAAATTAGCTTGTATGAATGAGAGCGATCTGTGCCTTTGGAGTCTATTTTGGGTGGTGTGGCGGGAGGGTGGGCTATTGGTATGGGTTCGTGACCGGATGTTAGGGCGTACAGGTGAATGAGTAGTATGAGTGTTATTGTAATTATTGTGATGGATATTATACATATGGGCGTGTTAACTATACGCAGTTATACAAAACAAAACAAGTGATAAGTAAATGAACAAAGATAAGCAAAAATTAAAGAAAATTAATGCAACGACAAAATACAGTATTTAGAATTCAGCTAATTCGGTAACTGTTATGCGCCTAAATGAAATAAGTGCTTGATTTTAACTTTATTGATGTCAGTTAGGGGGCTGTCACTTTATGGTTGTTATATGTTGAATGGCGGTTGGCGGAAATCTACTGATCCTGATGACGGTTGTGATGTTGGTAACGTGGTTCCGTAGTCAACAGTCTCTTCTATTTTTGTCTTGGCGAGGCGTATTCTTGGGCAGGCAGCTTGGTTGTTGGCGGCGTGGTTAGTGGGTAGCTTAGCTCCTGTCTTGCTATTATATTTAGTGCAGTTATAGCAGACAAACTGTTTGTTACTCTTGTGTGGGCACTCAGCTGCTTGATGGTTCTCGTCGGCGCAGATGGCACAGGGGTGGACAGTCGAAGTACACTTATTGTGCGAGTGTCCGAACTGGAGGCATTTTCTGCACTGTGTGAATCTTGAGAAGGGTTCGATGTGAACTTGTTGAAAGTTGACTGCTACTCTGTTTTGTTGGATTATTTTTTGATATGCTGTTGGGGTTAATTCGATAACTGCGTTATAAAGTTTCTCAGACCTGTTGCTGGTAAGAAAGCAGAGGCGGATAGCAGTGGTGGGGATAGAATTTTGTTGACAGATGATTTTTGTTAGTTCCTCTTTATTTGTTTCCTTGTATATTCCCTTGAGGATGGCGAGTGGTGGTCGACGTCTGGCCTCTTCTGCTTTTAGGTTGCTTGTTTGGTTAATGAGTTGCTGTGTTTCCTTTTGTTGTTGAGTGTTGTTAAATTCTAGGTATACCCTTCCTTTGGTAATAGGTTGAATCTTGGATGGAGCGTAGGTTTTGTCTTTGAATGTAATCTGGTTTTTTAGTTGCTCAATGGTACTTTGGTTGTTAGCTGTAGAGGAGGACGCTGATTCTCTTGTCGGTGCGTTAATTATTAGTGCTGGTTTCTGTGGGAACTGGGCTCTTGCTATACTGGAGTAGCTGACGTTGGTGGTAGTGGAAGGTTGAGCGACGCTGTTGGGGTGCTTTAAAGTATTTTTAATTGTGGTGTGTATCTCTTGTATTAGTTCTTTTTTGAGTTGGTTTATGGCTTCTTCAGGAAATGTTGATTGGCACGTATGAGCGGTGACAGTGGCTGGTGTGTTTTGGCAAGTGGTGATAATATCATCAGCGGCTTCTTTTATGATTCTTTTGTTGGCAGCTGTTACAGTCTTTCCTTCGCTTACCGCCAATATAATATTGCGAGCTAGTTGTATAATCCTATCCTCCATTTCAACAATAGAGTGTTAAGATAAAGTGCGAAAGAGAATTATTCATTGGTGTTGGTTAAATTGAGAATATTCGCAATTCCTCGATAGTGAATTTTAGTAGTTATATTTTGTAAACACAACACTAAACTTGTATTATGCGCAGTCTTTGACTCAGTTGTTGAATAGCTATGAGCTCTTCTAGCTGTATTTGAACTTGTCAGTCTTTAGTTGCTATCTTCGTTATTCGCGCAACCGTAGTCTGTCTACGGTTCAACTGTGACAATTATGGCCTCGATATAATGAGATTTAACATATTTTTAAAGTATGCAATTTAATATCAGTCTCAAAAAATGTTTTATGAACAACTAGGATTTGAAACCCAACCACCTCGCAGTGATAAACTCGACTCACTACGTGCTACGCCGCTAAGCTACGGAGACAGTTAGCAAAGGTAGTGAAATAGCTCATATGTTTCTCCTGTGATTAATGGACTTAATGATCATTGGCTATTCGTCTGCAATCGAGATCATGCACTATTTACACTGTGTAGGGTAAATCACAAACACTCGAACGGGAACTTTATAACTTTTTAATGTTGTTTATTTGTTTCACACACTATGATTGTTTATTTAGGATTGTTATATATGTGAGTTGCACGTTGCTTTCACTACTCAACAAGAAATAATGGTTCAAAACTCGTTGTGAATAATTTTAAAAGATGTTAGAACACGGAACACACGCAAACACGTCCAATCGCTAGAAGACTCGCACTTCTACTTTGCGAGTGAGGTTAGCGTGGCCCTAAAGTTCTTGGTCACTCATTAATGTACTACAGATCTAGCTGTTGACCTGTTTAATTCTGATCCTGTTCCCGCTACCCATGGGACCTTATTCCACCACCACAATCTATGTAAGATACACAATTACACAATACACCATTTTGTTATATCTCAAAGAGATTAGACAGCGTTTTCGTTAACAGCTCCCAGGTGACTTATTTTTTCCCACAGCTACAAATATCATTATATTTTAGCCAATATATACAAAAACTTGACAAATAATATACTAAATCCTTCCTCGAGAACTACTCTATCCATTGGTGTAAACAGCATGAAAATCGGGCAGTACTCTTTGAGTATCGTGAACACATAGATAGACAGACAGACAGACGTGGTGGAGGACTTGTTTTACAATATTTATAGTAATATCAAAGCGATATCCCTATTTACAAAAGAGTCTCCTTACTTTAACTCTACAGCATAATAAAGCACCCATATGTATTGTGTTATCATCATTAGCCTTGTGCCAATATCTTATATCCATACGGAAGCCCCCTATTCAATACAGTGACACATTTAACCTAAATATCTACATATCAGCAGGGCAACGTTCTCATATTTACCAGTACAATTTCCTCTCGTAAATTAGAGATTTGAAAACATAAAGAAACCTTTGATGTTTCTCATGTGCATCATTAGTTAACTTTCGGAGTTAAATTTGTTCCAGAACTTTCTATCCTTCGGCAGAACCGTAATGAGCGGTTAAAGTAAAAGTCCATTATTTATGATAAAATTGTTACAATTATTGCGCGTGATGGTGCTATATTTAAAACAAGTTGAATTCCTGAGACGAGCTCAGCCGAATACAAGGGATTTTCGATTTTGCGTTTTTTTTTTTTTTGCGATTTTTTCTTTATCTTGCAATGGTTCACCCCAGCACGAATCTATTACCGAAAACAGCAACTCGATAGCACATCTCCCTCATACCCAAAACCGTGACAGAAAATTGGCAACGACGACGTCGACTCGATAGCAATAGGTCTTTTCTAAAGAAAATCCCTAAAAATGGCATGCAGACAGATTCTTTACACTTTTAAATAACTTAAAAAGTATATTTTTATAATGATAAATTTATATTATAACAAGTTAAATTTCAATTTCATCTTTTATCTGCAAATGGTGTAAAATTCATGTATATGCAAATTATTCAGAATAAAGAGAATGAAACGTTTGTAAAGTTTTGTCACTGACATATAATATTATTCTTTGTATCTACGAGTACTTAAAGTCTATAAGGAAACTTATTTGCAAAACAAAGTAATTTCTACACAAAATTCTAAATAAACTACGCAGACTTCCACAATAAGTATTTGCCTAGTACAACTGGGACAATTAGCATTTTAATAGTTTTTACATGAGTAGAAAAAAAACTAAAATTATGTATATTTAAACTTAACTTTAAAGGCATTATCTTAAATTCTAAAGCAAGTTTAGATAACAATATAATTATACAGTTAACAGCTCATAACATTATAGCTGAAAAGAACACCCGTGAGGCGTAAACTTAATTGATTTAAAAAAATGTATGCAAATATTTTTTTATTTTATTTTATTAAAACTTATATAATTATAAGTACAAAATAAGCAAAAACAAGTTGAATTCCTGAGACGAGCTCAGCCGAATACAAGGGATTTTCGATTTTGCGTTTTTTTTTTGCGATTTTTTCTTTATCTTGCAATGGTTCACCCCAGCACGAATCTATTACCGAAAACAGCAACTCGATAGCTCATCTCCTTCATACCCAAAACCGTGACAGAAAATTGGCAACGACGACGTCGACGACGACTTCGACGACAACTCGATAGCAATAGGGCTTGTCTAAAGAAAATCCCTAAAAAATTTTAGAATAGGCCCAAGATTAGGTCACTTCAAGTAGCCCACTCCGTAGTTCCCGGCGCAGAGGCACCCGTAATGCTAGAAGAGTTTCCTCGTTGAATTGCGATGGCCATCCTTTGGACCAGGAATTCCTAAATCAATATCATTTATCAAAATTGGTGCAGCGATGCACCTAGTATTTAATTACAAGGGAATATGAGGACGGACAAACATACACTCACACACACACACACATACAGGTCAATCAGTAGTGCATACGATTGCTATGGCCAGGGACGCGGGTTCGATTCCCGCTCAGTGCAAATATTTGTTTACATGAATATGTCAATTTACATTGCTCTGGGTGTTTCTATTTATAATATGTATGTATTTTCAAAAAAAGAAGTATATAAGTATGTTTATCCGCATTCTAGAACCCATAACACAAGCTAGTTACACTATACTTACTTTGGGTCTAGAAAGCGCTGTGTAGAAACTCGTAAAATATTTATTTATATTTTATTTTATATATTTAAAACTCTCCTTTCTTGAATTCAATGCAGTCTGGGAAACAGTTACAATGTATTAATTATAATAGTAGATTATTAACCAAGGGGATAAAGCAGTGTCTTCTGTCGCGGGTGACGATTTAAATCGCGAGCGGGACTCGAGGTTTACTCCCGAGCGCAGTGAGGGTGTTAAAAACTTAAATCACGAGCGTAGCGAGGGATTTCAGACGAGTCCTGAGTGTAGCGAGGGATTTAAGTTCACCCAAGACTAAGACAGCTTTATCACCCAGGAAAATACTCTACTTTTCGTACCATTTGCGAAAAAATTAACACAATAATAATATGAGATAAGCATTTATTAAAAATAATAACAATTAAAAGTAAAAGTTACTATTCGAAACATTGGTCCAATTATTGATAGAGAGAGTTACATTTTTGTCTGGTACATTTATTGTTGATGAGTTGATTTGAGTATTTCTCTGTTCTTGCGTCATAGGATCTTGCGTTTCATTGTAGATAGTATACGTCGGAGATAGTGGTGGTGGTGCATCGTGAGTTGCGGACGAAGATAAGATGCCGGAAGTTGATGGTTGTGGCTCTGATGGATTAAGTTTTATATTTTTGTTAATTTGACTGCTTAATATGGTTTTATTCGCCATTGAGCTTTCGATATAACCCTCAACTACTCCATCTGCAGAGCTCCAACCACCGTGTCTTTTTATTGACGTAATATCTGCCCCTGAATCCGCCAAGAAAGTGGCCGAAGTTCTTCTAAAGCAGTGACTGGTGTAGAGTTCAACATCTTTAAGTTTTAAATATTTAGCAATTTCCTTTGGCATATTGCTAATTTTATTTTTGCCGATGGCTTGTCGAGTACATTTCCCATTCCGATAGTTTATAAAATATCTATTGTTTTCCATGTTGGTGGGACGTAATGCTTGGTATTTATGAATGATTTTAGTATATTGTCCTTGTACAATGAAGAAGAAGTCTTAGTTTCCTTTACATTAATCAGCAGCAACTCATTGGAATGATTTTCAACGTCCTCCACCTTTACAAGTTCACATCCGCGGCAAGCACCATTGAGTCCAAAAATTAAGACCACCTATAACAAAGATAAAAAACAGGTAAATATATAGAATAATTACCATTACTAAGATACGAAATATTCATAGTTAAACCATGTATACTTACTTTTGTGGCCAGAAAAATTTCGTCAGGAGCTTCATTAAGAAATGTTTCCACATTTTGAGTCGTAAAAATTTTAGACTTCTTTGCGCAATGCCCTTCCGATTTTCTTTTTAAAAAAGCCAGTAATTTCGTGAATCTATTTATTGCAATGCTGTGTTTGATGCTTATTGTAGCTTTCAGTTTTGAGTATATGCACCAAAGTGTATTCGGATTCTGTATCTTGGATAAATAATCAAAATAGACAAGAAGTACTGATTCTGAAATTGATAGGCCTTTCGCACTTCTCCACGTTGAAAATTCTTCATAAGTTTATAAATAATTTTCCTTGGATTTTGTTGGAAGCAAATTATTTATAATTGCGGCAGCATTTGCACTGATGGAATCCGACAATTCACTGTCACTGTCGCTTTAATTTAACATCGTAACGTATTTTTAGTACATTAACTTATTTATAAAAATAAATTAAAATAAACTTAACGTTTATGTACATATTTGAAGAAAACAAAAACGCGGCAAATTCCTAGACTAATATTTTTTTGTCGGAAAAGCAATGGCATCAAGCTCATACGGCCTCGTCGGTTTTCGTAATTTTATTTAATAATCATAACTGCATAATAAACGCGTATTCCTTTTTCAAAACAATATTTATTATCAAACTTTTCTATTTTATCACATAAAATACTGGCAGGTCACAAATAAAGAATTAAAACTTCTAATTTAAATTTCGCGCTCGAAAACCAATCAATCAATGTTTTTTAGGTAGATTTCGATGAAATCGATCTACCTATTGGTTTCTTGACTACTGTCGAATTTAAAAAAAAAACTTCTTAGGAGGTCTAGTTATGACCCCCTGAGTCCGAAATGACCACTGGTCAAAAAGTTTATATATATATATATATGTATGTATGGTTCCACTTCCCAAAATTTGCGGCACTCTCACGGTCGCATTTTTGCCCCGATCGCTTTCAAACTACGGTCAAAAATTGCTTGGGTGTAAACTTAGTTTAAGTTTGTGAACGGGTGAAACCCGGCCTAAGGGGACGGTAGGGCCTCACTTTTTGTGAAATCAGTTTTTCCTCAAAATTTCACGTTCCATGAAAGATATTCGAACCGTTCTAATTTTATCCCATAGTATACATGAATACCAACAACTTTTAATTATAAACCTATAAGATTAAAACTTTAACTAAAATTGGAGGGGGGAAAAACCAAAATTTTTCGGGAAAAAAATCATAACTTCTAACCGGTGAACATTCTTGCAGTCGGAAACATTTTTAATCGATAGGCCATTTTTAAGTCTAAAATAAATGTCTGAAAATTTTTTCGCTAAACGTTTTCGAGAAAAAAAATTAAACTGTTTAAAGTCCGTAGTTCTCTATATAAAATAATATTAATTGCTTCACGAAATCTACCTGTGCGTTCCCCCTGCGGGAACGGATTTTTTTTAAACTGTTGGTTTATTAATTAAAATATGAATCACGCGCGTAATTTTTAAAGGCAGCATTCCATTTGCAATCAGCCTTTGCCCGCGAACGCCGCATATGATTCGAAGCGTGCAAATGGTCAAATGTATGTATAATGCTTTATATACAAACTCAATGGTGTAGGTAAACACAGATGTAGTTCAGTATAAATTTCGGTAAGTATTCCAAATTTAAATCACATTCTCCCCCTAGAGGTGAATGAAATTCAGTACAATTTTCTTTCCCTGTTTTTAACAGATTAAAAATGACTATTGTTATGTTCGCTTTTTGTGGCATAGAATGTCACTTTTTTGAGCAAATGGTACGAAAAAATAATTAGTCATTTGACATTCACAATCATTCGGTACAGTATTTATTTTTATCCGTAAGCTTACACAAGCTCTTAATTTTGTCCCTTTGTAAAAATATTGGAAATACTGTTAATCGAATTTACCACCCTGTAGCCAAGACTAATTAAAAAGATTAATTAAAAAGTACAAATGCTAGTTGGTCGGTGGAGAAGTAGTCAACTAAAGACAAGAGAACAGCCCTTTATTCCCATCTGCCCCCTTTAGGCTTGCCACCGGGGTGGTGGTTGGCACTAATTAGGTGGCGTCTACCACCCCGGTGGTCTATGGCACTTAATTAGTTTCATCTGCCCCCTACACAGTAATAGTACGGGGGTTTATTCTCATATCGTATTGGACATTATCAATGGAAATTGATATCAAAACATCCTTCACTGGATATCATGATTCATGATCAATAAAAATGTAGATGAATGTATAAAAATCATCTATTTGTGATATTATCCAATAAAGAAACAGAGAAATTAAAATATATTTTAAATTTATTACATATTTTTTATTTATTTTTTATCTATCTACTTATGGGTAATGTTCAATACGATATGAGAATTAACCCCCGTACTATAACTGTGTAGGGGGCAGATGAAACTAATTAAGTGCCATCGACCACCGGGGTGGTAAACGCCACCTGATTCGTGCCAACCACCACTCCGGTGGCAAGCCTAAAGGGGGCAGATGGGAATAAAGAAGAACAGCTACTATAACATGGTCGTAAGCGTTTGTTGACAGTGAAAGAATAGGTGCTAAGACTTTAAATACAGGCGCTCCCGTCGCTTAGATGCATAAGGCCCCATAAAGATCAAACCAATCTCACCCGAAACCTGGTACACCATCTGATTGACGGATGAACTGACTTTCCCCTCGGGGTTAGGAAGTCAGACTGCAGTTGCTCCCATCAATGCCAATAGTAGTCAAATCAAAAGAAAGATTAGATAGCGGACTCCGGGCTCCAAAGTGCAAGCTTTGAAATCATCCGGGACTAACGCTGTGAATATCATAAATAATGACGGCAGTTCAATTTATCTTTCAAATCCAATTAAGCGCATTTCATCATGCCCAATAAGAGCAAATAATGTTTTTTCTCGATTAAAAATAAATATTGACGTACAAATACACCTCTGCCACCCCTTCGGGGATACAGGCGTGAAGTTATGTTATGTTAAGCTTGACGTACAAAAAATGCGCCACAGATAAAATAAAAATGATAAAACGTATGTTTTTTTAAAAACACGTCGAATAAACTCTTTTGGACGACAGTGGGTTCAGTAGTTCTCTAGTAAATTGCATAAAGTCACGTTTTTCGTGCGAACTTGCTGAAGTCTATTCATACATTCCCTCCGTTTTAATTAATATGAAAAGTTCAAAATTGGTCATGTTGTAGCTTTTGTAGTTCTTAAAGTTTCAATTATGCTCTAGTCGCAAGTAACGAGTGCTTACCGCGATACTGCCGTAGGTTCTATTTATGTCTTGAATATTAACTATTTCCATTTCAAATATTTCAAGATGAAACTTTTCATCTTCTCGGAGGATTGTTAATTTAAGCTAAAATAAATTAAAGTGAATAAACTGTTTTGTTACTTAGTTCTCTATAGGGACGACAAGGTCACTGCGCGCTTTTTGGTAAATAAAGAGAAAAAAAAGATGGAACTTTCGAAATGATGACTGACGTTCTGGAACTGTTTACACAGTTCACAGATGGCTTATTAGGTATTTAACCGGCACCTTAATAGACCGGGGCTAGTTTTTATCCCGCTATAGAATTTAAAGTATATTACAAGTGATTGTGCTACAAGTTTTCTTGGATATATTATGCTTTCTTTACTGAAGTTATTTATAACCTGATTCGAACCATAACTTTGCCGTTAAGCTAAGTACTTATCTCCACCTTCGAGCAGGCAGAGCGTCCTTATATCTTACATATCAACTTCACGGCTGAAGAAAATTATTACAACCCATTCCCTGGGATTGTTTCCTTACAACTTACTACTTCCTACCTTAAATTAAATTAAAACAATAGGTTGTAATTTAATTTTACTTCAATAACTAAAAAATCTTGGATTTTATTTTTCACACTCCATAGCTAGACCAGTAAGTAACTTTAATTGACTCATTTTTACAGACACCTTGCAGTCATATTTATTTATCAATTTAATTTCAGTCTTTCATAAACTAACTTCAACGTTATGCGACTATTTATTGGTCTTATATGGATTATACTTGTCAGACAAACACTGCCACTCAAAATACAAGACCTGTAGTGATTTTAAATCGATGGTAGGTTATTCAACTCATACGGTTAAATATACGGTGTCAAAGAACAATACAACATAGATTAAAACCTACTATTTCTTATTGCGAATGGCACAGCTTTCCCAACTTATCCTTCGGCGATATACGTTTACTTTTCTTTGAACAGTTCGTTAAATAAATATATACTCGTTTAAAAGTTGAGCAGACATTTCAGAGTACATTAAACATTCGTAAAGTTCCAGAGAAACGGAAGAAACCGATCATATATATGCTTAAGAAAACAGTTACTAAAATATGGATATATGTTGCCAACCGTACGATTTAAATCGTATTTATATGACCGTTTCGTCTTTTGTACGATGTACGATCGTATATTCGGAATCGTACAAATAATAATCGTATTCGAATAAAATGAGAAAAAACATTATCTAATTACTTAAATTGTGCTGGATCGTTTTAATTTCTTCTGGTGTGTTCTGGTGGTTTATTACAGCTCTTATATAAAACTATTATCTGTGTTTCCCGCTTACATACGTTAGGTTCTACCCCAAAACTCAGGGTCCGGTTACTTGTTCTTCTTTCGTAAATTCGACTTTGATGGCTTTTAAGCGACAGCTGGCAGACCGCCCAACCCCAAGAGGAAAGTTTGCACCAGAACCATGTCCATCCATCAACAGGGATGCCGGATTGCTGGTGAGGTTGACTTGGCTCCGAAAATCTGGTGGAGCTTTGTACATTTCATATACTAAACTATTCTCTATTGCATTTTAATACGGGCTCATTACATTGTTTTAAAGATTTTTTAATATATTTTACTGAATCCATTGAGTCATTAACTGAACGCCAATCTCGGTTGCATCCAAAGCTAGTTTTTTGAAAATAATGATAGACAGTATTACATCATTTATGGTATACCAATAAAACCTGTATTTTTTGTGCTTGTACTGTAGAGCCCTGTGGTCCGCTCTTTTGAGTCTTCAGTCTCCAGTCTCTCGGGTCTTCAGATGCTAGGGTTATAGACGGCTCCACCTGTCAACCCCAGACCTGCGCTTATGAAAGACGGAGATTGTTGAGCGATTTCCGGCGTCTGAATCTCCTCAGCGCCTCGCGGGCTCTACGGATCGGGAGAGACCTGAGTCTCTTCCGGACCCGCTACGTGTCTATACGGCGCTAAACTCTTATTTTGTTGTACAATTTTCTTGAAGACTATTAATATATTATTTCTTTGTTATTCCATTCCTTACCTACCAAGATTTTAAATTAATGCTTCAAAGGCGCACATAACTTAATTATTTATACATGCACAGCTAGGATTCTTGTACAAGCAACTAGTAACAATTTTATTTAGAAGTAAGGATTGCTAGAATTTTCATGCAAGTACTATACTAAATACTTAGCTTAGCTTATTATAATCGTTAGCAAAATGAACAGAGTGAATGTGCCGGCAGTTTATGTAAATTGAGTTATTATTGTATTGTATTGGTACTAGCGTCATACCGTTCGCAGCAGAAGTGTTCAGTATATACAAGGAAGTAGATAACTCATCAATCATGTAACTGACAAACGGAGCTGATTACCCACATGACTGACTGACAAAACGGTTTCGCTTATCCGTAACTTCAAACAAACGTCACTCTTCACCGATTGAAAAATAACAAGTAGCGGTATTATCTTTACTTCTATCTATACTAATATTATAAAAGAATGATTAGTTTGTTTGCAGAATGAACTCTGAAACTACTGAACTGATTTAAAAAAAAATCACCAATGGAATGCTACATTATCCGTGAGTAACATAGGCTACGTTTTATCTCGATATTTCCACGGGTTCAGAACTTCCTGCGTGTAGATGCTAGTACTCATAATAAAAACGAATGTAAATTAACTCTGATAATACACCTCTGCCTACTCCTTTGGGGATACAAGCGTGAAATTATGTTATGTTATGTTTAAATTAACTCTACCAAATAGTTCCCTCAATAATATGATTTATGTAATTTTTATATAGACTGGATTTCATCGATGAATATAAGAGTCTTTGGTCAGCTGGACCCGCTCTCTACTGGACCCGCGGGTCCACTTGATGACAGAATTCATTTTAATATTCGCGCTCAATTCAATTTAAACTGCATGTAACTCAATTACTGACATTGAGTAAAAGTTAAAAGTTCAGCTTTGTTAAAAGGTTTTTACAGCTAAAATCCAACCTAAGTGACGCAATAAGTTCGCTGCCTTCCTAGAACGTATTACATTTTTGTTCATAACGAAATATGGTTTCATGATTTAATAAATCCCATCACCGTCACGTTATCACCATTGTTAAGCTAACCGTCCATTTAATCATAGTAACAGGACTACGGTATCGTTGACCTAATTTGGTTGTATTGTTACTCGTAACGTGTTGTCATACCCTATATCCTATATAAATAAGGTCGGCGCTCGTAGATGTTAATCATTTGACAAAAAAATACGATACAATTTATTTTCATGTCAAAAAATATACATTAGAGATATAAAAAATAAACTTGAGTTAAGTTAAATGAACGATTTCTAAAGATATTTTTTTTTAATTCTTATCTATTTTTCTGTTTGTTCGCGGTGGACGCAAAAACTACTGAACGGATCTTACTACACTTTTTTTAGAAAGGTCTTGGTCAGACTGAAATCTGCCGTATGTTTGATTGCAATTGGTTAAGTAGAAACGAATAGACCACCAAAAAACGATAACCGATCTGCAAGTATAATATATGCATAAACAAATTTGTGTGGTAAAGGCTTTGTATATCATCACCATCCTCATAACAATATCCCAGTTTTGTCCAAAGTTTATACTTTAGACTCCAGGGTCAGCTTATTGCTTTTGATTGGCATATCGACTTTTCCGGGAGCGACAGCCGTCTGAATTCCCAACCCCGAGAGGACAGCCTGCCCCAGAACCTCATCCGTCGTGTAGCAGGTGCAACGACTGGCAGGTGAGGTTAGCTTGGGCCCTGAAGGTATACGGGCCCCGTACAGCTTTTAAAATGGCTTCTTATAGGTAACAATAATAGTGTGTATGTATGGGCCCACTAAGATCTTCGGGGCCCAAGCCACCTCACCTTGAAGCAGCTACACCTGTACAAGGCTCTGACGTAGGTTGACCTTTCGGGGTTGAGAGTTTAGCCGGCAGTCGCTGCTGTAGAACTCATAAAAGAAAATAAATAATAGAGTTATGTAGGAGAAAGGACACCGGACTTCAAAGTGCTAGGTCTGGATGCAACTGAGAGTGGTACTTGGATGAAAAATAGATAGGTAATAAATACACTTAATCACGTAAGTTGTGCGGAACTCACTACTTAAAATATTTTGATATATTTTATGGTTGCTGGGGCGAGTCGTACCAGGAGTTATTCGAACTGCAAGTCCAATTTCCCCAAGACACTTTTTGAGTTCGGCGTTCATGCCATGGTAATATACATGGTATGCGTTAAAAAACCACTGTTATTGTTTTATTACTAAACAATACCTTTGTAATGGGGTACTAGAGTTGAAAACTTCCTCATGGTGCATCCTGAGCAATGAAAGCAGCAACGTTCATCAGTAACACCAAGTACTAGAAATTGCAGTAGTACTAGTAATGTCAAGCCTTAAAGCTACGTAGTAATGCCAAGCATTTAAAAAAAATTCGTTCACCGAGGATATTATCCTCCAAATACTCAGAGCTAAACTGCCAAAGATTCAAATGATCTTAGCTATTCTCTTCAAAACATATAAGAAAAATATTAAAATATTATTATTTTTCTTATATCTACGGAGTACGCACAGAAACCAATTGTGAATTTTAGGTGTGTTTTGTTTTATTTTGTTATTTAGGTAGATTTCGATGAAATCGATCTACCTATTGGTTTCTTGACTACTGTCGAATTAAAAAAAAAAATCTTCATAGGAGGTCTAGTTATGACCCCCTGAGTCCGAAATGAGCACTGGTCAAAAAGTTTATATATATATATATATATATGTATGTATGGTTCCACTTCCCAAAATTTGCGGCACTCTCACGGTCGCATTTTGTCCCGATCGCTTTCGAACTGCGGTCAAAAATTGCTTGGGTGTAAACTTAGTTTAAGTTCGTGAACGGGTGGAATCCGGTCTAAGGGGACGGTAGGGCCTCACTTTTTGTGAAATCAGTTTTTCCTCAAAATTTCACGTTCCAAAGATATTCGAACCGTTCTAATTTTATCCCATAGTATACATGAATACCAACAACTTTTAATTATAAACCTATAAGATTAAAACTTTAACTAAAAGTGGAGGGGGGAAAAACCAAAATTTTTCGGGAAAAAAATCATAACTTGTAACCGGTGAACATTCTTTTTGTCGGAAACATTTTTAATCAAAAGGCCATTTTTAAGTCTAAAATAAATGTCTGAAAAGTTTTTCGCTAAAAGTTGCCGTTTTCGAGAAAAAAAAATTAAACATGTTAAAAAATAATATATTAATTGCTTCACGAAATCTACCTGTGCGTCCCCCCTGCGGGTACGGATTTTTTTATATTATCCTGTATGTTAAATGTGTTAAATTATTTGATTTTGTTTTCCTTTTTGTTTGTTTTTTCTGTTTTAAGGGATTTTCTTTAGAAAAGCCCTATTGCTAAGGAGTTGTCGTCGACGTCGTCGTCGTTGCCAATTTTCTGTCACGGTTTTGGGTATGAAGGAGATGAGCTATCGAGTTGCTGTTTTCGGTAATAGATTCGTGCTGGGGTGAACCATTGCAAGATAAAAAAAACGCGAAAAATCGCAAAAAAAAAACGCAAAATCGAAAATCCCTTGTATTCGGCTGAGCTCGTCTCAGGAATTCAACTTGTTAGGGATTTTCTTTAGAAAAGCCCTATTGCTATCGAGGTGTCGTCGATGTCGTCGTCGTTGCCAATTTTCTGTCACGGTTTTGGGTATGAAGGAGATGAGCTATCAAGTTGCTGTTTTCGGTAATAGATTCGTGCTGGGGTGAACCATTGCAAGATAAAGAAAAAATCGCAAAAAAAAACAAAGCGCTTAAACGAAAATCCCTTGTATTCGGCTGAGCTCGTCTCAGGAATTCAACTTGTTTAGGAATTTTCTTTAGAAAAGCCGTATTGCTATCGAGTTGTCGTCGACGTCGTCGTTGCCAATTTTCTGTCCCGGTTTTGGGTATGAAGGAGATGAGCTATCGAGTTGCTGTTTTCGGTAATAGATTCGTGCTGGGGTGAACCATTGCAAGATAAAGAAAAAATCACAAAGAATCGCAAAAAAAAAAAAAAAAACGCTAAATCGAAAATCCCTTGTATTCGGCTGAGCTCATCTCAGGAATTCAACTTGTTTAGTTTTATGTGTGTAATAAATAATAGTAAATGGCTGTAGCATAATAAGTAAATAATGTGAATCCTTGTGTACTTGTGCACACGTGCGTAGAGTCGCGTCGTTACAAAGGCGCTATCGGAATATCAGCGCTGCTCATCATATGTTTAGCATGTGATGGGCAGCATTTATGCTGATATGGCGACCTGTTGAGGCTCGCACTCCTATTATCTGTATATGTATATTTTTGTTGTAACCTATTTGTGCGTGTCCTTAATAAACTTATTTTCTTTCTTTCTTTCTATCTTTCTTACAAACACGCTCCAAATTTTAGCAACTCACGAAGACTCCGCACGTGTACATAAATAGGAATAAATTTATTGTTATTCTTTTTCACAAGAACATTTATCAGTCTGTCACTGATTTATGCTTCAATAATACACTATCAATATTCTCCTCATCCCCTTCAAGAGAAACATCGTGATGTCATCTGTATTTGCACACGAAACCGTGGCAACGTAATTCGATTTGGCCGTTGTCATTGGAATAATGCATATTTACAATTCAGATCAGAGGCTTATTATTCATCATCCTTCCATTATGCCAATATAATGACTGTATTACTAGCCAATTTCAGTCAATTATCTGCAGAGCAGTTCGTAGATAAAAGATTCATCATACCAGTGACATTTCTGGTTGCAGTCGATCCTTGAACTTTCTTTATTACTCTATATCATCCTTGCCATCATTCATTTAGTTTATTTTGGCTTATACGGAAGCAACTGTCGTTAAGTATCATGGTTTACAAATATATAATTACTCTTCATCATCTTAGCATTGTTTTTCGTTTGCATCCGAGGCAAAACCTCAGAGCCAAAGTTCCTGTTACTCATTCTCCTCGTATTGATTTGGCTTATATGGTTTTAATGGGAGTACGTACGGTCTGACCTACCAATTCCGAGAGTCTGTTCATCAGTAGGTGTACGGCTTGCACGTGAGGTTCACTTAACTCCGAAAGTCTTGATGGGATCCCATTAACCCTAAATAACACTGGTTTATGAAATATTATCACTATTAAATGTTCCAATTTGTAAGTAGTAAATGTTATGATTGGAAACATGTTTTTTTTTTAAATAGAAATATTTTTATCGGATTTTATTAACCGTCACCATAGCTGCTAAAAAGTAACTGAAATGTCGGTATCAGTGTAAATAATGAAATAACACCAAAGAATTCGCGATAGAATCCGTTAAAATTTTTTTTTTTATCAATTCTACTTAATTGTGAATGTTTGTGAAGATGTTTGGATGTTTGTTACGCTCAAACGGCTGAACGCACCTGGCTGAAATTTGGCACAGGAATATATTATTGGCTGAAATAATACATAGGCTATTCCTGGGTTTCCATGGTGGCAGGAACGGGAACAGAATTCCACGCGAGCGAAGCCGCGAGCAATAGTCGCGTAAACCTTCAATAACGTCATTTTGAAGAGCATACAATAACTTTGGACTATTTAGAGTTTACACATGTAATAGAGGAACGTCCAGTAAGCTGTTTGATGTTCACTTTACTCCGATCACTAATATTTGTTCCAATAACATTGTTTCAGGATCTATTATCAGAAATTAATTCAGGCAGACGAAATGCTGAATAACATGATAGTAGTTATATTAGAGCCATGCTTTTCAATACTCTCAGTGGCAGAATGCCACACTAAGACTTTCGGAGCCAAGCCATTGCTGCTGATTGATGGACGAGACGCTGACGGATGTTGAATCGGACTACGCGAGTCGTCGCTGCTCAGCTCTTGGTTGCGTGTCAAAGCTACTCGACTTGCCAACAAAATACTTAGATTACGCGTACATTGGAACGCTTAGTCCGTACAAGGCTTTAGTCCGTAGAAGGCTTTAGTCTGTACAAGGCTTTATAAACTCAAGTTCATGTCATCTCGACACTAATGGACTATTACTCGCGATGTCGCGATCCATCTTAATTCACTTAATCGCGACGTTACAATTCACATGAGAGAGATGATTCTGTGCTCGCATTGTATAATAGAAGCTTTTCATCATTTAATTTCAGTCTATTAGTAGCTATGAACTTTTATCTCGCCAACATTTAATGTTCAGTGATCTCGACAGAACAAATGTATTATGTGAATATAATCGCTCAGTAAAGTGATCAACAATATTAGGTAAGATTACACTGCCTGGCACAGGTCCCGTCATCATGAAAGACATCTTCGCTTTTATATTCGAGCGCCAATCCGTTCTTATTTTGGCATTTACGGAAGTGACTGCCATCCCCTGTGCCAGAGCTTCGTCCTTCAGTCAGCAGGTGTATTGCGTGACAGGTGACGCTTGGGGCCCGAAAGTCTCGGTGGAGATTTATACAACCATGCCAGTCATATTCTACCTATAGAATAATTTCAATCAATCAATTAGCCTATTGTAATCTCTACTGCTGTACATAGGCCACTCCTAATGTACGCTACAGTACCCATTCTTCCACCTTACGAAGAAATAAGTTATCTACTTTAGTTATTTTCATAGTATTATGACCTACGGTATTCCCATTTGGGTTACATATTTTCGCAGATCTTAATTGGCACAACCTTTCTTTTGCAAAAGCCGTCTGTGCGAGGTTTTTATAATCTGGCAAAAACCTCCGTTTGAGAAAATTTTCTAACTGTGGTTTGTCGTAAGTATGTCAGAAATAAATTCGAAAAAAAAAGAATCTAATTTAATAAGAGTTTGTGACAAACACAATAAATAAGTATAATAATATATAATAATAAATTAGACAAAAACGCAAAAACCGCGCCTTGTCGTGGAGTTGCGGATATCAGCCCGTGATACCATACCATACCATAAATTAGACATAATAACAACTATATAATTCTTGATAATCGACTCTACAAGATTAATTCAAACGAATTAATAGTAATTTATTTCAGGTTAACTGTATACGATTTTACAACTAACTCCCAAATGAAAGTAAATAAATAAATTTAAAAAGTTTAATTAAAATGAAACTTTGCCAAAAAGCTATTATAAAATGAAAGAGAATTTAGTTGAAAAACAGGCTTGGAAATGAACCGCTTGCTCTACTAGGCTGCTCAAACAAAATATTGGTATTAGATTACGTAACGTGTTTGTAAATATACCACGAAAAACATGAGCGGACATTTTGCATGCTGCGTTTCATACCAGAGTATTGTCAAGATGGAGCTGCGTTGCGTTGTCCTCTGCCTTCGACTATACAACAATAGTTTTATTTACATTAGCCCAGTCGCTTTATTCAGTTTGCTTCAAATTTGAATGCGAAAATCACAACATTTACCACTCAAATTTAGAGCGAGTACGGACGTCAGAGCTCCTAAAAGAAGTAGAAATAGAAGTGCAAGTTACCGATTATGAACACCGGTGGTCAATTAGAACTATAATCGTCCCATTTTATCACTAGTGGTGAATTGGGAATAAGTTTTTCCCAGTTGACCACCAGTGGTAAAATGGGGTGGTTTCCGTCTCAATTTACAACCGGTGGCAAGTTCATGGTGGTCAGATGGTCCGGAGGGGAAATTCCGGTCAGGTGTAGCCATTTTACCGAGCTAGCATTTTAAACAAAGAATGATGATGCATTTTCCGACTGTGACTGAACAAACGAAAAGATACAAAGCGAACCTCTTATATTTGCTGCGCAACATTTGGTTTGAAAATTTATAGGTGTGATACTTGTCCGAATAATCCTTTGAAACTATGTAAGTACCCTAATAACTTAGTAGTTGGAGGTGATTTAAGTTATGATAAATGGTGAATATGTTGTTGTTTAACTTAGTATTAGTTAATCTGTTTGGGATGTTACTATGATAGGTGAGACTGATATACAGTGCTGGTATTATACAATGTAAGCACAGAATCATCACTTCCCGTGTGAATTGTAAAGTGATTAAGTGAAATAAGATAGATCGTGAATGATAGTCCAATAGTGGGGAGATGTATCTTTATATAAGAACCTAGCGTATCACTGAAAACGTCCTAAACGGCGACCGATTTTGATGAAATTCCGTAAGTGTTTGAATAGGAGCTTGGATGGTTTAGGTTCACAAAATTGGTCCTGGGAGATAGCGCTAATAAGTATAATAATATATTTAATAATAAATTAGACATAATAACAACCTTATAATTCTTGATAATCGACTCTACAAGATTAATTCAAACGAATTAATAGTAATTTATTTCAGGTTAACTGTATACGATTCTACAACTAACTCCCTAATGAAAGTAAATAAATAAATTTAAAAAGTTTAATTAAAATGAAACTTTGGCAAAAAAGCTACCTATATAAAATGAATGAGAATTTCGCACTCCCCCTGTAAGGGACTGGTCGCGGGTTCAAGTCCCGTCCTAGATGTTCTCTTTTTCCGATCTAAATCTTTTGAATGAGAATTTAGTTGAAAAACAAGCTTGGAAATGAACCGCTTGCTCTACTAGGCTGCTCAAACTATATATTGGTATTAGATTACGTAACGTGTTTGTAAATATACCACGAAAAACATGAGCGGGCATTTTGCATGCTGCGTTTCATGCCAGAGTATTCTCAAGATGGAGCTGCGTTGCGAAACGATGGGCAGTATAGTATACATCAGTTAGTCTAGTATTTTATTTTACTTTCTATAAGTGCCATTAATATGGTCTTTAAATAAATAAATCTATTGATATCAATCAATCAATTTATTTCGATCAACATTTGGATCATACACTATCATTACATTAAAAATAAATTAAAAATATAATACATAATGAATAATAATACAACACAACACACAATCTCAATTAATAACATATGTCAGAAAAATAAAAAATAAAAAATTTAATGATACATCAATGTCAACATAGTTGAATAAATGTAATTATGATAATATTCAAATAAGATTAAAATAAAATAATTAATGGTTAAAATTTGCATTGAAATAAATAATAAGATTTGTAAATAATAAGATCGATATGTTGGTGTTGTGACTATTTATTTTATAGTCACTACATTAATCATACAGCAATGGTTAATGTAATGACAGTCGAACCTCTCAGCCATCATCCTCAGGATGGTGTTGGAGCTGGCGCGGACCCTGCGCACCAAGGATGTGCACCGTTTCCGCATCGTCGCATAGAAGCAATCAATGCGTGATTCAGCGAACATCCCCGACGCACTGCAGTACCGCGGTTGTATTGAATTCGTAGGGCGCTGAGCCTTTGAGTATAGTTAGCCCACAGTGCGCTCGAATAGAATGAGGTGCAATACGCTCTGAAAAGAGTGTTTAATAGAACAAACGATGGCAAAGAACATATTTTTGTCCTCTACCCTCGACTATATAATAATAATAATATTATTTACATTAGCCCATTCGGGTGGGGCCAGATCTGGCGGACAACCAGTTCGGTTTCCGCCGGGGGCGCTCCACCGTGGAAGCGATCATGCGCGTTAGGCGCCTGGCGGAGGAAGTAGTCTCGCGGGGTGGGGTGGTGGTGGCGGTGTCTCTCGACATCGCCAACGCCTTCAACACCCTACCCTGGAGCTGCGTTAAGGAGGCGCTCGCGTATCACGGAGTGCCTCCTTACCTCCACCGCATTGTCGAGGCATATCTATCCGAGAGGGCTATAGTTTACCCGAGCTGGCTAGGGCCAGGGCGGCGAGAAGTGTCGTGCGGTGTTCCGCAGGGGTCGGTCCTAGGGCCACTCCTGTGGAACATCGGATACGACTGGGTGCTGCGCGGTTCGTTGCTCGAGGGTGTCAGCATAACGTGTTATGCTGACCGATACCTCGTTATGGCGCGGGGAGCAACGCACCGAAGCGCGGCACTAAAGGCCACGGCAGGGGTTGCTCAAGTCGTGGGTCGAATACAGCGGCTGGGACTCGAGGTGGCTCTCCACAAATCCGAGGCTATGTGTTTCCACGGGCCTCGGAGGGGGCCACCTGTGGGAACCAGCATAACCGTAGGGGGCGTAAGCATCGGCATCGAGCCCACGATGAAGTACCTTGGGCTCGTACTCGATAGCCGATGGGACTTCGGACCTCATCTCCGAAGTCTGGTCCCGAAACTGAGGGGGGCTGCGGCCGCGCTATCGCGGCTGATGCCCAACGTTAAGGGACCCAACGCCCCCACTAGGAGACTGTACCTGGGGATCGTGCAAAGCATGGCCCTGTACGGGGCCCCAGTATGGGCGGAGACTCTGGCGGCCCGCAACGTGGCTGTATTAAACAGCCCGTTATAAGCGATGGCCTTCAGAGTTATCAGGGGGTATCGCACGATCTCCGTCGAGGCGGCATGTCTCCTAGCCGGGACCCCTCCATGGGACCTGGAAGCGAGAGCCCTTGCGCTGCTGTACCAGTGGCGTAAGGAGGCGCTGGAGCGGGGCCATAGGCCGGAGCCCCGAGAAATCAGGGCTCAGCGGTCCCTGCTCCGCCAGGAACTCATGGAGACATGGAGGGTGCGACTTGAGCACCCAAGGTGGGGGGAATCCACCATTGCGGCGGTGAGACCGATCATGAAGGAGTGGCTGGAGAGGGACCATGGGGACCTCTCCTACCGGATGTGCCAGATGGTTACCGGACACGGGTGCTTCGGTAAGTATCTGTGGCGCATCCACTGGGAGACAACGCCGCAGTGCCAGGATCCTGGCGAAGACACGGCGCTCCACACGTTGGTGGAGTGCCCTGCGTGGGCGAGTCAACGCCGGGATCTCGTTGCGGTCCTGGGCGTGGACGTTCTCTCGTTGGAGAATGGTCTCCTGGAGAATGGAATGGAGAATGGTGACCATGGGGTGAGGGCCGTGGTCTCCGACGGGAGCAAGTGGCACGCCGCCGCCTCTTTCTGCGAGCAGGTAATGCGCGCGAAAGAGACGGCGGAGAGGGAGCGGGAGAGAACCCTGCCCCCCGAGTTTCGCAGTCTACGACGAGGACGCCGCAGACTCATCTACGCCCGGGACTACCGACCTCCATGATCGGGGCCTGAGGACGGCAGTTGGCCGACTCGCCGTCCTTACAGAAGCAGGCCGTGGCGGAAGCGTGTCGTGTGTGCCCTACACACGCCTGCCAACTCACCGAAGCGGGATAAAACCCGACCCCACCAGGCGAGGCCGCGGTGGCGGCCAAAGTCCGCCGGCAACCCTGGGGTTATCCTTTCGAGGGCTTACCCGGGGTGCCCGGCAACGGACACTTGGGGAGGACACCGTGCGGTTTTAGTCGAGACACGACATAACCACCCCCGCTGGCCGGCGGGGGGGGGTATCCGAAGGGATTTCCGCACGTTAAAAAAAAAAAAAAAAGCCCATTGGGGTTGCTCCAAATTCGAATGCGAAAATCACAACATTTAACACTCAAAGGACAATGGGCATTGCGGCCCAAGAGCGGCCATCAATGAAACTAGTGTCATTTGAAAGGGGAGATCTTTGACAACAAATATTGTTCAAGGAGTACTATGAAATACCGTTTGGGAAAAAAAATATAGTTAAAATACTATTATTAAAATACTTACTATTTTTTTTTTCATTATTATTTATGTATCCTAATATTCAATACTTTTTCTATTAGAGGTCTAAGAACCTTTGTTAAAATCGGTCTCGCCATGTTTCATGCGTCAACCAATCAGCGACGAGCGCCGCTCGCACTTATGCTCAAGCGCACAGCGCAGTCCATCGTTGACATTTGTTTCGTCATTTGTTGAAACCGTTTTTAATAGTGTGCTGCGATGGCCACATTTTAGATGCCTTTGGGCCATATTCAGCCATAGAATCAGATGCACAAATAATGAAAAATATGATTGACGACGAAGGAAATCCTTTCCATTAGTTTTTTGAACATGGAGATGTGTTCATCTTAGACCGTGGGTTTCGCGACGTAATCGACGACTTACATGCCTATGGTTATGAAGCTCACTTACCGAAAACAAAAAATCGAGACGAAGATCAATTGACGACAGAACAAGCGAATAAGTCTAGGTTGGTTACTATGTGCCGCTGGGTTGTTGAAGTTATAAATGGTTGGTTCAAACGTGATTTTAAACTATTCCGACAAGACTTTTTCAATCGTGCTTTGCCTCATATGATGACAGATTTTAGAATAGGTGCTGCATTATTGAATGCTTGCAGAAAACCATTGTCAGATAGCGTTCACGCTGAAACATTTATAGAGGTTATAAACCAAAGAATGAATCAACCAAATAACCTAGCAGAGTATGTCCTAGCCAACAACCTTACTCGTAGACGGGCTAGTTTCGATAGCATTACAGGAAACCAACCTAACATAACTGATTTTCCTTTGCTGACTGAGGAGGATTTAACCATTTTTGCACTTGGTACATACCAAGTGAAGCTAGCCCGCAGCTATAATGCGGAGCATGTGCGATCAGGTCTCTATAAAATAGAAACGTATAGGGATCCCAATGTTACAGGCCTAGGCAGGTACGGCATCACAGCAACAAATGTTTGGCTGCTAAGATGTCGAATACAATCTAGACATACTAGGTCAAAAATATATTATTCGTACATTATAGTAGATAGAGAGAAAAGCGGCAGAGAACCCATAGAAAACTACTATTGCAGTTGTCTAAGCGGTAAGCGTACTCTTGGTTGCTGTGCGCACATTATGTGTGTAGTGTGGTATTTAGGGTGGGCGAGAAACCAAGAGGAAGAGATCCGTTTACCAGCTAATTTTTTAAACGATGTTATTGTAGACGACAATTGAATCCCATCATTTTCTTTTTTTAAAGGAACACTAGCATTATATACGAGCATTGTATATGTGTCTGTCAATAAATCGATGTATTTAATAACCAATAAACCTTTAGTTTTATTTAATCCATCATTATATTATACTTAGATATGCATTACGTTTTATCATTTACGTACTTTCGGTTTAATTAATTCGATTTTTTATATGATCAACGCTTTATAACTTTTTATCTAAACAAGTTGCCGAAATATTTTTTTGCAGTCTTAATATATACATAATTGTCGACTAAAAAATATATAGAACAGATGTGGCCGCCGATGGGACAAGCGCCATACATTTTTGCCCATTGTCCTTTAGAGCGAGTACGGACGTCAGAGATCCTAAAAGAAGTAGATAAGGCCATTGACGCATGATTGGCACCCTTGGGTGTTGCAAGTGCAAGTTACCGATTATGAAATTCCGGTCAGGTGTAGCCATTTTACCGAGCTAGCATTTTAAACAAAGAATGATGATACATTTTCCGACTGTGACTGAACAAAC
This sequence comes from Cybosia mesomella, assembly GCA_946251805.1. Taxonomy (NCBI): domain Eukaryota; kingdom Metazoa; phylum Arthropoda; class Insecta; order Lepidoptera; family Erebidae; genus Cybosia; species Cybosia mesomella. The sequence continues at coordinate 8,690,416 of OX276406.1, forward strand.
GAAAAGATACAAAGCAAACCGCTTATATTAACGATGCAACATTTGGTTCGAAAATTTATAGGTGTGATACTTGTCCGAATAATCCTTTGAAACTATGTAAGTACCCTAATAACTTAGTAGTTGGAGGTGATTTAAGTTATGATAAATGGTGAATATGTTGTTGTTTAACTTAGTATTAGTTAATCTGTTTGGGATGTTACTATGATAGGTGAGACTGATATACAGTGCTGGTATTATACAATGTAAGCACAGAATCATCACTTCTCGTGTGAATAGTAAAGTGATTAAGTGAATAAAGATACATCGTGAATGATAGTCTAATAGTGGGGAGATGTATCTTTATATAATAACCTATACGTATCACTGAAAACGTCTTAAACGGCGACCGATTTTGATGAAATTCCGTATGTGTTTGAATAGGAGCTTGGATTGTTTAGGTTCACAAAATTGGTCCTGGGAAATAGCGCTATAATGTGAATTTAGGAATTTAGATCTAGGAATTTATAGATTCCTCCCTTATCTTGGAGTATGCTCAAACAAAGCTTTGATTACATATTTACACATTATCTGTATTTTTTCGATTTAAATTAATTTTCCTTTTTTCCAGTTTAGACAAGTGCGAGTGCACACACGACGCCTCATCCACCTCTCTATAAATATCATCATTAATATCTGAACATAAATCCCGCTTGCATTGAAAGCTTACATTTTGTGGCCTACTCTTTGAAATCTGCTTCTTCTCCTAATTCGTTTATCTTGGCTTTTACGGGGGCAAATGCCGCCTAATCCCACAAATACGGGTGAAAAACCTACACCAGCGCCTCGTCGGTCAATCAGCAGGTGTACAGCTATATCTTCTTCTTCTTCTTTATATATAAAAATGAATTGCTGTTCGTTAGTCTCGCTAAAAATCGAGAACGGCTGGACCGATTTGGTTAATTTTGGTCTTGAATTATTTGTGGAGGTTCAGAGAAGGTTTAAAAGGTGAATAAATATGGAAGTTGTTATCGATTGAGGCAATACGGAGGTTGCCGGGTCAGCTAGTAACCAATAAAAGTCCCAGTATTCGCTAGAGAGACTATTATACAAACATTATTTACGTAGGCATTAAAATACTTAAAATACATAAAACGTTACTACACGCACCACTTTTATGCTAAGCTCCTTGTTTACAGTTTGAAAGTGTTCTGAAGCATATATTTTTAATTAACAAAATGTTGAAGAGAGCTTACCTATTTGGACAGTGTTCTATTTTTTTAACTGTGATGTGTTTTTGTTTTATTCGGATTGTTATATGCATACTCTCGTGAACCTCCTTGTTATACCACAAGGTTCCCCCACGGTATACCGTGAGGGACAGAAATACAAAGGCCTCATTTTTTTGTTTGGATAAGATTTAAGCTGAGGCGGCAGAAGGTCACCTTTTGGATTACTCTGTTTTTCACTTTCCCGTTTATTAGCAAAAGGCACAAACCAGAAACTACGACGGAGCGGATAAGTTTGCTGGCTTTAGATTGTTTGACACAGATCTCCGGTACACACAGATTAGATACTACATCTCCACTATATCAAGTCGCAACTCTCAAGGGAACCTTTAAAATCACCCCCACATCGTTTTACCGTCTGCAAATTGGTACAGAAGCATTTAATTCACTATGCGCGCTGTTCGACGGCACCGACAATAGAAGGGAAGGGTGACTCTTCGGTATTACAAGAAAAGAAACCTAAGTAAAAAGCTTCTGCGAGTTCCTTCGTAGACGGCGGGATTTTAGCTGACACTAGTCGGCCCCTTGACACACTTTGGTTAACATTCATGACAAATTTTTAAACAAATATATACACACCTACATATACTTACGCTTTTCTCCCTATGAGGTTTTAACAATAATTGTTACCAATTCTACTTAATTGAAAACCTGGAAATTTTAGTGTCAATTGATCTTATACCAGCATTCAGATTCTTGCTACAATTACTTATATTACTATTATTATTTATACTTTAAAATAAAAGGATACCATATTCAAAGACACGTGACATATAAGAAATAAAATTATTACCGCAACCGAGAATGAATAATATTGCTCACTAGCTGTTGGCCGCGACTTCGTCCACGTTAAATTGAGAATAGATTTACTACTGCAGTTTCGAACCTAACATGTATTAGGTTACCTATTTCATCGTTATATTTTCAATCATTTATCATGAAGAAACAGATGTTTACATGTAACATCCAAATAAATTCTACCCGGTTCCCTAATATAATAACGTGATGATATTTATCATCAAAGGTTGAGTTTCTAATCCTACTACTATTATAAACGTGGAAGTTTGTGAGTATGAATGTATGTATCTTTGTTGCTCTTTCACGCAAAAACGGCTGAACAGATCTGTCTGAAATTTGGCACAGGAATAGATTATAGTCCGGAATAACACATAGACTACTTTTTATCCCGGGAATAGGTTCCCAACAGTTGCGGGAACGGGATCAGAATTCTACGCGGGCAGAGCTGCGGGCAACAGCTAGTTAACTATCTTTTACACGTAGGCAACTCTGTAGTTTCGGATTTCATATTTTACTGCTCATCACCTTTTAGCTATAGCGAGATGATTTATAGTCCGAACGTTGAACATGTTCAAATTCCATCAAACTGCAGAATTTCGTGATGATCTGCTTTTTGTACTAATAAAGGAATGCTCAATAATAGAGTTGGAAATTTTGATGCATCGAGGGAGTGAACTGTCCAGTTTATAATTTATCGATTCCAAGTACTATCGAGTAAACGTTTTCGAGTAAGTGTTATTCGATCTCGTGTCATTATTAGGCGTCTTGGGTCAAATGATTTATTTCCGAGGTGATCAAAGTAGACTAATTAATTCCACTTTGTTAACCTGGGTGATATCACCCAGGTGATCAAAGCAGACTAATCAATTCCACTTTGTTCACCTAGGTAATATCACCCATTTGAACAAGGTGGAATATGTGATGTGATAAGTGATAAGTCACTAACATAGTATGTAAACTTTTGTAATACTAACAAATATGGAGCAAATCCGTTATAAAAATATATTATTATTATTACTAGCTATGTACTATTACTTTTAGTACATATGTATACTCTTTACAAATGGAAACTTACTATTGTATGTAAAATGTAACAAGGGTGTAAAGGACCCCGCCAAGATCTTCCAGGGTTGAGCCAACTTCATCTGCAAGCTAGGATATCTTCTGATTAACGGATGAGGCTCTGGCGCACGTTTTCCTCTCAGGGTTTTGTAGGTCAGATTAGTATTCGGGTGAAGAAGGTTTACTGTATTTTTAACCCCCGACACAAAAAGAGGGGTGTTCTAAGTTTGACATCTATGTGTGTGTGTCTGTCTGTGGCATCGTAGCTCTCAAACGGATGGACCGACTTCGATGCAGTTTTTTCATTTGAAATCCAGTTTCTTTGCGGTAGTTATTAGATATGTTTGGTTAATATTGGTCCAGCAGTGTAAGAGTAGCAGCTCTTTTCCATTTTCGTATGGTTACTCGATTAAGTGTTTAACGCGTGCTAGTATAACAGTTACATGATTTTTTTTCTTTTTAAATGTTGTTTAAAGTGTTTTTAAATTTTTAATTTATAGGGTATTACTTATTAAAACCAAAATCTGAGAACGCACCCTTATGTTACATAATTTTCTTTAAAAACAAATTTGTACAATGACTATTCGAATGTCAAGATTCTCTACTCCTAAGTACCTACTCAAGTTCAATTAAATTTTCAAGCAATTGGTATGCTTACTTTTCCTATAGATTTAGATCGGAAAAAGAGAACATCTAGGACGGGCCTTGAACCCGCGACCAGTCCCTTACAGGGGGAATGCTCTAACCAACTGAGCCACCTAGACACGTCCCAGATATTCAAAATTCTCCGATATATTATATACGTCTATATTATAAATATATTATAGGCGACGCTAGAGCCATCTACCGTAATTCTTGCGAACTACGGAAACAATGAATGACTTTACAATCATTTTTAAACATTTTTTTTTGATTACTTCGCCACATTAATTCAATTAAATTTTTAAGCACTTGATATACCTGCTTACTTTTCCTATAGATTTAGATCGGAAAAAGAATATCTGGGCCGTGTCTAGGTGGCTCAGCTGGTCAGAGCATTCCCCCGGTAAGGGACTGGTAGCGGGTTAAAAGTCCCGTCCTAGATGTTCTTTTTTTCCGATCTACATTTATACCTACTCTAGTTTCGTTTTCCACCAAATTTCATTTCTACTAAGGCTATTGAGTCATGGTTACTTGAATAAAAGAATTATTATCATTACCCGATTTCTAAGGTGAAGTAATTTTGATTAATGTTCACAATGTGTCAAATAAAAATTTCAGTGTATCATAGTTTTTAGATTTGAGTAAATTGACTGGCTTTGTTCGAGGCTTAATGCCTCCCAGGGTCCTAGATGGCAAAATTGTATTTACATAAACAATGTCAAACTTTGTAGGTGAACAATATTGTCGCGTTTTCATAGCAAATTGACAATTCTAAACACGAATATTATTAGAACGTGTACGGAAAATTCTAAAATTCGTCCTCCTGCGTTTATTTTTCTGGAGAACGACACGTTCAAACGCGATAATATTATCCGTAGCAGCAATTTGGGTTGTCTGTTTATTACAGCTTTGTCCCTTTTTGGTTAGTTAACGGTTAGAATTGTCATCCCCAAAATAGTTGTGTCTGCCGTAAAAATACCGTTGGTCCTCTTTGTTAAGCCGTCATTGACTTACTAAAGAAAACATACAAACATAACTTCACGCCTGTATCCCTGGAGAGTTAGGCAGAGGTGTATTACACACCCATCGGTATCGTTGGGCAATACCGATACAGTGTAAATCTATGTTAAAAATATCGACGTTATCCTTTTTTTTCGTTATATCCAACTAGCTGTTGCCCGCGGCTCAACCCGCGTGGATGTCAGTTATTGGACGGATCATCCCCTATTTCATCCCCACACTGGTCGAAGTTTCAAAAACGTTCTAAGGCATATTTTTTATTTTCAAATGCCTATAATAATACAAAGTTTCATGGTATTATCTTAAAAAATTACGAACCTTCATAAATATTTTAATTTTTCTCTTCGAGACTTTTTCTCGGGAAAAAATGCAGCCTATGACCTTTCCCAAGCTCTAGTCCATCTCTGTACTAAATTTCATCCAAATTAGTTTAGTAGTTTAGGCATGAAAGCGTAACAAACAGACAGACAGAGTTACTTTTGCATTTATAATATTAGTATGGAATTACGGATTACATATGATCAGTGCTCAAGCCGAACGAAACTCGGATCTTGGCTTTCTTCTCGGTGTTGGGGGGTCGCACCACACTAAATCATGGAAGGAAGGAGTAGAGCTCGAGGTACAAGCATTGAATGCAACCGGGTTGGATAAAAAAAAGACTTGATGTCATATTTGCTGTAAGCATAAAAATGTGATGGTTAATACGATCGTGCGTGTTCACTTCACGGGGGACAATCCCAATAGTTGTGTGGTATACCGTTTCTGATATATAATGTCGAAAACGAATGCGTGTAGGTCCACACATTCGTTTTCGACATATATATAAGGATATAATTTCTGCCTAGTGAATTTCAGTTCGTGTTTTAAAACGTGTTTAAGCGTCGGGAGCTTAGTGGTTAAGGAGACAACCTTACGATCGAGAGGTCCTGGGTTCGAATCCTGGCCATTACACTACCGACGTGAACCCACTCCTAACACAAGCAATTTAGCTTAGTTGGAGGGGTTAGGGGGAATATTAGTAATTTCGGTTACTAATATTCTTTAAAAAAAAATAAGCCGCTCAGGTTGCAGACAAACTTATGAATTTTATCCTTCAAAGAAACTCCAAGCATAACCCATGGCGCCGTTTTAGACTATTCTGCCAGATATACGTAAGTTATAAAATCTAAGTGCTAGATGCTTTCGGTCATTGGTGTATTGGGCTAGAATAGCAACAGAGGCAGCAAAGCCTTTCTTCCTTCCTTTGGTGGGAGGGAGATATTACTGGCAAGGTGACAGAGGCCCTTGTTTTGGGTTACTTGATTTCTCCGTGTGTCTCTATGATTAGCAGAGAGCACTGTGGAGACACAGTGAAGAAGCTGGCGAGTGCACCGTCTCAGCATTTTTACAGACTGGTTGATCTGGGACAGATCTCCACCCGACCAAATGAGCCACTCAAAAAAGGCTGATGTTGCAAACGCCGGGCATCTGGTTTAATTCCGACGTAGCCGGTTCGTTTTGTCCACGGTGAGGTGGTATCCAGAGGTCTTCACAGATAAAAACGATTTTTGTCTTCTTTTTCTTTTAATAACTTTTGATAATAATATTTTCTACTATGTATACGTAATGTCTTGCAGCAAATTGTATTATTAAATTGAGACTTGACGAGGAAGAGAACAATTACGGTTCATTTTTATTTTTTTTGTTCTTTTCCGCTTCATGGCAATCTGTTTCAGAACAATAAGCCGCTGTGTTGTCCAGCCTCAAGCTTATTTTTGGTGTCTTTATTTTCAGAGAGCTTCCAACAGTGTGGTATAGCTCTTTTTCCCTATGTGAATCTCCCTGTGAGACTGGGGATATCATATCTTTTCAACCTTGTGTGTTGTTGGCCTCCTACTCCACTTAGCGCCTGTGCCAGCTCATTTGTATGATGTGCGAGTATTTCTTCCTTTACCGTGCGTATGTTGAGGTCCAGATGATCTTTCAAAGATGTTAATGTTGCTATTGCAAGCCGTTCCCCATAATTGTATGCCGCATGTCCAGATTGGTTTAATGATGGCTTTGTATACCATCATTTTGCTCTCATTACTTAGATGGGAGTGTCGACCTGTTAACCAATATAGACTGCGGAGTTTTATGTCCAGTTGTTTGCGCTTGGTCCAGATGTGCTGAACCCTTATAGATTCGTCATGTCTATCTGTCTGTCCGTCCGTACGTCACAGCCACTTTTTTCCGAAACTATAAAAACTATGATGTTGAAACTTGGTAAGTAGATGTATTCTGTGAACTGCATTAAGATTTTCACACAAAAATAGAAAAATACAGTAAATTTTGGGGGCTCCCCATACTTAGAACTGAAACTCAAAAATTTTTTTTCATCAAACCCATACGTGTGTGGTATCTATGGATAGGTCTTCTAAAATGATATTGAGGTTTCTAATTTCATTTTTTTCTAAACTGAATAGTTTGCAAGAGAGACACTTCCAAAGTGGTAAAATGTGTGTGTTCCCCATGTAACTTCTAAAATAAGAGAATGATAAGACTAAGAAAAATACATGATGTACATTACCATGTAAACTTCCATCGATAATTGGTTTGAACGAGATCTGGTAAGTAGTTTTTTGTTAATACATCATAAATCGTAAACCGCAATTTACCTTTCATTCAATCAACACAAATATAAAAATTAAAAAAAAACATTATTATGTTACTTGCTGCTACGGAACCCTTCATGGGCGAGTCCGACTCGCACTTGGCCGCTTTTTAAGGTAAAAGTGATATGGGTGGATTTTGTCTGGTTTGCTTTTATTCTCCACTGTTTGAACCACTTCTCTATTTTGTTCAGATGATTTTGCAGCTGCCATGAAGCAATTTCTGGGTTGGAGTGAGCTGAGAGGATAGCAGTGTCGTCGGCATAGGTCGCGGTAATTGTGTCTCTATCAGTGGGAAGGTCTGCTGTGTAAATCAGGTAGAGAACAGGTCCCAGTATACTCCCCTGTGGGACACCTGAGCGTATCTCGTATAGAGTAGAGCATTCCTCATTATATTTTACCTGGAAACACCTTCGATTAAGGTAGGACAAGAGTATATGGTAATATGAATGTGGAAGAGACTTTTTGAGTTTATATACCAATCCATCGTGCCAGACCTTATCAAAGGCTTGACTTATATCCAGAAAAGCTGCAGAGCAGTATAATCTATTTTCCAGGCATCTACTGATAACGTCCACTGTGCGATGGACCTGCTCAATTGTCCCGTGTTCTTCTCGGAATCCAAAGTGGTGGTTAGGAATGATGTTGTTTAGGTGTTCTTTCATTCTGTTTAGAAGATTTTTTTCCATTAGCTTACCAATTACTGGTAGCAGGCTTATAGGTTTATACGACGTCCATTTCTGTGATGGTTTGCCTAGTTTAGGCACCATTACAACTTGAGCAATTTTCCATTGACCTGGAAAATGTTCGAGTCGAATGCATGCATTGAAAATTTTAACTAGAATCATGATTCCCTTCTGTGGTAGATATTTCAGGAGGGTTGCGTCAATAAGATCGTAACCTGGTGCTTTTCCTTTCTTGAGTCTTCTTATCTCTCAGGCACATCTGTAGGGGTGAATTCAGGAACTCCTTTATTTCCGTAGTGTCCTGGTCAGAGTCCGAGAATGGTTGAAATACGGAGCTTAGATAGTCAGCGAAGGTGTTGACTGTCTCCTTGTCAGATTTGGACCACCCGCCCTTGTTATCTCTCATGGGAGTTATTTGAGCACTAGGTCTCTTTAGGGTTTTGGTTGCTTTCCATAGCGAATAATTCGTATCTACAGTGGGTGATAGCGTCGACAAGTAGTTCTGGAGATTCGTGTTGGTAAAGTCTTGGATAAGGCCCTTTAATTCCTCCGAACATTTATTAAACAAAGTCTTGTCAGTCGGATACCTAGTGGTATGCCAAATATTTCTGAGTCTTCTCTTATGCGGCCCTATGAATGGTTACGTTTAATTCCTCAATTGCATTTTCTAGGTCTTCGACAGTAAGGATCTTTTCATTCAACTTTGCTTCTGTGGTTATAACGCTTTGATATATTTCCCAGTTTGTGTTTTTCTTGTGGTAAATTCGTGTGGGGGCTTCAGTTAGTGTCACCGTAGTGTTGATATTAAGAATAACAGGGCTATGATCCGAGCTTAGATCAGAACAGGTTTCCATCTTTGTAAAGTTTCTGTCAACATTTTTTATAATAAAAAAGTCCAACAAGTCGGGAATCTTGTATTGGTCAGTTGGCCAGTGAGTAGGTTCGTTATTGGAGAGCCATTCAAGCTTCATTCTTTCTATTGCTCTTAGAAGTTGTCTGCCTTTTGAGTTAATTAGCCGGGAGCCCCAATGTGTATGCTTAGCGTTCCAGTCGCCCCCACAGACGAATCTGGAGCCCATTTTAGCAAAAAGTGTTAAGAATTCTCCTTCAGATATCGTATGTTTAGGAGGACAATAAACTGCAGATATTACCATTTCGGATTTGTTGTCTGTAACGTTATTTTGAATATTACACTAACTTTTCAAGCAAACAAAAAATGTAATACTGTATTAAGCTTCGAAATGGTATTAGTTTATCTAGTTCATATCTTCTAATCAAATAAATAAAATTGAAGTGTCTATTACAATAAAAGATTTTCAATCATTGCATATGAATGTATAGACGATGTATATGTATACCTTTTTTTTTATCGTGCGGAAATCCCTTCGGATAACCCCCCGCCGGCCAGTGGGGGCGGTTATGTCGGGCTTGAACCGACTGAAACCGCACGCCGTCTCGGGTTTGCAGACGCCGGGGTGTAAGGTTGCCCATAGAGCATATCCCTCGCACCCTGACTGACCCTGGGCCATCTCCGGTTTCGAGATGGCCCCCTCGGGTTTGGGAACCAAGGTGTCCCCGTCTTGCCCCGGTTTGGGGGAGGGGCGCTAGTCGCCCCACCGTCCCGGCCTGCTTCTGCTGGGGTGACAGGCGGCCTCACCTGCCACCCTCAGGCCTGAGGACGGAGGTCGTGGAGCGACCTCCGGCGCCTGAGTCGCCTGCGACGCGCGGCGAGCATGTTGCGGGCTCGGCGGGCCGGGAGAGTTCTGAATCTCTCCCGGGCGCGCTCCGCCATCTCCTTCGCGAGCATCACATGCTCGCAGAAGGAGGTGGCGGCGGCCCACAGACGATGTATACCTTTTTTTTTTTTTTTTTTATCGTGCGGAAATCCCTTCGGATACCCCCCCGCGTGCCAGCGGGGGCGGTTATGTCGGGCTTGAACCGACTAAAACCGCACGCCGTCTCGGGTCTACAGACGCCGGGGTGTAAGGTTGCCCATAGAGCATATCCCTCGCTCCCCGACTGACCCTGGGCCATCTCCGGTTTCGAGATGGCCCCCTCGGGTAGACGATGTATACCTACAGCAAAAATATTTTTTAGGGTTCCGTTGCCAAATGGCAAAAAACGGAACCCTTATAGATGTCTGTCTGTCTGTCCGTCCGTATGTCACAGCCAATTTTTTTCGAAACTATAAGAACTATGCTGTTGAAACTTGGTAAGTAGATGTATTCTGTGAACCGCATTAAGATTTTCACACAAAAATACAATAAAACAATAAATTTTGGGGGCCCCTTAGAACTTAGAACTGAAACTCAAAAAATTTTTTTTATCGAACCCATACGTGTGGTATCTATGGATAGGTCTTCAAAAATGATATTGAGGTTTCCAATATTTTTTTTTCTAAACTAATTAGTTTGCGCGAGAGATACTTCCAAAGTGGTAAAATGTGCCCCCCCCCCCCTGTAACTTCTAAAATAAGAGAATGATAAAATTTTAAAAAATATATTCACCATGTACATTACCATGTAAACTTCCAACGAAAATTGGTTTGAACGAGAAGTAGTTTTTTTTTAATACGTCATAAATCGTAAACCGCAATTTACCTTTCATTCAATCAACTCAAACATAAAATTTAAAAAAAAAACGTTATTATGTTACTTGCTACTACGTAACCCTTACCGGTAACTAACGGGAACGATAGCTCTCAAGCAATAAAAGGAACTTTACTCAAAACACTAGAGGCATATGTTACTTTCCAACCAATCCATAAACTGAACAGCAACACGAACGAACGGTGATTTTTCAAGGCTACAAGGAAGAATACCTGTATAAAAATCACACGAATGGCCTGATGATGGCGGTATGGGTTCATCCCTGTTTTCACGGGCCAGAGGAGGCAGTGCAGTCATGCCTCGTGTGTGTTTCTGAAGAGTGAGTATATAGATATAAAAAAATTGGATGTATTGACACTGGACACATCAAAACGCAATTTTTACATGCATGAACATTTTCCTCGTCGTACAAATCGTCAATTTTCTTTTTACCACTCTCTGAAGTACTAACATATTGGACGTGAAATGGAAGCGTGATTGAATATTTCGATTTATATTGTTCTTTTGACAATAAGTAATTGAATATACTTTTGTTTCTACTTCGAATTTGTGTAAGAAAATTGTAAATATATTGCCACGAACACGGGCTACTCACATGTACTTAAATAATATTTGTTTTTAGGTAGAAATTTCCTTCGAGGCGGCGAGTCTCCTTGACGGAACTCCGCCATGGGACCTGGAGGCGAGAGCCCTTTCGCAACTGTACCAGTGGCGAAAGGAGGCGTGGGAGCAGGGACTGAACCTCGAGCATCGAGAAATCGAGGCCGTGCAGTCCCAGCTCCGCCAGGCCATCGTGGTCGAGTGGAAGGAACGACTTGGGCGACCAAGCGCAGGGCACGCCGCAATAGCGGCGGTAAGGCCCATCATGGAGGATTGGCTAGAGAGGCGACACGGAAGCCTCTCGTACCGACTGACGCAGGTGTTCTCCGAGAAGGGGTGCTTCGGGGACCACCTGCATCGGATCAGGAAGGAGCCAACGCCTGAGTGTCATCACTGTGACGCGAGCGAGGACTCAGGGCTGCACACGCTGATGGACTGTCCGGCGTGGGAGGTGCCGAGGCGTGACCTCGTGGCAGCCATCGGGGTGGGAGTCCTCTCGCTCGGCAGCATGATTGCGGCAATGGTGCGGAGCGCGAGCGCGTGGGCCGCCGCCACCTCCTTCTGCGAGCATGTGATGCTCGTGAAGGAGATGGTGGAGCGCACCCGGGAGAGGTTCAGAACTCTCCCGGCCCGCCGAGCCCGCAACATGCTCGCCGCGCGTCGCAGGCGACTCAGGCGCCGGAGGTCGCTCAACGACCTCCGTCCTCCATGAGCGCAGGCCTGGGGTTGGCAGGTGAGGCCGCCTGTCACCCCAGCAAAAGCAGGCCGGGACAGTGGGGCGACTAGCGCCCCTCCCCCAAACCGCGGGCAAGACGGGGACACCGTGGTTCCCAAACCCGGGGGGGCCATCTCGAAACCGGAGATGGCCCAGGGTCAGTCGGGGTGCGAGGGATATGCTCTATGGGCAATCTTACACCCCGGCGTCTGCAGACCCGAGACGGCGTGCGGATTTAGTCAGTTCAAGCCCGACATAACCGCCCCCGCTGGTCGGCGGGGGGGTATCCGAAGGGATTTCCGCACGAAAAAAAAAAAAAAAAGGTAGAAATTTCCTGAAAACAATTATTATATAACGACTAGCTGGTGCCTGCGGCTCCACCCGCGTGGAGGTCAGTTGTCGTTTTTTTATATATCTCCGGTTCTACTTAACCAATTGCAATAACAAAACATACGGCAGATCTTAAGTCTGACCAAGACCTTTCGAAATCAAAATCAGTTCTGTAGTTTTTGCGTCCATCGTGAACAAAAACTGACAATCAGACAGATATGAATTACACAAAAAATAATTTTGTAGTTAGAATCGCTCATTTAACATAAAACATAACCCAAGTATTTTCTCTTTTTTTTTTCAAATATCTCCAATGGACAAACACAACTATTTTACAATTTTATAATAGTACTAGCTGACCCGGCAGACTTCGTACTGCCTCAATCGATAGCACCTTTTAAACCTTCTTTGGGACTCCACAAATAATTCAAGACCACAATTAGCCAAATCGGTCCAGCCGTTCTCGAGTTTTAGCGAGACTAACGAACAGCAATTCATTTTTATATATAAGATTTTATAATAGTTTAGATAAGAAATTCTATCAATGCGAATCGTTCAAGATCTTTGAACACACGAAATAAAGTCCCTATTCCACGTCTAAGTCAAAAACCATTTATTCTGTATAGACCATTAATACGGCACTTACAAAACGTCATAAAAAAATCTAATGTTTGGCAAATGTACCACCGGTTCGAAACGCGGCCCTGTCCTGAGAAGACTCCGGCAAGAAACTCAACGGGCTGTTCTTTTTTTGGTCTATTTACAAACATATTTACTTAACCTAAGTACAATATTTCATTTGAGTAGCATAGAGAGAGAGCAAACAGTTCATATCCAAGCTTGTTTGTCGTCTAAATAGTCTTGAATTTTATAGTAGCCTTTTTGGCAGAGTTTACTTTTAATTTGGCTTTTAAATTTATGAAGAGGTAGATTCTTCATTTCACTAGGAAGCTTGTTGTAGAAGCGTATACAGTTACCCTGAAAGGAATTACTAATCTTGTGGAGTCGACTATTACAAACCACAAGATTGTTTTTATGTCTAGTATTTACGTTATGTATATCACAAAGCCTTAAAAAATTGAAAATGTTTCTTCTAACATACAAATGATTTTCAAAAATATATTGGGAAACTACAGTTAGAATGTTTATTTCTTTGAACTTTTCTCGGAGGGAGACTCTTGGGCCCAACTTATAAATTGCCTGCACCGCCCGCTTTTGCAGTACAAAGATTGTATTTAAATCTGCGGCATTACCCCAAAGGAGAATTCCGTAGCTCATAATACTATGGAAATAATTGAAATAAACTATTCTAGCGGTATCTAGGTCTGTTAAAGTCCTAATCTTTTTCACAGTGTAGGAAGCAGAACTTAACCTACTAGCTATTTTTTCAATATGTGATCCCCACTGTAATTTAGCATCGATACTTAAACCTAAGAACACGGTTGATTCCACAAGGCTCAACAACTGTCCATTAAGTTGTACATTGGTTTCCATCTGTGTAACATTAGGTAAGGTGAATTTAATACATTTGGTTTTTTTTTCATTAAGGCAAAGATTGTTTATATTAAACCAATGAACCACTCGTGAGATTGCGTTGTTCACTTCGTCATAATTATCTAATTGTCTTTTAATTTTAAATATTAAGGAAGTATCATCAGCAAACAAAACAATACTATTTTTATCCCTTACGTAGTAAGGGAGGTCATTTATATAAATGAAAAATAAAAATGGTCCAAGTATCGAACCCTGTGGAACGCCCATAGAAACCAAAGATCCCACCTTACGTGTACCGTTCACATCGACCCTCTGAATTCTATTGTTTAAATAAGAAGTCAAAAGGTCGAGAGCCTTGTTCTTTATTCCGTAATAATCTAATTTCCTGACCAATGTATCATGGTGGACGCAATCGAAGGCTCTGGATAGATAGCAGAAAACACCTAATGCATCCTGCTTATCGTCCCAGCACTCGTAAATACATTTCAATAACTCTATACCAGCATCCGTCGTTGATCGTCCTTTAGTAAACCCCAACTGTTTATCATGAAATAATTTATATTTATTAAAATGGGTTAGCATCTGGTCTAGAATTAATTTCTCAAATACTTTACTCAAGGTTGGCAACACAGAGATGGGTCTGAAATTCGAGGGATCTGAGGCGCTGCCTGCCTTGAACAAAGGTATGACTTTACTATGTTTCATTAAATCAGGAAATATACCGCTACTGACGCAGTCATTAAACACAGTTGGTAGATGGGGAGCAATGACATCAATGATGCTTGAAATAATTTTGACTGATAATCCCCATAGGTCCGCGGTCTTTTTAATATCAATGGATTTAAACGCTTTTGTGATGTCCTTGCTATCAACAACTGAGAATCTGAAAGCGTCCTCACATTTTGTAATTGATTCCGTAAGCAATGACTCAGCGGAAGTGGAAGACGACTGAAGAGTTCGGGTAGTGGCTACAGGTATATTTGAAAAAAAGTGTTCAAACTCTGTCTCAACTTCCAGATCCTCCGTGACATGGCGACCGTCTATTTTTAAATGGTAATCTCATACAACTACTGGAGATTTACCACATTCGGAATTTATAATGTTCCAGGTAGTCTTAATTTTATTAACAGAATTTGATATCTTAGTTTTATAAAGTTAGATTTAGCAAAGGAACAGGCTCGCTTAAATATTTTAGAATAGTTTTTGACATAATTCTGAAAATCAGGGTTGAAATTATTGTATGATTTTTCAGAATATAATTCATGCAATCTCCTCCTGCTATTATAAATCCCTGGTGTTGCCCTGTCACTGAAAACAGGACGGCTGCCAATCGACAATGTTTTTGGGGTAAAAATTCTCCCAAACTCAGTATTGATCAGGTTAATTAAGTCTGCATAAGACTTATCTACACTAGTGTACAAGGGCAAATCAGGTAGTTTATTCACTATATTTTCCTTGAAAGCATCTAAACGATATTGGTTTATCGGTACAAATTTAATTTCTTTTCTTCTTACTTCATAATAATTTCTGTAGCATTTTATAAATTGGCCACGATGATCCGAGTGTACAGCATCCACAATACATTTGTTAATAGGTTTAATGTCCGTGAAACGTACATTTGTCCTCCTCGCGCCAAATCTTCAAATGAATCGTGCAATATTAATTCTATGTAAAAATTCCAGTTTAAATCTTATAATAATATTATAATATCTACATTTTTTTCTGATACCTGTTTTACAATATATATTTAATACCTCGATCGTAACGCAATATCATTAATTTTAAAAATATGGAACCTTTTGTTCAAATTAAATTTATAATTGGAAACGCTATCAAAATACCGTTACTTATTCAGCCGCTAAGTTATTACTGCAGAGATGGCAAACCTATGGGGACACAAATAAATAAATGGGGTTGCTTCAAGAACCCAACTTATTCATTAATGCTTATTTATTGCTCATTTATAATTTAAACTCACTTAGTTATTTAAGTAATTCTTTACATACAGTAAATTGTCTAACCATGTCGGTCGAGAAATGGCTACTAAAATTAGTCTACTGTTATGTTTTGTATTTGTGGTAAACAGTGTATCTCTTCTGCTATCATCAAATACATCTTTGTTAATATGGCAGCAAGTGAAATGAATCTTCGTAGCAAATAAAATAATACGCCCTATAATTTGACAGTGTCTTTTTTTTATATTTTGGACACGTCAATTTGACTTCACCTCGCCTGATAGTAAGCTGAAGGTAAAGTCTCAGGAAAGAGGGTCACCATTACATACACGTACTACGTAGTCGTAAAAGCGTAGCCGAATGAAGCTGTTGAGATAACACTTGTTACTACCCTTTTTTCTCCGTACGTACACTCACAAGTAAAATATATTTATAGCAACAACAAAGTTTAACTCAAGATACGAATAATAACGAAGTTTTTCAATTTAATTGTATACGTCTCTTCAATTATCTTAGTTTTTTTTTTAATGGTTAGGCATATAAGAACATTGCTCACAACATTGATAGTACGCTGTATAATTATTATTTTATTACTGACTCATAGATAACTAAAAACGAATATCACAATGTTTTTAGTGTAAAGATGTTGTGATAAAACAAAGTTAGTTAATCGCTTGCGCTGCGACGTATACATGCAATACCAAAATAACCTGTTTCGTGCAAATAATACTGAGCTGATTTCATGCAGGTGTAAAAAATAGTGTAAAAATATGCATACGATTTGCACGACGGCGATGTGCGTACTCCCGCATACGTGACACGGGCCACGTTACGCAGGCTCATTAGAGGGGACTTTAGAGGTTCCAAGCTCTAAAGTATCCTGTTTAGAACTATACGACTTAATTGTCTTCTGAAGTATTCTTGTGATGCTTTCAAGATATCTATCAGACTGAAGCATAAAATCTTTTAACGAAATGAGTGTTCAGTCCTAACAAAATAACGTCAGTTAAGTCGAAAAAAGAAAAAGGTTAGTCACCTCTATTTTAAAGTTTTACTTTATAGTAGTATCTTCTGTAGTATCTTTACTAATCCAAAGCAATGACATAGAAAAATGTTCTATGTATCTTTTTTACAGCTCAAATTTTTACATAATATTTTGTGTCGTCAGTTGGCAAAGACTCCTTTTATAAAAAAGATCATCAGGCGCGTGGTGCGTATACTCAATAGGAATTTTTTTTTTATTACAATACTTCATAAGATTTTGTGCCGTCAGGAGAACCATCTTAATAGATTTGTCCACCCTTTTTTAATTCACTTTTAAATCGACTACCGTCACTATTGCGTTTCGTCACAGAAAATCTAAGGCAGGCATTTAATCCAGGTGAAACCTAAACAGTAATTCTCCATAAAATGTAAACTCCAGTCAAGATAGAATCAATTTTTTGCACCAGTTTATTCTTAGTCGATTAGCACCTGGCCCATTTTCAGGGATAATTGAATAGTTGAACAGAATAAAATTCCTTGTGATTACATTTGCAGTTTATTTATTTGTTGAAAGATTATTTAAAAAAACGCGGTTAAATGTATTACGGTTTTTTAGAGTAATGTAAAGCTGTTATTTTCATTTCTCTTAATGAAATATAATTAAAAATACCGAAAAAAATAGGAGTGATAAATTGATACTAGGAGAAGTCAAAAATCAAATAACTATAAAGTGGTGCTTACTGCTTTATTGCCCGGGGCCAGCATTATAATACCTACCTTCATACTCATAAATCTGCCACTGTTATGCTCGATGCAAAAACTTCTCCTTTTTGAATTCCTAAAAATAGAATATTCAATTAGCAATATATCAGGAATCCAACCAACACACGACCTATTTAAAAATAAATAAAAAAGCCCGAAAAAAAAACAGTCTTCACTAAATAAAGTGTTGATCCTTCGACCCTAACTGAGTAAAGTAGCGAAACAGATCTCTTCAAATTACTTTTCTCGCAGCAATTAGGTGCGTCGTGCTTAATTTATTAACTTTCGGTGTTTTCTAAGCATCTTTGCTTCCATATACACTCATTGGGTACCCTATAGAATATTCTAGGACATACCAAATAAGTATACGATAATTTTCTTCACCTGTAGAGGAAGTTTCGTACACACCATAATAACTCTATAGCTATATTGTCCGTTCACTAAAACTTTCTTGTACCAAGAATGTTTTAGGACAGTTCGTAGGTTGCTTTGTTTTGGGTTATATATTATTATTGTATGAGATTTGCAAGTTGGGATCGTAGTTTGAAAGCCTTTCTTGTAGTTATACCTATACATCTGTTACTATTAGTCATGGTTAATACATTGGCTAGTTGAAATTGTTATCATCGGCAGCAGGATTAGGCAGGGAACCAGCTATACATATTGGTGTAGAAGTGACACACTTTAAATAAATTAGTACGCAAGTACGTCAAGTTATAGTGTAACAGTAAGTTTATTTTAGTTCAATGGACACTGGGGCAGGACACCGTGCGGTTTTAGTCGGTTCATGCACGACATAACCGCCCCCGCTGGCCGGCGGGGGGTATCCGAAGGGATTTTCGCAAGTAATAAAAAGAAATGCGTCTATAACTTATCTCTCTCGTATTATTATAATCGATATAGATAAGGATAAAACTTTAAAATTTAAATGAAGTCTTCTTCAAGTAAAATTGCCTATCAACTGTATTTAAGATACTTTTCCTCTATTTGGCATGGCATAGCCGTGGGACGCTCTGTAAATAGATTTGTTTTAAATATTTAGTAAAAAATATTTTATTGTTAACCGCCTTCAAAAGGAGTTTCACTGTTTGACCCGTATGTTTGTCTGCGATTATCGCGTGTTTGATTGATCCGATATACATAAAGAGTATCTATACTGTTAACACAGTCTGGTATTTATCGCTGAGAAATAAACAGAAATATTTTATGACATATTATTTTCTTACTCAATAATAGAATAAATATAAGTGCATATTATAAAAGTATTATTATCACGGCATTTATTTTATATACACGGCACTATTATTACAATACTATTTGAGTATATTATTCCTGGACGTCCCACGGCACATGGAGGAAAGTATCTTATATAATGTACATAGACAACTTTACTGAAACAAGACTTAATTTTAATTTTTAAAACAATTTAAACTGCATTCAAAGTTTTTCGAAAACTAGATCGATACACTCGGGAATCGAACTGGCTAATGTCCGATGAATGCCATAAAAGTACAAGATGTTATTTTATTTTTAAACTATCGCGGTGTAAACTCATACTTTTTATAGGTAACGTCTCGGGACCTATCGCGATAAATAAGGAACAAAGAAACGTCGGCAAAAGTAAGTTCCTTATTTATCGCGACTATTATTTTTTAAATTTTTACGCGTTATTTTTTTAATTAAATAGATCCCATTTCAAGAACCAAAAAGGGACTAAAAAGTGACAAATAATTGAATTACATACTTAATTCAAAAGACAAAAACGCTCATAAGACTTTCCCTGTTGAAGTCGGTGCCAAATCTATAAAAAATCAACCCACATGTTGTATTGTGTCACTACGGTTGCACATTTCATCAAATGGCGCGGATGTACTTATGATCTGGCAGGACTACGCGAGTGGACCTACCCTACGATTCTTCCTAATAGTCCTAACTCGAAAGTCTAATTAGCGTTTTTGTCTTTCAAATTAAATATATAATTCAGTTATTTTTCACTTTTTAGTCCGTTCTTGATTTTTGAATTCACTTCTATTTTTTTAATGTATATTAGGAGTTCACTTAACATAACGGTAAGTACTTCTCACTTACAACTCTCAACTTTAAAGTTGCCTGAAGTACAAGCAACTTTAAAATTTATCTGAAGAATTGTACCCAAATTATTTTCGTATGCATTCATCTGTGAAAACTTTTATCGTCTAGAGGAATATAGGAAGTTAGCCTTTTATCTTAATTGAAATTTTGTCATAAATCACTAACACCATGATTGCGCTGCTTGAGTCGTTACGATGAATTTCTTTTTAGTTATATGCGCTAGAAAATGACATACTTTTTGCTGTATGTGTTTTTCGTATTAACAAGTGAGTAGTAATTTCAAATTTGTATATATTATTTATATCTTTATTGGGATGCGAGGTTATATCTAGTAATACTACTGTATTATATATAATATTAGACTCGCCTCCAAAGCGTATTTAAGGTTACGTAGATGTGAAATTCAAAGTTAAAAAACAATATTCGTTCTTGTGATTTATCAACATTTATTGTGTGGTTGGCGTGATAATCAAATGTTCAGTATAATCATTTTATACTTCTAAAATCTTATATAAAGGTTTAAACGGTATTGCGATTATGTGACTGTCACCGATGACAAGATTATATTATCTATACATAATATAATTACTTATAATATATGTGGGATAACAGGGTGGGGATGACAAGAAGGTGAAGCGATCGTCTCATTCGTACCGTAATATAAGTTTGGACTGATCAGTTTTTTATTTAAGTTCTATTTACACATTAATCTCTTTTAAAGTAATTTATAATTTTAAAGTAAAATATTTACATCCTAAAAAAAATATGTGCAAAGTAAAAAGTTTAGGTGTCAAAGAATTCCTCCCCATTGATGTCGACTGGTAACGGACCCAAAAGACTTTAAGAAGATTGCCACGTTGGATAGCAATGCCAATTCTTTGCGCAAAGTACAAGCCAGCCTTTTGGTCACGCGAAGCGTCGACCAGTCGCTTAGCGATTTAATTGTAAAGCGACCGTGCACTCGGGCCCCACGAACCTAATGTTTCGACCCCAAACGCCTCAAAAATATAATTACTGACAAAATTATTATATCTGCGCCGTTTGAGGGTCTCCGCAGATGCCGCAGCAGCACAAGCGCAGCACGTAGTACTTGAAAGATGAGAAGGCGCAAGTTGCGTCCAACACCAAAGGCCTACCCAACTTCCAAGGTACCAAAGACATACCGTCTGGTCTCTTGCCATCGTCGCGAAACAAACCAGCAGGTTCAAGCACGGCTGGAACACCGGCGGTGACAAGAGCCCGGCGAATAATATCGTTTAGGTGTGCATGACGTGACATGCGTTCTGCGCTCCTGCCGCATGATAGGCCGTGATGCCCAAGGCTGTCGACTGCTTCTCCACAGTGACAGCGATGAGGAGAGACACAAGGAGCACCCAAAAGATATAGTTGGAAGCATTTCATTGCATCAGTTTTCGCTTAGCTCTAGACTGCTCTCTCTATTTCAGACGTAAATTCACTCCCTTCAGTAGCTAACTAGTGAAGTAAAATTTTGTTAACTTTATTTTACAAGAAGTTTATCAAACCTTTTAGTAGTATTAACTATTTTCATTTTAATATTTTCTTTATCTTCAAATTCATTCGCTTCGAACAGTTAACCAAAACAATGCCAGACTGTTAGTCTCTTATATTGTCTTTGTTTGTTCATCACGACATTATGCTTTATAGCCTACACTACGACGCGGCTGAAGTAAATAATGTCGGACAATCAATCTTGCGCTTTTTCATTTAAAACTAAATTGTTTTGCGTTACTATCTCGGCAACTGTTTCTTTCTTAACTATATTTTTTTTTAAATATTATTACTTTGAGTTAGTTGAATAAACGAATAATATCATGTGCTTAGTAGATGATAGCGCTAGTCAAGTTTTGTCTTCCATTATTATGTAGTTTTCAAAGTAGGTCAGCATAAAAAAACCGGTCAAGTACGACTCGAACTCGTGCGCCGAGGGTTCCGTTCCTTTTTTTTCGTGCGGAAATCCCCCCGGATTACGGAGACGCCCCCGCCAGCCAGCGGGGATGGTTATGTCGCATTCGAACCGACTAAAACCACACGCCGTCTCGGGTCTTCAGACGCCGGGGAAGGCATTTCCCTCGCACCCCGGCTGACCCAAGGCCATCTCCAATTTCGAGATGGCCCCCCGGGTTTGGGATCTACGACGTCCCCATCTAACCCTGAAAAGTCGGACGCTTGTTGCCCCGCCGTCCCGGCCTGCTTCTGATGGGGTGACAGGTGATCTCACCTGCCACCCCCAGACTTGCGCTCATGGCAGACGGAGGTAGTTGAGCAGAGGTTTAGTGAGCATAATATTATTGGTACCTTTTTTTTTTTTTCGTGCGGAAATCCCTTCGGATATCCCCCCGCCGCCCAGCAGGGGCGGTTATGTCGGGCTTGAACTGACTAAAACCGCACGCCGTCTCGGGTCTACAGACGCCGGGGTGTAAGGTTGCCCATAGAGCATATCCCTCGCCCCCGACTGACCCTGGGCCATTACCGGTTTCGAGATGGCCCCCTCGGGTTTGAGAACCACGGTGTCCCCGTCTTGCCCCGGTTTGGGGGAGGGGCGCTAGTCGCCCCACCGTCCCGGCCTGCTTCTGCTGGGGTGACAGGCGGCCTCACCTGCCACCCCCAGGCGCTCATGTCGTTGAGCGACCTCCGGCGCCTGAGTCGCCTGCGACGCACGGCGAGCATGTTGCGGGCTCGGCGGGCCGGGAGAGTTCTGAACCTCTCCCGGGCGCGCTCCGCCATCTCCTTCGCGAGCTTCACATGCTCGCAGAAGGAGGTGGTGGCGGCCCACGCGCTCGCGCTCCGCACCATTGCCGCAATCATGCTGCCGAGCGAGAGGACTCCCACCCCGATGGCTGCCACGAGGTCACGCCTCGGCGCCTCCCACGCCGGGCAGTCCACCAGCGTGTGCAGCTCTGAGTCCTCGCTCGCGTCACAGTGATGACACTCAGGCGTTGACTCCTTCCTGATCCGATGCACGTGGTCCCCGAAGCACCCCTTCCCTGAGATCACCTGCGTCAGTCGGTACGAGAGGCTTCCGTGTCGCCTCTCTAGCCAATCCTCCATGATGGGGGCCTTTCCGAATATTTATATATATGTATATATAATTGGTACCTTTTTTTTTTTTTCGTGCGGTACCTTTTTTTTTTTTTCGTTTGGAAATCCCCTCGGATACCCCCCCCCCCCCGCCCGCCAGCGGGGGCGGTTATGTCGGGCTTGAACCGACTAAAACCGCACGCCGTAAACCGCACGCCGTCTCGGGTCTACAGACGCCGGGTGTAAGGTTGCCCATAGAGCATATCCCTCGCACCCCGACTGACCCTGGGCCTTCTCCGGTTTCGAGATGGCCTCCTCGGGTTTAGGAACCACGGTGTCCCCGTCTTGCCCCGGTTTGGGGGAGGGGATCGCAATAAATATTTTATTTGTATACTTGTGTTATTGTGTGCCCTTAGACCGTAGACCTTATTATCCGGAATTAATTCCAACTTTCTCGGAGATGACCCAGGGTCAGTCGGGGTGCGAGGGAAAAAAAAAGGAACACCCATTTCTGGGAAAGGCAGTGGTGACCCACGTATAGACGGACAGACAGACGCACAAGAAAGTGATCTAATAAGGGTTCCTTTTTTTTCTTTTTGAGGTACGGAACCCTAGGGGTGCGACTGGTTGGATCACCTCCAAGTTTGGTGCACCCTGGGCAACGTGGGCGATGACGCATCATTGATTGCTCCTCTGGAGTAGCTGGCGTCAACGTCAACGGCCAAGAGTCTGACCAACCAGCCCTTTTCAGAGCCAGCTGACCCCATTGCACGAGGGGGTCGGGGTATGGCGGGCCTGCAAGGCCCGCGGGGGGGTGTGGTCGCTCCAGGTACCCCTCTGCTGTTATCAGAGGGGACACTGCGAATGGCCCAGGGTCAGTCGGAGTGCGAGGGATATGCTCTATGGGTAACCTTACACCCCGGCGTCTGTAGACCCGAGACGGCGTGCGGTTTTAGTCGGTTCAAGCCCGACATAACCACCCCGCTGGCCGGCGGGGGGGTATCCGAAGGGATTTCCGCACAAAAAAAAGGTACGGAAAACTAAATAGAGAAACCAATGCTTGTTTGTTTTGTTTCTTTTGGCATTTTATGTGCTACCGTACTGTTCATCCGAATACAATAATTAAAGGAATACCTAGAGTTAAAAATATGTATTACATTTTGGGCTGTTTGACGTCTACCTCATTTCATGATGTCTCAATTTGTTTCAGCAATCTTTTGCACAGTGTTTTGCGAAGTTGATGAAAAGAGTGGCAAAGGCGATAATAATGAGAAATGTAAAATAGTCTGCTCTTCAGATGATGACAAGATGGCATGCGGATTTGACGCTGAAACTAAAGCACATAAATTGTTTGCGAATAAATGTACAATGGTCTCTTATGGCACGTGTCATAACATCGGTAAGCAATTATTTTATAATAAGTACCTGATTTTTTTATAGTAGATAACTACTATTATTATCAACGCGGTCATGGTGTAGGTTTACCTTTGAAATGCCTGACGTTTTGACCAAGTTGCACTGAGCCTCATTATCAGCCTGTATCATAACATATGTAAGCATTTATTTAATAACTAGCTGAACCGGCAGACTTCGTACTGCCTCAATCGATGACAAACCTTTTAAACCTTCTCTGGACCTCCACAAATAATTCAAGACCAAAATTAGCCAAATCGGTCCAGCCGTTCTCGAGTTTTAGCGAGACTAACGAACAGCAATTCATTTTTATATATAAGAAAGAAGATACCTGGTTTTTAAAGGCTACAAATTTTATTAACGCTGTCATGGTATAGGTATATACAAACCTTTGAATTACCTGAAATTTCGACCAGGTTAGACCGAGCCTCATTAATTAGTCTATGTACAGCCAGTGCCAGTGTAAACTGGTTGAAACATCAGGTAATACAAAGGTATGTATATACTTATAATAAGATCGCGTTAATTCCCGTTAACATTATTATATAATCATGGAATGCGAAAGTATAAAGTTAGCAATTGCTATACCTTAGTAGGTAGCCTGCTCTGTCAATAATTACTGATTCTAAATAGTTTTAGAGTAAGTAATTATTGACAGGACAGGCTTGATGCAGTTTTTAATGATATAACAGTAATGCTTAGAATAAAATGTTTTCTTTCTATAAATCAGATACTCTTCCAAACGTCATACCCTAAAAATTACTGTTTATTTTATCACTGTCACAATGGGCTAGATTAAAATGATTTAGTATTCCGTTAACTCCCTTGGGCCTACGAACTTTAAATGAATAAACAACAAACAAACATATCAAAACTAATTCACAAAAGTTATCCACAATCTAATCCAATAAAATTATGGCGTCTAGAGATAAGGGCACATAATATGTTATATCCAGTAGGATAACTATATAGGTGCACTAGTAAGTGCGCTAAGTAAAAGTTATAGTGTAATCCACACTTTAATGAAGTCAATTGGCAAGACTCGACTTATAAGTGAGAAAGGAGTTCTAACAAAGGGGTCTCATAACTCCAAAACAATTGTGCAAATTAAACCATTCTTTGTAGCCTTCATGCGTTCATTAGTACGAGTAGATACATTTTGCTTTCTGTGTGGGAATACTGCATTTATAAGGCGTTTTCGATTCTTTAATTGGGGTCATTTTAATGTACTGTAGACCAGTGATTCTAGCGACTTAAATGTGATCTTACCAGAATTCTATTTGACTGTATTATTAGAAAATAAAACATTTTTGTTCATCGTAGTTTTAAATTAAAATATAAAACGTAATGTAAAAGAAAATATACATTTACGGCCCTCAATGTACGGTGCTATGTCGCAGAATAAGAAAGGCATATGTCCAGCAGTGGACTACAACAGGCTAATTAATTACTATAAATTAATAAAAATAAAAATCAATAATATTTCTCAATATAGATTACTATATAGGTATTCTAATTTTCCCCTGTGAATTCTACTGACTTAACATTATCTATTATTCTTCGTGTTTAACTGTATTGTAATTTCAATTTTACAGCTAAATAAAACCCTAAATAAGACCCATACTTTGACGAGGTAAACTAATACAGTATGGAGTTACGACTTGGATAAACAGCTTACGTTTGACCTCAATGTAGTGGAGTAAAAATAGTCAACATTCTTTTGCTTGAATGTAGTCCGGTACTTACTGTTGGCAAAAATGTTCGTATATTTGTGACAATGGCTGAGCTACAGGTTGATGTCCTAGTTTCGTGGTAGAAGTGTCTCAAGTTATGAACCCTGGTTCATAACTTGAGACACTTTAATGTACCTTTGGGTACATTAATGTGTATTATCACGATAAAATATTCCTTTGTGTTTAAAGGGCTGTTGGTTTGAGAGGAAGATACGTTTTATGGAGAGTTCCAGCACTGACAAAAACATCGTTATCGGCAAATAGGGTATTTGACTACTGCTAAAAATAGTTCTGTATTATGTATTACAACATAAAAATGCAGATTGCATCAATATTTTTTTGAGAACTGTTTTATTTACGATAAAAATCGATATTAAAGTTTGATTTAAAAAAGTACGCGCCATAACGGATCCCGTGACATGTGACGTCACACCAAAGTGAACAGTAAGCGACTTAAAGCACGTTTATATAATTATTGAATTTAGTTACAGAAATAATGGTTTATTTTGAGATATATAAGATAAAAGTGAAACATTATTACAAAATTAATAATTGAACCAGTCGATTAACACTAGGAAATGCAGACAGCCTGTATTGAAAAACTCTTTTTACTTATGTGTGACGTCACAGAGCGTTTATAAGCACGTGATCAAATAAAAAAGTGAGATTTTAATCTTGGTTTTTTTATAAAAAAATAAACTTATTTTATATTGAAAATTAATAAAATATGTTTTTTACGGTACATTTTATTAGGATGACAACAATTCGTACAATATTTTAAATATAGTCAAATTGCCTATTGTATGTATAACAATACTTTTCTGCCGCCCAGGTTACTTCGAAACAGAGATCCACTTTTGTATAAAGAACCAATTTAATGAAAGTAGAAGAATGTATGGCGAATCCTGTCCCGTGTTCTGTCCAACGCACTATCGGCCTGTATGCGGAGCTTCCCAAATACGATCATACAGCTACAGGGCGTTCAATAACGGATGCCAATTAGATATGGTTAATTGCAGGGGTGAAGAGGACCACGGTAGTATTTTTAACAATCCATTTAGATGCAACTTTTTTTTTATATATATATATTTAGGACACGTCAATTTGACTTCACCTCGCCTGATGGTAAGCTGAAGGTAAAGTCTCAGGGTCACCATTATATACACGTACCATGTTAACAATGGTGGCACTCAGCCTTGACGGCCTCATCAGGAGAGGATTGTCGTCGCAGCACCGCGTGACACCCACCGGTCCCACTAGTGCTGCGACCACAATCCCCCTGCCCGGCTGCATAGCTTGCTGACCCCTGAATGCAATCAAACCGAAATTTGATTACTATGGAGGGTTTTTCACAATCGTGCACGGTGGTACCTACCCGGCCGAATTTTGTGACAAATTTGTGTCATCAAATTTCTACCACCAAGTAACTTCAATCGAGTTCAAACTGAAATCCACATAGCTCTATCTATATTCTGTGTCTTGCACCCTATAGGGTCTATAAGAATTCTTAATTAAGAATAATCATTTGAAGTTAGTCTATAATAACATTTGAGAATCTTGGAGCAGTATTGGAACTTAGAACTGCAATACCCTGTTTTATTACTTGCACCTAGTACATACTACCGAACTGTCGCAACTGCATCAGATCTACACAGTCATATCTTAAATTTAAAGGTTAAGGCTAAGCAAAATTTTAAAACATAGCTGTGTAGTTCTACCATTTTATCTTATTTGATATTCATTGTTTCAAAGCGTTCATTACAATATCATGTTTGTGAAGTCCCCACAAGATAGCACGAAGGGAAAAGTAGGTAACCTAATAATAAATTTGCAGGTTATGTTGAAGTCGCGTTGGACTTTTGCCAAAGACATCTAATGAAGAACATATTCAAAACGCAAGTTGTCATCACCGGTTTCGATGACTACAGAGACTATCATGATTATTAAATAAATATCGACGAACAGTTTTATTTTTATTGCCTGTTTTGATTGCAACCAAAATACTATACAATCAAAATTATTAGTCAAAATATTATTAGTTAGCATGGAAATGTTACGTAAGTTACGTTAGAACGCAATCTTAATTTCTGGATGTCAAGTGGGAGTCAGTGTTAATCTAAATCTTAGTTTGTGGGATCGCAATCCTAGTCCCGCGGCGGCCATCTTGAACAGATGGCTATTTCGGGCAAAGTATTATTAATCGCACAACTTTGTAAAATTACATATTTTTGTTGCAAATCTATTTATTTACACTTTTGGTTCTGTAACTTTTAGCCGTAAAACCAATAGTAACAAATTTCTTAACGAAAATCAATAAACATTTGGGAATAAATATCCTTTCAACCCACTCCGCTACTGAATGTCGAAGTTTAAAATGTCGACGCATGTTAGTTCTAAAGTACAGGATCTCGATGTACGCCAGTTCGAAAGTTCACTGCAGCGAAGTATGCAAGGCCGAGTACCCCGACTCGGATAGGTTAGGTTAGAAGGCTAAGGCGGGAGCGAAGCGGAGCGGAGCTCCCTCCTTAGCCTTCGTGGTTATTTTTTTTTTAACCACCTAGAAAATTAATTGTTGTGTATCTCGTGATATTGTTTTATCAAATTTTCATACGTCGGCCTTGCATACTTCGCTGCAGTGAACTTTCGAACTGGCGTACATCGAGATCCTGTACTTTAGAACTAACATACGTCGACATTTTAAACTTCGACATTCAGTAGGGAAGTCCTTTCAACCAGATCATCTTTTTCAAATATTATTTATTTATTAGGGTTATAAAGTACTAAGTTACTAAAACTATTCTTCAGTACTAGTAAGTATCTATTTTTCGAAACTAATAGCTGTCGCTCGTGGCTTCGCCCGTGAAATAATTCGATCTCCCCTGGCACCTATTTAACCCATACCTACATACATTCGTTTTACAATCATATATGAAAATTTGCCCGATTTGTTGACTTATATTATTACTGCTCCACTCCCCTGGCTAGTAGCGAGATGATATATACCTTTAACCTTCCAACCTAACAAATAAACTCTTCAGCTTTATAATATTAGTGTAGATTATAAAATTGTAAACTAGGGGCGCAATACATTCTGCTGTTGCAATGTTGAGCTGAGAGTGCACTACATGATAATAAACTCTATTTATTATCATGTAGTGCACTCTCAGCTCAACATTGCAACTCCACTCCCCTGGCTAGTAGCGAGATGATATATAGCCTTTAACCTTCCAACCAAACAAATAAACTCTTCAGCTTTATAATATTAGTGTAGATTATAAAATTGTAAACTAGGGGCGCAATACATTCTGCTGTTGCAATGTTGAGCTGAGAGTGCACTACATGATTACCTACAAAACCTGCCCAACAACTACCCTACTACTTGAATTGTTTTTTCGGTAACTATTCCTCCGTTGCTAGACCGATTTTCAAAATCGTGGTCTCAACATTGATCATTTTATAGAAATTTACCATATTGTATTTACATGCTAAGTTTGGTCAAAATTGGTCGATTAGTTTAAAAGGAGTAGCGTCGCAACCGAAATACACTGAGTGGAGTATAGAGAGGTTTTCGCTCGACTTCGTCTCACTTTCAGCTCAATTAATTATGTCTGTGCCCCATTCGACTCCAATCCACTGATCAAAGTCATCAGTGGATTTGTTCCCACTTTTTGTTCCAATCTAACCCGTTGCCACGATGGGTTAATTTCCACTGCTTTTTATATTCTACCATTGACGTGATGGAACTAACTCACTGTACGTTGGAGGAATATTAAAAATATACTTGAGTTATGTTAAATGGACGATTCTGAATACAGAAGTATATTTTTTTAAATTCTTGTGTTTGTTCGCGTTGGACGCAAAAACTTCTAAACAGATTTTGATGCGGTGTTTTTTATTAGAAAGGTTTTGGTTAAGAATAGTTTTCTAGACTAATCTCTTAGCACTAATATAATATAATAGACTATACAGCCGTCATATAGTTTTTTTTTGATTTTACTATTATTAAGGGTAAGAATAACGGGTAGAGTCATAGTAATAGATAATATTTTTCACCCAAAAGATCCTTAAAAGCACTTTTACGTCCCAAAGGTGACATGTTTTCATATCACTCCTAAGATAACACAAAGAGTGTTATGCCTATATTATTTTCTCGAAGGGATAGGCAGACATACACCCGTATACCCTTATTATTTAGATCCTTGAGATATTTTCTTACAAAATGTATATTATCGTAGGAGAGTATTTTTCACCATTTGACGTGAACTGTTTTCACACTCTGTTTCTTGTGGAAAAAATAAAGTAAAAACGCCCAAACGCTTGTTTGAACAAGCTTCGATATGAACTGTTTGCTCTGTCACAATGCTACTCAAAAAATATTGTAATTAGATTAAGTGAACATGTTTGTAAATAGAGCAAAAAAATCTCATTTGGTCAATTTTAACGGATTTAAAATACTTTTTCGCGGAAAGTTGTGATTGAAAAAATGCTGGGAGGATTATCAGAACTTTTACGATCTAGATAAGTAACTTTGAGAGAAGATGTTAACAGTATATCAAAATATATGTATCTGTGGCATGTGTATATTGTTAATCTGTATTTGATTATCTATGCTAATACATGAGATGTACTGATCCTTCTGTTCGGTTCCGCTCACCAATATACGTTGTTGTTTGATTGTAATCCAAATCCACAATAATCTTAGTAATCTACATTAGGTTATGAGCCCAGTATGCTCAAGTTTCAGGTTTAATAGTAATCAGTTAGTTGTGATAATATCAAAAAGTGCAATAGATTACAGTTTTGGCAGAATAGGTGTTCGCGAGTTTCGAAATGGCTACTACGAACTACCTCGTCAATGTGCCTAAGTTAAAAGGCCGAGAAAACTACTGCGAGTGGACCTTCGCCGCGGAAAATTTCCTAGTGCTAGAAGGAATGCTACATTGCATCAAGCCAGTTAAGGAAATGGTGATTGATCCCACTGACGATATGAAAACTAAGGCCAAGCTGATTATGACGATTGATCCAACGTTATACGTCCATATCAAGAACGTTTCAACCACGAAGATCCTGTGGGA
Organism: Cybosia mesomella; assembly: GCA_946251805.1. NCBI lineage: Eukaryota > Metazoa > Arthropoda > Insecta > Lepidoptera > Erebidae > Cybosia > Cybosia mesomella. The sequence goes on from OX276406.1 coordinate 8,721,319, forward strand.
TAAACTAAAGAGTTTATTCGATGACTCGGGATTCAGTAGAAAAACAAGTTTGCTTCGAACGTTAACTTCAATTCGTCTCGAAACAAGTGATTCTATGACGTCGTATGTAACAGAAATTATTGAAACTGGACAAAAGTTGGGTGGAACGGGTTCCCAAATTAGTGATGAGTGGATCGGTTGCCTATTATTGGCCGATTAACCGAAAAATATATGCCTATGATCATGGCAATCGAACATTCAGGGCTTATCATCACTACAGACGCCATTAAAGCTAAGTTGCTAGACATGGTGGGAAACGGAACGAGTTTCAGTGAAAATAGTGCAGGTGGCGCTGCATTCGCAACTAAGAAACGGTCGTACCAACCTAAGAAAAAGTCTATGGTCAGTAATGTCAAAGATGGCGGCTCACAAACCAAAACAATAACATGTTACAAGTGTAAACAAGCCGGCCATTACCGAAATCAGTGTACAATGGTACAAAAAACGGACAAAAACAAGACCTCAAACGCATTTAGTGCAGTTTTCTTGAGTGCTAAATATAATAAAGAAGAGTGGTACGTGGATTCGGGAGCCAGCGCTCATATGACGGCGATCGGCAGTTGGTTGCGAGAAGTTTCCAATCCACTGACGTTACCCGAAATAATAGTGGCAAATCAAGAGAAACTACAAGTATCATGCAAAGGAAATGTCAATATATCAACACATCAAGGTTTTGACATTACAATAAAGGATTTTTTATGGGTTCCAAGCTTGACAACAAACCTTTTATCGGTGAGTCAATTGATTAAAAATAACAACAGTGTATCTTTCTCAGAAAGCCAATGTTTCATATCCAATGCGAAGAAAGAACTGGTGGCTGTTGCTAATTTGTTGGATGGTGTTTACAAGTTAGATATTAGTGTTGAGCCAGTGACTAATATATTTCTTTTGGCTAAAGACAGTGCACAGTTGTGGCACAGAAAGTAAGGTCACATAAATACTAATGACTTGAATAAAATGAGAAATGGCATTGTAAACGGTATCAGCTATGATGGCAATTGTGATGTGACAAAATCTAGTTGCGTAGTTTGCTGCGAGGGGAAACAGTCACGTCTGCCATTCTCCACAGGTACTAGGGCTACAAGTGTACTGGAAATTGTGCACACTGATGTGTGCGGGCCTATGGAAACCAAATCTATTGGATTGGCAAGGTATTTCGTACTATTTGTCGACGATTACAGTCGTATGTCATTTATATATTTTATGAAGGAGAAGAATGAGGTATTCAAATATTACAAAGACTTCGAAGCAATGGTGGAGAAGCAGAAGAACGTCACTATCAAGGTCCTCCGGACAGATAATGGTGGTGAGTTTTGTTCAAAAGCGATGGAAGATTTTTTGAAAGTATCTGGTATTATACATCAAAAAACAAATGCCTATACACCTGAACAAAATGGCATGTGGGAGCGCAACAATAGAAGTATTGTGGAAAAAGCCAGATGTTTGTTATTTGATGCTAAGTTAGACAAAAAGTTTTGGGCAGAGGCGGCATCCACAGCTGTTTACCTGAAAAACCGAATGACAAAACACCATATGAGATGTGGTATGGCATGAAACCCAAAATGGGACATATCCGCATTTTTGGCAGTCCAGTGATGGTCCATGTTCCCAAAGAAAAGAGGACCAAATGGGACAAGAAAGCTCAGCAACACATTTTAGTTGGCTACTCAGAAAATGTCAAAGGTTATAGAGTTTATAACCCTGCCAGTAAAAAAGTAACTATGAGCAGAGATGTTATAATAATGGATCAAGAGAAGAGTGAAGTTACTATGACTGTGAATGAAGACAAGTCTGTCGAGTACATATCTGGCAAAGAAGAGACAGAAATAGTAGATGAAACATCAAATGATGATTGTCTTGATGAAACCTACGTACCGAGTGAGAGTGAATATGGGGACAGCGAAGATGCACCTGTTTTAACCAACTCCAGACCAGTAAGGGAGAGGCACAAAACAGAGAGATATGGATTCTGTAACATGTGTGTCAGTGAAGAAGCTCTTGATGATGCAAATGACTTATCCCTAGTAGAAGCGTTGAAAGGACCTGAAAGAAAACAGTGGTTAGAAGCTGTGGGTGAAGAAATTCAGTGTTTCGAGGACAACGGGGCATGGGAACTAGTGGACACTCCAACTAAGTGCAATATAGTGAAGTGTAAATGGGTACTCAAAAAGAAGTATGATAATGAGAACAGTGTTCGTTTTCGTGCTAGACTCGTGGCCAAAGGTTTTATGCAAAAGGAAGGTATGGATTATATAGCGACATTTTCTCCTGTGGTAAGACATACAACACTTAGACTTTTATTTGCATTGGCAGTTCAATTAAATCTTAATGTATCACATTTAGATGTTACTACTGCATTTCTGAATGGGGACCTTGAAGAAGTTATATACATGGAGAAACCAGATCATTTTCCGACCTCTGAAAATGATGGGAAAGTTCTGAAATTAAAAAAGGCTATATATGGGTTAAAGCAATCTTCAAGGGCCTGGTACAGAAAGGTAGATAGTTGTCTTATAAGTATAGGTTATACAGCGTCTAAAATTGAACCCTGTTTGTATTCAAAAAATACTAACAATTGTAAAACCTTTATAACCTTGTATGTCGATGATTTTTTTGTGTTTTCAAATGATGACTTAGAAACAGATAACCTAAAAAGTGTTTTGGCTTCACACTTCAAACTAAAAGACCTAGGAGAGGTAAGCAGTGTCTAGGGATGACTGTAAGTGTAGATAAGGCTAATGGTGTCATTAAACTAAGTCAGGAAAATTACATAAACCAGTTAATAAAAAAAATTTGTATGACAGATAGTAAAACAGCTGATACCCCGATTGAAGCTAAATTAACTTTAAATAAAAGTGAAAATTGTAATTTGAAGCTTCCATATCAGCAACTCATAGGTAGTCTCATGTATTTGTCTGTGTTAAGTCGACCAGACATAGCTTTTGCTGTTGTTTTTCTTAGTCAGTTTAATAAGTCCTATGACTTACAACATTGGACATATGCGAAAAGAGTATTAAGATACCTAAAGAAAACAAAAAGTCTTGGTTTAACATACACTAAAATTGGTAATTCAAAGTTGCAAGGCTATGTTGATTCCGACTGGGGTAATAATGCTGTGGATAGGAAGTCATATACAGGTATATGTTTTACTATGTCTGGTAGTGCAGTCTCATGGGCTTCGAGGAAGCAGAGAACGGTTGCCCTTTCGAGTACTGAGGCTGAGTATATGGGAATCACGGAGACCAGTAGAGAGGCAATATACTTGCGTTGTTTATTATCTGAAATTACAGGTGAACGGTATACTATTAATATGTTTAAAGATAATCAAGGTGCTTTAAAGTTATCAGGGAATAACCATTTTCATAATCGTACCAAGCACATAGACGTTCGCTATCATTTTTGTCGTGATTGTGTAAATAACAATACATTAAAACTTAATTATTTAGAAACTGCAGAAATGCTAGCAGATTTGCTAACCAAAGGATTGAGTAGTGTAAAACATAATTATTTTTTGAAGGTGCTGGGTATGATTGTTTAGAGGATATTTGTTTATTTTGATAATTAGGAGTGTTAACAGTATATCAAAATATATGTATCTGTGGCATGTGTATATTGTTAATCTGTATTTGATTATCTATGCTAATACATGAGATGTACTGATCCTTCTGTTCGGTTCCGCTCACCAATATACGTTGTTGTTTGATTGTAATCCAAATCCACAATAATCTTAGTAATCTACATTAGAAGAAGGATACACCACGAGAGAAATAGCACGCAGAGTTGCTATATATGAGGTGGGTAATTTAGCTTACCGACCCCGCAGTGGTTACCCAACTATTTTAACTGCTGCTCAAAAGCGCTATATTAGCACGTTCACGGACAGAGACCATTCTTAATAATTTGTGATATGACACACAAATTTGCCATACAATATAAATAGTATCACGTCTGCGGACGAATTGCCACGTTATTCGATTTTAAAAGTATGTGCTGCGGCAGTAACGGTCAGAGACGTAACCGCCTGTAGACGGAAATTCATACCAGGTGAATTCTAAATGTCGTGTTATGGCACTACGGCCACAGACGAAATCGTCAGTCGAAGTTAACCTCATTTACAGGTTCATAATTTGCATCAGAACCATCTACATCACTATACGGATCCTGATTTTTATTGCTCGAGTCAGAGTCAGAGTCAAAGAAACTACGTCGAACGTTGAAAGGAGATGTGGTTTTTTTACTCAACGCCATCTGTAATAAAGCTGATGCGATTACAATTGGAAAAATAGTAATAATAATGGCATCAGTCTACAATGGTGTGTGTTAGGAAAGGTCTATGTCCAGCAGTGGACTGCGATATGCTGATTGATTATAGTTTATATGCCATACTTCGAAAATTTAAAAACATTTCACCAGTCTTTATAATATTTTGTGTCTACGTACTTTTATCAGCACCAAATTCAAATAAACATGATTCACTATACATTGAAACAATCGGCAAATAAATATTTCGTATTTGTGATCGTGAATTATGCGTAAAATAGTACGTACCAGTCACTAAAAATCGCCGCAGCGCACCTTATTGGACGTACTTCCTCCCGCTGTGGCGCGGGGCGACTGATCCGTTGAAAGTGTAGAGGTAGATCGTCCGGCCTCAGACGGAGTGTCACAACACGATGTTCTTCAATGCGTGCGTGACAGAGGTAACTTGTGTGCACGCGCAAGAGTGTTTCACGTGACACTAACGATCTGTATTACAGCCTAAAATGGCACAGAGTCATGTTTTTCCTATAAATGTAATGGAAAATTGTCGGCTATGGACGTAATTCGAGTTTTGACGTATTTTAAATCACGGCCACAGCCGTAGTGTCATATTATGAGGGTAACAATTTACGTCTCTCGACGAACTGTCCGTGAACGTGTTAGATTGCTGGCAGCCCGTGACCCAACAATCAACGCTACCATAATAAAAGCAGAAGTTCGGGCCGCCTCTGTGCTTGAAGTTAGCACACAGCCCATTCGGAATTGCTTCAGAATTGGCTGGATTACGAGCACGGAGGTCTTGGGGAGCTAAGTCGTTCAACGGTCTCTGAATTCCCGGCAACGTCAACGTTGGAGATTGCAGTGGGTGTAGGCTTCAGCAACATGAAGAAGATGAAAAGGGCATACGTTTGGCAAAACTGTGTCTTCTTTGACGAATCGCGAATCAGTACTCATCCAGATATCCGACGTATCCCTGTCTGGAGAAGACCTCTTGGTCTCTTGACCGTGAAAGGCAAAAAACTGCCAGTGGAACAGTTCAGCAAGGCGGGAAATCGGTGTCCTTTTGGAGTGGTATTATGATAGGAACTAAAACGCCTTTGATCCCGTATCGAGGCTTCATGATTGATTGATTGATGAGGAAGCAGCTATTGATGAAACTGTCAGACCGTTCCGATGAAACCATGGGCACCAACTTGTACTGGTCGATGATAATGCGGCCGCCTATTGAGCTCAATGAGTAAATGCTGCTCTCCGAAAATACGAAATCACAAGGCTCGCCTGACTTAAACTCAATAGAGCACTCGTGAGATGCTCTTAAGCCAGCTGTTAGGAACCGTCAGTCCCCAAACAGTGCCAGAGCTCAGGTAAGCCGCTATTCCAGAATGGGACAGGTTACCCCAAGAAATGCTGGATAACTTGATTCTCAGCTTGCCCAAGATGATCTCCGCATGTGTTCAAGCCAGGGGAGGAGTTATATTATATTGAATAATTATTATTGAACCTTTTTTTTTTTTTTTTTAACGTGCGGAAATCCCTTCGGATACCCCCCCGCCGGCCAGCGGGGGTGGTTATGTCGTGTCTCGACTAAAACCGCACGGTGTCCTCCCCAAGTGGCCGTTGCCGGGCACCCCGGGTAAGCCCTCGAAAGGATAACCCCAGGGTTGCCGGCGGGCTTTGGCCGCCACCGCGGCCTCGCCTGGTGGGGTCGGGTTTTATCCCGCTTCGGTGAGTTGGCAGGCGTGTGTAGGGCACACACGACACGCCTCCGCCACGGCCTGCTTCTGTAAGGACGGCGAGTCGGCCAACTGCCGTCCTCAGGCCCCGATCATGGAGGTCGGTAGTCCCGGGCGTAGATGAGTCTGCGGCGTCCTCGCCGCAGACTGCGAAACTCGGGGGGCAGGGTTCTCTCCCGCTCCCTCTCCGCCGTCTCTTTCGCGCGCATTACCTGCTCGCAGAAAGAGGCGGCGGCGTGCCACTTGCTCCCGTCGGAGACCACGGCCCTCACCATGGTCTCCAACGAGAGAACGTCCACGCCCAGGACCGCAACGAGATCCCGGCGTTGACTCGCCCACGTATTATTGAACCTTTGATTAATAAATTGTTGTTTAAGTTTAGTTTAACAGTCTTTTTGTTTCTATCTAATTTATGTTACAATTACATTATGATTAATTACTATTCTTTTTTTTTTAAATAATTTTATTTTTAATTTCAAAATGGTACTTCTATTTAAAGAAAACACACAACAAAGAATGTTTCTTCATAAAGTTCAATTTATGAAATTATATCAGCTTATGCTAGTGATCAAAAACTTTTTGATGTGTGTATGTCACGGGCGAAGCCGCGGGGCACAGCTAGTTGGGCAATAAAAAAATAAAACCTGTTAGTTGTATAATAAAATGAAACATAAAAATGTCGCGATACAATATCTTTATATATATATTTCTTATGTGCGTGTGTATGTCACTGAACTCCTCCTAGACGGCTGGACCGATTTTGATGATATTTTTTGTGTGAGTTCAAGGGGATTCGAGGATGGTTTAGATTCACAATTTGGAAGTCCACGCGGACGGAGTCGCGGGTACAGCTGGTCTTCTTTATATATAAAAATTAATCACTGTTCGTTAGTCCCGCTAAAACTCGAGAACGGCTGAACCGATTTGGCTAATTTTGGTCTTGAAATATTTGTCTCCACAAATAATTCAAGACCAAAACTAGCCAGAGAAGGTTTAAAAGGTGAATAAATATGGAAGTTGTTATCGATTGAGGCAGTACGAAGTCTGCCGGGTCAGCTAGTAATATATAAATAATAAGAGTGGCGATAGCCCAGTGGTGTACGTAACGGACTGCTGAGACGAGGTCTCGAGTTCGATCTCCAGTCGCCCGGGCACACACCTCTGACTATTCATAGTTATGTGTGCATTAATAAATGTTAATTATCGCTCGCTTAATAATTTGCCCGGTAGATGGCAATAGGCTCGCCCCGTATTACATTGGGACCTTAACATAACTGGCGAATCGTGGGTGTGTAATACACATCTGCCTACCCCTTCGGGGATACAGGCGTGAAGTTATGTTATGTTATGTTACATAAAAATGTCATTAGATATTTATCACACAATTATCCAACGTAATTCCTACAATATAATTTAATATTAGACATTTTAAGTAGGTATGGTATGTAAAAACACAGGTTTCTTCAGATCCCAGTTATTTTCACTGTACTTCATTTGTGAGAGTAATTAAAATGGACGAAACTGTAATGTTTGTATTATCTACGCTAGTAATTATAATACACGTATTATAATTATTAGCGTAGATAATATAAATTAAGGCGTAAAGGAAATCAACTTACACAAAACAACTTGAGAACTTTGGGGGCAGAAAATATCGATAATAAAATACTAGTTATAAATTCAAATATTTAATTCGTTGGTTTGTAACATAGACTAACATAATATATCACTTGAGTGAAGAAAGCAAAAAGCCTTTTCCAATGTAATGAAACCATTCTTCCCCCAGGACAAATGGACTGCTCGAGCATTAAAAGAAAATAAAATGTTCTCATTTGACTTGAACTTTAAGTAACAGTATGCAGTATTATGCTGTACTCAACTGTACTAAGTACAGTTAGTTGTAAGGCAAATAAATAATGGGTGTGTCACGGCCGGGGGAGTAGCGGAATACTATTTTAGGTAGATTTCGATGAAATCGATCTACCTATTGGTTTCTTGACTACAGTCTGTCGAATTTAAAAAAAAAAAATTCATAGGAGGTCTAGTTATGAGAATGTCACAGGTCTTTATAAGTAATAAATCGATTTTCGATGAGATGTTATTAGTAACGAATTAGGTTGAGAAATATGATATTTAGAATTAAATAACGATGAATTGTTGCAATACAATTCAGGAAATAATCTGTTTTAAAGAAAGAATCTAATAAATGAAATTAGGTTGTTGGTAAGTGTAATGAAAGGAAGCGTCTATCACATTGCGTCATAGTAGCGATTGATCTAAGTAATAATTCGGGTTTCTGGTAGATGGCGCTGTTCTCAGCAATTATAAATTATTTGTAAGTTCTTTTAAATATTAATAATTTTAAATTGCTACAATATTATTGAAGATATATTCTAATAATAAGGAATAAATTTAATAAATGGGGTTTTGTTAACTAAATTGAAAGAATAAATGAAAGAAATACTTTTCAGAAGAAAAAAAAAGAATTCTAAGGTAGCTTGTTTTATTAAATATGTAGATAACTTCCGGTCTGAAGGCTATTTTATATTAGTAAATAAATAGAATGAATTACAAAGAAGGGAATTAAATTAAAAGGGAAGAAATTTTAATTTAGTTAAGCGTTTTAAATTGTATAAAGTAAATATTTCGCACAGAGAATTAATATTATTAATTAAAAAAATGATATTTATTAAGTTGGGAGCATTGGGAAAAAAACACTGGATTGGTCTAGAAATATTGCGGGGTTTGTAGAAACTAAAAAAGGATATTAAGAGACGCTGATTGGTAGACCGCGAAAATAGTGAGAAAAGATGGGATTTGGGGACCTTTTGGCGCTATCCTCCGGCATTCTCTTTTGAGACAGCTAACGTGGGTCACCGGAGGGCGGGTTACCAAGCGAAGTTTTGGAAAATTTGTGGTAAACTAGTGAAACCTTGCTTTGTGTTTTTTACATTGAAAATCGCGTTAATTCATTATAGTTTGATAAAATCGCGTTACATTTGTGTAGAATCATAATTCTTTTAGTGAATTTTAGCTCGAACATTGGTTGAAATGTCGCGTTAACAGCATTTTGTTGGAATGGTAGCAAGACACCTTTCCTGGCGACGCTGAATATCTCAGATATGAAAGCGTAGTTCGTTCGAGTGAGTCTGCTCAACGGCCATTCCTGACGCGAAATGTTGTTTTAGGAGTTCGAATGGGGATAGTAGAATTAAGAAGTTAGGCTAGGCGGCTGAGGCCTTAGGAATAGCTAGGGAATCCCATTAGGTAAGACTGTCGATGTGGCAGCCACAAGTGGAAACCTGACGGTGATAACTAAGCTTGCGTCCACCTTTTAGCTAGATGGCTGATAATCCAAAATGGCGGGACAGCTTTCGACTTTACCTGAGTTTCAGGGTCGAAATAGCCATCTGAGTGTTGATATCCAGTAGATTGGCCTAGTCACATTTATTGGAGTCAGCAGCTCAGTCTTATATAAATATATATTTATTTATGCACACATTACATATGGAAAAAAGGGGAAGGTCGTAAGGCTACATCCCAGACTACGGTCGTGGTCTTATGACAATACACGGGTCTTAGGTACGTCAAAATCAGGCTTGACTCTCCTGTAATCTTTATACTTTATCTAGGAACATAACACATCACGCATTTAGTCTAAATGGGTAAAATTTGTTCAAACACAGGGATTAGACTTATAGGTAGGTGTAGGTACAGATAATAAACCGGGATTAGGAATAAACTGGCATTTACACATAATTATGTCTTTATGAAATCTAATTTTTATGTTAAGTAACCCTCAGGCTTGAAACGCAATAGAGAAACGAAACGTATTGGACAGCGACCTGTTATTCATAATTCATAACCGTCAAAGTTTGTTGTAGAAAGAGTTTTAAGATTATTATTTGAAATTCAGTGTTATGACCAATATAATACCGTGATATAAGAAGTTATGAGTGTGTGTAGGTTTGTGTATGAACTTGACTTATAAGATCTAAGATACAGCCACGAATTCCCTCAAGGTCAGTCCAAATTATCGATGAAGTAATATTTCATGAATTTTGACTGTGAAACTCTTTAGTTCGATACAGAAATTATTTAAACAAACGAGCTAAGAGCTGATTCAAGTATAATTAGTTTCAAATTCATTGACAAAGGATGAAATGTTTATCTAACTTACATTATAGAAAGGTATTATTATTCTTATTATTCTAATTCAAGAAACTACAAATTTGAAATGTAATTAAAGGTGTCAAATTGGTCATTTGAATACAAACAAATCTAAAAGCCAAATAGAATATCCTATAGTATTACATTTTTAGTATTCAATCATATACTAGACTATTCGTATAAACAATCAGATATGATAATATTATGAACAAAAGATAACCTTAATGTTAACAGAAAGGGTAACGTTATGAGCTTGGTGAATAATAAACGATTGTAGATTGAGTCGTTCATGTCATGTGTTGTTTGCAGTTAGTTATATTCTATATGCAAATAACCGGAGAAAACCGATAACGTTTAGTTTTGTTATAACAGAATTTATGTCTATTCTACTGTAACTGAGAATAGTTCTCAATTGCAACAATTGACTTAGTATTTGCTCACTTAGTCGAGTATGGTCTAGAGAATAAGAGTCTTATCACAATAGATGATATTTTCCAACTATGGAATGGATTCAAATCTCTTAGACTTGGGCAATAGACCCGTACACATATATAGTCTAGTAAGGACTTGTGTTAAACTTGGGTGATGTGAGTAACTAATAAGTTTATAACTCAACTTTACCTACCTAAAACATTAGATCGTGTTCTGGTGGAATGGACAGTAGTTCCAGGTTGAAATCTATTGTAAGATTCTATAAACATTTACTGCAAATATGAATTCTAACATAAAAAATAAATATAAAGGATATTTATTATTCTCCAAGTTTATTATATCAAGAGACTATTATATACATCTCTATGATACTTTTATACCTCTAGTAGGTGGATATACAAAAGAGAATACTCTTATAATTTATCTTAAGCTTTTAATTAAGTAAAGAGAATGATATATTGTAATTCCACGCCATTCCAATTGGTGTTTGTCTATTTATGGGTGCCAGATGTCTTGGCCAGGTGGAGTAGGTAAAACTACTCCAATACCTATAGTAGACATAGGAACAGCTATTCCTCAATTGGTGTGAGTTGTACTGTCTTGGGCGTGTGTTCATGGGGCCCTAGACCGAAAAACAAATATATCATGTTGTATAAAGTTATTAGTAATAAATTAAAAACTCATATAAAGTATTTGATCCAATAAGATTAGGAATTATACCTAATTCACATAAGTACAGAACTCAATTAATCTATGTATTGGACCGAATAAACAAATATCATGTTGAAATCAATAGTTGTATAATAACTGGAACAAAGTTAAGTTTTGGATATTTTAGTATGTGTCATTATAGGTGAAACATGGAACTTAGTAAATGCAATTATTTGTAGAATAAAATTATAAATTCTAAACTCTAATTATATGAAATTGATTTTACATTCTATTTCTATAGTGTAAACTAGATCTATTAGATGATTAGGTAGGTATTACTATAATCAAGTAATTAATAAGTTAGGTAATATCATGACTAGTCAGATTTTCATTATAACAAGTAAAGTTAGTCCAAGTAAATCATTAGGTAGATATCCAATTTATCAAAGTATAAATAGGTCAGGTAATATATTGTGTAGGTAGAGATTCATTGTAACAATTCATGATTACAAGTTAAGTAGTATAAGGATTTAAGTAGACATTCATTTTAAGGGAGATTTAGCACATAATCCCTTTATAGAGCTAAGGGTAACTACGTATCATGATAAGGGTTCTTTCTCACTATGGCGATCATTGGCCAAATTAATATTAAGTTGTAACAGAATTTATGTAGATCATGATAGGGTTATTTGATAAGTAGGTAAGAGTAATAAGTAGGTTAAGAGGGTAGAAGAGAAGGGTAAATAAAAAAGGGGGTATGGGGCAGGTAGGGGGGGGGGGTGGTACAATATATGTATGTATGGTTCCACTTCCTAAAATTTGCGGCACTCTCACGGTCGCATTTTTGCCCCGATCGCTTTCAAACTGCGGTCAAAAATTGCTTGGGTGTAAACTTAGCTTAAGTTCGTGAACGGGTGGAATCCGGCCTAAGGGGACGGTAGGGCCTCACTTTTTGTGAAATCAGTTTTTCCTCAAAATTTCACGTTCCATGAAAGATATTCGAACCGTTCTAATTTTATCCCATAGTATACATGAATACCAACAACTTTTAATTATAAACCAATAAGATTAAAACTTTAACTAAAAGTCGAAGGGGGAAAAACCAAAAATTTTCGGGAAATAAATCATAACTTGTAACCGGTGAACATTCTTTTTGTCGGAAACATTTTTAATCGATAGGCCATTTTTAAGTCTAAAATAAATATCTGAAAAGTTTTTCGCTAAAAGTTACCGTTTTCGAGAAAAAAAATTAAACATGTTAAAAATGCGCTCGTCGTGGGTCATATAAGAAGCATAGGTCATAGAGGGGCAAAAAATATTTCTAACCGATAGGTATTAATTACTTCACGAAATATTGTTTAAAGTCCGTAGTTCTCTATATAAAATAATATTAATTGCTTCACGAAATCTACCTGTGCGTTCCCCCTGCGGGAACGGATTTTTTTTCACTGTGGGTGCATTCCGGATGGGGGCGTACCGGAATGGGACCGTAACGGCCGGACCTGCCACATCGGTCGAAGAACCAATTACTGCTAGAGCAAGCGAGTCCGAGCACGACCCCAACCAGAATATGGACTGAAGATATGAAAAATGTAGTAGGGATAGAACTGAAATGGAAGGTGGAGGTACCTGGTGTGCAGGTATAGGTGGCAATTCGGTGCTTCATTGTCACCTTGGTAATAATTAAAGTCATCAGTTTTAATTGGAAGACTTTATAACCTCTTCGAAGACAAATCTCATTGTTAGTAAAGGATGTCATATTTCTATTGCATTTGTAAAGACAAAAAGGCCGAGAATTAATTACTGTTTTTGTTTGTTATATATTATGCTTACAACAATGGCTTTTAGGGACGATAATCCAATTTATTACCGAATACACAATGTGCTCTCAATCTAAAACACCGCGGTATAGCATCGCGGTGCGCCGCTACGCCACGATTCTGTATAACCACGGTCAAGGAAATAAGTATAAAACTTTACATGTGTGGGTGTATGTAAAGCTGTATACTTATTTCCTTGGCCGTTTACACACATCACAATTCCACCGTGCCATATACACGCGCGCTTAGACTCTAAATGAAAACCGAGTAGATCTATTTAAAAGTATACAATGTGTTATACTAGTATTCTTGTTTATCCCTGTAACTTAATTGAAATACTTGTGTTGGGAAATGTTCTACGTTGGTAGTGTTGTGGGTTGGACTTGAGATGCAATTTATTGCTTTGCAAAATCGACTCTAATGGAATGCAGTCTTTATAGTAATAAAAATGTAAAGCTAATGTTTTTCTTTTTTTTTTCATTAAATAAAACAGGTGAATCCCAATAATAGGTACGGAATGTAATGGGGGTGCACTGCACGGCTTAGGTGACGGCGGGTGACCGTTGCTTCCGCTGTGGCCAGCCCGGTCACAAAGCCGGCACATGTGGCGCCTCGCTGCACTGTTTTAGGTGTGCAGCGGGAGGCAAGCCGGCTGACCACAGGGTTGGCAGCAAGGCCTGCGCCGGAGGGGAGCCGAAGCCGGGAGGCCGGCCTTCCGCCTCCAGTTCACAGCGGGATGCGGAGATTCCGGGGGTTCCATAATGGATCCTCAACTCCGCATCCTGCAGGTGAACGTTGGCCACGGTGCCCATGCTCAGGACCTTCTGCTCCAGAACATGGCACAGTGGGCCATAAATGTCGCCGCTGTCGCCGACCCATACACCCACCGGTTCCTCGGGCCTACCTGGGAAACCGCGCTGGATGGGGCGGCGGCACTGGTGCACAATCCCGCCGCCGGCAGCCCCCCCCTTGCCGTCGTTGCAAGGGGACCTGGCTGCGTGGCGGCGGTGGTTGGGGAAATAGCGGTCGTGGCTGCTTACTTCACGCCGAGCCGAGACATAGCTGCTTATGAGCAATGGTTCCGTCAGCTGGCAGTCATCGTCAATGCCTGCCACCCCCGCCCGGTCCTTGTGCTCGGGGACTTCAACGCCTGGTCGTTGGCGTGGGGTTCCCGTCACGATAGGGGCCCGGCGGGTGATAGAGGCAGGGCACTTAAGGACTGGGCCGAAGGACTCGGCCTCGACCTCCTAAATCGGGGAGCCGTGGACACGTTCGTGACCTCGAGGGCCAGATCAATCGTGGACATCTCGTTCGCGAGCCCCTCGTTGACGCGACGTGTTCAGGGCTGGCGTGTCGTTTTGGGGGAGGAGACAAGTTCGGATCACCGATATATTCGGTTTGACGTCTCCGCCCCCGCGAGCGATGCGCCGGCCACACCGGCTCCACCCGAGCCACGTTGGGCACTTAAGCGACTAGATCGGGAGCTCCTCCTGGAAGCCGCCATCGTATAGGCCTGGGCCTCTGCGCCGGACAGGCCTGTCAACGTAGACGATGAGGCGGAGTGGTTCCGGGAGGCCATGACCCGTGTCTGCAACGCGGCGATGCCTAGGGCTCCGCCCTATAATCCGAGGGGTCAGGTCTACTGGTGGTCGTCGGAGATCGCGTGGGAGGCGCCGAGGCGTGACCTCGTGGCAGCCATCGGGGTGGGAGTCCTCTCGCTCGGCAGCATGATTGCGGCAATGGTGCGGAGCGCGAGCGCGTGGGCCGCTGCCACCTCCTTCTGCGAGCATGTGATGCTCGCGAAGAAGATGGCGGAGCGCGCCCTGGAGAGGTTCAGAACTCTGCCGGCCCGCCGAGCCCCCAACATGCTCGCCGCGCGTCGCAGGCGACTCAGGCACCGGAGGTCGCTTAACGACCTCCGTCCTCCATGAGCGCAGGCCTGGGGGTGGCAGTGAGGCCGCCTGTCACCCCAGCAGAAGCAGGCCGGGACGGTGGGGCGTCTAGCGCCCCTCCCCCAAACCGGGGCAACAGACACCGTGGTTTCCAAACCCGAGGGGGCCATCTCGAAACCGGAGATGGCCCAGGGTCAGTCGGGGTGCGAGGGATATGCTCTATGGGTAACCTTACACCCCGGCGTCTGAAGACCCGAGACGGCGTGCGGTTTTAGTCGGTTCAAGCCCGACATAACCGCCTCCGCTGGCCGGCGGGAGGGTATCCGAAGGGATTTCAGTACGAAAAAAAAAAAAGGTACGGAATGTAAATTATATGCATAATTTACATTCCGTACCTTTTTTTTTTTTATATAAATAAAAAAAACTTTCACCATATATTTTTATGCCACTACGATTGGATCCAGTGTACATTCGTTGTGTTTCAAACTGTTTTACTCAATGAATTTCATGAGGCGGTTCGAATTTAATTGTTCTCAGTTCCTATGATTGGTGAAATCCAGACTAAGGAAGCAAACAAGCACATGGTCGATCTGACAGTTATCGATTACCGCGGCTCATAAACTGTTGCTTCACTAAAGATTACACTCGTACATGCAAAGGGAAAAAGCAAATATAGGGAAGAAACCTTTTAGTAGACTCACCAACCGTACAGATCAACATATTGCTACTTAACATGGATATTAAGTGAGAGAGGAGCATTTTCCTGGAGTGTTTTTGGAGCCCTACCAAGATCTTTACGGCCCAAGCCCACCTCACCTGCAAGCTGGTACACCTACAGATTGACAGACGAGGGTCTGGCGTTGGCTTTCCTCTCGAGGATGGGAGGTCAGACGGCAGTTACTCCCATAAAAGCCGTATAAGCCAAACCAAAACTATGAGAGAGAGTAAGCGGACCATGGGCTCCGTTATAAAAACCTCGAATGCAACTGGGAACAACATTAGGATGAAGATGATGAGAGGTATATTCCCCTGATAAAGCGAGAAAAATATTTTATGGCGCCACCAAGAATCTAATAATTATATTCATTTACCAACAGCCAGCTAGTATATTTAGGGTAAGAAGGTGTGTATTACATATAGTTTGCTAGCTGTTATTTTATTTTCCCGTATGAGAAGGAGAGAAAGATTTTACACCCTACACAAAATGTGTCCACGATAGAAATATAGGTTTTCTGAATAAGAAATTACACTCTAAAAACTTTGAAATGTACTCATCACAGTAATAATACAATTTATTAAATTTTATTATTATTAGATTTTAATGATAAGATCGAAAGCTGTGACCGACCTTTCAACTTAAGAGCTATTCGTAAGACTGATTTTCCAATTGTGGGTAACTGAATGATAAAGGGTCTTTCAAATAGAGCGAATCGATGTTAATAATTTGTGGCGGCCATTTTGTTTTGGCGGCATCTGTCAAATCTGTTGTTTATTATTCAGTCACTGATACCAAATCACCATGGCAAGTTACACGGTTGAGCAGCATGTGCAGATGATAAAACTTTATTATCAAAATGAGTGTTCGTTAGTGCAAACGTTGCGCGCATTCCGCCCATTTTAGGGCAGACGTGGTGGCCCTTCAAAGTATACTCTCCAACGATTGGTGACCAAATTTGAGACGACCGGTTCGGTAAACAACCAACCAACACCTTTACGTCAAAGGAACGCCAGATCGGCGGAGAACATCGCCGCTGTACCTACGTGAGAGTGTTCAGGAGACTCCGAGGCAGTCGATTTCAATAAGCTTTTTACCAATTACCTTTAGCTTACTTAAGCGAGGTAAAGTCATATCGACGAGATCAATATATAGATAAAAAAAATTAAAATTAATTATTACTTATTTTTGGCCATATTCAGAAAGACTCGTAGAGGTTTTATATTTTACGTCATACTTTATGTATTACTAGCTGACCCGGCAAACTTCGTTCTGCCTTGAGAATCAAGTTATGTTGGTTACCTTATCAGCTGAATTTATTTCGTGAATGTCTCCTTGCACCCCAGCATTAAAGACTCGAGACGACTTGAGGGTTGGATCGATTCGAGTCTGACATAATCATCCCCCTCCCCCCATGCCGGCGGGGGTAAGACCGTGGCGAATTCCGCGAAAAAAAATTACAGGAAGGCACAGTGTTGGCGGCGACAAATCTAAAAAATCAAAGATCATGGATATCGGTCTACCCGTTCTTGAGTTTATCCCGCTCATCACTTTTTGGTCATATCTCCGGTTTTATATAACCAATTGCAATCAAACATACGGCAGATTTTAAGGCTGATCAAGACCTTTCTAATAGAAAAAATTGCATCAAAATTCGTTCAGTAGTATTTGCGTCAAGAATTCCAAAAAAAAAAAGATTGTGTTCAGAATCGCTCATTTAAATCTCCAATGTACCTACAGACACAGCTAATTTATAATTTTATAACAGTATAGATAAATACCAATGAACAATACAATTGACCCTTGTAATCAATATGCAGAATTTTCACACCTTTGACACCATATTGACAATATCGGACTATGAGAAACGGAAAAACATCATATCAATCTCTTCGGGCCATGAAGCTTAGTATGGCCGAGCGAGAAATAGACTAGTTCTATGACTTATTTACCACCTTTCCCCTTTATTCTATAGTGTCGAACTGCAACCTATGAGACGAGAGATTTCGGAGTTTTTTTTTTAGTAAATAATAAATTTACCAAAAAAGCAGAATTCTAATGATTCCTCCATGCTGTAATTTCCTTTTTCCCTTTTTGTATAAAATTCGTAAACGTTTGTGGTTACGAATTCAATGACATACTTGAACAACTACGACATAGTGATAATTAAAATGGCCTCAACTTCCGGAAGGGATTTAGGCTGAAAGCAATATCTTTTGTTTGTTGAACCCAAACGAAAACAAGAGGTAAAACAATAAACTGACCTGAGATTGGGGATTCCTAAAAACAGAAAATTCGATTTCTAATAAAACGTTCCATCTTTGTATTAGACAAACTAGATTCCACTATTGAATCACCAAATGAAAATGTATTACATTCTTCTAAGATGTCTTTTCCCAAATATAATTGTTTATACAATGCCTGAGGGAAAATCTCGTGATGAATTAGTTTATAGACATTCCTCAATATTTTGTTTATTTGCGGTATATAATTCATGATGTCAATTACGCTTATGGCATTCGAATGGTAGTAATAAATTAGCCATGCTTGTGGACTTAATGAGTGAATTATTTCCCTGGTGCAGATTTTTTTATGATTAAAAAAATATCTTTGAAATCAACTGGAGTCTTAATGAAGCTCGTAATTATCAATATTTTAGAATACTTTAATTTAACGATTTCAGATAATACTATGTACTTCAAATACAATACTTAACTTTAGGGGTGCCCATACACCCTATATAACATAAAAAACTGGCTATCGTTTTCTCTTTGTATAATGAAAGTAAAAAAAAAAACATTTCGTAGAGATATCAGACAGGTGAAATAGAGGTCAAACGTGAGCTTATCATCCATAAAAAAAAGCTAACATTGACAGGGACCATTGGTACTACTCAGACTAACAGCCAATACTAAAAGACCATGTAGAAGAAACGTTAGTGAATCTCAAATATTAAAACTATTAGATGCATTATTAGAAATTCAAAACTAGTTGATGCCCGCGGCTCCACCCGCGTGGACGTCGGCTGTCGTTTTTTATCATATATCCGGTTCTACTTAACCGATTGCATTCAAACATACGGCAACTAAAAGTTCTATCGAAAACTTCGTACAGGTAAAGTTACTACCTACTGTTAGTCTTTATTCAGACATAAAAGTCCTAAAAGTTCGTCAAATTTATGTTCACCAAATAGCACCTGAGAAGGTAGAAATCCGGGCCTGTTCCCGATCCCAATAGGCGAAGCAAGAAATATATTGTTCCAAGTACTCACTGCAAAACTTCCTTTGTTAGACGTCAATTCCATAGTGTAAGTTCTAAAATTTATAACTTAGTAAACAAAAAATTAAATATCTGGAGGACGACACCTGAAACTAGCTCGTGGGTACAAGACCATCATCTGAGTACCTGTCTGCGTACCTGAACCTCTATCAACTGTTCTGTATCTGTCTGTGTCACCTACTACTATATCTCTGTCTGTATATTTTCACTGTGTATGTTTTCCCTAAATACATGTATGTATAAACAGCTGTTCATGAGTTTCATTGGAGATCAGCTGACCTGTGCACCAACCTTTTAGTAACGGTGCCCTGGGATTAGAATCTCATTTGCTCACCTGGTCTAGCCGGTGAGTAACCAGGTGAGGTTAACTGGTTACAACATTTACATACATGAGCACGACAGAGACACACACTAACACACAACTAAACACCTAACACATACACTTTCACGCACACGCTCACACATACACACTCACTCACCCAATTTTTCTCACATTGTTTTTTTTTTTTAAATTACATATAATGTCAGATTTATTTTGCTCTGAGTAAATATATTTATTCTAATATTCCTACCGTATCTAGTATTAGCAGATTTTGAATACTATATTGGCATTGCTCACCATAACAAAAAGTGAATTAATTTCTTTGTAAAAATGTATCCTTTAATCATATTTGTACCACAAACAAAAGTTCCGCAGCACTGACAGATGTCACTAATAAAATAAATAAGCAAAATCAGGCAAAATCAATGACGAAGACAATATGTTGACCCGCGCACAAGCTAGGAGGAACGCTAGTGCACCTGCTACACCTCCGGACTCGTCGCTAAGCTCCGCCGCGCAGCCCCACCAACGGAACCAGCGGCGTCGAGCTCCTCTTCGAGCGACGAGTTCTTCTCCCCGCCGACGTCGCCAACACCTGTACGTCGGCCGGGGAGAGGCCGGCCACCGATATGCTTGGGTCCCCGACGCCCTCCGGCTTCGAACAGGGCCCCCGCTGCCGGTGGTGATGTGCACCGCATGCGATGGACACCATCAATAAACGAAAATGTCATGCGGGCATATTTTGCGGCTACAGAGGGGGGAACTAACCTCAGTGCGTACCGTACCCGAATGCTTCCTTTGTTTCAGGCGCTTGAACCTTCCGTCAACACATCGTCACAACGCCTATCGGACCAAGTGCGGTGTAGTGTACCACTACTAAGTTTTAGCTAGTATAGGAATCGCTACGAGTACGTATGCCGAACATTTGACAGCCAGTATAAAAGTGCCTATTCGCATAATTATAAAAGCGTTCAATCCTGTTTATGGTAGTTATTTATCTAGGCGCTGCGAGTATCGCGCCGAGGGTTTGTCGTGTTCTGGTGAGGTTTCATACTATTTCGGAGCATTAAATGTAATATAATAGAATATTAGTTATAATTTTAATGTATCTGATATTGTTCGTTCTGGAACCCAGTCCCCCAAATGGCTGGTATCTAAGTTCGCAAAAACGCTAATAAAAAAAAGAACGTTTCTGACGGATGGCAAGGACGAAGGAGATTCGATACTCATAGATTATTATATATATACTAGAAATTCGATACTGATCGTCGGAGGAGCTCGCCAACATGATTTTGGGTTGAGTGAGAATTCTGATGGCGGATTAGCTGAGGAAGCATCCACTTTCATCATGGCGTGTGTTTGACGCATCTGGCGTCGCCACCCACCCTACGCGTCGCATCTGCGTCGCGCATCGAGCGATGGGGCCATTTTGGATCCGTCGCATGCGGCGTGATTGTCCCATCGGCTGAGGGGTTGCAGGATGGCCGCGGACGCGATGGCCACGTTCGGTTTCCCCATGGGGTATCGAACGATGCCGAGACCTCCAGCTAGGGCCCTTGAGCGTCCTTAACAGCGTCGACTTTTTCATCACTTCTTCACGGGACGACTGCGTGAGCTAATATTTTAGTTTAATATTGGATCCAATAGGACGATGTGTGGGCCCCACTAATATTAGGAGTGCGTGACCGTTCCAACCAACTATCGCGTATATATTGATCGCGTGGTATTAAGTGCGACATGTACTTTTAGTGAACTTTGAACTTTTCTTACAAGATGTTTTTTTGTTTAAATAAAATAAGCATGGTACAGTGATTCCATATGTTTGATTTCGTTCAATCCTCATAGACAATCCATGGGCTATGCTCCAAGAGGTCCTTGAACTAATAGTTCAATGCAGACTGCCGAGAGTACCTATCCGGCCAATTTCCGTAATAAATAGTATTTTGTTAAAAGGTTGGTAAAAGTATTTTGTAGCATAACCTTAATCTTCTAACATTCTACAATACCAACTAATCACCTTTTTTTTTATACGCTACAGCGGGTCATTCAACGCAATCGCATGTTGAATGAAACCGTACTTGAGACTCTACGGCAAGAATGCTTGCGAAATATCTGTGTCACTCCCGCCCCGGCTCTTGCTTCAACACCTGCACCAGTGCCTGTGAGTCAAATGAATGAAGAGACAGGGGATGACACACTTATTCCAGTAAGTATTCAGTACATTGAACAGATTAAGGAGGCTTTGGAATGTGCGTTGCGGGAATATCGATCGATGCCCCTGAATAACAGGCCACGTCTGCCACGTTTGCCTATACACAGACGAAATATGGCTCTGGTGAGCGCCCTTGATTCGCTATTACCTAGTTATCTAGATAATAGCTAAAATCTCGGGGACACTCATTCAATCCTTTATTGTGCTGCTGTAGCGGCATGTCGTATGGCAGGTGTTAAATTCCCTAATAAAGATCCTGCCATACGACCTAAGTCTACCATACCAGCATGGCAAT
This sequence comes from Cybosia mesomella, assembly GCA_946251805.1. Taxonomy (NCBI): domain Eukaryota; kingdom Metazoa; phylum Arthropoda; class Insecta; order Lepidoptera; family Erebidae; genus Cybosia; species Cybosia mesomella. The sequence continues at coordinate 8,743,139 of OX276406.1, forward strand.
GCAGGATTGAGCGACGTGTGGCCGAGGCAAGGGTGCTCATCAGTAAGCTAATCTGCTTCAGGTCGGGTAATACACGCCCGAGAGTGATGCGCTATGTGACCCAAGCGTTTGCGGGAACTGGTATCAGTCCCCAAGAATATACATCTCGGATCACAGAGCGCATTGATTTCCTGAAGCAGAAAGTCTGTGCATGGGCAAACCGTATTCGCAGATACAGAAAACGCGTCGATCGATTTACCGTTAATCGCTGCAGGCTGCAGCCACAAATGCGTTTTGGCGCAGCATCTCGTCGGTGCCCGTTAGTCACATTGAAGGTGATTGGATGTGTGAGGTAGAGAGAGCATGCGAGTCCATTCCTGAAATGGAAGATATATATATCGATGATGTAGATTGTGCGGTCCGTCCGCTGTCTAATTGGAAATCCCCGGGACCGGACGGATTGCACAATTTCTGGCTTAAATGGCTACGGAGTTCGCACGCTCTTTTGGCTTCACAGTTTCAATCTGCTATAGAATCTGGGACGCTACCAGCTTTTATGACAACCGGGGTTACCCACCTGCTCCATAAAACAGGTAGTACTCTGGAGCCCAATAATTATAGACCGATTACATGTCTGCCAACGGTTTATAAACTTCTTACATCCATTCTGAGAGCTAAAATTAACAATCATATAAATAATAATTCTATTATGTGTGCCTCTCAGAAAGGATGTAGGAATGGGGCCCGGGGTACTAAGGAGCTCCTCCTCATTGATATGGCTATTAGCCAATAAGCTCGCCGTCGTACTAAGGATCTGGCAGCATGCTGGATAGATTACAAGAAAGCGTTCGATTCCGTGCCACATACATGGCTTTTGAGGGTGCTGGAGTTGTATAAAGTGAATGCAACTCTATGTACCTTCTTAAGGACATGTATGGGGCAATGGAGGACTGTTCTTTTCTATCCAGGGTGTCGTCGGGCTTTGGGTGATGGCGAGCCGATAACAATAGAGCGGGGTATTTTTCAAGGGGACAGTCTGAGTCCCCTATGGTTCTGCTTAGCCCTGAACCCACTTAGTACTTTACTAGTGAATTCAGGGTTAGGTTATAGGTTACGAAGAGAGGGTCAGATGGTATCCCACCTGCTTTACATGGACGATTTGAAGTTGTTTGCTCACACTAATCCTCAATTAATGGCTTTACTGAAGATTACCGAAAATTTCAGTAATTCTATTAAAATGGGGTTTGGTGTGGAAAAATGCGCAGTCATTCATGTAAAGCGAGGGCGGGTGGTGGAGTCGCAGGGTATACAGCTCTCTGATTCCAATAACCTGAGATCACTCCTCGTAACTGAGACCTATAAATACTTGGGTATGTCACAGGCGTTATGCATCAATGAGACCGGGATGAAACAAATGTTACAGGACCGTTTCTTTGGCCGCCTGAAAAAGGTACTTAACAGTCTTTTGTCAGGTGGTAACAAGGTTCGTGCCTGTAATAGTTGGGTCATGCCACTCTTGATGTACTCCTTTGGCATACTCAAGTGGACTCAGACTGAACTCGATACCATTGATAGGAAAGTCCGGACTCAGTTGACTGCATTTCGAATGCATCATCCGCGGTCGTCAGTCATGAGATTGTACATCCCGCGGAAATGTGGGGGTCGGGGATTTTTAAATGCAAAGACCCTTCATAATCGCGAGGTGTGCAATCTCAGAGATTATTTTCTTAAGTCGAACGTGGATATGCACCGTGATGTAGTCAACGTAGATACCGGGCTCACCCCGCTCGGTTTGGCTAAGGAGAACTGGCGCAGACCTATAGTAGTCGGCACTGACAGCCGAAGGGAGGTATGGCAGAGTAAGGAGCTACACGGTAGATTCTATCGGGCCCTCCACAGGCCCGAAGTAGACCTACTGGCATCCGTGTCCTGGCTACGTTTCGGTGACCTTTTTGGGGAAACTGAAGGTTTTGTCTGTGCGATTGCGGACGAAGTTATCAAGACGAATAACTACCGGAAGTATATAATGAGGGATGGCACAATTGACATCTGTCGAACGTGTCACCAGCCTGGTGAATCCCTCAGGCATATTACTTCCGGCTGTTCTCGTCTTGCTAACGGCGAGTACTTGCACAGACATAATCAAGTAGCCAGGATAATCCACCAGCGACTTGCTCTGAAATACAACCTTGTGGAAGTTGAAGTGCCGTACTATAGGTATGTTCCTGAGCCGGTTCTAGAAAATAGTCATAACACATTGTACTGGGATCGATCTATCATCACTGATAGGACTGTTGTAGCCAACAAGCCTGACATTGTGGTGATAGACCGATCCGAACGCCGAGCTTTGATTGCTGATGTTACCATTCCTCATAACGAGAATCTCGTGAAAGCTGAGAAGGATAAACAAGTTAAGTACTTGGACTTGGCCCACGAGATTGTCGACATGTGGAGTGTTGACTCAGCAATCATTGTGCCGATAGTCGTGTCAGTGAACGGTTTAATAGCAAAGAGCCTCGACCAACACCTGAAGAGGCTCGGATTAGACGGTTGGGTCAAGGGCCAGATGCAGAAGGCTGTGCTTCTTGATACGGCGCGCATCGTGAGGAAGTTCCTTTCTCTGGAGTCCTAACCACCGGTAGCTTGGTCCCTGTACCCGATACCGGTGGAGCACTGTTTTTTATATTTTTAAATAGATGTATGTATTGTTTTTGTATGTATTTAAAAATATAATTAATAAGTTTATATATAGTAATAAAGGAGTTAATAATATAATATAATAATAATAATACACAGAGGGCGATTGGATGTGCGTTGTTGAGCGTGAATGTGGGAGCATCGAACCGATGGCGTCTATAACTATAGACCCCGAAGACGTGAGTTGTGCGATCCGTACGGCCCCGAACTGGAAAAGTCCTGGACCGGACGGGTTGCACAACTTCTGGATAAAGTGGATCCGGTGCTCCCATGGCCGCTCAGCGACGCAGTTCCAACAAGCCCTCGAAGTTGGCTCCCTTCCCCGGTTTATGACCACCGGGATCACCTTCTTGCTCCATAAGACCGGTAGTACCGTTGAACCTAAAAACTATAGACCCATCACGTGCTTGCCCACTATGTACAAGCTCCTTACATACCATCAAAATTAACACACACATTGTTGTGAACAATATTTTGGCCCAATATCTTAGAGTTGTATAAAATCGATGCAACTCTGAGATCCTTCCTCAGACCGTGTATGGGGCGGTGGACCATAGTCCTTCGTCAACCGGGCGGCGGGGAGATCTCCTCTGACCCCCAGGGCTTCATAAGGATTGAGTGGGGCATCTTCCAGGGCGACTGTCTGAGCCCACTTTGGTTTTGCCTAGCACTGAATCCTCTCAGCACTTTGTTGAGAGATTCAGGTCTAGGCTACCGGCTTCAGAGAGAGGGTGAGGTTATTAGTCATCTGCTGTACATGGATGACCTCAAACTTTTCACACCGAAACTTCCTGACCTGGTGGAGCTGCTGAAAATCACGCAAGTTTTCAGCAACGCCATTGGGATGGAATTCGGTGTGGATAAGTGTGCGGTCTTACATGTGCAGCGGGGGAAAGTTGTGAATTCTACGAATTTGCAACTTTCTTAGACTATGACTCTCAGATCTCTCTCTGAAACCGAAACCTATAAGTATCTCGGTATGGCAGAGTCTTTGGGTATCTCAGTAGTGGATATCAAGAAATCGGTGAAGGAACGCTTCTTCTGCCGCTTCACAAAAGTACTCAACAGTCTTTTGTCGGGCGGCAACAAGGTGCGAGCCTTCAACGGGTGGGTGATGCCTCTACTGACTTACTCCTTTGGCATGCTGAGATGGACTCAGACTGAGCTGGACGCCCTGGATAGAAAGCACGCATGCTACACCCGCGCTCGTCTGTTATGAGACTCTACATCCCACAGAGGGGGGGCGGCGAGGCTTTTTAAATGTCAAGAACCTCCACAACCGTGAGGTGTGCAGACTTAGGGATTATTTCCAGAGCTACGAATGCGAGATGCATCGTGATGTGGTGGCAGTAGACAAGGGTCTCACCCCGCTCTCCTTGGCGCAGACCGACGGTATTGAGCGTCACGGACCGCAAGACCGTATGGGAGGGCAAGGAGCTGCACGGGAGGTTCTATCGAGCCTTAACAGGGCCCGATGTGGACCTTCTGGCCTCGGTGAACTGGCTACGCTTCGGGGACCTCTTTGGGGAAACTGAAGGGTTTGCCTGTGCAATTGCTGACGAGGTCATGATGACGAACAACTATCGGAAATATATCCTGAAGGACGGTACGGTCGACATCTGTCGGGCATGCCGTCGTCCCGGAGAGTCACTCAGGCATATTATTTCGGGTTGTTCTCATCTGGCCAACGGCGAGTACTTGCACAGGCATAACCTAGTGGCCAGGATCATCCACCAGCAACTTGCTCTTCGATATGGCCATGTTGAGTCTGAGGTGCCGTACTATCGGTACACACCGGTGTCGGTTCTTGAAAATAGTCATGCATTGCTCTACTGGGACCGCTCTATTATCACGGACAGGACTATTGCTTGCAATAAGCCTGATATCGTGGTAGTCGACCGGCCCCAGCGCCGGGCAATGATCGTTGACATCACCATCCCGCATAACGAGAACCTCGTGAAGGCTGAGAAGGACAAAATCAGCAAGTACCTTGACTTGGCTCACGAGGTTACCGCCATGTGGGATGTCGATTCAACGATCATTGTCCCGATAGTCATTTCGGCGAACGGGCTGATAGCGAAGAGCCTCGACCAACACCTCAAGAGACTCTCGCTAGATGGTTGGGTCAAGGGTCAGATGCAGAAGGTGGTCATCCTCGACACGGCACGCATTGTCCGGAGGTTTCTCTCTCTGTGACCCCGACCGCCGGTAGCTTGGGCCCTGCCACGCTGCCGGTGGAGCACTATTTTTTATATTTTTAAATAGATGTTTTGTTTTTTTTTAATATGTATTTAAAAATGTAATTTATAAGAAATTTTAAAGTGAATAAAGAGATAATAATATTATAATACTACTTCCTTACGTATACTTTGTTGTATAATTATTATAATAAGTGCATATTTACCAAAGTCGTTACTTCACTCGTCCGTAATATTTTTATTTTTATATTCCGTATTTCTACGAGTATGTCTGACTGCTGTCTTACATAATACAGGCATTAGCCTAGTATGGAATACAGTTTCAGTATGTTCAATGTTCTTTTCTGATTGATTTTAGAGTTGTAAACATCTGTCTAAAATGTATACTTGAGTCAAATAAACATTTTTATTTTTATTTATTTATGATTTTAAGTCTGACAAAGAAGAACCCGCATCAAAATCCTTTCAGAAGTGTTTGAGTCCATCTCGAAAAAACAAACAAGGTTTACAAAAAGAATATTTTGTGATCAGAATCGCTCATTTAACATAACTCAAGTTATATTTTTTAAATATCTCAAATGTACAGACACAACTTATTTACAATTATAAAATAGCACTTGCTTACGCCCGCTGCTCCGCTTGCGAAGGTTGGTTATATCTATATCTATATATGTATTGGGTTTCATGGGTTATGTTAAATGAACAATTCTATTAATTTTTTTTTTATGAATTCTTCTCTGTTCTTCTTGTTTAACTGTTTGCTCATTGTTTCATGTTCAAAACCTTTCATTCTTAATTGAAACACAATCTGGATTATTTCCCTCGAACTCACATATTGTCCATAATTTATTTATGAATAATAACAACTGTAGGCTACCAGAGGGCTGGAAATAGCTAAGTTGCTTAGAAATCATCCTCGTTGTGTATCCTGTGCAGTAAAAGTAGTAACGCCCTCAGACGTTACTTTGTTGAGTAGTTGCATCTTGCAGCTAAAGTTCCATCGGATTGAAAGGAGTGTTTCTCTGATTAATAGAAAGTGCTACTGTCACAAAACTCCGCCCAGTGCATTCCGTGTTATTGCAGACTATAATCTAGCCCTTTATTAAATTTCAGCCAAATCCGTCGTTAGAGCGTGATTGAGTAACAAAAATCCAAATTTACAAACAACTTCACAAACTTTCACATTTATAATATTATATAATATGATAGTAGGAAGTAGGGTATCACTCACCTGATGGGTTTACCTTGGCCTATCAACGAAAAAAAAAAGAGATCGTAAAAGAGCATATTTTATGAAAGGATATTTTATATAAATTGACAATGTATCTGTCCAGAAAGCCTACATTAAAATATATAGCAAACATTTATATCTAGGAGTTGCTACCGTAGTAGGTAATACTTCCAAAGGTTTAGATGTGTTGCGGAATCTTGCTCAATTCTGCTAAATTCCTAGTCAGGTAGCTGAAGGAGTGAGATGGAGCTATACACCGTGTCTAGTTCCATCTCTCTCCCTCAGCTGAACTGTATTGCTTTTGAATTGCTATAAGAGCGGCACGGCGTGATAAGGCCCCTGGTCATTAAAAAAAACTTTTATGTCGGTTTTACTCATTCCATAATCTTCATCCTTCGAGCCTTTTCCAAACTCAGTTGGTGTCGGCTTTTTGATGACTGGTGGTAGAAATTTGATAAGACAAATTTGTCACAAAATTCGGCCGGGTGGGTACCACCGTGCACAATTGCGAAAAACTCTCCATAGTAATCCAATTTCGGTTTGATTGCGTTCAGGGGTCAGCAAGTGCATCCGGCTATGCACTTGCTGACCCCTGAACTGCAGGGGGATTGTGGTCGCAGCACTAGTGGAACCGGTGGGTATCACGTGGTGCTGCGACGACAATCCTCTTCTGATGAGGCCGTCAAGCTGAGTGCCATCATTGTTAACAAGGTATGTGCATGTAATGGTGACCCTCTTTCCTGAGACTTTACCTTCAGCTTAGGCGAGGTGAAGTCACATTGACGTGTCATAAACATAAAAAAAAAGAAGTAACTACGAAGTGGCTGAACTACGATATTTTCCGTGCAGCGACTGCCATCTGACCTCAACAACTACTGGCGATATCGGAATTCTGACGACGTCAAGGCACTCATTGCAGCCACGTGGGCCAAGTGGCGTGAGATGACTGGTGTCGGTTAGGTTGAAAGGGAGGTTTTATGATACCATCATAAGGCCTATCCTTTTACACGGGTGTGAAGCGTGGCCATTGCTGGAGCGGCACAAGCAGGAGCTGCGGGAGATGAATATACTACGGTGGATGTGCAGAATCATGCGCAAAGATCGCGTGAGGAATTTCCGCAGCCTCCAAGTCCGAGACATTGCAGATAAATGCAGGAGGGTCTCCTTTGCTGGTATGGCAACGTTTTGCGGCAACCGCTAGGTTACGTGTGAGTATCAAATGTCAGGCTATGCCACTTCCGTTTGACGTCGTAAGGGATGGCATGCGTGCTAATGTTCCACTACCATGGTAGGATGGCCAAGATCGTGCGAACTGGAGAAGAAAAAGCACGAAAGCGGACATGCAATGTAATCGGGACACAACGCTAAGATGATGATGATGATGGTGGAACTATTCCTCACATAAACACACAAACACACACAGTTACAAATTGAAACAAATACATTTTAATAATTTGAGAAATTCTCTACCCAAAGTATACTTTATAAATCAAGTAACACAGAACAAAAGAAATCTGTGTCTGAACTTTTATGGACTAGTAACACCCCTTAAATATGTGACAGATGAAACAATCCAAATGTTTAATATCATTTTATTTCTTTAAAAAAATGTTCAAAAAAGCATCGGACTCCTGGAGCGCGATCAACATTGCAAAGGATATAGGATATCAAACCAAGTTGAGTTAAAAAAAAAATAAGCGATAAAAATATATAATTTAGTTGAAGTATTGGCAAGCCAAATGTGAACTCTACGTAATAGTATTAGTGAATTCAAAAGAAAACGACTAAGGCAAGTGTACGTGTTTATTTTTTCGCACGGTTTCGTATTTGTTACTTTAACTATTTACTTTTCTTTTAATGAATGTATTGATTTGCTAATGATAGTGTCTAACAAGTACGTGAGTGAAAGCCTTAGTAAGTTTATTACTGACACTGAAAAAAATATCGGGCCACTAACATTAAGAATTTAGCTTCTCAACTGACTTCAAAAGGAGGATCACAGTTTTTTATTATTATGTAAGTATATTCCATTCCCCAAGGCTTGCTAACAAACACATAAGGCGTGTTTTTTTTTTTTTTTCGTGCGGAAATCCCTTCGGATACCCCCCCGGCCTCGCCTGGTGGGGTCGGGTTTTATCCCGCTTCGGTGAGTTGGCAGGCGTGTGTAGGGCACACACGACACGCCTCCGCCACGGCCTGCTTCTGTAAGGACGGCGAGTCGGCCAACTGCCGTCCTCAGGCCCCGATCATGGAGGTCGGTAGTCCCGGGCGTAGATGAGTCTGCGGCGTCCTCGCCGCAGACTGCGAAACTCGGGGGGCAGGGTTCTCTCCCGCTCCCTCTCCGCCGTCTCTTTCGCGCGCATTACCTGCTCGCAGAAAGAGGCGGCGGCGTGCCACTTGCTCCCGTCGGAGACCACGGCCCTCACCATGGTCTCCAACGAGAGTACGTACACGCCCAACACCGCACCGAGATCCCGGCGTTGACTCGCCCACGCAGGGCACTCCACCAACGTGTGGAGCGCCGTGTCTTCGCCAGGATCCTCGCAGTGCTGGCACTGCGGCGTTGTCTCCCGGTGGATGCGCCACAGATACTTACCGAAACACCCGTGTCCGGTAACCATCTGTCACATCCGGTAGGAGAGGTCCCCATGATCCCTCTCCAACCACTCCTACATGATCGGTCTCACCGCAGCAATGGTGGATCATAAGGCGTGCTTGAGGATAAAATAATTGGTAATCGTTGATGTTGGGTTGAGTTTTTGTAGCCTCTGGGACCACCTTAGTAAGTAAATATATCCTCAGCTTGTGAGCTCCTAATCGTATCTCTACCGTCTCTTAATCTATAAAGTACTGGTGTTCCTCATTTGGGTAATGCAGTTTCTTGGAATAAAATTGTAATAAAGGAAAGTCAAGCAAAAGCGCTTGAGACTATAGTACTGAAATACCTCTAAATGAAGGTGAGTATGCCCCTCCCCTCCCCCACACTGGACGCCAAGCGATCGTCTGCTATATGATAGGAAGATATAGAGGAAGGCAGAGACGTACGTACACCTACATTTCGAAAAGAATATATAAGTAGAGTAGGTACATTAACATCCACATTTTGGCAATTGTTTCCACCTATTAGGGAACGAGGCTATTTATTATTTTATTTTTTCCTAAGAAATGTAATGCCATTAACTTGTTTCATCATATGACGTTTGTTTATAATACCTGTCTGGGAATAATAAGAACAAATTAATTGGCACGAGTAGAGTAGAAGAATTTCAATTAAAAATTCACCACACACGAAAGACGAAAATTGATAAAATATTGTTGTTTTTCTGAGGTTCGTTCCGAATATTGACGACGAAAAGTGATAATCTTATAACCAATCATTCATCACACTTTAAATTTTTTGTGACGAATCGAGGTGTTGAACACAGTGAAATGCCAAAAATTTCTAGTTTGACAAGAAATTCAACTAGAGTAAAAAAACTATATGGATCTTTTAAGCGTCGGTAGCTTAGTGGTTAAGGAGTCGACCCTACGATCGAGAGGTCCCGGGTTCGAATCCTGGCCATTACACTACCGACGTGAACCCACTCCTAACACAAGCAATTTAGCTTAGCTGGAGGGGTTAGAGGGAATATTAGTAATTACGGTTACTAATATTCTAGTTTTCTAGTAGAGACCTCAAAGTTGGCTTAAACTCACCTTTATGCCTACAGACCACTGTGTTGTTTTATAATATTTGCAACATGAATATACTTAAGAGGTAACTACAAGAGAAGGAAACTCCAAAAGATACCCTGTACCAATCTGTCTGACTAGGGTAGTAACTTGTAACATCGTTGAGTATACTGATGTATCGTATAAATAAACACTAATTCATTTACATACAAGTTGAAATATTAAATAAACGTCTCTGAATAATAATACCTCACAAAGACAAAAAGAAGTCAGAAAAAGGCTGTTTTTTTTCGGTTCTTCCAGGTGGACTAACTATTTTGTCAAACTGATTTGACCACGAGGAAAAAAATTCCTGTTGGTCAAACTTCTTGGATTGAGTCCTCGTGATCAAACTATTTTGTCTAACTGATTTGAAAACGAGGAATAGTTCGTCCTCGTGGTAAAACTTGTTAAAGTTTAAAAAAAGTACATTTAAGTTCATTTCGAAAATAACAATTTTTCCCTTTTTTTTAAATAAGGAAAGTGCATGGCAAATTTAATTCGTATTTAGAATCTGGTTTTGAGTAGATTATAATATTAGTAAATAGAATTAGAAACCATTGGTTTTTCTTCCAGAGTGCTTACCTTTTTATAAAAGTATTATTTTTTTTTGTAAAATATTTATTAAATTTTTATATCTAATAATGATAATATGCTTCCGATTTCGGTAAATCAGTTAGACAAAATAGTTTGATCACGAGGGCTCAATCCAAGAAGTTTGACCAACAGGAATTTTTTTCCTCGTGGTCAAATCAGTTTGACAAAATAGTTAGTCCACCTGGAAGAACCGGTTTTTTGCCGTTCTTGATATTACTGACATTGGTAGGAGGCCTGATAACTGCTGTTCAGGGGTAAAAGAAATCTTCAGACTATGCGAGATTACCAGCAACGACTTCAGCTGGCAACCTACAACTGCAAAACCATGCGACTGCCCAAATGCACATTGGGAGAAGCCAATGTCCAGCAATAGACTGTAACTCATTTATCACCTTAATTATGTGACAATATGATTCAGGGTTTTACCCAAACTTGTTGTTCGTAATGAGTTAATGACATATGATTAGTTCATTACTTCCCCGAATTTACCTTATGAACCATAGGATATTTGATTTAAACGGCGCAATAATTCACTCATATGTTTGTTTAATTAACCTGATAATTAATAATTATGTTTTTAGCAAAATTGACTTCGAGTTTGATAATTCATAGATTCATTATGGATTTTGAAATCCACGCGTACCTTCAACATTCGTTCTATATAGGTAGGTAATCTATATTCATTCTATTCTATTCATGTACAGTCAACGATAAAAGTTGATTAACACTAAAATTGTATTAAGCCTTTTTAGGGTTCCGTTGCCAAATGGCAAAAAACGGAACCCTTATAGATTCGTCATGTCTGTCTGTTTGTCCGTTCGTGTGTCACAGCTACTTTTTTCCGAATCTATAAGAACTATGCTGTTGAAACTTGGTAGTATTCTGTGAACCGCATTAACTTATATATACTTATATTAAAAAAATCATAAAGACCGCGTGTACTCACCGAGCGACGAGAATAAAGCGATGAGCGATTAAAATATTAATAAGTCAAAACTTACAAATATTGTCAACGATGCGGAGAATTTAATGATTCATTTATTATACACATAATATTTACAACCGCTCGATAAATTTTTTTAAATTTTAATTTGTATAGTTCTGACATTGCCCGTTTAAAACTAAAATACAAGTAAAAGAGGTTTTATCATGCATATAAGTATTTATGTACCTACACCTTTTTTGAAGTGGTGCTCGTGATAGTGGAAAGTGGCACTCGTGTGCATGCATCATAATACCTGCAGTAGAACACTCGAATACATTTTTTACATTTGTGAAGGTATGCTCCACTGTACCCCTGAAGGGAACCATGGAGCATACCAATTTTACCCGTTCTACCACCGGTGGTATAAACCAGGGGTACAGCGGAGCAAAACTCATTTTCACACAACATAAAAAAAACGATAAACTTTGGGGGTTCCCCCCATACATAGAACTGAAACTCAAATTGTTTTTTCAACGATGTCGTACGTATGTGGTATCTATGGATAGGTCTTCAAAAATGATATTGAGGTTTATAATATCATTTTTTTCTAAACTGAATAGTTTGAGCGAGAGACACTTCCAAAGTGGTAAAATTTGTATGTCCACCCCCTGTAACATCTATGTACACTTAGTAGGCAATGAATAAATGAATAAATGAATAACTTCTAAAATAAGAGAATGATAAAACTAAAAATAATATATGATGTACATTACCATGTAAACTTCCACCGAAAATTGGTTTGAACGAGATCTAGTAAGTAGTTTTTTTTTTAATACGTCATAAATCGTAAACCGCAATTTACGTTTCAATCAATCAACTCATACATAAAAATGAAAAAGAAAACATTTTTATGTTACTTGCTGCTACGGAACCCTTCATGGCCGAGTCCGACTCGCACTTGGCCGCTTTTTTTTTGAAATTTGTAAATTTGCATATTTTATACTTATGTGTAAGTAATACAACATTCATGTACATTTGTATGTGTACAATTAAATTATTCCGCTAACACTTCAAGAGAATTAGTTGGAATTTATTGTGAAATTTTAAATAATGGTCACAAGTTAAACCACACAATACGTTTGAGTAGCCTCGGTAATTACCCAAAGATTACTTAACGTATTTTTGTCGTTTACCAATATTTAATGTTCTGTAATTCTCGATAAACTGAACGGAAACTCGGAACTTGATTAATATGCAGAAATAAATAAACCCTATATTTACAAGAATTGTCAATCTGACGACAACGAACAAATCAATACTTGCTAAAATATGTATGGCGCACCGCGTAGGTGTAGGTTCTGTGTATACCTACCTACAGACCGCAACCACACCACGATGCCATTGCACCATATATGGTCGTTCAAGAGTTCAAGTTCGAAAATAGAGTTATACCCGAATAGAAAATAATTCTGCAATACAAGAAAAACACGATTTAATATTGTTCTATTTGTCATGAGGGTCAAAAAACTGCTATTGGCAACAATGTAACTACATAAACAGAGTTGTCGAATAATCCTCCTAGCAAATTAATGTAGTAACTGAAATTATATCAGTAGAACAACCAGTCGGCAACAGATAAAGAATGCCCCAGGGTGTATTGTGTATTGTGGTCGGGCACACAAAACAAACTGTCTATTTCAGTATATTAAATAATAGTGATAGCTTTATTGAGCGAAGCTCAGATCTTTGCTCTCTTTTAGACGACTCATGTATTTTGTTAGACCATCTTTTCCTCCCAAACGCCTGAACTGATTTTAATGAAACTTCACACAAGCAAAGATGTTACTGATCGGAGGGACATAGGCTATGCAACTAAAAATTCATGGTGGTACACATGAATTTTTAATTACATAGCCTAGGGAATAATCACCGAACAAAATTTTCAACATCTGATTTCTCAGTGAACAAAAAAGCCTCCTTCACGTGATTGGTATTAAATAAGGTATTTATTCATATACACAAGACAAAAAAGAAAAACGAAAATCGGACTAGCCATTGAGGAATTATCACCGTTAGAAAAAGTCCTGGTGAAATTGCTTCGCTCAATTTTTGCAACAGCAGAATGAATTGCAGACCTAGTATAATAGAGTATAAAACATTTTAGAATAACTTGTATACCTACTCATGTCTTTATATGTATGCTAGCTGTTGCCCGCGGCTAAGCCCGCGTATAAAAAATAGCTTACGACATATTCTCAGACCCACCAAATATTCATAAAAATAAGAATGGTCACATAGAACGATTAAGCCGTTTCGGGGAAGTTCGATAACAAACACAGTGGAACGAGATTTTTATATATTTGATGATGTACCCTACACATCAAATATATAAAAATTACTAATATTCCCCCTAACCCCTCCAGCAAAGCTTAATTGCTTGTGTTAGGAGAGGGTTCGCGTCAGTAGTCCAATGGCCAGGATTCGATCCCGGGACCTCTCGACTGTAGGTCGACTCCTTAACCACTACACCACCTACCGACGTTTTATTCTAATGCCCTTTTTAAAGAACCACATGTTGTAGTTGCTTGGTAAATCCGCAGCTGGGAGATCATTCCACAGCCTGAACGTGCGCAGATTGAAGTAGACAACGAAATGTTTATTCAGAAACGTGGACAAGTATGCAGTTCGAAAATCAAACTGATAAAAAAACTTTTGCACATTGCATGTAACATTAAATACTACCAATATCTTACCTTGTTTTTTTCTCTTAAATAGTCTAGTTAAAATAACGCCAAAGTTGATGAGGAATTTAACTTTACCAAAAAGATAGATGTGATAACCTACGTTATTTTCTCTAACATTAATCTTCCCTTAAGTACCAGTACTCAGTGTTCAACGTGTTCTGAAAACCCATTTGTCTGTATTATGAGCGTATACATCTTGTAGGATTAACGTCTATCAATGTTAAGGATTTGTCACTTCAACCGCCGGGACGTACCGCACTGGAAGCCAATCAGGCCCTCAATTGTAAGGGAAATACTTATGATAATTCGTAATAAGTAGGTTTAGATACCGAGTCCAACATTTTGATAGAATATTTTCTAAAGATTTAGATCGGAAAAAGAGAACATCTAGGACGGGACTTGAACCCGCGACCAGTCCCTTACAGGGGGAATGCTCTGACCAACTGAGCCACCTAGACGCGTCCCAGATATTCGAAATTCTCCGATACATTGTTACGTCTTAAGGCGACGTTGGAGCCATCTACCGTAATTCTTGCGAACTACGGAAACAATGAACCACTTTACAGTCATTTTTAAACATTTTTTTTTGATGACTCCGCCTAATCGGAGAATTTCGAATATCTGGGACGTGTCTAGGTGGCTCAGTTGGTCAGAGCATTCCCCCTGTAAGGGACTGGTCGCGGGTTCAAGTCCAGTCCTAGATGTTCTCTTTTTCCGATCTAAATCTTTAGAAAAAAGTAAGCATACAAAATGCTTAAAAAATTTAATTGAATTAATTAGGCGGAGTCATCAAAAAACAATGTTTAAAAATGACTGTATAGTTGTTCATTGTTTCCGTAGTTCGCAAGAATTACGGTAGATGACTCCAACGTCGCCTTAAGACGTAATAATGTATCGGAGAATTTCGAATAACTGGGACGTGTCTAGGTGGCTCAGTTGGTCAGAGCATTCCCCCTGTAAGGGACTGGTCGCGGGTTCAAGTCCCGTCCTAGATGTTCTCTTTTTCCGATCTAAATCTTTAGAAAAAAGTAAGCATACAAAATGCTTAAAAAATTTAATTGAAAGAATATTTTCTATCAAAATGTCGGACTGCTTTGATTTGATAATAATTGTTATTAATTGAAATTGAATATAACTATGATTGAGATTGATTGTATTGGCCGTATGAAGCCCCGCCAACACCTATGGACCTATATTCCAACCTGGAAGCCGGTACATCTGCTGATTGACGGACGAGGCTCTGTCGCAGGTTTTCCTCGTGGGATTGAAAAGTCAGACGACACTCGCTCCCATAAAAGCCGTATAAGCCAAACGAAAAGAAGGTGAAAGAGTAAGTGAAAGGTGAAAGACTCCGATGGATCCGGGAACAATGCGAAGACGATGATGATGTAATTAAATGAAGGTTTAGTTACCATCTTGGTAAAGAGGTAATATCTTACAGTTTTTGCGAAAGCTACTGCCCTCACGTAAGAGGTCAGCTTACCATCAAGCAGGTCGTGGGCTTGTTTGTAAACTTAGTATTTTAAAAATAACCCTATTCCGTCAATAGGGGTGTCAATAGTAGTACATGGAAACACATGTATTGACTATGACTATAGTCTATGGGAGATATCCGGTTTCTGCCTTACATAACAAAGATATTTCAGGCTTTCTTTGCTTGCTTTCGAGAAAAAAAAGCTTTTTTGTTTTTCTCGAAAGCTAGCAAAGCAAAGTAAAGAGTTTCGAAGAAATAAATTTATTAAAATCCACTCCACCAATGTATCAGAAGAGGACCAGTGAAGCAGTAATTCTGGGAACATGCCGGCGAGTATACCAAAACAAATAACAGCCCGATTCAACCGAAACTTGTGGTGAACGCAATTAGATTAATCGCTGTGATTGGTCCATTTAAATCGCTACAAAGTCAGTACCAAGCATTAGTGAAGATATACTGTCGATAGTTCAATCTCTATCGATATCGATATGCCATAAATACTCGATTAATTAATAATCGTCTCCCAAAACATGTGTATATACTATTATAAAATTGTAAATTAGGTGTACATCGGCGATATTAAAAAAAAACTTGGGTTATGTAAAATGAACGACTTTGAACACAAAATGTTTTTTTTTTAATTCTTGTCTGTTTGTTCGTGATGGATGCAAAAACTACCGCGAGGATGTTGATGAGGTTTTTTCTATTAGAAAAGTCTTGGTCAGACTTAAAATTTGCCGTGTGTTTGATTACAATGGATTAAGTAGAACCGGAGATATGATCAAAAAACTATAACTGACCACCACGTGGTCGGAGCCGCGGGCATCCGCTATTATACAATATATGCAGTAGCAGCGACACATAGAAGTCGATGACGAAAATATAACAATAGAGATAAGAATTTTATTTTTTTATTTTATTTTTTAAATCAAAATAATTATTAACAAAAAAAAGTCAAACTGAAGGCCTACATTGTAACATTACTTGTTTCTGGAATCATTGATGATACATCATCAGTGATTCCAGATCCTACCAGATCATCCAGCATCCCTGAGACTTCCTCTTTACCTTACCATCAGGTGAGGTGAAATCGGATTGACGTGCCCTATATTAAAATAATGAGCACAACTAATTATTGAACGAATTATAGTACTTTGACAGGTCACCTCATAAACAGCCACTGCGTGGAATGACTTAGGTTTTACACCCACTTTGGCCATTGCTTGGAACAAAAAAAATCGGCCAAGTGCGAGTCGGACTCGCCCATGAAGGGTTCCGTAGCAGTAAGTAACATAATAATGCTTTTTTTTAATTTTACATATGAGTTGATTGAATGAAAGGTAAATGCGTTTTACGATTTATGACGTATTTTTTTTTTTTTTTACGTGCGGAAATCCCTTCGGATACCCCCTCGCTGGCCAGCGGGGGTGGTTATGTCGTGTCTCGACTAAAACCGCACGGTGTCCTCCCCAAATGTCCGTTGCCGGGCACCCCGGGTAAGCCCTCGAAAGGATAACCCCAGGGGATTTATGAAAAAAAACTACTAACTAGATCTTGTTCAAACCAATTTTCGGTGGAAGTTTACATGTACATCATATATTTTTTTTAGTTTTATCATTCTCTTATTTTATAAGTTACAGGGGGGGGAGGGGACACATTTTACTACTTTGGAAGTATCTCTCGCGCAAACTATTCAGTTTAGAGAAAAATTAGATTAGAAACCTCAATATCATTTTTGAAGACCTATCCAATAACACGTATGGGTTAGATGAAAAAAAAATTTTGAGTTTCAGTTCTAAGTATGGGGAGCCCCCAAAATTTATTGTTTTTTTTCTATTTTTGTATGAAAATCTTAATGCGGTTCACAGAATACACCTACTTACCAAAATTCAACAGCATGGTTCTTATAGTTTCGGAAAAAAGTGGCAGTGACTTACGGACGGACAGACAGACAGACATGACGAATCTATAAGGGTTCCGTTTTTTGACATTTGGCAACGGAACCCTAAAAAACATGACAACATTCATAAACTAGGTATTCAGTGCAGGGTGAGATTATTTCAAAATTGAGCTGAGCGAGCAGGACTCTTACTTGAAAAAAAATCCGTTCCAGCAGGGGGAACGCACAGGTAGATTTCATGAAGCAATTAATATTATTTTATATAGAGAACTACGGACTTTAAACAGTTTAATTTCTTTTTCTTGAAAACGGTAACTTTTAGCGAAAAACTTTCCAGACATTTATTATAGACTTAAAAATGGCCTATCGATTAAAAATGTTTCCGGCTGCAAGAATGTTCACCGGTTAGAAGTTATGATTTTTTTCCCGAAAAATTTTGGTTTTTCCCCCCTCCACTTTTAGTTAAAGTTTTAATCTTATAGGTTTATAATTAAAAGTTGTTGGTATTCATGTATACTATATGATAAAATTAGAACGGTTCGAATATCTTTCATGGAACGTGAAATTTTGAGGAAAAACTGATTTCACAAAAAGTGAGGCCCTACCGTCCCCTTAGGCCGGATTCCACCCGTTCACGAACTTAAACTAAGTTTACACCCAAGCAATTTTTGACCGCAGTTTGAAAGCGATCGGGGCAAAAATGCGACCGTGAGAGTACCGCAAATTTTGGGAAGTGGAACCATACATACATATACCTATATATATATATATATATAAACTTTTTGACCAGTGGTCATTTCGGACTTAGGGGGTCATAACTAGACCTCCTATGAAGAATTTTTTTTAAAATTCGACAGTAGTCAAGAAACCAATAGTTAGATCGATTTCATCGAAATCTACCTAATAAGGCATCTTACTACGGTCGCGCGCATAGCTAAGTCCGCGCGCTCATAAAACTGTTTTTCGATGATTATTCCTCAATAGTACATTGTATTTGAACAGTTGACCCCTCTAAACACTCAGCGGTGTCTAGACTATCACCATGGCAAATTTGGACAAGATCGGTATTGTGGTTCCGGAAGAGTACAGTCTCGACCAAACGGCTTAGCCACGTATAAGACCTTCGCTTCGCTCAGCTCAACTAGGAATTCGATGCAGGTTGCGATTGAAATAAATTGAGCTGAGCGAGCAGGCCCCTTACTTGAAAATAAGACATCTTACTACGGTCGCGCGCTTAGCTAAGGCTGCGCGCTCGTGAAACTGTTTTTCGGTGATTATTCCTCAACTTTCTCAATTTTTCTCAATTCTACAAACAAAAAAAATGAGTCATTTTATGATTAACAATAGGTATTTCGGACCTAACCACCAGAAAGGGTTTTTACCCGGCATTTCTGGTTGTCTGGAACACAATAGTCTGTTAGCGGAAAGCTTAAAAGATGCCAGAAAATACGAAAGACAGATAACGGTATGTTGGATAGACCTAGAAAATGCATTTGGCTCAATTCCACATTACCTTATGGTATACGCGTTGCAATGGTATAACTTTCCGCCCGTGGTCATAGAGATAATCGAGTCGTATTACTCGCAGCTAAAATTTGCTATAAGCTTCCAAGAAGTACACACAGGACCATTACGGTATAATGTGGGACTGTTTCAGGGATGCTGGTTGTCACCAATAGCATTTAACATAGTAATTAATATCTTAATTACCAAGTTAATACGTCACGAAAAGAAATGGGGTTATCGGTTTAAAGCAAATAACATATACTCAGAGTCCATCTTAGCCTTTGCTGATGATCTCGCAATACTGACGCGTAATCCAAAACAATGTCAGGAACTATTAAAGGAAGTCGATGAGTTCTGTTCGTGGACAAATGGACTGAGGATGAAGCCCAGTAAGTGTCACTGTCTGTGTCTGGGTAGACGGGACACCAAATTTACCTCTTACGACCCGGGACTCTTCATTGGGGGTAAACCAGTTTCCATAGTCGCTGAATCGGTGCCATTTAAATTTCTTGGGAGAAAGATAGACTATAAAGGACGCACACCATCCTTAGATGAAGTTGTCGATACGTTTATAAATGACCTAAATAAGATAGATCAGCTACCACTAAACAATATCAAAAAAGCTTGGATATATGACAACTACTTAACATCACGTCTGACTTGGCCTTTTCTGGTGTATGAATTCGGTAAAACCTTACTGGCGAAAATAGATGCAACTGTAATAAAATCGCTAAAATCGTGGCTTGGACTAGCGCACTCTGCTGATTCCTCTGCTCTATTTAGGGATCAAAACAATTTTGGGATGAAACTTAAGAAACCACCGGAGCTCTATAAACACCTGAGAGTTACCAAAGCCCACATCTTAGGTAAATCCCAAGGTCACAATCAGGGCACTCCCGAAAGATAATAACGGGTCCGAGCTTGAATCTAGACTCCTATTCCATAAACGATTTATGACAGTCAAACAGAGTGGGGTTGGGAGTACGAGAGCCAGAAAGGGACCAGGATATACTTAAGTCCTTTCTAAAACAAGACGAAAATGATAAATATCGAGTGCACGCGATGAATTTGGAAATCCAAAATGAATGGTTGACAATGGGAGAGTTCTGCATACCGATGGCCTTAAAGTGGCGCACCTTGATCTATGACTGGTCGCCGGCCCTGTTAAAATTCTATCTTAACGCCTTTCAGATGACCCTCCCAGAACAGAGTAATCTGGTAAGGTGGGGGAAGGCCACAGAAAAACAATGTTATACTTGTGGTGAGGCAATAGGGACAGCTAGACACATATTAGTAGGATGTAGGGTGCTTCTCGATAGAGGCCATTACTCACGCGCCACGATAAGCTGCTTATCATCATACGTGAAGCAATGAGTCTGGCAGTAGCTAGAGCCCAAAAAGGATTGACTACTAACAGACGTCATATCAACTTTGTGTCTGAACGTTCATCCATAACATCCAGGAACAAACCTTATTCAATCTTTGATACTGCCCCAGATTGGACTCTCCTAATCGACACGTATGAAAAGCACTATAAAATTCCGGAGGATGTTGGGGTTTCGTCATCTAGACCTGACATATTCCTATATTCTAAGAGATTAAAACATGTGGTTCTTGTGGAACTTACTGTACCGTGGGAAACAAATATACCGAAGGACCACACAATAAAGAAAAATAAATACTATGATCTCACAAACGAATTAATCAAAAACGGTTACGTGGTTAATTTGTACGCAGTGGAAGTGGGAGCGAGAGGTATACCAGCAAAATCTCTCTATAACCTACTTAAAGATCTAGGCCTATCGAGAGCTACAATAAGCTCATTACTAGGACTTATGTCTAAAGCGGCACTAGTAGGTTCGTATCAAATTTGGTTAGGCAGGGAGGGGAACTTGGGTAGTGAAGGTGAGTGTTGATGTACATCAACAAAAGGGGCCCCTTCTAAACCTACACTTGGGTCGCAAGTCCCAGGCACTGTCCCGAGTTCCCAACTCAGCAACGCGATGGACCCGGCACCCGCACGGAGAATCCATGGATTGCTAAGAATATCGGTCTTGTATTTGAACAGTTGACCCCCCTAAACACTCAGCGGTGTCTACACTATCACTGTAGGCGACGATGCGTGGTTGTAGGCGAGATTTTCAAGGAAACAGCTGTTTAGCGGTTAAAGGATTATATTTTCAATGTCGGGTAAGTACATACAAAAGGACTGAGGACGCGCGCGGCGTTCGGCAGTTGTATTGGACGACTGTTTGGTAAGGTGGAGGGCCAATACCCCTCCCCTCCGGTACGTGCGTCACCCCGCGCTCGCCCTCTAACAAAATTGGTAGTAATACCTACATTACATATTATAAAATTAATTCTACATTCTAAGTTGTTTTAAATACATAATAATCGCGTCGCTAACACGCCCCACCCTAGTGCTGCCTTAGCAGCACTCATCAACAACAGGTATTCGAGCGACGCGCGTGACTGCCCTAGTAAGAATGCCTGACTGGGTTTTGATTGTGACCTTTCTCACACGACCGTCTTTACCTGGGATGACTTCCTGTATCAAGCCCTTAGGCCATAAGTTACGGGGCCCATCCGGATCTATCACAAGTACTAGATCACCTACTTGTAAGTTTCTCTGCTCACCCTGCCATTTGTTACGAGGTAACATGTTTGGTAATATTTCTTTTACCCATCTGCACCAGTACATGTCTGCTAGCCTTTGAGAGATCCGCCATTGTCTTCGGAGATGCAGATCGGAATCATCAAATTTACCAATGTGAGGTAAGCTAGACGATGACCCCACCAGAAAGTGATTGGGAGTTAAAGTTTCAGGACAGTTCGGGTCCACCGATACATGGCTCAACGGTCGGCTGTTCACCATGTTCTCCACCTCAGCTAACAGCGTGTTCAGGGTTTCATCCTTGGGGGCACGGTCCTTCAGAACAATTTTCAGGCTGGACTTCACGCTTCTAATGAGCCGTTCCCATGCCCCACCCCAGTGGGGACTTGCCGGCGGTATGAAAGTCCACTTGGTTCCGTAAGTTAAGACTTTATTTTTCAGCAATTCTTCATCGAGATCCTGAATAGATTTTTTCAATTCTGTACTTGCTCCTTTCAGATTAGTCCCATTATCTGAGAATAAATACTGTGGCCATCCTCGTCTTGACGCCATTCTTCTCAATGCCATTATGAGTGAGTCCGAGGTAAGCGAAGCAACCACATCCAGGTGAATAGCTCGTACAGTCATACAGGTGAAGAGTACCCCGTACCTCTTTTCACGACGCCTTCCGACGGTCACCTCCATGGGACCGAAAAGATCCACACCACAGAAGGTAAAAGGCCGTTGATGGTGAGCCATTCGAGCTTGAGGTAAGTCTCCCATTCGTGGTACTTCTGGTTTACTCTTTCTTATTCTGCACGCCATGCATTTAGATGTTACAGTTTTAACAACGGGTCTTAGTCTTGTAATCCAGTATTTTTGTTTGATTTCGTTCACTACTGTTTCCTGGTTGCCGTGAGCAAAATAGAAATGATAATATCTCACGATCAATCTGGCTATATAATTTCGTCCCTCTAATATTATAGGATTTTTTGTTTCAGGTAATACGTCAGCAACAGCACCGATGCGGCCACCAGCACGCAGGACTCCGAGCTCATCCAGGTAAGGTGACAAGGTAAGTATTTTACTGGTTTTCGATACACATCCATCGCTTTTTATATCAGCTATCTCCTTTGCAAACGCTTCGGCTTGAGATTGTTTTAATAATAATACTTCAGCGTTCTCCATAGTGGTATCGAACTCACAACTAATCTTCTTACATTTATTTATAAATTTCAGTACTATTGAAGTCGCTCGAAGCAAGCGAAGCCAGGATGAAAACCTTATAGCGTCAGGTACAGGTAAGTTCAATTCTGTTTTGTGAAAGGTGTGTATATGTTCAACCCGTACGTCAGAATTGTGAGTTTCAAACAAAACGTTACGTGGCCACTGACTTTCTTCACTTTTTAGAAAAGTAGGTCCGCTCATCCATTCTTTTTCTAGTATAGTACAATCATAAGTCTCTCTGGTACCAATATCCGCTACGTTGAGCTTCGTAGGTACATATCTCCACTCACTAGCGTTGCTGAGTTCGTCTATTTCCCCCAAGCGATGCGCCACGTACTGTTTGTAGTTACGAGCATCATTACGTATCCATGAAAGCACGGTACTTGAATCAGACCAATATATTTTTCTTTCCGCTTTAATCCTATGTTCTTTTGTTACAGTTTCAGCCAGTCTGGCGGCTAGTACAGCCGCCTGAAGCTCCAGGCGCGGCACCGATACCGGCTTGACGGGTGCGACGCGACATCGACTTGTTATGAACGCTACGCGCACACAATCATTGTCTTTCCAACGCCAATACGCGACTGCACACATCGCTTTAATAGATGCATCACAAAATATATGCAACTGTGCGTATGTATAACTCGTAGTTATCGTAGGCTCGATTGCTTGCGCGGGAGCTCTGCACCGTGTATGCGGCGACGGGCTACTGGGGATCGGTTCTCTCTCCGTCTCATTCCCACTTGCGCTAGCTGTTGCGTTCGGATAGTATCTAGGTAGACGTACGTTATGTAGTGATTGCAACAATGTTATCCATTTGAACCATTTTTCAAATATTGTGTCAGTGATAAAATCATCCCAGCCAATCTTCAATTTCCAGGTTTCTTGTAGAATAATTTTACCGTTGATAGTGAGCGGTGACAGAAAGCCGTAGACGTCAAAAATAGACATGATCACTGTCAACATCTCCCTCTTGGAAGGCTTCTTTGTGCCATTTTTTATACTTTCAGGAACGCGCTTCAGCGACACATCGAATCTTAATGTATCGTCATGGGGACACCAGATTAGACCAAGCGTGCGTTCTCCCTCGTACTGCTGTCCGATCTTGAACCTTACGGCTGCCTCTCCCAGCGAGTTTCTAGGTAAACTGCCTAACACTTCTTCACTATTGCTAGTCCAATTTCGTATTTCGAACCCGCCTTGTTTATGAATGAACATGACGTCACGAGCCAGTTGTATTGCAGTTTTTTCATCAGGTAGGCTGTCAATATAATCATCCATATAGTGACTTGTATATATAGCAGCTGTTGCATCGGGCATCAATGATTCATACCGTTGAGCATTCTTGTTTTTTATGAACTGAGCTATGAAAGGCGAGCAGTTAGCGCCGAATATCAATGATGCCATCACGTAGGTTTGTAGTTTCTTCTCTGATGCATCCGTATGGGGCGACGTAGTGGGATCGCCGCGGAATATGAAACGAAGAGCATCCCTATCCTCTTGCCGTATTTTTACGCGCAAAAACATATCTTTAATGTCTGCGGTAACGGCTACCTTGTGTTCGCGGAATCTTAACATTATTCCGAAAAGAGATTTAAGCAGATCAGGTCCTTTCAGTAGGTAGTCGTTAAGACACGATCCGTTAGTTTTAGCTGCCGCGTCAAACACCAAGCGTAATTTTTTCTTGTTTGGGTTCTCAACTCCGAAGTGTGGTAAGTACCAAACTCTTTTACTTCCTTCTTGTACCAGCTTTTCACAATAGTCGTTGACCAATAAGTGCTGTACTCGTTCGTGGTACTTTTGGGCGTACACTTCATTTTTTTTCATTTTCAGTTCTACACCCCGCAGCCTGGCCATTGCCGTAGGTAATGAGTCGGGCATTTTGCAATTCTCATCCCTCCAAGGTAAGCCGACTTGCCACCTTCCATTGACGAGCGTGGACGTTTGTTCCAGGTGGTTCCAGGCGCGTTGGTCTTCCGAGTTCTGCCGTGACTTACAGGCAGAGACTCCCATAGACTCAATAGAGAAGTAACGTTCTACTTGTTCGTGAAGATCATGAAGATCCCGATCATCCCCTTTTGTGACGCTTGTATTATCAGAAATGAAAAGAGAAGAGTGATGCTCGAGCGTTTTGGCGGAAATGTACGGCACCCTGCCGTGCAGACACCAGCCCAAAGGTGTGCGTGTGGCACACGGTTCGTTTGGTCTACCCATTATCGTGTCTAATGTCAACAGGAGGTGACAGTTATCTTGGCCAATCAAAACCTGTGGTTTGGGTTGTTCTATACATAAAGTGTGCCTAATATTGTCTAAATGCCTAAAGTTATCACAATTAGTAGCCGTTACAGTCTGTTTGGGTAAATTTAATTCATTCACTATTCGCACATTCAACGAAAACAGTTTATCATCGGC
Organism: Cybosia mesomella; assembly: GCA_946251805.1. NCBI lineage: Eukaryota > Metazoa > Arthropoda > Insecta > Lepidoptera > Erebidae > Cybosia > Cybosia mesomella. The sequence goes on from OX276406.1 coordinate 8,768,330, forward strand.
TCCGCTCAACGTCATATTAGTCACCTGCGTATCGCACACTAGCTCGGAGTTGTCCCATGCACCACGCACACGAAGAGATTCCCGGCGGCCGCGAAGCCCCGCCCTTGCGGCGAGTGGGGCACTTATCAATGATACTGTTGAGCCATCGTCTAGCAGAGCGGTCGCACTAATTATCCCGTTTGGACCGTGAATGTTTATAGGTACAACTTTTAATAACACGGAACTATTGGCGTTTATGTGAGCGACTGTTTCGGATGGAATTTCGGATTCCTCACTTCCCCCTACTGGCACGGACGAACTATTGTCTGGACGCGGTACGTAGTGCAACAAACGGTGATGAGACTGTCCACAATTGTCTATATCACAGGTAGGAGCGGGACACGTTTCCCTACGATGGTTCGCTAACAAACACTTGTAACATAAACGGTATCGCTTAACGTGTATCCATCTGTCCTTACGTAATGCTTTATTGAACCTTTTACACTCGTTTAGTTTGTGACAGCTGGTACGACAATAACGACACTTTTCATCAATTTTGTTTTGAACTGCAACTGTTTGTATATTGTTCACATTTTCGCACTGTTTATGTTTTGAATTGTCCAGTTTCACGTGTAGTAAACTCGCACTGCATGTAGATACTTTTACCGCTTCTTCGGTGAGAAAGTCTGATATTAAATCTAGTCTAGGTTTAGGTGATTCGGCAACAATGAGCGGGTAACTGTAGTCCCCCCACTTGGAGAGAAGAGTAGTGGGTAGCTTGGACAATACGATGTTAGCTACTTCCATTCCATGTAGGTACTCGTTCCGTCCGAGGGCTCGTACTGCCGCCACGTAGTTCTTCACTTTGATGGAAAATGGTACTATTTCTCGATAGTAATCCGCCGATAGGTTCCCCATCTTCTTCACTTCAGCCACAATGCGGGATATAATAACATCAGCGTTCCTGAATTGTAATTTTAGTGTCGCCATGACGACTTCTGGTGAGGTAGCGCTCATAAATAGGGCTGCTACAGCTTCGTGAGCAGCACCATGTAGACACTTCCGTAGCCGCCAGAGGTTCTCTCTATCGGTGAATTTGCAGACTTCAGTAGATTCTTCATAAGCCTGCTTGAATAGTAGCCACTCTTTCGGGTCTCCACTGAAAATTGGCAGTTCCTTAGGTGTGCTAAGTCGGCTGAGTAGCTTGGAGTTCTGCTGGACTGTCGAGGAGGTAAGTGCATCCGTAAGTGCTTTAGCTAGCTGCTTCATTGTACCATCAGTGTCGGCCGGACCCGACGTGTGCAGCTCGCTACAGCCATTGCCCTTTTCCAGCTCCAGTTGACTGCGCTCCATCCACTTCTCAATATCGCTGTTAGCACCATGATTCGACTTCGATGCTTCCGTTCGTGGACTGTATTCATCATCGATATCTGCCAGATCCGCTGCTAGCTGCTTATCCAACAGCTCCATTTGAATGCGAGCTTTTTCTCTCGCTACCTCCAGTTCGAGTCTTTTCTTTTGTGCTTGCACCGACGGTGCCGACGATCGTCTTCCGTGAGAAGACCCAGGTTTCTTCTCGAAACTCGTTCCCGCCTTCACTACATCCTCTTGTGGAAGGTTCTGCTCCTCGCTCTTCGGTTTCAGTGCGTGCGCGGATACGTCCTTCACTTCACCTTTACGCATCGTGCTTCGGGTGTTGACCATCTTTTTTGGCGGTGGCGTGTTGAACATCTAGTTCGGCTCGAAGTGACCACTTGTAGGCGACGATGCGTGGTTGTAGGCGAGATTTTCAAGGAAACAGCTGTTTAGCGGTTAAAGGATTATATTTTCAATGTCGGGTAAGTACATACAAAAGGACTGAGGACGCGCGCGGCGTTCGGCAGTTGTATTGGACGACTGTTTGGTAAGGTGGAGGGCCAATACCCCTCCCCTCCGGTACGTGCGTCACCCCGCGCTCGCCCTCTAACAAAATTGGTAGTAATACCTACATTACATATTATAAAATTAATTCTACATTCTAAGTTGTTTTAAATACATAATAATCGCGTCGCTAACAATCACCATGGCAAATTTGGTCAAGATCGGTATTGTGGTTCCGGAGAAGTACAATCTCGACCAAACGGCTTAGGCACGTATAAAAAGTCAATAACTTTCCCTAGTCTGGATGTCTGATTTGTGTGTTAGTGTCTTAACTAACTGTCCGTATAACAACCGGGATTGAAGATCAGCTACTTCATTCTCAGAAAAGATTCCTGTAGGTCAAAGCAACGTGACAAATTCATGTTTATACTAACTGTTGCCTATTAGTAACGGAGTCAGAATAAAACTGACTTGACGGACGAGGCTCTGGTGCAGGTTTTACTCTGGGGGTTGGAAGGTCAGACGGCTGTCATTCCCATAAAAGCCGTATAAGCCAAATTAAAAGGAGAAGAAGTAAGCGATCCCCGGACTCCGATTTGACAGTCTGAGATGCAACGTGCGTAGTAGTAGTATAGAAATCCTTTCGGATACCCCCCGCCGGCCAGCGAGGGCGGTTATGTCGGCCTTGAACCGACTAAAACCGCACGCCGTCTCGGGTTTAAAACGCCGAGGTGTAAGGTTCCCCATAGAGCATATCCGTCGCTCGCCGACTGACCCTGGGCCATCTCCGGTTTCGAGATGGCCCCCTCGGGCTTGGGAACCACGGCGTCCACGTCCTGCCCCGGCTTTGGGGAGGGGGCTAGTCGCCCCGCCGTCCCGGCCTGCTTCTGCTGGGGTGACAGGCGGCCTCACCTGCCACCCCCAGGCCTGCGCTCATGGAGGACGGAGGTCGTTAAGCGCATACGGGTAGACCCTAGGTTACAACCCTATTGAACATACGATCGAAAGTAATCGATGACGGGAAGTCGTAACACAACGGGTACAAAATTTCGGTATAACACTATTACGATATTACAAGAACTCTTCAATATTTTATTTCCAGTTCTACCGTGACCTGCAGACTTAACTAAACTTACACTACCACATCATTTACAAAGAAATGGCACCAATCTATCTTTGATATCCTATAAGGAACCCCCGCAGGAGACACTTTAGCTGCACTGCACAGTGCAAAAGAACTGTCTCAAGGTATTGGAAGACTACTGCACTATATCTATTCATAATAACTATTACTTGAAAAAAGTACGTGAAATAAAGTTGTAAAAATGCTTTGTAACGTTATGTTTCGGGCTTAGCACCGACTTCAACATAAAAGTCTTATGTGATTTTTATTATCTTTTGAATTAAATCTGTTATTCAGTTATTTTACACTTTTCAGTGCCTATTTAGTTATTGAAACCGGTTTTTTTTTATTACAATTGTTTATTATCATTTAATTTTAAATAATTTAGTATGGCCTTATTTGAATTGTATGTATTTATTATCAACTAAAATACCTTTTTTGCAATTGGCTCATTACCTGATAGTTATAACACAATAATCTTCGACCCATTTTGTAAATTAACATACTAATCACCTAACCTATAATGCATAGGTACAGGTTTTTTACATTAAGATATATGGAACAGGTATTATACAGGTCCACGGACCCCGTTGACATATTTATTAATATTTATTATATTTCTTTGGTGAGATAGTAGTAAAATGCAAGCCTATAATGAATTTAAAAAAAAAACTTTTTAAAATCCACGTTTTCAACACTAAAAAGCGTGGGGCGGGCGCTTTGAAATTTTTAAATTATTGAATATCTAAGGAAAACATTACATTAAAGGATTAAAGCGCCCGCCCCACGTTTTTTAGTGTTGAAAACGTGGTTTTTAAAAAGTTTTTTTATTTATTTTTTATTAACTACTGACTATTTCTGATGATTAAATATGAAAATGTAAGGTGGCATTTAGCCTACATAAAAAAATTCAGAGCTTTAGGGTGATCAGAAGTGGTCGAAAATTAAGTGTCAATTTTTGGCTTCAAAGGGAAAGGAACACAGAAACGAAGTGAAACTAAAAAAAACGTGGTAAAAAAAGGAAAAAAAAATGGAAGACAATGATATTGTTTCATCACAAACTTGTCGCCGTGCAGGATCTTGTAGGTATTTGACCGCTTTGTTTATGAAGCAGTTTTGTTCGAAGTGTGCGTACTTTCATATGATTCTGTAGAGCAATAGTCTGTCTTAAGACTTGTTTATCTCTAATAAGCGTACGGCCTTAGATATAGCTCGTGTTTCCCTAGTCAGCGTCATCAGTGTTATCATTAATTGCTTATAGGTGCGTGATGTTTATGTATATAATGGTAATCATGTAGTAGCCATGACGGGTAATGTATATTGAATTGTCATGTCCAAGTATGAACACCTATTTCTATAGAAATTCACTACTTGAAGTTACAGTACTTAAACTTAGGGAATATAGTACTCCATACAAAGGAATATAATAATAATAACCCAATCCGTTACCATTAAATTCACACTATCAATGATTTGATATCAAAAATTTACAATTGAATTAAGTGTGGAAACTCTTTTTTTATTTCACAATATAATAATTATAGTGCGACCATACTCTTATTAACCTTAACTCACCAAACTAAATATCCCTAATCGAATCAGAAGAAAAATCAATGAAAGGTTTTATTTAATTGACATTTTTGTGTTTGTAACTCAATGTCTTACATTAACTATACACTACATATACTATATCTTACGAAAACATCAAATCATAAAAGAAAATCAGTCATTCTTAAATGAATTTAGTGGTTTTACAGAGCTCTACAGGGACTATTAAATGAGTACGATAATAACTCAATACTTAATTGGAAAATAAGAACTGGATAAAACTGTTTTCACTGTAGAATAACACATGTTGTACATTTAAATTATGCATTAGTAAAAGGATATAACTATGGTAGTAGTTCCCGGTTGCATCCGAGGCTTTCGATTATTAACTTCTTTACTACCAGTAATAAAACAGAACAATAAAACATAATCCGTTTGCTTATTGCAGTTATTATTCAACCATAAACACGTTATTGCAATTCACTTCCTATAAAAATTCATAACATGGCTTTTCCTAGTATGAATAATCTTTTTAAGACTGACTTATTACACATAATTTTATTATTACCCACTAAACATCTTTCCGAACAATATTTGAACATTGAAATAATATTTTTAACGTATTCTACCATAATTTATTTTATGTGACTTCTTGTTTGATTAATAATACCGATTCTGAAGTTTCGGTTACTTTTCAGCAACCATGGTCATAGGGAGACTAATATGGTGGTAGTATCTTGTCTTGAAGTACAATGTTTTTTCAAGATATCCGAACATTGTTTAAAATTGTTAGTGTTACTATTCACGCAGAATGAGCTCAAAACCTCTTGAAGCCTTACCGTGTTTTACTTTTTCTTGGGTTTGAGTAAGTAAATAAGTGAATCACAAGCTGGTGGTACATTTAAAACGTCTATTTTAAAATCAAGTGTTTTTGAATTTAAATAGCTCGGGGAGCCTCGGTGTTAATAATAAAATAAGAGACACAACAAAACAAAATCGTGATAAAAACATTTAAAAATAGTTTTATTTCCATGTGTAATATTCGCTTACATTTCCGTTAATATCAATATTTGAACTTCTTATACGTCACATTTTCTACAGTATCTGGAACTCATTAAGCCTATTTAATGGTAAACTCCATTCAAAGTCATTGGTGATGCACTATGACATTCTTCGTGACGCATAGTCAACCGGTTAGGTAAGATGTTGTTGTCACATTCGCACTTGTTTGAATAGTCATTCAGTGTCCCTTTCGTTGCAAGTTACGAACAATTAGTTTAATTATATATAGTACGAGTATTAACTTTGCGTTCATAAGTAAATTTATGTTAGTAAAGTTAACATCTAAAAATTGAAAAATATTGTATTTTTCAAATTTGTCAATAATTTATAGAAATTATTTAGTGCCAGTGTTTCAATAGTGTTGTTTAAATCAAATTCGTAAGTATTACTAGTAAATTTACTTACTTTACTATTCAATTTTTATTTATTTGTTTTATTATTTTTTTAAATTCTAATACTATTTTTTTTTTTTCAAATAACCTCGTTTCTTCAAGCAGTTTAAGGGTTATTTTGAGGCAGCTAACAAACATCATACAATTATTATCTAAAATTGTAATACACCTCTGCCTACCCCTTTAGTAATTGAAGGCGGGATTTCCCACGAATATAAAAACATTTTTTATTAATATAGAACCCCATTCATGATACAGGTTTATCATCATGATCCAACTGTTAGTCCTGGTTGTATACAAAGCTTGCACTTTCCAGAGCAAGCTTTGCTCCAGCATAGGGTTCCTCTCTCTACTCTCCTACTTCTTCATTATTGGTTTATCTTGGTTTCTACAGAAATACCCAAACCTTACACTGCCCACTCCACTCTAATCTCTTTCTTTTGCTTTAGCTTATTTTAACTTTTATGAATGCAAGTGCCGTCTGAACCCGTTACTCCAAGATGAAAGCCTACACCAGTAGGCCTACCATGAAACGCACATCCGCAATTGCGGATTGAAATTTCGGGCAATCGGTACCATTAAACGCAATTATACCGCAATCGGGCCCGAAGACGGGACGTGACAGTTTATTCGGCCTAAACCCTACCATGAAACTACCTACATTCGATATTTTGACAGCGTGTTAAATAAAAAAATAAAATTAAGACACGATACTATACGACTTATTTCAAAAGGTCGAAAGGTTATCATAATCCAATACAACGGAATGTATTTTATAATTTGTTGGCTTATAGGTTAATTTTTTTATAGAAATTATTGTAAACGAAAGCCTCCTTGATATGTTTGATTCATTCCCGAACATAACATACTTCATGGTACCGACCGTAAGAACGAAAATGATACTTCTTCCGTTTGTGTTTCGTGCGGTCCCGCAATTGTGAATGTACGTTTCATGGTAGGCCTATAGAGCCTCGTCTCTCAAACAGCAGGTGTACCGGCTCTCTGTGAGATTGGTTCGGGCTACGAAGATATTGATGAGGAACATTACACCCCTATTTCTACCCATAAAATATCATGTTTCTACCCTGACACCCCTATTATTCAATGTTTGCTTGTAGAAGATTGCACTATGCAATAAGGCCGCCAATTATATTTCCCACACAGTGTATTCTTTATATTAAACTAAATCAAAAATCAAAATCTTGACAATTTTTTTTTAAACTTTCGCGTTCCATGATTTACAATAATTTAACGGGAATTAACGCGATCATGTTGCCCAGGTTACACTGGCCGAGGTCACAAGCTGACTGTCAGCCTGAGACCACGGCCAGTGTAACCTGGTCGAAACGTCAGGCAATCCAAAGGTATGTATATATCTATACATGATCGTGTTAATTCCCGTTAAATTATTGTAAAAAAGAATCTTGACATTGTACTCTTGATGCGATGCGCAGTACGAATTTTCAAGTCTCTTTGGTGGTATGCGCGGGGCGCGTCGGAGCGACGTAGGCGCACCTTTCAACCAATCATAGATAAGTATATAAAACTCTTCAAAGGTCTATAGCGTCATTGGTTGATCCTTTTATTGGTTTTTTGGTTGGCCAGTTACTGCACATGCGCAAACGTTTTGACGTTTGTTTAAGATTTTTGCTTCAAGGTATACTATAAAGAGACATACTGCTAGTATTATTCTAAGGAACTTAATTTATCTATTTCAGAACTACAAAATGAAAACCTTAATTGTACTGTCAGTTGTGATAATCGGATGCTTCGCTCAACGCCCACCATATTCCGGCTCGCAACCTATCGGGTACCCTGTCATTCAGACGACCACTACTGCACATGCATTAGGCGACAGGTACATATACATTTACAACTACAACAACAACGAAGCGTCGGTAGCTTAGTGGTTAAGGAGTCGAGCCTACGATCGAGAGGTCCCGGGTTCGAATCCTGGCCTTTACACTACCGACGTGAACCCACTCCTAACACAAGCAATTTAGCTTAGCTGGAGGGGTTAGGGGGAATATTAGTAATATTCTTTCGATACTAATATTCTTAAAAAAAAAAACAAAAGCTTAAACTACCATCATTACATCTTCGAGCCCCAATCGCGGTTACATTCAAAGCACAAGCTTCAGATGTAGCCCGCGGTCTGCTCACCCTCTTCTCCTTTCCCAATGGATTAGTTTATCTTGACTTTCACGAGAGCGCCTGCCGTCTGACCCCTCAAGCCTACCAGAAATACATTATTCTGGTAGATCTTTGATAATATTCGTAATTACTACTACTTGATAGATTTACCTCATTTTAGAAATGATGTATCGTATCGGTACCTTTTTTTTTTTTTTTATCGTGCGGAAATTCCTTCGGATACCCCCCCGCGTGCCAGCGGTTATGTCGGGCTTGATCGGTCGTATCGGTACCTAACTGTTATATAAGTAGGTATCAGAAACATTCTTATTTCAAAAAGCGGCGATAGTCCAGTGGCGTACGTAACGGACTGCCGAGATGAGATTTCGAGTTCGATCCCCTGTCGCCCCGGGCACACCTCAAACTTTTCGTAGTTATGTGTGTATTAAAAATGTTAATTATCGCTCACTTAGTAATGTGCCCGGTAGATGGCAATAGATTCGCCCCCTATTACATTGGGACCTAAACATAACTGGCGAATCGTGGGTGTGTAATACACCTCTGCCTACCCCTTCGGGGATACATTCGTCAAGTTATGTTTATGTCTTATTTCAGATGTTGTATACTTTTGCTAAGCAATTCTTAAATTGAAACAACTTTATCTAATTTTCTTTCAGATTTGGTGATGACACTGTTCCCACAACAACCCAAAGACTACCACTAGAAGCTCTAGGTGATATCGAACTGGTGAACAGATTGAACAAGTTGCCTTTAGACCATCAACCGTTTTGGCTGCTCAATTGGAAAGCACTGGAGGCTGAACGGAAAAACCCCCATAGTTATTCACATGGGCATAACATATTTATTGACAATACGGTGTTCAGAAATAAATAAATGTTATAGATTTCTATAGCAAAATATTTTCTTTAGATTCATAAAAAGAACCATGAATCTAGAACGATTTTTCTTCCCACCATTTCAAATTGAAGATCATCATGTATCATGGTTTATAAATAGTATCTACCTACTTTTATATTGTTTGTTTGTTCGTAAAAAAACTTTTTCTATTACAAGCTTTCTAGTAAGTGCATAACCAGACAAATCAAATAAGCTCAAATATGACGGTTTTATCTTATTTAGTACGAAAGTGCCTTACCGTCTTCATCTTCAGGCCCTGAATATTATGTCGCATCAGAGTATTTGCCAAGACAAAACAAATGAGCCTAAACCCGATTGGTTTATTTTGTTTAATTCAGGAGTTCCTATGGACACCTTCCGACTAAATTATCAGACCGGCTTCATAGTACCATATTATCGCACTGTCACCGAACATACGCAAGTATACCACAGATTAATTTTTTTGTTTGAATGAAACTAACATAGCAAGTTAAATAAAAGCTTGTAAAAATGTCTGTCAAGGTAGACAATATTAAAATTAAGCAATGCGCTTAATATAATATATTTTGTTCTTGATATTGTTTTTAGTAAATATCTAATAAAATAAAATATCTGCATTCAAAAATTATATTACTTATATGAATATCTACGACGAGTTTATGTACTGCTTCTTATAGATTATCTGCACAGAATGGAGTAGCATAGTCTCGAGGGACTAAAACTCCTTTTAAATAAAGAAAATAAAATCTGTATGGAACAAAATATTTGCTCACTTAGTTGTCGGCAGTTATTGCGATCAAATCATTGGCATTATTTTTGTATCTGTACACCAAAATTCATTACTTGGCTGTGGGTCCCGTACGCCATCCCCATTTCCACCTCACCATTGAATCACGACTTAATTTTTGTTCTAAACAGGTTGACTAATAATATACACAGAGGTCATTGGATATATACATGAATAAACCGGTACATTGAAATAAAACTATTTTTAACGGATTCTATCGCGATCTATTTGATGTTATTTTATATTTTACATTGATCCCGACGTTTCGGTTGCTTTTCAGCAGCCACGGTCACGGGTAGACTAAAGATGGATGTTGTCTTGTAGTTTGAAGTGTAAGTCATCTCAAAGTACACGAACTAATGTTGAATTAAATTGTTGGTGTTACTATTTACGCAGAATGAGCTCACAGTGTCATGAAGTCTTGTTGTATTTTGATGTTTCTTGGAATTAATTAAGCGAATGACTGGGTCCCAAGCTGGCGGTACATTACAACCATCTTCTAACCGGTAACAAAACCGGTACAGTTAAAAATTAAAATTAGAAAACCCCCGACCTGTTTTCCCGACAAGTCGGGAGTTTTCTAAGCTAGAACATCCCGACTAATTCACCTTTCAAACAAAAAAAAAAGCGGCCAAGTGCGAGTTGGAGTCGCCCATGAAGGGTTCCGTAGTAGCAAGTAACATAATAATGACTTTTTTAATTTTTATATTTGAGTTGATTGAATGAAAGGTAAATTGCAGTTTACGATTTATGATGAATTAAAAAAAAATCTTGTTCAAACGGGTATGCCACAGAGGTCTTCTTTCGAAGTTTCCGTCTTATGGACTGCCCGAGGACAAACTACTCTCACAAGAGTGTCCGATTGGGGTGGACTAAACTTGGTCCAATTCAACCCCACTAAGACACAAGTATGTGCATTCACCGTTAAGAAAACTCCATTTATTGTAGCGCCACAATTCCTGGACACACCACTTAATTTCTCTAAAAGTATCGGGATCCTCGGTGTCGACATCTCCAGCGAGGTCCAGTACCGTAGTCACCCAGTAGACAATGTCAAGTTGGCATCTAAGAAACTTGGAGTGCTCAACAGGGCGAAGCAGTACTTCACTGCAGAACTAAGACTTCTTCTTAATAAGTCGCAAGTCCGGCCCCAGATGGAGTACTGCTGTCACCTTTTTGCCGGAGCACCTAGATACCAACTTGACCCGTTCGACTCGGTGCAAAGACGGGCGCTGAGGATCGTCGACCATCCATACTTACAGGCAGTGTGGAACCGCTTAACCTTAGGAGAGATTTCGCCTCCCTGTGCGTTTTCTACCGCCTTTATAACGGAGTGTGTTCAGAAGAATTGTATGATATGATGCCCACGGCCACATTTTATCATCGCACCGCTCGCCACAGACAGGAAATTCATCCTCACACGTTGCGACCGGAAACGGTGCGTACAGTTAGATATGAAATTCACTTTATTCCGCGCACCCTCAGGCTGTGGAATGATCTCTTGCTGTGGTTATCCCAAGCGACTATAATATGGGGTTCTTCAAGAAGGGCATTAGAAGGTTTTTACAGGGTCGGCAGCGCGAGTGTGACGCCCCTGGTGTTGCACACGTCCATAGGCCACGGTAACCGCTTCCCATCAGGTGGGCCGTGAGCATGTCTGCCACCTGAGTGGTATAAAAAAAATGAAATTTTCAAACAATTAGTATGCTTACTTTTCCCATAGAATTAAATCTTTAGGGAATGTATGGAAATTTGGCCGATTTGTTGACATGATAACAAATCGGGTAAATTTTCGTAAAACGTGTGAAACATGTAATATGTCACGGGTGAAGCTACGGGGCACAGTTAGTAATAGCAAAATTTGTGAAAAACAACCACCCACCGCGTCAATTACATTGAAATTCTATGACAACTGTATTATTATTATTATTTAATTATCCATTGTTTTGTATTGATTAATATGCCGGAAAAAAATTATATTAAACCATGAAAAAATAATTACAAGTTCAAAATAATACTAAATTAAATTAACACTACACACTATTATTACTAAAATAAACTAAATTAAATAAATAAAATACCATTGGTTTTAACAGCCTGCAATAAAAGAATATAATTATTATAAGTTAATAATATCTTTAAATATTACTCTGACTCTGTTTTAAAGAGATACAGCCTATTTAAACCAACAACGAATTTGGTAGTTCGTGGACTATTATTTTATCAAAAGTGACTTTATTTAGTTTCAGTAAATCAAATTATAGAAATTAACTATTTTATTTCATCGTCCGCTTATTGATTTCGATTGGTTTATTGACTTTAACGAGAATGACTGCCGTCGGACCTCCTAACCCCGAGAGGAAAGCCTGCGCCAGAGCCTCGTCCGTTGTTTAACAAGTAGTACATCGACTAGCATCTGAGGTGGACTTGGGCACAAAGTTTTTGGCAGGACCTTTCACCGAACTATGGAACAGTAGGTAAAAAACCTACTTGATAAGAAATTATTTTAGTTATAGACTTTAATATCCAAATTAGGGTGACTGAGTTTTGTGGTTATTTCGTAACAGGTTCTTCTTCTTCATCCGAGCGCTAATCCTAATTTTATCCAAAGTTTGCACTTTGGATCCCGGGGTCCGCTCTTCTTTGCCTCCTTTCTATATTTTTTTTTACCTTCATGGAAGCAACTATCAATCAGGATCGATCACGTCGTTTCCCCCTCCAACTGCGCCTATAAATACGCCAGTGACTCGGGCCTCTACATCAGTCGCAGAGATGTCGCCGCCGAGGAAGGTTCTCCGCACTCGACGGCGTCCGGACCTATTCTACTGAAGATGTCGACCGCAGTGATCGACGAAACGTCTGGAATACAAGTTTCCGATGGACCATGGCAAAACAGCCCGGAAGCAGTATATTCTACAAGAAGCAACTACTGTCCAAAAAGCCTCTTTGTTTTTATTTTTATTTTTTCGGAAATACCCCCCTGCGGGGGGCGCACGCCGTCTCGGATCTTCTTCCGGGGTGTAAGGTGGGCCCATAAGGCGTGTCCCTCGCACCCCAGCTGACGCAGGGCCATCTCCGATTTCAAGACCGAGAAAGCCTGCTCCAGAGCCTCGTCTGTCAATCTGCAGGTATAGCGCATAGGAGAGGTTTGGCCCCGAAGATCTTAGCGCAGCTACATGCCTACTTGCATACACTCGTGTTCACATATCCCGTATTTCGTCTCAGAATTTTAACAATTTTAGAATATAAACGTTAAGTGATAAATTATATTATATACTAGCTGACCCGGCAGACTTCGTACTGCCTCAATCGATGACAAACCTTTTAAACCTTCTCTGGACCTCCACAAATAATTCAAGACCATAATTAGCCAAATCGGTCCAGCCGTTCTCGAGTTTTAGCGAGACTAACGAACAGCAATTCATTTTTATATATAAGAAGAAGAAGATATCAAATCAATTCTTTCTCTGTTCATTCTTTGTTGATTTTTTATATTTTGTTAAAAACAAAATAATTTCATATATACCATTTTGAGTGTAGTGAACTTATGTAAATACTCGTATTACGGACGCACTTAATAAATCTACATGCTTAATAAGTACGACGTTTATACATAATTTATTTCATATTAGTCGAAATTCTTCTCACGAGGTCCTTGAGTTCGCTGTATCACTTGATTTTTTTTTATAATACCTAACGGTACAACATACTCATTTCAATATTACATTGTACACCTCGCAGAACATACACTATTTTTTTTGTTTAAAGAATATTAGTAACCGAAATTACTTTTATTCCCCCTAACCCCTCCAGCTAATTAGTTACTTGTGTAAGGATGTGTAGTTCACGTCGGTAGTATAATGGCCAGGATTCGAACCCGGGACCTCTCGATCGTAGGGTCGACTCCTTAACCACTAAGCTACCGACGCTTCTAATGAACTGATTTGATGATGCATTGAAATATAAGCATGACAAAAGTAATCAAAACCAGCGAGCTTGCATCAAAGGTTCAACTAAATTGATGTTATATTGAAATAACAGCAGGTCAAAAACCGGCGGACTTGCATAAGGTCTGCGAGCGTATATGCAATGTTCACGCGCGCGTGTACTGTTTCGTGCAAATACATAGAGCAGCGCTTCGCCTGTCACACAAATAGTTCACGACGTAACACGCGGGTGCGGGGCGCGTATCGGTCGAGGCAACGCAGGCCCTAGTGACAGAATTTTATGAGTGGCTGGCGGGCTGTTGTCTCTGCCAACCCCGGAGAAAAAAAGGTGTGAATATATGTATATATTCATCATCATCATCATCATCATCATCAACCTATTCTAGTCCACTGCTGGACATATGTATATATTGCTTTTGGTAAATTTCATGAACTATTTACACTATTTTATATCGGTTAGCAGGTAAACTAGAAAAGGATAGACTAATCGCGGTAAGAAATGATTTTCTGACCCATGTACGGCAATTTGACATAAAACGACCTGTAGCCGAGAAGTTAAATACCCAACTATTGGTATTAATGGTAATTGTGTACCAATATATGTGGATGATAATTTCCCACCAGTCATGAAGAAACTTTTTTTTTACCAAGGAAATTTATCTGCTGGCAATCAAATGGTAGAACTTTAGTCAAGAAGACACAAGAGGAAAAAGCTGTACAAATACGGTCCGATCGCTGTCTCCTTAGCCTGAGTGGTATGGGTAAAGGACTGCTGAGACGAGGTCTCGGGTTCGATCCCAGGTATTACCATGGCACACACCAATGACTTTTCGATGCTTTTCGAAGTTATGTGTGTATTTATCGCAGGTTTATAAGTGCCCGGTTAATGACAATAGGCTCGCCACCTATTACATTGGGACCTAAATATAAACTGGCGAAATGTGGGTGCTAGCACCTCTGCCTACCCCCTCGGGGATATAGGCGTGAGTTTATGTTATGTTATGTAATTTAGTTAGTTTCTTAGAGCAAATCTATACGTTACAACTCATACATATACATTCACGATATATACCTAAGTAGCACTAGCACTTACCGTGACTTCTATCTACTTCTTCATACAAGCTTACAATACATACGCACGGGCATTCATGCATTTTTCTATATGGTTTTAGTTTTTATATGATAAATACTGTAATATTACCAGTCCTACACCTATTTAAGTCTATTTTATAATTTAAAACTGTTTATCCTGACTGACTGTCATAAATAAAAGTATTTTTTGGTATCAGCAGATTATAGTTTCAATTAAATTAATTATATTATTCTACATATAAATGCACTCCTCTAACAGAATTGTTTTCGATCTTTTGAATCATATAGGGAAAACATACTGGTTAACTGTACAATAACGTCATCAGTTGGAGCACGGGACCTTGCAAGTCCCCGTGCTTCATCCAGGTGGAGAACCTAGGTGAAGCACGAGTCCGGCCCCATATATTCAAACATTTTATTTCAATGTCATATATACAATTATTTGAATTTCAAGATGTCAAAAACATAATAAATATATAAAATGGCCAGGGTTTCCTATTATATAGAAATTAAACTATGAAGGATGAGACAACGTACAGCCTAAACTGCTGGTCCTGGAGACTTGAAATTTGTAGGGTGTGTTTGTTTTGATGCGTGGAGGTGTACCTACTAAGAAACGATTCGATAAATTCAACCTCTAAGTCAGTAAAAAGGGGTATAAACGTACTTTCTTATAACTCAAGAACGGCTGAACAGAGTTTCATGATCTTCGATTTTTGGATTAGTCTCCGCCTCGAAAGTATATAACATAATTAAAAATACGATAAATGCACGAAATAAAGTAGAATATTAAGAAAATTCGATTTTTTAGCGCCATCTATAATTATAGTCATGGCAACAGGAACTACAAGTGGCTTACTGTCATAAACTTGATGTTTTACATAACAACCGTTGTTTATTTACTTAAATTCTAATAATAAAGAAAAACCATAAAGAGTCTGAAAACTTTTATCACCACAATCATCTTCATATTAGTCAATATTCTATACTAAGTACATAGTCAAAAAGTGCAACAAGCGGTTCACACAAAGAATACAACGAGAGCTGAACAGACCCAATACATATAGGTACAATCTGTGGCACGGATCGCACCTCCAGTACTGTCTAAGAAGGTTCATCAAGAGGAGTCCAGGGTAGCAGGCCGGCTCAAGCAGCATAACTGCAGCCGGCCGTCCAACACTCTATGGCAGCTAGCACAGCGTGTTTCCTTCCACGCGTCTCTAGCACAGCGAACTGCCTACGTACCGCCAGCCAGCGGGGGCGGTTATGTCGGGCTTGCACCGACTAAAACCGCACGCCGTCTCGGGTCTTCAGACGCCGGGGTGTAAGGTTACCCATAGAGCATATCCCTCGCACCCCGGCTGACCCTGAACCTACCACATGCATAGTTGCGTCAGCAGCAAAAGTAGGTATGTAAAAGTAATAATTTATAAGCAGTTCATTTTTGTTATATTTTAAAATGTTTTATTGTTATTTTGCATTGATAAATACGCAAAATGATTATTGATAGGTTATATTATGACTATTACAGATCATCCCATAATCCTCCCTGCCCTTCACAGTGCAACCATATGGGGCCACCGGACGAGGCCAGTTTGGCTAGTCAACAGCGGTGGTCTCCACATGCTCCAAATCCTCTCCACTCCTTCCTTCCCTTCATCATCCCATAATCCTCCCTGACCTTCACGATGCCACCATAAGGGGCCACCGCACGAGGCCAGTTTTGGCTAGCCGCCAGCGGTGGTCTCCACACTCTCTGCCCATCACTATGCCACCATAAGAGGCCACCGCACGAGACCAGTTTCAGCTAGCCGCCAGCGGTGGTCTCCACATCCTCCCTGCCCTTCACCATCCCAGCATTAGGGGCTACCGCATGAAGCCAGTTTTGGCTAGACACCAGCGGTGGTCTACACACTTTCGCTGCCCCCTTAAGTACCACCATAAGAGGCCACTGCACGAGGCTAGTTTTAGCTAGCCGCCAGCGGTGGTCTCCACTCCTCCCTGCCCGTCACCATAAAAATCCTCTATGCCCTTCACCATTTGAGCAAAAGTGGCCACCGCACGAGGCCAGTTTTGGTTAGCCGCCAGCGGTGGTCTCCGCTCCTCTCTGCCCTTCACCAAACAAATGCTCTCTGCCCTTCACCATCCCAGCATAAGAGACGCCCGCACGAGGCCAGTTTGGGCTAGCTACCAGCGGTCGTCTCCACTCCTCCCTGCCCTTCATTATCCCGAAATCCTCCCTGCCCTTCACCATCCCGGCATAAGAGACCATCGCACGAGGCCAGTTTTGGCTAGCCGCCAGTGGCGGTCTAAACTCCTCCCTGCCCTTCACAGTACCACTATAAGAGGCCACCGCACGAGGCCAGTTTTGGCTAGCCACCAGCGGTGGTCTCCACACCTCCCTATCCTTCACCATTCCAAAATCCTCTTTGCCCTTCACCATCCCAGTATAAGACACCCCCGCACGAGGCCAGTTTTGGCTAGCCACCAACGGTGGTCTCCACTCCTCCCTGGCTTTCACCATTCCTAAATCCTCTCTGCTCTTCACCATCCCAGCATAAGAGGCCACCGCACGAGGCCAGTTTTGGCTACCCGCCGGTGGTGGTCTCCACTCCTCCCTGCCCTTCACAATGCCACCTTAAGGGGCCACCGCACCAGGCCAGATTTGCCAAGCCGCCAGCGGTGGTCTGCACCGGTGTGCAGACCTGTGAAGGGCCGGGACGGTTCCCGGCCCTTCACAGTGCCACCTTGAGATGTTAAAGGGGGGCTGTACGTCATGTTTCACAGCGTCTCTAAATATCCAGTTTCACCCTAATAATATATATAACATAACATAACTTCACGCCTGTATCCCCGAAGGGGTAGTCAGAGGTGTATTACACACCCCACGATTCGCGAGTTATGTTAAGGTCCCAATGTAGTAGGGGGCGAGCCTATTGCCATCTACCGGGCACATTATTAAGCGAGCGATAATTAACATTTATTAATGCACACATAACTACGAAAAGTCAGAGGTGTGTGCACGGGGCGACTGGGGATCGAACTCGAGACCTCGTCTCAGCAGTCCGTTACGTACGCCACGGGGCTATCGCCGCTTTTTGACATATATATACATATTCGGTATTCTCAATGTATATATATATATATATATATGTATATACATTGAGAATACCGAAAATTAATAATTGAAAAAAGATGAAAACCCCAAGAAATACATGAAAAGTGTTGATTATTTAAAAAACAAATATATGTTACGCCTTATAATGTTTCTTATCTGCCAGTGAAAATCCCGTCAAAAGCGGTCCAGCCGTTCCAGAGATTTATAATCAAACAAACAGAAAGACAGACAGACAACATTTTCAAAATTTGCTGTCGCATATAAATGCGCGCATACACTCATATACATTTATTGAAAACCTGTTATTTTAATGTCTCACACTGATACTTCAATTTTATTTATTTGTATAGATTTAATACAAAACCCATTATACAACTAACATTGTTTATAACTTCATCATCATCATCATCATCATCAACCTATTCTAGTCCACTGCTGGACATAGGTCTCCCCCAATGAGCGCCATAGCGCCCTGTCTTCAGCTTGCCGCATCCAGCATCTGCCCGTAGTCTTTCGCAGATCGTCATGCCACCTGGCCGGAGGGCGTCCTACACTACGTTTGCCGAGTCGCGGTCTCCACTCAAGAACACGTTTATCCCAGTGGTTGTCGGTTCTTTGCGAGATATGGACGGCCCACTGCCACTTCAGCGTGAAAATTCTTTGTGCTATGTCGATAACCTTGGTTCTCTGTCGGATGTATTCGTTACGAATCATATCCTTCAGAGAAACTCCGAGCATTTTTTAGAGTTTGTAACTTAGTAATGCTATAATCTTAAGTGATGAGTAGTTACCATTGCGCTGATATTATGATAGATTCCGTAGGCGATCACAGAAACTCATAACGTACTAAGGTATCTACTCAGTTTCAGCCTAATTTTTATTATTATTTTAGAAATGGAACTTGAGCGCCACCGGTCGTCTCACCACCTTCCCGGCCCTTCACAGTGCCAACTTGAAAGAGCACCTCACGAGGACAGTTTTGGCAAGTCGCCAGTGGTGGTCTCCACACCTTCCCTGCTCTTCACAGTGCCACCATTAGAGATTACCACAAGATTACTAGTTTTGTATTATTATTATAAATGCATAAGTATCTCTGTTCGCATTTCTATTTATTTGTATATTTGTTACCTTTTCGCGAATAAACGGATAGATTATAGGTACCATAGGACTCAGGGCTGCACACGCTGGCGGACTGTCCGGCGTGGGAGGCGCCGAGGCGTGACCTCGTGGCAGCCATCGGGGTGGGAGTCCTCTCGCTCGGCAGCATGATTGCGGCAATGGTGCGGAGCGCGAGCGCGTGGGCCGCCGCCACCTCCTTCTGCGAGCATGTGACGCTCGCGAAAGAGATGGCGGAGCGCGCCCGGGAGAGTTTCAGAACTCTCCCGGCCCGCCGAGCCCGCAACATGCTCGCAGGTGACTCAGGCGCCGGAGGTCGCTCAACGACCTCCGTCCTCCATGAGCGCAGGCCTGGGGGTGGCAGGTGAGGCCGCCTGTCACCCCAGCAGAAGCAGGCCGGGACGGTGGGGTGACTAGCGCCCCTCCCCCAAACCGGGGCAAGACGGGGACACCGTGGTTCCCAAACCCGAGGGGGCCATCTCGAAACCGGAGATGGCCCAGGGTCAGTCGGGGTGCGAGGGATATGCTGGGGTGTAAGGTTGCCCATAGGCAACCTTACACCCCGGCGCCTGTAGACCCGAGATGGCGTGCGGTTTTAGTCGGTTCAAGCCCGACATAACTGCCCCCCCTGGCCGGCGGGGGGGTATCCGAAGGGATTTCCGCACGAAAAAAAAAATAAAAGTTACCATGGGCAAGGACATAGGCCGCGATAACCGGCATTCACGCGTGCGGAGCCGCGGGCAACAGCTAATATTATATATTTCTGTCGCATTAAAAAAGAAAAAAAGGGCATTGTACTGCGCCCTAAAAAATACAACATTGTACAAGCGTCGCAAATATAGCGTTAGCAACTCCTTCTTTTTCAGCTTTTTCTCAGGGATTGTTCTCTTTTTTGGCGGCTACTTGTATAACAAACTTAACCAAACTCTGAATATATATCCTAAAACTTAAAAATGTGTAAAGCAAATAGTTTATAAATTTTTACTTGCCTTGAACTATGACCAAATCTGCTAAGTGTATTGAAATAGTAATGTAGTAACACACAAACACACACACACACACGTAAATGCTCAACCATCCAAAGAATATGAATATTAAGTTTTTGATTTCCACGTATTATTTTTGTTTCAGGTTATAACAGGGGTAGTTAAATTTAAGGTAGATTATAAGTTACAAGTTATTAGAAGTTATTTGTTGGTTTGATATAAGGTTATAGCAAATCAAACATGAGACTAGTTTTACCTTTCATATATTAAATATTATCAATTGTAAGTGATCTCAAGGGTGAGTACACATAGTTCAATTAAGATTGAAGTTAAGGATTAAAAGAAGAGATGTGAAGACGTGAAAAACGTGAAGACGTGAAAGACGTGAAGACGGCCCGCGGCAGCCAGGAGTCTGCACTTAGCTCTGCCTGTGGTATCCGCCCGGCGTGTCGCGCTGGCACCGACCGCTGCGTGACTCGTCTCGGCGGATCTGAAAGGAGAAGGCAAGGCTTTCAGTATGTGAATATACTGCTAGTGCAGGCCGGGCATACCGAAGGCGTAAGAAAGGTGACAAGCTTCCCCAGGCACGTGATGCTTATGGTCATTATTGCAAAGCAGGCAGGTCACAGCCTTTGCAAGCAGCAGGAACAGATGCACAGAAACATAGATGACACTGAAGGATTGTTCACCATGCGGTCACTGACCGCGTGGCCCGCACAGGTTATTGTCCTTTTGACAAGCGCGAAAAGGGAAAGCATGCCTTGCGTATAAGCTACACAATTAAAATAAATAGATACTGCTCACGTAAAAAGCAGCATCCCAATTAGAAAACTTTGCCACGACTACAGGGGTGTAGTGTGGCATGATAACATTCTATATAATTCCAATACATGGATAATGTTGGCAAGCCTCGTTCACGTAAGAAACGAGGCGATGCCTGGAGTAGCTTAGCATAGCAGTGGGAACCTGACGTGGCACCATTGGTGAAGATGAAGAGGCCACGGGGATTATCCCTGGTGGGCCATTGGTACCACGTCACCCTCCAACACTAATGAGCACTCTGTAATAAAAATGATTAGCACAGGTAATGTATAAATTGTAAAATTCTCACCAACGGCTCAGTACCAGAGCTATGCACTTGTGGTAGCGATGCAGAAAATTAGGGGCTCGCAAAACCGCTGCACTGTAATTTATAACGTCGGCTGAAAGAAGCGGCTTGGTGGGAGTTCATAGATAATATGCCACAGCCGATAGAGTAGACCACGGCTAACAATAGACAGAGTCGATGAAAGAATACAGATAATATTAGTAGACTATGAATCGATATCAACTAAGGAACCGACTACATATTCCACTAATATCCTTAAAAGTACAATGTGCATTGTTACAAGGTAACTATTCTTTAGTTACGTGTTTTGTTGTATTTTTTTTAATCTGCAGGCTTGCCTACAGCTCCTGTATGTACTTTTTTGCTATGACTCAGTATGACTTTCTGTGGAATGGAAGCTTGGTTATCCATATCACAGGTACTTACCTAGCTTGGAAACCAGTCTCCCAATACCTTCTCAACTGTAAACGTATTGTTGTTTGAAATGTTATATGGAAGAAAATAAAAAACTTTTATTATTATGTATATTTTATATACTATGCTTTCCATTATTACTACGTGTTAAAATTTGAAAGGTGTTCTCATAAGAAGCTTTTGTTATGGGAACACCTTTTCCTTCTCGTAAAAAAGGTGTTCTCGTAACAAAATATTTAATACTTTCAACAAAATTTCTTGATATCATTTAGAACATATCAGACCTGCTAGAGCAACACAACCAGGAGCCGCGGATCACGGACCACTTGGACACGAGTGTACCAAATCACGCGCCATGCCACCTCCGCGAGTTCCGAGGGTGGGGATAGCCTAGAATGCAACCGGGACTCAACGCTGAGAAGACAATACTTAGAATTTTATAGAATTCATTAAAAGAGGTTTTAGTTTCTTTGTAGGATTAATTTCGGAGAATTTATTTTTTACAAGTATAATGGGAAGAACTTTATTAGAAAGAGTACTTTATTTTTCCAAATCTTGTAAATCAGTAATCCATATCTTGAAGAAAAACTAGAACAAATTTTTTTTTCGTGCGTATATCCCCCCGGATAACACCCCGCCGGCCAGTGGGGGTGGTTATGTCGGATTCGAACCGACTTAAACCGAACGCCGTCGGGGGTCTTCAGACGCCAGGGTGTAAGGCGGCCCCAAAAGGCATTTCTCTCGCACCCCAGCTAACCTAGGGCCATCTCCGGTTTCATGACGGCCCCCTAAACAACAAAATTATGCTATAATCAACTATTCCTTAATCACTGAGTCCGTAGCCATCGTCACTTCATTTTCCTTATTATGCGAACTGTTTTGGTAACTCCAGTTCTCCAACAGCAACGTTAAGGTTTTTGCTTGATTCAGTTGCGGACGGTACCCTCATTGACCGGTTTTATAAGGATAGGAGTGATAAACTCGGAAAAAATATTAATTGATTTAAAAACTTTATGATTTAATAAATCAGTCATGTGCGAGTCGCTCATCGAGGGTTCCGTACACAACTTGATTGAGAAACAAACTTAAAACTTAACTTGCAAAATTAGAGTTACCAATATAACTATCAGTAAACTAAAGTGATAATGAGCTGGTCACATCTGGTCTTGGTAGATATACGGACAGACAGACAGACGGACTGAATATGAAGGGATCCTGAAAGGGTTTCGTTTTTTTCTTAAGTTACGGAACCATCATCAGCTTCATCGTCTTTGCGTAGTCTCGGTACCATCCGAAGTTTTCACCTCGGTCCGGGATCCGCTTTCCGACTTTTACTTCTCCACTTCGCACGGTTTTGAGCATCTATGGTAGTGAGACCATTGGCACGCATGTCATTCTCTACGACGCCAAACAAGCACTATTTGGGTCTACCCCTCCTACCAGGACCCGGCGGAGACAACATGGCTAGACATTTGTTACCTACGTAGGTGGTCGCCGCAGAACGTGGCGGCGAACTACGGAACCCTAAAAAACAGAATTAATAATTCGAATCGAATGTTGACGGCCGGTAATAACAGGCCCCAAAATATAATTACTATAATCCTAGGTTGTCCTTAATCAACGATCAACATGTTATCGAAAATAGTTGTCCTATAAATTATAACAAGTCTTTTACTTTATCTGCCTTGCATGTAGTAGAATCGTTTTAAGTTATAAATACAAAAAATTAAGATATATTTGGTATTTAAGTATCTAAGAATTTATTCCGTTAAACATTTAGCAATATGACATTAAAATGAATATGTACAATTATTTATAAATAAATACAATAATTAATATTTTGAAATAAACTTGACCTTGACGAGTTACTAGGTCAAGTTCAGTTCAAAATATTTATTATTATATTAGTCAGGACAGATTACTCTGCCAGCACTACGTAGCACCGTCCTGGTTTCTTTTTTTTTTTTCAAAAGTGGTCATATCAAGTAAAAGAGAGACTGAGTAGATGACGTCTAACAAGAATGCATGGAAGAAAATCATATATATATTGTTGCGCCAAGCATGCATATGCTGAGGTGGATGTGTGGAGTCACGCGTAAAGATCACGTCACAGGGGAACGCCTGCCCTGTTAGAAAAAGGTAGCACCAAAAAGTGATGGCTTGACGTCGAAGAAGATGACATACATGCCAAAGGTCTCACCACCAGCGATGCCCAAGATCGTGCGAAGTGCAGGAATAAAGCCGGAAAGCGGACCCGAGACTCCGAGGTGAGAGCCTCGGATGCGACTAGGATTTGTGCTAAGATGGTGATGATGATGATATTATTGCACCGACCCCAAATAATTAGAATAAGGGCGGGCATATAATGATCACTAGTATTAGGTCTACGCGGCAATGGTAAAATCACTACATTAGGATTTGTCGAAACAAAACATAATGGAACAAAAGGTATTAGGCTGTCTAGGGGATAATGTTTTACTTTTTGACAGCAGAGAGCCTTCGGAGAGAGTTCATTATAGTCACAGTTTCTGTAGAAAGGTGGTACGTCTCTCGTCTCTAGTTCGAACAGCGTTTCTCTAGGGGTAATTATTCCCTCCCAAACGTTGTCGAGAACAGTAGTATTGATATTAAGCTTCGTGTATTGATCTGTCAGACCGCTATTGACACGATATTACGGTTGCCTTGCTTTTCACTGTCATTTTAAGTTCTACTATAGCTGTATGTTTTGTGGCCAACTTCGAATCAGTGCTATGCGAGCGATGTTTTTAGGGATTTTCTTTAGAAAAGCCCTATTGCAATCGAGTTGTCGTCGTCGACGTCGTCGTTGCCAATTTTCTGTCACGGTTTTGGGTATGAAGGAGATGAGCTATCGAGTTGCTGTTTTCGGTAATAGATTCGTGCTGGGGTGAACCATTGCAAGATAAAAAAAAAAAAACTGTTACGGTTTTGGGTATGAAGGAGATGAGCTATCGAGTTGCTGTTTTCGGTAATAGATTCGTGCTGGTGTGAACCATTGCAAGATAAAAAAAAAGGGATTTTCTTTAGAAAATCCCTATTGCTATCGAGTTGTCGTCGACGTCGTCGTTGCCAATTTTCTGTCACGGTTTTGGGTATGAAGGAGATGAGCTATCAAGTTGCTGTTTTCGGTAATAGATTCGTGCTGGGGTGAACCATTGCAAGATAAAAAAAAGGGGTTTCTTTAGAAAAGCCCTATTGCTATCGAGTTGTCGTCGACGTCGTCGTTGCCAATTTTCTGTTACGGTTTTGGGTATGAAGGAGATGAGCTATCGATTTGCTTATTTCGGTAATAGATTCGTGCTGGGGTGAACCATTGCAAGATAAAAAATAAAAAAAAAAAACAAAATAAAAAATACAAAGAAAATCCCTTGTATTCGGCTGAGCTCGTCTCAGGAATTCAACTTGTTTTAAACGTTTTGTTTATTAAAGATAAAATATTAGGTAGGGATATAAATGATGAGTTAAGATAGATCCGCTAATATTATATTCCCGCCTCTTTCCCCTTAGGGTAGGCAGAGACAATATCCTTTCATTTGCTACGATCCAGGGATCCACCTTTCGCTTCTTCTACTTCCATAATTGTTTTCATACATGTGTTGGATTTTAGAACTTTCAAACCAAAAATAAGGTCAGGAATGTACCTAAAGTTATCTGTATATTGAAGTAACTACACTTTATGAACTTTAAGTATGCACTAGAAGATAATTATTGACACTACACTATGGTGTAACTGAATGTATAAGAATGAAAAAGTTATTCCTATGGTAGGTATTATTTAAATAAAGACACAGAAGTTTGCTATAATAAGCTATAACCTCGGAATCTTCAAGTCTCGAGTGAATATTATTTGCGGCTCGATTACTTGCGGCCCACGTACTTGCATTCTGCATCATCACCGTGACCAAGACGCCGAGCGAGCCCACTCCGAGGGCTGCCACGAGGTTCCGCTTGCATGACAGTGATGGCATTCAGACGTTGGCTCCTTCATAATCCGACCCAGATGGTCCCCGAAGCACCCTTTCCCAGAGATCAACTGCGTCAGCCTGAACGATAGGCTCCCTTGTCGCCTCTCTAGCCAGTCCTTCATGACGAGTCTTAACGCCGCTATTTCGGCGTGCCCCGCGGTTAGTCGCACAAGTCGTTCCTTCCACTCCACCACGATGTCTTGGCGGAGCTGGGACTGCACGGCCTCTATTACTCGAGGCTCAGGGTCCCGTCTCTGCTCCCGCGCCTCCTTTCGCCACCGATATTTTAGAGAAAAGCACCAAGTACCATGGTGGAGTTTTGGCAAGGAGACTCACCGCCTCGAAGGAGATCGTGATGTACCCCCTGATGATCCTGTTGGCCATCACCCGCTGCGGAGCGCGCAGCATTCGTAAATTTCTGGCCTTCAGGGTCTGACATACTTACGCCTAGGTCCACCTTTAACGGATTGCTAATTTCTGTTGTCTTATAAATCTATTTCGTTAATCTGCTATCGTCCAAATAAGATAACACAATTTAATTTGCTTAACATGAGTATACACAACCCAATGCCTTTACCAGCTCAGAAATACGATTTCCCGCAATGAGTGTGTACATAGGTCCCGCTGATGTTTAGACGATCTTCAAGCGGCGCTGATCTTCATTGGAACACCCATTATGTTCTGCACAATGAGTATGTAAGTACGTTAATGATTATTCGATACCGAAATGACTAGTAACGGCATTTAAACCCTCCTGCTAAGCTAAACTATTTGTGTTAAGAATGGCGTTAGGTCAATCGCACACTTACTGTTCTACACACCTTGCGTAGGTACACCTATGTTACAACATTTAGCGCGGGTATAGGAAGGTTAAGTCACTTCCTATATCACAGTTTTCATAACAGATAACTGGAATACGTTTAACCCTCTTGATGGGAAAATCCGAGCCAAGTTGACTATACTATGCGTCATACGACATGGTAGACCGGTTAGGTTGGATGTTGTTGTCAATTTTGCACGTCACCGGTCGTTCTGTACACCTTACGCTGGAAGGGGCCAGTATTTTGATTAATTATAATATATATATTATGCGAGTTTAGCCTTTGTGTTCAGAAGCTTTTCTACTATTGAAACGTGAACATCTAAATATAAAATAGTACTAGTTTTATAAATGTTAATATAATCATTTGTTTTTGTGTCTCTATTATCCTCAATCCGTAAGTAGTGTTTTAAATTTCTTAATTTTTTCAAGCCCAGGTAGCTCAGTTGATTAGAGTATTCCCCCGTGTATGCGAATGGTCGCGGGTTTAAGTCCTGTACTGAATGTTCTCTTTTACAGATTTAAAATATATAGGAACATTTAATATCAAAATTTGGGGGACACCGGCGACCTGACCGGTGATCAACCTTTCCTCAGTGGGCCATTTCATCCATTTTTTCTGATCCCCTCTTTTGGGAAGGATGTGATTTTCGACAATTACGGCATTCCGTCGAATCTACCTGTATCCTTACAAAATCCATCTTTAGATCCTTCAGGTCTTCTGTATCCAGTGTATACGCCCCATGGTCTCCCATCTTATCAGTGAGTACATGGCGCATTCGGCAAGCAAGTGGACGGTGGTCTGTCACTATCCATGCACTCCGGGCATCTGGGGTCGGTTTTTACACCTAACAGTGTCAGGTGCCTGTTCAGTCGGCAGTGCTCTGTTAACACTTCTATGACGAGCCTTATGCTTCCTCTAGAGAGTTTCATCAGCTGGCTCGTTCTTTTTTATCTATGCCTTTCATGAAGTTGGTATCTGCTACTATGCTACTATACTTATTACTCCATGGGTTATTTTATGGGCAATTGGTAGCCTGGGCTCCGGGCCAACCTGGTTTCATCAGCTCCTTTCCGGGCCATTTCATTCTTTGGCAACTGCTGATGTTGTCTCTACTTTGCCACGAGCCTTCAGCGCTACCTGGTTGTCGCTGTAGATGGTGACTCTTCCTGTGTTGGTCAGGTGGTCTGCCATTTCCACGCATTCCATAGTAGCGAAGATGTTTGCTTGGAAGATACTTGCAAACATTCCCAAGGGTATTGATCCATTTGTCTCTGTCCCGTCTTCGCTCGTGATTTGTACTCTGGAGCCCGAGGGATTTGTTGTCTCTTTTCTAGAGCCGTCTGTGTAGCAGATGGTGCCATTGGTCCATCTGCAGTTCGTCTCTCGGTCCTATGTGTATCAGATCATTGTTTGAAAGGATCATTAACAGTATTTCTTCGTAGTCTGGCAACACACTGGATGAGGATAATCCTCATCCAGTGTGTTGCCAGTCCATAAACCAGTACTTTACAGTTTGAACCATTGTTTAATTGCTCTTAATTTATCTATTTCAGAACTTCAGGATGAAAATCATTGCAGTACTATCAATTATGGCCATGAGTTGTCTAGCCCAACGCTCACCATATATCGGTTTTCGACCTGTCGGATACCCTGCTATTCAGACCAGCACTCCAAGTGCAGTAACACAAAATGCAGCAGCAGTATATGCAGCGGCAGTAAATGCAAATGGAATAGTAGACAGGTAAATTCTACTCCTACTAGTATTTTATGTTAGATAATTATATTTATTATTTATTATCCTACTAATAATATAAATACGAATAAATGTGAAAGTTTGGGAAGATGTTTGTTACTCGATCACGCTCAAGCGGCTGAACGGATCAGGCTGAAATTTAGTACAGGGATAGATTATAGGCTCGAAAAACACATAGACTACGTTTTATCCCTGGAATTGGTTCCCAAGGGCTGCAAGGCCGAGATCAGAATTCCACGGGGGCGAAGCCGCGGGTAACAGCTAGTATCTATATAAATTAAATCATAGTAACTTCTTAAGAATAATGAAATTATCTACTTCATAAGCCTTTCAAACATTTTGGGGTTACTAAATATCAATATTAAATTGTTTAAAAAAAATTCTTCAGAATTGGTGATGATCCTGCTTCTACTGTCCCTACGGTTACTACAACAACTATTAGATTACCAATTGAAGCTCTGGGCGACGCAGTATTGGTGCAGAGGTTAAGCAAGCTGCCTTTAGACCACCAACCATTTTGGCTGATCAACTGGCGAGCTTTAGAGGCCAATAGACAAAATCCTCAAAGTTATCCACAGAGTCCTAACCGTTTTATTGATTAATATAAAAAACAAATGAGTGTATAATTAATTTAATAGAATGATATATATAATGACGAATATAATATATAATGTATATTTTCTCAATGTTTAATAATAGGTCTTTACCTTTACCTATGAAATTGCCGATATTTTCTACAAATTCATGAGTTCGTTATTCCTGTAATTTAATAGCTATTTACATTATTTATATTTTGTTTGAAAGTTGATTTCAAGATTTTACAACTTTGTATTAAATACTTGTTTTTATTGGCCGCTTGATAAATTAATTCGATCTTCAAAAACAGTACTTCCTTAATGCTATCCATTATGATGATAAATTTCGTATTACTTAACAGCTGTCACTTTTGAAAAATGTAATAAAAGTTGCTGTTTGTTAGCTTAATGTTGTCTCATTCATACACCAAAAAAATCATAAAATTTGGATTTGTCATTCCAAAAAAAAAATTCAAAAATGTACTACTATGGTGCGGCTTTCATATGTAACGACCTAATATATCCGGAAATCCAAGTCACTTTGTGACAGCGATTATGTCATCAAGCAATCTATTCTAGCTGTTAGTCTTGCAAATTGTATCAACTGTATGCAATAATTCATTTAACATTTAATTATTTAATAATATTTCTTAAATGGATATAAATGATGTCATAAACAACCAAAAAAGTAATTAAAATTCGTAATATGTATTGATTTCATCCATTTGTATTGAAGATTATTTGTTTATATAAATTTGTAAAAAGATCTATAGGTGACTCCACCACACGAAGGGACCATAATAATAAGTATTACGTAAGTTAAACGTGAACAGGTTCAGTAAGCAATTAAAACATGTTCTGCGCTAAATAATTATTATACGTTAAAACAAAATATAATAACATTGTTATTGTGGAAATATATTATTCATATTTGCTGCGGCCTAACTCATCATCATCTTAGCGTCGGTCATATTCGACGTTTTCACCTCGGAGCCCGAGGCTCGCTCACTACTTGTCTTTCTTTAGATTTTGACTTATATTGGCTTTTATGGACGCAACTGCCATCTGCGCCAGAGCCTCGTCAGTCAATCAGCAGGTGTACTGGCTTGCAGGTGAAGTTGGCTTACCTCCAAATTTATTGGGGGGGGGGGGTCGCCTGTGGCGTATTTCGAACCCCCGTTGTCGCTAACCCATATATGCCCGTAATTTATTAGTTTTCATATAATGTATGCAAATCTGCGGGTTTATTGACATTTATGATTACTGCTCCGCTACCTTGGGTTAGCTTGAGCTTAACCTATTTCATAAACATAGAATGTGGCTTTATATTGATAAAAGAATTTTCAAAATCGATTCAGTGGAACCAGAGATTACCCCCTACAACCTCACAAACTCACAAAATTACGAAGTCACAACATCATAAACTCACAGCATCACAAACTGTACCTCTTTATAATATTAGCATAAAAATATAGGTTGATGTGTAATGCCTAATGTTCGGTCTGTTTTTACATAAATGAATATATGTAAAAAAAACACTTTAAACACTTCAAATGCCGCCAATACCAATACTATAAACCCTATTGCATTCCACTGCTGGACATGGACTTCTTCCAATGTGCGGCATAGCACCCAACCCTCCGCCTTAGCACCCAATATATCCCAATTACATTTTCCAATGGCAATGGAATTTTCGTCCCTTAATGGCAAATAAAAGACCCGGAAACAAATAGAGTAGGTCCTCGTTAATCTGGACTCCTGCTGGTTCGGTGATCGGTAAAAGACAAATTTACAAATGTTAGATAAAGGTGACAGCTACCCTATCATTACTCGGAAGTTTGGTATAGGCAGGTCAACTGTAAGCGACATAAAGAAAAACAAAGACAAAATCTTGAAGTTTGTTAGTCTAACAGAACGTGGCCCCGGTGTACGAAAAACACTGAAGAAATCGGAAAATCCCGTTTTAGAAGATGCTTTGTTTACGTAGTTTTTGCAACAAAGGTGATTTGCATGTTCCTGTAAGTGGTTTATGATTTGTGAGAAAGCTCGTATTTTTCATACATACAACATATGATATACTACAATCCGGACGCCTCCATAATCCTCAAGGGGTCTTGTTTTTGCCTCTCCGGATTAACGAGGTCCTACGGTAATCATTTTCGCCAAATCCCGCAAACGAGTCCTAGAGCAGAGACCGCGAATTTGTAAACGAACAGCCATAATATAAACTGATGACCTGAAAAAGGTAGGATGCTATGGGGCCGGCCTATGTCCGGTCCATTAGTAGATACTATACCGCAAAAGGCTAAAATTGTTTAGTTAGTTTGAAATGAGACTTCCGCTTTTAAGCTTCCGTACCTGAAGGGTAAAACGGAACCCTAAAAGCGTGACTAAGACTCCGCCGTCCGTCCGTTTGTCCGTATGTCACCAGGCTGTATCTTATGAACTCACGGTTATAAAGTGACCGTAACCGTGAGGGTTAGACAGTTAATTTTCATAGATAATGTATTTCGGCACTATAACAAAACATATTTAAAAAAAAACAATAAAATAAATATTTAATACATACAAAAAACATGATTTATTTGCCGTTTTTATAGAAAATGGTATGGAACTCTTCGTCCGCGAGTCCAACTCGCACTTGGCTTTTTCCTGCGGAACCCAAAAAATATAGACACAACGCGACCTTAGATCACTTAGATCGACAATGTGTCATATCGTGTCAAAATTATATTGCTAATT
Source organism: Cybosia mesomella (assembly GCA_946251805.1). Taxonomy (NCBI): domain Eukaryota; kingdom Metazoa; phylum Arthropoda; class Insecta; order Lepidoptera; family Erebidae; genus Cybosia; species Cybosia mesomella. The sequence continues at coordinate 8,799,769 of OX276406.1, forward strand.
ACTTTCTGAAAGGCGTTACAGCTACAGCAAACACGGCGTACTACCGCAACCGTTACTAACATTTATTTTGCATTTCATTTACAAATCAACAAATCAGACTTCCTCAGCTCCCCAGAACACAGAGTAGTCCTAAAAAAAATTCAAATACAAGCATTGCGTAGGTACATACCAAAAAACCGTAATCTAATAAAATAATTCTTACCGGTTACTCTTACCACATTAATAACAAAGTAATGAATTAATTATTTTTTTATATTTCTTTATATATTTGGTTTTTTTATATATAAAGAATGTATTTAAAAATGTTATTTATATGTATTTTAAATTTAATAAAGGAAAAAATAATGAAGTCACATTCATTACGACCCTTCTTGTTTAGATGGTTAAACTATATCTTCCCAAGTAAAGAGTTTAAGTGTTCTTAATTGTTAAACAACACACAATCAGTTTGAAATAAATGTTACCAAGGAACCAGTTGCTACCCGCAGAGATTACAAGTTCGTGAGAGGTCTCTTAGTTCCTTGTTTTTAGAGTTCGTAAACTTTGCTTCATACTGCCGAGTGTTCTTACCAAAAATTACATACGGTACCCAGCTTTTAATGTGACACATTGGGAAAAGGGAGAGTACGGCTACGATCGGTTTCAATGGGTTTTGTGAAGCTTGCTATCTGTATGTCATATCAGTCTTTTTGGAAAGTTTGAAATATCCGTGGGGCCGGATAGAATCATCAGAACCGCCATCATGCATCATTGATGGTCCAACTAGCACTTGACAACAGTTCACAACAAGCAGCCCATCATGAAATATATCTTAGCAGACTAATACAGGTATCTGACCGGTTAAGAGTAACCATTGATAAAAGCAATTCATTTTAATATTTATAACATAACCCCTACCAAATAAAAACGGCTGTCAATTTGCAAAATAATGTTTGTACGTCGTTTAACCAACGACAAATTTTACAAAATGACTTTTATGCGGTTATACGGGTAGTGAGAAATGGCGACCCCATAAAAATTTAGTAAAATGAAGTAAAACAACAGTAGAATATTTATTATTAGATATTTTGCGAGCCAATGATATTTTGCGGAAAACATGTGTTTCTAAAAAAATGTTGTTAATTTCATTCCATGCAAGTCGAATCGGTGTATCGAATAATTATGTTATTTTTGCAGTAAACATAGAAAAAAGTACCTGCTTTGATATTATTAATATTGGAAAAGGCTTATACTCAACTCGGACTTAAAATCATGATAGTCTACTGTTGGATCCTTTGCCAATAGGCTAACTGAAAACCGTACAGATTTGTTCAAATATTCATATACGTCACGGCTCCAATTTAATTATTTTTTAAGAATTTCCAAAAATATTTTTTTAAGACATTACAAATACAGCTGAACTAAGAATTTTAGGCGAAGACTTTACCAAAAACCCTGAAGAAACCTTATAAAACGCTATTTTATTTTCTAACAAAATCAATTTTATTTGTAACATAATAAAATATGTGCGCAGTTGTCAATTAGTTATTATAAAAGGCATACATACATTTATAATTCACAAATATACATTATTACAAATTTATTAGCTCCCAAAATGACTGAATAAGTACCACCCAGCTCCAAACAGAAATGAAGAGTTCGTTATCGTGGAATCAAAAGCTGATAATTATGATATGATGACACTTGATACCTTTATATAATTGAAATTTCATTTCAAAATGAAATGATTAATATGTGTGTTGATTACAATTTACGTGTTATCAATTATTTATTAATTACTTGATTTTATGTTTCATATACGTTTTGAAATATAACAATTTTGATCCTGAAACAGACGTAGGTACATTGATAAAGGGATATGTTATAAAAAAAATGTTATATAAAGAATATCAAATAATTGTTATATTCGTCCAAAGCAAAAATCTGTTATTAATTTGTTTCTTTTAATTATTTTATTTTAATTAATTTATAGGTGTTCCTAAAATTGATTAGACATAATTTTATTGTTAGTCTTAAGTGAGAGATTAAATTAGTTTTTTTTTTATTTAGGACAATATATTTAATGAAAAATAGTATGTAAGACAGTATAGTAGCAATATTTGCGGTGAAGGAATATTTCTGCTACAAATTATGATTAACAATTTCAGCTGAGGCTTACAACTTCCATAAAGAATTTGCCTACATAAAAAACTTACAAAATAAATACAGACTCATCTACATCTCATCCAGAGGTTATGCCCTTACACATATTATCGTTTTTCATAAGAAACCAGACAATTAGGGAATGTATATGATGATATATTTGTTGTTTTGAGTGTCCATGATCCATTCGCTTGCAACAGTGCTGAATGAAATTATCGGACACTCAAAATTACACATAATAAATATTCCATTGACTCAAATAGTAAACTAGGTAATATGATTCTATCTGGATTCAACAAAGCTTTAAAGTAAACAAACAAAGATTAATGCCTTCACATTGCCTACAATGTAATTCAGATTGACCTTAATGACGTTATTTTGAGCCGACTTGACCCTTTATTAATATGAAATTCTCTTATCAGGTCATTATGAAACGTGCAACCGAAAATTCGGGCCCACACGAATCACAAATGGGATCACTGGGGTCCGCTTATTGTTTTTGATTAGTATATCAGCTTTTACGGATGCGATTGCCGTCTGGCTTACCAACCCCGAGAGGACAGCCTGTACTATAGCCTCTTCCGTTGTTTAGCAGGTGCAGCGACTGACAGGTGAGGTGTGCTTGGGCCCCAATAAATTACACCCCATACGTTCCATGTGTTTACAAATGCTTCTTTAGCCCGACACTTGTAGGTATAGTGTTGTAGATGAGTCTGCGGCGTCCTCGACGCAGACTGCGAAACTCGAGGGGCAGGGTTCTCTTCCACTCCCTCTCCGCCGTCTCTTTCGCGCGCATTACCTGCTCGCAGAAAGAGGCGGCGGCGGCGGCGGCGGCGGCATGGTCTCCAACGAGAGAACGTCCACACGTAATGATTTATGATCCGGATGTTGATCATGTCCATGTTGTTGTTTGTAATAAATAATAATAATGTTATAATCTATAATAGTTTACACTGATTTTGCTTTTCTGCTCCTATCACCGTGATGATACATATCGAAGGTTATGACTACATAGAAGAATTTTTGTGCAATATTTCAGCTAAATCCTTTTAGTGGTTTTCAAGTGATGCTCGGACATCGATTATAACCTGCAGACAAACAGACAAACGGCCAAGCAAACAAAAATTCTAAAAATAACATTTTTGGCATTAAAAAAAAAAAAAGGTATATCGCTCTTATACAATATACAATGTACAGTTTTCACCTCGTTAGTATTTCATTATATGTATAGATATAGCTTGCTGTGCCCGCGACTTCGCCTACGTGGATTTAGATTTGTTTAGTTTTTGGGCAGACAAATTGTGCATACGGGCTACGTATCTTTCTTTAGCACAACACATACACCATATTGGGCTATTCTTTTTTTTTGGCGTGTGGAATCCCCCACGGTCTTCACCCTATCGGTGACGATGATGGGGTGGGCGTGTCGGAATCGGACCGACTAAAACCATACGGTGTCCTCCCCAAGTGTCCATTGCTGGGCCCCCCTGGTAAGCCCTCGAAAGGATAACCCCAGGGTTACCGGTGGACTTTGGCCACCACCGCGGCCTCGCCTTGTGGGGTCGGGTTTTATCCCGCGTCGGTGAGTTGGCAGGCGTGTGTAGGACACACACACGACACACCATATTGGGCTGAAGAAGCTTTTGGGGAGACAAATTTTGCTATTCGTTGCAAATGCTTTTATGGGCCAACGTTGCACGCTCTTTACAGTATTTTTACAAATTCTACATTATAGACAAACTTTATTGCTTGTACTTTCATATGATGATAAATCATACCTTCGCAAGCTTGTTGTTTGGATCTAAAATGTCCCTATCGTGATCCCCAGGGGCTCGGATAACGAATATACTGGAGATCGTAGGTCTAGGTGTGATTTGTTAATTTTTTTACCTAATACATTTTATAAAGCTGATGTGTTTTAAAAGTCAGGTTAATATTTGTCAGTTGAGTTTCTCTTGGGTCCACCAACTTGATCAGAAGTATAGACTCTTGCAGCCTCAGCATGGCGGGACCAATGAAAGAGCAGGAAAATTTCCTCAACTCATTTCATTGGTCCAAGGGACTCGAGTGAAAAACGAGTTTATAGATTATCCGTTGGCGTTTACTCTACGTTCCGTCTATTATAGTTAGTTCTTTGATGTGCTGATCCATTTAATATTTCGTGACAACTTAGTAGTCAACTCAGGTGAGTTGTGCCGAATTGCTGCCATATTTTCAACTTATATATGATCAATTTATACCATTAATCAATCGTAGGTTTATCGGCCCTAACTTTCGTTAGAAGGTGGAACCTGGAAAATTTAGTTGGGGCAGACTGGATGTGGAAAACATCTGCTATTTAAATGGAAATTGTACTCATATCTTCACAAAAAATATTTTTTTTAAGAATCCTTGAACAGTTACTGAAACTACTAGTTGTATTCAGTTATGATGAGTATTTCACAAAAACGTCTATGTACTATATTCTACCTATACTAGACCGGCTGCTAAAAATGAGTTCTGAGATCCAGAGCCTAATTTTATTTGTTCCAGTTCAGCACTGCAGCGAACTTTAGTTCTTAACTAGTTGTTGCCCGCGAGTTCGGAATAGATCAAGGCATATATATATTTACTTCTGCAGTCTCGATCCCAACACATATGAAGTTATTTTATCGTTATATTATGTGCAATTATTTATTTATGAAGCCTTTTTCGGGTGTCTGATTCATCAATGTGTGTGAGCTAAACTTTTAAAACTAGAACTATGAAATTAGGCGTAGGTCCCTTCTATCACTTTATTATTGGGCCGGATGAGGTGGTGTGGTACACTCGTTTTAAATTGAAAATTCGTTCGAAATAAAGGTTTATATCTTACATCGACATCAATTCTGTCTGATTCTTTAATATAGTAGTTACCTGATATTCATTATGAAATATTTATGCGTCTCTGATCAACTTTTTTTAGGCGTGGGTTAGGTATAGCGTGATGAGTTTTAGACCGGATTTTGACCGTGTCTGAGTTTTTTTATATACAACTCAGGTGGCAAACAAGCTTACGGCCCACCTGATGGGAAGCGGTTACCGTGGCTTATGGCCTAGTTCTGCTGAAGCTCTTAAAGATCTACCTTGTACTAATAAAGTTGTCATTAATAATAGTTTACACCGATTTTGCTCTACTGCTCTTATCATACCTATAATAGTGTGATGATATACACACTTTATGACCATACCCAAGAAGAATGTTTATACAATTTTTTTTTTAAAAGACATCGATAATAAAAAGTAGACAAACAGACACACAGACAAAAATGCCAAAAATCACATTTTTGGCATCGGTATCGGTCCTAGAACACACATCAGTTATTTTTTTGGAAAAATATTAGTTTTCACCTCGTTATGATATTATTATATATAAAGATAGAAGATGTATAAAATTATTACAGATATTGAAATTTTTTGTATAATATGGCTTTATAATTTTCGCAGTGAAATCTAGTGTTTCACAACTCATTACAACTTAACTACGGTCGCTTTTGACATTAAACAAGATATTCGGTGGAACTAGACCATAATGTACATATAAACAGTATAACGCCAACGTAGGAGTATTATTGTACGCATTTGTGACAAATTGCTGTTTCAATAAAATGGCAATATTGAACTCCGTTGACTTGCTTGCTTTAATTCAATTTATCACACATCAGGATTTAATTCAAAAGTTATGGTCTATGAAAATGTTTCAACTAATACAATAAATAGCTGGTTGGAAGGACTGATGCGACTTCCATTCTGCAGAAACCATCAAGGCTTCAGATATTCAAGTAGCAAATGAGATACCAAGTATGTAAGGCACATGTTAATGGGGACTCACACAGGGTATCGACCTCGACCTCGCAGGACATACACTATTCAAATTAATGATGTATGTAGTATTGAAAAAAGCCTGCCCTTTTTTCACGAGCACTCGAAACTGGCAAGTATGCATGAAAGGTTCAATGACAGTAGAAGAAACTCATAATGTACTCAGTTAGTGTGATGGTACTTACCTGGACCTTACCTTACCTTTTTTTTATGGATGATAAGCTCACGTTTGACCTCTATCTCACCTGATCCTAAGTGACGATGTGGTCTATGATGGATCACGTTTGCCTAGAAGGAACCTATTCACTCGAGACTTGAAGATTCCAAGGTTATAGCTTTCCCGAAACACAGACTCAGGCAGGCAATTCCACTCCTTAGCTGTACGTATAATAAATGTGTCGCCGAAACGTTTCATGCGTATGAGTGGAATATCCACCATGTAGCTATGGTGCGTCGCTGTGCGTGTGGTCGTTCGTTGGTGGAAAGGGCTTGGAGGTATCAATGAGGTATCAAATTGTGCAATTCCAGCGCACACTCTCCGAAATGCATCCTGTAAAAAACCGATAGGCCTGCAACTTTGCGTCGATGTTCAAGGCTCTGAAGCCTTTTCTCGACGAGTGCATCGTTATTGATGAGCCTCTTGGCCCGTCTCTCTATTGTCTCAAGCGCTTCCAAGTAGTATTTAGCTGAGCCATCACACAGGTACGAGCAGTACTCCATACAGGATCGAACCTGCGCTTGGTACAAGTTGAGCAACTGTTCCGGTGTGAAGTACTGTCGCACCTTCGACAGAATACCCAGCTTTTTAGCAGCCAGCCTCAATGTAAGACCTAAAATTGAGGGTGGACGTCAGGGTAACGCCAAGAAGCTCGAGGCGATCGGTTATCGGCACGGATGCATTTCGGAATGTGGGGTTTGGCTGAAATTGACTTCGCTTGGCAGAGAAGAGACACGCCTGGGTCTTGGTAGCATTGAACTTCACCAAGTTAGTATCACCCCAATCGGAGACCGCCTTCAAGGACAAATTCAAACGCTCAACCATAGCCTCTCGGAGAGATCGGATCTGTCCCACGCTGGCTCGGGGGTTGGACTCGTAACTCTCGACTACTGTGCCTACCCAAAAGTACCGGGCTTGAGCAGGTCGTTAATGTGCAGCAAGTATAATGTAGCCGAGAGTCCCGACCCCTGAGGGACCCCAGCGTTGATCGCTAATCGGTTCAACATATTTAACGCTAAAATATATTTAAAAGTTTTATAGTTCGGACATTAGACATAAATTCATTCGCCATTTTTCTTCCACATTTAATATTGTTCGACTCATTCTTATTCTAATTAGGTTCTTCATAAAAAAACTTCCTATAAACCGATTACCCCGCCACTTACCCGGTCAATATGTCTTTGTCTTACCTTCGCGTATTTGTGAGTTATAAGTTGGCAAACTTTTATTGCAATCAGATGACCACAGTATGGAGCGCATAAAATACCAACAAACAATCAAAACAAATGGAACAGAATTCACTTCTGTCGATCTTGAAGGTCGTTGTGCTTTTTTATCTGAGTTGAACTGGCTATTCGTGCTAGTTTATTTTAAGTAATAAATAAATAAATAAATAAATATTGTACGACATTCTACACAGCGCTTTCTAGACCCAAAGTAACATAGCATAACATAACATAACAAAAACTCACGCCTATATCCCCGAAGGGGTAGGCAGAGGTGCCAGCACCCACATTTCGCCAGTTTATGTTTAGGTCCCAATGTAATAGGTGGCGAGCCTATTGCCATTAACCGGGCACTTATAAACCTGCGATAAATACACACAAAACTTCGAAAAGTCATTGGTGTGTGCCATGGTAAAACCTGGGATCGAACCCGAGACCTCGTCTCAGCAGTCCATTACCCATACCACTAGGCTACCGCGGCTTTTTAATTTTTAGTAAGCATAGTTTAACTAGTTTGTGTTATGGTTTATGCGGATAAACATACTTATATACTTTTTTTTTGTAAATACATACATATTATACATAGAAACACTCAGACCAATGCAAATATACATATTCATGCATACAAATATTTGCACTGAGCGGGAATCGAACCCGCGCCCCCAGTCGAATGCACTACCGCTACGCCACAGAGGCCGTCAAGTAAGTAATATTATAATACTATTATGATATAAGTGCGGTAAGTTGAAAATTACAGCCGAGGCGATTTTCCTTCTTACAAGAAAGCAGAGGCTGTAATTATCAAAGCGCACATATGTCATACGACGTTTTATGACATATTTGCGAGGAAATAAATAAAACTGGGACTTTCTTGAAGGAATAAATCTTTAATTACTTGCTTCAGCAATTATTAAAATTTGAACACTTTGTAAAATTGATTATTACATTGCCAGTTGGCATTTTTAATGTTGGCAAGTTATTATTATTAGTTACAATTTCACCAGAGTCTCTTCCACTCTCTTGAGTGAAAGTAGGAAAAACGAGACCACATACTTCTGCAGTCGGTGGTGGCGGCGGAGACGGCTGCGGCGGCGGCGCTGATGGTGGAATGTACGCGTGTGTGCTCGTAGATGGTCGAGAGTGAACACTTTGCTCCAAAGTTATATTCCTTGTAATGCGGGAGCTAATTCCTTCTTTATTTCACATCGAGTCATCTATGTAGCCCTCGGACACATAGATCGTGCTCGAGCGCAACCCTCCGTGGCGTTTTAGTGTCAATAAGTCCGCACCTGAATCGGCGAGCAATGTAGCCGATGACCTTCTGAAACTCTGCCCTGTGTATTTATGTGGATATTTCAAATTTAAGAAAGTGGTAATTTATTTCGGCATTGCTCCAGATTTATTTGCCAATGGGTTGGCTAGTGCATTTTCCATTTTGGTAATTTTGAAAAAATCTGTTAGTCATCGCTTTTGTTGAACGAACGCTTCGTGGTTCTTCACTATGTCGTAAAAAGGCCCTTATATTGTGAACGATCTTGGAATTTTCTTTTTGTTTCTTTGACCTGGAAAAGAAGAATCCGCCCATGGTTCTCGACATCATTAGTCGTGATGTTTGCCCACTCTTGACGTCTACATGCATCATTTATACCAAATATTAATTCAACCTGAAAAGAGATAAAAACAGCGTACAAAACACCTATATTGCAAAGCAATACGAAAATGAAAGAAGTTAATAACAATAATTTAGTTTCAACTGACCTTCTTTTAGGAACTTCTTTACATTGTCAGCCGAAAATACTTTCGACTTTTTACTCAGATGGCCATCTGGGCGTCTTTTTAGAAATGCCAGCAAGTTGGAGTATGACTTGATATAAATACCATGTTTTGTTATCACAGTGCTTTTAGCATTGAATAGTAGCACCACAATGAGCTTGACTTATATTTTTGAGAAAGTTTCATGAAATAGCATCTTTGCTTGTTTTCCTTTTTTTTTTGGAAGCCCCCACGGGCTTCACCCCATCGATGCCCTCGATGGGGTGATGATGAAATTTGGATACGCTTGTATACTTTCAAGTGTATTAAAATGTCATTAATGGACCGATAGATACTTCTATTCGTTCATTTTTCGGGCAAGAGTCTTAGAGTAACCTTTTGCGCTGCCTCTGAGACTTCTGTCGCTGTGAGACGCTGTCGAATTAATATATTCATCACTACTTGACGACATTTTCAAATAAAAACAATACAGCGAAAGCAAAAAGTGCGCGGAATAATTTTAATTGTTTTACCTTATTAAAAAAAAAACTCGTGAGTTTTACATTAAAATAACGTACAAGTACGTAATGAGATACAATACGATATTAAAATTGGAGAAATAAGAGGCCCTTTACGTGCAAATGTGTTATAAAAAAAACTATTAAAATTGATTCACAATAATTGGCGACGATGCAAAAACTAATAAAGCCGAATTAAAGACCGGTTAAGAATTAACAAACCATGTTGTTTTGCTTGGAGACGGGAGGGGGGGTCCTAACTGGTTTTGATAATAAAATATTTGCTGCACAGAATGATGTTTACCTTTCTAATTTATCGGCCTAGTGTCCTTGTACGGTGACATTTTACTTGATTATATAGTAAGTAGTAAGTAAAATGTCATACGGAAATATACGGTATGAATTAAAAATAAGAAGAACTACTCACAGAGAACGACCCAATTTCATTTATTTGTATATATATGTAGTATTGATGATAGAATGATATAATTTAAGCGACGGTAGCTTAGTGGTTAAGGAGTCGACCCTACGATCGAGAGGTCCCGGGTTCGAATCCTGGCCATTACACTACCGACGTGAACCCACTCCTAACACAAGCAATTTAGCTTAGCTGGAGGGGTTAGGGGGAATATTAGTATTTAGTATTAGTATTTAGTATTAGTATTTCGGTTACTAATATTCTTTAAAAAAATAAAAAAAATAATACGAACATTATTCGCGATAGCCCAGTTTCGTACGTAACGGACTGCTGAGACGAGGTCTCGAGTTCGATACCCAGTCGCCCCGGGCACACACCTCTGACTTTTCGTAGTTATGTGTGCATTAATAAATGTTAATTATCGCTCGCTTAATAATGTGCCCGGTAGATGGTAATAGGCTCGCCCCCTATTACATTGGAACCTTAACATAACTGGCGAATCGTGGGTGTGTAATACACCTCTGCCTACCCCTTCGGGGATACAGGCGTGAAGTTATGTTATGTTATGTTATTCGTTTACAAAGTCGGTTAGAGGTAAGAAAGATCTTAAATATTTTTATTTAAATTTGCCACGATGTATGTTTTCTAGTATTTGCTGTGATCGTGAGGTTCTAGCTCCAATTAGGGCAACATTCCATTGCGCTTTTATAAGGATATTCCCAGTACCAGCATGTAACCTGGGAACGAGCATGGTAGATGGGAACAGACTGGCACTCGACTCCCACACACCATTTATAACGTTAGAGAATATTGCATTACATTTGTGGTCTAACTTTTTTATAACAAATTGTAACATAAATTGTTGGTGATGTTATACCCTAATATAACAAAATGTAAAAACATGATATAACAAATTATATATATGGTCACATGTTTTACAATGTGTAACGAGTTGAACCAGTGTGGCGGCGTTAGTGACGTATAACATTCTTAACTTGTTGTAGCAAAATGTTACAGTCTGTTGTAAATGTTTTCGTGCTACACAATATTTTAAGACGCTTTATAACTGCGGTATGGGAGTACCTTTATATGCGACAATTATCTAGAGCTGTCATCCAGTCTTGAGTGTAGAATTTTCGATTTTTTGTCGCTGTTTTGGATGACGTATGTCGGTTCAAGCCCGACATAACCCCCGCTGGCCGGCGGAGGGGGGGGGGGGGGTATACGAATGAATTTCCGAACGAAAAAAAAAAGTTATCGTGGACAAATAAACAAATAAAAATAATGAAATTGCCATCCAGTGTACTTTATTAATCACTATAGTGATACAATACATTTATAACCAAAAAAGTTGTATGGTATGATAAGCAATCTTCTTATTTTTGACTTCAGATGATTTCTGTTTTCAACTAATCTACTACCATTTTAAGTTACAATTACCCAGTAATTTCTTTAACTCCATTAAATTAAATTAAATTGACGTTGTATACAGGGCAAGGTGCTATCCACATATCTGACGCTTTCGGCATTACGTTACCACCACTTCTAGACCGCTACTACTTTTATTATGGCATATAAAATCAAGAGGAAGTATTCCACAGCTATGGCTTGTGTGCCAAAATGCTGAAAAAAAATCAAAATAATTTGCAAAGGCTCTAACTACTGCTAAGAATATAATCGGTTCCTAGACAAGAGCGTTGTAGCACTAGTTCTACACAATCGACAAATGCCTAGTTTCGAGGGGAGGTCATAGTTGAACCGTTCGCACAGTTTTGAACCGCTCAATTATAAAGTAGAAATAAACTAGGAATTCAATGCAGGGTGCGACTAAAATAAATTGAGCTGAGCGAGCAGGACTCCTACTTGAAAATAAGACATCTTACTGCCGCGCGCTCGTTAAACGGTTTTTCGGTGATTATTCCTCAATGGTACATTGTATTTGAACAGTTGAAACTCTAAACACTCAGCGGTGTCTACACTATCACCATGGCAAATTTGGTCAAGAACGGTATTGTGGTTCCGGAGGAGTACAGTCTCGACCAAACGGCTTAGCCACGTATAAGAGCTTCGCTTCGCTCAGCTCAATTACTTTTGCTCATCTAAACGTGTGTTTATGTCTATTACTACTTACTTTTGACTCTCAATGATCATAACTAATCATGGCAATGTTTTGTGTGACGTGATTGGCCATTGGTCATACTTTAGTGAACGAATTTCAATACTAAGGAGTTTGAGGGAATTACTCTTGATTTTATATGCCGCGACTTTTAGAATCCAAACCTCTTTAACCTCTAATATTCTCATTAAACAGACTGGGCCTTTGAGGGTAACTCACGGGATTATTTAGATAACTCGCAATTTGATCCCTATTCACGAAGAAAAATGGTTGTTGATCCAGTGGTAGTACACTCAGACGATTTGCGTAGTCCCTCTGGCCATTAAGTTGTGCTGGAAGTGGTTCTTCTTGAAAACGGTCTTCTAAGCCTGAAGTTAAGATAGTTGGATATCCGATTGGGCGACTTCCAGCGAAAAATGGGCGCTGACATAAACATGGCACAACGGTCAGAATGAAGACTAGTGCTATTAGAGACATGGTGACCTGAAAGGCACAAAAAATGACAGATTTGTAAAAAAATATACAGTGGGTATATGGGGCCCCATTAAGATCTTCGAAACTGAAGCTAATCTCAACTGCAAGCTGGTACAGCTGCTGATTGCCAAACGAGACTCTGACGCTGGCTTTCCTATTTTTGACGACCTCTGGGGCGTAACGGTAGAGCGTTCGACTGCTAAGTCAGAGCCACTGGTTCGATTTCTCGTTCAGTGAAAATATTTGTTTGCATAAATATATATTTGCATTGGTCGGGGTGTTTCTATGTCTAATATATTTGTATTTATAAAAAAACGTATATAAGTATGTTTATCTGCATGCAAGAATCTTTTTATTTTCGTGCCGAAATCTCTTCGGTTAGCCCCTTCCCCCCGCCGGCCAGCGGGGGCGGTTATGTCGGGCTTGAACCGACTAAAACCGCACGCCGTCTCAGGTCTTAAGACGCCGGGGTGTAAGGTTGCCCATAGATCATATCCCTAGCACCCCGACTGACCCTGGGCCATCTCCGGTTTCGAGATGGCCCCCTCGGGTTAGGGAACCACGGTGTCCTCGTCTTGCCCCGGTTTGGGGGAGGAGCGCTAGGCACCCCGTCCCGGCCTGCTTCTGCTGGGGTGACAGGTGGCCTCACCTGCCACCCCCACGCCTGCGCTCATGGAGGACGTAGGTCGTTACCCATGACACAACCTATACTTAATTTGGGTCTAGATAGCGCTGTGTAAAATGTCGTAACATATTTATTTATTTTATCAAGTTAGGAGGTCAGATGACAGTCGCTTCCATTAAAGCCCTATAAGAGCCAAACTAAAACGCGAAGAAGGAATACGCGAATCCCAGACTACAAGGTGAAAGTGTCGAATGCAGCCGGGATGAACGCTGCAAAACGAAAGTTGATGATGAGTTGTATAGTTCATTCAACCACTTAACGGTCAGAGTACGCAACAGAATCAGTAGATACCGCTAAGTTTGAAGCTATACTTGAGCAATTATAAATAGAGTAGGTAGTACGGCATACAGTATAGGTCTTGGGTCAAGAGTATGATTAGTACAGGACCGCGTGAAGTGGTAAGAACAAAGGGTTGCAGTCGGCAGTGGAACTTCAGGCTTTGAACCTATAATATTATAACCTATAATAATCGCTACTTGATGAATGAAAAATGACTTAGTATGAAAGCTCAAACACCCCTTTCGATCTTACAGGGTATCTTTTGTTGATGGACTGACCCAAAAGTTAAAAAACTTATTATTCTTGCTAATGTGAATTACAAAGACTCGTTTGGCTCATTGGATTTATATTCAGAAATGAAAAAAGAAAAGTTTTTAAAAGTTCTAAACTTAGGAAAGTTAGCGAAAGTTTTAAACCTAGTATTAACTTAGGCAATCATTTAAGATTTCAAGACTCAAAAATATTAGTATATTGTTCAAGATAAAGAAAAAAATAAAGTTAGGTATTAAAAATTAAAGATAAAAAATAATACCAGATCAGATATGAATTCAGTCACTAAAACTACTCTAATTTTGTGTGTAATAATTAATAATAAAAAAGATAAAATAAAAAATAAAGACAATGTCAGTTATTAAATAAAACAATATAAAATAACTTAAAACATGAAGTAAAGAAGTTAGAAGGGCTTGTAACTTCTTTACTTCAATGCTATATATATATATATTAAATATAAAAAAATATATATTTGATATATTATAATTCATAAATATATAATAATAGCTCTTGTTGTACAGTGTACAGTCGCCCTCAGAAGTAGCTTCACACATTCCAAGTAATCGATTACCTTAGCTCTTAAACCTTGAATAAAATAATAAACAAATTATATAATTTATCAAACTTTAAATAAAGTATTTATAATAGAAATATATTAAACTTATCTTCCAGGTATTTAAAAAAACTCATAAGTATATCAAAATTGTTTATTGATTCATTTTGATGTAAAGATCCATTGTACATTTATAATATTCAGCAACTTTTAAAGGCGACTGTTTCTCTAATGAAAAACACCCTAAATAAATCTACAAGCCCTGGACTTTGCCGTAAAGATTTTCGATATGAACCCATACTGACGAAGCCTGATAGACGAAACCATCGCTGTCTTTAAACTTAGATATAAACACAGCCTTAGTATTATAATGGCCAAGTATTTATATAAAAAAATACATTTAATTCTTACTTACTGTTACGAATTTGGCAGTAATATCAAAACCAGATGCAATTAAAAAATGTCAGTAATAACACTGCGTACACAAATAATTTCAATTATGTATATACTGCACATTTAAAAAACATAGGTAGTCACAAAACAAGTGAATGGTAAAGTTATCAAAACTGGAATGATTGCAAGTAAAAACAACGAACAATATATATAGTACTGCAGTTCATGTGCATTGATACTTATAGGTATTGCCTACAAAATATTACATAGAGTCACATATTTATAGAATATACGTTATGGAAATTAGGCAACTCTTGGAGACTTTTAACCGTCCCATCTCCCCTACCCCATGTAACGCGACGTAACTTTTTCTTTACCCTGCCCCTCCCCTCTAGAAAACGTTACGTAGCCACAAGCAAGTGACGATTTTTACCTGAAAGTCGCTGAAAGTCTAATTTTAATTGCATCCCTAAGTACAATACAGTACAAAAACTAATGAAAAAAAAACTATCACAGCTGTTGATAAATATTTTTTTGCAATACATTTGGAGTTTAAAACAAAAAATATTCACTATTCTGTAATTCAAGCAAGAAATCTTTTGAAGGTAAAAAGATTTTCAAGTGGCCATTCTATTTGAAATTTTGAGAAAAATAAAGTTTTATTAAATGCGTAACAAAAAAATTCTACGCTTCCGTTCTGAAGGGTTAATAAAATCTCAAACCCGCAGTTAAATTAGAACTTTATTTTTCGGGAGAGTAAAATATGTATAAAACAGCCCTGTCTATTTGTTAAAATCAGCTTTCATTAAAGCACTCGCTCATGCAAGTGCATTACTTGTAAACCGCGAGTAAAGTCATCCTCACCCTAGATTCATAATCATTGACTCATACAGGATTTAAATACTAATGGGGGTATGTGATAATTTTCACTGGTTATCCAGTATTAAGTAAGTATCTGGTAATATTGATTGATTGGATAAAAATTCCAGATTGAAGTGATGATTTGACGACCTCCGTGTCGTGGCGGTGTAGCGTTCGACTGACACGCGGTGGTGGCGGGTTTGATTCCCACTGAGTATAATTAATTCTCTGCATGAATATGTCTATTTGCATTGAACTAACTAACTAACTAACTTACTAACTATTTGAATAGAACCCGTAACACAAGCCAGTTAAGCTATGCTTACTTTGGGTTTAGATAGCGTTGTGCAGATTGTCCTAGAATTTTTATTTACATATTAAGTGTTTAAAATGAAATTCCCTTCTAATAAATGTGTTAAAAAATAAACATGATAAGTATTCTGAATTATAAATTTACTTCTAAAATTGGATTCCATAAATGGTCGTCCATAATGGTCATCTATGGCAATCGTTACGGGTAGTTGGAGCCCTAAGAACAAGGCCCTAAGAGCCACAACTGATCTAACTATAGAACTTCGATGTCGCCAATGGGTTGTGGAGATTAGATGGCAGTCGCTTCATGTAAAATATCGAAGTTTGACCGCTACTTAGTTACATCGGAAACCGACCGCAACTGGGTTGAGAAAAAAACTCGGAGGATACAATCGTAATGTTACCAAATGGTAATTCTGTTTTGAAATCATGAAACGGTATCCTTTGAACAAGTTAAGAAATGTTACAAACTCCACAACTCAGTTTTTTACCCAATAGTTAATAATCAAATACTTAGTTTGCCCAAGTCTGTGCTTTCTTTCTCAAACCTTGCTTCACCATATTATATTAAGGAAATTGGCAAAGCTAATCTTTCCTTAACTTAATTTTTGCCAGCGATAGCATTCGAGAAAGAATTCAGAACACGTCAAAATTTCAACAAGCATTTATATACAGGCGTGAAGTTATGTTTATGTTTTTAACATACTTAATTGAATGTTTAGGTGTACAGTGCTCTGCCAACATCCTTGAGTCCCATGACGTTATATGTATCAATGTAGATCGGCTAAAATAATAACACATTCAATTAATGTCCTCAAAGCCACATTCAATACGTTTATTTCGGAAAATAAGTCTATTAAAAAAATATAATATCAGTTTTGGAGTCAGAATAGAAAACTAGAAAAAAAGCAAACGGTTTTATTTTGCATCCCTGTATTTAGAAACGTTGCCTAGCATTACTACAATCAGCCATAAGGTCGCGTACAATGCAATTTCAAGCCAGTGCTACTAATATGTCACTGCATTTAACATTATTACGATAAGGCATAAGGACAAACCCTAAATAACCATAACAGTGAGTTATAGTAGAGTTATGATATCACGACATAATGCAGATTATATTGAGCTTGCTATATCTTTGCATAAACATCATAGATAAATAAGCCTGAGAATTAGAGATTCTCACCAATGACGAAACTTGACGTCATCAATGTGTAGTGTGACGGAACTTTTATTTTTTCGTTCAGGAATCCACACGGATTCCCTCCCCCGCCGACCAGCGTCTCGAGTGTTTCGGGTCTCAGCCGAGAGGGCCAATAAGGCAAACTACGACTTTTTGTGACGTAGTGATTACGTAGAACATTTCATTTCCTAAAAACATCTGAAACTAAATATTCTTGCATGAATTGAGTTTACTTTTAGAAGTTTTTATCGAAAATGTCTCATGTGATGGTTTGTAAATACTTGCCTGCCCGCACTACGGGCACAAAATATGCAAAATCGATTTTATTTCGCCGGCTATAGTGAATATTGCTGCCATGCATTCGTCCTACATGTGTAATATTAGTGAAAATTATGAAAGGATGATCGAGGTGTTAACAGGTCACGGCCGATGGATCTATCATCTGGCTAATAGCTTCTAAAAATTGCCTTTAGTCAAAATCTTCTATGAATTGGAAACTATGTTAAATACTTTGTTTCTGGGCAAAATACGACATAAGGGAATTGCTCGCTTGTATATGGAGGAAACTAACGAAAAAAACCTTCCTTTTGGTGAATTGACTTTGGAGTACTAGCGTTTATAACCGTTAAGCATTATTCAGACAGGAGACTGAAAATTGCCCCCACCAAGACCTTTGGGGTCAAACCAACCACATCTGCAATTTGTGAAATTTTTTTTTTATAAAAAGATAAAATATTTTTCGTATTCCATATACGCAAAATATTTCATCTTTGTATAAGAAATTTCTTTATCAAAACCTACCTACTGTTACACCTGGGCTATGTAGGTACAGCAAGCTGCAAACTAAGCGCTGTGTCAGCACCCTCGTCACCTGGGACTATGTATATGTACCTACGTCATTGTATGAAAGTCGTGATTTAATTAATGTTCCTATGTAGAGGAGTATTGTTGTAAACATGCCTTCAGAACTAATTGCTCAATTACTTACTAAAAGAATAAAATGATGTGTGACAGTCGTCAATCCACGAGTCTGCGTAGCATGGCACTGTAAACTCAAGTCTCTGGAGTGTGTTTGCCCAATGAAATGAGTCGTATTTGTCACGTGACCAATTTTTCTGTGAACTTATTGGTCGAAGGGACTCAAGAGACACGAATATTTCCCATCATGCTGAAGCTGCAGGAGTCTACTTTATCTTACAAAACAATGTTGTTTGACAATCTCCGTGGCGTGGTGGAAGAGCGACTGCTATATTGGAGGTCGCGGGATCAGTGCTATATTTGTATGCATGAATATGCTATACAATATGTATGTATTTACAAACGTCAAAACTTAACTTTGCTGTAGAGCTTCTAGTCTTGACAGACAGACATACAGAACATTTATTAGTGAAATGAGTGGACATATTTGCGGTTTTTGGATTTTTCCCTTTACTTGTGCTATAAGACTTTCGTTAACGCAAAATATGATTCTAGCTCAACGAGAAGATACACTTTTAATATCTTAAAAAAAATCACGAAAGAATAGAAAGATTGATAGTGTATATCAATCTTAATCAAATTAAATATGTTAGTCACTTTAGGCATATCATATACATAGTGATTGCCGTTGATATCAAGCAATTTCATTTTATAACTTCTAAAATATCGTAATATTAAAACTTTCGCGCAACAAAAATTAACAGTGCGTGTCAGTGCCGGTGGGTCTCTCTCAGGGCCACCTTACACCCCGGAGTCTGAAGACCCGAGACGGCGTGCGGTTTTAGTCGGTTCAATCCCGACATAACCACTCCCACTGGCCGGTGGGAGGTATCCGAGGGGATTTCCTCATAAAACAGAAATATCACCTGATAAACTAATAACTTAAGCTTAATACAACTAAATCAGAATCAAGTAAACGATGCCTTATCGAATTATTGAAGTTATCTTCAGTCCTTTGCAAAAACTAACAAAGTGTACAAAATCCGATATCATGTTCCAATTAAACTGTTTCTTAACCTTATAATTAGGCTATAAAACTTTATCCTTTGATCTTCTGACGCTACGTGAAAAGTAATTGAAGAGTAGAGCTCTTCAATTACTTTTCACGTAGCGTTTAGCTCCACGTTTAGCTTTTAAATTAAAATTTTACGACTTTTCAAAGTTTTTGTTTGACGCTTAAGAAGCCAAACGTATTTCACTATATACAGATTACAGTACATTATTTTATGGTTACCATAATCTATGAACGCATGAGGCATCATCGGCACATTGCTACCTGCATAGGGAGGGCGGATGAAAAAAAAGAGGAAAATAGCAAAGGAAAACAGCAAAATTAAATTTAATAGGGGAACCTCGAAATGTAAATAGACAATAGGGTATGGGAAGGAAATGTGCAATGATAGAAGGAAAATGAACATGGGAGCTTAGGATTCTGGTACTCTCTCGACCCGTAAGAAATAAAATTTCAAGTGGTATTCCGTCGGGTGAGGCGACCTATTCATGCTGGGAAAAGCAGGTTTAAAGTAAATAACCATGACATTCAATGGATATTTTTGGGGTATGGCCTGGGCCCAAGATAACCTCACTTGCTAATAAGCGCAAAAGGCTCTGGTTCTTTGCTCTCGAGATTGGGCGGTAGGTCGGCAGTCGTTCCCGCAAAAGCCAAAACAAGCCAAATCAAGAAGGAAAAGCTTCGTATGCAAAGCATGCAACTGGGATTAAAAAACTGTGTTGATGATGATGATCTATACTTTCTCTATTTATTTAACTTCTGACAGCGGCTTCAGTATGTAACTGTTGCATTTATTGTAATAATAAACTAAGATATGCGCGGCCAAAAAAATATATAAGCTGCTTAATCATATGTATCTATTTATAAGCCATTCGAAACACTAAAATGCTTTGAAAATAAACGTCTCGATTAAATTAAAATATAAATAATTCACTCGCCCAATAAAAACAGTTATATTTTACCGCATCCAGTGTTGAGATAGAATGTATATTAATACAAATTATAGAATCGCAAGTAGGTAATCGATTAAACTTATTTGTATTTTATGTCGACTATTAAAGCCTTATGTTTGTAGTTGTTGATTATTGTACTTTTAATGGAAAATATCAAAATGAGGATTTTGAGAATGAGGAAAGTTGAGGGATTAAATGTTGTCACTAATAGTTACTAAGTATGTTATGTGAAAATAATTAAAATAAGTACTTCAATATTATTTTATGATAATTAACCGAGGTTAATTATTATTTTAGTCAATAACAAGTAAACGCCTTGCGCACATAAAAGAAGTTTACAAAAAAATATAAAATATCGAGCAAATTTAAAATAGCAATGTGTTAAATTCATTGCAACCTCTTCAGAAATAAAGTCGATTGTTGTTTGAAATCGAATAGGTTACACATTAAGACAACTAACGGGTCCGCCAAATAACTTTTTTTTTGTTTTAAATGCTATAAAAAAAACTACTGAATATTTTCTCAAATTTCTTTTTTTATTTGATAGTACAATCCTTCCGGTTAATAATGGAAAATAATTTCATTCAAATGGCATGCAGTAGCCTACACGATCGGTCCAATTTTTAAGCACATTATCGATTGTGTGCAGCTGTATTCCACCAATGGCTTCACGAATATTGTCCTTTAAAGCATCAATTGTCTCTGGCTTGTCGGCGTAACACTTATCTTTGACGGCACCCCACAAATAATAGTCCAACGGTGTCAAATCGCAGCTCCGAGGTGGCCAAACGACATCAGCTCTGCGGCTGATAATGCGATCTTCAAAAACAGGGTGCAAAACATCGAGTCTAGCTTCGGCTGTGTGGCACGTAGCGCCGTCCTGTTGAAACCAAATGTTGCCAATATCCTCCTCTTCAATTTTTGTGAACAAAAACCACCTTGCTCATTTTCGAAGAAAAATGGCCCAATTATACCTCTGGACCAAAATCCGCACCAAACAGTGACTCGTTATTATATTATAATATATGTAATATTCAATTAAAGAGGGATTTACGGTTATAAGCCTGAAATAAAATTGCAATCGGAATTCACACAATGGGAATTCTAATTTAAATTTTACAAAACTGAAAAGAGGACTAAGTACCTACTAAAAAAAGATGATTCCCTATTTTTTCTTTCAGCAGATCGGGTCACTCATCAGTAGTCACTCAATCGTACTGGAAAACAAAATAACAGTCACTGCGGAGTGGTCTACGAATAGGCTATTGTTTTAGAAAAAGTTCAGTAATTATCTGGGACATCCGGTAGGAGAGGTCACCGTGGTGCCTCTACAACCTCTCCTCCATGACGGGCCTCACCGCCACGATGGTAGATTCTCCCCTTGGTTGCTCAAGTCGCACCCTCCATGTTTCCATGAGTTCCTGGCGGAACTGGGACCGCTGAGCCCTGATTTCTCGGGGCTCCATTTTCTTGCGCCATTGGTACAACGACGCAAGGGCCCTCGCTTGCAGATCCCATGGAGGGGTCCCGGCTAGGAGACATGCCACTTTGACGGAGATCGTGCGATATCCCCTTATGACTCTGACGGCCATCGCTTTCAACGGGCTGTTTATAACGGCCGCCAGACGTTCCGCCCATACGGGGGCCCGATATAGGCCCATGCTTCACACGATCCCCAGCTACAGTCAGCTAATGGATGCTTAGGTACTCAGTTTTAAAATTATAGACAGATAGAGAGACGGATAATCGTATGTAGATACGTGTGGAGGAGGCTTTGTTTGAGTGGAGCACATCGGGATATTATCATCGTATTCCTAGCGATTTTCCAGATGCGTCCTAAGTTTGTTGACTTTTACGAGAGTGACTACCGTCTGACCTCCCAACCCCGAGAGCCTGTGCCAGAGCCTCATTCGTTGTTTAGCAGGTGCACCGACTAGCGGGTGAGGTTGACTCGAAAGTGTTGGTAGGGCCCTGCATTTTATATACCAGAGAAATTTTGACAGGTATTTTTTGTAATCAAGTATTCCCATTGTAATCTAAAATCTTTTTTTTTTTGTGACAGTTTACACAGCGCATTCTAGACCCAAAGTAAGCATAGTTTAACTAGCTTGTGTTATGGGTTCCAGACCGCGGATAAACATACCTACTTAAATACTTTTTTTTTTTGTAAATACATACATATTATACATAGAAACACCCAGACCAATGCAAATAGACATATTCATGCATACAAATATTTGCACTGAGTGGGAATCGAACCCGCGCCTCCTGACGTAGCAGTCGAATGCACTACCGCTACGCCACAGAGGCCGTCAAAGGTATTGTTTCGGATCAGCTGGTATTGTTTAAATATATAACAATGATTCCTTTCTTTCTTATTCAGGCAGTGTATTTTGACATTAATTCCCATTCCTATAATTTAAAATTCCAGTCTTACGCGCATGGTTTAATCTCTTTGTGAAATGCGCGAGGAATACTAAAATGCGACGAGGAATCGTCGAGCGGAACGCGACCCATAATATTCAAAATTGAAATATCGGAATAACTGAGCACAGTTATTTGGCAGTTTCATATCCGTGGACGTATTGTTTTTGAAATTTCAAGCTGTTTTAGGCACTGAAATATAAAACATCGAAATCTCTTGAAAAGATAATTATAATATAATTCCTTACAAAGCTTTGAAGATATAAAAAGATTAAGAAATAATAAAGCATCATTATTCGAGCGGTAATTCCGGTTGGTTTGGTGCGCTGGTTCCAACTGGTCTGGTGCGCTGTCCTACTCTTGCTTCACATGAATGGTTTATCTAGGCTTTTACGATAGCGACTGGCGTCTGACTCTCCATCCCTACGCCAGAGCCTCATCCGTCAATCAGGCAGCGGGCTCCATTCACCCAAGAATGAATAATTTATTAAGCTTGGTAATACCAAATGCTCTTTACCTAAATTTTTTCTTACTAAATTATCGCAAATAAAATAAAAATAATCGTATTTATGAAAACAATTGTGATTACAAGAAGCGAAAGGCGTCTACCAGGATCGTAGCAAGTGGCAAAACATTGTCTCTGCCCACCCCAATGGGAAAGTGGCGTCAATTTATGTGTCTAAATTATCGCAGTTTTAATAAAGTAAATAAAATAACTTAATGGCATTGCATCTTCTATCTAACATAATAAATGGATTTTTTATTTGAACTCAATCTTATATTAAATGTCTAAATTTTATTTGAGGCACTAATTTTGTGTACCTTAAAAATATACAATGTACAAACTCAAAATTTAGCCAACCGCAATAAAAAAAACTATTCGTGAACCCCACAAATAGTTGACCCAGTTGCGTGTCTAGAATAAATGTAAAAGTAAATGAAGTGAAAGTCATTTTGTTACCTTCCTCGATTTTCTTGATCGACCGATTTAGTAAGGTAAGCTTGGCCACAGGATACATAAAAGAAAAGAAAGTACAGAGGGATCATTGGTTTTAGCGTCAAGTAGCAGACATTTTTATTGCTATAAAAAGTACTTGTGTACCTCTTTTAAAGTAGGAACCTGGAATGCTTTACCACACACGTGTTCCCTACTTCTTAAAATCCCGGGTTCTTTAAGCGGAGTGTTAAAAAGCATCTATCGAGGCCGTCAAGGTAGAGACCACCATTCTAGTGACAGCATTTTATTCCAATGGTATACACTATTAGGTAGAGTGCGGTCAATTGACGGGCCAAATATAAAAAAGCGGCCAAGTGCGAGTTGGACTCGCCCATTAAGGGTTCCGAAGTAGCAAGTAACATAATAATGCTTTTTTTTTAAATTTTATATTTGAGTTGATTGAATGAAAGGCAAATTGCGGTTTACGATTTATGACGTATTAAAAAAAACCACTTACTGGATCTCGTTCAAACCAATTTTCGTTGGAAGTTTACATGGCAATGTACATCATATATTTTTTTAGTTTTATCATTCTCTTATTTTAGAAGTTACAGGGGGGGATACACATTTTACCACTTTGGAAGTGTCTCTCGCGCAAAGTATTCACTTTAGAAAAAAATGAAATTAGAAACCTCAATATCATTTTTGAAGACCTATCCATAGATAATACACACGTATGGATTTGATGAAAAAAATATTTTTGAGTTTCAGTTCAAAGTAATTTAATGTTTTTATTTTTCTATTTTTGTGTGAAAATCTTAATGCGGTTCACAGAATACATCTACTCATCAAGTTTCAACAGCACAGTTCTTATGGTTTCGTAAAAAAGTGGATGTGACATACGGACGGACAGACAGACAGACAGACATGACGAATCTATAAGGGTTCCGTTTTTTGGCATTTGACAACGGAACCCTAAAAAGCTAAATAACTCCTAAATTCAAAATATATAGTTAAAACAAGACAAAATAAGAATAGAAAAATTCCAAACGACGCGATAGAAACAACCTACGCTGTGTGCGATAGTGCGTACAACCGCTATGCCGGGTATCCGAAGGGATTTCCGCACGCATGGACACTTGGGAAGGACACCGTGGGTTTTAGTCGGTCCGATTCCGACACGCCCATCGTCGGCGCCGATGGGGTGAAGCCTGAGGGGGTTTCCACAAGCTAAAAAAGATAAACGGGTTGTATGTATGAATGATTATGTAGTTTGGTTATTTGTTCTCCTCGTGACCGTGGCTGCTGAAAAACCAAAACGTCAGGGTCATTATTAATAATAAAATAACGCCAAATAAATAGCGGTCGAATTCGTTACAAATATTTTTATTTCACTTGATAGCAATTACTCCTATGCAACTATATATAATACAAACTTTTGATAGTAATTCCATAATCATCAACCTAGATTCCCTAACTGATGTGACCAAGTGGAAAATAGCAAATGACACATGCATAATGACATGGCAGTTATTGTTGCGGCAATAATAGGGGCGTAATGATTTCATTTTTCTAGCACTAATCATTACTATTTTCCAAGTATATGAGTCAATGTTAAGTGCAGTTTAATATGCGGGCTGATGTTGATAAAAATCACTAGCGGCACACCCATAAACTAACGTCGATATTTAGAGAAAATTTGATATTTCTCACATAGATTCGACAAATGTTTGTGAAAGCTATGCTTTTCCTAGCCTGCATTCGGACTAGGAAAGCATAACATTCCTAGATGGATATCTTGAATAAAATGTGAACGTTTGAAGCGGTTTTCTAAAGATAATACTATCAACAAGTTTCCAAAGGCTCACATGTCGGATTTACTTTCATGATACACGCTTAAAGCGTTACGTTCTTTGATGTTATATACTGTTTAGGATAATATATGCACCTACCGACAACAGGAAGACGACGTATTTTGTTTAAAAAATAAATATATTTATAAGAATTAACGCAATCATGGTATAGGTCAAAGATTGAATTAGGTGAAGTGATATAATATCTGGATATTATATCACTTCACCTAATTCAATCTATTTAGTGGAGAGTGAAATTTTCTGCAATTACTCAGTCATTGCCAACTTTCTTTATTATCAAATATAAAAATATTACATTTACTTGCTCTTTAATTTCATCAGTTCATCCAGTAATCATATTTGCTATACAATTAAGCCAGTTCTCAGATATCCATACATCACATAATATTATATCCCTATCATTGGAAAAAATAACGAGCAAATAAAAACTACTACTAAACTAGAACTATTTTAGCTCACCGTATTTTTCTGAGGGTGACTGTACACTGAAGCAGTAAATTAAGTAGATTAAAACCAACCATCTATGTTCCGTAACCTAAACCATTCTGAACAGCTCTTCACTGTAACCCAGAATATAAGTTTAACTTGAGAATTTTTTTACCTTCTTTTAACCCTATTGTCAGTGGGAGGTAGAACTGATAACCTTGAGACTTTAACTCCGATTAGATTAGCTTTGTAATCAAATAATATAATTTTTATATTATGTTACTTACTTGCATGTTTATTGAATTAGTACCTTCTAAACTGTTATGTCTAACACTGATAACACCCACAATAATGGGATATAAGGTCACAAAAGGATGAAATAACAAAAAAAATACATATAAAGACCAAATGAAAAGTTTTAAATTAATTATATATATATATAATTAATATTAATAAGTAAGTTTGAGATTAGAAAGTAAAATGAATAGGTAACAAACTACATATTCATATTATTTTTAAAAATTTATGGTGCTCGATAATAATTGCTGTAAGTAACTTATGCATAAAATTGCCAGCTTATCCAATATGAGACATTGACTAATGTACAAGTCAATGACTTTAGCCGCTCTTAATGTAATTCAAGGACTGTAAATACATATACACACATAAAGATTTTATGCATTCTCTTTAACTTCTATCAAGATTAAATTAATCACCATGCTGAATAATATCTACCTTCTAGACATGAAGCAACTTACTTTCTAAATGCAGAAGCCCTAGAAGGAGTTATGACAGCATGCTGGTGATTCGCAAACAAGTGTAATTGAGTTTAAAGTCTTTCAGTGCGAGTCCGATTAAATCAGCATCGGCAAGTGACACCCAATCAATCGTTTATGATTAACGAGCTCTGAAATTTGGGTGTCATAGATGATCAGATGAATGGACAGATACTAATGTCATATTATTATGCGTAATAGGTAGATACGCTTTGAAAATATTATATTGGCCTTTGCTTGAAATTATACTATTGAAAATTTGAAGAACTTTTCAGACGGAACCCGATAGCGGCGTAGTGGTTAAGGAACATTACGATTGAGAGGTCGTAAGTTCGAATCTGTTCAGCGGTATTCAAGTGAAGTTTAAACACCGATAATAAAAAGCAGACAAACATATAAACAGACTAACATTCTAAAATTCATCTTTTTGGCACCGGTATCGTTCCTAGCACATAGCAATTATTGTTTTGAAAAAATATTCAATGTCGTAAGTGCACTCAAAGCTGATCAAAATAAATCATACTTTGAAATGTATGTACATAGAATAACGTGGTTTTATTGTCGTTGTGTATATACTAGCTTATTAACAAAAAAAAAATCTAAGCATGTTTACCCGCAGTCTAGAACTCGTATTAAAAGCTAGTTGAGCTGTACTTTCTTTAGATCTAGATAGCTCTATATAGTAGAGTCCTCCTAGATAATTACTAATATATATTAAACGCCAGACACATTTTGCTTTGTATTGTCACGTATTGACAATAAATTTGTAGACGCGTTCGAACTTCTACTCTTTGTCGCTCCCTCGTGGATTGCTATTATTATCATAGCAGGCATGAATAGGTTGAAATGTTAAAAGTGACAACATATTTTCAAAGAAAAAAGGTTTGGAACCAATCAAACATACTTTACAGCATTGTGATTTTCCTGTCAACAATCATTATTGGTTACACCCTATTGCTTCTCAGCAGAAAATATAGATACAGCACACAATAACAAAAGAGCATAATATTATGAGTTACGTCCGATACAAGGATATTGTTCCAGGCAGTATACAATGACAAAAGAGTATTGTGAGTGAGGACAGATGCAAGGATATTCCTCTATAAACTGTGCAACGGAATAAGAATGTTATGTAGTGTAAGTAATGTTTCCTGATCTGTATAGGATGGCTCACAGTTACAGTATAGGTAATACATTGTGTGCTACGTGAGTGAACCTTTTTTTTTCGTGCGGCATTCCCCTCGGATACCCCCTGCTGGCCAGCGGGGGTGGTTATTTCGGGCTTGAACCGACTAAAACCGCACACCGTCTCGGGTCTTCAGACGTCGCGGTGTAAGGTGGCCCATTAGGCATTTCTCTCGCATCCTAACTGACCCAGGGCCATCTCCGGTTTCGAGATGGTCCCCTCGGGTTTGGGAACCACAGTGTCCCCATCTTGCTCCAGAAAGGAGGGGTGCGCTTGTTGCCCCGATGTTTTAACTCACATCTTTTCTTTTTTTTATCATTTTGTCTAAACTGTCAGAATAGCTGGACTTAACGAGGTCATCACAAGCGGGACTTTTAATACATGGCCTTCTATTAATTTATTAGTCAGTGGTACACTTCTTAAATTTCTTAATCTAAGCAATTAACTAAAATTCTACAATGATTTTTGTGGTTGGTGCAAGTTTAAAAAAAAAACCCATCAACTATAAAAAAAGATACAACATATAGTAGAATTCTAATATTGATTTATGATATAATCTTTACACCTACGTGTAGAATTGATAACCTCCTATTTTGAAGTCGGTTGTAAATACATACCTTTTTTTTTTTTTTTTTTTTATCATGCGGAAATCCCTTCGGATACCCCCCCGCCGGCCAGCGGGGGCGGTTATGTCGGGCTTGTACCGACTTAAACCGCACGCCGTCTCGGGTCTTCAGATCCGGGGTGTAAGGTTACCCATAGAGCATATCCCTCGCACCCCGGCTGACCCTGGGCCATCTCACCACTAACAGCATCGCTCATCCTGTCTCCTCTGAAAGCAGAGGAGTACGGAGAGCGATGTGTTCCCGCCACGTTGGGTATTGGCCGACGATCAATGCCAACTCTATGAAGGGGTGAAGGGGAAGCCATTGACCGCCGCCCAGGGTGTACCGGCCGCTCCGATTCCGTTCCCGCCGGACTGAAGCGGGATCGGAATCGGAACGACACTCGAGGAGGTTACCCAACACACACCCCTGTAAATACATACCTACATCTTTTTATAATATAAGGAGCTTTTCTGGTAATGGGCGTAATAACGATCAATTAGGATCTCAATATACATTATTACGTTACTTGATAAATAAAATACTTTTGAAGTGAAGGCGAATCAGCACTCGTAATGTGACGTATATTTATTACCACATTTTGAATCCATTAAGGCAACTCGCTATATATTCTATATCATTTTATCTATATAACATTTTGGCGACCAAATTTCGACAGTCTGCTACATAATTTCCCTCTAAAGCAATTTAGTTGGCTGAATGTTACACAACCGCAAGTAAATATAGTAGTGTACATATTTATGTGTTATAAGAATTTGGAACGAAAATAATGTTATAGTTTGAAAAACTAAAAACACACTTGTCAAATCAAATGGTGTTTCGGGCCCCATTAGGACTTACGGGGTCAAACTACTCACCTGCTATCCCGAAATACCTCCTCAGGCGAATAGTTATCTCAAAAGGAGATGGAATTCTTCCCTTTAAATAATATTTTCAATATGAAACACCTTCATCTACTCCTACGCTTATTATTTCTAATTGAAAGGTATTATCAAACTCAACCGTACTGAAAATATAATAGCGTTGTAATAATTAACACGCTTTTGTTGGCCCCACTTGTAACTAAATTTGTAAGTAAGAAGTAAGTAAGACTTTCGAATCGATACAACAATCTAATCAAATCGAATTACTTCTAGGTTAGTCGATTAATCCAGAAGTAATTCGATTTGATTGGTTTCTTGTATCGATATGAACTCTGGAAATATGAGATATTTAGTTCATAATGCTTTAATTTGGCATTGAATTGCTTAAAGTAGAAATGACTAGTTGTTGCCCACGGCTTCGCTAGCGTTAATAACTGAGCCCGTTCTGGTGAATGACAGGAACATATTCCTGGGTTAAATTGTAGCCTACGTGCTTTTCGAGATTATAATCTACCTCTGTGCTCATATTCGTTCAGATCCGACCCTCGTTTTTGCATAAAAGCGTAACAAACATCCATCCATCCTTACAAACTTTCATATTCATAATATTACTAGGATAGGATAAAGAGATCTCAATTAAAGTAAATGATATATTATCCCTCAGGTTATACTTGTGCGGTGCAGTGCGGTGATGATGATAATTATATATATATATATATCAATCAATCAATTAGCCTATTGCAGTCCACTGCTGGACATAGGCCTCTCCTATTTTACGCCATAGCACCCGATATATAAATTTTTTTATATTTATTTTTTTAAAGAATATTAGTAATCAAAATTACTAATATTCCCCCTAACACCTCCAGCTAAGCTAAATTGCTTGTGTTAGGAGTGGGTTCACGTCGGTAGTGTAATGGCCAGGATTCGAACCCGGGACCTCTCGATTGTAGGGTCGGCTCCTTAACCACTAAGCTTTATGTCGTAGTGCGACTTCGGAGGCAGGTATATACCGAAAATTCTTATCAAATGTCGGAAACAATGAACGTTGAATTTTATAGAGATACTTGCAAATGTACTTATATACAAATGTACCACAAAACGGGTGACCTTTTTTTGCTTCGAATGAAGAAATACAATAGCCATCGTTTTAACCCCGGCGTTTTAAGACCCAAGACGGCGTGCGGTTTAATCGGTTCAAGCCCGACATAACCAACCCCGATGGCCGGCGGGGGGGTATCCGAAGGGATTTCCGCACGAAAGAAAAAAAAAGGTATCGAAGAATTTTCGTACTGAAATCCCCTCGGATACCCCAGCCAGCGGGGGAGGTTATGTCGGGCTTGAACCGACTAAAACTGCACGCCGTCTCGGGTCTTCAGACGGCGGGGTGTAAGGTTGCCCGACCGACTGACCCAGAGCCATCCCCGGTTTCTCGCAGAAGGAGGCGGTGGCGGCCCACGTGCTCGAGCTCCGCACCATTGCCGCAATCATGCTGCTGAGCGAGAGCACTCCCACCCCGATGGCTGCCACGAAGTCACGCCTCGGCACCTAACACGCCGGGCAGTCTGCCAGCGTGTGCAGCCCTGAGTCCTTGCTCGCGTCGCAGTGATGACACTCAGACGTTGGCTCCTTCCTGATCCAATAAAGGCTGGCGGTATTGCTACATTTGCTACGTCGTAAGATGGCAATGCCAATTCTTTGCGCCAAATAGAAGCTATTTGGTCACGCGAAGAGTCGGCCAGTCGATTTGTGATTCCTTTATAAAGCGCCCTTGCACGCGGCTCCCGCAATTCTAGTCTTCGACCCCAAACGATTCTAGAATATAGTTATTAACTTTTATTAATTTTATTTATACCTACTGATTCTTTTTCGAAATTTGAAAAGAATTAAGTCTGGTGGTAAACAAACTTCTTAATTATTTAACAACCAAGTGAAGTCACTTTCCAACCTTTTAAGTGGTTGCTTTGTTACCCCTGTCTTTCCATGACAACATTCAATCTCCTAAAATTATAAAGTCTAATGACTTCGTCAAAATTCTCTCTCGTTCTCACAACACCAGAAAATTTAAAAATAACAATTCTGATCAGGTAGTTTATTTTAAATAGAATAATCGCACCCTGTTCAATTATCTAAATTAATCTCCAAATGCTCATTAATTTGACCTTTGGAGGCTCCGGTCCCAATATTTGATTTATTTGATGCCAAAATACAGGGTTAGTCCTAATACAATATTTACTATGGGTACATATTCAGCACAAAATCAACATTTTTCCAGTTATTACCAGAAATTGACTTAGCTTTTACTTTTGTAACATTAAAATATAGTCTTGGTATTACTTTACAAATTACCGTTGGGGCGGATTTAGTTTGTATTTATTATAATGACTGTAACTTCTATTTTAAGGTGAAGAGTAAAGCTCTCATCTGGCTATCAGGCCGTTTAGATGATACTTTTAAATTTGGTTCTTACATTACTAAATAATCCTGTTCAAAGTCAGTGGGTTGATTGTACAGTCGTCCTCAGAAGTTGCTTTTTTTATATATATTAGTTCCGCCAATTGACTGCACCCCGCTGGATGGTGAGAAGCTAGGGTGAAGTCCAGAAGCTATGGGCCACCATTCCAGATGCTGACGATACTAAAATGGTAGCCCCTACCTTGACGGCCTCAGAAGATGCTTTTTGACGCCCCGCTTGAAGAACCCGGGATTGTAAGAAGAAGGAAACACGTGCGCGGACAGAGCATTCCAGCTCTTTATCGTGCGACAAAGAAAGGAAGCACCGAACCGCTGAGTTCGGGACTGTATGATTTCCACCGTGTGCGGATGGCATCGCAGTCCAGCACGTGTTGTTCTGGATCGAAATGGAGAAGGTGGGATTAGTTGAAAGAGCTCCTCAGAACACTCGCTGTGGTAGAGGCGGTAAAATACAGCCAGAGAGGTAATGTCTCTACGCAGCTGCAAACTGAACAAACATACAAGCGATCTCTATAATATTCAATAAATAAATCTTTATTATTATCACACGGTTATTACAATATTATGTCTACAAGATATTACACTTCAGACAAAAGTATCTATTCATTATAATGTGAAACGTTCGCACCTGGTACTTAAATTTTGTGTAACAGGTGCCAACCTGCCTTAACACGTAGCTTTTTTCTTTTTTTTCGTGCGGATATCCTTTAGTGACTCTTTTTCAAAAAGTATATAACATGAATAAATATAAATAAAAATATAAAAAATCTCTATGATAAAGCAATGCAAATTAATTTTCTAAAGAACTTGTGAATAAAATCTACCATCATTATCATTTCAAACCAGGAAAATGTGATTCTATTAATGCGTTTACACTTCCGATCTAAGTTAAATTATGCGAGACCATGCAATGTAAAATTCAAAGCAACGATGGATGGCATTTTAACATAATGAATAAGTAACGCTCGCGCTATAATGAACTTTTTTGTAATACCTTTAGTAAAACAACAGAAATATTGTGCATAAGTAATTGCGTAGTTTTTTTAAAATAATAATACGGAAACACATACGGTACAAATATTCGGTAAAGTATAAAACTCGCCATCTTTAACCTGGGACTGAAAAAACAGCCAAATATGCTTCTGCCTGCCCTTTCGACATGTATATAAATCTGAGTTGACATACAAGAAAATCTATGCGTATTGAAATAACATTCATAAACGTAATGACTTATTCTCAATCGTGATTTATCATTTTTTCATTATCAATATATTTCTTCAATTCCAACCATCAATTAGTTAAAACTTTAAAAATCTAAAAAAAATCACGCTTACCACATTGCAAATGATCAATACTGGTAGACACTATGAATTTGACTTATCGAATTCCAAGAGCTAATATCAAAAATGCAATAGGTATTATTAAGATTGCAATAGTTGTAATATTGAGGGCGGACCCGTGTTTCCCCTAGTTTCTCCAATTTTTTTTTTTTTTTTTTATCGTGCGGAAATCCCTTCGGATACCCCCCCGCGTGCCAGCGGGGGCGGTTATGTCGGGCTTGAACCGACTAAAACCGCACGCCGTCTCGGGTCTACAGACGCCGGGGTGTAAGGTTGCCCATAGAGCATATCCCTCGCACCCCGACTGACCCTGGGCCACCTAGTTTCTCCACCTGAGTGAAGCACGGGGACTACAGTACATATTATGCTCCCGTGCTCCAATTTCAGATACAATACAATTATGTACATGCGAACACAAAAGTTTATAAGTCCTAATCTATGCAACAGATGCTACAGAAAATTATTGATTGAGTCACATTGACACTTTTACAAAAGTATGATCTGTTGCCCATGGATTGTGAACGTCAGATGGTAGTCGCTTCACTGAAAGTATCGACGTTCAGCCGCTTCGTAGTTAGACCGAAAAGCCAACCCCAACTGCATTGGGAAAAGGCTTGGAGGATGATGATGTAACAGCGAAATAAATTCTGCCGGTTCTCTAATATAATAGCGTGACGATATTAATTATTAAAGGTTTATGAGTCTCTAATCATAGTTGATGACACATAATAACTCTCTGTAAACTTTCGAGATTTTATATTTCGTGATGATTTATAGGCCGGATTATGTCCATGTCCAAGTGCTACCAAACAGCACTAAATTTCATGATGATCTGCCTATTAATAATAAAGTTAGGATTAATAAAGATTAGGTCGATTTTACTCTCCTTAATAGCGTGATGATATATAGTGCAGTTTTGGACCATCCGTAGAAAAATATTCTTGCAAAATTTCAGCTAAATCTGTTCAGCGGTTTTCAAATGATGCTTGGACTTCGATAATAACCAGCAGACAAACAGATAAACAGACAAACATACAAACATTTTAAAAATCACATTTTCGGCATCGGGGTCCCTCCTGGAAAACATGTCAATTATTCTTTTCAAAAATTATTCAATGTACAGTTTTCACCTCGTTACGATTTTATTATATGGATAGATTATATTTTGATTGAACTGATTTCTTGGGAGTCTAGCGGGTAACTGTGACGTTATTTGCAAGTAAGAAATCCCTAACAGATCTGCTTATTGCTCTCATATCCAGGAAGGTACCCATAGACTTCTTATCTCACAGACTTCATTTGTATTTGAAGGGCACACTAACAAAATCGACAAAATCAAAAAGAGTTTGTAACAATAAACAAGCACGTTCTGATTTAGTGGCACGCTTTGGAGATACGTTCCAAATCATACAGAAAATATTTTGATACTCGTACAAGTACTCTTTTGTTAATATTTCAGATACGATGTCACGTAGCTTTTGAAGTTTTTTATTCGGTCCCATGTTTCTACTTCATCTGAATCAAAGTACTCTACTATATCATGAACCAGTACATATTCTGTGCCCGACGCAAAAACGACGGGGTTATTTTTTTTTTTTTTACGTGCGGAAATCCCTTCGGATACCCCCCCGCCGGCCAGCGGGGGTGGTTATGTCGTGTCCCGACTAAAACCGCACGGTGTCCTCCCCAAGTGTCCGTTGCCGGGCACCCCGGGTAAGCCCTCGAAAGGATAACCCCAGGGTTGCCGGCGGACTTTGGCCGCCACCGCGGCCTCGCCAGGTGGGGTCGGGTTTTATCCCGCTTCGGTGAGTTGGCAGGCGTGTGTAGGGCACACACGACACGCCTCCGCCACGGCCTGCTTCTGTAAGGACGGCGAGTCGGCCAACTGCCGTCCTCAGGCCCCGATCATGGAGGTCGGTAGTCTCGGGCGTAGATGAGTCTGCGGCGACCTCGCCGCAGACTGCGAAACTCGGGGGGCAGGGTTCTCTCCCACTCCCTCTCCGCCGTCTCTTTCGCGCGCATTACCTGCTCGCAGAAAGAGGCGGCGGCGTACCACTTGCTCCCGTCGGAGACCACGGCCCTCACCATGGTCTCCAACGAGAGAACGTCCACGCCCAGGACCGCAACGAGATCCC
The DNA here is from genome assembly GCA_946251805.1 of Cybosia mesomella. Classification (NCBI taxonomy): domain Eukaryota; kingdom Metazoa; phylum Arthropoda; class Insecta; order Lepidoptera; family Erebidae; genus Cybosia; species Cybosia mesomella. Next base: position 8,835,016 of record OX276406.1, read on the forward strand.
GGCGTTGACTCGCCCACGCAGGGCACTCCACCAACGTGTGAAGCGCCGTGTCTTCGCCAGGATCCTCGCAGTGCTGGCACTGCGGCGTTGTCTCCCGGTGGATGCGCCACAGATACTTACCGAAACACCCGTGTCCGGTAACCATCTGGCACATCCGGTAGGAGAGGTCCCCATGGTCCCTCTCCAACCACTCCTTCATGATCGGTCTCACCGCCGCAATGGTGGATTCCCCCCACCTTGGGTGCTCAAGTCGCACCCTCCATGTCTCCATGAGTTCCCGGTGGAGCTGGGACCGTTGAGCCCTGATTTCTCGGGGCTCCGGCCTATGGCCCCGCTCCAGCGCCTCCTTGCGCCACTGGTACAGCAGCGCAAGGGCTCTCGCTTCCAGGTCCCATGGAGGGGTCCCGGCTAGGAGACATGCCGCCTCGACTGAGATCGTGCGATACCCCCTGATGACTCTGACGGCCATCGCTTTTAACGGGCTGTTTAATACAGCCACGTTGCGGGCTGCCAGAGTCTCCGCCCATACGGGGGCCCCGTATAGGGCCATGCTTCGCACGATCCCCAGGTACAGTCTCCTAGTGGGGGCGTTGGGTCCCTTAACGTTGGGCATCAGCCGCGATAGCGCGGCCGCAGCCCCCCTCAGTTTCGGGACCAGACTTCGGAGATGAGGTCCGAAGTCCCATCGGCTATCGAGTACGAGCCCAAGGTACTTCATCGTGGGCTCGATGCCGATGCTCACGCCCCCTACGGTTATGCTGGTTCCCGCAGGTGGCCCCCTCCGGGGCCCGTGAAAACACATAGCCTCGGATTTGTGGAGAGCCACCTCGAGTCCCAGCCGCCGTATTCGACCCACGACTTGAGCAACCCCTGCCGTGGCCTTCAGTGCCGCGCTTCGGTACGTTGCTCCCCGCGCCATAACGAGGGTGTCGTCAGCATAGCAGACTATGCTGACACCCTCGAGCAACGTACCGCGCAGCACCCAGTCGTATCCGATGTTCCACAGGAGTGGCCCTAGGACCGACCCCTGCGGAACACCGCACGACACTTCTCGCCGCCCTGGCCCTAGCCAGCTCGGGTAAACTATGGCCCTCTCGGATAGGTATGCCTCGACAATGCGGCGGAGGTAAGGAGGCACTCCGTGATACGCGAGCGCCTCCCTAACACAGCTCCAGGGTAGGGTGTTGAAGGCGTTGGCGATGTCCAGAGACACCGCCACCACCACCCCACCCCGCGAGACTACTTCCTCCGCCAGGCGCCTAACGCGCATGATCGCTTCCACGGTGGAGCGCCCCCGGCGGAAACCGAACTGGTTGTCCGCCAGGTCTGGCCCCACGTTCGTGAGATGCTCGACGAGGCGCTCTGCAATAATCCGCTCAAACGACGGGGTGTTATAAGTTTGACGTGTATGTGTGTGTCTGTCTGTGGCATCGTAAATATCAAACGGAGGAATGGATTTTGATTGTTTTTTTTAATAATTAATAGGAAGTATACTTAGCTATGTCGGGGTTTTTTAATTTGGTTTTTCTCTTTTATGTTAGGTAAAAAAATTATTACCTAGTATTCCTCCTAACAACTCCAGCTAAGCTAACCTGCTTGTGTCAGGAGTTCTTATACTTATACTTATGCTTATACTTCGGTAGTGTAATGGCCAGAATTCGAGCCCGTGACCTCTCAGTCGCTTTTATGATGACCTTAATAAGTTATCATCGAATTAATTTTATTTGTTCTTTATCCAATGGAAACGTAAATAAAACTTTGTGGTGATCAGTCGATGCCGAAGTACAGGTGGATGCTGCATACTTCGATTTCGAAAAGGCATTTGACACTGTGGATAGTGATGTTTTATTTAGGGAACTCGCGACATAGGATGTAAACCACATGTATTGCAGTTCTTCGTTAACTACATGGAAATCCGGCAACAGTATGTTGACTATAACGGGTATGAATCCGAGCCATACTACACCAGGTCTGGCGTGAGCCAAGGAAGCAATTTAGGGCCTCTCCAAATCATCATTATGGCAACCAACTTACCGGAAGTTGTTAGGCATGGGTAATGTTTAATGTATGCGAATGTCCTCAAATTGCTTCTGAAAGTGAAGGACAAGTCTGATTACGAACGTATGCAAGAAGGCAAATATTATGAATTATGAATATAAAATATTCTTTTCACTTCTCATGCTCTTAAAATGTTACTTTAGTCTCTGCATATCGGGACTAAAGTTCCTTATTAATCTCTAGGGACTAAAGTATTTTTTTTTTTATTTACTTTGAAAACTCCTAAACACGGTGTTTGTGAATGGGAGGATTATCACCTTTTTAGTGATTGTGTATAGAAATAACCTCAAAATGACATTTGAAAAAATCTAAAAAATCCATTTAATTTCGTGAAACACGATTAATGATATTAATTTAATTAATTATTATGTAAGTATTAAGGATTAATTCATTTTATTATGCATTTCCAATTAGTTTTAAATTATTTTTCAAGTTTGAATCTGTTGGCTAAATATGCAAGCATTTAAAGCGTACGTCACTTAACAAAAAAAAACCGCGGGACAAATTTCTTTGCAATTTGAATTTTGAATAGATTATTCGTATTAAGCTTGTGTTGTAATCACCAATTACCTACTACAATTAATTGTGCAACTTAATAAATTACGGACCAAATATGTCATCATCGTCATCCAGTGGAGAAGAGTTAACGCCTAACTCCAGACTGGAGAAGAAAGCAAAAAAGGTGATACAGAATCTATTGCCGCTGGTTAGATTAACGATTAATACGTAATTTTAAGAAACTTTGTTATTATAAATAGTATAATTTTGTATAGAACGTCGTTTTTTTTCCTTACATTCAAAGTGAAAAGTAGATTATTTAACGTGGGACTAAACAACCATAATGACACTCGAACTATTAGCCGCCCTCGCTTCGCTCGGGTGGCTAAAACATCTCGTGTCATTATGGCTTGTTTTAGTCCCTTGTTGAACAATCTACTATAAATGCCTCGAAATGCTCGGAAATGACGTTATCTCGCGCACTTACCTCTAAAACGTACGAATATAAGGTAGAAAAGGTACCCATAGAACGGACATTACAGGTGCATGATTTAAGGGTACACCTCACTCCAACATTGACGTTTCGGGAACACATAGTTCAGATATGTAAGCAGGCGTACAGAAACTTCGATTTTGTACTACGACAATCTATATGACGCGCAAGTTTTTACCTAGTCATCCAGAACATAGTGCAGGCATAGGGTATTCTTTTATGTAGGTAGTTGCATAATAATGTATCTAATTTTATGGATATTAGTTATCATAGTTGTTGTGCTTGCTGTGTGTTTTGTTGTGTATGCATAAAATAAATTGCAATAACTTAGCCATGTCTGTAATGATAGTGTTAAGGTTGAAATAAATAAATATTTATGATTATCTATCGAGCCTGCACTTTCTAGCGAAAATATCCGCTAAAGAGTATACATACACTCAAAAATTGTTTTTAAAATGTTCAAAATAGCTACTCAGAAGATCACAATGTCGGCATCTCCTAATAAAGCAAATTTCAGAAATATAGGTAAGTAACTGTTTAATAATAATAACTGTATGAGGAAGATATAATTGGAAAGAGCCTCCGTGGCTAAATCCGACCCAGCCCATGTTAATAAAGACAGAATGAAAAAACTTTCTAATCAAACCTCAACGTGATTTCTAAGAAACTTTCATTTGGTGAATAGAAGTCTCATGAATAATACAAGCTACTTACAACAGTGGAAGGTGATACTGTATTTATTTAACCTTGTGATAAATTCTATTTGTTAAAGAACATTGTGAAATAATCTCAGATAGCGCTCCGAAATTACTTCACTCCATTAGTAGATATGGCAAAATGAACAAAATGTTATGTTGAATAGTTTACAGATGACAAGTGGAGCTGTATACTCTGCAGGAGTTATTGTCGTGCGTATGATTTCGTCCTGATTTCCAGGTATTTACAGTATTGGAAATGCCGGTAGGATTAGTCCCTCCGAAATCAGTACCTATTTATCACATCGTATATATCATTCTTCGAAAGTAGCTAAGTAATTCTATGTACTTTCCTATACCTACTACTAGACGAACCAAAAAAGTTGGTATAAGAGAATGATAAAACTAAAAAAAATATATGATGTACTACCATGTAAACTTCCAACGAAAATTGGTTTGAACGAGATCTAGTAAATAGTTTTTTTTAATGCCTCATAAATCGTTATCCTCAATTTACCTATCATTCAATCAACTCAAATATAAAAATTAAAAAAAAAACATTATTATGTTACTTACTGCTACGGAACGCTCAATGGGCGAGTCCGACTCGCAGTCGGCCGCTTTTTTGTCTTCTTCTGTCGTGTGTGTGATTTTATAATTTTATTTCACTGATAAACATAGTAACTGCAATAGGGAGCATATTTAAAGGGTTCGATGCATATCGTATTATGACAGTGTCATATTGTTGTGTATATGCATAAATATACAAAGCTGAAAGTTCCACAATATATATCAGACTACAAAGTTTGGTTCGGGAATGCAATTGAATTTTCCTTTGAATTATGTGCTAGACATAAATCGCAATAACAATTTTAAATCGTGGCGATAACGTTTCAATTTCTATCGAGAAAAATACTATTGTATTGTTAACGATCAACATAATTTCTACCGTGTATAACAAGCTATAAAAAGTTATAATTGAATCCTTTCGTTTCATACCCTACCCATACTACCGGTACCCTGGTCGCTTAACGACCTCCGTCCTCCATGAGCGCAGGCCTTGGGGTGGCAGGTGAGGCCGCCTGTCACCCCAGCAAAAGCAGACAGGGACGGTGGGGCGCCTAGCGCCCCTCCCCCAAACCGGGGCAAGACGGACACACCGTGGTTTCCAAACTGGCAAAATGGCTCAGGGTCAGTCGGGGTGCGAGGGATATGCTCTATGGGCAACCTTACACCCCGGCGTCTGAAGACCCGAGACGGCGTGCGGTTTTAGTCGGTTCAAGCCCGACATAACCACCCCCGCTGGCCGGCAGGGGGGTACCCGAAGGGATTCCCGTACGAAAAAAAAAAGAAAAAAAGGGTACCAAATCATTTTTAGCTTCTGCGTAATGAAATAATGATGATGGAATAATGGGGTTCGCTGTAGCCTAAACTAGCTAATAGGACCCGGAATTGTAAGAAGATGTAAAGAATAAAATTGCAACTCCGAACTGTGCGTTTTCAAAAAAAAAATTAGTACGTTGAAAATATCAAGTTCATTTTGCTCTTTAAAACAACTCAACTTTAACTAGCTTCTGATATTCTTTGACCAGCTAGAAAAAGTGCAATGAATTCATAATATCGAGTCGGTCCCCTCGGAAATTTCTTTTGCAATAGCGTCTATTCTCTGCAATAAATGAGCATGGAAAAAGAAAAAACTAATACCGAAGGCAATATGATATTGTTTTGATATACCTATAAGCAAGCTAAGAACAATTATGTTGTTTGAGTATGCCATTAATTAGCAGAGAGCATTGTATTGATGAAAAGAAAAGAAATGAAGACAGAGTAGTTTAAAATCACTGGACTCTACTGAAGCTAAGGATAAATTTGGTAAGGGTGAATTAAATTTGGTAGACTTCCACTCCACTTCACCTAAACTCTGCCCAAGAACTGATTTAAATCAGGGCTCATTCGAGCTGCCCGAAAGAAAACCTCTAAAACGTCACGCTAGCTGAGATGTGTGAAAACTTCTTTAGGCGCATTGAGCACCTATCTTCTTCAGGCACGCTGAGCAGTTTTTGGTTGAGCAATAATTATGGAACTCGCGTCATCGTCACTGAACGCTTTCCATATTTTTATAACAACGCCATCTTTGTTGGAGCTGATGTACTCGTTTGGTACCTTAACAGAATTATTTGTTCTGACCTTGATGAAGTTTCGAACTGATTTATAATGAACAACATAGATGTGTTTTCACTTATCTTTTGTTATTTTCTTTTGACTGCAAGGCAACTTCAGGCGAGGTGCTAACGTGAAATTCAAAGAGTAGTGGCCACCATTCCAGATGCTTTCCTGAGAATGGTGGCCCCTACCTTGACGGCCTTAACACTCGACACAACAATCAATCACCATCTTGTCGGTTTATGATTCTGGTGAAGTTAAAAACCTATGAAAGTTATACAAAATATATAAACCAGATAGCGTGATAGCGAGATAGTGGATAGCGGCCCAGCACCAGATTAACAAGTCAGAGGAAGTGTATATCCTATCCTTTACATCACTGCCTAACGAGCAAGAAAAAATATTCATTTTCCCTGCAAAAATTCTTTCAATGCCTTTTATGATTTTTACTGGAGTAACCGGTATCATGAGGGTTGCTTGTGTTGACACTGTTATTGTGAAAAAAGTACATTGAGTACGATTTCCGTTTATCGAATTATTGGTAGCCATTCGTCTTTTATTTACTTTTATAAAATAGATGTGAGTATAGTTCTATACTCTATAAGAATCTGAATGTTTTAATGATACGACCAAAACATAAAATCTCACATGACCAACAATGTAACATTATGAGTGAATTGTTCGCGATCTCAGTATTTTATATTTTATGTAATCAAAAATAAAGAATTTATTACATTGATCCCCATCATAAACAACTCTTCCAAAAAATTTAATTAAAAGTATCCTGTTTTTATTATGAGCTATAAAACGAGTAAGTATTTTATATCCTGCCAAAAGGCCAAATAATTTTTGTGATATCATAAATTGTCAAACACTTGAGGAACAGAAAGCGGAGTTAAGCAGATGGAACAAGCGGCATTCATGTTTTTCCTTATCGCGCATTCTTTCAATGAAATAAGCTCCTATTTGTTAAGAAATGCCGAATTAGGGGCTTTTTTTAGTATTATTTTTATAAAGACTTGTCAAGTGGTTCAGTAATTGAGAATGTAAATTCTGTTCGTGAAGTATTGAGCTCAAACAAATCTCAATAAATAGGATAATTCCATTATGTGATACTAGCTATTATCTGCAGTTCCACCCGCGTAGCATACATATCCTGTCCCCGCGCCGCGGTGTACAGAAATTAATTCTCGAGATAAAAAAGCAGCTTATGCTCTATTCTAGACTATAATCTATTTCTGTGACGAATTTTATTTAGTTCTTTTTAGCCGTTTTAGCGTCAAATAGTAACAAACATCCATTCTCACCAACGTTCACATTTAGAAAATTAATAGTATGAAACATAAAAAGTTTACTTCAACGGGCAACAAAAGCACTGACACTATCTAACTACTAACTTTTTGCAGTATGAGTAGTGTAAGCAATAGTTTTTTGCTTTTACATAATAAATAAATAAATATTCTACGAAATTCTACACAGCACTTTCTAGACCCAAAGTAAGCATTGTTTAACTCGCTTGTATTATGGATTCTAGAATGCGGATAAACATATTTACGTACTTTTTTTTTGTAAATAGACATATTCATAAAAACAAATATTTGCACTAAGTAGGAATCGAACCCGCACCCCCTGTCGTAGCAGTCTAATGCACTACCACTACGCCACAGACGCCATCAATAATATAATTATGTGAGGCTATAGAAGTAAAGCACCTCCACATGGTTGGGTCTCGTTTTTAAGTTTCGCTTGACATTCAGCATTCGTGTTAATGGTGAGCTTCATACAAGTCACTATTCTAGTTAATTTTATAATACTAAAGACAATATGGATCATCCTCCCACACTATAATCAACATCAACTCAGATCACCCAACTTTACGACCAGAGGAAGCCAAAAAATCCTTATTTCGCTGATGTCGTTATTTCAGCTGCCCCTTAATATATAAAACAAAAGCCTCAGGTTGTATTATTAAATTATTTCGGTGCCCTAAAAGTCATAAAATGGATCTTACACATTATGGTCAAACTTATGATAAACCTTTTGTTTATTTCAAAGAATTTTTATATTAGGTAAGCCAGTCGGTTCAAGCCCGACATAACCGCCCCCGCTGGCACGCGGGGGGGTATCCGAAGGGATTTCCGCACGAAAAAAAAAAAAAAAAAAAAAAAAAGGTAAGCCAATATACTCTATAATTATATTTAGTTTGAGTTATTATGGGAAAAATGCACAAGGACTGTCTGAAAGAGCAAAGAGCAAGGGAGGATTAGGATTGCTGAGGATAGAACGTCCTCCAAGATTAATATCAATATTTTAAGAGAAATTTTATAATTGCTAACAGTATCAAGATAATAATAATCATCACGATTCTAGGGTGTATTGGACCCTCACCAATCATGTTTACGGGTTGGTCTTGTTATTTAACACCATAAAATGTCAAAACATTTTCAATTTTTTTTGAGCGAAATAACTTTAACTGGTGTAACTAGAAACAAAATAAATAATTGAATAGGTAAATGTAACCACCGCCTTTTCTCTGTTTCAATTTGAAACGAACGAAACTGTACCTAATTATATATGGTTTCGAAATCTCGTATTTGTGTTACAAACTCAAACATAATGTTATATATTCGCAAGTACAATTTCAAACAAGCTTTCGCTTAAAACAATTTGGTTTAAAAAGGACTTAATATTGTTACTTACATCTTGTGCTCTGTTGTATTTCCTCTCTTTTCCTACTATAGTACTCTACTATTTTTGATTTGGCATGTCGGAAAAAGAGTGAGAGATGGCATATAGGCTTTGGCTTATGGGGAGAGTCTATATGATTTTGGCTTTGGCGGGCTGGTATGAAGGCTGGCAGTCCTTCGTCAACAACCACCTAGAACTCACTTCAGTCTATGAAAAGTGATAAAATGTAAATTGTGGATCGTGAATGTATAAATATAATAGTATATAATCCATGAAATTTGTACAGACCCTGCTTTACTGCTTTAACAAAGGGCTTTCAAATGTCCTTCTTCAAATAGGGCTTGAAGACAGAAATACTAAGAAGTCGCATCTCAGAATGCCAACTTCGCAAAATGCCAACCGCTCGCAAAAAGTAAACTTATCTGAATGCCAACTTCTCAAAATGCCAACTCTCAAAATGACAACTTCTCAAAATGACAACCTCTCGAATCGAACGACGATTGGTCGACATGACCATTCATCGACATACAACTGGTCGAAAAGTCAATTGAACGACAACGATTACTAGTCGACAACTCGTAGACACCGCGCGCGCCAACACGTATACATATAGGTTAGAAGGGTTATTGCGTGTTTTCGTGTTTCCCGTCCCTTCGTGTTAGGTCACTTGTAATAGTGCACGTTGAAATAGGCGTCCCGCGGAGCGTCGAATCATTAACTAATAACTAAGATATAAAAGAAAACTATCTACAGGTAACTAATATACTTTCCTAACCCTTTTCATCGCTACTGCATTTACTTTCATCTTAGAATACCAAATTTGTACATTATAATTTTGAGTAAGCATTATGAGAAGTTGGCATTTTGAGAAGTTGGCATTCCGAGAAGTTGACTTTTTGCGAGCGGTTGGTAATTTGCGAAGTTAACATTCTGAGATGCGATGCACTACAATATGCCTGGCATATATACAGATACGCAACTCAACTATCACTCACTGGTACTAAAATCTGCATATAAAGTTAATTAATTCACGATCTTATCTTATAGCCATAAGAAAATGCTGAAATTTAAGCTGTAGTTCTCAAGTTTTGATTACTTATTTAGTATCAACAACTTTCTTACAAATTTTAAACTACTGTTATATTAAATTTGTACATCATCATCATCATCATCATCAACCTCTATTAGTCCACTGCTGGAAATAGGTCTCCCTTAATGCCATAGCGTCTTCAGCTTGCCGCATCCAGCATCTGCCCGTAGTCTTTCGCAAATCGTCATCCCACCTGGGATGGATTTGTTAGAAAACTGTAACTCAACATATACAAAATCCTTCTATGCAGAGAAAATTTGAATGATATCTTAAACAAGACTTAGGTAGGCAAATCTATATAAGAGAATCATTATAATGATCAAACGAAACTTTGAAATATTAATAGTGTAATAGTGTGCGATCTTATTGGTCTTGTCTTAAAAATATCGTAATAATTTTATGAGTTTTGAAAGAAATTCAGAACCAACTTAATCAAAATTATATTCATGCAGTTTTCACTCGCAAAGAATTTCCATAGCAATTTCTTTTTTAATTTAGTGTATTTAGCGTTTCTTTTGGGAGTTATAAAAATTTCATTATGAATTTAAAAACACTTTATTTAAAACAAGCTTTCTAGTAAGAGCATAACAAGACAAAACCATGACCAGGCAAAAACATGACGGGTTTATCTTGTTTAGTTCAGAAGTCCCTATGACCACCTACCGTCTCCATCTTCAGACCATGGATATCATGTAGCTTCAGAATATTTGCCAAGACAAAACATATGAGCCCAAACCCGATTTGTTTATCTTGTTAAGTTCGGGTTCCTATTTCTTCCGATTTCATCATCAGACCAGCATATTATCGCTTTGTCAAAGATACGCAATTATACCAAATTTGTCTCCAATATAACATAAGAAAGTGGTTCTAACTGGTCTTCCAAGATTTGATCCATACAAATTCATATGTGACACTCCCATGGTTCGCACCGAATGAGGGTCGTAGCAGGGATGGTAAAACGTTTGGATGCGTGGTAACCTGACGGCCACCCCCGCTGCCTTACACACCCCTCATCCCACGCGGATCATGGCAGTGTCATGTATGAATTTGTCAAGCTATAACTAACAAACTAACAGTGCAAGTTAAAGGTGGTAGAGTTTTCAAGGTGGTAGAGTCAAACAACAGTCATTTTGGCCGTTGCATGAATGGGCCGACTCGACCGGGGAAGTCCAGCCTCTCACAGAATATCGACGCCAAGTAACAGTATTTGAACTGTTGCGTTCCGTTTGGTGAGTGAGAGTGCCGGAGCCCAAACTCCTTTCCCGTCCCCTCCCATACTCCTTTCCCATCCCCTCCCATACTCCTTTCCCATCCCCTCCCAAACTCCTTTCCCATCCCCTTTCCTTTACAGGGTCGGCAGCGCGAGTGTGACGCCACTGGTGTTGCACACGTCCATAGGCCGCGGTAACCGCTTCCCATCAGGTGGGCCGTGTACTTGTCTGCCAACTCAGTGGTATAAAAAAAAAATAACAGCTTGTAAAAATAGTTTCATTGTGAAATAATATTACTATTGTCATCGTCCCATCGCTAATCACATGCTCCAAATTTGGCACTTAGGAGCTCGGGGTCCGCTCTTCTACTTTCCATAATAGATTTTACTTATCTTGGATTTTACGGAAGTGACTGCCGTGTAACTTACCTAACCCCTGCGCCAGACACTCGTCTCTCAAACAACAGGTGTAAGAGCTTGCAGGTGAGATTGACTTGGTCCTGAAGGTCTAGGTGGGTCCTCATACGCCCCATTTACTACTAACTATTAATATGTAATTACATAATTTCAGTGACACATTTATTATGCGTACTGTTACATCCCTATTCTGTAGCCTAGACGGCTGACGAGATGCTGACGCAGCATCTCCTCCTTGGATGTTGCACCCAGCTTCACTGGGTTACTCAGTTCGGGTCGGATCGCGACACAGCGCGGACAATTACCATATTTCGCGAATAATTCTATTTGTGAGCAGTTTAATTAAATATTCCTTTTTTAAAAAGACCTTTATTATTTCCGTCGTAACATTTTGGTGGCAGCGGTGAAGGGATTTGTGAGTGAAAATCCCCGGTACGTCTCGCGAGTGCAGAGTGCTAAATCCAGTACTACCTATCCAGCACATAAGTGTAAAGTGCTCAAGTGTCCAGTGCGAAAGTGTTAAAGTGTCTCCTGTCAAAGTGTCTTCTGCTGAATTGTGCAGTAACCTAAAAACAATCTGTCCGACCCAACTCATCCAGAAAATAATCCACACGGTCATACCTGACCGCACATCCAAGGCCACAATCGGCATCACGTCTTGGCAACAAGAACCAGGTCCACTGTGTAGTAAGTGGCGTGAAGCAGCAGCGCTAGTTAAGTGCCTCCCTTGGGAACTCCGCGCCCAACACCGACCAGGATCAACGTGCCAGTCCCAGTTCCAGTTCCAGGTCTAGTTCCAGATCGAAAACCATGAAGTATATCGTGTTATTACTGTGAGTTACAAACATTCAATTCCTAGACAATTCTAAAGTGTTTTTCCTATAATAATTATTTTGTGAACCTTGTACTCTTACATATTACTTCATAACCACTGAACCATTTGTTAGAAATAAGTATATTACAATATTACATTTGTTCATCCATCTAGTGTAGCGCATAAGACTAAACATCCGTTGTGCCTGCGATAAGGATCCAGACACCCGCTATCTGAACAACATAATATTTCTTTTCATATACTATTACTATTCTGCGGATTTGCCTGTCGATTTAATATTTATTAAATTTTTATAAACTAGTAATTTCTTCTTTTTACAATGACGGATCCCAAAACAGAAGCAACCGAGAAGACCATCTCTTTAAACGTTATCCTAAAATTCATAAAACCTTTTGATGGCAGTCGAGAGCGACTTAATGCTTTTTTAAGTAATTGCGACAATGCGATTTCCATTTCCAGTTCTTCCACTCAGAAGGACATAGTATTTAAATATATACTCAGCCAGCTTGAGGGCAAAGCTGAAATAGCATGCTCAATAAAAGATTTCGACACATGGTCCAGTTTAAAAGAATTTTTAAAAAACCAATTCGGTGAACGTAAACATTACGCCCACTTATTAACAGAACTACAAGAGTGTAGACAGGGACATCAAGAAAATGTAAACCAATTTTCCTTGCGCATCGAGACATGTCTTTCTAGGCTTCTAACGGAAATATCAGTATCAAATTATAAAAAGAGCGAACTCATTGGCAGAATTGCTGCAATGGAAGACCTCGCTCTCCATACATTTACAAGCGGGCTCCATCCGCGAATTGCCAATATCGTCAGGTGTAGGGACCCGAAAAATCTTAATGATGCCATTAACTACGCCGTTTCAGAAGAGAAAATCCAGCAATACGCCATAAAACAAAGCTTATTTCATAAACCTAAAAACATCGAACCGACTCGTCGGAATGACCCCTCGCAGAAATCGTTCAAGCCGAGCAGCAATGCCTATTTAAAACCTAATTTATCGTATCCGGCTTTCTCTTCAAAGGAATCATTTTGCAGATATTGCAAAAGAACTGGCCATATCTTAGAAGATTGCAAAGTTAAAAAATTTAATGATAACAAATTTAATAAACCTTTCTCCCCAATTGCTCAACCTAGCACATCATTCTCCAAACCTAAAACCGTCTCGAAACCCCAAGTTAATTTCGTGGAAGACGCCGAAGAAGGCTACGACGAGGTTGACAATGACGAGGTAGATAACGACGATTTAAACGCCTAAGGGGCTCACGACGGTGTCACGTGAGACCCAAATCCGTTCTACAACCCGCATCCGACACCTTATCTCGTGTTACTCATACTATATCCTTTAAGGCCAAACGACAGGGTAACCAGCCCCAAAACGGAGGTCTTATCAATCATAACACGTCCTCTAAGGCCACACAGCAGGGTAACCAGCCCCAAACCGGAGGTCTTATCCATCATAATACATCTAGTAAGGCCACACAGCAGGGTAACCAGCCCCAAACCGGAGGTCTTATCCATCATAATACATCTAGTAAGGCCACACAGCAGGGTAAACAGCCCCAAACCGGAGGTCATACCAAAAATGTACCTGTAGAATCCTCAGCTTCACCTGAAACAAAAGGAGAAATTTATGAAATACATAATGATCCTTCTAAAGTATCCTTACCTCATGTTCTCGTGAGAACTGATGTATCCAAGCGGCCCTTGTCGATGCTGATAGACAGCGGATCTACGGTTTGTCTTATTAGAAAGTCAGCAATAGACGATTTCCCCAATCTGAAATTAGATAAATCCATATTACAATTAAAAGGTATAGGCACCGATAAAAGGTTAATTTCTACTTTAGGCAATTTTCAATTATATTTTAATTTTAATAAAGAATCATTACCTTTCGAATTTAATGTAATAAACGACGACGTCAATCTTCCTGCGTATGACGGAATAATAGGAAATAACCTAATGAAACATTATAACTGTAACATAGATTATAATCGAAATGCTTTACGATTTGATCGCAAATCCTTACGTCTAAAGTTTTCAGATCCTGTGTACAACATACCACCTCGGTCTGAAATGACTGTAGAATGTTCTGTTTCGAATCCAAACTTAAAAGAAGGAATCATTCTAGATGAACGTCTTTCCAACTCCCTTTTAGTTGCAAACTGTATTGTTAAAGTCAAAGATAACAAAAGAATAAACTTAACGTTAGTCAACACATCCGAAAAGATGGTATCCTTCGCTTCAAATAAAGCATTTAATTTGTATCCTATAAACAAAGATTGTGTACCCATATCTACTATTAACTCTGAATACCTAGAAAACTCTTGCTCAGATAGAACAAACGAAGTTTTAACCTTACTGAGAACATCACATCTTAACGAAGAAGAACGCGATGCTCTGCTAGAAGTTTGTTCATCATTTTCCGACATTTTTCACCTTCCGAATGATAAATTAACACACACAGAAGCCTTGCAGCACAAAATACGGACTGTAACAGAAGAACCAATAAACACCAAATCGTATAGATTCCCAGAAGTCCACAAAAAGGAAGTAGCTTCTCAAATCGATAAAATGCTTGATCAGGGCATCATAGAGCCATCACTCTCACCATGGTCCTCTCCAATATGGATTGTTCCAAAAAAGTTAGACGCATCTGGCAAAAGAAAGTGGCGCATAGTTATCGACTATCGCAAATTAAATGACATTACTATAGGTGAAAGCTATCCCATTCCACAAATTAGTGAGATCCTTGACCAATTAGGTAAAAGTAAATATTTTTCTACTCTCGACTTAGCATCTGGGTTCCACCAAATAGAAGTTTCAAGTGAAGACAGACCTAAAACTGCTTTCAGTGTTCCCGAAGGACATTTTGCCTTCGTAAGAATGCCGTTTGGGCTCAAAAACGCCCCGGCGACCTTCCAAAGACTGATGAATACAGTCCTTAGCGGCCTTCAAGGCATTCAATGTTTCGTGTATCTAGATGACATTGTCATTTACTCATTTGACCTGAAAACACATATCGATAAGCTAAATAATATATTTGAAAGACTCCGTAAATTCAACTTAAAATTACAGCCAGACAAGTGCGAGTTCCTTAGAAAAGAAGTCACTTACCTTGGCCATACTATTAGCGAAGAAGGTTTGAAACCTAATCCAGAAAAGATTAAAGCCGTAAGTCAATATCCTGTCCCAAAATGTCCCAAAGATATAAAATCATTCCTTGGCCTAGTGTCGTATTATCGTAGATTCATCCAGGACTTTTCTAAAATCGCAAAACCCCTTACAACTCTTTTAAAGAAAGATATTCCTTTTCAATGGTCCAACCCGCAACAACTTGCATTCGAAGACCTAAAAAATAAATTGATTACAGCACCCATATTAATATACCCAGACTTTACAAAACCCTTTATACTTACTTGCGATGCATCCAACTACGCAATTTCGTCTATACTCTCCCAGGGTGAAATAGGAAAAGACCGCCCAATAGCATTCGCATCCAGAACGCTTAATAAGGCTGAAACCAACTACAGTGTTACTGAAAAAGAGTGTTTAGCCATTATATTTGGCACAAAAATATTCCGACCTTATATTTACGGTCATAAGTTCACCATAATAACAGACCATAAACCGCTGAAATGGCTCTTTAATTGTAAAGATCCGGGCTCTAAACTAGTTCGTTGGAGGCTCAAATTAGAAGAATTCGGTGGCAACTATAACATTGAATATAAACAGGGTAAAATAAATAGTAATGCAGATGCTCTTTCTCGCTATCCAATTAACACAGGTGTTCAAAATGAACCTATTAATGTACTTACCGATAAAGCAGCTTCCGATGCTCCTCCCGTTGCAGCACAACCAGAAGATAGGGCTCCTGACCTAGAAAGCCCCGGCTTACCTGAAATACCAAACTTACCTGATTTTCTGGAACTGCCCGAAGGTATAGAAATCCCTGAAAACTTAGAAGAGATCGAACTCTCCGACAATTTCGATATTCCAACACCTCAAACTCCGTCTGAAATTCCACTCCCAGAAGAAGCTTCTGACGACTCCTATTCCACGTATCTGAAAACATTAAAAAACAAATCAATACAATTCGATACCCAGATTAACGAATACAATGAATCATTATTGAAAACAAAACTGAAAACGATAATCATACCAGCTTCAATTGACCTTGATGAATCCAATCATTATATATCTGAAGTTATCGGAAATCTCACTAACTCTCAAGAAATTCTTGCTAGAGAAAGAACTTTACACTCTTTCCTACCATTCGAAAATAACAGTATAAAATATTATTTACTCTTTATAAAGGTATATAATTTTGTAAACTGTAATTATGAAGACATATTTAAAAGCTTAAAAAATATAAGGATAGAATTAATTAATAATAATATTACTGAATTAAGCATTTCAGATTTCCGTAATCCTTTTGACGCACACAATTATCAAAAAATATACAACATGCTTTCATACATATTCCACGGAACGGCAATTAAAGTAAACATATTTAAAAATATTATAATATACCCTTCTGGTACCGAAATAAATAAAATACTGAAAGAAAATCATGATATCCCTATCGCTGGTCACTTAGGTTCTAATAGAATGCTGACTAGAATTAAAGAACGCTACTACTGGCGTAATATGCGAAGCGATATTGAAAGTTATGTCCGTAAGTGCGGATCATGTCAAACAAATAAAGCACTACGGAGAATAAACAGAGCACCCATGCAGATTACCTCCACGTCAACTCAACCCTTTGAGCGAGTATCCCTGGATATCGTCGGTCCACTTCCAGAAGCTGGAACCGTCACACATAAATACATTCTGACTTTACAGGATGACCTTACAAAATACTCAGTTGCATATCCTATCCCAAACGCAACAGCAGAAGAAAGTGCTGAGTGCCTAGTTCATTTTGTGACTTTATTCGGTATACCTAAAACAATATTGACCGATCAAGGCACTAACTTTACGGCAGAATTGTTCAAGCAGACATGTAGCTTTCTAAAGATTAAACAATTATGGGCTACCCCGTACCATCCTCAAACTCAAGGCGCATTGGAAAGAAGCCATTCGACCTTGAAAGAGTACCTAAAATCCTTCGTAGACGAGAATCAAAGCAACTGGTCAAGATATGTATTTACAGCCATGTTCACTTACAATACTACTGTCCATTCCACAACTCATTATACACCATATGAGTTAGTTTTCGGACACAAACCAATTATACCGACTTCAATATATGACACATCCATAGAACCGACTTATAGTAGCTATGTTCGCATGCTGCAACAAAGATTGCGACATTCTAGAGAAAAGGCTACAGAAAACATTCTAAGCTCTAAAACCAAATCCAAAAACTACTATGATCAACATAGTCGCCCCATAAGGTATAAAGCTGGTGACATGGTATACATAAAAAACCACCTTAGGCTCCGCAAGGCACTATCGCCTATTTGGAAAGGGCCCTATAAAGTTTTGAAAATTAATGGTAATAACACATTGACTCTTTTAATCAATCGCCGACATGTTAAATATCATTTTGACGAGGTAAAGTTGGCCGAAAGTAATTAAGTTAATTATTAATATTAAAATAATGTTAGGTTAGTTTGAATAAACGAATCTTATAATTATCTTAAATTAAAATTAATCTTATCTTAAATTAACTTACATAAACTTACCTTATCTTAACTTTATTATCTTATCTTATCTTAAACTATCTTACCTTAAACCATAGTATCTTAACTTAAATTATCTTACCTTATATTAACTTAATTTATATTTACATTAATTTATATTTATATTTAATAGCTTTTAGTCTCTCTTATCCTTAACAACCTATTTCTTTATACTATACTCTACCTTCTCTTATCTTACATTATTCCAGAATAGTTACGACAAACCTATCACTAGCAGCATCAGATATGCTGGAACCAATGACGGAGAGCCCAGGAATCTACTTCGATCCTGTAGGAATCGTAAAGACATCTAACGATTATATCCATGCTTTGGTCCCGGTTGACATCACGTTTTTAGAACCACACATTAGAAATATTAAGAATATATTAGGAAAAACGAAAGCCTTATGTCTACAATTAAATACAATAGAAGACTCCGAGTGTTTTAACATACTACAACCTCTAATTTCTAGACTCGAGGACGCTGAGCGAGACTATGACGCGATTTCACACCTAATAGACAAACGCGACAAAAGGTCAGCCTGGTTTGCAGGCATTGGTTCCGTTTTTAAACAAATCATAGGCACAATGGATGAAAATGATGCGAATAATTACAATAACGCCATTCAGACTCTGGAGAATAAAAACACCAAATTTGTATCTCTGTTCAAGGAAAACATATTAATAACTAAGGCGGCGCTTTTACGCTATAATGAAACCATTAAAACTATACAATCTAATGAAAGACGTTTAAATTGGGCTATTGAAAATTTAAGTAATAATTTTAAGAATTTAACTATAATACACGATAAGCTGTCTATCAAATCTGAATTAAATGAAATCTATAATGAATTAGCGTCTGGAATACTTACATTGTCATTTAAATTGGACGACATTCTTAACTCTATAATGTTTACAAAAAGTCATAGTCTTCACCCATCGGTTATCACGCCAAAACAATTATACAGTGAGCTTTCTGAAAATATTTTAAGTTTATCTAGATATAAGGAATTACCTTTAAGCTTAAACTTAGATAACATACATGCACTAATCGATATGTCTACATTATCATGTTATTTCACGGCGAATAAAATTGTATTTGTAACTAAAATACCATTAGTTCATAAAACAGAATATAACCTGTATAAATCAATAGCCGTGCCTACCCCGCACATTATACAAAACCCCAGTTCATATGCAATGATTATACCCACATGTAATTACATAGCAATAAGTAAAGATAAATTATTCTACATATGTTTTGATAATTTGGAAGATTGTCGAAAGTCTATTAACCATATTTATATATGCAACAATGTAAATGTACATTCATCCGAAAGCATTCCTACCTGTGAAGTAGAAATATTGTCTAAATTTGTAACTAAGCTACCAAAGCAATGTTCAACACATTTTATTCATGGAAAAATAGATATTTGGCAGAAACTTCAGGGAAATAGTTGGATATATGTTCAGTCTGAACCAAGTAAACTATCTGTTGAATGTAAAACTGATTTAGTGGAATTTAAACTATTAGGTACAGGTATACTAAATTTAAGACCGGAATGTATTGGTTACTGTAAAAATAGAGAATTTATAACTACATCTAATATTAATATAAATATCAAACCCATACGCACTGATTTTAACCTTATTAATGAATCTTGTTGCAACTTAAACAAATTTCATACATATTTACCCAAGTTACCATTATTAAAGCTATCCGAGATTAATTTAGAAAACTTACCTGATTTTGCTAATGACAAATTCATGAACCGCGTTGATAATATAATGAAATATCCTGTTCCGAATTTAGTTAACGTATCACATGTAACCATATTGACATATTGCTTAGTAACATTTACATTTATTGTGATTTTATACTTACTTTGTAAGAAGTATGGTAAATGTCCAAGTTTCCTAACTAAAACTCAAAATGTAGAACCCCAAGAACCACAAGATAGCGATTTGGCAGCAGAAGACATTCCAATGAGTAGAATCAGAATCCACACGTAACTTCTCTTAAAAGAGAGTAAGTTACTCTTAAAGGGGGGGTTGTTACATCCCTATTCTGTAGCCTAGACGGCTGACGAGATGCTGACGCAGCATCTCCTCCTTGGATGTTGCACCCAGCTTCACTGGGTTACTCAGTTCGGGTCGGATCGCGACACAGCGCGGACAATTACCATATTTCGCGAATAATTCTATTTGTGAGCAGTTTAATTAAATATTCCTTTTTTAAAAAGACCTTTATTATTTCCGTCGTAACAGTACGTACAGCTAAGAAGTGGAATTGCCTGCCTGAGTTTGTGTTTCCGGAAAGCTATAACCTCAGAATCTTTAAGTCTCGAGTGAATGGGTTCCTTCTAGGCAAACGTGATCCATCGTAGACCACATCGTCACTTACGACCAGGTGAGATAGTGGTCAAACGTGAGCCTATCATCCATAAAATAAAATAAAATAAATAAATTAATAATAATTAAACTTAAACTTAAGCTGATATAAATTATTAAGATTATAAAAAAAAAATATGATACTCAAACTCATAAGTCAGAGCTTTAATTCGACTTCCTACTAATATCAAAAATGTTTAAGTGTGTGAAAATATTTCATATTTGGATGTTTGTTACTCAATCATGCTCAAACAGCTGAACGGATCTGGCTGAAATTTGGTACAGGGATAGATTATAGTCTAAAATAACACATATACTACTTTTATCCTTGAAATAGGTTCCCATGGGAACCAGACCAGAATTCCACACGGGCGGAACCGTGGGCAATTGCGTTAAAAATATAAGAAAATTATTGCATTGAATGATTTCAGAGACACTGCATCGATGAAACATTATCCCCGTGTCAACTCTATTTCCACACAAAGTCTTAGTGCAAGTTTCATAGTGTTAACCAGTCATAACATTTTTGGAACATCACTTATAACTTCTTCATTCAATTTCATGTTTGAGCCACGAGATGAAACTTTAAGCTGTGTACGTATTATATATAAATGCAATCTTTCCATCACTGTTATCTATACTATTACAAAAAATTTTATTTGTTGTATCAGTACAGTGAATATACATTTAAAAAACTTGGGTTATGTTAAATGAACTATTCTGAACATGATTATTTTTTGGTATTCTTGTCTGCTTGTTCGCAATGAACACAAAAACTACTGAACGGATTTTGATACGGTTATTTCTATTACGAAGGTCTTGGACAGACTTAAAATCTGCCGTAAGTAAAACCTACCTCCGCGCGGGCGGAACCGTGGGCATCAGATAGTGTAAGAATAAACAAACCGGTCAGGGGACAGTAGCTAGGAGGTTTTTTTTTAACGTGTGGAAACCCCCACGGGCTTCACCCCATCGGTGCCGACGATGGGGTGGGCGTGTCGGAAGTAGTTAGGAGGTTGGCAAATTTAAAAACTATTAACATAACATAAACATAACATAAACTCACGCCTATATCCCCGAAGGGGTAGGCAGAGGTGCTAGCACCCACATTTCGCCAGTTTATGTTTAGGTCCCAATGTAATAGGTGGCGAGCCTATTGCCATTAACCGGGCACTTATAAACCTGCGATAAATACACACATAACTTCGAAAAGCATCGAAAAGTCATTGGTGTGTGCCATAGTAAAACCTGGGATCGAACCCGAGACCTCGTCTCAGTAGTCCATTACCCATACCACTAGGCTACCGCGGTTTTTAACTACTAACTATTAATTACTTTAATTAAATTCTGAAGTAATTAGTAGCTCACTTTTCCTATGAATTTAGAAGGCAGAATTTCGAAAGCTAAATTTTATAGAAATTTGTTTATCGCATCAAAGGTGTTCTCATTTCAAAATCATAGTGTTTAGCTTCTCAAACTAAGTCTAAGTCTAAAAACAGTGAATCTTAAACAGACAATAAGGTTCTTCTATTCTAAGTACCACTATTACTGTAGAGGAGACTGAAGACAAAAAAAAAGTATTTAGAAGGTTAATTTCATGACTTACATATTCATTTACAGTGGAGTTCTACGCCATCGCCATCTAGTTAGTCACGGTGAAATCCACAATTTCGACTATATGTCGCTAGAGGTCATTGTGAATATAATATTAGCGCTATGAATAATAAAAGCGGTATATTGCATGATCACCAAAGAGGATTTTCTCTTTATAGTAAAGCGTTTATAAAAAGGCTTTTGTGGAGTTTTGGAAACAACACAAAAAATCCCAATACACGGTAAATATGCCACTTTCCTACACTTGTGCCTGTTGACGAAGGCGTTATGTTTCAAAACCCACCATTTTGACACATAAAAACTCGAAGTTACACAAATTTTAGAAATTGAAACAAGTGTCTTTTCCCACGTTGGCGTCAAAACTCCCTGCGGTGTATTTGTCGCTCCTGTAACCAATCCGAGTCTAATTGATTTTGTCTTTGTCACGTAAAACTGCGTGAAGTACCAGCCACAATATTTACTTGGACAAAAGTATCCGGATAATATTTCCTCTTTGTATTATGTTACTTAACCTACAACCAACGTTATGCTTTAGAATATTACAAGAACGCAAGGAGATATTTTTTATCATTGTTGTCTTGCAGAACTAACGGCCTCTGTGGCGTAGCGGTCGTGCGTTAAACTGCTACGAGTACGTCAGGGTTCGATTCCTAATCAGTGCAAATATTTGTATGCATGAATATGTATATTTGCATTGGCCTGGGTGTTTCAATGAATAATATGTATGTATTTAAAAAAATATATATCTAAGTATGTTTATCCGAATTCTAATATTTAATTTTAATAGAGAATACTTACTTTGGGTCTATTTAGCCGCCGAATGCCGTAGAATATTTTGTTCTCTAGGTCCAGGTGTTCCTCGTCACAGCTGCCCCGCTCTTGCTGAAGTTAGCTAGCTGTTTAGGGTGATGGTGAGTAAGTCCCTATATGGTTGATTCTACACAAATGCCCAATTGTGTTAAGAGTAGATTAACATCGTTGTGTAATGGCCAAGATTCGATCACGGGACCTCTGGATCGCCCGACTCCTTAACTACTAAGCTAACGATGCTTCGAGTATGTTACAGGTATATTTACTTATTTCTTGGCCCTGCCTAAATATTTTACAAGATAATAAATATTTTATATTCTCTAAGTCTGTAAAATGTTGATGTGCCCTCGGTTATTTATTATTATTACTAACCACTCTATGTTTGGGTCTGGAGATACTCGGAATATTTTCACATAAAAAGGACTTAAATATTTTACAATATATAAGGTGTCACAAAATTAGGTCTTTGAATTTGGTGAGATGACTTAGTATCGACAAAATATGTATTTGAAACAAAAAAAAAAAATCGGGTAAAGTAAAAAAAAAAACGATAAACCCGTGACGCACGTGGTAGGCGTGCAGTCCTCCACGCAGTATTTTCCAAGCGGATGTGTGGGAAATACCTAAATCGCGACCAGCGTCACGTGTGCTCGTCGTGTCACGTGACACTAGTCGCTGGTGGTGTTTTTTTTTTTTCATTTTTATATTTTTTTTTATATATATTTTTTTTTTTCACCCGATATTTTTTTTTTGTTTTAAATACATATTTTGTCGATACCAAGTCATCTCACCAAATTCAGAGACCTAATTTTGTGACACCTTATATATTATATCTATTACCATTTCAGAATGACATCAACTTTTTTCCTTTTCTTGTTTTAAGTATATTGGTTATGATTATTATAACTTACTAGCTGACCCGGCAAACGTTGTTTTGCCATGTATATTATATCTAGGAAACATTTTTTTAGTTCAATAAAAATAACTATCTACTATAAGTGTGCGGGGATTTACTTATAATCGAAAGCGTTGTAGACAATGAAAGTATGCCGAAAACTGTATAGTGAGTAAGACAGGAGACCGGCTTCGTTCTCATCCCTACTCCGTGATGTTTGCTGGATGAGAGGGAGGTGACAACAGTAGACATCTAGCGGGGATAACTGATCGATTGATAGTTGATCGGTTATCGACCGGCGAAGGCGGAAGATCAAATTGAATTGAGAAAAAAATCATAATTGAAGGAAATGACTAAAAAAAAAAAAATCTCGATGGAAAAATAGGGGTTGATTGTAGAGGGTTGAAAATTCAGAGTTGTATGTATTTTCTAATGCTGTATCATAAAAAAATTCAAAAAATATATCTCAAAATTAAAAAAAAAATTGTTTTTTTTTTGTTTTTTTGTTATTTGTTAATATTTAGGGATATGAAAAATAGATGTTGTCCGATTCTCAAACCTACCCAATATGCCCACAAAATTTCATGAGAATCGGTCAAGCCGTTTCGGAGGAGTTTAACTACAAACACCGCGATACGAGAATTTTATATATTAGATTCATCGATAATATCTGGGTGAGAGAGCTTTGCTCTGTTTACTAAAAATGAAACCTAGCTAGATCTATTTATTGACCCCCTGTATAGGTACTTAATTTCATGGAAATCCTTGGAGCTGTTTCTGAGATTCAGATTATATAAAATACATATTAATATATAAGGTGTCGCAAATTTGGTGAGATGACTTGGTACCGACAAAATATGTATTTGAAACAAAAATAATAATATCGGGTAAAATAAAAAATTAAAAGAAAATAAAAATGAAATTAAAACACCACCAGCGACCAGCGTCATGTGACGCGACGAGCACACGTGACGCTGGTGATTAATTTTTTATTTTACCCCATATTTTTCTTTTGTTTCAAATACATATTTTGTCGATACCAAGTCATCTCACCAAATTCAGAGACCTAATTTTGATACACCTTATATATATACAAGACTTGGTCTTTTAAAAGTATTAGGCATAGAATATTCCTAGAAATGTACAGGAGTCATCATCCTCATAGCGATTTCCAGTTACGTCTAAAGTTTGCACTTTGGAGTGTCAGCTTTTCCGGGAGCGAATGTCGTCTGACTGAAAGCCTGCACCAGATCCTCGTCTGTTGCTTAGCACGTGCTATGATTTTAAGGTGAGTTTGCCTTGGGCCCCAAAAGTACTATTAGGGCCCTGCACAGTCCGGGTTGCCAGGGATATGCTCTATGGGTAACCTTACACCCCGGCGTCTGAAGACCCGAGACGGCGTGCGGTTTTAGTCGGTGCAAGCTCAACATAACCGCCCGCGCTGGCCGGCGGGGGGGTATCCGAAGGGATTTCCGCACGATAAAAAAAAAGGGCCCTGCACAGTGCACACCCCTTCAGAGGAGTATAGTAAGTTTAAAACCTATATTTTGTTGCAGAATCATTCATCAATAACCTGCCTACCTAATAACTTTTAATATTTAGGGATATGAAAAATAGATGTTGTCCGATTCTCAAACCTACCCAATATGCCCACAAAATTTCATGAGAATCGGTCAAGCCGTTTCGGAGGAGTTTAACTACAAACACCGCGATACGAGAATTTTATATATTAGATTCATCGATAATATCTGGGTGAGAGAGCTTTGCTCTGTTTACTAAAAATGAAACCTAGCTAGATCTATTTATTGACCCCCTGTATAGGTACTTAATTTCATGGAAATCCTTGGAGCTGTTTCTGAGATTCAGATTATATAAAATACATATTAATATATAAGGTGTCACAAATTTGGTGAGATGACTTGGTACCGACAAAATATGTATTTGAAACAAAAATAATAATATCGGGTAAAATAAAAAATTAAAAGAAAATAAAAATGAAATTAAAACACCACCAGCGACCAGCGTCATGTGACGCGACGAGCACACGTGACGCTGGTGATTAATTTTTTATTTTACCCCATATTTTTCTTTTGTTTCAAATACATATTTTGTCGATACCAAGTCATCTCACCAAATTCAGAGACCTAATTTTGATACACCTTATATATATACAAGACTTGGTCTTTTAAAAGTATTAGGCATAGAATATTCCTAGAAATGTACAGGAGTCATCATCCTCATAGCGATTTCCAGTTACGTCTAAAGTTTGCACTTTGGAGTGTCAGCTTTTCCGGGAGCGAATGTCGTCTGACTGAAAGCCTGCACCAGATCCTCGTCTGTTGCTTAGCACGTGCTATGATTTTAAGGTGAGTTTGCCTTGGGCCCCAAAAGTACTATTAGGGCCCTGCACAGTCCGGGTTGCCAGGGATATGCTCTATGGGTAACCTTACACCCCGGCGTCTGAAGACCCGAGACGGCGTGCGGTTTTAGTCGGTGCAAGCTCAACATAACCGCCCTCGCTGGCCGGCGGGGGGGTATCCGAAGGGATTTCCGCACGATAAAAAAAAAAGGGCCCTGCACAGTGCACACCCCTTCAGAGGAGTATAGTAAGTTTAAAACCTATATTTTGTTGCAGAATCATTCATCAATAACCTGCCTACCTAATAACTTTTAAATTCACCCAAAATAAAAGGAATAAAAGATGCCGGACCATTAATAACAATACCTTTTGTGCTGGAAGCAAAAAAATGTGGCTATTCTTCAATCAATTTATATAAATCATTCAGCTATGGTTAGTGTAACTGACAGGAAACAAAATCTTACTAAGGGTTTCTTCACAACTAACCTGGTATTTTCTTAGTATTTTAAGTCTTATATTGTAAGGGTGTTCCACTGTGTCCCTAATAATGTTCAGTTCTGGTAACAATGATTGCAAGCTATCTCATTGTGTTCATCATTAAATGATTTT
Source organism: Cybosia mesomella (assembly GCA_946251805.1). Taxonomy (NCBI): domain Eukaryota; kingdom Metazoa; phylum Arthropoda; class Insecta; order Lepidoptera; family Erebidae; genus Cybosia; species Cybosia mesomella. Next base: position 8,861,540 of record OX276406.1, read on the forward strand.
TGAAGTGAAAATTTCATTAGGCGCGTTGGGCATTTTTGAGCTGGGAAAAAATAATTGAATTCGGGACACTGTTACCATTACCGTTACCAAAAATCCTCTTACAGTATGTATTTATATTGTATTGTACTGTATTGTACTATTTATACAGTATTGTAATATTTATAAGTCATTTCTTGAAGAGGTTCTTTTTTTTTTCTCGAGGTTCTTGAGTTTTTTAACTGAAAACTTCTTTAGGCGCGTTAGGCATTTTTGAGATGGAATAATACAATTGAATTCGTAACACTTACCGTTACCGGTACCTCTCGCGGACCTAATTATTCAATTTTTCGCTCCTGTTGGCACTCTATGAATGCCACTGTTTTTTATCAGAAAACATAACAGACTGATTAAAAGCAATATATTAATGACTTGAAAAGATTAATATTGACTATCATCATACATTTTCATTCAGTCGATTTAAAATTGAAAAAACTGATGTTATATTTCGCGTGATTTCAATTAGGCTTAGCTGGAGTAACGAACTCGTAATTTCGAGAACAGTTCTGGTAATTTCAGTTACAAGTACTCTTAAAAAAACTACACAAATTAGAACACTAATTAGAACTACCGCCTGTTAACTAATCGCGTATATTCGAAAAGAACAATGGTCACTCATACGTCCAATGACCTGCTCCGCAAAAATAGTTGAAACGCTACAGGACTGAGGCAGCCCTAACTATTGTTATTGTTGTTGTAATCCCAAATGTGTCGTTTCTTGATATACAATGGTTGTTCACAGGTTATACGAGTGAATAATTTGGTAGTGAACTTCGAAAAAAGGTCACCTTGACTTATTTAATACCACGCGTAAATCCAGCCATTCATACACTAACATACAGCCTAGTCACAAAATAATTTTCAACTTGTTTTAAATACATAAAACACGTTAACTACCAAATGTACGTAACTTGTAAGGACCAGTCAAATGAGCCTAAACTCAAGGGGTTTATTAATAACCGATAGAGTTCCATTATCTACGTCTAGCTCATTCACCAGACCAGCCCGATGGTGTCAAATTAATTAATTATTATCAGTCGCATGTCAAATACTCAAATTTTCAAAAGTACTTTAAATTTAAATCGACTACCAAGATCGTTTCTTTCAAACTTGATTACAAGAGAAACTATTAAAAGCAAACCCGCGTGTGTGATTGACCGATACCGTGTGCATAAGCATATGAGTGTGTATGCTATACGGTATGTTAAGGTAATTAATATAATAATACTAATTCTGAAATAAATTTAGAGATGAATGCTTACAAAATTTGCGGATATAACAGCCACCATAGCAGTGAATTTATAAAGCAGTAGGGATACATGGCGCAGTGGTTTTAGTAGTTCTTTGTCAACTGTCACTGCACTGTTTTCCGCGCCGCGTAGTCAGGTTATATGTTTGCCTGTCTATAATTATAGGGTAGTATTTACGTATTTTCCACTGTCAATCAATTTAGTATCATGCTCTGGGTTCAATAGGCTACATTTTATATGAATAACATCAACATAATGGATGTTAGATCCACAGCTGTAGGGATTCAAAAAAATATATAGTGTAATACATATTATGGAATACACCAAGAGATAAAAATACAATTTTATAATAAACTAACTGTTACCCGCGGCTCCGCCTGCGTAGATGTCGGTTATCGCGACCAACGAACTATCATTATCACCTATTTCATCCCCACACAGGTCGAAATTACAAATTTACCTTTTTTTAATTTCATAATATCTTTTGAATTGAATAACCGATTTCAATACTCGGTGGGGTGAAGCCCGTGTAGTACCGAGTAGAGCAGGTAGTTATTTTAATAAAGTGCTTTTACTCTAACTAAATTATAAGACACCAAATTTATTTCGTTTGATGTGGAATCCTTCACTAGTGACAGTTAGTTGGATCTAATACACCATATTCTAGTATCGCGTGTTTAAATAAACACGGTGCTATGAAAACCTCCTTACAACAGACATTATGCAGATAAATTGCCTTAAAGTACAACTAATAAAGAGCTTAATGGAAAATAATGTTTCGTAAAGTTACTTTTAAATTAAATTTGTAACCCTCATTTGTTATCCACTGATCATAATATAATGTTTGCAACAATATAATAGAAAAGTTAATAATTTATACTAACAAGGGACAACTTAATAATTTCAAAATGAAAACTATTACTAGCAGAAAATCGTTTAACGGATTAAAGCTGAATTTCACCGGTGAAAATCTGTTTGACTAAATTGTTTGTTCAAGTTTTTCTCAATGAAAGCCTTCACCAGAGCCTTAGTAGTAGTAGTAGTCAGTGATTATAGGTCGATACATTCCATTTTTAGTCAAGCCAGATGTGACATTGACATATGACATTGTGCCACGTAGATTATAAATTATACCATATATACATAACTGGCGAAACGTGGGAGTAATACACCTCTGCCTACCCCTTCGGGGATACAGGCGTGAAGTTATGTTATATAGTTATATACCTACAACAATCAATATTGCGAGATGTGGAAATTAACCTTTCAAATTCAAAAGAACATCTTAACGACCTACCCGGAATCCGGAATGCTCAATGAGAAAATTTCAGCAGCTTCACTTTTCTTTCAACATAACTAAATTTGACCCTTTTTCCTTTCAAAATTTTCCTTATTTTTAGTCATTATTTTAAAACGTCGAAGTTTTCGACCGTTTAAATGAGATTTTCTGCCCTTTTTTTTTTTTTTTTTTTTTATCGTGCGGAAATCCCTTCGGATACCCCCCCGCGTGCCAGCGGGGGCGGTTATGTCGGGCTTGAACCGACTAAAACCGCACGCCGTCTCGGGTCTACAGACGCCGGGGTGTAAGGTTGGTGTAAGAGCATATCCCTCGCACCCCGACTGACCCTGGGCCATCTCCGGTTTCGAGATGGCCCCCTCGGGTTTGGGAACCACGGTGTCCCCGTCTTGCCCCGGTTTGGGGGAGGGGCGCTAGTCGCCCCACCGTCCCGGCCTGCTTCTGCTGGGGTGACAGGTGGCCTCACCCGCCACCCCCAGGCCTGCGCTCATGGAGGACGGAGGACGTTAAGCGACCTCCGGCGCCTGAGTTGCCTGCGACGCGCGGCGAGCAAGTTGCGGGCTCGGCGGACCGGGAGAGTTCTAAGACTCTCCCGGGCGCGCTCCGCCACCTCCTTCGCGAGCATTACATGCTCGCAGAAGGAGGCGGCGGCGGCCCACGCGCTCGCGTTCCGCACCATTGCCACAATCATGCTGCCGAGCGAGAGGACTCCCACCCCGATGGCTGCCACGAGGTCACGCCTCGGCGCCTCCCACGCCGGGCAGTCCGCCAGCGTGTGCAGCCCTGAGTCCTCGCTCGCGTCGCAGTGATGACACTCAGGCGTTGGCTCCTTCCTGATCCGATGCAGGTGGTCCCCGAAGCACCCCTTCAGGGATCACCTGCGTCAGTCGGTAGGAGAGGCTTCCGTGTCGCCTCTCCAGCCAATCCTCCATGATGGGCCTTACCGCCGCTATTGCGGCGTGAGATTTTCTGCCCTTTTTTTTTTTTTTTTTTTTTATCGTGCGGAAATCCCTTCGGATACCCCCCCGCATGCCAGCGGGGGCGGTTATGTCGGGCTTGAACCGACTAAAACCGCACGCCGTCTCGGGTCTACAGACGCCGGGGTGTAAGGTTGCCCATAGAGCATATCCCTCGCACCCCGACTGACCCTGGGCCATCTCCGGTTTCGAGATGGCCCCCTCGGGTTTGGGAACCACGGTGTCCCCGTCTTGCCCCGGTTTGGGGGAGGGGCGCTAGTCGCCCCACCGTCCCGGCCTGCTTGTGCTGGGGTGACAGGTGGCCTCACCCGCCACCCCCAGGCCTGCGCTCATGGAGGACGGAGGTCGTTAAGCGACCTCCGGCGCCTGAGTTGCCTGCGACGCGCGGCGAGCAAGTTGCGGGCTCGGCGGACCGGGAGAGTTCTAAGTCTCTCCCGGGCGCGCTCCGCCACCTCCAGAAGGAGGCGGCGGCGGCCCACGCGCTCGTGCTCCGCACCATTGCCGCAATCATGCTGCCTGAGATTTTCTGCCCTCATTCTACTTTTTTTATTAGGTGTATCTATTTTCTTTAAGTATATTATTTTATTTGGTACAGATACAAAGAGAATTGAAATTACTTAGCCATTCATTCTTTAATTAGCAACAGTAATATCAAAATTAAAACTGAGTATACATATATTATCATATAATTATTTTAGAGAGAGAGGGTAGAGTAAATTTTCTGTGTAAATTGGATCCGTCTGATTTTGAACATAAATTCACCTTACAGGGAGCCACAAATGAAGTAACCTAATATCGCCCTTGCTCGTCTCTCACCTCATTTGTCTTGTGACAAATGTTTGCGTGCGATTGTGAGGTCTTGGGTTGATTTGGGTCAGAGAGAGTATTTTGTGTTTTTCTGGTTGGAAATTCTTAGTAACATGGAGTCGTAAACGTGCTCGTTGGATGGTTATAGACTCGCCTCATATTACTTGACACTCGCACAGCTTGAGGAGATAGTGCTTTAGAGGCGACTGTACTATTACGTCAATATCTTGGAATACTACTATTTTACTATTCTATTATTTATCTTGGCTTTTACGGGAGCAACTGCCTTCTGACCTTCCAAACCCAAAAGATATCCCACATATCGTCATAACCACTAGACAGATATGGATGAAATTTGGGAAGCTTAGTTTCTGAAATAACACATAGGCTAATCTTATTTTCAAAAATCAACCCCTAAGATATTTAAAAAGGCGGTAAAGATTCCATGGACTGTGGAAAAAATTTATGTAATGATTATGTGACATTTTTTGGCCGGCGGGGGAGTATCCAAAGGGATTTCCGCACGAAAAAAAAAAAGGTACCGATAACTGGGCCTGGGGGTGACAGATGAGGCCGCCTGTCTCCCCAGCAGAAGCAGATCGGGGTGGCGGCGCGATGCCCCTCTCCCGAGCAAGTTAGGGACACCGTGGTTCCCAAGGTAAGGGAAGCTTCGGGGACCACCTGCATCGGATCAGAAAGGAGCCAATGCCTGAGAGCCATCACTGCGATGCGTGCGAGGACTCAGGTCTGCACACGCTGGCGGACTGCTCTGCGTAGGAGGTGCCGAGGCGTGACATCGTGGCAGCCATCAGGGTGGGAGTCCTCTCGCTCGGCAGCATGATTGAGGCAACGGTGCGAAGCGCGAGCGCGTGGGCCGCTGCCACCTCCTTCTGGGAGCATGTAATGCTCGCGAAGGAGAGCTCCCGGCCCGCCGAGCCCGCAACATGCTCGCCGAGCGTCGCAGGCGACACAGGCACCAAAGGTCGCTTAACGACCTCTGTCCTCCAAAAGCGCAGACCTGGGGGGTGGCACGTGAGGCCGCCTGTCACCCCAGCAGAAGCAGGCCGGGACGGTGGGGCGACTAGCGGGCCTCCCCCAAACCGGGGCAAAACGGGGACAAAGTGGTTCCCAAACCCGAGGGGGCCATCTCGAAACCGGAGATGGCCCAGGGTCAGTCGGGATGCGAGGGATATGCTCTATGGGCAACCTTACACCCGTTTTAAGACCCGAGACGGCGTGCGGTTTTAGTGCGACATAACCGCCCCCGCTGGCCGGTGGGGGGGTATCCGAAGGGATTTCCGCAAGAAAAAAGAAAAAAAAAAGGTACTGATAACTGAAACTACCAGTATTTCTGTTAATCCCTCCAACTAAGCTACATTGCTTGTGTTAGGAGTGGGTTCACAACGATGGTGTAATCGCCTGAATTTGAACCCGGACCCCTGGATCGCCCTTCGATGGCCGACTTCTTTACCACTAAGCTATCGACGCTCATTTTTACATCTACAATGAATTTGTTCTATTGCATTAATATTCTACTTAAGTTGAATCCCACTATGTCACATCCAAGGTACTTATTCAGGCAAACAATATTAATGGGGCTTCAACACAATACAATTTGATTGCCTAATCAAATTTGCCAATTTTCATCGACTCGTACATTGTAGATCAAATCTTCTATCCACACGACACAATATGATTGTGAATCTTGTCAGATTGTTCATAAAATTGTATCGTGTGGAAGCCCCTTACTATACACAACGTCATCTAAAAGTATTTAGTACGTATCACAATCTGATACTACAATATAAAACTTAACAGAGGTGCTAAAGTTTACGAACTATCATCAAAGTTAGGTAATTGGCTTGTTAGACTTGCTTGTTTGTAATCGAGCGCTTCATAGCTTTAGTGATATGAAGCGTGTACTAGGAAATAACTAATTTACAAGATGCTAGAGGTTTTATTAATGTTTTCTTTGTGTTTTTATCCTAATTCTACTTCCTACTATCCAACTTAATATCAATAATGTAAAAAAAATTAAAAACGTTTGAATGTTTGTTACTCTCTAACTTAAAAACGGCTAAACGGATATGGATGTAGGCAAAGGTATAGATTCAATGAATCAATAAGCCTATAGCAGTCGATTGCTGGACACAGGCCTTCCCCAATGTGCGCCATACCTCCCGATTGGGATCGGGAGGAATGGCCCGGCCCATCCATCCGATTTTCTTGTCATCAGTGCCCCTGGCTTGGATCGTCCCACCTTCCGTTTGCAGGTATAGATGATGGTCTGGAATAAGACAGAATATGTTTTAATCCTGGTATAATTTCCCATGGGTTGCAGGAATGGTATCAAAATTCCATGCGGATGGAGCCGCCGGTACCAACTAGTAATATTATAAATCTGAACGTTTGTGTATATGGATAGGTCTTTGATACCAGCACTGTGACATGATATGACGTGCTTTGTCCATTAGGTGCCTTGGATAGGCTCCTAATGAGTCGGAAACACGTCACAAATCATAGGGCCGGAATTCGCCTGAAGGAAATTAATCAAGAATGCTTACCCGATTGGAATTTCCCAAAACGTCAAATCAAAATAAATTAGTTACACTCTGCCTGAGTATTAAGCTTGTTCTATGTAGAAGCGTTGTACGAAAAGTAGCACTGGATCAATAATAAAAACCGGCCAAGTCCAAGTCGGACTCGCCTATGAAGAGGTATAAATAATGTTTATTTTCTAAATTTTTATATTTGAGTTGATTGAATGAAAGGTCAAATGCGGTTTACGATTTATGACGCATTAAAAATAACTACTTACTAGATCTCGCGTTCGACAGCTACGTTGGCAGTCACGGATTGATTCCCGCTCAGTGCAAATATATAAATATTTGCACTGAGTGTGCATACAAATGCATAATGCATGAATATGTGTATTTACATTGATTTGGGTGTTTCTATGTATAACAATATATGTATTTACAAAAGAAAATGTATCTAAGTAGGAATGTATATTCGCATTCAAGAACTCATAACATAAGCTAGTTAAGGGTGCTCAATTCGGATCTAGATAGTGTTGTGTAGAATGTCCTAGAATTTAATAAATATAAATTTATTATGCGTTATTATTATAAAAAAATACAATAAATTTTGGGGATAAATTCATCCATTTTATTTCAAACCTTTTTCTTATACCTACATTTTAATACACAGCACAAGTAAGACTTATATTATCAATGTTTCATAAGTTGGCTCAAACAATAAAATTACTAAAAATACTGTATACTACGCGTGTGTTCGGCTTGCGTGATTGCAAATATATTTCTTTACGGCTTTGTGTTTTAAATAAGGCGTTGATATTACTCTAAGTGTATTTTGTAATAACCCCCAAAAGCTTTGGGAATTCGAACTCAGCGGCATCCATCTTCTTGAATTATTAAAAACTAATTATCTATCATTGCTGCTTCGTTGGTTGTAGTTATTATTCACGATTGCAGGATCCGGTTTCAGTTCCGTTTAAAGGCTTTCCGGTTCAAAAAGTTTTATTATTCAGGATTGTTTATGATTTATGCCAACAAAAACCACTTCCCTATAAAATATTAAAGTATGAAGCTAGCCTATCCGGAAAACAAATAGGTCGATTTTAAATTATTACTGAACGATACTACGGTTTCCCATCGATATTTACTGTTTTTATTCGACCTGAAAATATTTTTCCTTAATCGCGTACTGCATGACACGGGGCAGCCGCGACAATTATGTGAGGTCCACTCCATAGAAAATACTAATTTGCAATTAACGGACCACCGGATTCAACGGCCCACTCAGTGTGAGCCTAGTATGCTATCTAACTAGCAGTACACCCATCTATGCCATTTTAAAATAGACTACTCGGACACTCAATTTTATTAACCATTGAATACTGTTTACATCTTTTTTTAACTTTGAGATCATCATCATCACCCTCAGAGCATTTTTCTAGTTGCATCTAAAGTTTGCACTGTGGAGCCCGAGGTCTCCATATTGTTTTTGTTTGGTATATCGGCTTTACTGGGAGCGACTGCTGTCTGCCTTTCCAACTCCGCCACTTTCAGGTGTGGTTGGCTTGGGCCTCAAGGATGTTAGAAGAGCCCTATTAATTTATCGCTCGCTTAATAATGTGCCCAGTAGATTGCAATAGACTCGCCCCCTATTACATTGGGACCTTAACATAACTGACGAATCGTGGGTGTGTAATACACCTCTGCCTACCCCTTCGGGGATACAGGCGTGAAGTTATGTTATGTTATGTACCCCCAGGTAGGGCCATGTACCTGTTTTCTAACTTTAACGTAGGTACTAACTAAACAGCATGATTGCGGCAATGGTGCGGAGCGCGAGCGCGTGGGCCACCGCCACCTCCTTCTGCGAGCATGTAATGCTCGCGAAGGAGATGGCGGGGCACGCCCGGGAGAGATTTAGAACTCTCCCGGCCCGCCGAGCCCGCAACTTGCTCGCCGCGCGTCGCAGGTGACTCAGGCGCCGGAGGTCGCTTAACGACCTCCGTCCTCCATGAGCGCAGGCCTGGGAGTGGCAGGTGAGGCCGCCTGTCACCCCAGCAGAAGCAGCCCGGGACGGTGGGGCGACTAGCGCCCCTCCCCCAAACCGGGGCAAGACGGGGACACCGTGGTTCCCAAACCCGAGAAGGCCATCTCGAAACCGGAGATGGCCCAGGGTCAGTCGGGGTGCGAGGGATATGCTCTATGGGCAACCTTACACCCCGGCGTCTGTAGACCCGAGACGGCGTGCAGTTTTAGTCGGTTCAAGCCCGACATAGCCGCCCCCGCTGGCACGCGGGGGGGTATCCGAAGGGATTTCCGCACGATAAAAAAAAAAAAAAGAAAGGTACTAATTAAACTGTAACATTCATATAGTAATTTTTCATTTCTCTAGAGAAAAGTAATAACGTGTTAAACTTCACCCCGATAACGGTGACTTCAAATATTTCGCAACTAATATTTAGTAGGAATGCATAAAAAGCCACTAAAACGACTATTCGACATAAAAATACGGTACACGCGATCAGATAAATTTATATCAGGGTTCATGAATAACAAAATTTGCCCTTGAACCGTTTATACTGTTAGGGCTAACAATTGTGAGGTACTGGTCAGTCGCCGCCCAAAGCGAAGGTTAGATTTGCCGTAATCTACCGTCAAAGGAAGTATAAATAATCAAGGGGGCAACTTGACTTGAGTAATTTTAATATTTAAAAACCACTTGTCACTGTGACTGTACACGCTACTATCCAAAACCGCCCCATGGTTGTAAACGAAATTTTGAGAATGTATAAAAGTTTAAGACCCAATAAAATGGTACTGTTACCAGTCTCTGTGTGTGGCAAGAAAATGTTTGCTCGGGCTCACTAACAACTTATAATTTAGTTTATTATAAGTACTGAATGTACTGAAATAACAAACAAATTGGGACGATCATTGAAAAAAGTGTCGGATGACAAAGAAACGTGTAGAGTCGTGTTTTTGTACACAATTAGTGTAACGTTTCACGAGCACCTAAGTGAGTTTTAAAACAACTTTTTGGGATTCATCGAAACAAACAGTTGGAAAGAACTCACGGCATCCTCTGAAAACCAGTTTCGTGAAACGCCATACTGAAGGGCGCTTCAAGGTTTTCACATAGAGGCATGAAGAGGGATTTTAGCTAATGGTTTGTTTTTTATTTAACTTTCATACCTAGCATTACACAATACAATTCAATTTGTTAAAACTGGCCAAGTGGGGGTCAAGCCACGCGCAATATGGGGTGTTTGGCCATCAGAATTATGCTGATTGAGAAAAATATTTTTGTCATTTCATACAGTTTAGAAATGATAGGACAGGACCCTATTACCAGAGACCAATACATTGGCCTATGCAGATGTTTAATAAAAAATACTTGGGTTATGTTAAATGAGCGATTCTGAACACAAAAATATTTTATTGGCATTCTTATCTGTCTGTTTGCTCACGATGGACGCAAAAAATACTGAACGGATTTTAATACGGTTAGATACAGACCTAAAATCGGCCGTATGTTTGATACCAATTGGTTAAAGAGAACTGGAGATTTGAGCAATAAAATTGAATTAAAAATTGAAAACAAAACCCCCTACGCCATCATTTAATGATTATACTGGCACGCGATAAGCAATTAATCGAGTAACCATACTCCAAAAATGCCTTACATCATTTTGGAAAAGAACTAATACTCTTACACTACTGGACCGATATTAACCAAACATATCTAAGAACCACCACAAGGAAACTGGTTTTTAAATGAAAAACAACAGCATCGAAATCGGTCCATCCATTTGAGAGCTAAGATACCACAGACACACACACACACACAGACATCGATGTCAAACTTTTAACACCCCTCTTTTTGCGTCGGGGGTTAAAAACGATAACCGACGTCCTCGCGGGCGCAGCCCCGGACAACACCTAGTATGTATAACCATATTGGCCGTAGAGCTTAACCAATATAGGGTAATATGAAAATGGCTTCGTAAATATTCATCTACTAAAGTCACTGTATTCGTCTCAAGCTAGACAAGTTTACCTTCAAACACATTCCTTGATGTGTTTGAAGGTAAAAAATGCCTTCTTTTTTTTTCCTTTTTTTTAACTTGTGGAAACCCCCAACGGGCTTCATCCCATCGGTGCCAACGATGGGATGGGAGTGTCGGAATCGGTCCGACTAAAACCACAAGGTGTCCTCCCCAAGTGTCCATTGCCGTGTAAGCCCTCGAAAGGATAACCCCAGGGTTACCGGCGGACTTCGGCCGCCACCGCGGCCTCGCCTCTAATTGTTATCGTTAGAAACCCATAATTTCCAGTTCAATACGATATTATTTTCGCATGAAACTTCAAGCACTTCATATATTTTAATCAATAGCTATATATACTAATCAAGCTGTCAGACTCCAAGGTCGTTTTGTGGCAACTGTGGCATTTTAGTATTAAAACAGTAACGTAATGGGTGATAATAATAGCTGTTGGCGTATAGGGTTTGATTGTAGGGAGAAATGGTCTGTACTTACATGGTTATTGGAAAATTTCCAAGCGAAATTGGTTTGAAATGGTCTGTTTTATGGATTTTAGTTTTCCTAGAACACAATCGCATTAAATTTACTGCATAATTGAAACTGCTTTTTGTGCTTATAAAGCGATAAGTAAGCAAATGGCCTGTATTCTTTGGATGCTCATAACACTAAGGCTGCCGTCACTCGCCATTTTTATACTAATATTATAAAGAGGAAAAATTCGATAGTATGTTTGTTTGTATTGAATACGCTCGGAAACTACTGGTCCGATTTCTAAAATTATTTCACCATTTATAGAATGCTACAATATCCCTGAGTAACATAGGCTACTTTTATGTCGATATTTCCAAGACCTTTTTAATAGAAAAAACCGCATCGACATGCGTTCAGTCACGAAAAAACAGACAAACAGACAAGAATTTCAAAAAAAAAATGTTTTTGTTCAGAATCGATAATAAAATTTTAAAATCTCCAATGTACAGACCAAACTAATTTACAATTTTATGATACTACGTTAAAAACCATAGGTACCATATTAATTCGGGGTGTGTGTTGGGTAACCTCCTCGAGTGTCGCTCCGATTCCGATCCCGCTGCAGTCCGGGGGGAACGGAATCGGAGCGGCCGGTACACCCTGGGCGGCGGTCAATGGCTTCCCCTTCACCCCTTCATAGGGTTGGCATTGATCGTCGGCCAATACCCAACGTGGCGGGAACACATCGCTCTCCGTACTCCTCTGCTTTCAGAGGAGACAGGATGAGCGATGCTGTTAGTGGTGAGATGGCCCAGGGTCAGTCGAGGTGCGAGGGATATGCTCTATGGGTAACCTTACACCCTGGCGTCTGAAGACCCGAGACGGCGTGCGGTTTTAGTCGGTGCAAGCCCGACATAACCGCCCCCGCAGGCCGGCGGGGGGGTATCCGAAGGGATTTCCGCACGATAAAAAAAAAAAAAAAAAAAAAGGTACCATATTAATTCTATGCAGACCGCGCGCAAGTGAACTTTGCATACATGTAGGCTCACGTGACCGCACGTAATAAACCTGAACAATATTGAAAGCACGCCCTTCTATGTAGTCTGTGCGTGCTAGTAGGTTCACCACATTGTGGTGAGCAATACTTATTTATGTGATATAAAAAAATCTGTAAAATTTAATTTTTTTGACGTGTATTTGTTGATTATAAACTTGCTGTGGCCACAGCTCCGTCTGCATGGTATGATAAAATAGTCGTTAAGTTTACTAAAATGTTCCTATATTCTGCGCAACTTTCTAATTATTTTTTTCGTAAGACTACTGTCGCTCCCGTAAAAGCTAAGATAAACCTTATTTTAATAGGAATAGGACGGTGAAACCCGGGCTTCGAACTGCGAGCTTCGGATGCAGCTGGGATCGGAGCTCGAATGATGATGAAGATAATTATATGGATTATTAGAACTATTATTATTATTAACACAAGCACCACCTATTTGCTTATTTTTTTTTTGGCAAAGGTCATTTTATCCTTATTACAACCTTATAGTCAAAATTATAAATAACTAGCTGATGCCCTCGGCTCCGCCCGCCCGGAGGTCGGTTATCATTTTTGGTCATATCTCTACTTAATCAATTGCAATCAAACATGCAGCAGAATTCAAGTCTGGCCAAAACCTTTGTAATAGAAACCGCATTAAAATCCGTTCAGTCGTTTTTGCGTCCATTGCGGACAAACCGACAAACAGACAAGACTTTCGAAAAATATTTTTTTGTGTTTTCAAAATCGTTCATTTACCATTACCCAAGTTATTTTTAAAGACACTGATTTAAAGAGGCAGTTGTAAATAGTAGTTTTGGCAAGTTAAAATTATAAATGGCACGTTTAATAACTAGTTCAGCAGTTAAAACTAAGCAGTAAAGTAAACAAAAATGAGTAATAAAAAATAATGAAATGGATCAGTGAATATATAATTGAGCAGGAAAATAATTAAATGGGCGGTAAAAATTATCGAACGAGCGGTTACGTGTGGGTATGGGTAGTAATAAATCGAAATTTGTCGGTAAGAAATCTCATTGTAAGCAATTCTATAAACAATGAGGTGGTAAAATAAAATAAAAAAACAGTACTTAAATAGTACTTTCGACAAAGCCCCGCTCCGCGGGGCTCCTATTCCTACGTGCATTATCACAAGTGACCTAACACAAAGGGTTCAAACCTATATCTAGCCGTGTCGGGGCGCGCGGTGTCCACGAGCTCGCTTCGCTCGCTCCCGCGGCTTTATCGAACCGCTCATTCAGTTATTGGACTGCTCAATTATTTTTAGAATTGACATTGTATGATAAAATAACCGACTAATTGATTTTTTATTACTGTTCATGTTTTACTGTCGCAATAATGAATCAACCGCCATTAAATTAAATAAGTGCTCAATATGTTTTCCAACTGATCACAATAACATCTCGAATATTTAAATAACAGCTCAATAAATTAGTTCTCATTTTTAAGTATCCCCAATGAGCAGATACAACTAATTTAAAATTTTATTATACACCAAGAAGAAGGTCATGTTTTGACCTCCTTGTTATGATTAATGATTGCTGACCTTCATTTATATAAGTCACTACAAGATCGATGACGTTTGCTCTGAAATCTTGTAAGGTTGAATTTAACCGTCCACTCAAATTTCACTATACAAATTTTTAACCCGTCCATGCTTCGCACTGGTAAAAATCCTATAACCCTTGAAGCGCCAGCATGTTTTTGGGGCCCCACCAAGATATTCGGAGCCAAAGCTAACCTCGCCTGCTGATTGACGGACGAGACTCTGGCGCAGGCTTTCAGATGGTAGTCGCTCCCATAGAAGCCATATTTGACGGCCTCTGTGGCGTAGCGGTAGTGCATTCGACTGCTACGACAGGGGCGGGTTTGATTCCCGCTCAGTGCAAATATTTGTATGCATGAATATGTTTATTTGCCTTGGTCTGGGTGTTTCTATGTATAATATGTATGTATTTACAAAAAAAAAGTATAGAAGTATGTTTATTCGCATTCTGGAACCCATAACACAAGCTAGTTAAACTATGCTTACTTTGGGTCTAGAAAGCGCTTGTAAAATGTCGTAGAATATTTATTTTATTATATATAAGCCAGAACAAACAGGAGGAGGAGTAATTGAACCTCAGAAACAACCGGGAACAACGCTAAGATGATGATAATGATGGACCCTTGCCACATGCTTTTTTTTTCGTGCGAATATCCCCCCGGATGCCCCCTCGCTGGTCAGCGGAGGTGGTTATGTCGGAATCGAACCGTCTTCAGAAGGTGGCCCATAAGACATTTCCTTCGCCCCTTGCCACATGCCTAGTACAATAATTGTACTATACCGCCGCGGCAACGCATTAAAAACAAACAAGTAAACAAAAGATTCCTACCAGATCAGTAAGAATACCTGTTACTCTCCACATATCTTTCTTTAGTTCGTGCGGGAATCCCCCCGGATAGCCCCCGCCGGCCAGCAGGTGTGGTTATGTCGGATTCGAACAGACTAAAACCGCATGCTGTCTGGAGTCCTCAGACGCCGGGGTGTAAGGTGGGCCCATACGGCATTTCCCTCGCACCCCGATTGGCCCACGGCCATCGCAGTATGACTAATTATAGAAGCAACTCATATTTTCCTAGATCATCAAACTTTGTGAACAGAACATCAGAATAACCTGAATTGGATTTATTCAATACGAGTCCTGTTAATTACAAGGGTATAGTCGGTAATTGCTGGTTTGAATTGACTCTCTAAGTGTCAAACTTCACATTTATTCTTTCGTTTTTCTTTTTTACAATTTCATAATCTTCATATTAATATATTAATATTATATAAAGCCGTCAAGTGTATATTTGTTATTTATATGTGAAAACTTATAAATGGTTTCTAGTTATGTAAGTACTAATGTTATGTTGTCTTAATCTATATATATAAAAATGAAACCCGTTTTCCGTTGTCACGACATAGCATGAAAACGGCTTGACTGATTTGGCTAATTTTTGTTTTTGTAGTTTTCTAATACTCTTTACAAGGTTCTTACGGAAAAAAATATTAAGAAAATCTCTCAGAATTTTTTTTTTCGTGCGCACACCGTACGGTTTTAGTCGATATACGACATAACCACCCCCGCTGGCCGGTGGGGGGTATGCGAAGGGATTGATCCTCCCCAAGTGTCCGTTACCGGGCACCCCGGGTAAGCCCTTGAATTCAATACATGGCGGATCATTTTGACGTAGCGAAGCACGTACCGGGCCGCTAGTACTTTATGTTTTTCAAATAATATAAAATAAAACATTGATTTTTATTTACTGGTTTAGTAATCTATACATCTATACATATAAATAAAATTGGAGTGTCTGTTTGTATATATACGTATATATTGTATATGTATATTGACATAACCGTTTTTTACTACATGTATATGAATATATATACGGTACATACACCAAAATAACATTTTTTACAATTTTTGTCTGTCTGTCCGTCTGTCTGTTTGTTCCGGCTAATCTCTGAAATGACTGGACCGATTTTGACGGGACTTTCACTGGCAGAAAGGTTATATAACAAGGAGTAACATAGACTACTTTAATTTTAGGAACAATAATCAGGGTTCCGCGCAAAAAAACTCAAACCCTAAAAATACTAATACACGCGGACGAAGTCGCGGTCACAGCTAGTTATTTATAAAACTACAGCTAAGAAATAATAATAACCTTTAATTTTATCGGCGTCTGAAGTCCCGAGACAGCGTGCGGTTTTAGTAGGTAGGTACAAGTATGGCTCCCGAGGGGGGCCAACTCGAAACCGGAGATGGCCTGGGTCATTTGGGGTGCGAGGGAAATGCCTTATGGGCCCACAGCATGCGGTTTTAGTCGTTTCTAGCCCGACATAACTACCCCTGCTGGGCGTCGGGGGGGGGGGGGGTATTCGGGGGCCTTTTTTTTTAAATTTTCCGCACGAAAATTTAAAAAAAAAGGTACGAGTATGGCCTTTCTAGAATGAAATGGTGAAATATTTGTGATATAACTATGCGGCCGGATCCGACAGGATAATTAGCAGCGTAATATGAGCTTTAGAATTGCGTAGGTTTTTAGCATACAGTATTACACAGTAGCACATAATTTAAAATTTAATTTCGTTTAACGTAGTATTTGATATTAGCTCTCAATTGAAATCTGTTTCCGTTCCCGCTTCCCATGGGACCCTAGTTTTGAGATAAAAAGCCTATGTGTGATACCAGGCTGTAATCTATCCCTGTATCAAATTGCAGCCAGATCCGTTCAGCCGTTAGAGCCTGATTGAGTAACAAATATCCCAACATACAAACATCTTCACCAACTTTTACATTTATAATATTATTAGAACAGGATAGGAAGTAGGTAACTCATGAGGTATTTCAGAAGACTACAGATTTAGTGTTGCATGTGGTAAATTATTAATTTGATTATATAATAAATTATTGATTTTTTAAATAATAATGTTATTGTATACTTTTTAGTTATGATATATATTTTTGAAATCACCCTTTAAGGCGAGGGTGTTGGACCACTCATTGTCTCAGGTACTCATTTATCATTTTTATTTTTCTAACCTGAACACAAAG
The DNA here is from genome assembly GCA_946251805.1 of Cybosia mesomella. Lineage (NCBI taxonomy): Eukaryota > Metazoa > Arthropoda > Insecta > Lepidoptera > Erebidae > Cybosia > Cybosia mesomella. Next base: position 8,878,601 of record OX276406.1, read on the forward strand.
TAAATAAAACTGGAATGCGGTTGGGTTAGACCAATCTTTGAGAGCAAATTCTATCGAGGAAAGTAAAAGTCATCGCGTATCAAATAATCGAAAATACTAGTTTGAATTGATTATTCCGAACCTGACCCGAAAACCTGACCCGGTCGCGGGTTAGGTTAGAAACTTGAAAAAAAATGTAATATTTGTTCCGAACGTAACCCTCTTCCTTACCTGGTGGTCTACTCTATAACTCCGTCAACGAAGATACGGACCCGTCCGAAAATAGTCCGATACGAAGCAGTAAACCCTACTCCCTAATGATTTCGGATGCACGAGTTTCGAATGGAATCATAGACAAGATTAGTGAACGAATGCCGCATGACGATAGAGCGGAGCTATTTTACCGGTTGATTACCGGTTAACTTATTTTGTGGATTTCAAGCTAAATAAACAAAATATAATATTGTTATCGTTAGAAAATGACGAAATACACTTTTATCATGATTTTTCCACAAAATTGAACCATTTTTGTCCGGGTTTTAGACTTTATCCTGTTAATACCTTTGCCTTTTTCTTTTGATGTCCATTTTCTACTACTTTCTACTACTTAGTCTGTGGCCATTTTCAAAAGAAATGTCAATAGCACAGATTGAGATACAAAGTAATCAATAAACAAAACAAGTAAAATAACTCTGTGAAACGTTGAAAGTTTAGTTTAGTGTAGTTTAGTTAATTAAAAAAAATGGCCCCACCCGCTGCAGCAGCAACTCCAGCTCAAATTGAGGTTCTCCTCAATTTTATGAGCGAGAACCCTGAGTTGGCTCGTGGATTATTGAGGGGTGCCGACGGCAGAATAAGATCAAAACGGCTGTGGGAAGGCCTGTGCAACTCACTTAATGCGATGGGAAGTTGCACAAAGACCGTGGAACAGTGGCAAAGGGTAAGTTTAATACATTATGTACTCGTACTAATATGATTTTATGGTCAGTTAAGTGCAAACAATGATAAATCAGTCATCCTCCCAATACGAGGACCTACGAGTATACTGGCTGGTATTTTTTTAGTGAGTACCTAATTAAAATTAACAAAATTTTAGGTGTGGGCTGATAGAAAATTTATAGCTAAAAAAGCTGCTGGAGCTGCCAGGCGGTCAGCACGTGCTACAGGTGGAGGGCCATCGGTAGCACCAACCCTCTCTCAAGTTGAATTGAAGATATTAACAATTATGGGAGAGGGATTTGGAGAGCCGCAAACTGAGGCAAGAGTGCCAGCTTTTCCATTGGTAATAATTAAATGTATAATTTATTAGTATTTATTAGTTTGTTCTGTTTTTGTATTTATTTATTTATAAATTTTATGCACAATATATACATAGGCGGGCTTAATGCCTGAGACATTCTCTACCATCCAACCTTTGGTTGATGTAGAGTAAAAAAGAAGTAGGTGCAGTTTAAAGTTGTGTAGATAAATAGTATACAATAAATGGAATACAGATTAACATTTGATATCAATATCATAAACAAACATGTTATACATATAGCCATCATTAAAATATATAATCAATATTAAGATAAACTTACATTTACATGAACAAACAAATAAATAATCAAATCTTTATATAAATATTAACAACATGAAAGGTGATAGCTATGGATGGGTAAGATCTGCCAGTTCCTTACTTAGAATGTCTTTGACTTTAATTTTAAAAGAGTAGCAGTTTGTAGCCGTCCTGACTTCAAAAGGAAGTCAGGATTTCAGTGTTATTTATTAGTATTTATTAATATATTTATTAGTTTGTTCACAGCAATAATGTATTTTTAATTGTGTGTATATATAATATATGCTGTGACTTTTTTTTATAAAATAATAATAAATAACATAAATACCATTCATATGTGTATTGTATAAGTGTATTTCTTCTATTCATTAATGATAATCAGTTTTTGTTGTACAGGATCCACCACCTGTAGGACAAGACCCAGCAACTATCACACCCATCCCAACATCTGCTGCTGTATCTGCTGCTGTATCGAAATGGCCCTCGATATAAATTCGTACTTTATTCAGGAGTTGCATACTATACTTCATACCATAACTACGAGAAAAGACGAAGATAATTTAAGCGAAAATAGAAATTTAATCAAGAAATTAGAATTGTTAATTAATTGAAATGGACATTAAAATTAGAGCAATGACTGAAATTAAGCGTAATTTTCTTATTATTATCATTATAGTATGGCCGCTGAGTTATTACCGATTTGACACATGACGAATTGACAATACTAGTTAAGTGACTGAACCAGTAACCCTAATATCATTTGGGAACAGTTTGTTTTTAAATATTCTAGTATAGTGTGTAATTAAATAAAAAAATAAAATCAAAACAAATAATAGTTAAAGACATAGGTTCTTTATTAGGTGGAGTATCCTTGATGGGCGTAGATAATTGGTCGAGGACATATCAAAATAAAACAAATTTGTAAACACTGTTACACATTTTAATGAATAGAGTAGGTACAAGATGTTTTAATAAATGACTACCTTTTTTTTTTTTTTTTTTTTTTTATCGTGCGGAAATCCCTTCGGATACCCCCCGCCGGCCAGCGGGGGCGGTTATGTCGGGCTTGCACCGACTAAAACCGCACGCCGTCTCGGGTCTTCAGACGCCGGGGTGTAAGGTTACCCATAGAGCATATCCCTCGCACCCCGGCTGACCCTGGGCCATCTCACCACTAACAGCATCGCTCATCCTGTCTCCTCTGAAAGCAGAGGAGTACGGAGAGCGATGTGTTCCCACCACGTTGGGTATTGGCCGACGATCAATGCCAACCCTATGAAGGGGTGAAGGGGAAGCCATTGACCGCCGCCCAGGGTGTACCGGCCGCTCCGATTCCGTTCCCCCCGGACTGCAGCGGGATCGGAATCGGAGCGACACTCGAGGAGGTTACCCAACACACACCCCAATAAATGACTACCTATCATTTATTAAAACAATTATTCAGACTCTGAACCAGATTCGCCAGAGCTGTCATCGCTATCAGTCAGTTGTATGACAATTTCATTGTCTATTATGGTGTCCACTCTTATATCGCGTTCATAATCTTCTGTTATTAGTTTTCGAGTCTTTTCGACGACCTTGACCCAATCTTCTTTCGTTATTTTGCTGCAAGCATCTTTTAATAGACCCATCATTTTATTAGTACTGAATGGCGGAGTCGTATTATTACGAGCTGCGTAACCTGTAATGTAAACATTAAATAACGTTAATTTATTACATTAAATAAATGAAATGTTACACAATTACCTACATGTAAGGGACATGAGATATTTATTTCTTAGTTATGTATCTTTTTACTTATATGCTGAATATTGGATGTTATAATAGTACAAATTATTCATATTCATAACTTATGCGATAAAAAACAATACCTTTGATTTGTGCCCATATTAGCTCAATGGCATTGTACTGGCAGTGATAAGGAGGAATTCGAAGTACCCGATGTCCATGTGCCAGAGCTATCTCATCTACATCATAACGGACTCTTGATGATTTATTTTCGCGTACCAACTTTACTAAGTCAGACTTTAGCAATTCGGCAGTAGTTTCAATTCCATTTTGGTGTAGCCATGCTAGGAGATCAGCTTTCTTGTAGGCCTGAGTAGGCGCTTTATTCACTTGTTTCGAGTGATATGAAGCGTTGTCCATTATTATGATAGAAGGCTCTGGCAGGCTGGGTAATAATTGATTTTCGAACCAATTCGTAAAAGTGTCTGTATCCATCTCCTCGTGGTAATCGGAAGTACTTTTTGACGCGAAAGCCAGCAGTCCATTTTCAAAGAAACCACTTCCAGCAGAACCGGCGTGACAAATTATCAGTCGCGATCCTTTTCCAATTGGAACCTTTGAGGTTGATGCTTTTGTTTCGTCAGTCCAAGAGCGTGACACAGTGTGGTTCGCATTTAACCATGTTTCGTCAACAAAAACGACGTTGTCCCAAGACTCGATTTTTCTGACTTCTCTTAAAAAGTCACTCCTTTTAATTATTAAATCAAATCGTTCCATTAATATTTTCCTTTTATTCGTTTTTTTATATTCAAACCCAATTTCGTGCAATAGTTTTGACAACGCCGTTTTACCGCCTTTAAACAAGCCAGCTTCTTTTAATGAGACCAAAAGCAAACGTCTAGTTGGAAACTCGTTCCTAGTATAATAACCATATATGTGGTTTCTTATTGCATCTGCATCAAAAACATCAACACCTGTCACGGGCTTTTGTCTTCGTTTTTTCTTAGGAGTGCGTAAAATATTATCTTCACTTCCAGAAGCACCAAATTTTTCTTTATTTATATTATATAGTGTTTTTGCACCAATTCCAAGAGCTTGTGAAACCCGATCTTTCACTTGAGTGACAGGAATCAAAGGGCCGCCATTTTGTGACTCACGCTCAAAGTAATCCTGTAGCTTTAGTACAAGCTCACGACATTGTCTATTCAATGTTTTTCCTCGTTTCGGCATTTTCAACAAAATTACCAAACACAAACAAAATTAGTCCAATAAAGCGCAACGATAAACAGGAGAAAGCCGAGTTAAAAAACAACGGTTACACAAGAGAACGTAGTCTGTGCGCACGAGAGTACGGAAGACGACTAAACAGATTAAAATAGCGGTGGTAAGGATGTTGCCAGAATAGTATCGCCAATTACTTAAAAAAATACACCTATAACATTGCTTAATTGAGGGAGAAAATTATATTTATTAAATGTTGTTTTATATATTATAAATGTTAAAAATTATACATAATCATTTTAATTGTATTTATTTTTAAATCATAGAAAACAGTATTTCTGTCTTTGGATCACACATAAATCTTAAAAATCATAAGATACTGGCAACACAGTGCAATTAAGAGACGCAAAAAAATGGTAGCATTATATTTAGTCTAGTTGCTCGAAGGAATAAGTAAAATAAAAATATCCAAATAAAATAAATATCATATCTATTCCAATGAATTCGGACCGAATACTATCAAGCACATCACTATGAAAACTAGACGCACGATGTAACTTTGAACAAGCGCGCCAAAGAACAAAAAATAAATGTTTTCATATTATTTACAAACTATTTTAAGTTTTGAAACAGAGTTTATTGGAAAATTACTTGATTCTGACATTTTGACATAAAGTTTTATATCAAAGAGGTATTCTAAATCATTCGGCAAATGTGTCGCTCGTGCAAGGTTATATCGATTAATTTAAGAATAATCTGTCAAATCGGTAATAACTCAGCGGCCGTACTTTAGTGGTCAACTTGTGAAACAATATTTATTAATCTAATGCCAAACTCCTTGTCGCAAATATCGATCAATCAAATCTCAAGAATTTATTTGCACCAAAGAGTTTTGGATTTCGAATCTTAGCGCAAGGAGTTTGTGTAAGCATTGAAATAGAGACCGGATATATTTTTGTGTTCCAAATTCAAACACCAAAATAGTGAATAAAAACAAAACAGTGAATAAAAGGCCTTTTTATTCACTGTTTTGCGTGAATAAAATAAACTTTTTAGAGTAGGTATGGTATAATAGTATATTATGCAACTAGTGAATAAAGGACGGATTTAAAGCGAGGGCCGTAGATGAGTCACGAGCAAGTGCAGGATTCTAATGATTGAATCACGAGCGCAGCGAGTGATTCAACTGTTAGAATCCTGAACGACGCGAGTGATTCATGGCCATCGATATAAATTCGTACTTTATTCAGGAGTTGCATACTATACTTTATACCATGACTTCGAGAAAAGACATAATTTAAGCGAAAATAGAAATTTAATCAAGAAATAAGAATTGTTACATTAATTGAAATGGACATTAAAATTAGAGCAATGACTGAAATTAAGCGCAATTTTCTTATTATTATCATTAGAGTGGTCAACTTGTGAAACAATATTTATTTCTATAAAGGCAGCAAAGAACACAAAACAGTTTTTAATCTAATGCCAAACTCCTTGTCGCAAATATCGACCAATCAAATCTCGAGAATTTATTTGCACCAAAGAGTTTTGAATTTCGAATCTTAGCGCAAGGAGTTTGTGTAAGCATTGAAATAGAGACCGGATATATTTTTGTGTTCCAAATTCAAACACCAAAACAGTGAATAAAAACAAAACAGTGAATAAAAGGCCTTTTTATTCACTGTTTTGCGTGAATAAAATAAGCTTTTTAGAGTAGGTATGGTATAAACAAAATTTTAATACAGAGTTGTAAAATCTTGCAATCAACTTTCAAACAAAATATAAATAATGAAAATAGCTATTAAATTACAGGAATAACCAACTCATGAATTTGTACGAAAATTTCGGCAATTTCATAGGTAAAGACCTATTACTTAGTATCCGAATTTGACCTAACCTAACCTGGTTAGAACGCTAATGCGGGAGCTACGCTCCGCTCCGCTCCCGCATTAAGCCTTCGTGGTTATTTTTTTATAACCGGCTTCCAGGTGAAATTGGCTTGAGAAACTATTATTATAAAAATAAAAACTAGGTAATACACAATGTCGTCTTTCTTGCATATCTGATGGCCCCAGTTTCACCTCATACATTAAAATAACTTGAATTTTAATAACATGTTAATAATATGTTCCAAAAACAATTCAAGTTTTGGGTTCACTGTATTTCATAAATATACTATCAGAAGTGGAATGTCCGATCTATCCGACATAGTTGGCAACTGTAGCCTTATGTGGGACACGATTGTGATCTATGCAAATTCTTGGTTGGATGCAAATCTGGAAGTCTCTTCTACGTATTAAATGATAAATTTTTATGTTAGTTTGATTATTGAGTTAGACTGGTTAGTTGTAAAAAGACTTAGAATTTCGTATCAAATTCGTTACGTTGAGTATCCAGCCCCATGGCTGTACCAAGATCTTCGGGACCCAAGTCAACCTTCTGCAAGGGAAGTTTAAGCTATTTTCTTTGGGCTTCGCTCACAATGGGATAATAACAGTGGTAGACTCGAAAGTAGTCTTCAGAAATCGACTCTCTCTTTATGATATATCCGTAGATAATACTTACCTCTTTAAATTGTGGTAGACTCGAAAGTAGTCTGCAGAAATCGACTCTCTCTTTAAGATATATCCGTAGATAATACATACCTCTTTTAATTAAATTAATAATAAACTTATTTTATCGGATTTTATCACAATTTATTTCTTGTTATTTTCATATCTACACTATTTCCCGATATATATATATATATATGTATATATATATATATATGTATATATATATATATATATATATATATATATATATATATATATATATATATACTTGAACGACAAGGAGTCGAGGATAGTGATTTTCTCATGTCATAAAGTTATCACAAACTATACGGACTATGTTTGACAGTCGGGCATTTCAATAGAATCATTAATAGATGCACCTTAAATGTAAGCAATAAAATTTATATGAAATTAAACGTCCCAGATGTCAGTCAGCAATGAATGATAATATAATACTCGTATTATAATTTCGTTTGGAAACGGCAGACCCGCGTAGAATTTAATTTTCAAATATTATCAAAAGCAGACGCCTAATTTGATAAAATGAAACGCCACGGTCCTTTGAAAGGGCAAGTATTGTAACCTAATCTATTTAAGTAGATTAGGTTACGTAATGTGTTTTTGCTCGTATGAATGTCGGTTATATGATTATAATTTTGGTCATATCGCCGGTCTTACTCAACCAATTGCAATCACACATAGGACAGTTATTAAATCTAACCAAGACCTTTCTAATAAAAAAGCGCATCAAAATCCTTTCAGTAGTTTTGGTGGCCATCGCGGAATTACAGCCAAACAGTCGTTAAGCAACCTCCGGCGCCTGAGTCGCCTGCGACGCGCGGCGAGCATGTTGCGGGCTCGGCGGGCCGGGAGAGTTCTAAATCTCTCCCGGGCGCGCTCCGCCATCTCCTTCGCGAGCATTACATGCTCGCAGAAGGAGGTGGCGGTAGCCCACGCGCTCGCGCTCCGCACCATTGCCGCAATCATGCTGCCGAGTGAGAGGACTCCCACTACGATGGCTGCCACGAGGTCACGCCTATGCGCCTCCCACGCCGGGCAGTCCGCCAGCGTGTGCAGCCCTGAGTCCTCGCTCGCGTCGCAGTGATGACACTCAGGCGTTGGCTCCTTCCTGATTCGATGCAGGTGGTCCCCGAAGCTCCCCTTACCGGAGATCACCTGCGTCAGTCGGTACGAGAGGCTTCCGTGTCGCCTCTCTAGCCAATCCTCCATGATGGGCCTTACCGCCGTACCTTTTTTTTTTTTTTTTATCGTGCGGAAATCCCTTCGGATACCCCCCCGCCGGCCAGCGGGGGCGGTTATGTCAGGCTTGCACCGACTAAAACCGCACGCCGTCTCAGGTCTTCAGACGCCGGGGTGTAAGGTTACCCATAGAGCATATCCCTCGCACCTCGACTGACCCTGGGCCATCTCACCACTAACAGCATCGCTCATCCTGTCTCCTCTGAAAGCAGAGGAGTACGGAGAGCGATGTGTTCCCGCCACGTTGGGTATTGGCCGACGATCAATGCCAACCCTATGAAGGGGTGAAGGGGAAGCCATTGACCGGCTCCCAGGGTGTACCGGCCGCTCCGATTGCGTTCCCCCTGGACTGCAGCGGGATCGGAATCGGAGCGACACTCGAGGAGGTTACCCAACATACACCCCCCTTACGGTGTATATTACAGTGACCAACTGAGCAATGTGAACGTGGTGACGTAAAGTTACCGGCACATTCGATGCTTTGCGATACAAACTCTCATGTTAGTATATTATTATATTTACCTACCCACTTATTTAAGAAAACAATAGTTATTGGAGTTGAATAACTTTTTTTTTTATTCGTGCGGAAATCCCTTTGGATACCCAACACCCCCCCCCCCCCCGCCGGCCAGCGGGGGCGGTTATGTCGGGCTTGAACCGACAAAACCGCACGCCGTTTCGGGTCCTCAGATAAGGTTGCCCATAGAGCATATCCCTCGCACCCCGTCTGACCCTGGGTCATCTCCGGTGTCGAGATGGCCCCCTCGGGGCATCGTGAAAATGTATATAAAATCGTAATATATACTTTTACGATGTAGAAAATTGGGAATTGATATTAAAACACTTTATACTGGAAATTAATTAATAAAATATGTTATGTAAATAATATGACTTAGATAAAGGAGTTAATAAAAAAAATTCTTTCTTCTTTTGTTTTGTATCAGTTCGGATATGTGATTTTTAGGGATTTTCTTTAGAAAAGCCCTATTGCTATGGAGTTGTCGTCGACGTCGTCGTCGTTGCCAATTTTCTGTTACGGTTTTGGGTATGAAGGAGATGAGCTATCGAGTTGCTGTTTTCGGTAATAGATTCGTGCTGGGGTGAACCATTGCAAGATAAAAAAAAATCGCAAAAAATCTTTAAAAAAAAACGCAAAGTCGAAAATCCCTTGTATTCGGCTGAGCTCGTTCAACTTGTTTAATTACTATACTTTGTGTAATTGTATTAGTGAGCCAGTGTCTAAAGTAAAGTTCGGTTATCTGTACAAACCTTTAAAGGTTTTTTGACAACTTTGTACATTATACGCCATGATGTTCCTTGATTGTGAACATGTTAATAAACAAGTTGAATTCCTGAGACGAGCTCAGCCGATTACAAGGGATTTTCGATTTTGCGTTTTTTTTTTTTGCGATTTTTTGCGATTTTTTTTTATCTTGCAATGGTTCACTTCAGCACGAATCTATTACCGAAAACAGCAACTCGATAGCTCATCTCCTTCATACCCAAAACCGTGACAGAAAATTGGCAACGACGACGACGTCGACGACAACTCCATAGCAATAGGGCTTTTCTAAAGAAAATCCCTAAAAAAACCGGCCAAGTGCAAGTCGGACTCGCATACCGAGGATTCCGTAAAATTTTCAAAAATATTTTTTATTATATGATGTAACTAAAAATGTACGGTCTTCGCAATGTTTCCTTTATCCGTACTATAAGACGTTACTTCGTACCAAATTTCAAGATTCTAAGTTTACGGGAAGTACCCTGTAGGTTTTGATTCCCGTGCGAGTTTCGAATATTTGCGGAAAAAACGGCTGTCTTTTGATTGCTTTGGCTTAGAAGTTTGATTTTTTCACAGCTCCAAGGGACAGTAGACCTGAGTATTAGATATAAATTTCAGTTTGATACCTACACGCGTTCCTGAGAAAAACGATCTTGACAGACGGACGGACGGACGGACAACGAAGTGATCCTATAAGGGTTCCGGTTTTTTCCTTTTGAGGTACGGAACCCTTAAAAAATCTCCAAAACCGTTTGATAGATATATTAGAAAGTGCCGCTTATCATGAATTTACGTATTAAATCAAGCCTAAATAAATTATAATTTGATAAAACAAAACCTGGAATAAATAATTGATAATAAATTTCGGTAACGCTACGCCTACATTCCCTACTATAGTTTGGCTAGGAGTTTTTATATAACGTTACCAATTTTATGCTTATTTGACACCTACGAGACATTATGTACATTCGTGACGAGAAATAAACATAGCATATATTCTCATCAATATCAGTTTTAACTTTCATGTTTATTGACATTGATTCACCTGTCATAATTGCACAATTTTTAAGACTATCCAATTACAAGAATCATTCTTCCACCAACGAATGACTACCTCAAATGTCAAAACCGCTTCTATAAAGGTATTAGTACGTGCCTTAGGCTTAGACAGTCAGTTCCGAGAACTGAAGTTAGATCAATATCGCTTGTGCCTGCGACAAGTTTGACATTTAGATTTACTTGAAGCTAAGGAACTAAGCTTACTAACACTGTTTATAATACAAAATATATCCCATTTTTTATATTTATTCGGTCATTACTATCATCAGTTCCGTTTTAGTTTTGATGGCCTCGATAAATGCTTTCAAGGACCCTAAATTGCATACCGAAAAGAGTTAATTGATGTATTGTTTTTGACGTGACAACGTCTTATAAATCGATGGAGCCGGCTGCACGCACGAAAAAACATGACGTATGCGGCTTTAGCACATGACGTATGCGTCGTTACCACATGGCACATGGTTCTTATGACGTTGTCACGTTCAACTATCGTCAGTAAACCGACTTTACAGACAACCGATTTTTATTAATCGTCGTGACCTTAGTTTTGTTCCCGAATGTCTCCGAGGCTTTTTCCTTGGAACCCGGAATCCGCTCACTTCTTCTCTTCCTTTTGGTTCGGCTTATACGGCTTTTATGCGATTGCCGTTTGGCCACCCAACCCCGAGAGGAAGGTCTGCGCAGGAGCCTTGTTCGTCAATCAATAGATGTACGGGCTTACAGGTGAGGTTGGCTCGGGCCCCACAGATCTTGTTACAACCCGTAAAACACCGATTTATTTATTATTATTATTTGCAATAAAATTATACATATAAATACTGTATAGATATAAATTGTAAAATAAAGTTTGTTCTTTAAAGATACATTAGCAACGAAAATAGCTAAACATGTAAGTTTACAAAAATCGTTATAGGTAAGTTTACAAAAGGTTATTGGATACTGTCGGAATAATGTCACACAATGAAATAAAAATATTTTTATCGGATTCTATCGCGATTTATTTGATGTTATTTTATATTTTACATTGATCCCGACGTTTTGGTTGCTTTTCAGCAGCCATGATCACGGGGAGATATTATGTCGGTCGCGATAGGATCCGTTAAAAATAGTTTTATTTCAATTAAAGGTTATTATTATTCCACTATGTGGTTGTGAGTTCAAAACCCGCCCAGTACAGCAGTGACATAAATCCATTCTTGCCACAAGCTATTTAACTTACCTAGTTGGAGGAGTTAACGGAAAGGGCATATATGTGACTCATATTACTAACTAGATGTGTCCAGCGGTTTCACCCGCCTTTTAATATAAAATAATATTTTTAGGTAAAGAGCCTTTAACTTGCCCGAACCACTCATTTGAGGAAATTAAATCCTCATTGGCAGAAAAACAAATGAATACTTCAATTAAATTTTTAAGCATTTTGTATGCTTACTTTTTTCTAAAGATTTTAGATCGGAAAAAGAGAACATCTAGGACGGGACTTGAACCCTCGACCAGTCCCTTACAGGGGGAATGCTCTGACCAACTGAGCCACCTAGACACGTCCCAGATATTCGAAATTCTCCGATACATTATACGTCTTATAGATGTTCTCTTTTTCCGATCTAAAATCTTTAGAAAAAATGAATACTTATTAAGATGTTGATTTTTCAAAAGATTTTAAATACTACTAAGGTCGCAAACACATTCATGGCCCGCCTGTAGTTAAGCATTTAACAGTACTAATCACGCGAACGGACAATCAACCCTACCGCTTCCTTCATGAGCTTAGGCAACACTATTTACCAGCAGGGACACAAAACTGAGTAAGCAGTGTTATTCAGTTGCAGTTTTTGGTAGATTAAGGCGCTGTCCGAATCGTATGGCCCAAACTTATTTAATGGTCTTAACAAAATAGCTACTGCTATTTTTACAGGATGTTTCGACTGTGTCACTGAACATATACACACAGCCAAGAAAATAAGTATATTTCCGTGTGTACCAGTGAAAAGAAAAACAATACCTAAAAGTTGATTTGATTGTTTTCGTTCTCAGTGCGTGGCATGACTATAGAATGAAGATAACCAAACCAATTTTATTTCAAGGCGGGATTTTTAATTTTTTATTTTCATTGCTTTATGTTCAGTTCAGTTCAATTTAGCGCAATTTACTTCGTTTATAGACTTCGTTCTGGCGAGACGTTCGAAATTCTGTCCGCGAAAATTTCTTTTATAGATGCTTCTTTGTAGCTCATGAATGCTTTAGGTGTAGAATAAGTCAAATGGGTAATTCAATCAATCGAGTAGTCTATTGTAGTCCATTGCATTGGACCTAAGCCTCTCTCAATGTGCGCCATAGCACCCGATTCTTCGACTTATCCAGTCTATACCAGCCTAACTACCTTTTTCAAGCCGTCCGAGGGGTAATTGTCCAAATTTTATTACTAATTACGTAGATACATTTATCCTTATTTTTTTATTTAAGCGTGTACAGTCAGCGTCAAAAGTTGATGATCATATCTAGGTGTGCAAATTAGGTGATGCTATAGAGCGCCAAGATAAGTATTGCGATAAAGTTTTAGAGTTGATGATGAGTATAAAATCGCCTTGACGTTCAAAATTGCGTATAAATATGAAAAAAAAAGAAAAACAGGCTAGAAGTATGAAAAAGATCTTTAATTTGCTATTGAATTCACACAATGGCGCCAATTCTATTGCTTATCTCATTAAACTAAAATAACTCTAAAATTTCTATATTTAAATTCCGTTTAGACAGTTTTGTAACTGGAGAATCGTAACCAAACAAAAGACTTATCAATTACGTCATTCACAAAATGAAAGACACAGAAGCCTAATTTAATAAATAGTGAAAAAGAAACTGTTATATACCTTACTGTCAACGAATAAGGTTGGTTTTCATTAACCTAAGTAACTTATTACTATTCTAATGATTTCATACAATTTTGAATGTTAAGGTAACTTTGTACTTCATCAACTTTTGCAACTTTGTCGCAATACTTACTTCTGACGCTCTGTAGCATCACCTACTTTTGACGCTCTGTAGCATAACCTGTGACACCTGAATATGAGAATCAACTTTTGATTCTGACTGTACGTTTAGCATTCTAATGAAACGAGTAAGAATTATTCTGAATTTGCATTGTCGGTCACGCAATTACAATTTTCTTTGTTTTATAAGTGATCGATTTCGTAAAATAACGAAAAAAAAAACAAGCATAAAACAATAAAAATACATCGATCGATATAACAGTTGCAATGACCTACTTGGAGAGATGAGGCAAAAGCTTCGGGCACGGTAGCCGAATGCAATGACTCCAGGTATCGCTGTCACGCGAACCGCCGTCGCAAGCTTAGCACCAGCTATTTAAGTAGCACACGAATGTTTAGACGTGGCAACAAATTAAAATCCTACTAATATTATAAATGCAAAAGTTTGTGACGATGTTTGGATGTTTGTTTGGATGTTTGTTTGGATGTTTGTTTGGATGTTTGTTTGGATGTTTGTTTGGATGTTTGTTCTACTACTACTAACTCAATAACACAAACTGTTGAACGGATTTGGATTAATTAAATTGGTACATGGATAGATCATTTCCTGGATTAACACATAGGATACTTTCATCCCCGGAACAGGTTCCTATGGCTTCGCCCACGTAGTTTACTTTTCTCGTTCACGTTTGTCAAAGGAACCTGTCTGAATTCAGTAACAAACATCTAAACATCTTAACATACTTTCACATTTATAACATAAGTAAGACAATGGGCTTATGGTAACAAGTTGGTACATAAAAACAGTAGTGTTCTTTTAATATAAGACCATAGAAAACAATAGGTACCAATTAGCCATCGATTCTCATCACAAGTGGTAACCACAGCCTAACGAGCTTACAGTGGCGTAAGCGTTTGAGGTTGACCGTTGTTGTACTTGAAATTCCATTATTATAAATTAAATGAAATATTCTACAACATTTAACACAGCGCTATCGAGACCCAAAGTAAGCATAGCTTAACTAGGGTTCTAGAATGCGGATAAACATACTTGGATACATTTTCTTATGTAAATACATGCACATTATAAATGTTGTTTATATTATTTCTTCTTTTTGACTTTAACGGCTTTAAAGAAAAAAGTTTGCAGTTATTCAGCAAACAAATACATTTATCCATAGTATCGATAAACTTAACATTACTATCGAGCGCAATTACATTTAATGTGCCTAAATTGTTAATTTTTTTCTGAGTTCTGAGTTAAGTATTTACTTGTAAAAGCTTTATCATGCTCTACTACGTGATTAGGAAAACCAACTAGATAAATGTTTCTTTTAATTGTACGGACTGTCTGTATAGTTAGAAAACTCTTCCAGTTTATATTTTAAACCGACTTCAAAAAGGAAGAGGTTCTCAATTTGATTGGTATTTTTATTTTGTACACTGATTACGCTGAGGTTTGCGTTTTGAATTACGTGTTGTTTGATGCGAAATAATTGTCATTTGGTTCTATAAAAATTTAACATAGTTTGGCCAAGCAGTTATCATTTTATGAACTTTTTTTTTATTTAATTAAGGATTTTATTTTATTTTTTATTTTTTATATTGTCGAAATTACGCGAATGAGACACATTGAAATAAAACTACTTTTAACGGATTCTATCGTGATTTATTTGATGGTATTTTATTATTTACATTCAAAGGCTATACTCTCCAAGTGGTCCCATTTAAATTTCATTAAGATCTAGTGATAAGTTTCGGAGACAGACGACGGAACTCTTCAATAAAAGTTCAGTATACAACTTCGGTGTATATGTCCATAGTTTACAAATCGACTTTAAAAATTCTATCAACATCGGGTTTGGTTTAGCTCAATTTTAATTTAAAATAAGAACTACTTCAGGAACCAATAAAACAGGCACTAAAAAAAGGAAAATAACTCAATTACAGATTTAATTCAAAAAACAAAAACACGCGTAAGACTATTCTGTTGAAGTCGGTGCCGTGGTACGTAATTTAGTAGTTTAAAGTCCCATACGACTTGACACACAGTACAAAGTGCCCAGCGTGCATGGAGTGGCACCGTGTCCTAGTGACAGACTTCGGAGCAAAAACCCTCACACTGCAGACCTTCGTGCTGACCATGGTCGGCAGTAAGAATGCGTGGAATGCCGTAGACCTCTGCCGTAATGCATGTTAAAGAGGCAGCGAAAAAGGAAAGGAATAGTATTAGTACTACTATATATCTTTACTGTGTACACTAAGAATAAAATAAGTACAATAAAAATAGTAGATTTAGTGGGTTTTGGTAATTGGTACCCCATTTGGTGGGCAATAATATATCCATACACATACAACTTACTATATATTATATGCTTAGGAACAGTAAATAAATAAATCTTTATGTAGTCGATTTCACGAAGGTAGTGATTTGTGACAGTTTTTTAAATACTGACAAGAATTGTGCGCGCCTAATCGTTAACGGTAGACCATTCCGGAGAAGCTCGGTGGTGGAGATCGTGGAACTATCCCCTGGCGAGGGCTCATGAACGAGGCCCTGAAAGGCCATATCCACACGCGTCTCTCTGTAGTCGAGGGGGGATTTTAATCTCCAATAACATGTCGGGGTTGCCAATGCTAGCGACCAAGGCTGTTCGGGGTCTCAGGGATGTCGCATCACAGTTCTGTGTACATAGACGAATTAAGGTATTAATTCATATAGTGTCATTCTAATATGATAATTAACTTTAAACAAACACACCGATAACAATTAATGAACAATCGATGAATCGACTTGATGAATATCATAAGTGGGAATATTATTCGCCACTTCTAAAACAAACAAAGGCCACACAAGCAATTCCTTGGTCGCTATAACGACGAACAACCCCACTGTTTACGAGTCGAAGTCTGCACGAGAAACAGTAACGCACCACCTTCGTTCGAACACGAACACCCCCGATACACACCGGATTCCGTACGACCAGCACTAAATCAAACGGTTCTAGTTCACTTTACAACTTCAACTAAAACCGTTTCGGACGTGACCAAAATATTAATTTAAAATGGACGCTCGTTTCAACGCTTTCAAACATCTATTTCATTTTTCAAAGTGATAACTAACTTTTGAATCATGTGTTGCCAGTTTATATAAAATAAATTGACTAAAATCTATTAAAAATGATCCATTTATTTGTGTTGTTTCTACAATTGACTATAGTTTTTGCAGCAAGAGAACCGCGCCAAATAACATTAGCGAATCAAGGAACTATAGCTGGAATGTATATTACGAGATTCCGAACAAAAAGGATAGCGGCTTATGTAGGCATACCTTATGCTCAGCCTCCAATTGAATTTAGAAGGTTTCTGCCTCCTGATTATATAAATTTGCCTCAATGGGACGGTGTCAAGAATGCGACAATATACGCTCCGGACTGTATGCAAGCTGTCCCAAAAAAGGAGGATGTGAAGGATCCTATAAAAAAACATGACGATTTGTTTAATAAGTTACTGGAATCTCAAACAGAAGATAAAAGAAAGAGAGAATTTTCCGAGGACTGCCTTTTTTTGAACGTGTATGTGCCTGATGGTAAGTGACACAGTTTATATGAATAAACACAAAAACAAAGTGCATGTAATTTGGTAGTAAACTAAGGTATATAAATATTTCTAAGTCAACAGTAGGTTTTTACAGATGAATAATATCAACCTCATTTATGGTTACACATGAATACGGAAACTCAAATTTCCATAATTGGACATTTTAATTTAAACATTTCAGAACAAAGTTAATGTATGGACCGCTGAATGTCCTAAAGTTTTAATTTATTTTTGTGATGGGTTTATTTTGTTAAAATTTTATTTTATATTAGCTAAAACCTGGAATGAGTTATAGACCCATTACTAATATGACTTGTTTTAGGATGATAAATTAAAAATATTGACATGTATAAATGCCAATGGGTCGATTGAATAAACAATGCGAATGAGCAAAAAATTATATTTCTAATATAATGTTCTTAAATATAACATTTTCAAACAAAACATTCCTTTTATATAATTTATATTGCAATTATAACAAATCAATCTAAATAAAAAAAATCATTTAATGCGTCAGCTTGAGAACTAACGAGGTTGAATGCCGACTATAATTAATTGAATAGAGAACGAGACTATGTGACTATAATTATTAAGGGCGAACAGATACATTTTGATCTTACTATTTTAAAAATGTGTGCTATAGAAATATATAGCTGCTATAGAAATATGGACAAAAAATTCTTTAAGTCAGCAAAAACATATTTCAAAAGATATTTCAGTTGTCTGACCGCGAAGTTTAGGGGGGTGTGAAGGTGAAATATTACCACCATATTTTATTAGGTGCTGACACCGCCACAATTTAATAATCCATAATAAACTTGGACCCTAAGACAGTTGAGGACGAATGGTGGCCATACAGTACATACAGTACTATCAGCAGCGTCAAGTAGAACTGACGAGTTATGAATTGGACAATTATAACCGGAGATTTTTTAAGAGTTTGTAATAACGTGTAATGTCTGGACGTATCTTCTAGTGCTTGGATTGATGCAGGTTTATGGGCATAAGTAAATATTTCACGTAACACAAAAATAGTGCAACGGTGTCAAATCGCACGTTCTAGACAGTCAATTCACTGGTCCAAAACGACGAATTGCTCACCAAATTCATTGCGTAATAGGTCCATCGTTCTGAGTGGTGTGTGACATGTGGCAGCGTCTTGTTAAAACTACATATGAACCAGATTTAGCTCGTGGATTTTGGCTGATAAACCAGCATCGATCAATCGATATGCTCGAAAAAGTTACTCAAAATTTGACTTCACGTATGGATGGGTCACCTAAAACGTGGTCGTAGCCAACATTTACATAAAATAATTTTTAAAACATAAATGGCTAGGATTGATTTTGATGCCTCAATAAAAAAAATACAATTTTTCTGTTATTTTGTAAATTATAAACCAAACGCTTAAAAAATCATCCTATATTTGACGGAACAATCGAAATTTAATCCTTATAGCTTGAACTAACTTTGTTTTTCATTTTTATATTTCTGTGTGTATTTTTTTGCTTTATTGTAAATATTATAAGCTGATTGGCATCTTGGGGCTACAAGACTTTTTCCTAGCGCTGATTTTCATCCAGGTTCGGTTAAAAATCCGCGCTAGACAAAAATCTGGCACATGCTGAACCAGGTCCTATTCGACACGCGTGGCGGTACTTGCCTGGCCATGACGTGCGGCAGTTTAGGCTCTCACGTTTACGTTTAAACTAACAAATTCTTTCTTTCTTTTCTTTCGAAATAAACCTTGAATCATGTCGATTGATAGGCAGCATGGTGTATAACCAAGGATACCACAAGGAGTACTTTAATACTGAAGTGGGATTTAAGCTTGATTCTTTCCATCTGCATTTCATTTCTTTTACGGTACGACTCCAATACTAATATTTTATAGTCAGACCATTTGGATATTTTGAACCCATATCATAAATCGACTGTGCAGGTATTCGTGCCATTTGAGGTTGATGTTTATACGTTATCGCCGGAGCACGGCGACATGTGACTTCTTATAATCCCATTTAAGGAACTTATTATGTTAGTATTTTTTATAAATACAGATCGATCATTTCGTGCGGTTATCATTTCGATACAGGTACAAGGACTTAAAATTGTCGAAAGTTAACAGAGACCGATATTCTTAGCAATCCATGGATTCTCCGTGCGGGTGCCGGGTCCATCGCGTTGCTGAGTTGGGAACTCGGGACAGTGCCTGGGACTTGCGACCCAAGTGTAGGTTTAGAAGGGGCCCCTTTTGTTGATGTACATCAACACTCACCTTCACTACCCAAGTTCCCCTCCCTGCCTAACCAAATTTGATACGAACCTACTAGTGCCGCTTTAGACATGAACACACTGACAGAACTTATTGTAGCTCTCGATAGGCCTAGATCTTTAAGTAGGTTATAGAGAGATTTTGCTGGTATACCTCTCGCTCCCACTTCCACTGCATACAAATTAACCACGTAACCGTTTTTGATTAATTCGTTTGTGAGATCATAGTATTTATTTTTCTTTATTGTGTGGTCCTTCGGTATATTTGTTCCACAAGAACCACATGTTTTAACCTCTTAGAATATAGGAATATGTCAGGTCTAGATGACGAAACCCCAACATCCTCCGGAATTTTATAGTGCTTTTCATACGTGTCGATTTGGAGAGTCCAATCTGGGGCAGTATCTAAGATTGAATAAGGTTTGTTCCTGGATGTTATGGATGAACCTTCAGACACAAAGTTGATATGACATCTGTTAGTAGTCAATCCTTTTTGGGCTCTAGCTACTGCCAGACTCATTGCTTCACGTATGATGATAAGCACCTTATCGTGGCGGCGTGAGTAATGGCCTCTATCGAGAAGCACCCTACATCCTACTAATATGTGTCTAGCCGTCCCTATTGCCTCACCACAAGTATAACATTGTTACCCTATATAATAAACTATTATATTATATTATTTTATATTATATTTTATATAATATAATATATTATATTATTATATTATAATAAACTATTTTATCGCGATTTATTTGATTACTTAGTTTCGGTTGCTTTTCAGTGGCCCGGTCCCGGGCGAGGTAAAATATTTTGATTACTGCTAGAACATGAAACATGAAAGAAGTACTTTTCGCTAATGGCTGCAACCCATTGATAAATCCATTAAGTGTAGAACGACTAAAAGTTATTAGGTAGACATCTGATGTAATTTTTTACAGAGACTTTGGAGCATCGTTTTTGTACCTGTATTATTACATCCTGCTCAGAGTTTTCAAATTTACAGTAACCACGCAATAACCTTCAACTCATATAACGAACAATACCTGGCAAAAATAACGAATAATAAACAGATTCACCCAATAATCCAAAAAAAAACATGTAACATACACCATATTATTATACGCCAATCTAACAAATTGTTGGCGTACGACCCCCTTACATCGAAATTCCACAAACTTAACGAAAAGAAAGCATAAATAGTCCTTCATTAACCCAGTTTGGGATCCGCGGCTGCCCTACGATCTGATAAGGCATTGGTTCTGAGTCACGTGGCGGCAATCAACTTGGAACCCCCATGTTTCTAGGTTTTCTTTTACGACAATACTAAATTGACTTTACTTCTATTACGTTTTGTATGCACTTGATGGGTTTCAGTGACGAAGAGTCTGAATAATATGATTCCTATCAGCTACCTTTTGGAAATATGGACGCTTTTTATTATCGGTTGAATTATGTAACACTCGCCGCCTTTAGTGTGACCAAAGACAATAGCTCGTTTTTTGTTTCTATCTTTACTTAAATCTAAAGCTTTTTCTACTGCTAGCTACTAAGCCTATCGGTTTTGGGTGCTTTCAACCTACCTTATTTCAAGATATCACCGATTGGGTCAATATAATATAGTGTTGTATTAAATTTGCTTGTGAAACGGGCATTGACCCGGTTTCATCCAAAGCTTGCACTTTGGAGCCCGGGGTCCGCTCTCCTATTCCTCTTATATCCTCAGACCTAAGGCCACATGGGTCAGGTCAGTGTGTGACTATGTTGTTAACTAGGTTTAAGTTTTATGCAATAATGCCCATTGTCCTTCATTAAGCCAGAAAACATTAAAAGTTGCTTGTGAACATACCCTTATGCATGTTGATTGGACCCATTTTAATTCCGAAGAAAATGCCAACATTCCAAATTTCAGACTAGCTTATTAACTACATAAGCACCTTGAGTTGTATAGCAGTCATTCGTAAGGCTTTTTCACTTTACTGGTGATTTTTATAGATGTTTGAATTCTAAGATGTTAAGACATCGATGGGGAGGAATTCTTTGACATCTAAACTTTGTACTTTGTAGGTACATACTCTTTTTTAGGATGTCAATATTTTACTTTAAAATTATAAATTATTTTATCAAATGTAATTAACCTGTACTTAGGCCGCTTCTTTACATTTGCATTTTTTATGAATGGTGAGGAATAGTCCTGTCAAATAAGCACAGATGGAAAGATCAGTTATTTAGTTACATAGTTCATTCAAAACATCTATGAATTTCTGTCACCAGGCTCTCTCATGAATCGTGATATTTAGTTGAAATTTGCAAATTTTCTATTGCCGCTATGACAACAAATATTAAAAAACAGAATAAAATAAATATGTAAGGGGGCTCCCATACAACAAACGTGATTTTTTTACTATTTTTATAGATATATACTCGCACTTAGCCGGTTTTTTCAGTTCAATAAGTTTCTACCAATTATATTCTCGTAGAAATTTTCCCCACAGCAATTTTAAAGAAACGACTGGATAAATTGAAATAAAATTATTTGTCTCAAATAGAAATCGCTTTAACAATTATAAATGTTCTTTGAAAATCTTTGAAGGTTTAAAAAGTCTTCAATTGGTGGACATTTTCGTTCCAATCACCCGGTCGTCGCGAAAAAATGGAGGGTACAAAGTATAATTGAAATTAATTATTTTGTAACTATTAAAAGGTAGATTTAAAAAAAAGAATCAGATGAGATTACTATCGTACGTCACTCTGACAATATTGTGAATAAAATGTTATTTAAATTCAGAATAATTATATCTTTGGAAGGCTCGTGGCTGAGTGGTACTAACTGCTAAGTAGTAACCAAGTAGGTCAGTCTCAGAGCCTTTTTATTTTTTCCTTGCGGAAATCCTCTCGGACACCCCCGCACGCAGCCTCCGGTCTTGAGATGTCGGGGTGTAAGGTGGACCCGCTAAGTGGTACTAACTGCTAAGTAGTAACCAAGTATGTCAGTCTAAGAGCCTTTTTATTTTATTAGTTTTTTCCTTGTGGAAATCCTCTCGGACTCCCCAGGTTATGTCGGGCTCGAACCGACTAAAACCGCACGCCGTCTCCGGTCTCCAGATGTCGGGGCGTAAGGCATTTCCCACGCACCCCGAAGTGGTGGACCCGCTAAGTGGTGCGCTAACTGCTAAGTAGTAACCAAGTAGGTCAATCTTACAGCCTATCCATCAATCAGCAGGTATACCGGCTTGCAGGTGAGGTTAGCTTGGGAACACGATTCGTACTCAAAAAAGAAACCGGTCAAGTGCGAGTCGGAATCGTGCGTTTCAACTTGCTAGGTCCACCCATTCCTGAAAAATAGGTGTCGACACACGGACAGACGGATAAGAGAGTGATCTTATAAGGGTTCCATTTTTACCTTCTGAGGTACTGAACCCTAAAAAGAAGTGAATCTATATGGATGCATTAAATTGTTATGTACCATTATTATAAAACCATTATTATATATGTACTAAATGGAGAATGAATGGATGAATTTAACGCAGCATTAAGTTTAGTAGCAGAAATTAGTTCGTAGTCAGACTCAGAGGTTAGGTTAGAAAGTTTCGCCGTTATTAGGTTGAGTAGCGCGAGTGCTCGGCATCGCCTCCGAAAATGAGGCCCTCGCGGCGCAGCTGGCCGAGTCCCGTCGGGAGACGGCTCGACTAGCTGCAGCCGTCGAGGAGCTGAGGAGCGGGATGGTGCGCCCGACTCAACCGGCGCAACCGGTGCAGCGAGCGCAACCGGCGGAGCCGGCGCGCACGACTCGCTCGTCCGCGAGGCAGTCGGCGCAGCAGGCGCTGTCGGCGCAGCAGCCGCTGTCGGCGCAGCTGGAGCGGCCGGTGCAACCGGTGCAGCAGCCGGCACAGCCGGCTCGCCCACCGGCACCGCAGAGAGTACCACCGGCGGAGCCTTGGTTCGCGTACGTGGAGGCGCTAGAGGAGCGTATGATGAGTCGGATGGAGGCCCTAATGGACTCCATCCGCCGTCCGCCTCTGGCGCCACCGGTGGCCGGCTACGCGACTGCAGCCCGGAAGGGTAATACCCGCCCGGCTGCAGTGGAGGCTCTGCCGGAGCCGGCTCGTCGCCCCGCTCCCGCTCAGGGCCCCGCTCCCACTCAAAGGAAGGGAAAGGGGAAGGGAAAGGGCAAGGGGAAGACGTCCCCAGCCCAGGCCCCAGCTCCAGCCCCAGTCGCGGCTCCGGTAACCCCCACTAGAACCCCCTTGGAAGGGGGTTGGGAGGTGGCTGGAGCCAACAAAAAGAGGCGGAAGGCCGCAAAAAAGGCCGCCAAGAAGGCCAGGAGGGCCGCGGCCGCCGCGAAAGCAGCGCCGGGGAAGCTCCGTGCCCCCCGCACTACGGCCGTCGTCGTCACCCTGACGGCGGAGGCAGCGGGGAGAGGCATGGGGTATGCCGAGGTGTTGGCCAAGGTGAAGGCCAACGTCGACCTCAAGGCCCTCGAGATCCCGGGCGTCCGGTGCAAGAGCACACGGACAGGAGCCCGACTTCTCGAGGTCCCTGGCGCCGCCAGTGGCCCCAAGGCCGACGCCCTAGCGGCTCGGCTGAGGGAGTCGCTGGACGCAGCCGACGTCCGGGTGTCCAGGCCCATTAAATGCGCAGAAGTGCGCATCACGGGCCTGGACGACTCCGTCACGGCTGAGGAGCTTAGGCTCGCTGTGGCGGAGGCCGGGGACTGCTCCCCGGACACAGTGAAGGCCGGAGCTATACGCTTCGGCCGCGGTGGACAGGGGGCAGCAGTTGTCGGCTGCCCTATCGCGGCGGCCCAAAAGGTCGCTGACGGGCGGAGCCTCCTGGTAGGAGGCTTCTTGAGGGCGCAGGTACGGCTCCTGCAGGCCCGACCGGCTAGGTGCTTTAGGTGCCTATCGGTGGGCCATGTGGGGGTGCACTGCACGGCGGAAGTGACGGCGGGTGACCGTTGCTTCCGCTGTGGTCAACCCGGTCACAAGGCCGGCACGTGCGATGCCCCGCTGCACTGCTTTAGGTGTGAAGCGGGAGGCAAGCCGGCCGACCACAGGGTTGGAAGCAAGGCCTGCGCCGGAGGGGAGCCGAAGCCGGGAGGCCGGCCTTCCGCCTCCAGTTCACAGCGGGATGCGGAGATGGGGGTCCCATAATGGATCCTCAACTCCGCATCCTGCAGGTGAACGTTGGCCACGGTGCCCATGCTCAGGACCTTCTGCGCCAGAGCATGGCACAGTGGGCCATAAATGTCGCCGCTGTCGCCGACCCATACACCCACCGGTTCCTCGGGCCTACCTGGGAAACCGCGCTGGATGGGTCGGCGGCACTGGTGCACAACCCTGCCGCGCGGCAGCCCCCCTCTTGCCGTCGTTGCAAGGGGACCCTACTGCGTGGCGGCGGCGGTTGGGGACATAGCGGTCGTGGCCGCTTATATCACGCCGAACCGAGACCAAGCTGCATATGAGCAATGGCTCCGTCAGCTGGCCGTCGTCGTCAATGCCTGCCAGCCCCGTCCGGTCCTTGTGCTCGGGGACTTCAACGCCTGGTCGTATGCCTGGGGTTCCCGACACGAAAGGGGCGCGACGGGGCATAGAGGCAGGGCACTGGTGGACTGGGCCGCACGACTCGGCCTAGTCCTCCTAAATCGGGGAGCCGTGGACACGTTCGTGACCTCGAGGGGGTAGCTCCACCGTGGACCTATCGTTCGCGAGCCCCTCGTTGGCGCAACGTGTTCAGGGCTGGCGCGTCGTTTTGGGGGAGGACACAAGTTCGGATCACCGATACATTCGGTTTGACGTGTCCCCCCCTGCGAGCGACGCGCCGGCTGCACCGGCTCCACCCGAGCCACGTTGGGCGCTTAAGCGACTTGATCGGGAGCTCCTCCTGGAAGCCGCCATCGTACAGGCCTGGGCCCCTGCGCCGGACAGGCCTGTCTGCATAGACGATGAGGCGGAGTGGTTCCGGAAGGCCATGACCCGTGTCTGTGACGCGGCGATGCCTAGGGCTCCGCCCTATAATCCGAGGGGTCAGGTCTACTGGTGGTCGTCGGAGATCGCGCAGCTCAGACGGGGCTGCGTGATCACGCACCGCCGGTGGGCCCGATTCCGTAGGAGGCGTCGCCGCCCCGCAGATGCGGAGGCCCGAGAGGCGGAGTTGTACGAGGGATACAGGGAGGCCAGACGAGCCCTCCGAGCGGAGATAAGGCGTTCCAAACGGGACGCCTTCCGCGAGCTACTGGAGACGCTGGAGCGGGACCCTTGGGGGCGGCCCTACCGGATGGTGAGGGGTAAGCTGCGCCCCAAGGCCCCGCCGTTAACCCGGTGTCTCCAGCCGGATCTGCTCGGAGGAGTTGTTGGCTCCCTGTTCCCAGCGCGGGCGGTGGAACATGTTCCACCGCAGATGACTCCGCCTCGGTTGCCCATGGCGCCCGACGTGGAAGACGACGACGTCCCCGAGGTCACTTGGGTAGAACTAGAGCTGGCGGTGAGAAGGCTAAGAGCCAAACACACCGCCCCGGGACCCGACGGCATTCCAGGCCGAGCGTGGGTCCTAGCTCTAGTCGACGACGCTCTCGAGCCCCGACTGAGAGGGCTTCTCAGCGCATGTTTGGAGCGGGGCCAGTTTCCGAAATTGTGGAAGACGGGGAAACTGGTCCTCATCCGAAAGGAGGGGCGCCCGGCGGACTCGCCGTCCGCCTACCGGCCCATAGTGTTGCTCGAGGGGGCCCGATGACTCCTGCAGGAGACTCTACGCGGGGATCGTGCGGTCCATGGCCCTGTTTGGGTGCCCAATATGGGCGGAGGCCCTGAGGACCAGAACTGTGCGGATGCTGCGCGCTCCGCAGCGAGTTCTGGCCATCAGGGTCATCCGAGGGTACCGCACGATCTCCTTCGAGGCGGCGAGTCTCGCCGGAACTCCGCCATGGGACCTGGAAGCGAGAGCCCTTTCGCAACTGTACCAGTGGCGAAAGGAGGCGCGGGAGCAGGGATGGAACCTCGAGCCTCGAGAAATCGAGGCCGTGCAGTCCCAGCTCCGCCAGGCCATCGTGGTGGAGTGGAAGGAACGACTTGGGCAACCAAGCGCAGGGCACGCCGCAATAGCGGCGGTAAGGCCCATCATGGAGGATTGGCTGGAGAGGCGACACGGAAGCCTCTCCTACCGACTGACGCAGGTGATCTCAGGGAAGGGGTGCTTCGGGGACCACCTGCATCGGATCAGGAAGGAGCCAACGCCTGAGTGTCATCACTGCGACGCGAGCGAGGACTCAGGGCTGCACACGCTGGCGGACTGCCCACCGTGGGAGGCGCCGAGGCGTGACCTCGTGGCAGCCATCGGGGTGGGAGTCCTCTCGCTCGGCAGCATGATTGCGGCAATAGTGCGGAGCGCGAGCGCGTGGGCCGCCGCCGCCTCCTTCTGCGAGCATGTAATGCTCGCGATGGAGAGGAGGAAGGAGAACTCTCCCGGTCCGCCGAGCCCGCAACTTGCTCGCCGCGCGTCGCAGGCAACTCAGGCGCCGGAGGTCGCTTAACGATGAGCGCAGGCCTGGGGGTGGCGGGTGAGGCCACCTGTCACCCCAGCAGAAGCAGGCCGGGACGGTGGGGCGACTAGCGCCCCTCCCCCAAACCGGGGCAAGACGGGGACACCGTGGTTCCCAAACCCGAGGGGGCCATCTCGAAACCGGAGATGGCCCAGGGTCAGTCGGGGTGCGAGGGATATGCTCTATGGGCAACCTTACACCCCGGCGTCTGTAGACCCGAGACGGCGTGCGGTTTTAGTCGGTTCAAGCCCGACATAACCGCCCCCGCTGGCACGCGGGGGGGTATCCGAAGGGATTTCCGCACGAAAAAAAAAAAAAAAGGTTGAGTAGCGCGAAGTCGAGTTAATCGATTAATCTTGTTAGGTGCTGATCAGTTATTTTGGTCGGCGGATATTTCATTTAAAGTAAAGATTTAATTGAACTACTAAGAGAATTTTTCAGGATGAAAATTACAAAAGAAATCCTTCTCCGTAAGAATATTTGGACGTATAAAATTTCAAAGGATTTTGCCCTTGAAATTTATTTAGAAAATCTCATATAATCAACCATAAGACCGTTATTCTTAGCAATCCATGGATTCTCCGTGCGGGTGCCGGGTCCATCGCGTTGCTGAGTTGGGAACTCGGGACAGTGCTTGGGACTTGCGACCCAAATGTAGGTTTAGAAGGGGCCCCTTTTGTTGATGTACATACTCACCTTCACTACCCAAGTTCCCCTCCCTGCCTAACCAAATTTTATGCGAAGCTCCTAGTGCCGCTTTAGATACTCGTCCTAGTAATGAGCTTATTGTAGCTCTCGATAGGCCTAGATCTTTAAGTAGGTTATAGAGAGATTTTGCAGGTATGCCTCTCGCTCCCACTTCCACTGCATACAAATTAAGCATTAACAAATTAGTGTTAAAATATTGAATCTTTATTAACTTCTATCTATACTATTACAAAATTGTGTGTATACATTGTAGAGATCATAAAAATAATACTTGGGTTATGTTAAATCAACAATTCTGAACATTAAAAAAATTTGGAATTCCTGTCTGTTCATCTTTTTGTCTGTTCCTGATGAACGCAAAACGGATGTGACGGTTTTTTTTTTTAGTAATAAATAGGTCTAGGATATGACAAAAAAACGATAACCGAAATCCACGCGAGTGGAGTCGCGGGCAATAGCTAGTTATTTGTAGACTTACCATTGGTTTTACTTTTACTTACTTAAATTTACTGGCGAAATGTGGGTGCTAGCACCTCTGCCTACCCCTTCGGGGATATAGGCGTGAGTTTATGATGAGAGATGATGAGATTACAATTGGTTCAGACGCTTCTCAAAATGCTTGCGAACATTTCGAATTTATATCAACAATACATTCGCTACCATTTCATGTAGGATGTACTAAGTATTTACTTAGAGAGATGGCTCTTCTTGAAACTGCGATGCAGCGGATCTGCCATTATTAATTCCAAGATAAACAAGCCGTTTAGAATAAAAAATATGTGACGGTTTCTGGGTGAGGCGGAAATGAATTTTGAATTTCGAATTCACAACGGGCCCCAGAAACTCTACCTTAGATTACACTGGGTGTGCAGTGTGCAGGGCCCATTTTTTTTCGTCTTGAAACCCCCACGGGCTTCACCCCATCGGTGCCGACGATGGAGTGGGCATTACCATTGCTTACCATTGCACCTGCTAACCGGTGCATCTGCTAAAAACAGTAGAGGCTCTGGCGGACCTTCCTCTCGAGGTTGGTAGGTCAGACAGTCGCTCTCGTTAAAGTCAACAGAACGGTTAAAAATGAAAAGCGGACTCCGGGCTCCGAAGTGTAAACTTTGAACGCAACCGGCAAATCGTTAGGATGATGATACTATATCGATAACACTCCAATTCGATTCCTACAATAATGCATCTAATCAAACGACCAGTCCGAGAAGGTTATAGGGGCCATAGGGATCATGAAACTAAATTCGCCCTTGAACAGGAACACACAAAGTTTTTTCGGTTTGTTTACCTATTTTTTTGCTGTACGATAGAGATACTTTTGTAGTCGGTCGGCAGTTAACACGAATAGGTAATTCAGTTCTGTATCAGGTCATCGTATATCCTGAACATTTTAAGACGCGGACACGAGATTCTATGAGACTTTTGGGACAACTTTTAGAACGACAAAATAATGGTCATTATACAAGTATGCAGCTTATTTATCGGTTGTTTCGATGTTGACCCCCTTTTCAATATGGCTGGACTATACTGCACGTAGGTAATGATATATTTTATTTAAAAAAGTCTGAGCAAATAATTGCTTTCCAGAATGATAAATTTATATCAATATTCACGTTTTATAACTTGAAACGTGGGGCCCGCAAGGCAATATTTTATAACAGCAAATAAAATCATTTTTAGAGTGCGCATCCATTCGTAATCCTTTTCTAGATTTACTTTATCACTCTTATTTCATTAGTAACTATTTAGTAATCTGTGCCCGTATATTGCAATCTTTGATAAAAAAAATCAGTGCATTTAATTGTATATTTTATTTTTCTTGCATTTAAATAACATACAAAATAACAATATTAAAGAGAATGTTAAGGCCCACCAAGGCCACGCCAAACTCATCAGCAAGTTGGGTGTACCTGTTAGTTGACGGACGTTTCACTGGCGCAGGCCATCTGCCGTGTGACCACCTAATTCCTCACGGAGTTGGGAGGTCAGACAGCAGTTGCTCCCATAAAAGGTAAGCGGACCACGGCAAATCGTGGGTGTGTAATACACCTCTGCCTACCCCTTTGGGATACAGGCGTGAAGTTATGTTATGTTATTAATTAAATACCTAACTACCTAGTTTTTATTCCGGGAACATATTCTTGTAGTACACGGCCATATTAGTATTCGACGCGGGTGGCCACGTGCAATAGCTAGATATCCATACAACTTTGCTAACTAGTTATAAGCTTAGATAGAGTTTTAGAAACTTACATTATATAAGTACATAATATCGCAATTTATGATCAGAGGGCCAATTCTCGTAATATTAAATTGTTCAAGATTCAGTCTCAATTAAGTTTCGATCTCCCAAATGTCAAAAAAGGTGTTCTCATAACAAAATTTTTAATATTTTCAATTATTTTTTTTACGACAACACCTTTTTCTTGAAAAAAAAAGGTGTTCTCGTAACAATTTTTTCAACAAAATTTTGTTAAGAGTACACCTTTTTAGACAAATGGGAGATAGAGACTAAATTGAGACTGAATTTTGTACATATTTTTATTACGAGAATTGGCCCTCAGTAAACAGAAGTTTGAGCTAGACCCGTTTAGGTGCTGATACTGATCGCAGTGCCTATATTATGGTATCGCTTCTGATACCAATAATATTAATGACATTTATGGCATACATTATATTACATTAGCTTACCTAACTTTAATCGAAAGCACAGTCGCCATCGGTATTAGCTAACAAATTCTAAGTTACCGATCACCTTCACTCTAAAACTTTACATAAAAACATTAAAAAATAACGTTAACAAAAATTTATAAGTATTAAATTTGTCCTATGAAGAAGAATATATATAATAATTTACACTTCAAACTATGAGGCAACCATCTTATCTAGTCGCAATTAGTCCATGGCTGCTGAAAAGCAATCGAAACGTCTGGGTCAGGATAACAAAATCATCACTATCCGAACCTTTTCCCAATTCAGTTGGGGTCGGCTTTTGGTCTAACTACGATACGGCTGAATTTCGATATTTTCCGTAAAGCGACTGTCATCTGGCCTCCACATCCCATTGGTGATATCGAAATTCTGAAGTTTGACTATTTGTCGGACTTTTAGGGCTCTAACTACCCGTAACGACTGCCATAGATGTTTGTATGGCAACCGGGACCGACGGCTTAAAGTGCTCTCCGAGGCAGTATAACAAAATAACACCAAATAAATCGCGATAGAATCTGTTAAACATTCAATAGAATAGAATTGGTATGCTTTATTGTACACCAGTAATACGTAGATAATAACATAACTAATGAAGTACAATGGGCGGTCTTATCAGGGACTGCCTTCTGATGGACTGGTAGTTTTGGAGTAACAGGCAACATGTGGTATACTTACAGTTTAAATACTTACATCAATGTGTTTTTTTTTAAGTGTGAAAACCCCCACGGGCTTCACCCCATCGGTGCCAACGATGGGATGGGCGTGTCGGAATCGGACCGACTAAAACCACGCGGTGTCCTCCCCAAGTGTCCATTGCCGGGAACCCCGGGTAAGCCCTCGAAAGGATAACTCCAGGGTTACCGGCGGACTTTGGCCGCCACCGCGTCCTCGCCTGGTGGTGTAGGGTTTTATCCCGTGAGTTGTCAGCACACACGACACGCCTCCGCCACGGCCTGCTTCTGTTCGGCCAACTTCCGTCCTTAGGCCCCGATCATGGAGGTCGGAACATTCAATGTGTAACATTCGCGTATGCTTCTTATAATATCT
Organism: Cybosia mesomella; assembly: GCA_946251805.1. Lineage (NCBI taxonomy): Eukaryota > Metazoa > Arthropoda > Insecta > Lepidoptera > Erebidae > Cybosia > Cybosia mesomella. The sequence continues at coordinate 8,910,105 of OX276406.1, forward strand.
TCCAAAGCCAATATTATTGTTTTTGGGAAGTTCGAAGAGCATTAAGAATTCCACAGTATTCGCGTGAAAAATATAACCTGTTCTTTGGTGTCGCGAAATGGAGTAAAAAAATGGGCGCCGTCTGTCATAGCTTTAATATGGAGCGACTCACCGGATGTTAGCATAGCCACGATCCACATTCGTTGTCAAGTTCATTCAATATATTCATATTGTCGAGACGACTTGCTATTAAAATATTGTACCAATATTATAATAATGTAAAAGTTTGTGAAGATGCTTAGATGTTTGGATGTTTGTTACTCAATCACAAATGTCATATACGCGTGAACGGATCTGTTTTAAATTTGGGACAAGGATAAATTATAGTGTGGAATAACACATAGATACCTGGAATTTATTCCTATGGGTTGCGGGAAGGGAATAGTTTCCAATACAAACTAACACTTATTCGAACCAGAAAGTGAACTTACATGAATTCACTTACTTTGTTCTTCCTTATCTGGACGCCAATCAAAATTGCACCCAAAACTTGTACATTCTCGAGCTCGGAGTCCGCTCTCCTATTCTTACATCCCATAATTTGGCTTATTTTGACTTTTATGGGAGCGACTACCAATCAGCAGGTGTAGCGGCTTGCAGGAGAGGTTGGTTTGACCCCATCACTGGTGGTAGAAATTTGATGACACAAATTTGTCACAAAATTCGGCTGGGTGGGTACCACCGTGCACAATTGTGAAAAGCCCTCCATAGTAATCCAATTTCGGTTTGATTGCGTTCAGGGGTCAGCAAGTGCATAGCCGGGCAGGGGGATTGTGGTCGCAGCACTAGTGGGACCGGTGGGTGTCACGCGGTGCTGCGACGACAATCCTCTTTTGATGAGGCCGTCAAGCTGAGTGCCACCATTGTTAACATGGTACGTGTATGTAATGGTGACCCTCTTCCTGAGACTTTACCTTCAGCTTACCATCAGGCGAGGTGAAGTTAAATTGACGTGTACTAAATATTAAAAAAAAACCCCGAAGATCTTAGTGGCCCATAAACCTGTAAACGGCATTTGGTCTTTAGGCAAAAATAAACTTTCTTTCCCAATTTATTTTTTAACTAACTGGCCCTCCCCGGCTTCGCCCATGGAGCATTTCGAAACCCCATTGCACCCGTTTAAGTCATATATGCTACATAGCCTATGACACTCACAAATAATGTGGCTTTTTATTGGTAAAAGAATTTTCAAAGTCGTTTCAGTAGAGCCGGAGATTGGCCCCTACAAACTCACAACATCACAAAATTTACCTCTTTATTATATTAGTAGGTATATTTTTAATTTCACTCATTACCTCCTAGACCTTTTAAAGTTTACTAGAGCGTATTTTTTTTATTACCCCACGGTATTTTAAACTTCGCAAGTGATGAAGCTCGATAGTATAAGATCTCTCGTAAGTATACCTACCTGAGGCCAAACCATTTAGGAAGTCGATAACACGGGCCTAAAATATTGTCATCATGCCAAGCCATTTTCACGTAACCTCTTATATTACGTTAAAAAGGGTCGATCGCATTTATTTTCTAGATCAAGTTTTAGAGATTAACAGGGAAATAAATTTATTATTTTCTATCACTTGAAAAGTAAATATCAGAGAATTTTTTTTTTTTTTTTTTTTTTTTTATAAAGAATATTAGTAACCGAAATTACTAATATTCCCCCTAACCCCTCCAGCTAAGCTAAATTGCTTGTGTTAGGAGTGGGTTCACCTCGGTAGTATAATGGCCAGGATTCGAACCCGGGACCTCTCGATCGTAGGGTTGACTCCTTAACCACTAAGCTACCGACGCTTTCGATGTGCCTAATGTAATGTATGTATTTTTATAGTCCGAAGAGGACAAGGTTAATTTTGAATCATGGCCGTACAGCGTTCAGCAGGTAATCTGTGCTTCAACTCATCGTCAGAGGTTGCCCGCTCAATGCAAATATTCACACACATAAATTGATTATGTCTATTTGCATTGATCTGAATTATAGTATTTACAAATAAATGTATCTTAGTATGTTTACCACATTCTTGAACCCATATTACAAGCTAGTTCAGCTATACTTACTTTTGGTAGAGATATCGTTGTGGTATGTTACAATAAATAATGTAAAATAGTTTCATATTTTGTATATTATTTTATGAAAGGTTTCAGAGCTAAGGCGATGTGTAAATTGGAATATTAATAAGTTACTTTTGGCGCTAACTGAATTTCCTACAAAATACGTAAAATGTCGGTAATCATTTCCGAGATAATTACACTTTTCAAAGACTAAAAGTATAGTTTGCTGTCGTGTCCAGCTCGAAAACGCAACTTTTATAACTCCGTTGTAAAACTTTTTGTCCGCATTATGTTTTAGCTATTAATCTTAATTACAGTCAAATGCTACCAAAGGCCGCAACTAAAAGTCTTTTTTGAAGGACATATTTAATATATTAGGGACTAGCTGTTACCCGTGGATCGGCCCGCGTGGTATTCTGTTCCCGGTGCCGCTACCCATGGGAACCTATTCCCGAGAAATAAGTAGCCTATTTATTATTCCAAACTATAATCTATCCCTGTGCCAAATTTCATCCCGATTCGTCCAGCTATTTTTGCGAGAAAGAGTAACAAACATCCATATATTCAAACTTTCACATTTATAATACCAGTAAGATTTAGGTATGTAGGTAACATAAAAATAATTCACGTCACTACAAGATACCATAAACAATAAACAGCGTATAAATCATAGCTTTTGCGGGCTGTAATGAATGCATGTTATAAACAGGGAGCCAAAAGAATGACTAACTTTCTATGGATGTATGCAGCCCCACCAAGCTCTGCTGGGCCCGAACCAACATCAACTGCAAGTCGGTAAACCTGTTGTTTGGCGTACGAGACTCTTGCGCCGGCTTTCCTCTCGAGGTTCATGGGTCAGATGGCAGTCGCTCCCGTAAAAACCAGCTAAATCAATTTGTGGAAGAAGAAGTAGGAGGGTGAATTCAGGCCCCAAAGTGCAAGCTTTGAATGCAATACCACTCTATCTACCACGAAAATAAGCTATAATGGTGGTGGGCTTTTTTAATCAATAAGAATTTATTATAAATTTACACGTCACTTTACTGATTTTCCGCAGCATTTCTTATCATTTATAGGAGGTTATTCACCCCGCGCTGAGAAGAATCCGGCAAGAAACTCACTATTTGTGATTTAGTTATAAACTTACTGACTTAACCCATATGAACAAAATTTTAGATTGAGTAGCCTAGTAGAACAAATAGTTCATTTTTAAGCTTATGCTTCTAAGCTATGCCAGCGTGAATCACATTGCTGAAATAGCACCATAATAACTTGACGCTGGCCACCATTACAATGCTTAACAAATTAATACTTTCAACGAGCCATGAGGCTCAACTAATTCTGGTTGTTATCGCATGCAATGGAAATCAAGCTATGGAGGTATTTTACTGACTCAATATTTAAATTCCGGTATGTACATTCACGTGACTTAGAGCACTTATATTTTAATTTATAATGTTTATAATATCTACATTAAAATAAAAAGTAAGTAATTTTATTTATTCATGCATATTAAGTACCTACTATTAAACTGTAACGATTGTGATAGGTACTCGTAAAAGTAGCTACTGAACCGTCAAGGCCCTTCCTCTTTAGTAGCCAGCTCAAGGAAATCTATACGCTTTGAAGCCTGCTTAGACATTTTGTTGCTAAATGAACCCCAAGACCTCTGGAATTTCATGTACATTACATGTTCATGTACGTCAGAATGTGGCGGGCTCGACGGACCGGGAGAGTTCTAAATCTCTCCCGGGCTCGCTCCGCTGCCTCCTTCTCGAGCATTACTTGGTCGCAGACGGAGGCGGGCGGCGGTCCACGCGCTCGCGCTGCCGAGCGCGAGGACTCTCACCCCGATTGCCGCCACGACGTGACGCCTTGGCACCTCCCACGCCTGGCACTCCACCAGCGTGTGCAGCTCCGAGGCCTCACTCGCGTCGCAGTAATGCCAATCTGACGTTGGCTCCTTCCTGCTCCGATGCAGGTGGTCTCCGAAGCCCCCCTTACCGTAGATCACTTGCGTCAGTCGGTACGAGAGGCAACACGGAAGCCTCCCTTGTCGCCACTCTAGCCAATCCTCTATGATGGGCCTTACCGCCGCTTTTGCGGCGTGCCCTGCGCTTGGTCACCTGAGTCGTTCCTTCCACTCCACCATGAAGTCCTAGTGGCTAGTAGGCTCAGGGTCCCGTCCCTGCTCCCACGCCTCCTTTCCCTACTGGTACAGTTGCAAAAGGGCTCTCGCCTCCAGGTTCCATGTTGGAGTTCCGGCAAGGAGACTAGCCCCGAGGGAGATCGTGCGGTACCCCCTGATGACCCTGTTGGCCATCACTCGCTGCGGAGCGCGCAGCACCCCCACACTTCTGGCCTTCAGAGCCTCTGCTCATATTGGTCACCCGAATTTCATTTACCAAAGTTATGAAATTATGAATTATGCAAAATAACAGTATATTTGGATATAGATTCATTTAGACGTAGGTAATTTCATTAAAACTGGCTACCTGTTTTAGAAATTAACCATAAAATTCAATCAATTTCTGTAAGACGTCGCCGGAGGTCGCTTAACGACCTCCGTCCTCCATGAGCGCAGGCCTGGGGGTGACAGGTGAGGCCGCCTGTCACCCCAGCAGAAGCAGGCCGGGACGGTGGGGCGACTAGCGCCCCTCCCCCAAACCGGGGCAAGACGGGGACACCGTGGTTCCCAAACCCGAGGGGGCCATCTCGAAACCGGAGATGGCCCAGGGTCAGTCGGGGTGCGAGGGATATGCTCTATAGGCAACCTTACACCCCGGCGTCTGTAGACCTGAGACGGCGTGCGGTTTTAGTCGGTTCAAGCCCGACCTAACCACCCCCGCTGGCCGGCGGGGGGGTATCCGAAGGGATTTCGGCACGAAAAAAAAAAAAAGGTACATACAGGCTAGATAACTCCGCAGGAGATATAAAATTTTATGTTTACTTTTCCTATATACCTTTTTTTTTTTTTTTTTTTTTATCGTGCGGAAATCCCTTCGGATACCCCCCCGCGTGCCAGCGGGGGCGGTTATGTCGGGCTTGAACCGACTAAAACCGCACGCCGTCTCGGGTCTACAGACGCCGGGGTGTAAGGTTGCCCATAGAGCATATCCCTCGCACCCCGGCTGACCCTGGGCCATCTCCGGTTTCGAGATGGCCCCCCTATATACCTACTGAGAAAAAGTGAACATTCTCATCCTCTGACTGACTGACTGACTGCTTCCAGGACACGTCCTAGATATTCGAAATTCTCCGATACATTTCGGTTTGAGGCACCGCGCTGCTGGAGCCATATAACGTAATTCTTATTAATAAAAATTTCATAATTAAATTCGAATTTTTGATTCAGTCTTGATTGATTGACCATCACAAAAATGTAATATCATAATTGAAAGCATCCCACAATTGAAGTCTTACCCATTTTCTAATTCATGTTTACTTCTATCTATACTATAAAAAAATTGTAAATAAGTTGTGTCTGTACCTACATAGGAGATATAAAAAAAAATATTTGGGTCATATAAAGTGAACAGAAAAATATTTTTTTTGTATTCTTGTCTGTTTGTTCGCGATGGATGAAAAACTACTGAACGGGTTTTCTTTAGGTCTTGGTCAGAATTAAAATCTGCTCTTTGGTTGATTGCAATTGGTTTAGTTATGTATCAACCCACAAAAAAAGTCTAAAAGAACTAATTTCTGTTTTTATCTCTATCACAGAATTGTAGAAAACCATTCATATCAAAACAGTGATCACTGTTCCACATTTGAAATATTGATACAACCCCAAGCACTAGGGTGAAGTTTGTGGGAAAAGACATGTGCTTATGTTAATAACACTCTTTAGAAACTTGGATCAATAGATATCATTAATTGTTTTGTAAATTGCTCGAAATTTAAAGAATATTATTTTTAACACGGATAGAGTATTATTTTAATAGGCTTGAAATGTATTAATCAAGAGGATATTACCGGTAGCTTGCTTCATACAAAGTTGAGATGCTTAAAATCTCGGTCAAAAAACCATTTAAATTCGAAAAAAAAAATTAGAATAAAGACACCAATACAGAACCGGCTTCAGTTAGTCAGTTTGCTGTTAAATAATAATATCTGAGTGACCAAAATTTGCTCGGTTTTTTGTTAGACGTTTTCTAAAAATGAAACCTTGCTAGATCGTGATATTGTCGGAAGTTTACGCGAATGTTACACATTGAAATAAAACTATTTTTAACGGATTCTATCGCGGTTTATTTGATGTTATTTTATATTTTACATTGATCCCGACGTTTCGGTTGCTTTTCAGCAGCCATGGTCACTAAAGATGGTTGTTGTATTGTAGTTTGTGTGAAAGTTATCTCAAAGTACCCGAACTATGTTGAATTGTTGGTGTTACTATTTACGCAGAATGAGCTCACAGTATCATGAAGTCTTGTTGTTTTTTGATTTTTCTTGTAATTAATTAAGTGAATGACTGGGTCCCAAGCTGGTAGTACATTCCAACCATCTTCTCTATTAAAATTAGGATGCTTCCTAGGTAGGAATCAATTTTCTTTGCTAGATCGATTTATCGGCCCCAAAATCCCCTATATACTAAATTTGATGAAAATCATTGGAGTCATTTTTGAGATTCATATCATCCACGTATTAAATTGACAATTCGTTCGAAATAGATAGAAAAGAAATGAAATCAATTCTGTCCAATCTTTCATATAATAGCGTGATCATATTCATTATGAAATGTTTATGCGTCTCGAATCAACTATCTTTTATACGTGTGTAACTCTGTGGAATTTCGAGATTTTACATTTTACTGCTCATTGCCTTTAAGGTATAGCGTGATGAGTTATAGTCCAGAATTTGTCCATGTCTTAGTTCTACTGAACTACAAAATTTCGTAAAGATCTACCTTGTAGTAATATTATTGTCATCAATAATAGTTAAGACCGATTTTGCTCTACTGCTCCTATCATACCTATAATAGCGTGATGATATATAGCGCAGTTTATGACCATGCCCTAGATGAATGTTCAAAATTTCAGCCAAATCTGTTCAGCGGATTTCAAGTGATGCTCGGATATCGATAATGAAAAGCAGACAAACATATAAAAGAAAATTAAAACATTCTAAGGCAATAATTTTTCTTTAATAATATATCTACTAGCTAATGCCCGCTGCTCCGCACGCGCATAGGTTGGTTATCAATTTTTGGTCATATCTCCGGTTCTACTTAACCAATTGCAATCTAACATACGGCAGATTTGCAGTTCAACCAAGACCTTTCTAATAGAGCAACCTTACACCCATGTGTCTGAAGACCCAAGACGGCGTGTGGTTATAGTCGGTTCAAGCCCGACATAACCACCCCCGCTGGCTGGCGAGGGAGGGGGGTGTATCCGAAGGGATTTCCGCACGAAAAAAAAGGTCAACTCTGAACCATATTTTTGACTAAACAATTTAACATGTTACAAAAGTCATTTATTAAATTACTGGGATTTACAGTTACTGATTAAATTATGAGAGAAACCTAAATGACAAGTTGCCTTTCGCCTGCTTAAAATTATCCTCAATTCGTATGAAAGGGTGAGCATTTGTTATGTGTTGTGTTTATGAGCAAGTTTGATGTAATGTGTAACTAGGACGGTTACCAGCTTCGCAATCAACCCAAACTTAAGCATAGCGAGATTTGCCTATCCAACAATAGGTCAACGTGACCGGTCGATTTTTTCCATTGATTTTGTTTTTCGGTGATTATTCCTCGATGGTAAGACCGATCTGGACATTCAGTAATAACTTGATCGCCGTGGCAAATTTGGTCGAGATCGGTCAAACGGTCTCGGAGGAGTATCATTTGTTTGAAATGCAACTTTGAAACCAAAGACGCTTCGCTGGCCTTCGGCTCGCTACGCTTAATAATGTATTTCGTTGTAATGTTGTAAACTCTTTATCCCTTAGTTGGCAACCTTAAAAATATTATACTAGCGGTAACCCTTTCGAGGGGTGCCCGGCAATGGACACTTGGGGAGGGCACCGTGTGGTTGAGGTTTTCACACGTTAAAAAAAGGGTCAATAGATATCAATTTGTTTACTAATTCATTTATATTAATTGTAATTTAAATTTAATTTGTGTTGTTCATGAGATAATAAATAAAAAACGCGTAATATTAACTTTGTCCTCTGTGGATAATAAAAGGTACTTAAACGTTCACTATTCCTATGTAAAAAAAGTTTATAAATATTATAAGCAAAACTTATTGTTGGTAGTGCCGGTACTCACCAAACCTTATAAAAGCGAACGCTCAATCGAGTGCAGGTCATTTGTTATAAATAATTTTGAAGTGTGGTGTAACGAAGTGGACAGGGCAAGGCATGTGAACCATTGGGACGATCTCGAGTGTTTCTCTCGTGTGGCTCACTGTTTGAAAGGTGACGCGAAAACCTGGTTAGATGAGTGGGCTACAAATGATCGTTCATGGTCTAATTTTGTTAAAGAATTTAAATCATTGTGCCCGCAAAAGATTACATATGCCCAAACTCTTCATGAGGTTATAAACACCACGTCTGACAAGTTTTCATCATACGCAGAGTATGCGCGTCGTTCATTATTAAGACTACGTCCAATAAAAGGGTTAAGCGAAGAACTTATAGTTCAAATAGTGATTCACGGTATCAGTGACGTACAGGTACGCGCAGCTGCTACCAATGCAGACTTAACGACAGAAAATTTTGTTTCCTTTTTAGCAACATATGTAAAGCCTATTCGTAAATTTGATAATCGTAGCTCCGATAAATCTGCGTCATCCAGTAATACGACTAAAAGGCGTAATTTTAACGGTTCTAGTAGGTCTGAAAACAAATGTTTTCGTTGCGGCCAGGCAGGGCATTATAAAGATAAGTGTCCCAAGAAGCGTAATGTTAATGATAAAGCCGATAGTAACAGTAATGCTAGACCCGTCTGTTCTTTCTGTAAGAAAGTAGGGCATAGAGAGAGTGACTGTTTTGCTAAGGGTCGATCGGAGTCTCAAAGTAACAATAGCAGTCAACGTAAAATTAACTTGTGTAGCGAACTTTCAAACGCTAAGGGTAACAACGACATAAGTACGGCCGTGATACAGGGTATCCCGGTTGATATTCTTATAGATAGTGGCGCCCTAAATGTATCTTTGATATCGTCAACGGTAGTAAACTACTTTTCCGGCTTGCGTAAACAAATTAATTGTTCTTTGAAGGGAATAAGCGATAAAGAGATTGTCGCTCGCGAATACATCACTTTAACTGTCGAGTTTAGCAATATCGCGCTTGAAGTAGATTTTGTCATAGTACCCGCGTCGTATATGAATACGCCCATTATCATAGGGACTGACGTGTTAAATCGTGATGGTGTCACATTTACTCGCACTAAACACAGACAGCACTTAACTCATACACCGGATAGGGTACTAAAAGTAAACGCTGCGAGTGTTAGCGAGCCTGATAAAATAAATACGCCTCTCGAGGGCGCGAAACTCGCTAAGTTAATGGCTGTGATAAATGAGTTCGCTCCGTTTTTAATAATCGGTACATCCACCACTACCGTGAATACTGGCAAAATGCGCATTAGCCTGACAAGCGACGTACCTGTGGCATACCATCCGTATCGTTTATCATATCAGGAGAAACTTAAGGTTCGCGCGATATTTCAGGATCTATTAGATAAAAAGATTATTAGGGAGTCAAGTTCCGAGTACGCAAGCCCGGTCATCTTAGTCAAGAAAAAGGATGGCTCAGACAGAATGTGCGTAGACTTTCGGGCACTAAATCGTATTACTGTCAAGGATAGGTACCCCCTACCCTTGATTGATGACCACATTGACCGGCTTGGGGGCTCGAAATTCTTCACGTCTTTAGACATGGCATCAGGATTCCACCAAATCCCTATTGATGAGGACTCGATTCATAAAACAGGCTTCGTAACTACGGAAGCTCACTATGAGTACTTAAAAATGCCGTATGGCCTATGTAATTCCCCTACTGTATATCAGCGTATCATCAATAATACCTTGCGTAAATTTATAGAAGCAGGAAGTGTTCTGGTTTATATTGATGATGTGCTGATCCTGAGTTTAACAGTCGATGATGGCATCACCCTGTTATGTGATGTCTTGAGGACTTTGACTGAGGCTGGGTTCTCAATTAACGTAAGCAAATGTTTCTTTCTTACCGCCAAAGTAGAGTAACTGGGTCGCGTTATTAGCCACGGTCAGGTTAGGCCGAGCCCTCACAAAATCGAGGCACTAGTTAACGCACCTATACCTACTAACGTCAAACAAGTACGCCAGTTCTTAGGCCTCACGGGTTACTTTCGGCGTTATATCGAAGGTTACGCGACAAAAACCGCATGTATCTCACGTCTCACAAAGAAGGACGTAAAGTTTGGGTGGGGGCCCGATCAAGATCAAGTCCGGCAGGATCTTATAAAACGATTAACTAGCGAGCCCATACTTGCGATTTTTGACCCGAAACTTCCTACAGAGCTGCACACTGACGCCAGCAGTGCAGGATACGGTGCTGTACTCTTGCAAGTACACGCCGACGGTGGTAAACGGGTGATAGCCTATTTCAGTAAAGTCACTCAGGGTGCGGAGGCAAAATATCATTCGTACGAGCTGGAAACGTTGGCAGTCGTCAAGGCACTGCAACACTTTCGTCATTATTTGATCGGGGTAACTTTTAAGATCGTAACCGATTGCAATGCTTTGAAGGCCACCGAGCGTAAGAAAGACCTCCTTCCACGAGTTGCACGTTGGTGGATTTATCTGCAGGATTTCAATTTCGAGATTGAATATCGAAAGGGCGTGATGATGGGCCACGCAGATTATTTAAGCAGGAACCCACCAACGTTGCAAGTCAATTACATTGATAGACCATTGAATTGGGCACAAATGGCCCAGTCAGCTGATTCCGAGACTGTAGACCTCATCCAAAAATTGAAGGATGGCCTCTTGGACCCTAGCCGGTACGTGTGTCAGAACGATGTGCTCTATTATCGCTATTCACCTGTTGGTGAGGAGTCCCGCTTATTGTGTTACATCCCTAAAGGGCACCGGCTCAGTTTATTACGTGTTTTTCACGACGAGCACGAGCACATCGGGGCTGATAAAACTTATGACCTTATCCTAAAACATTTCTGGTTCCCCAGCCTGAAACAATTTGTAAGAAAGTATACTTCCCATTGCTTAATTTGCATTTCTAAGAAACGTGTTCCAAGGGCTCCCCTTCAGCCCATTACATCATGGGAAAAGTCAGACATTCCCTTCGACACAGTCCATGTTGATGCATTAGGCCCTTTACCCGAGTCCAACGGATATAAGTTTGTACTCGTTCTGGTCGACTCTTTTACCAAATTTTGTTTACTCTATCCTTTGTACAGACAAGATGCAAGCGAATTGAAGCGAGTTTTCAATAGCGCTATATCCTTATTTGGGACACCCAAACTAATAGTTTGTGACCGCGGTCGCATGTTTGAGGCATCAGCTTTTACCAGCTGGGTGTCTGAAATGGGTTGTGAAATCCATTATGTAACGCCCGAAATGCATCATTCCAATGGGCAAGTCGAGCGTTATGTAAGGACCGTCCTTAATATGATTCGTGTCGAGAGTAATAATAAAAAGCCCACCTGGTCTGATAATTTATGTAAAATTCAATTAGTTTTAAATATTACAAAGCAAAAAACCACACAGTATTCAGCTTTGTGTCTGTTAATCGGCACTAACGCAACCACTCCTGTGATTCGCACGCTGATCCGTGACGTTGCCGTCGAGAACTCCAGCCCAAATCGAGAAGCCATGAGGGAACTCAGCAGGAGCTCCGCGAAAGAATCTCTTGACAAAAATCAAGATAGCCAAAACGTTCGGGTAAATCGTCAAAGATACCCGCCAAGAGTTTTCCAAGTTAACGATCAAGTGTTCGTTATAAAGTATTCTCAGTCCGTTGGTGAGCTAGACCCTGGCATGAGGGGTCCATACCGCGTGACTAGAGTGTTACCAAGTGATCGTTACGAGCTGAAATTGCTAAGCGGAGCTAGAGGCAAGACAACTCAGGCCGCAGCTCAGTACTTGGTACCCTGGAAAGGCGAGTGGTGTCCTGAGAGCTGTGCTGCATTTTTCGAAAGTAAGTTTCAACCGAACCTTTTAATTTTTTTATGTTCAAATAGCACGTGCGTTGTATATGAGAGCGCGCGAGCGTGAGGCATGTCTGCCTTGTTGGTTGAAACGGGTGGCTGGTGCAGCCCAGGTGCAGCGCACTCCTGAGGCTGATGTCCTGGAGTGCCTGGTTTTGGAAGCCGTGTACAAGTGTATGCGCATCGGGTGTTGTCCCGGAAGTCACGTACTGTGTATGCGCATCGGGCGTTGTCCCGGAAGCCGTGTTCGCTGAACACGCATCAGGTGTTATCCTGGCAGGCGCAGTCCTGGTTGACACGTTTCTAACGTGTGAACTTGTACGTACAAGTTCAAGTATGAGTATGAGTGAGATATAATGTGTGAAGATGTATGCATACTTTTGAAAGCGAAGTGATTTAATTTGATTGAAAGTGTATTTGTATGAGGGCCTTGTATGCGTGATGAATGACAGAATAGGCAAAGGTGTATTGTCGTCACGTATAACTAACCACTTGTTCCTCATACAGATTCTGATGACGACAACCCTGACGATGCTGGTGAGCCTTTAGGTGCTCCTGCTGGTTCTCCTGGTGCTTCGAGTGCAGATCGGACCAATTGAGATGAAGACAGCGATCAAAACTTTCGCCGTACCTGCCGAAGAAGGAGTCCCTGGTGCAGCCGAGGACGGCGCAAGATCAGAAGAGGCCGTATAAGCAAAACTTATTGTTGGTAGTGCCGGTACTCACCAAACCTTATAAAAGCGAACGCTCAATCGAGTGCAGGTCATTTATTGCTCAGCCGTCGAACGGTAAGGGTGTCTGTACCTAAGCTACTTGGCAGTAAGTTCGTTTCATATAGCTATTTGTAGTGGTTTTTTTGTTTTGTTGGAATTCTTTTTGTTTTGAACATTGACGGTTGTTTGTGATTGCTCGAATTTGGATTATTAATTGAATTATTGTTAAAATTAAGCGTACTTTGAAGTAAATTAAGTTTAGTTTGTGTAAAATTGTTTTTTTTCATTTGTTTTTCCCTTCTGATTGCCAAAAATATTTATTTATAATATTTGTTTACTAACTTTTGTCATTGGCTGTACCTACGAGATTCTTTTTTCGATTATGATGTACTCGTAATTAAACGGTTACTCATAACAATTACAATCTAGACCTTGAGGCTAATAAGTAATTTTAATTTAACTTAATTTGCTAAAATCTTACAAAGTTAAGAATGTGCCCATTGCCACTTTTCTTATTGTCTCTATTGTGATTGAAAGACACTTTGTTCTTGTGTTCTTTAAGAGTAGCACTCACTGCACTACGTAACACTAATTTCACTTAACTAACTCAAAGGGCTTAGTTCTTTTAAGTTTTCTAACTGTGTCCATGGTGTCAAGGAGCTGGATAGCCTCGAGATTCACATGTTGAAGCAGCCTTTGTTCATGTACTTCGGCGTGTTTTTTTATAACTTCACTAACAAGATTCACTCTTAGGTCTCGGTGGATGTCATCATTTCTAACGTACCAGGGAGCATTTACTATACTCCGAAGTACCTTATTTTGGAATCTTTGAATGATTTCAACGTTAGTTCGTGTTGTACAGCCCCAAAGTTGGATACCGTATGTCCATACAGGCATGAGTACTTGCTTGTATAAAAGTACTTTGTTGTACACTGACAAAGTAGAATGTCTGCCAAGTAGCCAGTACATATTTTCGTAGCGTAGATCTAACGCAAGGCGTTTCTTTTTGACGTGAGTCTTCCAGCGAAGTTTTGCATTCAGCGCCAAGTATTTTACCGTATTTTCATAGGGTATTACACCACTGTTAATGTATACCGGTGTATGATCAGGTCTTTTGTTTGTGAAATCTATATGAGTCGATTTTGACTTTTTCAATTTGATTCGCCATTTTTTTGTCCAATCGGCGATGGCATTGACGGCAAATTGTACCTTCTCAACTGCTTCTTTGTGAGTGACACCTGTAGCCATGATAGCTGTGTCGTCTGCAAATGATGCTGTTTTTTGTTTCAGGGATATCACAGGTGTACAATAGGTACAGAATAAGTCCAAGAACACTTCCCTGTGGTACACCAGCTTTTATTTCTTTGATATCTGAATAGGCCTCCTCATGTCTAACTCTAAATGTCCTTCCTGTTAAATAAGATTCTAAAATGTCCACAAATTGTTTTGGGATTATTTTACCTAATTTGTATATAAGGCCTCTATGCCACACCTTATCAAACCTACGAGATTTAATGTTATTAATATTAATCTTAATGAGTTATTATAACAAACTGAAAAACTAACTGGTAATTTTCTAAGACGTTAAGGCCTACGCTACACTAAAACTGACTTCAACAGAATAGTTGTACGCGCTTTTTTGTCTTTTGAAATAAATCACTAAGGTATTCAATTATTTTCACTTTCAGTGTCATTTTGAAGTCGGTTTATTTTTTTTATCAAAAGTACTCATTTAGTATTATTTTAATGTCAGGAGCTGTTATTTTATTTTTTATTTCAACAAATTTACATACATACAATCACGCATTCATCCCCGGAGGGTTAGGCAGAGGCGAATAAACACCCACATTTTACCAATCTTTGTATTCGGTCCCATGTAATAGGGGAGTAAACCAGAATATGGCAATAGGCTCACCTATTGCCATATTCTGGCTTTTATTTCTAGTGGCAGCTTAATTATACGGTTGGTAATATGTACCCAGAAGTTCTTTTACCGTAGTAGTTCCACTAGAAGGCCAAATTCCATTCTTTGGTAATTAGTAGGTAATATGAAATAAAATGGATTGTCGTTCCGATGCCGAAGTCCCGCGACGACTTTGCCGTCGAATGTAGCAAAGACCTTAAATTATATTCTCGATTTAAATTTATTCTAAACAGACTTGGTATTAGCGAAAAGTGGGCGATACATTTCTAGTATTCGCATTAAACCTTCCAAGTTAGATAAATTTACTTGTCCTACAAGTATATGCAATTTAGAACAACTACTTGCTATTCCAAATTTGTAACTCTTCCACGTCTTTCCAAGCTTTTTCCATACTTTCCAGATAAAAAATTACGTAAAAGTGATTCAACTATTTGACGATAATCAACCCTTAATAAGGGTTCACAATATTTCAAAGCTTCTACGAATTTTATACTTGATGGGACGTAGTGCTTGTGATCGGTCAAAGAAAATTTTAATGATCTAACGGCTGAAGTATCATATTAAATTTTTCAGCTACTTTTCTATACAAACCCGATTGCGGTAAAAGTATGATTAAAAAACAAGTACTTTTGAGAATACCCTTCGATGTAGACAATTGAAGTGTCTTTTTACAATATTAAAATAACAGTATTTTTAATTATCGCATGTGGGTGTATAACAAAATACAATTTATAAATATTTCTCTAATTTTTGTCTTTGGCTCATTTCGCAAAGATTTTACTGCAAATATACTCATGTTATACGGCATAACTTAGCTACTTTTATTATAGGAAAAGTATTAGGGGTACCCTAAAAAAATTAAACCTAGATATATGTCCACGCGGGTGAATAATTTTATCTTTAGTCTACGAAGAATGTGATTGTAAATGCCCGCCTATCTGCAAATAAGTCTAGGTATTTCCATTGTTGTTGAATGTATTTTTTTATATTTTTCTCTCTCCTCATCCAAGCGCCAATCCCAGTCGCATACTAAAACTTGCACATTAGAGTCCGAGGTCCGTTCCGTGCTATTATTGCACTGGAGCGCGCAGGTAGTTTGTAACATATCTAAATATTCTAGAAGCCATATTATTTTCACAAGTGACTTATGGTACTTTGGGTCTATAATAAGTGTAATGTGGCCTAGTTTTTTTTCCCAAACCTCTTAACTTTGTCACTAATAGGGATTACTGTACTATCAAATGTAACTGAATTACAGGATGCATTATGGACAGGTAAATGGTTCGACGTAGATCCTGATCGTTTTATGACTTCATTTATAACAATGGAGGATTTGTAGCTTCACCGTTACGATTTCGAGAATAAATTACAGTTTATGATTTGGAAAAGACCATTAGTTCAAACTCCTAAGGAATTCAAAGTATAGTCTTTAAGCGGCTAATAGCATAGGGCTTATCTTTCTCACTTCCTCGATACAGGTTGTTGTGACGGTGCTCACTGCCATGAGGAAAGTAAAAAAAAATACAAAAAGGCATAATCGCAATGATTGTATTGATTTAACAGGAAACGGCTCAGCCCCGGCTTATAAGCCTGCTATGCCACTCCCGAGGCTTTTAAATACTTCAGTTAAATGCTTCATAAGAGTATGAATATATATCAGACCTTTTTCCATTTCAAATTATTCCTGCGGTTCAAAATGTATACTCGTATAAGACTATAGGCACTTCCTACAGTTTTAAGATTTGAATCTTATAATACAGATATTAATACCAAGTACACAAATCTACAGGAACTTGAGTGAAAACTTCTTTAGGGTCGGCCTTTAAAGTCGAAAACTAACACGCGCCTTTGTTTTGTTTCGATTGACGTAAAATGTTTGAAATCTATGTGTTTTAATTATATAATTTACTCTTTGGTTTGAAGAGTTGCAATTCCTTGCAATTTTTACGTTTTTTCTCTCCATAAGAACCTTCCTTGTGTCTAAACAAAAATAAAAGCAAAAAATAACTAAATTGGTCAAGCGGTTCTCTAGTTTTGTGCTTAGTAATACATTTTTTTCCTTAATATCTCATATATAAATCTTTATTGCAACCAAAAATATACAGGAATTATAAAACATAGTGTAATAGTGTCTGCATTAGTTTAGAACTGTATCGCAGACACTAAAGCCACCTTCAGGCCAGTCTGGGGCACTAGAGATCCATTATAAACAAAGTAGGTATAGTATTATACATTTTGACAGCGGGAAAAAAGATAATTAAAAAATAGTAAAAATTAATTACAATATTTTAATATAACAAAACACTTAATATTCTATATTATGTTAGTGAGAGTGTGTATGTGTGTTTGAGGTGTGTAGGTGATGAAGAATGTTATGTGATATATGTTAATGTGACAATTTGGTGATTCATTTTCATTTAAATAGATTATTATATTGATTCCTTGTAGATGCTTCCCTGAATAGGTGGATGGGAAATTAATTTACAAGCCATAACTTCCAAGTATCTCTAAAGTCCTCGGTATTGGCTATCAAGAACACCTGTGACAATCGATATGATGAGTATGTGCCATTGGGTAGAATATCGTAACGCTTTTGGATTGAGTTGTAGAAAGAACCTCCACGAACGGAATCAGTAGCTTATTAACTATTAATTTGTCCCTAGTATACCTTTTTTTTCGTGCTGAAATCCCCTGGTTACACCCCGCCAGCCAGCGGGGATAGTTATGTCGGATTGGAACCGACTAAAAGCGCACGCCATCTCGGGTCTTCAGACGCCGGGGTGTAAGGTGGAGGTGGAGGATTGTGTCAGTTTATTTTATTCTGTACTTCTGCTCCAACTCCGAGCCTATTCCCAACTCAGAAATTTTCGTTTCGTAGCAAGACTGAAAGCTGACTTTCAGTCTTGCTTTGAAACGGCCGAACTTGAAAGAAAGAAAGAAAATATGTTCATTAAGGACACACAGGTAACAATAAAAATGTATAAATAACATATAGATGATATGCGGTGTGCGAGCCTCAATAGATCGCCATCTCAGCATTAATGCTGTCCATAACATGCTAAAGATATGAAGATATTTTATTTTAATATATTTTCCGTGAAGCAATTGCCCTCTGATCTCCACAACTCACTGGCGTTCAGTAGTTAGACCAGCTTGTCAGACTTTTAGGACTCAAACTACATATTTTCTTATGGCAACCGAGACCGACGGTTTAACGTGTTATCTGAGGCACAGAGAGGTCGTAATGTGTGAAGACACCAGAGGAAGTATTGATCTCACCATCAATCGTATTCTGCATCCCTGTTAATTAATATTTAATTTGAGATTATTGTTTTAATTGTTAATATCTGATTAAGTAATAACATTATTTCAATTATTTATTAAGTATAGATATTTATTTTGCTTAAATGCTAAATTGAATAACGATGTATCGAGTTGTATGTTTTTTGATTTGGTTTCATTGTAAACGGTTTTAAAACACGATGTAATGTGAGCTCTTTTTTCGATGTGAGACGCCATATAAACAACAAGTGTATTGACGCCTCGTATTATTTCAACTCAACACCTCCGCCCAGTCTCTGCCAAATTCTCTTCGCTACATGTGTTAAGAAAGGTCAGCCATCCTAAGACTGATCTGTCTAGTATTGTGTTACCTTGCAATGTGCCTACTCAGTTACCACTTAGCCACGAGCTCGTTTTCCACACTACCTTGTACGTATCTACTGCGTAACTTTTTTTTTGTTTTTTTTTTCGTGCGGAAATTCCTTCGGATACCCCCCCCCCCCCCGGCCAGTGGGAGCGGTTATGTCGGGCTTGAACCGACTAAAACCGCACGCCGTCTCCGGTCTACAGACGCCGGGTGTAAGGTTGCCCATAGAGCATATCCCTCGCACCCAGACTGACCCTGGGCCATCTCCGGTTTCGAGATGGCCCCCTCGGGTTTGGGAACCACGGTGTCCCTGTCTATAGAACTGTGGCGGGATCCCTTCGTATTTTTATGACTGCTAATATCCGAAATTCTAATTCACGTTATATTTTACAAAATTCTTTCCATGATCTCTTCATTACTTGTAATGGTGAGTGTATCGGTTTACGAATGTTGATGAAAAGCAAATACATTTGTTCGTGCCGCAGGGAAATAAATTATATTTTTATTAAAACGAATAGCTCTAAAAATGAAGGTCCTCCCATAGTATTAAGGCGAGATCCCTGAGGAAGGGTGTTTTTAGATTAAGATTTCTCGAAAATGAGAAGTCCTTGTATTTTGCAAATCATATATGTTATTCTAGGCTATTGAAACTAATATTTTCGGTTATTCGATACACAATAACTTTGACTTTCCTCGATAGAATTCACTCTCAAAGATTGGTCTAACCCAAAACGCATTCCAGTTTTATTTGATTTGTGTTCAGGTTAAAAAAAATAAAAATGATACCAAAACGAAGGTCATTGATAGGAGAGTGAAAAACGGTTATTAAAATTTACATAAATTCTGAGTTATACCGAAATTCAAAATCTGAAAATTCAAAATACCTACGTTTTCTACCTACATGACGCGTACGGAGAGTCAACCAGTCCCAGACAGAACGTTAGTCGGTTTGCGGCAGATGCACAGCGAAATCGTATGATTTTTAAATGTAGGTACTGTGGTACTCAGGGGGTTGAGTACCACGCGTGTATGAAGTGATGAAATTACAACGATCAAATAGGATAATATGTTATTTATTTTTATACCACTTGCACTTCCTACTTATATTATTAGGGACTTTACGCGGTTCTTTTAACTTTTATTAGCGAACTGGGACGTATATCGCGGACTCGGCCCAAGGATAGGGCTTAAAGCGGGGTTCTTCCCAGGATACTTTTCTCAGCTTCAATCGGAACGGCTCCACTAGGCCCGTTCAGATCCCGAATGTCCAGGCAGCGATTGTTGTTTATCGTTCCTCATTCAAATTTTAAATTGATACAATAGTTTTATTTAAACTCTGACACATAAT
Organism: Cybosia mesomella; assembly: GCA_946251805.1. Taxonomy (NCBI): domain Eukaryota; kingdom Metazoa; phylum Arthropoda; class Insecta; order Lepidoptera; family Erebidae; genus Cybosia; species Cybosia mesomella. The sequence goes on from OX276406.1 coordinate 8,929,986, forward strand.
GGCCAGGTAACCGCATCGTGGTGTGAAATGAGGTTCAGACACCACATCAGCTACGCCCTTAATGGTCATTTATGTGACAGCCTGATTCCCTAGGCATTCTAAATCTGGGACACAAAAAAAAAATTTATGCGAATTGTCCCTTACAATGGGAATAACGAAGCAATCTTTATAATAATTAGTAAACGATAGTAGAATTTCAAATTATAGCAATTAAACTGTAATAAATACTGAAAAACACGAACAAAGAAAAATTGCTTCATTCTTGGCCAGGCAAAAACCCAGGTTAAAAGAAACCTGACCACAATCAGCCTCATCACAGAAAAGTTATTGGTATCACTTGCCGATACATTTTAAGGTTTGCCCTGAAAGGACTTAGTAACACAGTACTTTTAAGACCTACCTAACTAGAAAGAAAGATGACATAAAATTATTTATGTCGCCTACACATTACTAAATTATTTTTTACAACAATACCAACGAGAAAGAACTTACTCTATAAAGAAAAGTCTGATCGAAAACTAACTTTCAATCATCGTCGGCGCTTATGTCCAGAACGATTTGACTCTCTTACAAAGTTCAGATCACATCTCTTGATATCAGACAAAAAAAATAATTGCCTAACTCCTACGCTATAACATCCCGAATCTAACAAAACAAATCTATTTATCTTCAGCAGCGCAGCAATATGAAATAAACAGAGAACGCATATTATGAATAAAATGTTACACACAATACATTATCTCCTATTATACAACATATCTTAAATAAGAGTTATGGTCACGCAGATAGGCATCTGTAAAAGAAAACAATCATAGGATCCAACTTGCACATAGATCTGTTTGAAATTGAACTTTAAAACGTCAATAAAGTTATATGAAACCATCGATAATTACCTTTGAACTATCATTGTACATAACAATTAATAAAATATTCAACCTTTATTTGTTCTAGCCTCTTTATTAGTATCACACATAAAATATAAGAAAATAATCATGTCCACACGACATTCAACGTCAAATAAATATAATGACATTTACACATATTTTACTTAAATAACACATCTTCTATTGACAAATGGTTTTAGAAAATTGGTATGTACAATATCTTGCCATGATGAGTTATTCATTTTCCCCACGACATAGTTGGTGTTTGAAATTCTCCTGATAATAATAAACGGCCCTTTGTACGGCTTACAAAGTTTCTTACTCCTTCCCGAAATACGTCTTGGACTGTATATCAGAACCAGCTGACCTGGTCGGTATACCACGAATTTCACCTTCTTGTCGTAGTAAGCTTTCTGCCTCCTTTGTGCGTTTCTTATATTCACCTTTGCTCGTTGCACGAGATAATTTGCACGTGCATGTCTGGACGCATATGACTCGTTCGTAGACTCTTGATTTACTTCGAAGTTTGATTGCAGAATCGGCTCTCGTGCGAAAAACAACATGTGTGGAGACATACCTGTATGCTTCGTGGCATTATATGCAAATGACACCATGTTTACAGCTTTGGGCACGAAAAACCCATTGCGGAACCTCGACAACGTCTTCGCGATTCCGAAGTGACCCGACCATGGATGATCATGTAGTTCCTCGAGAGTTGTCTTCAGTAGTTCTCTCGGCAGCACAACATTTTTCTTTAATAAAAATCCTTTGTAGTTTGTTGCATCATTATTTGTTAAGCCATTCCTTAGTGATCTACAGAAAAGATCTGCGCACTGTTTTACTACCATTGTATCGGTGCTGATGTTATACATCTCTATACCATCCGATACTGGTGTGTTTATATCGTCATCCTCTATCTTTAAAGGATAACGACTTGGGTAATCAGCAACAATATTGCTCTTGCCGGACCGATGTACGACGTCGAAATCCACATCTTGTATTGGATCCTTCACCAAGTCTGATCGTTCCGTAGCTGACCTGCACGGAGCTGTATGTACAGGAATATCATCTGACAATCCGCATCCGCCCGTGCTACCGTTGTCGGACGTGACTCCATTCTCGCAGTCTTGTACTGCTTGCACCAAACGACTCCTTTTGTCCGCTGGGATGCCTCCATCGATTAATTGCTTGGATTCTTCAGACTTAAATATTTCATTATTAAAACTACGATTAGGGTAATAATCAATGGTTTCATTTATTGCTTTATAATTAAATAACATATTATTTGTGTTTATAATATTTAACGATGTGCACTTTGAAGCCTTACTCACGGTTTTATTGTCATATCTGCGTGTCCAATTTACTTTGAAGCCCTTAATCCATAAACAATTCTTTCTGAAATCAATTGATACAGCATTAGCAAACATGAACGATTGACCTAAGACTAAATCTAATTCAATGTTATTTAATACAATGAAATTCACTCTAACTAAAATGTTCGCTAAAATCATGTTCACGTTGACTTCACCGCAGATAGTTGCCGAAGAACCAGTTATGCTTCTGATGTGCGTCAACGACGTTGACGGTTTTATTTGTAGGTTCAAGCTTCTAGCTAAAGCTTTGCTCATAGCATTTACCGTAGCTCCAGTATCCAGTAATGCTTCGATGTCAGAATTATTAATTGTAACTTTAATAAATGGCGACAACTGACCAGAAAAATTGCTTCCGCTGTGACGTTGATCTGCACTCGCAGACTCGATATGCTCCATGCTCATTACATTTCTCTCTCGAGGCCGGAAAAACTGTCGGCTCGAAGTTGGAGTATCTCTTCTGTTAGATCCCGAAGAATTCGGGTTACTGGGGAAAATATTAGTGTTAGCAATGTTCCGAGGTCTTAGGTTGTATCTCGGAGTGCGGAAATTGTCCCCTTCATCCCGTGGACTCGACGATGACGGAGCTTGACGTGCATCGTAAGATGTCGTGTCTCCTCTATTCCCGTAGCGGTTATGGAATCCGACTTGACGGTTATATCCTTGTGGAGGGTTCGTAGGTAAATTCTGTATTCTATCCCCCTGCACGTCGGGTTGTACTTCCGATAATTGCAACAGCGCGTCGCGGAGTTCTTTTTTATCGCTGTACACCCTTGCCGCTAAAATATTTCGAAATCTTGGCGACATTGACTTCAGAAATCTACTTATTATCTTTTTATCATCGGTAACCTTCGCTTTAGTAGCCAAGTTACACAATCTGTACCAATAGGTAACCAAGTTCTCCTCTTTGGCTTGATACGCTGAATAGAACAACTCTAAATCATCGCCATGGGAAGGAAACTCTTCTTCTAACAGTGAGCACACTTGTTCGAAAGTTAACTCTTCGTTAAAAATCGACTTGTAAAAGTGTAATGCTGCGCCCTCGAGGTAGGCAGCTAATATTGTAGCTTTGTCAGCCAACATAAATTTATTTATGGCGAATACGACATTGAAGTCTCTCAAAAAACTTTGGAATGAGACACCGTCAGTGCCACCAAATTTCTTTGATTCGGCCATCTTAATGGTAGTAATACAATATATATAATAAATTCAAATTTGTTATCTGTTTAAGGCGTCGATCCAATATTGCACGACGTCTTCCTTCTCAAGGTACGGGGTCGATCAATCCACTGCCAACTGCAGAACGTTGGCGTTTCCACCTCCTGTGGAAACCGGCGTTCCTCCACCGAATTGTAGCTGTAGCAACCACCAGCTGTATGGAAACCGGCGCCTCCACCAAAGCTGTGGTACTCAGGGGGTTGAGTACCACGCGTGTATGAAGTGATGAAATTACAACGATCAAATAGGATAATATGTTATTTATTTTTATACCACTTGCACTTCCTACTTATATTATTAGGGACTTTACGCGGTTCTTTTAACTTTTATTAGCGAACTGGGACGTATATCGCGGACTCGGCCCAAGGATAGGGCTTAAAGCGGGGTTCTTCCCAGGATACTTTTCTCAGCTTCAATCGGAACGGCTCCACTAGGCCCGTTCAGATCCCGAATGTCCAGGCAGCGATTGTTGTTTATCGTTCCTCATTCAAATTTTAAATTGATACAATAGTTTTATTTAAACTCTGACACATAATGGCCAGGTAACCGCATCGTGGTGTGAAATGAGGTTCAGACACCACAGTACTTAGCGTAAATGCCACATCATAGAGAATGTGCCAGATGTACAAATCCAATGATAAAAAGTTGAGACTCGAAGTGTTGCGAATAGTACAGTTTTCTTTTAAGTATAAGTTGTGTAAATAAGTAACTAGTTACTCATTGCACAAATATTAAATCGTAGTATCGGCATTATAATAACATTAAATGTCTTATGACATTAGTCGATTCAATACAAGAATTTGTATTGATGGACATTGGTACTAATAGACGTATATTGAATGGTGGTACTAAATATTAGGAGCAGTACTTACTGCTACTGCCTCTAAATATTTATATATTATTTTCATTGCTGATGAAGCATTTGCTTTGGGGTCTAACCTCATGAATTCGAGCTCCAATCCCGGTTGCATCCAATGCTTACAGTTTGGAGCCCAGGGTACGCTCTTCTACTTCTCCTATCCATAACCTGGTTCATTGTGACATTTACGGGAGCGACTGCCGTCTCACATCTTGCTTGGGCCCAGATGCTCTACGGATCTTAATGGTGCCCATGGGTATATGGAACCCAGGGGTGCATGGGACCCCATAGGTGTATGGGAGCCACGAGTGATGTATGTGTATGGGGCCCCACGGGCGTACGGGCCCCATGGGTTACATATATGTATGGAGTCCCATAGCTGTACACCACCTTAAGTTAACCTTCGTTGTTTTTCTGTATATTGACGCTAAACACTGGACGCGGACCGCGTCCGCAAGCGCCTCGCTGTGGCGTAAAGTGGCAACTTTACTATGCCAATAACACCTAAAGTCGTCGAATACCCTCGCCTTAAGTCTTTTCGTCCTATGTCAATACAATTTTAATTGGAGTTTAGTACAAATTTTGACATGGAAAGTAAATTCGTGTGATTCTTTAAAACCACGTGATCAGAGCATGAAACGGTTAGGCCGACTGATTTCTCCACCGGGGTGCAAGGGGCCACCTTACACCCATCTGGAATCTGAAGACCCGAGACGGCAGGCGGTTTTAGTCGGTTCGAGTCCGATATAACCGCAGCCAGCTGGGGATATCCACGGGGATACCCCCTTAGGTACCATTAGGTTAAAATATATGAGCTTTTCATACTACTAAGATAGCAAATAATGCCTATGGAACAGTATTACTTATTCTGCAACAACACTACAAAGAACTCTGGTTATTTTAGCGCAAGGAATGTTGCGAAATGCGGCAGACTCACTCCTAATTATGTGATTCAAAAACTTGGCTGGTTTAGTGTAGTTGTTGAAATACATTTGAAATACTTCTTCAAGGATATACAAGTGTGAGAAAATAAGATATACAATATTTAACGAAACCTGTGTCCGATAAGTGAAGATATGTTTAGGTGTCAATATTAGATTCTGCTCAAGTAGGTTTGGAAAATATGTAAAAAATATTACCCTACAAAACCTTCAATCAAAGTTATATCTATGAGGAAACGTACATGGTAACACAACAGGGTGCGATAGCACAGGCAGCGGTTTCAACATAATTAAAAATATACAGGCAGATAGAATAGACAGAATAGAATAGATAGAATAGACAGGCAGTAATAACTGCCTGTCTATTCTGTGGTGTTGTCAGATTCTTAAATTTTGAGGAGTTAGTGGGTAATTGTGATACTTTCTAAGAAATTACAATTTAAATTTCAATAATATTTTTATTGTCATTAATCTTTTTCTTTTCTGTACTCCTTTTTGAGTGAATAGGGTTTTTATTAAATACTGTATATCAATAAGGTGAAACCTTACTGTTTGCATTTGCCCTGGTACACGATTAAATAACTTTTTATATTCCTTAACACCTTTTCAACCTCAATACCAATAATAACATATACCCGAGTCATTATAGTTTGTAAGTAGGTGACTTAATGCAAGTTTGCCGTGCCAATCCATCGGTCATAAGAACCCCTTCGACCTAACCTTAATCTGAGTAATACTTGACCCCAATACCCGCGCAAAATGTACATGTAATCGGTAATTAAAATGGGTTAAACTATGTAGGGCGGAGATTTTAATGTATGCCTCAAAGTACTAGATATCTCTAATGACACCTACTTTAGTGGATATTATTAGAAAAATCTAACTATTGCATTTGCAATTTGGTACAGCCCGCGCCGGGAAGAAATATAAGGGTGCATACTTTGACTTTGCTCAAGCTTAGCTCAGGTAAATCTTAGCTGAGTATTAAGTGAGCATATTCTTTATTTTAAAATGCATAGACAATACACGTATGATTATGCTCAGCTTGTGATGAAGCTTGTATCGCCAAAATACAAACTTGGAATCTGTTAGGGACTTCTTCAATTAGAAAACACTATGGAGTGCTAAGATTATTTTATTATAGAAAAATATGAACAAATACTGAGAAGTCGTAACAGACAATTTTATGGAAGAGCAATGTTGCCACCCGGTCACCGCTCTCTTTCCCACAACAATTCAGTGTTGCTACTACAAATTTACAAATTTAATATTATGTGCTGAACAGAATCCTTTTCATGCATAATTGTCTTCATATTTCTTTAAATTAAATGAAGTTGATGTTTTTCTACTTACTTATCAGAGAGATTTTATGGATATACCTATGTAATTATTATATAAATAAATGGGCAATTTCGAGTGATAAACGGAAAAAAAATAACAAGGTCATTTAAAAATTACACAATAGAAACGGATCGCAACTCTTTGATAGGTAATATTTGTTGATGGTTTTTTAGGTAGATTTCGATGAAATCGATCTACCTATTGGTTTCTTGACTACTGTCGAATTTTAAACAAAATTCTTCATTGGAGGTTTAGTTATGACCCCCTGAGTCCGAAATGACCACTGGTCAAAAAGTTTATATATATATATGTATGTATGGTTCCACTTCCCAAAATTTGCGGCACTCTCACGGTCGCATTTTTGCCCCGATCGCTTTCAAACTGCGGTCAAAAATTGCTTGGGTGTAAACTTAGTTTAAGTTCGTGAACGGGTAGAATCCGGCCTAAGGGGACGGTAGGGCCTCACTTTTTGTGAAATTAGTTTTTCCTCAAAATTTCACGTTCCATGAAGGATATTCGAACCGTTCTAATTTTATCCCATAGTATACATGAATACCAACAACTTTTAATTATAAACCTATAAGATTAAAACTTTAACTAAAAGTGGAGTGGGGAAAAAACCAAAATTTTTCGGGGAAAAAATCATAACTTCTAACCGGTGAACATTCTTGCGGTAGGAAACATTTTTAATCGATAGGCCATTTTTAAGTCTAAAATAAATGTCTGAAAAGTTTTTCGCTAAAAGTTACCGTTTTCGAAAAAAAATAATTAAACATGTTAACTTCACGAAATGTTGTTTAAAGTCCGTAGTTCTCTATATAAAATAATATTAATTGCTTCACGAAATCTACCTGTGCGTTCCCCCTGCGGGAACGGATTTTTTGATAGGTAATATTTGTTGATGGTTTTGAATTTTTGTTAATGTTAATAACTACACTATCTTATGTTTTATTACTTTTTGTATTGCTAAAATAATAATCAATAAAGTCATTACCACATTTGTTCAGATTTCTATAGGATATCTTGAATGTAAAACAAATTCAATACATAGTTATGTAATATTAAAATTCAAAAAGTTAGTACGATAAAGTAATGATTGGTTCATTATTTTAGTCGGTTTTAGGTAGATTTCGATGACATCGATCTACCTTTTTTTTTTTTTTTTTTTTTTTTTATCGTGCGGAAATCCCTTCGGATACCCCCCCGCGTGCCAGCGGGGGCGGTTATGTCGGGCTTGAACCGACTAAAACCGCACGCCGTCTCGGGTCTACAGACGCCGGGGTGTAAGGTTGCCCATAGAGCATATCCCTCGCACCCCGACTGACCCTGGGCCATCTCCGGTTTCGAGATGGCCCCCTCGGGTTTGGGAACCACGGTGTCCCCGTCTTGCCCCGGTTTGGGGGAGGGGCGCTAGTCGCCCCACCGTCCCGGCCTGCTTCTGCTGGGGTGACAGGTGGCCTCACCCGCCACCCCCAGGCCTGCGCTCATGGAGGACGGAGGTCGTTAAGCGACCTCCGGCGCCTGAGTTGCCTGCGACGCGCGGCGAGCAAGTTGCGGGCTCGGCGGACCGGGAGAGTTCTAAGTCTCTCCCGGGCGCGCTCCGCCACCTCCTTCGCGAGCATTACATGCTCGCAGAAGGAGGCGGCGGCGGCCCACGCGCTCGCGCTCCGCACCATTGCCGCAATCATGCTGCCGAGCGAGAGGACTCCCACCCCGATGGCTGCCACGAGGTCACGCCTCGGCGCCTCCCACGCCGGGCAGTCCGCCAGCGTGTGCAGCCCTGAGTCCTCGCTCGCGTCGCAGTGATGACACTCAGGCGTTGGCTCCTTCCTGATCCGATGCAGGTGGTCCCCGAAGCACCCCTTCCCTGAGATCACCTGCGTCAGTCGGTAGGAGAGGCTTCCGTGTCGCCTCTCCAGCCAATCCTCCATGATGGGCCTTACCGCCGCTATTGCGGCGTGCCCTTCTACCTATTGGTTTCTTGACTACTGTCGAATTTAAAAAAAAATTCTTCATATGAGGTCTAGTTATGACCCCCTGAGTCCGAAATGACCACTGGTCAAAAAGTTTATATATATATATAAACTTTTTGACCATATATATATGTATGTATGGTTCCACTTCCCAAAATTTGCGGCACTCTCACGGTCGCATTTTTGCCCCGATCGCTTTCAAACTGCGGTCAAAAATTGCTTGGGTGTAAACTTAGTTTAAGTTAGTGAACGGGTGGAATCCGGCCTAAGGGGACGGTAGGGCCTCACTTTTTGTGAAATTAGTTTTTCCTCAAAATTTCACGTTCCATGAAGGATATTCGAACCGTTCTAATTTTATCCCATAGTATACATGAATACCAACAACTTTTAATTATAAACCTATAAGATTAAAACTTTAACTAAAAGTGGAGTGGGGAAAAAACCAAAATTTCTCGGGGAAAAAATCATAACTTCTAACCGGTGAACATTCTTGCGGTAGGAAACATTTTTAATCGATAGGCCATTTTTAAGTCTAAAATAAATGTCTGAAAAGTTTTTCGCTAAAAGTTACCGTTTTCGAGAAAAAAAAATTAAACATGTTAAAAATGCTCTCGGCGTGGGTCATAGTGTAAAGAAATTTTTTTTAAATTCGACAGTAGTCAAGAAACCAATAGGTAGATCGATTTCATCGAAATCTACCTAAAAATGAGAAAGATGTTTATAACTATCTGCGTTTTGGGTTATTAAGTAGAATAAAGATTTCCAAAATTGTTCCCAGATTTCAAGGTAGAAGGATACCCGGTTCTCGTGTTCTTCCACGGTGGTGACTTCCTGCGAGGCAGCGCGAACAGCCTCAATCCCTTCCAACTGGTGCTCAATCAAAGGGTAAGTTTCCTACGTACTTACATGCACGTAGATTCACAGAGCAACTTGGATTGATGATAAAATCTTCAAAATTCCTACTAACATTTTAAAATCTAACCTAACCCAATTGAGTTACCCCAGCCTCGGATGAACATTAAGCGAAAGCAACAATGCCTACTGAAAAAATTACTAGCCTTTATATAATCTAATCGTAAAGTTGTTCTAATTTTATTAAGTTTTAAATATGCTAAGGGCCCACTCACTGAAATTCTATTCAAGATTTCAATTCTTTTTTTTTCATTATTGTTTGTGAAACTTACTAAGTGGTTCATTACTTTAGAAGTTGTTTTTACCTTTTCGGTGATTCAATTTAAAGTTGAATAGCTCAGAAAATAAGTTTCAAACAATAATTCTCAATTAATATTTTTCATGAGTATTTAGTATTATCTAAGTGCTGTCTAGTACTAATGAGTAATGTCGTTCACTACTGCGTATTATTATACATATTAACTGAAGTTTTCTAAGCGGTGGAGGAAGGGACTTCCCTGGTCAGATGGCTTCAAATTCGAGTGAGAAATCAAGTTCTGCCCCACCTGTTATCGCACGCAAAAGCATGAATAATATTCTAATATATATATCTTTTATTTTACAGGTAATATTCGTATCTGTCGCCTACCGCCTAAATATTTTTGGATTTTTCTCAACTCTTGATACCGAAGCACCAGGAAACTTCGGTCTTCTAGACCAAGTCGCCGCATTAGACTGGGTGAAGAATAATATTGCAAATTTTGGTGGAGATCCAGACAATGTTTGTATTTTTGGCCATGATGCTGGAGCAATCAGCGTTACATTACACTTGATATCGACATATTCATCTGGACTATTCGCGAAAGCTATAGCAATGAGTGGAAATGGTCTTTCACCTGAGACAGTCAATATAGCTAGAAAAGAAAGCGTTACCGTTGATAAAGTACAATCTGAATTTGGATGCTTCCGGAGACCAACTTTTAAACTATTAGATTGCCTTAGAAGAGTTCCAGATCAAGCGCTTTTAGACTTAGGAGGGCCGCTGGGTGACTGGAAACCGATTGTTGATGGCGGTTTCAGTAACGTGACCAGTCCATTCTTACCTGATTATCCAAGCAAATTGTTTAATGATGACGTTTTTTCTCCAGTCCCACTTTTAGCTGGTTATACTAGCATGGAAGATGGACTACTATTAGAAAAGGATGATAACGGAGACACTGGTATTAGTCAGAGGGAGTTTGATTCAATGAGAGAAGAAATAATCCTTGCAGATATTACAGTAGACAATAGTTCATGCTTCACAAACCAGCATCATATACAAGATGCAGTTGAATTTTTCTACAAGCCTATCCCTCCGACCTCAAATGAAACTGTTTTGAGAAAACTCTTTGTAGACTTTTACACTGATAAAGTACACGGAGCTACTACGTATCAATTAGCTAAGCACATTAGTGCACACGCTCCTGTTTATCTCTACAGGTTTGATCTCAAACCTTTCTCAGATATTGTAAATGAAGGCCTTCCAGAATGGATAGGCGTTCCTCACAATTTCGATTTAATATTCGTGTTTGGTATGCCGTTTTTAGCCCTGCCTGAAGATTTGAGCAAATGGGACCTAAGAGATAAGAGTATTTCAGAAATTGTAATGAGGATGTGGTCAAACTTCGCTTGGTACTCAAATCCTACAAATTCAGGGGTAAGAATAGATTGGCAACCTTTTGAAACGGAGAAACCCGGGTATTTGATAATTGACAGGCAGAATTTTACAATGAGCAATTCAACGACTGTTAATTACAAAGCTTTTGAATTCTGGACAAACTTTTACCCTAAAGTTGTCGAAATTGGTACAAAGTGTTGCAAAGAGGTAACTGATGATTCTGGTGCGAATTCTATTGTCACAAATGGGATTATAAACTGTCTAATAACTTTATATTCTCTTTTAGTTCTTACTTCATAACGAAAGCCACAAAAATTGTAAAACCACGGTTATTTTTGTATAGTCTATTGAGAAAATGTATTTTTAAGTAAGTCAATATTTCTTTAGTACCAAATGAAATATTTACCTTCGAAAGAAATATTCATCCAAATAAAATTCTTCAAAATATGTTGATGTTATTTTATTTGATCCTAGGTTCCAAGAACGACGGTCATGCTCGTAGGTTAACATTTACGAAATTACTATAATAATAACTAAATATAATAAAAGCTGAAGGTCAGCGACACACCTCTCCGTGCTTATCTGGCTAAACCACGAAATGTGATACTGTTGATACTGTAAGTAAACGGAAGATCAAGAAATATATAATATATTATATACAGTATGTTATTTCAGCTGTTCATTAATAAAATACAAATTAGGTAAATAGTCATATAGAGGCCGCCTGTCACCCCAGCAGAAGCAGGCCGGAACGGTGGGGCGACTAGTGCCTCTCCCCGGTCGACCGGGGCCAGACGAGGACACTGTGGTTCCCAAACCTGAGGGGCCATCTCGAAACCGGAGATGGCCCAGGGTCAGTTGGGGTGAGAGGGATATGCTCTATGGGCAACCTTGCACCCATCAGGTCCGTAGACCCGTGACGGCATGCTGTTTTAAACGGCAGGGGGGTATCCGAGGGGATTTGCGCACGTAAAAAATCAAAACGTAAATAGTCATATGGCTGGTCTGTTGAATTTTTTGCCAGACGCGAAAGAGGGTAATATTATGTTTATCACTCAATACGTTATTTGTTGTATGCTATATGGCGATAGTGAAGCCTCACTGGGCCAAATAAGGACATCTCAAACATGTCGTAGTGCAGAATAAGGACATCGTTAGTATTGTAAGTGCCCTTACAGGGTGACAACAAGTTATCGAGAATATGCGGGTGGATACAAATATTCTGCCTCGCCAAGCTCTTGACAGATGGCGAATATCGCTGAACCAGTCGGCTTCTGAAACGTCATCAAGCAGTTCCGAGATAATTATGTAGGTACAAAATGTAGAAATTAGGTACGAGAATATTATATACATTGAAATAAAACTATTTGCGGTAACGGACTCTACCGCGATATACTTTGTGCTACTTCAAAATTAATACTTTGTCCGACGTTTCAGTTGCTTCTTGACAGCCATGGTTACAGGAAGACTAGACGGGAGTATAAATCACGATAGAATGTGTTAAAAAATATTTTTATTTCAATATATGCATTTCGTAAACGTATACATTCAGTCGTTAATTCCCGTAAACATACATCTAACTAATGTCAAATATTACTACCGCGGTAGCCTAGTGGTATACCGCGGTAGCCTAGTGGTATGGGTAATGGACTGCTGAGACGATGTCTCAGGTTCGATCCCAGGTTTTACCATGGCACACACCAATGACTTTTCGATGCTTTTCGAAGTTATGTGTGTATTTATCGCAGGTTTATAAGGTTAATGGCAATAGGTTCGCCACCTATTACATTGGGACCTGAACATAAACTGGCGAAATGTGGGTGATAGCACCTCTGCCTACCCCTTCGGAGACATAGGCGTGAGTTTATGTTGTTATGTTTTATTTTAAAAAAAATGTCAAAGTTTATATGGATACATGTTTGTTTCAAACATATTTCACGCAAATATCGCTAAACAGATCGGGAATTCGGGATGAAATTTTGTACAGAGATACGATGATATAGTCATTATAGAATTTAGTAAATTAGTGTCACTTGACTTCTTATTCATTATTTTGGGAATAGGATCATGTCTGTCACCCGAAATCACGAGCAAAACCAAAGTTTTTCTATAATTTAAATCAGTCTAAATCAACCATTCAACTCAAATTCAAATACATAATAAAATTTTATTGGAAAAATATATTGTGAAGTTAGAATGCTAACATAACCTATTTTCAAAGCAGTCGTTTTCGTGTTCAGCAGTCATTACTCACAAAACTTACGAACGAACGTTCAAACGTCAACCGTTGCGATAAAGAATGAAACAGCGTTTGGATAATATTTAGCTGCATCTAGTCTAGCATTGTAGGACAACTTTTTAAAATATTGTTGTTACTGTCATTCCCAGCAATTCAATTAAATAATGATATAGTTACACTAATAGTATACAGAGAGAGGCCGAATTTTTTGACTTTGGTTATATATTTAGGGTAATCTTCGGTAAGAAGATTTCAATTTCAATTTGAAAAAAAAAAAAAAAACAATAAGTGCAGTGGGTACTTTTTGGAAATCTTCTTTCACTATTTGAAAGGAACATTATCCCCGATGGATATAGGCTATATATTGTGTGTAAATAACGATGGCTTAAGTTAAAAAAGCGGCCAATTGCGAGTCGGACTCGCCTATTAAGGGTTCCGTAGCAGCAAGTAACATAATATATTTTTTTTTTTTTATGTTTGAGTTGATTGAATGAAAGGTAAAAAAAATTATAGTAGAAACATCAATATCATTTTTGAAGACCTATCCATAGAACCACACACGTATGGGTTTGATGAAAAAAAAAAGAGTTTCAGTTCTAAGTTACCCCCAAAATTTATTGGTTTTTTTTTCTATTTTTGTGTGAAAATCTGAATGCAGTTCACAGAATACCTACATCTACTTACCAAGTTTCAACAGCATAGCTCTTATAGTTTCGGAAAAAAGTGGCTGTGACATACGGACGGACAGACAGACAGACATGGCGAATCTATAAGGGTTCTGTATTTTGCCACTCGACAACGGAACCCTAAAAAGACTCGTATAAACCGAAGCGAGAGCGGGTTGCTATAAATAATAAATGTTCTAGAATATAATAATATTACACAGCGCTAACTAGAACTAAACTAAGCAAAGCTTAGGTATCATATGGTTTCTAGAATGCGGATTAACGGACGGTTGATTTTTTAAATAAATACTAACTACTCTATCCAATGCAGACCTGCATATTCATGCATATAAGTATTTGCGTGAGTGGTAATGAAACCTGCGACCATTGACTTAGCAGTAGTACACTCTACCGGTACGCCACAAAGCAAGTATGGCTTCTTAGTTTCTAAAGTCGGTTATAATATTTAAATCTAGTGGGGCGGAAATCACACAGTGATTGTCAAACTTCGGGCCAACCTTAGATATTATTTTTGTTGCACTATTTTTATTCAAAATTACAGACCTTAGGCTTTATGCATATTATTCGACGCGTCTTTATATATTGAGCAATAAATATGAAGAAAATCAAATCAAATCAAACGTTTTCGACGTCAAATACACGTTACTCTGATAACTCGAAAGAAACTCACTTGTAAAAGTTTTTTACGGACAATTTGTATGGTAGGTACCCGAAACCTGGGGTGTGTGTTGGGTAACCTCCTCGAGTGTCGCTCCGATTCCGATCCCGCTGCAGTCCGGGGGGAACGGAATCGGAGCGGCCGGTACACCCTGGGCGGCGGTCAATGGCTTCCCCTTCACCCCTTCATAGGGTTGGCATTGATCGTCGGCCAATACCCAACGTGGCGGGAACACATCGCTCTCCGTACTGCTCTGCTTTCAGAGGAGACAGGATGAGCGATGCTGTTAGTGGTGAGATGGCCCAGGGTCAGCCGGGGTGCGAGGGATATGCTCTATGGGTAACCTTACACCCCGGCGTCTGAAGACCCGAGACGGCGTGCGGTTTTAGTCGGTGCAAGCCCGACATAACCGCCCCCGCTGGCCGGCGGGGGGGTATCCGAAGGGATTTCCGCACGATAAAAAAAAAAAAAAAAAAAAAAAAAAAGTTACCCGAAACCTGGGGTGTGTGTTGGGTAACCTCCTCGAGTGTCGCTCCGATTCCGATCCCGCTGCAGTCCGGGGGGAACGGAATCGGAGCGGCCGGTACACCCTGGGCGGCGGTCAATGGCTTCCCCTTCACCCCTTCATAGGGTTGGCATTGATCGTCGGCCAATACCCAACGTGGCGGGAACACATCGCTCTCCGTACTCCTCTGCTTTCAGAGGAGACAGGATGAGCGATGCTGTTAGTGGTGAGATGGCCCAGGGTCAGCCGGGGTGTGAGGGATATGCTCTATGGGTAACCTTACAGCCCGGCGTCTGAAGACCCGAGACGGCGTGCGGTTTTAGTCGGTGCAAGCCCGACATAACCGCCCCCGCTGGCCGGCGGGGGGGTATCCGAAGGGATTTCCGCACGATAAAAAAAAAAAAAAAAAGGTACCCGAAACCTGGGGTGCTTGGTTGGGGACCTCCACGCGGTGCACCCTGGGCAACGGAGACGGCAGCGCCTCTCTCCTAGGGAGAGACGCTGCCGCCTACGGCCAACTCCGACCGAGGCGAGGACGGCCCTGTTGAGGGCTGTTCGGAAGCTTTCCACGTGTCCCTCTGATTAGCAGATGGCACAGTGGAGAGCAAGTAAGGGCCATCTCGAAACCGAAGATGGCCCTGGGTCAGTCGGGGTGCGAGGGATATGCTTTATGGGTAACCTTACACCCCACATCTTAAGACCCGAGACGACGCGCGGTTTTAGTCGGTGCAAGCCCGACATAACCGCCCCCGCTGGCCGGCGGGGAGGTATCTGGAGGGATTTCCGCACGAAAAAAAAAAAAAAAAGGTAAGAAAGAAAGAAAGAAAAAAAAAGAAAAGTGTTTTATTGCGGATTAGGTACAAATACAAAAGACAAAATAGCAAAACAAAAATAAAAACGCAGCTACTCTGGCGGCGAATGCTCGTACAACCTTGACCAAGAGGCGCTATAAATATATTATTTATCTGTGGTAGCCGCCACCTGAGCATACGTATGACATTTTACGTATGACAAAATTGTCAAGCATGGCAGCATTGACAACTCGACAGCGTGTCTTATTACGTGGCAATTTATAACACGTGTTAAATGGATATTAAATCAATCAATATTAAAATAGAAACAGTATTAACATTATGTAAGCCATGTCCGCAATAAGGGATTGACACTCAGCATACACTAAGGTGGGTATCTACCACCCAAGTACTGATTTTCAGCGTCACCCCATGTGTGCCACCTGACGTCGTCAGGCAATATCGCTCCGTATATAAGTCAACAACAAACATAATTCCCTACAAGTAACCTAAGTATCAAGAAGAATACCTCACGCTAAAAGAGTAAGTAATTTTACAACATTCCAACAATAAAAATTAAAATTGTCAAGCATGGCAGCATTGACAACTCGACAGCGTGTCTTATTACGTGGCAATTTATAACACGTGTTAAATGGATATTAAATCAATCAATATTAAAATAGAAACAGTATTAACATTATGTAAGCCATGTCCGCAATAAGGGATTGACACTCAGCATACACTAAGGTGGGTATCTACCACCCAAGTACTGATTTTCAGCGTCACCCCATGTGTGCCACCTGACGTCGTCAGGCAATATCGCTCCGTATATAAGTCAACAACAAACATAATTCCCTACAAGTAACCTAAGTATCAAGAAGAATACCTCACGCTAAAAGAGTAAGTAATTTTACAACATTCCAACAATAAAAATTAAATAACTTTGACAATATTTAACATTTCCTTTAGGTACATTTATACATACACCCCGGCGTCTGAAGACCCGAGACGGCGTGCGGTTTTAGTCGGTGCAAGCCCGACATAACCGCCCCCGCTGGCCGGCGGGGGGGTATCCGAAGGGATTTCCGCACGATAAAAAAAAAAAAAGGTACATTTATACATATAACAATCACAACTCAGCCCGCCATACGTCCCATCGGAGGCTCCGCACGCCCAAACAGTGCAGTTAGAACCCAGAACAAAGACATGCATGCACAGACAATGCCGTCAAGTGCCGTGAAATGCGACTCTGGAGTGATCCAGTTGATCAAATCTAATCAGTTCTTCCCATTAACCAAACAAGATGATTGGAGAAAGAATTTTTTAAATCGGATAAGTGGTTCTTGAGTTATTGCGTAAACAGACATCCAGACATCCAGACATCCAGACATCCAGACATCCAGACATCCAGACATCCAGACATCCAGACATCCAGACATCCAGACATCCAGACATCCAGACATCCAGAAATCCAGACATCCAGACATCCAGACATCCAGACATCCAGACATCCAGACATCCAGACATCCAGACATCCAGACATCCAGACATCCAGACATCCAGACATCCAGACATCCAGACATCCAGACATCCAGACATCCAGACATCCAGACATCCAGACATCCAGACATCCAGACATCCAGACATCCAGACATCCAGACATCCAGACATCCAGACATCCAGACATCCAGACATCCAGACATCCAGACATCCAGACATCCAGACATCCAGACATCCAGACATCCAGACATCCAGACATCCAGACATCCAGACATCCAGACATCCAGACATCCAGACATCCAGACATCCAGACATCCAGACATCCAGACATCCAGACATCCAGACATCCAGACATCCAGACATCCAGACATCCAGACATCCAGACATCCAGACACCCAGACATCCAGACATCCAGACATCCAGACATCCAGACATCCAGACCAACAGACAGACCAACACAATTTTTTTTTTTGCTTAATTAGACTTAGAATCATGTGAAACGTCGAGAAAACTGATAAAAAGTGGGTGTAAGATTTTGATTTTTTTTGCGTGATTTTAAGACTTCGGCGTCCACCTGGTTTGTGGCCCGAAGTAATATTTTATTTACTTTCTTTCTTTTTAACCCCAGACGCAAAAACGATAGGTTGTATAACAACTTATTTGTTGTGACCTATTGATGTGTTTGTGTGTGTCATTATAGCTCCCGAACGGGTTAGGTTCATATCGACTGTGTAGTAAATGGTCTTTACTAGTAAATTGTCTGGATTGTAGAATGACTCGGGTAGCAAAACGTCTTGATTGCTAATTGCCTGACTCTGAATAGCAAAATGGTTTAGATTCATATGGACTTAATTGTAAATGGTCTTAAACAGTACATTGTCTAAATTGTAGAATGACTTGAGTAGCAAAACGTCCTGATTGTTAATTGCCATTACGAATCGTCTCACAAGCACGTTTAACGCCTTCCAGCCTCCCGAACAAGCTGGTTTCCGAAAAGTGTTTAGTACCGTAGCCCAGCAGGTCTAAAATGGCCACATTCGACGAATCGTATCCGCATTGAAGTACGAAGCAACAACAACAACACTGTTGACACCCATCGCGTCAACTGAACCTGAAACCCCCCAGATTCACACACACACACACACACACACACACAACATGCTCTGCTCGTCTGTGCTCGAAATACAGTAGAGAGGTGAATCAGTGTGCTAAAATCTTGATAGTGAATGTGTTCCATTTTATGACGCTCGACGAATTGGATAGCGTTTCGCCGGACGAATTGGAAGACGAACTGAAATCCGATTCGTTTCATGGAATGATCTTTTTAGGCCTTCAGAGGGAAAAGAAAAAACAGAAAAAAATACAAATGGCTATTTAATTTCAATCATTTAATTAAATGTAGGTATTATAAATTGCACAATTTTTAGTTATACATGCAAATTTATATCAGCATTTTCTTATTTTTAAATAATAAACGTAAATTAAATCTTCCTTGAAACTTATGTTAAAAAAATATTCCTTAGACTTACTTCGTGTACCGTTTTTTTAAATAATATATATTTTTAAGAAATTGTAGGCTAGTGATTTCCTTATTAATTAAATTTGATGTTTCAACCTTACATTTAATGTCAAATATTTGGTCGTTTTTCTTTCTGTAGCCATAGGAGAATAATTTGTTTTTTATTTTAATTTCTTGTAATTGGTTGTCTCTTTTAATTTTATAAAGAAATAAAAATAATGAAGCTTTATGTGGCATGCGTGCGTTCAGCCTCCTGTGCCATGCTTCTGGAGCGTTGTTTGTACGGTGGCGTTGCGTGCAACAAGAAATAGTATTCGGAGGCAATCTCATCCACTGACGTTCAAAATAAGCTATAAAATTTGTCATTTCTTCTGATTTCGGACCATAAGACTTGATGGCCAGCCAAGCGTCATGTATGTGGTCTGATGGTAAATACGGAATATTTGAGGTCATTTTTGTAATTTCTAACCCTTTATTGGTATTAGTGAGATCGATATCCTTTGCGTGTTTCCAAATTGCCCTGTTATAATGGTAATAACAGCCTGATATATTACCTACAGGAAATATTTCTTTAAATGCATTGTGTAACGACAGTTCATAATCACATTTAAACTGTGATATATTAACACCCAAGGCATCACGAATTACAGTAAACATTCTAATATACGTTTGTTCTTGCTTGTTTGGGAGCAAGCAGTACAACACCGGTACTATATTTGTGGAATTGTTGCTGCTGTTTAAATCCAGATGAAAAGTAAAAAGTTGGAAGAAAGGTTTTGGAACGCGCTTAAAGGTACCGTCACCCAAAATTAAATTTTTACTATGTTTTTTTAAATAATTCAAACAAAATTTGCTCCCGAAAAGAAATATTTTGGAAGAGCTTGCTTCAAACTCGGCTATCAAAAAATTTTCTGCGATAAGAAGCGGAATCTTCACATCTTCGGATCTTATAAAAACTTGGTTTTCAACCTTTAAAAATGTTCTTCTAGCCCGGAACAATGTATACTTTATTGATTCAAAAGGTGGTGCATGCAAATGTGTGAGTTTTAGGTCGCATTCAATAATACTTTTTTCGTAATTATACTTTATAGATTTCATATTTTCACAGACACGCTTCTTAGCATACTGTAAAAGAAAATCACTGCTATGTTGCCAATCATAATCCATGCAAGCATGTACACTTTGCCTTATTATTTTAGTTTTCGTTTTATCCATTGTTATGGAAGCACTACACTCGTCACGTTTTGAACATCGCCAAAGTGAAGTACCACTTTTATTGTTGGTAGCCAAATTATAGCGATGATTTTTGTACAAAAGAACAGGCTTGCCTTTATGACTTTCGAAAAACACAAATTCTTCCATGGTTGATTCAATAAAGCAAATAGATTAATATAGATGAACTATGTAGCTGATTGTTATCAATATCAATATCAAAGAGAATACAATAATACTTGAATAATCAGTGATGACAACCATCATACAGATGTCAAGTTGCCGACTTCTAAGTGGCCAGTTATTATCTTCATCAATACGTATCCTACAAAGTTTCATAACAAAGGAGTATGAAAGTATGCCTTACCGAATAAATGCGAATCTTTTTATGGCGTCAAAATGCAGCCGTCTAGTTATGCGGATGGGTTTGCTCTCGCCTGAGGGACTGGCCAGCATAACCAGGAATTCGTAATTCAGACTGTCAGCCATCCCGTCTTTATACAATCAGGACGTTCTGCTACCCAAGTCATACTACAATCTTGACGATTTACTAGTTAAGACCATTTGCAATCTAGTCAATATTAATCTAGGACTATCAGTTATCCCGCATTTAAGCAATCAAGACGTTTTGCTACCCGAGTCATTCTACAATCCAGACAATTTACTAGTAAAGACCATTTACTACCCAGTCGATATGAACCTAACCCTCCCGAACAGATAAACCGATTTTGATATTGTTTTTTATTTTTATTTTAAAGGTGTATTAGTCTGGAGTGTTCTTAGCTTTGTTTGTAGAAAATCGGTCGGGGTTTTAAAAAAAATTAATTAGTGAACGTAACTGATTCATTGAACGCTGACAACACCAAGACCATCCGGCAAGAGATTGTTTAAAAACTGCATCAATAACAATCGCTTACTAACGAATCTATACGGACAACGTCACGTCTGGAATTGCAGACAAACATGCATGCAAACATACAGACCAAACTGTGAACCTCCTTTAGAAGTCGATAAAAAAATGAGAGGGTGGTAGTTCCCCAATCAAGCGTTCCCATTCGTACTGAAAAAGCCTGGTTAGATAGAATGATGATGAAATAGATTATGAGATGGGTTTTTTATACCACTCAGGTGGCAGTCAAGCTCACGGCCCACCTGACGGTTACCGTGGCCTATGGACCCTGTAAAAACCTTCTAATGCTCTTCTTGAAAATCCCCATATTGTAGTCGATTGGGAAAACCACAGCAGGGAGATCATTCCACAGCCTGAGGGTGCGCGGAATAAAGTGCCTTTTTTCTTTTTTTTTCATACAACTCTACGCACCGTTTCCGGTCGCAACATTTGAGGTTGAATTCCCTGTCTGTGGCGAGCGGTGCGATGATAGAATGTGGCCGTGGGAATCAACATCGTTATGAAATAATTATAGTTGTAATGACAATTTTTACCTATTTGTAGTAATAACTTGTCTTAATTACAATAAACATTTCAATAAGCCTATCGCAGTCCACGTAGTGGACGTAGCCCTCTACCAATATGCACCATACCTCCTGATACTCCGCCGTATGAATTCAATATCTCCCAGCTACCATTTTCAGGTCGTCCGCCCATCTGGCTCGGGGCGTCCTTCCTGCCTTTTTTTAATTTTTTTTACCTGTGGAAACTCCCACGGGCTTCACAACATCGGTGCCAGCGATGGGGTGGGCATGTCGGAATCGGACCGACTAAAAAGACACGGTGTCCTTCCCAAGTGTCCATTGCCGAGCACCCCGGGTAAGCCCTCGAAAGGATAACCCCAGTGCTACCGGTGGACCTTGACCGCCACCGCGGCCTCGCCTGGTGGGGTCGGGTTTTATCCCGCGTCGGTGAGTTGGCAGGCGTGTGTAGGACACACACGACACGCCTCCGCTACGGCCTGCTTCTGTAAGGACGGCGAGTCGGCCAAGCGGCGAGGACGCCGCAGACTGCGGAACCTGGGGGGCAGGGTTCTCTCCCGCTCTCTCTCCGCCGTCTTTTTCGGACCCATTACCTGCTCGCAGAAAGAGGCGGCGGCGTGCATGGTCTCCAGCGAGAGAACGTCCAAGCCCAGGACCGCAACGAGATCCCGGTGTTGACTCACCCACGCAGGGCACCCCACAAACGTGTGGAGCGCCGTGTCTTCGCCAGGATCCTCGCGGTGCTGGCACTGCGGCGTTGTTTTCCCGTGGATGTGCTATAGACACCTACCGAAACACCCGTGTCCGGTAAATATCTGGCACATCCGGTAGGAGAGGTCATCGTGGTGCCTCTCCAACCACTCCTTCATTATCGGCCTCACCGCTGCAATGGTGGATTCCCCCCACCTTGGATGCTCAAGTCGCACCCTCTATGTCTCCATGAGTTCCCCGCGGAGCTGGGACCGCCGAGCCCTGATTTCTCGGGGCTTCCTGCCTTCCTTAAATACTTCATTACGATAAACCACTGTGTTCTAACTTGTAACCACAACAACACCAATCTTAAGAATACTGACGAACTAGTGACTTGCAATTTACTCAATTCATTCATTTCTTATTTACGTGATATTCAATTCTAATAACGCTCATTCCTTGAGTCTGACCACAATTTGTCACTACTGGCTCGTATACAATACTTATTGACATATTGACTCATCATCATACTCATAGCGATTTGCCAGTTGAGTCCAAAGTTTGCACTTTGGAGCCCGAGGCTTTTTCGAGAGCGGCTGCCGTCTGACCTCCCAATCCTGAAAGGCAAGCCAAAGCCTCGTCCGTTGTTTAGATGGTGCACGTACTTGCAGGTTAAGTTGGTGGACCTCTCACAACTTACACTGTTATACAATGTTATACTTATTGAAATAAGGAGGCTTGTATGAAAGGTTTAATGATAGTAGAGGAAGCTCGTGAAGTTTGTAAGGATAAAAACAGATGGCAAGCTGATCACTTTGGTGTCCGCCTGATGGAAAGCAGTCACTGTAGCCTTTTTCAAGAAGGGTTTAAAAAAATAATAGGAGGATTGAATTACGGAATGCCGAATGGATATATTATATATTAAATACCGGGATATTTTTTGCCCGTTACCGAGGGCGTGTAAAAGGCATCAATGTTTGATATACTTACCACTATAACTATTGGGTCCAAATACTTGACATTTTGCACAGCGGCCACCCGTTTTTATGTAGGCAACAATAATATACAGCTTAAGATATAATCTTCACTATTATTGTAACTTAATGCCAACCGATGAAGTCGCGGGCAACAGCTTGTTTTACATAAAGAGGGCCACATTGCCAGTCATAAAATATAATAATTAAGAACCGTTACAATCGTTCGAATTTAAATAAATAAATTCTTAACTGGACTTTGTCAGAAAGAAACCAACTCATAATCAGATTTTATTTCTTAAACATCTTATCCGAGACATTTGGTAGGTACAGTCGCCCTCAGAAGTTGCTTAAGGCTCTGGTGTAGGCTTTCCTTTCAGGGTTGGAAGATCAGACAGCCGTGGTTCTCGGAAAAACCGACATACCAATCAAAAATAAGCGGACCTCGGTCTCCAAAGTGCAAACTTTAGATTACATTGGGAAATCCCCATGAGGATTTTGAATAATTCTACAGGTTAGTCAATCAAGGAAAATGTTAAATTAAACAACGTGCATCTTACTTACAATACACTTTTCCAGCTAATTTCATATGCTTTTGTTATATTCAAAGGAAAAGATTGTGTTGCACACGTAAAATCAAGCACATCAAAATGTTCTTAAACTGCTAATACGGCGTCATTCTTTCTATGTAATGCAGAGGCAGCGGAGAGGAAGCGGGAGAGAACCCTGCCCCCGATTTAATTTTCGATTTCGAATTTATTTTAGTCGCACCCTGCACTGCATTCCTAGTTTATAGTTAAATAAAATGGTACATGACCAATTTCATCAAATAACTTAGGATATCGTGGGTGTGCAATAAACCTCTGCCTACCCCTTCGGGGATACAGGCGTGAAGTTATGTTTTATGTTTGTTAACTCAGCATAACACAACATAACATAGCATAAGGCAGGTAGCTCATATTTGTGTGGAAGATTTCCTTGCATACTTACTCTAGGAAAATATAAGACATACACGCATTACATCCTCCCATTCATCCGCAAACAGATCGCAATCAGGGTAAGCTGACAGGAGATCGTTAGAACATCCAGCGTTCGACACACTGGGGACTCAGCTCTGGCGACTGTTCGACAGGGAAGCCATAATCGGGGCCTGAGGACGACCCTCCTTACAGAGGCAGGCCAACACGCCTGCCAACACACGCGGGATAAACCCAACCCCAAAGGCGAGGCCGCGATGGTGGCTGAAGTCAGGAACCCTGGGGTTATTCTTTCAAATGCGTACCCGGGATGCCCGGCAATGGATGCTCAGGACGGACAATGTGGTTTTAGTCGGTTCGATTACGATAAACCCACCTCACCGCTTTGCACCGGTGGAGTGAAACCCGTGGGGGTTTCCATGCGAAAAAAAAGCTGCTAATACAGAATAAACAAAAAACATATTTACACACAACAAAGTCCAAATTCGCATACGAATTGAGGCGATAGGTACGTAAATATAAAATAGGTACCCACTTATTCAGTCATTAAGAAACTGTAGTAGGTATACAATTAGTTTCTGATTCCTCTCTTGGGTAGTACCGTGATGATATAGCCTATGACACTCGCAAATAATGTGGCTTTCTATTGGTAAAAGAATTTTCGAAATTGGTTCAGTAGATCCAAAGATTACAATACATACAACCTTACAAATTTTACCTCTTTATAATATTAATACCGACCTATAGTTAACTGGCTAATACCATAAAAATGAGGAAGGAGTTTAATAAAAGCTCATAAAGCTGTCTACCTACTTAAGTATCACTTTGTTACCAACAAACTTTTTTTAAAGTATGTCTAACGTACAGTAAAATCATCAAAAAGTAGGTATAATTAAAATATTTTAATAAAACTAAGAATACTAAACCGGTGTGTGGGAATCAAATCAGACCCACGCACAAGTTCTTGAACCAAGTTTTCCTGTTTGATTTTTTTTTGTAAATGGCATCAAAACCAGTCCGTTTTGCTGCTTTGCACTGAGTGGTTGTATTTTCGAAATAAACATGTTGGTGAGTACAATTGTTTACATTTTAATTTCATTCAATTATTCAGATTAAATTGTTGTTTTAAACACAATGAATCATTACTAGTAAGTATATAATTATATTCTTTGACAGTAGTATTTATTATCAATCGTGTTTGTTAAGTGGATAAGAATAACAAAATATAATATTCATTTATAGGTAATGTTATAATTTGCCAGCTATTAAATTACTGTAGATATATATTTTTTGGTAAATTCTAAGTTGAAAATTGAATAAAAAAAAAAAAAAAAAAAGGTACTTACCTACACTTAATTACAAATCATTCATATCATTCGAATCCTGTATATGTGTAGATAACATCCATCAGCTTCTCGAGAATTGTATTAGATATAAAACGATAAAAGTGTGTTTTAAGGAAAACTTGTTGAAGTCCATATGGCCATGTAGTATTCATTCACATTAAGGCAAAGAACCTTCGTTTTTTTTTCTAGTTTATCCAATAGTTACTATTATTTACGAAGTTTTCAGGAAGTAAGTTTGCTTGCAGACAGCTATACATTTTGATTTTTATGCAAATTATATAACTATGTCTCGTTGGCGCCTATTTGACAGGATATTTAATACTGTTTAAGTATATTAAAATGAAACTATTTTTAAATTATGACATTATTTAATTTCATTCTAACCTTCATTTAATTCTAATATTTATCCCGACATTTCGGTTGCTTTTAAGCAGCCATGGTCTACATAGAATTCGTTAAAATAGTTTTATTTCCATGTATAAATATTAGGACCGAAGCAGATGGCAGATTTTTGTGACTACCTAGCCCGAGGAGTAAAAGGTGTGAGTATATGTATGTATCTATGTATAATATTCGGTTAAACTTCGGATAATATCATAGTGTATATCTATAGTATCTAATATCGTCCTCCATGAGGACAGGCCTGGACGAGGGATAGGGCTGCCCGTCGCGTCGCCCTAGCAGGTACAGGCCCCAGAGTACCCGAAAGGGTGGTTGCCCCCTATTAGATACATACCTGTATATTATTATATATAACTTACCTCTTTTGTTTAAATGACTAACATGGTTTTCATTATAGTTTTCATAGATTACCTAGTAATTTATTAAGCATTTAGAAAGAGGCCACTTTCTTCTCGTTTGAGCATGATAAAGTCAACCGTGCCGGTTAAGGGGTGGAATACTGTTTTGTGTAACCTGCAATCATGATGATCTTAATTCTCTATAATTTTTAAAGATTTCTGAAATCTAATTTTGGTAATTTATTTAAACTGAGACAATGAATCGTATAATGATTTCCTGCGCCTCGCCAATACTGATAAGTAATTGAATCTAATCTAATTACATTATTTAATATTGCTCAATTGTATTATTTCATCAGTTTCCTTAGATTCAGTCTCAGCAAACTCAGTATCAGTAAAAAAATATCAGACAAGAAACCGATATTGTTAAAAGAATACAGCACCTGGTAAAATGGTTTAGGCTAATAATCTTATAATTAAATATAATTAAAAAGAGATAATACAGCCCTTTTTTTTTTTTTTTTTTTTTATTGTGCGGAAATCCCTTCGGATACCCCTCCGTCGGCCAGCGGGGGCGGTTATGTCGGGCTTGCACCGACTAAAACCGCACGCCGTCTCGGGTCTTCAGACGCCGGGGTGTAAGGTTACCCATAGAGCATATCCCTCGCACCCCGGCAGATAATACAGCCCTGGGGCTTCCAAAGTCCCTCATTACTAGGATATTTAGTCAACGTCAATGCAAGGACGAGTGCACCTCCTAACTTTTTTTTGTGCGGAAAGAAGGGGTGGCTCTCAAATCAACTAAAACCACACGCCATCTCGAGTCTCATATAAGGTCCCACGAGTCTTACAAGGTGGCCCAATAAGGTGATTCCCTCGCACCCCAGCTGAGGCTACCTTTTATTTTATTTTTTTTCGTGCGGAAATCCTTTCGGATACCCCCCCGCCGGCTAGTGGGGGCGGTTATGTCGGGCTTGAACCGACTAAAACCGCACGCCGTCTCGGGTCTTAAAACGCCCACAAGGTTCACCACAGTAAGGTTGCCCACAGAGCATATTCCTCGCACCCCGACTGATCCTGGGCCATCTCCGGTTTCAAAATGGTCCCCTCGGGTTAGGGAACCACGGTGTCCCCGTCTTGCCCCGGTTTGGGGGAGGGGCGCTAGTCACCCCACCGTCCCGGCCTGCCGGCTGGGGTGACAGGCGGCCTCACCTGCCACCCCCAGGCCTGCGCTCATGGAGGACGGAGGTTGTTAAGCGACCTCCGGCGCCAGAGTCGCCTGCGACGCGCGGCGAGCATGTTGCGGCCTCGGCGGGCCGGGAGAGTTCTAAATCTCTCCTGGGCGCGCTCCGCCATCTCCTTCGTGAGCATTACATGCTCGCAGATGGAGGTGGCGGCGGCCCACGCGCTCGCGCTCCGCACCATTGCCGCAATCATGCTGCCGAGCGACAGGACTCCCACTCCGATAGCTTCCACGAGGTCACGCCTCGGCGCCTCATACGCCGCCGCCAGCGTGTGCAGCCCTGAGTCCTCGCTCGCGTCGCAGTGATGACACTCAGGCGTTGGCTCCTTCCTGATCCGATGCAGGTGGTCCCCGAAGCTCCCCTTACCGGAGATCACCTGCGTCAGTCGGTACGAGAGGCTTCCGTGTCGCCTCTCTAGCCAATCTTCCATGATGGGCCTTACCGCCGCTATTGAGGCGTGCCCTGCGCTTGGTCGCCCAAGTCGTTCCTCTCACTCCACCACGATGGCCGGGCGGAGCCGGGACTGCACGGCCTCGATTTCTCGTGGCTCGGGGTTCCGTCCCAGCTCCCTCGCCTCCTTTTGCCACTGGTACAGTTGCGAAAGGGCTCTGAAATGGCAAGGAGAACAAGGAGACTCGCCGCCTCGAAGGAGATCGTGCGGTACCCGCGGATGACCCTGATGGCCATCACCCGCTGCGGAGCGCGCAGCATCCGCACACTTCTGGCCTTCAGGGCCTCCGCCCATATTGGGCACCCATACAGGGCCATCCCCCGCACGATCCCCGCGTAGAGTCTCCTGCAGGAGCCATTGGGCCCCCTCATGTAGGGCAGTAGCCGCGCCAGAGCGAGAGCTGTGCGCGTCACTTTGGGGCCCAGACTTCGGATGTGCTCTCCGAAGTCTCATCGGCCGTCGAGCACGAGCCCCAAATATTTCATTTGGGGCTTGATGCCGATGCGATTTCCGCCCACGATGAGACTGGATCCCTCGGGTGGCTTGCTCCGAGGCCCATGAAAGAACAGGGACTCGGCATCCACGGTGGAGCGCCTCTGGCGGAAGCCATATTGGCCATCCGCCAGGTCCGGCCCCACTCTTGAGAGGTGCTCGACGAGGCACTTCGCAATTACTCTTTCAAAGAGTTTGCAAGCCTCGTCGAGCAACACTTATGGGCCGGTAGGCGGACGACGAGTCCGCCGGGCGCCCCGCCTTTCGGATGAGGACCAATTTCCCCGTCTTCCACAATTTCGGAAACTGGCCCCGCTCCAGACATGCGCTGAGAAGCCCTCTCAGTCGGGGCTCAAGAGCGTCGTCGACTAGAGCTAGGACCCCCGCTCGGCCTGGAATACCGTTGGGACCCGGGGCGGTACGTTTGGCTCTGAGCCTTCTCACCGCTAGCGCTAGTTCTACCCAAGTGACCTCGGGCACGTCGTCGTCATCCACGTCGGGCGCCATGGGCGACCGAGGCGGAGTCATCTGCGGTGGAACATGTTCCACCGCCCGCGCTGGGAACAGGGAGCCAACAACTCCTCCGAGCAGCTCCGGCTGGAGACACCGGGTTAACGGCGGAGTCGTGGGGCGCAGCTTGCCCCTTACCATCCGGTAGGGTCGCCCCCACGGGTCCCGCTCCAGCGTCTCCAGCAGCTCGCGGAAGGCGACCTGTTTGGCCCGCCTTATCTCCGCTCGGATAGCTGAGGCTACCTATCACTTACATGATTTTATCGGCAGTTTACGCGAATATTACACATTGGATTAAAATAGTCTCATTGCAAAGAGACGTACCTACTTACTAATCAGTGAGTTCAGTGACTGCAAACGAGAACAACAACGTCTGTGATACAACGCGGTGTACTTCGGTCTTGTGATATTAATGTTAATATAAGATCATTGGTTTGGGGTTTGGGCCTGTATCACTCACTCGTGAAGTTAGTAACAACAAAACCAAATTAACCCTACCTACCCCGAAAAGAAACAAATTCATGAAGAAGTGTCGTAAAATGGACAGTATTACTAAAAAATAATAACTCATTAAACTTATTTAAATTTCAGAAAACACTGCTGTCAACCCTATTGTTGACGTTAGCAATGGTGGCGGGTCAACGACCTTCCTTCGCTGGCTCGCGACCCATTGGTTATCCCGCATTGCCAAACAGGACAACCACACCAGTACCTGATGGCCTCGCAGATCGGTATGTTCAGATACTTATTAGGTACCTACTAGCCTACCGCCTGCGTGGAATTCTGATTCCATTCTCGCTTCCCATGGGAACCTATTCCAGGGATAAAAAGTAACCTATGTGCTATTCCGGAGTATAATCTATCCCTGTACCAAATTACAGAAAGATTAATTCAGTTGTTTTTGCGTGAAAGAGTAACAATCATGCATACATCGCTCCTTGAATACAAAAGGGACACAAATCGAAATTTATAAATTTTACAGGACAGATAAAACAATTTCTTTAAAGTGTTTTTTTCATTTTTTATTTTTTTGTTTCTTAAATATAAGATATTAATATATCATTAGATGCGTTTTTATAAGCCCTATCTTTGTACATTATGATCTTTGTAATAACTGCTACTCATTATGATAAAAATGCACAAAAGTCCTGTTTGCATTCAACATGTGAATCAATATCATGAAAATTATGACAAAAAATAAACACAATTTTATAAAAATAAATCGTTTATTAGAACCTTTTTTAAAAATGTATTAAAAGCTTTAATCTTATTATAACATAAGTAAATAAACACAAGTAATTAAATCACTGTATTAAAAATCTAAACAACAAAATCTTTGCTTATTGTTAAAATAATAGAAATCAACTGGGTACGTGATTATTATTCAGTCAAATTAAACATCTATCTAAAATTTTTTTATTATAAATTTGTAGAATTCTAACAAAATAAAAAATGAAACTATAATAATCATATCAATATAAACATAAAAAATCATTTTAATTAATAAATCCTCTAAAGAAATCAACAGCCTACACATATCACTTCTATCCCTGACACTTTAATATTATTAACCTACAAAATATGAAATCAATTCTAATGGCACAGAATCCAGTAGCAAAATATTATAACTTATAATAATATTACACAATAACATGCAGTCTTACAAAATCCACATATTTAAATAGTTTAAGCCACTTTTTACGTTAACTATCCTAAATTATATTTTAGAATAGTTATTTAGAATCCTAGTTATTTATTATTATTATGTACTTACTTAAATGTTTTTGTAAAATTTATTAGTATTTTTTAATAAAAGGATCTTTCAAAGCTAAATATTCTAAATACCTATTATCACAGTTTATAATTAAAATTACAAATTTTCGTAAAAGCTTTGGTAATACTTAGGTATGATATTTTTCTCAATAAGTTTAACTTTAAAGATATTTTAAGATTTGTTTGTACAGTTTTTTGGCATTCGGCTTTTTTTTAAGGATTCGCAGGCCTTTTCTTTGTCTACGTGGCTATCGAGGTGAACTCTTCTGTTTCATAAGAGGTCTTAAAGAAAAAAATATTGTCATAAACTCGATGAACTTTAATAATTTTTATATCAGCCCATTTAACTTTTTGACCATCTTCTGTAGTAGTGTATTTGCCGATAGCCAGACATTTTAAATCCAGAGAACTTTCATGTGTAAGTTCGTGAACAACGTAGGGTCTTCCTTTCTTCTTTGCGGTTTTAATAAGAGTTATATATTGCTCTGGCACAAAAATAGGAGAAGATTTTAAAGCATTCGAAATGTTGCGTTGAATTAGAGAGTGAGCAGCATCTCCTTCATTTTGCGTGTGCCCTTTTATTAGTAATTTATCAGTAACACTCCTTAACTTCGACCACTAATTTATGGTGTATTTTTACATCGCTAACAATAAATATGTTTTTCTGTTGGCCGCAACAGTTGTCGCTGTAAAATACTACGTCAAAATGATCAGAAGCTTTCTCATTCAAATTCTTCAAATACGCGAGCACACACCATCCTATTTCATTCACACCACGAGCTCCTGCACCTTCATGCCAACCGTAGCAGTTCGTATTATTTGTACCCAGATCAGTAATAGTGAAATTCAGTATATTTAATTTCGAAATATAGTAAAAACTGGAGAACCTCACCTTGCAGACATGGCATTACAAAAGGCAGGCATGACTTACAGGCAAGTCGTACACACATACCACAAAATTATAACTTATATTTTTCTTGTTATTTTCCTTATCAGCTCTGGCTAAATCTTTTTCTTTCAAATGCAGGTCGTCTTTTAATGACAGGTTAAGGTCATGTTGACTGTCTAGTATGGAATTTGTAGCTGAAAAATCAATAACAGTGTCGTGTCTGGTTGACTGAGTGCTGGAGTATTAGAGTAGGTGTTATTTTGTATATTGTTGTTGTGACCAGGTAATCGTTGACTTTGTTCTGATGCTTGAATGGAAGTTGCCATAGTCAACATTCATTGTGTGAGTAATCTGTAATAAAAAATAACTTGAAAGTATTTTAATTAAAAAACAGATAATATGTATGTTTATCAGTTGTCTAGAACCAATAACACAAGCTTTAATTGCTTACTTTGGGACTTAATAGCGCTATGTGTACATGGCGAAATATATATTTATTATGTGGTTAAAAAAGTACATATTTATTTTATAAATAATGACATTGTTTAATTTTATATTGGAAAGCAAAATGTACAGATATCAAAATATGGCTAAGTTTTATTTCATACTAGCTGACCCGCAGACTTCGTACTGCCTCAATCGATGACAAACCTTTTAAACCTTCCCTGGACCTCCACAAATAATTAAAGACCAAAATTAGCCAAATCGGTTCAGCAGTTCTCGAGTTTTAGCGGGACTAACGAACAGCAATTAATTTTTATATATAAAAATAAGAGAAGAAGAAGATAAGAATGCAAAATGTACAGATATCGAAATATGGCTAAGTTTTATTTCATATTGGAAAGCAAAATATACGTATTTCAAAATAAGGCCCTGTTGCATTAATAATTCTGACTGTACTTACTTGAAATTTGAATGCAATACAGACGTATTCCAAAATGAGGCCTCTTTGCACAGAACACTAGATTTAGCGTTGGGTATTTTTTCGAAATGTGACCGTTTTGTACGAAACTGGCTTTCGTTCGCTTCATGTTCTGGGTCGCAATTGACAAAATGGCGGTTTTGGTTTGAACTTCGCGCGTAAGTCAGTCCAATGCTAAAACGGCAGTTGATCAGTTTTGCATCAAAATGAGCGAAAATCACGGGTGTCTTGAGCAAAACCTAAAATATTGCAGTTAAAAAGCCCAATTTTGTAATAATACGATTTTCAAACATTATTGATTTGTGGCTGTATTGTATTCAATGAGCGACATCCATACTTACAAACTTTCGCGTTTATAATATTAATGTTCGAGTCAAGAGAAGTTCGAGTTTTTAAATCTTTTATGACATTTTTCACAGTACAATCTAGACCCCAACTTAGCAGAGCTTTTCATATGGATCCTACAATGCAATACTTAGATATTTTTTTGTGAATAAGTACATATCATACATAGACCCACCGAGATATACAAGTATACATTTTTGCACTGAGCGGGAACCAATCGCGCGACCTGTGGCTTAACAGTCAAACACGCTACCGCTAAGCCACAGAGATCGTCGAATTTATGTCAGTAAATAATCACTACTACACCAAAAACTAAGGAACTGATTAGGTCATCAAGTCCTGCGATGCGATCAGGCAAGATTGCTACTATGATATTACCGGTGTCTGTCGTCTATGACAGTAGAAATACGAGAGTTATTACTCGTATACATTTAGATTGGAAAAAGAGAACATCAACGACGGGACTTGAACCCGCGACCAGTCTCTTACAGGGGGAATGTTCTGACCAACTGTGTTACCTCGCAAGAATTACGGTAGATGGATCCAGCGTCGCCCCGTGACTTATATAATATATCGAAAATTTTTGAATATCTGGGACGTCTCTAGGTAGCTCATTTGGTTAGAGCATTCCCCTTGTAAGGGACTGGTCGCGAGTTCAAGTCCCGTCCTAGCTGTTCTCTTTTCCTGATCTAAATCTATAAGAAAGATTAGCATACTGATCGCTTAAAAATTACAGTTATTATTATTACTTGCCCGTTACTTACCGATATCCTAAGCATGGTTGAAATTAGTGCATTCCTAGCTATGGGGAGAAAAATGGTATGTGCCGATTGCATACAAGGCCTTCACCTCTGTCCGAGAGGTCTGCCTTCTGGCATTTCCTCCTCCACTTCACACGGTCTTGGGCATCCCTAACAACGAGACCAAATAACTGATTGATCAATGATAATGAATAATTGAAAATATGACGATGAAATATCTTTAATGACTACATGTTGGGCTCAAGACTATATAGAGGTAAAACATGCCTTGATCTATTCTGAACTTAACACAGACGACGTCGCGGGCAGCAGTTAGTTCGGGTAGCTTAGTGGTTAAGGAGTCGACCCTACGATCGAAAGGTCCCGGGTTCGAATCCTGGTCATTACACTACCGACGTGAACCCACTCCTAACACAAGCAATTTAGCTTAGCTGGAGGGGTTTGGGGGATTATTAGTAATTTCGGTTACTAATATTCTTTTGTAAAAGAAAAAAAAAAAGTTTTCGTAACATTAATCACAAAATATTTTATTCGCGACTAAATATATAATATAAACTAAAATATAAAACATAAATAAACTAATATATAGATATAAATCGCAAAATTTGCCAACGGACCTAGTTGACCTATTTTAAATTGCATTAAGTCACGTACCTAACGTGGACCCAGTTCGAATGGACCTAAAAGTACTGAAAATGGGCTAAAGGAGATTCCTCAGCATGATGAAACAAAACAATGACTATAGTTATAGCACTAAATAATCCAGCTATAAAATCATTGTATACCAAACAATAAGTAAATAAAAACAAAAAACAATATCATGAATGTTATATCGACTAGAGCGATGATAGTCGAATTAGTTCAAGTTCGATTCCAGGTCGCACACCTTGACTTTACAAAGTCCATTTGCGTGTTGAACATTAATTATCACATTTTAACAGCACGACTGCTGGTGACCGTATTCATTATCATCTTTAATTATTATATACGCACTATGATGTTATTGACATAACACACGTGTATATTAATTGCTTAGTTTATCCTCTTATTTTTACTAAATTCATAGATACATTACATAGATTGGGTGTGCAGTGACCTACCAACCTTATTACGTGAGGTAATTTTGACGATATTTCAACCCCTCCTCTCCCTTTGATGAGATTTCGCTCGACCCCCGAGCCTCCCCACTACCTTAATCTCACGTGAGATTTAAATTTAAAAAACAATTCGCTCGTAACTACGTGTAACGAGATTTTTTTTACCCGGTTGACATAATTATCCGGGCTCTAAACTGTGGACTTTGGGCTCAACTTGGAAATCGCTGTTAGAATGATAGTGATACATTATAGATACATACAGTCGCGCCTCTTGGCAGAGACCACATGTTTCCACTTGCTACAATCCTGGTATATACACCTTCCGCTTATTGTATTAATTGTTTTCATTCATGCCCGCCGGTTGCGAGTCATCAAAAAACGTTTGTGATCACTAGCATAAGCTGATATATTTTTGTAATTGAAGTTTATGAAAAAAAAAACGTGTATTTTCTTAAAATATAACTACTTAACATCACGTCTGACTTGGCCTTTTCTGGTGTATGAATTCGGTAAAACCTTACTGGCGAAAATAGATGCAACTGTCATAAAATCGCTAAAATCGTGGCTTGGAGTGCGCTATCTGCTGATTCCTCTACTCTATTTAGGGATCAAAATAATTTTGGGATGAAACTTAAGAAACCATCGGAGCTCTATAAACATCTTAGAGTTACCAAAGCCCACATCTTAGGTAAATCCCAAGATGTCACAATCAGGGCACTCCCGAAAGATAATAACGCGTCCGAGCTTGAATCTAGACTCCTATTCCATAAACGATTTATGATAGGATCCCAGTCGAACAGAGTGGGGTTGGGAGTACGAGAGCCAGAAAGGGACCAGGATATACTTAAGTCCTTTCTAAAACAAGACGAAAATGATAAATATCGAGTGCACGCGATGAATTTGGAAATCCAAAATGAATGGTTGACAATGGGAGAGTTCTGCATACCGATGGCCTTAAAGTGGCGCACCTTGATCTATGACTGGTCGCCGGCCCTGTTAAAATTCTATCTTAACGCCTTTCAGATGACCCTCCCAGACCAGAGTAATCTGGTAAGGTGGGGGAAGGCCACAGAAAAACAATGTTATACTTGTGGTGAGGCAATAGGGACGGCTAGACACATATTAGTAGGATGTAGGGTGCTTCTCGATAGAGGCCATTACTCGCCGCCACGATAAGGTGCTTATCATCATACGTGAAGCAATGATTCTGGCAGTAGCTAGAGCCCAAAAAGGATTGACTACTAACAGACGTCATATCAACTTTGTGTCTGAAGGTTCATCGATAACATCCAGGAACAAACCTTATTCAATCTTAGATACTGCCCCAGATTGGACTCTCCTAATGGACACGTATGAAAAGCAGTATAAAATTCCGGAGGATGTTGGGGTTTCGTCATCTAGACCTGACATATTCCTATATTCTAAGAGGTTAAAACATGTGGTTCTTGTGGAACTTACTGTACCGTGGGAAACAAATATACCGAAGGACCACACAATAAAGAAAAATAAATACTATGATCTCACAAACGAACTAATCAAAAACGGTTACGTGGTTAATTTGTATGCAGTGGAAGTGGGAGCGAGAGGTATACCAGCAAAATCTCTCTATAACCTACTTAAAGATCTAGGCCTATCGAGAGCTACAATAAGCTCATTACTAGGACGAATGTCTAAAGCAGCACTAGTAGGTTCGTATCAAATTTGGTTAGGCAGGGAGGGGAACTTGGGTAGTGAAGGTGAGTGTTGATGTACATCAACAAAAGGGGCCCCTTCTAAACCTACACTTGGGTCGCAAGTCCCAGGCACTGTCCCGAGTTCCCAACTCAGCAACGCGATGGACCCGGCTCCCGCACGGAGAATCCATGAATTGCTAAGAATATCGGTCTCATCCTGTTCAAAATTCAAAAATAAAATAAATTGAGTAATTACTCATAATTTAATTGTAACAGAAATTTTTTAGAAACAAAATGACTGTTTAACCAAACTTAAACAACAATTTATCAATAAAAGGTATAGGTTTGAGCTCGATGGGCGGGCGCTTTGTCATTGAACAGTACAAATTGGTGCCTATGGTTTACATGGTCTGACAATTCCATCAATAGCAACTGCTTTATACATGTCTTCTGTCATGAAGCCTCGATACGGGACCAATTAAGGAGCTCCAATCAAAATACCACCTCAAAAGCACACCGATTTCTGGCCTTGCTGAACTGTTCCTTGGCAGTTCTTTGCCCTTCAGTCTCCTAGTCTTCTCCAGACACGGACACGTCGGTGATCTGGATGAGTACTGATTCACGATTCGTCAACGAAGAGACAGTTTTGCCAAATGTTTCCTTCTTCATCGTCTTCATTTTGCCGAAGCCTAGTCCATTGCAATCTCCGACGTTGACGTTGCCGGGAATTCAAAGGAGCTCACCAAGAACTCCATGCTCGTAATTCAGCCTGGTGCAAGCAATTTCGAATGGTCTGAGTGCTAACTTCAAGCCCAGAGGCGGCCCGAACTTCTGCTTTTATTTTAATAGCGTTGATTGTAGGGTCACGGGATGCCAGTAATCTAATATAGCGCTTTTGGGCAGCAGTAAAACCCGTTAGGCGACCAATGCGGGGTCGATCAGCTAATTTACCCATCTCGTGGTACTCTGCAACATGATCACGACACATGATTAGGATATATTTATATTTAGGAGGATATATTTGACGGCCTCTGTGGCGTAGCGGTAGTGCATTCGACTGCTACGACAGGGGGCGCGGATTCGATTCCCGCTCAGTGCAAATATTTGTATGCATGAATATGTCTATTTGTATTGGTCTGGGTGTATAATATGTATGTATTTACAAAAAAAAGTATATAAGTGTGTTTATCCGCATTCTGGGTCTAGAAAGCGCTGTGTAGAATGTCGTAGAATATTTATATTTATTATCTATTATATAGCAACTCTGCGGGCTATTTCTCCCGTGATGTATCCTTCTTACCTCAAAGTTACTATTCTTGCTCGTAAAACTTCTGATAATCCTCTTGGCATTTTTTCAATCACAAGTTTCCGCGAAAAAGTATTTTAAATCCGTTAAAATTGACTAAATCAGATTTCTGAATGTGCGTAAGCTAGGACTGAAAGCCTTTTTAGGGTTCCGTACCTCAAAAGGAAAAATCGGAACCCTTATAGGATCACTTCGTTGTCCGACCGTCGGTCCATCCGTCAAGACCGTTTTTCTCAAGAACGCGTGGAGGTATCAAACTAAAATTTATATCTAATACTCAGGTCTACTGTCCCTTGGAGCTGTGAAAAAATCAAACTTCTAAGCCAAAGCAATCAAAAGATACAGCCGTTTATGCCGCAAATTTCCGCAAATTTTCGAAACTCGCACGGAAATCAAAACCTACAGGGTACTTCCCGTGAACTTAGAATCTTGAAATTTAGTACGAAGTAACGTCTTATAGTACAGATAAAGAAAAATTGCGAAAACCGTACATTTTTGTTACGTCATATAATAAAAAAATATTTTTGAAAATTTTAAAGTTACTACTACCATAACTATGACTCGATTGTCGTGATGGGTGAACTTTTACTTATATACCTAGTTTTCGTTTTTCAAAGTGATCGCAAACTTTTTTTGATGTATGTACACTGCACCTGGCCTTTCTTTAGAACGCGAACGTCCTTAATTCTATCGAGCCCAGGTTGACGTTTACGGGGTTGCCCATACATCCCAGCCTCATAGATTTTCTTTCATTCATTCTCTCTTACTGAACATGTATAATATATCTATGTATGATAATTATTTTTGTAATCTTCAGAGGAGCTTGTGTTAAGCGACTGTACCGAGTTAAGAATGGAAAGATACACAGTTTAGTAAGGCAATAACAGCCATATTTTCACAGTTAGGTATACCCACGCTGGAGATGGCCCAGGGTCAGTCGGGGTGCGAGGGATATGCTCTATGGGCAACCTTACACCCCGGCGTCTGCAGACCCAAGACGGCGTGCGGTTTTAGTCGGTTCGAGCCCGACATAACCGCCCCCGCTGGCCGGCGGGGGGGTATCCGAGGGGATTTCCGCACGAAAAAAAAAAAAAAAAAAAGGTATACCCACGCTAACGGTAAAACCTACTTGCTACGTGTGCCGAATCTGGGACAGCATCCTTTCGAATCATCTAGCCGTTAAATTATAGATAGTACTTGTATTTTGACCTTCATCGCTAATAATCAAAATCATTCAATAAGTGTGTGATCATAATAAAATATATTAAATGCATAATTACCTATCTACTCAAGATATATATAATATATATAAGATATACGGCAATTTAAACTCACGCTAGTATTTGGGGAAAACCTGACTAATTTATTGACCATAACATTCTAATATATATATATATATGCATATTTGGAACATTAGAGACAATATTTTATTTTATTTTATTTATTTGTAACAAAAAACAGTTACATAGTTAACAAATTAGGTATAGATAATATAACAGATTGGTGAACATATAGAGGCGGTTATGTCGGGCTTGAACCGACTAAAACCGCACGCCGCCTCGGGTCTTGCAGTACCTATCTACCTAAATTAATAATAGCGGTTTAACAGATAGCCAGCGCACTCGCCGAAATGCATCTATACAAAGAAATAAAATGAAAGTGTCTGTTTGTAATGTTAAAATAACAGATTTTTAATGATTGCACATGAATGTATACACGATACTTATAACGAATTACATTTTATCCTGTCTGTCTATCTTTCTATATCTTTGAAAGAGGTAATCTCTGGAATGGCTGGGTCGATTTTGACGAGACTTTCACTGGCAGATAGTAGTACTATTACGAGGGGTAACATAGATTACTTTAATTTTAGAAAAAAGGTTCCGCGCAAAGAACTAAAGCCCTGAAATCGAAATCCACGCGGACCATGTTATGTATAAAAAAAAAAGTTTTATCTAGTATGTTTAACTCCATTTTAGAACACATATTACTATGCTTAGTTTGGATCTAGATGGCGCTGTGTAATAAAGTCTGGAATGTTCATTTATCATTTTCTAATTTGTTTTTTTTTTTGTTTAAATCAATAAGTTGGCAATGAAGACCCCGCGCATATTATCTGAGGGTTTTAGGTGTAAATAGCTATATACATTAACATATTGGCAATAAAGTAGAAATGTTCACGATATATGTATGGTATGAAAAAATACCGGTTCGGTATGCTGGAGGCTGCTGCATCGGCAGTCGTGAGGATGCTACGGTACGCCTCCGAGGCAACACTCACGCTTGATTGATTACATTTCTCTTCTTCAGCAAGAGCTGCTATGAGCACTCTGAGACTGTTTTGAAGAAATGCGAGGTTCAAATACGATATCGAGACGCTTTGGCAAGCTTAAGTATGGTCTGGCAAAACCCGAGATATACTCGTATATACATACATTGACGACAACATCCGTTACTATTAACTAGGTCTGCAAGGCGAATCGCTGCTTGCAATGTTGAGCTGAGTGAGACATCGTGAATTTTTTTAACGGTGATCATTCCTCTGTGGTAGCAATATTTTTTTCAAAATATACCCATAAACCTTCCTCTGATTGACCTCTTTGATCATGCCAAATTTGGTTCTGATTGGATTAGTAGTTTAGGAGGAGACCTGTGACAAAGAAAATCCTGAAGTCTGGTATGAGGAGCTTTCGCTCGACTTCGTCTCACTCAGCTCAATAATGCGCTTCTTTTGTATTTGAAGATAGGAAGTATGTTTATTCTTAACTAGCGGCCCGGTACGTGCTTCGCTACGTCAAAATGATCCGCCATGTATTGAATTCAAGGGCTTACCCGGGGTGCCCGGCAACGTACACTTGGGGAGGATCAATCCCTTCGGATACCCCCCACCGGCCAGCGGGGGTGGTTTTGTCGTGTATCGACTAAAACCGTACGGTGTGCGCACGAAAAAAATAATTCTAAGAGATTTTCTTAATATATTTTTCCGTAAGAACCTTGTACAGAGTATTAGAAAACTACAAAAAAAATTCAGCCAAATCGGTCTAGCCGTTTTCATGCTATGTCGTGACAACGGAAAACGGGTTTCATTTTTATATATATAGATGAAAAAACATACTTCATATCTTTTTTTTTTTTTCGTGCGGAAATCCCCTCGGATACCCCCCGCCGGCCAGCGGGGGCGGTTATGTCGGGCTTGAACCGACTAAAACCGCACGCCGTCTCGGGTCTGCAGACGCCGGGGTGTAAGGTTGCCCATAGAGCATATCCCTCGCACCCCGACTGACCGTGGGCCATCTCCGGTTTCGAGATGGCCCCCTCGGGTTTGGGAACCACGGTGTCCCCGTCTTGCCCCGGTTTGGGGGAGGGGCGCTAGTCGCCCCACCGTCCCGGCCTGCTTCTGCTGGGGTGACAGGCGGCCTCACCTGCCACCCCCAGGCCTGCTGCGCTCATGGAGGACGGAGGTCGTTAAGCGACCTCCGGCGCCTGAGTCGCCTGCGACGCGAGGCGAGCATGTTGCGGGCTCGGCGGGCCGGGAGGGTTCTGAAACTCTCCCGGGCGCGCTCCGCCATCTCCTTCGCGAGCATCACATGCTCGCAGGAGGTGGCGGCGGCCCACGCGCTCGCGCTCCGAACCATTGCCGCAATCATGCTGCCGAGCGAGAGGACTCCCACCCCGATGGCTGCCACGAAGTCACGCCTCGGCACCTCCCACGCCGGGCAGTCCACCAGCGTGTGCAGCCCTGAGTCCTCGCTCGCGTCACAGTGATGACACTCAGGCGTTGGCTCCTTCCTGATCCGATGCAGGTGGTCCCCGAAGCACCCCTTCCCGGAGATCACCTGCGTCAGTCGGTACGAGAGGCTTCCGTGTCGCCTCTCTAGCCAATCCTCCATGATGGGCCTTACCGCCGCTATTGCGGCGTGCCCTACATACTTCATATCTAAAGTTATGTTATGTTGTTTGCGACCACTTTGCACTAATATTTTTTTCTTTCTTTTTTTTCACTATCTACAAACAACAATTTTTTTGCAGTTTTGGTGAAGTAACTACGCAAAGATTGCCTCTCGAAGCGAATGGAGACAGGGACCTCGTAGATAGATTGAGCAAACTGCCAATAGACAAGCAACCTTTTTGGTTCATCAATTGGCAAGCTCTTGAGGAATATAGGAAGAACCCTCAATCACACCCACAAAGACCAAGCGGATTCTTAGATCCTGTAGTACCTGCATCTGGATTTATTTCGAATAACAACCAAGGGTTTCCAAATAACAACCAAGGATTTTCAAATAACAACCAAGGATTTCCAAATAACAACCAAGGATTTCCAAATAACAACCAAGGATTTCCAAATAATCAAGGATTCCCAAATAATCAAGGATTCCCAAATAATAATCAAGGATTTTCAAATAATAATCAAGGATTTTCGAATAATAATCAAGGATTTCCAAATAATAATCAAGGATTTTCAAATAATAATCAAGGATTTCCAAATAATAATCAAGGATTTCCAAATAATAATCAAGGATTTTCAAATAACCAAGGACAGATTAATAATCAAGGATTCCCAAATAATCAAGGATTTCCAAATAATCAAGGATTACCAAATAATCAAGGATTTCCAAATAATCAAGGATTTCCAAATAATCAAGGATTCCCAAATAATCAAGGATTTTCAAATACCCAAGGACCAAATAATAATCAAGGATTTTCAAATACCCAAGGACCAAATAATAATCAAGGATTTCAAAATAATCAAGGATTTCCGAATTCCAACGGGTTTGGACTTAACGACCCTGTTCCAACAAACACAAACACTTTAAATGTTATTTCTAGCCCTTCAAAGCAGGACATTACATCCGGATCATTTTCTAGCTTCAACCAGGCAGTTACAGATTCACAAATACCCAATTCGGAACTTCAGCAAGGCCAGGGACAACAAATCGTGAATTTCGGAGCCAGTCATCAGGGTGTTCCAGTCCCAAATCCGGCACTTTCGAATCAAAATCAGGCATTTGCAAGCCATATTCCGCAGGGTCAGGGACAACAAATCCAGAGTTTCAGTAACCAAGGTGTTTTAGTACCCAATAAAGGATCTACGAGCACCAGCACTAGCGGCTTTTCCAAAAATGTGATAGTTAATAATTCAAATCCCGATGTGAATTCTAGATTTGCAAGCGTCAGTACTGCAACTGTTACTTCAAACGCATCTAATAATAGCTATGGAAATGCTAATAATTACCATTATAATTATAATTGGAATAAGACGTACACCCAGATGCATCATTTTACATATAATTATACTACGAAGCCAGTACGAATCCAGTATTTTGTGACGGAGAACCCTAGACCCACGTACACTCATGATGATTCTTAATTAGTTAATTGTATTAGTTAATAAAACAATATATTTAATTAAATAAAACATTTTATTGACTTTTTAAATAAATAAAACTTAATTACTAAGCGTCATCTTAAAACTAAAACCTCATTAGAGTGAATTTGATTAAAAAAATTGTAAAATGCAATCAACTGTGATAATTTTATTTAACTCAAAAAAATACCTTCAAAATGTTTTTTTTTGTGGTAAGTTTTAAATTGTACCATAATTGTACTAAATGAAGAATGGATGTACCATTCTTCATCGATGTGATCTAACATGAAATTCTACTGATTTGGTATATCACAACTGAGATTTTTTAATGTCATAGTACATGTACTTACACATATAAAGTTTTAGAAACATTTTTATCAAGAAACTGTTTCAAATTCCAGAAAACATCTTCAAGCTGTATCAATTCAATACGATAAAGTCGTTTTTCACTTATTAGACTGAATTAAGGAAGATTTATAGATATCTGTA
Source organism: Cybosia mesomella (assembly GCA_946251805.1). Lineage (NCBI taxonomy): Eukaryota > Metazoa > Arthropoda > Insecta > Lepidoptera > Erebidae > Cybosia > Cybosia mesomella. Next base: position 8,973,708 of record OX276406.1, read on the forward strand.
AGTGTATTCAATCTGTCTAGTATTACATAGACACAATGTACTACAAAGTTAGGTAAGCACAGCCTTGTTAATCAATATGCAAAATTCTTTTGAATATCATCTGAAGGAGTCACATCTTGAGAAAATTTGTCATATTATTAACTTTACAATTTACATACTTAGGGTTTGGCAAATAAGCAACAAAATCATATCAACCCTTGCTTCATCCCCTGGAGCTCTTGTGTATCTAACAGTACAGTCACCTTCAGGAGTAGCTTAACACATTCCAATTAACCGAAGCCCTTTTAACCCAAACAAACAATTTTTGTTCTAAACAGCTTGCCTAGTTACTATACATCAAAGTAATAGAAGTCACATTGTTGATTCGATTTTAAAAAAATATGTTTTCGCAGTATATGGCCCTGTCAACGTCCTTGAGCCCCAAGCTAACGCCACTTGCAACTCGTTGCACCTGCTAAATAACGAACAAGATTGGCGCAGGCGCACCTCTTAAGGTAACGAGGTCAAACAGCAGTCGCTTCCAGAATCAAAAACAAAAGACGGACTTCGGGCTCTAACTTGTAAACTGTGGACGCAACTGAGAAATCGTTATTAGGATATGATAAGTTGTACACATTTTACTACAAAAAAAAAATGAAACAAATGACTTAAAAAAGTACTGCATTGGCTCTTCATAAGTGGTGGTAAGACCATATTCCGCCACCATTTTACCGTTTAGGACACTTTCAGACTTCATATTACATATTGCATTGCAGACACAATTAACTAAATTTCTACAATTTATAGGAATATACATAACATTATGTAAATGATAAATGAGTCTCATGACTTAAATGCTTGTCTAGTACATATTGAATGGCTGTACTAGATTCATACAAAATTCACAATATAAATTTATTAATAAGGTTTTGTATAACATTTTCTCACACACCTGGGGCCCGATTCAGTAAAATTACGATTTTAAAAAGTGTGATTCCGAAAATTAACGAAAACATAAAATTAATATTTTAAAATCTAATTGAAAACGCAATCTGAGTGATTGTGAAGGTACTAACCGAAAACGTAGACAGGTTCTGTTTTGACAGATCATACTGAATAAACATAATATAACATAACTTCATCACTGTATCCCCGAAGGGGTAGGCAGAGGTGTATTACATACCCACGATACATACATATTACATATTGAATACCTAAGGTTATTTTACGTTTTTTTTTACTATCATATTGAAATCACGTGTTTTGAAAACGTGGTATTCCTGAATAGAGCCCCTGCTGGGAATATTATTGTAACTTGATTTTCCTTAAATTTAAGAATTAATACCATACAATAAGAAAGATACAAATATTATATCTGGCAAAAATTAAGCTCCAATAGTGGACACATTACCGTGTCAATTACGGCTGTAATGTAATTGTAATTTGTAAAATAGGTTCACGAAATGTTTCAATTAAAACATCAAAAAATAATTTTAAATTTCCCCACAGAATTATGGGGGAGAATGAACTTTTAGGGAGTATTCAATGTAAGGTTTTACAATCAGATAAAGTTATAAAAAACTACCATTTTGGTACACACTCACCTTATACATGAGCAATACTCATAAGTACAATAATCACAAAAACATCCACTCAATAAGTGTTAAAAAAAAACCGTTAAACAGCTTTAGCTTAACACCATGTTACAAAAATAACTGTACATATATTAGCAAATTATGATACATAATTTGGCTAGGTAAGAGTGAGCGCAGATTAGAGACAAGACAGTCTCTGTGGCGTAGCGGTAGTGCATTCGACTGCTACGACAGGGGGCGCGGGTTCGATTCCCGCTCAGTGCAAATATTTTGATGCATGAATATGTATAATTGCATACTATGTATGTATTTACAAAAAAAAATTGTTGTTTATCCGCATTCTGGAACCCATAACACAAGCTAGTTAAACTATGCTTACTTTGGGTCTAGAAAACGCTGTGTAGAATGTCGTAGAATATTTTTTTATTATTATTATAAAGACAGACTTCGCGTTGCAGATCTTGTAAGTATCTGGAAGTTTTGTTGATGAAACAGTTTTGTTCGAAGTGTTCGCACTTTCATGTTTCTGTAGAGCAATCCTGTCTTAAGACTGTCTTGTCTCTAATGAGCGCTCAGCCTAATACTATTTTCTTTATCCGTCGAAAACTTCAATAGTACACACATAATAAAAAAAAACAACGAAATCATTGGTTCTGAGGCTAAGGTGGGTGCAGATATGCCGGATCAATTGTATCGACGGTACTTCTAAATATTTTCGATACACTATTATGATAATTCCTACACATTTAATTCTTGTATAGATTGTAGAAACGCGATTATTGCCATATTAAGGCACAAATATCGTAAGGCACTTAATAATTGCCCGTTAGTCAACGTAAAATGTATATGGCAAGAAATAAAATTCTTGAAAAAACGATACAATAAAAAAATCATATGTGAGACTTGTGATTTAATGGTCATACGCAAGCGCCTCCAAAAATAAAAAAATAAAACCACTTGACCAAAAACCAAAAAAAATTATCTAAAATAGTAAGGTCCCTATATCTTTTATAATAACTAACCAAAAACAAAAATGTTCAGAGACATATTAATGAAAACTGGCAGCGGCAATCACAATCCTTTTTTAAAAGTTATTATCTTCGCATATCTGTACCCATCTTTAAAAATACATTTGTTTATTACCGGGCAATAACCAAGGCTGTGCATAAAGCGAGTAAGATAGTCCAACTAAACGGCTCAGTTGTGGTCCAAGAGGCTTTTGTGACCGACGGTAGCCTTATACTCTTGTGATGGCAGGACTTCTCAGCAGTTTCGTTGTTCGTAATCTCAGTGTAAACTGGGAAGCTTTGTATTTGAATCGGCTGGAACAAGATACATAGTTTAATTAGTTTCTCATACCTTATTCAGGTTTCACTTAAAATATTAAATATTAAAGTTGTATTGTATTTATTTAAGGAGATTAGGGATGTTTACAGTCAACGACAAAAGTTGCTAAACACTAACTCATTTTACATACGTGGAAATCATTCCTCGATGGTTAAAATGTATGAAGATATTAGGGGGCCATCTCGTGTGCGAGGAATATGCTCTATGGGCAACCTTACACACCGGCGTCTGAGGACCCGAGACGGCGTGCGGTTTTAGTCGGTTCGCTGGCCGGCGGGGGGGTATCCGAAGGGATTTCCGCACAAAAAAAAAGGTACTTATTATTTATTTTAAGTTTTTGGACTGAGCTACGATTGTCTCTGACTGTACAACGTGACATCAAAATAGCTTTCATACAAATAATGAGGCTATAAGATCACGGCTCATCTGATGGTACATGAACAGTTACTTTGGCCTGTGAACGCTTACCCAGGGAGGTCGCTCCCATAAAAGTCGTATAAGCAAAACCAAAAGGAGGAGAAGTAAGCGGTAGAGGAGTCGAGGTAAACGCCACAGATGAACAACGCTACTATACCTGGCACTACGCTACGATGATGATGATGATAGGTAAAAAGTAGTCGTTTATGTGTTTGTTGGCTGTTTCCGAGAATCGGCTTCGCACGCAGCGTGCTATTAATATGTATGGCGAGCGCACTACGGGCTATATTGTCCCACAGCTTATTAATAGTCTACCTTCTAATATACGGGAATATAAAACACGGTATCAGGTTTAAAGTGTAAACTCAAACCATATTTTTTAAATTAGCTGTAGGTGGTTGAAGATTTGAAGTTCTTTTTGTTTTGTAAACTCACTTTCTTTTAAATTGTTATTATCTACTCGTAGCGTGTGTTATAAATAATGTTAAGTTTTTGATAACTCATGATAGCACAGGTATAAACTTTCGTGGTTTTTGTTGCTATTCTTATTTGTATGTAATGTAATGTTTGTTTTTAACAATAAAAAAAATAACAAAAATAAGAAATACGTACCACTCCCCACGTGTCATCCCTCTTCTTACAAAACGTCATGTGCATGCCTCTATACAGCGTCTTCTCGATCTGTTCTGTAAGAAGTGGCTCGGCCCACGGCACCTCATTCAAATGCGCCATGAATGATTTGTTCCGGAACTCTGGGGGCTCCCAGATTACTAACTCCTCTGAAAATAAAAAAATCTTTATTGTACACATATATTTACATCTCTTTTGCGGCACAAATAAGGATAGTTTGAGTGTATATAAAAAATGTATTGGCATTTGCTTCACCTTGAGGCCCAAGCGAAGCTAATCTGCCAGTCGATGCACAACGGAATTTAAACAACGGACGACGCTCTGGCGCAGGAGGTCAGACAACAGTCTTTCCCGTAAAAGCCGACATACCAGTCAAAAACAATAAAGTGGTTTTTGGGTTCCAAAGTTGGACGCAACGAGGAAATCGCTGTGAGGGTGAGGAGGTATAAAGCAAGCTTTACTCAATGTTGAGTCTTCTTCCAACAAACTTCAAAGTGATAGAGTAGAATAACATTTTTTTTTTAACAAAGCAAGTTTAATGTCATTCCTTATCACAAAATATTATGTTTTATTATTAAGACGCGGCGAAGGATTTTGCCTTCGCCGCGTCTGTTCGCAATAAACTCAAAAACAACTGCACCGATTTTCATGCTGTTTTCGTCAATGGATAGAGTGGTTCTCTTGGAAGGTTTTAGTATATAATTTGTCAAGTTTTTGTATACATTGGCTTAAATATAATGATATTTGTTGGAGGTGTTGGAAGAATAAGCCGTCTGGGAGCTTGCAACGAAAACGCTGCCTAAACCCTTTGAGATATTATAACAAAATGATGTATGGTGGAATTGTGTAACTTATACAGGTTGTGGTGGTGGAATAGGGTCTAATGGGAAGCGGAAATGGGATCAGAACTCCACGCGGACTCCAGCTAGGTATTTTATATACAGAACTTATTGTTTTGACGTTTAAAAAAACTGATTGGACTTGTCAGCAACTACCCTTCCTTACTTCCTTGTGTGGGTTGGCTTCTTTAACCGCACACGAAAAGGGACAATAAATCTCAATGAGACAGCAGTGGCTCCCATAAAAGTCATATAAATTGAAGGATCCACTTACCCAGGGTCCGCTTACTCCTTGTAAGCGGACCCCGGGCTCCAAGATGCAAACCTTGGATGCAACCGCTAACAACACCAAAAGGATGATTATAGGTTAACTTACTCATAAGCCCGACGCCCTGGTCGTCGCCCTGCATGCCTTGCTCCGGGTTTTCACCGGCATTGTGCTCGCCAGCGTGCTCTACTAACGGCTGTAGAGGAATATTCTCGAAGCTTCTGTAATAACAAAGGACTGTATTTTTACCCGACTGCGCCAGAAGTAGTGCTATGTTTTTCGAGAGTATGTGTGTATGTATAATTGTTTGACACGCTCTGCAGCCTCAACGGCTTGATGGACTTTAGCTTGAAAGGTGTCGTTAGATTCGTGTATACTGTGAGAGAGCTATAATATATCAAAAAAAAAAGAAATGGCGGATTTTTGGCGCTAAAATGTGTGTTGTTAAAAAAACACACACTGTACACAGTTGATGTAGGTTATAAAAAGGTTCATCTTAATAAAATTCTTAATAAGAAATCATAAATCCCGACTGCCCTAAAAAGACCGAAACAAGTTTGATAGCGAGCGGGACCCATTTGCAAATCATAAACCGAAAGAAAATGAATGCGTCCCGCCTGCTATCAAACTTGTTTCGGTCTTTTTAGGGCAGTCGGGATTTATTTTATTTCTTATTAATAATTTTATTAAGATAAACATTTTTATAACCTACATCAACTGTGTAGGTACAGTTATTAGGTTCGATTCAAGTTACATATTTGGCTCAACAGTTGACCCAATCGGATATGCAATATATATAGAGAACGAAAACTATTACTTTATTGAACAGAATTTTTTATAACTACTAGGGAGATAGGTTAACAATGTTCCACGATAAAGAGTTCCAGTTCCAGCAACCAGTATTACTACATACTACATAGGTAAATTAGCAAGAGTATTACTCTTAGACTTGATTAGACGCCTACCAGAAATGCACCTATTTTACAACTAATAAATTAGAAATACCTGCCAAATGTATAAATGGTCACGAAAATAGATAAATGCTCGCCAAACCTTACAAGCATCGATAGCTTAGAGATTAAGGAGTCAGCCTTACGATCGAGAGATCCCGGGTTCGATTCCTGGCCCTTACACTGCTGACGTTAACCCACTCCTAGCACAAGCAATTTAGCTAAGCTGGAGGGCTAAGGGGGAATATTAGTAATTTCGCTTACTTACTTATATTCTTAAAAAAAACACTGCAGGGATCCTATATCTGGGTGGTTTTTCAAAAAATTTAAGTACGAAAGTAAAGGCGGAATCTCCGCTTCGTTACACTCCCGCCCTAACCTTCTAACCTAATCTATCCAAGTCTTTCTTACTGTTTCAGTAAAACACAATTTGGTGAGTTTTTATTCATTTTGATGACAATTTATCCATTTTGGTGCGCATCTTACTCTTTCTAATTTTTTAGTATTTAGTATATTAAAAATTATTTGCTGTAATTAATGTTAAGCTTAATTATGTTGTTACACAAGTGTGACGCTACGTACCCCGAAGACAAGAAGATATTCTCCACTTGTGTGAAGTTTAGGCCATAGAATTCTTTGACTCCGAACGTTTCGAAAAACTCTTTAACAGGAGTCATGGAGTAGCAACCGGCGAGCTCAGTCCGTGGATAGTACAAGATAAAAGACAGGCACATTTCCTGAAAAATTGAATTGATTGAAAATTAATTAGCACATTTGATATTATTATTGGTAATAAATGAAAATAATGTATCATTATTTTAATCTCACTAATATTATAAATATTAAATCTTTGAAGGATTAAAGGATGTTTGTTACTCTTTCACATAAAAACGACTAAACGGATCTGATCTGAGATTTGATTGCCAGCCACACGTAATGAGTTACACCTTTTTCAATCATATATCTTAATAGTAAATCATCTTTATGAAATCTATTACTGAGTGGTGAATCGCATTATGAGTCATTTTATTTCAATAAATTATTATTAACAACGTGTACCTGCTTAGCAGAATAGCCTCCCAATATAGGTTTATCTCTTGAAGTACTGTCATAAGTGCATTCTGTGATCAGCGTGTCTCCCCTCATGAACTTTCTGCCACGGGGCACGATACGAGATTGTTGATAATGTGAATCGTAGAAATTCTCCTGAAAATTATATATGAAATTTATTACAGAGCCACCTATATAATTTGCTACTAGTATGGGCGTCAGCAATAAAATTTACTTTAGTGCTGCCATCTATTTTATCATACTGAAACTTATGATAAACTCAGATTGTTACTGCCGAAAACACTAGATGGCGGTAAGGAAAGTTAATACGAAATAGGTGTTTGTATAAAGTTTCATAGATGGCAATAAATACTTAAACACGAATTTTACCTCTGATATTCTCGGCAGTTCCTGTGTGCCTCTGACATGTTTCAATGAAATCTTCCTTGCAGTACCATGTGCGTGAAGTAAAACCGAGACAATGTTTACTCCTTCTTCAGGTAAAGTCTGTTAATGAAATACAGGCACAATAATTATCATGTACTTAACTATTATAATAATAATCTAATCAATAGGCGGATTACTAACTATACAGTTACCAAATTAGTTAGAAATAGTTGATTCATTGACATGAGTTAACCAGTGCAAGGCCCCACCTAAATCTTCGGGGCTCTAGCCAACATCATCTGCAAGCCGGTGTACGCCATACATGCTGATTGACGGGTTCCTCCTCTTCTTGGGATTAGGGGTCAGACAGCAGTCGCTCCCATAAACACCAAAATAAACCAATCCAAAGGAGCAGGAAAGTGAACGACAGGCACCAAATCGCAAACTTTAAAAGCGCTCGAACGATGTTTCTGATGTAAATGATGTCTTGATGATATTTCATTATTAAGAACCTGTTGAAAGACCTTGACCTATCCAGAACTGCAGTAAGTTCTATATAAAGAGATTCTAAAGCCGCACTAACAGGTTCATACCAGATTTGGCTGCGCAGGGAGAGAAACACGAGAAGTGAAGGTGATCGAGTGTTGATCTACGTCTGAAAGGAGCCCCTCAAACCTACGCCCGTTTCACAGGTCTCGAGATATGCTTAAAGCTTTTGCTTTTGAACACCAAGAAGTTCGTCTCATATTACAGCGTGTATACTCACTTCGTTGGTGCACTCCGGGCTACAAATACCGACGGTCCTGTACTGGCGTTGCTTCGGCGGGATGACGTGAAGCGCAGATACGCCAATACCTGCACCGAACAGCGCCCCCTCGTGCTTCCGAAGCGCCGGCGTGTAGTGGATCCGGATACCGGAGTTGTCCAGCACTGACAGTAAAACATTACTTGAATTAATATGATGATATCATGAGGGCCTCGTGGTTAACCAAGTAGGTTAGCACATTGCAAGGCAAAGCAATGTTAGCCAGGTCAGTCTTAGGATGGACGACCAATCTTAACATATTGAGTCCCCTCCGTGCCTCGGAGGGCACGTTAAGCCTTCGGTTCCAATCGAACATCTGTGGCATTCGTTACAGGTAGCTGGAGTCCTTAAATGTACAACAATTCGGTCTAATTACAAAACTTCGATATGACTATGTATCATTTTATAATTTTCATTTTCATTTTAATTAATTTTGATGTGGAATTTAAATTAATTTGATTTAATTTTCGATTTTAATTTATTACTAACATTAGTGTAAGACATTGTTACTAATATATTTATGGATGTGCAATCCGAAAAAATGATTTTGATTTGATTTGATTTCATATCACCAGTGGATTGGGGAACATATTAAAGTCCGGCTGTGTCGTAGTTGGACTGAAACCGACTTCCAACTGAGTTGAGAAAAGGCTTGGTAAGATCACGAACAGTAATCCCAATAATATCATAAATGTGAAAGTTTGAATGGGAGCATGTAATGCTCGCGAAGGAGGTGGCGGAGCGCGCCCGGGAGAGACTTAGAACTCTCCCGGTCCGCCGAGCCCGCAACTTGCTCGCCGCGCGTCGCAGGCGACTCAGGCGCCGGAGGTCGCTTAACGACCTCCGTCCTCCATGAGCGCAGGCCTGGGGGTGGCGGGTGAGGCCACCTGTCACCCCAGCAGAAACAGGCCGGGACGGTGGGGCGACTAGCGCCCCTCCCCCAAACCGGGGCAAGACGGGGACACCGTGGTTCCCAAACCCGAGGGGGCCATCTCGAAACCGGAGATGGCCCAGGGTCAGTCGGGGTGCGAGGGATATGCTCTATGGGCAACCTTACACCTCGGCGTCTGTAGACCCGAGACGGCGTGCGGTTTTAGTCGGTTCAAGCCCGACATAACCGCCCCCGCTGGCACGCGGGGGGGTATCCGAAGGGATTTCCGCACGATAAAAAAAAAAAAAAAAAAAGGTATGGATAGATGTTGACGTGACAGAACGGCTGAACTGATCGGGCTGAAATTTAGTACAGGGATATATTATAGTCTGGAATAGGACATAGGCTATTATTATTTTTATCCCTGGAATAGGTTTCTATGGAAAGCGGGAACGAGATCAAAATTTCACGCGGGCAGAGCCGCGCGCAACAGCTAGTTTTTTTACTAAACGGAAAACATACACCGTTTAATATTGGTGATGAATGAAGTGCAGGTTAGAAGCACCTTTTGGGTGCTTCTTTGGGGTGCTGCCTTTGGGGTGCCGACAATCATTTTCATTATTACCGTTTAACGATGTACTTTTTGTTGTAGTTCGTAGTTCTAGTCGTAGTAGTCTTAGTATCAGATGGAGGACAGCTCTATATCAAGTTACGTCTTTAGTGTTGCAAGCGTTGACGGCCTCTGTGGCGTAGCGGTAGTGCATTCGACTGCTACGACAGGGGGCGCGGGTTCAAGTCCCGCTCAGTGCAAATATTTGTATGCATGATATGTCTATTTGCATTGGTCTGGGTGTTTCTATGTATAATATGTATGTATTTAAAAAAAAAGTATATAAGTATGTTTATCTGCATTCTGGAACCCATAACACAAGCTAGTTAAACAATGCTTACTTGGGTCTAAAAAGCGCTGTGTTGAATGTCGGAGAATATTTAATTATTTATTTATAGAAGATAACCACTTATCATTAAATAATTAATAAATATCCTAGAGGAAATATTATACAGCGCAATCTAGACCTAAACGGGTTCCTAAATGGGTTCTAGAATACGGATAAACATACTTAGATATTTTTCTATATTTATAAATACATATTATACATAGAAAACACCCAGACCAATGCAAACATACATATTTGTAATGAGCAGGAATCAAACCCGCGACCTTTGACTTAACAGTCGAACTCTACTGCTACGCTACAGAGGTCTTAAGAATATAATAAAGAATATATCAAGAAACAAGCTGATATATACCATTATGAAGCTCCTGATTATCATAATGAACTTCAAGCATGTAGTATGAAACGCCTCCACTCTCACCCAGAGGTATGCCGACGTTCTCGGGAAGGAATTCACCTGAAATTATTTATACAATTAAGTAACTTCTAAGACAATCACAAATTTTTGAGGTTAATTAGATACGGTGGCAATTGCTATGGCGTCGACTTGCAATCAAAAGTTTACTGATTCGCACTTCACACAATATACTACCCACGTGACTGTGTTCTGACAAAAATATTAGAGATTTAGAACTCTCCCGGCCCGCCGAGCCCGCAACTTGCTCGCCGCGCGTCGCAGGCGACGCAGGCGCCGGAGGTCGCTTAACGACCTCCGTCCTCCATGAGCGCAGGCCTGGGGGTGGTGGGTGGGGCCGCCTGTCACCTCAGCAGAAGCAGGCCGAGACGGTGGGGCGACTAGCGCCCCTCCCCCAAACCGGGGCAAGACGGGGACACCGTGGTTCCCAAACCCGAGGGGGCCATCTCGAAACCGGAGATGGCCCAGGGTCAGTCGGGGTGCGAGGGATATGCTCTATGGGCAACCTTACACCCCGGCGTCTGTAGACCCGAGAAGTCGTGCGGTTTTAGTCGGTTCAAGCCCGACATAACCGCCCCCGCTGGCCGGCGGGGGGGTATCCGAAGGGATTTCCGCACGATAAAAAAAAAAGGTATATTAATTGAGAGGTGCATAAGATGACGTCAAGCCCCCGTAAAAATACTTGGTAATTATGCTAAGTAATTCAAAAAACGCTGGTCGGAAGTCTAAACTAGGGGTTTATGGGCCTGGGTCCGAGGCCAACCTCACTTGCAAGCACCGGCTTGCGGGGTACCGACCCTGTTAATTGAAGGTCGTGGCTGTGGTGCAGGCTTCCTCTTGGGGTTGGTAAGTCAGACGGCATTCGCTTCCATAAAAGCTGGATAACCGAACCTAAATTACGTGGAGCAAGCAGACCCCGGACTCAGGGATAAAAGCCTCAGAGGCAAACGGGAGCCGCGCTAAGACGATGATGATACTGTGCGGAAGGCATCTTAGAATTAATTACTTTCTGTATATAATAAAATTATTCACTCCTCTTTTGTGATCCATGAAACCTCCGACATGATGGCTTCTGGTAGTGGTCTAGGTTAAGTTGTACTATTCCAATCACTGTTGGCAGATAGTTTGAGTATGTACAAATATTTTTAGTGAAATGTTTGTCTTACCTTGGGAGCCAATCGCCCACGCAGCTATCGGCGTAGCGCAAGTCGCCCAAGCACTCGGTCTATTCGGTCCAAAGTACCCCTCGCCTTCCGTCCAAGTATTCCACAAATGTTTGTCATCATCCTCAGCACATTCGTACAACACCATGTGATGTACTGGAGACTGACTGTTGGGTACGTGCACTGGGACATCGTTCCTTAGGGGTCGACTGTCGATTAAAGGCTCGTATCCCACGATGTGATGTCTTTTGGGAAGATCGGGAACTTTAAAAATCTTGCACCAGAATAGAGTTGCCATTACTTGTGGGATGGTCAGCTGGAAATATAAAAAGGAGGATATTTTTTTCATAATTTTTACTACATAAATATAGATGTATATATAAAATGCAATGGGGATATTTTTATATGTTTATATGGTTATACCTTGACCAATACTCTTCTGCAGTTTCTAGGTTTATTTTTAAAGTGCTAGTAGCCGAAATTTTTACTAATATTCCCGTTAACTCCTGCAGCAAAGCTAAATTAGGCTTAAGTTTAATTAACATGGAGAAGCAAAGTAAAGTTACTTAACAATAAAATATTTTCCATACTTACATTTGTAAGTCGAACATCCCAATGCTTAAGCGGTATGTCAGGTTTGGAAACTGGCTGAAGAAGTCGTAATGGTCTGTGTCCACTTTTAACATGCTTCGGTAACTGTCCATCAGAACCAACAGGTCCTAACGACCAAAGGATTTGAGTTGTGTCATCCTGTAATTGATAGGTTTGTATTATAAGAAAAATTCAAAATTGGAACACGATTGTTGCTCTCTTTCTATATCTCTATTATAGTTTTTTTATTTACGAAAAATTTACGGTTGTACTCCAGTGTCTTCTGTCCTTGGTAAAGCCGTAGCTGGTTACGGACTCAACATCTTTTTAAATATCTTATTGGTTGAAGAATATCCAGTTACAGAAGTATTTTTATTCACCAATTTACTTAATAACAATGAAGCTAGAGAGATGAACAGAAAATTAAATATCATAGAGGTCACTTACTCCGATAACAAAATCTTGGATATCACAAGTGTCAAGCTGTCTTCTAAATTCCACAGTAGTGTGGGTCTCATTCTGGTAGCCAGATATGAGTTCGTAGTTTTGTACATCGTCCGCAACTGCTTTGTCTTCTAATTCGGGTCCGTGGCAATCCTGTAACAAAGGAAAAATATTTGAGATTCAAAATGACTATATTGCCATTGTTTTATATACTTAAGTTAAGTACTACTTAAAATGCACGGTACCATTCTTCTGAAAAGTAAACCTGTACAACGATTTTTTTCGTACATTCTTTAGTAGGGAATATATCTACATGATATAATTCGTCCTTGTGGCCACACTAAGGGCATCTTTAACAAAAAACAAATCGTTGTTCGGCAATTCGTCTAATGAGTCCCTGCCGTATTAATCAGTCACTCAGACGTCCTGATCTCCTTGACACTTGAAAAGGCTAGCATAATGATGGTACCGATATTTTTTCTCACGCTACCTCACAAAGATAAAATTTCTACATCTAACACTAACTCAATCTATAAGAGTTCGTAGCGAGCAATTATGCCTAATAAGGAGTTGATTCGAAGTATCCAGTTTTATTATCCTTATTAGATAGGTAGTATAATTAATAAAATAAAATATTTAAATTTGAGTAGATTTTTTTAAAAGTAAAAGAAATTAATTGCTCAAAAAACCAGTGAATATTTTACTGGCAATTAAAATTAATTATTTTAGTTTCTCTTTATAAAAGAATATTTTACTACATTAAAACTGTAACTACTATAAACGTGTTTGTAAGCCGAAGACTAGACTTCTTTATAAAAAAATCGTTAATCATATATTTTTACAGACCTCATCTTATTTGAACATCTGCATAGTAATGGGTTTTTTTGGGTTTTAACGAGTTTTTACATAATTTTTTGACCCACAAAGCATTGAGAATACTTTTTTGTAGATTAATTAATTAATATTATAGTTTAGAGGTACACACCTGATTTTTATATTTATTACCTCACCTAAAACAAGAATTTAGCACGGGTGCAATTGGTAGAGCAATCCATCAGATAAAATTTTTAAGTCAGGTCTTGGATCTTAGCTGTAAGGTTGATCTCTAATCACTTAGGTACTGTTTTTATTTTGGTTTTTTACACAGTCAAAAACAAAATGTAATACCTTTTTTATTTTATTTTTTCGTGCGGAAATCCCCTCGTATATTACCCGCCGGCCGGTTATGTCGGGCTTGAACCGACTAATACCGCACGCCGTGTCGGGTCTACAGACGCCGGGGTGTAAGGTTGCCCATAGAGCATATCCCTCGCACCCCGACTGACTCTGGGCCATCTCCGGTTTCGAGATGGCATCCTCGGGTTTGGAAACCACGGTGTCCCCGTCTATTTATATAATACCCGTAAACACAAAATGATATAATTTCGTTCCTTAAAGTTTACTCTACTATTCTCGAGTAAAAGAGCAGGTGAAGAAACCTGCATGCAATTAATGCAAATGAAATACTAAGCATAAGTACACATACACACCTTGCGCATGTGATCTTGAAAAAAAGCAAACCGTTCAAGATTATGACGGTTACGGCCGATTTGAATTTATATAATGTCATCGAAGGATCGTTTACAGATCCAATAAAGGGTTATCAGCTGATACAGCACCATGTCTACATAAAAATTATTCTTAGACACGTCCTTTGTCATCTTCGACTGAACCAGCTGTAAAACTTAAGTATGCTATTATGAATAACTTTTTTCTTGAGCAGATGTTGTGTGCACGTGCCTTGCCTTCTGTTCGAGCACCTGGTGCCGTTTGTAATTGTAGGGGGCGATCCTATATACCAAATGCCAGAAATACTTATTCTACGTAAAAAAAGGTATTTTTAGCGTGACCTTTGATGTTTAAGCGCGTGCGTGGTAAGTAATTGTGTAGTTTGTGTTAAGCTAATCTTATTGGAGTTGTTTTTAGGGTTCCGTACCCAAAGGCTAAAACGGGACTCTATTACTAAGACTCCGCTGTCCATTCGTCTGTCACCAGGCTGCATCTCATGAACCGTGATAGTTAGACAGTTATAATTTTCACATATGATGTATTTATCATCTTTACCTGTTGCCGCTAAAACAACAAATACCCGAATAACATAATAAAATAAATATTTAGGGGGCTCCCATACTATAAACATGATGTTTTTGCTCGTTTTTACTCGATATTGATAACAGCAACAGGTAGACGTTCGAAATATTCACAGAATATTTAGATTTAGTTATAGATTCACTTTAAATATAATAATTAAATTAAAATGAAACAAATATTTAGGAGGGGTCCCCATACAACTAACGTGATTTTTTGCCGTTTTATAGATAATGGTAAAACGGTAACCCTTCGTGCGCGAATCCGACTCGCACTTGGCCGGTATTTTTTTCTTGTACTTCGTACTACGTCAGAAGAAATGGCATATGGCAATTTATTTAATTAAGTTTCTTAACGATTTTCAAATGTTATTGCCTTGGCTAAAATATAAAATACATTATATATTTCATTGTGGCATACGGTATATTCAGAATATATGTAATTATCATAAAACTAGAATGCTTTTCGTTTAAACCAGTGATAAAAAACTAAATTATAACATAACATAAACATAACATAACTTCACGCCTGTATCCCCGAAGGGGTAGGCAGAGGTGTATTACACACCCACGATTCGCCAGTTATGTTAAGGTCCCAATGGCACATTGTTAAGCGAGCGATAATTAATATTTATTAATACACACATAACTACGAAAAGTCAGAGGTGTGTGCCCGGGGCGACTGGGGATCGAACTAGAGACCTCGTCTCAGCAGTCCGTTACGTACGCCACCGGGCTATCGCCGCCCGGGCTAAATTATGACACGGGGACAGGTAATTGCAGAAATGAAGTATCTAGTAAGTAGGTATGTAAAACGTTTATCGTTTCGAGAAGGTTACATCGCCTAAGGTAGGCAAGGTAATAAAACAACTTGTGAGATACAAGCATACTATGTAACGTGAAAGTCTTTACGGCGAATAGATATAGAAAAAAATAATCTACTAATTTTTAAACTTTCGCGTTCCATGATATACAATAATGTTAACGGGAATTAACGCGATCGTGTACTTATAGGTATAGTTTGGATTGGTAGTCAGCCTGTAACCTGGTGGAAACGTCAGGAAATCCAAAGGTATGTATTTACATGATCGCGTTAATTCCAGTTAACGTTTTTGTAAATGATAATCTAATTTCAGGTGCATATATAATATTGTATGTCAGCTTGACTTTCTAGGCATTTACACATAAAAGCCTATGAGAAATTGAATTAGGCGTTACATGGTAAAAATACATTGTAAAGTACCTATTAGCTCACTTTTTACCTAACGCGACTGAGGATGTTTCGTGTAAGGCGAAACTCGCTTCGAAGTTTCACTTATTGTAGCGTAAGCTCGCAAATTACCTAAAGCCTTGTACAGACAACGCGTTCCAATATACGCGTAGCCGGCCATGCGTTGCCGGCTGACCCTGAGCTATGTCCGGTTTCGAGATGGCCCCTTCGGGTTTGGGAACCACGGTACCCCGTCTTGCCCCCGGAAAGAGGTCACCCCGGCCTACTTCTGCTAGATGGGGCCGCCTGTCACCCTCAGATCTGCCCTCATGGAGGACGGAGGTCGTGGTCAGTGACCTTCGACTATACCATAGAAACACAAAGTTGCAAAGTAAAAAACAGCCTAGCTTATATGTACAGGTAGCCCTACTATCCTATTTTACAACAGGCAGTGGATGTTCAGAACAAAATAGGATTTGGTATGGATTCGTCGATTTGAGTCAGCCAACGTGCATTCCCACGGTGGATTGTTAAAATACATAGTTGTTTAATTGTACAGAATTTTATTGCACGACTTTGTCGCTTGATCTTATTATGCTTACATGGGTTCATTCCGGGAAGTCCGATATAAAGACACCTGATTGACTGCCACCAGTGAAACTGACACGGTTTAGTTGCTTGCGTTGTATTTTCCAATCGCGCAAACTGTGATGTAATGGTTTTTATAAACAACTAGCGACTCGGGTCCCGGCTACGCCTGGGAATATATTCGTAAAAACATCCTATGACTCGATTGCAGCGCCATCTACCAACGCCAAACAATTTTTGAAGTGAGTTGTACACCGTGTCAAAATTTGAGGTTAATCGATGCAAAAGTCACTATCATTCACTTCACTAATCACTATTTCTCAGGCAACTCTAGGACTATAAGAGTATGTTTATTTGTTAGCAATAATAAAAAAATTGATACTCTAACGTGTAAAAAAAAATACTAAATCGTTTTTTGTCTACGAGTTTGAATTCT
Source organism: Cybosia mesomella (assembly GCA_946251805.1). Taxonomy (NCBI): domain Eukaryota; kingdom Metazoa; phylum Arthropoda; class Insecta; order Lepidoptera; family Erebidae; genus Cybosia; species Cybosia mesomella. The sequence goes on from OX276406.1 coordinate 8,990,775, forward strand.
TCATTGTTCTTGATCCTCACTCTTCTGAAAGGTTTAACTGATTGAAAGGGTCAGATCTCAGACTTAAAGAATACGGAGTCTGAGGTACCTACAGATATACATACAGGTGGTAGGTACGTTTGGAGATAGCTATGCTACCATCGCAGAGCTTTAGAGCTCCCACAGGATAAAACATCTATTGCTACGCTATATAAATAATAAATAGTAGCAGTGCTTGTGAAACGGAACCAAGAACATTTTTATTTATTTTTGTAAGTCGTTATATTATCTTTACCGATATAAGTCGATTTGTTACCCTATCTAAGGAAAAGGGGGAATTACCAAATCATGTATAACTGATCATTCAATATCAACTCGCATTTAATTCTTTGTTATAGGCCGACCGGTACTGCTGTACCGCTCCCTAGGAACGCGCGCGGCGTGGTGGGGGATAGGGTAGGAAACAGCAAGAGTCGATGAGATCGATATTGTCCGACAGATCTTAAGATATCATTACTAGTTTGAACGCCTGATATTAATAAAATACCCTATTTAATCATTTTTGGCCTTCACGCCAGTCGTATACATGTATTAAATTTTTAATTGGATAGGGATTTTTTTAAATGAGTATACCTAAACAATTTATTTAATCATGACAGACACGTCTGTCGGACCACGAAGTGATCCTATAAGGGTTCTGTCTTTTCCATCTGAGGAATCCTGCGAGCGCGTGAGCCGCCGCCGCCTCCTTCTGCGAGCATGTTATGCTCGAGAAGGAGGTGGCGGAGGCGGTAGTGGAGGTAGCGTGCATGTTACGGGCTAACCCGCAACATCTTTGCCGCGCGTCGTAGGTGACTCAGGCGCCGGAGGTCGTTCAACGACTTCCGTACTCCATGAGCGCAGGCCTGACGGTGGCAGGTGAGGCCACCTGTCACCCCAGCAGAAGCAGGCTCAGTCAGCGGGGCGACTGGCGCCCCCCCCCCCCTTTGCGGGGCAAGATGGAGACACCGTGGTTCCCAAACCCGAGGGTGGCATCTCGAAACCGGAGATGGTCCTGGGACAGTCGGGGTGCGAGGGAAATGCCTTATGGACCCACCTTACACTCCGGAGTCTGAAGACCCAAGACGGCGTGCGGTTTTAGTCGTTTCAAGCCCGACATAACCCCCGCTGGCCGGCGGGAATTTCCGCACAAAAAAAAAAGGTACGGAATCCTAAAAATGAAGTGCCTTTTAATTTCCGAAAGAAAAAATATACGCATACGCAAGGCGCGGTACAGCGGTCTCGTTCGGTATATAAATACTGGTTCCGTATAAATTTTGTGAACCTATTAAAGCAAAAAACATCTGCGCGGCATATGCGCGAAATATTCGTTTCCCGAGGGTTGAAAGCAGGTAAGTCAGTACTTTTTAGTGTTTTAATTCGGTACTTTGTAGCGTTGTCGAAGTCGCTTTTGACTAAATATTATACTCAGTCTTAAATATAATTATATTTTGATGCGTACTTTTTATTTCACAAGAGACATTGATCAGTGAAGGACTTTCAAAAAAGGTATTTACATTATTCTCCCCCAAACCGTGGTTCCCAAACCCGAGGGGGCCATCTCGAAACCGGAGATGGCCCAGGGTCAGTCGGGGTGCGAGGGATATGCTCTATGGGACTCCGCTACTGAATGTCGAAGTTTAAAATGTCGACGTATGTTAGTTCTAAAGTACAGGATTTCGATGTACGCCAGTTCGAAAGTTCACTGCAGCGAAGTATGCAAGGCCGACGTATGAAATTAATTTTCTAGGTGGTTAAAAAAAAAATAACCACGAAGGCTAAGGCGGGAGCTCCGCTCCGCTTCGCTCCCGCCTTAGCCTTCTAACCTAACCTATCCGAGTCGGGGTACTCTGAGTCGGGGTGTTAACAATAATGACGTTGGTATGCTTTCGAACTAACGATACGTCGGCCTTGCATACTTCGCTGCAGTGAACTTTCGAACTGGCGTACATCGAGATCCTGTACTTTAGAACTAACATACGTCGACATTTTAAACTTCGACAATCAGTAGCGGAGTGGCTCTATGGGCAACCTTACACCCCGGCGTCTGCAGACCCGAGACGGCGTGCGGTTTTAGTCGGTTCAAGCCCGACATAACCGCCGCCGCTGGCCGGAATCCGAAGGGATTTCCGAACGAAAAAAAAAAAAAGTTATTTTCATTATTTAAGCTTGTGGTAAGCACCAATCGCTTTTACATTTCAATATATCATTTAAATAGGCGGTTACACTTGAGAACTCATCCTAGCACAAAAATATTCAACCTAATATTAAATAGTAGCCGACTCAGAAAACTTCTTTCCGCCTTATAATCAAGTTATGTTGGCTGCCTTATCAGCTGATATATTACATATTAATTATCTTAATTGCTAGATGTGCACAGTATCCCGAGGGGCCATCTCAAAGCCGTAGATGGCCCAGGGTCAGCCGGGGTGCGAGCCAATTGCCTTATTTGGTCACCTTACACCCCGGCATTAGAGATGGTGTGCGGTTTTGATCGGTTCGAATCCGGCATAGCTACCCCTACTCTGGCCGGCGGTAGAGTAACGGTGGAGACTACAGCATAAAAAAGGCACCGCGGAGATAAATCTAAAAAATCAAAGGTCATGAAAATCGGTCCGCCCGTTCTCGAGTTCATCGCGATCATCACTAACACAAACTTTGTTTTATATATATTTAGATTAGTAGATTACCAACAAAGTGGCCTGTATATACTTTTAAAAACAATAAGTCAAGCCTTAACACGCTTTGACTGAGAAAGGTAGCAACCTATCTCAGTCAAAGCGTGTTCACAATGGGTAACTCCCGTCTCTAAAGCTGACTCATACAGACATGTGCAGCTGCTGTTTGAATACACAGCACTGTAAACACTAACCTGCAATATTTATCGTAGGTTATTCACCTATGATTTTCCCAGCACCGAGTGGGTCAAGTGGGACTAGGCTTCTAGGCTAGACTAGGTTAGTTATCAACCTCTTCCCCAGTATTGATGTAAAGTAGCTGTGTGCTTTTCGTATATATCGTATGGATTTATTTAGAGCAACTTCCCCTACTTTCTTTTCACCATTCATGCCCGTCACTATTCCCGTCACCTTCTCAAAAAGGTGGGAAGGCACGAGTAACATATCTGGTGTTGCAAGCATTCATAGACCTTGATAATCGCCGACATGTCTCCTAACTTTGTTGAATTTTAAATAGCTACCTACATGTGTTTATGTTACTGGTCCGCTCCTATGAGCCGTAGCGTGATATTAAATAGCTCCTCGTCAATAAGTCTCATAATAAGTCATTCTATGAATCATTGCAAATTCCAGATCACGCTCACAAAACAGTACTGAATCAACAGTTCTAGTGTTTGCAAAGACACATCACGTCACTACGCAGTTACATGTACTGAAAATTAAATGAGCAAAGAAAATGATAGCAGACTAACAAATGGCTGGGCATTACGCAATAAAGTGCCATTCTATTGTATGATTTTATTCCAAGTTCAAACGGAAGCATTAAAATTCTTTCTACGTTCACACAAAAGAATAAAGTTTTGAGAATCGACCTGATGTTGGCTTGGCCCATGAGAATCGAAACACAATAGGGGCATCGCAGGGCTGCCAGCTATCTGAATGTAAGTCTCAATCATTCACTAGGGGGACAGCTGTCGCAAGTTTAATGACACCTTTTTCGGCATTCTATCGAATGTAGTACAAAAATAATGATATAATAAAGCTATTTCTTGGAGTTGTGAAGAGTTTTTTTTTTATATAACTTTGCAAAATTACTTTTAGTTTTGTAGATTGATTGATTGATTGATGGAAATTGACGATTGAAAAGTTGCGAACTCGTCTTTCCTTCTGAGCTCAAAATTCAAACTTGAAACTAGCATTCATCTTGGAGAGGTTAACGAGGGATGTATGAGGTCCCACTAAGATCTACGGTCCCCAAGTCAACCTAGATAAGCAAGCCGGTGCACTTGCTGATCAAATTGACAGACATGGCTATGGTACAGGCTTTCCTATCGGGGTTGGCAGGCCGAACGGCAGTCGCACAGTGAAAATTTGGAATGCGATCAGGCTTGACACTCGAAGAAAAGGAACTCTGATCACAACTATTTATAAACCACAGTAACCAATTATCTACCATCAGGTGAATTCAGGTGAGGCTTATGCTTATTAGCTACGATAATAGTATCCATGACGAATAAAGTGTTTCGGAACCAACTCGTACATTGATTCAATCAGGAATAGATTGGACAAGTTGGAAATAGTCTTTGGTTTGTCAACATTCTGTTGTGTCTCGTGTGCCAAATATTGACCGACTAATCAATAACGTCACAGGAATGGAACCTATCAGGATAGCTCCCATGGTGGACGTTTTTGTCCACGCTTTTTATTCGAGATATGATGTTTGTGTTTAATGTTTTCATGACGTTTGACGTAAATCGCTAGACAGATCTTCAATATTATCCATCATTTGGATGAAATTATATTTTTTCCCAGACATCCATGACGCGATATTTTGAATGAAAAAGTTGAAAATAAGAAAATCTGTAACATTTTACGATAAAATACTTGTTGTGTTTCTCTATAAGAAAACTTGAACATCAATAAACCAGGATTTATCTGAACATGAAAACTGTTCGAGTTACCCGAGGTGCCCCCGGATGCCCTGGAAACTAGGACAATACCGGTTAGACCTAGACGGATCTCAGTTCTACTTTTAGATTCAATTTTTAATAAAATTCCATTTCTATCTATGATATTATAAAATTGAAAATTAGTTATGTCTGTACATTGGAGATACTTAAAAAACAATACTTGACTTAAGTACAAAGAACGATTTGAGCAAAAAAAATTTTTTTAAGTCTTGTCTGTTTATCTGTTTGTTCGCGATGGACGCAAAAACTACTCATCGGATTTTAAAGATTTTCTTTGTTAGAAAGGTCTTGGTCAGACTTAAATCTGCCGTATGTTTTCTTTGCAATTGGTTAAATAGAACCGGAGATATGGCCAAAAACGATAACCGAACTCCGCGCGGGGGGAGCCGCGGGCATCAGCTAGTAAACTATACGATGAAATAGTAGAATATAGAATGCTTCTATTCAAATTTTTTATAAAGTCATCAACCGCTGGTGTGTGCAACGACCAATGACTTGTCACTTGGCTAGTCATATACCTATTCCTTTGCCACCCAAGATGTATGAAATAAAAAAAAAATAGCATCTGATTTTAAAAACGAAACATGCAACTCCAATTAAACTGTAAAGTTAGCACATGTAAGTAAGTTCACAGCCTTATAATCGAGAGGTCCCGGGTTCGAATCCTGTTCATTACACTACCGAAGAGGTGAACCCACTTCTAAAACAAGCGATTTTAGTAATGCCAGTTACATTTTTTCTTTCTCGCAAAGTTTTTTTTTGAAATTTTGGCAGGGTATTGTTTCAATTTTTTATATATTTCACAAATTGCATTTGCTATGATAAGGAATTGTTAAGAATGGCGCAAACAATTAGAGCTAATTCGGAATAAGCCAGCCGTGGTAAGGTCCAAATAGAGACGGTTCTGTAGTAATCTGAAGTTAGAGCCAGAAACGGAAAACGGAAGCAACATACCGGTATTTAACCGCTTATTTACCGTAAATGCTATCACTATTCAACCCTTTTCAATTATACCGTTATTAAAATAAAATGTTAATTCTTTACCGAAAAACAGGGAATCAGTTCGATTCCAAGGACATAGCCGATATTGTCGCATTGCGGCGAGCGCCTATGTACCGTGAATTAACCGGTTAAGTACTGAAAAATATTGATAACCATACTGAAGTATTGAAACCGAAAATATATTATAAAATAATGATAATCAGAAATCAGTAGAAATTACGTGATATCAGCTAAGTTACGTTCAGATATCAATAATTTTCGTTACTTCCTTATCTAATACGGGTGAAACTGAGGTGTTTAGGCGGTTCATACCACGAGTTATTGTTACCGCGGTTCGAATCGCCCCAAGACACTATTTGCGTTCGGGGTGTCATACCATGGTATGAATCGCCGAATGGAAAAATGTTTCGTTTTTTCACTGATGTTGATACTATAGAGATAAATACGAGATCGATAAACTTCAACACTGTTTCACCGAGAACCACGAAAATTACACATGTTAGTGTTTTTGTTTACGCAGAAGCTTCGCTCAATAAGAGTACCTAACCTTATACCCTCTACATTGGTGAGATTTTAATGAACTTTTCAAACGGAAATATTATCCCCAGGCAAAACCACGTTTTATAGTTTTTTTATACCACTCAGGTGACAGACAAGCTCACGGCCCACTTGATGGGAAGCAGTTACCGTGGCCTATGGATGTGTGCAACACCAGGGGCATCACACTCGCGCTGCCGACCCTCGAGTATCATGCATGCTATCTAACTAACTTCGTTTATATACCCACCTATATTTTGGTTGTCTCTCTTACCATACACAGAGATTACAAATGACAACCTTAAATAATTGCCGAGTCCAATCCACAAATCTCATTTTAAATCGAAACGACAATCGAATATCGACTTTCTACATAAGCAATAAGAGTTAAATAGTCCATCAATGAGCTAACTACCTGGTTGGAATGCGATTTTGGCGTGTCGTTTTGCGCAACACGATAGAATTGCATCTGTGTATGACTGGTTTCGATAGAAATCTTTATGGGAAGAATTTAGCTCGTATAAAATTACAGGTAATGATTGAGTTTGTGTAGGTTTCTTTTTGTGGTAATGCCGCTTATTGTAACGGTGAGGTGGTAGGTACATGGGGTGTACGCATGAACGGCTTTTGAATTGTTGTTATCTGGGAGGTAGTGAATCCCAAACTGGATCTCACTGGAAATTTTAAACAACTTCCTCACCACAACCAGAACACGCATAATATATTATACAATAGCTCTTATAATATAATGGCAATCATAGTTGTTATAAGAAAGTTGACACACAACTGCAATTCAGCAGAGTGAAGAATATCCACCTTCTTTTTGACAATTGTTAGGATTCGAAATGAAATGAAATGAAATGAAAGTTTATTTGTCAGAATATGGGTATGATATCAATACATTACATAGATTTGGTAACCGTGATAATATATATTGAGATGGCGTTACACTAATAGGTTATCTTCTTCTGATAGGCTTTGTTTCTGTATTCTGTACGCCGTCTCGGTCTTATGACGCCGGGGTGTAAGGTTCGTATCCCTAAGTATGTAAGAGCATATCCCTCGCACCCTGATTGACCCTGGGCCATCTCCGGTTTCGAGATGGTCCCGTCGGGTTTGGGAACCACGGTGTCCTCGTCTTGCCCCGGTTTGGGGAAAGGGCGCTAGTCGCCCCGCCGTCCCGGCAGGTATATAACCTGTTAATGGATGATGGCGACCAAATATGTTGTTAAATTAAAACACGTACACTAAACCAAAGGAAATATCAGACAGTTGCAAATTATCCGTCTAATTTGAACCTTGTCACAGTAACTGTGCTCTCGTACCATAACTGCAGGTGTGCGGTTGCACCTTGCACTGTGCCCATATCTTACGTTTGAATATGTAATGCCTTAAGTCGTAAAGCGGAGATTATGTGTTTCAAGAGTAAAGTAGTTAAAGAATAAAATTAAAAATATGATACGAACGTAGATATATACTATTCAAGTTACAGAATCGTTGGATTGTTTCCGGTAATTGAAGTCAAAATGTTGTTTAGTATTCCATAAAATCACAAGAATGCACCTGATCACACATGAGTTCTCACGTAGTTCCTACTTAATGAAATTAATTTGGATAACTCAGTAAGTATGTACTTATCTATTTTATTGTGCGCCCACCTGTGACGGATCCTGACTCCAAAACTATAATAAACATTGCAAAAGAACTGCAAAGGGCATTAGTTGATAGTAAATAAAACTACAGTAATAAAGAAACGTAAAATTTTACAACAATTAAAATCAAATTATTTGCACTAAAATATGATTGAACAATACAAAATCTTGAACCATGAAGTCCGCAGTAATTAAAAGAAAATAATAATGTGTAAAGTTGGTCTATATTTATTTTAGTTTACATATAACATGACTTCACGCCTGTATCCCCGAAAGGGTAGGCAGAGGTGTATTACACGCCCACTATTCGCCAGTGATGTTAAGATCCCAATGTAATAGGGAGCGAGCCTATTGCCATCTATCGGGCACATTATTAAGCGAGCGATTATTAACTCGCTAAAATATATGCATAGTTATTGTTATTATATTATGTAAGTCTTTAAATATTGTATAAATCTTTCTTTAAGATAAACTAAAATATTTCTTTCACAACCATTTACACCATATTTGACGGCCTTTGTGGCGTAGCGGTAGTGCATTTGACTGCTACGACAGGGGGCGCGGGTTCGATTCCCGCTCAGTGCAAATATTTGTATGCATGAATATGTCTATTTGCATTGGTCTGGGTGTTTCTATGTATAATATGTATGTATTTACAACAAAAAAAAGTATATAAGCATGTTTATCCGTGTTCTAGAACCCATAACACAAGCTAGTTAAACTATGCTTACTTTGGGTCTAGAAAGCGCTGTGTAGAATGTCGTAGAATATTTATTTATTTATTTATATACACCAATAAATAGACATCAAGGTACCACGTCCCCATCATCCATTCCATAAATTCATGAAGAATGTATTTTTACAAAAACCTTTAAATGGTATTACATAAATATGTTACAACTGGTGTTGAACCCACGAACCCACGGACAGCAGTTGTACTCGCTGCTTACATAACATTGTATATGATTTATCTTGATACAGGTTGAATTTTTAAACTGGGCGTGCCGGCCAAAACTATGAGAATAGCGAAAAATGCTCAAAGAAGACTCGAACCCGACTTCAATAAAAAAAAGTATTTAATTTGGATTTAAAAGAAAAAAACAAATCTCCTAGCCAGGAGTCGAACCGATTGATTTTGAAAAGAAAAACACCCACTTTATTATTTTTTTTAATTTAGGACACGTCAATTTGACTTCACCTCGCCTGATGGTAAGCTGAAGGTAAAGTCTCAGAAAACAGGGTCACCATTACATACACGTACCATGTTAAAAATGGTGGCACTCAGCTTGACGGCCTCATCAGAAGACGATTGTCGTCGCAGCACCGCGTGACACCCACCGGTCCCACTAGTGCTGCGACCACAATCCCCCTGCCCGGCTATGCACTTGCTGATGACCCCTGAACGCAATCAAACCGACATTGGATTACTATGGAGGGTTTTTCGCAATCGTGCACGGTGGTACTCACTCGGCCGAATTTTGTGACAAATTTGTGTCATCAAATTTCTATCACCTGGATTTAATAAAAGTGCCACTAATAGGGAAAAAAAACTGGGAAGTAATAACATAGATAACATAGGATGTCATTATTTTGAATTAATTGAATGTAGATTTCACTTTAATGCCTGCCTCATTCTAGCGCTGCACCACTCTGGTTGACTGATAGAGAATGCCTACGGCATTAAGTCCGCCAATGTACTTTGTGCATGAAGTTAAATAAATAAATAAAGAAACATACGGCAAACTTAAGGAAATGTCTCATTATTAGCGAAATACTTCCTTTTTAATACGTTATTCCACCATAACTGATTAAAATTGTTCAAAATTATGGCCATTGTTCTCATACATAGTTGGATTCTACGTCTCAAGGATTGTTCTTCATTCAGCATTAGGTACAATATTATTGATTCCGTTTGCAATACAATATTATTGTGGTTCTTGTGGAACTTACTATACCGTGGGAAACAAATATACCGAAGGACCACACAATAAAGAAAAATAAATACTATGATCTCACAAACGAATTAATCAAAAACGGTTACGTGGTTAATTTGTGTGCAGTGGAAGTGGGAGCGAGAGGTATACCAGCAAAATCTCTCTATAACCTACTTAAAGATCTAGGCCTATCGAGAGCTACAATAAGCTCATTACTAGGACGAATGTCTAAAGCGGCACTAGTAGGTTCATATCAAATTTGGTTAGGTAGGGAGGGGAACTTGGGTAGTGAAGGTGAGTGTTGATGTACATCAACAAAAGGGGCCCCTTCTAAACCTACACTTGGGTCGCAAGTCCCAGGCACTGCCCCGAGTTCCCAACTCAGCAACGCGAAGCATCCTTCACCCGCACGGAGAATCCATGGATTGCTAAGAATATTGGCCTCTATACATACGTGTCTTGTAGAAAAATCCACTCTGTATATGGATCTTTGGTCACATAATCTAACATCTTTAATGTCGCCTTCATTTAAATAACTACTATCACTTACGTGAGTCCAGCATTTCTGATGATAAGTACGGTAATAAGAACTCGTATACATATACCAATATAGTTAAATACGTTCCACTTCGTTTAGTTATCCAGTTCAACTTCCTTCGCAGGTGTCAACCAATCTGTAATAGTAACTAATTTCAAATTTAAATAAACTCAAAAGTATGAGCAGACACTTCTTATTCCAGAAACGATTACTAATTAATTACTCAATGTTTATGTTTGTTCACAAATTCGACTCTAAATGTTTATTCCTTTTGAATCCTTAATCACAGCCATTTAGGAGCATCTCCGTTAAATACAGATTAAATTGAGATTAAGGTAAGCAATCATTGCGCATGTGTACATTACGGGACAATTTTGTAGGGTTTATTTTCAATTTATTTTTAATTAATACTGTTTAGCATTTTGATTTGAATTAGAGAATTGGAAAGACGCAGTATAACTAAAATAGGAGGTTTTAACTACCAGAGTACTTCCAGAGAGGATGAACGGGGGAAGTAAAGGTACAATTTCAGCTCATACTGGTCTGGAGTACTTATAGTAACATAGTAGTAAACTGTATATGTATGAAGAATGTAATGAGAGTGAATGAAGCGAGAGAACTATGTCAGGATCGTGGCAAATGGAGATCGTGATCTCTGCGTACCCCTATAGGAAACAGGCGTGATTGTATGTATGTATGTATGTAGTAGTAAACTTCACAAACATTCGAGCACTTAGGTATTACTTTCAGGTATATCTTTGTTGTACCTTAGCTGTTTTTTTTTTCGTGCGGAAATCCCTTCGGATACCCCCCCGCCGGCCAGCGGGGGCGGTTATGTTTAGTGTATACCTAAAGCCAGCTCTACACTCGTAGGTTCGCGGTGTGGATCTTGCGACAAAGTATTTGCGTTGGGTTCCCCTGTAAGCACTGCGAGTGTAGAGAGCGATTTTTTTATGATTACGCACAATTTACAGATTACGCACAAGTCGTAGCTCGTAGCTAAAATACACAACCACGGTTCATAGCAAATTTTCGTCAATGATAGTAATCGACATCAATTTTAACTAAACTGTGTTATCACGTTGTACTCCATTACTACCATTGATGAAATCTGCTATTTATATTTATTTTTTACATTGGGAATTTAAGATAACTGGCGAATTGTGGGTGTGTAATACACCTCTGCCTACCCCTTCGGGGGTACAGGCGTGAAGTTATGTTATGTTATATTAATCCCTCCCACACGCCCACTACTGTAACTACTGTACACCAGAATGAACAGCAGTGATGAACACACCGAGTAACGATACTCGGGAAGTCCCAAGAAAAGTTAAACTGTCTTGATACCCCCAACGCAATTAATCAGAAAAAAATTGGAGGAGTTTTAAATATAATGAATCCGCTTTCCCACTTCTTGATCCCGCTCAAGTGATAATTATTTTCTAAATTTACAAATTGCAAGAAAAGAAGAAAAGCGTATTCGAATTCCAGCTAACGTCCCGCACCAGTTCGAAATAGTAATAATAAGAGACTTGGCAGCTATCGGTCCACGTTCACTTAACATTAATTAAATATTGATGCTGATGAACATTTTATTGTATTCCAGAATCACTGTTTAAAATCTACACAGGTATTTAATGAGATCTCTTAATGCTTCAAGCAACAATTGATGAAGTGGAAAGCGATACTACAAGCATTCTCAATTGTTTAAAGTTATTTACATCAAAATGATCTTGCAAACCTATTTATACTTGACTAGTTTTCACAATTAGTTGAACCCGCATTCTAGTAACAATACGTCAAGAGACTGGATGGGTGTACCGAAAAGGAAAAATTAAAAACTTAGACAACTTTCTATCTCGGTGGGCGAGATAGTAATTTGTTCAGGTTATAACCTAAAATGCTCGAAAATATTATTAATGGGAACTTTAAATATTACTAGTATTACTAGGCTGGGATTTGAACACGTAATAATCCCAAAACCTCCGGGATTTGCTCTTGCTTAATTGGCAGAGACTGAAGCGAACTGTCCTAATTTATTAAAATTTCAGTATGATGTAAGTATCGTCACAATTTCAATAAAATAGGACGATATTATAATCCCTCTACCAGAATAATAGGAAACTTAATAAACACCGTTTGCGTATGTGAATGTTATCTGTATGAGTGTGTACAATATGCAAACTAGAGAAGGTCAGGCTGACATGCTGAAATGGCAACGAAACGATTTAGACATCTTGCAACGAGACGGTAAGTAGCGACATCAACTTGTTAAGAAAGTACTATCACGGTAAAGGTAGCGTACCCACTCTAGCCAAATGTTCGCTTGTAAGCTGTAGTACAACATTGAACACATGGCCTTAATTCTACTTCCTTCCCGGTTTCTTCTCGGTTTCCTTCTACCTTGATACAAACAGCTCAGGAACGTCTACCTTACTACAATCCACAATGCATTATGCAACGGAAGGTTCTCTGACAGTTGATGGTAGACACACACGACGACTGACAACCCTAATGGCACATTGTCTGGAATACTGTTGAAAAATGGAACACGTCTGTTCAAGGGATTGTTATATTGTTTAGTGTGATCTTGAAAGTTTAGTTGGTGTACACAGGTAGCAACTTTTTGTAAGTAGCTACTATAATTTTTATGATATACGATACCATAAATATATAAATACTTTGATAGATAGTATCGTATATATTACTAGTTAACGCCCGGGGCTCCGCTCGTGTGAAATACTGTTGCTGTATTTCACGCGTCCCGAATCCGGGCTCTTTATCCCGGGGACAGATTTTAGACTATAATCTATCTTTGTGCTGAGTTTTATTCAGATCTGTTCAGCCATCTATCCGAATACAAAAGTAAAATGCACATAACACGCTCTATCTAGTTACGTATCTATCAAAATTCATGTTTTGAAGTATAGCAGATTATATATTTTTAGTCACTTTTAAACACCAGTCTAAAATGAGTAATGAGACCATATAGACTGTATACATTAGAAAACTGCATTATATCAACATACAAACTCACACAGATGTAGAAGTTCAACAATTAGTGTTATTTCATGCCCCTTTACACATTCTGGTCACACACATAAATATATGTGTGATATCTACATAAATATTCAGTGTTTTTAAGGTGTAACTGGTTTCATTTAGAATGCTGAATCATTGAGAGAATTTTAAGTAACTCGTCCGAATCAAACGTGAGGTGGATGACGAATGTCAGAGAAGTGTTTAGCTCAACTTTGGGTTGGTACCTACTACAGTTCCAAGAATACACTTATCCCGCGGCTCCTCCCGTGTGAAATAGTGATCCCGTTCCTGCGCCCACAGGAAGCTATTCCCGGGATAAAAAGTCTAAGCTATAATTTATCTTTCTGCCAAATTTCATCCAGATCCATAGTAATATAGACAGGAAGTAGTTACTGAAATATTCTATTGAATATAACAAAGGAAAGTGAAGTTAAAATGTTGGGTTTTATCAATTTAGAGTGAGCTTATGAACTTAGTATTAAAATAGATGATATGTTTGTTTGACCCCCACCAAACCGTCTAGATGGTCACATATTTTCGTAGCAACGCAACGTCTGGATTATGGATGTATATTTCAATCAATTCTGTCTGTAACACGCATTAAGATGGAATTCCCTCAATTTAACATCTGTAATCATTGTTCGCAATCCCAATAGCGAATCTTTCTTTTTAACACTTTTAAATCATGTCTGGTCTTCCATAATAATAATTATTCAGTTTCGTATTTGAATATGGAACTGGCAGATATTATTTTCTTATTATTTTCCATAATGAAACATTATTCTTAATTCCGAAAAAATCAGAAAATTAAAAAAATTCAATATCAGTGAAGGTAGGCAGAGCATAATGTAATTTCGGTTTGAATTTGAATTGAGAAGTGTATTTCTATCTTATGAAACCGCAGTTAAACAATATAAGGTGTCACAAAATTAGGTCTCTGAATTTGATGAGATGACTTGGTATCGACAAAATATGTATTTGAAACAAAAAAAATCCGTTCCCGCAGGGGGAACGCACAGGTAGATTTCGTGAAGCAATTAATATTATTTTATATAGAGAACTACGGATTTTAAACAGTTTAATTTTTTTTTCTCGAAAACGGTAAGTTTTAGCGAAAAACTTTTCTGACATTTATTTTAGACTTAAAAATGGCCTATCGATTAAAAATGTTTGCGACGGCAAGAATGTTCACCGGTTAGAAGTTATGATTTTTTTCCCGAAAAATTTTGGTTTTTCCCCCCTCCACTTTTAGTTAAAGTTTTAATCTTATAGGTTTATTATTAAAAGTTGTTGGTATTCATGTATACTATGGGATAAAATTAGAACAGTTCGAATATCTGTCATGGAACGTGAAATTTGGAGGAAAAACTGATTTCACAAAAAGTGAGGCCCTACCGTCCCCTTAGGCCGGATTCCACCCGTTCACGAACTTAAACTAAGATCGGGGCAAAAATGCGACCGTGAGAGTGCCGCAAATTTTGGGAAGTGGAACCATACATACATATATATATATATATAAACTTTTTGACCAGTGGTCATTTCGGACTCAGGGGGTCATAACTAGACCTCCTATGAAGAAATTTTTTAAAAATTCGACAGTAGTCAAGAAACCAATAGGTAGATCGATTTCATCGAAATCTACCTAAAAAATATCGGCTAAAGTAAAAAAAAAAATAATTAAAAATTTAGCATAGTTTAACTAGCTTGTGTTATGGGTTCTACAATGCGGATAAACCCACTTGTATACTTTTTTTTTATAAATTCATACATATTGTACATAGAAACACCCGGACCAATGCAAATAGACATATTCATGCATACAAATATTTGCACTGAGCGGGAATCGAACCCACGCCCCCTGGTCGTTGCAGTCGAATGCACTACCGCCACGCCACAGAGGCTGTAAAAAAAAATGCACCGATGTGTTCGCCCGAGCTCCATGAGATGAAGGATAAGTTGACTACGAGCAACATCTCTCGTTGGACGTGTGTTTAGGTATCAGTAACCGCGTCGGGGTGCGAGGGATATGCTCTATGGGCAACCTTACCTTACCAACGTCTGTAGACCCGAGACGGCGTGCGGTTTTAGTCGATTCAAGCCCGACTTAACCGCCCCCGCTGGCCGGCGGGGGGGTATCCGAAGGGATTTCCGCACGAAAAAAAAGAAAGAAAAAAAAAGGTATCAGTAACCGCTTGCCTGCTTTGTGGGTTACCAGATGACATAATAATATGAATATATATAATATTGTGAATAAAACTAGAATTATGTATTGAGAAAAGGGATATTAGATGGAATTTTTATTTTTCATTTCCTGCTTCCCCTCTTCATGCGGTAAGGCGTGCATAGGCTACGGCAACCGGTACAACGTATATAGACTGTATGCTTGTTTGCTAACTAAATACTATAAAAAGTTCAACAGTCAGAAGACATAATATTAGCATATTATGATATATTGACAATATCAGTATCAATGCTGAATGCGGATATAAATTACAAAACTGTGCGGCGAAGCCACATATCTTCGCGTTCAAGATAAGCTTGTGTGCTTGATTCAATAGCGAATGAATAATGATGATACAATATACTGTGTCCTGTGTGTGACTACTATCGCTTTACCTACTATATAACATATGTTATCGCCAAACCATATCATTGCCCAACATAGCCTGAAAATAAGAGAAAAGTCGACTAAAATAACGAATTTCATGAATAATTCTTGTCACGAATTAATCACCAAAAGCATGTACCTAAAATCACAGTCGCAAAACGACAACTTCATAATTTTTCTTTTTCAGAATTCATGAATTATTCAAAATTCGAATAGCAACCTTAGTCAGCTACAATGTCCGTAGCTATAGAACATAGCCTTTTATTAAAGAAGATAGCAATAAATCTAATTCCTATGACGAATAGTATTAAAGGAATTTCGGTAACCCATTAATATCGGCCAGTGATGGGCAATGATTACACCCGGAGGGTTCCGAAGGAATTAAATCGATTGTCTGGTATAATCACCTGTAGGGTTGTCGTATTAGAGATTAGTTACGCTTCCTACTTACATTTAATTTCAATAAAGGTAAGGTGGTGTGTGTGATTAAGTAGAGTTTGTTACAAATTATATGACTGTCTAGGTCATAAAACATGTGATTAATAATTATTTATATTACTATTAGTTATAGTAATAGGCAACTTCTACTCATTGTTGGAAATCCTCTGTAAATAAATTATTTTGGGTAAAATAACACTATTGAAACATTACCTATTTGACATTCAATTCTTTATGCATGATTTTATAGTAACGTAAGTAACGTTATTAACTATTTATTAATCTGTGTTATTACTTCTGTTTCTTTTGTAATTGAAAAAAAAAGGTAAGTAAATGTAAATACAGATTCTACGTCTTTTTTAATTCCATACTTAATAATGTTGATTCACAAGTTACAAATACTGGTGCTTAAAGAAATCGTACTGAAGCTGAGGCGCTTGAATTACGATCGAGAAGATACGGTTTCCAAGAATACAGATTTGATGTACACCTAATGACAAATCCTTTCAAGCCACTCAATCGAATTAACAAGTAATCATGCCAACTTAAGTGGCATACAGTTTATACCACTTACATTCGCATGAGGAGTTAATATTGCAAAATAAACTGATTCACCCACAAGCAGTATTTGATTCAATTAAAGCTAATTTTGGATTTCGAATTATTGTGGGCTTAGGTAAACAATTTTTATTAAAATTGATTAAATGAGTAAGACACTTGAGTGACTTTGTACTAGAATCATTTTTGTAATTGTAAATTGATTCACTTGGTTTGGTGAAGTTAGTACAATGCCAAAAAGTCTTCGAACGTATGGAAATTGGTTTAAGAGGATTTTCCATCAGTGATATTATTATATTCAAATACTGTAACATCATTTGTGGATTATCCTTTAAGAAAGGATAATAAATATTAAGCTGAAGTTCTTATATCATTATAAGTGTATTTTTTCCTAAAAATAAATTACTCAGGTTGATTTTATTGATTTAAAATCCGGACATTCATTATTATAACAAGGATGTCTCTTGACCATGTAGTACTGATACTAAATTGGATGAATTGTGTGTTAAAGTGGATAACTTTTAAATATTTATTACAAACAAATTAAATATAAATGAAAGCTCAAATTATGATTAACCATTCACATTCAATTACTAAATATTCAACAGAACTTATCTTATCTCACTGCCTAGCGAACAAAGTAAACACAAGACTAATACTTATGAAGATAATTATCTATCATTTAAACAATGCCCGGACCGATTACACATTTCTCTTTGCCATCCTTGGGACTATTAACATTGTGACGAGCTTTCAATAGTGAATTGCTGTTTGGTTTTCCATTTTCAAACTTCAAATGGAACAGACACTTGGATAAACCTGAGTTACTGCACTTAATGCCAGTGATCGTTATCTTACAGTTCAGGAAACAAAAGCTCATGCTCGTATGAACCGAATGACTCAGTGTACGTGACTGTACTCTCTATTTATAACAGGTAATCCGTGATGCGTGCGACAAGATCCTTGTGTACATTTGCGCACGAAATCGATTTAGTATGGGATTCCCGAAATTACGATAACTGATACTCGTTCTATAGAATACTAATTTTGTGTTTTTTTTTATTAGTAACTTTACATCACACAAGCTGAATGGGAGTCAAAGAGTTATTCGTAACTAGCTGTTGCCCGCGATTCCACCCGCATGGTGTACAGAACCCGTTCCCGGGACATAAAGCAATCTATTCATGGGTTCAAACAATCAAGGGATTAGGCAGCGTTTTCGATGAGAAATCCTAGGCGGTTCGACTCTTTCCGACACTTTATTTCAACCATCATCATCCTTCTGCGCTTATCCCAAATTTATTTGGAGTCGGCGCAACATGTCCTTTTTCCATTCATCTCTGCTTGCGGTCTCAACATTAATTCCCTTCCTAACCATCTCCTCTTAGGTCTTCCTCTTCTCTTGTAACCGTCCACTTCCATACTTAATGCCTTCCTTACGATATTTATTTTACCCTACGCATTATTATGTCCGAACCAGGACAAGCGATTTCCTCCCAACTTTTCTGTTATTGGCGCTAATTTTAAACTTCCCCTAATATACTACACATCCATCTCAGCATTCGCATCTCTGCTGCATGCAGCCGTCTTTTATCCGTCGCCTTTTATTGCTAACAGACGGACAGACGCGGAGGATTTTTATTGTATAAAACGTAGTCATGAATTCGTCTTGAATTATACGTTTCTGGCTAACCACTGTGCTAATATACTAAATGTTTATAGGTATTTAAGTAAGAACTTGTTCAATATTCAGTGTTGTTCCTAGTTGAGACGTGTGATCACAGCATTCCTTTGCGTAACACATAAAGTACACTTTATGTTTCGAATGAGTATGACAAACGTTAACTAAATCCGTGGAATTGTGTTCAGCAAAACGACAATATTATTATTTTGTGTAGTAGTTGTGTTTTTATTTTACTCGTATTTTTTTTACTGTGATAATATAAGTAATAAGTGCAATATTTACCGCGTGTCCATATTCCACAGCAATATATTCCAGGACTACAAAGCCTGTGTTATTACGCTTTACTTTCATCCAGATATGTTCAGCGGTCAACGGGTGATCTTCTGGCGTACGTCACACATCTCTGGGGTGAGGCTATGGACAGGCATGACTATCAGCCTTGATATCGCCAAAGCCTTCGATAGAGTCTGGCACAGCTCGCTTCTTTCCAAGCTTCCGTCCTACAGTCTGCCTACTCGATTGTGCAATTGGGTTGCCAGCTTCCTTGCATGAGCGCAGCATCCGAGTTCTCTGTGACGGCCGAGCTTCAGAGTTCATGCAGGTTAATGCTGGCGTGCCTCAGGGGTCCGTCCTATCACCCACTCTCTTTCTTCTGCATATCAATGACATGCTGTCTACTGGCAGCATTCATTGCCAGACGATAGCATTCTGTATGAGGGATACTACGGACACCCTGCGGCCAAGCGGACCGATATTGAGGAAAACAGACGACAACTTGTCACTGAGCTCGACCAGGTCCTGACCCGCATTTCCCAATGGGGATCTGAGAACTTGGTCGAGTTCAATGCCAAGAAAACACAAGCGTGCGCGTTCACAGCTAAAGTATCCTCCTTCCTTCCTCTCCCAACTCTTCAGAACAAACCGCTACCACTGCAAGACCACCTTAACATGCTCGGAATGGACGTTCACTGCAAACTGAACAATAAAAACTACATCGAGAGCGTCATTAAAGCAGCTTCACGAAAACTCGGAGTTCTGAACAGGGTGAGACGGTTTTTCACGCCAGAGCAGCGGTGTCTTTTGTACAAGACACAAATTCGCCCCTGCGTGGAATACTGCTCTCATCTCTGGGACGGCTCCGCAAAGTACTTATTAGACGCTCTCGACAGATTGCAGCGGCGTGCCATCCGTATCATTGGGAGTTCTGAGATTACCAATAGCCTAGAACCTCTGCAGCTGCGTAGAGACATTGCCTCTCTGGCTGTATTTTACCGCCTTTACCACGGCGAGTGTTTCGAGGAGCTCTTTCAAATGATCCCACCTTCTCCATTTCGATCCAGAACAACACATGCTAGACTGCGATGCCATCCGCACACGGTGGAAACCATAGTCCCGAACTCAGCGGTTCGGTGCTTACTTTCTTTGTTAGATAAAGAGATAAAGATAAAGAGCTGGAATGCTCTGCCCGCGCACGTGTTTCCTTCTTCTTACAATCCCGGGTTCTTCAAGCGGGGCGTGAGAAAGCATCTTTTGAGACCGTCAAGGTAGGGGCTACCATTTTAGGATCGTCAGCATCTGGGATGGTGGCCCATATCTTCTGGACTTCACCCTCGCTTCTCACCATCCATCAATTGACGGAACAAATATTAAAAAAAAAAGCCAAAAAACATCCATCCGTATCTAAACTTGCATATAGTATAGACTAGTATAGTCTAATAGTAAATGAGATTGTATTTTACACATAAAATAAAAGTGTTGTTTCTCTATTTACTTTAACCAGAATATACTAGTGACTGAGTGGGAATTCAGCTAAGCAGTGGTTTACAATTTGTCAAGTCACCCCCAGGCGAAACTTGTAGGGTTTTCGGACGAGCCCCTCATGAAAATGTGCATATTAAACAGCTTGAAAGACAGACAGAAATGTTTTATAAATAAAAATGAGAAATTACCAAGGAGAAACCGGGTTTCTTTATAAATCTATAAAATATACTTGCTTTGTTTGAAGACTTTTTTTATTTTCTTATACGGACAGCCGTTTTAACCCTCCGTTTGCTCGAGGAGTAATAAAAGTGGACAGCGTGGTATAAATGCTTTGAAATGAATCCCAATAATGAAAAGTCGACTGAAGCGATGGCTAAGCAGTTAAAATTCGGTCATTTTTTTGTGTTCTTTTTTCTTCTTTTGCCTCGCTTGCCAGGCTTAGCTGTAAGACAGATTCGTATGCAAACCTCCAAATGCAAAATTCAATGGTGATCTCTTGTGATCATGACGTCATATCATGCTATTTAAAGGTATAATATAGGTAATCTATTTTGTTTTAAAACTGTAGGTCATCCCGTGATGACTGACAACCAAATTTTTTTAAGACCTGCCCCGCAGTTGCGATTCATACCTGAATTGCGGGACCTTCGCAAAACCTCGGTGATGTGGTTGCGAGTGCAACAGCTGTGCATGTGGTCGCGATTTTGATATCGGGTCAGACAAAAACTGACATTGGGTTTTTCTGGTGTTTCTCAATAATAGCTTGAAGTAAAACAAATAATGGTTTCTGTTTTTCTTTTCTTTTAGTACTTAGGGAAAGTGTTGAAATGAAATGCAATTTGGAAAAAGTGTCTACAGTCCATATATTAAACAAGTCCAGCCATGCGAGTAGTGTAAACTTACTAATTCAACACATTCATCGGGTCTAATGAACATTTTCTTATCTGCATTAACATCCGATACCATAGTTTATACAATAATTAACCCTATTCATGTTATAACTGCAAGACTGATTGGAAACAATTATCTTTATTTTGCTCACGCGTGTCACACACCACGTACGTACTGTGTGCTTGACAATTCAATTTACTAAACGCAGCACAGAATAATAACTGGGCAGTACGTAACTGGTGGAAAACTGGGCAATAACACGGAATTACATTTGAAAATTTAGATTTGATCTATATACTATTATAAAATTGTAAATTAGTTGTTATAATTGTTATATATTTATGTTAAATGAATGATTCTGAACGCAAAAATATTATTATATATTTTTTTTAGCATTCTTGCTTGTTTGTATGTTTATCTCTTTGTCCGCGATGGATGCAAAAACTACTGAACGGATTTTGAAGCGGTTCTTTCATTAGAAAGATCTTGGTCAGACTTAAAATCTACCGTATGTTTGATTGCCATTGGTTAAATAGAACCGGAGATATGACCAAAAAAGGATGACCGACCTCTGCGCGGGTGTAGCCGCGGCCATCAGCTAGCCATAATATGAAATTAAATCGAAATTCTTCAACCGAGCGGCATCCTGGTTGTATCCTAAACTTGCACTTTGTAGACTGTAGTCCGCTCCAAAATTAAGTTTATTTTAGTTTCTACGGGAGCGACTTCCGTCTGACCTACCAAACCCGTGAGGAAAGCCTGCGTCAGGGTCTCGTTCATCATTCTCAAACAGCAGGTGTAGGCTTGCATTTGAGGTTGGCCTACACTAGGTCCCGAAGATCTTGGTGGGGCCCGATGCACCCATTTAGTAGAATTTGAGTACAATGTAGTTAAACTGTGTTACATTTTCCACCATGATCGCGGTTCCTGTCAATGGCGACATCTGCTCTAAATGGAAGTAATACAAATTAGATCTGGGGGAATAGACAAAGTGACATTCTACTAGTGGAATCGCTTCGAAGCGAACCTTCAAAAGTTCGAAATGTATGGGAGAGACATTATTTGTCGACATGTCACGTGTAATAAATAATGTTCGCATCGTAGCGATTACACTAGTAGAATGTCACTTTGTCTACAGGCCATGTTTACATATCGATTATCGAGCGCTAAGTTGGCAACACTGGTTGAACTATAAAAATTATGGTTTCGAGGTATTATTTTACAGTCTTCCTCATGCCATCAACAATGACGTCATTGTCTTGTATATACGTCACGTCACACAATAGCCATAAAACAACAATGCGTAACATTTATGTATTTAATACAGATACTCCCATATAAATGGTCTCGACTATCTACACAATAGCTACGAGGTAGAGCTTGTATTTATACAAGGAACAATAGGCCTTATTACTAGATGCATGTGTGTTTAATTGCTATTTAAGCATAATTATTATACCATATGAAATGTTCAATGTTTGTGTTATTAAAGATAGTATTGTGACAAGTGTCGCAACAAATTCCAGATTATCATGAGTATTCCTTTATGGCGAAAAAAGATGTCCATACTTACAAAGCCACACCCAACCATATAATACCGGGTGTTAAGGAAATGCTCCCGAAAGCGAAGACAGGCTATAGAAGAAGATAAAGAAAAATCGAGCGATATTTTTTCGATTGGTTAATTCTTTTTTTGAATATATTTTTTCTTATTAGCATTATTCACGCTCCATCGTGTTAGTGCAGCTAAATGAAACGATAATTTCATGAAAAAATAGATCACTTAATCACTTAATGACGGTCTCTGTGGCGTGGTGGTAGTGCATTCGACAGCTACGACAGGGGGCGCGGGTTCGATTCCCGCTCAGTGCAAATATTTGTATGCAAGATTATGTCTATTTGCATTGGTCTGGGTGTTTCTATGTATAATATGTATGTATTTACAAAAGAAAAAAGTATATAAGTATGTTTATCCGCATTCTGGAACCCATAACACAAGCTAGTTAAACTATGCTTACTTTGGGTCTAGGAAGCGCTGTGTAGATTGTCGTAGAATATTTATTATTTATTACTTAAGCTAAAAAATTCATGCCACAATGAATATCGGTATGATGAAGTCACTGGTCGTTGACCCTGTGCGCCACGCAGGGTCAACGACCGGTATCATTTAGCTGTACTAACACGATGGAGCGTGAATAATGCTAATATTTTTTTTAAGTATTAGGGAGAAAAAAAATCATCTTCAGTACTATCGCCTGTCTTCGTTTTCGGAAGCGTTTCCCTAACACCCCGTATATTATTATAATTATATTATGAATCTCACATTTCGCTGCATCAGCACAAAATAGATAATAGTAACTGACATATTAGCTTATGCTAGTAATATTAATAAAGATAACCTCTACCATCGTCGTATTATCTATAATTTGTAGGTATGCATCTACCTCGTTATCAACTTTCATTACGAAATGTTCAAATAATTAGTCGTGAAAGGGGACAAAAATAAATAAAGAAATTAATTTAATCCGTTCAAATACAACTGAGTTCTCACGTTTTTTAACAATTCCATTTATTGAGTAAAATGTCTATTAATATCGTCTCTTATCGTTGGTGAAATTCAGCCTAACGAAGCAAGTTAAATAAATAAATATTCTACGACCAAAGCTTTCAATTCAAATATTTGAATTTCGAATATTTTCATCAAATTAATAATCACCAATTAGTCCATTGAAATGTTACATTTTTTAGGCTTAACCTTGCGTTTTTTAGAGTACGCAATTTTATTCTTTTGATGTGTAGGGGGGGGGGGTCAGTGTAAAGCTAAAACCAAGTTTGTGGGGTCGCCACCCTTGTCGAACGGCCACCATCTTGAAAATAGGGGTTGAAATGGTTTTTACGATATATCTCTAGAACTATTTATCTGATAAAAAAAATTTGTCAACATTTTTTTTTTCTAATTAAATTCTCTACAACTTTGGTCCAGTAATTTTTGTTTTTTTTTTATTTTGTTATTATAATTTTTTAAATTATTAATTTTGCAATATTATTAATAATGAATTATTGACTCTTTTCCCCACCACACACGAGGAAGAGTCTGGCATAATCCACGGTGATTTTCTAAATTTGAACTACTCCGTCCTCGGTCTTTTCGATGGACCAGGCTGCGGCTCAGCATCTGATCGGCTTTCTGAATTAAATATCAGTGGGACAACTGGAGAAGGAAGGGGTGTTAATGTCGGCGGTTCATCATCAAATTCATTTTTCATTTATTAATTCTGAGAGCCCCATTACGTTGCTGCAAGTCTCTCCAGAACAATGGAAGCACACTGCAGAACATTTCAGCCCTGCTTTTCGATATCCACACATTGATCCACAGTTTCCTTTGCATTTGCGAAAGATCAATTTTGGAAGCTCAGGGGGTGTCCAGCACCAGGTTTAGAGCTCTGCACTGGCATCAATAATTTTCCACATGTTTTTCCAGCCCCAGTCTTCAAGATCATTATTATTACCAAGCCACGACTGGACCTGATGGTAGACTCGGAAAGTATGAAAGCGACCTGTGTATTGTATTGGAGGCAGTGAAGATAAGTTAAATGTGCTTTTTGTCACTGCCTTGGCAAATTGTTTCTATCTTAGGCTGTCAAGAGAATTATCATCTTTATTACCACCGTATAAAGAGATAAAAAAAGTTTCGGAACATTTTCGCTTATAACTTTTTTATTTATAGTTCTACAACAAAAAGTTACTGTACCAAAGTTGTAGAGAATTTAATTTGCAACAAAAAATAGATGGACAGATTAATAGTTTAAGAGATATATCGTAAAAACCATTTCAACCCCTATTTTCAAGATGGCGGCCGTTCGACAAGGGTGGCGACCGCACAAACTTGGTTTTAGCTTTACACTGACCCCCCCTACACATCAAAAAAATAAAATTGCGTCCTCTAAAAAACGCAACCCCAAATGTAACTTTTCAATGGACTAAATGGAATTACTTATGTCGCAAAACCGTCAGTGTCAGGCAACTGTTATGGTTCGGTTGTTAGGACGTTGACACGCCTATCAAAAACCGCAAGACATTGTCTCTACAGAAAAAAGCTTCGGTGTTACCTTTTGCGAGCAACACGTTCTTTTCAGACCAGTTTTTTAGTTGTTTAATGTGTTTTTCTGGAGTACCTATAATTTATTTATGAATTTTTTAAGCGTAGAACCACAAACAGCCTTTTTTCTTCGATTTAGTATGACTATGTGGAGGGCTCTTATCACACTAGAATAATTTGCCATGTGCCATACCTTGCGCCGCGCGAGTAGACCGCTAGAGCATCAGCGTACCTTTTTTTTACGTGCGGAAATCCCTTCGGATACCCCCCCGCCGCGCCTGCCAGCGGGTGCGGTTATGTCGGGCTTGAACAGACTAAAACAGCACGCCGTCTCGGATCTTAAAACGCCGGGGTGTAAGGTTGCCCATAGAGCATATCCCTCGCACCCCGACTGATCCTGGGCCATCTCCGGTTTCGAGATGGCCCACTCGGGTTAAGGAACCACGGTGTCCCCGTCTTGCCCCGGTTTGGGGGAGGGACGCTAGTCGCCCCACCGTCCCGGCCTGCTTCTGCTGGGGTGACAGGCGGCCTCACCTGCCACCCCCAGTCCTGCGCTGTTTGAGGACGGAGGTCGTTAAGCGGTCGTTCTGCTGGCAGAAGGAGGTGGCGGCGGCCCAGGCACTCGCGCTCCTCACCTTTGCCGCAATCATGCTGCCGAGCGAGAGGACTCCCACCCCGATGGCCGCCACGAGTTCACGCCTCGGCGCCTCCCACGCCGGGCAGTCCGCCAGCGTGTGTAGCCCTGAGTCGGAACCCTCAGGCGTGGGCTCCTTCCTGATCCGATGCAGGTGGTCCCCGAAGCTCCCCTGCCGGAGATCACCTGCGTCAGTCGGTACGAGAGGCTTCCGTGTCGCCTCTCTAGCCAATCCTCCATGATGGGCCTTACCGCCGCTATTGCGGCGTGCCCTAGCATACGTCATCAATGGTCCACACAGTACTACCGCAAGGTGCACAAAGCACCGAGTCTGGAAAAGTGGTAGGTTCTTGGTCCTTTTACTAGACGTCAAAATTAACATAGTCTCCGTCGAAATAAGGGTATAATTTTAACTTAAAACAGAATATCTAGATGAGTAGGTATATCTTATTTATTATAAGCTTGTATTATATATCAATTAAAGTAACTTCAAGATATGATTATATTGCAGGAAGATTATGTAACTTCAGCACTTTAGACGAATGCCAATTTAAATTCAAACAAGCACGCACCTATTTCTACAATGCTGAAGTTGCAGGTCATAAACTTCGTAGACATGTAAATTTAATGTGTGTCTAATATTTGTAGACATTAATTTCATAATATATGAAGATAAACTACAAATTCAATTAGGAGGCAGATTGTAATGATAACGAACAAGTTAAAACTGAATTTTAAATAAGTAACCGCACGTGTAATTTGTTCGAGGTTACTGGAATTAGCTCCCCTCGACACGTGCAAAAGATGATTATACGAATAGAGCAGTTACCACCTCGCAATTGAAGCGCGCTTAAAATTTAATGTGTCTAATATTTGTACATATTAATATATGAGAATTAAACTGCAAATTCAATTAGAAGGGAGACTAATGATCATTAACAAGTTGAAATTGTAATTGAAATAATCACACAAAATACCTTGCATAGATACTCCTCGATATGCGAGAAAGCATTGAAACATTGTCAGTGTGAACATGAACAAAAAGTTCATAGTATATAATATCAACGTATAAAATCCTTTTTTTTTCAGCATAAGAACTGATTTAAAAAAAGGAGGTTCTCCATTCGTCAGCATATTTTTTTACACAATTTGTTGCGTTGCATTTGCGCATAATTCACAGGGAGGGGAGGGGGGACGAGCTACTTATAGTCGTCATGAATTCATGTTAAAAAAAAAGAATATAAAATAAAATCGGGCATTTTCGAACTGCATTTGCAAGTAATTAACAGAGCTTACTTTATGGAATTGAATCACTAGTATTTTATTATTATTATATAACATTGAATATTATAAAAAGACCATTAAAAAAATAATGCTTTTTTATGTCTTCATTTTTCATGTGCTAGTGATTACAATCTAGAGTAAGCTCCGTAACTAACACGCAAATGAGTAATGCTTTTTTTAATCCTTTTTTTAACATGCATTTTTGATTCAATTAAATTTTTAAGCATTTTGTATGCTTACTTTTTTCTCTGGCTGACTGACTGACTGACTGGTCGCGGGTTCAAGTCCCGTCCTAGATGTTCTCTTTTTCCGATCTAAATCTTTAGAAAAAATGCATTTTTGACTACTATAAGTAGCCCAATCTCCTCTATGAACGATACGCAAACGCAAATCAACACATTGTATAATGTTCAGCCATAATTCTTCACCGCATTGTCAGGACACGTCAGGAGGGGGTTCTATTTAAATCCGTCAAATAAATATCTGATGATAGGATCCATGATAAAATCATTAAATGACCCATTAAAAACCTGGATGGCTGATTTTAGTCAAAATTAAAAATAACAATTCCAACAATAAACATTAAGAACAAGCAAGTATTTAAACTTTAGTTTTATGAAACCGCTATTAGTTTCTTACCCAAACTTGATACTTTTGACAAACACCGGAAGAACTGTACAGTTATAAGCAATTTATTTTACATTATTATGCTTTTACATACCTCAATTATTATTTGAGGCATGTGTAAGATATTTCACTTATAAATTAGACAGGTAGTCGCGTAGGTAGTAATTAACGAGCAACGAACCTTGCACACTTGGCGATGACACTATTGCTCGATTAGTCATTCAAGTGCTGCTATCTACGAATAATAAGCTAACTCAGATTCTATAAGAAAATCGAAACGGCCAATTACCTGTATCAAAACACGTCAAGTGCACAGAATATCTAATAGAGTACGTATTTAAGAGTTTCTAGCTATGAGCGTAAGACTGGAAAAAATTCTGCTAAATGAATGCTAAAATTTCAGGCCTTTTGACAGATATTCATAATTCTAATCGATTGCTATCTAAAAAGTCATCTTTAATTTGTGGTGGAGCTACTTTTGGTAATATGATATATTAACTCTAATCTCTTTTTTGACGTGGGATATTTTTTATGCTGCTAAGATACGTGTGCAAAATTTCCAATTATGCTATGATAAATTATAATTATTTATAATTATGTCTTATAAATTTGAAACTTGATACTGACGTATATATAACTTATAAAATTAAAAAAATATTTAGTAGGCACAATTGAATGTTTAGATAGGTTGTAACTATTAAGTAATGTGTGGTTACGGTCACAGTATTATAATGTAAACGGCCCCTTATTAATTTAATTAATTGTAAAGATTGTGTTACTTAATATCGAGATAGTGTAATTAAAACCACCGTGAGATATTTTCATTAATGAAATAAATGCTTTTATATTCCGACTTTAGTAACTCAGTTTTATCAAAACACGGCGTAATTGGCCGTCACTAACGGGTTCATGGTCTATAAAAAACTTCTGAGATATTACTTTATTAGTTTTGAATGTGGTTACTTTTATATCCTACTAATCTTACTATTGCCTTTTTTCGTGTTGACTATATCAAAATTATAATCTAAAAGACTATCAAATCGGTGTTAAATACATTTTTGAAGGAAGTTTCAATTTTTTGTAATTATTTTAGTATCTTTTGAGATTATATTACTGATGAATGATGATAAATTAACAACTTACACAAAATGTCGACTCTACTTCAGAATATTTTATTATCTAAGAAAAAAATTGCTGCAAATAATAGAATAGTATAAATAGAAAAGATTTTATGATATGACCACGTGCATCTGACAAATTAACGCGAAAAAAATTGGCATGTTTAATATCGAAGAGTGAGTGGACAGCCACACGTTTTTTAAAACTTTATATGTACATACAAACTTAATATTGCAATGAATTTCACGTGTGCAGTTTCAAATCATTCGAAAGTCCGGAAGAAGGTGAAAATCTAAATGCTTGACTTCATTTTCATTTCGTTACATTTGAAGGAAATTATAATTACTAGTCAAATGAGTAAAATAAAAACTGACTTCAGTATTTGCATGCCTGTAAGTCGAATAACATAAAATTTTAAGGTTTTATCACGTAACAATATATATATATATATATATATATATATATATATATATATATATCTTCCAGACAACCTTTAAATGGCCTTCGCCTTCACGTATATATTACGACGGCATACAGGTAAAAAAAAATAGTAGATTTTTTAGTACTTACGTTCGAAAAAAAAAATACTATTTAGCACCAGTTTTTGCCACTAAGCTCTTTTCATTTCATTTCATTCAATTATAAATCATAACTTATTCACGGACAAACAAGTTACAGTCTCAAATCCCGACCACCCCACATCGTGAGAAAAACAACAGCTGTTAATATAATCTTGATAAACTCACCAAAATCTGCGCGTTGCCATTCCTGTCGTCAACCCAAGCGACTACCAAATCCGCTCCTCTCATGTTCTTCGCTGAATTGAAACCCAAACCAACGTAACCATGAGTTCTCGCCTCTAATCTGAACGTTATACTTGAATCTGTATTCACCCATCGTAGAATCACATCACCGTTCGGGTCCAATCTCTCAGAATGAGCCCATGTTAAACTCGATTCGTATGATTTTGAGTCGAATACTTCTCTCCGGTGCCGTACCCTGTATTGATCGACTATTCGACTAGTTTTTACTGATTTCGATTGCACTTGTAATAGGGACATAGCTTGCCCGTTCTGTGAAGGGTTCGGTGGTAAGTCATTTTGACCGTGAGGTTTATACCTCGGGATTTTGGCATCACAGAGCAAAATTGCGCTTAAAGCTAAGACTACTTCAAAATGCATTTTGTTTAGTGTCGTTAGAGCATCACTTTGTAAAATCTGAAACAAAAAAAAACACCAGTCAAATATCACACATCATGCGTCAAAATACTACAAGGGAAGAAACTGTATTTCCTTATAAATATAATGTAAACTGGATCAGTAACGGAACCGGGAAAATAACGATCAACAGTAGGACTGCTATGTTCAATGAAGCAGCACAGTTATACCCATTACAGTGTTCATCAATTAAAAAATCACACAAAATTAAAGCGAATCGTAAAAAAAAATATCGTTACAAGGGTGCAGTCACCAAACAGGTTCGATTTCCGGTGTGTATACCATTGACATCACAAAAACTGGCCCTAAGGATAACAACATGGTAATAACTCGTTCCGGTTTCAAAAAATCACCGCGAACCCATAGTAAGAGTCTCATTACCATACTAGTCACAGCTTGGCGCCAGTATGAGTCAATAGTCGTGTAAAAGCGATTTAATAACCAAATTGCCCTATCAGACGTTATTAAAAAACACTCAGAAATTTAGCTTCAAAAAAGTTTTTGCAGCCGATCTAGATTTGATCAGTATAATCGGACTATTTAAAATTTCAACAAGAAATCGATTTTCCGGTTTTAATACGATTTGGTTGCACGCTCCGGAATTAGTGAAGCGTCCACTTATTGTGCTAATAAGCGTAATTCGATTCGAAGCCGGTGTTGCATTTGCTCGATAATGAAGGATAAAATGGATAAAGCTCGATGTTGAGTAAGAATTTTATTTGTTATGCCTCACTACCTACTAAAAGCCCACCTCATGTTGCGAGATATTAAATTCCATGATGAGTACCATTTCATCATCGGTGTTCCGCGTTACATCCAAGGCTTTCACATTTCACAACCGTACCCGGGGTCCGTTTACTCTTGCTCCTTCTTTCGATTTGGCTAACCTTGGCTTTTATTGCGAGTGAGCGAGCGACTATCATCTAACCTCCTATCAGGTGACGTTGGCTTAGCCCCATGGCTCTTGGCGGGGCTCCATGTACACCATATACCTGGCTATAGTAAGACTGTCTTATCCACATGGTATTTGGTATTTTATATCTCTCCAACATGAAAAAGCCGAGTCTGTGAGTGAGAGTATTACCACTCCTACTCTTTCCTTCGGCAGACGGATATTACCGTCTGCCGAAGGTCATCTCTGATAGAAATAAAAAAAGAATAACATTCACTTAATTAATTCCAAGAAAAAACAAAATACAACAAGACTTCATGACACTGTGAGCTCATTCTGCGTAAATAGTAACACCAACAATTCAACATAGTTCGGGTACTTTGAGATAACTTTCACTTCAAACTTCAAGACAACAACCATCTTTAGTCTCCCCGTGACCATGGCTGCTGAAAAGCAACCGAAACGTCGGGTTCAATGTAAAATATAAAATAACATCAAATAAACCGCGATAGAATCCGTTAAAAATAGTTTTATTTCAAGAATAACATTAGACAATTATTACATATGTTTATTGTCTTTATTTTCTTCTAGAGTGATGATGATGACGTTTTTGATAACGTAATACAATTTTATAGATTAGGTATATAGTCTTTCTAGAATTAATAACTTATTTAGGTACAAACCTATTCTGAATTTCCTCAAACAAAAAGAACTTTTTTATTAAAATCGGAACAAAAATGTAAAGGATTCGCTCGCTGGAATTGTAATCATTTCGTCGGCACCGCCAGAGATATGCAATTAAATGGATGCTTC
Organism: Cybosia mesomella; assembly: GCA_946251805.1. Lineage (NCBI taxonomy): Eukaryota > Metazoa > Arthropoda > Insecta > Lepidoptera > Erebidae > Cybosia > Cybosia mesomella. The sequence goes on from OX276406.1 coordinate 9,022,771, forward strand.
GGTTCTGAAAGGACATTATTCATAGTCAAAGGACAAAGCTATTTTAATATATCATTTTATTACATTTATAATGTGAAACTTAAATGCATCCCTATATAGATAAATATGTATAATAAATTAATAACATAGGTAAGTAGGTATACTTAATTGCAACTTGCAAAGTTTTTGCCAAATTCTACGATGACATTTTAATGATATACCGAATTATTTGTTGTATGTTTATTTGGATTCTCATTTAAAAAGGTATTTACTCTAACGTCTTTATATTTTAGAGTTTATTATTAGTTCCTATTTAAATAAAAGTGGTCAGCTTTCTTTAAAAGAATATTAGAGGTTTCTAAGCAGTTTTCAAAAGGCACCTGGTCTAGTTTTTTTTAATTTTCATAATATTTTATGAGACTCCCTACCGCCTTCTGTATCTAGTTTATAATCTCACCCGTCACCACTTCGTGTTTTATAATAAAAACAACACGGATATATTAATTCTCATGCAAATCTTCTGAGCTAAAATTAATATACATAATATTAACGATGGCGCCTCCAAAAGATTTTGTAAATACCTGTTACTCAAGAATATATAATACTTATACTTACTACTTATCAATCCATGCGTTATCTAACACGCCAGTTATAGCATAGTATTAGGCTTAAGATTTTATTAATAAATATCGTCAATGAAACGAAAACTAAGAGCTAAAGCTAGTTCAACGAGACTTAGAGAAAATTGATTATTTGGTCTAGGATCTATTGGTATTGATTGATAACTACAATACCATGTAGAAAAATACAACTAAAACAAAAACTATTTTTTTTAGATGTGCACGCACCTTAAGTAGCTATTTTTACAACATTACGCAATGGTTTGGCATCAAGTTTATGTGGTAGAGTATTAAGCATCTAGTCAATATATATGAATGTATTACGATTAATTATGAAACATATTTTGTTATTTCCTATCACGTAGTGCATAATGTTGTATCTTGATGAGTGGTTACATCCTGACTTTAGATGGAATAAACGCGCTACCACAGAACATTAGGGGAAATAAGAGATTTTTTAATATTTAGTCCGTCAAATTGACTGCACCCCGCCTGATGGTAAGCTGAGGTGAAGTCCTAAAAGTAGTGGCCACCATTTCCAAAGATTGTCCCTAGAATGGTGGCTCCTACCTAGACGGCCTCAACAGATGTTTTTTTCACGCCCCGCTTAAAGAACCCAGGATTGTAGGAAGGGGACACGTGTGTGCGTAAAGCGTCCTTCAAATACCTTAGAACATACCTGTGACATCTATTCCAGACCATTTTCCATCACATACATACCTACACAATTTTACAATTTCTAAAGCAAACCTCTTTTCAGCATAATAATATGTCTGATAGCAATTTCATATGTATCTTATATACCATGTATATTTACAGACAGATGCAATTAAAAACAACTGCAAAGTGTTAGTTTAAAACATCTCATATTTAGCATTAAGTTTTTATAGACATAAGAATGGTCTGTTCAATAAATTAGGTGGAATACGGAATATAAATAAATAAATAAATATTCTACGACATTCTACACAGCGCTTTCTAGACCCAAAGTAAGCATAGTTTAACTAGCTTGTGTTATGGGTTCCAGAATGCGGATAAACATACTTATATACTTTTTTTTGTAAATACATACATATTATACATAGAAACACCCAGACCAATGCAAATAGACATATTCATGCATACAAATATTTGCACTGAGCGGCAATCGAACCCGCGCCCCCTGTCTTAGCAGTCGAATGCACTACCGCTACACCACAGAGGCCGTCAAAGTAGAAGGTAGAAGGAAGTAGCTTACAAAAAGTACCATCAAAGCAAATGTAAAAAATCCCTCCATCAATGCAAAAAACCCGAATAGATCATCTGCTATGCTAGATGTCAGATATTTCATGATATTATGTAATATAGGTATAATATATCATGTAATTATATTAATGCTGTTGCTTTGCCTGATTTACACTAAAAACACGAAAAAGAAAACTTAAAACTGCAGTCTTTTGAACAGGTTTCACAGCACGGCATTTACTGCCGATATGGCATTTATGGAGAATATTTAAATCGAATATAGGTTGAATACACCTGCTCTCAGACATTGTCGAAACGAATTAAATAACTTCTGACGCATCACGCGCTTATTGGTTAGGTACTGTAAACTATTTTGCCTGTAAATTAGTAGGTATGTGCAATTTAGTAATATTTTACCCCTTGGCTACGAGTCGTTAACACCGAAAAACCTGAATTGGCGATGCGGTCACACCCAACATAATAATAATTAAATAATGTATGTTTATACGGCTATATAACCTACCCATATCTAATTACAGATTTATGCTATCCGACAACACCAAGCTGTCATTGCGTGAAGAAGAAAACAGAAACTTGTCACATTATTCTCGGAGGTACATAATCTCTCCCAGATTTAGTACATAATTAGAACCTCCTTGGACAAGCTCAAAATTGTTTAAAGACTGGCATTCCTCGAGACAAAATAGTTTCGGACTTGAAGGGTTTTAAGTCAAAACAAAGGTCAAATTATGTCTAAAACCTCCCAAATTATTTAGAACAGTGGTGCCTTTAGGCTTGAAAGGGACGGATTGCTATGCCTCTGTAGACAAGGTGGTAATGCAATAAAATAAGAAATGACTGACTTACAGTAATAACGAACAGAGCTATTTACTTTTTGGGGCGGAACAAAAATTGACATTGTTATAAAGAATTGTTTTGAAAATTTTAGAAGAAAGCTAAGCATCATAATGAAGAGATTCTGGGAATAAGATTTTAGATAGAAATTTATCATTTAAGTACATTTAGAATTTTAACTTTTCTTTTTTATATATGGTTGAGATTGATTCAGGTCAATAGGGTCCACGTGGGTGTACAAGGCCCTACCAACACCTATGGGACCCAGGCCAACCTCACCTACAAGTCAGTGAACCTGCTAAACACCGGACGAGGCTCTAGTGCTGGCTTCCTTTTCAGGTTTATGAGGTCAAACGGCAGTCACTCCCGCGATAGGCAAAAGATACTACGGTAGGCAAAATGTAGTAACTAAAGCGCAAACTTTGGAAGTGAAATCGCAATGAGGATGATGATGATTTAGGTCTACCTTAGGATCCATAAGGAGTGTATAAAACGCAATAGCGACAAAATAGAGTAATTCGGTATTACAGTTAGACGAAGTGTAATGTAATGACTGGTGCAAAAATTTCCTTACGATTAGATGACATTGAACGCATTTGAAATATTCAAGTCGCGGTCAATAAACTTACGATTTGTGAACTGTGACGCTTTTTATGATTTTGTCTTAAACAAGCTATTGGACAAGAATAATTGGTGTACGTAAATTTAATGATGAATGCGGTATAACAAAAAATATCCGATAGAACGATATTTATATTTTTTATACCAAGCTCATTAAGTAACGGAAGTCATTTCTTACACTAAAACTTGTAACCACACCAGATCTAGCAGACCTTCGACTAAGTTTCCTTTACCGTTTAAATACACAAATCCGTTCAACCGCCAATAAATGGGCCTCACCACAACTACAAAGAACTAGTATACCCCCTATAAATATCAAATTTTCTATTTCACACAATAGCGACTAAGAAACAGAATGGAAAGGTAACGAGCTACAAAAACTACCAATTGCGGTGTTGGAACAAAATGAGATAACAAATCATTATCCACTTATTGGGAGGAAGTCGAAACCACTCTGTCCACTGTTGTTATAAATAAATGGAGCGATGTCTTCGATGGCAACAATTTAAATAATAAACCGCAATAAGCGAGAACTTGGCTTTGTAAGTTTTGATTTGAAGAATTTGACTGCTGAACGAGCATTCTGTTTTTGGAATAAAAACTATAGACCATCTTATTTTTATGCTAGCATGTCCAGTATTTCCTCTTGTTATTATTCTGGTTTAGCAATATGAAAAGTTAGGAAAGTACCTTATTTCCTTAATATTGGGTGTTTTTGCAAGCTGGTAAACCTACTCATTGACAGACGAGGCTCTGGTGCAGACTTTCCTCTCGGGGATGGGGGGTGAGACGGCAGTCGCTCCCATAAAACCCGTATACCGAAGCCAAAATTAAGGAGAAGAACGGGTAAGCGGCGTTAGCTCGGATGCAACCGAAAATCTGATGATCATGAAACGATCTTGTTTCCTTAATAGGTATTTCATTTACTATATTATAACTTTACCTAAAATACAAAAACATGTAGTGAGTCTATTATGTGTACAGTTAACGACAAAAGTTGATTAACACTAGAATATTTACAAACCCTTTAAACGTAGGAATACATGTACCAGTAATTGATGTACTTAAGTATAAGTCGTTTCATAATCTCCAGAGGACAAAGTAAATTAATTTCATCTTTTGTGTATTATTTGATGAAAGGTTTAAGAGCTAAGGTGATAATTAAACTAGAATTTGTTAACTTACTTTAGTCGTTGACTGTACCCTTAGTCATTCTTATCGCTTTAAAATTATTACAACATACTACTTGTTCTTTTATCAGACATTTTTGAAGTGAAAACTTCTTTAGCGGCGTTGTGCACTTTTTTTGTAATGGGTAAAAAAAGTTAAACTCGCGTCAGTAAACACGTGACCTGATCGTAAGACAACAAATATAGAAGCGCTAATTTCACACTATACTTAACAACCTTGGTGGCGCGTTCGTCTAATGAGTGGTCGTTGACTTCGTCAAGACAGAGATCGATTCCGACCGAGGCCCAAGAAACACTTTTTGTCATCATATAACTTTTTGTAATATTTATTCTATTTTGTGCCATAAATCTATTGATATAAAATGGAAATTAAACAAAGTGCATCTATTAATAAAAAAAGTGACGAAGAAATAGCGAAAGAAAATGAGTGAGTAGTTTATAAATATATTGGCGATGAAGGTTCTGGTGATAATTATGGTGAAAAAGTCGTTGAAGTTGATTTTTTCTGAGAGATAAACTTTTTAATGTAAAATAATTGAAATAGTTCTGAAGTGTTAAATTTTTAATGTAATATAAATTGTCATGTTTGTGTACGATAGCGCAATTAATGAATATTGTATGTTACCACATAAATTATAGTACTTTTATACTGATAATTAAAGCAATTCGTGCAAAATTGCAAAAAAAAAAAAAAAATAACCATTCCAAAATATCAAAAATGCACAACGTTAATATTCAAGTTTTCACTTCTGCCGGCACTCCCGGAGTGCAACCCGTCGTTTTTATACTGCATATGCTGTGATGCTGTGATGAGATGCTTTAGTTATTATGACATGACAATGTAGCACCGGAATCTCTTATTGTGCAACCATTTTCAGTCACCATGCGAAAGCATTTTATTTGCATATACGAGTAAAACTGTTATGGAATAATTTTGAAACACTAGACGCAACTTAGTGATTCCTTTTTTAATCTAAAGAAATTATTCATTCAATAAAGTTGAAAAGCGGAATATAATTTTAATATTCTAAAACAAAATTGTTCAATGAAGCGTAAATACACTTTGTCTTTGAAAATGCTGTACACATAACTATACTTATCACGGAATTCACAGATGACTGGTTTGAAATACGAATTCAAAATGGCAAAAAATCTCATCCTACACAGTCAACGAGAACAGAATAAAGCCAGAGTTAATCCTGAGAAACTACACGGTTCACATAATATGGATGATAGAAAAAGTTCCTTTATCATGTATCAAAAGGTCTGCAGTTTTATAACGAGCGAAGTTTGTGTAGCGAGTAGCACAATGAGGTACTTAGTTACACTTTCACGAGACCAGAAATTTATTGCTCGAATTCTTCGTACAGAATATATGTCCATTTGGAAGACAGATTCAAATAATGCTTCAAACTAATACCGAATCAAGTTCAAACTAAAACTGCATGAAAAGTATCACTAACATGGTAGATTATTTTCTTGCTCGATGATGTAATTGTGAATACCATAAGAAACATTGTATTCTTTACAATAATCATAATTGAAATTTTTAGATGAAATCATAATGTTAATTCTTTTCCGTAGTAATTAGATACCAATTTTCCTATAGGATCTCTGAATTAATAACCTTAGCAAGATGATATCCCGTTCGCGCGAGGACACAGTGAAACCACGAGTTAATCATCACATGATAAGTTAATTGGCCAGCATACTAAAAAAATCTGGTTCAAAAATATTTAAAGCGCTTCCTGACGTCTTTTTATTTAAAGTTGTAATCATAAGTATGCCATGCCATTCGATGTCTATAACAGCAATTGCCGCTGGCTTTATATCCGCCAACCAAAATTGCCTTCAAGTGGATAGTTTCGCGGCTCCATAATGGAATACAGATATATATAATTAATCGTTTATTAGTAATTTTAACTTCGTCAAGTTATTGTGGCAATCATATAAAACTCAGTGGTTAGACGAGTTTATGTAAACCGGTAGTTTCATTCATGAAGAAACTTACGGAGATCGTGAATGAAATGAAGATGTCGTTTAGAAAAGTGTACGTTTTAGCGCCATACTAAATATTTGGTGATATTTCTGGATTGTGATGCGGTGATGTGTTAGGTTGATTTATTGATTTCGAGTTACCCATATATAGTTTTATTAGCTTATTGACATTGCAAAAACAAAAGTTAATTGTTACCCCAGAACATTATTTTCTGTAAAGAATGTTTTCGAGCTAAAGAGGGAGATAATCGGCTAGGTACGATTTCGTAGTGTCCTCTCTATCACTCAGTACATTGTGTGATGTTTTCTTATAATATTGTTAGATCTATTATCTCAATATTCATATTCTTGTTAATATTATACAGTATTTCTGTCTGAGTTATTTAATCCAATACTAACTCTAGTGTAGCACCACAACATGTAATTTAACTGTAGAAGGAATGTAAACATAACTTTATCCCCAGGATTAAATCACAGTAGAACAAATAGAGCATCGAATCATAGATTATTCCACTGGGTTTAATCAATATTGGGAATGCAAATGGCTAACAGATTGCGCAGCGTAGTTCGGCTACCTGCAGTTTAGTGCAGGTTGACTTTGCGGATTACTCACAAATAATTCAGCTACGAGGTATGTGGTTTATGTAAAACAAGCACCAACTTAATTATGTACAATATATAATAAATGTGCTATGAAAGTGAACCACTGACTAAAGCTGTTTGCTAACGCCTAATATTGCAATAGGCAAAATTTAATTAAATTGAGTCAAAATATTAAATATTCGGACAAGACAACTGATGACAGACGTTCACTTGCATTCACTTAAATATCACTTTTGGTCTTTTGGGTGTATGACAATCAAGATCTTCGGAGTCCAAGTCTCTCAAAGTTCAAGCATTGGATGCATCATTCGAGTTTGGCGCTCGAATGAAGAAGGTACAGTTTATCAGTAACATTTAGAAAGAATGAAACTAAAATTTTGAAGGCACGAGACTGTCATGCGACTTTTGCAAACGAATTGACCCTGTAATAATAAAATTGTCTTTGTACCAACGTCTACGTACCTAAGCGCAAAACTTTAAATGAATGTTTCTTTCAAATTACTTCTATTGTAGATTCGTTTCTTTTTATTGAATAAATAAGCAGTATCTACTCAAAGGGTAGCTACCCTTTTGAGTACTGTTCATTTATTCAGTATATATTTTACTTGCAGTTGATTCAGCGGAGAGAGCTTTGGTTAGCTGAACGTAAAATATACTATTTTCTCAAGATAAGCCATATTACTGAACATAAAATGGACGACTTTTTAGATAACTATATAACTCTTATCAGCTACGTTTTGTTTTGTAGTTTGAGTTTCTAGAATGAGAAATAGTTAAGATATTGCGAGTTGTAATACAAATCCCCTTTGTATTTATAAGGTAACCTACGCAATAACTATCGCTTGAAGATAGGCTTAATGATATCTATAAAAATTGTCACAATTCACTTAATACTTCACTTCAACAATAATTAATAATTTAAGTGAAATAATTGAGATACCTACTTTAGAAATCAACCTCTATGGTTCGAAACACCTAATTCAAAAAATGTCTTTGTACGATAAGAACCGTGTTACACACATTTATACAATAATTATATATATTTATATTTATTTATAATTTTAAAACCAAATTTATATTTATTTATAATTTTAAAAACAAATTTATATTTATTTTAATATAAATTTTAGAAAATAATGAATTTATTATTAAGAGTAGGAACTCCTTGCTATACTTAAGTATTCATATAAATACTGGAGTATAGAAAACAACGTGGGAATATTATAATATAACACAAAATATAACAATAGCATAAGCAATTTAAATGTTAAAAGCGCGAAACGTAAAAAATTTGCTCATTAATTAGATTTATATGTAAATTAGTCCTAGATTGCTATAGTACTATTATATATATTACCTACCTACATAGAAATAATTTTAAACAAAAAGAATTATCATCTGACAATTAATGTCTAAAATGTTGATAGATCATAATATAATAAGTTAAGGTGCGGTCCAACCTCAGTTTTCAAAAACATCGTGACGAGAAAAAAAGATCCACGTCAATGGGACAAGTGTATAAGTTGTTAAGTTTTAATTTCAAAAATCGCATATTAATACGACTTTGGCTTCCAGATTCAGCTAGTGTTGTCTCATAATTAATTTAAATTTGTATATTTCGCATAAACTAACACTTCTAATCGAAACAACATAAGTTATGCAATTTTAACTCTATGACCCGCATTATTGAATTGAAAAGTACGACCGCGCCTTAAAGTATTTGTTGCTAACTACGGAATTCTTTCCTAATATAATTCAACACAAGTGTACAAATTACTCTATTTCACATGTGCTTGTGTTGTACACTAATTAATGTTCCCATGTAAGCACAAACTTACCTTTCAAGTAATACAGCACGCAAAACGTATTAAAAATATATACCATAAACCATAACATGTTGATACCTACGTACATTTTAAGATGGCGCCTAATTAGAAAAGCGTGGAAATCCATAAGTGCGACGTCACAGCACAGTGGGTATATCGGAATTCAGCCGATTAGAAACCATATCGTTTTCCTTCACGTTGATATATGACTCTGTAGATAACCGTTGCAGATTAGTTTTCCCCCGGTCCTCCCAGACTGATCGATGAATGGTCTCGTCTGTGTTGGTTGGGGGATTCGGTTCCCTTTTAATTCAGCGAGAGACGGTCGAATAATGTCTACCGTATCATTATTTCCTCCAGTAAGTAACACGCGTAGGGAATGTAGTGTAAGTAGTGATTTAAAATTTTCAAAGTAATACTTGAACCTATGCACAGTGTAAGAAATAGGTAAGGAATTTAAGGCCACGCCGAGTGTGGAAGTAACGACTTGGGCGACCAAGCGCAGGCCGTAGTGGCGGCGCGCGGAAAGACCTATCATGAAGGACTGGCTAGAGAGGCGACACAGGAGCCTCTATCCTATACTCCTCTAAGACGGGGACACCATGGCTCCGAAACCGGAGAAGGCTCTGGATCAGTCGGGGTGAGAGGGAAATGCCTTATATGCCTTAAATGCCTTACACCCCAGCGTCTGAAGACCCGCGAAGACCTGAGACGGCGTATGGCGGGTATGAATCACTCAGGGTGATTTCTGCACGAAAACAAAAGGCCACGCCTAATTCTTTCAAATGTTCCGGTTAAGTACCAGTTTGTGAATTAATTCAACACTTGCCAACAGGGATGACACAGAACCTACCTGCATATATATAGTTTCTTCGACTATTAAACATGTCATTCTTTCTATGAATATACTACGAGTATACTACAGATAAAATTTAATCGCTTGTAATATGAAATTAAGATGTTAATCGAATGACAAAATCACCTTTCCTATACAATTCAAATACAAACAATAGAAACATCGAAGACTACATAATTTAATATCGACGAAGGCTAAGTCTTAAGCGCCATCGATAGTTAATAGTACTTGATGAAACCACTTCACAGTAATATTTCTGTCCATAATCTCTACGTAAGAACTTCCTAATATTTAAACTTTCACGTTCCATGTAAACGGGAATTAACACGATCATGTATAGGTATATTGGTACTGGGGTGTGTGTTGGGTAACCTCCTCGAGTGTCGTTTCGATTCCGATCCCGCTGCAGTCCGGGGGGAATGGAACCGGAGCGGCCGGTACACCCTGGGCGGCGGTCAATGGCTTCCCCTTCATGGGGTTGGCATTGATCGTCGGCGAATACCCAACGTGGCGGGAACACATCGCTCTCCGTACTCCTCTGCTTTCAGAGGAGACAGGATGAGCGATGGTGTTTGTGGCTGAGGCCACCATAGGGTCCTGCGGGATCCAGGGGCGGGTTGGCCCACTGCTAACGCAGGGGCCGACGGGCACTTGTGCCGCCGCCGGTGAGAGAGGACTAGCCATCCTCTCGCGTTCCGTAATCGGCAGGTGATCAGCAACGACCTGACTGGTGGCTCCAGAAGGGTACGCCGTGAACTTGCTGACCGGAGGGCTTGCCTTTATTGGCCGGCCCACGACAAGGAAAAGTCTATAACACCCGACAGCCAAGTCGTAAAAACCTATGGATACCAGCCGACCTCCATAGTATATAGGCTTATCCAGGTGCAGGGGGCTCCGCCTGGATGGACCACCTTTCCCCCATACTCGTGGGATATGATATGGACCTAATAAACCCAAATAAATATAAAAAACCGAAGGAAAAATCTAACGACAAACAGGCAACGAACAATGGAAATGACGAAGTCTGCGCGGAGCTCGCGCAGCAGGCAAGCGTGGAGGTGACGCTAAATACCTCGGCGGTGTCGGAAAGTTTCGACACCGCCAACGAGCGAAGCCGGGCGAGTAGCCCGCTGGGTCTTGGGGTACAGAGGACCCGAAAACGCAGGAGGCGAGCAAAGGCTCGGGCGGGGGAGGACGTCTCGGATGAGGATTATACCCTCACCGGGACGACCTCCTCCTCCTCCAGCAGTGACGAGACGTCGAAGCCGGCGTCCAAGGTCGCTGCAGGCCGCCGAGGGGCGCGAGGGGGAACGAGGGCTGGACCATCCACCCGAGCGCCCTCAGCCCCTGGTAGGGCTGTGCGAGAGTCACCGTCGAGGCCTTCCACCTCGGCGGTGCCGGAGCCGAGCGGTGGGACGCGGTCTCTCTTGGAGAAACTCCAGAGGGTGACCGCGTCGTTCCGGGGGTCCCCAAGCCCCGAACAGGAGGCGATGTTGAATATAGTGTTCAACATCGCCTCCGAGAATGAGGCCCTCGCGGAACAGCTGGCCGAGTCCCGTCGGGAGACGGCCCGGCTTGCTGCAGCCCTCGAGGAGTTAAAGAGGGTGGTGGCGAGTTCGGCGCAGCCGGTGCCACCAGCGCAATTGGCGCAGCCGGAGCAGCCGGCGCGGGTGACGCGGTCGACACGGTCGACGCAGCCGTCACAGTCAGCGCAGGCGTCGCAGGCGGAGCAGCCGGCGCGATCGGTGCGGCTGCCGGCCCAATCACCGGAGGAGCCCTGGGTGACGGCTACTCGTGCGCTGGAGGAGCGGATGATGAGTCGGATGGAGGCCTTAGTGGACTCCATCCGTCGTCCGCCTCTGGCGTCGCCGGTGGCCAGCTATGTGGCTGTAGCCCGGAGGGGCCCCGCCCGCCCGGCTGCAGGTGCATCCCTGCCGGAACCGGCTCCTCGGCTCCCTCCCACCCAGGGGAAGGGGAAAGGCAAAGGCAAGGGGAAGGGCAAGGGGAAGACGTCCCCAGCCCTGGCCCCAGCCCCAGCCCCAGCCGTGGCTCCGGCTACCCCCACCCCGTTGGAAGGGGGCTGGGAGGTGGCTGGAGCCAGTAAGAAGAGGCGGAAGGCCGCCAAGAAGGCCGCCAAGAAGGCCAGGAAGGCCGCGGCCGCCGCGAAGGCAGCGCCGGGGAAGCTCCGCGCCCCTCGCACTACTGCCGTCGTCGTCACTCTGACGGCGGAGGCAGCGTCGAGGGGCGTGGGGTATGCCGAGGTGTTGGCCAAAGTAAAGGCCAACGTCGACCTGAAGGCCCTCGAGATCCCGGGTGTCCGGTGCAAGAGCACACGGACGGGAGCCCGGCTTCTCGAGGTCCCCGGCGCCGCCAGTGGCCCCAAGGCCGACGCCCTAGCGGCTCGGCTAAGGGAGTCGCTGGATGCAGCCGACGTCCGGGTGTCCAGGCCCATGAAATGCGCAGAAATGCGCATTACTGGCCTGGACGACTCCGTCACGGCGGAAGAGCTCAGGCTCGCCGTTGCGGAGGCCGGGGGCTGCTCCCCGGACACAGTTAAGGCCGGAGCGATACGCTTCGGCCGTGGTGGACAGGGGGCAGCAGTTGTCGGCTGCCCTATCGCGGCGGCCCAAAAGGTTGCAGACGGGCGGAGCCTCCTGGTAGGAGGCTTCCTGAGGGCGCAGGCAAGGCTCCTGCAGGCCCGACCGGCCAGGTGCTTCAGGTGCCTGTCGGTGGGCCATGTGGGGGTGCACTGCACGGCGGAAGTGACGGCGGGTGACCGTTGCTTCCGCTGTGGCCAACCCGGTCACAAGGCCGGCACTTGCGACGCCCCGCTGCACTGTTTTAGGTGTGCAGCGGGAGGCAAGCCGGCCGACCACAGGGTTGGAAGCAAGGCCTGCGCCGGAGGGGAGCCGAAGCCGGGAGGCCGGCCTTCCGCCTCCAGTTCACAGCGGGATGCGGAGATGGGGGTTCCATAATGGATCCTCAACTCCGCATCCTGCAGGTGAATGTTGGCCACGGTGCCCATGCTCAGGACCTTCTGCTCCAGAGCATGGCACAGTGGGCCATAAATGTCGCCGCTGTCGCCGACCCATACACCTACCGGTTCCTCGGGCCTGCCTGGGAAACCGCGCTGGATGGGTCGGCGGCACTGGTGCACAACCCTGCCGCCGGCAGCCCCCCTCTTGCCGTCGTTGCAAGGGGACCCGGCTGCGTGGCGGCGGCGGTTGGCGACATAGCGGTCGTGGCTGCTTACTTCACGCCGAGCCGAGACATAGCTGACGACTCGTATGAGCAATGGCTCCGTCAGCTGGCAGTCGTCGTCAATGCCTGCCACCCCCGCCCGGTCCTTGTGCTCGGGGACTTCAACGCCTGGTCGTTGGCGTGGGGTTCCCGTCACGATAGGGGCCCGGCGGGGGATAGAGGCAGGGCACTGGAGGACTGGGCCGAAGGACTCGGCCTAGACCTCCTAAATCGGGGAGCCGTGGACACGTTCGTGACCTCGAGGGCCAGTTCAATCGTGGACATCTCGTTCGCGAGTCCCTCGTTGACGCGACGTGTTCAGGGCTGGCGTGTCGTTTTGGGGGAGGAGACAAGTTCGGATCACCGATATATTCGGTTTGACGTCTCCGCCCCCGCGAGCGATGCGCCGGCCACACCGGCTCCACCCGAGCCACGTTGGGCACTTAAGCGACTAGATCGGGAGCTCCTCCTGGAAGCCGCCATCGTACAGGCCTGGGCCTCTGCGCCGGACAGGCCTGTCAACGTAGACGATGAGGCGGAGTGGTTCCGGGAGGCCATGACCCGTGTCTGCGACGCGGCGATGCCTAGGGCTCCGCCCTATAATCCGAGGGGTCGGGTCTACTGGTGGTCGTCGGAGATCGCGAGGCTCAGACGGGCCTGCGTGATCACGCACCGCCGGTGGGCCCGATTCCGTAGGAGGCGTCGCCGCCCCGCAGATGCGGAGGCCCGAGAGGCGGAGTTGTACCAGGGATACAGGGAGGCCAGAGGTGCCCTCCGAGCAGAGATAAGGCGGGCCAAAAAGGAGGCCCGCTGCGAACTGCTGGAGACACTGGAGCGGGACCCTTGGGGGCGGCCCTACCTAATGGTAAGGGGAAAACTGCGCCCCAAGGCCCCGCCGTTGACCCAGTGTCTCCAGCCGGAGCTGCTCGGAGGAGTTGTTAGCTCCCTGTTCCCAGCGCGGGCGGTGGAACATGTTCCACCGCAGATGACTCCGCCTCGGTTGCCAATGGTGCCCGACGTGGTTGACGACGACGTGCCCGAGGTCACTTGGGTAGAACTAGAGCTGGCGGTGAGAAGGCTGAGAGCCAAACGCACCGCCCCGGGACCCGACGGCATTCCAGGCCGAGCGTGGGTCCTAGCTCTAGTCGACGACGCTCTCGAGCCCCGACTGAGAGGGCTTCTCAGCGCATGTTTGGAGCGGGGCCAGTTTCCGAAATTGTGGAAGACGGGGAAACTGGTCCTCATCCGAAAGGAGGGGCGCCCGGCGGACTCACCGTCCGCCTACCGGCCCATAGTGTTGCTCGACGAGGTGTGCAAGCTCTTTGAAAGAGTAATTGCGAAGCGCCTCGTCGAGCACCTCTCAAGAGTGGGGCCGGACCTGGCGGATGGCCAATATGGCTTCCGCCAGAGGCGCTCCACCGTGGATGCCATCATGCGCGTGAGGGCTCTGGCGGAGGATGCAGTAGCCCGGGGTGAGGTGATGTTGGCGGTGTCTCTGGACATCGCTAACGCGTTCAACACCTTGCCCTGGAGTTGCATTAGGGAGGCGCTCGTGTATCACGAAGTGCCTCTCTACCTCCGCCGCATAGTCGGGGCGTATTTGACGGAGAGAGCCGTCTTCTACCCAACCGTGACCGGTCTCGGCCGGCGTGAGATGTCGTGCGGTGTTCCGCAGGGATCGGTCCTGGGGCCGCTCCTGTGGAACATCGGATACGACTGGGTGCTTCGCGGTGAGCTCGCAGACGGTGCCGCCGTCACGTGTTACGCGGACGACACGCTCGTGACGGCGTGCGGAGCGACGTACCGCGAAGTGACCCTGAAGGCCACGACCGCGGTTGCCCAAGTCGTGGAGCGGATCCGGCGGCTGGGTCTCGAGGTGGCTTTGCATAAAACCGAGGCCCTGTTCTTTCATGGGCCTAGGAGCAAGCCACCTGAGGGATCCAGTCTCATCGTGGGAGGTAATCGCATCGGCATCAAGCCCCAAATGAAATATTTGGGGCTCGTGCTCGACGGCCGATGGGACTTCGGAGAGCACATCCGAAGTCTGGCCCCCAAACTGAAGGGCACAGCTCTCGCTCTGGCGCGGCTGCTGCCCAACATGAAGGGGCCCGATGACTCCTGCAGGAGACTCTACGCGGGGATCGTGCGGTCCATGGCCTTGTATGGGTGCCCAATATGGGCGGAGGCCCTGAAGGCCGGAAGTGTGCGGATGCTGCGCGCTCCGCAGCGAGTGATGGCCATCAGGGTCATCCGCGGGTACCGCACGATCTCCTTCGAGGCGGCGAGTCTCCTTGCCGGAACTCCGCCATGGGACCTGGAGGCGAGAGCCCTTTCGCAACTGTACCAGTGGCGAAAGGAGGCGCGGGAGCAGGGACTGAACCCCGAGCATCGAGAAATCGAGGCCGTACAGTCCCAGCTCCGCCAGGCCATCGTGGTGGAGTGGAAGGAACGACTTGGGCGACCAAGCGCAGGGCACGCCGCAATAGCGGCGGTAAGGCCCATCATGGAGGATTGGCTAGAGAGGCGACACGGAAGCCTCTCGTACCGACTGACGCAGGTGATCTCCGGGAAGGGGTGCTTCGGGGACCACCTGCATCGGATCAGGAAGGAGCCAACGCCTGAGTGTCATCACTGTGACGCGAGCGAGGACTCAGGGCTGCACACGCTGGCGGACTGCCCGGCGTGGGAGGTGCCGAGGCGTGACCTCGTGGCAGCCATCGGGGTGGGAGTCCTCTCGCTCGGCAGCATGATTGCGGCAATGGTGCGGAGCGCGAGCGCGTGGGCCGCCGCCACCTCCTTCTGCGAGCATGTGATGCTCGCGAAGGAGATGGCGGAGCGCGCCCGGGAGAGATTCAGAACCCTCCCGGCCCGCCGAGCCCGCAACACGCTCGCCTCGCGTCGCAGGCGACTCAGGCGCCGGAGGTCGCTTAACGACCTCCGTCCTCCATGAGCGCAGGCCTGGGGGTGGCAGGTGAGGCCGCCTGTCACCCCAGCAGAAGCAGGCCGGGACGGTGGGGCGACTAGCGCCCCTCCCCCAAACCGGGGCAAGACGGGGACACCGTGGTTCCCAAACCCGAGGGGGCCATCTCGAAACCGGAGATGGCCCAGGGTCAGTCGGGGTGCGAGGGATATGCTCTATGGGCAACCTTACACCCCGGCGTCTGCAGACCCAAGACGGCGTGCGGTTTTAGTCGGTTCGAGCCCGACATAACCGCCCCCGCTGGCCGGCGGGGGGGTATCCGAGGGGATTTCCGCACGAAAAAAAAAAAAAAAAAAAAAAAAAAAAAAAAAAAAAGGTATATTGGTACTGGGGTGTGTGTTGGGTAACCTCCTCGAGTGTCGCTCCGATTCCGATCCCGCTGCAGTCCGGGGGGAACGGAATCGGAGCGGCCGGTACACCCTGGGCGGCGGTCAATGGCTTCCCCTTCATAGGGTTGGCATTGATCGTCGGCCAATACTCAACGTGGCGGGAACACATCGCTCTCCGTACTCCTCTGCTTTCAGAGGAGACAGAATGAGCGATGCTGTTAGTGGTGAGATGGCCCAGGGTCAGTCGGGGTGCGAGGGATATGCTCTATGGGTAACCTTACACCCCGGCGTCTGAAGACCCGAGACGGCGTGCGGTTTTAGTCGGTGCAAGCCCGACATAACCGCCCCCGCTGGCCGGCGGGGGGGTATCCGAAGGGATTTCCGCACGAAAAAAAAAAAAAAAAAAGGTATATTGGTACTATTGGTATAGGTACCTTTGGATTGCCTGACGTTCCGACCAGGTTATACTGGCCGTGGTCACAGGCTGACTGGCAGGCAATCCAAAGGTATCCATGATCGCGTTAATTCCCGTTAACATTATAGTAAGAACTCCTTTCTGTGAAACATCGATGTCACTTATGATTTTGCTATCAAACGTCGATATGCATTTGATTTTTAACGATTCGACTCTCGTGAAAGATTTTTACGGTCAATTTTCAATCAAAGCATTGTTCGGTAAATTCTTTTTTACTCTCTATAACTGTATGAGCTGTAGCAAAACAACTTTGTATGCTGCATCTAAGCACAAAACAGTTGTGTTTTGTGCTTAGATGCAGCAACACGTTATGTTAAACCGTGCGTATCTCTTGCATTTTTATGCAAACAGTAAGCGGTCAAGTTAATTATAGTAGAGGTAATGTTTTTACTCTTGTTAGGTGGAGTACGGTACACCTGCTGATTAACAGACGAGGCTCTTGCGCAGGATTCTTTCTTAAGGTTGGAGGTCAGACGGCTGTTGCTCGCGTACGAACCAAGATAAATCAAATCAAGAGACGGATTAAGAGAGCGGACTCTGGGCAATGACTTCTATGTATACTAAACTGACTGTCCGGAACAAAAAATTGGTAAAGATTTTTTGACGCTACTGTACATATCTTTGGCGCCACTTTTGTTTTCTGTCGTCGGTTTTAGTCGGTTCAAGCCCGACATAACCGCCCCCGCTGGCACGCGGGGGGGTATCCGAAGGGATTTCCGCACGATAAAAAAAAAAAAAAAAAAAAAAAAAAAAAAAAAGGTAAAGAGTATATTAAATTTATATTATACGAATTTATATGAGACCATCAACTGACAAGTGTATTTTAGTGGCGCCAAAACTATGGATCTATGGTAAGGCGTCCCGTACCCTTTCCCCGTTCGCGCCTCAACCCCCGAAGTGTGACACACTATTTGTTCTGAGCTGGTTGTCTAGTATACATAGGAGTCATTGACCCTGGGCTCCAAACTACAAGCTTTAGATATAACGCTATTGCGATGATGATGACTCTTGTTATGGCTCTTCTTTCTTATAAAGGATAACACGTGCAAGGCTGAGGTATGATCCTCACACGGTGCAAACAATTCTATCAAGAACCAAGCAGTTCCTTATTGCTTTGCCGCACCTTCAAGATTTGGAATTCTTTATCAGCACAAATGTTTTAAATACGTACCAAATTTCTGATAGCAAATTTTTATTCCTGATATCAAATTTAAATATAAAAAATAATAATGTAATACGTGGCAATTCTAGAATGGATATTTTTTTAATTACATCCATTAATGTAAAATATACCTACACAGTGTTGATGTGTGCTTCTTCCTACAGTACCGGTGCCTTTAAGCGGGTGTGAAAAAGCATCTCATGAGGCCGTCAAGCTAAGGGCCACCTTTATAACATTATCGGTGTCTGTAAAGGTGACCCCCATTTGAGACTTCACCTTAAGCTTAGCATCAGGCGAGGTAAAGTCATATTGACTTGTCCATAAAAAGCAGTAGCAGTTTTGTTAAACATTTCTTGAATTCATATTGACCAGTTCCACCATTACAATAATGTGCACTCCTGCTTAGTACGAGTATGATGATTGTGATGAAAACCTTAGGGTGAGTTGACAGGGGTGTGTGTTGGGTAACCTCCTCGAGTGTCGCTCCGATTCCGATCCCGCTGCAGTCCGGGGGGAACGGAATCGGAGCGGCCGGTACACCCTGGGCGGCGGTCAATGGCTTCCCCTTCACCCCTTCATAGGGTTGGCATTGATCGTCGGCCAATACCCAACGTGGCGGGAACACATCGCTCTCCGTACTCCTCTGCTTTCAGAGGAGACAGGATGAGCGATGCTGTTAGTGTAGAGATGGCCCAGGGTCAGCCGGGGTGCGAGGGATATGCTCTATGGGTAACCTTACACCCCGGCGTCTGAAGACCCGAGACGGCGTGCGGTTTTAGTCGGTGCAAGCCCGACATAACCACCACCGCCGGGCGGGGGGGTATCCGAAGGGATTTCCGCACGTTAAAAAAAAAAAAAAAAAAAAAAGGGTGAGTTGACAAATGTGTTTATTATATACGACCATTTACGTATTCAGCAAAACATAAGATGGTTCCCAAGGAATTAATTTTAGCTTACTTTATCGGTGACACTCAATTCCTGAAGAATCTTGAAGTCTGTTAATCAACAATAAGATAGTTGGCGGTATATAGCTTATCTTTCATACTAAGAGGGTCATGAGCCCCGTAGTGGAAGTTTATCAAATGAAGTGATCGCAAACAACGTATATGAGAAATGAATAAATTAAACAGAGAAAAAGTACAGTCAGCTGCAGCTAGCACACCACTAGGCTTTTAATCCGAACTCTTTGGTGCGAAATAACTTACAGTTATTTAAATTTGTTTATTAATCTTACTCGCATTGAAGTTAATTTACATCATTCAGTCAATAGATGATTATACATAGCCGTCTATTAACTTAAATGAGTTGAAAATAAAGCTGTCAGATAACATTTTCTCAAGCACCAAAGTCATTGCCTTAACTCTTTTGACGTTTTTGATGCAAAAGCATTGTTCTTTGGTAATGTCGGTGACTTAATTGCCAGCCTAACGGGTTACACAAGTTTCAATGAATAATTATATTTAAGTTCACAGGCTTTGCATTAACAATTGTTATTACATGTGACATATTACGTCATCATAATTGGTGTTGTTAATGTATTTATGAATGGCGTTTCTTAGAATTCTTAGAAGATAATATTTTTTTCGGAATAAAAATATAAATGAGGTTTAGGTATATCTTCATATGAAGCTAAAATATAATATTATCAGGCTTAACATCAGTTAATATTGTGGTAGATAATACATATAATTCATTCTTGATTATGTACGACGGATAGGTGCAATACTTCCTTGCTTCTGTTTAACTAAAATCATCTCGGATTTTAGTTACACAGAAGCAAGAAGTATTGCATCCTATCAGACATAGAGAATCTAATGTGACACTCTACAAATTAAGTACCTATATTTTAAAGGATGTCCAGATCCAGAAAACAATTTTTAGTATTTAGATGCATTGTGCAGCAATCAGATTTACAGTTCAATACTTGTCACTGTGTACACACCACTTGTTCCACTGACAATAACTCCAAACAACCCAAAAGAATACAAAACCCAATGAGGAGATAAAAATGTAGCCAATAAAAATATAGAACAAGTCACTCACCCTCACAATTTTTACGTTCAAAATACAAAGAAAACAAACGAGGCCTTATGATAACACAGTGTTGTATTTTGTACGATAAAGATGGTGTGACGCCTCCTCCAAATATCTACATCGTCCAAAGAAGCCAATACTAACCACAGTATATCATAAAGTATTTTGCAGTAATATCACGTCAACTATTACAATAAGTTGCATTTTTATTTTCAACTTATATTGAGGTAAAAGTTTGACATCACAGAAAAAAAACAATTAAATTGCCACAAAATTAATACATGGCTAACAACTTGTACATATAAGTTCGATCTTAGCGAGTTTTAAGATTTCTAAGAAAAAAATGGCTGACTGACGTTTGGGCCACTTAGCCATATTGACACTTTTACAACTTTTACACTTAATTAATTATTTAGTAACTAGCTGACCCGGCAGACTTCGTACTGCCTCAATCGATAACAACTTCCATATTTATTCACCTTTTAAACCTTCTGTGGACCTCCACAAATAATTCAAGACCAAAATTAACCAAATCGGTTCAGCCGTTCTCGAGTTTTAGCGAGACTAACGAACAGCAATTCATTTTTATATATAAAGATAATATCCTGTATAAAATGTAGGAATATACGTGATCAAACAGTAGGTACTAATGTTAATATCAGGATTACCCACATTTACGAAATGTCACTCGCAAATGAATATCCAATCAATTTACGCTTAACACTCTATCCCTCGGGAGCACTCTAAGCCCTGTAGATGAATGTTGCGTTGGTTTAAATGGGACGTGCTAGGCAAAAGCAACGACATACCATGTATTCGGTTGGTAAAACGAAATCCAAGGATGTTAAGGTTAGACTTAAGGATTTGTGTTGATAAGTTAAGTATTAAAGTTGATAGATGTAACTAATGATTATTAAGTAGTGACTCTGAATACAATGTTGACAGTGTATAGATAACATAGGTCAATACGAATTTTGTCTTAGACAACAGAATATGAAACTTTGATAGATTTAAAAAATAATAGCCTGGAGCCTGAAAAGTTTGCTTTTGTCTATGCAGGAGAACGGTCCCCCATCATATTTCGTTTCTTGGCCCCTGATAACGATGTTCGAAATCCATAAAATTCGAAAGCAAACTTTTTAAGGAATATGTATATTTTTTCTTTATTTTAAAGCATAATGAATAGAAAAACCATTAAATAAATTTCAGGACAAATAATTTTCTTTTATGTTGCGTTCTGTAGGTAATATTTGAAAAACTTTAATATTATTACAAGTCTCTAAAGAATAAGAATTATCTTCTTCACAAGTTGCATTTGACAAAGCAAATGCATCATCCTGCATGTAATTGAAAACCGGTTGTATGGAGGTATTATTAGTTCATTAATATATTATTATACCCCGAACGGGTCTGACGAGGTTTTCTATATACGCTATCCTTTCACCAGTTATAGTTTTGTCCTACGTAATAGAGAGCGAGCTTAATGTCGCACGTTTCCGAAGAAACACCTATTAACACTTTGCCTGAAAATGGCACTCACGATCCCATGATCGTGCGACAAAAAGATATAAATACTTTACTGTAAATTATAATATAAGATTATGGCGTGTGAGAAAACTGATATGATATCAAACACGTGATGAAAAACGATAAAGGCGTGAGAGAAAACTGAAAAATAGTCACACCGTTAGTTTAAAATACAATCAATATCAATAACGAAAGATAAAAAATACGCTCTCACGGACATGATAAACGGAGCTAATTTGTAATTCGAGCTGCAGATTTATTTAATAGTCAAAACCGATTGTAAATTTGTAACGGTTATGAGTTAACTCGTAAACTTCTATTTGATAGGACTGTGATATTATGGATGATTGTTTGCTTTTTCCCGCGATTAGAATAAATATTCAGGGGCAAAGAATGGCCAGACAGACGCTGTAATTAATGAAGGTCGAACTAATTATGAAAGTATTTGGGGCCTTTTTAGGGCCACAGAATTTGTCGCTTTGGACACAATAAGCCAACGTTAGGAAATAAATTTAGGAATACTACAATAAGTTGGGGAAAATTGGCTATAACTCTTCAACGAACGAGAAGTTCGGACATTGTTTTATAAGAAAGAAGATTCTGAAATGAAGTAACACAACTATTAAGAAACAACTCACTAAAGAAAACAAACTGTTTCACACAAAGAGAAATGATAGCTTCATCCGCGTACCACCGCTAATTTTCTTAAAAAAATATTTCACAAGAAATTAGAAACATTGCCATATATAGCTCTTAAAGAAGACCTTTACAGGAGGATAAGTGTTTTGCATTTGAAGTTTGCAAAAATTTTAATAAAGAGACGAAATCATTCTAGCATAGACATCGGACTTAAAGCTGAGCGGCACAAAGATACTAAAAGAACTGCGAGACAGGTCATTGAGAGGTTTGTGCATAAAGTAAACTAATAATTGCTACGAAATATAACTTAGTTTATTGAAACTCTTGAGAGTTAAAGTGCGTATTATCTTATAATGAAAACTAGGATATAATTTCTTTCTTTCTAAAGGTAAATATAAGATTTTTTGAGAAATGGCCAGGGTTCGTCACAAATAGTTTGGTATGCTTGTACATGATATTTCTACGGTTTCTGCATGTGTGATAGGGTACAATATCAGTGCATTGACTTAACGAGTAGCTTAGTTACCCTAAAAAACATGAAGCCATGGTAATGCGTACCTTTAACATGATACGTTTAGTGCGCTAAGTTTTTCTTTTACTTTGAAATTTAATACTCAGTATGATATCGTTAGCTGCCAAGAGGATATCGTTGGGACTCTCTATGTTTTAAGCTACACGAGACTCGTCCTAGTTCGTATACTAACGTCTTGGAGGTTGCAAGGGATTTCAATTTCAATTTACTTAGCAAGTTGTTTTTTAATCATGATTATTGTAATCTGAAGTTCGCCACGCTAAACTATTAATGCTGAGTTGTGAAATAACTAAATCTCCAACCGGAGCAAGACGGAGACACCGTGGTTCCCAAACCCGAGGGTCATGCTTCACAGGGTCAGTCGGGGTGCGAGGGATATGCTTTATTGGCAATCTTACACCCCGGCCTCTGAAGACCCGAGACGGCGTGCGGTTTTAGTCGGTTCAAGCCCGACATAACCGCCCCCGCTGGCCTGGTATCTGAGGGGATTTTGGCACGAAAAAAAGGGTATCAGGTATAATAGATTTAACTCGGAAAAAGTGAACATCCAGGATGGGACATGAACCCGCAACTAGTTCCTCACAGGGGAAATTCTCTGAACAACTGAGCTACCTGGACACCAGTTTTATTGTTCTAATCTAAGAATTTGATACTATCAACTAAAATTAAAGTTTAGTCCTACTAATATTTTAGTTGTGACTTGTGACATTTCTTGTTTTCTTTTTTGCAAATTGACTATGAGCCCCGAGCGAGACAGAATGGTCGGCACCACGATTGACACTGCTTAGTTTAGACCATAGAATTTTGACCCTTTTAAGCAAGTCTGCAGTAAAGAATATAGGTAGAATGATTTAGTTTCTAACAGCTAAATCTTGATATCAAATGTTCTTTCGGCACCAATCTGCAGTATCGATATACGACTATATCAATAGATATCAAATTGATAGCTTAACTTGAAAAGCAAGTGGAGTTGAGGTGAAAGTGTAAAAATTCGAATAATAAACCAATTGCCATCGTCTCAATTCCCACTTATGCGTATCATTCAAATAATAAAGTGAGACAGTTATTCTGTTTGTCCTGCTTTGAGATGTCGTATGTCGCCAGCTGTTCACCTAGTAGCTAACCATGCATGCGTAGATACTAAAATATCCAAGGGTGTGCCAGGTAAGGATACGAATAATAAAATATTTGTTTTAATTTAAGACTCCTATACCGGTTTGTACACACTTTAATAACATCTAATCTAATAATAACATATATGCGCAATAATATTCAGGTTGTTTTCTTAATGTATTAACACTTAACAAAGTTAGACAAGGTGGATGGATAAAGATTTTAAAGCTCAACTCATGTCTAACTTATTTTTCTGACTGACTGGTTTTTATACCCCTATACTGTTATAAACCGTATTCGTTTCGCATTATAAAAACGTAGTCTACGGGTCAACTATTTAATCGAAACTGATATAAGTACAACAAGACAAACAAAACGCGCGTTGGGTTTTTATACTCCGAACCTCACTCACCTCTGAAGGTAACGGGGGCCTTGATTTTTGTTTATTTTAAAACGAACCTACTCCCTCTGATGGATTAGATAGTAGTGTGCTAAATATTTATGTTTCTGAACACTTTGTTGAAGTGCTACATACCAGATTTGAAATTTTGATTTAATGGCCGATATAAATATATTAACAGTCAAGAAGGGTTTATATATATATATATCTACAAACAGATTCCATTTGGTATGAAATACATAACATAAAGATTATGAAGGCAACGCTGTAACAAGATGCTATGAAAACAATTTCGAAGTACATCCTAAAAATGCTCTTTGGTGTTGCTGCTTCCGGCAATATTCAGCCGAGGTGAGAGGCTCTTTATCAATCCCTCTGATTAGTAAAAAGCACAATGGCAAACAGCGAGGTTTCGAGAGGATTTTAACGAATCAGAGCGGTGGAAGCCAAGGTTACCAAGGTCAATAAAATGAAGGGAACAGTAACTCTTCGGACAATGAAGAAGGAAACCTAAAAGATCAATTTAAGAGGGCGGACGGAATCGGTCTGATGCAAACTGCAGTTCGTCCAACTCGTAACGCTGTCACCGATAGGAACGGATAGCCCATCGCCCGATTTACGAAACTTTTTTTCCGAGATGGATGGTTCTCTAAAAAGTCAAGTTCAGCAACAGTCGCCAGAAACTGTTGGTGAGCACACTCATCAGCACTCTCGACAGTATGTCAGAGAAACGGTGAGCTGGCGCCAGCAAAAAAGTTAGCCCTGAGACCGATATTCTTAGCAATCCATGGATTCTCCGTGCGGGTGCCGGTTCCATCGCGTTGCTGAGTTGGGAACTCGGAACAGTGCGACACAAGTATAGGTTTAGAAAGGGCCCCTTTTGTTTATGTACATCAACACTCACCTTCAATACCCAAGTTCCCCTCCCTGCCTAAACAAATTTGATGCGAACCTACTAGTGCCGCTTTAGACATTCGTCCTAGTAATGAGCTTATTGGAGCTCTCGATAGGCCTAGATCTTTAAGTAGGTTAAGTAGGTAATCGACAATATACTGTACAATAATCCGGTATCGAAATCAAATTGCGGAGGTTGGGCATAACAGGATTCCCGTTACAATTTAGAAACCCACCCGATAAGGAAGATTCTGAAAACAATGGATCAACAACACTATTAGCCCAGTATGGTTTTGCTGATGGCAAGTTGGATTTCCAGAGTTCCTGTGGAAGGGGAGTCTAATGAATGGTTCCTTGGGCGTTGCGAGAGTTTTCAAGCAACAGGAATCGATTGTTAAGGCGAGACGTTAACTGCCGACCAAGAAACAAGTTGAATAGCTCAAGTAACACAGGTGCTGTTATAATACACTAGATTAATTAAGCTCGTGAGAAAACAACATACAATAGAATTTGCAGCAGATTAGCCTTCACATCTATTATGTTAAAACTTGAAGGTTAATCATGAATTCTCACTCCATTTTTAATTACTGGTAAGCGTAATATTTAAAAAATTCTTTCATAGATTATAAACGAATGAATATGAGCTGCATCCTGGCTTTCCCACCTGCCTTTTAGAACCATAATAGATAAGAGTTGAAAATACGCGCGTGGTACACCTTTTGTTGCCAACACTAATAGACAATGGCGACTACTTGCCTTGACAGCATGGACGTTCTGGTTTAGCTCAGTGGTAGTAGTGAATAAAATCACACAACTTCAAAAAAATAGTATCTATTTCATAAGAAGTAGATACTTCAATAGTTCAATTCTTTCGAATTTAAATGATACTTCAATAGAGTTCAATATTTATTTAAAACGCAGAGCCGCATCGCTTGGATCAAATCTTCCTAAATTGTTACGAATAACAACGGGAGCAACGCCCCAAACACCTGCGCCATCACGATCTGAGAATCCCGACAAAAGAGACAAAGTTAGCGAACTGTTTCATAAATCGGAAACTACAGAATAATAAACAGTAGGTATAACAAGATTTAGTTACCGCGGAAAATGTAAATTGCAGCCTAATAATCTCATACTTTCACTCTCAGTATCAATACGAAAAACATTAAAAGAGCACTTCTTGTGATGCCAATCAAAAATGGTTTACCTAACCCTACTGCTTCAAAAATGCCATTACAATAAAGTGCAAAAGAAGGTCAAATGGAATAAATACAGGCGATCAAACACGACGACGCGCCAGCACAAATCCATTTAACCATATCCATATAAAAACATTTGCACTAGCACGCCCAAGACTGTTTCGAAAGAAGCCACGGACCGTGAACATTCCACCGGCGGCTGAGCATGAGCGGACTGGAACAGACAAAAACATCAACGCTATACTTCTATCTGAGTAATAGGAATTTAAAACATGAGAGATTATAGATAGAAAAAGCTATAAAAAGATGATAATTTTAGGTTGAACAAGAAGCCCTTAAAAATCGTGAACAATTGAAGCGACTTTTCATTTTGATTGAAACAGACTGCGAGCAGTGCAAGCATGTAAATGTAAGGCTACCAAACTAAATTTACAGTTAAGTATTTACATTTCATATACTTTCAAGTATATTAAGAGTTACTAAAACATCGTTTACAGTTACATTAAATGACAGGGCTCTCAAAATGTACAAGCAACTGAACTAGACAAAATTACAACTTAAATTAAAGTAGGAACTTTGGTATTGGATTTTAAAAAAATGCTATTCTGAATACGAAAGAGATTAATTTGCAGAGCACCGGTCACGAGTACAAGTTGTCGAAGCCGATGACACTTGTAACAAGAATTTTATTGATCGATTTTACGAAATAAATAGTCCGTGCGTGCCATAGCTGAGCGGGCGCATGCTTCTAATCCCTCTCTTCGTTCATACAGACACCGTTACCGCCCGACACGGAGGTTCCGTAGCAAAATGGCCACAATGATTCCGTAATTAATACTATTCGGAGCACGCCACTCTTCCAAGACGGCCTTGTTTTCGATTCGGCTTGCTACGCTATCGTAAATCGTTTATCGCATCACAGAAATTATTCCAAGGGTTAATGGACAGGTGAGACTCAAAGCTTTACAGATTCTTTAGATATTTCTGGATAAGAATAGAAGTAAAACTGATTGTTACTTAACGAGGTGAATATTTATAAACACTAGAGAAGTTAATGAACTTTCGAGATAATAAATATTAATTTAGCTCTTTAATATAGTAAGGCAACAAAGAAAACCATGGTAAAGGATGAAATATGTTGGTAAGACAATTAATAAACGCAGTCCTATAAGGAATGTCATTTTCGATCTACGATCCAAAAACAATCTTAAAACTGCAAAACTGTTATTATCTAAAACAGACTAAAGTACGATTGAATAATATAAACAAAACCAACATCAAAATTAAGACTATACCTACATCCCAACCACTTAAATTGTCCATCATGAATGAAACATTGATGGTTTTGAGTCCGACTGGCAAAAAAAGTCATGAATTTTTGCTAGAAGCTTCTACATATCTGAAACGAAAGAGAACAAATTAAAAATGTCTATGTATCAACAAGATACATAGCAATGGCCGTAAATATTTTGCCACGATCATAAAACTGGATTATCTTTTAGTCTCAGAGATATTGTAATAGGAAGTGCAGAATACTTATCCATCTATGTTACTGAAGTGGGTGTCATAACATCAGTTATTTTATTATCTTAAAGCAGTTACTTTTTATTTTTATGAATCGATGACTAGTTTTTATTTGACTCATGCGAGATTCATCTTAGCAGCCAGGTTTCACGTCCTTTCTTTTTTGTTCGCATAGCTAATGCAAATGTCGACTGCTCATACAAAGTTAATGATAGCTTAATAATTCAATGCTCTTAGCAATGCTATAGAGGCTATATATGTATATTTATATATAATCTGACTAACTATACGCAAGTATGTTCGTCGGTAGAAGCACAAAATGTAAGCATTAAAATAGTCTGCGTCTGGTCAGTAGATAATAAGGTAGTGAAGTTTACTATTCCGAACGTATCTTCTGTCAATTTTGTAGCTGCCGACAGATGATTTTCTCAACAGTACCTACTTAATTGGTAATTTTCTTAAGTTATGAATCTAATTAACCTCGCGTCCGTAGGTTCATTAAGGGACTGATGATGATCATAGGAACACTGCGTTTGAGATTTTACCTATTTATAGTTTATAATTATTCTACCTAGTTGTCATCAATGTGAAGTTGTATAGTATAGATACGGTACTTCGATGTTTGAAAACGTGAGAAGTTAAAAACTTCATGCGGAATATGGCAATTAATTAAATGTGTGAAGCATAGAAATTGATATGGGTAACGGATCTCGTTATGAAAAACATCAATCGATAGAAATCTTGTGATCGGTGGTGTATCGATAATTTCTGTTCTTTTGTTACTGTGATAAACATTCACATAAGTCATGCCGCAAAATAAGATGACACGCTTTCTATTGTGTGGAATCGTAAGTCTAGCAATAGCACTGAATTCCATAGACAAGCACTATAACGATTTCTTCATATTTTGTTTTACTGTGTGAGATGAATTTACTACTTTCAAAGTGTTATTACTGCTTTACTATTCAAATTAATTGAAAAAACATGCAAATATTTTTTCGCTACACTATAGCGTATTTGTAATTTTTAATTTGCAAGCAAGCGAGCTTAGAATTAGAACATTGTTGTTTTGGCGTTAAATGGCATTATCAATTTTGATTGAAGCTACAAAATAACCATAATAAAAATAAGGATCTTGTTTATGAAACCCAAAATAAATTAAAAATAACTTAAGTCAGTTACAAAGGATACGCGATACTTTAAAGTAATCAAATGAATACTAACCTTGAACCGTGTTTCTAAGTTTCATTTTCCTACGGCAAGCAACTTTAACCGTTGCAGTACATTGTAAGGGAAACGATCCATTCATTGCAACTCTTACAACGTTTCTATATCATCAGTAAGCAATATGCAGCCTTAATTCCAGTCATTAAGTCATTATTTCATTTGTTTTCTTTAAAGGCAGTTACGTCTATGTTTGAGGAAAACACACACGGGAACGGACGTTGAAAAAAAGGGGCACGACGGGAACACACCTGTCTGTGGTATTGCCAGTTTTTGATGAGAACCAGTGAATGGCGGCCACGGATACAATGGATTCGGATTTTAAATCTGGACAATTTTTTTAGATATTATTTAAAGAATCGCAATTGTCGCGAATTATTTTAATTATTTAATGCATTGGCGGTTGCAGTATGGGCGGGCGTGCCTATGCTTTCTACATGAGTCACACACATAGAGTCAAAGTTATCTTGTTTCATGAATAAATTTAAGATTAAATAGTGCAGTTATTCAAGAGATCTTCTTTTCTTTTCTTCTTTGTCATGGCTTTTATCTTATTTTATTTGGGGTCAGCTCTCCTAGTACTACTGCGCCACAACGTGCGGTTGTAGGTTATCTCTTCTTTTGTATTTGTACACGTCATATCGTTCTTTATGGTATGAAACCAAGAAACTAAAACCGGGTTGTCCTGTATCGGGGCAACTTTGAAAGTGCCACGGATATATTCATTTCTATTTTCTGATTTTGTCATTTCATTTCGTTTTTCTGCCTGAAAAACGTAGCATTTACATCTCAGCAACGTGGACCCTTTGTTCAACCATTTTTCTCATAGACCAGCACTCGGAACCATACAGTAGAACTGGTATTACTGCTCTATTATATTCATTGCCCGTACTTTGAATCGGCACACGAGAGTCGCATAGGATCTCCATTTCAGCCGGACTATCTGTACCCTATTTTCTATATATCTCTCTGCACAAACTGTAGTTGCTATAATGGATCCGAGATACTTATATTCTTTAACTCTGTTGATGATGTATGGACATGTGATGACACCTATATTAGCACCTTAAAAGTCGCAATACATGTACTCAGTCTTCTGCTTATTGATCTTCTGTCCTCTCCTTTCCAAGTATTTCTTGCCAAGCTGTCAGATTGCACTTCTGCCAACGATTCGGCTATAAATACCACATCGTCGGCATACAGTAGAGACCATGGTGCTGGTTTCTGTATGTCTGCCGTTATATAGTGCATGACCAGGTTGAACAGTAAAGGGCTTTTTACCTCAATTGGTTAGCTTATTCCGGCTGGACTGGTCACTCTTGTGACTATATTTTCGTACAGTTATTCAAGAGATATATTTATTCATTCTGTTTACTTGTACGGACGATGATTCAGATCAACCCAAATAGGAAGATAATAGTATACGCTCCAAAGTAATAGCGCTTTTTAAAGCTATGCTCTTGTTTCGTTTGTGTAGAAAAAACAACACTACATATTATATATAGATAAGTGTGAAGAACAATTATGAGAATTTAAATTTAGAGCTATCTACTACGTACTCGTCAAAGAAGACAATTTCCAAAGCAATATTTTCGTCAGAACGGATATCATAAGTCAAAATTTTTACGTTGGAATTTCTGGAAAATTTCGTAACTTATCCTACAAATACAGAGATAGTTGGTCAAGGTAGATTGATAGATGCGTGTATTGATAGATATAAATTTTTATCTCTTTGACCCAAAAGCGATTGAGGGGGTCTGGATGAAATTTTTGGCACAGAGATACGTCATGTCAACTTGCATAACTGCGCAGGCGTTTGTGTTTTGATAGCTATATGTCACAACATATTATAAATCAATGTCTTCCGCCGCGTCTGTCTGTCTGTAACTCAAAGACTACTGCACTGATTTTTATGCTGTTTTCATCATGCTGTTCTCGATAATAATATTTGTTGGAGGTGAGGGAAGCTTTGAACGAAAACGCTGCCTAAACCCTTTGAGATATAACAATATGATGTATGGTGGAATTGTGTAACTTATATAGGTTGTGGTGGTGGAATCCATAGGTAGCGGGAACGGGATCAGAATTCCACGAGGTTGAAGCCGCGGGTAACAGCTAGTTATTCATATCTTTATAAATAAATAGAAATGTATGTACGCGCATAACTTCTGAACGACTGCACCAAATTAGATAATTCTTTTTTTTATTTTTGTTCTTTTTAGGACAAGGTTTGTATGAAAAATATAAAGTTTGGAATGTCCACGGGTATGGTGCTATAATTGCACCGGTGCGTAGCCAGGGCGCGCATCTAGTAATATTATAAAGTGGTAAAATTTGTTTGTTGGTAATCAATAACCTCTGAAACTACTGAATCGATTTCAAAAATTCTTTCACCATTAGAATGCTACATTATCGGTGACTAACATAGGCACCTTTTTATTCCGCTATTCTCATGGGATCAGGACTAACGCGAGCGGAGCCGTATATATATATACCTACACCTTTATTGTGATCACTTGAAATGATTGAACACAAGGAATGTATTGTCATCTTATACTCTCGCGATCAACCAATCGATCGTTCAATCAACATAACCCAAGTAGGTACATTTTTTTTTATATCTCCAATATACAGACACAATAAATTTACAATTTATTAATAGTATAGATAGACTATGTTTCTACTTTTTATCTTATCTTAAATACAATACAACAAAGTTACATCATTACTCGCCTGGTGACAGATCAGTCAACAAACTCGGAACTCCTGCGCACCATTCATTCGCCCACGGTCACGTTCCATTACATTCTAAGATGTTTAATGTTTAGCTATGAGACTATTGTAGATCTCACAAGTTTGTTTATACGATAATGCCTTATCATATAAATTTCGACTTCCTAGAAACATTGCAGAGAATATTGAGCACTTCATCAGATTAATAAAATGAATTAGCAGTTTAAGAACAATAAACCCTAATGATTTGGGCCCTAAGTAGTGTACTATATATACTGAGTGGTTTGTAAAAGGGTGTATGGGTAGGGTTGCCAACTATACTGTTTTAAACAGTATTATACTGTTTTTCACTAAATTATACTTTTTACTGTTGAACAAAAATAAAGTATACAAAATACTGTTTTCGGCATCAAAATGCAAACACATTATTATGTGTTATACTTAGACGCTCACACAAATTTGTTTTTATTTAGTCAGAGGGCGTTCACTGCTCAGTGCAGCGCAGCCACACCACAAATAAATCACACTGAGTTTCGCAACGAATATTTATTTTAATTTCGGTTATAATTGTGATGAGGCGTATGAAGTTTTAAAAAAAATCTTTTTTTAAATTCGTAAATTGTGTTAGAAGCTCTAAAAAATATGTATTCAAAACAATAAATAAATAAAATACTGTTCATTTTTCTAAAATACTGTTTAATATTCTTTATATCTGAATATACTTTATTACTTGTAAAAAAAGTTGGCAACCCTGTGTATGGGGCTCTTCCAAGATCTTCGAGGCCCAAGTTGACTGCTAGCCGGTACACCTACTGATTAACTGACGAGGCTGTGGTGCAGGCTTTCCTATCAGGGATGGGGGTCAGACAGTAGTCGCTCCCGTAAAAAGCAAGATAAGCAAATTCAAGAGAAACATGAGGAGAGCGGGCCCCGGGCTCCTAAGTAAACTTTAGATGTAACTGGGACTAATACTGCGATGATGATGATAAGTTGTATACTACTACTTTGACCTAATCTCAAAATCAAAATCATTTCAACACTGCCAACAAAATACTAAAATAAATTCAATTGGTTTTTTTTTCAATCAGTCATGCATAATCAAAATATGATGAGAACAATACAGCTGTATTGAACAATGAACATCCTAATCACACACATATGTTAGAATATACCTTGATGATTTGAGAACAGGGACATTATCATAAATATACATTACATTACCATAATGCAGACCATGTTTGATATAGAAATAAAATCAGTAATATTATTTACTTACGATGAATTTTATCCAATTGTCATATGATTGATCAGAAATTGCTTTGAGGTCTTATTTTTAAGAAAATAAATCAGGAGAATGTATTTTTATTAAAAAAAGTAAGTTATGCTATATGAATTCATCCCTGTGCGACGGGAGACTTTTACAAATAAAGTCGTGTAGAAATCGTTACCCGGGAGTTGCAGACACGACATTTTTGTTTCCATTATTTGTACCGAAGAAATATCTATGAAATCTTTTTTGAACGTGATAATCCTACCGACTCAAAAACTGTAGCTAGGACATTATGAGACCAAAGGTCTTCTTCAGTGTAGTATAGTCAAAAGTGTCAGAACGTATTGTTTGTTAACATGGATATTTTGAGGACCATACTGTGAATAACTTACCATGCTTGCAATTATTCATTAGGCCTTCAATATGTTAGTCGTGTCAGTCTTGTATCATAAACTAACAAACAAACGCACTAAATATATACTTTATACTTACATGTCATTGGAAACACCAAAAGAATCCAAATTACCTTTAACTTTTTCAACGTGGCACCTGCCACGATTCTTAACAACAAATGAATGTTTATCTAATTATTATCTTTATTAGATACTCGACGTTAACCTGTGGTCAGAACAATGTAATTATAAGATAGACAGATAGATTTCTCGAGTGCATGTTCTCGTGCCTTACCACGACGCAGCGACGCGCTAAAAACAATTCTCCAGGATTAGATGTTGGTTGAAATACGAATTTGTTATTATATAATTAGTATACTGTCGCAAGATTTCATATGAAGTAAAGTCAGTTCGTTTAATGAATTACTGAACATAGAGAAACCTCTCAAAATTGATAGGATTATTTTCACCACAAAATATACAGTATAGAAAATAACCACAATCCTATTTTTAATAGTTAGTCGATTTCCGATGAAGAAAGTTGTATTTAAAACAAAACAGATACCCAAAAATAAAATTCCTTCCGCCCACGCCACGCGCCCACTAAACAAGTTCAGAAAATCAATCATCAAGTAGCATTTATTTACTAAATTAAATTTATCAAAACTTAAGCGTAACTTCAATATATTGCAATACGTATATCCATCATTGCTTCACGAAGAATTATTACAGAGAGTAATGAAACTGAGTACAAAAGGAATAAAAAATTGTTGTAGCGATTTGAGGTAGTTTTTTTACCTTGTCAGTTGGAAGCCGGTGTACGAGTCCATCATTAAATGAAATCTCAGTAATCATTCATCATCAACGGTGATTTGACCAGCGGTTAACCCGCCAGAAGGCAGCTCCCAAAGTAGTCATTGAGATAAAAAGGCTTCAAATTCAGATGCCTTTAATAACAACTTGAGTTTTGTTTGAATATTGATTATGTTCGATTTTTTTCTTCCAAGAAACTTATGTTATGAAAATCTTAGATGTTTTTTACTAATATAAATTTAGTCCACTAACAAAACCATAGTATTCTTAAACTTTTTGTACGGTTTGTTATGCTTTAACCTTTTGGTTGCTGAGCTGAAATTCCATCTGATGACATTGTTTCGTTTTGTATTTTCGTAGTTTGACATAGCTCTTTCTTTTATAGATATCACTTCGCTCCGAACCAATTCATCACAGCTTTTGTTGCTTTATAGCCAACCATTATTTTAAGTTGTTACGTCCACTATTTGCATGTAAACGAGCCTAGATCATTTACATAACAAATCACCTCATTATTTCGAAAATTGTACTCTTTGGATAATATTTCCGCAAACGATTTTCGGCACGCAAAGGCCTTTGGCAGGAAAAAAGATAAAAATGAGTAAACGGTAGCCGGCATAAGAACATGAATCGCATTTTGTTTCCTCTAAAACATAAGAAAAGTATTTATAAAACATATGTATGAAAGGATATCCGTCCATTCCGTAAGGGGTCATTAAGCGTAAGCAATCCATATTTTTTGCTGGTATCGCTTTATGAACATATAACTGTTTACTTGATCGTTAAATTATCAGGTTTCGAAAGGCTAGGATGTGAGGATTAAGAAAATTATAGTGCAATCACCCGTATTATTTTTTGTTAGCGGATGTAGGTATACTTCGGCTACTATGTACATTTTCTTTTTTAATTAAATACCACTTAAAACTAGTATTCTTAGTAACTACCCAATCGTTAAAGCGAAATTATTGTGTTAGAAGTAGGTTTGTGTGGGTAGTGTGCTGAGTGGAATCGAAAAACTGCAAGAATAAGTTTCTATACTAACGTACAGGTTACCGATGACGATGTCAGAGCCAACGATGTGAAAGGGATGCCTATCACTATTTAACAAACAAAGTCCTTGGTAACTCGGCAAATTTATTTGCTAAGTATACATTACCTTTAAGGTTTTAACATTAAACTTACACATAAAGAGCTGAGATTGAACAGTAGAATACAAATTCGGAAGGGACAACCCTTGGCATTTGTTGCTAAATGATCTGTTTTTTTAAGTAGCAAAGGGGCTTTTTTATACCACTTAGGTGGCAGACTAGCACAAGGCCCACCTGATGGAAAGTGGTTACCGCGGCCTATGGACGTGTGCAAAACCAGGGGCGTCTGACAGTCACGCTGCCTGAAGAAATCAAGGCCTACAAAGGGGCTTGCAAAGGTTAGACAACGCGTTAGTGCCACGTCCGGTTTCGGAAGTTTACCAGTAAACGCATGTTATCAGTGTCAATTATTACTGTTGTCCAACTTATTTTAACCCATACTCTTATTCCACCTTACCTTTCACACAATTCATTCATTATCAATTGATTCTTATTATAGGTGGGTACCCTTCATTATCATCATCATCATATCAGCCGTAGGAAGTCCACTGCTGAACATAGGCCTCCCTCATTGACTTCCATTTTGACCAAAGGTGCTCTTTACCAGGTCGCCTGTCCACCTTGCGGGTACCCTTCATGTCTTTTAATATGAACTAAAACTACAGAAGACCCTCAACATTGTTATTGGAACTGCTTGATGGTGAGCAGTAATTATAGCTATTGAACGCCTGTATTTAAAATCAAAAAATATCTGACCCCCGCATTCCAAGGAGCACATAATTCCTATGATCCTTTAGAATGGAACTGTAAGAACGTTTTTTTGATCACATTAATGCCGCAACTTATATTGAAGCGAAGATATAAATCTCCGCGGATATAATACTGATAACAGTAGCAGTTCCAAAGAAAATTAGGAAGTCATTAAAACATTCTAAGATGATTACGTCATAGGCAAATGAAGAGATATAATAAGAACGTTTGTCAGCACTGCGATTGGCACTGCGCCCATAATGATACCAAACATGGCAGTTGGTGTTCTAGTTCTCAGGGAACTAGGTTTAGAATATTATATTATTAATGTGGGGGCTTCCTCGTGATTCGCTTCCCTACGCTGCTAGGTAGTGTAAGCCTATACTTTGCGCTTACTTCAAATTTGAAAAAAAAAATGGTCCCGTATTTCAAGTTGGACGTAAAATTGGTAAAACCACTATAATTTACTTATTCATCCGAAAAAGTGAGACATAGCTGCTATTATCGTCATTTTTGGTGTTGTATCACAATAGCTAGGAGTGATAAATATAATTACGGTACTACGCCATCAAGCAGCTCATTGGATTTGTCTGAACAACTGCTATAGACTTAGATGGTATCTAGCTGTTCAACAGGAACGTTGGTTTTACTATCATTGTTGTGCCTACACAAAAAATATTTAAAAGTATTCTTATTACAACATGTTTAGAACCATTTTTAAACACCAAGATCAAAATTGTGGAAAGGACAAGGGCAAAATAGCCACGGTTGACAGTCCTGCTGACAGGTGATGAAGTAAATTTAAATTATGCACATATGCTGGAAAAGTCGTCGGTAAACGTCTGGGCATTTGCGTATACCTGAGTTACTACAGTATATTTGCTCTGTGGTTACACACGTGGAACTTTTAAAGTTCCCGTTTTGTTCACGTTTACTTTAAAGTTCCATCTGTGTAAGCAAGCAAGTTTAAAATTTACAATCATATTTTTATCAAGTAGAATAATATTGGCGATGCTCGAATGATCCCTCTGGAGCATTGCAGCGTATATAGTATGCCACCTTAGAGGTATAAGTTTATTTGTAATTCCGTGTACACATCAAACGAACTATAGGCAAAGATAAGCCATCTTTGCCTATCGTTCGTTTGGTGGTTTACGGATGGACGCAAATGAATAGAAGTCATGATGGAGCAAAGGGAATTTTTCATCATTATGGGTCGCTCGATATCTGCAGTACCTAATAATCGACCCCCACGAATCCGACTTGTTTGCGGATATTCTGTCGGTCTGTACCCGGTATAAGTCAGTAGAGTAGCCGCGTGCTATGAAAATGAAATTATTTACGGCGTTTTTAGACGTTTTTTTCTGATTTCACACCCCGCCGACGACTACCGAGCGTGCAGCAAGGCTATAAAAGCGTCATTACAAATATGAAGGCGCCGGACAAACATAACGGACGCGCACCCCTTAACCTCTCCGCTCACCCAGTGCAGGGGAGCGCGAGGTTTCACAATGACACGTCTACGATGCGATGCGAAACCGTTCTGTTTGTCCGGCGCCTAAGCGGAACAAAGCAGATATGCACTGAAAGTGAACTCTATTAGAAGCGGAGCAAGTGAACAAAAATGTTTGATTGTACTATCATTCATTAACGATACGAACTACGACTATTGAAATGGAAATGAAAAAATGTTTAATCATCTGAACATACAAAGTTTAGGCCAATTTTTTTAGAACTGCCAAACTGCAGTTTGTTGAACTAAACAGTGTTAATTACCACATTTTACTAATTGAATTTCATTGAGTAAAAAGTGCGAACTCGGTTTATTTGAACGGATGTTCACTGGTGAAATCCAGCCTTACACTTTTAATCTTTGCAATGTTAAACTTGTAAATAACAACATAATGTAGATATATTACAGCAAATTACCTGTGTTTAGATCGATATATCACGGCAAATTAGTTGTCCAATAACAGAATCATCTTCCGTACCATTTCACCATTTGTGACGCAAACAAATTCAAGAAGAAAGTTTTATTAAGTAACTTTGGTCGTTCTCACCGAGAGGGTTAGTAACGCTACCATCTTGATCTAGGTCCATTGTCGAAGGAGTGATGCTGATGATACAACTTTATAGAATAAATTGAACTTTTCTATGAAAGTTCATAGACAAATTTTATTTTAAGCCTTCTTGTTTAACTACCAGTATAATTGTTATTTGTTTTAAATTTTGAATTAGCGAAAACTGAAAAAGTTCCAGTTCTTTTACTAACTTTTTGAGCTGAGTGAGACGAAGTCGAGCGAAAGCTCCTCATACCAGACTTCAGGATTTCCTTTGTCACAGGTCTCCTCCTAAACTACTAATCCAATCAGAACCAAATTTGACATGATTAAAGAGGTCAATCAGAGGAAGGTTTATGGATATATTTTGAAAAAATTAATGCTACCACTGAGGAATGATCACCGTTAAAAAAATTCCAGATGGAATTACATAATAACCGCTCGAGACACTGTGACCAAACTTTACACGCTCAGAAAGCATGTCCAGAGTTGTGACTTTCAAAAAGAATTTTCAAAATCGGACTTGCCACGGAGGAATGATCACTGTTCAAAATTTACAAAATCTGATTTTCAAATCACGATATCTCACTCAGCTCAACATTGCAAGCAGCGATTCGCCTTGCAGACCTCTAGTTACGTTGATTGCCATTAAATTTTTTTTATGAAACTCGTGGGTACTTTGCACTTGCTCTCGGTTGTTAAAGTGCAAGAGTATTGCTTTATGTAGTTCCAGACTGAACATCCACATAACTTTAGAGAGTTTCGTAAGACTGAACATATTTGGAACAAGTTTTGAACACCTGTTCATTCTAACAGCAAGAAAATTCAAAATCCTAAAACAAACATCACAAATTAGTGCCACTCGTCGGTAAAATGTATCAGAATCATAAAGATAACCCGACCTGTTAATCAGTGACTTCCTCGGTAAAAGATTAAACACGTACAAAACAAGTAATTGGTTCGAAATACTTATATGAAACTGGTAACATTATAGAAACCAGATTCTTGGCTGTCAACGACTTCTGGTTTTCGATCAACGTAAACGTATGTGGTAATATTTCTATGAGTTTATGGGAACGCAAATACAAAATCTTAGTCAGTATGTACGGCAAATGAAACACTAATGGACTGTTGTTAAAAAAATCGGGGGCGGATGTTAAGAAGTCTCCTAGATATAAACATAATTTTCACTTTAATTAATTTAAGGGACAAGTAGGTCAATAAATACCAGAGCATAATCTGATGGATCGAACTGAGTCCTATTTCACTAATTTCAGCAGCAGCCACTGCTGAATTTTTTAAGCCCCCGTTGTAAAAACGACCGGTGTTATAAGTTTGACGTGTCTGTGAGTCTGTATGTGGCATCGTAGCTCCCGATTGGATGAACCGATTTTATTTTATTTGTATTTGTTTGAAAGGTGAATAAGTCTGGAGGGTTTTTAGCTATGTCGGGGGTTTTTAAACTTCTAATTTATTGTAGCAAGTAGGTATCTCGTGGCAAACTTGCATGTGATTTGTCTGATTGAAAGCAACCATTGTAGCTTATGGAAGTTTGCAATGCATTGACGTCAGTTGTGCTTTTTGAAGAATTTCATAAGCACTCGACAAAATTCATTACAAAAATCAGTGGAAATTGATAGGTACCTACATACAAAAAAGGTTCTAAATTTTTTCTTAAGGTTCAGTACCGCTTGTGAGTCTGGGAACGTCGACAATCTTTAGTTGTCATAGATTCCGGTGTCCAAATAAGTGCAGTATTCTACTCCATGCAGACATGAAATTGCGACTTATAAATGAACAGACATTGCTGCGCCAACGTAAAGTACTGCTTCACACCTTTAAGTAGGTACATACATCTAGCTTTTAAACTGCCAGCGTAACCGTGCTAGAATGTGCCAGTATATCGTGTATGTAGTAGCTCTTCACAAACGTGCTGCCATCTGTAAACCTAACTGTAGCTTCTTTTTAGTCGTTTGTGTGTGTCAACAGCGGTAATTCGAAAAACCTAAATAGGTTAGTTCGGGATCCTTGGAATTGCCTCTTAAATTGTAAGACTCGAACAGTTTTTTTTAAGAGTTTTAGTTATGTTCCCTCTAAGTAAGGTTCACGTCGATAATGTATTGACCAGGATTCGAACCCGAGACCTCTCGATCGTAAGGCCGACTTCTAAACCACTAAGCTACCGACGCTATTGTACGAACTACTTCTCGTACAGAAGCAATTCATGGAAGTTATTTGTTTAAACCTTTTAAATAGTAGGTACGTAAATCCATCAGATCAATATAATATTATATGGCACCTTGCGTGAATAATTAATAATTAAATAAAAGTGATTAATGTTATTTTGATCATCTTAATTACTATAATATATCAGATGCACGATCATTGCAACGTTCACACGCTTTCACTCTACGCGTCATTACAGTTTTGTCAACGACTAATTTTAGCTTTATAATCTTGCATACAATCAAGCAGAGGACAAATTGAGAACAAGTTCATGATGTGTTCTGTTCTAACAGGTCACGACATGTCAGAACAAGATGTTATGACAGAAACATCTGTATGGCTCATTTTCAGACAGTTACATTCATTATATCAAAATATATGAATTACCGTTGGTGTGAACGAAGGCCGGCTCGTTCACACCAACGAACGGCAACTCGCCATCTGTTTAGAATGTTCACAACTTCTCATATCGATGGATAGGCATTCACACGGTGACTGCAACTCGTGCAAGTAAGTAGGATTTACCGATTCTGAACTCTGACAAAACTATAATATGGTAAGTTTCTTAAATAATAAACAATTAAGTAAAATTTACAGTTCCACAATGCAGCATTCAGTTTCGTTTCTAACACATTTAGGAATATAATAAGGAATAAGGAGAGAAATGGTGGGCTATTATCTCTGCTTATCTTGAAAAGACAGTGAGAATATGTGTTCGAGTGTCTAGTTTAGTAAAGCCAAAAAGAACCCATTTTGCTTTTATTGACTTCTATAAAATCAAGCAATGTTACAGTTGACAGACGTTCTTTGAAACCATTTAATTTATAAAATAGCCTACTTCCTGTCATAGACTAAGAGCCATATAAGACGTCAATAAAATGTATGGTTTTAAAAAAACGAGTCAAAAACCAACTAAGATAGCAAAAAGCACCATAAGGAACTCATTACTCAGTGGTCAGGTTATTACCCTGACTATTTAATAGCTAGTTATCTACTCGTATTTGACTGGTGCTTAAGGATAGTAAAAACTTTACAATTCCTGGAACACTGGGACTGGGAGTATTACCTACTAAATTAAAAAAAACTGTAAAAATAATATTTAAGTAATTTAACCCAGAAACAATACAAACTTTAAGTGTCATAATTATAATGAAGAATAAAATTTCCTTCAGGATAAATCTTTCCAAATCTTATTTCTTCGAGATTTATCTCCTTAAAGTTGGCAATTAGAGCTCCGTTCGCTTTAATTTCTATCTCAAGGAGTTGACTTTCATAAATATCCCGGGGTAATAACCATTTGCAATTCAGAACACAGAAAAGCTACACTCTGCTTTTATAAGAAGTATAAGTTTCAACTATTAAGGTCTGAGGTTTATGCTACAAGAGTAAATTATATTAATTAAATTGTATAACTACGAACTTATAAAGACATCAGCCATATTCTGTAAGAACCTTTCTGCTCAATTGCTGAATCAGCATATTTCTTATTGAAATACAATAATAATTGTAGGATTTTTACCTATGAAATTGCCAAAATTTTCTTACAAATTCATGAGTTTGTTATTCCTGTAATTTAATAGCTATTTCCATTATTTATATTTTGTTTGAAAGTTGATTTCAAAATTTTACAACTCTGTACTAAGTTTTGTTTTTATTGGCCGCTTGATAAATTAATTCATCTTCAAAAACAGTACTTCCTAAATGCTATCTATTTTGATGATAAATTTCGTATTACTTAACAGCTGTCACTTTTCAAAAATGTAATAAAAGTTGCTGTTTGTTAGCTTAATGTTGTCTCATTCATACACAAAAAAAAAACTTAAAATTTGGATTTGTCATTCCTGAAAAAAATGCAAAAATGTTAGTACTGAAAATTGGGTTTCCTTCAATTTCTCAAGAAAAACGGGAATTTCATATGTAACGACCTAATATTTCGTGAAATAGTATTAATATAATATCGCGCATATAATATCTCACCTCGGATTCAACCGTCGAGATTTATAAACAGTCTTACAGAATACCACCACAGCAGCATATTAAAACTCACAACAAAAACAACTTACTTAATCTAACTATAACATGCCTTATTTTGCAAACCTAATTATTGAACTTATCCGCTCCGTTTAATTCAGAATACTTTTCGGAACTTATGTGTGGTTATATTGAGCGAAGCCGGTGTTAGCATTTACTGCGGACCCAAAATGATTCGGAAAACTCTGCCCTCTAATTTCTGGTATTAACGTCTTGGTTTCCTAAGCTTTCAATTTAGACCATGATAACAGAGACCAGGATACCGTCAGTTTCACGTTTCTGACCTTTTGCAGACTTCATTAATAGTTATATGTTTTCAATGGTTGTATTATCTCAAGAAATTTCTGCATTTGTAAATTATTGAGGTAAACGCATTCCTCTTTACTTAAACGTAAACATTGTTGTCATTATAAGACACTGCAAACATTTCATAATTATCTTAA
Organism: Cybosia mesomella; assembly: GCA_946251805.1. Lineage (NCBI taxonomy): Eukaryota > Metazoa > Arthropoda > Insecta > Lepidoptera > Erebidae > Cybosia > Cybosia mesomella. The sequence goes on from OX276406.1 coordinate 9,065,621, forward strand.
ATGACAAGTCGGCATCGAAATCTTTTGAGCAAGCAATAGCATTGCGATTACGACTGTTTAAGGACCTTGTCCTTAAACAGTAATAAGCCCTTGGGCTTCAAACTACAGCTATCAAATTCATTCAGTTGTGTAATTTCAAGATTCCTTTCCTTGAAGTATCCGTGTTCATTATTCGATACTGAACGTTAAGCGATTTAATAGTTATGTTCTCTCCTCAAATTGCGTACCCAAGCTTTATTTTGTCTTCGGCAACACTTTCACAAGTTGGTGAAACAATAGCATCAAGTTTACGAGTCATGACAATAAAACCTTACCTATGTTGTGAGTAGTTTCACGTCTGTTTTATAGTCGGCTATGTTTTCGAATGTCTTAAATAAGACTAAATTCACTTTTAAACATACCGCACTATTGATGTCTTTCGATTGCTGCCATTATTTCAATTCTCTACCATATATTATAGGAATGATAGCAGTCATGAAGATCCAGCCGAAATTAACAGAACCAGCCATAACAATACTATCTTGCGGAGGTTCTGCATCTCTTCTACGAGGGAATCTTCTGCGAGAAAACCTGCCTACATGAATGTGACAGTAACCGAAATACTTAATTTATGAAATCACATTTTGAGCGTGACTCTAATAGAAACTAAAATTTTCCCAACTTAAGCACTCGCGTGTCTACATATTTTTATTGATATTATACATCCTACTCTATAAGTTTTTTATTTATTTAAAGTTATATTCTAAACCATGCCGTAAATGACCGTCATGGATATCTGCAGTAATGTCTGGAAGTCATAAATCTTTCTCTTAAATTATTACTTGTAGATGATATTGTCGAAAGTTTACAGGAATGTCACACATTGAAATAAAACTATTTTAACGGATTCTATCGCGATTGATTTTAATAGAGCCTAATTTTAATAGAGAAGATGGTTGGAATGTACCACCAGCTTGGAACCAGTCATTAACTTAATTAATTCCAAGAAAAATCAAAATACAACAAGACTTCATGACACTGTGAGCTCATTCTGCGTAAATAGTAAGACCAACAATTCAACATAGTTCGGGTACCTACTTTGAGATAACTTACACTTCAAACTACAAGACAACAACCATCTTTAGTCTCCCCGTGACCATGGCTGCTGAAAAGCAAACGAAACGTCGGGATCAATGCAAAATATAAAATAACATCAAATAAATCGCGATAGAATCCGTTAAAAATAGTTTTATTTCAATATTACTTGTAGATTTAATAATTATATTTACGGGGATTAACGCGATCACTTATTTAAAGGTATTACATACCTCTGGTTTGCCTGACGTTAAGTTAAGTGATCGCGTTAATCCCCGTAAATATAATTATTATATCATGGAACGCGAAAGTTTAAAAGTTACTTGTAGATTTATTTGTTTTTGATTTAACCCAATTTAGTTATGTAGACTCCACCAAACAACATATGTAATTAATGCGTTCAGAAGCTTAAATATATTGCAATGCAACTTAGCATTATCGAAAATGAATTCAAGTAAAACTGTTTCGAACTTCGAAATACCTTGACCTCGAAAACAACTTTGAATGAGTTAAAGTCAAAACTCGACTGTCCATTCATAAGTTGTGCGTAGCAAAGGGTCAGTTTCATCCTTGTTATCATTAACACCTCGCCACTCCCACGTTACCAAACACGGTATGGGAAATATCTTGTTTGAGATCCTTCGTTTGCAGTATGGTGTAGTGTTTGAGTTTCGTTTAGGTACTTCATATCCAGGTCTTTTAGGGCGTTTGTGGCATAGGGTAATTCACACTAAACTGTAACATTGTTAATATATATTATTTTAAATGTTTTTTCTTTTTTTTGGAACAAAACATGCTTTGAACGCAAAGACATTCTAATCAAATTTTACAAAATCATTGCTTCTCGAGCTATAATACCATATTTTTTCAGAAGCTTACTGTTTTTAGATATCTACTACTTTAATCATTCTAATTTTAGTAGGTATTGAACAATCAAAGTAGATGGAAGGTACATTCTGTAGGGCGTTAAGTCTGATTCAGAATACCTACTCTTTAAACAGGACAACCGCACTAATTTGAATGAGGATGACAAATGACATATAAAGCAAATATTGGTAATAAACTAATTTTATTGTAGTTGGATACAAGCATGATACTCTTGTCTAACCAAGCGTCCGTAATGCAATGAATAGACAAAATAAATATTCTATCCCATACATAATCAATATTTATCACAATTTTCGGAATTTGGGTGCCAATTGTGTAGAAATTCCAAGAGCTTTTTTAACGTTCATTGCTCAGTCCTGATTTTTGAACTTGTTTTTGTATTCAAATTGTGGTTTATTGGAATTACTTAGCAAATTCAACTTGTGGTACAGACTACGAATCATACAAAAAAAAGAACCACAAAAGAACCTGAATCAGCAAAAAGATTTTATTGTACTATTATTGAAATATGCAATAAAAAAGAAACACTGGAACTAAAAATACAGTCACAAAAACCGTGAAAGCGCCGAATATTGTTTAAATGTACGTATATGTTTGGTTTCAAAACAAAACCACTTGATTTTGATTGATATGATGACTCAAGCTAATAAAATTAATGTTGCCGACCAACCTACTTGCTAGTTGGATGAAATTATGTGCAAAAATAAACTGTATTCTTTTATACTTAAACGAGATTTTACTTCGAAAAGCTTCTATGAAAAGCTATATCTTAAATTAAAATTTACGGAAACGCGAACCGCTCGACAAGCAAGTGGGACAACCCTTGCGCTCGCTATGTTAGGGTTAATTTAAAAAAAAACCCCCGGTTTATTCTTTTTTTACAGCGTGTACTTTGTTCGGTTATTTGTATTGAAACAGTTTAGATAAGGAAGCTAGATACAATTACTTAGTAGACTATTGTTTATTTATTGAGTTAAAATACATCGAAATGTTTGTAAACTTGTTTTGTTACCTACATGATACCTCTTTTTGGGCATTTTATTACACGAATCTATTTAGGGAAAGTCGAGTATGTCCTTATACAAATCTGCCTGTACCCCTCTACCCGTACTGTCGTTCAATGAACTAAGTGCGCCGAATGCATTCAGACAGATGCATATGAAAAATACTTGACAATACACACTTCAGGATTAAGATTTATGCTCGTGAACAGGATCTACGGTTAAATGATTCAGAGATCATTGATAATATAATACCTACATTACCGCGTGTACATGTCGGAATCTATTTATAAGTTATTGTTATTAGTAAGTGCTGTGATGTTGAAACGGGCTAGAAAATATTGTGCAAATTACAAACAAGATAATTTGACGACCTCTGTGAAGTAGTGGTAGAGCGTTCAACTCGCCGCTTAATCAGAGATCGCAGGTTCGACACCCGTTTAGTGCAAATATTTGTATGCATGAATATGAATATTTGCATTGGTCTGGGTGTTTCTATGTATAATATGTATTTATTTAGAAAAAAATGTATCTAAGTATGTTTATCCGCATTCTAGAACCCATATGGCAAGTTCTGTTAGTTTGCGTCTGGATAGCACTGTGTAATATGATCTAGAATATTTATTATTATTTATTTAGTATAATGATCAGTTTCAATACCTACAGAATTTACTTTAGTAAAATAACCGTATAACCAGATAGGCAGGTGTAACATGAACCAACCCTGTACCTACTTGATTTAGATACTGAAAATAACAGGACATTACCCCGTATGAATTCATCTGTGACTTGTTCTGCTCGTTAACCTTATACTTACTGCTCATTGCTGACCGGGACCCAGGACTACCGAGAATAAGGTCCTCATAAGATAATGGGAGATAGACTGTGTCGAATACTTTCAACCAATACACTCTGCTTCAGCCTTTTTGCAAATTAATTAATATTATTTAGGTATAAAGTCAACTTCACCTGTAAGCTGGGTACACCTGCTAACTAACGGACGAGGCTGTCGCATTCTTTTCTGGGAGGTGGGAGGTTAGGCGGCAATCGCTCCCATAAAAGTGGTCTAAGCAAATCAAAAGGACAAGAAGTGAGCAAATCCCGGGAGTTGAGAGCCTCGGATGCAACCAGGAACAACGCTAAGATTATGATGAATTAATTCTTAAAGTAATAACTCTAATAGTAAGTTTGTATATGATAATAATAATTTGCAATGCGAAGCGATTCCAAAAAAGCTCACAACTCACAAACACATACACATGCAAAATTTTGAACATCAATCACATAGGTATGCGTAGTCATGTAAATTTCAGATGTGTAACCCACACATCACAAAACAAAGATAAACCTCCACATACTGATTACCGTCGATTTATTTCAACGGTCGACAGTCAAGCCCGCATTACTAAGGACATTCGCAACATGACTGTACTAGTAATATACCTATAGACTCCAACACGAATGATTTCTGTTTACTAGCTAAGTCCATGCTAAGTCCTTTGATCCATCCCGTCGTGTCGTCAGGAAACTATTTTGCTATGCTAAGTACGAAATAAAATATTGCACGAGTTTCGTTGAAATGTAGGTACCTAGGTAACATATTTGCAAGAAATGAGTATTTACTTTGTTAGGTTTGTTTGAGACTAGGGATAGTTTGAAGTGTGTTTGAAGTTGAAACTTTTAGTTTATTGAAATTCTGATTCTGGTTCAAAAAGTCGTTACGAGTATGTTATTTTACTTGGGCCTAAAACTATTCACAGAAAAAAGAAAACAACACAAGATTTAATTCCAACAGCAACATTAATTTCTAGAATTCTCACATGAAGTTTTAATTGATGTTATAGGTGACGTAATGATCAATATCGTAAGGATCTAAACCCTTGGTGTAAGCTACCAAAGGTCATGGTAGTTCTTGTCATTGGTTCAACACTTACTGTATAAAATAAACTTTAGCCGCAGTTAGTCGGTATCTGCCAGCTGCTAACACGAGGTATGGGTTCTCGAGCGTTCTAGTGCAAAGCTGCGATTGCCATCATCACCCACTCACGAATACCAGCCTTATTATCTAGTTAGGTGCGCAATGGAAACTAAAAATACGTTATTGAGTCTCGCAGGGTCGAGGCCGAGGCTCGCGGAGTCAACGCCACGATGGTATTAACGCCATAATTAATGTTAATAATGAGACAAGTCCTATTTTAGCACCAGTGTTGATTTCATTGGGATAAATACACATATATTCGTAGGAAGTACTTAGTATCATTATAGGTGCCTGGGCCTCGATTGAGTATAAAATATTATAATAATATAAAACGAATAAAACCAGTATTGTACGCTGTAAATAATAATAGATCTAGAATTTATTATATTGATTAGCATCATTGACTAGAAGAAAAGCATGCGTTCACGTCAAAATAATATTAAAAGATTTTGACCAATACATATTTTTACAACTAATGACTACAACAAACAAAATTAGTTTATTTTTTCAGTTTATCTGATTCTAATTAAATTTGTGGAGATTTTTGGCACCTTACGTAATTATAGTCGTGTAGTAATTCTCTACCTAGCTCTTTTTTATGTTATAAGACCATGATGCATATTAATCTCTTATATTACTTACTTTTGGCAATGTCTCATGAATTGCCTGTATTAAAGTTAAAATAGGGTCACGAGTCAAGACCTTATTATGACGAGTCGTTGCAATGACTCATAAAAGGGTAATAGTACAGTAATTTTATTATCGCAGTAAAATGGCATGGTCTTTACTAATAAAATCAGGAGTTAAAGTATAAAGTTCATTTAGAGAGATGAGCAAATTCGAGATAAGATAAAGAAGTCAAAGTTAGTTCGCACCATTCGCGGATTCAGTAGAAATTGAGTTTACTAATATATATTTGTAATCTTTAAATTAGGATTTAATTAAGCACAAAGAATAAGCATTGCCATACAATGTGACAGTCTTCTGGGCACATACCACAGGAGGCATGCGATGCGGAGAAATTCTTTTAATTATTGATTTTATTTTAGTTATTTATAAGTACCTATGTCCAACTTTTAATCTCCAACGTTTAAAGAATTAATTTATTTATTAGATTAAATACATTTGACTATTTTTGCTGAAAAATCTAATAAAATATTGTCCAGAATAGTGACAACACTAGTCAAAACATTTGAAGAAATAAATACAACTTACGTTAGAGATTTCTTTAAATAATAATCAACGCCTCTTAAATCAGATTAAATCTAAATATATATAATCTAAAAATAAATCAACAGAAGCTTATTATAGTTCATAGGAACAGTAATTTATTATCTGTGTATTTTTATTGTACACTACGATATTTAAGTTTTAACTATCAAGAAAAATACAGACAGAAGTCGCATTGACAGCAGCGGCATTCACCATGGCAACAAAACAGAAGTCATGTGTTAACGTTTTACATTCTCATACTTACTAAATTTGTTGAACTTCGTTTGCTCACAACAGGCTCTTTTTAAGACATGAATGTATTCAGTCCAAAACAAATCCTTACGTCTTCAAACTAATTTGGCTAGACATGCTGATACCCCACACATGTCAATGCTGAGTTTGTAATCTATAAAACGTTCACGTGCCTTGAATCGACAAATTCGAAGGCAAGGCGTAGATAAGAAACGATGAACATCTATATTTCCATAGGGGCGGTGTGTTGTATAATGTCGAACACATACAATGATAGTACCGTCATATATGTGTATTGACCAACCATGGATGGGTTTCTGCTCAACTATTGCAGATGAATTATCGCCATGTAATAGACAATTATTAGCATTTACATAAATATATGTTTAAACATTATTTGCATTTAAAAGCGATGAGCAGAAAAGCGCCAGTGCTGTTCAAGCAAATAAAAGTAAAAAACTTACTTGTTTTAGCGATTCAACTAAGTAGTTTTACGAAGATTCATTAGCTTTTAGGTTTACATTAAATCGACATGAAAGTTTTTTATTATATACATACCAGAGTATCCATTTATTACGTATCGCTATCCACTTTATCACCTACTAGCATTAGTCCAGATGATATCACTGATATGATCAGGATTCCAAACTTTATTAAACTTAAAATCTATTACATTATCGTAAAATGCTGATTTCAACGATATAAAGACTACAAAAAAATGGGCTTCGGATAGTTCATCCTCGGTATACGGATTCAGAGGACATAAACATTGGTTGACCGTGTTAGTGTAGTTAATTGCTGTAGCTGTACCTACCTACTTAGAACACACACCTTTGCTGTGTAATTAAAACAAAAGCAACAATGTAGTGAAATTTTCCGAAGGTGAATATGAATTGTGTACTATATCTTCATAACAACATACTGGCGTCTCAAGATCGATCATATGCGTACAATTAATTATCGCTTCATCGGTGAAGAAAAATATAATTTCTCTAGGTTCTCTGCTGCTCTTTCTGCTTGCTGTTTATGATGTCTGCCTACAAACCGGTCTCTGACTAACCACTTCAATTAATCGGGTCGATTGGCCCAAGTGAAAAATTTAGTCCAATGGTGAAAAACATTCACAATTCACGATTGGTCGAATTCACGATTCTTCCAATTCGCGATTCGACCAATTCGCGTTTAGTCCAATGGCATATACTTTTACTTTGACATACTAAGATAGTAAAGCCATAACAAAACTAAATGTGTGTGAAGTGAAAAAAATGAGTGTTATTAATTTTGACAGTATTCAATAAAATATAATAAAGAAAGGAGAACATACCATGTAATTAATAAGCATGGTCACCGTAGCATACAGGAAGTCGCTGTTTAGCTTATCTGGGTGGCACGCCGAGTATCCGAGCCACGTTTACCTGGCCCACGTTTATTAGTTAAACTTTAATTGCCGTATTTTGTGGTCACACTTTTTTTAAATATTAACCTGCGTAATAGGAACCCACGTAAGCAATTCTTGTATAAGTATATATAATCTGAATTCCGGAAACAAAATCAACGATTTTCATGAAATTTATTTACAGGGGTGTCTGGAGCGATAAAACGATCTAGCTAGGTTTAATATTCAGAAAACGTCGACAAAAAATCCGAGCTAGGCTCGATTATTATTCATGGAAAAATGTTACTGTCGGCGTCCCCAAATATATTTCATCTTAGAAGATTGATTATGACGCAGAATAATTATGAGAACTAAATAATTGTATTATTTAAGTACATTTATTAGGATCTAGAAGCCTAGGACACTTTAATATGACATTTTGGGGAAAAAAATTGATGCTTTATTTATTTTTAATTTAATTAAAAAACTGCAATGGCGACAAGACTGTCTCGTGGCATAAGTTTAACTTTATGTATGGATACAATGTCAGCTCCTGGGTTTGATACACAGACCATGCAAATTGAACTTGAAACTGAAACTTACTTTTTTTTTGGTAGAATTTGACATAGAGAGTACTTTTATTAATTTCAGAAAATTACAATTCGCCGCGATAAACGGGGTCTAGGCAGGCTGAGCCGCGGGCAGCAGCTAGTAATTCATCAATGACAATGCAACTCCAAAACTATAGTTTTATGTTTCCTAGCTTCGATTGTATTATTTTTCTACTAGCTAGAGCCCTAGAGTGAGATTAAAACATATCAATCTCTACATCTTCGAAAGGAAAATTCAACCTGTTATAAAATAATACCTGCTTACCTTACAGTCTACAGTCATCTATCTATATACCTTTCTTTGAATATGTTCAATGTATACTACACAAATAAATAGTCAACATTACAGCTGGTGCTCTATCTTTGGCACCAGTTCAATAAACCAATACGATTTCAGTAATGAGCCCAGATACAATAAATAAAATACGTAACTAGCATTAGGGCTAAATAATGTTTGTTCTCTGATTGGCATAAGACTCTTTGATCTCTAAAGTACCTTCCTTCCTTAGTTATTCCTTCCTTAGGCCTAGTGACTTCATTTCATAGTCATGAAATGAAGTCACTAGGATTTAAGAAGATTAAGCAGACTATAAAAGAGACACAAGTTCTGTGTATTAAAGGAAATCTAACTCAACACAGTGCCTAATATTTTGCACAAATATCTTAATGTCTATCCTACTTCCTACTAATATTATAAACGCGGAAGTTTGTAAGGATATATAGATATTTGTTACTCTTACCTAGCATTAGGGCTAAATAATATTTATTCTGTGATTGGCATAAGACTCTTCGATCTCTAAAGTACCTTTTTTTTGTGTGGAAATCCCTTCGGATACCCCCCCGCCGGCCTGCGGGGGCGGTTATGTCGGGCTTGAACCGACTAACACCGCACGCCGTCTCGAGTCTACAGACGCCGGGGTGTAAGGTTACCCATAGAGCATATCCCTCGTACTCCGACTGACCCTAGGCCATTCGCAGTGTCCCCTCTGATAAGAGCAGAGGGGTACCTGGAGCGACCACCCCTCCCGCGGGCCTTGCAGGCCCGCCATACCCCGAACCCCTCGTGCAATGGGGTCATGGCCGGTCAACCGGCCCTGAAAAGGGCCGGTTGGTCAGACTTGGCCGTTGACGTTGACGCCAGCTACTCCCGAGGAGCAATCAATGATGCGTCATCGCCCACGTTGCCCAGGGTGCACTAAACTTGGAGGTGATCCAACCAGTCGCGCCCCGATCTCTAAAGTACCTCATTCCTTCCTTAGGCCTAGTGACTTCATTTCATACTCATGAAATGAAGTCACTATGATTTAAGAAGATTAAGCAGACTATAAAAGAGACACAAGTTCTGTGTATTAAAGGAAATCTAACTCAACACAGTGCCTAATATTTTGCACAAATATCTTAATGTCTTTTCTACTAATATTTTAAACGCGAAGTTGGTAAGGATATATAAATGTTTGTTACTCTTTTACGCAAAAACGGCTGACGAGATCTAGCTGAAATTTGGTACCGGGATAGATATCTGATAGAACACATGCTACTTTTTATCCCTAGAGTAGGTTCCCATGGAAAGTGGCACCGGGATCCGAATTCCACGCGGGCGGAGCCGCGAGTAACAGCTAGTACTATTATAAAATTGTAAATTATATGTGTCTGTACATGGGAGATATTAAATTAAAAATGTTATGTTAAATGAATGAATCTGAACACAATATTTTTTTAAATTCTTGTCTTTTTGTCTATTTGTTCGCGATGTACGCAAAAACTACTGAACGAATTTTGATGTGGTTTTTTCTATTAGAAAGCTAGGTATCATTTTTAGAAAATGTCGAAATAAGAAAACCGTGTAAAGCTCGGTCATCCAGGTACCTACTTATTATAAGGCGCGCTAACTAACGATCTTTTATTTATATCATAAAGTTTCCATTAGGGTGGATTATTTGTACATTTCTTGCAAATAGTTAAAGCTATCATACGATATTAGAATAATGTAAAGCGTTAATGTACAAAGGGTGAATAAAGTAAGCTGTGTAATTTGAAGGACAGTGGTGGTTTTACAACATAAATGAGTCATGTGTTATATCAAGCGATTATGTGTGTTATGAGGAACAAATGACATGGCGCTAGAGCGTTCGACTAAGTTGAAGGTCGCGGGTTCGATTCCCGCTCAATGCTAATATTTGTAAGGACATTATATTGTATATTTACATTGATCTGGGTGTTTCTATGTATAATTAATATATATTAAATAATTTATCCGCACTCAAAGACCCATAACACAAGCTAGGTAAGATATGCTTACTTTGGGTCTAGACAGCGATGTATAGAACGTTCTAGAATATTTTTATTAGCTGATGCCTGCGGCTCACCCCGCGCGGAGGTCGGTTATCGTTTTTTGGTCATATCGCCGGTTCTAATTAACCAATTGCAATCAAACATTGCAGTGGACTAGAATAGGTTGATGATGATGATGACGAATCAAACATGGCAGATGTTAAGTCTGGCCAAGACCTTTCTAATAGAACAAACCGCATCAATATCCGTTTTTTTTTACGTGCGGATATCCCTTCGGATACCCCCCCGCTGGCCAGCGGGGGTGGTTATTTCGTGTCTCGACTAAAACCGCACGGTGTCCTCCCCAACTGTCCGTTGCCGGGCACCCCGGGTCAGCCCTCGAAAGGATAACCCCAGGGTTGCCGGCGGAAGCATCAATATCCGTGAGGTAGTTTTTGCATCCAACAGACAAGAATTCTAAAAAAAATATTTTCGTGTACAGAATCGCTCATTTAACATTAACCAAAGTTTTTTTTAGTATATCCAATGTACAGACACAACTAATTTATAATTGTATAGACATAAGTGTATAGGTTACGTTGTATAAATAAGAACACCATTTACGCACCACACGATTTCCGCCTCCCTAATGCATCATTTTCATAGCGTTGAAACACGCTACGTTAGCTACGTACTGAATCAGCTCACCTAACCAGAAATAAGATGATTCGTAGACAGGTGAATCACGATAACTAAGTATTAGTCAAATGTTTTTGTAGGAAGTGTTTGGTATTGTTTAGTTCGATCCCATATTAATGTGGCATTTAATAAAAACAACATGAGTGTAACACGATTCCCGCTGATTTTATTCAACCTTTTTAGGGTTCCGTTGGCAAATGGCAAAAAACGGAACACATTGGATTCGTCATGTCTGTCTGTCTGTCCGTCCGTATGTCACAGCCACTTTTTTCCGAAACTATAAGAACTATGCTGTTGAAACTTGGTAAGTAGATGTATTCTGTGAACCGCATTAAGATTTTCACACAAAAATAAACAAAACCAGGTAATTTTGAGGTTCCCCATACTTAGAACTGAAAGTCAAATTTATTTTTTATCAAACCCATACGTGTGGTATCTATGGATTGGTATTCAAAAATGATATTGAGGTTTCTAATATCATTTTATTCTAAACTGAATAGTTTGCGCGAGAGACACTTCGTAAGTGGTAAAATGTGTCCCCCCCCCCTGTAACTTCTAAAATAAGGGAATGATAAGTCTAAAAAAAATATATGATGTACATTACCATGTAAACTTAAACGAAAATTGGTTTGAACGAGATCTACTAAGTAGTTTTTTATTAATACGTCATAAATCGTAAACCGCAATTTACCTTTCATTCAATCAACTCAAATTGTATAAATATTAATAAAAACATTATTGTGTTCTTGCTAATTCGGAACCCTTATGGGCGAATCCGACTCGCACTTGGTCGCTATTTTTTATTACACTTAGGTGGCAGACAATCACACGGCCCATCTGATGAGAAGCGGTTATCGTGGACTACGGTTATGGTAGTCTTAAGGTTAAAGAATCCGGGATTGAAGGAATTTCTGGACTCCATTTCGAGACCATTTCCATTTTGATATACCTTATTTTTACGATCTTGTGTTCGTTGTAGATTTCCTATTTAGATTATTATTTTGAATGTCATTAAATTATAAGAAGTAATTGCTTTCACACATCGTAGACTATGTTATCTAGTTTGTCACTTCCTAAATAATTACACTTCTATCTTGTTAATTTTTGATAAAAATATTATGTTTCTTTTTCATGTTTTGAATTTGATTTCTTTCTAAATAATTACACTTCTATCTTGTTAATTTTTGATAAAAATATTATGTTTCTTTTTCATGTTTTGAATTTGATTTCTTTCTAAATAATTACACTTCCATCTTGTTAATTTTTGATAAAAATATGATGTTTCTTTTTCATGTTTTGAATTTGATTTCTTTCTTAATAATTACACTTCTATCTTGTTAATTTTTGATAAAAATATCATGCTTCTTTTTCATGTTCTGAATTTGATTTCTTTCTAAATAATTACACTTCTATCTTATTAATTTTTGATAAAAAGTATTGTTTCTTTTTCATGTTTTGAATTTGATTTCTTTCTAAATAATTACACTTCTATCTTGTTAATTTTTGATAAAAAATATTATGTTTATTGATTTCGGTTTCTATCACTGATGAAATCCAGCCTGAGGCACGTTAAGACGGGATAAATAAGTTGAGCGATATTAATAAATGTGTTACATTCGTTTTCAGAACAAGTAGCTAGGTACCTACACCTCACACCCCAGCATCTGAAGACCGTCGGATCAAGATCGACATAACCGCCCCCGCTGGTCGGCGGGGCGCAGCGGGGGCGTATCCGAAGGGATTTCCGCACGAAAAAAAAATAAAAAGGTAAGTACCTACTTACATTAGATTGTTCGCCATCACAAAACTACTACTTAATAATATTATTAGTTCTTAGGTCCCATAGGTATTTAGGACTTAGAATGCTTACTATTTTGTTGTTTGATTACTTTTTTTTTTCCATGCGGAAATACCTTCATTTACAATCCAAAGCAAATCTTTTTGAATGAATTTTAAGGTAGTTTAAATACCAACACAAGTAATACCAGTAGCGACACATAAGTTATTAACATACATTAACATATCTGCCTACTCAAAGATTATCAAACTATTAATTCAATGACGTCAATCTGAATCAATCACGATTGCAAAGATCATATTATTTCTACGTCACTATATCATAATTTGTAGAGTATGGAGCTCTGCTTTATTCAGAATGAATGAATCGAGCTGGCTCGACCAGGGAAGTCAACTTAGCGTTATTCCCGGTTGTATCCGAGGCTTTTAGTCGGAGCACGGAGTCTGCTTACTCCTTACAGTAAGTTGGTAGATGGCAAATCTATCGCGCGCGCACTTGGCTGCTACTGTATTTAGCGACCGGTTTGATTCTGATTGCGATTCACAAACTTTGGGTAGAATCCGTTTATAGCATAAAAATGTTCATTTGTAAACGTTGTGAGGTACAGCATGAGGAGGGCGTTACCTGCTCCCAACCGCGAGAGAGGAACCTGCGCTAGAACTTCGTCCGTCAATCATTGATTGACAATCGATAAATGAATGGTGAAATTTAGCCTTATTATTAGCAGTTTGCCACATGTCATACCATATCCAACCGTGTCATACTGTTTTTGAGAGTACCGGGGGTCTAACTTTCTTTCCTTTACTTTTTCTTATTTGATGCCATTATGAAACAATGCATTTAAAACATCTAATGCTGGGTACATATGAACCGATCAAAGAAACGAACGCAAATGAGTGGGATTCGTTCGTCGATCATCACCTTACACTGCAGCTGTCGAGCGTGCCGTTCTGATAAGGAATTCCATTTGCTTGCTTCCACACTGCTTGATTTGCGTTTATTCGTTCCCTTGGTGTGTACCCGGTTTTAGCTGTAATATTATGTTAACTAGTGGAGCTCGGGGTCCACTCTCCCACTAGGAGACTGGGCAGACTGTACTATCTGACCCCCAACCAAGAGAGGAAAGATTGCACTAGACCTTCGCCCATCAATTAGCAGATACCTATAGCAGCTTGCAGGCGAGATTGGTTTCGGGTCTGGAAGATCTTGGTGGGGCCTCATACACATACTTAATACATATATATTTATATATATATATACATATTTTTAAGAATATTAGTAATCGAAATTACTAATATTCCCAATAACCCCTCCAGCTAAGCTTAATTGCTTGTGTTAGGAGTGGGTTCAGGTCGGTAGTGTAATGGCCAGGATTCGAACCCGGGACCTCTCGATCATAGGGTCGACTCCTTAACCACTAAGCTACCGACGCTTCGATATTCGAATATTCGATATATTGCATTTAATATGCCTAAAGTCAGTTACCTGCTTCAAGTACCTGCCTATTTAGTAGTCTGAACATCCGGAACAATGAGAGTTCATTATGCCATATTAATTAGGTGCGACTGTCATTCATAAAACAACACATTATGTCTAGACTAGACTATAGACTTACATAATGTACTGTGCTATAGACGAGTAGCGACGTTGAAATTTAACCCTTCATATTGTTAGACAAGTAATAGGGATTGGGTGTATGGGCCCCTCAACAAAATCTTCAGGGCACAGGCAACCTCACCTGCAAGCCGATACACCTGCTCATAGACAGACAAGCCTCTGGGGTAAGCTGGTATGACCCCCCAACCCAGAGGAAATCTCTGGGTTGGGGAGTCATACTGCCAAATTCAACTACTAGTAACTAGTTTTATAATGTAATTAAAAGTCACAAGCAAAAATTATCAAAATTTCCTAACGAAATAATTTACTATTTATGCAATGAATAATTGACATAACCTTACATACTTATATACATCTACATACCTACTTAGGTTACAGAGGTGTCTTTGACCTTAGCTGAAAATTCCAATACGAACAAAATAATAGGTTCTCATTATTATCACAAATAAATACTTAAAAGTTTATCAACGCACGGTAAGAATTTATATACCTAATTCCTACTGGATAAAATCAGCGCCGCCGGTTGCCGGCTCCAAACAGGCATGCGAAAAAATACAAAAAGAATAGGTACTCACTCGCAAATTCGTTGCACAATATAAAGTCTCACTACAAAATGTCACTAATAATAATGTTCATACAAAATATGTACGCGTTTGGCACAATCTTAATTTCACTTGTTTATTTACGTTTGTTCGAAATTTGACAATAGTCGAGATTTTAACGCATGCGCAGTAACAGACCCACCTTCGGCTGCCGGCGCAAACTGACTGACCGAACAAAAACCGAACGTTTGCGAGACGGCAAATAGGGGAAAGAAATATAAGTATTGAATGAGTGCGCAAGCGAGAGAACAGTATTGTCTCAGTCTGATTTGACTAGACAAGAGAAAGAAAGAATCTTGAAGGTACGATCGGATAAGAATTGTCTCGGGATCGGGAGATGTTAAGATAAGATTAGTGGTTAAGCATTGGGGTTGTTCTGATTGTTTGAAAGCAATAAACTGCAGATTCTTTTATTCAAATTTTATTAATATTAGATACTTACTTACCTACAAACAAATTAATTAGCAAAGGTGAGACATAAATTATGTTGGTACTTGCTGTAGGTTGGACCTAATGAGGTATAGACTTGTAGTCTTCATAATTTTATGAAACCAACTCACCTACCACGCTTAAAATTAAACAGCTTGATTTGGAAAATTGCTCCATACTGCAGAAGATCATAATATTTATAAACAGCACAGACGTGTCTAGTAACACAGGCAACGAATCAGAGTGAATCGGTAGGAAGGGTAATAATTAAGTATAGAATACAAGCGCATTTATTACTTGCTCGTTCTACATATACCTGTTTAAGCTAGCTGTTGCCCACAGCTCCGCCCGCGTGGAATTCTGATCCCGTCCCAGCTTCCCATGGGAACCTATTGCAGGGATAAAATGTTGGTAGCCTATGTATGTGTTATTCCAGACTATAATCTACCCTGTACTAAATTTCAGCCAGATACGTTCAGCCGTTTTTGCGTGAAAGAGTAACAAACATCCATCCATTCGTCCATATATACATACATTCATACAAACTTTCGCGTTTATAATATTAGTAGGATATTTAATATTAGTAGGTTATTTTATTTATGTAGGATTTTTAATATTTAAATTTAATGTAAAATTATATATAAATTTATTTTAAAATTCATATAATTTTAGGTAGGTAGCCTACCTACCTACATTCGCCCTCAGAAGTAGGTGAACAATAACAATGTTACAAAAGATCTTTACATTGAAATAAATAAATGAATAAATTTATGTAGGTGTATTTATTTTTCTAATCTTCGGAATAGTAATTTAACATTTTTCAATTTTTATTTATTATTTTATATTAAGTTTTAGAGCTAACTCTGGTCGGTAACATGGAATGTGTGAAGCTAATACCGATGGATGGCGTCTGTAACTAAGTTTTTGCAGGATTGAATAACTATTACACGCACCCCCAAACCTTTTTAGGGTTCCGTTGCCGTTATTCTGTGAACCGAATTAAGATTTTCACACAAAAATAGAAAAAAAAACAATAAATTTTTGGGGTTCCTCATACTTAGAACTGAAACTCTAAATTTTTTTTTCATCAAAGCAATACGTGTGGGGTATTTATGGATAGGTCTTCAAAAATGATATTGAGGTTTCTAATATCATTTTTGTTATAAAATAACATCAAATAAATCGTGATAGACTCCGCTAAAAATAGTTTTATTTCAATACAATATTTATCAATGTAATTTTGCCTTACAATGTTAAACAAAAAGATAAGGTATATTTTTACTTTGTGGTTAAATACTTAAGGAATGATAGGGTGTACCTCATTATTCATTTTAAAAATTAAGTACTAGTTTTAGGTAAGTATACATTTCAATATGCATGCAAGCAAACTAAAGCTTTTAAAGCGCAAAAGTAGATCAGCACAAAGCGGAGACAATTTACAAGCGGCCAGTCTCACAGACTCACATCAACACAAAGTCTTGGCGCTCATACCCCTTACAAAACTTAATAGCATTTCCAACCTTATGTCCGGTACATAACTGGTAAAGTCGCATTTAACTTGCCGTCATGTGCTGTTGCAAAGGTGTGAGGGTAGCTCTTTTATTTTTTAAACAGGATATCCTGACTAGGGCGTCCTGGCGTCCGTTTCCGAGCATACGGTTCATTAAGGAGTGACGGTTCTATAAAAAACACCAGTAGCACGTGTAACCAGACACGTGAGATTAAAAAAAAACAGCTGTGAGTTTGTGTATGATTATGACGGTGTATTGCTAAGAGAGCTCTAAAAAAAAACTTAATTGTCTTTTGTGATGATACTTTCTTATTTAAAAAAAAACTGGTAATAATGTAATCTATTGTTCTTGGTGATTCTGTGTAAAAAAAAATTACCGTTTTATAAATCCTCATGTTTATGCGACTGTGACTAATTAATTATTGACATTAGGCTAATCATTGTAAGTTTAAAAAAAATGCAAAATTTAAGGTCAAATAATCATTGTTGTTAAAAAATAAAACATGTATGATTTAAAGTTTTACGTTCTTAATAGGTAATAGGGAGACTGGGTTCCTGTCTAGGAAAGGAACCCAGGATAGAGTTCTCTGGCGAAGATCTACAGGGAGACCCAACCCCAGATGAACTGGAAACAAGGGTTGGACAAAGAGAGAAAGAGAAAATAGGTATTTAGTAACGCAACAGGGGCCTGACCAGTTACAGCAACGATTGTGGCCTGGTCCAAAATTCCACACCTCGTAAGAAACTCTACTAACAAGCTAAAACACTATTACATTCGCCAGGCATTCAAAATTAACATCAGCATCCGTTTTCCTACTCCTCCTCCTTGCCGTCATTGATTTGGCTTATGTTGGCTTTTATGGGAGTGACTTCCGTCTGCCCCCAGCCCCGGTAGGAAAGGCGAAGAAAAGGGAAGACATTTAGTATTTTTTAAAAGTAAGCATTTCTAAGTGCTCTTGTGCACCTACACAGAAATTCTATTTACTCACAAACTAATTGCCTCTTAGAAAATCTCTCAAGTGGGTAAACAAACGTTTCTACACCTACTTGAAAAGTACCTACCGCAAAAAAAAGGTTGAGATCCGTCTACTTGAGACACATTATTGGTGTCCTAATGGGACTCGTCTATTTGTAGAACTTGTTATTTGTAAAGCTGAGTAGGTACCTAATCACAGAGTGCTATATGGGCAACCTTAAACCCCGGCATCTTAAGACCCGAGATGGCGTGCGGTTTTAGTCGGTTCAAGCCCGACATAACCGCCCCCGGTGGCCGGCGGGGGGGTATCCGAAGGGATTTCCGCACGAAAAATAAAAGGGTACCTAATCACAGCAAAATTAAGTTTATTATTTTGGGTGTAATGATATAACCACACCTACAAGATGCTATATACAAGTGCTGATTGAAGGACGAGGTTCTGACGCAGGCTTTCACCTCGGGGTGGGGGTCAGACGGCATTCGCTTCCGTAAAAACCAAGATTAACCAATCCATAAGGAAAGAATGAGTACGAGAGCGGACTCCGGGCTTCAAAGTGCAAGCTCTGGGTGCAATCCGGATTGGCACTAGCGCGAAGATGAAAAAAATAAACTAACTAGCTGGAAATATGGGAAATAACAATTTGTGAGGTAAATAAAACACATTGGAACAAAAGAGAGAACGATGCATTGTGTATCGTGGAATATAATTTCTTTAAATAGTGTATGTGAAAGTGAAAGTATCAATAAGTACCTAGTCTGTAAAAAAAAAGCAGACATACCGTATGTAGTGTGTGGAGGAAATTTATGCACTTTAATTAAATCCTCTTTCTGTGAGTCCAACCTTCATTTATACTGATATACTAAAGAGAGGTCGAATTTTGCGAGTTTGTTTATATGTTTTGGGGTAATCTTCGCAATCACTGCACTTATTACGAAAAATCTTTCACCGATTGAAGAAAAGACTTATATAAACCGAAACGAAGCGAGGGCGGCTTGCTAGTCTTTTATAGTATAAAGTACATGGCTCCCCAAATGGTTAGCTGTACCTACTACAGTAATACTTTACAGTTGCATAGCATAAGCTCAAGAGATACATACATACAGGTACTTACATATTTCGCAGGCGACTCAGGCGTCGAAGGTCGCTAAACGACCTCCGTCCTCCATGAGCGCAGGCCTGGGGGTGGCAGGTGAGGCCGCTTGTCACCCCAGCAGAAGCAGGCCGGGATGGAGTCTCGACTAGCGCCCCTCCTCCAAACCGGGGCAAGACGGGGACACCGTATGGTTCCCAAACCCGAGGGGGCCGAAACCGTAGATGGCCCAGGGTCAGTAAGCGGTGCGAGGGATATGCTCTATGGACAACCTTACACCCCGGTGTCTTAAGACCCGAGACGGCGAGCGGTTTTAGTCGGTTTAAGCCCGACATAACCGCCCCGCTGACCGGCAAGAGGGTATCCGAAGGGATTTCCGCAAAAAAAACTTACATATTATATATTCACGCCTCATTCCCATTGGGGTAGGCAGAGGTAATCTTTCCACTTGCTACGATCCTGGTATACGCCTTTGGCTGATTTTCCTTTCATTATTGTTTTAACCGCGGTATGGCTCCCAGTGGTATGGGTAATGGACTGCTGAGACGAGGTCTCGGGTTCGATCCCAGGTTTTACCATGGCACACACCAATGACTTTTCGATGCTTTTCGAAGTTATGTGTGTATTTATCGCAGGTTTATAAGTGCCCGGTTAATGGCAATAGGCTCGCCACCTATTACATTGGGACCTAAACTGGCGAAATGTGGGTGCTATCCACCTCTGCCTACCCCTTCGGGGATATAGGCGTGAGTTTATGTTATGAGTTTATGTTATTGTTTTCATACATGCACGCTGGTTACGGGTACTCGTCCTCGATCTGATACGTTAGGCCTCGGTCGAACTTAACCGGGTTACCCTCGCCTCATAGGCTTGAATTATACAGAAAAGGAAAGCATAACACATAAGGCGTAAGCAGCGACGCGATTTATAATATACATAGGCATATAATTCACGCCTAAATGTTTCGTACATCCTCCAACCAAGAGATACGTGAGAATATATGAAAATACTGGCATTCCAATAGGCTCTTTAATTAATTATTACATCATTGCTTCTGTGGCATACCAGTGCTGCCTTTTTTCGGCATCTGCCTCCGGTTTCAACACTAAAAGTGTCTTCTAGTGTTGCATGTTGCAACCGGAGGCAGGTGCTTCGAGACTGTCTTAGATAATATTAAGGCATTTTCAAAATATGTTGAAACTTTGAATTGTAATTATCAAAGAATTTTATAAATAAACAAGCAGCTTGTAACACTCGGGGATGGCAAGAGGGTACGGGGGCGCAATAATAAACATAGAAAATACGTAAAAAGGGAATTAGTTACCAAAATTAAACTTTCAATAGGTTTTATACATTTTCAAACAAAGTTGTTTTAGTCACTTTCATTAATCACGGGTAAATTATATCAAAAACCTTACGTCTCATGATCATCATCTTAAACGTCGTTTGCGTTCACAGCCGGGACTCACGCTGTGAGTCCCGGTGATGTGTGATGATGAGTATAACAATATATAACAATTTATTAATATTTACAGTATAACAATGTTCATCATATCTTGTGACTAGCTAAAGATTCATTTGAAGTAGAGAAACGTGTCGTAAACTTGTGAAATTTGCCCTTTAATCAAAATAACAGGCAAAGTTAGTAAGTTTACCGCCATTATGAGTTTCGTGAGCGCTGCCACAGACTATGGCGTTGCTATAAAAGTTCAACTCTTATGGATACAAATGGTTACATTAACTCATTACAGCCGTCAACGTTGACCTGTAGTAAGTAAATGACCTTGTCAAGGCCAGCTGAATTGTTGTAACTACCTATAATTTTGTATCGTGAATTGTTTTAATTAAATAGACAATTAGCTAACAGGTGAATGGCACTTAACACTGTGTAATGGCTGCTAAGCAACACTAATGACTTATTATTTATATTTAAATTTACGATAGTGCATAATTATATTCAAGTTGGCACTTCATCATGGTATTATTGTTTCTTTGTTATATTTTTATAATATTTGTAGATTATTATAAATATTATAATGATGTAAAAATAAACTATTCGGGTACCTACCTACAACATATAGGGTAACATGACCCAATGTTGGCACCCCTCCAACTTATTGGCACTCCAATTTTATCAGTAAAAAATAAGGACCTAGTTCAACAAACGGTGTTTCTACAAAAACAAAACGAATCTGTGGTTAACTAATTTTATAAATTGGCAATACTCAATTGTCAGTAAAATTTCTCAGCTTTCAAACTTTCAAATTTCTTTCACGTCGTAACAGGTTTTGTGTTTTGTTACCAGTTACTTAAGATTTTATTAAGGTGAGTGCCACCCTGTTTTAGCTATTTTCGTGTTAATTTATGAAGGCTACACATGATTATTAATGTTTTTTTGGGTTTTGAATAGTTTACACACGTATTTTTGACCGAGTATTCGTAATTAATAAAAAATGTTTTGAATTTACCGCCCTGACAATAACCGGTATGCGATTCAAACATCATTCTAATTTATTGGCACTCTGACAATAAATGGGGTAGTATGACAAATATTGTTTTGCAATTGGAACCTTATTTTAATCAGCTTTTATAAGTTTTTAACATCAATACAAAGAAATCATCGTATTTTCTACAAGATTTCCAAATCTTGGCCCCATGCCAATAGTTGAAATCTAATTACTGGCAGTAATGCCAATAATTGGTAAAAGCATGTTAATAATTGGTTTTAGGTGTCGAAGATGAATGGAAAAAAACCTAATAAGAAGCCAGATAAAAAATGAAGTGAAGTAGGAGTACAAAAAAAGAAAAGTATACAGAAGAAAGTGTGCAAAAAGCTCTTCAAGCTATTCGAAATGCTAAAAAAGGAGAGAGAAGGAAGAAAAACAGGAAGGGGTAAGAAAAAGAAAAGAAGAGAGAGAGCGAAAGAAATTGGAAAAATCAAAACCAAAAAAAAAAGTAATAATAGTAAACCAAAAAAAGGGACATTCCTTGTCCCTTTACATCAGTAATTCAAATACGAACATATTGCAACGAAGCTCGAGTGAAATTACTCAGAGTAAGCATACTTTCATAAGCGACAAAAACAATGATTTAGATGAACCACAAAGTCAAAACCTTGGTGATAAGAGTGATACAGACAATGAACACAGTTATGAACAGGAAATTATAATAACTAATAGGAGACCTAGTAAAGCCTACACCACAGAAGAGTTGGAAAAACTTTTATCTGAAATGGTAGAATGAAATATGAGGGAGAATGAAGACTTTACTATTAAGTTACCTGATTGATGCTTCATCATCATCATGATGATGTAGCATCTATTCTAGTCCACTGCTGGACATAGGTCTCTTCTAATGAGCGCCATAGCGCCCTGTCTTCAGCTTGCCGCATCCAGCATCTGCCCACAGTCTTTCGCAGATCGTCATCCCACCTGCCCGGAGGGCATCCTACACTACGTTTGCCGAGTCGCGGTCTCTCTCTTGTCGGTTCTTCGCGAGATATGACCGGCCCAATGTCACTTCAACTTGCTAATTCTTTGAGCTGTGTCGATAACCTTGGTTCTCTGTCGGATGTATTCGTTACGAATCCTATCCTTCAGAGAAACTCCGAGCATGGCTCTTTCCATAGCTCGCTGAGCGACTTTGAACTGGTGGACCAGTCCTACCGTGAGTGTCCACGTCTCAGCTCCGTAGGTCATTATGGGTAGGACGCACTGATTGAAAACTTTCGTTTTCAAGCACTGCGGTATGGATGACGAGAAGACTCGACGTAGTTTCCCAAATGCTGCCCAGCCTTGCTGGACCCTCTTCTAGGCCTCCTTCTCAAAATTGCTTTTACCTAACTGCACAATCTGCCCGAGGTAAGTGTACTCAGTAACAATTTCGAGAAGGTGGCCATCCACGATGACCAGTCCCGGATCAATGTGGCCATTGATCATGACTTTGGTTTTATCTAAATTCATGCCAAGACCGATGCGTCGCGAGGCTGAAGCTAGGCCGTCCAGCATCCAGCTTAGCTCCTCTAGCGACTCCGCCATTAAGACTATGTCATCAGCGAATCACAGGTGTGAGATGTAGTCGCCGTTTATATTTATGCCCTTACCTTTCCAGTCCAGCGTCTTAAACATATCTTCCAATGCGCTCGTGAACAGTTTCGGGGATATGACATCCCCCTGTCTCACTCCTCTGCGCAATTGGATGGGTTTAGACTGCTGACCCTGTACTTGGACACTCATAGTGGCGGCTTCGTAAAGGCATCTCAGCACCTCGACATAACGATAGTCTACTTGGCATCGCTGTAAGGATGCCAGAACAGCCCAAGTTTCTACGGAATCAAAGGCCTTTTCATAGTCCACAAAAGCGAGACACAGGGACTGATTATACTCTTCGGACTTCTGTATAATCTGCCTCACTGTGTGAATGTGGTCTATGGTGCCATATCCTCCGCGGAACCCAGCCTGTTCCGGTGGCTGGAACTCGTCGAGTCTCCTGGCGAGACGATTCGGGACCACTCGTGAAAACAGCTTATAGACGTGGTTCAGGAGTGTGAGGGGTCTGTAGTTTGTAAGGAGGGTCTTATCACCTTTCTTAAAAAAGAGAACAACCAAACGCCCGCTCCACACCTTAGGAGTTCCCCACTGTGAAGGACGGCATTGAAGCGTTTCTGTAGCTCCTGTATGACAGAAGCTCCTCCTGTCTTCAGAAGCTCTGAAGTAATTCCGTCCTCACCGGGGGCTTTTCCATTTTTAAGCTGCCTAAGAGCTAACACGATCTCGTCTTGACTAATATCAGGCAGTTCGTCGGTATAGTGGCGTGTCAGGGTGGCTCTGGAGTCATGGTCGTCTCGTTGAGGACGGGGAGCATGTGCAGTGTATAGCTGATTGATGCTTAAAGTTCATTAATTTAAGACTGAAATAATATTATGTTACCAAAATGTTCCTAGATTACATACCCCTTGTACCTAAGAAATGTACCAAATTGCAATTTTTATGTAGGCAGGTACCTAAATAAAATAAAATTTAGAGAGCACTAGTTTTATTTCGCTTACACAATATGTAGATATCCAGGGTTTCACAACATCTAGACATCCTAGAAGATTTTTAAGTACTAAATGCCAATAATAGAGTAATTAGTGCATATTATTGGCACTGGAGTGCCAATAGTTGGTCCAACACATGCCAATAATATGTCAAAAGATGCCAGTAAATGGTATTAGGGTGTATTTGAAGAAAACATGTGTAATGCTTTATTTCTCATTTAAATATTGAAAAAAGGTAGTCAAATATGATCGCCACATTATAGTTAATTATTTCAACGGATAGTATAAATCCCTCTACCCAGATATTAAAAATTTGAGCCAGGTTAAGGTACAGTATTGCTTAAAGTGCCAATAATTGGGTAGTTTACCCTAATTTCAGGCAATCTAGCTTTGAGCCAAATCCTACTAATATTGTAAACTAGATGTATTGTGCCCGCAACTTCAACCATTGGGACTTGAATTTAATTTTTTTGCACATAACCCTAATACTTCTTCCAAAATAAAAGTAAAAATCAGCCCAGCCTCTTCGGAGATTACCCGGAACAAACAGACAGAAAGACGGACAGGTATTTTTTATTAATTGATACTACTTTTATTTTATGTACCTACCTACATATGAGCCGCGGGCCAAACCTACTTTATTTTGAAATTTTTGAAGACGTCCTGTTGCTAAGAAAGAAACTAATAATTTTCAGATACGGACGACCGTTGTATTTTGTATTAATTCTTTAAATACAGGAAAATATTCATCATAAATTCTCATCGTTCTCTTTTGCTGATTAAAAAGTAAGCAATATCCAAAATCGTTTTTATCTTTTCACCGAAGAAGTAGGTAGGTACCTTCAAGGATCACAATTATTCACAAAAAAAATATTGCGCTACACTATTTATTGTACTATTGTAAAAGGTTTTGGCTACCTGGACGTCGCCATGTTGGTTACGCACTCTTCATTCACAAAATTCTTTGATGGACTGTTAGGCAGTTACTTCTTGGAAGCCACATAATACGTTAATAGTGTGATCGATCATTCAGTTGAAAAAATACCTCCTTTGCGCAAAATATGTAGGTATATGCATAAACTAACTATGTATAGTATAGTTATCCACTTTCTAGTACCTACCCATATTACAAGATATAAGATATGCATAGTTTGGTTTTAGACAGCGCTGTATAGTTTGTCCCAGAATACTATTAATATGATTATATGAATCATAAACGTACATGTTATTATCTGTTTTCACAAAGTTTAATATTTCGATTATCACGTAGCTTTTTTTTTTTTTTTTTTATCGTGCGGAAATCCCTTCAGATACCCCCCCGCCGGCCAGCGGGGGCGGTTATGTCGGGCTTGCACCGACTAAAACCGCACGCCGTCTCGGGTCTTCAGACGCCGGGGTGTAAGGTTACCCATAGAGCATATCCCTCGCACCCCGGCTGACCCTGGGCCATCTCACCACTAACAGCATCGCTCATCCTGTCTCCTCTGAAAGCAGAGGAGTACGGAGAGTGATGTGTTTAAGCCACGTTGGGTATTGGCCGACGATCAATGCCAACCCTATGAAGGGGTGAAGGGGAAGCCATTGACCGCCGCCCAGGGTGTACCGGCCGCTCCGATTCCGTTCCCCCCGGACTGCAGCGGGATAAAGCGGGAAAAAGTCTACATAAATTAAAAATTCGAGTTCTACTCGTTCTTTCAAGTAGTACTTTCAGTACTCAGGCGCCGGAGGTCGCTTAACCACCTCCGTCCTCCATGAGCGCAGGCCTGGGGGTGGCAGGTGAGGCCGCCTGTCACCCCAGCAGAAGCAGGGTTCCCAAACCCGAGGGGGCCATCTCGAAACCGGAGATGGCCCAGGGTCAGTCGGGGTGCAAGGGATATGCTCTATGGGCAACCTTACACGTCTTAAGACACGAGACAGTGTGCGGTTTTAGTCGGTTCAAGCCCGTCATAACCACCCCCGCTGGCCGGCGGGGGGGAACCCGAGGGGATTTCTGCAAGAAATAAACAAGGTTCAGTATTATTTTATTTCTTATTATTTTCCTAGTGTATTTTTTTTTTGGCCCGGCTGCGCAGCAATAGCTCATGTGGCTGCTATGTATAAATTTACGGCTTCCATTCCTAAGTTGATTGATCGATTTTGGAGCAATTTGATTTCAAGGTGATTCTATTTCACTTTTACCTTTAACTAGTGATTTCCTGGTGTTTCTATTCGTAAGCTTTAGCTAGTGTACCTAAGCAGATATTCTTTTAGTTTAAGGCACGTGAATCTAAATTAACACTGTAAAAAAATCTACAATATACCAACTATACGGAACCCTAAGCGAGCAAGTTCGAATTGCAGTCACCAGTTTTAATTGCTGTTTACAGTACTTATACACTAACAGCAGCTGACACTGGCTGCACGAACGCAGCTGCCACAGTAACGATTTGGCGCGGTAACGTTTTACTTTTAAATGCCTTAGTTTCAAGGAAAAAGATACTTTGTCTCGTAACATTATAATAGGGCTTCCACACGATTGCCCAATCAGATTTGTCAATTTCCATCGACACGTACATCGTAGATCAAATCTTCTATCCACACGCCACGATTCGATTGTCAGTCAGATTGGTCATAAAGTTGTAGGTATCGTGTGGAAGCTGCTTTAGTACGTAGTCAGTAGTCAATAACTTTATTATGTGCAGTGGCGGATTTACCAGAATTTGCTAGAGGTAGCAAAATATATAAATCCGCCACTATTCCTGTGTGCCCAGTAAGAATCGTAAAAAAGCCTACCGTGAATTCAAACATCGAATCAGTGAATCGCCAAAACGAGACAGCGGACCGCAGGGCACTACCTACCTTTCTGGAAGCGTTACGACGTATTTTTGTACCCTTATAGATTCAGTCTGGACAGTGCTAGAAAGTTTAAATTCTCAGGATATTATGTCAATATAGAGTACTTATTAAATATACCAAGTTTCAAATGCATAGCAGATTATTTCTTTCTTCCTCTCACTCACTCACTGACTAATAATCAAAACTGTTAATGTACTTCCTGAAATCGTAGAAAGCTGAAATTTGGTATGCCAACCAGGATTAGCATACTAATAACATAAAAATTAAGAAATCGAACATTTTACTATCCCTTAAAAAGAAAAGGTGAAAGTTTGTATTTAACTTTGGCAATTTTAAAGCCCGAAACATAAAAATTACTATTACTTCGGACCACCAACCAGGTGGACACCGAAGTCTTAAAATCACGCAAAAAAAATCAAAATCTTACACCCACTTTTTATCACTTTTCTCGACGTTTCACATGATTCTAAGTCTAATTAAGCAAAAAAAATTTTTGTGTCGGTCTGTCTGTTAGCCTGGATGTCTGGATGTCTGGATGTCTGGATGTCTGGATGTCTGGATGTCTGGATGTCTGGATGTCTGGATGTCTGGATGTCTGTTTACGCAATAACTCAAGAACCACTTATCCGATTTAAAAAATTCTTTCGCCAATCATCTTGTTTGGTTAATGGGAAGAACTGATTAGATTTTGGGGTTTGTACGTTCAAGGTTTCGGGTACCTACCATACAAATTGTCCCTAAAAAACTTTTACAAGTGAGTTTCTTTCGAGTTATCAGAGTAACGCGTATTTGACTTTGACATTTGAGTGACAATGACAATACGTATATTGTATATTTACATAAAACAACCAGACTCTGAAAGAAACTGAAATATAAAATCATTTTTTTGTTTTTGACGTCGAAGAAGTTTGGTTTGATTTCATTTTCTTCATATTTATTGCTCAATATATAAAGACGCGTCGAATAATATGCATAAAGCCTAAGGTCTTTAATTTTGAATAAAAATACTGCAACAAAAATATCTAAGTTTGGCCCGAAGTTTGACAATCACTGTGTGATTTCCGCCCCACTAGATTTAGAATATTGTTTAAATGTGCATAATATTCAATTATGAAAAAACGTCAAGCGTGAGTCAGACTAACGCACAGCGGGTTCCGTATACAACTCGGATAAGGGTTTATTTTTTCCTATTGCGGCCTCTCTGGTGTAGTGAAGTAGTGGTGTAGTAGAAACACAACTTTCATTTCTACATTTGAGTAACATCCGCCAATAACCTATAACCTGGGGATACTTATTTACTCAAATCTTTCTTGGGATCCTCAGTTACAGGAAGTAAGGCGGAAAATATTTGCGTCGTCAGAATTTCTAAGAAGGTTGAGAAATTTCCTTCCTACTGCCATTAAAACAGCCCTAGCGAATTCCCTTCTTCTACCAATTCTAGACTACGTAGATGCTTGCTATCCAGATATTAACGAGAACCAATTAGAGAAACTTGAGCGACTCCAAAACTTCTGTATCCGATTTATATTTGGGCTACGTAAATACGATCACGTCTCTGCGTACCGTAAACAGTTAAATTGGTTACCGATACGCCTTCGCCGGAATGCACATTTTCTCTCTTTATTATACAGTATACTGTTGAATCCTTCTACACCTTCCTATCTTAAAGAACGCTTTGAGTACTTGCACGACACGCATGGGAAAACTTTGAGGTCATCAGGAAACTTACGGTTAAAAATGCCAGCGCATTCCAAAAGTTTCCTCGACAAGTCTTTACCATACAGGCTATTCGCTTGTGGAATGCATTACCAGTACAAATTAGACGTTCTCAGACATTGCAAGCATTTAAGACCGCTGTCAAAAATTATTATTTAAGTTTATAATATTTATAGGAGCCGATTGAGTATCAAGTCCCTTTTTTTTTTTTTATCGTGCGGAAATCCCTTCGGATACCCCCCCCGACTCAGATTGTTTACACTACACACTATTTTATTATAATATCTATATATTATGATATTTTTATTATAAATTATGTATTTATTCCCCTTCGGCCGCCATCGCAACTGTGATTCGCAACCAGTTCAATATAATTATTCCTAGTCACTACAACTACACCACTAGCACAGAATAAATAATAGCCACTAGTCATTTACTCTAGCTCAACCAGATCCATACCAAGGTTGTCTGGAAGAGATAGCTTTAAGCGATAAGACCGCCCATTGTACATAATTATATTAAATAGCTAAGTTAAGTAATTGTGAAATTTCTTTGTTTGTGTACAATAAAGTATATTTTATTCTATATATTCATATATAGAATATGTATATTCATTCTAAGAAAACTAAGTCACAAAACAGATGAAAATCGCGTTATATGTAACAGCGGGCTGTTAAGAAACCTACACTAAACTAAAAACTGGAGGTACAGATCGTAACGCGAGCGCGTGGGCCGCCGCCACCTCCTTCTGCGAGCATGTAATGCTCGCGATGGAGATGGCGGAGCGCGCCCGGGAGAGATTTAGAACTCTCCCGGCCCGCCGAGCCCGCAACTTGCTCGCCGCGCGTCGCAGGCGACTCAGGCGCCGGAGGTCG
Organism: Cybosia mesomella; assembly: GCA_946251805.1. Classification (NCBI taxonomy): domain Eukaryota; kingdom Metazoa; phylum Arthropoda; class Insecta; order Lepidoptera; family Erebidae; genus Cybosia; species Cybosia mesomella. The sequence goes on from OX276406.1 coordinate 9,095,469, forward strand.
CTTAACGACCTCCGTCCTCCATGAGCGCAGGCCTGGGGGTGGCAGGTGAGGCCGCCTGTCACCCCAGCAGAAGCAGGCCGGGACGGTGGGGCGACTAGCGCCCCTCCCCCAAACCAGGGCAAGACGGGGACACCGTGGTTCCCAAACCCGAGGAGGCCATCTCGAAACCGGAGATGGCCCAGGGTCAGTCGAGGTGCGAGGGATATGCTCTATGGGCAACCTTACACCCCGGCGTCTGTAGACCCGAGACCCGACATAACCGCCCCCGCTGGCCGGCGGGGGGGTATCCGAAAGGATTTCCGCACGAAAGAAACTGGTAGGTTCAGCGGAAATCCGGTCGGATATCCCACATCCTCCCCAAAAGGGATGACCAGGGAAAATGTATGAAATGACCCATGAAGGGTAGATCATCCGCCCGGGTGTCGGCGTCTCCGTTGGAAATAATAATAAACTAAAACTTGTCATAATAGGTTATCTTCATACATCGAAAGCAATGCAGTTTGTATCTGCATCTGTATGTACTTAGTTACCACGACACACATAGCGACAATAATTCAGTTGTTGTTCAGGTTGGCTCCACTTGAGTGGTGTTTCCTGTTCGTCCTATTATTCTGTCCACAGTTAATGGGACGATTAGAAGTACCTATACCTTCTGGACCCACATTGTTTTGAAATAATCCTTCCCGTATTCAATCGTTAACCATAGCACACAAACTTACTTATAAAATCTAGTGGGGCGGAAATCACACAGTGATTGTCAAACTTCGGGCCAAACTTAGATATTTTTGTTGCAGTATTTTTATTCAAAATTACAGACCTTAGGCTTTATGCATATTATTCGACGCGTCTTTATATATTGAGCAATAAATATGAAGAAAATTAAATCAAATCAAACGTCTTCGACGTCAAAAACGCAAAAAAAATGATTTTATATTTCAGTTTCTTTCAGTCTGGTTGTTTTATGTAAATATACGTATTGTCATTGTCACTCAAATGTCAAAGTCAAATACGCGTTACTCTGATAACTCGAAAGAAACTCACTTGTAAAAGTTTTTTAGGGACAATTTGTATGGTAGGTACCCGAAACCTTGAACGTACAAACCCCAAAATCTAATCAGTTCTTCCCATTAACCAAACAAGATGATTGGCGAAAGAATTTATTAAATCGGATAAGTGGTTCTTGAGTTATTGCGTAAACAGACATCCAGACATCCAGACATCCAGACATCCAGACATCCAGACCAACAGACAGACCGACACAAAATTTTTTTTTGCAGAATTAGACTTAGAATCATGTGAAACGTCGAGAAAAGTGATAAAAAGTGGGTGTAAGATTTTGTTTTTTTTTTGCGTGATTTTAAGACATCGGTTCCATCTGGTTGGTGGCCCCTAAGTAAATTATAAAAGTAGGTAGGTACCTAAATAAATTTGTCCTCAAGTTTTGTGACATTTACACATTGATGTCTATATTACTAAAGTAACATTTACAATACTTGCTTTATTTTAAAATTATAATTATTAACGGGATATTTACCATGTTTATTATCATCATCATCGAGTATCCGATATTTCGGCACTGGTACAAGTGCCATGAATACGGATTTACGTTCATGGCACTTGTAACAGTGCCGAAATATCGGATACTCGATGATGATAATAAATATGCTAGATTACCGTTAATAATTATAATTTTAATGTAAATGACCATGTCAATCTAAAATCATATATATAACTTGCTTTATTGTTAACGTCTCAATACCCTAATAGTAATAACCTATTACAAAATAATTTAAAGGTTATGACTATTAGATATACTGCGGTTTTCCGCACATGCGGTTTACTCCATTCATAGTGCAAGCACAGATTATACCGAATAGTTGGGTACGTACGCAAGTACGTTTATAATAATATTACCGTAACAGCGGAGAGTGTGCGGAGAGCGGAGCGGCGCGGCGGCAGAGTGAAGGAGATTTCTGCTAGGTTGACGCCACGTCATGTATAAGTCTTCTACCAATACCTAACAATATCATGCAGAATTTAATAAACTAGGATATAGGTACTCATAATGAATTAGAGCATGACACATGATGAATTAGGAGAACACTTACGAGAGATTTCACCTGGTCTTCGGCTGATGTTGGCGCCATCTAAAACGATTCTTCAGACTACTTTGGCCAATCGTAAATGTAGACGTGGAAGATCGAAGAAAAGACATAGTCGAGTAGATCTAGACTATAGATAAAGTAACTTATCCATAAAGAGACGGACGAAGTGTTCATATAAAATCGACAGGAAAGAAGTTTTATAACATTTCTCATACAACAACTTTTAATCTATATAAAAGGAATGAAAGGTAAAGTAAATAGCAAGCGGCTTGGGCCATTCATCACACGTTCCGAGTTTCAGGCCTAAAAAAACATTGAATCAAACGTTCAAAGGTATACTCGACACATAGTTCAAATATATACCTAGTCAACGTTCTCTTATTACGTTTCACCAAGTCAATCAATTGTGTGGTAGATTATAGTTACGTCGATTTTACATGACTTACGTGTAGGCCCGTGCAGATAGACCTCTAGAATGGAACCTATAGAATATGCATCAAACGTCTAGCGTGAAATGAATGGAAAAATAAATACTTAATATAATGTACTTAATACAATGACTGACTGACTGATTCATACAACGCCTTGTACTATTATTTATTCTGTGACAACGCAGAGCATAAAGCGCTGGACCTACAAACTTGAAATTATCGACGATCAGCGAATCGACCATTAACGAATATCAGCGTTTTTCAAAATTTCAAAATTGGCAAATGAGGGATAAACGGTTGTATGCAAGTCCGTTACATGGAAAGTGCTTAACTTTTGAAGTAAAAAGCATGAAATTAAACAATAAAGCTTAGGTACAATTAGACTTGGTAGGTGGCGGTGCAATCGGGTTATAGAATTTCTTTATGAATTTATTCCCGAGCGAAGCCGGTTCCCGGGCCGCTAGTATATTATATTATGCCATTGCGAATTAAGAACTAGTGCATGATTGCTGATGAATTTATGTTCACACATCATAAGAATTCATTACACTAATACTATATCTCTATATAAAAAAACTGGGAAAGTGCGAGTCGGACTCACCCATGAAGGGTTTTTTTTTTACATGCGGGCATCCCTTCGGATACCCCCCCGCCGGCCAGCGGGGGTGGTTATGTCGTGTATCGACTAAAACCGCATGGTGTCCTCCCCAAGTGTCCGTTGCCGGGCACCCCGGGTAAGCCCTCGAAAGGATAACCCCAGGGTTGCCGGCGGACTTTGGCCGCCACCGCGGCCTCGCCTGGTGGGGTCCGGTTTTATCCCGCTGCGGTGAGTTGGCAGGCGTGTGTAGGGCACACACGACACGCCTCCGCCACGGCCTGCTTCTGTAAGGACGGCAAGTCGGCCAACTGCCGTCCTCAGGCCCCGATCATGGAGGTCGGTAGTCCCGGGCGTAGATGAGTCTGCGGCGTCCTCGCCGCAGACTGCGAAACTAGAGGGGCAGGGTTCTCTCTCGCTCCCTCTCCACCATCTCTTTCGCGCGCATTACCTGCTCGCAGAAAGAGGCGGCGGCGCGGCGTGCCACTTGCTCCCGTCGGAGACCACGGCCCTCACCATGGTCTCCAACGAGAGAACGTCCACACCCAGGACCGCAACGAGATCCCGGCGTTGACTCGCCCACGCAGGGCACTCCACCAACGTGTGGAGCGCCGTGTCTTCGCCAGGATCCTCGCAGTGCTGGCACTGCGGCGTTGTCTCCCGGTGGATGCGCCATAGATATTTACCGAAACACCTATGTCCGGTAAATATCTGGCACATCCGGTAGGAGAGGTCCCCATGGTCCCTCTCCAACCACTCCTTCATAATCTGTCTCACCGCCGCAATGGTGGATTCCCCCCAAGTAACATAATATAAAAGTTCTTGTAGTTCGTTGTAACAAAAAAAACTACTTATTAGATCTCCTTCAAGCCTATTTTCGGTGACAGTTTTCATGGTAGGTAATGTACATCATAAATATTTCTTTTAGTTTTATCATTCTCTTATTTTAGTAGTTACAGGGGGGGGGAGGACATCGGACATCAAACTATTCAGTTCAGAAAAAAATGATAAAAGAAACCTCAATATCATTTTTGAAGACCTATCCATAAATATCTGCGAAAGGGTTTCATGAAAAAAAAAAAGATTGGGGAACCCCCAAAATTAATTGTTTTTTTTTCTATTTTTGTGTCAATATCTTAATGCTGCGGTTCACAGAATACATCTACTTACCAAGTTCTTATAGTTTCGGAAAAAAGTGGCTATGACATATGGACGGATAGACAGACAGACAGACATGACGATTCAATAAGGGTTCCGTTTTTTGCCATTTGGCTACAGAACCCTAAAAACCGGCCAAGTGCGAGTCGGACTCGCGCACGAAGGGTTCCGTACCATTATCTATACAATGGGAGCCTCCTCTTTTTTTTTGTTATACGTGTGGAAACCCCCTCGGGCTTCACCCCATCGGAGCCGACGATGGGGTGGGCGTGTCGGAATCGAACCGACTAAAACCACACGGTGTCCTCTCCAAGTGTCCATTGCCGGGCACCCCGGGTAAGCCCTCGAAAGGATAACCCTTAATATATTTTATTTTTATGTATTTATTTAAAAAAAAAACTGAATAAATGTATAACTTAATATTCTGTAAATATTTCAAGCGTCTACCTATTGCCGTTATTAATAGCGAGCAGAAAACGGCAAAAAATAACGTTCGTTGTATGTGGCCCCTTATTTTTTTTACCTTTTTAACCTTAAATATTAATTTTATTCTGTTTTTAGTATTTGTTCTTAAAGCGGCAACAGAAATATAATCTGTGAAAATTTCAACTGTCTAGCTATTACGGTTAATGAGATACAGCCTGGTGACAGACAGACGGACGCACAGCAGTCTTGGTAATAGGGTCCGTTTCTACCCTTTGGGTACGGAAATCTAAAAATGAAACCCTATTCGTCCTGGTCACGCTATAACTAGAGAACGGCTTTACCGATTTCATAAATTTTTTTTTTTGCATCTTTTCTAATACATTGTAAAAGGTTCTTACATTAAAAAAAATGAGAAAATTGCGCAATAACTTAGAAAATTTAAGAAAACCCATAGATTATTATTATATATACTAGAAAATTTAACCTTATGGCGTTTGATATACCTACCTGTCAGTCGTTTGTAATTGGCGCAATTGAATAATATTGAAAATCCATGTTTTTCACATGGCCAGTTGTAGTCCATATTTTAAAACTATTTAAATATGCGCCTAATAAAAAAACTTTCGTATATCATAAAGCATTAGATTAGAGGTATATAGATAAATACTATGTTTTGCTAATAGTCTCTCTCCTTCAAAGAACTCTCTCTCCCTCAAAGACCTCACCACAGCTCTCTCTTCCTCAAATAACTCTTTCCCTAGGAAGTAATATTAGGTAAGTAATATCTGGTATACTCTTATTGCCTCAACAATAATAAAATAGTAAAGTTGAAAAGTCTTCAACAAATATTCTCACAAAAACCAATAAGGATTAACAACTTTGAGATTATCGATTACATTTTTAGAAAAAGTAAATAAAGACTAGAATTAAAAAAAAAGATAAAATAGAGATGCTATTGACGTTTCTGACCTTTTTAAACCTGTTATATGCGTTCTTTGTATTTTTGGAAATAAATCATAAATTTTATTACTATACCATATCATACCAACCTATTCTAAAGCATACTATGGCGAGAATTACTTTCGCAAAATACGTAATGTTGTACACTAGCCAAACTTTTTAGCTTCACCGCAGTAGGATAAAAACCACGTATTATTAACGAAAGACAGGCACAACGTCATAGACGAATACCGCCAACCAACAAACAAAAGTTGACAAAAACTACGAAACTACTCCACTCAATACAAAAAGTTATTCATTGCAAGTGTAACGTGCAATTGTGTGAAACAAAACGCTAAAATGGTTATTTATGAGCCTCTTACTGTCCATTATTTATTTGAAGTACACGATTCTAACCGAAACGGCCCCTTTTTCTTGCAGTTATAAGTGGTGTGGCTTACAAAACTGATGTTATTGTTTTCGGGATTAGCTTCCTGTTTTACCACTTTGTCGTTATTTTTTATGTTCGTGCTGAAGGAACATTTGTCTTAACACAACGCTGCACGCTGCAGCGTCGGTAGCTTAGTGGTTAAGGAGTCGACCCTACGATCGAGAGGTCCCGTCTTCGAATCCTGGCCATTACACTACCGACGTGAACCCACTCCTAACACAAGCAATTTAGCTTAACTGGAGGAGTTAGGGGGAATATTTAATTTCGGTTACTAATATTCTTTTCAGAAAAAAAAACATTCACGTCATTCCATACTGGCTTGTTTGCTACTTTAGTAACAGGTAAAAAAAAAATTAAAGAGGGGAGGGAAACGAGAAAGAGGTTCGTGACTAAGTAGTAACCGAGTAGGTTAGCACATTGCAAGGTTAAAGAACAATGGTCAGGTCGGCCCTAGGAAGGGTGGCTGTTCAGACCATTCTTAACACTTTGAGACACCTTTGATATCGCCAGCAGGTTGTGGAAGTCAGATAACAGTCGCTTCACGAAAAATATCGAAGTGCCGCTTCGTAATTACAGTTGAGAAAGACTCAGAGGATGATGATTCAAATAAATTTTATACAGTTTGTGTGTATATTTTACTTGTCCATAAATATTTCAATAGAGTAAGTTTTATGTAGAAGTCTAACAACCCCATAAAAAAACCCAATTTCTATATCCATTCAAGCCTGCAAGTCTGGTACGACATACATTTTCTCAACACTGACATTTTCCACAAGCCTAGCTATACACCTATTGTGAACCTACCGACACAGTCCACAGCAAATTGGCTCCGACTAAATTGGAAAATTCTCCACACCGGTACTGACATTTTCACGATATAAATATAGTATTAAATTAGTTCGTTTTTTACTTTGCTAGTAGTAAATCCACTTTCTTAGACTGTACTTACGTATTAACTTTCAAGAAGTTCAGAAGAAACTTTTCGGGAACCTGTAATGAAGTATGTAGGTAGTTCAACATCTACCTTTTGCCTTAACTTTACTCTTCTTTTTCTCCTGTGTCTATTTCCCTGTGCCTTGGGGTCTGTGGAATTTAGAATGAAAAATGTCTAGAAGGGTCGACATTTTTTTTGCATTCGGTTACTCCCTCGGGTTCATCTCACCGGAGCTAGTGATGAGGTAGATATGTCGGATTCGAACTGACTAAACCGCACGATGTTTCGTCACGTGGCCGGGGAATCTGGTGTGCCCTAGAATGTAGGTATAACCCAGAGATCTCGTCCGGCCTTGCCCGCCAACATTGGCGACTCCGATGTGTTGTTATGGATCAAAGTCCTTACTCCCCTATAGAGCCCTAGTTATTTTTTATTATATTTTTGAATTTTGGCCAGAACCGGCGGTTTGACAACAGAGGAAGCTCGTGAAGTGTGTAAGAAAAGAAGTAAATGGTGGGTTGTTGTTACTGGCTGCCCATCCCGGAGGCAGAAATGCGTGAGTATTTTATGTTTCACGCAACAATTTATTTTCATTTCAGTCTCTATAGGTTGAAACTCTTGTAATTTAAACGTAATGTCGCATATATGTTCGAGTTCGAGGTCCATAAAGGGTCATTCCGTTGATAATAAAATGACAGTTAGAAACTCAATTTGCACACATTATCATTTAGCGTACAGTTTCATGACTCACTGCAATTAACCCCTGCGAGTGATTCATGCCTTGAGAATACCTAAAACCGTTATAGTACTTTTATTGTGATGGGTAAGTACAAATAAATAGTAAATTTCTTAAGCCAGTGTGTCCCCTGAAGTGGTAGAATTATAATAATATTTAATTAATAAAAAATAAGAATAATGTCCGAATCAAAATGATCTGTTCATGCGTGGTATTATACCACGTGGTATCACCATATATACATTATTTATACATCTTACTAAATATCATAGATGCGAAAGTTTGTGAAGATATTTGGATATTTTTTACTCAATCATGCTTAACCGGTTTAGCCGATCTCTCTGAAATTAGGTACAAGGATAGAGGGGTGTGTGTTGGGTAACCTCCTCGAGTGTCGCTCCGATTCCGATCCCGCTGCAGTCCGGGGGGAACGGAATCGGAGCGGCCGGTACACCCTGGGCGGCGGTCAATGACTTCCCCTTCATCCCTTCATAGGGTTGGCATTGACCGTCGGCCAATACCCAACGTGGCGGGAACACATCGCTCTCCGTACTCCTCTGCTTTCAGAGGAGACAGGATGAGCGATGCTGTTAGTGGTGAGATGGCCCAGGGTCAGCCGGGGTGCGAGGGATATGCTCTATGGGTAACCTTACACCCCGGCGTCTGAAGACCCGAAACGGCGGTGCGAGCCCGACATAACCGCCCCCGCTGGCCGGCGGGGGGGTATCCGAAGGGATTTCCGCACGATAAAAAAAAAAAAGGTACAAGGATAGAATATAGTCTGGAATAACATATAGGTTACTTTTATCCCTGACATAGGTTCCCATGCATCAGCAAATATTTTAAGTTTTGTATTTGATGTTTAGACACTTTTCAGTTTTTTTTTGATCCAGACTTTGTAGGTATATACCTACAAAGTCTGGATCGATAACAAACAAAAACGATACGGTTTAGCTTTGATCAAAAAGTCTTGTAGTTATTATAGTGTTCTGTTTAGACATTATTGTGTATAACCCCGTCAAACCGATAACACGTTGTAAATCTATTAGACAGTTAAATCGGTACAAACATTTTGGTGTGCGGTACAAACTGAATTCTATTTGATATTGTTGAGTGTATGGTACCCCACCATGACCTTCGGGCCAAACTAAACTCACCTGCAAGCCGGCACACCGGCTGATTGACGGACGTGGCTCTATGCGGCAGTTTCCTTCTCGGGGTTGGGAGGTCAGACGGCAGTTGCTACCATAAAAGCACTATACGCCAAAAATGATAAGGAGTAAGCGGATACCGGGCTTCGAGCTGAAAGCCTTTTTTTTTACGTGTGGAAATCCCTTGGGATACCCCCCCGCCGGCCAGCGGGGGTGGTTATGTCGTGTATCGACTAAAACCGCACGGTGTCCTCCCCAAGTGTCCGTTGCCGGGCACTCCGGGTAAGCCCTCGAAAGGATAACCCCAGGGTTACCGGCGGACTTTGGCCGCCACCAGGGGCCTCGCCCGGATGCAACTGGGAACAATGCTAAGAAAATGATGATGATGAACCTAAACGTCGGGGACAGTGTAAATAATAAAATAATACAACATAAATCTTATTCTTTTGCTATTGACGACCTCTGTGGCGTAGCGGTAGAGTATTCGACTGCTAAGTCAGAGGTCGCGGGTTCAATTCCCGCTCATTGCCAATATGTATATTTGCATTGGTCTGGGTGTTTCTATGTATAATATGTATTGATTTACAAAAAAAAGTATCTAAGTATGTTTATCCGCTTTCTAGAACCCATATGACAAATTCTGCTTAGTAGTCCTATAATTTTTATTTATTTATTTATTCTTCAATTTCCAAACTTTTGATTCCTTACAAAGCAAAATATACTATTGTACTTATATTTTTTCTTCTTTTCTGTCAATAATAATTGAGGCGGAAAACTCGTCAATCCGTCGGTTATTTAACTCCTAACGGTTGTAAGAGAAAGAAGTGGCTCTTTTGTATTTGGTGTTTTACCACAGATTACCTAATAGTTGCTAGTTTTACTTTCATTATCGAATAAATGAATTCACGGGTAGCCGGATAATTATCTAATTCATTACTGTCCTTTTTTTTTTGTTTTTTTTTTTACGTGCGGAAATCCCTTCGGATACCCCAACCCCCCCCCCCCCCGCCTACCAGCGGAGGTGGTTATGTCGTGTCTCGACTAAAACCGCACGTTGTCCTCCCCAAGTGTCCGTGAACATATCTTTTAACGTAGGCTTTATCAAATTCTAATTCAAAAAAGCAAAGGAATCACTCCCAGCTACATTACAAAAAAAAGGACTGTGCTATGGTTTTCCCAAGCAACTGCGATATGGGGTTCTTTAAGATTAGAAGGTTTATAGGTTCGGTAGTGTGACGCCCCTGGTGTTGCACAAAAGTGGATTCAGAAGGATTTAAGGAGGCGGTGCGCTTGTCTGCCACCAAAGTGGCATAAAAAACGTTACGAGAAATCGTTACGATCGCCGTTACCGTTTAAACTGAACAGTTATTATAAGACACGTGCATCGATTTATCGATGCAGTTTTGTTTCCCAGTTTCGATTACCTACAGGTTATGCTTCTTTATCTTATTCAATACTAGCTGATGCTGGCGACTTCGTCCGCGTTAAATTCGGAATAGATCAAGGTATTTCACTTCTGCTGTTTCGAACCCAGCATGTATTAGGTTACCTATTCCATAGTTATATTTTTTAATCATTTATCATGAAGTAATTGAGTTTTATATGTAGCATCGAAATTAATTCTACTCTAATATAATAGAGTCATGAAATTTATTATCAAAGGCTGAACTATATTTTAAACGTAGTTAACTCTGTAGTTTCGAGATTTCATATTTTATTGCTCATCACCTTTTAGCTATAGCGTGATGATTTATAGCCCGACCATGTCCGAGTTCTATCGAACTTCAGAATTTCGTAATGATCTGCTTTGTAATAATAAAGGAATGATCAATTATAGATTTAGTCGATTTTAACCTGCTGCTCCTATCACACTTATAATATCGTGAGGATATATAACGCAGTTTATGACCATACAATAGAAGAATGTTCATGCAAAATTTCAGCTGAATCTGTTCAGTAGTTTTCAAGTGATGCTCGGACATCGATAATAAAAGCAGACAGAAAATTCACATTTTTGGCATCGGTATCGTTTCTGGAACACATAGCAATAATTTTTTTGGAAAAATATTCAATGTACAGATTTCAACTCGTTACGATTTTATTATACTTAGGCGCCGGAGGTTGCTTTACGACCTCCGTCCTCCATGAACGCAGGCCTGAGGGTGGCAGGTAAGGCCGCCTGTCACCCCAGCAGAAGCAGGCCGGGACGGTGGGGCGACTAGCGCCCCTCCCCCAAACCGGGGCAAGACGGGGACACCGTGTTTCCCAAACCCGAGGGGGCCATCTCGAAACCGGAGATGGCCCAGGGTCTATGGGCAACCTTACACCCCGGCGTATTAAGACCCGAGACGGCGTGCGGTTTTAGTCGGTTCAAGCCCGACATAACCGCCCCCGCTGGCCGGCGGGGAGGTATCCGAAGGGATTTCCGCACGAAAAAAAAAAGGTACAGATGTATAGATTTTCAATATACACAGTTTTCAGAGAATAGATTCCAGAATGAAGCTGTAAAGGTTCTATCTTTCATCTAATGCGCGCCATCTTTCCTATATAGCCTATTGTTCTAGATGATACTCGTATCTACTATTCGATTAAAAGTATTTTATCTAAATAGTGCACTACACCTTGTGTATTATAATAATATGCATAATGAGTTCCTTTGTACACGTTGACAATACACAACGACATCCGGCACTCTGCGGGACAGTTCCGCAGTATTCAACTAGAATGACAAGGCGCTCATTCAAAAATTGGGTGTCTACTTTTTGCTTGTATTAAAGTTCAGTTTTTTTCTTCCGATCCTTATATTAGACAGGAATCAGGATATATTATGACAGTTTCTATGGCTTTCTTTGCTTGCTATATTCCAATTTAAGAAAATGTACAATATGAGGGATATGCCTTAGGGCTACCTTACACCCCGGCGTCCGAAGTCCCGAGACGGCGTGCGGTTTTAGTCGGTTCAAGCCCGTCATAACCACCCCCGCTGTCCGGTCTCATCTGAGGGGATTTACGCACGAAAAAGGTACTGTAGAGAAGATTTGCGTACGCTGAGACGAACCTCTACCGTCGGAACTATAAAGTTTACAGTTTTACGGTCAAATGTAGCGCCAAAATAATTGAACCTACACAACCTGTACCTTTTATTTTTTACGTGCGGAAATCCCTTCGGATACCCCCACTACCGGCAAGCGGGGGCGGTTATGTCGGGCTTGAACCGACTAAAACCGCACGCCGTCTCGGGTCTTAAAACGCCGGGGCGTAAGGTTGCCCATAGAGCATATCCCTCGCACTCCGACTGACCCTGGGCCATCCCTGGTTTCGAGATGGCCCCCTCGGGTTTGGGAACCACGGTGTCCCCGTCTTGCCCCGGTTTGGGGGAGGGGCGCTAGTCGCCCCACCGTCCCGGCCTGCTTCTGCTGGGGTAACAGCTGGGTAAACAGGCGGCCTCACCTGCCACCCCCAGGCCTGCGCTCATGGACACAACCTGTACCTACTAGGTCAGTTTCTCAAAAATTGAAGGCTGTTATTAATGTACTATTACTGACTGTAATTTTGTACAAAGCATTTTTTAATGAACTACTAGTAACGCGGATATCACATTATTAGCTCGAACTAGGATAAATCAGGTAGGTGCTTGTGTTATGAATGGATTCACGTGGCATACTGCCTGTGTTTTGAACACGCTATATCTTAATAGCAAGTTCAACACCTTAGCCATTATACCACTACATTTATTGTTTTTTTATCCTTTTTCTATGGCACTTACTGCGTATTTAAAAAAACATTTAGCAATTCTAAACAAAAGAGCCTGCTGTAAACAATATATCAAAACTATTAAAAGAGTTTTGCTCTAAAAAAGTACAAGGCGCTTTAGGTTAAATAAAAGGTAATACACAGAAATGTTTTTACAAAATAATTTGTAGTATTTAGCTACTATCTGAATTTGTCTACCATAATTCAATTTCATAAAGTATTAAGAAAATCCTAATATTTAATCATTAGATAATTTTGAATTCGAAATAAACTAAGAATTCTGAACAAAATTGAGGTATAAATATATAAGTAATAACCGTCTATCTCAAGGACTCCACCATGGAGGATGAGCCATTCAGCCTGTCACAGTGTAACCACGGCTAGTGTAACCTGGTCGAAATGTCAGACAGTTCAAAGGTTCAGTATATACATAGCTATAAATATTGGCGAGGCACCACCAATACACGGTGGATATTCCACTCATACGCACAAAATGCTTTGGTAACACATTTATCATGCGTACCGCTAAAGAGTGGAATGCCCTGCCTGAGTCTGTATTTCCGGAAAGCTATAACCTGGTAGTCTACAAGTCTAGATTAAACAGGTAACTTCTAGGCAAGCGTGCTCCACCTTCGACCACATTATCACTTACCAAGAAGTGAGATAGGGGTCAAACGCGAGCCTATTACCAATAAAAAAAAATATTATTGAATATTCATAAGCATTATAACAAATCAATTCATATGTCTAGAAATGCTTTATAAATAAAACAATATTAATGTCAGGCCTAGTACGAGAAAATGTAGGTATATACTTATTATTACATACATTTGTATGACAAGCTATCGATAACGGTATCTTCAATGAACCTCATTAAGTCAGAGGTTCTGATGAATGCGCAACTTTCTGCTTGGATCTGATCACGCAGTTGCGTCGGAACATTTTTTGAATACCAATGACCCTAGACACGCCGCAAGGGAAAATCGATATTGCTTTCATTGAATCGTGTTTCTGTTTATATACCTATCTACTGTGTTTATGTTTCTCTCTGGACATGGTAACTATAAGACCAAACTGCATTTGTCTAGCTGGGCGAGTCATCGTTCAATCAATGTTAGAGGTGCGAGTACAATACCCAATTCTAAATAATATAACGCTGAAGAGTTTGTTTATTTGATTGAACGCGCTAATCTCAGAAACTACTGGTTCTCATTGAAAAAATACTATTGTGTTGGATAGCCCATTTATTGAGGAAGGTTAAAGGTATCATCATGTTGCTACCTAGGACAGCAGAGCAATATTTTATGATTATAACAAATCGGGCAAATTTACATTATTGTAACTGATAAATTACGGGTTCTTTTTTATCGGGCGGAAATCTCTTCAGATAACCCCCCCCCCCCCACCGGCCAGCGGGGGCGGTTATGTCGGGCTTGAAACAAATGGGTGCCACTGGTGAAGCCGCGGGGCACAGCTAGTAATATTATACTTCGAGGGATGGTTATACTCAGTTTCGTAACTATACCATTTGAGGCCCGTGGCAAATTTTTTGGATTTGGCCCTCCGGCGTCCCAGTTAAACCACTGATGTAAGTAGTTACCCAAAACTATTAATAATATTATGAGCATTTTAGTTAAATATCTAATAAGTTTTATTTTCAAGATCATAGGTTTTTACAAATATTAGGTCCTTACATATGAAATTGGCGTTTTGTCGTACTGGCCACTTTAATCTAAAATATCTCCTCTTTGGTTAGGAATTCCAATTTCAAATTCATACAGCTATTTATTCATGCTTTTGTGTTTTGAAAACCGTAATTCATTTGTTCTTTCCTCTTTTGGTTATTTCTTTGCGTCACTCAGTTTACAAAATGGAAAATTTGAAATATCGCTCTATTTACGAGTTCCATCGTGGCACCAGTGCTGCAGAAACGGCTCGAAGGATTAATGATGTGTATGGCGGCGGTGTCGCAAAAGAAAACACATTGCGTTTTTGGTTCCATCGTTTTCGTTCTGGAAATTTCGACCTGCAGAACAAGCCCCCGTTAACGGCCAGAGACCAAATTTGTTAATTAAGAATTGAAGGCTATTGTGGAAGCGGACCCATCGCAAAACACGTCCGAGTTAGCTGCAGGCTGCGATGCTAGTGATAAAACTGTATTAATCTACTTGAAGCAAATTGGGAAGGTGAAAAAGCTTAAAAGGTGGGTACCTCATGAATTGAGTGCAGCAAACCGACAAACGCGCGTCGACTGCTTCGTTACATTACTCAATCGGTACAATAATGAAGGGATTTTACATCAAATCATTACCTGAGGTGAAAAGTGGATGAACGATAATCGGAAAAGCTCATCGCAATGGCTGAACCCTGGCGAACCAGCCAAATCAAGCCCAAAGCGATAATTGATTCAAAAAAAAATACTTGTGAGCGTTTCATGGACTGGTGCCGGTGTCGTTCACTGCAGCTTTCTTAAATCTGGCCAGACGATTACGGCGTAGGTCTATTTTCAGCAACTGCAAACCATGATGGAAAAGCTAGCTACTAAACAACCGAGGCTGGTCAATCGCTCTAGGCCACTGCTGCTTCAGGACAACGCTAGACCACACACTGCACAACAGACGGATACCAAATCACAGGAGCTTCAATTAGAATGTCTAAGATATCCGTACTCCCCGCACCTTGCTCCAAAGATTAAGATTACCATTTTTTTCGAAATTTGGATAACTTCTTGGAAGGGAAAAAAAAACAATTCTGATGGGGCAGTCCAAAGCGCCTTCTAAGATTTTATTGATTTCCGTCCGAATGGTTTTTTAGTAAAGGGAGCACCTATGAGATGGCAAAAGTGTATAGATAGCAATGGTACATACTTTGATTAAATAAATATTTATTATATTTAAACAAATCGACTTTTAGTTCCTCCCTTACAAAACGCCAATTTCATATGCAATGACCTTTTTTTTTTTAATATTTATAATGAAATAACAATTTACTCTCAATAAGATTCTATAAAATTCTTTTCTCGGAGCTTTCTGTTCAAATCTATAACATCATCAAAGTTTGAAAATTCTATGGCCCGCCATAGAATTTTCAATAGACAGGATAGCCAAGTTAAGTAGCCTGTCTTGCGCCAAAGAGTTTCTTAAATATATTGATTGATTTTAAGTACTTAAAGAAATTATAATTTTTAAGTACTTAATTGCAAAATTTTGTTAAAATTGTTAGGTTATTTCTGAGCTCGTAGCCTCTTGGGCCGGGGCCCTCTTGGGTCGGGGGCCCGTGGCATTTTGCCAGCACTGCCACCCTATAGTTACGCCAGTGGTTATACTATCTTGAATAGTTTACATGGTGCAAAGAGCGCAATATCGAGAGGTAGGTATGTATATAATGTGGATTTTGTATCAACTGTGCTTAATTTCGGTGCGTCATGGTTTCACATTTTATGCAAAACATTCTCAAGTAATGCCACAAAGGTAAGTTTTTCATGAATTATTTTTTAGATTTTGCACCCAAATATTCACAATTTAAAATGCTTATGTATATGAATTACTTTGCATCAATTAAACATTGTCATGCTATGCGACATCCTTTCCCATTTCCCTATTGTGAACGTATTATGAATAGGTGCTTATTTTCATGAGTACCTACCTGACTCGGTACAAACCCGCATCTTCACTACGATCCGGGACTCACAATCGTGATCTATGTAAGGAGTAATAGTGGATAGTAACATATTTTGACCGTAATGATAACGACTGATAACACCACAAAACTGTTTATACCCCTATAAACAGTTTTGTGGTGTTATCAGTTCTTAAATCGATTATTATAATTAATTCCTAGCTCGACACTATTATACCTACTATTTAGACTATATAACAGTGTCCTTTTTCTTATTTGGTGGTTTTGGGTCTGAGGCATTGTTTGAGATGACAATTAATTTCATTGTCATGGCACGCTTCGATTTCGGCAGTGTGGATTCCGGAAATCTGAATACTCTCATGGTTGTAGAACCCTTGGGGTAGTTAAAAATATTCCTATACTACCCCGTAGAGTAGTACAGGATTCTTCCCAGAGGACATAGGTACCTAAAAGGGTTTTACTGGGTAGACAAAGGGTAGGTTTATTTTCCATGTGCCCTTTCATTTATACCCATGAATGTCTTTGTATTTACTCTTGTATATATCAAAAGCAAGGAGGAGAAGTCTCCACGGGCTTCAGTGACAGTTTAGAATAAAATGCGCCTTATTTTAGCGCCTTGGTAATTTATTTAGCAACCTGTTTGTTTGAGTTTTTTCTTGTGGTGCTATTTTTAATTTGTCAGGCGTTTTACAGACATTTGCAAAACATGATCGTTGTGTATTCTCTTATATACGCTATGGTTAACTATACTAATAAATAACTGTTAAAATATATACGTGTAATTGCAGCTTGCAGTTAAAAAGAAAAGTCAACCAGCTTCAAAGTAAAATAGGTACAGTTAACTACAAAAGCTAATTAACACCAAAATATTTACGACCTTTTTACCATACGAAGATACCAATATTATGAGATATTCTGTTTTGTTAAAATATCAGCTTCTATTATTTCCATTAGCTATCTGTTAGCAGAATTATTATTAACTAAGTATGTGAAATTTCATGCTTTCAGCTAAAAATTCCAAAAATCTTTCCTCAGTGAATTCTTCGACTAAAAATTTCAAGTTGTTAGCTCCAATGGTTCAGACACTGGATTGAGGTATATATATAGATGTTTTAACAATACATTTTAGAGATTGAAACTCGTTATTGAATTCTTTTTTAGGGTTCCGTAGCCAAATAGCAAAAAACAGAACCCTTATAGATTCGTCATAATGTCTGTCCGTCCGTATGTCACAGCCACTTTTTTCCGAACCTATAACTAGGTATGCTGTGAAACTTGGTAAGTAGATGTATTCTGTGAACTGCGTTAAGATTTTGAAACAAAAATAGAAAAAAAAGAACATTAAATTGGGGGTTCCCCATACTTAGAACTGAAACTCAAAAGTTTTTTTTCATCAAACCCATACGTGAGTATGGTCATAGGTCTTCAAAAATTATATTGAGGTTTCTAATATAATTTTTAGTTTGCGCGAGAGACACTTCCAAAGTGGTAAAATGTGTGTCTAAAATAAGAGAATGATAAAACTTTAAAAAATATATGATGTACATTACCATGTAAACTTCCATCAAAAATTGGTTTGAACAAATACTTTATGCCACGGCAGAAACAAATCCATAACACTTGGCACAGCGGTCACAATGATTACCACTTTGACCGCTGCACCATTGATATAGATAACGTACGACAATTCATACGCAAACTGTGCCCTGGTTTCCATACGTGAACTGGGGTATTGTTCTACTTGGAAGCGAATTTTGATCAGTCATATCGTGAGTAGTCCTTGGATCTTAATCGGTTAACATAGTACAAAAAACTGGCGTTAAACCACAGATTATCTAATAGTTGGCACCAACTTAAATTAGTATATCTGCTTATGCGAACATGCATAACGTTAAGTGTAAAGTGCATTTTTATACTACCAAGGTGGTAAAAACTTGAGGGTAAGCAGTAATAATGGTCTATGACTTGTAACACCACAGATGTCATTCGCAAATCAACACCTGCATTATGTAAAGGGAAAGGGAAGATTGGTGAATAAGACAAAGAAAACGAGGGAATGTAATCTCTGGAATTTTTACTAACCGGGCGAAACTCAGCGTACTGATACTTAAAGTTACTGTTATATACAGGGGTTGTACTTTCCCTGTCTAACCAGCCACATATTGTATTGTATAATTTTCCAACTAATATTATAAATCCGAAAGCTTGGATGATTGTTCGTTTCTGATTTACGTCAAAACGGCTGGAATAGGTTTTCAGTACTCAAAAAACATCTTCAAAAGCCAAAATGGTAAACTTCTATTGACCAAAGAACAAACTTACGAACATTACAAAATCACTTACGAAATATTTAAATCCGGAAACCCAAAGACCCCACGATCCTCTAGTACAATTCCAAGGGAATGCACCTACCATAGAGGAATTAGAGATACAAATAAAAAAGAAATCATCTAAATCGGCTCCGGGCCCGGATGGGGTTCCGTATATAGTGTATAAAAATGACCAACAGTTCGTAAACATCTCACAAATATAATCAGTAAAATCTGGTCAGAAAAGAATATACCAGTCGCATTTGGCTATGCGGTTTTTGTTCTCATTCCAAAAAAACTTGAAGTGACCCATCCTAAAGATACTAGACCAATAGCACTAACTAACACAATTTCAAAAATATTTTTCTCAATATTACAAACAAAAATGTGTCATTTTATGATTAACAATAGGTATTTCGGACCTAACCACCAGAAAGGGGTTTTACTCGGCATTTATGGATGTCTGGAACACAATAGTCTGTTAGCGGAAAGCTTAAAAGATGCCAGCAAATACGAAAGACAGATAACGGTATGTTGGATAGACCTAGAAAACGCATTTGGCTCAATTCCACATTACCTCATAATATACGCGTTGCAATGGTATAACTTTCCACCCGTGGTCGTAGAGATAATCGCGTCGTATTACTCACAGCTAAAATTTGCTATAAGCTTCCAAAAAGACCACACAGAACCATTACGGTATAATGTGAGACTGTTTCAGGGATGCTGCTTGTCACCAATAGCATTTAACATAGTAATTAATATCTTAATCACCAAGTTAATACGTCACGAAAAGAAATGGGGTTATCGGTTTAAAGTAAATAACCAATACTCTGAGTCCATCTTTGCTTTGCTGTCGATCTCGCAATATTGACGCGTAATCCAAAACAGTGTCAGGAACTATTAAAGGAAATCGATGGGTTCTGTTCGTGGACACTGGGTAGACGGGGCACCAAATTTACCTCCTACGACCCGGGACTCTTCATAGGGGGTAAACCAGTTTCCATAGTCACTGAAGCGGTGCATTTAAATTTCTTGGGAGAAAATTGACTATAAAGGATGCACACCATCCTTAGATGAAGTTGTCGATATGTTTATAAATGACCTTCATAAGATAGATCAGCTACCAGTGAACAATATAAAAAAAGCTTGGATATTTGACAACTACTTAACATCACGTCTGACTTGGCCTTTTATGATATATGACTTCGGCAAAACCTTACTAGCGAAAATAGATGCAACTGTCATAAAATCACTAAAATCGGGGCTTGGACTAGCGCATTCTGCTGATCCCTCTGCTTTATTTAGGGATCAAAATAATTTTGGGATGAAATTAAAGAAACTTTACTGGTGGTAGAAATTTGATGAAACAAATTTGTCACAAAACTCGAGGGACCCAGTCGAACAGAGTGGGGTTGGGAGTAAGACAGCCAGAAGGAGACCAGGATTTTTTTCTAAAACAAGACGAAAATGATAAATATCGAGTGCATGCGATGAATTTGAAATTCCAAAATGAATGGTTGACAATGGGAGAGTTCTGCATACCGATGGCCTTAAAGTGATGGCCTTGATTTATGAGTGGTCGCCGGCCCTGTTAAAATTCTATCTTAACACCTTTCAGATGACCCTCCCATGCCAGAGTAACCTAGTAAGGTGGGGGAAGGCCACAGAAAAACAATGCTATACTTGTAGCGAGGCAATAGGGACGGCTAGGCACATATTAGTAGGATTTAGGGTGCTTCTCGATAGAAACCAATACTCACGCCGCCACGATAACGTGCCTATCATCATACGTGAAGCAATGAGTCTGGAAAAGGATTGACTTTACTAACAGACGTCATATCAACTTTGTGTCTGAAGGTTCCTCCATAAAATCCAGGAACAAACCTTATTCAATCTTAGATACTGCCCCAGATTGGACTCTCCTAATCAAGACGTATGGAAAGCACTATAAAATTCCGGCGGATGTTGGGGTTCCGTCATCCAGATCTGATATATTTCTTTACTCGAGAGCGATAAAATATGTGGTCCTTGTGGAAATTACTGTACCGTGGGAAACAAATATACCGAAGGACCACACAATAAAGAAAACCAAAAACGGTTACGGGGTTAATTTGAATGCAGTGGAAGTGGGAGCGAGAGGCATACCAGCAAAATCTCTCTATAACCTACTTAAAGCTCTAGGCCTATCGAGAACTACAATAAGCTCATTACTAGGACGAATGTCTAAAGCGACACTAGTAGGTTCGCATCAAACTTAGTTAGGCAGGGAGGGAAACTTGGGTAGTGAAGGTGAGTGTTGATCTACATCAACAAAAGGGGCCCCTTCTAAACCTACACTTGGGTCGCAAGTCCCAAGCACTGTCCCGAGTTCCCAACTCAGCAACGCGATGTACCCATGGATGGAGAATCCATGGATTGCTAAGAATATCGGTCTCGGTCCATGGGTTACGATCAGTGGATCAGAACTCCATACGGGTGGAGATGCTGGCAACAGTTAGTATTTGTATATTAAATAGCTATGCCCCACGGCTACACAGGTAGCTTGTATACTGTTCCAGATTATAAACTATCTCTGTGGCAGATTTCACTTAGATCCGTTTAGCCGTTCTGGCGTGATTGAGTAATAAACGTCCAGATATCGATCCAAACTTTCACAAATATAGCAGTAGTCAGACATCGGAATTCGTTTTCTTATAATGAACCTGCAAATAAAGTGTCCACCACGTAGACAGTTTATTCCCAAAGGAGCACATGACAAATGACTGTAGTATTAGATGCGGAAATTATGTACAAAGCCTGAGGATTTATAAAGCTTAGAGGCATTGAAGACCCTTGTGCTGTAAATGTAGCAGCTTAGATGACGAAATTGCTACTGTCTGACTAATATATATATATATATTATATAATAATAAAATAATAGTAATAAAACATAGATAAATGGTAAATCTCCAATTTGTTTTGATGTTACTATGACAAATCTCTTAGATAACATAACGTAACTTCACGCCTGTATCCCCGATGGGGTAGGCAGAGGTGTATTACACACCCACGATTCGCCAGTTATGTTAAGGTCCCAATGTAATAGGGGGCGAGCCTATTGCCATCTACTGGGCACATTATTAAGCGAGCGATAATTAACATTTATTAATGCACACATAACTACGAAAGTCAGAGGTGTGTGCCCGGGGCAACTGGGGATCGAACTCGAGACCTCGTCTCAGCAGTTCGTTACGTACGCCACTGGTCTATCGCCGCAAAATCTCTTTGAATCGTAGTTTAAGAGCTTCACCATGATAGGAACCGCCATCAAGGGGAACTTAGTATGCAGAACCACATTTTTCTTTGAGTTAAATTCCCACACGTTGCCTTTGAGTACCAATTAAAAAACTATTCAGTTTTATCTATTGGCGACTTCGACCAAAATAATAAGTATGACGATATTATTAATATAAGCACAATATTTATACGAGGATTATATTACCGTTGTTGACATTCTTAATTTTATGTCTCAAACAATTACACACGTTACCTCTCATTACAAAGCCTCACTGTATGAAGCTTCAAATTAATAATGTTGAAAGTTTCCAAGTAATTTTGAAGTTCTGTGTAAAGTGACTTTAGGCGGTGCTTCTGGAAACTTTCAAAGCTTGTTTACACGACAAACGAACGGTTCCATAAAAGTTGATTGTGATGAGGACAAAATGATTTGGTAGATTGTTGATTAAACCACAATAGACTTCGCAGAGATCTGATACGAATTCATTGAAATGTGTAATTACGTTTCTGGTTGCGAAGATTTAAATGAAATTAGCATTATCGTAAAATATGTATGCTAAAATATAAGAGTTACTTGTTCTCTATAACGATATATCTAAAAAGATAGAGAAATGCAAGTTAAACTGTAATAGCTCTACTGAACTCCATCCATTTCTCACCTTCATTGAACCATACAAAAAAAAACACCTGTCGATACCAGTCGAAAATGTGTACAGGTTCAGACGTAGCTATCCCTATCCTCGTAATATGACGAAATAGTATCCTGGGAGAATCCTGCGACTATCAGGATCTAGCTCATTAATAGCGAAGCCTGGATATCTTAAATAGTAAACCAATCAAGCCCAAATTCTGTGTCATAAAAATTTGGAAGTCAATACGATTCGGGGATGTAGTTTTATTCATGTGTCGTCATCATCCTCCGAGCCTTTTTCCCGACTCTGTTGGAGTCAGTTTTTTTGTAGTCTTACAGCCGAGCTTCGATATTTTCCGTGAAGTGACTGCCATCTGACTTCCACAACCCACTAGCGATATCAAAGTTCTGCAGTTAGACCAGCTGTTGGTCTTTTTAGGGCTCCAACTACCCGTAACGACTGCCATAGATGTTCGGGGTGCTCTCCGAGATACGGAGGGGTCTCTATGTGATAATAATGGTCACCCATTCTAAGACTGACCTGGCTGGAATGGCTTGACTTTACAATTTGTTAACTGACTCGGTAATGGGTAATGGGGGAGGCCTATGTTCAGCAGTGGACTTCCTACGGCTGGTAGGATGAACTGACTCGGTGACAACTTCTTTTTCTCAGTTTTATTCATGTATTTTAATAGATAAATAAAAGAAAAAAGAAAAAAAAAAAAAAAAAAAATATCGGGTAAAGTAAAAAAAAAAATTAAAAAAAAAAGAAAAAAAAAACACCAGCAGCGACCAGCGTCACGTACCGCGACGAGCCCCTGACGCACGTGGTAGGCGTGCAGTCCTTCTCCTCGCAGTATTCTCCAAGCGGATGTGTGGGAAATACCTAATCGCGTCACGTGTGCTCGTCGCGTCACGTGCCGCTGGGCGCTGGTGGTGTTTTTTTTTTTTTTTTTTTTTTTTTATTTTTTTTTTTTTTTTTTTTTTACTTTACCCGATATTTTTTTTGATTTCAAATACATATTTTGTCGATACCAAGTCATCTCACCAAATTCAGAGACATAATTTTGTGACACCTTATATAACCTTCCTCGATGAATAGGTGTTTGGAATTTAGCCCGTATGTGCGTTGATGTGTAAATAAAAATGAAATTTCGTGAATTCGTGAACTAATTTTAATCTTGATTTTGATAACAAAGTACAGGTGTTTTTCTTTCGATGGCAATTAACGTCTATACATGAAAAAACAAGGATTGTTGCACACGGTGGTGGCGGCGCCACTGCGCCGTCCGCTATTGGTCTAACGGATATCACGCCACTTGATGGGTCGTTGATTGGTTTCTCAACATGCCCCCAGCCTTGGAAGGAGCAGCTTCCAACGGGAACAATGGACAAAGCTTTGAAAACGCTCGCTTCACGATTCCCTTTTCGGTGCGGATATCTGCCACTCTGGATACGCCATCCTTTCCAGGGTATGTGGCGACAATGCGTCCCAATTGCCACTTCATCGGTGGCGACCAGTCCTCCTTAATGATGACCAGCGTATCACTCTGCAGGTCACTGCCCTTATGGTTCCATTTAATGCGAGTTTGCATCTCCGATATATATTCGCGACTCCACCGGCTCCAAACAACGGCTTCAAACTTTAATATTTTTAGGGCTAGCATTGTTCAGATTAACTGGAAGTGTGTAAGTTACGCTTTGAATCATTCTGGGTACTTATTCTTTTTTTTGAATAACGCTTCACATTTTTGCCAATAAACGACCATTGTTTTTCATAATTCGCCAGGCCCCAAAATAAATCAAAGATATTTTTTCTCTGTAGAGGAGATATCTTTGAACTACATTGAAATTTACAAGCATTACATGGTGGCTTAACATATTTAGCGGGTTGCTCTTTACCGTTTCTTGACAAGTGTTGTTTGCCAGAATTTAACAGCAATTTTCGTCTTGTATCGATCCATTTATCTTTATTTCTCATCCTCTTCTTTTTAGACCTGTCGATATAAAACTGACGTCTTTTTCTCCCAAGCATAGTATTATTCGACGGCGTTGAACATTCACTTGATGCTTCAGCTGCGGAAGACGCATCAGTAGTAGTTAATATTGGAGACTGACAAAGTGACAGGCAAGGAGACTGACTATTATCAACTGAAGTAGCTACGCCTCTGCTGGAAGTTATAGGTTGAATTGTGTGATTTGATGTAAATGAACTAGGACTTACAGGCCTGGAATCAAATGAATTGTATTCTGACGGTGTAGGTGTGATAGACGTTCTTTCGAAGTTGTTATTGTATGTACTATCAGTAAGGGTAACTTCAGTTTCCGAACATGAACGCGTCAAGATAGGTGTAGAAGAAAACAGTGTCGGCAAATCTTGATGGGCTTTAGACTCGTTTTTATTTAAAACTGCTACACCAAGATCGTCTATCACCTTATTCTTCGATCACCTTATCTTCTAATGGACAATGTTTATTGAAGAACCCAGTACTTATATTCGGTAAACTGTAGTTATTTTCTTGAAAATCTGAAGCTGAATTTTCTGTAAAGAAAACACAAAATATATTGAAATTAAACAACTTTAACGGTTTTATCGCGAACTTTATTTTATTCCCGACGTTTCGGAGCCTTTATAGCCTCCATGGTCGCGGGCAAGACTAAGGTGTCAAACGACTTGATGTCAGTACAATAGTTATCACGGCGTATGAGGGTAGGTATAAATAAACTTCGCGATAAAACCGTTAAAGTTGTTTAATTTCAATGAGTAACATTTGCGTAAATATAAACAGCGAAAATCGAACAAATTTTGTAAATTGGCTTAGTAGCCCAAAATCATCATGCGAATATAATTGTTATAATACTCTCAGCCTGTTTTTTTATAAAGTCTTTTATTAAACAGAAAATCCTACTACGTGATAAATATTTTGTATAAAGTTAACCGACGTAAATCATAACATCTACAATGACCACGAAGTAGAAAGAGTCAACTGGCAGATGGTCGTTAATGCGTCGGTACTTTACGAAAATAACCTACAACACTTTACAAACAATATAACTAAAAGATATTGATTATACAACTTTAAAAAATAAAATTATAGTAATACATACCAGCCTCAGTGTCACAGTTATTATATTTTGTTAATTTTATAAGATCTTCCGATTCCTTGATGTCTAGTTGTTTTCTTGTTTTTCCTAATTGCACCAACAATTTGCGTCGTTCTTTATTCATTTTAAGGAATTTTAAAGAGTAATGCAAATAGAAATTAAAAGCACACCTTGAAATTGTTGCCGATATAGATAACTTTTAAAAACTTATAACGTATGCGCGCCGGTGACATGTAAGTCAACTGCCTGATGACATTTTGTGTACGCTCGGAGTCCGCCCCGTGCCCCGCGCAAAAACGACCAACGTTAATTGGTCGCATTACCTTCGTACTATTTGCAAGATTGAGTGTAGATGGCTTTTTATACTTTAAAAATTAATTGAAATATAATGAAATCTCCAAAACCAAATATGCCAGGTTGTGGAGTCTTATTTGATTAGTACGAAAATGCAAGAAAAAGAAAATCGTGAATTTGTAGTTGACTTTATTTACTTTGCACCCGTCGATTTAAGCAGCCGTTATTAGTCAATATTTTGTATTCAATAGGAAATGACTCTAATTGACTATATTTGACTAAAACTAGTTCTGACTGTCTTAACTCCTCCACAGTGAGAACTCCACTACGCCTGTTATGTTTATTACGCGTATTATAGATAAAACGTAGTAGGTATGCGCATGCACGTTTCATACGGTGGAATTGTGAAAATCTATAAAATGGGAACAGATCATTCACTAAAGGATTTTTACACATAAATGTATGTGTTTTTTGCGGTTTTAATTCGGGTAACTGAACTTGATCGATATTTAATTGCGAGCTTACGTAAGTGCTACTATTAAATTCAACATCGCGAAGAAAGTGTGGTCCCTGCCACTACAGATCACAAGAAATTAAATGATCTAAACTGAAGCCTCGTGAAACTAAATCAGCCGGGTTTTCTTTGCCCTTGACATGACACCATGGCATACCTTTAGTCAAATCCTGTATTTCAACGACACGGTTTTGAACAAAAGTTTGTAAAAGGTTGGGGGCCATTCGTACCCATCCTAAGACGATGGTTGAGTCTGTCCAAAAGGTAACCGCCTTGAACTTGCAACGTAACGACTCATGAACCTTGTGGAATAATTTGGCACCTAGAAGTGCACCGCACAGCTCTAGCCGAGGTATGCTCACCGGTTTAAGAGGCGCCACCTTACCTTTCGAACAAAGTAATCGGACAGATATTTGTCCATTATAGCTTACCGTGCGTATATAAACACAGGTACCGTACGCTGTCTGTGACGCATCTGTGAATATATGCATTTCTAAATACATAGGTTCGTACGATATGACGTGTCGCTCCACACGCAAAGTATCGAGTAGAACCAAGTCAGTAACGAACCTATGCCAAATTTTTATAACTTCTTGCGATACTTCATCATCCCATCCTAATTTTAATAACCATAACTTCTGTAAGACTACTTTTACAATCATTATAAAAGGGCTTAGAAGTCCTAGTGGGTCGTATATTTGCTTTGTAATGATTTGATTATTATTGATCACTAGCCGAGTATTGAAATATAATTCATCAGTGGAATTATACCAATTTAAACCTAACGTTTTATTGTGACTGTTTTCAGTTAGTGCTAGTGATTTCGAACAGTCTAATGAAGTTTGTGATATGTCGCACTTGAAATTAAAAAGCCATTTTCGTAATGGGAAGCAACCCCCTTGCAAGACATCAGAGACCCTACTGCATAACTCCAATAATTCCTGTCTATCATCCCGCCCAGATATATCATCGTCGACATACATATCATCATGTATAGATTGCTTAACCTCAACATCGTCAAACTCATCAGCGAGTTGTTTAAGACATCTCACACTCAAAAATGGCGCTGACGCTGTGCCGTACGTGACGGTGTTGAGGTGATACATGCTAAGGGGATGAGAGGAATCATCACGCCAGAGTATCATCTGCAGATCACGAAGATCAGGGTTTATCAAGGCTTGTCGATACATTTTTTCGATATCACCACAGGCTATGTACCTATACTGTCGAAAGCGTAGGAGTATCGAAAAAAGATCCCCTTGTATGGGCGGCCCGACAAGCTGAATGTCATTACATGACTTACCCGATGTAGTGGGTGCGCTTGCATCAAACACCACACGCAGTTTTGTGGTTGTGCTATGCTCACGGTACACACCGTGATGTGGCATAAAATAATGAGGGTTAGAATGTGTGTGCACTTGAGTCATGTGACCTAAGTGGCAATATTCACGCATGAACTCGCAATATAATTGCTTGTGTAAGGGATCACATTGTAATCGTTTTTCTAATGCGTAAAAGCGACGTTCAGCTTGCAGTCGACTGGCCCCTAAAACCTGAGGAGATTCCTTAAAAGGTATATCTACAATAAACCTTCCGTTAGGATCGCGCTTTGTATTGTCTACGAAATGTTTTTCGCAGGCCTTCTCCTCTTCCGAGCGTGAGTCGTGGGTTTTAGGTATTTCCTCCAGTTCCCAAAACTGACGTAATTGTGCGTCTATAGACTGGGTAAAATTACAATGGATAATACTGCTATCTCTGCGCGCCTCGTCATGGATAGGGCCCGAAATTATCCATCCCAACTTAGTGTTTAGTAAGAAAGGTCCATTTTGCAATCGTATCTTATCTTTTTTAAGTAAATCCCAAAATATATCTGCCCCTAATAAGATATCAATGGGTTGCGTTTCAAAATATGAGGGATCTGCTAATTGACATTCATTAGGAATAAGAAATTTATCGCGATTTAATGGCACTGTTGGCAGTTGTGACGTAATGTTCGGTAAAACAACACATTTGATGCGCTTAGTATATGTGTTGTCTCGTGACCGAATAGTTACATCGCAATTTTTAGTTGACTGTATCACAGAACTGCCAACGCCTCGTATCTCATGAGCGGACTGTATTAATGGAAGTTGCAATTTTTTACATAAAGAATTCGTAATTAAACAGCGCAGACTACCGCTATCGAGGAGCGCACGTGCAACATGGAACACTCCAAACCGGTTTGCTATTTCAACTAACGCCGTAGATAATAAAATAGAATGCGAGAGTGTGCAACGCTCATTAGTTTGAACGTTATTAACAACAACCGAATCTATAGTTGAGTTCATATAATCAGTGCTAACGGCTACCTGCGATGGAATGCTAGATGCGTTCAAACCGGTTTCTCTGTTGTTTATGTTTGTGACAAGGCTCGTAGTACTATAATTAGTTTTATTGTCAGTGTGCAGTAAAGAGTTGTGTTTTTTGTTACACATTCTGCAAGTACCAAACCTGCACTCCTCTGCGGAATGACCCGATCGCAAACAGTTTTCGCATAATTTTTTACTGTGTACGAACTCGAGTTTATCTTTAATGGATGCGTTTAAAAATTGTTGACATGTGTAAAGCGAGTGATTAGCCTTGCACATAAAACACTGTTTGTATCGTGATACCTGCCGGTCAGATTTGTTGATTGAAATATTGCAATGACCCAAGCAAGTCATCCACTTTTAACCTTTTATTCGAATCAGTTTTCAAAGTTATAGTTTTATATTGCTTCCACTCTCTCTCTGTAGTCTCGTCAAGTTTCGAAATAATTATATAATTGATAAGTGTGTCCCATGTTTCTGTCGGTTCTCCTAATACTTTTAAAGCACGTAAATTCTTCAGAATAGAATCAATTAATTTTCGTAGTAATGTAGGTGATTCTTTTGTTACCTTTTGAATAGTGAATAATGCTTTAACGTGATTGTGTATTAGAAAATCATTGTTGTTGTATCTATTCTGAAGTAATTCTAATGCAATGTGGTAATTGTTAGAGGAGAATTCTAACTGTTCAATGACTACAGCGGCACTGCCTTTTAATGATGCTCTGAGATAGTGGAATTTTTGTATGTTTGAGAGGTGCTTGGATTCATGAATGAGTGACATAAAAGTGTCTCTGTATGCAAGCCAGTGCTCAAATGAGCCGTCAAATGAGGGGAGGGAGATTATCGGCAATTGGACCTCTTCCATTCTAGGACTATGGTTAGAACTTTCGCCAACATCCGAGGTATTCAATAAGTACTCAGCCTTAGCTACTATGCCACAATATAAATTATCAAATTGATCGCGTTGATCCAATTGTGTCTCGAGATCATTTTCAGGAACCAATTCCTCTATTTTAGTTTGCAACTCGTGAAATTCACGAAAAATGCTTTCAGCAGTTTTTGTGCGTAACTTTAAATCTGCTTTCTGGATAGGTGATACTAAATTGACACTACTTAAATTATTCAGATGGTTAGAAAATCTAGTCAATCTACCCTTTGTAATACCTCGTTTCCGAATAAGATTATTGTACATAGCTTAATCACCTGAAATGATTATTTTGACAGGTGATTTGGCTGTGGTGTTTGGTTTATCAGCTAACTCCGATGTGCTCATCTTGGATTGCGAAAGAAACTGATGTTAGGTACTTACAGTTTTGATTATTACACACTGGGTTCACTGATAGGCACTGCACAGCTAAATTATGATAATACAGTATTGAATGAAATGTTAGGAAAATACACACACAGAATTAAAAATATGCAGGCACTGAGGTCTAGTAAGGAAAGCAAGAAGGATGGCCGTACCTAATGATTATGATGTGCGATGTTTGGAAAGCCTCCTCTTCAAGCTCCAGCTATTCAAGCATCAGGTGAAGCGTATGTTGTATGCTTGTTTAGAAGACCGTCAGCTGTCTGCATAAGCGCCAATTTTTTGGTGTTTTTCTTTCGATGGCAATTAACGTCTATACATGAAAAAACAAGGATTGTTGCACACGGTGGTGGCGGCGCCACTGCGCCGTCCGCTATTGGTCTAACGGATATCACGCCACTTGATGGGTCGTTGATTGGTTTCTCAACAATAGGCTATCCAACACAAAAATATTTTTCCATTTCGTCAACTAGTAGATCTTGAGATTAGCGCGTTCAACCAAACAAACAAACAAACTCTTCAGCTTGATAATTTTAGTATAGATTTCTACAAGTTATCTCATAACGTGATTATGTCTATAAGCCTAACTGCTAATTGCTACCTGCCGTTGGCCAAAGCCTTTAAAGGTTGAGAGTTGTTGGCGTTCTGCCAGCCCTCCTTTATTAAACGAATAAACTATTTTAGTGTTACTCGTCACAATCGAACAAAATTAGTGTCTGACTGTGAAATTGGTAATATGCTTTTATAAATAACTAATTTTACAGGATTTGTATTGAAAAATATGTAAATAATACCGTTTAATATACACCTAAAAAGAAAGACCCCCTCCCCTTTATCCTAGGGCATTCCCACACGAAAAAAAAGGGACCCAACCATCAAGTAACGTAATGGGCGGCGAACAAAATGCCTTGAATTGGCATATTTTTATGGGCTGTGTGTCAATAGTTAGATAAAGAACAGGTGTATTTCTTAGTCACCTTTTATGACACCCACGGGAAGAGAATATCGTGGTCCTTGTGTTTTACTGCATCAGGAACTGACAAACAATAACTGTGTGACATTGAAATAAAACTATTTTTAACGGTTTCTATCGCCATTTATTTGATGTTATTTTATATTTTACATTGATCCCGACATTTCGGTGACCGAAACGTCGGGATCAATGTAAAATTTATAATAACATCAAATAAATCGCGATAGAATCCGTTAAAAGTAGTTTTATTTCAATGTGTGACATTCGCGTAAGCTTCCGACAATATCAAATAACTGTGTGATTTAAAATTTTCCAAAATGTTATAAAACTTAAATTGAAAATTCAATCGAAAACGAATCAAGCTATGAGTGATTAGTAGGTAGGTTTTGTTTTGACAGATCATACAGAACACCACAGTTTTTGTTACGTTTTTCTTTCTATTCAATTGAAATCACATGTTTTGAAAACGTGGCGCTACTGAATCGGTATCCAGTTTTAAATTGGACCCGGGCTCCAAAATATTTTGGATGCAACCGGGATTTACACTGGAATGATGATAACTGCATAAATCATCTTCCTGCCCCTAATTTATTTAGGGCCGGCGGAACATGTGTGCTTTTTCTATCATCTCAACATTCACTCCCTTCCTAACCATATCCTCTTTCACTCAGTTCAGCCATCATCTATTAGTTCTTCCACTCCTTTTGTAATCCACTTCCATACTTAATGCCTTTCTTACGATATTACGATATTTCATGCCTACGCATTAGCGTAGGCATGAAACTAATACCTACTAATACCAGGACAAGCGATTACCTCGTAACTTTTTGGTTTACGTTTTTGGTGCTACTGTTAAACTTGATCTAATGTACTCATTCCTAATCTTATCCATTCTTGTCACACCACACATCCTCAGCATTTGCATGTCGGCTGCATGCAGCCGTCTTTCATTCGTCGCCTTACTGACCAGCTCTATGACCCATGCAGGATAGTGCATACATGCTACCTAATAGCTGACCAGATGTGTCATTAGTTGTCATCAAGAGAGTAACAAAAATGATCTTTAAGTTTAACCCTAGATAAAATAAAATAAATTGAACGGCAAAACCGAAAAAATAAAATGAACTTATGAATGACAATTAATTGAGTTCATATTCACACAATATATTTGTGTGAATATGAATATGTCCGATGTGCATTTCCATCTATAGTAGACAGTGGGAGGACAAAAAAAAGGCAATTGGAAAAAAGAATGGAGGTACCTTTCTTTTACTAAGCCCTCTTTATACTTTTCCCACAGATAGTCTTTCTTGTGGTCGAGTTAGTTAATTCATACTAGAAAAAGTGTGACTCTACCTCGTGTATACCATATATAAATATATTCACATCATTCTCCTACCATTAGCGTATATCCTGAAACACTTCACGCGCTTTCACAATTAATATTAACTACTCAATTGTTAATAATAAAAGATATATGTAACTGGCTTCGAAACGTCGACTAACGCTCAATTAAAACTCTGTAAGTAAATAACTATTGATGTATTTACGTAATTTAAGTAAATTTACACAAGTAGTGATAATTATTGTCATGAGTTACACACACGCGCCGTTATAAGGCTTAAGTGTACATACTCGTAACTTACTGTGTTGCCCATAATTATATTGTCTTCATGTTTTTATCCTTCTTTGAACTTTGCACAAAGAAAATAGGTTAACAATTATTGTCGAGAGCGGTCGAGAATGTATTCAGGTATAGCTATCCCCGTAATTTTTGCATGTTAAGACGATTAAACCCAGATTTTGTTCATTAGGCGTCACTCACAACTATTCATTCTATTAATTTATTGTTATTTTTGTATCTATTATAAGTAGTTTTATTGCAAAAAGTGTTGTCAAGTTTGTAAGCCATCTAACGGATACTGGATGAAGACCAAACAAATATATTGTGTGAATGTGAACTCAATTAATTGTCATTCATAAGTTCATTTTTATTTTTTCGGTTTTGCATAAAGGGTTATAAATTTGTCTAAGATTTAATTTAGAGATCATTTTTGTTACTCCCTTGATGACAACTTGGGCACACGATACGCTAAAGAAGCAGAGGTAACCAGGCTTTCGATTATGTGCATCACGACACTCTCTTAAGTCAACTAAATGCATATGGCATTAGAGGAAACGTGTTAGGTTTAATTGAATCGTATATAAAAAATCGTACTCAATATACTCAGATTGCTAAAATTAATGGAGTCACTAAAATGGAGGAAGACTTTCAATCTGAAACACGTAAAATACAACATGGCGTGCCTCAAGGTAGTGTATTAGGACCACTATTGTTCCTACTATATATTAACGACCTACCTAATGAAACCAAGAACCCAATAACCCTGTTTGCAGACGATAGTACAATTACCATTAAATGCAATAATAGGGACACCTATGGAAGCGATATAAACAATGCACTAAAATCTGTTCTTACCTGGCTAAACGTAAATAATCTGAAAGCAAACATAGGAAAGATAATGCTCATACATTTCAGTCAGGGTATTCCAATTATGGGAAATTTACAGATATGTGCAAATGGTCAATCTATTAAACAAGTAGATTTTACAAAATTCCTTGGTGTAACAATTGACAGTAAAATAACATGAAACCAACATATAGAGCAGTTATGTAAGAGGGTCAGTAAATCAGTATATGCACTTCATGAACTGTCACAGATAATTAATACTGAAGCACTCCTAACCGCGTACCATGGCATGGTTGCGTCGGGTCTTAGGTTTGGAATAATTTTTTGGGGTAACTCTGTTCATAGAGATAAAATATTTAAGGTACAGAAACGCTGTAAGGACAATGTTCTCACTAAAAACAACTGACAGCTGCCTGCCCTATTAAAAAAAAAAAAAATTACTGACAATACCTTCCCTTTACATTCTTGAAGTAGCAGTATTTGTTAAAGTCAACCTTAATTTATTTGTTTTGGCCTCTGAACCATCTGGACGAATGCAAAGAGATAAAAGTCGGTTATGCTTGTATCCGTCAAACACTACTCTAATGCATTAGAGTGTTTTCGCCTTGGCTCCGAAAATATTCAATAAGCTACCCAAAAACATAAAAGAGGCAAACGTAACCACTTTTAAACAGGTGCCTGTTTAAAAGTTGTTACGTTTGAAGAAAGCTACTGAATGCAAAATGTTATTATGACGTAAAGGACTTCCTCCAAGACAAATTGTAATTTATTAATTTAAATTAATTTTTATTCTCTTTACATTTTTTAATTCTTTGACATGAGCATGTGACATAATATACAATTGTGATTATTATTTAATAGATCTAGTTGACATTTACTATATTATAATATTCTCCTTAATTACTTTTGACTTTATTACATTTCTGACATTAACTCTGCAATTTAATATATTATGAATGCTCTCTAATACAACCTATAATGTTGTAGATAATACCACAGATTACCTTATAGATAGAAATAATACCTAAACATTTGCACAGCTTGAAGAGGTTGTAATAACAGCGGACCTATACATTTAATGAAATATATGTATATATGTATCTTTGACATCCTTTCTGTAACCTGTGTTATGCAAATAAATGATTTGATTTGATATTTGTAAACTTTATGTTCCCAAAACATAGCCCATTTTGAGAGTGCTAAAAGTATCCAGGTAACTTAGTCTAAAAATACTTACCTTTAAATAATATAATCTTTCGTTTATACAAGCATTCGAAATATCAAATATTTAATTCAATTGTTGAACCTCTCAATTTTTTTAGCACCGTGAAATGTACATAGTTAGTTCATTCCAAGTTTCTAATTTCATATTTTTTCCATTGCGTCACAAAAGGCTTTCACGCTTTTGGATACAGTCCATAGTATCAAATCTCACAGTTCTGGGAAAATGCAAATGAATTTTCTAGCTCAGTTTAAAATAAACAAGTTCTAAATATTGGTGATTAGATATTTTCACTGTTTCTAAAAACTAAAGCTTAATTTTAGGTGCACCCTTCTAAAGGTTCAGCGAACGCCACAAACACGAAAGCTTACCTCGTCACAGCCGATCGACATCCGTTTTTAACTTACGCACCCCTTTGAAGTACTAATTAACCTTAGCAAAAATGTTCACGGCACATGATTACGCAATTAATTTGCTATTTTTGTTTTTGTTCACCAAAGAGGACCGGGGCAGATATCGCCCGGGACTGTAGTCATAGCAACGGGGGGCGCTGACGGCGCGCGCCGCGTCTCAACGGCAGAAGTGACCTCGCCATTGCCGTGTTCGCCGCGTCGCGTCTTTTTCGCGAAACGGGAATATACCGTGCGTGATGACATATCCCATTGCCGACTAACCTGCGTCGCTGTGCAACCTTTACATCAAAAGTAGTGCAACGTGTGCGAAGTGTGTGAGTGTGTGTGAAATGCATTAGTTGGCGTGCAATGTCACGGGGTGGTGGGTCGTTTCTGAGACCGGGGTAACTGCACGGGAGGGGCGCTTTTCACGCTTGATCATGCCGTTCGAATTGAGATCAGGTAAGCTTTTCAGTAATTTTGAAGTGCATCTGACGGTTTATTGCGCACGTTTTTGATGTTTGGCGTACACGTGTTTATGTTTTCAGCAAACTTTTCGTTCATAATTTCGTTTTTCGTACCGTAATGAGAATTTTTTGCAAAAGTGATATAGCAACGCAAACCAAAGGGCTCTTTTATAGGCCTTATGAATATTCTGAATATTTTTAATGATTCATTTTACTGGAGTGTCATAACACACACAAATATGTTTAGATATAAACTTTTATATATATATATATAACTACTGGTTTACTGTTTTCTGTTAGAAAAGTACACACGTATTTTACTCTGTAATTAATCTAATATTTGACGAGCAAATACTCTGTAAAACGTTAATCTCTATTCAACTGTTTGCCTTAGAGCCATTATGAATTGTTTATTTTGTACGACGAAGAGGGTACAACAATAAATGTGACTGAATTTACTATTTTTCTTCTTTTATGAGGCTTGGTTGAACTTCTACAAAGATTAACCTCGCTATGTAGGTCACTTTATTGTGTTCATCTGCTGCTCCTAAATACTTCTCATTAGGAGCACACGCTACGGTAGACAAAGCGATTTGTCAACTAAACAAGAATAATCTAATTGGTAACTTTAACAGAATCCATTATGAATAAAGTTACATAATTCTCTGTGGAATTTGCAACCTTTAAGTCATCCACTACACAAATTATTCCAAGGGTATCCCAAAGGATTCGTAGCGATTTGTGTCCACTTGTGTTTTTTGTATTCCACATAGGTTTATTGCAGGATTTGATATTTGAGTTTATTGCAGGATTATTTAATACGAATAGAACAAGTCTGATGACGAGTACGAAATACTCTTGTGTTTCCAAGTCGTCTTAAGCTACATTGACTGTTTACCTTCAGAAATACACTTTGCTGTCGTAGTGAAAAAAAAAAAAACACGAGGCTGTGAATCTAATTGATCGATGTGTAGGACTTCAGTGGTCAGCAACAAATCGTACGGAAAGAGAATAATCTTTGATAGAATCCACTGGAATCCTCTGTCAACTGATGTAGGCATGCAATGGTAATGCAGACGAACAAATACCCAAGGCATTTAAGTCAGTACATTTTAAATGTTCAGTTGCCAAGATGAGTTTTTGGCGCATTGGTGATATTGCTGAAACAAAATGAACCTTATTTGCCCTTGTGAGCATTCATCCACATTTTACCACACCCTACAGCTACCGAACACACAATTTTTTTAGGTAGGTATATAATATTTATAATATTCTGTCAAGAGGTTTTTACACGATTGAAATGAATTTTTTGACATTTGGAAATATTTATATTTATAAATATTTTGGTACACAGAGCTTTGTCATCATTCGCATAGCGTCCAAAGTTCGCCCTTTGGAGCC
This sequence comes from Cybosia mesomella, assembly GCA_946251805.1. NCBI lineage: Eukaryota > Metazoa > Arthropoda > Insecta > Lepidoptera > Erebidae > Cybosia > Cybosia mesomella. The sequence continues at coordinate 9,132,501 of OX276406.1, forward strand.
TGAGGTCCACTTGGTATTTTCAATTGGTATGTTTGCTTCACCGGGAGCAACTGCCATCTGACCTCCCAATCCTCAGAGAAAAGTTAAAGTCTTCTCCGTTGTTTAGCAGGTGCACCGACTTGCAGGTGAGTTTGGCTTGGGCCTCAAGGGTTTTAGTAGGGCCGTACACCCATGCCCTATGTAGCTAGATATTGCCAAGAGATTTCCCTTATTTGCTCATGAGAATGGAGACGGGGTTTGGTTGTTTTTTTTTTGGAAAATGTTCAGATATTTATTGTTGGTAGTTTAAGGAAGGTTCAAGGATTCGATTGTGCGGATAAAGGTCTGTTTATTTTGACAAATACGAGCTGTGCGGCGGGCGGGCTGAAAACACGAATCGAAAATCCATTAATCCTCGTATCCATAAATCTATATATTGATGGGGGCCACACATTCAGACGATTTAGTAGTTTTTCCATGTGTTTTAGAGATGACGAGACATATAATATAATATATATAAAGCCAAAAAAAAGTGCAGAATATAAATATTCTAACATGTTCCTTAGTGCCATCTAGTTGACCTTTTATGACATATCTTTAATTTGCATACTGGACAATATATTTATTGTAAGAGGCTACAATATACTATTATACTATACTATTATAATATACTATTGCTATTTATCAGTTCTATCACTATGCACTGTAAGTTATAACAAGATCAGATTAGTAGTGATACACACTACGCTAGGTTAATCTTCTAATAAAATTATTGACTTAAAAATTACAAATCCCGACTGCCCTAAAAAGACTGAAGCAAGTTTGATAGCAGGCAAGACTCATTCATTTTATGATTTGCGGTTTTATGATTTGCAAATGGGTCCCGCCTGCTATCAAACTTGCTTCGGTCTTTTTAGGGCAGTCGGGTTTTTTGATTTTTTAGTTTATAATTTTATGGTGTACTTTTTAGTTATGATATACATATTTTTGAAATCACCCTTAAAAGCTCTTCATTTCGATACCGTACTCGATAAGTTTGAATGAAAATATTTTTTAACAAGATACATTTTAGCGCCAAAAATCTGCCATTTTGTTGCCCAGTGGCACTCTAACGAAACCTCTCAAACTAAAATTCATCGAGCCGTTCAGGCTGCAGAGCGTGCCAAACAATAATTATACATACATACATACTCACGAAAAACATACCTAATCCTTCTTCTGGCGCAGTCGGGTAAAAATTGTTCTTCTAACTACGCTTTGATGATTCTATAATTAAAAATTCATATACCTGGTAAAATACCAAGAAGCATAATGTCAGATTATTTCAGTGCTAGCTACTCATACGCTGACCGCGGTTGCCCAAGTCGTGGAGCGGATCCGACGGCTGGGTCTAGAGCTGGCTCTGCATAAAACCGAGGCCCTGTTCTTTCATGGGCCTCGGAGCAAGCCACTTGAGGGATCCAGTCTCATAGTACGGGAGGCACTCACATCGGCATCAAGCCCCGAATGAAATTATTGGGGCTTGTGCTCGACGGCCGATGGGACTTCGGAGAACATATCTGCAGTCTGGCCCCCAAATTGAAGGGCACAGCTAACGCTCTGGCGCGGCTGCTGCCCAACATGAGGGGATCCGATGACTCTTGCAGGAGACTACGGGGGGATCGTACGGTCTATGGCCCTATATAGGTGCCCAATATGGACGGAGGCCAGAAGTGTGCGGGTGCTGCGCGCTCCGCATTAAGGGGTGATGGTCCACACGGTCATCAGGGGGCAAGTCTCCTTGCTGGAACTTCACCATGGGACCTGGAGGCGAGAGCCTTTTCGCAACTTGACGAGTGGCGAAAGGAGGCACGGGAGCAGGGACGAGACTCTGAGCATCGCGAAATCGAGGCCGTGCAGTCCTAGCTCCGCCAGGGCATCGTTGTTGAGTGGAAGGAACGACTTTGGTGCCTACTGAAATTGTGACTAGAGAGGTGAGACGGAAGCCTCTCGTACCGACTGATGCTGGTGATCTCCGGTAAGGGGAGGTTCGGGGACCACCTGCATCCGATCAGAAATGAGCCAACGTCTGAGTGCCATCACTGCGATGCGAGCGAGGACTCGGGTCTGCACACGCCGGCAGAGTGCCCAGCGTGGGAGGTGCGGAGGCATGGCCTCGTGGCAGCAATCGGGCTAGGAGTCCTCTCGCTCAGCAGCATGATTGCGGCAATGGTGCGGAGCGCAAGCTCGTGCGGGCCGCCGCCGCCTCTTTCTGCGAGCAAGTAATATTCGAGAAGGAGGCGGCGGAGCGAGCCCGGGTGATATATAGAACTCTCCCGGCCCGCCGAGCCCGCAACATGTTTGCCGCGCGGCGCAGGCGGCTAAGAGGTCGCTCATCCACCTCCGTCCTCCATGAACGCAGGCCTGGGGGTGACAGGTGAGGCCACCTGTCACCCCAGCAGAAGCAAGCCGGGGCTGCGGGGCGACAAGGCCCCCCCTTTCCGGGGCAAGACGGGGACACCGTGGGTCCCAAACCTGAGAGGGCCATCTCAAAACCGGAGAAGGCCTCGGGTCAGCCGGGGTGCGAGGGAAATGTCTTATGGGCCACCCTTCACCCTGTAGGTCGGCCTGAAGACCCAAGACCCAAGTTTTGGTTGGTTCGAATCCATGCGAATCGAAACACCCCCGCTGGCCGGCGGGGAGGTAAAAGGAGGGTGAGGAGGGAGGAGCGTAGGTAAAAAACATTCTCGGGCTATTTCTGCTACGAATCGATTGCATTCCCCCGAAGCAACATACTTCGTTCGCCCGATAGTGTCATTTTCTCTCTTTGGTCTTTAAAAAGTAATTACTTCTGCAAGCTGTAGATTCTAAGTAATTGTATATCGATTTACATGTACACTATTATTTTCTATACATATATCGTTTTAATATTGGCGATATTAAAACGACAACACAACAATAAACAATACACTAAGACTACTACACTACACTAAGACATTAAACTAAGTATGCGGGCTAGAACCTCGTCAAACTGGCCTGGTCTGGACGTAAGCTATATATTTTTTGTTTGGCGGCAAACGGATAAATAAATCATTAAAAAAATATGACGGATTTGAGGATGTTAATTTGTAGATATTCCACTAGCTGATTAAATTTTCTTTATATTTTTAACAAAAAAGATATATGTCCTCGCTAAAAATGTTGAGATAATTGAAACGAAAAATTTATTTCAAAGAGTGTTTCTTTGCAATTTTTTTAACAAGAAACTGCTCTATATATCCAAAATGTTTTTGAATGTGCGTGAACAGTAGATAATTAGCTGTATATATCAAAAAAATCAACTGTCTAGCATCAGTAATCTTAGAGAGAGAGAGAGAGAAATAATCTTAGAAACAAAAAATAAGCATAATTATGGTAGCTTACGTCCAGACAATATTTAACATACTTTCAGTGATGAAATGAAAGAAATACTATTATTTGTTAAAAATAAAACAGATTGATATTTCATAATTAGATAAATATTTTCTTTTGGGGTGTATTGTATAGGTCACCAACAATATCTTCGGGGCCCAAGTCAATCTCTGCTGCCACTCGGTATACCTACTGATTGATGGACGAGGCTCTGGCTTAGGTTGCTGAGGGGTCAGACGGCAGTTGTCAAAAGGGTCAAAATAAACTAAATAATGGAGTTGTATAAGAGCGAATCCCGGCACTAAAGGGCACGGTTTGGATGCAACCGAGATACAATGGAGAAGAGATAATATCTCGTTTTTTTTTTTAAATTTAATTAAAGAATATATATATGAAACAAGATATTCACATAAAAATGCCACATGAAATCATTAAAGTTTTGCCGTGCATTAGTGCCATCAATGATTAACTATATTAACAACTAGCTGATGCCCGCGGCTCCGCCCGCGCGGAGGTCGGTTATCGTTTTTTCGTCATATCTCCGGTTGTTTTTGACCAATTGCAATCAACCATACGTCAGATTTAAAGTCTGACTAAGACCTTTCTAATAGAAGAACCGCATCTCAATCCGTTCAGTAGTTTTTTTGTTCATCGCGAATTAATAGACTAAAGATTAACAGACAAGACTTCCAAAAAAAAACTTGTTTTTAGAATCGTTCATTTAACATAACCCAAGTTTTTTTTTTTAAATATCTTCAATGTACAGACACAACTACAGACACAAGTATATATATATATATATATATATATATTATTTATAATATATAGTTAGATATAGTTTCATACACAAGTCATCAAATAAATAGGAGGTAGAATGCAAAAATGAAAAATGGGTCCATGCAATGGCCTACAATAACAATAACTTGAGGAGAATCGTACCCCAACTGGTTTATTAAGACAGGACGCCTTTGACAAAGAGCTGTCACAGTCGGGCTATCCCACCAAACGTTTATCTTTAGTAACTATTATGAATATCTCTCACAGAACCCGTTCACTACGTCTACCACTTAAGGGCTGACGTTTATACATGTTCAATATATTACTATCCACATAAATACCTTTTCACAATTGAACGAAGGACCTTCCGCTGTTCACGACACCCGTGGGAGCAACGCGAATATCTTCTATTTACGTGTGAACCACAAAACTCTGCGCTGAAATAGAATACGACGAAACCATTCAGATTCCTTTCATATAACCAAGAATTGTATAGATATTATAGTGGGTACTTGGTCTTGGTAGATATGCAACCTCCTTTATGGCTTTGTCTTTTTTTTTCCAAGAAATACGAGCAATATAATAAAATATTTGATAATCATATATAAATACGAAAGTAAGCCACAATCGTTACTAGTCCAAAAATAACCCGCCCCTGACCGTTCCCGGTGCAAAAGTGTCCATCACATTTTGAGATTGAGATGGCCAGCCTTTGCGCCAGGAACGATCGGGAACGAGTCACCAGTCGTACCTTCGAGCCTTTGTCCGACTTTCTTAATTAGGATTTTGGCCTCCCAGCCCCAACTCCCCTGGGTGTCCATCGCTACCGCGTGTATTAATTTTTGAAACTAACAAACTTTTGATTTTAGAAAACATATAATTCAAAAATTAGAAGTTTAAAAAAAAATTAAAAGTTGTTTAGTTACAAACAGACAAGAATTCCAAAAAAAAATATTTTGAGTTTAGAATAGTTCATTTATGAGCCTTAATTCGAGGGGCTTTCTAGTAACTGTTGAAGAGTTCCACTTTCCTCATCCTGACTCTATCATCAGGTTAGCTCAATGGGGTCAAATTTTTATGTATTATCATCTGGCTGTCACATACTAATAAAGTTTCAAATCAATATTATACTTAGAAGCTGTAATTTTTTTTAAGGCAAGTTAAATGATCCATTGTAAAATAGAAAAGGAAAGGCCTCTAGCATTTTAGCGAAACGTACGAAGCGTAGCATACTGCAAGCTAATAGTCGACATTGAGTTATATAGTAGCATTTTCCTGACCAAGCCAGCATCCATGCCAGGAGAAGCACCAATCGACCGGATACCTAACTTTTACAGCCCGACAGCGCGCATGATGCAATAAAAGCTACGCTTAGGAACATTAATGCTCAGCTGCGGATGACTACAAAGAATGGCATTTGGAAAATCGCCTGACTAGGTATTTTACTGCATTTTGTAGTATTGCTAATAGTTAGTAGTATAACATATCTACTAAAACCTAACAAATTTTTGGATGATTCGAAAAGGCTTTGAAAGTGCTTCCCTGTGCTTTCTGATAAGACTTCTGTTGATTAATAAAATTGATAGTTAATTCGTCAAGAATGTCTTTCTTCTCATTTTGTTTTACAGATCTATAAATACTTCCAATATCAGAGGTATTTTTCATCTCTTTTCGATCATACTCCCCTCCTAAAGGAGTTTTGGCACACCGCAAAAAAGTGTCTACCAGAAACACAACACTACACAGGTAGGTTAGTTTAACCACGGTTTTTTTATGCCGGACGTAGTATAGCCAGCTTAAAAAAAACCGTGCACAGCTGTACGCTTCCAAATTCAAACAGCAATAACGTTATTATACCATACCTCATTTCAAATGTTTTGAGCTATCAAACATGGGTACTACTTTTTTATTATTTATTTCCGGAATTAAACAGAACACTAAGGTTGTGATAAATGCTACTGGTCTACACTAAAAATAAATCGATCCATATACGTAAATGAATGGTTAAGATATTAAATAAATATTCAACGACAATTTTTTTTTTATATTTAGAAAGAAAGAAAGAAAGAAATTTATTCAATCTGCTTTGAGACGCACTTTTTTTTTTTTTTTTTTTTTTAAATATTCTACGACATTCTATTTAATCTACTTAAAGTATAAAGAAAAAGAATAGCTTTAATTACAGTATGTGAGTGCCTATCTCAAAGCTTGCCGAATAGGACCTGGTTCAGCATAATGCCAGACTGATGCCTAGCGCTGATTTTCAACCAGACCCTTTTCGACTTAAGAATGTCAATCAGCTTACAATAATATTATTAACAAAACAGGAAGGATTAACTATATAACATACAACATAATAAAAAATAAAAAAAAGTAATAAAACAAAAAAAAACAAAAACATAACATAACTTCACGCCTGCAACCCGGAAGGGGTAGACAGAGGTGTGTAATAACAACATAATAACATACAGTAAGTAATAAACAATAGTACCCATTCGTATCGCATCATATCCCGGAGATATCATCAGATATAAGACAGATTCACATCTATCATACCGAATTCCCGTTGTGCCTCCATCAAGTACCGCCGCAGCTTAAACCTAAAGGTATTTGCGGATTTCAGATTTCTAATAGGCGGAGGTATGTTGTTCCATATTTTGCACCCAGCGTATCGGAAGCTGCCTCTGAACGCGGCCGTTCTATGAGGTGGTATGGACAATTGTGGTGAGCACTTCCTTTTGCCACAATCACGTCTGCTTGAGATAGGCTTGAATTTGTTATACAAGTAAATAGGTGCCTGACGTTTAATGACGCCAAACATTATACATGCGAGATGTAATTTACGTCTCGTTTTCATTTTAATTAAATAATGTTGATTGAGGAAGGGGGTGACGTGGCTTCTTGGTGGTATCGCGTAACAAAAACGGGCACAGGTGTTTTGTACTCTCTGAATAAGACGTTCTGTCTGTGATGATATTGTATCCGCGTAGTTAAGCCTAGACAGAATCAGCGACTCCACTAGATGCATCCGCAAATCCTCTGACAAGTAGGGTCTCATTCTATACAGCACTTTTAACCGGTAGAAACAGTTACGAACCGATTCAGCAATGTGCTTCTCATATCTGAGGCTAGGATCTATAATTATGCCTAAATTCCGAGCTTCATTTTCTCTTTCAATGGCTAATTTGGTTCTTTGTACCCAGTAACATATATTTGGTTTTAAGGGGGTTGAGCACCAATGAATTGTTTTCAGACCACGTAACAATTCTTTGAAGGTCCTCATTTAGGGCTTCAAGGGCCTTTTCATAATCTTTTGGTTTAAATGATATATAGATTTGTACGTCATCAGCGTAGATATGATAACAACAAGAGTGTATGGTGTTTTTTAAATCTGCAGAGAATAAAATAAACAATATTGGCCCAAGAATTGACCCTTGGGGCACCCCCCTCTGTACAGGTGTAAGGTCAGAGTGGTGGGGGGTTCCATCTCCCGACCGCAGCACCACTCGTTGCTGGCGGTTATCCAGATAGCTATGGAACCATTTAACTGCATTGCTGTCAAATCCGTAATAATTTAGTTTCGAAACAAGCAGAGACGTATTGATGCTGTCGAAAGCGCGGGAATAGTCGAGACGTACCAGCAACGTGCACATACCCTGGTCCTGAGCGTGTAATATATTATTTGTCACATCCAATAATGCAGTGCTGGTACTATGTCCCTTTCTAAAACCGGATTGTAGTGCAGGTAATACGGAATTATCCTCTAGATAGGCAGTTAATTGTTTACACACAATTTTTTCTAACACCTTCGACAAACATGGCAGAAGACTTATCGGTCGCAGGTCCTTCATGACTACTGGTCGAGGTCTGGGTTCGAGGTCTTCGGCAGAGGTCTCACAGTAGTTATTTTCCATCGGTCAGGAAATGATGAAGTTAAGATAGATTTATTAACGAGGTCTGTTATAGTTTTTAGTGTGTAAGGTAAGGTTAACGAAATCATATCGAGGTTAATTTAACGTCAAAGTGACCGCGCTCTGCGAAGGTTGCCAAGGAAGGAACGATATAAGAGCCGTCAGTTGATAACTGGGCTAGTGTTGTCCAATCTCGCTTGCACAACCATAGATAATTAGTAATAGGTATCAAAACATACTAAAATATGGATAATTTATGGATTTTCTTTTGATTTATAAAGAATCCACAACGTTACAATACCCCCTCAATTAGTTCAGGGTTTTTGTTCCCCAAAAACCCGATACTGGACTGCTCAATACAATGCTTGACTTACGCTTACACATACATACTTCCTTACATACCTCCCCTATCATGTTCATCCATACTTTGCGGTTACCACTTAAATAATGTAGCACACGCTTCCTTCCGAAGAGAGTTTCCAGGATAATAGGCGCTGGAGACTCAGACGTAAATCTAACAAGATGGTAAACATTGAATGTCACAGACAACAATTTCAATGGGAACAAAAAGAGCAATAAATACCACTATATATTTTCGACTATAAAAGAGAAAGTGTTATGTTTTTAGTATAGGGCTTCTTTTAGATGTATACATTACCGCATCTGCAATGAGGCTTATTTAACGAGTTTGCAAACCGCTCGGAAGAGACATAACAAGATATGCAATAAGGCTTGTTTTTGGAACTGAGTTTGCACGACCGCTCAGCATAATAATGGTATAAAACCATAAGAAACAATACTGGTTGAATATCCCAACTCCAAGAAAAGGTCCGTTGGTTTAAAACGCCAACGGACCCAACAAATGGTATAAAACCATAAAAACTCCCGGTGACTGGTTGAATGTCCCAGCACCAAGATAAGGTATCCGTTGGTTTAAAACGCCAACGGACCCAAAAACAACATCAGTTGGTTTAAAACGCCAACCGACCCACAACAACCTTTACTAGGCAAAGTCTAATAAAAAAAGAAAACGAACATGAAGTTCAAAGTTCCATCTCAAAGACAGGAGAAAAGAAGAAGAAAATATATAGTAGTGGTAGGGTAATATGATTTAAAACAATAAAGACAATCAATTTGTCAAAAAAATTATAATTAACAACTTTTAAAGTTATGACCAAGTCAATTTATTATGAAAAGTGTTATTGTATGAAGTAAAATAGTTTATTATTTGACCCACATGAGTGAGTATGTATGCAAACATCAGTTGTAATTGGAACAACTAGTGTTCAAAAAAAAATAATTCAAAATTTCTAAAAAAAATTAAGAACCCACGTTTTGTAGTCGTTTATGTTTGTATTTATATGTTGTGACAAAAGTAAAAAAAATATTTTTTCAAGGTCAATGTGACCATGAAGGCATTTTAGGGTTGATCCAACGGATCATACAAAAAATTGCAACAGGCAAAATAATTACGAAGTTGAAAAAACTAATTAGTTGAAATATATATAATAAATTATTTTGGGGCAAGTCCAAAATAATTATTATTATTTATTCACCAGTGAATTTAATGTTTTGTTCAAAAAAAAACAGAAACATAAAAGGGAACAGTCATCCTAAGAGAAGTATTACAACATGATAGAGAATTAACCAATAGGTTAAAAGATTTTAATATTTAATACTCAGTAAAAAAAGTCCAAAAGTTGGTATTCATCAAAGAATAATTTTATTTTGTTTTTAAAAAAACAAGACAAATTTTTTAAACAATAATTAGTAGTAATTTTATATTATAGTATACTGGCAACCTTTTTGATTGTCAAAACCATATGACGTTTGAGAACTAAGTTGAATTTAATATTTCAAACAATTTCAAAACAAACTTTTGATAGAAATAAAATGTTCAAATATACGAACCAAGGATGTAATAACAATTGAAAAGTATTACATTATTTAGTAAGAAGACATAATTGACCTGTAGACCGTGTCTACCAACAGGATACATGAGTTATTCAAGTTATAAAAAGTTTTCGTAATAATGTGAGTTGGGTAGGTACATGAAATATTTTTTTTAATGGTGACCCTTTTATAGGTAAAAATATGATTACGACCATTGTAGTATTGAGATATAGGTAGTGTATTACCACAGTGCAATAACAATAAGGAATGTTAATATAAAATGCAAGTTTTAGTTACAAGTATGTGTAGTATATACTTGTTTACCACAATAGTGTATAATATTGTTTAAGTGCAAAGCAAAGTTTATTGAATATTTACATATATTTACAACAATAGTGATTATTAGAACAAAACAAGTGTTGTTCATAGTTAGGAAGTTAGGTTGCTATTTAATTTAATAAATTTATTAGGTTAGGTTAGGTCCTTGTATTGTTTTATGTTTGATTAAAAATGTTTTATATGAATTATATTGATTATTTTACCTATATTTAGTTTATAGTTATGACACAAGTCATTTTAAAAGGACTCGGGGGAAATGGCTAATGCATTGCTTGACTTTGAACGGTCAATTTATATAAGCGGTAATGATTTTATTGACTTTAAACTATATCAGACACAACAATCCCATATGCAGAACAAGACGAGGTCTACAACTTTAAGTATTTATTATCTTTGTTGTTCTTTTCAAAGATTTTATTAGTTCTATGCAGATCTTTTATTCTTTGTATTTCTTTTCAAAGAATTGTTTTAATTTTTTTTTCAATTACATAAGCTAATTTGGATACAGAAATCCGACAACAAGCAACACTGACTACAAAACAGTTGAGTAAGTATTAAATTTAAAAGGTAAATTAACCCAAAGTTAAGTAAAAATATAATCTATGGTGCGATGAGCGAGATTGACATAAAAATTAAGTAAGTAATTTACTTCAATATGAGGTACTAGTAAAATCAAGTAATATATGTAACCTGTCAGTGAGTAATAAACTATTTGTGTATAATACATCAAAATAGTATTAATATATCAAAATAAAGATAAATTTCAACCATCAATAGGTTGATATAATAACTTAATATGTTATTATAATGCATATAAAAGGTAAGCAAGTATAAAAAATTCACTGACTGGGTACTAGGTGTGCGATAGACACCTATACAAAAATGGAATTAAAAGTAAGTAGATACCGGTTGAGATCAACAAGTCCAAGAAAACAAAAGCAAATAGATCCTTACTTTACCAGTGGGTATAATAGTATAACTATACAGTTATAATGACCATAAGAGGTATTAAACCAGTCTAGATGTTAATGCAAAATATTTTTAAAAGTAATGTTAATTAGCCTTGTTGTTATATTTAACACAGGTGATTAGTCAAAGAAATGAGTAATTTCACTAAGATAATGGAAATAAGTATAATTATTTTCAACTACCGTCATTTAGGTGAAAATGAAAAATAACAATAAAATTGGTGAAAAAATCACTACAGTAAAGTAAAGAAGAAAATAAGAAGAAATAAAGTACTTACGGACCAAACACACAATACCTACGGCAGAATAATACCTTGTAAGGGCGGCAATGTAACGGTTAATGTTTTATGGGGTAAATGAAGTTGCAGAAATTTAAGGTGACTTATACACCGAAGATTTAATAAAATAATTAATGTAATTGGTACTAACTACCGGCTAGGGCGAGCAGAGATAAATAAAAGGTCGATTACAATATATTATGAGATTATAATCGGTGAAGAGAATGTTACATAAATTTATATTTAGTATTGGAGTAAATGAACCTCAGGGAATGGATTCGTAATAAATATTCTGCCGTGGCGTTGTTCGGTCCGTTGTGCAAAGATGGTAGTATGCACTTAGCTAGTGGACACGGGCTAGATGTTGCCGGCGTGCCAGGGTCTCCGCTGGTGTGCCTCGCTACCGCCATGATGGTGCGAAGCCCGGTGCGAAGACCCTGGAAATAGAAAAAGTGCGGGTCAGTTTGTCACTAGGTAATTACATCCAAGTGACTAATGACTAATGCAGCGTAGCTAGAAGCTATAACAAAATGAATATAATAGGCAGCACAAGCTGGTGCCGCGACCTCTGACCGTAGGGGTCATCGGCCTCGTGGCACTAATTAGGTAGGCTGAAATAGCACATAGAATAAAACAAAATATATCAAGCCATGCATTTTAGCAGGCAATAAGCTGCACCGCTGGAAAGTCTTCACCTGTAGAAAGAAGTAGGATCTGATGTTGATCTCAAAACTTACCCGGAGCCGACAGCAGTTGGCCATGGGGTCAAAGTGACCTTCCTCTGCGAAGGTTGCCAAGGAAGGAACGATAATAAGAGCCGTCAGTTAATAACTGGGCTAGTGTTGTCCAATCTCGCTTGCACAACCATAGATAATTAGTAATAGGTATCGAAACATACTAAAATATCGATTAATTTATGGATATAATTTTCTTTTGATTTATAAAGAATCCACAACGTTACAACCTTCAGCATTTGACTTTAATGTCGATAAAGGCTTCAAAACATCCTCCTCGCTGACGGGTGAAATTGAGAAACAGGCCTCACTAAATCGATTCGATTCGTAAAATGTTATGTTTTTCAAGTCGATTTTTGCCGTACCAGGTACATTTAAAAAATGAAAATTTATTTGATTCGGATCGGGAAAATGGGATGGGAGATCACGAGGTCCCCCGCTTGGCAACAAGGTGGTTTTTAAGTTTTTCCATAGCAGCTTAGGGTTATTTATTTTATTATTTATGTTTTGTTTATAGTAAGCGACCTTTTCGTTGTGCAACGCAGTAACCACGAGTGATTTTAATTGTAAATAGTATTCCCTTTTCGAATCAGAGCTTATACTGCGATACCTAGCCAATGCCCTGTCGCGAAGTTTCATCATAAGTTTTACTGTATCTGTTATCCACGGGGGTGACGGTTCCCGGATAACGCAGGTCCTAAGCGGTGCATGTACATTAAATAGCGCACTACATTAAATAGCGCAATAATTTAGGACACGTCAATTTGACTTCACCTCGCCTGATGGTAAGCTGAAGGTAAAGTCTCAGGAAAGAGGGTCACCATTACATACACGTATCATGTTAACAATTGTGACACTCAGCTTGACGGCCTTATCAGAAGGGTTGTCGTCGCAGCACCGCGTGACACCCACCGGTTCCACTAGTGCTGCGACCACAATCCCCCTGCCCGGCTATGCACTTGCTGACCCCTGAACGCTATCAAACCGAAATTGGATTAATATGGAGGGTTTTTCGCATTCTTGCACGGTGGTACCTACCCGGCCGAATTTTGTGACAAATTTGTGTCATCAAATTTCTACCACCAGTAAATAAATAAATAAATATTCTACGACATTCTACACAGCGCTTTCTAGACCCAAAGTAAGCATACTTTAACTAGCTTGTGTTATGGGTTCTAGAACGCGGATAAACATACTTATATACTTTTTTTTTGTAAATATATACATATGATACATAGAAACACCCAGACCAATGCAAATAGACATATTCATGCATACAAATATTTGCACTGAGCGGGAATCGAACCCGCGCCCCCTGTCGTAGCAGTCGAATGCACTACCGCTACGCCACAGAGGCCGTCTATGTAGATAATGTTACTTAGTTATGATTATTATAATTTTATTACACACAGATTTAATTTATTTATGATTAATGATGTAACTTGGCCGAAGCATTCTCCAATTGGTAGAAGAAGAAATCATTTGGTAGCGGAGCAGCTTAACACGCTCGACTACTGTAGATAACCAAATCGGAAGACAGTCACTGTCAACGTTTTTTTATCTTCTATTATGGCGCCCGCGCCCTTTAAAGGCTTAAATGTGGTAGAGTTACCATCTTATATATATATATATATATATATATATATATATATATATATATACAGTTCCGCTTGCGCATTCTCCAGTCATATATTTAAATACTCTGCGCAAATACGTAGCCAGAGTGATATCTCATCAGGCTGTTATAAGGATTGGCAACGTGCGAGTGATTATAACTCTAGTTTTGCAAGGTGCATAAGCTTCGTCACAAGTTTTAGTCTACATTTTCTACTTTGGGTTTAGTATTGGTTCAGTAAACCGAGGATAACAACAAAAATCGAGGTTTGCACAAAAATACAACTTTACGTATATTTAAACATGCATATACTGACGCCTCCGGGGTGGACAGAGATAACAGCCCGCCATCTGCCTTGGCCTTACACACTTCAATAGCTTCCTCTTTTTTTCAATGAAAAGAGTACTAGTAGCCGAAATTAATAGTATTCTTGCTAGCCCCTCCACCCAAGCTAAATTGCTTGTGTCAGGAGTGGCTTCACGTTTGTAGTGGAATGGTTTGTAGTGGCCAGGATTCGAACTCGGGACCTCACGACTGTAAGGCCGACTCCTTAACCTTAACTTAAGCTACGTCATTTAACCTTTTAAGCCTGCGTCAAAGGTGAAATTAATTTATTTTGTATAAACCATTAAAATGGTACTTACAAAACGTCTAAAACAAATTAGACCAGTATTTTTTTCTAAAGATAGACTAGTATCTAGCAAATGGACCACCGGTTTGAAACGCGGCCCTATCCTGAGAAGACTCCGATAAGAAACTCAGCGTACTGTTTTTTTTGGTCTATTGTGTTTGGTCATGTTCACTTAATTTAATTACAATATTTTGTTTGAGTAGCAAACTGAGAGACCAAACCGTTCATATTCAAGCTTGTTTGTTGTCTAAATATTCTTGTATTTTATAATAACCTTTTAGACAAAGTTTAGTTTTAATTTGACTTTTAAAGTTATGAAGAGGTAAATCCTACATTTCCTAAGGGAGCTTGTTGTAGAAGGATATACAGTTACCCTGGAAGGAATTACTGATCGACTATCACAAACTACAAGATTGTTTTTATGTCTAGTATTTAGGTTATGTTAGTATATTACAAGGTATTAAAAAATTGGGAATGTTTTTCATACAATATATACAAAAGATTTTCGTAAATATATTATGACACTACAGTTAAAATGTTTATTTCTTTAAACTTTTCTCGGTGGGAAGCTCTCGGGTCCAAATTATAAATGGCCTGCACAGCCACACAGCCCGCTTTTGCAATACAAGGATTGTATTTAAATCTACGGCATTACCCCGTGCCCCAAAGGAGAATTCCGTAGCTCATAATACTATGCAAATAAATGAAATAAACTATTCTAATCGTCAGTTAGTCCTTTTTTTTTCGATGAGTTTGGTTTCTCAGAATCGAACCGACTAAAACCACATTTTTTTTAAATATTTAGGACACGTCAATTTGACTTCATCTCGCCTGATGGTAAGCTGAAGGTGAAGTCTCAGGAAAGAGGGTCCCCATTACATACACGTACCATGTTAACAATGGTGGCACTCAGCTTGACGGCCTCATCAGAAGTGGATTGTCGTCGCAGCACCGCATGACACCCGCCGGTCCCACTAGTGCTGCGACCACAATCCCCCTGCCCGGCTATGCACTTGCTGACCCCTGAACGCAATCAAACCGAAATTGGATTACTATGGAGGGTTTTTCTTATGGTGTCCTTCCCAAGCATCCGCGCCAGGCACACCGGGTACGCCCTCGAAAGGATAACCCTAGGGTTACCGGCGGGGGTGTGTGTTGGGTAACCTCCTCGAGTGTCGCTCCGATTCCGATCCCGCTGCAGTCCGGGGGGAACGGAATCGGAGCGGCCGGTACACCCTGGGCGGCGGTCAATGGCTTCCCCTTCACCCCTTCATAGGGTTGGCATTGATCGTCGGCCAATACCCAACGTGGCGGGAACACATCGCTCTCCGTACTCCTCTGCTTTCAGAGGAGACAGGATGAGCGATGCTGTTAGTGGTGAGATGGCCCAGGGTCAGTCGAGGTGCGAGGGATATGCTCTATGGGTAACCTTACACCCCGGCGTCTGAAAACCCGAGACGGCGTGCGGTTTTAGTCGGTGCAAGCCCGACATAACCGCCCCCGCTGGCCGGCGAGGGGGGTATCCGAAGGTATTTCCGCACGATAAAAAAAAAAAACTTCCCGGCGGACTTCAGCCATCACGGCCGTTAAAGTCCTAATCTTTTACAGCGTAGGAAGCAGAACTTCACCTACTAGCTATTTTTGAATATGTGATCCCCACTGTCATTTAGCATTATACAATAATAATAATAATATATAATAATAATAATAAATATTAGAACCCTCTTAGTTACATGCTGGAGAGTTCAGGGTTAGGCTGTCGATTGCGGAGAGATGGTCAGGTTCTATCCCACCTCCTTTATATGGATGATCTTAAATTATTTGCCCCCAACAATTCCCAAGTGATAGCGTCATTAAAGATGACCGAAAGCTTTAGTAAATCAACACAAATGTGGGGTTATGCATGTAAAAAGAGGTGAGATTGTTGAATCTGATGGGGTTGAGCTCTCAGATTCCACAAAACTCAGGTCTCTCTCTGCAATCGACACCTATAAATACCTGGGTATGTCACAGGCGTTAGGCATTACAGAAGCTAGCGTGAAGCAATCGTAACGGGAACGGTTCTTTGGCCGCTTGAAAAAGTTCTCAAAAGTCTTTTGTCAGGCGGTAATAAGGTGCGCGCCTATAACGGTTGGGTCATGCCGGTTTTATTGTACTCCTTCGGCATACTCAGGTGGACTCAGATCGAATTAGACACCCTGGATAGGAAAGTCGGTACGCTTCTTACTGCATACCGAATGCATCATCCGCGTTCATCTGTGATGAGGTTGTACATACCGCGGAAATGCGGTAGACGTGGCTTTTTAAATGCCAAATTCCTCCATAACCGTGAGGTGTGCAACCTCAGGGAATACTTCCTGCACAATGAAGCTGATATGCATCGTGATGCAGTAATGGTGGATAACGGACCCGCTAGCTTTGGCTAAAGAGAAAGGCGCAAACCTGTGGTATTAAGTATTAATGACCGTATGGATGTATGGAAGAGCAAGGAGTTGCATGCCAGTTTCTATCGGGCTCTCCAGGACTATTGTAGCTAATAAACCTGATATTGTGTTGATAGATAGGTCAGAGCGCCGCGCAATAAGTATCGATATCACCATTCCACATGGAGAGAATCATGTGAAAGCTGAAAAAGAAAAACAAATAAAATATTAGGATTTGGCTCACGAGGTTGGCGACATGTGGAATGTAGATTCGGCGATTATTGTTCCGATAGTTGTATCGGTTCACAGACTGATTGCCAAGAGCCTCGAACAACATCTCCAGAGGCTCGCGTTAGGCAGTTGGGTCAAGGGCTTGATGCAGAAGGCAGTGCTCCTCGACACGGCACGTATTGTGAGGAGATTCCTCTCTCTGGAGCCCTAACCACCGGTAACTTGGTCCCTGGACCCGATGCCGGTGGGCCACTATTTTTTATATATTTTTTTTTATATAGAATGTATAAAATATAATTTATATGTTTAATAAAATTTAATAAAGGAAATAAAGAAAGCATAGTTTAACTAGCTTGTGCTGTGGGTTCTAGAATGCGGATAAACTTATTTAAAAAAAAATCTTTTGTAAATACATACATATTATACAAAGAAATACCCAGACCAATGCAAATAAACATATTCATGCATACAAATATTTGCACTGAGCGGGAATCGAACCCGCGCCCCCTGTAGTAGCAGTCGAATGGACTACCACAGCGCCACAGAGGCTGGCATTACATTACTTTACTAATATTCTTATTAGCCCTACAAATAAACTTAGTATTTGCGCTAAGTGTGAGTTCATCTCTCAATGCTATCGATACCCAACACCTAAACACGTTACTACCTACTAATTTATTTTATCTAAAAGTTCAAACATGTTTATGCACTTAGTGTGTTCTGTTAGACACTATAACAAGCAGTAACTGAATTGTTGGTTCTGAATAGAGTTGAAACTCCATGAATATTGTAGTAGGGTTAATGTTTGAAGCCTTTATAGGCAAATACACGCTCATCAGCCATTCACTTTCGGGCAGATACAGATTACTGACTATTAGGAAATATGTATTGTGTATAATGTATTTGATACAACGCTTCGAATGTGATAGCTGTTACGTAATGTTGATATTCAATTTTTGCGAAGTGGTAAACCATGGTGGATTAAGAAATTATGAAAGAGAGATTCACTCCTTATGATTGACCCTTTTGATTGATACCATAAAAGTACAGGATGTTATTAGGTAGATTTCGATGAGGGGTGTGTGTTGGGTAACCTCCTCGAGTGTCGCTCCGATTCCGATCCCGCTGCAGTCCGGGGGGAACGGAATCGGAGCGGCCGGTACACCCTGGGCGGCGGTCAATGGCTTCCCCTTCACCCCTTCATAGGGTTGGCATTGATCGTCGGCCAATACCCAACGTGGCGGGAACACATCGCTCTCCGTACTCCTCTGCTTTCAGAGGAGACAGGATGAGCGATGCTGTTAGTGGTGAGATGGCCCAGGGTCAGCCGGGGTGCGAGGGATATGCTCTATGGGTAACCTTACACCCCGGCGTCTGAAGATCCGAGACGGCGTGCGGTTTTAGTCGGTGCAAGCCCGACATAACCGCCTCCGCTGGCCGGCGGGGGGGTATCCGAAGGGATTTCCGCACGATAAAAAAAAAAAAAAAAAAGGTAGATTTCGATGAAATCGATCTACCTATTGGTTTCTTGACTACTGTCGAATTTTAAAAAAATTTCTTCATAGGAGGTCTAGTTATAACCCCCTGAGTCCGAAATGACCACTGGTCAAAAAGTTTATATATATATATATATATATATATATATATATGTATGGTTCCACTTCCCAAAATTTGCGACACTCTCACGGTCGCAATTTTGCCCCGATCGCTTTCAAACTGCGGTCAAAAATTGCTTGGGTGTAAACTTAGTTTAAGTTCGTGAACGGATGGAATCCGGCCTAAGGGGACGGTAGGGCCTCACTTTTTGTGAAATCAGTTTTTCCTCAAAATTTCACGTTCCATGAAAGATATTCGAACCGTTCTAATTTTATCCCATAGTATACATGAATACCAACAACTTTTATAAATTTATAAATTATATTTTATAAACCTATAAGATTAAAACTTTAACTAAAAGTGGAGGAGGGAAAAACCAAAATATTTCGGGAAAAAAATCATAACTTCTAACCGGTGAACATTCTTGCTGTGGAAACATTTTTAATCGATAGGCCATTTTTAAGTCTAAAATAAATGTTTGAAAAGTTTTTCGCTAAAAGTTATCGTTTTCGAGGAAAAAAAAATTAAACATGTTAAAAAATTATATTAATTGCTTCACGAAATCTACCTGTGCGTTCCCCCTGCGGGAACGGATTTTTTTATTTCGGATTTAAACGGTTCGATTACCGAGTGTGGCAAGCGATTTCTTCAAAATCTTTGAATACACTTTAAATTGTTTTTAAAAGGTAAGGTTATTATGAAAGTAAACTTGAAGTTAGTCTCAAAACCGAAAAAAATACATTGATGTCGTGATTACGAAAATATGCAAATAAAGTCAAATAAAATAAAGTCTTCTTTCAGTAAAATTGTCTATCTACAGTATTTAAGGCGAGGGTATTCGATGACTATAGGTATTTTATGGACAGTAAAGTTGCCACTAAGTAACTTAAAACTTACCGTAACTTAAAAATCGTACAATTTTGCTGTGCATCTGCCGCAAACTGACACACGTCCGCTCGGGACTGATAGACTCTCCAAACGTGTCATTTAGGTAGAAAGCATAGGTATTTTAAATTTTCATGGTATAATTCAGAATGTAAGTAAATTTTGATAACCGGTTTTCACTCTCCTATCAATGACCTTCATTTTAGTATCATTTTTATTTTTCTAACCTGAACACAACTCAAATAAAACTGGAATCCGTTTTGGGTTCGACCAATCTTTGAGAGTAAATTCTATCAAGGAAAGTAAAAGTCCTCGGGTATCAGATAATCGAAAACACTAGTTTGAATAGCCTAGAATAACATATATGATTTTCAAAATACAGGGACTTCACATTTTCGAAAAATCCTTATCCAAAAACACCGTTCCTCAGGGACCTTCGCCTTACATACTTTCCCTACATGTGGCATAGCCGTGGGACGCCCTGTATAATCAAACGGAACTTTTATTCATAAACTCATTATCTTTATCTTTATGCGCCATTCAGCAGGTGTACCGACTTGCTGGTGAGGTTGGCTTGACCCCGAGGGTCTTTGCAGGGCTCCATAAGCACGGTAGTCGTGTGTTTGATAAATAGTTGTTTTAAGTCTTCATGTACTAGTTAATAATCCTACTTGCTACTTATATTATAAATGTGAAAGTTTGTGAAGATGTTTGTATGTTTGGATATTTGTTACTCAATCACGCTCTAATAGCTGAACGGATCTGGCTCAAATTGTATTGTACAGGGATAGGCTGGAATAATTCATGGGCTACTCTAACTCATGGGAAGCGGGAACGGAATCAGAATTCCACGATTCACGGGCGAAACTGCAGACAACAGCTAGTCAGTTTATATAGTTCCCGCAACGTTCATGTAAGAGATTTGCCTTTTAAGAAAGGAACTATGTACAGATTAACTGCGTGACGGGTGGTAACGTCGCGTATCAGTTAGTGATAACGGATATGTGAAGTTGTCATATACCTTATCACATTTACAACAAGTTACGCCCTTACATAGGTCTGAGCACACTTACGGCCAGTCTGAATAATCTACCTACAGTTAAAGGTAGATAGCTATCCCA
This sequence comes from Cybosia mesomella, assembly GCA_946251805.1. NCBI lineage: Eukaryota > Metazoa > Arthropoda > Insecta > Lepidoptera > Erebidae > Cybosia > Cybosia mesomella. The sequence goes on from OX276406.1 coordinate 9,153,272, forward strand.
GATAAACAGTCAACATTAATCTCTCTGTAACTGAGGTTTCAATATTATCAAAGTCATTTTCTGTTTATCTTTGTTTATTGAAACAGAAAAAATCAACGATAGATACTAATGGTAGCTATTTTAACAGCTGGTAAAGGATAGATGGATTATTGAAACCTGCCGTTAAGCGTGATTTTACGTGAGTGTCGACGGTCACGGATATCCATATACGTTGAAATGGATAGTCAGTACACTCACATAGCAAACAACTTATCAAACCATTGAATGTTCCGTGTCTTGAAGTTTTGAAACCCTGCGTTGAAAAATGTGAGCGAATTGGTTAGACAATCTTGATACTGTAGCTGCGCGGAGTAGGTATACCATGGTACGATCGGTGTACAAACTAAACTATATGTATACGATAACCTTCCCCAGTTGATACAGTGCTTCGCACATCAATCTTCTTAACCTAATTGTATTCTCTCTAGTATTAAGGTCAGCCTCTTGTTTAACCAGACGGCATGTAATAAACTGAATGCGTATAAATCTAAAATGATGAAGAAATTCTGAACTTAGACAAATATAAGAGAATGAACCAATTTATTGGTACTTACTGATAATTTCATTAAGGTCAAAATATAGTAAATTGATTAATGAAGTAACATCCCAAAACAATTCGATTAACTTCGTCATTTGAATTGCCAGAATTTATCGAAATCATAATGAGATTTTCCAGCAATTAACAAAATCTTTCAAAAGGTGCTTGGTAGCGAGTCAGTGTGTGAAGCGGCGTGTCCACGACGCCCGAGTGCCACCATTGCCGGGGCTGCTCCGTGGACACGCCGCTTCACACACTGGCAGAGTGCCCAGAGTGGATGGAGCAGCGCCGTGTCCTTGAAGCAGCCGTCGGAGCGGGAAGCCTCACGCTGCAGACCCTGGTGCTAGCCATGGTTGGCATCGAGAGTGTGTGGAGTGTCTTTTGCGAGGCAGTGATGCGCGCAAAAAAGGCGGCAGAAAAGGTACAGGAGAGAGCTAGCACTGTCCCGTGCCGTAGAAGGCGCACCGGGCGGCGGAGATCCCAGAACGATCTCCGTCCTCCATGAGCGCGGGCCTGGGGGTGACGGTCGGGGCTAGCCGTCACCCTAGCAGAAGCAGGCCCATGGCGGCGGCGCACGCTTCTCTTAGGGGGAGGGTGGATTACATCCCTAATATCGCGTTGGGGTCGCCAGCGCTGGCGACCGGAGCCGTTCGGGGTCTCTGGGATATTCTTCCTAGGGCACACCAGATTCCCCGTACCACATGGCTGACGCAAAAGGGACACCGTGCGGTTTTAGTCAGTTCAAGTCCGACATACCCATCTCACCGTTAGCTCCGGTGGGGTGAAGCCCGTGGAGGTTTCCGCACATTAAAAAAAAAAAAAAAGGTGCTTGGTAGCGAGCCAAGAATTTTTTTAGTAAAATTTACCCTTCCTCCACTGGAAGAGTACTACTGATATTTATTAACATTGTCATGTACTCATGTTATCTTGTTACTTATTTCTCCAACCGTACGTTGTAGATCTTTACAGAGTGCTGTTATACAGAAATGTAATATGACATTACAAATTCTAACCATTAACTTACCATTATTTTGAAGACTGAAATTTTTATTAGATTTGAATTTAGGAGAGTTTAGTCACATTGGGAGCAGAGATAATTCTGAACAGGGCTTATGTTGAAAAAAGCTTTTAAGCACACTAACTTTACAGAACATTAACCGTAAGTAATGCGTTATACAAATAAAAAGTTAACTCAAATTAATTCTGTTACTCAGAGAGCACATCTAGAGGTTTACTAACCTAAAATAGCCTATAACCTATAACCTAATAGCCTATAGCCTATAACCTAATATAATAGGTTAGTAAACCTCTAGATGTGCTCTCTGAGTAACAGAATTAATTTGAGTTAACTTTTTATTTGTATAACGCATTACTTACGGTTAATGTTCTGTAAAGTTGGAAGTGGCCCATGTTATTTTTTGGTTCAATCGGTTTTTACACGCATTCCTTAGATAAGTAGAGCAAGCAAAAACAGCTTTAGGCCAGTTAATTCAATGTCTACGGATATTTTTGTAGCGGTGAACGTGGGTCAGACCTTTTTACAATTAATCACGAAACGGTAAACCTCTGTAAAGAAATCGTAGTCTCTCATCTAATTAATAGTGTGGGGAAAGTGATATTCTCGTCTCCCATCCGCTTCTCAAGGCAAGAATATCTTGAGTTGTCCATCCAATACGGTTTAACAGTACACATCTGTTAAACCGTATTGGATGGTATTAGAATTCGATCCCTTAACAAATATTATCACTCCTAAAAGTGTTAGTACCCCATCAAACTCAAAACTGAACAGTAAGTAGCTTTTAACATAATGTAATACGAGGCACATTGTCGCAGTATTAACTCAGTACTGAAAAGCTATTTTGATACCATTAAACGTTTGAATACAATGTGCTCTAGTAAATCCCGAGAAAATTTACAATATAAGAACTTAAGTCTTAGCACCAAAATTAAGATACCAGCAATTGACCTAACCACTTATCTTAATTGAACCGTCGTGGATTTTGCGTAGGAGTATAATAAAATGGTTCTCGCAAGGCTGTGTCTATCGTTATCTTCGCCACAGTAAGATAAAAATAAACTACTATTGTTATGAGAGAAACGCATCTCTTTGAGGTTACCGGTCACCACCACTGGTAAATGCATCCACAAGATTCAATTTATGCTGAAAGTATAACGCTGAGGCCAATATATTATTGTGCTGACAGCCGTATTGTGCTACCAAATACTTATATACCTAGAATCACGATATATGTGACACAGACATTTGGTTAAATTAACCAGCTGATTGGACGCCTAGGCCGTTCATTAAACGCCGAAATGAAATCAAACGGCTAGAGAACAACCCTACTTGCAGTATTTAAAGTAACCTAATATAAAGGGTATGGCGAGGTTTTTGCGAGATCGCCGCCATATCCTTATAAGCTAATCTATCTATGTAGGGGTGCACGGCGTTTAATGTATGGCCTAGGCGTACAGTTATCTGACCAATTTAACTAAATGGCTGCGTTAATATCGAAAGTATAGTACTTAAATGCCAATGGTTAACGAATCGAATGACGCTATTAATCATCATAAAAAGTAAGTGATTGTAGTTGGCTCAGACAGTAAGGAATTTACAATGACTTACAAAGAAACCATAAAGCTATTTTAATATTTGTGCCCACGCAACTCACAAGTAAATCAAAACTAAAATCGCCACATACCAAGCCTTAACCTTCGCACAAAATGTAAAAGAATTGGGTACATACACAATCATTTTCATTACATTTCAGTGTAAAAGACGTCTCCACAAATGTCTTCTAAAAAGCGGCATATTAACTCTACGCAGCAGAAAGCTTTGAGATATGTATCACGGTTATAATGGCTATTTCCAAGCGATACGTCAGAATTATGCCACCGTGGCACCAAAGTGGAGCTTATGTAATGGTGACGTCATAAATGTTCATATTTTTGTACAAAGTAAAATTACTGTTTTGTTGTGGCAATAATGTTGCGATTCATCAAGGCCATTTGTTAAAGATTTGCTTGTTGTTGTTTCATATACATTAAAGTATAATCCTATGCATCTCTAACGCTGTTCTCTGAGTTCTGTATTTTCTTCAGTACAAATTAAATTTTCTTTCCAAAATAATGCCTTGTCTGATAATTGTAGTCCAGTAATGAATTTGGTGTAACATCGGTCTATCATATAATCTTATCTGTCGGTTTCCATAAAATCATTCACACTAAGTAAATAATTCCAGCGCATTCAAAATAATTCACATAGTTCTGAAATTTTTCGTTCAAAAAGAATGCTTTCACCACCGCGTCAAAATTCCTTCAAAAATGCCGCTAGACCATAATATTCATGTCGTCACACCAAACGTTGCCCGTTAGGGAACACCGCGTTTTCGCAATAGATGGGAAAAATAAATTGGAAGATTCGATATTATATCAAATCTCCCCCGAAATGAAACCTTTAGGTAGTGATCTATCGAAGCCCAGCCCTATTGACGTAAAGTAATGGCATATTAGAGACATAGGGGAATTTGTGTGAAGTTACGAGCTGTGATAAATAATTTTTGATGTATTACACAGGTACAAGATACGTTGGTACACAGATTACATCCTAGCATTCATTGATTTATTTTTTAACCAGATGACTGACTCTATTGGTATACGATGCTAATAAATTATGGTCTATTCGGTTTTGTTATACTGTTAGAACAATTAATTAAACAGTACGGAAAAAATATTCTGTTTTGTTAGCCAGTAAATTTTATACCTAGGCCGTTCATTAATCACCAGCATCAACCGTAGTGCCATCTGTGAAAGCGCTCTCTCGGAGTAAGACTCGGAGTTACGATATCTTTTTTCGTCCATAGGTCAGTGCAGATAGCTTTGAATTGCCCGTGGTCCACCTAGGCGAACTACGCATTACGGGTAATAAAAGATTAAAACGACAAAAAAGGTAAAAAAATAATAACAGTTTGAGACCTATCGGTTATCAAAGGAAATTTTGCGAAAATGATGAGAACAATTAATCAAACTCGATTGGAGTAAAATGGGCTGCATTTTAAGGGTGAAAAATGGTTTTTCATGATTTGTAGAGAAACTAGACTCCCTATCGAAAAAAAATCTAAATAAAAGTTGTAGGTAATAAATAATAAAGGTCTATAACTTTTTTATGAACCGTTTTTCACATAACCTTAAAGTTTTCAAAAAAAATCGGTAAAGCCGGTTGGTTTTTTGTTCTTATCTGCCACAAAAACTCTTTTTTTCTTCACGAAATTTAGTGGAAACTAGCCTTTTTATATTTCAAACACATTCCAATAAATATATTGATTTTTGACGTTTTTGATATTTAACCAAAAAGAGACCTAATTTTCACTCAAAATTTTGCCAATACCTAGTGAAAAAGAAATAGAAATATCCATTACACCTTTTTCGGCAATAATCTTAAAATGTTTTGAAAAAGAAGCTTTTGTTATTAGATGAAGATACGTTTGATGTCTAAAGGAACCATATTTATATATTGGAAATAAAGAAATAAAAGTTTGTTTTATATCAAAAGTCATTGTGAATCGTTATTTTGAGTAGTTGCCCTTTTTGTACTTCATTTGAGCTTTTAAGAAGGTACGTAAAACAACTGAAGGATATTTGTAATAAACCTCTCTTATCTCAAGATGAAGTTAGTTTACTTTAGTTTAAACTAGCTGGTGCTCGCGACTTCATCCACGTTATATTTGGAATAGATCAAGGTATGTTTACTTCTGCAGTAGGGGCGTCTGTAGACCCGAGACGGCGTGCGGTTTTAGTCAGTTCAAGCCCGACATAACTGCTGCCAGTGCGGAAATCCCTTTGCATACCCCCGCCGGTCAACGGGGGTGGTTATTAAGACGCCAGGGTGTACGGTTGCCCATAGAGCATATCCCTCGCACCCCGACTGACCCTGGGCCATCTCCGGTTTCAAAATGGCCCCCTAGGGTTTGGGAACCACGGTGTGCCCGTCTTGCCCCGGTTTGGGGGAGGGGCGCTAGTCACCCCGCCGTCCCGGCCTCTTTCTGCTGGGGGGACAGGTGGCCTCACCTGCCACCACGTCCTTAAGCGACCTCTAGCGCCTGAGTCGCCTGCGACGCGCGGCAAGCATGTTGCGGGCTTGGCGGGCCGGGAGAGTTCTAAATCTATCCCGGGCGCGCTCCACCATCTCCATCGCGAGCATTACATGCTCGCAGAAGGAAGTGGCGGAGGCCCACGCGCTCGCGCTCCGCACCATTGCCGCAATCATGCTGCCACCCTGCTGACTGCCACGAGGTCCGGCCTCGGCGCCTCCCACGTCGGGCAGTCCGCCAGCGTATGCAGCCCCGAGTCCTCGCTCGCGTCGCAGCGATGGCACTCAGGCGTTGGGTCCTTCCTGATCCGATGCAGGTGGTCCCCGAAGCTCCCCTTACCGGAGATCATCTGCGTCAGTCGGTACGAGAGGCTTCCGTGTCGCCTCTCTACTCAATCCTCCATGATGGGCCTTACCGCCGCTATTGCGGCGTGCCCTGATCGGCTTTGTACCTAATAATAAAATTATAATAAATAATAGTTTAGATCGATTTAACCCTGCTGCTCCTATCAGACCTAAAATGGCGTGATGATATACACTGATGATATGATGCTCAGACATCGACAATACTCTGCTGGCAAACAGACAAGCAGACAAAATTCAAAATATCACATTTTCGGCATCGGTATCGCTTCTAGAACACGTATAATATTTAAAAAAAAAAAATTAAATATACAGTTTCCATCTCGTTACGATTTTATTATGTAGCAATATTGACATTTCAAATTCGTCTGGGTTTAAATAAATTAGGAGGTTTGCTTTTCAAGTAAGGTAATATTTACTTTTAAATATCTTTTTAGGAACCTAAAAGCTTAATAAAATAAAATAAAGGAACATTGATTACACTAAAAAGATCTGTGTTCAGTATAATGAGTTCACTCATAGTAAATACGTTCTAGGATTATTAATATAAGAAGTACTTAATGAAGGCTGGCTTCTATTTGGCACAAAGAATAAGTGTTGCCATAGAACGTGGCAATGCTGCCAGTCTTCTGGGCACGTTACCACAGGACGCATGCGATGTGGAGGAATTCAACGATTCTTGAAATGACACGATGGATTTTGAGTAAGTACATTTAATGTTAATGTAAATTTGTGGATAAAACCGGCCAAGTGCGAATCGGCCTCGGGCATTAAGGGTTCCGTATCATCTATACAACTTTAGACACTATATTATAACCTTTGTTTTTAGTTAAAATCAAACAAAAACAGTCAAAAAATCACGTTTGTGGTATGGCAGCCCCACTGCAATATTCATTTTATTCTGTTTTTAGTATTTGTTGTTATAGCGGCAACAGAAATACATCATCTGAGAAAATTTTAACTATCTAGTTAACACGGTTCATGAGATACAGCCTGGTGACAGAAAGATAGACGGACAGTGGAGTATTAGAATAGAGTCCCGTTTTTACACTTTGGATACGGAACCCTAAAAAGCATCTTCTACTGAAGTTTGTAGGCCTAGCGGTTTAGGTTTTGCGTTGATGAATCAGTCAGTCAGGACAAGTAACTATATATGAATAGATAACATTACAATTGTATTATTCTTCCATGGAAACCTATTATTACCATAAAAACTGGCCAAGTGCGAGTTGGACGCACGCACGAAGGGTTCCGTACTATTATCTACCCGTTGCCGTTATCAAAATCGAGCAAAACAAGCAAAAAAATCACGTTTGTTGTATGGGAGCCACGCTTAAATATTTGTTTTATTCTGTTTTTATTGTTCCGTTGCCAAATGGGAAAAAAACGAAACCCTTATAGATTCGTCGTGTTTGTCTGTCTGTCTGTCCGTCCGTATGTCACAGCCACTTTTTTCCGAAACTATAAGAACTATGCTGTAGAAACTTGGTGTGCAGATGTATTTTGTGAACCGCATTAAGATTTTCACACAAAAATAGAAAAAATACATTAAATTTTGGGGGTCCCCATACTTAACTGAAACTCAAAAACTTTTTTTTTCGTCAAACTCATACGTGTGTGGTATCTAGGGATGACCTATCCATAGATACCACACACGTATGAGTTTGACGAATCAAAAATTATATTGAGGTTTCGAATTTCATTTTTTTCTAAACTGAATAGTTTGCGCGAGAGACACTTCCAAAGTGGGAAAATGTGTGCCCTCCCCCCCTGTAACTTCTAAAATAAGAGAATGATAAAACTAAAAAATATATATGATGTACATTACCATGCAAACTTCCACTGAAAATTGGTTTGAACGAGATCTAGTAAGTAGTTTTTTTTTAATACGTCATAAATCGTAAACCGCAATTTACCTTTAATTCAATCAACTAAAATATAGAAATTAAATAACAAAACATTATTATGTTACCAGCTGCTACGGAACCCTTCATGGGCGAGTCCGACTCGCACTTGGTCGCTTTTTTATTTAGTATTTGTTGTTATAGCGGCAACAGAAATCTGTGAAAATGTCAACTGTATAACTGTCACGGTTCATGAGATACGCCTGGTGACAGACGGACGTACGAACAGCGGAGCCTTAGTATTAGGGTCCCATTTTACCCTTTGAGGTACGGAACTCTAAAAATCCATATCCAAAGTTGAAGTTTAGTTATTCATTATAGTAGAAAATTCTTCATTAATTTAGATTTTGGAGACAGTAAAAGGTATATTTATATTTTAATCAATATTCATTAGGACGGGGTTTTAGTTTAATGAGAACTGAATTTTTTGTTTCAATCTAAATTGAACTTTGCAATAGTAGGCTAATGAAGAATATAATTAATGTATTTACTTTGTTTCTGTCTAAAGTGATCAGTACCTTTGATCGTGTTAAACTACTTTTGATTTGAAAAGCCGTGAAATGAGTTCAATAAATACAAGTAACAGGTATTATTGCCAGGTCGTCTAGTGAAGTTAGTAATGTTAAATTTCTGATTCAACCTCATTGAGTCCATTGCATAGGTAGTTATTAAGTATCCATTAGACATCAATTGTTTAGGTCACTATTATGTCATCATTAAAAAATTGTGACTTGCAAAATAAGATGTGTACTAAATCTCTGCCCACCTCATAGGAAAATTATATAGAAACACAAAAGTTTTTTATTTGGGTAAACAAACAGCAACACAATGCAATATTTGCCTAAGGAAGAGTTCTTTACATGGGTTATAATCGTGTTACCAACGACATTTACCACAGCTTGGTAAGGTAATAAATAAATATAAGAGAATGGTTTGAAAGTTTCCATTATCTTATTTCTAACCGAGGCGTGACCTCGTGGCAGCCATCGGGGTGGGAGTCCTCGCGCTCGGCGAGCATGTTGCGGGCTCGGCGGGCCGGGAGAGTTCTGAACCTCTCCCGGGCACGCTCCACCACCTCCTTCTGCGAGCATGTGATGCTGGTGGCGGAGCGTGCCCGGGAGAGGTTCAGAACTCTCCCGGCCCGCCGAGCCCGCAACATGCTCGCCGCGCGTCGCAGGCGACTCAGGCGCCGGAGGTTGCTCAACGACCTCCGTCCTCCATGAGCGCAGGCCTGGGGGAGGCAGGTGAGGCCGCCTGTCACCCCAGCAGAAGCAGGCCGGGACGGTGGGGCGACTAGCGCCCCTCCCCCAAACCGGGGCAAGACGGGGACACCGTGGTTCCCAAACCCGAGGGGGCCATCTCGAAACCGGAGATTGCCCAGGGTCAGTCGGGGTGCGAGGGATATGCTCTATGGGCAACCTTACACCCCGGCGTCTGCAGATCCGAGACGGCGTGCGGTTTTAGTCGGTTCAAGCCCGACATAACCGCCCCCGCTGCCCGGCGGGGGGTATCCGAAGGGATTTCCGCACGAAAAAAAAAAAGATACTAGGACGCATTGCCGCAATATCTATATCGTTAAAGTTGCCATTATATAAGTTGACTGTAATGATTGTAAAGATGGAGATAAATGGTTGGCCGTGCAAATTCCTTGGTATTTCTCACAACAAACCCGTACATTTTAAAAGCTTTATTTACTACTTTATCGATGTGTGAATCTAGGTGCAGCTTGCAATCTAACGTGATACCTAGATCTCTAATAGAATGAACACTTTCTAGTTGCACACCACACAATGTATATTTGTATTTGAAAATTTGTTTTTATTTGTAAAGGTAGTTGATTTACATTTATTAACTTGAAGTTATACAACGTCGTCAAGTTTAGTAGTAGTTTAATATTGTTCGTTCGACTTGTAGAATTTTTAGGGACTAGAAATCCAAAGGCAGAGTTATTAATCGGCCAACCCTATGAAGGGGTGAAGGGATGGCTTCCCCTTCACCCCTTCATAGGGTTGGCATTGATCGTCGGCCAATACCCGACGTGGCGGGAACACATCGCTCTCCGTACTCCTCTGCTTTCAGAGGAGACAGGATGAGCGATGCTGTTAGTGGTGAGATGGCCCAGGGTCAGCCGGGGTGCGAGGGATATGCTCTATGGGTAACCTTACACCCCGGCGTCTGAAAACCCGAGACGGCGTGCGGTTTTGGTCGGTGCAAGCCCGACATAACCGCCCCCGCTAGCCGGCGGGGGGGTATCCGAAGGGATTTCCGCACGATAAAAAAAAAAAAAAAAAAAAAGGTACCTACTACTTACCGACTTGTTTCTCAATTCTACCTGAAAACTAGAGTGACTCTAACCATAGCAAATATTTTTGCGATCTGTGTTCCACAACTAATGTTGGTTCATAATTGAAATATCGCACCAAAGATAAATAAATAAATAATTAAAAATAAATGAATATTCTAGGATATTCTTCACAACGCTATCTAAACCCAAAGTAAGTATAGCTTAACAAGCTTGTGTTATGGGTTCTAGATTGCGGATAAACATACCTAAATACATTTTTTTAAATATATGAATACATATTAGACTTAGAAACACCCAGACCAATGCAAATAGGCATTTACATGCATGCAAATATTTTCACTGAGCAGAAATTGAACCCGCGATCTCCGACGTGGATTCCAAAGTGTAATCAATGTAATTGTCATCAAGTAGAACTTTTAGGACAAAGTTGTATAAAATTCTATATTCAAATAATGAACCAGCATGTTAAACGAGAAAACAATTGCTTCAATGAAATATGATAATATGAAGAGTAATGCTTCAAGCAGTCCAATAAAAATTCCATATATCCACGCACGTAGATGTAATAGCAAAATTTAGTCTACGTCAACTACGGTCTATTGTTTCTGAAGGTAACTTCAACTGATGTGGTGACATAAACAGCAAAATGTTGTGTTCATTTTTTATCATTTGACAGAAAACAATATTTCGTTACATCAAATAAATCTGCAGTCACACATATTCTCAATCCATTGGTAACTTGAATATGAGATTGTGGTTTCTTGTTTACTTGTAGTACACTACTTAGTTATGTGGTTTCCGAAATGTCTCCTGAAACTCTCTACCCAATTAAACTTCTGCTTACTGTTACTTCACCGCTAGTTGTTTCTTGTTACCACAAAATTAAATATTTGAACATTTATTATGGAAAGTGGTCGTTATAAGACGTATGATGTATGTAGGAAATTCAACGTATTGAGTTAGGATTTAGATATTTCATACGTTCAAACTTCTATTTATTTCAAAATATACATATAAAAATAAATGAATGTTTTATAAATTTGTCTTAAAATTGCGTAAAGCTGGACATATCTACCACATCGTTAACTCCGATGAGGTGAAGCCCACCTTTGGGCTACGGGTTTCTGCACGTGAACAAAGGCAGTCAAGCTCTTCGATTAAATTGAAACTGACGTTCTGAGAAACCCAGTTTATCAAAGTCTAGATTTTTAAACTCAGATACATGGATTTGCGGCAGTTGAACCTTATTTAGCTAATACAATGGGGCCAAGATTTTCTGGAAAAGTTAACAAATAGCAAACAATAAGTACATTATCAGTTTCAATAATTAGGAATATACAACTTTTACTGTTGAATACGAGTCAAGATAATGGCATTGAGATAAGTAACAAAGTATTCTTCATGTAAGCAGTTAACAATCCACTTAATTACCAACCTAGAAAAATACGTATTATTTAATTAATTGCGTAGTAAATACGTATTTCGCCTTCCGTCATCATTCCTTCCTTTTTTAAGGCAGGTGTAATTCCACCTGCCTTAAAAAAAGGAACCAGATCTCTTTTTTAGTCTGTTATTTTTCTAGTTAAATACATTTTTTTTACTGCGGAAATCCCTTCGTATACCCCCCCCGCCGGATAGCGGGGGCGGTTATGTCGGGCTTGAACCGACTAATACCTATTGTACTGCTGTCTGCCATCTTCTATCCATTATATTTACGTATCTTATAAGCGAAAACTTAAAAATGGCAATTTTATGGTATACTCTTTACTATCTGTATTTTAGCTGTAAGTTTTCCTAAAAGAATAAAATAATAGTACATTATTAACCAAGGGGATAAAGCAGTGTCTTCTGTCGCGGGTGACGATTTAAATCGCGAGCGTAACGAAGGACTCGAGGTTTACTCCCGAGCGTAGCGAGGGTGTTAAAAACTTAAATCACGAGCGAAGCGAGGGATTTAAGACGAGTCCTGAGTGTAGCGAGGGATTTAAGTTCACCCAAGACTAAGACAGCTTTATCACCGAGGAAAATACTCTACTTTTTGTACCATTTGCGAAAAAATTAACACAATAATAATATGAGATAAGCATTTATTACAAATAATGACAATTAAAAGTAAAAGTTAGCATTCGAAACATTGGTCCAATTATTGATAGAGAGAGTTACATTTTTGTTTGGTACATTTATTGTTGATGAGTTGATTTGAGTATTTCTCTGTTCTTGCGTCTGAGGAACTTGCGTTTCATTGTAGATAGTATACGTCGGAGATAGTGGTGGTGGTGCATCGTGAGTTGCGGACGAAGATAAGATGCCGGAAGTTGATGGTTGTGGCTCTGATGGATTAAGTTTTATATTTTTGTTAATTTGACTGCTTAATATGGTTTTATTCGATATTGAGCTTTCGATATAACCCTCAGCTACTCCATCAGAGCTCCAACCACCGTGTCTTTTTATTGACGTAATATCCGCCCCTGAATCCGCCAAGAAAGTCGCCGAAGTTCTTCTAAAGCAGTGACCGGTGTAGAGTTCAACATCTCTAAGTTTTAAATATTTAGCAATTTCCTTTGGCATATTGCTAATTTTATTTTTGCCGATGGCTTGTCGAGTACATTTCCCATTCCGATAGTTTATAAAAAATCTATTATATACAAACTCAATGGTGTAAACACAGATGTAGTTCAGTATAAATTTCGGTAAGTATTCCAAATTTAAATCACATTCTCCCCCTAGAGGATGAATGAAATTCAGTACAATTTTCTTTCCCTGTTTTTAACAGATTAAAAATGACTATTGTTATGTTCGCTTTTTGTGGCATAGAATGTCACTTTTTTGAGCAAATGGTACGAAAAATATTTTATTACACCTAAGAGAAGTGAAAGAGAATCCAATGCTGAGTGTTGATAAGAAGTCAAAAGTTTCTTTTCTTTGCGGGCTTTTATTCTGTTATTTTTTCTCTTTTGTTTCTTTCTTGTTTATTGTTTTTGTTTTTTGTTTTGCTAAGACGAGTAGTAGATTTCTTAAATTTCCTACACCTCCAATTAGCTTTCTATTTAATGCTTTGCGGTTTCTAAGATAGTTTAACTTTCCTTAGGTCTCGCTAAGGGTCAGACACGGTGTTTTCGTGGCTTGTTGCTATTTATTATGGTATATAGAACTCACAATATTCACCATATTCTGGCAAATAAATTATTTGATTTGATTTGATTTTGACAATGTGTGAGTGAATGTAGTACGTGCGGGGTTGGTCCGAAAAATATTGCTATTGTCATTACGAGGACTTGAATTTTGAAGTTGTAGACTTTCTGAAATAATATTTGACTCTGAAAACTCATAAAATCATGTTGGAATGAAATAAAATCCTTGTTGTCAATCATGAGGAGGAAAATTATATGACCTGAACATTTAATTCTCCTTCTTATAGCTTCTACATTAATATAATGCACACTCTATAATAGACGGCAAATTTCATTAATGCTTGTGTGTATAGTTGAACTATCTGATAGCTATATACGGAATATTTCCCTGCTCAGTTTACCCTATTGGTTACAAATCCTTCGATCTCAAGTCGATGCACACTAGTTTTACGCCTGTCTAAAAATAAAAGCTGAAACTTGCAGGTAAATAGTTATTTTGTTTCGCTTTCTCTCATCTTAGGTAGGTTTTATTGGCAGCCTTTTTACATTTTTTATATTGCTCTGGGGTGAATACCGATTTGAGTGCTAATACTGGATCCTGATTGAGTTACTTGTCATAAGAATATGAGGCTATCCCAGACGAATGTGAATAGGGTAAATTTCGTTACAGAAATTTATTCTAGCTCCTTTTATTTATTTTTGAAGTTAGATATTTTATTTAGTTTTGGAATAAACGCATATGATGAACTAGCTATACTTTTATAAAATTGTAAATTAGTTGTGTCTGTAATTGGGGATATTTAAAAAAACTTGGGTTATGTTAAATTAAATGAACGATTCTGAACACAAAAATATTTTTTTTTGAATTCTTATCTGTTTGTCTGTTTGTTCGCGATGTACGCCACAACTACAAAACGGATTTTGTGTGTGTTTTTTCTTATCACAAAGGTCTTGGTCAGGATTTAAATCTGTGGTATGTTTGATTGATAAAGTAGAACCGGAGATACGACCAAAAAAAAAAATCAGACTTCCGTGTGGGCAGAGCCACGGGCATCAGCTGGTCTATTATATAAAAATTAATGTTTGTTTGCTCGTATGTCACGTCCTGTTATCGTACCGTTCATCAGGATGCGTAAAAGCTTTGTCAACTTATAGCTTGCACTTCTCAGTTTAAATTTCTTTTCAGGTTTTTTTTTAAATTTAGATAGCAATTACTCTGAGACATGTGCTCGGTGAGATTGCGCGACAAAATTTGCAAGTCACGACCGTAAACTCGAGTGTGTCATCACAGAGGTAAGTACTTGTGTACGTGACCTACTAAATTCTGCTGAGTTATGTTATGTAGAATCTTCTAAAATCATTCGGTCCATTTTTTGGATCTTAGCAGTTATAAAAATAATATCATTATAAACCAGCTATGAATATCTTATCCCTCATTCGGATATAGAATAACCTAGATGCAATGGTTTTAGTTATAGACTACAAAAGGAAGGTATAGTGTCATTTATGAATCTATTCGTTGGTCGGAGCGGAAAAAGGGGATCCATTGTAGCGTGAAGGCGAGTATAGCAACGTAAACAAGCTTGTACGTTTGAATCAAACGAAGCACAAGATCACGCCACCTTACGTCATATCGGATGACGACAGATGAGGTGATGAGGCGTCGCTGAGTGCCGCGTCATCATCACTAGAATAAATAGTACCAATATCTATGTGCTTTATAGATAATTGAATCTGGACCTAGGTCAGGACCAGAACCTAGGTATAGTCTGTGTCAGTTAATTTATATCTTTGTGTTGTAGGGATTCCAGAGATATATAAAATGACTTTTATTTAAAACACATCTAAGTATCATGTAGATTATCTGTATTAACAAAACAAGCACCATAAAATGAGAATCAGGTATATTTTTTCCTATAATCACATAAATATGTCTTATTGTAAAATTTGTTAATAAATCTTTTATTATTAAAAAAATACAGAAGAGGTCCAGAAACGTTTACAAAGTAGCACCAAGTGCTTTCAGTTGTAACAAACTCAACGAAATGCGAACACTTGATTGCTCACTTCTGTTTTCATTTCATTTTCCGATCAGATTGGGGTTTGCGTACATTTTAAATGAAAAGTAAACGTACAATATTTTTCCGTTGTACTTATACATATTAAGAATATTCGTAAACGAAATTCCGTCAGAATATATTGGATAGGCGTGTGATGCCTACATCATGTCTATGTTAGCACTAATTTCAATTACTTACTGTCAGAAATTCGGGTAATTTCATAGTTTTAATGGATTCAATTTACAAAATATGGTATCTTTAAAACAATAAATCAAACAAAACAGATTGAACATTTAATGTAGTTCATATATTACTACAAAATATACCTTCCCTCAATTTCAATTCTCATTTCGTAAGATAAAACCAAATCCAAAGAGGATGAGTTTGTCAGTAAATCTATGAGTTGGGTCGCCACCCGTCTGTTTCTCTAATTGTATATAAAACAAAGCCGTGTTAGTGACCGGGATATACGGGTAGATCGATTTCCATGATCTTTAATTTTTAAGATTGGTCTTCGCTCATACTGTAGCATTTTTGTGTTTTTTTCGCGCAAATTTCCAGGCTAACACTAACTACACTAACCACACCCGCTGGCCGGCAGCGAGTGTGGTTATGTCGGACTCGAACCGATCAAAACCTCACGAAGTCTCGGTTCTTTAAGGCCGGGGTACAAGGAGACCAATTAAGGCAAATACCCTCGCACCTCGGCTGACCCTGGGCCATCTACGGCTTTGAGATGGCCCCCTCGGGATACTGTGCCTATACTAGCAATTAGGATAATTAAAAATATGAGATATTCACGAATATCAGCTGATAAGTTAGTCAACATAACTTGATTCTAAGGCGGAACGAAGTTTGCCGGGTCAGTAGTCACTACATATTGTAAAACAAAGTCCTCTACCGCGTCTGTCTGTCTGTTCGTGATTAACTCAAAAACTACTCAACCGATTTTCATGCTGTTTTCATCAATGGATACAGTGGTTCTCGAGGAAGGTTTTAGTATATTTTTGTATACATATTGGCTAAAATATAATGATATTTAATGGAGGTGTCGAAAAAAAATTAGCTCTCTTTTAACGAAAACACTGCCTAAACCCCTTGAGATATAACGAAATTATGTATGGTGGAATTGTGTAGGTATCTTATATAGATTGTAGTGGTGGAATAGGTAGGTAGGGTTCTATGGGTAGCGGGAACGGGATCAGAACACGGGTGAAGCTGCGGGCAACACCTAGTATGGTTATAAAATATTAAAATAAATAAGATCGCGGTAACCTAGTGGTATGGGTAATGGACTGCTGAGACGAGGTCTCGGGTTCGATCCCAGGTTTTACCATGGCACACACCAATGACTTCGATGCTTTTCGAAGTTATGTGTGTATTTATCGCAGGCAATAGGCTTGCCACCTATTACATAGGGACCTAAACATAAACTGGCGAAATGTGGGTGCTAGCACCTCTGCCTACCCCTTCGGGGATATAGGCGTGAGTTTATGTCATATGTTATGTTATGTTTATTAAAATAAAAGCTTACCAAAAATGATATCTGTCTAAAATTTGTAGGTAGATACAGTAGTATTACTTTGAATCAGAAATATATAGGATAAAGCCGTACAGCTTGGTACCTACTCTTCGTTTCTGCCTGTCTCAAGTTAGGGCTTTAGTTTTCCATTTCATATTTGTTCCAATATTTATATGAATGATACATTCTCCTTGTTTTCCGCGCTGTTTGTTTTGTTTGTTTCAAATGATATTCCGATTATTTCTACGGATAAAAAAATAAATTGTGGTTTGTGTTAGTGTTCAAAATGGTTGCGGCTTCTCTTTTGACCTTAAGTCCCTCTTGACGTAATTTATTTTAAATTTAAAGCCTTGTAGGAAATGTTATTACAAACCCTACTTCATTCGCCCATCATAGGATCATCATCTGATCTGTCAAATATTTAAACCAAAAACCACGTGTTCAAGTATCCAGGTATTGCGAATCAGGTATCCTACAAATATTTTAAACTAACTGTTGCACGCGGCGTTGCAATGTTAGCGGGAATTAATGCGGTCATGGAATTGATGTTAACATTATTGTATAACATGGAACGCGAAAGTTTAAAATTTAGTGAAAATCATTTGATCATATGCCGTCCCAATAGGTCGTCAAATTAAATTTTCACGGAGTTCTACGAAATGTATGACTGAAAGCATTTTTCGATACTGTTCCATGAAGGAATATGAAAATTCATAGAAACATTGAAAGTACATTGTCTATGTGAACATAGAAAATACCAAAAGGAAGCAAAGTTTGTTGTCATATAGAAAACCATTTACGCATAAAACCGAATTTTCCATTTTTTTATTTCTTGAGTTCAAGAAATAAAATAATAGAAAACTGTCTTAATCGGGTCAGCCTATAATAAGATTTTATCCTAAAGATATCACGGCTATTGTTATTCAACAAGTCGATTAATATCCGCCATGTAACGAGAACACAGGCACTGGAAGGTTTTAATGTTCGTAAGTGTATTGAGCGAGATATGTAGGCAAACTGGCTGGGGCAATCGGCAGACTGGTCAAGGTTATGCCTATCGCTATGACTTCATAACTTGTGGTCCTAATGTCACCATAAAATATCTAGTTGGAAGTAGCAGTGCTCGGATTAATACTTATTGTTTATTATTAAAGGTATATTTGTTACTCAATCATGCAACAAACAGCTCATGACTTAACGAATTGATATTATTAATTATTTGCTACTATTAAAGGTATATTTGTTACTCACACACAAAGAACATCTCATAACCATATATTTGAAACCATAACCCGAAGTAGAACTATGGAGGCTTGAGGACTTTCATCTAGAGGACTTTACTTTCAGCTTATATAAGGTGACACAAAATTAGGTCTCTGAATTTGGTGAGATGACTTGGTATCGACAAAATATGTATTTGAAACAAAAAAAAAATATCGGGTAAAATAAAAAATTAAAAAGAATTTTTATTTAAAAAAACACCACCAGCGACCAGCGTCACGTGACGCTGGTCACGATTTAGGTATTTCCCACACATCCGCTTGGAGAACACTGCGAGGAGGACTGCTCGCCTACCACGTGCGTCACGAGCTCTTTGCGTATGGTATCGACCAAGTCATCTCACCAAATTCAGAGACCTAATTTTGTGAAACCTTATATATTCTAAGATGAAAAAAGAAACCGACTTTATCAACTACCACCCAAACAAATTCACAGGTAACAGCTAGTGTGAATATAATGTTGTAATAATATTCGTTATACTCGGAAGTTCAAAGATTAGCCTGTGATGATATGGCCAGCGTCCATTTATTCTCTAGGGTAAACAGGATGAATGCCCCAGGAGGCGAGTTTAAACGACACAGATAGCAAGTGCATCTTCATGGCACATCTTAATCGCTCCATTACAAAACTTAGTTTAGTTGGACTTGGACATAATTTGGTAGCTTCGACCTCGTTTGTCGCTATATTATCTGGCACATCTCTGATTGAAAAGCAGCGAATATGAGGGTAGTAGCTCTTTAACATGTATTCTATCTGTATATTGTATGGTTGTATTTTTTCTATGACGTATAATATAGGTAAAAAGTAAAAGACTGTTAAACATGATATTACAATAAAAAAATCGCATTAGGAAAAAGTAAAGTATGTAAGTATATTATGTTTATCCGTATTCTAGAACCCATATTACAGCTTTGCTTTGCTTAGTTAAGGTCCAGATCACGCTGTGTAATGTGTAAATATAATATGTCGTAGAATATTTATTGTTATTCAAAGATTAAACTAGTAAGTCGGGAGACCTATCACGAACTGATGGGCTTGACATTTTTGCTGAAGCCTGCTGCCGGAAGGTGGTACCTATACAATAGACACCACCAGTCTCGTTTCTAAAAAATCTAAGAAACGCAAATTTGAAATCCTAGGTCAAAAGTTGTCGACGTCAATTCACGTGTCATAATATAAAATCACATAACATCACGCCTGTATCCCCGAAGGGGTAGGCAGAGGTGTATTAGGGGGTGGACCCAATGTAATAGGGGGTGAGCCTATTGCCATCTACCGGGCACATTACTAAGCGAGCGATAATCAACATTATTAATGCACACGTAACTACGAAAAGTCAGAGGTGTGTGTCCGGGGCGACCGGGGATCGAACACGAGACCTCGTCTCGGCAGTCCGTTACGTACACCACAGGGCTATCGCCGCTTAATAGAAGATCAATACAATAATTTATTCATTAAATCAATCACAAACTTCTGTTAGCTATTTAGGGTAGGTAGTTAATTAATATGCAAACTGCAGCCATTGACGCTGAAGGCCTTACCGTGGTATTAACTATTTAGGTCAATGAGGCTACACCAAATTGTCCATCATCGTGTTTAACCTCGTGTAAACCAAAAATTATCACTTGATTTTACTACTCAAATACAGTAGGTTTGTATAGTATATTTTTACAGTTCTAGAATTCCGAGCGCGGCTAGATCTTTTGGAAGTAATTGAGAAACTTTGCTCTTGTCTACAGGTGCATTTGGTGTTTATATTACAAAAAGAACAACGGTTTTTTCATTTAACATTTTAATCAGTCGTTTATGTCTGTTTTCCAACAAGACCGTTTCAAATATAATATAGGTGTTACTCCAACAATAATTGATAATGAATTTATACTATAATTTTATTTTAGCATAAGTTTTCAAAATTACGTAATTAAAGCCTGTAACATTGATAGTTAATTTATAGGTAGATAGTTGATTTAGAGTTAATTAAAGGTTATATAAAGGTTTGATGAATAAATTAAACATGAAACAGTTTTACCTTTCATATATTATAAAAGTATATATGACAATGAATTATAATAGTGGTCTCAGGGATGAGTACGCACAGTTAAGTTTAAGATTTAAAAGGTGAAAGAAGGTGAAGAATGTGAAGGTGAAAGGATGTGAAGAACGACCCGCGGCAGCCAGGAGTTAGCACTTAGCTTGTGTCCCCGCCCGGCGTGTCGCACTGGCACCAAATGCTGCGTGACTCGCTCGGCGGATCTGAAAGGAGAAGGCAAAGCTTTCAGTATGTGAAGACATACTGCTAGTGCAGGCCGGCATACCGAAGGCGTAAGAAAGGTGGCAAGCCTTCCCAGGCACGTGATGCTTATGGTCAGTATTGCAAAAGTAGGCAGGTCACAGCCTTTGCAAGCAGCAGGAACAGATGCACAGAAACATAGATAAACAAGGAAGGATTGTTCACCATGCGGTCACTGACCGCGTGGCCCGCACAGGTTATTGTCCTTTTGACAAGCGTGAAGAAGGAAAGCATGCCTTGCGTATAAGCTACACAATTAAAACAAATAGATACTGCTCACGTAAAAAGCAGCATCCCAATTACAAAACTTTGCCACGACTACAGAGCTGTAGTGTGGCATGAAAACATTCCATACAATTCTAATACATGGATGAATTGTGATGATGTTGAACGAGACTATGCCTGGAGCAGCTTAGCATAGCAGTGGGAACCTGACGTGGCACCATTGGTGAAGATGACAACGAGGCCATTGGGAATATCCCTGGCGGGCCATTGGTACCACGTCACCTTCCAACACTAATGAGCACTCTGTAATAAAAACGATTAGCACACATAATGTATAAATTGTTAAATTTTCACCAACGGCTCAGTACCAGGGCTAGCCTGTGCTTGTGGAAGCGATGCAGAAAATTAGGGATTTACAAAACCTCTGCGCTCACATTTATAACCATAGATTATTATTGTTTATAACCTTAGGTGACAGTAATTAAGTGGGGGTTCATACAGAATATTCCACTGCCGATAGAGTTGCTAACCATAGACAGAGTCGATGAAAGACTACATATAATATTAGTAGACTATCAAACGAAAGAATCGACTACATATTCCACCAATATCCTTAAAAGAACAATGTGCATTGTTACAAGCCTTAACAATATACTTGATACAAAAAGTAAACTACTCAATGTGTTTAAGTAATGATAATGTATATATGAGATTAACTAACTATGAAACAGCTTTGGACAAGCTTAGGTAATCCACGTGTCTTTTATGTGTAACTAGCTGATGCCTGCGGTTCCGCCCGCACGGAGGTCGCTTATCGTTTTTGGTCATAACACCGGTTCTACTTAAACAATTGCAATCAAACATACGGCACAATTTAAATCGGATCAAGGCCTTTTTACTAGAAAAAAGCGGCCAAGTGCAAGTCGGACTCGCCCATTAAGGGTTCCTTAGCAGCAAGTAACATAAAAATGTTTTTTTTTTTAATTTTATATTTGAGTTGATTGAATGAAAGGTAAATTGCGGTTTACGATTCATGACGTATTAACAAAAAAGTACTTACTAGATCTCGTTCAAACCAATTTTCGTTGGAAGTTTATTATATTATTCAGTTCTAAGTATCGGGAACCCCCAGAAAATATTGTTTTTTTTTTCTATTTTTGTGTGAAAATCTTAATGCGGTTCACAGAATACATCTACTTACCAAGTTTCAACAGCATAGTTCTTATAGTTTCGGAAAAAAGTGACTGTGACATACGGACGGACAGACAGTCAGACATGACGAATCTATAAGGGTTCCGTTTTCTGCCATTTGGCAACGGAACCCTAAAAACAGCATCAAAATCCGTTCAGTAGTTTTTGCGTTCATCGCGAACAAACCGATAAACAAACAGACAAGAATTCCAAAAAAAAATATTTTGTATTCAGAATCATCCATTTAACATAATCCATTTATTTTCCAATTTAATAAAATATTTTAGGTAGATTTCGATGAAATCGATCTACCTATTGGTTTCTTGACTACTGTCGAATTTAAAAAAAAATTCTTCATAGGAGGTCTAGTTGTGACCCCCTGAGTCCGAAATGACCAATGGTCAAAAAGTTTATATATATATATATGTATGTATGGTTCCACTTCCCAAAATTTGCGGCACTCTCACGGTCGCATTTTTGCCCCGATCGCTTTCAAACTGCGGTCAAAAATTGCTTGGGTGTAAACTTAGTTTAAGTTCGTGAACGGGTGGAATCCGGCCTAAGGGTCCCCTTAGGCCGGAGGGCCTTACTTTATGTGAAATCAGTTTTTCCTCAAAATTTCACGTTCCATGAAAGATATTCGAACCGTTCTAATTTTATTCCATAGTATACATGAATACCAACAACTTTTAATTATAAACCTATAAGAATAAAACTTTAACTAAAAGTGGATGGGGGAAAAATAAAATTTTTCGGGAAAAAAATCATAACTTCTAACCGGTGAACATTCTTGCTGTAGGAAACATTTTTAATCGATAGGCCATTTTTAAGTCTAAAATAAATGTCTGAAAAGTTTTTCGCTAAAAGTTACCGTTTTCGAGAAAAAAAATTAAACATGTTAACTTCACGAAATTTTGTTTAAAGTCCGTAGTTCTCTATGTAAAATAATATTAATTGCTTCACGAAATCTACCTGTGCGTTCCCCCTGCGGGAACGGATTTTTTTCTTTTAATATCTCCAATGTACTGACACCACTAATGTACAATTTTGTAATAGTTTAGATAAATACCTTTTTTTTCAGGAATGACACCTATACAGGGTGTATTTTTGAAACGGGGCAGTAAGGGCAAGTACCTTAACCGTTGTAGTTACAGCAAAAAGTTCTTAGGAGACAGACTTTTTGAGATATATTGAACTGCATTCACAGATTTTGCAAAAATCTTACAGTTAGCAAAAAAAAATGCAAAAGTCCAATTTTTTTTGGTGCCCATCGATTCTATTTCATGTGAGGATCAAAAGACTCTATGGGGCCATTTTAGCTTTGAGAACTAGGAAAGACAGAAATCGCCAAAAAAGAATTTTGCATGATTTTTGCTAACTGTAAGATTTTTGCGAAATCTGTGAATGCAGTTCAAAATATCTCAAAAAGTTAGGGAAGGTCTCTTAAGAACGTGTTGCTGTAACTACAACGGTTAAGGTACTTGCCCTTACTGCCCCGTTTCAAAAATACACCCTGTATATAGAAACTTGAAAAACAAAACCTTTATGCTCTAAGCTCCAATACCGGTTGCATCCAAAGCTTTCACTTTGGAGCTCGAAAGTTCGCTCTTTTATTATTCCTTTCCGTGATTTTGTTGGGTTGGCTATTACGGGAGCGATTATCATCTGACCCCCCTGAGAGAGAACCTCAACTCTGAGAGGGGACCTCAAAAACTAACTCCGTTAATCAACAGGTGTACTGGCTAGCAGGTGAGGTTGTCATGGGCTCTGAAGATTAAGGGGGCATGGAGCCCAAAGAATTGGTCTTTGAATGATATACGAAAAACCTTTTTTATCATGTTGTTATTTACTTGTTAACCCTGGAGGATACTTCAATCGATTAAACTTTTGCGATTTCGACTCAATTATAGCTAAACTGGCCCATGGAATTCACTCGCGTGGAATTCTGATCCCGTTTCTGCAACCCATTAAGAACCTATTCCAGTTATTCCAGTATAATCTATCCCTGTACCAAATTTCAGCAATTTCCGTTGAGCCGTTAGAACGTGATTGATAACAATCGATAGTAGGATATACATTATAAATAAATATAGATATAGTACCAAAGGTATAAAACCTTTTCCCCAAGTTTCCATTTAATCGCATCGACCGCGGTCAGTCATTGTGGCGACATAAAATGGCAGAGTGACGATGTAATCATGGTGAGATAAAATGTGAATCCAAGCGAAAGGAGTTTGGTAACCCGCATTTCAAAGGGCGACACAGATTCACGTACACACACATTTTTTATCTGATTCAATCAATATAGAACTCAATTGGTACAATTCTTTTGATGCTTCAAACATTTTTTTTAATGTACGAGTTTTATTCTTCAGGAAGTTTTGGCCTCTGTGGTGAAATGTGCATAAGGTCTCGGTTTTGAGTCTCGAGTCGGTAGAAAGTGTTACCCGATGGACTACAATTGGCTGGCTCTTTGTTATGTAGGAACTGGAAACAGCTTTAATAAATTTCTACCTACCATTTCGTGAGTGAGGCACGAGCGTAAAAAATATTATGAATAAATATGTATAATTACATTTAAAAACAAAAATTAAACACAAAGTACAAATATGCATTGCAAATATGCATTGTATTGAATGCTCTGAATAAATTATAGAACGAATAAACATTTAAATCCACTTATTACGTGAAAACAATGCCCATAATACATAACAAATAATCGTATTTCATATATGCAGTTTCCTGGATACTATACTGTACGTCGCAACTGTGTATTCATCCCATAAATAATCCAAAGAATGCTTTTACACGAATTGTTTAAACTGTAGGAACGAAAATTTAAAAAGTACCATATG
The DNA here is from genome assembly GCA_946251805.1 of Cybosia mesomella. NCBI lineage: Eukaryota > Metazoa > Arthropoda > Insecta > Lepidoptera > Erebidae > Cybosia > Cybosia mesomella. The sequence goes on from OX276406.1 coordinate 9,178,065, forward strand.
ATTTTTTTTACTTTAATAAAATAAACATTATTGTGTACGTACGTCAAATAATAGTTTAGTGGCATTTTTAATGCCATGATTTCGTACCTGGAAAGAGGAAGACAAGTTAGATTCTGTTACAATTAATCGACTCTTTACTAAACGCCCTTAATTTTTTTGGGTGGCATTCAGCAGATGTCTAGTAAAAAGGTTTACCGGTATTCATTTTTTCCTAGCATTTTGATGATGTGGCGTGAAATTATCAGTTTTACGTCTTAGTTACATATGTACACGTTCCGCTTGATAGAAGGTAGTCACTGTCCATGACTTGGATGTGCCCTACAAGAGGAGAGACACGCGCATAGTACCGACGTCTTGAAATCTTTTCCAAACTTTTTTTGCTTCTATTTAATTTATATTGTTGCTGGTATTTGAGTCACTTGGGTGCTTTTCTCAAGTGGCTATAGCATAAAGGTAAATCTGCAATTTGAGCGACCATGGAAGAAAGTTTTTTGGAAGCTTACAGCAGTATCCGTCCATTATGGTAATGGTGTTTGTGAACTCCCGGCCTTTACGGGTGGTAATAGGATAGAAAATAGTCATTGAAATCATCTGCAAGAATTCCTCACAACATAAACTAAATATAAAAAGGCGAAATCTCTCCTAAGGGTAAGTTGGGATCGATATCGCTTTCAAGAGTGAGTTCGTCGATAATCCTTAAAGTTCCCCTTTGTGCAGAGTCAAAAGGTTCTAGTTGATATTCAGATGGTTCAGAGTAAAAGCATTACTCTACGTGATGTCAAAATTGCAACTTATAAAGGAATAGTTTACTCTGACGCATAAGTAAGCAGATCTCTGACAATATTAAAGTTAGGCATGACGTAATCCTTTCGAGGGCTTACCCGGGGTGCCCAGCAATGGCAACACGCCCACCCCATCGTCGGCACCGATGGGGTGAAGCCCGTGGTGGTTTCCGCGAGCAAAAAAAAAGGCATGACGTAATTCTTAGTCTAGTCGATAAGTTTTAAATGGTCTAAAATAGAGATACTGCTCTAAAAATTGGGAAAAGGCTTGGAGACCGAAATATATGTAGAATGGGTACATAAAGCCAGAGAATTGCCGCATTATGCCTCTAATCGATACGAAGCCGGTCCAATGGGTTTCATCGAGTAGTTGCTAAGCCAGAGAGCAATTTTAGATATTTTAGAATTCTATTGCACTTTGACCCGCTTCTGAAAATACTTTTGCTAAATATGTACTGTGCAAATATTATATCTTGATGTAATTCGAATTTTGTAAACCATGATAATCAGGGGATTTTAATTCTAACTGTCATTTGTGATGAAAAGTGGTCTGTCGCACTGTTTGGACTCAGGGAAGACAGCCAAGTCATGTCCCAAACACGAATTGAGTCAAAAGGAAGCAACATCTGCCGTCTCCCAACCCCAAGAGGAAAGCCTGCACCTCATCCGTCTATCAGCAGGTGTAACAGTTTGCAGGTGAGATTGGCTTAGGCCCTTTTTTTTTTTTTTTATCGTGCGGAAATCCCTTCGGATACCCCCCCGCCGGCCAGCGGGGGCGGTTATGTCGGGCTTGCACCAACTAAAACCGCACGCCGTCTCGGGTCTTCAGACGCCGGGGTGTAAGGTTACCCATAGAGCATATCCCTCGCACCCCGGCTGACCCTGGGCCATCTCACCACTAACAGCATCGCTCATCCTGTCTCCTCTGAAAGCAGAGGAGTACGGAGAGCGATGTTTTCCCGCCACGTTGGGTATTGGCCGACGATCAATGCCAACCCTATGAAGGGGTGAAGGGAAAGCCATTGACCGCCGCCCAGGGTGTACCGGCCGCTCCGATTCCGTTCCCCCCGGACTGCAGCGGGATCGGAATCGGAGCGACACTCGAGGAGGTTACCCAACACACACCCCTGGCTTAGGCCCTAAAGATCTTGATGTAGCCCGGTATACAAACTTTTGGGTGATATAAAATTCTATATGAAATGAAAATTTCTCGAGAGGAGCATTTTTAGGGTTCCGGTGCCAAATGGCAAAAAACGGAAGCCTCATAGATTCGTCATGTCTGTCTGTCTGTTTGTCCGTATGTCACAGCCACTTTTTTTCCGAAACTATGAGAACTATTTTGTTGAAACTTGGTAAGTAGATGTATTCTGTAAAACGCATTAAGATTTTCACACAAAATTAGAAAAAAAAAACAATAATTTTTCATCAAACCCATACGTGTGTGATATCTATGGATAGGTCTTCAAAAATGATATTGAGGTTTTTAATATCATTTTTTTCTAAACTGAAACGTCATCGCGAGAGACACCTCCAAAGTGGTAAAATGTGCCCCCCCCTGTAACTTCTAAAATAAGAGAATGATAAATCTAAAAAAAATATATGATGTACATTACCATGTAAAATTCCAATGGTTCGAATGAGATCTAGTAAGTAGTTTTTTTTTCAAATCAATTCAAATTCAATCAACTCAAATATAAAAATTACTTGCTAGTCCGAGTCGCACTTGGCAGCTTTTTTAAATACGGCGTTCGTTATAGCAAATGCTCTGCTTAAAAAAAAAAGAAATTGTACGAGCCCAGTGGAATCTAAAAGCCAACCATGTGAGTCTTTCAAAATATAACTTACATACAAGTAATCACCTACTTGGCAGCGGTCCAACTTGATGTATCTGACAGCAAGGTTATTGCCGTTCTAGGTCGACTTCGAGTCTGGGGTGTGTAGTCAATATATTAAATGGTCCGAATGATGTGTTTAAGAATATTGTATTGAAGTAGCATTCAAAACAACTGATATTCATGGTAGTTTCTACTCGAATCCATATTTGGTGCTAGATGGTATATTGTATTACTGCCTCCACTACACAATGATGAAAGATGTCATGGTAAGCCTGATGGTAAGCTGAAGGTAAAGTCTCAGGAAAGAGGGTGGGTCACCATTACATACAAGTATCATGTTAACAATGGTGGCACTCAGCTTGACGGCCTCCACAGAAGAGGATTGTCGTCGCAGCACCGCGTGACACCCACCGTTCCCACTAGTGCTGCGACCATAATCCCCCGGCTATGCACTTGCTGACCCCTGAACGCAATCAAACCGAAATTGGATTACTATGGAGGGTTTTTCGCAATCGTGCACGGTGTGGTACCTACCCGGCCGAATTATGTGACAAATTTGTGTCAAATATATAAAAACGGTACAAGCTTTCCCATTAGGAATAAGTTTCTGAGTAAAACGATATTTATATTATGTTAAATATTCGGCTTTGGCTGATATTGATCTAATTTACAGAGATATACATAAATGTACAAACCCCACTATAATTTTATGAACAGGTCGTGTAGTTTGAGCTCGAGTCAAACATAATAATTATTAAATCAAGGTTACTCCTGTCGTTAATCACAGTAGTTGATCAAAATTCTAGCTATATCCTTAATTGTCAATTTAGAGTAATGGAGTTCTAAAAAGTTCGACAACTGGTTTATCTACAGAATTTCGATATTGCTAATGGGTTGTAGAGGTCAGAGCGTAATCGCTTCACGAAAAATATCGAAGTTAGACCAGAAAGCTGACCTCACCTGACTTGGGAAAAGGCTCGGACGATGACGATCCTTAACTGTCAATTTAATTGACCCCTACTTTTAAGTTGATTGTGAAATGCCCTTAGAATGTTGTATTACTAGATTATAATAACACAACAGACACGACCTATGATACACATTTACAATTTTCTTTTACTAAGTAATTTTGCTGAAAATCTAACTTTGAAGATAAAACCTAGGAGGGCTTACCCGGGGTGCCCGGCAACGGACACTTGGGGAGGACACCGTGCGGTTTTAGTCGAGGCACGACATAACCACCCCCGCTGGCCAGCGGGGGGTATCCGAAGGGATTTCCGCACGTTAAAAAAAAAAAGGGTCCAAAGTCTTTACAACTAGGTAGAAAACGCTACTTTTTTGTATCGAAATTAGAAGCTTAGAGCTTACCTTACGTCCTTCCTTTAGGTGAACGAAGTGTTGGGTAGTACAGTTTGTTCTCTCATTTTTCTAGAACGTCTATTTATTACGTCATTAACTGAAGAATGTTGGGTTTAGCTTATAGTTTGACCTTACTTTGCTAAGTTGAGAGTTCATTAACAGCCTTGAATTATTTATTGACTTCGTTAGTTCCCGCTAAGATTTTATTGAAACTTCTAACCTGCAAAAGAAAATCAGCATACTTAATGGTAAGCAGTTATCGATGTCTACAAGCGCTTAAAATATTAGAGTTTTCACTTGGTACTGTGAAGCGTGATACCCCTGGTGTTGGAAGTGTCCCGAATCTATGGTAACCACTATCCATCAGGCGGGCCGCCAGCCACCATGGTGATAAAAACCGGATAAGTGCGACTCGTGCGCCGAGGGTTCCGTACCTTTTTTTTTTTCGTGCGGAATTCCCGACCCATTATACCGCCATAACAAAATTGGTACCTATCGCAATAAATGTTTTTTTTTAAATCTCTTTCCCACAATAGCGTAATTTTATTTATCTACCTTATTTCAGGTAAGTGCCAATTATGCTAGACCACTTAATTGTATGAGCACTCTATAACTTAGAGGCCTATCTTAATTGGCGTTCACTATGTATGTATGGGAACACCCTTTAATTTTCAACTTTTTTAATGTTTGGAATTCTTTCTTTATTTGTGCTTTAAGACCTTGTTTTTCTGCCAAATTTTGCGATTCTAGGTCAGCGGGAACTACCATATAGGGTTTCGACCCAAAACCTATGGGGTACTTCCGGTTGACCCAGAATTATCAACTTTAGTTAAAAGCAAGATGTTACAGCACAAGTAAAGAGAAAATTCCGAAAAATAAAATGGGTCATCCGAGGGTACCGCACGATCTCGTTCGAGGCGGCGAGTCTCCTTGCCGGAACTCCGCCATGGGACCTGGAAGCGAGAGCCCTTTCGCAACTGTACCAGTGGCGAAAGGAGGCGCGGGAGCAGGGATGGAACCCCGAGCCTCGAGAAATCGAGGCCGTGCAGTCCCAGCTCCGCCAGGCCATCGTGGTGGAGTGGAAGGAACGACTTGGGCAACCAAGCGCAGGGCACGCCGCAATAGCGGCGGTAAGGCCCATCATGGAGGATTGGCTGGAGAGGCGACACGGAAGCCTCTCCTACCGACTGACGCAGGTGATCTCCGGGAAGGGGTGCTTCGGGGACCACCTGCATCGGATCAGGAAGGAGCCAACGCCTGAGTGTCATCACTGCGACGCGAGTGAGGACTCAGGGCTGCACACGCTGGCGGACTGCCCGGCGTGGGAGGCGCCGAGGCGTGACCTCGTGGCAGCCATCGGGGTGGGAGTCCTCTCGATCGGCAGCATGATTGCGGCAATGGTGCGAAGCGCGAGCGCGTGGGCCGCCGCCGCCTCCTTCTGCGAGCATGTAATGCTCGCGAAGGAGGTGGCGGAGCGCGCCCGGGAGAGACTTAGAACTCTCCCGGTCCGCCGAGCCCGCAACTTGGTCGCCGCGCGTCGCAGGCAACTCAGGCGCCGGAGGTCGCTTAACGACCTCCGTCCTCCATGAGCGCAGGCCTGGGGGTGGCGGGTGAGGCCACCTGTCACCCCAGCAGAAGCAGGCCGGGACGGTGGGGCGACTAGCGCCCCTCCCCCAAACCGGGGCAAGACGGGGACACCGTGGTTCCCAAACCCGAGGGGGCCATCTCGAAACCGGAGATGGCCCAGGGTCAGTCGGGGTGCGAGGGATATGCTCTATGGGCAACCTTACACCCCTGCGTCTGTAGACCCGAGACGGCGTGCGGTTTTAGTCGGTTCAAGCCCGACATAACCGCCCCCGCTGGCACGCGGGGGGGTATCCGAAGGGATTTCCGCACGATAAAAAAAAAAAAAAAAAAAGGTAAATTAAGGATTAATTAAGGATAAATTTCAGACAATTTTTCGCAAAAATCTAAATTTGCCCATATCTTTTTATTGTGTTGACTTAGGACCTTCATTTTTGTAGACCTAATAGGGACTATAGATCTGGTATAAATTTCAACTTGCTAGGTCGACCCATTCCCAAGAAAAACGGTGGACAAAACACGGAAATTCGGACAGACGGACAAGAGAGTGATCTTATAAGGGTTCCTTTTTTAACTTTTGAGGTACGGAACCCTAAAAAGAAGATACGTTAATGCAATGCTAAACTTAATTTTTTACATAAAGAATGAGTAAAGCATCATGAACGTCACGTTAACATACCTATCTACCACTACCTTTATGGTGTACAATAAATAACATTTTATTAGAAACGGTAGTATCTACTCGTAATCTTACTTGCAATCATAAGGAACTCGTAGTGTTTATACTAAAACATTAGTCTTCCAGTATTGGAGAAGGCTTTGTAAATAAAAGCTCGAAGCATGAATATAGTTCACTACTATGATTCTGAGATAATCTAACAGGAAAGTATGGAAGAAAATAACATGAAGTGGTGTCGACCCAAACAATTTGGGCAACCATATGATGTTCGTACATAAATGGGATTTTTAAAGTGAAAAACGAACCGTTAAATAGTCTGTTCTTATTTAATGAATGAATGAATAATCAACACTGCACGTATAAAGTTCCTAGCGAACTACAATGTGAAAATATAACGAGGCTCAAAGGTACACTTTGTCGAGAAATAATTAAAATATAATGACTTTTGTGAAGGAAGGAAACAAAATGGTTGTTATTGAAACTGAGATGCGAAATGTTATAAACGTAACAATTATTATGTAGAAGCGAAATACTATTACAAGTTACTCATGTACCCAATTGTTTGTTACTTTTAGTATGTTGTTGTTAGTTTTGAATATTCCTGTTGTTCTATATTACGCGGTGATAGCCCAGTGGCGTACGTAACGGACTGCTGAGTCTCGAGTTCGATCCCCAGTCGCACCGGGCACACACCTCTGACTTTTCGTAGTTATGTGTGCATTAATAAATGTTAATTATCGCTCGCTTAATAATGTGCCCGGTAGATGGCAATAGGCTCGCCCCCTATTACATTGGGACCTTAACATAACTGGCGAATCGTGGGTGTGTAATACACCTTTGCCTACCCCTTCGGGGATACAGGCGTGAAGTTATGTCATGTTATGTCTATATTACGTAACAAAAGTAAGGCTAGATTTAATGGGTTGTTCCGTATTCATCCCACTGAAACGCATCCAATTCTTAAATCATCCCAAATGCGTATTTCTTACTCATCCCATTCTTAACTCATCCCAAAATCAATTCTTAAGTCAAGACCGTCTGTAGCTTTAAGCTTAATTTATTAAGAATTATTAAGAATAAAAAAAATAATATCTTTCTCTCTTAAGACTTAAAGAGATCTTTTTTTAGGGTTCCGTACCTCGAAAGGAAAATACAAAATTCTTATAGAATCACTTCGTGGTCCATCTGTCTGTGAACACCTTCTTACGGAGGAATGCGGGGTAGTATCAAGTTGAAATTAATATTAAATATTTAAACCTCTTGAAGCTGTGAAAAAATAAATCAATAAATCTATTGATATAAAATGGAACTTAAACAAAGTGCATCCATTAATGAAAAAAGTGACGAAGAAATAGCAAAAGAAAATGAGTGAGTACTTTATATATTGGCGATGATGGTTCTGGTAATAATGATGGTGAAAAAGTCGTTGAAATTATGGATGGAAGTTGATTTTTCTGAGAGATAAACTTATAACGTAAAATAATTGTAATAGTTCTGAAGTGTTAAATTTTTAATGTAATATAAATTGTTATGTTTGTGTACGATAGCGCAATAAATTAATATTGTATGTTACCACATAAATGATAGTACTTTTATTCTGAAATCTAAAATTATTCCCTAACCATTCCAAAATATCAAAAATGCGGAACGTTTATATTCAAGTTTTCACTTCTGCCGGCAATCCCGGAGTGCAAACCCGTTGTTTTTTTATATATAAATCTTGGGCCAGATACGGAATCACTGTGATGCAAGCGAGGACTCACGATTGCACACGGTGGCGGAGCGCCCGGCGTGGAAGTTGCCGAGGTGGACCCTCGTGGCAGCCCTCGGAGTGGGAGACCTCACGCTCGGTATCTTGCTCACGGTGATGGTGCCGAGCTCGAACTCGAGCACGTGGGCTGTCGCTGCCTCCTTCTAATATAAATAATGCTCGAGAAGAAGGTGACGGAGTGAGTCTTGCGGGTCGTCAGAGACATGAGTGTCACCCGACCCGCAGAGCCCACGAGGCGCGGAAGCGACACAGACTTTGGTGGTCGTTCAATGACCTCCGTCTTCGATGAGCGTAAGCCCGAGGGTGAAAGGTGGAGCCGCCTGTCTCCCTAGCAGAAGCAGGTCGGAGCGGCGGTGCGTTACGCGCCCCTCTTTCCCGGAGGCAAGACGGCCTATTACATTGGGACCTAAACATAACTGGCGAATCGTGGGTGTGTAATACAGCTCTGCCTATTCCTTCCTAATCCTTCGGGGATACAGGCGTGAAGTTATTTTATGTTATGTTATGTTAAGACGGCGTAATACGGCAAAGTTAACATACTAATTGCTTCAAAATTTATACAACAAAGTAGTTTCACTTGCAATTTGTAACAATAACTTGAACTTCCGCAAGTATTATAAAAATATGTTAACGTTTTTAAAGTTTTGTTTTAATGTTGGAGTGCAAAAGGACTGCTGCAGAACTTTAGCTACCTTACTTTGCAATTTAATGTGTTCTTTTTTGCGGTCTTGTTGTCAAACTTTAGTTCTTCACAAGTAAATAAGTGTAGCTCATCCCTGTTCGTTACGTGTCAGGGTTATGGGTTGGGCCTGGGCGGTGGTCAATATTAGACTGTTCCACTGCCCTGAACGTATTCAAAAACTACGATATCACGCGCTTTTTCTTGATTTGTAAACATGCCTCCAGGTATTTGGAAGAATATGTGGTAGACCTGAACACTACAACATGGGACATCCTTTGGTCTCTGATCTTATTATGGTCACGATAGACCGACCACTGACTATAGTAGCAGCACCACGAAAAGGTGTCGCTACTTTAGCTTTCCGGTATGAGGAGGTTTTCCAGCCAAGCATGCTTTAGTGCTTATTGTCTACGAATTCAAGTTCAAGTGGTTAGGCAGGGAGGGGAACTTGGGTAGTGAAGGTGAGTGTTGATGTACATCAACAAAAGGGGCCCCTTCTAAACCTACACTTGGGTCGCAAGTCCCAGGCACTGTCCCGGGTTCGAAAATCAGCAACGCGATGGATCCGGCACCCGCACGGAGAATCCATGGATTGCTAAGAATATCGGTCCTTGCTAGGATATACTAGCTGATGCCCGCGGCTTTGCCCGTGTGGAGGTCGGTTATCGTATTTTGGTTATATCTCCGGTTCTACTTAACCAGTTACAATTAAACTTACGGCAGATTTTAAGTCTGACTAAAACCTTTCTAATAGAAAGTCGCATCAAAATCCGTTCAGCAGTTTTTGCACCCATCGCGAACAAACTGGCAAGAATTCCAAACAAAATATTTTTGTTTTAGAATCTTTAATCTTACTAATATTATATATACAAAAGTTTGTATGGATAGATGGATGGATGGATGTTAGTTTGATATGATAGATAGATGAATGGTTGTTGTTGCTCTTTTACGCAAAATCGGTTAAATGGATTTGGCTGTAATTTGGTACAGGGATAGAAAATTGCCTGGAATAATACATATCGCTGGAATAGGTTCCCATGGGAAGCGGGAACGCGAACAGAATGCCACGCGTGTGAAGCCACGGGCAATAGCTAGTTCAACATAATCCAAGTATTCTTTTTTAAAATATTTCCAATATACAGGCACAACTAATTTAGGGCACGCCGCAATAGCGGCGGTAAGGCCCATCATGGAGGATTGGCTAGAGAGGCGACACGGAAGCCTCTCGTACCGACTGACGCAGGTGATCTCCGGGAAGGGGTGCTTCGGGGACCACCTGCATCGGATCAGGAAGGAGCCAACGCCTGAGTGTCATCACTGTGACGCGAGCGAGGACTCAGGGCTGCACACGCTGGCGGACTGCCCGGCGTGGGAGGTGCCGAGGCGTGACCTCGTGGCAGCCATCGGGGTGGGAGTCCTCTCGCTCGGCAGCATGATTGCGGCAATGGTGCGGAGCGCGAGCGCGTGGGCCGCCGCCACCTCCTTCTGCGAGCATGTGATGCTCGCGAAGGAGATGGCGGAGCGCGCCCGGGAGAGGTTCAGAACCCTCCCGGCCCGCCGAGCCCGCAACACGCTCGCCTCGCGTCGCAGGCGACTCAGGCGCCGGAGGTCGCTTAACGACCTCCGTCCTCCATGAGCGCAGGCCTGGGGGTGGCAGGTGAGGCCGCCTGTCACCCCAGCAGAAGCAGGCCGGGACGGTGGGGCGACTAGCGCCCCTCCCCCAAACCGGGGCAAGACGGGGACACCGTGGTTCCCAAACCCGAGGGGGCCATCTCGAAACCGGAGATGGCCCAGGGTCAGTCGGGGTGCGAGGGATATGCTCTATGGGCAACCTTACACCCCGGCGTCTGCAGACCCAAGACGGCGTGCGGTTTTAGTCGGTTCGAGCCCGACATAACCGCCCCCGCTGGCCGGCGGGGGGGTATCCGAGGGGATTTCCGCACGAAAAAAAAAAAAAAAAAAAAAAAAAGGCACAACTAATTTACAATTTTAAAATAGTATAGATGTGTTGATTTCGATGGTTGGTTGTTTACCGTACCGCTTACTTGATATTATAAAATGATTTCGCCATTCGTCCTAACCTTTTCTGATATTTAGCGGATATTATACCGGCATTAAATTGAATCCAGCTGAAAGCCGGTAGTTTGAGTAGTTATGTTTGGGATAAGCCTGGCTCAAATGGCGCTTGTTTTGATTCATATGTTAGGTACCTGGACGACGGGATCCGCACGGTCAGTTTCACTTCTGTTTGGTTGATCTTAGAAAAGATACCTATATAATCGTTAAAAAACAAAAAAAAAATGACTGTGAAAATTTATCTCTATAAAGCTGGGTCTACATTTGTAGCACCTTGAGTGGCCTTGACGTATCAGTCGTATCGTATCGAGTATTTATATCATAAATATGGACGCTCATTTTGTCCATATCGTATCATTAAGGCGTATTTCGTAAAAAACGCGTCCATACTTAGTAAATGCTGTATCATGTTAGTGGCGGCTTTAACTTTACAAATAATCTTCCGATCGTATCTTTTCTTGATACGCGTTTCTTTCAGTGCACCTTCCCGTTTTTCCTTGTTTTTCTCGCCGAAGAGCCGCCAGCTAGTAATCCATCTTCTTTTTAATTTGTTCTAAAGGACTCTACCTACAGCTCGTCCCAAGCGCCTTTCTTCAACAGTTTGTTGAAGTAATTGTTGTGCTTGGGATCCCATAACACTTTCGTTATCCCAGCTTATCTTCAATGTTTACTCGTCTATCACAACAAACCACGAAATGGCGGGTAGTGTGGTGTTCGAACCTCATTTCACACCACGATGCGGTTACCTGGCCATCATGTGTCAGAGTTTAAATAAAACTATTGTATCAATTTCAAATTAGCTTAGGGAAGAAAAAACAATTGCTGCGTGGATCTGCATTCGGCTGTGCGGCTGACAGCGGGCGACTAGATGCGCCGCCCGGGTCCGCCGGCCGAAGAGAAGATATTAGTGTATTAAATTTAGGCTCAGTCCTTTAGCGGAGTTCGCGATTCCCTAGTTCGCATTAATATAAAAATATACGCGTAAAAACCTCCCTAAACCCGATTTAGGAAGCTTTGTTGAAACAATAAATGCCCATATAAATTTCTTCCTCTGTGTTTATCTTATTATCTACACGAGGTATTGTGGCGTCCAACCCCCGGACGCTACAACTGGTGGAGGAGCGCCGGTTTCCATACAGCTGGTGGTTGCTACAGCTACAATTGGTGGAGGAACGCCGGTTTCCATACAACTGGTAGAGGTGCTGGTTTCCACAGGAGCTAGTGGTTGCTACAGCTGGTGAAGCGCTAGTTTCCGCAGAAGTCGGAAACGCCAACATTCTGCAGTTGGCAGTGAATGGATCGATCCCGTACCGTTTGAAGAAAAACGTCGTGCGACAATTGGAGCGACGCATTTATCAGTATCGTTGAATTTATTTTGCTTTTATTGTGATTATATGTGCTCAACGAGAAGATGGCTATGATGGTGGCTTGTTCCAGAATGTTTCAAGAGTATTGACAGTTGTCTGCGGGTCAATAGGGCCAATAAGGACTATAAGTCTTAGTAGAATTATAATTCACGTAGTAAATAACGTGTTATGTGTAATATTTTATTATTAATATGTGTTCTCTGTTTATTCCATATTGCTGCGCTGCTGAAGATAAATAGATTTGTTTTGTTATGTTCGTGATGTTCTAGCGTAGGAGTTAGGCAATTATTTTTTTGTACAATGTTGAGAGTTATGATCTAAACTTTGTAAGAGAGTCAAATCGTTCTGGACATAAGCGCCGACGATGATTGAAAGTTAGTTTTCGATCAGACTTTTCTTTATAGAGTAAGTTCTTTCTCGTTAATGTTGTTTTAAAAATAATTTAGTAATGTGTAGGCGACATAAATAATTTTATGTCATCTTTCGATTTTAGTTAGGTAAGTCTTAAAAGTACTGTGGTACTAAGTCCCTTCAGGGCAAACATTAAAATGTGTCGTCAAATGACACCAAACTTTTCTTTGATGAGGCTGATTGTGGCCAGGCTTCTTTTAACCTGGGTTTTTTGCCTGGCCAAGAATGAAGCAATTTTTCTTTGTTCGTGTTTTTCAGTATTTATTACAGTTTAATTGCTATAATTTGAGATTCTACTATCGTTTACTAATTATTACAAAGATTGCTTCGTTATTCCCATTGTAAGGGACAATTCGCATAATTTTTTTTTTGTGTCCCAGATTTAGAATGCCTAGGGATCAGGCTGTCACATGTATGACCATTAAGGGCGTAGCTGATGTGGTGTTCGAACCTCATTTCACACCACGATGCGGTTACCTGGCCATCATGTGTCAGAGTTTAAATAAAACTATTGTATCAATTTCAAATTAGCTTAGGGAAGAAAAAACAATTGCTGCGTGGAGCTGCATTCGGCTGTGCGGCTGACAGCGGGCGACTAGATGCGCCGCCCGGGTCCGCCGGCCGAAGAGAAGATATTAGTGTATTAAATTTAGGCTCAGTCCTTGAGCGGAGTTCGCGATTCCCTAGTTCGCATTAATATAAAAATATACGCGTAAAAACCTCCCTAAACCCGATTTAGGAAGCTTTGTTGAAACAATAAATGCCCATATAAATTTCTTCCTCTGTGTTTATCTTATTATCTACACGAGGTATTGTGGCGTCCAACCCCCGGACGCTACAGTAGAACACGAGAAATGATCTCGTATTAAATGCATTCACGTCCAATCTTGTTTGATACGACGTTTATCCCCTTTGATCACCGCTGAAAAACCGACACAGGATGGTTCGCAGTGTATCACATATACAGAATCGTGATACAGTATCCAAACCACCGTTCGTGATACGCGTATCGGATACGCGGTGTATCAAGATACGCGTTTAGTGTGGATCGGGCTGTATCAGATACTTCGTGTATGGTTAACAGCGATCATCTTGTGTCCAAACTAGCGATCATGATACGCGTTGAGGCCACGCAAAGGAGATACGATACACAGAAATGCTACAAATGTGGCCCCAAGATAAGTAAGTTTTTAAATTCTAACGGTCATGTTTAATTTAATCTGAATCATTAATATTCACGTATCTTTCGAAATTAGAGAGTTTTTCTCATGGACCTCATCATCCAAATCTTGACCTAATTTAGGTAGAGGAGCAAAAGAGTACTTATGTAAGGTACTCGATTTTTTCCCCTTTCATTCCCTTACAACAAAAATTCGTTGAATTGTTGAAATATTATTAGGTAAAAAGTGGCTCAGTACAATCAATACAATAATATCACAAGATTTTAGAATTTTTAATAATTTCTGCTACCGCTTTTTACAGAATGAAGATTTTTCATGAATTCCTACAACAGAAAGTGTTACTGTCCCCTGCTATAAATCTTTCGGACAAACTATTTGTCACAGCGTAATTCTTTTAGCAGAGCTCACAAATTTGAGTATATTGTTTTCGTTTTTCTTTAGGTGTAAAAACTCATTTCTTAAGCTCCATAGAATTTCCTGATCGCGGAAGTCAGAGATATTGTCACAAGTTTTAAGACACAAGAATTGGAAGTCAAATTGTACCAATTTCTAATATTGTCGTATTAATATGAAATTACATACATTTATGAGGAGTACCATGAATTAATGAATTCAATATAAACGCATGTACGCAGGAGCCACAGACATGGCATATTTTCGCCCGAATATAAAAAGGTATTGACTAGGAGTTCTATAATTTATATTCATAAAGTTTTTGAGAGTATAAGGAAGATACTTACTCTTTCCCCTTGACTTTTCTTTTCCAATAGCTCCTACAGACACAACATCTCTGATGCTACAAGCGCTTATTGGCCACGGGAACTGTATGCGTATTTTCTACTTTATTAGAAAAAAAACCTACTAAACAATTAAATCGATGTATATCATATAGTTTCGAGACTTTCAAGCCACATTTACCAACGGCTATATATCCTGCGTCGTCACTATGCGCCGATGTTCGAACCCCATTAGCCACGCGGTCGGCCATTTATTAAAGTACGGTAGGAGCGCCATGATTAAGGATTTTTCCGTGTAAATGAACTCGCTTGACTTGCATTAGGCTTGACGTGTTTCATGCGTGTAGAGTAGTATAAAAAGTCACTGAATATATTCTGTGAGAGAATTCTTTTGAGAATGCGAGGGTTGATGATGAGGGTTGTATTAAGAATAGCTACGAGTACCATTACATATTAAAAAGGGTAAGTAATTTTTTTCCCAATATTTCACTATGGAATCTCAATGCAACTTATTATTGAAATCGGACAATTATCAACATACAGGACAAAATATTCTAGTGAATTGAGAACCTCCCCGATTAAAAAGGTAAAATTTCAAATTGTCAGAACTAACGATTAGAGATTACTTTAGAAATTCTTCACTTATTTTCATTTGACAGAACTAAGAATTAAAAAATCTATGGTTTTTCAAGTCCCGATTTTTATGGTGGGCCTACATAAATATATACCAACATGTAATCAACTGCCGTTTTTCTCTATGTTACATTCTCGGTCCCAGCTATTACCGTCAATCAAGCTTCAGATTTTGTGCTGCTATTGAAAAATTTTAGCAAAAAAGAACCGATAACAGCTTTTGCCCTGCCTAACTGAAAATATCGGTTCATATTTTATGGGGAACCTCTCAGGGGAAAAAAGGGGTAAAACTTCAGTAACATCCGATAACAAGTGAGGGTGGCACGTTGCGTGACGTTGGACCAAATATTTTCGCTTCTTTCCAAGTAAGCAAGTTGTATGTGTACTAGAATCATTATTAAATGGACAAAGGAGATAGCGCGTTCGTGTTTATTGCGCGCTTCTGAAGAGTATAGTAGTGCGTCTCTTCCTTTCGCATTTCCCAAATTATGGTTGCATCTCTGCTATTGAGGTTTCCGCAGCAACCTCAATAGCAGGTAGAACGCCTATCTGTAATATATCTAATATCCAAGTTACACCGTATGGTTTTAGTCGATTTACCTAAGACAACTACTTCGTCGTACACACGACGAGGTTACAACCATGCTCGAAGGTACACACGGACAATAAAAAACAAATTACAGACATACAGTCCGCCTCTGTCTCTATGGGGCTGGCTGAGACCACTTGATTCCATTTGCTACAAACATAGCATACTTTCACTTCTTCTACTTTCATAATTGCGTTCCTAAATGTTCCTCGGTTGTGGGTTCTATTGAACTAACTTTTGTTTTTAAATGTCCTCAAACTGATACGTACGCCTAGCCCAACAAAGTTGCCTATTCATCCCTCGCTTTAAAAATCTTTTTCGCCAATCTTCTTTCGTCCAACCTCTTTACATGTCCGAACTACATAACTAGGTATACTATACTCTACTTTGGTCACTATATCTTCTACCATACCACAAAGTTCCTTTACAATATTGTTTATACCATACCTACTCTAAAAAGCTTATTTTATTCACGCAAAACAGTGAATAAAAAGGCCTTTTATTCACTGTTTTGTTTTTATTCACTATTTTGGTATTTGAATTTGGAACACAAAAATATATCCGGTCTCTATTTCAATGCTTACACAAACTCCTTGCGCTAAGATTCGAAATTCAAAACTCTTTGGTGTAAATAAATTCTCGAGATTTGATTGGTCGATATTTGCGACAAGGAGTTTGGCATTAGATTAATAAATAATTGTATCACAAGTTGACCACTCTAACGATAATAATAAGAAAATTACGCTTAATTTTAGTCATTGCTCTAATTTTAATGTCCATTTCAATTAATGTAATAATTGTTATTTCTTGATAAAATTGCTATTTTCGCTTAAATTATGTCTTTTCTCGTAGTCATGGTATAAAGAATAGTATGCAACTCCTGAATAAAGTACGAATTTATATCGAAAGCCATGAATCACTTGCGTCGTTCAGGATTCTAACAGTTGAATCACTCGCTGCGCTCGTGATTCAATCATTAGAATCCCTCACTTGCTCGTGACTCATCTACGGCCCTCGCTTTAAATCCGTCCTTTATTCACTAGTTGCATAATATACTATTATACCATACCTACTCTAAAAAGCTTATTTTATTCACGCAAAACAGTGAATAAAAAGGCCTTTTATTCACTGTTTTGTTTTTATTCACTATTTTGGTGTTTGAATTTGGAGCACAAAAATATATCCGGTCTCTATTTCAATGCTTACACAAAGTCCTTGCGCTAAGATTCGAAATTCAAAACTCTTTGGTGCAAATAAATTCTCGAGTTTTGTTGGGTCGATATTTGCGACAAGGAGTTTGGCAAGATTAATAAATATTGTTTCACAAGTTGACCACTCTAATGATAATAATAAGAAAATTACGCTTAATTTCAGTCATTGCTCTAATTTTAATGTCCATTTCAATTAATGTAACAATTCTTATTTCTTGATTAAATTTCTATTTTCGCTTAAATTATGTCTTTTCTCGTAGTCATGGTATAAAGTATAGTATGCAACTCTTGAATAAAGTACGAATTTATATCGAGGGCCATGAATCCCTCGCGTCGTTCAGGATTTTAACAGTTGAATCACTCGCTGCGCTCGTGATTCAATCATTAGAATCCTTCACTTGCTCGTGACTCATCTACGGCCCTCGCTTTAAATCCGTCCTTTATTCACTAGTTGCATAATATACTATTATACCATACCTACTCTAAAAAGCTTATTTTATTCACGCAAAATAGTTTTGTTTTTATTCACTATTTGGGTGTTTGAATTTGGAACACAAAAATATATCCGGTTTCTATTTCAATGCTTACACAAACTCCTTGCGCTAAGATTCGAAATTCAAAACTCATTGGTGCAAATAAATTCTCGAGATTTGATTGGTCGATATTTGCGACAAGGAGTTTGGCATTAGAATAAATATTGTTTCACAAGTTGACCACTCTAATGATAATAATAAGAAAATTACGCTTAATTTCAGTCATTGCTCTAATTTTAATGTCCATTTCAATAAATGTAACAATTCTTATTTCTTGATTAAATTTCTATTTTCGCTTAAATTATGTTTTTTCTCGTAGTCATGGTATAAAGTATAGTATGCAACTCCTGAATAAAGTACGAATTTATATCGAGGGCCATGAATCATTCGCGTCGTTCAGGATTCTAACAGTTGAATCACTCGCTGCGCGCTCGTGATTCAATCATTAGAATCCTTCACTTGCTCGTGACTCATCTACGGCCCTCGCTTTAAATCCGTCCTTTATTCACTAGTTGCATAATATACTATTATTTATCACTTCAGTAGTAGTAAAAAGTGATTAAACACAACGTGTTCTTTCCTTATGGTATGTTGACATGCTGGGGATCACAAATGATAGAGATCATATAATTATGCATACCAACATGAGTATAATAAGCGTGCCTCCGCATTTTATCCCGAGGTTGTAGGTACGTAATGAGTTTTTGTTTAGCAAAAATACCAACCTAAATACATTTTAAATTTCCAACATAACACTTTTATGGTTACAGTCAATGCTGTTTTTTCAGAAAAAAATTGCTATTGTATTAAAACAGCATTAACTGATACTCGAAAAAACTAATTCTAGACTTCTAATTCTGAAGGAAAACTCAAAAATAGTAATTTTTGAAATGGGGCCACCATTCTAGATCCTGTTCCTAGAATACTTTCTACGGACAGCATCTAGAATGGTGGCCATTACTTTTTGGATTTTACCTCAGCTTACCATCAAGCAAAATGATGGATCAAAAAGAAAAGTAAAGAAAAAGGAGCTGGAGGCCTTTCTTTTGCTTTTCATATTCTCCATCTACTCTTTAATCTTTCATTTTCTCTCTTCTCTTTTCTTAGTGAATAGTAACGCGTTTGTAACACTACTTGTGTTGCAAGCTTTCATGGGCCAAGGTAACCGCTTACCATCTGTCGGAACATGTACTTGATTGCTACCCGACTAATCGGGTATACTATAATCTGAACTTGAGTGTTGTAAGTAGCTTGGGGGTGCCTCTAATCAGGATATCATCTTGCCTAGTTCTTAGGATTTCTGGCCTGGTTGTTTTTGATATTTTATTGCGAAAAGGAAACACTAATGGATCTTATTACAATATATTACTAATTATCTGATTTGTAACCTTAGCCCTATACGAGTGTATAACACTATTCCGACTCACTCTCACAACAAACACTTAATAAGTATCTACTTACTTACCTACCTACCCTTAAGTTTTATCTCCTGTATACTTAGTCCCTTTTTATCTCCTATATAAGTGTACCGTCACGTTAAACTGCGCTAAGTCAACAGTTTAGGTAGACTTTTCCTCAATATATAAAATGAACGAAAAGAAAAAAGTATTTTCTTTTCTCGATTGAACCAGGAACAGGGAAAATTAAAAGGGACAAAAGGATTGACAGGTTTCAGTGAAATACGTTAGATAACCGATGGTCGGATATAATTGGACACTTTACAACACAAGATATGTATACGAGTATGATATAGCAATTTGCCGAGAATTTAAGTAGATACGAGTAGGTACTTGCAGTGAAAGTCAAAGTGAAAGTCAAAAATCATTTATTCTGTAAAGTGCCGTATTAATGGTTTAATACGGAACTAACAAAACGTCGAAAAAATAATCTAAGGTTTGGCAAATGTACCACCGGTTCGAAACGCGGCCCTGTCCTGAGAATACTCCGGCAAGAAACTCAGCGGGCTGTTTTTTTTTTTTGGTCTATTTACAAACATATTTACTTAACCTAAGTACATTATTTCGTTTGAGTAGCATAGAGAGAGAGCAACCAGTTCATATCCAAGCTTGTTTGTCGTCTAAATAGTCTTGAATTTTATAATAGCCTTTTTGGCGGAGTTTACTTTTAATTTGGCTTTTAAATTTATGAAGAGGTAGATTCTTCATTTCACTAGGAAGCTTGTTGTAGAAGCGTAAGCAGCAGCGTAGCAGCTGTTTGAAACATAAAATATATGGAGATTTCGTATTCACTGAAGAATTTTAAATGTATATTCTTGTACGATTTCATAATAATTATATCAAATAGGTATTTTAAGGAAAACACATTAAGGAATCAATGTAATGTTGGTTGCCTGTATTATTACGGTATTAAAAAATGACATACGTACTATAGTAAGATACCTACAAAACGGTTACCTTACTACAATACAACAACGGTACACAACCACACAAGCTGAAACACACAAGCACACAAACCTGGTTTATATTACTAGATCCTAGTTTCCCAAGCAATTAGGTTTACTTGACAACATACCTACTCGTAACTATGTAACATCCAAGTTAGCGTTGGCATAACTAGACTTAGTAGCACGTGCCAATTTTGCAGTACTACTGCAAGATCTATTTTCATTATGCAGATAAGATTGCAAACTATGATTCAGAAGATTTACTGCATAATATTACGAAACTCATCAAGGTAATTGCTTGATAGGTCACATTGAAAACCACAAATCTTTACTGCTTGTGTTTAATTTCATTGGATATTCTTAAAATCGTATAACAATATGTGTAATTCCAATTTAGCAGATGGCCCACTATACTCGCGTGTGATAGTACAGTAGTACTACTTCAAAAGAAATACCATATAAATATACAGTCCAGACTACCTTGATGTAACTCTGAAGGTATACTATGATGTGCTATGGCCGGCAGCGCGAGTGTGGCGCCCCTGGTGTTGCACACGTCCATAGGCCACGGTAACCGCTTCCCATCAGGTGGGCCGTGAGCTTGTCTGCCACCTGAGTGGTATAAAACAAAAAAAATACTATCATTTGCCTCGTCAGGTCACCTAAGTAAAGCGAAGAGTAATATAAAGTGAACAGTTTCAAATCCCTGCTAAAATTAGAAAAAAAATCAAAAAATCTAAATTATTCAACATTTTTTGGCACTAAAAGCAAAACCATCCTGACAAAACATCGTTTAATGCCTACATCAGTAACAGACTAACTTAACTACAGTCGAAATAATCTAAAAATAGTAGATTGTTACACAAGGGTTGAAAGTCAGCCATTACACCCGAGATATTTCTGGCGCTCGAACATAGTGAGAGCGCCAATAGTTCAAGGGTGAAATGGTGACATTCACCCGAGGTAAACACTTTACTTTTCATTTTGACTATATGAGGAAATAAAAATACTACACACACATTTAATGAAACGGGTATCCGAAGGGATTTCCGCACGATAAAAAAAAAAAAAAAGAAAAAAGGTATATTGATTATCAATTAAAATTTAAAGTAAAATTAGAACAATTTGAAAATAGATTATTAACAACAGCTTTTGCCTTTTCTTAAATCTAATCGGGAGTTAAATTAATATCCATGTCACTGGAATCACTTTCCGAAACATTATAACCACAATCAAAGTCAAAGTCTTTATTTTTCAAAATAGTGCAACGTAATTACATCTTTTTGACGTCAAAATCTGCTTAAAACTAAGTTTACCACCGCTTCCTAGGCCCTAGTGGAGAAGAAACGGCGCAACAAACTCCACTGCGGCATTTTCGAGACGTCATATTATAAATAGTGATTTCTTAAGACTAAATTTAATATGGACGAATGTACATTTTTGTCTCGTGTCAAGATAAATAAAGGTATATAAAAAAAAACAAAAGTTAAAATAAAAATTTAACCTAAGTTAAACGCTAAAATAATTTAAAAAAGTTAAAATATGGTAAAAAAAGGTTGCCTACTACAATATTATGCTGTAGTTGTAGCATTAAGAGGGGCCTGCACCATGCTCAAGCCAGACATTTTTGTCTTTAAGGTAATCATCTGTCCTAATAGTATGCTTTTTTACATAAGGTGGTCTTAACAAAGGTTTTAAATTTATTGTCAGGCATACCAAGGACCGATTCAGGTAATTTATTATAAAAGCGTATACCTCAATCAACACAAGGTATTTATTTATAGGGGTGCTTGGTTGGGGACCTCCACGCGGTGCACCCTGGGCAACGGAGACAGCAGCGCCTCTCTCCTAGGGCCGGAGAGACGCTGCCGCCTACGGCCAACTCTGAGCGAGGCGAGGACAGCCCTGTTGCGGGCTGTTCGGAAGCTTTCCACGTGTCCCTCTGATTGGCAGATGGCACAGTGGAGAGCAAGTAAGGGGGCCATCTCGAAACCGGAGATGGCCCAGGGTCAGTCGGGGTGCGAGGGATATGCTCTATGGATAACCTTACATCCCGGCGTCTTAAGACCCGAGACGGCGTGCGGCTTTAGTCGGTTCAAGCCCGACATAACCGCCCCCGCTGGCCGGCGGGGGGGTATCCGAAGGGATTTCCGCACGAAAAAAAAAGGTATTTATTTATATTGCAAACTTAAATTGTATTTTTTAATATGTACTGAAAAAAAAGTTATAATTCACGTACATACCTACTGCCAACATTAGAAAAGTTTTGAAAATCGAATCTGTTGGTAACATTGTAATCAACTTGGTCACGAGATGTACATTTAGGCGGCCATGTAAAAAAAGCGTTGTGATATCAAGGCATTATGACGTAATTAAATACCATGGACTCCATGGCAAAACTTAAAATTAAAAAAAAATTTATATTTCTGCCCTAGGGATGAAATAAGCTACTTTCCACCCGGCTATCCGGGCCCATGAAAATTAAACTTTCCGAACAGGAGAGATGAAAATACATTTTGACACATGGGTTTCACAGGAGATAGACACAGAACGTAAAACTTGCACGATTCGAACGAAAATAAAACAATTTCAAAATTGGAAGTTATTAGTTAAACAACATTTAAATGAGTAATATTGGGTTGAAGGAATGTAATGCGACATATTTCAGTTAAAATTTCTACAATAAATTTAAAATATGACGGGATACTATATTTCTGCAAGACGTCCTAAAAAGGTTACGTTCTACTATTTTTATTATGGAATTTAAGTGTTGTTACATTTTAATCGTTACCGTTTAAATATTATTTGGTTCACATGACAAATCGTAAGTTAGCAAAGGAGTTGCTACACCACGAGAGTTCTTATGGCATAGAGTATAGCTCAAACTCATTCCAAATACATTTGTATTTGACACACACGCAACTTCATACGTTAAATTTATGAAAATAAGGTTTGAAGTGGCGCGCACCCACCGGCTCCTTAAGGTGCCTTTTTTTTTTTCGTGCGGAAATCCCTTCGGATACCCCCCCGCCGGCCAGCGGGGGCGGTTATGTCGGGCTTGAACTGACTAAAACCGCACGCCGTCTCGGGTCTTCAGACGCCGGGGTGTACCTGGGCCATCTCCGGTTTCGAGATGGCCCCCTCGGCTATGGGAACCACGGTGTCCCCGTCTTGCCCCGGTTTGGGGGAGGGGCGCTAGTCGCCCCACCGTCCCGGCCTGCTTCTGCTGGGGTGACAGGCGGCCTCACCTGCCACCCCCAGGCCTGCGCTCATGGAGGACGGAGGTCGTTAAGCGACCTCAGGCGCCTGAGTCGCCTGCGACGCGCGGCGAGCATGTTGCGGGCTCGGCGGGCTGGGCGGGTTTTGACGGAGGCAAATCTGCTGCAATTTTCACTAAACAACTAAACAATTCTCACAATCGATTTCACTAAACGACAGCTGTCAAAATACACTACTTACATTATTTCAACTGTAATACTGTTAATACTACCTATTTGTCTGAAAGTGAAATGGCATTATGAGTCCCGACTGAAATGTGCCACCGCATGTGACACGAGATAGTGATGGTTGTCACTTCTCGATATGAGGATAGACGCAAGAAACGGAAACAGATATAAATGAACGAAAGTGAATGTTTCGTTATTTTATTACATACTTGGTTGAAAATAATAGGTGTTTTATGTCTATCGAACAGACATTTGACAGATGTTGGTAAACACAAGGAGTATTAGTTATTTGTGCTTTACCTGAGCATGTAAAACTAGGTCTGCAATACATTCTGCTGTTGCAAAAATGAAGCGAAGCGACTGATAACCATCATCAGTGTAATTTGTTTGAATAGTTTATTAATGGTTAGTATTTTAACCAGGCCGTGGCGGAGGTGTGTCGTGTGTGTCCTACACACGCCTGCCTACTCACCGACGCGGGATAAAACCCGACCCCATCAGGCGAGGCCGCGCTGGCGGCCAAGGTCCGCCGGTAACCCTGGGGTGCCCGGCAATGGACACTTGGGCAGGACACCGTGCGGTTTTAGTCGATGCACGACATAACCGCCCCCGCTGCCCGGCGGGGGGGGGGGGGTATCCGTAGGGATTTCCGCACGTTAAAAAAAAAGCCAATTATTTTGTGATAAGGGGCCATTCATAAAATTCCGCCGTGGTTAGTCTGATTTTGAAATTCCTTTTGCGAAATGGACACTGATGGCACGTAGCGCGCGCATTTTAGGTTTCATCACAATGGCTTGAACAGCTTAGTAGCAATTTCACCAGGACTTACTACTAGGATTTACTAACGGTGATAATTCCTCAAAGGCTAGTCCGATTATCGTTTTTCTTTTTTGGTCTTATGTATATGAACAAATCACTTAATTTAATACCAATAGCGTGAATGAGGTTTGTTTGTTCATTGAGAAATCAGATTTTATTTTTTTTATCCGGTGATTATTCCTCCGCGGTACGGTTTTTAATTACATAGCCTATGTCCTTCCCATCTTTGCTTGTGTGAAATTTCATTAGAATCAGTTCAGCCGTTTGGGAGGAGAAAATGGTCTAACGAAATACATGAGTCGTCTAAAAGTGAGCAAATCTCTGACGAGCTTCGGTCAAAAATGTGTATGCTACTTACAGGACAAGACAAAATTCCAAGTTCAACTAAGTACTATTGTAAATATACGTATATTCATTAAGAAGTATCGAGGTAAAATTCGTATGCTTAACCATGATTGGCAATAAAATACTGAAGGTAGTCTATAAATATTTCTCTTGGTTACGAAATAACACGTAAACTGCTGGATTATTTTCGCTAATTATTTTTTTGTTGTGTTTTTTATATTCTTATGAAAGAAAAAATTAAGAATGTTGCACAGAAAATTATAAAATTTCAAAAACTTAAAGACCCGGGTAAGCGACGTGTCTTATATGTAACTTTATGGCGTTTGACATACCTTTCTTTTTCGTGACGAAATACCCTCTCCCGCCAGCCAGCGGAGGTGGTTAGTCGTTTGTAATTGGCGCGATTGACATATTGTATATTCATAGTTAAGGCAGGACAACGTCTGTCGGGTCAGCTAGTATATAATAAAATAAATTACCAAGTGATAAACTATTTCATGATATTATGACTGAACAAACTCAACCGTACCGTGCGCACCGGGCGGCATAGATCGCAGAATGATCTTCTAACACATCTATCTACTTCACGCATCAGTCAGAATTTGATGTACAATACCTATATGAAGTTGAACTTACATTTCTGTAATACAAGAATCTTATATTCAAGATCCGAAATCTGTTCAGTGACGTGTTAAACATTAGCACAGTTTGAAACCCTTACACTCGCCCATGTGCTTTGAAGCACCTGTGCCAGTTATTGATTTATGTGGCTTAAAACTTGGGAACTTGCTCATTTTAGGTATATTATATAAGCCCATAATCATCTTTAACTTATCGATGGTATTCAAGCATTACACCTCATAGCCTGAGATTCGCTTACTTCTTCTCCTTTTGGTTTAGGATACCCTGTGTCGTAGAGTTCAGTTACTTCCCAGGTAAGTAATATAAAAAATTTGCAGAATAAAGTACCTAACTAAAAATAAAAATTTTGCGAAACAAAAATGAAATAAATAGGATCCATTATCAAGATAAAGTATACTACAATACGTAAGCAAGAACTAAATTATAAGAACAAAACATTCCCCAAGCCGACTGGTCATCGTGGGGAATCAGACCACTACCCTCCACCTAGCATCAAAAAACATGAAAAAAGAACCCAAAAAGAGCTAAACATTTGTACGTTTAATATAAAATCTTTGTCATCAATTGAGAAATATTTAGAACTAACATATGCCCTAAAAAATATAAAATTCGATATCTGGGGACTGTCAGAAGTTAGGAGATTGGGCAGCAACATAGAAGAATATCACGACTACATCTTGTGTTATATTGGACAAACCAAGGGGCTATACGGAGTTGGATTTTTAATTAAGAAAATGTACAGGGATAATATAATTAAGTTCATAGGAATCTCAGAAAGAGTGGCTCTTTTACAGTTGAAATTTGGAAACCTTTCCATCTCACTAATTCAGGTATATGCTCCTACAGACAAAGCAAGTGTAGAAGATATCAAGTTGTTTTATAAAGACCTTGAAAACGCGCACTCTCAAGCCGACAACAAAGTGATAGTAATGGGCGATTTCAATGCCAGAATAGGCTTGCCAAAAAAAGAAGACAGTTTCATTATGGGCAAATTCGGCTATGGCGAACGCAACGAAAGAGGTGAGCTACTATTAGAGTATGCTTCCGAATACAAACTAGCTGTAATGAATACCTTCTTTAAGAAAAGGAACTGCCGCAAATGGACATGGATATCGCCTGACAAGAAAACCAAAAATGAAATTGATTTTATTTTGACAAACAATCCGAAACTAGTCACCAACTTTGATACTCTAAATAACATACGCTTCCCCTCAGACCACAAGCTGCTAAGAGTTACTATGACTTTAAAATTGCCTAAAAAGTGTAGGGCAAGCTTCAACACCTTACCAAAGACTCTGAAGACGCCAGAAGCAATAAAAAATTACCTAAATAATCTCAAGTCACACATTGAAAACAGGAATGTAATATTAGAAACTACTACTGATGTACAAACCTACTACAACATACTAGAAGAAATCATTACCAACAGTATTAAAACTAATTCTGAGCCAAAGAAAAAGCAGAAAATATTCACTAAAGATACAGAAGAACTCATTAAAAAACGTACCCATCTAATACAAACAAGAAACAAAAACAAGGATATGAAAAACGAACTAAGTAGACTATTTAAAGAAACTAACAGAGCAATTAAAAGAGACTACAGTAATCATAGATATGGAATAATAGAAAGGAACATAAATACATTTAGAAGCGCAAAAAGAGCCTTCAGGGAATTGAATATACATAAAACATGGATACAAAAACTTAATTATAAATCGGAAGAAACTAAAACAAGAAAAGATGTCATCAATCATGCTACAACTTTTTACAAAGACTTATACAAAATGAAAGGAAATGAAAAAGTATATATGGAATTCAGTCACCAAATTAAAATTAATTCAGTCAAGCCAATACAATACAGTGAGGTACATGATCATATAAGACAGTTGAAAAATGAAAAGACGGGTCAAGACGGATTAAGTAATGAGGCTATAAAACTAGGAGCACCGGCCCTACTACACCACTTAACGCAACTATTTAACTAAGTATTAGATATAGAAATAGTGCCATCACAATGGTGCTCATCTGACATAATACTGTTGTTCAAGAAAGGCAACCCGCTAGATATAGCCAACTACAGACCAATTAGCCTCCTTGCAAGTGTATACAAGCTTTTTACATCCATTGTACTAAAACGAATAACAAAAGAGATCGATAATTCACAACCAATAGAACAAGCAGGTTTCCGCTCCCGCTTTAGCACTATTGATCACATACAGGCACTGGAATAAATAATAGAAAAATATCGAGAATTCAATAGACCTCTGTATGTGGCATTCATAGACTATAGCAAAGCTTTTGATAGTATTAGCCACTGCTCAATATGGAACGCTCTACAACATCTTAGTGTGGATCAAACGTACATTAACATTATAAAATACGTCTACGAGAACAGCACAAGTAATGTAAAACTCGAAACACGAGGTGCCCCTATCAACATAGAAAGAGGAGTAAGGCAGGGCGATCCTTTATCACCCAAACTCTTCATAGCTGTTCTGGAAGATATATTCCGAAAAATAGGCTGGAACCAAAAAAGCATAAGAATAGGTCAACGTTATCTAAACCATCTTAGATTTGCAGATGACATCGTATTACTTGCGGAAACATCTAAACAGCTGGAGGATATGGTAACAACACTCGACCACTACAGTACTGAAGTAGGCCTAGAAATGAATGCCAGCAAAACCAAATTAATGTCTAATAGCCTGAAAACACCTATCGAACTCAAAGGAAATAGTATCGAATATGTTGGGTACTATATATCTGGGTAAGAAAGTATCATTTGATAAGACTAGCAATGAAGAAGAAGTAAACAGAAGAATAGCAATAACGTGGAAAAAATATTGGTCTTTAAAGGAAATTTTAAAGGGCAATTACAGCTTAAACACCAAAAAAGTCGTAATGGATACAAGCATATTGCCATGTTTGTTATATGGATGTCAAACCTGGGTATTCACTAAAAAAGTAAAACAAAGAATCCAAAGTACCCAAAGAGCAATGGAAAGGAGTATGCTAAAGATCCGTAAAATACATAAAATAAGAAGCGATAAAATAAGACAAAGAACAAAAATCACGAATGCACTTACACAAGCACTGAAATTGAAGTGGCGATGGGCAGGTCATATCTCACGCTACAATGATGAACGGTGGACCATTGAAACCACACGTTGGATGGGACCATTGGGCAAGAGGGATGTTGGCAGACCAAAACGACGGTGGGCTGATGATATCACAGAAGTAGCAGGAAAAGAATGGCTAAAAAAAGCCAAAGACAGAGAGTTGTGGAAGGGAATGGAGGAGGCCTTTACCCAAACAGGGGTCCATATCTCAGAATTTGATGAATAACTAACAATACTAACCCTTAGAATAAGAAAGCAAACTAACAACTAACTTTAATACACATATGTAATCATGGGATATGGAAATAAATGGCTTATTATTATTATTATTCTCTTTATTACACTTAAAATACATATAAATTATATTTTTAAATACATTCTATATATAAAAAAAAAACAAATATATTTAAAAATATAAAAAATAGTGGCCCACCGGTATCGGGTACAGGGACCAAGCTACCGGTAGTTAGGGCTCCAGTGAGAGGAACCTCCTCACAATACGTGCCGTGTCGAGGAGCACTGCCTTCTGCATCAAGCCCTTGACCCAACTGCCTAACGCGAGCCTCTGGAGATGTTGATCGAGGCTCTTGGCAATCAGTCCGTGAACCGATACGACTATCGGAACAATAATTGCTGAATCCACATCCCACATGTCGACAATCTCGTGAGCCAAGTCCAAATATTTTATTTGTTTGTCTTTTTCGACTTTCACGAGATTGTCATCATGGGGGATGGTGATGTCAATAATTATTGCGAGACGCTCTGATCGTTCAATCACCACTATATCAGGCTTATTGGCTACAATAGTCCTGTCAGTGATGATTGATCGATCCCAGTACAACGTGACACGACCATTTTCAAGAACTGGGTCGGGCACATACCTGTAATACGGTACCTCCGAATCTACAAGATCATACTTTAGAGCAAGTTGTTGATGAACGATTCTGGACACTTGGTTGTGTCTATGCGAATATTCTCCGTTGGCAAGACGAGAACAATCAGAGATAATATGTCTTAGGGATTCTCCGGGACGGTGACACGCCCGACATATGTCAATCGTGCCGTCCTTAAGGATATACCTCCGATAATTATTCGTCATGACAACTTCATCTGTAATTGCACAGACAAAACCTTCGGTTTCTCCAAAGAGATCACCGAAGCATAGCCAGAACACTGATGCTTTTATATCTACGTCGGGCCCATTTAAGGCCCGATAAAAACGTCCATGCAGCTCTTTGCTCTTCCATATTTCCTTGCGATCAGCGATGCTAAGTATTACCGGTTAATAAAAAAACAAACGAGGCATTTGTGCACCAATGGTACATATAAATATAGGTTTGACAGTCTATGTGGCGTAGCGGTATTGTATTCGACTGCTACGACAGGCGGCGCGGGTTCGATTCCCGCTCAGTGCAAATATTTGTATGCATGAATATGCCTATTTGCATTGGTCTGGGTGTTCCTATATATAATACATACATACATACATATACTCATGCTTTTTTCCCTCCGGGGTAGGCAGAGACAACAGCCCGCCATTTGTCTAATGTACATATATGTATAATAAGTACGTATTTACAAAAAAAAAGTATATAAGTATATTTATCCGCATTCTGGAGCCCATAACACAAGCCAGTTAAACTATGCTTACTTTGGGTCTAGAAAGCGCTATGTAGAATGTCGTAGAATATTTATTATTATTTATTTATAAAGTAGGGACAAGATAATAGGTCACTTTTGACATTTCATCAAAATTCAACAACGTAACCTTGTAACGGCGGGCATAAAATAAGAACTGCACAATTGCTTAACTTTTTTCAATTACGTTTACATATTTATTGTAATAATGACCGATACGAGTAATTTTACGATTTGCTTTCACTAATAAACCATTCTAAACATAATAAACAATTTCTGATCTAAAGAACTGAACGTCGTTACAATGTTGCGTCAGTCAACCCTTTTTCTTTTTAAACACTAGGGATGTTACTCTAAAAATCGAAAGCTGATAGGACTGTAAGTTGAATCGAATGCAATGATTACTTGTGAAGAAAAATCACCATAAATTTATAACCACGTTGTGATTATAATAAAACCTAATTATACATATTTATTATTCTTTTAACTAACTATAAAAATACAAAAAAATAACTAAATAGAAAGGTCATTGATGTTGGGTGCAATTTAGGTGGATGTTGCTGGCAACACCAGTGCCTGTCGATGACGCATGTCATGTCGCCATAACATGATGATGACGCAGTCTTTTGTTGTTGTGCGAAGTGACTGTGCGTTTTTGGTGTGCTCTCTGTTATTTTCTTCTGATCCGGCTTTTTCATTGAACTGATCTTACTGACTACGTTTACCTGGCTATAAATTGGACTCAGATTGCTTAACGATTATTAAACAAGAAAAACATTACAGTCTTACTATGTCGAAACGGGGGAAAACTCTAAACAGTCAATCTCGCGAACTAGTGCTGAAATTGTACAATTATTTTGGACGTGAATCAGTTAACGATGGGCCTCTTTTACCATTGAAACCACCGAGAGAACGCGTTGCCGAAGCATTGGGAATAGGGAAGAAGACAGTAACTCAAATTCTGAAAGAGAAATACGGACCATCAGGCTCAGAAGATAATACTTTACGTACACCGAAAAAACGAAAGAGGGAGAAGAAAATTGTTGACGTTGATAATTTTGATGCTGCTGCAATTCGCAACCACATTTATGGATATTACTCGAGAAAAGAATATCCTACACGGGAAAAGCTATTGAGTTCGTTAAAAGGCGCAGGCTTATTTTTTGGAGGCAAATCGTCTCTATCAAAGGTTTTAAAATCGATTGGCTTTAGATTTAAAAAATCCGACAAGCGGAAAATCCTGCTAGAACGCTACGACATTATTTTGAAGAGAATAACATTCTTACGTCAGGTAAATAAAATTACGGATTGGGACAATGTCGTGTTTATTGACAAAACATGGTTGAATGCGAACCATACGGTTGCGCCGACATGGACCGATGATACAGCGGCCTCCACCTCAAAAGTTCCATCGGGAAAAGGAGCCCGACTTATTATATGTCACGCGGGATCAGCTTCTCAAGGTTTTATTCCAGACTGCCTCCTCGCATTCGCCTCTAAAACTACAACAGATTACCATGAGGAAATGAACTTTGATGTTTTTAAAAAGTGGTTTGAGAAGCTGCTAGTCAGCTTAGAAAACCCATCGAAAATTATAATGGACAATGCTCCGTATCATTCTGTACAAGTTGATAAACCACCAACTCAAGCAAATAAAAAGCAAGAAATTGTCTCGTGGCTGGTAAGAAATGGTGTGGAGGCAAGTCCAACTTTATTAAAAGTTGAGTTGTTAAATCTGGTAAAAGCAACTAAGCCGTCCAAGCGCCGCTATGTAATCGATGAACTAGCCCTAGAGCATGGACACGAAGTTATTCGATTGCCTCCCTACCATTGCCAGTATAACGCCATCGAGCTTATTTGGGCACAAATAAAGGGTCATGCAGCGCGGAACAATACTGAACCACCCTTCAGTACTGCTAAAATGATGACTCTGCTACAAACTGCATGTGCAGAAGTCACTACAGAAGACTGGCGAAAAGTCGTGGAGAAGACAAAGAAAATAATTTTACAAGATTTTGAACGAGATGTGAGAATAGACAATATTATTGAAAATGAATTAATAATATCTCTGAGTGCTGACAGCAGTGATGAAGATAGCAGTTCCGATAGTTCAAGTGAATAAAAGCAATTTTTTTGTTAAATTACGTAGGTACTTGTCTTATTTTGCTCCTTTAATTTAAGAAAGAAAAAATAATAATGGGACAGGGATTCGCATGATCATTTTTAAAATTCACATATGTTTCAAGTCTGTATCGATTCATTCGATTCATTCATTTAATCGATGTTTTTAAGCAGGTCACCTCACTATGAATATAAAACTGACATCTGTCAAAAGTGACCTATTATCTTGTCCCTACTGTAGGTGTGTTTTGAGTGTAAGTGCGTGTGCGCAGTGTGAGGGTGTGTATTTGTGTGTATGTCTGTATGTGTATGTGTGTATGTGTGTATGTATATATGTGTGTATGTGTATATGTGTGTATATGCTTGAGGGTGTGTATGTGTGTGTGTCCTTCTACTCTTACACCTCCACGAGCGCCTCCGTTTGAGCATAGTTATTTGGCTCCAACCATTTAAATATAGTGCGTTTAACGTTTAAGTACATCATATCCAGTTCATTATTATTTGTATTATAAAGTATGGTGTATAAATAGGCATAGTATAGTATAGTAATAGATATTAAATTTATTTTTTGCTTCGAAACTTTATTGGAATTGGCACCGACTTCAACAGAAGAGTCTTGTGCGCATTTTTGGATTTTGCATTAAATCTATATTTCAGATATTTTTCACTTTTTAGTTCCTTCTTGGTTGTTGAAGTTGGTTGTACATTTTATCACAATAATATTTATTTCGGACTTTTAATGAGCGTAACTGATTTATTAAACACTGAAAACTTGAAGACCATTATAACGACAGATTGTTTTAGTTGAACACTAATATATCACTAAATAACAGATCTATGCGGAAGGCGTCACGTGGTTTTCATTTGATGTAATGTATATCAAAACCTTAAAGTATACACTCTAAGATCAAAATCTTTCCCAGAATGTAATGAATATTTTCTTAGCACCGCATCAAAATCGGTTCAACCAAACGCGAGATAACCGCGGACAAACATACATACGAACATACAGGTCAAACTATGTACCTCCTTTTGAAGTCGGCTAATGAAGTCGGTTAATGACATTCATGGCGAAGATGCTAATTTAGCTTAACCAGTTTGATTTTCCCTTTTGAATATTCCTGCAAAATAGAATAATACGCTGTTCAGTGAAAAGTAAAACGGCGTCTCTTGATACAGACTTTTCATTTAGTTCCGGAACAGACCAGAAATGTCATTCAAACATTGTAATAGATTTATCACAGATAAATGATTTTAATTACAACATACTAGGTGTTGCCCACAGCTCCACCCACGTGGAATACTGAAATAGTCGTTAATCATAACATAGTTCAGGTAATTTTCTTTCGTAGTGTTTTCAATTGAATTAGCTTCCCTAGAGCCAATGAGCTTCAAATATTGGGGTCTAATCGAATTCCTATTCGACCTTTTTCAGACAAGGTGGCTACCAATTCAATTAAACTTATGTACTTCGTGGCAGATATCGACTCACTCGTTTACATGTATGCTTTACCTACAATTAATTGTTTTTTAATGAAAATAAAGTACCTACGTACATATTCAGAGTAGATGATTACAAATAAAATTAAATATATTTAATAAGTAAATGATGTCAATCCCTTCCGACAGACTATTCGCTTTGGATTTACTTCCATTTCCTACGTCAAATGTAGGGACCTAAGGGACAAGGACGATCTGTTCAAAGTCAGCAAAGAAGTTTTTATTCAGTACTATCGTACGTAGTAAACTTGTTTGTTGTGATAAATTTTTGTTTTGATCAATAAAAGAAAGAAAGAAAGTGGCTAGCTGCATCTAACTTTATGCAACCCTCAAATATAAAGGTTGCTTGCTTCAAATATTTACTTCGGGCCACCAACCAGGTGGACACCGAAGTCTTAAAATCACGCAAAAAGAAATCAAAATCTTACACCCACTTTTTATCAATTTTCTCGACGTTTCACACGATTCTAAGTCTAATTAAGCAAAAAAAATTTTTGTGTCGGTCTGTCTGTCTGGATGTCTGGATGTCTGGATGTTTGGATGTCTGGATGTCTATTTACGCAATAACTCAAGAACCACTTATCCGATTTAAAAAATTCTTTCGCCAATCGTCTTGTTTGGTTAATGGGAAGAACTGATTAGATTTTGGGGTTTGTACGTTCAAGGTTTCGGGTAGGTACCTACCATGCAAATTGTCCCTAAAAACATTTACAAGTGAGTTTCTTAGAGTAACGCGAGTAACGAGTTATCAGAGTAACGCGTATTTGACTTTGACATTTGAGTGACAATGACAATACGTATATTGTATATTTTGATTTCATTTTCTTCATATTTATTGCTCAATATATAAAGACGCGTCGAATAATAGGCATAAATAATAAGGTCTGTAATTTTGAATAAAAATACTGCAACAAAAATATCTAAGTTTGGCCGGAAGTTTGACAATAACTGTGTGATTTCCGCCCCACTAGATTTTTTTTTTGCTTGAACGGTGTATCTAAGACTAACTGATGATGGTTTTTTGGTCATATCTCCGGTTCTACGTAACCATTTGCAATCAAACATACGGTAGATTTTAAGTCTGACCAAGATCTTTCTAATAAAAAAACTCGCAACAAAATCCGTTCAGTAGTTATTGCGTCCATCGCGAACTAACAGACAGGAACTAAAAAATATATATTCGTTTGTTAATTTAACATAACTCAAGTTTCTTTTTTTCATATCTCCAACCCCCCTAGCACGTGCCAGCAGTGTGTCACGGGCACCTGCACGAAAGAACTCTCAATTAGGCAACGTCCAGGCACACACGTGGGTGAATAGATCGGCGCGGCGCGGTGGGTGGATGCCTAACCCCGTCCCTCCCACCCTCAGCCACACTCATGGCGGCATGAGGCGCAAATACTCGTGCCTCCGTTGCCCGGCTCGCCTGCGGCGAATCGGATTAGCAAGGGGATCACCGGAATTTTTTTAAGTTAAAATAATTTATATTATATATAGACACTTGACAGTTAATAAACATAACAAAGAGAATTATATCCTTAGGTATAGATTTGGTTGGTGTTCTGATGAACAATGCTATAATTATGATCTGTGTTCATTTTCTACCATTGGACTGCTTACCACTGGTAGGAGGTTCCAGGTGTGGAACTTGATGTCGAAAAATAAGGGCGGGGTACAAATCTGAATCCTCTTGAACGCAAGTCCAAAGTCCAACGACTTATTATTTAGTATATTATCCGTATATTCTCAATATAAATATTCCATTGAAATGCGGTTGGATTTATATTTGCAAATAATAATCATAGGGAATTAGCACTGCGACAGTTCGACATTTTGGGTGTCCAAAATACTGGGCTTTTTACCTCACAAATAATTAATATTTCCATTCAACGTGCCAATACTGGCAGCCCTCTGGGAACTTTAGCAATCAGTGATGCTGCCTAGGAATTTTATACCGTATGGAGGTATATATATGATTGGTTTTTATTTGGTATACTTTCGTATCCTTTTACGTTTGGAACAATTAGAAATTTGCTTTCTAGATTTCTTTCTAATATTTTTTCTGCTATATGTTTTTGAAAAGGAAATTTAAATTTTATCTTGAAACAATTTCTATTGTTTTCAAATTCAGATATATTGAAATCCAAGTGTGATAAACACTTTTCTGATATTTTACCTTAGTACCTTTTTTCTTTTTCGTGCGGAAATCCCTTCGAATACCCCCCCGCTGGCCAGCAGGGGCGGTTATGTCGGGCTTGAACCGACTAAAACGCACGCCGTCTTGGGTCTTAAAACGCCGGGGTGTAAGGTTGCCCATAGAGCATATCCCTCGCACCCCGACTGACCCTGGGCCATCTCCGATTTCGAGATGGCCCCCTCGGGTTTGGGAACCACGGTGTCCCCGTCTTCCGGTTTGGGAGAGGGGCGCTAGTCGCCCCACCGTCCCGGCCTGCTTTTGCTGGGGTGACAGGTGGTCTCACCTACCACCCCCAGGCCTGCGCTCATGGACGACGGAGGTCGTTAAGCGACCTCCGGTGCCTGAGTCGCCTGCGACGCGCGGCGAGCATGTTGCGGGGTCGGCGGGCCGGGAGAGTTCTAAATTTCAACCTTTTCATTTTCATTTTCGGCATTTTCGGCCCAAGGCATGATGAATTCCCAAAATGACAGGACAGCGTTTTTAATAGAATAATCTTTGAAATGATTTGATGCGTTTGAGTGTGAAGCTTAGCGCGTGAACGTCAGGTCCATCTTCTTTGAGATCCGCGATAACCTATTAGTTTTCTCCCCTGCAACTCTTATCTTTAGCTATTGCTTTCATAAGGGCTGACAAAGGGGGCCGTTTTTACGTGCAGATATCCCCTCGGGCTTCAACTTCACCGGAGCTAGTAGGATGAGTTAAGTATGTCGGACTCGAACTTAGCAAAACTGCACGGTGTTTCGTCACTTCGGCCTGTGTGACTGGGCAATCTGGTGTATCCTAGAAAAGATATCCCAGAGATTCCGAGCAGCCTTGACCATCAAAATTGGCGACTCCGACTTTTTGTTAGGGATCAAAATCTCCCGTCCCGCTCTCGTATATTGTTAATTTTAACGACCGAAATTTCATTCCACCCTGAAAGTAAAATTTGAATTCGGATTAAAAGGACTCAATACAAACTACTTTGAAAACTAAACTAATTTGTCTGGAATACTTAAGCTCTGATTCAAGTGACAGTCACGGCCATAATTGGCAGCAGACTGCGATTCAACTCAATAGAGTTTAATTGGAATCTACTGTGCGCCAAAAGTAAACACGGTCGGCAAATGTCAATACTATTTGGTAAAGTTATAGGGAACTGTAAGAATCGACGCCTCTGACAAAGGCAACAGATTCTTTTGTATTGCGCACACAGACGGCCATTATCGGAATGTATTTTGGTAAGCTTTACAGGAAATATATTAGGTAGTGTTATTGAAACACATTTTGCCTTTTTTGAGTGGTAAGTTAATAAAAATATAACCCTAACACTGTTTAATTAAAATCTATGTTATGTTGCTAGTAAAGAGTTCAATTCTTCAAATGTAAAATCTGCATTCAATGATAGAAATAGTATGTACCTCTATTTATTGTTATACTCGGGAAAAGCAAACACCGTCAAATGTCTGCAATCAATAGGGTTGAACGACGGTAAGTTGTGAATTTTCGTAAACTGTTTTGATAATATACCATTTAAAAAATTATTAATAAAAAAATCAAAATACCCAACTGCCCTAAAAAGACCGAAACAAGTTGAATAGCAGGCGGGACCCATTAATTTTCTTTCGTTTTATAATTTGCAAATGGGTCCCTCCTGATATCAAACTTGTTTCGGCCCATTTTAGGGCAGTCGAGTTTTTTGGTTTTTTGAAGTGAAAACTTCTTTAGCGGCTTTGTGCACTTTTTTGTAATGGGTAAAAAAGGTTAAACTCGCGTCAATAAACACATGACCTGATCGTAAGACAACAAATATAAAACCGCTAATTTCACACTGTACTTAACAACCTTGGTGGCGCGTTCGTCTAATGAGTGGTCGTTGACTTCGTCAAGACTGAGATCGATTCCGACCGAGGCCCAAGAAACACTTTTTGTCATCAAACTTTTTGTATTATTTATTCTATTTTGTACCATAAATCTATTGATATAAAATGGAAATTAAACAAGGTGCATCTATTAATGAAAAAAGTGACGAAGAAATAACGAAAGAAAATGAGTGAGTACTTTATAAATATATTGGCGATGATGGTTCTGGTGACAATGATGGTGAAAAAGTCGTTGAAATTATGGATGGAAATAAAATAATTGTAATAGTTCTGAAGTGTTAAATTGTTATTGTAATATAAATTGTCATGTTTGTGTACGATAGCGCAATCTTCTTCTTCTTCTTCTTCTTCTTCTTATATATAAAAATGAATTGCTGTTCGTTAGTCTCGCTAAAACGCGAGAACGGCTGGACCGATTTGGCTAATTTTGGTCTTGAATTATTTGTAGAGGTCCAGAGAAGGTTTAAAAGGTGCTATCGATTGAGGCAGTACGAAGTCTGCCGGGTCAGCTAGTAAATGAATATTTTATGTTACCACATAAATTATAGTACTTTTATACTGATAATTAAAGCAATTCGTGCAAAATTATTCCCTAACCCTTCCAAAATTTCAAAAATGCACAACGTTAATATTCAAGTTTTCACTTCTACCGGCACTCCCGGAGTGCAATCCGTCGTTTTTTTTATTAATCATTTTATTGTATACTTTTATGGTTAGGTTATACTGTTATGGTATATTTTTTTAGAAATCATTCCGTAAAGCTCTTCATTTTGAAGAGCCTATACGATAAGTTTGAGTGAAAATATTTTATTTAAACTCATTTTGGTGCCAAAAATCGATAATTTTGTTTTTATTTTTATTTTGATATACTCAGTAGCACTCTCATAGTAAATACGAATCTAACGCCACCTCTCAAGTTAAAATCCATCGAGACGTTCGGGCTGCAGAGCGTGCCGAACAATTATATATACATGCATACATCTCGAAAAACATAACCCTATGTCTGGCGCAGTTGGGAAAAAAAACAAAAGGATGGTTGAATAATTTTATAATATATTGCAGTGGCCCTTGGCTTGGCCCTCATGAAATACTAAATCCGGGATAAAAATTTAACTTATATGCTATTCAAGACTATAAATTAATCTCTGTGTCAAATTTTATCTAGATCTGTACATACATTTTGGCGTTACTGAGTAACAAACTCTTCACAAACATTCACATTTATAATATTAGTAGGTTCATAGAAACATATTGATTATACTTTTTTTTAAATTTCTCATCAAATTTGTAATGAAATCCAAACAAAGTAGATAGAAAATGCGAGAAACCGATATTCTTGACCTTTGATAACCTTGGTCCTTGAATAACTTTTCAGCAATGACAGGATCAATTGGCTTGGGTAATTTATTTGCAATTTTTTAGATCTTCCACATTATGTGTAGGCTTTCCCTATTATGTCTATTTTGACTAGGAAAAGTATGGACATCAGTTAAAATTGCTACATAACGTCAATATTTAAAGTAAAAAGTATTTTTTCATGCCAAATGTCACTATTTTTTAGGGTTCCGTTGCCAAATGGTAAAAAACGGAAGCCTTATAGATTCGTCGTCTGTCCGTATGTCACAGTCACTTTTTTCTGAAACTATAAGGACTATGCTGTTGAAACTTGGTAAGTAGATGTATTCTGTGAACCGCATTAAGATTTTCACACAAAAATAGAAAAAAAACAATAAATCTTGGGGGCTCCCCATACTTCGAACTGAAACTCACTTTTTTTTTCATCTAACCCATACGTGTGAGGTATCTATGGATAGGTCTTCAAAAATGATATTGAGGTTTCTAATATAATTTTTCTCTAAACTGAATAGTTTGCGCGAGAGATACTTCCAAAGTGGTAAAATGTGTGCCCCCCTGTAACTTCTAAAATAAGAGAATGATAAAACTAAAAAAATATATGATGTACATTACCATGTAAACATCCACCGAAAATTGGTTTGTACAAGATCTGGTAAGTAGTTTTTTTGTTAAAACGCAATTTACCTTTCATTCAATCAACTGAAATATAAAATGTAAAAAAAGCATTATTATGTTACTTACTGATACGGAACCCTTCATGGGCGAGTCCGACTCGCACTTGGCCGCTTTTTTATAACTGTTTTTTTGCCTTTTTAGTTAGTATTGTCTCGGTATCTCTATAAAGGCATGTAGTAGTAGCGTCTGTAGCGTATCTAAATCACCTTGATAAAGGTCAACAATACATAGTATCACGAAGAACCATTAAGGAAAGATTTTACCTAAATAGGTTCTGAGACGTGATAATTATCCCAAGACAGTTGTTTCCTATAGGTAGACATGTAGGTGTATGTATGTTGTACAGACATCGAGTTTTTATATTCTTCTGACTGCGATTGCAAGGTATGGGCACATGGGCAGTATAACGTATTTTACAAGTACCCAAAATTAACTAACTGTTACTGTCAACTGGGCGCTTTTACCTGACTCCATGCTGTTAATTCAAATTTAATGTAGATACATACATAAATACACACATACATGATATAGTCATTTTTGTTGTCCCAGAAGGAATAAAGCAGTGGTGATTTGAAACACCTATAGTTTTACAATCCCTGTATTCGGTCCCAAGTCCATATCTTAACCGTCGCCACTTAAGCTGAATCTGAGTTATATAGATATATAAATACTGCCGAATGCCGAACCAACCCTGTTCTTTATTCGCCTTGTACGACATCCATGGGAAGAGATGCTATGTATCGTTAATGAAAAATTGAATACCCTCTTTCACCGAAAGCTCATGTAAACTTGTCGCAATCATTACCACTGTGTTACCGGGTCATACTACTCGTATTTCTTTATCGTCATCACTTCAGCGTTAATCCTCGTTGCATTCAAAGCTTACACTTCGGAACCCAGGGTATACCTAATCTTCTACGCTTTTTCTTTCTGATGTTTAATATATACGGAAGCGACTGCTGTTTCAATTCCCAACCTCGAGAGGAAAGTCCAAGATCAGAACTTCGTCCATTTATCTTGATTTCTCCTGCGCTGAACCTCACTCTCACAGCAGGTGTACCTCCTGCGGCTGGGTTTATTGAGGATCCCGAATAACTGGGTATAGCCCCATACAATACACTTATATTTCTATATATTAGACATACATCGAACCCAAATATAGGTCTCGGTCGATATATAACAAATAGGCTCTGAACACTTACATTTCAATGCTCAATAATTCTCTTCAGGTCCCAAAACTAGTTTGCGCCCCTCTTCACGAAAGTCACGTTTGGCTAACAACTTTCCTCGGTTGTCCCATAATAATGAAGGGTCACATTGACCTTCCCGGCTACTTGATTTTATTTTTACTCTCTCCCCATCCATAATATGATGTAACTTCAAGTCGTTAACTTTTATATTGCGTATCATAGTTTTTATGGCAGACACCGGGGCTTATATTTCTTATAATCGCTGGATTCTTCTCTTAAGTACGTTCTGAATAGTTATTTCCCTGTTTTGTTCTATTTGGACGCTCTCCTTCAAGAATGGTTTTTCTGATCATACTTAAATTTATATTCACGCCGGTATACTGGAGGGCAGGCAGAGGTGTACTAATTCTTACTTTCACAAACTATATTTTTCCATATATTAGATTTTCTTTTTCTTCTTCTTTTTTTGGTGTTTTCTTAGTTTCTTCTTATACTTGATTACGTCGATGTCTGCTATCCTGATCTCACTGAGGAGCAACTTGATAAACTTGAGCGTCTCCAAAACTTTTGCGTTAGATTCATTTTCCGTTTTGTAAATAAGATCACGTTTCTGAATTTCGCAACAGACTCAAGTGGCTCCCAATTCGTCTTCGCAGGAATGCTCATATTTTGGCATAATTATATACCATTCTTTTCAATACCACCACTCATAGGTATCTCAGCTGAGAACTTGACGCTGGAAGTGCCAGTGCACCTATTGTTATATATAATTTTTACCCATGGTGGTACGAATATTTTTATTGCTGCGATCTAAAAAGTATTAAAGTAATGGAATAAAATATTTGAATCACGTTACTTATCAAATGAGTATATGAAAGGAATTAAAGGAAAGGAAACCTAATGTCAACTTCATTTATCAGTTCATTTGACAGGCGTAAAACCAAACTTAACCTTTCATTGAGACCTGATACTTGGTACCTGAATAGCAAGTTATAAGGGCAAGCATAGCCGGGCAGGGGGATTGTGGTCGCAGCACTAGTGGGACCGGTGGGTGTCACGCGTTGCTTCGACGACAATCCTCTTCTGATGAGGCCGTCAAGCTGAATGCCACCATTGTTAATATGGGACGTGTATGTAATGGTGACCCTCTTTCCTGAGCCTTTACCTTCAGCTTACCATCAGGCGGGGTGAAGTCAAATTGACGTGTCCTAAATATGAAAAAAAAGGGACTTTCTATCTACATGTTATATGACAGAAGTAGCACACCTAGTTTATAAGTTTTATAAGCTGCACCCATTCTATAAATAGATGTGAAAGGTATAGAAGGTTTTCTATTCTTAGTAAAAGTCCAATGCCATGACCATAAGGCGATTTAAAAAGGTTTTCTATTTTTAGTCGACTTTAAACTCATCTGGATACAAACTCGTTTTTAGTCCAAGCTCGTTTTATTAAAATATGATTTATGTAATTCTGAAGAACTATATGAAAGAATAAGCATTTCTTTACTTAAGCGTAGTGACAAAAATAGGACGAAATGCGACGAAGTGACGCTGTTCTTACCTGACTAAAAAAATACTAACTACAGTTCAACGAATAATTACTTTGCCTATAACCTATAACCTTCCGTGATGAATGGGCTGTCTAACACAAAAAGGATTTTGCAATTCAAACCAATAGTTCCTGAGATTAGCGCGTTCAACCAACCAAACAAACAAACACTTCAGCTTTATAATACAATGCTAGCGGCTTCACCCACTTAGAGTTCTGATTCCGTGGAAATATCGGGATAAAAAGTAGCATAATAATACTTAGGGATAATGTAGCATTCTAATGGTGGAACAATTTATGAACTCAGTTCAGTAGTTTAAGAGTTTATCAATTGTAAGTAACAAAAATCTTTACTCTATGGTATTTAAGCTAGCCCTCCCTGACTTCGCCCGTGGCGTATTTCAAACCCCCGTTACCTCTTTAACTCATATATGCCCGTAATTTATTCATATTCATTATATTTCATAATGTAGGTATGGGAATCT
The DNA here is from genome assembly GCA_946251805.1 of Cybosia mesomella. NCBI lineage: Eukaryota > Metazoa > Arthropoda > Insecta > Lepidoptera > Erebidae > Cybosia > Cybosia mesomella. The sequence continues at coordinate 9,220,842 of OX276406.1, forward strand.
GTCGGATTTGTTGATATTTATGATTACTGCTCGGCTCCCTAGGGTAGTAGTGTGATGATATATAATGTATGACTCACAAATAACGTGACTTTCTATTGGTGAAAGAATTTTCGAAATTGGTTCAGTAGATCTAGAGATTACCCCCTATATCATCACAAACTCACAACCACAACAATTACAAACTCAGAACATCACAACATCACACAGTCACAATCTTTACCTCTTTATATATATAAGTATAGATTGGTAGAAATGCAGAAATACGTCTCTAGAAGGTTACAAGCAATTTCCAGCGCCGTTCTGCTTGATTAATTAATTTCTGCAGACGTTTTGAACTGTTTTCTTGTTTTGTTTCAGACAGTTACATTTAGAATTTCAACGTAATGTCTTTGCAGCGATAGTTGCAAATTTGTAAGATGGAATATACAGCCCAGACAGCACAAAGCTGAAAATAGGAACGTTCTTTCAAAGTATCTACTTGAAAAGTATATAGACGTGTAGGTTGTGAAAGTATATAATTTATAACGATCATTTTCTATTGCTTTACTCATGTTTGTGTTTGGATTTCAGCTAAACATTTTTAACTGCACTCATAGAAAATTGCATTGAGTTCATATGGTTAAAAGTGAAGTTAATGACATTACACATTTGTTGTATGCTTTTTTTGCTAGAATACAAGCATATTTTATTCAGTAACGTTTTAGAAAACATACTTTACAATATGTTTTAGTACAGAGTCGATATCGAATCAGTGTTTCTAACGTTACAGTAAATAAAAATAAAAAGCTGCATGATGATATGATGGACGGTTTTTGGTCCTTGACATTTTGCAAAATCGTCGGTGTAGATTACTAGCGTTTAACACTAAATAACAATCTGTAAAACTGCAAAGTTGCTCGTATAGTATCGTAAAACAAACTAGTTAAAGTATGAAATGAAAATTAAGTTTGATTGTAGACCACGCTTCTCAATAACATATTTTGTATTGGATCTTAGGTAGTCCAAGCGTTTTGAGGACTATTAGTATTATTGACACACAAAAAGTTACAGCTTTGTGCGATGTACTATAGAGAAAGCAAAATCTTCCACTGGTTTTATTTCTACTCCTACGTGTTTGTATGCAATTTCAACACCTTATGGACTTGTTAATAAAAGCGAATGTAACTAATAAGGGAAATTGCGACACGTGTGGCTGTGACAGTAATACCGCAATACTTATAATATTTTAGTGAGCTTCTGGTATATGAAACCGAAATATTTCACGTAATATTTCTAAGAAAATTGCAAGTATGGTATGGTATCATAGTTGCAGAACAAACTCATGTCGCCCCATATAGAATATGATATAAAGAGAATAGAAAAAAGAACAAAAAATTTATGAAAAATACGAAACTATACTCAAACAACAAAGTAAACAAAACATATTAACTTCCTCTACCAAAACAGTTAACAAAAAAGTTTACATAAAAGATGGCTGACAATTCAATTGGCATCACAGACCAAAAGGCGCCAAATACGAAAATAACGATGCCTAGCCGACCAAAACAACTTCGTTTCCGTTAATTTAACTTCTGTTTTCTGGAGTCAATTGAGCATTACGATTGCGGTCGTTAATATTGTTTACAGTTTAAGATTACGTTGACAAATTGTTGAAGTACATTATTATTAATTAAGAAATTTCAGAAAATTATAAAGTTGAAACCATGCTCTATTGGACAGAAAAGACAGGCGTCCATTTTCCTACTCCTTCGAACTATTTTCGTTTGGCTTATTGGCTATATATATTTGGGGGTACTTGCCATCTAGGGCACGCCGCAATAGCGGCGGTAAGGCCCATCATGGAGGATTGGCTAGAGAGGCGACACGGAAGCCTCTCATACCGACTGACGCAGGTGATCTCCGGGAAGGGGTGCTTCGGGGACCACCTGCATCGGATCAGGAAGGAGCCAACGCCTGAGTGTCATCACTGTGACGCGAGCGAGGACTCAGGGCTGCACACGCTGGCGGACTGCCCGGCGTGGGAGGTGCCGAGGCGTGACCTCGTGGCAGCCATCGGGGTGGGAGTCCTCTCGCTCGGCAGCATGATTGCGGCCATGGTGCGGAGCGCGAGCGCGTGGGCCGCCGCCACCTCCTTCTGCGAGCATGTGATGCTCGCGAAGGAGATGGCGGAGCGCGCCCGGGAGAGGTTCAGAACCCTCCCGGCCCGCCGAGCCCGCAACACGCTCGCCTCGCGTCGCAGGCGACTCAGGCGCCGGAGGGCGCTTAACGACCTCCGTCCTCCATGAGCGCAGGCCTGGGGGTGGCAGGTGAGGCCGCCTGTCACCCCAGCAGAAGCAGGCCGGGACGGTGGGGCGACTAGCGCCCCTCCCCCAAACCGGGGCAAGACGGGGACACCGTGGTTCCCAAACCCGAGGGGGCCATCTCGAAACCGGAGATGGCCCAGGGTCAGTCGGGGTGCGAGGGATATGCTCTATGGGCAACCTTACACCCCGGCGTCTGCAGACCCAAGACGGCGTGCGGTTTTAGTCGGTTCGAGCCCAACATAACCGCCCCCGCTGGCCGGCGGGGGGGTATCCGAGGGGATTTCCGCACGAAAAAAAAAAAAAAAAAAAAAAAAAAAAAAAAGGGTACTTGCCATCTGACCCTGAAACCTGAAAGGAAAACTTGTGCCAGTGCCTCGTCCGTTGTTCGGTAGGTACCTATATCGCCTCGCAGGTGGCAGATGAGCTTGCCGTGGACCCCGAAGATCTTGGTAACCCTGTACACCTGTTACGTTTATTATTTGTTATTACATAATTTTAATTGTAACTGTTTATTGTATACAAAACCAAAACTGAACAGGGATTTTATACATGAAATGTGGCTTTGTCATCTTGCCTTGCCTTAATATGTTGAGTACAAAATTTCTAAGTTCCCATCGTAGGTAAGAGGGTAAAATTTACAGATACAAACATAATTTCAGCTAATCAGCACTTTTAATCTGAAACTGCCAGGATGGTAAATTTCTAACCTCTTCTAAATCTTACTTTACTGTACGAGTACCTTGCATTTGACTACACAAGGCGTATTTCTCAGCTTAATTACGAATAATTTCAACAATAAATAATTTGTACTGAACAGTGTTCAAACTTCATCGGTAAAATTTAATTATATGGGTGTGAACACAAAGAAAACGGTTCGGTAAATTGTGTCAATTTTAACATAATTTTACGGTCCCTACTAATAAGGAACATGGGCAAGTTTGCAAACATTATATTGGAGAACTAATTTGTCGCCTACGATAGCGTGATGACGTGAGACTTGTAATTTGATTATAGCGGCCCCTCCGGCTGCTTGTTACACCGAACAGTAATTTTGCTGTGTAATTAAGTTTGGCAAAGAAGAGTGAGCACCGCATTAATATTCAAAGTTTAGTTTTGTAGTCTACATTTGAGCCTCAGCCTTTGTATTTCACCAAGGTCTCTGTACTTCGTCCAGACGGCTTATATTATTCTGTGGTGTGATGCCCTTAATACGGATTTTGTTGTTATCGTTAATAGTAAGTTAGGGTTTTGTCTTTGATGACTTTTTGTAGATGACGGACTTCAGCTCATATTTATCGATCTTGTGTGTTTTTGTCATTGTGTAACAAAAATATTGATTTAGAGACAATACAACAATGTAAGAAATATCATTCTAATGTTTTCTGTAACTCATTATGACGAAATATACATACCTATTATTATAATTTTCCTGCAGCAGCATTTTAAAAGTTTTTTTATCAAACCTATCACTGTATATTGTACTGTACTACACTGTATTACACTGTACTACACTGTATTACACTGTACTACATTACACATTATTACTACTGTATTACACTGCATATCACAGTATATAAAATTAACTTACGATATAATGCTAATTTTTAGATTTTTACTTGACACTTTATTGTATTTTAGTAGTTATAATACTCATTGTCTATTTTGTTTATATTCGCTTATATGTTCATGCGGCTGGATATAGCTAAACTAACGCCGGCGTTTAAAACATATTCTATACCTCTGTGTTTATCTGTGAATACAAAATGAAGTATTTTGATTAATTTGATATGAAACAATTTTTTAGGGAGTTCGCCTCCCTAAAAAATTGTTTTAGCATTTCTTAGCATTCCATGAATTCACTGTGTGGGTGCCGGGTCCATTGCGTAGCATAGAGAATAACACCGAGCAGATCCCGCGCCTAGTGTCATGACTGTAGGTTTAAGGGGCCCCTTCCCGATGTTCATCAAAACTCGCATTTTCCTCATGACCAACTATGTGTGCACAACTACTTGTGACACGACGAATATTTTTTCTAAATCATCCCCATTGTCACAACTAAGCCATTTTTCATTAATAGTTCCTATATACACAACTAATTACAATCAGTGTTCAAAGTTTAAACGATATCGTTATACATAGCATTTCACTACTCTTGTTTGTGTCCCTGCCCAGCCAAATCTGGTATGAACCTGCTAATGCGGCTGTTTTAATTGTAAAATTTGTTGATATTTTTAAGTACAGATTTAAATAAAACAGAATGACTAAAACAGCGCAGTACTTAAATTACGGCCTAAACTCGGCACATCTCAACTTACTAGTTTATAAACATTTCTTTTACTATAAGCCAAAGGGCCGTTTTTTCCTCCTAATTACACCCTGAAGTTTAACATTTTAATCTCAGTCAGGAATTTGAAACTCAAGTTTAGCATTGCCTAATTTTGTTTGTTATATAATATATAGAACATTGTAGTTATTTATCGTTACGGTGACATGCATTTGATTGTGAATGACATAGTTCGGTGTAATGACCCCCTGTTGGTATAGTTAGTTTATTGTTTAAAGTGACGACAACAACTACAGACATTACAGTTAAACCGTTCTCGATTAGAATGCATGACAGGGCTCCCAATTGTCGAAATTTTGCGTTAATAGGAACGTAAAGCATCGTTCAATCACTACAGGAAATTATTTGTGAAACGTTGTTACATAACGGCATACGCTTCCGCGATGATTTGATTTGAAAATTTTTGTATGCTTCGAGTCTATATTTGAGCGTGTTGTTTCTGTAATGTGCAGAAATACAGTTTGTGCTAAGGGTATGAAACGGGCAGTAAAATAAAAGTAGCATAGTTTCGACTATATGCTTTAATCACAAACAAATGATTTTCAAAAATGGCTGGCAATGGCTTACATTAATTAACACATCCCCACTATTAGGCTGGCGTATTGGCTTGACGGGTCGGGAAAGTTAATATGGCGGCTCAACTATGGCGGAATGGCGCGTAGGCTGACGTCATGTCCTTACACTCGGCCATCCTGCAAAAATTTCTCCGGCAATGGGGAATCGGAAATGGTTGGTCCAGTAAATCAATTAAGTCTTCGGTCTCTGACTGTTCGTCTGAACTACTGCCACTGTCAGACATAACAGCCATATACCTATAAGGCCTTAATGCATCTGCCGAAAGTAATCGTACAAAACTCTCATACCCACGTAAGCCCTTGATACTCCTAATGCGATATGTATCATTCCCCAGTACTTTGATAATTACGTACAGTTATTTGGTTTAAGTCAGATTCTGTTTAAGACAGATTCTGCTTACGACTAATTCTCTTGACGACTGTTAAGACAGAATTACAGGTAAATACAAAATATTATATTTATTTACTTAAAGAATAAAAAAAAATTAGATAGAACGTGCATTAATAAAATATGAAATTGATAATCAAATTATGGAAATATGATCATAAATATTTGGTAACCACCGTTTGCCGCCAAACAAATCAAACAGATAAATAAATCATTTTAAAAATATGACGGATTTGAGGATGTTAATTTATAGATATTCCACTAGTTGATTAAATTTTCTTTATATTTGTAACAAAAAATATATATGTCATCGCTAAAAATATTGAGATAATTGAAACGAAAAATTTATTTCAAAGAGTGTTTCTTTGCAATTTTTTTAACAAGAAACTGCTCTATTTATCCAAAATGTTTTTGGATGTGCGTGAACAGTAGATAATTAGCTGTATATATAAAAAAAATCAACTGTCTAGCATCAGTAATCTTAGAGAGAGAGAAATAATCTTAGAAACAAAAAATAAGCATAATTATGGTAGCTTGCGTCCAGACAGGGCCTTAACACCTCCTTGAGAAGCAGTGGCAGTGGCTGGGCTAGAGTTTAATAAATAACTATGATAGCAATCTGTAACACAACATACCTGGCTAGTTGGCTGTGGCTCCTGGCAGCTTTCAGCCCTTGTTAGGACTTTGCCCGGCGGCAATACGAGGACTTCGGAGCTGAGGTTGACAACTTTAATGTAGCCCTCTTCGCCGCACAGTAGCGTTGCAGGTAGGGAATAAGACACACCGTGCAAATCAGTGACGTGGAGGAGTCACCACATTGTTATCCTTCTTATTGTTCACCACTCGCACTTGAATAATCGAAGAACCAGGTGGAAGTCGCTCTTCATTGACTGTGAAAAAAAAATAGGTACGCTTGACATTGAGGGGTTATTCCGTCGATGCATAACTGAAAATTCACTTCACCTGGGGTCGCAATTAGTCCACCAGAAAATCCTCTCAGCACAACACTCGTCGGGTTGCTTTGAAGAGACAAAGCGATAGCAACTTGCTTGTTTACTACGTTGACCTGGCTTCCAGTATCAATATAAGCCTTTACGTGGACGCCGTTTATTTTCACTATCTTCTGGTAGATTTTATCATTGTAAGGCCTAAGCAAATTCACTTCTTTGACATTAATGCTAGATGTAGATACCTTGTTATTTGAAAATGAACAGCGTGACGCTTTGTGTCCTTGGTTTCCACACTTGAAAAAGTTACCTGAGTCGGGTAGGGAGTAATTTAGCAGCAGATGGCCAGTCTTCTTGCATCGAGGACAAGGATCCGTTTCTGGATTCGCAGCGACAGTCTTCTTATCAACTAATGGCCGATTTGTCTTCAGAATTCCATGTTCATGAGAAGTATTACGATAATCATCGAGAGCGCACAAAAAACCTTCATACAGTTACCCAGGTGATTGACACTGAAATGCTCGTGCATTTGTCTGTAGCGATAGTGGTAGGCCTCGAATAATACAGGAAACACTAGCGTTGACAGATAATTTACACCGAAAACACATTGCAATTTTGTCTTGATAATATTTTGTCATAGTTTCGGAGGGTAGTTTCCTTCGTTGTAATAATTTCTCCAGCATGCAACCATAATCTCTGTTTCGGAAAAGCACGCAATAACATTTCTTTCCACTCAGTCCAAGAATGATTATAATCTTCTAGCAGATTATACCTAGTAGTTTGTTGTATATCTAGTAGTTTGTCCTACAAGTAGAACGATTTTGTAGTCTCGTGAATCCATGCGTGAATTTCACCAATTTGATCAGTTTTTTTTTATCCACACTGCTACTGTGTATTCATCGCTATCAGGATTGAATTCAGGAATCAAAGAGGCGGCACGTGCTGCTTTAGATTTGTTGAAATCGTAATCCTCTTTTTGAAAGTCTCGTATGGCTTAGTCTACCGTTTTCTCGAGAAGATTTTTGAACAACTTCCTCGCAGAGAGAGAAGAGGGGAGAAGAACTTCTATCGTCCTCTTAGCTATCTACTAGCGGTATGCTCGTTGAAGGAGGTGGCGGCGGCCAACGGGCTCGCACTCCGCACCATTGCCGCAATCATGCTGCCGAGCGAGAGGACTCCCACCCCGATGGCTGCCACGAGGTCACGCCTCGGCGCCTCCCACGCCGGGCAGTCCGCCAGCGTGTGCAGCCCTGAGTCCGAGTCCCCGAGCTACCTCATTCTCACTTTACGTTATTGTCATTATTTCTGTGTCAGGATAAAGCTTTGTAAAACTATGAAACAAAGCCTAAACTATTGCTTATTCCAAAGATTGAAGTTTTAACGACGTCATCATCAGCTCTCGTGGCTACTGGCGGAGTCAACTTTGTGAACTTTTCTTATTCATGAGTCAAACAAAAGAATTGTTGGATCAGATGCTTTTCAAACAAAGTTTTTTTTCCGCCAGTGCATTGTTTACGCTGTATCATGCCCGTCATTAAAAGTTGGCAAATTTTTTGGGTAGATGTTAAGATATTGTGATTATTTGGTGTTCACTGTTGACGTAATTTGAGTTTTCCACGACCAATTCTTTTAAGTTGGAAATCTGTTTCAAAAGTTAATTTCTGGCGTTGCGCCATTTTCATCGGTTTTTATCTGCTTCTCTACATAGATGACTGCCATTTCATGTATGTATTGATATGGTATGGTTTTGTATACAGCGCTTCCCAGTTGAAATGTATTTTACGCGGTTAATATATATATATATTTTTCTATTTTGAACAATTTACTATTAACGGTAAATGTTGAAAGTGGGAACTTGCGGGGTAAACTGTTGTATTTTACAGTTGTTCATAGATAACGTTAACTACTTACCGCCCTGTGGGCTTAAAGCCCACCTATTTGCCACGTAGGTGTACTATAAAGAAATACTTATATGAATGTCACTCATCTTATAGAACATCTTATAGAGCGGCATCACAAAGTTAAACAATTCGTCACTTAAGTTAATAAGCTTCCAAAAAAGCAAAACTCATGGAGAATCTATTTAGATTTCACCAAATAAAACGAATAACACTGTTTATCTCAGCAGTCTTTCACATATCCTATCGTTTTTACGACGGTAGCTGGAAGCAATCTCGCGAAATCTACCAACGAAATACAAAAAAAAGAAGGAATAAAATAATAAAGATAATATGGCAAAAGTATTCTTAGGCAAGCTGTATCGCGAATCATCTGAAGGGATCATTTTTCTTTTGTAAGTGTTGAATCGGTTTCAAATCTGCGATGAAAAGAATACCGCTATGATATATCCGAGGATTACACAAACAATATGCGATGACTGCACAATACATTTGGAAATTCTTTCGAGTTTTCTTGTCGGTTTGTTGGGCCTTTGAATTCAATTGTTCGATTTCAGTTTCAAACAGCCATTTGGAAATAGATTGTGTGACAAACAAAATGTACAAGAAACTTATTTCATGAGGCGGTAATTCTGAGCAAGGGTGAAGGGTGTACAGGGCACTACCGAAATCTTCGTGGCCCAAGACAAACTCTGATTAACAGTAACAGACGAGGCTCTGGCGCAAGCTTCGTTGTCGAGGTTGGGAGGTCAGACGGCAGTCGCTACCGTAAAAGCAAAGATAAGCCAAAGTAAGAGACAGATTATAGGAGAGATAGAAGAGGAAAAAAGATTAACGTAGTATTGATGATGTAAGTTATTCTGAGTAATTCGATTTTATTACATTGGATGTTGGATTTGAATTTTCACATTTTAGTAATATTTTTGTTTTCCTTTGTTTTACTTTTATATTTCAAAGCTAAAACAACGTAACAAAATGCTTTTATTCTTTCTAAAACAGATTGTTCTAAAACACACTACGCGCTGGACGTGATCCGTGACCGTTAAGCGTTCCTTGTGACCGTCAGGATGGTTGGACCAAACGAGATATGTACATGAGAGCATGTGCCTGTTTAGTATCTTCGCGTTAAGAAATCTATCAAAGACCAAAAGTGGTCAGCAAACCTGCCATCAGAATGGCTGGCCCAATAGGTACCAAACAGTGCACATGGTCTCAAGTGTATATCTCGTTTGTTCCAGCCATCCTGACGGTCTGGCGTTCCTTAGTTCTCAAGCAAAACCAACATTGTTTATATGTAAGTCTTGAAATATTAACTGCCCTTTTTACAACTCCAATTACTTAGATCCAACGTATTACGTAAGTCTAATAACTAATATTTAAAAAATCCGTTCCCGCAGGGGGAACGCATAGGTAGATTTCGTGAGGGGTGTGTGTTGGGTAACCTCCTCGAGTGTCGCTCTGATTCCGATCCCGCTGCCGTCCGGGGGAACGGAATCGGAACGGCCGGTACACCCTGGGCGGCGGTCAATGGCTTCCCCTTCACCCCTTCATAGGGTTGGCATTGATCGTCGGCCAATACCCAACGTGGCGGGAACACATCGCTCTCCGTACTCCTCTGCTTTCAGAGGAGACAGGATGAGCGATGCTGTTAGTGGTGAGATGGCCCAGGGTCAGCCGGGGTGCGAGGGATATGCTCTATGGGTAACCTTACACCCCGGCGTCTGAAGACCCGAGACGGCGTGCGGTTTTAGTCGGTGCAAGCCCGACATAACCGCCCCCGCTGGCCGGCGGGGGGGTATCCGAAGGGATTTCCGCACGATAAAAAAAAAAAAAAGGTAGATTTCGTGAAGCACGGTTAGAAATATTTTTTGCCCCTCTATGACCTATGCTTCTTCTATGACCCACGCCGAGCGCATTTTTAACATGTTTAATTTATTTTTCTCGAAAACCGTAACTTTTAGCGAAAAACTTTTCAGACATTTATTTTAAATTAACAATGGCCTATCGATTAAAAATGTTTCCGACGGCAAGAATGTTCACCGGTTAGAAGTTATGATTTTTTTCCCGAAAAATTTTGGTTTTCCCCCGTCCACTTTTAGTTAAAGTTTTAATCTTACAGGTTTATAATTAAAAGTTGTTGGTATTCATGTATACTATGGGATAAAATTAGAACGGTTCGAATATCTTTCATGGAACGTGAAATTTTGAGGAAAAACTGATTTCACAAAAAGTGAGGCCTTCTTACGGAATACTAGCCTCTGTGGCGTAGCGGTAGTTGTTTCGACTGCTACGACCGGGGGCGCGGGTTCGATTCCCGCTCAGTGCAAATATTTGTGAATATGTCTATTTGCATTGGTCTTGGTGTTTCTATGTATAATATGTATGTATTTACAAAAAAAAAAGTATATAAGTATGTTTATCCGCGTTCTAGAACCCATAACACAAGCTAGTTAAACTATGCTTACTTTGGGTCTAGAAAGCGCTGTGTAGAATGTCGTAGAATATTTATTATTATTATTTATTATTACTAGCCAGGTCAGTCTTAGGATGGATGACTTAACATATTGAGAGCCCTCCGTGCCTCGAAGAGCACGTTAGGCCATCGGTCCCAGTAGCCATACGAATATCTATGGCAGTCATTACGGGTAGTTACGCGTCCTTTTAAATCCGATAACTGGTCTAACTACAGAATTTCAGTATCGCCAATGGTTTGTGGTGGTCAGATATCAGTCGCTTGACGGAACTATCAAACTTCGGCCGCTTCGTAGTTATACTGACAAGCCGACCCCAACGAGGTTTGTAAAAGGCTCAGAAGATAAGGCTGAAGTATATACTCAAGTTTTCTCTCCCTCGGAGGTTGGCAGATTCAACAGCCTGCTATGTGCTTCCTCTGTCGTCTCAAACCTTAACCTATCATCAAATCACCTAACGTATTTTTTCTTATTTATTATATGATAATATCCTCACTAAGCCGGGTATAAATGCTGAAAAATGAGGAAGTTACCTTGTAACAAATATTTAATATATTACTGTCAAGTTCTATCTACCAAATATGACTTTTGATAGTCTGCTTAACAATCACACACACTACTGAATTGGGATTGAATAGAAATGAGTATCTTGTTTAGAAGTGACAATTGGACAATTTGAGCGTAACTTTCGTGGCAGATATCCCGAGTCTAACTTGTATAACACGATTATAGGTTATATATATTATTGACATATAGAATCAGCAAGCTGAAGTGGCAGTGGTCCGGCCATATCTCGCGAAGAACCGACAACCGCTGAGGTAAACGTGTTCTTGAGTGGAGACCGTGACTCGGCAAACGTAGTGCAGGACGCCCTCCGGCCAGGTGGGATGACGATCTGCGAAAGACTGCAGCCAGATGCTGGATGCGGCAAGCTGAAGACAGGGCGCTATGGCGCTCATTAGTGGAGACCTATGTCCAGCAGTGGACTAGTATAGTTTGACGATGATATGATACAGCTCAGGTGTCATAGTGTGACGGAGCTATACACGGTGTATAGCTCTATCTATTTTCCTCGGCTGAGCTGCTCGAAACTGAATTGTTTATATCTTGTCGTGGTAAGGCTATAAACTGCAGTTATAATTACTAAATATAATCTAGTTTGCCTTTAAAGTGTCTGAAACCCCAGGGTTTCAGACACTTTGAAGGCAAACGAGATTAGGTCCCCTCCTATTATTTGTACTTCTACTTTTGTTTATGCCGTCTTTCCTATAAATCTCGAGAGTAAAGCCATACAAGATTTTATTCTGACATAATGTACAGACAAAAGTTGGTTAGTACTTAAATATTTACAAACCTTTTTAGGGTTCGGTAGCCAAATGGCAAAAAGCGGTACCCTTATAGATTCGTCAAGTCTGTCTGTCTGGTCGTCCGTATGTCACAGCCATTTTTTTTACATAGGAATACATGAACCAATAGTGAATGTTTACGTACTTTTATAATCCCTAGAGAACAAAGTTCATATATTATTATGCATGTTTTATTTATTATTTCATGAAAGGGTTAAAAGCCAAGGTGATCAATAGATTAGAGTTTGTTAAGCGACTTCTGCCGTTGACTGTACATAGCTCGATGTAAAAAAAACGGAGTAGAATACTTAGAAGTAACTTTCAGAATGTCTCAAGTTTCATTAATTATTGTCCAAAACAATCTTGATTTCCCCAGTCAGTTGCTAAGCTAAAAATGCTATAACAAAACAAAGTCCCTACTGCTATATATCTTACGGTCCTAAGGAACAACCGCAAAGGGAGATAAAAAAATAAATGGGCTATTTACACTTGTGCATGCCATTTTATTTAAAAGCCGCCCTGAATTGCGTAGCAGGGAGACAATAACTTAGAATCAGTAGGTCTACCATGAAGCATACATCCGAAGTTGCGTTCCGAAGTATCGTGCAATCGGTACCATACAACGCATTTATCTCGTAATCGGGCCCGAAGATGGCACGTGACACTTCGTTCGTACTAAACCCTACCGAGAGAAAGAACTTCATGGTAGATGCTACGCCTTTCGTTCTTATTCGTGCGGGCCTGTTGGGTGTACGTTTCATGGTAGATTGTCTGTTTTATATATATGGGGTGACATGGCATAATTATATTCGGCGGAATCACATTTAAGGATCTACTGATTCTGCATAGCGCAATGGAAGTTTTTTCACACTGATTTGAATATGTACAATATCCCAACCTTAGAATCATAACATATAGCTGTTGCTCGCGGCTCCACCCGCGTGGAGTTCTGCTTTTATTCCCTCAACCCATAGGCACCTATTCCAAGGCTAAAAAGTAGCCTGTGTTTTATTCCAGAGTATAATTTATCTCTGTACTAAATTTCAGCCTGATCTGTTCTGCCGTTTAAGCGTACCTAATTGAGTAACAAACATCCAAAATATTCACACACTTTCAAATTTGTAATACTAACTGTCCCGCGCGACGCACAGGACCCTTTTCCCGGGATGAAAAGTGGCCTACTTATGTTCTATTCCACACCAAAAGTTATCTCTTTGCCAGATTTCATCCAGATCCGTTTTTTACAATTATAATATTAGAAAATATTCATACCAATAACCATCTTCCTAAGAAGTAAAATATGTTCTGCAGTATAATATTAACATTACTTTCAATATAAAGTCTATGAAACCTATACGTATTGTGTTGATGCAGTGAACACCGCAACGCGAGCTACAATGAAATCATATTTATCAGATTCAGCTCCATTTATCTACTTCGTGAAGTAGATAATGACAGTAGCTTGCACACATAGCAACGCAGCTTGCTTGTGTGCGGATATACACACACATGCCAGCGACGAATGGCATCTCTGTATGCAGATAACTTTGATAACTGTGCATAGATGCCTGGCAGAGAAAATGGCACAGATAAACTGTGTGTTAATTTCTGCTAGGCATCTATGCACAGTTTTAATTAGGGTCAATGTGATTATGGTTCCACTTTAAAATTAAATTTATTTGTTGGTTGAGTGTTTAATCTTAAGTGCTGAATGTTGATTCGTACAAATACACCGAGACACGCTGCATTAAACGGGTTGCCCTTCAGAAAATTTGTTCGCGACGTAGCATGCTGCGGGCGCCATCGATGGACACTGATGATGCCCGTTCAACACTCTCCTCCTTGCGTCGATTTCCTCAATTCTGAGGGTCGTGACCACTACCATGGTTCACTTTTCTGCGCACTATATTGCGCCATCGGTGCCTATCCTCCGCGGCATGTAGAGCGTCGTAGAGTTTGTTGGACTCAAGTGTGGTGCGGACTTGATCAGACCATCTAATCGGACTGCGGCCTCTGGGTCTCTTCCCTTCTATCTTTCCAGTCACAATTAGTTTTTCGAGATTATCGCCGTCTTTCCTTGCAATGTGTCCGAAGTATTCAAGGATCCTCTGTAGACAGATGGTGGAGAGTCTTGTCTTCACATTGAGTTTTTTTAATATTGAAGCGTTTGTCCTACGAGCAGTCCAAGGGATCCGCAACATTCTCCTCCAACACCACATCTCGAAGGCGTCGATGCGTTTTCTGTCCGCAGCTTTCAGCGTCCAGGTTTCCACTCCATAAAGGAATATGGAGAACACCAGAGTGCGGACGAGTCTGGACTTCGTCTTTAGCGAGATGTTCCTGTCCTTCCAGATGCGTAACAACTGGGTCATGGCATTTTTGGACATCCCAATCCGTCCACGCACTTCCGCCTCACAAGAACCGTTCTTACTTACAGTTGAGCCCAGGTATATGAAACTGTCTACTACTTCAAGGTCAAGTGTCCCACTGAGCTGTATGCTGTTGAAACGATCCACCACCATAATCTTTGTTTTGGATCGGTTTATTGCAAGCCCTAGGTCTCTGCTGATGCGCTCCATCCTCTCCAAGATGCTCTTGAGTTCATCTTCGTTTGCGGCTAGGAGGGTCGTGTCATCCGCGTATCGGAGGTTGGAGATTTTGACGCCCCCTACGCTGACGCCACCATCCCAGCCATCACAAGATTTCCGCATTATATATTCACCGTATGCGTTGAAAAGAATGGGAGACAAAATGCAACCTTCTCGGGTTTAAAGGGTTTTGAAAGTGTGTCCTCGATCCTGACGGTGCTCTGGCAGGTGTTGTATAGAGTTTGGAGGAGTGCTGTAAGGTGCTTAGGTACCCCTAGTTCCAGTAGGACTCTCCACAAGCTTCCCCAGTTAACGCAGTCGAATGCCTTGCAATAATCGACAAAACACAATATCATCGATGTGTCGAACTCATAAGCCTTTTCGATTAGTTGCCTGATGTTTAATATTTGTTCGCGTGTTCCTCTGCCTTTGACAAAACCTGCCTGTTCTTGAGGTATTTGCCAATCTAGAAAGTGACGAATACGGCAGTTTATTATGTGAAGCAGGATTTTACTGGCATGCGAAATTAGGGAAAGTGTCCTGTAGTTATCACATTTGGCCTTCGAACCCTTCTTGTGTAATGGTATGATGATGGACTCGGCCCAGTCCGTTGGCCATATGCCCGTGCCATTTTTTTTGGGTTAGTTGACCGCCGCCCAATGCTCGGCGTTGACATTTTACGGCAGGTAGGTCTCTCCTTGACCAACCCTCCTCCTTTCTCATCCGGGCTTGGGACCGGCAATGGCGGAGTTAACACACAGTTCAACACAACACATGTCAAAATAATTAAAATGTTATTTTTTTATCATAAAGATCATGTCACATTTCCATCCCCTCGAACAAACGTACCCATCAGGCTGTTGGCGTTTCCCCGCTGAATGCATAGGGACACATTTTGGGTTAAATATTGAATCGAACCTGGGTCCCGTCCTCCACTCCGCAGTTGGTGCCCCAATTCGGCCATGAATTTTCTGGTCTCAGAGCCCCATGGACCCGCTGCCGCCACTGCGCACGGGACGAAAACATACCCCGTGGTTTCAAGGGTAGCGTACTTGTTATGCTTGCCCAAAACCGGGGACCGCCCGCACCGGCCGTCCTCTAAGGGGTAGATAGGTGGCAGGACGCGAAAGTGCAGACGCACGTAGCGTCCCATATTAGGGAGCTACCTCTCCTCCACGTAATAGGAGTAAGTCCGTCGAACCGCTTCCCGTCAGAACGTAACGTGACAGGCCAATGGGCTCCAGGACGCAGGGGTTGTTCGCCGAATCAAACGCCCTCCTTAAGACCTCATAAATGGCGTGGTGCCGCGGTCTTCGACATTTTATATTATTTATAGAATAACAAGCTGTTATTTACGGCTTCACCCGCGTGAGACACTATAAGACATTCATAACTGAAACGCATTGCAATTAGTTTACAATCAATATTCTAAATATTCCTACATATCAAAGTTCTATTCAAGTTGTATTGTTTGTAAGTGACTTCGATGTGATCTAGGGAGCAATTGCTGCATTGCGGTATGATATACAGATATTGAAGACGCGTACATGAAATTCATTTCGAAATTTGTTTGTAGGTCATACAAATTATTTTCCAACTATCACAATCGAAATATTCTATAATAGTTCGAATAGATACACTGTAGAGTAAGAAAGTGATACACAATAAATCGAAATATAATATAAAATATGAGAAGATTTACGCAGGGCCGCGTAAAAATTAAAAGAAAGAAAGAAAGAATTCAAATGGTGATAGACGTTGATAACAATTACTTCGATGTAAAATTTGCTCGATATTTTATTATGACGATCATTTTAATCGTTTAAATCAACTAAAAAGTTACGGGTGATGTATTACTATAATAATAATAATAAATATTCTACGACATTCTACACGACGCTATCTAGACCTAAAGTAAGCATAGCTTAACTGGCATGTGTTATGGGTTCTAGAATGCGGATAAACATACATAGATACATTTTTATATTGTAAATGCATACATATTATACATAGTAACACCCAGAACAAAGCACATATTCATACATACAAATATTTGCGCTGAGTGGGAATCGAACCCGGGACCTCCGACGCGACATAACAGTCGAACGCTCTAATCCACGCCATGAAGGTCGTCAATGTTCTTGCAGCTGCGTGCTAGCTTTTATGATATTATGCGGAACAGTTCACAATAAAAAATAATGTAAAAAACAATTTTTCGCTCTAGGAAGTTACTCGATTCGTTTGTCGTTCAAACATTGAACGCTGCGTCCGTATCACAGGTGCGTTGAACACACCCGTGCTCACGGTCCATACCCCTGTACGCGCTCTAGTGGTTTCTCGACATGCTCGTATAGGAGTATACATTTCATATACTGGATTATTATTACAAAAAATGACAAATCTATGAATATGAGGTACATATGAAATTGGGGTGTGTGTTGGGTAACCTCCTCGAGTGTCGCTCCGATTCCGATCCCGCTGCAGCACGGGGGGAACGGAATCGGAGCGGCCGGTACACCCTGGGCGGCGGTCAATGGCTTCCCCTTCACCCCTTCATAGGGTTGGCATTGATCGTCGGCCAATACCCAACGTGGCGGGAACACATCGCTCTCCGTACTCCTCTGCTTTCAGAGGAGACAGGATGAGCGATGCTGTTAGTGGTGAGATGGCCCAGGGTCAGCCGGGGTGCGAGGGATATGCTCTATGGGTAACCTTACACCCCGGCGTCTAAAGACCCGAGACGGCGTGCGGTTTTAGTCGGTGCAAGCCCGACATAACCGCCCCCGCTGGCCGGCGGGGGGGTATCCGAAGGGATTTCCGCACGATAAAAAAAAAAAAAAAAGGTACATATGAAATTGCCGTTTTTCTTAAAGAAATTGGAGGAAACCCAATTTTCAGTACTAACATTTTTGTATTTTTATATTAATGACAAATCCAAATTTTATGATTTTTTTTGTGTATGAATGAGACAACATTAAGTTAACAAACAGCAACTTTTATTACATTTTTGAAAAGTGACAGCTGTTAAGTAATACGAAATTTATCATCAAAATGGATAGCATTGATAGGAAGTACTGTTTTTGAAGATCGAATTAATTTATCAAGCGGCCAATAAAAACAAAATTGAATACAGAGTTGTAAAATCTTGAAATCAACTTTCAAACTAAATATAAATAATGGAAATAGCTATTAAATTACAGGAATAACGAACTCATGAACTTGTAAGAAAATTTTGGCAATTTCATAGGCCTATAATATACATGATGGCGTTAATTCCCGTTGATATTATTGTATATGAAAAATCCGGTTACAAAACAGTAAAGCTAATTCTTTTGCAAATGGGTTTTTAAATTTCCCCCATTCCCTTCCCTCCTTTCTTTCCCCCATTCATTTTGAATCTACTTTTATTTGATACTCAATCGATTTGCAAACTTAAAAAAAATCATTTTGGCATTCATTTATTATAATTATAATATACTCAGTGACATTTTCGTAATAAAGACGAGTCTAACAGCATAACACCATTCATCAAAATCGGTTCAGCTCTTTAGAAGTTATAAGCGAACTTAGGAACAGACATACATGTATACAGCACAAACACATAACCTCCCTTTTTGACTTCACCGTAGTCGGGTAATAAATTCCTAGTTTTCCCTCAACTATTTCATGTCATGTGGAAATGTAAGCACCCAAAAAAATAAATCATATCGTTCACAGTTATAGGCGTAAGTGAAAGGATAATAAATTATAGGGCCATTCAGTATCTCCGGCGGTAGAAATTATAAGCGAACATAGAGACAGACATACATGCATACAGTATATACAAACACATTTTTTTTAATATTTAGGACACGTCAATTTGACTTCACCTCGCCTGATGGTAAGCTGAAGGTAAAGTCTCAGGAAAGAGGGTCACCATTACATACACGTACCATAATAACAATGGTGGCACTCAGCTTGACGGCCTCATCAGAAGAGAATTGTCGTCGCAGCACCGCGTGACACCCACCGGTCCCACTAGTGCTGCGACCACAATCCCCCTGCCCGGCTATGCACTTGCTGACCCCTGAACGCAATCAAGCCGAAATTGGATTACTATGGAGGGTTTTTCGCAATCGTGCACGGTGATACCTTATTTTTTTTTTTTTTTCGTGCTTACCCTGCCGAATTTTGGGACAAATTTGTGTCATAAAATTTCTACCACCAGTAAAATAACATAACCACCCTTTTTGACTTCACCGTAGTCGGATAGTAAATACCTAGGTGATACGTTTTAACTCAAGTATTTCATGTCATGTGGAAATGTAAGAACCCAAAAAAATTAATCATATCGTTCACAGTTATAGGCGTAAGTGAAAGGATAATAAATTATAGGGCCATTCAGTATCCACGCCGCAATAGCGGCGGTAAGGCCCATCATGGAGGATTGGCTAGAGAGGCGACACGGAAGCCTCTCGTACCGACTGACGCAGGTGATCTCCGGGAAGGGGTGCTTCGGGGACCACCTGCATCTGATCAGGAAGGAGCGAACGCCTGAGTGTCATCATTGCGACACGAGCGAGGACTCAGGGCTGCACACGCTGGCGGCGGCGTGGGAGGCGCCGAGGCGTGACCTCGTGGCAGCCATCGGGGTGGGAGTCCTCTCGCTCGGCAGCATGATTGCGGCAGTGGTGCGGAGCGCGAGCGCGTGGGCAGCCGCCACATCCTTCTGCGAGCATGTAATGCTCGCGAAGGCGATGGCGGAGCGCGCCCGGGAGAGATTTAAAACTCTCCCGGCCCGCCGAGCCCGCAACTTGCTCGCCGCGCGTCGCAGGCGACTCAGGCGCCGGAGGTCGCTTAACGACCTCCGTCCTCCATGAGCGCAGGCCTGGGGGTGACAGGTGAGGCCGCCTGTCACCCCAGCAGAAGCAGGCCGGGACGGTGGGGCGACTATCGCCCCTCCCCCAAACCGGGGCAAGACGGGGACACCGTGGTTCCCAAACCCGACGGGGCCATCTCGAAACCGGAGATGGCCCAGGGTCAGTCGGGGTGCGAGGGATATGCTCTATGGGCAACCTTACACCCCGGCGTCTGTAGACCCGAGACGGCGTGCAGTTTTAGTCGGTTCAAGCCCGACATAACCGCCCCCGCTGGCACGCGGGGGGGGGGTATCCGAAGGGACTTCCGCACGAAAAAAAAAAAGGGCCATTCAGTATCTCCGGCGGTAGAAATTATAAGCGAACATTGAGACAGACATAGAAGCATGCAGTACAAACACATAACCACCCTTTTTGACTTCACCGTAGTCGGATAGTAAATACCTAGGTGATACGTTTTTCCTCAAGTATTTCATGTCATGTAGAAATGTAAGCACCCAAATAATAAATCACATCGTTCACTGTTATAGGTGTAAGTGAAGGGATAGTAAATTATAGGGCCATTCAGTATCTCCGGAGGATCTTTAGTCCCTTCCGTCCCGGTAATGGGCTTAAAAAATAATGCTGCACTAATAGGAAAAGGACTTGCCTGCAAGTTTTGGTTCTTTGGGAGTTTTAGTGTTAGATTTTTTTATTAACGATCCATCCAAGCTAAACTGCTTGTGTTAAGAGTGGGTTCAAGTCGGTAGTGTAATGGCCAGGATTGAACCTGGGTATTCTCGATCGCAAGCTTGACTCCTTGAGCACTAAGTTACAGACGCTTATATTCTATTATATAGTTCATTTTGTAGTTATAGCTTAGTTAGTTAATAAAGTGCATATTTTTATGGCATTGAATATTTACCCATATTATCTACGAGATCGAATCAGAAATGCGGAGATCCGTAGACGAACTAGAGAACAACATAGCAGAGCGAGTCAGCAAGCTGAAGTGGCAGTGGGCAGGGCACATGGCTCGGAGAACCGATGGCCGATGGGGCAGAAAGGTTCTTGAATGGAGACCATGTGACGGCAAGCGTAGCGTAGAAAGGCCTCCCGCAAGGTGGACAGACGAACTGTTATAGAGCGCAGGGACTCGATGGATGCAGGCCGCTGCAGACCGGTCAAAATGGAAGTCAATGGGGGAGGCCTATGTTCAGCAGTGGCCTTCCTACGACTGATATGATGATGATGATGACCAATATATATATCGCAAAGTCTTTCGGTTATCATTAAGAGTATGATTTACACAATATCTCACTTTTAGAATTCAAAATTTTCACCCGCGACAAGAAGATATTTTTAAGTTTATATCACCACTAAAATCATCGTGGTAAATTGAAATACAAGGAATTTCGTACTGGTGATATACGAGACGAAGTAGAAACTTTGTGCTTGATATTTATAAAATTGTGAACTTTTATAAAATGAACGACATTACAGATCCATGACTTTTTATTGTAAGTAGAAAACAGCGTAGCAACTCTACGACTGGCTACGAACTTTCCTCGTTTATTAAAATGCTTTTCTTGAGTCATTAAACACATGAAGAACAATATCGACTTTTTTAAATCGTATTACGTCACGGAACAGAATTGTAGAGTGTTTGTACACGCTGCCTCTGGAGTGGTCAGTCGACCAGACATAATGACGTCATTAACTCCATACTCCACGAATGTAGAAATAATTGTATCTGTATTCTTGACTGAACAAGTTATAGAGGTATTTATCTGTACATTTTCATGTGTACATAATATTTAATATCTGGGTGACCGAACATTGCTCGGATTTTTTTATTGACCTTTTTTTAAAAATGAAACCTAGTTAGATCGATCGCCCCCGAAGCCTCCTGTATACTCAATTTCATGAAAATCGTTGGAGCCGTTTCCGAGAAGGTATTAGATGAATAGTATCATAATATAATAACTTTATTTATAATCACACATTTACCTTTGAAAGATTAAGCAAACGAGTGGTTACACCCACACCTTATTACAATTAGCTATATTTTTGTTCTAACGTAATAGAGGATGAGCCTGTTGCTGTCTAACGGGCATAGTTTAAGACTCTATGTTTCATCGTTTGCAACCCAAAATTTGCACTTTGGAGTTTGGGATCCGCTTATTGTCTTTGATTGACTTGTCGGCGTTTCCGGGAGCGACTAGCGTCTGACCTCCCAACCCCAAACGGACCCGTTGATTTGCAGGTAAGTTTGGCTGGGGTCCTAAAGGTGTTAGAAGGGCCCTTCACATAACTATTAGAACTCGTGAGTATGTTGATTATCTCGATAGGGTAATAATAATTCTAGCACACATGTCTAGACTCACTTGGTACTAACTCACCCGTTCGTATGAGGCTGTATTTTGTGTGCGGGGGGAGCAATCCCAACATGGTGTGGTTTCTCTTATTATGGCGATCGGTTTTTTCGGGACACGACCGATATGTTATTAAGGGCAGTACAATTTTATAGGTGTTCCAAATAACTTCATTAATTCTTACGGTATTGGACGCGATATGGGAATATTTTGTGACTTGTTTTGTGAAGTTTAATATTTGTGTGTGTCCTCACACATACAAAGGTGTGTGTGTGTGTTAAATTATGATGTACAGTCAACGACAAAATTAGCTTGACAATACTAAGGCAATCCAAAGGTATGTATACATTATCGCGTTAATTCCCGTTAAATTATTGTATGTTAGCTTAACAAATTCTAATGTATTTAATCACCTTAGCTCTTAAACCTTTTATAAAACAATAAACATAAATATTAAGTTTGTCCTTTGGGCATTATAAAATTACTTATACAGTTATTATTGGTACACGTATTCCAATATAGAAAAAGGATTGTGAATATTTTAGCATTAATCAACTTTTGTCGTTGACTATACAAGCAATTCGCCCTCGCTTCGCTTAGATTTATATGAGTTTTTTTTTAAACTCAAACCATCTTAATTTACATATAATATAGTCTATGTCCATCGAGAATAATTCACCTTACAAATAAATAAATGAATTATG
Organism: Cybosia mesomella; assembly: GCA_946251805.1. Lineage (NCBI taxonomy): Eukaryota > Metazoa > Arthropoda > Insecta > Lepidoptera > Erebidae > Cybosia > Cybosia mesomella. Next base: position 9,243,616 of record OX276406.1, read on the forward strand.
TTTTTCAATAAGAGCAGTGGTTCCGAAGATTACTCCAAACAAAAATGCACCTTACAAATGGTGAAAGAACTTTTCAATATAAGCAGTGGTTCCGAAGATTACTCCTACATATAAACAAAATTCGGCCTCTCTGTCTTCATAATATTAGTATATATAATGTGAAACGACAGTATTCTGCATTATTATAGATAGAGAATATTATTCTGTTACGCTGATTCTCCTATCAAGAAACTTTAATATAGGGTACTGCATATATACAGTCAAAACATCTGACGGTGATAGGAGTAAACACCGATCCCAAATACCCGGAGTACATGAACAGTGAAGAAACAAGTTTCTACCTGCTGGCAGAATGTCCTATGTACTTATTGTTCAGATGGGAACTCCTGGGATCGGACTGACTGGACGAAGAAGACCTAATTAATCTGAAGGTTGAACAGATGATCAGATTCATTAAGGATACAAGAAGTTTCGACGGGCTGCCGTGAGTGAGCTGGATCAACCACACTCTCCCTAATGGGAGAACTGGGGAAATGGACAAAGTGGCAAGCATCATAGTGGGTAGATCGTCCGTCTGTTTACCAGTGTCCCCGTTAGAAATAATTATTATACTATATAGTCTAATCTTTTTTCCAATAAGGTGGATAGAGACCACATCTTCCCACTTTTTACGGAAAATTTGCAGCAATATACTGCTGTGTGTATATTAAATTGCATATGCAGAAAAAAAAACAAGAATAATAGGCCGAAACTATTGTATAAGAGTTACATCACACGAGCAACCGCTCGATGTAAACAATAATAGAACTTTAGATAATAACATGGTGCGAAAAAAATTAATAAACATGAGTTTCGATAACATGATAAAATTATAATGCCCTATTGAGATGTAGAACGCTTTAAGTCAGCGATTTCTTTCAATATATAATGAATGTTATAAAAATAGAAAAGTAGTATACAGCAACTAAGAAGAAGAAGTTAATGATAAAAGAAAGAGACAGGTTGTTTGATATATGGAGTGAGGCTAAAGCGTCTTAATTATAACAAGTGTCAAAAAGCCATTAATAAAAGTAGACATAAATATGAAAGGGAATGTACATTAGAATGCAAAAATAATATAAAAAAGATTTGGGAAAAGTAAATAATATGTTGGGTAATACAAAACAATCTTTAGATACTGTCATACTGTCTAATATGGAAGGACAACAAAATTTTTAAAAATATATGTGACCAATTTGCGAATACTTTTTCGAAATAAATAAATGACATAAATCACCTATGTGGCGATATATTTTTAAATAGGGAATCCTATGTGAAACCACCGGAACTTGCAGTGAAATTAAAAAAAAAAAACAAATAATTCGCAACAAGTCACCCGGGTGCGATCTCATTCGTATGTCCGACTTAAAACTGATAGTCAATAAAGTGAGTCCGGTGTTAGCTAAGCTGGTAAACTTGTCTGTATTGTACGGTAAATTTCCCAACCAATTAAAAGAATCAATTGTCCGCCCAATCTATAAAAAAGGTGATCGTAAAAATGTTTCCAATTACAGACCAATAGCCATTTTATCAAGTGTCGACAAAATGATGGCGAAATGTTTAGTTAGTGTATTAAATGAGTATCTAGTAAAGAATAAAATTTTACATAGTAGTCAACATGGTTTTATAAAAGGTAGCAGTACAAATACGCTAATGTCGCAATTAACTGACGAAACTAACAACTATCTGGAAGAGAAGAAAATAGTAATTTTAACATTCTTTGATAACAAAAAAGCATTCGATACTTTAGACACTAACACCCTTCTATGCGCAATGGAGGAGTGCGGTGTGGGAAAACCACTGAATCAATGGTTCAGTGATTATCTCACAACCAGTTCCTACCGCGTGAAGGTGAGCAATACATACAGTGACAAGATAATGGTTAACTGCGGGGTAGCTCAGGGATCTGGATGTGGAGCTGTCAGCTACCTGATGCACGTAAACAGCCAGTGCAACGTGCTGCAACACTGCAACGGGCTGGCACCGACATAAGTAGATGGATTCAACAAGACATAAACTCGGTCGTGAAATGGTCCCACGACAATTGGATTGTACTAAACACAGAAAAAACCAAATTACTTGTAATACATTCACCCTACTTACAACTCCCCTCCACACAATCTTAACTGTACACATACGAATTTTCATGCTTTCATAATAAATTATTAAACTGTAACTGTAAACCTATTAAAATAACTAACTCTGTAAATTACCTTGGCATGAAAATCGACAGTAAATTTTCATGGCTTCATCATATAGAAAATATTTGTGATAAGCTTAGAATACTATTAAGTAAATTTTATCACCTTAGTTATAAGGTTCCTATCAGTATACTAAGATGTATATATATGTCACTGGTGGATTCAATAATAATATAAGCCCTCTATTGTTACGGACTTACATTTAAATCATACATGGAAAAACTAGAAGCAATTCAAATCAGGTTCATAAAATTACTCGTTAGCAAAAAGGTTAAAGAAAAATATAAGTATGATTACACTAAACTCTATAAAATTTGTAAAATCTTACCAGTCACATTAAAACACAAGTACCTACTTTTAGTCAATAATCATGACAATCGAGAGGCTACATAGCCGCCCCGGCGGGGGGGGGGGGGTATCCGAAGGGATTTCCGCACAAAAAAAAAAAAGAATAAAAAAGGCTAACTTGACGAAAGTCACTAATGAATACAACAGTCGCTCGATAAACACCGGCAGATATATTGTTGAAAGAATACACAATTATTACGGTGATAGAACATTGAAAAAACTAATACCTTATTATCTGAGTAGTCTGCCGTTGGATATCAGAGAAGAACCAGACAAATTAGTGTATAAAAAAAAACTTAAAACATATTTTTTAGATTTACTAGAATCATTAAGTATATTTCGTTATCATAACGATAGCGGTTTGTTGTCATTATAATTATGTAAGTGTTATTTAAACAAACGCGATTTGTATTATATTATATTAAAGATTTGTACGGAGACTAGATCACCCAGTCAAACCATCAACTCGGTTTTCAGGGACAAAGAATGTAGCACATGTACATATATAAAATTAATAAAAAAAAAAAAAATGGACAAAACTTCTCATTTTCTTACTATTTTAGAGTAAGTCGTTGTGAAATAGAAACACTGTCAAAGCCTGCCGTCTCTCATGTCAACTTTCATTCCAGACCGAAAATTCGGTCAACCGTTCAGACATTTTAAACGTACATTTTTTAACTGAACTACATTCGGTTTCATTTCTTGGTTATTTTATACTTTCTCAAAATGTCACTTCGATAGAAATGTAACTAATGTCAAACTGCCCTTCTCAGTGATATCGTCAGAGGACTTTTGTCAACAATTTAATGCCAAAAATTCTTTTGACCTTCACCGCATTATGACTGTCCTGTAAATATGGTAAGTGGCCAAGTTCTAGAACTCATTTTCCTCTCTGTGTCTAAGTAATTAGTGAAAGGCAAGTGAATGTTCATATTTTTACTATTGTGCCAATAATAGATAGATAATAATGATAAATATTCTACGACATTCTACTCAACGCTATTTCTCATGAAGTCTTGTTGTATTTTGATTTTTCTTGGAATTAATTACGTGAATGACTGGGTCCCAAGCTGGTGGTACATTCCAACCATCTTCTCTATTAAAATTAGGATGTTATTTAATTTCAATAGCTTCACGGAGCATCCTAGGTAGGAATCGATATTCTTTCGCGAGTATCTGTGGTTTTTCAAATCTTAAGTAATGTTTGGTCCCCTGTTGCACGTGTTCACATACAGCAGACTTTTTCGGGATCAATATAAAATATTAAAAAAACATCAAATAAATCGCTATAGAATCCGTTCAAAATAGTTTTATTTCAATGTGTAACATTCGCGTAAACTTCCGACAATATCATGTAGAATAGTTTAATTAGTTTGTCTTATGGGAATGCGGATCTACATACTTAGATACATTTTGTTATAAATATAAACATAATTACATAATATTATGTAGAAATACCCATACCAATGCATATAGCCATATTCATGCATACGAATATTTGCACTGAGTGGGAATCGAACCCGTGACTTCCGACGTAGCACTCCAACGTTCTACCGGCCGTGAAAGCTTGAAGAATTATATTTATACCCACTAATTATAAAGGTAGGAACTTCGGCAACCAATTACGTATGTATGCTTCCAAACACTCTCAAATGTTTCGCACCTTTATTATATTTTGAGCGACAGCCTTTCTGGAAACCTAATTAATTAAACTCAGTTAGACTTTATTTATTTACTATTTGGAATATGTAATAACTTATTGTTAAAAGCTTTTTCTTTTTTTATTCCATGCTTTGTTTCCACGTGGCCTAAGGCATTAGCATAAATCATATTCATCTTATTTTTTGACCCAACAATGCTCTTAAGAGCCCAAGTCAACCTCATCTGTTAACCAGTAAACCTGGTAATGGACTGATAGTGCTCTTGTGCACGCTTTGCTATCGGGGTTGCGAGGTCAGACGGCAGTCGCTCCCGGAGAAACCAACATGCCAATAAAAAAACTGGTTAAGTGCGATTCGGACTCGCACACTGAGGGTTCCGTACAAAACTTAACGTTGCTGTTGAGCTCCTATTCTTGACAGATGACATAACTACATATTTACGGTTTTCTGTTTTCCCTTTCAAGTAAAGGGAAATGTGCTATAAGACTTTGCTTTCAGAAAAATATCATGATTCTAGCTCAACGGGCAGCTCCCTATGGGTTTTGATTGCCTTGCGATTGGCTAAATATTATGCTGCGTAAACGTCAATATCTTTAGATTGTGTTAACCTGAAAGTTTGATTTCTTTACAGTTTCAAGACGTTACGAACCTTTTTTTTTTCTTTTTTCTTGCGGAAATTCCTTCGGATACCGCCGGCCAGCGGGGGCGGTTATGTCGGGCTTGAATCGACTAAAACCGCACACCGTCTCGGGTCTTAACACGCCGGGGTGTAAGGTTGCCCATAGAGCATATCCCTCGCACCCCGACTGACCCTGGGCCATCTCTGGTTTCGAGATGGCACGGTGTCCCCGTCTTGCCCCGGTTTGGGGGAGGGGCGCTAGTCGCCCCACCGTCCCGGCCTGCTTCTGCTGGGGTGACAGGCGGCTTCACCTGCCACCCCCAGGCCTGCGACTCAGGCGCCGGAGGTCGCTCAACGACCTCCGTCCTCCATGAGCGACCTCCGGCGCCTGAGTCGCCTGCGACGTGCGGCGAGCAAGTTGCGGGCTCGGCGGGCCGGGAGAGTTCTAAATCTCTCCCGGGCGCGCTCCGCCATCTCCTTGCGAGCACTACATGCTCGCACAAGGAGGTGGTGGCGGCCCACGCGCTCGCGCTCTGCACCATTGCCGCAATCATGCTGCCGAGCGAGAGGTCTCCCACCCCGATGGCTGCCTCGAGGTCACGCCTCGGCGCCTCCCATGCCGGGCAATCCGCCAGTGTGTGCAGCCCTGAGTTCTCGCTCGCGTCGCAGTGATGACACTCAGGCGTTGGCTCCTTCCTAATCCGATGCAGGTGGTCCCCGAAGCACCCCTTCCCGGAGACCACCTGCGTCAGTCGGTACGAGTGGCTTCCTGGTCGCCCAAGTCATTCCTTCCACTCCACCACGATGGCCTGACGGAGCTGGGACTGCACGGCCTCGATTTCTCGAGGCTCGGGGTTCCGTCCCTGCTCCCGCGCCTCCTTTCGCCACTGGTACAGTTGCGAGAGGGCTCTCGCCTCCAGGTCCCATGGCGGAGTTCCGGCAAGGAGACTCGCCGCCTCGAAGGAGATCGTGCGGTACCCGCGGATGACCCTGATGGCCATCACCTGCTGCGGAGCGCGCAGCATCCGCACACTTCCGGCCTTCAGGGCCTCCGCCCATATTGGGCACCTATACAGGGCCATGGACCGCACGATCCCCACGTAGAGTTTCCTGCAGGAGTCATCGGGCCCCCTCATGTTGGGCAGCAGCCGCGCCAGAGCGAGAGCTGTGCTCTTCAGTTTGGGGGCCAGACTTCGGATGTGCCGGAGCCCAAACTCCTTTCCCATCCCCTCCCAAACTCCTTTCCCATCCCCTTTCCTTTACAGGGTCAGCAGCGCGAGTGTGACACCACTGGTGTTGCACACGTCCATAGGCCGCGGTAACCGCTTCCCATCAGGTGGGCCGTGTGCTTGTTTGCCACCTTAGTGGTATAAAAAAAAACAAAAAAAAAAACAAAATGTGCTCTCCGACGTCCCATCGGCCGTCGAGCACGAGCCCCAAATATTTCATTTGGGGCTTGATGCCGATGCGATTTCCTCCCACGATGAGACTGGATCCCTCGGGTGGCTTGCTCCGAGGCCCATGAAAGAACAGGGCCTCGGTTTTATGCAGAGCCACCTCGAGACCCAGCCGCCGGATCCGCTCAACGACATGGGCAACCGCGGTCGTGGCCTTCAGGGTCGCTTCGCGGTACGTCGCCCCGCGCGCCGTCACGAGCGTGTCGTCCGCGTAGCACGTGACGGCGGCACCGCCTACGAGCTCACCGCGAAGCACCCAGTCGTATCCGATGTTCCACAGGAGCGGCCCCAGGACCGATCCCTGTGGAACACCGCACGACATTTCACGCCGACCGAGACCGGTCACGGTCTCTCCGTCAAATACGCCCCGACTATGCGGCGGAGGTAGAGAGGCACTTTGTGATACACGAGTGCCTCCCTAATGCAACTCCAGGGCAAGGTGTTGAACGCGTTGGCAATGTCCAGGGACACCACCAACATCACCTCACCCCGGGCTACTGCATCCTCCGCCAGAGCCCTCACGCGCATGATGGCATCCACGGTGGAGCGCCTCTGGCGGAAGCCATATTGGCCATCCGCCAGGTCCGACGCCACTCTTGAGAGGTGCTCGACGAGGCGCTTTCCAATTACTCTTTCAAAGAGCTTGCACACCTCGTCGAGCAACACTAAGGGCCGGTAGGCGGACGGCGAGTCCGCCGGGCCCTTTATATGTAACTAGTAACCCGCCTTAGGTTTATATGAGATTTTTTTAACTCAAGCCACATAATCTTCAGAACCACTGCACTTATTGGAAAAAAAATATCAACATTTGAAATGTACATTGTCCTCTTTTATTCATATTGATGCCTCTTATACCGCGGCACGTTTGCGCAGCATATATACACACATATACACACATTATAGCACACGCACAGCTCACGCCTAATATCCAAAAGGTAGACGTTTGACGTTTTGTAAGTGCCGTATTAATGGTCTGTGCAGAATAAATGGTTTTTGAAAAGACATAAATAACCGAGACAAACGAAAACCGAATTTTGACAAAATTCGGTTGTCTTGACATAAGACAACTTACATCACGAACCATCACGAACCCGCATCTAATACTTACTCTACTCTACATTCTGGATTGATCACAATTGCTTCTAATCTAACACACAGCATCTCAGCGTTGTGTCCCGATTGCATCCGAGACCTACACGTTGGAACACGGAGTCCGCTAGCCTACTTTTCCTTCTCCACTTAATAATGATAATATTAGATTTAGACCTCCATTGTCTAAGTCTAATATTATCATTATTAACTTCATTCATATTATAATGCGGTACCCTCATACGGAACAAACAATATCCTCACAAACCGAACGGTTCAGTATCTGTCTATGCCTACGGAGTTAATAAACTCCGTGGGCTCATACTTCCTTTCTTTGACGCACGACTAAAAATTGAAATTTTTCACCTAAACACGTGTTTCCTTGTTCATATAAACACGAGCTATTTACACGGGGTATGTATAGCATCTGTCACGGTCGTTAACCTACAGACCACCATTTTAATAGTGGCATTCACTGTATCAAATGAGGTTCAGTCAAATTGACGTACAAAAAAAATGTGAAGCTGTTTTTACCTTCGACAAAAGTTTATTAATTAGTAAATCAACTTACAGTTGATTAATTTATATGTGCTTTTTTATATATGTATTTTATATGTGTATATTGTAGAGTATCTGAATTTAGATTTTAGTAAATCAGTCTACTGCATACTACCGTGTTTTACTGACGCATCAATAATTAACTGTTGTAGATTACACATTCCAATATCTCAACAATTGTTGGTACAAGGTTTCAAAATGCTGAGTTAATGGTAACATCTGCTCCTTTAAAAAGGTTATAAAAATTCAGACAGAAACACTTTACTTACATTTTACACAAAGTAAAGCCTGCAAACATTTTAATGTGCTGAATTTTCACAGTTGACATCCAAGCTGTCTTTTTGGGCCGAATATTTAACATGAAAGTGAATCTGTTAATTCCGTAGAGGCCTTTATTGAAATTATTAGCATGCCGAAGTGTGCTCTAGCGGAATATTTTATGCCCGCTCTTTAAAAGCTCCAAGGTTTTTGAAGTCTAGATTTTCTATTTGATACAAACGGCACACATTTTATGAAAATAAAGGTTGCGGTCGCCTTTTGTTACTTTCAAAATGTTCTTTATAAAGTTTCGTAATAATGGTACCTTGGATATTTAGGTTATGGTAACACAAAAAATTGTGGCCGATAGTAAAAAATAAGGCAGTCCATAAAACTTATGATGGAATATTTGAATCAAATAATATGCTGAAATTTCATTAAATTGGAAAATGTCTATATCCACGATCGGAAGTAAACTCTTGAAATCCAACATAAACATTTTTTTGAACATGTAGTTGGTTTGGAATAGTATCATAGACTAATTAACCTTCTTCATTGTTGCAGGTAATGAAAGCACCGACCGAGTATAGAAAATTTCTCGACTTGAAATCGAGAAATTAACAGTAAAAATTCTGTCATAATCAGCCCAGCCACTTCGGATATAACCCGGAACAAACAAGGAGAACGAAAAACAGTAAACTAAAAAAAAATATTCTTTGTTATTTTAAGACTTTTTTTTTAAATTACAAATTACATTTGAAATTTCATTTATTTGTATAGATATACTTTAAGTAACGATATGCAACATTTCATACTGTGTGTAAATGTACCGGAAGAATCGCCTTCATCTTAAGTAAAAGTCATTCTTTCTGTAAATGAACTTGTGAGAAATAAACAGAGGCAAACTAAACAACACTACTTCCTTAGTGTCAGAAAGTACCAACTTTAAAGAGGAACGAACATGCGTAACAAAATTTATTAGAATTTCCATCTGTGCTTCACCTCTTCCACCATCACCACTTCACCCGCGTGGACTGAGATCCAGGTTTTTTGGGCACGGATCTCAAATAATTTTTCTAAAAGTTAAAGTAGCCTATGTTACGCCTTGTAATATTAGCAATCTTCCAATGAAAATCACGTCAAACTCGGCAAAGCCGTTCCTGAGATCGCCTGATTCAAATAGACAGATGAAAGTTTAAAAAAATGTGTTTTTGTTAAGGTAAGTACCGTTTACACATTCATATGCATTCATAGAAAACCTGTTATATTAACGTCACAAAAAGATACTTCAATTTTATTAATATGTATAGATCTAAAAGGTAGAGCTATTAATGAAATACTTCAACGAAACTAACCTAATTTATAAACCAGTTTACGTATGATAAACACGCTGATCATATTTATCAAATACGAATAAAATATTCCAAGCACGACTTATCTGCGCAACACCAGGGGTTCAATTCAGCAAAATTATGTTTTTGAAACGTGTGATTTCTAAATTTCAAAATGTAATTTGAAAATGCAATCAAATTATGAATGATTCTGAAGGTTTAATAATGTCCCGAAAATGTAGTTAGGATTTGTTTTGACTGTGTTCATAAACCAACCAATCTTAGAACTGAAGGGTGACGTCATCGTCGTTACCAAATAATATTATTAGTAGAAGTCCATTTTTCGCATTATACAAACTTCACAGAAATAAATTTCTCACCTAGTTATCTCATCAGTCTCTTAAAAGCACCTATCACATTGTTCTAACTGAACTACTGATTAAAGGCTAAAAGCTACCATTTAGTTAAGACTGTAACCCATATTTTCACATTTGATGATAGGCCTATCTAAAAATAGTAGGAGCTGTAGTGCCTAGTAGGTGTAGAAAATATATATAATATTATACTTGAAAAACAAGCGGAATTGAAAAAAACTTATTTTATGTTCTTGTTAATAAAAAGAACTAAAAATTTAAAATCAACCGAGCCGAAACTCGATGGGGTTGCGTTGTTTTATTACAGAGTTCCTAACTAGCCCAAACTCGATTAGGCTGTGTCGTTTCATTGCGAAGTACCTATGGCCACCTTCCAGCTTCATCATCAGATCAGCACCATGTCATCATAATATTACATTGTCACGCAATTTACTCATGTTTGCAAAATTTCAGCTCAATCGGTAACCGGAAAGTGAATCAAATTTAATTTGCAAGATTTGATGACAAACATCGGGACAGAGAAGCTAAATAAAACCTTATAATAATAGACACGTAATCCATCCGCTCGTAGATTAATTGGGTAATTTATGTAATGAAATCTGACAACACTATGTGAAGTTTAATTGGACTTTGTATTCAGTTGCCATTAAAACCTATAAAAAAAGTGTAAACTAATGACATTCGTCAGTGACAACCGTAGTACCGATACTAAGGTTTTTTTAGTTTTTCATTGTAATCGAATTGATATCACACATTTATAAATGTGGCGTTACCATTTCGGGCTCAAGGATACGTTTAATTTCACCTGCATTTATAACAGTATAGCGAGTCGGCTGCCACGTTTATGTAGCTGTGCTACGGTTCACTGATCAGTGGTAATTAATAACTGTAAATTCTCGGCCAATTTGTTGTAAAACCAATTTATCTTGTCATATATTTTATAGCTTGCGATAATTTTGTGAAATGAAAATTATATGATATTGTTGGAAGTTTACACTTATATGTTTGTGTTGTTTAACCATACTAACCATTTTGTGTAACTATGGCTTTCCCTGCCTCCCGACGCGTGTCTTTTTTCTGAAGAAAAGTAGGCGGAACGTGGCGAACAGTGTAAATAATAAAATAATGAATCCGTTAAAAATAGTTATTTGATTCAATTAAATTTTTAAGCATTTTGTATGCTTACTTTTTTCTAAAGATTTAGATCGGATGTTCTCTTTTTCCGATCTAAATCTTTAGAAAAAAGTAAGCATACAAAATGCTTAAAAATTTAATTGAATTAATTATGCGGAGTCATCAAAAAACAATGTTTAAAAATGACTGTAAAGTTATTCATTGTTTCCGTAGTTAGAAAGAATTACGGTAGACGCCTTAAGACGTATTAATGTATCGGAGAAATTTGAATATGTGGGACGTGTCTAGGAGGCTCAGTTGGTCAGAGCATTCCCCCTGTAAGGGACTGGTCGCGGGTTCAAGTCCCGTCCTAGATGTTCTCTTTTTCCGATCTAAATCTTTAGAAAAATAGTTATTTGAATTATTTTATCCGTTAATATTATCAAAAGACGTAGTTGATATATCGTTCGATTATTTCTAACACTGATTCATTAGGAAATTTGTTACTGATGCATAATTCAGACCCTAGCAATATTTATACCAATATGTTCGGTGTGATATGAGACGCTTATTATTACGCTTTTAAATTAGGGACTTTCTCAAAAAAACAATATTTCCTCTAAGCTCCACGATATTGTTGCTTCAATCTGCTTTGTTTGCACAGTTGCCAATTTTCAAGAACATGAAAAATAATTACGTTCTTGTTGACGAGTAATAATAAAAAAAACTGAAACACTGTGCCGACGCAATTTCGAGAAATAGCCGTTCCCTTCTTTTTTACGCACATAAGTGGCCCTTCGTTGCCTATTACATTTTCATTTTCTTTTTCAAGTAAAATTTCTCAAATCTAATTTTTGAAAAACAAAAGGGATAAAATTTTTAATTTTAATTTTTATTGCAACTGTGATTATGGCGGAACAGTCTCTTTCAAATATTAATTTTATTTTAAATTATTAATAATTACTTTTTTCACGCACATGCAAAAAATGAAACGTAAAATGGATGTTGGAAGGAACAGTACAATAGTACTACTTATTAACATAACTTCACGCCTCTATCCCCGAAGGGGTAGGCAGAGGTGTATTACACACCCACAATTCACCAGTTATGTTTAGGTCCCAATACAATAGGGGGCGAGCCTATTGCCATATAACGAAATTTGTTCCAAGCAAGCAAACGATAGATGTATTCTGTCTCATATTCTCAAAGAGGCATAGCTTGGCTGGAGGTCTATATTTGTAAGAGACTACTATTGTTACCGCTACACCTACCTCACCAGAACTTAGCCGAAAGTATCCTCTGTTGTTCGTGTTCCCAGCATACTGTGTTTATAACGCTTTTGAAGACGATGGGTGCAGTTAGAAAAATGCATTGGGTGCAAAGGTCTCGTACTTTATAAATATAACCGATATTAGGTTCATATTTATATCTAACTTGTACTTTTACTGTTACCCGAAGTTATTTGATTTTATCCCCTACATTTTAGGTATACAAATATTACCTGTCAATACCACCAAATAGAATAGGAAATAAGGCAGATTATTTGACAAGCAACCTTGAGGAGTGCTTGTGAAATGTTTCTCGTCTGAAAAACGAAGTCTTTACAAAAATCTCTCCCTAATATTGCTCTTTTTATGTCTGAAAGGGTGTCAAGCGTATGACACACTAAGATGCTTTGATGCGTCGCAATTCAAAACTCGCAACTTCTTTTTCTTGTAATAAGCCTATTAATATTTTACTACCAATTCTCATTTAGGCTTGTAAAATCTGTAAACTTCGAATATACTCGTATATAAAGGATAAACTATAAATGCGAGTATGTATGAAAACAAAAACGAAAGAAGAAGAAGAAGTGATAGGCGTATGCAACGATCTTAACAAGTGGATAGATGTTATCTCTGCCTACCCCAATAGCAAAGAGGCGTAGCTATTTATATGTAAAAGCTTTAGCTGTCTGTATATGACAATATTAATCTTTATTTTATTAAAATAATAATTTGTATGTTAATTTGTCTGTAAATTATTTACAATTGACGGACATATTAACATGCAGCCATAGCAACTGAATATAGTAGCTTAACATAATATTTTATTAGTAGTTAACGTAAGCCAATTAGGGTGTTTTCCAGCAGTCATACTTACAGGGAAACAAAGATGGTTGGTCGTTTCATACCTTGAAGTACCCGAACTTTGTTAATTTGTGATAAACTCAAAGAGTCCTTAAGCCTTAATGAGTTTTGCTTTTTATGTGGGTTTATGTGAAAGTGAATAACTGGATCGCTGAAGCCTAAAAAGGAATATACTGTGCGGGTTTACTAGCTACATCTCTTTGTGTCCGTCAATCGTTAGAAAGGAGTGACGTTATGCTCTCTTGTAACCAGATAATCGACTTTTTCAACCGAGCTCCGTGTAAGCGCACGACCTAATTTCCGGATGGTGGCCGGGTGAACAGTTGTTTAATAATGTTTGGGTAACAAGATTAACAATTTAGTAATGGGTATATATTTCAGTTATTATGTAGACTGTTGCAATTGTTAGCGATGTGTGTATATGTGTACTGAATTTATAGATGAATAGAAAACTTCAAAAATGGCGATGATGAATTTCCCATGTATGTATGTATGTATGTATGTATGTATGGGCAATAAATTCTGCAGCCAACATGATTATATTTATATAAGAGGCATAAAAACACCTACACCTAAAAGTCCGGTAAAACTGATTCATTAGACGCCAGGGTGTAAGGTTGCTCATAAGACATTTCCCTCGCACCCGGCTGACCCAGGGCCATCTCCGGTTTCGAGATTTGGCGTAGGGGGCGCGAAAATGCCGCCGCCGCCCCTGCCTGCATCTGCTAAAGTGACAACCGGCTCCAGCTGTCACCCCCAGGCCTGCGCTCATGGAGGACGGAGGTGGTTCATCAACCTCCGACGCCTGAGTCGCCTCCGTGCCTCGTGGGCTCTGCGGATCGTGAGAGACTGAGTCTCCTCCGGACCTCCTCCGCCACCTCCTTCTCGACTATTATTTGCTAACAGAAAGAGGCGGTGGCGGCCCAAACGCAAAATGCCCCTTTTTTTTGAGCGGAAATCCCTTCGGATAAAGGGGCGGTTATGTCGGGCTCGAACCGACCAAAACCGCACGCCGTCTCGGGTCTACAGACGCCGGGGTATAAGGTTACTCATAGAGCATATCCCTCGCACTCCGACTGACCCTGGGCCATTCGCAGTGTCCCCTCTGATAAGAGCAGAGGGATACCTGGAGCGACCCTCCCCCCCCGCGGGCCTTGCAGGCTTGCCATACCCCGACCCCCTCGTGCAATGGGGTCAGCTGGCCCTGAAAAGGGCCGGTTGGTCAGACTCTTGGCCGTTGACGTTGACGCCAGCTACTCCAGAGGACCAATCAATGATGCGTCATCGCCCACGTTGCCCAGGGTGCACCAAACTTGGAGGTGATCCAACCAGTCGCACCCCTACGCAAAATGCCCCTGACGCAAAAACTACAGAGCGTAGTATGAAGTGGTTTTTTTCTATTAGAAAGGTCTTGGTCAGTCATTAAATTTGTTGTATGTTTGATTGCAATTGGTTAAGTAGAACATTTTTCGTCATATCTCCAGATATGATGAAAAAACGATAATCGACCTTAGCGCGGATGGAGCCGCTGGCATCAGCTAGTAAGTGACATAATAGTATACTGGAGAGGGTTTATATGCAACCACATGTGCTGGTTATATTCGAAAATCGTTCTATGTGGTGGTTTTATTCACATAACATAAATCAGAATCTGATAAAAACGACTCCAAGCCTATAAAATTAATTAAGTGTGATGGGATCAAGAATTAGAATAATCTTATATATATAGTTTGATACTTTAAACGGCAATAAAATTCAAAACAAAAAGTAAACATTTAAACTCGGTTTATAGCAGTCAAATTCACACGAAATTTGAGAGGTAAACAACTTCCCCTAGTTTGGGAGCCAGAAACTGCCCAAATATCATCTCGTCTGCAAATTCTGAACTATTGATTTGACCTAGATTAAATGCCAATATCTAGAATTTATGCGTTATTTATTTAGGAAGTGAGGGCTTTTATTATAGACGAGAATAACAACTTGCAAATATGTATCTTGAACTCCGTATCATGCTAAAGGTATGATATGATGTACGGCGAATAGCTAGTAATACTATCTTAACATAGTGGATGTGCGGTGGGATGGATGTAAAGGGCCCTACCAACATCCTTGAGGCACAAGCCAATCTCACTTGCAAGTGGTGCACCTGCTAAGCAACGGACGAGGTTCCCGCGCAGGCTTTTCTTTCAGGGTGTGTAGGTCAGACGGCAGTCGCTCCTGGAAGAGCTGACATACCAATCAAAACCTCCAACTTTGGACGCAACTGGGAAATCTCCATGAGGGTGTTAATGTTTGCTATCCCTAAATATCTCAGTAAAGTAAAATAAATTCTAACAATATATATTAAAACTATCGGAATCGTGTCGTCTTATCTAAAGGTATCAGAAATATCATAGAATATTGTAACGATATAAATAAACGTCTGTCGCTTTTGGTTGGCAGATGTTTACGGGACAATGGGTGTTACGGGTTGAGTGTTGTAAGCTAGGTTAATTGTGTAGGCTTACAATACTGGACATAAATGAAATAGAATGGTGATACATTGTCTATCTACAATCATCGCAAAGAATTATATTACGAAAAGTATTGATATACAATATTGTTTATTAGTTATTGTTATTTTTATATATTAATATTATTTATAGTTTAGTATTTGAAAATATTATAACATTTCTTATTGTTTAAATAGAAGAAGTAATCATGTGAAACCGTGAGATAAAACTAACAATATTTTTTTAAATGATCAAGCTTAAGCATACAATAATGTTAAAGGGAGTTAACGCGATCATGTATTTGGATTGCCTGACGTTTCAACCAGGTTACACTGGCCGTGGTCACAGGCTGACTGGCTCAGTGGTGCACGCTCTCTGTTGTCGAGTCCGTGAGGTAGAAAGTTGTTCATCCACCCGCACATGCTCGATATTTTTCATATTTTAGTTTCGCCATGTACCGTCACATGTACGACAATGTCTCTATTCTCTAAGTAAACTAACCGGTTTCTATCCGACTGCACAGAACAGCAAGGTAGTAAGTTTTTTATCACTGAATTCAATGTTGCAGATAATTTAAACCCATCTTCCCGATTGAAATTTTTATGTTTCTTAATTTACATGGGTTCACGTACAAGTCTTGAATAGTAGTGACGTTTGGTCCTCTCCGGACTTGCGTATGGTGGAATTCAGTCCAGTGATTAGTGTCTGCTTCTAGAAGATGTTTTGCCATCGCTGATTTGCTCGTCTGACGGTTCTTTACAGCTGCAATGTGTTTCTTGAGCCTCTCAGCAATAGTCCGCTTTGTTTGGTCTATATATGAACTGCAGCAGCTGCAATTTATTTTGTAGACACCTGGAGTTTGTAATGGCAAAACATCCTTCGGTGTGCCCACGATGTTGGTTACTTTTATGCCTGGTGTGTAAACTGTCGGGATGAGTACTTTTTAGGTAGATTTCGATGAAATCGATCTACCTATTTGTTTCTTGACTACTGTCGAATTTAAAAAAAAAATCTTCATAGGA
Source organism: Cybosia mesomella (assembly GCA_946251805.1). Lineage (NCBI taxonomy): Eukaryota > Metazoa > Arthropoda > Insecta > Lepidoptera > Erebidae > Cybosia > Cybosia mesomella. The sequence continues at coordinate 9,260,307 of OX276406.1, forward strand.
GGTCTAGTTATGACCCCCTGAGTCCGAAATGACCACTGGTCAAAAAGTTTATATTTATATATATATGTATGTATGGTTCCACTTCCCAAAATTTGCGGCACTCTCACGGTCGCATTTTTGCCCCGATCGCTTTCAAACTGCGGTCAAAAATTGCTTGGGTGTAAACTTAGTTTAAGTTCATGAACGGGTGGAATCCGGCCTAAGGGGACGGTAGGGCCTCACTTTTTGTGAAATCAGTTTTTCCTCAAAATTTCACGTTCCATGAAAGATATTCAAACCGTTCTAATTTTATCCAATAGTATACATGAATACCCACAACTTTTAATTATAAACCTATAAGATTAAAACTTTAACTAAAAGTGGAGGGGGGAAAAACCAAAATTTTTCGGCAAAAAAATCATAACTTCTAACCGGTGAACATTCTTGCAGTCGGAAACATTTTTAATCGATAGGCCATTTTTAAGTCTAAAATAAATGTCTGAAAAGTTTTTCGCTAAAAGTTACCGTTTTCGAGAAAAAAAAATTAAACTGTTTAAAGTCCGTAGTTCTCTATATAAAATAATATTAATTGCTTCACGAAATCTACCTGTGCGTTCCCCCTGCGGGAACGGTATTTTTTCTAACGCATTCAATTGCGTGAAACATGACATCCTGTTAGCAATACTTGCACATCTTAAGATCTCACCCGACGAGCTGGAATGGTTCTCTTCATACCTTCGTGGACGCCAGCAGTCAGTTTGCGTGGATGAGATTTCATCGAGCTGGTGTAATTTCGACTCTGGGGTGACAAGGCGGTATTCTTTCTCCTCTTTTATTCTCCTTATTTATTAACTTGATTACCTCTGAACTTCAGTGTGCGTACATATCATTTGTATACCGATGACCTGCAGTTGTACAGACAAGCCAGTGTGGATAATCTTTCGGAGGCTATTGACAGGGTCAACACTGATTTGAGGTCAATAGGCAGCTGGTGTAACAAGTTTGGACTGTCCGTAAATCCTGATAATAGTTAGGGTATTTTAATTGGCAGTAGTCGCATGATGAACAGGTTAGACAGAGCAAGTCTGCCAACAATAACATTCAACGGAAAAACAATTCCTGCCACTCTGGGTGTTAAAAACCTAAACTTACATCACGGTGCTACATTTAACTGGCAAGCTCAAGTATCTAATGTCTGCCAGAGTGTAACAGGGATGCTACGGAATCTGTATCGCCTCAAAAACTTCCTACCAGCGAAAACCAAGGCAATGCTTGTGCAGACTCTAATCTTTCCAGTCGTGGACTATGGTGATGTATGCTATCTCGACCTGAATGCAGATCTGCTCTATAAACTTGACCGACTCCTCAACAATTGCATTCGATTCATTTTCAACCTTAGAAAATACGATCATGTCTCAGCTCATCGTTCGGAGCTGGGTTGGTTGCCTATACGTCAGCGACGCAGCTTGCGAGCGGTGACGCTGATTTTTCATTCTTAATTCCCCTAACGTCCCTACTTACATAACATCTCAGATACAGTTACTTAGCTCTAATCACGACAAAAATCTACGCTTAGCTAACAATCTTCTTCTCCTCTGTCCCACTCATAGTTATAGTCTAGTTCATTCGTCTTTCCTTGTGCAGGCTATTCTTCTCTGGAATGCGCTTCCACTCGAAGTCAAGATGTCCACTAACCGTGCTACGTTCAAATATAAAGTACGCCAGCTTTACAGTACTCATGGTAGTTAAAACATTATAACTACAATATTATATTTACAATATTATATTATATTCAATATGTATATATTGATATGTGTCTCTTGTTGTATATTATGCATATAGTTATTTATTGTATCAGTTAACAATAATAATGTTAAATCAAAACCAAGGTAAACTGGTAGATAATGCCTTTGGCATTAAGTCCGCCTTTGTACATCCCCATGTGCATAGAGTTTTAAAATAAATAAATAAATCAATCTGACTTTCAGCTTTACTTGTTAGACAAAAAACATGGAACAAATTTTTTTTGTGATATTTTTTTTCTATAATATTAGTAACCGAAATTACTAGTATTCCCGCAAACCCCACTAGCTAAGCTAAATTGCTTATGTTAGGAATAGTTTCAAAGCGGAAGTGTAATGGCCAGGTTTCGAACCCACTATGCTACCGACGCTTCGTTCGAGTGCAGAAGTCATAAATACTTGAGCAAATAAATACCTACTTGAGACCCATGGCTCAAGTATTTATGAGATGAGAACTAGGTATGTATTCAGATAAACATGCTGTCTCGTTTCATACTCCGAAGAAAATTGTGTGGAAGTCAAACAACTGGTTACATAATAAGTACAGCATTTCGGTTTTACTATCTTTGCTTAGGAAGTTCGTCGCAGATGGCCTATGCGCCTACAAATATCAGATGGGGTTTGAGTGCTTAGAGCGGTCAACTGGAACCTTTTGTGAGGTTAGCCGGTATAAAAACCTTTTGTCTCTTTTACACGTTAGCTATGTTGTGTTTGAGAAAAGAGGTAGCTTTCACAAGGCTCCTATGGTGTGAGAGTTGGGTGAATCTATTGTGAAGTAACGGCACGGTACACCGTCCCTTGTCTCCTTTGTTCGCATACACTGCTGATGAGTTCAACAGCATCTTTCACCAAAGATAATATTAAAATGGGACACAATGGAATTTTCCTCGAATAATCATGAAATAAGTCAAAGATGAATATGATATTTTAACTATTGTATCTTTAGCTAAGAACCTATTGGATGTTGTTATTTGTAGGCACAAGGTAGATATTTTAATTCAGAAAATTTGGTTTAATAGTTGTTTTATGAGCACCTTTGCTCGGTATTTATTTGATACCGTAGATAGGTGAAGTCTTCAGAATGTCGATATCAGTCATCACAGACTTAAAGTAACTTAGAATGAAGATATAACCAAAGTGTACCAAATGTTCGGTAGAAACATTTATAAATGACAATAATACGAGTTGTACGTTGTTCTAAGTGTTTAACTCTTTAATCTAATGTGGTTTTGACGAGATACGCTGGGTATGCTGTTTTAATTTGCTTGTAAAATATTTTGATTCTGCTTAACTCAGACCCCATTGTATGAAAAGAGATAAATAATTTAAAACATAAAAAATAACTTTCTTGTGGGTCTTCCATAGTTGAGGGAAATTCGGTTTTACGAGCGATGTGTATGGATCGTCAGCTATGTGATACTTTTTAAAATTTATTATGTGAACTGTCATGGTAGATTATATATCTATCTTGACAGTTTCACGTCATAAATTTTTCAGTGAAGTTTATAGCAGGGATAATAGTTTCTTGCTATAACAGCGCACACGGAATTATTTTTGTCGTTAGGTCTGGATAAGCTTCAAAAATATGCTAAATCCTGCCAGCTAGAGGGGTATTTTTGTATTTTATACAGATTATATGAAATACAGGAAAAGGCGCAACTCGCAAACAATTTGGCCGTTTCAACTGTGCACGAGTAAAACGTAAAAAATGTTATTACAATTTTAACTGCGTAATTTATTTTATGCTGCGCTCAGTGCTGTTCTGGTTTTTGTGGCTTTAAGATAGGCTGAACTGTGTTTGTGGTAATATTTGCACACAAAAATAGCTTTTGGGGTAACCGCAGTGGAATTAAATTTTAAATGCCTTTTCAGTGAATAATTATGTGACACCGGGGCTAAAGTAGAAAATTCGACTGTGATGTATGTAAAAATTGTATTTTGCAAGTTGGGATGATGAATAGTTCATTTATTATAGACTAGCTTTTGCCCACGGCTTCGCTCGCTTGAATTTCCTTCGATAATAAGTAGCCTATTTATTATTCTAGACTATAATCTATCCCAGTACCAAATTTCAGACAGAATCGTTCAGCTGTTTTTATATATCCATACTTACAGACTGAATAACCAATAGGGGTTAATAATATAATAAGGTGTAATCCTCTTCACGTGAAGTTTTATGCCTTTTAATTTCTACAATTTAATAGCTTTGAGAGACTTTTAGTACGACATTAAGTCGTTGAGGTAAAAAAATAATGGATTCTTATATACATCCATTATTTCGACGATAAATTTTGACTATTCCCAGAGCAGCGTTCAACCTACCTCACACAGAGTGCGACTGCTTCATAGGGGCAATCGATTTCGAACAAACGTTTAACATTGAATTGGATATAAATATGTGAAAAAAAATCCAAGGATTCTTTAGGATGTTTTTCTTCATCGTTAAATGGTAATTTTAATGCACATAAATATGACATGATATATGATATGAGACATTAATAGTGCATGATTAATGAACAGAAGTTTAAAACTTTTAGTGGTGTATGAGCTGGGATGAAACACGTTCATGACCTGGGATGAAACACGTTCTGCCAGTGTAAGATACTGAAACGCAGGAGATTAAGATTTTCTTGTTAATTTAAATTGAGGTTAAGAAAGGTTAAATGGGTTTAATGAGTTGTACAAAGTAACTTTTTATAAGTAGTGTCTGTAACGGCTAGGGTAGAGCAGAGATAAATGAAATATATGTATACAATTGATAACTGTTATAATTTATATTTATGGATATATCAGGGCGTGGAGTACGTGACCTCCAGCCGATAGAAAATGAATTTATCTTGATGAATATTGGAACTTGGTGGAACAGCCCGCGGTGGTGAAGGTGGTGGAGGTACTTAGCTTCACTGTGGCTTCCGGTCTGGACAAACACGTGCCGCGCTGACGTCTAACCCGTCGCGTGGCCCGCTCTGTGTCACCTGGAAAATTCAGACAAGCCTTTCAGTATGTCGGATTGACATTCTGCAAGAGCGGCGTGGCAGGCAGTAGGTAGGAGGCAGGTGGTCAAGCTTCCCCAAGGCACGTGGTCCAAAATTCATTACAGTAAAAGCCACAGCTCACAGCATTGCAGCAGCAAGAAAAGGTGCACAGAAATAAATTTGACATATAGGTGTTGACACGAGGTCAGTGTCAATGTCCTTTTGACAAGCATGTGAAACAAAAAATAAGCCTTGCAACTATATTGCAGAAGAAATTAATATTAAATAAAATATGATGAACACTGTTCACGTAAAAAACCGCATCCATCGAAGGTTTTCACCCCGTTACACACACATGCAACATGGCGTTAAAATATTCTATATATGACACTATATGGATAAAATAAAATACGGCACACCATGCTCACGTAAAAAACATGGCCATTGCCTGGAAGAAGCTTAGTATTAGCTACATGAAAATAACGTGGCACCAAAAGAAAAATTATTGCCTACGAGTACGGAAGTTCTCAGGGCTACGCCTTGGTGGGATGCATCGTTTTCATGTCGCTATTGAGCCACCTGAAATAAAAAGAAGATTAGCACACACTGCGTATTAAAATTAGTAACTCTCACCCAAGCATTAGCAGTAGGAAACTGATGTCAATAGAAAGGGAATTGAAAATGAGGCTGCAGTGGCTTTTATAGTCTTGCTCAGACATCAGTCAGTGGGGAGATTTACATGACTTAGCTTCAGCTCTTGGTAATATCTGATATGGCGAAATAGCCTCTCCGGGGCTGTATATTAGCACTGATTTTATATCAATTCACTGCGATCCGCCATTACAACTATTTTGCAATGTTGGTAGACCGCACACGGCCAGAGACAAACCGAACATACAGATAGAACGGCAGATTAGCTAAAATATAATTTTATATCGATACTAAGTGATTAATCGACTAATTGTGTAGCCGCGGTAGCCTAGTGGTATGGGTAAAGGACTGCTGAGACGAGGTCTCGGGTTCGATCCCAGGTATTAACATGGCACACACCAATGACTTTTCGATGCTTTTCGAAGTTATGTGTGTATTTATCGCAGGTTTATAAGTGCCCGGTTAATGGCAATAGGCTCGCCACCTATTACATTGGGACCTAAAACATAAACTGGCGAAACGTGGGTGCTAGCACCTCTGCCTACCCCTTCGGGGATATAGGCGTGAGTTTATGTTTTATGTTATGTTATGTAATTAATTATTTTAATTACAATAACACAATTTAAATTTGGACCTTGCGCTACCTACATCTTCTGGGCCTAAGTCAAACCTGCAAGCTGGTATACCTGCTGATTGACGGACGAAGCCCTGGCGTAAGTTCTCGTCTCGGGGTTGGGGGATCAGACGGCATTCGTTGGGATAAAAGTTGAGTAAGTAAAACCAAAAGGAGTAGAAAGTGTAAGCGGACCTCAGGCTCCGAGGTGTAAGCCTCCGATGCAACTGGGAACAACGCTGAGAGACCTTGAAAAGTATACCATGTTACGTGATGATAGAACAGTAAATGTAAGGATCTATTGTAAAACATGTAAAGTGAATGGAATTCAAAGCCTCTTTAAGGATCTACAAACATATTCACAGAACCTTAAAAAGACATATTATGTACCCTCTTTTCCCGCAGCAATAAATTTAGAACATGATGACGTCAACACTTTTAAACCCATAAAATTCACTTGCGCTATAATACTTTTTGCAGCAGTTTTCTTGGTGATAAATACTGTACAAGAAAACGTTAGGTTTTGAAATATACGAGGCTTCAGGAGAAAGCAATAGATAGTATTCAATTAGCAAGTGAACAACTAAACGTAAATGGACTGCTGAGACGAGGTCTCGGGTTCGATCCCAGGTTTTACCATGGCACACACCAATGACTTTTCGATGCTTTTCGAAGTTATGTGTGTATTTATCGCAGGTTTATAAGTGCCCGGTTAATGGCAATAGGCTCGCCACCTATTACATTGGGACCTAAAAAACATAAACTGGCGAAATGTGGGTGCTAGCACCTCTGCCTACCCCTTCGGGGATATAGGCGTGAGTTTATGTTATGTTATGTCTACTAATATTGTAATTGTGAAAGTTTGTGAAGATGTTTAGATAGTTGTTACTCAATCATGTTCAAACAGCTGGATAGATGTGGTTGAAATGTGGTACTAGAAAAGATTATAGTCTGGCATTTATCTGGTATAGGTTCCCATGGGTTCCGAGAACGGTATCAGAATTCCACGCGGGTGGAGGCACGGACAACAGCTAGTATACTATGATTTAAAAATAATATATCCAACGAACGAGTATATTAATATTTAGTGACCCAATAAATAATTAATATGTTCCATTTTATTACAGTGCATGTCATTTTTATCCGATATCACTCGGAGCTATTACTTTGTGTCACCTAGATTCATAATGGGATATTTTCGTTATTTATTGCGTAGCAAAACTTTAAATGATAGATCAATTATTATCGGGCAGTTGTGCGAGGTAGTTAATTTGCGAGCAATGTGCAGGGCAGGGTTGAAAGTGAAGTCCATTGTTTATTTGTTCATCTGCATACCGTTAATTCGTTGAATTAACGGTATGCAGATTGTTATGTTATGTGATTGTTGTGTTATGTTAAAAGTGCTCTGCTTTCTGTATAAATGCAAAAACTATGCAGTAGCAAAAGGCTAAAATTTTGCTGAGACTGCACGGCCTCGATTTGTCGCGGCTCAGGGTACCGTCCCTGCTAGGTCGCTTGACGACCTCCGTCCTCCATGAGCGCAGGCCTGGGGGTGGCAAGTGAAGCCGCCTGTCACCCCAGCAGAAGCAGGCCGGGACGGTGGGGCGACTAGTGCCCCTCCCCCAAACCGGGGCAAGACGGGGACACCGTGGTTCCCAAACCCGAGGGGGCCATCTCGAAACCGGAGATGGCCCAGGGTCAGTCGGGGTGCGAGGGATATGCTCTATGTGCAACCTTACACCCCGGCGTCTGCAGACCCGAGACGGCGTGCGGTTTTAGTCGGTTCAAGCCCGACATAACCGCCCCCTGCTGGCCGACGGGGGTTAACCGAGGGGATTTCCGCACGAAAAAAATAAAAGGGTACCGTCCCTGCTACCGCGTCTCCTTTCGCCACTGGTATAGTTGCGAAAGGGCTCTCGCCTCCAAGTCCCATGGTGGAGTTCCGGCAAGGAAACTCGCCACCTCAAAGCAGATCGTGCGGTATCCTCTGATGATCATGTTAGCCATCACCAGCTGCGGAGCATACGCACACCATACGATCCCCCGCAGTGTCTCCTGCAGGAGTCATCGGGCACCCTCATGATGGACAGCAGCCGCGCCAGAACGTTAGCTGTGCCCTTCAATTTTATGCCCCAAATATTTCATTTGGGGCTTGATGCCGATGCGAGTGCCTTCCACGATGAGACTGGATCCTTGAGGTGGCTTACTCCGAGGCCCATAAAAAAGAATAGGGCCTTGATTTTATGCAGAGCCAAACCTTTAACAACATTAAGATGTTTAGGATGTCTGTACTATTTAGTGAATATTAAAACCTAAATAATATTCAATGTTACGCGTATGACTTAAAATACAATTTTGTTAAATTTTCATGTTTACAAATTGAAAGAGTTTAACTTTTATTGCTCTAAGAATATAAAGATATTAAAAAGTTAAAGGTAATATCACTTTTGTTCACGAAAAGAGTTTTTATGGAATTTTATGGAAAATTAGTTGAAGGGGAAAATATAATATGCTTTACGTGAAAAGTTACTCCGGTATAATATTATACTTGTAAGATGGTTTCAGTTTAGGCTTAGTAGTGGCTTATCTAGAAAAAGTGGCAGCAATTAACTTATTACACGCATTTATAAGCTTCACCTGCAATATATTAAGAAATTATGAAAATTATATTAATTATTTTATTATATTAATAATTAATTAAATTATATAGCAATTATTGTAACTATTGGTATCCTGGGTTATTAACTTATTTTAAATAATTAGGCGATTAAAGGCGGAGGATCGGGTGCTATGGTGTAAAATGGGAGAGGCCTATGTCCAGCAGTGGACTGCAATAGGCTAATTGATTGATTGATTGATTGAAGCGATTAAACGCCCTTGCTAATGCTTTAGTAATGTTGACTTCGTGGATTTGTTCTTCTAATTTGTTCTTCTTTTTAATAAGAGTTCTAGTAATCAAAATTACTAGTATTCTCGTTAATCCTTCCAGCTAAGTCGTTTGTGTAATGGCCAGGATCAGAACCCGAGACCTCTCGATAGTAAGGCCGACTTCTTATCCACTAAGCAACCGACGCGACGCTTAAATCGCTAGATTGTTAAAGATCAACTTTCTTTAGGAAAACTAGCAGAAACTAGAGACCGCAATCTACCGCAATTTATGTACCATAAAATAAGTAAAATGTAACATTTTTCAATACTGAATATAACTAAGTTTACTTTTATTATAGTGCTAACACAAAATGTCGTTATTTATTGAGTTCTTACGATTTATATCAAAGAGCCAGAGTGCGTAACTTTGTAACCCTACCCTACATATTCTGTGTTTGTTTAGTACTTTTGCGCCGCTTCCGTGAAAGTTACACGTGACGAACAATAAAAACTGAGATTGGTTTATGTCATTTCGACTTTTATTGTCTCAAGATATTCAGATTTACTCTTGTAACTCTAATATGCCATCGTTAAAAGTTTATATGTTTCGCTTCTAAGCCTTCCACCATTCAGTAATATATTATGTTGCCCGCGTCTCCGCAACTTTATGTTCGATTTTTTAAGTTTCTTTGATACACACTCGAAATATCCATCTTTGCCTTCATTTTTGTTGAGTCAATTAATCTAAATTATGTTTTTGTTCTTACGACTTTTAAGTGACAAGAAGGTATCCCATTATGGTTTCGATATATAAAACGTATACTAAAATCTGACTAGATGTACTATAGAAATTTATGTGTGCAGATTGAGCGTACTATAAGAACTTTATTCGATAAATATGATATTTTCGTATAAAAAAAAGAGAAAAACAAAGAAATAAAATGCAATGCATGAATAGGTTTACGTTTATAAGGGCGGTAAGGGGTTGACTCTACCTACGCCTGTGATAAGGGCAGAGTATATGTATATCTATCTTCTACCTAGGTATGTATATGAAATGTTAAGTTGGTTTGTGACGCTTCATAAACTTAAAAAGTTCTGCTTCAATTGACCTCAAATTTTGACCTGTTCTGGTATATACTCGTGTATGACCCACTCCATTATATTTAATAATTTTATGGTTTGGCGCAACAGCGAGGGTAAATATTAACATGATACGGGCACTTTTTCTTGACTTTGTTAGTCTTTTCTAGTCTAGTTCTTAGGATTGCTATCAGAACAATTCAATAAAACTACTTAACACGTGGTCAGCCATAGTGAAAGCTACTGTTATGCATAAGGTCACGGGTTAGATGCCCAGATTAAATAAAGTGTTATACATCTCTGCCTACCATCATGGAGTTATAAAGACGCGAGTACATATTTATTTTTATTTACGGATATCCCCTCGGATACACCCCCGCCGGTCAGCGGGGGAGGTTATGTCGGGCTTGAACCGACTAAAATCGCACGCCATCTCGGGTCTTCAGACGGGGTGTAAGGTGGCCTCATAAGGCATTTCCCTCGCACCCCGCCTGACCTGACTTCAACCTATTCATTCTGAAAAACAGACGTAACGATAATTAAAAAATACAAGCTTCTACATACATTTCGTAGCACATCTAGTACAGAAAAATTTACAATGTATGCTCTAATTTACATAATAAAGGATACGTGTGTACACGACTACCCACATAAATAAAACATTAACGTTTTCACGTAACAACTTCCAAAAAACTTCGAAACGTGTGCACGGAAAGTACTTTCACTCTATCGCGACTTGATAGTTCGCATGAAGTCCGCTAGATGTCTAGTAACAACGTGTCGAGGGACGAGTCTCCTAATTAGATTTCGGGGTGGCATATCAAAAACTAGCGTAAGTTGGATTTAAGCAAAAGTCAGTGTCCTTTGCGTTTATTTAAATATGTTTATGGAGCCTCTACACTTTCTGTTTTTTTTTTGTAAAATTAATATTCTACTTTGTTCTGGAGGCATTAACATCATTGTATTACTTGTTAATATTTTGAGCACGGTTGGTTTGTTAGAATAAATTAACAAATCAAAAGGCATTAATTAATTCAAATTTAATTTAAATGTAGCATCTCCTTTGCTTATAATTTTTTAAAGGGACGGGATAGAGTCGTGACTATTTTCTTTGTACACCTAACCAGCGTTCTGCGTGGTTTCCCAGTGAATAAGAATACAAGGGCTGCTACTGTTATCCTCTGGTCTGTGTATAGGTGGGTAATCGCCCTCAGAAGTTGCTGATCACTACCAAATTTAAAAAGGATATCTACATTGAAATTATGAATGATTATCTATTTTGAAACATATTTTTAAATTTTGTGTTAGTTACGGATAAGGTTTGTATGAAAGATTTTGTTTTGGAAAGTCGGGTAAGGTATTAAAGCCAATTGCCGGGCGTGTTGGGTGTAATTATAGCACCCGGCACGCCCGGCTATGGGCTCGCTCTTATAAGTCTGAAAGACAGAGTCACATCTCATTAACTAATGAGATGTGGGTATTTAGGAATAAAAATACAAGAGTACAAGTTTAGTACAAGTATGTCTATTTTTATAATAAACTTCAAGAGTTAGATCTGAGTCTTGTATTTACATCTGGTGTTTGGCATTAGTTTTGGCAAGTCTAAAATGTAGCCAAGACTTATTGGATGTGTTTTACTTCAGCCAGGGCAACGCCACATGGCCGAGGTACGAAAGAAAATAAAAAAAAAAATTGAAACTAAACTTATTTCCATCAATCAATTAGCCTATTGCAGTCAACTACTGGACATATGATAGGCCTCTCCCCATGTCCAGAATAGCACGCCATCTTCTACTTTACGCATTTGCATCCCAAGCACCCTTTTCTGATTGTCAAACTTGTTTACTTAAACAAATAGTAAACACCTCTCAACATAATAAGACCACCGAGTTATTTTACCGGAAAGCAATCGCATTATTGCCAGCAACGAGACGTCCTTTAACCGCCCAGTTGACCTATTTAAAACTGCCCCATATTGCTTGGAACTGTGGAAACTGACGCAAATCCTATAGTAGATATTGAAAATCAGAATTACATGGATCTTAAAAGTAGAAATACTATGACGTCGTTCATGGAATAAAATTGCAGGAAGGTTTAAAAAATACAATAAAATATATAATCACGCTTTCCTTCCTTCAGGGTAGGTGCAGTCAGCAACAAAAGTGGACAAACAGATCGCAATTTATAGATCACCTTCGTTCCAAAGCAATTAATGAAATAAGTAATGAAATTCTGAGGAATACATGAATCTTTAAAATTATTTTATGTTTTATTATAATTATTTATTGACTGCACATCGTTTAGAAATTAATTAGTGCCCAGCAACCTATGTTCATAACTGTACATGCTGCAGTTGCTCTCCGTTTTCATTTCTGTCCTCAAAACTTTCATACAGGATAGCCAGGTTCAAGTTTTTCGAACTAGCTAATCATGTTATACTTAAATTAAATCATACATTAAAAAAAAAGCTTTTAATGAATATTTTAGTAAACAACTGCGTAACGAAATCCAAAGCGCGCCAAACATGGCGGCGTTCTAATTTAATCTATATTTTATGTTATTTAAAATTTCAAATCATAAACCGAAAGGAAATTAATGGGTTTCTTTTGATTTTTTTTATTAATATTTTTTATGTTTTCCTTACGTATATCAATGTTTGACTCTGATATGAAAAGCGAAAAAATACTTGAGTGATGATATACCACAACTTTGCCACAGTAAACATTTTGTGGCCGTATGGTATATTCATAGAATTATAATGTTTTGAATAACTTCTAACGGTTTCTATGTGTGTTACATGTGAACATTATGTTTCATTAAAAATGTGCTATACTGTAATTTGAATTTCATTATGCGTTAAATATTTTAGCGATAGGTTGACTTTATATAAATAAAATAAATAAAAATGCTACTAAATTCTACACAGCGCTTTCTAGACCGAAAGTAAGCATAGTTTAACTAGCTTGTGTTATGGGTTCCAGAATGCGGATAAACATACTTATATACTTTCTTTTTGTAAATACATGCATACTATACATAGAAACACCCAGACCAATGCAAATAGACATATTCATGCATACAAATATTTGCACTGAGCCCGCGAACCCGCGCCGTTTAGGAGTATATGCATATACTCCTAAACGGCGGCTTTGACGGCCTCCGTGGCGTATCGGTAGTGCATTCGACTGCAACGACATGGGCGCGGGTTCGATTCCCGCTCAGTGCAAATATTTGTCAGTATATCTAAAATTAGCAAATATTTGTCAGTATGTCTAATTAATTATATAATAATTACTTTAATTGAATCTGAGAAAAATGCCGTGGAAGTTACAAGATAAGCCAAATTATGGAAGGGGGAAGTAGGAAAGCGGACTTCGGACTCTAAAGTGCAAGCTTTGAATGCAAAGGGAAAGCGCCGACCCCAACCACAGGGACAAGCGCAAGTAGATGATAATAATAATAAAATCTTTATTTCGGACCAAGGGAGTCCATATAGTGTTAGTAACAAAAACAATCTTATCCTATTGTTAGTAAATACACATCACAGAACACAAAGTAGGTATTGTCGCGACACCAGGACACTGTCTACGTCACAGTATGCACTCGTACCCAGTGCCCCAGCATCGGACTGTCCCACTTATCTGATAATGCGCTCAGGATACTGTGGGAGCTCTCTCGCGTCCTATGGAGAACAGACGCGCATCGCTTTCGGATGATGGCATTAAAACCATCAACCCTCGCCTCCGCGAACATCCCAGATGCACTGCAGTAGCGTGGTAGCCCCAACAATACCCTGAACGCATTATTATACTGAACGCGCAAAGCGCAGAAAGCCTTTTGTGTATAACTAACCCACAGACTGCAGGTGTAAAATGACTGACAGTATGCTCGAAACAGTGTCACTTTAGACTGCTTTGAACACCTTGCAAATCTGCGGGCCAGCATATTACATCGGACTGCCAACGCTCTGCGCTCTCTCTCGATATCGAGATTGTCGCTCAGATCATCAGTGACCCAGTGACCCAAGTACTTGACCTTAGTGACTCTTAGAGTTAGAGGAGTATGGCACAGCGAGACGGGTGGCACGTTCGAGTAACATTTGGGGCCCGCCTTAAAGACTAGTAACTCACTCTTTTTAGCACTATACCTGAGTCCATGGGCCACCGCATAACCCTCACAGACCTGCAACAACCGCCTTAGTGCGCTGATCGAAGGGCTTAGCAGCACCATATCATCTGCGTAGCTGATATTGTTGACGCATATCCCGTCTATGTGACAACCAATGTTGGCGCTGCTAAACTCAACGATCAACTGATTAATGTACAGATTGAATAGGCGTGGAGAGGATATACCCCCCTGCCTCACCCCGCATTCCAACCTGTACATACGAGAGAATGAGCCAGCCCATTTAACATAATTCGTCTGGTTATTGTACCAGTACCTAAGCAGAGATATGACTTCATTTTCCACAGTACTTTGTTTGTAAAGCTTCTCCCATAGGATGTCATAAGACACCAGGTCGAATGCCTTGGCCAAGTCAAGGAAGCAAGCGTTGACTGGTGTCTTCCTGTCCACATAGTATTGAACAATCTGCTTCAGACACAATATAGCACTATCCGTAGAGAGCCCTGGTCTAAAGCCAAATTGTGCATCATGTATACTTACACGTGTAGCCATATGTGAATCAAGCAGACTGTCCAGCACCTTAGCTGTTATGGTGGCGAGGGAAATGGGTCTGTAGTTAGCGGGATCAGAAGCATTACCTGTTTTATTTTTGACAATCGGGACGACTATTGTTCGCATTAAATCATTCGGCAAATGAGAATGACTCATACATAAGGTCAAAAACATAGCCAACACTCTCGGTAGGTGAACACCTGCGTACCGCAAATGCTCCACGCTGAGGTGATCGTACTTAATATACTGAGGTAATGATACTTAATAGATCAATTGCCTTCAATGCTCGTCTAAACGATTTATCTTAGGCTTGAGCTAAGTAAGAAAATATGATAAAGGATAGTTGTTATCTTATCTATATATTATCTGATGTGTTATGGTTTCTATTTGTTCGTGCAGTATCACAATATATCCTAATAGGGGCATGTTGAGTTCCTAAACTGACTTAGGTCGCTCCCACGGCGAAAAATGAACGAATTAGTTTATTAGAAGCTTTCTTATTTTCCCGTTGCTTACAATAAGATTATAGGTTGGGTTCGTGGTTAAAAAATCTGTGGTTTAACTTATAATTCGTTGTTTTTGTAGGTAATATTATATTTTTAAAATCTCTGACATATTCTGCATAATATGCTGGAAGGAATAGGTAAAGTATAAGTATAAGTCTGCGGCGAGCACACCGTAGGCTTGTCTACGCCCAGGACTACCAACCTCCATGATCGGGGCCTGAGGATGGCAGTCGGCCGACTCGCCGTCCTTACACAAACAGGCCAAAACGGAGGAGTACCGTGTGGATCCTACACATGCCTGCCATCTCACCAATGCGGGATTAAGCCCGACCCCAAGGGCCAGGCCGCAATGGCGGCCGAGGTCCACCGCGAACCCTGGGGTTATCCTTTCGAGGGCGTACCCGGGGTTCCAGGCAATGGACGCTTGAGAAGGACAACATTTGGTTTTAGTCGGTTCGATTCCGACATAGGCAAAAAAAGGTACAGTTAAACCCACATTTCGTCAACTATGTTTTTCCCTTGATCCTATTCACATCAACCGGGCCTTCTTACATGTGCTGTGTATTTAAACAGTTACTTTTTTACACTTCCTTCAAAACAGACGGGATGACGCTTGTAAGTTTTATACTGTGCTGTGCTTGCATTATAGTGTGCTATCCTACTATCCTACCCTTCTAATATATAAATGTGAAAATTTGTGATGATGTTTGTAAGTTTGGATGTTTGTTGCTTAATCACGCTTTCACTAAAATTTGAACGGATCTCACTAAAATTTGGAATAGGGATTGCTTGTAGTCTGGAATAACACATAGGCTTTCCTTTTTATCACTGTATTCCTATGGGTTGCGGGAACGGGCACCGAATTCCACGTGGGTGAAGCTGCTGGCCGCAGTTAGTAAAACAATAAGATCTGCAGAACCCCAGTGAAAGAAAGAACGAAGATACGTTAATTAAGGACTTATACAAATTAAAAAAAAATGAAATGTTAGTGCAAATTCTTCCGATTTTATCCTGCACGGCAAACTACAACGGACAGAAACCCACCGCGCATCAATTGCTTTTCATGGCATATTTCGAAGCCGTGAATCCCATACAATGATACGGACTTCTACGCGCTTACATGGTGCAGCGCTACGGGCTGATCCGCTACGCTTCGCAGAATAACGCACCATGGAAAAATGGCTTTATAAGCGACAGATGCCAAATAAATAGCTTATTCCGGTATTAGTCACTGTGTGTGTTACATTACTACAAACGCGAAAACGTCACTAAGATGATTAATCTCTAACTCAAGACGATTATGTAATCACAGTGAATTTCGCCGTACAATTCGTTAATTACGTTCCTATTTGACACGAAATTTATACCACTGTTACTAACCAACACTCATACAATCTACAATTTCTAACTAAATCGGTACTTTGACATCTCGGTTTGATCTCATGTGGGTCCGTTACAGGAATCCGGGTAAATTAGAGTGCCCAACGAAAATTGGACCTAAGCGCTGAATTGCTAGAGGTAAAGGATAAGAACGAAATGGTAGTTTGTGGAGGTAAAGCTCGCAACGTGGACGTGTCCAATTAGTGACTGATGATCTTAATGGTGGAGCTTAGTTATATAGATATGGCACCAATTTTAGCAAAACAAATATTTGACGACAATCTACACAGTGTGAACATAGATTAACTAGCTTGTGTTGAGTTGTGGAATAAACAAATTTGATTTTATTTTTCTTTTAAATACATAGAATTACACATTTTATGAGTGATACACAGTGCTTTATACTATACATAAAATATAAAAACTTGGGTTATGTTAAATGAGTGATTCTGAATACAAAAATATTTTTTTTTTGTAATTCTTATCTGTTTATCTGTTTGTTCGTGATGAACGCAAAAACTAATGAACGGATTTTCGATGCGGTTCTTTCTATTAGAAAAGTTTTAGTCAAACGTAAAATCTACCGCATGTTTGATACCAATTGGTTAAGTAAAACTGGATATATAACCAAAAAACGACATTAGTCGTCCGCACGGGCGGAAACGCGGGCATCAGCTAGTAATAAATATTCGTAGTTATGTTATGTTGTTATATTCATAGCTATATACCTATATAAATGAACAGCACAGAAGTAAAAACTCAACTGCACCCACTTTTACATACTAGTTATTCCCCTGACTGCTTTTTAGGGATTTTCTTTAGAAAAGCCCTATTGATAAGGAGTTGTCGTCGACGTCGTCGTCGTTGCCAATTTTCTGTCACGGTTTTGGGTATGAAGGAGATAAGCTATCGAGTTGCTGTTTTCGGTCATAGATTCGTGCTGGGGTGAACCATTGCAAGATAAAAAAAAAATCGCAAAAAATCGCAAAAAAAAAAAACGCAAAATCGAAAATCCCTTGTATTCGGCTGAGCTCGTCTCAGGAATTCAACTTGTTTAGGGATTTTCTTTAGAAAAGCCCTATTGCTATCGAGTTGTCGTCGACGTCGTCGTCGACATCGTCGTCGACGTCGTCGTCGTTGCCAATTTTCTGTCACGGTTTTGGGTATGAAGGAGATGAGCTATCGAGTTGCTGTTTTCGGTAATAGATTCGTGCTGGGGTGAACCATTGCAAGATAAAGAAAAAGTCGCTAAAAATCGCAAAAAAATAATCGCAAAATCGAAAATCCCTTGTATTCGGCTGAGCTCGTCTCAGGAATTCAACTTGTTCCTTTTTATCTTTTTGCTTCGTATTCTTACACTAAAGGCTGTTAGATCAAAGTATATCATATCTGAAGACAATTTATGGCTGACCGGCGAAGAAGATTGCGATGTGGTGTCTCGTAATACGATATATTCTTTGTGAGAAGTGAGGGTGGATTTGGTAGTAATAGATGATTTTTTTGGTAGGAATTGATGAGATAGCCGTGTGAAAATGAACATTTATTAAATTTGTTAAGCATTGTGTATGAATACTTATTGCGTCCCATAACTCTAGTAATATTAAATTCAAGTATAAGTTACATAATATGAAGGTAAATGAAAAGAATGATAATATATTTATATATAATCATTATGATTATATATTTATGGATGATGTTATTTTTTATATAGCACTCAGGTGGCAGACAAACTCATGGCCCACCTGATGGGAAGCGGTTACCGTGGCCTATGGATGTGCAATACCAGGGGCGTCACACTTGCGCTGCCGACAATGTAAAAACCTTCTAATGCCCTTCTTGAAGAACCGCATATTTTTGTCGCTTGGGAAATCCACAGCAGGGAGATCATTCCACAGCCTGAGGGTGCGCGGAATAAAGAGCTTTACATACCTAACTGTACGCACCGTTTCTGGGGGCAACGTGTGAGGATGAATTCCCTGTCTATGGCGAGCGGTGCGATGATAGAATGTGGTCTTAGAAATCATAAAAAGGCGGTAGAAAACGCACAGGGAGGGCGTTTATGTCCATACGGGCCGAGCAGCTGCCGTCAACGACGGCTTGGATGCTTCTATTGGACAAAAAGCTGGCGATCCATTTGCAAAGTCCCTCTGGCAGTCCATAAGACGGCAAATCGCAAGAAGACCTCTGTGCCGGACTCGATCGAAGGCCTTCGCTATATCAAGGCTGACCGCTAGTGCCTCACCTTAACTCTCGATGGCTTGCGCCCAGCGGTGTGTGAGATGCACAAAAAGGTCACCGGTAGAGCGACTGTGGCGAAGCACAATATATCGTTTCCTTCAAGGTATCTCAGGAGCTGTACGTTAATGACACGCTCCATTACCTACGAGAGAAGGGAGGTGATAGCGATAGGCCTGTAATTGGACGGGTCTGTTCTATCTCCTTTCTTAGGCACAGGATGCACGAATGAGGTCTTCCTTGAAGCTGGGACTTGTCTCATTGAGTAAGAGAGCGCGAAAAGCTGTGTGAGTACAGGGCACAACTCTGGAGCACACTGTTCAAGCACCATCGCCGATATGCCGTCAGAAACACTCGACTTGCGAACATCTAGGGACAGGGTCGGTTTCAAGGTGTTGGTGAACCGCATTGACTTTGGTATGTAATCCCCTGATGTTGCAAAATTGCACTTGTAATGTGGACCGCTGTCGAAATATTTTTCCGTTTATTTTTGGCCATTTTGAGAAGGGTTGGTGGGGGAGAAGGTTAAGAGAGATTCTGTGCTGACAGCGCAGGAGACAAAGCAGGACTTTATGCGACCACCGGACGAGTAAGGATTATAAGGGTATATTAGTTACATAGTGTCTTTGAATTAGTTGTTAACAATTAATTCCATTTTAGTGATTGCTTGACACCGGTAAATATGTTATAGAGTGACTTACTTACTAGCAAAGGCCTTCACGAGACCTTACACATTTTTTTATTATGCCTTCAAAGGTTAATGGTAAATGTGCGGTATTTTTCTTTACAGCGTTGTTTTTCTCTTTACAGCTGGCTCTTATTTTTACATAAAATCTTTTATACTTACACATCATGCTATCTCACATGCGACGTCACAACTTTTTCAATATAACTTCAATTTTTTCAACAATTCTTACATAATTTTCTAATAGATTTTAGCAGATAAAAGATAATCATCATTATACAGAAGGATACATGCCAGCAAAGAAATTACTGAAAACTTCAAGGTTTTTCCTATATTTTTGGTTTTATCTTCAAAGAATCAAACCAAAGATTTTTGTACTCTATTGTATTCAAAGAAAGGATTAAGAATTAATAAAAAGCTATTTTTGGTATTGTAAATGTTCTATTCTTTTTAATTTTCGAAGAGAACAGTAATTATGAGTACAAGCGGGTGGTTGGTTAAAAACGAAAAAGGACTAATTACGTAAAACCTAAACACAAGACGTTTTCAAGTCACTAATTATAGGCAATGAATAATGAAACTCATTTCAGTACCATTTTGTTAGTGAATGTTCCTACATAGCTTTTAATAAATTTAATTCTTCGGCCGTTATTGATCTAAAACCTGAGTTATGCTTGTTATGCATAATATTTTTAATATCACCAAATGAGGAGAATGTTGTAAAATAAAAACATGTGCCTACTAATAATTTTTACCAACACTAAAACCTATAAATTTATGGAATTTTCGGTGGAAGTTTATATGGTAATGTACATCATATATTTTTTTTAGTTTTATCATACTCTTATTTTAGAGGAGGGGAGGGACACTCATTTCACCACTTGGTAAGTGTCTCTCGCGCAAACTATCCAGTTTAGAAAAACATTATATTAGAAACCTCAATATCATTTTTAAAGACCTATCCATAGATAACCCCGTATGGGTTTGATGAAAAATATATTTTTGAGTTTCAGTTCTAAGTATGGGGAACCCCCAAAATGTATTGTTTTATTCTCGGAAAAAATGGCTGTGACATACGGACCGACAGAACCCTTATAGATTCGTCATGTCTGTCTGACATGACGAATCTATAAGGGTTCCGTATTTTGCCATTTGGCAACGGAACCCTAAAAAAAAGAATAATCCACTAGAGTGGTAGAGTCAAGCAACAATCACTTTGGCCGTTGCATGGATGGGTCGACTCGACCGGGGAAGCACCACCCTCTCACAGAATATCGACGTCAAGTAACAGTATTTGAACTGTTGCGTTCCGATCGGTGAGTGAGAGTGCCGGAGCTCAAACTCCTTTCCCATCCCCTCCCAAAATCCTTTCCCATCTCCTCCCAAAATCCTTTCCCATCCCCTTCCAAACTCCTTTCCCATCCCCTTTCCTTTACAGGGTAGGCAGCGCGAGTGGCCGCGGTAACCGCTTCCCATCAGGTGGACCGTGTACTTGTCTGCCACCTTAGTAGTATAAAAAAAAAAAAAACAATTTGGTGCATTCGTTCGGAAATTAGGCGCGTAGATACATTTCAGCGATTCATTTTTATTTATATAGACTTGGATTTTAAGAATATTCCTATGCGAAAATGGAACTACAATTATATATTCCTCTTCGATATTTTCTAAGGTGACGTCTAAATTATTCTTAGCTAACAAGAGCGTAGAGACAATGCTACCAGGTTTAACCGTGTGTCCTGAGTGTAGCAATAACATGACTACAGTACCCTATAAAAGCACGGTAATACCCACCTTCGCAGTAATATATAATCTTATTACCATCAATCACACAGATGCCATGAAGTTGAATATCCTACAGATACCTAAATTAAACCTACGTATCTACCCAAAACAATAAACTATAGGTATATAGTCATCCTGGGAGTTGGCGGTGACAACTAGTTACGTGTGAGGTCAAATGTTGACTTTATGAGAAAATAACAAACGCTTCGGGAATCCCCAGGTTGCTATAACTCATTACTGAAACAAATATATTGGGCACGTCGAAAACACATAACGTTCAGTAAGTGTTTTCTAATGTGTGAAGTAAATACTGTTAGTTTTATGAAGAAGACTATTGTATTCTGTGGTTTTCAGTGTATTAGAGGCAGTTTGAAAGATGCACCAGGGAATGTATAGTTGAGAAGTTAGTTGCAGTCATGGTATGGACAAGTTATAAGATACGAGTAATGTTGTTAGAAAGGTTCGAAGTAGGAATGCAGAGGGCTTAGGCCTTTTTTTCTTTTTTTTTTACGGGAAATCCCTTCGGATACCCGCCCCCCGCCGGCCAGCGGGGGCGGTTATGTCGTGCATCGACTAAAACCGCACGGTGTCCTGCCCAAGTTGGCCTTTTTTTTCCGTGCGGAAATGCCTTCGGATACCCCCCTTGCCGGCCAGCGGGGGTGGTTATGTCGTGTATCGACTAAAACCGCACGGTGTCCTCCACAAGTGTCCGTTGCCGGGCACCCCGGGTAAGCTCTCGAAAGGATAACCCCAGGGTTGCGCGGCCTCGCCTGGTTGGGTCGGGTTTTATCCCGCTTCGGTGAGTTGGCAGGCGTGTGTAGGGCACACACGACACGCCTCCGCCACGGCCTACTTCTGTAAGGACGGCGAGTCGGCCAACTGCCGTCCTCAGGCCCCGATCATGGAGGTCGGTAGTCCCAAGAAAAATTTGATCAATTGCATGAACTTGACTGCTACTGACCTTGAAATATCCTCTTGGATATGGCAGTCAGGAGTGTATGGAAGAGAATTACATATTGCAACGATCCAGGACAACAGCATGCTGACGATGGCTTGTTTACGATATTTATTCGATACTGCCATTGGGTATATGAAGCCCCAAACTCAAGTGAAAGCTAGTATACCTGCTGATGGACGGACGAGCCATGCCGTAGATTTTCCTGTCAGGGTTGGGAGGAATGCAATATGGAAGTCGCTCTCATAAAAGCCATATAAACTAAAAGGAAAAGGTGTAAAGGTGTAAGCGGATCCTGGACTCTGAGGTGAAAGCTTTAGATGCAATCGGGAACAACGTCAAGACTATGATGATGATGGTGATTCGATACTGCCATCCTGTAATAAAATTATGAGACGAGGATTTTCGTTTGATCTGCTGAATTGGAGATGTTGCTAATATTTTTTATTGATTTAAAATTTGGCTTTAACAACTCACTTGAAGTGATTATACAAGCTATACCGCATACTTGCTTTGAAAATGCATATTATTTGTGGCTGTTTGATGCAAATTAAAAGATGGAAACAAGCCGCCATTTTACAGGTGCGAAAAACGAGAAGACCCTTCAAAGATTTGTTCTCATATTTACCTTTCCAAAATGTTTTACTGCCAAAAGCTTCCTGTTAATTAGGTTTCCGACTACAACTGCAATACAGGGCACTTCTTACTAAAGGTCCGACTAACACGACTGTAGGGCAGTAACGTGTTTGTAAGTATTTGGGCAAGTTTACAGATCGTAAATCTGAGGTCTCAAGCAATCGCTACAATAAGTCTTTCGCTTCAGTTGTCTTGTCACGACTAGCTGATTTTTATAGCTTGGGGCTTAACTGAATAAAATATATTGATGTACTACCTGTCGTTCTGCTTGTGTAAAGTTAATCTGGTCTGAAATATCTGTTTCTTTATAAAGACTCGAGAAATTGAAAGTTGAAATTCAATATAGGATTCGTTGATGCATCTTTTTCTTTTAGACCTCTGCTTCAAAAACGAGCGAAGTGGAATTATGTTTTAAATACCTCATACTTTAATTAATTTTGTGTAAAAGGTAGTTTAACTTCATATAGAACTGGCCAATTTCTTGGTATTGTGGGTGATCTGCTGCAGATTCCTTAGTGAGCATGTACCAATTACTTCAAAAAATTTAAGTATTATTTCTTTAAGTCCTTTGATTAATTCTTCCACACTTTGCACGTTACATTGTTTCAACAACCTGTCCTACTTAAATGTCAGATTACTATACAAATTCCGCTATACATCGTAACGAATCTCAGTTACCACTTTTTCACAGTGGTACTACGCATCCTAGCACCACGTAGGCTACTCACACAGCTTTAATCGAAATGTGTGTATGTGTTTACATCTCTGCCTACCTCTCCTGGGATGTAGGCTTGAGAATATTTATGTAAACATCAAAGAGGGTAAGACTCATTTACAATTCTAATAAGTTTATTAATATCACAGACGACTCTTACTTTGCTAGGAGTATTATGTAATACTTTGCCTCGATTATATAACTTTCCAATGTATTTTTCTTAACTAGAAGGAAATCATTGAAATGTGAGCAATTGATACCAGCGGCACAACTGTCACAGATGGTACGCTGCTTTTAAGTTCTGAAATATGTTTCCTTTAATTATTAATCTATTTCACTTTTGGCTTAAAAGATGGACAAGCTTGAAATATGAAGAAAGGGAAAGATAAGAAGATTATATAATTCTTTTACAGAAGAGCGTCAGCTTCACAGCAGTCTCAATAGCTCAGGCAAGTCTTGATTGCTTATCGGTAATATATAAACTGTTTATGGAAAGTCCGTCTATATGTACCTACAACTTAGATAGATATTTGCCCCAAACTCTATTAACAACGAAAGCTTTATTTGTAGAACTAAGTACAATTTTTAAGCCGTTTAACTTTGGTATAAACAAGTTTTTAGATGAAATGTTGTTGAAACTCGTATAAAGTGACCGTAAATGGAACGTCTCGAATGACCTGAAACGACCGGCTAGAGTACTGTAGGTCAACACAAAGGCAGCCGCTATCGACATTTCTAACAAGGCTATAAACTTCATTAGACCCCAGATTAATAGATTGTCGGTGATTTCTGTAATTAAATGTGTTTAATTGTTTAAATTAGGAACCATTAAAACAAATATTCAAAACACTGTAGAAAGGTTTTTTAATAGGGGAGGTGAAGTCTGAATACGATAGTGTTGTAGGTAAATAGTGATGACCATAAGAAGTAAAACAAACGTTCCAGAGTCTGTCGAACACCCGAATCCAGTCAATACATTGGGGCTTTGAAGATAGAAACCTTCCTAAAAGTCAAACAGATGGTCTAGTATTGATGTAAAGTGCAACGTGGCAAGAGAGACTTTCGGAGATCTTGAGAGGATTATAGGGTCTAGGTAATCAATATAATGCTACCTAGTCTACACAATAACAATTTTTTGTGGCCTTAAAAAAATCCTACGATTTGTCTAGCAGGATCTTTTTTGGGGTTTATTCGATGAATAAATTTGCACATAATTGAGCAAAATATTGATGGATAACTCTTTAGCAACAACAAGTAAGTGTTATAATATTACTTTTCCTTTAATTTAATGGTTAATTAGGTGCGAATATTCTCATAAAAATGTTTAATTTAATATACAGCTTTAGGCCGCGGCTTCAACCGCGTGGAATTCTGTCCCGTTCCTTCTATTACCGAGATAAAAAGTAGCCAGTGTGTTATTATATATCCCTGTTGTATTATTAATATAAATATATTATGTTATCCTCAAGATAGACTCAAGATAGACATAAATGCCGTCGCGAACTTTTCTGTAGACCTATATTTAAAAGATACACAATCATTTTGTTATATCTCAAAGAGTTTAGGCAGTATTTTCTTTGAAAGCTCCCAGACGGCTTATTTTTTTCCGACATATACAGCAAATATCATTATATTTTAGCAAATGCCAACAAAAAGTTGACGAATTATATACTAAACCTTCCTCGAGAACCACTCTATCTATTGGTAAAAAACAACATGAAAATAAGTGCAGTCGTTTTTGAGTTTATAGCGAACAGACAAACAGACAGACACGGCGGAGGACTTTGTTTTATAATATGATGATGATTGTGCGTTTTTCGTAGGTTTTTACACATACCTACTTGAATGAAATGCCGTAACTGATTATAAACTACTTACTTACTAACTTTAAGTCTTAACTATTAAACTTCTCAACCAAGGAACTCTAAATACACTGGGCGTGGTCTGACCCGCTTTCAGGAACTCTGTTAAAGTTAACTGATGAATGCAGTTTGCATGAATCATTTTGTGCTTTAGCATTTAAAAAAATCATTGTAGTGGCTGTACTAGTATCTTGTGAAATCATTTTAGCTACTAAATGTCTTGTAGATGCGGTAAACGATGACTCAGGAATGTAGGTTAACGGCATCACACTCGTGTTTTATCTTTATCCCCAGTTGACATATAACTGGTACCGGATAACGTACGCCTGAACGTTATTTTCACACAGAGATTCACTAAGAAAACCTTTTGCGCTGCACAATGAAATCACTAGTTATAACCTGCATCTGTTACTTTGCTTATTAGTTTGTTTATGTTTTAAGTGTTAATCGGTAATGTTTTCAATAATGTTAAAGGAAATTATCGCGATCCTGGTATGGGTATATAACCTTTGAATTGCCTGACGTTTCGACAAGGTTTCGACGTGTTACTACGGCCAGTGTTACCTGGTCGAAACGTCAGGCAATTCAAAGGTTATATACCCATACCAGGATCGCGTTAATTTCAGTTAGCATTATTGTATATCAAAGAACGCGAAAGTTTAAAAGTCAGTAATGTTTTGTTAAATACAATCTAAACGGTATATTACATTAACGCAAAAATAGAATGACGTAACACATACAACTTCGTTATGTCCCCCTTTGTAACTTCAAGCTGACTCGTTACGTGAAATTAAATTATATCCATACGAGCCAAATAAATCTTAAGCACTGACTCCTTCATAACGTAGCCAAAATTAAATTACATAAGAAATGCCGTTAAGTCGGAATTTGTGAATATGACTTTAAAAGACATTTTCCTTGGGCCTATTATCCAAGAGAATTCGTTATTATATCTGTACCTATAAGATTTTTATTAACTGTTAGTATTTTTTAGGGATTTTCTTTAGAAAAGCTCTATTGCTAAGGAGTTGTCGTCGACGTCGTCGTCGTTGCCAATTTTCTGTCACGGTTTTGGGTATGAAGGAGATGAGCTATCGAGTTGCTGTTTTCGGTAATAGATTCGTGCTGGGGTGAACCATTGCAAGATAAAAAAAAAACGTAAAAAATCCCTTGTATTCGGCTGAGCTCGTCTCAGGAATTCAACTTGTTGTTAATTGTAGTATTCTTTCTCTAGTATAAGTATATTTTGAACGGACGGATGTTCTTGTCGCTTGGACCATTCAATTTCAATTGATTTACCGATTGTCGATCATTTAAAAAATTCTGAAGTTCAGCCAAGCGGAAGTTCAGCGGAGCCAAGTTAACCTCATCTGCAAGCCGGTACAACTGCTGATTGATGGACAAGGCTCAATTACAGGTTTTGCCCTTTGGGGACCGCAGTCGCTCTCATAAAAGCCGCACCAGCCAAATTTAAAAGAGGAGAAGAATTAGCGGTCCCCTGCCTCCGAGGTAGAAGCCTCGAATGCAATGATAATAAAACTACTTGACCGCACATATAGTGCACAAACGGTAAGCATAATTATTATTCGTTTTGTCTTCCAATTAAACCTTAAGTCCATAATATTTATTGTTGTCTACCAGTCGCATATTAACAAGACCATCATTTATAGGGTATTATATCTAAACTTATATATCTCTAAGATTAGCATCCAATCATAATAAATCTTTTCCAACAATTCGATTGCTAATATTCAAACAATAAATTTTCCTGGTCAGGCGATAAATAAAGAGAAGAAAAAGTTACTGTCCTAAAATATAGCAGAGACTCGTTTTACCGCCTGTCAACAGCAGATGGCTTTTGAATAGAATAAAGGCTCGCTTCTATAAGACCCAAAACTCCTACTTGTATGCGCGTGACATATGATAATCTTGTTTAAAATAAGAAGTGGAATATGAATGGAATCACGTATTATTCATTTCGAATTGACGGAGTTCTGATCGGAGGACAGGGAAAAACCTGATGGTCGTCTACAGCTTGAAAATGAAATTTGTTCGCGTGTGGCTTTGCGAAGTAAACACGCGCAGTATTTATATTACCGTATTGTTTGTACAGCTGTCATATAGTTTTTCCTAGTATGGCTGTCAACGTTCATCATATCAAATCTAAATTGTATAATGTAAAAAAGTACTGCATTGCTCCTTATTCAATTAATGATATGTAAGCCAAGCTACTCTGTTGGAATCAATAAACATTATCTTATTACACAGCGCTACCTAGACCCAAACTGAGCTATATTGGTCTATGGCACAACTTATAATATAATACATATATAAATAGTGTTTTTTAGGGTTCCGTAGCCAAATGGCAAAAAATGGAACCCTTATAGATTCGTCATGTCTGTCTGTCTGTCCGTCCGTATGTCACAGCCACTTTTTTCCGAAACTATAAGAACTACGCTGTTGAAACTTGGTAAGTAGATGTATTCTGTGAACCGCATTAAGATTTTCACACAAAAATAAAAAATAAAAAATTTTGGGCGTTCCCCATACTTGGAACTGAAATTTAAAAATGTTTTCTTCATCAAACCCATACGTGCGGGGTATCTATGGATAGGTCTTCAAAAATGATATTGAGGTTTATAATATCATTTTTTTTCTAAACTGAATAGTTTGCGCGAGAGACACTTCCAAAGTGGTAAAATGTGTCCCCCCCCCCCATTGTACATTACCATGTCAACTTTCACCGAAAATTAGTTTGAACGAGATCTAGTGAGGAGTTTTTTTTAATACGTCATAAATAGTAAATCGCAGTTTACTTTTCATTCAATCAACTCAAATATACAAATTTTACTTGGTGCTACGGAACCCTTCATGGGCGAGTCCGACTCGCACTTGGCCGGCCTTTTATAAATACATACATTTACCCAGACTCTTACAATTTGATAAATGTACGAATATTCGGGGGTAGAACAATTGCGTCAATTTGTAGGTTTCACTTTGTGACATAAATTGTTCAAAGATATTGATTAAATATAATTCAGAGAGGTATTAATAGCAAACTCCAGCAATTGCCTTGTGATAAGATGTTTAAAACTATAAATATATTGAATTTCGAGAAAGAGTTAGTACAGGAGAGTAAGTTTTAAATCAGTTTATTTCAGTCGCAGTCATTTATGTCTCAAGATATTTTTAGAAATTTCTCAGAGAAATATTATATAACTGAATAAAATAATTGGTTTAGAATTTTGATCAATCCTGGTTCGAAATGATTCGGATACCCCCCCGCCGCACAGCGGGGGTGGTTATGGCGTGTCTCGACTAAAACCGCACGGTGTCCTCCCCAAGTGTCCGTTGCCGGGCACCCTAGTTTTGGTTTTAGTATTCCACTCTCTTGCATCAATCATCACTCATCACTGAGTGATGCAAAGAGTAGGTAGGTAGGTAGGTATAAACTTGCAAACATAATCATATCGTATGTTAAAACCCAAATCTGTGTACCAAGTTGTTAAAAACTAATGAGCCTAGTGGTAGGTATATATTTACGCAAGAAAATTAAGGTATCTAAACTAATTAAGCTGTTAGTTAAGATTATAATGAGATTAAGAGCATTATACTATTAAATAAAATGTACATAAATTAAATGTAATTCCTTTTTTTTCTTTCAAACATCTACCTTAAGTTTCAAGAAAACTCATTTAAAATCGTTTTGCAACTTGAAAATATTTAACGGCACTCAAGTGTTGTAACCGTTCCATTCATTGAAGGTCCTCTTCCATTCGAGAGTCATTAGAATGGTCCCATTTTTGGAGAGCTCTTTACTTCATCCCCCCACCCAGCCCTAACCTCCATAAGAATATTTCTTAATGGCTGTTGCTCAAGATTTGACGGCCTCTGTGGCGTAGCGGTAGGGCATTCGACTGCTACGTCAGGGGGCTCGGGTTCGATTTCCGCTCAGTGCAAATATTTGTATGCATGAATATGTCTATTTGCATTGGTCTGGGTGTTTCTATGTATAATATGTATGTATTTACAAAAAAAAAGTATATAAGTATGTTTATCCGCATTCTGGAACCCATAACACAAGCTAGTTAAACTATGCTTACTTTGGGTCTAGAAAGCGCTGTGTAGAATGTCGTAGAATATTTAATTTAATTTAATTTAATTTCACCCAAAATTTATTCGTGCGGTGTATGAAGTAATGCTTATAGTTTTAAGCCTAGCTATAACCTATATATTTTTTATATTCAAGATAAATAAAGGGGTTATTATTCTTGATTTAATATGTCAACTTCATTGTGCCCTTAATCATCCTTTTCTAAAAATCAGAAAGAGAGACACTTAGTCAACTGCCTGACTATCTGTTCGCGCCGATGCATCGGCGCTCTTTATTTAGGTATAGTTTTATTCTACCCGCTTTCAATTTATATATTTTATTTCGCTGCTTGGTTTTGCACTGAGGAGAGTGAAGACCGACCCCACCGCCGCGTGGTCGTGTCCGTGCCGCTTCATTTTCATATAGAAAAAAAAACCGCTTTGAAGTTGTTTCGTGCCGTGTATGATCCTCACATCGCCCTCACCATCAAGAAGACCGAGAAGAGCGCATCAAGGTCACAGCAGCGTTGGCACGTGGAGCGAGGCCCTTAACTGGACCGCCCGCCGTGGTGCTAAGGTTAGTCAATTTCTTTCCTTAGTTGCGAGACCAGCAGCTTTTCTCAATCTTGTGTTCCTTGTTTTTTTCTTTTATTATAACCTATAGATATACAGTCCACTAGCCAGCTATTACCCACCCGCAGCTACATTTTTTTTGGGCCTTCGAGCCGCACGTTACATTCTTTTCGGCCTTATAGCCATATATCACATTTTTTCTATATCCCGCTATTTGTTTTTCCGCTTAGTTTTCATAACTATTTATTCTTTCCGCTTAGAAAAAAAAAAAAAAAAAAAAAAAAAAAAAAAACTATTTTTTATCTTACCGCTTAGTTACGAAGGTAATTTACCTACCTGCTGTAATTACCTACATAATATATCCGTTATAATTTATCTTTATCATTTATTCGTGTTCCATTTAACGGTTGAATTGCACTCCTTTTAGTAAGTACCTACCTAAACGCATTTATGTTGCATTTTTGTCGAAAGTTATAAGCTAGGTAAGAACGTGTTATCGCCGGCCGTTCCGTCCGAGCGTTCCTTTGTTCTCGAAGTCGTATGTTGCAGTCAGTAACGCTGTTTCGGGTATTTTGTAACTTAAATAGTTTTTAACAAAATCTCATCATGGCTCCGAGTATTAAGGATGTGGAGAAGCATAACTTAAACATTAAAAGGCTCACGGGAAAACGCGAGGAAGTTTATGCTAGGCTTCAGAGAATTTATGACTCAAAAAATGAAATGATTACGGACCCTAGTGATAGTAAGGTGGAGAATTTTCTTTGTGGCATGGTCACCATTGATATTATGCGTGACGAATTCATAAAAATTGTCGATGATTTGAATACGTTGAATTTGATGTTAGATCCAGATTTCATACCTAACTATCAAAGTTTGTCTACGTTTGAGGACTTATACTGTCGTTGCAAATATGAAGCCAACAAAATACATGCTAGCCGTGATAAGTCCAAAGTTGAAAAATTATCTTCGTCTTACAGTAACAATAATAAAAAATCTAACTTGAATCTGCCCAAATTAGAATTAATGAGTTTTTCCGGTTCACCTGCAAGTTGGTCAACCTTTTATGAAACATTTAAAACTACAATACACGAGAATTTTGATCTTACTAATAACGAACGTATTCAATATTTGATGGGTCGGTTATCGGGCCGGGCACTTGCTACTGTGTCGGGAATTACACCGAACGCTGACAACTATAATTTGATATGGACCACGCTGGTCCAGAAATATGAAGATAAACGTTATTTAGCTACCGCGTATTTGGATCAAATGTTTGAATTCAAATCTTTTTCCGTTGCTAACTCTAAGAATTTAGACTCGTTTTTAGAACGTTTTGCGTCTGCCGTGTCGAGTCTAAAAACGTTAAAACTTAGCAACTTGTCCGATTTTATTCTTCTTTATCTCGCTTTAAAGAAAATAGACCCGGAGACCGCTCGCGCTTTTGAAATGTTTAAGCGAGAGACTGCTTTGCCTAGCTACGAGGACTTGATCACATTTCTACGTGAACAATCGAAAATATTAGACCGCACTTCGACCAACGCTACGACGAAGCGCGTCGGTACCGACGTAAACCAAAATGTCTCGAAGTCTACCCATTCCTTTGTAGGTACTAGCGCGCCGTCGCAGGTAAAAGATAAAAATAAATCTTGTCCGTTTTGCGACTTGGCAAATCATTTCAACTTGTTCAAATGTTTTAAATTTCAAAAATTACCGCTCGATGATAAATTTAATTTGGTCAAAACTCGTAATGGATGCACGAACTGCCTCAGTTTGTCCCATAACAGCGCCGCTTGTAAATCGGAAGTACGTTGCCGCCATTGCGATTGTAAGCACCACTCGCTGCTATGTAGAAAACAACAGCTGACTCCCCCCGCGCCCGGCGCAGCGCCCGCGCATAATAATGTGACTCCGCCGCCGCCGGCATCCACCTCCCAGCAGGTACATACCACTGCTTTATCAGCCCTGTCGTCGCCTCCTCCGGTGCAAATTAATAACCGACGTGATAATAATATTACCTGTCTTTTAGGCACGGTTCAAGTTTTAATACCTGACTCTGCGGGTGTGTTGCACAATGCTCGCGCGCTGATTGATTCCGGATCGCAAAACAATTTTATTACATCGACATGCTTAGCAAAACTTAAAGTTAATTTTAATCGAACAACGCGCGCTGTTGTAAAGGGGATCGGTTCGTCTTCTAATCCGATTAAGGGTTCCGTCAGCATTGATTTGTTTTCGAACAATAAAAATATTTTACTTACACTGGACTCTTATGTCATTGATAAAATTACGGATAATTTGCCATCTGCTCGTATCGAGCCCGCTTCGCTCAGTTATTTAAACCACGTTCAGTTAGCTGACATTAGTTTCCATTCGCCTGGGGAAATTGACATCCTCATCGGTGCACCGCAGTTTGCCGAAATTTTACTGTCGGGACGCGTAAACGGTCCGCCCGGGTTACCTACCGGTATTGAAACGATTTTTGGTTACATAATCGTAGGAAATTGTCCTATTAGTAATCCGTCTACTGAGTTCGTTTCTTTATGCTCGTTTGTACAGAATGAGCCTCCGTTATCAAATATGTTAGAAAGGTTCTGGCAGCTCGAAGAAATTGCGCCCACGCGCCCGCTGAACGCCGCGTCTAGGGAGTGCGAGAAGCTGTTTGTCTCAAGCGTGTCACGGGATGACACAGGACGTTATAGTGTGGCGTTACCTTTTGCGCGCGACCCCTCTGAGCTCGGTGACTCATACAAAGCTGCTACGCGTCGTTATATGTACTTGGAGCGTAAGTTGACCGCTACCCCAGAGTTGCGACTGGAATATGACGCGATTATTAAGGAATACCTATCAAAGGGTTATATCTCGTTAGATGATGCTGGTTCGCTACCTACGGGTTTTTATATACCACATCATGCAGTTGTTAGGCAAGATAAAGTAACTACAAAGGTGCGAATGGTTATGGACGCCAGCGCCAAAAGTGATTCGGGTAAATCACTCAATGATTTGTTATATCAGGGTGAGAATTTACAGAACGATTTGTTTTTAATTTTACTTGACTTCCGCTTATATCCTGTGGCTTTTACCAGTGACATACATCAAATGTTTTTACAGATTTTGGTTAACGAAGATCACAGAATGTTTCAAAAATTTTTATACCGCTTCGATCGTTCTTTACCTCTTGATACCTATAAATATAACCGCGTCTGCTTTGGATTGCGCTGTAGTCCTTTCCTCGCCATGCGAGTTTTAAGACAACTTTGTGACGACGCACGCGCATCTTACCCGCGCGCCGCGGATGTTGTTGTGCATAATTGTTACATGGACGATATTTGTTACTCCGTTCCCACCGTTCAGGACTCCTTGCGGCTCAAGGATGAGCTGTTAGGATTGTTTACGGCCGGGGGCTTTAACCTTATGAAATGGTCGAGTAACTCAACAGAGTTACTCGAATCATTGCCTGATACTCACCGCTATTCTTCTAAAGTAAATTTCGATGAACCTAATCAAAGTCTCAAGGTTCTTGGCCTAGAATGGTCTCCAACCACAGATGTTTTTTCCTTTTCTGTCACTCTTGACAACCGTCCATGTACCAAGCGCAACATCTTATCGGTTATTGCTCGCCAGTTTGATGTTTTAGGTTTAATCGCGCCGACTATTCTTTATGCGAAATTAATCTTACAAAAACTCTTTGTTCTCAAGCTGGACTGGGATGACAAGCCGCCCCAGAATGTAATGATCCTTTGGGAGAATTACCTTCGCGAACTGCCCGCATTACGGGACCTAAAGATAAAGCGTCATCTTGAGGTGTTTAAAAATTACCTCGTCACTATTCTTGCGTTTTCCGACGCGAGTGAACGAGCTTACGGAGCCGCCGTATATGTCAAAGTTCAGCAGGATCCTCACTCCCCAGCGGTCGTCAACCTGGTGTGCGCAAAATCTAAAGTCGCTCCTCTCAAAACGGTATCGGTTGCCAGGCTTGAGCTCTGCGGCATTTTACTAATGTCTAAACTGGTGCAACGAGTTATGAACACTTATAAACCGCGTCACAAAATTGAGAATATATTTTGTTTCACCGACTCAATGGTCGCATTATATTGGATTCATTCAGATCCCCAAACTTTAAAAACATTCGTCGCTACGCGTGTTACAAAAATTTTAGATTGCCTTCCCGCGGAACATTTCTTTCACGTTCCCGGTACCGACAACCCTAGCGACTGCTTATCGCGAGGTTTGTCTCCTAAGCAATTATTGTCGCACCCGATGTGGTTCAGAGGACCGTCGTGGCTTCAACAGAGCGTTGATACGTGGCCTGTTACTTCGGTCGACACTAGTGCCATCGATGTGCAATTACCGGAAACCAAGGTGGTCTCATTGCCGGTTGTAGCAGATGTTGGTGTGGACCCGCATCCACTTCTTGCATTGTCGCATCGCGTTTCTAAGTGGACGGTGCTGCTTCATTCCGTTATCTATGTTTACAAGTTTCTAGGTAAACTACCGCGATCTAAATCGATTACCGCATCAGATATGATTTTTGCTGAAAGGATGTTAATCATCGCGTTACAAGAATTTTATTTTTCTGACGAAATCGCACGATTAAAGGCAAACAAAAAATGTCGCACCGCGTTAAGACGCCTCTCCCCCTTTTTCGATAGTGAAGGCTTATTGAGAGTCGGCGGTCGACTCCGTAATGCAGATTTGACCAATGAACAACGGCATCCGTTGCTGCTTCCGCATAAAGACCGTATCACCGATTTGATCGTGTCGCACTATCATCGCCACATCTGTCTGTCAACTGGTCCGGTGGCTCTTATGTCAATATTGCGGCAAAGTTATTGGATACTGTCTTGTCGTAATGTCGTACGGCGTATCGTGCATAAATGCAATTTTTGTTTCCGCGCTAAACCCAAGGCCGTGCACCCCTTCATGGGAGACTTACCCACATGCCGCGTAACGGAAGCTAAAGCCTTTACACGCACGGCCGTTGATTACGCGGGTCCTATAAGTATTATCCCGCAACGTAAACGTGGCGTTCGCTCTATTAAGGCATATCTGTGCATTTTTGTGTGCTTAGTCACTCGCGCTGTTCATGCCGAGTTGACTACCGATCTCAGTACGAGTACTTTTCTCTCAGCGTTCAAACGATTTCTAGCGAGACGGGGTGCAGTACAAACTATGTACTCTGACGCAGGAACTGTTTTCGTTGGTGCGAAGAACGCTCTTTCGGACATCTACGCTTTAGTCAATTCTGATGAGTATCAAACTGCGTTCTCTAACGAGTTGGCCGAGCGAAAAATAACGTGGAAAATAAATCCGCCGCGCACTCCACACTTCGGTGGACATTACGAGATATTCGTTAAGGGCTTCAAAACTCATTTATATAGGACTATAGGTTCTCAATTGTTGACCTACGAAGAGATGTTAACTGTATTAACACAAATTGAATGCGTTTTGAATTCGCGCCCGCTCACGCCCCTTAGTGAAGATCCGTCTGAGCTAAGCGCATTGACTCCATCGCATTTCCTTACGTCTACGCCGCTAAAGAGTTTACCCGCTTGCGAAGCTACCGGTGATAACACAAGTTTAAAGAAACGATACGCTCTGTTAGATCAATTGGTGCAATCATTCGCTAAACGATGGAAACGTGAATATCTTCACCTTTTGCAATCCAGAGGGAAATGGAACACTCATTCAGATCCTATCAAGATAGGTAGCGTCGTGGTTGTAGTTACTGATAACGTTGGACCTCTATCTTGGCCATTAGGTATAATTCTTGAAACCTATCCCGGTAAAGATGGGATCAGTAGAGTGGCTCTTATCAAGACGGCGACAGGCATCTATAAGAGACCTGCCGTCCGCCTCTGCCCTCTACCTTCGCAATAGCATCTCTTCCGCTCCCCGGCTTATAGTTTAGTGTATTTTTAAAACCGATGGTTTTAAAAGCCGGGAGCATGTTCGCGCCGATGCATCGGCGCTCTTTATTTAGGTATAGTTTTATTCTACCCGCTTTCAATTTATATATTTTATTTCGCTGCTTGGTTTTGCACTGAGGAGAGTGAAGACCGACCCCACCGCCGCGTGGTCGTGTCCGTGCCGCTTCATTTTCATATAGAAAAAAAAAACCGCTTTGAAGTTGTTTCGTGCCGTGTATGATCCTCACATCGCCCTCACCATCAAGAAGACCGAGAAGAGCGCATCAAGGTCACAGCAGCGTTGGCACGTGGAGCGAGGCCCTTAACTGGACCGCCCGCCGTGGTGCTAAGGTTAGTCAATTTCTTTCCTTAGTTGCGAGACCAGCAGCTTTTCTCAATCTTGTGTTCCTTGTTTTTTTCTTTTATTATAACCTATAGATATACAGTCCACTAGCCAGCTATTACCCACCCGCAGCTACACTATCCGACATAGGTAATTCTGATGACGGTTGAGCCAGGATATGCCAGGATACTTTGTATGTATGATACCTATGTCGCTTTTGTTTACGAGTATATTAAATTTTACCATAAGTGTTACTTTTCCTTTAGGTGTGGAAACGTGAACTACTCCACACAAAGTACAGGGAGTGTCAGATTTTCTTATGATTTCAAACTTGTTTGATATAATGTGCGCAAACCGTTATAGGCTTAATATAACTTTTAGCTTGTATTTTTCTATTTTTTAATTGAAAGCCGTAGAGTCGTTTCAATTGTTCCGTCACGGCGCGGTGTCAAGAAGTAAGCAAACAAACTCACTCGGTTACTAATTAATCTGTTGCATATTAGTCAATGCGCCATTGTACATCCGGAACTACGATCTACACTGGGACCTAAACACGGACGATGTAGATCGTGTTATACAAAAATATGCAGAAGCTCAGGAAAACAGACTTCATCACTATGTGAATGTTGAGGCAATCCAGCTGCTTGACATCACTAATATAGTAAGAAGACTGAAACGGACGAAACCATTTGAGTTAGTGTAGTGTTTTTGAGACAAATAAATAAATCTAGTGATAAGTGCTACGTACAAAGAACACATGAACAAAGTGTCTTCGCCTTAATAAAAACTAAGTAAGTGTTAATGGACGCATTCTTAGAATTATGTTTACGTAGTAATTTAGGTGAAATTTATTTACTTATTAGTCAACAAGGCTAGATTTTAATACAAATAAAGTATTGTTTACAGTACTTTATTAGGGAAAAAAATATATATTAAAAGAATATTGGTCCTTGAGAATCATCATGTTTATCAATTTTTTCTAAGATGAAAGAATATCACCAAGAACGCACTCGATCCGTTTGAAGGACTATCTCAATAAAATACTACCTACTTTCGTTACGTTATATTACAACTGGATACGCAGTCAGCGGAAATACTCACATTTCATAAAATCCTCAAGTTTGTTTATGAGTTATATATAAAGTTGTACAATGACGATAATTTACCAATAACTTCCAGAACGGCAGAGCGTTCTACTGCTAAGTCAGAGTTCGCGGGTTCGATCCCGCTCAGTGAAAATATTTTTATGAATGAATATGTATAGTTGCATTGATCTGTGCGTTAAAATATTAAATTATGTATTTAAGTATGTTGATCCGGATTCGGTATTGGTTGAGAACCCATATTAGAAGCTAATTAAGGTGAACTTTCTTTGGGTTCTGTAGAATGTCATAGAATATTAATTATTAATGTATGTCATCTCTTATACTTTGTGAATTGCTAAATTATTCTTTGTTCAATTGTAATTTAACCTTTCAGCTTTTATATCATCATAACTTCAGCTGGTTGTCTCCTGTACGTATTATCTATTGTTTTCATTAATCAGTTTAATTTACCAATGCTAAAACTTGTTATAAAGTCTTAAAAAGCTTAAATCAGCATACACATTTTAAGTCATTAAGATATAAGTGAAAATAAAAAGCTTCGGCGCATAATGGGTGGGCATAAGTGTTAGCGGTAATAGCGCTTTTAAGGTGGCTTGTACGTGACTGTGAATTCTACTAAAGCGTATTTTTATCGACTTTTATAATCCACGACGAGGGTAGTGCTACACCTAAGTAATTTAATTTTTTAGGTATAATAATAATATATACTGCTCGCTTATAAGCTTCAATTTTCTAACAATGAATATAAAGCATTGAATTACTTAGTTCATTTTGTTTATAGGGTCCCACCAAGAACTTCGAGGACCAAGCCAATTTTACCTGCAAGCTGGTATGCCTGCTGGTTGATGGTGCGAAGTTCTGATACGATATTTCCTGTAAGCTAAATATTTCACATTTATTATACTATGGCCGTGTTGATACGTCAAAATAGCTGCTGAAAAGCAACCGAAACGTCAGGATCAATGTAAAATATAATATAACATCAAATAAACCGCGATAGAATCCGTTAAAAATAGTTTTATTTCAATACATAGTTGTACTTCAGTACCAGGGGGAGATTAGTATTTATTTTTACGAAACTTCATGAGCGGACAAACGACAAAATGGCCATCATAGCGTGCTGCTAGTATAGATGTAATGAATTTCCATTTTGTAATGTTTGTATGTGGACTTTTTTTTTTCAAATTTAACTGCTCTGAAGATAAGAAAATGAACAAATACCACCAATGTCGGCAAAATTGCTTAAATAGGTCCGTTTATTGTTAAAAAGTCTACTTAATTTTTAGCTGTACTTTTTATGACAGTCAGCTTAGTACGCCTCTGTCACTTAGGCTCTGTAAAGAGTACTTTGAATTAATATTTCTACTTGCTACTCTACTGTGAACTGTGAATTTCTTCAAAATGGAGTAGAAAATAAAAAGAATTGAAGAATTGCGGTAACTTGAAGTGAAACTTTGAATCGAAAAAGGTAATAAGTATTTTCACGTAAGTAAGTTTCTTCTGAGTAGGCATCCTAATCATAGTTTATGATCATCAATTTAATCACATTTTACAGTTAGATTGATGAATTTGTATTTTTTTCCGTTTCTAAATGTAATAGAAAGAGGTACCGTGAAGCCTTCTGAGCATTTATTTTGTCTGAGACTAGAACAAATTATTAAATATATACGTTAAATATAAATCTTTAGGCATACTAAAAATTGTTTTGATGGGAAAATGTGTAGGTATTTAAATAAATAAATAAATAAATATTCTATGACATTTAGACACATACACAGCGCTTTCTAGACCTAAAGTAAGCATAGTTTAACTAGCTTGTGTTATGAGTTCCAGAATGCGGATAAACATACTTAGGTACCTTTTTTTCCCGGGCTTTCCGCCGGGCAGCGGGGGCGGTTATGTCGGGCTTGAATCGACTAAAACCGCACGCCGTCTCGGGTCTTAAAACGCCGGGGTGTAAGGTTGCCCATAGAGCATATCCCTCGCACCCCGACTGACCCTGGGCCATCTCTGGTTTCGAGATGGCTCCCTAGGGTTTGGGAACCACGGTGTCCCCGTCTTGCCCCGTTTTGGGGGAGGGGCGCTAGTCGCCGTCCCAGCCTGCTTCTGCTGGGGTGACAGGCGGCCTCACCTGCCATCCCCAGGCCTGCGCTCATAGAGGACGGAGGTCGTTGAGCGAACTCCGGCGCCTAAGTCACCTGCGACGCGCGGCGAGTATGTTGCGGGCTCGGCGGGCCGGGAGAATTCTAAATTACTCACGGGCGCGCTCCGCCATCTCCTTCGCGTGCATTACATGCTCGCAGAACGAGATGGCGGCGGCCCACCCGCTCGCTCTCATCACCATTGCCGCAATCATGCTGCGGAGTGAGAGGACTCCCACCCCGATGGCTGCCACGAGGTCACGCCTCGGCGCCTCCCACGCCGCCGTGCAGTCCATCAGCGTGTGCAGCCCTGAGTCCTCGCTCGCGTGGCAGTGATGGCACTCAGGCGTTGGCTCCTTCCTGATCCGATGCAGGTGGTCCCCGAAGCTCCCTTACCGGAGATCGTCTGCGTCAGTCGGTACGAGAGGCTTCCGTGTCGCCTCTTTAGCCAATCCTCCATGATGGGCAAATATTTGCACTGAGCAGAAATCGAACCCGCGCTCCCTATCGTGACAGTCGAATGCACTACCGCTACGCCACAGAAGCCGTCAATTTGAATCAGTACTTGTGGTTTTCTTAGCCTTAGTTGAACAATCAAGAGGTTACGAATGCGAATTCACTCTTGTTACAAGCTTGTAGCTTAGTTAAGTTGAATTGTTGAAAAGGTAATCCAATACAGTTTTGTCCAATAAGGGAATCAAATCCTCCTGTACAGTCATACTCACTACTGCTGCACCACCACAGTTATAAGAGATTTTTTCTAAAAATGAATACTCATACCCAGTTCATAATGTCAACTAACAGTAATAATAAGTGTAGTTCGTTCATTGTGTAAAATACTTTATATTTTGTCTTTTAATAAAAATACAATTATCGTTCTCATTTCTATTATCAATGAGTCCATTACAATACTATATATATATATATATATATATATATATATATATATATATATATACGGCCTCTGTGGCGTAGCGGTAGTGTATTCTACTGCTACGACAGGTGGCGCGGGTTTGATTCCCGCTCAGTGCAAATATTTGTATGCATGAATATGTCTATTTGCATTGGTCTGGGTGTTTCTATGTATAATATGTATGTATTTACAAAAAAAAGTATATAAGTATGTTTATCCGCAGTCTGGAACCCATAACACAAGCTAGTTAACCTATGCTTACTTTGGGTCTAGAATTAGCTGTGTAGAATGTCGTAGAATATTTCTTTCTTCTTTATATATTCACATATATAAAAAAATATAAGATTTTTAAAGCGCGCGTGTGACGCCCCTGGTGTTGCACACGTCCATAGGCCGCGGTAACCGCTTTCCATCAGTTGGGCCGAGTGCTCGTCTGCCAACGATAAATTACAAAAGAAAAGCAAAATAAATCATAATCGAATCTAAACGTTCTTCAACTTTTTAGCTCCACCGAATATGATTTGATAGATTTCTTTGTAATAAGATGTCTTTATTCAAAAATAGACACATTTTTCATTCGGGATTGAATTCATTTCAGTTGAATTGTAACTGTGAGTTGAACAAGTCTTTTGTCAAATTGTTAATCGAAGGGAAGGAAAGAAAGGGTATTTGTACACTCGAAAAATTAGCTTTTGTGAAAATATCGAGTTATAGAAACACCAAATCTCAAGGCTTGATACTTCATAAATATAATTGGGTTCGGAAGAAATAAATGCCAGTTGTAACGATTAATAATTTTTATGGGAGGTTTTAAAATGGAGGTACATAAATATGAAGAGGGTTGCAATAAAGTAAGGTGTGACTTATGCACTGTAAAAATTAATAAAGTAATTGATGTAATTGAGACTACTACCGGCTAGGGCGAGCAGAGATAAATAAAAGGATTGATCACAATATAATAAGAGATTATAATCGGTAACGTTACATAAATTTATTTTAGGTATATGAGTAAATGAACCTCAGGGAATGGATTCTTAATAAATATTCTGCCGTGGCGTTGTTCGGTCCGTTGTGCAAAGATGGTAGTATGCACTTAGCTAGTGGACACGTGGCTTGTGGTGTTGCCGGCGTGCCAGGGTATCCGCTGGTGTGCCTCGCTACCTCCATTATGGTGCGAAGCCCGGTGCGAAGACCCTGGAAATAGAAAAAGTGCGGGTCAGTTTGTCACTAGGTAATTACGTCCAAGTGACCCGCTAAAATAGCAGGTGAAGAGAATCTCCCAGCGGCAATGCAGCGTAGCTAGAAGCTATAACTAAAAAGAATATAAATGGGCAGCACAAGCTGGTGCCGCGACCTCTGACCGCAGGGGTCATCGGCCTCGTGGCACTAATTAGGTATGGCTGAAATAGCACACAGAATAAAACAAAATATATTAAGCCATGCATTTTAGCAGGCAATAAGCTGCACCGCTGGAAGTCTTCACCTGTAGAAAGAAGTAGGAATGTTGATCACAAAACTTACCCGGAGCCGACAGCAGTTGGCCACGGGGTCAAAGTGACCTTCCTCGGCGAAGGTTGCCAAGGAAAGGAACGATATAAGAGCCGTCAGTTGATGACTGGGCTAGTGCTGTCCAATCTCGCTTGCACAACCATAGATAATTAGTAATATATTATGGAAACATACTAAAATATCGATTAATTTACGGATATTGTTTTAATTTGATTTGTTAAGAATCCACAACGTTACACAGTGACATTAATCTTTTTTAAAGCTGATCTGTTGGATTTATATGTATTATTAAACGATTGAGGGGGACTTAGGGTGTGCAGGCCCCTACCAACACTTTTGTGACCCAATTCATCTTCACCTGCTTATTTGTGCACCTATTATACAAAAGACGAGGCCTTTTTTGCTGAAATCTCCTCGGAAACCCCCCCGCCGATCAGAAGGGGAGGTTATATCGGGCTTGAACCGACTAAATCCGCACGCCGTCTCGGATTGCTTCTGCTGGGGTGACAGGTGGCCTCACCTGCCACCCCCGGGTCTGCGCACATGGAGAACGGAGGTCGTTAAGAGGAGTTCTAAATCACTCTCAGGCTCGCTCCGCCATCTCCTTCTCGAGCATTACTTGCTCGCAAGAAGAAGGTGGGCGCAGGCTTTGTTCGTGTGGAGATCAGACGAGAGTCGCTTTTGGAGAAACCGACTTACCAATCAAAAACAATAAGCGGACCACAGGCAGGATTATAGAGCAATCCAGATACCGCATTCCATGCACATAACAGCCTCAATTAGCCACCTGTCGTATGCAGAGCACAGGTATCTAATCAAACTTAGTTTACCAGCCTTTAATCGATTCATATTGTGAATAAAATGATAACGATGATCACTTTAAAATAAACATATTGACATTTAACTTTAATTGTATTCAAACATCAAAATTCCCCTCCCTCCCTCCTTCCCCGCATACAGAGACGCGCGGAAAAACGACTTGCTTCTAGGGCTTAAGGCGATAGCTAGTTTTCTACATAGAACTTGTCGAAAAGGAATTTATATGACTTCGGTGGCGTAGCTGTAGCAAATGCGACTACTATTCATGAGGTCCCGAATTCAATTTCCGGGTCGAGTAGATATTATTAGTATTTACAAGGAGGCTACAAAAAGAGCGCAGTTGATAGCAATAGGATAGTCCTAGTAAATGTTTGTGTTCAGATACCTATGCATGCCCCTTTGCGGATATACAGGTGAGAGAGTTGTAATATATAAGTGAAAAAAAAATGGTTTTAGCTAAGTCAAAAATTAGATATATCACGATGAAAATAAAATCCTAACCCAGATTCACTTACCTACGCTTTCAAACTGTTAAACACCTTTCACGTTGCAGTGATGCGATTTTCTTTCAAATTTTCATTCTGGGAAATTCTCACGGTAAAATGTTGAAAATATACAGAGAATTTGTAAACGACTTGTGTAATATTTCGTAGTCACACACAGATAGAAGCAATTTATGTAGCCAATGTATCACGCCAAAGATCCACCTCCGGTATTGTCATGAAATATGATGAAGCGAAGAAGAGAGGGATTTAATACATCATTTTACATAGATTGTTATCCTACTATTCTGAAATTACTACTTCTGAAATTTGATGACACAAATTTGTCACAAAATTCGGCCGGGTAGGTACCACCGTGCACGGGGGTGTGTGTTGGGTAACCTCCTCGAGTGTCGCTCCGATTCCGATCCCGCTGCAGTCCGGGGGGAACGGAATCGGAGCGGCCGGTACACCCTGGGCAGCGGTCAATGGCTTCCCCTTCACCCCTTCATAGGGTTGGCATTGATCGTCGGCCAATACCCAACGTGGCGGGAACACATCGCTCTCCGTACTCCTCTGCTTTCAGAGGAGACAGGATGAGCGATGCTGTTAGTGGTAACCTT
Source organism: Cybosia mesomella (assembly GCA_946251805.1). Taxonomy (NCBI): domain Eukaryota; kingdom Metazoa; phylum Arthropoda; class Insecta; order Lepidoptera; family Erebidae; genus Cybosia; species Cybosia mesomella. Next base: position 9,304,218 of record OX276406.1, read on the forward strand.
ACACCTCGGCGTCTGAAGACCCGAGACGGCGTGCGGTTTTAGTCGGTGCAAGCCCGACATAACCGCCCCCGCTGGCCGGCGGGGGGGTATCCGAAGGGATTTCCGCACGAAAAAAAAAAAAAAAAAGGTACCACCGTGCACGATTGCGAAATCTCCTCCATAGTAATCCAATTTCGGTTTGATTGCATTCAGGGGTCAGCAAGTGCATAGCCGGGCAGGAGGATTGTAGTCGCAGCACTAGTGGGACCGGTGGGTGCCACGCGGTGCTGCGACGACAATCCTCTTCTGATGAGGCCGTCAAGCTGAGTGCCACCATTGTTAACATGGTACTTGTATGTAATGGTGACCCTCTTTCCTGAGACTTTACCTTCAGCTTACCATCAGGCGAGGTGAAGTCAAATTGACGTGTCCAAAAAAAAAAACTAATATCATAAATACAATGTTTTTGAAGATATTTGTATGTTAGGATGTTTGTTACTCAATCACGCTCTATCAGCTGAACAGATCTGGCTGGAATTTGGTACAGGTATAGATCATAATCTGGAATGACGCATTGGCCACAGCCATCGGGAACGGGATCAGAATTCCACGCGGGCGAAGCCTAGTCATTACATACTCATATTAATGAAAAGCTTTGCTTTCCAGTTTAAAATCAAACCAGCTAACACTCACAGCTCTGGTTGTGTTAAATACAGATCTTTTTCCAGCCAGTAGCCTATGTCCTATATCAAAATATAATCTATCACTGTGCCAAGTTTAATTCAGATCCATTCAGCCATTTTGGCATTATTGAATAATAAACCTCGATTTATCCCTCCAAATTTTCACATGTATAAATAGTACTGAGATTGTTAATACAAATCTCACTAATATTAATTCTAAAGTATGAATGTATGTTTGTTACTCCTTTACGCAAAAAAGAACGGATCTGGATGAAATCTGGTACACGTTTTCCGTGTTACCGATTGTTGTTCCCGTTCCCGCTTCCCATGGGAACCTATTCGAGGGATAAAAGTAGCTTATGTGTAAGTGCTACATATATATATATATATATATATATATATATATATATATATATATCACGCTATTACGTTAAGAAATCGGGCAACATTGATTTCGATGTTGCCTATTTCTCTATTTTGAACGAATTGTCAAAGTGATACGAGTGTATCATCCGGCCCATTAAATAAAATAACTAAATACTTACGTGTTAGTATCGAGACTGCAGAACTTAACATACCTTGATCAATTCCGAACTTAACGCGTACTAAGTCGCGGGCAACGAATAGTCACCAATACATATGTACAAAAATTGTCCACTTTTGTTAATAGCCTTCCAAACTTCTTGGGCTCATTTTGAAAACCCAAATGATGAGAAAAGAGGACTATTAGTGTCCGATCTTAATTTAAGTGTGAAAATATGATATTGGCTCATAACAAGTCGTAAAAATGTCTGTACGATAACATTCTGTCATCTAGGAACCATATTTTGCTCTTAGATACGAGAGAGAGCTATTAATTAACATTAATTGAGCCGAATGAACTTCATATAATCTGCGTAATGAACTTCTAAAGGAAAACAGCGTTTTGAGAATAAATCGACAAACTTTTGAAAAATATCTGTAAGAATTATACGAAGTTCGGGAACTTTGGATAAATATACACTTCAAAATATGAGAACCACCGTCTTGGTCCGTGACCAAGTTTGCTTGATAGCAACCAGAATATTGAGAACAGTGTGAATAGAGAAATAATAATAAATAAGCCATGATCTTTGTTATTTTTATAATGTAGGTAATTTTCGACTATGTTGTGATAAATGTAAAATGAAGCGACTTGGGCTTGCGGCGTCACTTGAACTACTTACCTATTGGTTTAAGTGCTGTTGGGAGTCTAAGTTGCTTTATACGATAAATAATTTTGATTTTGTATCAACAGAATGCATGGTACTCCGCACAAACCCTTCGTGGTTTTTGGTGTGCTAATTTATATTGTTTTTGTATTATTGTGTAAATAAATAAATAAAAAAAAAAAAAAAAAAAATGATACAATTGTAACAGATTTCTTCAAATTAAACTCCTTGGTGAATTTAATGTTTTAATACTGTGCTACAATGCGTAATTCACAAAACATATATAATAATAAAAAGCTATGTTCTTAGTGAGTTCCGATCCCGAGTAGACAACCAGCGCGCGGGTGGCGGGCGGCAAGGCAGTTCTCATCTAGTCTTGTTTGGTATAAACACAATCCTTTAATAGCACTTGTACTATTTCTAAATGATAATCTATTTCTATATGAGGGTGTAGAGATCCCTTGAGGCCCAAGCCAACCTCACCTGCAAGTCGGTACACCAACCAAACAACGGACGAGGTTCGGGCGCAGGCCTTTCTTTCAGGGTTGTAGGGTTCAGGTCAGACGGCACTCCCTCCCGGCAAAGCCGATATACCAATCAAAGCAATGGGTGATGGAACCTCGTGCTGCAAGTGCAAACTTTAGATGCAACTTGGCAGTCATTACGAGGATGATGCTTCTTTTTTTATGTATGCATACCATAATAGGTATTCATTTAATATTCACTGTAAAAGTATTTCTAGGCGTCATAGAAACACAATTTATTGCCATTATTACGGTTTTTATACGTATGTAACCTACAGTTAGTAAATGTAACATTTTACATTTACATTACATTTACATTTTACATTTTACATTGTACTAACTATATAGCATTCTATATAGTTAGTACAATGATTTCAACATGTACATTCTACAATTCAGCTGAAAGATTAGCAAATCAAAGTGATTTGAAGTTAATATAAAATAAAGAATAGTTTAATGATCATAGGTTACGAAATTAACAAAATAGCTTTATCTCCATGCCAAAGTGTTTCTAAAATTAATATACCCTGTATTTACCTTAGACAATGTTATGTAAATGCTATGTGAAATATGTGTTAAACGGATTATGTTAGTTCCTCTGAAGGGGGTAAATTAATTATAGGAATAATTTCAAAATGAGAGCGTTACACGTTTAGTTTATAATGTAACTATCTTCCCTTCATACCGAGCATTGTGGAATAAATTTGGGATTGAATCTGTAATTTTAAAATAATATAGTTAATGTGTTTTTTTCGGTGTCTTAACATGAAGTAAGTCAACTTGTGGTGACGACACATGTAGCTATCGCCACCTAGCGCAGTCAAGCTGAACTTCTATAGAACTACCGATCCTGAATCGCGTAATGAAAGTCCTTGTTCGCTTAGCCTGACCGTTCCTCCACAAACTTATTAAGTAGCTGTTGCTCTTGGCTCTGCATGCGTGATATACTCGTACCTACTGACTAATCCTCTTTTCGTAATACACAGAAACTTATTATCGAGATTAAAAGTAAGCCACGTGCTATTCCAGACTATAATTTATTTCTATGCCAAATTTCATCCGAATGCATTTAGCCATTCTGGTGTGGTTGAGTAACAAACATCCAGAATCCCATTCAAAACGCATTTAAGTTTATCAGTACTAAGTTTACTAGTGCATTCTCTACTAGCAACCCTTTGCTTAGCTTTAATTTATATGAGTTTTTTTTTAAATCTAGCCATCTTAATTTATACATAATAATAGCTTATGTCCATCAGGGATAACATACCTTTCAAATGGTGAAATTTTTCCAATCAATGCAGTAGTTCCGAAGATTACCCTCAACATATAAACAAACTCACAAAATGCGGCCCCTCTGTTTATAATACTATAATAGTATAGATATACAGACATAAAGGTATGTGGCCCATGATTATTAAAATAAATATACCGCAGTAAATAGAAAAATCTAAGAAAAGAAATAAGGCTTAATCAAACTACATTCCAGTGTACATATGAATGAACACATTCGCTATATAAACACAACTTCGTTACCTCATTACGAACCGCGGCTCTCAGAAATAACACGGTAAATGAATTCATCTAACAAAAATATTCCATGAATGTGCTGATTCTTATGACGAGAACTCACACTCGTACGAATGAGTAGTACGGTATTCCAGTGCATCTCAACCCTTTGAGATCGAAGAGTTAAATAGCATGGTCCATATTAGAATATAATATAATATAATATACACGTAATAAGCTTACACAAATCTTTTTTCATCTTTGATTTGGTAAGCAAAGATGGACTCATACCGCCCGACATACATAATGAAGACGTGATCTGCAACGCCACACTAAAATAACCGGCTGTGTGCCAATTTATGTAGTTACGTTTTTAAATAAGAAATTGATTGATTTATTTATTGATTGAAGTATTATTGGAATATTTGGTACAGATCTAGCCTTTTCGGTAATTACGCATGAGCTTAAAGTTTTATATTATTCTATAAAAAATTCATTAGTACCTACGTACGTACTAAAAAATACATATCTATCCCTGTACCAAATCGCTATCAGATTCGTTCAGCCGTTAGAGCGTGATTGAGTAACAAACATACAAACATAATCACAAAGTTTTACATTTGTAATATTATAGAGGGATTAGTTAATACCGCGATAATATAGAAGTGGCGATAGCCCAGTGGCATACGTAACGGTCTGTTGAGACGAGGTCTTGAGGTCGATCCCCAGTCGCCCCGGGCATACACCTCTGACTTTTCGTAGGTATGTGTTTATTAATAAATTTTAATTATGGCTCGCTTAATAATATGCCCGGTAGATGGTAATAGGCTCGCCCCCTAATACATTGGGACCTTAACATAACTGGCAAATCGTGGGTGTGTAATACACCTTTGCCTACCCTTTCGGGAATACAGGCGTGATGTTATATTATGAAGTTATGTAATGTAGTTAATACTACCACGTAGCCACGCTGATATAGAAAATGCTGAACTAGACTAGACTGGTAGAGTTTGAAACCGCTGACAGTGTTCAAGATTATACTTCAACAGTAGTGTGGCGTCATTCATTGATTTGTCTGGCGAATGTTAAGAGGGTACTCTCTTGTTGGAGACCTGTAAGCTCTTTGATCTAGGCACTTTCTTCTTTTTGAAGATTGCATTGGAAAAATTAAATTGATAAGAATAGCTTTGTTTGGCCCAGACATTACAATATGTACTTATTATATCCAAAAATACTGTAAAAGTAGTACAGTGGACCCCTGGTTAACTGGCCCCTATCTAATCCGACACCCCCTGTAATCTGATATGCCTTCCACTGTTGAATGTAGGTACAAAAACATTATTTGAAACAAAATGTAGTTATTCATTTTTGTAAGTTCCATAGCATTCATGATAATGATGTTAATTTTTTTAAATATATCTATGTAAAATTCAAACTTATCTATGAAAAATATATAGTTAAAGTTCAGATATATAGTACTTATCTATGAAAAATATTAATATTAACACATATTATGGGGCTAAGCATCGAGAGCGAGGTGCGGCTGCACTTAAGAAAGGTAACATTCCGATATTATATTGTGATATTGTTTTAAAAGAACAAAACGTAATCTTGCTATTATGTTGTTTAATTCACTATGGTCGACGAATATATGTAATATGATTTGTAGTTTAAATAGAATTTTATCGCTTTGATCTGTAATCAAAACGTGCCACTGGGGTATCTCTTTTGAAGGATTTAAAGCTATTGAATGGCAGAAACGTAATAATATACAAACAGTATTTTTATGAACTTTACACAACAATAGCTATTGGTCATTAAAATGTTCATCGAAATCACCCAAGCGTGCAATACGTGAAAATGTTTGCGAAAACTTTTAATTTATTATTGCTGTGTGAATCGTACGAAAGGGTGTTGTTTGAATAAAATGAGGGAAAACGGTTGACCAGGGAATAAAGGTAGGTGAAGGTCATATTGTAATGTAAGCAAAGCTAACCCGGTTAAGGGTAACGTAAGGTATACTAAATATTTTTCACCCTAGGTTTCTCTGTTTCTGTTTTTTTACGGAACAGCCACATATTCGCCGGCGAGGATTCTGGGAGGCCTTCAACTGGTGATCAATTGACAACATTTATAATCGTCAATGAGTATAAAGTTTTTATAAAAAAAAAATTAGGCATCTCAGGCCTGTTACATCTTTGTGCATTGTACTATATTAGTTTAAGAACTTAGTTATTAAGATTATTTAAAAACTCAACTATTTACAAAAATATATACTTAGATATAGTTTCATTACTTTAGGAAGTTAGTTATTAAGGTTAATAAAAAAGGTTTATTATTATTGGCTTTTCAGTTTTTTCGGCGGTTAAATTATTTGTAAAATAGTTTTTTTGTCTCCCTGTGTACCTTTGGCTTCATTTTTGAAAAAATTATAGGTTACTTTCTGAGTAGGTGTATTATTAATGAAACCCCACAGCCCTAAAACAGTACACATAAGATTGTACAGTATACAAAAATATACATGTTAACTACTTAAGCTAACTGTAAATAAATGGTTACGTCATCGCTGCCCATTTTATACAACCGAAAGCCTTGGAATATTTACTCAACCAGAAAATCATTGGAGTGAATAATTCTAAAATCTATTTTACACATTTATAGATTTGAACACATCTGGAACATATTTGTGTGCGTGTGTGAATTGGGAATAGCCAGATGGCCACTTTCAGATTTCTATTTACGACCCGGCAAACTTCATTATACCTTAGAATCAAGTTATGTTGGTTACCTTATCAGCTGAATTTATTTCGTGAATGTCTCCTTGCACCCCGGCATTAAAGACCCGAGACGGCGCAAAGTTTTGGTCAGCTTGAGTCCGACACGAGCTTGAGGCACAGATAGTAAACACAATGCTAATGAGCAGGGTCAATCGTCGTTAATAAATAATTCAGGGAATTCTCGTTCCAAATCTATATTATACCTTTTTTTTTTTTTTTTTTTTTTTTTCGTGCGGAAATCCCTTCGGATACCCCCCCGCGTGCCAGCGGGGGCGGTTATGTCGGGCTTGAACCGACTAAAACCGCACGCCGTCTCGGGTCTACAGACGCCGGGGTGTAAGGTTGCCCATAGAGCATATCCCTCGCACCCCGACTGACCCTGGGCCATCTCCGGTTTCGAGATGGCCCCCTCGGGTTTGGGAACCACGGTGTCCCCGTCTTGCCCCGGTTTGGGGGAGGGGCGCTAGTCGCCCCACCGTCCCGGCCTGCTTCTGCTGGGGTGACAGGTGGCCTCACCCGCCACCCCCAGGCCTGCGCTCATGGAGGACGGAGGTCGTTAAGCGACCTCCGGCGCCTGAGTTGCCTGCGACGCGCGGCGAGCAAGTTGCGGGCTCGGCGGACCGGGAGAGTTCTAAGTCTCTCCCGGGCGCGCTCCGCCACCTCCTTCGCGAGCATTACATGCTCGCAGAAGGAGGCGGCGGCGGCCCACGCGCTCGCGCTCCGCACCATTGCCGCAATCATGCTGCCGAGCGAGAGGACTCCCACCCCGATGGCTGCCACGAGGTCACGCCTCGGCGCCTCCCACGCCGGGCAGTCCGCCAGCGTGTGCAGCCCTGAGTCCTCGCTCGCGTCGCAGTGATGACACTCAGGCGTTGGCTCCTTCCTGATCCGATGCAGGTGGTCCCCGAAGCACCCCTTCCCTGAGATCACCTGCGTCAGTCGGTAGGAGAGGCTTCCGTGTCGCCTCTCCAGCCAATCCTCCATGATGGGCCTTACCGCCGCTATTGCGGCGTGCCCTGCGCTTGGTTGCCCAAGTCGTTCCTTCCACTCCACCACGATGGCCTGGCGGAGCTGGGACTGCACGGCCTCGATTTCTCGAGGCTCGGGGTTCCATCCCTGCTCCCGCGCCTCCTTTCGCCACTGGTACAGTTGCGAAAGGGCTCTCGCTTCCAGGTCCCATGGCGAAGTTCCGGCAAGGAGACTCGCCGCCTCGAAGGAGATCGTGCGGTACCCTCGGATGACCCTGATGGCCAGAACCCGCTGCGGAGCGCGCAGCATCCGCACAGTTCTGGTCCTCAGGGCCTCCGCCCATATTGGGCACCCATACAGGGCCATGGACCGCACGATCCCCGCATAGAGTCTCCTGCAGGAGTCATCGGGCCCCCTCATGTTGGGCAACAGCCGAGCCAGAGCAAGAGCTGTGCTCTTCAATTTAGGGGCCAGACTTCGGATGTGCTCTCCGAAGTCCCATCGGCCGTCGAGCACGAGCCCCAAATATTTCATTTGGGGCTTGATGCCGATGCGATTTCCTCCCACGATGAGACTGGATCCCTCGGGTGGCTTGCTCCGAGGCCCATGGAAGAACAGGGCCTCGGTTTTATGCAGGGCCACCTCGAGACCCAGCCGCCGGATCCGCCTAACGACTTGGGCAACCGCGGTCGTGGCCTTTCGGGTCGCTTCGCGGTACGTCGCCCCGCACGCCGTCACGAGCGTGTCGTCCGCGTAGCACGTGACGGCGGCACCGCCTACGAGCTCACCGCGAAGCACCCAGTCGTATCCGATGTTCCACAGGAGCGGCCCCAGGACCGATCCCTGTGGAACACCGCACGACATTTCACGCCGACCGAGACCGGTCACGGTTGGGTAGATGACGGCTCTCTCCGTCAAATACGCCCCGACTATGCGGCGGAGGTAGAGAGGCACTTCGTGATACACGAGCGCCTCCCTAATGCAACTCCAGGGCAAGGTGTTGAACGCGTTGGCGATGTCCAGGGACACCGCCAACATCACCTCACCCCGGGCTACTGCATCCTCCGCCAGAGCCCTCACGCGCATGATGGCATCCACGGTGGAGCGCCTCTGGCGGAAGCCGTATTGGCCATCCGCCAGGTCCGGCCCCACTCTTGAGAGGTGCTCGACGAGGCGCTTCGCAATTACTCTTTCAAAGAGCTTGCACACCTCGTCGAGCAACACTATGGGCCGGTAGGCGGACGGCGAGTCCGCCGGGCGCCCCTCCTTTCGGATGAGGACCAGTTTCCCCGTCTTCCACAATTTCGGAAACTGGCCCCGCTCCAAACATGCGCTGAGAAGCCCTCTCAGTCGGGGCTCGAGAGCGTCGTCGACTAGAGCTAGGACCCACGCTCGGCCTGGAATGCCGTCGGGTCCCGGGGCGGTGTGTTTGGCTCTTAGCCTTCTCACCGCCAGCTCTAGTTCTACCCAAGTGACCTCGGGCACGTCGTCGTCTTCCACGTCGGGCGCCATGCGCAACCGAGGCGGAGTCATCTGCGGTGGAACATGTTCCACCGCCCGCGCTGGGAACAGGGAGCCAACAACTCCTCCGAGCAGATCCGGCTGGAGACACCGGGTTAACGGCGGGGCCTTGGGGCGCAGCTTGCCCCTCACCATCCGGTAGGGCCGCCCCCAAGGGTCCCGCTCCAGCGTCTCCAGCAGCTCGCGAAAGGCGTCCCGTTTGGAACGCCTTATCTCCGCTCGGAGGGCTCGTCTGGCCTCCCTGTATCCCTCGTACAACTCCGCCTCTCGGGCCTCCGCATCTGCGGGGCGGCGACGCCTCCTACGGAATCGGGCCCACCGGCGGTGCGTGATCACGCAGCCCCGTCTGAGCTGCGCGATCTCCGACGACCACCAGTAGACCTGACCCCTCGGATTATAGGGCGGAGCCCTAGGCATCGCCGCGTCACAGACACGGGTCATGGCCTCCCGGAACCACTCCGCCTCATCGTCTATGCTGACAGGCCTGTCCGGCGCAGGGGCCCAGGCCTGTACGATGGCGGCTTCCAGGAGGAGCTCCCGATCAAGTCGCTTAAGCGCCCAACGTGGCTCGTTTGGAGCCGGTGCAGCCGGCGCGTCGCTCGCAGGGGGGGACACGTCAAACCGAATGTATCGGTGATCCGAACTTGTGTCCTCCCCCAAAACGACGCGCCAGCCCTGAACACGTCGCGCCAACGAGGGGCTCGCGAACGATAGGTCCACGATGGAGCTACCCCTCGAGGTCACGAACGTGTCCACGGCTCCCCGATTTAGGAGGACTAGGCCGAGTCGTGCGGCCCAGTCCACCAGTGCCCTGCCTCTATGCCCCGTCGCGCCCCTTTCGTGTCGGGAACCCCAGGCATACGACGAATCTATATTATACCTAAGCTTTTTTGACACACTTGATTTAAATAATATGATAAAATCAAAAAAATCGCGATAGAAAAATAGTTTTATATCACAGTTGAGCTGTTTTGTTCTTAACACATTGAGACCCTCCGTGCCTCGGAGAGCACGTTAAGCCGTCGGTCCCGGTTGTCGTTACGGATAGTTGGAACTCAAAAATACCGACAACTGGTCTAGTTATAGAACTTCGATATCGCCAATGGGTTGTGGAGGTCACATGGTAGTCACTACATATAATATCGAAGTGAGTTTGGAAAAGGCTCGGCGGATCATGACCTAAGCTATTTATAAAAGTTTTCACAAAATTCTTCCAAATTAAGTACATGTATTCCATCATCATCACAGCGTCAGACCTGTTGCATCCAAAGCCCACCCGCGGAGTCCAGGGTCCGCTCTCCTAGGCTTTCTCTTGATTTGACTTATTTCTTACGTGAGCAACTGGCGTCGCATCCTCCTCCCTCCAACCTCGTCCGTTCATCAGCAAGTAAGTATACCGGCTAGCATGTGAGGTTGCCTTGGGCCCCAAGATTTTGGCGGAGCCCCATAGGCCCATTAAGATATTATGTATTATTTGTGCTTATTAAAGCAACGGCTTCTGTGGCGTAGTCGTAGTGCATTCGACTGCTACGTCAGGGGGCACGGGTTCGATTCTTATAAGATGTATATATGCACAAACAAAAATGTATTTAAGAATGTTTATCCGCATTCTAGAACCCATAAAACAAGCTAGTTAAGAATATTTATTTATGTCGTCGGTTGAAAAGCCAAAGGGCACAAGCGACATGGGCTTTACAAAGATATAAGGTTCCAAGTACGTTTATTGTCAATTTACAGCACAAGGATTTTCCTATCAACCATTGCTGGCATATAGTAAGTTAACCGTCCCTCGTTGATGGGAATAAATGGATATTAAACGTCATTAATTTCAATTTAATACCACATTCCCTTTAGTAAGCGCTAGAAGTTAGGTTAAACTTGATTACCCGTTCGAGTATGGAAGTATACATTTACATATCTCAAAAAATAAGCAAATATCTTTTTCGGTAAGGTCATAAAGTAACACATATGAACGTCAACTTCATTGTTTATATATTTTCTTGTTCTTTTGAGCAATGTTTTAACGTATAGTCAGATATGCAAGGTATTGCCATCTTACATGTCATCTTAGTATGACATCTTGTAATGTTCATGTGAGCGGTTTCGCGGCAAACGGAATAATCTGCGGATTTAAAAACTACACGCATACTACTTATTCACGCAGTATTGTAAGTTTACTAGTGAATAGGATTGAGAGCTTAGCGAGAGTACTAGGGCCAGACCATGGTGAGAACCGTGGTCTCCGACGGGAGCAAGTGGTACGCCACCGCCTCTTTCTGCGAGCAAGAGGCGGCGGAGAGGGAGCGGTAGAGAACCTTGCCCCCCGAATTCCGCAGTCTGCGGCGAGGACGCCGCAGACTTATCTACACCCGGGACTACAGACCTCCATGATCGCGGCCTGAGGACCGCAGTCAGCCGACTAGCCGTCCTTACAGAAGCAGGCCAAGACGGAGGTGGGTCGTGTGTCACCTACACCTGCCTGCCAACTCACCGACGCGGGATCAAACCCGACCCCAAAGGCGAGGCCGCGACGATAACCGATGTGCATCGGGAACCCGGGGGTTATCCATTTGAGGGCCCGAGGTACCCGGAGGGCCTGGCAATGGGCGCTTGGGAAAGACACCGTGTGGTTTTCGTCGGTGCGATTCCGACATACCCACCACACGTAAAAAAAATGGTACTAGGGTCAGGTGGGTCTACTTTATATGATCCGCATTTTTAACATAAATCGTAGTAAAATATGAAAAGTTCTCTATACAATATACTTCCACAGACACATAAAAATCGTTTGTATGTTCAACATATATATGCTTATTTGGTACATAAGTATATTTTATATTTCTCGTCTTCATACAACTACTACAAATATGACGTCTTCATTCAAGACGTCATATTTGTAGAGTGTGTTTTGCAAGGATTTGTTATGTAAATTAGTAACACTGCAAACTGACAGATTCCTTATCGTTCTCTGAATGAGGTTACAATACAACTCCTAATAGAATAAAATAAAAGGGTAAAATTCCCAACCCGAATGTTTACTCGCTGTGATTGTAATGTTATTATGATAGTAGTTATTTAATTTAGTACTTTATAAAGTTTAGTAAATATTGGAAATATCAAGTATCTTTACAATACAAAATACTTATTCATTTCCATTTATTCCTATGAATGTAAAGTTTAACATTATACTAATCTTTGAATAAATCAAGTAATTTTGTTGACACTTGTAAAAGCGGTGTCTAAGCTTTTGACCACCAAGTTATTCATACTAATTGTACCCAAAAGTGACTAACACAATTTTACAATTTGAATTTGAGGTTTAAATTAGAGTTGGAATTGGAGATTTCCTTCTGAAACAACAATTATCTGAATTTAAAATAAGACGGAACGCCAGAAAAAGGAAATTATAACAATAAAAACTCCGCTTTGTTACGAGGAGAGACAGCTGATGTTTTTCATAAAAATATGTATATAAGGGCGCGTTTTCACTTTATCGTGACGATAGAGAGTCGTATTTGTACGGTTTATAGCCTCGTCACTTGTACATTCAAATGACGGTTTTCACATTTTGGACAGCACAATTAACTGTCGTCCACGACTTTTTTTACAATGACACAAGATTGTCAAGACGATGAGAATGGCTGGTATGATATTAATAAAACGATAATATATCGTCACGTCTGTATATCGTGGCTGCGATAAAAATATCATCTCTTCGTCTCAAGGTGATTACCGTGTACCGATGAAATTTCGTCACGATTAAATTGGAACAGTACGATAGTAGTTCAAAGATGAAAAAATTTATAGCACCATAACGACTTATTTGTGAAGGTATAATAATATATTGGAATATTTGATTTGGATCTGTATTCTACCTACACTGAGATAAACGGGAACCCCTTCGAATGCATAACTTTTTTGTCCTATTTTATTTTGGCATAACAAGTTTGGAATAAAATTTAAAGGCATAACAATACTTTGACATACTCTTTCTTGAGGCATAACTATCATTTAAACTAAAATACATTTTGGCCTTATTTTAAATCACATAGACTTATAAAGCATTATATTATTATTATTTGATCGGATATAGTTGCTATTTTTGTTTTCTTTCTTCTTAATGACTGTTGATACCAGCATCAGGATTAACAAGGTTAGAAGGTTAAGGCGGTAGCGAAGCTCAGCAAAGCTGCCGTCTTAACCATCGTGGTTATTTTTAAGTTTATTTTAACGTCCTAAACAGTTTTATATTAATGGAAATTATGCTACAATATCATTATTGTTGGGAGGTCAATAATAACCAATAAGCGGAACTCGCTATGAGGATGAGGATGAAACTTTCAATATACGGGAATCAAACATAGGACCAAAACTATTCTATCATTCAAACAACAACAACATGCAAACAACTGGTTGTTTATGTGTGTTATGGACATATTAACAAAATTGAATTGATCGGTTTAGTGTGTTCAGAGTCCCTACTCTGAACCTCTGTACGAATAAGTGATTTTGATAGATTAATATTATCGTAACCGAGCAATAGTCACGAGGTTTAATACCCCATCGCTTCAATTTACCACATGTGTTCCTTATTTAAGTGCCTATTGTGTCATGATCGGTTTAGACCCTCTAATCCAACCCAAAGCCACTAAATCCTAGAGGTACCTAACTATTATATTGTATCACATATTAAATTACCTTATCTCTTCGTTCACACGTGAGAGGCGAGTGGTAACTTATAAATATATAAAGATTAAGCAATTTTATTACATAAAAGTGGTGAAAATGGTTCACTTGATGATAAGTGGTTTCTGAGTGGAAGCATTCGTGTACCAGAGGCGTCACTAAGGCATCGTTGATTCCAACACTCTGGTTAGGGAGCTCTAACAACCCTACACCCTAATAACAAGAATACAACTTTATGTAGGTTCAAGTTGTCGTATACTTCATTTAATTCGATTTTTTTACGGGAACAAGCCAAACTCATCCCGTTGGGAATAACGATGGATTTAGTGACTCCTGTACACCAGGATCAAAAGTAGTTATTCACAGGACATAGATTATTGAAATTCTGAAAAGTCCTTTCATACGGTCCGTGAAAGTAGAGACCGTATGTCTCATTCTTTTATATTACAATTCTCTTTTGCAGGTTATTTTCAAGTCATGGTAACCGCTTACCATCAGATGGTCATATTCATTTCATCTTATCTTTCTATAGGGGATTATTGAAGGATTTATATATCACCAAAATATCATTATGAAACAAAATTCACTAATATTTTCGATTTCTTCCAAATTGATTATAAGTAAGCACCCATTGTATTTTGGGCAGAGTTCGAATCAGCAACTTCAAGTCTGAAAGCACTTAAACATAATGTTACTGCTTTTACCAGTTAAAAGCTTAATCACATTATTAAAAAGCACCTGGTACTCCCTCCCTTTTAGAACCTTTTATTGCTAGCTAGCAAGACAACTAGGGCTATATATATACACTACTAAAAACAGTGCACCCAGGCTTTTACTTAAACTCAAAATGTGCGACGTCATTCATAAATTGTGACCAACGCTCCACCCACGTTACATCATAATCACCGCTAGTCACCTTGTTTCATTAGGACCATTACAAGAGCAGATTAAAAGCTTTATGACATGTAGCGGCGGTCGTAGATTCAGCCATACTGTGTCTCGCTACAAGGATAGGAATTTTAGAGCTTGGTAAATAATGGTAAATTTACAGTAATTTGCCCGGAGCGGATTTTTAGGTACATATGGCCAGGGGTGTGTGTTGGGTAACCTCCTCGAGTGTCGTTCCGATTCCGATCCCGCTGCAGTCCGGGGGGAATGGAACCGGAGCGGCCGGTACACCCTGGGCGGCGGTCAATGGCTTCCCCTTCATGGGGTTGGCATTGATCGTCGGCGAATACCCAACGTGGCGGGAACACATCGCTCTCCGTACTCCTCTGCTTTCAGAGGAGACAGGATGAGCGATGGTGTTTGTGGCTGAGGCCACCATAGGGTCCTGCGGGATCCAGGGGCGGGTTGGCCCACTGCCAACGCAGGGGCCGACGGGCACTTGTGCCGCCGCCGGTGAGAGAGGACTAGCCATCCTCTCGCGTTCCGTAATCGGCAGGTGATCAGCAACGACCTGACTGGTGGCTCCAGAAGGGTACGCCGTGAACTTGCTGACCGGAGGGCTTGCCTTTATTGGCCGGCCCACGACAAGGAAAAGTCTATAACACCCGACAGCAAAGTCGTAAAAACCTATGGATACCAGCCGAACTCCATAGTATATAGGCTTATCCAGGTGCAGGGGGCACCGCCTGGATGGACCACCTTTCCCCCACACTCGTGGGATATACTATGGCTTACATAAATATTAAAAATATGAAAAAGGATCGATTAACCACAACGAAAATGGCAATGACAAAGGACGACGAAAATGACGAAGTCTGCGCGGAGATCGCGCAGCAATCAAGCGCGGAGGTAGCGCTAAACACCTCGGCGGTGTCGGAGAAATTCGACACCGCCAACGAGAGAAGCAGGGCGAGTAGCCCGGCGGGTCTGGGCGTGCCGCGGACCCGCAAGCGCAGGAGGCGCGCAAAGGCTCGGGCGGGGGAGGACGTTTCGGACGAGGATTTTACCCTCACCGGGACGACCTCCTCCTCCAGTAGTGACGAGGCCTCGAAGCCGGCATCCAAAGTGGCTGCTGGCCGCCGAGGGGCGCGGGGTGGCGTGAGGGCTAGACAATCCACCCGAGCTCCCTCGGCTCTTGGAAGGGCCGTGGGAAACTCACCGCCGAGGCCTTCCACCTCAGCGGTGTCGGTGTCGGAGCCATGCGGGAGGACGCGGTCACTCATGGAGAGACTCCAGAAGGTGACCGCGTCCTTCCAGGGGTCCCCAAACCCTGAGCAAGAGGCGATGTTGAGCATTGTGCTCGACATCGCCTCCGAGAATGAGGGCCTGGCGGCGCAGCTGGCCGAGTCCCGTCGGGAGACGGCTCGACTAGCTGCAGCCGTCGAAGAGCTCAAGAGGGGGATGGCGAGCTCGGCTCAAGCGGCGCAGCGGGCGCAACCGGCGGAGCCGGCGCGCGCGACTCGCTCGTCCGCGAGTCGGTCAGCGCAGCCTGCGCTGTCGGCGCGGCCGGAGCGGCCGGTGCAACCGGTCCAGCAGCCGGCACAGTCGGTGCGGCCGGCGCAGCCGAGGGCACCGCCGGCGGAGTCCTGGCTCCCCTACATGGAGGCGCTGGAGGAGAGGATGATGTGTCGGATGGAGGCCCTAATGGACTCCATCCGCCGTCCGCGTCTGGCGCCACCAGCGGCCGTCTACTCGGCTGTAGCCAAGAGGGGCCCCACCCGCCCGGCTGCGGGTGCAGTTGTGACCCTGCCGGAGCCGGCTCCTCAGCCCCCTCCCGCTCAGGGTAAGGGGAAGGGCAAAGGCAAGGGGAAGGGCAAGGGGAAGACGTCCCCAGCCCTGGCCCCAGCCCCAGCCCCAGCCGTGGTTCCGGCTACCTCCACCCCATTGGAAGGGGGCTGGGAGGTGGCTGGAGCCAACAAGAAGAGGCGGAAGGCCGCCAAGAAGGCCGCCAAGAAGGCCAGGAAGGCCGCGGCCGCCGCGAAGACAGCGCCGGGGAAGCTCCGTGCCCCTCGTACCACGGCCGTCGTCGTCACCCTGACGGCGGAGGCAGCGGGTAGGGGCATGGGGTATGCCGAGGTGTTGGCCAAAGTTAAGGCCAACGTCGATTTGAAGGCCCTCGAGATCCCGGGTGTCCGGTGCAAGAGCACACGGACGGGAGCCCGGCTTCTCGAGGTCCCTGGCGCCGCCAGTGGCCCCAAGGCCGACGCCCTAGCGGCTCGGCTGAGGGAGTCGCTGGACGCAGCCGACGTCCGGGTGTCCAGGCCCATTAAATGCGCAGAAGTGCGCATTACGGGCCTGGACGACTCCGTCACGGCAGAAGAGCTCAGGCTCGCCGTGGCGGAGGCCGGGGACTGCTCCCCGGACACAATTAAGGCCGGAGCTATACGCTTCGGCCGCGGTGGACAGGGGGCAGCAGTTGACGGCTGCCCTATCGCGGCGGCCCAAAAGGTCGCTGACGGGCGGAGCCTCCTGGTGGGAGGCTTCCTGAGGGCGCAGGCACGGCTCCTGCAGGCCCGACCGGCCAGGTGCTTCAGGTGCCTGTCGGTGGGCCATGTGGGGGTGCACTGCACGGCGGAAGTGACGGCGGGTGACCGTTGCTTCCGCTGTGGCCAACCCGGTCACAAGGCCGGCACGTGCGATGCCCCGCTGCACTGCTTTAGGTGTGCAGCGGGAGGCAAGCCGGCCGACCACAGGGTTGGCAGCAAGGCCTGCGCCGGAGGGGAGCCGAAGCCAGGAGGCCGGCCTTCCGCCCCTAGTTCGCAGCGGGATGCGGAGATGGGGGTTCCATAATGGATCCTCAACTCCGCATCCTGCAGGTGAACGTTGGCCACGGTGCCCATGCTCAGGACCTTCTGCGCCAGAGCATGGCACAGTGGGCCATAAATGTCGCCGCTGTCGCCGACCCATACACCCACCGGTTCCTCGGGCCTACCTGGGAAACCGCGCTGGATGGGTCGGCGGCACTGGTGCACAACCCTGCCGCCGGCAGCCCCCCTCTTGCCGTCGTTGCAAGGGGACCCGGCTGCGTGGCGGCAGCGGTGGGCGACATAGCGGTCGTGGCCGCTTATATCACGCCGAACCGAGACCAAGCTACATATGAGCAATGGCTCCGTCAGCTGGCCGTCGTCGTCAATGCCTGCCAGCCCCGTCCGGTCCTTGTGCTCGGGGACTTCAACGCCTGGTCGTATGCCTGGGGTTCCCGACACGAAAGGGGCGCGACGGGGCATAGAGGCAGGGCACTGGTGGACTGGGCCGCACGACTCGGCCTAGTCCTCCTAAATCGGGGAGCCGTGGACACGTTCGTGACCTCGAGGGGTAGCTCCATCGTGGACCTATCGTTCGCGAGCCCCTCGTTGGCGCGACGTGTTCAGGGCTGGCGCGTCGTTTTGGGGGAGGACACAAGTTCGGATCACCGATACATTCGGTTTGACGTGTCCCCCCCTGCGAGCGACGCGCCGGCTGCACCGGCTCCACCCGAGCCACGTTGTGCGCTTAAGCGACTTGATCGGGAGCTCCTCCTGGAAGCCGCCATCGTACAGGCCTGGGCCCCTGCGCCGGACAGGCCTGTCTGCATAGACGATGAGGCGGAGTGGTTCCGGGAGGCCATGACCCGTGTCTGTGACGCGGCGATGCCTAGGGCTCCGCCCTATAATCCGAGGGGTCAGGTCTACTGGTGGTCGTCGGAGATCGCGCAGCTCAGACGGGGCTGCGTGATCACGCACTGCCGGTGGGCCCGATTCCGTAGGAGGCGTCGCCGCCCCGCAGATGCGGAGGCCCGAGAGGCGGAGTTGTACGAGGGATACAGGGAGGCCAGACGAGCCCTCCGAGCGGAGATAAGGCGTTCCAAACGGGACGCCTTCCGTGAGCTGCTGGAGACGCTGGAGCGGGACCCTTGGGGGCGGCCCTACCGGATGGTGAGGGGCAAGATGCGCCCCAAGGCCCCGCCGTTAACCCGGTGTCTCCAGCCGGATCTGCTCGGAGGAGTTGTTGGCTCCCTGTTCCCAGCGCGGGCGATGGAACATGTTCCACCGCAGATGACTCCGCCTCGGTTGCGCATGGCGCCCGACGTGGAAGACGACGACGTGCCCGAGGTCACTTGGGTAGAACTAGAGCTGGCGGTGAGAAGGCTAAGAGCCAAACACACCGCCCCGGGACCCGACGGCATTCCAGGCCGAGCGTGGGTCCTAGCTCTAGTCGACGACGCTCTCGAGCCCCGACTGAGAGGGCTTCTCAGCGCATGTTTGGAGCGGGGCCAGTTTCCGAAATTGTGGAAGACGGGGAAACTGGTCCTCATCCGAAAGGAGGGGCGCCCGGCGGACTCGCCGTCCGCCTACCGGCTCATAGTGTTGCTCGACGAGGTGTGCAAGCTCTTTGAAAGAGTAATTGCGAAGCGCCTCGTCGAGCACCTCTCAAGAGAGGGGCCGGACCTGGCGGATGGCCAATATGGCTTCCGCCAGAGGCGCTCCTTCGTGGATGCCATCATGCGCGTGAGGGCTCTGGCGGAGGATGCAGTAGCCCGGGGTGAGGTGATGTTGGCGGTGTCCCTGGACATCGCCAACGCGTTCAACACCTTGCCCTGGAGTTGCATTAGGGAGGCGCTCGTGTATCACGAAGTGCCTCTCTACCTCCGCCGCATAGTCGGGGCGTATTTGACGGAGAGAGCCGTCATCTACCCAACCGTGACCGGTCTCGGTCGGCGTGAAATGTCGTGCGGTGTTCCACAGGGATCGGTCCTGGGGCCGCTCCTGTGGAACATCGGATACGACTGGGTGCTTCGCGGTGAGCTCGTAGGCGGTGCCGCCGTCACGTGCTACGCGGACGACACGCTCGTGACGGCGTGCGGGGCGACGTACCGCGAAGCGACCCGAAAGGCCACGACCGCGGTTGCCCAAGTCGTTAGGCGGATCCGGTGGCTGGGTCTCGAGGTGGCCCTGCATAAAACCGAGGCCCTGTTCTTCCATGGGCCTCGGAGCAGGCCACCCGAGGGATCCAGTCTCATCGTGGGAGGAAATCGCATCGGCATCAAGCCCCAAATGAAATATTTGGGGCTCGTGCTCGACGGCCGATGGGACTTCGGAGAGCACATCCGAAGTCTGGCCCCCAAATTGAAGGGCACAGCTCTTGCTCTGGCTCGGCTGTTGCCCAACATGAGGGGGCCCGATGACTCCTGCAGGAGACTCTACGCGGGGATCGTGCGGTCCATGGCCCTGTATGGGTGCCCAATATGGGCGGAGGCCCTGAGGACCAGAACTGTGCGGATGCTGCGCGCTCCGCAGCGAGTTCTGGCCATCAGGGTCATCCGAGGGTACCGCACGATCTCCTTCGAGGCGGCGAGTCTCCTTGCCGGAACTCCGCCATGGGACCTGGAAGCGAGAGCCCTTTCGCAACTGTACCAGTGGCGAAAGGAGGCGCGGGAGCAGGGATGGAACCCCGAGCCTCGAGAAATCGAGGCCGTGCAGTCCCAGCTCCGCCAGGCCATCGTGGTGGAGTGGAAGGAACGACTTGGGCAACCAAGCGCAGGGCACGCCGCAATAGCGGCGGTAAGGCCCATCATGGAGGATTGGCTGGAGAGGCGACACGGAAGCCTCTCCTACCGACTGACGCAGGTGATCTCAGGGAAGGGGTGCTTCGGGGACCACCTGCATCGGATCAGGAAGGAGCCAACGCCTGAGTGTCATCACTGCGACGCGAGCGAGGACTCAGGGCTGCACACGCTGGCGGACTGCCCGGCGTGGGAGGCGCCGAGGCGTGACCTCGTGGCAGCCATCGGGGTGGGAGTCCTCTCGCTCGGCAGCATGATTGCGGCAATGGTGCGGAGCGCGAGCGCGTGGGCCGCCGCCTCCTTCTGCGAGCATGTAATGCTCGCGAAGGAGGTGGCGGAGCGCGCCCGGGAGAGACTTAGAACTCTCCCGGTCCGCCGAGCCCGCAACTTGCTCGCCGCGCGTCGCAGGCAACTCAGGCGCCGGAGGTCGCTTAACGACCTCCGTCCTCCATGAGCGCAGGCCTGGGGGTGGCGGGTGAGGCCACCTGTCACCCCAGCAGAAGCAGGCCGGGACGGTGGGGCGACTAGCGCCCCTCCCCCAAACCGGGGCAAGACGGGGACACCGTGGTTCCCAAACCCGAGGGGGCCATCTCGAAACCGGAGATGGCCCAGGGTCAGTCGGGGTGCGAGGGATATGCTCTATGGGCAACCTTACACCCCGGCGTCTGTAGACCCGAGACGGCGTGCGGTTTTAGTCGGTTCAAGCCCGACATAACCGCCCCCGCTGGCACGCGGGGGGGTATCCGAAGGGATTTCCGTACGATAAAAAAAAAAAAAAAAAAAAAAAAAGGTACATATGGCCAAGGAAATAAGTATACACCTTTACATGACAAGGTCTATGTAAAGGTGTATATTTATCTCCTTGGCTTAAGCCATGAACGCGTTAACCCCTGTTAGCATTATTGTATGTCACTTTTTCGTTAACTGAAAAGTTAAGAACGTCATCTTCATTGATCGCAATAATAGAATAACTTTCATGCAAATCATCATTCGATAGTTTTGACCCCATTCAAATTCAGTGACCATTATAATCAGAAGCGGGTTGAGCCTTCGTCATAAAATGTTAATCAATATGTATATTAATTTTGTTTATTTTACATTTAACTGACGTATGAAGGATTTAAATCCCATATTTTTTAATAAAATAATATAAACTAGGATATTCTACACAGCGTTATCTAGACTCAAATTAACTATAGCTTAACTAGCTTGTGATAATGGGCTCTAGAATGCATATACACATACCTAAACACATTTTTTATGTATATTATACATATAAACATCCAGACTAATATAGATATACATATTCATGCACACAAATATCTGTTCTGAGAGGGAATCGAACCCGTTAACTCTGAAGATTTTAGATCGGAAAAAGAAAACATCTAGGACGGGACTTGAACCCACGACCAGTCCCTTACAGGGGGAATGCTCTGACCAACTGAGCCACCTAGACACGTCCCAGATATTCGAAATTCTCCGATACCTCCGTTAACTCTGAGTTAGCAGTCGAAGCTTCTACCGCTACGCCACACTTGTTGTCATTAGTTGCTGATTACAACCGTAATGTAAGTGATACTTTGTCACGGATCGAAAATTACTAATGAAACAGATGGTGAACCAACGAATGATGAAGTAGGTATATTTACAGTTAATGGACAAAACGTCTTAAGCCACATCGACGTTTTGTTATCACTTGGACCCTTTTACCTTCCATCGTCGATATTATACAGATACATTAAAGCCAATATACCAATAGCCTCGCCTCAGCTACGGTTATGCCTACGACTGCTACGCATACCTTACGTAGTTGCTACGCGCGTAGCATAACTTTATTATAACTGGATTGAGATCAATAATCTTTTTATCAGGATCGTCACCACGATACGTATAGTCACCCTATAAAGTTATTTAACACAAAAAAAATGCAAACGGCCTTTACGTTGAAATAAATCAGTAAATAATAAATTGATGTCTGTCTTTTTGTAGTCTTTAGACAAAAAAAAATAGAATTATCAATGTCTGTTAATACTTTATGTACTCGTAAAATTTTAGTGCTAAAGTGATCGGTATCTTGGAATGTGTTAGGCTAATACCGATGGCGACCGTACACAATAAAAGGACAATAGGGTATTAAAACTAACTTTGACAAAATTCGTTAATTAGTAAAGTTTTATTAAGTTTGTTGGTTCTGTTTATTTTTTATTTTTTTCATACAGTGAACTAGAAAATGTTGTTATTACTTACACTTGTGTAGCAATATAGACTCAACTATGTCAGTATTGCGAAACTGTATTTTGGCTCGAACGAGAGTAGGGCAACGCCATGCGATGGACAGAGAGAGAGAAACTATAACTGTGTTACCCTAGTTCGGAACACCAATTTGGTCCTGAAGGTATTCCAGTGAGCAGTAGTTATATAATGTTAGGCATACTTTCTTGAAGGCGATGAGTATTCCGCACCCTTTGCCCTACAAAAGTTGAAAGGTTGCTGTCATTAATTGTAGGAGTAAATTGTTCCCTTCCTCTAAATTTTGACTTCTCAAAGTTTCTCGACATTTATTACGAAGAAATCTTTAGTCAAAATTTCTGAAATAAGATTACACTGTGCTTATTTTATATAGTTATTGTGAGGCCATGGAACAAGCGATACAAGAATAAGAACTATTATATCAAAATGTTTGATTAAACTAAAATAAAAAAGATATACCCTTTCACCTGTCCAAAGAATCACGAATAATAGTACTGGTCAATAAGGTAAGTTGGCAAACTGAACTAAAAATATTAATGTGCCGTCTGACCCCCAATCCTGAGAAAACAGCCCGTGCCAGTGCCTCATCCGTCATTTCAGCAGGAGTTACTTGCAGGTCCGGTTGGCTTGGGCCGCGAAGATCATGATACGGGGCCCACCCTAAGTCGGTCAGTCAGACAAGTAAGTTCCATTCCATTCCACCCTAAGACGTAGGTTTAAGGGGCCCTAAAAGGTAAAGGCATAAAACGAAGGTGAAAGAAGGTGAGGTCCAATCCAACCTTACCTGCTAGTCGGTGGACGAGGCTCTAGAGTAAGTTTTCTTCTCGGAATTAGGAGGTCAGAGGTTATTCTTGGAAAAATCAACATACCAATCTAAAAAAATAAGCAGACGGTCAGGCTTCAAGGTGCAAACTTTGTACGCAATCGGGAAATAAAAGCCATTCACTTATGACTGGTATTTACCTAAATTGCAGTAATTGTATACAGGTTGTTCTGTTTTTCTCTCCTGTATAAAACAGGAGAAATTAGCAACACAGAGAAGAACAATAATATACAATAATAATAAAACAGGGAAATATAGTACTGAAACTGGTTTTTTCTTCGTTGAACCCGAAATTAATTAGAGTATATTTATTACTCAGAGTAAGTAATAAGCTGTGCTGGGGAAGGTGGACTTTTCCAAGAATTTAAATAAAAGTGGTGTATTCATACTGTTTGTTCTGTTGAATTAAATGAAGTTGAATTATGGCTGAATTACCAGTTTGGTTTTGCGTAAATGTAATATTCGGAAGAAGCTTTTCTCGTTTGCTAAAAAAAAAGAATAATAGGATAGAAAATGTTGCAAACTTTTGATTGTAAGTCTATCTATACATTTTTAATTCCCATTGCTATTTTAGATATTTATTTAAGCTATTTATT
The DNA here is from genome assembly GCA_946251805.1 of Cybosia mesomella. Lineage (NCBI taxonomy): Eukaryota > Metazoa > Arthropoda > Insecta > Lepidoptera > Erebidae > Cybosia > Cybosia mesomella. Next base: position 9,328,212 of record OX276406.1, read on the forward strand.
GATGACCTTTAGCTCTTGGAAACTTTCTTAAAATAACAAATAAGACATGAAATGTATTAACTGAAAGCTATAGATAATAATAATCCCCAGGATTATTATTATTTAGTTTACTTATTATCAAGTTATTGAGCGAAGCTCTGAAAGAGTGAAGCTCTCTCTTAGATGACTCATGTATTTCGGTTGTTCGCTAACTCCTCTTAAACCACTCAACCGATTTAGAGAAAACTTGGCATATATACACAACATATGAGTGTGGAGGTTATAGGCTAGGAAAATCAAAAATCAAAAGTACCACAGAAGAATAATCATCGGACAAATTATATTTAAAATCTGATTTCTCAATGAACAAACAAGCCTCATTCACGCGACTGATATTAAATTAAGTTATTTGTTCATATACACAAGAGATAAAAAGAAAAACGAAAATCAGATTAGCCATTGTGGAATAATCACCGTTAGAAAAAGTCCTAGTGAAATTGCGACCAAGCTGATTGTGATAAAACCTACTATGCGCGCGCTGCGTGCCATCAGTGTCCATTTCGCAAGAGAGAAATTCCAAAATCAGACTAACCATGGAGGAATAATCACCAAAAGTACCATCTGTAACGGATATCCATCTGTATATTATATTAAACACCAACATGGGCAAGAAATATGTGAAACTCCTCTAGAGCGCAATTCACCAATGATAGAAACTGAGATCAATTAAACTACATTGTCACGTTTTAGTCCAATTAATTACCTTGAGTAACGCTCCAATTCCCAGTAAAGTTTTACTGAAGTTTAAATTTTTACTGTGATATCTAGTCTCAGACCTGATTTCACCAGCGGATTTCAACTATAGGTATATTATACGTTGGGGTGTGTGTTGGGTAACCTCCTCGAGTGTCGCTCCGATTCCGATCCCGCTGCAGTCCGGGGGGAACGGAATCGGAGCGGCCGGTACACCCTGGGCGGCGGTCAATGGCTTCCCCTTCACCCCTTCATAGGGTTGGCATTGATCGTCGGCCAATACCCAACGTGGCGGGAACACATCGCTCTCCGTACTCCTCTGCTTTCAGAGGAGACAGGATGAGCGATGCTGTTAGTGGTGAGATGGCCCAGGGTCAGCCGGGATGCGAGGGATATGCTCTATGGGTAACCTTACACCCCGGCGTCTGAAGACCCGAGACGGCGTGCGGTTTTAGTCGGTGCAAGCCCGACATAACCGCCCCCGCTGGCCGGCGGGGGGGTATCCGAAGGGATTTCCGCACGATAAAAAAAAAAAAAAAAAAAAAAAAAAAAAAAAATAAGGTATATTATACGTACCGAGTTTCATCATCAACCTATTCTAGTCCACTGCTGGACATAGGTCTCCCCTAATGAGCCCCATAGCGTCTTGTCTTCATCTTGCCGCATCCAGCATCTGCCCGCAGTCTTAACGTACCGAGTTTAATTGAAACTAAATTGTGTTATCATATTTTACCCAAAATTATATCGATAAAAATGTGAGGACCCAATTTAGATGAATAGATTTTCAGTGTTTTTTTGGTGTTTATCTGATGGCTTTTCAATTAAAATGTTCAAGCAATCAGTGGTTTTCGTAATAATATTACCACACTATTATAGATACTCCATCCTTTTACACTATTATCATCCTAGCGTTAGTTCCGCTCACATCCGAGATTGTCATCTCGGAGTCCGGGGTCCGCTTTCCGACTTTTACTTCTCCCCTTCGCACCGTTTTGGGCATCCATGGTAGTGAGACCATTGGCACGCATGTCAACTTCTACGACTCCAAACCAGCACTTCTCGGGTCTACCCCTCCTTCCGGGGCCCGGCAGAAGTGACAAGGAGGTGACATTTGTTACCCACGTAGTCTAGTGGTCATCGCGGAATGTGGCTGCACTAGCAAAGGCGACTCGCCTGCATTTTATCCGCGATGTCACGGACATGAAGGCTGTCGCGGTTGCGAGAGTTCCCTACGCGATCCTTACGCGTGACTCCACTGCAGTATATTCATATCCATGACACGCAGCGCCTGCTTGTGTCGCTCTAGCAATGGCCATGGTTCGCAGCCGTGTAAAAGGACATGCCTAATGACGGTTTTATAGACCTGCCCCTTCAACCCAACCGGCATTTTGGGGTCACAAATGACACCAGTCACCTCACGGCACTTGGCCGATGCAGCCGCAATGCGTGCTTTGACGCAGTCGCGTTTAACCTGGTTCGTGCGCTTGACCAAGTCATTGCCTATGCGGACGGGTGTGAGGTCTGTTGATTTTAACACCATGTACTCGGTCTCCGGCACATCTAACTTTCATCCTTTTTGACCATTTACAGTATTATTTTCGTATCTCTTGTAACAAAAAGAACACTATTTGGTATCTAGAAGACACTACTACCTATATGCACAGGCAGTTATTGTTTAGATGTTTTCAAAAAAAAAATGTATTATAGACCAGTTTCCACCTGCTGGCCGAGTGTCCCATGTACTCACTAATTAGATGGGAACTTCTGGGATTGGACACACTGGACACGGAGGAGTTGAAAGGTGGAACACATCGCAAGATTCTGCAAGGGTACAAACAGGTTTGAAGGGGCATCGTGAATGCTGGAATAACCACGCTCTCCCAGGTGTGGGGAAATGGATGAAGTCCGTCCGGCTTCCGGTGTCCCCATTTGAAATAATAATAATAATATATCAAAGTATGTAAAATGAGAATTAAACAAAGAGTCATTTAACAAAAATTGTCTGTGAAACAAATGTTTATGAAGGAATTCCTTTCAAAGACGTTGGGTTAGGAAATTGTCGAAGCAAATGTCAATTTGTCGGCTCTCTGAATTTTCGTTTACATTACTATTTGAGTTTTTCTTCGTAAATCTTTCAAGTAACTGTAGTAAAAGCCTTTGATAATGCCGCGAGGCCAGGTCAGGTGTAATTTATTTTAAAAAAATAAGTGGAAAAGTACAAGCGAGTTATTATTTCAATATAATATTTTAATATAAATTGTCTTTCAAGGCAACGAATCCAACAAAATAAAAATCATGAGACCGATTCTCTCTTCCACTCGTTCTCGTGTTATAAACGGTCATCACTAACAGAACTTTATTTTAATATTATTTATTTAATATATTGATATTAGATAGTATACTAGACGTGACAAAGAAACTGTGTGCACCGGATTCCGAATATATTGCCAAACCTTTAAATGATGTAATAGGTATCCTCCAAGAACTATATTTTACGAAAAGCAAGATCTATTTTTGATGGTGTAATATTATGCCTTGCTAAAATTGAGTTTATGGGTTACTGGCGTCACCATGCGGTTTCACCCGCGTAAGTCTTGATCCTGTGAGGATATCGGGCTGAAAAGTAGCTTATGTTACTCAGGGATAATGTAGCATTCCAATCGTGAAAGAATTTTTGCAATCGGTTTATAGTTTCAGACGTTATCGATTATAAAAAAAAATTTTTTTCCTTTTTATAATATTACTAGCTGGCTACTTCGATTCCCCGTGACACCTATTTAACCCCTAACTTCATGCTGTACTTTATTAGTATTCCAATAATGTATGGAAATTTGCCCGATTTATTGACATATATGATTCATTCTCGCTCTCCTGGATAGTATAGTATAGCAAATAGCCATTCTCGAGAAATAGGCTAACCAACAGATTTTTTTTTTTTCAATTCGAACCAGTAGTTCCTGATGTTAGCGCGTTCAACCAGTCAAACAAACTCTTGAGCTTTATTTATATAAATAAAAATGTACCGCCGAATGCCGCCGGACGCGCATAGCTTCCGAACGACTGCACCAAATTGGATAATTCTTTTTTTCTGTGTTCGTTTATTCATTTCATAGTTATATTAGAAAGTCGACTGGTAGGATCCTATAATTGCACCGGGTGAAGTCAGGGCATGCAGCTAGTAAAATTATATATTTAATATTTATATTATAGATAGTATAGACATGCTTACATGGTTTAGGAACGATAATCCATTCACAATAGACCCGTGGAAGCACCTGGCAGTAAACCATTATTATTCTGCTGAATTTACTTCCTTTATTTTTTCTATATTGTTCCTTTGTCACTTCACATACAGCTTTTACGAGAAAAATCGGAACGAACGAGAAAAATTGAATCGAACGGAACATGAGGTGTTGCAGCAAATTTGAACGTTATGTGGCTGAGTTGTTCAAGTTTAAGAGGATGGTTATACAGTTCATTCTGATACTCCTATATCAGAAATTGTGTTTAAAGTACTTCATACCTGCGTATTTATTGACTGATAAAGAAATTAAAACAAAGAGCACATAAGCACCTTTATATTACTGATATAAAATATTCAATCATTAGTTATTCAACATTTTGACAAAATAAATAATCAGAAGGAACACAAAATAATCATCGGTAAAAACAAATGACCCTAAGCAGAAATGAATGAAACATGAACAACAAAACAAATAAATATCGATAGAAACAAAAAAATCATCGCTAACATCAAATCAGCGTGAGCATGATCAAAACAAAAACCGGCCATGTACAAGTCGGACTCGCCCATGAAGGGTTCCGTAGCAGCAACTAAAATTTTTATAAATGTGAGTTGATTGACTGAAAGGTAAATTGCGGTTTACGATTTATGACATATTAAAAAAAACTACTTACTAGATCTCGTCCAAACCAATTTTCGGTGGAAGTTTACATGGCAATGTACATCATATATTTTTTTTAGTTTTATAATTCTCTTATTTTAGAAATTACAGGGGGGGGGGCACACATTTTACCACTTTGGAAGTGTCTCTCGCGCAAACTATTCAGTTTAGAGAAAAATGATATTAGAAACCTCAATATCATAACTCATAACTCATTTATTCGTAAGAATATTACACGTTAAAAACTACAATCCTTACTTATCTGTTAAGCATACCAGCATTAAATGTATAATACAATAATAAGTCCGTTTGAAATGTCAATTTCTATAGGTAAGTCAGATTTCAAAAGTACATTTCACTGTTAGCAGTTCGTCAAACGAGTAAAATGCCTGCTCGATAAGCCATTTCTTCAATCTGACTTTGAAGGACCCAATGCTGGGAGCACAAGTTACATTGGCCGGCACCTTTTTGTAACATTCATTTTTAAATACCTATCCATAGGGGGTATATATGGGTTTGATGAAAAAAAAATTCTCAGCTCAGTATGGGGAGGGGAACCCCCAAAATTTATTGTTTTTTTTTCTATTTTTGTGTGAAAATCTTAATGCGGTTCACAGAATACATCTACTTACCAAGTTTCAACAGCATAGTTCTTATAGTTTCGGAAAAAAGTGGCTGTGACATACGGACGGACAGACAGACAGATATGACGAATCTATAAGGGTTCCGTTTTTATCCATTTGGGTACGGTACCCTACTTTCGGGGTGCGAGAGATATGCTCGGGGTGCGAGGGATGTGCTCTATGGGCAACCTTACACCCCGGCGTCTGCAGACCCGAGACGGCGTGCGGTTTTAGTCGGTTCAAGCCCGACATAACCGTCCCCGCTGGCTGGCGGGGGGGTATCCGAGGGAATTTCCGCACGAAAAAAAAAAAGGGTACGGTACCCTAAAAATGCTAACCTTATTGACATTCCGCATTTTCCTGATGTTCTTCAATTTTCCTTATCACTATTAAAAGAACCTGTGACATATTTGATACCGTCAGCTCCAGTGAGGTGACGGCAGAGGGGGTTTTCGCAAGTAAAAAGGAAAAATCTCCTCTTTTCTTCCTTCCTTCCTTTCTTTCTTTCAATAATTCCATTTAATTTTACAATTATTTGATATGTGTCTCTAGAATTAGCATCTCTATTTATATTGATCCAAGCTTAGTAAAGTCACTTTGGAGAGAGTGTAGTTGGGGTCGGTCCCGCTGAGTCTAAATACAAACACTTTATGTACATCGTCCCGTTTAATATAAACATGAACGTATGAAAGCCGGTACTGTTTACCAAACATAAATAACGCAAGCGTTTGATGTACTGTGTACATAATTATGCCACCGAAATTATATTATTTTGCACAAAATTGGTAGGTAAATTTGTAATAAATTAAATGCTAAATACTGTATCCATTTGAATGTTTCAATTAGCTGAAAATACACTTTACATGTTCAATATATTTAAAACGCTTGTCTGTATGTATCAGCCTATCGTAGTCCACTTACTATATCTGTTTTTCTTGAACCGACTAAAACCGCACGCTGTCTCTGGTCTACAAACGCCGGGGTGTAAGGTTGCACATAAAGCATTTCCCTCGCACCCCGGCTTACCTATTGGGTGAACTGTCTGCCTGTGGCGAACGGTGCGATCTTAGAACGCAGCCACGGGCATGATCTTGAACTCCTCTTAAACAATCGTAAGTAATGTTTGCATAAAATAATTTTGAATATTCAATTGTTTACCAAGATACAATGTAATGTTATATTCAAATTCTAATAACTAAGCAACATGTAAATTGTGTTGGGATTTGATCATTGATCTATCTAACTGAGAGTCGTTTTGAACCTATTTTGTTAACTCCAATGCAACTGTTATCGAAAAGTACCTGAACAGAGTTTGTTGTAGTATATTAAGTGAATTCAGAAATACAGAGTTATGAAAGTATTTGTTATTTTCGTTGCATATTAGAAAACTATGTCGAATAACTGAGCTCTGCAAATATATCATTGATTTACACCTCGTCTTAGCAGTCCGTTACGTACGCCACTGGGCTATCGCTGAGTAGAATAATATTTTATCAATTCATGTTCCAACAGTTACAACAAATCTCATAACTAAATAAGGAAGAAACAATACAGATGATTTATTACAAATAAAATATCTGTAAAATAAAATAAACACGTCGCGATCGTTTACATCCATTATCAGAATTATAACGACAAAGTGAATACGAAATGGCAATTTCCTATTTATTTTTATGACGTATGAAAAGATATATTCACAGTCGGATTGGCTATTTGAGTGCCTTCTGTGATATCCGAGCTTAACGATATAATACGCTTGGGTCACCTACGACGTGGAAACGTCGATTTTGAAACCTCTATCGAATTTTATTGAACTTTGTAAGCTTGGTTAGACGGTAGTTTAACATTCGTTGTGAATATATTTATTATATTTTCAGTAGCCTATTTTTTTTGAGTCCTGGAAGTCGGTTTTTTTTTAATCAAAATATTTTAGTTTTTCCTTTTAGTGAATGTAACTCATCATCTTAAGTATATTCCCGGTTGCATCCTAGGCTCTCACCTCGGAGTCCGAGGGATCGCTTACTCCTTCTCCTCCCTTTATTTTAATTTTTATGAGAATGACTGCCGTCTGACCTTCCAACCCCGAGAGGAAAACCTGCACAAGAGCCTCTTCCATCAATCAATAGGAGTGCCAACTTGCAGTTGAGGCTGACGTTCTAGCTTAGTGAATGATGTAGATAGTGCCCCGAAACCATCGCATGGTTCCTATTTCTTCGTGCTTAGTCACAAGTGACATAACACGAAGGGTATACACTTCGAACCTAATGTATCCGTGCCGGGATGCGCTGCTTTGGTAAATCCGCTCGGTTCCACTCCACTCCGCTCCACTTCACTTCACTCCAATCCAATCCACTCTACTTCAGTCCATTTCACTCTACCCCACTTTCCACTCCATTCTCTACTCACCACTACGACACTTATGTACCGAATGTTTGAATCTGTAATGTTACATTACAGGCGAATGCTCACGGTGAGTGAGCACTTTAGAACAAATTTTTGATTTGCTATTGAATTCACAAATTGGCGTTAATTCTGTTGCTCATCTCACGAAACCAAACTGTCTCTAAAACTATTTCATTTAAATTTCGGATTTTTGTTCTATGTGCAGTCGGATAAAATCTTGACTTTATTAAAAAGGCAGTCTAGCTTAGAGAGTTTTGTAAAGGCAGAATCGGTACCAATATACACGGCCTTTCAAAATATGTATTCCAAAATTCCAAAGAAAAAACATTTGACAGTTGATGTCATGTTCGATCATACTCTCGATAATTTCACATTTTCTGTTTGATTTTGAGGAGTTTCTTGCTTCATCTCCGTAGTTCTAGGTCCAATTCTAATACAATTTATATGGCACCAACTTGGAGTTAAACCGAACCCAATGCAAAAAGAATTTTCAAAATCGGTTTATATACGACGGAAATATTGATGAACATACAAAAAAAATACAGACGTCCATAGCACCTTCTCCTTTTTTCTCACTCATTATCATCAGAGTTCGAAGTCGGTTAAAAAGGTTCTATTCGTCTCTTTCATACTTATAAATTCACAAAAATCTAACAAACTTTCATCGTATATTATACTATTCATATTTTCACTTTCCAGGTTCCAAATTTTGCACCACATTATAATAATACAGCCTATTTTTTGTTTCAGGTAAATTTTCAACGGGTGGAAAATATGAGAACCCATGAATAGACTAGTACGTTTTAACTGAATTTGATACATCGGGATTTTCAGGAAGTAGCGATTTTTGATAGGGATTTCCGCACGAAAAAAAAGGTATCATCGAGGGAAATTTGGGTAATCTTGAATGTACATTCAACGACAAAAGTTGATTAACACTAGAATATTTACAAACAGTTCTTACGTAGGAATACACTACTATTGTGATGTATAAGTTGTTTCATAATCCCCAGAGGATAAAGTAAATATATTTCATGTTTTGTGTATTATTATATAAAGGTTTAAAGTGATAAATAAATTTGAATTCGTTAAGCTACTTTTGTCGTTGACACGTTTCTTTTACCTTCCTCACCTTACCTCTTTAACCGAATTATAATTGGTTTATGTATTTTTAGTATGAAAGTAACTACTTCGTCCGTAGACCAAGCGAAGTGGAGTAGAGAAAATAAGAAAGTGGATCGCGGTTTCGATAAAAGACTGGGGTTCATCCGGGATCATCGCAAAGTTGATGATAGTGTTCAGTATGAGAGGGTTTCAGTCATTTCGTACTGTGAGTTCTTCAAACATAACATAAAATAATTTTAATAATCCTTCCTTTGTTCCTATTGGCAGCCTTTTGTGTCTTCACAAAATGAACAGTCAAGGACCAGAGTGGCTTACCAAAGTACAATTTATTAATCACTTTAGCTCTTAAACTTTTATTTTAAAATAATATACTTTAAAATAATAAACAAATCTTGAATATATTAACTTTATCCTCTGGGGATTATAAAACTACATGTATATTCATTATAGGGTATTCATATTTCAATTTAAAGAACGTTTGTGAATATTTAAGTGTAAATCCACTTTTGTCGTTGACTGTACAACAAAACAGACTGTTGTGGTATGGACAATATGCGAAGAGATGAATGTGAAATTGTTCAAAAAGGTTCTAGGTATGAATGTATAAGCTTTACGAGCTGAGGTAGGCCCAAGAAAAGGTGGATCAAAGGCGTGAAAGAGGATATGGCAAGGAAGATAGTGACTGAGTAATTGACATCTGTCAGGAATATATGGAGAAGAATGACATGTTGCGACGACCCCAAATTATTGAGACAAGGGTAGGTAGATGACGAATATAATCAGTTTTAAGGTTCACATCTAACAAGCCTTTATAGTATGTGTGGCATCAGTATTGCCTATTTTTTCATCACTACGTGCCCGGTGGATGGTAATAGGCTGGACTTCAAAAATGTAGCTAGTGAAATGTGTGTGCGTAATACACCTCTAGCAACAGCTTTGGAAAATACAGGCGTAAGTATATATGTAGTTTTAAAATATATTTCTTTATGTACTAACTGATATTGGAGAATCGCTGGGGACTAAATCGAGCTGATGGTTAACCTATAATCTGAACTTTTATAAATTACTTATGCTATACCTTTTTTTTTTATCGTGCGGAAATCTCTTCGGATACCCCCCCGCCGGCCAGCGGGGGCGGTTATGTCGGGCTTGCACCGACTAAAACCGCACGCCGTCTCGGGTCTTCAGACACCGGGGTGTAAGGTTACCCATAGAGCATATCCCTAGCACCCCGGCTGACCCTGGGCCATCTCACCACTAACAGCATCGCTCATCCTGTCTCCTCTGAAAGCAGAGGAGTACGGAGAGCGATGTGTTCCCGCCACGTTGGGTATTGGCCGACGATCAATGCCAACCCTATGAAGGGGTGAAGGGGAAGCCATTGACCGCCGCCCAGGGTGTACCGGCCGCTCCGATTCCGTTCCCCCCGGACTGCAGCGGGATCGGAATCGGAGCGACACTCGAGGAGGTTACCCAACACACACCCCTACTTATGCTATACCTTTTTTTTTTTTTTTTTATCCTGCGGAAATCCCTTCGGATACCCCCCCGCGTGCCAGCGGGGGCGGTTATGTCGGGCTTGAACCGACTAAAACCGCACGCCGTCTCGGGTCTACAGACGCCGGGGTGTAAGGTTGCCCATAGAGCATATCCCTCGCACCCCGACTGACCCTGGGCCATCTCCGGTTTCGAGATGGCCCCCTCAGAACTGCTACTTATGCTATACCTGCGCCTCAACTTTAGACCTATTCTCGAATAATAATTGTCGAAATGCAACAAAAGAAACATCGTAGACTCATTAACATCAAGAAATAAACACAGCCCGCCTGTTTACGTTTAATGAGATAAGGGGCGAAACTTCTAGATAATTTATTTTGTCTCCCTTCTGAATGAAAAAACAAGGAAGACGGGAAACTTGTAATTTATTCGCTTACCTTTTGTTTTGCAATTGCCTTCGTTACTACCAACATATGTTTAGAATAACATGGAACCGTTTAGTTACTAGGAAAATAATAAAGTAGAATTTTCTTAGCTTTCTGGTTTTGGGACCTAGTGCGTTATGTTAGAAATACTTTCGTTTCAACGGTTACGTATCATTACAACAACACTTATATTTGAACTATTTTCAACGTAACTACGGTTGATTCACATATCATCATATAACGCATATTGGATGACTCGACTACTGTTATATTCACCTAATTTTGGTTGAGCTAAAATTAATTGCACTAATGAACGACTCATCTAAAGTTTTTTTTAAGATATTGCATGGATATTTCAACTATGTTTGAAATGGGATACATATGTATTTTCGAATGCCGTCCTTGCGACGCACGCTGCTGCGAAGTATTTTTTCCACTGCCTCACAGGTTCGAAAGCTCATGAACTCGAATGAAATAGTCGCGAAAGACCCTGTTTCGAAAAATATTTTCACGGCCCCATACGCTCGAATATAGTCACGTTACCGGTAACCAACTTTCCGGACTAGTGGTTCCAGCGCTTCGCCGGCCGCTGCCGCGACACGCACGCTTCGCTCGCTCGGCTCGCGCTCTGTTGGGGTCACAGTTTTCTAACCTAACCTAACCCCGAAGCGTCGGAACCACTAGTCACTCTAATAGGCACTCTAATCGCAACAATGTTTTTCGAAACAGCGTCTTTCGCGACTATTTCATTCGAGTTCATGAGCTTTCGAACCTGTGAGGCAGTGGACAAATAATTCGCAACAGCGTGTGTCGCCACAGCGGCGTTCGAAACTACATTCGACTACGGTTTGAAATACTTATTTGACGACTCGCCGTGGTTTATTAATACTGCGCGCTGGATTGATTTCTAAAGTGGTGGGTAGTTATAATATTACGATGGCAGTAGTGTCAATTATATTTTATCTACACTCAAATCGAAAAATTCGAATTATGAATTCAAAGACGATTCTATACATACGCACTTTATAAATGCATATACATAAAATTAAAAATAAAACTTATTATAGTATCGCTAAATGTATCATAAAACTCATTATAGTACGGCTATCTTTTTTATTCATTAAACTAGTCTACGGTGTTGGGCTGAATATAAAAAAAAAGCGCACGCATGCGCAGTTCGAACTGTGAAAAAAATGGCGCATGCTAAACAGACTCTCGTGTTTTAATACTCCTTCTTATAGGACAGTTGCATAAACTACTATTATTTTAGATTTCTAGAATTTTGTCTGGTTGTCGATTTGTCTGTTTGTCTATTTGTCTGCTTTTTATTATTGATGTCCGAGCATCACTTGAAAACCGATTTGGCTGAAATTTTGCATGAACATTCTTTTAGGGCATGGTCATAAACTGCGATATATATCATTACGTTATTGTAGCTATGATTGGAGCAGTAGAGCAAAATCGGTCTAAACTATTATTGGTGACAACTTTATTATTATAAGGTAGATCTTTACGAAATTTTGTAATTCAGCAGAAATCAGACATGGTCAAAATCCAGACTATAAATAATCACGCTATACCTTAAAGGTAATGAGCAGTAAATGTGAAATCACGAAACTCCATAGAGTTACACGCGTATAATAGATAGTTGATTAGAGACGCATGCACTATTCATAATAAATATCATCACGCTGTTATATTAAGCAATCGGGCAGAATTGATTTTGATCTTATATATTTCTCTATCTATTTCTAACGAATAATCAATATAATACGAGTGTACTACAACACCTCATCCGGCCTGTTAAATAAAATAACTCAATGTAAGTATTAAGTTAGTATCAAAACTGCAGAAATAAACATACCTTGATCTATTCCGAACACAACGAGTACGAAGTCGCGGACAACAGCTAGTAACTAAATATATCACCGGTTTCAAAAATGAAAAATGTAAAATTTTTTAAATGCAAGTTTTATTTTACATTGATCCCGACGTTTCGGTTGCTTTTCAGCAGCCATGGTCACGGTCATGGTCATAGGGGGGGGAGAAGTTTTGCTTTTCAGCAGCCATGGTCACGGTCATGGTCATTGGAGGGGGGGGGATAATAAATTTGGATAATACTAACGTATACAAATAGGTATACCGATTACTACTGTATAGCATGGAAGCACCGCTACCCTGCAAAGCTTTGCAGTCAAAGGTAGTGTATTCCATTCAGTAGATAAGAATTAGTATATCCCCTATTCCTTACGCGTCCTACAGTAGTTGCACCAATGGCTGAAGACTACTAAGTAGTCAATAGCAATTCATGAGAGCTAACCAGGGACGTCGGCACATTCAGAATGGGTATTAGCAAGCGATACTTGTAGAATGAAATATTCTCTGCCATCTTTTGAGGGTCGAAAGAGTGGCATTTATATGTACATACTTCTAATGCGATTTTCATAGTCCTTTAATTATTTATTACCTACTCTCACATATATTTAAAACTGTAACAGATATTTATATCTAAAATTTAAAAACTTTTTTTTTTTATTAAAATTATTTTTTTTGAACGCCCGTTCTCAAAAATACACTGCTTGTCTACGGAGGTTTCATGAAGATAGTGTAATTAACCGCAGATACGAAAGCGGATCTATATAAGAACACGAACCTCCCACCCTGAATGTTTTCAAGAGGGAATTTCGGGTATACTTGCTTCCTAAAATTCTTGTTTTCCCAATATTCCATACTGTGCGAATATCGCTGGGAGACTTATGCCATAACCCCACTTAACGGCGAGGCCACTTGCTGTTCGATAACCACTCTACCAGTTTTCCATAGATTTTTTCTCTAGGTTATACCTACCCTTGATTCCACTCACCCTCCTATCAGGTTTTTTTTATACCAGGCAGACAAGCACACGATCCACCATGGCTATTGCACCAGATAGAAAAGTTTGTTAACAAAATTGTTTTAAAATAATAAATGTAGCTTATGTAAGGTTCTAAAATGATCAATAGAGAAAGGATTTTTTTTTACTTGCGGAAATCCCTTCTGATACCCCCCCGCCGGCCAGCGGGGGTGACTATGTTATAAATTTCTATCGAACCGGATTTGCCATACCCACCAGATAAGCTCAATGACACTATTGTTAGTTTAGGTCCTAAAGTCGATAAATGGACAAAGTTGTAATATGTACAGCTTATTATCAAAGTCCTAATCCTATCGGCATGAAGTTACTGAGCCTGAAGATTAGTGGATTAACCCACGAAGGCTACTAATAAAATAAGGGCTCCTTATTAGTTAGGAAAATTAGTAAAGCTTTTGCGATATTTCGATGTAATCTGATTAATATATACTCAAAGAAATTCGATTCCAAATAATAATGATATATGGAAATACATTTTCGTCGTTTGGGATAGAATTATCGAAAATAAGTAAAGTTTTCCCCGTATCGTTTTTGTTTGCTTACTCAATTAGACTATACCCCGCCTGGCTGTAACCTTAATATCTAAATAGTAAAGATTGTCATTCTGGATTTAGTAGATAAATATGACATATTACTGAAAAAAAAAACTAAGTACATTTTCAGCCATCAGTACTATTTTGCGTACATCAGTTTTATATTTGCGTTTCAAAAATGGTTATTAATATCGGCAGCACAGGACTATTTGACAAGCAAGTAACATAATTATTTTTTTAAATTTTATATTTGAGTTGATTGAATGAAAGGTAAATTGCGATTTACGATTTATGACGTATTAAAAAAAAAGAGATCTCGTTCAAACCAATTTTCGGTGGAAGTTTACATGGTAATGTACATCATTCTCTTATTTTAGAAGTTTCAGGGGGGGGGGGGACATTTTACCACTTTGGAAGTGTCTCTCGCGCAAGCTATTCAGTTAAGAAAAAATCCTTTCCCGCAGGGGGAACGCACAGGTAGATTTCGTGAAGCAATTAATATTATTTTATTAACATGTTTAAATAGGTAGATTTCGATGAAATCGATCTACCTATTGGTTTCTTGACTACTGTCGAATTTAAAAAAAAAATCTTTATAGCACTAAATGACCACTGGTCAAAAAGTTTATATATATATATATGTATGTATGTATGGTTCCACTTCCCAAAATTTGCGGCACTCTCACGGTCGTATTTTTGCCCCGATCGCTTTCAAACTGCGGTCAAAAATTGCTTGGGTGTAAACTTAGTTTAAGTTCGTGAACGGGTGGAATCCGGCCTAAGAGGACGGTAGGGCCTCACTTTTTGTGAAATCAGTTTTTCCTCAAAATTTCACGTTCGTTGAAAGATATTCGAACCGTTCTAATTTTATCCCATAGTATACATGAATACCAACAACTTTTACTTATAAACCTATAAGATTAAAACTTTAACTAAAAGTGGAGGGGGGAAAAACCAAAATTTTTCGGGAAAAAAATCATAACTTCTAACCGGTGAACATTCTTGCAGTCGGAAACATTTTTAATCGATAGGCCATTTTTAAGTCTAAATTAAATGTCTGAAAAGTTTTTCGCTAAAATATACCGTTTTCGAGAAAAAAAAATTAAACATGTTAACTTCACGAAATATTGTTTAAAGTCCGTAGTTCTCTAAATAAAATAATATTAATTGCTTCACGAAATCTACCTGTGCGTTCCCCCTGCGGGAACGGATTTTATTTTTCTTTGTTTTTTGTGAAAATTTTAATGCGGTTTACAGAATACATCTACTTACCAAGTTTCAACAGTATAGTTCATATAGTTCGGAAAAAAGTGGCTGTGACATACGGACGGACAGACAGACAGACATGACGAATCTATAAGGGTTTCTAACATTTGGCAACGGAACCTTTTTTTTTTTTTTTTTTTTTATCGTGCGGAAATCCCTTCGGATACCCCCCCGCGTGCCAGCGGGGGCGGTTATGTCGGGCTTGAACCGACTAAAACCACACGCCGTCTCGGGTCCACAGACGCCGGGGTGTAAGGTTGCCCATAGAGCATATCCCTCGCACCCCGACTGACCCTGGGCCATCTCCGGTTTCGAGATGGCCCCCTCGGGTTTGGGAACCACGGTGTCCCCGTCTTGCCCCGGTTTGGGGTAGGGGCGCTAGTTGCCCCACCGTCCCGGCCTGCTTCTGCTGGGGTGACAGGTGACCTCACCCGCCACCCCCAGGCCTGCGCTCATGGAGGACGGAGGTCGTTAAGCGACCTCCGGCGCCTGAGTTGCCTGCGACGCGCGGCGAGCAAGTTGCGGGCTCGGCGGACCGGGAGAGTTCTAAGTCTCTCCCGGGCGCGCTCCGCCACCTCCTTCGCGAGCATTAGATGCTCGCAGAAGGAGGCGGCGGCGGCCCACGCGCTCGCGCTCCGCACCATTGCCGCAATCATGCTGCCGAGCGAGAGGACTCCCACCCCGATGGCTGCCACGAGGTCACGCCTCGGCACCTCCCACGCCGGGCAGTCCGCCAGCGTGTGCAGCCCTGAGTCCTCGCTCGCGTCGCAGTGATGACACTCAGGCGTTGGCTCCTTCCTGATCCGATGCAGGTGGTCCCCGAAGCACCCCTTCCCGGAGATCACCTGCGTCAGTCGGTAGGAGAGGCTTCCGTGTCGCCTCTCCAGCCAATCCTCCATGATGGGCCTTACCGCCGCTATTGCGGCGTGCCCTGCGCTTGGTCGCCCAAGTCGTTCCTTCCACTCCACCACGATGGCCTGGCGGAGCTGGGACTGCACGGCCTCGATTTCTCGAGGCTCGGGGTTCCATCCCTGCTCCCGCGCCTCCTTTCGCCACTGGTACAGTTGCGAAAGGGCTCTCGCTTCCAGGTCCCATGGCAGAGTTCCGGCAAGGAGACTCGCCGCCTCGAAGGAGATCGTGCGGTACCCTCGGATGACCCTGATGGCCAGAACTCGCTGCGGAGCGCGCAGCATCTGCACAGTTCTGGTCCTCAGGGCCTCCGCCTATATTGGGCACCCATACAGGGCCATGGACCGCACGATCCCCGCGTAGAGTCTCCTGCAGGAGTCATCGGGCCCCCTCATGTTGGGCAACAGCCGAGCCAGAGCAAGAGCTGTGCCCTTCAATTTGGGGGCCAGACTTCGGATGTGCTCTCCGAAGTCCCATCGGCCGTCGAGCACGAGCCCCAAATATTTCATTTGGGGCTTGATGCCGATGCGATTTCCTCCCACGATGAGACTGGATCCCTCGGGTGGCTTGCTCCGAGGCCCATGGAAGAACAGGGCCTCGGTTTTATGCAGGGCCACCTCGAGACCCAGCCGCCGGATCCGCCTAACGACTTGGGCAACCGCGGTTGTGGCCTTTCGGGTCGCTTCGCGGTACGTCGCCCCGCACGCCGTCACGAGCGTGTCGTCCGCGTAGCACGTGACGGCGGCACCACCTACGAGCTCACCGCGAAGCACCCAGTCGTATCCGATGTTCCACAGGAGCGGCCCCAGGACCGATCCCTGTGGAACACCGCACGACATTTCACGCCGACCGAGACCGGTCACGGTTGGGTAGATGACGGCTCTCTCCGTCAAATACGCCCCGACTATGCGGCGCAGGTAGAGAGGCACTTCGTGATACACGAGCGCCTCCCTAATGCAACTCCAGGGCAAGGTGTTGAACGCGTTGGCGATGTCCAGGGACACCGCCAACATCACCTCACCCCGGGCTACTGCATCCTCCGCCAGAGCCCTCACGCGCATGATGGCATCCACGGTGGTGGCAACGGAACCCTAAAAATATATACTACGCTGCATGCTGTTTTAAAAACTACAATGCATTAACGTGATTTTTCCAATTTATTATTGCTGTTTTGTCAAGTTTTGAGATAATTCTGAAATATAAGCATTATTTTTTTCGTAAAAAGGGGAATACGAAATAACATCTTTCCGTAAAAAGTACGTCAGACCTCCGATACTATCACAAATCGCACGAAGTACAGCATACCACTACCTGAAGTCAGTATCAACTGCGAGGGTGGCACTTTACCGGTCAGTTCAATACATTGACGCTCTGCTATGCCAAGATGAAATGAATCCAAACACTCCCTTTTGTAACTGCCCAATGGGAATAATTCACTAAAATCATCTTTAATATCTTATAATAGATAGACAAAAAATAAAAGATCCATGAATTCCTGAAAAAATGTCAGGGCTGTCTCCTAAAAGTGCAAAAAGACAACAATGTTATTCAATTAAAAAAAAATTACATAACATGACTTCACTCCTGTATTCCCGAAGGGGTAGGCAGAGGTGTATTTTATTGCAACTGTTGATTATGGAAATATTCATTTCATAAAAGATAAACTGTCCATTTTATTGTTTGGGAATAAAATAATGTATCTTCTGCCATATCTATTTTCATAGTCATTTCAGTCAGTTCATAGCCTCTACTATTATAAGTCATGTCACTTACAACTCGATCTTATTCCTGACGAATGAAGCATGTAAGAACGTATACAGAGATATATGAAATAGTAGCTGGTCCTCCCCAGCTTCGCCCGTGACATATTTCAAAACCCTTTAACTGTAACCCTTTAACTTTACTAAAAATTAGAACTTCCCTTCAAGTTTTCTATTGTTAGCAGAAAATATGCAAACAAAAAAAGGTAGGTGTATATATACAGAGATATATTAAATAGTAGCTGGTCGTTCCCAACTTCGCCCGTGACATATTTCGAAACCCTGTAACTGTAACCCTTTAACTTTGTAAAAAAAATAGAATTTCCCTTCAAGTTTTCTACTGTTGGCAGAAAATATGCAAACAAAAATAGGTGTAAATGTTTTTATCTCATGTATTTCTTCAGATTTCTTTTATAACTTTAATGTATGGAGAATGTTAAAATTAACTGCAATTACCGTTAATCAAATAAATTGTATTTAAGACACCTGGTTCAAGTCATTCAAAAGAGACTGATTAGGATGATGAGTTATAATTACTGAAGTAGATAAGATAGCTCCCAGAAAAGCCATGGTATATTATGATAGACCATACCTTTCTACCATGATAAACAATACATACAAAATAATAAATAATTAAAAACTTATCGGGTATGAAACTTTAATGTAACCTATAATAATTTCATAGACTAAAATTTATGATACACATAGTCTATTGTCCATTGGCTTGACGTCTTAAGGGCTGATATTCATGCCAATGCTGTCACTACCATGGATGCCCAAGATTGTGCAAAGTTAAGAAGGAAAAGTGGACCCCGTGCTCCTAGGTGCAATCTTGACACTATTCTCATTTTCTAGTTGGTTTATTTTTCATTTTTTTCTTATTGTCTTGTAGATAAATTAATTGATAAAAAAAAGTCTTGAAAATAACATTATTACGTAAATAAATTTTATATCCGTTTTATATCAGGTTTAATTCCATAAAAAGCGGTGAATTACTTTTAAAAGTTTATGTGATACAAAATCGAGTTGTAAGTACCTTGAGTGACAGTGGTACTAGTAGTGAAATAGGCGAACAGATAAAGTAGAGGGTACATCTTTTTGACTGCTCATAAACATCAACCTTCAATAAAATTGTGTAAGCGTATCAACATAGTTTATCAATGTTAAAATATTAACAGTGAAATACATTACGATACATATTATAAGTAGCTTTTGCCCGCGGCTTCACCCGAGTGGAATCGTGTGCCCGTTCTGGCTTCCTATGAGAACCAATTACAGCAATAAAAAGTAGCCTTTGTGTTACACCAGACTATAATCTATCCCTGTACCGAATTTCTGCCTGATCGGTTCAGCAGTTTTTGCGTGAAAGAGTAACAAACATCCGTATATCCATACATTTTCACAAACTTTCACAAATATTAAGTAGAATATTTCAAAACACTGAATTTGAAACATGTTGATGGGGCTGGTGTTAGTGCTTACCTTAACAAAATCAGGAAAAGCAAAACCAAAACGATTACATCATTGTCCAGTCAAATCAAGATTTGTGGTTCCACCATTAACGAATCCAATAAATTCCGTACACAACATTTTAAAATGTCGTTGACAATGAAATAATCGGATTTCTCACTTTTGTTAGAAACGAATTGGCATTGTTTTTTTCTTTTTTACGTGCGGAGATCCCTTCGGATACCCCCCGCCGGCCAGCGGGGGTGGTTATGTCGTGTCTCGACTAAAACCGCACGGTGTCCTCCCCAAATGTCCGTTGCCGGGCACACCGGGTAAGCCCTCGAAAGGATAACCCCAGGGAAACGAATTGGCATTCACTAACTCATACAATTTCACCATCGGTAATTTTATGACTAGGGTTTTCACAGCATTGATTTATTTAACATTCATTTATGTTATTTTAAATTTGAGTTCCTGGTTCATAGTACTAATAATGATTTATTTCTCATGTCAATTTACATAATACATAATTTTGTCGTAATCTATACATATATATAATTATATTGCAGGTGATTGATGACTAAGCTAGACTTAACGTCTGTATTTCAGGTCATTAGGTCCTCACCTCTTTATGTATTGCACACAGTTTAGTTATGCTGACATGCATATTATGCAGTAAGAGAATTCAAATATATAGATACTAGATATTGCCCACGGCTCTGCTCTCGTGGAATTCTGATCCCGTTTCCGCTACCCATGGGAACCTATTCCCGAGATGAAAAGTAGCTTATGTGTTATTCTGGACTATAGTCTATCCCTGTACCAAGTTTCAGCCTGATCCGACTGAAGCTGAAAACGGCTGAACCGTTTTTGCGTGAAAGAGATACGTACTCACAAACTTTCTTGTTTATAATATTAGTAGGATTACAATTTTTACGTAGGAAAACAAACAAATAAATTTAAAAATACAGAATTAAAAAGCACAAAAAAAAATATGGGGGACCGAGCTGGCCGTCTTTTTATCGGCTTTTTAAAAAAATGAAACCTATATCAATTTATCGCCCCCAAAATCCCCTGCATACTAATTTCATGAAAATCAGAAACGTTTCCGAGATCTAGATTATATATTTACATTTATACAAGAATTTCTCGTTTAAAGATATTAGACATCGTTAAATATTAAGTCATTCGATGATGCAGTTACTTTATTTTTGAATTCCCAAAGTCATTTGGTTTAGATACATGTACCGTATATTTCTGCCCGTGGGTAGATCAATGAATACTGGGTAATAAACTAACCTATTAAACCTGCCTAAACAAGTATCTGTTATTATGTCAAAGTTAGTGACCTAATGGCTCACTGCGTGTTTAGGTGAATTTCGATATCTATAGCGAAAATAGATTGCGAAGTAATCAACTATCGGCCAAGTTGTAGTAGTTCTTCTATACTAAACTTAATCTATACTCCAAACTATCATATAAAGCTTCAGGAACTACTAGTCCGAATTGAAAAATTATTTTTGTGCTAGATAGCCCATTTATCAAGGAAGGCTATATATCATTACGCTACTATCTAGGGGAGCGGAGCAGTAATCATATATGTCAATGTATATCAACAGCTAGTTTTATATAGTATAAATAGGTAAACTTTGTGAGGTTATAGTGGTAATCTACTGAACCAATATTGGAAATTCTTTTGCCAATAGAAAGCCACGTTATTTGTGAGTGTCATAGTGTATATATAATCACGCTACTGCCCAGTGGAAGCGAAGCAGTGATCATGAATATCATAACACATCCGGCAGATTCCCATACTTTTTTTATCTTTAAGACACGTCAATTTGACTTCACCTCACCTGATGGTAAGCTGAAGGTAAAGTCTCAGGAAAGAGGGTCACCATTACATACACGTACCATATTAACAATGGTGGCACTCTGCTTGACGGCCACATCAGAAGAGGATTGTCGTCACAGCACCACGTGACACCCACCGGTCCCACTAGTGCTGCGACCACAATCCCCCTGCCCGGCTATAAAATACGTTATATGAAAACTAATAAATTACGGGCATATATGGGTTAAAGGGGTGCAACGGGGATTCGTAATACGCCACGGGCAAATCCGGGGAGCGCAAGCTAATCTTTAATAAAAATAACAGACAATCATTGGACTATTCCAATGATTGTCTGTTATTTTATTTTATCATCGATCGTATCGATCATAAAATATTTATTCTAAAATATAAAAACGCTCTCACAGGAATAGACAATGTTAAGCTCAGTCTATTTAATACGGCTCTTATAAAGGTACGTTATAATAACAAACTTCTGTGCTTTTGTTCTAACAGACTATGAGAACCCTTCCCAGGAGGATTTATCTTATGGGTAGGCATATCCCGAACAATGTAACTACATGCTGAAGAGTTTCTAAAGGTTTCGTACACTACGCGATTTATTGCCTCCAATGTAAATGGGGATCTTGTAGTTACAGATACCCTGTCGATTAGACTCTATTAAATAATATCTATACTCTTCGATATGATCACTCTGAAGCTCTTTTGGATGGCTGATTGCTTAAAAATTACACACGAATACACCCACACACATTCATACACACATCATACACTCTCACATACATACACCCACACACACTTATTATTTTAAGATTCGAAATTGTGCTTGCAATTCTTTTAAATCGGTAATCTTAATGTTCCTTGGGAGAAGGCGTTGATATCTTCGTCACAGTTAATACTACTGTAGATATCTTCGTTACATTGTACTGATAACACTATTATTTATCCTAAATAAAATGAATTTGAATTTGAAAATGAAAAAAGAAAAAGAAATAAAGGGGCCAAGTGCGAGTCGGACTCGCCCATGAAGGGTTCCGTAGCAGCAAGTAAACCTCAATATCATTTTTGAAGACCTATCCATAGTCTCAACATCAAACGTATGGGATTGATGAGTAAAAAAAATTGAGTTTCAGTTCTAAGTTTGTGAGAAAATCTTAATGCGGTTCACAGAATACATCTACTTGCCAAGTTTTAACAGCATAGTTCTTATAGTTTCGGAAAAAAGTGGCTGTGACATACTGACGGACAGACAGACAGACATGACGAATCTATAAGGGTTCCGTTTTTAGCCATTTGGCTACGGAACCCTAAAAAGTATCACAACAGTGTTGACTAGTAAAGCAGAAGGAAATATGATGTGCTGTCACAGTAGTTATACTGTCTCGCGTTATACTCGCGTCGAATTCAGATCCTGTTCCCGCAACCCATGGGAACCTATTCCAAGGATAAAAAGTGAAAGTAAAAATATAGCCTGTGTGTTATTCCTGTACCAAATTTCAGCAGGATCCGTTAGCCGTAGCGTGATTGAGTAACAGAGATCCAAAAATCCAAGCATCTTTTTTTTTCGGTGTGGAAACCCCCACGTTCTTCACCCCATCAGTGCCAGCCATTCACAAACTTTCACATTTATAGTATTAGTAGGATAGAAAGAAGGAAGTAGGATAGGATTTCGATTTTAAGAGTTTTTGTGAGTATAATGTTAGACAGACTTTCACCTCGTAGTCCGAAAAACTGGACTTAAACTCAACATTTGAAGCAATGAGAGGAGATTTACGATATCCCTAATATCATTATTATACTCGGATAGTACAATAAATGCAGAAGGAGCTCATGAAACATAGTAAGTATGTAGTTTCAGCAGCCTCTCTAAGCGGAGACGGTTGCCTCCGAATTTAACGCAAGATTAGCTATATTGTGACTGGTAGTCAAAATCAAACCGGTTCCTTTGGAATACCTACTTAGACTATACCCAGAATTCCTGATAAAAGACTCACGTGAAGAAACCCCGTATGATTGTAATCGGTTCGATTATGACATAGCCACTTCACAGTCTGACCCAGTGGTCGTTAGGGATGCCCTTTCCAAATTTTTACATTTCATTTTAATTTCATTAAATTAACATATAACTAATTGACAATATAAACTACAATATAATTCAAAATTGTGTAACTATTTATTCGTCCGCGTGTGTACACCATTACCAATAGCCCAAGTATTTAACACATTAATTTCCTGAATACATAATTTTGCGCAAGGAACCTGCCAAGTACAGTTCTTGCCATAAACTTGATAACTTGCCTAAGGCGTGGCACCTGTAGCATGATTTAATATGGGTATTATTTACTCGTCAAATGTTTAACAGTAAGCTTACTCATACTTTAGAAGCTGACTGTTTGAGTTTGCTTTTGTTAATTTTTGATTACCCGAGCTGCATGCAAAATGAGGTTTATCGTTGTGAATATTAGATTCGCTAACGTGTGCAGATTTGGATTAAGAATCCTAATGAGAGCTGTAAGGGATTTTTAACAAGTGATAGATTTATTTTCATTCACTATTTCGGTTTCATCCTTTTTTTTTTAGAGTATTGCTGAAGCAATGGCAATGGGGTGAACCCCATCGGTGACGACGATGGGGTGGGCGTGTCGGAATCGGACCGACTAAAACCACACGGTGTCCTTCTCAAGTGTCCATTGACGGGCACCCCGGGTAAGCCTTCGAAAGAATAACCCCAGGGTTACCGGCGGACTTTGGCCGCCACCGAGGCCTTGCCTGGTGGGGTCTGTGGCTGGTTTTCGGTTTCATTCTACTATATACATATAAATATATATATTATATATACTTATACATTATATAAGTTTGTAGGGATAGATGTTTGTTACTCTTTCACGCAACAACAGCAGAACGGATCTGGAAGAAATTTTTCACAGGTATAGATTATGGTCTGGAATAGTACATAGACTACTTTTTTTTATCCTGGGAATAGGTTCCGATGGGTTTCGGGAATGGGATCAGAATTCCACGCTGTTGGAGCCACGGGCAACATCTAGTAATATCATAATCTAGGTCATAATATTTCTGTATCATTTGCAGTATAATAATTGCAACAGGCTTATTATATGCATTGGAATTTGTATTCATCCCTCTATTTACAATTTACACTGTAAATCGTCTAGGACATTTTCAAACATATTGGATCAAATATTTGGTTTAATCAATGCTTGATGATACATCATAAAAAGGTTTGAAAGGAAAGTTATTTGAAAGGACAAGTATAGATTTATATATATTACACGAAGTATATATTTATGTCAGCCAAACGACGCCCACTGCTGGGTATAGGCCTCCCCCAAGGATCTCCACAATGATCTCCACAAATATATTGCTCTCCTATACTATATGTACTATTATAAAATTGTAAATAAGTTGTGTCTGTACATTGGAGATATTTAAAAAAAATACTTTGTTTATGTTAAATAAACGATTACGAGCACAATATTTTTTTTGGTTTTCTTGTCTGTCTTTTTATCTGTTTTTTTTTGTTTTTTTTTTATAACACTCAGACCAGAATGCATGACTACGTCTGGTAGTCGTGCATTCTGGGTCGCCAGCCGTTCGCCAATTCTACCAGTGGATTCAAATTTAGCCCTGGCCGTTGCTCTTTTACTGGATCTCGAGGCGCCATTCAATTTCCGCTTCACTTCAGTGATATTCGGATCCTTGTTAGTAAGAGCCGTGGTCCAAGCCTTATAAACAGATTGCTTGTAAAGTCTTGCTTCTCTGCAAGGCCGATGGGAATGTAGCATTCCATGCCCGCTAGAATTGCCTCAGTAACTGCTGTTGCACAGGAGCTTGGATCTTCTGAAGTGAAGCAGAGCCGCCTCCACGGGTACGAAGTGAAGAATTATCGCAATCCATCCCAGTCTGCCGACTTATAATGCCAAACATGCCGCCATTCGGATGGCCGGGGTGGTTGTGACCGTGCGAGAGGCACTTGTGTTTGCTTGTTCGGTTGGACGCAAAAACTACTGAACAGATTTTGATGCGGTTTCATCTAATAATAAGTTCTCGGTCAGACTTAATATCTACCGTATATTCATCATCATCATCAACCTCTATTAGACCACTGCTGGACATAGGTCTCCCCTAATGAGCGCCATAGCGCCCTGTCTTTAGCTTGCCGCATCCAGCATCTGCCCGCAGTATTTCGCAGATCGTCATCCCACTTGGCCTGGGGGCGTCCTACACTACGTTTGCCGAGTCGCAGTCTCCACTCAAGAAAACGTTTACCCCAGCGGTTCTCGGTTCTTCACGAGATAAGGCCGCCCACTGCCACTTCAGCTTGCTAATTCTTATTAGATTGTTATTGGTTAATTAGAACCGGAGATATGAGCATAATACGATAACTGACCTCCACGCGGGCGGAGCCGCGGGCATCAGCTTGTGAATTATATATATATCTATACATGTTCTTTCTAAGACTTGTATGTTTTATTTTTAGCCTAAGGTTATAACGTAAAACAAATACACTAAAATCTGAAAGTTTTCTTAACCAAAATATTCAAATAAAGCCCTTAAAGAGAATGAGGTTTGCCTCAAAGAAAAAATGAATAAGTCGTTTTGAAAGCTTACAATGATAAATTAATGAAATCCAACTTAATTACAAAGTTTGCCAAGCCGCTTACTAAAGACTAAGTAATTATTAGAATAAAACAGACCAACCGTCAAGCGACCTCCATCTTTGTTCTTACTTTTGATTCAAACTCTTCAAAATTCATATAGCATAAATCGTATCCACTGGTTTGTGAGTAAAGTGCTTCAGACAACGACGACACTTGAGTACTTTTCATAAGTTCTTAGGCTATAAGGTATCTTTGGGGGCCCACCTAGATCTTCGGGGCCAAGCCAAGCTCACCTGAAAGCCGTTACACCGACTGATTGACGAACGAGGCTCTGGTACAAGCTTTTCTTTCGGGGTTGGGAGAGCAGACGGTATTCGCGCCCAAAACATCGAAAATTAGCCGACAAAAAATTAAAGGTTGTAGAGGCGGACCCCGGACCTCGGACCCCGAGATGAGAGCCTCGAATGCAACCGGGGCTAACGCGAAGATGACGATGATGATGTTCTTCTATATTAATATTATGAAGAGGTAAAGTTTGTGGGTTTGTGAGGTTGTATGGGGTAATCTCTGGATCTACTGGGGGCATAGACAAAGTGACATGTCATGTTTAACAAATAATGTCACTCCCATACATTTCGTACTTTTGAAGGTTTGCTTCGAAGCGATTCCACTAGTAGAATGTCACTTTGTCCACAGGCTCTGAACCGATTTTGAAAATTCTTTTACCAATAAAAAGCCCAACTATTTGTAAGTGTTATAGGCTATATATCGTCACGCTACTACCTAAGGGAGCAGAGCAGTATTCATAAATGTCAACAAATTGGACAAATTTCCATATAGTATGGCAGAACAAATATGGTAGATGCCGATCGATACATTACCTGAAAACTAATAAATTAGGGCATATTTGGGTTAAAGAGGTGTAACGGTAGTTCTAAATACACTACAGGCAAAGACCCGGCTTTGCCTGTAGTGCCGTAGTCAGCTAGTAAGCTATAAGTTTGTCAAGCGGCAGTAGCGTAATTACTAAGATGTTTGACTTGGGAACAAAAATTGCAGGAATGGGATCGGAATCCATGCGGGTGGAGCCAGGAGCAACAGCTAGTATTGTATAAATAGAAACGGTTTTAATGACTAAAATATGTATGTCTTCAAAGAACTTAGTATCTCATTCCCAATACAAGAACACCTAGCGCCATCT
Organism: Cybosia mesomella; assembly: GCA_946251805.1. Taxonomy (NCBI): domain Eukaryota; kingdom Metazoa; phylum Arthropoda; class Insecta; order Lepidoptera; family Erebidae; genus Cybosia; species Cybosia mesomella. The sequence continues at coordinate 9,355,422 of OX276406.1, forward strand.
CCCGAAAATAGAATGAACTATTCGTATCGGTTTATGTTTAGTCACAGAATAAATAATAGTACAAGTTTTAACTCTTTCTTCATTATTTTATTTACATTTGCAATTTAAATTATTCTTCTAAAGGTGAATAATCTTGTTAAATTCCTAGTTAAGTCTTTGGTTCCAAAGTTGCATTTCAAACAAATGATACTCCTCCGAGACCGTTTGACCGATCTCGACCAAATTTGCCACGGTGATCAAGTAGACATTACTAAGTGTCGTAAGGGGTCGAATGTCCAGATCGGTCTTACCATCGAGGAATAATCACCGAAAAATCAAATCAATGGAAAAAGTCGACTGGCCACGTTGACCTATTGTTGGATAGGCAAATCTCGCTACGCTTAAGTTTGGGTTGATTGCGAAGCTGGTAACCGTCCTAGTGTAATTTCTCATCAAACTTAGTGAAAAATCTATCTGATAATAATACTGCATTATCATGATGAACATTGCAAAAGTTTCTTAGAGCTTCATTATTCCGACGATGAAGAACAATGCTGAACTTGGGAGAATTAGATAAAAATGTCTGAGTGGATATTATGGCTCTGGGATCCGCGAAAGGTATAAGAACGTTGGGGGAAATTCGTTTTAATTCTTTTTTTGTATTAAAGATATGCAAAGGATTTTTATTGATATTATAATAATCGTTGGAGCATCTGCAATTTATTGAATAATTTATGAATGATTTTACGGAACGGGTGACATTAATATTGGTAGGAAGAGTGGCATGGGGTGACATGCGTGCCAAATGGTCTCACTTCACTGCAGTCATTTTGATTTCTATCTCACAATTCGAACGATTTTAAAAGCGGAAGGATGTCTTTTCTAAAACCACCACTTAAATAGACGAAAATGCCAAATGTCAGGATACGTAGTGAATGGAATAAAAAGCTTTGCATGAAAAGGTTGATGGCTAGAACGGAGGCAAGGGACGTATGTAAGGATCGCATAAAATAGGACTCTATTGTCTCTGCTTGCTTGGCCTACCCCTATATGTGTATGGCGAAGTGTGAGGGTTTCTATGTATAGTCTTTTATGTATGCTTGTGGGTTCAGCTCGGCAGTGTATTAAGTGGAGTGGTGGCAAATTGTGAGTTCAATAGAATTGTCTCAAAAATGTAGACGTGTATACATTAATCTTTATGTCGAAGTTAGAAATGGCGGTAGTAATATTTAACTACGTCTGTACATACCATTAAATTATAAGGTACGCTATAAAAAAATCAGCAGAATAAAAAATGAATGTAAGTGAAACTCTCAGCACAAAGTTGTGACTTAAAGTTTAAATTTAATTTCCACGTAATTAATTTTTGTGTGGAAGGTAATAAAATGTAAAACACGAACGAAGAAGGAAAGAAAAAGTATTAATGGATTCTTTAAACTTGTGTATAGTCGTTTTATTTACCTCACGATTGCATCGAAGTGTGGATGGTTGTGTAATGTTCTGATTGAACTGAATAACCAGTGTCGGAACTACTCTACCGCGCGGAATGTAGATGTAAGCTTAGAAAATTAATTAACAACTTAATTAACGGGGAGCATTGGAGAACCGAAAAGAACCACGGTTATCTTTCTTTTAAATCTGTAGATTCCTTAAAAACCGAAATAAGATACGTTAACAGTATTAATAGTTATTAAATAACATATCTTTAGGCTTCTAAGATTTGATAATTAAGATAATGATACGAGTATATCAGTTTCTTCTTCTAGTTCTATTTATGGTTTCTTAATTTATGTCACACCTATGCTGTGTCATAGTATGAGATTCAAATTAAAACACAGGTAGGTTAGAATGTTTGACTGAATAGCAAAATTTTATCTACATTCTTTTATGGCAGTCATTTGAAAGAAGATGTACAGAAAACACTCGTTATTCTATAACGTTTTTGAGCACCACTTTAATGCATCTTTACAGTTTATTACCTCTTAAAGCCCGCTTGACTCAGGGTTGATAATAGTCAAACATTGTTGGAAGTTTACATAAATGTTACATATTAAAATATAACTATTACACTGATTGACGTTACTTTTCAGCAGCCGAAACGTCGGGATTCGTGTAAATAATAACATTCGGGAAACCCGTGTTACGTCGGACAGTGTTGTACCTAGACCACTCTTAATTTGAGAAAAACTCATGGGCTTTAAAATGATAATGAATTTTAAATGATATTGTCTATGGCAGTCGAAGCATCTTTTGTCAACTCTATCGTGTAGTTAGTTGTGATATGCTAGCGCCGCCTGAGTGCTGAGAAAACCCGTAATTTGTTATTTCTTACTCAAAAACTTACTTATTTTGGATTTTCTCATTGCTTTTTTTCTTACCATGATAGAAACTTATGATTAATATCTTATTTCTAATTTCATCTCTGTATATGTAGGTAACAAATAGCATTAGTGTTCGAAACTTACCTTAACTTTAAGTGTGTTTTAAAAAGTGGTTCAAAGAAATGGTACATGTTGCACTTTAACTAGCAATGTACCTAGTTAGTTGGGCCCCCAACTAACTAGAAGAATTGCGCACTGAACAAGGTACATCATATTGGGCTAATTTAACTGTAAATGCTATCGTAGACATTAGTATAATGAAAAAATGAACTTCCTAGAGCATTTGCTGGTGTTCATCTTCATTTGACCCTAGTATGTCCAACAAAACTGGTACCTACGGTCCAACGTTATTTCAGGGGTATTGTACCTTGTTCAGTTCTCTCCTTGTTCATCTTTTCTATCTGTGCCTATTTGACAGATCTTATTCTCACCATTTATTTTTGAAAATGCAAATGTAAAATACTGGCTTTTACTGCTTACAATAGGTTCCCCTACACTAAATAAATCGCCTGTATCCCCGAAAGGGTAGGCAGAGGTGTTTTACGATTCGCCAGTTATGTTAAGGTCCCAATGTAATAGGGGGCGAGCCTATTGCCATCTACCGGGCACATTGTTAAGCGAGCGATAATTAACATTTATTAATGCACACATAACTACGAAAAGTCAGAGGTGTGCGCCCGGGGCGACTGGGGTTCGAACTCGAGACCTCGTCTCAGCAGTCCGTTACATACGCCACTGGGCTATCGTGATAGACTCTGTTAAAAATAGTTTTATTTCAAGTAATCAAACGTTTATAATCAGCTTTAGTGTACTAGCATATTAAAATTTTCAGCCTTTGTACAATGACGTAGGTTTAGCATGCACGCTCGCCTGCTTCAGTAATTATGTAGATTTAGGACCTTTTCATCTGTCGACATTTTCTAGAATTTCAGTGAAAACTGAAGAAATAATATAATGAAGGTCAAAGTCTATCATAACTTCGTGATAACATTGACTGTTTCAATGTAATATACAATTATACTCTTGATTTTTATTACTTCTAATCTAAATATTATTTCATACCTATATTTGGTAGCTTTCATTTACGACTTTGTGGAAGTATTATTGAGTAGCTGTGCCCCGCGGCATTGCCCGTTGCATACTTAGCCCGCGTGGCAATTAGTCCTCACCCCACATGCCCGTAATTTTTTGATTCTACATTATGATTATTGGTCTGCTCTCGTAGTGAGAAGCATGATGCTATATAGCCTATAACGTTCCTCGATAAATGGGCTATCCAACAGACTTTTTTCGTAAATTCGAACCAGTAGATCCTGAGATTAGCGCGTTAAAACAAACTCCACCTTCAGCTCAACTTCAGCTTTATAATATTAGTGTATATAGTATAGATGAGATGTTTTCATCTAGAACCAGCAAGGCTAGTAGCCGAATTTGCAATAACCAGTGAAAAATAAATCTCAACTTATTATTTATTATAAATGCGAAGGTTTGGATGGATGGATACTTATTATTGTTACTTGAAACGTAGCGGTAGCTTAGTGGTTAAGGAATTGACCCTACGATCGAGAGGTCCCGGGTTCGAATCCTAACCAATACACTACTGACGTGAACCCACTCCTAACACAAGCAATTAAGCTAATTTTAATTTAATTAAGCCTGGTGGTATGGGTAATGGACTGCTGAGACGAGGTCTCGGGTTCGATCCCAGGTTTTACCATGGCACACACCAATGACTTTTCGATGCTTTTCGAAGTTATGTGTGTATTTATCGCAGGTTTATAAATGCCCGGTTAATGGCAATAGGCTCGCCACCTATTACATTGGGACCTAAACATAAACTGGCGAAATGTGGGTGCTAGCACCTCTGCCTACCCCTTCGGGGACATAGGCGTAAGTTTATGTTATGTTATGTTATGTGGAGGCGTTAGGGGGATTATTAGTAATTTCAATTACTAATATTCTTAAAAAAAAAACAAAACAAAACCAACCTAGGTAACCAAAAATGCCGAACGGATTTTTGTTTTACAATTAATGATATTTAATAATAACTACTATTATGCTATCATCCTACTATCCTACCCTATTAAAATTATAAATGTAAATGCTTGTAAGTTTGGATGTTTGTTACTCAATCACGCTCTAACGGCTCAACGGATCTGGCTGAAATTTGGTACAGGGATAGATTATAGCCTGTAATAATACATTTTTGTCTCTGGAATAGGTTCCCATGGGCTGCAGGAACGGGAACAGCATTCCACGAAGGCGAAGCCGCGGGTAACAGCTAAAAAAATCTTCTTCCTTATATTTAAAATCTTTATTTTAAAAGATATGCAAAGATTAAAAATCTTTCAATGTTAGTATCTTGTCCCACACACTAAACAGCTATGGAGGCTTATCTAAGAATAATTCCTGTTCATCTACCCTCATCATTAAAAGGTAGATATTTATGTCAGCCTGTATTGAATTAATGCTTCAGCCTTAGATTATTAATATGTCTAATCTAAAGCTTCAGCATTTCGTTAGTAAGAATGATGGGATTGGAATATTATACAGAACGTCGCGTCATCATAATATCACAGGAATAAAATAATAAGAGAGATTGAGATTGAGAGATTTAGTAAGTTTTACAGTATGATCAAAATATTTTCGTAATATCTCGAATTAAGATAAAAAATTTATCTGTGTTATAAGTGAAAACTTCTAATTAAATAAATATTTTACGACATTCTACACAGCGCTTTCTAGACCCAAAGTAAGCATAGTTTAACTACCTTGTGTTATGGGTTCCAGAATGCTGATAAACATACTTATATACTGTTTTTTTAGTAAATACATACATATTATACATAGAAACACCCAGACCAATGCAAATAGACATATTCATGCATACAAATATTTGCACTGAGCGGGAATCGCACCCGCGCCCCTTGATGTTGCAGTTGAATGCACTACCGATACGCCACAGAGTGCACAGAGGCCATGGTATTGGCCGTCACATAAAATATATAGAATAACATTATTCAACTAGCTGATGATGATGTAAATAATTATCCTAGCTTAATTTCCAGTTGCATCTGAAGCTTACACCTCGTAGCCCCGGGTTTTATTTTATTCACCCCATCGATGCCGACGATAGGGTGGGCGTGTTGGAATCGGACCGACTAAAACCATACGGTGTCCTCCACAAGTGTCCATTGCCGGGCACCCTGGGTAAGCCCTTGAAAGGATAACCCCAGGGTTACCAGCGGACTTTGGACGCCAACGCGGCCTTGACTGGTGGGGTCGGGTTTTATCCCGCGTCGGTTAGTTGGCAAGCGTGTGTCACGCCTCCGCCATGGCCTGCTTCTGTAAGGTGCGGAAATCCCTTCGGATACCGCCCCCGCTGGAGAGCGGGGGGTCTCCAGCGGGGGCGGTTATGTCGGGCTTGCACCGACTAAAACCGCACGCCGTCTCGGGTCTTAAGACGCCGGGGTGTAAGGTTACCCATAGAGCATATTCCTCGCACCCCGACTGACCCTGGGCCATCTCCGGTTTCGAGATGGCACCCTTACTTGCTCTCCACTGTGCCCTCTGCTAATTAGAGGGACACGTGGAAAGCTTCCGAACAGCCCTCAACAGGGCCGTCCTCGCCTCGGTCGGAGTTGGCCGTAGGCGGCAGCGTCTCTCCCGCCCTAGGAGAGAGGCGCTGCCGCCTCCGTTGCCCAGGGTGCACCACGTGGAGGTCCCCAACCAAGCACCCCCGGCCCGGAGCCCTGGGTTCACTATTTTTTTTATTATTAATACTACTTTAGTATTCCCTCTCTAAGCCCTCCATCTAAGCTAAATTGCTTGTGTTATGAGTGCTTTCACGTCGGAAGTGTAATGGCCGGGATTCGAACCTGGGACCTCTCACATATAATTAGTTTTTTTTTATAAAGAGTACCTACTAGTAACCGAAGTTATTAGTATTTCTGTTAATCCAATCAGCTAAGTTAAATTGCTTGTGTTAGAAGAGGGTTCACGTCAGTAGTGTAATGGCTAGGATTTGAACCCAGGACCTCTCGATTATAAAGCCGACTCCTTAACCACCAACCTACACACTAACTTATAACATTAAACTATGTTTTACGCAATTTTAACTAATTACACAGTCATATATTCCTGAGGTTATTTTTATTCATGCCATAACAATACCGTCAGTAATGAATGCGGATGTATTCACTGCATTATGTTTAGCTACAGTCTTGGTTAGGCTGAACACAGCACATTTCTGTTACTACGAGTTTACTTTATTTTCGAGAATAGATGTTGTAATATGTTTTTCGTGGTTGTATACAGTGTATGATATAATATCTTCAGATTATGACAACGTTATCTTCTAGCCGGTACACCTGCTGATTATTGGACGATACTCTGGCGCTGGCTTTCACTAGGAGTTTGGAAGTTCCAGCAGTCGCTCCTGCAAAAGTCAAGTGCCAAGTGCCAAAAGCCAAGAGTGGGAGAGTAGATCCCGGGCTCCAAAGTCACGCTTTGGATGCAACCGGTAGTAACGCTGTGATGATGATGATGATGATGTCGTGGGTGGCTTCAGTCAGTAAACTGAATGAAGCCACTGCATACTATTTAGTTATCAGGTAAAATGACAAAATAAACAAAATTGGCCTGAAGAACAATATCAGTAGAAAAGTACCTACTGCTAAACGACATGTAATTACATCGTATAGGTACATTGTGATACCGAGGGGGCCATCTCGAAACCGGAGATGGCCCCTGGGTCAGTCGGGATGCGAGGGAAATGCCTCATGGGCCACCTTTAACCCCGGCGTCTGAAGACCGAGACGGCGTGCGGTTTTAGTTGATTCAGGCCCGACATAACCACCCCCGAGGGGATATGGAAAAAATAAGGTACATTGTGATAATTGCGATAACTATAAGCAATGACTAGCCGGTTGCTAGTGAACCGCGTTGTGACTCTTTTTAAATTCATGGATGTCATAATGAAGGGCATTTGACAGTTTCAGTGTTAAAGATCGCTTATTATATACGGTAAGCCAAGTTTTTTACGTGTGAACACTGCTCTAGTAAAAAATATACACGTAATCCGAATACATATTATGTACGTAAATATTATTTCTAGATGACCAAAGCACGAAATTGAGTTTTTTTCGGTATCCGTAACAGTGGAATGAAAGTTTAACGGTTAATTCTTCCAAAACAATTGTAGCTGAAACCGATATGCTAATTTTTTGCCAAACAAATAAAATTGTATTCTCGTATCGTTACGGTGTATTTTTGATAGAGCACTGGGGATTAATACTGCAGAAACGAGGCGAGATAACTGTTTTATATGGTTTGTTTAAACATAATGGTAATTCCCATTTTGAATACCAGGGGAAATATTTTCCGTATATTCTACCTCACAGTAACTAAGAGTTAGTATTTAGATCTGTACACAATAAAAATCGATGATTATTATCATAAACGACACAGTAGGGATGCCCTCTGATATGAGGTATGTGTTGATGTTTTAACAACCTTTTAAGCCCAAAATATAATCTGTTTAGTAAAACGATCATTTCCCAATTTTATACCATGCCATCTAGATCTTTTAAGAGTTCTACTATTATCCTGAAAAACCAGCATTCTTTTGCAATTACTCAATACTTTCACAACTCTTTCCTGGGTAGAACATTTACTGGAAGCGGCAACACCTCGCCCAAAAAATGGGAGTCATTCCCACTTCCGTAAGAATGTTTTGTAATCTTGTTTCGGTCCTAATTTTCATTTATTTTCAAGTTGGTTTTAAAAAGAAACCGAACGCGAACCTACCTGTAGCACTATAATAATGTTATAAAGATGTAAAGTAGGGGGTAATCTCTGGATCTTAGGCGATATCTCTAGATCATAGCCTATATATCATCACGCTACAACGAAAAAAAGAAATGTCAACAAATCCGGCAGATTCCCATACATTGTATATGGGTTAAAGTGGTACAACGCGGGGGGTACGCCACAGTGCGAAGCCGGGGAGGATTTATTTAAATTAAATTACCTGAGTTGATAAAAAAATTGCTTTTAAAATCAGTTTGATTAAACATTATACCTACATTAAAACCTTTCGAGCACCTATTTCAATTTATCTCTGCATCACCCCAAGGTAGACTGGTAGATCATGGCATTGGCATTAAGTCCGCCCATGTACATTTCCTTTTGCATAAAGCTTTAATAAATACATAAAAACCTTTTAAATTTCGAAAAAAATACATTTACTTCATTTCTTAAATAGTAGGGGCTTGGATAGTATTCACGGCTGGTTCTTTTGAATTTATAGGGCAAAATGTTACTTGCCTACTGACAGTCCTGTAATTGAGGAAGCGTATTCGTTTGGTGAAGTGTATATTTCATGCAGATGTTCCACATTTCTGAAATATAATAAAATGGAAGAGAAAATGCGAAGAAATGATTCATCGGTATTTCTGCTATACTTTTAAATGTTGTTTTAATTGTAAATTAAAACAACATTTAAAAGTGTAAATTGTAATTATGTACAAAAGAGATTTTTTGGTAAAATTAAGTGCTTGGTTTTTCCGTCATGCGTAAAACTTCATTTATTAAGCTCATGGTTCATTTTAAATATGTGATTAATTAAATCGGTACAAATGACATATTGTACAGTACATTGTGACGTGACATACAAGTATATGAATTATGATAACTCGATCAGAATTCTAAGGAGCTACAGTCGTGATTTACTAGAACTAGGCAACCTTCGAGCAAGTAAGTGGTTGTTATAAGGATGCCAGAATTGGGAACTTAGTATGTTAGTGACAAATTAGTGAATCCACGTGATTGACATATACTAAGATTATAGCTACAGTAGCACTCGGAGGTAATGATATGTAATTAACAAAATTTAAAAAACCAACCGCAGCACAAATTTTAGATTGCGCGGCCATAAATTTTCCATTTATTTTCTGAAATACCCAATATAATTAATATTGTTTCAGCCGTACATGCTACATTCTCATTCAAACCCTCCCTTTTGAGTTTCGGTGCAATCAGGTGAAACAATATCTATTAAACGAGGACCATTTCCTTTCCTTCTCTCCGTGTGAATGTCCTTAACATATATGCACATATCGACACTGTCTAGGGATTTTTACATTAATTAAAAAAATATCAATTCTAGAATTGCCTCGTTTTATTTTTTGTTTTTATTTAAATTTGATATCAAAAATAAAAATGTGCCATCAACAATTTAAAACGTATTAAAAACACTTTTCTACAATTCATATTTGTTTTAATTATGTACATCTATAAATGTTAAATATCCCTAGACAGTATTGATATTATATGATAATAATAATACGTATTCTACGACATCCTACACAGCGCTTTCTAGATCCAAAGTAAGCATAGTTTAACTAGCTTGTGTTATGTATGCTTGGTTCCAGAATGCGGATAAATATACTTATATACTTTTTTTTGTAAATACATACATATTATACATAGAAACAATGAAACAAATCAATGCAAATAGACATATTCACGCATACAAATATTTGTACTAAGCGGCAATCGAACCCACGCCCCCTGACGTAGCAGTCGAATGCACTACCGCTATGCCATAGAGGATATCAGTTGGAACACAACTCAAGAGTATTTTCGATCGTTCCTCTGTTAGGTTACGTCAATTTTGAACATCACAGTTGAGGTTCATAAAAAAAAAAATACCGCTTGCTACATATGTCATATTCTGTCGTAATATCACGTCATATATTTTGTCTCCATGTGAAGTTCTAGAAACCCTAATAACAGCTGCAACACAATACAAGGGTATTTCCGACCATATGGTGGTAGAGTCAAGCAACAGTCATTTTGGCCGTTGCATGAATGGGCCGACTCGACCGGGGAAGCACCACACTCTCACAGAATATCGACGCCAAGTAACAGTATTTGAACTGTTGCGGTCCGTTTGGTGAGTGAGAGTGCCGGAGCCCAAACTTCTTTCCCATCCCCTCCCAAACTCCTTTCCCAACTCCTCCCAAACTCCTTTCCCATCCCCTCCCAAACTCCTTTCCCATCTTCTCCCAAACTCCTTTCCCATCCCCTTTCCTTTACAGGGTCGGCAGCGCGAGTGTGACGCCACTGGTGTTGCACACGTCCATAGGCCGCGGTAACCGCTTCCCATCAGGTGGGCCGTGTGCTTGTCTGCCACCTTAGTGGTATAAAAAAAAAAATGTGAGGAACATGTTAGGTTAGGTTAGTTGGAGAACTCCAGTGGGACTTGAAGGCGGAAGAGCTCGACGAAGTATCGGTGGACGTCGGCCGTTGGCCACAGCCCGAGGAGATTCGCGGGTGGATTGAAGCTGCCGCTTGAGATTCTGGTGAGGCGGTCGTCCCAGCTGGAGGCTCCGCGTGCTCGGCTTTGCCATCGTGGAGACGCTCCAGCCGGATATTGTCGAGTAGGCAGGGTGGCAGCACGGGACCCTTTCTTTCCGACTGACGCAGCTGCTTTCCGGGCTCGGCTGCTTCGGAAACTACCTGTTCAAGGTCACTAGTAGGGAATTGAGACCCACCTGCCACCACTGCGACTGCAGTGAGGATTCAGTACAGCATACGCTGTAGTAGAAATGAGGCGCTGAGTATGGCACACCGCAGGGGTTTTAGTGTGTGAGGGGCACACTTAACCGCACGGCGTCCCCGCGTCGTAGCTATATATTATACTAGCTGTTGCCCGCGGCTTTGCCTGCGTGGAATTCTGATCCCATTTCCGCAACCCATGGGAACCTATTCCCGGGATATAAATTAGCTTATGTGTTATTTCAGACTATAGTCCACCCTTGTACCAAATTTCACCGAGATCTGTCCAGCCGTTAGCGCGTGATTGAGTAACAAACATCCAAACATCGTCATAAGCTTTCACATTTATAAAATTAGTAGGATTATAAGTTCTCTGTAGAGTAGTAGTAGTAGATGTATTCTGTCAACCGCATTAAGATTTTCACACAAAAATAGAAAAAAAAAACAACAAATTTTGGGGGTTCCCCATACTTTGAACTGAAACGCAAAATTTTTTTTTCATCAAACCCATACGTGTGGGGTAAAAAAAATTATGATGTACACTTCCACCGAAAATTGGTTTGAACGAGATCTAGTGAGTAGTTTTTTTTTATTTGTCATAAATCGTAAACCGCAATTTACCTTTCATTCAATCTACTGAAATATAAAAAAATTAAAACACATTATTATGTTACTTGCTGCTACGGAACCCTTCACGGCCGAGTCCGACTCGCACTTGGCCGCTTTTTATTATCTATTCAGTCCGTCAATTGATTAAACTTCGGTGGATGGTAAGAAACTAGGATGAAGTCCAGAAGATATAGGTCACCATTCCAGATACTACGATCTTAAAATGGTGGTCCCTATTTTGACGGCCTAGACACATTAATGCTTTTTCACACCCGCTTAAAGATTGCGAGAAGAAGGAAACAAGTGTGCGGGTAGAGTATTCCCATTCTTCATCGTGTGACAAAGAAAGGAAGTACCGAACCGCTTAGTTCGAGACGTTATTGTTTCTACCGTATGTGAGTGATACCGCAGTCCTGCATGTGTGGTTCTGAATAGGCAGGGAAATGGTGGGATTAGCTGCAAGAGCTCATCAAAACACTCGCCGTTGTAGAGGCGGTAAAATACAGCCATAAAGGCATCGGCACTCTTAAAGAATTACACAATTAATTAGAATTTATTTAATTATAATAGTGGATAATTTAATTAGAAGGCACTCCAATATTTACAAAATCACAATCTGAAAAACAATATTTAAATTCTTTCTCGAAAAGTGTTTAACGACAAATGGCCTTAATTTACAAGAGCTCTAATTTTTAAACGTTTCAAAAACTTAAATCCGATCCTTTGTTGTTTCAACATCCACCCGAGATTTAGTCCGAGTCATTAATTACTGAAGTAACGAATGACGTCATCTAGATGAACCGTTCAAAAACAATACCCATTTAAGTCATTAAAGTCTCCATCGGAATTACTCTACGTCGCGACGTGGAATGAAAAGGTTCTGTTCTAAAATTGCAATCTTTTGTTCCGGAACGTCGTAGATCATTTTGTTCCGGTGACCCGTCTATTGTCTCTGAAGATGCCCATAAATCCGTTAGAAACAACACTTGGCTTCAACATTTTCATAATTTCGTTTCTACTTGGAAAAAGGGATCTTCTGTAGTATCCTTATAAATTGTTTCAATCACTACTTAGATACCCAAACACAGAGTTAAACCAAAATTCAGCATACTTTGAATCGTACATTCAAATTTACGGACCAAAGTTTCAGGCGTACCAATTGTTACTATGAAAGGTATTTTTTTCTGCAATTGGGCCCCAAGATGGCACGTGAGACTTCTTTCGGCTCAATAGTTCATTATCTGTCTACGGCTTTAGCCTTATCGAAAGAAATCCGAAATAATTTCGTCGTACGTAAAAAGTAATCTTTCTTGCGGATCCGAAGTTGGGTTGTGCGTTAGCTCCTTAGATTCAAGTTTGTTACATTCCAGTTAATTCAAACACCATTTAATATATGCTAGAACAGGTTTTTTTTAAATTATCACAAATTGGAGAAACCCAGTTTTCCATTTCAGATGAAACTGGAGTGTACGTACTGTAGATGTGCCTACTGTTGCAATCGGTAGTCCGCTTCCATTGTCGAAGGTTGACAAGCAACGTTAGTCGCTCGGCGACCGCGGTACCGAACTGTCGCCTTCTAAGCTGAAGCACGGTTTCCAATTTCATAACTTAAAATAATATGAAAAAGTGATTTTGTTGTGTATGTGAATTTGCTTGGAATTATGAAAGTTAAATTTGTATGCATGTTGTGTAATTTTTGAGTTTTATTTTTGTGACGTAGAGAACTTTTGTTGAATACACTTTTTCGATTTTAAAGTAAACATGGTTAAAAGTTAAGTGAGTAAAAATAACAAGGTAAGTGAGTATATATTTTACTTAATTTTTTAAAATTACATACCGTGAAACTTTAGTATTTTTATAGTAATTACTGTTATACAATCATAAAGACGATAAAAAATTCTAATAATAATATGACGTAAATATAACGAATATTATATATGTGATATGATAAATTGATTAATTCTATATAAAATTTTAACGGAACCTCCAAATTATTATTTTTAATTAATTTTGAATTAATTAAATCGTCAGTCGATTTAAGATGCGTTTATTTGTAAAATAATCGTGTCCTTTCAGCTGATGATGATGATGATGATGATAAAAATGAAAAGTTAATTTAATTACCATTATCCAAATTACCTGAAAAATTAGAAATTGGTTTGAATTAGATAATATGGTTTAGTTTTATTTTTATTAGTTTTATTTAAAAAGGTACTTATCAGGGTACCTTTAAATAAATGAAAGTTCCTAACATTCTGTATTCAATAAAGCTAAACTTACAGAGTAATTTAGTCACTTACTTACTACGATGATAAAAAATCAAGACTTGTTTATGATAATCAAATATAGTAAGCGAAAGTTTGGGAATCGCGTCAAACACATTATGATAAATGCAAAATTCTTCTTGTAAAGAATTTTCTCGCACCGCACCTCCATTAAACAATATAAAGTGAAAATACTTTAGAGCCTTCATACATCTACGCTTTAATCTGTTCCTACTTTATAAAGTGATTTCAATAGGAATTTAATTTGAGGCTCATTGTGCTCATAAAGTTTCACACAAATACCTTACGTGAATAGCTCGACCACACAATGTGAGATAGTCCACCAACCCCGGGTCACCTGGCCTTTGCGTGTAACTAACAAGTCCAGGTTTAGTTTAACAAAAGCTGGCATACAATTCGTAGACAGTTTTAATAAGAAAGTTGCAGCAGGTATTCTAATTTTAAAATTGACAAATCAACTTGTTTTTTTTTGTAATTGTTCTTTTTTTTTGCAAATATTTGTTATTGGAACATTACAGCAACAGGAAAATTCTAATTTTGAATTGAATTTTGATTTAAGGACACTTTGGTACTTTTATTTGAAGTGAAATTTCTTTTTGGAATTGTGTGAAGTTTAGCTAACAATTTTTAGATAGAGATTCCAGAGTAAAAGTAAGAGATATTTGTGGGTATTCTTCGAATTTAAGACTAGTTACTGTTATTTAGCACTGGTCGGCAATCGAGCATGGCATGCGCTCGCTGACTTTGTAGTAGGTATATAGAAATAGGTGCTTAATGATAACATAGGATAACAATTCTTTAATTTTTTAATAATTGATAAACCTGCAGTCCTACATTATTTCAATACCCATTCCATACTATTCGATAAAGTATTATTACCTAGGTTCTTTTGTTAGAAATTTTACAGTAACAGTTTGAGGTTCGCACTTAATACATCTCTGCCTCTCTGTACCAATGAATATGATCTTCTAATATACCAAATTATAGCATTTAGCTCGGCAATATATTATTTATTTATAGCAATAATGATTTATTATTGATTTTATGTAATCAAATTCCAATTGTTATTGTATGCTAATCATGAAGAGATAATCAGAATATTTGTGCCGGAGGCTAAGTTTGAATAAGAATTATTATGTCGATCATGATGACAAGGAAGGAAGCAATTCTAAGGAAGCTCGGCAGGAAGTAGGAAATGTGGCGATACCAATTTCTTTGTCGCGTCGCGTCGATTGAAACTTCATGACCCGAGCGGAGCAGAGGAAAATATATTTGGTAATTAAATATACTACATACTGAATTATATTCTTTTTTTTCGTGCGGGAGCTCCCCCAGTAATCTTTTTTTTTCGTGCGGAATATCCCCCAGATACCCCCCCTCCCCCCACCGCCGGCCAGCGGGAGTGGTTATTGCGAATTCAAACCGACTAAAACCATACGCCATCCTGGGTCTTCAGACGCCAGGGTGTAAGGTGACCCATAAGGCATTTGCCTCGGACCCCGGCTGACCCAGGGCCATCTCTGGTTTCGAGATGGCCCCCTCGGGTTTGAGAACCACGGTGTCTCCGTCTTGCCCCTGGAAAGAGAGGGTGACAGGCGGCTCCACCTGTCACCCCTAGACCTGCGCTCATGGAGGACTAAGGTTGTAGGACATATCTTTGGTAGACGCCGTGAATGCCACAATTATTATGTTATCAACAACTATCTTATCTCATATGGAAATAAAACTATTTCTAACGGATTCTATCTGGATTTATTTGATGTTATTTTATGATTTAGATTGAACCCGACCACCATTGAAATTAAAAACATCTTAGTTGATGGTTGGAATGTACCACCAGCTTGGGACCCAGTAATTCATTTAATTAATTCCAAGAAAAATCAAAATATACAAATGACTTCATGACACTGTGAGCTCATTGTGCGTAAATAGTAACACCAACAATTCAGCATAGTCTGGGTACTTTGAGGTAACTTACACTACAAACTGTATGAGAACCACCATCTTCAGCCTCCCCGTGAGCATTGGGTTCAATGTAAATAATAAAATAACATCAAACAATCGCGATAGAATCCGTTAAAAATAGTTTTATATCAATGTGTGAGGTTCACGTAAACTTACGACAATATTTTATCTCATACCTAGATTGCTTATACCATGGATTTTAGAACACGGATAAACATAGTGAGATATATTTTTCACAACCTCGCCTACAAATCGGTACACCTACTGATTGACGGATGGGGCTCTTGCGCAGGCTTCCTTTTCGGGAATGGGAGGTTAGATGCCAGTCGCAACCATAAAGGCTGTACAAGCCAAATCAGACTCGAATGCGGTACCGGGTTAGGTTTTCGGGTCAGGTTAGGAATAAACCGCATAAAGCCTTACTAGATGAACTGACTATGGATTTCAAGTGTTAGGAAGCCGTTGGATTAGAGGAAGATACTTAGCAGTGGTTGTCTGAAATCTATTGTAAATTAGTCGTGTCTGTACATTGCAGATATTTAAAAAAATACTTGTAGTCGCAAGTATATTTTGCAAAGGCATGGGGTTAAAAGCTTCAATAGACGCTTAACCCCAAGTTTGTGGGGTCGCCGCCCTTGTCCCCCGGCCACCATCTTGAAAATAGGGATGCAAACACCTTTTTCGCGGTATCTCGGAAACTATGCGTCCTACAAAAAAATCGGAAAGATATAATTTATAGCAAATCGCTTTGCCTACAAATATGTTCAAAAACTTTTTGCCCTAAATTTAAAATTAAAGAAGTTATAAGCAAAAAGGTAATAAAATTTCTATAAAAAAATCTCTTTGGCTCTATTACTTTTTTTATACATTTTACAAAAAAATTACCTCCGACCAATCTTGTAGATGGTCTTTTGAGTATTTTTTTTCTCTATATATTTTTTTTAAATTTCATTCATTTAAAACACTGTTACAGTGCTTCAAAGTTGACCGGGTTCGTCAATGCTCATGAGAATCCGGTCAAAACGAAATGTTTAACTTAGTTTTATGACCTTTTTTTTTTATTTTAAATAGGTACATTCTTAATTTTGTTTTGTTAAATCCGTACAACTTTACTCAATCATCCCTAACTGTTTTCCTTACTATAAAACTTACCAAATTATTGTTTCCTATAGTAATTTCTAAGAGGAGTGTACATTTTCGAGCATGTTAAGCAGGTAGAAAAGGACTGAGTTACAGTTTGGGGACAAATGAACATCTGCCTGCTACGACTATTATTATTATACGCAGCCCTCGAAGGTTCAATTTTCATAGAAATTTTCTCACTTTTTTGCTTATAACTTCTTTAATTTAAATTTAGGGCAAAAAGTTTTATGTATATATTTGTAGGCAAAGCGATTTGCTACAAATTATGTCTTTTACGAATTTTTTGTCCGAGATATCGCGAAAAAGGTGTTTGCACCTCTTTTTCCAACATAGAGGCCGTGGGACTGGCAACCCCATAAACTTGGGGTTAAGCTTCCATTGACTCCTCTAAAAAAATCAATATTGGTTTTAGTCGGTTCAAGCCTGACATAACCGCCCCCGCTGCCCGGCGGGGGGGTATCCGAAGGGATTTCCGCACGAAAAAAACAAAGGTCCTTAAATTGTAACATTTCAATGGACTTGGGTTTTGTTAAATGAACGTTTCTGAACACAAACATTTTTTATGGAATTCTTGATTGTTTGCGATGGACGCAAAAACTACTCAACAGATTTTGATGCTATTTTTTTATTACAAAAGTATTGATCAGACTTAAAATCTACTATGTTTGATTGCAATTGGTTGAAAAGAACCAGAGATATGACCAACCCTGGGGTTGCCACGGGCATCAGCTAATAAATTTAAACATTTCTTCGTACTTATTATTAAAACCTTAACATATTGTTCTTTTACCAAACCATTTTGTTTTTCTTTAAAAAAAATGTTTATATTATCCCGATTAAATTTAAATAAAAACTAGAATCGATTTGTTGTGGCTAGTACTGAAATTGGCAGTTAGGAAATTGCATTTGTTTCAGAAACAGCAGTCTGTTTCAATGTTCTAAGAAATCTGCGCGTAAATAGAAAAGTAAACAGAGTTACGAACGGGAAATTTATTTTGTATTGATTTGTGGTTTCAGAATCACAAACATGAACATGAAAATAAATTGCTTCATATAAATCTAACTTAAACAAAACTGGTCATATAGCTTTGTGTTTTACTCATTTACTCACTAGCTTGTGGGTTATCAAGGAAGCGTTCAAACTCTTGAGAAAAAAAACCGGCCAAGTGCGATTCGGACTCGCACACCGAGGGTTCCGTACAAACCTGTTGGTATATAAGTAAAAGTTCACCCATCACGATAATCGAGTCATAGTTATGGTATTTTTGTTGCAAAATGAAATTCATAACATTATAAAAAAAATTATAATATGATGTAACTAAAAATTTATAATTTTCGCAATTTTTTCTTTATCTGTACTATAAGACGTTACTTCGTACCAAATTTCAAGATTCTAAGTTCACGGGAAGTACCCTGTAGGTTTTGATTCCCGTGCGAGTTTCGAAAATTTGCGGAAATTTGCGGCATAAACGGCTGTATCTTTTGATTACTTTGGCTTAGAAGTTTGATTTTTTCACAGCTCCAAGGGAAAGTAGACTTGAGTATTGGATATAAATTTCAGATTGATACCTCCATGCGTTCCTGAGAAAAACGGTCTTGACAGACGGACGGACGGACAACGAAGTGATCCTATAAAGGTTCCGTTTTTTCCTTTTGAGGTACGGAACCCTAAAAAAATGCAATCATTCATGTTTACTTCTCTTCCTTGCACCTTACTTAGATTCCAGACTCTAGTTACCAAAGTCCGTTTTGAGGTTTAGTCATAAAGGTAATAAACAAATTCACATTGGTATCTGCATTCCATGTTGTTAATCGAGTACCAATTATTTCCTCCTAGTTGAAGCAAAGTAGACCATATTCACAGTAATTACAAGAGGGGCTAGTGGTAACCGAATAGGTTGGCATATCTCAAAGTTAAGCAATACTAACCAGGTCAATTTTAGGATGGGTGACCATTGTTAAGACCCACATGGACTACCGCGCCTCTGAGAGCAATTAAACCATCGGTTCCGCTTACCATACGAACATTCGTTATGGGAAGTTGGAGCCCTAAAAAGTCCGACAACTTTGTATAACTATCGAATTTCGATATTGCCGGTGGGTTGTGGTGGTCAGATACCAGTCGGTTCACAGAAAATATCGAGGTACCGTTTCGTAGTTGTAGGTACTGAAAACCGAACCCAACTGCGTTAATGTTTCAGAGTGTTTTCTGTGCGAGGGATATGCTCTATGGGCAACCTTACACCCCGGCGTCCGAGACGGCGTACGGTTTTAGTCGGTTCAAGCCCGACATAACCGCCCCCGCTGGCCGGCGGAGGGGGGGGGGGGGTATCCGAAGGGATTTCCGAACGAAAAAAAAAATAGGAATATAATAAATTTAATTCTTTTCAAGTACTGTTTAGTTAACTTTGGAATGTTTATTTGGGCCACAACACAGCCGTCATCTTTGTTTTAAATGATTAAGCATTATTCATTATAGTCTTTTGTTTGTAAATACTTATAGTATTGTTATGATTGCCAAACTATATTGTTATACGCAATGTAACAGCGACACTTGAGTTTATAGGGTTACAAAACCAAACGGTAAAATAAAATCCTTTTAACTTGCTTCTGTCTATTTCTTCTGTCAATCTGTCCACCTCGCTCATTCATTTCACTCGGAGACTATTGTCTCTATATAGAATGAAATTTGGTAGAAAGGTGTTTTCTAGGAATCCCTATAAGAAGTAACAAAGTATACTATATAATGCTGTAGGAAATGTATGTAGGTACTATAGGCGTTATATAATATTTTGTCTGTAAAGTTGATGAAGATTATGTTAGTATACAATTTAAAATAAATAAAAAGTAAATAATTAATACATAGTTGGTGATATGTTGTTGAAATCGGTTCATTATTTAATACGATGTTAATTTAGTTGAACTTTTAAAGGTTACAGTAAATCATGGCTGTAGATGTATTCCCAGCTTTTTTTTGTGGAAGTAGTTCATTATATGTTAAATGTGAAATTTAAACAGAAAATTTGCCCAGATATTTGTGACGCCGGCCTTATAACATTGAGCGAGGGCACTACCAAAAAATACATTCTAAACTGATTACAGGAATAGAATCTCGATTTGTAAACGTAAATGTAATTTATAAAATATCGAGTTTCAAGGAGGTGTGCTGTGATGTTATTGTGTCTGTATTATCTAATTTTGTACTCCTTTCATACGATATTTTTATAAGATAAGCTTGCGTTAAAACATTTGATCAATATATTAAACGAATACTTCAGATCATATTGAAAGCTACTTCAATAAAAGTCGCAAAGCGCCCGGATACCAGCTAAACAGCTTTTGATTTGTAGAGATGGTGAGGCTCTTTGACGTTCTAGACAAGGCAACCTTTATTTTTATTAATATAGGATATTAAATTTACTATTCAAATTAACTAAAAATCTACCAGTTATATGCTAGTCGTAGGGGTAATCCGTTATACGGTAGAGTTATTAATGCAATGACAGTGAGAATTGGAAATATAGGGTTTATTTTTTAATTTTGGTGATTTGATTATCTGCCGGAAGATGTAATGTGGTTTTGCATCCATTTATGTATCCACTTAAAGAAACCGCATTGGTGTGTCAGTAATTACAAAATACCAGACCCTAAGCAAATGATATACCATGTACTGTCCGAATTTTGATTACGCCAACCCATTCGCCTCGTCATAAAAATATTCAGAATTAAAACCCTCATAATGGTCTCTTTTTGCTGAAATCTGACTCGGCTAAAACGCACTTATTCGGCTATTGTTATAACACGAACAGTAATGGAATTTGCTCCATTAGAGACCCAGAAGAACATGAAACGGAATTTTGTATAATTAACATAAATGTGGGTTTATTGTATAACATATACATTGCGCATTTTCCCACAGGTCATTGAGTTTCAATACCATGCCATTAATTTTTGAAGTATAAAGCAAATTCGGGGTGATTTGTCTTTTGTTGTCAATGGTTTTGTAGTTTTAGTGTTTTGTAATTGTAAAGATGATACTTGTCAGTCTGCCAAAATCATATAATTCTATTAAGCTCACATTTAGAACTTTACAATTAATTTTATTTTTAATAAAGTTAATGATAACGTGCTTGTTTACCAACTTTATTCGTAGTTATATTGTGATATTTTGTAATCATGTTCTTTAACCAGGGATTAAATGTTTTTTGATGAAGTGAAATATTAGAAGGCTGAAGAGTCATATGTCTTTAACCTAAGCGATTTAGTTCTAATCATTTTTAAAGCGTGCTTTACTTAAGTATGTTCAGTTCACTTCTTCATTATTTTATATTTACAAAATTATTATTTTTAAAGATAAAAAGACAAAAACATTTTTTTTATTATATGAAGCTTTGTTACTTTGTGGCAACACCATTGCCATTACTAAAATAAAATACAACGTAAATTTAAATATATTGTAACGTTGCCGAATTTGTTCATAATCTCTTTGAAGCTAGAAAAACAGCTACATGTACTTATGTTCAAAAGGAATTCACTATTGAACTGAGTACACCGCCCGTGTAGTAACTTATTACGTATGCTGTGTAAAAAGGGTTTCCAGCAAATAGCTCAGTTTTGCGGCTGGAAAGTTTCTTTGAAGTTTAAGTACATTTTCACGTGTTATAAGTAATCCCGGCAAGCTCCCAACTTATTCAAATGAATGGAGGACTTATCATACTCAATTTAAAGTCTTAATTATATTCTAAATCAAAATATAACTAGGACGGTTGCCAGCTTGGCAATCAACCCAAACTTAAGCGTAGCGAGATTTGCCTATCCAACAATAGGTCAACGTGACCGGTCGACTTTTTCCATTGATTTGGTTTTTCGGTGATTATTCCTCGATGGTAAGACCGATCTGGACATTCGACCCCTTACGACACTCAGTAATGTCTACTTGATCACCGTGGCAAATTTGGTCGAGACCGGTCAAACGGTCTCGGAGGAGTATCATTTGTTTGAAATGCAACTTTGAAACCAAAGACGCTTCGCTCGCCTTCGGCTCGCTACGCTTAATAATTTAAACATCAACTTTATTTTTTATCGTCATTTTTCAATAGTTCCAGAGACCATAGCTGTTGAGAAGTAACTGCAACATCGGATAATAAAATAACACCAAATGAATCGCGTCCATGTCCTTTAAAATAGTTTTATTGCCATCTTTAGTACCATCTTATTTAAAACTTAAGATTATAGTATATTACAAAGATAGTATATACATAGTATAAATAGTAGTATATATATAGTATTAATTACTGCCATAAGCTTCGTCATTTATCATATCCATCAATAAGACTTCAACACTCTCAAAGACTTAATAATAGGCAGACTTAAGCCACCGCGTTCAACGGCAAAAGTTACGGAGGACTAATTCACCGTTCAATTTCTTGGTCAGAGTCACTGTAATTTGTGGAATAAATTGAATTCATATAAACTAATGCTATGTCCTCTATAACACTTAATTCTTGGTTCCAAAGATGATAACGGTTTTAACGCGTATCGAAGTGGCCTGACTACTTTACGTGCTTTTCGGACTGCAAAAACGTTTTTCCAGGCGGGTAATTACCTCTATCCTGAACATCGTAGTTCAGTAAGACTGGTTATATTAGTGTTGTATTTCTATTATTCCTGCCGGTAAGTAGCGTGACCTGAATTCCTTAGGAGGGTGTCAGAGGGGAGCAATGTCGGTAACTCCAGAATAATCTTCAGTGTGTTGAGTGTTTATAGAAAAATTTCATGAGCACGAAGATAAAATAAATCTTCATGACATACGGGTCGTAACGTGCATTTAATAAAGAACATGGGCTTTTATTCTTCAGCTTCTTGTCCTTATAAAATTTTAAAAGGTACATGTGGAATGTTATAAGCTATACTAGAACCAGATAGTAACATGTACAAAGAGATAATATAGGAAATATGAAATAAAATCTAGAAAATTAAAAATCAAACATTATTTTATTATCTACAAATATATAAAAACGAATGTTGGTGTATACGAGATTGATATAGGTCAATGATGATTTTTATATTTTATATCATCTAAATTTCAAAGTCATTAACAAATATGACGACCTCTGTGGCGTAGCGGTAGTGCGTTCGACTACTAAGCCAGAGGTCGCGGGTTCGATTCCCGCTCAGTGCAAATATATATATTTGCATTGGTCTCGGTGTTTCTATGTACAATATGTATTTATTTACAAAAAAGTATTTAAGTATGTTTATCCGCATTCTAGAACCCATATGACAAGCTTTGCTTAGTTTGGGTCTAGATGGCGTTGTGCATTTTGTCCTACAATATTTAATGTAAAACAATTTTTAATTCAATAAATAATATTTTTTTGCTTTTTAGTTTGTTCCTCTATTAAAGAGTATTATTTTTTAGTCTTTTTAAATATTATTTATTGGTAATTGCATGTGTTATTTATTATCCTGTGGATAAAAAAATAATAGTATAATATACGTAAACGAATTAATATTCTAATTAAGTCGACTAAAGTTTTCCAATTGACGCGACTTTCAACTTCATGTGATATCCACCAATGAGTTGCCAAGTTCTAAGACAAACTAACACCTAAATAAACCAAATGCCAGAATATAAATTTACAATTTAAAGTTTTACCAAATCGTAGTTACTCCGGACTAAATTATGATACATGTACAAACAGTAACAAAAGTATGTAAATGATCTTGATCGAATAAGCTTAATCTGCGTTGCGAATAATATATTATCCGCAAGTATTTCCTTCTGTTACACTGGATATCGATTATAACTTTAACAGATATCAAAAATTTATTGAATTTTTTTAAAGAAAATTCTCTATAACTAGGAATTCAGCGCAGGGTGCGACTGAAATAAATTGAGTTGAGCGAGCAGGACTCTTACTTGAAAAATAAGGCATCTTACTACGGTCGCGCGCATAGCTAATGCCGCGCGCTCGTGAAACTGTTTTTCGATGATTATTCCTCAATTGTACAGGGGTCAACCCTCTAAACACTCAGCGGTGTCTACACTATCACCATGGCAAATTTGGTCAAGATCGGTATTGTGGTTCCGGAGGAGTACAGTCTCGACCGTTTGGTCGAGACTGTACTCCTCCTCTATGCCGTTTGGCATAGCCACGTATAATGCTGTCACGGTGAGAGGTGTGATATAGCGGGTGTGGCAATAGTGCATAGGTGCATAGGAGCTGTTAAGCCTTGTACGGACTAAACACTCCACTGTACGCGTAGTCGGTTACGCGTAAACAGAAACCATTTGACGTCCTCTCTGGCGTAGCGGTAGTGCGTTCGACTGCTTTCGATTCCTGCTCAGTGCAAATATTTGTATGCATGAATATGTCTGGGTGTTTTTATATATAATATGTATGTAATTACAGAAAAAAGTATATAAGTATGTTTATCTGCATTCTGGAACCATAATACAAGCTAGTTAAGTTATGCTTACTTTGGGTCTAGAAAGCGGCTTGTAGAATGCCGTAGAATATTTTTTTATTATTTAGGTTGTGTACTCTTTTGCCATTTTGGCGCAGACTTTCCTCTCGGGGTTGGGGGTCAAACGGCAGTCACTCCTATAAAAGCCAAGAAAAATCAAATCTTGGAAAGGAGAGGAGTGGACCCCAGGTTTTAAATCATAGTGCAAATTCTAGTTGTATTCAGCTTGTAGCTTTGAATGCACCAAGAATGTGCACTCGGATGACGATTTTTGTGTCAAAAATCTTGATAAAGCGACCCAAAAATGTTAAAAGTGCTGACCTTTGAAGAGCTTTCTCTATTTATTTTATATTGATATATTATAAAAGATTTTCAGCCGAAAAAATCTCCCCTCCATCAATTTAATGGTATGAACTCTAAGTACACTATTACTCAGAGATAACTAGCAGAACTATTTAGAGTTAAGGCTCATAATGTTGAAGGATTAACACGAGAACTTTACCGTATCAAACTTGCAGTGATATTTTAGAGGGATTCATATCAGATGAAAACTTATAGCCCTATGCAATCGAGTAACAAGCTAGACGGAATTTGTAATGAGTAAACTTCAGAAATCCACGCGGTCGGCTGTTCCAGGGATAAAAGAATATGTCAGCCATATCTGTTCAGCTGTTGGAGTGTGATTTAGTAGTAAACATCCGAACATCTTCACTTCCAAATTCAAATTTTCACATTTATAATTTTAGAAAGAAGTACCTAGTATGAACTTAAAAACTTAAAAAAGGAGAAATAGATCCATCGGTTTGGAACACCGAAGTCTTCCAGTCTTTGGTCTTTAGATTTGTTAATATCAGTTGAAAGCATCTGTATCTTGTGATCGAGATGTCCCGGGTTCGAATCCTGGATATGACGCTACTTACGTGAACCTGCTTAGCTGGAGGGTGGTGTGGTATTTAACTATACCACAGATTAGTTAATAGTTACGTGTAATAGTGACGCAACTCATTTTATATCAAATATATCCGCTATAAACCAGCAGACTTGCATGAAAGGTTTAATGACGGTAGAGGAAGCTTTCAGAAAATAATTAATAAAAATTAAATACATAAATATTAAACTTGTCCGCTGAAGATTATGAAACTGCTCATAGACAAATTATTTATTGATGTATTTCAATGTGAAGATCAATGAGAAGATCTTTCAGGTTGTCGAAATCTGGGGGAATGGTAGTGCCCCCGTCCAGACGAGACAGCGGAGCGCCTACCTTTTCTCGAAGCGTTTTAGCATATTTTTGTAACTTTATAGATTCGGTCTGGAAAATGCTAGAAAGTCAAAATTTTCAAGATGTGATGTCAATACAGAAGGTACTCAAGTTTGAAATGCATAGCTATTATTATTATTATTATTATTTTATATCACTAAGGTGGCTGACAAGCACACGGCCCACCTGATGGGAAGCGGTTACCGCGGCCTATGGATGTGTGCAACACCAGTGGCCTTACACTCGCGCTGCCGACCCTGTAAAGGATAGGGGAAGGGGATGGGAAAGGAGTTTGGGAGGGGATGGGAAAGGAGTTTGGGAGGGGATGGGCCAGGCCACCAATTTGACTCAGGTTTAGGATTTGTAAAGAACTTAAGATTAAAGTTCACACAAAACACTACACTTTGATGAGATTTTAGTGTTAGGTCCAACGTGAGTTCAAATCCAATCCCAAAGACGAGGCTGCGATGGCCGGAGTCCTCTGGAACCCTGGGATTTTCCTTTCGAGGGCATACCCGGGGTGCCCGGCAATGAACACTAAGGAAGGACACCGTGTGTTTTTAGTGGGTTCGATTTCGACATACCTACCTCATTGCTGGCACCGGTAGGGGTATCCTTTTTTTGTCGTGCGGAAATCGCCTGAAATACCCCCCGCCGGTGGTGGTTATGTCGGGCTTGAACCGACTAAAACCGCACGCCGTCTCGGGTCTACAGACGCCACGGAAAAAAGGGCGTGTAGAGTTAGACACGCTATGATGATATATATGATAGTTATGACGGCCTCTGTGGAGTAGCGGTAGAGCATTCGACTGCTACGACAGGGGCGCGGGTTCGATTCCCGCTCAGTGCAAATATTTGTATGCACGAATATGTCTATTTGCATTGGTCTGGGTGTTTCTATGTATAATATGTATGTATTTACAAAAAAAAAAGTATATAAGTATGTTTATCCATATTCTGGAGCCCATAACACAAGCTAGTTAAACTATGCTTACCTTGGGTCTAGAAAGCGCTGTGTAGAATGTCGTAGAATATTTATTTTATTATTTATAGTTAGAAGCTAGGCTCTTCATAAGATCTGATAACTTTTCTACAGTGCCAGTAATATGAACTCGTCTTGTCGTTATTATACATGAAAATGTTTTTGTTATTGTTCAGCAACTTCTGAGGGTGACAGTTCAAGTAATACTTGAAATTGAGATTAAGAAAAATCAATGTAGTGGCTTTTTTATTAGAGTATTATCTCTAATAAAAAAGCCACTACATTGACATCACTCTGTCGTTTACAAATACATAAACGTAACTGGCCGTTTCAATAAACTTGCCATTTTCGGAAAAATAAAACTAGATTCGCGTGGTGATAAACTATTCAGATGGTACAAATCGTTTGCTTTTATGTGATTGTTGAATTTTCGTGAAACACCTTCAGCCCAGCGTCTCATCATCCAGCATCTTGCAGCCAATTGATAAACAGAGTAAAAAGATACAATTCACGGGATCCTACGTCGACATAAATACCAGTAAATAATTACTAAACGATAATTACAGTTGTTCTACTCTATCGACAACAAAAATCGACAATCGACATTGTAAATAACATCATAACATAACATAAACTCACGCCTATATCCCCGAAGGGGTGGGTAGGCAGAGGTGCTAGCACCCACATTTCGCCAGTTTATGTTTAGGTCCCAATGTAATAGGTGGCGAGCCTATTGCCATTAACCGGGCACTTATAAGCCTGCGATAAATACACACATAACTTCGAAAAGCATCGAAAAGTCATTGGTGTGTGCCATGGTAAAACCTGGGATCGTACCCGAGACCTCGTCTCAGCAGTCCATTACCCATACCACTAGGCTACCGCGGCTCATTGTACATAAACATTGTAAATAATAATGAATATTTATGAATACAATAGATAAAAAAACTTAAATGTAGAACTAATTCGGAAATTGAAATTGTGATTGCTGAATGCGTAAATACTCACTAACTACTGTTACTAGGCGCATTGTTACAATTTATTACACTAAAGTCTTATTGTCTGAATCCGTATTAAACACGTTTCTAACGGTTCCAAACGGATATTGTAACAGTCGTCTTTCAAATGCGTTGAAGTGTAAACGACGATATTCGTGTGAAGTTTATATCTATATAAATAAATAAAATTGAAGTGTCTGTTTGTTATATCAAAATAACAAATTTTAATGATTGCTCATAAATGCATACACGATACTTAAAACAAAAATACCTGTTTTTGTTTGTCTGTCTTTCTGTCTGTTTGAAAAAGGTAATCTCTGGAACGGCTGGGACGATTTTGACAGGACGTTAACAGGCAGATAGGTAGTATTACAAGGCGTAACATAGCCTACTATAATTTTGAAAATAATTAGAGATTCGCGCAAAAAAATTAAAACCCACGTAATTGTGAATAAAATCTGATTTACTCTGACTTTAGCTGGCAGATAGGTAATGTTGCAAGGCATGACATAAGCTACTTTAATTTTAGAACCATAATTAGGGCTCCGTTTAAAAAAATTAAAACCCTAAAAATCCACGCGGACGAAGTCAGGGGTACAGCTAGTACAGTAATAAAAAAAAAAATTTCCGAAGCATCAGATACACAATTAGCAATTTAATCTTCGATGCTAGCTCTTGCACCTTTAATTTATTTATTTACATGTACAGTCAACGACAAACGTGACTTAACAAATTCCAATTTATTAATCACTTTGGCTCTTAAATCTTTGATAAAATAACAAACAAAACCTGAAATATATTTTTGTCCTTCGGGGAATTATAAAACTACATATATATTCATTATTCAGTTCATGTATTTCGGTGTTAAAAACGCGTGTAAATATTTAAGTGTTAATCCACTTTTGTAGTTGACTGTACGTTGAAATAAAACGGATCTTATCGCGATTAATTTGATGTTATTATATTATTAACATAGATCCCGATGTATAGAGGTTTTCAAACTTTGCATTTTGGAGCCGGACCCCTGGCTGTCTTCCTTTTTAAGATTTGGTTTATGTTTGATTTTACGGATGTGATTACTGTCTAACTCTGAGGGAAACACACATATATAGTACTGCATACACTAATACATACGAAATATTAAACAATACGATAAATATATTTGTATTACAAACATACAAAATAGAAGTTCATTTTACCTCTGGATAATCCCTATAAGACATGAAGCTGGTCTCTTAATCAAACTAGATGCCGAGCCACAAGCTTAACTGTATTTGTTGGAGAAATCTCAAGTCGAAATGTTGAGCTTCGTGTAGTTTATGTATATACTGTGAGCTTGTGGTCTGGACTTAATCTGTACCATATTCACATGTGCAGTTAAACTTAAAACCACTGGTACCTAGAAAATACTTTAAATATTCTACGAAATTCTCCACAGCGCTATCTAGGCGAAATGTAATCATAGCTTATCTAGATTTTGTTATGGGTTCTGGAATAAATATACTTAGATATATTTCATTTGTAAATACATACAGGCATCATACAGTCGAATGCACTACCGCTGCGCCACAGATCGCCAGAGGTCGTCTTTGAGGTTGAACTGTACAATAGCTATATGCAAAATTGAATAAGTATATTGTTATATTCGTGCCTGTATGTTTACAACCCGTCCGTCCGTTTACAACCCAACCGTCAAGTTTATAATACTCACAGCCTACCCACGTTATTCGGCTGCTAGCTAAACCCCGACAGGCTTACACCCTACTGGGAACCTTTCTGGATTTAGGTACTAGGCTCAATACGTTAAATACTCTGCGAGGTATGGACATAACTTACCTACTTGGTTACCACTTTGCCCCACACCCCCTTTAACCCATCCAATTTATCTAAATTGCTTGACTTAGGGGTGGATTCACGTCGGTAGAATACTGGGTGCGGTATAACCGATGACCTCATAATAGCAAGTCAAATAACTTAGTAATCGAAGCTTATTGCTGGTGAACGGGATTGCTGCGGTTCTTCAGAGATGGTGCAAGTTCATTTTTCATCTTAGTTAATCCCAGTCGCTTTCGAGGCTCTCATCTTAGAATCCACAGTCAGCTAAGTATTACCTATGATGAAACAAGTATTCGTAGGCATTGTAGCCATCGTTAAACTGTTTGTCAGCAGCGTAATGGCAGACCCTTGATATTTTATCGTATCGTATCCAGTTACTCGATACCAAAATTTTATTCAAATTTGTGTCGTCGAATAACTTTTGACCTCTACCATTACAATAAAGGCGACCCTTGACGACATTTTTCAATTAAAAGCAATCAGGGCAAGATCAAAGTGGGGAGTTTCGCAGACTGATTTAATTTTAAAATTCTGTATTATATTTCAAAGTATACTCAAACTTGTAATAGTATTTGAATTATCTCGAACTAGCTGTTACCTGCGGCTCCACATGCACGAAGATTCCCGGGGTAAAAAGTAGTCTACATGCTAATCCACACTATAATCTGTATGCCTAATTTCATCCAGATGCATATAGCTGTTTTTACGTGAACATTCTTTTACTCAAGCATTGATATTCCATTGTTATTTCTCAACAACCGAACCGAACCGAATATTTTGCGAATAAAAGTTATTCGCAAATTATTCACACCATACCACTCATCAACAATCAGCGGCTTCGAATTTTCGGATTTTTTAAACAGACACATTTGAATTTGAATTTCGAATCATCACGTTCGTTAAACTTCGGCACGTGTAAATTTAACGACAGTTTCTGAAAGTTACGTAGGATTCAATTTGCTGATGTTAACACATAATTAGTTTTGCGTTTCACATTTAGGTCAAACTCGCTTAATGTTTCACGTGTTTGTATAAATAAAGCTATTTGATTGATACATCAATTAACTAAACTAACTAAGTATATTTATAGAGAGTGTTGGTTGTAACGAATGAATCGTTTGGAGCTCTAGAATGTAATTAAATCGAGACTTGTGAAACTGTGACCCTATTTGATTAAAATGTTAGCATTTCATTTACAAGGCATGGAAAACAATTTACGTGAATTGATTAATCTAACAAGAATTTAACGCGGTTTTAAGCGTTTCAGCCCCAGTTAAAGGCGCGCATTTCTAATTTATCCTTTACTAAAAATTAAACATCATATACTTAGTTTTGATGAATAATTGAATCCAAAAATTAATAACAAATAATATTTATAGAACAGCTTAAATTCTTGTTTAAAAATAAGGTTCTAAGCATAATTTTTAACCCGGTTGCGGACTTAAAACACATTCATATAGGTTACATAATTATATGGGTTACACTATGAAAAGGTTACAGAATGAAAGTGTTACACTTATATATGTGGTATTGGATCTGTTAATCGTTACCAGTTTCAATTGTGTAACAGTTATATATATATATATATATATATATATATATATATCTGTTTACAGTGTTAATAAGTGTTAACCGAAACGTCGCCAAATTTACCATCCTTTTATATTTGTAATCTAAATTTTTAAAACAAAGTATTTTGTACACCCAAGTACTTTAGGACGTTATTTCTGTTCCACTTATTGACATTTATTAACACATATAAAACGTACCACTTTGAAAATGGTACACTTTCGTATCTGTTACATTTATTAATGGTTTTCTTCTAAAACTGTTTCAAAAAACAGTATTAAAACTCTTTATTACGGTTACAGTTTGGGTCCCAATCTGTGTTTGGCAAACGGATGAAACTATTTTAATGTAGTTTTTTGTTTGAAAGCCGACGTGATCGCGAGAATTGGCAGGTTACATTTTTAGATACTTCATACGTACTATAAACATACCTACCCTTAATGGTGGTCAATCATTAGTGTTCAGTGTCATTGCGAGTGTTAATATGTGTCATCAATTAATGATTTGGCCAGCATTGATTGTCCAATCGCTACGGTTGATTGCACACTTGCGTTGGTTTTGATTTTTGACTATCAGTGTTTATTATTCAGTATAACCATCATGATCATGATTTGTAGCTTAATTAGCTGTATTTCCCACGTATATGCAAAATAATCCTACTTCGCTACATATTATAAAACAAAGTCCTCCGCCGCGTCTGTCTGTTTATCTGTTCGCGATAAACTAAAAAAATACTGCACCAATCTTCATGTTTTTTTCACCAATGGATAGAGTGGTTTTCAAGAAAGGTTTAAGTATACAATTTGTCAAGTTTTTGTATACATTGGCTAAAATATAATGATATTTTTTGGAGATGTCGGAAATAAATATGCCGTCTGGGAGCTTTCAACGAGTACGCTGCCTAGACCCTTTGAGATAATATATATAACAAAATGACGTATGGTGGAATTGTGTATCTTTATAGGTTGTTGTGGTAGAATAGGGTCCCATGGGGAGCAGGGAACGGCATCAAAACTCCACACGGGTGAAACCGCGGGCAACAGCTAGTATATTATAAATATGAAAGTTTGAAAAAGTATGAAATTGAGGAAGAATGGAATGATAAACAGTTGTTCACGAAAATTTTACGAAAGTATTTTTAATGTATCCGTAATATTGGGTGTTTTGTGGCCACCGAGATCTTCGGAGCCCAAGCCAGCCTCACCTGAAAGCCGGTACACCTGCTGATTGACTTTCCTCTCGGGATTGGGACAGCAGTCACTCCCATAAAAGCCATATAAACCAAAAGGAGGAGAAGAAGTAAGTGGACCCCGGGCTCCGAAGTATAAGCCTCGAATGGAGGGGTGTATGTTGGGTAACCTCCTCGCGTGTCATTCCGATTCCGATCCCACTGCAGTCCGGGGGGAACGGAATCGGAGCGGCCGGTACACCCTGGGCGGCGGTCAATGGTTTCCCCCTTTATGGGGTTGGCATTGATCGTCGGCCAATACCCGACGTGGCGGGAACACATCGCTCTCCGTACTCCTCTGCTTTGAGAGGAGACAGGATGAGGGATGGTGTTCGTGGCGGAGGCCACCATAGGGTCCTGGGGGACCCAGGGGCGGGTTGGCCCACTGCTAACGCAGGGGCCGACGGGCACTTGTGCCGCCGCCGGTGAGAGAGGACTAGCCATCCTCTCGCGTTCCGTAATCGGTAGGTGATCAGCAACGACCTGACTGGTGGCTCCAGAAGGGTACGCCGTGAACTTGCTGACCGGAGGGCTTGCCTTTATTGGTCGGCCCACGACAAGGAAAGTCTATAACACCCGACAGCGAAGTCGTAAAAACCTATGGATACCAGCCGACCTCCATAGTATTTAGGCTTGTCCAGGTGCAGGGGGCTCCGCCTGGATCGACCGTCCTTCCCCCATACTCGTGGGATATGATATGAGCAATTTAAATCAAACCAAAACTAATACCGAGGATAAATCAGACGACCAAGGCACGCATAACGGCAATGATAATGACGGAGTGGAGGTAGTGAGGGAGGAAGAGGTGAGATTCCTGCGGTCTCGCACTCGGGCGACCAAGGCCGTCTTCGCCAGACCTGCTACACCACTACCTATGGGAGAGGTAACGGACGCGGAGATTGCGTCCACGGCTGGGACTGACAGCGAGTCAGCTCCCAGCCGAATACGTAAGAGGCCTCGCTCTCGTGGACCCGCTCTAGACCGGAGCAGAAGCTCCTCCGGACAGAGGGCGGTCTCCTCGAGTGAGGATGATCGGCCGGCAAAAGTGCTGGCCACTTCGGCGGGCAGGGTGCCGGTGCACGTCCCTCCACTACCCAGTGGCAGGGACCAAGGCGTCCCCGCGGCTAGGGAGCTCCTTGCAGCGCTTGCTCGGATTACAGAAACCATAAAAGGTGCAAAAAATGTATCCGGCAAGAAGAAGACAGTGGCGGAGAATGTTGCCGTCGCCAAGACAGCGCTTGAGGAGCTCCTCTCTCGGAGCGTATCCGAGGAGGAAGCGAAGCTCAGGGACCGGGTCGCAACCCTGGAAACTGAGCTCGCTAACTCGCTGGAGCAGCAACGGGTGCTCCGCGGGGAGGTCGAAAAGCTGACCCAGCTAGTTACGGGGTCAGCGGGGGCCCGGACTGCGCCAGGTCCCCGGGAGGCACCGCCGGCCAGGGTGGCCTCTGGTACCGGGGAGATAGTGGTGCCAAAATCAGCGCCAGGGCCAAAGGCGGCAAAATCGACGCCAACGTCGGCGCCTAGATCGGTGCCTACGCCGGCGCCCAATCTGGCACCCAGGCCGGCACCAGAGCCTGCGCCGAGCATAACGCAGCTGCTGGCGGCAATCGAGAGGCGCCTTGGCGTACTGGAAGACCGGGCGTACCGTCCTCCACTGGTGCGGCCCGCCTCCTACGCGACTGCCGCCAGCGGAAATCCCGGTCCCAAGACAGGGACCGGTGTCCCGGCGAACCCAACGCCCGATAAGGGGAAAGGGAAGGGGAAGAAGCGCGGCACCCCCGCTGTATCCGCTGCTCCCGCTACACCCGAGCATTCCTCCAGAGGGGAGGGATGGGAGGTAGCGGGGGCCGCGAAAAAGGCGAAAAAGGCCAAAAAAGCCGCCAAAAAGGCGGCCAAGAAGGCGGCCAAAGCCGCTGCGGCGAAGGCGCCGAAGAGGCTCCGCGCCCCACGCTCCACTGCCGTCGTCCTGACGGTGACGACGGAGGGGGTGGAGAAGGGCGTGGGGTACGCCCAGGTACTGAGGCAGGCGAAGGCCTCTGTGGACCTCAAGGCCCTTGAGATTGAGGGTGGGCTCCGGTGCAAGACGACTCGCACCGGAGCTCGCCTTCTCGAGGTCTCCGGCGCCACCAGCGGCCCCAAAGCAGATGCCCTAGCGGCCAAGCTGAGGGAGTCGCTGGACGCGGAAGCCGTCCGCGTCACCAGACCCAATAAATGCGCAGGGTTGCGCATTTCGGGTCTGGATGATGCGGCCACGACGGAGGAACTTATCTCCGCCGTCGTGGAGGCAGGCGGCTGCCCCCGGGATCAGGTGAGAGCTGGAGAAATCCGCTTCAGCTCCACCGGTCACGGCACGGCAGTCGTCAACTGCCCCGTCGCAGCGGCGCAGAAGATTGCGGACGAACGGAGCCTCTTCGTTGGGGGCTTCCTTAAGGCGCGGGTGCAACTCCTGCAGCCCCGCGAGGCCAGGTGCTTTAGGTGCCTGGCCGTGGGGCACGTGGGAGTGCAGTGCACAGCGGGAGACACCGTGGGGGACCGGTGCTTCCGCTGTAGTCAGCCCGGGCACAAGGCCAGCACATGCGATGCTCCGCCGCGCTGCTACAAATGCGTAGCGGAGGGCAAAGCGGCGGAGCACCGGGCGGACAGCCGATCCTGCGCCGCCTCGAGGCCAAAGCCCCGTTCGTCCGCAACGGGTAGTGGGGGTGCCGCTCAGGAGCGGCCACATTCCCGGCGGGATGCGGAGATGGACGTCCATTAATGGACACACCAATCCGCATCCTGCAGGCGAACATAAACCACTGCACCGGTGCTCAGGATCTTCTGTACCAGAGCATCGTGGAGTGGTCTATCAATGTGGTCGTGGTCGCTGAGCCGTACTGGGTCCACCCCGGAAGCCCGGTGGACCTGGACGGCGTAGCGACCGTCTTCGGGGGGTCCGCCGCGGACACCTCGCGCCTTGCATTCATTGCAAGGTGCAGAGGCTGTGTCGCGGCGGACTATGAGGGCTTGGCTGTCGTGGCCGTCTACTTCTCGCCAAGCCTTGACCAGTACGAGCTTGAGCTAAGGCTCGCTGAACTGGACATTGTTCTCGCTGCGTGCCGTCCTCGTCCTGTCTTGGTCCTGGGAGACTTCAACTCCTGGTCTCAGGCCTGGGGCTCCCGGGAAACCAATGACAAGGGGCGAGTACTGGAGGACTGGGCCAACACCCGTGGTCTAGAGGTCCTCAACCGGGGGAATGTCGCCACCTGGGAGCGGCGGGGGCTCAGTTCGGTCGTGGATGTCGCGTTCGCGACCCCTGCTCTCGCCCGCCGCGTCCAGGGTTGGCGCGTGGTGGAGGAGGAGGAGACGGATTCCGACCATAAGTACATTCGGTTCAACGTCTCCCCTCCAACTAACCTGCCGCCGACAATCGCGAATCCCCCGGATCCACGTTGGGCGCTCAGACGCCTGGATCGGGAGGCTCTCCTGGAGGCATCCATAGTGCAGGCCTGGATTCCGTCACCGGCCAGGCCTGCCGATGTCGACGCAGAGGCGGAATGGTTCAGGAGAGCCATGTCGCATATCTGCGATGCGGCGATGCCTAGGGTTAAGCCCGGCCCGGCCAAGAAACAGGTGTACTGGTGGTCAGCGGAGATCGCACAGCTGCGAGCAGCGTGCGTGACCGCTCGCCGCCAGTACACCAGGTTTCGCCGGAGGCGTCGCCGACCAGATGATGCGGCAGCCCGAGAGGCGGAGCTGTATGAGGCGTACAAGGGGGCCAAGAGGACCCTCCAGGAAGCCATAAAGCAGGCCAAACGGCGGGCCCGCGAAGAGCTGCTGGAGTCTCTGGAGCAGAACCCATGGGGGCGTCCTTACCTTGCGGTCAGGGGCAAAATCCGCCCAAGGGCGCCCCTACTGACCCAGAGCCTCCAGCCGGAGCGGCTGGAGGGGATACTGGGCTCCTTGTTCCCAGCGAGAGCGGAGGAGCATGTCCCTCCGCGTATGGCTCCGCCTCAGGCACCTGACGCCCATAATAGCGAGAGCGATGTGCCCGAAGTCAGGGAGAGTGAACTGGGGGTAGCAGTGCTCCGGCTTAAAGCCCGGAAATGCACTGCCCCCGGACCCGACGGCATTCCAGGCCGAGCATGGGTCCTGGCCCTGGAGGAACTAGGGCCTCGACTGGTGGCGCTCTTTAGCGCATGCCTCGAAAGGGGCCAGTTTCCAAAGGCTTGGAAGACGGGGAAACTGGTCCTTATCCGGAAGGCGGGGCGGCCGGCGGACCAGCCATCCGGTTACCGGCCGATCGTGTTGCTCGACGAGGTGTGCAAGCTCTTTGAGCGGATTATTGCAGAGCGCCTCGTCGAGCATCTCACGAACGTGGGGCCAGATCTGGCGGACAACCAGTTCGGTTTCCGCCGGGGGCGCTCCACCGTGGAAGCGATCATGCGCGTTAGGCGCCTGGCGGAGGAAGTAGTCTCGCGGGGTGGGGTGGTGGTGGCGGTGTCTCTCGACATCGCCAACGCCTTCAACACCCTACCCTGGAGCTGCGTTAGGGAGGCGCTCGCGTATCACGGAGTGCCTCCTTACCTCCGCCGCATTGTCGAGGCATACCTATCCGAGAGGGCCATAGTTTACCCGAGCTGGCTAGGGCCAGGGCGGCGAGAAGTGTCGTGCGGTGTTCCGCAGGGGTCGGTCCTAGGGCCACTCCTGTGGAACATCGGATACGACTGGGTGCTTCGCGGTACGTTGCTCGAGGGTGTCAGCATAGTGTGCTATGCTGACGACACCCTCGTTATGGCGCGGGGAGCAACGTACCGAAGCGCGGCACTGAAGGCCACGGCAGGGGTTGCTCAAGTCGTGGGTCGAATACGGCGGCTGGGACTCGAGGTGGCTCTCCACAAATCCGAGGCTATGTGTTTTCACGGGCCTCGGAGGGGGCCACCTGCGGGAACCAGCATAACCGTAGGGGGCGTAAGCATCGGCATCGAGCCCACGATGAAGTACCTTGGGCTCGTACTCGATAGCCGATGGGACTTCGGACCTCATCTCCGAAGTCTGGTCCCGAAACTGAGGGGGGCTGCGGCCGCGCTATCGCGGCTGATGCCCAACATTAAGGGACCCAACGCCCCCACTAGGAGACTGTACCTGGGGATCGTGCGAAGTATGGCCCTATACGGGGCCCCCGTATGGGCGGAGACTCTGGCGGCCCGCAACGTGGCTGTTCTTAACAGCCCGTTAAAGGCGATGGCCGTCAGAGTCATCAGGGGGTATCGCACGATCTCCGTCGAGGCGGCATGTCTCCTAGCTGGGACCCCTCCATGGGACCTGGAAGCGAGAGCCCTTGCGCTGCTGTACCAGTGGCGCAAGGAGGCGCTGGAGCGGGGCCATAGGCCGGAACCCCGAGAAATCAGGGCTCAGCGGTCCCTGCTCCGCCAGGAACTCATGGAG
The DNA here is from genome assembly GCA_946251805.1 of Cybosia mesomella. Classification (NCBI taxonomy): domain Eukaryota; kingdom Metazoa; phylum Arthropoda; class Insecta; order Lepidoptera; family Erebidae; genus Cybosia; species Cybosia mesomella. The sequence goes on from OX276406.1 coordinate 9,393,114, forward strand.
ACATGGAGGGTGCGACTTGAGCACCCAAGGTGGGGGGAATCCACCATTGCGGCGGTGAGACCGATCATGAAGGAGTGGTTGGAGAGGGACCATGGGGACCTCTCCTACCGGATGTGCCAGATGGTTACCGGACACGGGTGTTTCGGTAAGTATCTGTGGCGCATCCACCGGGAGACAACGCCGCAGTGCCAGCACTGCGAGGATCCTGGCGAAGACACGGCGCTCCACACGTTGGTGGAGTGCCCTGCGTGGGCGAGTCAACGCCGGGATCTCGTTGCGGTCCTGGGCGTGGACGTTCTCTCGTTGGAGACCATGGTGAGGGCCGTGGTCTCCGACGGGAGCAAGTGGCACGCCGCCGCCTCTTTCTGCGAGCAGGTAATGCGCGCGAAAGAGACGGCGGAGAGGGAGCGGGAAAGAACCCTGCCCCCCGAGTTTCGCAGTCTGCGGCGAGGACGCCGCAGACTCATCTACGCCCAGGACTACCGACCTCCATGATCGGGGCCTGAGGACGGCAGTTGGCCGACTCGCCGTCCTTACAGAAGCAGGCCGTGGCGGAGGCGTGTCGAGTGTGCCCTACACACGCCTGCCAACTCACCGAAGCGGGATAAAACCCGACCCCACCAGGCGAGGCCGCGAAGGCGGCCAAAGTCCGCCGGCAACCCTGGGGTTATCCTTTCGAGGGCTTACCCGGGGTGCCCGGCAACGGACACTTGGGGAGGACACCGTGCGGTTTTAGTCGAGACACGACATAACCACCCCCGCTGGCCAGCGGGGGGGTATCCGAAGGGATTTCCGCACGTAAAAAAAAAAAAAAAAAAAAAAAGCCTCGAATGGAACTGGGAACAATGCTAAAATGAAGAATGATGATGACACCAGTAATCTATTAGAAACAAACAGTTGATTACGTACTATTCTATCAACAATGCACTTACCATCTGAAAATCATTTGTATTTTTTTTTAATGTTTCCGACTTTTACATAAATAAAAATAAATAAATAAATAAAAGTTTATTGCAAAGCTACAGAACAGTATTTTACATTGCACTCACAAAATATTTATACTAATGGGGATGCCGACGCAAAACTAATTATAGATGGCAGCAGCAAATGACCAAACAAAACAACAAATAATAAGGAGGCTATAAACAATAACAAAGATGCGCCCTCTGTAGGGATAAAAGCGCAGTCGGCATCGCCATTGCACGTCCATGAAGGTCAAAGGATATTACATTACATTTTTTTTTTGTTGTTCTCCGGACACGGTCAATAATATTGAGTCAAACCTGTTAAAAATATCTTATGACGTCTAGTTATTGATGGTTATTTGACCGTGTCCGGAGCCCACACAATTTATTATCTGTGTCTCAATACACATATTTTATTTCCTCTATGACCAATATAATATACTCTGTGTCTATGACTGACCTCTTGACGTGGATGGCTTAAAGGTCTTGTAACCAAGCCAAAAATCTTCAAAAAAAAAAAAAAAAAATCTTGACGTGGCGCCATGTGCTGTCAAAAGTATTAAAGGGTTATACATTAATAAATATGATTACAAAATTTCTGTTCGCTGAGCTTGCAAAGGGCCGACATTCAGCAAAACAATGATAGCGATGTCATTGCATACCACAGTAACTGATTTTCAATGTCCGCCTCAAGAGGACACACCCAACGACGCGAGACAGCATGTAAGTCACTCAAAGATTATAATTGATAACAATAAAAACAATTTATACCACCAGATCAGATATTCGTCAACCAGATATGGATCATGTGCTTATTAACGCTAAATTAACCGAAACATTTCACGCTCAGGTCAAGAGTCTCGCTCATTCCGGACCCATACATCACGATGTACCTACCTTCATCATAAAAAATATTAGACCTGGGCAACCGTTCAACCTTGCAGATATCAGGCACAATCATCTCTTCAAGGTGGGTATTAACTAGGTAGTAATAAGTAGGTATTAACTTAAGTACATTTTTAACCTAGTTTTAAACTTGTATAATCTATACAATACCTTTTTTTTTTTTTTTTTTTTTTTTATGGCTGGTTCTTAACCACGGTCCAAAGTCCAAACGGACTATGCTAATATCCTGTACAGGGATAGTTTATAGTATATCAACATACTTTTACCCTGGATCTGCTCCCAATGGGACCGAGAACCAAAATTGATGCAAGCAAAGCGGCGAGCATCAACTATCAACTAAACTAAACTTATTATAAATAAATAAAAATACGACTTAACGATTTTAACCTCATTGAAACACTTCACAAAACAGTTCACCAGTTCACTCAGTAGGGGTTTGAAACACATTTTCTAGAACTTTTTGTTCCATTGTAACAGCACAATTGTATTATTAGACAAACTTTACTTAACTTCTGTTAACTGAGGTAACTTCATGCATCTGGCTATACCCAAAATGTTTATAGCTTCATGATGCCAGTGTAGTTTGTAGTGGGAAACTGAACATTTTTAGTTTGAGAATGACAAGTAGACCTGAAAAGAACAAAGAAACACAATATACTTATAAGTATGAAATTGCGAGCATTTAAAAAAATTAAAAAACAACTCATCATCATCAACTCGGTTGTCAAGCCATTGATGCGGCTTGTACTTTGAAGCCTTCACCTGTCTAACCAGTAACCTTAAGAAAATCCTAAAATCCTCCTCACTTGGACGAGGCTCAGTAGGTCAGTTAGCTTGAAGATAGATAGATAATATTCTTTAATGTACACTAAAAACAAAACTATTATTAAAAAGACCGAAATAAATACGAATCTAACGACACCTCTCAAGCTAAAATCCATCGAGCCGTTCAGGCCACAGAGCATGCCAATTAATTATATATACATACATGCTCTTGAAAAACATAAACTTCTTTCTGGCGAAGTCAGGTAAAAAATAATAAAAATAATGCATAGAAAAAATAAATAAATAAAATAATGCATAGAAATGGGAATCGTGGGTGTGTAATACACCTCTGCCTACCCCTTCGGGGATACAGGCGTGAAGTTATGTTGTTATGTTTAGAAATGTTATACATGAAGTGAACAAAGCAGCCTATCACAAACAGCAATCGCTTCAAAGCAATCTTTGGATAGACATAAACGAGTATATGTTCACCAAGATACATAACGTGGGTACGTTGTGTATCTTGGTGAACATAAAACTTCGTATTATAGTTGCAACAAACAAATATGCGGCAACTATTAGGGTGACAGTGTGATATGGTGATCATCTGCAGTGTGAGTGCGACACCACATCAGCTCGACAACGTAATGTACGTTAGTACGACTTATTGTTTAAGTAAATTAAAGTTTACTCAGAGAAAAAAAGACACTTGTATCAATACCTCAGAAAATATGCTTTGCCAACTATTTCAAAGTGATGAAATCACAATTATCACATAATATGATACATAATCAAAAAAATCCGTTCCCGCCGGGGGGACCTCACAGGTAGATTTCGTGAAGCAATTAATATTATTTTATTAACATGTTTAATTTTTTTTCCTCGAAAACGGTAACTTTTAGCGAAAAACTTTTCAGACATTTATTTTAGACTTAAAAATGGCCTATCGATTAAAAATGTTTCCGACGGCAAGAATGTTCACCGGTTAAAAGTTAAGATTTTTTTCCCGAAAAATTTTGGTTTTTCCCCCCTCCACTTTTAGTTAAAGTTTTAATCTTATAGGTTTATAATTAAAAGTTGTTGGTATTCATGTATACTATGGGATAAAATTAGAACGGTTCGAATATCTTTCATGGGACGTGAAATTTTGAGGAAAAACTGATTTCACAAAAAGTGAGGCCCTACCGTCCCCTTAGGCCGGATTCCACCCGTTCACGAACTTAAACTAAGTTTACACCCAAGCAATTTTTGACCGCAGTTTGAAAGCGATCGGGGCAAAAATGCGACCGTGAGAGTGCCGCAAATTTTGGGAAGTGGAACCATACATATATATATATAAACTTTTTGACCTGTGGTCATTTCGGACTCAGGGGTTCATAACTAGACCTCCTATGAAGAAACTTTTTGGAGGACCGGGCTTACCGTCCCCCTCTGGTACGGACGGCGTCTTTCGCGGCTGCTGTCAGTGGTAAGCCCGGCCCCGCCGCCTCAGTGGCCCCAACGCCACAAGGGAAGGGGAAGAAGCGCGGCACCCCCGCCCCCGCCTTAACCGCCGCTCCCGCTGCACCCGAGCGTTCCTCCAGAGGGGAGGAATGGGTGGTAGCGGGAGCCGCCAAAAAGGCGAAGAAAGCCGCCAAAAAGGCGGCTAAGAAGGCGGCAAAAGCCGCTGCGGCGAAGGCGCCGAAGAGGCTCCGCGCCCCACGCTCCACTGCCGTCGTCCTGACGGTGACGACGGAGGGTGTGGAGAAGGGCGTGGGGTACGCCCAGGTCCTGAGGCAGGTTAAAGCCTCAGTGGACCTCAAGGACCTCGAGATTGAGGGGGGGCTCCGGTGCAAAACAACTCGCACCGGAGCTCGCCTCCTCGAGGTCTCCGGCGCCACCAGCGGCCCCAAAGCCGACGCCCTAGCGGCCAAGCTGAGGGAGTCGCTGGATTCCGAAGCCGTCCGCGTCACCAGACCCAACAAATGCGCAGGTTTGCGGATTTCGGGTCTGGATGACGCGGCCACGACGGAGGAAGTCATCTCCGCCGTCGTGGAGGCGGGCGGCTGCCCCCGTGATCAGGTGAGAGCTGGAGAAATCCGCTTCAGCTCCACCGGTCACGGCACGGCAGTCGTCAACTGCCCCGTCGCAGCGGCGCAGAAAATTGCGGACGAACGGAGCCTCCTCGTTGGGGGCTTCCTAAAGGCGCGGGTGCAACTCCTGCAGCCCCGCGAGACCAGGTGCTTCAGGTGCCTGGCCGTGGGGCATGTGGGAGTGCAGTGCACAGCGGGAGACACCGTGTGGGATTGGTGCTTCCGCTGCAGTCAGCCCGGGCACAAGGCCAGTGCTTGTGCTGCTCCGCCGCGCTGCTACAAATGCGTAGCGGAGGGCAAAGCGGCGGAGCACCGGGCGGACAGCAGAACCTGCGCCGCCTCGAGGCCAAAGCCCCGTTCGTCCGCAACGGGTAGCGGGGGTGCCGCTCAAGAGCGGCCACATTCGCGGCGGGATGCGGAGATGGACGTCCATTAATGGACACACCAATCCGTATCCTGCAGGTGAACATAAACCACTGCACCGGTGCTCAGGATCTTCTGTACCAGAGCATCGTGGAGTGGTCTATCAATGTGGTCGTGGTCGCTGAGCCGTACTGGGTCCACCCCGGAAGCCCGGTGGACCTGGACGGCGTAGCGACCGTCTTCGGGGGGTCCGCCGCGGACACCTCGCGCCTTGCACTCATTGCAAGGTGCAGAGGCTGTGTCGCGGCGGACTATGAGGGCTTGGCTGTCGTGGCCGTCTACTTCTCGCCAAGCCTTGACCAGTACGAGCTTGAGCTAAGGCTCGCTGAACTGGACATTGTTCTCGCTGCGTGCCGTCCTCGTCCTGTCTTGGTCCTGGGAGACTTCAACTCCGGGTCTCAGGCCTGGGGCTCCCGGGAAACCAATGACAAGGGGCTAGTACTGGAGGACTGGGCCAACACCCGTGGTCTAGAGGTCCTCAACCGGGGGAGTGTCGCCACCTGGGAGCGGCGGGGGCTCAGTTCGGTCGTGGATGTTGCATTCGCGACCCCTGCTCTCGCCCGCTGCGTCCAGGGTTGGCGCGTGGTGGAGGAGGAGGAGACGGATTCCGACCATAAGTATATTCGGTTCAACGTCTCCCCTCCAACTAACCTGCCGCCGACAATCGCGAATCCCCCGGATCCACGTTGGGCGCTCAGACGCCTGGATCGGGAGGCTCTCCTGGAGGCATCAATAGTGCAGGCCTGGATTCCGTCACTGGCCAGGCCTGCCGATGTCGACGCAGAGGCGGAATGGTTCAGGAGAGCCATGTCACATATCTGTGATGCGGCGATGCCTAGGGTTAAGCCCGGCCCGGCAAAGAAACAGGTGTACTGGTGGTCAGCGGAGATCGCACAGCTGCGAGCAGCGTGCGTGACCGCTCGCCGCCAGTACACCACGTTTCGCTGGAGGCGTCGCCGCCCAGACGATGCGGCAGCCCGAGAGGCGGAGCTGTATGAAGCGTACAAGGGGGCCAAGAGCTGCTGGAGTCTCTGGAGCAGAACGCATATGGGCGTCCTAACCTTACGGTCAGGGGCAAAATTCGCCCAAGGGCGCCCCTACTGACCCAGAGCCTCCAGCCGGAGCGGCTGAAGGGATACTGGGCTCCTTGTTCCCAGCGAGAGCGGAGGAGCATGTCCCTCCGCGTATGGCTCCGCCTCAGGCGCCTGACGCTGATAATAGCGAGAACGATGTGCCCGAAGTCAGGGTGAGTGAACTGGGGGTAGCAGTGCTCCGGCTTAAAGCCCGGAAATGCACTGCCCCCGGACCCGACGGCATTCCAGGCCGAGCATGGGTCCTGGCCCTGGAGGAACTAGGGCCTTGACTGGTGGCGCTCTTTAGAGCATGCCTCGAAAGGGGCCAGTTTCCAAAGGCTTGGAAGACGGGGAAACTGGTCCTTATCCGGAAGGCGGGGCGGCCCGCGGACCAGCCATCCGGTTACCGGCCGATCGTTTTGCTCGACGAGGTGTGCAAGCTCTTTGAGCGGATTATTGCAGAGCGCCTCGTCGAGCATCTCACGAACGTGGGGCCAGATTTGGCGGACAGCCAGTTCGGTTTCCGCCGGGGGCGCTCCACCGTGGAAGCGATCATGCGCGTTAGGCGCCTGGCGGAGGAAGTAGTCTCGCGGGGTGGGGTGGTGGTGGCGGTGTCACTCGACATCACCAACGCCTTCAACACCCTACCCTGGAGCTGCGTTAGGGAGGCGCTCGCGTATCACGGAGTGCCTCATTATCTCCGCCGCATTGTCGAGGCATACCTATCCGAGAGGGCCATAGTTTACCCGAGCTGGCTAGGGCCAGGGCGGCGAGAAGTGTCGTGCGGTGTTCCGCAGGGATCGGTCCTAGGGCCACTCCTGTGGAACATCGGATACGACTGGGTGCTGCGCGGTTCGTTGCTCGAGGGTGTCAGCATAACGTGTTATGCTGACGACACCCTCGTTATGGCGCGGGGAGCAACGCACCGAAGCGCGGCACTAAAGGCCACGGCAGGGGTTGCTCAAGTCGTGGGTCGAATACGGCGGCTGGGACTCGAGGTGGCTCTCCACAAATCCGAGGCAATGTGTTTCCACGGGCCTCGGAGGGGGCCACCTGCGGGAACCAGCATAACGGTAGGGGGCGTAAGCATCGGCATCGAGCCCACGATGAAGTACCTTGGGCTCGTACTCGATAGCCGATGGGACTTCGGACCTCATCTCCGGAGTCTGGTCCCGAAACTGAGGGGGGCTGCGGCCGCGCTATCGCGGCTAATGCCCAACGTTAAGGGACCCAAAGCCCCCACTAGGAGACTGTACCTGGGGATCGTGCGAAGCATGGCCTTGGCTGTATTAAACAGCCCGTTAAAAGCGATGGCCGTCAGAGTCATCAGGGGGTTTCGCACGATCTCCGTCGAGGCGGCATGTCTCCTAGCCGGGACCCCTCCATGGGACCTGGAAGCGAGAGCCCTTGCGCTGCTGTACCAGTGGCGCAAGGAGGCGCTGGAGCGGGGCCATAGGCCGGAGCCCCGAGAAATCAGGGCTCAGCGGTTCCTGCTCCGCCAGGAACTCATGGAGACATGGAGGGTGCGACTTGAGCACCCAAGGTGGGGGGAATCCACCATTGCGGCGGTGAGACCGATCATGAATGAGTGGTTGGAGAGGGACCATGGGGACCTCTCCTACCGGATGTGCCAGATGGTTACCGGACACGGGTGTTTCGGTAAGTATCTGTGGCGCATCCACCGGGAGACAACGCCGCAGTGAAAGGATCCTGGTGAAGACACGGCGCTCCACACGTTGGTGGCTCACCGAAGCGGGATAAAACCCGACCCCACTAGGCGAGGCCGCGGTGGCGGCCAAAGTCCGCCGGCAACCCTGGGGTTATCCTTTCGAGGGCTTACCCGGGGTGCCCGGCAACGGACATTTGGGGAGGACAACGTGCGGTTTTAGTCGAGACACGACATAACCACCCCCGCTGGCCAGCGGGGGGTATCCGAAGGGATTTCCGCACGTAAAAAAAAGGGGGTCATAACTAGACCTCCTATGAAGAAATTTTTTTTAAATTCGACAGTAGTCAAGAAACCAATAGGTAGATCGATTTCAACGAAATCTACCTAAAAATTACAAACCCTTTAAACAATTTTGCCACAAAGCTCACAACACAAGGTGGTGCCATATTTCTTATGTTCAACAAGGATAATAAAGTACCAGTATTATAATTCGTGTTTAAGGGTATAAGATTTATGTTCAATTATAATTAGAAAATGGTTTTAAGTTACAGTTTGTTTTCTGTTACAATCCTGAAGATGTTGGGTCATACATTTTGTTACCTATTGGACTTCGTGTAGAGACTAAATAAGGGTTTTATACAACTATATTAAAAAAAAACTGTGTGTGTGTGTACTTAAGTACGCACGTAAGATGTACTTCTTTGGCGTAACAAGATAAAAATATTTATCCTTCGCGTTATCCTAAGTTTGTAGAAATAATATTGTAAATATTTATTTTAGTGTATGATGCAAATAAATAATAAATACATACCGTTAACTCACCTCATATTCTACAAACGTACTCAAAGTAAAATGTTGACTAGCTAATTTCAGGCTGTCGGGTTTCTAGCTAACTTCATGGTGTCGATTTTTCGTGTTGGTGTGCGCGTGCATCATTACAATTTACTCTTATCATTTTTCCCTAACGCCCCAAAAGATGTATAACTTCAAAAATAACCGAATGAAAATCTTTAGGAAAAAGTAAGCATACTAATTGCTCAAAAATTTCTTTGAATTAATGTGGCGGAGGAATCAAAAACAATGTTTAAAAATGTTTGTAAAGTCTTTCATTGTTTCCGTAGTTCGCAAGAATTTCGGTAGATGGCTCCAGCGTCGCCCCGAGACGTATATACTATATCAGAGAATTTCGAATATCTGGGACGTATCTAGGTAGCTCAGTTGGTCAGAGCATTCCCACTGTAAGGGACTGGTCGCGGGTTCAAGTCCCATCCTAGATGTCTCTTTTTCCGATCTAAATCCATAACAGAATGAATGGTCGTATGTTTGTTCTCTTTGCCTTCCTATACCAGTATGATCATCATAATGACATTAATCCGGGTTACATCCAAAGCTTGTACTTTACCAAATAAGGCCAACACATAATAGTTACAAAGACAGAGGCGTACTATTGTAATTTCGTGCTTCCTATCGTTATTGAAACATGACTGTTAATTGGCAAAGTTTAGCCAGTACAAGTAAAGTACTAATTTAGTAAGTTCGAGTTTCCGAACAACGGGCTTAATACAAGGCTTGCTACAAATTTAATGCGAAAATCGAACTACCAATACCTAAAAAATTACTTAGGTTTCGCAGAAATCTGAGCAAACGGTACATCAATCAAAATTGTACCGGTGTATATTGTGTACAAATATATAGATACAAATAGTGATCAAATATAGATCTTGTATATAGTTTTCTATAATGTTATAAAGTTTTAAATTTTCTTGTGTCTGTACATCTGAGATATATGAAACAAAAAAATTGGGTTATGTTAAATGAACCATTCTGAACACAAAAACATTTTTATTGGTATTCTTGTCTGTTAAACTACTGAACGGATTTTAATGCAGTTTTTCATATTAGAAAGATCTTGGTCAGACTTAAAATCTGCTGTATGTTTGATTGCAATTGGTTTAGTAGAACCGGAGATATGACCAAAAACCGATAACTAACAAGACGAATATTATAATAATCATTATTTCAATATCTTTTTTACAGTAGGTAGGAAAGTAGGATACCCTCCAGCCAGGGCTGGACTGACGACCTAAAAAGGGTGGCTGGTATAGACTCGATGCGGAAGGTGAAGGTTGGCAGATTGGGAGAGGCTTATGTCCAGCAGTGAACTGAAATGGACTGATTGATTGACTGATATTTTTTATAATGTGTAGGAAGTGAAACTTCCCAGATGGGCTCTTACAGAAAATCCCAGCTATAAGCATTACCTGACTAGTACTATACAGTGAAGATTCTGTTGATTAGGAAGACCTTTGAGTCAGACCTAATTGATGTGGCAAATGTTCACAGATTCTTATGTGCTTTAGTAAAATCTAACTGAAAATACCTTGAGCTTTATGAACGTTATGAACGTTCGTAGCATGAACACTTCCTAACCAATTTTTTTTATTTTACTAAAATAAGTTAGAATATTTAAATAAATATAAATAAATATTCTACGACATTCTACACAGCGATTTCTAGACCCAAAGTAAGCATTGTTTAACTAGCTTGTGTTATGGGTTCCAGAATGCGGATAAACATAGTTATATACTTTTTTTTTTGTAAATACATACATATTATACATAGAAACACCCAGACCAATGCAAATATACATATTCATGCATACAAATATTTGCAATGAGCGGGAAGTCGAATGCACTACCGCTACGCCACAGAGGCCATCGGTTTGCAGTGCTAATAACTGAAAACCTTGTAAAATTCAATTAGCTTTGATACGTCGTACAGCAAAACTGGAGATGAATATTCCGTGTGTAATTTAAAAACTTAGTCATCTCCGTCCTCGAGGGATCTCGTATAATATTACTCCAAAAACCTCGTACATCAGCGTGATAAAGACAAATTGCGGATTCAGCCTACGCTAGCGCGGCGAAAACTCGCGAAAACGCCGAATCACTTTCTCAAAACGGTTGCGGAATATGACTAGTTGATGGTTTCGTTGAATGTAAATCTTGCAACTGCTCGCGACTTCACCCGTGTATAAATTAGTTGCCACGTTTCACTCCAACCTTGCAATTTTCGTTACTACTACGTCCCTTTCGGGTCGCAAAAAATTATCTAAAATAAATATATATTATTTACTATTCGTGGTGGAATGATTTGCGATGGACTGATTTTGTGATGCACTTATACGTGTTCACTGTTTCGTGATTGCATATCTCACGTTAAAAAGTGAGGCAAAATATCAATTGACAGAGATTTATTGCATAGAACATAAAATATGGTTGGACCTTTTACGGCTTTTAGGAGACTCGTATCATTTATACCAATTAAGTTTTTGGGCTTGCGGTTCATACAAAAGAATTGCCCTTTTTACTCTAAATAGAAACTTGATGAGCTGTAAATTGTGAGTCGAGACGATAATGGTAGTTTTATCAAGATAGATATTGCTTGTAAAAATTACATTACTAACCGGTTGACATGTACATTTTGTCAGTATTTTTGTGTGCAAAATACTTTAAAGATCTTGGCGTTTCCCAATTTTGTGAATGGTTGTCAACTTTAACCAATCATCACACGCAGCACTCATTCACGAATATATACCGCTACAATAATGGTATTTTGGTGATACGATAATGCTTGCATATGACTTCATAATACCTACTCATAGATAGTTTGCGTATAGAGCAAATATTATTAGTGTTTGAAGGTAAAACTATACATATTATTAGTTGCCGAATTGTAATACTTAAGTAAAATTTTAACCGGTTTTCAAGATTTAATACTGAAGACAAAAGTGTACGTAATACTTCTTATTTTTTCATTTTTGTTCATAATGTGTCGGTGCGAATATTCAGTCGAATTGAGAACCTCCTCTTTTTTGAAGTCGGTAAAATTAGTTTGTCTATTAGCTGCCTTTCTTAGAATATCGTAGAACGTGATGCTTTGTAGTTAACTAAATTAAACTAGCCTGGCTTTTCCTTCGTAAGCTCTCTAACTTTACTGATTGCAAAAGCCGCAGAGTTGAGATTTATGAGAGAACAAGATTAGTATAACCTTTTGTTCAAAACCATACTCAAAAACAGGTGATTCAAGTTGATCAGGATTTTTTGGAAAGCTTATATTCTACTATTTTCTCCAACTTTGTACTAAGAAATTGAATTTTCCGTCGAGGCAGCATGTCTCCTAGCCGGGACCCCTTCATGGGACCTGGAGGCGAGAGCCCTTGCGTCGTTGTACCAATAGCTCAAGGAGACGCTGGAGCGGGGCCATAGGCTGTAGCTCCGGGAAATCAGGGCTCAGCGGTCCCGGCCCCGCCAGGAACTCATGGAGACATGGAGGGTGCGAATTGAGCAACCAACTGAATCCACCATTGCGACAGTAAGGCCGGTCATGAAAGAGTGGTTAGAGAGGCAACACGGTGACCTCTCCTATTGGATGTGCCAGATAATTACCGGACACAGGTGCTTCGGTAAGTATCTGTGACGCATTCACCGGTAGACAACGCTGCAGTACCAGCACTGCGAGGATCCTGGCGAAGACACGGCGCTCCATACGTTGGTGGAGTACCCAGCGTGGGCGAGTCAACGCCGGGATCTCGTTGCAGTCCTGGGCGTGGACGTTCTCTCGCTGGAGACCATGGTAAGAGCCGTGGTCTCCGACGGGAACAAGTGGCACGCCGCCGCCTGTTTCTGCGATCAGGTAATGTACGCGAAGGAGAGGGAGAGGGAGAGAACCCTGCCCCCCGAGTTCCGCAGTCTGCGGCGAGGACACCGCAGACTCGTCTACTCCCGGGAATACCGACCTCCATGATCGGGGCCTGAAGACGGCAGTTGGCTGACTAGCCGTCCTTACAGAAGCAGGCCAAGACAGAGGCGTGTTGTGTGTGTCCTACACACGCCTGCCAACTCACCGACGAGGGATAAAACCCGACCCCACCAGGCGAGGCCGCTCTGGCGGCCAAGGTCCGCCGGTATCCCTGGGGTTATCCTTTCGAGGGCTTACCCGGGGTGCCAGGCAATGGACACTGGGGCAGGACACCGTGCGGTTTTAGTCGATGCACGACATAACCGCCTGTGCTGGACGGCGGGGGGTAGCCAAAGGGATTTCAGCACGTTTAAAAAAAAAATGGCACAGTCGCAACATCCACCGATTTTAATAGAAGTTGAAGATATACAACGCTATTTTATAAAGTCGTATCTTATTGGTTTCATTATCCTAAGGTGAATTACGTTCGACAAAACCTTTCAACTTAAGAACTTTCCTCGATAAATTAACAAAGTTTTTGATTTCTGTTGTTTGCCTTTTAATTACTCAACAGAACTTTTATCATTTTTGATCGGCTCAGGAATTCTGGAATGGAAAAACTTCTAAAAAGGTTTGTAGGACATTTTTTCATTTTTGTTTCGGAGACATTTTACAAATCTTTCGCCATTTTCGTTAAAAAATAGAAAAAGTGTTCTCATCACATTTAAGAAGGTTAATGAAAACAACCATAAAGTTGTTTTCTTCCTCTCTCATAACACAGCACTTAATATAGTTTTGCAAGTTACAAATAACATTGTATTATTACTTTTATCTTGACGAGTTTTAATAGTATAGAACTGATGAAATTCAATTAAAATTGAATTTATGAAATATTAAGCTTATAAGTGCTAATTTTTGTTAGAGGCAAGATTTACTCTGAAACATTGAACAATAGCGTTTTTGTTCTTTCTTCAAATTATAGGTACTTATGGAGTTTTAAGGCTGTAACGAAAGTCATAATAAATCATCGAATGAAAATAATCTCTTTTCAACTTCAACTTCATTTCAAAGCATCAGACGCAATTTCTGAAATTCCACTAATTTGTAAAATGAATGCAGCTCTCAAAAAGTTCATTAGGGTATTGGGTGTCTTAAAACTTTGTACTGATTTACCTACCCGCATACTGTGTGAGATTTGCCATAGTTAAAATGTATATGGAGACAGAGTGCAATAAAAAATGTTTCTAAATATTTATGTGTACAAACGAACATTAAAGTACTCAATAAAATATTATTTCAGTGTTCCTACTGTTAAGTTGAAACATGATATGATGATAGTGATGATGATGTGTTTATATACTCGTAAATATAAATATTAAATAAAAATAGTACATGTGCTGTCGAAACCAAACACCCTCCGAATATTTCTCCCTTTGAATGAAATCTACGCACGCTCACTGCTGGCGTATGAAAGATATGCAATATAATGCGGCCCGAAACACAGATTTGCTCGGAATCAAATTCGTAAAAAATTACCTGTAACCCGATTGATAGATCGTGCTTCTTACTTTGAAATGACGAACTTTTCATATAATTGTTCATCACCTATTTTACCCCCTTAGTAGCAAAATTTTGAAAAAACGTTGGTGGTTGGTATTACTGCTACTTAAAGCCTGATTATTGTAACCCGGCAATTGGCGCAATACTGCTCATTGCGTTTTGAAGTCTATTAGGCGTTTTGAGTATGACTCCTTGGTCATCATTTTTTCATGCGGTCGGTTCGCATACGTCACTCATTGAGGGTGGACGCATAATTTTCGCTCCTCGCTTTCTTACCGCATCTCGCAAGAACTATTCTTTTTCTTAATTGTCGTGTTACCTATGAACTCCTTTGAACTGTGCTGTGTATAATATATATAGAAAAAATAAAGAACTAAGGTGACCTGTGAAAGCATCTAGAACTCTTGTCTGCGTGTGACGACATTGCTCCCGTACGGAACTTTCTGGAGATCTCTGCTTACGCTGAACGGCCGAGAGACAAGGTGAGTGGTTTGTGTAAATTGTTCGGGAATAACAGGCAAACAGCAAGCAGTTATATTGATCGGGAATCTGGGATCAAGAATTGTGCTAGAACCAGTAAAAATACAGGTGCGCCAAATTAGTGGCCCTGACACCCGCGTAGTTATTAAAGCTTCGTAAATACTATATTTATGAGAATAATAACCATATTTATGGTCCTTTTCGAGCGGATTTAGCTTGATTTATATTCTAGAAACGTGATCAAATCCTATCTTACTTGTCAATGCTTGCATATCGTCACACGAAACTCATCTGTATTGCTTTAGGATCAAGACCTATACTTGTATTGGCTTATTTCAGTTACCCTTAGTTATAAAAATTGTAATTTCTATGGTATTTCGCATTTAAAGGTAACAATTGATATAGTTAATTCATACATAAGTCAGTTCATATCGCTAAATAAGTTTATTTTATAGAATATTGGTTATTTCTATAAGATTATAATAATTTATTTATAAGTGGGTAGTTAATATTAGACGCCCGCTTGCGCGATTCATAGGTATCGACATAGTAAAAATGTTCACCTCGTCATAATAAGTCTGTTATACGAGTTTTTATATTGTGTTTATTTAGAAAACATCGCATTTGGTTAAATTATTGCAACTTAACCATCTAATTCGCTCGCATTTTACTCATAAGATAACCTGATTTACTGACGGGAATTTTGGTAAAATATAATAATACATCTTACGGTTCGATTTATGTAGCATTGCATACGGTCGATCGTAAGGTTCAGTACGTCTTAACTAGCTATCTTTAGATGTTTTTTCTAAGATAGTTGTAGATAGTTACTTATACGTTCGGAATATTGTATTCTTACGTTTCGCAGGGTTTTATTTCAGATCGTTAACGGATATTGTTTTCGTTACGATACGAACGCATTTACGTAATGCGTATTAAGTTATTATATACGTTTTGCATTTATGTATCAAGTTATTATACGTGTATTTTCGCATTCAGGTTATTTAGTATTGTTTTATACAGCTAATATCCTTTATAGTACCAAATACCTATTAATTAGGGTTCGCTCGTACGGGAAATTGGTTCCGTACAAACTTTACTTATTTTATTGAAAATAAGAAACTTAAAGTGTATTTCATATCGTCGATTGTGTGTATTATTATTTATGTTAAGGATCGTTATTCATACTATATCTAAAATAGTTTTGTCGTATTTTCGTAAATCTTTAACAATGAATGACCAAACAAAACTTAAGCTTTATGAAGGAAAGCGGAATAGTTGTTTTGCTAAGGTTCAAGCTTTATACGATTCAATTGATTCGTTAAATAATATAAAGGTACGCAGAAGTTTTATTGCACAATCCAAGAATCTGGATGGGTTGCGTAGTGAATTTATTGATATTTTGGATAACGTGAATGTTATATCCATGCAGTTGGATAAATCATATGAGGTTACTTATAGTGCATTGAATTCTTTCGACGATTTAGTTAGTGAGATAAAATATACTGTGTCTTCTCTCCCGGAAACACAAGTACCTACGTCTTCTCCAACTATCAAGTTAGGTTCGCAAGCCTCTCGCATTAGTCTTCCACGTGTGGATCTCCCGACCTTTGATGGGGATATTCAAACATTTCCGTTTTTCTACGAAACTTTCAAACGTATTATTCATACCAACTCTGACTTAAGTGATTCTGATCGAATTCACTACTTATTAAGTTGCCTTAAGGGGAAGGCGATAAATGTGGCAGCTGGAATAACTCCATGTGCTGAGAATTACCGAATCGTATGGGATGCGCTTGTAGCTAAATATTTAGACACTCGCGCACTGGCCATCAGCTATCTTAATCAGCTGCTTGCATTAAAGACAGCTGGGTCGTCG
This sequence comes from Cybosia mesomella, assembly GCA_946251805.1. NCBI lineage: Eukaryota > Metazoa > Arthropoda > Insecta > Lepidoptera > Erebidae > Cybosia > Cybosia mesomella. Next base: position 9,409,646 of record OX276406.1, read on the forward strand.
CCCTCTAATGCTGAAAAGGTATTTGATAAGTTCACAGCTATTGTTGCGGGACTTAAACAATTGAAAGTGAACAATTTGGAAGATTTTATTTTTACTCATTTGGGTCTTAAATTAATAGACTCAGATATCGCAAAACATTATGAAATGTCGCTTCGCAATCAAACGGATGAAAAAACCGTTGATTACAATTATTTTGTTAAATTTGTACGAGAACAAATAAAAATATCCTATCGTACTCAATCGCTTGGACGGTCCTCCAGTGGAAGTATCGCCACCGCATCATCATCTAAGGTTCCGCGGGTGCACGTGTGTACTAGTGACAAGTGTTCGCTTTGTAATTCTACTCACACGCATTTATATAAATGTCACGCGTTTCAAAAATTGACCGCGGGTGACCGATTTAAATTTATTAAGGATAACAATATGTGCGGAAACTGTTTAAGTAGTCAGCATACCGTTTCAAAATGTCAGTCCAAATCAACATGTAAGCAATGTAGTGGTAAACACCACTCATTATTACATTTTGAGCAATCTTCGCATCCGACGAGACGAAAACTTCTAATAAGTCTCACGCTCCTTGCGTTTCCGCTTCCGCTTCCGCATCGGCATCTAACGCTGATCCTGCAATGCCAACCCCAGATCGGGTTGCATTGTGCACGCATTCTTCTGTACCGCACACTCCCCGCACTACCGAAATATTAGCTACTGCTAAAGTATTAGCTGTAGGTAGGAACGGAAAAGATACCGTAGTCAGGTGTCTGTAGGACCCAGGCTCGCAAATGAATTATATTACTACTCGTTGCTGTCGTAAACTCGGGTTACCTATTCACTCTGATATTATATGTACTGTTAAAGGTATAGGTGGTACGTCACAACCCGTTCGAGGCTCCGTGAACTTTACTTTTAGCTCTCGACTTCGCTCGTTACCCAAGTACACGATCGATACTTTAGTGCTGGATCAGATCACTGATAAGTTACCGTTGTGCGCAATAGATATCACTGAATTAAGCCACATTGATACAAACCTACTTGCAGATGATACTTGGGGCGTCCCGGGTAACATAGACGTTTTGCTTGGGGTTAATTTATTCGCAAAATTATTACAACCGGGTCACGTGACCAGCACACCAGATACTCCCGATGTGTTAGAGACTGTATTGGGCTATATACTTATGGGAGATGCGCAAATATCGACACCGTTATCTGACACGCGATCGTTCCTCACTACGTCATTTCCAGACAACTGCGATTTACGCCGCTTTTGGGAAATTGAGGAAGTCAACGCTGTGTCCCCACTTAATGTCGATGATGAGCGTTGTGAACAGTTCTATGTTTCGACCATCTCTCGTAATCCTTCCGGTAAATATGTAGCAGCCTTACCGCTGAAAACTGAAGCATCTGCGTTAGGCAATTCCTTTGAAATCGCGCTTCGTAGGTTTTATAGCCTCGAAAGAAAGTTTAAGAAGAATCCTAACGTCAAAATATTATATGATGAAGTCATCAATGACTACATTAAGAATGATTACATTTCGCTAGTACATAAAAATAGTCAAAGTAGAGAATCTTCTCTTGAAGTCAGTTGTACTGATCGACAGGTGGAATATTATATCCCGCACCATCCTGTTATTCGCGATGATAAAACGACCACTAAACTGCGTGTGGTGTTAGACGCGAGTGCGAAAACAGACAATGGTACCTCTCTTAATGATATACTATACGCAGGTCCCGCCCTTCAGGCGGATCTTTTTAACATTTTAGTAAATTTTAGACTATACGGTGTGGCGATTTCATCTGACGTACGCGCCATGTATTTAAGAATAGGTATAAGACCGGAAGATCGCCCTCTACAACGTATTTTATATCGCTTCAATGAAAATGAAGACGTCAAAATCTATCAGTGTAACGTGCTGCCCTTTGGACTCAAATGCAGTCCGTTTGTTGCCCTCCGCACCGTCCAACAGCTTTGTAGGGACGAAGGTACACAATTTCCTCTCGCTAATGATATTTTACGTCGCGATATATATATAGACGATATAGCTAGCTCTATACCTAACACTGCGTTAGCTATAGACGCAGCTCATCAGCTTATAAACATTTTCGCCCGAGGTAATTTCCAACTTACTAAGTGGTCAAGTAATAATGCTGAGGTTCTTCAAACTATCCCTGAGTCATTAAGACTCTCGCTTAGTGTAGATCTAAATAAAGATTTCACGCAGAAAATATTAGGACTCCGTTGGTACCAGGATGAAGATTATTTCGCCTTTCAAGTGACTCCCAATGACCGTCCTTGCACTAAAAGGAATATTCTTTCTTCCATTGCACGCCTCTTTGACGTTTTGGGTCTTGTTGCGCCTATGATATTGTACGCCAAGCTCCTTATTAAAGAGCTTTGGCTTGCCAAACTTGGTTGGGATGATGTTCCACCAATCCGCATCGTTAATTTATGGGAACAGTTTCAAGCTGAACTTCCTCTTATTTCTGAAATGAAATTTCCACGACATATCGGTATTCACGAAGACTGCAAGATGATCTTGGTTGGCTTCGCAGACGCATGTGAAAGGGCTTATGGCGGAATGATATACGCCCATGTCATTAAGCCTGACGGTGATATTGTTGTATCTTTGGTATGTGCAAAATCAAAGGTTGCACCTCTTAAAATTATTTCACTAGCTCGTCTAGAGCTATGCGCCGCACTCCTTTTATCCACTTTGATGAAGAGAGTATTTGATATTTATTCAGCTAGGCATGCCATTGAGGCTGTTTATGCTTTTTCAGATTCCACTGTAACTTTGAGTTGGATCCACTCCGCACCACATCGCTGGCACACCTTTGTGGCCAATCGCATCACTAAGATACATGAAAATATATCGGCAGATCATTTCTATCACGTTAAAGGATGCGAAAATCCTAGTGACTGCCTCTCGCGGGGCTTGACACCCGCCCAGCTAGTCCATCACCCTTCGTGGTTAAGTGGACCGCCGTGGCTTAGATTCCCTCAGTCGGAATGGCCTATCAAACCCTTTGTCGTGAGCGAATCGAATGAGCTTCCTGAAATGAAGCCTCTTGCGCTTCCCACGCTCGCCTTTATTAGTTCTAATGTCAGTTCGGCTTCCGAAAATATTCTTTATGAATTCGCAATTAGATTTTCTTCTTGGCCGAAATATCTCAACATGATTTGTTTTGTTTACAAATTTGTTAAACGTCTTCCCAGAGGACCTATCACCGCATCGGACCTGTCATTTGCTGAGTCCGTTGTTTGGCGATTAGTTCAAAGGATTCATTTCAAAACAGAATTAGAACATTTGTCTCGTCAAGAACCTTGTTCTAAGCCAATTCAAAAATTAAGTCCTTTTCTTCATAAAGAGCTTATACATGTTGGTGGTCGTCTAGCCAACTCTGAGCTAGATTTTGATTCTCGCCATCAAATTCTACTTCCTCGGCAAGAGCATATAGTAGAACTGTTAGTATCGCACTATCATGTGAATAATTTTCACACTGGTCCTAATTTACTCATGGCGTTGTTAAGACAGCGCTATTGGATTTTGTCTACGCGACGCATCGCACGACATATCACATTTAATTGCAATACCTGCTTTCGAGCAAGGCCGCGACCAGTCTTTCCAATCATGGCGGATTTGCCGCGCTCTCGCGTAGAGACTGCTCCTAAAGCGTTCTTCCACACCGGGTGTGATTACGCTGGACCTCTCTCTATTACCTCAGTGCGAGGTAGAGGCCAACGAAGCAGAAAGGCTTATATATGTCTGTTTACTTGCATGACAACTCGTGCTCTGCATCTAGAAATTGCTTCAGATCTGAGCACCGCGAGTTTTCTGGCAGCCTTAAAACGCTTCCTATCACGTCGAGGTCCTGTAGAGTATCTTTACACCGATAACGGTACGAACTTTATCGGCGCGAGAACGTATCTCCGCGATCTTTATCGATTTCTGGAAAAAGAATATTATCCAATATGGAAAAAAGAACTTGCTGAGCATCGCATAACGCTTAGAACGATCCCTTGTCGAGCTCCCCACTTCGGTGGCGCTTGGGAAAGTGAAGTTAAAAATGTTAAATCACATCTCTATAAGGTGATTGGTCAACAGATACTCACGTTCGATGAACTGAACACGATGTTGACTCAAATTGAGGCCTTACTAAACTCTAGGCCTCTTTACACGCTCAGTTCTGATCCGTCGGAACCATCTGCACTCACTCCGGCGCATTTTTTGCATATAAAACCACTGGGTTTTCTTCCCGCGCGTGAAATAAATGAAACCCGTTTACATCTTATTTCGCGATTTGAAATGACTGATAAGCTTGTCCAATCCTTTTGGAAACGATGGCGTCAAGAATATTTACACACGCTTCAATCGAAGCAAAAATGGAACACGCCATCTAATCCAGTAAGGGTTGGAATGGTAGTAGTCATCATGCAGGACAATGTGATGCCCTTGCAGTGGCCCTTAGGCTTAATCACGGAAATATTTCCTGACAAGAATGGGGTCTGCAGAGTCGCGTCGGTTAAAACTAAGGGTGGCATTTTGCTAAGTCGCCCTGTAGTAAAGTTGTGTCCGTTGCCGACACAATAGTGACTTTATTCATACATATTTCTTTTGTTTATACTTACCCGTGTCTTAGTTAAGAAGTAATTAAAATAATTCGCATTGCGCATTGTGTAAATCTTAGATTAAGTAAAACCTTAAGAGTTAATGATGATGATATGCAAGTCATTCAATAGATTAAGTTTTCTTCCTTTTGATGTTTCGAAAGTGGGAACTTTCAAGCCGGGGGAAATGGTTGGTATTACTGCTACTTAAAGCCTGATTATTGTAACCCGGCAATTGGCGCAATACTGCTCATTGCGTTTTGAAGTCTATTAGGCGTTTTGAGTATGACTCCTTGGTCATCATTTTTTCATGCGGTCGGTTCGCATACGTCACTCATTGAGGGTGGACGCATAATTTTCGCTCCTCGCTTTCTTACCGCATCTCGCAAGAACTATTCTTTTTCTTAATTGTCGTGTTACCTATGAACTCCTTTGAACTGTGCTGTGTATAATATATATAGAAAAAATAAAGAACTAAGGTGACCTGTGAAAGCATCTAGAACTCTTGTCTGCGTGTGACGACATTGCTCCCGTACGGAACTTTCTGGAGATCTCTGCTTACGCTGAACGGCCGAGAGACAAGGTGAGTGGTTTGTGTAAATTGTTCGGGAATAACAGGCAAACAGCAAGCAGTTATATTGATCGGGAATCTGGGATCAAGAATTGTGCTAGAACCAGTAAAAATACAGGTGCGCCAAATTAGTGGCCCTGACACCCGCGTAGTTATTAAAGCTTCGTAAATACTATATTTATGAAAATAATAACCAGTTGGTATATGAATTGTCTTGCTTCTATCTTCAAAAATGACGAGCTTCCCATATAAACTTTCAACCCTTATTTCACCCTCTTAGTAGTACAATTTTGTTTCATTCATTTCTAACCAAAAGCAGGTGTACGAAATTTCGTGCTTCTAACTTTGAAAATGACGGAATTTCATCTAAACGTTCATCCTTATTTTGCCACCTTAGGAGTGAAATTTCCAAAAATCCTTTCTTAGTGGATGCCTACAACATAAAAGGTATCTACTGCCAAAATTTCAAGTTTGTGGGTCCAGCGGTTTAGGCTAGTGCCGAATGATGACACAAGAAAGAGTATAGTAAAATCTTTGCTTCAAAATATTATACATAACTCTCTTACCAACTGTTAGATGAAAATCATAAATATTGATGTAATATTTATGATTTTCATCTAACAGTTGTTCTGTAGCTGACCTTTAAGGATAGATAAAACATAAAGGTTAAGGTCAAATATTTTTTCTCACAGGTATATTCCCAAGTTACGACCCCAGTAATAGTAAGCTTATATTTTGTCTACAATGAAGGAGTTATATATATGTGCTTTGTCGGTGGAAATGAACAACTAGTAAATAATTTAGCATTCAATCTAAGATTCGTAAGTTTAGTTTTTTTTGTATGCAATCTTTTTCCTTTGACATAAAAACAAGATAAAGAAGATGAATGGCTTGCTAGACTACGAAGGTTCTTGGAAATGATAAGATTTTGCTCAGGATTTTTCTGTCCAAAGTAGAAAAACAGCGCAATTGGTGTAATCTAGGATATATTTCACACACAAAAAAGACTATAAATAATAATCAAAAATAACGGAATTCATATTTCCTATTTTATATTAGATAGAGACTAGATAAAGTTTAGATAAAGATTAGATAAAGATAAGATAAAGATTAGTTAAGATTAGAAAAAGATTAGATAAAGATAAGATAAAGATTAGATAAAGATTAGATAAAGATTAGATAAAGATTAGATAAAGATTAGATAAAGATTAGATAAAGATTAGATAAAGATTAGATAAAGATTAGATAAAGATAAGATAAAGATCAGATAAAGATTAAGCAAAGATTAGATAAAGACTAGGAAAATACACAAATTGAAGAGTAAAACCATCAGACAAAAATGAAGTTTACACATGCACTCTCGCTGAAATGGAAATGGGCTGGACACATTTCACGTTATACGGACAAAAGGAGGACTAAAGAAACTACAAGGTGGAAAGGACCAGATGGTAAAAGCAAGGTTAGAAGACCTATAATACGGTGGGCTGATGATATATTACAGACAACGGCAAGCGATTGAATTAAGGTAGGCAAGGACCATGATCCTGGGAAAGGCTGGAGGGGACCTATACCCAAAAAAGGATCCAAATTTAACAAAATGAAAATTAATAAGATTTAACTAACCCTAAGCTACTATATTTTTACTACATTTGAAATGCATCTTGGAAATATGGAAAGAGGGTTTATTATTATTTCCTTCATTAAATTTAAAATACATATTTATTATTATTATTATTTTAGAATCCAAAAAGGAAGTAGAACTAAAATGCGATTTAAAACTAACATTTTACATTTTGCATACTGTATTAGATATGCTTTATCACACTTAATGTTGGCATCCTACAGGGTGGACTTAACATATCTGCAAATTCAACTGCATATTTTATCTGCGGCCTTATTTAATAAAACAGTAACATAAATGTCAAAGCTACAAAACATGTTCATGAAATTCAAACACATTGTGACGCAACAACAGAATAATATTTGAATAATATTTTATATCCTCACGGTCCTTGTTGACTGATATGTGGCAGGGAACTGTCGTGGTGAATAGCTAATGATTTTATTTTCGGTCTGTTAAAGAATAGAATATAGTGAAATTTGGATGAAATTATTTGTAATTCTTTATTGTCTACGAAAATAATAAATGATAACAACAATAATAACATGAATAATTATGTACAAACGTGAGCTTAACAGACTATAATAGTTCTCTTATAGCAAACCATTGAGCAGTAGAAGCAGAAAAACGTTTCTTTATGGAAGGATGGGCTTGTTGATTTCCGTTTCAAAGTTCACTACGAGTAATAAATACAAAAGTGGACTCTGAAGTAATAGTTCATTGCGAGTTTGCATCTCATTTGGAAGTTTGCCGCGTACAAAAAGCACCCTTCAGTTACGACGTTAAACAGTGACTTGAATGTTATCAGTATGGGGTTCTAAACAGGTCATGCTATATTTCATATCTATGAATGCACTAGGGCCAGGAGGGGCAAAGTAGAAATTAAAGAAGTCAGGTACTATCCTCTTTGCTTTCGCCTTTGCCACTCCTCCTCCCTTTCCCTCTGATAATGGCAACGCGTGGTGGTATTCCAAGCTTTTATAGTTTACAGTAACCGTTTAGTATCCGTAAAAAAACAAGTATGACCACTTGTTTGCTATATTAATAAATAAATAAATATAAATATTCTACGACGTTCTACACAGCTAGACCCAAGGTAATCATAGTTTAACTAGTTTGTGTTATGGGTTCCAGAATGCGGATAAACATACTTATTTACTTTTTTTTTTTATTCATACATATTTTACATAGAAACACCCAGACCAATGCATACAAATATTTGAATTAGCTGGAATCAAACCCGCGCCCCTGTCGTAGCTGTCGAATGCACTACCGCTACGCCACAGAGGCCGTCGTAATATTAATAGAATGAAAAAGGTCATCATTATCTGAGTGCCGATTCTGGATAGATAGGTTACACTTTGGAGCCCAAGGTCCGCTCTACTTCTTTTTTCTATATGGATCGGTTAGCCCCGAGAGCCTGCGCTTGATTCTTGTCCATCAATCAGCAGGTCAGCTTGGCCCGGGCCCTGAAGATCTTGAGCCTCTTAAATAGAATGAAAAAGGTGGCATAAAATTTCTTATTTAATTAAATCACGGTGTACGTGACTCGAGGATCAATTGCGAGTAATTGATTTTGCTAATTACTTGAGCTGATTGAAGTCATTGTTACCACAATCGCTTTTCGAAGCTTTCAATTAAAATTTAAGGCAATATTCTAGTAAAATGCTAGGAAAAAGGATAAAGAACGAGGAAATAATGTGAAAAAGAGAGACGTCTTGACACGTTTGTACAGATGAGTACGAGCGCAGAGTTCCAGAATTTGCCTTTTTTAGGGTTCCGTTGCCAAATGGCAAAAAACGGAACCCTTATAGATTCGTCATGTCTGTCTGTCTGTCCCTCCGTATGTCACAGCCACTTTTTCCGAAACTATAAGAACTATACTGTTGAAGCTTGGTAAGTAGATGTATTCTGTGAACCGCATTAAGATTTTCACACAAAAATAGAAAAAAAGAAACAAACCCATATGTATAGGTCTTCAAAAATGATATTGAGGTTTCTAATATCACTTTTTGCTAAACTGAATAGTTTGCGCGAGAGACATTTCCAAAGTGGTAAAATGTGTGTATCCCCCTCCCTGTAACTTCTAAAATAAGAGAATGATAAAACTAAAAAAATATATGATGTCCATTACCATGTAAACTTCCACCGAAATTTGGTTTTAACGAGATCTAGTAAGTAGTTTTTTTTAATACGTCATAAATCGTAAACCGCATTTTCCCTTCATTCAACTAATATAAAATTTTTACTTGCTGCTACGGAACCCTTCATGAGTGAGTCCGACTGGCACTTGGCTGGTTTTTTTTAAGTAAATAATAATGACTTTTTTTTTTTTTTTAACGTGCGGAAATCCCTTCGGATCCCCGGCCAGCGGGGGTGGTTATGTCGTGTCTCGACTAAAACCGCACGGTGTCCTCCCCAAGTGTCCGTTGCCGGGCACCCCGGGTAAGCCCTCGAAAGGATAACCCCAGGGTTGACGGCGGGCTTTGGCCGCCACCGCGGCCTCACCTGGTAGGGTCGGGTTTTATCCCGCTTCGGTGAGTTGGCAGGCGTGTGTAGGGCACACACGACACGCCTCCGCCACGGCCTGCTTCTGTAAGGACGGCGAGTCGGCCAACTGCCGTCCTCAGGCCCCGATCATGGAGGTCGGTAGTCCCGGGCGTAATAATGACTTCATAAAACCTATTTATACAGAATGGTAATAAAGTTCTGAAACAAACGCGCAATTTTCCTCCTAGTTTTAATTGAAATTAAATTATTTGTAATTGTAATAATAATATTGAAATTAAATGATAATATTGACCAGAATCATAACTATAGTTAACAAAATATGACTTCTTTTTGTTGGGAACATTATCAACTTACTCCTCTCCTGTCATTTTCACTTTTTGCTCATTAGTATTAAAGCTAAGAACTGGTTTAGGAACTAAGCCAGCGTACTTATTATAGGTTACCTTGTATCCTATAACAGAATATTATTCTTTAATGCACTCCATGATGATATCATGGATTTTTTAGGCATGCATTCAAAGGCTACGGCAAAGTCCTAATCGGCCTATATTACCATCTATTGCCCTAGCAAACTGCCCCTTCTCGTAATGCCTGGCAGGAATACTCTGATATATTTAAACAGTTTAAAATCAGGAATCAAGATCAGTTAATCACTAAAATGAAGTCTAATTAGTTTGTTCCTGGGGTATATTATAGGTACAACCCCTCAGGAATTACGTTGACTAAAAATTGTTTAAAAACAGTAACCTTAAGGAATACAATTTCTTAGAAGACAATATTCTCATAATATAAGATACACCTAAATAACGAAGCTGTATAATAATATTAATAAATAATTCGGTAATTATGTCCCTGGGGTCCTTTATTACAGAGGGTGTCCTTAATTAAAACTCCAATTAAAGCCTAATGTAAATAAAATGTTTAATTAATAATTATTCAAAAGAGATGTTTGGGCAATCGTTAAATCACTCTTTGATAATGTTGGCAAAATGGATTTATATGAGAAAAATAATCTAGAATATTGTTTGAGAGGAATGCGTTTAAGACTGATTTATGTTCAAGCTCGATCTATCCTTTCTTGACGTCAACCTTTCTTATAGGCTACCGATGACATGCCTTTGCAGTAGCTAATCATCAATTTAACTGGATAGCCAAATTTAAGCGGGGCAAGCCCATCCTGAATCCCTTAATTTTCAATACATTTTATTCCAATATGCTTCTTTTTAAAGGATGGTAGGCACTAAGTCGTCAACAGTTGGCTACCGTACATGAGCTCTCACATAATAGAGTCGGCTATGGATTTGCATAACATGATTTTAACGTAAAGTAAGTTTTAAATTTTGACTTTAACGTAAGAATTAAAAACACACAATTATAATGATAAATAAAAAAATATCTCAGAATACTTTGTTCAAATAAAAGCAAAAAAACCAAGGAGTGGATGTGCCGAACATTATATACACACGGTCACGAAATAAATATACACCTTTACATGCATCTTCACATGTAACGTGTGTACTTACTTGCTTATTTCCTTGGCGTGTGTACATAAAGCTATCGAATGGTGTATTATCTTTTTATAATGAATATTAGTAACTGAAATTACTAATACTCCCGTTAACCCCTCCAGCTAAGCTAAATTGCTTGTGTTAGGAGTGGGTTCACGTCGGTAGTGGCACAGAATAAATAATGTAGTGGTAAATTGGTAATGGCCAGAATTTTAACTCGGGACCTCTTGATCGTAAGGCCAACTCCTTAACCGCTAGGCTACCGACGACGTGTGTTTACAATAAATGTTTGGTGTAGATGATAGACCAAATTATATCCCCCGTTTTCGGTACCTTCAAATTTTCTAGATTGCCTCACATTATAAAAGCAAATTTAAGGATGTATTCACGTCAAAAATTATGCAGCTCTGTTGTATACCAAAATTTACCCATAACAAAATACATAGGTATAATATAATATGTCTTAAGCAATTTATCGTAAAATATATTTTTTCGTAGTCGCTATATTGAACACATAAACTTGTGAACGTTGGCTGAACGTACCGACTATTTACTTTACAAAGTTTATCCCCGTTGTTGGCTGATATTGCATTTTGGATGTGATGAAGCAGGATCAAAGGGTGTAACAAGCTTTCGACGATATTGTGGATTGTTTATTTAAAATATATTGTTAGTAACCGAAATAGACACAATATATTTCTGTTCTTATTTTTTTATACTTACACTGGTTATATAAGAAATAGGTGTGAGAATTAGGTAGATTTCGATGAAATCGATCTAACTATTGGTTTTTTGACTACTGTCGAATTTAAAAAAAAATTCTTCATAGGTCTAGTTATGACCCCCTGAGTCCGAAATGACCACTGGTCAAAAAGTTTATATATATATATATATATATGTATGTATGGTTCCACTTCCCAAAATTTGCGGCACTCTTGTGAAATCAGTTTTTCCTCAAAATTTCACGTTCCATGAAAGATATTCGAACCGTTCTAATTTTATCCCATAGTATACATGAATACCAACTACTTTTAATTATAAACCTATAAGATTAAAACTTTAACTAAAAGTGGAGGGGGGGAAAACCAAAGTTTTTCGCTAAAAGTTACCGTTTTCAAGAAAAAAAATTAAACTTTAAAGTCCGTAGTTCTCTATATAAAATAATATTAATTGCTTCACGAAATCTACCTGTGCGTTCCCCCTGCGGGAATGGATTTTTTTCATTCACATTTCCTCTAATACATTTTGATCTCATTACTGGACCGCTAGTGAAAATTTCCTTTCAGAAAACTTAAATATCACTTTACCCGACTTTGGAATCGAGCTCAAGACCTCACAATCGCATGTAAACTTTAGCTTCCCTACACTTAAGCACCCGATAACTGACAAATATCCGCCAAGACAACCTAGCAGGTATGTATATAGTATACACTCAAAGTACATACCTACACTACTGTATTCCATACATTTCATCCTTGTGAAAATAAGTGACCTCTGGCGATAGTGGGATCTTGGACCAATAGTATGGGCCGCGCCAAAAATCGTAATATTGTGCTCTAGATGCGCAGTCCGAGTATTTTGGGTCTATTTGGCAGTAAGCGGTAAGACACCCAATTACAGATTTCACTAAACAAATGCCAGGCGTACGGGCTCACGACATTGGTTAATCAGTCAACCTTTACACCTTGCAATGTCAGACTGTGTCACGTTAGATTCCATTACACTTGCGCGCCAAATAAATTAGCACCACTATCAAATTAATAATAAATCATTATTGTTTTGGGTAAATTTTATGTTTATAATTGTTTCTTATTGTATATAATTGTTTGTTGTTTTAAAAATTAAATGTTAACATTATAGTAAACATTATAGCAATTATTATATACCGATTACAATTTAAAACCCGAAATAAAATTTGAATGCAACAAAAATCGTCAATCTAAAATTAAGATTTTTAATTATTTTGTAGAATTTAAAATACGGTAGCTATACTTTTGTTCGGCAGTGCACATGCACAAATTTTCCCCCTTCATGCCAACTTAGTGCCACGATTTTTGGCGCGGCCTATAAATGTATGGGAGCCGCAAAAATGCAAAAGTTTGCCACACGATGTTTTAAAAAAAATTGTTTTAATTTTTTTACATTTCTCCTTATCAGGATCAGATCACATGAAATTAATTTTTGCCATTACCCCCGACGCAAAAAGGACGGGATTTATAAGTTTGTTTGAAATGTGAATTAGTCTGGAGTGTTCTTAGTGTGTTGGTAGTTTTTAAATTTTTAATTTACTTTATTTATTGAAGATATACTTATGTAAACAATAGTTGATTCAATTACACTTTTCGCATCGTTTAGGCATTGGGCATATTTTAGTCTGAACTGTAAGAAAAATGCCATGTATTTTATGAAACTGTTCCCGAGACGGCAATAAATGTCAAAAAACTAATAGGCAAGTTGTAGAAAATGAAAATGTTATGTTACTTCCTACTTATATTATAAATGTGAAAGTTTGTGAAGATGTTTATGACAACGGATCTGGCTGAAATTTGGTACAGCCATAGATTATAAACTGGATTAACACTTAGGCAATTTTATTCGTAGAATAGGTAGCCATGTGTTGCGGGAACGGGATCTAAATTCGACGTGGGTGGAGCCACGAGCAACAGCTAGTGTTTCCATAAAAAATAACATTCGTAGTACGGATAGTAAAGAGAATTCGAACAAGAAAGTCAATTATGACCTACTTTCTCTAAATGTCTGTATAAACTGCGAGTAGGTAATGTAGTATACTAAAGAACAACATCACCAGAACTGAAGTAGCTCACTTGACTCCACATTAGATGTTTTATTTAAAGGTAGGCATGTGGTTGACCACTTTCTCACCTGTTGTCGATACATATAATAAAATCGTAACGAAGTGAAAACTGTACATTAAATATTAAAAAAATAAATTGTTATGTGTTCTAGGAACGATACCGATGTCAAAAATGTGATTTTTAGAATTTTTGTCTGTTTGTCTGCATTTCATTATCGATGTATGAGCATCTCTTGAAAACGGCTGAACAGATTCAGCTGAAATTTTTCATGAACATTCTTCTATGGTATGATCATGAACTACGCTATATATCATCACGCTATTATAAGTATGATAGGAGTAGCAGGGTAAAATCGACCAAATCTATTTTTGATCATTCATTTATAATTACAAAGAAGATCATCACAAAATTCTGCAGTTCGACAGAACTCGGACATGGGCAACGTTCGGACTACGCTATAGCTAAAAGGTGATGAGCACTAAAATATGAAATCTCAAAACTACAGAGTTACCTACGTCTAAAAAATAGTTGATTAGAAACTCAACCGTTAATAATAAATATAATCACTCTATTATATTAGGGAACCAGGTAGAATTTATTTCGATATTATTATTATTTCATGATAATTGATTGAAAATATAACTATGAAATAGGTAACCAGTAAGTGTTGGGTTCGAAACTGCAGAAGTAAACATACCTTGATCTTTTCCGAATTTAACGCGGATGAAGTTACGGGCAACAGCTAGTTAGTTTGTTTTTTATGCCACTCAGGTGGCAGACCAGCTTACGGCCCACCTGATGGGAAGCGGTTACCGTGGCCTATGGACGTATGCAACACCAGGGGCGTAAACACTCGCGCTGCCGACCCTGTAAAAACCTTCTAATACCCTTCTTGAAGAACCCCATATTGTAGTCGCTTGGTAAAACCACAGCAGGGAGATCAATCCACAGCCTGAGGGTGCGCGGAATAAAGTGCCTTTCATACCTAAACCTAAACTGTACCCAACGTTTCCGGAGTTAATACACACATTCATTTTGAACAACTAGATGTAGGTATCCAGCCAAAGTACTAAAAATAAAAACAGCAATAAAAACAGCTGAACATCAGACAAACAGACGTTTAGTACCCGACTTTTGGTTTGACATGGTTGGGAGATCAGCTTGCTTCGATTTTATGGAGCACTCTTTCTGTCGCACATCAGACTGACAGTTGGACATAAAGGTATCAGTAACTGTCAATCCGATATATGACAGAGATAAGCCAATCTGAGCCGGACTCTCACTCTTCTTCCTGATGTGCCAACTCAAAATCCGAGTACTGCACCTACACGTCTCATCATCATCATCAACCTATTCTAGTCCACTGCTGGACATAGGTCTCCCCTAATGAGCGCCATAGCGCCTTGTATTCAGCTTGCCGCATCCAGCATCTGCCCGCAGTCTTTCGCAGATCCTCATCCCACCTGGCCGGAGGGCGTCCTACACTACGTTTGCCGAGTCGCGGTCTCCACTCAAGAACACGTTTACCCCAGCGGTTGTCGGTACTTCGCGAGATATGGCCGGCCCACTGCCACTTCAGCTTGCTTATTCTTTGAGCTATGTCGATAACCTTGGTTCTCTGTCAGACCTACACGTCTGGCCCGATCAATTTATGTAGATGTAGCTACTGTACAAAAATATCAGTACTATATTTACTGACTGTTAGATGTTGCCAATTGAAATGCAAAACGGAACGTGGAATGAAACTTAATAAGACTGTCACGACTCACGACCCTTTTAAAATGAAGGGGATTTCTATATTTGATGTTTTAGGCTGTAATATCCTGTTGAGTAATTTTCATTACAAGTGTCAGAGTTCAAATTGATGATCGGAGTGGCTCTAGAGGGTAAAATATAACGCCCTGCTGTGTAACTCTTGGAATACATTCGATTTTAAGCAAACGCTACTGACATCTATTGTCTCGTAATACCAAGTACAATGTACAATTACCCAGTGCCATGAACTCATCCCTTGAAGGGCTGACAATAGTCAATAAGGATCACATTGTAATGAGTTCCTATTATTCGTATGATCTATTCTATTATAAAATTGTAAATTAGATGTCTGTAAATGTGATATATTAAAACAAAATTGTTATGTTAAATGAACGATCCAGAACACAAAAAAAAAATTTTTGGAATTCTTGTCTGTTTGTTCACGATGGATGCAAAAACTACTGTAGGGATTTTGATGCACTTTGACCAAGAACCTCCTAATAGATAAAACCGCATCAAAATCCTTTTAGTAGTTCTCGCGTCCATCGTTAACAAACAGACAAGAATTCCCAAAACAAATATTTTTGTGTTCAGAATCGATCATTTAACATAACCCAAGTTTTTTTTTGAATATCTCCAATCTACAGACCCAACTAATTTACAATTTTATAATAGTATAGATAATTATATTATTTTTCCTTTACCTACTTTCACGTACAACTATTGTAAGGTAGGGATTAGACAATCAGTATAATATATCGCTATCCAATGTCGTGATCCAATAGGTTCGAATCGCGTTTACACATCAATAACACCAATAGAGCGAAGATCGTACTGTCTAATCTTTGCCTAAGGGATTTAGTCAATCGGCTCGTATCATAATCGCCAAGTGAGATGTAGAATGCTTTCCACCTTTCAAATTCCGCTTGATAGATCGCTTGTTCCTTTGACCGAACGATTGTTATGTTCACATCTTAATCTTACGAATTCCTCACAATACGTTAGTGTTTTCGCTTAGGATGCCTTTTTATTGTATAATCTTTCTTGTTTTTGTAGCTCAGAGTTCGTGAATTGAGATTTTATGAGGAAATTCAAATTTTTGCAAGTAGAAATTTTTATGGGAATCATGAAAGAGCTCTTGAGAATCATTTGTTTAATTGGGTTCTGCGATACGCATTTCTCATTCTAAGGTAGGAATAAGTAAAGTAAATATATTTTATAATTGAATACTGGTCTAGAAAAAACTGAGATGCAGATAAGCTGACGGTGACCATGAGTGGAGTAATTAATGAACCCTATACAAAATAACAGGGGACGATCACACAGTCATACAACACATTACTCGGTTAGTTGTAGCCCCGATGCCAAAAGTTAACGTAAACACTCAATGGATCTAAACGAACCCCATTTTTTTTTTACGTGTGGAAATCCCTTCGGATACTCCCCCGCTGGCCAGCGGGGGTGGTTATGTCGTGTCTCGACTAAAACCGCACGGTATCCTCCCCAAGTGTCCGTTGCCGCGCACCCCGGGTAATCCCTCGAAAGGATAACCCCAGGGTTGCCAGCGGACTTTGGCCGCCACCGCGGCCTCGCCTGGTGGG
Organism: Cybosia mesomella; assembly: GCA_946251805.1. Classification (NCBI taxonomy): domain Eukaryota; kingdom Metazoa; phylum Arthropoda; class Insecta; order Lepidoptera; family Erebidae; genus Cybosia; species Cybosia mesomella. Next base: position 9,426,632 of record OX276406.1, read on the forward strand.
GTCGGGTTTTATCCCGCTTCGGTGAGTTGGCAGGCGTGTGTAGGGCACACACGACACGCCTCCGCCACGGCCTGCTTCTGTAAGGACGGCGAGTCGGCCAACTGCCGTCCTCAGGCCCCGATCATGCCTTGAAGTAAGTAAAATATTCGATGACCAAATTACCCCCTACTAACAAAACATCTGATCCACATATTCTGTGATTTAATCAATCTCTGCTTAAACCAGCATTGAGGATTAAATTCGCATCTTTTTTAATCACTTCGCATCAGCCATTTGGCCTCTTTCCTATTCTATTCGATTGCTTCGCTTGGGTTTAATTTTTCCATCTATTTCACGTAATAAAAAAAGATTAAGTGAATCTCCGCTCATTTTCCCGTATTAAAAGTTGGAACTAGGACACTGTTACAAACTTGGAATTACGTTTTAAATTTTTTTCCCCAAGCTTTTTTCAATTGCACTCTAGAAGAAATATCGGAGTTCCTATCGATGAAATAAATCGATTTAGAATTGTAGAACTAGTCCATTGAAATGTTACATTTTTTAGGCCTAACCTTGCGTTTTTTAGAGTACGCAATTTTGTTCTTTTGATGTGTAGGTGTCAGTGTAAAGCTAAAACCAAGTTAGTGGGGTCGCCACCCTTGTCGAACGGCCGCCATCTTGAAAATAGGGGTTGAAATGGTTTTTACGATATATCTCTTAAACTATATATCTGATAAAAAAAAATTGTTAACATTTTTTGTAGCTAATTAAATTCTCTACCAGTAACTTTTGTTTTTTTTTTTTTTTATTATAATTTTTTAAATTATTAATTTTGCAATATTATTAATAATTAATTATTGACTCTTTTCCCCACCACACACGAGGAAGAGTCTGGAGGCGCGTTTTTTTTTACGTGGTATCCCCAATAGGCATAATCCACGGTGATTTTCTAAATTTGAACTACTCCGTCCTCGGTCTTTTCGATGGACCAGGCTGCGGCTCAGCATCTGATCGGCTTTCTGAATTAAATATCAGTGGGAGAACTGGAGGAGGAAGGGGTGTTAATGTCGGCGGTTCATCATCAAAGTCATTTTCATTTATTAATTCTGAGAGCCCCATTACGTTGCTGCAAGTCTCTCCAGAACAATGGAAGCACACTGCAGAACATTTCAGCCCTGCTTTTCGACATCCACACATTGATCCACAGTTTCCTTTGCATTTGCAAAAGACCAATTTTGGAAGCTCAGGGGGTGCTGGAGGTTTAGAGCTCTGCACTGGCATCAATAATTTTCCACATGTTTTTCCAGCCCCAGTCTTCAAGATCATTATTATTACCAAGCCACGACTGGACCTGATGGTAGACTTGGAAAGTATGAAAGCGACCTGTGTATTGTATTGGAGGAAGTAAAGATAAGTTAAATGTGCTTTTTGTCACTGCCTTGGCAAATTGTTTGTATCTTAGGCTGTCAAGAGAATTATCATCTTTATTACCACCGTATAAAGAGATAAAGTTTCTGAACATTTTCGCTTATAACTTTTTTATTTATAGTTTTACAACAAAAAGTACCAAAGTTGTAGAGAAATTAATTTGCAACAAAAAATGTTTAAGAGATATATCGTAAAAACTAATTTTATATTTAAATCATATCACGCGATGCAAATGCAAAATTTAACAATGTTGTGTATGCGTCAGCGTCTTGGATTTAAAAATTTGTTTGTGCAAAGTAATTAATATTTTTAATGAAAATGCTGTTCAACTACTTAAAGGGCTCTATTGAAATATTTTTTAACTTTGATTACAATATAACGAACAATTTTCATTCAGATTTTTAAGTTTGAAATTCGTGCAATCATCATCTACTTTTGCCGCTGACTGTACATCGTTAAATTGGACTCAACATTATGACAGATTTTGCATGATATACATTTTCAACGCAAAATCTGAAGATTTAACATTATATTGGTTTTCAATATAATGTTTATTTTTTTAGATTTATTGAACCGAATTGTCGTCTAAAAGAAGAAAAAAATAAAAACACGTTTAACACAATCTAAATTTAAACAAAAAACTCAAAATATAGCACGTTTTATTATCTAAGAATAACCAACCATGTTGTGTCCTATATTATAAAAGCGGGACAGCCAAACTTACCCTAAAGTGATTAATATTGCCCTAACATTTTATATTAACAAAACCTTCAGAAAACTTGTTAGCATATTCATAATACACACATTGTTTTCTAAAATTTAATATAGCACAGTTTGTGGCTAAGCCTTCGGTGAAAATTAATTCAATTTTGTGGTGACAATGTATGGATAGCCTTATTGATAATATCTTGCGTGACGATGCTTTAATCATCTCGCTTCAACCTCCAGGAATTTTGTCGCTTATAATTAAAGATGGTAATGCAATATACTGTCCCTTTGAAACAGTAACTTTTCAGTTGAACAGAGTAGATAATGTTTACGAATAATCCTCAAAGAACCCCTAGAAGTGGAGTAGGTAATTAATTTTACATCAGTCCGTAAAAGTTTCTTGGGTTCGTCCATTATTCATTATTCCATCATGTATAACAACTTTTAGGATCGAAAATACGAATCAAAGTGAGTTAGATACTCACTTTAGATATTTTGTGCATAGGCAGATTTATTACGTTTAGCAGTCCAACGGTCCGTTACACGGTTATAACATCGGAAATATTAAGAGCGCTTTGTCGGTCCCGTAAATACCTAAAGAAGGTAGTCCTATATTACTGTACTGATAAATGGTCGCCCTCACTGATACCATAACCTATTATTAAAGTAGGAGCTTATTGCAGTACCACTAACCTAGAAAACTGCCACTGCATGGTAGTGTTCTTTTGCAGTTTTGCATTTTGTGTGGATTCCTCTGATTTATAATATATTGTTATAATCTAAAATAAGACGTAACGACAGACGGTTGTGCAAGGCATATATTATACGTAAGCGAAGAAGAATAAACTCGTGGCCAAATGCCAAAAGGAGGTAAGTAAGGTATCTAACGCGCTCATGAACCGTAGGAAACGCAGCTTTCAGTTACATTTAGATTACAACCAATTACTTCGGTCAAAGCAAGCTCACAAATTTTCTGTTGAGCAATAACATTGGACCATCACATGTTTTGATAGAATTTTACTACTGGCTACTACGCATCAAGTGTTAGATCTTAATTGAACGTTAGAACCCATCACATAAAATTCAATTTAGGATGGCAAGACTTCAATTGGCCTTACACTTGTGACAAACAAAAAGTGTAGCACAGGGAAGTAGAAATGATAAAGCATAACTCGGAACACAAGTGTCGTTAACTGCCGGGTAAACATTGGTGACTCACTGTTTTTGCTAGCGTAGGTTTTTCAGTGCAGTAATAATAAAAAAAACAAGCTTTTATTTAAAAATGTAGTTGGACTAAAACGAAAATAATAATTTTATGCAAAGGCTGTGCTGATTTTAAAAGCACGTTCGCGCAAGAAATTTCGCTGTTTTTTATTTGCGCTTCAAGCTTTTGAAATGAGCACAGCCTTTGCATAAAATTGGTATTTTCGTTTTATTGCAACTACATTTTTGATTAAAACTAGTTTAAAATTATTTTTTTCTTTAAACTTACTCATGAAGCACCAGAGTTACCCTGAAATAACATGAACAATAATATTACCATGTAATAACAAAGAGTTTGCCAAGACAAACAAATGAGCCCAAACTCGATAGGTTTATCTTATTAAGCGTAGCGAGCCGGAGACGAGCGAAGCGTCTTTGGTTTCAAAGTTGCATTTCAAACAAATGATACTCCTCCGAGACCGTTTGACCGATCTCGACCAAATTTGCTACGGTGATCAAGTAGACATTACTGAGTGTCGTAAGGGGGTCGAATGTCCAGATCGGTCTTACCATCGAGGAATAATCACCGAAAAACCAAATCAATGGAAAAAGTCGACCGGTCACGTTGACCTATTGTTGGATAGGCAAATCTCGCTACGCTTAAGTTTGGGTTGATTGCCAAGCTGGCAACAGTCCTAGTTTAATTTAGAAGTTCCTGTAGACATCTTCCTACTCCATCATCAGATCAGATCCATGGTACCATATTAATGCCTTGTCGTCCAAAGTAAATGTGTATGCAAAATTTCAGTTCAATCAGATGCCAACAAACAGTCAAAAAATGGTTTGCAAATTTTGACGGACAACATACTTTCATATGAACAAGTTGAATAAAACTTAAATAAAAGCTTGTAAAAATGAAGAAACGAAGAAATGAAGAAATGTTAATATCCATTAACATTTCAATACTAGGTGGACAAATATGGCAAAATATAGACTCTAATTATGAAACTTGGGAATATATTTGAATAGATATCGTGTTCTTAATTAGACCCCGAAGGAATCAAAGGAATTCGAAGTAATGAACTGCTGGAATTAGATATAATATTTGAGAGACTTTTTCTCCGAAAACTACCTAATTAAATGAATAAACACAATGATAATGTCATAAAATATGAATTGGTCAATATGCTGTTTAATAATTTGAGATTAATAATCAAGCTTATTAATGAAATAAGTGGTTAATACTCCGCTCCACCTAAATAATCAAATCAATCACTTGAACGTTGAATAAACTAACAGTAAAGGAGATCGGATCGAATTGAATGTTACTGCGAAATGAAGATAAATTTCTTGACAGGCCAGTATAATCTCAGTAAACAGGTATAGTATTTTTTCTTTTTTTTACTTGCGGAAATCCCTTCGGATACCCCCCCCCCACCGGCCAGCGGGGGTGGTTATGTCGTGTATCGACTAAAACCGCACGGTGTCCTCCCCAAGTGTGTAAACCCTCGAAAGGATACATGATACAGGAACAGGTATAATATAGCAAAACTCTCGTTTGAGAAACATTTGTTAATTATTTACGCTAGTTTAATTTATATGCCCGAATAAAATCTAGAAAGTTTATATATATAACTAGCCTGACCATAAATACTGTTACCTCAAAACTTTTCTTTCTTTTTCAACTTTTTAATTATTTTGAATTTGGAACATATTATTTTAAAAATTTCTTTCGCTTTCGCGCCATTTTACATACTTTTTCGTGTTCATTATCGAATTACAATATGAAACGGGGTGTTAAAGAAAATAGGATCGCAGTGATCGCCTTGCACAAAGTGGGTATGGAGCCGTCGGTCATATTCCAGACACTTCAAAAACTTGGTATCAGCCGTATGTTCGTATCAATAGATACAACAACACTTTGTCTGTCGAAGACCAGAAAAGATCGGGGCGGCCGACCAGAAACTACAATGGCTATTAATGCTGTTAAAAGCCAGAATTCGTCGAAACCCCATAAGGATGCAATAAATCTTATCGCGAGAAATGAAGATTCCCGCTAGGACTCTGCCACGTATTATAAAACAAGACCTGAAGCTCGGTGCTTATTGTCGATATACAGGACATGTCCTAAATCAATCTTTACGATTAAAGAGAGTGGATCGATCAAAGCGTCTTCTGTCGCGATACGCAGGTAAAAGGCACAGAAATATTGTTGTAATAAAAGGCGTAGTTTGTGGGAATAACTAATTAATTTGAAAAAAAGGAAATTTAGATTTTTACATCGCAATTGTTTTACAAAGACAGACAAGTTGACAGACTTATTCATAAAAAAAAACCATAAGTAAATTCTATACTTTTTGTATAAATAGGTTTGTAAACTCAACAAATATCCTCTTTACCGATGAAAAAAATTTCACGATTAAAGAACACTTCAATAAGCAAAATGATAATGATAAGTGTGAGTTTGGTGGGGCGTCTTATTAGGGAGTCACAGAGCTACATTTTTGTGAAAAAGGAGTGAAAACTTCAGCCAAAGTGTATCAAGATACTGTCTTGAATCATGTTGGGAAACCTCTCAGCAATACATTTTTTAAAAATATACCGTGGACTTCCCAGGAGGACTGCTCCTGGTCACAAGGCAAGAACTACCCAAGCCGGGCTAGAAATCAAAGTTCCGGACTTTATAAGAGCTGAAGACTGGCCCTCATCTAGCCCAGACCTCAACCCTTTAGACTACAAATTATGGTCAGTTTTAGAGGACATGGCCTGCTCTAAACGACACGGCGACATTGAGTCTCTTAAAAATTCTTTGGAGCAAGCAGTGGCAAAATTTCCCTTAGAAACAGTGCGTAAATCCATAGATTCGTGGCCAATCAGATTAAAGACCTGTATAAAAGCCAAAGGTGGCCATTTCGAATAAAATATATTTTTATTTTTTGCTAAGACTTTAATAAATATTTAGGTATAAATTTTAATAATATTACATTATTTAAAAAAATTGCATTTTCATTTGTAACAAAATTTATGGCTGGACTAGGTATATAGGGGTTCCTTCCTAAAGATGTTCTATCTTTCATAATGACTATAGGCCCTCGCTACGATCTTTAGTTAATGTATATATTGTTGAATTTTTTGTTAGAATGTTTTCCCTCCAGGTAAGGTTAAAAATTTCACCCTCTCAACCTGACACCGGGGTATTCAACGTGCAGTCTTCGAATTCATATAATTAATTAAAATCTGATGATATAAAACCTGTTCTAAGTGTTTTGTAATGTATAAAGATCTATATTTTATTCTCGAAAAATACTGATGTAGAAAAAGTAACGTTATCGAGACTGACATGAACGTGTTTTCAAAGAGTCTTCTATATCTTCCTATAACTATATATTGTCTTGTGTACTGTATTTAACTGTTTGTTAAAATTCGTACTAAGACACTTCAGTATAAGGTAGGTTTAATTTTGACGGCGTCCACTTGATTTTGATATGGGTCACATCTCCGCGCCACATTTTAGTTGTTCTAAAAAGTTTACGTTCTGTTAGCAAGAATTATGAATTTCATCCTTAACTTTTGTTTAAATTTATTATAATTTCCATAAATCCTGATTAAAATTTCAAACCTTAATCAAGAATATCAAAATGAAAACTTTCCTTTGCATATACAATATTTTCAAATTTATTGTTATGACAGATTTCGATACAACTCATTTAAATTTATTATCATTACTAGGGGCATTATCAAAACGTCGGGAGCAATTTAAAACATAAAATAACATCAAATAAATCGCGGTAGACAATAGTTTTATTTCAATGTGTGACATTCGCGTAAACTTCCGACAATATCATAACTAGGTTGATTCATAAACAACACGATTTTCACACTTAGGCCAGATTAAATAATAGTTACCTACATTACATAACTTTTAATCACAAGTTAAGCTAACGTCTGTCATATTTCGCAAATGAGCCCGTATGTTTGAGTTTTTGCCAGAAAAGTTATGCTTAAATCTTTTACCTCCTTTTACGTACCGCCTAGAAATCTGATTTCATAAAATCTTTTGCATTCGGACAATTAAAAATGAAGTCTTGATGTTATAGTTTACCTAAAACGGTTGGTCTACAGGAAAAAGAAAACCCCTTGGTGCAAACACTGACATTGCGGTTGGACAACGAGTACTACGCCCTTTTTTTAATTTATTGGTGAAATTCTGATTCAAAAACATACAGATATAATTAGTACAGTACATTTGAGTAAAATAAAAGCAATGTTATATTATTATAAATATGAAAATGCCCCTCTGGGCCTCATGAAAACGAAAATTGTAAGGATTGTTTAGGTTTGAATAATTTCGTACCTTTTAATTAAAACGAACATGGTACATTTAGGTTACTGTAATTCACGTAATTATATTTTCATAGTCAAAAGGCCAGTATGCTGAATAACGTCAACTTTGCTGTTATTTATTTGACGTAATGGTAAAAGTACATGGCACAATATACGTTGTAGGTAAGTATATGTTCTCCGTAGTACTTACAATCGATTAAGCAGTAAACTATTCACTTTGTACCTCTGAATGAACATTCGCCTGTCTTAGTTATTATGCGAACGCCCGCAGTCTATACAAAAAGATAGCTGCAATATGTGTTAAATATATTATTAGTAATATATATATAAATTATCTGTAACGTTATTATTATTAGTATAAGGCGTCTAGATATAAATATATGTAAGTTTTTTCATATTTTTTGGATACGAATACACCATAATAGTTGCATTAATAGTTGCTCAAGCCAGCCTGGACGTGCTAGAAAAAGAATAGCTAATAATCTAAAATAATATAATAGTTTCTATGAAGAAGAATGAAGAAGAACACAAAGCAACATGACACACACAATTTTTTTTTACACATTTTCTGAATATTTTGATGCACAGTACTCGAATTGAATATTTATCTATATCTTATCCACACATAAATTTCAACCATATATTTAACCTCTCACTTTATCCCTTATAGTGCTGCCACTATATTATATATATGAAATCCTGAATTATGATACAATCAAATGTTTAGGGATCATCCGCCAAAATATGGAGATGAGACGGAAAGGAAAATATGTTGCCGAGTTTGTGGGTCCAACCTAATTGACTATGAGTGATCACGAATCAGTATAGTAACTTTACCATTCAGTACCTTGAACGTTTATTGTTGTATCTTATTGTGCAAATAGCCAGACTTGATCAGAAAATATATTCAATAACTACTAGTTCTTCTCTTATTCGCCTTATTCGGTTATCTTTTCCTACAGGAACAAAATATGAAAACTATTGCACCCTTATACTTAAGCAGACAAAAAATTGTCCTTAGGCAGTAGTATGGTAGGGGTCTTTGCTGGGTTCGCGATACTAATCGGAAGAATGAATGCGCTACCTCTAACGAAGACCCACTCAGAGCACTCTGTATGACTCCCAAATTCTTCAATCTAGGTATTGAATTGTATGTAACTATGTCTTTAGTCTCTTTAGAGTAGAGAAATTTGTACACAATCAAAGTATTTTTCGTCTTTGCATACTCTAAGTAAAGGTCTTGAAGTAGACATACAATGCGAAACAAAATAGCATCTGTCTTGTTCCTAATGGAATAGCATAGTATGCGCTTATATAGCCGTAAATTCGTAAGTAGGAGGGGAAGTTACCGTTGACTTTTTGCCGATTAACATATAAAAGCTTCGCACCAATTTTTTACCTAAAATACTTAACTCCAATAAGTAATAAAATGTATATTATTACACGCAGTACTTTTAAACGTTTGAGTCACGAACCGATTAAGTATTTTATTATTCATAACCATTCTCGGGTTTGTATCCAGAATTTTGTAACATATATTCAGGGTGAACTCGGTATTAAACATCTCATTTCCTGTACTGTACTTTTAACAATCGTAATACTTTGAATGCATGACATCCCTCTTCAAAAAGAAACATTTTTTTTCCCTATTACATTGAGGTATTATATTTTATGGGCAATAAGAAAAGTTTGACTAACGATTGTCTCAGCAACCCTTTCAATATTATTATTTAAAGGAATTGGCACGACGATTCGCTTTTTAGATTATTGGTTATGATAGTTGTAAATTATTCAATATCCGAATGAGATTGTTTTTTTTTCTATAGTAAAAAAGCATTCTCGATAATAATAATAATGTAGATGTCACAAATAAATTATTACATTGTTTACGAGGCACATTTTACGCATTTTTAAAACATAATTCTATAGGAATTTATTACAAAAGAAATTAGTAGCTATCTTCTCTAAAAAGGTTTGAAGTATATTGGAGTTTTGGGATATCGTGGGAATATAATAATTGGAACAACGGCTTGACATTCAGGCATATAATCGCAGACTGACAGCCAATATACATATCAACTGACATTCCGCGGTGGAGTACAAATTATATATCAAGCTGAAGACCCGAGACGGCGTGCGGTTTTAGTCGGTGCAAGCCCGACATAACCGCCCCTGCTGGACGGCGGGGGGGTATCCGAAGGGATTTCCGCACGATAAAAAAAAAAAAAAAAAAAAAAAAAGGTACAGTGAAATTAGTCTCGAGAAATTTTTGCATATGTAGTGGTGTGTATATTACTCAGATCTTAGAGCGCGTTTCCACTATATCGTTCTGGCCTATACAAATATGTTTCGATATCCTAACATTACTATTTAATTTTATACTTATCCCTAGCAACACTCTGATTTTTGTTTTCAATAAAAACAAGTTTTTATTTTAAAGAAAAAGTTTTGATTTTATAAAAAAAAGGTGTGTGTGCGATTCACACACGATAGAAGTGAAACTTCAAAGAGGAGAGACCGATATATAATTTTTTTTTTTTTTTTCCTTTCATCTAGGTTTTTAAAACTCCGAGGGGCCTACGGGGGGGTCAAAATGTTTGTTTTTTTTTGGCCTAGGACGCACCGTTTCCGAGATATTTCAATCTAAAGCAAAATATATCAAAAAAAGCAACATGGCGCGTAACCGAAAAACGTGACGATTTTCTACAAAATTTCTCCCATACGTCGATAAAGAAGTTTCACTTCAAAAAATAATTTTCATTCAATTTCAAGTCCTTGTAGTGTTGTAACTTTATTTTGTTAATTCAAATTGGCTCCAGTGTTAAAACATGGTCGAGGCAAGACTTTGACTTCTCAAACTAAAGAAGTTTTGTACTGTTTGTACAAATATTTCGAAAATAAGTGTAATAACAACCCGAGCAGTATTATGACCCCCACTCAATTAGTTGCTAAATCAACAGGAATTTCAATAGCATCCGTCAGAAAGGTAGTATCAGAAAGCAAATGTCGTCCTTCAGATCAGGAAGTAACATTTAAATCTCCTAAAAAGAAACCGAATCGTAAACCTACAATAGTAATCGATAACTTTGATCAGCAAGTTATCAGAAGAACAATTCATGACTTCCACATCACAAATAAAGAAGTTCCCACTTTGAAAACTTTGCATGCAAAATTGAAAGAAGATATCGATTATAAAGGTTGTGTCAGCACGTTACGAAAACACGTCATGTCATTAGGTTATAATTGAAAGCAAACAGAAGATAACCGGAAACTTCTTATGGAAAAACACGAAATTAGATACTTGCGAATTAATTATTTGATGAAAATTGCTGAATATCGTGAACAACGCCGACCAATTGTTTACACCGACGAAACATGTATACATACATCACATACCCTCTCGAAATCTTGGTCAGATGGAAGCACTTCAGGTTTGAAGCCACATATATCGAAAGGCAACCGCTTAATCATTGTTCATGCCGGTGGTATGGATGGCTTTATACCAAATGCATTGCTTATGTTTAAAGCCAACCAAAAAAGTGGAGATTACCACGACAATATGAACTATGACAACTATTCAAGGTGGATTCAAACTCAATTAATACCCAACTTACAACCAAATAGTGTTGTTGTTGTTGACAACGCACCATATCATAACTCAATACAAAATCCTGCACCGAATAGTAATTCTAGAAAACAGCAAATGATTGACTGGCTGACATTTCGAAACATTGAGCATTCATCCACGTTGCTTAAGCCTCAATTATATGAACTGATTCTTCACAACAAGGCGAGATTTGTAGAGTACTAGATAGACGAAATATTACGATAGCACGGTCATACTGTGCTGCGTTTACCACCATACCATCCGGAGTTTAATCCTATAGAAAATATATGGGGGATAGTGAAAACATATGTCGCAAAAAATAATGTCGCAATGAATATGAAGGTTATAATGTAATTAGCTGAAGAAAAAATGAACGCCATAACTGTAGAGGAATGGAGAAAAGTTTGTCTGCATGCTATTGAGGAGGAAAACAAATATTAGGGTAGAGACGCAGCTTTAGACACAATATCAGAACGAATCATAATTAATTTAAATAATTCATCTGATGAAAGCGAGGATGGGGATGATTGTGATATGCCTGGGGTTGATGAATTATTAGAATAAAACATTCATGGCCGGAGAACACCTAATTCATACACGTCTTCACTGAAGTGAAAACCGGCATTCACTGCTTGTAATGTTTGGAACTGGCTTGTCTGCCTCATACAGTTCCATAGATTACAATGCAGTGGATACACATTTTCACGTCCATATTAGTACGTGTAACAATGCACATTGTACTTTTAAGGATATTAGTGGAATATGTAGTCGATTCCTTAGTTGATATCGATTCATAGTCTACTAATATTATCTGTATTCTTTCATCGACTCTGTCTATGGTTAGCTGTGGTCAACTCTATCGGCTGTGGCATATTATCTATGAACTCCCACCAAGTCGCTTCTTTCAGCCGACGTTATAAATTACAGTGCAGCGGTTTTGCGAGCCCCTAATTTTCTGCATCGCTTCCACAAGTGCATAGCTCTGGTACTGAGCCGTTGATCCGCCGAGACGAGTCACGCAGCGGTCGGTGCCAGCGCGACACGCCGGGCGGATACCACAGGCAGAGCTAAGTGCAGACTCCTGGCTGCCGCGGGCCGTCTTCACGTTTTTCACATCCTCACATCTTCTTTTAATTCTTCAAGTTCAAACCTTAATTGAATCTATGTGTACTCACCCTTGAGACCTCTTACAACTGATAATTCAATTTAATATATGAAAGGTAAAACTAGTCTCATGTTTAATTTGCTATAACCTTATATCAAACCAACAATTAACTTCTAATAACTTGTAACTTATAATAAACCTTAAATTTAACTATCCCTGTTACATACGTAGTGCGTATGCGTAGACGTGTACGCATTTGGTGTGCTCCAGCCACAAACGTATATTACCTTTAAAAAAATAAAAACTAAAAATAAAATGTTGTTTTTTTTTATTTGCTGACCATACACTACTACAAACGCAAAAATTTCTCCAAGCTAATTTACCTGTATGTACATAATTATATCTATCTACCCACCATCAATGTGAATACTTATGTATACCACATCTTGGAATCGACGATTAGCATTATTTTATGTGAAGGTAGTGCTTGATTCTATTTAGAGCTTTAATTCTCGCAGCCCTAACTCAGGGTTGGCTACGCGGAGATCTGGACAATTACCTTTTATACAGGTGAAGAGATCACCTGTTAAACCCAAAATGCCCTTTTTCTATCGGTGCGGTACCTATCACATGGTTACGGGTTGACCAAAGTGCTCGTCATATCATGTCCAAAACCCTTTAATCAGAGAGATAGACAGAGGGGCCCAAAACGTGAACTACCTCCGTCTCGACGAAACTAGGAGTAAAATAAAAGAGATGCTGCCACTTCCCTTCTCTAAGGTACTCAATGAAAAGGTTATTTAAACACCATGTGAACTGGTAAGCTAAAACTAAGTTTCGCAATAACCGCACCCAGTAATGAAACAACACGATACTATATAATTCAATTACGTTAGACAATGAATACTGTAGATTGGTGTTGTGAAATTGGACGATTACAATCATGACTTCTTTTAAAAATTCATCTATGCTTCCACTATATGAAACCTTTTTAACATACCGAATCTCTTCTAAAAGACATTTAGTGTTGCACTTCCATAATAGAAGTCAATCGTCTTGGCTTCATGCCATGTTTGGGTAATGTTATACCTAATGTAGCCAGATGGTGAGTGACTGAACTATGTCGTTGAGACTGTGGAAACTTTGGATTCTCGTGACGAGTTACTTATTTGGTTTATTGATAATATTAGGAATGCATTTACTAGTATTGAATTCCTGATGATCTCGATGGTGGGATTATATGAGCTTTACAGTCTTCAAAAGTAGGTAAACAAGCAAGATATATGTGAGTAGGCGCAACATCGGGGTTCTGTGGTTCAACCACAAAATTTAAACAATAAAAGAAATAAGCATCAGTTGCCCTTGGCGTGAACAATATATTAATACATATCAGTAGTAGATATGTCATGAAAGATTGATATTTTATTCTTAAGTATATATTATTATTATGTAGGTGTATGACTTTGTAATGATTTTCTTTTTTCTTGTTACAGGTAGGGGAATCTTCAACAAAATCAGAACTCGTTTAAAGGTGACTGATAAACAAAAATACTTCTCTACAAAGCGAGGGGACAAAGAGACTGCTGAAGGCCTCGGATGCAACCGGGACTAACGCGAACAACTTTTGTAATTTTGTTCCTTTGTTTCGACATTTAAATGTACGCTAATATATTATAGTTTCCTATTTACTAAATCAAATTCAGGAAGAATAGTGCCAGAGTAGTCTCGAGCCTTGCGTCCTGAAATTGTTAATCTCCGGATTCCATCACAGTAACATGATAAAATATTTATGAAATCTTAACCAAGCTTACTCGTGAACTAGGTAGACATTTTATAAATACAAAGATAGAGCGAACAAGAACGAACGAAAAGAAACAGATTTATGTAACACCATACTCGTACAGAATTATTTTTTTCAGTTATCTACATTTTTCCCGACGTTTCGGTTGCTTTTCAACAGCCACGATGACAAGAAGAGAAGATAACTAAATAATAAATAATCATCGGGCTTGAATTCGTTAAATAGTTTTATTTCCATGTCATATCTAAATAATATCTGCAGAAACTTTCGATAGTATCAAAATTTTTAAATTAGTAGTAGGTTTATTTTTTGTGAATTATATTATACAAGTATTAACAATATACAGAAATAAAAGCTAATAAGATAATTTTCCCATACGAGCTCTGGTAAAATTATCCATCTTGCTAAAAGAAAAGAAACACAGAAACACATTGTTTTTGTGAACACAATGCGAAAGAGAGTTCATTCAACTGTAAATAAAAAGAAATGTAAAAAAGCCGCGATTGCTGCACGTATGCTTTAAAAGAACTCTGCAAAGGACACTCGGTGTTCAGCCCGGGGTTATAGTGTCGGGAGATAAAGAATGCGCTGAGAAATGGATGCGGTAATAATAAAAAGTTCATTTGAATAAATAGAATTATTAGGAAAATATTCTGGACAAAGAAATTACATATCGTATAATTCTTTTCGTTTTCTTGCGGAAATCCCTTTGGATTCCACTCCCCCCCCCACCCCCCTCGCCAGCCAGCAGTTCTTTGGACGCCGAGGTAACCCATAAGGCATTCCCAGACCCAAGAGCCATCTCCGGTTTCGAAATGAACCCTCGGGTTTGGAAATCACAGTGTCCCCGTCTTGCACCCGGTTAAATGTGGGGCTCAACGCGCCGCCACCCCGGCCTGCTTCTGCAAGGGTGATAGGGCTCCACCTATCACTCCTAGGCTTGCAGTTATGGAGGACGGAGTTCTTTCACGCCGAGCACTCTGCTAGCGTGATCAGCCCTAAGTTCTCGCTTGCAAGCCACTGAAAAAATGTGAAAAATGATTTACTAGATTGTAAAATTCTCTACAAAAAATAGAATACGTTTTCCCTACGAAGCTCCATTCCAGTTATCGCGATTGCAGACCGTAGGAGAGTCGTATTTAACTAATGAAGCTCACATTTCACTCTACCTATTTCACGCATTTGTAAACATTTGCATAAGCAATTTTTAATATTATTAATGTACAGATAGAGAAGTTACTAAGTAATTGATAAAGTACTACCATAAAACTGCCACAAGTCCAGGACCTCCACAACCTAAAATTTTTAGGCCTATATTTTCTCTTATTATTAAAACATGTATAGTAAATACCTCAAAAATTATTTATGGCAATTTACAAGTTCAGTCATGACTTGTCCAAGAACTCCAAAGTATTTTACTACTCCTTGATCGCCAGCACTGCTATTGGGGCGGGAGTGACATAGCCTTTGAAGAAAGTGCTGACTGAAAAATTACTTTGTAAGAAAAGCTGAATCAAATATTTTAAACTTTAGCTTTAAAAAATAAGGAAAAGATAAGGTCAATAGTAAACAGCTTTATGAATTTTAGTAAAATATCACATACATACATATTCTCACGCCTTCTTCCCTTCAGGGTAGGCAGAGACAACAGCCCATCATCTGCCAACTACCTTCTCCAAAAATAAATTCGCTTATATTTCGGTTTTTAGAGGTTAAAATATAGACCGATATTCTTAGCAATCCATGGATTCTAAGTGCGGGTACCGGGTCCATCGAGTTGCTGAGTAGGGAACTCGGTACAGTGCTTGGGACTTGCGACCCAAGTGCAGGTTCAGAAGGGGCCCCTTTTGTTGATGTACATCAACACTCACCTTCACTACCCAAGTTCCCCTCCCTGCCTAACCAAATTTGATGCGAACCTACTAGAGCCGCTTTAGACATTCGTCCTACTAATGAGCTTATTGTAGCTCTCGATAGGCCTAGATTTTTAAGTAGGTAGAGATTTTGCTGGTATGCCTCTCGCTCCCACTTCCACTGCATACAAACCGTTTTTGGTTAATTCGTTTGTGAGATCATAGTTTCTTTTTTTACAGTTTATTAATTTTTAGTTTTTTGTTTTAGTTTTATTACAGTCATTACAATTATTCGGCAGACACGTAATCAGTATCAGTAATAATTAAATGTATAACGTGCTAACTACGCTCCTACTACTATATTAGAACACGTATTTCATATACTTATTAATATTATTTAGTAGTAAGTTGGCAATAAGCACTGGTGGTAGCCACCTTGATGGCCTCTGTGTTGTAGCGGTAGTGCATTCGACTGCTAGGACAGGGGGCTCGGGTTCGATTCCCGCTCAGTGCAAATATCTGTTTGCATGAATATGTCTATTTGCATTGGTCTGGGTGTGGTCGCCTAAATGCACATCTCGTGACCAACTCGATTACAATGTAACCAATAGATTCGATTTTCAAAACTTTTCTAATGTTGGCAAATTATAACTTTTTTTCAGTATTATAAAAAAATAATTTAGGTTTGCTAAAGAATTAGCGGGAAAACGAGATTCAATATAAATAAATACCTTGTGCTAATTGTGGTTAAAAATGGTTTCGGAAAGTGATTCCAGTGACATGGACATTAATATAACTCCCGATGAGATTTAAGAACAGGCAAAAGCTGTTGTTAATAATCTATTTTCAAATTGTTCTAATTTTACTTCTGACAATCAATATACCTGTTTCATTAAATGTGTGTGTAGTATTTTAATTTCCTCACATAGTCGAAATGAAAAGTAGAGTGTTTACCTCGGGTGAATGTCTTCATTTCACCCTCGAACTATTGGCGCTCTCACTTCGTTCGAGCGCCAGAAATACCTCGGGTGAAATGGCTGATTTTCAACATTGTGTTACCCTTGTGTAACAAGCTACTATTCCTAATCGTGAATAAGAATCCTAATATAAAACTACCTTCTCCGAAAATCATTAGTCCTCCAAATACAAGTTTGAATAAACGCCGATAAGAGCAAAGTTTGCATGAAATAGTTAAGCAAATGAACTGTTATTTGATATGAAAATGTTCTTATATTTTCAACTAATATAGTACTTACTTAGTTCTGTTGACTCTGTCAAGGGGAATAGCGAGAGAAATTGTAATTTTAAACATTTGCTGTACCAAGTTTGCAGAATTTTAACAGGTTTATGTGTACTGAAATTTTTAGCTAGGATATTCATAATGTTACGTGCGCGGACAGCGCTAGACAAAGGGCTTGTGATTTTGTATTGACTTTTCTGGATTTTTCTACACGGATCGATAGAGTACTTCGACATTAACAATGCGTTTTAATTTCTAGAAGATTCGATCAGTAGTTTTCGAGATATCGACAACCGTTGTAACAATAAGTTGTTAATCATTTTACATTAACGGGTCTTAACTTAAAGTGCATAAATGTTATTTTGTTAGGTACTATTAGTGGATTAAGACAATCCACTAATAGTACCTAACAAAATAACATTTATGCATATATATACATACGAGTATTAAGATTTCGATCATCGGAGGATGTTCAAAATCTTAATAATATTGTTAACTGAAACATGACCCTCATAGCGATTTCCCGGTTGCGTCCGAGCCCCGAATCCGGTTATTATTTTTGATTGGTATAGCGGTTTTTCTGGGAGTGACTGCCGTCTGAACTGTCAACCCCGAGAGGAAAGCCTAGCCAGAGCCTCGTCCATTATTTTGCAGGTACACCTTCTAGCAAGTGAGGTTGGTTTGGGTCCCGAAGGTGTTGGTAGGACCTTGCACACGATGATTAAGAGTTTGAATATGAATCATGATATTGTCAATTTTTTTTTTAAAGAATATTAGTAACCGAAATTACTAATATTCCCCCTAACCCCTCCAGCTAAGCTCAATTGCTTGTGTTAGGAGTGGGTTCACGTCGGTAGTGTAATGGCCAGACCTCTCGATCGTAGGATCGACTATACAATTGTAAAAAATGTTAACTTGTTGAACTTTACCATTTTTTCGTGAACCTGCTCGAGGTCGATGAAGGTTCTCGAGGCCTGAGTGCACGAACAGCTCTCTCCTCCAATTTATAAAAGTAGTTTATTGAGTCCGCTACAATCAGGGTTTATACTCTATTTGTTTATTCTCTTCTATTTTTACATCAATGACCTACAACTATACGCCCAAGCAAGTGTGAAAGATATTCCTACAGCAAGTATGTGACATCTTGTACTACCACATTTCCGCAATTTTTTTTTTATAAAAGTAAACCAAGAAAAACGGCCGGTCGAATAGATTAGGGCTGACTGTAAATCCAAGAAAGCGGGATGGCGTGAACGTCGCCGTTCGAGTCCTGACATGTTTCGATTGGCGCTGAGAATCGGCTTCTGATTGAACGGATACCGCATGCGGAAATGTTGAATGAAAATAATCGCAGTAAAACGTAGTAAGCGTATGACGTGAAACTGAAAGAAGTAACCACGAGTTCTCATTTGAGCAAAAAGAGACAAATTTTGACCTTATTAAAAAAAAAATTGTTTTTCATATAAAAAATTCCAGGCTTACATGTTATCGAAACTGTGCCGAAAATATTTCGTTCCAAAACAACTATAAACTCACGCTGTATATTATTTGCTAATTTTACTTTTCATAATACCAATACATTTTTATTCCCTGCATAACCTATAAGAATGACTTGTGGAAGATACCTGTGGCATTAAGTCCACCTATGTAAATTATGTGCATAAAGTTTAAATAAATTAATGAGTATATAAATATAAACTAACAAAACGAGACAGTTCTTGGACAACTACCTGCGCTTGACACGATTTCAGTATCAAGTATGTTTTCGTGTTAACCCTTGCGTACCGAAGCTGTCAAGTACCATGAACCTAGATACATGTGACGCTTAAGTTTTATAGAACTCTTATAATATTGTATAAACTATGAACATTCCCACAAATGGGTAAGCGGCGATATGGTAGGCAGTGTGTTAATTTTTCTGTTCAAATGTTTATCATATTTATAACTCCCATTTCATGACTCAATAGACATTAATTTTGATATGTATCTTGAACTAAAATATCAATAAATAACTTAATGAAACGAAAAGCTATAATTTACATTGAAACATAAATAACAAAACTTAATTATTCAACTTTCTGAATTTCATTTGTACCATTTCAAATGTACAATTATCTTAAGAATTACCATCTGTTTAATTAACAAGTTATACATTATAGTACAAATACAGAAGGTTACTTAGGCAGGTAACCACATTAAGTTCATTCTGCGCTGGAAAACTACTGTGCTTGACCGCGTATTGGTACATTCACCCCTTTTCGCTGAGTTCATCCACCCATCAAAAGATACATGTTGTAATGTGAATTGTTAGTTATAAACTCTTAGCGTCGGATTTTGAACTTGGAACTAATGCAAGCTAATCCACTGTTAGCAAGTTTTAGAACGTTAGTGGACTAATAAATTACATTAAACTTTTCCCTGAACGTGCAAGTAAGCCGTGGACTTGTAATCAGGAAATTGTCAAATGCTTTTGTTTTTTTTTTATTTGTAGGAAAAATATATTTGATAAAGAAATACTTTTAAAGTTAGAAGGGGCAGTATGGTAAAAGGCAGTTTATGGCCCGCCTTCTCCTTACTGACTACAAACTCATCTGACTCCTTGTTTCCATCCTTAAATATATCAGTTTCTATTGCAAAATATCCTCCTCACAGAAACATGACTACCGATAATCAATGGTTGATGTCGACCATAGTGCAGAGGATAAGATGAAAAAAGAGATCAATTCCAACTACTGTAACGAAAGTCATTCAAGCTGGACTAACCTTAATACAGTTTTCATTAGTGGCAGATGAGACTTGATTCCTGGTCATTCACTGTATGCATACTTGACTTTGACCATTTAAGCGCCAGCATCTTGCAACTGGATCGACCAATGATCCAGTTATAGAGATGAACGAGAATACTGGGTCACCTACCTTGGTAGTCTTTATAAAAAAATGTATCACGGCAAGTGGACACTAAAATTGGTTTTACTTGCAAATTGCAAACCGCGTAAATACCAAATTAGGCATTATATGAGCAACTTGACTCGTATGGTAAAGAATATAGTCGTAACTTCAACGAGTGTTACTAACCTAAGAGGCTATTCATATTTGTACAATTGCATTTGGCCTGATGGGATTCTGTTGAGAGTAGACCCTTAATTTATGGTTTGTCTATAAGCTGGACTGTTATGACGCTAGGGTTTCCATTGTCACCCTGAATTAATGTAGGCCTAAACGACTTAAACTTGAGACAATCACTTTCGAATGTAGCTTAGCATGTCAAAAGACTTCATTTTAATTGAAAGATATTTCCTAAATTTGTTTTCCTTAACTTATTATTATTGTCAAGGGCTCAAGAGATTATATTTTCATCTGAGAATCTGAGGTAAAAATGAGCCTGAAATTTTATGGATTAAATTATAATTATGTTCATGAAGCATCAGTCTGGACCGGATTCACGGAGATGTATGATGTTGCCTCCACTTTCATATTGAATTATTGAAGTTTCAAGTTGGCAGTATTATAATCACTTGTGATGTTGAGAGATGGGTGGGATTAGTGATGTTTTTGTTTCTCGTCTAGTATTAAAAAAAATACTTACTAGATCTCGTTCAAACCAATTTTCGGTGGAAGTTTACATGGTAATGTACATTATATATTTCTTTTAGTTTTGTCATTCTCTTATTTTAGAAGTTAATAATCATAATAATCATAATCATAATCGTAATCATTTATTTGCGAAAATGGGTACATAAGGTTTACATGAAATTTTTTTTTTTTTGAACAGCCAAATTCCGCCTCAAGGCATGCAAATATACGTACTAATTTTAAATAATATAATGAACTGCATTACATATAGATTTACACAATCACTTCAACTTTCATAATTAGTGAATCATTACAATGTCAATAAATATGCAATATCATAATTTCATGAGTAAAATTGAAACATAATAAAAACAAACCACAATAAATGTCATAATTGAGTTATACCAAATGGAAAAACAAAATACACAATAAATCCAATTTTCATAAAATTAATAACAATGTCAATAAATATGTAATGTCATAATGAATCAAATTTCGATTTATATAACGGTAATTATGTCAATATGTCAAGGAGTAAATAATATCTTAATGTCACAAACGAATAAAATTAAAATTTTGCCAGATATTACACACACTTGTCATCTAAATATTCTAGCACACTATAGTATGCCTTTTGTACCAAAATATTTTCAAGCTTATTTTTAAATTCGTACATATTATCGGTGCAGCACAGTTCCGTCGGCAGTTTATTGAAGATCCTTGACGTCATACATAGTATACTTTTATTCATTAAAGCCTTATTATATATATATATTATAAATTATATTATAAATACTATATATAAAGACTTATTTTGAATTATTTTTATTTTATGTTGATGCCGAGTGCCACAGAGGTGTTCAAACATCCGCTTATTACCTTTGACAAATGAAGCCACCTCCATGATATATAGGCTTGGGAAGGTTAATAGCTTTAAATTAATGAAGTGTGGTTTGCAGCTATCAGTTTTCGAGATTTTATATACGGATCTGATACATCGGTTTTGGGCTTTGAAGACCATTTCCCAGTCCGTGGAGTTACCCCAAAATATTATGCCGTAGCGTATTACCGATTCTGCATAGGCATGGTATGCGGTCACTAAAGTACTTAAATCTACGGTTTTTGCCAGCATGTATAGAGCGTACGAAATTTGATATAGCTTAGTGCAAACATTATCAATATGTGGTTTCCAATTAAGGTTACAATCGATTGTTAAACCTAAAAACTTTGTCGTGTCCACTTCTTTTATATTTGTACCCTCGTAGTCAATTGCTACGTCAATTGGCGGTCTGACTCTATTTCTAAATACCATTATAGTGGTCTTGGTGAAGTTAACTGTAAGGTTATTCGATCTCAGCCATTCAACTACGTCAGAGAGTGTATTATTTAAGGTGTCTTTAAGTATTTTATGCTTTTTATTTGAGAATATTAAAGTGCTGTCATCTGCAAATAAAATCGTTGGCACAGTGACTGATTTAGGAAAGTCGTTAATGTACACTAGAAATAATAAGGGACCCAGTACACTGCCTTGAGGTACTCCATATTCTACCTGTTCATAGTCCGAAGTATAAGTAATTTCCATTCTTTTTGACTCACATATTTGGTTAATTGATGTCGCTTGTTTTCTATTGCTTAAGAAAGACATAATAATATTTAATACATTCCCTCTAATGCCACATTTATCTAACTTAGTTTTTAGAATTTGGTAGTCTACACAGTCAAAGGCTTTGCTGATATCCATAAGAAGAGCACAAACTGGTGTTTTATTATCTATATGGACCATGACGTCACTGATAAGTTTATAAATGGCTTTATTTATAGTCATATTTCTTCTAAAACCCGTTTGTGAATCGGTAATTATGTTATATTTTTCTAAATATTTGTAAAGTGCCGCATATATAATCTTTTCCAATATCTTAGATATTACTGGTATCAGAGCAATTGGTCTGTAACACGCCATATCCTCACGATCTTGTTTTTTAAAAAGTGGTTTGACAATAGTTGTTTTTAATTTCGAAGGGAAAATACCTTGCAGTATGCATAAATTGAAAATGTGAGACAATACCGGTGATATAGTTTTACTAACATGCTTTATTACTTTAGTTGTAATACCGTCGTAACCAGTACTCGTTGTATTCTTAAGTGTAGTGATTATTCGGTCAATGTCATATGCCGTCGTAGGATTCATAAAAATTGAATTATGGTTATTGCAAAATGTCAGAGTGTTATTATATGTCACATTCTTTCTGAATGTCTGGTTATTATTTAATGTCAAGTTACTGTTAAATGTCAAATTACTGTTTAATGTTGAATTATTATCTAATATTTGGTTTTTTATAGATGTCAACGATTTGATTTGATTAATGAAAAATTTGTTAAAGTTTTGGGGTATGTCTAATGGGTCAGTTATCACTTTACCATCTACTTTAAGACGTGTAATTGAGTCCTTGGTAATTTCAGGCTTTAAATTATTGATAACATTCCAAATAGCTTTGGGTTTATTTTTACTATTTTTAATATAGAAATTGTTTTTAGTTAATGCAATAATTTTATTCAACTTAACTGAATAGGTTTTAAATTTTAATTTATCTGATTTACTTTTACTTTTTCTATATTGCCATAATAAATGGCATTTCCTTTTCGAACACATCTTAATGCCTTTACTGAGCCATTTTTGCCTTCGTTTAGTAGTTTTTTTAATTGATATGATAGGAAAGCACAACTCGTATAGCAAAGAAAACATGTCGTAAAAATAATTAAGTTACAGAGGGGGACACACACATTTTACCACTTTGAAAGTGTCTCTCGCGCAAACTATTCAGTTTAGAAAAAAAAATGATATTAGAAACCTCAATATCATTTTTGAAGACCTATTCATAGGGTTTTTTAACTTAACTATGTTAACTTTGGGATTGATGAAAAAAAATTATGAGATTTAGTTCTAATTTTTTTATTGTTTTTTTTTCTATTTGAAAATCTTAATGCGGTTCACAGAATACATCTACTTACCAAGTTTCAACAGCATAGTTCTTATAGTTTCGGAAAAAAATGGCTGTGACATACAGACTGACAGACAGACAGACATGACGAATCTATAAGGGTTCCGTTTTTTGCCATTTGGCAACGGAATCCTAACAAATGACAACAAAATGCTTTGTTAGAACCATCTTAGTACTTGAATCCGTGACAGTCAGATATATGTGTGTAATGAAATACAGAGTTATCACAAAGTAGGCCTCGTGATTACTCTGCCCAACTGAATTTAAAACATATGCTTATTCTAAAGACCTACCATATTATTACATAGTTTTATAGAATAACGGAAATAAACGATCAGTTAACGTTTGACAAGCTTACTGTTTCAAACTGTTCGCCCCCATGTCAATCCCTGACCAACGACCCACAACTGACGTAAACCGGTTTCCAAAAGAGAGATCTTCATTACAGTGATGGGCAGAGAAATTACAGGTTGTATCCGTCCATTATAAGAATAATTTAGGAAAAAGAACTTTTCGTAAAAGCAGAGAATCATTGTTAAACTGGTTGGGGAATTGCAGTTTTTTTTGAAGTACAATCATTTTTATTTTGTCCCTTCATTTCCAATACTCTGGCAATCGTGAAGATTTATATGACTTGATTCTTGTTGGTTGCCCTATCGATATTTTTTTTAAATAATTTTCTTATATATCTTTAGTTAAGTTTTCTGTTCATAAATACAGTGATTGTATTGCATTTTTATTACAGAATATTACTCAATCAAAGTTGAACAGTTGTCGTAACGTTCGTTAAGTACCCATATTACACTCGTTACAAAGTTACTTCAACTACCAACATTCTCGGTTGCATTACGTCCTTAAGAGAAAATATTACCATCGTACCAAGTACGTAATATACACTTTGAGCGGAAGAATATACTGCAGCACTCAGACTGCTCTTTATGCACTCAGGCATATTTTGAAGTAGTTATATTTACTACATTATGATCTAGGGACTGTAAGATATTCCTCGTATATTTAGACAATTAGTTTAATTATTTAGTATACAGGATTATAAAGGATATTTTGAGAATGATAAATCGATCTAGCGATGTCGTAACGTCGAAAACAAAAACTGAACGAAGTTCGGTTACCCAGATATCTTTTGACCTACCAAATACACCTATACAAAAATTTCATTACAATCTGTAAATCCGTTTCGGAGTAGTTTAATAACTAACACTATGACACGAGATTTTTATTTACCAGATCGGTATTAAAATAATTCTTTATATAAGCTCATCTAACGTTCCCAGATCAATCAGTAAGAGCAATCGCTTTGTAACAAAGGCTACAATACGTACTGCACTGAATGATATATTTTCCGTTATTCAATTTCCTCCGTTAAACAATACAGCTATAGATTGGAAATCGGTTGGCGTAAACGTGGTCTAGAAAATTATAATAATAATAATAATAATAATAATAGCCCCCCAATACAACCATACGTCCGAGTCGAACATCTGACTCACGTGGGGGGCGGACACGCAATAATTTTATTACTGGCGCGGCTAACATGGCTCTGGGTACCCAGTAATAATGGAGAATACAGTAAGGAATATACGTATAGAGTCGCTACCTGGGGACCGCCAGGGCACGTCTGGAGCTGGCGCTGGACGTGGCAGCATGCGAACCGTCAGTGGTCGTCGATTGAACAGGCGGGTCACGACCAACCAATCTACTACAGCCGAAACAAGAAACACACCCACAATAGACACTCCACATGAATCAGCTAGAAGTGTTTTGCAGGACATGCTGCCTGCAACCACCCTAGCTGGCAGAAATAGGCAGCGAATGAAATGGACAGATGAAGTTAATCGACAATTACTTCGCTGCTATTACACTGTAACAAATTGCGAAAAAGATCTCACAGGATATCGACCGACACTACACACTAAATTTATTGAAGTATACCCAGATCTTCATACTATCTCAGAGCAAAGACTAGCAGACCAAGTACGAGTCATACACCGTAATAATAGAATATCAGTACTAGATAGGGAAGAAATTAAGAAAGATATACAACTATATTTAATCGAGCACACTGCGGTTTCCTCATCGGACCTACACCAACCAGTAATACCAAATGTAAATGATTCTGATTCACAGAGTCATCGGTATACAGAACTATCAAACACACATAACACAACTGGAGAAGTCTTATCATCTCAATCCACTAGCACCCAGATAACTAATTCCGTGTTCACACCAACACAGACACTATCACCAACATCAACACATATACCTACTCAAAATACACAAACAGACAGACCAAACTCTGAAACATCATCACCCGAAGCCATGCTACTTTCAGAACAAATTAAACACTTATTCAACGAGAGTTTAACTAAGTACAGAGGAACAGACCCAACACTACGCCCGAATTTACCTAAATTAAAGATATCAAGTCGATCCAAAATCACAGTAAACACAATAAACCAATTAATAAGCAGCCATCTATTAGACAGTAACCAACCAACCTTAGAGGAAATACATGATCTTATATACTGTGGAGCAATAACAACAACAACAATCGTTAGCAATAACAAAAGAAATAACGTAGGAGAACGAAGAAAGAGAACTGATAATAAACCAGCATGGGAAAAGCGTTTAGAAAATAATATAACAAAATTGAGAAAAGAAATAGGCAGACTCAGTCAGTTTATAAAAGAGAATTTATCCAGAAAAAATCAAATTAAATTGAACCATATATATAAGAGTAAAGAAGAAGCAATAGAATTCATGGATAATAAAACACAAAAGTTGCAGGCCTTATCAAAGAGGTTACGTAGATACAAAAAATCTAATCAACGACATAGTGACAATAGAGTATTCAATTCTAATCAAAAACTTTTCTATAGAAATTTTAGTAAAGAAACTAGTATTACAAATCCACCTGACATAATAGAAGTGCAAGCATTTTGGGAAAATATCTGGTCCAAGCCAATAGAACATAATAAGGATGCCGACTGGATTAATAAAGAAATAGAAGAAACCCAGCATTTAGATCCAATGACTGAAGTCAGAGTAGAGAAAGTAGATATAGAAATGGCAATAGGAAAGACACTTAATTGGAAAACACCTGGACCAGACAAGATACAGAACTACTGGTTAAAATACTTTACATCGACACATGAGCACATTGCAAATGCTTTCAACACTATTATCCAAGAACCACATTATATGCCCACATTTGTATCGCGAGGCAATACTTACTTAAAGCCTAAAGACTCAGATACAGCAAACCCAGCGAAGTATCGACCGATTACATGTTTAGCAACACTATATAAATTACTTACATCAGTTATCTCACACAAAATAAATACACATTTAATACACAACGGCATAATAGCAGAAGAACAAAAAGGCTGTAGGAAGGGATCAAAGGGATGCAAAGAACAGTTAGCTATAGATACAGAGATACATAATCAGGTTAAACAGTTACATAGAAATCTTTATTTTACATATATAGACTACCAGAAAGCCTATGATAGTGTTCCTCACTCATGGTTAATTCATATTTTGAAAATTTATAAAATAGATACTAAACTGATAGAGTTTCTACAACATACCATGCATAAATGGACTACAGTTCTTAATATTAATACAGAATCGGGACCAGTAAGGTCACATCCAATTAAAATAACCAGGGGTATATTCCAAGGAGATTCTCTAAGTCCGCTATGGTTTTGTATGTCTCTAAACCCACTATCCCGAATTTTAAATAGAACTGGCCACGGATATACAATCCATAGGGAAAGCAGCACAAAAATAACGCACCTACTATATATGGATGATATAAAACTGTACTCTAGTAATAGGCAACAAATGAACCAGCTTTTAGATGCTACTGAGAATTTTAGTACAGATATTAAAATGAGCTTTGGAATAGATAAATGTAAAATAAATAGTATCATTAAAGGTAAACATCACACTACAGACCCATATTTACTACATACACAACAAAATTTATTAATAGATAAAATGGAAATAACAGACACATATAAATACTTAGGATATTCACAAAGCATTGGTTTAGATCACAATAAGATAAAGGAAGATCTGACAATAAAATACACAGATAGAATAAAGAAAATATTAAAGACAGAGTTATCAGGTAGGAATACAGTTAAAGCTATTAATACATACGCAGTTCCTGTGTTGACATACTCTTTCGGGATCATCAAATGGACGACTACAGATTTAGATAAACTCAATAGACTTACACGAACCACATGCAATAAACATCATATACACCATATTCACTCGGCTACGGAAAGGTTTAATCTAAAGAGGAAGTTAGGAGGTAGAGGATTTATAGACATTAAGAATTTACACAACAGACAGATACATAACATACGCACATATATGCATAGTAAAGTAACCGATAGCGCTATTCATAAAGCTCTTACCCACATAACCACTTCAGGTACACCATTAAAATTAAACGACGGAAACATTTACACTATACACGGACCCAGTACAGAAGAACACAAAATAACAAGCTCGAAACAAAAATCCCTTCATGGTAAATACCCCAATCAATTGCAACAAGACCATATAGTTAAAGAGGCTTCAAACGCATGGTTGTATACAGGAAATATATACAAAGAAACAGAAGGGTTTATGGTCGCAATTCAAGATCAAATAATAAAAACTAAAAATTATCAAAAATATATAATTAAAGACCCAACAGTAGTGTCAGATAAATGTAGATTGTGTAACACCAACCAAGAGACTATAGACCACATTACGGGAGGCTGCCCATTTCTTGCCAATAAACAATACACAGATCGACATAATAATGTAGCCAAACAAATACACTCACTTTTAGCCAAAAAATATGAATTAGTAGATAAAATTGAACCATATTATAAATATAAACCAAAGAATGTATTGAATAGCGAAACCACAAAACTCTACTGGGACCGAGATATTATAACAGATAAAACGACTACGAATAATAGACCAGATATAACACTTACACTAAAAGCTGAAAAAATCACATATTTAATCGATATTTCGATTCCTAATTCTGAAAACATAAAGAAAAAATATACAGAAAAAATTCAAAAATACATACCACTTGCTGATGAAATACGACAAATGTGGCATCAACACACAGTTAAAATCATACCTATCATTATCTCATCCACAGGTCTCATCCCAAAATCATTACATACATCACTCAAAGAATTAGGCCTACTTAAAAAATCATACATATCATTACAGAGATCAGTTGTAATAGATACTTGCTCCATAGTTCGGCGATTCCTCACATCCACTACCCAAACGCCTACTACCATTCAGAATGAACCAACCCACTTGGCTTAAGCCCGTGATAGGTTTCATACATACCAGCATAAAAAACTGAGAAAGTTAACACTTTATAAACCACCATAATAATAATAATAATATTTATTGTCTCAATTTTTTTTATAAAAACACAATGGCTCCCTAGATCCCACACTAGGATTCCCTGTGTTGTGGGATCTAGTCTCTTTCGTTCCAATCGACAATATTAATAATATTATGATGTTATACAATCATCCTTTAATTTACAAAAGGTGATGAAGACATGAAAACACTAATAGATAGATAATAAAAAATAAAAAGAAACAGAAAATTCGTCACAATAATACAGCGTGTGTGTGTATGTGTGTGTGTAATGTAAGGGTTAAGGTGAGTGAGAGTTTGTGAAGATGAGGGTGTGTTGTGAAATTGTGTGTGAGTGAAACAGGCAGTGTGTATGAGCATAGATTATGTGTGTATGTGAGCACAACATGCAATACAGTAACATGCGTCTAACAATGCACATCACTGTACAGATACCAAAATCTGTTCTGTTGTGTCATAATCTAGCTGTAGTAACCATTTATAAACTTTGTCTTTGCACCTGCGTCTTGTCAATCTAACGATGTTATGAATGGCATTTATTTTCCTGTAAATGTACGGCCCCATAAAGCTATATGATCTCCTACCAATCTCTTTGCGGCACCTGACCGATTGCCATATAAGTCTGCGACCTGTATAGCTCTCGGAGGCGCTACTCAGGGCAGATCCATGGAAACGCAAAGTTACTGATAGAATATATAATTTCCTGACACTGAGCAGTTCAAGTTCAGAGTAAAGCAGGTTCGTGGGGTATCTAAAAGGTCGGCCATATGTTACTTTAAGAAGTGCACGTTGTGCTCTTTCCACCTTGATCATATTATCTTTCCCGGCAGCACCCCATACAGTGATGCAGTAATTTAAGGTTGACTGGCAAAGAGAGAAATATACCATTTTTAGAATTTTGTCATTAGCAACTTTACCTAATCGTTTGAAGACTCTTATAAGCCTTCTAGTCCTGGTGGTAAGCACACTTATATTTTTATTCCATTTCAGTGCACAGTCCAAAAATATTCCAAGATATTTCATTGAATCAACTTGTTCTATTTGAGCACAGTTACAGTTGTCGGGCATTGAACATAAGTGTAGTTTCAGGCTCATAGTATATTTTGGAGAGGAGCGTTTAGACACATAGAAGTTAATAGCTTTAGTTTTATCAATGTTGAGAGTCAGAAGATTCTGTTGCAGCCAGCTAGCAACCTTCTGCAAGCCCCGCTCCACATTATTCTGAGTCTCATGCCATGTTTTGCCGGAGAAGACTATTGCCGTGTCATCAGCGTAGGTAACTATTTTGGCTTGAGGGAGGTCCATGGCGCACAAACCATTTATGTAGATAATAAAGAGTATAGGACCAAGCACACTGCCCTGGGGAACTCCGTAGTTAACGGGTTTTAGTTCACTGCAGTAGTCTCCCACAACTACTTTCTGTTTTCTATCAGCCAGATAAGAGCTAAACCATGCTAACGCATCACCGCGGACTCCTAGAAACTCCATCTTACGAATAAGTATCTTCCTAGAGACCGTGTCAAACGCTTTTGCCAGGTCCAGAAAGATGCCAGTACATGCCATGTTCTGGTCAAGTTTGTGACTGATGAAGTCAACTAGGCTAGATACTGCATCCTCCGTGGACCTGGCAGCACGAAAGCCAAACTGGTTATCGGATAAAAGCTTCTTTTTTTCCAAATAAGCCAACAATCGCCTGTTGACAACCCTCTCCAAGACTTTGGAGAGAGTTGTCAGCAGAGAGATCGGACGATAATTAGAAGGAGTCTTAGGGTCACCACTCTTATATATCGGACAGATATTTGCAATCTTGAAGCCTGTGGGAACAGTGCTCTTTTCCATGCTCAGGTTACATAAGAAAGTAATAGGTTTAACTAAAACATGGGCACAGCTTTTGAGTATCTTATTATTTATGCCATCATGACCCGCAGAAGAAGCTACTTTAAGGTTTGTGATTATCTTTGAAATTTCTACTTCATCTGTTGGGGTGAGAAAGAAAGAGTCTGGATCTTTGCTATAGGGATAACACTGCCGGGCGTTACTGGCTAGTTTAGCTTCCGTTAAGTTAAGTTGGGATAGAGTTTTCTCTGCTAGAGTCTCGCCAATTGTTATGAAATAATTGTTTACTCTATTCAGAATAAGTTCGGGTGTATCGGAACCGGTCATAAGTTCTGATGTCCTACCCCTTTTATTTTTAATATTACAAATGTGTTTAATTTCTGACCAAAGCTTTTTGTTGTTTCCTACGGCATTTTCCAATAGGTTCCGCTCATACTCCACCTTCAAATTGGTTAAAATATTATTACAATAGTTACGGTAAGTTTTGTATTCCTGCTGGATAACAGGATTGTGAAGATTGTGTTTTTTATTTGCTTTAATATGCAATGCGTCTCTCCGTCTGATGCACTTTAGTAAATTCTGTGTTATCCAAGGCTTATTGATAACTTCCGAGTTACGGCAGAGACGTTTGGTGGTATGTTTAGTAATTTTTTCAGTCAGTCCGTCAACCAATAGTTTAGCTGCTCTATTTACATCACGAATCTCATATAGATAGTCCCAGTCTTCACTCTCAATCTCACTAATCAAACCGGGATAGTCGATTTTCGTGATGTATTTCTTAGAAATAGGCGTTTGTGTGTTCTTGTTTATGCCAAACATCACAGTATCGTGGTCAGTAATACCGGTTCCACAGACTATCACTGTCGCTTCCCTCTTGGTTTTCAGAAGGACGTGATCGTAACAGTTTACCCCTCGCGTAATAAATGTGTGACCGGGAAAATACCCATAAAGAGCAGTTAATTCTAGGTAGTCCGTTGATCTATCATCGATATACCCCGGCTTAATATCCAAATTGAGATCTCCCACAATCGCGCAAGTACTACCGCTAAAAGTTTCCATAATCAGTCGGAGTGATTCGCAGAATTTTGTAATTTTTTTATAAGACGGAGACCTATACAATGCAATAAGTGTAAGCTCATTGTTGACATCAATAATCAAACAGTTGGACTCTTGAAAAGGTGGTTCTGTAAAGTTTACTTGGAGATGTATCTTAGTGAAAACGACAATACCGTCATTTTGGTTAAAGTACGTTTGGGAATAATAACAGTTATAATTATCAATTTTAAAACAAGGTGAGTCTTCGTCGAGCCAGCATTCCGTAAGAACAATAATATCTGGGGAGAACGACAATCTATTTAGCATAACAAAAAAGTTATTGAAATTTTTGTTAATGCTTCTTATGTTTTGAGTAACTACAGTATACTGCTTACCCGTATCGCCCAGCAGTGGCTTACACTCCTCGATAGAATCAACCTTGAACTGTCTATTAAAGTCAGTATTATCGATATCGTTGATCGTTTATCCATTAATGGAAAACGGAGATGAGATTTTTGTCCAGTTTAGAATCGATTTCCATAAAAACCGTAACGGGACAATAAGCGATGGAGTTGGAGGACAGAATTCTATCGATGGCAGTAGCTCCCGTAAAAGCCATAGCAGCCCAGTGTTAGGCGGAATAGGAGGGCAGAACCCATACGGCAGCAGTCGCCCCCACAAAAGCCCCAGCAAACGATTCAAATTTGTAGCATGAGGTCGGACTCCATGAGGCAGCAGTCGTTCCCATAGAAACCAGAGCAGACGAAAGAGAGGTGGAACAGGAGGCCGTACCACCCTTTGCGGCCGTGGCTCCCATAAAAGCCAAAGCAGACCATTGATAGGTGGAGCAGAAGGACAGACCCCACCCGGCGGAAATCGACCCCGCAAAAGCCACAACAAACTATTAAAAATTATAATAGGGGGGCGGACTACATCAGAACGCAGTCGTTCCCATAAAAGCCAGATCAGACCAATGAAAAGTGGAATAGAAGGCCGTTCGTCTCTCGATGGCGGCTGCTCCCATAAAAGCCGAAGCAGGCCAATGAGAGGCAAGATAGTGGGGCGGCTCGACAGTCGTTCCCATAGAAGCCAGAGCCGACTACTGAAGGGCGGAACAGGTGGGTGGGCCTCGCCAGATGGCAGTCGCTCCCATAAAAGGCAGAACAGGTTTATAACAGGTGGAAAAAGGCGACAGACCCCGCCCGATGGCAGTCGCTCCCAAAAAACCCAAAGTAGACCAGTGATAGGTGAAACAGGAAGCCAGACCCTACCCGGCGGCAGACGCCCCCACAAGAGCCACAAGAAACTGATAAAAGTTACAGTAGGGGGGCGCACTCCCTCAGACGGCAGTCGATCCCACAAAAACCAGGCCAGACCACTAGACGGTGGATTAAGAGGGCATACCCGGCCCAACGGCACTCGCCTCCATAAAAGCCAGAGCAGGTCACTAAAAGGTGGAATAAGAGATAGGACACAATTCGGCTGCAGTCGCTTCCATAAAGGCGGAAACAAACCAATGAAAGGAGGAGTAGAAGGGCAGGCCCCGCTCAACGGCTGCCGCACCCAGAGAGGCCAAAGCAGGTCACTAGAAGATGGAATAGTAGGGCGGTCACCGGTCGACAGCGGTCGCCTCCACAGGAGCCAGAACAAATCAGTCAAAAGTGAAGTAGGAGATTGGATCCCAAAAGTTGGTGATAGTAACCATAACAACCAGATCGAACCACTAAATAGTTGAAAGGTAGGGTGGACCCCGCTCAGCGGCAGTCGCTCCCATAAAAGCCGGAATAAACCAATAAGAGGTGGAGCAGGAGGGTGGATCCCGAGTTCCGATATGTAAGACTTAGATGCGTTCAGGTTCGGCACTCGTATGGAGAACACTTGACCATATTGTATATATTTTGTAAATAACCTATTATAATATATTGGCACTTTACTGTATTTAGTTTGTATAAACATTATGTGAGATAATAATTGGTTGTATTGTTTGAATGTGTTTATTATTGGGCAGGTAAACGTACTGGTAAAAAGAATATATTATGTAACCATAAAATAGTACATGTGTTATGTGTTGCCTGTGTTTTACGTGTGTGTTTAGAGTATTTGTAGGTAGTTGAGTGTACTTTGTGATTGTGTATCGTAAGGTTGGGTTATTATTAGATATCGTATATAATTGATTTTTTGATATTTTATATAATTCTCGATGTATTATAATGTATAGTTTATAAAGTTTACTATCTGATATGAAGCGATACTTATGAGTATGGTGAGGGTATCTGGTTTGTAACTGTATGTGAAAGTATGTTAGGTACAAAATACAAAAGTTAAGGCTTAAAATAATAGTTTCAGACATGCATAAATAGTAAGAAACTACAAGCACAACTAGTCACTTGGGATCACTTATATCCGCTGATTGTCTCTTTTGTTTGAGATCCGTGAGGGTATTTTCATTTTTGATCAGTATCAAAGGTTGCCCTTGTCTTCTACGATGAAACACTCTTCCATTGGTTACCCAGCAGAACTGGTAGTCTTCTGTTTTAGCCAGGTCCCGAGCAAGAAAAAGAAGTCTTTTAGTTTTCGCCGTGAGATTTTCGAAAATATATAATGTACCAGGTGGCCCCTGTAGTCCTAGGTGCTTCGTGTTCAGTTCATTACTCTTATTCTGCAAGTTCCATGCTTTAGTGGCTTAAAGAACTTTTTCTTTAATCAGCGTATTGGAGAACTCCGCCACCACTGTGCTAGTGGAGGTTTGCTATTTGGAGGGGAGCCTATACACGTCTTTGATGTGCACATCTTGTAGTTCAGTTTTAGTAGCACGAAGTAGGCAACTGATCAGCTGGTACAGGTCGTCCTTGGACTCGCTTTTTGTCTTGGGGACCCCTCTCATCTCGATGTTAGTCTTCTTTCTGTTACGTTCTACCGTTTCAATTTTATCTTCTAGCAGCGCGATCTGTGCATTAAACTTGCAGCGTTCCCCATCCAGGCTATGTATTTTCCTTTCAATATCTTTCATCTGGCCGGAAATGAAGTCCATATTCGAAATTATGTCCTTGTTTACAGTCTGAATTTCACAGTTTTGTTGTTTTATAAAGGAGATATTCTTCTCGATAGAATTCATAGTAGCATATTGGTCCTTAATATCGCGGATACTAGAGTCCATAGCATCAAGTCTCAGATTTTGCTGTGTGATCATTACCATTAGTAGGTCTTTAATATCTGCCAGCGCGTCTTTTTGTGGTTCAGATAAGCTATCACCATCGTCCAGTCGTACGCGCTTGTTCGTGTTGCGGGTAGTAACGGTGTGCAGTGTGCACGACAGTGGTTCATTTGCTCGTACCGACAAATCTGAGTCGGATGCCGAGATGCTTTTAGGAGGTGTTCGTGATACATTCATACTGGCGGGAGGTTTATAAAGCAACAGGCAATCGTGGTGATAAGTTTGTTAATAAGTAAGCAATAATTTCAATTCAACGGCGCCCGACCTTTGATATGCATTTAGTAGGCAGATATTATTTTTATTTGTGTAGCGGGCAGCAATAGAAGCGAGCTCTTGTTATAACGAAGAATTGTGCATAAGTATAACTGCATTCAACACGCTGATAAAGTTAGGATACTATAGTCACAGTATAATGCTAGTGTACTTTGGCTCACGGCAGCAGATATGTAGATATGTAGGCGCGCCGCACAAGCGGCGTTAGGCAAGGATGAAAAATAATCACCTGTCCTTTTATTGTTGCGGGTGTGGGGGGTGCCCCTCGGAGTCCTGCACTGACCGCCGCGCCGCGCGCCGCTCTCGCCACGCCACGCTGTATGTCGTGCCGATAAGGTCGAACTTCACTTATCACTTATGCGATTTTACTTATTTTAATGAGCGTATGGAATCAAAGCTTGAACTTTATTGACTTTTACGTTTCTTAAATAATTTAGCGACACGTCTTCTCACTACGAGATCACGGACGAAAGAGCTTTAAATTATATATATAGATAGATTGAGTCTATTCCCATTGTCTATGTGATCGGTATATTTCAATCCTATTAATATGTACTAGTCCTAAAAATGCTCTTATGAATATTGAAATATTATTAAGCTTATCAACATTGTCACCAATATTGGGACTACTACGAGTTAAAATAGCTTAAATAGGGTGTTTTTAGGCAATAAGGCGAGGCCGCTGTGGCGGCCAAAGTCCGCTGGCAACCCTGGGGTTATCCTTTCGAGGGCTTACCCGGGGTGCCCGGCAACGGACATTTGGGGAGGACACCGTGCGGTTTTAGTCGAGACACGACATAACCACCCCCGCTGGCCAGTGGGGGGGTATCCGAAGGGATTTCCGCACGAAAAAAAAAAAAAGAGTTTTATAATAACGTCTATCGGTAGCTTAGTGGTTAAGGAGTCAACCCTATGATCGAGAGGTCCCGGGTTCGAATCCTGGCGATTACACCACTGACGTGAACCCACTCCTAACACAAACATTTTAGTTTAGCTGGAGGGTTTAGGGGGAATACTAATGTTCTATAAAAATAATTAAAAAAACATCATTTCCCATCACGTGAGATATCGGTGAAATGCGAGCCTATTAATAAATAAGCGGCGATAGCCCAGTGGCGTACGTAACGGACTGCTGAGACGAGGTCTCGAGTTCGATCCCCAGTCGCCCCGGGCACACACCTCTGACTTTTCGTATTTATGTGTGCATTAATAAATGTTAATTATCGCTCGCTTAATAATGTGCCCGGTAGATGGCAATAGGCTCGCCCCCTATTACATTGGGACTTTAACATAACTGGCGAATCGTGGGTGTGTAATACACATCTCTGCCTACCCCTTCGGGGATACAGGCGTGAAGTTATGTTATGTTATTAATAATAAAAAATGCACCCCGATGCTCTATAAATTTGCTATCACTAATATATCATACATGACAAAATGAATTCGGCACACAGTACCCATCCGTTCATAACTAATGTATTATTGTGTACACTATAGCTATGTCGGA
The DNA here is from genome assembly GCA_946251805.1 of Cybosia mesomella. NCBI lineage: Eukaryota > Metazoa > Arthropoda > Insecta > Lepidoptera > Erebidae > Cybosia > Cybosia mesomella. The sequence continues at coordinate 9,463,770 of OX276406.1, forward strand.
TATCATCGAAGCTTTCCCACAAAGGGTTTCACATGATTAATGCTCACAAAGAAAGCAAATAGTAACAATCAAAAGAATTATTGCTTGCATTTAAAAAACAAATTCTTTGATAATAACACTTCTTAATTTAGAATCACTATTGAAATAGTCTCCTTGTCTTCGACATTCATATCAAATTGGTTCCTTTGATACCTCTAATTTTAGCAACTATTGTTGAACTGAGGATTCGATATAGTAAATAGAAATAAGTAGTAACCTAATATAAACTAAGCACATGAGTGAATTGTAGCAAGTTTAGCTTCAAAATCAACAAAATTTTACAAAAGACATTTTATAAGCTAGAATACAAGGCTACGCAATTTAACACTAAAAAGTAGAGATACAGTCACTATTTAGTCAATTTGATACTAATTTAAGTCTTTGAAATAAAACTATTTTTAACGGATTCTATCGCGGTTTCTTTGATGTTATTTTATATTTTACATTAATTTTACATTGAGTCTCCCCGTGACCATGGCTTCTGAAAAGCAACCGAAACGTCGGGTTCAATTTAAAATATAAAATAAAATCAAATAAACCGCGATAGAATCCGTTAAAATTAGTTTTATTTCAATGTGTAACATTCGCGTAAACTTCCGACTAATTTAATTCGTTACATTATTAATATTTACTGCTAAGAATCTCTCATCACTCAACAACCATTACAGAGATTCAGCACCATATTAAGTATATAACAGAGAATGTACTATTGTAACATAACAAAAGCCCAAATCTGATTACAATAAAATAACATATCTCGCCTAACTAGGCAAGATAAATGAAACACCGGAATATGAGTTCATGTCCTAAATTATGTACGACTCTGGGGCCGCAATCTCATTTATTATTTGCATTGCCATGTTCATTTCACGGCCAGAAGTTCTGGCAGGTAGAAAACGCTAGTGCTAGATAATAATATACAGTATATTGACCTATGTAAAGACATTTTTCAGAAGTATCTTTGTACGATGGATAGGTTGATATCTACATCTTCTTCATTCTTTCATCTTCATTTTTTTTACTTCGTCCAGACTAATATATTCATCTATTTTCAAGGTAGGATACAGAATTCATAATTGGTATATTGATTAACTATTTAAACAATTAATGCTGAAGTAAAATGTTTGGTTTGTATGTCAATTACTCTCGAATTCTATAAGGACAAGTGATTATAATAATTATATCTTCAAATTTATTTATTTTAATTGGTACTGGTTTCCGAATATATTATATATAGGGACTTTATTATATATGGACGTTATATTACATTAGGTGTACAAAGACAATATGATTGCACTAATCAGTCATGCATATCATAATAAATCCATTTATAAACTAGAAAATAAAACAGCAATTAATTAGTAGAATTTGTCACTTAAAATTTAAAAAAATACAGATGAATATAGAACTTCCTTAGAAATATTCCTGTTTTTAAAATCTGTTAGTAAAGTACAAAAATAACATCAAATATACGTCACTTATGCACTCGGATTTAATTGAAAATCATGAGAATATTTTATTATTGTGAAATTTCTACACAATATTTTAGGAAGGTTTCCGTAGGAGCAATTTAATTAAGCAGAACAGGTGAAGACGAGATGTATTGTTGTAATTTGTTATCCTAAAAGGGATTTTAGACTGTGCAGTGTGTTTAAGCTTTAATGATTCCATAAGTTTACGTTATATTAGCAAATTTTAAATGTTCTATGAGAAGTTTTTATTTTTCACCCTTAACTTGCATTTAAAGTTATTTATGAGTCATGCGACTTCATTTCGAATGAAAAGTAATTGTAATTTAAAAAGTTTTATGAAAAAAAAAACGACAAAATTTAAAAGCTACCTACTACAGGCCTTGAGGGCGTCCAATATTTGCAATAATTCACAAACTGAGGTTTTATTAAGTACAGAGTATTATATTATTATGTTAGTATGTCGTCATATTTTATATTTTATTCATATTTAAAAACCAGTCCTTTACTATTGAGGTACGTAAATGTTATCTCAGGGAAGGGGTGCTTCGGGGACCACCTGCATCGGATCAGGAAGGAGCCAACGCCTGAGTGTCATCACTGCGACGCGAGCGAGGACTCAGGGCTGCACACGCTGGTGGACTGCCCGGCGTGGGAGGCGCCGAGGCGTGACCTCGTGGCAGCCATCGGGGTGGGAGTCCTCTCGCTCGGCAGCATGATTGCGGCAATGGTGCGGAGCGCGAGCGCGTGGGCCGCCACCGCCTCCTTCTGCGAGCATGTAATGCTCGCGAAGGAGGTGGCGGAGCGCGCCCGGGAGAGACTTAGAACTCTCCCGGTCCGCCGGGCCCGCAACTTGCTCGCCGCGCGTCGCAGGCAACTCAGGCGCCGGAGGTCGCTTAACGACCTCCGTCCTCCATGAGCACAGGTCTGGGGGTGGCGGGTGAGGCCACCTGTCACCCCAGCAGAAGCAGGCCGGGACGGTGGGGCGACTAGCGCCCCTCCCCCAAACCGGGGCAAGACGGGGACACCGTGGTTCCCAAACCCGAGGGGGCCATCTCGAAACCGGAGATGGCCCAGGGTCAGTCGGGGTGCGAGGGATATGCTCTATGGGCAACCTTACACCCCGGCGTCTGTAGACCCGAGACGGCGTGCGGTTTTAGTCGGTTCAAGCCCGACATAACCGCCCCCGCTGGCACGCGGGGGGGTATCCGAAGGGATTTCCGCACGATAAAATAAAAAAAAAAAAAAAAAAAAGGTACGTAAATGTTTTTCTTTTTATTTTTAAATTGCTTCAGCGAAATCTATTGTTTTTTTACTTGTAACTGTGTAAGAACCACTTCATTAATTTTAACGTGAGTATGAATATAAATCGCCTAGAAAAGTAATCAGCGCACTCTCAAAAGTAATAACATAGAGCTTTAAGAGAACAATGCGTTTAAAATCATATTCCCTAATGTGGAGAACCGAGGTCGTAGCATAGGCTCGAGTAATGTAGTTTTTGAAGTAATTAACTGCACCATGTTTCTATGTATTATACTTGGCAGTATAATACAATGGGGTGAATACATCCAGTCTCACGGGGAGGGAAAATTCCCAGCTGTTTGCGCTCTTACAAAGGTTCGGAATGTGAACGATGTAGACTTGACTCAATTAGTCGTTACATACTTTCTACTTAGAAGAGGAGCGGTCTTAGAGAAACATGGCCTACAATTTTCTTTTCGGTGATCTCTCTAAATTATACTAATGCGACTTTTACATGTAGATGCTGTAAAATAGTTATTGTTATTATTACTGAAATAAAACATTACGGTGGGAATAATATTTAACTCCTCCGCCCTCTCTAGGGTACTTCCCCAGGCGGGCTGGAATTTGTTCTTTATTCGGATGGGAATAACCACCTCTTTATAATATTTGTTTTACTGAATTGGTAGCTATGTACTTCTTTTATAAATGTAGATGTAATTAGTAAGCTACGTGAAAAGCGACCTTCTACGAGTTTAGAACAGTTTGCAAAGTCTTACGAGTTATTAAACATTTTGAAATGAACATTTTACTCAAAATTAATTAATTAAGAGTTCACTCGAACTAAGTAACTAAGACTATGCTTAAATATTGACAAAATTTAAACGTATAATTTGAAGGAGTGCTCAACAAGTTATGACATAATGTCGTCAAACATTTTAAAGTCAGTGTAAATACTATAATCTATACTTTAAATAAATAAATATTCTACGAAATTCTACACAGGGCTTTCTAGACCCAAGGTAAGCATAGTTTAATTAGCTTGTGTTATGGGCTCCAGAATGCAGATAAACATACTTATATACTTTTTTTTTGTAAATACATACATATTATACATAGAAACACCCAGACCAATGCAAATAGACATATTCATGCATACAAATATTTGCACTGAGCGGGAGTCGAACCCACGCCCCTGTCGTAGCAGTCGAATGCACTACCGCTACGTCACAGAGGCCGTCGAAATTTATTACGCCGCCGCCGTACTTTATTTGTATAAATGTTGTTTTAAAAGTTGAATTTGCATTATTTTTAATACATACACCTTATATATAGATCTAATTTTTTATTGTACACACACAGTAAACAATTGATTAAACAATACAAATATGAAATAGGTGTTGTCGGAAGTTTACGCAAATGTCACACATTGAAATAAAACTATTTGTTTAAGGGATTCCATCCCGATTTATTTGATGTTATTTTATATTTTAAATAGAACCTGACGTTTCCCTACCGTCGCCCAACGGACTCCTTAACCACTAAACTACCGACCTTAATTATAAACCAACATATTAAAAAATACATTCCTTTGTATGGGATTATGATAACCTTTCAATTTTTCGAAATAGGTCGTATAGTATCGTGTTTGCTTTATTTTTGGCGGGTTGTCAAAATTCCGAATTTTGCGGTTTCAGGTCGTTTCATGGTAGAGTTTAGGCTAAATAAACTGTCATGTGCCGTCTCCAGGCCCGATTGTGGGATAAGTGCGTTACATGGCACCGATTGCCTGAAATTTTAGTCCGCAACTGCGGTAGTTGCATAGTAGGCCTGCTGGTTTAAATTGAGATAATGTCTCTTATAAATTAGAAGTTATAAAGCATTTAAGCTTAAATCCGTTGTGTAATTTTACATCACGCTACATGTTCAGAACCGCAGTGCAAACTGTAAATACTACTGGAACATGATTAGAGTTGGCACCTGGACATGTTTATATGTAATGGAAATTTACAGAGAGAATACGGTTGGTCTGTCAACAGTACCCCCTTATAATACTTTTATGTCATTACTCCCCACAGATAACTTAATATCTAATGGCAATGAACTATCATTATAAAAGTAAACTATCGTATACCGAGACATGATTATTAATTATTTTTTCACAATTGTTAGTATTTAATAACATAAAGTTTTCTACCAGGTGACTATACATATGAACAACCAGGCGCACGCGAGAATTAGCGAAGCTATTACCGAAGTTTCACGAACTAATTAGCTCCGCTACCGGACTAAGAACTTTCATGGATAGATTACATTATTTATTCTATTAGAAATTCACTACTTTTATTCTAACTACTAAAGTTTGCCTACAATTCAATCAATTAGCCTATTGCAGTCCACTGCTGGACATAGGCCTCACCTACTGCACACCTATGCACTATAGAACCCGGTTACCCGCCTTCCGCGCCCAGTCTATCCCAGCTAAGTTTTTAAGGTTATCCGTCCATCTAACTGGGGGCATCCCCCTACTGTAATATTTATTGTTAATCAATTTTTGAGGTAGAGGTACGACTTTTCTCTTTGTAGTTATCAAATATTGATAAACACTTGCTTTACTATTATTGCAAGCAGCATATTGACAATAATTCACAAAAGTAAAATATCGACAGTACAAATATATTAAAATTAGAATGATAAACGGGATATTTACCATGTTTAGTATCTTTTTCGAGAATCCGATATTTCGGCACTGTTACAAGTACCATGATCACGGATGTACTCATGGTACTTGTAACAGTGCCGAAATATCGGATTCTCGAAAAAGATACTAAACATGGTAAATATCCCGTTTATCATTCTAATTTTAATGTAAATGACCATGTCAATCTAAAATCATATATAGTACAAATATAATTCTCTGCCTGATATATAATTTAAAAAAAAACGAACATAGAACCTCCTCCTTTTTGAAGTCGGTTAAAAATCAGATTATTTTGTTAATGTATACATACACCATCATCAGTAGCTACATAAATCTCACAAATCTAATAAGTATGACAAGGCGTAAAATTAAATTATGAACACAAAAACTACGTACCCATGTAAATGATCGCAAACTCGTCACAGTAAATGACAAAGTTTGTACCATAAGAAGTAAAAGAAATCCCACTTCGGACTGAATAGGCAGCAATAAAAAGAAACTCGATAAAAGAAAAGTTACCAGTGACACGATACGGGACAGTACCGCTTCAAAGGAGATTGAGGACATCCTACTCAAAGCGAACTTCTAAATGTATACAGTAAAGCTGTTTTAAACTAAGACGGCAGTTTCAGCGACACTTTTAGTTGGTAGGTATCAAAATATCGTAACTACCACAAGTTTGGAAATCAATTACCGTTCAGTGCTTATGATTAATGGACAGACTCACGTCCGTAATGTTGGGTGTTCTCATATCGATGGCTGAAGAGCAAAAGGGTGCAAGCGACATCGAATGTACAAGGAAAAAATATCCCAAAAAAAATCATAGGCTGTGGAATGCGCTGCCTTTATCCATTAGGCGCGCTCAATCTCTGGCCACCTTTAAAAAGATGGTAAAGGATCACTACCTGGCTTCTTAGTTTCTTATTGTATGTATTTATGTATGTTTATGCATGTAAATGTATATACCCTATAAGTTGATATTGATATTTATTTTATATGAATGAACAATATTTTTATTTATTTATTTTATCTTTTATTTTTTTCCTATTAACCACACCAATAACTACCCATAAATGTTCCAATTCGTGTCCATCCAAAGGTTGCCTGTGAGAAATTGCTTTTAGCTATAAGCCATTTGTACATATGTTGACTGTGTATTCCAAGTTCCTATGCATCCTCTGATTAGTTTATTTCTATTCTATTCTATTCTAATCATAAACACTTTACTGAAAAGCGATTTTCTTGTGAACTGTGAACTTGCAGTTTCCAGGGGGAAAGGTTCGATAACGATCTATAAATATTTTGGTGTACGGGCCCTACCAACATCCTTGAGGCCCAACCACACCTGCAAGTCGGAGCACCTGGTAAACAACGAACGAGGCTTTTCAGGCTTCGCAGGCTTTCTTCTTAGGGTTGGGAGGTCAGACGGCAGTCGCTCCCAGAAAAGCTGATCAATCAAGAACAATAAGTGGACCTCGGGCGCAAAGTGCAAACTTCGGCCGCAACTGCGCAATTGCTATGAGGTAGATGATAAAAAATATCCTTGAGATAGGTTTTTTTTTTTCATTTTTACCGGCGTGGAATTTCGATCCCATTCCCGCCACCTATGGGACCATTCCACCACCACATCGTATATAAGATACACAATCCCACCTCCCAAAGCTACCATACGTCTTATTTTTTTAAATCATATTATTTATTATTCTGAGACCGCTAAACTCCAACAAATATCATTATATTTTAGCCAATGTATACAAAATTCTGACAAATCTATCCATTGGTGAAAACAGCATAAAAATCGGTGCAGTAGTTTTAGAGTTTATCGCGACCAGACAGACATACAGACAGACGCGGCGGAGGACTTTGTTTTATAATATGTAGTGATGTAGTGATTAACTTTTTATGTGAATGAACATGATTCATTAGACTCGAAATAAGCTAATTGACTACCAAAAAATATCGCTGTTCGGTTGTTGTCACAAGTGGTCGTGTTACTGTTTGCTCCAACACATATTATTTTTTAATTAGTGGTATAATCTGCATTAAGCCGCTCAAAATTAGTACTAGCGTGTGAACAACAAGAAGACCAATAAAACGGTGCAAATATTAAGTCGATATAGCTATTATTCGCAAAGTTATTAACAATAAACTGCTAAAAATATTCCGCTCGCGGGTGTTGTGTTGTGTATTTGACTTTGAAAAACAAAGGACAAGGTCAATAAACAACTTTTACACATTTTGAAAACCAAGCTACAGATTGTTTATTTCGCAAAGTATTCTATGAAGCTTCGTAGCTTAGCGGGAAGTGCCCGACTTCACGTGCACATTGGCTCGAAGAAGCACTGAGTTCGAGACTGGGCTGCTGCAGATCACATATACTTTTTGTGATTTATTTTTTCTTTTTGTGATATTTTCGTTTCTCCCGATACATTTTTTACTAACCATGATGAAATGTTGCGGATGTTTGAAGAACACAAAGGACGCAAGCTGTATAAAATGCTCGTCTTCTGCGTGTGAAAAGAGTTTTTGTTTACTCTGTCTTAATATATCTGCGATGCCGGCGGACAAGAAGAAGACCTGGAAATGTCCTGATTGTTGCGCAACCCAAAAAAAAGGGGGAGACAATAGCTCCACCCCGGTGAGAACATTAGAAGAGAACATAACAATGAGAAAGAAAACCGACATTAATGTGGATGGCGGTCTAAGTACCGACGTAAAAGAGCTGGTGGAAGAGGTTCGTTGTTTGACACGTGAAATTTCCTTACTCAAGCAACGTTTAGAAGATGCTACATCGTCATTATCCAGTTGTCAATCAAAACTAGAAGAGCTGACCCATAGCGTTGCATCGAATGACGCGCGCATCAAACATCTCGAAAACCGCGACCGCGAGGTTAAGGTGTTAGAGGTACAAGTATCGGAGCTTCAACAAGAACTTAACACTCAAGCGCAGCACCACCTGCGGAATGAACTGGAGTTGGCTGGTATTCCAGAAAATAACAACGAAAGTCTTCATCATATTGCACTTCTGGCCGCGCGAAAGGTTGGTGTTGGACTAGAGGACGGTGACATTGACTGGGTTGCCAGGGTTGGACCTCGGGTGAAATCTGCTGTTGTTACTAACGATGGTGCTAAGTTCCCGAGACCGATAGTAGTTCGTCTCCTACGTCGTAACAAACGAGATGAAATATTAAAAGCGGCAAAATCTAGAAAAGATGTCACTACCTCTGATTTCGGCCTCAACGTATCCGGGATTTCGCAGAGGATATATTACAATGAGCGCCTAACAAAGGAAAACAGATTGCTTTTTCGAGCGGTACGAGCAAAGTCCAAGGAACACGGATACACCTTTTGCTGGGTCACTCAGGGTAACATCTTTATCCAGCAGCGGGAAGGCAAGCCAGCCCTGCCCGTCCGCACGCATGGTGATCTACTACGTATATTCGCTGCCCCCAGTGAAAACTGAGTCGTCAGGCGATACGGCAGCAATTAGGTTCCTAACATTAAGTATTTTTTTAAATCATAACTTAATTATTTATATTACTACCTACTATAGCATATTAGATTTTCATATGGCATATTTACAACTGTAAACAACATTACACTACTACTATCACAAACAATATTGCACCTATTACAAACAAACATGTAACTTACACTTGTTACTACCACAACATTACACTTACACAAAAACCACTGCGTGTAACAGACTATTAGCAGGGCTGTCTGGAAAGGCTAAAAAAAAATGGTATCACATTTTGCAACTGGCTTACTTCCGCATTACTACAAAACTAAATATAATATCTAAACCATATACCTATGACATTGTACCGTGTAAAAGTTTTACCAATCATCCATCATTTAAAAGGCAAGAAGCTGATAGCCATATTTCACCATGACCAATGATTATACAGTAGCTGAATTAGACTCGATTGGTATAAACTGTCATTTAACAGATATGCCAACACAATGTCGTACAATATTCCCCAGTAATTATAATTTTAAAATTATTTCTTATAACATAAGGAGTATAAACAAAAATTTTAACGCTTTTATGGTAACGTTACACAGGATGAAGACGTCCTTTGATGTAATAGTTCTTACAGAATGTTGGCTTGATGAAAACACTGTAATCCCTCAGTTACCATCGTACACCTCCTATTCTACAAACAAACGTATTAATCAAAACACTGGTGTCGTAGCATACGTAAAAGACACCCTTAGCGCCAGTGTTTCAGAACCAGAATGTCAGGATGCAAATTGTCTACAACTGACACTAGGTAATGCAATCACAATCCTCGGTGTGTACCGCCCACCCTCCTTCCCAAATTTCACAAACTTTTTTTGTTCACTGGACTCAATTTTAAAAGGAAACACAACCAAGAACACCAGGTTGATTTGATAGGCGATATCAACATAAACCTGCTCTTGGCAAAAAGTGCTCAAGAAATAGAGTATCAATGCCTCACGTCAGAACACGGACTTTTGCCTGCAATAACCAAACCTACAAGAGATGGAAGATGCCTGGATCATATTTTTGTGAACACCAGACAGGACGCTACAGGCGTAGTTTGCCGCTCTAATATAACTGACCACTACATAGTAATGCTAGGAATGGTTACTACAACAAATTACAAAGTAAACTGTAACAGAACTATCCTTAGAAACGACGTGGAAACAATAAAAACAGAACTTGAAAATGAGGACTGGACCGCCCTAATTGACTATGTAGACACAAACGAGGCAGTGAATTCCTTCTGCAGCCGACTTACTGAAATCGTGAACACAAACTCGAGAATTACAAAAATTAGCCACTCCAAATTTAATATTAAGCCGTGGATTACTCCTGGATTAATTCGGTGCATGGAACATCGTGACCGTCTCCATTTACGCACACGAAAGTTTCCCGATGATCAACTCCTACGTTTAATTTACTCACGATACAGGAACTTCTGCAATAGCCTGCTGCGGAAGCTTAAAACCGAATATGAAAATAAAGAACTATCCAACAGTACAAATAACACAAAAAGGCTCTGGAAAACAATTAAATCTATATGTCACATGTCCAAAACCAAGATAGAACCGCAAGAACTTTTAACATTGAAGGGTAGTACAGATTACAGGGATTCTCTTGACACTTGTAACACATATTTCTCAACTATCGGAGGAAAGCTGGCTGGCGATATTTTAGGCCGACTTAACCAAAGTCAGGAGAAGCTGTCATCCAAAGTTAAAAACAAACTTCTCAAAGACTCTTTCTTTCTGCAGCCCACAGACGAATATGAAGTAGAGTCCCTTATACTATCATTAGCAGGCGGCAAGGCGCCCGGTGTAGACGGTATTACTAATACCATGCTGAAAGAGTTACGGAAGACTATCCTACAACCATTTACAGCAATTTTGAATCTCAGTTTACAAACGGGTGTCTTCCCGGAAGCTTGGAAGACAGCATCCATTACACCGATTCACAAAGATGGGCCTAGAGACTGCGTTGCAAACTATCGACCAATATCCCTTCTGACTGTATTTTCCAAACTTCTGGAGAAAATAGTAAACAACAGGCTTGTCCGTTATATCGAGTCAAATAAACTTCTCTCCAACAGACAGTTTGGCTTCAGGCAGGGAAAATCCACGGAGGATGCAATAACGTTACTTACTTCCACAGTTGCGTCTCACCTGGATAGCAAGAAGGCAGCCATAGGCATCTTCCTGGACCTTGCCAAATCCTTTGATACCGTTTCGACGCCAATCCTGTTGCGAAAACTTGAAAATCACTTTGGGGTGAGAGGTTTGGCTCTAAACTGGTTTAAAACATATCTGACCGACAGAAAGCAATCTGTTAAAGTTGGAGGTCAGGAAAGTAGTCTTCTCACTGTCAGTTTCGGTGTTCCCCAAGGGAGTATCTTGGGTCCGACTCTTTTTATCATGTATATGAACGATATACACGAGAATGTGGACGCAGAAATAATCTGCTATGCCGACGACACTGTGATCATCTATGAGGGCTCTTCCTGGGCTGAGGTATTCAGTATGGCTGAAACAGGTATGATACAGGTCTCAACATGGTTGCAGCATAATTTATTAACATTAAATGCGAAGAAGACCAAATTCATGTGCTTTCACAAAACCGCGGCATCAGCCCCAAAACAAAATCCTAATATAAAACTGCACATGTGTTTGAATCAGGCACGCTGCAGCTGTGAAGAGCTTCAAAAAACTGACACTATTAGGTATCTTGGAATAATACTTGATGAACACCTTAACTTTGGAGCACACATAAGCGCTTTATCAGCTCGAGTAAGGAAAACTGCTAACATTTTAAAACTACTCCGGTCTACAGCATCACCAGTAGTTTTAAAACAGGTTTATTTTGCCCTGACACAGTCACTTCTATCATACTGCGTAACTTGCTGGGGTAGTGCACAAAAAACTTTTATAATACGTGCTGAAATAGCGCAACGTTGTGTTTTAAAAACCATGCTCAAAAGACCCTTCATGTACCCAACAACTGAGCTCTACAAAGAAAGTGAAGTATTAACAGTGCGTCAACTATTTTTCCTCAAAACAACACTGAGAGTCCATCGCACAATTGTTAACACTGAGGAACACAGTAAACTGCTTGAGCGTCGCCTTTATAGGTTGCCACTGCCAACCATTAAAACCAGTTTTGCCAGACGGTTCAGTCCCTTTATGGATCTACACATATACAACACAACAGCTAAGTGGTGCGACATAAAGTTGTGTACCGTTGGGGAGGCTAAGTTTACTATCACAAAATGGTTGCTCAGTTTATCGTACGACGACACAGAAGACCTAATAGTACACCTGGTCTGAAAACCACGCACATCATAAAATATCAACACTACACTGCACCTCACTACACTGTACAACACTACACTGCACCATACTACACTGCACTACACTACACAGCACTACATTACATCACACTATCAGATTACATTAAACATACATCTACCTACTTAAGACTTAGTTATACTGTGAAATTTCTTTAATAATTACCTCATTTTGTATGTACTTGTTCTCTTAATTTTATATTGCGTATATCAAAGAAAAGTATGTAAAACTGTAACACTATCGAACTTCAAATGTAAATAATGACAACAACATAATACCGAACAACAATGTATTACCAATAATGTACAACGTATTTGGCACCCACAGGACAGGCTTGCCTAGTGTGGGGTCATCGGCAAATAATGTAACTTTTGTGTTTTTGGCAATAAATTATTATTTATTTATTATTTTATTTATTCTAAATTCAAACCATAAACTTATTATTACTAAGTTTATGATTCAAATGAAGCCCGTAATGAAATATACGTAAGAGATAGCAGGATATGATCAAACATATATCAAAAGATTTAATGGCTTCATGAGGATCCCGTGTATGTAATAGCTGGGGGAAATGACGATAAAATTTGCTCTGGTTGGTCACACCAAGAATGTTTGGTAAGTCTCAATCAGTGGAGACAGACAAAAAACACGAAAACTTCGGATTTCAGTCACAGTAACTAATTTTTTAAAGATTCATAGTAGAATGGGTAGGTACCTGATAAAATATATTAAAAAGTTTATCCATTAAAAAATTGTGATCTTTTTTTCTTTCTTTTTTTTAATAATTCTGTGAAAATTGGTTTGAACGAGATCTAGTAAGTAATTTTTTTTACATCATAAATCGTAAACCGCAATTTACCATTCATTCAGTCAACTCAAATATAAAAATTAAACATTATTATGTTACTTGCTGCTACGGAACCCTTCACGGGCGAGTCCGACTCGCACTTGGAAGCTTTTTTTATTTCGACGTTTTCTAAAAATTAAACCTAGCTAGATCGATTAATCCCGCCTGTTTACTAAATTTCATTAAAACAGTTGGAGCCGTATGACTATACATATAAATAAAATTTGGAGTGTCTGTTTGTAATATTGAAATAACCGTTTTTTACTACATGTATATGAATATATATACGGTACATACATCAAAATATTTTTTTTTACCATTTTTGTCTGTCTGTCCGTCTGTCTGTCTGTCTGTTTGTTCCGGCTAATCTCTGAAATGGATTTTGACGGGACTTTCACTGGCAGAAAGGTAATATAACAAGGAGTAACATAGGCTACTTTAATTTTAGGAAAAATAATTAACTTTCCGCGCAAAAAGACTAATACCCTAATAATCTTAATCCACGCGGACGAAGTCGCGGGCACAGCTAGTATATAATAAAATCAAAGTATAGATAATAATAGAAAATCAAGACTGCAGAAGGAAAAATACCTTGACCTTTTGTTAACTTAACTCTCGGGGTTAGTGGGTCATATCACAGTTGGTCCTGTAAAAGCGACAATAAACCAAATCAGATGAAAGAGTGATACAGTGGACCCCGGGTTCCAAAGTGCCAGCATTGGATCCAAATAGTAAATAAATGATGAATCATAACATAACATAACTCCACGCCTGTATCCTCGAAGGGGTAGGTAGAGATGTTACACACCAACGATTCGCCAGTTATGTTTAGGTCCCAATGTAATAGGGGGCAAGCCTGTTATCATCTACCGGGCTCATCAAAGTTAGGGAAATTGAACAAAATGTAATTTCCAATCATTGTCAATATGAAATGGATAAGTAATGCTCCCAAAAATATTTTAGCGTCATATTCCTTTTTTTTATGTACCTACGTGTAGAACTCCCCCCTTCCCTACCATCCCTTTATCCTCTTACTCCCCACGTAGTTAACGACATTGAGATTGATATATCAGACTCGAAGTGACTATAACCGCAAGGTTTTTCTCCTCACCTAACTATGTTGCCGAAGAACCATTACACCCAAGGCAGAATATGGGATCTCGAGATCCTGGCATGCCTTGGCCACTAACATTGGCTACTCCGAGGTGTTGTTTGGGATTAAATACCCTACAGTATGTATCCCTTATATAGAGGCAAGCACGGAAACACGACGCGTCGCCACTCTGTGCTGGTTCTTCTAAGGGGACATTCCTTATTCTCCCGATTTCGAGTTCTCTCCTTCACGTTTTAGTATCTGTTTAAGGTCCTTGTGATACTCAATACACTTAGGTATTTTTGAAAGATACCCGTTCGCGAATATCTAATTCAACATACCTCTATATTTAATCGACATTAAATTTGATTTAATTTGAATTTTTCGGAAAAAAAATTGACATTCATACATTTTTACCCAAAAAATTTGAAAGTCAAAGCAATTAAGAGCATAAAGAACAAAATTCCATCTCCATAATATACATCCATTCACCGTTACAGAAGTCCGAGGTCGAAAACCCCCAGGGACTCCACTAAATGTTCAGTTGTTAGATGATAGTTTTTGTTTCTCGAACTGCCACATTCAGATGATGGACCTCATCATCTTTTAATGGTATTTTTTTGGATTCCAAAGTGCGGAATTCAGACCCAACTGGGAAATTGCTATGAGAATGATGAATTAAGGTAATTATTACCCTAATACTACAATTACGGTGCATCATTTCGCCCAATGCGAGATAAATTTTATTGGAATCTGTCTTCACAGCAGTGGCTTTAGAAATATATCAATTCGATATTGTATTATCAGATGAAGTATTGTTCAGTTTTCAACGTTAAATATTTGCACAACTTTTGATTTTCAGATTGCTATTCTATTTTCTGAATAATAATGAATACTCTGTATACAATAAAACGTAATACTCTAAACGTAATAGGTCGCAAAGTACTTTCCATCCTCCTAATACCACTTAAAAATTTGGCATTGATAGAAGGGAGCCTTAGAAATACTTTAAATGAGCCTATTTCGAGACAAGCTTTCTAGCTTTCAGCTAATTTCTGAGTGAGCATCCATAGTAATATAATTAGCAGTTATCACTTAATTCGAATCTAAACTTATTCTATCTCAAAGTAATTGTTTTTACAAACTTTTATTACACTGTTCGTATGTAACACACATTTTTTTTTTTTTTACGAATTTGTAACCGAAATTACTAATATTCCCCCTAACCCCTCCAACTAAGCTAAATTGCTTGTGGTAGGAGTGGGTTCACGTCGGTAGTGTAATGGCCAGGATTCGAACCCGGGACCTCTCGATCGTAGGGTCGACTCCTTAACCACTAAGCTACCGTCGCTTAAATACGAACAGTCCGTCAAAATATACAAAACATTTTTCGACCATTTGTTGGCATCCTATTGAGCTGAAATTTTGCACACACGTTTAGCTTAGATGACAATGCTTTAATATGGTACTATGGATCTAGTCTGATTATCTAGTCTAGTATGATATAAGGTGGCCACAGGAACTTCCAAAATAAAGTATATAAACTTTTGCTCATTTATTTTGTCTAAGCACTCTCTGGTGTTATATGGTAGTCAGAGTCTGAAGATGGAGTAGGAAGGTAGCCATAGGAACTCCTAAACCAAACAAGATAAATATTTATCAAGTTTGGGCTCATTTGTTTTGTCTCTTGGTGAACTCTTTGTTGTTATATAGTATTTAAGGTCGCTCTGGTTCTACATGACATTAATAAAACTAAAAAGTTGAAAATAAAATAATTAATAATAATAATAAGCACAGCCCTTGCATAAAATTATTATTTTTGTTTTAGTGCAACTACATTTTAAATTAAAAATTAAACCTGGTTTCAAAAAACTTTTTCTGTTAATTATTTATTTCTTAAGAAACAAAAATGCAGAATTCCGCTATCTAGTGCTTTTATACTTATATTACTTGTAAATAATAATAAACTTACAAGGAGTAGCTGGAATTCGACATAGTGACGACGATCAATTGATACAGGGTTGGCCAGAAACTTTATAAATTCATGAATTGGAGAAACACCGGTATAAAGGTATATTTCCATGAAAGTCTATCCTCCACAAAGGATAAATTCAGTAATAATGAAACTCATACTTTAACGCACATTTTATAGCCCGAAAGCTACCCGCAAAATAACAAGGTGATGAAAGCCTTTTGTTACAAGTTACTGAGTGGATAAATAAATAAGCATATTGAAAAGATTCAGTATTATGAAGTAGCTATTATTTTCCGTTAAGGACTTCTCTTGACATATTACATAGCTTGGAGAGAAGCGCCGTTTATTTTAATTATTCTTGTCTGGGTACATTGGAGGTAAAAATAAACAGGTAAAGTAAAAAACATATGAAAAGAAAGTCTTTGCGAAGACTTTGCGTCATAAGTGACAAAATGTGTTTTTTTTTTTCAATATTTAAAATTGTTACCTATACTAGAGTAATATAATTATAATAAGGACCTAATGCAATATTAATATTTGAAATTTTACTTTTGTACTTACAAAATATTGCCGAGGAAAATAAAAAATGAACTGTTTTTGAGAAATTGGTACTATGAAACGCATTTATGCCGCAATCGGACCCGAAGACGGCTCATGACTTGGCCTAAACACTACCGAAAGAAATCTGAAGTAATTTTATGGTACATAAATGCTCTGTTTTTGAAGTGAAAACTTCTTTTGGCGCACCGCAAACAGATTTTTCCCTAGGTAGTAAGTTAGACTAATCCGTCACGCTTTGAGGTGAAAGGCTCGATCGGGTGCACTCGGGATCGCCGAGTGTACCCGACCGAGCAAGATACAGTCAGCTGCTCTTCGCTGTTGTGTCGCTGTGTTTAGTGTATTCAATTCATACGTAATAATTGTCTTTATTAATTTAATATTTATTATTGGTACGTAATAAAAATTACTTTGACAATTATTTGGTTTACATTGTGAGGTTAGTATGTGTAGTTAGTGGTTTATCGTGCTAATATTATATATTGAAACAATGAAGTTTTCAATTCTGCCGTGCGGTCTTAAGCACAGTCTTTTTTTTTTATACATACCTATATCAAATCATATAGGTGCAATTTAATTTGTTGCTTCAAATGATGATGGAGCCCTTAATAATTTTATGTGCAGCCAGAAAGTATCTAAAGAGGCACGATTGGCTGTACATAGAGGAGTAGGTACTCTTCCCCAGGGGTGTGTGTTGGGTAACCTCCTCGAGTGTCGCTCCGATTCCGATCTCGCTGCAGTCCGGGGGGAACGGAATCGGAACGGCCGGTACACCCTGGGCGGCGGTCAATGGCTTCCCCTTCACCTCTTCATAGGGTTGGCATTGATCGTCGGCCAATACCCAACTTGGCGGGAACACATCGCTCTCCGTACTCCTCTGCTTTCAGAGGAGACAGGATGAGCGATGCTGTTAGTGGTGAGATGGCCCAGGGTCAGCCGGGGTGCGAGGGATATGCTCTATGGGTAACCTTACACCCCGGCGTCTGAAGACCCGAGACGGCGTGCGGTTTTGGTCGGTGCAAGCCCGACATAACCGCCCCCGCTGTCCGGCGGGGGGGTATCCGAAGGGATTTCCGCACGATAAAAAAAAAAAAGGTACTCTTCCCCACACTTATGTATGGTAGTGAATGTTGGGTGTGGCAGAAGGAACATGAAAGTAAGCTGAATGCTGTTCTTTAGTCTGAGAAGTATAGCTGGAGTGAACCTGATGGACCGAGTGAGGAACAGCGTGATAAGGGAACGTTGTGGCAGAAGATGTAGTGACCAAGACAGAGAAAGGGATGCTTAGATGGTTCGGTCATGTAGAGAGGATGGATGAAATGAGATTAACGAAACAGATTTATGAGGCAAAGGCTACTGGGCAACTCGGTAAAAGTCGACCTAGGCGTACGTATGCCAGTCAGATCGAGAACGTTTTGAGGAAAGGCCAGGTCTGAAGTACCCGTAACCGGCGTGCATATATGAAAACAATTATGAAAGTAGAAGAAGCCAAAGGCCATCATGATCAGATATGCCAGGATCGCAGCAAGTGGAAAGATGTTATCTATGCCTACCCCAATGGGAAAGAGGCGTGACTATATATGCTTCAAATTATGTTATTTTTTGTGATTATCTTGTAAAGAACTACATAATATTAATATCTACTGTATTATAGCACTACAACTTGACATCAATCGTTCAAAGCCCATGTTTGCGCTACCCTCCTCATTAGTCTCAATCGAATGTTTCATGATATACGAGATTCTAATCTATTGTGTATGAAAATTTCATCTTTATAGTTTGATTTCATTTTTTGTCAACTGGTATGTTACATTATGACTTATGAATGAACTGACTTTAGACTTATGATTGCTTATTTTTTTTACGAGTAATGCTGGACTTTAATAAAAATCAATCTCTGAAATCTAGAGATATTAAAGCTCGAATATTTGTGGAAGTCTACGAATATTTTATACATTATTATGAAACTATTTTTTTCAGTTTATAGATTTTATAAAAACTCAATTATGTACATCTTAAATCAAAAGATTTTAGTTTTAAGATAGCAATGACTAAAAGCTGATTTTAACAATGACAGGAATCGCAATAAATTTACGTTGTCAAGGTTTACCTGTTTAGTTTAACTTTATTTATTTTTAATTATCCACCTGCATCCACCCGACCACTAATAGTAAAACATTAGACAATAATCTAGAGCGGGAGCAGGGACGGAACCCCGAACCTCGAGAAATCGAGGCCGTGCAGTCCCAGCTCCGCCAGGCCATCGTGGTGGAGTGGAAGGAACGACTTGGGCAACCAAGCGCAGGGCACGCCGCAATAGCGGTGGTAAGGCCCATCATGGAGGATTGGCTAGAGAGGTGACACGAAAGCCTCTCGTACCGACTGACGCAGGTGATCTCCGGGAAGGGGAGCTTCGGGGACCACCTGCATCGGATCAACCAATGCATCGAGCCAACGCCAGAGTGCCATCACTGCGACGCGAGCGAGGACTCGGGGCTGCACACGCTGGCGGTCTGCCCAGCGTGGGAGGCGCCGAGGCGTGACCTAGTGGCAGCCATGGGAGTAGGAGTCCTCTCGCTCGGCAGCATGATTGCGGCAATGGTGCGAAGTGCGGGCACGTGGGCCGCCGTCGCCTCCTTCTGCGAGCATGTAATGCTTGCGAAGGAGATGGCGGAGCGCGCCCGGGAGAGATTTAGAACTCTCCCGGCCCGCCGAGCCCGCAACTTGCTCGCCGCGCGTCGCAGGCGACTCAGGCGCCGGAGGTCGCTTAACGACCTCCGTCCTCCATGAGCGCAGGCCTGGGGGTGAGAGGTGAGGCCACCTGTCACCCCAGCAGAAGCAGGCTGGGACGGTGGGGCAACTAGCGCCCCTCCCCTAAACAGGGGTAAGACGGGGACACCGTGGTTCCCAAATCCGAGGGGGCCATCTCGCAACTGGAGATGGCCCAGGGTCAGTCGGGGTGCGAGGGATATGCTCTATGGGCAACCTTACACCCCAGCGTCTGTAGACCCGAGACGGCGTGCGGTTTAAGTCGGTTCAAGCCCGACATAACCGCCCCCGCTGACCGGCGGGGGAGTATCCGAAGGGATTTCCACACGAAAAAAAAAAAAAGACAAATCTAGAATGACGTCATACTTCTTTATTTCATACAAGTTCCCATAAAATTTGCCGTTTTGACGCTTAATAAAAAGAAACTGATTTGACTTGACAGCTGAGTACCCAATTTTAATCGATTCCTAACTATAAGTATTAAAACCGAAATCTCTTATGATTCGAATTTTGCGGATAATGATTTTTTGTTTCAATACATGTGCCTGCTTTCAAATAGTATAATAGATTTTTATTATATATATATTATTATTTATTTATTTTTATTTATTTTTCAAATATCATAGTTGTAAGGCTATAACTATGATATTCTTAAATATACGTCTATAATATACGTCAAATTACTTTTAACTCATTTGCTTTGTTGGACCTCCTTTCAACAAAATTATATATAAACGGATATATTTTGTCAATACACAGTCACATTACAATTTTTTATCAAAGCGAAAAAATAAAAGATTCTCAACATAAAATATGTTATTCATTCGCGATATGTTACGATATTCTAAATCTGCTTAGGATCGGTGTTCAGTCACGAATTCTCACGAAACCAACATAAACTTTGTAAAGAGTCACACAGTAACAGATTCTTTATATATCTTTTCAATAGAATATGAAAAGATACATCTGTTTCATAACATGAATGAGTCTACATTCATTTCAATAAACGCGAAGGTGTATTACGCTGACATAAATGCGGTAATAATATTAACGAAAATAAGATACAGTCGTAAGATAGAAGGTAGACTATATATAAATGGTTAAGTATAATTGACTTGTTGCTATGATATAGAAATGTTTGCTACTTTTAGGGTTCCGTAGCTCAAAAGGTAAAAAGCTCTCTTGTTCGTCTGTCTGTCCTTTTGTCACCACCGATTTTCTCACGAAGAAGTGGACCTAGCAAGTTGAAATTTATACGACATACTGAGGTCTATTGTCCCTATAAGGTGTATAAAAATCAAGATCCAGAGTTAACACGATAAAAAGATAAATACTGAAGATTACAAATATAGATTTTTTGCAAAACCTTGTAAGTTTGTGCCAAAATTTACCTCAATTTTCAACTTTTTTATTGTCTTCATGTACTTGCTTTTAAGCAAAATTGTCAAGTACCTGGTTTTGGGTCGAAAACCTATATTGTGGTTCCCGTTGACCTAGAATCATGAAATTTGGCAAAAAACGAAGTCTTACAGCACAAATAAAGGAAAAATTTCAGAGAATTAACAAAGTGGAAATTGGAATTGTTCGTTCGTTTTTATAGATAATGGTACGAAACACTTCGTGCGCGAGTCCAACTCGCACTTGGCCGGTTTTTTCTGAAATATTTTATTAGTGAATGCCTAGTGTGGCAATGCAAACTAAGCATTCAGTATCTTTTTAGGGTTCCGTTGCCAAATGGCAAAAAACGGAACCCTTATAGATTCGTCATGTCTATCTGTCTGTCCGTCCGTATATCACAGCCACTTTTCTCCGAAACTATAAGTATTATGCTGTTGAAACTTGGTAAGTAGATGTATTCTGTGAGCCGCATTAAGATTTTCACACAAAAATAGAAAAAAACATTAAATTTTGGGGGTTCCTCATACTTAGAACTGAAACTCAAAAAACAAATTTTTCATCAAACCTATACGTGTGATATTTATGGATAGGTCTTCAAAAATGATATTAAGGTTTCTAATATAATTTTTTTCTAAACTGAATAGTTTGGAAGAGAGACACTTCCAAAATGGTAAAATGTGTGTCCCCCCCCCCACCCTGTAACTTCTAAAATAAGAGAATGATAAAACTAAAAAAATATATGATGTAATATGCTGTTGAAACTTGGTAAGTAGATGTATTCTGTGAACCGCATTAAGATTTTCACACAAAAATAGAAAAAACATTAAATTTTGGGGGTTCCCGATACTTAGAACTGAAACTCCAAAAAAATTTTTTTATCAAACCTATACGTGTGGTATTTATGGATAGGTCTTCAAAAATGATATTAAGGTTTCTAATATCATTTTTTTCTAAACTGAATAGTTTGGAAGAGAGACACTTCCAAAATGGTAAAATGTGTGTCCCCCCCCCCCTGTAACTTCTAAAATAAGAGAATGATAAAACTAAAAAAATATGTGATGTATATTAACAGTCCATGTAAATTTCCACCGAAAATAGGGTTCCGTTGCCGAATGGCAAAAAACGGAACCCTTATAGATTCGTCATGTCTGTCTGTCTGTCCGTCCGTATGTCACAGCCACTTTTCTCCGAAACTATAAGAACTATGCTGTTGTAACTTGGTAAGTAGATGTATTCTGTGAACCGCATTAAGATTTTCACAAAAATAGAAAAAAAAACAATAAATTTTGGGGGACCCCATACTTAGAACTGAAACTCAAAAAATTTTTTTTCACAAACCTATACGTGTGGGGTATCAATGGATAGGTCTTCAAAAATGATATTGAGGTTTCTAATATAATTTTTTTCTAAACTAAATAGTTTGCGCGAGAGACACTTCCAAAGTGGTAAAATGTGTCCCCCCCCCCCCTGTAACTTCTAAAATAAGAGAGTTATAAAACAAAAAAAATATATGATGTACATTACCATGTAAACTTCCACCGATAATTGGTTTGAACCAGATCTAGTGAGTAGTTTTTTTTTAATATGTCTTAAATCGTAAACTGCAATTTACCTTTCATTTAAACAACTCAAATATAAAAATTTTACTTCCTGCTACGGAACCCTTCATGGGCGAGTCCGACTCGCACTTGACCGTTTTTTTTAAAACACGTCATAAATCGTAAAACGCAATTTACCTTTCATTCAATCAACTCAAATATAAAATTTAAAAAAAACATTATTATGTTACTTGCTGCTACGGAACCCTTCATGGGCGAGTCCGACTCGCACCTGGCCGCTTTTTTTTCAAAGCCTCATGGGCATGAAAAAAATAATAACTTACTTACTTATAACACACATAAATATACTTATTAAAGTGTCATCGCACTGATGAATGATAATAAGAACACATATGGGACAAAGTGGTATATTCGGGTCTATCCCACTAGTCCCATGGGACAAATTATACTGATATATTTCGAAAATGATGTCGCACTAGTCCCAATCGGGACCGGGTCATTTATGCTGGGATAATAGAACGGGGCAAGATTTACAAAGATAACAAAGTGGGAGGATAACCAGTAAATAACGAGAACACTTACTCTAGAGAATTTTCCCTTTGGACCAATTATTTCAATCTCCATACAAGGGTATGTACATTTCGGGGTGCGAGGGATATGCTCTATGGGCAACCTTACACCCCGGCGTCTGCAGACCCGAGACGGTGTGCGGTTTTAGTCGGTTCAAGCCCGACATAACCGCCCCCGCTGGCCGGCGGGGGGGTATCCGAGGGGATTTCCGCACGAAAAAAAAAAAAAAAGGTATGTACATTATCCGAACAATATTTTTCTTGTTGTGTATACTAGCGTAATGAATTAATCCATTCTCACATTATTATATTTATTGGAAGCAAGGCATAATGAAAACTCACAAAATAGTTTGAAGCTCACCGAATGAAAAAAATCTTTAAAAAAAACTGATTAAACATCACTACTTATTTAATGTTGTGTTTTTGATGATGTGTAGTGTCATTGCCATTTTTATACTACTTCTCCAAACAGCACACATGCATTTTTTTATTACAATACAAGCTGGTGCCCGCGGCTTCATCCACGTTTAATTCTGTTCCCGTTCAGATAAGATAAAAAGTGTCTATGTTATTCCAGACTATAATCCATCCCTGTAAAAAAATTCAGTCAGATCTGTTCAACCGTTAGAGCGTTGGTTGGTAACAAACATCCAAACATACAGATATCTTCATAAACTTTCACATTTATAATATTAGTAAGCGATAGTAAGATAGTAGGAAGTAGGATAGAAGAAGTAGGATAGGATAAGATTATTTATTGAATGTCTCTCAAATTTGGTACTGTGGCATTGGGTGCAATGTATAATGTATATGCGATAAAGATCCGTTTTAAAATCATTTTCTTATTTATACTTTCTTAGCTAGTATTAGTTGCTCCGTCAAAATACTGACAAGTCCCAACTAATCTTTCGAACAAAGTGTTCTATCAAAGGAAACATTAATTTAATTTTCGAACTACGAACAGCCAATTCGTTCCTGCCTCACCTGTAAGTTTGGCTCAAACAAATCGTGGCTGTCAACGACCACTACTCTATAGAAATTGGTTAGGCGCTGAATTTCAAGTTTATAAAAGAGGTGCCAATTGCAAAACTAGATCCTGACTAACGAGTAAAATAAAGCATGAAATATCAATAGTTTTGTTGCACTTGGGCATTGGTGAGATTCGAGATTTTTTCCACAAGACGTTATTCCGGACCATTGAGTGATTTCGAGCAAGATAGGATGTGATTGTGCGAAGGTTTTATTACTTTCGGAGAAAGGATTTTATAGATTTTCTTTGCCTTGCCTGAGGAACTAGTAGTATTCTAGAAGAATAATAGTAGGTATGCTTTGATAATATTTTTTCAAAATTTCAAATATCATGCCAAAATTAGAGCGATTAAAATGATGAGGTATAGGCACGATAAATAGTGATGGTTGAATTTGTTGAGACAATGTGAATAAAATTACAGAATCTTAACTTACTCAGTTGAAAACAGTACAAACACTTTTTTTTTTAAGGAAATACCCAAAAAATTTGAAATATCAAATTCCGAACTTAAATATTCCAATTTACAAAAAGCCAAATATTGTAAATCCTAAGAGACAAAATTCTGACTATTGAGATACACGATTTTTATTGGCTCGGGAAGTCATAAATAAGTATTTTTAATTTTCCGATTTTCATTACAACGAATAATTAAAAATCCGTAGTGTTATTGGCCCGAAAGACGTTCAAATTCATTGTCACTCACTCAAATCCTCCTTGATTACGGCAGATCAAAACAACACTAGGTAAATATGCCTTTGGGTACCGCACGATCTCCTTCGAGGCGGCGAGTCTCCTTGCCGGAACTCCGCCATGGGACCTGGAAGCGAGAGCCCTTTCGCAACTGTACCAGTGGCGAAAGGAGGCGCGGGAGCAGGGATGGAACCCCGAGCCTCGAGAAATCGAGGCCGTGCAGTCCCAGCTCCGCCAGGCCATCGTGGTGGAGTGGAAGGAACGACTTGGGCAACCAAGCGCAGGGCACGCCGCAATAGCGGCGGTAAGGCCCATCATGGAGGATTGGCTGGAGAGGCGACACGGAAGCCTCTCCTACCGACTGACGCAGGTGATCTCAGGGAAGGGGTGCTTCGGGGACCACCTGCATCGGATCAGGAAGGAGCCAACGCCTGAGTGTCATCACTGCGACGCGAGCGAGGAGTCAGGGCTGCACACGCTGGCGGACTGCCCGGCGTGGGAGGCGCCGAGGCGTGACCTCGTGGCAGCCATCGGGGTGGGAGTCCTCTCGCTCGGCAGCATGATTGCGGCAATGGTGCGGAGCGCGAAAGCGTGGGCCGCCGCCGCCTCCTTCTGCGAGCATGTAATGCTTGCGAAGGAGTCCGCCGAGCCCGCAACTTGCTCGCCGCGCGTCGCAGGCAACTCAGGCGTCGGAGGTCGCTTAACGACCTCCGTCCTCCATGAGCGCAGGCCTGGGGGTGGCGGGTGAGGCCACCTGTCACCCCAGCAGAAGCAGGCCGGGACGGTGGGGCGACTAGCGCCCCTCCCCCAAACCGGGGCAAGACGGGGACACCGTGGTTCCCAAACCCGAGGGGGCCATCTCGAAACCGGAGATGGCCCAGGGTCAGTCGGGGTGCGAGGGATATGCTCTATGGGCAACCTTACACCCCGGCGTCTGTAGACCCGAGACGGCGTGCGGTTTTAGTCGGTTCAAGCCCGACATAACCGCCCCCGCTGGCACGCGGGGGGGTATCCGAAGGGATTTCCGCACGATAAAAAAAAAAAAAAAAGGTAAATATGCCTTTGACTCTAACAGTAACAATGGGTATGGTTCATAGGTCACAGTAATCATTTACCTTCAAGTGGGCTATGAGCCTGTTTGAAACCTTATTACCACAAACTTACACACACAAACTTAGCTAATTTATAACTTTAGCTTATTCATTAGTTTCATCAAACGGTTTCCCACATAGTCTATTGCTTTTCAAACGAAACTTCATAAGATTAACAATATTCTCATCGCATACTGAGAAGATTGTTAACCACTACAAACCATTTTCATCAAGTTTTGCGCCACTGCATTTAATATTTCATCCTAACGTTGAATGTGAAAAACGATCACTTAATTTCACAAAGACTGGAGTGCTTTTTTACATCGCGTCGTTATGAACCTTGAGTGCCATACCACGGTGATAGGAAACGTTTGCCTGAGTATTTATAGCCCTCAGTGTGTTTCCATTCTACAGTGCGCTTATGAGTAAAAACATGTACGCTGGTCATAGGGGACTAATATTGTTAAGCATGAAAATTAGAAATTACGTCACAAATGTTGCCATCTTTAAGGTTCAAAATACGTCACATCTTCTTTTAGTTTTAGACGTTGACGTTATTGGGTTATTTTTAACAGAGTTTATAGTTAAAGGAAATGATTTTGAAATTGGCATGCATGGGGTACCATTCAGATCTTCGGGACCTAAGACAACCTCACCTGCAAATAGGTACACCTGCTGATTGACTGATTTTGCTCAGGGGGTTTCCCTTTGGGGGGTTTTCCTTTGGACATTGGTGGGTCAAACGGCAGTCGCTTCGGACCTCGGGCTCCAAAGTACAATGCAAGTTTTGGGTGCAATTAGAGGAAAGTAGCTTTTGAATAAATTAGGATGTCAAGTAACTTAAAGTATTTGTAAAAAAACCATACATGTGAGAAAAAAAGGATTTGTTCAAAGACATTTTAATATCTTGTGTTCTTATTTTTTATTATACCCCAACTGAGGGCAGTTGCCTACACCGTGGTTTCTACTCAATGAACTCTTGCACTTTGACCAACAAATGTTCACCGGAAGGAAAGAAAAATATACGAAGATAGTTATCACAAATCACCTTAATACCCTAGACAATTACCTAATGGCTGAAAAGTAAGAAGGCTACTAACTACAGAAAATGGATTATCACACATAACATACAATACATAACTCAGTAAACGAACTGTAGTTTTACAAACAGTGTGCGTCAAAGGTCCTGCCTGAGAAGCCAGAATCAAATGAATGCCACACATGTCCCATTTCTAAGAAGGTGAGAAATACCCTGGTAACCCGTTAATATCAAACCCGCATACCTATTATCTGTACCATACCGTCCTCTTTTGTTACCGTCATTTTATGCTTTATTACTTTATTAAAATCATAGTTATTACTTATAGAGATGTTATTGTCATTTTGCATACGCTGTCTATTTGTATATTGAATAATTTGAATATGGAACTTAACGTAGCTGACTTACTGCATTACTTTTCAATTCGAGCAAGACGAAAGAAAATATATTTCTAATTTTACGGCCTGCCTTATTGAAAAACGAATCGATAGAAAACTATACGTTTATATGTTACCTATCAAGCTAACAGCATACTAGTACTGTAGTAGTTACGTGTATAAAAGATACTCCTACGAACTAATGAAAAGCAATGAAAGTGAAATGATGATGTGCGTTATCATTATATTTCTCATCAACGATGCAACGATACTATAAAAACTTTGCTGCTGAATTGTTTTCCATAGTTTCAGTCTCACAATTTGCTCTTTTTCACTCGCACCTATATATCTCCAAAGGGGGCAGGTTGAAGTATTTTAGCATGCACTTTTAGGGGGCGAGTGGATGTATGGGGCTCCACCAAGATTTTCGGGGCTCAGGTTAACCTACAGTATTCCTGTTAATTGTAAAATCGAGCTTAAAATTTCTCACCGAAATAATCCCATAATCTATGCATGTTTTGTTACTGCTGTGGCATCGAGGCACTACTTATTACTAATGAGTTTATTTTGTTACTGCTGTGGCATCGAGGCACTACTTATTACCAATGAGTTTATTTTGTTACTACTGTGGCATCGAGGCACTACTTATTACTAATGAGTTTATTTTGTTACTGGTATGGCATCGAGGCACTACTTATTACCAATAAGTTTATTTTGTTACTACTGTGGCATCGAGGCACTACTTATTACTAATGAGTTTATTTTGTTACTGCTGTGGCATCGAGGCACTACTTATTACCAATGAGTTTATTTTGTTACTACTGTGGCATCGAGGCACTACTTATTACTAATGAGTTTATTTTGTTACTGGTATGGCATCAAGCACTACTTATTACCAATGAGTTTATTTTATTACAACTGTGGCATCGAGGCACTACTTATTACTAATGAGTTTATTTTGTTACTGCTATGGTATCGAGGCACTACTTATTACCAATGAGTTTATTTTGTTACTACTGTGGCATCGAGGCACTACTTATTACTAATGAGTTTATTTTGTTACTGGTATGGCATCGAGGCACTACTTATTACCAATGAGTTTATTTTGTTACTACTGTGGCATTGAGGCACTATTTATTACTAATGTGTTTATTTTGTTACTGCTGTGGCATCGAGGCACTACTTATTACTAATGTGTTTATTTTAATAAATGTTAGTACAAGTACAAACTTATAAATATTTATAAGAAAGCACCTGCAACAGAACCAGGCACAATTACATATAAAAAGAAAGCATTTTTATGATGTTCAATAAAAAGTTATGACTTTAGTAATACACGTTTGTTTCAACTCAACACAATTGGAGTTTTACTGTTCAATCAAAATACAACAACAATATCGATACAATATTGTAAGTATTGATCGTAAACATTTATTACGAGAATCATTATTCGACTGCAAGCTTTGTAGAACAGAAAAGAATATGAGAACTTGTAAGTTCCTTTATTCCTTTAAAATGTCGAATAACGGGCGTTTCAATCTCAAAGATTTCAAGAGACTATTAATATTGACAAAATTTTAGCTACCGTCTCGTCTGAAAGCTCCATCACGTCATTTAACAATGAAATTATCTTTAAAATATCGACATAAAGTAAATATCTGCAGACTGTTAGTGAGATGATCATAACTCCTAAGCTTTAACGCAAGGTTACAATAAGTATTTTCATGTTATAAACAAACATAGTTTTCATTATTTCTGTAAGAATATCTATAGGAATTTTATATCAAATAAAATCTGTAGGATTTTTTTTTTAATATATTTAGGACACGTCAATTTGACTTCACCTCACCTGATGGTAAGCTGAAGGTAAAGTCTCAGGAAAGAGGGTCACCATTACATACACGTACCATGTTAACAATGGTGGCACTCAGCTTGACGGCCTCATCAGAAGAGGATTGTCGTCGCAGCACCGCGTGACACCTACCGGTCCCACTAGTGCTGCGACCACAATCCCCCACACAATCCTTCAAGAACGTATCAAACCCATTGTCATCAAACTTAGACATCACGTAAAAATCTAGTTGTTACGGAGAGGTACTCGGGACGTGGCTTCAAGTAGCAAGGTAATTGGCAGTGGTCAAAATTATAGAATGTGACTTGCAACATTGTTTTGAATCTATTACATCTTGCTGTCCTCATCGATGTCCAAAGACTGAATGATACAAGGGATAAATTGTAATCAATTGCACCCTTTGCAATTGCAACTTCTTTGCACTAAATGTTTTGTATTGTAATTTTGTATTTAAATGAACTTCGTACATAATATTTTCATAGTCATGAGCATTAGAGCATAGATGAGCAAACTAACTAAAAAGAACGAATTAACGTTATTTACAACCTACATACTTCGAAATTCATAATATTACTGAAGTGTATACGTAACGATGATTCGAGGTTAGTCTATTGCAGAATTTAGTCGTATCTACGACTATTTAATCAGTTTATAGTAGTTACGAATGACGCATCCTAACTCACGGGGTCAAACTAGATGACCCTTTATCGGCTTAGCAGTTCAACCGCAGGGGTAATTAATGAACTTACTCATAGAAACATATTTTATAAGTAGTATTAGTATATTATACGCTAATAACTTTTATACGGCTTACTTACTGAACCAATTCAAATTATTATTTATAGACAGAATAGTTACCTAGTTATTAACCGACTTCAATAAGGAGGAGGTTCTAGGTTCGTCTTGGTCAGACTTAAAACCTGCCGTATGTTTGATTGCAATTGGTTAAGTAAACCGACCGAAAAAGATGACCGACCTCCGCGCGGGTGGAGATGCGAGCATCAGCTAGTTATAGTATAAATTACACGACGTCTCCTTTCAGAGGTCATGGCAACTTTCTTTTATATCCAGTATATGCGATGACGGAATGTTTTTGTATTTTGTTATATTTGAACGGTTTACGATGATGGATGGACACCGGCGTAAATTGAATTGGTACCCGCGTGAGACCGATGTGTATTACTTATGTCTATAATGTAATTTATCACGACTTTCAGAATGTTCAGCAAAGGAAAATATTGTAAGACAATGTTTTCACATTTTCGATACCCACCATATAGCTAAAGACCCTGGAGCAGTTTTTAATAGTTATTCAAAATTTTCTACAAATTTTTTAATCAACAAATCTAACTTTTGATCAACTTGGTCAGCCCGCGGCTCCACTCGCGTGGATGTCGGTTATCTCGACCAAACATAGCCTTTCCGTAGTCCTTTCCCAAGCTTTAGTCCATCTTTCTCTACTCTCTTTCTGGTTTAGACGTGAAAGCGTAACATACAGACAGAAGGAGATACTTTTGCATAAGTATGAAATATGGATTTAGAATTAGATTTTAAAACTTCAAAAATTAGATGAATATCTTAAAAGTGTTCCGTGTTGATGGAAAACGTAACAAGAGAATTTATTGTACTTAATTATTTCTTGTCCAACTTTCTAAAACGGTGTCCATCTCACGGAGGAACACTTAATATTTATTTAGTAACAGTGAACAAAAGCCTCGTAATTATGTCCGTTAAGAAATTTTATGATAATATGAAGTAAGGCAAATAGATGCACGGACCTTTTTAAACCTTATAGCAGACCATTTACTATAAGTTTCGTTGATATACATATTTTTGAAGTCAAAAACGAGAACATACTTTTATACTTTACACAACGTCCTAACTATCCCATTGAATTTTCATGTAATACTTTGTTTCAATAAACCCATTGTTTGCTACATTGAATTTTTCCATTCAGGTTTCTTAATTTGATTGCTGTTATTAGGAACACACTTTCCGAAAGTACAGATGTGGCCCTATCTTCCCACGATGTCTCTTAACAGCTAACACGTAGACATGGGTCAAACGTGCAAAGAACCTTAGATAACTTTAATCTTATGTGGAATGAGACACTTACTGGAGATAACGCACGCTTGCATTGTATATAGAGGTAGCGTTTGGGTCTAAAATAGTGTACCGTTTCTTGCTCGATGACTGGGCCTCATCAAGAGCTTTAAGGCCCAAGTTAACCTCACCACCTGCAAGTCGGTAAATCTACTAATTGACGGACGAGGCTCTGGCGCAGGCTTTTCTCTCGGCTTGGGGGGTTGGGTTGGGTTTCTTTTCCTCTCAGATTGGGTCACAAGGCTGTCGCTGCCGTAATAATCAAAAGAAACCTAACGATAGAAGAGGAGTAGGGGAGCAGATACCAGCCTCTACAGTTTAAGCTTCGAATGCAAACTGGAATGAAGCTCGGATGAAAAAGTATGTAATATGTATATAACAAGAACATTGCTTTAATCGCTTTAGCGAAAATGTAGTAAAAAAAATCTCCACCAATACATTAAGGTTTGAATGCAAACTGGAATGGAGCTCGGATGAAGAAGTAATATGTATATAACAAGAACATTGCTTTAATCGCTTTGGCGAAGATGTAGTAAAAAAAAATCTCCACCAATACATTCGATGCTTAAGTTAAGTAATTTTCATGCCATGTTTATTTTGTAAGACCACGTCATATAAATTTGACGTTCGAGTTACTTAATAACACGCAATATAATTGTAGATGCGTTAACACACTCCACTGAGGTGAGATGGCGAAACATACATGATGGATATTAATCAGTTTTGATCGCGTTGTTTACGAATTAGGTGCTATGTCTTATAATAAGTTTGCCAATGGTAATACTATGTATCTAAGTGATTCATGTTCGTGAAGTACCAATGCAATTATATTTAAGTTTTTTCGACACCTTAGTCTTTTCAATGGACTGCGGCGCGCCCGAGCATCCGTAATAATTACCCGACTAAAGCGCGTGTGTCCACGCGTCCGTAGTAATTACCAGACTACAGCACGCATGTCCACGCGACTGTAATAAGATTATACGTTTGCATGTCTATGTTGAGTATTTACGTATGTTCCACTGTAGCTCCTAAGTTACTGAACTGATTGTAATGAATGTGATGTAAATCAATTCCGTATCATGCTCTGGGTGCAATAGACTATATTTTATACTAATAACATCAACATAAAGGATGTTAGATCCAAAAATGTGGGGTCCAAAAATATTATTGGCCGTTGTATCGAGTGATATCAAATGAAAGGTATAATGGAATATACCAAGAGATACAAAATAATACAGGTTTTTAGTAAACTAGCTGATGCCCGTGGCTCCACCCGCGCGGAGGTAATTTTCGTTTTTTTAGTCATATCTCCGGTTCTACATAACCAATTGTAATCAAACATAAGGTATTTTTCAATTCTGACCAAAAAACCGCAAGAAAATCCGTTCAGTACTTTTTGCATCCATCGCGCACAAACAGATAAACAGACAAAAAAATATATTTTTGTTTTCGCAATCGTCCATTAAAAACAATTTTATAAATATCTCCTATGCTCAGACACAAATAATTTACAATGTTATAACAGTATAGACTTAAGCTATTTAAAATAATACTAGCGCCATCTATCGGTGGAGAGCTGGGACTATATTTTACTATTCTTAAAAATACTCTTTCACGTCTTAATTTTTTACCTTACTGGTTACAATTTAAACTTACTTACCGTCCGCAAAATTCCCGTGGATAAAATTCCTCGTCTGCGCAGGTCATTAATTGTATAGGACTTAAGAATTCATTAACGAGACTCTGCAAAGTCTGCAAAGGTTTCCATCGCTTAAGTAGGATTTTTGTTTCGTATTTTTATGTTTTCTTTGGGCTTTTGAAGCAAATCTCGTGATCTTATCATTTCTTTCTATCGAATTACAAGTAATTATTATAAATTAATGTTTCTGTACTGTTAACTTCATCTCTATATTATATTCAAATTAAACAAAGTAGGTTATTTTTAGATCTTACTGCCAATAAAAATTACTTTTGCCATTGACTTGCTCTTTTGTTTCACTGTAATAGTTAAGCCTTTTGTGCTACCTTACACCCCGGCGTCTGAAGACCTGAGACGGCGTGTGGTTTTAGTCGGTTCGAGTCCGACATAACCTCTCCGCTTGCCGGCGAAGGGTTAGCCGAGGGGATTTCCGCACGAAAAAAAAAAGTGATGGAAAAGGCAATGTCATCATTTGCTCAGAAAATCTATTAGATCGTATTGCATTTTCTTTCCTTTTCGCTTTGTGGGATAAAAATATTTCTAAACATAATAATATGTATGTTTTATATATGTATATGTTTTAGATACCCAGGTTCTGAAGTAGCAGTCAAACCAATAAAATTTACAAAAAATAATGCATCCGAGTACGTTGATCAGCATTCTAGAACCTATATTACAAGCTATGTTTAGTTTTCCGAAATTTTTCCTTACAATATTTATGATTGACACCGTGATGTGATCAGAGTTTATGTAGTCGCAGTTTGAACCCATTTTCTTTTTTTTTTTCGTGCGGAAATCCCCTCGCATACCCCCCCGCCGGCCAGCGGGGGCGGTTATGTCGGGCTTGAACCGACTAAAACCGCACGCCGTCTCGGGTCTACAGACGCCGGGGTGTAAGGTTGCCCATAGAGCATATTCCTGGCACCCCGACTGACCCTGGGCCATCTCCGGTTTCGAGATGGCCCCCTCGGGTTTGGGAACCACGGTGTCCCCGTCTTGCCCCGGTTTGGGCTCATGCTCGCAGAAGGAGGTGGCGGCGGCCCACGCGCTCGCGCTCCGCACCATTGCCGCAATCATGCTGCCAAGCGAGAGGACTCCCACCCCGATGGCTGCCACGAGGTCACGCCTGGGCACCTCCCACGCCGGGCAGTCCGCCAGCGTGTGCAGCCCTGAAGCCTCGCTCGCGTCACAGTGATGACACTCAGGCGTTGGCTCCTTCCTGATCCGATGCAGGTGGTCCCCGAAGCACCCCTTCCCGGAGATCACCTGCGTCAGTCGGTACGAGAGGCTTCCGTGTCGCCTCTCTAGCCAATCCTCCATGATGGGACTTACCGCCGCTATTGCGTCGTGCTCTGCGCTTGGTCGCCCAAGTCGGTCCTTCCACTCCACCACGATGGCCTGGCGAACCTGGGACTGCACGGCCTCGATTTCTCGATGCTCGGGGTTCAGTCCCTGCTCCCGTGCCTCCTTTCGCTACTGGTACAGATGCGAAAGGGCTCTCGCCTCCAGGTCCCATGGCGGAGTTCCGGCAATGAGACTCGCCGCCTCGAAGGAGATCGTGCGGTACCCGCGGATGACCCTGATGGCCATCACTCGCTGCGGAGCGCGCAGCATCCGCACACTTCCGGCCTTCAGGGCCTCCGCCCATATTGGGCACCCATACAGAGCCATGGACCGCACGATCCCCGCGTAGAGTCTCCTGCAGGAGTCATCGGGCCCCTTCATGTTGGGCAACAGCCGCGCCAGAGCGAGAGCTGTGTCCTTCAGTTTGGGGGCCAGACTTCGGATGTGCTCTCCGAAGTCCCATCGGCCGTCGAGCACGAACCCCAAATATTTCATTTGGGGCTTGATGCCGATCCGATTACCTCCCACGATGAGACTGGATCCCTCGGGTGGCTTGCTCCGAGGCCCATGAAAGATCAGGGCCTCGGTTTTATGCAGAGCCACCTCGAGACCCAGCCGCCGGATCCGCTCCACGACTTGGGTAACCACGGTCGTGGCCTTCAGGGTCGCTTCGGGGTACGTCGCTCCGCACGCCGTCACGAGCGTGTCGTCCGCGTAACACGTGACGGCGGCACCGTCTGCGAGCTCACCGCGAAGCACCCAGTCGTATCCGATGTTCCACAGGAGCGGGCCCAGGACCGATCCCTGCGGAACACCGCATGACATCTCACGCCGGCCGAGACCGGTCACGGTTGGGTAGAAGACGGTCGCAGTTTGAACCCTTATTGCTCGGAGTACAAATCCATCCACCGCAATTGCTAAAAGTAACATCTAGCACGTATGATTGTGAATACTTGTAAACGATTTTTGAATTTTCTTCCCGAACCTCATCACTTAAAAAGTAAAGAATCTTTCAATTTGAAAGAGGAAAAGGGATTTAGTATTTTCCAATAACGTTGATGCTAACGTCTCGTAAATATTTATTGGCCACGCACACAACGAAAGACGATTAAATCTTTCACACACTTCTCTTCATTGGATTTTTATTGCTCCCTTTAAAGTGCAAAATCACGGAAAGGAAAGAATCTCTTCAATGTGCCTTTAGTAACGGTTGCTATTGAGTTTTTACCTACCTCCAGTCTTGAAGTTCGTACAACGCTGTCTA
Source organism: Cybosia mesomella (assembly GCA_946251805.1). Classification (NCBI taxonomy): domain Eukaryota; kingdom Metazoa; phylum Arthropoda; class Insecta; order Lepidoptera; family Erebidae; genus Cybosia; species Cybosia mesomella. The sequence goes on from OX276406.1 coordinate 9,499,330, forward strand.
GATTGCTTCAATATATTTTATTCGGATTAAGAGTAGCGATTATGAGATTTTCTTTTTCATCAGGTTGTAAAAGTCAACTATCGTGACACAGAAGTGGATAAATTTTTCTTCATTGTTCTTCTGTAAGCGAAAGTTTGTATTTGTATTTTCATGTTTTCAATCTGATCAAATCAATTTTTTTTTGAGTAATCTGACAAAATTAGATCAACATTTTTATTAAAAAGTACTTTATGTGATGACCGATTGGTAACCTTATGGTGTAACGATGCTTAGATGTTCTTAATTTTATTCATATAATCTGTGAATTTATGAAGATGAAATTTTGTGAAATCTTTTCCTTTCAATCATTGACGTAGATGGTGACAGGTTTTAATATATCAATGACGTAAGTGTAGCCCCAAGACGTATGTATAGGAGAATTTCGAATATTATTTCGTATTCAGGTAGCTCAGGTGGTCAGATTATTTGCCCTGTAAAGGACTGGTCGCGGGTTCAAGTCCCGTATTGTGTGTTGACTTTTTTTCGATCTCAATAACCGTTTGAACACCTGAATGATTGGGAAATGTTTGCAAAAGGCTTTTCATATCTACTTGTACATTCGTACTTCAGTAATTGGCATATTATTGCCTACTACTGCTACATATAGACCTCTCCTAATCTATATATAAATAAAAATAAATTGCTGAAATGTATGTACACGCATAATATCCGAACGAATTCACTACATTGGATAATTCTTTTTTTGTGTTTGTTATTGTCAGGACAAGGTTTGTATGAAAGAAAAAATTAGGAATGACTACGGGCACAGATTACATAATATTATTCTACTACGGGTAAGGTGGCCATTGCGCGCAGTTAGTATAACATAAAATTATTATATAATTCTGTCTCTTAATAATGGTACTTTGATTGTCACGAACATTCTGTGTAATAAATTAATCATATCACAACATCAGCCAGGGTACAATATGACATAATACACTAATTAAAGCGACGCTGTTAATTTGAAATACTTTCGTTTCATAAATGTATATTCCTCAATGGTTTCATATTCAAAAGGTATAAATGATAGTAACTTTTGAAATCATCTTTCAACGTCTTTATTTATTAATACACAAATTTAATATATTGATTTATTTGTTTTGAACAAATAAAACAAAGACTGAATTATTGAACTAAAACTATTTTTAACAGATTCTATCGTGATTTATTTGATGTTATTTCATTTATTTACACAGTTACGGGCTTGTCGGAATCGGACCGACTAAAGCCACACGGTGTCCTCCCTAAGAGTCCATTGCAAGGCACCCCGGGTAAGCCTTCGAAAGGGTAACCCCAGGGTTACCGGCGGACTTTGGCCGCCATCGCGGCCTCGCCTATGGGGTCGGGTTTTATCCCGTGACAGTGAGTTGGCCTGCACCTGTAAGGACGACTAGCCGGCCGACTGCCATCCTCAGGCCCTGATCATGGAGGTCGGTGGTCCCGGGTACTTAACATTTCTTAAACCCTGACCTTTACCATATGAAGTTCACCTTAGCTTACCATCTGATCAGGCGGGGCGCAGTCATATTCTTAGATCAAATATTAAAAATACATATAGCGTAACTTGTGGATTGAGTGAGAGTGTTCAACACTGCCATCATCATACATCAAAACATCATCACCAACATATTTTAAACAAGTATTTATATAAAACATGACAAGTTTAATTACTCATTGTATTTACAATACAACGCATACTTACATAGAATTTTAACACCTCTTTTACGCTGTATAGGTTACATAAAAGAGATAAAACCATAAAGCCGCCGTTGCACTTGCGTTTTATAACACATTCAATACTTGATATTGTCGGAAGTTTACGCGAATATCACACATTGAAATGAAACTATTTTTGACGGATTCTATCGCGATTTATTTGATGTTATTTTATTATTTACATTGAACAGAATCTAAAGAAAATCGATTCCTACCAAGGATGCTCCGCAAGGCTATTGAAGTTAAAAATAATCCAATTATAATATAGAAGATGGTTGGAATGTACCACCAGCTTGGGACCCAGTCATTCGCTTAGTTAATTATAAGACAATAATATTCCAATAGAACATGACTTCATGACACTGTGAGCTCATTCTGCGTAATTAGTAACATCAATAATTCAGCATAGGTACTTTGAGATAACATACACTGCAAACTACAAGACAACCACTACCCTTTGTCTCCCCGTGACCATGGCTACTAAAAAGCAATAATAAAATAACATCAAATAAATCGCGATAGAATCGGTAAAAATAGTTTTATTTCAACATTCAATACTCTTTAAACGGTGAACCTGAGAGCTCTCAAACCCTTTTTTCATACATTACGTTACAGTTTAAACCACGTCTGTTACTCAAATGATCTAATTTAAACTTTGACTCGAGGAGCTCATGCATATTATATAAACTAACTTGAAATACAACTCTAACTTCGCTAGGTATTGGAGGTAACATATTTACATATTTGAAATTATGTATTCTGTTAGAGTTTATTTTAGAGTCAAAACTACTCGGAGGACGAAGTAAGTACGTTGATTTCACACATAATTGTGACCGTCATAGAATATTAACGAATAATAAAACAAAGGTAGTTAAAACAGAATAATAAAATAGTATTGTAAGTCATAAAAAGGTAAGGAGTGATTTAAGAATTTTTATTTATTTATAAATCGCCCTCTGTACCTAAGGGCCTGCAGAGGCTTCTACGTTGATTTCGATCCATATTCAAATGTATGACTATTTTTATAACAAACCAAAGTATTCACTGTACATAATGCAATAAGATGAAATAGAAGTAGAATTCACAAGATCCTACTATCCTACTTATAATATTATAAATGTGAAAATTTGTGCAGATGTTTGGATATTTGTAACTCAATCGCGTTCTAACAGCTGAACGCATCTGGCTAAATTTGGGACAGGGATAGATTATAGCCTAGAATAACAAATAGGCTACCTTTTATGCCTCGAATTCTCATGGGCAGCGGGAACGGGATCATAATTCCACACAAGCGAAGCAGCGGGCAGCAGCTAATATTAAATAAATAAATAATGAATCTAAGACATACACAACGCCATCTAGATCCTAACTTAGCATAGCTGTGGGTTCTAGAATTGGGATAAACATACTAATTTAAACTTTTTGTAAATAAATACACTTATGGCGCTTAAGTGTAACAAGAAATGTGCTACTTTGTGGCAAAATATATTTAAACGAGTTTCTTCATGCGTATGCCAATCCTAGTTACCTATCCCTGTACCATGTTTTAGCCATATCTGTTCAGCTGTTAGAGCGTGATTGAGTAACAAACATCCAAACATTCAAACATCTTCAAAAACAAAATCTTCATGAAAAGACATTCACGAAACAAATTCGGCTGATAAGGTAACCAACATAACTTGATTCTAAGACGAAACGAAGTTTGCCTGGTCAGCTACAGTCCTAATAATCTAAAGAGTGCATTTTGACACATGGGATTGACACAAAATAGACACAGAACGTAAAACCCGCACGATTCAAACGAAAATAAGACAATTCTAAAACAATTTTTAAATTAGTATAATTGATTTGAAGGAATTTAATGCGACATATTTCAGTTAAAATTTCTACAATTAATTCCAAAAAAAATCCGTTCCCGCAGGGGGAACGCACAGGTAGATTTCGTTTTTAACACGCATTTTTAACATGTTTATTTTTTTTTTCTCAAAAACGGTAACTTCTAGCGAAAAACTTTTCAGACATTTATTTTAGACTTAAAAATGGCCTATCGATTAAAAATGTTTCCGACGGCAAGAATGTTCACCGGTTAGAAATTATGATTTTTTTCCTGAAAAATTTTGGTTTTTTCCCCCTCCACTTTTAGTTAAAGTTTTAATCTTATAGGTTTATAATTAAAAGTTGTTGGTATTCATGTAGACTATTGGATAAAATTAGAACGGTTCGAATATCTTTCATGGAACGTGAAATTTTGAGGAAAAACTGATTTCACAAAAAGTGAGGCCATACCGTCCCCTTAGGCCGGATTCTACCCGTTCACGAACTTAAACTAAGTTTACACCCAAGCAATTTTTGACCACAGTTTGAAAGCGATCGGGGCAAAAATGCGACCGTGAGAGTGCCGCAAATTTTGGGAAGTGGAACCATACATACATATATATGTATATATAAACTTTTTGACCAGTGGTCATTTCGGACTCAGGGGGTCATAACTAGACCTCCTATGAAGATTTTTTTTTAAATTCGACACAAGAAACCAATAGGTAGATCGATTTCATCGAAATCTATCTAATATGAAGGGATTCTTTATTTCTGCGAAACGTCCTAAAAAGGTTACGTCCTAATATTTTCATTATGGAATTTTAGTGTTGTTACATTTTAATCGTTACGGTGGTAAATATTAATCGGTTCATATGACAAATCGTAAGTTAACTTACGAGTAGCTAAACCACGAGTGTTCTTATGGCTTAGACTATAGCTCAACTCATTCCAAATCCTAGGTTCTAGTGTTTACATTAGTAGAATAACCTGATACTACAACTTTCTTAATCTGCGTATGTTACATTAATTGCTGCCACATTAAACACTAAAAGCCACGTTGGACAAAGTTATTTCAAGCATCAGAATTTTGAACGTTGCAAGTATGTTTGAACTGAATGCACTCTGAAAACTGTAAAGTCCCATTAGCACGTGGTTTGGCTTCTAATCGAACGGAAGTGGCGCAATATCCGAAATGTAAACTGCAGCGTGAGCAGGGACTAGTATTACTAATGCATTTCAAATTTGTCTAGTAGTATTAGTATGCATGTGGCAAATTAGTGGATCTTAAAATTATTTTAGAAAATGTCACAAGCTGTAGACCCGCCATGAAATGTACATACGCAATTGTGGGCCCGCACGAAACACGAAAGAAGTGTAATTTAGGCACCATGAAGTTACTTCGGGTTTCATTCTTTCGGAAGAAACCATAAAGTACGTTCGGAAGTGAATCAAACATATCAAGGAGGTTTTCATTTACAATGTTTTCCTATTAAAACATGACTTCTTATCAACTAACATATAAAAAAATATATTCCTTTGTATTGGATTATGATAACCTTTGGACCTTTTGAAGTAAGTAGTATAGTATCGTTTTTTAATTTAAATTTTATTTTGGCGGGCTGTAAAAATTCCTAATTTTACGGTTTTGGGTCGTTTCCTGGTAGAGTTTAGACCCAATAAACTGTCATGTACCGTCTTTGGGCCCGATTGCGGGATAAGTGCGTTTCATGGTACCGATTGCCCGAAATTTCGTTCCACAATTGCGGGTGTACATTTCATGGTAGACCTACTGATTTCAACATAATTTGGTATGAATATGTATATCCTGCAAAGGGTGTTTAGTGGTCCTACCAAGATCTTTGATGATGTTAATAACCGCCAATTATACATAGAACTTGTAAGAATTCTTTGTTGGTGTATAAATCTATTTTATTTACATTTACTTGGACCGTTAACTAACCCACATATTCTTTAGCATTAAAATAGTCGCTCTTAGTAAGTTTCCGATATGGTTCACAGTGCCGTTACTTTGCTACTATAACACATTCTACACGTGAAATGACCACGAAAGTAGTTTTAATTTAAATATAATTCAGTTCACCCTCAGGATACATTGAGAGATCTAATATAACTAGATCTGCAAGGCGAATCGCTGCTTGCAATGTTGAGCTGAGTTAGACATCGTGAATCAGATTTTGAAAATTTTGAACAGTGATCATTCCTCCGTGGCAATCCGATTTTGAAAATTCTTTTTGAAAGTCACAACTCTGGACATGCTTTCTGAGCATGTAAAGTTTGGTCACAGTGTCTCGAGCGGTTATTATGTAATTCCATCTGGATTTTTTTTAACGGTGATCATTCCTCTGTGGTAGCATTAATTTTTTCAAAATATATCCATAAACCCTCCTCTGATTGACCTCTTTAATCATGCCAAATTTGGTTCTGATTGGATTAGTAGTTTAGGAGGAGACCTGTGACAACGAAAATCCTGAAGTCTCGTATGAGGAGCTTTCGCTCCACTTCGTCTCACTCAGCTCAATCATTCTAAAAACTTTTAACAGTGACTTTTGGTACATAGGATACTACTGTCAAGTCGTAGCACCATAGAACAGTCACGAGAAGCAAATTAAAGTGTATAAACTGTTATGATGTATAAACGGTTTTCAGTATTATGAAAAGCCATTAAAATGAACGCTTAAATTGTTATATTTTAAACCCATATTTTTAGTGATGAGCGTAAACTGTGCTTCAAATTTCATATTTATTGACAGGCAACGGCGTTGTCATTTACCTGCACAGCCCGTGCGCGATATTAAAAAAATAATGACGCATTTTCATGCACGCGTTGTTTAATGTCCGTACAATTTTACGTCAAGATTTAATGCTCCATATGAATGGAGAGCGCAGTGACTCTGGCAAGCTTTAGGGGAGGCCTATGCTGGGAAGCAAGACAATCTTAACGCAACCGGTGTCAACATCGACTAGATTACTTTAGTTATAAGATTGTAAGATTGTAAGATTGTTAAATAAAGGCTATTATTATATGAATGGAGATTTATACTCACCACTGATATTTTCACGCCCATTAATGACGCACAATTAAAATAGTTACGGAAGCTATGCTCATATTTTGATTTTTAGTATATTTTGAATAAAAAAATAAATGCCAGTAAGTACACATTTCTCTTTGAAACTTGAAAGTTACATGATTTTGGGGATTTTTATTGGAACCAACCCATAGTAATTTTAATTGCTTCAAATTTATTGATGCAATGGATTTTGTTGTTTAAGGCAAATCGGAGAAATGTCATTTGTTTAAGCAAATAATGTTGATTTGGAAGCGTCTGAAACTTAGTGGTTAAGGAGCCGGCCCTAGGATCGAGATGTTCCTGGTTCGAAGCCTGGCGAATATTCGACACTACCGCCGTGAACCCACTCTTAACTCAAGCAATTTAGCCTAGCAAAAGGTTAGGGGCAATACTGGTACCTAGTATAAGTTACTAATATTCTAAAAAATAAATAATGTATCAGGTATACTATTAAATAAAGGTCTCACAAAACATACACGCCGCTCGTAAAGAACTCCACACCTCATCTGAAATTATCCGACTTATCATTCATCATCATCATCATCAACCTATTCTAGTCCACTGCTGGACATAGATCTCCCCTAATGAGCGCCATAGCACCCTGTCTTCAGCTCGCCGCATCCAGCATCTTCCCGCAGTCTTTCGCAGATCGTCATCCCTGGCCTGACTTAACATTATGAAAAAAAAAATCTTGTGATATTTCACCATTTAAGTAATTTTAATTAATTTATACCACCCACAAAAATTTTCAAAAAGAAGAAATGCCTATCCGGAAATTGAACTAGTATCCTGGGGAGAGACACCAATGGTTTGTCCACGCGGCTGATACGTATTAACATAACATAACATAACTTCACGCCTGTATCCCCGAAGGGGTAGGCAGATGTGTATTACACACTCACGATTCGCCAGTTATGTTGAGGTCCCAATGTAATAGGGGGCGAGCCTATTGCCATCTACCGGGCACATTATTAAGCGAGCGATAATTATCATTTATTAATGCACACATAACTACGAAAAGTTAGAGGTGTGTGCCCGGGCAACTGGGGATCGAACTCGAGACCTCGTCTCAGCAGTCCGTTACGTATGCCACTGGGCTATCGCCGCTCTCTACGTATATGTTTGGGAAACCAGTTTTAATCACATTCGTAATGTAAATAGTTATTGAATTTCAATTGGGTAACATAGAAGAACAAATGGGTGTATGGGAAACCTCACCATGACCCATAGAGCCAAGTCAACCTCACCTTCAAGCCGGTACACCTGCTGAGGCTCCGTGGCAAGCTTCCCTCTCGGGGTGTTGAGGTTAGTCGGTAGTCGCTTCCATAACAGCCGCATAAGTCAATACTAAAGGAGGAGGGAAAGCGGACCCCGGACTCAGAAGTAAAAGCCTCTGATGCTACCGGGAAAACACTAAGATGATGCTGATGAAAAAAAAAACACTGGCACTTCAGTAGGGCCAACAGAAGTGAAAACACGAAAAAAATGTATTCTTATTAATATATTCTTCTTTATATTATAAAAATATATATTTCAGAGCCATCTATGTTGTTCATTATGAATCAGTTGAAAACTTCATGGAGGTCAAAACTAAATAGTTCATCAGCCACGACAAAGATGGCAGTCTTATAAAAACTACTCTCCCTCCGTCTTACGAATTTTCGATCAGGACACGTGTCCTGACGCGAGTTTAACCTTTTTCACCCATTACAAAAAAGTGCACAACGCCGCTAAAGAAGTTTTCAATTCAAGAAACTTACGTAAAATGACACAAACTAAAATTTATCAGTCAACACGAACGCAAGAGTTCACATTACGGTTGATTAATCCAAATAAAGGGGCAGTTTGTTCTGTTCATTCCGTAACTGTATGTTTACATCCATTCTTATACAGTTATCTGAACCCAAAGCAAGCGGTACATTGAGCATTGCAATTAATTTTCACGTTAGCCTGAATCATTAGTGGCACATCGAAAATCCGATATTCCGAAATGTCGATCACCGTTGAGGATAGCATGTGTGAAAGTGAATAGCGTTTACTAGCAAACTGGTTAGCAGTAAGCATTCGTATCTATTTAAATGGTTGGCAGAAGAAAATGGTTCTGATACTATGTTTATTGCCTCTTACTTATAATCGGTTTTATTTTTCGCATTGTTGTCTTCATGAAGAAAAGAGGGTAAACGAAAACGGGGTGAATAAAAAACAAAATTAAATGTAGCGAGGATAGACTTCCCGTGGTCTCCCCGACCGTACGTAGTACTCCTGAGTAGTCTGTGTTTCCCGAAAACTATAACGTACCGAAAACCATAACGGACCGTAACGTAACGAACCGAAAGTCTTCAAATACCGAGTGAATGCTTCTAGGTAAGCATGTTCTTATCAATAAGTTAGATAAAAAGAGTAAATCTTTGCCTCCTGTGCAAATGATATGAGCATCATGTATACGATACAAGACTTATATCATTTTGCACAGGAAACGTAAAAATGTATGATGCTTACATACTAGAAGGTGGCTTCATCCCTACTTGTGTTGACCTAATTCATTTTGATACTTTAATCTAGAAATATGTGCAATCATCATCCACCTTTTACGCTGACTGTACATTAACATGCTCGTTATGACTGTAATTAAATTTAGTGATGTGTAAATCCGATACTAGTAGAAACTAAATTGAGTTATCGTTATCTCGCCAGTTATTCGATACGAACTAATAGATAAACTCGTAACATAGTAAGTTAGTTCCGAAACCGATAACAGTACGATCGTACGTCAACTAATGAAATGAAACGTTGCCGGATATTACAAGTCAGTTCCAGAAGATGAAGCCAATTTAACCCATTCCGTGCGTTCCTATCTATTTTCATAGTAAGTATTGGATATATTGACATATGAGACTTTGATTGAATGTTAATAGTTTAACTGAACGTAGGATTAATCAACTGCAGTTCCTGTATTGAATGAAGTATTTAGATTGAAAGCCATTCCTAACTTCGTTGGGAAATGGCTCGAAGGACGAGTTACTGTATTGAAATACACCAAAATGTATAAGATATCTACTAGATGTCTCGTTATAACCCGTTAAAAGTACATTTGGGGTATATGGGATCCTATTAATATCTTCTAGGCCCAAGTTAACCTCACCTGCAAGCCGTTACATCAGCTGGGATGCTACAGTCACCCTCTCGAAATAGAAGAGCGTTCTCTTGGCTCCAAAGTGCAAACTTCGGATACAAACGTGATTAACGCACGTATGTTGATGACTAGCTGTCCCATCTCGGTAACAAACCGATTTTTAAAATCAAAATATTGTAATCTGAAGAACGGTTTGGCAGTGCATACAATATTATCAAACGGACAAACATTGATTTTATATATTTGTTATCCTGATGTATTATTTTTGTTTTACATTACTCATGATAATTTTTTAATTGCTCTGTGGCAGCCGTGATTCTACAATCACAGCTGCCACAGTGCAATTAAAAAGTTTGTTCGTTTTATATTTTTAGTAATAAACTGTTCCTTAAGTTTCAGTTTCCTTAGCAGCAGCTATGATCACGGAGAGATTCTAAAAATAACAAAAAAATACATAAACCTGAAAAATTGAATTTATTTACATTTCTCATATTTATATTAACTTTCGAACATAACGAATTGTTTTTGTAGATTCTGAGAGAGGTTTAGATCATGTATTAACAGAACGATGGTAAACGAGTTATTTATGAATAATGAACAAAATAATTTTGTGAAAAGCTAATAAACCTAAGTATTATTATATAATTACTAAACCGAATGAATGAATCTTGATCACGATTTATTCATTCGTTTTCTATGAACATTCAAAATTTATCACTGCGACGTGATTCGTGGCTACGGTCGGAACAAGCAAAAGGATTTATACGAATTACCTGTGCGATGGAAAATGCAGAGAAAAGTAGAAAATAGTAACAAAATTGTTCCGTCTCTTTCCGTTCCGTTTTCCGTCTCCACCTTGGCAGCAAAGTGCTTGGATTTGAGGCTGAATTAAATGCATTTATGTTCACCGGTGAATATCAAACCATTTTAATTTAATTTAATTTAAACTGCACATTTTACTCAATGAGGTTTATTGATAAAATCCAGCCTCAGTGATAGTCCTTGTAACTTGAAATAAATATTATTTAGAACAGGCTATGCTCTAAAACCAGCCAGCTTTATAACATTACCTACTATGTACTTGTGTTATAGACCACAAATTAAAATATTTGTCAAAATGATTTAATGTACAAAACTATAAGGTTTAGTGTCAAAACTCCAATTGCATCTAAACGTTTGTGATACAGATAGTTTCACGTCATTAGTGTCGTTCACGTCTAGTCTCCTAAAAAGTCAAATATGCTAGTGTCCTATTACGTCCAGTCGTATCTATGTGGTATTTGTTCCCTCAACCTCTCAATTGTAAGAACGCTACCTTAAGCATTTGTACCTTCCCAACAAAACGGGATGAAAAAATTGAAACCATTTATTGGATCGAAAATCAATTAGGCTTAAGGTCGAATGATACCAGTAAGGCTTTTTCCAAATCACTTTTCACTTAACCAACATTCCATGATAAAGGTTTTCCTTAAATCCCGGTGAAACTCAATTGGTTGGGTGTTCCCAATGTAAATGTTTGTACGGTAAACGTTTTCTGGAGTTCCAGTGACCACAATCAAGTAGGTATAGCAACTTAATTTACCCAGGAAATATCTTTATAACCCCCGACGCAAAAATGACGGGTGTTATAACGTGTCTGTGTGTGTGTCTGTCTGTGGCATCGTAGCTCGCCGACCGACCAACCGACTTTGATTTTGTTTTTTTTTTGTTTGTTTTAAAGGTGAATTAGTCGGGAGTGTTATTAGTTATAACGGGGGATTTTTAATTCTGCATATATCTTATACTACAATATACTACTAATATTATAAATATGAAAGTTTGTGAAGATGTTTGGATGTTTGTTACTCAATTACGCTGTAACGGCTGAATGAATCTGGCTGAAATTTCGTACGTATTTAGTCTGGAATAACATATAGGTTAGTTATCCCTGGAAAATGTTCCCATGGGAAGTGGGAACGGGATCCAAATTCTACGCGATTCTATGTTTGGAATGTCGAATGGATGGATGTTTGTTACTAAATCCCGTTAGAATGGCTGAATTAATGTAATTGAAATGTAGCACAGAGATAGATTTTACAGTATGGAAAATCAAATAGACTAATATATTCCGGGCATAGGTTCCTGTGGGTTGCGGGCACTGGATCAGTATTTTTCGCTGACAGAATCGCGAGCAACAGCTCGTATTCTCAATACATTTTTATAAAGGAAATTTAAATATTTAAGTACTTAAATACTGCCAGTTGTGCAGTATTTGTGCAATGATGTATTGCAGAAACATACAGTTTAAGAAAGCAAGCCCTAATAAATGGTTTCATGAAAAATATAATCGGAAATATTAATTGTCGTCAACGTAAAAATACATAGTGGACGTAAAATGTTAATAAATTTCATTCGAAACTTTTAATTAAAATTGTCTTTTTAAAAAAAATACCTCGGTTTGTACAAATCCTTTGTTCTGATTTGTGTAATTATTTTACATACATTCTCTTTCTGCAGTGTAACAACGTAGTATGTGTGGGGTATGGTAGCTTAATAGGAAGAGGAATACAGATATACGAGAATGGTGTAGCCTGAAAGAGAATGTTCTATCAAGAATTGAAAAGGGTATGCTAAGGTGGTTTTCGTAAATAGAACGAATGAGTACTAAGCGATTGACATATCAAGTATATAAGGCAAATGTAAGTGGGCAGGCAAGCCCGGGTGATCTCGCAGAACATACACTGATCAAATTAATGAGGTATTGAAAAAAGGGCAGGTCAAATGCACTCGAAACCAGCGGGCCTGCATGAAAGGTTTAATGTCAGTAGAGGAAGCTTGTGATGTATGTAGGGACAGAAGCAGATAACGAGCTGTTGTCTCTGCCTACCCCGGAGGGAAAAAGGCGTGAGTAAATGCATGTATGTATCAATAAATAAAAAGTATATTTACAATGTAGGCTGTAACAAATAGCTGTGACTTGTCTTGTGCTGATATGAAACCAGCTAAAGTTGAATATATAGGTCATTCTATCTCCACGTAAAAGATAATAAATTTTCTTTACAGTTTCTCGTTAGGAAATAACACTTATTTTATAAACTTTATTGCTGAAACATGGTCTGAAACAAAACTCGTTTCTCCAAGAGTTTATTGACCACAACTTTGCTATTAAAACTATTACAAGGAGTTTGCAGGTTTTTAACTACTTTGTGCAATCACTGTAAATTGTGATGTATAGTAAAGTTCTGCTTTAAAATAATAATTCTTCATATGAGAAACTTATTAAATAACTCGTTGCATGTACATGTTAAATAGTTCCGTCATATACATGATAATATTAAATGCATCCGTTTACAAAAAAAATTGTATTCACTTCGGTGAAAAAGACCAAAATATAAAAAGAAATGACTATTACTTTTAACATCAATATTTTGCACGCTCTAAAAGCAAAACGTGACTTATCGCTTGATGTTCATTATTTACACCTTCTATAATTACTAGCTAACAAGCTAAAAAAATTTATCTTACTTGATCTTATTGTAACAAAATTTACAATGAAAAAACTCTTTAAAAAAAAAATTACAATAAGCTTGTACCGTACAACTTTCAAGTTTTTTCTCTGTGCTCAAATTGCGCTACAAACTTCTGAAATCAGCATAAAACTTGCATAAAATTATTATTTTTGTTTTAGTACAACAGATTTTTTAAATAAAATATTGTATGTAAAAAAGATTTTTTAATGATTATTTTATTTTCTACTTTTTAGTTATTAGTGTTAGCCATGTACACACCAAAGTGCTTGCCTCGACAAGCCAAAGGAGTTCAACACCATAAGTCTATCTTGTTTAATTCCAGACCACCCTGGTCTGAAGATCTGGCCCTGAAGATGGAGCCTCTCCATCTTCAGACCTTGGACATCATATACTACTAGAGTGTTTACCGAGACAAAAGAAATGAGCCCAAACTTGATAGGTTAATCTTGTTAAGTTTAGGAATTCCTATTGCCGCCTTCCTACTTCATCATCAGACCCTGAATACTATAACATCAGGGAGTTTGTCAAGACAAAACCAATGAGTCCAAACTCGATACATTTATATTATTTAGTTTAGGACTTCCTATAGCCACATTCCTACTCCATCATCAGACCCTGAATACCAATATCAGAGGGTTGTCAAGACAAAACGAATGAGCCGAAACTAGACAGGTTTGTCTTGTTTATTTTGGGAAGTTCCTATGACCACCTTTCTAATCCATCATCAGACCAGTTCCATGGTGCCATATTCATGCATTGTCATCCAAACTAAATGTGCATGCAAAATTTCATCTCAATCGATTGAGGATAACTGCCTCAAAATTTAATTGCACAATTTGACCCGAACTAACATACATAGTTACAAACAAACACATACATCAGTGGCGAGGGCTCCATATATGCCGATTTCTTACGGCTTCCCTTTGCAGAGATGCAAAACCCAAAGCATGAGCTTCATCAACAGGCCTTTTCTAAAAGCCACCATTATCATACAATGTAAGACATTGTCCTATACATCAATGCTTAAGTTACGTGTAGTTATAGTGAAGGTGGTAAGAGTCGAAACATTGATCGTCGATTTCCTTTTCACCGGCTTCCCTTATAAATAAATAAAGGCTTCTAAAAATGCCATTTATCAAAATAACAAGCTTTATCCATATTTTATGAGAATATTCATTAAATTTCTTCGCTTTAACTACGCACATAAAGCCATCCATCTGTCATAATATAATCATTTTGGTAAAAACACCTTGTGACATATCGTTTCCGTTACTTCCCATTAACATCGCTCCAATATTTACACACGCATATAAAAACAGAGTGAATACTCTGTCAACATCCTTGAGGTCCAAGTTAACTTCACGTGAAAGTCGTTGCACCAACTAAACAACGGATGAGACTCCGACACAAGCTTTCCTCTCAGGGTTGGGAGTCGTTCCCGGGAAAGCCGATATACCAATCAAAAACAATAACCAAACCTCGTACTCTAAAGTACAAACTTTGAACTGGGAACTCGCAATGAGGATGATTATGAAAATATATTGTACATCAAATTATAACAAAACATGTAACCATACTTAAGCTATTCGAAGAGAATTACAATAATAACCGTGGGAAGAGTTGTTTGCAATATTTGGAGGGCGTATAGAACGAAAATATCTACCCATTGAATATAAATGAGAAAATTTAATTGGAAACAAGGAATAAATTTTCGGAACACCTCAGAGATGTATTATGCAAATAACATTGTGAGTGCTTTATTTAAAAGTATTTCCGAGCTGATTATTACCGAGACTTTGTAGTGTTAGCACGGTCAGTAATAAAAACTGAAAAACAAGAAAAACCTTACTCCTGATAAATCTCTTAAGACAGAAATGTATTAACATCCAAGTTTCAGCAATTACTCGGTCACACGTAGTGCGAGCGAACCTATTGCTGTCAAATATCTAAGCGCACGGGAGTGCGCCAGCCAAGTTCCAGCAACAGGCCGCGCGCATGCCGTGCTAGGTTAATTTAATTATATAAATAATAAATTTAGTTATACAATAAATCAAGTGTTACATACAGCACGAAAACCTGCCAAGTTCAAATTTAGAAGTATTATAATTTTAGATATTTTTAACCAAGTACCTATGTATTTTCATAACTATACCATATTTTAAGTTGGGTGTATGGTAAAGTGAATTTCGGCCAGATGGACCGTTGACGTGAATACGGTGGCGGGTAGTGGCGGGTAGTGGCTGGATGCGGAAGGCGGAGGACTGGGTGTGGTGTCGAGTCTTGAGAATGGCAAATGTTTAGGTTGTTGATGATCTATGTTTATATATGATTATGATCGATTTTATAGTGCATCTAAACTTGGCATTGGATTGGATTACAACCCTTTTTTAGGCGAAGAATTAACCGACAGGAACTTGGCCCCCTTTTTAAAAGGTATGTTTTTCGTGGGATTCACTTTTTCCGAACTCCGTACTGCTTGACATTAATATTCCAAACAACCAATGGCACACGTTCAGTTCCGTCAACAAACATACATTTTATAAAAATAAAAATTATACTGTTTTCAAACTAACTTAAAATTTTAATTTTACCTAAAAATAAACAGTTGCTTCAAAACTGTCATTAAATAAACAACAAAAGGTGAAACAATTTGAGGTAGGCCTTGAGCAGTACGATAAAATACGATGGATAAAAAAAGTTGTATAGTTATATTTTACTGTGGTCATTAGTTTTTTTTTTGCTGACGACACCATTAGTAGTAATTTAGTAGAAAATTACGTTATGAATATCAATACTAAGACTTACATCGTAATTAATTTGCAGATGAAATTAATTAGATTAGTTATAGACAGATATCCAAGACTATGCATTTCTATTTTAAAACCTATTGTGACGTATGAGCACATGAGCTATACAGAATAAAAATTGCAAAAAATGCCTCCTTAAGTTTTATGTCGCTCTGTATCTCCATTCTCGTATATTTCAGAGAGCACGATGAAAAAAAGTTTTGCGTTTTGAAGCAACAAATAAATATTCTACGACATTCTACACAGCACTTTCTATACCCAAAGTAAGCATAGTTTAACTAGCTTGTGTTATGGTTTCCAGAATGCGGATAAACATACTTATATACCTTTTTTTTGTAAATACATACACATTATACATAGAAACACCCAGACCAATGCAAATATACATATTCATGCATACAAATATTTGCACTGAGCGGGAATCGAACCCGCGCCCCCTGTCGTAGCAGTCGAATGCACTACCGCTACGCCACAGAGGCCGTCGAAGCAATAGTTATGATCTGGTATAGAAGTCCATTCGAACCAACCCATTGGTGCGCTGCGTACGCGAAAATATTTGTTTAAACTTACCTCAATAGACGAGGGTTCTTTCTCTTTAGTTTCTTTTACAGCCATTAGATGTCACTTAATAGAGAGGTTTGCTCAGGCCCGTACGTAAGCCTGATCGGTTCCTTTAAGTTCGTTTAAATATTAATCTCTGTACGGTAAACTAGCTTCAGTCACAATAGCTTCTTAATAACAAGTGATGAATATTTTTCTATTTTTATAAATGTTGTGTCATGTGGTTACAACAAACCCATAGCACATAGCTTTAGTTGTATTGCCTACTAGCTGTTGCCCGCGACTTCGTACGCGTTAAGTTTGGAATAGATCAATGTATTTTAATTCTGCAGTATCGATAGTAACTGCTACTAACGTAAGTATTAAGTCATTTTTTTAACAGGCTGGATGAGGTAAATCGGTCGGTTTTTTTTTCTTTTTTTTATTGTTTTTTAATATATATTTTTTTTATTTTACCAGTTTTTTTTGTTTCAAATACATATTTTGTCGATACGAAGTCATCTCACCAAATTCAGAGACCTAATATTGTGACACCTTATATAATGTTAATTTGGAACTATTTAGAAGGAGGAAACGGAAGTCACTACTTAACTTAAGTAAATGGAAGCTAAAAGCAGAAACAAATTGTTTTCCTTGGGTAACATGAGCGCATTGCGTTGTGTTAGTCTATCCATTAGATATATCAACTTGTTTTATACGTACATGCCTACTACTCGTATATAGGCAGAATTTGCCAACGACAACTAAACAGATTGAAAGATTAAAATATGAAAGATAGAAGTTGTTAAACTTTTAACCATATTGGAAATGCCATTTTAATTAAATTCATAGAATATATTTTAATACATTATATTAATTTCATTTATTAATCACACGCTCAGCATATGATTTTGTTTTATATAATCTCCATGTGGATTAATTGTGTTTAATTAACTTATTAATTTCATTAATTAATGCTTTATCATGAAGTACACTTTGTGATTCATTTTCAACTTGGTCATGCAACAATTAAAAAACGAAAATGAACAACGGACTACGTGAAATATGCTACGTATTATTATATCAATACCTATACTTACGTTCTTTTAAAATATTATTATTGTATATTTAATGTTAATTGATTTTAATTTTTGCATGCCATCTTTGATGAAATACGCTAAGCTGCTTATTGTAATAACTGTACATTCTAACATCCAAATTGTCTTGTATTTCGTGCAAATATATTATCATTTATCCATTCATCCTACCTATTGTATTTTCCTGAAAAAGAAACATTACCCTTGCGAGTTTTTTTTCTACTCAGATAAAAATTAGGCTAAAATTTCTAGAAAGAAAAATATTTTATTAAGATACGCACAATGAAAACAAAGGGAGATTCAGGTAGTTTTATTGTCAGGGCACAGAAGATATGCAGGAGAAGTTGAGAAGAGAGTAAATGTGGAAAATAACTTTAAATTCGATGCCCAATGCTTGGTTACTCATAATGGTGTGTATGTTCCCCCCTTAATATAGACTACTAGCTGTTGCCCGCAGCTCCGCCTTCTCCGTCTTCTTCAGAATTCTGATCCCGTTCCCACTTCCCATAGGAAACTATTTCAGGGATAATAAGTAGCCTATGTGTTATTCTAGACTATAATCTATCCCTGTACCATTTTTGAGTGAAAGAGTAACAAACATCCATACTTAAAAACTTTCGTGTTTATTATATTAGTAGGAAATAGGATAGAGAGTCGACAAATGCTTGAGTATAATAGAAAAGATGTTAAAGATAAAATCAAAACATTTAGATAAAATCGCGTTCCTTGTTCAAGAGTTTCAAGGTTAATTCGAGGTTAGAATATTTTCAAGAAAGCAGCTCTAGTTTTTTTTTTCAGAAAAAAAATAAATTTCTTGAAAAATGATACTTAGTGAAATTGGAAAAACATGCCCAATGTTCGTTTTCTTGAATGTTAATTAGGAACACTAGTAAGAAGTTTTATTTTTTATTCACAGTTGTTACAGTACAACGTTTTTATAATCGTTACAATAACTAGTTACGGCTTGAAAAATATTTAATTATTGTTTTCTGTTTTGAAATGCTTTTCAAACTGCATTTCAGCATTGTCTAACTGGGGTACTGACAGTCGGACCAAGATAGCTATAAATCACTTTTGATATATAGGGCCCCAACATGATCTTTGGGACCCAAGCAAACCTCACTTGCTAGCTGGTACATTTGCTCTCGGGGTTGGAGGTTCACATGACAGTCGTTACTGCAAAAACCAAGACAAGCCAAATCAAGAGGCGGAGAAGGCTCCAAAGTACAAACTGTGGATGTGACCGGGATAAACGCTGTTATGATGATGATCCTTTAACCACTTACTCCCGTTTCAATAGGACACATGGGTGTTTTAGCCTTCACTGCACCCCATCAAACTTTACTATTTCCTGCTGATGTTATAAGTGTCTTTAATGCCAGTTTCGCAGTCTGCGGCGCTGGCCGGCGGGGGGGTATCCGAAGGTATTTCCGCACGTAAAAAAAAAAAAAACCGCATCTGCATTCTGTGTCTCGGGTCGATTTTCACTATTATCACTGTCAAGTACCTGTTCAGTCGACAGTATCTTGTTACTGTTACATTTGTAAACTAATAATATGTTTCATTGCACTACAATCTTGAAATAAATAAACGGTATTATTATTGTTATTATCACTCTTAAATGGTAGAATATTATTTTACTTAGCCTGGAATGACTTATCGTCATAATAGAAAAAAATACGTCTTATACCTACTTTTCATCAAAATTGCAATAACATGATCAATTATATTTTCCTTCGCTGATTATGCAAATGCCAGTTATATAAATCTTACTGAAGATCAACTTAATAAGCTTGCGAGACTGCAGATCCTTCCACAAGATTCATATTTAGACTACACAAATATGATCACGTTTCTGAATATCGAAAAAAGCTCAAGTGGTTACCGATACGCCTTCGCCTGAATGCTCATATTCTCTCCCTATTTTTCAATACAATTTTCAATCATGTTATCCATAAATCCATGTACAATCGTATAAAATCTATATCATTTGTCTCCTCGAATCCTCTTGACTATTCGATTTAAGTAGAAACAATTCATGATTAGACGAAATAATGTATTAATATGTACCTATATGTTGTTTCACTGTTCGTAAAACACTTTATAGATGGCTCTAAAGTCACTTGGAATTACGGCTATCTATAAAATATTAAGTGGTCTGTTCGTACTGTCCTATACATTGTACAGGTATGAAGAATATAAGTACAATCAAAAAGTTGTAAGCAGAATCATATACAAAACTTTCAAATGAAGTGCTGAGTAAAAACACAGTTGCGCTAATAATAATCTGATGGGTATAAATAAAAGTACTAGTGGAAGCTTCGCTCAGTAACTCGTTAATCCGATTTGTGGGGTAACTTCACTAGGCTTTTAGTGATGTAGGAACTACACTCACAGTCACATCTATTCACAAATAGTAGTGCATATTCGTTACTGTTATTGGAGAATGTAATGTAACAGATTGATATTGGAATCCTTGACTGATTTTGATATTGTTTTAAAGTCGAAGTTATAATCAGTCATATGGCTATCTCTTGTTTACTGTGAACTGTTCTTAATTTGTTAACCGTATTGAGACTAATTAATTGGAATATCTTATTTCTATCAGTTTATTCCACCATTTTTCTAAGTCTGCTCTAAAGGCAGCTAATTTTATATTCTTTTTAGTATCAGTAGACTAAATTCTGTATGCGTGGTCCCCCTTATAGAAAAACAACCATAAATCTAAGTAAGTAAATAATTTAGGTTAACCCCAGCTGCTCAGAGACATTGGGGAGTGATATGGAAGAAAATAACAATATCACTTTGAATTCGTTTCGAAATTGGTTAATGGAAAGGTGAAATTGCTGGCTCATTCGGCGCACTGTCAGATTACATTCAATATCTACTCAGTCAAGAGATTGTACGAAACTTTTGTTTGAACTTTTAAAGAGTGTATGAAAAATGTATCTTTTTAATAGTCGTACTTAATATTTTAATATTGAGTACGTCAATTGACTGCACCCCGCTGAATGGTTAGAAACTAGGGTGAAGTCCAGAAGACACGGGGTGCCACACCAAACGCTGAAGATACTAAAGTCAAAGTCAAAGTCAAAGTCAAAAACGATTTATTCTGTATAGACCATTAATACGGCACTTACAAAACGTCATAAAAAAATTAATCTAATGTTTGGCAAATGGACCACCGGTTCGAAACGCGGCCCTGTCCTGAGAAACTCAGCGGGCTGTTTTTTTTTTGGTCTAAAATGGCGGTCCCTACTTTGATGACCATAAACACTGTACATAAACTTCACAGATCCTTTTTTAAAATCCTAGATTGTTATATTACGATAAACAAAAGGTCTATAGGAAGCAAATGACCTACTTTTTAATAAAATACTAACAAATGAACATTTCAAACTGAAACCTGTGATCTAGCACACGTTCTTACCTAACATAACTTCATAACTTCACGCCTGTATCCCCGAATGGTTAGGCAGAGGTGTATTACACACCCACGATTCGCCAGTTATGTTAAGGTCCCAATGTAATAGGGGCGAGCCTATTGCCATATACCGGGCACATTATTAAGCGAGCGATAATTAACATTTATTAATGCACACATAACTACGAAAAGTCAGAGGTGTGTGCCCGGGGCGGCTGGGGATGGAACTCGAGACCGCGTCTCAGCAGTCCGTTACGTACGCCACTGAGCCACGTTCTAACGTAATCAGTAACAGTGGCTAGGTTGTGCTTCGTACATTTTGTACAAGGAAGCTTTCCACTCGGTCGCAGGGACACTGAGGAGAAAATTCTGTGTTACGTATATACAAACGTACGCGAGTACGTGACTTCCCCAACATACAAAGTATAAGAGGGGATAATGCAGTGTTCGTGATTTTTAAAAGTAAATACCGCCGGTAGATATTTTATTTTGTAAAATACTCATACTTAAGTACTAGGTTTTAAGTGGATTTGCTTCATCTGATACTCGTGTTGGCTTTCCAGAGCTTACAGCTTTATTAATTAACATATTCAAAACTAATATTGGTAGAATAGATACTTATACAAATGAATAAAATTGAAATGTCTGTTTGTCATATTAAAATAACAGTTTTAAACACATATGTCTGTAGGTAATGGGGTATGTGTGGGTGGGAATTTAAAAAAAAATGTCTGTCTGTTTGACTTCGCTTATCTTAGAAACAGTTAAGCCGCTTTTAACGGGATTTTCACTGGCAAATAACTGATGTTAGAAGGCGCAACTAAGGCTACTTTAATTCTAGAAAAATAATTAATGCCCTACACAAATAAAGCCCCAGATCTAAGTCCACGCGTACAATGTCGCGGGAACAGCAAGTTTATACTATAATGAAAAATGTTGCTACTATATAACAACTGAAGACACAAAGACACTCGACGATGTTGATATATATATGAACGCTGTCTAGGGAATTTAATTTTTTTTTAAATTGCAAAACGTGGCAGTTCTAGAATTGATATATTTCTTATTACATCCATTATTGTAAAATATCCCTAGACAGTTTTGAGCTGTGTATGTCGGCGCGTGAAACCTTAACTCGTTACAAACTAACTGAATTTATAAAACGGTTTTATGTACTCTTTTTGTTTACAGTTATTCCCAAAGTTTTAGATAGCATAAACGACAAAATGCCTTCCTGTAAAGTTTTAAATAAAAAAGGTTTATATACGTTGCCTTTGTACTAACAGTCCATGGGTCAAAGAGTTTAACCTTTTTTGCTCAAGGGCGAGAAAATAAAGCTTCGTGAGCTGACAAGAGAAGGCGAATTAAGAGTGTTTGTAACCAAAATTACTAATATTCCTCCTAACTCCTCGAGCTAAGCTAAATTGTTTGTGTTAGGAGTGGGTCCGCGTCGGTAGTATTATAGCCAGGGTTGAACCCGGGACCTCTCGGTCGTAAGGCCGACTCTTTAACAACGAAGCTACAATCTAACGTTGGAGA
Organism: Cybosia mesomella; assembly: GCA_946251805.1. Taxonomy (NCBI): domain Eukaryota; kingdom Metazoa; phylum Arthropoda; class Insecta; order Lepidoptera; family Erebidae; genus Cybosia; species Cybosia mesomella. Next base: position 9,522,044 of record OX276406.1, read on the forward strand.
AATAAATAACTAGCTCTTTATTATTAGTATTTATTTTATTATTAAACACATATAAGCAAATACTGAACCTAAATATACCACTAAAGCTACTGAATCTTGTGTGCAATAATATATAATTTCAACTTCAGCACATTACACAACAGTTTTTACACAAACCAAAATCTATCTAAACTATTATACAATTGTAAATTAGTTGTGTCTGTACATTGAAGATTGAAAATTAAATTCTTGGGTTATGGCCGAATGGACGATTTTGAACACAAAATATTTTTTTTGGGATTCTTTACCGTTTGTCTGTTTTCTATTACAAAGGTCTAAGTGAGACTTAAAATCTGCCGTATGTTTGATTACAATTGGTTAAGTAAGATATGACCAAAAAATATCCCCGACCTCCGCGCATGAAACAATGTCATTGTATACATAATTGGAAAGAGAATACAAGGTTCTTAATCTAAATGAAATATCTACGATTCTGTAATAAATACGACCTTAACTTATATTTAATATTCCTCACGTTAATTACATATCGTGTCACATTAGATATCGGCAAATAATTGATAAGGCTTCTAGATGCCGATGCAAATATCTAAGGTAATATTCGACAATAGCGAAACCAATAACATACCAACCATAACTAGGAACCATCAAAATAATAGAAAATATGGATCCTTAAAAATGTTTTAGTGACCGTGTAACATAACATAACATAACTTCACGCTTGTATCCCCGAAGGGGTAGGCAGAGGTCTATTACACATCCACGATTCGCTAGTTATGTTAAGGTCCCAATGTAATAGGGGGCGAGCCTATTGCCATCTACCGGGCACATAATGAAGCGAACGATAATTAACATTTGTTAATGCACACAAAACTACGAAAAGTCAGAGGTGTGTGGCCGGGGCGACTGGGGATCGAACTTGAGACCTCGTCTCGGCAGTCCGTTATGTACGCCACTGGGCTATCGCCGCTTTTGTAACCGCGTATGAGAAATTAATCCCTTAAAAAATAACCATCTAGATACTCGTCACTTCGGTCTACGAAAAACACATTTGAACAACACTAGTTGCTGAGACACAGTTGATCAACACTAGTTGCTGAGACACAGTTGAGTAACACTAGTTGCTGAGACACAGTTGAACAACACTAGTTGCTGAGACACAGTTGAAAAACACTAGTTGCTTAGACACTGTCGAACAACACTAGTTACTGAGACACAGTTGAACAACACTAGTTGCTGAGACACAGTTGAACAACACTAGTTGCTGAGACACAGTTGAACAACACTAGTTGCTGAGACACAGTTGAACAACACTAGTTGCTGAGACACAGTTGAACAACACTAGTTGCTGAGACACAGTTGAACAACACTAGTTGCTGAGACACAGTTGAACAACACTAGTTACTGAGACACAGTTGAACAACACTAGTTACTGAGACACAGTTGAACAACACTAGTTGCTGAGACACAGTTGAACAACACTAGTTCCTGAGACACAGTTGAACAACACTAGTTGCTGAGACACAGTTGAACAACACTAGTCGCTGAGACACAGTTGAAAAATACTAGTTGCCGAGGCACAGTTGTTCAACACTGGTTGCCGAGTGTTATGTTTGCTGAGACACAGTTGAACAACACTAGTTGCTGAGACACAGTTGATCAACACTAGTTGCTGAGACACAGTTGAACAACACTAGTTGGTGAGACACAGTTGAACAACACTAGTTGCTGAGACACAGTTGAACAACACTAGTTGCTGAGACACAGTTGAACAACACTAGTTACTGAGACACAGTTGAACAATACTAGTTGCCGAGACACAGTTGTTCAACACTGGTTGCCGAGTGTTATGTTTCTATTGGTTATTAGCATTACCAGAACTAACACTGGTAACCGCTTACCATGAGGTAACTTTTAACCTTGTGTACTGGAAACAAGCCAACCAACATCCTTATAAAACATTAAGATCGTAAAACACAATACGTCATTGTTCAAAAACGTCATAGCAGACTACAGCAACATATTTGCAGCAAAAATGGTTTTCAACAACTTTTACACAATTGAGGCCATCGTATTCACGTTCACTTGCCTGTTAGTGACAGGTTTATAACAGAGGACCCACTTCTGAACCCTTTCGTTAATTTTGAATATCCCAACTTTGATACACAATAATGTTACTTGCCTATTAAGTTCGTGGTTTCTAGGTGAACATTTACTGAAATAAATAACTTACATACATTTTTTTTTATTCGTGTGGATATCCCCACGGGCTTCACCCAAGTGCCAGCGATGAGGTGGGTATATCGAAATAGAACCGACTAAAACAACACGGTGTCCTGCAGGCGTGTGTAGGACACACACGACACGCCTCCATCTTGGCCTGCTTCTGTAAGGATGGCGAGTCGACCGACTGCCGTCCTCAGGCCTCGATCATGGAGGTCGGGAGTCATGCATACATATATACATAACATACATACATACAAAGTGATGGGAAACTTGTCATATAATTTTTTACACTGGATATACATCAGACAACGTGAAGGAAACGTTTATTTTCAGAGATCCGATTCTCAGCACTCCATGGATTCACCGTGCGGTCGCCGGGTCCATAGCGTGGTACAGAGAGGAACACCATGACGGCGACTGGGACTTGCGACCCAGATGTAGGTTTAGGGTGGCCACCTTGTGATGCATCAGCGCTCACCTCCACCGTCAGTAGTGTTCCCCCCCCTACCTATCCAAATTTGGTAAGATCCTAACAATGCCGCTTTTGATATACGTTTTAATAAAGAGCTTACTGAAGCTCTTGACAATCCGAGGTCTTTAAGTAAGTTGTACAGGGATTTAGCTGGAATTCCCCTTGCTCCTACTTCTACGGCATAGAGTTTAACCACGTAGCCGTTTTTGGTTAACTCGTTAGTCAAATCAAAGTATTTGTTTGTCTTTATAGCGTGGTCTTTAGGTATATTAGTTTCCCACGGTACTGTGAGTTCTACAAGCACTGCACGCTTATGCGATCGTGAAAAAAGGAATATGTCGGGTCTGGATGATGAGGCACAGACATCCTCCGGTATCCTATAGTGCTTCTCATACGTGTCTACGAGTATTGTCCAGTCAACGGCAGCTATCAAAATTGAATAAGGCTTTTGAAGTGATTTCTTTGAGCAGCCTTCCTTTACAAACGCAATGTCATTTCTTTGGTTTGTGGTTAATCCTTTTTTCGCTCTAGCTACCGCCAAACTTACAGCCTCACGTATGATTTCTAATACCTTATCATGACGGCGCGAGTAATGACCCCGGTCTAATAGCGTTTTACAACCCACTAGTAGGTGCCTAGCCGTACCAGTTGCTTCACCACATGAGTTACATGTTTTATCTGTGGCTTTTCCCCATCTGACCAGATTGCTTTGGTCGGGGAGGGTCAACTGGAATGCATTCAGGTAAAATTTAAGTAAGGCCGGTGACCAGTCGTATATTATGGTACGCCATTTTAAGGCTATGGGAATACAAAATTCACCTAGAGTCAACCATTCGTTTTGCATTTCTAGGTTCATTGCGTGCACCTTATAGGTGTTGTTTTCGTCTGCTTGAAGAAAAGATTTTGTTATTTCTTTATCTGTTTGTCTCTGAATATTACCTAGACCTACTCTACCAGTCTGCGAGCCTATCATGAATCTTTTATGGAACTGGAGGCGTGATTCGAGCTCCGATGCATTTTTATCTTTTGGAAGGACTTTTACTATTTCGTCTTTAGATTCCGATAAGACGTGCATTTTAGTTACTCTTAGGTGTTTATAGAGTTCTGATGGCTTCTTAAGCGTCATTCCAAAATTATTCGCGGATCTATATAGTGCCGACGGGTCGGCCGACTGAGCTAGCCCTAGCCACGACTTCAGTGTCTTCGTGACACTCGCATCTAGTTTTTTGAGGAGGCTCTGGTTTATATCATATATAAGAAACGGCCAGTTAAGACGCGAGGTTAAATAATTGTCATAGATCCAAGCTTTTTTAACATTACTTATTGGTTGTTGGTCTACCTTTTTTAAATCGATAATGAAACTATCAATTAATTCGTCCAAAGCTGGAGTGCAACCTCTGTTGTCAATCTTTCTTCCGAGGAATTTAAAAGGCACGGTTTCAGATATAGTTGAAACGTTTTCCCCGCCTATACTAAGCCCTGGGTCATATGAAGTATACCTGGTACCCCGCCTACCCAGACATAGACAGTAGCATTTGCTAGGTTTTGCTCTCATTCCATCTGTCCATGTACAGAAATCGTCTACTCTACGCAGTAGGTCCTGGCACTGCTTTGGGTTACGAGTCAGTATTGCCAAATCGTCCGCGAATGCGAGGATAGACTCCGTATATTTACCGTTTAGCTTAAACCGATAGCCCCACTTCTTGTCGTGTGTGGAAATGTTGTCTATTAAAATATTTATTACTATATTGAAAACTATAGGTGATAAACAGCAACCTTGGAACAAACCCACATTATTTGTTAAATTTATCCGAAATAGCATTTTTTTCTTGAGAAAATAGGGATCCTTTTTATGTTGATTGACGTATATAACAATAATAAATTAAATAGTCTACAACATTCTACACAGTTTGTAGACCCAAAGTAAGCATACTTTAACTAGCTTGCATTATGGGTTCTAGAATGCGGATAAACATACTTATATATATTTTTTTGTAAATACATACATATTATACGTACATAGACACACCCAGTCCAATGCAAATACACATATTCATGCATACAAATATTTGCACTGAGTGGGAATCGAACCTGATGTCGTAGCAGTCGAATGCACTACCGCTACGCCACAGAGGCCGTAGTAATGATAGATAACCCTTGCGCTACTTTATACATTAGACTGCTTATTTTTTCTACATTTCTTTCGTTAATAAATTTACACCTAGTAATTCTATTAAATAAAAATATATTTATCAATTTATGTTTAACGTAAAACCATAATAGGTTCTGAATCAACATTTGAGTCGTCACTACATTATTGCAGGAAAATTGTGGCATCTAACAGAAATGCTCAGCGCTGCAGGTGGCCGTAAAATGCTACCAAGCAAAACGATATAAAGATTGCTCTACTTCTCAAAATGATGAGGTGTGATATAACAACAATAGCATTGTGCAGTATCCATAATCTAACAGGAAACGAAATAAAATATTGCTTATTTCGAACTTCGCAAATTCTTAGTGTTAGTTATATTGCCATTTTAGAGTTTAGTGAGTTAGTCACAACATAGTGATTTCTTAATTTTGAGAACACTTGTGTGTTCGTTTTACACTTACTGTCAAAGTCAAAGTCAAAAAGTCAAAAACCATTTATTCTGTATAGACCACCAATACGGCACTTACAAAACGTCATAAAAAATTAAATCTAATGTTTGTACACAACCCAATGCATATTCCGTCGATGAGACTTTATCTGCTCAGAAACGCGACTTTGCCGCAATGGGTGTGTACTTGACGATTCGTTGGTATGTAGACGGTCTCCGTGTTGCGCTGGTCTTCGGTGGAACACCTATTATGGGTAGCCTCGAAGAGTACTTGAGTTATCCAAAATAAAAGAGAGATTTTATATTTTCATGTATCTTCATTTATTCTTCGTGAAGAGGAGAGAGCACTTTTCGCTCCGATTTCTAGCTGCCGACTAAAGTGTCGAATCAAAATTATAGCGGCTTTTATAGTCTTAATTCAATAATTCGATTTTTCTGATTGGCCGATCGAAGTACCGCAGCTCGTTAGCGACACCGCGGCTTAATTACTTTTTGCGGATGTACCCTTTTTTTTTTTTTTTCGTGCGAAAATCCCTTCGGATACCCCCCCGCCGGCCAGCGGGGGCGGTTATGTCGGGCTTGCACCGACTAAAACCGCACGCCGTCTCGAGTCTTCAGACGCCGGGGTGTAAGGTTACCCATAGAGCATATCCCTCGCACCCCGACTGACCCTGGGCCATCTCACCACTAACAGCATCGCTCATCCTGTCTCCTCTGAAAGCAGAGGAGTACGGAGAGCGATGTGTTCCCGCCTCGTTGGGTATTGGCCGACGATCAATGCCAACCCTATGAAGGGGAAGCCATTGACCGCCGCCCAGGGTGTACCGGCCGCTCCGATTCCGTTCCCCCCGGACTGCAGCGGGATCGGAATCGGAGCGACACTCGAGGAGGTTACCCAACACACACCCCTCGCGGAAGTACCCTTTTTTTTTTTTTTTTTTTTTTTTATCGTACGGAAATCCCTTCGGATACCCCCCCGCGTGCCAGCGGGGGTGGTTATGTCGGGCTTGAACCGACTAAAACCGCACGCCGTCTCGGGTCTACAGACGCCGGGGTGTAAGGTTGCCCATAGAGCATATCCCTCGCACCCCGACTGACCCTGGGCCATCTCCGGTTTCGAGATGGCCCCCTCGGGTTTGGGAACCACGGTGTCCCCGTCTTGCCCCGGTTTGGGGGAGGGGCGCTAGTCGCCCCACCGTCCCGGCCTGCTTCTGCCGGGGTGACAGGTGGCCTCACCCGCCACCCCCAGGCCTGCGCTCATGGAGGACGGAGGTCATTAAGCGACCTCCGGCGCCTGAGTTGCCTGCGACGCGCGGCGAGCAAGTTGCGGGCTCGGCGGACCGGGAGAGTTCTAAGTCTCTCCCGGGCGCGCTCCGCCACCTCCTTCGCGAGCATTACATGCTCGCAGAAGGAGGCGGCGGCGGCCCACGCGCTCGCGCTTCGCACCATTGCCGCAATCATGCTGCCGAGCGAGAGGACTCCCACCCCGATGGCTGCCACGAGGTCACGCCTCGGCGCCTCCCACGCCGGGCAGTCCGCCAGCGTGTGCAGCCCTGAGTCCTCGCTCGCGTCGCAGTGATGACACTCAGGCGTTGGCTTCTTCCTGATCCGATGCAGGTGGTCCCCGAAGCACCCCTTCCCTGAGATCACCTGCGTCAGTCGGTAGGAGAGGCTTCCGTGTCGCCTCTCCAGCCAATCCTCCATGATGGGCCTTACCGCTGCTATTGCGGCGTGCCCTCTCGCGGATGCCTAATGGTCGATCGGTCAATTTTCAAATATGAGTTTATTATCTATTAACAATGGTTTATATACAATATAAGTTATTCCAATAGGGAGTAGAAATAAGGTAACACGAAATAAAATACAATTTACACTTATAGATACGTAAACAATGACGATTTCTTCGTCGCAAACTTATAACTATTATACACGATTGTTCCTACAGTGTTTTGTAAATCAGTTTTTAATTATATACATTATTATCACTTATGTACTAACTAAATCAACCTTATATACTAGTAGTTGTTCTGCACACTTACAAACACCGTGGTCTAAATATAAATAAAAGCGAAAAATTAATTTGATTTCAGGATGGATTTAGAGTTGATCCACATTGCGCATTGCAGCAGTGCCGTCACAGTAGGGTGAATGAAAAATGCAAAACCGGGATAGCCGCAGGAAACATAATCCGACATTAATATAATAACAAATAACTTTTTTTGGGTGCTAATGGTGTATTATTATCTCTTTATGTACAGACTGCAGGAACAGAAAATTTGGTACGAAACTTTTAATAGTTTTTTTTCTTAAAAATAATATTAAAAACCTAAATTACTAGTTTTCCCCCTAACCCCTCCATCTAAGCTAAATTGCTTGTGTTTATAGCGGGTTCACGTCGGAAGTGTAATGTAGCCATTTTGTAACGTAGCGGGTTCGAACCCGGGACTTCTCCATCGTAAGGCTGACTCCTTAACCACTAAGCTACCGATACAAGTTCAAACTTGCGAGTTAACATATACAGTTTATTTCCTACATATAGAGTTTGTTTACTTCGAAACCCTTTTTCCTAGTCCCTAAATCAACACAAGCTCACAAGCAGAAGCTAAAAGATACAGACTACATATAAAAGATACAGTAACCTAACCACAGTATATATATAGCCTCTAGGTAAAATAAGGACATCTTGGGCTCCGTGTCATCTGAGATGATCCGGTAAAAGCATCTCACCATATTGAACACCGTGAGAAAACTAAGCTACACTGAGGCGAGCTTTCTAGGAAAAATCTTGCCTTGACCCTTGTAGCATTCAATCCACATTACCTATATATACCTATGTTACCGGAAATGTATGTAATCCGTCATTGTATACAATGTCTAGGAAAAGTATGTAATTCCTAAAATCGCACGGAAATTGTATAAAATAAATTATATTAGACACATTTCCTAGGAAATCTATACATTGCCTAAATAGCAATCTGAAATGTAAATATATGAGATATCAATGGGTTGTTGTTCAAAATGGCTACCGAATCACGCATCGCGCTTATGAAAGATATTTTATAGTACTTTAGCGTCATTAAGAACGTTAACAATCGCTAAGATGAAGCCGCGGCAGCGAGCGAAGCGAGCTCGTGGACACCGCGCGCCCCGACACGGATATAGTTTAGAAGGGTTTTTGCGGAAGTCTCGCAGAGACCTCCGCAATAACACTTCGTGTTAGGTCACTTGTGATAATCATTTTAACATCGTGTTTTATTACAGAAAGAATTATTTTTATACATTTCCTAATACGAGATTGGAATTATATACAATTCCTAGGATTTGTGCACATTTCCTAGGACATTTATGTATTAAATAGTTTATGAAACAATATTTTATACATTTGCTAAAAAGCTTCGGAATTATATAAATTTCTTAGGTTTGTATACAATTCCTAGATTTCATACATTTCCGGTAACATATATACAAGTAACAGCTATGTGGTATTATGGGTATAAAATAGATTGATGGCCGCAAACTGTTATATCATGTTAACCAAAACAATTGTAATCTTCGTTGTATTGTTTTCATTCTATTGTTCAACGCATTCTCAACACATTACAGTTAATACTTTAGGTTAACCTGTAGTTAAACATCTATCTATCTATACTTTTATAATGTAAATTAGCTGTGTCTGTTCATTAGGGATATTTAAAAAAAGAACTTGGGTTATATTAAACATAATTTGATACTGAACCTAATTTTTCTTTTTTTCTAGAAATCTTCTCTGTTTATCTGTTTGTTGGCGATGGACGCAAAAACTACAGAACAGATTTTGATGCGGTTTTTCCTATTAGAAATTTCTTGGTTAGACTTAAAATCTGTCATATGGTTGATTTCAATTGGTTAAGTAGAACCAGAGATTTGACCAAAAAACAATAACTGACCTTCGCGCGGCGGAGCCGGCTGTCAGACAAGAATTCTTAAAAAAATATTTGAGTGTTCAGAGTCGTTCATTTAACATACTTAGGTTAAGTTGAACGATCCTGAACACAAAAATATTTTTTTGGAATTCTTGTCTGTTTATCTGTTTGTTCGCGATGGACGCCAAAACTACTGGACGGATTTTGATGCGGTTTTTTCTATTAGAAAGGTCTTGGTCAGATTAAAAATATATGTATGTCTGATTAAAATCCGTATGTCTGATTAAAATCGGTTAAGCAGAACCGGAAATATAACCAAAAAACGATTCCCAACCTCCGCGCGGGTGGAGCCACGGGCATCAGATACTATTCTATATACAGGATTGACACATGATATGTATATTTACATCTCTTGGTTTGATTATACGAAGAGATTGATTTGTAGAAGTATCTATACAGAACCCTTTGAACAAAGAAATATCTTCTTTGTTTATCAACCACTTTCACTTCCTTATCAACATTTTTAGGGTTCCATGCCAAATCGAAAGCAGGTGAAAAATAAGCGGATCCCGGTTTCCAAAATAAACGCCTCGGATGCATCCTGAAACAAACATATTTGACCCTATAACAGTTAACGAAGTCGCAATTGTTAAAGCAAGCACTATAACCTCAATGCGTTCTTATCTAACACATAATTAAATTTTATTACAATACCTAGAAACTAACCAAACCCAACCGTTGCGGTTATATTGTGTAAAGCAAATTGTTAGACTTCTCTTAATTACAGATTACCAAGACTCTCCCACACTCCATATTACAGTGTCGTCAAATTGTTTCAATACGCTAAGATCTAATTCAGGGATTACCAATATAGAACAGAATTTATACAATGTAATGTAAAAATTGTATGAAAATCCTTTCAAAAGGAATAAACATGGATCTCCATATACTTGCTATAGTAGCGTAATAATAAATACACATTATGTATCAGCATTTCTTTTAAATTGTACTCCTAAGAAGGTAAATTCGGGGTACAATAAAAAAAAAACAGGAATATGGATACAGGCGTGAAGTTATTAGTAACTAGCTGACCCGGCAGACTTCGTACTTCCCTTCCATTCCATTTCCATTCACCTTTTAAACCTTCTCTGGACCTCCACAAATAATTCAAGACCAAAATTAGCCAAATCGGTCCAGCCGTTCCCGAGTTTTAGCGAGACTAACGAACAGCAATTCATTTTTATATATAAGAGAAGATTTTTGTCAAAAACATGATATTTATAATAAAACTTCGTGTGTGTTTGAAAAGGGGTTAAAGGGGGGTAGGGGTTAAATACCCGATTAGACCCGGTAGTTGGCGCTGCAATCGCTATCAGATTGTTTTTTACAATCAATGTATATTATACACTATACCACACCCTGCACTACACTACTGTGCAACACTGGCTCCATTAGTAGCACGTGTCTTAATTAAATGTTACATGTTAATTAATATGTAAAACCTCTTGCCAAAAATGGTGATTACAACACAAATCACAAATGAAGTTAGTTACATAATAATTAAAGTACACTGTAAGTGTGTATCTAATTAATGTGCTGTATAGTCGTGGTTAAGTGGTAAATATATATATATGATTCTACACTGCTGCACTGGCTCCATTAGCAGTGCGTTATTTAATTAATTATTATGTGTTTTCCCCGCAACATTGAGTGGTACGAGAAATTTCTTTATAAAATTCTCACTGGAAATAATGAAAGAGTGACATAAATGAATTAAATAGTTAAAATAAAATAACATTACGAATATAAACCTTAAAAAACTACTTTCGAAGTTTACATGATAATGTACCTACATCATGTATTTTTTTAGTTTTATCATTCTCTTATTTTAGAAGTTACAGGGATATCCCTGTAACTTCGACGATCTACGACGACACTATAGTAAAATTTTTGGAGTCCCTCGACATATTTTTTCAGGTGAAAACTTCTGAAGGTGCTTCGATTAAGTTTTTTTTAGCAAAAACGTGTTCGTGCTTTTTTGTGTAGATTTCCGTCATCGATACGGTAATGTTAATATTATATACTAGTATTACGTGTTGCGTTTGGCCAGCAGTAAAAGCACAGATATGTTTTCAATTCTGTTAGAAGTTTTCTTTTATATATGACATGTCAATGTGACTTCACCCTGCCAGATGATAAGAATCAGTAAGTTCCCATGTTCTTTCAATATTTACTCAAGAACCTATCCCATGGGTTGTGTGAACCGGATCAAAATTCCACGCGGGCGGAGTCGCGGGCTACAGCTAGTCTCTAATATTACTAAAACTTATCTCACAAAAGCCAGGTGCTTCTTTTGAATGAACAAAATTCAATACAATCCAACAAGTTCAGAAAAATATTTGCGTTTTAAAATTGTATTCTCTGCTTTATTTCAGGTGGCGGCGCGGGTGGTTCGGCCATATCAGTCTCAACTCAGGTACAGGACAATTTGCAATATTTTTAAGCTTTTAAATGCTTTATCTGAATATTTGCCGATTTTTTCACAGTTAAGTACAGGAACTATGCTTCTGTATAATAAGGATTATATATAATTAAGTTTGTAAGAAGATAATTAACATTTTTACTTTTTACTTCAGTGCCTACTTATATCTTTTCATTCGGATACCTCACTTCATTTTTTTTACCGGAAGAGGGGAATTAGCCGCGGTGCGAAATACGCTGTAAGCCTCTTGAATTCGTCCATTTTGAGGAGAGTAATTAAGCTCTCATTTCCTCTCGAGAAGTTCACGCGACCCACAAGCGGAATTTTAAGAAGATAGCTTCCGCGAGGCCTAAAAGAGCCTCCACATTCCTCCGTTACCGGTCATGGTTTTTTGTCAGAATGGACTATTCATGAACGCAATCACAGACTTAAAACCATAGTGGGGCAAATATATTAATTACAGTTTACCAGAATCGCGGGACAGGCAGCGAAAAACTGAAACAGAATGATCAAAAATTTGGGCTACTGGCGATGAGCACACCATTAACGATGAGGAAGCAGCAGCATTTCACTTAAGATAAAAAAGGTCCACATTAGGTACTTAGAGTGCAATACAAGGAAATTTTCTATAACGTCAATATAACCACCATGTCATCACAACGTTAGTTACAGATGCATCAAAAGCTTGCACTTTGGAGTCCAGGATCTGCTGTCGTACTCTTTTTCTTAATTTGGCTTATGTTGTCTTTTATGGTAGCGATTACTGGCCGACTCCCCCAAACCTCGACAGGAAAGCCTCGCCCAAGTCAGCAGGTGTACCAGCTAGCAGATGAAGTTGACTTGGGCCTCGAAGATTATCGTAGGTCCCTATACACCTCAATATAAGTACATATTTTATTTTTTTCGTGCGGTAATACCCCCGGATACCACCTCTCCCCCGCCGGCCAGCTGGGGTCATTATGTCGGATTCGAATCGACTAAAAATACACGCCGTCTCGGGTCTTCAGACGCCTGGTATAAGAGGCCCATAAGGCATTTCCCTCGCACCCCTGCTGAAGTACATAATCCTAGTATTTAAAATATCGTTACAACTCAAATTAGGAACACGGCGTTCTTTATTTTCCTTTAAAAAAACCTTTCCTATTGAATAAAAAAATAACCTCAAAAGGGTTGTATTTGATAATTGCCACGTTTTACTTGGCCAATTAAAAGATCGAATTTTTATTAACCTATTACATTTTATGGACGATAAATTGAATTTTAACCCTCGTCGTATATTTCCGTTTTGCGTATTAAGTATATGAGATAAAACAGGCACAATTTGTTAATTGTGTGTCGCTTATCAGACCTATTTATGGGTCCCCATAGAGGCGTATAAATTGGGATAACCCTCTTACAAACTGTTTCATTTAAGTATGGGCTTTGGGATTGTCGTCGAATTGAATTAAAATTTTCTGTTCGTTTGTGAAACTCGAAGTTATTTAACTGATAGAAACAAATAATTAATTCTAAATGATAGACCTAATTATTTACACTTTGGTTGGTTGTAGTTTGTATTTATTTGAAACTAAAAGTTTTATCAACCTTTATAAAATTAAGACTATTCAGTATTAAAATCTGATATAAAAATGGTAAAGGAGTGTATAGTTAAAACTAGAGAAGCATTTAGTTTAATTTGAAGGTCATTGTATCATAATTTGATTATTTTTATAAAATCGAATAAAAATTTCTTAATATAATTTTAAAAACTTAATTCGTAGTCAGGACTGAACGTGCAAAATGAACGCGCGTTTTTTAGGGTTCCGTTGCCAAATGGCAAAAAACGGAACCCTTATAGATTCGTCATGTCTGTCTGTCTGTCCGTCCGTATGTCAAAGCCACTTTTTTCCGAAACTATAAGAACTATGCTGTTAGTTAATTTTTCTCTAAACTGAATAGTTTGCGCGAGAGATACTTCCAAAGTGGTAAAATGTGTCCCCCCCCCCCCCTGTAACTATGATGTACATTACCATGTAAACTTCCACCAAAAATTGGTTTGAACAATGTCCAGTAAGTTTTTTTAGACATAAATCGTAAAACCCAATTTACCTTTCATTCAATGAACTCAAATATAAAATTTAAAAAATGCAATAGGCTTGAAACTGCGTTAAGCCGCGACGTATACCCGATACGTAGCCAAGATTGCGGGCTCCATTACGGACTCCGCAACTAATCAGTCGCGGAGTCCGGATTACGTAGTGTCGCTAGTTCGATTTCAATGTTGTACGTCCATGGCCGTGAAGGTGGAACACTAATTAATATTTTGATGTAAATTTTGGTAAATTAAGACACGGCACGTGTTAGATAGCTTTTCAGACAAAATACGCTCATGCGCATTACTGCTGGCGGCTGGCTAGCTTATGTATACTCTAAAGGTCTTAAAGTGCGGGTTTTCCCTTCCTGCCACAGTCACCCGCGCGGAGACGGAGAAATTTTGTATGAACCCGCGCGGACGTCCGCTTAACGCAGTTTCAAGCCTTATTATGTTACTTACTGTTACGGAACCCTTCATGGGCGAGTCCGACTCGCACTTGGCCGCTTTTTTTAAAAAACGATATCAAATCTCTCACAATGACTTGTGAATTGTAATCAATTTCGTTAATGCAATTATACTTTACCAGTAATAGGGTCAAACCCAAAAACAATTAAGCTTATCTTGTAATAAATACCTTACACAAACTATTCTATAGCCCCTTTTATTTTCTTAGGTTTGTTTATTACGTTCGTCACATTACTTTGGCTAAGGATTCATTCCTTTAACCCTTTTAAATAATGTTTTCGTACGAATATAGTTATTCATTTAAAACATATTTATGATGTTGTAAAAAAAAATATGTATGCTGACTTTATTGGGCAAAAATTCTCTATTTCTACCCGACCGGTCTGTCAGGACTCAATAGTCGCTAAATAATATAAATATACACAATGTTATGATATTTATATAATAACAACTGATTTACATACCTAAATTAATGTATTCTTATTATATTCTTCAATAATTTCAAAGATTTGTTAAATAGAATTTTATTCGATATTGTTGAATAAAACTTTTTAGTTAAAAATTTTACTGCATATTAACCAGCCAGACTTTTTAAAGACACAGTTTATCATCATCATCTGCTTGAACTTGGCTCAACATATTCTCTATCATACTTTATATTTGTACGTTCCTTTTTTCACGCATTCCATCTCTATACTACTCTATACTTCTAACTCCAGTACATGCGATCTTAACCAAAACAAAAGCTTGATCTATTTAATCTAAACACAAACTAAAACAGTACTACGTTAGTCTTTAAAGCTCCGATTCCAGTCCAATGCTCGCGGAAACGATGCTATCTAAACGATGGCCCGTCCTTAGTCAAGCCTCTGTTAATACTAAATCCCTCTAGACTAAGTAATTGTACAACAAAGCGTATTGTTTTACATAACAATCGACTATTGCGATGAAAATAACCCTTTTCTGGTTATGTTTTGAATCTTTGGTATAACAGGTGATCTCGTATCTGTTTTCTTGTAAAACGGGACCCTAATACTAACACCTGTCCGTCTGTCACCAAACTGTATCTCATGAACCGTAATAGCTAAACAGTAAAAAAATTCACAGATGATGTATTTCTGTTGCCGCTATAACAAAGAATACTAAAAACAAAATAAAATAAATATTTGAGGAGTCTCCCATTAAAGAAACGTAATTTTTTGCCGTTTTTTTACACGATATATTCACAGAATATTTAGTTGTATATTCACTTCAAAGACTGCGAGCAGATGCTGGATGCGGCAAGCTGAAGGCAGGGCGCTATGGCGCTCATTAGGCGAGACCTATGTCCAGCAGCGGACTAGAATAGGTTGATGATGATGATGATTCACTTCAAAAATAAATAATTCAATCAAAATAAAGTAAAAGTTTGTGCGCGAGTCTTAATCGCACATGGCTGGTTTTGAATACAATCATCAATTGCCTCAATTGAATGCAATCAATTGGTGGGCCGTGTGCTTGTCTGCCACCTAACTCGTATAAAAAAAGAACTAAATTATCTGAAATTGAATCTCAAAGGGTTTTTCCTTAAAGTAATCCACTAAAGAGGTATCCATCGTAAACTTTACTTACAGAGGAGACTTTGTATAAATTGTTAGTAGTGAAACTTGAACATAATAATTATTTTCTTGATTAATGAAGTTTTAGCGAAAACAAAATCAAAATGCAAAAGTAAAAGCTGTATTTCAAAGTGATTTACTCGTATAATATAATTCACTTGATGTCTTCTCTATTCTGCATCCCAGTGCTAATCCCGTTTGCATCCAATACTTACACTTTGAGTTTAATGAAAACCCACCTTGTTCGTTGCAACTAAGGTATATTTAAGTTTCTTTTTTCATTATTTATTTAGCTTCTATCTCTTTGATATTGTCGGAATGTCAATTTACGCGAATGTCACACATGAAGCGTGGGTAGCTTAGTGGTTAAGGCGTCGACCCTACGATCGAGAGGTCCCGGGTTCGAATCCTGGCCATTACACTAGCGACGTGAACCCACTCCTGACACAAGCAATTTAGCTTAGCTGGAGGGGTTAGGGGTATATAAGTAATTTCGGTTACTAATATTCTTTAAAAAAAAAACAAGTTGAATTCCTGAGCCGAGCTCAGCCGAATACAAGGGATTTTCGATTTTGCGTTTTTTTTTTTGCGATTTTTTGCGATTTTTTCTTTATCTTGCAATGGTTCACCCCAGCACGAATCTATTACCGAAAACAGCAACTCGATAGCTCATCTCCTTCATACCCAAAACCGTGACAGAAAATTGGCAACGACGTCGACGACAACTCGATAGCAATAGGGCTTTTCTAAAGAAAATCCCTAAAAATATAAATAAAATTATTTTTATCGGTTTCTATTGAGATTTATTTGATGTTATTTTATTATTTACATTGAACCCAACGTTTCGGTTGCTTTTCTGCAGCCATCGTCACGGGGGGACTGAAGATGGTGGTCGTCTTATAGCTTGAAGTTTAAGTTATCTCAAAGTACCCGAACTATGTTGAATTGTTGGTGTTACTATTTACGCAGAATGACATTACAGTGTCATGAAAACCTATTGCATTTTGATTTTTCTTGGAATTAATTAATGAATGACTGGGTCCCAAGCTGGTGGTATATTCCAACCGTCATCTCTATTAAAATTAGTATGTTTTTTTTTATTTCAATAGCCTCGCGGAACATCCAAGGTAGGAATCGATTTGAAGCGAGTACCTCAGGTTTATCAAATCTTAAGTAAATCCTGGTCCAATATTGCACGTGCTCACAAACAGCAGACTTTGTTGAGCGTTGTGTTTTATATCAGTTATATGTTCCTTGACAATTTTCTATATATATATATATATATTCTATATATATTTTAAAGACCCCTGCATAGTTACCCTGCTAGTATGTGTTAATTGAAGCTCTCTTCAAGATGTAGCCAATCTTTACAGTGACCCCTCGTACGTATGGTAGGATGTCAGGCTGGCGCTCTACAGTGGCTGGCTTTTCTCGGGATCTGTGACTGCTGTGCGGTTGTTTGAGCTTGTTGTCATGCAGTACTTGCTTGACATGTTGTAGCTCAGCGTCCAGGTGTTTCCTGACACATATCCCACGGGCTCTCTGAAACAAAGACATCTCCACGGTAGCTAACAGTTGAGGATGGTGGTGAGATTCACCATTTAAGTACCTATCAGTATGGGTCTTTTTCTTATACACAGAGTGGCTCAAAGTATTATTGGATTTTCTGATTACAAGAACATCTAGGAAAGGTAATGAATTATTTACCTCTAATTCATAGTGAATTGTGTATTGTGATTCCATTACACACCTTATTAATACACCTTAATTCCATTAATTAAGGTGTATTAATAATGCATTTACACTATCTGTTGGTAGTGTTGTGAAGGTGTCATCTACGTACCGTTATAAAATCTAGATGTAATGGTGGCAGTCTGCAGAGCTCGCGCCTCGAAGGCCTCCATATTTATGGCAGCAACAACAGGCGATACTCGGGAGCCTATTGCCATGCCAACGATTTGTATGTAGAACTTATTGTTTCAGAAAATTGGGTTCATGGTAAATAATAAAATAACATCAAATAAATTACGATACAATCCGTTAAAAATTGATATCTTTCTATCTCTTTCATTTTGTGCATAACGTAGTTGATATGTCTTTTGTTTGGAATACACTTGAAAGGCTGTATATATTGGAGCCGATTTTCCTGTTACATAACTGTCTAAACAAGACTGATTTATTAAAGTTTAATTTTAATCCGACGGTAAATAGAACAAAACTAAGGAATTCTAATAAATTAATTTTAAAGTCAATTTAGTTTGGTGAGATCAGCAATGGCAATGGAATCAGCGCCATTGTGTAAATTCAATAGCAAATGAAAGATTTGTTTTATAGTACAAGGCTGTTTTTTATTAAATATTTTCTCACAATTTTTCACGTTAAGATGACTTCGTACTCGTCATCAACTATTGAAACTTTGTCGTAATACTTTCTTCTGACGCTTTATAGCATCACTTACTTTTGACGCCTGGATATGATCATCAACTTTTGACGCTGACTTTACTTGATGTATTCTAAATTAACTCCGAGTCAGGAAAATTCAATCCAACTATATCTAACACTTTAGATATTATAGAGCTGCTATTTTTTTAGATATAAGCTAAAAAGAATACAATCAATTAGCCTATTTAATATTTTAACATTCCGGTGATATGAAAGAAATACAATTTTTATGGCTTGCAAACATTTTCATGAATTGCAGGAAAAACTTACAACCATGCACTGTAAAGGGAAGGGAATACACGTAGAAGGCCCAAGTGTTAACTACAATATTATACGACTTTAACAAAATCACAAAATATCTAACTTGTAGATCATTAGCAAGTTGTAGTGACGTTTACGTGGACTCACAGGAGAACTTATCGTTGTTACCTAAGTAACAAGTTTGACAACAACAAGTGCAGTTTGTCAAGACGGCACAGCTTTCTTGATTAGCAACTTTATTTTAGGCTACCCTCTAAGGCTTAATATTTGTTTTCTTATCTATGTACTCAGTTTGTTGTAGTTAAAGTTAGGTCAGAATAGTATTCCACGGAGGGATGAACCCGTATCTTAAATAATACATCTCTGGTCAAGCGTGAAAATTTCTGCAGACATTATGTAAACAGTTTTGTGGGACCAATATCTACACATGTGATGTATACACATGTGTAGATATTGGTCCTACAAAACTGTTAGAGTAATAATAAATAAATTAAAAAAAAAAAACAAATTATTTAGGACTCCACGTTTACGGAAGGGATCATGTAAATGTATGCATGTGTATAGGGCCCCACCAAGACATTCGAAGCCAAGTCAACCTCACCGCACATACGAGGTTCTGAGAGAGGAGAAGGAGAGGAGAAGGAGAAAGGGGACCCTGTGAAAAGGGTCAGGATTCAACAGATTCCTGATTATAAACCTCTGCTTAAACTACCCTCTACATTTTATTTGTTTTCCTCTCTGCCTACTCCACATGTAGCTAAAGTAAGCATTTGTATACAAAATTGGTTATCTGTCTTCTAACTTCTATCAAAGATTAAATATTGGCATTGGAATTTGAGCTCTGAGGTTACACAGTTAGCGTTTGTATTTGGGAGAATTAAAGATGTGTGCGTATAAATAAATAATGATTTCATTATACATGTGTATTGTTGTCGCGTCGTGAAGCTTAGTACACACGACTTAAGTTAATACATTGTTCTAATGCACCCTTTAATGTGAAATTAGGTTGAGTACCTAATTTTGTGAATAAAATTATACTTACTGTAATTTTATTTACGCTGTATTTAAGTAATTTAGGTAAGACCTAAATTTGTGTAAACACTGTATAGGAACTGTAGAAGTTTGTCTCGCCTTGCAGACCTCTACAGTTTAAATATAGAGTTAAAATAAAAATCATACAAGCTGTTGCCCGCGGCTTCGCCCGCTTGAAATTTCGATCCTGTTCTCACCTTCCATGGGAATCTATTCCAGACTATAATCTATCCCTGTACCAAATTTCCCAGCCAGCCAGATCCGTTCAGCCGTTCTGGCGTCATTTAGTAACAAATATCCATCCTACCAAACTTTCACATTTATGATATTAGTGGGATATTTAAAATGTTAAATAGAATGTACGAAAAGACAGACGACACCGACAATTGTTTTGAGGGATTTAATTAATAGCATTCAAAAGTTACAGCTCGTTTCTTTTGATATTCATAGAACTTCCATAAACTCTCTTTTCTATATATCTACTCTTCTACGTCAATTATATCACTCCCCAGTTCCTTTTTTTTTCTTTTTTCGTGCGGAAATCCCTTTATGATTATATTTAACTAGCGACCCGCCCCGGCTTCGCACGGGTGCAATGGATTTTATTATAAATATAAACCTTCCTCTTCAATCAAATCAATCTATTAAAAAAAACCGCAATAAAATCCGTTGCGTAGTTTTAAAGATTTAAGCATACATAGGAACAGAGAAAGCGACTTTGTTGTATACTATGTAGTGATACGCCATACAAATTACACCTCAACTCTTTTTACAACGATATGATTTCCCTTAGTATAAAACGAAGTAAGCCCAAAATAATTTACCGAAAAGTTATTCAGGATACGCAACATAAAAATCACGGGGTTTTAGCAAACAGATCCGCCAAATCTACTTAAAACTTCTTACCCCATAAGTAACTACTTATGATGTAAGAACTTTATAAGAAGCGAAGAATTTTCTAGAACAAATGCGAGCCCAATTTCATCAGTCGCTTTTTCTTTATCATGCCATTACCGAAACTCGTTTAAAACGCGATTTTCTCGTAATGAAATTCCGTCTGGATCATAAAGAAAAACCCTTTATTTTAAGACACCAGGTGTCTGCCCTTACTGTGTGGTACAAGCTATAACCTACAATCGAAAAGATCTTACAAGTGCACTAAAGAACGATTAGTCTGTATCAAAACGTATCGTTGAAATCTAAACGTGGGCATAGGCATTTTGAATTAGACTACTCAAAAAAATAACTTAAAAATAAACGGACTATAACTAAAGTTGTGTGTTCCGTGTATCTATAGTAAAAAAAAGCTGGAAGAAATCTTTACAGATACAAATTTAACTAGCAATCTTGAAATAAAAACTATTTTTAATGATTTCTATTGCGAATTACTATCGTCATGGGCGATTGGTGTTATTGTCATGGGGAGTCTAAAGATGAGACAGCCACCATCTTGAGTCTTCCCGTAATTATCGCTCTTCAAAAGCGACCGCAACGTCGGGATCAGTGTAAATAATACAATAACACTAAATAAATTGCGACAGAATCCGTTTCAATGTGTAACATGCGCATAAACACACGTGACTCCTGACATTATCAATAAATATCTGCCAAGAACTGTACCTTTTTTTTTTTTTTTTTCGTGCGGAAATCCCTTCGGATACCCCCCCGCCGGCCAGCGAGGGCGGTTATGTCGGGCTTGCACCGACTAAAACCGCACGCCGTCTCGGGTCTTCAGACGCCGGGGTGTAAGGTTACCCATAGAGCATATCCCTCGCACCCCGGCCGACCCTGGGCCATCTCACCACTAACAGCATCGCTCATCCTGTCTCCTCTGAAAGCAGAGGAGTACGGAGAGCGATGTGTTCCCGCCACGTTGGGTATTGGCCAACGATCAATGCCAACCCTATGAAGGGGTGAAGGGGAAGCCATTGACCGCCGCCCAGGGTGTACCGGCCGCTCCGATTCCGTTCCCCCCGGACAGCAGCGGGATCGGAATCGGAGCGACACTCGAGGAGGTTACCCAACACACACCCCTGCCAAGAACTGTACCTAAGTACAATTTTATTTTAAACTCGAAATTACTACAGTTTCAATACTACAGTTTCAAATTGATATCCTATCTTATTAAGTCGAGCGCATGCACCTTTTAAATGCTTCGTTTGATTCCTCCTCCTACTGATGAATATTGAAACGCTTTTACTTTTTAACTTGCATCTCAAGTTATTACGAGAAAATGTGCAGCGGTTTTCTCTTTGAACTCTTTTTCTGGTAATAGGATAGATTTGCCTAGATTACAGGTCTTATTGATCGGCAGCTTAACCAGTTACAATCTTGTTATGATCTTACAGTATACAATTTAATTTTACCACAAAGGTGGCTTTTTTTTTAAAGGTTTAAAGCAAAAGGAATATTCCCTGATATTTGGCGATTCGGCAATTCAAATTATATTGTAAAAGAAGTAGAAAACCACCAGATGACCTTAATCACATTGTTATCATCAAATGTCAACCATTAGAGCGTCTTATAACCAATCGACTTCTAGCAGATTAGTATTTTTATACGAAAGAAATTAAATAAAACAAAAAATAGGTAACAAAATATATAGAAAGAAAGAGAGAAAGAAAAGACATTTAATTTAGGACACGCACAATGAACACATTACATAATAAATAAATATCTTAAAATCTAGGAATACCTTTTTTTTTCGTGCGGAAATCCCTTCGGATACCCCGCCGCCGGCCAGCGGGGGCGGTTATGTCGGGCTTGAACTGACTAAAACCGCACGCCGTCTCGGGTCTACAGACGCCGGGGTGTAAGGTTGCCCATAGAGCATATCCCTCGCACCCCGACTGACCCTGGGCCATCTCCGGTTTCGAGATGGCCCCCTCGGGTTTGGGAACCACGGTGTCCCCGTCTTGCCCCGGTTTGGGGGAATCTAGGAATACCTATTTAGGCCCACTATGCGATCCCAAATATGGCCGCCATCTCAGCATAAATGCTACGTATACCGTGTGATATGTGCAGCGCTGGTTTTCACATGGGTCCACTAATACACTAGCTGTAAGTTGCCCACGTGGAGTTCTTATTCCGTTCCTGCAGCCCATGGGAACCTATTCCAGCTTCTTAGCTTCTTTATTCTATCCCTGTACCAAATTTCGGCGAGGTTTGAGCGTGATTAAGTAACAAACATCTTCACAAACTTTCACGTTTATAATATTAGTAAGATAGTAGGAAGTAGGATGAACGTAAAAATTAACTGCTTCGGTCTTCATATTTAAAGCAAATCAACCGCCCCTGATATACAAGAATCATAGCAATCGACTTAAACCACCGAGCCATAAGCAGACCATTATAATCCATCTTTTATGGCTTTATTTTTAGAGCGAGCCATATGCATATATAATATGCATTTTGGTGATACACTTTACTGAGAAACTGTCACAGTTTTGGCCAATTTTGACATAGTAATTTCAATTCATATCTAGATGCATTATAAATCATAAAATAATCCACGCATTAAAAGATAATTTTGTCTTTAAAAAACTGCCTTCAAAATTATTACTAGGTAGAAAACTTCGCGAGGGCACGCCGCAATAGCGGCGGTAAGGCCCATCATGGAGGATTGGCTGGAGAGGCGACACGGAAGCCTCTCCTACCGACTGACGCAGGTGATCTCAGGGAAGGGGTGCTTCGGGGACCACCTGCATCGGATCAGGAAGGAGCCAACGCCTGAGTGTCATCACTGCGACGCGAGCGAGGACTCAGGGCTGCACACGCTGGCGGACTGCCCGGCGTGGGAGGCGCCGAGGCGTGACCTCGTGGCAGCCATCGGGGTGGGAGTCCTCTCGCTCGGCAGCATGATTGCGGCAATGGTGCGGAGCGCGAGCGCGTGGGCCGCCGCCGCCTCCTTCTGCGAGCATGTAATGCTCGCGAAGGAGGTGGCGGAGCGCGCCCGGGAGAGACTTAGAACTCTCCCGGTCCGCCGAGCCCGCAACTTGCTCGCCGCGCGTCGCAGGCAACTCAGGCGCCGGAGGTCGCTTAACGACCTCCGTCCTCCATGAGCGCAGGCCTGGGGGTGGCGGGTGAGGCCACCTGTCACCCCAGCAGAAGCAGGCCGGGACGGTGGGGCGACTAGCGCCCCTCCCCCAAACCGGGGCAAGACGGGGACACCGTGGTTCCCAAACCCGAGGGGGCCATCTCGAAACCGGAGATGGCCCAGGGTCAGTCGGGGTGCGAGGGATATGCTCTATGGGCAACCTTACACCCCGGCGTCTGTAGACCCGAGACGGCGTGCGGTTTTAGTCGGTTCAAGCCCGACATAACCGCCCCCGCTGGCACGCGGGGGGGTATCCGAAGGGATTTCCGCACGAAAAAAAAAAAAAAAAAAAAAAAGGTAGAAAACTTCGCGAGCCCTCCTAATTTACCTCTTTTAGCTAGTATATAACCAACATTTGACTGTATTCAAGGACATTTGGTGTGTTGATATTATTTTTTGAAGAATATTAGTACCCAAAATTACTTAGTATTCCCCTAACCCCTTCAGCCAAACAGAATTACTTGTGTTAGGAGTGGGTCGTCAATAGTGGTCAGGATTCGTACCCGGGACCTCGATGGTAAGGCCAACTACAACTACTTAACAACACAGCTAAGCTAGCATCTTTTTCGAAAAAAATATTTCATCATTATTAGATCATTTTTTTACTCTCTTAGACACGTATATCGTTGTAAGTACACGTTAGTGTACACGACGAGCGTAATTATCTATAATTAGATAACTCTTACTCAGCTAGTACATTTTTCTCAATTATCTATAACAACGGATGATGGACAAGAAGGAGATCAGTCTTATTTTAACTACGTGCTATAGTTATAGCAACAAATTAGAAGAACTAATAGTGATGTTATATGAGTTTCCGGCAGCAGTAAATGTTAATTGAAGCAGTATTTTAACGCACATACAGGAAATGGTTAACCATTTCTAGCCGGATCACTTAGGATAGGTGACCATTCTTAACATATTAAGACCTCTCCGTGCCTCAGCAAGCACATTAAGTGGTCGGTCTTGCTTGCATAACGAACATCTGTGACATTTGTTACGGGTACTTGGAGCTCTAAAAACTCCAACACTTTTTTATGTTTCGTCAGGGGAATTACCTATGGAATATCGGGCGACACGGGCAAGCTGCGCGGTTCTCAGTGGCTGTGAGAGCCACTCAAAATACTAATACCCCTGCGGGCCTGAAACTGAACAAGTATACTTCCATGGTGACCCCTAGCGCGTGCCCGCAGTATATCATGGGCACCTGCTCGGTAAACTGTCAATTGTGTGACGTGCAGGCACACACGGATGTCACCCCTTCGCCGGTGGCTAAATCGGCGGGTAGAGGACTAACCCCCCCCCCCCTCTCACCCGCAGCCACACTCATGGCGGCATCAGGTGCAAATATTCGTGTCTCCGCCACCCGGTTCGCCGGCGGCGGATCTGATCAGCGAGAGGATCTCCCTCCCTGATTCGGTCCACGCCTTCCTTCTACGAGATGACGACCTCGCAGAAGGTTGTGACCGCGGTAAAGTTCCTGTCACTGACGGCCATAAGTCCAACACTGGTGTAACTACAGAACTTCGATATCGTCAGTGGGTTGTCGAAGTCCGAGGGCAGTCGCTTTCACGAAAAATATTGAGTCGGTTCAAGCCCGACATAACCACCCCCGCTTGCCGGCGGGGGGGGGGGGGTATCCGAAGGGATTTCCGCACGAAAAAAAAAAAAAAAGGTACGGCTGTTTTGTAGTTGGGAAACGGCTCAGAGGTTGAATACAGGTGTGCACTAAAACCGTGACCCACAAAATATAAAGATCGTTTTATAGTTCCGTTTGGAACGGTTTGTTCCTTTTCTTCTCCAAGCGAGTGTCAATCAGTCAAGTCAAGTTAAGTCAGTTTATTATAGTCGGTTTATTTTAGCTTTTACAGAAGCGACGGCCGTCTGGCACAATAGAGAAGTAGAGAACCGTCGTTTTAGGTGCAAAGGTTCCTAAATACCGTTTAAAAAAAGGTATGAAATCAATATTTGGCACAGCAGATCTATAACTAGAATGTATTAGTATTATTCTCATATGAGGGTAGAGAGTCCATGGTAAAAGTCAAAAGTTAAACGATCGCTTGAGTTTTAGCGAAATATTGAAAATGTCAACGGGAACAAAATGAACTAAGGTAAAGGACGTCAAATTTGTTTAGGCATCAAGTTAACCCAGTTTGGAATCTCGCCATTGCATTTAAATTTTAAATGAACTTCCAGAAGCAACGCAAATTTGAGTGTGGTGAGATGAAATTCTTGGGAACTAGGATAACCGTATATTATGCACTTTAAGATTAAGAGTCAGTGTCTGGGAGATCTATATTCACCTCTTACAAAACTCTATAATTATTATTTTTAGGGTTCCATACCTCAAAAGGTAAAAATATTCCCTTATAAGACCACTTTCTTATCCGTCTGTCCTGGACCGTCTGTGGTGGACCTAGCAAGTTAGAGGGTTAGAGGGCAGGTCCTGAATCTATATGATAATAAGATATGGGCAAATTTAGATTTTCGCGAAAACTTGTAAGCACCAAAAATTAAGTTAATTTTCAACTTTTTTTTTTTAATTTTTCGAAATTTTCCCTTTAATTGTGCTGTAAGTAAGTACCTTGCTTTTTGCCAAATTTCTTATTTCTAGGTCAACGGGAACTACCATGGGGTGTGTGTCGGGTAACCTCCTCGAGTGTCATTCCGATTCCGATCCCGCTGCAGTCCAGGGGGAACGGAATCGGAGCGGCCGGTACACCCTGGGCGGCGGTCAATGGTTTCCCCCTTAATGGGGTTGGCACTGATCGTCGGCCAATACCCGACGTGGCGGGAACACATCGCTCTCCGTACTCCTCTGCTTTCAGAGGAGACAGGATGAGTGATGGTGTTCGTGGCGGAGGCCACCGTGGGATCCTGGGGGATCCAGGGGCGGGTTAGCCCACTGCTAATGCAGGGGCCGACGGGCACTTGTGCCACCGCTGGTGAGAGAGGACTAGCCATCCTCTCGCGTTCCGTAATCGGTAGGTGATCAGCAACGACCTGACTGGTGGCTCCAGAAGGGTACGCTGTGATCTTGCTGACCGGAGGGCTTGCCTTTATTGGCCGGCCCACGACAAGGAAAAGTCTATAACACCCGACAGCGAAGTCGTAAAAACCTATGGATACCAGCCGACCTCCATAGTATATAGGCTTATCCAGGTGCAGGGGGCTCCGCCTGGATGGACCACCTTTCCCCCATACTCGTGGGACATGACATGAATAACTTAAAAAAATTGTTGACAAACCGGACGGATTTACAAACGACGACACAGGCACGAATAATGGCAACGGAAACGACGGAGTGGTAGTGGTGGGGGCAGAAGAGGTGAGGCCGCGGTCGTGTACGCGGTCGACCAAGGCCGTCTTTGCCAGACCCGCCACTCCACTACCAATTGGAGAGGGAACGGACGCGGAGATTGCGTCCACGGCTGGGACTGACAGCGAGTCAGCTCCCAGCCGAATGGAGACCGAAGGTCTCCGTCGCAAGAGGCCTCGCTCGCGAGGACCCGCTCTAGACCGGAGCAGAAGCTCCTCCGGAAAGAGGGCGGTCTCCTCCAGCGAGGACGACCGGCCAGCGAAGGTGCTGGCCACTACGGCGGGTAGAGTGCCGGTGCATGTCCCTCCACTACCGAGTGGCAGGGACCAAGGCGTACCCGCTGCGAGGGAGCTTCTTGCAGCGCTAGCCCGGATCACGGACACCATCAAGGGTGCCAAAAACGTGGCCGGGAAGAAGAAGACGGTGGCGGAAAACGTCGCCGTCGCCAAGACAGCGTTGGAGGAGCTCCTAGCTAGGAGCGTCTCCGAGGAGGAGGTGAAGCTCAGGGCCCGGGTGACAAGCCTGGAAACTGAGCTCGCCAACTCCTTGGAGCAACAGCGGGTCCTCCGGGAGGAGGTGAGACAACTCACCCTGATGGTCAGGGGTTACCCGGAGGCCCAGAAGGCCCCAAGAGCCCAGGCGGCGCCGGCGGTGGTCCAGCCGAGGGCTCTTGTGCCGCCAGGGGAGGCGCCTAAGTCGGTGGCAAAGTCGGCACCTAAGCCGGCGCACAAGCAAGTGCCAGAGCCGCCGACGACATCTGCACCGAGCATGACACAACTGCTGGCGGCAATCGAGAGGCGCCTTGGCGTGCTGGAGGACCGGGCGTACCGTCCTTCACTGGCGCGGCCCGCATCCTACGTAGCTGCCGCCAGCGGAAGTCCCGGTCCCAAAACGGGGACAGCAGTCCCCGCGAACCCAACGCCCGCCAAGGCTAATGGGAAGGGGAAGGGCAAAAAGCGTGGCACCCCCGCACCCGCTACAGCCGCCGCTGCTCCCGCTGCACCCGAATGTTCCTCTAGAGGGGAGGGATGGATGGTAGCGGGAGCCGCAAAGAAGGCAAAAATGCCGCCAAAAAGGCGGCTAAGAAGGCGGCTAAGGCCGCTGCGGCGAAGGCGCCGAAGAGGCTCCGCGCCCCACGCTCCACTGCCGTCGTCCTGACGGTGACGACGGAGGGTGTGGAGAAGGGCGTGGGGTACGCCCAGGTCCTAAGGCAGGTGAAAGCCTCTGTGGACCTTAAGGCCCTCGAGATTGAGGGTGGACTCCGGTGCAAGACGACTCGCACCGGAGCTCGCCTCCTCGAGGTCTCCGGCGCCACCAGCGGCCCCAAGGCTGATGCCCTAGCGGCCAGGCTTAGGGAGTCGCTGGACTCGGAAGCCGTCCGCATCACCAGACCCAACAAATGCGCAGGTTTGCGCATTTCGGGTCTGGATGATGCGGCCACGACGGAGGAAATTATCTCCGCCGTCGTGGAGGCGGGCGGCTGCCCCCGTGATCAGGTGAGAGCTGGAGAAATCCGGTTCAGCCCCACCGGTCACGGCACGGCAGTCGTCAACTGCCCCGTCGCAGCGGCGCAGAAGATTGCGGACGGACGGAGCCTCCTCGTTGGGGGCTTCCTTAAGGCGCGGGTGCAACTCCTGCAGCCCCGCGAGACCAGGTGCTTTAGGTGCCTGGCTGTGGGGCATGTGGGAGTGCAGTGCACAGCGGGAGACACCGTGGGGGACCGGTGCTTCCGCTGTAGTCAGCCCGGGCACAAGGCTACCACCTGCGATGCTCCTCCGCGCTGCTTCAAATGCGTAGCGGAGGGCAAAGCGGCGGAGCACCGGGCAGACAGCCGATCCTGCGCCGCCTCGAGGCCAAAGCCCCGTTCGTCCGCAGCGGGTAGCGGGGGTGCCGCTCAAGAGCGGCCACATTCGCGGCGGGATGCGGAGATGGACGTCCATTAATGGACACGCCAATCCGCATCCTGCAGGTGAACATAAACCACTGCACCGGTGCTCAGGATCTTCTGTACCAGAGCATCGTGGAGTGGTCTATTAATGTGGTCGTGGTCGCTGAGCCGTACTGGGTCCACCCCGGAAGCCCGGTGGACCTGGATGGCGTAGCGACCGTTTTCGGGGGTTCCGCCGCGGACACCTCGCGCCTTGCAGTCATTGCAAGGGGCCGAGGCTGTGTCGCGGCGGACTATGAGGGGTTAGCTGTCGTGGCCGTCTACTTCTCGCCAAGCCTTGACCAGTATGAGCTTGAGCTATGGCTCGCTGGACTGGACATCGTTCTCGCTGCGTGCCGTCCTCGCCCTGTCTTGGTCCTGGGAGACTTCAACGCCTGGTCTCTGGCTTGGGGCTCCCGGGAAACCAATGCCAAGGGGCGAGTTCTGGAGGACTGGGCCAACACCCGTGGCCTAGAGGTCCTCAACCGGGGGAGTGTCGCCACCTGGGAGCGGCGGGGGCTCAGTTCGGTCGTGGATGTTGCATTCGCGACCCCTGCTCTCGCCCGCCGCGTCCAGGGTTGGCGCGTGGTGGAGGAGGAGGAGACGTCCTCTGACCATAGGTACATTCGGTTCAACGTCTCCCCTCCACCCAACCTGCCGCCGCCAATCGCGAATCCCCCGGATTCACGTTGGGCGCTCAGACGCCTGAATCGGGAGGCTCTCCTGGAGGCATCCATAGTGCAGGCCTGGATTCCGTCACCGGCCAGGCCTGCCGATGTCGACGCAGAGGCGGAATGGTTCAGGAGAGCCATGTCGCATATTTGCGATGCGGCGATGCCTAGGGTAAAGCCCGGCCCGGCAAAGAAGCAGGTGTACTGGTGGTCAGCGGAGATTGCACAGCTGCGAGCGCTCGCCGCCAGTACACCAGGTTTCGCCGGAGGCGTCGCCGCCCAGACGATGCGGCAGCCCGAGAGGTGGAGCTATATGAGGCGTACAAGGGGGCCAAGAGGACCCTCCAGGTAGCAATAAAGCAGGCCAAACGGCGGGCCCGCGAAGAGCTGCTGGAGTCTCTGGAGCAGAACCCATGGGGGCGCCCTTACCTTGCGGTCAGGGGCAAAATCCGCCCAAGGGCGCCCCTACTGACCCAGAGCCTCCAGCCAGAGCGGCTGGAGGGGATCCTGGGCTCCTTGTTCCCAGCGAGAGCGGAGGAGCATGTTCCTCCGCGTATGGCTCCGCCTCAGGCACCTGACGCTGATAATAGCGAGAGCGATGTGCCCGAAGTCAGAGAGAGCGAACTAGGGGTAGCAGTGCTCCGGCTTAAAGCTCGGAAAAGCACTGCCCCCGGACCCGACGGCACTCCAGGCCGAGCATGGGTCCTGGCCCTTGAGGAGCTAGGGCCTCGACTGGTGGCGCTCTTTAGCGCATGCCTCGAAAGGGGCCAGTTTCCAAAGGCGTGGAAGACGGGGAAACTGGTCCTTATCCGGAAGGCGGGGCGGCCGGCGGATCAACCATCCGGTTACCGGCCGATCGTGTTGCTCGACGAGGTGTGCAAGCTCTTTGAGCGGATTATTGCAGAGCGCCTAGTCGAGCATCTCACGAACGTGGGGCCAGACCTGGCGGACAACCAGTTCGGTTTCCGCCGGGGGCGCTCCACCGTGGAAGCGATCATGCGCGTTAGGCGCCTGGCGGAGGAAGTAGTCTCGCGGGGTGGGGTGGTGGTGGCGGTGTCTCTGGACATCGCCAACGCCTTCAACACCCTACCCTGGAGCTGTGTTAGGGAGGCGCTCGCGTATCACGGAGTGCCTCCTTACCTCCGCCGCATTGTCGAGGCATACCTATCCGAGAGGGCCATAGTTTACCCGAGCTGGCTAGGGCCAGGGCGGCGAGAAGTGTCGTGCGGTGTTCCGCAGGGGTCGGTCCTAGGGCCACTCCTGTGGAACATCGGATACGACTGGGTGCTGCGCGGTACGTTGCTCGAGGGTGTCAGCATAGTCTGCTATGCTGACGACACCCTCGTTATGGCGCGGGGAGCAACGTACCGAAGCGCGGCACTGAAGGCCACGGCAGGGGTTGCTCAAGTCGTGGGTCGAATACGGCGGCTGGGACTCGAGGTGGCTCTCCACAAATCCGAGGCTATGTGTTTTCACGGGCCCCGGAGGGGGCCACCTGCGGGAACCAGCATAACCGTAGGGGGCGTGAGCATCGGCATCGAGCCCACGATGAAGTACCTTGGGCTCGTACTCGATAGCCGATGGGACTTCGGACCTCATCTCCGAAGTCTGGTCCCGAAACTGAGGGGGGCTGCGGCCGCGCTATCGCGGCTGATGCCCAACGTTAAGGGACCCAACGCCCCCACTAGGAGACTGTACCTGGGGATCGTGCGAAGCATGGCCCTATACGGGGCCCCCGTATGGGCGGAGACTCTGGCGGCCCGCAACGTGGCTATATTAAACAGCCCGTTAAAAGCGATGGCCGTCAGAGTCATCAGGGGGTATCGCACGATCTCAGTCGAGGCGGCATGTCTCCTAGCCGGGACCCCTCCATGGGACCTGGAAGCGAGAGCCCTTGCGCTGCTGTACCAGTGGCGCAAGGAGGCGCTGGAGCGGGGCCATAGGCCGGAGCCCCGAGAAATCAGGGCTCAACGGTCCCAGCTCCACCGGGAACTCATGGAGACATGGAGGGTGCGACTTGAGCACCCAAGGTGGGGGGAATCCACCATTGCGGCGGTGAGACCGATCATGAAGGAGTGGTTGGAGAGGGACCATGGGGACCTCTCCTACCGGATGTGCCAGATGGTTACCGGACACGGGTGTTTCGGTAAGTATCTGTGGCGCATCCACCGGGAGACAACGCCGCAGTGCCAGCACTGCGAGGATCCTGGCGAAGACACGGCGCTTCACACGTTGGTGGAGTGCCCTGCGTGGGCGAGTCAACGCCGGGATCTCGTTGCGGTCCTGGGCGTGGACGTTCTCTCGTTGGAGACCATGGTGAGGGCCGTGGTCTCCGACGGGAGCAAGTGGCACGCCGCCGCCTCTTTCTGCGAGCAGGTAATGCGCGCGAAAGAGACGGCGGAGAGGGAGCGCCCCCCGAGTTTCGCAGTCTGCGGCGAGGACGCCGCAGACTCATCTACGCCCGGGACTACCGACCTCCATGATCGGGGCCTGAGGACGGCAGTTGGCCGACTCGCCGTCCTTACAGAAGCAGGCCGTGGCGGAGGCGTGTCGTGTGTGCCCTACACACGCCTGCCAACTCACCGAAGCGGGATAAAACCCGACCCCACCTGGCGAGGCCGCGGTGGCGGCCAAAGTCCGCCGGCAACCCTGGGGTTATCCTTTCGAGGGCTTACCCAGGGTGCCCGGCAACGGACACTTGGGGAGGACACCGTGCGGTTTTAGTCGGGACACGACATAACCACCCCCGCTGACCGGCGGGGGGGTATCCGAAGGTTTAGACTTAAAAATGGCCTATCAATTAAAAATGTTTCCGACTGCAAGAATGTTCACCGGTTAGAAGTTATGATTTTTTTCCCGAAAAATTTTGGTTTTTCCCCCCTCCACTTTTAGTTAAAGTTTTAATCTTATAGGTTTATAATTAAAAGTTGTTGGTATTCATGTATACTATGGGATAAAATTATAACGGTTCGAATATCTTTCATGGAACGTGAAATTTTGAGGAAAAACTGATTTCACAAAAACTGAGGCCCTACCGTCCCCTTAGGCCGGATTCCACCCGTTCACGAACTTAAACTAAGTTTACACCCAAGCAATTTTTGACCGCAGTTTGAAAGCGATCGGGGCAAAAATGCGACCGTGAGAGTGACGCAAATTTTGGGAAGTGGAACCATACATATATATATAAACTTCTTGACCAGTGGTCATTTCGGACTCAGGGGGTCATAACTAGACCTCCTATGAAGAATTTTTTTTTAAATTCGACAGTAGTCAAGAAACCAATAGGTAGATCGATTTCATCGAAATCTACCCAATTATACCAATTTTATTATGGCGTTATAATGGATAGGAACCCTCGGTGCATGAGTTCGACTCGCACTTGATCGGTTTTATACTTCTTTTTTATCTGTCTGGAAGATATATCTAATGTTAACCCATTACAGCATAACGTCCGATAAATCGGACGCAAGTAAATTTACCATTTATAATATAAAACTAATTATATTTGATCGTTTTTTTTTGTGAACGAACCTATATTATGTATTTTTCCATCTGGCAACATTGCGTGAGTGATTGATACAAAAAGTCAGTTGTCATATCTTTATTTCGAAAATGGCGGACATAAGACGGACTGTTTCGAAAAAGTGGTAAGCATTATTTTGATTTTCTTGTTAATTTATACGGATCAAATAAATAAAACCTTTTCTGATTGTTGTAATATTATCAAGCTACATAAAGAATACTTTTATTTCCTATGAATATTGTTACTTTATGTTTTGCGAGTGTGATTTTGATGCTGTCCGATATATCGAACGCTATGCATGGTAGACACTAACGTGTGTGCTTTCTTGTCGCTTTTTACAGCTTGAAGGTGCATGAAATTTTAACTGCGCTGGAATGCGAAGACGATAGTGAGACTGGAGAAAACCTTATTTATGTTGAACCACCTATTGAACTAAGTGGACAGGCTACGGATGAAGACAGCGACGCATCTGACGATGAACATGGTGCCAATCTAAACCACTTGGGCCGTACATTGCTTCAAAGTAGATGTGAGTTGCAACGTTTACGACCAAGGTTAGCTGATGCTTCGTCAAATGCTGATGAACTACTACAGTTAACTTCATCAAGTGAGTTAAGCGACGACGAAGATAATGAGCCACTTTCTTCTCTTCAAGCGTGCAAAAATGCGCCGAAAAAGTCTCAAGCTAAGAAGAAAAGGACGACACTATGGAAGAAGCAGTTACCTGACTTTACATGCCCAGAATTCAGATCGCAACCATCTTCTGAAGAAAGTAAAAAATGCAAAGACCCCTTGGATTATTTCAAGCTATATTTCACTAATGATTTAGTAAAGCATATTGTCGATCAAACCAATATATACGCAGGTCAGAAAAACAAAACTTTGATGGTGTCAGAGGACGAGATTTACGTTATATTGGGTGCGATGTTGCTGTCGGGCTATGCCAAGCTACCAAACAAAAGACTGTATTTCTCGCGAGACAATGATGTGCCTAAGATTCTCGCAGAAAGCATTAGATGTAACAGATTTGAAGTGGAACGATAATATACAGTTATCGGCTTCTTCTGACAGACTTTATAAGTTGCGTCCGCTGCTAGATAGCTTGGGTGAGTCCTTTCAAAAACACTATGGCCTAGACGAGCATTACAGTGTCGATGAGAGTATGATACCATACTATGGCAAACATTACGCGAAGCAGTTTATAAGAGGAAAACCGATTAGATTTGGTTTCAAAAATTGGGCTATGTGTGCCAGTTCTGGATATATGGTAGCATTTAGTCTCTACACCGGAAAATCTGCTGAAAAGAAAGATTTTGGATTAGGTGGCGACGTAGTTCTCAACCTTACAGAGCTCGCCAGCTCAAGATGGCGTAAAAATATACTTCGACAACTTTTTCACATCGTTGCCACTGCTGAGACATCTAAGACAGCTGGGCTACTATGCGACTGGCACAATACGGGCCAACCGTGTTGAAAATTGTCCACTAAAAGATGTCAACCAGTTCAAGCGAGAAGAACGTGGCTATAGCGAATACCGAATGTCAGATGATATGTTTGTGTGTCGCTGGAATGATAATGACGCAGTCACAGTGGCAACTAACTTCGAGAACTGGGAGTTGGCATCAGCCACTCGTTGGTCCAAAGGCAAAAGTTCTGATCCCCCAGCCTTCACTGATTGCCAGCTATAATAAGCACATGGGTGGGGTGGATAAGTGCGATCAAGCTGTAGCGAACTTACGTTCAAGGATGCGTATCAGGAAATGGTGGTGGCCAATTTTTACCTATTTTGTAGACGTGTCGGTTGTAAACAGTTGGCTGCTCGCGAGGAAAAATGGTTGCAATAAAGAGACGGAGTCTCTATTTGCCTTTAGAAGGTATTTGGCTCGGAGCCTACTGACAACTCATGGAACTCCGCCTCATCAAGGACAAAAGCCAGCCAAACCTTTGTCCATCACCCGGTATGATGGTAAAAGTCATTGGATTGTACCCATAAGCACAGAACGCCGTTGTGCAAGTAAATGCGGAGGAAAAGCCAAATTCAGGTGTGTGAAATGTGATGTAGGCCTTCACCCTAAGTGTTTCATGGACTACCATATACAATAGGTCATATGTATCAGAGTTTTGTAATGTTGTACTTCTTTTTTCTAATAAATATTGCTAAATACTGAACTGTTTCAATTACTTCACATACGTCTGCTCTATAGTAATTCATTAGTCCGCTGTGCATAGCGTCCGATATATCGGACGGGTCATAAAATCCTTACTATACGTAACTGGTCTATGTTTAGCTTATTATGTCTTATATATGACCCTAACTGACCATTATATGACATAAAATCTGTATTTACTTAATTAACAAACTTTATGCTGTAATGGGTTAATCCCGCATAAACTTCATAAACAAATATAGAGAAGGATATAAACTTATATTTATGAAGATGATAATCATATCAAAAATCCCGGTTGAATAAAATATAATAAGACTTGACGTTACGAAAATAACTAAAATAAACCAACTTAGTAGTTTCTACATCCGTGAGCTATCTGACTTTACTGACCGTAAAAGCTGCAGAGCAGAGTTTCTCTGCAAATCACGATATTTTGGGATCCTACTGAAATTAACTGTCTATAGTTATCCCCCAAAACACTGTTGCGAGAATTATCGCGATCGTGGTAGGTTTTATACGTTTGAATTGCCTGACGTTTCGACCACGTTTCACTGGCCTTGGTCACAGACTGACTGGCTCAGTGGATAAATCATGGAACGCGAAAGTTTTAAAGTGACGCTATCAAGCTAAGCCCATCACTTTCATTCCCTATTACAGTACCACCTAGGCAGTCATGTTAGAACATACAGACCTGCTTTTAATTAACACCTGGGACTATAACTGTATTAATAGAATTGGATGAACTTGCAACTAAATCAGACCAGGCTGTTTGGGGTCCAATCAAAACTTGTATAACTGATGCGGGTCACGGCAAAGTTAATGCATGGGGTTAAAAAGTGACCGTGATTTTTCATCAAATTGTTATTTCTAATATTACATGCCTTATAAAGTAGGTGTTAATATGAATCTAATTGTAGGTATCAGTATAATATATAGTTATAACTAGTTAGCTAGCAGTTGCCTGCGATACCACCCGCTTTAAATATTGTTGCCAACTTCTCGACCCACAGTTATAATAAAAAGTAATGTATGTTATACGTTCATTAAAATCTATTAATATATATTATTAATAATAGCTGTTTTAGTGTGAAAGGGTTACACAATTATCTATCTGTACATTCATCCATCCTCACAAATTTTCACATTTATAATATGCTATGTGGCAAGGGTCCCATCTTCACCCGGGAACAAATTGGTAAAAAAATCCTATAACCCGATTGCAGTCTATCTAACGATGCGAAATAAAATAATTTAAAACCGATATAAAATAAATAGAAATAAAAGTCTTAAGGTTATGTACGCTTCAAATATCAGAAAGTTCTGCATCGATTGAGTTTC
Organism: Cybosia mesomella; assembly: GCA_946251805.1. Taxonomy (NCBI): domain Eukaryota; kingdom Metazoa; phylum Arthropoda; class Insecta; order Lepidoptera; family Erebidae; genus Cybosia; species Cybosia mesomella. Next base: position 9,558,637 of record OX276406.1, read on the forward strand.
AAAAAGCGGTTTGTATATCGTGTCAAAATGTGAACTCAATCGATGCAGAACTTTTTGAGTTTTTGAATCATACATAAACCAACCTAATACTTTTGAAAGGGTATTTATATAATACACAGAAAGGGTTGACAAAGATGTATTGACACTTAGCAGTCATTTTCTGCTACTTTTATTTTGGGATGGCTCTATTACCGTTAATCAGGCACTTATTTCTGACTTTGTGAACCTACTGGCAGTTTGCTAACACACCGGTACCGCCGCCGTATGTACAGTGTGCGGTGCACAAGTACCTGTACACAAATTGTTTTAGGTACTGATGAGGAGGTGGGGTGTGTGTTGGGTAACCTCCTCGAGTGTCGCTCTGATTCCGATCCTGCTGCAGTCCGGGGGGAACGGAATCGGAGCGGCCGGTACACCCTGGGCGGCGGTCAATGGCTTCCCCTTCATAGGGTTGGCATTGATCGTCGGCCAATACCCAACGTGGCGGGAACACATCGCTCTCCGTACTTCTCTGCTTTCAGAAGAGACAGGATGAGCGATGCTGTTAGTGGTGTGTTGGCCCAGGATCAGTTGGGGTGCGAGGGATATGCTCTATGGGTAACCTTACACCCCGGCGTCTGAAGACCCGAGACGGCGTGCGGTTTTAGTCGGTTCAAGCCTGACATAACCGCCCCCGCTGGCCGGCGGGGGGGTATCCGAAGGGATTTCCGCACAAAAAAAAAAGGTACTGAGGAGGTATTTAATTTCTTACAAATCTTGTAACTGCTAACATTTCTCATAACAAAGGACGTCTATACGAAAATAAGTACATAAAAGCTTTACCATGTTAAAAGCTAGTTTTCAAGACGATCCGAGTTACTAAAGTTTAAAGTTTTAAAACTGTAGAAACTTCGCCTGGAAACTGAAACTGTTTGTGACTTTTGAATTGAGAATATTATACAATTTTCTCTTCAAACAGACATTAAGAACACTTTTTATGTGAAAATGATGCCGATTCTGTTGCGTATCCAGTGAAATAAACTATCTCTAAAATGTTTTGACAGAAACCTCACGCTCGTGCAGATGCAGTCATACTTATTGTCACTACAGTGTCAAGGTTCATAATATCAGCTCTTTAGATTTTATATCTTTTTAATATGAAGAGTACGGGGCCCCGCCAATACCTACATGACCAAGCCAACCGCATTTGCAACCCGACACACCTAGATAATCCGGTACACCTGCTAATTGACGGACAAGGCTTTGCAGCAGGCTTTCGTATCGGGGTTGAATAGTACTCGCTCCCATAAAAGCCGTGTAAGCTAAACTAAAAGGAGGGGAAGCAGTAAGAGGATCCCGGGCTCTGAGGTAAAAGGCTTTGATGGAACCGGGAACAACGCTTAGATGACGATTTTTTAATATAAAGGGAAATAGGCAGTTCATAATAAATTTCAAACAATGTGTATTGCGATAAAGTACCTAACCAAGTGTTTCGGTTTACGTGCCAATTAGAAGGAAAACAGCAGAGACGTAAAGATTGCGCTGAGAGCATTTAATTTGTTTGCTATTAAATGAAATGCACTGTGAGCAATCTAAAGCACGTCTCTTCGTGATAAGTTTGCTAGTTTTATTTGCGCAATGTATATTGGAAATGAAATACGGTGAATACCTCGTTTCAACGAATCGCCATTTAATTATAAAGCACCAACATTTTAGGAAATGGGAAATATATATTTAATATTAGAAGTTAATTAATTATTCTGGTCTAGAACATTTTCCTTTGAATATAATATTGAGTGCTTTACATTCTACTATTGGGTGTACAACCTTATTTATAAGCCACTAACAAAGTATTAAAAAGTTCTAGAATTAATGGTTTCATGTCCTTGAAATAAGAAAATCCTTATTGATATTTTAGAATAATTTTAAGTAAATCTGTAATGTTAATGTTTTTTTCATGGATGAAATATTAGAAAAGAAAAAACGACGGGTTGCACTCCAGGAGTGCCGGCAGAAGTGAAAAGTTGAATATTACCATTGTGCATTTTTGATATTTTGAAATGGTTAGGGAATAATTTTGCACGAATTGCTTTCATTATCAGTATAAAAGTACTATCATTTATGTGGTAACATACAATATTCATTTATTGCGCTATCGTACACAAACATGACAATTTATATTAAATTAAAAATTTAACACTTCAGAACTATTAAAATTATTTTACATTAAAAAGTTTATATCTCAGAAAAATCAACTTCCATCCATAATTTCAAAACTTTTTCACCATCATTATTACCAGAACCATCATCGCCAGTTTAGAAAGTACTCACTCATTTTCTTTCGCTATTTCTTCGTCACTTTTTTTATTAATAGATGCACTTTGTTTAATTTCCATTTTATATCAATAGATTTATGGCACAAAATAGAATAAATATTACAAAAAGTTATATGATGACAAAAAGTGTTTCTTGGGCCTCGGTCGGAATCGATCTCAGTCTTGACGAGGTCAACGACCACTCATTAGACGAACGCGCCACCAAGGTTGTTAAGTACAGTGTGAAATTAGCGCTTCTATATTGGTTTTCTTACGATCAGGTCACGTGTTTACTGACGCGAGTTTAACCTTTTTACCCATTACAAAAAAGTGCACAACGCCGCTAAAGAAGTTTTCACTTCAAAAATGTGAATTGTTATATTTTAAAGCTTCGTCCGTCAATCAGCAGGTGTACCGGTTTGCAGGTGAGATGGGCTTGGGTCATAAAGATCTTGATGGGGCCCCATACACCTTAGTTGTTTCTCCATTCTATACCAATTACTTTTGCATTCACCTCTCGACATAAAAAATAACAGCCGTATACAAAATTATCCTTTTCTCGTAAAACAAATACATAACAAGCGAACCCAAAGTACACTCAGACTCTAGCCAACAAGTACAAATCCTGCAAACAACGGTCAAATCAAGGATTGTCATCTACAACACACAACTCAGAGTCTTAGTTGATGAGGTGACCACTTCAACGACTGCAGAAATTAATTCGAAAGATGATTATCAACAAAGTTATGTATGTATTTGATTAGGTTTACTAATGTTTGGCAAAAAACGTTCCCCAAAGTGTCACATGCCATATGTTTCTCAAATTTTCATTTGGCAATAAAACATTTGGCAAAACACCTTTTCGCAATTTTACAATTAGCTATTGCTCCATTTTTGACCATTTATTATTTAACAAATAATTACATGGCAAAGTTTAATTTTACCAAGTATTGTAAGTAAGCCTGGCATGGCTGCCAACATACATGGCAAAAAATACACTGCTGCATGGGTGTTTGTTTCACCTTGGGCAAATAATTTACGGGTAAGAACTTCTATAATTATTATATTGCTCTTATACAAATCAATTCTGTTGGGGCCACAGTTCTAACCTAACCTAACCCACTTTTCTGGCAGTTCCGATATAGCCTATGTAACTTATATGAAATTAATGTGTTTTACTTTTTTTATAATCAATTATTAGTGAGATATGCTTTTTGAACGAACTTACTTTCGGGATATATTTTTTAGAAATTAAAGCATTTGCTTAATGTATATTTGACTTAATAAAAATTGAGCAAGTAAAAAGTTGCCTAATGAATATTTGACGAAGTGATCAAAATGCGAAATATAAATTTGCTAAAGATTCTTTTGGAAAATGAAACTATGCGATAAGTTTTTTGGGAAGTAAAATTTGACGAAACGTATTTTGCCAAACGGCAGGATGCCATTTGATTAAACTATATGTAGTGGACGTATGACCATCCTTTTATAACAACGCATGTAGGGTGCCTGCCCTACAAAGCCCATCAGTTGTGTTTACCGGAGCGCATAAAGATAACTTTGATGCCATTTTGCGCAAAAACATAGTATTATTGCTCAATGGACTGAGCACAGCTACAACAGCCTGAAAACAGTGGATTATGAAATAATGATTGTATAATCTTATCTTGAATCTTATATAAATAATAATAAATAAATATTCTACGACATTCTACATAGCGATTTCTAGACCCAAAGTAAGCATAGTTTAACGAGCTTGTGTTATGGGTTCTAGAACGCGTATTAGTACGTATATACTTTTTTTTTTGTAAATACATACATATTATACATAGAAACACCCAGACCAATGCAAATAGACATATTCATGCATACAAATATTTGCACTGAGCGGGAATCGAACCCGCGCCCCCTATCGTAGCAGTCGAATGCACTACCGCTACGCCACAGAGGCGTATAGTTTTATAACTTAGGTTATACAACTAAATAAGATGGTGCAGATGCATGATGATTAGTCATTGTGCAACTGTAGGCAATGTTGCACATCTCGCTGAACTAAACTATTTTTGAATTCCTATAAATATTTTAAAAATATATTTAAACTTCGAAGCTTTATTTTATTTCGCCATCGAGATTACTCTGAGTATTTTGCTTTAAAATTTAAACACAAAACAATGACTGTGAATTTTTACGTAGGTACTGATATTTTTGGTAGTTTACATCGTTTTGACAGAGCCAAACAAAATTTTTACGATTTTTAGTCTAGTTTGGAGAGTTTTGTAGCATCAGATTCTTCCAGTTGAAGTCAACGTGAAGAATCGTTTATTGCCATAATGGCACATTTCCACAATACACTTATGCTGCGAGCTAAACTAGTCAAAACATGAATAAAATAAAAGTATGTATTGTACATAAAGATATCGTTCCTCAGTTTGTATCTTATTTGTATATTATAATATATTGCTTTCTTATTTATAATATAAGATTAAATAAAGAGTTTCAATCATTTAGTCTTGCCATAGGCGACTCCTAAAATGGATGCTGTAGCACCCGATCCGTAAGAGTAAAAATCAAGAAGTATATAAATTAGAATCTTACATTAGAAAACAAAACTTAGACATTAATAACGGAAAACATTATCTTCCGACTTCTATGAAAAGATACAAGTATTAATTTCTGTTGTTTCCATAACTGACATTAAATACTTGTCTCTTTATAAATACCTAATGTTACCGCCACTGTAAACAAAAGTAAATAAAACAAAGTGTTTAGTTGTTTTCTTCCCTAAATTTACCTTCAGTACTAATTTCAAAAGATTAACGAGACAATCCACTAATTCTGCTCTCTCAGAACTTGAAGTGAATGATTACGGTATTAAATCTACAGGATCCTGTCTTATTTAAATTGATACATAAAATTAGTCTTACGGCAAGGCATCAACGGAAGATAAGCTACCATTTCTCTTCTAAAAACGTCGTACACTTCAATTATATTTTTTTCTTAAACAATATCATAAATAAACAAACTCAGGGGTGTTTTAGGACCCCACCAAGATCTTCAGTTCCAAGGCAACCTCACCTGCTGATAGACGGATGAGATTCTGACGCCGGCTTTCCTCTTGGGATTCGATTCTATTCGAGGTCAGATGGCAGTTGCTGCAAAAGCCATGTTAAGCCAAATCAAGAAAAAGGAATTGGAAAGCGGACCCCCGGCTCCAAAGTATAAGCTATAGATGCAACCAGGACTAACGCTATGAAGATGATGGTGGCAAACAAATTCATGGTTCAGATGATGGTGGATGTAACCAAGTGGTCACCAGTATCTACAAAGAATAAGAGTCACTACCAAAGAAGGACTGGCGACACCACTCACTATCGGTAATAAAATAATGCAAATAGCAATATTTGGCGATGTTTTTTTTTAAAAAAAATGCAAAATGCAAAACCGACAAATCCGATTATACACTGCCCTCTCCAAGTGGCAAAATATTTAGTTTACATATTGAATGCTGTATACCTACAATGTTTTTCTTCCATTATTAGAGTCGAGTGCACTCAGTGAAGTGCGAAACGGCTTTTCAGAGATAAACCGTCGCGTTCTACATTATTCATAATATCCTATAGCTTTGTCTCGATGGCTATTGATAGCTCTACGCCGTAGGGTTACCGCAGATTAAAGACAAGACAGTCTTAAGTCAGGCATATCGCGTTGCAGATCTTGTAGGTTGTTGATTTGACAGCTTTATTTATGAAACACTTTTGTTTGAAGTGTGTGCACTTTCATATATTTCTGCAGAACAATAATCTTAAGACTGTCTTGTATCTAATGAGCACTCGAGCCTTATTTCTTAACAAGGGACTGTTATGAATGTCTAGTGATGTGTGTCATGTGGAAAACACATCTGAAACTGCGGGTCCGCATAAAAGACGTAGGTAATGTTAAGTTACTTTTGATTTTTTTCGATAACGTTGAGGTGAATCGATTTATCACATACTGTCTTCTCGCCCGATTGCGGGATAAATGCGTTTTAGGGTACCAATTGCCCAAAACTTCGATCCGCAACTTAAGATATACGTTTCATAGTAAGGAATTTTGTTGTGTAGTTCAAGTTCTTCTGAAAAACTCGTTCATTATGCTTTCCACGCTTAGGTCGTATTTAGTCCTATCCTGTGGTATTTATTGCTGTAGAAATATTGCGTGGCACTTTAGATAGCCAATAAAATACTCTCTTAATTACAATCGGTTCAAGTCCACACCAGACGCTGTGTGAGTTATACGTAATTGTTCTTTTAGAGCTCAATTTATTATGTGACCTAGCTATTTCATGATAGTATCTTCATTTGTAATACTTTTACATTGTAAACATGTACATATATTGTGCGTGTTACTAAAGAGTAGAAATCAGACATAGAATCTGTATTTCCTGAAAGCTATGACCCGGGAATCTTTAAGTTACGAGTGAGTGAATAGTTTACTTCTAGGCAAGCGTGTTCTATCATCGACATCATCGTGTCCAGGTGAGATAGTGTTCAAATGAAAACGTATCATTATAACTAAAGTTATTCTGCGATTGATTTACATATGTTCATAACGTATATTTGTTGACTCGACTACTGTTTAATAAACCTAAGTCGGATACCCCCCCGCCGGCCAGCGGGGGCGGTTATGTCGGGCTTGCTCCGACTAAAACCGCACGCCATCTCGGGTCTTCAGACGCCGGGGTGTAAGGTTACCCATAGAGCATATCCCTCGCACCCCGGCTGACCCTGGGCCATCTCACCACTAACAGCATCGCTCATCCTGTCTCCTCTGAAAGCAGAGGAGAGCGATGTGTTCCCGCCACGTTGGGTATTGGCCGACGATCAATGCCAACCCTATGAAGGGGTGAAGGGGAAGCCATTGACCGCCGCCCAGGGTGTACCGGCCGCTCCGATTCCGTTCCCCCCGGACTGCAGCGGGATCGGAATCGGAGCGACACTCGAGGAGGTTACCCAACACACATATATTTGAAGTACCTATTGGAAGACTCGCCTACGGTTTATTAATAGAGCGCACTGGATTCATTTTAATAGTCTTGGGTATGGATATTAAACCGTTGTCAGTTCTAGCGTGTAACATGATCACGAAGGTGCCTAGGTTGCTGATAGCATTTATAAGCTGAAATGTAAAAATTAAATGATACTAAGAAATTATTCCAAAAATAGTTGAAACATTTATGTATTTCATTTGGGGTGTGCAATATGATTCACCAACAATAGAGGGGATCTGGCGTTAATCATCAATATTCACCTTGCCTAACCGACCTACGTCCGCTCTACTCCACTCCAGTTAATTTTACTCTATTCTACTATAAATTTGAATCAATTGACCATGTTCGGTGGGCGGTTTTTTAACTTCCTTATTTAGTTTACAATTATTGACCACTAGTAAATCTACAGTAGGTGAATCATCTATTATTTTAATCAACCGTAGTTGAATAAACCGTAGGTGGGTTGAACTTTAGATATTCCCTTCATTAGTTATTACAGTTATTACAAACATCTGTGAATAGGTATTTTAAACAGTACGTTTTGTGACCATAGTTATTTTGAAAATATTTAAAACAGCTTTAGCTTAATAATTCGTAACCGTCCAAATTCAGGTACCAGATACTTACCTGTGAATGTAGCTTGCTGAATAGAAATGTCAAAGCTCAATTAAGATGGTGTTAGGTTAATTGGCAAGAAGTAACGGAGTACATTATAAAACAACGAACGTTATTATGGAGCTGATTCTTATTTGATCGAATGTATGGGGCCTCACCAAAATTTTCGCACAGGCTTTCCTCTCGAGATTGGGACGACTGCAGTCGCTCACATAATAGCTAAAATAAACCAAATAATGGAGCTATACGTGAGCGCACACTGTGCACCAAAGTGCAAGTTTTGGATGCAAGCGGGATTGGTGCTCGGATGAAGACGAAGATAATAAAAAAAATTATTTATAAATAATTATATATTACTAAATTATTTCGTATCCGGACATAATTTTTTTCTAAGACTCCTAAGATTTGTTACTGATTTGTTTCTTGGATGTACAGGGCTCTATCCAGGTCTTCAGGGCCCAAGTCAACCTAACCTGGTAGTCGGTGTACCAGCTAAACATCGAATGAGGCTCTGGCGCAGACTTTCCTCCCGGGGTTAGAAGGTCAGACGGCAGTCGATCTTGTAAAATACAACAAATCCATCAAAATAATAAGCGATCAATGCCAAGCGTTGCCGAAGTAAATGTCAGCGAGACAGCAACCCGAACGGGCACATACATGAGCGTATACATCGTTGCGAGCGGTCGTGTGCATAGCACTTTTTTTCGGAATGATGATGTTTATCGCCGGAGATTTCACGTTGGATTGTTAATTTGATTTGGTTATTTCTTTAAAGTTAAGGTTATTTAGTGATCTTGGTTTATTGATTGTTTTGTGGCGACTAAAATTACTTATTTAACCTTAATAACTAAGTTCTTAAACTAATATAAGTATATAACTGATTTATAAGTATATACTAATATAACGGAGTTATTAAGGTTAAATAAAAAAAGTTTATTATTGTTTACTTTCCAGTTATTTCGGTGATTTAATTTCTTTGTTAAAAAGTTTTTATTTATAATTATTTGTGGTTATAATCTACTTATTAGTACATGTTAATTTTTGATTACTTTAAAAATAGCTTCCTATGTTACTTTAGTAAATCACTACTATTTTCCCACCCTTAAGGTAGGTTCGCTTTTTTTTCCAAATTCATATGGGAGTCGATCCCATATGAATTTTGAAAAAGAAAACCCAATAAATAGTAAACAATAAGATTAATTATCGAAATCGGACCACCCTGTAAAAACTATGGGTGGTCATGGAAAAAATCAGTAAGTGAACAATCAACCATTCCCTGCGTTCCTACCCTTAGGGTTGGCATTCTTTTTCCAAATTAATATGGGAGTACCTTTGGATAGTGTCCCTTAAAATCGGACCACTCTGTAAAATGTTACGTTATACATTAAAAAAATACGCGTCGACTTGAGAACTTCCTCCGTTTTTTCGTCAGTTAAAAAAGGAACATGGTATATTTTCTCCAAATAATTTTTTTGTTCACTATCTGACGCTGTAATGACCTTATCACTTATTAGACCCTTTTTTTTTTTGTGCGGAAATCCCTTCGGATACCCCCCCGCCGGCCAGCGGGGGCGGTTATGTTGGGCTTGAACCGACTAAAGCCGCACGCCGTCTCGGGTCTACAGACGCCGGGGTGTAAGGTTACCCATAGAGCATATCCCTCGCACTCCGACTGACCCTGGGCCATTCGCAGTGTCCCCTCTGATAACAGCAGAGGGGTACCTGGAGCGACCACGCACCCCCCGCGGGCCTTGCAGGCCTGCCATACCCCGACCCCCTCGTGCAATGGGGTCAGCTGGCCCTGAAAAGGGCCGGTTGGTCAGACTCTTGGGCGTTGACGTTGACGCCAGCTACTCCAGAGGAGCACGTTGCCCAGGGTGCACCAAACTTGGAGGTGATCCAACCAGTCGAACCCCTACTTAGTAGACCACTTAGTAGACCCTATCGGTACTGTAGGGTCCACTTAGTAGACTCTATCGGTACGTTTGTAGATACATTATTCTACAGAATACGTAACTGTTTCTTGGTGCATACTTCAATAACTATATAATAAAGCAGACGCTATATACTATAACTGTAGCTGTATTTGCTTAGTCGAAACTTTGTTGCCATAAAACATACACGTGTTCTATTCGAAACGTATGGTTTATACATAGTTTATTGATTTCTCTTATAAGTACTTAGTTCGTCTTAATAAAATTCGTAGCTCTCTTCTAAAACTTGAGTAGTACAGGGTACGCCCGTAGGCGCGAATTTTAACTCACACGGTGCTTGTTGACTCAATGTTCAACATCGAAATTCAAAATACCAACATGATAAGGCTCTACCCAGTTTAAATGTACATTGAAACTGGGTAAATCTTTGGTTTATAATGGAGGTATTCAAATCAATAAATTAGATTTACGGTCGGAGATTATATTCTTCATTGTATTTTTGTAATAAAATTTAGTACCAGCCTATAGTAATAGGTACTAAAAAGTTGATAATGAAGCTTATTAGAATCTCTTGATAACGTAAACAAAAATCAGATAAAAAAGAAATTAAGAATAAATAAATTACAGTCCCCAATGACATTATCATTTTTAAAGACTGTTTTTAATTATAAAATGTATTCCAGTCTATATATCAAACAGAGATCTTAATTAAAGCCGTAGTTTAGGTAAAAAGTTGAAATAAAACTTCGCTAAAATGAGCACATTTTTATTTCTACCTAAGCCACCCTCCCACCTACATAATACTGAACTCAAAGGTTCTCGAACAATCGAGTGCTCTTAATGAGTATGAGTTAAATGACTTTTCTCGCTACTAGAGATCGTAGGCTTGCAAATGCCTCAGGCTTAATTCACGGTATAAATGCTGCAGCTGCACTTCATTTTCATAATTTATTTAAGAACATTTCCTGTTTTTACTTAGCGGAAATATTTTTTTTCGTGCATATATAATTTCTGATTTATCGTTTTATCTTTTAAGCAAAAATTATTTAATGTGATTTTCATTTCAGCAGCTGAACATGAATGACATGAATTAAAATTCATTCTGTATCTAAGTATATAAATAGACACACGAAAAAAAATTGACTAAATCGCAACCAACAGCTTGTAAACAAAATTATGGATTATAGTTCTACTCAAACATACTCGTACATGCAAAATTTCGACAAAATTGTTTCAGCCATTTGAGCGTAGGTACTTCAATGAAACACAAAATAATTAGATTCTAACTATAACTTGTCTTGTACTTGTATAGCTATTAAGTTTGGTCATTATTCAGAGACCCGATTTCCATGATAGATGATGTGTTATGGCGCAAATTGGAAAATGCCCGTGTTCAACAGTGGACTGCGATAGGCTGATTGATGAGTACTAAAAAGAACCGGTTAGTTTCCATCTGTTATCAAAATCAAAATTTCAATTTGTGTGGTGACTTCCATACCTGTAAATTATAAACTTGGGTCAAAAAATCAACTATACGCTAGGTAAATAGTTATTGGAGTCGTAACGTGACAACACGCGGAGGAGATTTTTTTATCATAGGGTTAGGAATTTCATTTATTGCGCAGAAAAGTATCATATGATCTCATAACGGCACATTAGAAACTATTTGAAAATAGCCCATGTGCATTTCAGATTATCATCTATCCCTGTGCCAAATTTCATGCAGTTACGTTCATCCGTTGTGGTGTGATTGAGAAACAAACAGCCAAACCTGCATTTATGATAAAAATAGAAATTACTGTATCACACTTTGGATTCTTTTTTCGCTAATCCTACTAATATTATAAACGCGAAATTTTGTGAAATGGATGGATGGAATGGAAATGGATATATGGATATTTCTGACTTTTTCACGCAAAAACGGCTGAACGGATCTCGCTGAAATTTGGTACAGGAATAGATTATAGGTAACATAAAGGCTATTTTATATCCCTGGAATAGGTTCCTATGGAAAGCGAGTACGGGAACAGAATGCCACACGGGTGAAGCCACGGATAATAGTTTATTATAAACGTGAAATTATTCAGGTTTGTTACGTAATCACTCTCTAACGGCTGAATGGATCTGGTTGAAATTTGGTATAGGGATAGATTATAGTTTGGAATAAAACATGGGCACCTTTATCCCTGGAACAGGCTCCCATGGGTACAATTCCACGTGGGCGAAGTCTATTTTACTTATTACTACGTAGTACTATTACTATATCCATAATTCCATAATTATAATCCATAATTTGATAAGTTACACTATTATATCACATTTTTCAACTCTTCTAATTAGACTGCATTGCAAAAATTATATGAATTTCAACCTCTGTATTTTTAAATCCAGTTATATAACTATAACAAATACTACTTCAATTCAAATAAAACTGCTAGCCTGGCAATATAAAAGCCTTTATCATTGTTCTGAACAGCCGCTCCGTAGAACTGTAGGAACAAACTGCAATCTCACAACAAAGAGCATTTGCATTTAACGATAATATTTATTGAATCTCTCCAAGTTTAATTATAGCTGTCTTGAAAGCGACGAAGGAATGATCCAACGCTTCGTTCTGTTCAAGTTTGAGAAGATTTCTTTAGTTCCGAGGTAGCTATTTTACTGTGATATCACTGAATAAGATCTTGTCGTAGAAAACTTTCTAAGTGAATTAGTTTTGACGATATTATTTATTACTTAACTGTTACAAATAAAACGTCTTGTGTGTTAGATTATTGCTATGTATCTAGAGGTAAGTTTGTAGGTACTTCCTGAATACCTAAAATCACAGTATTCTAAGGCTAAGTAATGTACCCTTTTGGTTCAGATTTTATGAAAATGGTATATTAAATAACAACCTTTTGCTATGTACCTAGAGGTAAGTTTAATGTAGGTACTTCCCGAAGACTTAGAATCACAGTATTCTAAGGCTAAGTAATGTGCCCTTTTGGTTCAGATTTTCATTACATTGCCCTAGACACTAGATTTTTATGTTCTTTCAAGGGATCAGGAACTTTTATATTCGATATTTATTTAAGACCAGCTGAAGCCGCGACTTCGTCTGCGTAGACTTAGAGCGAGTATTATTTTCTTGCGCACCCTAATACTTTATTTAAAATAGCCTAAGTTACTTCTCATATCCTGCTACCTCGCTTACCCAGAACGAACAGACAGAAAGACAGACAGACAAAAGATTTTTTTTTTCTTAACAGTAGTATCGTGCGTACAGTCCAAATTTAACAACTTAATATTTTAACAATTTAACATTACAAATATAGATTATAATTTTATTTATTATATTTATTTGTATAGAAGCATTTTCTCTATCTCTATCATTATCTTTAACCGTTACTGAGACTATCATTCTCAAAAGTATAAGAGACAGACACGAACAACAAAGGGATCCTATAAGAGTTAGATTTATTCCGAGACATTTTAGTAAGTACCTATTAATTATTTTTTTCATTCACAGGCGGACATAGCGCATTCGGCCAAAGGCTACGAGTCAGAGGATGAGAATGCGGGGAGAAAGTGGCACCGGGCCAGCGACGAACGGCCAGCCAGTAAGACTACCATGTACTCCAAGCAGGTCAGTAGCTGCCTGTATACTTTTATCTCTACTAATATTATAAAGCTGAAGAGTTTATTTGTTTGGTTGAACTGGAACTATTGCTTCAAATTGAAAAATATTTTTGTGTTGGATAGCTTATTTATAGAGGAAGGCTATAGGCTATATTTAATCACGGTACTATCCAGGGGAGCGGATCAGTTATCAATGTAATCATATATGTCAACAAATCGGGTAAAGTTTCCATATTATATTGTTGTAAAATTAAAGAATGACAAGCATGTAGGTATTTTTTTTACGTGCGGAGATCCCTTCGGATACCCTCCCGCCGCGCCGGCCAGCGGGGTCGGTTATGTCGTGCATCGAGATGCCACGGGGGATAGAAGTATGTCATTATAACCGTAGAAGAGAATATTCCCTGGAAGTATTTGACCTGAGCTTATCAGCGGTTCATATGACCACTTAAAATATTTTTAAAGAGCTCTTGTTGCACTCAATTTAGATTTTTCATATCATTGGTTTCGTGTCCGTTAGGGATGGTTTTGGGGGGGCACGCCGCAATAGCGGCGGTAAGGCCCATCATGGAGGATTGGCTGGAGAGGCGACACGGAAGCCTCTCCTACCGACTGACGCAGGTGATCTCAGGGAAGGGGTGCTTCGGGGACCACCTGCATCGGATCAGGAAGGAGCCAACGCCTGAGTGTCATCACTGCGACGCGAGCGAGGACTCAGGGCTGCACACGCTGGCGGACTGCCCGGCGTGGGAGGCGCCGAGGCGTGACCTCGTGGCAGCCATCGGGGTGGGAGTCCTCTCGCTCGGCAGCATGATTGCGGCAATGGTGCGGAGCGCGAGCGCGTGGGCCGCCGCCGCCTTCTTCTGCGAGCATGTAATGCTCGCGAAGGAGGTGGCGGAGCGCGCCCGGGAGAGACTTAGAACTCTCACGGTCCGCCGAGCCCGCAACTTGCTCGCCGCGCGTGCAGGCAACTCAGGCGCCGGAGGTCGCTTAACGACCTCCGTCCTCCATGAGCGCAGGCCTGGGGGTGGCGGGTGAGGCCACCTGTCACCCCAGCAGAAGCAGGCCGGGACGGTGGGGCGACTAGCGCCCCTCCCCCAAACCGCGGCAAGACGGGGACACCGTGGTTCCCAAACCCGAGGGGGCCATCTCGAAACCGGAGATGGCCCAGGGTCAGTCGGGGTGCGAGGGATATGCTCTATGGGCAACCTTACACCCCGGCGTCTGTAGACCCGAGACGGCGTGCGGTTTTAGTCGGTTCAAGCCCGACATAACCGCCCCCGCTGGCACGCGGGGGGGTATCCGAAGGGATTTCCGCACGAAAAAAAAAAAAAAAAAAAAAGGGATGGTTTTGGGAAAATGTTTGTTTAAGAAACTGAGTCTACATATTGAAATATTGACCGGGTTAATCGAAGTGAATTGAGAATTTAATAGAACAGAATACCTTTATTTGATCAAAATATCGGTAATAATAATAATATACCTTAAATATATATATTCATATTAAAGGTATACTATTGCAACTATAGGTAGAAGTCGGTTCCTGTACCTTGCATTTAAAATAAAATAAATAAATATACAAATAAGCAGAAACAAATTAGTTTACAATACTGCCAACTATATTATTGCAAATTCTCTAAATGAGATAAACGTTTTCACAGTTTAAGAACTTCTAGTACATTTTTTTTTTCGTACGGAAATAACCTAGGATACCCCCCCCCCCCCCCCCCGCCAACCAGCGGGGTTGGTTATGTTGGGCTTGAAACTGTACACAGTCTTGGGTCTACAGACGCCGGGGTGTAACGTTGCCCATAAAGAATTTCCCTCGCACCCCGACTGACCCTGGGCCATCTCCGGTTTCGACATGGCCCCCTCGGGTTTGGGAAACACGGTGTACCCGTCTTGCCCCGGTTTGGGGAAGGGGGCGGGCGCTAGTCGCCCTGCCGTCCTGGCCTGCCACCCCCAGGCCTGCGCTCATGGAGGACGGGGGTCTTTTAGCGACCTCCGGCGTCTCAGTCGCCTGCGACGTGCGTCGTGCATGTTGCGGGCTCGGCGGGCCGGGAGAGTTCTAAATCTCTCCCGGGCGGGCTCCGCAATCTCCTTCTCGTGCATTACATGCTCACAGAAGGAGCTGGCGGCGGCCCACACGCTCCCCGAAGCTCCCCTTTCCAGAGATCACCTGCGTCAGTAGGTACGAGAGGCTTCCGTGTCGCCTCTATAGCAGGGACTTAAAAACATATTCATAAACGTTACATAATTATATGGGTTACACTATGAAAAGGTTACAGACCGTGGTATTGAATCTGTTAATCGTTACCACTTTCATGTTACTTGTGTAACAGTTATATATATGTAACAGATATTAATCTGTTAACAGTGTTAATAAGTGTTAACGGAAATGCTACGTTGCCAAATTTACTATCCTATCACATTTGAAATCTAATTTTTTAAATAAAGTTATTTTGTACACCCCCAAGAACTTTAGGACGTTATTTCTGTTACACTTATTAACACATATAAAACGTACCACTTTGAATATGGTACACTTTCGTATCTGTTACATTTATAAATGGGTTTCTTCTGAAACAGTGTTAAAACACTTCATTACGGTTACAGTTTGGGTCCCTACTCTCTAACCAATCCTCCATGATGGGCCTTACCGCCACTATTGCGGCGTGCCCTAGAACTTGTAGTACCTATCACAAAAGTGAAATTCTAATTTGTTTTCTAATTTTTTAATTATAATTTAATTTTGTTAATTAAAATGTTTTCTGACACAATTGAATACGCATTTGTTAATACTTAACGTTTTTATTATTAATACAATTACCTAAACATATAAATTATATATAAACAAAAATATGTAATTGACCTTGGCACATTTGGTAAATTTATTCTGTTAGGATTTTTATTTATAAGAAACAAATTATAAAAGCGATCGGATGTCTCATTACGAGCCCTCCAATGTTTATTCGTCCATATAAAAAGTAATTGATTTATTTATTTGGTTTTTCAAATTACAAAACCAATAAAGAAAAGTCCCAAATAAATTGTTATTAATTTAATTTTCAAAATTATCCGTAGTCATTCATTCTATTTTGATTAGATTCAAAAATCTGCAAAGCAAATAGAAACTCCACATTAATTGACTTTTCAAATGATAGGAGAATCTTTTTTATTTGCTTTGTGTGAATGAAATAGAAATAGTCCCTAATATAATATGAAAACATGACATTATGAGCAAGGCTTTATTTACTTAATTTTAGGTTTATTAATTAAATTAAACTTCTTGGCTATATGAATAAGGCTATAATTTATATATTATTGCTATGAATATACAGATTTTGTTATTCAGTATTCGTAACTTTAAAATACCTTTTTTTTTATCGTGCGGAAATCCCTTCGGATACCCCCCCCCCCCCGCCGGCCAGCGGGGGCGGGCTTGAACCGACTAAAACCGCACGCCGTCTCGGGTCTTAAGACGCTGGGGTGTAAGGTTGCCCATAGAGCATATCCCTCGCACCCCGACTGACCCTGGGCCATCTCCGGTTTTGAGATGGCCCCCTCGGGTTTGGGAACCACGGTGTTCCCGTTTTGCCCCGGTTTGGGGGCGGGGCGCTAGTCGCCCCACCGTCGCGGCCTGCTTCTGCTGGGATAACAGGTGGCCTCGCCTGCCACCCCCAGGCCTGCGCTCATGGAGGACGGAGGTCGTTAAGCGACCTCCAGCGCCTGAGTCACCTGCGACGCGCGGCGAGCATGTTGCGGGCTCGGCGGGCCGGGAGAGTTCTATATCTCTCCAGGGCGCGCTCCAAGGTGGCGGCGGCCCACGCGCTCGCGCTCCGCACCATTGCCGCAATCATGCTGCCGAGTGAGACCACTCCCACCCCGATGGCTGCCACGAGGTCACGCCTCAGCCGGGCAGTCCGCCAGCGTGTGCAGCCCTGAGTCCACGCTCGCGTCGCAGTGATGACACTCAGGCGTTGACTCCTTCCTGATCCGATGCAGGTGGTCCCCGAAGCTTCCTTCACCGTAGATCACCTGCGTCAGTCCGTACGAGAGGCTTCCGTGTCGCCTCTCTAGCCAATCCTTCATGATGGGCCTTACCGCCGCTATTGCGGCGTGCCCTGCGCTTGGTCGCCCAAGTCGTTCCTTCCACTCCACCACGATGGCCTGGCGGAGCTGGGACTGCACGGCCTTGATTTCTCGAGGCTCGGGGTTCTGTCCCTGCTCCCGCGCCTCCTTTCGCCACTGGTCCAGCTGCGAAAGGGCTCTCGCCTCCAGGTCCCATAGCGGAGTTCCGGCAAGGAGACTCGACGCCTCGAAGGAGACCATGCGGTACCCGCGGATGACCCTGATGGCCATCACCCGCTGCGGAGCGCGCAGCATCCTCACACTTCCGGGCTTCAGGGCCTCCGCCCATATTGGGCGCCCTTACAGGGCCATGGACCGCACGATCCCCGCGTAGAGTCTCCTGCAGGAGTCATCGGGCCCACGCAACTTGGGCAACCGCGGTCGTGGCCTACGTCGCCCCGCATGCCGACACGAGCGCGTCGTCCGCGTAGCACGTGACGGCGGCACCGCCTACGAGCTCACCGCGAAGCACCCAGTCGTATCCGATGTTCCACAGGAGCGGCCCCAGGATCGATCCCTGTGGAACACCGCACGACATTTCACGCCGACCGAGACCGGTCACGGTTGGGTAGATGACGGCTCTCTCCGTCAAATACGCCCCGACTATGCGGCGGAGGTAGAGAGGCACTTCGTGATACACGAGCGCCTCCCTAATGCAACTCCAGGGCAAGGTGTTGAACGCGTTGGCGATGTCCAGGGACACCGCCAACATAACCTCACCCCGGGCTACTGCATCCTCCGCCAGAGCCCTCACGCGCATGATGGCATCCACGGTGGAGCGCCTCTGGCGGAAGCCATATTGGCCATCCGCCAGGTCCGGCCCCACTCAAGAGAGGTGCTCGACGAGGCGTTTCGCAATTACTCTTTCAAAGAGTTTGCACACCTCGTCGTACAACACTATGGGCCGGTAGGTGGACGGCGAGTCCGCCTTTCGGATGAGGACCAGTTTCCCCGTCTTCCACAATTTCGGAAACTGGCCCCACTCCAAACATGCGCTGAGAAGCCCTCTCAGTCGGGGCTCGAGAGCGACGTCGACTACAGCTAGCACCCACGCTTGGCATGGAATGCCGTCGGGTCCCGGGGCGGTGCTTTTGGCTCTTAGCCTTCTCACCGCCAACTTTAAAATACCTATTTGTTCATTGAAGTTCATTTCCCGTCCAACTGAGCAGTCCGACTGGGGAAGTACCTCCGCCCTACAGTAATACCGCGGCCATAATAACCTCGTGTTGTGTTCCTGGCGGTGAGTAGGGTAGCCAGAGCTCACTGAGAGTTTTTGTGCTGTCAGAGGGAAGAGTCTTCCTTCTGACAGCACAAAAACTAAAAAAGAAGGGAGAGGCGGGAGTAGCCTTTGGTCTTCCCGGAAGACTAAATGCTATTCCTGCTTTGCAATTTCTTTTTTTTAGGGTCGGCAGCGCGAGTGTGATGCCCCTGGTGTTGCACACGTCCATAGGCCACGGTGACCGCTTTGAAAAAAAATTTGTCAAATAGAACTGAATCGAACGAATGTTGGCCATTACACTACCGACGTGAACCCACTCCTAACACAAGCAACTTAGGTAAGCTGGAGGCGCTAACGGGCATATTAGTAATTTCAATTACTAGTACTCTATTGAAAGAATAAAATTTTTTTTTTAATAACTAACTTTATACTTTATTAATATTATCTATTTTGGAGGGCACAAGTAATGCTGATCTATTCCAATCCAATATCACATTTCTAATACCATTGGTATTTCTTTGTTTAGTTCACGTCTTTACAAATGATTTGACTTGTGAAATTTAAGCTTTGAAATAGTTCAATAATACTAAAATGATAAGTGATCCTTTAAAATTAGAACATCACCATCAGATTTGAGAAACAATATTTAAAAATAAATCGTTTTTCGTTTTTGTTAACATCATTACCGTCTCCTTTCACGTCTTCATACGTCGAATCAATCTGCCCCTGTCTTCGTCTGTCGAAGGTTAATCTGACCAAGGACGGATCCCTGGTGTAGCCCAACTGTGATGGGGGAGGGTTTCGTGTCGCTAACAACGATCCGCACCGCGGAATCGGAATCGTGGTACATGTCTCGAATGAGTCAATATTGAATTTTGGAACTCCTTTGGACCGCAATGCCCACCAGATCATCACGCGATAAACATAGTCGAAGTCCTTCTGCATGTCCAGAAATAAATATAAAAATGAATAAAAGCAGAGGCGTATTTTTCGTCCTGTTTTTCGCTGCAACGATCCTTAGTGCAAAAACAGGAATCAAGGTCCCGTGGCCGGAACGAAACCCATATTGACACTCCGAGAAACTCCTGCCGACTCCGGGAGTCAATTAACCTCTCGAAGACCTTCATGTTGGTGGACATTACCTTTCTACTGCGGTAGTTGTCACACTTCTGCACCGACCCCATCCATGCCTCTGAAAACTGGAGTAATGATACTCAGCCTCTATTAGCTTGGGACCTTCCGATTGAGGACTACGCGGTTGAAGAGATTTTTTTTTAATTAATTTAATTATTATTTTTTTTTTTTTAAGGACCACGGGGACCCATCAACTTCTAGACCCATCTAGGCCTGGATGAGGACTACATCGGCACCGACAGTTCAGTTAACAAAGAATGTAAATTGATATAATTTTAATTAGAGAGCAATTATCAATCAGATAAATTATTAAAAACGTAAAAAAAGAAACGATGAGCTGCAACCAAACTTTAACCAATAAATAGGTCAAGGATCTTTTAATGGCTTTGACTAGTACCTACTAAGTACTAAAACTACCTTTCGCTAGTGAACGTATACCATATTGGAGTCCAATATTTCCTCTCTACATGCCGTAAATTCTATCCAACATGGCTGCGGCACCATCTATTACAACAGACGTTGTAACTCACTATTAATGACTGAGTTTCCTCACACAGCTTGTTCATGTACTAAAGCTAAGAATTTTCTACTACCTATTCGGATTGAAAAACCGTCACGTAACTACGCGCGTTCGTATTACTCGGTACATTCACGATGGTTTAGTTTTACGCCAGTTTTTTCTTCTATGGTAACCAATTGACATCCACAAACTACACTCGTTATAATTGTAATTAAATTCTTTGTCAAATAGTCGTATAGTAAGTCATTTTGTGTAAGAGTTTCTGCAATATTAAAAGTTTTTAATTTACCTAAAAGGTAATATTTTGACGGAGCAGATGAGCGCGATATATTTTGTGAAATTGATGGTTAACAACTTTTCAGTATTACGTTTCAGTGGCAATGATAAATTGCTCTTTAGAACTTAGGCAGCAAGATTTTTATAAGAGTAATATATAAAAATAATATTCTAGGATATACTACACAGTGTTATCTACATCGAAACTAAATATAGTTTGTAATATGCGTTCTAGAATGCGGATAAACGTACTTAGTACTTACATTCTTTTTTCTTCTTTTTATAAATACAATGTTACAATACCAGTACATTCTTCATGGATCTCTGTAAATAGAATGGAAGCAAACCAGTACGTTCGTCATAGACATATTCATGCAAATATTTGCACTGATCAGAAATTGACCGCGACCTCTTGCCACTTGCGTAGCAGTAAACACGCTCTACTGCTACACCGCATAGGACGTCAAATAATAAATTGCCTTCACTAAGTGAAAGAACATGTATTGTGCCATCTAACTAACTAGGTCTGCAAGGCGAATCGCTGCTTGCAATGTTGAGCTGAGTGAGATATCGTGAATCAGATTTTGAAAATTTTGAACAGTGATCATTCCTCCGTGGCAAGTCCGATTTTGAAAATTATTTTTGAAAGTCACAACTCTGGACATGCTTTGTGAGCGTGTAAAGTTTGGTCACAGTGTCTCGAGCGGTTATTATGTAATTCCATCTGGAATTTTTTTAACGGTGATCATTCCTCTGTGGTAGCATTAATTTTTTCAAAATATATCCATAAACCTTCCTCTGATTGACCTCTTTAATCATGCCAAATTTGGTTCTGATTGGATTAGTAGTTTAGGAGACCTGTGACAAAGAAAATCCTGAAGTGTGGTATGAGGAGCTTTCGCTCGACTTTGTCTCATTCAGCACAATTAGTAGTTTTGTTAGAGTTAAATCAAAAGACTAAACTGCCCCGTTGTTTTCTTTTTAAACATTGTTAAATTTATTATTTACTTTACCTTAAGTATTACTAAAGTAAACTACTTTTACGCATTTTTTAATTAAGTTTTAAATGCATTCCAGTTGACCCTCCCCGAACAAAGCAATCTGGTCAGATGGGGAAAAACCACAGATAAAACATGTAACTCATGTGGTGAAGCAACTGGTACGGCTAGGCACCTACTAGTGGATTGTAAGACGCAATTTTTTTTTTTTTTTTTTTTACATCTTTGGCATGGCCAAAGCCTACGCTCAAAATATCTTTATTATCTAGTCTTATTTACTTTATTTTAAGAAAAACCCACTCAGGGTTAAGTTTTCTCTATCTATCCTTAATTCTATATTATATCACGCTTTCATTCCTGTCCTCTAGTACCATACAAGTTCTCGCTTTTATTCCTCTCGCACTTTCATTCCGTTCCTTTCATACTAATGGGATTGGGTACGGCAAGGGGACTACACTTTGATGCTTTCTTTATTTTCTGTTTTTACCCTATCTGCTAATTTGTTCTTTATTTCATTTTTGTTACTACAATCTTATAACTACTACAACATTTAATAATATTACAACTTTAGTTTTCTTATAATTAAGTACAAATTGTTTGGTATTTCTAATACTATTATACACAGTTTATAATTCCTTCCTATATTTACAAAAATGTTAACCTTCTGGCCAGGTATACAATTATGCCTGCCAGAGGTTATTATGTACTATTTCTATTATTGACTTTACGTATAATTCTCTCTGCAAATTTCAGAAATTCTTCCCTGTGCCTTCGTATTAATTCGGGAAAATTTGCCACTTTCATCTCTATACCTAATTGATTTTCAATTTCATATCTGTTCCCTGAATAGATTGGGCAGTCCACTATTAAATGTGCGATTGTCTCCTCGACGCCAGGCTCGCAGGCGCATGATGGGTCTTCCTTACACTTGAACCGGGTCAAGTATTCGGAAAACCCACCATGCCCCGTCAACAACTGGGTTGTAGTGCCGACGACCTCCATCTTGCGGACGGTTCTGTATGCCGCCACCGCGCATGGGAAGAAGAGCTTGGTGCCAGAAGCTGTGTCACCCATCCTGTACCTTTCGTTCCATTCGTCAAGCGTGATCTGCCGAAGGCCACGCTTGACGAATGAAACTGGGCACAGACTGTAGTGTGGAGCCCTCTTCGACTTCAGAGCCGCCTCCTTAGCCAGCTGATCGGCTCGTTCGTTGCCCTCCAACCCCGCATGGGCCTTGACCCAGAATAAGGAAATTTCCTTGCCCTGGGTCAAGCCCCGTTTGATGTTACACCTGGCTTCAACGGCCAGGGGGTGGAGGGCATGACGGTTTATGACCGTCAGGAGAGCGGCTCTGCTGTCGCTGAGGATGCCGAACGTGGCCGCGCCTCGCCTGAGGACCTCACTGGTCGCTTCACATATGGCCAGGAGTTCGGCCTGGTAGACGGTACAGTGCGGCGAGAGAGCAAGTTTGAGGGTCCCGGTTTCGGCCCCGTTATTCCAGATGGATAACGCGGCGCCGACGCGACCCTCAATCTTGCTCCCGTCCGTAAATATGCGCGTCTCGATCGTGTTCGTGCGTTGATATTGATCCTCGTCTACCAGGCTTAAGAACTCCAGGTTCATATGCTCCGCGGGGTGAGGCTCCTCTTTAGCTGGAGCCATCCGTTCAATCTCCCTGTCCCCCAACCATGACTGGAACACACCTCTCTTGGCCTCGTACAACGAGGCCGACTCACGAACTCTGAGGTCCAGAGGGAGCATGCCAGCCAGGATCAGCCCTGAGTGCAGGGAGACTGTCCGGTAACTCTTGGTCAGCTTTTGGGCGAATCCGCGCTGCACCACGTTCAGCTGCTTTCTGACACCAAGCTTGTCCACCGCCGCGCACCAACTGCTAGCTGCATACAGAATCGTCGGCTCCACAGCCGCGTTATAGATGGTCCGGATCACCTCAGGATGTAATCCCCAGCTGATCCGGGCCATCCTCGCCAGCTTGTGGTAGATGCCGATCGCCTTTCTGCATACATTTGTGACATGTGTGTTAAATGTGAGTTTGTGGTCGATGGTGAGCCCTAGGATTTTAATGTGGTCGGACAGTCCAATGTCTATCCCGCCCATGCTGAGGCGTGGGACATCGTACTTAAGCCTCCGCGTGATTACCATCGCACAAGTTTTGTGCGGTGCGAATTTCAGCTTCATTCCGATGCCCCACTCCCGCACATGCTCGAGAGAGGCATTGGCCTGTCTCTCAATCTCTAGAGCACTATTCCCATCGAACACCAACACCACATCGTCCGCAAAAGCCTGAACGTGAACCGCCCTACTCTCTAGCTCATGAAGCAGTGGGTCCAGTAGCAGGTTCCACAGCGAGGGTCCGCCGATTGAACCCTGGACGCATCCTTTCTCCGTGGGGCGTCTGCACTCCTCGCCCGCATACCTTACCCTTACCTCCCTGTCGCTAAGGTAACTACTGATTACTCGTCTCAAGTTTGCCGGACACCTCTCCTCCGCCAGCCGTACTTTTATAGCGGGCCACCAGGCGCTATCGAAGGCGCCCTCTATGTCCAAGGACACCATAACGACTATTCTCTTCTCATCGAGACGAGCCCTTTTGTGCCCCCTGAGGTCATAGAGGGCGTCTTCGGTGCTCCATTGGGGCATGAAGCCGTACTGGCGAGGACTAATCCTCGGCAAAAGGTAAAACTTGAGACGGGCAACCAGCATTCTCTCGTACACCTTCCCCAAAACAGGCAGTAGACCAATAGGTCTGTACGATTTGGGGACGGTGTACGAGTCCTTTCCTGGCTTCCTCAGTGCAACCACCACGGCTGCCTTCCATATCTTAGGAAAGTAGCCGTGGTGGAGGCACCGATTCAGCAGCTTCAGGAAGAGTAAGGGGTCGGCTCTTATGGCGTGGGTGCAGATATCGGCCGTGAAGCCATCCGCCCCCGGAGCTTTTTTAGGATTGAACTTTTGAAGGGCATCGAAGAGTTCGCTCATCGTAAAGGGTGGATCATCCTCACAATGACCCCTTTCGTTGTCTACCTCTTTTGATTTTTCACGCAATCTTCGATGCCCCTCGTTGTCCTCCTCTTGGCGGTCGGTCGGGTAGAAAGTTCGGGCAAGTAATTCCACCGAACCCTTAGCGTCCAGGTAAGATCCATCGACGGCAAGCGGAGTATCCTCCTCCCTTACTGTGGTCCTGCTAATAACCCTGTAGATGCCCTCCCAGAGGCCCTCCCTGTCTTGCTTTCCGCAGAAGTTCTTCCAACTTTCTGTAAGACGCTATTAGACCGGGGTCATTACTCGCGCCGTCATGATAAGGTATTAGAAATCATACGTGAGCCTGTAAGTTTGGCAGTAGCTAGAGCGAAAAAAGGATTAACCACAAACCAAAGAAATGACATTGCGTTTGTAAAGGAAGGATGCTCAAAGAAATCACCTCAAAAGCCATATTCAATTTTGATAGCTGCCGTTGACTGGACAATACTCGTAGACACGTATGAGAAGCACTATAGGATACCGGAGGATGTCTGTGCCTCATCATCCAGACCCGACATATTCCTTTTTTCACGATCGCATAAGCGTGCTGTGCTTGTAGAACTCACAGTACCGTGGGAAACTAATATACCTAAAGACCACGCTATAAAGACAAACAAATACTTTGATTTGACTAACGAGTTAACCAAAAACGGCTACGTGGTTAAACTCTACGCCGTAGAAGTAGGAGCAAGGGGAATTCCAGCTAAATCCCTGTACAACTTACTTAAAGACCTCGGATTGCCAAGAGCTTCAGTAAGCTCTTTACTAAATCGTATATCAAAAGCGGCATTGTTAGGATCTTACCAAATTTGGATAGGTAGAGGGGGGGAACACTACTGACGGTGGAGGTGAGCGCTGATGCATCACAAGGTGGCCACCCTAAACCTACTTCTGGGTCGCAAGTCCCAGTCGCCGTCATGGTGTTCCTCTCTGTATCACGCTATGGACCCGGCGACCGCACGGTGAATCCATGGAGTGCTGAGAATCGGATCTCTGAAATAGCTGATCCGGCAAATTTCATTCTGCCTTGGAATCAAGTTATGTTGGTTACCTTATCAGGTGAATTTATTTCGAGAATACCTCCTTGCACCCCGGCATTAAAGACCCGAGACGGCGTGAGGTTTTAGTCGGTTTGAGTCCGACATCACCACCACCGCTGTTCGGCGGATTTCCGCAAAAAAAAACTACAAAAAGGCACAGTAAAGGCGGATACAAATCTAAAATATAACTCTAACCCAAAATAAATTAATTATTATTAATCATAGTGACAAATAAGAATTAGATATAACATATTTCAGTATTTCCACTCTATAATATTGCTTATTCTGTAGCAAAGATAACAAAGCTGTTTTCATTGAGTTACAAACGTATACAAGACTTTGGACACAAGCAATCGGCAAATTGTCGTGTCAGTGAATGTTTGATGGAATGCAAATTGCATTGGCGGCGCTCATTTTGATACGGAAGTTGAGGAGACGGACGGACAGTGCTCTCTGATTGCCCTACTCACCCTCCCACTTCTGTAAAGAGCCGAAAGCTAGTTACATAGTAAGATTTTATCGAAAACAGCTTTTAGTTGATATTGTCTTATTTATTTATTGACTAAACCATTGTGATCTGTCTAAATTGGGGCCCGATTCAGTAAAATTACGTTTATAATACTTGTGATTTCTAACTTACGAAATGTAACGTGATATATCGATGGGTAAAACTTTGGTATTCAGTATAGAAGAGATTAGTAACGTTCGGATTAGGTATTAACCTACGGTAATTATAAACATATCATAATATTGGTGTAATAATAATAATAAGAAATAATGCTTCAAACGAATTTTTGATATATTTTTTGTCCGAAACTTTTATAAAATGGGGTTTAATTTGGTTTATTTATTAACTTAGCCAATTTATTCATTACCTTAATTACATAAGCAAAATTTTGTAAATACCTAACGTTTAAAAAATGGCACAAAAATCCGTTAAGTAGTGTTTGCATCCATCGCGAACAAACAGATAAACAGACAAGAATTCCAAAAAATATTTTTTTGGCGTTAATTTAACTTCACCCAAGTTTTTTTTTTCAAATATCTGCAATGTACAGACATACAATTTTTTTAATAGCATATAGAAGAAGAAGTGGCTAATATTTATGAGATTGATTTTGTAAACTTAGTAAAGTATTTTCAATAAGTGGCTTTAAATATTTTTTTATCTTTAATTACTACAGTACCTACACTACACATAATGTCAAAATAAATATAGGTGGTAATATGAAAGTGGCTAGTTCTTTAAGAATATGTGATGAAAAAGTTCGCAAAACTTCACTTAGTATGTTAATGAATAAAGAACATTAAAAATAAATCTGTAAAAGCTATAAAAAACACTATACAAATACGATTCCTAGATCAAGCGACAAGTTGCTAAAATGGCAATACTGTGGATTTACGAAAACATGACATGACATATCGATAAGTAAAACTTTGGTATTAAGTAAGAAAAAAGAATTTTTTGTTCTTTATGGTCCGGTAATGAACAACTTACAAACGTTCTGAAAATTCAATAGAAACATTTTATAGCGAATCGGTAACATTTGGTATTACATTTATAAACATGTATTAATATTCTTACAAAAGTAATAATAAGAATCAATTCTTAAAACTAATTTTTAAGCTATTATTTGTTCGAAATTTTATTTTTAATTCCTGAATAGGCTGCAGTAAGTATGATGGATAAATGGTGCAAAATTTGGATTAAAGGTAACATAAATGTTTTGGACGAACCTTTATCACTTGTCACTTCCTCACAACTTCCTAACAAGTTTAAAAAAAAGTTTAAAAAGTTTGGTTTTGTAATTTTACAAACTTACTTACAATAATTATTTACGTTGGTTTATATTTTATTTATAATTTTATTAAATTAGGATATCGTTTTTCTTGGTCTTTTTAGCTTGTAATTAGTTTAATAGCATAGTTACAATTATGTGTACTAGACATATCTATATCTAGACATTTCAGGTTCCTACATTAAGCAGGTTCAATAAGTAAGTATTACGATGGGATTTTAATATAAATATTAAATATTACATATACCTAGTGTGCATTATAAATATTTTTAAGCCTTTTGCATTTTAATTCTAACAGAATTTATGTTATGAGACGTTTAGAAATAATTCGTCGTTCTCAAAACAGACGAGAACGTTTATTAAAGCGTCGCTTGCGGGATGAATCAGACTCATTAAATATATCCGACACATTATTTGAAAAAAGTATCATGTCAACCATTGTTGCCTACCTGTCTGAAAGGATCAAAATCCTATCTTCTCTTGATCTGAGTGCAAATCCCGCTTGCATCATAAACTTACTCTTGGAGCGCCGGGCCCGCTTCCTACTTCTCCTTCCTATCATTTGTGTAACCCTACCCCGAGAGAAAAAATTGAGTCCGAGCCCCGTCCATTAATGAGCAAGTGTACGAAGAGAACTAGAAGATTTTGGTGGGACCCCGTCTTATTGTGGGTAATAAAATTTAATATTTACAGGTGATTCAGGGTATCCTCAAAGACGGGCTGATGACTCCCATCTTACATGCCGAAGTTGAGCCCACTACACAAACATGTATGTCCGCACTCGGATCACAGTGAAGCGGTGCATAGGTGTATTGAAATCTCGATGGCGGTGTTTAATGCGCGTTCGCACATTACATTATTCACCAATGACATGATTGTGCAAAAATCATCAATGCTTGCGCTATCCTGCATAACCTATTTATTGCTGCAAATATTGATCTACCGGATGATGATACAAAAGTAATTAATGACGAAAATGAATTTGTTCACCCCTCAACTAGTCAGGATTTCAGGGGATGTGCTGAACTTGTACTGCAACTGTGGCAAAATCGAAACAACTAGCTTTTTACCCGACTGCGCCAGAAGGAGGGTTATGTTTTTCGAGAGTATGTATGTATGTATAATTGTTTGGCACGCTCTGCAGCCTGAACGGCTCGATGGATTTTAGCTTCAGAGGTGTCGTTAGATTCGTATTTACTGTGAGAGTGACACTGGGTATATTAAAATAGTAAAAAAACGAAATGGTGGATTTCTAGCGCTAAAATGAATGTTATTCATAAAATATTTTCACTCAAACTTATCGAGTAGGCTATCAAAATGAAGAACTCTAAAGGGGATTTCAAAAATATATATATCATAACTAAAAAGTATACAATAAAATTATTAATTAAAAATAAACCGACTGCCCTAAAAAGACCGAAACATGTTTGATAGCTGGCGGGTCCCATTAATTTTCTTTCGGTTTATGATTTGCATCTGGGTCCCGCCTGCTATCAAACTTGTTTCGGTCTTTTTAGGGCAGTCGGGTTATTTGATTTTTTAATTAATTTTTTTTGTGATTTCTTGTTTGATACTTTTTTTTTTTTTTTATATTTAGGGCACGTCAATTTGACTTCACCTCGCCTGATGGTAAGCTGAAGGTAAAGTCTCAGGAAAGAGGGTCACCATTACATACACGTACCATGTTAACAATGGTGTCACTCAGCTTGACGGCCTCATCAGAAGAGGATTGTCGTCACAGCACCGCGTGGCACCCACCGGTCCCACTAGTGCTGCTACCACAATCCCCCTGCCCGGCTATGCACTTGCTGACCCCTGAACGCAATCAAACTGAAATTGGATTACTACGGAGGGTTTTTCGCAATCGTGCACGGTGGTACCTACCCGGCCGAATTTTGGGACAAATTTGTGTCATCAAATTTCTACACCAGTATGTGCATAATTGTTATGTATGAATCTGTTGTATACTTTCATTGGTCTTGGTCTTTCTATATTAATAATATATGTATATATATATATCTGTATATATATATATATCTCTCTATATATATATACAAAAAATTATTTATCTGTAATCTGTATGAATCAAGTATGTTTCTTTGCATTCTAGAACCCATAATACACCAAATGGTATAAGTTAAGCTATTCTTACTTTGGGTCTAGATTACGCTGGGCATAACGTCCTAGAATATTCATTTATATTTAGCAATTATGCTTGTATCATTTGATTGATAACATTGTTATTGTGTAATTATATGAAAATTAATAAGTCCAGATATAAAAACATAAAATGCGTTTCAGTTATTTTGTTATTTCTCAATTGCCTTATCATCATCATCATCTCAGCGCTTTTTCCGGTTGCATCCGAGTTTTTCACCTTGAAGCCCGGGGTCTGTTTGCTCCTTCTCCTCTTGGTTTGGCTTATACCTACGGCTTTTATGGACGCGACTGCCGTCTGACCTACTAACCCTGAGAGAAAAGCCTACACCAGAGAATTGCCTATGCACTATAGAAGAAAATCACTGTTTACAAGTTTTTCATTTATTAATTACCTAATTTCTCAATTGCCTACAGAGTATCATTAAAACACAAAATGTTAATAAGTTATTAATTTATTGATAAAATACAGAGTAATAAAAAATCACAGAGAAAGTTTTTGTGAGAGAGAGAGAGAGAGATAAGAGAGATAATATCACAGAAAGTTTTCAATTATTATTTGTCTAATTTCTTCATTTCCTACAGTGTTGAAAAATCATCGTATGTTCATTGGTTTTTCATTTATTAATTACCTACCCTTCTAATTTCTCAAGTGCTTCTGCAATCCTGAAAGAAAGAAACGATTCTATTAATATTCATATTATTTTTACATTTAAAATCTTACTACTTAACATAACAAAATGTTTCAAAATTAAGTAAGAGATGATTTTTATAATTTATAGATGTTTTGATGTGGATAAATCTGAAGGGAATTAAGACTTATATAACATTACTTATTAAGTGTTTCTAACTTTTTCTTTTTATAAGCCTTCATTATTTCCAATGTTTGTTTTTTTTATTTCTATTTTTTCTCTCTCAATATTTATAAGCTCTTTATCTGCTGACTCTGAAAAGGATTAATGACGTAAGACATTTACCTACCATAGTCCTATTTAATACATCTTATTAAATATAACTTTATTAGGTAGGACTACAAAATAATTGAGTTAATATAATATAATAAATAAGAGTAGGGAAGTAGAAAATAATTTAAACAATGGAAGCAAACGGGTTTTACCTCTGCTCTTATTAATTTTTCTTTTGAGTCCTTTGGGTCCAACTTTGACAGTGTCCTCAGAGAGAGAGTTCTACAGCAGGAACTCGACTGCGGATTTTTCTTTAATAAGTGATAGGGCTCTCTGAGTCTCTAGATGTGTCGTCTCAGAAAGATATTGATCATCTGTCACCTGTATTATTGCATTGATTATGATGTAAGAGTAAAAGTGAAATAAATATAATTATTCTTAGTCTAATGGCGTACAGTACTTATATACCAGGGAAGATAGCTGCCCCGACAAATGGACAATGAACGCTATAAATACAAATAACTTTGATTTGTTATAATCAATTTGGCCTCTGTGGCCAAAATTGAGATAAGTGCATAAGTGAGTGATAAGAAATCTCAATTAAGGTAGGTACATACCACTGTTTTACGTACACCTGGAATTCCGTAGACGACTTCCGTCCCAAGTACAGCCAATACCTTTCCCTCTAAGCTTGTCAGTGGAGCTTCAGTGCATGGGCCTCCACCAGTACAGCTAGTAACCTTCTTATTTTTTGAAGCTTTTTTTTCGTATTGGATTTCAAATCCCTCCAAGTCTAAAATGATAATAAAAATGTTTATTTATTACACAAACTTTCCGAGGTAAGACCGGGACCAATAATGAGAAAATAATGATGTGGTGAATGTGGAAGGTGGTTTCCTTTCTATGAGCTTTAGATTCTGATGGTGAAAAATATATGAGTATAAGAAAATGAAAAAAAATACAGCTATACTTTGTTAGTGATATTCGAAGAAGAAAGTTTTTTTTTCGTGCGGAAATCCCTTCGGATACCCCCCCGCCGGCCAGCGGGGGCGGTTATGTCGGGCTTGAACCGACTAAAACCGCACGCCGTCTCGTGTCTTAAGACGCCGGGGTGTAAGGTTGCCCATAGAGCATATCCCTCGCACCCCGACAGGATCAAGTACCTGCTTCCATTTTTCTATAGACTTTATTGCTCCCCCATCGCATTTAGGCTTTCTGAAAAATCCGTCCACAGCTTTTCGGCAGTACTCCAACCTTGCACATTATCGACTTTATTTGTTGCTAGCCCCCTGTTCTTTTGAATATAATCAATAAGGGCAGCGAGTTTTGAGTAAGTGGCATGTTTTTGGGTTTCATTTAACTAAAATAAAATACATGTCTTACAGAAGATACTACAGTGGTATAATTCCTCGAATGCATTACAATGACAAACTTTAGCAATCACTTATATCATAATGTAAAGAATTTCTTACCAAAATGATTTTTCAGTTTCGAGTGTTTACAAATCCTGCGGCTAACCGTTCGTGATAAGACATCGATGATTTGAGGCTTAAAACATACGTTTTTTTTTGACATGCTTTAGTGAATGGAAAGTTTTTCGTTTTTGTTTTTTTAAGAATTGAAATAACGCCTTTTGGAGAACGTGGCGTTACTGAATTTGGCACCAAGCTGTTTGTGAGCCTTACGTAGGTTTTAAACGTCACGAATAGGTAAGTTTTATTTTGACAGATCGAGCTGAATACCAAAGTTTTACGTTTTCTTTTCTAATCGAATTTTAATCACACGTATAGGAAACGTGGCGTTACTGAATTGGGGTCATGAGTTCTCTTGAATTCTCTGAATTTCTTAGAAAGATTCAGTTAATGAATTTAATAATTATGTACAAACTGCGCGACTAAAACAGTTACATTACGGTTACTAGATAAGTCATTATCATATCTACATTAGCTGCCAGTACGGCTGCCCAAATTCAAAACCTAGTAACCCCTGATTTTTCCAAGAAACGTTATTTTGAATTTTTGGACTTACTAGACCCATACCTACAACCCCAAGTTCTTAGAACACCCATTTTCATATCAATTACCGAAAATATTTTTTAGCATTTCGGAGCAATTTGTAAAATGGATCAAAAAGTCTACAATATTCAGATTTATAACATAGTAACTCGGTTTACAAATTTAAACCACCTAGTAACCCGACTCACTTACTAGGTTATTAATTTGTAAAATATTCTTGCTGGGCTATCAATTTGGCAACACCGCAAAAAACCGTTAGGATTGCGTCAGTAAGTCCTGTGACGCCGGCGCAAGGTTATGGTCGTTCTCTGATTTATTTTATAAAAATGAGTTTTCATCAGTTTTACCGTTCAAAAAGGATGATAAGTGCCCTGGAGAATCAAGAAAAAAGCAGGTATGAAACAACTAAAGTAATTTTCTAACAAATTATTGAATAAACAATCAAAACCCAAAATATTACCCCAAAGTGAATATATGGTGGTATGATTCAAATACATTAAACGCAATATTGCTAAAAATAAATATTGACTAAAATCTTTGCTTATGAATGTGTTTTCTTGAGTTTAGTTTATATTATTTACAAGTTTAACTAAATCGTGTTACTAACCGCGTTAGCATGGCCAAAATTAATTTTACTACTAATTTAACTCAACTAACTAACTAACTAACTAATTCTAACTCTGAAATTCAGCACTGTTGTTGTTTTTACCTAATATGTCTAAGCATTAAACGGTTGCTTGGATGAATATGGCTTGTTGCTGAGGTGCGGTGCTCTGGCTGTCAAAGTGCTTTCTTGAAAACCGAGTCAGCTTTCGATATCATCTTTTAGGTAGGTACTGTCTGTGTGTGGTATCACAACTCTTAAACGAATGATCCGATTTTGCTACAGTTAAAAACTTTTATTTAATGACTGAACTCCGTAGGTTGTAACCCCATTGAGTTTTGACTCGTTTTTTTTGTTTAAGCAAGTAGGTGTACCTTGATCTCATACGGTGACCAAAGTCAGGAGTTGATTACGGTACTGAAAGAGCGTCCGTCATACGAAGAAGATTTGTAATAAAAAGATATAACCCTATAGGTTTTTGCCTTGTTTGTTTTGTCTTGACGACTATTTTTATTCTGATCTTGTATCTTGGGTTCGCGGAAAGAAATCTATCTAGGAATTTTTTTAAAGTACCTACCTGATATTAACCTAACAAAATATTAAGTCTATCTGTACACATTATTATTGAACGTAGGTAGAGTACCTCGTAAATTAGCAAGTTGCAACATTCTATATCTCTTATAATTTCTTTTCATGCTTTTTTCATTTGTGTGATTTGTGTGCTTAGCTTTGTTTTGTGTTTCGCTTTCAGATTAAATGATGAAACTAACAAAGATGGTGCTGGTAACGAATATAACAATCCCATTCCAGGAACTTCAGTTGAACGACAACCGTTTTAGAATATTCCAACAAACGACGATATATGTTAAATATTTTCAAGTGATGATTCCGTAGCTGATCCTGACTATATTCCATGTTATCAAAGCATGACTTTGTAGAACCGACATTTTCTCCCGAAGAGCTTCGTCAACTACAACTTGCTATATCAACAGATCTTACTTTTTCTGCAACTCCTGCTATTTCACCAGCCCCTGCTATTTCACCAACCCCTATTATTTCATCAGTTCCTGCTATTTCAACAGCTCCAGAGAAAGCAATTTTTATTGCCACTTACCCTCATACAATTGTTTTTACTGAACTGAACAAGCATCAAACTATTGTCCACCTGCACGGTTTACTGCAATGTACCCCGGCCCTATATTTGATACCAATAAGCCTGAAATGTTAGCGGATCCTCTAGAAATCGCTAAAATAACAGCAAACAAAGTAATGCATCCAATGCTGCCTAGAACGTGCAATGGAAAATGCAGAAGACGTTGCAATATGTTCACTGAAAGCGAGCGAGAAGAGATTTGGAATGGTTACTGGAGTTTGAATTATACACAACGTCGCCAGTATCTTAATAAGTGCATTAAAATTCAACCAATCAAAGAAAAAATTTCGACTGTCCCTCATCCTGAGAAAAAACATGTAAAAAATGAGTCTCGATTTTACTACTTCACTCTGAATTGCGAGGAAATAAATATTTGCAAATCTTTTTTGCTAAAGACTCTAGGACATACAAATGATAGTGTCATTAACGAGCTCAGTAGAGCTTTGAAACGAAAACCCTTCTTCCAAGAAGTGAAAGAAAATCGGGGAGGGAAGAAACCAAAATTATCAAGGACCCCAATCGAAGAGCACATCATGAGCTACAACCCGGCATTAAGTCACTACAGAAGAAACAATGCTCCTCTGACGAGGTATTTACCACGGACACTCACGCTACAGTCTATGTATGATGATTTTAAAGCAAAAAATCCAGATTTCAAGTGTTCAATTGAAACGTACAGAAGCACAGTGAAATCCTTGAAAGTTTCTCTAAAGTATCCTAAAGGAGATCAATGTGTTGAATGCGGGGTGTTCGAAGAAAAGATGAAAAATGAGGATGAAGAAGTTTTAGAGAGCACTCGTAATGATTATAAACAGCATAAAGAAAAGGCTGAAAAAGCAATAAAGAACTACAAAGAAGATGGAGCTAAAGGAAACAATACTGTCGAACGTTATTACTCGATGGATCTTCAGAAAGTTACTTTGATACCAGATATGCCGAAAACAAAAGATTCGTTCTTTTTGAGCCGTCTCGTAGCTTTTAATTTGACATTCGCTCCACTATGCAAAGACGCACAGATTAATAGCAAATGTATTGTGTGGCATGAAGCTTTGATGGGTCGAGATGCCAATAATATAATTGATGCTTTGATGGCTTTTCTTCAATCGGAAAGAGACCTGAAAGCAATCACTCTGTGGTGTGACAATTGTACTGGACAAAACAAAAATTGGTTTTTGTTTACTGCTCTAGTAACAATCGTTAATGCCGGATGCTTTAATATCGAGACTATAACTTTAAAGTTCCTCACAAAGGGTCACACTCACATGAGTGCTGACGGCGTACATGGCAATATTGAAAGAGAACTGAGGCGCCGAAATGCCATGTATGATTACGATGACTACAAATCCATTATTGCGAATTGTAGATCGCATATTGATGTAATCGAGGTGCAAACATCATACGAATGGGTGAAGAAGAAACGCATACCTAAAAAAACAACAGCTGACGATCCTCTTCACACATTTTTGCTGAACTCGGTAGTTGAGGCCAAGTTTGTAAAAGGATCTCTAAACGTTTTCTACAAGAAAGATTTTGAAGAGTCCTATAAAGAGTTAAATTTCTTGACTCAGAGATATGACTGCAAGATCCTTCCCCCTGCTACTAATAATCAACCTCGAGGTGTGAAATCAGCTAAAAAAGAAGGCATTATTTCAAAATTGGTCCCTCTGATGCCTCCAAATAGAAGAAAATTTTGGTTGGATCTCCCCGTAAGCGACAATTCCGTCGATTTGATTACTAATGGACAAATAGTGACTTACGAAAATGTATAGAGGCTTAAAAGAAATGTAGTGCTATGCTGACTTTTATCGCTTAATTTG
Source organism: Cybosia mesomella (assembly GCA_946251805.1). Classification (NCBI taxonomy): domain Eukaryota; kingdom Metazoa; phylum Arthropoda; class Insecta; order Lepidoptera; family Erebidae; genus Cybosia; species Cybosia mesomella. The sequence goes on from OX276406.1 coordinate 9,594,934, forward strand.
TAAAGGTTGAATAAAATATAAAGCGTTAAGGTTAAAAAAATATAGTAAGAAGCGTAAACTGTTGTTTTACTCCTAAACACTTTGACTGTCATGAATAGGAAGTTTGCGGAAGAATTATTTCATATTTCTATATGAAATAATTCACACTTGGTTTTATGAAAATGCTTATTCAACTATAATCCCACAAAAAAAGCAAGTTGATAACCTAGTAGTTGAAGTTACTAGGTTTTGAATTTGGCATGAAAGCTAAGATTCAGTTGCTGAGACAAAAAAAAACACAGTGAGGGTTATTTGAAAGGTACAATGGGGCTTTTCAGACTTCTAACTATACCAGTTTAGAATAGACTATATCCCGCATCTTTTAAAACAACAACCATGTTGATATCATTATTAATTTTGTTACGGCAAGCATTCAAAGTGAGTAACCTATTTTTTCGCTCTCCTAGACATTTTTGTAAATTCGATTTACTAGGTTTTGATTTTAAACAGCCGAGTAGTATGTAATCGGTAATATCGCAAAAGCGACGGGGTGTTACCTATAATTTTGACGTGTCTGTGTGTGTGTCTGTCTATGGTATCGTAGCTCCCAAACGGATGAACAGATTTTGATTTGGATTTATTTGTTCGAAAGCCGATATTATCGAGATGGTTCTTAGCTATAAATAAATTTATAAATACATACATGAAGTCACGCCTGTTTCCCATTGGGATAGATAGAGACAACATCTTTCCACTTACTACGATGTTGGCATACGCCTTTCGCTTCTTCTACTTTCATAATTGTATTCATACATACACGCCGGGTGCGGGTACTCTTGACCTGACCGTTCTCTAAAATGTCCTCGATCTGATTAACACACGTAGGTATGCCTAAATATATTTAGGTCGGGGGTTTTCAAATTTTTAAATCTATTTCTTTGTCATTCATTTATTTATTTTTAATTTATTCATTCATCATCCAAGTGCTAATCCCGGTTGCATCTAAAGCTTGAACTTTGGAGCCCGGAGCCCGCAATCAGCAGATATACGGGCTTGTATGTGATGTTGACTTGGACCCCGAAGGTCTTAGTGAGGCCTCATACACTCCACACATTTGAATATTCATTTATTTCTTTTTCTAGTATTATTAGACGTTAAACTGTTATTATGATCAACAGAAATCCATTTTCTTTCATACAAATGAAATATAATTGAATTTAAATTAAGAATTAAATATCAATGGAATTGCAAACACGTTCTTTTTTTGTAACTTACGCTGCTTACGTTACAAACATTTTGACGAGATATACACAGACAAGGTGATTGATATTTATTGTGAGAATTCCAAGTCTAGTTATATTCGATAAAACCTGTCATCAATAACGTCAATCTTTTCGCGTATAGGTAGGATCCCGCTGCAGTCCGGGGGGAACGGAATCGGAGCGGCCGGTACACCCTGGGCGGCGGTCAATGGCTTCCCCTTCACCCCTTCATAGGGTTGGCATTGATCGTCGGCCAATACCCAACGTGGCGGGAACACATCGCTCTCCGTACTCCTCTGCTTTCAGAGGAGACAGGATGAGCGATGCTGTTAGTGGTGAGATGGCCCAGGGTCAGTCGGGGTGCGAGGGATATGCTCTATGGGTAACCTTACACCCCGGCGTCTGAAGACCCGAGACGGCGTGCGGTTTTAGTCGGTGCAAGCCCGACATAACCGCCCTCACTGGCTGGCGGGGGGGGTATCCGAAGGGATTTCCGCAAAATAAAAAAAAATTAAAAAAAAAAGGTAGGTACTGCATGAATTTTGATTCCAATTTGACACGATCACTCACAATTGTGTCTGTCTGCACTTAAATATACTGAACTATTTTATTAACTGACTTCAAAAAGGAATACGTTATACGTTCGTCTGTTTCTATTTTTTTCTTCGATATTGTATTCGTATATTGGATGTGATCAATAAGATATGTATTTCATTCTTAGCGCATTTTATATGTTTTATATACATTTAAAATAAGAGTATTTGTAACCGAAGTTATTAGAATTCCCGTTAACGCCTTTAGCTGAACTAAACTGCTTGTATTAGAAGTGAGTTCACGTCGGTATTGTAAGGGCTAGGATTCGAACCCGGGACCTCTCGCTCGTAAGGCCAACTACTTAACTAGTAAGCGACCGACGCCATGAGTTATATGATTTCATAGAAGACTGCGACTGCGATATATTATATGGTTCCATTGTAACAAAGTTACATCAGCGCGCTTTGCTAAAAATTTCAATCTATAAGAATGTTAAGTATCTTAATAGCTGAATCCACGGTGAGTATCAAATTTCTTATGGCGAATATGATATCTTACATCGGATTGAGCTGTCGAAATTAAAAAACACTCTTACAGATTACCACTACTAATCCCTAAACTGATCTGTAAAAACTAATATAAATGTAGGATAGTTTTTTTCTGGCAAAAAATTGTCCCTATACTATAGTATAGGGTAGGTAGGTAGTAACCAATATGACGCCAGTCTTTGCAGTTTCGTGTATTGTTTACACAATAAATATTTTTCTATAAGGAAAAACCTTTATCCATTGTTTCCGACAATAATGAACTCAATAAAATAACTTGCCTCTCCTTTGTTCGAACCAGGAATTCCGGGAACAATACTGCATCAACAACAAACAACTGGATCTGCTGGAGTTGGAAAAATCCAAGAAGGACAGATTCCTCGGATGCCTCTCACAGTACCATATCGAGAGTCCATGTTCACGAACCAATAGGTAAGATTTGCAATTATTACCCACAACAAGCGCTAGACTGAAGGAGCTTGACATTCTGTACCTTTCTTTTTTCCTGCGGAAATCCCTTCGGATACCCCCCCCCCCCCCCCGCCGGCCAACGGGGGCGGTTATGTCGGGCTTGAACCGACTTAAACCGCACGCCGTCTCGGGTCTACAGACGCCGGGGTGTAAGGTTACCCATAGAGCATATCCCTCGCACCCCGACTGACCCTGGGCCATCTCCGGCCCTCGGGTTTGGGAACCACGGTGTCCCCGTCTTGCCCCGGTTTGGGGGAGTGGCGCTAGTCACCCCACCGTCCCGGCCTGCTTCTGCTGGGGTGACAGGCGGCCTCACCTGCACTCCCAGGCCTGCGCTCATGGAGGACGGAGGTCGTTAAGTGGAATCCCCTATACCTGGTTTTTGATTTGACACATTGCGAAGACGTCAGGCTAAGATCGGCTTAGCTACTTCTATTTTAGACGGCCTCTGTGGCGTAGCGGTAGTGTATTCGACTGCTACGACAGGGGGCGCGGGTTCGATTCCCGCTCAGTGCAAATATTTGTATGCATGAATATGTCTATTTGCATTGGTCTGAGTGTTTCTATGTATAATATGTATGTATTTACAAAAAAAAAGTATATAAGTATGTTTATCCGCATTCTGGAACCCATAACACAAGCTAGTTAAACTATGCTTACTTTGGGTCTAGAGAGCGCTGTGTAGAATGTCGTAGAATATTTATTTATATTTTATTTTGTACAGCATCATCTATATCTGACAAAGCATGTCTACAGCCTGATATGTTATGAGAGTATTTAAAACCGGAACTAGTATTTCTGGGGGCATGGTAGTAAGTAAGTTGAGCAAAAAACCGGCACGGTGGGTCAATCTTTTTTAATAAGGTTTTAATATGGTCACTGGGGTGTGTGTTGGGTAACCTCCTCGAGTGTCGCTCCGATTCCGATCCCGCTGCAGTCCGGGGGGAACGGAATCGGAGCGGCCGGTACACCCTGGGCGGCGGTCAATGGCTTCCCCTTCACCCCTTTCATAGGGTTGGCATTGATCGTCGGCCAATACCCAACGTGGCGGGAACACATCGCTCTCCGTACTCCTCTGCTTTCAGAGGAGACAGGATGAGCGATGCTGTTAGTGGTGAGATGGCCCAGGGTCAGCCGGGGTGCGAGGGATATGCTCTATGGGTAACCTTACACCCCGGCGTCTGAAGACCCGAGACGGCGTGCGGTTTTAGTCGGTGCAAGCCCGACATAACCGCCCCCGCTGTCCGGCGGGGGGGTATCCGAAGGGATTTCCGCACGATAAAAAAAAAAAAAGGGATATGGTCACTATAAGATGTTGTTAGATTAGCTAATTACGCAATAACTTAAGACAGAAGGTCCCTTAAGTAGGGACTGAATAAATTAACCGACTTGGTATTACATGGATCGCACAACTTTCTACGGTAGAAGAACTGAGTTACGAGACTTGGTTTTTATTACAAGTTTTGTATTTGATGGCATTTATATTTCATGAACACAAACATTTTTAACAACTCTATAAAGGTATTATACTCTTGGTGCAATGTGCGATGGAGCGAAAACTCTACAAACCGGAAAAGGTCAAGCCGGTCTTAACTGGAGTCTTTCCGGCGTGTCAAACTAAATGCCGGGTACTGTACTCACATTATTAGTTACCACTACTTCTCAATGGGTTAGTAAGATAAATATCTGGTGTTTTACAATAAATAAAATAACTATATAACGTATTCAATTCCTGTCTGAACCGTGCCTAGATAGACAGGTAGCTAAGACCGTATATGAAAAACAAATTAACTTCTATTTGTTCAAAACTTTTGTTATGAACAATGATACAGCCGGATTTATTAAAATTGAATACGTAATCATAAAGCTATTGTTAAAGTTTCGGGCTATTTAAATAGTTTAATTTGTTTTGGTTTTAACCTTCGTTTAATATACAATAGAATTTATATTACACTTTATACTTTATTCATATGGGCAATTCATCTCATATCAAGAGTAATGATTTTAGTTATTTAAATAAATAAATAAATATTCTACGACATTTTACACAGCGCATTCTAGACCCACTTTTACTTAACCCATGGTGTGAAAATTATTGCAAGTACTTTATAAACTAGTGGTATGGATGTATGTACTAGGCTGAATGTGGATGGACGCTACTTGTATACAATCTATAGTACATTATACAACTTTTATAAATACATTTTTTAGGACATTCTATACATCGCTATCTAGACCCAAAGTAAGCATAGTTTAACTAGCTTGTGTTATGGGTTCCAGACTGCGGATAAACATACTTAAATACTTTTTTTTTGTAAATACATACATATTATACATAGAAACACCCAGACCAATGCAAATAGACATATTCATGCATACAAATATTTGCACTGAGCGGGATGTTACATGTAGATACAGGTTTTATATATAATCTAAGGGACTGGGTTCTAGTTTTAAAGAATTGATTGATATAGCGCTACTTGAAACCGTTTATTATAAGGTAGCTAAGGGTCTGGGTTCTAGTTTTAAAGATTTGAATGATATATATAAATGGTTTCAAGTAGCGCTATATCATTCTAATCTTTAAAACTAGAACCCAGACCCTTAGATTATCTGTACTGACCAGATTTCCCACGGCAAAATTTCGAGGAATAAATAAATAGGATAACCCGATAGCAGTTATATTTACTGAGCCCTTCATGCAAGTCCAAGCAAAATACCAACAAACAAACATTGATTTTTACAAGCTGTTATATAACTTGCCCTTTTAGTTAGCTTATGGTTAAGAGTCCGTCTGTCATCGCAGTGTCTATCTAACTGGTAACACACAACTTTTCCTAATTTAAATGTAATATATATGCATGTTGCGGAATATTTTGCGAAACTTGAAAGTACCTAAATCTCACTCAAAAACCGTACATTTCCAAGTATAATTTTTGCAAGCATGTCTCACTTTTGACGACCAGACTTTTTACAACTTTCATCCTACATCCTATCCAACTACACACATTAGAAGTGCAAGTCTGGCATGCTATTAGTGCGCTTAATATGTAGCTACATGGTTTTGCTTTTACAGCCGTCACTGTTAGTCTTAAGGGGTCGGTAAACCAAAATGGTAATTACGGTTATTATTCGTCAGAATTGACCCGACCTATATTTTTAATGGGGTTGTGTAATGGTCACTGCGGTTCATATTAGAATTTATTGCTCACTAGCTGTGCCCACAACTTAGTCCGCATGAACTTAGATACTTATGGGTTTTAAGTATTTTTGACGGATTTTTTTTTTTATATTTTGTTTCCCTAATTCTTTTTCTAAAATAAAAATAGAATAAGTTACGAATTTATAACATCACTGTATAATACATATTTATAACATTATGTTATTGTCTGTTTTAAAATATTTTGATTATTAAGAGTAGTGGGCAGCTTATCACTAATATGATTACACTGATTGGTCACTAACAGGATTAAAGCAATTGGCGTTCACAATTAACTTGAACTAAAGCTATAAGTACAGTTTCCGTGTTTGCAGCATCTGTTGCAGTCATGAATTTTGAAATATATAACTCCAACATTACTGTAATACGTGCCCAGGCATGCCTTTATTAGGGTACCCGTCCTCGTACCTATAGCTGTACGAAATCATATTCAAGGATTATGATAATGGATCACGCATAAATTGTGGATAATGCGAGTTGCACGTTCATATTTCTGAAAGTATAGCTAGTGCTACAAAATAACTTTACGTAGTGAAAAGATCTTATATTAACATCGCAGCCAACTATTAATACAACTTCAAATAACAGCCTAACCGTTTTTCTGAACGGTGCCGTTCAGTTAGTGACCAGAATGAAATTCAGTTATTAAGTTAAATAGCTAGGCAAATGACTTGAATCCATAAAGTTTTATTAACTTGCCTAGTCATTTAACTTTTGTTAGCATAACGGCTTAGAAGTATATTATTTTATCATCAACTTATTTCTTTTTGTATGAGGTGAAAAAAAAGTTAGAATGATAAAACACAATAGAATGGTATTGCCTAAAGGATACATTATAATTTATGAGACGTTCTCTCCACTTCATAAATTATGTCTCACGCGGTACAGTTACTTTTTATGTCTTTCAATTTACTTTTTTATATAAATTAGCATTTCCTACACAACTTTGGTCTAAAATGTATCTGAGTCTTGTTTCGTGAAATCCCATCTGAGCAGTTTAACCGACAGCTTTCATGCATAAGATATGAGAAAACTTAACCTATTAAAATTTTGTAAAAGTAAATAGAACATGTTTTCGGAGAACACACAAGGAAGCTAGGGAGATCTTTCTTACGTTACCTATAAAAAGACGTATAGCTTTTCTTTAATAACATTAAATGATAACAACAATTTCGGCGCTTGTTCATTTGGTTTGTATAAAAAACAAATTTTCTGTTTTTTAATTTAAAATTAAAATACATGTGTAAATTTTAATACATATCATATTGAAACTTGACAGGTCTTGGAAGAATTGATTTTCTTTCACCGATGGGGTGAAGCCCGTGGGGGCTTCCACACGCTAAAAAAAATGGTACATTGATATATTGTGAACATGGTTACGTTCACCCCTATTGAACTTAGTATGATAAAGTAGTACATCTTTCTGTTAGTCTAAGCAATAAATTGGACAGTATATCATCAAGCGCAAGATGCAGCATTTTATGGACATTTACGATGGTCAAACATTTAAAAGGGCATTGACAGTGGTCAATGTCTATAAAATGCTGCATTTTGATACCTTTGCTGTTGATTAGCAGGTTTCAACAATTTAATACAAAATTGCAAATTATCGACTAATATAATAATAGATGTCTGTACATTGGAGATGTTTAAAAAAAATACTTGGTTGCTGTAAAATGAATGATTCTGAACACAATTTTTTTTTTGATTTGTTGGTTGTTTGTCTGTTAGCTCGCGATGGACGCAAAACGTTTCTGAACAGGTTTTGATGTATTTTAGAAAGGTCTTGTTTAGACTGCACAGACAGATTGCAATTGGTTAAGTAAAACCGGAGATATGACCAAAACACGATAACCGACCTCCGCGCGGGCTGAGCCGCGGGTATCAGCTAGTTATGAACTAAAATTGTAACATTCCCAAAATACAAATCTTTTTTGGCTTTGATATCCTGAAGAAGTGTCTCATTTCCTAAATAATAATATAATATAAAAGCAATAACATAGATATGATATCAAAGTCCGAAGTACGTTATTTTGATACTTCAGCTTTGATATTGTAGCAATATTTTCTTATACATGTGTCGAATATATTTTTCTTTGAGTGAACATGTTTATCTGCGATAAAAATTATGAGGAAGCCTGAACAGATTTTGCTGAATTATTTCAATGTTATATCAGAAATATTATATATGCTGTTGCTTTTCTAACAATCTATCGTAATAGTGAAAAGCGCGATATCAAATTCCACAGCAAGAGATCGACGACGTGTAGAGTACTCAGCTTTTTATTTGCCATTTATTTCAAATACAGAGTATAAGTGGCTCATGGCTAAGTAGTAACCAAATAGGTTAACACATTCCAAAGTTAAGCAACACTAGCTAAGGCAGTCTTAGGATGGGTGACCATTCTTCTGACACATTGGGACCCCTCCATGCCTCGGAGAGCACGTTAAGCCATCGGTCCCGTTTGCCATATAAACATCTATGGCAGTCGTGATGGATAGTTAGAGCACTAAAAAGTCCGACAAATGGTCTAACTACAGAATTTTGATATTGCAAATGGGTTGTGATGGTCAGATGGAAAATATCGAAATTCAGCCACTTCATAGTTAGAATGAAAAGCAGACCCCAACTGAACTGGGAGAAGGCTTGGAGGATGATGAAGTATTCTGTAACTTGTTTTAGTAACTGGTGTAAGCTCCACATAATTCCTTTCCGTGTTACACTGAATGTAGTATGGATACATTTTTTGTGCCATATCTAATTACCAGGCCACTCAGAAAGTATTGCGAAAAGAAGTTTTTATATATGAGAGACTGGTCAGTTATAATCTATTTCTAAAATATGATTATTTATGAGTAAAAATAAGTACGTTCCAATTTCAAAATTTCTCTCTGCATTTTTTGCAAGATAATTTCAATTATTGTGTCTCATTGAAAAATGGATCTGCGTCGGGAACATTTTCGCGCTATGATTTTCTACGATTTCAAGTGTCGCCTGAAACCAGACGAATCGTACGATAGACTTCAAATGGCATTCATGGATGAAGGCCCTTCCAAGGCGACCGTGTATCGTTGGTATAACGAATTCAAGCGCGGTCGACTGACTTTGGAGGATGAAGAAAGAAGTGGTCGCCCTTTGACGGCTGTTACGGAAGAAAACGTGCTAGCAGTGAAAAATTTAATCCAAGATAATAGACGAGTCACATATCAAGAGATTCAGCACATTCTTCAGATTGGATCGGGAAGCCTTCACGAGATTCTACACGTGCATCTTCGTGTGAGAAGGATAGTTTCACGCTGGGTGCCGCACAATCTCACCGATGCTCAGAAGCAGGCCCGGGTGGAATGGTGTCGTGATTTGATAAACAAGTTTGAAGCAGGCGCGTCTCGGCGTGTTTATGACATCATTACAGGTGATGAGTCGTGGATTTATCAGTATGATCTAGAAACAAAACGCCAGTCGACGGTTTGGGTGTTTCAAAACGAATCAACACCTACCAAAGTGAAGCGATCTAGAAGCGGAGGGAAGATTTTGATCGCGAGTTTTTTCAATTTGTCTGGCTACTTGTTATCGATCCCTTTACGAAATCAAAGAAGCATCAACGCTGAATGGTACACTACCAAATGCTTGGCAGAAGTTTTCTCTGTAGTGAGCTACAAGCGACCAAACACAGGGCTCCGCGGGATACTACTCCACCATGACAACGCGCCCGCACACACCGCGCTTAAAACGAGGGACTTCCTGGACAGCACTCCGGTTAAACTCCTAGGTCACCCTCCTGACAGCCCTGACCTTGCACCGTGCGATTTCTTTTTATTCCCGAAAATAAAAAATCAGCTCAAAGAGATACAATTTTCGTCGCCGGAAGATGCGCTGTCAACGTTTGAGCAGGCTGTAAACGAGGTATCTGCGGCGGATTGGAAAAAGTGTTTTGAAAACTGGTTCAAACGCATGAAACTTTGTATAGAGGCTGGTGGAGGGTACTTTGAAAAGATTTAATAAAAAAATATTTACCTATAGAACACTTTTTTTATTTTCGCAAAACTTTCTGAGTGTCCCACGTAAAAGGCACAACATTTACAACATTCGAAACAGATTGATTACGAGCCACTGAGCACTTGGGGCTTTGATTTACGGCTACTATCTATCCGATAAGGGTTTCGGAGATTTGGTATTTAGTCTAAATACCAAATAGCACACAAGCATATTTTTTTAATGAAAACTCACATTTAGAATATTGTGTTACCAGTGTTTCAGCATTAAAAGGTAAATATTTATCTACAATACCATCAGAAGGTCAAGTCTCGTAATAAAAAGATGCTCAAAATTCAGTCTCATTCTAGTCTCGATCATCGATCGATGTCAAAGCTGTTCTCGGAACAACATTTTCAACAACATTTTGTTACGAGAATACCATTTCCTTAAAAAAAGGAGTTCTCGAAACAACATCCTACTAATATTATAAACGCGAAAGTTTGTAAGTATGGATGGATGTTTGTTACTTTTTCACGCAAAAACGGCTAAACGGATCTGACTGAAATTTGGCACAGGGATAGACTATAGTCCGGAATAACACATAGGCTACTTTTTATCCCGGGAATAGGTTCCCCTGGGTTGCGGGAACGGGATTAGAATTCTACGTGGGTGGCGCCGCGGGCAACAGCTAGTTTTCAATATTTTTAACAAAATTAATATTTTTTAACATATAGGAGATCGCGACTATATTGAGACTGAATTTTGAACACCTTTTTATTACGAGAATTGGCCCATTGGCCCTCAAGTGAGTCGTTCATTTGTACTTCGTATTAATGAAGGCCTAGTAAAATATATTTCTATCTATAAGTATGCTAAACTTATTACCACAAAGTAAATACACCTACTATAATACTAACCTATGTATGTATAACCAGTACTAACATGTTTTTGAGAATAAATTACCGCCTTTTAGAGAAGCCAAAGGTAACAAATTGAGCATTTTATTATTCTGCACCCTTGTAATAGTATTGGGTTCAATAAGAGGTCAACAGGCACTTAAATATTTCGACCTTGTATCTTTAGCTTCGCTGTCTATTTTACCAAACGGCTTTATAGGGCTACGTGGAAGGTCATTTTGGTATGCTAATTTTAAAAGGTAAAGCCTCATGGCTGTAAGATACTTCTGTTACTCGTGCCACGGTTAAAGCTATATAATATATTATGATAATAGATTATTTATACTCTTCTATAATGGTATAAAAGATCAATTTTAAGCAATTTACATAACGATCTTAATCCTTTGTGGTAGAATGGTGGGAGAATGGGTGATACTAGAAAACCCTGCCAAAAAGATTGCCAGAAATTACTTCGGTACCAAAAAGTACTGGTGATTGAGTCATTGTGGGTAGGTAGTAGTGGTAAAATAAACTGTGGTGTAGTGCGACATTTGACTGATTCGATAGTAACGGGTGAATAAAAGTAGTATCGATAGTATTTAAAGAAAAGGTAAATTTTTACAAGTTTTTCAGTTAAGCTTACTTCTCCACGTAGTAATTAACTAAAATCCTTACCATAAGCAAGGTTTACGTATGTTTTATTGATAAGATGGCCTACTTAGGTAGTGAATTTGTACAAACAATTTCAGCGATGGACTACAAATATTTTATGATTGATTTATTTAGAAATAATTGAGGCACGAAAATGTATAAACATTGTAATATTTCCCTCTATCACATTTATAAACCCATTCAAGTATAACTTATAATTTCACATTAGGATTCATTATATATTTATAAATTCGACACCGAGTATATAACGTAGCAATTAGTTACATAGTTTAAGTATTTATTGAACATTCGACCTCTCCCGGGCATTGAACCTGGTCGTATACGCTTTACTTTGGGATACGATGAGAGCACTACATGCCCCTGGTGATCTCATTGATATGTTCAGGTATTGTACGGCAATCAAATAAATTATGTAGAGTGGGCGGGAGTGTTATCCAACTCATACAGGATGGATTTTGGGATGAGGCAGGGGGAGGACAACGTCTCTGACTATTTTCAACATGTACGCGAATGGTTTGATTGATGCACTTAGTGAGCGACATGTCGGCTGCCATATTGATGACATCTGTTTTAATAACATAATGCCGGCCACACACGTTGCGGTATACTTGTACAAGTCTAGACTTGTACAAGTATACTTGAACGTGTGTTGGAAGATAACTGCGCAAGTTTCAGACTTGTACAAGTCTCAAAAAAAGTTCCAACTTTCGATTCCAAACTTGCGCAAGTCTAGACTTGTACAAGTATACATGAACGTGTGTACCAGCTGCCAGCGTTGCGTTCAAGTCTCAGTAGCGTACTAGGTGCGCGCCTATACGTACGTATGTTCTGTGATCAATTTCCCGCCAAAATGAGTGAGATTTTCTTCATAATAAATACAGACGCAATTATTATAGCTATTTGTTTTTTTTATATAGGACTCATCAATTTGACATCGCCTCGCCTGATGGTAAGCCGAAGGCAGTCTTGGAAGTAGGAAAAAGTATGTATGGATGTATGATGTATGTATGTTTTTTTTGTATATAGGTTCCGTCAATTTGACTTTGCCTCGCCTGATGGTAAGCAGAGGGCAGCCTTGGAAAGAGGAAAGAGTATGTATGTATGGATATGAAAGTATGTACCTACCTATGTTTTTTTGCAGCATAAATAATGCCAACTACTGCCAAAGCGTCATCCATCGCAGCACGACATACCCTGGACGCTCGCTGTGACAAAAATGACACTTGCACATGTATACTTGAGCGTCTGTGGGCACATCGAAAAAACGCGGACTTGTACAAGTCTAGACTTGTACAAGTATACCGCAACGTGTGTGGCCGGCTTAAGCTACGCGGACGATATGGTTCTTCTGAATACTTCAGTTAGCGGGTTACGTAACTTGTTATTGACGTGTGAGAGTTATACTGAGAGGCATGTGCTCATGTATAATGTGAAAAAAGTCAGTGCATTGTCTTTCAAGGCGGATTGACGAAAGTATGTGAGGTACCATCTGTGAAGCTGTATGGAACCCCATTGAAAGAGGACTTCAAGCACCTGGGGCATATCGGTACACCCACCCTGAGTGGTAATATTGACATTGAAAGGGAACGGAGGAGGTTGACTATGAGAGCTAACATGGTGATCCACAGGTTTGCACGTTGCTCAACTGAAGTTAAAATCACACTGTTCAGAGCCTATTGTAACACGTGGACTGCGGACTGATTACAACAAAAATTCGTACGACCTTTTTTATTTTACCCGATATTTTTTTTTTTTTGTTTCAAATACATATTTTGTCGATACCAAGTCATCTCACCAAATTCAGAGACCTAATTTTGTGACACCTTATATTTATTTAATATAATTTAATCATTCATAATTGTAATTCGAATAATGTAAAAATTGTGATACCAATAGATAAGATAGATTAGATAGATTTAAGTAAAACAAAAAAAAATTGTTACTAACATAATTGAGTCATGGTTACTTGAATAGAATAATTATTATTATTTCCTTTATTAAATTTATTAGGATATAGAAATTTCTTGTGGAATATAAGACGAATGGTGGTGTAGGTTACTCATAAATAAAAACAAATTCCATTCGATTTGCATTAACACAAGCAATAAATCAATATTTGCAGTAATTTTATTTGAGTTGTAGAAGTGTTATCAATTGTATTTACACTTATTAATTTATAATTATATATATGATTGTATTTTAATTGTATTGCAGGTATACTAATTGTATTGTATATTAATTGTATTGTAAATTAATTGTATTGTCTATTTATGGTATTGTATATTAATTGTATTGTATTAATTGTATATTAATTTAAATTATCATCATCTTAGCGTTGTTCCCAATTGCATATCAGACTTCCATCTCAGAGCCTGGCGTCCACTTACTCTTTTTGCTCCTTCTCCTCCTTATGGTTTGACTTATACGGTTTTTATGGGCGCAACTGCTATCTGACCTCCGCCCCATCCTGAGAAGAAAGCCTGTGCCAGAACCACATCTGTCCATCAGCAGGTGTACCGACTTGCAGGTGTGGTTGGCTTGGACCCAGAGCTTTTGCTGGGGCCTCAAATACACCCTATATTCATTTTAATATTGAACGTTGCAATTGCGTTGCAATAAATAATATCACTAGTATCATCTTTTCAGAGCATCATTTCTATCCGTGTGTGTTCGCCGGCGGGTACCCTCCGATGAGAACCTCAACACCGATTATGCACCCATACAGAGGTACCCCAGGTAAGAGCAAATTAAAGGATTATTAACTGTAAAATAAATTAATATATTACACAGAACGTTTCACATTATAATTATCTGAATGCATCGAGGTAAGAGCTATTATATTATTGGCCAAAAGCAACATGTAATTATGACATTGTCGGATGTTTACACGAATATTACACAGTGAATTAAACTATTTTTAAGGAATTTTATCGCGCTTTATATTGTGTTATTTGCACTGATTCCGTGTGATTATTTACACTGAATGTTTTGGTTGCTTTTCATCAGTCATAGTCACAAGGACATTAAGATGGCGTTTGTCTCATATTATCTTGAAGTGTAAAGTTGGGTGTACAGGGTCCTACCAACACCCTCGGACCTTCGGGCCTGAAAGCCAGTACCCCTGCTGATTGACGGACGAGGCTTTGGTGCTGGCTTTCCTATCGGGGTTGGGGGTTGGATAGCAGTCGCCCGCGGAAAAGCTAACATGTCAAATAAAATGAATAAGAGAAAGAAAGAGGTTACGTTAGAGATAGGGCACCGCCGAAAGTACTTGGGATAATGATTTGTGAAGTACCTATTGGTTAGCAATGGTATATTTGGATAATATACGAGTTTTTTCTTAAGTAATCATTTAAAGATATAACCGGATCGAATTACCAATTAGTATAATTGTATTAATAATAAATAAGTGAGTTTGAGATGACGAGTAATCAAGCGTGGTGTAGATGCTGATTCGAAACAGCTGACAGTTTCCTGCGAAACGTGAGTGAGATTATGTCAAATTAAGCTCCAAAAATACCAAGAAAGCAATCAAAATTCCTTTCGTATGCAGTACAATGATGAAATCATTGAAGAAGCTCTTCAATAATCAATTCTATTCTAAAATAACTAGGAATTCAGCGCAGGATGTGACTGAAATAAATTGAGCTGAGCGAGCAGGACTCTTACTTGAAAATAAGACATCTTACTACGGTCGTAGTAAGATGTCTTGCACGTCGTGCATTTCTGCGTAAAACTTTTATGTCATTGAATAAAATACATTACTATTATCACTTAAATAGCTTGTGACTGACAACCAATTACTGAAAATTGAACATAAATGGGTCACTATCAATTGACTTGAATGACAATATCGTTGGAAAATATAATATATGTGTTACAAATTAAAAGTGGTGACAGTTTGACGTCAAAAAGATGTAATTACGTTGCACTATTTTGAAAAATAAAGACTTTGACTTTGAGTTATATTTTAATTCAGTGTAGATAATAACAAAATATTCCAAAAATTTGAGTGTGATGGGCACTTTTGCACCGGGAACGGTCAGAGGCAGGTTTTATTTTTGACTAGAAACGATTTTGTGCCTTCCTTTTGTATTTAAGAGTTAATATTTTTGTAAATTAGGAAACATTATTATTTTAAATGCAATCAATGCTAAAACAACTAAATATATACTATAACATTTTATTGTTTTCCCTTTGTATATTTCATAACATTAGACTATATTTATATTTCTGAACCCGGAATTTTTTCCCCTTTCATTAAACAATAAACATGATATGACAGCCAAAAAAAAACATTTTTCAATTTCAAAACGGATGTTACCGTTGTGTTGATGTTATTCATATAAAATGTAGCCTTTTGCACCCAGAGCATGATACTGAATTACTGCATCGATTGACACCCTCATTCATTACAATTAGTTCAGTATCTTATATGCAAATACTAACCTAACCTAACATAGAGAGGCAAACACTAAACTTAACCTCACTACGGACGCGAGGACGCGCGCCGTAATACGGTAAAATATTTTAAAGAATATTAGTAACCACAATTCCCCCTAACCCCTCCAGCTGAGCTCGGTAGTTTAATGGCCAGGATTAGAACTAGGGACCTCTAGATCGTAAGTCCGACTCCTTAACCATTAAGCTACCGACGCTTTTTATGTATAGAATGAACTTGTATTACCATACAGTTTTCTGCTAGGTTTGGTCAACCAACCCCGACACCACCAGAGTTGTGCGCCTATGATGCCGATCTGGAGTGCTCATACTTCAGGAGACGTCCACGGTCGGTGTGTAGCCAGCCTGACCCCAAACGCTACACCTGGATGCCTGAAGATGAAGACTTCACCCGGATGGAGTGGCCACAGTGAGTAATGATTTGAGTTCTGATAGTCTTTTTACTTAATTAACGTAACAATTAGACATAATTGACAGCCTTACGCTTAAATCCATTAATGTCAAATTACGTATAAATTAATTGACTTTGATGATAGGAATGACATTCACAAACATAACTTGATGCTAAGGCATTATCAGATGAGTTTCAAAGTAAAACTGCATTTATATTTTCTTCGACTATATTATATTACACTTAAAAAAATATTAGTCCCGGTGAAAGGCAAATTTATACTTAAATTACCTGTTCGGAAACGGGTCTAAAATATTGACAAATTTGATTATAAAGTAATTGAGCTTCGCTCGCTCAGCTATAAGACGCATCATAGCCGTTTGTTGGTGGCTGGACTCCTCCGTAACCACACGCGCGATCTTGACCAAATTTACCACGGTGATAGTGTGGACACTGAGGAGTGTTTTGAAGCGAGATGGTTCATGTCCAATGTAAATACTCACCGAATAATCACCGAAAAACAGATTCACGAGCGCGCGGCCTTAGCTAAGCGCGCGACCGTAGTAAGATGTCTTATTTTCGAGTAAGAGTCCTGCTCGCTCAGCTCAATTTATTTCAGTCGCACCCTGCACTGAATTCCTAGTTTTAGCACTTTTCTGAGTAGGCTTTCGGGGTAGTAGAGATAACAGCCTGTCATCAGGATAAGGACAGAACCTTAGCTCTTATACATTTCACGAGCTTCTTCTAATATCATTAAACCTTTCATGCA
Organism: Cybosia mesomella; assembly: GCA_946251805.1. Classification (NCBI taxonomy): domain Eukaryota; kingdom Metazoa; phylum Arthropoda; class Insecta; order Lepidoptera; family Erebidae; genus Cybosia; species Cybosia mesomella. The sequence goes on from OX276406.1 coordinate 9,612,110, forward strand.
AGTTGACCGGTTTATAGATTTATATTTCTTAAATAATAGTAATAAAACATACCAGGCGATAGTAAAGCGACGTCCACTTCTCAAAATGTTAATAAACCTCTGTCTACCCCCTCGGGATTGTACAGATGTGGGTAGGTACATGGATGTGTAGGAAAGGATATTTCCTGGACGTGTTGTAGCTTAGTTGATCAAAGTTTTTCCCCTTTTTTTCCTCCTTGCGGAATAGCCCTCGGATATCCCCTGCCCCCCGTCGCCAGCCGGTGGGGGAGGCAATGTCGGACCGACTAAAACCGCACGTCTCGGTTCTTCAGATGTCAGGGTGTAAAGCGGCCCTTTTTTTTTTTTTCGTGCGGAAATCCCTTCGGATACCCCCCGCGTGCCAGCGGGGGCGGTTATGTCGGGCTTGAACCGACTAAAACCGCACGCGGTCTTGGGTCTGCAGACGCCGGGGTGTAAGGTTGCCCATAGAGCATATCCCTCGCACCCCGACTGACCCTGGGCCATCTCCGGTTTCGAGATGGCCCCCTCGGGTTTGGGAACCACGGTGTCCCCGTCTTGCCCCGGTTTGGGGGAGGGGCGCTAGTCGCCCCACCGTCCCGGCCTGCTTCTGCTGGGGTGACAGGTGGCCTCACCCACCACCCCCAGGCCTGCGCTCATGGAGGACGGAGGTCGTTAAGCGACCTCCGGCGCCTGAGTCGCCTGCAAGTTCGGGAGAGTTCTAAATCTCTCCCGGGCGCGCTCCGCCATCTCCTTCGCGAGCATTACATGCTCGCAGAAGGAGGTGGCGGCGGCCCACGCGGTCGCGCTCCGCACGATTGCCGCAATCATGCTGCCGAGCGAGAGGACTCCCACCCCGATGGCTGCCACGAGGTCACGCCTCGGCGCCTCGGCGCCTGCGTCAGTCGGTACGAGAGGCTTCCGTGTCGCCTCTCCAGCCAATCCTCCATGATGGGCCTTACCGCCGCTATTGCGGCGTGCCCTGCGCTTGGTCGCCCAAGTCGTTCCTTCCACTCCACCACGATGGCCTGGCGGAGCTGGGACTGCACGGCCTCGATTTCTCGAGGCTCGGGGTTCCATCCCTGCTCCCGCGCCTCCTTTCGCCACTGGTACAGTTGCGAAAGGGCTCTCGCTTCCAGGTCCCATGGCGGAGTTCCGGCAAGGAGACTCGCCGCCTCGAAGGAGATCGTGCGGTACCCGCGGATGACCCTGATGGCCATAACTCGCTGCGGAGCGCGCAGCATCCGCACAGTTCTGGTCCTCAGGGCCTCCGCCCATATTGGGCCATGGACCGCACGATCCCCGCGTATAGTCTCCTGCAGGAGTCATCGGGCCCCCTCATGTTGGGCAACAGCCGAGCCAGAGCAAGAGCTGTGCCCTTTAATTTGGGGGCCAGACTTCGGATGTGCTCTCCGAAGTCCCATCGGCCGTCGAGGACGAGCCCCAAATATTTCATTTGGGGCTTGATGCCGATGCGATTTCCTCCCACGATGAGACTGGATCCCTCGGGTGGCTTGCTCCGAGGCCCATGAAAGAACAGGGCCTCGGTTTTATGCAGAGCCACCTCGAGACCCAGCCGCCGGATCCGCTCAACGACTTGGGCAACCGCGGTCGTGGCCTTTAGGGTCGCTTAGCGGTACGTCGCCCCGCACGCCGTCACGAGCGTGTCGTTCGCGTAGCACGTGACGGCGGCACCGCCTACGAGCTCACCGCGAAGTACCCAGTCGTATCCGATGTTCCACAGGAGCGGCCCCAGGACCGATCCCTGTGGAACACCGCACGACATTTCACGCCGACCGAGACCGGTCACGGTTGGGTAGATGACGGCTCTCTCCGTCAAATACGCCCCGACTATGCGGCGGAGGTAGAGAGGCACTTCGTGATACACGAGCGCATCTCTAATGCAACTCCAGGGCAAGGTGTTGAACGCGTTGGCGATGTCCAGGGACACCGCCAACATCACCTCACCCCGGGCTACTGCATCCTCCGCTAGAGCCCTCACGCGCATGATGGCATCTACGGTGGAGCGCCTCTGGCGGAAGCCATATTGGCCATCCGCCAGGTCCGCCCCCACTCTTGAGAGGTGCTCGACGAGGCGCTTCGCAATTACTCTTTCAAAGAGCTTGCACCACTATGGGCCGGGGTGTAAAGTGGCCCTAAGGAATTTTCTTCGCACCCCGACTGACACCCAGGGACTGGTCGCGGTGAACCCGCGTCTTGGAAATTGACTTTTTCCATTTAAATTTATGGGAAAAGTTAGAATAGTAATTGCTTAAAAATTTCCATTTATATAGATTATTCATTCATGATTAAACACTAAAATCAATATTTAACTCAGTGAGAGAAAATTGTATGGAGACTAAATAAAAGTAAAAATGTTCGAAACAGCAAGCAATCTAACACATCCTGGCTTCTATTTTCGTCAGACATCTCCACCGACAACAACCTTTTCAAATTTACATAACCATCAGGGAATGAATGCCTCGTTATTTTCATAGCTTTCTTTTCGCATAATTGATTTTGTGATCAATTTGCTGACGTTGGTTGTGATTTTGTATAAATAATGAGTATAATGTCGAGTTCTACGAAAATTTTGGAATATTTTTTATCGGATGACATACTTATTACTTACTTACCTGTTTAACAAATTCATGTTAGAAGTTAATGCAATAAGACGTGCTATATGCATAGTGATCCTAAGGTATTAGTTAGGATTACTGTGCGTGCTACTTTTTTACTTAGTTCTTCGAAGCACAAGAATTATTGCAAAAATAATATTCCTTTTTTTTAAATATAAACGGAAAAATTTCAAATAAAAAATCGCATTTAAAACAATTTGAGATTTTGCAATGTGTGTTTGTAATGATTCTTTCTTGTATTTTACACAAAGTCATAATCTACATTTATAAAACAAAGTCGTGTTAATGATGACTCGGACCGCCCAAAACCTCAAGCCGTCTCGGGTCTTTAATGCCGAGGTGCAAGGAGACATTCACGACATAAATTCAGCTGATAGGGTAACCTATGTTGGTTACCTTATCAGCTGAATTTATTTCGTGACTTGATTCTAAGGCGGAAAATTTACCGGGTCAGCAATTGCATATTAATTTAATGTAAGGACAGATTTTGTCGAGACACGACATAACCACCCCCGCTGGCCAGTGGGGGGGTATCCGAAGGGATTTCCGCACGTAAAAAAAAAAAGGACAGATTTTACTCAATTTGACACTTTGTGAGAAAGGTTCTAGTCTAGTTGGAAAATATACAATTCTATATGTGAACTAAAATTAATGTTTTAATCCATACATGAAGGGAAAATCGTTGGCCTTAGACCCGAACAGATAACGAAAATATCGTTGAGGTTGGATGTAAATTGTTCAACATAAACGAGTACAGCATTCAAACTGCAACGCAGTGCAGCAGCATTTGCTATAATTCATTGTGTTATGTTTCAGATCGGTAATAGAAGATAACGCGGGTTGGCCGCAAAATTATAATGTCGACCAAATCGCGTCAGTCAGTCGAGGAGGCTCGTTACCTCGACCACCTATAATTCCGTAAGTATTTATAGTATAATATTTACTACATAATTATTGGCTTATAGTGAAGCTAAAATATCTTATCCTATACACCCGACATTATTTGAAGATAAATGTTGTGTTTATATCTAATATTCATCATTTATCACCAAAGCAGGAGAAAAAATAGGTGATGGTTTACAACCTAGTGTTTACTTAGCCGTCCAGTTCAAATTTAACGATGTTGTCCTTCGTAGCTGGAAAGAGCGGCATGGTACGGGGGTAAATAAAATCATGCACCAAAAAAGTTCCCTTTTGATTTGATTTAATTCCAAGAAAACTTCAAAAGCAGTGCGCGGTCGATCACATGCAACTGACGCGCGCGGCTGATGCGACAATACCCTGCTATTGTCGAATCAGCTACGCGCGACCGCTGACTATAGTCAGAGTATGGGAACGTATGGCTGATGAATGGCCTGGGCCGCAAGCGTCTGTCGTAGACCTCGGAAACGGCGCCATACGTTCTCATACTCTGACAATTACCGAATCAACCGCGCGCAGCAGCGATCGGCCGCGAGGCACGGGATTGTACCTTTACTCTTTTAGGGCCCTACTAACATCTTTGAGGACCAACCCAATGGTGATAGTTGGTGCACCTGCTAAATAATGAATGAGGCTCTGGCGTAGACTTTCCTCTTAATGTTGGGAGGTCAGATGGTATTCGCTCCCGGAAAAGCCGACATACCAATCAATAACAATAAGCGGACTCCGGGCATTAAAGTACAAACTTTGGATAACTGGGTATTCGCTATAATGATTCTTTTCATGATTTTGACTTTTCCAACCTGTATAGCTCAAACCTATTTCTATCAAGTGTAATCCATCATGGATACCACCTCACTGGGGTAAACGGTAAAGTGGCTGTGTCGAAAATTAAAACTCAAACTACGCAATATTCATCCCGGAGGCTATTAACTGGCATTAAATATAAACCTAGCGTTTTATAACCTTAAAAGTTACTTTAAAATTATAAAACACTAGATAAACAAGAAATTTAAATATATTTCAATTTCTGTTTTATCATACTTGTATGACTTTTTAGAGCATACTACAATTTAACTGGTATAATATTAATTCATGCAGCTAATCTCGTTTTGTAACTATTATAATGGGAGCGTTTTCAATTTAAAATATAGATAGTACGAGAAAAATTGGCGTTCCAATAGTTCTGTTATATTCAAGAAATTCTTTTTCCATTTTTAAGCAAGCCACGCAATGTACAATATCCAACTGACAACGAGTGATGTAGTTTTGTAGCTTATCCGTTTTTCTCTTTTTCGGCTAAAAAATTCCAGATTGCGAAAAATATGTGGTAATGTCGTTTCATAGGCCGTTGCTAGATAAAACGTTTTTGGTTGTTAAACAATGCAATTTCTTACTTTATTTTAGCTGGATGTGCAAAAATAAATACAAATAAATACAGTTGCCACAGAGCCACCTTATTAAAGAATGAAAATCCGAATTACATTATTCTTTTGTGTTGCAAGTGTCAGGGGATATTCTCATAAAGCTGCCTACGAATTTCTATTACATTTTCTAGACAACTTTTTATAAGAAGTCTTCAGTCCTACGCAATAAATTTCACCCTAGTATTACGTTAAACTGAATTATTTCTCACAAAAATAAAATTCCCGAGACATTGAATGAACCTAGACTACTTATCGTATAAAAGAAAGTAAAAAAATATCGCATAACATAAAGTACAGTACCGACATAATAATAGTTGATAAAATTACGAACATAAAACATTTTTCTCAGATCGCTTCTTATCAAAGACTGAAAACATACACAAAAATACTTATGCCTTTCTCCCTCCGGAGTCGACAGAGGTCGTTAGGGCTAGGACCGGGATCGCCATCTGCTTCTGTCCTGCATTCCATCTACCATTTCTCTAACTTATCATCATTTTGATCAGTTCAACTTGCAGAACATACGCAAGGTAGACTCCGACTGAACACTAAATAAGCGTAGGTAGCTTAGCGGTTAAGGGCCCGGGTTCGAATCTTAGCCATTGCACTACCGACGTGAACTCATTCCTAACACAAGCAATTTAGCTAGAGGGGTTAACGGGAATATTAGTAAGTTACACTTTCTGATAAGTTGATAAGTTTTGGGAATCATACTCGCTTTGGCGACACATGATGTTTCAAAGTATGTAGTGTAAACATCTAACGCTAACTCACTTCACCACATGAACTATACTTTAAAACATTACTGAATAAAAATAAGCGTTACATACGGACTGCCGAGAGAAGGTCTTGAGTTCGATCCCCAGTCTCCCCGGGCACACACCTCTGCCTATTCGTAGTTATGTGTGTATTAAAAATGTTAATTATCGCTCGCTTAGTAATGATCCCGGTAGATGGCAATAGGCTCGCGCCCTATTACATTGGGACCTAAACATAACTGGCGAATCGTGGGTGTATAATACACCTCTGCCTACCCCTTCGGGGATACAGGCGTGAAGTTATGTTATGTTATGAATAAAAATAACTGTCAAAATAAAAACTCATATCATAGTCTTTCAGCAATATACTATAAGACCTATAGCCGATTCTGGCCAGTCAAGAACCGAAAACCGATTAATGCCAAATAATCAGGGAACATGGTAGTTTCCTATACAGTAAAAAAATTTGATAATAAATTGGTAATCATGGCAATCGTGTAGCGTTGGGTTTTATGGCCTATAACGAATCATGGTACCTTTTATATTCTGTAGACATTGATCTACTCAGTTGGACCCCATCTCCCCATGCCACCAAAGCTCTATACTGTAATGGCTTGAATTCTTTATTTCCTCCAATAGTACAACTTACGGAGATTTTTTATTGTGAGAAAAAATCTAGCATGTCTCTCAGAAATATTGATTTTCTTCTTGACAATTCTTCAAACACTTCTTGAAAAAAAGTGACTTTTAGCAACATAAATATAGTTAACTCGTAAATGGTATTCAAATATTATGTTGTATATATATATATATATATATATATATATTGTTGAACTTCACAACATAAAAACAGAACAAAAAACACATTATTAAATTCATTTATATTTATAAATTCATGAGTAGGTACTAAAGTAACAAAAGAAGCAGAGCACAGCATCACATCTAACCCACCACACTACATGTCTGTGAAATATTTTCTCTTTATTTTCCATCCCCTTTGTGTTGAGTGTCATACAAGTTGAAGGTTATTTTAAAAGGTCAACTGAATGTTTTCACTGCATATTTTGACGCGACGTGAATTTCCAAACTATATATAGATGCGCAGCTTGTTAATATGCTTTTTTTATATACCAATATCTGTCCATGGACATTATAAAACAAAGTATTCGACAGACTGGAATTCCATCATCATGCACACATAAAGTCACGCCTCTTTCCCATTGGGGTAGGCAGAGACAACATCTTCTCACTTGCAACGTTGCTGGTATACGCCTTTCGGATCTTCTACTTTCATCTTCTCTCTTGACCTGGCCTTTCTCTAAAACGTCCTCGATCTGAATAACATACCTATACCTAGACCTTTACCGGGTTGCCCATTCATCCTCACCTCATATATCTGTTTCGTCCATCCTCTTTACGTGCCCCGACCATCTAAGCATCCTTATCTCTTGAAATAAAACTATTTTTAACGGATTCTATCGCGATTTATTTGATGTTATTTTATATATTTATTTAGTCTCCTCTTATTTTATATCTCTTATTTTATAAGCTGAAAAGCAACCGAAACGTCGGGATCAATTTAAAATATAAAATAACATCAAATAAATCGCGATAGAATCCGTTAAAAATAGTTTTATTTCAATGTGTGACATTCGCGTAAACTTCCGACAATATTCTTTTCTCTATCTTGTTCACTACATGTTCAACCATACAACAAGGCCCCCTATCACGCTTAGCACACCCGGTCCATCAACCCATCATCATCCGAACGTCAATTCCAGTTGAATAAATAGCTACCGCTTTTTTCGCTAGGGATTGGTTTAAAATTAAGAAAATAAGGAGTGGGAGAGGTGACCCCAGGCTCCAAACTGCGAACTAGATACAAAAGTAAGTAATTCAAATAAATTTAGCCTATTGCACTACTGTTCATAGCCAGATGGCTATGACCAGTATTGCAAAGCACCGAATCCTCCACCTTCAGCATCCAGTTTTCAGTGTGTACATGATACTGTCGAAACTTTACGGGAATGTTGCACGTGAAATAAAACTAAAATATTTATGTAAATAATAAAATGACATCGAATAAATCGCGATAGAATCCGTTAAAAATAGTTTTATTACAATTAACAATACATTTTCCTTCATTATAATGTAACCGAATGGTAGCTACACATACATAAATTATTTATGGCCCGCAGTTTCAAACAAAAAACTACGGTGCAATCGAAGGCACGACGATGAAGTGTTACACTACAACAGTCAAATTGATGGATCAAACAAAAAAATTATAAAGATATTTAGCATTGAACACAGGTTCAATGCTAAATATCTTTATAAATTTTTTGTTTGATCCATCAATTTGACTGCATCCCGTCTGAGCTGAGGTGTAATTCAAAAATTAATGGTTTTATCATTTCAGATGCTGTTCCTAAAATTGTGGTCTCTACCTTAGTGGCTGCGACAGATTCTTTTCACACCTCGCTTAAAGAAACCGGGGTTGTACGTAGAAGGGAACCGACAATGTGTGTCGGGGGTGTATGAAAAATTATTCAAGTTCTTTATCATGCGACAAAGAAAGGAATTACCGAAACACTGTATGATGATGACACCTTAGTCCTGCACGTGTTGTTGTTCGGGATAGGAAGGGATAGGGTAAAATCAATTCAATATAGGGGAGCATAATCCCGATGTATAATTAATTAAATATCGTACGAACAAATTATTGTAAATGATCTTGATTAAATATATTTATCTAGTAATTAAAATGTTATTCAGTTGGCATTATTCTACCAAATTACATTACGTTCGGCATAAGTAGCATTTTAATTGGTAGTTATCTCGTATAAATTCATTTTCTTATCAATTTGTACACGTAAATTTATGTAGATTTAGAATTTTTTTTGGAAATACACTAAATTTTTCAGAGATGGGGAGGTATTTAAACACTTTTTTTATATTGGAATATTTTCTATTTGGGATGAGAAATATTGTTACGCTTTTTTTGATTTTTTTTTTTCAATGGGCAGATTAACAACATTGTTTCATGTTGGAATATTCTTTTCTGACTGCCTGACTGGTCCCGTGGTCCAAGCGTGCAATCATTAGGTACAGACAGGTACAGAGTTCAATCCCCGACGGGACAAAATATAGTTTGGTTTTATTTTGCTGTTGGGCAAAAAAATCAAAACTTGAGCCTTTAAGCCTTTAAGCAGTTAAATATGAACTAATAATATACAAGGGCTGTTCAAATCAGTTCAACAACAAATAGGTAAATAGACTCTTTTACTCTTTTTGCAAGAATTCTTGGGGTTTACCAACTAAAGGTAAAGGTAATATCGCTCGTCAAATATTGTTTAACATCGACAAAGGTACACTAAACGAAAAAATTGGATTAACACTTAAATATTTACAAACTTTTTTTACATTGGGATACATGAACCTAATAACTATTATAAATTCAGTTTTATAATCCCCAGACGACAAAGTTAATATATTTTATGCTTTGTTTATTATTTTACGAAAGGGTTAGGAGCCAAAGTTATTAATAAATTAGAATTGCTATACTTACTGCCTTTATGCACGTCTTTCTTTAGTATCGTATAAGACTGAACCTTCTCAATATAAGAACATACAACTTTTGCTAAACATTTTGTGAAACTGCGACCGAAGTAATTATTATGTGAAAACTTTGATCACAAAATATCGGAACAATTAAGCGCTCTATGGTTTTTCACACATACATATACTCACTCCTTTCTCCTACCAGAATATATAGACACAATATTCTGTCTTTACACACTTCTCGTGTTTCTCTACTGTAATCAACTTTCATGCAAACCTACCGGTTATAGTAATAGGCCCGCTTCAATTACTAAATTTCTACTTTGCCAAAAACATGCAATAGAAAAGTAATGAATTTAAGTTGTATTTCTGCTAGTGAGTAGAGTTACCATAGCCCTTGAATTGCAGATGCAGGGTCTGCCAAGACGCTTGGTGTATCTGAATTTGACACTTTAAATTAGCAAACTTATTATCAATACTAGTACACTGACTAACCATTTTCACTCTAGTACCTAGTATAAAACAAATCCTTCTTCCTACTATCCTATTAATATTATAAACGCGAAAGTTTGTAAGTATCAATGTATAGATGTTTGCTACGGGTGGTTTGGAACGAATCTGGCTGAAATTTGTTACAGGAAAAGATCATAGTCTGGAATTATATATAGGCTATTTATCCTTGGAATAAGTTCTCACGGGATGCGAGACGGATATAGGGATAGAATTCCACGCGGACAGAGCCGCGCTACAACAGCTAGTACTTATAAATGTAAAATTCATTGAGATGGATGGATGTATGAATAGATAGATAAAAAATGTTTGTCACTCTTTCACGCAAAAACGTTTGCATCGATCTGAATGAGATTAGGCACAGAGATAGCAAATTGATTTCTTGGTATTCTATGAATAGGTTCCTGTAGATCAAGGCAATGATATCAGTATTTCATACAGGCGAAGCCCCAGGTATCAGCTAGTAGTAGTATAAACAATGTCACAGTTAACTCTAATAGGCTCAATAAATCACATTAGACGTAGTGCGAAATGCCCCATTATTTGTAATAGATAATCTCCTGTAGTCCAGTCGTGATATTCATCACTTGTCACGACACAATATCCACAATGGACTATCATTTACCTTCTGTTGGCTTTCAGAGGCTATTCTCCAGAGTTAATAACACTTGGGGTGAAAGAAAGTAATTACCGTGATGAGTCGAACGTGTGTTATGGCGTTAATGGATAAATCTGGTTCTGGACAATACAAATAGGAGATGATATTTTTAAATGTGTAGGTGAAATATGTTTATAACAAAGGGTTCGTAGTTAAGTGGTAACCGAGTATGTTAACATATTGCAAAGTTAAGCAATGTTAACCCGGTCAATCTTAGGATAACCTCGAGATGCTCGTGACTTGCCTATGCATAAGTTTAAAAAACAATTGTTTAGATGACTCGTTGAGAGATGTTTTTACTCAGTGGATGAATATCTTAAACATTAATTATAAAAATAAAATTGACTGGACTGAATTTGAATAATAATAATTGATAACTAATTTATTAACGACTACTAATTTAATTCTTATTTCTATTTACAATTAAGCAAAACCATGACAGTATTCAATATTTTCAAAATATAATGATTTAAGTTGAATTCAGATGGGTCAATATTAATAAAAAAAAAGTTTAATGGTTTAATATAATATATTGTTTAATATTAATGTTGGCATGCCTTAAAATGAAATGGTAAATGTGCTGAACAAAATAATGTGACATCTTGTACTACCACATTTCCGCAAATAAAGAATTTGAATTTGATAGGTGACCATTTTTAACACATTGAGACTACTCCGTGCCTCGGACAGCACTTCAAGTCGTCGGTCCCGGTTGCCATACAAACATATATGGCAGTGGTTACAGGTAGTTGGAGCCCTGAATAGAAGTCAAATAACGTGTCTAACTATAGAACTTCGATATCGCCAATTGGTTGTGGAAGTCAGATGGCAGTCGCTTCATGGAATATACCGCAGATCGGCCGCTTCATAGTTAGACCGGCAAGCTGATCCCATTTTAATTGGGAAAGGGCTCTTAGGATGATGGTTTTCAAATGTGTAGGTGAAATATTTTTATAATAAAACAAACTAGTATACGCTGGGCGGTTACTGGGTGTATAGTAGTCCCACTAAGATCTTCAGGGTCCAAGCTAAGTGAGGTTTTTCTTTTGGAGTTTTTTTTTTAATTCCTTTATTTCACATCATTTAAATAACAGTACAAGTTTTATGGCATAGCAGCATTCCACGAAGGGTTGTATTGTATGCTGTAGGTAGGTACTTAAATCTAGATTGACACGATTTAATATTAGTAGGCGTAATATCATCTCGCACTGTTGAGTGTAATCTATTTATGTATCTGGGAACCAGGTAGTCAGTTGTTCGCTCACCGTATATGTTGTTCGTGGCAGCCCGGCTAGTTTCGCACTGCAGATTCCGAGAAGCGGGTTGGGTGTTAAACGGAAGTACCGTTTAACTCCCAACCGGGTGTTAAACGGAAGTACCGTTTAACTCCCAACCCGTAAAAAACTCCCGTAAAAATCGAAATAGACCAAATAATGAAAAGGAGGGTAGCGGACCTCAGGCCTCAAAGTGCAAACTTTGGATGTGACCGGGGTTGGCACTCGGATGAAGAAGAAAAGGACAGAAAAAGCTTTTGCTGGGTTGCATGTTTAAATATAACGAGAAATATTTTTTCTTACGATGGGTGTACATCCTCGCGGCCCATACCAACATCACCAGCAAATTGGTGCACCTACTAAACAACGGACTAAGCTCTTTCATTGGCTTTTCTCTCAGGGTTAGGAGGTCAAACGGCGAACAATAAGCGGACCTGGAGCTCAGGGATGTAAGTGGGGAATCGCTATGAGGATGGTGATGAGTATGATGACTTATTCTTAGGCCATATAAAATCATCAATAAATATCTTCTAGTTGATATATTTAACTTATCAACGAAGCGTTATAAATCATAAATTTAATGAAGCTACCTTACTTAGTAATTTTTCGAAGTTAACACATAGTTGCCAAGAAGTTGCAACCGGGTAAAAAAGTAGTAGTAGGTACCGAGAAGTTCCAGCAGCTTCTCGGGGAAAGATTTGTTGCCTTGGAACGCACTGATGACGCTGACGAGACCCTACACAACCTGGTCGAAACGCTGAGAGACGAGGGCATCAAGTTCTGCAAAAAACAGCGTACTGGCAGGATGTCCAAACTCTCGGATGAGACTCTGGGGCTGATGGCAAGAAGACGGGAAACCACCCAAGCGACTTCGTCAGACAGGTCACACCTAAACAAGGAAATTGCGAAGATGGTACGGAGCGACCTTCGGAGCTCCAACACACGCCTCATTGAAGAGGCGATAGAGCGAAACCGAGGGTCCAAAGTATTCACTCAGCAGCTTGGAAGGAGCCATCTGACGAAGCTCATAACGTATGACGGGAGGACCGCCTTGTCGAAGCCGGAGATCTCCGCCGAGATAGAGGATTTCTGTGGCCGTATACTGCACATGCTCCCCGTCCTCGACGAGACGATCATGATTCCAGAGCCACCCTGACACGTCACTATACCGACGAACTGCCTGATTGCAGTCAAAACGAGATCATGTTAGCTCTGAAGCAGCTTAAAAATGGAAAAGCCCCCGGTGAGGACGGAATTACTTCAGAGCTTCTGAAGGCAGGAGGAGCTCCTGTCATACAGGAGCTACAGAAGCTCTTTAATGCCGTCCTTCACAGTGGGAGAACTCCTAAGGCGTGGAGCGGGAGTTTGGTTGTTCTCTTTTTTAACATACATAACATAAAAGGGTGATAAGACCCTCCTTAAAAACTACAGACCCATCACACTCCTGAGCTACGTCTATAAGCTATTTTCACGAGTGGACACGAATCGTCTCGCCAGGAGACTCGACGAGTGCCAGCCACCGGAAAAGGCTGGGTTCCGCGGAGGATATAGCACCATAGACCACATTCACACAGTGAGGCAGATTATACAGAAGTCCGAAGAGTATAATCAGCCCCTGTGTCTCGCTTTTGTAGACTATGAAAAGGCATTTGACTCCGTCGAAACTTGGGCTGTTCTGGAATCCTTACAGCGATGTCAAGTAGACTATCGTTATGTCGAGGTGCTGAGATGCTTTTACGAAGCCGCCACTATGAGTGTCCAAGTACAGGGTCAGCAGTCTAAACCCATCCAATTGCGCAGAGGAGTGAGACTGGGGGATGTCATATCCCCGAAACTGTTCACGAGCGCATTGGAAGATATGTTTAAGACGCTGGACTGGAAAGGTAAGGGCATAAATATAAACGGCGACTACATCTCACACCTGCGATTCGCTGATGACAGTCTTAATGGCGGAGTCGCTAGAGGAGCTAACCCAGATGCTGGACGGCCTAGCTTCAGCCTCGCGACGCATCGGTCTTGGCATGAATTTGGATAAAACCAAAGTCTTGATCAATGGCCACATTGATCCAGGACCGGTCGTCGTGGATGGCCACCATCTTGAAATTGTTTCTGAGTACACTTACCTCGGGCAGATTGTGCAGTTGGGTAAAAACAATTTTGAGAAGGAGGCCAAGAGGAGGATCCAGCTAGGCTGGGCAGCGTTTGGGAAACTACGTCGGGTCTTCTCGTCATCCATACCGCAGTGTTTGAAAACGAAACTTTTCAATCAGTGCGTCCTACCCGTAATGACCTACGAAGTTGAGACGTGGACACTCACGGTAGGGCTGGTCCACCAGTTCAAAGTCGCTTAGCGAGCTATGGAAAGAGCTATGCTCGGAGTTTCTCTGAAGGATAGGATTCGTAACGAATACATCCGACAGAGAACCAAGGTTATCGACATAGCTCAAAGAATAAGCAAGCTGAAGTGGCAGTGGGCCGGCCATATCTCGCGAAGAACCGACAACCGCTGGGGTAAACGTGTTCTTTAGTGGAGACTGCGACTCGGCAAACGTAGTGTAGGACGCCCTCCGGCCAGGTGGGATGACGATCTGCGAAAGACTGCGGGCAGATGCTGGATGCGGCAAGCTGAAGACAGGGCGCTATGGCGCTCATTAGGAGAGACCTATGTCCAGCAGTGGACTAGAATAGGTTGATGATGAGTAGGTACTAAAACTGACTAAAACTTATTAAATTCTTTACAATTTCTTCAATACTATTTTACTAACTTCTAATACCTACTATTTCAAAGTCAACGGCAAAAAATCATTTTTTCTATGTAAACCATAAAAAAATGTAAAAGTTTAAAAATTACTAATAGTTGGCAAATGGACCATCATGCACCGGTTCTAAACATGTTGAAAAGACTCTGGCAAGAAACTCAGCGGGCATTTTTAGTCTATTTACAAAGATGTTTACATAATCTAAATAAATAAAATAATTTCATCTAATCGTCGTCTTTTGAATAATAGGTATAGTATATAGTAAGTACCTTTATTAAATATATTTACAGATGCCCCGCTCACACACCTATACCACCGCCACCCCCGCCACCCCCTCTCACCATGCCTCCCAACAGGTAATAAATACATCAATTTTAATGTAGCTATTTTAGATCTACTATATTACTATGTATATAGCTACACTAGTGAATGCAATTCTGGTTAGCATGTATGAACAAATAATATCTTATTGTGAATTATTATAATATAACTATCTAACGAAGTAATATAATTATTATAATATATGAAATTTGGAAACTAAGACGTCATCATCGGTTTTGATTTATAGCACCTAAAATCTAACACGAATCTTATTGTTATAAGCTCCTATTGATTGACAGATAGTACGACTAAACGCAGAAGCTTCCAATGAATTGGAACTGTATTTATAGATAGAACCAAGAAACTTATAGATCGGACGTATAGAAATGACAGTTATATTCAGAGTTCCAGCATCAAAAGGGTATTGTTTTCAATTACGATACCAATTAGTCAATTCCATTTGTAGGCGTTATTATAATACAAAAAAAGAAGGGTTAAATTTTAAGGGGTTTAAATAAAACATAACCTTACAAGAAAAAATACAATTATTGTAGAAGTAAGATTTTTTATTTTAGACATGCTTACAGGCCTTTCGAGTATTTAATATGGGAGATGCCTTACGCGCACGTCCCCGTCTCGCCAAGTTACATGACAATTTGGTCATGTCGGTACAGAAGGGAACCAATCAGGTGCCAGTCATGTCGGTATGGTCGGCGATCAATTAGGTGACGGCATACGAATTTTCTGCTCAAAACTGATCGTAATAACTTCGTAATAATATTGTTGTATGCTACACGTGGGTACCTCGTCACCCGCATAAAACCGCAAAATATTTTTTTCGCGCCGCTGGCAGTGAATGCATCGCCTTAGGTTAAATACTCAAAGTTCCAGGCATTGCTTACCTTTAGCAAAAATATCAAAGTTAGACACTACTTATTAACTGTATTGCATTTCAGAACAAAGCATGTATCCTTCGCTCGCTCTCACACATTGACCACGTTTGATGACTCAGTGATGCCTGCCGCAGTTGGAGGTAACCGCTTCAGGCGTGACTGTGAACGACTCATAGATGGAAGAGTTGTTAAGGTACTGCGTATTTCATCTAGGTTTCATCTTCATTTTGTCATCATTATCTGTAATAAGCTTATGTTTTCCCCACGTCATTTTTAAAGCGTGGTTATTGGTATTGGCGCATTATAATATATCTTTATTACGTAGAAAACTAATGATGACGAATGATTATGCACTTTTCTCGATAAGGACTCAAGTAAACTCTCTTGAATTATGTTTATGCATAGTCAGTATTAAAAGTAAGTAGATGGTTATTTTCAAATTGTCAACATTCGTTTTCGAGAAAAGTAATTTATATTTCTTAATGTAAATGCTGCTAAACTCCTGTTTTAAAACATAAGTCATTACTCATTTTCTTTCAATTTTTTATTTTTAAATCTGTGAAATTGTCATTTACTTTTGTCCCTGACTGTACGTCAGTTATAACGTTCAACAATCAGTACATCAATATCAGGCACAATTTCCTTAGTTAAAATATGTTGTTATATGAACATTAGTGTTTTATACACGTTTTTTTTCATTCCAGCCGGAAGCAAAGCCCTACTCAACACTGCCAGTAATGTTTCAACCGTTTCCCCCGTATCCACAGTTTATGGCACAGTCAGCGCCAGCGCCAATCCACTACCCACCGCCACTGCCTCCAATGCCTCAGCATCCAGCACCAACGGTGCCTAGACCCACTCAAACGGAACATCCTAAAGTCGTCGTTTTAGGTAAATATTGGTCTTTCATTTGAAACTATCATTAGAAATTAAAGGAACAATCATATTGCCAACAAATAGTAACACTCATTAGTGTTTATTTCATTACAGTGATACGAACATTTTGACAAACACATTGATATCCTAGTATATAAACTCTAACATGTGTGTTTCAGATTCGATAAAGAAAGGAGTGATGAGAACTCAAGCAACTCAAACAGAAGTATGTTTAGGAAGAAAACCATTACCTCCAAATTATTTATCTTTGAGTCCTCGTACAATAAAAAGGGTAAGACCATTATCGTCGTATTATTTTGTTACCACTCTTGGATTACTACCAAAAGGGTACCAGCAGAGTGTGGAATATTATTACTGATGCTAGCTCCTCCAGGTTCTCAGAATAAGCATGCTTTAAACTAAATGTGTTTTAGGTAAAAATGGTAGCGGCAGGCGTACAAACAAATGGATATACTGTTGGAGCTAGAAGACTCACTAAATCTTTTTCAGAAGTTGGAGGAGATAGACTGGCTGGTAGTTCACAAAATGATATCACCACTACAATAGAGAGGTATATTTACCTACAATAACACTTTTCTTCTTAAACTAAACTGATTTAAAATATATACGGGCTGTTTTTCATAATTTTCTATCCACAGTTTCATCAATAGCGATCATGAAAAGCTCCATAGAACACAATCTGAAGAACCACCCAGATCTCCACGGTCACCAACACCTCTTCAACGTGGTGATTCAGATGATGTTACTTCATCGTCAGTAAAATCTGTAGCTTCCTCATCACAAATAGATAAGTCAGAATTGAGTGCTTTACAGCGACAAGCGCAAGAGTACTTTCAACAGAACTTTCAATTTATCCATGAGAGTGATCGAGATGATACAATAGAGGATGATATAGAAACTATAGAAAAGAGCATGGCGTTAAACCGTAGAAATTTAGAATATTTACAACAAGAAATAGCTAAACAGACGAAAGGAGATAAATCTCTTAGGTCTATCCTTTCTAAAAGTACCAGTGATGCTTCTCAAAAGACAATCAACTCACACCCCTTTTCAAAAACGTCTACTTTCCAATCTGACCCTTCTACAGAAACTTCTGCTACCACTACAGATGATAGTGAGAAGAATGAAAAAGAAATTATTATAGATTTTGAACCTAGACCTGATGATGAAGCAATACCTTTTACGACACTCAAAAGGAAAAACAGAAGAATGCTACAGAAAACTTTATCAGAGGGTGAAATTCTTTTAGATGCGTAAGTACTGTACTATTCTAAATTAGGACAAACGAATAATGATAATATTTTCACTATAATTTTTTTGTACTTTTATTCTATATTGATATTACTAAGAACAAATTATTTCAGAAGGAAAACTGAATTACAATCTATTGACAGTATTAAAGACGCTCCAATAGTTATGTCAACAAGTCAAGAAAATATGACACGGGAAGACCGTGAAAGAGAAGCAATATATAAACAATATATTGGTCAAAATTATAATCAAACCCCAATCAAAGACGAAGGTATCTTTGGATTCGAACCAGATGGGTCTTTCAGGTATGAAAATAAAAATAATAAGATTGCTACACTTTGGTAAATATTAGATAAAAACACTTAAAACTAGAACCATTGCACAACATCCACAGACTGGCAAATATTTTTTTGCATTGCCATCAACTTTTTTAGATATAGCTCTTCTGCAGTCCGTACTTTCTCTTGTTCTCATTCTACATAACAGCTAGATTTAGGGCTTCCAAATCGGTATGCTATGCTTTCATTCGCTCTCATTCATATTTCTTTCCTTAGTTCTTCAGATGGAAATGCATATGAAGATTTTCATGAAAAATACATTAGTTACAAGCATGAACCATTTAGAAATCGAAGCGTAAGTTTTGAAGATGAGACAGAAATTATAGTTGGCAAGGATGAAATTCATGAAAACAGGTATGCACGTACCGTTTTTAGCTGTATAATTTTAAAAGTAAGCTAACAATATAGTAACGCATTTAGAAACTAGTTGGGCCACTCAGGTTTTTTATTAAAATATATTTTTTGAATCATTATAAGTCATCACATTAAAAATAAATAAATAATTAAATTATTATTTATTTATTTATTATTTTTAATAATATTAATTAATACTTACCATTATATTTCTAATGCTACAAAATAGAAAAAATAAATAATGGGCTAGATCTTTCCAGTGCGTTAACAGCATTTTAATTTGACCTTTTCAGTACTGCAAAATCTAGCCCTGGATCACCAAATTCTGTTACTATTGCAACAGAAATGGACCACAAAATAAAACGGGCTGTTATTTCTAACACTATAACTACTATTCTTTCTCCTCTGGATAAAGTTTCACCTTGTGCATCCAATGAATCACTCACAGTTGATCATAGCAGGTAAATACAAAATAAATGGAATAATTTTTTCACAAACGTTTGAACAAATATGTTTAAAAACTTTGTATATTTGTAAATGTGTTTTTTTGCGCTGTTGTGGTGGATTTTGATGATGTTGCGCTTAATATCAAAACCCTTTAAATTAAACTTTATATATTTTTTTTACATAATCACTTTAAAAAAGATTGCATTTTAAAATGGAGAACAAGTAATATACAAGATAACTTAAAAAAAAATGCTGTGGGTGGTTGTAATTTTTTTACAGTACTTTTGTAGTGTTTTTTTTTTGTAAATTTTGATTATAATATTTTAATAGGTATTTAGTAATATGCTATTTTCTTATAATTAAAATTACTTTTTGGAACAAGATACAAATATTTTTGGAATATTGCGATTGAGTCTGAGTCTTACTCATAAAACTACAACTACAGTAGGTACAGATCTAAGAGTATACATTTAAAACTATAGAGCGCGCGTAAGAGTATTTGTCTACTATGCAAAGTGTAAGCAGATGTTCTATACCGCTCTATACACAGTTATGTCGATGTATAGTTGAATAGTGATGCGCAATGACCGACGATATCTCGATGTTGTCAACCGATTTTTCGTTGGGGCGGGGTTTCGACTTTATTAATTGTTAGCATCCATTTCCAATGTGTGTAATAAATGCTATAATAATTTGTCAGCGTTTGGATATTTACCGCCAATAACAATTATACATGTAGAATTAATTTACCTAATATTCAGTGTTAACAATTCAACACTTTACGAAAATGGTTAAATAAATAATAATGGATTTAATATGGATGTAAAGTGTCGAATTGATGATTATTTATAATTGTATCAATATTAGTAGTCCTTTTGACGGTAGTCCGCCAACGCGGGCTACCGTCACTTGAGAGTATATAACGTACTGCGCTGGCCTTAGGAAGCCAGTCTTGTTCCGGCAGTGCGAGGTGATACACTACTGTGACTATAACTGTGCCCATAACTGTGTGTGTGTGTACAATAAAATAGTGTGAGTGTATAAAAATACTGAATTTTTATTGGAGAGCTCCTACACTTCAGAAGTGGGATTATCGGCTGATCAAAATCAGTCGATCCATGTCCACTGAGTTCGGCGGTTCTGGTGATCATCAAATAAACAGGACCATGGATAAACGCGTCACATATTGCTTTCGAACACCCTCTGTCAGCCAAGAACGGGACATGAGAGAGATGAGCACACGTAGGCGCCAGGTGACGCCCTCCAGACGCAGTCGCAGGGACAGTTCCAGCCAACGGCTCCTTTCCCCGTTGCTGCAGTGCGGCCATGGCGGTCGTGCGCGTAGCCCTCTTTGCCGTACTCGCAACCAGGACAACAGAAGCCGTCGTACTGGTTCCCCGGGGGTGACTGTTTTACGTCGATCACGCAGCAGCCAGCGACGCAGCTGGTGTCCAACACGCCGCCGGGACGAGGATTCTGATTGCAGTGAAGACCACCGAAGCTCGCGGCGAGGTTCAAGGGAGTCACGAGAGAGCGGCACTGCCCCGAGCTGGGTGAGCCGCCGTTCAAGGAGCCGTGCAGCTGACCGGACACACGCAGCTAGGAGGCATCGCTCTGGCCTTTCTACAGGAAGGCGTGGAGCGCAGTTACCTGGATTGCGTGAGTCACCATCATATAACTTATCAACTAACAATGATAATAATGTAACTGTCTCGCAACTTGTTCAGGCGTTACAATCTGTTAGTAACAAGAACGACAATTTTGAAACATTATCAAATCGAAACACTATTCCTGAATTTGACCCAGAACGCAAACAGCAGACTATAGACATGTGGTTGCATAAGGTGAATGAATGTAGCATAATCTATAATTGGACCGAGCGACAGTCTACCCACTTTGCTCTTCAAAAACTTAAGGGAGTTGCTCAAAAATGGTACGAGGGTTTATCAACTGTGTTATATACTTGGCCGGAATGGCAGGAAAAACTAAAATTAGCCTTTCCGAGTACCGAAAACTACGGTAGCTTACTTTCTTCTATGTTAGGAAGACGGGCCAAATTTATTGAATCCTTAGAAGAATATTTTTACGATAAAATTGTTCTACTTAATAGATGTAGAATTGACGGAAAACGTGCCGTAGACTGCATAGTTCACGGAATCGATGATCGTAGCGTTAGATTAGGGGCTGAAGCCGCCCGTTTCGAGACTCCTGATCAACTTTTACCATACCTTAAAACGGTCAAACCTATCTTTATACAAACGGATAGAAAGAAATCGCGAAATTTCAATAACCAGAGTGACGCCGTTAACAAACCTGAGCAGAAAAACCGTACTGTTAAGTGCTATAATTGTTCACAAGAGGGTCACTATAAGTCACAGTGTACTAAGCCCCCGGTAAAATGTTCACGATGTCTTAGATATGGTCACAATGTCGACAGATGTACTTCGACCTCGACATCCTTATCCACTGACGGTAAAGTTACAAAATCAGTTATGTGCGTGACTAGTAATAAAATGGGGTGTGCGAAGTATTTCAAACAAGCTTATATTAATGAACGTCCAGTAGATTGTTTTATGGATTTTGGTAGCTCAGCTACAATGATGAGTTTAGCTTGTGCTAAGAATATAGCTGTTAACTTTGTTTATGATAAAGATTTACCCCTTCTAAAAGGATTTGGGGATGCGGTAGTTAGACCATTGGGAAAGTGCGTCACTGCAATTACCATTGATGATGTGACTGCAACAGTCGAAATTCTTATCGTACCTAATGAAGTAATGCGTGTGTCGCTATTAATAGGACAAACGTACACTGAACAACCACACATAATCATAGAAAAGGATAATGTCAACTTGCGTATTCTAAGAAACGATATTGAGCCTACGTATAGTAAAATTAAACTGTTTTGCGGTACTGATACTATAATAGATGGGTTAACTGTGGTAAAAATGTATACGGAACCTATCTATAGCGGGAAATGATTCAGGAGATGTTGCAGTGCAATATTATTCATCCATCGACCTCTTGTTATGCTAGTCCCATAGTACTTGTTAGAAAAAAGACTGGCGATGTAAGGCTTTGTATCGATTATCGAGCATTGAACCGAAAGACTGTAAAAGAAAATTACCCTTTGCCTAGAATAGACGATCAGCTTGACGATCTTTCTGGATATCAGTTTTACACAACTTTAGACTTGGCATCTGGATATTACCAGATTCCAATCGTTGAAACTGATCGCCATAAAACGTCATTTGTAACTCCTGAAGGGCAGTTTGAGTTTAATAGAATGCCTTTTGGCTTAGCAAATGCGCCATCAACCTTTATGCGCGCCATACATCTTGTGTTAAATGATAACTTAGCAATGCCAGAAAACAAACATAGGCATAATACGGACAGAATTGCATCGGCTTATATGGATGACATTATCGTACCATCGGTAACGATTGACGAAGGGTTCCAACGTTTGGAAAGAGTACTGCAAATGATTAAAAAAGCCGGATTGACGCTTAAATTATCGAAATGTTGTTTTTTTAAGAGAACTGTTGATTATCTAGGTTTTGAATTAAGTGCCGAGGGTATTAGACCAGGCACCCGTAAAATTGAATCCCTCAGAGACTTTCCCCAGCCTAGGAATCAGCACAACGTTAGGCAGTTCATTGGGTTATGTAGTTTCTGTCGTCGTTTCGTTAAGAATTTTGCAATAATTGCTAAGCCTCTTACTAGCCTACTAAAGAAAAATAGTACTTGGTGTTGGGGACCCCTACAATGTAAAGCTTTTGATGACCTTAAGTTGGGATTAATTAATAAACCAATTTTAACACTGTACGATCCTTCAGCTTCGACTGAGTTGGATACAGACGCTTGCAAAATAGGTATAGCCGGAATACTCATGCAACGAGACCAAAACAACTTTGTAAAACCAGTAGCATATTATAGTCGTCAAACAACGGTTGATGAGCAACATATGACGTCATATGAACTCGAGACTCTCGCAGTCATCGCATCTCTACAGCGGTTTCGCGTATATCTTATTGGAATAGAGTTTAAAATTGTCACTGATTGTAATTCATTACGAGCTACATTCCTCAAACGCGATTTAATACCACGTGTCGCAAGGTGGTGGATCTCTATGCAAGAATTTAACTTTACCGTTGATTATAGACCGGGAGTAGTAATGGCCCATGTAGATGCATTAAGTCGTAATCCTCCAGTTGACACCAGAGTATGTGAGAGTGATGAAATTAGGGACCACTTTGTAATGGAGGTTGGTGAAGTTGACTGGTTGGGTACGGTCCAACTAGCTGACTCTGAGATTCAGAGAAAAATTTCTATGTTGAATGATCCTCAATTGGAGGATACAGTAGATATAATAAATAATTATGTAATACGGAATAATAAATTATATAGAAAAACTACCGACGGTGAAAAATGGGTAGTGCCAAAAGGGGTACGCTAGCAAATTCTAAAACAGTGCCACGACGATCTGGGACATTTTGCATTCGAAAAGACGCTAAGTAAAGTGAGAGAGACTTATTGGTTCGCCAAGATGCGGCGCTTTGTGAAAAAGTATGTAGAGTCTTGTCTAGAATGCTCCTATTCAAAATCTTCATCAAAAAAAAAACCACCACTACATACCATACCTAAAGAGGCCGAACCGTTTAGTACTCTTCACATAGGCCATGTAGGCCCTTTTGTCAAGAGTTCAAAGGGGAATACGCATTTGTTAGTTGTGATTGATGCATATACTAAGTTTATTTTCTTAAAACCTGTGCGGAGTACAAAGTCATCAATAGTCATCGATAAATTGCATGATTACTTTAGTATATTCGGACTACCAAAAAGAATTATTTCAGACCGTGGTTCTTGTTTCACTAGTAACAAATTTACTAGCTTTCTGAATAGAATAGGCGTCAGACATGTGTTGAACGCAGTGGCAACCCCTCGTGCCAACGGTCAAGTTGAGCGGTATAACCGTACGTTGTTAGAGGCATTGACCGCAAAATGTTTTGGGCTGAATGAAAGGAAATGGGATAGCCAAGTACCTGCAGTCTAATTAGGTTTAAATAATACTTTGAATAAGGGCATAGGAAAGACACCAGCTCAAGCTCTATTTGGTACTAGTCTAACGGGAATTACTGAAGGTAGGATTAAAATGTGTCTCGATAATTATAGAACTCACTCAGATAATAAAATAGCGACAATAAGACATGAAGTTAACGAATATATCAATACCTACCAGGAAAAACAAAAGGCTTGCTATGACAAAAATACAAGCAAACCTACTGTGTTTAGTGAAGGCGATTTAGTGAGTGTCGAGCGCGAAATTGCCGCAACGGGGCAAAGTAAAAAGTTGATACCGAAGTACCAAGGTCCTTATAAAGTTACTGCCGTGTTAGGCAATGATAGGTACAAGGTTGAAGACACCCCTATTACACGTAAAGGTAACCGAAAGTACTTGTCAGTTGTTGCTGTGGATAAAATGAAACCTTGGGTCCATTACCATAGAAACGATTCCAGTTCCTCATCAGGCGTTAATGAGGAATAATTGATTAAACGTTATTAGTTGATGTTATGCATAGATATTAGTACCTATGTGTTAATGATTGATTAATTTCAGTATTTATATGATTTAAAGTGGTTTCCAGGTAGTAGGGACTTGTACCACGCAATGTGTTCATGATTGATTAATTTCAGCAATTATATAATTTTACGTGGTTTCAAGGTAGTAGCGACTTGTACCACGCAGTTGATTTCATGGCAGGTTCAAGGTAGTAGCGACTTGTACCGCCTAGTGGTTTCAAGGTAGCAGCGACTTGTACCACTATCACTTTTACAGTGGTTTCAAGGTAGTAGCGACTTGTACCACTATGAATGTAATAAAATTTGATATAATAGTGTATTAGTGTTTCACATTATTAAAGTTAAGAGATTGTAACTGTTGTATACAGTATGTTATTTTGTATCTTCCCCTTACACGAGGACGTGTAAATAGTTGGATGGCCGAATGTTAGCATCCATTTCCAATGTGTGTAATAAATGCTATATTAAGTTGTCAGCGTTTGGATATTTACCGCCAATAACAATTATACATGTAGAATTAATTTACCTAATATTCAGTGTTAACAATTCAACACTTTACGAAAATGGTTAAATAAATAATAATGGATTTAATATGGATGTAAAGTGTCGAATTGATGATTATTTATAATTGTATCATTATTAGTAGTCCTTTTGACGGTAGTCCGCCAACGCGGGCTACCGTCACTTGAGAGTATATAACGTACTGCGCTGGCCTTAGGAAGCCAGAGCTGGTCGCCCCAGTCGGGCCTCTGTGAATACAGTCTCACCTGGCTGGGGTTGACCGCCGGCGACGTGAAGAGGAGCGCGGCCCCCACGCGAAGACCAGAGGGGAAGTACACCCGCCCCCAAGACCTGCCGCTATCCAGCGGCAGAGAGACCGATTTTTCCGCCAGGGAGGCATATCGCCCAAATGCGGACTCCTCGCGGCCCCTAGGGGTCGCTGAGAATACTGTTCGTTAGGAAGCCAGTCTTGTTCCGGCAGTGCGAGGTGATACACTACTGTGACTATAACTGTGCCCATAACTGTGTGTGTGTACAATAAAATAGTGTGAGTGTATAAAAATACTGAATTTTTATTGGAGAGCTCCTACATAATATTTTGACACGCAATTTAATTTCGAGAAGAAAGTAAGTTTTTTTACTGAGTAGTATTATGATGATGATGATGTTGAAGATAAGAGGGATTTCAATGAAAAGATATTGGAATTTGGTCAATCTTACATATGTATATGACAGAAATGTTAAATGAGTTTTAGGAGAACAATAAAACACAGCTATAATTTTATTAGTTCAATATTAGCCAAAGTTCAATGACATTCCCTCTAACCCGCAACATTAGGAAATATGTACTTGCAATAGTAAAAAGTTGAAGAAAAGCTTATTAAACAATACATTAAAAATTAATGAATAATAGGTTAATATAATTATAGAAATAAGTTGTATTATGTATTTGTACAAGTAATAATCAAATAGGGACAAATCTCACTCACATCATCAAAATACTTAAAGAACAGTAATCAAACTCAGTATAAATTAAATACCTACATAAAAACGTTAATAAAATCTACCCATAAATAAAAACTTATCACTAATTAAATGCAGGGTGAAATATATCGATAAATACAGATATTCGTATTCAATGTGTTGCATCACTAACTATAAAGCGAGGAGGTGAGGTCTGAAGCACGGGACGCGATGCCACACATTGTGTTGACTCGCCATCGCGACCCGCGCAGCCCCCGTTCACGTCTTAAGTACTTATCAAAAAATCTGTGTTTTAATAGCAAATAGGACTTATCGATGAAAAGAAATGTCATTATTCTTCTTATTTTGCTTCCTTGAATCATTTCTACACCTGGGTACTGCACATTTCACCATGATTACTACAAATCTGAATAAATAGCTACGAGAGAAACAATCAGTGACGCGGACTATGAGTGACTGATGGCGGCATCGTTGCAATTTTTCGTCCGTTCATACCGGTGCTTACAGATCAAACTCGCATAGGCGTGCTCTATAGTTAATGTATACTCTAAGGTACAGATAGTGCAATCCACGGTGCGGGGAGTTTGCTCCGAGCGTCAGTCGCGAACCGTCAGCGGTTCGATGCACACAAGTAGTAGAATCTATGTTGCGAAAGTCCAGACTCGTCACGAAAGTTGCTCCACTTTAATTTTTTTTTTTTTTTTGAAATGTCGAAAAAATCTCAGCGTGTTGTACTTAAAAGCCAGGTAAGTAAATGATTGTTTA
The DNA here is from genome assembly GCA_946251805.1 of Cybosia mesomella. Classification (NCBI taxonomy): domain Eukaryota; kingdom Metazoa; phylum Arthropoda; class Insecta; order Lepidoptera; family Erebidae; genus Cybosia; species Cybosia mesomella. The sequence goes on from OX276406.1 coordinate 9,638,942, forward strand.
GAAGTTTATAGTTACCAAAATACATTAAATAAGTAAAGGAAAGTAATTTAATTGTCAAAATAGTTAATTTTACTAAAAGAAGACTTCATTTCAACTTTATAAATAAGTAAAACTATTTAATGATATTTTTGTTTTAATTTTAGGCAAAAGAAATTGTTTCTAAAGTTTATGATTTTATGAAAAAAGAAGAAAGTAAAAATTATGCAGAAAAACTCACTGATGCGCGACGGAGAACCGCACAGGCTGTTGGAGTTTCTGAAAGCACAGTGACTAGAATTCTACGCGAAAGAAAGGAATATACAAATATAATGAAGCAAATTACAGTTCCAACTATGGAATCGAATGTAACTATGAAGACGGATGCGATAGTTCCCATAGTCCCAAGTGCGGAGCGTACAACGACTACTGAAGTGGATATTGAGTCTGAAAACGAAGCGGGTATGTCGCATTTGAATTTAGTAGGCAGAAGTACTACTATTTTTACATCACCCTTTGAAGAAGAGAAGGGTAAGACCACGAAAAATTAATTTAGACGAATTTGATATTGGTGTAGTCCGAAGAACTATCCTATACTATCATATAGAACATCATCAATTTACAACATTATCACGACTTAATATTGTTTTGAAAGACCGTATACAATTTGATGGATGTATAACAACCCTAAGAACATTGTTACTTAAACTTGGTTTTAAATGGAGAAAAACTGAGAATAACAGGAAGGTGCTAACCGAAAAACGTGATATTCAAATGTTAAGATTTAAATATTTAAAACAGGTAAAGTCTTTTCGTAATGCAGGTAGACCTATAGTCTACACAGATGAATCATATATTCTTACCAACCACGTGTAAAAAAATCATGGGCCGAAAAAGGTTCTAAAATATCAATAAAACAAAATTTAACAAAAGGAGTGCACATAATTATAGTACATGATGGAAATGCAGAGGGTTTCGTACCAAATGCGTTGTTGACATATAGAGCAGAGATGAAATCCGGAGACTACCCCGATAACATGAACACAGAAAATTTCTTAAAGTGACTAAAGGAGAAACTAATACCAAACCCCTGGTAGTCTTGGATAATGCAGCCTATCACAATACTAGTTCGGAAAAAATACCAACATCCAACTCCAACAAATTAGACATGAGGACTTGGCTGAATGCAAAAAATATCCATTTTGAACCAAGCTACAAAAAACCGGAACTTTATGACCTTATATTAAAAACAAAGAAAACTTCCGCAAGTATAAAGTTGACGAATTATTGAAAGAACATGGATTCACAGTGCTTCGGCTGCCTCCTTATCATCCAGAACAAACCCAATCGAAAACATTTGGGGTATTGTAAAAGACGACGTTGCTAGCCGCAATATCAGTCAAAATTACAATTCGATTATGCCCATTTTAAATGAAGCATTTGATCGAGTAAATAAAGATGTCTGGTTCAATACTTGTCAGCACGTGGACAAAATAGAAGACGAATACATGAGACACTGTGATCTTGATTTTAGTTTTATTATAAATGTCGGCGATACATCAGATTCTGAATCAGATATTTCTGAAACGAATGATTGACGATTTTCATTTCTCAATAAAGTTCTATAAAGAAAAACACGTATGTCTATAATTACTCCCTATTATAAAAATGGTAATAGTATCGTATATTAACTAATAATCACATAAAATATCCACATCTACAAATAAAAAAACATAACCCTTTCCTTGCAGTCAGTTAAAAAATATAAAATTGAAGTAGACCATCTTTCACTTTGACTATGACGCTCTCTCCTGATTAGTCTATTCATTGTAGTGTACGTTAATTTATGGCATTTCTTTTTTTTAAAGAGACCATTCCGACGGAAATTGGAATGAATCACAAACGACGGTCTTGCAAGTTGATTCTGGTACAGAAAATGGGACTGTGATAAGGTGCACGATTCTATATTTATATTTGTTTTTACTATATTTATTATCATCGGTTGGTTGTAATTTTAAATATTGACTATTTTATTTTATAGTTCATCAGATTTAAGTTCGTTAGCTGCATCACCTGGAGCGTTAGCACTTTTAACACCCACTTCAAGGAGAAAACAACTTTTGCTATTACAACATCAACAGCGATCTTCTTTAGATACAGATGCCTTGGATGAAGAATTTGATGCTTCACAAGTAAATATAGTTTACCGAAGTATATATTATTTATTTACCTTGAAGGGAAACCTAATGTAATGTTTTGATTTTTAGAGTCAATCACCTACATCTCCAAGAAATAAACTTGATACATCAAGTTCTAGTTCCCAGCATGCACGATCATCACTATCACCACCTGCTGTAGTTCCAAATATTTCGTTACCTATTACTAAGCAACCAACTATTTCAAAGGCTATTTCACCTATAGCTCCACCAAAAGTCAATCATATGCCTGCAATCGCTATTACTCATCCAAGTATAGATCTAGCAGATGTCCCGTTCAAAAGAACCCCAAGCATCATCAATAAAAAACGTGAAAGAGCTTTAAGTCCATCAAGGAGAAGAGATTTACAGAAAAAAGCCCAACAAAAAGAACCTAACGGAACTATTTCAAATCAAATAACCGAATCTTCAGCTGAACCATCTCTGGTAAAGACTGTAAGTAGTGAAACAAGTTTAGTCAGAACGGATTCAGGTAAAATGAATACTACAGATGTATCAGAAAGTACAACCACAACTGAAGACTACGTTACAGCAAATTCTGATAGTTCTAAAAAAAGCTGTAAAAATCAAAATCATAGTAAGTAAAAACTATAAAGGAGATAAGATACTGCATGATTTCGAAAATTATTTTAAATGTAAAATTACATTTTTTAGATCCTGAAAATAATAAAGCTCAGGAAGGATCATCTTTTGAAAGCGCATCAAGTCTTTATTCCTCAACACGAACAGAAAATATTGCTGAGGATTTAATTGTACCAAGTTATTCACCGCCTTTACAAATCAATGATGACTTCATAGTTCCCGACCTGATTTCACCTCCTTTGCCGTTATCAGATAGGTTACCAATAACTACAGTGGAAAAGATTGAAGTAAAAGCTGATATCAATCCTGCCATTGAACAGATCAAGAGAGAAAAGACTGATATTAAACTTAAAGAAGATATGCCGAAAAATTCCAAAGTACGTATGATTATGTCATAAGTTTTGTCTTTCATCTCTATTATTAGATTTTGCATGGAGCTTTATTGATTCTTAAAACTTTCCTTTCTGCTTATATCTAAAACTGCACCCATTTTCAGACTATGCGTGGTACAATTAGTGGAAAGAGTAGCTCAAGTGGAAGTTATAGTATAGGTGGATCAAATCCTAATTTTATTGAAACTATTGAGGAGAAAGCACCTGAAATGATTGTAGAATTGCCTGAACGAAGTGAAAATAAAGAAATGGTAGACAAAACTACTGCTACTATAAATAAGAAAGAACAATTTTTACCAAAAATGATGGTAATATAATAAAAATAAAAGGAATCGAATGCCACAAAAAATCTAAACTAATACACATAAATATGTATTTTCTTGCAGGGCTCCTTGTCAGATGATGAAAGAAGTGTACATTATTCTTCATCAGGTTATTATGAAAGTCCTGTTGACGACGATGATGACGGTGGGTTAAGTGAGTATAGTAGATTATTGCTTGATAACCCTGTCACTGCCTTTTAAATAAAACTTATAATTTCCTTTCATAGCTTACAAACATTCACAAAAATATAAAACGTCGACAAGACCAAAATCATGGCTATCTGACGAGAAACGAAGAAAAAAGAAAGCTTTCACGTTAGAGTTCTCTAAGTCTTATGATGACTCTGTATCTACTTCACAAGACGATTGGACTAAAAAGCCAATCAAAGAACCTGATAGCATAAGTCAAAAGTCTGATCGGAGTATATTTAAATATTCGAATACAAAGTCGCCATTAGAAGAAAAGGTTAATGAGTGTCGAAAAAAGAAAACTCATTTCGCAGAAAAGACTAAAAGTGTTCAATCGTCACCAAGAGAACCAATAGATATCGAAAAGTCCATCAAAGATAAAGCAACAAAAGAAAAAGACCCTGAATCTAAACGTCCTCCTGAAAGGGAAAGGTATGTAAAGAGGACAAAACTAAAAGCAAAAAGTCCAACTCAAAGTAAAGCACTTGAAAGTAATCACAGTTATCGATCAACGCATTATGATAGAAGAGAAACTACCAGTTCCAATATGAAATTACACTTAAATATTCCTACATCAGACGATTCCAGTGAACAATATAGAAAAGAAGGTAACTTGTTACTGTAGCCATTGAGCAATGATTCTTCTAGAGCTTTGAAATATAAATAAAACTATAATTACAGGTACTACCAATGGGAATATATCACCAAGAAAACATAGACGCTTAAGGGATAGTCCAAGAAGAAAAACCGGCAATAATTCTAATAATGCCAAATCTCCAACTTCAGCTACCAATCATTCAGTTTATAGGTAAATTGAATAAAAAAAAACGATACCACTAATCCTCATTATTTTATTTTGGATTACTGACCTTGTATTGTAATAGTTGAAATCTAACGCTTTAACTTACAGGCCAAGAAGAAAAAGTGGTTCTAACGAAAGTATATCACTGCCTGGTAGCTTACCACGAAGAAAACAGTCAATACCAACCGTGCCCTGCATAAGCTCTTTAGAAGCTGAAGATATAGAAACAACTAGAACTCTTACCAGCGCAGGGTCTAGGTTGACACCACTTAAATACGTTAAAAGTCCAACAACCTCTCCTAGACATCAAAGGAAGCAGCAAGATAAAGGTTCTTAGTATATTTCGAAATAATACATAAATGATTAATGTACGAGCATGTGACGATTTTGAATGTCTTTTTTATTTCATCTCAAATAATTCACCTCCTGTATTTTGACACAAAATAGACAATAATACTGACATAATACCGACCAATTCATTATGGAAATATAAATTTTCTATTTACATCCAATAAAATTGAAGTATCTGTTTGTAACATTTACATAACAGTCTTTCAACGAATGTATACACGGTCTTTACAACAAAAGTTCATTTTTTAAACTTGTATCTGTCTGTCTGTCTGTTTATCTGCCTGTCTGTTTATTTGTCTGTCTTTAATTAGATAATCTCTGGAACGGCTCGGTAGCTTGTATTACAAGGCGTAACATAGCATACTTTAAATTTAGAAAAAAAAAGTAGTGTTCCCCGCAAAAAATAAATAAAGCCTAGTTGGCACAGCTATGTCCAATGAATTCAAACTTTCGCTAGTTGCTTGGATACCGTAACAAAAACCCCTAGAGTAGACTGCTAAAATGTTTAACTTTTGAATTAGTGTAACGAATAACTACCTGCAAAATCAGTAACCTGTCTTTTTACCCAAGTACTTATTTTAGTCTAGTCCATTTGGTAATCCCAAGAAGTTTTTTTCTCAGAAGGTAAATGTGCAAAAGCAGCGTCAGCAGAATCTCTTCGCTCTGTGTCACCGGGATCAGATTCCGTATTTTATTCAGAACAAACGGAGCAGAGCCAAGCGGGGGCTGATGGTGAATCTAAGGCACATTGCTTACATTGCGGCAAGGAAGTCCATATCGTGACTGCGACTCATGAACATGATAGTATAGCGTCTAGGACCTCACATACTGACGTGAGTATTAAAGCCGACTCTCTAATCCTACCTAGTCGTACCTTTTTTTTTTTTATTTGTGCGGAAATCCCTTCGGATACCCCCCGCCGGCCGGCCAGCGGGGGCGGTTATGTCGGGCTGAACCCCGCAACTTAACTTAAAACTTAAAACCGCACGCCATCTCGGGTCTTCAGACGCCGGCGTGTGAGGTTGCCCATAGAGCATATCCCTCGCACCCCGACTGACCATGGGCCATCTCCGGTATCGAGATGGCCCCCTCGGGTTTGGGAACCACGGTGTCCCCGTCGTGCCCCGGTTTGGGGGAGGGGCGCTAGTCGCCCCACCGTCCCGGCCTAGTCGTACCTAAATTTCAATATCATTTCATCGTACACCAAATTTGCTAAGGGGTGAGATTAAAATAATAATAAGTTACTTAATATTTATTTTATTTTGTAATTTCTAGATTTGATTTAGGTAACTTATTGTATACAGCAATATACTTATTGCTTCAAAATTTCATTGAAAAGTATACTTTATAAAAAGAAATTTGACATGATAAATTATAGTAGTAACTATATATTACATAGCTAACTTTTCCTATAGTTTTAAATAATAAAATAATAACACATCGAAAATTCATAACTTTATAATCTGTATTAAATTTTCCGATACTGTGATGAGTTGCTATTACAGGGTCTTGTGATTATAAATTCTCGCGCTCGTAATAATATATTGTGAGATTGAAAAGTTAGTAAGCGTCGACAGCCCAGTGGCGTACGTAACGTACTACTGAGATGAGGTCTCGAGTTCGATCCCTAGTCGCTCCGGGTACACACCTCTGACTTTTCGTAGTTATGTGTGCATTAATAAATGTTAATTATCGCTCGCTTAATAATGTGCGCGGTAAATGGCAATAGGCTCGCCCCCTAATACATTGGGTCCTTAACATAACTGGCGAATCGTGGGTGTGTGATACACCTCTGCCTACCCCTTCAGGGATATAGGCGTGAAGTTATGTTATTTTTATGTTATGAACAAGTTACTCTAATTGATGATGATGACAACTCTAACATTAGGAAACTTCTAGCCTTAGCACAGTGATGTACGGAAAAACTGAAAGTTCTACTGTACTCAGTAGTGGGTGAAGCCAGTGGACGCACGAGTCGTGTGCCATAAACGTATCAAATAATTATTTTATTATGTAACAATATTTAAAAATATTCTATATACTTAAATAAAACAAAAAATTTCATTTGCCTTCAGGAATCTTACACCGATGCTACACCAGATATTGTTCCAGCACCAGCTGGTTTTGCAGATTCTCCATCTTGTGTATCGACGAAAAAAGCGAGCGGTGCTCGTTTATATAAAAAATTGGATAAAAGATACAGATCTGAAGACAAATCCAGACATCACTACCGACATAGGCAAGATGTTCGTGCAAAGGTTCGGTCAAACAACAATATGTTCGAAAAAATAGCCTACTCTCTCAATAAAATTTAATTGTCGGTTAGGCTTATCTAGATTAGGGTCTACAAGAATAAGTTTTTCAACACATTTCTTTTTTAACTTATCATGAATGTATCCCCATTTACAAACACATTGATAAGTACCAGGTAAATTCAAACAATCCTCCCTATTTGTATCACAGCTGTGCTGTTTTGTCGTACATTCATTTATATCAACACACATGCCGAACTGTGAGTCCCATATGAAACCTTCTTTTTGACAGTGGCAAGATATATTCCATCTATTGTTCATTATTTGTTCCAAATCTTGATTATCTTTGCGATTAAAATTACATTTCCTATGTGAGATGTCAATATTCTTAAAGTTTTCACTATAACAAGGACTATTAAAATTGTTGTAACAATCAGACATTCTTCGTACATGTTTAAATGGACAGCAAGGGTCTGGACAAAAACTATACATAGCACAAGCAAAAGATAACCTATCATTTGAACGGGGATCATGATTTCTACTGCCAAATGTTGCATCCAAACAACATGCAAAATTATCACAAGATTCACCTAGCATTGATAGTGCTGGATTTCCTTTCATAGTATACCAACACATATAATAGGAGGCTGAAGTTCGCCAGTAAAATTTCTCTTTTGGTCCACCAAAAGGTAGACCTGTGTTGTCAGCATAAGATAAAGCTTTCTTACATTCATAGTTTCGAATTTGTACAGATGTAGTACTTACTGATGTGCTATTTTTATACAACGATGTGACGATATCATCTATTCTAGTAAAAGGAGCTGTTTTTACAATACTGTGCAAATAAATTATGCATTTAAGAAAGTTTTGGTGGCAATTTTTATGTACCATCCAATGAACAGAGTTTAAACTTGGTGAAGGAAAAGCGTCATAAAAGCCAGTTAAACGAGGTTTGTTTTCATACTGTCTTCGATCCCATTCGTTAAACTTGTGATTTCTTAAATAATAAGCTATGTCTCTCAATGAATTTTCCAACCATATTTCTTCAGTTTCATCATAGTTAGATTCATCAACTTCAGCTAAATTGTTGGATGTCTTCCCACCAGTAGATGCAATGTTTTCTTCAAAACAAACGTATAAGTACAAATTAACTACTAAACACAGAATGATAACATCGTTTATATAACTTAATGATACCATTTTTCCTTAATGACACTTAATTTGTTGTATAATTGAAAATACACAAACAATATCTTAAACAAAATATATGACATTGACTGCGTCATATAATGACAATCTTGATTTTTTTAATACGAATTATACTTATATTACAAAAAATTGGTATATAAGCTTCTTGTATGAAATGAATAAGGCTTATTACCTACTTGAAAATAACCTGTCTTCAAAATTAAACAAACATAAATAAACTTCTTAAGTTGCATATTAATACATGACCCGTACTGACCCGGATGGTAACCGCTGCCTATAAAAATTCGCAACACCTAAAGTGTTGTTTTTCTTGCTGTTCATATCCCCATTCCCTAAGAGATCTGGCAACGTAGGGCCTAAGCAAGTACGAGTAGTTTTAATTGACGTCGGCTAAATGCATGGTAAAGGTTAGGTTCATGAAGCTTGAGCTTATTCTTTTTAATTATAAGTTTTTGAGATAAAAGGTAAATGACTCGCGAGCTCATCTTCATAAATATACTATACTATTTTTTTTACTTACAGTCTGAAGAAAGAGGCAAAGAGGAATATGCTGCCAGTGAAAAACCTCCAGATACTCGCATAGCCAGATCTGCTGGTAACAGTCTAGATAAATTAGGTGGTTCCAGTGCAAGTGTAGATCCTGATGGTAAGTGGGAACTATATTTAACTTAACTTATTACTAAAACTTATACATTAGACGTATATCTATATACAACTTCTAAAAGAATAGATATTTTGTAGGTCATCATCATCATCATCATCAACCTATTCTAGTCCACTACTGGACATGGGTCTCCCCTAATGAGCGCCATAGCGCCCTGTCTTCAGCTTGCCGCATCCAGCATCTGCCCGCAGTCTTTCGCAGATCGTCATCCCACCTGGCCCGAGGGCGTCCTACACTACGTTTGCCGAGTCGCGGTCTCAAGAACACGTTTACCTCAGCGGTTGCCGGTTCTTCGCGAGATATGGCCGGCCCACTGCCACTTCAGCTTGCTAATTCTTTGAGCTATGTCGATAACCTTGGTTCTCTATCGGATGTATTCGTAACGAATCCTATCCTTCAGAGAAACTCCGAGCATAGCTCTTTTCATAGCTCGCTGAGCGACTTTAAACTGGTGGACCAGCCCTACCGTGAGTGTCCACGTTTCAGCTCCGTAGGTCATTACGGGTAGGACGCACTGATTGAAAACTTTCGTTTTCAAATACTGCGGTATGGATGACGAGAAGACCCGGCGTATTTTTGCAAACGCTGCCCAGCCTAGCTGGATCCTCGTCTTGGCCTCCTTCTCAAATTTTTTTTTACCTAACTGCACAATCTGCCCGAGGTAAGTGTACTCAGAAACAATTTCAAGAAGGTGGCGAAGGTGCCGTGGATCCACGACGACCGATCCCGGATCAATGTGGGCATTGATCATGACTTTGGTTTTATCCAAATTCATGCCAAGACCGATGCGCCGCGAGGTTTGAAGCTAGGCCGTCCAGCATCTGGGTTAGCTCGTCTAGCGACTCCGCCATTAAGACTATGTCATCAACGAATCGCAGGTGTGAGATGTAGTCGCCGTTTATATTTATGCCCTTACCTTTCCAGTCCAGCGTCTTAAACATATCTTCCAATGCGCTCGTGAACAGTTTCGGGGATATGACATCCCCCTGTCTCACTCCTCTGCGCAATTGGATGGGTTAGACTGCTGACCCTGTACTTGGACACTCATAGTGGCGGCTTCGTAAAGGCATCTCAGCACCTCGACATAACGATAGTCTACTTGGCATCGCTGTAAGGATTCCAGAACGGCCCAAGTTTCGACGGAGTCAAAGGCCTTTTCATAGTCCTAGGACTTCTGTATAATCTGCCTCACTGTGTGAATGTGGTCTATGGTGCCATATCCTCCGCGGAACCCAGCCTGTTCCGGTGACTGGAACTCGTCGAGTCTCCTGGCGAGACGATTCGTGACCACTCGTGAAAACAGCTTATAGACGTGGCTCCGTAGTGTGATGGGTCTGTAGTTTTTAAGGAGGGACTTATCACCCTTCTTAAAAAAAAGTGAACAACTAAACTCCCGCTCCACGCCTTAGGAGTTCTCCCACTGTGAAGGACGGCATTGAAGAGTTTCTGTTTTGTTGGTATAAAAAGAAATTAATAATAAATCTACATTATATTTTGTAGAACATGAAGAATGCTCTGGTAGTTCAGAAGGTGCTGAAGGTGGTCGAGATGAAAGAGGAATTTACGCTTCTCCTTGGTGGTGCGGTAACTGGATACTACTCTCTGAAAATGATGACCAATGGAACAGAATCCCTCCCGGTAAGTTAAGATTATGTACTTAATAAGTTGCAGTGAAATTATGAGGTTAATTTAGATTAGCTTTTAATAACATAACTAGAAAATCGAAAAAAAAAGCAATGTTATTTCAAGATATTTCACGAATTCGTAATTTTTAGAAGTTTTTAAAATTAACCAATGAATCTAAAATATTTATTACACTGAAATTACTTGACAATGAAAAATGTAGAGTGTGATAATGCAGTTTTACCATCGTCCATATAGTAGAAGTGTACCAAAGCAGTTCTTTACGGAAACTATGCCATCTTTTGTTCGTACAAAATGTACTATATGAAATACTAACTGGTGCCCGCGACTCCGCCCGTGCGGAGGTCTTTTATCGTTTTTGGTCATAATTGTAATTGGTTAGGTAGAACCAGAGAGTTCTACCTAACCAATTACAATCAAACATACGACATATTTTAATCCATTCAGTAATTTTTGCTTCCATCGCGAACAAACAGACAAAAAGATAAACAGAAAAAAAAAAGAAATCCAAAAAAATATATATCTTAAGAATCGTTCATTTAACATAACCCAAGATTTTTTTAAATATCTTCACGACTAATTTACAATTTTAAATTGTATAGAAGGCTTAGGAACTTTCAGCTCGTGGAATACCCCGAGGAAAAGTTTCCTGAAAAGATAATAATGAAGTATTCTATTGTGCAATTTTATTTCCCAGATGTCTTAGATACATCTGAGACTAGTCAAGAGGATCCAACCGAATCGGAGACTGAATTCAACAAAAGATACGTGGCACTCACTCACAGGCTGGTGCATCGTCGAGCTTGCATAGAACTCAATAGGCGTCAAGCTGATAATAGCTTTGGTATGTTATTTATATTGTACATTCGAATATTTATGAATCTAACACTTGTAAATCCAGCTCTCGATGTCAATTTATAAACCATTTTACTAGTGCGAAAGGCATCTTCAGGCCAGACTAATGACTTCTAAAACATAATAAAATTATTAATTAAAAAATCAAATAACCCGACTGCCCTAAAAAGACCGAAACAAGTTTGATAGCAGGCCGGACCCATTTCAAATTTTCTTCCGGTTTATTATTTGCATCTGGGTCCCGCCTGCTATCAAACTTGTATCGATCTTTTTAGGGCAGTCGGGTTATTTGATTTTTTAATTAATAATTTTATTGTATACTTTTTAGTTATGATATAATTATATATTTTTGAAATCCCCTTTTAAAGTTCTTCATTTTGATACCCTACTCGATAAGTTTGAGTGAAAATATTTTTTGAATAACATACATTTTAGCGCTAAAACCATTTCGTTTTTTTCATTATATTGATATACCCAGTGTCACTCTCACAGTAAATACGAATCTAACTACACCTCTCAAGCTAAAATCCATCGAGCCGTTCAGGCTGCAGAGCGTGCCAAACAATTATACATACATACATACATCCTCTCGAAAAACATAACCCTCCTTCTGGCACAGTCGGGTAAAAACATAACCCTCCTTCTGGCGCAGTCGGGTAAATACAGAATTATCGTTCATTTGAAATGTATAGAAAACAGACAGATTTTTATCAGATGTAGTGTAAATATTAAACCTAACTTAGAACTGCTAAACTTCAAATCACCATCAACTTTCACACCATAGAACGCGGCTTTACCATTACAGGGTATGTATTTCACATAATTTACAACCTAGTGTCTTTGCTAATACTGGAGTATGCTTCCAGCTTCATCATGCGCGCCACTAAGTAGTGGAATGACCTTTTCAACCTTGGTATATTATAGACATGAGTTCTTCTAGCTTAGTTTACTTCATCGTAAACCGCATAGTATTCAACCGCAAACTTATCATTAATTTAAAAAAAAACGTACAAATATCGTTTGTCCGTTGAAAAAGAACAGATATTGTAAAGCTTTTAGCCACCAAGCATGATTGATACTTTATGAGTACGTTTACCGTCTATATTCTATTTAAAGTCCTTCATTTCTCTAAAGCTATTATAAAACAGTTAACGTATTGCATCACAACTATGATCGAAGCAAATTTAACCATACCACTTCTAAGACGTGACGAATGAAATTATTTCTGTTACTCCCTCTTTTTTAAAATAACATCACTTATTATTTTAAGAGTGTCCCGTGAATTCTTACGTTTATATTCGCTATTGGTACGCCAAAAATAGCTTTGACTGTGACATCATTATGCGTAAAATGAAAATTATTTCGAAAATTTCATGACCTGCATTTGAAAGTGTATCTATTAATTGGTTCAAATGAGTCACCCGTACAATTGTAGCGTGTATCAGTGAAAGGTACGAAATGGAATCAATAGTGAACGATCTGTTGCGGACTAAAATTAATTCCTGAAGCGTATTTGAACGTCAGTATTCAGTTGTTGACGACACGCTACTGCGGCCAGATGATATCTTTGTTTGACGTTCAGTAAATGTTGAGTTCGTATTGATTTTCTTTCGGTAAACTTGTTACACAGATATATGACGTAATTTTTATCAGTACACGCGTTCGGTTAATAGTATCAAGCGCCAGTTCGAAAGTTCAAGACCTTGTAGTTTGGACAGTTGGAATTTTTATGTAGGATGGGTCATTCATGTAAGTTTTTTAAATTATTTCAAAATATTTTATAGTTCAACTAAAACAGTGATTTTAAGTGCCCGATTTGTTGCGCATTATCATTACATTTTATATTATTTTTTAGTCAAAGATACGTTGAAGTCAGTGGGGAATTTGAGGCAGAAATTAGAAGAAATTTTGAAATTAATGCTGATGTTATGGTGTCGACAAAGTCAAATTAATAGACTTCTAGCTCCAGAACTTTGTGGTAAAATAGTCCGTACTGTATTGTATACATGGTGATTTATAATTATATTAATTTATACTAATTACAAGTTCGCTAACTCAGTTTATATTCGTACAGCTTAATACAGCTTTTCAATGCACCATATGGAATCTTGTTTCCACATCGTAAGTTTTTTTATGTGGATTTTTTTTATATTAACTACTATAAAATTTCAGTTTCAGTGATGCATTGTATGAATGAAACATTATTTCTTTTTCTTGGAATATCGCCAAATACGAGTCTTCCTGCAAATATTTCACCGTACAAGTTTTCCATCTTAAAGTTTAGTGAATGTATGTCATGGTCAGTTCTCCTCACACAAGTTTATTGCCGTCTGTAGTCCGACATCATTGTGCTATTTAGAAAAGAAAATAAATGTAAGGTTCAACAAGAAAAATAAACAGCAATATATTATTATTTTAAGTCTACAATGGTTTATTAAGTATTGAATCTTTATTGCTATGTAGATTTTATAGTAAAAATAGAAGTTTTTTGTTTTCTTAATAAGGTATTTTCCTAACATTAGAGCAGGTATATCTTGGTATTTGCTATTATCTAAATACTAATTCACTAACACCTAGAAAACGAAACGCAAGATTTCGAGAACGCTTTAGTCAAAATGTTTACATCATATCGTTATGATCCGTAAAACACAATTTGAAGACAAAGACGTTACAAATACGTATATAAATGTTAATAATGAAATTAATGTCACGAGACCAACATTTGTTTACACAAAACATTGAAACTTTATACAAATTCGCGTGCATTTAGATACACATACTATCACCCATTGCATACATAAATAAAACGCTTCATAGTAAAAATATGTCATTAGACCAATCCGTGCCGAAATCGAGGCGAGAAATTAGAAGGTGTTATCTCTTAGCCTCGACCTATATCTTTCTGCCAGGTATTAGCTGCCTTTGTAGACCACTTGAAGATCACATAAAATTTCACCTCTGTATAACATTATATATTTATTAACATTATATATTTATAACATTATATATTCATTTATATTTATTTATTTGCCTGGATTGCGGCTCTATGTCACCTCTCTAACCTCTAACAGCATGAAATGTGTTTAGTTTGATGTCTCTGTCTGTCTGAGCGTTGTAGTTTCTAAAATTCTAAATGTATAAATCAATTAGTATGAAAAGAGGAATTAATGAAATATCAGACATTAGACCATGTGACGATTTAAAATAACATAAAAGTACATGAGTTAATACATTTTTCCCTCATGGTTGCACTAAATGATTCTATAGGTTAAAGCGTATAATACGCAAGGCAGAAAGAGCCTGTTACTGGTATCAACTGGAATACACAAGTATTTGACACAGGGACACCAAATTCATACAGTTTGGTTCTTTATCTTGAACTAGCTGTTTGCAGCGACCTCATCCAAGTACCAAATATTCCCGCGGATTTGCTTGAATTTTCGTTCATTTATTTATTTATTCTATAAAAGCAAATAAAAAAATGTTACATTGTTTTTGCATTACAAATTGTTGTACAAATAAAAGAGATAGTGATCGCTGGTACTACCTCTAAGTACCTTCTCCTGATAATAGAGAACCCAATAAAAACGAATTAGCGAAATCGGTCCAGCTATTCACGCGTGATGCCGTGACCAAGGGAAATAGGGGTTTATTATTATTTAGATAGAACTTAGATTGATGATTACAAATCATAATACACACGTATTTTAAAATTAAAATTACTAGGACGGTTACCAGCTTCGCAATCAACCCAAACTTAAGCGTAGCGAGATTTGCCTATTCAACAATAGGTCAACGTGACCGGTCGACTTTTTCCATTGATTTGGTTTTTCCGTGATTATTCCTCGATGGTACGTCGGACATCAACTTTCGACCCATAGAGACACTCAGCAAACTGAGCTTGATAACCGTGCCAAGTTTGGTCAAGATCGGTCGAGCCGTCTAGGAGGAGTATGGTTTCACGCGAAAACCCGATTTGTGGAGAAAGACGCTTCGCTCGCCTTCGGCTCGCTACGCTTAATAAACGGGATATTTACCATGTTTATTATCTTTTTCGAGAATCCGATATTTCGGCACTGTTACAAGTGCCATGCCATGATCACGGATGTACTGTCGGTAAATATCCCGTTTATAATTTTAATTTTAATGTAAATGATCATGTCAATCTAAAATCATACACACGTATTTTGTTTCATTAAGCTTGAGTTTTCTTGTGATTAAGTTAAGTTATTTTTTGGCCTATTAACGGCAATGAAAAACCAAACATGCACTCACGTGCGGTTATCCCCGAGCGGGAATTAAAGTCTTCAAACAATGCTAATATCATTTTCTAACTTACTATCAGAAAGCGATAAAACGGTGGTGGTGAGGCGTGGTAATGAAGAATTTGGCTTCCGCATTCATGGTAGTAAGCCAGTAGTCGTATCAGCGATCGAACCCGACACGCCAGCCGAGACCTCTGGATTAGAAGTTGGAGATATAGTAATAGCTGTTAATGGTAAGTTTAAAAAATTCTAATCATAGTATATTTATTTCTTTCAATCGACAAAAAGATATAGATAGGACGTAACTCATAAACACTGTGGAGGAACAGGGTGTGATGTTCCTCCAACACAAAGGGAGGATCCTCCGACCAGGCAAGGTGATCACGCCTGGCGGGCCGCGGCCCAACGGTTGTCGTTGGGATGTTGTATATATGCTATACCAGCGCGCGAACTTCACTTTCGCGATTCAGGATTGGTATTGATGTAGTAGTATCCAAGTAGTTCACCTTGTTGTCGCTAGATGGCGCTGGGTATATGTGGTATCGCCACAACACTAACCAATTATTCAATTCTTTTCAGATAACGCAGGATATAGTTGTTTCATGTTACCGATCACTTTGCCTCGTCTATGTTTATACTAATAATACTATGTTTACATAGAAATCATTTTAGTTCTTAAGGAAGTAGGGCGTAAAGGAATTTCTCTTCCAAGCTTGCAAACAAATTATCCGGCATTAAATTTAATGTAAACGTATAATTCTGGCTTTTAGAAGCATCACCATATAACCTAAGTTATTGAATAATTTCATTTTATCTTTATGTAATTAAGATTTATCTCTACATATTTCTTTATGGTTATGCGGAGATTCCCATTAAATCGATTTGATTTATTGCAAACATTCATCGATCATTTATTTATTTACAGGGATCAATGTTTTAGATAAAACACATTCTGAAGTGGTGAAGATTGCGCATTCTGGATCTGAAATACTTGAATTGGAGGTGAGATAATTTGAAATTTACAATTCATAATTAATGATAGCTAGAGGGTGTAAGGGGAGTCAGGTATAACAAGAGCACGGAACAAAAAAGGTACTTAAAGGTTTTGGAACTTCGCGTGTTAGTTATTATTTTTTAATTAAAGTCATTTAATAATTTTTAATAGTCTGTTAACATATATGTGTTTTCTGGTACGACACAACCAGATTATGAATAAATATTAAAATAATTAACGGGATATTTACCATTTATCCTTTCATCCATTTTTATTATAGCATTTTCGAGTATCCGATAACCGATATGTCGGCACAGTTACAAGTGCCATGACCACGGATGTACTGGAGTTCGTCGAGCTAGTTGTTACTGGGCAAACCGCATCGGGTCTACCCTCTTTCTCACGCTTTTCCGCGTCACCATTACCACTGTCCGCGTTCTCACTTCGCACTCGATCACGTTTACGACACACAACACTCAAAGCATCGACTCGCGCGGTTTTTGGAGATGCAGTTTGTTTGGGCCTTGTGAACATACGGATCACTGGATGGCATATTCTTGACAGTTGAAACTCATCAAATGAAAAAAATAGCTATGTATACAATAGGTAACGAAATCTTTGTTATTGGACAAAGATTTCGTTACCTATTGTATACATACCTATTTTTTTTATTTTTTTTTCATTCCATCCAACGAAATCTTTGTCCAATAACTGTAGGAGTATTTACTTAGGTGACAAATAAAAGGTTTCCTTTGTCAGTTCACATGATGAGAACCGAATAGAATTTGAAGTATAGTATGAATGTGTGTTCGTTATGCGCTAAACTACTGAAAAAAAAAGATAATGTAGGTTATGTAGGTACTGATTACAAGAACTGATGAATAATAACAAAAAAACAATGATATCACTACTTTTCACTACCGAGCGCAACTAAAAATAACAAATGTATGTCACGTAAATATTTCGTAACGTTACAAGTGTTAATAAAACGTTGATGAATGACTAGAGACCAAATAGACTTTCCTTTAAAACTTTTCTTATTCACGGTTAGGTTTTTGAATGTTCCTTCCAAGGTTATTTTTTTAGGCATATGCGTATTTCAGTCTCACATTTTTTCACCAACTATATTTGAACTATCCCAGGCACACACGACCAAGGAAGTATACACCTTTACATACACCTTCATAATATTAATGTATGGTGTATACTTATTTCCTTGGCCGTTGTACCTTATTCCATCTGCGGAACCAATAAGGCATTAAGTTATATCTATAATTGATAACTATTGTATTTATATATTATCATCATAACCAAACAGCTGCCCATATATATTAACTTCCTAATGCTATAGAGCTTTTAGTTATCAATGTAACTACAATGGCATCTGTTTGTTTATTATTAGAACATTCCAGTGCTAATTTCGTTCTTGTAAAGATCAATCTTACTATAGCGCACGTCGTAACCCATTTTTCTGAACTATTTCAGCCGTAAATTTTATTGAGAATTACTGTTTGTATCGCCCTGCCTACGAAAAATTTCATAAACTGCGTTACAGTTTGCATATTGCAAGCATAGTTTTCTTTGGTTGTATTGTCTGCATATCTTTTGGACAATCTTGTTCAGATAAAATACCTGAAATGCATAATCTGTCTAATTCAAAATGATTTGGTTTTGGGATTTCAAAACATACACGATGATTTGAGTCATCATGATGTCCGCTCTCATACTCCTCGTTTCGATCATGTAAGTTGTTTGAGTTGACTTTCACGGGGGCGACTGTCGTCTGAATGGCAAACCCGAAAGGAAAATCTACGCTAAAGCCCTTCGTCCAACAATCAGCAGGTGGGGTTAGCATGGGCTCTGAATATCTTATTTTGGCCTCACGGTAGTGTCATGGCCAGGATTCGAACCCGGAACCTATCGATCGAAAGGCCGACTCCTTAATCACTAAGCTATTGACGCTTTGCTTGGCTCTATACACTTGGGTGTGAGGATGGATGGGTTTTTCGAAGAAATTGGTTCCCAGAATTTAAAGTTGGTTCGAACATACTTAAATAAACTTGTATTGGTACAATTAAATATTATGTTTAAATATCAACAACGGTCCCAATCACTAAGTTGCACAAATTAGTGATTACAAGATCATTAGTATGCTTATTAACCTAATCTAAGCCTTCCGTGCGACGGTTAGTACCCAAAATTTAAAAAAATTCCATGTCACAAATATTTTACTGTGCTTTATCGAACATTCCTCCATGTCAACGATTATTTTGCTCAGGTGGCCAGAACCTGTGAAGTAGTAGCATCTCTCGCTCATGAGGGTGGTCCCGCAGCGCTATACTCTGGGTATCTTTGGCGCGCTGCACCTATCAAGCCTCACCATCCAGCGCGGTGGACCAGACGCTGGTTCGTGTTGAAAAGAGACAACTGCCTGTATTATTATAAAACTGATTCTGTAAGTAATAGAATTATTTGATGAAAGAAGAACATCCTATTATTTTTATTCACGGATTATATGTTAACAAGAGAAAGTACTAATTGCTTTGCTAATTTTATTTAATTTTATATCAGAACATGAGATAGTCTAAGGTTTTTTTTCGTCCCACAGATAGTACGGTAATATTAGAAAACCCTGGGACAGCAGATATTTATAACAATGCCATCTATCTCACTTACAGAGTATCCATCCAGTCGGAGCTCTTATGCTTGTGAACTATCAACTAATCGAAGAAGATGCGGGCAGACCAAACGGGTTTCGTTTACACCGCGGTGGAGGAGTACGGTTACAACTTGCTGCAGACACTGCAGAAGCGTCCGCTAGATGGCGCGCAGTCCTTGCTCACGCTATTGATACAAGTAACCAGGTTTGTTAGATAGCTTATTCATTTTTAATTGTATAGTATTACGTTAATTGATGCCAAAATTGATAAACAGAAACAATAGATATATGATAAAGTCATAGAAAATTTCATAGAAAATAAACACATCATAGTTTGTGTAGTTGTAAGTGACAGCAAGTTGGCAACTATACAATTTCTTAGATGTTACACTAGATGGCAGGGTAATCAAAATTTAATTTTATTCGAATGGAATGCACTGTATGTAAGCCTATTACCCATCTACGTCAATGAACTGCTGCTTCCTCAGTGCTGATAAGAATTGTTCTTAATATTCCTAGCTTATTGGTAAGGTTCGATAATATTCGTGATACTTTATCGTACATTCTCGTGTAGACATGAGAAGGCTATATAGGTAGAAAACTAGAAAAAGTTATTTTCTGAAAAGTCTCATCTATTGCAATAGTAGGTTACTATGGTCGTGGGCACGCCGCAATAGCGGCGGTAAGGCCCATCATGGAGGATTGGCTGGAGAGGCGACACGGAAGCCTCTCCTACCGACTGACGCAGGTGATCTCAGGGAAGGGGTGCTTCGGGGACCACCTGCATCGGATCAGGAAGGAGCCAACGCCTGAGTGTCATCACTGCGACGCGAGCGAGGACTCAGGGCTGCACACGCTGGCGGACTGCCCGGCGTGGGAGGCGCCGAGGCGTGACCTCGTGGCAGCCATCGGGGTGGGAGTCCTCTCGCTCGGCAGCATGATTGCGGCAATGGTGCGGAGCGCGAGCGCGTGGGCCGCCGCCGCCTCCTTCTGCGAGCATGTAATGCTCGCGAAGGAGGTGGCGGAGCGCGCCCGGGAGAGACTTAGAACTCTCCCGGTCCGCCGAGCCCGCAACTTGCTCGCCGCGCGTCGCAGGCAACTCAGGCGCCGGAGGTCGCTTAACGACCTCCGTCCTCCATGAGCGCAGGCCTGGGGGTGGCGGGTGAGGCCACCTGTCACCCCAGCAGAAGCAGGCCGGGACGGTGGGGCGACTAGCGCCCCTCCCCCAAACCGGGGCAAGACGGGGACACCGTGGTTCCCAAACCCGAGGGGGCCATCTCGAAACCGGAGATGGCCCAGGGTCAGTCGGGGTGCGAGGGATATGCTCTATGGGCAACCTTACACCCCGGCGTCTGTAGACCCGAGACGGCGTGCGGTTTTAGTCGGTTCAAGCCCGACATAACCGCCCCCGCTGGCACGCGGGGGGGTATCCGAGGGGATTTCCGCACGAAAAAAAAAAAAAAAAAAAAAGGTTACTATGGTCGTTTCGTAGTCAGGAAACTAATTACAATTTCTAAATAAATAAGTTTCATTAGTTTATTAGGTTATAATTATGTAACGTTTGAATACTACCAAGAATGCTACCTTATTACAGGTGTAAGTGTCAGAAATTATTCGAACACACGGTCAGATAATATAAGGTGGTGTTTAAAAATACTTATAATATCAGAAGTGTCATTCATGCTCTGTTGATAGGTACTTTCCCGTAGGGGTGTGTGTTGGGTAACCTCCTCGAGTGTCGCTCCGATTCCGATCCCGCTGCAGTCCGGGGGGAACGGAATCGGAGCGGCCGGTACACCCTGGGCATTGGTCAATGGCTTCCCCTTCACCCCTTCATAGGGTTGGCATTGATCGTCGGCCAACACACAACGTGGCGGGAACACATCGCTCTCCGTACTCCTCTGCTTTCAGAGGAGACAGGATGAGCGATGCTGTTAGTGGTGAGATGGCCCAGGGTCAGCCGGGGTGCGAGGGATATGCTCTATGGGTAACCTTACACCCCGGCGTCTGAAGACCCGAGACGGCGTGCGGTTTTGGTCGGTGCAAGCCCGACATAACGGCCCCCGCTGGCCGGCGGGGGGGTATCCGAAGGGATTTCCGCACGATAAAAAAAAAAAAGGTACTTTCCCGTAAAAAAAACCTTAATTTCAAGGAAATTTATTGATTCCACTTATAAACGAAAGAACAACATTATGCAAGTAGTATTATTTGGTTGTACTTATTGTGAAAGATACACGGCCGTTGTAAGTAGTGTAATATTTGCCTGATGTCATCAGGCAAATATCAGTCGCATACCTTGCATTGCATGTCAAATTTCACCAATATTCAATCTCCACCTTTTAGTTTTGAATATATTTTTAAAATCGGCCGCCTGCCTGACATTATCCCACCTTAAGAATGTTATTGTAGGCGGTTTGCCCCCTGTTTGTTAGGTGTCTTACAGCACTGCTTATCATGCACCAGGCAAAACTTTCACAATCGACTTCTACGACACTCAGGGGTTAAGTTGGGACTGCCAAATTCTTTCTTTAGCTCCCAGGCCAGCGTAGAAGTTATTATTTGTAACCATGGAGTGCAATATAGATACGTGACTATCTTTGACGAAATTTAATAAAGTGATCAGTACAGTTCCGAATTTTGAGCTACTGCCTCCTTCCGTGTGTAATACAGATACAACACAAAAGAACTTGTTCCCAGAATAAAAACCAGAATGTATTATGTGCCCGTGCCAAATTTTATCCCATTGATCCCATTCTACCAGGATACTAAATAAACTAAAGATACAGATTACTAAATTTCAAAAAACAAGGTTTAATATACTTTTTTTCTTTTCAGCGAGATGGCTGGTTAGAAGTGACAATGAGGAATATGAAACTACCCCCATCATCAATACCTCGGCCCGACTGCTTCGGTTATTTAATGAAACTCGGCTCCAAGTGGAAATCCTGGGCTAAACGGTACTGCGTGCTTAAGGATGCTTGCCTCTACTTCTATAATGATGGAAATAGCAAAAATGCGTTTGGTAAGTTAAAGAGTTGTAATAAAACTTCGAAACATTGCGATTATTATATTATAAAATTGTAAATTAGTCGTGTCTGTACATTGGAGATATTAAAAAAACTAAGTTATGTTATATGAACGATTCTGAACACAAAAATATATTTAGATTTTTTGTCTGTCTGTTTGCGATTTTTATGGTTTTCTTCGATTGAGCTTTTTTTTGGAAAGGTCTTGGTCAGACTTAAAATCTGCTGTATGTTTGATTACAATTGGTTAAGTAGAACCGGAGATATTTAAAAAAAGATAATTGACCGAGTATGCAATACGGATGATACTATAATAATTTCATACAAACGATCAAAATAACAAATAATAGACCGCGACTGAGCAAACGTAGTGTAGGACGCCCTCCGGACAGGTGGGATGATGATCTGCGAAAGACTGCGGGCAGATGCTGGATGCGGCAAGCTGAAGACAGGGCGCTATGGCGTTCATTAGGGGAGACCTATGTCCAGCAGTGGACTAGCATAGCATCAACCTATGCTAGTCCACTATGATGATGATGATGATGATGATGATGATGATGATGATGATGATGATGATGATGATGATGATCAAAATAAATCTATCACAAATAATCAAATATAATAAGTAGGTATTATAGTTATGGCCATTTTCAATAAGCTCATCATCACTATCCGAGCTCTATTACCGGTTGAATCCAACGCTTGAACTTTTGAGCCCCAAGAACGAAGCCTGCATCAAACCCTCGTCCGTCACTGAGCAGGCCAGGGCTCCGAAGATCTTTCTGAGCCCATACACCCATCCAGCCATTTTCAAAAAAGCTATTTGATAATATCATACAAACATTTTTAAATGCTATTTTGAAGGTATGGCATGTCTCCACGGCTACAGAATACAGACATGCGCGCCGGGAGGAAAGAAATTCGCGTTCGAGGTGATGCCCACAGAACCTAAGCAGAGACACTTTTACTTCCACACCGAGTCGGAGATGGATAAAAAACGGTAAGGAGCATAATTTTATTTAAATAATAAAATAAGAATAGAGTCGAATCATCCTCCTAGCGATTCCCTTCTTCTTACCATCCCAGGTTCTTCAAGCGGGTCGTGAAAAAGCATCTTTTTTTTTTATATTTAGGACACGTAAATTTGACTTCACCTCGCCTGATGGTAAGCTGAAGGTAAAATCTCAGGAAAGAGGGTCACCAATACATACACGTACCATGTTAACAATGGTGGCACTCAGCTTGACGGCCTCATCAGAAGAGGATTGTTGTCGCAGCACCGCGTGACACCCACCGGTCCCACTAGTGCTGCACACCAGAATCCCCCTGCCCGGCTATGCACTTGCTGACCCCTGAAGGCAATCAAACCGAAATTGGATTACTATGGAGGGTTTTTCGCAATTGTGTACGGTGGTACCTACCCAGCCGAATTTTGTGACAAATTTGTGTCATCAAATTTCTACCACCAGTAAAACCTTTGAGGCCGTCAAGGTAATGGCTACCATTTTAGGATCGTCAGTATCTGGGATGGTGGCCCATATCTTCTGGACTTCACCCTAGCTTCTCACCATCCAGCGGGGTGCAGTCAATTGACAGAACGAATATTAAAAAAAAAGATTTCTCAGTTGCTTATTGTTTTTGAATGGTATTTTGTTTTTTTTCGGAAACGACTGCCATGACTTACCGAACCTGAGAGGAAAGCCTGCGCCAGAGCCTCATCCGTTGTTTAGACCGACTAGCGAGTTGCACCAACTAGCAGGACTAGTAGGGACTAGGTTGGTTTGGGCCCCAAAGGTGTTGTGAGGGCCTAATACACCCTGTAGAGTCGAATATTGAATAGAAATTGTCTTATACGCGGATCGAAGCTCTCGGGCATCTATACTTCAAGAAGTTATTAGTCAAACTATTCGTGAGTTAGTGAACTAGGGTGTCATTTACACTCGGATGGTCTGACTGAAGTATTTTTAGAAGGTTGCACCCTGGTTTTACATAGTTAGAGCACAAAACTACATATTACAGAGCTCAAAACCATAAAAAATATTATACTTAATAGTAACTTATTTTTATCAAAATTTACTAATCACAGACTCGCTAAACACTCAAATCACAAAGTTCTCATACTAAACCCACACAACGATGCTAAGTTTAAGCTCTCAGGCTTTGAGTGTTTAGCGAGTCTGCGAAAAAAACACCAAAATTAGAGTTAAGCTAATCACCAAGTTCTCATACTACACCCACACAACGATGCTAAGTTTTAGGCTCTAAGGCTTTGAGTGTTCAGTGACGAAGATGTTCCACTTGACATAGAAGTTTGAAGAGCTGGCTTGTCGTGGAAAATTGATCTATGAACTATTCACACGATACTGATAGACAATAGCTCACTGGTCAAAGGACTTACTGAACGGAAATAATATGTTAGTAGTCATATAATTTTTATTATAAATCTTTGAATCAATGAAAAAAGGAACAAGAAATAGAAATGATGCCTAATCATCACTTCCCTTTTCACCTATAATAATTTTGAATGCGCAGAAATAGCAATGTCATTTTCTCAACTTTTCTATGGTGAGGCCATACGCAAATAGACTTGTGCTTATTGAGGAGATTGTTTGACAACTCCCAGACCAGGTTTATACGAAAAAATTGTATAAAATTATTTAATAGATACGAATATGAAAATAGAATAGTTCGTATCCTTAGGTTATTTTTGGAATTTAAGAAAGAATATCATTCTTATGACCTAACACAATCATCTTATTTTTCATAGAAATAAAAATCAAGCCGATGACTTCCATAAAAGCTTGTTAAGTTTAGCCTTAGTAACAATGCTATTCGTTACGCCGTTCCAGTTTATAATAATAAAATTGAACTATTGAATGCGAAACGATTAAGGATTACGTAAGTGGTACAGTCTTAGTCATTCTTTTTATGACAAGGCTTTCTTTAAAACAGATATAACCATAAATATTCCATGAAAAATAAAGGGTTGGCTAAATCTTAGGCCCTCCTTACACGGGTGACCAAAGCCACACGATTAAATACCGTGTAAATGGCTATTCACCCTACAGGAAATACGTAACTGAATTATTTGTGTTATTATTCTGCCCTTCGTGGTATTACATATAGGTACATTACCATACTGGGGTGTGTGTTGGGTAACCTCCTCGAGTGTCGCTCCGATTCCGATCCCGCTGCAGTCCGGGGGGAACGGAATCGGAGCGGCCGGTACACCCTGGGCGGCGGTCAATGGCTTCCCCTTCACCCCTTCATAGGGTTGGCATTGATCGTCGGCCAATACCCAACGTGGCGGGAACACATCGCTCTCCGTACTCCTCTGCTTTCAGAGGAGACAGGATGAGCGATGCTGTTAGTGGTGAGATGGCCCTGGGTCAGCCGGGGTGCGAGGGATATGCTCTATGGGTAACCTTACACCCCGGCGTCTGAAGACTCGAGACGGCGTGCGGTTTTAGTCGGTGCAAGCTCGACATAACCGCCCCCGCTGGCCGGCGGGGGGGTATCCGAAGGGATTTCCGCACGATAAAAAAAAAAAAAAAAAAGGTACATTACCATACTTAGTGGTATAATAAATTACGTTTTTTATAAAAAAAATATTTATTTAATTGAAGTATGCATCCTCATTCATTATTAAATACCGTTTTACTATTTCTAGGACAGATATTCTGGACTCAAAATTAAGGAAAAAAGCATCTTGGCTCGCTTCATGAGAATAGAGACACTACGTCCAATATGTTCAATTGATTGAACAGATAGTTGAACATTATTATTAAAAAAATTAAATTGAAATTTTTACACTTTGAGAAAGTTGAAAAAATTAAACAAAAACTTCCAATAGGTATGTTTAATTGGGGTGCTTGGTTGGGGACCTCCACGCGGTGCACCCTGGGCAACGGAGGCGGCAGCGCCTCTCTCCTAGGGCGGGAGAGACGCTGCCGCCTACGGCCAACTCCGACCGAGGCGAGGACGGCCCTGTTGAGGGCTGTTCGGAAGCTTTCCACGTGTCCCTCTGAGTAGCAGATGGCACAGTGGAGAGCAAGTAAGGGGGCCATCTCGAAACCGGAGATGGCCCAGGGTCAGTCGGGGTGCGAGGGATATGCTCTATGGGTAACCTTACACCCGGCGTCTTAAGACCCGAGACGGCGTGCGGTTTTAGTCGGTTCAAGCCCGACATAACCGCCCCCGCTGGAGACCCCCCGCTCTCCAGCGGGGGCGGTATCCGAAGGGATTTCCGCACCGCACGAAAAAAAAAAAAAAAAAAAAAAAGGTATGTTTAATTGGTTGTTGGTTGGTTGTTGGAACAGATAGTTGAACATAATATATTGTAGTAGAGGACTTCAACACAAGTGCGTAAGATTATGTATGGTTTCAACTATGTTTTTAACTGAAAGTTTTGTAATGTTAATATGGTTTGAAGAGCAGTACGTAGTCTTGCGTTATACAGACGAAGATCGATTGTCGAGTCAGAGTTGTTTCACTGAGAGTTTTGTTATCATTCTAACAAGTTCTTCACACAAACATCTAGCGTTGTTAATGCTCCAGATCATCGTCAACATCCTCATGGAGATTTCCCAGTTGCTTTCATAATTTGCATTTTGGAGCATGATTTTGTTTTTGATTGATACGTCAACTTTTCCGAGAGTGACTGCCGTCTGACCTCTCTCTGAGAGAAAAACCTGCGCCAGGGCCTCGTCCGTACGGCGTGCGGTTTTAGTCGGTTCAAGCCCGACATAACCGCCCCCGCTGGCACGCGGGGGGGTATCCGAAGGGATTTCCGCACGAAAAAAAAAAGAAAAAAAGGGCCTCGTCCGTTGTTTACCAGGTAAACCGACTAGCTGGTGAGGTTGACTTGGACTTCAAGGATATTGGTAAGGCCTTCCACACCCTTGTTAATGCACTAGATATCAAATGGTTATAGTCATACTCCTAAGTAACCACCAAGCAATAAACCATTTTATATACCTTATCACTTTTACAACACCCTCTGAATATTATCCACAAAAATAGACTGTCGTTATTGTTCATACAATAATGACAGCATATTTTATTACTGTAAAAGTTTTATGAAAATGTGATAAACTGGTGTCATCATCAGTTTATTACATTTTCATAAAACTTTTACTGTACCGATTGCATATGCGACCTGAATATAAAAGTTATTAATTTTATCGGCACCTACTTATAACATTTAAAAATACGTTTTGTTTTTAGTTGTAGGTACTATTGCAGCTATATGCATGCTTATGTTTTTAACATACTCAGTTTCTAAGGACAATGTACTTACGTACAGACGAGCGATTAGGAGAGCGCGTAGAGATCAAGGATAGGGCATGGTCATTTAACCTCCACTCGATCTTGGGACTCACCTGACCACCTCCACCTCATTACATATTTTGCTTTCGGACCTAGTATATCCAAAGATTATAGAATAGGTCACGTAGCAGCTATTCAGAATAGGGGAACAACGTAATTGAGCAAAATAACCTAATTATTATGAAAACATTAAAGTTGGGCAATTACTAAAAATAATGGTATTCGTTTAGGTTATATCTAGCTAAACACATCATTATAAGAGTCGGAAGTTCCAAATATTGTATTTATTCAAAGTACAAAGTCATTAAAAAAATATATGATGAATTCTTCATGATATTTCATAATGTGAGACATTTTCGATGCGATTCACTGATGAAATTTTCATAAATATTTTTTTTTAAACTACATCATACAAACCCACAACCTTTTAATTTTAAATATATTATAAAATCTGAATCGTAAAACTTACAAAAACTCTTAGCTACTAATAATTTTCTTGAACAACAATTATTAAAGAAAAATAAGCGGGCTCTACAAGAATCAAGAACTTAGAAATAAAACTGACAGATACAGTTATATTTCTAAGGGATGGCTAATTGGATGGCTATGGAAAGCAAGGCTAGGCTGAACTTATGCGACCCCAGAGACATCACTTAAGTTCTCAGATAGAGGGATAAGAAAGGAGAGCAAGAAAAATAGAAGGAAGGGGAATAGATTCCAGAGGCATCTGGAACTCGCACAAACTATTCCAAATGCAACATATGAATATTAGATTTAGTACGGTTTTCTCGAAGTATTTATTAAGTGAGAGTGTGGTACTTTACAGGTGAAAACAGCCTATTTGTGCCTAGAAAACCATTACTCTACCACCTATAAAATATTCCAATTACGATGCGAAGAGGTAGCAATTATGATTTTAATGGTTGTTTCTTTTACTCAGGTGGATGGCAGCTTTGGAGTATTCTATAGACAGATGGATGAAGGCTGGTTGACGACGACCCTTCGCTTCGGAAGATTCATTCGATTTTGTATAACATTGTTTTGTTAAATATATTCCTTGTTATTCCATGTTTTGGTTATTTTATATAAACGTGTTTTCTGTTTTCTTTTACTATTCATAAAAAGTAATAGCTTTAAAGTAGATGTGATATTAATATTTGGGATCAGTGATTTGAAACCTATAAGCCTAAAAACGTACCGTATGTTAACCGTACCATAAAACTGATACACGATTCTGACCAGCTTCTATCTTAAAACCATAATCAAAATTATTAATTATATAGTTAGATATTGCAGACTTCCAAATTGGAAATTCCTTAGCATTTACCACTGTCGTGGTAATTTCAAAACTAGGTGTTTTTTTTATTGTTACGATAAGTTTTTGTTACGTGATTGTCCTTTCCCCCGAATCAAAGTTTAGATACAAACACCACTGGGTGACATTCTGACTGAAATTGGTATTTATTTTAGCAAGTTATATAAAAGTACCAGCGTGACATTCTTTTTTCGGATTTCTGGTTTTCCGTTCACTGACATTTAAAGTAAATGTTAAGAAATGGGATCACAAACTTTACCCTCGATAAAATTTCAACTCGATAAAATAAAACAGTTCCCGTAAGGCACATGCATGGATTTCAGTTTGCTGTTCAAATATCCTATATATTATGATTTACCATCATTTTAGAATGGTCAGTGTCTGGAATAGTAGGTTACTTAATGGACTTCACACAAGATTGCCATCAAGCGAAGTGCAGTCAAATTGACAGATACAACAGGATGTGCTAACCGGAGTCGCTTATTTAATATAACGAATTAAATAATAATATCACTTTTTCGCTATCTACAAAAAACAAGCTATCTTTGTTCTAATAATTGGTTAATAATTATAACCTATGTGACACGTGTGGTAAATGAGCATTTCATGCAATTTAATATAACTAATTCTCGCTCACATAACTTACCTAATGCTTTCATGAATCATTATTGATTATTATCTGTTTTGTGGTCAACTTTAACTCTTCGTAAATTAAACAAAAGTCTATCTGTTCTTTTTAACGTAACTTAATTGGCATGGTTTGTAGTACAAGTATACATTATAATCGTTTATTTGAGGCTATTCTGGTAGCTATGATTTAACGTTGTATATTTATTAGTATTGTACATTGTCGAGGTACTAGTAACTAACGGGAATGGTTTAAGTTTAGAAAAATAACTGATTAAAATACGCAAACAGCTAAAACCTTGCACACAATAACTATTCCTTGCTAATAATAATAGGGTATTTCAATATATTTATTAGATACGGTTGAACCTGAGAATCTCTCTTAACCTGTGAGGTAGACATTGACTAATAATATTACACTGCTAATACAATTAACAATCTTTTACTTTTCTATGAATGGAATTGGAAACAACAGAAACGCGTACATTCAAACCATATAACGATATTAAAACTTAGCGCCTTCCATAATTTAATTGTTAGATTTCACATGGCAATTTTCGAATTTTGCTCGGACACGCCAAGCGCATAGACGGTACTATGAGAAATGAATTGAACACGCTATCTGAGTTCACTGGCATACATAAAGTGCTCGGTTTTATTCGTTTTACTTCAAAAATATCAACGAATAAAATAAAAGTTACGATAATTTATAAACAACATCACATCCCGTCCTAATTGTACCTACCTTGAATCCAGACATAGAATTTGATACCAACAAATATTCAATATGAATAATTTAATAAATTTACGAATTCAAATGTAAAATATTATTTAACATTATTATAAATGGCGTGTAATTTAAAAAAAAAATCTTATAAATATTTAACCTAGATATCATGGCAACGACGCATCGAAGATGATACATGTTTTATTAAATGCATAGCTTTAATCTATGTAATTCTAAAATAGATATGTAATGAAATAAAATGATGTTAACGGCTAAAATAATAATATTAAACATCTTTTTATATACCTGATATTACGACTGACGAAAATGAGACTAAAATGGAAAATAAATGAATCAATGAAATATTCCTAATTCTGTATAACCTACCATTATTGCAGAGTAAAAACTTCCTATGGCTGAATATTCAAACCTTGAATATGTAATATAGCTACTACTTATTCCAAGTGTCCAGTTGATTATACTATCTACTGACTAAAGCAAAAGATACGAAATATTGAACTTAGAATAACGACTGACATCATAAGGATATAAAAATATTGATGATGAAATCTAAGCTGATATATTAAGGTGAAAGAATATTCCTACTAATAGTTACATGGATATTTATTATTTAGATGTGGAAGTAGAAACAGTAGATAAATAAATAGTAGGTATCATTATTGATGTGCCAATTGTTTAGTAAATATTAAGGCGTAGTTAGATTTTAACTTATAAAGCACATTCAAATTTCATTAAATAAAATACTTTCATCATTTTGTCTGTAACCCTTGTATGAATAGTATTCTTATACGTGTTGTGATTCTTGAACAATTGTTTACAAATACCTAATAGGGGAGCATACTTTAATAAATAGGTATTATTTAATCAATTATTGTAAATAATGATAATTTGGATCTGGGGTTGCAGAATTTATAAATCACTTTATATTACTTATTCAAATTGTATAATTAGGTATAAAGGTGTAATTATTACCAAATTTATTTGTATAATCTCCATTAGAATGTGGTCCATACTAGGTGACTTAAATTGTGCATTAAAATAATAAATAATAGGAAAAATAAATCCATATTGATGATTTGTATATAAATAATCAGTAAAAGCTCAATAATATATTTAAAATAATAAAATAAAAAGACTTGATTATAACACAGTCAGTTAAAAGCTTATAGTGTAGTTATGTAAATTAGTGAATGTTTACATAGTTGTGTATAAAAAGGAAACATATTTGTTTAATTTATCGCAAGTTTATAAAATGCACGTAATTTGAAAGTATAGTTTATTATTTATTGGTAATTTATAGATTTATCAACCGTATATAATATATACCTAATAGTTATTGTAATGTGTTCAGTAAATAAGTAAATCAGAGAAATGAAGAAACATAAATTATATTTATTATCAAATATATATTATTAATAACTTTTATTCATTTTAATCATGCCAAAATAAATTGTACCAGAATTTAATATGAATGTTGTCAAATACAAATATTTTCCGTTAAAATACGATTTTTATGTAGGTATTGTTTAATAAATTAAAGTTAAAGATTAGTTAGTATCGATCAGATTTTTTAATAATATATGTGACTGTATGAATAGATTTCGTTGTAATAAAGAATATAAAAAAATAACATGCATTGTTTTCATTCATTAACTTCAATTTACTCTCTCATTTAAATTCAGGGAAATATTAATTGTACAGATTAATTATACATACTTTGAGTAACTGTACGATGGAGACGAAGTTAAAGATCAGCATTAACTTCAGAAATGGTAATTGATGTCATAGATGGATGATGTTGGTAACAAATAAAATAAAGAAAAAATCACAATAAAATATTCGGTCAATTAGCGACTGCCGGTGAAATTCATGAAGCACATACAAAGTTCGAGGGTGGTGTTAATTTACACAACTTATATGCTAGTAACATAAAAAATAAACAATCCAGCGACATCCTTCCCTTTTTTATCGCTCTCAAAGTAAAAACATTTTGGAGGCTTCGATGGGGCCGCAGCGGGGCGAGGAACGAAGGCCGGGGAGAGGCAACGCTACAGGAGCGCTACTGCCTCTGACACCGGTAGTACGCGCGCTCAACTCCCTCCAGTCGCGCGCCATCTGCGCACACGCAGCCTGCGCGTACGCTAACGCCATACTGAAAAAAAACTCAGTGTTCCAACAGTGCCAAACTCTATCAACGGATTACAGTGAACAAACTAAAAGTGTATGATGAGTGTGAGACCAAGTGAAGAAAGGTGACAGTTTAGTTACGGCAAAAACATTTTCGTTCGCAGTCTCTATTAACTGTTTTATGGCCTATACAGTGCGTCTATTGTTGTGCTCGCTTCCACTAATCTCCTATTCACCTGTCTCAACGCCACCTACTGCGGTTGGACTGTGAAATGTGACAAAAAATTGCAATGGACTGCCATTGTACACTTGTGGACGATAGTTTGTAAACTTTGCGGGTTGACTACCTGACTACTGGAGGGTTGGACCTCGACATATCGGACGATTGATCGCCCAACCACCTTGTGAGTGTTTTTTTTTACGATAAACGTAATTTAATACAGCGGATGTGGAATAAATTGAGTAGGCAGGGTGCGCTTCGCTACCTGTTTTATCA
The DNA here is from genome assembly GCA_946251805.1 of Cybosia mesomella. Classification (NCBI taxonomy): domain Eukaryota; kingdom Metazoa; phylum Arthropoda; class Insecta; order Lepidoptera; family Erebidae; genus Cybosia; species Cybosia mesomella. The sequence goes on from OX276406.1 coordinate 9,671,982, forward strand.
TGTGCCTTGTATGTTATTGTTTTCAACGCATTTGCTTTATAAAAACAATTCTGGGAACTAACTGTGGTGCGGTTTTGCTTCTATTGTTCTATTTTACAACGCTGTTTACTTAATACTTCCTGCCACTGTGCTTCGCAGTAATTATCTAATTGTTCTTGAGGATTTACTGCAAATGGTTTAGCGGATGTAAAAGTATTGTTTTGAATCATGTCTTCGCAGGTATTGTAGAGAGTTTGGCTCTTCTTTTCTGTTCTTCTTACTTGTAGTTTAAATTACCTTTTATACTTTCTTTACTCTTTTTTAAATACATTTACTTATTTTGTATCTATGTTTATAAACTAGTATTGAAGATGTACACCTACATGTAAGAAAAATTATGCTTTTTTATTGTCTACATAATCACCGGTAATCGTTTTGTTACTACGTTGTTTACTTCCATGTGTATAGAGACAACATACTAAAATATTTTAACCATGAATTCAGATAATGAATTTTCAACTCTATCTACGTTTGAATATAAGCTTTAATACAATGTAGCGTTTGAGATATTAGTATTATCGCTCTTTGAAGTATCTTCCTTAAGTCATTATTCAACTTTAACTTCAACCCATTTCAAATTCATGTAACATCCTTGAATTTTATATACTTTTTAATATAGGAATAATCTGTGATATCTAAATCCCTCTATGGTAGAGTTCTTATTGAAAATAGGCATTGTTGTAAAAACTTCATCCTACGGTGGATGCTCAAACTGTGGACAGACGTCCTTGCCATGGTTTTCCTAGTGCGCATGAACCCCAGATGTTGCATGCGTCCATAAACTATGGTAACTGCTTTGCTGCTGTGGTGTCTGTCAGACAGCTTGCTACACTAACATATATTATTTGCAAATAAATTATAAGTTTTTAACACAATTTATTTGCATTATAACATAACGTGATTTATTTGATATTCGAAGATTTATTATATATATTTCGAGTACAATTTAAGTCCCTTAACAGTAACTAAGGATTGTTGATTTTACAAACTAAATTGAAGAAAGTTGTTACTGAATAACCATATTGATCGAAATTGATTGATCGAAGCTTTACACCACATTCTAAGACGACATTCACACATGACATTACGACATATTTGCGAATAATAAGGTTAGGCAGATTAAAATATGTGTCAGATTTAGAACCTAAGTAGGTACTTAACTGTCGCAGATGGCCCAGGGTCAGTCGGGGTACGAGGGATATGCTCTATGGGCAAGCTTACACCCCGGCGTTTTAAGACCCAAAACGGCGTGCGGTGTTAGTCGGTTCAAGTCCGACATAACCGCCCCCGCTGGCCGGCGGTGGGGGTATCCGAAGGGATTTCCGCACGAAAAAACAAAAACAAAAAAAAAAGGTAGGTACTTAACTGTAAACGAAAAGCGAATGTCTAACTACGCATTTTAAACACTTCTTAAAGGCTATAATTAGCGAATTAATTATAAGGTTTATTTCTGATCGCCGCGTTTGGTCATAATAGCGAATTTTACAACATCCAATCACAGTAACATAATAAAAATCGCCATAAAAACTAATTACATATTGGCATCAGCAGAAGATGAAGCCTTGAATGTGATTCGACTTGCGGTAGACCCTACCGCGACTTCATCAGTTCTACTAGTTTATGAGCAAAAAGAAGTGATTTAAAAGTTTTTTTATCATGCTAAATGTTGAACTCTACAACTCACCTGATATTAAGGACTTAAACATTAAGGTTATCCGTGAATAGTCACTTATTTTTACAGTATTTGAGAGTAAATTGAAAAAAAATATGATTAATAAAAGACTGGCAACTTTACTACATTAAATGGCAATTACCAATCCTTTGTGTGAAGACAAAACTGGCTCTTCGTTAATGAAAAGTGCCTATCAGTCGCTTCAAAAATCTCATTTTTTTAAATTGCGTGACTTCAAATAGCCCAAACATAAAATGACTAATAACTTTCGAATAGCGAATAACACTCAGGTTAGCGATATTTGAGCTGCTGCAGCACCTCACCTTTTTTTTTTTTTTTCGTGCGGAAATCCCCTCGGATACCCCCCCGCTGGCCAGCGGGGGCGGTTATGTCGGGCTTGAACCGACTAAAACCGCACGCCGTCTCGGGTCTGCAGACGCTGGGGTGTAAGGTTGCCCATAGAGCATATCCCTCGCACCCCGACTGACCCTGGGCCATCTCCGGTTTCGAGATGGCCCCCTCGGGTTTGGGAACCACGGTGTCCCCGTCTTGCCTGCAGCACCTCACCCTATTCGGAAAATGCGACGGCGCCAATTCGTTCATGACATTAGAGACATGCCGTCCGGTTTCTTCACATCGCCATCGTCCAGTGTCATGCCATTTGTTTTATTGGCAGCTGTACCAGTGTATAATCGCTGTACAAATGCACGACTAGTTATGTCATTGTGACTGGCATTTTGTGGTATCCATCCAGCGCTCCTGAAGCCAGTAAGCAGTCGCACCCTCACACTACGTATTGATGTATTTATTAAATTCTGCCTCGAATTGCTGTGAAAAGACCTGTTCCACTGTCCGTATCAAAAGAAATTACCCCCATATCGATCTTGGGAAAGACTATTTTTTTAAACTTGCCTAATTTTTACACACAATTTTAGATTTAACCAGTGTAAATGTGTCTTTCGTACCGAGATATATTTGGAGTTGACAACAGAAATGTTCCCTGGTGTTGAATACTGTCCCATGTCATAAATAAATTCAGCTCATTAGGTATATAAATCATATACCTTTTTTTTCGTGCGGGAGTCCCCCGGATAGTATATAAATTATATACCTAATGAGCGAAAAAAAACGGTATAAAATTACGGTGAAAAACTGAATGACAAACTTACAGTGAGCTTTTGGCATAGTTTTTTTTAAGTATATGAAGTTGTTAACAAATTTTCAGGCTGTTTTGATTGGAAATGACTTGAGATTCGTATTCAGCGGGCCTTAGAACCCCCGAATTAGAAAGGCAAGAATTTGGACCAGAAGTGTAATTATACCGTTTTGTTCGCCAGCTCCTGTAATGTATCTGTTTCAATATATGTAAAAGTATTGCATTCTTTTTTTTTATTATCTGTCTTTCAACAGTTCTGGTTAGTTTCAACCTTTGTCGGTATGATAACCTTAATCTCATATAATTCTTCAGTTCACCCAGGTTCTCATTAGATATTTTTAGTGTAAAATGTCTAAGAAGAACCAACATTTCTTAGTGCATAATTACATCAGATTGTAATACAGTAGAAACGTCGGCAGGTTTTAATTGTTCTGCAAATAGTAGTTTATCTTTACCATCAAGTGATAACGAGTAATCTAATCACAATACTATGATATTTATCATGTACCTTATGATACAAAAAATGGATGCCGCGGTATAACACTAATAAACCATTACTACTTCCAAGTATTTGGTGTTTCAATGGCAGTAAAAATATGAGGGGGAAGTATTATAGATAGACTATCAGATCTGATGTTGGTTTAAACATTGCGAAAGAAATAGAGCAATTAACTATTAATCACGTCTATAAAAATAAGGAACACTATAATAAGCAATTAACGTTGTATAGGGATTTCCCAGTCAGAAACTACAATTTCCAACGTTGATATTTGCACGTGTGACAAATAATGTCACTCCCATACATTTTGGACTTTTCCACTGGCGTTATAGCCAATAGAATTTGACTTTGTCTAGGCCCCCATAACCATTGACGACAGCATAATATATTTTGTTTTTGTTTTCACGCCTGTTTTATTTGAAAACGTATGTATTAGATGAGTTACCACGCAAATTACTTCAATTACATATTCAGTCCCACGTACCGAGTAGGAAACAAGCTATTCAAGCAAGAGTTGAAATTTCAATAAATAATACCTCAAAAGTAGAAACTCTCGTCTAAATACTCTCCACTTAACTAAGTATTAAAGTTAAATATACGTCTAGTGACTAAGAATTCTGAATACCGTTTTGCTGCATCAATTACATTGACTTGTCGTTGACGATGGATTACACCTGTTTTTACTTCACTGACAACTCAGCAGCAATATAACAACCCACACAAGTAATCAAATCAGCAATGTATATGTACTGTATGTACTTCCCCGTCTTTCATAGGTGATAGTCGCAGTCAAGTGTCGATTGGTACAATAACGGTTTGGTATCTGAGCATCTGGCAACTGAGGATATAAATTCAATTGTGTCTGTATACTACCGATATGCACCAACTCCTAATATGAAAAGCAGTTATGAATGCCAATGGCCTCACTGCCAGGAATGCTAAAGACTGTGGGAAGTGAAGGAATAAAGGTCAGAAGGCAGATCCCGGGCTCCAAGGTGGATGCCTCGGATACGACTGGAACTTAACACTGAGATGATGATGAGGCATGCGTGGTCCATTTTTTGCAAATCATGTAAAACTAGCTGACCCGGCAAACTTCGTTCCGCCTTAGAATGAAGTTATGCTGACTACCTTATCAGCTGATATTCGTGAATATATCAAATTTTAATTATCCCAATTGTTAGTATAAACAAAGTATCTAAATGCCTAGATGGCTCTGGGTCAGCCGGGGTGCGAGGGTATTGCTTTATTTGGCCACATTACAGCCCGACCCGAAACCCGAATATATAGAGACCCGAAACGGCGTACGGTTTTGGTCGGTTCGAGTCCGACATAACTACCCCCACTCTGGCTAGCGGTAGAGTAACCGTGGGGAATACACCAAAAGAAACACAGTATAGGCGGAGATAAAATAAAAAAAAACCGGCCAAGTGCGAGTCTGACTCATACATGAAAGGTTCCGTAGCAGCAAGTAAAATTGTTACATTTGAGTTGATTGAACGAAAGGTAAATTGCGGTTTACGATTTATGACGTATTAAAAAAAAACGACTAACTAGATCTCGTTCAAACCAATTTTCGGTGGAAATTTACGTGGTAATGTACTTCATATATTTTTTTAGTTTTATCATTCTCTTATTTTAGAAGTTACAGTGTCTCACGCGCAAACTATTCAGTTTAGAAAAAAATTATATTTGAAACCTCAATATAATGTTTGAAGACCTATCCATAGAACGCAACGGCAACGGAACCCTTTTTAAATTAGAATCATGACAATCGGTTGAATTCATCGCGGTCATCACTAACACGACTATTTTTAGTTACTTAGTTTATATATATATATATATATATATATATATATATATATATATATATATATATATATATATATTAGTTAAATATATATATATAGTATAGTATATATTTATAGTATAGTATATATTTTAGTTTTATTTAGTTTAGTTAGATATAAAATTTGTAACCACATTTGTACATTTACTTATTGTAATTTAAAATATATATCTTCTTCTCTCTTATATATAAAAATGAATTGCTGTTCGTTAGTCTCACTAAAACTCGAGAACGGCTTGACCGATTTAGCTAATTTTGGTCTTGAATTATTTGTGGAGGTCCAGAGAAGGTTTAAAATTAATCTTTACATATAAAAATGAATTGCTGTTCGTTAGTCTCACTAAAACTCGAGAACGGCTGGACCGATTTAGCTAATTTTGGTCTTGAATTATTTGTGGAGGTCAAGAGAAGGTTTAAAATTAAAAGGTGAATAAATATGGAAGTTGTTATCGATTGAGGCAGTACGAAGTCTGCCGGGTCAGCTAATATATATATAGCTTCTACTTTTGAGGTATTATTTATTGAAATTTCAACTCTTTTCTCATTAAATTAAACATCATAGTTAAGTTATTCACCTGAAGTAGTATCACCGTTAATGACCATAACTCACGATGAGTAGAGTCTTTAGAGCTGCTTGGGAAGGTACTATGGTATCAACCAGCAGATTGTGGCTGAACCTGGGGATTTTATTATTCTCCGCAGTCTGTGTAATTAAGTAGGAATAATAAGAAGTATTACAATCGATCATTTATGCACATGTAGTACTTATGCATAAAAAACATCATCACCGTGCACTTAGATGAGTCTTTTACACTTCAGTTTACCTAGTTGCATGAGTACAAAAGTAAATCTGGTATAAAACCACTATGGAGATCGCTGGAATATAAAAGGCAGTTCACTTATACTATTTTTCTATTCTAGTCGGCAACATCAAAAGGTATAAAGAAGTAATAATCAGATATTGAACTTTATCATTAGACTAAATAATACATAGTTTCGCGTAAGCCAACAGTAATATGCCATATTGCCACAAAAACTTCCTCGAAGTGTCTAGATTACCAGATAAGTTACCAGTGAACTACAACAGTTTTTAGCGTGACAGACAGATTTATTCGAGTTACGTGCTAAGAACATGTGTTAAGCTACAGCAACATGTGTTAAGAACCCTCGTTAAGCTAGAAATTTTAATGAAACATATCTGGTTGGCGGTACCCACAACACCTAGTGAGGAAGCTATTTACTAACAACACTTTGGAAAATCGATTTGCTGATCTTTTCCGTAGAAATAACTATTTCACACGTTTGTTTTTTTATTAGTTTTCAATCAACCCGGGCCTTAGTCCTTGATCAGGGTAGAGTGAGATTGTCTTTCAGCTTTTGATGGAAGCTCCTACTGCCATGCCCGTGCCTTTTTTTTTTTCGTGCGGAATACCCCCCCGCCGGCCAGCGGGGGCGGTTATGTCGGGCTCGAACCGACTAAAACCGCACGCCGTCTCGGGTCTGCAGACGCCGGGGTGTAAGGTTGCCCATAGAGCATATCCCTCGCACCCCGACTGACCCTGGGCCATCTCCGGTTTCGAGATGGCCCCCTCGGGTTTGGGAACCACGGTGTCCCCGTCTTGCCCCGGTTTGGGGGAGGGGCGCTAGTTGCCCCACCGTCCCGGCCTGCTTCTGCTGGGGTAACAGGCGGCCTCACCTGCCACCCCCAGGCCAGCGCTCATGGAGGACGGAGGTCGTTAAGCGACCTCCGGCGCCTGAGTCGCCTGCGACGCGAGGCGAGCGTGTTGCGGGCTCGGCGGGCCGGGAGGGTTCTGAACCTCTCCCGGGCGCGCTCCGCCATCTCCTTCGCGAGCATCACATGCTCGCAGAAGGAGGTGGCGGCGGCCCACGCGCTCGCGCTCCGCACCATTGCCGCAATCATGCTGCCGAGCGAGAGGACTCCCACCCCGATGGCTGCCACGAGGTCACGCCTCGGCACCTCCCACGCCGGGCAGTCCGCCAGCGTGTGCAGCCCTGAGTCCTCGCTCGCGTCACAGTGATGACACTCAGGCGTTGGCTCCTTCCTGATCCGATGCAGGTGGTCCCCGAAGCACCCCTTCCCGGAGATCACCTGCGTCAGTCGGTACGAGAGGCTTCCGTGTCGCCTCTCTAGCCAATCCTCCATGATGGGCCTTACCGCCGCTATTGCGGCGTGCCCTTGCCATGCCCGTGCCTCTCAATAAAAAATATTTATGCTGGTGATTGATCACATTTGGTTTTGGTACCCCCTGTTACCTAGCGCCTAAACCAACTGTTCCTCTCGCTCTACCCCAGGGTTGGTGCTGATTTCGACTTTAAAACAGAACATTTTTTAATGAGAAGTACTAATTAAACGTAAACATTAATGAATTGTCAATGCATAACAAAGTTGGTCCAATTTTCTCAGCAAGTCCAACGTAAAGCCTAAAATTTAATGAATATTAATGTCAAATGATAATTACTTCACCTGCTTGTATAATATAGAGATCGCAATGAAATATTCAGTGTGAACTGGCGATCCGTTGCGAGAAAAACAGCCTGCTTATTAAGAATGTATGTCGGTCCATATATCTTATTAATAATGTATTAGGTTTCGAAATATCATGCTAGTTCAAGTACCCACCTGCAAGCCTGTACATCTACTGAATGTCGGACGAGGCTCTAGTACAACTCTTGCTGACTCTTGCCATGAGAGATGTCACTCAACGCTTGTCATCCGTAGGCGGTAGCGAAAAGAGAAAAAAATAAAATGGAGAAAAAAATTTGGTTAAAAAATCTGGTTAAATTTAATATAGTTAGAGGGTAGTATATCACTGGACAAGTAGACCCCCATTTATAGTGAGAAAACCGTGGCTCTAAGTAGAAAAAATCAAATTCTTTGCTAGCTCGTTGAGTGACATGGAACTTTTTATTAGGTCTACAGTTTTCCAGTTTCTGGTCAGCAAACAAAATTAAAAATGATGATCAATCAGTCATCATAGGTTAAAAACAGGCAAGTCATGAAATCCGCAAACACTATGAAGAAAAATTCCCGAATGTCAACTATGAATTGCAAAATGCAGCATACTTTCTACTTTGATTGATTTCTAATTTTATAAGTATTTTATTAGTCTACAATTTAATTTATTATGATTATAATTTATTAATTTGATTTTATTATATTGTTTATTTTATTATTATAATTATTTTTCTACTTACTTGCTAACTCAATACTCTGAAGCACAGAAAATATAATAGTACTGACGTAGGTACTCTGAATTATTCTGACTCTTATTATGTTTCATAACTATATTTGAAATATTACATTACATAAGACATTTTCAGCCCAATCTGGTCATTTATATTCATTATCATAAAATATAATGATCACCCTGTATATTCTCATAGATAGAGATGTATTAAAAAAGTAAGTAAGCCGTAAGCAGTTCGAGGAATTTTTTGTACCAATGTTACTGTTGGCTTACGCGAAAGAAATCACGTATTAAGTGTTTAGTCCGATAATAAAAATGCAATATCGGATTATCACTTCCTTAAACCATTTGATGTTACCGACTAAAATTTAAAAAGGTTTAGGTATACTGCCTTCTACATCCCATCGACATAGACACCATAGACATCCACATAGGTTCTATTTATGAAGAATTATGTATCATTATCTTATACTCGTGCACATATGCGAATTTGAATTGTGTACGACACAATGCTTTTAATATTTAAAGCATATACTCACAATCCGCTTATATCTTCTTCCTGTGAATGCTAATTGTATAGGCTGAAAGAATAATGAGAAGAAGAAAGAATAGTGCTATATAGATATTTAGTAGGTAGATGGAACTAATTTGTTTCCTTTTATTTAATTCACCATGTTTATTAGAGAGGTTTGATCCTTATGATTGACCCACCGATTGGTGCCATAAAAGTACCTACATGGTGTTATTTTTTCGGATTTTAGCCGGTTTGATTACCGAGTGTGGTAATCGAATTTTGGAAACCATTAAATGCAGCTTAGATTGTTTTTTAAATAAAAATGAAGTCTTTCCCCTTCAATAAAAATTGTATGTCTACATAATTTAAGATACTTTCCCTATGTTGCATCGCCGTGGGATGCCCAGTATAATTCTGCAAAAAAAGGCATAAAATGGTCTTTGATAATGTGTGAATAACATAATATATTTGGTGTTACAAACGTTTATATAAATTAATACCGTAGTAGCCTGACAAGGAATAGTTTCACTCTGTGAAGCATATTAGTTAATTACATGATGCTTTTATTAGATGATACATACGCTGTATATTGATAATGTTGTATAAACTCTGACGAAAAAGTTCCAAAGGACCAAATTCAATAAAATGCCTATAAAGCCAATGCATTTTCTGAAAATGACAAAAAAACTTCAAAAGGCAAAATATAATAATTTTAAAACAAAAAATGTGTATTCTTCATCATTATTCTAGACAAAACTTGACAAAGGAAGTCTTTTAAAGATTAAGCCTCTCCAAAAGACTGTTTAGGTACATGTCTTAGACCACCAAAAAACTTCACACTATTAGCCTTCTTAGTGAGTTCCCACAATCATTGTTACTCAATCATAACGGATCGATGCTTTTTTTTTTAACTATGTGAATGAAACCGTGGATGATAGTACAATTAATTACTGGTTTCTTGTATTGACTTAGCAAAACTAAACATAGCTTTTGTATTGTGCGAATACTAGCGGGGCATGTCATAGCATTTCCACGTTCAAATTTTATGACTGCATACATATTCTATGCCAGTTGCGTAGTATTATGCCGGTATGGTTAAACTTGCTACAATGTATTGATGTTAAGTAGCTGATTCTCATAAAAGTCATTCAATGACCGTAAATATAAATGAATGCTGGATACTTTAGTAGTATAGCCGACTATAATAAAGATAGTACCTAGCTATTTGCTTGCTTATTGTACAGTGCATTGAAGGCTGTATTATTATTTTACAGTACAAGCTTGGTACATTCTGTGTAAGCGGTTCCCATAAGTATAGGTTTGTATTTTTAAACTTTCACGTCTTTTACAGATAATTATAAGTACGGTCAGCATTAAAATAACTTTGATTATATCAATGAGTGTTTAAATTTTCCGATGTTTGGGTACCTATGTGCATTGTGTATTTCTTTTTAAATGCAGGCACTTACTTACATTAAATAAAGGAGGTCTTAGAAAATTGTTTAATAGGAAATTAAATTAAATTTTAAGTTTTTAGGGTGTTGTAATCATTACAGTACCTGCATTATAATATTCATTAAAAAAAATCAAAACTAGAGCATGTTAAATAGAATGACCTGTAGATAATCTGGATACGATATCTGTTGGAGGCCACAGAAACAACCAGGATAGGCGCTGATGATGAATGTCTGTTGTTATTGTGCTTACATTCAATAACTTTTATAAATATCAAATACCTTTTTTTTTCGTGCGGATATCCCCTCGGATGCTACCCCGCCGGCCGCCCGGTTATGTCGGGCTTCAACCGACTAAAACCGCACGCCTTCTCGAGTCTTCAGACGCCGGGGTGTAAGGTTGCCCATAAAGCATATCCCTCGCACCCCGACTGACTCTGGGCCATCTCCGGTTTCGAGATGGCCCTCGGGTTTGGGAACTACGGTATCCCCGTCTTGCCCCGGTTTGGTGGACGGGCGCTAGTCACCCCACCGTCCCGGCCTGCTTCTGCTGGGGTGACAGGCGGCCTCACCTGCCACCCCCAGGTCTGCGCTCATGGAGGACAAAGGTCGTTAAGCGACCACCGTCGCCTGAGTCGCCTGCGACGCGCGGCGAGCATGTTGCGAGATCGGCGGGCCGGGAGAGTTCTAAATCTCTCCCGGGCGCGCTCCGCCATCTCCTTCGCGAGCATTACATGCTCGCAGAAGGAGGTGGTGGAGGCCCATGCGCTCGCGCTCCTCACCATTGCTGCAATCATGCTGCCGAGCGGGAGGACTCATAAACTCCTTAATGGCAACATATTTGTCCAAATCCTACTTAAGTGGTTCGATTTGTATCAAACGTCCTTCTGCTTATCTAAATCATACAGTTTTAAGCCGAAAATAAACTTTATGAATATATTTTCTGACAGACAAAATCGAAACTAATCTGATTGTTTATGAGATTTACAAAAACTCACTTAACATATAAAAAACATACAGACAGTTTCATATCATGGCACAGCACAACTATTCTTGAGATTAGAAATTTAAATATTCAAGGAGATCGCTTTAAAATATTCCTTTTAAAAGCTTTATGTTATTGAAATGACCGGTATTACATCCCAGCCTCCATTACTAACTGCACTGTGTCCACATAAATATTCATATCTCTAAATTCTCGAACCTAAAGAGAGATAAAAGTAGTTTTACTGCTCCGGTGCAAGAAAGATGGTAGAAATTCGATCAGGCGGCTAAGTGCGAGAAGGATGGAAAGTAATGACACTTAGGTGTGAGAAGGATAGCAATAAAATCAGAGGCTTTTACGGTAGACCGGACAGCGTGCAGTGAAATGCGGACTCGGTACACCATTTTCGATCTCGCTTCAAGAAATTGAATTTGAGATTAATCTTTTGTAGTTGCTGTAAGTGATGGCTAGATTTTTCTTTTTGGTGCCGTTAAATATATGATGAGGCAGTAATAAATGATGGTTTCGTGTATAAGTTTATGTCGAACGTAGAAAAATGCCTAACTTTGGTTATTTATAATATTCAGATTAGTGATACTGTAATATTAAGTTATTATTAACTGTCTATGCATTGCATATTAGAAATTAAGTTTCACTACGATTAAGGGTGCAGGAAATAATCGTAGAAAAACCATATACCTATGCAGTAAAGTTATGTCGAGCTTGAACCGACTAAAACCGCACGCCTCCTCAGGTCTTCAGACGCCGCGGTGTAAGGTGGCCCAAGGCATTTCCCTTGCACCCCGAAAGTGTTGTCCATTACGTTCTACAAGCCTCTATATTTAAGAGGAGGCTCAAGTCTAGCTAGTTGTGAGCCAGGTTGTAAAACAGGGCTGATAATGGTATTAGAAAATAGTGACGTAGACCATAAAAACCCTTTAACATAAAAAAAATAATTAGGATCGAATATTTTATTTTATGCCACTTGACATAAAAACAAAACAAAGGTAATGTAACTAAAATGTTGATTATAATAGGCTTTATTAATGTTTATTACAAGGTTAGATAATATTGTATTAGTAATCAAGATCAATGTAAAATTCAAAATTCTATATCTATTTAGGTCAGGAAATATCCTATAAATGTATAATATATAATAAATATAATATTCAGCTTTTATATATTTTCATTTTCGTTTATAGTCAGCTTCACACAATAATAAGATAGAGCCTATGAAAAAAGTATCTGTTAATAGAAACTAACAGCCATTTTGTCAATCCTTTACAAAAAAAAATGGATTGTACATTGTACATAGTCATATACACGTGTAGAATACTTTATCTCGCTTCAATTCATTACACTTTTATAATTGAATATAATTGGAACGAATTCCATAATCAAATGAAAAAAATGAGGATGTAGGGTAAACTACCCAATTATTGGCACTTTAAGCAATACTGTACCTTAACCTGACTCAAATTTTTAATATCTGGGTAGAGAGGTTTATACTATCCGTTGTAATAATTCACTATAATATGGCGATCATATTTGACTACCTTTTTTCAATATTTAAATGGGAAATAAAGCATGACACATGTTTTCTTCAAATACACCCTAATACCATTTATTGGCATCTTTTGACATATTATTGGCATGTGTTGGACCTACTATTGGCACTCCAGTGCCAATAATATGCACTAATTATTCTATTATTGGCATTTAGTACTTAAAAATCTTCTAAGACGTCTAGGTGTTGTGAAACCCTGGATATTATCTACATAAAGTGTAAGCGAAATAAAACTAGTACTCTCTAAAGTATATTTTATTTAGGTACCTACCTACATAAAAATTGCAATTTGGTACATTTCTTAGGTACAAGGGGTAATCTAGCAACATTTTGGTAACATAATATTATTTCAGTCTTAAGTTAATCAACGTTAAGCATCTATCAGCTATACACTGTACATGCTCCCCGTCCTCGACGAGACGACCATGACTCCAGAGCCACCCTGACACGCCACTATACCGACGAACTGCCTGATATCAGTCAAGACGAGATCCTGTTAGCTCTTAGGCAGCTTAAAAATGGAAAAGCCCCCGGTGAGGACGGAATTACTTTAGAGCTTCTGAAGGCAGGAGGAGCTCCTGTCATACAGGAGCTACAGAAACTCTTCAATGCCGTCCTCCACAGTGGGAGAACTCCTAAGGCGTGGAGCGGGCGTTTGGTTGTTCTCTTTTTTAAGAATGGTGATAAGACCCTTCTGAAAAGCTACAGACCCATAGCACTCCTGAGCCACGTCTATAAGCTGGTTTCACGAGTGGTCACGAATCGTCTCGCCAGGAGACTCGACGAGTTCCAGCCACCGGAACAGGCTGGGTTCTGCGGAGGATATGGCACCACATTTACACAGTGAGGCAGATTATACAGAAGTCCGAAGAGTATAATCAGCCTCTGTGTCTCGCTTTTGTGGACTATGAAAAGGCCTTTGACTTCGTCGAAACTTGGGCTGTTCTGGAATCATTACAGCGATGCCAAGTAGACTATCGTTATGTCGAGGTTCTGAGATGCCTTCATAGGGTTGGCATTGATCGTCGGCCAATACCCAACGTGGCGGGAACACATCGCTCTCCGTACTCCTCTGCTTTCAGAGGAGACAGGATGAGCGATGCTGTTAGTGGTGAGATGGCCCAGGGTCAGTCGGGGTGCGAGGGATATGCTCTATGGGTAACCTTACACCCCGGCGTCTGAAGACCCGAGACGGCGTGCGGTTTTAGTCGGTGCGAGCCCGACATAACCTCCCCCGCTGGCCGACGGGGGGGTATCCGTAGGGATTTCCGCACGAAAAAAAAAAAAAAAAAAAAAATTCTGAGATGCCTTTACGAAGCCGCCACTATGAGTGTCCAACTACAGGGTCAGCAGTCTAAACCCATCTAATTGCGCAGAGGAGTGATACAGGGGAATGTCATATCCCCGAAACTGTTCACGAGCGCATTGGAAGATATGTTTAAGACGCTGGACTGAAAAGGTAAGGGCATAAATATAAACGGCGATTACATCTCACAGCTGCGATTCTTTGATGACATAGTCTTAATGGCGGACAGTCTAGCTTCAGCCTCGCGACGCATCGGTCTTGGCATGAATTTATATAAAACCAAAGTCATGATCAATGGCCACACTGATCCGGGCCCGGTCGTCGTGGATGGCCACCTTCTTGAAATTGTTTCTGAGTACACTTACCTCGGGTAGATTGTGCAGTTAGGTAAAAACAATTTTGAGAAGGAGGCCAAGAGGAGGATCCAGCCTGGTTGGGTAGCATTTGGGAAACTACGTCGAGTCTTCTCGTCATAAATACCGCAGTGTTTGAAAACGAAAGTTTTCAAATTTCATTTCGAATAGCTTGAAGAGCTTTTTGCACACTTTCTTCAGTATATTTTTTCCGTTTTTGTACTCCTACTTCACTTCTTTTTTTATCCGGTTTCTTATTAGGTTTTTTACCTTCATCTTGGACACCTAAAACCAATTATTGACATGCTTTTACCAATTATTGGCATTACTGCCAGTAATTAAATTTCAACTATTGGCATGGGGCCAACATTTGGAAATCTTGTAGAAAATACGATGATTTCTTTGTATTGCTGTTAAAAACTTATAAAAGCTAATTAAAATAAAGTTCCAATTGCAAAAAAAAATTTGTCATACAACCCCATTTATTGTCAGAGTGCCAATAAATTAGAATTATGTTTGAATCGCATACCGGTTATTGTCAGGGCGGTAATTCAAAACATTTTTTAATCATTGCGAATACTAGGACAAAAATACGTGTGTAAACTATTCAAAACCCAAAAAAACATTAATAATCATGTGTAGCCTTCATAAATTAACACGAAGACAGCTAAAACAGGGTGGGCACTCACCTTAATAAAATCTTAAGTAACTGGTAACAAAACACAAAACCTCTTACGACGTGAAAGAAATTTGAAAGTTTGGCAGCTGAGTAATTTTACTGACAGTTGAGTGTTGCCAATTTATAAAATTAGTTAACCACCGATTCGTTTTATTTTTGTAGAAACACCGTTTGTTGAACTAGATCCTTATTTTTTACTGATAACATTGGAGTGCCAATAAGTTGGAGGGGTGCCAACATTGGGTCATGTTACCCTATATTGATTTTAAATATAAAAATAATAAAATTTAAAATTGTTAATATAACACAGAGCAGTTTATTTGGTTTTAATTTATGATTTACGCTCATCCCGACGTTTTTCAGCAGCATGGTCACGGGCAGAAATATAATCGAAGCGTTGGAACTCGGGATAAGTGTAAATAATAAAATAACACCAAATAAATCGTGATAGAATCCATTAAAAATAGTTTCATTTGTGTAAACAATATCATTGAGCAATTTCTCAAAATACGGCAAAACCTGGAAAAAACAGGTTCTCACTGAGTTGGTCAAACTGACATGTGACACCTCTATAAACATCCATTGGCTACGGTAGTAGGTCCCTTAGGCTGGCCGTATTTACTAGCTTCTATATCTATACTATTATAAAATTGAAAATTAGTTGTGTCTGTACATTAGAGATGATTCTGAAAACAAAAACTTTTTTTTGTCATTCTTGTCTGTTTGATCTAGTTCTTGCGTCCATTACGAAAGAAAATTTTTCGCAATGGACGCAAGAACTAGTGAACGATTTTTGACGTGGTTTCGAAAACGATAACTGACTACCGCGAGGGCGGAGCCGCGGGCATCAGCTTGTAGTGGTATAAAGAAAAAAAAGACAACCTACTTGAGTCATAAACAAGAGTATAATAATAAAACATAAACTGTAACTACTAGACACAAGAATATAAAACATACAGACGCCGGAAACTTTATGAAAACACACGCAGCGACTCGCGCTCAGTTTTATTGCCAAACATGTTGCTCTTCTCTCTTCTAAATGGAAATAGGCGGCCATCGTAAATCTCTGAATAGCAATCTTTGAGACATTATTAGAGATGTACTCATACTAATATTGAGAAACGGATGAAGTTAATAATACTGGATGATTATGTAGATAACTCTTCATATACGAGTGGGGTGAGGTTTTTCTTTGGGTTTTCTAGGTGGGGATCCCACCAAGATCTTCTGGGCCCAGGCCAAACTGACCTGCTAGTCGTTACAACTGCTGATTAATGGACGAGGATCTGGCACAGGCCTCTCGGGGTTGACAAAAGCCAGGATAAGCTAAATTAACATAAAGGGTAGGCTCCAAATTACAAGTTTTGGATGTAACCGGGACTAACGCTGTGATGATTATGAAGATGATGATGACTTCATGCAAGAGCGGATTTCGCTAGTGTTAGGTATCGAGATTTATTCAAACCAAACTGTTGTATCATGTTTTATTTACTGAATTTACAGTTTTCATTGATTACATTCCATTTTGTGGTATGGCTTGCTGCCCTAACCAATTATCTTCAGATGTGGCCTTGTACTTATTTGCTACATTTGTAGTAGGTACTTATAAAAACCAAGATTATAAATTTTCATCACAAACAACAATAATTTCGTAAGTAATTAACGTCAGTCAAGATATAACTAGAATAGAACATTTGAGATTTACACGACAAGCGAATTATATTGACTCCTACGTACATGACTTGAGGTCGACATGAGAACTTCAGACGCAATTATAATAAATTTCAAAGAAAATTACTTTAATTTATAGTAAGAGAAAATCAAAAAATAGTCTGCAATATATCAGTTATTGACACTAATGCCGATACCATGACCAAATCCGGTACTCATTAACATTTTCTGATATCACCAGAAGCTTATAACTTATACAAAACTATCAATTGATGAATGATGCATGAGGTTAGCAAGAAAATTTAAAAAATATAAGAACAAAACGTTTTGTGGCACAGAATTTAATATTAGGTGAACGTCATTGAGTGGAAGACTTATATTTTATTTTATCAACTTTGAAGTTTTATGCGATACAATTATGTTAAATATATTTTATAGATACTTCCAAAATAGTAGTATCTATATAGTATAGTAGTAATAATAAGTTAAAGTAAGATATTTGAATTCCGGCTATTATTTTCCCTACCAGATTCCTTGCTTAGTTCCAGGTTTTAAACATTACATTTGTGCGTAAGAAGTGTTGATACAATGGACAGGACGCAAAACTTCAACCCATAGTATTATGCAACCGGTTTATTTCTAGATACACACGTCTTTGTAAGGCTAGTGGCCATGTTTTTTCTTCATTTTAGAAGACAGTGACTTTGTTGCTAAAGCCATACATTGATTGCTTTTTTTTTAAATTCTTTTAAAGTTAATATACCTATAAATGAAAAAGATATGAATATTAAATTACAATTAACAATAATTTATGGATATCGTCACGTTGAGAGAGACTAGATTTTCACAAGTAAACATTAATTTTAATTAATACAAGGTTCCCAATGCTATCCGAAAATCAATTAGATGCAAATGGAATATGGTAACGAATAATCTGATTCCAAAACATTTGCTGGTGAGAATTCATGTTTTATGTTAATAGACTACAACAATGTAGAGCTGCTTAATTAAGCATATTTCACGATCCATAAATCTCAATGTTCATCACTCGTGGGATGGTAATGGAAATAAGACCGATATATCGATCATTCAATCTACTGTTGAATGAAGATAAGAATCAGTGTTTATCTGAGAGCGTATTCACCTGCAGTTAATTTACTGAGACTGAGACTAAAGTTTATATCTTTTACCTGTTTGTTTATATTAAAGACTCTATTAAGTAGACAAGCATGTTGTTGGATTATTTTAAACAATCTTCAGAGTATGTGTAGTGGCATAAATTTCATTTTGTTTACATTGTATTTGTGCATGTCAATGATTCAACTTACAATACATTAATTTGGTTCAAGAGTTCATCAAATATTCGTATATTATATTTATTCTTAATTTTTTAAATCAACACACTTTTATTTACAGATGTCCTTGAAACCGTGATGTCGGACAACAGTGGAGCAGTCGTATCCAGGGCGTCTACACCTCGCCCAATCAACGACACACCCGTGACCGCACCTTTGAGGTCCAGACATGATCAATTTCTCGCCAGCACAGCTGAAAGAGCCCAACAACGTCCGTCTTCTAGTGGTAGAAACCCAAGCGGGAGCTTCGAATCACCTACTTTACCATTCCACCGTCAAATTACTACAGGCTCTTTATTAACAGCATCGCATCGCGAGTCTTCAGCATTTGTTCCTGTTGTCCCAACTCGTTCTATGCACCCAGTTATCTACCCCAACGAAATGCATCCCGCTTTAATTCCTTCAGAAATTATAGAGAGAGACAGAATGATGGACAGGGAAAGAACAGAGCCTGCAAAAAGTTCTCCTGATAGAGCTTCTGGAACCTTTCCAAAGAGAAACTCCTTTGATTTAATGGCTATGATGGTTGAAAAGAGAAAGGAAGTGGCATTGCGCGAAGCTGCAGCAGCAATGTTAATGCCTCATCATAGAACATCCTCTATCGAAGGTATGATGTCTGATGGATCATCGCAACCACCAATTTACGGCCCACCTGGTGCCTTCCTAGGTGCACCGGGGCCGTCACCAACTACCGCAGGTAGTTTCACATTTCCCGGAGCAGGCTTATTTCCTCCAGGTGCTGGACCACATCAAATGCACCCACACTTGGATAGAAGACTTCTGAGAGCACCAGGAAGAGCTTCTAGACCAAAAAAACAATTCATATGTAAATTTTGCAACCGTCAGTTTACCAAATCGTACAACCTGCTTATTCATGAAAGGACCCACACGGACGAGCGACCTTACTCCTGTGACATTTGTGGCAAAGCTTTTAGAAGACAGGACCACTTGAGAGACCACAGGTATGTTGTCGATGATAATATATAATTATGTATTTTTAAGTCATTCAAGTTAATTATCGATATAAGGCAGCTTGCACTATTCAGTTTTCTACAGGGCTAATCATAGTTAGTTATAGAGCTAATTTGTATTCACGAAACAGGCAGCCGGTGTAAGTCAAGTTGCAGATGTTAAGCCGACTGTAGCCGTTTCCGCTCGACTACTTGGAAACGAAATATTTATAATGTTTCTCGATCGTAGCTGGCTTCGGTTTCTTGGAAATCTTTATATCTTGATTAATAAGTAAAAGGTGATTATACTTTCAAAAGCAAAGCTCGTGTACATTTGTGACGGAAAAAAAAATTGGCTGATGAATGTACAAACGAATGCCATTTGTTGAGTAATAGCTAAAGTAGTGGTCGCTCGTCAGTCGTGATTGTGCTTCAAGATAACGGACAAATAATATATCGCTGTCTCAAACAGCACATGACAGACGAGCTGACCGATTTTATTAGAGTATTCGTAGATGCATTAGTAATAACAAAAGGTTAACTTATAAAAAATCTCATAGCGCTAATACGCAAAAACTGACACGAAAAGGGAATGAAAAATATAAATCTAATATTTATAACCTGGTCATCAATTATGAATATTATATACTGGCTATATAATTTATATTTAAAGCATCGTAGTTGCGGATGGTCTAAGAATTTTTATGTCCTTACTCACACATACAGATTCGTTACAATGAAGCCTGTAATCGGATTTAAATATTTTGAACGTCAATCCTATAATATATAACTCATTAAAGCATACGTTTGGTGTGAGGGTCGATGGCTTACGAAGCGAATCGAGTAATTTTATAGTGAGTTATAAAAACTGAAAGGCGTTGGACTTGATTGGACTGGGCTACCAAATGTTCATATTTCTGTACTTATAAAACTTTTTGTAGTTTCGTACGCGTGAGAGTACACTTTAAGTCGCCAATTGCTATTAGATCTATATTATACCAAATAAAACCTGACTAACTTAGCTGTTAAAATACAATACTGGAACATTCCAGAGGTTCACTTAAGGCATTTCTAGTTAACAAAAGATTTAATTATGTAGTATTTCCTACATACTTCAAAGAGAAAACCTCAGATTATGTCAAGTAAAAAATTAAAACTTTCTTTTTTATGAACAAAAGAAAAGCGCATAAACCGTTCGATGGATGATGTTATGCAATAATTCACCAGTGTAAAGCTTGATTTCGGATACGTAATTAACTTTAACTATTACACAGTTATAATTGAAAAGTTCAAAGTGTTCAACTCTCGTTTGTCAGTACAGTTTACAATTCTTCTCATATTTGATTGTTTGGCAATTTACTGAACTGAGTACTCTGAGTTCCATAAACAGTTTGAGACGGTTACAAGACACAAGAAAACGTCACTAATAAACGTAGACTTCATATATATTTGCAATATTATCGGACAGTCAGTAGTATCTTTGATCTACGTTTTAAATCAATTTCCAGTACGTTAAACTGAACTTTGTATAGCACAATAAAAATGACGTTGACTAGGAACATATGTAACAAAAATGTTAAGATAATTTATCTGATAAATGAAACCAATTTTATCTATGTGTTTTTTCCTTTACTATTCAATAATACATCTGGAACTGTAGTCATAAACTATTATCAATTTGTGTCCTATATAAGAAGCCAAACAAATACTCAACGATCAACTTGCAGTATGAGTATAAAGTTTGTCTTGCGGTTTGGTAGTATAGACATAATGTCTATACAACCAAATTAGACCTAAATTCTCGCAGTTACTTGGTACAAAAATCATATCAAGTACTCTCCGTTATCAAGAACCATAAATACATCTAATATCTGTAGATATTAATTGAAACCAATGCTATAATATATATAAAATATATTTTCTTGAATATACGAAATTTTAAACTAAAAGTTTTCCTTAAAAATTCTGACATATAAATTGCGCTTTTGAACATAACACCGCAAATAAACTTCTTAAACGTCGGTAGCTTAGTGGTTAAGGAATCGACCTTACGATCGAGAGGTCCCGGGTTCGAATCCTGGCCATTACACTACCGACGTGAACCCACTCCTAACACAAGCAATTTAGCTTAGCTGGAGGGGTTAGGAGGTATATTAGTAATTTCGGTTACTAATATTCTTAAAAAAAAGAAAAAAAAAGTTCGATCATCAGCTTAAAAAATAAAATCTATACTATATATACTAATGTTACAGTAAGAGAGGCTGATTTTTATCAGTTTGTTTACATGTTAGGGTTAATCAAAGGAAAAAAACCTTCAACCATTTGAAAGGACATTATCCCTGATAGACATAGTGTAAAAAGACTCATACAAACCGCAAAAAGCAAATCGAGGGGGGCGGTTAGTTATTTATAAAGTTAATTTACTAACTTCATACGTGTCAATTTAGTAATGTAGGAACATGTTTCCTTATCGAATAAATTTATATTCAATGTAAATATCGAATTCTTTGGTTACGTAGCGTTATCTAATAGTTTTGACATTTTTGTGTACCATATCAATTAAAAGCAATAAATAACATAATTAAAACTTAATTACTAAGAATTGCAAACGGACATTCAATTTAAATATTCGGTAATCATCGTAATCGATAACTGACTATCATATTTTCTTTTTGAATATACAATATTACATCAGTTAGCTTTCAAGAGGCAACATTAAATGAATTCCAAGGTAAAGCGATTTAGAATCGGTTCTTGGGTACTGACAGATAGGCATTTTTAACATAGTATCAAATTTTATTCCCTAACTACCGGCCCGGGACCCGGCTTCGCCTGGGAATAAACTCATAAAAAAATTCATGTAACTCGATTGCAGCGCCACTTGCCGGGTCCAATGGTAAATATAAGATAGCTATAAGAAGCTTTTTAATTGAATTTCATGCTTCTTACTTTGAAAATGACTTTGAAGCGTCGGTAGCTTAGTGGTTAAGGAGTCGACCCTATGATCGAGAGGTCCCGGGTTCGAAACCTGGCCATTACACTACAACACAAGGAGTTAAGCTTAGCTGGAGGGGTTAGGGAGAATATTAGTAACTTCAGTTACTAGTAAAAAAAATTTAAACAAATAATATATAAACACAATATAAAAAAAATATATATTTATATATAAAATAAATTTAAAAAAACTTCCCAAATAATCGCTGTTCGTTCACCTATTTTACTCCCTTAGTAACAAAATATTGAAAAAGCCTCATACAAGTGTTCATTTATTCCTTACCAGATTGTACATGAATTGCCATCTTCAAAAATGTCGGACTTCCCATATAAACTTTAACTTTAACCAAAAGCAGGTGTATGAAATTATTTCGTGCTACTAGCTTTGAAAATGACGGACTTTCATACCAACGTTCTTCCCTTATTTTGCCTTCAATACAACCGGGATATGCACTCGGATGAAGAAGACAAAATATTCTTTCTTAATAATTTTATTTATTTTATCAAATCGAATACTAGATTTTATATGACTTTTTTAATAAATTTAGTTCGGAAAAAGTGAACATTCAGGACGGGTTTTGAATCCGCGACCAGTCCCTTACAGGGGGAATACTCTGACAAACTAAGCTACTAGGACACGTCGGAGATATTCGAAATCCTTTGATTTATTATGCGTCTCGGGGCGACACTGGAGCCATCTACCGTATTTCTTACGAACTTACGAAACAATTAATGATGTTACAATCATTTTAAAACATTGTTTTTAGATGACTCTGTCATTCAATGTTCAAAGTTAGTATACAAATTACTTTAAAATTTAATTTAATTATATAACTTTCTATTTATTTTATCACATTTAATTCTAGATTATATATTAATCAATGGTAATGAACTGTTTTTAGAATTCAATATTATTGTAAAATCGCTTTTAAATGCTGTACATAATGCATGGGGCGCTTTTTGATAATAATTTGACTCTGATTTTAAAAAGCTTCTATTAAAATCCAATCAATTACTACTTGTAACAATATAACAATATAGGTTAAAACTCATTTAAATAATGGTAAATACTACTGACCAAGCTAACTGGTTGATGGTCGCCCCCGCTGGCCGGCGGGGGGGTATCCGAAGGCATTTCCGCACGAAAAAAAAGAAAAAAAAAGGTACTTAAGTATAGTTTTCTTTCCAACCTCCAAATTACATTACTATCATATCGAAGCAATCAAGCTAGGAAGTTAAAAGCACACCTTTAAATATATAATATAACCTTTCTAATTCGTTTAGTATGAATCAACATAAAGAAATAACAAATTCTGAAATTAACTCTAGTATGTACATCTATATGCGCATATTCGGACTCATATACAAAACTATGAATAACGAATTGAATAATGTTCACACAAAATTTCGACGGTAATTTATGCGAAATTAATAATTACCAATACAACTAAAAATAACCAAATGTCTAACTTATATGCGCTCCGTCGTTTCACCTGCGATAAGGTTACTGTAGGCTGTTTAACTGTTTATACAAAAGACTAAAAAGTCCGAGCGAGAGAGACATGCAATTTGATTTATCATTCTTCAATCATTTTGGATAAATATAGATACTTTCGTAAAAGAAAAGGGTGTATAAGGTCCTTACAACATCTTCGAGACCCAAGCTAACCTCACCTGCTGATAAATAACGGACGAGGCTCTGGCGCAGGCTTTCCTCTCAGGGTTGCAAGGTCAGACAGCAATCTTTCACAGATAAGCTAACACAGAAATAAAAAAAAAATGGACATCGGGCTTCAAAGTAGAAACTTTGGACGCAACTGGGTAATCGCTATGAGGACGACGATGATGAGTGAAGAAACAGACGGACGCCTAAAAGTGACTTTACTTTATACTATGTTATTATGAGTACATTTTAGACTAACAAATGCTTACCAGGGTAAACCGTACTACAATAGGCAAATATACAGATTTTTTACAATATTAAATGAACCGTTATTTTTTAAATTTACTTTACACCAATTTTCAACCGTTACATTTAATTTATGTTTATTTATTGATCATTAGCAAGCTTCTGATGGTACATAAATTAAAAAGCCTGTCTGTTTTAATATTCCTTCCTTCTCATATTTTAAATGCCCAGCTTTTTCAACGGAAATTCTTATTGAT
The DNA here is from genome assembly GCA_946251805.1 of Cybosia mesomella. Lineage (NCBI taxonomy): Eukaryota > Metazoa > Arthropoda > Insecta > Lepidoptera > Erebidae > Cybosia > Cybosia mesomella. Next base: position 9,696,400 of record OX276406.1, read on the forward strand.
GTGAATTTTAAAAATACAATACAGGTTGAGTTTAATTTGTCATTATTTGTTTAAATCTAGTTAAACTGAGAGAATAACGATTTTGATAAAGATATATGTCGGATTTATCTCACCCGAAATGAAAGGAAAGGCTATGTTTTTATACTAATGATGCGCTGAATAAGTACAAAACTAGTAAGCGGCTAAGGCAAACATTGTCAACTCCTTGAAGAATACTGATGATCCCGCTTACCTTCTGAAACAACAGTATGCAAATGTTATTTAACTACAATTTTCTGTAGGGTTGAGATAAATCCTTAGTGGTTCCCGAGCAAATCCGTTAAGTCTGATTTTCTTCAGCCAAGTATCTCTTTCTTATTTACTGTTCATCCAAAGAGACAAAGCTCTTATATTGGTTAAAACGTTGACGAGTACAATAGATGCTGCACTTCTTCAGATCACTGTAGGAACATTTAAAATATCATTCAACGTAAATGTTTCGTTAAAGAAAGTTAAATGAATAAAGTAAATTGCATGATACTCCATGTGAGTTGCTATACATTCTATTATAAGTGATTAATTCGTTAAACTTTGATGTGTGTGAAATTAAATCAGTGCTTGTCACCAAGACAACCTTTTGGTAATTTTTTCAAAGACTTTTTCTTGACAATGCGCTGGTGAAGTCAATCGTACATTTATAGAACTCTCACTAGGCAAGAAACTTTTTCCAGTAATCTAACATAACCAATACTTAAACGATGCTATCAGTTATCCCATGGCTTCAATATACTGATATACAGTCTACTGAATAGCAGTACAAACTAAAAAAACCTTGAATTCTAATCAAACTTCCATTGCGGGTCGATCACAATCATCGGTTTTAACAAAAAACACCATGATCTTTGTGATTTTGTGATGGATTCGAGCCGACTCAGTTCCACATTATATAGCAGATTTTTTACTTGCCGCCATAATTAGTTTAAATTTTGATGATTCACCATTTTCTATTGGACCAAGCAATAGAATGCAGGACCCAGTACCGGCAGCAAATAAGTCAAACTAGTAAATACACTTTGACTTACTAGTATCCATCGAGCAATAACTTACTTCAAGATGGACATGTTATAAAAATGTTTTAGACGTTTTTTAGAGCATCAACTGATTATTTTTATTGTCAATGCCATAAAATCCTTTGAGCTTCTTTCGGCAAATGAGTTTTTGCTCATTATAGAAATTTACCGATGTTTCTTGGTAAAAAAGAGTAGAAGCTGATTATTGCCTGGCATTTTTATTTTCGTGGCTGTCGGTACCGACACGTGTCTAGCGATCGTGGAGCAATTTAAAACTATTATTACTTAGTACTGGTACATGATTTTATGAATATGCGTCGATACTGAATGGGCAGTCACAAAAAATCTTTGGCGTTATTATCACTTAATTCCAATGACCGTCACTACTCTTGTATATACATTTAATCGTACTTATTTGTCTGACTTTTGTAGTTTAATAATAAGTACAGTGTTAAATTAACTTGTGCGGTCTTCAATGCACTTATTAGTTGAGAAAATATGCCTTGAAAATATGAATAGGATTAAATTGGAATTAGAACTACAGAAATACATTTACACCCCATATTTTAACTCACCAATATTTCAATACAATTAATTAATTAGTGACTGTTATAAAGAGCTGTGTATCATTTTGCCTGTACAGACGACGATGCAACCATGGTGATGGTAATGCGAATATTGCGAATTGCATATTTTGTCAATTATATTATTTCAGTTTTTAACTCTCCTTTTGCTACAAAAATTTTAGCTGTTACTCTTGCATTTGCGAGATTGAATTTTGAAATTGAAAATTGGGTAAGTAATAGATAGATATGCATATAAAATAAATATGCAAAATTTTTCCATATTTATTATTGAATGATTGATTGCTTACTTATATATATATTAAGTGAAATTATTAATAAACATTATTATTTGCGACTAAACGAATATCACTAACACTCGTAACAACGGAGCTCACTCTGTTAAGGCTGGTTACTCACTTAAGAAAATATTTCTTTACTAGACATGTTTATGAATCATTTAATTGGTTAATACCACAAACTTGATACATTATTGACAAGCACAAGCTTCTGTAAAGAGTTTTGTAATGTTAAGTATGTTTTTAGAGTTTGTCGAGTATGTTTGCGTTCGTACATGCATTTAAGGTGGAGTTTCTCTTTCGTATAATGCTGTGTTCTATGATATATATGATTTTATGGGATCAATCATTTATTTGCCTTTTTTTTTACGTGCGGAAATCCCTTCGGATACCCCCCCGCCGGCCAGCGGGGTGGTTATGTCGGGCATGAACCGACTAAAACCGCACGGTGTCAGCCCCAAGTGTCCATTCCCGGGCACCCCGGGTAAGCCCTCGAAAGGATAACCCCAGTCATTTATTTGCCTAAAGACAATTTTAACACTATCACACCTCTAGTACGAGCTAACTTTGTATCAGCATGTATCAGCTTAGGGTCGGCAGCACGAGTGTGACGCCCCTGGTGTTGTACACGTCCATAGGCCACGGTAACCACTTCCCATCAGGTGGGCCCTGAGCTTGTCTGCCACCTGAGTGGTATAAAAAAAAACACAGTCATCTTAGTGGTATTACCTACTTACTCCTTCTCCTCCTTTTGATTTACCTTATACGGCTTTCATGGGAGTGACAGCCGTCTAACTCCCTAACTCAGAGAGGAAATCCTGCGCCAGAGTCTCGTCCGGCAATCAGTACGTGTTGCACGAGGCTTGCAGGCGAAGTTGACTTCGGCAGCGAAGATCTTGGTAGAATTAATACTATATATATATAGTGATATGATAGGAACGAGACGTAGGGTCAGGTTAGGAAGAGGGTTACGTTCGGAATAAATATTACATATTTTTTCAAGTTTCTAACCTAACCCGCGACCGGGTTAGGTTTTCGAGTCAGGTTATAAACGGATAAAATAGTTATCAGTCGTCCGATATCAATATTTTCCTTAAACGGTTTTTGTGCGTTCGAGGAGCGATACATGAAATCATCGTACCATAATGTGCAACTATTTTTTGTCCTCCATAATTATGTTATGAATATGATGCTTCGCAAAGTGCACATGATGCATAATAACCTCGTCATTAAACCCACCGTCGTAATTAATACCTTCAAAGAAAAAGACGATAGCACTTGAGTTTCTTAGAAACATAACGAATAATATTTTGATACGAGTATTGAAAATCACCGAGTATCTTTAAATATTTGATTAAACTAAAACTTTTCCAAAAAGGCACGTGTTTCCTAGTGTTTTTTTTTAGATTAAATAATTGAATAATGTCATTTTCAGTCGTTTAAGTAATAACAATCTAATATTAATACTTGATTTGCAGAGCGCTGGACGAGAAAAATTCAGGGATTAGGGATTATTAGGATTCAGGAATTTAAAAATTTGCTACTTATTTACTAAAGAAGTTCATCTTGAAAAGATGAACTTTAACTTTAATCTAATCAGATCAGGCCTCTTATTCTATTTGACACGTTTGGCGCTAACCGAACCGTATTGTATTAGCCGACGTATTTACGTTGGTTTAGTTTTACGCCAGTTCTTTCTTCTATGTTAAAAAATTGAAATCCACCGACTTCTCACGTATCGACTGTGACACATTACACCTCGATGTCAAATAAAACTAGGACGGTTACCAGCTTCGCAATCAACCCAAACTTAAGCGTAGCGAGATTTGCCTATCCAACAATAGGTCAACGTGACCGGTCGACTTTTTCGATTGATTTGGTTTTTCGGTGATTATTCCTCGATGGTAAGACCGATCTGGAGGAGGGAGGAGTATCATTTGTTTGAAATGCAACTTTGAAACCAAAGACGCTTCGCTCGCCTTCGGCTCGCTACGCTTAATAATGCCCCAGTTCCAGTTCCCCAGCCCCACAATTGATAGAGTAACCCTTAGCTGAAATTAATCATTATCTTTTTAAATGAGTAAAATCCGAGTACCCTTTTTTTTTTGTTTTTTTTTTTTGTGCGGAAATCCCTTCGGATACCCGCCCGCCGGCCAGCGGGGGCGGTTATGTCGGGCTTGCACCGACTAAAACCGCACGCCGTCTCGGGTCTTAAGACACCGGGGTGAAGGACACGTGGAAAGCTTCCGAACAGCCCTCAACAGGGCCGTCCCCGCCTCGGTTGGAGTTGGCCGTAGGCGGCAGCGTCTCTGCCACCCTAGGAGAGAGGCGCTGCCGTCTCCGTTGCCCAGGGTGCACCGCGTGGAGGTCCCCGACAAAGCACCCCTAAGTAAAATCCGAGTACCTACTAGATTTTTTGTTAAAAAATAAATCAAATATACATTTCAACTATAAATATCACTTCTAAATTCAAGATGTCATGCTTTAGTTAACAAAATTACTACCAAACTATATTCGTTGCTAAAAAAATGCAAAAATAAAAAATACCTTTACAGTATTAACTTCATGAATATTGAACGACTTACCAGCCTTACGTAAATATAAAATATCTTTTAATGCTGCCGTCTTATCAACAGCGGATCGGTAGAATCGAACGTGATTGGAATATTTTGACTTACATTAAAGAATGATAGCATGGCGCTTATATATATGGTAAACCTGAATATTGCTAGCACGATACCATTTTTTGTAAGCTTAATTTAATATGTTATGCCAAACAGAGTGGATTCTTGTGAAGCGAAGCCAGCAAAGTATTTTATTACTAAAATATTTTATCGGTATGTGTTACCATTTCTCGAAGGGATATTTTAATAGTATCAATTGTACTTATCGTAGTTATACCATTTATAAATAAGTACATTATTTTAAAATGACTATTTATTATGGATCTGTTTAGTGTATGGTGTTTTTGAAAACCAATTAATATTAGGTAGTACCTCGAAGGCATTTTTTTTATTCAGATCTCTTCAAATTTATAAATTTTGAGTCAATTGACTTTGACGAATGAACTGAAGGACTGAAGTCTTTATTCAGAGTATTTTCCCTCGTAAATGTTGAAATTAAAGCTTTAGGTATGGACTTTAACCCATAAGACAATTTAAACATGTTTAAAACAAACATATTTAATAATGACATTGTATCTGCATTCTTATTTAATAAGATAATCATGGCACGAATTCCAACATGTTTTATATGGATTTGTCAGGGTAGGACGAGCGTGAATTCCACATGAAGTCCCCTTAACCACTGCTGCTTTCATATTTTTGTATCAAAAATCATTATCAGAAAAATCTACTTAACCAACACAAGACAATCCATTTAATTTACAAAATAGAAAAATTACTTCCTTTCAATAAATACTCCTACAAAATATCACACAGTGCTGATTCTATTCATTTAAAATTCAAAACATTTCCATCAAAATATGTTGATTCGCGGTGAATGGCAAAGGAAATCGATTTAGCCATTAAGTGCCGATATTCCCATCGTGTGATGAACAAACCACTTCATAAATATGGCTATATAAACAGCTGTATTCACACTATAAACCTGTAGTACCGGAGAGGTAAGAATATGGGCTCATGGCAGACGCACGATTCAGTTACGACTAATTATAAAACCGAATCAGCGTTACAACACCTTTAATTATCAGAAATTATGCAATTTGATGCTATTGCTTCATTTAATTTAAGTCATTATACATATTATAGTCCTAAGGTATATTACAGATATTGATTGATAAGTATCTTTTCTATTTAATTTTCTCTTCATTAAGTATTTGTGAAGAAATAAAATGTCATTTAATGTGTTATGTCACATATGCGTTGCCTCAAAAAAATGACCGGTGAACACAATATTATGGACGCTCACGTGGATCTTCTGCTGATATTATAATAATGAGTTATCCTGGGCAGTGTTCGTGGGAACGGAAGAGGCTTACTTCATATTGCAGACATCCATAATCAAGAAGCAACAGGAATGCATGTAGTGGCGAAAATAATGTTGTAAAAGGGTTTCTCAGTTTCTGTCAACTACAGACTAACCATTAATAGCACGCACTCGCAAAGCGTAACATGAAATATTCCACATTGCACTACGGCTAGACGGGTATCAGCTATCATTAATTTTCTACCGCAAGCGAGGCAATTTCTTATTAAAAACTGGTTCGAACTATCTGCTGAAATATTATAATGCCGGAGTATTTCTCATCAAGTCTTTTTGTTTCTGTGTCTGTATTGAGATGACGAGAGAAAAAAAAGGTCTGAATATAAATTTACAGACAAAATAATCAATAACATTATAATTACTTTTAGCCTCGAGCTACAACCGTATGTTCCAAGTCAAGAAAGAGTATGTATCCTTATATTGTTGTTAAAACCTTGAACGACGTGGCATCACAACCATTAAAATGAGTTTCGTATGAATATTAAACGAACAGTATCATCCATCGAAGTTCGTATAGGTAACAAAAAAATATATAATTTTATCTTGAAAACGTTGAAACATATTCAACGTTGCCATAGAGCTATGCTATATTTGCTTAAGTCCTTGTAAGAAATATTGCATTTAATATTATTTTATCTCGAGGCTCATATGCAATTATGATTGAACCGAGACCACATATAATGGGGACCAAGTAAGGCTCTCGCTCGTACAGATCGCTCAAGGGGCTATAACAAAAAGGGATATCAAATTAATACTGAATCCATAATAAATCAAAGAGGGGCAGGTGGACTTGATCGCAAGAACGAGAGATTCGCCTACGGTCTTTAGAAATTATCATCTTTAGAACCAATCATAATTATTGCTAACACAAGTTTGACCGTCAGTAAAAGATTAAAATGGAATCTTTGTAATTCAAATTCCAGAATTTGCCATCACTTAAGGCTATCCCGCACATTTGTCACGCGATTTTTGCATTTTTGGTCATGAATTTCGTTTAGCACATTAAACGCATTCATATCATTTCTCCCGAAACAGATGGCTTCGTTTGGAAATACTTGTTTATTTTAAAAACTAGTGTTTTGTCGAAGTTTATATAAAAAATAAACTGTATTGCACTTAGAACTGTGGTGAATTATTAAATATTTTGATTAGATGATCCTAGTTATAACTTCAAACAAGCATGCGGTCGAAATAATCGTGACAGAGGCTCTAGACTAATTAGCAAGGTATCCGATACGTGGTAAACCGCTAGTTGATTTCACAGTATCTCATTGCCTTTTGAAAGTTTCTTGAAATGTTGCATAACTTTTTGTACACTCTCGAATGATTTTGACATTTTAGATGCATTTTATCCTGCTAACCTGCGGCGAAGAAAAAAGTTGTTTATTTATTGAAAAAAATATTTCAATTACTACCGTTGGGCCCACACTATCTCAGAAAGGATCGCTTACAAAATCTACTGATAGTACTTATGAGTGGACTTTCTCGGCAATGGTTCAGATGGGAGCCATGCTGTCAAATTGAAAGTTTATTCAGTACTTATTGTACTCGTATTTAATATTAAGTCACGTCAAAGTATCGACATACAAATAAAATAGCAGCTATGATTTTACTGTAACTGTGACTTTCATATTTTCGGCGGTCAATACCTACCAAGCATCTGGTTCTTCGGACTTCCATACGTTAACGGATTCCATTTTAATCTGTCTTAGATTATTCAGATGCCATTATTATTGAATCGATTCGGACAGGTAAACGTATTATTTAAATTATACTTGGAGCGTTTGCGTGTTAGGTTGCAAAATGCTTTTTTGTCGTTATATCCAACCAATTAAGTTTAGCGTTCGCGTGATTCGGATTCTCGAGATAAAATAAAATGCAAAACGTTGTCGGAGTTTTGTTTCTGTCTTCATAATTTACAGTTTTATAACATTACTTATTTATAAAATTAAACATTGTATTGAAGTTTTAGCAGATGTCATCTACTGTTATTTGTCTTTATCTATCTGTTAAATATTAATTTAAAAAAAATGTTTTACTGATTTGACTAATTATGTTATTGTCTTTAATTAACCACTGATTAAAAATGATTAAAAATATTCATACTTATCTCGTCACAATCACAAAGAAGTGATCCAAAACTGATTGTACAGATGCGAAAGCCAGTTTTCAATCAAAATTAGAACGATACAATCTGTGTGATTAATAATTTGCAAATGCCGAAAGTAGTTCATTCGTAACTGCAGAACCCTTAGCAGCAAGCTATATTATGTATACTCTAAGGCAGAACCTGTCTCTGATGTTGAAGTAAGAAGTAAGACTTTAGGGTTCCTTAACCTAATGATAAGTAAAAAATTCTTACATACAACTAATTGGAAAAAAAGAGGATTTTACACATTGCAGCTTGATATCGCCAAATATTCAGAAAGGTTTGCAAACATTTTTATTACTCCCCACAGAGTCTTACGTATATTTAAATTTCTTGAATATAACACTTATCCAAATCCAAGTTCATTGTGTTAATCCTCTCTGGAATTTTATAATCCGATATGTGAGAAACCTTTTTTTTTTTTTTTTATCGTGCGGAAATCCCTTCGGATACCCCCCCGCGTGCCAGCGGGGGCGGTTATGACATTCATTAAATTATGTTTTTTATGTGAATTTTGTTTATTTTACGTTATGTCTTTGAAACTAATATTAAAAATGGAACTATTTAAATACTCCAGTTTGGCCAATAAACAAACCCCCTAATATACAGGCACTTGAGAGCAATTTTTTTTCATTATTAATTAATTTTATGTTTTAGGTGTCAGAAATATCAAACTTTAAACGCTGTTAACGTTTCTTGCTTTAGTGTTAACTAGAGCTAGAATAAATTTACTTTTGCCGCAACTAAATTTCAGTAGCTCTCTGTCAAAATAAATGAAATTTCATTAAAAAATAACTATGGGTAGATCGATATTTACTGTACAGAAATGTCTTAAATTGTTTACGCTTAGTAACTTTGAATTTAATATATAATATAAAAAGTTTTGCCACTATTCAAATATAGTGCAGATGTATATATATATACACACTATATTTGAATAGTAAGAAGACTTTTTAAAAATATAAAAGAGATCTTTGCCCATTTGATAAAGTTGAAATAATTATACTATTATTTTGTACGTACCTAGGTATCTTTTAAAATCTTTTTAGGTCGACAGAAATGGTCCTCAACGTGATACGAAAGTATTAGGTATATGACTGTTACTCCGACAACAATAGTGGAGTTAATAAATTTAAAATGTAACTTTCAATCGGTTTTAAACCAAATAAATCTTAATGTTATCTGCATAGAGCTCACTACCTCGTATCAAGTGAACTTATACGTGTTCAAGCGTGGGTTGACAAGACTTATGCTTATCGTCGATTTAGCATTTCTTTGCTACTTAATCCAGTTTTTAAAAGCCATTAAACTTGTAGTAGCATTCTGTATTGGTTGTTTTACCTACTCTATTTACATATAATCTAAGCTGAGCAATTTTACCACACTTCTCTTTAAATTATTATTTATTAACTGCCGAGACGAGGTCTCGAATTCGATCCCCAGTCGCCCCGAGCGCACACCTCTGACTTTTCATGGTTATGTGTGTATTAATAAGTGTTAATTATCGCTCGCTTAATAATTTGCCCTGTATATGGCAATATACTCGCCCCCCATTACATTGTGAACTAAACATAACTGGCGAATCGTGGGTGTGTAATACATCTCGGCCTTCCCCTTCAAGAATACAGGTGTGAAGTTATGTTGTTTTTTCTTTAAATTTGAACTTAAAGTCATATTTTCAGTCCACTACTTAATTGATATCTTCATATAATATTTCTATTTTATAAAATGTTTTAAATTTAATTTCATTATAAATCTCGTTTTCTTTATTAACTTATGTGTGTTTAAACATCGTTTTCATAATTATACTTGAGCCATTGCTCAAGAGTTCGTTGGAAATATTTCCGAGTGGTGTCGAGGAGCTCCGTGCAAACAGTGACCGGTCGTTTGTCCAAACAAAGCGATGTACCGGTGCCATCCAGCACGGCCTCTAAACCGAGCCCACGTTCTTCAAGAATATTTGTATTTACATTAACATCCTCCGCTATTTGTATACGAATAATGTAATTACCCACATACAGCTAAAGCTGATTCTTTGAAATGCGCCAGTCGTTATATTCGTAGTTTCTGCTCCGGTTATTACTTCAAGGAAACGTAATTTTTATTTTTTAAATCATTACTTTAATTATTTAGAGTTTTGAAGTTACGATTACATTGATTAATGCATAGCATGACTATTGGATAATGATGCAAATAAATTAGTACTTACTTAATTCAAGAACCGATAACCAAATTTTGTTACATCCCATTTATTTAAGTAAGTAGATATATTGCGTTTCATTAACAAACCCTTCAATTAGTTAAGTGTTTAAGAATATTTTCAAGATGTCATTGTTGTAAGAAAGGTATTCCTGACTTTCTGTATAGTCATTAATCATATGACGAAGTAAATGTTAGATAAAATCCGTAGCGACACACGTACACACACACATATAAACAGAGGGTTCGTTAAACGTAACTTCAAACACACAAGTCAATTTACAAACAGGTAGAGATCCCTAATCTTTCTTATTTTAAGAAATTCTCAGTAAATAACTGTCATGAGGATTACGTTTTAAAAGATTATGTAGATGAAGTTGATTTCATATTGTTATATGTACCTACATAGAGGTATTTAGCTATATATCTATAGCTATCCCCTAATAATCAAAATATTTTCCAGAGTGTAAATTATAAAAAAAGGGCCGAAATATATATTAAATACTTTTGAATTGATTATGTAAGCTTAAGTTAAGCTGTAACTGAAGTGATATTTGGTTGAATTGTGTACAAAGTAAATTAACTATAAATTTTAATTGATTGATTGATTGAAAAGTTTTACAAGAAACACATTCACTTTCAAGATATTTGTTTTTTGGGTATATTTCACTAGTGATCCTGATAACATTTTATGTCAAAGTCATACAACAGACACACTAATATTTGAGAGCTTTGACAGTACTTACTTGGCTTAGCACTTTGTTTGTCGATGCTGACTGTTGTTAAACTAGATTATTTAATTTTAAAACTGTTCTAAAATCAGAGGATGATAGGTAGGTTTTAACATTCATACATTTAAATGTAGACTTGAAATAGCTTACCATACTAGGGAATAGCCCTTACAACAGCAGTCCCTTACATTGTCGGGAGGGAGCGGGTGACTTAACAAGGCGCTACAACCGGTCGTCCTTGGTACATGGCGGTTGAACCCTAGCATACCCATGGCTTTCCACGCACTGTTAATGTTGCAACCAAAATTGAATTACTGTGATGGAAAATGTAGACGTTTAGATATTTTAGTACTGCTGTGGAGGTGTATATGCAAGTCTCTTACGTGTTTATGGTGAAAATATTTTCTAAGTATTGAAAAACCTTTTTATTACATTTTTTTGTGAGTTTCTCATCTAGTGGATAATCATAAGTAAGAATTAAAGTTTTAAACTCACGCATTTCTCCCTTACCCCTTTGGGGTAAGGACAACGGTCAGGCTCTGTCCAGTTTACATTATTTCTATTAAACAATTTAAATACCTCCTAAAACATTTCATAATTCTATCAGAATAAATTACAGAAAGCCACAAAGTGATTGAAAAATTTATCGACAGAGACTCAAATAAAATAATAGTTTAAATAAACTTAATACAAAAATTAATAAATTACTAGATATCTTTGTAATCTATACAAACGGCAGCACATCAGTAGATGAAAGGAATAAAGCTTCAAAATAAAAACATAATCCCGTTAACAAAATTCTGCTTCGGTCGAATAACTCAAAAAAGAACGGCTTAGAATTTCTGGCCAGTTCGAAGACGAAATCACGTTATTTATTACCTGTGTCTGGGAGTAAGCAACTTTAATCTGTTCGGAACACGTACGAAACGATTTTATAGGAAATTAAAAGCTATGATCGAATTTTGAAAACTTTTCGAATGGTTGATAAATGACTAGTCGTAGCTAGGGTTGTACTGGTATTTATTGTATATTATAATATATTAAATTATGAGAATAGCATGTTAGTTTATTATTACATAAATATATATCACGTTCAAAATTATTATTGATTATAAAACTATCACCAATCACTTAAACAATTTGAAGTATTGAAAAATGATTGTTTATGAATTATATTTCTTATTTCTGAATAATAAAAATTAACTGTGAAATAGTAGTTATGTTGTTTTACATAGCTTCAATATGAGTATTTTGGAAGGTATTCGATATTGTTTATCATTATAAAATAAATTCTGAAATTATACTGCGTAAATAAAATACTACAAGAATTTATCAGTATTAGTGATGTTACAAAATATGTAATTAAAATGTTAATACAGTAATAGCAACTCAACTATAAAACAGTAATAATATAGGATAACGGATATTTATTAACTAAGGTTACTACTAAGATATGACAGCAATTTGACGAAAGTTTTTGAGTATGGATTTCTATCACATCTATTTACTTCCTCTTTAAAGAGACATCCTTATATATACCAAAACTTGAAACAAAGTTAATGAAACCGATTACTATTCTGTACCGAATTATTGTGGTTTTTAATTCCATTGATTAGTATCATCCATGTCAATTCAAATTCATTTAGATCAATACTTTTCATTCATTTATTTTTGCTTCTTTGATAGGTTTGTATCAATGATCTCATAATTATACATTATCAAATTTGTAAGTGATGTTTGCCGCTTCCGTTGTTTACAAGTAGTTAGTAATCTGTTATTTTTGCAATTGAACCTAAACATTATATAGTGGCAATAAACTGAATAATTCCCAGTATCCAAGTATTAGTCAATTGTATGTTCTGACTTTCAAGCGGTAAGTCTCAAACTTCAAAGTAGGACTTTATAATCTGATTTTGATTAATTGAACAACTCTACCAGCTACGGCAATATAAATATATCACTAATATCTATAGAACTATGTATGTATATGCATACCTACAGTGATATGTATGATATTAACTTAAAGGTATTTTAAACTCGTATTGAACACCAAACTTAAAACCGTTCCAACTACGCCAATATGACTAATGATATTCAAAATTGCTGATATTTATTATATTAAGATATTATTTTAAATACTAAATACATAATTTACACCTTTACTTATAAAATATTACTGCCAACCAAAGTTAAATGAACGAATATGATATCGCTAATACCGAGTTTGAGTTCTTAAATGATACATTTTAATTGGCTTTTGCTCTCTCCCCGTTCACCTTACTACCGTAATAGCGATTTGGTACTACAATTTTAATGCCTAACAGCAAATAAATTTCCAATATTATAACACGATTCACGAGAAACCACATCCTTTAACATGTTTCCCACGTGTGAAGTAACCAATATAACATCTACCATACAAAACGATTACATACGATTACAGTCAATTACACAAAGTACTAAAACAGGATTTACGACGAAACCAAAATTAACACTCCTCCATCCCGATGGCCTAATTGCACCTCCAGATGCAATAAATCATACAGGATCAACCAAAATTAAAGGATTTCATCTAATTGGATTTGTACATAGAGTGGACCAATCTAAATACATGATTAATGATATCTCTCTTGGTATAATTGCCGGTCGAGACGCTCATGAATCAACTGCCAGTGTTATAAATCTGATAAGTGAACCCGTTCTGAACTAGAATATTTACTTCTAAGCCACTCCGGGACGATCTAGTTAAGTTCTTTTTAGGCGCAATGAATTTGATAAATATACACCTGTGGTACGTTTTATCTATTTGGTATTTTAATTTTATCAATCTATTTCAAGAAAACATGGAACTGAACTGGAAAAAATAAAAATATATTACCTACTTGTATTCTACGAGTTTCACAGATATAGTAAGTTTAAGAATTTACAGTTTGACTTAATCGAATCAAAGACGCCACGATTATAAATTTTAGGTGATCAGAAAATAGCAAATAATGAGTTATTGCTACTAGATATAATTATGGAAACGTTTTCTTAGAAACCAGCGTTGAAAAACAAGAACCGAATCTGGTTTCAACGATATTCGAACCGTGAAAAATTGTATTTTGGAACTACTCAAGCACGTCTATGATGATAATGATATATTTGATACTTAGGCGTATCAAGTAACATTTTTTTAGGCCAGGCGCCAACTTATTTTACAATACAAGAGCGGTGTGTTAACGAAACTCAAGATTGGTAAACATGAAATGAAATACCTCACTGATTCTGTGGTATAAATTTGCACATATATTGGAATCGTGATTTTTAGGTTTAATTCCAGGGTCCGAAAATGTTTTATTAGGCTTTATTATTAGAAAATTTTCAGGAGTAGAACGATGTATGGAAATAGGACAAGTAATAGTAGAGAGCAATAGCCTTTGAGCATACAACGTAGTCTAAACATATATCTCCAACGATGTTCACGAAATTTAGTATACAAAGGGTTTCGGCGGCGATAAATCGATCAAGATCCACGGTTTCTCAAAATCTCTCATTTTGAGAAACCGTGGAAAACAAAAAATCGGTCACCCAGATATTAGTTTAAAAAAATGCGGATTTAGTTACCCAATCACTTACTTACCCAATCACGCATTTTAATGCTTATACATGTAAATCTTTTATTTCATTTATTACCTGGGACAGCTAGAATTGTTACATTATGAGGTATTGGGCAACAAGTAGTCAGATTTATATTTACAACTATTGTTTTTCGCAACATCTTATAACAGAACTATTAATATTGAAATAAAACTATTTTTAACGGATTCTATCGCGATTTATTTGATGTTATTTTATATTTTACATTGATCCCGACGCCTCTTAATACTCAGCTTTTTAGATATCCAATTGGACATTCTTTACAATTTTTCTTAAATCACTTTCTAATGCTTATGCTTATGCTGCTCATAGCTAATAGTTCAATCTAGTACCTAAAACTTAGTTTATAATAATGAATGCTCCATAGACATAAATTGCACACTTGGGTATGTTTTAGTTTTCTTATTCTATGGAGGTCAGACTTGCATAGTTCTTTGAACATTTTACATGATTAGTTCTATCATATGTGGTATGTAAAGTGAGGTAGATGCACCTGACTACAACGCTAATCAAGTAGTCACGACAATCGGTTGCTGCAATTCGTTTTACTACAACGCTGACTAGAGAAGCTTTAATCCATTTTTTACTGTTTTATATTTAGAATATTAGGTAAATGCACCTGATGTCGGCTAAGTCAAGTACGCAGTTACGAGTAAAATGAATGTTTGCGTCACTCAGAGGTGAAATTGTGTGTGAAGCGGCAGCGGCGAGCCGTCGCTCCCATTACGTCGCATGGACGGCGTACGCGCAGCCAAACCGGCTGTGGATGCCACAGTGTACGTAGCTAGCTGCCTGTTAACAAAATGATTTATTTAATAATTATTTATTCACAAAATTATAAGCTTTCTTAATAGATGATAACAGTACAACTTCGCATTGGTCAAAATTATTTTGAAAAGTTTTATGCAGTTATTCTACTAACGAAACATTCTATTTAAGTATGTGTTTATATCAAAAGACTCAAAAGTAAGCTTGATTGCGATGTAATTACTCGTGCTAAATAATTATTTTCGAGTATGATGACCTCTACTAATTCTTCAAGACTTCATAGCAAGCTTAAACCTTGGAAAGTAAAATATAGTCTCATCTATACCAGCTACTTACCGTAGCACTTCGCGGTCCAACCTCACCGCGCCGCTCCATTAGTATTTTCCATTTATTTTTTGTCCACGTACCTGTCCGACTTTTGGGGTTTTGACTTTTTATAACGTCGACCGCGCGACGAATACCAAATTTCTTTAGTGTACGAATGAAAAATAAATGATACAGCGCTACGCATTGCAGAGCACTTTGTGTTATTTTTTGATTAAGTTTTTTTGTGATATGTAAAGTTTAGAAACGAGCTGTGAGAGTTTATTGGAATATTGCTTAAACTTCACAAATAGAGTCATGTTAACATGAAAAAAGATGCGATGGTAAAAATCTATATGCAATATGCATGCACGTCCTAATAATACTTGTATTACACTTAGTGAGTAAAGCAATGAAAGACTTTCTTGTGTAGGTAGCGTCTAGACCACCACACAGACCAGTTACATTAACGACTCATTGTGCTGATTGAATGCAACACGCCTACACGAAACCTATTAAGCTTCAAAGCTCCAGTAATGACGTATTATTTTTGAAACCCAATCTGTATTCAATAAGGGAGCTATAATCGGTATAATGAGTTCTATGGTGAAATAATATAATATATCGTAACAGTATTCGGAAAACCTTACATTACAGAATAGGGTTGCTAATCAACTAAAGCAGATTAAAAAACGAATTAAAGATTTGGTTTTTTTAAACTGAATAGATTAAATTATTTTATCTTTTAATGAAACAACTAAACCTCTTTGGAAAAAAAGAAAGGAAGCATTATAATAAAAGTAAAATACTGAAATGTTTAGTTGCATCTTAAAGAAACGATAACAAACCGGATAATACATCTGGTCAAGCTATACAAGGTAATAACGTATTAGGTTTAAGATTACAGAAGGGCATAAGTAATGGTTATTTCCCGTTGGATGCACTGAGAGGTTCAAATAAAAAAGATTCAATCCTGTATTAAACCATAATATCGCAAAGATAAAACATATCAGAAAATAATTTTATAAATGAAGTTATTTATAACATAGAAAATACATAAACTTTGGACGCAACTGGGAAATCGTTAAGAACACGATAATCAAAATACATAATCAGTTCATTTTGTAACTATCTTGGTGCAAAATATAAATAAATACAGATTATAAAGAATTGATCAACTAAAAATCTTCTACAAGTTTATATAAAATTGGTAATACTGCCGCCAGAATGTCTATTACACATATCAATAGTAAGTTATGCATTACTCATTAAATTTGAAATCCTATTCCTGTACCAACTTCAGTTATCATAATATTTTAAAGAAGCTTATTACCAAAAATCCAATATGTTAAATACAAAACGATACTATTCAGTATATTGACGTCTCATTTTATTAAAAGCAATGCAAAAAACGTTCTAATGGTGATGCTAATTTCGCGCAGTCGTTGCGAAAACACATCGCTATATCGCATATTTTGCTACCAATACAGGTTCTTATGGTTCTGTTTTTAGAAATATTAGCTCCACCGCGTTTATGTTAATTGGACTTCTAAGTTTCACTAGGCGTCAGGACCGACACGTTTGCTAATTAGTCAAATGATTCTTTGAAATGTTGTTAAGTAGTTTCTAGCTTCTGTGTGAAGCTAATTTACTGCATAGTTCACTTCCTGCATTTAACACTACATAATTTCTTTCAAGAAACATGTTTCTGTTTTGATTAGTAATATCATATTGGTCATTTAGAAAGTATTTTTCTACATCATTAAGTACCTTTATTTATTCTTTTTAAAAAACAGTTAATAATCAATCATCTTTTGATTATTTTCTAGCAACCTGCCCTCGCTTCGCTTCGTGTTGTATAAGTTTGCCTATGTCCATCGGAGAAAATATACCTTTCAAATGCTGAAAGAATTTTTCAAATAAGTAGGTACAGTAATTCTGAAGATTACCCCAAATAAAGAAACAAGCTCATAAATTCGGCCTCTCTCTTTGTAATATTAGTATAGATTTGCTTTACACAAGATAACCACTCCTAAAAGAAGAAGATCACATGTAGTTAGTGTTCAGTGTAGTACTGAACAATATCTGTCATTCAAATGTTAATTATTCGAAAGTAAAGCGTTGGCGTCGTTTACTACTAATGCTAAGATATTAGTAGCATAACAATAAATCGTCTTAAAGGAAACCAGCTTGTAAAGATATAAAAGTGCGTGGGTTCAAAACGCCAGACAAGCACAGTTGCTTAAGTACGCCCGTTACGCTCTCCAATACAGCATAATATTTTCTGTAAACTCAACAAGGGAATAATTTAATAGTAATCTATATTTGAGCTTAGGTTACAGTATGTTTTATTAATACAATATGTAGTGATGTTTCTTTAAATGAAAATACAAAACTTCTGGTACTTTGAAAAGTAACTTATAAGTGTAGGTATACATATATATTGAAACTATTCAATGAAATATTACTTGAATTGTTATTATATTGTAAATTTACTCGTTATTCAAATAGCTCGTGTACTTTAAATTCATGTGTCGTAGTATGTAGATATGTTACATAACACTTATGTATACGTATATTAATGAATTTAAAATTTATAATAAAAGTCATCTAAATGTTTATTCCTTAACACTAATCTACTTAAAACGTGTGAGTTTTTAGTTTCCTCGCATCTTTCACTGTGTCAAAATCAATAGAAAAGTTGAAATGACCAATAAAATGATGTTCTGATGCATCTGCCTGAAAGCGACGTGGTTTTGAATAACAAAGTATGCTACTTCATTATACAAATCGCGAGATTATGTTAATACGAACTATTTGTGAGCGGTTTTGATTTACTTATGTGCCAGCGTGCGGCATGTAACGTTTCTTTGAATAAATTTATGTATTACCATCCGCTACCGTTCCGCACTTGTGTGGGTTTTGCAAATACACCTACAAACATAATTAAGAGCGCTTCAGACATTATCATAAATACAGTGGCATTGTCTTTTTGCCATATTTATGTTTTATATGACTTAATTTAATTAGTGCGAATTCTTAATTTGAATTCAAAACATGATTTAATTTATGTGCTTGTTATGACTTCTATAATATGCCATGTATTTTTTGTGTCATTGGAATATATGTTAATAAGACTTAATATGGCATGGTGTTTTGTGTGACATAATTATAAAAATCATAATGTGTAGTTGTATACATCTAAAACTTATTAATTATTCCACCTTACGGGTGTATATTACCTCATTCATAAAACTTAGTTCTAAGAGGATTTATTATTGCAATTCTACCACATACGAGTACATACACAAACCATGAAATCCAAAGATGTAATTAGTAAAGTTAATGAAGAAAGCGTTTTACGATCAATCTATTCGATAGGTTTAGATAGTGTAGATGAACGGGAGGTACGTAAGGAGGGATCGGACACTGACCCCTGCGGCATTCCAACGCGCGTCCGCTGTACCTGCTCTCTTTACATTTTACTAGATTTTTTATAGAAATATTTTACGAGTGCTTTATTAGTGTTTAAATAACTCTTTTTAGGTAAAATAACTTGCAAATTATAAGGTGTCAGTTGTAACAGATATTGGTACGTTTTAATGATAAGGTTCATCCGTAGCTATATATAGGAAGAAGGAAGTAAACATCTTATTACGGGTTAGCTATTAATGAAACTCAGAGGAACGGTAATAAAAAAAAATATTTAAAATTATCATTGAAATTTTCAGAATAGCTTCTGATGCAACAAAAAGTGATGACGTGCTGAATCAGAATCAATGCATATTTTTTCCGATAGACCGATACCCTAACAATTGCCACTAATTTTAAAATAACGTAAAGTTCCTATTAGTACACAGTTTGGTAGTTGGCGTTATTTATCCAAATTCTTTATCCATTCAAAATTGCAGTAAAAAGCATGTCTACCGAAAGAAATTGATTTGATGCGTGATACTAGTTTAGTGAAGGACTTATTATAGAATAGAACACTAATTCAAAACATTGTTTTAAATTAATTACTCACAGCAAACAATTTCTTGCATTACTTATTCCTATAATTTTTGATATTAATATCATACACGTAACAAATATTGAAATCCATGACATTAAAAAGTCTAGCACTTTTCAGGACACATTCTGATCACTTACTTCATTCTTATATATTTCTCAAATTCACCTTTACTTTATATAAATTAAATAAGGTTAGTAAGGTGAAATTAAAGGAATAACCACCGTCTAGTCTACATATTTAAAAATTTACATTGACATTTCACACCGAACTTACAAATAATAAATGCAATAACTTAAAAAACAATAATGTCTGTATAAGATATAGATAACTTTCTTCTTGGCCAACAATTGCATTGATAATGTATTTCTATGTTCAACAACTGTTCTAAGCAGGCAGGTCTATCACAATTATTGTCTATATTTTCCACTAAGCACTCGATCGTTGGTTGATAAACAAATTCAGAAACGACTAAATCGAAGGAAAAATCTTTTGAACAATATACAGTTCAGTTTTAATGTTTTACTTGATAAAATTAGTCGTATAAAACTTAAATTAATACAGGTATTTTCAGATAAGTTTTAAACTAGATTAACAAACTAATTGAACTCAAATTCTGTTTTGCATTACCAATCAATCCGATGTCACAGTTCATTTAACAAAATGAAATACTAGATATTTTTATAACCGGTTATCTAATAAACAAATGGTTTCTTAACTAATTACATTAATATCACAAAAAAAAATGTCAACGTATACATAACATTTTAGTAAAGTGACTTATATCTTTTTGTTCAATTGCTCTTTTTTAAAGTGTTCTATCGTTCTTATCAGCTGTTTTATTGTTCATTTCATAAGTCACTTGTATTTCAACTCGACTCCACCACCAGCTTCAACAGTATAAGTAGATCTTCCATAATATATTATACGCCAAGCAACTGTAATGGAAAATATTTTCAATGTACCCCATTAGCGCAGGATCTCAGTCCGTCTGTAATTTGGAGCCACTTTTTTTAATATTCGTTCTTGGTCTTGATGGGGTTTTGACTGTCCATCGCGATCTTTATCTGGGAGCATAATAAGAAGAGACAGACATTACTTATATTTCATTTAACGTCAGATTTGATCGAACTGACGCGATAAGATGCCTGAGAGGGTAAGATTTGTTTGAGTCATTAATAATGTATATTTTTTATATTTGTCCCGCTTTTTTATTATTTTGAGGCCTCCCAAATGAATGTTCAGTTTATATTTATGAATAGTGACCGTAACACGAACAAACTTTTGTAGTTCAAAGATTTGATATTGTTTCTAGGATTAACCATTTTAACAGCAATCGTGTCTTCTGTAGATTTAGTTGATTTATTTTCAATGTTTTCGTTGTAACTTGGTAATTGCCTTGTTAATTTGTATCTGGTGTCGGCCTCTCTGATGTTACTAAAGTTGTTGGACTGGTACCGGAATCCGTCATCATACGATGTCGATCGTGGCTCTCAATTCATTTTAGAATAAAGATATCGCGTTCATTAGATATTTAAAATTTATTGGAAGTAATTTCGGCTTCGATATTACAAGATCAGGTTTTTATTTAATTGGAACACTTTTTCTCTATATCTATCTCTGTTACGTGTAACACATTTGTATGATTTTTAATGTTTTAAATATTACACTAGTTGTCTTGCTCTTTATAAACACAACACATGTTATTATTATCAGGATTTGTTAATCTGTATATTGCTTTTTTTATATTATTATCTATACTAAAAAATCGTAAGATGAACAACATTTTTAGCTGCTATGAATACATAGTATCTTAATATCTGTTAATTGACCTGGCAGCTAGTAAAGAGAAAAGCACTTTTGACCTAATCTAATAAAAAAAATTGTTTTTTTTTCTATAACACCGGTCCAAAACATAAATCTATCATATATTTTCAAAGGCACGTCCATTATTTAATAATACTTCAAAAACTTAATACCTCTAACGTGGGTGTTTGGACTAGCCTGTGTGTACTTTGGAACCGGTCTGTTCGTCAGTCACAACTCACAACACAATATTTGCGTGACGTTGGCAAGTTCGCGTTGTTCTCTTCGACTTCATTCATAAATTTATTCATTGCTTGACTTTCTCTTTGAATATGATAAATTTGTTTTTGGACTTTGGCTTTAAAACAATTGTCTAAGTCAATTTTCTTAAATTGATAGTGTTGAATTTTTTTTTCCATATATTATCAAACAAGCCCATAAATAAAAATGATAGTAAGTAACTGACCTAAAAAACCAAAAGTATGACAGTTAAAGTTGTTGTCAATCTTTTTTAGCTGTTTACCAATCTATAATTACGTTTTATATTAAATACCAACTAGAGGGTGGCCGCAAAGGCAACATTCATAAATTTAGAGGTAGGTAGTCTAAAATGTTGTATCAAAAATGTACTTACTAAATCCTTTCCAAAAATGTTGCACACCATTTTCATATTTTCACAACCATTCGTTTGAACTGAAGCCCACAAAATAGCTAACACAGATCTCATTCTATATAAATGCAAAAAAAACTTAAGTTCTCACTTAATCATAATTTGAAGGTACAGAAAAACTATTGGTAATTCTTAACTAAACAAGACAAATTTAAACGCATTCATAAATTTACACATACAATTTTTCAATGTAGAAAAGGGACCATAATTAGTGATTATTCCGAACCTGACCCGGTCGCGGGGCAGGTTAGAAACTTGAAAAAAATGTTATATTTGTTCCGAACGTAACCCTCTTCCTATTCTGACCCGACGCGACGTCTCGTTCCTATCATAACCCGAATTGTGCAGATTGGTTATTCTCTCTAATCTTTCTCAAAACAAAAAGTACATATGTGTCAAATCAGTATTTAATATTTAGTATCCGACTTGGATAGGTTAGGTTAGAAGGCTAATGCGGGAGCGGAGCGGAGCGTAGCTCCCGCATTAAGCCTTCGTGCTTATTTTTTTTATAACCATGCAGAAATAAGTTATTTTCTAAGCTGTTTGATTAAATAACTAGGCAAGTAATTAAACGTATCTACGCAATTCGGGTTATGATAGGAACGAGACGTCGAGTCAGGTTAGGAAGAGGGTAACGTTCGGAACAAATATGACATTTTTTTTCAAGTTTCTAACCTAACCCGCGACCGAGTCAGATTTTCGGGTCAGGTTCGGAATAATCGATAGTTAATCCTAAGTGACTATAATTTGACTTTTAATAGCATTATTTCATCATTAGTAACATATTATAATGTTGATGATGATGATTATAGTATACATACGTCCTTCAATCATGCGTAATTGTTAATTTTTAATAAGGTTAATAAAATGTATGTATACTTATTGATACTCGCTGTTATCAATATCTTAGTATACTTAGAGCCTTCGTATTTCTGTTTGTAAATGTTAATAGTTAACAGCTTAAATATTATATAGCTTAGCACCTATTAATTCTGGTGACAACCTTTACAACTGAATACACCGGCCGTAGTCGCCTACTGATACTTTAGCTCCCTGACTCAACGTCGTCGCTTCAGATAGCCATTTCGTACTTTAGTACCTAACTACATTCATTTGGAATACACACACTATACTTTCATATTCAGATTCACTATCAATTGTAGATGAATATTAATAAATACTTTACATATATTGTTATTATACGAGTATTATAGAGGCATTCTCTAAACAATACAAGTAGTTCATTCTGTTGAAAGGAATACTCTCTCACAGTCATAAAATGTATGTAATAAGCAACAACTAAGCGTGTTTTTGTGTTTCCAACAACTGAATATGTAAAACTGGCGAACCTGCGAGCTCAAGAGCAAACTAAAATGCGTATATAACCCGTGTAATTGCTATGGGTCGTTACTCCTTTTTAGAATTCCGTATAGAGTAATGGGTCCACACATAACTATCAATCGGAGTATTCCTTCCCGGGTTTATTGGTGTGATGTGATTGGAATAACCAAACCTAATTAAAATTAACATCACAAAACATAAATTCAAGTCAATGAACTAATTCTCATTAAGTATTACAAGAAGATACAAAATAACATTATGTACAGAAGTTGCTGAATACTAACACGTTTACAAACGATCTACATTGAAATAAACCAATAAATAATGTATGTATTATTTATTTTTTGTGATCTTCAGAAAACAAATTTAACATTTTCCAATTTATGTTTATTATTTTTTGGAAAGTTTTGGTACCAACACCTACTAACAGCATTTTAATACTCATGACATTCAAATATAACTCCACGAACTGATATGATGTTATCGATTTCCATCATAAATATGTAAGTAATCGAATTTTGAGTTTACTTATATTTCATGCCTGCATTGGTTTGAAAATGAATACTAATACGTATATACTAGTTACTATCACTGCATAAAGATAAAAGATATTCTTTACAATAGGGCTGCAATACATATGTAAATTTTTTATCAGATGTTTAACCTAAAGTGAACCTAGTAATTGTTGTTGTTTTTGTAAAGTACTGTAATATACTGTATCTTTTCTAAAATCCGTTCAGCGATCAAACTATGGACCTAAATTACCAACTTAAATGACCAACATTTATAAAAAACTTCACTTATAACTATTTTTTAAACGTAGTATTTACGTGACGCATTCTTAGAATGACAAAACCAATGAATTATTTTGAAGTCATCATCATTACACTAACTCAGCCAAACTTATTATTAGATTTTTTGTCGAGTTTCTCATGATTACTGAGTGTGGTCATCTATACTATTAAAAAATTATAAATTAGTTGTGTATGTACATTGGAGATATTTAATAAAACGAACGGACGAACGAAATGAACGTATCTGAGCACCAAAATATTTTTGTTTGGAATTCTTGTCTGGTTGTCTGTATGTTCGTGATGGAGGCAAAAACTACTGAACGGATTGTGATGTGTAATTTTCTTGACCTTTCTAATATAAAGGAGATATGACCCAAAAATGATAACCGACCTCCGCGCGGGTGGAGCCGCGGGCATCAGCTAGCTCTCAATATTTTTGTCTAACTTGCCGTAGGTTTTTTGAATGAATTATTACTTTTATCATCTAGTTTTAGTAGGTTTTCATTTATTAGGAGGTGAAACGTTCGCGCGGGACGTGATACACATACACGCGGGACAGCCTTCGGGGTGACGGCTGTCCCGCGTGTATGTTTCAACCCCCTTCCTGCCTTATCCCATTTACCAAGCTAGTCTCAAGTTGATATGTGTATGCATGCATATGCATGACTGAGTATCATTCTAGAATCATACGGGTCTTAGACTTTATTCCATTTTGACTTGTGGATGAAACCATAACGGGCTATTATCATGATTATACGGTACTCAAATTACTTCCTTTATAAATTCGCAGGCTGACCTCGCATCACAATCTTTCTGCACATAAAAGCTATCGTTTTGCAATTAAAAACTCCATTTTTATAAAAGAAAGATTAGTTATTAATGAACTGTTAGTCGTATGGATTGTTTTCAATCAGTTTACAATTATTCCTTAGGTTTTAAACAGTCTTGTTATAATATTTCAAAATATCATGATTCAACAAACTGCCTTATGTGTACCTATAATTTAACTTCTAATAAGCTTTGATGCCACAGAAACAGTTTAAATTCATATGAAATACTTTTCAACACCATTCCTCTATAGTCCATTCAACAGATGGTTACTAGTAATCCGATATAGCTGATGTTAATAATATTAATCGCAGCGATTGGCCACAAAGTGATTTTAACCTAATCCAATCAGTTCCAATGGAACTCCTATTGAATGTGACCAACTTAACATGACCTTCTTGTCTCCCCGCACGTTCATGATAATATATAGTAAAAAGGGAAGTTAAAAGAATAAGTGGAGGCCTCATAATTATGGTGATGTTGATCGTACACTTCGCATGTGACGCTGTCGGTATCGCCTTGAGACTAAAGGCTCATGTTACCCGGATCACGTTCAAGGCACGTCTGAGCACACCAGTATAATGGTCACTAAGAAAAGAAAAACTATCACACCAACTACATAGCATTTTGCACAGTTATTGTATTAAGTTGACATCTGCTAATTTTAATTAGTAGCGGACTATGAATGGCTGGAGATGACTAAAAGCCGTTCCTCTTATAATAAATGAACGCCTCCAATTCCAACCAAAACCCGTTTCGAATACCTAAGTCTTGTTATGTAGGTACCATAAATAAAGTGCGTTTCATATTATGCTACTAGTAAACTTTGTATCGAATTCACTTTGCCATAAGGGTGTATATAACTAAAACATTTTTTATTCTACTATCATAAATTCGTTCCCAAGAAATACCTGTATCCAAATCTGATCTTGAAAATGACATAGGCAATTAATTTTATTCTCTTTGTTATAGGTACATACATTCAAAAGAGAAACCGTTCAAGTGCACAGAATGTGGAAAAGGATTTTGTCAATCGAGGACTCTGGCGGTACATAAGATCCTTCATATGGAAGAGTCTCCACACAAATGTCCAGTATGCAGCCGAAGTTTCAACCAACGCTCCAACCTCAAGACACATTTATTAACTCATACAGATCACAAGCCTTACGAATGTAACTCATGTGGGAAGGTATTCAGAAGGAACTGTGATTTAAGGCGACATGCACTGACACACGCTGTCGGTGATGTGCCAACGGGTGATGTTTTAGATGTAGGTGAGGAAGATATTGGCAGACCTGGTTCACCAATTGAGCCTGGATTCGACGATGAAGATCCTGAACTATCATCTCCAGAGCATTCCCCCGTTAGACGGGCACGTTCCTCATCTATTGAAAGTATCGGAAGAGAACAAAGCGAAGAAAGACCACGTCGGACATCACCGTCCCCAGTAGAACGTACTCATTGTCATCACAATGATCAGAGAGATAGAGCTAGCCCATACACAATGCGTCCACAATATCAGGACAAACATCGTATGCCATCCTCAGATCTATACGAGAAGAGGCGTTTCACATCTGAAGAAATAATTGAGAAAGAAATGCGCTATTCAGATATCCCTGAACCACCAATGAGACATCCTCAGTTACAAATAAGAAGAGATCTTCACCAAGTTACCCCACCGGACCCAACAAAAATAAGTCAAATGGTGAGTCCACCTGTGGACCCTGGGCCATCAAGTATGTATATGAGTTCATTCAGGAAGAGAAGCCATCCTCCGGATATTGGTGAGAATGTGAGAACCTGTGCTGCAATTTATAGAGCTCGATCTCCCGAACCGACAAACTTGACAATGCCACGGCAACCGATAGTAAACACGGATGTAGTAGTAGGAATTTCTCCTTCAATGATAGGAATGCCTTCATTTCATAAATTTGGACTCCCAATGCCACCACCTCATCCTCAAATGGCATTTGGTTCAGTATCTCACACAGTCCTGGGACCACAGCAAACTGTAGCTCAAGATTTGATAGTAAAACATGCACCGCCGAAAGACACTACTCCAAGTACTTCAACAACTGTCACTAATTGTAAAGATGTTCAGAAAGATCTTGAAGAAGGCAGTTCAAGTTTCATAACAAGCGGAATAAAGAATATCATTGGAATACAACCGCCAGCTAATCCGAAACCTGGTACAAGTCAAACTACTGGTCCGAAGAAAGGTTTCAGCATAGAAGATATTATGAGACGCTGATGAAATGTTCGTAAGCAACTCTGTAGATTAAAACTTGTTGAATTTCAGATTGCATTAACGTTTAGCAATCGATATCGTGTAGCGTTGACTTATTACGTTTTAGCTACATAGTGGAGAGGACGATGAGTGGAAAATATTCCATCACATTTGTATGTATGATAGATGTGCAGTGATTTTGAACGATTGTAAAAATGAATTTTTAGACGAGTATTAAAACATGACTTTGTATTTATATCTAATTTTAATTTAACTATAATGAAAAGTATTATTAGTCCAAGTTTCGATTATAAATACGCAATGTAAAATTACTAGAGGTATGTTTGTACGTATTTGCAACGTGGATTTGGTTTTCGTAAAGATCTCATAAGGTTTGTTTGTGCAGTGTTTTGTTTACCTCCAAATTTTAAGAAAAATGAATTAGTTTATCGAAAATTAGGCAATATTTTTTTAATTTTGGTGTTTTATTGTTTAATAGCGACGAATGAGAAGCTGTTTGGATAATTTTTATTCTATTCCATCAGTGCTGGTTTTGGAATTATTCAAATTGATAGTAATTTAACATTAGGATATAGATTTAAACTATTAAGAATTGACTGGTTCTTATTACAACTGTTATTTATTATTTAGTTAATCTATAGTTTAATTATTATTGATAATCTTAACTCTGTCGGGCAATAAGCAGTTTAATAATAATCGTGATTTAATTTAAGATATACATTTTAAATTGTAAATAATAGATGTTATTATATTCACTTTTGAAATAGTTAATTATTGTTATTCAATCAGAGACAAATGACAAATTGTTAAACAAGCAAGTACAGATATTTTATAAAAATCTTCAAGAACAATATTTCTATGATTGTAGTAATATTATAAGTAAAGTTGAAATTTTCATGATAATCATAAAATTCTTGCTCAGGTGTATTTAAGTGAATAACTATGTATGTACATTAGTATTTTTATATTAATAAATTATGATCACAGAAAAAAATGTGTTTTATACAAACCATACACAAACAAACAAACCATAGAAAAAGACTTGTCAGTTAACGGCTTACTGAATTCATATTTAAACAAATCATTATTATATTATTACTACGTATACTGAAGAAGAAAGAAAGAAAGTGTCACTGGACTCTGAAACCATTACACATTGCAGAGCGATCAGCTTAAGAAATAGGTAATTGTTTGGAAGAAAACAGATTGCTATGTCACAGGATACACATTAAAGAAATAAAACTACAAACACTCTCTCTACTCTGATGTTCTTACAAAAAAAAAAGTTAATAACTGAAATAAGAATTGAAACTAAAATTCTTAGATATGAATTGTGACAAAAGATTAGGAAAGCCACTGTAGGATACAGGAATACTTACCAATTTGAGGTTTCCTTAAACATAAAAAGTAGAATATTATTTTCTAACAGAATAGAATCTCCAGACGCAGTAGAAACCGTATAATGTAACTAGGTAACACTCTTGGAAAGGAATAGCAAAAGCCAACAGCATGTGGTATTCCCAGGCGGTCACCCATCCAAGCACTAACCACACCCGATGTTGCTTAACTTCGGTGATCGGACGAGAACCGGTGTATTCAACGTGGTATGGCCGTTCGCGATTACTATTTCAAATTTATGATACTTATTATTGACTACTATTCTTCTGTATAAGTATTTAATTTTCCTCAATTTCATTGCGGTTTCAATCTGCACATATATATTAATCCATATAAGTCAAAATGCATTGCCGAAATGTATGTATTTGGATATATATATATATTTCTTAACGGGAAGTAGAGATGTCAATAGGTCTCGAGTTCGATCCCGAGTCGCCCCGGGGACACACCTATGACTTTTCGTAGTTATTTGTGCATTAAAAAATGTTGAGTATCGCACGCTTAGTAATATGCCAGGTAGATGTCAATAGGCTTGCCTCCTATTACATTGGGACCTAAACATAACTGGCGAATCGTGGGTGTTCAATACACCTCTGCCTACCCTTTCGGGGATATAGGCGTGAAGTTATGTTATGTTAAGTAGAGATGTAGAAAAAAAGAAGTATATAAGTATGTTTATCCGCATTCTGGTACCCATAACACAGGCTAGTTGTGCTGAGCGGAGCGAAGCTCTTATACGTGGCTAATCCGTTTGGTCGAGACTGTACTCCTCCGGAACCACAATACCGATCTTGACCAAATTTGCCATGGTGATAGTGTAGACACCGCTGAGTGTTTAGAGGGGGGGTTCAAATACAATGTACCATTGAGGAATAATCATCGAAAAACAGTTTCACGAGCGCGCGGCCTTAGCTATGCGTGTGACCGTAGTAAGATGCCATATTTTTCAAGTAGGAGTCCTGCTCGCTCAGCTCAATTTATTTCAGTCGCACCCTGCACTGAATTCCTAGTTTAACTATGCTTACTTTGGATCTAGAAAGCGCTATGTAGAATGTCGTAGAAGGATGTAATAATTAGCGTAGCGGACTGCTTTTGGTACTATGTAATGTGACCTATTACCGCCAAACGAACAGCTTTTCCGAGCTACTGAGAATTTCACAAAACTATCACGTTGCTCGATCTGGGAATTGAAACTGGAACTTCACGTAATATAGTCGCACCAGTCGCACTCACTAATACTTCGCCAAAGGAGCAGTCAAATAATGTAAGTAACTTAACAAGTAAGGTTCTAAAAATTCCATAGGAGACAACAAAAAGAAACCTCCATCAAACTTAAAACCTATCTACGAACCACCCCGGTGTCTGAAGACCCGAGACGGCGTGCGGTTTTAGTCAGTTCACGCTCGACATGATCACCCCTGCTGGCTGGCGGGGGGGTATCCGAGGGGATTTCCGCACGATAAAAAAAAACAGGGTATGACTTATTTTTTTTTAAATATACGGTTCTTAATACAAGCTGCCCTCTCGGGGTTAGAGGATTAACGGTAATCGCTCCCTTAAAAGCTAAGATCATCATGATTCTCCGAGACTTTTTCCCTTTAGTTGGGGTCAGCTTTTCAGACTAACTACGAAGTGGTCGAACTTTGATATTTTCCGTGAAGCAACTGCCATATGACTTCCACAACCCATTGGCGACTGCCTTTAACGACTGCCATAGATGTTCGTATGGCAACAGGGACCGATGGCTTAGTGTGCTCTCCGAGGCACGGCTTGAAAGCTAAGATAACCCAATGCATAGGGAAAGGTTGAATAGGAGAGTGGATTTCAAGTTCCAAGGGAGAACGCACTACAAACTCGAAGCAAGTCAAAACCGGGTAAGTTGTGACGGGTACTTAGTTGGATTTTTGGTAAGAATATGTATTAAGTATGAGCAATCTGCTCAAAAATTCATGCAATTCCAAAGTACATAAGTACCACCGTCGAAGGAAATCTTCCGATATTTTTAACAATGTTCCGAACGGTAACGTTCACTACGAAATTGTGGACCGTAACTCTTCTTCTTGAAAATAAAATCGTTTTTGTAATATTTTTTTGATATTTTTAAAACCATGATTCACTATTATGTGATCCTTATACTGATTTACAACCTTGTATTCAGAGGTTTGTTAAATGTAACACGTAGCAATTAACTACCGACGTATGACGTCATTAGTTAGTATAACGAAATTGAAAAGGCTTGACCTTATAATCATTTCGCTACACCATTTTGGTGTAGTTTGGGTATGCATGAATAACCTTACTCTGCTAAATTACTTCAGGTATTAAAAGTTTAGACATCATGATATGTTTTAGTATTAATATGGGATCTATGAGCATAGATAAAAAGTACATATTCCTCTTCAGCTAATTTGGCGCAGAATACTTTCATACACACAAAACGGTTTTAGTTTTAAATTTATTACTAGCTGTTGCCCGCAGCTTCAGCCACGTGGAATTCTGGTCATGTTCCCGCTACCCATGGGAACGTATACCACCACCACAAGCTATATAAGATACACAATTCTACCATACATCATCTTGTTATATATAACGAATATATTTATCTCAAAGGGTTTAGACAGCTTTTTTGTTGAAAGCAAACAGACGGCTTATTTTTTCTCCGACCCCTTTAACAAATATCATAATATTTTGGCCAGTGTATAAAAAAATCGACCTGGTAAAAAGCGCAGGGACTTGGTGGATGCAGGCCCCTACAGACCGGTCGAATTGGAACTCAATGGGGGAAGCCTATGTTCAGCAGTGGACTTCCTACGTCTGATATGATGATGATGATGATACAAAAACTAGACAAATTATAAACTAAAACCTTCCTCGAGAACTACTCTATTCATTGGTGCAGTAGTTTGTGAGTTTATCACAAACAGACAGACAGACGCGGCGGAGGAGGCGAGAGGAGGAGTCGTTTTATAATGTAGTGATACTGCTAAGGAGTGAAATGCCTTGCTCGAGTCTGTGTTGCCAGATTTACTCTAGAATTCAAGACGCCCACGTTATAGTAAAACCTGGGCGTCTTCAAGTCTAGAGTGAATAGGTTGCTTCCACACAAGCGTGCTCCATCATCAAACACATTATCACTTACCAACAGGTGAGATGGTGGTCAAACGCGGGCATATCGAAATATAAATAAATAGGTTTTAGCCTAGTCTACTTCGAATTTCTTGCAAGATAACGAGGGTTTGTCTCAGTAGTCCGTTTTAACAACCACTCTCTTTCTTCTGCATATTAGATCACCTTTGGTGGCTTGACCCGCGTGGAATTCTGATCCGTCGTCTGATCTGTCCCACCAACCCATGGGAACCCATTTCTGGAATAAAAAGTCTATGTGTTATTATAGACTACAATCTATCCCTGTACCAAATTTCAGCCTGATCCATTTAGCCGTTTGAGCATTTTTTAGTAACAAACATTAAAACATCTTCACAAACTTTTACATATATCATTTTAGTAGGAGTAGGACCGTCAACATACATTGCTATGTGGATGATTTTCTGTGGGTGATATCACGAACAAGCCACGAATAAGCAGGCGGCATCTTGTCACGAACTTGAACTTGACCGGGTTCTGGTTGGCACCTCATCGTAATCAGCAATATCAAATGTACTATCAAGCTACTTCACTTTTGATATTCTTCATCCTGGAGTTCTAAATTAGTCTATAGAATCTCCAGCCCTGGTCACTCAATACAGGAAAATTTATGTCATTGTTAACTTTATCACTCTGCACCTAAATACCCATCTAGTAACATATTACAAATAGTTATTGAGCTGAGCGAAGCGAAGCTTTTATACGTGGCTAAGCCGTTTGGTCGAGACTGTACTCCTCCAGAACCACAATACGGATCTTGACCAAATTTGCCATGGTGATAGTTTAGACACCTCTGAGTGTTTAGAGGGGGTTTCAACTGTTCAAATATAATGTACCATTGAGGAAAAATCATCAAAAAAACAGTTTCACGAGCGCGCGGCCTTAGCTATGCGCGCGACAGTAGTAAGATGCCTTATTTTTCAAGTAAGAGTCCTGCTCGCTCAGCTCAATTTATTTCAGTCGCACCCTGCACTGAATTCCTAGTAATAGCAGGGCAAAGATGAAATATAAGCTCTGAAACCATCGTTGCTTGGATAGAAATGCTGTAAGTGCGGTATTGCGTAGACTTCTCCTTTGGACTATTTTTTCTGTTTAGTCACTATTCCATATATAATTCAATTAAAAGTTGAACCATACGTGTTTCATTTTTATTCCCGGAATAGGTTACCAATAGAATACGTAACCCATGGGGGTTGCGGGAAAGGGATTAGAATTCCACACGGGCGAAGCCGCGGGCAACAGCTAGTCACCATCACTACACATTATAAAACA
Source organism: Cybosia mesomella (assembly GCA_946251805.1). Classification (NCBI taxonomy): domain Eukaryota; kingdom Metazoa; phylum Arthropoda; class Insecta; order Lepidoptera; family Erebidae; genus Cybosia; species Cybosia mesomella. Next base: position 9,729,615 of record OX276406.1, read on the forward strand.
AAGGCCTCCGCCGCGTCTGTCTGTCTGTTCGCGATAAACTCAAAACTACTGCACCGATTTTCGTGTTGTTTTTTTACGAATGGATCTAATTTCGAGGAAGGTTTTAGTATATAATTTGTCATGATTTGTATACATTGGTTAAAATATAATTATATTTGTTAGAGGTGTCGGAAAAAAATAAGCCGTCTGGGAGATTTCAACGAAAACCCTGCCGAGATATAACAAAATGATGTATGGTGGAATTACGTATCTTATATAGGTAGATGTTGTGGAATAGGTTCCCATGGGTAGCGGGAACGGGATCAGAATTCCACTCGGGTGAAGCCGCGGGCAACCGTTAGTATTATATAATTTACAACCTTTACTGCTACTGTATATTATAATAACAACGGTATGTAACGCAAAATACATATTGTCTGCTGCCTACAACATACTACTTGCCATCAAAAAATACTTTAAGAACTTCAGTGATATCGCAAAACGTTGCGAGCTGTTATTCAGATAATACAATCACATATATTAATTCTTTGCAAAACAACGACTTCCCTTATAAGCAAAAAGGTGTTTCTTTTATGGTCGTCCGTTTTACGATCTCGAACCACCGTCTGCATGGCTACTTGCGACTTTATGCAAATTGACCGCCAACTAAGTAAAAAAAGTGTGTAATAAAATGTTCAGAGTGTGAGACTGGGTTCCGCGACATGCGTGCTTCAATGATTTTTGAAATTTTATGGCGCTTAAAATTTTGTGGACTCAAATAACTTATGGTCGAATTACGTTGACTATATTACGTATCCAGAATTATTTCTTATTGTCATCTGTCTTGAGTTTCATACTTCAACTTTTAATCACAGTGACCTAAACTTTTTTGACCTCAAGCGTAACTTGTAAAACTGCGTCCAAGATAACTATAATTTATTTGATCAATTAGATTCGGCAGGTAAATAAATAAATATATTGCGACATTCTACACAGCGCTTTCTTGACCCAAGATAAGCATAGATTAACTAGCTTGTTTTATGGGTTCCAGAATGCGGATAAACGTACTTAGATACTTTTTTTTCTTTTTTTTTGTAAATATATACATATTATACATAGAAACACCCAGACCAATGCAAATAAACATATTCATGCATACAAATATTTGCACTGAGCAAGAATCGAACCCGCGCCCCTGACGTAGCAGTCGAATGCACTACCGCTACACCGCAGAGGCCGTCAAGGTATAAGATTAGTTGTTTGTATAAATTTAATTTAATTTTTGTTTTTAATGTTTTTTTTGTGTATTTGGTAGATATGAGAGGTCGTATTTTTCACTCTCCTGCCCCCAATCCTCATTTTGTAATAGCGAATTTTTATATGAACAATATAATTTAACCTTTATCATTGACGTGAAGTATCTTGTCTCTTTGTACAGTGTCGTGCCACATTTTCATTCTAAATTTATTTAGTTACGTGCGATTCCTTTGATAATTTATATGGCAGAACAACGTTTGCCGGGTCAGCTAGTTATTACATAAAGATATGGTAAAAATATAACATGAACCTAGATAGTTAGTATCTTCGTCTTAATCACAAAATAAGTCTTCAAACTCCATATCTAGTGGGTTTAGTCTAAAAATATCTAAAAAATATGTGATCTCACTATTACTGCGAGCAGTCAAAGCTCTCAAATTTTAAATTCGCATCGGAGTGAAAGGCCCCTTTACGATTAATGCCTAACGATCATTTAGAACATGGAACTTTTTTATTGATACCGATTTCACAGCGCAAAACGATAATTGAGAAGAATTTGAGACTCACGCGACTATATCACTGAAGGTCTTGCGCATTGTGCAAAAACGATTGATGCACTTGTTAAAGATAGATGTCGAGAGTAATATATTAAGTATTTGTTATCCTGTTCAACTTTAGGACTTTAGCATGAATATGATAGCTATTATTAGTAGTCATTTCATTCATATAAGCGTACTATAGTTTACCTTCAGTTTCGTGAAATTCTGTTCCCGCTCCATCATCCCATGTAAACCTACTCCAGGGATAAAAAGTAGCCCATGTGTTATTCCAGACTATATACATTCCTGTACAAAATTTCAGCCAGATCCGTTCAGCCGTTTTTGCGTGAAAGATTAACAAACAATAATCTAATCAACAAGACAAAAAATGTTGTGGTAGACACAAAGTCAAGTATAACAAGGACAGCCAGCAGAGTTGGTAGGTTAGGAAGATTATGAGTTTATTTTTTATATTTTGGCATAAAACCTTTCGCGCGACCTACAGCCGAATTAGAGACAGCCGAAGCACAAACTTTGTACTCTTACAATTTTACCTATAAGCTTTTTTAGCTTCACCTGTCCTGATGTTTGTCATCAAATCTTGCAAGTTAAATTTGATATACTTCCTGGCTATATTGTATCAAATGCAATATTATAATAACATGGTGTTGATCTGATGATGGAGCTGAAAGGTGGTCATAGGAACTTCGCAATGTAACGACACAACCTCATCGAGTTTGGGCTCGTTTGAAACGTCTTGACGGGTAATTCGTCTTTCAACGGTAACCAGGATCTGATGAAGGTTCTGTAATGAAACGACGCAACCCCATCGAGTTTCGGCTCGTTTGATTCGTCTTGACGAGTAGTTTGTCGTTCAATGGTAAACTAGGGTTTGATGATGGAGCTGGAAGTTGGTACTAGGAACTCGGTAATGAAATGACGCAATTCCAACGAGTTTCGGCACACTTCATTTTAAATTTTTATTTTTTAAATTTAATTTAATTTTTTTTACTAACAAGAACATAATAAAAGTTTTTTTTAAATTGTTTTAAGCCACTCTTTTAATCATCCTTTCCATATTTTGGTTTTTACAGGACCGACTACCGACTCATCTGTCAACTTCGAGAGGCATGCCTTCGTCATAGCCTCGTCCGTCAGTCAGCAGATGTATCGGCTTACAGGTAAGGTTCGCTTTCGCCCTTTAGATCTTGGTAGGGCTCCATAGACCTACTGCGTCATGCGTGTATACAGCAGCTTTTCTACGCGCAATTTAATCAATGACATCATCATTTATTACAATTTTTTTACAAGTTTATCACTAATTGCCACGAAGGTTATTTCCTAATACGAAAATTAGTAGAGCAATTAAATCAATTTGTACGATTTTCTTACAAAATGCGCCAGTTCAGTTTCCGGTTTGCATCGATTTAACACCAGATGGTAATTACAATTTTTGCATTTGGTACCACGATTTCGCGATAGAGCGGAAATATGAACTTGTAGCATTCTACTTAAAGATAATAGTAATTAATAAAGCATTCACGCGAAATCAGTATTTAACCAATTAAGCGGTGACCACGAATTTACGATTGATACGTAACGCGGCCGCCAGAATGATATCGGTGGTCTTCATCTTAATTACTCATGTAATTGGCGATGGAATCAATCTAACAAGTTAGGCTATGAAGTAATATCGAAAACTGCATAGATATTGTAGCAGTTTCACAGATCACCACGGAAAATACCTTTGAGTCCAGTTTATAGGTCTACATATTAGTGGCGATATCTCAATGAGTAAAGTTTTGAACTTGCGATTAAGAGGTCGTGGGTGCACTCTGGCCATTAAACAGCTAATGTGAATCCATTCTTAACACAAGTAGTTAAGTAAATTTTTGCTGAATTTGACTTTGTCGAGTCCTTCCATGATTTTCCAGGCCCATTTTGTCAATCAACGCATGTTCAAGCAGTATGCAGAAATTCATTCAGTTACTAAGACTTCTAAGTGCATTTCTTGCTTCCGTTCCTTTAACCCAAAGTTCTGTTTTCTTCTTCACTCTCCTATACCTATTACCTCTGGTGTGGCAAGCGTACGCTTGCAACACAAGAGGAAATTGATTGGAAATCGATTGCTCTAGACTTAGAGCAATCGATTTCCAATCTCAAACTCTAAAATTCATATCCTATAATAATGATAAGCGATTAAATTCATAGGAGTATTATTCACTTATCATTTACGGACATTATACATTTTAAGAAACGTAACTTTACCGTCATTTCAACTGAAACTTGAGATTTTGTATATTTCTCGAACAAATTTCTGTCAATAATTATTTACTTGTTGTAGCCAAGTGATATTGATAGCCGTCACACATCTTTATGGCTTATACTTTTGGGAAAACATTTAAAGGGTTCTTGTGTGTTTATAAGATCTGCTGACGCTGGCTCTAGACAAGTTTGGAGCGCTACGAGAATGAAGTCTGCGTTTAAAACAATTTCACATTATATACGCGTATAAAACTACATGAAATTTATGTAGGTACAGCACCTACCATCGAAGTTAACCGGATTCGTATACAATTCTGAATAATCGTAAATCTAGCTCGTGCTATGCATAACAAAGTAAACGACTTGATGTTTTTAAAAAACATATGTAGTGGAAATCCCGTATAGGTAATCTAAACCACTAAAGTACGTGATAAGAAAACTTAGCGAGACAGTAAGTTAAGCTTTTTATTACACCTTGTATGACTGTCTTATAGGACCAGTATATTCGTGTGTAACTCAGCGATGTGTCGGCGAAATGTAATAATTTTCTTTGAATCGGTCAACATACATTTTGTCCGGACGTGAGTGGACGCTTTGGCCATTGCGACAAGAGTCGGTACTTTACTGAAAAGTTTACGTTAGTCACAGTTGCATACTATATGTTCAACATAGTTGTTTTCTGAAAAGGTGAATGATGAACGCAGTTTTCGGAAATAATTATAAGTTTACCGTGCGCTAAAAAAATTGACAATGGGATGGATATAGAAGACAGTAGAAGAGGCTCAAGTCAATCATCATAATCATAACAGTGTTAATACCGGTTGCATCCATGGCTTGCACTTTGGAGTCCAGAGTTCGCGAAAATGGTAGGAACCATTTCTCTTGATTGGGCTCATCTTCACTTTTACGGTTGCAAATACCATTTGACATCTAAACCCCGAGAGAGCCTCTGACACAGAGCCTCGACTGACAATCAGCTGGCGTACAGGTTTGCAGGTAAGGTTGGCTTGGGGTGTGTGTTGGGTAACCTCCTCGAGTGTCGCTCCGATTCCGATCCCGCTGCAGTCCGGGGGGAACGGAATCGGAGCGGCCGGTTCACCCTGGGCGGCGGTCAATGGCTTCCCCATCATAGGGTTGGCATTGATCGTCGGCCAATACCCAACGTGGCAGGAACACATCGCTCTCCGTACTCCTCTGCTTTCAGAGGAGACAGGATGAGCGATGCTGTTAGTTGTGAGATGGCCCAGGGTCAGTCGGGGTGTGAGGGATATGCTCTATGGGTAACCTTACACCCCGGCGTCTGAAGACCCGAGACGGCGTGCGGTTTTAGTCGGTGCAAGCCCGACATAACCGCCCCCGCTGGCCGGCGGGGGGGTATCCGAAGGGATTTCCGCACGAAAAAAAAAAAAAAAAAGGTAAGGTTGGCTTAAATCAATATTTACTAATAGGTTACAATATTTCATAGTACGGGTGACAGAATGAAGAAAAAAAAAAAGAATGAGGATAAAGGTGACACATTTGTAAAATGAAATGTGTGTGTTCAGAATACTATGACGACATCACCTATTCCGGAGCATCAACTAAACAATACGTACATCAACATTAAAAATTCATTTCATTCAATGATGCGGTTGTGAAGGAAATCGTAGCCACAAATTTAATAGTACTGAATATCAAATGTTCTTGATTCATACAATACATAGAAGCGATTACCTTACGCTCTCGGTGAAAACCCCTTGTAGTTTAAAATAACATTTTTCGAAGAGAGGATAACAGTGAAGTCAAAGTCTTTATTATATAGTTAATATAGAATTGTTAGTAACCTTATGAATCCTAGTTACTGAAGTATAAAGAGATGCAAGTGTATATTTAAGTAGTTCAGTAAATGCAAAAATGTACATAAATAGGTATACCAAATAATTAGTACATTAATAACTGTCAATATCATGCATAACCCGATTGATATTGAGAGGGAGAGCTTAAGTCAATATGTATTGACTTAAGATCTCCCTTTCTTCCAGAAAATTTGGTAGATGAATGCAAATTCAAAAGGAAAAAACATTTAGCTGAGCGCTGCCAATTTTGCAATTTGGGCTTTCTATGCCCAAGTTTTACAAAAATTCATGACATCATGTAGACACTTAAACATTGCAAGTTTAACGTAAAATAGTTACAAATGTTAGACCCTACATTTAAATTTAGTACCAAGTTTGCATAGCAATAGGTAGAACCAGTATGACATGTAAAGACAAGTAATAACAGGCATTTCTGTTCAATCACTGTAAGTTACAATGTATATATTCATACATTTTGTCATTGGTTACAGTGCTTTCGCAAGCAGTGGTAAATGTAGCCCAAAACGGTGCTGATCATTCTCTCTTCTTGCAGGGGGGATACAATGAGCGCTAGCGTCACCTTCACAGAAGCAGCCCCATGTTTTCCATGCCTCTATATCTCAATCGAATATGCACACAATAAGTTGACCAATCCCTCTGCGACGGAATAAGGTTTAGTCAGAACAATATTAAGTCTGTTCAATGCTAGCATTTTTTTTAGCGTGTGGAAACCCTCACGGTCTTCACCCCATCGGTGCCGACGATAGGGTGGGCGTGTCGGAATCGGACCGACTCAAACCACATGGTTTCCTTCCCAAGTGTCCGGTGTCCGGGCACCCCGGGTAAACCCTTGAAAAGATAACCCCAGGGTTACTGGCGGACTTTGGCCGCCACCGCAGCCTCGCCTGGTGAGGTCGGGTTTTATCGCGCGTCGGTGAGTTGACAGGCATGTGTAAGACACACACGACACGCCTCCGCCACGGCCTGCTTCTATATCTAGCTTAGTAAGTCTTTCTTACTCACATTGAAGATCTTCTATGCTCAAGTCAACCTCACCTGCTAGCGGATACACCTGCAAATAATAAACGAGGTTCTGGCGCAAGGTTTCCTGTCGGGCTTGGTCAGATGGCATTCGCTCCCGTAAAAGCTAAGAAAAGTGAAAACAAGAGAAATAGTAGTAGAGCGCACCCCGGGTTCCAGGTTACAAGCTTTAGATGCAACCGGGACTAATGCTGTGATGTTAATGAATAATTACGTAAAAAAAAATATTATATCAAAAAATTACCAGTCACATACAGATGCTGTGACATTTTACTGACGTTGTAAGCAACGACTGCTTACTGCCAATAAAGATTTAACGCAGAAGATAAAGTTTGCGGACATATTATGTTATAAATCAACGTAAATAATTCAAAGAATAAACATTCATGGCTCTTTTTCATTCAATAGGTTTTTTAATAAGTAAAAATAAATGAAAAGATATAACCATTATATTTTGTACAACCTGCACTGCTTAGGTACTTTAATGTGTTTAGTTTGTGGGTAAAGCTTGCATGTCAATTTAAGGCATATAGTTTTAGTTTAACTTTATGCATAACAGTAAAATTAAATGGCCTTTTCACACGTGAATCTTCCACAACTTTTTGATATTATTAAATGGATAAAGTCCTCTGAATAAAACTTCATAATATGCAACGAGAATTCTACGAGAGAGAATAGGCAAACAAGTATTAAGCACTTCTTCTATATTCGAGAGCCAATCTCGGTTCCACCCAAAGGTTGTACTTTAGAGATAAGATCCGCTCTCCTACCTCCTTCTTTAAATAATTTGTATTATTCTGGCTTTCACGGGAGCGACTGCCATCTGACTCCCCAACCCCAAAGGTATGAGGGTGATAAATACTTTACGAACTATTGTCATACCTACCAAATATACGAAAACAACATTAAAATCGACAGAGCCGTTATGGAGGAATGCGACCACACACATCGTGACACGAAATTTTTATATACATTAGAAAATATTTAAATGGGTAACTATATGTAACTGTTTTATGCTGCACAATAAAACATTTTACGTATATACGTCATACCTGAAAGAACATTTAGTAGTGCCACTACTTTTAAGCACCTCTTATTTCCATTGAATTTCTGCAACTTATTTGTCATTGTTCTAAGGTAAAGTATTGGCACATAGGAAAATACTATCGGTAGTTGTGTTATCGACGATCTACAGAACTGGTCGTATTGTCCGGTGCCCGCCTGCAACTGGACCCGGCGAGGAATTCACTACAACTTTGAATATGAGAACATTTTTTTATTTCATTTCGATTTTTCATTCGATGTTATAAAAGAGAGGTTCAAAAATTAAATATGGGGTCATATGGTGAAATCGTGGGATATAATGCGACCTTAAGGTGAAGGTATCCGACAAATGGTGTTTTACATAACATAACATAACATAAACTCACACCTATATCCCCGAAGAGGTAGGCAGAGGTGCACCCACATTTCGCCAGTTTATGTTTAGGTCCCAATGTAATAGGTGGCGAGCCTATTGCCATTAACCGGGCACTTATAAACCTGCGATAAATACACACATAACTTCGAAAAGCATCGAAAAGTCATTGGTGTGTGCCATGGTAAAACCTGGGATCGAACCCGACGCCTCGTCTCAGCAGGCCATTACCCATACCACTAGGCTACCGCGGTTATTGGTGTTCTGTATATTTTTAATCGTATATGGGACATAATTAAATAGAAAAAAAAAATGGTATGTTAATTAATCTAGCAGTACTTTATTCAATACACGACAACATTTATTTTACTAACGGTTGAATAAAATGCTTTTAGTGGGTTCACCTCAAAGCAAAATATCATACGTCCAGATGGGTTTTATAATGAAGTTACAAACTACACAAGTTCATTAACCACTGATAAGCAGAGGTTCTGATCATGAGCCAATTCAGTCTCCAGGCTTCAGACTTTAAGTCGATCTCATCTCTCTTTTTTTTCTGTGATTCCTTTACATATACAGGTCACAGACTGACCGTCTGTGATTTAGTATGAAGACATTTTCAACGTTGATAGGTTAACAAAGTAATTTTTAGGGTTCCGTTGCCAAATGGCAAAAAACGGAACCCTTATAGATTCGTCATGTCTGTCTGTCTGTCCGTCCGTCCGTATCACAGCCACTTTTTTCCGAAACTATAAGAACTATGCTGTTGAAACTTGGTAAGTAGATGACCTAAACTACTAACTAACTAAAGCGTTGGTTGAGCCATTTATTAACTATGAAAATAGGATACCATACCGGAGATTTTTATTACACAATAAGTATAAAAGAAACGCAATATTACACATACCAGGATTGTATGCATACATTTTACACAATGCATGCATTTCGGAACACTAGAAGGATTTGGTATAAATATTGTGAACAAGTAAATACAAAAGACTGAACTGGAACATTGAACGTCGCCGACGTTCTGACTAGATAGCGTCTCAATAGAACGCAGACGTTTATAACTTCTCACTCTAATAAAATCTTGTGTTAAAAGGTACCGGAGTTCGCAGTTATTTAGTTAGTGCTGTGCCTCGTGTAAGTACGCGTTAGCTGAACGGCACTGTCCAGTGAATCACAAACGGTTACGTACCTCACTACGTCTACAGGGCTGTCGATAGTTTATTTATGACTTTAGTAATATTAACTAGAAAAAATCTTGTTAATTCTTTTTTTTTTTTTAATTACACGTAATATAATTTATAAACAAAGCCAAGTTTAACTATATAAGAGTTATTTACCCGCAAGTATAGGCAGAAAATATTACAGAGGTAAGCGTAGCGTATATACACTATATAGTGAACTAAAAGTATAACACAAAAAAAAACACAAAAAGTGTAACATTGAGCAAAAGAAATTGTAAAAGTAAATCAATAGATATACTTATATTATTCATTCAACAAATAAATATAATATACTATACATATAATAAAGTTATAAACATTCATACGTCCATATTTTATACATAATTATATTCAAATGTTATATACAAACAATAATAATAATAACTCGCCCACTGCTGCCTGCCTCGCCAGGATTATCTCGCCGCCTCTCCCTTACTCTAGGGTGAGGCGTGATATAGCTCGATCAATAATAATAAACAATAATAAATTCTACGACATTCTACACAGCGCTTTCTAGACCCAAAGTAAGCATAGGTTATCTAGCTTGTGTTATGGGTTCCAGAATGCGGATAAAGATACTTATATACTTTTTCTGTAAATACTTACATATTATACATAGAAACACCCAGACCAATGCAAATACTCATATTCATGCATACAAATATTTGCAATGAGCAGGAATCGAACCCGCGCCCCCTGTCGTAGCAGTTGAATGCACTACCGCTACGCCACAGAGGCTGATATATATGAAATGTTTTTTAGTTCTTCTTTTGAAGATGTCCAGACTGCGACTATTTCCGAAAAGTGGGCAGCGAAAAGAGCCTGAACAGTGAATGACCCGTCATAACAGTCAGAATTGTGTACAGGAGTATGAAGAGCAGAATGAAGGAGGAAAGGCGACAGGGTTTGCCCCGAGGTATGAGATACCCACCTCACCACTGACACCGGTGGGGTGTCCCCCAAAAAAAAAGGGATTTTTCTTTAAATATTAATATCTGAAATTCCTCCTATCTTCTCCAGCTAAGCTAACCTGCTTCTGTTAGGAGAAGGTTCACGTCGATAATGTAAAGGCCAGGATTCGAACACGGGATCTCTAATTACTACACTATTGTATCTCTAATTACTAGTGTATTAGTAACAGAATTTTTCAATAGCATGTTCGTCTAAGGTTTAGGATAATAATTGGTGGTGGTGGAAGGTGCCGATTCTGCTATTACTGTAGAACTCCAAAATACTACAAAAAAAATAATATATATAGGTATATATAGTTAGTCCTATATGAACAACATAAACTAAAAAGTATAAGTATCTACATCAAAACTCACATTGAGTGATATCTCTTTATAGTCGATCAGTTACCAAATAGAATGAAGAGTGAGTGAGATGCGCAACAGAAGCGGCACCAAGATATCTACTTAATTTCACTCTCAAATATTTTTATTTCGATATGGAATCTGCGCAACATAACTCTCATGTTTTGCATACAGGCTATAACAAATATTCGAATAACAACATAAAAAAAGAGTGCAACAAAATTCCTATACGGGGCGGGTAACCCTATCAGGGCCATCAAGCACCCGATACATTCTACCGCCTAATTAAAACGGTTCAGGAGACCCTTTTATCTACCGAAGATACGATTACGGCGCAACGACACGCGAACTCTCGCCATATTTCGGCCATTTTCGGCGTGTTTCTCTTCGCGATCCGTTTCGATAAAGTCCGAAAGACTGCGATTTTAAAATGCAAGATGCTTTAAAATAAAATTCGATCGCGAGAAAGTTAAAGTTAAAAAAAGAAATCATATCAAAAAGACAACTTTTTGATATGATTTCTTTTTACGATTATTGTGCGCAGTTACGAAATTAACTTTATGTAATTGTGATTAAAGGAGATGGGTGTCGGGTTCAGGTGTTAATTGAATCAATGTAGGTACTTTTATTCGATAGAGGTGACAATAGTCTATGGCCACCAAGTTACATTATAGTCAATTATTATAATCCAAGTCGTGGGTGTTCAACATGAAACGTAATCATCGATACCATTACGTGGGGTGTGTAGTTATTTGCTGCATTTGTAGTATAAAAATATTGATGTAGTCAAACATCACTGAAATCGTAAACATTACACATACTTTTATCGATTAGAAATCGATATAATATGTGCCAAAATGTTAGGGTATTTTGTTTTCAGTTAAATACTTTTGTTTTTTTTTTGGTATTGTGATCGATGATCATACACGGGTTCCGATCGCTTTGAGAATATTTAAAACTATCCTTCGACGTTACAACACAAGGTGCTTTGCACTTGTTTCAAGGACAGTCAGTATCTGCAAATAAGACGGGTATTTAATCCCTGCAGCTAAGTACGTTATGTGGAGGCTCCACATAATGTACTTATACGATATATTTCGCTTATACATATACTTAGGTATACGAGTACTTTATTTTCGAAATATCAAACTGGCCTATGTCCACTGAATTTAAAGTTTGAGAAATAAACGTGTGAAAAGGAATGTTTTGCTAGTAAATGTCATGCAGGTAAATCTTGTTATTGATCTCTTTTACATATTTCAATCAGCATTTTAATAGGAGAATTAACAGATACTCGAAAAATATGTAAAAAAACTTGGATTTGATTCTTAATTTGACCATTAAATTACTAATAAAAAGAGAGTTATAATTTTTGGAAATTATCATAACTAAACTAACGTTCTGTAATTAGTCGCAATTTGCAATGGACATGATAAATTAAACCAATTTCTGTTGCAACTTAATGGAATTGGAAAAAAATACATTTTTGGTAAATATTGTCACGTCTCCATTATGACATTTTGAAGTAAGCAATCTTGTGTTTTTTGAATGACATTTAAAAATCAATTTAAATGTCAAAATGTTAATATCAAAAGACTTAGGCTGGATTTCACCATTGACAATCGATTTCAATACATTGAGTTCTCACGTCAGCTGGGATTTCAACAGTAAAAGTTCGTTTAAATGAACCCAGTTGGCATGTTTTACTCAAAGTTTACGCAGTGTAAATAGAATTAAACCCTATAAATTCATCTATGAAATTTAGAATTCAGTTCAGTAATTTCAGTAAATTCAGTTTAGTTTTGATTGATCTCGGTTCCTATGATATAACTTAAACTATATACTAAGTATAACTTAAACTGAAACCTTAAAGAAATTATTTGAGTACGTAACCACAATCATTATTCAATCATTCAATCATTAATAGAAATCTCTAGTAATCTTTTCAAGTAGAGCTTCCTGGATTCAATAAATATAGTCTGGTAGACAGGATGTTGCTTTATAAAAACAGTTATAACGGTGGCATGTTTCATTAATTGCATCGGTTAGTGAGATGTAGCAGGTGCTCTGTGGGACTGGGAATGAGCAGGCCTTTTTCAAATTCTTAGTACTGTTACGCAATGGACTAGTACACTTTCCCAGGGCTAGGTACATCCCATTTCGCAACATGAGAGTTACAAATGGGTCAGTCAACTATTTTTTCTACATTTGGTAACTGGTAACCTAAGAGACATTTTAAGTGGTTATGCCTTGGTTGTGCCACGGGGGCATAACCAACCAACCCAGTATCTTGTCTAATAAACACAAAAATATTAACTGGTTTTGTAATATAACAATATATCACTAAAACAATATATATGTATTTACAAACAAAAATAACGGATATTTACTCCGTTCTAACCAGAACTTAGAGGACACCGAATTCACACGCTCCATGTTTCTATGTCCAGCAGTGGACTAGAATAGGTTGATGATGATGATGATGATGATGTTTCTTAAGGGCGACTAACGAGACGCAACCATGTCATCAAATTGGCAGATAGCGATTGCGTGATCATTAGTTATTCATACAAATACACATAGCCATGTATTTTAATATTAAAAGTTCTAAGGATTGTAACCAGCAGTACCAAAATAATTTGGGGACACTGTTTGTGCAATTTTATAATAGCAAAATGAAACGTCACAAATTAAATATGTAAATGCATTTTTAGAGCGTTATATATTGTTATAAAAATAAAAATAATTGCACTCTAGAACAATATTTTTAAATTTTTGCGTTAAGTAGTCACATAGCTATGAGATAGGAATAATTTGTATGGAATATAGGAATGTTTTGACAATAATATAATTTGAAGCGACGGTAGCTTAGTGGTTAAGGAGCCGACCTTACGATCGAGAGGTCCCGGGTTCGAATCCTGGCCATTACACTACCGACGTGAACCCACTCCTAACACAAGCAACTTTACCAATGTTGGAGGGTACCGACATTAATGACTTTTCTTAATAATGGTAATAAAACGGTCTCACCTTGCACTTGGACGGTGGTTCAGCACACAGTACGCCTTCTACAGATTGGAGAGGGCTGTTTCCCTCCATGTGTATTCACCTGATTTCGCGATAGATATATCCCTTCGGATACCCCCCCGCCGGCCAGCGGGGGCGGTTATGTCGGGCCGACTAAAACCGCACGCCATCTCGGGTCTACAGACGCCGGGGTGTAAGGTTGCCCATAGAGCATATCCCTCGCACCCCGACTGACCCTGGGCCATCTCCGGTTTCTAGATGGTCCCTTCGGGTTTGGGAACCTATTGTCTGCAGTGTGTTCGTCACATCGTCGCCTATTGACTTTTATGTCATTGTGTAATGTACTTAGATGTGAATGTAATGTAACTTACTTGTGTTGTATACTTATATCATATTACCTATGTATGTAGATAGTAGATAATATATTTTTATTGGTGTTATAACTGACTGCCGGCCTGGTTTATCATTAAAGCTAGCTCGAGAAAATGGCCTACAGTTCCGATTCATTATATTAGTTCATGTGTATACGTTATGTAGGATGACCATGCTTTATTTAAAGTCAAGCCTATTATTTTCTTTGAAATAAATCTCATAGATTTTTCACATCATCATCGCGACAAATTGTGCATATTTACTTCACTATATTGTTTTCGAAGGTTTGTGGATCCTGCATTGCCTGCCAATGTTTTAATTCGATTCACTTTTTAGGGTTCCATACCACAAAAGGTAAAAAAGAAATCCTTATAAGATCACTCTCTTACCCGTCTATACATCTGTCTGTCTGTCTGTTTACCTGTTCGTGTGTCACCACCGATTTTCTCAGGAACGGCTGGACCTAGCAAGTTGAAATTTATACCAGATACTGGGGTCTATTTTCCCTATTAGGTGTATAAAATCAAGGTTCTGAGTCAACACGCTAAAAAGACATGGGCCAATTTAGATTTTCGTGAAAACCGGTAAGTACCAAAATATACCTTAATTTTAACATTTTTAGGGTTCCGTAGCCAAATGGCTAAAAACGTAACCCTTATAGATTCGTCATGCCTGTCTGTCTGTCCGTCCGTATGTCAAAGCCACTTTTTTCCGAAACTATAAAACTATGCTGTTGAAACTTGGTAAGTAGGTGTATTCTATGAACTGCATTAAGATTTGCACACAAAAATAGAAAAAAAGCAATAAATTTTCCCCATACTTAGAACTGAAACTCAAAAATTTTTTTCGTCAAACCCTTTACGTATCTATGGATATTGAACACCTATCCAACCCTGTAACTTCTAAAATAAGAGAATGATAAAACAAAAAAATAAATATGATGTACTTTACCATGTAACCTTCCACTGAAAATTGGTTTGAACGAGATCTAGTAAGTAGTTTTTTTTGATAAGTCATAAATCGTAAACCGCAATTTACGTTTCATTCAATCAATTCAAATATAAAAATTTTACTTGCTGCTACGGAACCCTTCATGGGCGAGTCCGACTCGCACATGGCCGGTTTTTTTATTTATTGTTTTACTTGATATTGTCGGAAGTTTACGCGAATGCTACACATTGAAATAAAACTATAAAATAAAATATAAAATAAAAATAACAATAAATAACATCAAATAAACCGCGATAGAATCCGTTAAAAATAGTTTTATTTCAATATTGTTTTACTTGCTGAAAGACCTTGCTTTATAACCAAAATTGATAATTCGAAAACCTATACGAGTTAGTTCCTGTTGACCTAAAATCACGAAATTTGGTAAAAATAAATAAAAAGTTGATAATTTTGTTTGTTACCCACAACTTTTTATAGATAATCAGGCGCGAGTCCGAGTCGCACTTGGCAGGTTTTTTTTCTCTCAAATGTGTCTTTAATACCAGTTTTGCAATTTAGAAGGTTTACGTATCATTGGAATAATAATAGGCGTAATTAGTATTTATGCGGTTGTTATTTCCTTACTCAGTGAGTTGTAAACAATCTGTTCACAAGGACAAATAAATAAATACATTTTATGTTATGTTTTAAGTAGAGTCTGTGCTAAATAACATAACAATAGAATATTGATCCTAATCGGTTGATCGATAAACTATTGTTTTAATATATATTATAACTCAAAATATTCATAGAAAATGGTTGGAACGTTCTAGAATTTTAGAACGTTTTTAAATTAAATGTTTTTATATTATAGTTAATAATTTCGGTCTTCGGCATTTTGTTGTAATTTTAATATCAAAACTGGTTTATTCTATAACTAACTAATTAGTATTAGTTTAGTTATAACTAGCTGTACCTGCGACTTCGTCCGCATGGATTTACTTCTGGGTTTCAATTTTTTGGTGCAAACCCCTAATTCTATTTCTAAAATAAAAGTAGTCTATTCAAACAGACAGGAAAACTCAAAAACTTGTTTTTTTTCTTCTATTGATATTTCTTATTCTATTTCTATTGATATTGATAAGATGCATTAATTGAAAAGCTGTTATTCAAACGTTACAAACGGCCACTGTAATTTTATTTATTTATATAGGGTATAGATTATAGGTACTCAGCATAGGTCACCCCGGCGTCTTAAGACCCGAGACGGCGTGCGGTTTTAGTCGGTTCAAGCCCGACATAACCACCCCCGCTGGCGGGGGGGGGGGTATCCGAAGGGATTTTCGCACGATAAAAAAAAAGGTACTCAGCATAGGTTTTATTACATCTCCTTTCTTTCTACATTATTTTTATGTTAGATACCTTAACGGAGGGGTGCGACTGGTTGGAGGGGTGCGACTGGTTGGATCACCTCCAAGTATGGTGCACCCTGGGCAACGTGGGCGATGACGCATCATTGATTGCTCCTCTGGAGTAGCTGGCGTCAACGTCAACGGCCAAGAGTCTGACCAACCGGCCTTTTCAGGGCCAGCTGACCCCATTGCACGAGAGGGTCGGGGTATGGCGGGCTTGCAAGGCCCGCGGGGGGTGGTGGTCGCTCCAGGTACCCCTCTGCTCTTATCAGAGGGGACACTGCGAATGGCCCAGGGTCAGTCGGAGTGCGAGGCATATGCTCTATGGGTAACCTTACACCCCGGCGTCTGTAGACCCGAGACGGCGTGCGGTTTTAGTCGGTTCAAGCCCGACATAACCGCCCCCGCTGGCCGGTGGGGGGGTATCCGAAGGGATTTCCGCACAAAAAAAAAAGATACCTTAACGGACATGGCAACAAGAACTTGTAAAGTCTCATCGCAATTAGACAACAAAACAAAGATATATTCATTTTTATGTAAGGAAACGGAGGACGGGAGGTATTGTATTAGAAATATCCTACGGCTGCTACAAATGTGGTGTTCGTACGCAGCTGCAGTACAGGCGGTCTGGCGCATAAAGGAACCAAACTGGTTTGTAGCCTGGATCCCAACGCAAGTGGAGACTGCAGTACTATAGATAGGAAGTAGTGAATTGGCTATTGATATTCTCAAACTGGTTCTCTATTGTGATACCTAACTTATTTAATACTATACAAAAGACTTAAAAGCGTTTTCTATAAAAGTTATAAATCTTAAATTCAAATTATTTAATGTTTATTTATCCTAATAATATATTACAAAGCCTCTCCCTTAAGTGCCTACGCGCTTCTAAATTACACTCTAAGGGTAGACAAGACTACGTGAAGTTGAACTTACAGCAATATGGCATTTGTGACGGTTTCGGCACTGCGGGTCTTCGGTGGTCCCACGCGTGCTAATCGTCGCAGACGGCTTTCGCTCACTACCGAAGCAAAAGACTTTATTAATGGGTCGTCAGCTTTTTTACGAAGTAAATAAAAAAAAATACGACATTACGTACGGTTTATGACCGCGTGGAGACAGTCAATATATATCGCGATCCTGGCAATAATATTGATGATATTGATGTGCAAACGCCATATTATTTACGTACAAACAAACGCGTTTGGACGTACTGGATCACGATATTGGATCGCATATTGACTGTCTCCACGCGCGCTATGAGAGTATAGGAAGCCTTCTTCTCTAACTCTTCTTTTCTTATTCTCTTATTTTTGCTTAAACGTGTGTAGCTTAGTGATTAAGGAGTCGGCCTTACGATCAAGAGGTCCCGAGTTCACATCCTGATCACTGCACTATGGTCGTGAACTCATTCCTAACACACGTAGTTTAGCTGGAGGGGTTAGGGGGAATACTAGTAATGTCGGTTACTAATATTCTTTTACAAAAAAAAACATACCTACAATTTTACCATTTTTGACATAATGAATTACTTCTATTTTTGTAGATTCTTTTAGATCGAATTAACGGTCAGGCCTAATGATATGTCATGTAAGCCTTTACTTTAGAATATTACAAAGCCTCTCCCTTACGTGCCTAAGCGATTCTAAATTACACTCTAAGGGTAGACAAGACTACGTGAAGTTGAATTTACAGCAATATGGCATTTGTGACGGTTTCGGCACTGCGGGTCTTCGGTGGCCCCACGCGTGCTAATCGTCGCAGACGGCTTTCGCTCACTACCGCAGCAAAAGTCTTTATTAATGGGTCGTCAGCTTTCTTACGAAGTGCAAAATCAATTTACCTTCTGTTGTAGGTTCAAAATTGAAGTAAATAGCAGGAACTCTGTGTTGTCCGCCCTGCTTCTTCACCTCCTCTTTGACTTATCTTGGCTTTTATGGGAGTAACTGCTGTCTGAACCCCAGGTCGTTCGTTAATCAGCAGGTATACCGGCAAGCACGTGAAATTGGCTTGGGACCCTGAAAATTTTGCTGTTGTTTAATATTTTATTGGGTATATGTGATCCCTCCCAGGTTATATGGGAGGGTACCCATATACCCTAAAAAATATTAATTAGTTATAAAATACTATATAACATCAGTTAAAACAAAATCAAAGAAGCTGAGCTATTATAATTAGCTTACAACGGCCAACATCCAATGATCCGACTATACAGATTATTGGGTGCATTCGGTACAAATCATAAAAGTTGATTAAAACTTCAAAAGTTATAAATGCAATTAGTTTTATGTTGTTGGATGAGTCTTGGTTTCCTATTTTGGATCAACATTACAAGATATATAATTTGCTAAATGAGCAGTGTATATTTTTATTACACATTCGAAAGTTGCTATACGATTAGACCGGGGTGACCGAGGAACTACCACCATCTGCCTTGATATCTCTATTAGTAAAATATGAAATTACGTACGGTTTATGGGCGCGTGGAGACAGTCAATATATATCGCGATCCTGGCAATAATATTGATGATATTGATGTGCAAACGCCATATTATTTATATATAAAGAAACGCGTTTGGTCCCTATACCGGATCACGGTATTGGATCGCATATTGACTGTCTTCACGCGCGCTATGAGAGTATAGGAAGCCTTCTTCTCTAACTCTTCTTTTCTTTTTCTTTTATTTTCACTTTAACGTGTGTAGTTTAGTGATTCGGCCTTACGATCAAGAGGTCCCGGGATCACATCCTGATCACTATACTACGGTCGTGAACTCATTCCTAACACACGTAGTTTAACTTAGCTGGAGGGGAATACTAGTAATTTCGGTTACTAATATTCTTTTACAAAAAAAGCAGCCTAGTGCGAGTCGGACTCGCCCATTAAGGGTTCCGTAGCAGCAAGTTACATAATAATGGCTTTTTTATTTTTATATTTGAGTTGATTGAATGAAAGGTAAATTGCGGTTTACGATTTATGGCTTATTAAAAAAAACTACTTACTAGATCTCGTTCAAACCAATTTTCGTTGGTAGTTTACATGGTAATGTACCTACATCATATATTTTTTTTAAGTTTATCATTCTCTTATTTTAAAAGTTACAGGGGGAGGGGACACACATTTTACCACTTTGGAAGTGTTTCTTCATCATCATCAACCTATTCTAGTCCACTGCTTGAAGAAAACAGTTTCTCTTAAGAAAAAACATTTTGAGTTTCAGTTTGAAGAATGGGGACCCACAAAATTTATTGTTTCTTTTTCTACTTTTGTGTGAAAATCTTAATGCGGTTGGCAACGGAACCCTAAAAATGACACCTACAATTTTACCATTTTTAACATAATAAATTACTTCTATTTTTGTAGATTCTTTTAGATCGAATCAACGGTCAGGCCTAATGATATGTCATGGAAGCCTTTACTTTAGAATATTGTTATCAATTGCTTGCGGAAGTTTGATAGCAGCCGTATCCGGTTAAGCTATAGGAGCGGGTAAGAACACATTACCCAATATTACTTTATAGATAACGACGCATTAGCAATTAAACTATCAGTACATATGAATCTAAATATATTTCCTATTTATAGAGGAAGCTTCATCACGCATAATTACCACTCATGAGAGCAGTGATTATAAATGTCAACAAAACGGGTAAACCATACATTATTATGGAATTAATAAATTACGGGTATGTATGGGTTTAATGGTGCCATCGAAGTATGTCACGGGCAAAGCCGCGGGGCAAAGCTATTATAAGCGGAAGTGCAAAAAGTGTTTGTTAAAAATACATTGTAAAGTAGAACTCTTCTGTTCTTAAAATAAAAGGAACCGTGCAAATTGTTGCAATTGTTTAAATAGTTATCTCAACACGGCTAGTGCGCTGAGTAAGTGTTCAGTTGTTTGGACATCATGTATTTGCGTAATCCAGTGGGTAGTATAATAGCAGCCCTAAAATTGAAAAGAAAAGGAGCAAATACGAGTCGAATTCACGAATTAATGATTCTTTGCGACAACCGATTTCGGTGGTAAAGGTTTTCCTGATACCTATCTGATTGAAGGTGGTAAGTTTTCTGAACTTACCACGCTTAAATGTTTATTTATATTTATCAAGGTCGCTTTTGTTTATTAAGAAGCGTCGGTAGCTTAGTGGTTAAGGCTGACCCTACGATCGAGAAGTCCCGGGTTCGAATCCTGGTCATTACACTACCGACGTGAACCCACTCCTAACAGAAGCAATTAAGCTTAGCTGGAGGGTTTAGGGGTATATTAATAATTTCGGTTACTAATATACTTTAAAAAGAAAAAAAAAGAAAAAGAAGAGGTCGATACACACATAACTGTATTTTGTGTTAATGTACTAGTGAGCCAGTGTCGAAGGCAAACTTCGGTTGTCTGGACAAACCTGTAAAGGTTTTTTGACAACTTTATACATAGGTACACCACGATGCCGGGGTGTGTGTTGGGTAAGGGGTGTGTGTTGGGTAACCTCCTCGAGTGTCGCTCCGATTCCGATCCCGCTGCAGTCCGGGGGGAACGGAATCGGAGCGGCCGGTACACCCTGGGCGGCGGTCAATGGCTTCCCCTTCACCCCTTCATAGGGTTGGCATTGATCGTCGGCCAATACCCAACGTGGCGGGAACACATCGCTCTCCGTACTCCTCTGCTTTCAGAGGAGACAGGATGAGCGATGCTGTTAGTGGTGAGATGGCCCAGGGTCAGCCGGGGTGCGAGGGATATGCTCTATGGGTAACCTTACACCCCGGCGTCTGAAGACCCGAGACGGCGTGCGGTTTTAGTCGGTGCAAGCCCGACATAACCGCCCCCGCTGGCCGGCGGGGGGGTATCCGAAGGGATTTCCGCACGATAAAAAAAAAAAAAGGTACACCACGATGCCGAGGGGGCCATCTCGAATCCGAGGGGGGCATCTCGAATCCGGAGATGGCCCAGGGTCAGTCGGGGTGCGAGGGATATGCTCTATGGACAACCTTACACCTCGGCGTCTGTAGACCCGAGACGGCGTGCGGTTTTAGTCGGTTCAAGCCCGACATAACCGCCCCCGCTGGCCGGCGGGGGGGTATCCGAAGGGATTTCCGCACGATAAAAAAAAAAAGGTACACCACGATGATTCTTGTTTGTGAACATGTAAATAAATAAAAAATAAATATATATACCATAATACATATCAAATTGAGCAACTTTCATTGTGATCGGTATCTGTATATATATTACTCTAATACTAGTAAAATTGATTCTAACTAGTTAACTAGCTAACTAGTTCCAATTTTAATTTATTCCATGGGACTAGTGAGCATTTATTTCTCATTACAGACAGAACAAATTTACACTTGAAACTTGTGAGAACCATCCTTCCTATAGAGTAGTCTTACTAAAACTTTTATAAATATTTTTTATTTATTCACACTAGTTGAATATTGGAATGAGAAATCACCAATATTTTCGATCTCCATAGACTTAAATGATCAAAAAATCATGAGCAAGAAACAATTTATATCGTTAATGCTATATCAAATATCTATTAAAAACTTGATGATCTATTTCAAAGAATATAATCATTATTGTGTCTCATTACTCATGCTAAAAAAGTAAAATTAACAAAGAAAAACTCTCATTGTATTCTAATGAAATGGAAAATTAACTGCATCTTTTCTTTCATATTGAGAGTAGTTTTATCTCTGTCTTTCTTGAAGTTCTGTTACATTATCTGTCTCTGTTCACAAACAATGGCATAGTGCGTACCAAAAAGAATAAGTCAAGATAGTGTATCGACAGGTCTGATCTTGAAATATCGATAACTGTCAAGTTGTCGTGTTATATTATTGATTATATTTGTTCTAACAGTGTTGTTGCTTAAAACGAATGATTAAATGGTGTAGATGTAACGTCTAAGTATTTGTTTTGTATCCGTGAATTGCTTCGAAAACCTGTTTCGTACCGATATATTACAGTAAATGTAGTTACCAAAGCAATAAGTAATTACTCTTTACTCGTAGTTTTACATCACTATCATAACAGTATATATAAACGTCACTAGTAAATATTACAATTATAAAGTACGCTCTCAAAAACAAGCCAGGTACAGGTATTTAAAGACCCAAGAAAAAGTTTCATTAAGGCACTTCTTCGTGGACGTTCTCTCGTTGGAGACCATGGTGAGTGCCGTGGTCTCCGACGGGAGCAAGTGGCACGCCGCCGCCTCTTTCTGCGGGCAGGTAATGCGCGCGAAAGAGACGGTGGAGAGGGAGCGGGAGTGAGTTCCACAGTCTACAGCGTGGACGCCGCAGACTCGTCTACGCCCGGGACTACCGAGCTCCATGATCGGGGCCTGAGGACGGCAGTTGGCCGACTCGCCGTCCTTACAGAAGCAGGCCGTGGCGGAGGCGTGTCGTGTGTGTCCTACACACGCCTGCCTACTCACCGACGCAGGGTAAAACCCAACCCCACCAGGCGAGGCCGCGCTGGCGGTCAAGGTCCATCGGTAGCCCTGGGGTTATCCTTCCGAGGGCTTACCCGGGGTGCCCGGCAATGGACACTTGGGTAGGACACCGTCGGTCCATGCACGACATAACCGCCCCCGCTGGCCGGCGGGGTGGTATCCGATTTCCGCACGTAAAAAAAGGCACTTCTTCGCATTGTAAATAAATGGACTTGAGAAAATCTTTCTATAAGTACTTTTTACTAATCATGTTACTTGGTACATTGCAAGCTCTTTGAACGTTAATATACATACAGTGTTAGCAATAGTTTTTTTGGTAGATTTTTTAATGTGGTAACCCGGGCTCTCTCTCAACCGTTGCTTACAAACTGGGGAGCTACCACGGAATATCTGAAACTTTGGGGCCCGCCCGAAACTCGAACGAAAAACTCTTTGATAGGGTAAACCCTACCGGCCTGATGGCCTAACGAAGTGTCACGTGCCGTCATCGGGTCTGAATGCGGGATAAATGGGTTCAATGGAATCGATTATTCAACTTTGAATGTTGGTCTAAGCTACTCCAGCTTAGACCCACATCAACAAATTTAACACTGTGTATACTAACTTCAACGGCAAAGATGAAACCGCGTATATTTTCAGCATTAACGGTATACTAGGTTTAGCGAGTGTGATAGTATCACCCAGCATTCCAAAAAGCATGCTCCAAGTCTAGCGTTTTTATATTTGTTTATTGTTTTTATACTACCATGTGGGTTTGGAGTGAGTTTCAGCTAAGGGTCGATGCGAATATCACAATTCTGCTGTAGCCCAATGCTTCTATTTCGTATTATTTTTAACTTATTAAACTGGCATGATTTAACTTATTTAACTTTTGATAGAATGTATTCACAATCAAAGCGAAACAGCGACACTTTGAGAAACTTTAAAATGAACAAAAATAAAGTAGGTATTAAACAGTGCTTTGTTTACCTAGCATAACTAATTTCAGCAATGACTATTGTCGGATAGTCAAGTGTCCACCGTAGTGATTCTCTCTCTCTCTCTCTTCCTTTTTGAGATACGGATTATTGAGGGTACAATGAAGTTGGCATATTCTCTCAGGAATAAAAACTCGTAAATATAATAAAATAAAGAAAGACATCAAGAAATCTATTAAAATAGATAATTAATGTTAACCTAATACTTCTTATAATTGTAATGAATGGGGCAGTATTATGATATCAGGTCCATGGCCTGCAGTTAACTCGCCTAGTGTTTTTTATAGAACGGTGTCAGGTCCATTTTCACACCTCTGAAACGGTTCGGTTATTCCTATCTCATATAGATATTCCTATATATTCCTATCTATATCATCATCATCACAGCATTGTTAACCGATTGCATCCGAAGCCCTCGGATTCCAGGGTACTCCTTCCTATCACACACATACGGTTTTACTTCTTCCTATAATCCCGATCTTTACGCATTTCATTAGGCAAGATGCAGTAAAATTTACGAACAATTTAAAAAAAATACACGCATTGGCTAGCAATGTTTACGTTCCTCGGGCTGAGCTCTCAATCTAATTCGTGACCACGGGTGACATTTACAAATAACACTTAAGAACAATATATGTTATTTCAATTCAATATTTTATATCGATAATTTTCATTAACCCTTCAACAGCAGATCATAAAAATTATCGACATCATCGCAGCCCTATAGAGCTACTGCCACAAAAAATACTTTATCGTGCGCGGGACAGCCTAAAAAAACAAATGGCCGGCCGGTAAGTCACTCGTCGTCTGAGTCGGCCAGAGGAAAGTTTTTTTTTGTCACAGCAGACTGGGCGGCCGGTCGATGGTATTGTGTTCGGATTGCGGTACTCAACTGTAGCGTAGCGACACTGACATTGTATAAGTAACTTGTTTTTTTGCGTGCGGAAATCCCCTAGGATTCCTCCCGCCGGCCAGCGGGGGTGGTTATATCGGGCTTGAACCGCGCGACTAACACCACACGCCGTCTCGGGTCTTCAGACGCCGGGGTATAAGGTTGCCCATAAGGCATTCCCCTCGCACCATGACTGACCCTGGGCCATCTCCGGTTTCGAGATGGCCCCCTCAGGTTTGGGACGCTGTATAAGTACATACATTTTTGATTTTTGTGACATCTATACATATTATAAACCTTTAACTCTCATACAACCATTCTACGTGAGCGGAGCCGCGGGTATAAATATAAGTATGTATATATATGTATATTTATAGAGTATCAAACTGAAAATCCTATTTTGTTTCATTGGCTAAAAAGCATACCTGCTTCCCATTGGGGTAGGTAGAGACATTGAATTTCGTCTTGGCATACGCCTTTTGCTTCTAAGGAGTATATTCCAATAGAATATACTCTATTGTAATATACACCTTAGGAGTATATTCTCCCTGGGGTTATCCTTTCGAGGGCTTACCCGGTGTGGCCGGAAATGGATACTTGGGCAGGAAGCGGTGCGGTTTTAGTCGATGCACGACATAACTGCCCCCCGCTGGCCGGCGGGGAGGTATCCGAAGGGATTTCCGCACGTAAAAAAAAAGGAGTATATTCTATTGTAATATACTCCTTAGAAGTTTACTAGCTGTGCCGCATGGACTTAGATCTGAGTTTTTTTTTTTCTGTGGAACCCTTAATCTTTTTCTAAACTTAAAGTAGCCTTAGATTACCTAATTAACACAGTTAGAAAGACAGACAGACAGATAAAAGTAAAAAAAAATTGTTTTTATTGTAATTACCGTGTATAAATTCATATGCATTCATTTAAAAACTGTTATTTTAACGTTACAAATAGACACTTCAATTTCATTTATTTGTAAATAGATATTGTGTTTCATTTATTTTCAGCCGCGGTAGCCTAGTGGTATGGGTAATGGACTGCTGAGACGAGGTCTCGGGTTCGATCCCAGGTTTTACCATGGCACACACCAATGACTTTTCGATGCGTTTCGAAGTTATGTGTGTATTTATCGCAGGTTTATAAGTGCCCGGTTAATGGCAATAGGCTCGCCACCTATTACATTGGGACCTAAACATGAACTGGCGAAATGTGGGTGCTAGCACCTCTGCCTACCCCTTCGGGGATATAGGCGTGAGTTTATGTTATGTTATGTTATGTTATTTTCTATTCTATTGTTGGAGTTATAACGTCTTATTTATGTTTGCATATGCTTATAGGTCACAATGAGGTGGCGGCAGGTGAGCTTGGCTGGGGCTCCAATGATCTTGGTGGCAGATTACAATATTATAACGTTAAATTTAAGTAGGTAACCATAATGATAATCATAATCGTCCGATTGCCAATCTCCGTTTGCTTCCAAAGCTCGTACTTTGGCGCAGTCAGTCATCTAACAAAAAATT
This sequence comes from Cybosia mesomella, assembly GCA_946251805.1. NCBI lineage: Eukaryota > Metazoa > Arthropoda > Insecta > Lepidoptera > Erebidae > Cybosia > Cybosia mesomella. Next base: position 9,756,068 of record OX276406.1, read on the forward strand.
CAAAAGCTGAATTCTCAAAAACCACAATTAGTAAAATCAAAGTTTTGGCCAAAACTTAGCCTATAACCATAAATGCCGATAAAAAAAAACTGAAAATCGGACATGTGGAACTGCTCAACATTGCAACAGCAGAATGCATTGCGCCCCTAGTACTTAAACGACTGTCGTTTAACCTCAAACCCTCAAGAGGAAAACCTGCGCCTCGTCCGTCAATTAGCAAGTGAAGCGGCTTGCTGGTGAGATTGGCATAGGCCCGGAAGATCTTGGTAGGGTCATATATATTGTTGTACATTAGCGGAATTCGAAAGGGTGACATTCCACTTTCTAAACATTTTACGGTTTTAAGAAATAATTTTTGGTTCCCAAACCCGAGGGGGCCATCTCGTAACCGGAGATGGCCCAGGGTCAGTCGGGGTACGAGGGATATGCTCTATGGGCAACCTTACACCCCGGCGTCTTAAGACCCGAGACGTCGTGCGGTTTTAGTCGGTTCAAGCCCGACATAATTACATTACATACATAATACATTCTAAGTTCCACAACTGCTATATTAGGTTAAGTCTGTAAAAATAATGATGGAGAAACAAATACTTAAAAAAAAATAGTTTCATCCCCGTTACGCAGATTGAATAGTAAATATGAAAGTTTGTGAAGATGTTTGTTACTCAGTCGTGCTCAAAATGCAGAACTGTAGGCCGGCTGTAAATTGGAACAGGGATAGATAAATACTTTGTAACAACGGAATAGGTTGCGGGAACGGGATGAGATTTCCACGCGGGCGGAGTCGCTGGCACCAGCTAGTACAATATTACGTCACCAAAAACTTTGACAGTCACTGACAGTACGGAGAGCGCATACTTAAGCGTTTTTGAAATCCTATACAGGGCATTAAACAACATTTTTAGACCTTAAATTATAAAACTGGTATAGAACTTGGCTTATGATGGAATGTGGCTTATAAAGACGAAGATTAGGGGAGCACGTACTTACATACATATTATATTTGTTGTTGTTTTGTAACTTTAAAAAGAAAAACACCACCTAAAGTAACTGATCATGTTTTTTTAAGTTTAGAATATGGAAAAGCGGATGAGACTCATCATAATCATCAGCGTCAATCAATCATCCGGTAGCATCTAAAGCTTACATCTTGGAATCCGGAGTCCATTGTCCTCTTTTCCATCATTGATTCGGCTTTCACGGGAGCGACAGCCGTTCAACCCCCCACCCTCACAGGACCCCTAAGCAGATATACCGGCTAGCAGGTGAGGCTTGGATTCCGAAGGTCTTGAAGTAACAGATACATACTAGACCGAGATTTTACTGGTTCAAATTACGCCATATGGGAATCGAACCCACAGTACTAGTAGCCGTTTACGAGATGAATCTCTGATCAATGGATGCACGCACGCTAACATGAAAAAAAGGCAGCGGCACTCGGCGAGGGTCAAAAGAAGTGAAAACTTGGATAATTACGTGTTTATTTTTTAATCGTCTTATGTATCCCTCCTTCCCTACATCCATCCGTCCATCCCTACCTATCTCCATCCATCCATCCATCCATCCAGGTAAAACAAAGATGGTGTTGTTATAAAAATAATATGGAGAGTGTCTCAGTGACGAATGGTGAGATTGAAAAAAAAACGCGATTTTCATGATTTTTGTTCACCCAAAAAGTGCTCATATGGAAAGTGCTCAACGCGCCTAAAGAAGTTTTCACTTAAATAAACCCTTCGTAACGACACAAAGCTTAAAAAAGTTTATTATCTTTCTATTATTGTCCCGTGACCTTGTCAGCTCTATCCATCAATCCGGCCATCTTGATATCGAGTGATTACAGAGCATGCGCAACATCCCCTGCTGTGACACGCCTACCCTGTACACACCATGGTTAGGGTGAGGGGTGATACTAACTTATAGGTGTGGGTGGGGTATCTGTTTACAGTCACCCCTGTAGATATTTTAGTTGCTTATATTATGTAGTTTTCGACATGAAGGTAATTCTGGCGCATGTTTCAGTAAAAATTACGTTTTCAAAACGTGTGTTACATAAATAGAACGTATATACGTAATATTTACGTAAAAAGAGAATAAATATATATTCTAGGATACTCTACATAGCGCTATCTAGACCCAACGTAAGCAAAGCTTAACCAGTTTGTGTTATGGGTTCTAGAATGCGGACAAACATGCTAAAGATACTTTTTCTTTGTAAATATACATATTAAACATAGAAATATCTAGACCAATGCAAAAATACAATATCTTCATGCATGCAAATATTTGCACTGAGAAGGAATCGACACCGCAGCCTCTGACTTAGCAGTGGAAGGCTTTACCGCTAAGCCACTGATTTTCTTTTTTTTTTCTTGCATAAATCCCTTCGGATACCCCCCCGCCGGCCAGCGGGGGCGGTTATGTTGGGCTTGAACCGATTAAAAGCGCATGCCATAAAATCACAACAAGTTGTTAAAATTTTAACAATACAAAGTGACATTGACACTTACGCTACTGGGGCCCGATTCAGTAAAGCCACTTTTTCAAACACGTGATCTCAATTCGATTACAAAGAAAAGCGTAAAAAAGATCGTATAGTGTACAGTAGTATTCAGTAGGTATGCACTGTCAAAGCAAAACCTACGTACATTTTCGAGAGATTATTAAACCTTTAGAATTCTGCAATAGCCAAGATAAACCAAACCAAAAGAAAGAGTAGAAGAGTATACCCCGGGCCCCAGGGTACAAGCTGGTGATGCAAACCGGGACTGACGCTATGATGATGATGATGAATTCAACTAAACACCGCTCAGTAGTTCGTGGACCTCACCACTCAAATCAAATGAAACATATTTAATCCATTTTGGTCACTAAGTAGATATCACGTATTAATATAAAGATGAATACTTCTACCTACGTCCACATTTACAGCCAAATTCGCAAGGCAATAAGTAAAACCTGTGAGAAAAGAATGTGGCAATAAAAAGTAACGGCTTTTCGTTTTTAATAGCCAGTAAATACGATAACTATTTACAAATTACATCGGCAAGTGAGGTGCTACAATGAATACACCATGCTACGAAGGAATGCCATCAAATAGTTTTAGTATTGGCAAAATTATACTTATCATCTTCCGAGTCTTTTCTCAACTTAGTTGGGATCGGCTTTCAATAACTACTGCGAACTCCACAAACAATCCACTGACAATAATAAACTGTAACCAGGAAACTGTTTTTATCTATCGCCCTCTTTATATTACCTCCTTGGTGAACATTAGGTAAATTAGGGTAATATATAATATATTTATACTTAGAACTTGCTCAATATTTATGAGTATTACTAAAGCAGTTTTGTGTTATTACCGAGACACTTTTTTTGCGGATCAGAGAGATAAAGCTATCTACATTTACCTCAGCAAACATGCCTGATGCACTGCAATACCTTGGTAAGCCCATCAGCATCCTTAACATATTATTGTCCTGGATTCTAAGATCGCTTTAAGTCCTACGTCTGAACGCAACCCACAGACAACACGTATATAGTGACTGGTAGAACGGTTTAAGCAATTGTATGCTGGCCTGTTCTGTGCATCGTGCAATTCTGCGAATTATCATATTGGCTCGGACAACCAGGGCCTGCGTTCCCTCTCGATATCAACATAATACTTTAAATCATCGGTCATCCAGTGTCCTATGGGATTTTGTTAGGGGGCAACTTGACAGAAATATATAAAGTATTTGTTTTGTAACAGTAGATTACAAAAAAAGGTGTAATTGTAGTTAGCGCCATCTGTGGACTGAGTAGCAACTACTGCGAATGCCTCGATGTAGCTGACTTTAGTCTTGATTCGGCTAGTCCACGTCAGGTGGCGTGAGTTATGCGTTATACTCATTGATAGAATTTTCGAGTTGATTATCAGTATGGGAACGATTCTAGCAAGATCCAGAATTAATTTCATGTATAAGGATGTTCGCAGTGGCCCTATGATTCATTTTTATTTTGTTGTTTGAGAAGTCACTAAGAGTGTCCATATTCCATATCGATTGTGTTAAATTACTTGACGCTCGAAAAGTGAGGTTAACTTTTGTGTGTGTTTGTGCCCAGATTTGAACTGGTAAGTTATTTTATTCCATTGCTGTCAGTGTATTCTCATAATGGGGATTTGTTATTGATAAAAGTTGTATATCTTGATCGCAGGGTCGCTTGGTCTCGTTACGAACTTTGGGAATATATTCAGACGGCTGTGACTTTGAGGTTGTCAATATCTGAGGCCTGGATATATATATATTGGGAACGCAGATCTCAAGGGACGCTCCGGGATCTGTTCTTCCGGAGCATAACCACTGGGGACCCCGAGACTCGGGATCAATAAGTTCAAGCAATATTTTATTGTAATTGTTTTGTATCAAAGCTGATTTGTCAATACTGAGCGGGACCACTAGGTACTGGCACCGGAAGAGAACCACCCCGTGACTAGCTCCGGTGAGCAGAATTAATCAACTATCTACATATGAGTGTTGTAGGCCACTCTTCAAAAAAACTCAGACTATTGACCTTGACATCCATAAACATTTATAAGATTTGCGTGTTTGTAAAAAAGCACCCAGACTTATTTGAGAAAGCGTGTGGAAATAAAAATATTTTTCAACATTTAACTTCACGCCTGTATCCCCGAAGGGGTAGGCAGAGGTGTATTACACACCCACGATTCGCCAGTTATGTTTTAATACAGTAATTTTTTAATACACACATAACTACGAAAAGTCAGAGGTGTGTGCCCGGGGCGACTGGAGATCGAACTCGAGACCTCGGTCTCGGCAGTCCGTTACGTATGCCACTGAGCTATAGCCGCTTTTTTTTTCTAGAGACCCAAATAAACTCTTGTTACCAAGGATGTCTACAACTTTATATAAAAAATGTGCTTTTTGCATGTGCATCCAGGTATTCAATAAAATACCAAAAGATATAAGAGGATTACCTCAAATACGCTTCTCAGAATCTTTAGAGAAATGGCTTATTGATAAATGTTTTTACACGGTGAAGGAGTTCATGTCACTTAAAAATATATAAGTCCATCCATTATATTTCAAAATAATATTATAAATTGACATAAATTCTAATGAAGTATATTATCTTGTAACTTGACATGGCTTCTCTATTGTGTATTGATAATATAATTTATTTATAATTGAAATGAATTTGTGTATTTTTCTCTGTTATGTATTGATAGTTAGTTATTGAAAATGAATTAGTATAATTTTGACATAATTTTAGTAATAATAATTTAACCTTATCTTAATATTGCATGATACCTACCTTAATGTAATAATATAAAAATTTGCATACCATTATAGGTGAGAAAGGCTGTACTGTACACCTACTGTAATAACCTGTAACCATGTTTCTCGCAAATAAACATTCTTATTCTTATTCTAAGGATTTACATACTTTTACTATTTTAAAGGCGAACCACACAACAAATCCTGAGGCATATTTATATTGTGACAGCCACTTGATTTAAATACCATCATCTCACTTTTCCCTGTGTTGTACTGGAGTCCATGAGCCTATGCATAAGATGCACAAATACCATCTATCAATGCTATCAATGCACTGATCGAGGGGCTTTGGAGATCTATGTCATCTGCATAAGAATTGTTGTTGATGCATATACCATCCGATATCCGATCTTAGTGTTCCCGAGCTCCTTGATCCGTCCATCCACGTTCTATGAATGCTTGGAAAACCTGAGATGTCATTTAGTGTTAGCTGCAGAGGAGAAAGTGAAGAAATGGGATAGGACGAGAGGTAAAGCCTGAGGCACTCTCTGAAGCCTCAGGCATTTTCTGAAACCGTATGCAGCAAATTGTTACTAAAAGAGATTAAGTGAAAGATTGATTTCACGACACTTTTCCTTCATTTTCCACGAAATATTTTAACATCAAATTTCTACCACCAGTAAATCATCTTTTCAGATGATTTACTGGTAGTAGAAATTTGATGACACAAATTTGTCACAAAATTCAGCCGGGTGGGTACCACCGTGCACGATTGCGAAAAACCCTCTATAGTAATCCAATTTCGGTTTGATTGCGTTCAGCAAGTGCATAGCCGGGCAGGGGGTTTGTGGTCGCAGCACTAGTGGGACCGGTAGGTGTCATGCGGTGCTGCGACGACAATCCTCTTCTGATGAGGCCGTCAAGTTGAGTGCCACCATTGTTAACATGGTATGTATATGTAATGGTGACCCTCATTCCTGAGACTTTACCTTCAGGTTACCATCAGGCGAGGTGAAGTCAAATTGATGTGTCCTAAATATGAAAAAAAAAAAAACAAAATGAACAAGATACATAATCATCTTCCGTATACACTAAATTGGTTTCTATTCGAATATATTCTTTACGAGTAATTCTTTAACTAATTCCCATTAATAAAAAATATAGTCTCCCCATTTCATTCGCTGCACAACATATAGATCCGCATCGATTTTACACATTTCCACCATAATATTAGCACATACACTGAAGGCCAAAATCACTGTCCCCCGTCGATTCCGCAATAAACGCGGTTTGTGTAAACACCGATTCCCATCTGTTTGCTGACACGAGCCGTGTGTAATGAATCTGATTAAGTAGCCTCGCCTTGGAAATTGACTGACAACACAGATAAATTAAGTTGGGCAAGCGAAATGTGTTCCACAAAATTATGTACATAATCTGTTTGGATAGCTGTTAGTTCAGCGTTGATAAAATGGTGATGATTTAATTGTGACTTTTCATGGTACAATTATAGTATTTTTTGCATAAAATTCTTAAGTGGTAAATGTATTTTGTGAGAGACTTTCTTACAAATAAAACTATACAGACTTCATGTGTTATGGACCGAAAAAATACGATTCTCATCATGAAAATACGTCTTTTTGTCACATATTTCGCAACAAAATAGAGTTGTGATACTGAAATCGAATAAATGAAATCAAAATAGAAAACCCACTCTTTTCTTTTTTTTTGCAGTTGCAGAAATATGAGACTTTTCGTTGCTGTGAAGAAGTTATATAATATAACTATCCTGATGACTTACACTTCAGCCTCTGACCCAATAAATGGGCCAGAAGAATTTGTACTTTTCAAAGGGGAAGAATGTTTTGTTCTCCTTCAAAAGGACGAAGTTTCCAATATCAAGGACAATGACCTGCCGGAGACTAGTGGGCACTTTATTTTACAAAGTTATCGCCTCATGCGACAAATAGATCTTATCTCTGAGACAGCGTTGTTTTAATCGGTTTGACTCCTACATAATAGCTTGTTCGTGCTCTCAGCGAGATAGCACCTAGAGTTATGAAAAAAAGAAATGATTTGTAGCAGTAAGCAGTAACTATAATAATGTTCTTTAACAATTATATTACACACATGACACAGATACTTTTAGTTCGAGAAAATAATCTTATCATCAGATTTAAGTATGTAGATGTAGCTATATTTTAAAGATGTACTGACTAGAAGTAGTGTTTTTCTTCATGCATATCTACATAATGATGATCAGATGAACTCAAGGCTTGCACTTAGACTTAGTAGCCTTCTATTATCCTCCATTCCATAATTTTGTTTGATTGACTTTTACACCACAACCTCGACAGGAAATCCTGCACCAGAGCCTTGTCCATCAAATCAGCAGGTTTACCGGCTTGCAGCATCAATCAACAGGTGAGGTTGTCTTGCGCTCAGTCGTATGACCGTGAATAACGCAGTTACAGCACATAAGAACAACTTATAGGTACTTTGGAAGTGTCGAAACGAAATAGGCACGTGTTTTTCTGGCTTCCATCTCATTCAAACTGAAACATAATTAAATATGCACAGAGATAATATGCGTAGAGATCAAGACATTGGACATGGTCGACTCATAAATTTGAGTGATTTATAACTATTTGCTTAATGTTAGCTCGATAGGAGGAGTACCTGAGAGACTTAATAATTACGCTATACGAAATTAGTTTTTTTTTTTACTGATCTCCGCGATGGTAAAATTTGTGTTAAGACGGAATCAATAAATTCTATGAGAGTTTTTTTTTTCATTGTCTGCTTAATGATTTACTATAGTCGCCCATGAGGTCAAAATATGCAGTAGAGATTATTGCCTAGCAGTATTAAATATCTAATATATAATAAATAATTGGTACGTAAACCAAATAAATTAATTATAAATTAAATATGAGTTCACACACTTTATTTTAATCAGTTTTCGAGAGTTCAAATTGACATAAGTACACACGTTTTTAATATTGGTTCAGTACCCTTTTTTTTTTCGTGCGGAAATCCATTCGGATACCCTCCCGCTAGCTAGCGGGGGCGGTTATGTCGGGCTTGAACCGACTAAAACCGCACGCCGTCTCGGCTCTACAGACGCCGGCGCCGGGGTGTAAGGTTGCCCATAGAGCATATCCCTCGCACCCTGACTGACCCTGGGCCATACATCCCGGCTAGTTGGGGACACCGTGGTTCCCACACCCGAGGGGGATATCTCAAAAAACCCAAGATGGCCTAGGGTCAGCCAGGGTGCGATTGAATTGCCTTATGGGTCCACCTTACACCACGGTATTAGAGATCCAAGACGGCGTGTTGTTTTAGTTGGTGCAAGTCCGACATAACCACCCCCGCTGGCCTGGGGTATTCGTAGGGATATCCTAATGAAAAAAAAAGGTAAGTATGTACCTCCCGGCTTTTGATTCATCGCCGTCTGGAAGAAAAGAATACACCTCTGCCTACCCCTTCGGGGATACAGGCGTGAAGTTATGTTATTCGTTTAGCTATTTGCTTGTTTCAGCAAACAGCATTTTGTGTAGGCATTTACCTGACAGCATTTAACTGTTATAGGTATATGACTGACGTTTTCCTTAACTAATAATACCTAGGTATCAAGATATGTACCTAAAATCTATACGTGATGATTGCCTCTCATTCTACTCCTCCTACACTTTCAAACTAACACCCTGAAACTGAGGAGCCGGGCAATTTACGGCGTTCGGTGCGAATAATGAAACCCGGTCGTCGCCGGGTTAATCAAACACATAAAATCGACCCATACAGACAAATAACGCGGTCGACATTGTAACGACCTATTCTGCACTTGCTAATAAAAGTAGGTGCTATTATTTTATTTATAGCGAATCACTGATCAGACACCCTGCTACTAAGATAAAAACATTCATGTTTGACATAATTTCAATGACATAATAAGCACATAATTATTAACAACATTTACAAATTTATTGACACTTAAATTTTATTATTGACATTAAATAGCATTATTGACATTATAATATTGTTGACATTGCATGAAAGTATTGAATGTTCGAATTCCACTTGTTTTGCATGAGAATGAATTATGTAACATTTTATTACGTATGTCTCTGGAGTCTCACATACCAGCCATGGTGAATATGAGGACGCAAGCCACTGTTACCTACCAATGTATAACCATATTCTTGTGACTCAATAAATGATTTGAATTTGAAATAGTTTGAATTTGAATAGTTTTTGTGTTGAACTCAAATTAAGTTAAACTATTTTTCAATTTACTGTTTATTTATCATTATAAATATTTCAAAACATTTCACTGCGACATCTATTGAGGTGTAAAATAATATATGATATGTAATAATAGTCGATACCGTCGTAACGAGGTACATGAAGAAATGTACAGTTGTAGGTGACATCTAGCGGTATTATGAGAAACTATCACTCAACTAATCGATACTGTTTGAGCTTAGTATAAAGTATATTTCACAGGTGGCGCTTTTACCAAAAATCAAAGACAGATAAAATGATGAAAGCTGAAGATTATTTTTGTAGGTACCGCAGATAAAAAAATATAAATATAATAAACTTGCATACTCATTTTACTAAACACGAAAAGTTATTCTTTGGTTACAAGAAATTACCTTAGGTAATTTGATGATAGATGGAATAAAAGTATGATCTTCGAATATCCTGTATTACTCGATTATACCTACTTTTTTGTACTAAGTTTCGCAACATTATATAATATTACATTATTCATGAATTTGAAAACAATAAATTACTCCTAAAGCACCATCTAGCAAATTTGATTAAATTTTTTAACCTGTATCTGAATTTGTTCTATGCTAGTTCATTGATTATTTAGAAATTACGAGCATGCCACAATAGATGGCGCTAAACAATATTTATTTTTACATTTTTACAGTTGGACTTTACCAATGAGAATTCGATACTAAATGTTTTACTCAATGAAATTCATTGAGTAAACATAACTTAGTTTAGTTTCAATTCATCTCGGTCCGTAGCATTGGTGCACTCTTGATCGTTAAATTGATTATCCTGCTATTTACACATGAATTATGTTTGAGCATGGACTTGTTTCAGACTTGTTGATATTCAATCTACAGCAACTTTTTTAAAATTAATTGACAATCTTCCCATCGACCGCCCCCAAAAAATTTGCATGCAGAAGCGCCACTTCAAAGGTAACCGTTGATAACTACCTAACTTTTAAGTAACAGTCACTTACTTTAAATGTCGACTTTAGCGCCATAAACCGTAAGCTGAAACTTACTTGATGACTGTTTTACTGCTTTTCCTAAATGTTATTTTTAGCGGCGAGCGAAACTCAACCCTTTCTTTTGAGTCACAAGATCTATATTTACTGCCGTATATGAAGGATTTATGACATTATAGGGTGCAACGTTTGAAACTGATTGGTTTATCTGCAAAGCGAGGTTCCCGAGGGAGGGTTTAACTCAATTCTGTACCGGTGAATGAGTTTTGGTAGCCGCCAGCCATCTTTCGCTTGTTGAAATGTTGTTAGATATCTGAGAAATAAATACGTGGGTAGGTACCGTGACATGAAAATGTTGTCTTTGATGGTACCTATTCAATTACATATATCCATAGAAATCACTAAGAAATTTGCTAGTTAAGACCTATATCTGCATCGCGAACTGAGAATTTAAGGCCCTGTCTGGACGCAAGCTACCATAATTATGCTTATTTTTTGTTTCTAAGATTATTTCTCTCTCTCTCTAAGATTACTGATGCTAGACAGTTGATTTTTTTATATATACAGCTAATTATCTACTGTTCACGCACATCCAAAAACTTCCCCAGCCCAAGAAAGCACCGACCAGAGGAGGAAGTGTCGGATGAGGATTACACCCTCACCGGGACGACCTCCTCCAGCGACGAGACAATGTGGGCGCCCAAGGTGGCTGCAGTACGCCGAGGGGCGCGAGGAGGACTGAGGGGTGGGCAACCCAGTCGGGTCCCCTCGGACACTGGGAGGGCGAAAAATCGCCGCCGAGGCCTTCCACCTCGGTGGTGACAGAACCGTGCGGGGGGACGCGGTCTCTTATGGAGAGACTCCAGAAGGTGACCGCGTCGTTCCAGGGGTCCCCAAACCCTGACCAGGAGGCGATGTTGCGCATTGTGCTCGACATCGCCTCCGAGAATGAGGGCCTGGCGGCGCAGCTGGCCGAGTCTCGTCGGGAGACGGCTCGACTAGCTGCAGCCGTCGAGGAGCTCAAGAGGGCGATGGCGAGCCCAGCTCAACCGGCGAAGCGGGCGCAACCGGTGGAGACGGCGCGCGTGACTCGCTCGTCGGCGAGGCAGTCGGCGCAGCCAGAGCAGCCGGTGCAGCAGCCGGCACAGTACGTGCGGCCGGCGCAGCCGAGGGTACCGCCGGCGGAGTCTTGGCTCCCCTATATGGAGGCGCTGGAGGAGCGGATGATGTGTCGGATGGAGGCCCTAATGGACTTCATCCGCCGTCCGCCTCTGGCGCCACCAGCGGCCGGCTTCGCGGCTGTAGCCCGGAGGGGCCCCGCCCCTCCGGCTGCGGGTGCGAGTGCGACCATGCCGGTGCCGGCTCCTCAGCCCCCTCCCGCTCAGGGTAAGGGGAAGGGCAAGGGGAAGACGTCCCCAGCCCTGGCCCCAGCCCCAGCCCCAGCCTTGGCTCCGGCTACCTCCACCCCATTGGAAGGGCGCTGGGAGGTGGCTCGAGCCAATAAAAGCAGGCGGAAGGCCGCTAAGAAGGCCGCCAAGAAGGCCAGGAGGGCCGCGGCCGCCGCGAAAGCAGCGCCGGGGAAGCTCCGTGCCCCCCGCACTACGGCCGTCGTCGTCACCCTGACGGCGGAGGCAGCGGGGAGAGGCATGGGGTATGCCAAGGTGTTGGCCAAGGTTAAGGCCAACGTAGACCTCAAGGCCCTCGAGATCCCGGGCGTCCGGTGCAAGAGCACGCGGACGGGAGCCCGGCTTCTCGAGGTCCCCGGTGCCGCCAGTGGCCCCAAGGCTGACGCCCTAGCGGCTAGGCTGAGGGAGTCGCTGGATGCAGCCGACGTCCGGGTGTCCAGGCCCATTAAATGTGCAGAAGTGCGCATCACGGGTCTGGACGACTCCGTCACGGCTGAGGAGCTTAGGCTCTTCGTGGCGGAGGCCGGGGACTGCTCCCCGGACACAGTAAAGGCCGGAGCTATACGCTTCGGCCGCGGTGGACAGGGGGCAGCAGTTGTCGGCTGCCCTATCGCGGCGGCCCAAAAGGTCGCTGACGGGCGGAGCCTCCTGGTAGGAGGCTTCCTGAGGGCGCAGGCACGGCTCCTGCAGGCCCGACCGGCTAGGTGCTTTAGGTGCCTGTCGGTGGGCCATGTGGGGGTGCACTGCACGGCGGAAGTGACGGCGGGTGACTGTTGCTTAGGCCTGCGCCGGAGGGGAGCCGAAGCCGGGAGGCCGCCTTCCGCCTCCAGTTCGCAGCGGGATGCGGAGATGGGGGTTCCATAATGGATCCTCAACTCCGCATCCTGCAGGTGAACGTTGGCCACGGTGCTGATGCTCAGGCCCTTCTGCTCCAGAGCATGGCACAGTCGGCCATAAATGTCGCCGCTGTCGCCGACCCATACACCCACCGGTTCCTCGGGCCTACCTGGGAAACCGCGCTGGATGGGACGGCGGCACTGGTGCACAATCCCGCCGCCGGCAGCCCCCCCCTTGCCGTCGTTACAAGGGGACCTGGCTGCGTGGCGGCCGTGGTTGGGGAAATAGCGGTCGTGGCTGCTTACTTCACGCCGAGCCGAGACATAGCTGATGACTCGTATGAGCAATGGCTCCGTCAGCTGGCAGGCGTCGTCAATGCCTGCCACCCCCGCCCGGTCCTTGTGCTCGGGGACTTCAACGCCTGGTCGTTGGCGTGGGGTTCCCGTCACGATAGGGGCCCGGCGGGGGATAGAGGCAGGGCACTGGAGGACTGGGCCGAAGGACTCGGCCTAGACCTCCTAAATCGGGGAGCCGTGGAAACGTTCGTGACCTCGAGGGCCAGATCAATCGTGGACATCTCGTTCGCGAGCCCCTCGTGGACGCGACGTGTTCAGGGCTGGCGTGTCGTTTTGGGGTAGGAGACAAGCTCGGATCACCGATATATTCGGTTTGACGTCTCCGCCCCCGCGAGCGACGCGCCGGCCACACCGGCTCCACCCGAGCCACGTTGGGCACTTAAGCGACTAGATCGGGAGCTCCTCCTGGAAGCCGCCATCGTACAGGCCTGGGCCTCTGCGCCGGACAGGCCTGTCAACGTAGACGATGAGGCGGAGTGGTTCCGGGAGGCCATGACCCGTGTCTGCGACGCGGCGATGCCTAGGGCTCCGCCCTATAATCCGAGGGGTCAAGTCTACTGGTGGTCGTCGGAGATCGCGAGGCTCAGACGGGCCTGCGTGATCACGCACCGCCAGTTTCCGAAATTGTGGAAGACGGGGAAACTGGTCCTCATCCGAAAGGAATGGCGCCCGGCGGACTCACCGTCCGCCTACCAGCCCATAGTGTTGCTCGACGAGTTGTGCAAGCTCTTTGATAGAGTAATTGCGAAGCGCCTCGTCGAGCACCTCTCAAGAGTGGGGCCGGACCTGGCGGATGGCCAATATGGCTTCCGCCAGAGGCGCTCCACCGTGGATGCCATCATGCGCCTGAGGGCTCTGGCGGAGGATACAGTAGCCCGGGGTGAGGTGATGTTGGCGGTGTCCCTGGACATCGCCAACGCGTTCAACACCTTGCCCTGGAGTTGCATTAGGGAGGCGCTCATGTATCACGAAGTGCCTCTCTACCTCCGCCGCATAGTCGGGGCGTATTTGACGGAGGGAGCCGTCTTCTACCCAACCGTGACCGTTCTCGGCCGGCATGAGATGTAGAAGCTGAAGGCCGGAAGTGTGAGGATGCTGCGCGCTCCGCAGCGAGTGATGGCCATCAGGGTCATCCGCGGGTACCGCACGATCTCCTTCGAGGCAGCGAGCCGCCATGGGACCTGGAGGCGAGAGCCCTTTCGCAACTGTACCAGTATCGAAATGAGGCGCGGGAGCAGGGACTGAACCCCGAGCATCGAGAAATCGAGGCCGTGCAGTCCCAGCTCCGCCAGGCCATCGTGGTGGAGTGGAAGGAACGACTTGGGCGACCAAGCGCAGGGCACGCCGCAATAGCGGCGGTAAGGCCCATCATGGAGGATTGGCTAGAGAGGCGACACGGAAGCCTCTCGTACCGACTGACGCAGGTGATCTCCGGGAAGGGGTGCTTCGGGGACCACCTGCATCGGATCAGGAAGGAGCCAACGCCTGAGTGTCACCACTGTAACGCGAGCGAGGACTCAGGGCTGCACACGCTGGCGGACTGCCCGGCGTGGGAGGTGCCGAGGCGTGACCTCGTGGCAGCCATCGGGGTGGGAGTCCTCTCGCTCGGCAGCGTGATTGCGGCAATGGGGAGCGCGAGCGCGTGGGCCGCCGGCACCTCCTTCTGCGAGCATGTGATGCTCGCGAAGGAGATGGCGGAGCGCGCCCGGGAGAGTTCAGAACTCTCCCGGCCCGCCGAGCCCGCAACATGCTCGCCGCGCGTCGCAGGCGACTCAGGCGCCAGAGGTCGCTTAACGACCTCCGTCCTCCATGAGCGCAGGCCTGGGGGTGGCAGGTGAGGCCGCCTGTCACCCCAGCAGAAGTAGGCCGGGACGGTGGGGCGACTAGCGCCCCTCCCCCAAACCGGGGCAAGACGGGGACACCGTGGTTCCCAAACCCGATGGGGCCATCTCGAAACCGGAGATGGCCCAGGGTCAGTCGGGGTAGGGCACGCCGCAATAGCGGCGGTAAGGCCCACCATGGAGGATTGGCTGGAGAGGCGACACGGAAGCCTCTCCTACCGACTGACGCAGGTGATCTCAGGGAAGGGGTGCTTCGGGGACCACCTGCATCGGATCAGGAAGGAGCCAACGCCTGAGTGTCATCACTGCGACGCGAGCGAGGACTCAGGGCTGCACACGCTGGCGGACTGCCCGGCGTGGGAGGCGCCGAGGCGTGACCTCGTGGCAGCCATCGGGGTGGGAGTCCTCTCGCTCGGCAGCATGATTGCGGCAATGGTGCGGAGCGCGAGCGCGTGGGCCGCCGCCGCCTCCTTCTGCGAGCATGTAATGCTCGCGAAGGAGGTGGCGGAGCGCGCCCGGGAGAGACTTAGAACTCTCCCGGTCCGCCGAGCCCGCAACTTGCTCGCCGCGCGTCGCAGGCAACTCAGGCGCCGGAGGTCGCTTAACGACCTCCGTCCTCCATGAGCGCAGGCCTGGGGGTGGCGGGCGAGGCCACCTGTCACCCCAGCAGAAGCAGGCCGGGACGGTGGGGCGACTAGCGCCCCTCCCCCAAACCGGGGCAAGACGGGGACACCGTGGTTCCCAAACCCGAGGGGGCCATCTCGAAACCGGAGATGGCCCAGGGTCAGTCGGGGTGCGAGGGATATGCTCTATGGGCAACCTTACACCCCGGCGTCTGTAGACCCGAGACGGCGTGCGGTTTTAGTCGGTTCAAGCCCGACATAACCGCCCCCGCTGGCACGCGGGGGGGTATCCGAAGGGATTTCCGCACGATAAAAAAAAAAAAAAAAAAAAAAAAAGGGTCAGTCGGGGTGCGAGGGATATGCTCTATGGGCAACCTTACATCCCGGCGTCTGCAGACCCGAGACGGCCGAGCCGACATAACCGCCCCCGATGGCCGGCGGGGGGGGGGGGGGTATCCGAGGGGATTTCCGCACGAAAAAAAAAAAAAAAATGTATACTCGGGATCTAGTTTACCTTAGGTAAACGTTTAGACTGTCCGGTTCCGACATGGAATAAGTCGGAATCGGATACATCATTCTAAACGTTAAAAAAGAAAGTAACAGTAGAAGTCGTAGGAAATGTGTGACTTCACCCTACGTACTTCAAAACTTTCAAAGCATCCAACAAATGCAAAAAGAAGAAAAGCTTTTAAGCATATTGGTTGGTCTAATTCTCCAGCTGCTGAAACACGGGTCATATTCTCCCCGTGACCATGGATGCTGAAAAGCATCTGAATTGTTGCCGTCGGGATCAATATAAGTAATAAAATAAAACCAACTAAATCCGGTAAAAATAGTTTTATTTTGGTGTGTAACATTCACGTAAAGTTCCGAAAATACTCCGCAAAAAAAAGACATTAATTTTTTATCAATTAGTACGTCCAGCCGCAGACAAAGCTAGTGATGGAACATAGGTACATATGTTTATTTTATTCTGCGAGTACAAAACACTACCAATTATCAGATCCTTGTATATCTACTAATTACAACCGTATCTGTGCTGTTCACTGCGGGCGGTGATATCGAGCGACACATTGATACGATAACTGATAACGGCACGTCTGTTTAACCCCTGTGATGTAGCCGTGATTTTGATACAATGCAATTTGATTAATAACTTGGTGATATAGCTTTGACTACAGTGACTAATTGTAATGTATTCATAGCTTATACCCTATACCCTTTTGAAGTTTTGTAGTTATGTTGACTTCAGATCGCGTCCTCAAGAACAGCGGGAGCGGGAGCGGATGCTATAGCGAAGTGCAGTTACATTATGCTTCTCGTCGGCATTAGTTGCTTCAATGTTGTATGTAATTCGATTATTAGCTTGGTAATATAACTTTAAGTACAATGATAAAATGAAAATCTTGCTCTTATGAAGTTTTGTAGTCATTTTCACTTCCGACTACGTTTTCGAACCATCGGGTTCGGAGGCGATGGCGGAACTGACATTTTACTTCCCATCGAAGAAGTAGCATTAATGTGATTCTTAGGTGGGTAGTGTTAAATACAGTGATACATTTTATTGTATTCATAACTTACCCTATATTTGAAGTTTTGTAGTAATTATCACTTCAGTCAGAACACGTTTTCGACTACATAGATGGCAGGGCGAAAGTGGTGCTGGGGTACATTTGGTACTATTTATTTAGCCAACGGGACTCCACCAAGATCTTCAGGAGCCTATCCAACCTCATCTGCAAGCCAGTACACCTGCCAATTGACGGATGACACTCTGGCGTACGCTTTCCTCTCGGGCTTAGGGGGTTAGACAGCAGTATAGAAATAAGGGAAGCGGACTCCAAACTCAAAAGTGCAAGCTATGAATGCAATCAGCATTGGCACTTGGATGAAAAGGAGAGAATATTTCGTGAAGTAGGTATCTACATTATTTCGCGAAGTAGGTATCTATCTACTTTATATATAAAAATCTCGTGTCACAGTGATTGTTATCAAACTCCTCCGGAACGGCTAGGCTGATTCATATGAATTTTTTTGTGTTTATTTGGTAGGTTCCAAAATAAATCGTAGGCTACTTTTTATCCCGGAAATAGGTTCCTGTGGGTCGCGGGTACGAGATAGTATTGCACGCGGGCGGAGCCGAGGGCATTATAATAATACTTAAGACAACCACCTTTACCTACATACTTCTCATTACTGTTCCGATGCTAACGTTGCGTGATGCGTCTCTTATAAATGGACCGGCACACCAGTTTATTATTTCCTAAGCATTAGGTCAGCAATCCATCAATCATACCAATCTATCATTCTTGAAGAATTTATATACTCGTAACTGTTTACTGAGCCCCATTTCCCAGTGATCTCCAGTATATTCGGTGACGTTTCAAGCATACAGCAAATAAGATATGAAGACACCCGATTGACAGCTTATTGGTGGAGGATTACAAGTATTTAACTACTATCTCTGAGGTAGTGAATCTATCTTTGAGTAAACATATCGCTTGATCTATTTTCCCACACTACTTTTGATGATGAACCGGCCGATACTCCTACTGTGAAATCTTGAGAGAAATTATTATGCAATGCTGTAGAAATTTACCACTTATTTTTAACCAACTTCAAAAAAGAGGTAGGTTTTGTGTTCAACTGTATCTATTTTTTTTTTATTTTTAGGGAAGTATCTAAGTTCAAAATATATGTCAGTAGCTTATAAACTAAAAAGTTAATAAAGAATCTTTAACAATATTTTACCAATTCAGAACACTTTCTTCTTTGGGTAACAAGTTTATTGACGTTCATTTATTTTCGTTTATATATGACTAAATCATATGCAGATTAGGGTAGGGTGTACAGGGGTCCTACCAACACATTAAGGGTCCAACTCAACGGACGACGTTCTGGAGCAAGCTATCCTCTCGGAGTTGGAAGATCAGACGGCAGTCGCTCTCCTTAAAGTCAACAAACCAATCAAAAATAATAAGCCGACCCCAGGCTCCAAAGTGTAAACCAGGAAATAGCTGATGATGATGATGAAGAAGCAGATGAGTTAGTTTTCTGTGCGGGTATCCCCTCGGATACCTCTCCCCCCCAGGTCAGCGGCGATGGTTATGTCGGACTCGAACCGACTAAAACCGCAAGCCGTTGACCTTTTTTGTCTCGAACACAACTTAATTTTTGATTTTCAAATTAACATGTTGAATTAGGCTAAGCATAAAGTTACGAATTCTCGTGTACTTTCCTTAACCAGCTATGACGTAATATAAATTAAATTCAGGATATCCATGATCCAATTCATAAGTTAACAGTATGACAATCTTAAGCAGTAGTCACTTTGTCTACGATAAGTACATTTATCAATAAAAAAGTGACTATAGAGTTTATTGAATCATGATTATTACGAAGAAATGTGCCTATTACTTTATATTAGCAAAGAGGAAAATGAGTTGAATATGATACATTTTATATTCTGCTGAATGTATGTGTCCCTTTATTGTAAGTATACAAACTCCGTGATACAGAAAACCAAACTACTACCATTCCAAGACTTAATATTATGCCTAATAACAACAACTTAAATAGCAATATGATTTACATAAAGTTAATATTTAACGTTTGGGTGTATGGGGCCCAAACCAACCTCATCTGCAAGTCAGTACACCTGCTCTACAATGGACGAAGCTCTGGCCCAGGCGCACCTCTCGGGGTTGGGAGGACAGACGGCAGTCACTCCCAGAAAAGCAGACAGACCAATAAAAAAGGGTCTCACCCTTTGCACTTTGGAGCCCGAGGTCCGCTTTTTTTGACGACTGACTTTTTTTGACGCGACTTGTAAATCGCTATGAGGATGACGATTATGATACTTAATTTCGTTTGTAAGAATGCCGAAAGCCTTACTTCCCTATATTTTGTATGTCTTCTGTCAATTTGACTACACCCTGTTAATGGTTCGCTTGGGTGAAGTCTAGAGTTTTTCCAGAGTCCAGAGAACTCTACAATGGCTAAGATGTTGTCGAGTATTTTAGTCCACAGATTATAGGAAGAAGGAAACACGTCGAGTGTGGGTAAAGCATTCTAGTTCTTTACCGTGCAGCGAAGAAAGGAGGTAGGGACTGGATCATTTATTTCGAGTTGGAATAGTTTGCACCGTATGGGAGCACGCCTTCTGTCCTGCACGTGTTTATTTTATTTTTTTAAGTATTTGGGAATACAGACAGCTACACAAATTTCTTAGTGTAAAGTCTTAAGATTAAAGTATTGAGGCTATAGTCTACAGCCATATATTGTTGTTTTGGAAAGAAAGAAATAGGGTGGAATTCATTCAAAAAGCTCATCGGAATACTCGCAATGGTAGAGACTGTAAAATGCATTAAGTATTGGCAAAGCAAAGTCCCCACGCATCTTCAATGGCTCAAGTGTTTTGCTTAACTCAGAATTATAGTTCGAGCTTGCAGGCGTTCATACCTATGAACGCCTGCAAGCTCGACACTCACGAACAACGGGTAACCTTACCCGGTTAGTTAAGGAAGTCACTTAACCAATGGAATAATAATTACATGATACACGGTGACGAGCTGAGGACATTTTAACTTTTCCTTAATATTTTTTTATTTTTACTCTTTTAGTCAAACGATTATTAACACATTGATAATACCTTCCAATGTACGTAGTTAAATTGTTTGTGTAAAATATTTATGTTTATCTACTCATTGGGTGTATACGAGTATATTTCAATGTTAGCTTTTGAACGGTCGTGATCATAACATGACGTTCAGCTCGTAAAGTCGGCGCGGCGCCTATGAAAGGACAAAATTATTATCGGTACAAGACAAGCACTAACGTAAGTAAATATGCACTACAAGTAGAGAATTTACATTATAAATCGGAACTTCAAACTCATAATATTTTATCGAAAATACTCTCTATCTATCAAAGTTACTTTATTAGCGATTTTATATATAGTCTAAACTATTACATTTATACTCAATTAGATTATTATCGTCCACTGCCACATATTTTTATCAACTGCCAAAACTCCACGTATTTCCTGTTGCTTCAATAGTTGCCGAAACTCGCACGTCATCGAGGCTTCGCTAAGCTGTCAATCGCTGTTAGCCCCAGGGGCTTATGCTACATAAAGATGTAGCCCCAACGGTTTAGGCTCAGGGTTCACAAATCAATCAAGCTGTTTTCACGTGTAAACTGTTGAGAACTCAGCGAAGCCTCCATGACGTGTGAGTTTCGACAACTACTGAACATCAGAAGCAACAGCAAAATATTTAGTAAACAAATTCTCAAGGCTGATAACATTTGACATTTTGGCGTCGTTTTGACGCCCGCCACCCGTTAGGTCAATCACTTTACTGATACGGTAAATTCCCAAGAAATTCAAATTATCGTGTGTGTGATTCGGTAGCATGTCAACTTAAGGCTAATGTGATTTAGATAGGTGATCGTTATGCTACGTACAAAATAAATATATGTAGTAGTTCCGTGATATCTAGAGATGCAATAAGATTTTTTAATTACGTGAGTAATATAGTACTTACCTAAATTACGAGCATGCATGATTAAAGAAGACTTAAAATTCTAGTTAAAGTATTTACAAAAACACCCGACTGCCCTAAAAGACCGAAACAAGTTTGATAACAGGCGGGACCCATTATTTTCTTTCGGTCTACTAGTTGCAAATGGGTCCCACCAGCTATCAAACTTGTTCGGTCTTTTATTGGCAGTCGGGTTTTGATTTTTTAATTAATAATTATAATAAACCTCTTCATTTCGATACCCTACTCGATAAGTTTAAATGAAATTTTTTTTAACACCATATATTTTAGCGCCAAGAATCCTTCATTTTGTTTTTATTTTTATTTTGATATACCCAATGCCACTCTCACAGTAAATACGAAATCTAACGACACCTCTCAATCACACACATCCATCGAGCCGTTCAGGCCGCAGAGCGTGCCAAACAATTAGACAAAACATACATACGTAAAACATAACTCTGACACAGTCGGGTAAAAACAACCGTGGAACAGGCCCCGTTAGTGATGGAATTCGTGCCGTACCACCCACCGTCCTCCTGTACCTTTCTAAACTTGAGAGGGAGAAAAACTGCTACAATATATTACAAAAAGTAACCATAGTACAGTCAGTGCTAATGAAGCGGCGTTACTGAAATTGCAACGACTGATATCGACCAAGAAAACGAACTTTAAGTCCTACAGCCTGCAGATTCCTGCAACACACAAGACCGTATGTAGGTATACATATAAAAATAGGGGCTAAGGAAGCTCCGATTTTTGGCCTGCAGGAGTTGTGTACAGTGGCATACAGAATCTTGGAATCCTTAAATAAGAAGTTAAGCACAACAATCACATCCACCTATCAAAAGTAGAAGATCAAATAACCTTATGATGAATAGGGTCCTCAAACTTCATGAAGCAAGTATGATTCACCTATGAATTATCTTTTTCATTGCATTGTGCAATGTATTTTAGTTCCTATTTACGTTTTCAGAACTTGTATTTTTATTTGCAACCATGTTGTAAAATTGGTGTAGATATGAATAAGAGAATCCATTGACATCCAAGTGTAAGTTTTATACAAATGTTACCTCATTTAGGTGTTATCGAGTAAATGTAAAAGTTGAAAACTTCACAAATTTGGTCTCAGTTGGCACTAAGCCAATTAATACTATAGTGATTTTATAAAACTTTGTCTATCTGTCTGCCTTTTCACACCTGTGAATTTATTCTATTTTTTTTTAAGAGATAGCTGTAGAACCCTGTGTAAAGACATAGGATACCTTTTATTTCGGAATATAGCTTTTCTAAACGATAAAGGGTTGCCAGGCAGACCCGCAATTATGACACTTTACTCGCTCACAATCACTCACGCATTTCTCCCTCTGAGGTCGGCACAGACAACAGCGTTAACAACATTTACTATCATTAAACCTTTGATGAAAACTAACCAGTTTTAAATGCTTTTACCTGTCCTTTGAAAATGTATAGAACACAAAATGTAACGAATGTGAATATTTTTTTCTGATCTAAATTCGTAGGAAAAGTATGCTAACTTTTCCTACGAATTTAGATCAGAAAAAAATTAATTAATTAATTACTTCAAATTTTCAATACATACTTAATTGAGTTTTAAAAGCAAACAATACTAAATTGATACTTTTGAAATATCAATATAATCAATTAGGTACATAGTGTACATACTTTGTCAATTATGAAAATACTGATTCACACGTACCGTTATCAGTAAAATTATATCATTATCATCTCAAATATTTGACCAGCAATATCAACTACTTTTATTCCGTGGGAAATGACTGAAATAAGTATATACATAACGTACCTGTCGTTATTTTGTAAAGGTTAAATATTATTAAACATAAATTTTACTCGGTTTTTTTCTGTAATACTATTATGATCGTCATACGAATTTTTAGAGCCTCGCATTAAAAGATAGCGTATCAGCTTATCTTGTATGTTAAAGTAAACTGTGAGACTTGGATTTTTGTGACGTACTTGGCTATCTATGAGTATAGTTTTGTGTTAATAGGATTTCTTTCAGATGGATGGAGTCGTAATCTTATACCTTGAGTTACACAATGAACTTGTCTAAGAACAGAGGGCGAACGATTCATAGACCGAGATTTCAGTTTGCTGAACGAAAGAAGTTAAGTGTCATAAAATAAAACAGTGGACTATCGGCACTTACACATAACTATAATGTGATGCAGATAAAGTCATCAAAAATATTTTCAGTTTTGTTTAATTTTTCGCTTATTTCGGTACACTTGATTCTACTGTATTGAGCCACAAATGCTATAATTTAAGCGTGGGCCGCTGTGGTTGTGCAGCAGTAGCGAAGCGATTGCTGTACTTGTGGTTCCGCGTTCGATCACCAGTTTGGCCTGTACGTCATTGACTTTCGGTAACTCTCAGTAGCGTTTCGAAGTCAGAAACAACTTCACAGTTTGCGGCAATGGCTCGCCTATAAATAACGTGGGAGCTGGCGAAATATGGGTACTATATTCAGTACTCACGGGGTTAGATAACAAAAAATATTAATTCAATTAAAATTTTCAGCAATTAATATGCTTACTTATCCTATAGATTTAGATCTGAAAAAGAGAACATCTAGAACGAGACTAAGGGACTGGTCGCGGGTTCAAGTCCCGTCTGAGATGTTCTCTTTTTCCGAAAAATATAAAAAATATTAATTTAACCGCTGTCACGTATTTATTTTGGTAAACAGAAAATGGCTTCATAATCTTCAAAGGCAAATTCTTTAAATCTTGTCGCGACTTTGATATCATCAGGCGTCATATCTCACAATGAATACATATAAAGATTTATTTTAATAGTAGCAAACGTGTACAAACTAAATATATATAATTTACCGTTTATTAAAATATCACCCAGGAAATAAGAATACATATCTATCTATAAATTGCTGTTCTACAGGAGAGACAGTAACGGGTCAGAAACAGCATAAAAAGGGGTATAAGAGCTGAAGTGCTACGTGCAAAACGTAGTACTTAAAATTAATATTAAGTAGAGAGTTTGAGTTCAGTCGTGCTGGGGAAAGCATGGGTCTACCCTTAAAACAACCCTACAAAATTATAATCACATAAATGTGTTTAATCAAATTATGTCGAAGAGTAAAACTATTTCTTTTTAACTATAATAATAAATCTTTATATTGTATATATTTCTTGTGTGCGTGTGTATGTCACTGAACTCCTCCTAGACGGCTGGACCGATTTTGATGAAATTTTTTGTGTGAGTTGAAGGGGATTCGAGGATGGTTTATATTCACAATTTGGTCGCGGACGAAGTCGCGGGTAAAAGCTAGTATTTTATAATTGTGACAGTATGTCATATCCTTTAACATGAATTATTTCCTATTTACAAAATCAAAACAAAAAATAACCTTTTTTCTTTCAATATCAACAATAAAAACATAAATAGGTATAGATATTAGTGAGATGTATATCCCACTAATATCATAAATGAGAAAGTTTCGATGGATGGATGGATGGATGTTTGGATGGATGTTTGTAACTCAATCACGCCAGAACCGCTTTTATAGTCTAGAATAGGACATAGCCTACTTTTGCTTTTAGAAGATTCACCTGTAATATGTTGAATATTATTATATTATATATATTATCATCGGTAGTTATCATTACATAATATAAAAAACGGTTACCTGGTTAATTTGTATCCAGTGGAAGTGAGAGCGAGAGGTATATCACCAAAATCTCTCTATAACCTACTTAAAGATCTAGGCCTATCGAGAGCTACAATAAGCTCATTACTAGGACGAATGTCTAAAGTGGCACTAGTAGGTTCGCATCAAATTTGGTTAGGCAGGGAGGGGAACTTGGATACTTAAGGTGAATGTTAGAAGGGGCCCCTTTTGTTGATCAAATGGGGCCCCTTCTAAACTTACACATGGGTCGCAAGTCCCAAGCACTGTTCCGAGTTCCCAACTCAGCAACGCGATGGACCCGGCACCCGCACGGAGAATCCATGGATTGCTAAGAATATCGGTGTCTATACCATAGCGCCTAATTTAGCCATTATAATTATAGCTCTCAATTTAGTGAATATTATGTTTATGAAATAGTTTTATCTGCTTTGTGTTTAAAATATAAATTTTAATAGTTTGTGTAATATTTTATTTTCTTTAAACATAAATACGCATTTTTGACAAATATGCACATACATATTTCTTTAAATGTTGAGCAATAGACATAGATAATAGCCCGAAATCAGTTTTTTTTACAAGCTCCTATCTCAGACTTGTCTGAGCTCTGTCCATAAAAGCGATTTCCACTTTTCTTTTTAACATACTTTCTATTTTTGCTGGTGAAATGTGAGTACATGTTGTATGAATTTGTAAACCATTCTGGAAAAATACAAGTGTGCATTGCTGACTGAGCCTTAAGCCTATATCCTATAAAATTGCCCCAATCTTAGAATGAAAATCGCCAGCTATTTTCGTATCTATGAGCTGAGCTACCTTTAATAAGGCTTACCGTCGTTAAAAATATCCAATAAGATTTTCAACCACTAAAGATAGAACTAGTATACTCATTAAATATTGATACAAATTCTTAAATTTCATAATCCATAGGATTACGTTATCGCATAACAAAATTTTAGTACTTGATATTAAATATGAACAGAAGCCACTTGTAATACTGTAAACTAAACGTCGGTAATCCGTACACATACCTAATAGTCGCGTGGTTTTTAACGCCATTTTACAAACACGTATAGGTGCCTACTAAGTACTCGTATATAACTCTCCCTATACACCACTATTTTATTTTTATATTTAGGACACGTCAATTTGACTTCACCTCGCCTGATGGTAAGCTGAAGGTAAAGTCTCAGGAAAGAGGGTCACCATTACATACACGTACCATGTGAACAATGGTGGCACTCAGATTGACAGCCTCATCAAAAGAGGATTGTCGTCGCAGCACCGCGTGACACCCACCGGTCCCACTAGTGCTGCGATCGACCACAATTCCCCTGCCCGGCAATGCACTAGTTGTATCAGTCCACGGACTGATTGCCAAGAGCCTCGATCAATATCTCAAGAGGCTAGCGTTAGGCAGTTGGGTTAAGGGCTGATGAAGATGCAGAAGGCAGTGCTCCTCGACACGGCACGTATTGTGATGAGATTCCTTTCTCTGGAGCCCTAACCACCGGTAGCTTGGTCCCTGTACCCGATACCGGTGAGCAACTATTTTTTATATTTTTAAATATATTGTTTTTTTTTTATAAAGAATGTATTTAAAAATATAATTTATATGTAAGTAAAGTTTAATAAAGGAAATAATAAGAGATAATAATATTATCATCTTTACACCAGCTGTAATAGTAAGTAGAATAGAATAGAATACTCTTTATTGTATACCGGTCTTATCGCTAAGAGCGATCTCTACCAGACAACCATATGTAACAAATATAGTTTTTACTTTCAGAGTAAGTTCAATGGGATATGGATAAAAAGACAGTTACTACCTAAACCAGAGAAATATAAAATCATTAGGAGATGTCCTCAAACTTCGTTAGTATTAAAACTAGTGTCGCCAAACTCTCACATTATGATGACCAACCACATCACACAAAACAGTTGCGTGATCCTAGCCATCCTACTACTCAAACACGCTTTAACGGCTAAACGGATCTAGTTGATATTTGGTATAGGGATAGATTATTATTTGGAGTAACATATCTTGCTTTTTTCTTCTCTCATAAACGCGGCATAGCCGTTTGTTGGTGGCTGAACTCCTCCGTAACTACTCACGCGATCTGGACCAAATTTAACACGGTGATAGTGTGGACACTGAGGAGTGTTTTGAAGCGAGATGGTTCATGTCCGATGTACCATTGAGGAATAATCACCGAAAAACAGTTTTACGAGCGCGCGGCCTTAGCTAAGATGTCTTATTTTCAAGTAAGAGTCCTGCTCGCTCAGCTCAATTTATTTCAGTCGCACCCTGCACTGAATTTCTAGTTATCCTTGGAATATGTTCTCATGGGTAACGGGAACGGAATTCCATGGGCGCGAAGCCGCAAGCAATAGCTAGTAGCTAAAAAAGAAACCCAAAAATATGTTGTTACTTAAATATCAGTTAGTAGCCAAGCGCGTCATTTCTTTATTTTATATTCCGTGCAAATACAAATCAGCGTGAAAACTTTAATTTGGCGGTGCGATTAGTAGTTTCTTAAAAGTTCAACTGGATTTCGCTAGATGGCGATAAAATACATGCAGCATAAACCACCGTACGTTTTTAGGCTGACATTGTTGCTTTATTTTTTTAAAGTCCAATAAGACCTCTCTAGGCTCTTCTAGACCTTTGATATTAAATTTAATTTGTTATTTTAACACTTGCCTGGGAAAAAGGATCTTGACAGGCAGACAAACGGACTATGAAGTGATCCTATTAGTAAGGGGTCTTCATTCCCTTTGAAGAGCGAAACCCTTAAAATGACTATAATTAGTTACAAGAACTGAGACATTTTCAATTATGCAACAGTTTTTTTATACATAGAGGTAAATATTTAAGGGCTTCTAGTTTCCATAGGATCCCGTTTTTTTACGTCACGACATACAAAAATATAATTTTAACAGTAATTACTATAATGTTCAATGTCACCGGTCGACGTTGTTCACAACAATTACTTTACAGCCTTGTCGTCCGTTTTGAGTACAGTACACAGCACAGCTTACCACGCTCCTGGACGACTTTCAAATAAATATACGCCGTATAACATTGTGCAAAAGACGAAGATGGCGTGACAATACGAAATAAAATATATTTTTTAGGCTGGGTGTACATCGTGGCGTGCTCCATCCACGCGCCTGTCGGAGCCATAAAACAAATTTTAAAATAAAAGATGAATAAATAAATTACAAAACAAAAGAATTCGTTTTTCGGAAGGTTGAAAGAGGCTAATGGGATTTCTTCAGCAGAGTTTTTATAGTTCAGTCTTGGCCGAAGACGAATTTCTTGCAAACTATTTTTTTTTTCAGTAATACGCACCAGTTATCAATAAATCTTTAATGCTAAACGTGCAACTTGGGTAAGTAGCGACTATTATTGAAACCTAAATATATACTAATATTATAAAGAGGAAAGATTTGTATGTACGTATGTTTGTAACGAATTGGCTCAAAAAGTACTGGAGCGATTTCATAAATTCTTGCAGAATTAGAATGCTACATTATCCCTGAGTAACATAGGCTACTTTTTATCCCGATATTCCCACAGGATCAATACTTACGCGGGTGATACCGCGTGGCGATGCTAGTGAGTTATATTTTCCGATGAACAAAGTACAAACAAAATCACAGACGCTCTTTATCCTGTTAACATCATATTTAATCAGAACAGGAACATAAAAAACTGCCCAAGTGCGAGTCGGACTCGCCCATGAAGGGTTCCGTAGCTGCAAGTAAAATTTGTATATGTGAGTTCATTGAATGAAAATTATTGATTGCGAATTAAATTGCTGTTTAAGATTTATGACGTATTAAAAAAAAGCATAGTTCTTATAGTTTCGGAAAAAAGTGGCTGTGACATACGGACGGACAGACAGACAGACATGACGAATCTATAAGGGTTCCGTTTCTAGCCATTTGGTTACGGAACCGGAATATTTATTCGTGTAGGAATAGACGGAATTGTCTGAAAATGAGTTGGTACAGATCTAGCTACACAACTGTTAAAGTTTCTCATGAAATGCAATTTTCCCAGCAAAAGAATCCACAATTGCAGGGGCAGATTAAAAAATAAATTGAAACTAATTTTCTAATGTGGTCTTTATAATTTATCTTCAATTTTAGTAACCTAGCACAGACCCAATAAAACGAAATTTAATGTCATCTATTTTGTTCAAAGGGCCGATTTTGCATTTAGATAGATTGTATTGCCGCTCTATTGTGCCTGTGCTTGATGATTTTAGTATTATGAATATACGAATTCTGTCGACATCACTTAAATTATCAATTTTTCACATCCACTTATACTTTATAAAATCTGTAATAACTAACTGTAGTCACAGATTAATAAATAGTTACTACCTTTTTTTTTTTTTTTTTTTTATCGTGCGGAAATCCCTTCGGATATCCCCCCGCCGGCCAGCGGGGGCGGTTATGTCGGGCTTGCACCGACTAAAACCGCACGCCGTCTCGGGTCTTCAGACGCCGGGGTGTAAGGTTACCCATAGAGCATATCCCTCGCACCCCGGCTGACCCTGGGCCATCTCACCACTAACAGCATCGCTCATCCTGTCTCCTCTGAAAGCAGAGGAGTACGGAGAGCGATGTGTTCCCGCCACGTTGGTTATTGGCCGACGATCAATGCCAACCCTATGAAGGGGTGAAGGGGAACCCATTGACCGCCGCCCAGGGTGTACCGGCCGCTCCGATTCCGTTCCCCCCGGACTGCAGCGGGATCGGAATCGGAGCGACACTCGAGGAGGTTACCCAACACACACCCCAATAGTTACTACCTGTAGTTCAGTTTATTTTGCTAGGCCTGGTGAGACAGTTATGTATTACCCTACCTATACACGTTAATGACTAATGAAAATACGTACACTGCTGGGCATAGAATACCTAAATACTAAATAAATTTCTAAACATACTCAGAACTTCATAGTTTGCCAGCAAAAGTTTGGAACATATATTTGAATCAAAATACCTGACATAGGTACCTATGGTCTGTTTTTTACTATAGTAAAACACAAAGGACTAACGATTCTTAAAAAAGTATTGTGTGCGGTTTCTCCACGCCCAATAAATATTAAATGCAATGATTATTTGCAACACAAAATAGAACAATATAATTTTTTTAAAGACTATACAAGTTATACGTAGCTTTGCGATTCCTGGTAACTTTTGATTTTATGAAATGTTTCTCGAATAGCCACGTGGCAGAAATAGTTTTAATTTTGTTAACTTAGCAGCTGTGAATATTTCTTCATAAAATGAAAAATAATTTTGCCCGTAGCTAAGTAGTGGATGATAACATTAGTTTGTACTGTATAGGATGATATAAAAAATTAAGAATCTGTATTTTCGATTTCAATTTGGTATCGGGTGCAGTAAAAGGAATCTTTTAACAATACGAGACTTGAAAACTTTAAAGGAAACTGCCTTCTACTCATTGATAAGTAACTATGTGTTATTATATATTTACTCATTGATTGAGATAATGGTCGAACCGCTGGGCAATTATTCCGTGAACCGATACGACTATCAGAGCATTATTCGCCAAATCCACATCCCACATGTCAACAAGTTCTTTTACGTGTTTCTCGGCATGGTATCGATTATCAATCCGCGATAGTCTAATGGGTAGTGCTATATCAGGCTTATTGGGTACAATTAACCTATAAATAATGATATATTGATCTCAATACACCTAAAGGTAGACACTTTCTTGTACTGGATTCCTGAATGTATGTACTTTTAAAACTGTACCTCCGCATCCACAATATACTTCAGAACAAGTTACTATTGAACAATTTTAATCATTTGCTTTTGTCTATGCAAATATTCCACATTACCAAGAGATTTATAACCAGAAAGCTCATCAAATGTATGGTATGTCATCTTATATCAGCATATCAATCAGTGTATGGTAAGTTTTATAAGCCTTCCCTCGACGCACAAAGAAACCAAAAAAGGGAAATATCACAGCTACGCACACAGAATCATTTCAAAGCTAACGGCATCCCCATCAAAGAGCAAGACAAATAAATAATTATAGCGCGTACATTTAATCAGCAGGGTGCAAACACCATAATATTACACGCGTTAAGCGCAAAATCAGTGTTTGTGATACACAGACGGAAACACCATTAACATCCACATTAAGGAAACAATACGTATAATAGTACACAAAAGTAAACAATACTTCGCCCGTGTCTACCCATTGTTTAATGTAGAAAAACCATTAAAAATTATTGACGTTTACAAAATTTTTTGGTTGTACCAAGAATTCTGTTTGATTCTACTCTTGAGTCTTTTAGATCGTTAATGAGACTAAACGATGATATTGTTGGAGCTTTTATTGTAAACAGGTATGTTTTATGTAGTACGGCGAATCACATAGTGGAGCTTCTTGCGCAAGTAGACTCTTAGCCTAAGGTATGACTGTTACTGAGATCGACATCCTATTGACAAATTTTAGGCGAATTTAAATTTTACAACAGTGCCTACTATCTGGATACCATATTATATAGCTCTACGTTTAACTGGTATCAGTCATCAACATTTTAAATGGTAACGTATCCGTGAATCGACACTATTTAGGATTAAAATGATTTTGATGCCCACTGTGGCGTTCGACTGCTAATTCAGAGGTCGCGGGTTCGATTTCCGCTCAGTGCATACATGAATATGTCTATTTGCTGGGTATTTCTATGTATAATATGTAGGTATTTACGAAAAAAAGTAACCTAACTATGTTAACCATAATACAAGCGAGTTAAACTATGCTTACTTTGGGTCTAGAAAGCGCTGTGTAGAATGTTGTAGAATAGTTATATTTCTATTTTATATAAATATCAAAAAGTATCCTTAGAAGCGTAGTATTGGTTGGAAGCGGATGGCCATTTAAGATCCTAGTAGACTACTAGACTTCAGAACTCCAGCAATTGTTCTTTCATTACTAATGGTAAATGTTACTTCTGAAACCTAAGTCAAATTGAGAATCACACGATGTTCAATGTTGAAAACTTTGTTACGAGAATACATTTTATAGAATTTGTGACGCACTTAGCATTTTGGTCTTCTAGACCATCGATATAATGTTCCTTTTTGAAGGTGAAAATTTTTACACTTCGTACGTTTGTATTCTACACCATCGAGATATTGTGGTTATATTCATGGAACTAATTTTACTAGTACGTAGTACAACTCAATGGCTGTATTTCGAACCCCGGGCGATCCTAGTAATACACAGTTTGTGATCGTTATTCCAGGACAAAAACCATATTTGACAGCTGAACTTTGTAAAGTGCTTTATCATACTTATGAGTACTTATTATCAAAGAAGTACCAGCTGCAACAAGCATTCTAAGCTAGAATAAAAGGTGTCCCTACTAACATTAGAAAATTAAAAGTTAAAAACTTAGATTTACAACTTGAAAATTCGTCCTACCGTTTTTATAATCGCACCCTTTCAGCATAATCGATTTTAGTGCCTTAAATTTTATTACAATTTTGTTCCCAGCGTTTTTATAAAAACGAAAAACTTTATAGCGGGATTTGCTTAAACACGTTTTGTCACAACCCTTTAAAAATCAAACTACGCTCGTTGTTAACTTATACACTCTATTTTGAGTCATAAGAATGAGAAATAAGGGCTTGAAGTGTATTTTGGAACCGAAAAACTTTTGAAAATTGTGATAAATAGAATCCACAATTTATAACTACCATTAAAATACAATCTGAACTCTATACCATTTCAATAAAGACCATCGTCCAATTTCACATCTGTAAATGGTAATAGTGTCTGAGTAATGCAGGGTGTACACATGATTGACATTTTATGACTGTAAAAACTGAAATTTATTACTGTTACAATTCGCGGAACGCTTGTTTCCATAATAAAACCCTTTGCGTAGGTGTTTTATTGTACAGCGTTAATGTGTTCTGGGTCTAAGTAACAGATGACAATCTGAAAAGTACCTTTGTGAAGCACAGATAGTAGATTTATTATTAAGTAAGTACTATAAATCTGTAGCACAGAATGAAGTGATTGAAAAAATACTCCTAGGGGTGTAAAGATTTTCGAAGATTCCTATCAATTTATTTCCATGATTACGTATTTCAGCGGATTGAATTACACAATACCTATTCTCGAAAAGATAGGCAGACGATATGCGCTTACATTTTACTAGCAATTATTTAGTATCTAGTAATCGATTGGTATATTGCCAATCAACTGGGCACTTTGAGATGAAGAATGGGACATTTGGGCATGTATTAAAAGGTAAAGGTAGGAAAGTAAATGGTTTTTTAATTAAATGTTCTACAAATATGTGACCAATTTTTTAATTTAATTCAGTTAACAGAGTTTGGTTGAATATGATCGCTGACATGGGTACATGTTGGTGGTAGGTAGAGTCTTTTTGTACCAAGCACATAACCTCAAAAGCTTCCTTAGTAGGTACCTAGTACAAAATTTACTGACGGTTCTTTCTGTAAAGTGTACGTAATATTTTTGAAAAGACTTGATTACGTATTTGTGAAATTCGTCATTGGCATTAATTTTACTTTACGCATTTTTTATGGCTTATAATGCAAAACCACTCATGTAAAATCACTATTATCTTCAGCAACGTAAAAAATAAGTCAAGAATTTCAAGTGCCTTAGAATCTGCTACGTGTGAAAACGAACCATCTAAAAATATCCACAAATATTTTTAGCAAACGCTCTTTCTCAAGCCACATGACACATAATTAGCCTTATCCAAACTAAGCAATTATTATCGAATTTTCACAAAAATAGTTCACACTCTTACCGTTGAGTGTTAAAAATACTTCAGGGCACAAAAAAGTGATTACTCTGAAACGTTTTCTGCCTTTATCTTAAAACTGTGGGACTTTAAAGAGGGTGTAAAGTTAGATGCGTTAGCAAAAACATTCCTCATAAGGGGTTGCAAGCGCTGAAAGCGAATAAAACTATGTTATAAGTGGTAGAATACTGCATTGCCAAGCAGTTTCGAGGCTTCGTATTTTATTATTATAGAAAAGTATGAATATTGATAATAAAACGCATGGATTCCGTTTTTCAAACTTCACTATTTTTATGGTAATACATCATCAAAACTCCTTTTTGAAGTGGGATAAAAATAATGATAAAGAAGTTAAAACTTATTTCTAAAGATTTAGATCGGAAAAAGAGAACATCTAGGACGGGATCCCGTCCTAGATGTTCTCTTTTTCCGATCTAAATCTTTAGAAAAAAGTAAGCATACAAAATGCTTAAGAATTTAATTGAAGTTAAAACTTAATTATATTTTATATCAGGACATTTTGATTTTGAAAAAAATAATGTTTTTTTTTCGTTCACTGGTTTTTGTGCAATACGTCCTTAAATTTGATATCTGAAAGAAAAATTGTAATGCCGAAGAGTTTGTTTGTTTGATTTAACACCACCAGTATCTCACGATGCTTGTGGTGGATACTGGTTCGATTCGAATTTTATTTTTTGTTGTATAGCCCATTTAGCGATTTTTGAATCTAATTGATTTTATTGATATTTGAATATTTATTATTTGACATAAAACATAACACAATTGTATCTAATTTACAAAATGTTGCATGACTATTCTAAGGTCGAAACACTTGAAACATATTCATATATATTTTGACAACACCATTGTAACAGTGCTTTCTGCAAAATAAATGATTTGATTTGAATATAATAATAATATAATCATGCAAATTTCCATATATTGTTGTAAAACTAATAAACTACCGGCATGTAAGTATGGATTCAATTCACGGAGAATGAATCTAAGTACGCCACGAGCGAAGTCGCGGTGCACAGCAGGCAATAATATACAATCGCTTAAAGTCAGATTTCTTCAGCGCTGCAATAGCTTAAAGTTGTAAGTAGAGTAGGGTTCTTAACATGAGAGCGAGAAGAATTTATCTGCATCATAAGTGAAGTGATAAGGCGTTGGGCAGACGTTAACATATGTACGTTTCAAGTAGTGATCATTATTGCTACTCAAGTGGTTGTTTTTAAAGTAAGGGTTGGGAGCGATCAAGTGATAACTGAGGAAGCTAATGTTGAGAAAAATGATTTTAGGATCTACTTACTATTACAATAATTAATTATTACTTATCCTTGCGCCTTCACACCTTCCAAGCACAGCGGGCTGTGTCGGCACTGCTGCTGCATCTGCGGAAAGCCTCAAACGGTGTAAATACTCCAACCTAGTAGGTGATTATGTTTTTGAGCTGTTTGGGGTTGAGATGCTGGGATCATGGGGTCCTGCGGGGTCATGGGGGCTACACGTGACCAGAATGCTGGACTTTATCTTGCACAAAGAATTAACATTGCAATTCAACGTAGCAATGCTGCCAGTCTTCTGGAAATATTACCAGTCGGTGGTGATGCGGAGGAATTCTATGACGCATGTATGTAAATATTCATCTATCTTTTAGGTTTAGTTTCCTTTAGATTTATTTATAATTAGTATTGTAAATAATCATTTTAAGTTATTGTTGTATATATTTCAACAAATATACTTTTAATGAAATTTGAATTATGATTTCATAAACATGATACTTAGTTATGCACTTTGTGACTGATACAAATGAATTCTTGTCTTTAATTTGATCTATTAGGCCGATGTAGGTGCCACCACATATATTATGTATTGCGTTCACAAAATCATAATTACATGTTGTTTTAATGTTGGTTCACGCTTTACTAGTATAAATCACTATAAATTTGATAGCTGAAGTTGTAGGTAATCTTCAAGTATTAACATAATTTGCTATTCAATTTAAATTATATGCCCGTTTCCGCAACCCATAGGAACTTATTCCAGGGATAAATATAAAATTTGTGTTATTCCAGACTATAGTCTATCCCTATACCAAATTTCAGCCAGTTCCGTTCAGCTGCTCGAGCGTGATTAAATGACAAACATAAAAACATCTTCACAAACGTTCACATTTGTAATATTAGAAGGACTACTTCCTTAGAATAGTAAGATTGTACTGAAACCTGTGAGATATAGCTGATTAAAAAACTAGTACTTAGGAAATTTTAATTTTACATTTGATTGCAATCAATAATTGTAACAGTCAACTGGGCGGGAGTTGCTGATAAGGGAGCCAGATGCTAGACCATCCACCCACCGATTGAGTTACAGTGGGCTGCAGTGCTGTGAACTGATACACTGCAACACCCCACTGGTGATCCAAGAGATAACGATATTAATCATTGTTTAAAAAACGGTTGGATATCCAATTCTACTCACTATGAAATACCCTTTTGCATTATGTCTGATATATATATTAAGGATCGTAGATCATTCATCAAGCTATACTTAAATACCATTTAAGAAAAACTGATAGGGTTCAGGACCTAC
Source organism: Cybosia mesomella (assembly GCA_946251805.1). Lineage (NCBI taxonomy): Eukaryota > Metazoa > Arthropoda > Insecta > Lepidoptera > Erebidae > Cybosia > Cybosia mesomella. The sequence continues at coordinate 9,792,333 of OX276406.1, forward strand.
CAATATCCTGGGCCTCAATTCTATTGGTAGGTTCTGAACCCTATCAGTAAATCGGTGCATTTGCTCAATGACGGACGAGGCTGTGGTGGACTGCCTTCTCAATTCTAAAAGAAACGTTACTTGGAAACTTGGAAGAAACTAACTACTTTCTACTTGGTAGAAATTTGATGACACAAATTTGTCACAAAATTCGGCCGGGTAGGTACCACCGTGCACGATTGCGAAAAACCCTCCATAGTAATCCAATTTCGGTTTGATTGCGTTTAGGGGTCAGCAAGTGCATAGCCGGGCAGGGGGATTGTGGTCGCAGCATTAGTGGGACCGGTGGATGTCACGCGGTGCTGCGACGACAATCCTCTTTTGATGTGGCCGTCAAGCTGAGTGCCACCATTGTTAACATGGTATGTGTATGTAATGGTGACCTTCTTTCCTGAGACTTTACCTTCAGCTTACCATCAGGCGAGGTGAAGTCAAATTAACGTGTCCTAAATATATAAAAAAAAAAACTTTTGCAATTAAGACGGCAGTCGCTCCTGGAAAAAACAAAATACCAATGAAAAACATTAAGTGGACCTTGGACTCCAAAGTGTAAACTTACGACTTAACTGGGAAGTCGCTATGTAGACCATTTAGGGAAAACTACATCACATCCATGTATCTCTGTACTATTACATGATTGGTATAAAGCTGGTACCTATGTAGAATCATTGAGTTACAGCGCTTTCTAGACTCAAAGTAAGCATAGTTTAACTAGCTTGTGTTATGCATTCAATGCGGATAAACATACTTATATACTTTTTTTTTTGTAAATACATACATATTATACATAGAAACACCCAGACCAATGCAAATAGAGATATTCCTGCATACAAATATTTTCACTGAGCGCGAATCGAACCCGCGCCCCCTGTCGTAGCAGTCGAATGCACTACCGCTACGCCACAGAGGCCGTCATAATGTACTACATGTGAGTTATAATGTACTACGTACTAATATTATTTCAATGTGTACTTTGAGGCCCAAACCAACCTCAACTGCAAATCACTGATGATGCTGATTGGTGACTTTCATCTAAGGGTTGGGAGATCAAAACCAATCAAACCAAATCATGTTTAGGGAAAGTAGGAGAGCGGATACCGGGCTCTTACGCTTTGAAAGCACCCGGGATTCGTGTTCAGAGATCCATCATAAACATCCCACTGGTAAGCAAGCGTCTCCTCTACATTACAATTATATCTATATAAACAAACAGTTTGATTTAATCACTTAATAAATAAATTAATATCGACATTCTGACTAACAATTTATTTCTAAAAGACCAGACGCGGCCATTCGAACTCCATATCGATTCAAATATCCAGTACTGCACCCACAACGTGTAATCAGGCTAATCACTAATGAACAGCACTTCTCAGAAGCGACACATTCATGTTCAGACACACACATGTTAGTAATAATTGAATGACACATTTCAATATTTAGGAGAGAGGTCAATGTATATTCTACATTTTTAATTGCTTTTCCTTATTACAATTAGATAGCTATAATATTATTTAATACTTAATACTTTTAAAGTAATTTGTTAAGCTGAATTGTTTTTTTTTATTCTAATTTATATTTCTATTATTTCTTTTGTAACGTTTGAATATCGAATGGAACAATATTTAATAAATTGAAATTAAAACTTGAAACCATTCGAAAATTACATAAGCCCAAATCTGCCATTTTTGAGCCATGCCAATTTCACGATCTATTTAAATAGGGATCAACCCGTCAGAAATGGGTGTTTCGGTGAATTTCTCCGTGAAATCAAAACTACCAAATGACAAACTCGACACAGAAGTCGGAGCTCAGGTTTCAATATGTCACACATGGTTGAATTTTTTTCACTAATTTGCGTGTGTTCTTATGAATTCCTTTCTTGACTATTATGAGATAATTTTTAACATAAATTTTGTAAGCTACTGCATTACTCGTATTCTTAAGTGCTAACACATGGCAAATTAGAAATGACATGGTTCTTAACATCGATTAGGCAGGAATGTTAATTACAAAATCATAATATTTTTTAACAATTAACTTAGCAAATACTGGCTCCTTAATGGTACACAGCTGCGGCCACTAGGAATAACAGAAGTGGCACTTGCACTTCGAAAACCCTGTGAAGTTAAATAAACATATACATACATATATTTGTATTTTATATTGTATGTATGAAGGTAGGTCTCCAGGGTAGGCAGAGACCAACAGACCACCATTTGCTTCTGTTCTTACATACTTCACGAGCTTCCTCTACTACCATAAAGAAAGTATATAGAAAATAAAAAAATATAAATGGGGGTGCTAGTTAAAGTACTATCAGTTTCAAAATCATCGTCTCTCTGGGTTTATTCCAATTAGTTGGGGACGGTGCAATATGTAGAGCACCGTGGAAACCGTGTAAAAACATAACCAGTTCAATAAATCAGTTCAATGATATGCCTGCGATGACAGGGAATTCAGTCGTAATTTTACAGTTTGAGGTTGAATTTACAAAAAAAGGACCAAGAAATCAATGTTTCATTTAATCATCAACCTGAATATTTATCTTTTGTGGACACACATAATTCCAAATTACTTCACGCTTGAAAATGAATATGACGAAGATTTCTATTGTATGGTTGTGTCCTTCCACTAATGTATCTAAGAAATAAACAGAACAATCCGAACTGTACTCCTCTTCACGCCTATCTACACTCACATTGTCACAGTCTGATGCCCCGCTAAGCTACAGTTAAACACTATTCGACTAATAATTACTTTGGTAACTTATTCTTTTCTAAACTTATTGAAATGGTCAAAATACGAAGGCACGCTTACGTTTCACGCACTATTGTTTAGATTTGCCACGCTGCATTTGACACCGCAGTTTGTCAAAATTTCGGTTTCCATTTCTAAGAACAAATCTATTATAAGCAACTTGTCATCTCTAGTCCAAGGCTCCGTTATACAACTGCTCCCAACACACGCTCGTCGACAGTTAGAAACTTTTTTTATACAAGAGTTTATGGAAACCAATAAATATTTCAAAAGTGGAGCATTTTATAAGAGCAGACTGCCTTAGTAGTCAATAACTGTTTTTACTTTCAACGAACTATTTGCTTCTTTGTATATAAATAGTGGATGAATTATGTCTTTGTTCGAAGCCTAATAAACAATTTCGCTTTTAAAAGTAGTATTCATGACCAATGTTGGAAAAACGGTAGTATTATATTATGCTATGTATATAATATGTATGCATTTACAAATAAAAATGTATATATGTATGTTTGTCCACATTCTAGGTTCTGGTTAAGCTATGCTTACTTTGGGTCTAGATAGTGCTGTGCAGAATGTCGTAGAATATTTATTATTAAAAAATTAGTACCTATTCATAGTTTTTATAATATCATTGGTTCTGAGTAATTATTTTGTATATGTTGCACCTACACTACACTTAGGTGTACTTAACTGAACAAAAAACACCTATTAAATTGGTATGTACCTTTTTTTTTTTTTTTTTTTTTATCGTGCGGAAATCCCTTCGGATACCCCCCCGCCGGCCAGCGGGGGCGGTTATGTCGGGCTTGCACCGACTAAAACCGCACGCCGTCTCGGATCTTCAGACGCCGGGGTGTAAGGTTACCCATAGAGCATATCCCTCGCACCCCGGCTGACCCTGGGCCATCTCACCACTAACAGCATCGCTCATCCTGTCTCCTCTGAAAGAGGACGTAGTAGTCTGAAGAGGAGTACGGAGAGCGATGTGTTCCCGCCACGTTGGGTATTGGCCGACGATCAATGCCAACCCTATGAAGGGGTGCAGGGGAAGCCATTGACCGCCGCCCAGGGTGTACCGGCCGCTCCGATTCCGTTCCCCCCGGACTGCAGCGGGATCGGAATCGGAGCGACACTCGAGGAGGTTACCCAACACACACCCCAAATTGGTATGTACCTAATGTATAGTGGCACTAAATTTTTAATATTTCAATGTTTCTTTTAATATCCAAATGGTTTTTAAATACGGTGTCAGATGGATAATACAATATCAGCAACATTAAATAATAAGCAATTGACTTCACCAATTTTGCGTGGTTACATCAGAGGCCTTCACCTCAAAGTCTGAGGTCTACTTACCCCTTCGGCTCCTGTAGATTCACTTACTTACTTCAATTGTCTCATAGCCAAAATGAATCTTGTGATGCAAATATTTGCAAATATTCATTTGAACATTATATCATACATTCATTATAATATCCATTATCATTTTGAATATTATAATATCCCTTAATATTTCGCATATTTATAGTAGGTATTATGTTAGAGCAATTTCTAGAAAGTGGAGTTTAAATCATCAAAGTGAAAGTAAGAAACCTTTTAATAAACCCTTTCCAAATAAGCGTTGCGAATGCAACCAAATGCGCAGGGAGTTTCACTTTTACATCCTAATTACTTCTTATTTTGTAAAGATAACTCTTTCATACTCATAAAACGGAATTTATGGGTTATAGGCACTGTTTTGCGCTGAGGACAACAGTCAAAGAATACAATTGTTTTGTTGTCCCAAATAAATGCAACTCTTCTTTTGACAGATAGCGGTCCCCTTTAACTGTTATATTCAATAACAGTCGGAACAAAACGGTCTTAGTTACGGTAACGAAAAGGGTAAAAATAATTTCACGTGCTCGAAACTGTTACTCGTAACTAAGAAACAGCCCTTCAGGGAAAAATAAACTTTGTGCAGCATATCTTAGGATTATTTTAGTGTTCACTAATTGGCAAATAAACTTAGGAATATTTATTTCGGCGAAATTGCGAAAGGGTAACGCGATTTTCATTTTATTGCATGTCTTTGGCATTGCTAAGTTTTAGCGAGCCCTTTAGTTGTTAAAGCTTTTTCAGAAACGGTTTTTTAAGTGTTAATTTTTATGTTTTAATGTTTTTTATTATGGTTTTTGGCAACGGGGTAATTTAGCAAAGGGATTGTAACGGGGTTATGGCCATTGAGTTTTTTTCACATTTAAATCTATAGGCTACATGTTTTGTTCAATATTATGAGTGGTATTATTGTTAATTATTTTGCAAACGACATAGAGAAACATTAGTTGCACATTTTGTTAAAATAGTCAGTCCTTTTTTCTAAAATACGATACCAGTTTTTTTTTTTCTATCATGTGGGTCAGTTATACTGTACCTATTATGTTAGTTATAATAACTACAATATTACTGGCGAAAGAGGACTAAAATTAAATACTTAAATATTTGAAACACCTTAATTTTCGGAAGTTTTGCTTTTCACATAAAGATAGCATAAACTGTTAAAGAGCGCATACCTGGGGGTGGCAGGTGAACCGCCTGTCACCCTAGCAGAAGCAGGCCGGGACGGTGGGGCGACTAGTGCCCCTCCCCCAAACCGGGGCAAGACGGGGACACCGTGGTTCCCAAACCCGAGGGGGCCATCTCGAAACCGGAGATGCCCAGGGTCAGTCGGGGTGCGAGGGATATGCTCTGTGGGCAACCTTACACCCCGGCGTCTGTAGACCCGAGACGACGTGCGGTTTTAGTCGGTTCAAGCCCGACATAACCGCCCCCGCTGGCCGGCAGGGGGGTATCCGAAGGGATTTCCGAAAAAAAAAGGTATTCAATCTGTATAATAAAGTTAATTGAATACTGAATACTTGGAACTTATTTTTTTCCCTAAGTATATTATATGTAATAATGTACCATGGTCCAGGACAAAAGTGGATTCACAGTGAAATATTTACAAACGTTTTTTACATTGGAATACAGGAAGTTAATAATGAATATAAATGTAGTTTTAAAATCTCCAGAGGACAAAGTTTATATATTTCATGTTTTGTTCAATAATTTATAAAAGGTTTAAAATTATAAATAAATTAAAAGCTAAAGTTATTAATAAATTAGAATTTGTCAAGCCACTTTTGTCGTTGACTGTTCGTCTCATAAGATAGAAATATAATCTACTTCTATACACATAAAATGTGTCCTGAGTAATGATATATATACATGTATCATATATAGGCTTTATCTTTACATAAGGACAGTCGCTTTCCGCTGTCTGTCCCTATGTACGCTAAGATCTACTAAATAACATAACAGATTTTGATGCTGTTTTCACTATCATTCAGATAGTTTATTTGAAACGGTTTATAGTTATACATATTTTATGTTATATTTACAGAAAATATTATATATAATATAAACAGAAGAAGCTGGGATGAGTCACTAGTATAATATACAACAGTCGAACACTCGCAAAGCTCATGCTTAATATATTCAAAATGTTCTATGTTATGAGACAGAATGTTATAAGCTTTGTCCTATATTGCAGGCCCTTTGAGCAAGTAAATTAAGTAATTAATTAATTAATTAGTGTATAATGTCTCAGCAATAATTTGCTTCGGATAATTACCATTCGAATATACATTTACAGAGTAAAAATATACCTATAACTATTTTAGATGCAGAGGTTCTCGTAAATAATTTTAATACAAACACATATTTAGTGGTCAAGGAGTCGACTTTACGATCGAGAGGCTATAGGTTTGTATCCTGGCCATTACACAACCGATGTGAACCCACTTCTAAAACAGACAATTTTGCTTAGCTGGGGAGGTTAACGGGAATACCTACTAGTAATTGCTGTTATTAGTACACAGTAGAAATAAAGTTTTTCCTAAACAACGTGAGCTAAAGCTTTAAAGAATTTAAAACATTATTATGCATCTTCTCTTTATTTAATGACCTACATAACACATATCTCGTGTTATTTTATAAGTACATACCCATACAAACAGAACCTAACCGAAATAAGTACTTTTTGAAGGTGAACCTACTAAAAGTGTTGCTCACTGGAGACAGGGAGAAACGTCTCTCTCAAAGAAGAAAATATGCTGCTTAGGCTATTTCCAAAGAAATTAATAAATATCGCAAAAATAGACTTACGTATTTGCGAGCTGGCAATAAATAACTTTTAAACACTGAAAACGCGCGGAAATCCCTTCGGATACCCCCCCGCTGGCCAGCGGGGGTGGTTATGTCGTGTCTCGACTAAAACCGCACGGTGTCCTCCCCAAGTGTCCGTTGCCGGGCACCCCGGGTAAGCCCTCGGAAGGATAACCCCAGGGTTGCTGGCGGACCTTGGCCGCCACCGCGGCCTCGCCTGGTGGGGTCGGGTTTTATCCCGCTTCGGTGAGTTGGCAGGCGTGTGTAGGGCACACACGACACGCCTCTGCCACGGCCTGCTTCTGTAAGGACGGCGAGTCGGCCAACTGCCGTCCTCAGGCCCCGATCATGGAGGTCGGTAGTCCCACTATCATGGTCACTAACATAAGTATGGCAAGCGCCATGATCACGGAGGAAGTTCCTTCGTGATCATGGCGCTTGCAACAGTGCCGAAATATCGGACACTCTTAAAAACACATGGTAAATATCCCGTTAACTCTAATACTTATGGGCATATAGTTTTCAGTATTTTGTGTATGATAGATCGTTGAAAATGCTGCTTACTGCTTGGTTCTATAATAAAGTACCTGTAGAGTATTCCTTTAATAACTTAAACAAACGAGACACTCGTAACGTTTGTCGTTAAGGAGTTGGAGTTCCATTGTCTACCTTCGTAGTCCAAGTAAAGTGCAATCCTGCATGTCTGCAGCCATAGTCAGGTACTTACTTACCTACCTTATAGGTTCGGCGTAATACCCTCAACAACTTTAATGAGACATTCATGCTGTACATCGTTAAGAAGTTATGTTGTCTGCCTTCTTAGTCGTAGTATTGACAATTGACAAACAACAAAACAAACGTCCTTGACCATAGTCGTGTACTATGGTATGCAATGCCTAAATATGCGATAGCAGTAATCACGGTTGAGTTGCTGGCATTTATTGAATAGTTCCGTGTTCTGCGTCCGAAACTTGTCATCAGATTTTTACAAAATTTAAATGGGACCATTTCGGAATAAATGTCTGTCTAGCAAGACAAGAATTTTGCAAATCCATCCAAAACGATAGAGTTAAGCCCGAACATACAAAATATAAAATATAAACATCCGAATGAGAACCTCCTAATTTTTCGAAGTCGGTTAAAAATAGAACCTTAATATGTACTTAACTTCTGTGTTTACTTAGTGCAATATTCTATCGGGGCAATTTTATAAATTTACTAATCAACACCTTGAGACCTTTTTTTTTTTTTTTTTTTATCGTGCGGAAATCCCTTCGGATACCCCTCCGCCGGCCAGCGGGGGCGGTTATGTCGGGCTTGCACCGACTAAAACCGCACGCCGTCTCGGGTCTTCAGACGCCGGGGTGTAAGGTTACCCATAGAGCATATCCCTCGCACCCCGGCTGACCCTGGGCCATCTCACCACTAACAGCATCGCTCATCCTGTCTCCTCTGAAAGCAGTGGAGTACGGAGAGCGATGTGTTCCCGCCACGTTGGGTATTGGCCGACGATCACTGCCAACCCTATGAAGGGGTGAAGGGGAAGCCATTGACCGCCGCCAAGGGTGTACCGGCCGCTCCGATTCCGTTCCCTCCGGACTGCAGCGGGATCGGAATCGGAGCGACACTCGAGGAGGTTACCCAACACACACAACACCTTGAGACCTATCATGTTTGAAATGTATTACCGCTTTCTAATGTTGGCGAATGATTTAATAATATTCATTAAACTTAATTCAAAACTTAACAAATAAGCCTAGCAATATCACATCAATTATAAGTAGTTAGATAGATGTCAGTCGCTTCACGGAAAATAGTGAAGTTCGGCTCTATCGTAGTTTAACTGAAAGCTAACCTCAACTAAATTCAGAAAAGGCTAGGTGAATGGGTATGAGTATACATAATCTTTACTGGCTACTTTTTGTCCCGACATTACCACGGAGTCAGGACTTACGCGGGTGATAACGCTGTAACGCAGTAATGTATATTCAATGTAGTAGCTTTTATAACCATAAAAATTGCAGTTATAGAGGTTCATGTTTGAGCAAAGTAACATTTCTCAACACTCACTCTGTAAGTACAGTTTATTGAGTGCGTTGAGTTTGTTGAGTAAATAAGTTGAACAGTAACATAGCGGCGACTTCAAACAAACTGTAATTGGGCTAACGGAAAGAAAGTAGCCGGTTATAAAACTATTCAAACAGTTAGGCAATAAAATATCTGTACCATAAATAAATAACTGTTTTAAAGAATAGGGAGGTGAAAGAAATGCTGTTACAGTTTTATTCAACTAGCAACCTTTTATTGCATCCATTGCAGATATTACTGTGAATTTCGCATTCTGTAGTCTTAAGGTTTTAAAGTTTATAGATAGTTTTAAAATTATATAGGTAATTTAATTTATTCTCGAAATTTTTTATTATCTAAGGCTAATTACTGCAGTAAAAAAATAAATCAAATAGTTACTCGAATAAATTCAGTTTATTTGACTCTGCACCGCGGTTCTAGGTAATATACATTCTCTTTTATTGTCAGAAACATTAATTTTAGCCCATTCTACTAATATCATAAATAATATTTAGATATAAGATGATTTGATATTTATGATATTAGATGATTAGAATATATAGATGTTTGTTGTTCAATCACGCTCAAAAGGCAGAACGGATCTTACTGGATTGATTATAGTCTGAAATAACACATAAGCAACTTTTATCCATCGAATGAGTTCTCATGGGTTACGAGAACGGAATCCGAATTCCACGAGGGCGAAGCCACGGGAACAGCTACTACTTCATAAAGCTTTCTGGCTTTCTATCTCAGTCATTATCAATTATCACTGCGTTACTATTGGTTACATCCCATGTTTACACTTTGGAGTCCGAGGTCCGCTCCCCTACTCTTTCTTTTGATTTGCTTATTTTTTTCGGGAGCATCTGCCATCTGATCCTCTAACCCCGAGGGAAGCCTGCGCCAGAGTTCTAAGAAGATCTAGATGGGGCACCCACCACCCATTATTAGTAAGAGCACAATTTTTACAAATGTGCATATTTAAAATATGTTAGCTCTATTTTTTCACTTGTTGTTTGCCCCAAATTTGTTAGGTAATAAAACTGTAGTACATTTCTCTTAGATGTTGTGTCTTTTAACTATAACGGTTACTTTATTGCCACTATTTCTGTATATTTTTTATAAAAATTTCTCTTGGTGCACATTTTGCGCAATAGAAATTTCACCTAGCCTGCTGGCGAAGTTCGCACCCTACAATAAAGAAGTTTTTATGCAATTTTTAACCATTTTACTTCTGCAAAGATAAGTTTTTTTTTAATTCGCCTTTGGTACGCTGCCGCTAATGGCTGTTAGCAACAACTTTACAATTCGGAAGTTTACAATGCCATCGAACAGTAGGTCCAATTGCTTTATTGCAGGACAAAAATGAACTTTATGATGCTGTCTTTGTTCTACATTCTTACTTTACAAAAGTTAAAAGATACCGATCTGCACGCTTTGTGTTTTTTTTTCTCGGTACATGCGCCAGTATTATCAATGTTATGCAAAATTTCTTAATGACCAGGATCTTGGAGTTTATTACTTAGGATATTCTCTCTGGTGGTCTCTAATCCTATGTAAATATGGATTCAAAAAAATCTTATCTATATTACGTTCTACTTTCAAATTAGAAATTAGATAAAATCTACGTAAAATTTCTGCTGTAAAAGAACCTTACGTATTTGAAAGGAAGCATAGTGAGGTACAATCTGTGTTCGCTTACATTGCACCCCGGTCGTCCCCGTAGATCATTACTTTCCTGCTCATAGGCGTATAATGGAACTAATTTGTTGTTCAAACAGGGGGTCCTCAATACACAAACATTGTTACTTTGATACATACAAACATAGTAATACTGCCCAAATTTGATGCATCATATCTTATCCTAACGACATAAGGCTCAAAATGGCTCGATTTAGTGAAATTTATAATTAAATAAGTTGGTAATTGTTGACTGCAGGACATTCATTTGACACGTACCGAAAGCAATTGTCACTTTCAATGCATTGTAGTTTGAATGGATCAGAAAATTAGTCTGACATCGTGCTTTTAGCAGTATGCTATGGATTTATTTCTATTATAAACAATTATTACTTTCAGTATTAAGGTACTAATACTTAATAAGATAATTTATGATGATACTAAAACACCATATTTGTAATAATCTTAATAGTTTGGGCCAGACAAAGAATATTTAGAAATAATCGTTAATAAAACAAAACTTTTAACGTCATGTTAACATCATTTTAAGTAAATATATATTTTATTTAAATCATCATTTTGATAAAAATGGTAGATAATATTCTGGTTAAGTTCCACGTTATGTACGATTAAATATGGTGAAAAAATATACTATATTGTGTACTTATGTTAATTTAGCGCACCGAAGTACACACTATGAACATAAATTGTATATTAGGTCTTTACCTATGAAATTGCCGTTATGTATGAACAAAAAAAAAACCGTTTTTTTTCATGTATTTTTTATTTGTATTAATCGAAGTAATTACCCATGCAATCAATGCATCTTTGCCAACGCAGGGGCAGTTTATTGATGCCCTTCTTAAAGGAATCAGCTGGACGGGAGGCAACAAATTCTTCAAAGGCATTTTGTACTGCCTCTTGGGTATTGAATTTCTTTCCCGCCAAGAAGTTATCCAAATTCTGGAAAAAGTAGTAGTCTGTAGGCGCAAGGTCTGGCGAGTATGGCGGATGGCGGAGAGCTTCCAACCCCAGTTCTTGCAACTTGGAGACCGTCTGCTGTGCAGTATGAGGTCGCGCATTGTCGTGTAGGAGCAGCGGAGACGAGCGATTGACCAATGCTGGTTGGAGATGTGCCAGCTTCTCCATCACTGTGTTCAGATCTTCACAGTACACATCTGCAGTAATGCTCACCCCGTTTGGTAAGAAGCTGTGATGTATCACACCGGCGCTAGACCACCAAACAGTGACCATCACTTTTCTAGGGGTAAGTTTTCGTTTAGGGCATTGTTTAGGTGCTGATGGTTCAGCACCTAAACAATCCAACCAACTTGCTGAGCGCTTACGGTTTTTTTTTTTTTTTTTTTTTTTTTATATTTGTTCCGTCAATTGACTGCACCCCGCTGGATGGTGAGAAGCTAGGGTGAAGTCCAGAAGATATGGGCCACCATCCCAGATGCTTACGATCCCAAAATGGTAGCCCCTACCTTGACGGCCTCAAAAGATGCTTTTTCACGCCCCGCTTGAAGAACCCGGGATTGTAAGAAGAAGGAAACACGTGCGCGGGCAGAGCATTCCAGCTCTTTATCGTGCGACAAAGAAAGGAAGCACCGAACCACTGAGTTCGGGACTGAATGGTTTCCACCGTGTGCGGATGGCATCGCAGTCCAGCACGTGTTGTTCTGGATCGAAATGGAGAAGGTGGGATCAGTTGAAAGAGCTCGTCAGAACACTCGCCGTGGTAGAGGCGGTAAAATACAGCCAGAGAGGCAATGTCTCTACGCAGCTGCAGAGGTTCCAGGCTGTTGGTAATCGCTGGACTCCCAATGATACGGATGGCACGCCGCTGCAATCTGTCGAGAGCGTCTAATAAGTACTTTGCGGAGCCGTCCCAGAGATGAGAGCAGTATTCCACGCAGGGGCGAATTTATGTCTTGTACAGAAGACACCGTTGCTCAGGCGTGAAAAACCGTCTCACCCTGTTCAGAACTCCGAGTTTTCATGAAGCTGTTTTGATGACGCTCTCGATGTAGTTTTTATTGTTCAGTTTGCAGCGAACGTCCATTCCGAGCATGTTAAGGTGGTCTTGCAGTGGTAGCGGTGTGTTCTGAAGAGTTGGGAGAGGAAGAAGGAGGATACTTTGGCTGTGAACGCGGACGCTTGTGTTTTCTTGGCATTGAACTCGACCAAGTTCTCAGACCCCCATTGGGAAATGCGGGTCAGGACCTGGTCGAGCTCAGTGACAAGTTGTCGTCTGTTTTCTTCAATATCGGTCCGCTTGGCCGCAGGGTGTCCGTAGTATCCCCCATGCAGAGTGCTATCGTCTGCATAGCAATGAATGCTGCCAGTAGACAGCATGTCATTGATATGCAGAAGAAAGAGAGTGGGTGATAGGACGGACCCCTGAGGTACGCCAGCATTAACCTGCATGAACTCTGAAGCTCGGCCGTCACAGAGAACTCGGATGCTGCGCTCATGCAGGAAGCTGGTAACCCAATTGCACAATCGAGTAGGCAGACCGTAGGCCGGAAGCTTGGAAAGAAGCGAGCTGTGCCAGACTCTATCGAAGGCTTTGGCGATATCAAGGCTGATAGCCAATGACTCGCCATGCCTGTCCATAGCCTCACCCCAGAGATGTGTGACGTACGCCAGAAGATCACCCGTTGACCGCTTCGGTCTGAAGCCATATTGCCGGTCATTAATTAATGAGTGATCTTCTAGGTAACGCATGAGCTGTGTGTTTATAATATGCTCAAACACTTTACAGAGGACTGAGGTGACAGCTATGGGTCGATAGTTGCCCGGGTCCGACCGGTCTCCCTTTTTAGGGACCAGTTGTATGTTCGCCTCCTTCCAAGCCCGCGGGACTTTTCCTGAGGAATAGGACAGGCGGTACAGCCGTGTTAGCGTTGGAGACAACTCCGCTGCACATTTTTTTAGGACCAACGCAGGAATACCGTCAGGTCCACTGGCTTTCCGGATGTCGAGTGACTGTAGGGTTATTCGAACGTCGCATTGCCTGATGCAAATATCAGGCATTGAGTGGTCGCAGCTGGGTAGCGTTGGTGGCTGTAGTCCACAGTCATCGACACGGGAATTAGCCGCGAAGAGGTTAACCAGCATGTCTGCTTGCTCTTGCGGCTCGTGAGCCAGTGAACCATCAGGGTACCGTAGTGGCGGTAGCGAGGGCTGGCAGAAGTTGGATTGCACGGCTTTGGCCAGTCGCCAGTAGCCGCGGCTGCCTGCGGGATGCGACATGAGTTCTTGACCAAGCCGTGCTATGCGCTGAGCATCCGCTCTAATGTATGCCCTCTTGCAGTCCTTTGTGGCTCTGTTATACGCCGCCTTGAGGTGACCCACATTTGGATCGCGCACTGCGCGTGCCCTGACCCAGGCGCGGAATGCCGACTGCTTTTGTTGAACAGCGTCATTGCACTCACGCCCGAACCAGGGGCGAGCTCTGCGAGCACTGGTGACCTCGGTGTATGGGATATAGTACTCCATACCTAAACTGATTTCACCAGCGATGGCAGAGGCGCAATCTGATGAGTCCCTACCCTCAAAGCAGCGCTGAGTCCACGGAACGGAAGCGAAGTAGTCACGTAGTCCGTCCCAATCCGCTGACGAATAGTGCCATAGTCGCCGCTTTACCTCCACAGGTTGCGGAAGAACAGCGACCGACACGTTGGCACAGACCAGACTGTGGTCAGAGGACCCCAATGGGGCTCGCACCGAGACACTGTACTGGGCTGGGTGGGTCGTCAGCAGAAGGTCAAGCAAAGAGGGCGCGTGACTTGCTATGTCTGGTAACCTGGTGGTCTGGAGTACCAGTTGTGTCAAGTCATGCGTGAGAGCGAATGCGTGGGCGGTCCGACCCGCATGGTCCGTTCTGGGAGATCCCAGCCACTCCTCGTGGTGGGCATTAAAATCTCCCAAAAATACCAATTCCGCGGACGGAAACCGCTCCTGCGCAACGTCTGCCGCCTGACTCAGGTGGTCAAAGAGTCGAGTCGTCTCCGTGTCTCCTCCTTTATGGGAGCGGTAAACGCACACGTAGACCTGGCTGGACGGGCCACGGTCCACGTGTAGCGAGAGGATAGAAAAGGATGGATCCTCCAGGCAGCGCAAACGACGACAACAAACATCCGCCCTGATAAACGCACACACCCCAGCTTTTCCCAGGAAGTTTTCCTCTATCACATAGCCGGGGTAGAGTAAGTAAGACGTGTCATCAGGGCGGCGTATTTGTGTCTCCGTCAGGAAAAGCAAAGCTGGCCGTACCGCCTCTAGGTGATGGTGGACGGCTGTGAGGTTTGAATGGAGTCCACGAATGTTCGTGAACTCTACCTCAAATGGTGTTGACTTGGTGGAAGAGGGGTATGCCGCTGTAGAAATTATACTTTTACTTTGCGCTGCCATAGTGTGAAAAAAGGGAATGCGTGAAAAAGAGGTGACAGACGCCGCAGCAGTGTTCAAACAGAATCCATTTTTCATCACAAGTAACAATGCGTTTCAAAATTCCTTCATTTTTGTGTCTGTTGAGCAATGCAAGGCATGTCTCGACTATGGGGATCGTGCGAAGCATGGCCCTATACGGGGCCCCCGTATGGGCGGAGACTCTGGCGGCCCGCAACGTGGCTGTATTAAACAGCCCGTTAAAAGCGATGGCCGTCAGAGTCATCAGGGGGTATCGCACGATCTCCGTCGAGGCGGCATGTCTCCTAGCCGGGACCCCTCCATGGGACCTGGAAGCGAGAGCCCTTGCGCTGCTGTTCCAGTGGCGCAAGGAGGCGCTGGAGCGGGGCCATAGGCCGGAGCCCCGAGAAATCAGGGCTCAGCGGTCCCAGCTCCACCGGGAACTCATGGAGACATGGAGGGTGCGACTTGAGCACCCAAGGTGGGGGGAATCCACCATTGCGGCGGTGAGACCGATCATGAAGGAGTGGTTGGAGAGGGACCATGGGGACCTCTCCTACCGGATGTGCCAGATGGTTACCGGACACGGGTGTTTCGGTAAGTATCTGTGGCGCATCCACCGGGAGACAACGCCGCAGTGCCAGCACTGCGAGGATCCTGGCGAAGACACGGCGCTCCACACGTTGGTGGAGTGCCCTGCGTGGGCGAGTCAACGCCGGGATCTCGTTGCGGTCCTGGGCGTGGACGTTCTCTCGTTGGAGACCATGGTGAGGGCCGTGGTCTCCGACGGGAGCAAGTGGCACGCCGCCGCCTCTTTCTGCGAGCAGGTAATGCGCGCGAAAGAGACGGCGGAGAGGGAGCGGGAGAGAACCCTGCCCCCCGAGTTTCGCAGTCTGCGGCGAGGACGCCGCAGACTCATCTACGCCCGGGACTACCGACCTCCATGATCGGGGCCTGAGGACGGCAGTTGGCCGACTCGCCGTCCTTACAGAAGCAGGCCGTGGCGGAGGCGTGTCGTGTGTGCCCCTACACACGCCTGCCAACTCACCGAAGCGGGATAAAACCCGACCCCACCAGGCGAGGCCGCGGTGGCGGCCAAAGTCCGCCGGCAACCCTGGGGTTATCCTTTCGAGGGCTTACCCGGGGTGCCCGGCAACGGACACTTGGGGAGGACACCGTGCGGTTTTAGTCGAGACACGACATAACCACCCCCGCTGGCCAGCGGGGGGGTATCCGAAGGGATTTCCGCACGTAAAAAAAAAAAAAAAAAAGGCATGTCTCGACGTGTACTTCGCGGTGGCGATCATTGAGTTCGTGGGGCACCCATTTGTCAAGCTTTTTTACCTTACCAATTTAACGCAAATGGACCAATATTGTTTTGACGCTAACGTCGAAAGCTGCTGCTAATTCAGCCGTAGATTGTGTATCATCGGCTTCCACAATCGCCTTTAATTCGTCATTGTCGACCAAAGTCTTCGGACGACCGCAAGGTTCATTTTTCAGGTCGAAATTTCCAGAACGGAAGCGAGCAAACCAATAACGGGCGGTGCGTTGGTTTGTAGTGTTAGCTCCGTAAACGTCGTTGATGTTGCGTGCCGCTTGTGCCGCGTTGCTGCCATGACGATACTCATATTCCATAATTACTCGAATTTTTTACGTATCCATTTTCAAGTATATACAGGGCGTCCCACGGCAATGCCACATGGAGGGAAAGTACCTTAATTATTGAAGATGGGACATTTTACTGCAGGAAGACTTTATTTTACTTTTAAAAACCATTTGAACTGCATTCATACATTTTTAATAATTGAGTCGTTGAACTGGGAATCGAACCCGGTCCGGAAAAACAAATCAGTCAAATTTAGCAATTTATCCACAAACCGTTTCATAATGTTATGTTTTTAGCGTTTAAAAAGTAAGCTTCCATTAAATCAAAATTATTTTGATACGCCATGGTTATGTAAAAAAATCACAATACAATGCAATAATCCTGTAATGAAAATCACAGAAACAAAAGAATAAAAATTTGAAAATAGAACACGTTTTTGAATTATTTCTTTATATTCAGCCAGGCGCTTTGTGATGGACAAAATAATTTACGCGTCTTTCGGCCTAGGATACGGCTCAATTTGTTGCATACCATCAGGTACCTACTAATTCGGTGGGGCGACTAGCGCCCCTCCCCCAAACCGGGGCAAGACGGGGACACCGTGGTTCCCAAACCCGAGGGGGCCATCTCGAAACCGGAGATGGCCCAGGGTCAGTCGGGGTGCGAGGGATATGCTCTATGGGCAACCTTACACCCCGGCGTCTGCAGACCCGAGACGGCGTGCGGTTTTAGTCGGTTCAAGCCCGACATAACCGCCCCCGCTGGCCGGCGGGGGGGTATCCGAGGGGATTTCCGCACGAAAAAAAAAAAAGGTACCTACTAATTACGTATCTCTTTATCATTTTATCATGCACTTAAATTATAATATTGAAATGATGCGTACTTCTCAAGTGGGTAGGTAAATTTATTAGTAATAGTTACTTATGATAATGTCAGTTGTATGGCCTTACGGCAATGTCAGCTTTTCATTTTTGAACAAAATTTCACATCAAACAATAAAATTCACGGTCTTCCCTTTATTTCTGATACTAATTTATTTAGCAAAAAATAACCCTTACGATGATGCCTTCCGATCGGTATCATAAAACTACAGACCGATTTTGTTTTCTCGTGAACCGGGTTCGATTCCCGGTTCAACGAAGCAATTATTAAAAATGTATGAATGCAGTTCAAATAGTTTTTAAAATTAAAATAAAGTCTTCTTTCAGTAAAATGTCCCATCTACCATAATTAAGGTACTTTCCCTCCATGTGGCATTGCCGTGGGACGACCTGTATATAATAATCTATGGTATCCATGATGATGAAAAAGATTGAAATGCGATGAAAACGTAACACTAATCAATAAACAAATGACTACTTTTGGAAAATGAATTCCATGTTTTTAAAATAAAATTAATTTGAAATTAGAATTCTTAGCTAAACAAAAATTATTTGGATTTGAAATGGCCAGTACCTACTGCAGAACGGCAATTACATAGGTAAAGACCTAATAATATTTTTAATCCACAAAATTTAACCTTTGGAAGGATATCTATGGGTATAGATATGGGTTACTTTTTATCTGCTCATTGAAACGAGTTGTATTTTTCTGTATTCTCTTATCTAAGTATACTAAATTAGTAACATATATAACTGATTTGCAAAGAGCCGTACATTTTGCTATATTACCTCGTTGGAGTAACCGATCACACCACTATCTTTTTACAGTTCTTTTTTCGAAGGGCTAATTTAAATAATAGCATTTTTTGACGATGATACGATATCATGGTAAATATTTGAAAGGACTAGACAATACAACTTTTGACATGAACTGACATGACTTTTACATTTTGTGTCTGTACATTCAGAACTGGATGACGGTATTTAACATAGTGACATCAATGATGATAACGACGTCCCGTTAGCCTAATATTGAAGCAATGGTGACGAGGGAAGAATGGACAAGTTGGGTCATCCATTCCACCTGCTTCAAGCCGAACACCAAGAAGGAATATTGTGAGTGTACGCTAGCTAGCTGAGGGTGATGCACAGAATATTGTAATTGAAAAAGACTCAAAATATACGCGTGTTCTAAACATGAACCTACTGAAAGTGAACCCCTGTTGAAATTAAAAACAGAAGCACGGTGCTCAATGTGTCCAAGAAAAAAAAAGTATAAATTGCTTGTGTTAAATGTCATTGGCCTGTGTGTTCCATCACCGTAATAATATTTTTTGTCTGAACTGCTTTTAATCATAAAATATCTATAGATAAGTATAAGAATTTTTCCTAATTTATACAGAACTATATTACCTGTTAAAAAATTAAGTATTTTTTATATTTATATATATATATATATATATATATATATATATATATATATATATATATATATATATATATATATATATATATACGTTTTATACTTACCCAAAAATAAGTTGTGGGGTGATGGGTCACCCTCATATGCTTACGTGTATGCAAAAAGTATATCCCGCCGAAAGCTAACAATACTTTTCGTTATCTATCAAAATAGCAAATCTAAATGGAAATAAAATTGTGAATATTCACCTACAAAAAATCGCTTCATTGACAACCGATCACCAAATAAAATCGATAAGCACCTACCCTCAAAAATGTGCAGTGCTGGAAATTAACCACCCTGCAAATTAAAATTTAATTCTGAAAAGATAAGGTCGATTTTCAATTAATGACTGAGAGCGAATGAAAAAATAAGTCATACGTTGTGTGGTCCATGTAACTGGGTAGCGCTTCATGACAATTGAAATCAAACTGGCGTGAAATTGCGTCACATTATATGAGCGTTAGTGTTAGATTGCGTTTTTGAAGTGGCAAATGTATTGATAGTGGTGTCGTTACACTTCTTAGTGTATTAGTGCGGAATCGTCCATTGTGTGAAATTGAATGTGTACTTTGTGGGTACTTGACATATTTTCGGGTATTTACACATGATTTGTATTTAATTTGGAAGCATATAGCATGGAATTTTCTACAAAAAAATAAAACAGTAAATATATTTATACACACATAATGTAAAAAAAAAAGAATTAAGCCATTTTTTATTATATTATCAACTAGGTATGGGAAAAAAGTTCTTATGAATGAACGTCTTTACATAATTAAAATAATAAGCAAGATAGTAGGTGGGTAGATTACATTTCAAATTGAAGCCATGTTTTTTAACATTTAAGCCTCTGTGACGTGGTCACAAAATAATAACACAAAATAGTGAAAAATATCTATATCACTAAAATATTTTCTGCCTACCAATAGGCAAGTAGATATATGAAAAAAATGACTCATATTATGTACTTAATGAAACTTGAATGCTTAAAAGCTCCTACCACTAGTTCAGTGAAACCTAACACAAAATTATCAAGAATTTTGTTTGTAAAAGCACATAAATCACTAATTATTTATGGGCTCATTAGAAGACGCAATAGCTTAGTTAACTCAGTGGATGCAGTGGACATCTTTGCATTGATTGACGTCAAACCTTGGATAGGTTTGGTAGTTGTCTAGTGTGATTATTTTCATAGATCCGTGCTTCAAAATAAACTGTAAGCTAATCCAATGCGTGCAAAAACTCCTTCTTGGGTGGTCTTAAGTGGCGTCAGTCCGTGCTACATTCTGTGTGTTTTGGACCTATTTATGAGACATTGCATTCAAATAAATGTCAACCTTAGTAACAAATAAATAAAGTTCAAATACACAAGAACTCTGGGATGTTTTTACTTAACATTCGTAACCAAATATTTACTTTTAACTTGTCTTTATGAATGAAATTTCCAAACCCAAATGTAGGTAAGCCTTGTGACATGATAGTTTCACTGGTCATTCAAATTCAATGGACAAATAATTATAAATTTGTATGTAGAAATATATTTTCGAGACATCGTAAAATTTTAACTTAAGTATTAGACCATTGAATCAGAATGTGATAATATTGTTGATCGAAGGTTACGGTCTTCGGCTGGAATTATACAGAAAAGGCGTAAAGGGAATCGTAAGTATAATAACAAGCAATATTACCTACTCACGAGCGCATCGATACCTACGTACGATTTTGCTTTTATTATGCCTTATGCCTCTTGCCTTTTCGTATAATTCACGCCTTACCTATGTGGGGTGGAAGTAATTCTGCTGTGCTATAACTGTATTATCTAAGTAAAGGTTTCGCAATATCAATTGGATTTACCGAGAAAGTATACATCTTTCACTAAATATCATTTCTATCAAAGACCCACCAGCGCGTCAATCAACCAATCATGTACGAGTATAAAACTAATCACGGACTCGCGTCACTGGTTGATCAGTAAATTTATTGGTTTTTTGATCGGTCAGTTAGTGTACATGCGCGCACTTTTTGACGTTTGGTAAAGATTTTTGTCTTTTTGGATTTTGGAAATATGCTTGTATGCTAGTTGAGTAGTATCAATAAAAGGAACGAAGATCCGAACGAAGAAACGAAGAAGGTACGAAGCCTATATTCAGCTGTGGACATCTATGACTGATATGATTATGATGGGTGTGTTACATGATTTCGAAAGTCTAATCACGAATAAAACGTCCCCGTAAGTTAACTAATACGAAACTTAACACCGAAGCCATGTGATTTCGAATAACCAAATCTTAAGCCAAATCTCTAATATAAACGTATTCGAAACACTTAATGCAGGCCACAACGACCAACTTACCGCCGTAGCCATGCGCTCTGGAATAACCTTACCTCTAAAAGTAATTTTAAAAAGTCTGTATTATTTTAACAATCAACCAAATCTAACATTTGAGAATAATAATATGTAATAGTGCTGCGGCTCTGCCCGCGTGGATGTTCTACTCAACCAAGAGAAGGGGGGTAATTATGATACTAGGCAAAGAATATTAATAAATATGCTGCGACATTCTACACAACACTATCTAGACCCGACCCGATCTTAACTAGATTGTGTTATTGGTTCTAAAATGTGGATAAACCTACTTAGATACATTTTCTTTTGCAAATACATACATATTAAACATAGAAACACTTTATCCTTTCGAGGGCTTACCCGAGGGTTTTAGTCGAGACACGACATAACCACCCCCGCTGGCCGGCGGGGGGGTACCCGAAGGGATTTCCGCACGTTAAAAAAAAAAAAAACAAAAAAAAAAAAAGGTTATGTGTTAAGGTTACCTATGTACCCTTTATTGACCGGACACTTTTTTTTACACATACTCTAGATTTATCAATCAATGAAATTTTTAATTGCCAACAGACTTGGTACACAGGTCAGTCGAATCAAAAAAATACCGCGGTGACGCAGTCATGCAGTGTGAATATGAAGTTGCTCCACCACAGACTATGGCCCAACTGCTAACGTGTGCTGCATGCCCATAAACTCTTATAAGCGCCTCAGAGTCGATCTGCCATCGAAACGACATAAAAATAATCAAGCAAATAATTATATTTTTCCTTGGATCCATAGAAAAATTATTACCTACCTTTTTTTTCGTGCGGAATACCCCTCGGATACCTCCCCGCTGGCCTGCGGGGGCTTGTCGGGCTAGAACCGACTAAAACCGCACGCCGTCTCGGGTCTTCAGACGCCGGGGTGTAAGGTTACCCATAGAGCATATCCCTCGCACCCCGGCTGACCCTGGGCCATCTCACCACTAACAGCATCGCTCATCCTGTCTCCTCTGAAAGCAGAGGAGTACGGAGAGCGATGTGTTCCCGCCACGTTGGGTATTGGCCGACGATCAATGCCAACCCTATGAAGGGGTGATGGGGAAGCCATTGACCGCCGCCCAGGGTGTACCGGCCGCTCCGATTCCGTTCCCCCCGGACTGCAGCGGGATCGGAATCGGAGCGACACTCGAGGAGGTTACCCAACACACACCCCAACATTACCTACCTATTTGCAGTAATGATGGCGGAAGAAAACATTTGTAAAAAGGAAACGATAGACTTAACCAGTCCATTAGACGATAAATGTAATCATTATTTGGTTTATTGATACATATTATTTATTCTCAAGTGTTAGATTTAGTTGATTGAAAACTAACAAACACTTTTTAATGACTTTTAGAGGTTTAGTTATTCGAGAGCGCTTAGCTATGGCGTTAAGTTTTTTGTGGTAGTGTGCATTCATTATTTAAGTGTTTCGTATTAGTAAACTTACGGGGACGTGTTATTCTTGAGGACACTTTGCGAAGTCACGTAACACACCCGATTATGATGATGATGATAATAATCACCAAGCATTAAGAGAATGCCGAGCTCCGCAGAAGCCATCCCATCGCTCTACTTTATTATCTACCGCTGATAAAATAAAACGTTTCTCTTTGAACAGCAGTTGACTAGCCGTAATCTCTGAAACATGGTAATCCATCGTTAAATCATCGTGAAATGCGTTAGGCTTGATAACGCAAATTATAATTGACACATTAGGTAGGTACCCTAGTGTCCACTTCGGTAGTGAGCGGTAAACTTCAAAAGTGTTAGGGGCTGTGCACATTGTTATGTGCTTTCATTTCCATAACATTCGTATCTTTTTGCCAATGGCAGGACCACTGACTTTTCCGTTTTTTAATATATAGGAGGTAAGGTTTATGATATCCTCATTTAACGATTTAACGGTGCGGAGCAGGTTTAAATGGGCTTCGCTACTATGCCAGTGGTATCACTCACGCATAGTAAGCACTTTTAGTATGTAACTGAAATAAAGTAAATTTCCCGGTTATGGTACCTTTTTTTTCGTGCGGAAATCCCATCGGTCACCCTTCCCCCCTCCCCCCACCGGCCAGCAGAGGCGGTTATGTGGGCTAAAACCGAACGCCGTCTCGGGTCTAATGATGCCGGGGTGTAAGGTTGCCCATAGAGCATATCCCACGCACCCCGACTGACCCTAGGCCATCCCGGTTTTGAGCTGGCCCCTCGGGCGGTTATGGTACCTGAAGTTGCGCGCTGAATGAAATAACTAATTATGTCATGCCCACTTCAAGCACATAATGTCTCCATAACATCCGGTGACTGACTCTAGCCACCTCTGCAAATAACGCCGACCTTTTTGAGAGATGCAAATTCTACTCTGCCCAGGTATCATCTGCCCAAGTCGCTACAATCAGACAATATTATTCGCATAAGCTTTAAGCAAAATTATACGTATAATCTGCATACACCTTTACTTTAGGCGATAACAAGCTGCAAAGCACTCCTGGTTTAATACGCTGATTACAGTAGAGGATCCATTACAGTATAACACTGACACATTAGCCGCTGCTATGAAAAGGAAACGGTTCAAGTGCTGAGACATAGCGAATTCATGCAAAATTGGTTATTTATTTGTTTTCGAAGTGGTGATAACGTAATAGCCAATATACCTATTGGACATAAAATGAAAAGTTTATGGGTTAAATTCCACTCACTTTACACTTGCTTTACATTACAGTATGGACGCACAACCACTTCTACGAGGGTCAAACTGAAAGTTCTTAGAACTGGTCACTTATAAACAATATAATAAAAAAATAATTCTAAAATTTGAAAATAGAACTCTTTGCCAATATTACTGAGTATATATTTCATTCATTTATCATTTGTTTTACGATTTGGCGGCAAATTGAAAATTGTCTGTGTCACGTTAACATGAATTTAACACGAGAAAATTTTCGTGCAATGATTTTTTATGACTTTCGATGTCATTTAAGTCAACAAGAAAGTTATGATAGACTACGATTGGCCTTTCACGATGAAGCCCCATCTCGTGCGACTGTTTACAACTGGTTTAATGAGTTTAAACGTGGTCGCACTAATCTCACTGATGATTTACGTGAGGGACGGCCTTCTACGGCGACGACTGAAAATAACATCTGTGTTGTGCGGCGTATGATAGAGACTGACAAAAGAGTGACCTATCAGCAGATTCGGACAAGCTTAGGCATCGGTATGAGTCAAGTGCACAAAATCCTCCACGAACATTTAGCGGTCAGGAAGCTTTGCGCCCGGTGGATACCTCATAATTTGACTGAGGCTCAAAAACTCCATCGTGTGGACTGGTGCCGTAAAATGATTGAAAGATTTAACGGAGGTGACTCTAATGCTGTGTTCGACATACTAACAGGTGACGAAAGCTGGATTTACTGTTATGATCCTGAAACCAAAAGACAATCTGCTCAGTGGGTGTTTCCTTTCGAGGAGTTGCCAACTAAAGTGAAGAGAGATCGAAGTGCGGGAAAAAAAATGGTGGCCTCGTTCTTTGGAAGGATAGGTCATTTCGTAACAATTGTGTTAGAGGATCAAAAAACAGTTTCTGCAGAATGGTACACTACCAATTGTTTGCCACTTGTCTTGGAAAAAGTTCGAGAGAAACGACCTCGCAGTAGGATCCTCCTTCACCACGACAACGCCTCGTCGCACACCGCCAAGCGAACGATCGACTATTTGGCGACATCAAACGTTGAATTACTGGGTCACCCGCCGTATAGCCCCGACCTCGCGCCTTGTGATTTTTATTTATTTCCAAAAATTAAAGAAAAACTTAAAGGAAAGCGGTTTATGAATGCTGAAGAAGCGGTGGCTGCGTATCGCGATGCCATTGAAGAGACCCCTAAGGACGAGTGGGCAAAGTGCTTTTCCCAGTGGTTCCATCGCATGCAGCGGTGTATTGACGTGAATGGACAATATTTTGAAAAGATATAATAAAACTAATAACTGGCTAATGTAATCAGTTTTTGATTTTCTAAGAACTTTCAGTTTGACCCTCGTATCATGCGTACTTAAGTGGACGATGAAATTATCACTAACTAGCTGATGCCGCGATGATTGCTAATCGTATTTTGGTCATATCTCTGGTTCTACTCAAACATATGGCGGACTTTAAGTCTAACCAAGACCTTTCCAATACAAAAAACCGCATCATAATCTGTTTTGTAGTTTTTGCATCAATCGCCACTAAACATATAAACAGTCAAAAAGACAAGAATTCAAAAAAAAAAATTGTTTTTGTCTTCAATACGTCGTCGTTCATTTTACATAACCCAAGTTTTTATTTTTAAATACTTATCTCCATTGTACAGACACATCTTATTTACAATTTTATAATAGTACTAGATGCCCGCGGCTCCACCGCGCGTTTTTCGATCATATCTTTGGTTCTACTTAACCATTTGCAATCAAGCATACGGCAGAATATAAGTCTGACCAAGACCTTTCTAATAGAAAACACTTTATCAGTATCCTTTCAGTAGATTTTGCGTACAACACGAATAAACAGACCAGATTTTTTTAAAATATATTTTTCAGTTCATATATGTTTTTTTTTATATCTCCAATATAAAGACACAACTAATTTACAATTTTATAATAGTAAAGATAGTATGAGAATGGCAAATAATGATAATGGGAAGGAAGTTTCTGAATCGGAATCTTTTGAAGTTCTGCAGTACCTTTTTTTTATTCGTGCGGAAATACCTTCGGATACCCCCGCCACCCAGCGGGGACGGTTATGTCGGGCTTGAACCGACTGAAACCGCACGCTGTCTCGTGTCTTAAAACGCCGAGGTGTAAGGTTGCCCAAAGAGCATATCCCTCGCACCCCGAAGTTCTGCAGTAACTAATACAATATTACGTTAGCGGGCCAAAGGCCTTCTCTACTGCAAAAAGGTCGGGTTACCAGCTGTGGTGGCCAGGGGTGTACATGGGGACGGCAGTCGCTCCTATTAAAGCCTAAACAAAACAATAAAAGGACGAGCAGGTGATAGACAGATCGATTAGGATTGGCGCTTGGATGAAGAAGAAGACCAGCTATGGTGGCTAAAACCTAACGAGGGCTGGTGGGCATTCCGCTCTGAAGGCAAATCGCCTCTAGCGGCAATAGTTCTGATGTCGAAGACACAGTGTGATTTTAGTCGGTTCTAGCCGCTTCGTCGTGCCCGCAGCATAGTGATATCCGGAGGCTGCTACAAAGGCTAAAAAAAAACAGGTACAGGTATATCTCTATCATAAGGAATAAGGGGCCTAAAGCCTGAAGGTTAAACTATGTTTTTGCGCGTTGTTAAAAGTGTATCTAATACCTTTAAACGAGTGATTCTTGTATATATATTTAACTGGAGGTAGAAATTTGATGACACAAATTTGTCACAAAATTCGGCCGGGTAGGTACCACCGTGCAGGGGTGTGTGTTGGGTAACCTCGTCGAGTGTCGCTCCGATTCCGATCCCGCTGCAGTCCGGGGGGAACGGAATCGGAGCGGCCGGTACACCCTGGGCGGCGGTCAATGGCTTCCCCTTCACCCCTTCATAGGGTTGGCATTGATCGTCGGCCAATACCCAACGTGGCGGGAACACATCACTCTCCGCACTCCTCTGCTTTCAGAGGAGACAGGATGAGCGATGCTGTTAGTGGTGAGATGGCCCAGGGTCAGCCGGGGTGCGAGGGATATGCTCTATGGGTAACCTTACACCCCGGCGTCTGAAGACCCGAGACGGCGTGCGGTTTTAGGCGGTGCAAGCCCGACATAACCGCCCCCGCTGGCCGGCGGGGGGTATCCGAAGGGATTTCCGCACGATAAAAAAAAAAAAAAAGGTACCACCGTGCACGATCGCGAAAAACCCTCCATAGTAATCCAATTTCGGTTTGTTTGCGTTCAGAGGTCAGCAAGTGCATAGCCGGGCAGGGGGATTGTGGTCGCAGCACTAGTGGGACCGGTGGGTTCACGCGGTGCTGCGACCACAATCCTCTTCTGATGAGGCCGTCAAGCTGAGTGCCACCATTGTTAAAATGGTACGTGTATGTAATGGTGACCCTCTTTCCTGAGACTTTACCTTCAGCTTACCATCAGGCGAGGTGAAGTCAAATTGACGTGTCCTAAATATACAAAAAATATATATATATATATACTCCAATGATTTTTGTGAAATTTAGTACCACAGAGTTTCAGGGACGATAAATCGATCTAGCTGGATTTTATTTATAGAAAACATCGAAACAAAAACCGAAGTAAAGCCCAGATATTATATAGTAAATTATAAACACTAAACTCGCTTATGACTTTGACTGTATCTTGATATTGGTGATAGACGTCTCGATAAAGGCTGTCATAATAGACATGTCACAAATGACCTGATATCAGCTTATAATGGTCCTGAGGGTACATATAAACTTAAATTTAAATATGTATAGAGTAATTTTGAGCACTAGCCTTCGTACCTTGAAAGTGCACTTAGAAATCATAGCTCTCACTAATTTAGCTGGATAGTTATAAATAAATATTCTACGCAGCGCTTTCTAAACCCAAAGTAAGCAAAGTTTAACTTGCTTGTGTTATGGGTTCTAGAATGCGGATAAACATACTTATATACTTTTTTTTGTACATAGATACACCCAGACCAATGCAAATAGACATTCATGTATACGCTTTGCACTGAGCGGGAATCGAACCCGCGCCAAATGTCGTAGCAGTCGAATGCACTACCGCTACGCCACAGAGGCCGTCAGAGAGTTATCAATTGCCTATCATCTTCTTTCTATATTTGCAACTATTGGAAGTGCCCATTTTGTTTACAAAGATTTGGCAAAGCGGCTGATCGACGCTACACGTGACCAGAAGGCTGGACTTCATCTTACACACAGAATTAGCATTGCCCGCCCTTCAACGCGGCAATGTTGCCAGCCTTCTGTGAACATTACTAATCTTTATCAGTCTTTTAGGTTTAGTTTTGTTCAGAGTTATTTATAAGTAGTTGTACATAATTATTTTAAGTTATTAATATTTTGTTATATTGTTTAAAATCATAATAAGTTGTCTTCCAAGTTAGTATCTACTTATATAAGAGAAATGTTATAAATTTTCATTTTCAAATAAAGTTTTTTTTTAACCACGTCAACCATCAAGCAATCCTAACCCGAGTCATATCGAAGCTGAATAAATTAGACTCTGCATGTATTATGTGATTGTGTCGTTATGACTACAACTTAAGACTGTAAACACCAGAATACTTTTAAAAAAAAACTGCTTAGTGCTGCCCCTGCTTTTAACAGGCACACGAGACGTGCATAGGTCGGAAATTCCGACCTATATACACCAGTAAAAATAACTGGGAATAAATTAAACTAATCTGTGTTATCACGTTTTACTCATGGACTTTCATTGGAGAAATTTTATCAAGAAGACACGAGAACCCAGTTTCGTTGAATTTGAAGGCAATTATTTTCACAGAAGAAATACGAATTTAAGGGTCTCAACTGAGATTGACTACTACTGAAGTGATCTTCAATTGTTTTGGCCCGCATAAAATTTAGTTAGGAAACACTCGGAAATCGTAGGTGTCACATATCTCTTTGACACCCTTCGATCAACAATGTCAATGGTACTGTTAATCGAAGTTGACACCGTCGAAGTTGTCGTTGAAGTTATCAACACACGTATAACAAGTTTAAATAGTCAGAAATCAGAGGAGGCTATGTCGTCCATCTTCAGGTATTATCATCATCGGAGGCCCTGAGGACCAGAACTGTGCGGATGCTGCGCGCTCCGCAGCGAGTTATGGCCATCAGGGTCATCCGCGGGTACCGCACGATCTCCTTCGAGGCGGCGAGTCTCCTTGCCGGAACTCCGCCATGGGACCTGGAAGCGAGAGCCCTTTCGCAACTGTACCAGTGGCGAAAGGAGGCGCGGGAGCAGGGATGGAACCCCGAGCCTCGAGAGATCGAGGCCGTGCAGTCCCAGCTCCGCCAGGCCATCGTGGTGGAGTGGAAGGATCGACTTGGGCGACCAAGCGCAGGGCACGCCGCAATAGCGGCGGTAAGGCCCATCATGGAGGATTGGCTAGAGAGGCGACACGGAAGCCTCTCGTACCGACTGACGCAGGTGATCTCCGGGAAGGGGTGCTTCGGGGACCACCTGCATCGGATCAGGAAGGAGCCAACGCCTGAGTGTCATCACTGCGACGCGAGCGAGGACTCAGGGCTGCACACGCTGGCGGACTGCCCGGCGTGGGAGGCGCCGAGGCGTGACCTCGTGGCAGCCATCGGGGTGGGAGTCCTCTCGCTCGGCAGCATGATTGCGGCAATGGTGCGAAGCGCGAGTGCGTGGGCCGCCGCCATGTAATGCTCGCGAAGGATATGGCGGAGCGCGCCCGGGAGAGATTTAGAACTCTCCCGGACCGCCGAGCCCGCAACTTGCTCGCCGCGCGTCGCAGACGACTCAGGCGCCGGAGGTCGCTTAACGACCTCCGTCCTCCATGAGCGCAGGCCTGGGGGTGGCAGGTGAGGCCACCTGTCACCCCAGCAGAAGCAGGCCGGGACGGTGGGGCGACTAGCGCCCCTCCCCCAAACCGGGGCAAGACGAGGACACCGTGGTTCCCAAACCCGAGGGGGTCATCTCGAAACCGGAGATGGCCCAGGGTCAGTCGGGGTGCGAGGGATATGCTCTATGGGCAACCTTACACCCCGGCGTCTGTAGACCCGAGACGGCGTGCGGTTTTAGTCGGTTCAAGCCCGACATAACCGCCCCCGCTGGCACGCGGAGGGGTTACCGAAGGGATTTCCGCACGATAAAAAAAAAAGGTAAAAGGTATTATCATCATCGTCCTTGTCAAAACTTTAGTCCCGTTTATATCCAAAGCTTGCAGTTTGGTGCCATGGGTCGCTCGTCTACTCTTTCTCTTCATTTGGCATATCTTGGCTTCTACGAGAGTGACTGCCGCATGATCCCCCAAAGTCTGCGCCAAAGCCTCGTAAATCAGGTTTTAATATTGATAATCATTCAGCAGCAGTGGCGTTTCAAGAATATTCAAGTTTCGAAATACACAAGGCACCGACGCTACACTTAAGAACGTTTATGTATCTGGATAGCCAATCCGCGGTGAGTTTGCCGAATTTCTTATGGCGAATATGATATCTTACCTCGGATTAAGCTGTCAGGATTTACAAACCGTCTTACAGAGTACAAACACTGTACGAGCACAAATTAATTATAGTCAAAGTTCTTACAGGATAGCATAGCTGCTCTTACAGTTATGCTATTCTGTAAGAACGTTTATGTATCT
Source organism: Cybosia mesomella (assembly GCA_946251805.1). Taxonomy (NCBI): domain Eukaryota; kingdom Metazoa; phylum Arthropoda; class Insecta; order Lepidoptera; family Erebidae; genus Cybosia; species Cybosia mesomella. The sequence continues at coordinate 9,823,125 of OX276406.1, forward strand.
GGATAGCCGAATCCGCGGTTAGTATTAAATTTCTTTAATTAATGAAGCTGCCAGGATTTACAAACCCTCTTACAGAATACAAACACTGTACGAGCACAAATTATAATTATAGTCAAAGTTCTTACAGGATAGCATAGCTGCTCTTACAGCTATGCTATTCTGTAAGAACATTTATGTATCTGGATAGCCGAATCCGCGGTTAGTATTAAATTTTTTTAATTAATTAAGTTGTCAGGATTTACAAACCCTCTTACAGAATACAAACACTGTACGAGCACAAATTATAAATATAGTCAAATCATTCATTGAGATTCAAAATATTTACATCCACTCTGTTATTTTTTCTAACCACTTCCTTTCGGTTGCTAAATATGCGTATAGTTTAAATACTATTACAGTACATTCATTTTATACAAAACAATATACAGATAGTGGTTAAAAGTGCGACGCGATAGTGGATTAGTGCATCAAAGAACGCCGACTATGATAAGGACAGATGTAAGAGACCGACACGTTACAGTAGCCGATATAAAATGTATAATATTGTATTTTATTGCACACTGTTTGATGTTTGCCGATATGATAATATATTAGACTCGGGTGTCCAATACCCGTTTCCTTTAGATATGTTTTATAAATGAGAAATGTAGAGTTTTCGTGGAAATTGTGATTTAAAAGGTAACTGTTGGAACTGATAACTGGTATCTGAATATTAAATGGGGTCATGAATATCTACTGTTCACAGTATTAGTTTCAGTTAATAATCAAGTATTTATCATTCAGTCCATCGATTAGTTTAACATTATATTCGTACTTATTACATCATTTGTATTTGAGAAGTTGCTTGCTGCTTGAGACTACATTTACATATTGGGTACAAAGTTAACCGATATGGTATGGTATGAGGATCTTGGTCTAACCTCACCTGCAACCCGGAAGGTATACCCTGCTGATCAATGGACAAGGGTCTGGTGTAGGCGTTCCTGTCGGGGTTCGGGGGACAGACGGCAGTCGTTCCCGTAAAAGTCAAGATAAATCAATCCATGAAAAGGAGTAAGAGGTGAGGAATAAATGACTGAAATTGGCATTCGGATGATGATGATGGTATAAAGCTTCATTAATATGAATATATTAAAACATTTTCAGGTCTTGTTGTCATTTCTCACAGAATATAATAAATCGATAACAATACAGTAAATTACAATTTATTGTGTTGCTATCAACTATAGAATGCTATTTATAGTCTGAATAGACATTTCTATGGCGAAAGTATCACCCTCTCTCTAATTATATATACTGTAAGTAGCAGTAGGTACTACATTGCTTCAAAAGTACCCGCAACTAACGAGCATGTACGAAAACACTCGTGAATTTTAAAGAAGCAAAAAATGTAGGCTAACATCGTCAAGTCTTATTCGCATTTGAAGTTTGAAGTCGGCTCTGTCAGTATGCCAAGATCATCATAACAATTGGAAAGATACGATGTATGCCTAATAGGAGCGCAAGTCATACTTTAAGCTTTTGTAAGCTAATTTTGATGGAGTGATACTTTTGAAGTGTAGCCAAATGGCTGGTAGTTGTAATATGGATTATATTAAATTTGTGTTCGCAATATGGGCAACATAATCACTCCAGTGACAAAACCCGTTAAATAAAGTAAAAAAAAACTTTCCTAAGTTATATTAATCACCATAAGTATGTTATACTTAATTGCTTCCGGACTAGTATTTTATATAAATAAAATTTTATATTTATTTTTCAAATGATTAAGTTGACTCCAGTTGCGCAGGCATCGCTCAATCACTTATAATGCACTTGAAAGCTTAGACGTATGATATATTTGCATATTGTTATCGTATCGACTTAGGACCTGCTGAAAGACCGGCGCTGCGGTTTTCTTTTTAAACCGGCTTCAAATAGAGGTTCTATATATACCTACAACATTTTTTTTTCAGAAACATAACATAAGACAACATAACTTCACGCCTGTATCCCCGAAGGGTAGGCAGAGGTGTATTACACACCCACGATTCGCCAGTTATGTTAAGGTCCCAATGTAAAAGGGGGCGAGCCTATTGCCATCTACCGGGCACATTATTAAGCAAGCGATAATTAACATTTATTAATGCACATATAACTACGAAAAGTCAGAGGTTTGTGCCCGGGGCGACTGGGGATCGAACTCGAGACCTCGTCTCAGCAGTCCGTTACGTACGCCACTGGGCTATCGCAGCGATATATAACGGACTGCTGAGACGAGGTCTCGAGTCCGATCCCCAGTCGCCCCGGGCACACACCTCTGACTTTATCATCGTCGTCTTACCATTATTTCCAGTTTCATCCGAGGTTTACAACTCAGAGCCCAAGATCCACTTATTCCTTATCCTCCTTTTTATCAGAAGTAAACAGCTTTTTTTTTGTCTTATCTCGGCCAGAGCCTCGTCTGTCAATCAGCAGGTCAACCCGCCTGCAGGTAAGGTTGGCTTGGCCTGAAAAGTCCTGTTGAGGTACCCTTTAAACATTACTTATAATTTTACTGCAATAGAACTTTCACTGCTAACATTGGGCTATTAGCCAAGTGATGATACATCAGCATCAGTGATCATGTCAGCCCAGCTATACAAGATAGCCGAAATCAGTTTAGAAAACGTGATCTTAGAACATCATAAGAAGTTGAAAGTGAATGGTTTACTGAAATATCCCTTACAACATTGTGATCTTGATCTAATCAAGATTCTTACTCATATGGTAGGAGAAATCGCGATAACTACTGTTCAGCTGTCTTAATAATACCTATATATTAACATTAAATATCTATATCGCGAGATAAAACACTGCTTGATTGATAGCTGAAAGTGTAAAAGTAACCTTCTGTTTTTATTTCATATCACTGCTAGCTTCATTTCACCTTTAATATTTACTTAAGCTTTTATCTCGAAGTGTTTCTTACCAATTTGAAGAATTCAGCTGTCTTAATAATACCTATACATATATGTATTAACATTATATATATCTGTATTGCGATACATTGCGATACAGATATATATAATGTTAATACATATATGTATAGGTATTATTAAGACAGCTGAATTCTTCAAATTGGTAAGAAATCAAGGAGTGTTTTATCTTGCGAGATAAAACACTCCTTGATTGGTAAATGAAAGCGATAGAGATACCTTTGATGAAGTGTCACGAAAAGTAATTTCCTGTTTTTATTTTAAGTCACTGCTTGCTTCATTTCACTTTTAATATTTACTTAAGCTTTTATCTCGAAGCTTTTCTTACCAATTAGAAGAATTCAGCTGTCTTAATAATACCTATACATATATGTATTGACATTATATATCTGTATTGCGAGATAAAACACTCCTTGATTGATAAATGAAAGCGATAGAGATACCTTTGATGAGGTGTCACGAAAAGTAATTTACTGTTTTCTTTTCATATCACTGCTTATATCATATCAGTATATATATCAGTTGCTGATTGACGGATAAGGATCTGGCGTAGGCTTTACTCTCGTGGTTGGCGTGTCAGACGGCAGTCGCTACCGTAAAATCTAAGTTAATCAACTTATGGAGGAGGTGCTTCCGCACTCGCCTCTCTTTAGGGAAAAGGGGATTAGATTTCCAACGACGAGTCGGTGTTGCCCGCGGAGTCTCTGGGATATTGTTTCTAGGGCACACCAGATTCCCCGTACCACATGGGTGAGGCAAGAGACACCGTGTTGTTTTAGTCGCTTCAAGTCCGACATACCCATTTAACCATAAGCTCTGGTGAGGTGAAGCCCGTGTAGGTTTCAGCACGTAAAATAAATAAATTAAAAAAACGGGTTGGAGAGCGGGCCCCCTGGACTCTAAGTACCTTCAAAGTGCAGAAGTATTACTATAGCTCTAGCTGTACAATGCAGGTAGGTATCCTACAATTATTAGAAATAATATTTTTTTTTTGTCTCAATAAAATACTAGGAATTCAGTGCAGGGTGCGACTGAAATAAATTAAGCTGAGCGAGCAGGACTCTTACTTGAAACTTTAAGGCATCTTACTACGGTCGCGCGCATAGCTTAGGCCGCGCGCTCGTAAAACTGTTTTTCGATGATTATTCCTCAATGGTACATTGTATTTGAACAGTTGACCTCTCTAAACACTCAGCGGTGTCAACACTATCACCATGGCAAATTTGGTCAAGATCGGTATTGTGGTTCCAGAGGAGTACAGTCTCGACCAAACGGCTTAGCCACGTATAAGAGCTTCGCTTCGCTCAGCTCAAAAATATACATGACGGCCTCTGTGGCGTAGCGGTAGTGCATTCGACTGCTCCGACTGGGGGTGCAGGTTCGATACCCGCTCAGTAGAATATTTGTATGCATGAATAAGTCTGTGTTTTTTACATACATACATGAATATGTTTGTGTGCATGTGTTTCTATGTTTAATATGTATGTATTTACAAATAAAAAGTATAAAAGTATGTTTATCCGCATTCTGGAGTTATCCTTTCGAGGACATTTGGGCAGGACACCGTGCGGTTTTAGTCGGTTTATGCACGACATAACCGCCCCCGCTAGCCAGCGGGTGGGTATCCGAAGGGATTTCCGCATGTAAATACAAAAACCGCATTCTGGAAGACAAGCTAGTTAAACTATGCTTACAATCAACTCAAACATAATATTAAAAAAAATGCATTTTTATGTTACTTACTGCTACGTAACCCTTCATGGGCGAGTTCAACTCGCACTTGGCCGCTTTTTATCGATGTCCGAGCATCACTTGAAAACCGCTGATCAGATTCAGCTGCAATATTGCATCAACATTCTTTTAGGGTATGGTCATAAACGAAGCTATATATAAAATGTATAGTTTTTTTTTTATATTTAGGACACATCCATTTGACTTCACCTCGCCTGATGGTAAGCTGAAGGTAAAGTCTCAGGAAAGAGGGTCACCATTACATACACGTACCATGTTAACAATGGTGGCACTCAGCTTGACGGCCTCATCAGAAGAGGATTGTCGTTGCAGCACCGCGTGACACCCACCGGTCCCACTAGTGCTGCGAACACAATCCCCCTATCCCACATCCCTAGTATATATAATATATCAAATGAATAGGTTCGCATGTGTTACGGGAACGGGATCAGAATTCCACGCGCGCGCAGACGTGGGCAAGAGCTAGTACTTAATGGTATAGAATTATCTCTTCCACCATACAAGTGCGATTTGTATCTAACCTATTTTTCAACTATCGCCATTTACACATTTCGGGGAAGGAAAAGGCAATTAGGAACAAGATTACGATCATGTTAAACTTATCCCTGCAAAGATAGTGATGGAACATTGTCGATAAGCGGAACAATAGTACTGTATGATAAATAACACGTAAAACGAAGAAGTTTTATCATATGCGTTAGAAAGCGTGTCTTTTTTTAAAGTAAAACTAGCTGTTGCCCGCGGCTTCACCCGCATGGAATTTTGATCCCGTTCCCGCTACCTATATGGGACCCTATTCCACCACCACAACTTATATAAGATACACATTTCCACCATACATCATTTGGTCAAAGGGTTTATGCTGCGTTTTTGTTGAAAGCTCCCAGACGGCTTATTTTTTCCGACACCTCCAACAAATATCACTGTATTTTAGCCAATGTATACAAAAACTTGACCAATCATATACTAAAACCTTCCTCTATTCATTGGTGAAAACAGCATGAAAATTGGTGCAGGAGATTTTGAGTTTATCGCGAACAGACAGATCGGCAGACTTTGGGACTTTGTTTCATAACAAGTAGTAATTAGCTAAGTACATGGATATAGGGGGATATAGGGGGCTTCACCAAGATCTTCGGGGCCCAAACGTACGTCACCTTCTAGCCGGTACACCTGCTAATTATCGTACGAGCCCCTGCTGCAGGCTTCCCTTTCAGGGTTGGAAGGCCAGACGGTAATAGCGCCTGCAAAAGCCAAATCAAGAGAAACAATACGGGAGCGGATGCCGAAATCTAAGGTAAGTCTAGGCGTTGGATGCCACTGGGACTACCGCTGTGATAATGATACTACCTTCATTACAGCGTTAGGCCCTGGTTGAGGGCATAATAGTCCATACTTATACACTATGTCCTGCGAGCTATGTATTCTCTAATACAGAAAAAGTACCTTGACAGTATTGAAACAAAACAGTTGTAAATTTACTCATCGAGCATTTACCGTAGTTTAAAATTACACCGCACCACTACCTAATTAACATATCAACGCTGTCAGCCTCCTGGGAACGTTGTATTTTGTATCGTGCACAGCGCATAAAATAAAATGTAAAATAGTATTCCAATTCAATTGTGAATTTAAAATCACTGAACTGTACCAAAAAGCTATCGTATCCCTTTCTCAAAAGATTCACGCTATGCCACTGGTACACAGATATGTTTCCCACGGGCTGTTGCTACACACTCTGGCGTCGTTGGCGTGTTAAGCCACAGAGGATTACATAGTCATTACTTAGCACAATGCTTTTTTTTAAAGAATTTTAGTAACCGAAATTACTAATATTCCGCCTAACCCCTCCAGCTAAGCTAAATTGCTTAGTGTAATGGCCAGGACTTGAATCCGGGACCTCTCGATCGTAGGGTCGACTCCTTAATAACCACCAAGCTACCGACGCTTCTGATACTTGTTTGTATATTGTATTCATCTGCACTGTCATACGGATTCGAACGTCTCGTTACTTATGTTTTTATAACTAAAACTCATACCTTCAAATTTATATCAAATAAAACACAAACAGAAGTATTTTTTTTTTTTATATTTAGGACACGTCAATTTGACTTCACCTCGCCTGATGGTAAGCTGAAGGTAAAGTCTCCGGAAAGAGGGTCACCATTACATACACGTACCATGTTAACAATGGTGACACTCAGCTTGGCGGCCTCATCAGAAGAGGATTGTCGTCGCAGCACCGCGTGACACCCACCGGTCCCACTAGCGCTGCGACCACAATCCCCCTGCCCGGCTATGCACTTGCTGACCCCTGAACGCAATCAAACCGAAATTGGATTACTATGGAGGGTTTTTCGCAATCGTGCACGGTGGTACCTACCCGGCCGAATATTGTGACAAATTTGTGTCATCAAATTTCTACCACCAGTGAATTGAACCAGTGAAGTACTATTATTGTAATTGCGAAAGTTTGAATGGATGGATGTTTCTTATTAATTCTCACCAGAATCGCTGAACGGTTGATATAATTGTAGCAGCTGGAAAACAAAACTAAAACTGCACGGTGTTCTCCCCAAGTGTCCGTTGCCGGGCACCCCGGGTAAGCCAAAACCAATATGCTAGGTAGGCTACTCTTTTATCCCGGGAATAGATTTTTAAGAGTCCAAAGAACACGATCAGTATTTAACGCAGATGGAGCCTCTAGTAGCAGCTACTTTGTATAAAAAACAGGGTATTGTAGTACTATAATAGGTACTTGCACCGTTATGATATTGGAGGTTGATCTGCTGATGCTATTCTTCATTTCAATATTAAAAGTTTTATATTTTGTACTATAGTATCAATTGGAATGTTTATAAAGTTTATTTCTTGGATTATATTATCAATGGTTATGATAGGTATTTTAGTTTTAATGTCTTCTTAATCAATCGTGGTATAATCAGTCGTGTTAGTAAAAATAAAATATTGGGAACTTTCAAAACCATAAGAAGGTTTAAGTAGTTACACAGAACACTGCATCTGTGGTAGTAAGATGTCAAAATCAATGTGAAAATAAGCAATATTTATATGAGATCTCGCACATTTTCGCGAGTGTAACGTCAGTTTGTGATTTCACTAGATATGACGAAGTGTTCAGTTGTGCTAAGCTACTCAAATATAACTGCAATTTTCTTTGCGAAAGTCCTCGCAGAGTCAGTTTCGTATTTTACTGTAAGTGGGTGAAGGATGTTTCTCACATCAATTGTGATTTATACTAAGCTTACCGATAAGCATACGACCTGCGTGTTGGTAATAGGCTGCTAGTGCCCTTTTTTTTTTCTTTTTTTCGTGCGGAAATCCCTTCGGATATCCCCCCGCCGGCTAGCGGGGGCGGTTATGTCGAGCTTGAACCGACTAAAACCGCACGCCGTCTCGGGTCTGCAGACGCCGGGGTGTAAGGTTGCCCATAGAGCATATCCCTCGCACCCCGACTGACCCTGAGCCATCTTCGGTTTCGAGATGGCCCCCTCGGGTTTGGGAACCACGGTGTCCCCGTCTTGTCCCGGTTTGGGGGAGGGGCGCTAGTCACCCCACCTTCCCGGCCTGCATCTGCTGGGGTGACAGGCGGCCTCACCTGCCACCCCCAGGCGCTCATGGAGGACGGAGGTCGTTAAGTGACCTCCGGCGCCTGAGTCGCCTGCGACGCGCGGCAAGCAAGTTGCGGGCTCGGCGGGCCGGGAGAGTTTTAAATCTCTCCCGGGCGCGCTCCGCCATCTCCTTCGCGAGCATTACATGCTCGCAGATGGAGGTGGCGGCGGCTCACGCTCTCGCGCTCCGCACCATTGCCGCAATCATGCTGCCGAGCGAGAGGACTCCCACCCCGATGGCTGCCACGAGGTCACGCCTCGGCGCCTCCCTGTGTGCAGCCCTGAGTCCTCACTCGCGTCGCAGTGATGGCACTCAGGAGTTGGCTTCTTCCTGATCCGATGCAGGTGGTCCCCGAAGCACCCCGGAGATCCCCGGAGATCCCGGAGATCCCGGAGATCACCTGCGTCAGTCGGTACGAGAGGCTTCCGTGTTGCTTCTCTAGCCAATCCTCCATGATGGGCCTTACCGCCGCAATTGCGGCGTGCCCTAGGCTGATAGTGCCTATTACGACTATACCCCTCTCCCCAGGATGATCTGGTAACTATACTCACCATCAACATACAACAACTACCTACAACTATTTTCGAATCGGAAAGTACCACTTCGATTACAATCATTGATTTCTAATAGCTGGAAATATATCCATGAATGTTTAATATTTGAATGGTTCGACACGTTTTTATTATTTGACACGCTTACAAAAGATTATTTTCGTGTTTTACTAATTGCTCCACTGAAAAAGTTCCAAGAAACCACTAAAATATCTAATGTTCGATGTTAATCTATGTTTAAGGGAGGAGTAGTGTCCGATACGTACGTCATTGGGTATGTACGTACTCGTAACTCTTGAAATTGTATAAACAAGTCTTATAGCCATAGAGATAAATCCAGGGTCATTGTGAAGATATTTTTATTACTGAAACTATCCATGAAGAAAGATGGTTTGCTGAATATGTCCGTACCAAAGTCACTGGTCAAGCATTGTAATGCACAATGTATTAGATACTGTTTACTGAGTATAATTGAATAAAGTTAACAGTTGCAATAGCTCGCAAATACTCAACCAAGCTATCTTAATTTTACATTATACTTCAAATAAACAAAAAAGTTTTTTTAGATAAAAAAAACCGGCCAAGTGCGAGTCGAAGGGTTCTGTAGCAGCAAGTAAATTTTGTTGAGTTTCAATTCTAAGTACCTATTATGGGGACCCCCAAAATTTTTTTTTCTATTTTTGTGTGAAAATCTTAATTCGGTTCACATATTACATCTACCAACCAAGTTTCAACAACATAGTTCTTATAGTTTCGGAAAAAAGTGGCTGTGACCTACGGACGGATGGACAGACGGACATGACGAATCTATAAGGGTTCCGTTTTTTGCCATTTGGCAACGGCACCCTAAAAAACTAACAGACATTATTACGTCACGAAACTTGAGCGTTGCTGAAGGTGACATTATGCAGGTCAGTACTCAGTTAACGTAATGCCATGTCGTAAAATTATACTAAAGGGTTAGTTTACTATTGCGTTAGGAGATAAGCCAACAATAAAAACTGTAAGGGTTATATTGCACTCGGTGAATGTGTTACGCAACTAAATATAAACGTGCCGTCTTCTTTGAAAAAGGAAGCCTACTTTCTTGTCGTAGATGGCAGAGTCATATCATACTACTAACACTTACGGGTAGGTACAGTCACATACAAAAGTTGCTGGAAACTATTGAATTTATAAACGATCATCATCACCTTAGCGTTGTGTCCGGTTGCATCCGATGTTCTTGGAAACCGGAATCCGATTCCTCCTTCTCCTCCTTTCGTTTTGAATTATACGACTTTTGCGGGAGCATACCGTCCGACCTCTCAATCCCGAGAGGAAAACCTATGCCTGAGCCTTAACCGTCAATCAGCTATTGTACCAACTTGCTGGCGAGAATGGCTTGAACTCGAACGTCTTAGTGGGGACCTACAAAAATTTACAAAAAGTCTTTACATTGAAATACTTAAATAAATAAAATTGATGTTCTGAGGACGGAGTGTGATATTCCTACGACACAAAGGGTGGATCATCAGACCAGGAAAACTGATTACGATATTTCATAAAAGTAAGCTAATCTATTAATTGAAATATGTTGAGCTACTCATATTGCTGACTACGTATCTGCGGACCAGCTGATAATAAAAAGCAAAAAAAAGACAGGTAGTGACGTGCGTCACTGATCCAATTTCTCAGCAAACGAGCCGACGAAAACAATAGAACAAAAATGTGCCGACTTGTAATCCCTCTGTTTATTTACAATGAGCATAATGGCATTAAGATATTTAAGGTGCCACTGTAATGTTTAAAAATGCCGACAAGTCGTCATACCTGCCTGGCGTCTTATCAATAGACTCCTACATTAGACTTAAGAGGCGTTGCTTATAATAATAAAGCCATTTTGATAATGCCAAAAGAGCATGGCTAGCTCTCGTCTGAGCTCTTCCAAGAATGATAAGGATTTTTTTGAAGGAAGTAGGTATATTAACCCATTTTAATTTTTGTATAGCAATACTAATATTTTTCTTTTATTTGAAATGTGTTAAGTATTTTTGATGTAGGACCTGAGAAGATCGTTGAATGTATTCTTTACAAGAATTGTTTAGATTTTTGGTAAAGTATACTTTTTTGAGAAAAAAAAATGGTTAAAATTGTAAGAGTTCGCATGGAATTAATTCGAAGGACCTTTTTTTAGGCTTATCAATACCTACAAATTGCCATTTACGAGTATATTTTTAATAACTCACATAGTATGTTTACTCCACCCAAATTAATTTTGATTTCACTAACTGAAATTAACACCAACTTACAAACGGTATAACCCATTCATGCAAAATTTCATTTTTCTCACTTTGTCTTCAGTACTTGCTCATATTCTTACATAACTTGCTCTTACGAAATCTCCGTCCGAACTTATCTCTATATCAGAAGGTCTTGTAATCCTGCCTATTAGGAATTTGAAATGTTTACACAAACCGAAACTGAGTACAAAGATTATAACCCTAATTAGTAGTCGGGATGATAATAAAATTATTATCATCTCTGTGCAAATCAAGAAGTATATTGAAGTCATTAAAATGACGCAGGCTGTTTGTTATGGTTTGTAATAATTTATTTGAATAGTGATCTTGTTTTGTAGGGGCAGGAGAGCAGATCACGGTTTATGAAGTGAAGGTTTGTTGCGCAGAGCAATTTGCTGCTATAAAGTGTTTACACGTGAGCGAAGCTGCGGGCAGCAGCTAGCACCTTTGTTTCTAAAATATAGCCTTCATTTAAGAATGTAATCTACCCTGGCGAACTCGTAAAATCAGGGAGATGGACACTAAAGAATCAATGTTCCCTCTTTCAAATAATATCATTAAGATGCCATTAAATGATACGATATTTAAATCAACTTCAGACCTTTGACGCACGAAATATGATTATGCCTTATAAAATTGTAATTTAAATATTGAAAATATACAGAGCAGTTTGAAATCTAATTTTTGAACGATAGGGCTATCGCGCAAAAAGTAGATCCAGAGTGGACTAACAAACGAACAAGGTTAAATACATTGTCTCAGATTATTTCTGGATAGTTTAAGCCCAGTCTTACACTATTTCACCCTTTGTAATAAGAGAAATAGAGTCTAAAATTAGGTTAGCACATGTTATGAAAAAACCTAAAATCACATTGGTGGATAGTAAAGTTGTGCTTCTCCATGGCTATATAAAATAATGGGAGAGACAGACCACACACTACCTTTTTTTATTGTTTTTCGTGCGGAAATCCCTTCAGATTCCTCCCCGCCGGCCAGCGGGGGTGGTTATGTCGGGCATGAACCGACTAAAACCGCACGCCGTCTCGGGTCTACAGACACCGGGGTGTAAGGTTGCCCATATCCCTCGCACCCCGACTGACACTGGGCCATCTCCGGTTTCGAGATGGCCCCCTCGGGTTTAGGAACCACGGTGTACCCGTCTTGCCCCGGTTTGGGGGAGGGGCGCTAGTCGCCCCACCTCCCCGGCCTGCTTCTGCTGGGGTGACAGGCGGCCTCACCTGACACCCTCAGGCCTGCGCTAATGGAGGACGGAGGTGGTTAAGCGACCTCCGGCACCTGAGAAACCACACACTACCTGGATGACGAATTTACAGAGAGTTGTGTAAGAATCAGCCCTTCTATTGGAAGCACTTAAAATCACCACATGGCGATGAGTCAGCTTTAAAAATTTCTATACTAAATTTCAAATGTTCGAAGCTCAATATGAAATTGATAAAATCTTGTTGATAAATTAATTAACAAAAACAGAATAGTACTACCAGGTGAAGTAGCACCGCTTGGTTTCAGTATGTTCAACAACCTCGCTGAACTGTATTCCCCAGAATTTATCTCACGTACAAATCTTTGAGTATAATCCAAATAAATTATACTATTGTCATTATGATCTACGGCGCCATAATTTTATACGTCCCTAATAATTGTTCAACGCTGTTTCAATTGTGCTTTTATAACCTTTTGAGCTCTTTAAATTACCTTCAAAATATTCATTTCCTATTATTTCACACTGAATTGTATATTTGATCAACGATACCAATAATACGTGTTAAACTGGGATCAACATCGTGGTTCAACACAGCGAATTCGTGTGATAATCTCGGAAAATTCCACGGTGACACGATAAAACTGAGCCCATTCCCGTTATTTGTAACTAAAATAAGTATGTAGTAAATTACACACTGTCTATTAAGTTATCTTTATGATGAAAATAAAAAATAGTTGATATGCATTGTCAGGTGTGACGAATCTTAAATGTTAACAAATATTGAGTGTAATCTAAACAGAAGCAGTCGTGTCACTTTAATTTAAGTAATAAAATCTTGTCAAGATAAATTATATTACATAGGTAGGTAGGTACATACTAATATGAGTGTTTTACAGTACGTACAGAGTACTTATATACATTTTATTACTAGTCGTTTATATTAAGGTCGTTTGATGGTGTGTTAGCGAAAAGTTCAACGTAAATTAAATTTGTAATAATTGTAATCATGAATTAAATTACACATACTTCTACTGGCCCCTCTCTCTGCGAAAGAGATGATCCCCATCATTATATACCTCACAAGCTTACCTACTCTACTGTCATTGAATATTTCGCAAGCACGCTAGTTTTGTGTACTTCTGAACTGCCTTTTTGCCAATCATCAGACATTCATAAGTTCAAAATATCAATGAAGAGGGCTTTACAAGCAAAGAAAGCAAGAAAGATGAATGCTTAAAAGAGGACAAGGCTAGTAAATGGGTAACTGAAAAGATGACGTCTGACATATTTCTGACATACTGCCGATAATTCGAACAAAAGCAGGCTGATGATGATGATAAACAATCACATACAAATCGAAATATTCTTCGAAGTCGACCAATTGACCTGCCCATGAACATTTTCCTTATAGTTGTTGTTTCTACTTGATTTGTAATTCCACGTCTTGATTACTCGTAGTTTTAATTACATATCGAAGCTACCCCAACATACTTTTTACGAATTGATCGAATTGAATTAATAAAAATGTAAATATTGTCATCGACTGTAAGCAATATTATACCATAGTAATGTGACTGGTCCTGTTCTATAGGGATCAGGAATCAAGACTGCAACTCCTAAGCATCCAACTTTATTTATTTCTATGGCCAACTAGTGCTATTAACACAGTAACTGATAATCTCAATTGTTAAATTAAATTTAGTTTTTGTACTTCTTAAGTAGCAAAGAAGGACCCGGGTGCGAGGGAAATGCTTTATGGACCACCTTACACCCCGTCGTCTAAACACCCTGGCGTCTAAACACCCTGGCGACGGCATGCGGTTTTAGTCGGTTCGAATTCGACATAACCTCCCCCGCTGGCCGGCAAGGAGGTAACCGGGGGGATTTCCGTACGACAAGGTAGCAAAGAAGGACGCAATTCTTTGCGACTTATGATAAGCGGTTAGTGTGGCCTTTGAACGCTTGCAAAACCTGAGGTCACGTGTAGCTTAACCTGCATTGGGGAAGAGAGTGCGAAAATAATAATAATGATAAAATCACTTTATTGTACACCAAGGACATAAGTAACACAATCAGAAGTACAATTTATGTGTTTCATACAATATTCGGCCAAGTAATAGTAAAATCTATATTTTTATAATTTATCAAAAAAGTAGTTATTTCTGATTAAGTTTTTAAATACAGGCAAGGACTGCGCAAGTCTAATTGTTACTGGCAGAGCATTCCACAACTGAACCGCTTGTACTGAGAAGGAATTGTCAGCAAAATTAGTAGAAAGACTCAGTATTTTTAATCTCAGATTTTCGGATGATCTCAGCAATCGTGGATGCGTATTGGTGCAAGAACTCAAACCGTTGTTTGAGGTAGGATAGAGTATGGTACACGGATTAAATAAAATATTAACAAAAAAAACAAAAAGAATATGAGCATTCCGGCGAAGGCGTATAGGTAACCACTTGAGCTTGAATATATTTACGCAATCCAAATATGATTAGATAGCTGACATTAGCATAACCGAGGACATGGAAGAGAAGAGATGGCGCAAGCATAGTCCTAGTGGCAATGGGTAGGAAATTTAGCAACCTACGCAAGAACCCAACAGCGGCAAATATCCTACACCGTAGTTCTTGGAGTTGTGGAGACCAAGATAAACATCCAGTAGGTCTATCCATGCTGGGAAGAGCATGACTCTACCTCTCCATCTAAGTGATCTTTAGGGTAGAGACACTTAATTGTGCATTGTGTTTCTTCGGTAGACTGACTGTACATAACAAAACATTGATATCGAGAAATACGACTACTAGAAAATTAACAATACGCACATTTTTATTGATGTCATACAGGTGATATTACAAAAAGAAGCGCTCATTTATCTAGTTCCTGCGTCCCGTTCCAAATTCGTAAATCAAAATTCATTCCCACTCTCACGTAGTCTATGGATAAACCGATGACGATATAAGCAAAATAAGTAGATGTAATATTATTAAAAACATGATGTAATCATTATTAAAAACATTTCAGCTATGATATTCTGTAAGAGCGTTTATGTATCTCGATAACTGAATCCGTGGTGAGTATCAAATGCTTATGGCGAATATGATAGCTCACCTCAGATTCAGCTTTCGAGATTTATAAATACTCTTACTATATACCACTAAAGCAAAATAAAGCTGTCGGGCCTGAATATCAACTTTTGGTTATATATTTGTGTTGCCTTACAGTTCAGAAAGCAGTTTCATTATTTGCAGACTAATTACGAAACGGCCAAACTTCGATAATTTCCGTGACGCAACTGCAATCAAACCTCCACAACCAACTGGTGATATCGAAGTTAGACCAGTTTTCGGACTTTTTAAGGCTCCAAATACCTATAACGGCTGGAAAACATGTTCGTAAGGGCAACCGGAACTGGCGGCTTAACGTGCTCTTCAAGGCACCAGACAGAATGCAGCCTATCAATTTATAAATCAAAATAAAAATAGTACGGTTAACTACAGCTTACATACTTAGAACATACTATGATAGCACAGTCTTCTGATATTTGAATATAAACATATCGAGCAGCCCAAGACAGACATTGTAACCACACGAGTAGGTACTCGTGTGCTGTGACGTAGCGATCGCGGTCTCAACATGAGCAGGCAGAACGCACATAATAAGGTAGGTACTTACTTGTGCAATAAAACAGTATCCTACCTACATTAAACTCTTAGTACTTCATCAGAATATAAACATCTTACAAACTCATTACGAACAAAACTTATGACTGTTCTCGCCATCGTAACGCGAACTAACACCGAATTCTAGACTCAACAAGGTGTCTAGTGGCTGTAATAAGCTAAAAAGAAAACAAATGAAATAGCCAAATACGCGAGAACTTATAAACTTTATTTCCTAAGTGTCAAAATTCAAAATCAAATACAGTTATTAAAAAACAACTGACACTAGAATATCGGTTATAGAAAGTATTGCGTATGGTCGAAATTTCCTTGGAACAAAGCCTGGTTGTGGCAGTTATGTTTGAACGTTTGGTTGTTTGAGTCGGCGCCTTTGATCGCAGGTACAAAGGGTGCCGCCTGAGTGTCGTGTGTCTCGCCCACCTGACTGTTTGCTGGCATCGGTCGCGATGTTATGTCGTTGAATGTTTAGAGGCTTAGACCTTATGTTCTGTAGTAAACCCCTAATACGAGTTTTGAATTTGTAATCATGGGAAATTTTGCGCTTAAAGGCAAACTTAAGTGTCTAGTCGTTGGTTTAGCAGTTAAAATGCAGTAAGACATCGAATATTAAGAGTTGAAACAAATAAAAATTCTTGTCCTTTGTATTTGGATTTCGATGTTTAATACAATTGCTATAGTACGAGAGACACTGGTACGAGAACAAAGTTTTTTTTATAAAACCAAAGTACCTAAAAATTTAAATCGGAAAAATATAACATCCTGGTCAGGACTTGAACCCGCAACGAGTCCCTTTCTAGGGGTATTACTGTGACCAACTGCTCTACTTGCCCCCAAAACGTACGCCCCCAGAACGTTTCCAGGTAGCTCAGTTGGTCAGAGTATTTCCCCTAGAAAGGAACTGGTTGATGTCGGTTCAAAGCCCGTTCTGTATGTTGACTTTTTCCGATTTCAATTTATAGGAGAAGTTAGCAGAATACAGTATCCGGATTGGACACAGCGGGCCTGTTGACCCCAATGGGACTGTTAATAAACAGAAAGGCCCAAAACATACTTCGCATCTAAGAAACATAGGAAACAATGATGTTTCCCTCGAATAAATAGAAGAAAGGCTACATATTTTGCTCTGGGTGATCCACTTGGGTTGACTCTACTTGACTCTACAATTATACTGTATTCGTATTATTTGTAATCTGCGATTTCTTAAAAGTAGGTGAAAAGTGGGAGAAATAACTTGTGCGGTGGTGCATTAATTCTGCTAATGGTTTTGGGTCTTGAATGAGGAGCGAAAATATCGATTCTATGCTAACTTTCTAACTACACAAGATAGAAAACCCAATCGAGTGCAACTACTATTGGTATTTTTATGATAAAGCTTAATAAACTTCGTTGATAACGAATAATAGATGATTGATTGGGTGTGCCGGGAGGGGGCCGCCACCTAAATAAAACAAGGCACCCATAAACTGTGTGAAAGAGGACATGTGATATATGGGTATATGGGAATTAATATGTAAGTAAGTATATAATGACCTGACATATTTCTTTATTCGAAAACGATAAAATATGAATGTGGTCCTTGTGAAACTTACGGTACCGTGGGCAACAAATATACCGCAGGACCACACAATAAAGAAAAATAAATCCTATGATCTCACAAACGAATTAATCAAAAACGGTAACGTGGTTAATTTGTATCCAGTGGAAGTGGGAGCGAGAGGTATACCAGCAACATTTTTCTAAAACCTACTTTGAGATCTAGACCTATCGAGAGCTACAATAAGCTCATTACTAGGACGAATGTTTAAAGCGGCACTAGTAGGTTCGCATCAAATTTGGTTAAGCAGGGAGGGGAACTTGGGTAGTGAAGGTGAGTGTTGATGTACATCAACAAAAGAGGCCCCTTCTAAACCTACACTTGGGCTGCAAGTCTCAAGCACTGTCCCAAGTTCCCAACTCAGCAACGCGATGGACCCGGCACCCGTACGGAGAATCCATGGATTGCTAAGAATATCGGTCTCTATATTTTCCCAGTTTTCCACTGGCATTTCTTATCATTTTACTGCGGTTCCTGGTTGCATCCGTGGCTTTGGCCTCGGAGCATCTGCTCTGCTTACAACTTCTCCTCCTTTAGATTTGGCTTATAAGGCTTTTATGGGAGCTACATTTGACCTCCCAACCACAGGAGGAAAGCCTGCACCAGAGCCTCATTCATAAATCAGTAGGTCTGCTGGTTTGTAGGTGAGCTTGGCTTAGCCCCAAGGGTCTTGGTGGAGGCCCACTGTCAATGTAAAGCTTATGGCATTTATGACTGGATATTCATGAATATGTTGTTGAATATATTATTATTATAATATTAATGAATGAATTTGTCATTAGGCGTTATATAAAAAAACATTGCACAGCCTCTAGGCAGAGTGCGTTGGATAAGTTACCCATTGGTTTTGTGTTTCTGGTAGTGTGCAGGGCTTCCGTAGGTACTCGGTAGTGTCAACGTAACGCCAAGTGACATCTCTGATGTTGCGAAAGCGTAACCACTGGTAATTGCGTACATATCATTAGGCATACAGTCGCCATCTGGTGTTAGTTTTCCAAGTTACTGACGATGACGACAACGAAATTGATGTTTAACTACTATGACTACTATTAAAATATTCTGAAATTTCAAATGTTTCTATTTAATAAGAAATTTTCATTTAGATTTTCAACTTGAAATCTGTGCAATCATCATCTACTTTTGACGCTTACTGTACCTTTTTTTTTTTTCGTGCGGAAATCCCTTCGGATACCCCCCCGCGTGCCAGCGGGGGCGGTTATGTCGGGCTTGAACCGACTAAAACCGCACGCCGTCTCGGGTCTACAGACGCCGGGGTGTAAGGTTGCCCATAGAGCATATCCCTCGCACCCCGACTGACCCTGTGCCATCTCCGGTTTCGAGATGGCCCCCTCGGGTTTGGGAACCACGGTGTCCCCGTCTTGCCCCGGTTTGGGGGAGGGGCGCTAGTCGCCCCACCGTCCCGGCCTGCTTCTGCTGGGGTGACAGGTGGCCTCACCCGCCACCCCCAGGCCTGCGCTCATGGAGGACGGAGGTCGTTAAGCGACCTCCGGCGCCTGAGTTGCCTGCGACGCGCGGCGAGCAAGTTGCGGGCTCGGCGGACCGGGAGAGTTCTAAGTCTCTCCCGGGCGCGCTCCGCCACCTCCTTCGCGAGCATTACATGCTCGCAGAAGGAGGCGGCGGCGGCCCACGCGCTCGCGCTTCGCACCATTGCCGCAATCATGCTGCCGAGCGAGAGGACTCCCACCCCGATGGCTGCCACGAGGTCACGCCTCGGCGCCTCCCACGCCGGGCAGTCCGCCAGCGTGTGCAGCCCTGAGTCCTCGCTCGCGTCGCAGTGATGACACTCAGGCGTTGGCTCCTTCCTGATCCGATGCAGGTGGTCCCCGAAGCACCCCTTCCCTGAGATCACCTGCGTCAGTCGGTAGGAGAGGCTTCCGTGTCGCCTCTCCAGCCAATCCTCCATGATGGGCCTTACCGCCGCTATTGCGGCGTGCCCTACGCTTACTGTACCTAATTACTTCCATTATAATATTTCTGGTTGTGCAGAACAATAACCTCCTAATTTTCCACAGTAGTTAGGTAGTATTTATAAAACGAATATGCTTCTGTTAAAACTACGACCTGCATTTTTCTACGACCTTACACTATAGGCCGTAATAAAACAACCATATTTCTTATTGTTAAGTAATTAAGGCACACAAAGGAAGCCCTTTATTTTTAAGACAATGAGTTTATGATATTGTCTTTGTTCATTTATTATACCTACCTATTCATATTTTGTAACAGTAGTCACTATACGATATCGAGGTGATAACTGTACATTTAATATCTTTTAAAAATAAAATTTAATCTAGGAGCGAAATCGATGTCGAAAATGTGATTTTAAGAATTTTTGTGTTTATCAGCGTCGATTTCCGAGCATCAGTTAACAAGTTGAATTCCTGAGACGAGCTCAGCCCAATACAAGGCATTTTCGATTTTGCGATTATTATTTTTTTTCGATTTTTTGCGATTTTTTTTTATATTGCAATGGTTCACCCCAGCACGAATCTATTACCGAAAACAGCAACTCGATAGCTCATCTCCTTCATACCCAAAACCGTGACAGAAAATTGGCAACGACGACGTCGACGACGACAACTCGATAGCAATAGGGCTTTTCTAAAGAAAATCCCTAAAAACCGCTAAACAGATTCAGCCGAAATTTTGCATGAACATTTTTACTCTCACGGTGTGGTCGTAAGCTTCGCTATATTATATCATCACGCTATTATACGTGTGATAGAAGTGGCAAACCGATTTAAACTTTCTAAAGGTTTATTGATTTTAACATTATTAATGCAAGGCAGATCTACACAAAATTTGTCAGTTCGGTAGAACTCGGACATGCTCAAAATCTAGATACAGTTAAAAGGTGATGAGCAGTAAAATATTAAATCTCGAAATTCCACCTTTAGAATTACTTACGTATAGAAGGCTAGTTGATACCCACGGCTCCACCCGCGTGGATTTCGGTTATCGGATTATCATCCCCTATTTTTCTTTCATACAGATGGAATTTTCTAAAACGCTGTTAGGGACATATATTTATTATCAAATGCATATAGTAATACAAAGTTTCATGATGTTATCTTCAAAAATGTCGAAATTTCGTACAAACTTTCAACCCCTATTTGAACACCCTCGAGACTTTTTTTCGCGATAAAAGGTAGCCCATGTCCTTTCCCAAGCTCTAGTCCATTTCTGTACCAAATTTCATTCTAAAGCGTAACAGATAAACTGACAGACGGATAGAGTTATTTGCGCATTTAGAGTATGGATAATGGTTAGAGACTCATAAATCTTTCATATTAATATCATAGCGCTATTATATTAAAGAACCTGGCAGAATTCTGATCAACTTAGTCACATATTTAAACTTTTAACTGATGACCTTTGGTAAATGCTGATACACGTGTTCGATTATGTTTAGGTCAAGGGTTTTCACCTTATTATCATTGGTTGCATTTATCAAAATTCCTTCTTAGTGCTTACCTAGACCATAAAAGAAGCCTGCTTTGAATTTCGTAGTAATAGAATTAGTCACCCGAAAAAGGCTTTCTTCTCTAGGTATAGTAAATACCTAATTGGAATTATAAGAATGAAATAACTTAAAAAGTAGGTAGGTATGTTAAGTTCAAGACTGCTTGTAAACATACCTTGATCTATTCCGAATTTCCGAATGAAGTTGCAGGCAACAGCTAGTTATTATTAACATGTTCACTCAAGTATGAGGAGTTCATAAATGTTAACATGACATTAGTAATAGTAAAAGACTGTAGGTTAACACATATCTAACTATTGATTAGTGATAAAATGGACTCAATAGGTAGGTATGCATTGTTTGGTTTTGTTTCATAAAGGTGATCTTTTATTTGTCATTGTACATCTACCTACTCCTTTCATTCTATTAAACTGTGTATGTTTTGTCTGCTCAAATACCCTCATCCGCAATTACATCAGTTAAGTGTGTGGACATGCCGTTGGTGAAAGTGTTAGACTATTGAAAACTCAAATAAAGAACATGAGGTATTATGAGGATCTATTTATAGGGTGAATAAGCAAGCTCATAACACTTTTGAAACTGTGAAACTTATTTCGCATATTTCATATTACTCGTATTTGTAATATGAAACTGTTTCATCAAAATTGTAAAACACGTCGAGTTCATGAAGAGCTTGTGTTTAAATGCCTATCAGAAATGCAAATATTTTACTACCACATACATAAATAACTTCAGGCCTGTATCCCCGAAGGGGTAGGCAGAGGTGCATTAAACACCCACGTTTCGCCAGTTATGTTTAGGTCCCAATGTAATAGAGGGCGAGCCTATTGCCATCTACTATTAGGCACATTAATAAGCGAGCGATGTATATATTTTTAATACACACATAACTACGAAAAGTCAGAGGTGTGTGCCCAGGGCGACTGGAGATCGAACTCGACACCTCGTCTCGGCAGTCCGTTACGTATGCCACTGGGCTATCGCCGCTTTTTTTTTCTTTACTACTAATAAATTAGAAATACCTGCCATAAATGAACCACGGTCGATGATGGTCAATAAAATGGATCAATGCGTTTCAGACTTTTGGTTATAAAAAAATAACTATTAAGAAGGAGGAGAAGAACGAAAAGAAGGAAGGAAGTAAAAGGAACCTAATCTATCCAAGTCTATTTTCTTTGGTGAGTTTTTATTGAGTGAGCTTATAAAATGTGGACGTGATTATAAGCCTCAGACTAAAAGTTAATTTAGTCTGAGTTATAAGCATAACAAAAATTGTGATTTAGTGAATTTCCTGTGAGTACACCATTTAGCGCTCCAATTTCAAATCGCATTAAAATTATACTGCTATGGGACAGTTTTGGTACGATGTGAAAATTGGTGCTATTCAAAGTGGTGCCTCTCAATGCTTTACTTACGCTCATATACCCCCATGAATTTCACAAGAATCACACATTATCTTACGGTTATAACTACGTCCACATTTTAAGCAGGTAGGTACTAGTTATTTTCAAATAATTTATGACGATGTAAATTAATAATAATTTATGAATATCATTGTAATAAAACCTAATGATTAATTCATTAACTACTTAACGGTTAGAAATTCAATATACTTAATCGTGAGTAGGTACTTATCATTTAATTAGGCCTTAGGCAATTGCAATACCTAATGATTTTTGTGAAAATTTAATTAGGCATAATATATCTACCCACCCTAAGTGGCTTTCCAGACTAAACCTTATAACTGTATAAAATGATGAATTATTAAAAAAATATTTGTAATAATCTGAGTGAACATTATGGATATGGAAAACAAATTGGTAAGTTCAAAATCTGTTGTTGTATGTCATCGAACCTACGTTTTTTTTTTCGTTCGGAAATCCCTTTGGATACCCCCCCCGCCGGCCAGTGGGGGAGGTTATGATGCAATATCCTAATAGTTTCATAAAATGGATGCAATGTTGTATATATCTAAATTGTATACATAAGTTCAAAATCTGTTGTTGTATGTCATCGAACCTACGTTTTTTTTTTCGTTCGGAAATCCCTTTGGATACCCCCCCGCCGGCCAGTGGGGGAGGTTATGATGCAATATCCTAATAGTTTCATAAAATGGATGCAATGTTGTATATATCTAAATTGTATACATAACTATGTCATTTTTTTGACAATATTAACATTAAACATAGCTGATACAGAGATTAAATTTTACCATAGTAGGCAAACAGGGACGAACTGAATACCAAAAAAGTCCCCTATTCGCTAACCATAGGTTATAGGTACAGAATTAAATTTTATCATAAAAGGCAAGAAGCGATGACCGTCGTCGGTCAAAAACGAGATTTGATATTGTCGGAAGTTCACGCGAATGTCAGACTGAATTAAAATTGTTTTTAACGGATTCTATCGCGATTTATTTGGTATTATTTTATTATTTAGACTGATCCCGACGTTTTAGTTGCTATTCAGCAGACATGGTCATGGGTCAAATAGAATGCGTTACATATAGTTTTATTTCAAGAAGGAGATTGCTTTTTTAAGAAGTAGAGGTAGAGTTCGAAACTGTATTCTTTTAATTGCAAGTCGAATGCTTTATATACTTTACCGTAAGTTTGCTGGACCGTAGGTGCATAGCCGGGCAGGGGGATAATGGTCGCAGCACTAGTGGGACCGGTGGGTGTCACGCGGTGCTGCGACGACAATCCTCTTCTGATGAGGCCGTCAAGCTGAGTGTTAACATGGTACGTGTATGTAATGGTGACCCTCTTTCCTGAGACTTTACCTTCAGCTTACCATCAGGCGAGGTGAAGTCAAATTGACGTGTCCTAAATATAAAAAAAAAACCACAATTCCTCCTAACCCCTAGACTGGATCCCGTTACAATTGGAATAAGTTATATATATATAAGTATAGGTAGCTATAGGTAGTCCTTGGGGTATCCGAAGGGATTTCCGCACGATAAAAAAAAAAAAAAAAAAAAAAAAAAAAAAAAAAAAAGGTAGTCCTTGGAGGTGCTCCTTATGTGTAGAGAAGTATAGTCCCTAAAAGGAAGTAGGTAGATACATAGGTACTTAAAATAAACGGAAAACTGCCCAATTTTTAGGGTTCCGTTGCCAAATGGCAAAAAAACAGAACCCTTATAGATTCGTCATGTATGTCTGTCTGTCGGTCCGTATGTCACAGCCACCTTTTTCCGAAACTATGAGAACTATGCTGTTGAAACTTGGTAAGTAGATGTATTCTGTGAACCGCATTAAGTTTTTCATACAAAAATAGAAGAAAAAAAACAATAAATTTTGGGGGTCCCCATACTTAGTACTGAAACTCAAAAATTTTGTTTTCTTCTAACCCATACGTGTGTGGTATCTATGGATAGGTCTTCAAAAATGATTTTAAGGTTTCTAATATATTTTTTTTCTAAACTGAATAGTTTGCGCGAGAGACACTTCAAAAGTGGTAAAATGTGTCCCCCCCCCCTCCTGTAACTTCTAAAATAAGAGAATGATAAAGCTAAAAAAAATATATGATGTACATTACTATATAAACTGCCAACGAAAATTGGTTTGAGCGTGATCTAGTAAGTAGTTTTTTTTAATACGTCATAAATCATAAACCGCAATGTACCTTTTTTTTTTTTTTTTTTTTTTTTCTTATCGTGCGGAAATCCCTTCGGATACCCCCCCGCCGGCCAGCGGGGGTGGTTATGTCGGGCTTGCACTGACTAAAACCGCACGCCGTCTCGGGTCTTCAGACGCCGGGGTGTAAGGTTACCCATAGAGCATATCCCTCGCACCCCGGCTGACCCTGGGCCATCTCACCACTAACAGCATCGCTCATCCTGTCTCCTCTGAAAGCAGAGGAGTACGGAGAGCGATGTGTTCCCGCCACGTTGGGTATTGGCCGACGATCAATGCCAACCCTATGAAGGGGTGAAGGGGAAGCCATTGACCGCCGCCCAGGGTGTACCGGCCGCTCCGATTCCGTTCCCCCCGGACTGCAGCAGGATCGGAATCGGAGCGACACTCGAGGAGGTTACCCAACACACACCCCAACCGCAATGTACCTTTCATTCAATCAACTCAAATATAAAAATTTAAAAAAAAACATTATCATGTTACTTGCTGCTACGGAACCCTTAATGGGCGAGTCCGACTCGCACTTGGCCGCTTTTTATTTAATTTTTCAGTATTAATTTTATGATACAAGGAACTAAAATGCTACCAAAAACATTACCTAGGTAAGTGTAATGGGTGGTCTTACCTATCGCTTTAATGGGAATTTTAATGGGCAACCTTTAAATTTATCTTACTGCCTAAATAAAATTAAAATGTGTTTGTAGTGTTTTTTTGTCTGGCCATTTCGATGTTTCCGCCAATAAGTTTGTAGAGTTAAAAATAACAGTTTTTAATAAATAATAAGTATGAGTGTTTGTAGGTACGATATTAGGTAGGTATAACATAAAAAAAAACATTTTTATAATTGTGTTGCAATCTGTTTATTCAGGCTACAGCACTGGCAAATAGCTGATATTATAAAGCGTAACTTAGGCCAGAGAAAAAGTATAAGATTTCCGCGCAAAAAAATCCCTTTCTTTCAGTAAAAGATAAGTACAGAAATCTCAACTAAGACCGCACTTATGCTGCACTACCACTGTGCCACCGAGGCAGTCATTACCTATACCTAACTTTAAATAGAAATATCTTTACAAGACTTATATTTTTATGTATTTACATTTACTCAATTCACGAGAGAACAAACTTTCACTATACCAGAACAGTATACAATAACCCCTAGTCATACGTGCTCAATCTTAATAGGGACAGGTACAAATTACAACAACCGTTCATAGACGGACGACAAAGCCTTACATACAAAACTAAATTACCAGAGCAATCCCCTCGTCTAATAGCTTTAGCGTCACCAAAAATTTGCATCACCAAAGAAACTCACTTACGAAATGATACAATACTTTGACAACTCACTTAGATAAGGTTCTAAAAATCGGTATAAGCGTTAGAAGATAGAACTAAGTCTATCTGAAAAAAAGGAACGATTGGAGCAATTCGCGATTGTTACCGATCGATTCCGAAGGCAGTGCTCGTCAGGCCCCGCCTATTGGGAGGTGCGGTGCTGCTTCGGGAGCTAACACAGGCGCCGGACGGAGCGGTTCTTTTGATCTGCCCCCCTCCCCGCAACACGCAAGCGCAGGCCCAGATAACGAACGCACACAAACTCATAACGCTCCGCGCGCTCTCCCAAGCCGGTTGTCAGCACGAACCGGTTTTGTGACGACACCAGAGTGATACCAAAGTGAGACCAAGTGTCCAACCCGAGGACAGTGCCCCAGTGTTTAGTTTTGTATGGACAATTGTGTTTAGAAAATGGAAGATAAGCCGTATAGTGTTGACAGTTCGGACGATATCAATATTGACGAAGAGGAAGAACATATTGAGGAAAATCACAGTATGTATTTGTTGATTTGTTTTATATCTGTTACGTTTGTTTATGTTAATGATGATAGTGAAAATACAACTGTTAAAATTCTACTAGGTACCTATACATATCCGCACTTTGGAATATTTTCAAATAATTCAACATGGTAGATGTGTTTGAAGTACTTTTAGAAACATTGATTAGAAGTCACTTATCTACTGTTAATTATGTCAGCAATTTAATAACACATCATTTTTTTTGCCGAAGTATTAATAAATAGTTTTATTTGGTCATGCTTTAATATTCTTTGATACAATATTATTAACAATTAGAAATTGGGGCTTGAAAATCAATATAAATAAACAAAGATAATTGTATGTAGTATGATTTTCCAGTGTATTAACAATAGCATTTATTGCTTCTCCAGGTTATCCACCAGACTTCCCAATCGAAGCTCTAGTAAAGCTGGAGCGGCCATCACCCCCTTTACCGACGCCGCCACATACGCCCACGGACGACACGCCCCCTGCCATCGTCGTATCCCGCCACCAGCCTTGGATCCCACCCTCACCCCAACCTTACCCATACCCCCGACCAACAATGCAGACACACTACCCCTACGATAAAGTGTCAGTGCAAAATTACACCCACCCCGCAATGTCCGCTTACGTTCAAGCGCAAGCTGCTCAAGTCGCGACTCTCCCACCGTCGGCACCGTACCACGCAATGCTCGTCAACCAATGGATCAGAAACGCAGCTTTTTACCATCACTCATTGCGATACCCTGGCGCCATGGCTCAAAGATTACCAGGAAGAAATCCTCCACCAATGCGAGCACCAGGTGTACCTGGAACTAGGCCCAAGAAGCAATTTATTTGCAAATACTGCAATCGCCAGTTTACGAAGTCTTACAATCTTCTCATCCACGAAAGGACGCATACTGACGAGCGGCCCTACTCGTGTGATATCTGCGGTAAAGCTTTCCGCCGGCAAGACCACCTTAGAGATCATAGGTATGTATCATTAAATCAACACTTAACTTGTTAATACTATTCTATTTCAATCTGTATATGAGTCTCAGTGTCTACTCTGAGAGTCATTTATACAAAACCACTTTCACTACTTTGAAGAAGTGTTAGATGGTGGTAATCAATTTATCCGAAAGACTCCTAATTTAATTTAATGTTTCCTCCAAATACCAACAACGTGATTTAGGACGTCTTTCACCGAGGCATTGTTGACGATAAGAGTAGAAAAAAAAAAATTAAAAGTGTAAACCTTTTTGTGAGGTCGCGAGGCGGCGGGCGCACGCGCGCCCTCGTCAACCGGTTTCTTTCTTTACGATCACCATATCTGTCTTGCTCCGCCGTCGAACAAATTACACGTTATATTTCTTCGCTTTTACGAGAGCACAAGTTTTTTTTCTCATATCGTATCGTATATATTAACAGTCTAATGTGTCCGTAATGTAGAATCACTTCAATTTTCATTCAAAGCGCTTATTTCGTCGCTTATTAAGCCATAAACATGTAGATATTTGTTTACATACATTATGTATCCGCGAGAAGTGAAAGTTGAACTTGTGTATAAATACTGTTTTCTATTTTCCAGGTACATACACTCAAAGGAGAAGCCGTTCAAATGTACGGAATGCGGAAAAGGATTCTGTCAATCGAGAACGCTAGCTGTGCACAAAATTTTGCACATGGAAGAATCACCTCACAAGTGCCCTGTCTGCAATAAAAGTTTCAACCAAAGATCAAATTTGAAAACGCATCTGATGACACATAGTGATGCAAATAAGCACCACTTGGAGCATTTGGAGGGTTGTCAAGAAGTTTCATCGACAAGTCAGTCTGAGAGTTCTTTGTTGGATCTTTCACACAAACCCTCGCCGCCTTTACCGCAACCAATCCAACCTCTTGTGAGCCCACATCAATCCCCCGTCGAGGGCCCCAAACGGACTCTAGGCTTTTCAATAGAGGACATTATGAAACGTTAACTTGTTTACCGTGTAAATGTAAATATTTATTGTTTTTTCTCACTGCGTTCTAAGGTACCTGTTAAAATAGGTATGAGGGTCAGATTCAGAGAAATATTATATTAAGTTAATTTATATTTGCCAAAGATGTATCATTGACTGATTAGTAGGTTCTTATCATTGTGCGCCCGTTTTTCCTGATTTATTTAGTGGCTGTTATTATAATCCTAATTTCTTGGTCATTCCTATTCTATCATCTTCATTTCTATCGATTCTTGAATACGGTCAAAACTCGGATCTATTTTCAAAGACTGACGTTATTTTTAATTATTGTTATTGTTTGTAAAGAAGTTTATTTATTGTGATAGTTTAGCTTCATTAAGTTTATGGATAACTAAAGTTACCGACAAAGTATTACCCTAGTTATAAGTTCATTTTATTCCAAATTCTTGGCTATGACATCATTGAAATCAAGTTCAAAAACTAAATGTACTTAGGTACGAGTAAGAAGATTGTATTAGTTTTAATGTTTGTAAATTTTATGTAAATACATAAACTAAGAGTATTATTTAAGTCGATGAGGCTACTTATAGAACTACAATTAAAATAAAACAACATAGAATCAACATTAATGACTTGTTTTATTCCATCTTCGTGTTCGTGTGTATCGATGTTTATCTTCTCATGTTTCTTCGATTAGAGATAACATATCGTAACAGAGTACTTATTTTAGGTGTTAATTTATAAATAACTATTTCTCAAATAGGTGTAATTAATTGTCTATTATCCTAACTGCCAACTGTATACTTGTTATTATGTAAGTTAACAATTTTATGATTATCTGATGATGGGAATGGGTGTAATGATTCTAATCACATTACTTCATTAGGTACCTAATCATTTGGTTTATTGCCTTATTTCTTTTATTATTTATCTAACGCCAAACAAATTATAACGGGTGAAGCCTCAAATGTAAGAATAAATTTACAGTTAGTATGATTTTAATTATTTGATACCTGATGAACTTATGTAGACTAATAGGTAATAGATTTTTAAAGAAACTTAAGTATGACTCAAAATTTCCTTTCAATTTTGCTTTTTTCTTTCCACACCTTGCTTTAATTTCCATATTTGATAAAAATCTGACGTTACCAGCTTTGGTAATAAATCTTCTACAAAATATCGTAAGTGTTGTGTTATTTATGACTCAAGTTCAACATAATTTTTATATTCAGAAAAAAACTTAAGTAACGGTTTCGTGGCGTGTCAGTTTACCTATTAGCAAGAGGCCTATGGGCAGCTGATAGGGTTCCCACCAACGCAGCTTCGATATCATGCAAGAAATTTATTATGTGTAGGTACATAGCTCAAATATTATGTACCTGTTAAAAGTCATTTAAATTGTAAAATTAAAAAAGGTACCTTCCGTTAATGTGACGAATAAGCACCCTTTGTCTCCACATAGCCAGGTCGAAGGGAGTGAATCAGAACAATTTCATTAGTCATATAGAGATAGTACAAACTCATTCTACTAAATAATACTTACTATCTTCCAGCTTATTTCTTAACTATTTTTCTTTTATTACCTAATGTTTGCAATATTTTTATACGTTTATACTATCCTAGGTGTTGCCTGCGGCTCCGCCCGCGTAGAATTCTGATTCCGTTCCCGCTACCCATGGGAACCTATTCTCGGGATGAAAAGTAGCCTATGTGTTATTACTACTAATACTACTACTATAGTCTATCCCTGTACCAAATTTCAGCCAGATCCGTTCAGCCGATACATACATACATACTCACAAACTTTCGCGTTTCTATTATTAGTAGGATAAACATTTCCATCATACATTACATATTATGTGTAACTCTAGTGGTTTTGGCAGAGCACGCCAGAATAGCTCGCAGATGGTAGATTCTTTCCTACTTGCTTGATACTTAACGTCATATTTTGGACAATTCACACAATATCTTTATAAATTGTATGTATGTTGTGTGCCTATGTATTATTCTGATGTATAAGCTATATTATTGTAAAGTTTCATTATAATCCATAACATATATAACATAACACAAAAAAAGTTACTATTATTTCAGTAGGTACTGAATTAATAGTAACCTTTTTTTGGTAAGTCAGTTTCTATTTTAGTGATTCAGTCTGTGCTACTTATTATGCCGTAAGGCTTAAGTATAAATGGCTATAGGTATAAATGATAAATTGATAAAAAGAGGTTATCGCACCACGACCTATAGTTATGTGAACTTAGTTACCTTTTACCAAGCAAAATTTCAGATCAAGTTTCGACAGTGCAAAATGTCGACAATTTTTATTCCTTTATGTTTTGAATCTCTAATTTTGCAGCTCAATAACCCCTTGATTTTTTCTAACGTGGCACTTAGTAGATACGTATAGTCTATTATCTACCCAATTTATAAAAAAACCTTGCTAGGTACTAAATTTCACACCTGTTTTGGGTTATAAGCATGAATGAAAATTGACTACGAGTTTTAAGACCTGAAAACTATAGTAACAACTAATTCAAATAAAATTATGCGTTTCTCAGCCCTAATCTTCACATCGTGCAATACCAAACAGAATCATTATAGTAATGTAACAAAATTAATTGTAATTATAGGCGAGAGTCGAGAGCAATTTCGTATAAACCTGTCTTGTAGTAATGATCATCTTTGCTAATAAAAAATTGTGACGAACTTCGTTTGGACTTTTCAATCGAAACTTTATTTGCGTGAGTGTTTATAATTAATGCACTAATTACATACATATTTAGGCACCTAATACTGTTAATAATATATTTAACTATGTTTTTTCCTCTTAGAACTTATGAGGTTGGAATTTCGGGATTTCCCGTTTGAATCAGAACCATCCTATTGGGAAAATGGCTCTACTTTATAGAAACCAGCAGCTTTTTTTTATTTTTTTTTGTTTTACGTGCGGAAATCCCTTCGGATACCCCCCCCCCCCCCCCACCGGCCAGCGGGGGTGGTTATGTCGTGTATCGACTAAAACCACACGGTGTCCTCCCGAAGTGTCCGTTGCCGGGCACCCCGGAGCTTAACAAAATTATCAGGATATTATTGATCGTGCTCCTAAGTATGGTCACTGGGTCTAAGATTATCTAGTGCGTACATTGTCGTAATCGAACTGATGATAAACTGCATTGACACAATCAAAGCTGCTTCGAAAATGTAGATTTGACGGCAATTTCGACGCTATTTCAGCGCGTAGGAAGCCTATTGCTAGCATTCCGACATAGTAATATTAAAAATCGTTATTTTTTTTAACTACATATTTCATTATGACAATGAAGACTGATGATCATTTTTACCATTTTCTGTTTCCTAAGCTTTTTTCTACTGTATTTTGATAAAACTTCAAACAACCAAACTTCGAATTTGACTTTTTAGGAGGGGAAGAATTACAATTCTTAGCTTTAAAAACTATTTAACCAGTGATTAGATAGATAATTGACTACCAGCTCAGCAAGCTAGTGGCCTCTTAAATAGGCCAGAAAATGAAAATAAAGTCACTTTCAACAAGTGAGAACAACATTCGATAGAGCTTGTTTACAAGTAAGTACATACTAATATATGATATGTGGTACTTACATGAAATAGGTTCTTAGTTATGTATAAATTGACCTCTTAGTTATCAAGGTGTAATAAAAACTCTGCTTTCACTGAGAGTGAAAACTTCATATGGTACGTTTTACATTTTAATACTTTAACATATAAATCAAGATACAATTTAATAACTGCCTTTATGGCACACTAGACGTAAGGTCGATATTGTGTCGAGTTATAGTGTGTCGTTTTGCGAATTGAAATGAAATGAAAGGAAAGAAAATGAAAACATCCTATATATAAATTATTAGTGCATATCTATACAATTAGTACCTGGAGCTTTTCATTAGACTTTTGTTTCGATAATACAAAGAAGTAATGGATCTTTGTGACATGCATTACTACCTTACATCTTTGTTGACGTCTCTCGATTCCACTACTAGGAAGTTGAGTAAGTAATACACTTACTCAACTTCCTAGTAGTGGAATCGGTAATGCATTTTAGGTTATTTAGCATCGATTTTTCAAGAGAAAGATTTACCATTATCTTTTAAGCTGATTATTTTTCAATGTAGCATTAATACACTCAATTTAAGTAGCTAAAAGTGGCTTGTAAGTATGTATATGTTAACATACTTATACGAAATAATTTATTATTTAAGTGACCACATGAAGACAGATGCTTAACGCAAGAGGACCTATAGGTGCCTTTTACATGCTTCGACCAAATTGTTCTTACATCAACAAACGCCGAGCTTTCGCAAGGGACAGTATTGAGATTCTATAAAAAGAGAAATATGTTTAGAGATACCTAATATTCACGTCTCCCATATTAAAAGGCCCACTGACTATTCTTTTTCTATATGAACTCTTTATTATTTCGTTGTAAATAAGTTGATCGGGCCAATGATCTCAATAGGTACCTACCTACTGGACAAAGATGAATTAGGCATCTATAACTATCGACGTTTAGTTATTTGTACCTTTTTTTTTTTTTTTTTTTTATCGTGCGGAAATCGGCAGTCAGCGGGGACGGTTATGTCGGGCTTGCACCGACTAAAACCGCACGCCGTCTCGGGTCTTCAGACGCCGGGGTGTAAGGTTACCCATAGAGCATATCCCTCGCACCCCGGCTGACCCTGGGCCATCTCACCACTAACAGCATCGCTCATTCTGTCTCCTCTGAAAGCAGAGGAGTACGGAGAGCGATGTGTTCCCGCCACGTTGGGTATTGGCCGACGATCAATGCCAACCCTATGAAGGGGTGAAGGGGAAGCCATTGACCGCCGCCCAGGGTGTACCGGCCGCTCCGATTCCGTTCCCCCCTGACTGCAGCGGGATCGGAATCGGAGCGACACTCGAGGAGGTTACCCAACACACACCCCAGTTATTTGTACCTGTCTACTGAATATGAATACACAATAAAATATTTTTATTTTATTATTATTCTTATCTTATAATAACTTTTATTATTATCAACAAAATACCTTTTTTTTTTTTTTTTTTTTTTTTTTTCGTGCGGAAATCCCCTCGGATACCCCCCCGCCGGCCAGCGGGGGCGGTTATGTCGGGCTCGAACCGACTAAAACCGCACGCCGTCTATCCAAAAAGGTAAGTAGGTGGGTAGCTACTTAATTCCGTTCATATTATAGCTAATCCGACAAGACATTCCATCTTTAAAGTAAAATATCATATAAGTAATCATAGCATTCTTGATGCAACATTATGGTAAAAGCATTTTATCTGGCCACTATAATTTTCAGATGCCATATTCTCACGAAGAATTTTAAAATTCCTTTCGGCAATGGTCTTGGTAGACCGTTGCGCCATCTAGTTAATGATGCTCGAACTGTGATGTGTCATTTGTCACCATGCGATGTCGCTACGCGTCGCTGCTCTAGGTTACTATCAATTGCTACCCTTATAATTTTGTAATATTTTTTGTGAATTGAATAAGGTTTTCCTTGAATCATTAGAAAATGACAACTAATGTTATTGAGTCATAAGCAAATATTATCAAAGACATATAGGTAAGTAAGTATACTAGTTTCGTCTTGAAGTAGGTACCTACTTAGTACCTACTATTACAAGTATAATTAATTGAAATGAGTAATTTTACGCACTTCCTGAAAATGGTTACACGTTTTCATAATAAGTATTGGCCCTTTGTTTTTATATTAAGGTATAGAGTGACAGGGGTGCTTGGTTGGGAACCTCCACGCGGTGCACCCTGGGCAACGGAGACGGCAGCGCCTCTCTCCTAGGGTGGGAGAGACGCTGCCGCCTACGGCCAACTCCGAACGAGGCGAGGACGGCCCTGTTGAGGGCTGTTCGGAAGCTTTCCACGTGTCCCTCTGATTAGCAGAGGGCACAGTGGAGAGCAAGTAAGGGGGCCATCTCGAAACCGGAGATGGCCCAGGGTCAGTCGGGGTGCGAGGGATATGCTCTATGGGTAACCTTACACCCCGGCGTCTTAAGACCCGAGACGGCGTGCGGTTTTAGTCGGTGCAAGCCCGATATAACCGCCCCCGCTGGAGACCCCCGCTCTCCAGCGGGGGCGGTATCCGAAGGGATTTCCGCACGAAAAAGAAAAAAAAAAAAGGTATAGAGTGACACTGAGCTGTGCGTGTAGTGACACCTGAAGGTGATATCTCTAAGCTATATAATATATGCTGTTTGCACCATTAGAAATCTAAATAACGTAAAAAGAGAATACGGAGTGAATAAAAATCCTCTCTACACCATAGTGCTGACTGGCACTTTAGCAATCCTTCTTTTTTTTTTTTATATTTAGGACACATCAATTTGACTTCACCTCACCATCAGGTATCAGATAAGCTGAAGGTAAAGTCTCAGGAAAGAGGGTCACCAATACATACACGTACCATGTTAACAATGGTGGCACTCAGCTTGACGGCCTCATCAGAAGAGGATTGTCGTCGCAGCACCGCGTGACACCCACCGGTCCCACTAGTGCTGCGACCACAATCCTCTACCACCAGTTATCAAAAAGAATACATTACAAAGCTACATTTTTTTCTTAGATTGGTACTTGCTGAATCCGTAGAATAGTAAAATTAAGCACATTTTAGAAATCTTACAAAACTAAAATTAGCTTCCACATTTGACTTGCGTAGGTATTGTACGTCGTAAGTTGATAGTACTACTGTAATAATTAGGTAAATCACATCTTTTGATAAATATATGTGTTTCAAAATACAATTTTCCAAAGAAGGATCCTCCAATTTAAGCAAATCGACGTGTGATTGATGATTGAACACTAAACTTGCACCTGCAATTTGCCAGTCAATGGAAATTGCAACAAATCCCGTCTGATTGGCTCTAATCGCAACGCAATCGCGCATTCTTCCCCAAATCGTTTCGCTTTCCCATGACTATTCCGTTTACCCCATTTCAATAATTACTTTTGTTCTTTTGTACCAATTAAAAGCAATTCGGATGAGATTAAAGTCGAATTGGGAGGAAAAAAACGACGATATTTCAAACGATTTGATCTGTCATGAGTGCAAGCGCATCTAACTATCGTTTCTGTTGATTTATGAATGTATCATGCTGATTTATCGCGGTTAATACGAGCAGTTCTATTCAATTAGTGGTAGAGCCAATAATTAATTACGTGTATGACTCCTGATTATGTTGCATTAGCACTTTACTAAATGACTATTAGCTTCCATTATGATGATGAATTATTAGAAATTAATATTTCAAGTCTATTAATTATCGAATAGGTGTATGTAATGGTAAGGTTAAAAAGGTATCGAAGGTTTGTAACAACGTACGATAATTTATGTCTCATAGTTTTATATGAGAAAATGTGTTCAGACTTTTAAAATATAGAAATTTACACATTATTTACTTACAGCTATATATTTCCTAAGGGAAAAGCAGAGGTGTGTTACGCTCACAATTTACCAGTTCTATACTTTGTTCGCGGTTAAAAACAGCAAGGCTGCTGTTTACTGGAATACTGGATATGTTCCCAGAGTTCAAGCTGCTAATGGCATTTCCCTAATTAACTGCGTACCTGGCTGCTGTCTTAATGGACTTTTACTCTTCAGTTCTATAACGATGAAATGAAGTAGAGAGGTCTGACGTGATGCTGCTGAACTTTGTCTGAAACCTGCACATAGGTTGCACGTTGAGTGAGTTTATGGCGTAATCGTTTTCGCATTGCTAACTTGGGGCCACAATGCGGATTCAGCCATGGCTGAAAGCGGTCGGGCACGTTCAAGCAGATTTATATTGGACCGTATGGATATTCATTACAATATTAACAAAAAATCTGTATTTATTTTTAATGGTTACCTATTCATATTATGAAGCTTAATATTGTACCTACTGATCTTATTTTACTTCTGGAACTTGGTTCGAAACTGTGTGGATAAGATTAGAAACTCGGAATTTTTAAACGAACTGGGCAATTTCACACAGATTTTCTTCCTCTCTTGTCCCACAAATAAATAGGTTTTCTGTACATTATTGACTAGAATGCTAAAATAGCCTATGTAAAACGTATTCTTTCTTTTTCAGCTTTCATTCACTAATTCATTGACGTGGAAAACCCCGTCGTCGTGCAAAGAAACAGTGGTTGTGCCTTTTTTTTACGTGCGGAAATCCCTTCGGACACCCTCCGCCGGCCAGCGGGGGCGGTTATGTCGGGCTTGAACCGACTAAAACCGCACGCCGTCTCGGGTCTTCAGACGCCGGGGTGTAAGGTTGCCCATAGAGCATATCCCTCGCACCCCGACTGACCCTGGGCCATCTCCGGTTTCGAGATGGCCCCCTCGGGTTTGGAAACCACGGTGTCCTCGTCTTGCCCCGGTTTAGGGGAGGGGCGCTAGTCGCCCCACCGTCCCGGCCTGCTTCTGCTGGGGTGACAGGCGGCCTCACCTGCCACCCCCAGGTCTGCGCTCATGGAGGACGGAGGTCGTTAAGCGACCTCCGGCGCCTGAGTCGCCTGCGACGCGCGGTGAGCATGTTGCGGGCTCGGCGGGCCGGGAGAGTTCTGAACCTCTCCCGGCAAGAATGCTCCGCCAAGAGTGGTTGTGCCTTTAATTTATTGTGGCGTACGATTTATTTTGTAATTTAAATATCTTAGTGTAATGTGCACATATATGTACACGTATTGCATTAACCTTTTGCCTCAGATGAACCTACCTACAAACCATATCGTGCGATCAAAAGTTTAATGAAGATTGCATTTACCCTAAGGCTAGATCCAACGTAACAACCACCTGAAGTAGCCGAGAATCTTTAAGAAATTATATATAGATTTATGACTTCTTACATGTTATTTGTTGATATTTCTGAAGAAGATTTATGTATAGCTTTGAGCGTTAAACCTTTGATGTAAATGGTTGATTTATTATTAGATTGGAAAGGATTTCCGTGGGTTTTGGGTTGGATTCACCCGAAGGCAATCAAGGTGTTCGAAATGGATAAGGTGTTTTTTGAAATGGTAGGTATGGTTTGTTTTAGTACTTAAATGTAAATAGTTCTAATTTTTAACTGTCACAATTTATCTCTTTATTTACTTTAAAATTACTTATAAATTACATTTTTAAATACATATTAAAAAAAAAAAAAAGAAAACATCTATTTAAAAATATAAAAAATAGTGCTCCACCAGCAGCGTTGCAGGGCCCAAGCTACCGGCGGTTGGGGTCACAGAGAGAGAAACCTCCGGACAATGCGTGCCGTGTCGAGGATGACCGCCTTCTGCATCTGACCCTTGACCCAACCATCTAGCGAGAGTCTCTTGAGGTGTTGGTCGAGGCTCTTCGCTATCAGCCCGTTCGCCGAAATGACTATCGGGACAATGATCGTTGAATCGACATCCCACATGGCGGTAACCTCGTGAGCCAAGTCAAGGTACTTGCTGATTTTGTCCTTCTCAACCTTCACGAGGTTTTCGTCATGCGGGATGGTGATGTCAACGATCATTGCCCGGCGCTGGGGCCGGTCGACTACCACGATATCAGGCTTATTGCAAGCAATAGTCCTGTCCGTGATAATAGAGCGGTCCCAGTAGAGCAATGCATGACTATTTTCAAGAACCGACACCGGTGTGTACCGATAGTACGGCACCTCAGACTCAACATGGCCATATCGAAGAGCAAGTTGCTGGTGGATGATCCTGGCCACTAGGTTATGCCTGTGCAAGTACTCATCGTTGGCCAGATGAGAACAACCCGAAATAATATGCCTGAGTGACTCTCCGGGACGACGGCATGCCCGACAGATGTCGACCGTACCGTCCTTCAGGATATATTTCCGATAGTTGTTCGTCATCATGACCTCGTCAGCAATTGCACAGGCAAACCCTTCAGTTTCCCCAAAGAGGTCCCCCGAGGCCAGAAGGTCTACATCGGGCCCTGTTAAGGCTCGATAGAACCTCCCGTGCAGCTCCTTGCCCTACCATACGGTCTTGCGGTCCGTGACGCTCAATACCGTCGGTCTGCGCCAGTTCTCGTTCGCCAAGGAGAGCGGAGTGAGACCCTTGTCTACTGCCACCACATCACGATGCATCCCGCATTCGTTGCTCTGGAAATAATCCCTAAGTCTGCACACCTCACGGTTGTGGAGGTTCTTGGCATTTAAATGCCTCGGCCCCCCCACCTCCGTGGGATGTACAGTCTCATAACAGACGAGCGCGGGTGTAGCATGCGATGAGTGGTGAGCAGTTGACGGACCTTTCTATCCAGGGCGTCCAGCTCAGTCTGAGTCCATCGTAGTATGCCAAAGGAGTAGGTCAGTAGAGGCATCACCCAACCGTTGAAGGCTCGCACCTTGTTGCCGCCCGACAAAAGACTGTTGAGTACTTTTCTGTCTGACTGTTGAGGCAGAAGAAGCGTTCCTTCACCGATTTCTTGATATCCACTACTGAGATACCCAAAGACTCTGCCATACCGAGATACTTATAGGTTTCGGTTTCAGAGAGAGATCTGAGAGTCATAGTCTCAGAAAGTTGCAAATTCGTAGAATTCACAACTTTCCCCCGCTGCACATGTAAGACCGCACACTTATCTACACCGAATTCCATCCCAATGGCGTTGCTGAAAACCTGCGTGATTTTCAGCAGCTCCACCAGGTCAGGAAGTTTCGGTGTGAAAAGTTTGAGGTCATCCATGTACAGCAGATGACTAATAACCTCACCCTGAATCTCTCAACAAAGTGCTGAGAGGATTCAGTGCTAGGCAAAACCAAAGCGGGCTCAGACAGTCGCCCTGGAAGATGCCCCGCTCAATCCTTATGAAGTCCTGGGGGTCAGAGGAGATCTCCCCGCCGCCCGGTTGACGAAGGACTGTGGTCCACTGCCCCATACACGCACTGAGGAAGGATCTCAGAGTTGCATCGATTTTATACAACTCTAAGATCCTCCTCAGCCATGAGTGAGGCACCGAATCATAGGCCTTCTTGTAGTCAATCCAGGCCGCGGACAGAGGCCCCGGCTCCGCCGGACTTGCTGGCTAATAGTCATGTCTATGAGGAGGAGCTCCTTAGTACCGCGAGACCCAACCCTACACCCATTCTGAGCGGGGGCCAAAATGTTGTTCACAACAATGTGTGTGTTAATTTTGATGGTCAGAATGGATGTAAGGAGCTTGTACATAGTGGGCAAGCACGTGATGGGTCTATAGTTTTTAGGTTCAACGGTACTACCAGTCTTATGGAGCAAGAAGGTGATCCCGGTGGTCATAAACCACGGAAGGGAGCCAACTTCGAGGGCTTGTTGGAACTGCGTCGCTAAGCGGCCATGGGAGCACCGGATCCACTTTATCCAGAAGTTGTGCAACCCGTCCGGTCCAGGACTTTTCCAGTTCGGGGCCGTACGGATCGCACAACTCACGTCTTCGGGGTCTATAGTTATAGACGCCATGGGTTCGATGCTCCCACATTCACGCTCAACAACGCACATCCAATCGCCCTCTGTGTGTTCGACGGGCGCTGACCAGATACCACGCCAGAAATTAATCATGGCACTGGCTCCTGGCAGCCCCTCATCGACCACACATTGGGTGGTTCCATCCCACTTCCGTTACACCTTCCTTTGGTCACTCTGGAAAAGGCGATTCTGCCAGTACCGATCCACGCGCTCTCTGTACCGGCGAATACGGGCTGCCCATGCATAGACTTTCTGCTTCAGGTAGTCAATGTGCTCCGTGACGTTAGCCTCAAAATCCGGGCGCCGAATACCGGTCCCGGCGAATGCTTGAGTCACGAAACGCATGACACGGGGGCGGTTATTCCCCCGACTGAAGCAGACCAGCTTCGCAATGAGAGTCCTGAATGTGCTGATACGCCGCTCGATCCGTACCTGCCAAGCGGGTACAACCTCGGCGAGCCGCGGCGCCCGGTCAGTATCTGGAAACTTGACACGAGCGACGCGAAACACCGCGATTGCTCCACAGTATATAATCGAGTGGGTATCAGACAAATCTTTACTA
This sequence comes from Cybosia mesomella, assembly GCA_946251805.1. Lineage (NCBI taxonomy): Eukaryota > Metazoa > Arthropoda > Insecta > Lepidoptera > Erebidae > Cybosia > Cybosia mesomella. The sequence goes on from OX276406.1 coordinate 9,863,762, forward strand.
GCCCGCATGTACGGGAATAGTAAATCATTCAGGGCTCCCATCAGTGCCAGATTTCGCCTATGAGTGGGCAGACGTGGTAGACGCGGCCTAGATTCAGGCGCGGACCTATACTGGCGAATAGCGTCCTCCAAAGCCCTCCCCAATTGCTCACTTACCTGGGTGCTAACAGTCGTACTCACACAATCTCCATCATCGCCCACGGGCTCCACCGAAGTCGCTGGTGTCACTCCTGACAGCGGAGCTGACGACGCGGTGGGTGAGTCCCGTATCAAGGCAGGAGTCGCGCGAGTAGGTTGTGCCTCCAGGCGGAGCCGATCAAGCACAGATTGATCCAACAGGTTACACCGCTGGATAGCTCGCACTTGATCCGACAATCGTTGGGCGGACACTGTGATGGTTGGATCGAGGACCTGAAACAGAGCAAGCATCCTGTCACGATACGCCGTTCGAATGGTTTCTCCCTCTGTAGCCCCATAGTAGGCGCGCATGCAATTCTCATTCATAATATGAGTCCATCGCATGCGACGCACTACACCACCGGCAGCGGGGGCCCTATTCGAGGCCGGTGGGCCTCGGGACCCCAAGCAGACCGGGGGCCGGCCTCTCCCTTTATTATACATATATATTTACTCACGTTTTTCTCCCTTCTAAGCAGGTATATTTTTCTCCGTGTGTCAAGAAACCTTTCATGCAAGCCCGCCGAATTTGATTGTTTTAACACAGTCCTATTTTAGAACTTTATATTGCTTGCCTAAAAGTAAGTGGTTTAGTGTATTTTTTATTTTATGCATTTTTGCACTTTTTCAGTTTCTTTCGCGATTTCCAAGATGGTCCAGAAACCTCTTGTCCTACAGGATAGTATCTAAAATCATCAGTTTTTTTTCTTCTCATTATCTCCATCGCCTAAACTGCATAATAATTATTTATCATAAAAAAAAATTTAAAGTTTAAAAAAGTTTATTTCGTATCACAATTACATACAGTTCCTGTTGGAATCTCCATGTAAGCTAACAATATGCTTGTGTTTGGAAATTACCCTCACCGACAAAATAATTATTTTATTATTTTATATATCATTATTTTATTTCACCTATAAATATATTTTATATTAATATATTATAAGTATATATACTTATAAAGTCATTAAGAATGTTCTCGTTTGAAAATAAGTTGGAATAAACAACCAATTATTTTATCGCCATGTAAGTAATGATAAGTAATGATTATAACCTAGTATTCAGAAATACAGTTAATAGGTGTGTGTTGGGTAACCTCCTCGAGTGTCGCTCCGATTCCGATCCCGCTGCAGTCCGGGGGGAACGGAATCGGAGCGGCCGGTACACCCTGGGCGGCGGTCAATGGCTTCCCCTTCACCCCTTCATAGGGTTGGCATTGATCGTCGGCCAATACCCAACGTGGCGGGAACACATCGCTCTCCGTACTCCTCTGCTTTCAGAGGAGACAGGATGAGCGATGCTGTTAGTGGTGAGATGGCCCAGGGTCAACCGGGGTGCGAGGGATATGCTCTATGGGTAACCTTACACCTCGGCGTCTGAAGACCCGAGACGGCGTGCGGTTTTAGTCGGTGCAAGCCCGACATAACCGCCCCCGCTGGCCGGCGGGGGGTATCCGAAGGGATTTCCGCACGATAAAAAAAAAAAAAAAAAGGTATTACTGGTTTTACTTAAAATCGATAATAATTAATAAAACGTATCTATCTATACGTAGCAGTTCATAAATATTACCGCATTTAAAACCGGGAAAGTTTAGAAGTAAGGACTCTTTTGTACAACACACAACCGTACTATACAACTAATCAAAACTTAAAACTCATTCCCATATAGGTATTCCGAAACCACCGCCGGCTAACCACAAGCTGAATGCATCAAGAGCAGCGCACGCGCCACCTGGAATCACGCGATCTGATTGACAGCTGCCAATCATCACATATTGAACGCATAATAGGTTTCATTTTGACCAATTAGGGGGCGCACCCACTGCTGATGAAAAGCAGTTGTCAATAGCTAATGTAGGGTACGGACTTACGGTTGTGTACGATATGAACAAGCGGAAATAAAAAAAACTTACAATTTGAAATTCGAACTGTAACTTTTTTAAGTTGGTCAATGATATTATTAAGTATTGAAGCAACACTGGTTATGCAATTGTGTAGTTTACGATTTTTTCTTTGATGTAATAAATGAAATATCTTATTTTGATGCAAAGGCATATACTTATTTGACAAGATATTAACAATTAACAACCATTTACGTTTTAAAAGCGCCAATAGTACTATTTGTTTGTTTGGTCTTCCTATGCTGAAGCCTTCTGAGTACAAATCAATTGTTTTTTGGTGAATCGATTTGGTTCTTTATTCCGATTAAATAAATATTTAAGTCTGTACGGAAGTTAGTTCTACCAATTCCGTGTTTGTACAAATTCATCATGATTGATGATCATATACCTGATACCTGAACGGAACTTTGAACTTAGGTTTCGATCAGGTACCTATATCATAAAATCCGTTGTTAGGGTTCCGTACCTACTTGGGACTCTGAAAAGGAGTGGCAGTCCAACTTTTGAAATAGACCCCAGGTCCGTAGTCAAATTAGTTGAACAAACCCAAAAAGAAATGGTTGGTATATATTTTTTTCTTTGATTTCATAAAGTAAGAATCGAATTTAATGCGAAAGGCAAAGATTTGACATTCACCAATAAACTTATATACAAAAATTTCAAATATTGCATTAAAAAAAACTGCATTTTGTTTTTCTGGGATATTCTGGGATGTGTAACCCAAATCAAACGTTATCGAATAATTCGTTCCCTTTTCCTTCATAATCATCTTTACCTTTTACACAATCTATCTTTATAGAACTGACAGTATAAACAAAATGTGCCATGAATTTGACTATCAAGGATCGCAATAACGGTACATTTTTTTGAACACAGTCTCTCTACAAAACATGAAAAAAAAAATGATTGACAAGCATGAAACCGCATTTAAGAAATCAATTAAAAAAAAAATTGAAAAGGACTAGACGCAGTATGTTGTTTTTCATATTGAAGGTATCGTTAGTAGAACTAACCGTAAAATACAGAAGGATTATCAAGGGTAATCTAAGCTGTGCTAATATGTGAGTAACTTCAACATTTTTAGCTAGCTTATGACGAAAGATTGCCAATTGTATGTGTTATTTATTATGCTGACCAAGATTGCCCAGTTTGCTACTGTGACGGAGTACTGAGCTAGCATGATTGAGGTGGATTTTGTCATAAAATATTAGCAGAATGATGCATTTTGTATGGTTTATGAAGTGTCAGAGGCACACATAATCTTGTATATTTATGGTCCCATATAATAGGGGCGAACCTATTCCCGTCCACAGAGCACGTTTTCCGATAGTTACATTTTCCGAGCTCGATATCCAAACCCGGAACCTCAGGCACAGTAGTCAGACTCACCGCCACTCCGACTCTGAATAATGTCAATCAAATTACCACTCATTGGCATTACCGAGTAATGAGTAATGTCAATGAGTGGTAATTTTTATGTTTAACGTAAAGTATTTTTTTTATACCTCAGAATTGCAGGTTACTGTGTCATGTCAAAAATGACGGACAGAAGGGCTACATATTTTTTTAACCCCATGCTTATACTTTCGGAATGTTACTATGAGCCAATAGAACTTTTAATTATAGTGGTACCTTTGGATTCTGTCAATCATTTTTTATTTAATTGTACTGTGGTCTGCTACTTTGTATACAAATTCGTTACGCTGGACATAAATAATTCTGAGACGGACAGATAGATGTTATCTTATTTTTTTTCCACACTACTAAAGTAGCAAATTGTATGAGTAAAATATTAGGGCGTTGGTTTAGTTTTACATCAGTTCTCTTCTTTCTTCAACATGTTTCCAAACAGAATGAAGCCTAGTAGAAAGTAGGTATTCAAATTCGGAGTGCGACTGGTTGGATCACCTCCAAGTTTGGTGCACCCTGGGCAACGTGGGCGATGACGCATCATTGATTGCTCCTCTGGAGTAGCTGGCGTCAACGTCAACGGCCAAGAGTCTGACCAACCGGCCCTTTTCAGGGCCAGCTGACCCGTTTGCACGAGGGGGTCGGGGTATGGCGGGCCTGCAAGGCCCGCGGGGGGGGGGGAGGGGTGTTCGCACCAGGTACCCCTCTGCTGTTATCAGAGGGGACACTGCGAGTGGCCCAGGGTCAGTCGGAGTGCGAGGGATATGCTCTATGGGTAACCTTAAACCCAGGCGTCTGTAGACCCAAGACGGCGTGCGGTTTTAGTCGGTTCAAGCCCGACATAACCGCCCCCGCTGGCCGGCGGGGGGGTATCCGAAGGGATTTCCGCAAAATAAAAAAATAAAAATAAAAAAGGTATTCAAAGTTCAAGTTTTAATGTATCAATACACGACAGGCCTTGTCGCGAGGGGTCCGACCGACTTCTTCTAGAAATAGGTAATGCGAAGAAATTCTGATCTTTTCTTCATCCCAGTAGCAATTCTGGTTGCATCCAAGGCTTGCAGTTTGTCACCCGCTCGCCTACTTCTCCTATCCATGATTTGGTTCGGCTACTTGCCGATGCAGGCCGCTACAGACCGGTCGAAATGGAAGTCGATGGGGGAGGCCTATGTTCAGCAGTGGACTTCCTACGGTTGATATGATGATGATGATGACCTGCCTTTTGACCCCCAACAATAGAAAGCTGTATCGGCAGGTGATGTTGACTTGAGGCCCTAAGATGCTGCGGTGTGATGGTGCGGTCCCATACACCCTACAAGAGACATTAATAATAATTGATTGTTAGTTATGAGAAAATAACTACGTAGATCTTTTTTAAATTTCCATTTTCCCCACAGATATTTAATATTTCTACATCACACACATATAAACACTCAGAGGAGTAGGCCTAATCATTATCTATACTTACCTATATTTTACTAGCTATGGTTCAACGCATATATAAATATAAAACCATTTTATAATTTTAACTCCACTTCATTGGTAAATATGTATTATATGAAAATTATACTCAATTATAATAATTATACCTTACGTTGAATAATTAAAACAATCAAATACCAGTCAATTATATCCTAGAATAAAGGGGTAATATAGTTAATCGCAACAACCTTCAATCTGACATCTTTTAGAAGCAGGTAACCTAAAAATACGAAATCGACGCTTCAAAATCAGATATATAATTATAAAAGATCAAAATGTGAGTCAAACGGCTTGGTTATTAAACGAATTTGGGAGCAAATGTTGTTATAATTGTCTGAAATCGTTTCCAATGATATACGAATAGAATATAATTTGATTGTATATTATAATGTAACCTCAAGCTTTGCGGTTACCAACCTTATGCTACGTGCCTTCCGCTTGGCGTATGTTATTTTGCGGAATGATGCCATCGTGTAAAAGGGCCGATTTAATTTTCATAATAACTAGTCCTTGACAATTTGATGTCATACAAATGGTTGTGGTTCTGAGATTTATGACTGTATCATTTCGGGATGACATATTTTGGAATAAGATTGCAATTCATTTTTTAATTTAGGGGTGGCAATTTTAGTCCTATTATGTGTAGTTTGCTACAAGTTTTGTAACAATGAAATTATATGTTTAACATGTATATTATTGGCGATAGCCCAGTGGTGTACGTAATGGACTGCCGAGACGAGGTCTCGAGTTCGATCCCCAGTCGCCCCGGGCACACACCTCTGACTTTTTGTAGTTATGTGTCTCTGACTTTTCGTAGTTATGTGTGTATTAAAAATGTTGATTATCGCTCGCTTAGCAATGTGCCCGGTGGATGGCAATAGGACCTAAACATAACTGGCGAACCGTGGGTGTGTAATACACCTCTGCCTAACCCTTCGGGGATACAGGCGTGAAGTTATGTTATGTTATGTATTATTTTAGCGGCCATGGGTATAGAGGGCCTTATGAACATTCCTGAAGGCCAAATCAACCTCACTTGCATGTCGTAGCCCTCGGATACCCCCCCGCCGGCCAGCGGGGGTGGTTATTTCGGGCTTGAACCGACTAAAACCGCACGCCGTCTCGGGTCTGCAGACGCCGGGGTCTACCAAACAACGGAAGAGACTCTGGCGAAGACTTTCCTCTCAGGGTTGGTTAAATGGCAGTCGCTTCTGGGAAAGTCGACATACCAATCAAAAATTGTAAGCGGAATTCGTATTTCAAAGTGCAAACTTTGGACGCAACTTTTTTTTAAATAATTAGTCCGTCAAATTGACTGCACCCCGCCTGATGGAAAGCTGAGGTGAAGTCCAAAAAGAACCCACCATTTTCACAGATTGTCCCTAGAATGGTGGCCCCTACCTAGAAGGCCTCAACAGATGTTTTTTCACGCCCCGCTTAAAGAGCCCAGGATTGTAGGTAGAAGGGAACAAGTGTGTGGGTAAAGCGTTCCAGTGCTTTATGGTCCGACAAAAAAGGAGTCACCAAACCGCTTGATTCGCGATAGTATCGATTGCACTGTATGAGGATGACACCTAAGTCCTGCACGTGTCGTTCGGACAAGAAGGGAGAAGGAGGAATCAATTGAAATAGCTCATCTGAACATTCTCCATGGTATATACGATAGAATACTGTCAAGGAGGCTATATCTCTACGCAGCTGCAGAGGCTCTAGAGTAATGGTGACCACAGAAATATCAATGATCCGGACTGCCCGTCGCTGCAATCTATCGTGAGCGTCTAACAAGTACAGAGCGGAGCCATCCCACAGGTGAGAACAGTATTCCACGCAGGGACGAACCTGAGTCTTATATAAAAGACACCGCTGCCCGGCGTGAAAAACCGCCTCACCCTGTTCAGCACTCCGAGTTTGCGTGAAGCTATTTTAATAACGCTCTCGATGTAATTTTAGTTGTTAAGTTTGCAGCGAACGTCCATACCGAGCATGTTGATACTGTCCTGTAATGGTAGTGGTGTGTTCCGAAGAGTTGGTAGGGGAAGGAAAGGAGATAACTTTGCTGTAAACGCGCATGCCTGTGTTTTCTTGGCATTGAACTCGACCAGGTTCTCAGATCCCCATTGGGAAATGTGTTCTAGGTCCCGATCGAGCTCAATGACAAGTTCTTCTCTCCTCAACTGGGAAAATGCTATGATGATGATGATGATGATTATTATTATTATATATATATAAATGATTTTGCACCAAGAATGGTTCCAGGTTCGACTAAATCGGGTCTGACAAAATTATATTTATGCAAATTTTCTGTAGTCGCTGGAGTAACAAAATGTACTCAGTTGAAAATGATCGCTGCTTTGTCGTTCGAAAGAATTGCACACAGAAGTCATTAATCTGAATCCTTTTTTACTGAAAAGTTAGCAAATAAGCCCACCTGAAGAGTTTACGGTTACTTATATGTTTATAGATACTTACAGGGACCTTACCTGAAGGTAAGCAACCAGAGTAAAAAAGAACGGAAAAAGAATAGAAAGACGTTCTGGTATGTTTTGAAATTCAATAAAAGGAGAACTGAATGATAGTACGGGCTATAGTTAGAAGGGGATATCACTTTTCCAAAAGTATTCCATGACATTAAAGCAATCGCTAGAAAAATCACAGTCGCACTTCCAAAATTCATATTGTCGGTACCCGGAAAAAGTAATGATATAGCGATACTCCAACTGCCGGGTAGCGGGGGTGGTTATGTCGGCTAAAACCGCACACCGTCCGAGGAATTCAGACGCCGGGGTGTAAGGCCCATAAGGCATTTCCCTCGCACCCCGGTTGGCCCAGGGCCATCTCTGATTTCGAGATGGCCCCTCGGATTTGGGAACCGCGGTGTCCCCATCTTACCCCGGAAAGAGGGGGGAGGCGTTTATCGCCACGCCAGCCGCGACATAGTCCTTCGAACCGGATACTAGATAAATAAATTAGTCTCAAGAAATAAATTAGACTATATAAATAAATTAGACTAAAGTTATTTATCAGTCTTAAAATTCAGTAAGTACCTAACTAAGTATCACGTTAAAAATAGCGTAAAACAACAGCTTCAAGATCGGCGTATCAAAAGCGCAGAGAGGTATGACTGTTGGTGTTAGACCACCCATCTAGGAACCGGCTTGTCTCAAAATTCCTTAACTATGTAACGCTTTGGTGGCAGTCGCAACTCCGTCACGGGCTTGTTAAATATATCTTCCTACTAATATTATAAATCTGAAATCTTGTGAAGATGTTTGTAAGTTTGGATGTTTGTTACTCAATTACACTCTAACGGCTGAACGGATTTATCTGAATTTTGGTACAAGAATAGATCATAGTCTGGAACAACACAACACTTTTAATTCCTGGAATGGGTTCCCATGGGAAGCGGGAACGGGAACAGAATTCCACGCAGGTGAACCCGTGGGCAACAGCTAGTAATTTAATAAATCAAGGCATACAAATTAATCTTCCCCTAACCCTTTACTATCTAGAAGATGCATTTAGTAGCATGATTTTATTTCTATCATATTTTCTTGTGGCGTAAAAACCCCGAATACTTAATTTATTTTCAATATTCTACGAACACTACAATCCCCTGAACAAACGTGAAACCAAATCGAATTGACTGAATAGTCTGAACCACATACAAATTAAAAAGATAGGTAGACATTTAATTTGCTAAATAATAGTGTACAAAGTGAAGCCGACAACCAGTAAGTAATGACTAATAGGCGCCACCGATCCGCGCCGAACTTAGCTGACTTCTGCCGACCCGAAACATTCAAGTAACCACAAACTAATCAAACAACATATCATTATACCGTCATTTTTGGAAATGATCACCCGTGGGATAGACACTGAAAACGAGTAAAAGTATATGCAAAGACTAACAGATACTATATCGGTGAATTGATTATGCCTACGATGCGAAGTCCGCTTAGAAGATTTCAGTAGCAAGTCAATACATTTTATACCTGAACAAAAGAACATAATATCTATTATACTGGATATCTACTCATAATATATAGAGAGCTTAGTTAAGATTTATAATCTGTTTATTGTACTAGTAAGGATGTATGAAAGTAACAATGGAAGGAGAAGATGCGAAAGGCCGTAGCAATTTGAAACATGTGGTCTCTGCTTACCCCAATGGAAAAAAGACGTGACTGAAAATATGAATGTATAATCTGTTGAGAATCGATTCAACAAAATACTGAAATATTCACCTACATTTTTGTGATTTCGTATACAGTCTCAAAGTAACATATTCAGAAGAAGTAACATATCTATGTTTCGCATGAAATATTTAATCTATATCAAAATTATAAGGTGTTTATGTTGGACATGTCAAAAATTATGGCAACCTTTATTTGCGGTGCGCGTTACCGACCACCTATTATTATAACGAGAGCGATATTTCAGTTTTTGTGCCATTTGTGAATGGACTTCTCTGGTTTCGGTTGCGATTTCGTTTTTTTTTTGCAATACAAAGTAACTTTAATGGGCCTGTCTACAATGTTCTATAATTTGCACGTTATTATACATACAGTTGTTAAGTTACCAGTGTGGCTACTATAACCTATTAGTTTGTATGATTATTTCGAAAAAATAACTGACATGAGGAATATTTATTGATTATCATATAAGTTAATATACTTATGTAATAATAATTTGCTTTTCATATAAATTATTTAGTCTGGCTAGGGTAGGCAGAGCAATACCTAGAGAGCGATATTTCCTCAGCATAATAATACTTTTAGCGGGGGTGCTTATATCAGGCTTCGCCGTCACGGGTCTGCAGGTGTAAAGTGGCCCATAAGGCATTTCCTACACTCCTCGACTGACCCAGGGCCATCTCCGGTTTCAAGAACTCTATCGAGAGTCTCGGCTTTCTGGAACCACGGTGTCCCCGTCATACCCTGGAAAAAGGGAGGCGTGTAATGCGCCGCCGTCCCTATCTGCTTCTGTTAGGGTGACAGACGGCTCCATCTGCCGCCCCCAGGCCTGTGCTCATGTAGGACGGAGGTCGTTAAGCGACTTCCGACGTCTGAGTCGCCTCCGTGCATCGCGGACTCTGCGGATCGGGAGAGACCTGAGTCTCTCCCGGAACTATAGCGAACCCTGAAGATCTTAATGGATCTTTCAAAAGATTCCGTTATATACGAGATTGACACAGGTAAAGGTAACGTAAACCGTGTAAAAATACATAGCTCTATTTCCAACAATTTTAAAGGGGTCTCGTGTCACGTTTAAAAAATTTAAAATGTCATTCAGTGTCCCATTTAGTCGTCGTGCAGTTAAATATTACACGTTGTGTATGATGTAAAGTATTAATGTGACTGATAAATGGTCTTGATTGCTAACATAGGTGGCCATAACTACCGACTATTCGGGAGATAAATCAGGGGGTGGCACGTGCGAGATGACGATAGTGTACTGGCATATTTAAGGAGACTTGTTTGTAAAACGTTTTTCGTTTAACCTTTCTCGTTTTTGTCCGTAACCGTGTTCGGTTTCGGCTACATTTTAGTTAAAAAACAAACGTGTTTTAAGTTACCCCTATAATTAAATAAATAAATATTTTATTTATTTCTACGACATTTTTACACAGCGCTCTTTGACCCAAAGTAAGCATAGTTTAACTAGCTTGTGTTCTGGGTTCTAGAATGCGGTTCCTTATATACTTTTTTTTTGTAAATACATACATATTATACATAGAAACACCCAGACCAATGCAAATAGACATATTCAGGCATGCAAATATTTGCACTGAGCGGGAATTGAACCCGTGCTCCCTGTCGTAGCAGTCGAATGCACTACCGCTACGCCACAGGGGCTGTGAAGTATAGGTATAGATGAAGCTATAAAGCAAACCCGACTAAATAATAGTTTAATTTTCATTTAAATCGTTAGAGCGGTTCCTGAGATACTAAAGTGCAATTCATTCGAGTGTCTACGTGTATATGATTAAACATATAAAAATTGCTCGACTTCCGTGATCTGACAGTTGTTGACAAATTGATGAAGTGGGGATGTCATTATATCTCTGACATTCCTATTTTTATAAATATCTCCATTTTTTGGCTATAAATATTTTTACTATTAAGGTAGCAAACTAGTACTCCACCAACCTGATGGTTAGTGCTTACCATGACCAATGAAGCAGTGCAGCAGTGGTCAGGTTTCTCGCGGAGTGATGCAAAAAGGAGAAGAAAAGGAGGAGAAAAACATTAGGAAAGGTCACAATATAAAGCTTAAGAGCTTGTGACATAAAGCTTCCGAGACATATTGATGACAATAATTTTTAATTAAGTTAATCTTGCAGAAAAGATTATATTATTAAGTAAACACCTTTTCTGGTTTCCAAAAATTCATGTACAACAACGCTTTAAAGTATCACTTTGAATATGTCGAAAGTAAATTATTTCATATGACTTATTTATTACTTTTAAGTAGGAAACAAATATTTTCAATGCGACCGCCCAACCCCAGCCATCGTAAAAAATAAGGATCAACAATACTTTTAATCCTGGCCCACAAACACAGACGATCCTAGATTATCTCCAACCCGAAAACAAAAGCAAACTCGAGGAGTAACACCCAAAACATTAGCCGTAAAGCCGTACCTTCACGACTTGCCTCAAGCCAACATGCTTATTAGGGCCGAAACGCACCTGTGTGAATATTTTCATAATCTCACTAATTAGAGGTTCGCGATTCTTCCCAAAGATGCCGAACGCTCGGGTTTTACTGCAGAGGCAATAAATTCATCGACATTTGACCCTGTGAAGTTTTTAGGGAATTCTTCCTCAGGCTGTCGTACAACTACAGAGTAGGATATCAAATTATGTTTATGTTACTTTATATTAAATATCAGTTACGTGAAACAGATACTATTGATTTGTTTAGTGCGTTTAGATCCAATCTGTTTACATTTAGATGTGTTTATTATTTCCTACGCCATAAAATTTGAATTGAATTGCTTGATATTATAATTTCAAATACATTTGAAAGTGTCACCAAAAGGTATTGAACTCATCTTCATTTATCTTAATGTGGCGTGAGAAACAGATTTTTTTATCAGTATTATTTAGCAATAGTTATAAAGTTCCAGTAATATTTTTTGCCAATGTATAATTTATCGTGAATACTTCAAAATTGCTTTGCCACTTTCTCATTTCAAAATCCTCGTGAGTTCACTGCTCTGTGGGTTAATGTTGGATATATTTATCGCGGTGATCGTCAACCGTGGCGGATTGCCTCGAGGCACCCCGCCTCGGCTTTGCGTCTTTCCCACGTGCTCCGAATGCTTAGATTGCGTGCGACCTCCTCACCAACCATAATCGTTCACACTACTCATACTTCATCAACGACCGGACCATACAGTATTCTTGTTCCTAAATTATACCTTTGAAATTTAACAGTATCATAATCTACAGTTTAGATTGTTTCTTATTCTGTGGTTTTATCATCAACACTGTCTATTATATCTGTAATATCATATACAGACGCCATTGCTGCTTCAGTGGATCTACCGTTTGCTTTAGGCTACATTTTGGGTCTCACCTTCGACTTAAGACCGTGGGATTTTGTATAAGCTTTTCGAGATTGATAATGATAACAGATTTTTTACTAGTACCTACACAATAGTTTAAAGCTCAAAAACCTTGAACAGAGTCCATAATTAATAACACTAATGACAATTGACTTATTTGTAATAATTAAGGTAGTATAAAAGTATTCGTAGCTGCCAAGTAGCTGCTATTGAATTCAATGACTCTAGAATTTTATAATAAAAAGAAGTTTGATTGTTGTATAGCTAAAATATTTTAATAGTGTAGATGTGTATATTGTCAATTTAGGACTTTATTCTAGTACTCAGAATATGGAATCCACTTTATATTTGCCAGTTCAGCCCTGCCGCTGGTGCGTGATATGCAAATTTGCTCTTATTAGTAATTCTGTTTTGAACATTATTTGTAGATACCAGCACGCATGCTTACCCTGTAAAAAGAGAAAACATGATTAATAACCTAAGCTAAGCATATCTATATAATTAAAATAATTATTATTCACACTCAATTCACTGCCATTCATCATATAGGTATGTGGATTGCAAATTTGTTGCTCAAATGAGTTAAACAGAATGAATTAAATATTGACAATAAAATAGTAAATCAAAGGATAATTTCAATGTTTATATTAAAATATTGCCAAGCCAACATGATTTTTGAGTTAAGAAATATTTTTATGATTTTTGACTTGAATCTTTGCTCATAGGGATATGAGAACTATTAGGCATTTTTTTGGATCTTTCAAACTGTAATTGAGCATGAGGCCCCGGCTTCAATTATTCATTTATTTATTTATTTTTTCACAGCACTATTTTTACAGGTTTACCCTAATACAATAGTGTGGTCCTTAAATATTGATACTTTCGTAAACTCATTCAGAGAACAAGTAAAAAGATCTATGCTGTCTACCACTTTATTGAGTATTTGTAACGTGCGCGTTATTGGAGCTTTAGCCATCAAATTAGTTCGGCCACTGGCCGCTGCTAATAGACGGGGACGCCGCATACGCCAGCTAGTAGTAATAGGTACTTATTAGTTTAACTCCTTAATACGTATTAGTGTAAGTTTAAAAACATAGAAAAAAACGGTTTCCAAATATTTTTTAATTAATAAAACGCTGGCCAGTATTTACTATACCTACTAAAAAGAAACTAAAATCGGTTGACAAACAGAGGAGAAAAGACTTTCCAACTTTTCTACATCTATTTTCAATTCAGTTACAAAGTCACTCGGCTGATTTCTGTATTGAAAAAGGAAGAGTGAAAGTAATATTAGCCTCTATAATAGCAGCATACAGTAATCGTGGTAAGCCGCAGAGGCGATTACAAGCGTTTACTGAGCATTTACCGAATGATCCGGTAATCTTAGCCGATAATATTGGGAACATCTGAGGTATTTCTACAGGAACGTGGCCAGGAATTTTGGGTAAGGAGTAAGTATAGTATTTATACTGGCATTCTAATTTGTTGATTGGCAATAAAAATTCTTTGGCTAAGTAGGATGAGTCAGAATTATATATACATTTATGTACAATTTAAAATTTAAGGAGGTACTTTTATTTATTCTTCATTTCAGGTATCTGTATTATTACATACCTTTGTATTTTTATAAATTGCGTAAAATAATCTTTTAATATGTCAAATATCTTACATGTGTTTTGTGTCCTAATTTTTCAACCTTTTTACGAAATATAATTACTTTGCTATACTTAGTTGTCACTAAGAAAAATTTGCACATACTTTTGTAAACATCTTTGTTCTATCATAGATAAATAAAAGCTTCTTTCATATTTTAACTAAGAAATGTAAATTTTCCTTACAAAATAACAAGTACATAATTTTTTTTGTCGTGTGGAATTACCCTCGGCTACCGCCCCCCTCCTCCCCCTCGGGTCTTCAGCCGGGGTGTAAGGTGGGCCCCATAAGGCATTTCCGTCGCACCCCGTCTGACCCAGGACCACATCCGGTTTCAAGATAGCCCCCTCGGGTGTGTACCACGTTGTCCCCATCTTGCCCCGGAAAGGGGGGGGGGTGCTTGTCACCCCGCCGTCCCGGCCTGCTTCTGCTGGGGTGACAGGCGGCCTCACCTGCCACCCCCAGGCCTGCGCTCATGGAGGATGGGAGTTGTTGAGCGACCTCCGGCGTCTGGGTCGCCTGCGACGCGCGTCGAGCATGTTGCGGGCTCGGCAGGCCGGGAGAGTTCTAAATCTCTTACGGGCTCGCTCCACCGTCTCCTTCTCGAGCATCACTTGCTCGCAGAAGGACTCAGCGGCGACCCACGCGGTCGCACTCCGCACCATTGAGGACTCCCACCCCGATAGCCGCCGCGAAGTCACGCCTCGGCACCTCCCACGTCGAACAAGAACATACCTACTGGATACCTACTTAATTTGTATACCTTGATTGTCCATGACACCGTAATATGCAATACGGAAGTTGTTTATTTATTTATTTATTTATTTATTCGGAGGACCAACAGCCATAACAAAAGTATAAAAAAATAAATTTAGTGACATACAGCCAATTATAGGTCCTCACTTATACACTTCAGACTGAGTATATAATGTGGACTAAAATATTACACTATTTTATAGTACTTAAATGATAGGTGAAAATAAAGTGTGTGAAACTATTCTTTTTTATCACGATACATGCAAGTCATAGTACACTAATCATCTTTCTTCTTTCTTTCGAATTGTTGAAAGAATTCCAGACTAAGCAACCTCCTGACCGATGCTACACTAGAGTTGAATATGTCGAAATTATGCTGTAAGCTTGCCGCGTTAACTGAACGACACGCTCTCCATAAAAAGGTATTTTGGCGGTAATTGGATGCCACAATTGGTACATACAAGGGCATATAGTGACGTAGAACTTTTGCAGGTGCATTAATGTTAATCTTAGACAGAAGTTCAGGGCTATCGACACGGTTACATAGAATTTTCAATACGTACATAACGTCAGCAATTTTTCGTCGATATGTTAATGGAAGGAGGTGGAATCTGGCGCACAGTTTTAGGTAGTCATCAGGCTTCATTCATAAATAATACGAGTAATTAATAACACGACTTGTTACAGTTATAATTCATAACATCACATATTACAGTGCAATTAATGATACAATAGGACTTCTCGACAACAACAATACAATTTTATCCTTCAAACAAAACCTAGCCGATTGTCTACTCTTAATATTGATTTTGATAGAACACCATACTTTACTACTATCTCTTTACTCCACGAAAGCCTTTTTAAAGAACCTCCCCGAAAGATTTCGGCACGATTAACGTAGCGACCTGTTACGGCTTACCACCAATTAGGCTCAATTTTCGGCTAGCACAAAGGCCTCATGTTGTCCTAAAGACCATTGCCTGGTAATTAAAACAAATAGGGTCAGAAACACCCCGCCTGGGGCGCCACAGGGCGGCGGCGGGCGCGCGACCCGCCGTCGCCGACGGCATCCCAACCCCCATCATTATAATCTTAATCTAATTATTGAATTCGTACAATGTTGTGTTTACATTTTTTTTCTAATTTACCCCACTATACTTAAGCTTTGACGAGTAAGCGCTAAATGGCACGTTTAAAGCAATATATCATAAGATTCGAGTCACTGTTCTTCATAAGGATGGTTTCTCACGGTTTTTTGGCCAGATTTTCGTTAGGTCCTTAGATTAAGGCGGTGCATAGATTATTATAAGGCGTTTAAGGTTTTGCCTCTAGATGATTGTCACGATTTTATTGCATTCCGTTATTCGGTGGTGGTTTTGGTTTCGTTTTTATTTTCTGGTAATAACTAGTGTTTAATAGACACAAATACAACAAAAATATATATATTAAAGCTTCTACAGATTAGGTTAATCATTAGATATGATCAAAACGTGAGATAAAGGTATTTTTGTAGTTGAAAGTTGAATATTGTTTCGTTGTTTAACTAAACAACGAAACAATATATATAGGATGTATATAGGAAACAATATATGAGGACAAGGTGAAGTAACTACTTCACCTTGTCCACCAATTTTTGTGAATATGAACAGTCTAAAGAATACTGTCATATTTGATCTCCTATCCTATCTTAGGAGATCATTGCTTGTTTCTCAGAATCACAACTAGTAGTATCCATATGAGATTAGTACAAAGTGTCGTTAACGGCCAGAAGTAAGTTTATCTCCCTAGTGCACAGGACGGGTTGGAATCCATCACGTTCACGATCGTTTGCAAAATTCAATCATCTGTAACAGTTTTAATAGCTATGAAGTTGACGATACATTTATTTTAGGGATGAGATTTACAGCAATCTTTTCTTAGGGAAAAGAAAATAACTGATGCTTTCATCTTGACTTTAATCGGCCTATCATTATAACATAAATGATAATTTTAGTAAAGCTACGTTATATGCCTAAATTCTACTTTAGTTTACCGTTATTAATGGAAATAATAAAATATTTACATAACAAGATTTCTAAAGAAGAAACATTTTGCAATAAATAGCTCATTCTTACCAACTGAATAATTTAAATTATCTGCAACTTATTATTGACAACTCATTTAAATAGGTAAAACGGTTGAGATAGTTCAAGCCTCGGGCGAATCGACTAGTCGGAGGGCTTCGGCATTGCTCGGGTGTGTTCTGTCGAGATCGTGTGATCCCATCCATCATAGACGGTAACAACCTCTATGCAAAACACTGACGTTACTGTCATCTTTGAATAATTTATGGTGCTGTGGTTGACTGTGACAGTGATGATTCTTCTCTACCTAGGTTTAGTTATAAGTTGAACATCTTAATAAGGTTGTGTTGTTAAGAAAGCCGCGGCAGCCTAGTGGTATGGGTAATGGACTGCTGAGACGAGGTCTCGGGTTCGATCCCAGGTTTTACCATGGCACACACCAATGACTTTTCGATGCTTTTCGAAGTTATGTGTGTGTGTATTTATCGCAGGCTTATAAGTGCCCGGTTAATGGCAATAGGCTCGCCACCTATTACATTGGGACCTAAACATAAACTGGCGAAATGTGGGTGCTAGCACCTCTGCCTACCCCTTCGAGGATATAGGCGTGAGTTTATGTTATGTTATGTTTCATTATTAATAGAAAACGATTTAATAGGCTTAGCGGTAGAGCATTTGATTGCCTAGGTAAAAGGTGGCGGCTTTGATTCCCGCTCAGTGCTAATATTTGTATACATAAATTTAATAATTACATTTTTCTGGGTGCTTAGTTCGATAAATATTTGAGAGTAAAAACTAAAATTTGATTTTGTTTTGGATAAATTGTCGCATGTTAAGGAAGTATCCTTTTTAATAATCTTTTGAAAGGCGAAATGCGTTAATATTGCACTTTTATAGCCACGCCACTACTAAGTAGATTTACCTTTCATAGCATTCTGTTAAATTGCGTGTCTCAAAAGGAAATCGCGGAACCTTCCTACATAGAATCACTTGTTGGTTTAGTAAGTCAAAGATTTTTTCTCAAGAATGCGTAAGGTATCGATTAGTTTATATTATACACCAAAAATCCAAAGGATTAAAAAATCAAGCTTCTAAGTGAACGTAATCTTTTGATAAGGTAATTTATGTCACACTTTTTTATCAAATCAAATCTATTAGGTAGGTAGGATACTTCCTGATGACTTTGAAACATGAAGTTTGGCCAAAAGCACATGCCATGAAAAAATCATAATCATCAAAAATCATAAATCGCTAATTTGTTCTTAGTTATTCTTCAGATACTCCTTTTGACTTGGATGTGACCAGTTCTAGAGCAGAACTATTTTCTCAACAACAAGTTAAGTTTGTTTTTCAATCTAACCTTGTTTTCCGACATTTTACGAAACCCTTTATATATAAATGCGGGTCTTATATGCTCGACTTTTCCATTCAACCGACGACTCTTGAGTAGCTATCGATGGATATAAAGGGAATTCTTATTCACTGCTCTTTCTTATTTATAAAAATTTCGTATAATCATTTTAGATAATAATATAGTGTTCAATAAATAAAATAAATGTTAGCATAAAATAAAGTTCAAACTGTAGATCACCAAGAAATCTTAAACATTAACATAACAAGTGGTATTCTCAGCTCCAAAGCTACTCCATCGTTTATGATTTCATTTCATAATTTATACATGGTATGGGGATCATTATTTACTGTTTGGCCCGAGGACATGAACCGGGTCAAAAGATGCCACCACAAAAAACCCTACCTCGACCGTTTAATGGACTTGCCTTTTGTACTGGCTGTATGGGAATGTAATTACTTACATGCATATATTTGTGACAGCAATTTTTAATTTCTTGTAGGTATAGAATGTTCATTATGGATTAAGGGACGAATATAAAAATCTTATTAGTATTATAAAGGCTATAGATAGACGGATGATTGTTTGTTACTCAATCAGAGTGGAAGGGCTGGACGGATTGAGATTAAATTTGGCACACAGATTGATTAAAATCAGGCATAGGCGAAACGAAGGCTGTAACTATATCACAGAGACATGCCATGCCTATCCTAAGATACTTTTTTAATCCTTTTTTTATATTTCCGAAACAGACCTGACGAAGCAAGATTGCAACCACATCACTGATCAATCAAAAGCTTAGTTAAAGTGATTAGTACATCATTACCATATTTACATAAGAAGCCGTTCTTCTGTATACATATATACTTGGATAAGCACCTAGAATTATCATTTTTCATGGTCACCTACAAAAATTACTCAGATAGCTAGTTAAACTATAGAATATTGACTTGAAAAGGTCAGGTGGCATCATGGAGGGTGGCAGGCACATGAGGTAATTTCAATACTGTTATAAGTGAGAAAAATTGGCTGGATGTTTGTTACTCAATCACGAACGACTATATAACTGGATTATAATCTGGAATAGTGCATAGGTTTTTTTTTCCGGAATATATTCCATTAAGCCACGAGAACACGATGAGTATTTCACGCGGTACCGCGGTATCACTATATACTTATTTGAATTATAAAGCCATGAAGGTGAAACTTACAACATCTTCCTATGCAAAAAATTATATATAATTACGTTAACACAACGCAAATGTAATTCGCATCAAGTTCCAAGGGGCCGTTGGATGCACGGAATTAGGTACTTCCACCTCGAAACCCGGGTTCCATTTACTTCTTTACTTTTCATCTTCTAACCCTGGTAGGAAATTCTATGCTAGAGCTTCACCTGTTAATCAGCAGTTGCGCTGGATTGTAGGTGAGGTTGAATTAGCCCCAGAGTTCTTGACGGGGCCCCAAACACCCCACTGCAAAAACTAAACTTTTATTTGCTACTCATTGTAGCATGAATATAAATTAAAAATTTGGTATGCATTCCTGAAAAATTTTCAAAATGGCGACATAAATATTTCAAATGAAGAATGAAGACACGCTCGACTTAGCTCATTAATGCTCATTTGGAAGAATATTTACACACCAATTACGTTATGGTTCCGCTTATTTATATGAGCGTATACGCACTTGATTCATTGCTCAGTGCCGTATCGTTAGTGTCAAACGGAGCGTATATTTCAGGGGCAAATGTATTAACGATTATATTTAAGTTTATTGTACAATATTGTTGAGATGATTTTTAAATACTTCATTTTGTAAGTTCAATCAACATCAATTATTTATTGGTTTATTTCAATGTAAATATAATTTGTGAATTTGTTAGTGTGGCGACTGTATATAAATATATTCACGCTAGGTACAGCGTAGGTGGGGTGTGTGTTGGGTAACCTCCTCGAGTGTCGCTCCGATTCCGATCCCGCTGCAGTCCGGGGGGAACGGAATCGGAGCGGCCGGTATACCCTGGGCGGCGGTCAATGGCTTCCCCTTCATAGGGTTGGCATTGATCGTCGGCCAATACCCAACGTGGCGGGAACACATCGCTCTCCGTACTCCTCTGCTTTCAGAGGAGACAGGATGAGCGATGCTGTTAGTGGTGAGATGGCCCAGGGTCAGTCGGGGTGCGAGGGATATGCTCTATGGGTAACCTTACACCCCGGTGTCTGAAGACCCGAGACGGCGTGCGGTTTTGGTCGGTGCAAGCCCGACATAACCGCCCCCGCTGGTCGGCGGGGGGGTATCCGAAGGGATTTCCGCACGAAAAAAAAAAGGTACAGCGTAGGTCATGGAGGATTGCCTGGAGAGGCGACACGGTGGCCTCTCCTACTGCTGACGCAGGTACTCGCCGGGCATGGCTGCTTTGCTTTGAGAAATACCTGTGTCGTATGGACCAGGAGCGCAAGCCAGGCCCGCGCCATTACTGCGGGAACGGTCACGAGGATAATGCGCTTCCGACGTGAGTGGAGTGCCCAGTGTAGGCGCAGCTGCGCATCGATATATTGACAGCCAATCCTGCGGGAAGCCTTTCGCTTGAGACCATGGTTTATCCATGGTACGGAGCAAGAGTGCATGGGATTCTGCCGCTTTATTTTGTGAGGAGGTGATGAATGCAAAAGAAACGGTACGGGAGCGGAAAGGGTACGGGAGAGGACGGGCACTCTCCCGTCCTGCAGAAGGCGTACCCAGTGTCATTAAGCGCTTAACGATCTTCATCCTCCTTGAGCGACTATCTGGAAGCGCAAGGATGGGCTACCCGTCAGCCTAGTAGAAGCAGGCCCAGGATGGTGGCGCGTCGTATTCCGCGGGCGCCTTTAACAACGGAGGGGGGCAAGGCCTCCTGCACTCCATGGTGACGCTGTCTGTTCATGATAGGCCGTCAATACCTGGCGGGGTTCCTGGGGAATTCCTGGGGTATACCCGGGATCCCCTCTAAGATAAGTACCATGGCAATAAAACGTGTGGTTTTAGTCGGTTCGATGCCGACATAGCCACATCATCGCTAACCCCGGTGATGTGGTGCCCGTGAAGTCTTCCACATATTAAACAAAAGGCCAACGGGTAGGCAAAGGTATATTAACACCCACATTTCATCAACTATTAGCATGAAATGGAATAAGAAAAATTGCCTGCCTTTTACCGTTTGGGCCTACACTATACAAACTATATGCTATTCTTTCAGTTCGATACCTTTTAAATAATTAAGCGAGTTACACCACACTACAGATATTTACTACGTATATATAAAAAAATTACGAAGGTAGTCTTAATTCTAACATAATGCATTAAATTATCGAAATTTGTAAAAAATAATTTTCGATTTTATCACAAGATGTCGCTACTGGTTTCGAAATGCTTAACCGTATTACGAAGTGAGTGAAGATCTACACGTGTTAGTAAATAACTAGTTAACACTGAAAAAAAGTGGTAATCTTATGAATACAGCTATGATTGAAGGTATAAGATTCCTGTCAGATGGCGGTTGCTCCCACAAAAGCCGAGATAAACCAAGTCAAAAGAAATAGTAGATGAGCAACTGATTAACTTTGAAGCCCGGGAACTCCCGAGCTTCAAAGTGAATCGAACCTTTGGATGCAACCAGGACTAACCCTTTTTTTTTAGCGTTTGGAAGCCCCCACGGGCTTCACCCCATCGGTGCCGACGATTGGGTGGGCGTGTCGGAATCGGACCGACTAAAACCACACAAGTGTTCATTGCCGGGCACCCCGGGTAAGCCCTCGAAAGGATAACCCCAGGGTTACCGGCGGACTTTGGCCGCCACCGCGGCCTCGCCTGGTGGGGTCGGGTTTTACCCGCGTCGGTGAGTTGGCAGGAACCCTAGTGATGATGATCTCTAGTGATCATCATAAGCATTGCAGAAATGGTATCTTCTACTTTCAGTATTATTTATAAGTACATAATTATTATGTGTTCAACTTAGTATTTACGTTGATAATTATACGAGTATTCAGAGCGAGGTAAAAGGGGATTCCAAGTAATATATTTCGTTCCCGTAACTTTGTGCAGATCTAGATTGCCTTGATACCGCAATGCTCCCGTCACAGCGGCTAGACGCGGTAACGAGGGGAAACGAGTAACATTTCACTGGTGAAACACGCCCATCGTCCATCAGATTAGATGGCGTTTCTAGTATCTCTAGTATCGTTAATATAATATGTATATATTGTACCTATAAGGTATCTACACATCAGTTTATGGTCTGTTCCACCTAGTTACATTGTAGTTACAATTATATAATTAGTTGGAAAATTTGATTCCAAGTAGATAGTACATCGTTATAAAGTCGCCATCGGAATATCAGCGCTGCTCATCATATGTTTAGCATGTGATGAGCAGCATTTATGCTGAGATGGCGACCTGTTGAGGCTCGCACACCTATTTTCTATATGTGTATTTTTTCGATTGTAACCTATTTGTGCGTGTCCTTAATAAACTTATTTTCTTTCTTTTCTTTCTTTCTAGTAGTCTTTGTATTTTCTTATTGAAAGTATTTAACATAATCGGAAATTCCAAGGAAAGTATGCGAAAAATTTCCATAAATATATAATGATAAATAGATTTATAAAAAATACAACAATATAACATTTAAGGATCCGCGCATTAGGCAAAGATAAACAGACCTAATAAACAGTCATCATCGTCTCAGCGCAGCGTTGTATCCGAATTGAATTCTAGGAATTGCATGCCTGATGGATTGCAGGATTTCATAATTCACAGTGTGCCACCAGAAGTATCACTCGCATTGGCGGACTTGCTGAAAGTAAGGAACTATTTACTCAAAGCAGATCCTGACCACTATTTAAAACGATAAAGAAGAAAGAAAGACAGAAAGAAAGAAAGAAAAAATATTTATTTTATGAAACACTCAGTTTCGCTTACATTTTTTTCTGCCAAATTGTAGGACAGTTTGTTGGCAGATTTTAGCTGCCATACATTAGGTAGGTATGCAGGTTTTGCAACTTCTTTTTCGATTTATCCAACGAGGAATTATTATTGTAATTTAGTTTAGTTATGCTATTTTTACACTTTTTATACATAATACTACCTGTTGTCGGACCGCCCACGTGAAATTTTGTTACCGTTCCCGCTTTCCATGGGAACCTATTCCAGAGATAAAAAGTAGTCTATGTATTATTCCAGACTATAGTCTATCCCTGTGCCAAATTTCATCCAGATCCGTTAATCCGTTTTTGCGTAACAAACATCCATACATCTAAACTTTCCCATTTCTAATATTAGTAGGAATAGTAGGATAAAATGTATGTGTAAAGTGATGGCTATACCTTTTTTTTATTTTTTATCGTGCGGAAATCCCTTCGGATACCCCCCCGCCGGCCAGCGGGGGCGGTTATGTCGGGCTTGCACCGACTAAAACCGCACGCCGTCTCGGGTCTTCAGACGCCGGGGTGTAAGGTTACCCATAGAGCATATGCCTCGCACCCCGGCTGACCCTGGGCCATCTCACCACTAACAGCATCGCTCATCCTGTCTCCTCTGAAAGCAGAGGAGTAGGGAGAGCGATGTGTTCCCGCCACGTTGGGTATTGGCCGACGATCAATGCCAACCCTATGAAGGGGTGAAGGGGTGAAGTGATGGCTATACCTAATCCAAAGTATATGTAATTTCATATAAAAAAAAAACAAATTAACGCTTAAATGATGATTGTGATTTCAGCAGTATTAGGTACATACTTCTATGGAAATACGTTTTATAGTCAGTTTATATTGTAGGAAATAGGGGATTTCCCTGACTCTAAATAAAAGAGAAGAAGAAGGAAGGAGTTAGCTTTGGTTAGCCAAATTACTTGCTGAGAGTCGTATCTATCCTTACTGGTGAGTAATCAACCGAGTTTATTTGGTAGGGGATATAACAAACAATAAAATAAGAAAACCGTACAGCAGTCTAAGGTTGGGCTAGAAGCAGTATATGATTACTTTAAATATAGACATCACACACGATCCCAGAAATAAATTCACACAAATTAAAGCAATAGTACAGTTTATAACACTGACATCCATTTTTACACGCCTCGCAATTACTAAATTAGATATTCCATGACCTTTTAGAGACGTGTCATCTCCATATGAAATGAAAATTGCTGTCAATCAGACACGTACGAAACGCCGACTTATAATTTTGTAAGGTCGTATGCTTATGTCCAATGCGTTCCCAGGCTTGCTCGAGGTATGAATAAATTTGAAACATTGAATACAATTTTTGTTCTTGATATCTTTATTCGTTTCATTATTTTGTTTCAAATGTTTTGGATTCGTCAACTGTGATTCGAAAGCACTCAGATATTTGTGTGAAATGGTTGCAATAAGTGATGTAATAAATATGATGAAGCTATCTTCTGAAGTATTACTTATGATTATATATGATATATTATGCTATGAAACTATAAAGGTACCTTTTTTTCGCAGAAATCCCCTTCGATACCCCCCCGCCGGCCAGCGGAGGAGGATATGTCACGCTTGAACCGTCTAAAACCGCGCGCCGTCTCGAATCTTCAGATTCGGGTGGTTCATAAGGCATTTCCCTCGCAGCCCGACTGACCCAGGGCCATCTCCGGTTTCGAGATGACCCCATCGGGTTTGGGAACCATGGTGTCCCTTTCTTGCCCCGGAAAGGGGGAGGGCGCTGGTCACCCTCCCGCCTCGGTCTGCTTCTGCTAGGGTGACAGGTGGCCCCACCTGCCACCCCCAGGCCTGCGCTCATGGAGGACGCATCATTTTTTTTTTTCGTGCGGAAATCCCCTCGGATACCCTCCCGCCGGCCAGCGGGGGCGGTTATGTCGGGCTTGAACCGACTAAAACCGCACGCCGTCTCGGGTCTGCGGACGCCGGGGTGTAAGGTTGCCCATAGAGCATATCCCTCGCACCCCGACTGACCCTGGCCCATCTCCGGTTTCGAGATGGCCCCCTCGGGTTTGGGAACCACGGTGTCCCCACCTTGCCCCGGTCTGGGGGAGGGGCGCTAGTCGCCCCACCGTCCCGGCCTGCTTCTGCTGGGGTGACAGGCGGCCTCACCTGCCACCCCCAGGCCTGCGCTCATGGAGGACGGAGGTTGTTAAGCGACCTCCGGCGCCTGAGTCGCCTGCGACGCGCGGCGAGCATGTTGCGGGCTCGGCGGGCCGGGAGAGTTCTTCACCTCTCCCGGGCGCGCTCCGCCATCTCCTTCGCGAGCATCACATGCTCGCAGAAGGAGGTGGCGGCGGCCCACGCGCTCGCGCTCCGCACCATTGCCGCAATCATGCTGCCGAGCGAGAGGACTCCCACCCCGATGGCTGCCACGAGGTCACGCCTCGGCACCTCCCACGCCGGGCAGTCCGCCAGCGTGTGCAGCCATGAGTCCTCGCTCGCGTCACAGTGATGACACTCCGGCGTTGGCTCCTTCCTGATCCGATGCAGGTGGTCCCCGAAGCACCCCTTCCCGGAGATCACCTGCGTCAGTCGGTACGAGAGGCTTCCGTGTCGCCTCTCTAGCCAATTCTCAATGATGGGCCTTACCGCCGCTATTGCGGCGTGCCCTACTATAAAGGTACCTTTTTTTTTTTTTTTTTTCGTGCGGAAATCCCTTCGGATACCGCCCCCGCTGGAGAGCGGGGTGTCTCCAGCGGGGGTGGTTATGTCGGGCTTGAACCGATAAAACCGCACGCCGTCTCGGGTCTTAAGACACCGGGGTGTAAGGTTACCCATAGAGCATATCCCTCGCACCCCGACTGACCCTGGGCCATCTCCGGTTTCGAGATGACCCCCTTACTTGCTCTCCACTGTGCCATCTGCTAGTCAGAGGGACACGTGAAAAGCTTCCGAACAGCACTCAACAGGGCCGTCCTCGCCTCGGTCGGAGTTGGCCGTAGGCGGCAGCGTCTCTCCCACCCTAGGAGAGATGCGCTGCCGTCTCCGTTGCCCAGGGTGCACCGCGTGGAGGTCCCCAACCAAGCACCCCTACTATAAAGGTACCTTTTTTTTTTATCGTGCGGAAATCCCTTCGGATACCCCCCCGCGTGCCAGCGGGGGCGGTTATGTCGGGCTTGAACCGACTAAAACCGCACGCCGTCTCGGGTCTACAGACGCCGGGGTGTAAGGTTGCCCATAGAGCATATCCCTCGCACCCCGACTGACCCTGGGCCATCTCCGGTTTCGAGATGGCCCCCTCGGGTTTGGGAACCACGGTGTCCCCGTCTTGCCCCGGTTTGGGGGAGGGGCGCTAGTCGCCCCACCGTCCCGGCCTGCTTCTGCTGGGGTGACAGGTGGCCTCACCCGCCACCCCCAGGCCTGCGCTCATGGAGGACGGATGTCGTTAAGCGACCTCCGGCGCCTGAGTCGCCTGCGACACTATAAAGGTACCTAGTATTCATGATCGGCGATATAAATAATTGAAAATGCTTAAGTGAAAATAAATAATTTATAGTATCATTGAGACTGAATTCAATAATGAAGTAGAAACATCTATCTATACTATTATGAAATTGTAAATTAGTTGTGTCTGTGCACTAGAGATATTTAAAAAAAATATGACCAGAAAACGATAACCTACCTCCGTGCATCAGTTGTAACAAACAAATTTGATAGGTACACTAAGAATAGTTATAGACACTTAATCGCAAATAACGCACCATAATATATGTATATCTGAAGTAGCCCAAATCACACCTGCAAGCCGGTACACCTGCTGATTCACAGACGAGAGGCTCCAGTGCATTATCTCCTTGGGTTATTATGGGTATTATCTCCGGGTTGGGAGGGCAGACGTCAGACGCTACCATAAAAGCCAAAAATAGGAGGAGAGGCATAGGTGGAGATTACGCTATATCTGTAGCCGTTCGTCTGCATAATATAGTACGTATTAGATAGAACAAATTGCTAAAACCTTTATAATTCTTTTATTATTCTCAACAACTTTATTGTAGGTACATTATTACTTTAGCATATATTATGAGGTTTGATGGTGGGAGAAAATTCATGACACACAAAGTTTAAAACCTCCATTATAACTGTCACCATATTATCATTCTCTCCATTGAAATACGATGTTGTAATAAACGTGGACAATTGGACATTGAAGAGGTATTAGCAGTTATTAGTATGTCTATAATTATACGCAGAGTCGTTATAGACATCATTATCATAGGTATATCTGTCAAGTCTCGACTTACGTAACTTCAGAGTAACGCGAGTTCAGAATTAGACTTTTTATGCAATACCAACGGCATATAACTCGATTGCAGCGCCACCTTCCGGGTCCAATGGTAAATATAAGATAGCCTTAAGAAACTTTACAATTGAATTTCGTGCTCCTTAGTTAGAAAATGACGGACTTTCATACACCCTTTCACATTCCTTATTTTACCCCCTCAGTAGCAAAATGTTGAAAAAAGCTGATACAGAAGCAGATATGTGCAATTACGTACTTCTTACTTCGAAAATGAAGAATTTTCCATATAACCGTTCATCGCCTATTTTATTACCTTAGTTGTAAAATTTTAAAAAAGTTTATCCCTTATTTTGCCACCTTAGAAGTGAAATTTTCAAATATCCTATCTTAGTGGATGCCTACAACATATAAAGCATCTACTGCCCAAAATTTCAAGTTTGTAGGTCCAGCGGTTTAGGCTCTGCGTTGATGAATCAGTCAGTCTGACAGTCTGACTGAAAAGTTTATAATACAATTTTGTGTGCTAACTTAGAAATTTGAATATAAATATGATGCATCGGTAGCTCTGTGGTTAAGGAGTCAGCCTTACAATCAAGAGGTCCCAGATTCGAACCCTGACCATTTACACCATCGACGTGAACCCACTGCTAACACAAGCAATTTAGCTTAGCTGGAGGAATTAGGGGAAATACTTCTAATATCAGTTACTTACGAATATACTTAAAACAAAAATTGATCGAATATGACGACCTCGGGTTAACTCAACTTATGAACGTTTCGTAGATATTTATATTAAGTACATCGTTTAATTGCGAAGTACATATTACTGTTAGTCGTATTCATACAGGAATACGTAATATTGCAATAAAGTTTACGATACTCCATTATGTTTGGATGCTTTCTTAAAGGTTTTGATTAGAGTCTTACATACATTACAGTTTATACTTTAACATAACATAACATAACTTCACGCCTGTATCCCCGAAGGGGTAGGCAGAGGTGTACTTTAAAATGTATCGAATCGGCACCAATGACACCAAAATCTGTTTTTCTTTTCGAATTTTAAACTTTTTCTTGAGAGTTTTAGGGAGGGTGGCTCGTTGCATTAGAAAAACAATTTCCAAAACCATAACATCTCATGCATTTATAGAAAAGATAAAGAAAAACACTTTAACCAAGACTTTGACTGCCTAAATAGTTTACAATAAGCTAACGGGAATTCACTCGACCATGTATATGTATATACCATATACCTTTGGATTCACTGGCCAGTGTAACCTGGTCGAAACGTCAATTCCCGTTAACATTATTGTATATCATGGAACGCGAAAGTTTAAAAATAAAAATTAGTAGTGCCTAAATAATTCTGAAGATTTTACCCACAGCAAGAATGAAAACGCAGCACCGGCATTGTGGATAAACTTTCTAAATCAAACCACTACAGGTATGCTCGGTGGCAACTGAGATAGTTTTCTTGAATTTTTATTGCGTTTATGTTATCGTTCAATTTAAGATTCCACCAGGGCAAATGCATTCAACTAAACTGAGTTATCACGTTTTACTCATTAAAATGGAGTGAGTTAAGTGTGGTAATGCTACCTTCAGTACCTACGCCTTCATCGCAGTCTCTATCGTTGGTGAAATCCACTCTGATAGTCATAAGTGTAGTAAGTTACATTATCCCAACATCCACGATAAAAACATAAATTGGTATATAACAGGTAAAGTCTTACAAAGATATAAGAAGAGTACACATACGAAACATATGAACACCATGTTTAAATCACATGAACATTGCAGTTACGTATGTATAACACTAGCCTACTTGGCTGAGCTCCCATTTCCATATCGCTCTAGGTGAAGTTAACGTAAAACAATAGCCTCTATCTGTTACATTCTAAGCCCCTTACACATGTACTGTGATATCAATATGTATTATCGCAAATGGGTACAGTCGGGGTCCCAACTGTTAAAAAAGTTTATCATTTCTATTATCATTTCTAACGAATTTGTTTTTACCTAAGTTTAGCTAGACATAAATTGATACCTACAAACATACAGGTGTACAGAGTTTAATAAAACTTTAATTCTCTACTTATAAAACACCATATACCATCCTTACGACACCGGAATAATTCGTCAGGGCACTAATCAATGATTAAATTTAAAATATCATGCTGCCCAAGAAATATTTTGTGGGTCATCTGCTGATAATATAATTAAACGGTATGTATTGTTACTCGATCTAGATCACATTCAAGCGGCTGAAATTAGGTACAAGGATGAATTATAACCTGAAATAACACATAGGCTACTTTTTATCCCTGGAAAAGGTTCCCATAGCTTGCGGGAACGGGATCAAAATCCAACGCGGGCGGAGCTAGTACGTCATAAACACTATAACCAAAGATCTTTCAACTAAACTCAACTGTCCAGAAAATGCACAATCAGCCTTACGTAATGATCAGATATCGTTGCACCTACCTTTGGGCGTGTCGGGAGGGCGGGCGCATTCTAATTCAAATTGCCAGTTACTTCTCACGCAAACCAGTTGCGTAGATAGCACGCAAGCTACACGAGAAACGAAATTGCATCAGTGACTCATTTGTACCCCAGTTTTTACTTTTTCAGTGAAACGGGGTTTTGTAGGGTAAAATAGCTGTACTTTTCTAAAAGATAATAGTATTATATCAGTAACACACAAGCTATGTGTGTACTATTTAAACCGAGACTAGGTTCTGGGTAAGGATATCATTTTGTTAAGAAGATTATCTAATACACAGTTAGTCGATGTTAGGATGCAATTCCATCCTCAAATGATCTTATACTATATACTTATAAGAATACATAGGTAAAGTATAAAGATGGCCCAGGGTCAGTCGGGGTGCGAGGGATATGCTCTATAGGCAACCTCACACCCCGGCGTCTGCAGTAGACCCGAGACGGCGTGCGGTTTTAGTCAGTTCAAGTCCGACATAACCGCCCCCGCTGGCCGGCGGGGGGGTATCCGAAGCATAAAAAAAAAAATGGTATACACTTATACCATCGTTGTTATGGTGTTGTTCCCGGTTGGAACCAAGGCCACGGAGCCTGTGGTCTTCTACTCATTTTGGTTTGACCTCTCAACCTCGAAATAAAAAGCTGCGCCAGAACCTCGTACGTCAATCAGCAGGTGTAGCGTCTTGCACCTTGACCCGGTAACTCTTGGTGATACACCCATATTTAGGTACTTATACTATGATCGCGTTAATTCTTGTTAACATTATTGTGTATCATGGAACGCGAAATACTTTAACTTAGTGGCCCACCTTAAGGGAAGCGGTTGCCGTGGCCTATGGACGTAATTTTGGGGGTCCCCATACTTAGAACTGAAACTCAAAATTTTTATTTTTCATCAAACTCATTCGTATGTGGTATCTATGGATAGGTCTTCAAAAATGATATTGAGATTTCTAACATCATTTTTTTCTAAACTGAATAGTTCGCGCGACAGACACTTCCAAAATGGTAAAATGTGTGTAACCCCCTGTAACTTCTAAAATAAGAGAATGATAAAACTAAAAAAAAATGATGTACATTACCATGTAAACTTCCACAGAAAATTGGTTTGAACGAGATCTAGCAAGTAGTTTTTTTTTAATACGTCAGAAATCGTAAACCGCAATTTGTTTGCAGTTTCATTCAATCAACTCAAATATAAAAATTAAAAAAAAAAACATTATTATGTTACTTGCTGCCACGGAACCCTTAATGGGCGAGTCCGACTCGCACTTGGCCACCTTTTTACTAAATGCGTACGTGAAGATGACCACGTAACTCATGACCGAATGACACACAATAGACATGCATTAAACGCGTGGCTTTATCATTACCTAAGTTTTATTACCTAATCGAATGATAAAACAATGCAGTTAGGTTTCAATTATTCTAACATTTGCTTCGTCATAACATAACATAACTTCACACCTGTATCCCCGAATTGGTAGGCAGAGGTGTATTACACACCCACGCTTCGCCAGTTATGTTAAGGTCCCAATGTAATAGGGGGCGAGCCTATTGCCATCTACCGGACACATTTTAAAGCGAGCGATAATTAATATTTATTAATGCACACATAACTGCTTCGTCATGCAGGAGATATTATACTGTGCATAATTATATTATTTAGGTACCGGTTCAAGCCCGACATAACCGCCCCCGCTGGCCGGCGGGGGGGTATCCGAAGAGATTCCAGCACGAAAAAAAAAAAAAAGGTACCTATATATAACGTTATTTAAGTACTAGCTGTGCCCCATGGTTTCACCCATCGTACTCGGTTGTAGTTCACCACGTGGCATCGCCCGCCCACCCTATCTCATCTTCTTTTTCGTATTACTCGTGTTATAGCGTAATTTTATGTAGGCTATAATCTTTTCCAAGAACTGAGTTATCGAATGCAAAAAGTGTTTTGTAACATTGTGTTGATCTGATGATGGAGCTGGGAGGTGGCAATAGGAACTTCGCAATGAAACGACGCAAACCCATCGACTCATTTGATTTTAAAAAAAGTGTTCTTTTTATTAAAAATAACATCATAATAAAAGCTTATTTTTAAAGATACGTGACTGCGGGAAGGCTTTAACTTCATAAATACAGTTTAGGTAGAAACTTAGTCTATGGCTCATCTGCTGATTAGTGATTATCATAACCAATCATAACCTTGTTATATGTGACCACTTGAGCACTGCCGTGAATTTTTGTCGCGATTATATTAGCCCAATGTATACAGAATAATATTATTACATAGTATTTTACCTACTTAATTCATAATAATAGCATTTGAGTAAATACATATGAATATAACCGAAAATAATTTAGTACAACGAATTATAAATAACTCTGAAGAAACCTGAACGTAAAATGTATCATGGAATTTCTATGCACCGCATGCCTCTTGTGGTATAACGTGCCCAGAAAACTTCCAGCATTGCCTCGTTGTATGGCAATGCTTATTCTCTACTTATGCAGAATCGCGTCTTATAGCATGTTACGATAACCTTCTCCTTATTAATATTTTATTTTCAATCGACAACTCGTTGAACAAACAGAAACAGATTTCTCACATTAATCGCAATTTATTTACAACAAAATTAAAAGCTTCGGATTCAAGATCGCGTGTTTGTTCCCACTTAATAAACGCTACCTTTTACTTGAAGTTAGGACTGCGGTTCTCTTGTGCGATCATTATTATAACATTAGTGTTTAAATTACAGTCAATTTGCGTCTCCATTTGTTATATATAAATGGCTACTGCATTGACTGATGGGTCTAGATAACATCTTAGGTTTGCGTGTCTACCATTCTGTCTAATCATCACCATCCTAATAACGATTTCCCAGTTGCGTCAAGAGTTTGGACTTTAGAGCTCGTGGTCTGCTTATTGTTTTTGATTGGTATGTCAACTTTCCTGGGAACGGCAGCCGTCTGACCTCCCTATCCTGAGAGGAAATAAATATTCTACGATATTTAAATAAATATTCTACGACATTTAGCGCTATGGCGCTTTTTACACCCAAAGTAAGTATAGTTTAACTAACTTGTGTTATGGGTTCCAGAATGTTGATTATATTTATTTTTATTTGTAAATACGTACATATTATACATAGAAACACATAGACCAATGCAAATAGACATATTCATGTATACAAAAATTGGCACTGAGCGGAAATCGAACCCCCCCCCCCTGTCGTAGCAATTGAATGCACTACCGCTACGCCACAGAGGCCGTCGAAACCCTGTGCCAGACCTGGTCCTTTGTTTAGCAGCTTAGGTTGACTTGGGCTCCAAGGGTATTAGTAGGGACCTGTATACCCTGTAACATTCTGTCTAATATTGTGTTTAACTGCATGAAAAGTAACAGCATATACATATAGTAGTACCCATTTTTGTTTCACATCTACTCGTCTGTGCATATTTTAACTTCTATAGATAACTTTGCAATATATCTTAATTTGTTAGTTACGCGCTGCCTGAAATTAAAAAGTATTCTTAAATAAATAAAAATCAACAGTAATTTGTCTAATATCACTTTTCCAATAATTCGGTACATGGTATTCAGGTACAGCAAACAGACTTATACAATAATCGCATGCGTAAAGCAAACTCTCCCTTTAAGGACATCTCAATCGGTTAATTCAATAAATTGATTGCCTTAATAAACGTTATTAGTCTTTGAATGTTGTGTTTAAATCACTCGGTGGTTGCGTGATAAGATGCTACTCGTGTTGGCACGCAACGCTTCATAAGTTGTAGCGTTATAGCTTTAGGCTAATTTTTGAACGCTTGGGATGTTTTCGATAGTTTATGTGGCGTGCCATTAAAATACCTCGTTAAAGGTGGTGCTGTATTATTTTTTACTTAACCCATGGTGTGAAAATTATTGCAAGTACTTTATAAACTAGTGGTATGGATGTATGTACTAGGCTGAATGTGGATGGACGCTACTTGTATACAATCTATAGTACATTATACAACTTTTATAAATAAATATTTTAGGACATTCTATACATCGCTATCTAGACCCAAAGTAAGCATAACTTAACTAGCTTGTGTTATGGGTTCTAGACTGCGGATACACATACTTGAATACATTTTTCTTTATAAATACATACATATTATACATAGAAACACCCAGACTAATGCAAATAGACATATTCATGCATACAAATATTTGCGCTGAGCGGGAATCGAACCCGCAATCTTCGACGTGGCTGTCGAACGCTCTACCGCCAATTATTTGCATTTTATAAATAAACTAGCTGTTGCTTGCGGCTTCACCCACCTGGAATTCCGATCTCGTTCCCGCTACCTATCGGACCCTATTCCACCACCACAACCTATATAAGATACACAACATCACTATATATCATTTTATCATATTTAAAATGTTTACAGAGCGTTATCGTTGAAAGCTCCTAGACGGCTTATTTTTTTCTAATACCTTCAACAAATATCATTATATTTTAGCCAATGTATACAAAAACTTGACAAATTATAGACTAAAACCTTCCTCGAGAACCACTCCATCCATTGGTGAAAACAACATGAAAATCAGTGCAGTAGTTTTTTAGTTTATCGCCAACAGATAGGCAAACAGAAGCGGTAGAGGACTTTGATTTATACTATGTAGTGATTAAGCATATTATACTACTCAATGGATAAGTAATCATAGTATCTGCTTTGTTAAATGTTGATTCTGGTATCAGTCGGGAGACCCTTCGAATAGGTAGTAGCCAAAATTACCCAAACATAAAATGAAAAACGGATCACAGGCTCCGAGGTGATAAAGTCGGATGCAACTGGTATCATCACTAAGATGATGGTGATGAAAGAGAAGAACTAAAGAATGGAAGAAAATAGAAAAAAGGACAGCAAGGGCGAAATAGCCTTCGGACCTCTCACCAACAACCAGAATACTCGTAAACACAGCATTTTGTTCCTGTTTGATGGGGCCTCATACATCTGATATCAAGTAAACGATTTTGCTGTCATAAAATCCAATGAAACAGGGGATCATAATTATCCAAGATGTGTGTTAGTAGGACTATTACTAGCGCCCCTCCAACAAACCGGGGCAAGTTGGGGACACCGTGGTTCCCAAACCCGAGGGGGCCATCTCGAAACCGGAGACGGCCCAGGGTCAGTCGGGGTGCGAGGGATATGCTCTATGGGCAACCTTACACCCCGGCGTCTGTAGACCCGAGACGGAGTGCGGTTTTAGTCGGTTCAATCCCGACATTACCACCCCCGCTGGCCGGGCGGGGAGGTATTCGAAGGGATTTCCGCACGAAAAAAAGGCAATATATAATAATATTATCAAAATTGTTATTGCAGGCATAAGTAAAAGTGTTTAGAAAATGATTACTGTAATCAATCACTCAGAATTTATCCCTGGCACTCCATCCATATGGCCTCTGTGGCGTAGCGGTAGTCCATTAGGGGGTGCGGGTTCGATTCCCGCTCAGTGCAAATGTTTTTATGCATGAATATGTCTATTTGCATTAGTCTGGGTGTTTAAATGTATTATATGTATGAATTTACAAAAAAGTAAATAAGTATGTTTATTCACATTCAAGAACCCATAACACAAGCTAGTTAAACTATGCTGACCTCGGGTCTAGAAAGCGCTGTGTAGAATTTCGTAGAATATTTATATTTATATATCAAGATGAAAGTTTTTGAAGCCCCACCAATATCTTCAGGGCCAACTCCACCTGCTAAATGATTGACGAACGAGGCTCTTGTGCAGGCGAGGCCGCGGTGGCGACCAAAGTCCGCCGGTAACCCTGGGGTTATCCTTTCGAGGGCTTACCCGGGGTGCCCGGCAATGGACACTTGGGAAGGACACCGTGTGGTTTTAGTCGGTCCGATTCCGACACGCCCACCCCATCGTCGGCAGCGATGGAGTGAAGCCCGTGGGGGTTTCCACACGCCAAAAATAAAATGGCGTTCCTCTCGGGGTTGTAAGGGCAGACAGCAGTCGCTACCGCAAAAGCCAAATACGCCAAATAGTAGGAGAACGGACCCCGGGCTCTGAACTATAAGCTTTGGATGCAACCAGGACTGATGTTTGATGATGATGACTCCATATCAAGATATGACTTGTGCTATAGTAATAAAACTAGTAAAACTTTATATTAGAAACTAGCATCGCCACGCGGTTTTTCCCGCATAAGTCCTGATACCGTGGAAGTATAGGGATAAAAAGTAGCCTATGTTACTCAGGGATACTATAGCATTCTAATGGTGAAAGAATTTTTGAAATCGGTTCAGTAGTTTCATAGTTTTTACAAACAAACAAACCTTTCCTTTATATAATATTGGTATAGAAGTATAGATTGTGATCACAAGAACATCCAATGTTAAAATCACGACAATCGACTATGTACTGTAACTCGATTCAAAATCTTTGCAGTCTACGACCCGATCCTATTAAGCAATAATAACTCAAAAACAAAACAGAAATAAATCATGATACACTTAATGACAGCGTACCTACTGCAGTGGGAAAAATAATATTGATATGGCGCAATCGGAACACCATTAAAATAGTCAGTTTGATTGAATTTCTCATGGTACTGTTGTGAGAAACAAGCTAATCGGTAGCTATTATGTAGGGTAAACCAGCATGTTGCCTGTCGTTGATGTTCATTTTACTCACTACCTACTGTAATAAATACGTAAGTTTGTATAGATGGAGTTATGGGTGGAAGGATGAATAGATGGATGGGTGAATGAATGGATGGATAGATGTTTGTTACTCACGCTAGAGCGGCTAGCCGGATCTGGATAAATTTTACCACAAGGGGGTATTCAAGGTAACTACAACCCTTTCTGACTTATTTTCTATATTCACACCTACCAAATGCTATTTAAAAGACCCCAGTGAGTGCCTCCAAAAATGGTGAGACCAATGAAAATAAAATAACGTAAAGGGGTTATTGCTGGGTTAACAAAGCGCGTACAATAACCCTGATGTAAGAGTTGCGTTCGCTTTCCGTAAGGCGGGCAGTATGATCCTATGTGATCATATGTGTGCTAGATCCTACAGCTGCGGTAGAACCAAGCACACTACGATCACATATAATAAAATAATAAATAAATATTCTATGACGTTCTACACAGCGCTTTTTAGACCCAAAGTAAGCATAGTTTAACTAGCTTGTGTTATGGGTTCCAGAATGCGGATAAACATACTTATATACATTTTTTTTGTAAATACATACATATTATAAATAGAAACATCCAGAACAATGCAAATAGACATATTCATGCATACAAATATTTGCACTGAGCGGGAATCGAACCCGCGCCCCCTGTCGTAGCAGTTGAATGCACTACCACTACGCCACAGAGGCTATGTATGATTCTTGTATTGCTAATTTAACAAATCCAATAAAAAAAAATCCGTTCCCGCAGGGGGAACGCACAGGTAGATTTCGTGAAGCAATTACTATTATTTTATATAGAGAACTACGGACTTAGTAAACACAGTTATTATTGAAATGCATTATTTTTTAATCTTAAATTATTTTACGTTGACATTCAAATCTCCTATTAGATTGATGACATTATTATTATTGATGGCATTATGGAAATATTAATATTTTTACTGCTATTGTTGAAGTGCATTATTTTTAATTTGACATTTTATTACTTTGATATTCAAACCTTCTATTATTATAATTTCTCATGACTTTAAATTAGACAAGTTAAAAATATGAATAAAGTCACAGATAAAGGTTATTAATAATTATGAATTGTGATAGAAATAAATCAATAATTGAATGAATGATATGTAGCTACTAACCATATTCTTTAAGTCCAATACTAACCATACTTTAAATTTAATTTGTACACCATGTTTAATGGTAGGACATAGTGCACTGATATTTGATATTAAGATCTTTTGTAATACCTATGTTTCACAAAATAATACATAAATAAAATAAATAATTAAATAAGTAACATTTTTAACATGTTTAAATTTTTTTTCTCGAAAACGGTAACTTTTGGCGAAAAACTTTTCAGACATTTATTTTAGACTTAAAAATGGCCTATCGATTAAAAATGTTTCCGACTGCAAGAATGTTCACCGGTTAGAAGTTATGATTTTTTTCCCGAAAAATTTTGGTTTTTCCCCCCTCCACTTTTAGTTAAAGTTTTAATCTTATAGGTTTATAATTAAAAGTTGTTGGTATTCATGTATACTATATGATAAAATTAGAACGGTTCGAATATCTTTCATGGAACGTGAAATTTTGAGGAAAAACTGACTTCACAAAAAGTGAGGCCCTAACGTCCCCTTAGGCCGGATTCCACCCGTTCACGAACTTAAACTAAGTTTACACCCAAGCAATTTTTGACCGCAGTTTGAAAGCGATCGGGGCAAAAATGCGACCGTGAGAGTATCGCAAATTTTGGGAAGTGGAACCATACATACATATACCTATAAAGTTTATATATATATAATATTTAAACTTTTTGACCAGTGGTCATTTCGGACTTAGGGGGTCATAACTAGACTTCCTATGAAGATTTTTTTTTAAAATTCGACAGTAGTCAAGAAACCAATAGGTAGATCGATTTCATCGAAATCTACCTAAAAGTTTCATTAAATGACTGATGCCTCAAGTATATACAGGTAAAGGACAAACTTTACAGTTCACTTTAGTGGCATTTTTTGTGTTGATACATATCAAAATAAAAATGCGTTAGTGCAAAATTGCGTATTTTCGGTATGTTTTGATAATTATATCAATCTAATTTTAGTATAATAATAATGCTTTTGAAAACAGAAAGTCGGTCTCACGTTTAGTTATACAAATTCCAGTTGGTAGTCACATAACTGGTACATCCACCTCATCGTTTAAGGATCGTACCAATTATAGGTAACCCACTGTTTGTGAATCTTAGATTAGTACGATCAGATTAATATGTTTTTATTTTGCCATTCGTATCTCATGATACGCATAGCAATTACACACCGTGCGATTGTAATAACTGTTTGGCCATTTACTACAAGAATTGCACAGTGATTTAAAAGATCAAGACAATACCTAACCGTTACCGCATGAAGTATTGTATGCTTGATCCTGACATGAGAGTTTTAATTAAGATCACTATTTTTATGGTTTTCATCTTGCTTTAGGCTTAGCACCGGCTTAAACAAAAAATCTTACGCGCATGTTTGTCTATTGAACTTAATTTGTCATTGTATTATTTTTCAATTTTTAGAGCCTTTCTAACCGATTTCGAAAAAGGAGTAGGTTCTTTATTCGGATGTTTATATCTTTTCTTTTTATGTATGTTCAGGCATAACTCGGTCATATATAGATGGATTTGCCAAATTCTTGTTTTGTTAGATAGAAATTTATTCCAAATTATTTATTACATTTAAATTTCGTAATAATAAACAAACAGAAAAACAGCGCAAAAATAGACTTTCGCTAATGCGAGCTTGCAATAAAAATCACCATTTATATCGCTTCTATTAAGCGGAGGACCAGGTGCTTTGGTGCAAATTGGGACAGTTATATGTCCAGCAGTGGGCTGCTATAGGCTAATTTTTATTTTATTTTATTTTATTTATTAGGGACAAAAAACAGTTATGCGTTACAGTAAATTCTTAAAAAATTGACATAACACTAAAAACGCACAACCCACACCATTGTCCACGGAATTATAATTTAGTTTCAAAGAAGAGACGGACGCGTAGTTGTACCCAGACGTACAAAGAAGCTAAATTAAATTAAAAAACCTAAATTAAAAATAAATAAATAAATAAACCCTAACAGACTGACACGCCAGTAATTGACTAGTATAGCATACTTAGTAATATGATTCTAGACCGATTTTAACTAGTACATATATAGGTAGGCTGCATCATCGTTTGCAACTTAAGTGGTTTATAAAAGACAAATACCTAGTAGGTATACCGTGAGAAATATTGAGCAGTCATAATAAAGAAAATAAAATTTTGCGATTTTAGTCGGACGTAGTTCGGGTCCACGATGTCGATTATTATTTAGTGTATTAGTATAGAGCGGGTCAAACCGATTTCATGCATTGTTTTGACTAAGATTACTATTTATGCGCAGCCTTGAGGAGTTTCTATTTTTATT
The DNA here is from genome assembly GCA_946251805.1 of Cybosia mesomella. Taxonomy (NCBI): domain Eukaryota; kingdom Metazoa; phylum Arthropoda; class Insecta; order Lepidoptera; family Erebidae; genus Cybosia; species Cybosia mesomella. Next base: position 9,904,025 of record OX276406.1, read on the forward strand.
AATCGTGCTCTAGTACATACGTTTTGAAAAAATACAGACCACTAAAACTGAAATTACCAGTATTCCCGCTAACCCCTATAGCTTACCGTAATTTGGCGTTAGGGTAGGGTTCACAGCGGTGAAATTTTCAGTCGCAGCGCGAAGTTGGTCTTGTCGGTGTTCGTTAGCCAACAATTACTACCCTTACTATTACGTGTTACCTAAAATAGCTATCAAATTATACATCTCTGCCTACCTCTCAGACAGACTGTAGGCTATGCTGAAAGGGTTTTGTAAACTAAAAAGCAGTAGTAAGCTATTATTTTTAGCATAGCATAGCAATACGAGATGTAGGTAGCCAAAATTAGTAATAAGAATTAGAAATATTGAGCCTAGAACTTGTTATTTCAGATAACATTTCAAAATAATGTACGTTAAAAGTGGTATCAACTACTCTTCACACTTCTTATTTATTTTTTTCGCCAGACGCAGGCTCAAGCGCATTGTGGGTGGATTTTTTCACGTTTCTTCAACGATTAGAATTGTAAACTCCCATCGCATCGCTTTTTATTGTACCGCTCTTGTACAATCTTGTTTATCTTGATAGCGTTGATAGAACTCCAATGTCACATATATTGTTTATCTTTTTATATTGTACGTATACAGTTTAAAAGATTTTTACTTTTATTCAGTAGGTATTTATACAGTAGATATAAACTTATCTCAAATTACAATCTGAAACAAAAGTAAAGAAAAGTAACTTTGAGACAAGTCTTATGAACGTGGAAAAGGTAAAAAAACCGGTCAAATGCGAGTCGAACTCGCGTACTGAGGGTTCCGTACAAAACTGGATTGAGGGGGTGAACTTAACTTGACGCGTTCCTGAGAGAAACGTCTTGACAGACAGACATACAGACATTTTTTTTTGTGATGTGGGTAACTATAATATTTACGGTTTTAGGAACTTTGCCATTTTTTTTTATAGACTCAACGAGAAGTACCCTACAGGTTTTGATGCCCTTGCATTTGATGAAATTTGCTACTAAACGACCTTTTGATTGCATTGACGTATAGGTTTGATGTTTTCACAGATTCAAGGCGTTACAATAATACATATTAATACAATACAAGTCTAGAGTATTTGGTGTGAATTTAGACTTGATGTCCTTACGCGTTTATGAGAAAAAGCTCTTGACAGACAGACGGACAACGAAATGATCCTATAAAGGTTCCATTTTTTCCTTTGAGGAACGGAACTTAAAAAATGGGGTGTGGCCATGTGTTGCACGTAAATACGTCTGGTAATGGGTAATACGCAGCAAAATGACCTCAAAATGGTACAGGGAGAACTTCACCGCGCGCGATGTTTCACAGTCCTTACTAAGCGTAATAAATTCTTTGATCGTTTAGCTATCCAGTGTAATTTAATTTTGGATGGAGATAATAGATAATGCAGCTGCAACACAAAACATTATGGCCTGATTTGGTTGCCATTTGTTTTTTTCAATTGTTACCTTATGGTAGCAATTTTAAAGACGTATTCACGTCAATACAAATACAGAGATAGGCTTAAGTTACAGAAATTAAAATAATCTATTTATCAATCTCATATTTGAATTATCAAAGGCCGTCACAACAGAGTTAATACACGTTATTACTCGAGTGGATGAACGCAAAAAAATGAGTGCAGTGCACGCCGCGACTCAGAGCGCATGAGGGCGATAAATTCCAATCAGAACGCAAGGGCACTGGGTCGGGGCCCAGCTTAAGGAGATGTGCTTCAATATTAGCAGAATATAAATTTAGTACTATTTTAAAATATGCCTTCGGAGGTTTTTGGGCTCACAAGAACTTACACCCAGGATAAGTAAGTAGTAAGATAAATAATAATAAAAAGAATATCAGTAACCGAAATTACTGTCATTCCCCCTAACCCTTCCAGCTAAGCTATATTGCTTGCTTTAGGAATGGCTTCACGTCGGTAGTGTAGTCAGGATTCGAACCCGGCACCACTCGATTGTAAAACTCCTTAACTACTAAGCTGCCGAAAATTAACCAGGCTATAATCTATCTTTGTGCCAAATTTCATCCAGATCTGATCAGCCATCTTGGTGTGATTGAGTAACAGACATCCATCCATCTAGACTTCCATATTTGGAATAGTCGAAACATTACAGTTTTAAGCAAGCAACTGTTAACAAACTTCAGGGTTCGTTAACAGGTAAAAGCGACAGCCGCTTTCGGGAAAACCGATAAATAACCAAAAATATTAAGCGGACCTCGGGCTACAAAGTAATGACGCAAACTGGAAAATCGCTATGAGGATGATGAATAATATATGAAACTTTATTCTTGTTAAATGGGCCTATATGGCTACACTCTAAAAACTTTACAAACGTATTCTTTAAAAACTTGTTTAAGCCCCAAAACTCACACAATACGAGTACCTACATAAACTCCGTATGTTACGGTACGTTTAGTTCTGTGATTCGTCACACCCTTTTCACTCAAATTACCCACATACATAACTTACATACATAGTATATAAACAAAGACCCCTTCTAAAGCTACTCTACCAATGCCCTGCGATTGTTTTAAAACTTTCCCTTTCCGTATAGACCTTAAGCATTTAAAGTGTTAATGTTAAAAGGTTTCAATGAGTATCCATAATATTATAGACCGCACGGTTTCAACTTCAATTTTCTATGCTCATGTGCGAATGAAAGAGAAATGTGGCTGCTTATCGGCGGTTTGTGGTGTGAGCTTCTAGTCAACTGTTTGAGTCTTAGTTGTTGTGAAGTCAAAGCTATTCTGTAGAATATGAAAATTTAAAATTACTTGTAAAAGTTTGCACAGTAGATAATGGTGTAAAATTAGTTTCTACAGAGTATTATAGTAAGATATTATTGTACTTTATAATTCACCAGCTTTTACCCGCAGCTTCACCCGCGTGACATTCTGTTCTCGTGCCCAGTTCCCATGGGAACCTATTCGAGGAATAAAAAGTAGCCTAATTTTTATTTTTATTTTATTTAAAACTTTATTACTACAAAAGCGGACTTAATGCCAAAGGCATTATCTACCAGTCTATCTTGGGGTGATGCAGAAATAAATTGAAGTAGGTGCTCGTATAGTTTTGATGTAACATTATTATTAGATGGTACACTACCTAACTATATGCATAATATACAACAACACACACATATAAATATATATATACATTGAATAAAGTATAATATTGTAAATATAACATTGTAGTTATTATGTTTTAACTACTATGGGTTGCTGTAGAGCTGGCGTATTTATAAATGAATGTGTGTCTATGTGCTAAACCAGACTATATCTATCCATATACCAAATTACAGCCAGATCCGCTCAGTAATTTTTGCGTGAAATACTAACAAACATCCATATATCCATACTCACAAACTTTCGTGTTTATAATATTAGTGATTAGGAAGTAGGATTTTTACTTATTTTTTCTCTTGCTGTGTTGTGCCCGGTGACTTAGAAAACAAGGGCCACCCATCTCTCCCAGTGTGTCGTACAAGTCGACTGAGGTTCTATCTCCAACAATAAATATACAGCTCATAAATTTTTTTTATTATGTTTATTATGTTATGTATGATACTAGTAACCTGCCTTCGCTTCGCTTCGGTTTATATGAGTTTTTTACCTCAAGCCATCGTTATTTAGACATAATTTATAGCCTAAATCCATCGCGGATAATGTAGCTTTCAAATGGTGAAAGAATTTCTACTATAAGTGCAGTGGTTCCGAAGATACCCCCAAATATAATAAACAAATTCACAAAATTTGGCCTCTCTGTAATAGTTTCTATCGAAAAAGATATATAACAAATGTGGGTGATAATCTCTGTCTGTGTACTTCTTCGCAAATATACAGACATGAATATAGACAGTACTTTAGAACATTATTAGACTCCGTTGTTTGTGTTAGTTGATACAGAATATTTACTGAGACGATGCCTTCTTTAATATACGATACATTTTTTTTTCGTGCTGAAATCAAATCTAAATTTTTGACAACCAAACAATTAATTTTATTTTGGTGAAAAAATTCGTTATTTCTTTCTTCATACATCACGTACTTATGATTAATTAGTGGAATATATCAAAATTTTAGCAATGCCAACAACTTTCTTCAACATTTACAAATAGCATAATTCCCATGCCATTTTTCTACTTACTTTAAAAATAGAACCTCTAAAAAGGTCAAAGTTTATACATGAAATTAATGGTAATCGAAACACTCACTTGGGTTATTGTACTATGTCCCATTCACTTGCGAATTATAATAAGCCCGAGGGCACACTTGGTTTCCCACGATATATTTTAAATGAAAAAAGGTACATTAAAATCCATAGCCTCCTTCAGCATGATTTGGATCTTAAAAACTTGGTTACAAGACTTGATTTTGTTTGATTTCACAATGCACTTAAGATGTTTTAGTTGAGCATATTGAGTACTTAATGCGACTAAAATTCATCCAAAGAAACCGTGTCATGGTACAAAAATGAACTTTATGGAAACCACATAAGAGTAACGATAACAGCCTAATGAAGAGATTAGAACGGTTAGTTTGTATGTTGTTTTCGAAGAAATTTCTCTAGAGCTCTTTTTGATATAGCACGCGCCTTTTTGTTAAGGTGTGTTTATGAAGCCAGTAGAAACTAACTTAATATAATTTTAATAATTTGAGTGACTTTAGATAACTTGTTAGACTTTAATAATTGTTAAGGGTTTCGTAACTTAAACCGGGTTTCTGGTAAGTTAAACCGGCAAGAATGTCAAATATTTGTTGAACGGCTGTCTTCTATCGTTAAAATTCAATGAAATTTTTTGAAGTTATAGTTCTTTTGGCGCGTTGGGAAAAATGATGAGAGTAAATTTTTACGATGCGCGCTCACACCGTCACGAAATACAGACACTCTTAAACCTAACCCACTTCCAGGTGACCTAGAAACTTGATATTTGACATCAAGGGTCTACCTTGATGTCAAATATACAAAGGCAAACATCTGAAAACTGAAAATGGTTGATAACTAGGTATTGCCTGCGGCTCCGTCCGCGTGAAATTTTGATCCCGTTCCCGTAACCCATGGGAACCTATTCTAGGGATAAAAAGTGTGTGCGTATGTAAAAATGAGCCTATGTGTTATTCCAGACTATAATCTATCCCTGTACCAAATTACAGTCAGATCCGTTTAACCGTTTGAGCGTGATTGTGTAACAAAGATCCAGACTTTCACGTTCTTATGAAAGTCTGGATCTCTGTTGGATTCCTCGTTGAAAGTTATCTAGGGTATGACCTTTGTTTCACGACTAACCACGTGTGGTTTTCCGAATTTTCCTGGGTTTCCATACTTTTTCCTCACTCTGTATATATTTATATATATGCAAGAATTGTTTGTGTAAAGGTATTAGATATTTGAAATACAAAACAGTATTTAACAATATATTTTATTAACCAGCATAAAACCCATAAAGAAGTACCACGTTGACAGCAATAGTATAGAAAACTTTTAAGAGTAACCGAAAATCTCAATTTTAATAAGAAGGTATAAACAGGTATTGCAAGGTTAAGTTCTAAATTTTATTCCAGGTACTACTTCTACTACGTATACCTAGGTTCCTAATAGGTATCATTAATTACTTAAGTTAATATTAATAATTTCACTCATTTTCAAATTACTGTTTCTCGTTGCAACAATTTATCTCAGTAATATAAACAGTTTCTTCACCCCGTTCCACATTCGAAATTCAAAATTCATTCCCGCCTCACCCAGGAACCGTGACACATTTATTGTTTTAAACAGCTTGTCTAGTATTATGCGTAGAAGTAATTGATTACATTAATTTATTTATTAAAGTGTGTCAATCTTTAGTCGTTTGTAAATGTGTTATTAATGCTGAACAATCAAACGCAAGTTACTGAGCTTTCGTTGCTGATTATACAGATTAATTATATTTATAATTAAACTGAATTCTCAATGAAATTGCCCAACATTTTACAATAATTTTATCATATTATGTATTTTTAAAATAAAAAACTAAAACCGTTCTATAATAATGGCATTAGTGTGAGCTATACCTTACTTACCTGGCTTGTATCCGACATTCACGGGCAGTCGTGATGGTCAAATTCCAACAACATTACTTAGACGCGTGCATGTCATAATATGTATGTATTACAATAACATTTTATGCATATATGATGTTACGACATAATATACTACACTACAAACTTAGATTTATAATCACTATATGTACTATGATGTAGGCACATTAATAATTGAATTAAAAATAAAATATTTGGACCTATTATTAAATAATAGATGTTTTACCACCGACTAAGTAACACTATTGTGGCAGAAATAGGTTACCATCGTTACCATATACCATCAGATGAGCCGTGCGATTATATATATGGACGGTAATACGTAAGTTCGCTACATTACAATTAGTTATTATAGGCACCGGTACCTTTTTTTTCGTACAGAAATCCTCTCGGATACCCCCACGCCGGCCAGCGGGGGAGGTTATGTCGGGCTTCAACCGACTAAAACCGCACGCCGCTTCGGGTCTTCAGACGCCGGGGGTGTAAGGTGGCCAATAAGGCATTCCCAGTCGGGATGCGAGGGTAATGCAGGTCGGCCTGGGTCAGTCGACCCAGGGCGATCTCCGGTTTCGAGATGGCCCCCTAGACACCGGTACCTTTTTTTTTGTTTTTTTTTTCCTAAAATATCATACAAACCGCGTGGTTCAAGTACAAGCTAAATTTTTTCATACCTACTTCTTATTAAAAATATTGTGCAATTATTGTTCCTTATGATTAAATAAGTCAAATATTTTGGGTGTTCCGGATAGAAATGGAAAAATAAATGAAGTGGTTTAGGCATGGCACGATTTGAAGCAATTGAAGCTACATTCATCTTTTAAAGTTCTTAGGAGTAAATTATAAATACTGAAAATATTATATGTACAAATTCAATCTTCTTTTGAATTTCTTCTACATCCGAGCGTCAGAGTGGAAAGCCTGCACCGGAGGTTAGTCTGTCGTAGCGAGGTTGACTTGAGTCCCAAAGGTCTTGGTAGGGCCCCACATTGGTGGCAGTAAATCGGAATGCAACAGATGATTAAGATAAAAAAATGCTATGTGAATAAACTGTATTCTTTTTATTTTGATTTCGGTAACGTCGATGAGATCAGTGGGCCTACCGCCCAAGTGTCGTCGAGTTGAACTCGATTCCGACGGTTGATTACGATGCCGAATGCACCTAACACTGGGCTACTTCGGCTTTTATGGGTGCGACTGCCGACGAGTGGGTTCTGCCCTCCTATTGCACCTAACACTGGGCTACTATGGCTTTTATGGGGGCGACTGGGTTCTGCCCTCCTATTGCACCTAACATTGGGCTACTATGGCTTTTATGGGGGCGACTGGGTTCTGCCCTCCTATTGCACCTAACACTGGGCTACTATGGCTTTTATGGGGGCGACTGGGTTCTGCCCTCCTATTGTACCTAACACTGGGCTACAATGGCTTTTATGGGGGCGACTGCAGACGAGTGGGTTCTGCCCTCCTATTGCACCTAACACTGGGCTACTATGGCTTTAATGGGGGCGACTGCCGACGAGTGGGTTCTGCCCGCCTATTACACCTAACACTGGGCTACTATGGCTTTTATGGGGCGACTGGGTTCTGCCCTCCTATTGTACCTAACACTGGGCAACTATGGCTTATGGGGGCGACTGCCGACGAATGGGTTCTGCCCTCCTATTGCACCTAACACTGGGCTGGCTGGGATTGCCGCCATAACCCCCCCCCCCCCCCCGACCCCTAGAGGAAAGTCTACGACAGAGCCTCGTCCGTCAATCAGCAAGTCGATGCACCTGCTTCCAGATGGACCCCAGTTGCACCCTAGTAGTGTCCCATATTGTATTGCATCCTATTATTAAACAGTATGAAGCAAGAGAAAGAGTATAACTTGCCCTTCCTTATCCTAAAATGTGTCATTTTGTAGTCTGGCTGCTCTTTCCCAATTTTTTCGACAATCAACGATGTCCAAAAAATACTTTTTATAGTTACTATGTACTTAGTTTTCTTTTTCTGAGTGCTGCTTATACCCATGATTCCTCAGTCATCTCTTATGACACCTTGTTAGGAATGAGAGAGATATTGTACTAGTCAGCCAGAATCCCACGGCATTATTTTACTAATAAACTATACACTTCAGTACGTGTCAGTTTGGTTACTGTCACGACATAGCGTGGTTTAGTTGACGTAGAACTTTCTGTTGACAGCTAATTGAGTTGTCCGTCTCGGTTGTTTAAACAGCAGTTCTTCAATCGCTTTAAATGTTTAGTGGTATTGCCATACAGCGCATGAATAATACCTCATAACATAGGTCATTATTATTATGCCAAATTTTGCTATAAACTCGCAGGTAAGTTTGAAAAACTGGAGATGGCCCTGGGTCAGTCGGAGTTCGAGGGAAATGTCTTACACCCTGGCGTCTGAAGGCGAAACGACGTGCGGTTTTAGTCGGTTCAAGCCCGACATAACCACTTCCGCTGGCCGGCAGGGGGGTGTCCGGGGGGTTTTTCCCATTATAAAAAAAGGTATGTTTGAGAGTTTGTGTTAAGATAAACTCTAACCTACTAGTAGTTAGTATTGTAGGGGCCCCACTAAGATATTCAAAACCCCAGCTAACCTCACTTGCAAGTCAGAACACCTGCTGATTAACGGTTTCCTCTTGTTACTGGGAGGTCGCCTGAGGTTGCCTAACAGTCGTTCCCATAAAAGCAAACATATGACAAAACCACAGGAGGAGAAATAGTAAGTAAACCCCGGGTTCGGCGGGGAAAGCCTCAGATGATAATGGGAACAAAGCTCTGCTGAGGATGATCTATGCATCTTTATGGGATCATATGATATCGTGGTATTGGCAGTCATTCAAAAACAAACGTAATTAAATATAACTAAGTAATAAATAAAATATAATATATATTTATATATATATTTCTTGTGTGCGTGTGTATGTCACTGAACTCCTCTTAGACGGCTGGACCGATTTTGATGAAATTTTTTGTGTGAGTTCAAGGGGATTCGAGGATGGTTTAGATTCACAATTTGGTCCACAAAAAATTAGGGTTCCGCGCAAAAGAACTAAAACCATAAAAATCGAAATCCACGCGAACGAAGTCGCGGGCACAGCTAGTATAATATAATATAACTAAGTAAAAAGGCGTACGTAACGGACTGCCGAGACAAGGTCTCGAGTTCGATCCCCAGTCGCCTCGGGCACACATCTCTGACTTTTCGTAGTTATGAGTGTTTTAAAAATGTTAATTATCGCTCGCTTAGTAATGTGCCCGGTAGATGGTAATAGGCTCGCCCCCTATTACATTGGAACCTAAAACATAACTGGCGAATCGTGGGTGTGTAATACACATCTGCCTTCCTCTGCCCTACGGGGATACAGGCGTGAAGTTATGTTATGTTATGTTCTTATGTTAAGTAATAAGTAAGTCCTACATTCTTCAAAAAATAATGAATTGTCACTTCGAAGGTGGTATACAGGACAGGTCATGTTTTGATGTGGACGCAGGTTCTCATAAGTCAAGGGTCGCGTCAAACATTCGACAAACCACGCTATTGTAACTCCATTACAAAGCCTTCGGATGAGAACTGAGAATAAAGGCGCTAGTGACATTTTTGGAGTTTTATTATTCTTATCCTCTTAATATTGTAAATATGAAAATTTGTGAGGATGGATGGATATTTGTGAGTAAACAAGACATAAATTGAAGTCTGGAATAGTACATTGGCTACTTTTTATCCCGAGAAAAGATTCCTGTGTGCTGGGGGTAAGGAATTAGTAGATCACATGGATGAAGTGCCGGGCAACTGCTAGTACCTAATCAAAAGAAATATTAGTTTTACGTATTGTGTGCTATCTTTGGAAGAGATATGTTCAGCTGTGAAAGTCCTGAGTTTTATAAGATAAATAAATATTCTGGGACTAGGACATTCTACACAGCGCTATCTAGACTTACTAAATGAGACACTTAGTAAGTTTAGGTTAACTAGCTATGTTATGAGTTCTATAATGCAGATGAACAAACTTAGATACATTTTTTTTTGTAAAATCATACATATTATACATAGAAACACCTAATCCAGTGCCAATGTAAAAATTTATGCATACAATTTATTTATTTTTGTTTATACCACTAAGGTGGCAGACAAGCACACGGCCCACCTGATGGGAAGCGGTTACCGCGGCATATGGACGTGTGCAACACCAGTGGCGTCACACTCACGCTGCCGACGCTGTAAAGGAAAGGGGATGGGAAAGGTGTTTGGGAGGGGATGGGAAAGGACTTTGGGAGGGTATGAGAAAGGAGTTTGGGCTCCGGCACTCTCACTCACCAAACGGAACGCAACAGTTCAAATACTGTTACTTGTCGTCGATATTCTGTGAGAGGGTGGTGCTTCCCCGGTCGAGTCGGCCCATTCATGCAACGGCCAAAATGACTGTTGCTTGAGTCTACCACTCCCAAAATAGTTGCACTGAAAGAGAATCCACCCGTGACCTCTCAATTTACAGTCGAATACTCTATTAATACTACGCCACAGAGGTTGTCAAAAATGGTAATATAAATAATTTCATATAAGCACTTTCAACGCATGCTGGAAGCAAATCTTCCTATGGAGCCAATATATCAAATGCCGCAAGGTATTTTCAATGATGACCTTAAAATTATATTATTTTAGAGCCCTTTCACTTAATGTCGACTTGGCTCCCAATCTCCTCCTATCTTTTCCCTCTCCTTTCCACTGTGCTGATAATAAGCAATCTTACATAGTGTATGGTAACCGCTTACCTCCATGTGGACCGTTTATCTGTGGTGATAGTTTCTTGTATTTCTTTAATGATAAATTATCGCTACTAAATATAGAGATATTATGTAAATAAAAATTGAGGGTAGAAGTAAGAAGTATAAAATGAAAATGTAATGTGAATAAATTAATAAAAGATAAATCTTTAATAGATACATAAAGCTGTTATATTTTCTTCTTATTTGCAATAATACAACATGAGGTAATTAGCCATCATGGCAAGGAGTTCAGAAGGTGCTTTTTTCAATTTAATCTTAAAAATATTTTTTCTATTTTGTTTTCTAATGTCTATTGGTAAGCTATTCAGTAGGTATGGAATTCTTTTGTTTAACGTTCTATCCCCATACAAATTATTAGCCCTGGGTATTACAAATTTGCCGGCCGTCATGGCTCGTGTGTTAAACCTGCTATCAACACAGCATGTCTTCAATAGATCGTGCTCTCCACTGCCATGGATGTTAGTTGTAAGTAGATATTTATGTTTAACACTAATAATACTAGCTTATAATAACCGTTTTAATACTTATTTTTCACTGGTAATTTAATTAATCTCATTTGTATGTTTACTAACTATAATATATTTGACATATTAAAATAAATAATTTGAACATGTTTCATTTACATTATATTATGATTTTAACGTCTATTCATGTACACCTTTATGTAACAGGAGCGTTAAAAACATTCGTCGAGGTCGCGTCGACAGCTCGTTGCGTTTGCCCGCTAGCTGCGCGCGCGCCTATTTCTGAACGCCATCTATCGCTCTACTTGTTGAACTTGCTTTTAAGGCACAGAATTACATCTGGTGGTTTGCATTATTTGAAATAATATCAAATTTGAGAAGAAACTCAGATTTTTATTAGATCCGGTGCCTATTCAGAAACAGAAACAACAGATAATAACTTTTTAACAAAAAATTGAACCGCTGTAAAAACTGAAAAGCTAAAATAATAAACCTTTTTTATTTAACCTTAATGACTAACTTCTTATAGTAATGAAACTATATCTAAGTATATATTTATGTAAATAGTTGAGTTTTTAATTAACCTTAATAACTAAGTTCTTAAACTAACGTAAGTAAAGCTAAGTAATTGTGAGTCGGTGCCAAACAAGCTATAGACTAGACTAGACTAGACTACTATAGACTAGACATTGTATGATTTTTAGCGTTTACTTACCAAGTGGTGCAAGGTGCTTGCCCAATATTTCCTGGCATAGTTTTTCTAACTTCATTCAGACAAAAACTTTTTAATGCCTGTCACTTGTGATAACGACATAAAAACTAAGCTACGTGATCTGCAACTAAATAACAAAAATGTTTTTTTTTTACTTTTTTAAACGTTCAATTTTGTGTGCCATCGCAGCTCCCGAACGGATGAACCGATTTTGATATTGTTTTTTTGCTTGAAAGGTGAATAAATCGGAAGTATTCTTAGCTATCTCGGGGTTTTTTAAATACTTTTGATCTAAGGTATCACGTCGTAAGTTATCGTCATAATAGTGAAAGAGTTCGTTCGATTGTGATATAAATATTCGAAAACATAGGCCTTTTTATAACATCATCATCACATTATCAATGCTTTTAGTGACATACTTATGGATTCGTACAATAAGAATATTACATATTGGAATAAGAACATGTAGTATATTACACGTTAAATTTTGTAGGTTGTCAAATATATTGTATTCGAGAATATTTTCTGTCAATTTCAAGAATTTTCTGTATATATGACTTGGCCTTAACCAGTGCGTTAAGTTGTAAATGTTAGTTGGCTTGCAGAGATAACTCGAGAGCACAATACATTTGTAACGAGCCTTGCTACAGATGTTCACCATTAAATTTGTCGTTGCTTGATATAAAAGGTCTATACATTACAAGAAATATTCACAATATAACCAGTGACACTGAAATTCATTGACCGTCAGCAATTGTGAAGTTACATAATTTTTCGAAAATTGCTGAACATTATTTCAAATAGATTATTGTAATGTAATGTAATGTAATGGATATGCTCTATGGGTAACCTTACACCCCGGCGTCTGAAGACCCGAGACGGCGTGCGGTTTTAGTCGGTGCAAGCCTGACATAACTGCCCCCGCTGGCCGGCGGGGGGGTATCCGAAGGGATTTCCGCACGATAAAAAAAAAAAAAAAAAAGATACGAAAGTGCGTGTCCTCTGCCGATTCCCAATCGTTCCTTTTAGTCATGTACATAGTTGAAGACTCATGCTAATTCAATTAAATTTTTAAGCATTTTGTATGCTTACTTTTTCGTCGCCTTAAGACGTATATGATATATCGGAGAATTTCGAATATCTGGGACGTGTCTAGGTGGCTCAGTTGGTCAGAGCATTCCCTCTGTAAGGGACTGGTCGCGGGTCCAAGTCCCGTCCTAGATGTTCTCTTTTTCCGTTCTAAATCTTTCGACTCATGCTAATGTTCCAGTACGAGACAAAACACTGCTTTTTATTCAGCACCATCCTCTTAGGGTTTTCACAATTGCGTCCAAAGTCCGCAATTTTGAAGCCCGAGGTCCAATTATTGTTTTTGGTTGATATATCAGTTTTCTGAAAGCGACTGCCGTCTGACTTCCCAACCCTGTGTGGAAAACCTGCAAATGAGCCTCGTCAGCTGCAGTAGCACCGACCAGCAGATGAGGTTGGTTTGGGCGGCTTGGGCCTCGAAGATGTTGGTAAGCCCACTGCTCCTTATTATAGGTACATAGTTATGACCTGTAGTAAAGTAACTAAAGTGTTTAAAATGATTTATAATCAAAACTAATATATAACTCACAAGATCAAAAAACAACAATTTCTTCAACACCTTACAGGTGATTCAAACATATCAAAATTTAATATGTAAAATCGAAAGATTATCAGCAGGAACCATTCATTGTTTCTGAACCCCTATTTGCATACAGAGAATAAACATTCAGATTGCATCTTTATTAGGGTTCTATAGTGAAATAGTTCCAATGGAAGTTCTGTGGAGGATAGGTATGTAGTTAAAGTAACTAAGCCAGCTATAATTAAGTTGCGATTATACCACTCAGGCGTAAATTATGCAGAAAAGTAAGGCTGCTTACGATGTTGCTTTGAATATCAAAGCAACATCGTACGTATTTTGCTCGCCTTTAGCTCGCCTCTTCTATATAATTCATGCCTTAGGTGGCAGATAAGCACACGGTCTGTGCTATTATGGTACGCAACACCAGGCGTGTCACCATACTCGTAGAATAAGACAGTCTTATTATTAAGAGTTCTATGGGCGTCACACTCACGCTTGAATACCTTGTAATGTTCTTCTTGAAGAACGTTGTAGTCGCAATCGTCTTGATTTTTTAATAGTGTAGAATATGTATGCGTTATTTAACATAATCTGTATCAATAATCTGTTTGTATTATTTTGAGGATGCGATTCCAACGTTTACCTAGAATCTATCGATGAACTACAGAACCCCTCGTTTAAACGTGACTCGTGATCGCTTGATTTTTATTTTTATCCGGTCATTCAGTGATGTTTAGAAACTTTACACCGTGAATAAACGCATCGTCGATGTAGGTCCGTTAAGCATTCGACCAAGTATGAATAAATAGAAGTTCTGTATTACTATATAAGGTATTTAGTTGTTTATGTATTGGTGCTTTAGTCAATTTAGAACTAAGTATTTCGCCTTTTGTATTCATTATAGTGATTGACATAAAACTATTCATGTTGAGACTCACTATGTGGAATGTGTTCTGTATTTTTAATAATAATTCAGAACATCAATACTGTCAAAATAAAATTATCAGGAGATAGTTCTGACTTATAAATACTACTCAAGTTGTAGAGTTCTATTCTGACAATATCATCATCATCTTCCGAGTGCTAATCTGAGGGCTCCGAAAAGCAAGGTATGAAAGCAACCGTGCTTCCAAACCTTGTTCTTTGGAGATCAGGACCAGTTCTCCTACTCCTCCTTTCCTTACGGATTGGTTTATCTTGGCCTTTACAGAAGCAATTGCCATCTGAGCCCTCAATACAGAGAAAGAATCTTCCGCCAGAGCCTGTTTTGTTAATCAGTAAGTCTAACGGCTTGCAGGTGAGTTTGGCTTTGGATCTTGGTGTGACCCCATGCAATTTTTTTTTTTTTTTTTTTAACGTGCGGAAATCCCTTCGGATACCCCCCCGCCGGCCAGCGGGGGTGGTTATGTCGTGTCTCGACTAAAATCGCACGGTGTCCTCCCCAAGTGTCCGTTGCCGGGCACCCCGGGTAAGCCCTCGAAAGGATAACCCCAGGGTTGCCGGCGGACTTTGGCCGCCACCGCGGCCTCGCCTGGTGGGGTCGGGTGAGTTGGCAGGCGTGTGTAGGGCACACACGACACGCCTCCGCCACGGCCTGCTTCTGTAAGGACGGCGAGTCGGCCAACTGCCGTCCTCAGGCCCCGATCATGGAGGTCGGACCCCATGCATGATTTCACTTTGACATGACGTCACTATCATTTACAAGTCAATATAACAAACATAGTAAATATTGCCTTAATATTAATTCTAGCTGTAACACTAAGCTTCATTCATAATCTCCATAGTCCAACGCCTAGAGAGTAATATAGTCAATCAAATACAATAGCGGCGATAGCCCAGTAGCGTACGTAACGGACTACTGAGACGAAGTCTCGAGTTCGATCCCCAGTCGTCCCGGGCACACAACTCTGACTTTTCATAATTATGTGTGCATTAATAAACGTTATTTATCGCTCGCTTAATAATGTGACCGGTAGATGGCAATAGGCTCGCCCTCCATTACATTGGGACCTTAACATAACTGGAGAATCGCGGGTGTGTAATACATCTCTGCCTACCTCATCGGAATACAGGCGTGAAGTTATGTAATGTAAATACAATACAAAAATGTACAGCACAAGTTTATTTTATGTTTTAGTACTCGTCATGAACAAAAACTGATATTTTCATCAAGATTTGCAATTACAGTCGCAAAATGAATTAAAACACTTCAATATAATGATAAAAACAGATACACCTACAATATGAAACTATGCTTAACGAAAGAAAATAATTAAACTGACTTAAAATTTACAAGTCTTAAAAGAATGGTTTATACTCACATGTTTAGTTAAATCAAAATACATTTTCGCTACGAACACGTTATAAGTGAAGCAAGGTGTGGTCTCTAGTGATGTGCTTGAAATAAATAAGGATATCGATATTATTTCCGCTGGTGGGCGCACCGATTAATTTAAGAGACTAGGTACTACTAGTTTTAAACCACAGCCCATGGTTTACGCTGTCAAATATTTTATAGAAATTATTTTATACTCATTATTGACCCTGATACATTATATACCCAGACAAATAAAAAAATAAATGACAGATGCCAGGCCTACCGCTCACACTCAAAATTTCAAATCAATAATATCACTCTCTTTTTATCCGAGCTTTGGGAGTCCGGAGGCCGCTCTCTTACTCCTCCTTTCCACATTTGGATTGCTTTGGTTTTTCTAAAAATTACTTGATAAACTCATCCTTAGGCGTTATCTCCGTCTCGTTACAGAAGTGCGCATGGAACACGTCTGAACACTGCTGAGATACTAGCGGTCTTACTCGTCCCTTGGAGGCTGAATATTGTAAGGCACTCTTCAGCATCTCTAGTACACTCTAAACACAGTAACCTCATGATATTTTACGATAAAACTATTGCCTGTTTTTGGACGGGACACATCAACATAACCTCATGAGGCAGTAACATCGATATAACCCGTACAACGACAAAATTAAATTTAAATATCGTATAGATATATATTTTTACAACTATCGATCTCATCACTAGACTGCAGGCTTGCGTGACCTCTGCCCTTCGCCTCCCTCGTCTTGCCTCTCTCCCCTCCCGTCCCCTCAATCCGCACACATACATGACTCGCTCTTAGCGATCACGCCCAACACCATTTTGATATCAAAAAAAAATCAATACCGTATTAGTATTATAATTTTAATATCGATTCACAATACGCTTTTTTTCAGGTTTTATTCTTGAGTAGTGGTTGTAATTTATGTATAAATATGCATATTTAGGTAATCAAAGAGAGCCCAGACCACGGACCAGATCCATGATCACGTAATTCTTACTAGGTGGTAATGATTTCTAATTATTTTTCTTTTATTGCAATCATCAGTGACGCAGATTGTTATGTTGTCACTTCCCCAGTCAATCACTGTATCTGATCTTTTATAAGAATAAAATTATGAAAATATTTTCTTATAATAACAATGTTCTCCAAAACTGTTAGGCGAGTGTACTGTCAGCCGTTTGTTCCGTCGGCAGGCATTTTTGCTTTATGCCCAGCCTACTTGTTAATGCTTTAATTAGGTTGGTAACGAGCGACTCCCACCCGTTTCTGATGTTGTAAACATCTATGGATGAAAATACAGTGAACTTTTTATTTACTTCTGAAAACTTATTTCATCTAACACCTACATAGTGTGAAAGTGACTTTGCTTGCTTGTCACTCTTTTACACAAAGACGGCTAGATGGCTTTGACTGAAATTTTTGCACACTAATAGAGTAAGTCTTCAGCTTGCCGCATCCAGCATCTGCGGATGCGGCAAGCTGAAGACAGGGCGTTCTGGCGCTCATTGGAGGAGACCTACGTCCAGCAGTGGACTAGAATAGTTTGATGATGATGATGATGCATAGAGTAAGTACGACTGGGAATGGAAGAAAACTTTTTCTTATAGACAGAAACAAGGTCTCCAACAAGAGACTGATTTCAATTTTGTGCATAATATGTTCCTGTGGGTCGCAAGAACGGGTTCAGTGTTCCAGGCGGGTGGAGCCTCAGGCCACGGCTAGTTTACATTATAACAAACGACAATTGGCGCTATTTTATTTCGCATCAGATTCCAAACTAATTGACTACCAAAGCTGTAAACCTTATTGGTAATTTCAAAATCAAACAATAAGTTCATGAATTGCCATACTAAGAAGTTAAAAAACCCGTTATAAGAATGAAACCAATCATCAGAATCGATATAATACAATGTTAAAACCACAATACGGTGATGTATGACTTATCAGAATAAAGACACAAAGCGCACGTGATCCGAAACACATGTCCGTCATTAAGAACATTCGAACTCATCAAATAAGTCGAATTCCACACATTCACCTATCTCAACACAAAGCTTACAATGGTAAGCTTGACTCTATTAAATTTTAATTCGTACAAAGAAGTCGATTAATGAAATTAAGTCGGCATTTAGTCGATTTACCCATAGTGACCCCACAATAGCCCTAAATAGTAACAATCGAATGAAAAGATACTCGAAATCTCGACACAACAAAAGATCTAACTAACTCGGCTTGTGGCGTGACTATTAAATTTTAATGACATGATTTATTCAAGGCGATGTAAAAAAAATACCAGAAAAGGGTACGATGTTACGATCCATTTTTCATATCACGCAGTTGGTAGCAAATGGCCAAATAAAAAATGTTTAACAGGCCGACACTTTATGAAAAACGCAGTCCGGCTGTGTCGGCTTTGTCATCGGCAACACAATTTATTCATGCTTACCTGTTGAGCTCCAGCAGTGAATAAAATATAAAGAATATTCCATTTTTCTGGACTCATATTGCGTAAGATGTACGGACACACTAAAGTACTGGACCACTTATGACTCTTCATAGACGGTAAACTATTTTTGCTTACATGTTGTTAATAACGATCTATACAAATATGTAAATAAAATTGAAGTGTCTGTTTGTAACATAAAAATAAAAGTTTCTTAGTTGTGAATGTTTACACGATACTTTTAACAAAAAGATAATTTAAAATAAATTACCTGTCTCTCTTTTTGTTCCGGCTAATCTCCGAAGCAGCTGAGCTGATTTTGCTGGGATTTTTACTAGCAGATAACTAATAAATAACTTAGCTTACTTTTAATTAGTAATATGGGAGGAAAAAATTAAAATCCAGATCTATCACGGCTTGTAGTACATAAATCTTACATAAAATCCTACTAATATTATAACCGTGAAAGTTTGTGAGTTTGTATGTATGTATCTTTGTTGCTCTATAACGCAAAAATAGCTGACCGGATCGGGCTGAAATTTGGCACAGGGACAGATTATAGTCCGGAACAACACAAAGGCTAATTTTTATTCCGGGAAAAGGTTCCTATGAGTTGCGGGAACGGGATCAGAATTCTATGCGGGCGGAGCCGCGGGCAACAGCCAGTTTTAATATAAAATCATTGACTATTTTTATGGAATGCTTATACTTTTATGCATTTAAGATCATCAATCATTTTTGATAAAATTACATTGTTTACAGTATTAACAGTATTAACAATTGTTTACAGTGTTATGTTATGTTATGTTACAGTATTAACCTTTATTAATAGTGTACATATTGTGACAATTTGGATACTACAATACGTTATATAATAATGGTAAACTCTCTTTCTAGTAAATATTTTTGAGAGAGGGTTGAAAAGAAATGATTTTCAATCAATTCGTTATTCTTCTAAAAAACGTCAATTATTACAAACAACATAAAAAACAATTTAAGTACATAATAATTACAGTAAAATAGTATAAATTTGAAGATATGAGAAATATTTAGTTCCTTCGCTCCGTACTTTTGTGCAGTTGTACCGCTGTGTATAATATTTGGTCATTTTCTTAGTGGTAGCCGTCTCATTTATAATATTTTATAGAAATCAACTAAACAGACTTGAGAACATTAACATTGGGCACAATGCTTGCCCCGATTTCGTGCGTTTATTCCAAATTGCTTATGATTAGTGTGACCAAACGGCCCTTGTTTTTTTTTCTTCATAATATTTTGTGATCTAAGTAATATGTTAGTTTTTATAATATTTGATTCCTTTTTTATGGTAATTCTATTTGTGTATGTAAAAGAATAACAGGATATTTTAGAAGGTAAGATGGTTTGTTTGGTTTACATTGTATGAAAAGGTATAATACCTATTGTCATGGTAACTGATGTTTAATATTTTGTCAGCTTATTCCATTTACATTATTTTCGAATTGTATGGATCTATCATCGTTAACCATAATATACTAAGTGGTGCCCGCGGCTCCACCCGCGCGGAGATCGGTTATAGTTTTTGGTCATATCTCCGGTTCTACTTAACCAATTGCAATCAAAATCCGTTCAGTAATTTTTGCGTCCATTGCGACTAAACAATTTTTTTTTCTGTTCAGAATCGTTCATTTAACATAACCCAAGTATTTTATGTTTATGTACCCAAACGCTGTCCGTCCGTCTGTCTGACCGTCAGTCACCACGCTGTATCTTATGAACCTTCATAGACAGTTGAAATTTTCTCAGATGATGCTTTATGTTGCCGCTAAAACAATAAATACTAAAATACAGAATATAATAAATATTTAAGGTGGCTCCCATACAACAAACGTAATTTTTTTACTCGTTTGGCACAGAACCCTTCGTGGGCGAGTCCGAGTCGCGCTTGACCGCTTTTAAATATTTTTTAAATATCTCTAATGTACAGATACAAACATTTCACAATTTTATAACAGTATAGATAGATGTTAGTATATTTATTTTTTGAAACCTCCATGCAAATAATTCATAATAGTGTCCCCCAAACTGGGGCAAGACGGGGACACCGATGGTTCCCAAACCCGAGGGGGCCATCTCGAAACCGGAGATGGCCCAGGGTTAGTCGGGGTGCGAGGGATATGCTCTATGGGCAACCTTACACCCCGGCGTCTGTAGACCCGAGTTGATGTGCGGTTTTAGTCGGTTCAAGCCCGACATAACCGCCCCCGCTGGCCGGCGGGTGAGTATCCAAAGGGATATCCGCACGAAAAAAAAAGGTACAAGTGACGATCATGAACTCTAATAATGTATGGGGTTGTATGATATCTTCGGAGCCCAAGTCAACCTTACCTGCAAGTCGGTATCTACTGATTAACGAACAAAGCTCTGCCGCAGACTTTCCTCTTGAGGTTCGAGGTCAGATGATAGTTGCAAGGAGTAGATAGTGGACCCCGGGTTCCAAAGTACAAGCTTTGGATGCAACCGGGACTTGATGATGATGATGAAGTGGTTTCTCAAATTTAAGTGACAGTAAGTATGTTTTATTTACGCTCATTCTTAACAATACAAGCGTATATAGGCATCAGTCGGCATCAGTAACCACTTACCATAGCCGAATGATGTGCTTCTCTTCTAACTTATTTGTATAAAAAATGTATAGAGATAAGGAGTACAGAAGATTGTTGATCCGTTGAGTAGGTATCTTCAATCAAAATGAACTCATAGCTACAATAGTACCTATCAAAATATGATTCTTTTCCTACACGATTGCTTCGTAATACATTTGAAGAGGCGTATGTTATCCGTGTTCAATCTACTAGCCGCACGTGGGCAGACAACGGTTGTAGATATGAAATATTGTTATTGAATTGTTATTAAAAAAATATTATAATAACACTAAAGCTTAAGAACTTATTTAGTGGATAAAAAATGGTGGCAAGTTCATGACATTGGTTGCAATTTTATTAAATAGTTTGCATGCGAGCTGATTAACCTCAAAGTTGACAGTTGAGGAAGTTAGGAGGTGCTGGTTTGATTTCTATACTTCGTTTTATAATATTTAGTATTATAAAACAAAGTCCTCCGCCACGTCTGTCTGTCTGTCTGTTCGTGATAAACTCAAAATCTACTGCACTGAATTTCATGCTGTTTTCACCAATGGATAGAGTGGTTCTCGAGAAAGGTTTTCATTTATATTCTGTCAAGTTTTTGTATACATTGACTGAAATGAAATTTGTTAGAGATGTCGGAAAAAAATAAGCCGTCTGGGAGCTTTAGACGAAAACGCTGCCTAAAACCTTAGAGATAAATAAAGTGATATATGGTGGAATTGTGTATCTTATATAGGTTGCAGTGGTGGAATAAAGTCCCATGTATAGTGGGAAAGGGATCAGAATTCCACGGCATGGCATGGCAACAGCTAGTCCTATTATAAAATTGTAAATTAGCTGTATCTCACATTGGAGATATTTAAAAAAAAATGGTAAAATGAACGATTCTGGCAGGAATAGTCACTATAGACAAACGGGCAGAAATAGTCACTATAGACATCCGGGCGTTTGAAAGTGGTAAAATCGTCACATGTAGGAATAGATACTCTTTATAATACGCCAAATAGAGGATACAAACGAAGTAAACATAAAAGTTAGTTGTACAATGGCTTATCTTATGTTGGTATCACTTAACTACACCTTGTAGTTATATCCACGGTAAAAGTTGCCTACGTGTTAGCCGAGATTATAAGCTAATATAGTACCAAACATATTAACTCACTCACGTACACGTAATTTATTATGTATGATGATAACTTGTCGAATGTGTGTAGGGTAAAATTTAGAAATTCTCTTATGTACCTTACGGTAAGGCACCTGGTATCTGACAGGTGGCTAATGCCTGCTGGGATTCCTGAAGAGTTCCTTCCTAGGTTATACTCGGGTATCCGGCAAAAGACTCTCATCAATAAAAAAGAAAGGACACAGTTTTATCAACAGGTAAGTTAAATGTACATTTAAACCTGCGGAAGTTTTCAGAAAGTCGTTTTTTTTAGCTTCTTCTTATAAACAAGGCACCTTTTTCTAATCCCCCAACCCCGAGAGTCAGTCTCATCCATCTATCAGCAGGTGTATAGGTTTGCAGGTGAGGTGGGCTTGGAGCCTGAAGTTCTTAGTGGGCCTCCATATGCCTGAGATTACGTACTTATGTATTTTATTCTTAATTGGATATAGGTAATCCCATTATAAAATAAAATTTAGCCTCGGACAATATTACGATTTGACAGATGGTACATAAAATATTTCTTTCACGATAAATTGATTTTTCACAAAACCAACTACAAAAGGTAGTTTATTAAATTATTCGGACAAAAACTTGTGAAACGACAGACTATGAGTCGCCGTCGCACAAACATAGAGGAAAACAAAAAATAAGCACAAAGGGCTAGTAGCAAAAACGGAGTGTATTATAAAAATCATGAAGAACATAGCGAGATGCGGGCCTTCGAATTTGTTAAGGTCATCATGACTTTGACTATTAGTAGGATGACCATCTGATATTTACTTATGATATTAAGAGAGATATATTCAAGTTGAATACCTGTTCAAAGAGGAAATGATCAACTGAAGGTTTTCTGTAATATAGGGTATGTTACAGAAAACCTAGTTAAAATAACCTTTTGGTTGTATTTGATCACTACTCACTGCGTCCAGCTACAACGGTGAGTGTAGGAAATAACATCGCTGCTTGTGTTAACAGTATCCTCACTTCTTATATTTAGGTTAATACCCACTTGGTAACACGTTGGTACACCTAAAATTGACAGATTTCTTGGTTTTATAGAATATATAGCTAGTGTAGAACTTTTATAATCTTAAGGGCATTTGAATTAAGATTGGCTTAATTTGTGTACTGTTGTCCCAAAATTGTATAAACGCATACAGGCACCCTACAATATACACCTCCTCATGTCATCATACATTGTATTGCTCAAAAATGGTAGCGAATATGACATTGACAAAGGGCATTGGGATAAACTTTCAAAAGAACAAAAATATATTTTTTAAATTGAAGTTGTACAAAAAAGTTAAATTTATGTGATTTTTAGAATGAGAGCACCTGTCACTAATTGCCACCTTTCGGCGGCTATGACTTTTGCTGGAAAAAATATATCCAGCCTTTTTTTACACATGTATGAGACATTCTCAGATAAAATTAAGATGATTATGTATTGATCAATATTAATTGGGTTTGGGCAATTTTTGAATCTGGAATCTACAGTAATAAGGGCTTATTTTTTTTGCAAAAGAAAACTACAGAATACACCATCTGTGTGTGTGGGTAAAACGTTCGATTGATATGTCATATCAATCGAACGTTTTACCCACTCGATTCGACTTTCGTTCAGTGCAAAATGTGTATGCATTATTATGTATATTTCCATTGATATAGTATTAGTATACTCTTTTTATGTGTAATACGAGGGTCAAACTGAAAGTTCTTAGAACTGGCCACTTATAAACAATATAATAAAAAAATAATTCTAAAATTTGAAAATAGAACTCTTTGCCAATATTACTGAGTATATATTTCATTCATTTATCATTTGTTTTACGATTTGGCGGCAAATTGAAAATTGTCTGTGTCACGTTAACATGAATTTAACACGAGAAAATTTTCGTGCAATGATTTTTTATGACTTTCGATGTCATTTAAGTCAACAAGAAAGTTATGATAGACTACGATTGGCCTTTCACGATGAAGCCCCATCTTGTGCGACTGTTTACAACTGGTTTAATGAGTTTAAACGTGGTCGCACTAATCTCACTGATGATTTACGTGAGGGACGGCCTTCTACGGCGACGACTGAAAATAACATCTGTGTTGTGCGGCGTATGATAGAGACTGACAAAAGAGTGACCTATCAGCAGATTCGGACAAGCTTAGGCATCGGTATGAGTCAAGTGCACAAAATCCTCCACGAACATTTAGCGGTCAGGAAGCTTTGCGCCCGGTGGATACCTCATAATTTGACTAAGGCTCAAAAACTCCATCGTGTGGATTGGTGCCGTAAAATGATTGAAAGATTTAACGGAGGTGACTCTAATGCTGTGTTCGACATACTAACAGGTGACGAAAGCTGGATTTACTGTTATGATCCTGAAACCAAAAGACAATCTGCTCAGTGGGTGTTTCCTTTCGAGGAGTTGCCAACTAAAGTGAAGAGAGATCGAAGTGCGGGAAAAAAAATGGTGGCCTCGTTCTTTGGAAGGATAGGTCATTTCGTAACAATTGTGTTAGAGGATCAAAAAACAGTTTCTGCAGAATGGTACACTACCAATTGTTTGCCACTTGTCTTGGAAAAAGTTCGAGAGAAACGACCTCGCAGTAGGATCCTCCTTCACCACGACAACGCCTCGTCGCACACCGCCAAGCGAACGATCGACTATTTGGCGACATCAAACGTTGAATTACTGGGTCACCCGCCGTATAGCCCTGACCTCGCGCCTTGTGATTTTTATTTATTTCCAAAAATTAAAGAAAAACTTAAAGGAAAGCGGTTTATGAATGCTGAAGAAGCGGTGGCTGCGTATCGCGATGCCATTGAAGAGACCCCTAAGGACGAGTGGGCAAAGTGCTTTTCCCAGTGGTTCCATCGCATGCAGCGGTGTATTGACGCGAATGGACAATATTTTGAAAAGATATAATAAAACTAATAACTGGCTAATGTAATCAGTTTTTGATTTTCTAAGAACTTTCAGTTTGACCCTCGTATGCAGATATGTTTTTTACACCACTTAAGTGGCAAACAAGCAAACAGCCCACCTAATGGGAAGCGGTTACCACTACCTATGGACGTGTGCTAAGGAGCATCACACTCGCGCTGCCGACCCTGTAAAAGCCTTCTTGAAGAACCCCATTTCATTATAAAAAAGTATATATTTATATAAGTTATCTCGAGCTCATATTACAGTTACGTATGCTTTGTTTACATCTAGATGTCGCCGTTTATGTCATCATCATCCTCAGCCTCAATCACGGTTGCGTCCAAAGCTTGCACTTTGGGGCCCAGGGTCCAGTCAGCTATTCTCCTATTATTGTTTTATCTTGGACTAGCTGTCCCCCGCGGCTGCGCCCTTGACATATTTCGATCGCCCATGGCACCTATTTAACCCAATTTACTAGTTTTGTTGACATATATAATTACTACTTCGCATCTCTCGGTAGCAGCTTGATGATATATAGCTTATAACTTTCCTCAATAAATATGCTATCAAACACATAAATAATTTATCTATTCGAACCAGTAATTCCTGAGATTAGCGCGTTCAGCGAACCAAACAAAGTCTTCAGCTTTATAATATTGCTTCAGATTATAACCCATCAAGTAGGTATAGATTTTTCGGGAGCGGGGAGATTTTTATCGTCTGACTCCCCAACCCTACACCAGAGCCCCACCAAGGTCTTGGTGCAGTCCCATACACCACAACCTACCCCCACACCCAAGCTAAATAATTGCACACGTAATAAGCTTATGTTACTTATTAGATACAATGTATGTAGTGATTGATGCTTCGATATTAATAGAATAAAATATGTTAAGATATCTTTACTCTCCCTGGGGTTATCCTTTCGAGGGTTTACCCGGGGTGCCTGGCAACGGACACTTGGGGAGGACACCGTGCGGTTTTAGTCGATACACGACATAACCACCCCCGCTGGCTGGCGGGGGGTATCTTTACTGCCTCTTGCAACTACATTCTAAATATTAATATATCCTAATCGATACTCATAATTCTTAATATCGATTAGTTTCGATATCGAAGCAGTATTACATTAGAACTAATCAACCAATTACAGCTTTTAATTTCGAAGTGTATTCATGTAATATTCCTTAATAGTCGGACTCAATTGCGCTCGTGTTTCATCACACAATCAACCTAATATCAAGTCAGTGGGAGGACAAACTGACAAAGTAACATAACACATCAAATTAACTAAGACAGCCCATCTTTCACAGACGAAAATCAAAACATGGTCCGATCTGTCGACACCGGTCAGAGGTGAAACTCTGCATACGACATTAATGCTATGTATCTCTATTCAATCACTGTTGGTCTCGTGTTCGAATCAATCATCAATTTGAATACATTTCTTCTTTATATTACTCAACATAATTCATGTGTATGTATGAATGGAGTGGTAAGATGATTTTGTTTTGGATGTGAATCAATCAACTTATCTAGTAGGTACTGGTAAAGCCTTAACTTCTATTGCAGGATGTAACCGTGACCGACACATTTGAACCTTAAACGATTAACCACAGTATTTTTTTAAAGCCTTTAAGGTGCCTTTAAACTGACGGCCTCTGTGGCGTAGCGTTAGTGCATTCGACTGCTACGGTTCAATTCCCGCTCAGTGCAAATATTTGTTTGCATGAATATGTCTATTTGCGTTGGTCTGGGTGTTTATATGTATATATTTAATATAATATGTATGTGTTTACAAAAAAATAACACGGCCAAGTGCGAGTTGGACTCGCCCATTAAGGGTTCCGTAGCAGCAAGTAACATAATAATGTTTTTTTTTATAATTTTTATATTTAAGTTGATTGAATGAAAAGTAAATTGCGGTTTACGATTTATGACGTATTACTTACTAGATCTCGTTCAAACCAATTTTCGGTGGAAGTTTACATGATAATGTACATCATATATTTTTTTTACTTTTATCATTCTCTTATTTTAGAAGTTACAGGGGGGGGGGACACATTTTACCACTTTGGAAGTGTCTCTCACGCAAACTATTCAGTTTAGAAAAGAATGATAATAGAAACTTCAATATCATTTTTGAAGACCTATCTAAAGATACCGACACACATGGGTTTGATGAAAAAAAAAATTTGAGTTTAAGTTCTAAGTATGGGGACCCCCAAAATTTATTGCTTTTCTTTCTAATTTTGTGTGAACATCTTAATGCGGTTCACATAATACATCTACTTACCAAGTTTCAACAGCATTTCTTATAGTTTCGGATAAAAGTGGCTGTGACATACGGACGGACAGACAGACAGACATGACGAATCTATAAGGGTTCCGTTTTTGCCATTTGGCAACGGAACCCTAAAAAACGTATATAAATTGTTTATCCACATTGTGGAACCCATAACACAAGCTAGTTAATCTATGCTTTCTTTGGATCTAGAAAGCGCCGTGTAGAATGTCGTAGAATATTTATTTAAATTTATTAAAAGGTGGTAAATAATTGTTCCAGCTAGCGTGTTACCGGCCAGCATTACCTATGACCGCTTACGCCGTTATGATATGACCTTTTTAAGAATAATGTATGTAATGGGCTATTCTCTAGTCTTGAACCTGGGATATGTGCTTCATACGACTAGTGTCATCGGTTACAACGTAGGCAAGGCATGCATTACTGCCGCGTTGGCCAAGGGTGTGAGGCGGCTGATGTCATTTGTGACCCCAAAAAAACGGTTAGATAGGGCAGTCTATAAAACTATCATTAGACCTGTCCTTATATACAGCTGTGAAGTGTGGCCGGTAGATAGATATCTATCTATCTACCGGCCACACTCCTTATTGTCTTATTGTACACCAACCAAAGGATACAAATGCCTAAGATACTTAAAAAAATAAACTTGTACAATGGGCGGTCTTATCGCAATTTGCGATCTCTTCCAGGCAACCTTTATATGGACTAGATTGGTAGAATTGGGTAGTTATAGTGGTGTACCTTTTTTTTTTTTTTATCGTGCGGAAATCCCTTCGGATAGCCCCCCGCCGGCCAGCGGGGGCGGTTATGTCGGGCTTGAACCGACTAAAACCGCACGCCATCTCGGGTCTACAGACGCCGGGGTGTAAGGTTGCCCATAGAGCATATCCCTCGCACCCCGACTGACCCTGGGCCATCTCCGGTTTCGAGATGGCCCCCTCGAGTTTGGGAACCACGGTGTCCCCGTCTTGCCCCGGTTTGGGGGAGGGGCGCTAGTCGTCCCACCGTCCCGGCCTGCTTCTGCTGGGGTGACAGGCGGCCTCACCTGCCACCCCCAATATAGTGGTGTACCTTTTTTTTTTTTTTTATCGTGCGGAAATCCCTTCGGATACCCCCCCGCCGGCCAGCGGGGGCGGTTATGTCGGGCTTGCACCGACTAAAACCGCACGCCGTCTCGGGTCTTCAGACGCCGGGGTGTAAGGTTACCCATAGAGCATATCCCTCGCACCCCGGCTGACCCTGGGCCATCTCACCACTAACAGCATCGCTCATCCTGTCTCCTCTGAAAGCAGAGGAGTACGGAGAGCGATGTGTTCCCGCCACGTTGGGTATTGGCCGACGATCAATGCCAACCCTATGAAGGGGTGAAGGGGAAGCCATTGACCGCCGCCCAGGGTGTACCGGCTGCTCCGATTCCGTTCCCCCCGGACTGCAGCGGGATCGGAATCGGAGCGACACTCGAGGAGGTTACCCAACACACACCCCAATATAGTGGTGTACCTATTATAAATTTTAATAATATTGCAACACATAGATACATAGGTTTATATTGCGAGTATTTATGATAAAAATAATATATGTATATACACATAATAAATGATACACACTATAAATATATATCATATCCTATAGACCATATAGATCCTATAGACATATCATATAGACCAGTACTAGAGTGATACAAGCAGGAGCTACGGAGCGCGAGGAGCGAGGAGAACATGAGGAAGTCCCGTATTCATGGCAGCGTTAATTTCTATGATATTACATAAACTGCAAGAGAGTCGTTTTTGCTACTGCGGCTACGTTTTGCAGTGCTAGCCCGGGTACGTGAGTAACAAATAGGTATGATGTCTAGGCATGCCGTTTTTGCCGGGCCCTGATGGGGCTATATAGGACATATCTCTCCTATGACTAAAACTGAAGAGGTGAACGTTTTCGAGGAGAACATCTAGGACGGGACTTGAACCCGCCACCAGTCCCTTAAGACGTATTAATGTATCGGAGAATTTCGAATATCTGGGACGTGTCTAGGTGGCTCAGTTGGTCAGAGCATTCCCCCTGTAAGGGACTGGTCGCGGGTTCAAGTCCCGTCCTAGATGTTCTCTTTTTCCGATCTAAAATCTTTACACTAAGAGACATTTGCTTATCGATAACAAAACCATTACCATGCCACACTCTTTAATTGCCATCGTATCTACGCTCTTAAAACAAAATTTTATGTACCGTAAAATGGCAATTTAATTCACTTGAAACTCATTTGAAATTGCTAACGAACAACACTCACAATCTAATAAAACAATAGCAGATTTTATTTCATGACAAATCATTAAACTAACATGACCCAGACGTGATAAGTAATAGTGTACGTTTAAAATTACCGTGAAGGAATGAAAATGAACGAACGAAATTGAACGAACGTTTCTAATAAACCTTTTGATGATGATCGAGTGTATTTATCAAGTGCCACGCTCCACGAACACAATGGGTGGAACGAGCAATTATTGTTATTATGCGGAGTTTCGAATCAATGTGTGATTCTAACGATTATTAAATTTGAGAGGGGTGGGGTAAGTTCATTTCGGAATTCATCGATAAATCGATAATAAAAAATTATATACATCGAAAATGGTTGGAGTTTTTGAATTTGATTTCATCCCCACTCAATGTAACTCGGCAAGTCACCGCTAAAATTAATAGTGATTACAGTACACAGTTTGTTATGTTGTGTCTTATGAAAAATATACTTTTTTCAAAAAGCATTTCATAATTTTTTGTATATATTGTATATTAATTTGTTAGAATGAATCACAAAAAAATCCGCATTCTAGTACAAGTTAGGTATGCTATGCTTACTTTGCATCTAGCACTGTGTAGATTGGCCTAGAATATTTATATTTATCATTATACGACTTGAAGAACGAGAAGCTCAGACTTAGAATACGTGCCTGATAAATAACAATGGGCTAACCATAGAAGTTCACTTTAAAAACAACCAAGCATTTCCGTAATACTGTATCGATAAAATTCTTGCCATCCTTAGTGCCATTCATGTTTACAAGGAAGTCGTAACAACCGTATATGATGAGACGCAATGAACTTGAAATGATAAGTTTTGAACAATTTGTTATATACACATTCATATATACCTACTCTATCTTCAAGCACTAAACTACTAAACTGAAAGCTCATTTCATTTTAAAATATGCCTCTTTAAATATAGATAGGTTGGACTTACTTTCCCAGTCAGACTTTATAATGTTATGAGAGTACTGTCAATATCAGTCTTATCTTAGTCTTTGAATATGTCAAAAAGTAACATACATTATGTAGATCTATGTCATAACATAGATGTATGTCACAACATAGATTAAAAATTTAAACTGGGTGTGCTCAGTGAAACACATCAAGCCGAGGTTGACCCTACCTGGAGACGCATACAATTATAAGGTTGAGACCCCTCAGCGCGCATCATACTGTTTGCATAAGGTTAGCAAAACAAAAGCGTTGTGACGTTCCATCAATACAATGGGAGGATGCAGCAGCCGTAGTTACTAACACTGTGGCTCAGTGAAGCAGGCAGAGCAGAAGCAGTCGAGTCAAGGTTTTGACCATAACCTAATAAAAATGGAGATGCTATAACAATGGACGATCCTTTAATCGGCACGACATATAAACTTTTTCCATTCATCTCTGCTTACAGTCATCTCAAAATTCGCTCACTTTCCGACCATATCTTTCACACTCCTACCATCTTCTCTTAGGTCTTCCTCTCCCCTTGTAACCATCTTCTTTCATACTTAATGCCTTTCTTACAACTCGGACAAAAAAAAAACCAGTCAAATAAGATAATGTAGTGGTATACATTTATGATTCAATAGCGATACCATTAAACTTCTGTCTGTATGTACTGAAGTTTAATAGTATCGCAAATATCTATACAAAACGTATCTGTGACAGTGGATTCAGACCCGTTACATCTTATTTTGAGGTTAACAGGTTATTTAACTGGAACACTATAATCCATAACGTAAGGTCACTAAACTATTTGTCTTATTACAAAAGTAGACACAATTGTAAACGAGGTTGAACACGGACATTAATTTTCAATAGGACCAAACAAATTGCCGTACAATGAATCACTAATGGTTTGACAAATGTAGGTAAAGCTATTCATAATATTCTGCAATTTGTTATTATGTAACCTGTTACGTTTACAGGCATAAGCTAGGCATTGTTTGATTCAAATTTCAAGTTTCATTGAAAGCTCTATAATTTCTAAAATTGTAAAAGCAATGCCAACGGCAATGTATAATAAATATTCTACGACATTCTACACTGCGCTTTCTAGTCCCAAAGAAAGCATAGTTT
The DNA here is from genome assembly GCA_946251805.1 of Cybosia mesomella. Lineage (NCBI taxonomy): Eukaryota > Metazoa > Arthropoda > Insecta > Lepidoptera > Erebidae > Cybosia > Cybosia mesomella. Next base: position 9,935,894 of record OX276406.1, read on the forward strand.
AACTAGCTTGTGTTATGGGTATGGAGAGAACGTATCAGCAGGCCTACCATGAAACGTACATCCGCAATTCCGGAAATTGGAATTGAGGATTGAAATTTCGGGTAATCGGTACCATGAAACGCACTTATCCCGCAATCGGGCCCGAGATGGCACATGACAGTTCATTTCGTGTAAATCCTACCATGAAACAGCCTGAAATCGCAAAATTCGGAATTATGACAGCCAGCCAAAAATAATAATTTCGAAAACACAATACTATACAACTTATTTCAATGTAACAAATTGCGGGCCCGCACGAAACACGAATGAAAGAAATGAACTTACCCCACCCCTCTCAAATAATTTAGGTACTAAAGTTACTTCGGAGTTTGTTTTCTTGGTTGGGACCATAAAGTTTGTTCGGGACTGAATCAAACATAACAAGGAGGTTTTCGATTACAATATATTTCTATTGTGTACATTTCATGGTAGGCCTACAAATTCTCAGCGAATAAGAGATTCTTGATCAAAAAGCCAGTATAATACGTTTACTAGGATCTTTGAACCTAATCCAAAATGACATTGCTTGATTTTTTAATCGATTTCAAAAAATGAGTCGGTAGTTGATTCTTTATCACATATTATTACTAGTTACTTACTAGAATGAGTGTTTATTAAGGTGAGATAGGATTAATGAGACAATAATCAAATTCCCAAACTTCCAAAACGTTATTAAATTAGATACAGTCGTCTTGTTTTTCATTAATAATATTTACTATTAACATACGGTTACGTGTACACTTTTTAAAAAAGTACTTACATATTCATTCGTTCGTAAAAAGTTACGATTACAAAAAGTTTATAATGAAATCTAAAACTTGTCTAGAATGTTCACTCCATCTATCCTAGGGTTACCTGAAGTAGATTACTATTGTGTATTTAACTGTATGCTATAAATGCACCTGCCTATTTATCTACATTTATTTTGCATTCGGTAGCTATGTCCATGTATGTATTGTGAAAATGTATATTTGATTAGTGTACTATAAAGTTATTATACGTGTATAATATAATATAACTATATTAATATCAATTTAAAATACAGTATTTATCTAACTCTAGTTAACATGCTTAGTAAAGTATTCATCTATCTAGTTTAATTTATATCTAAAAGAAATATGACAGTAATTAAAAATAAAATATAACCTTTAATACATTTAAATAAGTAGGTATACTACATGACAGTCATTAGAACTGAATATAATCTGCATTTTCATTTAGAATGTCAATTGAAAATTATAATGTCCCAAAGTATAAAATATAATGAATACAGTTAATGTGATGCCAGTACAGTAACGACGAAGGAAATTGGCATCCAACCACAAAAAACCACCTCATCTTAGTATAGATAAGTGAAATATTTTTTTAAATATATTGACACCTGGAAGCAGAGGTTTATTAGCATCCATATTTTTCCAACTTGGTCATCGGTCACCTAATAGGGGGTAAGTCTATTGTACTGAACATTTCCTAACCCAAAACTCTACTTAAAACATTATTATGTAGATAGAGGAAAATGTATACTGTTTCTTTTCACTAACTATTATAAACAAATAAAAAATAACGGTTATAGTTACCGTTGGCGTTGTTTTAATTATTATCTTTTAATATTTGGAAAAATATAGTAAATAGCCTACCTAACATCATAATTCGAGCATTATTCTCGGTTATATCCAAAGCTTACACTCCTTACCTTATGGATTGGTTTATCTTGGCTTTTAAAGAGTTAACGATTGTCTAATCCCCGAACTACGACAGGTAGGCCTTCGTCAGAACCTTTTACGTCAATCGGCAGATGAACCGATTTGCAGGTGAGGTTGGTTTGTGTCCCGAAGCTCTTGATAGGGCCCCGTACGCCCTAAATATTATTTATATTAATTTCTTTTTTTTAATAATATGTAGTAAAGTGGATTACATATTACCATTAATCTAATTAATTAAAAAAAAATTAAATCCATATATTTACACGAAATCTTACCCTACTTCGTCCGTCGCGCGTCGCTACGTAATGTAATAGTTAACAAAAGTTACACATAATTTATTGACTATACCAATTCACATCGACCGACTATACCGTCAACTTTAAAATATAACATATTGCGCTCCCAATTAAGGGTGTACTCCCTGCTGCGTTAGCCTCCACTGGAGGAGGCTCAATTTAAATAGCTAGGCCACGATTCGACCCCGTCTATACCATTTCATCAAAAGTCATTCAAATATCACCATTATGCCCCAGAGAATAGGAGTGGCACAACGGCAAAGTTAAATTAGTAGGTTATAGCAGAAACTATTAGAAAAAGCCCCCCGGTCATACTGCAGTATGCCCACTAATTTTTCAAGTACTTGTTGACAATGAAAAATTACATAAAATAGTAAAAAATGTGTTTGTAAGGAGCTTCTGATGACAGTTAAGGTCTTAAAATGTTTAAAATGAACATTCATCTTATAATCTATAGATAAGATTATGATCAATGAGGAAGGTATTTAGTATGGAAGTGGATGGTTACAAAGGAAGAAGAAGATCTAGGAAATTGTACTACTCATCTCTTAGGCTGAGGCTACACTATGGAGCGATTCGCGATGCGACTGTGAAAGCGATACGATATAAACCTGGTATGACTCATAATAACCATAATACTCCGCGATGACGTGGCTACATTACATATATGTTTTACAACGACTTAGAAGAGCGATTCATCCGGCTACACTGTAAAAAGAAAAAGACAGCGATTTCGCTGTAAATTCGCTTATACAACCCATTACTAACGATCACAGAAAATTCGCGGTAATTCCGCAAAAATGTGGCTACATAGAGGCGTACTACGCAACGCGCAGACAACGTCCACAAACAAACCTCTTTTGAAGAGCGACCAAAACAAACAGTTTTGAATTGAAAGCGTCGCCGTATTGAGAGCAAGCGCCGAGTGCACGCGTGTGAGCCCCGCCCTCCTGTAACTCAGCCTGATGTTTTAGGCGTGAGCGTTTTCACTTGACAGCGAACCCTGTAAAATAGTTAAATTGAACTTTTCGCAAAATAATCGCTCATTCATTTAAATTCGCTCAAGTGCTGGAGTCACATAATATTACTGACGAGCATTAGAGTTTTTTACATTCTCAAGTGCAGTTATAATGTTGGCACTAACATAACAAAGACTCAATTTGATACAATGGTTTTCTTAGACTGCGATCAAATCATCCGTCGCCGGTAACTAAATAGATAATCAACTGTAGCCACTTACATACGTACTTAGTAGCATTATTGAATGAAATGAAATGAAATTTCAATTTCGCCGATAGGCTGATGTCGTGATTACATTAATGTTGTACCTATCGCATAAACAAATCAAAGATTTCTATTGATATATGGTTGGTAGGTGTACGGTGTAGCCATAAACGTGAAAATGAACAAGTATTTGTTTTTATCGCTTATGTATTGCTCGTTGTGTCTCAGACTAATGTAGCCTCAGCTTTAGATAAACACTTATGCGATTACTACAAGCGAGATGAATAAAAAAACAAACATGTTGCACCAACCCCAAATAAATATAGACTAATGGCAGGAGGATGATGATAATGATGAATATTCCGATCAACAATAACTTTAAACCTACTTTACTCTAAATTTTGCACAATTGAACTTCGTAACCAATTGATAACCATTAGGGTGGCTTAAAACATCAATCAATCCTATACCGGTTTGTAAGTGAAACCGGATAAGATTGTAAACTTTATTGTACTTTTACTGGACCAGAGCTCTGTATTCTATCTTAATTCTTTGAAAATACACTTACGTCTATAAATTCGACAAGTGTTTCATATTTACAGCACTAAAATTAGTAATTGCAATACACAAACTGCGCAATCTATTAATAATTTCTGCTTCAATTTTCGCATCGGAACACGATAGCTATAACTCATTTCCCACGCCGCAACAGATACTGTAAGGAGTAAACCCATTTGTCTTGCTGGAACGGTAACGCCATCTATGGTGAGCTAACTGAAGGTAATGCGGGCTAATTAATGTGTCGCTCACGGTTACGCCTTAGGGGCAAAGTCTGTAGTTCGTGAATTGTAGAACGAGCGTCGGAAATTGTTAATCCGATGACTAAGCTTGAGTAATTTTGTTTTTTTTTAAACTGCTAAGTCCATCAATAAGTCAACGACTGGCCTGCTGGTAAGGGATTACCATCATATAAAGGCTTGTAACATGAGAAGGGTCACTTATCGTATTACCGGACCAAACCCGGGCAGGGGTAGGTCCGGTAATACGATAAACGTCAAACGTAGATAAAGTCTCCATCAGGTCCATTCAAAGGAGCTAATGATCATTCAGTTCAGTTTTACCGGGACTTACTGCAAGGCGAAGGTAGTTTAATAGGCAGACAACTTCGAATTCAAACGCAGTTATGGTTACAGAAACGAGATACTCCGTAGTTAGATGGGTATTCTATATACCTTCATATTCCACTTCTTTCAAGCGCTTTTATGGACTATTTTGAGAATCGATCTCATTTTTATTTGACTCGGTTATTATCGATTAACCTCGATTAAAATTTGTCGTACTTAGAGTGCCGGTATGATATTACATTATTCAGTTAAAATATAGGCTCGAGTATCTGATACAAAAAAAAATGCACTATTGGTTATAAGAGCTAGAAGTAATCAAAAACGTAATCCATTGCGAGACTTACATTATACAATTTTAAATGTAGTTAACTGAAGCTTTTAAGACAGTTCAAAACCGAATGAATAGTAACATTATATTATAGATAGTTGAGAAAGTTGGTAACTAATGAGTTGTACCTTGTCGTAAGTTGCATAGCAAAAAACATAATCATAACAGTTTTGGTTGTACAATTCAGGAATTACACCTACGTTCCATTCGCATAATATGTCTAATACTACACGCTTTCTGATCAGCATTCAAAGAGTACGTATTGACGAAATAACTAATGGGTAATGCCAACTAATTAAAAACAAACATAATATATTGTGGATCGAAGGGCAATCGCAGAAGTCACGAGAATCCCCTACAGCTAGTTTTGATAGTTCCGATTGACTGGCACAAAGTTGTCTAAGACGTAGATATGGAATAGAGTCGATACACGTATTATATTCATAAATATTACGATGATATTACGTAAGACTTACATACATTTTGTAAAATAATCAGCAGAGATTTTTACTATTTTGTCAATTCATATTTTTTATTTATATTTATTTTAAAATGTAGGTTTACCATAAAATAATACCTGTGAGAAAAACTACATAAATATTTATATAGTTCAATATAGGTAGGTAACTTTTTTTTTTCGTGCGGAATTCCCTTCGGATACCTCCCCGCCGGCCAGCGGGGGTGGTTATGTCGGTTTTGAACCGACTTAAACCGCACGCCTTGTTCAAAACTACCTACAGATTACGGTGATAGCTTTCCTTGAGGTGGTACCCCATTAGTGACGTAAAAGATTATTGAAAAAGGTGCTGTTCAAGTGTTAACTATCATGGTCACTAGCTTTTTTTTGTTTACTTTGATTCTTGTTATTGTTGTTATAAGTATTTACAAAGAAAAATGTATCTAATTATGTTTATCCTCTGGAGTATATCATAGAATAATATATTTTAACAAAGTTAACATAAAAGTTAGCCTTCAGTAAATTAAACAATAATTCTACTACCTAAAACATTATTTTATTATAAATTTTAGTATTGCTAACCGCTCCATTTCCTCATATTCACCTTCATTACAAAGATCAATTAATTTCTTTGTCTCAACGTGTCAGAGTGAAATTGAGAAGCAAACACTAGTTAGAAGACTGATCGACACAAACAATGTACATGAGAAACGACCTGTCCGTCTATTTGATGCTTAATGAACCCCGAAATGGTGTGTATAACTAATATGAAAAATAATAGCTTGATCCGTTAAAGAGACTCTTTAAACAAAGTGAGGCCTTTTTAGTTTTTGTTTTTACATTTTAAGTTCACCGTGCAAAACTGTAATCACTTTAAATAATATTCCTCTAAGTTTTAAAATAAACTTTAAACTATTTAATGTCAATATTAAAAAATACAAAACATAGTACTAGAGTATGAAATGTATGCTAATACAATTCTGAATAGCATTCTCTCTAATAAGTCAGTATCTGTTGCTAATCAACAATCTTTATGATAAACCGTCTTATACGGAGAAATATGTATATCGTACATATGCGTAAATTGTATGACAATCTGATCTGTGGTAACCATAGCTAGTAACAAATAAGTACCTAAATAAGTTTGTTGGCACGGAAAAAAGTAATTGGGTTTTTCTGTTGAGAAAATCTCAGTGATAAGTACGGCAATACAATCTCTTGGGACGAAAAAAAATTCTTCTTTCTTAAAAAAAAAAAAATTATTTCTTTTTATTGATCTCTTTCTTTCTTTCTTTCTTTCAAAAATGCAGTTGGCGAAACTATAGATATATAATACATTTCTACATTCATCTCTTCTAGAAAATAAAAACATGTACAACCTAATTTCTTAAGGCAAATATTGAATTAAAAGAAATGTTTAGAGTTAGACCTAAGTAAGTTAAATTAAATGCATCTATGGGGGTATATGAGGTCCTAATAGCATTTGGGTCCAACGCCAGCCTCATATAGGCTCGGAAAGGCTCTGGCGGAGGCTTTCCTCTCGAGGCTTGGTGGTCAGACGGCAGTCGCTTCCGTTATAGCTAAAATGAGCCAAACATAAAATCGAAAGCGGACCCCAGGCATCGAGATGAAAGCCTTGGATGCGGAAGATGATGATGATGATGATGATATACATAAAGCATTTAAATTTCAGAATTTTATAGATAATACTCATGACTTTTTCCCTCGATTTGCAGTCTTCCGCCCGCACTGCTCTCTATCTGCTTTTGGATAGAAGCAGATAGCGAGCAGTGCGGGCGGAAAAAAAGGGCAGTTTTTTCAATACATAATTTATTTGATCAGTGCATGTTCAGCGATGTCGACCCAAGCCTGATTGCCCACTTGCATGTGCCATATGTACATACTTGGTGTGCCAATCAGGTTCAGCTTATCTGTATTGAAATTTAATATCATATGGCTCATGAGGAACGTAAAGCTACAAAAGCTATCGTCTCGTTGCATGTAATAGACACAATTACTCAGAAGCAACTGTCAAAAACATTAAAGTCACAATATTTATAACTTGTTTTGAAAACATTGGAACAGATTGCATTCACGAAGATAAAAATCATATTTTTAATCTCAAATATCTCATTAAAAATCCTCATAAAGAAATGACAAAAGAATATCATTGCACTGAAATGTCATTGGTATGATTTAAAGACGAGTGGTGTGTCATTGGTATGAGTAAATCACTTTAGGTCGTAACGAGAAATAATGATTTATACAAACCAATTAAAATACTGCGTTATTAAGGATCGACAGTATACTTAAAATATTCGCGATATCAATAAATAACGCAATGCTATAAAAATGCAATTTGTCCGTTTGTTTAGATGAGCTTGACTATAAATGTTTACCTTTTTGATAGTAATTCATTTACAAATAGATGACTAGTAGTCATCTACTACTAGACTAGACTAGACTAGAGTGAATAGTTTTACAGTACCACTCGTAGTTGATAGCTTTAACGACTTCGAAACAGGACAGTCAAATATTATCAACAACAAAATAAACTTTAATTATATTATAACTAGCATCGCCCCACGATTTCACCCGCGTAAATTTTGATCCCGTGGGGATATCGGGATAAAAAGTAGCCTATGTTACTCAGGGATAATGTAGCATTCTAATGGTGAAAGAATTTTTGAAATCGCTCCAATACTTTTTTAGCCAATTCATTACAAACATACAAATCTTTCCTCTTTATAATATCAGAATAGATAAGTATAGAATTATAGGTTGTTCTTGTTGGTCAAGCATAAAAGCGTAATATAACGGGTTAAAAGTATAACATACTAGCTTTTGCCCGCGGCTCCGCCCGCGTAGATGTCGGTTATCGCGACATAACATAGCCTTTATCCTTTCCCAAGGTCTAATCTACCCCTATACCAAATTTCAGCAAAATCGGTTCAGTGGTTTAGGCGTGAAAGCGTAACAGGCAGACAGACAGAGTTACTTTCACATTTATATATTAAGGATAACATCTAATTGAAATAAAACTATCTTTAACGGATTCTATCACGATTTATTTGATCTTATTTTATATTTGACATTGATCCCGACGTTTCGGTTGCTTTTCAGCAGCCATGGTCACGGGGAAACCACGAATAGATAGCAACCTCGCGATAGGATCCGTTAAAAATAGTTTTATTTCAATGTGTGTGTGTTCGCGTAAACTTCCGAAAATATCATATCTAAAATGTAGAAAAGGTAAATATCGCAATTCTGAAATAGGAGCAAAAAAGTGCCACCAAATTCCCAAACTAATTAGAAGAAACTAGGACGCTTTCGAAGTGAATCCAGACACATGAACAAGTCAAAAGGACAGAATGATATTAAACCGATTCGTCTCGCCGCCTCCCATAAAATATTTTTGACAATTCCGATCTCTCTGTTAGAATTACTGCTGCGGTGTCTTGTAAATCATTAGGCTTGAGGTTTGGCGACCTCCAAACCGCTGTGGTATACAATAATGCGTTTAGTGAAAACGATCAGGCGAAGGCTTCAATGGAGTCATAAAGTGGGTCTCGACGCGACATACGACCAACTCTCTCGACAATTTACGAACCATTGTAACATTGGCTTTAAGAAACTCCTGTGTAAACAAATGTTGGACGACATCTGAGTCGTAGTGATTATTCTGAGCCAAAGTTAAGGAGGTGCACGCAAAATATTTACTGACAAATTAATCTTCGTTTTTATAACAATAGGTAGTATTTTTTCGATGTTATGATCATCAAATAGGAATAGGATAGTTGCAAGAAAATATTATTTTTTACCAATATTCGATTTGTACATATTTTATTAACAAATTGTTAATTATGTCTTGCTAGTAAATAGGGAATTATTAATGTGTTTTATAACAAATTATCCAAAACTCCTGTTTAATCGGTAACAAAAAAATCTGACATCTCCATAAATTATTAACAACTTTAATTCCAAGATCAAACTTTCAAATGACTACTAACCGTTTACATTTGTTCTTCGGCACACTGTTACAAACAAAAACCATTAGGTTTAAAAAAATAATTAAATTTTACAACATCCCCGCCTATTTTTGGCTACCAGAATCACTCCTGTTCGTATTCTATTAAAACTTAATTAACTTTTTTCTTGACCGTATAAATAAGCTTTTATTCTTGAAAAAGGACTGACAATTTGTTTTGCTACTTCTAAACGTCACTTGTATAAGTGATTAATGTGTTTTTGACTTGAGAAAATTGCGTTTTGTATAGCTAATGCCGACAGAAGAATCGTCGTGGGTTTTATATTTCGAAGAAGTTATAATGAAATTTTATGAACGATTCGTCAAGGTTTTTGAGGCTGATTATGAAGATTAGGTAAGTAGGTATTTTCGTTAAACAAAAATCGCTTGAAGAGTATTCTGAAGTAATACAAACACTGAAGACTATAAACTCACACTTGCATTTTCAGGAACGTCTACTAAGAAAAATACTAAGTGCCGGACATCACTTGATATTTTAGTGGTATTTTTAGTGAAAATACTAGTGTAGTATCGTTATGCTACACTAGTATCTATTTATCTTAAAATGATTTGAAGAGTATTCAAAAATGGCATTGGACGTTGACAATAAATGATTAAATTAAGGGTAATCCGGATTCTGATGTACTAAATATGTATTGAAATAATAATTTAAAAATTAAGTAAAAAATAATATACCTATTCCGAACAAAATTTTGCAATCGATACTATTAGAAAAGAATTAAAATCCTTTAGTTACCAATCGGATGAAACTGACTTGGACTTGTTTACACTGTTAAAAATATCGATTCCATACATCATTTCTAATCGATACTTAATGGGTTCATTAATTGGACTAATTTAAAACGGTAAGCCAAATGTTAATGTTGTTGAATGACGATCACCTACTTTGGAATTTGATTTAGTTCTTATGTGTACTACGAAAGTATATATTTGAATATGAAATGAGGTTGTAAAAGTGTTATTATTTATGTGACAGGTATATTAAAGAAGACATTTACATAATGAAGTAAATGATTTGAATTTAAGGAAATAAGTAATAAAAATATCTGAGATTTTAAAAGTACCTTCACGTATTTTCAGCATCATCTTAATGACTGCGCCTGTCAAATTAAAAAAAAATCAAGTAGGAATACATTTATATATTATAATAGCTTATTTGTCGTGTGTAGTTGAAGTCGTCGACTCAGTGGTGTCAAGAGGGGAAAAAGACAAAGTTTACAAATCAGTTTTTATTTATTTTTTGAACTTATGGTCTGTACTGTTCATTCGTGATCTGTTTTTCACTGTTCCCGATATTTCAGTTGCTTTTCGGCAGCCATGGTCAAATCCAATGAAAATAATTGTCTCGCAATGTGCAATATTCGCGTAAATTTTGACAAAATTGTATTCAATATTAGGTAGGTATGATTCCTAAGGTAAGATTGGATCATAATTGTTTGTCCAGCTGCAACGAAATGTTAACTATAATTTTTACTTCTGATAAATATTAGACAGTATGACAGTACCTACCTAAGTACCCACAGATACGCACCCACAGCTATCTATACACACCCAATATCATCAAACAAATTATCAATCTGGAATACTATAACAATAATAACAAATCTCAAGCTCACTCAAAACATACCGAAAATCAACTTCACAAACAGAATTTTGAATCAAAAGACCAGAATATTCAAATGAGGGCAGTAATGAGCGTCGGCGTATGATTTTTGGTAATATATGTTCGTTATTTAGGTGGCCATCGCCGGACGGTGGCCGCGGGCGCAGCCGCTAAATTAAAAACACGTCAAATGTTAAATTGGTCCGAGACATCTATTAAGGAGAGTAAGGGTGCGAGTATCATGACAGTAAACAAAAAATTGTAATGTACATAAATGTAATCAAAAAATTGTGACGAAGTAAAGCCATGTTTTTCCCAGCACACATGGACTGATTCAACTTGTAAAGTACATACCCCTTAAAATAATTTCGTAATTAAAGCGTTGTATGGTACGTTTCTTAGCTAAAATATTTCTTCACTAATAAATTGTGACTACTAACTAACTACTAACTATTGAGCAATAGTGCTCAAAACTTTCAAAGTTAAATTCGCCTTTATTCGCTGCATTACATTTTATCTGTCTGTTTTCTACCTTCCACAGCAAAACCGCTGAATGGACAAAGATGAAACTTGACCAAAAGTTAGCCTGCAGAGGGACATAGTTATAAACTATGTCCTTCTTTCCACTTTAACCGATATATACACGGTTGAAGTGTAGGTAATGTCAAACGTTAGTATGATCAATATTTCTAACAATTTGTGCGTTTAAAACTTTTAAATATATGTTTTTAAATTTTTTATTCATATCAAAATTCATATTGAACATACCCTTATATCCAACTAGAGGTATCAAGAAACAAGAGCTCGAAGGCTTTTACTTAATTCAGGAGCTCAGCGGGTGTTCCCGAAACCATTGGAGCGGCACCGTGAAATATGGAGCGGTTTGGCCTCAGGCCTTGTCCCGCGTGTCTCGAATACCAGCACTTTGTTATTCTAAATTCAACCGTTTTAATACACTCAAATAATTAGCTGCAAATTCTGTCCTGGACATATTTATTCTTTTTTTATTTCTAAGGAAGGGAACAAGTCAACAGAGTCTAAACCGCTGGAGATTTTTGGTAATTTCACCAGTTAGGTGGTAAAATTAGGCATTCCTTATAAAGTCAGTAGAGACGCATGGATGTAATTTCGTCGAATGGAATGTAAACAAAAAAATGGAAGTCCATCGATACCACAAAATTTCATATCTACCTTCTGATTCTTATTATAAACAAATGCATACTTTAGGTATAGGTGCTTTTCAACATTCTGCCACTGAGTTGATCAGGGGGTTGAAAGTATGTATTATATTCAAAGCATAGCTTGTAATATGCTTGAAGTTTATATGGGAAGTTTCTCACTTTTGATGGAAGATAAGCTTCCCCTGCAAAGCAGGGACAGGCCGCATCTTCATTTGAATTGTGTCTACGAATGTATAGTACTCGGAGTTCCCATACTTTGGCCTGGCAAGTATGGCGCCGGGCAAACGGTCAGAGTTCCAAAGGTTATAGTAGCAAATGAGGGTTGACATAACATAACATAACATAACTTCACGCCTGTATCCCCGAAGGGGTAGGCAGAGGTGTATTACACACCCACGATTTGCTAGTTATGTTAAGGTCCCAATGTAATAGGGGGCGAGCCTATTGCCATCTACTGGGCACATTATTAAGCGAGCGATAATTGCGATTGCCCGGGGCAACTGGGGATCGAACTCGAGACCTCGTCTCAGCAGTCCGTTACGTATGCCACTAGGCTATCGCCGCGTAAACACTTAAACACTATAAACTCGAAATAGTAATTTAAACTATCTAATTTAGTGTTAGTATCTACTAAATTGTACATTGATCATCTTAGACGTCTATATAACTAGCTGACACCTGAGGGTTGCAGTTGTTATACCAGTTTTAATGGCAACACTTTAAATTGTGATCAAAGTAAGCTAACTAAGGTCACAAATACAAAGCTACAAAACACAGTATTTTATAACCTATTAGTATTTTTTCTTGCAGCGGCTCACGGGTAAGAGGGAGGGATTTATGCCAACATAGTAACCGGTTAGCATTGGTTGGTGTATATTTTACTTTGGTTTAGATGAGGGGGCCAGAATTAAAAAAAAAATATGCTAGCTGATGCCCGCGGCTCCACCCGCGTGACTATTGTCTATCGTTTCTTGGCCATATCTCCGGTTCTACTTAACCAATTGCAATTAAATCGTACGCCAGATTTTAAATCTGACCAAGATATTTCTAATAAAAAGCACATCAAAATCCTTTCTGTAGTCTTTGCATCCATTGCGCACAAACAGACAAGAATTCCAAAAAAAATGTTATATATATATATATATATATATATATATATATATAGAGTTCAGATTTGTTTATTAAACATAATATTAGTATTATTTTTATATCTCCAATGTGCAGACAAAACTACTTTACAATTTTATAATAGTACCTATAGAAGCTAGTAAAACTCGGGCAATACCTAATTAAAAATCTAATAGAATCTGATCTAATCAATACATCCTATTTATCTATTTATAGTTTTATAATGCCGGTTAAGTTAAAATCAAGTATGAAGAATTAACATGCGAAGAAAACAACGATGAAGATATTTATTGATAAACTGATCTAACTCAATATACTTATTCAGAAAAATGGTGCCACGGTCATACTTATAAGTTAAAAACCAGAGATCTTATGAAGCAAATGATTTGACCTTCAACATGAAGTTAATCAGTAACACCATCTTCACCTTACAGTTCGAGATGAGGCGTGAAGATATTGCTAAAAGAGAAGTAATATCGCTTGCGCATACGGTCAAAGTTGAGTGGTTGAACTCGATTGACCTCGCAAATCGTACAGGCGTCGTATTCATGTATTGGATATGGAGTTTTGGAGGTTAGAACAAACCGGCGCATTGGCAGTGAAATTTATTTTTGAAGCAATGAATTTTTTTAAGCAATTAGTATGCTAACTTTTCCTATATAATTATATCAGAAAAAGAAAACATCCAGGACGGGACTTGAACCCGTAACCAGTCTGAGACCAGCCAGAGCTCAGTCGGTCAGAGTATTTACCCTGTAAGGGACTGCTCACGGGTTCAAGTCCCGTCCTGGATGTCCTCTTTTTTCAATATATTATATTTTTGAATTGTTTGAGTAGTTTAAAGTACGGTCCAAAAGACATTTTTAACAGTAGAACATGTGGTTTCTAAGCTCTAGGAGTGAGTGTTAGTATAATAAATACGGAACGTAAATTTTGCCATACCTACCTCACAGTTTTTTAAACGCATGGGATGCAGATATACAATATTTTCCCAATATTAAAGTTGTCTTACAAATTTTGAAACAATAAATAAAATAATTGGAGAAGGAGCGATCGACTCTAGATTACCCAAAATGATTATTTCGATTTATTGAGAAGTTTTTTTTTGCACCTCATGCCTCTGCTCATTGACGGCCTTTTTTTTTTTTTTTTTTTTTTTTTTTTATCGTGCGGAAATCCCTTCGGATACCCCCCCGCGTGCCAGCGGGGGCGGTTATGTCGGGCTTGAACCGACTAAAACCGCACGCCGTCTCGGGTCTACAGACGCCGGGGTGTAAGGTTGCCCATAGAGCATATCCCTCGCACCCCGACTGACCCTGGGCCATCTCCGGTTTCGAGATGGCCCCCTCGGGTTTGGGAACCACGGTGTCCCCGTCTTGCCCCGGTTTGGGGGAGGGGCGCTAGTCGCCCCACCGTCCCGGCCTGCTTCTGCTGGGGTGACAGGTGGCCTCACCCGCCACCCCCAGGCCTGCGCTCATGGAGGACGGAGGTCGTTAAGCGACCTCCGGCGCCTGAGTTGCCTGCGACGCGCGGCGAGCAAGTTGCGGGCTCGTCGGACCGGGAGAGTTCTAAGTCTCTCCCGGGCGCGCTCCGCCACCTCCTTCGCGAGCATTACATGCTCGCAGAAGGAGGCGGCGGCGGCCCAAGCGCTCGCGCTCCGCACCATTGCCGCAATCATGCTGCCGAGCGAGAGGACTCCCACCCCGATGGCTGCCACGAGGTCACGCCTCGGCGCCTCCCACGCCGGGCAGTCCGCCAGCGTGTGCAGCCCTAAGTCCTCGCTCGCGTCGCAGTGATGACACTCCGGCGTTGGCTCCTTCCTGATCTGATGCAGGTGGTCCCCGAAGCACCCCTTCCCTGAGATCACCTGCGTCAGTCGCTAGGAGAGGCTTCCGTGTCGCCTCTCCAGCCAATCCTCCATGATGGGCCTTACCGCCGCTATTGCGGCGTGCCCTGCGCTTGGTTGCCCAAGTCGTTCCTTCCACTCCACCACGATGGCCTGGCGGAGCTGGGACTGCACGGCCTCGATTTCTCGAGGCTCGGGGTTCCATCCCTGCTCCCGCGCCTCCTTTCGCCACTGGTACAGTTGCGAAAGGGCTCTCGCTTCCAGGTCCCATGGCGGAGTTCCGGCAAGGAGACTCGCCGCCTCGAAGGAGATCGTGCGGTACCCTCGGATGACCCTGATGGCCAGAACTCGCTGCGGAGCGCGCAGCATCCGCACAGTTCTGGTCCTCAGGGCCTACTCATTGACGGCCTCAGTGCAAATATTTGTATGCATGAATATGTCTATTTCCATTGGTCTGGGTGTTTCTATGTATAATATGTATGTATTTACAAAAAAAAAGTATATAAGTATGTTTATCCGCATTCTAGAACCCATAACACAAGCTAGTTAAACTATGCTTACTTTGGGTCTAGAGAGCGTTGTGTAGAATGTCGTAGAATATTTGTTTATTCTGCTCAAGTGCGGAGCTTTTATTTTGGAGCTTATTAAATTGAAATGCAATCCTACTTATTCATCTTAGCCTTATCATCTTGGAGCGGGGCCATAGGCCGGAGCCCCGAGAAATCAGGGCTCAGCGGTCCCTGCTCCGCCAGGAACTCATGGAGACATGGAGGGTGCGACTTGAGCACCCAAGGTGGGGGGAATCCACCATTGCGGCGGTGAGACCGATCATGAAGGAGTGGTTGGAGAGGGACCATGGGGACCTCTCCTACCGGATGTGCCAGATGGTTACCGGACACGGGTGTTTCGGTAAGTATCTGTGGCGCATCCACCGGGAGACAACGCCGCAGTGCCAGCACTGCGAGGATCCTGGCAAAGACACGGCGCTCCACACGTTGGTGGAGTGCCGAATCCGAAGGGATTTCCGCACGTAAAAAAAAAAAAAAAAAAAGCCTTATCATCTTTTCATTCATCATTCTCGTCTTCCATTCTCTGAGGGGAATGTGTACCTATTCTAATGTGCTTGGTCTTTGTTTATCTTAATTTATTAACATTTTTTTACATGCTATCTAAAATTTTACTGATAAAGTTGAAATGATATACTTGGATCCTTAGTAGGTATGTGCTCTGAGATTTAATTAAGGTACTCGTATTTGCTCAGCTATGGATTCAATGTCATAAATTCAAATAACAAGTAAACTGGGTTAAGAGGTCATATACTTTGAAAACAACTCTTATTCTGCAGCAGGGGTTTGTTCAAGCTAGATGATTGAATACCTTAACAAAAACGCTTAGTATTTTTACTAGTTTATAATTATATATTTAAAAAACTAGCTGATGCCCGCGGCTCTGCCCACTCGGAGGTTGGTTATCGTTTTTTGATCATATCTCCAGTTTACCTTAACCAATTGCCATCAAGCATACGGCAGATTTTAAGGCTGAGCAAGACCTTTCTAATACAAAAAACTGTATCAAAATCCGTCCCGTAGTTTTGCGTTCATCGCGAACCAAACTAAATTAACATAACCTAAGATTTTTTAAATATCTCCTATGTAAAGACACAACTAATTTACAATTTTTGTTTAACAATTGAAGATATCCAAAGAATCTGTGTTTCAGTTATAAATGAGACCATGATACTCAAACTAAATTTATAAGGAACACACAGATACTTATACAATAATCAATATACAACAATCAATCATACATCCGGTTTTTATATGTAACGTCAAAAAACATTCTTTTATATTATTTTACGTAGATATAAAATTTTATATTTTTATTAATTGAAATCAACAGGAAGTCTTGTTAATAAGATCATCGAAATAAAATAACATCAAATAAATCCGTTAAAAATAGTTTTATTTCAGTGTGTGACATTCGCGTAAACTTCCGACAATATCATGTATTATTACATTAGTGGACAAATATTTCAAATGCGAAATGCTTATGTTGTTCTGATGACTCAATTTTTGACCCCTTCCAAGGTCTCATAGAGGCGATTATTGTGTGCCCTGTGGTTTCCGGCTCGAATACTTCCACTGAATGACGTAGTAGTTAAGTAATTTGCTTATACTACAAAATAGTCAGGTATTGAAAAATACCTAGGTACCTTATTCATACACATCAAATTCCACCCACGCGCAAAAACGAATATAATTTTTTCTAAATTGGGTTTTGAAAAACTATTTTTTTAAATTACATAATTTGAAATTAAATAGTCATATTTAACTATAATCCTGTCAGTAAACTATAATATTGCATTAGACTTCAGATTTAAGATCTTTTATTCCAAATGTCAAGATATCTATTGGTAAATGGCATCTAAAGAAATTTTAAACGCACATAACATAACATAAACATAACTTCACGCCTGTATCCCCGAAGGGGTAAGCAGAGGTGTATTACACACTATTACCAGTCCCAGTTATGTTTAGGTCCCAATGTAATAGGGGGCGAGCCTCCATCTACCGGGCACATTACTAAGCGAGCGATAATTAACATTTTTAATACACACATAACTACGAAAAGTCAGAGGTGTGTGCCCGGGGCGACTGGGGATAGAACTTGAGACCTCGTCTCGGCAGTCCGTTACGTACACCACTAGGCTATCGCCGCCCGCCTAAAAGTATAAAGACAAGACATCGGTACTTACCAACTGCATTGACAAACATTTAACGTCATATTTTTTCAAAGGTAGGTAGGTGTACTAAGTTTAAAACTATCGGGTTCCATGTTACTTACAAAAATTAACTTAGAGAAGAACGAACTTACCACTGAGCCATGCTGTGATTAACGTTCAATGCAATCTGGTCGAAACATCACGCAATTCAAAGGTATATATCGCGTTAATTTCCGTATATTATTATATATTTAGGATCGTATAAATAAAATATTCGTTATAATACAATTGGAACATTCATACAAAAAAAAAGCGGCCAAGTGCGAGTTGGACTCGCCCATTAAGGGTTCGGTAGCAGCAAGTAACATGGTAATGTTTTTTTTAATTTTTTATATTTAAGTTTATTGAATGAAAGGTAAATTGCGGTTTACGATTTATGACGTATTAAAAAAAAACTACTTACTAGATCTCGCTCAAACCAATTTTTGTTGGTAGTTTACATGGTAATGTCATTCTCTTATTTTAGAAGTTACAGGGGGGGGGGGACACATTTTACCACTTTGGAAGTGTCTCTCGCGCAAACTATTCAGTTTAGAAAAAAAATGATATTAGAAACCATTTCATTTTTGAAGACCTATCCATAGATACCACACACGTATGGGTTAGATGAAAAAAAAAAAATCAGTTTCAGTTCCAAAATTTATTCTTTTTAGGGATTTTCTTTAGAAAAGCCCTATTGCTATCGAGTTGTCGTCGTCTACGTCGTCGTTGCCAATTTTCTGTCACGGTTTTGGGTATGAAGGAGATGAGCTATCGAGTTGCTGTTTTCGGTAATAGATTCGTGCTGGGGTGAACCAAGATAAAGAAAAAATCGCAAAAAATCGCAAAGTCGAAAATCCCTTGTATTCGGCTGAGCTCGTCTCAGGAATTCAACTTGTTTTCAATTTTTGTGTGAAAATCTTAATGCGGTTCACAGAATACATCTACTTACCAAGTTTCAACAGCATAGTTCATTTAGTTTCGGAAAAAAGTGGCTGTGACATACGGATGGACAGACAGACAGACATGACGAATCTATAAGGGTTCCGTTTTTTGCCATTTGGCAACGGAACCCTAAAAAGACTAATTACCGTAATGGTATGGTCAGGAATGCATTAATTCAGTTGTAATAGAACTATGTTTATACAGAAAAATCAAGACAGTTAAGACCTTCTTTATATTTGCTATCAATTTCAGAGTTGCAAAGAAGTTTTCCAAAACAAAAACATATATAAACATAGGTTCGAGAAAGTATATTTAGTGACATTGCCTTAATATAAAAACAAATCCAGTCGCGAAATTCTTTAACAAATCCTAACAAACAGAGCCTTTTTAACAAAGGATTAAAACACACATAATTACCGCAAATTATTCATTTGCAAACCGTCAAACAATGAAAAGCCAACATAAACACTGTTCAACATTTGTCACCAAACATTTATTCGTCCCTTTGTTAAACATAAAATATACAGTCTGCTAAATTGCGAGCTCTTCTTTGCAATGTTTCATCAGATTTTTTATATATTTATCTTCACCCTTTTAAGTTGGAATCGTGCCAATACATTTGGTGTCTCCGCCTAAAACAAACAATTTGTAATCCTGAATTATACGCTGCTGACTGCATACATTTAAAAGATATGTATCTATAAAATTAGGGATGTAGAACGATGGGAAAATTCAAATACGATATATCGATGTTACTTACTTAACTTATGACAAATTTTGTTAAATATTTTCAAAATCTCAGTAATGACGCTTGACTTAATTTAATATTTTACTATTATTTTAAGTTTATTTATTTATTTGACATTTTTTATATGTAAATATATTAAAATAACTTTTTAACTTTAAGTAACGTATCTATTATCTATCTATCTAGTATCTATTAACGCTAAGTGCTACGATAAATATTTTCATAGCTGTTAGTTTTCACTTTATAACCAAAACAATCGATAGGTCGCAACACTAATATTAAGTCATCGAGTTGAACAAATAAAAACATCGACGTATCGCATCGCCCCCGACCTTTTCGAGTATGGCGTGACTATTTGTCACCTGCACTCGACTCCCGTACGGTCTTGCTGCGAACATACTGATTCGCATCACTAGCTCTATGTTAAAAAATCTTTAGGAAATTATATAAACATTCTAATACCAACCTTATGAAGTATTTTATAAGATACTAAGTTTAATTAAGTTAGAATGTGACTTATGTTGCATTAGTTTTCGTAAACAAATTTATTTGTATACATCGCATTCAGGGACCATGTTGTTCTAACTGCATTGCGATCAATTTGGCAGACATAGCATGAATACTTGAGTGGTTTGTTGGAAATAATAAAAAACATGACAAACTAAATGTATATTTTATAAGTAATATAGAAGCACGTTTTAAATGCTGTATGGGTTGAAAGACAACAAGCGCCATACCGGATAAATTGTGATTAATAAAACGGAAATAATTGCGATACAATGCTAATTGAATAAATTATATTTGTTGTACTTGAGTCACCTATATATTTCGAAGAAAATTTAATTTGAAATTGTATTTTAGGGTTCCGTTGCCAAATGGCAAAAAAACGGAACCGCAGGTGGTAGAGTCAAGCAACAGTCATTTTGGCCGTTGCATGAATGGGCCGACTCGACCGGGGAAGCACCACCCTCTCACAGAATATCGACGCCAAGTAACAGTATTTGAACTGTGGCGTTCCGTTTGGTGAGTGAGAGTGCCGGAGCCTAAACTCCTTTCCCATCCCCTCCCAAACTCCTTTCCCATCCCCTTTCCTTTACAGGGTCGGCAGCGCGAGTGTGACGCCACTGGTGTTGCACACGTCCGTAGGCCACGGTAACCGCTTCCCATCAGGTGGGCCGTGTGCTTGTCTGAATAAAAAAAAAGAAAAAAAGAAGTGTGTTTCTGCAGTGATGTGCCGGGTAGGGTGTGCATCGAGAATCTCTTGAACATGTCAAAGTATAAGCCTAAGCAAAATAAAGAACTGAGTAACGATTTGTGCTACGGTCATTTTTCAATCATATAAACAAGTTTTATAAACGGGAATTTGAAAAAACTGACATGTATGAAAAGAAAACGTAAAACTTACTCTCGTTAAAGTTTTCTAGGCATTATTCATGTGTTCATAAACTATTTAAAAAAAACATCCGTGACTAAAATTTTAAAAATAAAGTCGTAACAAGTTCACGATTGCTATGAATATAGATTTTACGATTTGAATATTTTACTTCAGTTTTTGTAGTATATATTGTAGGTACTGTGATATGATCGTTTAATATTGGGATCATGAGGTTATTACAGTGTCTAATAATAAAATTATTTGGTGGCGCCAAGAGCTACCTTTTTTTTTTTTTTTTTTTTTTTTTCGTGCGGAAATCCCTTCGGATACCCCCCCGCGTGCCAGCGGGGGCGGTTATGTCGGGCTTGAACCGACTAAAACCTACCTACCGTACATATATCTCAATAGATATTGTAAACAGTTTTACTGTATCGGTTTGTATATAAATATTAAAATGTTAACTTGGTTCGTATACGCTCTATGAACTCAAAAACTAAAAAGTTCTGCATCGACTGGGCTCAAGCTTTTATTTATTTTTCGCTTCTCTTTTCATCATTTTTATGCAATTACCATCGGGTTATTAATCTTTTTATGAATTTGTTTCCGGGCGAACCGCTAGTTATGTATAAATTATTATTATCTTAAGTTTCTGGCAATTACTCACTTCTATCGGAAAGAGTTAAAGGTGTCAAGATATTTAGCATTTACTTCTGTCATTATTTTCAATATTAATTATAAGCTTTTGTGGGTTTCTGTTACTGACGCCTTACCACGAAGGTCTTATAGTAATTCAAAAGCAATACAGTTCAGCTTAGGGAGAGAAATGAAGCTATATACGTATGTAGTGTGTGTTATACATTTTCAATATAGATAACATAACATAACATAGCTTCACGCCTGTATCCCCGAAGGGGTAGGCAGAGATGTATTACACACCCACGATTCGCCAGTTATGTTAAGGTCCTAATGTAATAGGGGGCGAGCCTATTGCCATCTACTGGGCACATTATTAAGCGAGCGATAATTAACATTTTTTGACATGAATTAGTAACTCGTTGCGTACTATTCTTCAGCCCTAATTCCTATTAATTGTTACTAGACTCTGCGAATAATACTCGATACGTCAAACTGCATGGTTATAAAACGGAACTACAACATAATAATTAGTTTGAACATAATTCAAATCACGCAATGTTCAATCCACGCGACTAAATTCACGGTCGAAACATCGTTAAATCCATCTACGGTATAAAAATAATTGAGCGTTTAATATTTGAGAGCAAATACAAAAAAAAACATATATGTATACAGAAAACAATATAACCTGTTAATCTAGTGTCGGATGTAGCGTGGGCGCAACGAACGGTGTAATAAAATCATAGTAGGTTTAAACATCCGAACGGACCACGAAATAATTGTACGGAATTTATATAGTTGTTGTGCTGGTTTGAAAAGATATGTTGTTTTAGTTAAATGAATTTTATCTGGCAAGCAGAATTCTAGATGGTACTTCAACTAATAGCATGATCAAGAAAAATAATTATTATTATATGTTTGATCATATTATAATTAAGTGTTTAAATTAGGAACGAATATATAGAACAAGAAAAAATCACATTAACCGCGACTTCGAAGAAGGATGCTTAATAATGACACGAAATACTATTTTTTTCTCTAGACGAGTAATCAGTGTATTTAAAAACATACTTGACATTATATTTCCCGACGTTAAATGGTTAAATTGAACCACCCATTGCGTAAAAATCTAAATTACAACCAAACTCAAAGCAATCAACTTAATAGATACATGACTCAAATGCCTACAATAAAGAATGAAGATAACATTCTCCTAACAGCGATCAAAGATTTAAACGATGATAGGCACTTAACTTATGATATCACTGTAGTGCGAGTAACACACGTACCGAATCATAAATAACCAACAGTCAAATCTCGAATTAAGTTGAGTACCGAATGTGATGCGATCATTACTCTTCATAAGGCACAGTACTCATCTAATGATTCCCAAAACCACGACTACCGAACTAATAAACATCAATCAACCGCCAAAGCATTATTAAAACGAATCAATCATTGCATTGTCTATAACGAATTTGGATTTATGCAAACAGAATAAAAAAGAAAAATATTAAAAATTAAAGGGAATAGCGTTTGACGTGTACCTACTGTGCAATATAAGAAAGAATCGATTAGTCATTATTTGATTTAGTTCGGCGGGCCAGTTCGGCCCCTGGTGCGCTTCGACGGGGGGCGACCACGAGCGCGGCTCTTCTTCACTATTGCACTCATCATCAGCCGAACCTTCCACACTTTATATATAGCAGCGGGAAATATGGATGACTGCGACTCTATGCACATCCTAGCACCCCGCTTCAAATAACTTTGAAATAGGGTGTTTTGCGGTGGGCATGATAAAAAAGGATAAAATAAAGTGATGATGCATTTATTGAGTTAAAGTTTAGCACTAAATAATAATGATAAAAATACATTTTAATATTCATAAACAACAAAGGTCTCATTGAGTAAAACGTCAATCGCAATGAAGAACGATTTGATAGACAACAATGATTTTAACAAACCATTCAAATCAAGAACTGCACACATTCATTTGATCGTACAGAAGTAGTAAACTTCAAGGGGGGTTAATTATGAATAAGCAACCTCCAATTTAATAAGTAAAAAACAGTAATATGAACTCAATGCAACATAATTTACAGGCTTTACATGCTCATTTGTGATTAGTCGGCGCGAAAGGGCAAATCTTTTATTAAGATAGGTAATGAGGTTAAACTTGAAATACAATTCCAAATTGGTACAACTCCACCCACCATACAATGTAATTTATATTTTAGTAATAACTCTTACAGTGTTTATTGGCGAAGACGATACCATCGGTGCTGACGAAGATGCGGTAGAAAATTACTTACAAAAAGATACAATATTTAACAATGAATTAAATATTATGAACTTTAAAAGAGATGTGTGTAGGGTTGATATTGTAAGCGATGACGATAATGAAAGAAAGAAAGAAGTTAACGATGGATTGTGTGGTAAGTCGGCACCCTGCTGCCGTGGACCCCGACCGCGCCTATCACGGACAAGACATCGATTAGTGATCGACTGAATTCAATTGCTTGGCGGGACAAGGCGCAAGGCGATACTGAATCGAGATGGACCGATCGAGATTTATATTGTTCGGTTTTTCGAAAATTTGCATTTTGAGCACGTCACGTCAACGACATTGCTGAGTCACCTGACAAATGGAACGCAGGCGATCGTGTCTCTGATATGGACTGCGTTGACCGTAAGCTCCATTTTATTATTGTTGTAACATGATTACTGTCAACTTACGAAGACTGTGAATACAGTATGGGAATCAAATCGTCACTGCACCATCATGTGATTTGATCTAAAATGATCCCATGTTAGATCACATATATTTGTAATTCGTTTATATTCATATTTCTTAAAAAATGTATGTTTATTCATTGCATTAATTTAACAAAGGGAGTATTTTTACCGCTTTGTTATGTTTCCTAGAACATGTTAACCTTTACCATAAAATTATAAAATTTTATTTACAAATTATCTATGTTTTATTTGTACAATATTGGTTGCGTGTAGCTATTTTTGTGTAATACGAAAGTTTAAATCACGCATGCGTCTCACGATCACATGATATTTCATGTTTATTGGTTTAAGTCATGACATCACCGTATGAGGTGGAATCATTGACGGCTACACATAATATAAAAAATTAAAAGTGTATTTTGACCATACTAAGTCGTACATCATTTTGGCGTAAATATAATGTTTTATAGGCCAGTAGCGGTAAACTTTATTGTCTTTGTTTATTTTATATATTTTAATACTAGCTGTGAAACATCGCGCATAATATCGCCGAAAAAAATATGGGTTAGTTACTTTATTATATTGGAATGTTTCTTAACCCTTTCCGTCATACCTCATTAGTATTCCTCAACTCCAAGTTTTAAAATGTTGCATGATCAAAGTTTTGTGTCAAGAAACATGTCGAAATTGTTTATACTCTATACAATACAACACATCCATAAGAATGGATAAATTGAAGAAGTGATAGTATTTGGCTTGATGGGGTGAACGGGGCACTACCAAGACCTATGGGGCGAAGTCAACCGCACCTGCTGACTGATAGACGAGGCTCTGGCGTCGGCTTTCCTCTCGGTGTTGCGAGTTCAGATGGTAACCGCTCTCATAAAAGTCTTAAAAGCCAAACTAAAAGAAGGAGAAGGATTCAGCGAACCCCGGGTTCTGAGGTGAAAGCCTCGAATTCAACCAGGAACAACGCTAGATGGTAATGATGAATCTCTCGGCTGTATCTATACTCTGGAAGGGGTAGGAGACATACTCAATTATACTTCACCCGATACGGGAATTAAACCCAGGACCGCACAATCGCACGCAAACATAAGCAGAATCTTCCATCACGGAACCAATAAAGCAGTCATACCTGAAGGTAAGGTAGGAAATAATGCTATACCCGTCATGATAAATCTAATTAAGCGACAATTTCTTGTACTACCTTTAACATTTATAAAACAGTTACAATACCTACTCACAATGAAGGGATTTACTGTTGTAAATGTTTATACGTAGCTTATATTTCATTTATGGTATAAATAATATGTACAATTATAAAAACAAGGAGTTTATATATTTTGCATTCTCCGCACAGTAGGGCTCCCACTGTTAATCTAATAAAGGAATTTGAATAACGCCATTAATAACATCTTGGGTTAAATGCACCTTACTCTTTATACTGTAGCCGATACCATTATAATATCTACTGATAATAAATCAATATGATGTGCCCATAATTAATTTAAAACAGAAGTATTTTTATTTTCTAGTAAACGTTAAAGTTCAGACGCTGTACTGGCAAAGTCAAGATAAGGTTACATTATTAAGTTTGCATGAGAACCCTCATTGTTGATACTAAAAGACAAATAATTTATTGGATGTACTGAAAGGTTATTTTTTGTATTACTAAGATAGTAAAAAAATTGATGGGCAATACAAATCGTTTTTAGCGCTATTTTTTGATATCGCAAAAAAATCTAACATTGAGAAGTTGGTGCACTATTGATGGAATTGATAAAGATCGGGCAGCTGTATTTTGTTTTTCGTGGCAGCAAGCATAAGATCTACCCAGTATTTGGTAGTATGTAGTCATCTTATATAGTGCACTCCTCCCGACAGGATACTTGACTGCAGTGATTTGACTCACAACTGAATCTTGTATAATCTTCGATGACAGAGGTAACAAGCCCTCAGGTAACCGTGTTTTGTTTCACTCTATTTCATTTTGTTTAGCCCACATTGGAGACATCGTTTGTCACCTTATTGACTTGGAGCACTACACTGGCAAAATTGTGTGTAGCTTGATTCACTTAAAGCGCTTTACACGGTCTGTCATAAAGTTTTACTTGACCTAAACCTTGCTAGTAGTGAATAGGGAGGAGAGTTTTTTAGGATTTAAACAAGGACAACATTTATAAAGTAACAACTGTAGTAGGTCGCTATTGCCATGTTTAAAACCCCCCCAAGATCTAGGGTGCTCAGGCCAATCTCACTTGCAAGCCGGTACTCCTACTAATTAACATACGAGGCTCTGGTGAAGGTATTTCACTAGGGGTTGGGGGTCAGACGGCATTCAAATTCGAATATCAAATTCAAATGCTTTATTGTGAAACATAGGTAGGTAGGTACATAAAAAGCCATATTGACTTCCATTATTTTTTGAAGTATAAGTTATATTCTTCTTTAAATTTAAAAAAAAGTGCATACTTTGGATGCAACTGGAATTAGCGCTCAGACGATAATGAGCATGTTGCTGTCAATGAATCCGTTCGAAGGTGGTTAACCTGATCTGCTACAGATCTCAGGAAGTTCTAGAAAAAGGTTCTTAAAGTTAAGCAGGAAAAAACCTTTAAAATCAAGAACATGATGAATTTGATGACACAAATTTGTCACGAAATTCGGCCGGGTAGGTTTCGGTTTGATTGCGTTCAGGGGTCAGCAAGTGCATAGCCGGGCAGGGGGATTGTGGTCGCAGCACTAGTGGGACCGGTGGGTGGAACGCGGTGCTGCGACGACAATCCTCTTCTGATGAGGCCGTCAAGCTGAGTGCCACCATTGTTAACATGGTACGTGTATGTAATGGTGACCCTCTTTCCTGAGACTTTACCTTCAGCTTACCATCAGGCGAGGTGAAGTCAAATTGACGTGTCCTAAATATAAAAAAAAAAAAAAAAGAGGTGCAATTTATTTATAATTACCTTTTTGATAGATTTAGAAGAAGTCATATGTCTTACACGCGCCTTTCAAGTGAGAGGGGGTTTCGGGGTAAGGTTGTCCTTCTCGAAGGGCAGAAGGTGAGGGCAACAACGTGTAAAGCATGGGTTTCACACAAACAGTAAAAGAAGCTGCATTGGCATGGATATGAAACAGAGTTACTTCCCGAGAGTCTGTACTCTCAGAAAGTAACTCTGTTCAATTGTCTCTATACCTAACCTAACAGTGACTCTACATAAATATTAAGGGACTCACGATACCGCCATTAATTTATTAACTGCTCTGATACTCGTATAACAGAATTGATAGTGATGCAAGCTCACTGTCTTATTTAGGTTAATATATCGACGTGGTGGCCCGATAATCTTATGCTACTTATATGAGAATTACATTCCTGAACTTAGTCTGAATAGAGCTTGGCATTAAACGGGGCAATAATCTCATGTAACTATTAAATAATCTCAAAATGTTGTATATAGGTTGTTATACAATCACGCTTACTTGTGTTGATACATTTTCGAGACTATTTATCTTATTGATTTGTGATGGCGAGTGAAATATTTATACTTGGATCTGGGTTCAGTAGTACCTGTCGCAACATTTTAAATTAAAATATGGATCAATACCTTATTTTTACTTTTAATTTAGTTTTAGATGAATAAATTTAACCCGTTAAAAAATCAACCAATAAATAATGCTTTTAGTATCCAAAGTCTGTGTGTCATATAACTATTTTTTTTTACAATATTAACTGTAACAAATATTCATAATTATTATATTTATATATTTAATTACAAGTCAAGAAATTCACATTAAAAATAAATAATTAATTAACCCGGCCCTCACCGTACCCGGTACAAAGGTGCCCATTGCGCTGGCTGCTTGCCCCGTTGAATAGCAATGCACCTTTGCACCAGATACGAGCGATAATTGTTAAAATACCTTAGGTCAACAGAAAAAAATAGACCGTGATTTAAAATTAAAATACATTATGTCTAACACAAAAAAATATAGCCAGTGATTTAAAATGCAATTTTTTGTGTCAATAACTATTAGAAGTACCTATTCGATATTCATTTGATGGTTTTAACCAACTCGTACAGAATCCCATATCACCATCAAAACTTTTTCGTTCATTTTTTACTTGTCTCCATAGGTATGTTTACCAAGTCTATCGCTATTACGAAACCATTCAACTGACGACTCGACATGTTTTGATCAAATGACGCGTGGTAATCGACTTAATTGTTGCTACGCCGTAATCGCACGCGCAGCAACGGCCAAGTGATGGCTGTTTGTTTTTTTATTTAATTATATTCTACATTGAAATTAATTAAAACTGGCCGTTCCACGGTTTAAAAAAAAATTAAGACGTTAGCTGCTTCGTGTGCGTTTAGTTTTTTAATTTATTTAAAATAATATTTGAAAATGGAATTACTGTTTTTTTAACCTTAAATTTCGGGTTTTAATTGATTCGATAGATAAATATATTTTTAGGAATGGAATCAAAAGAGGTTTGTTAGGTTTACATTTTGCTCCTTCTAAATTCCTTAAGCTGTATGAAAAATAGCTTTTAGCCACAACTCTAAACATGTGACGTTTAGATTTTGAAACTAATACATTTTTAGGTCGTGTTAGTTTCAAAACCAGTTATCTAAAACTTTTCATAGAACCTATAATAAACAAACACAAAGTACCCAACAAAATGATTGCAAATTACCACATCAAAGAATAAATTAAATTATTTAGAAAAGTAAACTCAATACGAATACAAATCAATAACTAAAAGCTTGAAATTGCATCGTTTTTTGTAACAAATCGGTGCTCCAGCGCAGTACCCTGTTTACACGCGGAACGAAGCCGCGTTTAATTGCGCAACAAAAACTTACAAATAAGACATTGTGCTAAGTAATTAGATTAGCACACCACGTTATTTATCCGACTCAAGAACCGGGTTCCTGAGCCTCGCGGTTGAAATCCTGGGAGTCGTAAAGAGTGGTTAATACCTCCAATTTGTATACGTGTCAATTTGTACCGAAACGGATACTGATAATTGCGTTCGCGGACAGGTAAGGCGTTATTAATGTTGTACATGTAAGTGAATACTACCACTTCGGTTTGTTGGATTTATTATTGCTGCAACTAGTGTACTTGTATGTAATTGGTAAAATTACGAGTTGAATGGCTAAGATATTTTAATAGTTACTTATTTAATTATTTTTTTCATACTATTTTTATAAAATACATAGTTATGCTTCAGCTTGTGATATTTATTTCCCTCGAAATGTCGGGAAGATCCGCTTGCTCCTTCCTCTCCTCTGGTTTGGCTTAAAGGGCTTTTAAGGGAACAACTGTCGTCCGACCTCCAAATAACGAGGGTAAAACCTGACCCAGTGCCTCCGTCAATCAGCAAGTGCACCGCTTGCAGTAGTCAAACAAAAGCAATTAAAAATAATTCTGACAATTTTATTGTGTTTACACACAATTGCGGTTATATCAACTCTACAGAATGTAAATCGACTGCCAGTGCAAGGAGTGCTATAGATACTAAATCGTATTTTAATCTATGCGAAACAATGTGAAATAAATCTTAGATTGGTTTCACCTGAACTTTGCAATGCTGCAATTATTGGACTACGCTTCTGATTGCACGATTTTAAATGTATGCTTAGTACTATATTGCTATAGAACAATCATTAATCTATTTTCTTGTAATGGTACCTACATAGCAGTCACATGGAAAGAGAGTTAACGAGTGTTATTTAATGGGTAGCCAAGAATACAGTATTAATTAAATTTATGCTATCGATCTTAACGATCTTATTACGTATAAGTAAGCGAAAGTATATTTTGTATCTTTTTGCTTTTAAACTTATTCTGATAATCACTAAAACATTATATGTATTCTATAAAAGTTTTACAAGTGTAGAATTAGTTAAAATATTAACTCACCACTAATTGTAAATATGAAACTGTGGATGTATGGCTAGATTCTAATGTTTGTTACTCAATCAGGCCAGAAGGGCTGAACACGTCGGGATAAAATTATACACAGGGATAGATTAAAGTCTTCAATGTTTATCCCGCGTTTAGGTTTGTGGGTTGCGAGAATGGGTTCAGTACCCGGTACCCGGTGCCGTGAGCAACAATTCATTCATATCTAAGTAAAAAAAAAATAGAGTAACTCGCGAACACCAAATCCCCATGTCTTGTAGAACTCCTAATTCTATTTATAAGCAGAATGGTTTTAAAATATTGTTATCCAGAGGGTTCTACAAAATAAAGTGTTCCTTAACGTACCCTCGTTGTACAGACAGCATCAAAAGTTGATGATCATATCCAGGTGTCAAAAGTAGGTGATGCTATAAAGCGTCAAAGTAGGTGATGCTACAGAGCGTCAATCATATTGGGACCAAGCTTCAAAAGTTTATGACGAGTGCAGTCACCTTGACGTTCGAAATTGCAAGAAAATATGAAAGCATTAGAGTAGTAATAATAATGAAAACCAACCTTATTTGTTGCCACTGAGATATATTTAAGTTTCTTGTTCACTA
The DNA here is from genome assembly GCA_946251805.1 of Cybosia mesomella. NCBI lineage: Eukaryota > Metazoa > Arthropoda > Insecta > Lepidoptera > Erebidae > Cybosia > Cybosia mesomella. Next base: position 9,966,608 of record OX276406.1, read on the forward strand.
TTTACTTTAGCTTCTGTCTCTTTCATTTTGTGCATGACGTAATTGATATGTCTTTTGTTTAGAATACATTTGAAAGGCTCTATATATTGCAGCCGATGCTCTTGTTAGAAAACTGTCTAAGCTAGACTACCTTCTTAAAGTTTTACTCTACTACAAAATTACTAATTTCAATGGAAGTAGTAGGTATAAGAGTTATTTTAGTTTAGTGAGATGAGTAATGGAATTAACGCCATTGTCTGAATTCGATAGCAAGTGAAAGATTTGTTTTTTAGTTGTACGCTGATATTTTTTTTATATTTTCGCACAATTTTGAACGTTAAGGCGACTTTATAGTCATCATCAACTTTTGGACTTTGTCGCAAAAGTTACTTTTGACGCTCTGTTGTACTATTATTTATTCTGTGGCTCTGTAGCATTACTTACCTACTTTTGATACTTGGATATGATTTTGAAGCTGACTGTACCTAGTCATTTTTGTTTTCTTGCTGCTCGATACGCTATACCATGAAACCACTCTGACCAATGTGAAAGATTCAAATATAAATCAGTCAGAAGCTTTTATCAAAACAGCAATGTAATTGTAGTATATGCATTATTACAATAATAGAAACGCTTTATTCTATTAAGGATACAAAGCGAATACATGAAATTAAATTAATTATCATCTATATACACTATAATCGTTAGATTACACTATTTTGACAAATTATATATCGTCATTACCTACATACATAGGTGTATGAACAGGATGTGCATACTCAAAATATTTTAAAGTCGTTTTTAATTCAAATTATTACTAAACACCGCCAATTAGTGTTATCTTTGCCAATAATAAATGAATAATTAAAACTGTTAAAGTCAAATCATTTTTGTTAATGCTCATAATAATAAATCGCAAAGCAAGTTATAGTGATGCATATTATGTACAACAAAAACTGTCGATGTCGACTATCGATTTGGACGCACGTGCTTCCGTCAAATTTACGAACCGTACATTTTATGGGCAATTCGGTAAGAATTATTGCGTTGTTCTGACGTTGGCTGATTGTCGATGAATTGTGGACTTGTTTGTCGATAGATCGATAGGTTTTAATTGAAACATTATTTATCCAGACGCTGATAGATACAAATGGTTTAGTTCCGCAATCTTGATTTAAGGAGCGGTTCGTTCTTAATATTGTTTCACGATTTACACCTAATATCTTTTATCATATATTTTAAGTAGGTATTTATACAAGCTGGGGTGTGTGTTGGGTAACCTCCTCCAGTGTCGCTCCGATTCCGATCCCGCTGCAGTCCGGGGGGAACGGAATCGGAGCGGCCGGTACACCCTGGGCGGCGGTCAATGGCTTCCCCTTCACCCCTTCATAGGGTTGGCATTGATCGTCGGCCAATACCCAACGTGGCGGGAACACATCGCTCTCCGTACTCCTCTGCTTTCAGAGGAGACAGGATGAGCGATGCTGTTAGTGGTGAGATGGCCCAGGGTCAGCCGGGGTGCGAGGGATATGCTCTATGGGTAACCTTACACCCCGGCGTCTGAAGACCCGAGACGGCGTGCGGTTTTAGTCGGTACAAGCCCGACATAACCGCCCCCGCTGGCCGGCGGGGGGGTATCCGAAGGGATTTCCGCACGATAAAAAAAAAAAAAAAAGGTATTTATACAAGCTAGATATCCAAGAATTATATACCTATTCCAGCCATAAGTTTTATTACAACTGAATATGCAATTTTGTTTTAAATGAAGTAATGTAATATTATTAAAATTTATACCTGCATATTTAATAAAGTCTTAGCAAAAAATAAAAATATATTTTATTCGAAATGGCCACTTTTGGCTTTTATACAGGCCTTTAATCTGTTTGGCCAAGAATTTATGGATTTACGCACTGTCTCCAAGGGAAATTTTGCCACTGCTTGCTCCAAAGATTTTTTAAGAGACTCAATGTCGACGTGTCGTTTAGAGCAGGCCATGTCCTCTAAAGTTGACTATAATGTGTAGTCTAAAGGGTTTAGGTCTGGGCTAGATGAGGGCCAGTCTTCTTCTTACTACGGAACGTTGGTTTCTAGCCAGGCTTGGGTAGTTCGTGCCTTGTGACCAGGAGCAGAGTCCGGCTGGAAAGTCCAAGGTATATTTTTAAAATTGTATTGCTGAGAGGTTTCACAACATAATCCAAGACAGTATCTTGCTTGATATAAAGTGTATTATTACTTGGTTGAAGTTTTCACTCCTTTTTTCACAAAAATGTAGCTTTGTGACTCCCTGATAAGACACGCCCCACCAAACCATCACTGACGCAGGTTGATGACCACGTTGTACCTTTCCGACCACTTGAGCAGCTTCCTTAGAACTGTGAGCGTAAACTTTATCATTTTGCTTATTGTAGTGTTCTTCAAACGTGAAATTTTTTTCATCGGTAATGAGGATATTTCTGAGCCTTTCACCTGCGTATCGCGACAGGAGGCGCTTTGATCTATCCACTCTCTTTAATCGTAAAGATTGATTTAGGGCATGTCCTGTATATCGATGATAAGCACCGAGCTTCAGGTCTTGTTTATAATACGTGACGGGAATGTTCATTTCTCGCGATAAGATTTTTTGCTTCCTTATGGGGTTACGACGAATTCTGGCTTTAACAGCATTAATAGCCTTTGTAGTTCTAACAGTACGCGGCCGCCCCGATCTTTTCTGGTCTTCGACAGACGAAGTGTTGTTGTATCTATTGATAGTACGATATACGAACATACGGCTGATTTTTCAAATTTTGAAGTTTCTGGGATATGACCGACGGCTCCATATCCACTTTGAGCAAGGCGATCACTGCGATCCTATTTTCTTTAACACCCCATTCCACAAGGCTGAATATGAAGATTATTTCTAGAAAGTAATATTATTAAGAACTATCGTGAAGTTGGAGTCTCTTTTTGAAACTCTTCTTCTTTTTCTTATTGAAAATATATATCATGATTATTTATGAATTACATAGTACTTTAATTAACTAAATATGGCTGAGTAAAATTTTTATGAAATCTAAATTCTTATAAACATCGCAAATCGTCGAAGTAGTCCGTGCTCATTACCATTTAACTAGCATGCAAAATTATCTTTATGTGTAAATCACTCGAAAATAATGTAATAATTAATATTTTAAATTAATTATCAGTTTTAAGTAATTTCCGCTATTGGCAAAACAAAAAAAAAACCTTTACTGTTCTCTGTGTTAAATAAAAATAATTCTCTTCCTATTCAGCCTTACAAGGTTAGAAATGTTCACGTTGAATACGTGGATCAGTTACATCGATTTGTCTGACGTTACAAAGTCAATGAAAACAGATGTAATTCAACCCAAACACTCAATCAATACATCTGTGTTAAAGTTAAAATGTGATCAATTTATTCATCCTAAATACAAAAATTGTGTCAAATTTTTAAGAAAAAAATACTTTTGGTGCTGCTTTAACACCATGATCACCGTAATGTTTTCTAACCTATTTGCCATTTCAGAAGCACTAAGTTATATATTAATTCTATAGAATTTGATAAATTTGTTGTTTTAGCTTTTTTATTTATCTGTTATTCAGAAAGGTAATATTTATGTAAATCTGATCTCACTACAAATAGATTCCTGTGATTGCAGTAATCGACAAATTAATTAATAGAACCACGTCCATCACTAACTCCAGCTCGTGTGTGGTATAAAAAAATAGTGATTCGAGCTTTTATTTACTCAAATGCAGCTGTAAAACATAAAAAATCGCTTTCCTCCAAACTTTAATTGCCGGCAATGAAATAATTAAATGTGACAATCGTAAAACACTGCAGGACTATAAAACATTATGGCCGTGTCGACTCCGGGTCACATTTACCCGGTAAAAATATATAAGCGCGGATTCAAGGAATAACGTGCTTTTAAAACGTATATTTTGTTCTTACAAAGGGTAAATTATCCGCGACTGAAGACTAAAGATATCGGATACGAATAGCGACTTAAATGCGTTACCATAAAACAAACCTTATTAAATACTAAAAAAGGATGTTCAAGTCTTCATCGTAATCTTAAAGCTACCAAATTCAAAGTTATACTGTCTTATGAATTTAAATCGAACAAAAGTCAACAACAGACTGACTGACTTGAACCCGTGACTGTCACGGGTTCAAGTCAGTCAGTCAGTCTCGCGTCAATCGTCAAGAAAGCCGTAGTGAACGGAACCGGCACTATTCAACCAAATGCTCACAAGTATTTTTTTTTGAGTAAATTTTCGCTTGGTGCATGATTTGGCTGGCTCGCCAGGGTTCAGCCATTGCGATGAGCGTTTCCGATTATCGTACAGGATCCACTTTTCATCATAGGTAACGTTTCGATTTAAAATCCCTTCATTATTGTGCCGGTTGTGTAATGTAACGCAGCAGTCGACGCGCGTTTGTCGGTTTGATGCACTCAATTCATGAGGTACCCACCTTTCAAGCTTTTTCACCTTCCCTATTTGCTTCAAGTGGATTAAAACAGTTTTAACACCGCAGCCTGCAGCTAACTCGGACGTGTTTTGCGATGGATCCGCTTCCTCAATAGCCTTCAATTCTTCATTAAAAGCTTTGGTCTCCGGTGTCCACGGGGCTTGTTCTGCAGATCGAAATTTCTAGAACGAAAACGTTGGAACCAAAAACGCACTGTGTTTTCTTTTGCAACATCGCCGCCATACACATCATTAATTCTTCGAGCCGTTTCTTCAGCACTGATGCCGCGATGTAACTTGTAGTCGTATGTAACGCGATATTTCAAGTTTTCCATTTTGTAAACTGAGTGACGTAAGGAAAAATCCAAAAGAGGCAAAAAGCAAATGAATTACGGTTTTCAAAACACAAAAGCATGAGTAAATAGCTGTACAAATTGGAAATTGGGATTCCTAACCAAAGAGGAGATATTTGAGATCAAAGGGACCAGTTCTACAAAACGCCAATATCATATGTAAGGACCTAATATTTGTGAGAGAAGAGTAAAAGATCACTTAGTTTTAAATCATCTTCTTATGATTATATTATCTTTTTCAATAGTCTTTATTTCAAAATCACAATAACTTTTTTCCTAAATGTCCTATATACCTACTTTTTAAGAAAAATACCTAAAAAATAATAATAACAATCATTGCACACCCTTGAATAAAAGTTATATTCCGTATTAAAAAGAAAGTTTGAATTTTAAACATGTTATTTTTGTACTTGATATATTCAATCAACGGGAGTGTTTCTATGTTTAAAACTATGAGGCATGAAGTAATGTTATGTTATGTGAAAAAAATATTAAGATTATTTGAATGTCAAGATACATATTAAATACACAATGATAACATTTCTATTGTAGTTTTGAATTAAATTTCACTACATACTTAAAATACTATTTAATATATTATACAAAACAGACTACTTAATAACCAACTGAGCGTTTGTTAAAATATTGAAGACTGTAAATTTTTTTTTTGTAATATATTGTATGAATAAATTTCATCACATCAGTAATCTTCTTCTTATATATAAAAATGAATTGCTGTTCGTTAGTCTCGCTAAAACTCGAGAACGGCTGGACCGATTTGGCTAATTTTGGTCTTGAATTATTTGTGGAGGTTCAGAGAAGGTTTAAAAGGTTTGTCATCGATTGAGGCAGTACGAAGTCTGCCGGGTCAGCTAGTGGATAATATATTGTAAAATCGTAAATTTATAAAAAAAAATGAGCACAATACTTCACCATAGTCTGTGTCATCACCATAGTCATGATACACCTACTGAATGCCGGACGTAGCTCTGGCGCAAGGGTGTCTGAAGGCAATCACTTCCGTAAAAGCCAACCGAACCAAATTATGGGAACGAGGAGTATGAGAGTAAACTCTAGACTCCAAGGTGCAAGCTTTGGATGCAACCGATATCGACATGAACGTCATAAAGCAGAACTATGTGTTTAAATTCATAGAACGTAACATTGGTTTATTTTATTATAGCAATATGATGGGGCCATACGCTCTGAGAAATTGTTATGGTTTCATTGTACTATTCGAACTAACCGTTATTGGTCGATGCGTGTGTGTGATACAAACTGTACAGTTTTAAGGGTTTTCTAGTTTTCTAGCAAACACACATCGATTTTAGAATTGAAAAATTCTCGTAGCGAATATTGGGCCATAAGGCTAATTTATGACATTAAGCGTACCATTATTATTTGCATCATTTCCAAATGTGTTAGTACAACGAACGGTTATAACACTTAAAGGCACTGATCGGACTAGGTAGAGTTAATTCGGGGTGTGTGTTGGGTAACCTCCTCGAGTGTCGCTCCGATTCCGATCCCGCTGCAGTCCGGGGGGAACGGAATCGGAGCGGCCGGTACACCCTGGGCTTCGGTCAGTGGCTTCCGCTTCACCCCTTCATAGGGTTGGCATTGATCGTCGGCCAATACCCAACGTGGCGGGAACACATCGCTCTCCGTACTCCTCTGCTTTCAGAGGAGACAGGATGAGCGATGCTGTTAGTGGTGAGATGGCCCAGGGTCAGCCGGGGTGCGAGGGATATGCTCTATGGGTAACCTTACACCCTGGCGTCTGAAGACCCGAGACGGCGTGCGGTTTTAGTCGGTGCAAGCCCGACATAACCGCACTCGCTGGCCGGCGGGGGGTATCCGAAGGGATTTCCGCACGATAAAAAAAAAAAAAAGGTAGAGTTAATTCGGATTAATGATCGCAAACAAACATTATAATTAAACGTTATATTAATATGGACTTGCCCACGCGATTTTAAAACTGTCGAGAATATTAGGAAAGTAAATACAAAATGATAATATGTAATAAATGGTATGTTCTGTAATTTCCTTTTTCGTCTGATATTTGGCATATAATAGGCTCGCCCTCTATTACATTGTGACTTTAACATAACTGGCGAATCGTGGGTGTGCAATAAACCACTGCCTACCCCTTCGGGGATACAGGCGTGAAGTTATGTTATGTTATTTGGCATAGCCAAACCTTATATAGCGAAGAAATCATTTATGTAGAGATAAAATATTGGCGCATCTAAATTTATCATCATGGTAGTGAAAATAATTAGAATGATTATTTACATATTGATTGACAATATGTAAATGATTATTTACATATTGATTATTGTCATTCTTTAACTAAAGAATGTCAATAAAGTTCAAACTTAATCATTTTACGAATTCAAAATGAATGATGATTAACACTCGGAGTAAGTACTAAATAAAAAAGTGATAAATAACTAGATTAAAAATAGAAAACAAGGCTAATTGTAATAAGTAACTGTACAATGAAATGAAAATGTTACTTGGGCGTGAATTCACGCCTAACATTTCTATATGTATATTTCACTCAAAACGAAAAAACCAAAATCTTAATTAGATTTTTGACTCCAGAATCACATTGTCACAGACATTAATATTTACAGATGCCAAGTGAACATCTGTAATTCATACTTATGTGGCCATTAGTTCTTGTTACTTACTACATTATTCCTATTATAACGTCGACTTCAGAAACTTATACCTATCTATCCATTGAAATCGAAATACAATATATGACATTGAATCCACTCGTAGCATTGCGCAATAAATGCCCGCACAGATCCATTAAACACCTATTTGTTGCTCCTTGAAAGATGATATCACACGAACAAGCAAACCCTTTCGCCAAGTCTCTGTAACAAATAAAGACACAGATTGCGAAGTCACGAACGCGAACTAAATAAAATATTAATTCTGTAACGAGAATATTGTCTAAGACAAGTTATTTCAGTCACACCGCTTTAGCTCCGAGTAGAACTGGTAATTTAGTGGTAAAGATGATTTATCTTTATTTCAAACTTTTACCTCTCCATATTTGTAGCGAAAGTTATAGTAGAACTGCTTCTAAAGGTAATGCGACCGTATTTGGTGATGACATGGCCATAATAAAAATCTATTATTTTTATTTTACTTTATTGTCGTTAATGAAGAAAAGGATATTTACATTGGTAGGTATAATGCTTTTTCTGATTTATTAGAAAACGTTAAAGAATATGATATGGGTTTTCCAGATGATTGCGTATAAATGATATGTATGTACCGGTGAAACTTTAAGTGTGGTTATTTAATTTCTTTTTGGGTAATTAAGAGGTCCTCACTTTTTAGTGCTGAGGGACAGTAAAAGACTTTTTTCACAACATACAATATCCGCTATCTCCATCCAAACGCCTCCTGCCACAATATCGGCAATATAATTGACTATTTTATGGTTTTCCATCACAAAATACTAAACTGCCTAGCTATGAACGTCTCTTTTATTACAAACATTTATACACACTTTAAGTTACTAATGTTCAAATGTTATCTTTGAGATTAGAAGTGCGTATTTGGTTTATCTTTATGTTACTATTCGAGGATAACACAAAGATATTTGTTGGAAGTACAATACTTGGTAAATAAGTTCGATGTATCTTCGATTGTATCTTATGTTTACCAGTGTATAATGTGATTATTTGATTGTAAGAAAAATTATGAGATTAGTTTGGTTTTTTGAGATCGAAATAATTTATTTATTTATTTATTTATTTATTGGGACATAAAACAGTTACACGTTAGGTACATTGCTAGTATAAAATTAGAGTAAGTTATAACTATTGCGTTAACGTATAACCCACAGCAATATCCGCGACATAATATATGATAACTATATAATAATTATGTTAAAAAAATCGTGCGCACTTCATGTTGAAGTTGTATTATACATGTTTAGGTAAAAAGACAAACAAAATAGTGAAATAGCAAAAAAAAAAAAAAAAAACCTAAGACAGAGATTTTAACATTTGAATTGCTGCAATTTTGAATTTATAGTGTGACTGTGTAAAAATATCAATATCGGCGAGGTATTCGTTGTACGTTTCTACGATATGGCGGAGAGGAGCCCGCACACCGGCATTCGTTCTGCAAATGGCAGTGTAGAACAACCGGGGTACGCGCACCTCGCGCTGCAATACAGTTCTAGGCACCACATAACACAACTGATTAGTTATACCGCTACAATCAAACCTATTATTGCATAAGCCGTGCAACATCATACACATGAGCAGTTTGCGTCTAGACTCCAAGCTTAAAATGTCGTACTCTTCAAGAAGACAATTGTATGGACATTTCGAGTGGTGAAATTTGTAGTGAATAGATTTTAAAAACTTTTTTTGAACCCTCTCAAGTGCATCTACATACTTGTCATAAATGGGATCCCAAATTGGGACGGCAAAGTCCAATTGCGACCTGATAAGAGTCATGTATAAGAGTAGTAAGGTTGATGGGCGCTTTAAATCTTTGGAAGACCTCATGACGAAGCCGTACATTCGGAATGCTTTACTAACATAATGATTTCTAATGATAATAATGGGTTCAAATAGAGTTATTGTTTTGATATTTTTGTTGACGCCATAAAAACACAGAAAATACCTTACCATTATCATCTTAGCGTTGTTCCCGGTTGTATTCGAAGGCTTCACCTCGGGGCCAGCGGTTCGCTTACTCCTTCTATTCCATTTTGTTTGACTCATATGGCTTTAATGGGAGCGACGGCCGTCTGATGCCCCACCCTAAAGAGGAAAGTTTACGCCAAAGCCTCGTCCGTCAATGCTGCTGATTGAATTTATTTGTACCGGCTCGCAGGCGAGGTAGGCTTGGGCCCCAAACATCCACAGTTTACTCAAATTATGCTGTGGTCTCATTTGATAAAAATAGCCAGCCCATTAAATTCCAATCGGTCATTACATCCTGAATTCGTGTCGTGCTGCTAAAATACAATATCGGAGACTTTTCTTCGAGGGAGTTTTTGGTCGAGGGAAAATAATATAATATTGTGGTGACGGAAGCATTCATTTTGGATGTTGGTTATTTAGAACTATAAAATATAGTAAAAAGAATATACCTACATTTGATATAGGTAAAGTTAACGACAAAAGTTGATTAACACTTCAATTTTCACAAACGTTCTTTACATTGGAATATGAATACCCTATAATGAGTATGTAGTTTCATAATCCCCAGAGGACAAAGTTAATACTTTTCATGTTTTTTATTTATATTTTTTTGTGAAACGTTTAGAAGTGATTTATATTAAGTGATTCATAAATTAGAATTTTCTAAGCCACTTTTGTCGTTGACACTACATATAGTTACCTCCTAAATTGAACTTTATGTGTGAACACTGAAATAACATAAAACTATCGTGGGGCTTGTCTGTGGGTATACTTAACAAAATAAATGATTCTATCATTAAGTTACCACTGTAATTGAGGCCAGTGAGTGACCAGTGGTGTATAAAAAAAGATTAATATTTAGTTTATTCACACGCGTGAAGTATGGGTCAAGTTATTCATCATGACGCTAACAAACACCATAATTAGTAGTGAGTACATTACACTTGTATGGTATTGTAACAGCTTCCATAACAAGAAACTAATGAGCAAGTTACTGTCGATGACAGTAACTTGCGGTTGGTGAACTTCCGTATGTGAACCAGGCCTTGATATTCTCTGCTCTTAGTCAGAGTTCATGTTTTTGGTTAGTGAAATAATGTATGAATTTAAATTCGCAAAACAGAACTTTCCTACTAGTATTTGCGTTAACCTCTTCAGCTAAGCTAATGTAGTGGAATGGCCAGGATTCGAACACGGGACCTCTGCATCGTAAGGCGGACTCCTTAATCACTAAGCTGCTAACGCTGTTCTTATTTGAATTTTGTAGAGGTGAAACAAAAATAAATCTCAAAGCAACAATGTATGTTGCTTTGAATGATGCTTTGAGTGATTTATATTAAGTGATTCATAAATTAGAATTTTCTAAGCCACTTTTGTCGTTGACACTACATATAGTTACCTCCTAAATTGAACTTTATGTGTGAACACTGAAATAACATAAAACTATCGTGGGGCTTGTCTGTGGGTATACTTAACAAAATAAATGATTCTATCATTAAGTTACCACTGTAATTGAGGCCAGTGAGTGACCAGTGGTGTATAAAAAAAGATTAATATTTAGTTTATTCACACGCGTGAAGTATGGGTCAAGTTATTCATCATGACGCTAACAAACACCATAATTAGTAGTGAGTACATTACACTTGTATGGTATTGTAACAGCTTCCATAACAAGAAACTAATGAGCAAGTTACTGTCGATGACAGTAACTTGCGGTTGGTGAACTTCCGTATGTGAACCAGGCCTTGATATTCTCTGCTCTTAGTCAGAGTTCATGTTTTTGGTTAGTGAAATAATGTATGAATTTAAATTCGCAAAACAGAACTTTCCTACTAGTATTTGCGTTAACCTCTTCAGCTAAGCTAATGTAGTGGAATGGCCAGGATTCGAACACGGGACCTCTGCATCGTAAGGCGGACTCCTTAATCACTAAGCTGCTAACGCTGTTCTTATTTGAATTTTGTAGAGGTGAAACAAAAATAAATCTCAAAGCAACAATGTATGTTGCTTTGAAATTTATATTTGTTTTATTTAAGGCCAAAATACTGGTGTTCTTCCCAAAAAAAAAGGAGGCCTAAATATGGAAATGGTTTCAGGTCATTTTAAAACCATTATTTTGTTCAATTTTGTTCTTTTCAAAAAAAAAAAATAATGTGTGAATAAAGATTAAGCAAGGTGCGCAATTTTTATATGATAATATTTAATATTTGGTGGACATTTGTTGATTTGTTAATTTTTTGTAGTACTTATTACTGTGATAATAATATGTGTGATTTGATCATAATTATATCTAATAATTAGGTACGTAGCAGACATTTGTAATTGTTTGACTCGTAAAGAAATACCCATGAAATTGACACTACAATATTGTATTGCATTAAAGCTGACTTATAAATTATGATTACTTTGAGAAATGTATAATTTGATGTGTAATATTCTTACGAATAAATGATTATGAGTTATTATCCATTCTTCCTGAATTGAAGACTACGTAAAACTCATTCTCAATAGAAAGACAATTTGTTGGTATCGCTTCATAATGCAAATTGTGCATCGATGCGCGTTCGCAGTGTGGGCGCGTCAATGGTCACGCACGTTGCCACGCGTTTTGTAACCTTTATACGGCTCCAGTCATAACGCTTTTATACCAGCATAAGTCATGAACTTTATTTCTAGATTTGAACACATTAAATAGGTATTTAATTTTCTTATAGAATTAGCTACGCATTTAAGTAGTAATTTAGATAATAGTGTTGATCGTAAATAAGCAATCATGACTCATCACAGGGACGGTGCACAATTGTGACTATGGAAATTAATTTGATCATAGTACTACTACACACTACACACTACTACACTACACTACATCTACCGTTTCCATAATAATAATTGGACCTGTAAATTTTAGCAATTTTGTAACTTTTCATCTGCCTACTGTTTACCTGTGTAACCAGGTCGTAGTTTTTTGACGGTAGACTATTGTTAGAAGTAGTTTATATACTTTCTGCTTGAATTTAATAAAAATATTCTAAGCGAACTGGTTCTAGATAAATCAAGGCGCTCAATTCATATATTACAACGTTTTTTTTTAAATCTAGGTTATGCAGCCCTAAAGATCAAATACGGTCACCATAATCATCACAACGTTAGTCCCGGTTGCTTCTAAAAGTTATTCTTTGGAGCTCAGGATCCACTCTCCTTTTCTTTCTCTTGATTTGGCTTTTGTGGAGGAAAATGGTTAACCAGCAATTATACCATTATCGTTTCGGTGGGGTACACCCCAAATCCCCTCAAAATGGAATACAGTGTGAATATACATTCATTTAATTCCTGAAAGTAGGACTTCTCCTACTGATTTACTTAGATTCTGAATAACTATTATTCGGCTGGTGAAAAGAAAAAAAAATCTGTTCGACGGTGCGAAAAATGAAAATTCCCTTAGTTATTAACTAAATACAGAAACATATTACACGCCTCTGTTTCAAAGACAGCGCTTAAGTTCTATTCTTGTACCACACGAATAATTCTTAACACCATGGCAACAAAAGTAGAGGGCCATCAGACAACGTGGGCCATAATGGTGTGCTCGTTACGACTAAGCGGATAATTTTGGACTATCTGTGAAGTATGATGATTATAACATGCTTTCGACTATCGTATGAAAGATAGTCCAGCACGTATAGGATGATAGAATTTATGGCAAATAGAATGATAGATTGCGTTATTGATAGGTTTCTAGAAGGAAGTTTTTATATTTTTGGTCAAGCAAGGGTGTAATGGAAGCAATAAAATCTACGCGGGCCAAGCCAACCTTACCTATAAATCGGTTAACCTACTGATTGACGGACGAGGCTCGGGGGTAGGGTTCCGGCTAAGGGTTCGGAAGTTAGTGGGCAGTCGCTCCTGTAAAAGTCAACTTAGCTAAATTACGAAAACGCAAGCTTGGATGTAACCGAAATTGGCGCTTGAATGAAGGCGAAAAATCTTTAAAGGGATGTCTGCCAGTCAGATGGGAAACAGCTGTACTGTCAGTGTAGAAGACAAAATTATAACAGTTGATAGTACAGCGCACTCTTAAACATAAGAGATACATCTCTAGAGCTCTGTGTGTGCTACAATTTTTTGTTGAACCACAGTCCCAGTTCCCAGTTAAGTTGACTAGCATCCGGCTATGGCCTGTATTATTTTATTTAATCAATTTTGTTTACAGTTTTGATTATAGAAGATATAAACAGAAATCGAATTGAAACATCTTGATATTGTAGTCAAACTCAAATTATTGTCATGAAACAGCAAAATTTTAGGTTTTTATTTTTTACCTTTAGGTAATCTTTGCTACTACTGTAACAGTAGACTTAATTATTTTAATTACCATCAATTGTCTATTCATGAGTTTTCATATCCTTGAAACATGGTATGACATACTTACAATATAGAAGGATGAACGTCCAGTCAAACTAAAATATAAAGACAGAATAAAACTGGATTGCACTAGACCCCGAGGCCCAGGGCTAATTTCCCTGCAGATGCAGGGTTGAGTGTGGTACTGCACTGTTACTGTGAAGTCCCCAGTGATTTAGAACCGAATAACCTTCTTACGTGGACCGCAGACTCAATAGGTTATCCATAGATACAGGTGTGGCTGTAGTTGACACCATGGAGTGGAATGCAGGCGTATATGGCTGTTGAGAAATAGCTTGCTGGATGGCTGAACGAATTGGTAGCGATGGTTCTGCTGCTTATGCCGCGTGAAGCTGTCCCGCTTGCAATCACAACGAATGGGGTCACCACTGCGAAAATACCTCTGAACCCTGCCCCCCGAGTTCCGCAGTCTGCGGCGAGGACGCCGCAGACATGTCTACGCCCGGGACTATCGACCTCCATGATCAGGGCCCGATTCGCCGTCCTTACAGTAGCAGGCCAAGACGGAGGCGAGTCTAGTGTGTCCTACACACGCCTGCCAACTCACTGGTGCGGGATCAAACCCGACCCCACAGACGAGGCCGCTATGGCGACCAAAGTCCTCCGATAACCCTGGGGATAACCCCAGGGTTTTCAAGGGCTTAGGCCGTCACCCTGAGTGACGGGCAATGGACACTTGGGGAGGACACCGTGTGGTTTTAGTCGTACCGATTTCATGGGGCCGTCTTCGCTAAGAAACACGCGTCTATAAATATAATAGAGAACAGTCAAGTCAGGGTAGGGCCCTCCATAGGCGAGACCGCGATGGCGACCAAAGTCCGCCGGTTATCCTTTCGAGGGCGTACACGAGGTGCCCGGCAATGGACACTTGGGAAGGACACCGTGTAATTTTAGTCCGTCCTATTCCGACACACCCATCTCATCGTTGGCACCGATGGGGTGAAGCCCGAGAGGGTTTCCACAGGTAAAAGAAGGAGAAAAAGAAGAGCCCATGGGGATTCCCAAAAATTAAAAAAGAAGAATTTGACATGATACTCCTTTGTGAATACATTCGACTCTTTTGATAGTTCTTTTCATGAAAAAAAACCATGACAGAATATCATCGATGTCAGTTTCTGTCATCATGTTTGTTTATGTCGTATGTGTAATTTTTATTGAGTTTCAGAATTTCAGATGCCTATGCCTCATAGTGTACCTTGATGCCAAATATCAAGTTTCTAGGTCACCTAGAAGAGGGTTAGGTTTTAGGGTATCGGTTTTTCTAACCGATAGTGTGCGCGCACATCGTAAAACATTACTCTCATCATTTTTCCATAACGCGCCATAAGAAGTATAACTTCAAAAACTTAATATTACTTTATCCAAACCATGAATTGAACCCAGGACCTCACAATGGCACGCAAACATAAGCATAAACTTATGCCGCAGAACCAACGAAGCCGAAGAAATAATCATATAGTATTGAAGACACATAAAATGTAACCGAAGATCATAAAATTAAATGACATTGTGGCGGCAAGTCGGGACGGCTACTATAGCAAGGCACAGAATGAGCGTAGGATGTTGGCTATCCGGCTGCAACATACAGTTAGCCCGCGGGCATACATAACAGTAAAAGCGTAATTCTCTATAACTTATATTTAATACCAATCACTGTACTTATTCACTCGCTCTGAAAATATTTCACTTATTTATTAGGTTTTGTGTTAGAAAACACCTTTTATTATCATTACGATGACACATGGACCCGTATGGTTATTTTTTTAAATAATCATGAATTGTAACTAAACCCATAAGAGTCGAACTGTTCCGCTTCAAGTTGCTAACCCCAAGGGCAGTCTTTTTTAATATTGAATATAAGTTTTTAGTCAGAAACACTCAGACTAATCGAGCCCACAACATCAGACTTCAATGGTTCACAATGTCTTTCACTAAAGTTTGGAAGGTTCAACATGTACTTAATCTAGACCTCACAACTTCCTTCTACGTACTAAATACTTCGAGCTGATCCAGTTCACCACGACACGTGTCTCGCACGTACAGTACCTACAAGCACGAGCGCCGTTCTCACGCCGCTGCCGCCCGGGGGCAGAGCGCGGGCACGACTCACTACAGATATAAAATTAATTTATCTATAAGTAATAACTCCACACCATAGGGTACTAAGAAGACTTTTAAAGTTTAATCGTGACAACTGACTTTTTTTTTAAAGAGGACTGGAACTTCCCATTAACCCCTCCAGCTAAGCTAAATTGCTTATGTTAGGAGTGGGTTTCGGACCCGGGACTTTTCGATCGCAGGTCGATTTCTTAACCACTAAGCTACTGACGCCAACCCACGATAGTTCCTTTCCATCAACTTCCGAGTGCCAATAACCGGTTAGATCCTAGGCTTACCCTTTAAAGCCCCACTTGTTCCATCATTGATTTATCTAGGCTTTCACGGGTACAACTGCCATCAGTCTGACCCCAAGAGGAAAGGCGGTGTCAGAGCCTCGTTTTTCAATCAACAGGTGTGCCGGCTTGCAGGTGAGGTTGATTTGGGTCCCCGTGATCTTAGTGGGCCTGATACACCCAGAGGGGAAATAGTTTTCAGGGGGAATACTCTACTATCTGAGCTACCTGACCCTTTCTTGGATAGCTGAAATACTCATCTACATACGTTTTAGTTCTTACGAATTACGTAAACAATGAATGCTGTTACTTGCAGTAAATAATTTCTAAACATTGTTTTTTGATTACAACTCCTCATTAAATTGAGTAAATTTTAAAGGCAACTAGGCAACCTAGTTGCTTTCACAATTTAATGTCATTTTGTGTCAATACACACGAAGTATGATGATGACTAATTGCGTCTTGGACCTAAACTCGAAATTTTTTATCTTGCAAAAGCACATCATGTCAATGCTGTTGGTATTTTAGATATATAATTAATACAAGTAATAAGTCTGTTATACAAGATCTTGATTCTATTGAACCATACATAAACATGCTCTGGTTCAGAACAACCCGGTTTTTCCTGTTCACATTCTGCACTTTCATTTTCAGTTTCTTAACAATCTAACTCATTCCTTATTAATATCTAACACATTTAACACCACACTATCTTCACTAGCTTTGACAGCTCGAAACCATAACAATTTTTCACTTTATGCTTAATAGGGAAACTAATACGACCATAAACTTCATAGAAGCGGGACATTACTCAATATCAATAACTTAATTTCCTGCGCCATCAATCTCTAGATTGGACTGATATCAAGATGAGTTTATCACAATTTTATTACCGCATATGTCACTCCCACTGAAACGAAAACCATGTGGTCACACTAGTTTATATATTGTGTTGGTACTTTGGCTTTCTCCACGCTATCTCGTGATTTACCGTCTCGCCAAACGTGTCTGGCACTTTTCGGTAGATTTTAGTTGAATTAGGTAACATCCATAATTTTTATTATCGATTTGGTTACCTTATTTTGTTTGGTAGGTAACTGTTTATTTTGAAAACTATTATCTATTATTATACAGCATTTAGAAGTTTGATTTTATTTATCTTCTAAGTAATTAGTTACAGGACTATTAACTAAACTCAAAATACATTGCGGCAACTCAACTTAACAAAATATTCCGAGATTTTGTGTAATTATGCCAGATTTATATTAATTGTATTTTTTGCTTTATACTAAGATGGCTGACTATCAACCGGCCCCTATAACGGAAAGCAGTTAGTAGTACCTAGAAACACTTGTAACTTTAGAAGTCGTCATCATCATCTTAGATTTAAACCCCGAGAGAAAAGCCTGCATCTCGTTGAACGAGCCTTGCTCGTTCGCCAATCAGCCGATGTACCGGCTCACAGGTGAGGTTAGCTTAGACCCCGAAGGTCTTGGCGGGGCCCCTAAAACAGTGTCCCGAACAACAGAAATATCACTCATATTTTGCTAATCATAAACCCTAGTCAGGAGAAGTGTATTAGGTCAAATCCTGTACCTGCTATACACCAGTGATATCGCAGTTATATATATAACTATCCTATTGCAACCTTTGCCGACGACACGGCCATTATGTTGATAGGTAACAATCACAAAGAGGCTGTTGAAAAGGTCCAAATAGTCATAAATGAAGTTATCTCGTGGACTAAAAAAATGGCGTATTAGGCTCAATTAAAGCAAGTCAACTAACGTTGACTTCACAAATCAGAGAACACAGTATTTTTCTATACTTATAAATGGTAAACAAGTACTATACGCTAAAACAGCCAAATATTTTGGTATTACGCTTGTCGCTAAGCTGCGCTGGAAAGCGCATGTCAAGAAAATATTAAAATTAACACTACGCTACCAGAAAAAGTACTGGCTGCTTGAGCGAAATTCTCATATATCAGTTCATAACAAAGTCCTACTTTATAAAGAGATTTTGATGCCTGCATGGGCTTATGGTACCCAGCTATGGGGCTGTACCAATAAGAGCAATCGTCAGATAATCCAACGATTTCAGAATAAAGTGCTCAGGGACATAGTCAATACACCCTGGTACATTTGTTACTGCGATCTACATCATCGTTGATCGAATCATACAACAATATGCCGAAGCTCATGAAAAGAAACTTGATCATCATGTGAATGTCGTCACAGTGAGAAGACTGAAACGGCAAAGATGTTCGAGTTAGTGTAGTGTTTTTAGTGAGAAAAAAATAATGCAGTGATAAGTGCTGCAAACAAAGAACACGTGAACAAAGCAAGTGTTACTTGATGCATTCTTAGATTTATGTTCGTAAACATAAATCTAAGAATGCATCAAGTACTACACTAACTCCAACATCTTTGCCGTTTCAGTCTTCTCACTGTGACGACATTCACATGATGATGATAAATAAATTTCACATGAATTGCTACGTATAGCAATTCATGTGAAATTTATTTACACATTAGTCAATAGGCTAGATTGTACATAACATACATACATAACTTCACGCCTTTATCCCCGAAGGGGTAGGCAGAGGTGTATTACACACACACGATTCGCAAGTTATGTTAAGGTCCCAATGCAATAGGGGGCGAGCCTATTGCCATCTACCGGGCACATATTAAGCGAGCGATTATTAACATTTAAAATTATTTTTATTTTTTTAATTAACATTTATTAATGCACACATAACTACGAAAAGTCAGGGGTGTGTGCCCGGGGCGACTGGGGATCGAACTCGAAACCTCGTCTCAGCAGTCCGTCACGTATGCCACCGGGCTATCGCCGCTCTTTTTTCGCGTTTTTGATTGTAATATAAATAAATTATTAAATAAGGTACTTTATTACGAAAAAGAAAACCTCCTCAGGAATCACTAATAAATATGTAAATAAACACATCAATCAACCGTTCTTTGATCCATAATAAAATATAAAATATCAAAATATTCTAATTCAAATTGTTTTCAAAATAACATTTCTCCAAAGACATCACTAAAAACCATAACAGACATAAAGCCATAACGATGTATTACCTCCCATTGACACTACCATTACGCAGCGGTACTTAAAGAAAATTATTATTAGGTCATGGGTCGACCACCATACGTATGCCTTGATATTGTAGGCGATAAAACTTCGATCGTTCGGATCGAGTGGACTTATATATTAGGTATGTTAGTGTAGATGGTCATTCGTTTCTAGTAGAAGTATCGTTTTATTTTTATTGTATGAGTTAGGTTTGTCTATTGATGGGTGTCTATAATGTCACATAATCTGTGCCGTGTATAGTAGATGTCTGAGATTGAGAGGATCGTGAACTCAATCAATCGTAATCGTGCATTGGTATACCTACCTTGAGAATAGTATACTCAATTATCAAAACACGGTGACAGGTTTAAAAATATAATATGCAAAAATCACTTCGGTATTATAATGTTAGATGGTCGCATGTGAAAAGGTTGAGTATCACAAACGTATCTAGTTCAACTAGAAGTTTGTAACAATAAAAGCAAACACTGATCAACCACTTGATTTCGTGGGGACACACGGAAATATATTTACTGGTGTGGCTAACGTGACTCTGGTAGAATTTCTAGGAAAACTTAACATTAACGTCTTCGCCATTAATGATTTTATAAACATTAATTAAATGAAGAAGAGCAAATACATCATTGATAAAAGGTAAATTATAACGGGACTTTCGACTTTTCATTTGGCACGGGCGGGATAGATAGAGTCCGGCTAAGATTAGCTTGCCTCGGTTTCGTAGAGCGATATTTCTATCGTCGTACAGTTTACAAGCTAACAGTTTGATTCCTTCTTGGACTAGAATAGGTTGATGATGATGATGATGATAGTATAGTTATAAGCATTTGTGTTCATAAAATATTTAAATGATAGCCTCGGTTTTAACTGTTCTTAAAAGATTTGTTAAAAGCCGGTAAGACCTTTAAATAAAGTCACTGTTCAACAACCTTGCTTATGGTTATGTTAATACTCACCAATAGGATTTTGATTTGGTCATTGTTTTGAGAAGTTACTACGGTGTTCTAGAGCGTTCTCTTTATCGCACAGCGCATGTTACAGTTGATATCTTTTCAGAGTAGTTAATACCGTGCCTATAGTTTTAATATTTTATAAACAAACGGTTTTAACTACTCGTTTTGGCACTAGCCTTTTTTGAAAGGTGGCTGTAGACAATCTGTTAGTGATATTTCAGCTGTTGCTGCTTTTTAAAGGCACTGCTAACCACTAACCATTTGGGCCATACAAGTATTCGCCACCTTGATAGTGTAAGAAAACAGTTTCCGTCTGTACCTATTCATTTCCAAGTATGAGAGGCCTATAATCACTGCATTTTATAAGTGATTTTCATTTCTAAGCTCTAACTTGATATTTACCGTGCGACTAACGTGAAGATTTGACCGAGATATTAGGAGAAATAAATCACCAGTGATTTTATTATGGGGTCAAAAGTTCAGTAACAAGGTTTGTATATGATAGTAGGTTCACGTACGTGTACGGTTGCTTTTTATTAATGCTCAAATCAGTGGGTAGTAGGATTAGGTATGTTGCATACTGTGCTATATGAAAGGAACTTACTTCTGGCGCAGCCTAAAATGTAAAATACTCCTTCCCTTCATGATTTCCTCTGAAAATTACACAACCTCACAATTTACGTCGAAGTCGATCTTCGTAATTTGATTGAATGATCGTTTAATAAAATGAATTTAAGTTTGATTAAACTTCATTGAAATTAACCAAAAATCTATTCGGAAATGTAACAGTTGTATCAAAGTATTCAAGTATTTACGAGTTCTACAACATAATCTTTCAAGAGCATCATTATCCAAGTGTCAATTCCAGTTGCATCCTAAGCTTGCACCCCAGGTCTCCTACTTACCTACTTATTCTCTTCCTATTCATATTTGGTTTATCTTGGCTTTTACGATAGTGACTGAAATCTGACTTCCCAAGAAGAAAGCATGCGCCAGAGTCACGCCCTAACAGATTAAACTCTGGAACGGACTGGTCAACATCAGCAGGTGGACCGGACCGGCTATCAGGTGAAGTTGTTTTGAGCCTCTTTTTTTCGTACGGAAATCGCATCGCTAGCGGGGAAGGTTATGCTGGACTCGAACAAACTAACATTCAGATTCAGATACCAGGGTGTAAGGTGGCCCTTCGTTCCTTTACTCCACCACGATGACCTGCCCGAGCTGGGACTGGGCGGCCGCTATTTCTCGAGACCCAGGGTACCGTCCCCGCTCCCGCGCCTCCTTTCACCACCGTTATAGTTGCGAAAGGGCTCTCGCCTCCAGGTCTCATGGTGGATTACCGACAAGGAGACTCATCGCCTCAAAGAAGAAGGTTGTCTTGAGCCCTGAAGATTTATGTATATGAGTAGCTGTGTGAGAAGAGAGGCTACCGTAGTGCTTATCCAGCTTTTCCTCTATGTCAGGTCCTAACGCCACTAATAGCGTGCCCTGTGCTTTGTTACCCAAGTCGTCCTTGCTATTCCCTTGCTATTCTCTTCCTCGCTGTCCCTCGAATTACTTGTGGGGTTAGGTCTTAGATCCCGCTCCAACCGAGCCCAGGTGGGCTCTTTATACCTCTAAGATATTTACAACAGTCATAGCTGTAAATATCTTACTTGAAGATGAAGTAAGATATTTACAGCTTTAAATTTACGTGTAAACGTTTGCTCGTAATTCTTTACTGCACTAAACCTTACTTCCCACTGTTCTCATGTCAATCGTTGCAATTATCACGCTCTATTGGAGCATGGGTCTTTGTTTAAAGCCGTTGCCCGTGACGGCGCATCGATAGTATTGTATACGTTTTCTAGCTGTTGCAATATAAGTGCAATGGGAAGATATACATTATTTGCAGAATTAACACATTTATGTGATACATTTATATTAATGTGTTAATTGTAATATATATAAAATAATAATTTAAAGCGGCGGCGGCGATAGCCTAGTGGTGTACGTAACGGACTGGACTAACTAGATGGCAATAGGCTCTACCCCTATTACATTGGGACCTAAACATAACTGGCGAATCGTGGGTGTGTAATACACCTCTGCCTACCCCTTCAGGGATACAGGCGTGAAGTTATGTTATGTTATGTTATGTTATGTTATGTTATGTTATGTTATGTTATGTTATGTTATGTTATGTTATGTTATGTTATGTTATGTTATGTTATGTTATGTTATGTTATGTTATGTTATGTTATGTTATGTTATGTTATGTTATGTTATGTTATGTTATGTTATGTTATGTTATGTTATGTTATGTTATGTTATGTTATGTTATGTTATGTTATGTTATGTTATGTTATGTTATGTTATGTTATGTTATGTTATGTTATGTTATGTTATGTTATGTTATGTTATGTTATGTTATGTTATGTTATGTTATGTTATGTTATGTTATGTTATGTTATGTTATGTTATGTTATGTTATGTTATGTTATGTTATGTTATGTTATGTTATGTTATGTTATGTTATGTTATGTTATGTTATGTTATGTTATGTTATGTTATGTTATGTTATGTTATGTTATGTTATGTTATGTTATGTTATGTTATGTTATGTTATGTTATGTTATGTTATGTTATGTTATGTTATGTTATGTTATGTTATGTTATGTTATGTTATGTTATGTTATGTTATGTTATGTTATGTTATGTTATGTTATGTTATGTTATGTTATGTTATGTTATGTTATGTTATGTTATGTTATGTTATGTTATGTTATGTTATGTTACGTTATGTTATGTTATGTTATGTTATGTTATGTTATGTTATGTTATGTTATGTTATGTTATGTTATGTTATGTTATGTTATGCTATGCTATGCTATGCTATGCTTTGCTATGCTATGCTATGCTATGATATGCTATGCTAGGCTATGCTAGGCTAGGCTATGCTATGCTATGCTATGCTATGTTATGTTATTTATGTTAAAATACAACTATTTACACGGAATTTAACGCAATTTATTTTGTTTTAACTGTAATTATTAACGTCTTATACCCGACATAGTCGTTTGTTGGTGGCTAAACTCCTCCGTAACCACTCGCGCGATCTTAACCAATTGTACTACGGTGATAGTGTGGACACTGAGGAGTGTTTTGAAGCGAGATGGTTTCATTTTTAGTGAAACGTTGAGAAAAAATCGAGCAAAGCTCGGTCGGTCACCATAGTATGTACACCAGTATTTATGTTTAAATGCTGCTAAACAAATTATTATAGCAATACAGGCAATAATTACTGATGTGTTCCACCTGGATCTCGATAGCTTTGGCCACGTGCTTAAATTCAAATTGTTTTGATAATTTAAACGTTTTGTAGTCCAATTCAAAGTAATATATTCTTTAAATGATCTATTCATAAAGGAAAGCTTAATTAAAACATTAAATAGAGACTCATCATCGTAATGATTCAATTACATATGCCTATTGAAATATATAAACAAATAATATATTTATTTTTAATTGTGTAATCACGATATGGCTATAAAAATGTATTATGAGTAATCTGCTATTACTTAAATAGTTGCCAATTTAAAACAAGTAGGTAATTGCAAATTTTGAGAGGTGAGACGGATTTGAGTCACGTGCTTGTAATTACTTTGTAGTGAGAGGTTCTGGTAGTCGTTCATTATGATGATATACCTGTAACTTGCAGTTGGGTTTACAGGTTGAAATGTTGTACCACAAACAAAGAGATAAATTAGCAGCGAAAAAGTCATATTATTTCTCCATTATTGTTGAAATTGTCGTATTAGAGTTGTTCCGGGTTCCGCTTATCCGCTATACGGACTCAACCCCCAACCGCTAGAAGCAAGCCTGCGCCAGAGCCTCGACCGTCAATCAGTAGATGGCACCGTCTTACAGATTACCTCATCAGTAGCCTCGAAGGTCTTAGTGGTGTGCCCCCTAGATAAGAGAGATTGATAGTATCAATCAAAATATATAAGTTAAAACTACTGACTGATATTTGTGGCATATGTAGCTAGTGCAAGGTTTTAAAAGTAAGTGATTGAATAACTGACCAATGAATTTACTGATTATACTGTCGCCCAAGGTTGATAATCCAAAACCGTTTCTAAGTTAATCTTAGAAAATCACAATTTGATGACTGTTGTATCTCTTCTTTCGGAATCAAAAACGGTAGCCTCTTTTGTGATGGCTAGAATATACCTACCTACATAAATACATATGCATGTATATTTCTATAAATTTTTAAAACGTATGAACTCAAAATCTAGGATCCAGAATAACGTTCATTGTTTTCGACATTTGGTAAGAAGAATTTTCGGTATATATACACCTACCTCCGACGACACCCTACGACATATACCTACTTATTATCAATGATTGATTTGGGTTTTTTTAATTTTTTTGTTTACCGATGTAAATTATTTTCCAATTAGTATTAATTTATAAGTGAAAACTAGTAATTGGCCTTATCTGTGTAACGTTCTGTTAAATATTTTTGTATCTAGCTGTAAGCTTTCGAAAATAATAATAAAAAAATTAATCACCGCATCAGTTCCAATTGCATCCAAACCGTATGTTGGAGTCTGAGGTCCACTCTCCTGCTCTTTCTCTTGATTCTACTTATCTTGGTTTTTGCGGGGGCGACTCGGTACTACCGTCTGAATTCCCAACCCCTAGCAAGAGGAAAGCCTGCGCCAGAGCCTCGTTCATTAATCATCAGGTGAGTTACTTGTGGGTTGCTTGGTTCCTCAAAGGCGTCCTTTGAGAAACCAGGGCTGCTACGGCCTTGGCAGAACATTAACCGGAAATGCACTATTATTTCTGTTACTCAAGTATGTTTTCTAGCTCAGAACCCATTTAAAATTACTGTTATCGTATTTTGTGCAAAATAAAGTTGTTCACTGACACCCAATCCCAGACTAAGGTAAAAATACACGTTGTCCTGGATCCTGTACATATACTTGCATATGTATTTATATAGGTACATACAAATCCACCACACAAAAAGGGTCACCTATTTCAGCCAAAAGTCATCTAATTGTGTTTTTCTAAGACTATCAGTTACTTGAAAACGAATCGTCAACTGGGCGACTGTACAATTCGGCACATTACATACCAATTTATCGATCAGTTATTCAATCACTTACTTTAGGAACATTTTAGCACTACATTATGCCACAAATATCATTCAGTAGTTTGACATTCTGTATTCATCAGCTTTTGCTGTTGACTGTACACCACATATTAATTTACAAAATATCCCATACACCATGTTAAAACCATCATATAATTAAATCGATCTTAACAGCATCACAATACAATAACATTTCTTTTCCCACGTAGATATTTAGAATACGGGATACAATCGTGTTTTCAAAAACTCCGAAGAACTTTGTGGGGCCCATATACTTATACACACGTATGAGGCAGCACTAAGATCTTCGGGACCCACAAGCCGGTACAACTGTTATAATAATTGACGGTTGAACAACTGCCGCCTTACCTCCCGTCAAACGGCAGTGTTGCCACCGTGATAGTCAAAATAAGCCAAATTGTGGAAGATGGCAGTGAGAGAACAGACCCTGGGCTCCAAAGTGCAAGCTTTAGATGCAACCAGGATTAGCGTTCAGATTAAGAAGAAG
The DNA here is from genome assembly GCA_946251805.1 of Cybosia mesomella. Taxonomy (NCBI): domain Eukaryota; kingdom Metazoa; phylum Arthropoda; class Insecta; order Lepidoptera; family Erebidae; genus Cybosia; species Cybosia mesomella. The sequence goes on from OX276406.1 coordinate 9,992,643, forward strand.
ATGAGTATTTATCAAGCTTTCTGCAGGTAACTTAGTTTATGAAATTATCAAATTCAAGACACTGTACTAATAAACTGTACCTACCTAAATCTCAATAGATTCCATTTTTTTTATATTCACGTTTTGCCATTGATATGTTGTATACATATCAATGGCAAAACGTGAATATAAAAAAATTATATGGGTTTATAGTATAGAATAAAAATAAGTCTGAAAAACGCAAAGATCTTTCGTAAATGAATGTGCCTGACTAATGATCGGCACAACATAGATCTATCATATTTTAAAGATAACAGATGACATCATAATTATGAAGAAACCGCATCCTTCTTTTAATATTCACGAGGAAAGGATAAGAAAAAACCGGCCAAGTGCGAGTCCGACTCGCACTTGGCCGGTTTACACTTCGGACAGTTACACACACATTTTACCAATTTGGAAGTGTCTCTCGCGAAAACTATTCAGTTTAGAAAAAAATTACATTAGAAACCTCAATATCATTTTTGAAGACCTATCCATAGATACCACGAACGTATGGGTTTGACGAAAAAAACATTTTTGAGTTTCAGTTCTAAGTCCCCATACTTAGAACTGAAACTCAAAAATGTACCCCCCCCCCCCCAAATTTTATATCTTTTTTATTTTTGTGTGAAAATCTTAATGCGGTTCACATAATACATATACTTACCAAGTTTCAACAGCATAGTTCTTATAGTTTCGGAAAAAAGTGGCTGTGACCTACGGACGGAAAGACAGACAGACATGACGAATCTATAAGGGTTCCGTTTTTTGCCATTTGGCAACGGAACCCTAAAAAAGAAAAGTCACAAAATGTAGTATCTTCAAGAAAGCATTAAAAAGATATATTTGAAACGAATTTTGTAGGTTAACATTTTTGCAGGATTAGCGCTATAAAAATGATAAGGGAACTGTGATAAGTTTTTGTACAACAAATTGTTTTAACAACAGATGTGTAACCATAAACCACCTAATTAAATCTTGGAACTGAAGTAAGTACTTAATTCTATGACTAAATTTCAATGCCAGATATATTTATTGGTACTTATAATATATAAAAAAATTATCTATGACAAGTAGGGGTGGGCTACGTTAAGTTACACGAATATCATTAACTTGCACTGATAGAAGGATGTCTCATAAACCATTCATAATGAATTTATGGTGCCACAAAGTAAGTAGGTACATTATTTTATGATACTAGTTTTACTTCAATTTCAGTAAAAAATTTGATACTTATGCGAATATTTCTGTCATAATAACTTTTACAAATAAATCAGTATTTGTAAAATTTTCAAAGGCATTACCTAAATCGTAAATAGTGAAGTTGTTATGTGAATTACCTAATAATCGGTGACCTGACATAATGTAAGAATCTTTAGATACCCACTGTATTTTTGGACAATCTGTAGGAACCTAATCGTAGGTCTGAAATTCATAAAGCCAACGTGATTGTATATTATAGACAGATACATGAATGAAACCACATACATATATGGGCGAAATTTCCTCAACATGCGGGAAGACACTAGACTCAATTATCCCTTTACCGATGCGCGTGACCCACTGACAAAACAAGCGAAGCGATAGCCGCATCACATTGTTTTCCCATAGCCCGAACGATTCCATTCAGAATCTCATTACACTTGAAAGGGGTTACAACAAATCTGGCGCAACGTTTTCTCATGGACGTGTCTGTCGTTAGGGCAGCGTGAGGTGACCATTACTGCGTACAAAGAGTTGCCTAAAATAGAGAGCTTTTGTGAGGCGGGAAGACAAGCGAGGAACGAGGTGGGGGCGGGGCGGTCGCCGGTTGCCCGCCGGCTCAGTCGCGCCGCGCCGTACAGCCGCCTCGCACGCCGCATCACGGAGCGTGCCTCTCGGACAGCGCACGCGCACGCGAGATCCTCCCCCGCGCCGCCCCCCACACAACACGTGCACGCATTACTTGTGGAAGTCTCCACCGATGATATAGACCTCGTATTGAATAAAGTTCCACGATGCAAGAACAAAGTTCATCGAGATCAAGCAAATCTACCTTAAACTCATTGGAAAGTGCCATAATTAAACTGAAAAACAACTTGCAGATACAGGATACCAAGACCACCGATATGAATATGTTATTAGCAGCTGATCCACCGTCACCTCACACGGAAATAAAAACAAATACAAGTAAGAGCCCAAGTTCTAATACATCCACAAATATAAATTTATCTATTGCATCAGCTGCATTGTTACAAGAAAATATGTTGCAAAGATCACTACAAGGAGTAGTAATATCATTACAAAATGCAATGATGAATTCATTACAACAAGCAGCGCTTTTGCCGTCCAATTCTGCTGCAGCAGCAGCCTTGAACCTGCAAGCTTTAGAATCTTATTTAACTTTACAACGTCTAACATCTGTGTCATCAGTAAATAATACAACTCTACCTAACACATCTGAAACTAGTTCATCATCAAAACAAGACATCTTAAGGATAGCGACTGCAAGTGCAAAAATCAGTGAAATAGATGCGTCTGATACCTCAAAAGTATTCTCACCAAAAACACCTGAAGAATATCCGCTATCTGATGCAATAGCTGCTGAAGATGTTGACTTATCGGAAGAAGTGGAGGAAGATTTGGCTCTCCTGGACAATGAAGATGAGTTTACATTGGAACAACACTTGGAATCATCATCAAAAAGTTATGGATATGGTTCATCACAAAGCTTAGACAATGGATACCCAAGTCTTCTCATGAATGCAATGTATCAGCAACAAATGAATGGAAGTCCATTGCAAGCCCCCCTGTCCCCTCAAGCATCCAACTCTTCGAAATCAACGAATAGTTCTACATCATCAACAGGAAGTAGTGTTTCACATAAACAAAAGACAGGTGGGAGTGGACCCAGAACAAAGAAACAATTTATCTGCAAATTTTGTAATCGACAATTCACCAAATCCTATAACTTATTAATCCACGAAAGGACACACACTGATGAAAGGCCTTATTCCTGTGACATTTGCGGGAAAGCTTTCCGACGGCAAGACCACCTTCGAGATCACAGGTAAAAATATCATTTTTGTGTTATTTTATCCATTTAAATGACATAAAACGTAATAACAACTTAAAGTATATATTTATTGAAATTACTTATTATATAATACCTATCAACCAGTGTTAAGGATATTGATTGATAGGTATTACTGGGGTGTGTGTTGAGTAACCTCCTCGAGTGTCGCTCCGATTCCGATCCCGCTGCAGTCCGGGGGGAACGGAATCGGAGCTTCCGGTACACCCTGGGCGGCGGTCAATGGCTTCCCCTTCATAGGGTTGGCATTGATCGTCGGCCAATACCCAACGTGGCGGGAACACATCGCTCTCCGTACTCCTCTGCTTTCAGAGGAGAAAGGATGAGCGATGTTGTTAGTGGTGAGATGGCCCAGGGTCTGTCGGGGTGCGAGGGATATGCTCTATGGGTAACCTTACACCCCGGCGTCTGAGGACCCGAGACGGCGTGCGGTTTTAGTCGGTTCAAGCCCGACATAACCGCCCCCGCTGGCCGGCGGGGGGGTATCCGAAGGGATTTCCGCACGAAAAAAAAAAGATATTACATACTATTTTAATTGAAATTACTACCACTAACGTATTAATAAAAAAAATTACCCTACCATATGCATTATTTGTGATTCATTACGCTATACCTACTCTTTTATGGGTTAACTAAAATTAGTAGAAAAACAGATGAAGTTCATTTATGTTTCTAACCACAAAAGATCCCCGTGGCGTAGCTCTCAAATAAGATAAAACAATCTTATAGCCGTGTCGAGAAACATTTTAAAGTTCATGATACTCATTTTTCGATATCAATAAAATATTTTGGTCGTCGAGTTTCAATGCGAAACGTTATGAGAAACTTTTGAATAATGGTAAGGAACGAATAAAAATATTTTAAAACAAAAAGGGTTAAGTATGGACCGAGCAGATGGTATCGACAAGTATTTCGTCACGCTCGTAAATTATTTCACAAAACCGCCGCTAATCCCACGAGACGATGTTTTAATTTTGGCTTTATATTTTGTTTTCTTCCCGACTTCTTCGCATTCCTTATAAATCTCTGTACGTATCTTCTTTCATATCAGAATATTTATCTTTTAAATGATTCTACAATGCTATCGAATAAGATATACATTACCATTACAAAATTTGAACTCCAAACATTACAAATATCGAACACAATAAATATGATAGGTAATACTTAACAACAGCTTTCAATCTATTTCTTCGCTTATCTCCTCGGGATCCCCACTCAAAAAGAAATAAAGGTGTTGAATTTTTACACCTGTCTCTCGGCGATTTCCTTCCAAATCACCGTATCTCTGTGGCAATAAAATAAATTTCGTGTAGACGCCGGAGGGTTAACCCGAGCTCGGCCCGGCCCGGCCTGTCGATGTTCAATCGATGTCCGTTGACACGGCACATTATAATGGACCGAAGCGGGCCTTCGACGGGTTTTAACAAAGCACGTGGTGATCCTGACGTGAGGATTAATATGGATGACAAAAAAGTAAAAAAGCTCGGTAAATAACTTGCGCATACAAAATCAAATGTCGATGTTCGAGATGTCCATATTTTTTTGTGTAGATCGAAAGGATAATGGACTTAAATTAATTTGTAGTTTGTATAGTAATTGTATGTCTGTAAGAATTGCGCAGGTATTTTTTATTCATGCACGATTTATTAATTACTAACGTTAATTAGTATAGAAAACATGAATTTCATACGCCATCGGTCCACATTGGGAGATTAATTAATCAGTGTTGTCGCGTTGGTTCGAGTTAGGCCTATCGAGGCGCTTGCGCCGGTGTCACGGTACGCTTGAATGCGCGCGCGCCGAGCCCATCTTAATAATCACCAATGCATGTTTAAATATTGAAATTATTATTTCATTCATCATCTTGTAATCCAACTTTATCGTCACCGATCCAACTAATCCCAACGATTATTACATGTATTACGTTACTTTGAAGGCTTCGTAATTTCCTTCTTTTGATTCTGTTTGTTTAAACGATACGGAAATAATTTTCTTGAATTGTATACTCGAACGCTGATCCCTCGTGCTGTGTTATTATTGATTACACGTTACCCGGTGTGTTAATTATACGTTGTATAGTTAAATTTAATTTGAAATCAGTTGCTATCAACATTTGTGAGAAACATACCGAATGTTTTATTATAATTAAAACTTACCTCTTCATAATTATATATCAAGCTTTTTGGGTGTAAAGTAAATGCAATAATATATAATTTATAGTTGTTTTAACGTTATTTGCCTCGGTGCTTTTTAAATCCTTTAATAATTTAGTTTGAAATTAACAAGTGAAAGATGCATTTTCGAAAAATTTTAAACCAAAGTGAACAAGTGAAATAATTTATTAACAATAGCCCTTGGGCTCTTGTTCGCTCCCTCACTGCTCCAACAAAGTGTTTTGAACACGAGAGCTAACATTTCATCACCTATAGACATGACGTATTTATGGAGCTCAATTTGCCATAATCTAAATAACGTATTGCATCGACAATTAATAAAACTTACACCACGGACATGTACAAATTAGTCATGACATTATATAAACATAATATGGTTAAAATATAAAAAATCTTTAAGGTCCTTGTATAGTTTATTTTGATTTTCTTTAATTATTGTCACATAATATAACACAATTGTGTTCATGTATCTTTATGTATTTATATTATCTTAAAAAGGTAGAGGCTTCCAAGCAAGTAAGAAATACTTTTAGATGAATTCACTAACTCAATCCTAACTCTTTAGATATTATTTATAATATTAATTACAAAAAAAATAATTCTACAAAAATCCGCTTTGAAATTTAGCAACATAATGAGCTCTAATAAAAATACCTCTATTCCAGATACATCCATTCGAAGGAGAAACCATTTAAATGCTTAGAATGCGGAAAAGGTTTCTGCCAATCAAGAACATTAGCCGTCCACAAAATATTACATATGGAGGAGTCCCCTCACAAGTGCCCAGTTTGCAGCCGAAGTTTTAACCAAAGGTCAAATTTAAAGACCCACTTACTCACACATACTGACATCAAACCCTACAACTGCTCGTCTTGTGGAAAGGTTTTTAGAAGAAATTGTGACTTAAGACGTCACAGCCTTACACATAACCTTGTTGGTATTTCTTCAGTGAATACTTCTCCAAGTGGCAGCAACGGAAAGAGTCCTCTTCTTAACCCAAACTTTCCAATAGATAGTTTAGATACAGAAGATGAAAACTAATAACTAAGTTTAATAGTGGCAAATGCAAAAAGACTGATTTTTACTCCTATAACGGTGCCTTCTAGAATTAAGTGTAGTGCTAATTTATGCCATAAAACTTAAGTTTGGAATCCAAATTTATTATTCTTAAGAATTCTTCATCTTTGAGATTAAATTCTTTTTCAGTGGTGGTTTAGTAGATGGTGGTTTACTAGTTCGGCAGTGGCATATAGGGTTTAGTGATAACTCTTGCAATATCCTTACGATGTTTGGGTTTAGTATTATTTAGTTGGAGCTTTCTAAAAACTTGTACATTTTCTGATCTCATTTTGTATATGTAAATATAGCTTATGGACTAAGTCAATTCCTGTGTCCCGTCCACTTAAATATTTTTGTAAAAAGTATATTTTTGTATATGAGAGCTGTATAAAATAATTGTCTTCCTGTATTTTGAGATCCTGATGAATTAATTCTATTTTGATTTCATCTTGGAACTTTGATGTATTATTCAAGATCTTGTTTAAATTTTATTTGTATTGTAATTAAATTGATGAATTTTGGCTATACCTTTTATTTCACAATTTAATTTTATGGAACATTTTAGGTACGTACTGATATACTTCATTATATCAGTTCCTAAAGTGGGTATAACTATGCATAAGTGTATATAACATTTTCGGCTTATACCCTAATTTTAAGATAGGTTCTATGAAAATACATATTATAAATAGATTCAGTACTGATCACTGATAAAATACAAGAAACTACGATATACCATGGGGTCTATAGATACACAGATATGGTAAGGTAAGAGAGGTGAGTAAAAAATAGTGATTATTAATAGTGAGTAAAACATGTAGTTATTTTTGTGGGTTGTTTTAGATATTCATAAAGTAAAATAGTACTTTTGCAGATTCTTTTGAAACAATAAATCGTTGAACCTAATAATAAAAAGCAATAGTATCCGACTACATCGTACGTTAAATAAAATCTCTTCCATGATATTCTTAACAGAAACAGGTTTCCAGATCAAAAAGTTGGTCAATTATATAGGAAGATAATAGTTTAAAATCAAACCAATCGCATCTGGAAATAAATATGAAACCTTTAACTTACTAATAAAATGGTCATGATATAAGGATGATTGACATTTTGACATAAAGCGTACTTCTTTTTTTCTATTTATTAATACCTAACGTCCAATATGTATAATGTGGTTCAGTCAAAATATACATATGGTACTGCCTTCTCCAGTTATTAACATGTATTAGAATCCTTTACATACAATCTACAGGAACGTCATATTTTTAACACATTTTTTTCCTGCGTAATGATACGAATGATCCGATAATTTAATATCATCCGAGATTCATTTTAATATCATTTTCAAGGGAACCAAAATAGTCGCCCAAGAAGGGTTTAATTTTATTTCAGTAGAAATGTCTTATGTGTAAGTGTATCAAGTGGCAATTAACAAAAGAAATAAATACTAATGTTTATGACCTCTACTTAGCGGACACTATATTTCTGCGCATCAAATCACTCTTTCAATAAAAAATTTTGTTTAGAACTTAGGTACAGCACAATCATTTTAGTAATATTTAAAAATTATTAATCGAAATTACTCATTTGCATCAGGAAAATTAAATTGTGCCATGTACCACTCACCTGTATTGTTCAAAACTTACGGCTGTGTAGGTCTGAAAATCATTTTCTTAGTAGTTTTCTACAAACTTTTTTTTGGTGGGTTCACTTCACAGGGTAATTTTTTTCACGGACCTGTAGTCTATATTGTTATTCTCTATATTGTTTATTTTGTCTATTTTGTTATGTTAATTTTGTTAGTGACTATAGCCATATTCAAATATTTTAATAATGACGCTCTATTAGATTGACTATCTTTTAGTTTTTTGCACTCTGAAACTTTCTGTAGAGTACAGGTGGCCACGTATCTTATAACCTAAGAAAGCAATAATTAGCCACACCCTTCTGATGTACCTAATGATTACTATTGTCGGGCTCGATGATTGTCATAAAATAATATGCCATTCCTCAAGTGAATTATGTTACCCGATTCTAAGGGTTGATCAGCTTGAGATGACTAGTGACAAATTGAAGTGGAAGACGTAAACAAGTAGTGCCGATCCCACGTAATAGAAATAATGAGAAGAGATGATTATCAATTACCGATGATTGGTTTCATAAGATCACTCGTAATTCTAAGTCTTCTCAAAGTTCAAATTTGTATTAGACAGCACTCTCTAAAGTAATGTATCATAATGATACGAAAACATGAGAATTTCTTTGAACATTAGGTAGCATTGAATGAGGGGTGTGTGTTGGGTAACCTCCTCGAGTGTCGCTCCGATTCCGATCCCGCTGCAGTCCGGGGGGAACGGAATCGGAGCGGCCGGTACACCCTGGGCGGCGGTCAATGGCTTCCCCTTCACCCCTTCATAGGGTTGGCATTGATCGTCGGCCAATACCCAACGTGGCGGGAACACATCGCTCTCCGTACTCCTCTGCTTTCAGAGGAGACAGGATGAGCGATGCTGTTAGTGGTGAGATGGCCCAGTGTCAGCCGGGGTGCGAGGGATATGCTCTATGGGTAACCTTACACCCCGGCGTCTGAAGACCCGAGACGGCGTGCGGTTTTAGTCGGTGCAAGCCCGACATAACCGCCCCCGCTGGCCGGCGGGGGGGTATCCGAAGGGATTTCCGCACGATAAAAAAAAAAAAAAAAAAAAAAAAAAGGTAGCATTGAATGAAAATTGAACCCTTCCAAGTAAAGGGAATCGGTACAGCTACAAAGTCTTGTTTCTACTTGTAATAGGTACTTTGGTTTGAATCTTAAATCTAAAAGGTTGAAATTTCAGAGTACCATAAGTAAAACTTTTACTAACAGCTGGGGACTATTTTAATCCGTGCCTCACTTTAACCTTATTCGTTTCTTGAAGAATCAGCAAAATGAAATATCGCTCATTGTCACAATCTACCAGGTAAGTATATTAGCTACCCTATTTCTATAACTTTAAACAGTCCAAAAGTTTTTATTTGTTAAAATGGTCAAATCAATTCATTTGGTCAAATTCTCATAATCATATCTCATCTCATAATCATCATAAACCAATTATAAAGTTCTAACCAGAGCCCCACATGATAGCTAACTTTAGGTTCATTATTCATGCACATACAGTAATGTTCTGTAGGTAAATAAGGGGATGCCATGATCCCTGTATCAAAACATCATATGCTCTTATAAGTGAATCTGTAAGAACCGGAATTATACCATTTACGAATGATAAAAATATTGGACAAGGAAGCCAGAGTACTAACAGTGAGCGTAATTAGATATTTCATTATCCAAAACTTTGCTACGATGACAATTATTAAATATAACAGCTATAAACAAAATACTTATTCCAATATCTTCTGTTTTCGATATTACTATAGCCTCAGAATTAAAATTGATGATAGAACATTGAAATTGCTTTATTTTAGTGCCGTGCTTTTACTAGCATATCCATAATGGGATGACTCAGTCGAAAAATTTCAACTTCTTGCTTAGTATCTAAACATCAGGATGTTGCGTTTCGTATGGTTTGTGAGAGAGAGACCATACTGTTTTTCTTTCCATTTTTGTATTCTCCTTTTTTCACTCTGAATTTTGCAGTTGGCAATCCACAAATCAAACTTCAAATTTTACAAACATCATGTACAACAGACATTTACTGTTTCTTTGCTGCACCACAGAATATCTGTAAAACATCAGATTTGAAATATCGGATTATGTCATTTAGCCTCATATACAAGAATTTAATTTACAAATTAAACCCCTTGAGCCCTTTATTACGTTTTCCTGTGCTATTTATCTTTATGTTAGGTAGGTAACTTACCTGCAATTTTATTCCTTATAGCAGGTATAATTAAAATTTAGAGTGCAATAGTGAAGCTCAATAGAACTGCCAAACCCATGAAAATAGTAGTGGGTAAAAAAAAAAATAGGCTAGCATAGTGACTAAGGTGTCGAATTTGTGATCGAGAGTTGGGATCATGTCGGGCCGTTGTATTTGCAACATAAACCCACTCTTCCTCCGAGCCTTTTAACAACATAGTTGAAGTTGACTTTCAGTCGAACTACAAAACGGCCGATGTTCGTTATTTTCCGTGAAGCGACTGCCATCTGACCTACAACCCACTGGTGAATTCAAAGTTCTGTTATTAGAACATATCGGATTTTAAGGCTCCAACACTTGCTAGTATTCTATAAAATTATAATTGTCCATTTTACTGGCACATTGGCGCAGTTAGCAGTAATAGGGGCAAAAACATTGTCATAAAATGGATTTCGAATGTGATTTGATTCAGGCAATAAAAATCACTATACTTGGTTTAGTCTGGGCCTGGTTTCTATTTTAAAGCATAATATTTAAAAATGGTATTTTTAAATGAATCCACTAAAACAATATCTGTGTTGTTACTATCTACTAATAGTAAGACTGTTACTAGCTAGCACGGATAACGAATGATAAAAAAAAAACAATCACAAATATCAACACTTCAAAGCTCTATAGATTAAAACCCGTAAGCTGTAAATCCACCTATGAATGCCGTTAATTAAATGAAATGTTCCAAAATATTTATGTTTAAAACATACAAAAATATTTTACAGTCAAACAGTGGAGTAACTGATCAATTATGTTGGCTACCTTACCAGCTGATATTCATAAATAACTCATATTCTTAATTATCCTAATTCCTAGGCATAGTATCCCGAGGGAGCCATCTCATTTTAGTCGGTTTGAATCCGACATAACCACCCCGCTGGCCGGCGGGATCTGGAGGGATAACCGCACGAAAAAAAATAAAGAAGAAAAACAAGGTAAGGAGAATCAAACCTACAACTCGCGACTCAGCTTGGTGATCACGTAAATGCGTTATAATGTACTTGTATAGTGTCAATCACCGTATAAAGATCACAGAATACTTTATTATTTATATTATATTTTTATAACATGATATAAGTTCTAGTCTTAGTTAAGAGATGGCGTTAATGGTCGCATTACGTAATATGCGTATTCGCATGAGAGGTCTTTATAAGACATGTTAATCAAAACCCTATAGCTTGTAATGATGCTGTTTAGATGAATGATAAGGTAAAAACATTGTCTTAAAATAATGGCTTTCGAATGTGATTTGAATCAGGCAATGAAACTCACTTACACCTAGTTAAGTCTGCGTCTGGTTTCTATAAATAATTTATCAATCAATCTATCAGCTTATTGCAGTACCTACACTGCTGGACTTAGGATTCTCTCAATGTGTTCCATAGTACCCGATCCTCCACCTGGCGCATTTAATCTAGCTTCCTTTTTCGTCGCATAAATTATAATACTTACTCGTAATAAATTGGTCAGAAACATAATATTTAAGAACGGGTATTTTGAATGCCATGACTAGAAAAATATAACTTTTATTACGTAGATAAGCATCTAATGCAAAAAGCGCTCTCTTTTATTTTATCGAGATCTCATAAATTCTTAATAGAGTTCCATATCACATCTGTTAAATGCAACCTTTTTATTAATCGCAACAGATGCATTACTACGTATAATAGACGTAAAAGTGGTAATTATAAAGGCAAGACGAAACGCAACCATTAGCAACAAAGGACAACTACTGAGCTTGAAAAATCGTTTCAATTCAACACCAAATCGATGCATAATTCACACGAATAAAAAGACTATCTGATTCAGTCCCACACAAAGGCCCTTAAGAGTGTATCAAAATGACATAAAGCTCGATTCTTTTCTTATACACAAAACACGTTTATAATGGGCCACATGTCTCACTTTTTTTTGGATATTTTGGAAATAGATGATGTGTTAAAAAGGTAACAAATTGTGATCTTTTCTGTTGTATATCTTTGCTTTTTAAGTAACGGTCGTGTTACATGACTATCGATTCAAAATTTGAGAATTCGTTGCGGTTTTCTCGGGCTTTGATTGGCTGGCGTTTCGGTTACTTTGAATAGTTCTAATTACAAACAGGTGTTGGCGTTGCTAAAATTTTGGATATTGATGGCTCGGCCATGACCGAGATTTCACGGATACGTCCGAAATATGTGGGATAGTCTGTGAGATAGTGATGATTTATGTAGGTGCTAGTAAATTCTTAAAGTAAACGAACAGATTTACTGTGTTGATAAAATCGTGAGGTATGCCTTCAAATATAACGCATCTTTTTACCACTCTACTCATCCATCATCTCAGCGTTAATCCCGGTTACATGCTAAAGCTTGTATTTTGAAGCCTGGTGTCCGCTTCTTCTTCTGATGTGGTGTATCTTAGATTTCACGGGTGCGACTGCTGTCTGACTGAGAAGCTCCAGAGGAAAGCCAGCGTCCCAGCCTCGTCTGTTTGTCAGGATGTGTACTAGCTTGCAAGTGAGATTTGCTTGGTCCCCGAAGAACTTGGTGGGGTACAATACATCCACGCTCCGTATACTTACCTGCTGCACATGTTGACAAACGACCAAAAATTAAAGTTCTAAATAGGATATTATTCAGAAAGTGAGGCTTCCCCAAACAATGACAGAGATCAAAAACATAAACATAGAGTGCCTTTTCATTAAACTTAGTGACAACATAATAATGCCGCGCCCTTATAGCTGTAAATTATTCACAAATTACGTACCTACCCATAGGGATTCTTGCTGCGTTAAACAAATTCAACTTTTTTTGTAAACATTGTCAACGATACCGAAATTACTCTGTCACAAAGGATTACGCACAAGCTGTGGCACAAGTAAGAAAGGTCGAGGTGTTTGAAAAATATTTGCTTTTGGCGTTTCGAGTGTGCATTATGTCGTTTTTATTCGCGACCACACACGCTCAGTGCAAAAATAAAAAAATATACAAAAAAATGTCGGTGTGAAATTATATAAGGTGTTTTGACAATGGTGAGCGTACGTGAGTTCGAGACGTTTCGTATTTTAAACACGGTTTCGCGGCGGCCTGTTTATCTTTAAGTTTCGAACAACATTTCGTAGTTTAAAACAATGACTGGGGTGAATCAAGCGGCTGGACCAAACGAGATATGTACTATTTAGTACCTATTGGGTACTATTCAGTACCTATGATGAAGTAGTTAGCAGGTACCTTTGCGTTAAGAAATCTATTAAAAAATAAAATGGCCAGCCATTCTGATTCCACTTCCAAGTTGAAGGTTGGCTGACCACTTCCAAGTTCTCATAGTTTTAGCGTTGTATAAGCCGCGGTGTTAATCTTGATTTAGTACCTACCTGCTAGGTACCTAGGGGGCCATCTCGAAACTGGAGATGGCCCAGGGTCAGTCGGGGTGTGAGGGATATGCTATATGGGCAACCTTATACTCCGAGACGGCGTGCGGTATTAGTCGGTTCAAGCTCGACATAACTGCCCACACTGGGCGGCGGGAGGTATCCGAATTTAATATTCCGCACGAAAATAAAATGGTACCTTAACATATATTTTTTATAGAACTTCAAGAAGCTCTCATAAATTTTTATTAATAAAACGTTAAAAAGCCTGCACATAAATTATTTACGTTTATTATTATAATTATTTACGCATATAAATGCTAACAATGTTTTTGCAGGCGCTTACGAACTTTAACTTTATTCAACATTTTATAAATAAATTTTCATATAGCTAGCCGTTTTATTTCGTTGATAGATTTCTTAACGCAAAGTTTCCAAATACTTCATCATAGGTTCTGAATGGTACCCAATAGGTACTAAACAGTACATATCTCGTTTGGTCCAGCCATCCTGACGGTCACACAACAGTTTGATTTACCCCAGTCATTGTTTCAAACTACGAATTGTTGTTCGAAACTTAAAGATAAACAGGCCGCCAGGAAACCGTGTTTAGAATACGAAATATCTCGAACTCACGTACGGATTTCCAATTCCTACTCCACCTTTCCATGATGGCTTCGGTGGCAACTCACCATATAAAAAAAACTCAGCTATATGTGAGTTTCCCATTTTTCAAATCCTTAGTGGTATGTTCACTGCATGGGTGAGTTCACTACATCCAAATATAGAGGTGGTCAAATCAAGCAACTTTTACGGGAGCAACTACCTACTTTCTAACCTTCCAACCCCAAGCTAAAAGATTGCGCCAGAGCCTCGACTATCAATGAGCGGATATAGAAGTTCACTGATGAGGTAGGCTTGGACCACGAAGCTCCCACACCCACAATAATGAGCTGGACCCCATACCCCACTTCATTACATAGGATAGGTACATGAGGGTGTAGCCGAAGGGATTCCCGCACGAAAAAAAAAAAAAAAGGTACATGAGGGTATATGCGGAATACCTGCTAAACAGCCATACTTTTCTAACAATATTTGATAATCTTTGTTAGTAAAAGTGTTATAAGTCTTGGCACCTTACTAAACCTAAATGAAGTTCATTTTGTAATTTATTATGTTATAATTAATATTTTAACGTTAATAATGAATATAATATAAGAAGACACTATGATGATGATGTATAATCCCTGCATACCAAATGTACCTTAGCTTTTCGGGTAACTACCTCAGGAAGTATTTATTCTTAAAACTCTCAACAATTTAGTTACTGTCTAAATATTATGGTATGTACGATTAAAGGTCGAGTATCTTAAGAAATACCTATGGGTAGGCGGGACAGGTTGATAAGAGTTCGTTTATCGTCTATATCAATTCAAACCGCTTTTGCCCCCATATTTCTTTTTTGGAAGCTAACCGCACTCAATGAAAGTGAAACGTGTAATAAAACCTCTATACTATGGGAAAGGTACCCACAAAATTCTGTCCTCTAAATAATAATCAAGATCGTTCTCAGCGGGTGTTTCAAAGCGATTATATTTCAACAATATGTCAACATTGGTTGATATATAAAATCATAGCATATGGATTTATTAGAGGAAAGTAACCAAATATGGAATAGTATCCCAAATGTGGAATATCTAAATTTTTCGAAAAAAATCTTAGAGGCACTAAGTAGTGAACTTCCATCTCTTTCAATCACTTCTAACATGTATATAATATATATATTATATACACACCACAGATATTAGCTAACTGGCTACCTACATAAATTTTGTTATTTTGGACGCTATTACATAAAAAGCAAAACAAGAGGTCATATGTAGACAAACTCTGCAGATACGGAGTACACTACTACTACTACTTATAATTAATAAATACAATACAAGACAGTTAGTACGGTAAACGGTCGGTAGCTTAGTGGTTAAGGAGTCGACCCTACGATCGAGAGGTCCGGGGTTCGAATCCTGGCCATTACACTACCGACGTGAACCCACTTTTTGCTAAACAGCAATTTAGCTTAGCTGGAGGGGTTAGGGGAATATTAGTAATTTCGGTTACTAATATTCTTTAAAAAAAAAAAAAAATAATTAAAAGTTTTGATTATTTTTATTTATGCTTAAAGAACCAAACGGTATTCCATATTTGGTTACTTTCCTCTACGTAATCATAACGTAGGTACCTTTTTTTTTTCGTGCGGAAATCCCTTTGGATACTCCCCCCCCCCCTCCCGCCGGCCAGCGGGGGCAGTTATGTCGGGTCACGCCGTCTCGGGTCAACCATAACGTACCTATTAAAAAGTATAAATGAAGCCTGTTGATATCCGACCTAAATTTTATATGGGGCCTCTGCATAACTCTGCATTACTGGTGGTAGAAATTTGATGACACAAATTTGTCACAAAATTCGGCCGGGTGGGTACCACCGTGCACGATTGCGAAAAACCCTCCATAGTAATCCAATTTCGGTTTGATTGCGTTCAGGGGTCAGTAAGTGCATAGCCGGGCCGGGGGATTGTGGTCGCAGCACTAGTGGGACCGGTGGGTGTCACGCGGTGCTGCGACGACAATCCTCTTCTGATAAGGCCGTCAAGCTGAGTGCCACCATTGTTAACATGGTACGTGTATGTAATGGTGGCCCTCTTTCCTGAGACTTTACCTTCAGCTTACCATCAGGCGAGGTGAAGTCAAATTGACGTGTCCTAATTATTAAAAAAACACCTTTGAAGCTCAAGCCAATCACACCTGCAAGCCGGTAAACCTGCTGATCGATAGACGGTACTCTGGTGCAGGCTTTCCTTTCAGGAATGGGGGTTATAAATATCTATCTTATTAAGGAGGAATCAGTGTATAAAACAAATGGGTTATAGGTTTGTGTTGGTTCAAGCCACCATTAGATGTGGTGGCAATCGGCAATATGACTACATAAATTATTTTATAACTCATGGTCCATTGTATACCAGTGTAAGTGTAACTATTAAGTTATAAAAGTGGGTAGACAAATGCACAATAGATTACTTATTAAACCACCTCATTATTTTTTTTTAGATATAAAGATTGTATGAAGCTAAAACGAGTCAGTAGTACAATCTGTACTCTTATTCCTATAAGCGTAAGGAACGGTGGTTTAAGTTCTTAATATCTGGCCTTATAATCTAGACCATAACTTAATACGAAATCATCCACTTAAATAATAAAATGCATCAACAGATTCTAGAAATATTTTAAGTAACATTGTCCACTATCTAACTCGTAAGAATAAAATTACAATAAATAATACTAAAAACTAAAACAAGATATTGTACTATTCAAATTCAACCCCTATTATTTTGAGCAAACAGTTTATTTTCGAATGAAGTGATATAGAGGTTTATTCCAACACTTGATTTAAGTAAGCATAAAACGTATGTAATTTTATTTATTTTAATAGTAAAGCTTCAGCGTGTTATCACAAATATGCGAATTAACGGTGACAATTGTGATTACAAACCGCATTGGTGTTCGAGGTTTAAAGCTAAGTACCCGATATGCGTATAAACTGCATTTTGTAGATATGGCACTGAATTGATATGATTTTAATGCCTATGTAGATGTAAATAAAGATTTTTATTTTAGATACAGGAGTCTATTTTTTTACATATATGTCTTCCAACCTAATTAAGAAAGGTATTTAACTGCAATCTGAGTAGGTAGGTAGGTTCTTGTTCATTCATATTCTATAAGATTAATTTCTACTTGCATTTGTAGTTCGCGAATACTACCTTGTCAGCCTTCATTAATGAGCGACGTAATAATTTAGACACTAATAAAAAAACAAATATTTATAAATCAAAATGAATCGCCAAATATGTTGCTAAGCACAGAACTCGTGAACGGCTTATTTATTTTTTCATATAGTCAGAAGGGAATTTTGCAATACAAACTAATCTTTATGCCAATTAGTCTTTGATGAACGATGATCTGATAATAACAATATCCTAGTGCTATCACATACTAGATAGTATCTACACATTTTCCCATACATACCCTTGTGTTTCAAATTAAATAGCAGGTTATATTTATGGACATTTGGTATCACGACTATTTTAATTTGACTAATCTATCGGCAAATCGAGGCAAACTATTTTTATCATAAGTAGTAAGTACTACGTAAATTATAAGAAAAAGTACATAATTGTCGTTTCGAGACGTTAAAGCAAGCAGTAGATAGAAGAAGCAAAAATTAAAATTCAGAAATCACATTTCATCTAATTTTACATTCTATACACTTACTGCAAACGGATGAAACATTGTGCTAGTGTGTCCATCAAATAGGTAGGTACTGCAAATAAAAAGATTAGGCACAATATTGAATTTATCCGCTTCTATACAGGTGACTGATCTATGGCCGCGACCAGTGCTATCGTGTCGCAGCTGACAGTAACGGCGTCGTCATGATAGCTCGCTAGATAGCGCCCGCACACGTTGCGCATACGCACTCGCCAAAGACAGGTTTGCTCCGCGTAAATTTCAATTCAATATTATATGGATTGAGAACTCTTTCGATTTTGATAGGTACCTATATATACCTATCAATCTAGGATCAATCTCACTAATTTCATCGCAATTAACTAATTGCGATGAAATTAGTGAGCTCACTGGTTCCATGGAACTCCATGGAACCAGTGAGTTTTTTTTATATCACCAGTTCCATGACCTTTGGCAATAGAACTAGTGAGAACGAATCATTCTCATTGATTTCAGTGTAAATTTGTGCCATGGAACAGGTAGTTACTGAGATTTTTTTTCTCACTATTTCCATTGCCATGCCCCATGGAGCTACTGAGAAAAAGTCTTTCTTTCTTTCTTTTACAAAAAGTACCTACTTTTTAGTTATTACATAAAATGAAGTGGTGATATTGAAGGTTAAGGTAAGGTTAAGTTTAATAAGTTGAGAATAACGTGATGGCAGGAAACAAAATATAATTTAGTGATAAGAAGGTATAACTAGCATTCTGAAATTATCCTTTAGCATAGGTAAAGTTTCGAGCATTTAAATTTAGATACAAACCACACCGGGGTGCTTGGTTGGGGACCTCCACGCGGTGCACCCTGGGCAACGGAGACAGCAGCGCCTCTCTCCTAGGGTGGGAGAGACGCTGCCGCCTACGGCCAACGCCGACCGAGGCGAGGACGGCCCTGTTTACGGCTGTTCAGAAGCTTTCCACGTGTCCCTCTGATTAGCAGATGGCACAGTGGAGAGCAAGTAAGGGGGCCATCTCGAAACAGGAGATGGCATAGGGTCAGTCGGGGTGCGAGGGATATGCTCTATGGGTAACCTTACACCCCGGCGTCTTAAGACCCGAGACGATGTGCGGTTTTAGTCGGTTCAAGCCCGACATAACCACCCCCGCTGGCCGGCGGGGGGATATCCGAAGGGATTTCCGCACGAAAAAAAAAGGTACTAACTACACCAGACCACACTTTAAAGCTCAACCCTAACTCTACTTTTCTTTTTAATGCGTGACACAAACCTAACTAGTAATATGTGGTACAAGCCTAACTATACTTTCCTTTTCAATATGTGTTAGATATCTACGTGCAGTATAATATATGTAATAAGTATCTAACACTACAGCAGAGTTTGGCATAAGCTTTACTCTGTTTAATTTATTTTTGATGTAGGTATGGCATAAACCTAACTCTACTTTTTTTAAATGTGTTGTGTAGATCTACAAATGATTTTAACATTTTTAACCCAGAATTTTGCTACACCAACCGACTAAAAGTAAGATAATTGAATAAAAATACAGATAATATCACAGAAAAGATACAAAACAACCAAGCCTAAAGTCCTAGTATCTACTATGTACTAGGTTATATTAATACCTCCTGTGCTATCAAACGATTTTTGAACTGAAATGTACCTATTATTGTAGGTTAATTATAAAAATCAAGTCATACCATAATCTCTTTTAACTCTATCAACAATCTTGATGTGAACGGCATCTGATACGATTAAATCGCATTCGTCCTTACAAAAACACCTTTATGGTTATTGAGCCCTTATCTGTAAATTTCCGTTTTCAATGAAATCCCTTAATAAAAACAAAACAGGAACAGTAAAACATCCGATCTCTATTATCTGAGTAACTCAATACTTAATACGAAACGTTGTAGTAGGCGTTGGGCGGGGCTCAGACTCTCCCCGCCTCTTAATGTTCATGCTGTGTGATGATTGGTGGAGAGAACTGGCGATGTGCAAACGCATTGAGCCCGCCGCGGCCGAAGAATGCAATTGAATTGAGGCGCTCAATGTTCTTTTATGAGAACTACGGGTAATCGTTCTATTAAATGCACTGTTCCTACGATCTGTAACAAATTATTTGTTGTGAATTGCTATAGTAATGACTTACTATTATACAATCATATACTTAACTACTCCGAATGACAAGTGTAATCAAAAAAAGAAAAAAAAACAGAATTCAAGGCAGGTAGAGCACAATGGAATCATTGCTCAAGTCTGGAGCAGAGTGATTGTGAAAGAAAAACACCACTCCAAATTCAAATAAGACCATACCTAGTTACTGGGGGCGTATAGCACCCCCTTTAGGACCAACCCAAGCTCACCTTCCAGCCGGTACACCTGCTGATTGATGCACGAGGCTCTGGCGCAGGGTTTCCTCTCAGGTTGCGGAGGTCAGACATCAATAGCTCTGCTAAAAGCCGTATAAGCCAAACCAAGAGTAGGAGAAGGAGTAGGCGGTACCCAGATTCCGAGGTGAAAACCTCTCATGCAATCGGGAGCAACGCTATAATGATGATGATAAGTGTTTATTTCTTCCTACCTATACCTATCCTACATTCAATGAAATTTCGAACTAATTAGTATGCTAACTTTTAAGGACTTACGACATAAGTACTTAAGGGACTGGTCACGGGTTCTAGTCCTGTCCTGGATGTTCTTGGAATTCCTTACCAGCACACGTGTTTCCTCCTTCCGACAGTTTCAGGTTCTTAAATAGGGCGTGAAAAAGTTTCCGATGAGGCCATTAAGCTGAGGGCCAGCCTTGCATCATTATCGGTGTCTGAAATGCTGACCCTCATTACTGAGATTTACCTTTAGCTTACCAGCTTTCAACCCGCTGAGTTTCTTGCTGGAGTCTTCTCAGAACAAAGCCGCGTTTCGAACCGGTGGTCCATTTGCTAAACATTAAACTTTTTGTAGGAGTGTCGCCTTCGCTGGTACTGCCACGTTATGCGGCAACCGCCAGGTTACGTGGTTAAGAAAGGTCTAGGCATGCCACTTCCGCCGGGTCGTGGTAGGAAGGGGTGATACAAGAAGGGCTAGTTTGAGGTCGTTAGGAATGATATGCGTGCCAATGATCTTACTAGGTACAATGGATGCCCAAGATCATGCGAAGTCGAGAAGAAAAAGCAGGAAAGCGAACTTTGGGCTCCGAGGTGTATGGCCAAGACCGAGGCCTCTGATGTAATCGGGACACAACGCTCAGATGATGATGGTGATATTTTCGAAATCTATATACCTAGATATATAAAACAAACTCGTGTCAGTAATCACCGGGATAAACTCAAGAAAGGGTTGACCGTTTTTCATAATCTTTGATTTTTTTCACTTGTCTCAGCCTATACCTACTGTGCCTCTTTGTGGTTTTTTTCGACAAATTTCCACGGTTACTTCCCTGCCTGCCAGCACGGGTGGTTATGTCGGACTCGAATCGACTAAAACCTCACGACCTCACAGGTCGTTAAGGCACTGGCGACATAAATTTAGCTGATAAGGTAACCAACATAACTTGCTTCTAAGGTAGAACGAAATTTGCCGGGTCAGCAAGTTAGGTATAAAAGAAATCTAACCTCTACTTCATCCAAGTGCCAATCCCAGTTGCATCCAAAGCTTACAGTTTGGAGCCCGGGATCCGTACTCCTACGCCTCCTTTCAAGAATTGTGTATATACCTTGGTGACTATACGTACGACGACCTATATGTAGGCCGACCATGAAATGTACATCCGCAAATACACAAAATAAGAAGACCAGTCTTGTTCAATAAATCCATTGACCAGGAATCGGTAGGTCGTTGTCAAACAACTTGTTAATCTTAAGCAGTTGGTAATATCTATCGAACACTTCGTGCAAAACATTTCTAAACACAATTTGTCCCGTTCACACAGCTATTTTGTAATTTTGTCATTTATTATCAGCCTACAACAATACTTGCTGGCGTGGAAATATTGCTATCTATACCTACGAAAACCGGATGTAATTGAATTGAGACTTTGATGAAGAGCAGTTATGGTAGGTACTCTATCTAGAGTGGGATGACTACTTATATACTGTTTAACGAAAAGTATTTCTTAAAAATATTGTAAAATATGTATAATATTATATGTAGATAAATTGTACTGACCTATTCCAGGGAGTAACTTCAAATTAGCCTATGTATATTCCAGACTATTATCTATTCTTGTACCAAATTTCAGCCAGATCCGTTAAGCCGTTAGAGCGTGATTGAGTAAAGAACATCCAAACATACAAACATCCAAACATCTACGTCAGCCGTAAGGTAATACACTGTATGAATGCCACTTTGCCTCTTTCGACTATGTTTAATAACTTGCACGTGGAGCCTTCAGCCTGCAAGAAAATTAGGCCACGAAGAGTATATGGTTGTAGTTTAATCACCCGCCTATCTCAACCTATAACCTATACTTACTTAGGTATACTTGTAAAATATGCAACGGCAGCTTTGTATTAGATTTGGTAACTATACGAACAACTAGAGCACTGTTCTACGCATGGTAAATACTCACTCACTCTAGGGACCTAGGTGTGACTTTAAAAATTAATCTCAAGGAACCCATGTAAACCGGAGTCGCTTATCTAAATTATGTGGATACCTAGTGCTTTAAATATCCATAAACTAGTAACTGTATAACAAAATGTAAGCTTGGCTACATAGGTAATTTCTTTTAGTTTTAAGACTACGATGTCTTAAAAATAAAAGAAATTACCTCTAACACAAAAAGACTATACATTATATTTTACATTGTTCAAAACAGGTATAACCTAAACACCACCGTATACTTATATTAATCTTATACATGTTTCATAACCTGTTAAGTATCACACAATTTACTTTAAACAATGTTCCTACTTAACGTTACATTTTGTAAAAGTGCATTTCTCACTAGGAGGCGAAGTACTTTGCTCACAAAACACCTAATTGTTTTGCCTTCTTCGCTGCATAGCATCCATCATGGAACTACAGTTCACACTTCATTGAAAATTAAATTCTATTATCTTTGACATCCGTTACAATCTTAAGTGCCTCGTTTGTGCATTAACTGGGATACCTGTTACACCGACGTGAGTTAAAGATAATAACATTAACAGGATAATGATAAAATCTTGAAGTGGCATGCATGGATTTATCTAAGGAGAGATTAAGGTTGTAAGTATCTATTGAGCAATTAAAGATTCAAAAATCAGCGAATAGAATTAACTTTAAATAAATTAACTAAATTTAAGAAATTATTGAAAAAGAAAATAGAAAATTACAGCTAGGTTTTACTTAGCACGAATAAGACGACTTCACACAAGATTTCCTTATCTAGCTAGTCTTTCTTTGTCGCACGATACTGAACTGGAATGCTCTATCCGCACATGTATTTCCTTCTTCTTACAATCCCAGATTCCTTAAGCGAGGCGTGAAAAAGCATCTGTCTAGGCCGTCAAGGTAGGGTCCACCATTTTAGGATCAATAATATCTGGAATGGTGGCCAATATCTTCTGGACTTTACCCTAGCTTCTTACCATCCAGCGGGTGAAGTCATTTGATGGGTCGGCTGGTGTTGGTGACAGCTCTGTCGGTTCTATTTCTTATCAAGAAATAGAATGAGAATAATTACTTCGTTTCTTAGGTCCTGAAGAATTTGAGGTATGGATGGGCTGCAGGTTTGATAGGAGAGTGTACAATCTCATAGTAATAATGAATATTACCATAATAATTTTCAAGCGAATGCTTAAGCGAAGTGTATGTTACTATTTCATGCTCTAAAACAGTTGTACACATCTAGATAAATAGAAATAGGTTTCTGTAGGTTGCGCTCACGGAATCAATATTTCACGCGAGTGGAGCTGTGAGCAACAGCTAGTAGTAATAGATAATCCACGTAGGGAAAGCTTTTTCTAATTTTTGTGCATCCTAAATAGGGGTATGGACGTAGGGTATTAATGTGTTAATCACCGGGGCACGATGTAGCTTCTAATCAGACTATGAAAATACTTAACAGCTACATTACACTTCGGTGTAACATTACCCCACTCTAGCACGCGCTAGACTGAAAGGTATTCACATAATAAATATTTACACCGCACCGAACGCCCATTGTGTCGGCGTCTAAAAGGTTATCTTATCAACTGTTTGAGCGCAAACACGCCATGTTTGGTGACAGACGCTTGTATGTCTGCGTGAGTTTGTCTGTAGCCTTATCGTTGACTAATTGACGTATTGAATGTAGAAACGTTTCCGGGAACGTTTCCTGTCCACCCTTACTTGTTTATAAAGTAAAGATCAGAGATGACATCTTAATAAGGAGAAGTTTTTGATGATTGAATGACAAAGACTCCTGTTGACTACTGTTGACTCCACATGAGAAAAGTAAGAATAGCCCCGTCTTTTCACAGGTCTAAGAGCATCTCACGATCGCTATTGCCCCAAAGTTTGTGTGAGCTCCATATCAGTATAGAATATGTGGTAGTATCATACACAAACAGTTCGTACTTACAGAAATCGGTTGTACTCTGTGCTCCATATTTTTTTATAAATATTTAAATTTATATTATCGATCCAAAAGTAATTAGAGAAGAGTTTAGAGAGGGGGTAGGTTAGAACCGGATTAAAATCCGTTCAGTAGTTTTTGCATCTATCGCAAATAAATAGATAAACAGACAAACAAACAAGAATTCCATTAAAAAAAAAATTGTGCTCAAAATCATTCGTTTCACATAGCCCAAGTAATTTAACAACCAATTTACAAATTTCATAAAAATATAAGTATATAGATATTTGTGTGTAAATAGGAGGGCCAATTAGAGAAACTGAGCATACTGTCCCAAGCCCACCTGTGGAGGAGAAGAATCATGAAATATCTGTCAGCAATCTTAGTACCTACTTATAGTTGTGATAAGTTTTCGGATATTAACCTAACAAAATATCGATTGCCAACCATTATAAGTCATGTAATAAGTAAACAAACCGATAATGACCGGGTATCATTCACCTCACAAAAATACAAATACAATTTGAATATTGTTCATTGTGTGTATCCATTTGTCCCACGTGTGAAATTTGGTTCTTTTGCAACATTGGAATAATTCCTAGACTTGTAATAAAAGCAAAAAAAGTAGTCAATTTAGTTACAAAATAAAAGAGAGCAGAGCCTCCATAAAACAGATAAAAAGTATAATTTAATAAAATTAAAACCCAAAAAGGAACATAATTAAAATGTACAGCAAAAACCTGATCGTCAGTTAATTGCAAATCAATTAAATGCCTCTATTTAAGTCTCATTTTATATTGGAGTGTTCAAGTAGGCAGGAGGCTTTTATCGTTTTATTACGCCAATACCATCAGAAGTGCCTTCTTCTTAACAGCTTTATTTGAAAAGACCACCGTCTTGGTAATTAGTTCATGGACAAAATAGGGGCGAATAATTAAAATGTCTTAATTTTATTGAAGGCTGTATTTGAAGGTTTATTACCGAGTATTTATGTGTGCTGTAAAGATAGGGTATTTTTGTATATAGAATATCTTCGAAAATAAGCTTTTGTATTATATTGTAGTGAGGAACGGGTTATGTAATTAAAGGCGAATATGGTTGCAGACTCTTTTGACGGCTGCGAAGCTAGACATACACATACTGTAAAATTGTTTAAGACAACATTAGTTTCAAAGTGTCTTCTTGAATGGTGTGTGGCGATGGTTTCATATACCTAACCACTATTCCTGTCAGCATTCATTATAGGTTCTATGTTGAATAACATTTTTATGAATCCATAGACGTTTTTAGTAGATGACAAATCATTTTATTTTGCATCACAAATATAACATAACAATAACAAACATACCAAACACTATTATCTGTATTTCGTACGGTATTTGAGTGTTTTGTGAATTTCTTTTGTTCTCTTTTCCCATATTGGTGTCTGAAACGAATAAATGTCATTAATTAGCATATTTATCTACTAGAGACTAAAGCAAGGTAAGAAAATGCACAACCAAATTTCTAGACCAACGTACCTTCAAACATGTTGCTGGCACGTCCATTAATGTCAGAAAGACTTGTTTTTTCCCGTACGGACATATCCTCGGAAGTTATGCCGGACTCGAATCAATTGGATATCAAGTCAGGTCATACACAATGAAAAAGGAAACATCAAGTAAGCACCCTCTTAAGAAGGTAAATTTGCGTACCTAATTTATTTTTAAATACAACACATTATAATAATATTATGAACCATGTATGTTAAGAAATGTGTTTATAATATAACGAAGAAGTTTTTTGTAAATTTACACAACAATTTCATTTTAGAAAGTTATAATGAAACTCAATATGGCGGTAAAAACTTCCAATAACAAAATTACCGTGAAAAAATGACATTAATTTCATATAAAAAAAAAAACAATTATCTGGCCCTGCAACCAAAAAGGAAAAAACCTTAATAAATCGAACGAAATAACACATTACAAGGTTAATTTAAACGCTAAATTCTCTTGTTTAAATTAAGTACGAAACGAAGGGATTTTTCACAATAAATAATACCCTAATTACTGGACAGGATCCCATCGAATTGTGTTTATGGCGACAGGCCGCTCACAAAAAAGAATGATACTCTAATTTGAACAGAGTCATAATAGATGTAGCCAAGATTGTTTTATGGATAGTCGACAGTTAGAATTTGCCACAAAAATCTGAAATCAATGCATCCAATAACCTTTGTAGCAGTATGGGGTAAATATAGTTAACGATAATATAGAGGCGTTAGTTTTTATCTATTAACAGTCCTAATAGTTATAATTGGTCTGTAGTTTGTAAGTGCACAGAGTACCTACTATAAATATTCTACGACAATAATAAATAAATAAATATAAATAAATAATAAATAAATAATAAATAAATAATAAATAAATAATAAATAAATAATAAATAAATAATAAATAATAAATAAATAAATAATAAATAAATAATCAATAAATAATCAACAAATAAATAATAAATAAATAATAAATAAATAATAAATAAATAAATATTCTACGACATTCTACGCTTTCTAGCGCTTTCTAGACCCAAAGTAAGCATAGGAGTCGAAGCGGTCGCCATGGCCGAAATCGGTCGGAGGCATAAAAAAATAAAAGTTTAGCTAGCTTTTGTTATGGGTTCCAGAATGTGGATGAACATACTTATATATTTTTTTTTTGTAAATACATAATATCATCGAATTTATAATAGGATGCCATATTCATGCGTTGCAGTTTATTGAAATATCTTACTTTCTTCCTTTTATCTTTAAAATAGTATGCAGTAGTAGTATAGATACTGCATTTGGATTTACATTCATTCTTTAAAAATGGTAATGAATACTCGCTTCATTAAATGATAAATTTATTGAATTTAATTTCTCTACGAGGTCTTTCCTAGAGAAATGAAATATATGCTAAATAAATAATATTTCATTTCAACAAAACATAATACATAAATTCAAAGGTTGCTTTGTTTAAACATACTCAATGGTAGTAAAAAGTACAAAATTTATCAAAAATTTATATTTGACTGTCCCAATACTACATAAAGCGATCCCCGTATTGGAGGCTTCCTCAACAGCCGCACACAATAAAATCACAGATTTGTGGACATTACTATGTCCAGTTTTAATTCCATACAAAATTAGTTTAACCAGCTTCTTCTAAGTTTATACAAAACTAATCAGTATCACGTCGGGAGCTACATATAAATTCTGTTTTCTTTAGAAATATTTGGTAAGGTGGGTTACTAATCAATAGCTGTGGAGTCCCGTATGGTTAATAGATTATAAACTTATTACCTATTTGATTTCTATGATGTTCGTAACGTTTCTTTTATTTGACATTGATAAATACCTTTTTTTTTCATCACGCCAGGCTTCATGAACAGAAAAAATTATCGCAGCAAAAATATTTCTCGTACCGTTTCAAATATTAAAAAGTTTTTAGAAATTCCACATATCATGTACAATTTGCCCCTATGTAGTAAAGAGCCCCTATGTAGTATAGGGCCTGACCTCCAAGCCCTAACTCAACAATGGAGTAATGGACTGCTGAGACGAGGTCTCGGGTTCGATCCCAGGTTTTACCATGGCACACACCAACTTTTCGACTTACGACTTTTCGATTCTTTTCGAAGTTATGTGTGTATTTATCGCAGGTTTATAAGTGCCCGGTTAATGGCAATAGGCTCGCCACCTATTACATTGGGACCTAAACATAAACTGGCGAAATGTGGGTGCTAGCACCTCTGCCTACCCCTTCGGGGATATAGGCGTGAGTTTATGTTATGTTATGTTTATGTAAAAAAAAACTCTGTCATATCGCCACATTTCTCACAGTCCCTTTATCAAGTCGCTAATTGTGGTTGCATCCAAAGCTGGCACTTTGGAGCGCAGGGTCCTGTCTCCTACTCATACTACTCCTAATTGACTAAATGATGGGTAGAAATCTCATCATTTGGTTTATTTTGGCTTTTATAGAAGCAACTGCTGTCTAAAAAACGCGGAGACGATAATCCGTGCGTCCATACGTCAACCAGCAGGTTTACCGGCTTGCAGATGAGATTGTCTTGGGCCTTGAAGAACTTGATGAGGCCCCATACATCCATTTCAAAAGTAAAAGCGTTGCAAATCATTAAGTCTTGTCTACTTTGCATAAACTTCTTTTTGTAAGTTACTTTTTTTTTTTTAATTATAATAATTTTAATTATTAAATAAACTCTACTTCGACTCATATGGAGTACTAGTCAAGACGGAGTGTATAGAAAAAATAATTGTTTTATTGAACTTCTAGAAAAATATTTTCCAAGACGTTCTAAGACTATTCTATAACGGAACCCAATATTAATTATTTTCCATAGTGTAGACTAAATTAGTGAGTTGGAGCCGTAAGTGAGCACGAGACACATGTCAAACCTTTTAATTATACCGCTTTATAGCATTTATCGACTTCGTAATGACTTAAAATAAAAATTCAATTAATTTCTTGGTTCACTTTTGTAACATTAATTTTTATTTAGTGTCTAACTACTATAAGTAGGTACCTATTAAACGATACAGTATAAATTAGTGATTCTGTAAAAATATTGTTATTATTTACAGAGCCATACAATTAAAATCAAAAAATTAGACTGTAATTTAATAAATTTAAAGGTTTGGCTGGACTGCCATTGCTGTCGACGAGGATGGGCCTGTTGGATGAAAGAGAATTCTACTCTTACAAATGCAGCAAATCAGCACTGAAATAAGTAGTTACACAAAATGTAGGATTGGCTAGAGAGGCGACACGGAAGCCTCTCGTACCGACTGACGCAGGTGATCTCCGGTAAGGGGAGCTTCGGGGACCACCTGCATCGGATCAGAAAGGAGCCAACGCCTGAGTGCCATCACGCTGGCGGACTGCCCGGCGTGCGAGGTGCCGAGGCGTGAACTCGTGGCAGCCATCGGGGTGAGAGTCCTCATGATTCCTCCAGGCAGGATGATTGCGGCAATGGGCCGCCGCCACCTCCTTCTGCGAGCATGTAATGCTCGCGAACGACATGGCGGAGCGCGCCCGGGAGAGATTTAGAACTCTCCCGGCCCGCCGAGCCCGCTGCTCGCCGCGCGTCGCAGGCGACTCAGGCGCCGGAGGTCGCTTAATGACCTCCGTCCTCCATGAGCGCAGGCCTGGGGGTGGCAGATGAGGCCACCTGTCACCCCAGCAGAAGCAAGCCGGGACGGTGGGGCGGCTAGCGCCTCTCCCCAAAACCGGGGTAAGACGAGGACACCGTAGTTTCCAAACCCAATTGGGCCATCTCGAAACCGGAGATGGCCCAGGGTCAGTAGGGGTGCGAGGGATATGCTATATAGGCAACCTTACACCCCGGCGTCTGTATACCCGAGACGGCGTGCGGTTTTAGTTGGTTCAAGCCTGAAATAACCGCCCGAATCCGATATCCGCACGAAAAAAAAATGTTACACCAAATGTTTATGCCACTGTCTTAACTCTTTCATTTTCTATAAGCTCCCCTTTTTCATTTCCTATTCATACTTTTCTTTTTGTGCCTATCCACGATCCACGAGTCAGTCGATTTTTTCCCAGAATAATTTTCCGGAAGGATAAATAAATGAATAAATATTGTAGGACAAAGAGTACACAACGCCATTTAGACCCAAACTAAGCAGAGCTTGTCATATGGGTTCTAGAATGCGGATAAACATACTTAAATACTTTTTTTTGTAAATAAATACAAATTATACATAGAAACACCCAGACCAATGCAATTATACATATTTGCACTGAGCGGGAATCGAACCCGCGACCTCTGGCTTAGCAGTCGAACGCACTACCGCTACGCCACAGACTCCTTTCACATTTTTACTGAAAAGGTTTCTTCTTTATCTTTCTTCTTCTTTAAATTTTTCTACCTTCGTCCTGTTGATCATGGCTCTGGTGTAAATATAAGTGTTTTCTATATGGAACGGGTCCAGATATTTTCTTCTTAATTCTTGATATTTGATTCAAATCTGATGGAAAAATGGTAATACTCGATAAAAGTTGTTTTTATCCATGAGAATATATGCATTAATACATCTCTAGATCACAAATCCAAAATATTGATCGTTGAAAATACATTAATTATAATAAATTGAGCGTACACATATAATAACATCATCGATAAATACCCAATAAAACCAACACCTTACGATTATGAGCAATGAAGGGACGCTAATGAAATAATTTGCAACACTTTATTGTGATTACATTACCTTATAAATAAAACAGCTTGTATTCTTAGCAGGAGGTGGACACGTAATGAACACTATTGAAAACGATCGATGCAGGTCGATGTGATATTGTATTAAGCTAATTAATGTGTAACTGATTAAATTTGTTTTAAATTGTAAAAGTAATCGTGAACTTGCATATTTCAATGACTTCTTTGTTGCTTTATACTGATGAAGAGGCGCCGCTTATGAAGTAGGTGGTATAGTCAATGAATTGTTTTTTAATTTACACTAAAGTAATGTAAAAAAGAAGTAGATAAAAACCTGATGTGAAACCTGTTTGTAAATTATTCATGATATTACTATTTATTACGTACTGATTTTGTGTCTAATTTTGATTGACTTTGATCTCCTTACTTCAACGCTTCAGAAGATTTTGTTGAATACTAATACTTCTTATTTTGTGGTTCTCTCAGGATTGTGAGTTTAGATGACAATCGCTCCCAAAAAAACCAATGAATAGTGTACCAAAGTGCATGCGTTAGAGTCAACCGGGATTGGCGCTCGTGTATATAGGAAAAGGAATACTTCTTAAGTTTTCTAGTTTCAAATTGCGGCAAGACTTGTCAGTGAGCCTCTCCTACAAGCTGATATAAGTAGTCACCCTACAAGGCGCTTTCGGGAAGTGCCTCTTGCTAGAGACTGTTGATTCGATCCCAACATAGTCTAGAACTAAAAATACGTCAAAACGCGTTTTAAGTATATTATTATCCCCTTTTTTTTAACTTGTGGAAAACCCCGCGGGCTTCACCCCATCGGTGCCAACGATGGGGTGGGCGTGTCGGAATGGGACTGACTAAAACCACACGCTGTTTTCTTTTTCTTTTTTATACCACTCAGGTGGCAGACAAGTTCACGGCCCACCTGATGGGAAGCGGTTACCGTGGCCTATGGACGTGTGCAACACCAGGGGCGTCACACTCGCGCAACCGACCCTGTATAAACCTTCTAATGCCCTTCTTGAAGAACCCCATATGGTAGTCGCTTGGGAAAACCACAGCAGGGAGATCATTCCACAGCCTGAGGGTGCGCGGAATAAAGTGCCTGTCATACCTAACTGTACGCACCTTTTCCAGTCGCAACGTGTGAGGATGAATTCCCTGTCTGTGGCGAGCGGTGCGAAGATAGAATGTGGCCATGGGCATCATATCAAACAATTCTTCTGAACACACCTCGTTATAAAGGCGGTAGAAAACGCACATGGAGGCGAAATCTCTCCTAAGGTTAAACGGTTCTACACTGCCTCTAAGTATGGGATGGTCGACGATCCTCAGCGCCCGTCTTTGCACCGAGTCGAACGGGTCAAGTTGGTGTCCAGGTGCTCCGGCAAAAAGGTGACAGCAGTACTCCATCTGGGGCCGGACTTGCGACTTATAAAGAAGAAGTCTTTGCTCCGCAGTGAAGTACTGCTTCGCCCTGTTGAGCACTCCAAGTTTTTTAGATGCCAACTTGACCTTGTCTTCCAGGTGGACCTCGCTGGAGATGTCGAACCTGTTGATCCCGATACTTTAAGAGATTTTATGTGGTGTGTCCAGGAATTGTGACGCTACAATAAATGGGGTTTTCTTCTTGGTGAATGCACATACCTGTGTCTTAGTGGGGTTGAATTGGACCAGGTTTAGTCCACCCCAATTGGACACTCTTGTGAGAGTAGTCTCGATTTCAGACACAAGTTGTTCGCGACTTTCTTCCACTGCGGATCGAGGGACGTTAGCTCGGCCCGTGTAAAATGTTTCACCGGTACTGTCGTCCGCATAGTAATGAATGGAGTCATCAGACAGCATGTCATTGATATGCAGGAGGAACAGGGTCGGAGACAGCACGGAGACTTGTGGAACACCAGCGTTTGTTTTCATGTGTCCTCCCCAAAAGTCCATTTACGGGCACCCCGGGTAAGCCCTAGAAATTATCCCCTGATTTACATATTTTTATAATATTTTATTAATTTACACCCAAGATCTCATTTTGAATGTTCTACCCAAAAATCTAATTTGCTTCGGAATTACGGTTAATTACAGTATATTATAAGCATTTTCTCCCAACTGTCCACAAATCTTTACATGTGTATTTTTTGTATACCACTTTCGGCTTGTACGAATAAAAAAGATGTCGTAACCACACTCCATCACACAATTAAATTCCAAAAAAGAAAGGGTATCGATGGTCCATTATGCTCGCTATTGTTACCATTCGACTCACAATGCCTTACTTATGGCCAGTTTAGGACATGAAAAAAGAAATGGCTAAGGTGCATTCGGTTCTATACGGCATAAAAATATGGGTTACCAAATTCCGACACAATTTATTCAAAAGATTCGACACGAGATGCATTTAATTATAAAAACAATGAGTTATCAGGTTAGGATCTATATAACTACCGAAAATCAAAAATGCACTACTTTAATCAACCTTTCTGAAATAAGGAATTTAAAACAATTCATGAAATCTCTAAATGTACAATCACATTTTTTTATTAATTTCATAGTCACTTTGTATTTTAGCCATCTCATCTCCAGGAAATATGCTTCAAAGAAATTTGGAGGACATGAAGATGATAAAGTAATATGTAATTAAGGGTTTTTTTAAAGTTATCTATAAACTTTCTTATAAATGAGAAAAAGCAATGTTATTTGTACAATTTGAGACCAGGCTGTATAAAGTATTTTAATAGAGTCGAAATATTGCGCTGTGTGGTGTTGTAATATATAACTATCTGTGTGTATCGCAAGTTATTTGAGACCATAACAAATTCGTCAGATCAACGCGGCGAACTTGACGGCCTGTAATGTATTCCGATGTATGAATATTGTGAATGTTATTGACGCTGTTCAACGGTTAGGTACCTGCTAAAATTACCCAAAGTTTCACTGTCGGGTTTATACTTAGGGCTAATACTACTACATTAACTAGATCATATCAGCCTGTAATCCGGGTAGATCTGAGGCTTTTACCTCGGAGCCTGGGCCCCAGCTTACTTTTCCTCCTTCTTTCGGTTTGGTTCATCTTGGCTTTTATGAGAGCGACTGTCATGTGACTTCCTTATCTTAAGAAGAAAGATTACGCTAGAGTCACGTCCGCAAATCAGCAGGTGCCAGTTTCTGTAGTTTAAACCCAGCAGGCCAACCATGAAACGGACATCCGCAATAGCGGACTAAAATTTCAGGCAATCTGTACAATGAAACGCACATAACCCGCAATCGGACCCGAAGATGATAGGCCTAAAGCCTATCATAAAACGATCTGAAATTGCAAAATGCGGAACTTTTGACAGCCCGCCAAAAAATAATTTAAATGAAAATATGATAATATACGACTTATTTGAAAAGGTCGAAATGTTATCATAATCCAATACAAAGGAATATATTTCTTAATATTTTGGTTCATAATAGTTCATTTTTAATAGAAATATATTGTAAACGAAAACCTCCTTGGTATGTTTGATTCATTCCCGAACATACTATATGGTCCCGACCGGAAGAAATAAATACGAAGTAACTTCGTGGTACCTTTTTTTTTTTTTTTTTCGTGCGGAAATCCCCTCGGATACCCCCCCGCCGGCCAGCGGGGGCGGTTATGTCGGGCTCGAACCGACTAAAACCGCACGCCGTCTTGGGTCTGCTGACGCCGGGATGTAAGGTTGCCCATAGAGCATATCCCTCGCACCCCGACTGACCCTGGGCCATCTCCGGTTTCGAGATGGCCCCCTCGGGTAACTTCGTGGTACCTAAATAACACTTCTATCGTTAGTTTTTCGTGCGGGCCTGCAATTACGGATGTACATTTCATGGTAGGCCTTATAGATTATTTTGGGATATTTTGTATGAATCATTGAAACGAGTTCAAAATTGATGAAAAGTTCGTCACCAAATACTACTGTCTACAGTATCCGGACTATACACTGCGTGGGTGAGGTGCCGTTGGAACTGCAGCATACAATATTATGGGCCAATTGACCGCTTACCCGTAAGGATTCTTACTCGCACTGATTGCTTAATTGGCGAACTCACCATGGCTTTGTCATTCCTATCTTTTTTTTTTATAATTAGTATCACTCATAGAAAAAACAGTTGCATTATGACCAAACAAAACCTGCCACTAATTATACTCTTTACCCTAAATACATAACCCGTCATTACTGCCCCAATTCTAATATAACGAATCAAATAAACGAAAATGGCGTCTGAGCTTTACCATACTATATCATTAGACCAACTTTGCGTGTCGACTATTCGAACGAAATTAAACTTTAGCCGTAAAGAAATACGATTAACTCTGTCAGCAAATCAAAGCCTAAATACAAATTTAGCCTAGAAATCAAAACAAAGAAGTCTAATCCTTGTTGTTCAAGAATTAAGGTCGAGGTCGTTAGCACAAGAATTTATTGCATTGTAATGGTCGCATGACAGTTGATTAAAGGGGGGCCGAAAAGCGCCGAGGTTGGGGTCCAACGACAGCACCCCAGGTGTGTCACTGCAGGAGGGCCCCCTGATGATTGTATTTAAAATAAATAAGTACCTCAATGAACGATTGTCTGTACCGTGCCTTACGATATTTCGTATCGATAATTTATGCGATGGACAACTGTCGGATTGAAATGTTGCTGTGTGTTGGTTGACTTTCTCGTCGAATCTAGTTACAAGAACGTTTTTATTAATATTCATAATGAGATATTAATAAGCGCCTGTTTGTATGTTAGGTAAATTAAGTGGGATGCAATGCAAATTGGAGAAAAAGATTTGTATGGCTTTTGAACCAATTGTTTGTTTTTATTTTTATTTTAGGTTCGTCAATATGACTTCACCCCGCCTGATGGTAAACTGTAACTGAAGTCTAAAAAATTTAAGGTCCCGTCATAGATGTCACAATGCCAATATGGTAAAATCTTCAACATAAAATGTAGTTGTATTGTTGATACAATAGTTTATTGCTATATACACGCTACACTTTATAGTGATGTAGCATTAATGCTACTAGCGAGATAAATCATGAAGCGTAATTAGTACCTATATCCATATACGCACACGATTTTCTCGTTAGATTTTTTTTTTAAAGTAAAAAAGAAAGTTTATATCAGAATCCTTTCTACTTAAACACCAAGGAAGCTTTATTCGGTTGAATAAGTGAATGAAACCAAAAAAAAACTAAGAGCTTCAAAAGCGCATCTGGAATAAAAACAGAACTATCGCTTTCACGCACTACATTATACTATCGAACAATGTATTTAACCCTTCAAAAACGACCACAAACAAATCACAAAATAACAAGGAAAAAAGCTTAAACTCAAATTAAAACCCTATCAATGTTCAACGCAAAATAGTATTGAATAGACTGCTATTAACCATTTAGTATATTAGTAGGTAGATGTGTTTATAATGCTCTTATAATCTGGTCCTGTAATCATAAGATTTGTCTTTTTTTCAGTGCCCTCTTCATTAGTAATGTTTACTAGACGTATAATTTTTGAATTGTACCGGTAAACCGTCAGACGGCTTTGTAAATACGTAATTGTAGGTTACATAACAGTGAATAAAATTTAGGGAAGATTTTTTTGGTCCCATTTGTAATTTTTATTAGAAAAGTTTCACTTCAAAAGGGTTTTATTGGGGAATGCCTGTTCCTTAAACCGTTTTAATAGATGGTGTTATAATAAGTTTCCCAAGAATATTAAAGTTTGATCGAAAAGATTTAAAATTAGTGTAAATAGATAAATTATATGTATATAAATTTTAAGATTGAAGAAGAAGAGGGGGGGGGGGGTATCCGAGGGGATTTCCGCACACTTATTTATAAATTTTTGCTAACGTTTTCTTTAAAATTTTGGAAAGTTAACACTTGCACGTGTTCATATGCATAAACCCTCATAACATTAGAGGTATCGCTCACGTGTTCCCGACCTCATATAGAAACGATATTGAAACTCCTCACCTTTAGAAACATAACACTAAGTAATTAACGGGGGGGGGCACCAAGACCCCTGAGGAAAATCCGACTTCACCTGCAAAACGGTTTATCAGACGGATTGCGGATTGACAGACGAGACTCTAGTTGTCCTCTCCGGGTTGGGAGGTCAGACAGCGGTCACTCCCATAAAAGCTTTTTAAGCTAAATGGAAGGTGGAGAAGGAGTAAGCGGACTTCGAGCTCTGAGGTGAAAGCCTCGGATGCACCCGGAATCAACGCTGAAATAATATTGACTAAGTAACCAGCGTGGATTAATCGTACATTTTATGTATGTTGTTTTTAAATAATATGGCCATTTAAATGTATTTTCGTATGCCTATAGGCGGAGCATAGAAGAGCATATATATTTTTGTTAATGTTACACCTTCATTTACCTATATTTACGAAATAAATTGATTACTGATCACTGATTACTGATTATTTACAGGTGACTTCTAGTAAGCATGAAGTGCAACGGGGGAAGCCCGTTTAACCATTTATAATCGTTCATATTAAATTAAACTTAGATATAAATCAGGGTTAATATTTATAACTTATGAAACCTTTTGGTTATCTGATGTATCGATCGATCGCACCAATCATCACGGCAAGGGACGGTAGTCGAAAAGTAAAAAGTTACTGAGATTAAATCCTGATATTTATCTAATGTACACACACATGTTTGAAAATATTGTCCCCCAATCCATGAACAGATTACTAGTTGACCTCTTGTATGATCTATATTTTCTATACAGTTATAATAACTTGTTCTGACGGACTGACAGATTAAGTGATTTAAGACGAGTTTTGGAAAGTTTGCACCTAAGGGAGTATAATAAAAGTTAAACATTTATATTAGAAGTCCGTCATTTTCAAAGTAAAAGCATAAGAATTTATACACCTGCTTCTGATTAGTAACACATATAGGACAAGTTTTTTTTAAATTTAATCCCTAAGTTGTGAACTAGGCGTTGACAGTGTATATGGAAGTTGGTCACTTTTGAAAGAAGAAGCATAACCTAAATTCAATATTAAATTGGGCCAAATTTCATATGCATGAGTAGCTCCGTAGATGGTTGATATTCACAATTGGAATCGATAGATGGAGCTGCAATCAGGTCATGGACCAGGATAGGCCGCCAGTTCATTTATAGTATTACTGGTTGGGAAGGCTTCCTACGAAAGAAGGAGTAATCTAGGCACATTATACACATACACAACATACCCTTAGCTATCTTTTCTTCCATAACCTTCAACTTTATACCAAAGTACATCTACATGGGCTAGTCAGTACAGGGTCTACACCTTAGGTACTGACTAGCCCATGTCCGATAATTACGACCCAATAATATCATTCCAATATTAACTATAATTCGATAAAGCTTTAAAATGGAGTTTGCACAAAAGTTCCATATCAAACAAACCCCTAGCATACCTATGTATAGGTTACTTTTTAATCGTACCTGACAATAATACAAGGAATCGTAAATTTTACAGCCGTCTTCCAAGTAAGCACGGACAAGGCACCTAAGTAGAAACGTATGTTTGTTTGTTTTTTGATAGGACTGTGTAACCGCGTGTGCCCTTTCTTCACCAAATACTTTTTTTTACCCCTTTTTTACACTTTTTTACGTCCCCAATAAAGGACTTAGCTCTGATGTATGTTCAGACGTTATTGTTTCAAAGAAATTGAGATATTCTTGTCTTGGCAAGTAAACACGCTGTTTTTCAAAGCCACTTCGGTGTTCGTTGTACCTTCGAAGGTTCAAATCCGGGTCAGTTTGAGTCACTGGTTTAGCTAAATAGTGATTCATTGAACGATGATTTGTGTTTGATAGATAAGAACCGTATTGTTACATATTTTGAGTTACTCATTTCTGAGTGGTGTCTTTTTTTATTTGGAATTTATATCCCATATTCACTGGATAGTTTGAAATAAAAAAGCTTAAGAGCTTTACTTCTTTACATAAATATAACATGATATAGGTACGTATTATTTTCATAAATGATTGAATGGTAAGTGATCGCTTAATGTATACCGGTATATGATTAGGTCTTTGGCTTGTGAAATATATGTGCGTCGATTTTGACTCATTTAATTAATTCACCATTTTTTTGTCCAATCGGCGATGGTATTGATGGCAATTTGTACCTTCTGAGTGACACCTGAAAATAAGAGGAGAGGAGAATTAGAGCCTTAAAGCATCAGATTAACGTTGGTTGGATGAAATGGCGGCATGTTACGGCAACAATGTGTGACTAAAGAATCCCTCTTAGACTTAAGGGGTAATCTATAAGACCATGATCTGGCCTGCTGTCCTGGATCAGAGAGCTGGCCCGTAAAGGCGACGAATGAAAGACAGCTGCATGCAGCCGAGATACGAATGCTGAGATGGATGTGTAGTTAGCCAAGAATGGATAAGCTTAGGAATGAGTACATTAAAGGAAGTTTAAAAGTAGCACTTATCACAGAAAAGTTGCGAGGAAATCGCTTCTCCTGTTCGGACATGTAATACCTAGGGATGAAATTAATATCATAAGGAAGGCATTAAGTATGGAACTGGACGGTTACAAGAGGAGAGGAACACCTAAGAGGAGACGGATGGACTGTGTAAAAGAGAATACGGTAGGGAGGGAGTGAATGTTGAGATGATCATAAGCAGAGATGAATGGAGAGCAAACATGTTGCGCCGACCCCAAATAAATTTGGGATAAGGGCAGGAGGATGATGGTGATGTTTGATTTTGAAATAACACACTTTTGCTAAAATTCACCACTATATACACAAAAAATATAAAAATTAAAGCTATTTAATTTATATAATATAGGTAATATGTCTTTATTAGTCATTACTCAAAGAATTTAGATTAAATGTCTGTTTGCCGATTTTATTTTCTACATGTACTGTACTAAAGATTTAGATCGGAAAAAGAGAACATCTAGGACGGGACTTGAACCCGCGACCAGTCCCTTACAGGGGGAATGCTCTGACCAACTGAGCCACCTAGACACGTCCCAGATATTCGAAATTCTCCGATACATTATTACGTCTTAAGGCGACGTCCTAGATGTTCTCATTTTCCGATCTAAATCTTTAGAAAAAAGTAAGCATACAAAATGCTTAAAAATTTAATTGAATGTACTGTACTGTTAATATTCTACATTCGATTTTGATCTTTATCAGGTACAATCGCAGCAATAATTGTAATATGAATAAAATATTATTCTTCTTATTTACTCCAATAAATTCTAGTGTATATTTGGATATAATATTATTTTGACGGTACCATGTTGGGTTGGATTTTGATACGTACTCTTACTAAACAAATAAAATATACATTTTTATGCGACGATAGTCCATTGTATCTTTATTTGTATTGAATGCGTGGCGATGCATTGATTGACCTGTCTAAGCTCCAAGTGATTTACAAGTTAATTGCTTTTGGCTAAATGGATGTATTGTGGCATACTTTATATTTGAGAGAAGATTTCGTTGTTTTTATTATGCACAACCAATGCGTAAAGAAAATATTAATTAAAACAGCTTACTGTTTTAACGTAACTAGATAAAACAAGTTAAAAGTTTAAAAAACTGTAACCATACTACGGGAAGGTTAAAAATATAGACGTGAAAGTTTATAGTCCCAGCTCTCCACTGATAGATGGCGTTAGTATATTTTAAATCGCTGAAATCTATATGTATAAAACAAAGTCGTGTTAGTGATGACCGGTAGAAACTCTAGAACGGGTGCATCGGGTCTTCTCTTGTATTTTTTTTTTGCGGAAATCACCCCCTCTCCCTCGCCAGCCAGCGGGAGGGGTTGTGTCGGACTCGAACCGTCCAAAACCTTAACGCCGTCTCGAGTCTTTAATGCCAGGGTGAAGGAGACATTCCCGAAATAAATTCATCTGATAAGGTAAGTAATCTTAGGCGTCTTAAAATTTTTTTGGTATATTCCATAATTTTACAATATATGTATATTTTTGAACACAAGATTTTTTCCCCTTTCATTTGATAGCCAGAAAACAAAAATTGGGGACTCCATATTTTTTATATCTAATATCCGTTATGTTGATGTTATTCGTATAAAATGTAACCTATTGTACCCAGAGCTCGATACGGAATTGATTGACACCTCATTCATTACAATCAGTTCAGTATCAGGCACTACAGTGGAACATACTAAATGCCCTACATAGACAGGCAAACACATAACCTTACTAAGGATACGCGGATGTGCGCACCGTAGTCTGTTCATAAATGTGTGAAACTTCAAGGCATAATCAAAGCAAAATCGTACATGTCGACGCGATCGAAATCGAAAATCGCGTACGATTTTGCTTTGATCATGCCTTATGCCTTTTAAATATATAAGCGGGTGATGTTATTTAATCGCAGTTTAAATAACATCACTCAATTTTTTTGACAAGAATTGAAAAAAAATATGTGTTCAGAATCATTCACTTAACAGCATAAGTATTGTTTTATAAATATATTTAATGTACAGATACAACTAATTTACACACGACAAAGGTGGTGACTCCCGCTCCAGTTCGTCCCTGGTGCAAAGGATGGCCCGATGGCTACCCTTTACACCAGGACGAACTAAATTGCGATCAATTCAGCGAGGCAACGGTGCTAGCATTATGGGCAAATAAAAGGTTTAACAATTTTATATTTAAAAAAGTATGAAATATAGTACCCATCGGGTTTAAAAAAAAACTTAAGTGGTAGACAAGCACACGGCTCACCTGATCCACCAACTCCACCACCACCCCATTATTTTCAAATAAACCATTATCCGGACCATACATTTGGAATCTTAGTTTCCGAATGAACCAATTTCTTATCAATATTATCAAAATAGCACTTATCAGAATGACAACAGTATTACAAAATGCAACGGTCTTTTTATTATCAACCCTATCATCGCGCTTGAAATTCAACCCATTGAATGGTGCACTTTTATTTTACCGCACAATAACCGTACCGTATGTTGCGCACACGCTCGATGCGGGGCGGGGCACTGCGACCCGCGATTATCGTCGTTTTTTTTTATTATTTGCGCCGTAGATACCTTTTACATCGCCGTTCAATTACTGAAGCGCGAGTGTGGTTGGTATTGGATTTATATGGACATAACTATACAATATAT
Source organism: Cybosia mesomella (assembly GCA_946251805.1). Taxonomy (NCBI): domain Eukaryota; kingdom Metazoa; phylum Arthropoda; class Insecta; order Lepidoptera; family Erebidae; genus Cybosia; species Cybosia mesomella. The sequence goes on from OX276406.1 coordinate 10,034,457, forward strand.
TATTTTTATTATCTTTATTTCATTCTTTAAAACTTACAAATTTTTAATTTTGCTATACTCAGGTGTATATATTCTAGAATGGATAGGCAGAAGGGATGTGCATTTCATAAAGACAGATACTGTCTAGGAACTAAAATTATTTTCAATTTACTCGTATTTAGTTTCTAGATTAAATTAAGTAAAATACAGAATTGGTATAATACGTGATAGATATTAGTCACTTTTGCTGTGTGATTTGGGGTTGTTTGTGTACCTACGGAAAGAAACAACAGCTATGTAGTTCTACCTATTCGTAATAGCTAACTAGATTTAAATTTAATACAGTGATGTGAGAAATTTTAGATCAGATTAGATTTTTCCCTTCTATCTCTGAACCATCGCTTGGAACAATACCTTTAGAACGCGTTTAAAAGCTTAGAGGTCCTAAATTACCTGCAAATAGTATTCATGAGGAAAGCTAGCAATCGTCTTGCACAAAGAGGCGTTAGAGAATACCAGAAATTTGGAAAGAAGAAAATATCTGTAAGTATTTATACATTTCAACACTTTTTGCACTTCATCTCAGCTTACAGTAATTTGGACCAAAATATAAAAAAGACTAATAGCTAAATGTATTTAACAATGGATAAGTACGTATTTGTCCATTGTGAAGTAAACTCAATAAAGATCATACATTTGATAAAATTGCTCGCTTTAATTCGCATCACTCTTGGTACTCGTAAGGGATTCTACACTCAGTAATAACTCAAAATGTAATAAGTACCTATTAAGATTTAAAGTACAAAAACCATATCCATACTATTCTTACTGTGCGCCCACGCACCCTGATTGCGCTCGCCTTGACATTAGTTCGACTGTCGCGACCGCCGCGTTCCTTGCTTCAAGTGAACACCAAGCACGAGACACGGGCCCAATGATATATTTAATGTTACGAAACATTACTTTTGTTGCTACAGTAAAAATTCAATTTGGGATTTAGATGGGTATTTTTATAATTTGGTGCGTCTTTCTCTTCGGAAAAGGTAACTCAGTTGAGGGGTTTTTTATTACATGCACAAAGGCCTTAAATTTTGCAATTTATGCAAAAAATTGCGAACTGTATAATTTTTTGAGCGTTTTACTGCAGTCAAAAGGTTATGCATCCAAAACTTTAAGACATTTTTCCACTGATTACACGCAGTGGATTTCACCAACGATAGGAACTGCGATCAAGGTGAAGTAAACTGCGTTATTACATTTTGCTCAATGATTTTCATTGAGTGAAACGTGAGAACTCAGTTTAGTTGGACGGATTTCCACTGGTGAAATTCAACCTTAAGCCTCGACCCGTCGCGCCTATTTTGTGACTTTAGAGACCCCAAATATAAACCGCAGGGAATTCGTATTTCGCCATTTATTTTACGGATGATTTTAACAGAACAGCTAGGTAATTATTATTCCCATAATATGATTAAAAGAGACATTCTAGAATTATAATATTCATTTACAATGCATAAACTTTAAAAAAAAGTTAGACTTTATTTTCTCTCTTCGAACCATGTGTTATTTAATATGACCCATTTTTCTCATTTCTATGTATCTTTGTATTTGACGTAATATAAATAATGTAATTATGAAATAGGATTCAACAAAAACAAATAAAAAGACGAATACTGTTTGTATTCATCTTATGTTTTCTCTATTAAGGAAAGGTAAAAACAGGAACCTTTATAAAATCACTCTCTTGTCCGCCTGTCTGTCTGTCCGTGTGTCACCACCGATGTCACCACCGACCTAGCAAATTGAAATTTATACCAAATACTGAAGTGTAGGTATAGTCCCTATTAAGTGTTAAAAACACGGTCCTCAGTCAACATGATAAAAAGATATGAGCAAATTTAGATTTTATCAAAAACTTTTAAGTACCAAAATATAAGTTAATTTTCAATATTTTTTATTTCTTGGAAGTTTCCCTTTACTTGTGCTGTAAGACCTTAAGCTTGTAAATACCTTTTAAGCAAAATTGGTTAAAAATGGTTAAATTGGTTAAATTAGTACAAAATGAAATAAATAAATGCTTATTGGTCTCAAAGTTTTTACAATAAATTTTTATAATCTTTACTGTGTTTAATTTTCGTTCATAATCAGTGAGCATTTTTTTTAACGTATGGAAACCCCCACGGGCTTCAACCCATCGATGCCAACGATGGGGTGGGCGTGTTGAAATCGGACCGACTAAAACCAGTATCAGTATCAGTAATATCGATATGTTAGCTGACGTTACATCATTATTAACAGATGTCACCACTATCATAATATTATGTGAACAAAAGATTTCGATCAAATTCCATTCAGTGCAAATATTTGTATACATGAATATATTTATTTGCAATAAATCCTACCAGTTTCTATGTATAATAATTATGTATGTTTTTACGAAAAAAAATGTATCTATACTTATCACAAAATAATGTTTGACATTTGTCTTCGTGGCGTAACTAGTGATGTAACTATACGACTCGGTACTCGATACTCACGATGAATCTAGTCCAGTTTGCATGGGAATTTGATCGATTTGTATATGTATGTAAAGTGCATTGGATTAAAGTTCTGATTAGAACAATTAGCTTAACCTTTGATATTGTAGGTATTTTAAAATGATAGAAATATTATGAAAGGTCAATTTACTTTTATTTAATATTTTTGTTATATTAACTCAATCACAAAAACAACAAGAATAATTAAATCAGTCTTCAGAATCATTTTCTTGAGATGATGAGCCAAAGTCGTTGAGCTATCGTCACCCGTATTTATAATTATTTCTTTTTCTATTATATACTGTCAAAACTACTACATCATGGGCGCGAATTGTCAAAACAACAACAATGTTCGTACAATATAACAAAAAACACCAAAATGGAGTCCAAATCTCAATGTTTAAATCAATGTTCAAAATAGAAAAGCCGAGGTCAACGTGATAGCAAAAGCCGAGTCGGGAAATATTATCAACAAAACAAACGGAACAGGCGCACGGTCAACTTCACAAGATGGCGAACACATGCGTATGCCTCTTGGTCAGAGCTTGCTTTGAGCTCCAAGTTCATAATTTTCAGTAAAGATCACTACACAGCTGGTGAAATTCAGTAATTAATTTTGGTCTAAACACTAGTATTTAAATAAATAATAAAATGGGCGCGTGGGGCTTGAAAAAACATATCTTGCTCGATATTTTTTTTCCTTAACTGATTATTAATAGTCTGTGGACAAAGTGAAAAAATCGTTATGCACAGCACTTAGCCGAGTGGGCGGTACCTGTCAATGAAAAATGTAAGTACCTGCGAAACATTTCAATTGGTAAAAAATTAAGAACTTCATGGGCGCGAACAGTCAAAACGGGCCTATTATTTTTGATTCTAGAACCCATAACACAAGCTAGTTAAGCTATGTTTACTTTGGGTCTAGATAGCGCTGTATATATATATAGTTATATATATATACAGCGCTATCTAGACAGCCTCTGTGGCGTAGCGGTAGTGCATTCGACTGCTACGTCAGGGGGCGCGGGTTCGATTCCCGCTCAGTGCAAATATTTGTATGCATGAATATGTCTATTTGCATTGGTCTGGGTGTTTCTATGTATAAAATGTATGTATTTACAAAAAAAATAATTATATAAGTATGTTTATCCGCATTCTGGAACCCATAACACAAGCTAGTTAAACTATGCTTATATACTTTGGGTCTAGAAAGCGCTGTGTAGAATGTCGTAGAATATTTATTTATAGATGTCGTAGAATTAAATATGATTATTTTTTATCTTCAGCAATGAAAAATCAATTACCGACTTTCTACAAATCAAGATATCTTTTGTAGAAAATTCTAACATTGTATGTGCATACATGCATGCGTATTTGGATAACAATTTCTTCATTCAAACGTACAAATTCAGTGAAACTTATCGAAGGACAATAAAAGTTCATAATTATAAATTGGATTCCTTAAATAATTACAATTAAAATTACAATTAAGATAGTATGACTTACATATCTACATTTTTTATTAAAATTACGGGTAACAATTTTTCTCATATATAAAATAAAAACATCATTGAAAATATACGCTGTTGATACATTGCACATTTACATAGCTATTAAAATTTATAGGCCTTTCCCGCCTTCTCCGTCAACCAGACTCTATGGGATTTAAAGACAGAATAGAGGTATGTTGGAAAACGGAAGTTAAAAAAAATTACAGAAGGACGTCAAAAAATAAAATAAACACATTCTTAGATTCCCATTTGCCACTATTTGCATAAAATACACAACTCATTCGTAGGAATCGAATTTCAAATTCTTGAATTCAAATTATGAATATACTTACTCCTAAAAAAATCGGTTGGCTGTAAAGTCGGTTTACTGACAATAGTTGAACGTGACAACGTCATATTAAATGGAACGCCTCAGAGCTAGGTAACGCCGCATACGAGGTAACGCCGCAAACGTCGGGTAACGCCGCATACGTCATGTTTTTTCGTGCGTGCAGCCGGCTCCATCGAATTATAAGACGTTGTCACGTCAAAATTAAGATTGCAGTTTAATACCACGTAGTATAAAAGGGTTATTACAATTATCAATATTTTTTTCCAAATGAAGAAATAGAGCTAGATGTTCGCTTCTTAAGAACTCCTAAATGGATTTCGGAGATCCTGACATGAAAAAAATATAGCTCTACAATCTTAAAAGGTATAAGAATTAACATAATTGGCCACTCTGGAGAGTCTAACACTAATTGGTCTTATAATAACACAATATTAACTGCCATAATCGTTATAAACAGAATTTTCAACAGGCATGGTCAAATTCGAAGCATACCTAATATTGAAACTTAAAAAAATATCTCACTAACTCTAATGTCTCAATAACAAACTCAAAAAAAATACCCCAACAGGTTATCAACACTTTGAAACCGCACACCGAGAATTCGAATCTCAAAATCAATGCTAATAGATAAGATAAGGACATTAAACATAAACCAGGCAATTTGACCCTGTCTGTCACTATGTTTTATGACCACAAAGATCAAGTTAAAATGGTTGGTGAAAGGGGCTTAATTAGGTTCTGTAGTGACCGTCAGGCCGTATTATGCGGTCGTTTCATCAGAGGAGTACTGGAATCGTTTCTGGATGAAAGAATTAGTGGCGCCTGCGACGACCGACGTTTGCTCTTGTGACGTATATTCATGTATCGAGTTACGTGTTAAAATAATTTTCCCTGCCGTGACGTCATAGTTTTTATGTGTGTTCTATTTCTTTAGAGACCGATATTATCTCTGTAAGTATTGCATGGTTAAAATTATTTATTATGATATGTATGCGCTAATAGTGACTAAAATATGACAAACACATGTTGCAGGCACTCGATACAATGGGGCCAAAGGAGGGCAGATGATGGTGGTATATTGATGTATTTCAATCTAAATATTGTTTGTTCAACCACTTTTGATACTAATAATAAATAAATCATTTATTCACTTTTCAAATAATGAACTTAACCAAATAATAACAACATTCACATTTTAGACACAAACAGTAGTTCAACTCTGGTACCCATGATGAAATTTAACTTGCGTTATGGGTACCAGGGCACTCTTACAAAATGGTGACATCTTATTCAAATTTGAATTCGCTCATTGAGAACAGAATCAGAAAAAAATCAACAAAATATAGAACACAACCATATCAGTAAAATAACTCAGCTCAATATAAAAAAGCGGCCAAGTGCGAGTCAGACTCGCCCATGAAGGGTTCCGTAGCAGCAAGTAGCATATTAATGCTTTTTTTTAAATGTTATATTGGAGTTGATTGAATGAAAGGTATTTTTCGTTTTACGATTTATGACGTATTAAAAAAAACTACTTACTGGATCTCGTTCAAACCAATGTTCATTGGAAGTTTATATGGTAATTTACATCATATATTTTTTTTAGTTTTATCATTCTCTTATTTTAGAAGTTACAGGGGGGGGGGGGGACACATTTTACCACTTTGGAAGTGTCTCTCGCGCAAACTATTCAGTTCAGAAAAAAATTATATTAGAAACCTCAATATCATTTTTGAAGACCTATCCATAGATACCACACGTATGGGTTTGATGAAAAAAAATATTTTGAGTTTCAGTTCTTGGTATGGGGACCCCCAAAATTTATTGTTTTTTTTTCTATTTTTGTGTGAAAATCTTAATGCGGTTCACAGAATACATCTACTTACCAATTTTCAACAGCATAGTTCTTATAGTTTCGGAAAAAAGTGGCTGTGACATACGGACGGACAGACAGACATGACGAATCTATAAGGGTTCCGTTTTTTGCCATTTGGCAACGGAACCCTAAAAAAAGCAAATTACAATTTTAAACATGTTAACCTCATCATAGTGGGTAAGTTAAATGTAGGTAGGCTGCATAGTAATTTATAACATAAATATGGGTAATGTTATGTTTGTATGACATATATATAATATTTAGGTATGTATAATAATAACAGTAGTTTCACTGTATATTATGTACTTATATTTAAATTGTAAATGAGAATACATTTCGTATCTAATTTTATAATATAATATAGATATAGTAAGTAGGTCCTCTGTCTCTGTGTAGTTCTTAGTCTGTAGCCATCTACTAACAAATATTGTAAGCCTGTTCTTGCAGAGTGGGTAATTGTTGCACGATTTATTTATTACATTATAAACTCGGCAACTAATGACCCCATGATAATCACTGACTGTACCATTTACAAAACTGATATTTTAATTATTTAAGAATAGTGAGAAAATCTGTTGTAGGCATGTTGCAGTACCCCCAAATAATTGGGACAAAAACAGGCAGATGATAATGATGACAATAGTATTAATTGATGTTGGTACATACATATTTCAATCTAAAGTTCTTTCGTTCAACATCTTTTGTCATTAACTGTACCATACACAAAACTGATATTTCAATTACTTAAGAATAATAGCAAACCTTATTTTCATTAATCCAAAACAAACAATAATTTCACACCTCCATCTCTCATGGGAAATTAACCTGAACAAATTTACTTATAGGCTCAAATGATGGGAAGAATATTTAATCCTCTTCCTACTGAGCTTTGAAAACTAATCCTCATTCTAGTTTGTTCTTGTTTGGATGTCCAGTTAAGTTAGTTTATTGACAGGTGACAAGTTAATAGTTTTGTTAATCTAATACATATTTTTATATAGGTAGGTACTCACGTCCGTATATCTCCAAGAGGTAAGCATGATAAAATCTGCATATCGCAAGTAATATTTTCTGAAGCCCCATAATAGAGGGCGAACCAATTATTGCTATTTTTCAATCGATAACTAAATATTATATTATTCAATATTAGTATTAAGTAATACAACTTCTACTAATACGCTGTCTCACTGCTGGACATGGTAATGTTTCTCTGACCTCCACATCCCAGATATTCTTCATTATAAGTGAATTATGTGTGTGTATAACTGTCCACCTTATTTTATTTAACTTCATACACTATTTCCTCCTGAAGATAAACGGTGACTTTTAACTTTGAACGATGATTTTTAAACAATAATATATTAATTAGTACGTTTTTTTTTTCAAATATAAAGAGAAATGTAATTTAAGCAGGGTTTTCCGTTTCAGGTGAGATTATTAACATAAAAATAAATATAAATTATGTATGCAATAAATATTGCCATCTAAATGATTTAAAATGTGGCTGTTACACAAAATCATTTAAGCTTAAACAACAGAGATAAGAACTCAAATAAATGTGTGACTTTTAATCCTATTTATCAACAATACAAGTCAGTCATACCGGTATCCTTCAACTACAAGTCACAATATCTTTAGCTAAAGTTAGTGTGCCGTGCAAACACAAAACAAACATCTGTTTGCTTGAAAAAAATTACTGGACAGAGACAAAACCCTTCTTTGGACGTCATAGATCGGATTAAAAGAAAATATAATCGGCTTTTAAATGTATGAGTATTGTTTCAAATTATTGTATCCCACAATCCCACCCAGTGTTGCGGTCAGGATGTATCAAAGGACAATGTACCCGTGTTTTGTCATGATGGATTTACAACCGAAGACATGGCTTTTATCCTATCAATAATCTCCGTCAAAATTTTAATTCTAGTTAGCCAGAAAGGAGTCTACTTCCGCAAGGTAAACTAAAATAAACTTTAAAAGTTTAGATTTAGAATTGAAATTCGTTTTAAAGTGATATTTTAATTATAGTCTCATTGTTAGGAGAATCTTTTAGAAGTATTGAATTTGAAAGTAAGCTACTGTTTATTAGATAGATTATTGTATAGATTATAATGGGATTATGATAACTATTTACAAAGTTCAGTTTTAAATGTTTGTAATTTTTTAGCTTAAAGCCAAAACACGTATCTTGCAGTTTTTTTCCTTAGTCCTATTTACAAAACGTAATAAAGGTTATGTTGCCTTTCATAAATACACCCCTTTGTAATCATTGTTCTATTTCAACGGCATTTGCCCTTTTTGTATAGGTTCTTAAGTACCTACTGGTAATTCTAGCCTTAGGTATTGATAGCAGTGTTACCTCATCAACCTCGCGTTATTCCTGGTCGTATCCGGGACTCTCACTTAAAAAGGTTGTTGTATTTAATAGGTAACTTCTATTTTGCATGTACCTACTAAACACAAAAGTTTTATGACCCAAATTCACTAAGTTACTAAAATGGAGACGGACCTATCTTTGTCTCATAACAACTCTATCGATAATCGGCATGGTGACAAACACCTACCGCTTGTGAGAATTGAATTTCTAGTTGACAAGAAAAGTGATAGTCCAAAAGCCCCGCCGTATCTTGTAATCGTATATTTGACAGGATACCACGATTTTAAGATTAATCGGATATCTTTTCATTTTAATCTTATTGGTTCTGTTTATTACATTACAAATTGTAAGAGACAGAAGGAATGGAATTTACTACACATGACAGGTAGAATGGCCCTTAGCCAAATAGACCGACGACCCGTAGAATGAAGGTGGAAGGGAGTACATGTGAAAGTTGAAGGACCAGCTACGCGTCCGGTTGTAAAATATTAAAGACTGACCACACTTTTCATAAACTGCACTGCTTGCAAAGTAATTTTAGAGAGTAGTTGCGAGGTATATGTTTTATATTGTATATTTTTTACATAATCGATGCCTTCCCCGCACCAAACGCTTACGAAACTGGCAGACTGACGATTTGGAGTTAGGCCATCGAGAGGCACGGAGAGGTAATTGCCGTTTCTCTCGATATCTCGAAGGCTTTTGACACGGTCTGGCACAATAGCCTCATAGGCAAGCTTCTGTCCTACGGCCTTCCCGCTGGCTTATGACGTGTCTGGATCACCGACTTCCTGAGGAATCGGTCTATCCGAGTGGTCGTTGACGGCTGCACATCCAACCGATTAGCGATTAGCGCTGGGGTCCATCAGAGGTCGGTACTCGCGGCGACATTATTCTTGTTGCACATTAACGATCTGGTCAAGCCTGGTACTTTTGGGTACGCAGATGATAGCACAGTGGTCGAGAGTTACGAGTCCAACCCCCGAGCTAGCGTGGGACAAATCCGATCTCTCCTAGAGGCTATGGTTGAGCGTTTGAATTTGTCCTTGAAGGCGGTCTTCGATTGGGGTGATGCTAACTTGGTCAAATTCAATGCTACTAAGACCTAGGCGTGTCTTTTCTCTGCCAAACGAAGTCAATTTCAGCCAAACCCCACATTCCGAAATGCATCCGTGCCGATAACCGACCGCCTCGAGTTTCTTGGCGTTACTCTAAAATCCACCCTCAATTTTGGGTCTTACATTGAGGCTTAAGTGGCTACAAAAAAGCTGGGTATTCTGTCGAAGGTGCGCCAGTACTTCACACCGGAACAGTTGCTCAACTTTTACCAAGCGCAGGTTCGCTCCTGTATGGAGTACTGCTGTGTGATGGCTCTGCTAAATACCACCTAGAGGCGCTGGAGACAATAGAGAGACGGGTGACGGGAGATGAATAACGATGCACTCGTCAAGAAAAGGCTTCAGAACCTTGAACATCGACGCAAAGTTGCAGGCCTATCGGTTTTTTACCGGATGCATTTCGGAGAGTATGCGCTGGAATTGCACAACTTGATACCTCCAAGCCCTTTCCACCAACGAGCGACCAGACGCACAGTGACACGCCACCGCTACCTTGTGGATATCCACTCATACACACGAAACGTTTCGGCGACAAATTTATTATGCGTACAGCTAAGGAGTGGAATTGCCTGCCTGAGTCTGTTTCCGGAAAGCTATTACCTTGGAATCTTCAAGTCTCGAGTGAATAAGTTCCTTCTAGGCAAACGTGATCCATCGTAGACCACATCGTCACTTACGACCAGGTGAGATAGAGGTAAAACATGAGACTATCACTAATAAAATTAAAACTGATTATTTTTTCGAGCCCGTGTCTCACAAGCTATCGCTCAATTTACAAAATTAATTAATTCTTACTTTTTGTTTATTGGATTAATTTGATAAGATCTGAATGCCTGTATTTTGACTGCTCTTATAATGCCTAGCTAGCGGACCTTCCCTGTTTCTAACGGGCAAAAGTTGTAAAAACATCCTGTAACCCGATTGGGGGACCTTTATAAGCGACAAAAATTCAAAAATCCTTCTTTGATGGATTCTTTTTCCTCTCTTTCTCTCTCTACCCCTCAGCTTGTGGAAACAGACCAGTGAAACCTCTGATTTGGCAAATATTCATAGACTATGGTAACCGCTTATATTTTGAAAGCCGTGTGTTGTTGGGTAGGTACCTGAATGACATTAAGAGCAAGTAAATGTAAAAAGTAAAATAAATGTTAAAAAAAAAACAAACCTTACGGCAAGGGTAAAATGAATAAGAAAATGCATAAACAAACATGCTTTTTAGTCAGGGCGTAGCAAAATGAAATTTAATATAATGAAGATACAAGAACTATTAAAGGGAGGATGGGGGATATCCGTTAAGTTGAAAGTTGAAAGGAAGAGAAAAAAAATTTCAACTTACATTTACACAATTACAACTTTAAAGCCTTATTAAAAAATAATACTTTTCCAACGGAATTCTATTTTTTATAAGCTCTGGAAGTCTAGAAGAACCTTTGATATTCGAAGCACAGCATCGTCGAATCCTAAATCATATTTTTCTTTACAAAAAATAAAATTAAGTATTTCCAAAAATAGTAAAGTCGGCATAGTAGTGCGTTCTTATCATGGATTCTTACTAATAATTAAACTAATAAAAATATAACAAATAAGTTAACTATGAAGTTACAGCAAATGATGTCAGTGCGGCAGTAGCAGTACGCTGCAGACGCAGGTATACCCACTATTAATATAACTTAGGCAACCAATAATACAATCAAATTAAAAAAACCAGATTATGTGGCAAATATCTAGTTTTTTTTTCGTACATTTATTTATAATATCAGCTTTTTAGTACTTAAATAATATTTAGAATATAATTTCCGCTTAGTATTCGAACGATTAAGGTAAATAAACATTATCAAGCACAATAAATTCATTATTTATCACCACGATCACGCAGGTCTATTGATTGCTCGATATCGATGGATGATAAAACTACAACAGTAAAATGGTAGATGGCGCTGGCTGTCTTCCAATATTAAGCTTTAAATCTTTATTTAAATTTATCTCTTTAAACATCAACCCAAGTATCTTGTTCTTAACTACAACTACTATACCTACCACATAATTTCGTACCGGAAAACAGTCCTAAAAATGGGACCACTATCCACTGCGGTGGTCCCTTATCGGGTATGTGTCCACCATCGCTTCCAATGAGACATTTCACCTTTTTTATTGCCATGCTCTTCGCGACTTCACGAGACCACTTTACGAAAACACCTCAAGTTTATGTTCCTCGCCTTTACTACACACGGATAAGGTTTAAAATGCAATTCTATTTTGATGATAGGGTGTATTTCAGATTCGGTCGTGAGTATATTTTTATCGTAATACTTTCTCACCTTTTTACGAGTTAACGTGCGAGTCAAAGTGTCGTAGATACAATTATCGATTAGGTAATGTTATCGGGTCCGATCTTTTGTCTTCCGGTTTATTTTTGTTTATTTAGGCCCATTTTGGGCAGTAATGGCGCTAGCTAGGTGTCAGTGGGTATTTGTTTCCTGTTTGTTTCCCACTTGGCGCGCAAGTGGTTAAGTCAATATTAGCAAAGTTTTAACCAACCTGGACTCAAAAATTTGATGACTTGCCTGAAAACTATATTTATTAATAAATTAAATTAATTACTCTTAAATTAATAAATTCTGTATTTTATTTCGTAGTAGAAGATAAAATATTTAGACTAGGAATAAGAAAGACAAACCCTTAGGTATAATCACAGATGTGATGCGTTCAACCGCATTTTTTTCGGTTTCAATTATTGAGAACTGATAGTACCTGTCAGATTTTTTCGTAATCTGTAATTTATTTAACTTTGTAAAGTTTACTTTATCTAGTGAGCTACTGGATATATCTATTGATCTCTATGGGTAAACAACGCTGCGTGAGACAAGTCATTAATGGCTGCCACTGAAATGGGTAGAACTGGGACATTCGCAACGTGTGGTCTTGGACAATGCCAACATCACTGCCTACAGAATACAAACCTGAGAGAACAAAAATGTATACCTAAAAAAACATTCGTGATAATTTCATGTTTTAAACTTAGTTACAGTAAGTACCTAGTCCAGCCATAAGTTTTGTTACAAATGAAAATGCAATTTTTTTTAAATGAAGTAATGTAATATTATTAAAATGTATACCTATATATTTATTAAAGTCTTAGCAAAAAATAAAAATATATTTTATTCAAAATGGCCACCTTTGGCTTTTATACAAGCCTTTCAATGTGTTTGGCTACGAATCTATGGATTTACGCACTGTTTCCAAGGGAAATTTTGCCACTGCTTGCTCCAAAGACTTTTAAGAGACTCAATGTCGCCGTGTCGTTTAGAGCCGGCCATATCCTCTAAAACTGACCATAATTTGTAGTCTAAAGGGTTGAGGTCTGAGCTAGATGAGGGCCAATCTTCAGCTCTTATAAAGTCCGGAACGTTATTTTTCTAGCCAGGCTTGGGTAGTTCGTGCCTTGTGACCAGGAGCAGAGTCCTGCTGAAAAGTCCACAGTATATTTTTAAAAAGTGTATTGCAGAGAGGTTTCACAACATAATCCAAGACAGTATCTTGATACACTTTGGCTAAAGTTTTCACTGCTTTTTCACAAAAATGTAGCTTTGTGACTCCCTGATAAGACACGCCCCACCAAACCATCACTGACGCAGGATGATGACCACATTGTACCTTTCAGACCACTTGAGCAGTTTCCTAATAAACTGTGTGTGTAATAATAAAAAAACAACTGTGAGCGTACACTTTATCATTTTGCTTATTGTAGTGTTCTTCAATCGTGAATTTTTTTTCATCGGTAAAGAGGATATTTCTGTGCCTTTCACCTGCGTATCGCGACAGAAGGCGCTTTGATCGATCCACCCTCTTTAATCGTAAAGATTGATTTAGGGCATGTCCTGTATATCGATGATAAGCATCGAGCTTCAGGTCTTGTTTTATAATAACTATGTGACAGAGTCCTAGCGGGAACCTTCATTCCCCGCGATAAGATTTTTTGCTTCTTTATGGGGTTTCGATGAATTCTGGCTTTAACAGCATTAATAGCCTTTGTGGTTCTAACAGCACGTGGCCGCCCCGATCTTTTCTGGTCTTCGACAGACGAAGTGTTGTTGTATCTATTGATAGTACGATATACGAACATAAGGCTGAAACCAAGTTTTTGAAGTGTCTGGAATATGACCGATGGCACCATACCCACTTTGTGCAAGGCGATCACTGCGATCCTATTTTCTTTAACACCCCATTCCATATTGTAATTCGATAATGAACACGAAAAAATATGTGAAATGGCGCGAAATCGAAAGAAGTTTTTAAAATAATATACGTGTTCCAAATTCAAAATAATTAAAAAGTTGAAAAAGAAAGAAAAGTTTTGATGTAACAGTATTTATGGCCAGACTAGTTACTTCACATTTTGATAACCTCCTTTGCTACTATCAGCAAGTATAAAGCCCCCCCTGCTGTCACTGTATTTTGTTTGCGAAAATACTTCAGGACTCCTAAGGATAACTCACAACGAATTGCGATACTAACATATACTATAGAAGCCAAAGTCCTTCAGTTAAAGAATTTGCGGGTCTACCTAGAGCATCAAGCCTGCAAAAGGTACATGTGAATTTATTTTCTTCTCTCTTTGTCTGAACTAGTTTCAGAGGGTTCCACCAACCGCGGTTGGCCACTTGCGAATGATATTTAACATTACAGCTATTACAGTAGGCTATACTGAAGTGGTAAATGAGCATACAGTCCTTTTGGTGGAAAGTGGTTAGCGACGTAAACGATGTAAGCGACACTAGGAGTGGAAACATCTGAAGAACCATACAATAACTTCTAGTAAAGGAATTGCTACACTGGCAAATGAAGTGTATCTCGGGAGATTCATACACTCAAAGGCAAAAGGGAAGGCAGGGTAGATACATACACATTTTAAGTTAAATATTAGTAAATATCAATAATGTTTGCGTAAGATATTGAACTTCCACAAAAATAAACAATAAGTAATTCGTTTTAACACATAGGTATAATTTTTTAATCAACTATGTCTGTTCAGCTTGTGCGTTCTCGCTTACATCATATTAAGATGTCCATTTTATTATACTTGCACAATAATTTATTAATTAATTACACAAAGTATTCATATATTTCCTTCGTGGTATCCGCCCCGGTGTTCTACTAAAATGAACTTTAACGTTAAGTAATCATAGTTCACTTTTCTAATGAGGTGGTATTATAGAGCTGGTGCTTAAAACTGATAGGTACTGTAAGTTTGGGAGAGACGCTGCCGCCTACGGCCAACTCCGACCGAGGCGAGGACGGCCCTGTTGAGGGCTGTTTGGAAGCTTTCCACGTGTCCCTCTGATTAGCAGAGGGCACAGTGGAGAGCAAGTAAGGGGGCCATCTCGAAACCGGAGATGGCCCAGGGTCAGTCGGGGTGCGAGGGATATGCTCTATGGGTAACCTTACACCCCGGCGTCTTAAGACCCGAGACGGCGTGCGGTTTTAGTCGGTGCAAGCCCGACATAACCGCCCCCGCTGGAGACCCCCCGCTCTCCAGCGGGGGCGGTATCCGAAGGGATTTCCGCACGAAAAAAAAAAAAAAAAAAAAAAAAAAAAAAAAAAAAAAGGTACTGTAAGTTGTTCAACGATACATATGCGCGCGTTGATGTCGGATCAAATATTACTGCGTACCAACTACAAAAAAATTACTTAATCACTATAAGAAAAGTTTATGGAATGGATTAATTAAATATCACATTTTTTCATGGTGTCCATTTCCAGTAATGAATTGATGCATTCTTTGATACAAATTATCAGATGAATCAATATTAATACATTTCTAGAAAAACCTTTTAATAATGTAACCGTATCTTCTGACCTCAGTTACCAAGAAACGGTAACTACGTTTGACAGAATTGTCTAGAGGGGCAGTTTAACAATCTTGTCAATAAGTTTAGATAAGTATTTACAGAGCATTGGTAGGATCCTTAGATTAGTACTCGTATCAATGTAGTGGATTGCTGTTAATCTATGTTTTGTGTTGAGCACGGTAATAAATTGCCCCGAAAAGTTCGTGAAATTGCAGTACCCTTTAGAATAGATCTAAAGACAACCATAGTTATCGTATTCGAAATTAATTGTGCGAAATTAATTAAACAATGGATTGGTCGTGGCTCAAGCAAAAACTTCGTAGCTTACCATCAAGCGAGGTGAAGTTAAATTGACGTGTCCTAAATATAAAAAAAAAATTGCACATATCACTAATAATGCCAAAAGCCTCGAACAACATCTCCAGAGGCTCGCGTTAGGCAGTTGGGTCAAGGGCTTGATGCAGAAGGCAGTACTCCTTGATACGGCACGTATTGTGAGGAGATTCCTCTCTCTGGAGCCCTTACCACCGGTAGCTTGGTCCCTGTACCCGTTGCCGGTGGGCCACTATTTTTTATATCTTTAAATATATCTCTTTTTTATATAGAATGTATTTAAAAATGTAATTTATATGTAATTAAAGTTAATAAAGGGAATAATAATAAATTAATGATCTAGAGCAAGCCTTAATATTGTTAGGAAACTCATATACCAAAGAAAATCTGCGCACCACACCTTTTTTTTTTCCGTGCGGATATCCCTTCGGATACCCCCCCACCGTCCAGCGAGGATGGTTATGTAGTGTATCGACTATGCGCGCCACACCATATTAAATAAATCGTAACTGTTGGCCTGTTCGAAGCTAAAAGGCTAATCACCCCCTTTTTGAGACTGAACATGAAAAAGTATTCCATAAGTATGAAATATCGATACATCAAATAACATAAAAGTATTACCATACCAAGGGATTAAACATAGTTGGCATAGTTAAGTGACAATTAAAAGTCAATTAATTCTGGTGCACAAACCCCAGTGCACTCATTTCAATAATAATATACGTCACTGTCGTATTACTTATTCTGCTGTCTCTACATTTTGACGTCTTTATACCTTTGTATGAATGCAATAATATGCACATATTTAAGCTCACTTTTATGCAATCCGATGCTGGGAACAATTTACAATGTCTAGTCATTTTCTTTACTGAAGTAGCATCGTTGTACAGTGAAAATTATACTTACAATTAAATTATAGTGTGTTTGTACCAGAATTATTATTGCCGTGTTTGTAAGGGCTAGATACACTAACACCTAGAATTAAATTTAAATGTAGTAAAAATTGATAAAAATGGTATTGATATGCAAGTCCTCAGTGTTGTCTATTCGTATTAAACTTTGATAAAAGGTATGGGTGTGAATTCACGCCTATCATGTTTTAGCAGTAGCGTGAATCTACTCCTAAAGCAAGCAAATAAGGTCAGAGGGTATGGGAAAAAGGAATTTAGGTATAAATCATACCTGTTAACATATTACTATTTATATCATACTAATGCAGCCTTATGGTAAGTATTTTTGTTTACGCTCATTGTGTACAGTAATTATTTATACATCAATTGATGTCATCGTGGTATCAGTATCCTTTGAACTTTCTGAGGTTGCACTAGCCATGGTAACAGGTTAATTATTCCTGAAAGCATCGAGCAATTCTAATATATCTCGGAAACCGCTCTAACGATTTGAATGAATATTCCTTTCTCACAGATTTTGCTTATTATCTTGAAAATCTAATTTTATGTTTAAGTATAGAAGCGGTAAATAATGACGTTCATAACCTAATTGAAGTGTTAGAGCATTCATTTGCAGGTCATAGGTTCGATTCTCACTTAGTGCAAATTTTTGTAGACATGAATATGCATATTTGCATTGAACTGGGTGTTTCCATGTATAATATGTATGTATTTACAAAACTGAATAAGTTCATCCGCATTCCGGAGCCTATATTACAAGCTTTGTAATATGTCCTAGAATATGTATTTACTGTTTTTTTTTTTATATTTAGGACACGTCAATTTGACTTCACCTCTCCTGATGGTAAGCTGAAGGTAAAGTCTCTGGAAAGAGGGCCACCATTACATACACGTACCATGTTAACAATGGTGGCACTCAGCTTGACGGCCTCATCAGAAGAGGATTGTCACCGCGTGACACCCACCGGTCCCACTAGTGCTACGACCACAATCCCCCTGCCCGGCTATGCACTTGCTGACCCCTGAACGCAATCAAACCGAAATTTGATTACTATGGAGGGTTTTTCGCAATCGTATACGGTGGTACCCACCCGGCCGAATTTTGTGACAAATTTGTGTCATCAAAATTCTACCACCACTAAAACAACATTGTTTAACATTGCGTTTCATTGCAATCCAGAATATCCTAGAGTTAAAGACTCGTCGCCAGCTGAAATCTATTTTAGGGTTTTTTACCTACATTTAATATATCTCCAACCTTATCTCTGGTAGCTTACACTATGTAATCTGAAGACTGTGCATAATCACTTGAACGTCCAAACAGAATAATTTGCACAGGACTAGTTGACATCGATATTCGAGCTTGACGTTAAGCGGCAAATATTATGTGTCGGCAACAATTCATTCGCAACACTTTTTGCATTATCTATGCTATTATGAATTTGTTAATAAGTTGTGTCTCTATTAAAGATATTTAAAAAAAACTTGGTTTATGTTAAATGAACGATTCTGAACATAAAAATATTTATATTGGTATTCTTGTCGATTTAACTGTTTATCTATCTATTTTTCTGTTTGTTTGGGATAGATGCAAAAACAACTGAACGCATTTAGATATTGTTTTTTCTATTAGAAAGGTCTTGGTCATACTTAAAATCTGCTGTATGTTTAATTGCAATTGGTTAAGCTAAACCGGAGATATGACCGAAAAACGATAACCGACCTCCGCGCGGGCGGAGTCGCGGCTATTAGCTAGTCATCTATGTATACTATTACAAAATTGTAAATTAGTTGTCTGAATATTGGAGATATTAAAAAAAAAATACTTGGGTTATGTTAAATGAACGATTCTGAACACAAAATATTTCGAATTTTTCGATATTTGGATAAAGCGTCTTAGTACTAGCGAGAGCGAGCTTAGTAATCGATGCAAAACAAACCTTTTTACTATTATTAATTTTTTTGTGATTGATTCGTATCAACTAAATTTATTAGTATTTTTTTTTCCATATTAGATTTACAAATACACAATTTACAGTATAACAAAGTATGAATGACAGTATTACATGCACTGTTGCCTCCCAAACTAGGCCGAAAAGCCTGTATCTTGGGAGACAGTAAAATAATATATTGAAGCGTCGGTAGCTTAGGAGTCGACCCTACGATCGAGAGGTCCTGGGTTCGAATCCTGGCCATTACACTACTGACGTGAACCCACTCCTAACACAAGCATTAAGCTTAGCTGGAGGGGTTAGGGGGAACATTAGTAATTACGGTTACTAATATTCTTTAAAAAAAAAAAGTTTTCAACTTTGGATATTGATATTTTATTTTTATACTTAATACAAGAACAGCTATAGAGAAATAGGGCCAATGGAGAAAAGCAAAATTAAAATGACAGTGGCCCATTATAAATTAAAAACAATAATTTATAAATATTCTAAAATAAAATTATAAAATGTGTGCATAATGTGTATGGGGCGCGCACCCGCGCCTGTATGAGGTTGTGTGTGCGCGTGTGTGGAAGTGTGTGTGAGGGGGTGTATGTATGTGTGAAGGTGTCTTTACGTGAGTGAGCGTGTGAGAGTTTTATGCGTAAAATAAGACAAGATGGAAAATCACTCCAACAGTGATTCTATATTCATGTAATCCAGTTTCAGCAGCCAAAGGGAATTGCTCATTTTCGGCTATGTGTGGACATGATGTTCAGTAAAAAGTATTTTATAGAGAAAAAATATTAATTCTAAAGTAAATATTTCAGCAAGTCTTTTTGTAGACAAGTTTACACAAAAAAAGACACTTTAATACGTATTTAAACATATTTAAATCTACAAAGCATCGCCATTACGCATCTGTGCTGCCACGTAATAATGTAATTTTAATAAAACATCGATTAAAAGAATCGATAACAAGCTTTTTCATAATAATTGATGAAAAAAAAATTCATGACAACTGAAAAAATATCCATATCTTATAATTCACTTTATTTTAATTTAATAACAATCAATCAATTAGCCTATTGCAGTTCACTTCTGAACGTAGGCCTCTTCCAATGTGCGTCATAAGACCTGGTCCTCCGCCTTCCACATCCAGTCTTTATGTAGGGGAAATGTACTCTAGATGACGAGTTTATTGGCGGCAAGTGTAGGGGGCGCCGGCTGAGGCACGTCAATCAACCATTCAAAAATATATAAAACTACTCTCGGGCTCAAAGGACTCGCGTCATTAGTTGATCAGTCCTTTTATTTTTTTTTATCGGCCATATGGTGGTATATAAGTTACGTGAACTTTTTGAAGTTTTGTCTAGATTTTTGTCTACCATATTGAGTATCTACTTTAGTATATAAACCAATTCAATCAATCGATTAAATCGTTTTTTATTTTTACCTGACAACACTGACTGAATGTCAAATCGCTCTACCTTCGTGGTTCTGTGCATGTCGTTTTGTATTTTCTGGTTATCAACGGATTTTGCTAGTTATTATGGACTCCGATACTGCTACCCATAACAACCCTGCTACCCGCTTGGACACAAAACATGTTTCTACGGTTGACTCTGGCGCAATTTCGGATATCGCACTAGCTTTATGTGATAACTTTGTTTGGCATGAACATGAATTTCCCGCACCCGTTTTGTTTCCTCGAATGAAAGCAACGTAGTTATGGCTATGCGCTGGATCAATTGCGGCATTGATGTAACTCATCGCAGACGACACAATTTGGAGCTCGTTAAATACAATTCATTATTGGACAATGGATTGCTCCTCAAGTTGTAAGTGTATTTATTTATATCTAGTTTTAAATGGCATCAATGGTACCAGCAGGGTACTGTCGATACATAAAGAGTAATGTCTTTTTTATTTACATAGTCTGCCATTCATGCTTTACACAGCCCATGCATGCATAGTTCCTCGTTTTGAGAAAATGCACCATAGTTGTCGATGATGGCCATATGATCGTGCGGCCATCATCGAAAATTATGAATTATGAAAATAATGTAAAACCTCCAACACAGATTTTAGATCATATTTTAATAGCCTATGAGTCTGAATAAATCTTTTTTATAAAATAAATGCTTGTTTTATTCAAGCCACTGCTTTTTATGTGAGATAATGCCATTATAACACATGCTTGTCCATTATACAGTAAAGAAAATACTAATATTGTAACTTATTACTAAGAATATTACTTCAACTCGGTCAATATTACACATGCTGGATATGGTACATTTTGGAACCTTGCTACAACATTAGTACAATATCTAGACTCTGTTAGGTCTGAAACATTAAACACACAAGTCATTTTTTAATTTAATTAATTCAATTTATCTTTACAATCCCTTAAGCTTAATTCATACACTTTTTATTTATTTTGTTGTAAATTCTAGAGCTGATGAAAGAAAATTGTATTTGCGCAAATGCAGTACTGTATAGTTGAGTGCGAAATACGATATCAGATCGGCGCTTGCTACTTTTTATGTATGGAGTCCGATGTTTTTTTAAAACGATACGAAACACAAAGAGTCGTCGGACAGATAGCACCGCACTATCCGTATATAGTTGCTGGTACGGATATCCAAACGGTTTGGAGAACATGACCTTCAAGATCGTTCTCCGGGCTATCTCTAGCTCAAGCATTTTAGTTTTATCACATCCACCCCAACACACCATACAATACGTCAGTATCGACTGGAAATGTGCACAGTATACAAGCCTTAGAGTTTCATCATCAGCTGATTGTCTCAGATATAAAAAAAATTAAAATTAGCTTTCTTAATCTACTAAGTTTGTTATGTGAAGATGCCAGTTTAGGTACCTGTCCAAGTCAACGCCAAGGTAGCGAATATTGTTGGTTATGCAAAGATGACATTGGTAGCAACAACAAGATGTGAGAGAGTAATTTTAAGGGGGCTTTTTGGTTGCAATGCTTGCGAGATTGAAAAAGGGATGCCCTTGGTTTTTTCTGCATTAAGTGTCAACAGATTTTTCGACAGCCAACTAGTCACTATATTAAGACCAGTTTGTACTAGCCATGTAACATGACGCCAAGAGTCCCCATGAACCAGCAGAACAGTGTCATCAGCGTACGCGAAGACAGAGCAATTTTTGAGGGAGAGGAGACACAAATTGTTGATTCAATTAAATTTTTAAGCATTTTGTAGTTCGCCTTGAAGGTCCCCAAATTATAAGAATCGGGGAACACAGACGCAGGCAAAGAGTTCCACTCCTTCGCTGTCCGCATAATAAATGAGGAAGCGTTGCGCTTGGTGCGGATTGGTGGAATATCAACAACGAAGGGATGAAAACGTTGCCCGCGTCTAGTTGTCCGATGGTGAAATGGAGCTGGGGGAATGAGGTCATGCAGTTCTTGAGCACATTCTCCGAAATGAATCCGATAGAACACCGTTATGCAGGCGATGTTCAAGGCTTTGGAGCTTGTTGCTAACTAGCTCGTCGTCGCCAATGAGTCTCCTGGCGCGTCGATCGATGGTGTCCAAAGTATCCAGCTGATAGCGGGCTAATCCATCCCATAGGTGTGAACAGTACTCCATACAAGATCGGACCTGTGCTTGATATAAAATAAGAAGCTGTCCAGGTGTGAAGTACCGTCTCACCTTAGAGAGGATGCCCAGCTTCATTGCAGCAACTTTAGCCTTGGATTCTATATGTCGACCGAAATTAAGAGCAGATGTTAGGTGAACGCCGAGGAGCTCAAGATGATCGGATATTGGTATGGATTCATTTCGGAGAGTCGGAGTCAGGGCGAAAGGACTCCTTTTCGCGGAAAAAAGACACGCCTGAGTTTTAGAGGCATTGAACCCAACGAGGTTGGAGTTACCCCAGTCAGACACTGACTGAAGTGTCAGGTTCATGCGCTCTATCATGGCCCCTCTCAGAGATAGCGTCTCAGCGCCTGTAGCTCGTGAACTGGATAGGTATCTTTCCACAACTGTGCTGTCGTCTGCATACCCAATGATACCGGGTTTCAGCAGATCATTAATATGCAGCAGAAATAGAGTTGCGGAAAGAACAGACCCCTGTGGTACCCCGGCATCAATAGCCAATAGGTCCGAGGAGCAGCCATCAACGACCACTCGAATAGACCGTTCCCTCAGGAAATCAGCTACCCAGTTACACAAACTCACAGGCAGCCCGTAGGATGGAAGCTTGCTAATAAGGCTAGCGTGCCAGACCCTATCGAAAGCCTTCGAGATGTCGAGAGACACAGCGAGAGCTTCGCCGTGTTTCTCGATGGCTTCGCCCCATACATGCGTGGCATACACTAGGAGATCCCCAGTGGATCGTCCTCGGCGGAACCCGTATTGTCGATCACTGAGGAGGTCATTGTCTTCTAGGTATGCCAGGATGCGGGTGTTAATTACACGTTCCATAGTCTTACAGATTATGGAGGTGATTGCTATGGGGCGGTAATTGGCGGGATCAGCACGACTACCTTTCTTGGGCACATGCTGCACGTTAGCAAGCTTCCATGACTCAGGGACTAAACCTGTTCTAAGAGAGAGGCGGTACAGGCGTGTCAGAACAGGAGACAACTCAGGAGCGCAGTTCTTTAGCACTATAGCAGGTATACCGTCAGGTCCACTGGCTTTGTTCACGTCTAGATTACGAAGCGTTTTAAGTACCTCCTTTTGGTGGATACGAATAACGGGCATTGTAGTACCGCAAGGAGGTAACTGGGGTGGTACATTGTTCGCTGTATCCAGACGCGAATTTTCGGCAAACATACAGGCAAGCAGGTTTGCCTTATCAGTTGCCGTGTGAGCCAGCGTTCCGTCGGGTTTGTGCAGTGGAGGCAGAGACGAGCGACAAAAGTTCGCCTCCACCGATTTTGCCAGGGACCAAAACGCCTTACTCCCAGAAGGGTAAGAGGCTAGTTTTGATCCAATTCGGCGTATATGATCAAGACGAGCCATGCGCAGCGTCTTTTTGAAGGACTTGGCGGCTTTGTTGAAGGCTTTCTTCTTATCCCGCGTGTCCGGAGCTTTACAGTTCCGAGCTTCAGCCCAAGTCCGGTAAGCTGAATACTTAAGCGCCTCTGCGACTGAGCATTCAGCACCAAACCATGAGCGAGCTTTACTCTTGGATGGTAAGTCAGAAAAAGGAATACAGTACTCCATCGCCTGACATACCACCCTTGAGATTTCTGTCGCGCAGCTCGACGGATCGCTCGAAGAGAAGCACGTTTGCCGCCAAGGATAAGATGCGAAAAAGTGGCGCATCTCATCCCAATCTGCTGACTTGTACCGCCAAACCCGTCTTGTGCCTTTAGGGCTGAGATCGGGAGGTGAACAAGACAGTACAGACTTCACCAAACTATGGTCAGACGTACCCAGTGGTGGGGATACGGACACATTATATCGGTCTGGTTCTGTTGTCAGCAGAAGGTCCAAACAATTCGGCGTATCGCCCTCACGGTCAGGTACACGCGTCACCTGATCTACCAGCTGGGAAAGGTTTAGCGTCAAAGCAAGTTTGAGTGTTTCTCTCCCAGCATGGTCTGTCTTCTCGTACGGGAACAGCCACTCCTTATGGTGGGCGTTAAAGTCCCCGAGAAGGACCAGTTGTGCTGACGGGTACCTCAGTTGGGCCTCATCGGCGGCCTCACACAGATGTTCACATAACCTGGTTATCTCCTGATTGCCGCTGTGTGAACGGTACACACAGGCGTAGATAATTTTGTCTACACCGGTGTCGACCAGCACCCAGAGTGTGGAGAAAGAGGAGTCTTCAAGGTTACGGTGACGCTTACAGCAGATGCTATCGCTGATATAGACACAGACGCCGGCTTGTGCCTTGAAGTTGTGCTCCAGGGTATACCCCGGGTACTGCAGATAGGACACATCAGCCGGACGTCCGATTTTCGTCTCCGTAAGAAAGAGCAGCAGCGGCTTATCGGTCTCAAGGTGGTGGTGGACCGCATCGAGATTGGAGTGCAATCCTCTGATGTTCCCGAGGTGCACTTTAAGTGGGAGGAAGTGCCGCCGCTGTAAAACTCGATTTCTTATTATGACTTTTCTCATGTTGTTTGTGGGGAGTGAATAGACAAGAAGGCGGAAGTTGTACGAGGCGCTGACCATGATCCAGTGGTGAACACAGAATCGCTGCACTGAAGGTAAGACTAGCCTGGAGACCGCGGGGACGCCCGAACCCCCCCGGAGATGGCCATCGGGTCCTCCCGTCCAATCGCCAATTGACACGATGGAGCATTCCGGGATTTTTCGTAAGATGTGTGGGGCAGCCTTTCATAGGTGGCTAACCTACTAGCAGCATTAGCCCCCAAAAAACTTACTTACTAGTAGTAAAACAAAATGCTACAAAATGCTTAAACATTTAATTGAATTAATTAGGCGGAGTCATCAAAAACAATGTTTAAAATGACTGTAAAGTTATTCCTTGTTTCCGTAGTTGGCAAGAATTACGGTAGATGGCTCCAGCGTCGCCTTAAGACGTGTATAATATTTCGGAGAATTTCGAATATCTGGGACGTGTCTAGGTAGCTCAGCTGGTCAGAGCATTTCCCCTGTAAGGGACTGGTCGCGGGTTCAAGTCCCGTCCTAGATGATCTCTTTTCCCCAATCTAAATCTATAACAAATTCTTGATATAAATCAGAAACAAAGTTGAACCAAGAATGCCTCCATGTGGCACACCATACTCCATCCCCACCTCACTACTAGTGACATCTCTAATCCTCACGCACTGGGTACGGTTTAAGAGGTAGTCCCTAAAGAGATCCAGAGCGAGGCCACGGATACCCATACCACACCTTTTGTCCAAGAGCATAGGGGCAGAAACCGTATCAAACGCCTTACTCATATCCAAGAAAATACCTAGACACTTCTGTTTACGGTTTAGATTCTGAGTTACTCCATCCGTGAAAGCAATAATTGCATCCTCAGTAGAGATCCCAGAGCGAAAGCCATATTGATTTTCTGCAATAATTTTGTTCACATTTAAATAGTTAGTTAAGCGGATATTGATAACTTTTTCCAGAATTTTCTGTAGTTACCCACATAGTCCCTATCCCCCGCTTTATGAATGGAATGAACCACAGCTTTCTTGAAGGCCTTTGGAAAGACTCCGGATGCGATGGACAAGTTACAAATATGCGTAATTGGCGGTATCAAAAATTAACGGGACGCCTGAAGTCCTTACTAGATATTCCGTCTATGCCAACGGCGCAATCGCTGCGGAGGTCACGAATAATAGTTTCGATTTCTGCTTCATCAGTTCCAAGCAGGCAAAGGAGTTTAGGAGGCTTTCAGCAGCAGTATACTTGGGGGGGTCTACTGATAGGTTTGGCCTTTCATTCATAGACAAACTCTTTCCATCATTCACAAAGTAATTGTTCACTAAGTCTATTGGGGTTATGGATGGATCACGAGTATGAAGCAATTCACGTGGAGTTATTAATCACCTCCCAAGTAGCCTTTGGTTTATTAGTGTGCGCATGTATTATACCCAGGCACATTAATAAATGTAATAGTAGCAAGAAGTATGCCTTCGCTTTTACTGAACTTTCACACTAACGTACATGCTCCTGGAATACATTCGACAATGTGTGAATCGATGTGGAATACTTTAGCACTAACGTGCATCGCGGTGGAAAATATTCGAAATTATGTGTAACGATGTGGAAAACTTTCGCCCTAACGTAAGTCGCGTTTCGGTACATTAGTGCTACAGTTCATTGCTATTTTGAACTTGAACAGTATTACAGTGCCAAGTAAGTACCGTACGGAGACTGTATTTTTCAAAATTAAAACTTATTCGTGTTAAACCCTCAGAAAAGTTATTTTCGATGAAGTTTCAAATTATATTACGATAATTAGCAATTTCTACGGAATAACTTAGTAAATGTATTATACTTATAATAAATCTATGCTGTAGACTTTGCTTATTTTTGAACAGTGATTGCGGTACATTGATGTGTATTACAATCACTTTTAATGATTAACCTTTATTATTTTCTTCATTTGCAAACTTATTTGAAAGTAGCCGATGCCTGCGGCTCCAACCGCGTGGAATTCTCTCGTTTCCGTTACCAATGAGAACCTATTCCCGGGATAAAAAGTCTATGTGTTATTCCAGACTATAATCTAACCTTGTACTATATTTCAGCCAGATCCGTTCAGCCGTTAGAACGAGATTGAGTGACACGGGCTCCACAGGAGTATATTCGTCGTATCTTATCAAAAGAAATTAACCTTCTTTATTCAGTTCTTTATTAATGGAGTTTACAGGCCACCACCAAGATCTTCGGGATCAAGTCAACCCCACCTGCAAGCCGGTACACCTGCTAATTGATGGACGAGCCTCTGCCATAGGCGTTCCTCTCGAGGTTAGACTTTCAGAGGGCAGTGGCCTCTGTAAGAGTCTAGATAAACCAATATGGAATTGAAGAGTAGGAGAACTGACCTCGGGCTCCTACGTGCAAGCCTTGAATGCAACTGGTATTATCGCTGGGAAGAAGATGATGCTGATCAGACTCTGAGCTGATACTGAAAACTAACTAACATAGATATGAGTATACTCCTCTGCCTACCCTCTCAGGGTGATAACTCTAGGTGTGAATAAAATCGACGAAAAATCCTTAAAACAAAAAAAAACACTATGACGTCATAATTTCACGACCGTTCCCTTGGCAGTCGCAGGTGGACGCCCAATACGGTAACAAATTATACACGAGGACTGTAATTAATTTTATCTTGTTGCCATGTTAATTCAAGAACATTGTTGTCAGCAATTTGTATGCAAATGTATTTCTTTCTTGTTTCATGTGATTAATTTTCGGTTTGCAAAAGTATAAAGTAATGCAAGAATATTATTGTTCGGTGCAACATTAACTGTATTTACTCCTCTTGTAAAGCTGTTTTATATACTATTACAAATCAAAATGTGAAGGTAATGCGTTTAACGTTTCTAATGAACCTGAACGCATTAAAGGAGGTTCAATATAATAAAGTTAAGTGCAGATAGTATACAGAACTATATATGACGTGTTATATAGTTATATACGACTGTGATTTGATATATTTACAGTAGTAGCAAGACAGTTACACACCTTTTTGCCATGAAATCGTTCGTTCTGATGGCGAAAAATTCAGCTTTTGTAAATTTTACAAAAACTGTATGCAGGCTAACTTTAAAAAATATATGTAAGTATGCAATAAAACTTTGAGCGGTAGCCGTCACTGAAGCTTCTGGATCAAAACACAATGCGATAAATTCAAAGAAAAACCGGCCAAGTGCGAAAATTTATTGTTTTTTTTCTATTTTCCAAATCTATAAGGGTTTCGTTTTTCCCATTTGGCAACGGAACTCTAAAAAAAAAACAAAAAAAGTCCTATTCTAAGAACTTTCCTGGTCGACCTATTATCCCCCATTATCCCTACACTTCAAAAAATTTAAATTTTTCATATCATTTCATGCCCATATCAAAAGTCAAATTTTCGTTAATTACAAATACTTGTCGTTCATATTTTACAGTAAAGTAATGTTTAGGTATTGACCTAAACATTACTTTACTGTAATTTAGAATATTTTAAGCTTTTTTAAATCATGTTATCTCCTTGTAATAAAGTTAATTAAAGTTATTACCTCAATAGGTAATAACCCGAGGGGGCCATCTCGAAACCGGAGATGGCCCAGGGTCAGTCGGGGTGCGAGGGATATGCTCTATGGGCAACCTTACACTCGAGACCCGATCTGTAGACCCGAGACGGCGTGCGGTTTTAGTCGGTTCAAGCCCGACATAACCGCCCCCGCTGGCACGCGGGGGGGTATCCGAAGGGATTTCCGCACGATAAAAAAAATGGTATTGAGGTAATACGGCTCAAGATCTACAGTAATAGATTATTAACATTTATATTAAATAATATAAGTACCTCTAACAAAGCAGTACCTCTTCGTTATAAACGCACAACTAATAAATAAAGTTAATGCAATGCCTTTTTTTTTTCGTGCGGAAATCCCTTCGGATACCCCCCGCGGGCCAGCGGGGGCGGTTATGTCGGGCTTGAACCGACAAAAACCGTCTCGGGTCTTCAGACACCGGGGTGTAAGGTTACCCATAGAGCATATCCCTCGCACCCCGACTGACCCTGGGCCATCTCCGGTTTTGAGATGGCCCCCTTACTTGCTCTCCACTGTGCCATCTGCTAATCAGAGGGACACGTGGAAAGCTTCCGAACAGCCCTCAACAGGGCCGTCCTCGCCTCGGACGGAGTTGGCCGTAGGCAGCAGCGTCTCCCCCGCCCTAGGAGAGAGGCGCTGCTGTCTCCGTTGCCCAGGGTGCACCGCGTGGAGGTCCCCAACCAAGCACCCCAGTTAATGCAATGTCCACCAATGATATATATGCTGCACTGAAGATTAATCCATAAATATTTTTTTCAGTTCTGTCACAAAAACTAACCACCGCATAACAGTCAACTACATCATTTCATAAAATATTACTAAGCACCTTAAACATTCCTCAGCAGCCAATAACATACCCATTACAATAACATTTAACTAAAAATTAAACCATCAAACACAATATCAAGTATACAGTCCCACGACAAATTGCCGCCAGGCTAGACAGGTGCGACAAAAAATTCGCTCCACTTTACCACAAAAACTTTTTATTGCGACTAACGAGACAGTCGTGATGCTATCGCCCGTATTACTTTCATCCCTAATCTGTAACAATGTTGCTTTCTTTAACCGTGTCTTTATAATTAGTCAATGATTGGTTTACATGTTGCGACTATTAAACATACTATAAATAACATATTTTACCTTTCTAACTTTAAAGCTTTTTCCGTCCAAATATGTTGTTACAAGATTGGATGAAGAGTATGTCTACCTTTGCCACCGACTGAGCTTATCTAGTTTCCACTAGTTTGACTATTACCTATATCGTATAATCTGAGATTTAACGCCAGTATTCCATTCCACAGCGTGAACACAACAGTATCACAACTACACAATTTCGGTGTCAGTGTCAGAAGACTATAGCTAAAGAGAGAGCGCTTGCGTACGCTGCAATCTGCTTTTTAAAGAAGGCTGAAAAGAAAATCTGGAAGTCTCCTAATCCGCAGAAGATATAACAAGTAGTAGAGAGGGCTAAACGATCGCAAAGACCTGAGGGCGATGATAGAAGACCCTATACCCTTAGGCCTAAGCAGAGCCGTTTAAAGAAGGTGGTTTGGCGTGTTTCTAAAACAGGAAATTGCACACCGTGGCTAAGCTGTCTACTGTCCAAGACAAGGTCTGCTCTGGTACTCCTGGGAACCACTTTTCTAGGGCCCACGGCAACAGGGTAACATACTAGGATGGCAGTTTGGGTTTAATCGGTTCGATTCTGATATAAATACTTTACTGAGTATCTGCTACACGCATAAAGCTAGTTTAAAAATGAGAATATACTCTTCAAAAAGAAGGAAAAGCAACAATATATTTTTACCTTGTTTGAATACCCGCCTTTAAAGTTGCTTTGAACTTGCTATATAAACCAACCCTTAATATTTTTTGTCTCCGCAATAACGATAATCATGTCACACGTTTTTTATACCAAACCACACAGGACAAAATGGCGTTACCATCAGATTATCATAGACTTGTGGTCGGATTATTACTTCATTTTTTCTACCCTCGCCTACCTGTTCGAGAGCCCGAGATTCTTAGATGATAGGACTTTTACAATCGCCCCCAATAGTCCACTGCATGCTGACCTTCAAATTCAGCGTGCACAACTTCTGGAGAGGATCACGTTATAATGGTGATATTATACAAATTAATAAGGCAAGCAAGCTTCTTAACCGGGTGAATATTTTGTTTATTATACCTATTAGAAATTTGTCGAAACATTTTGGTTGCGTGTGTTAAGATAAATACTTCTGTGACATTTATTTTTGTTCCTCGTGTCAAATATTTGTGGGATCAGTTAGGATTGTTTGAATATTTGATCAAATGTTTGTAGTTGATAACGAACTTGAATATTTTATGAAGTGATAATCCTTGTCGAAAGAATTTGGATGAAAAACGATGGAAAGATTTTAAGTCGTAGATATGTATTGCTACCGAAGAATGACAGGAGCTTTACAAAGACTTATTCATATTGAATGACTATGGGCATACACCGATTACTAACCTTTTGTACATACACATACAAAAAAGTAACATTTAAATGGAGGACGCCCTAACTGACGTCAGTACCGGACCACTGACTGCGCTCACTATTTGGTCCTACATAAAAGGGAATGAGAGGAATGATGAGTATTCTATGTTCATGCTGCCGAGTATTCCGCGATAATAAGACACTAAAACAGTAATAGATTTTAGAATAATTAGACGTAAATAATTTTCTGAAACATGTATAGAGAAACTATTCTGACTTTTTCTTGTGCCTAAATTTTAATGAGATAATAAGTCAATACTTCATTGGTTCGGGACTTCAACCCACGATTTGCGCTACAACCTTTTACACCTTTCTAACCCATCATCAGACCCTGAATACCATGTAATACCAGAGAGTTTGTGAAGGCAAAACATATAATAAATAAATAATAAATATTCTAGGACAATCTACACAACGCCAACTAGACCCATGGTAAGCATAGCTTAACTAGCTTGTGTTATGGTTTCTAGAATGCGGATAAACATACTTAGATACTTTTTTTTTTTTTTGTAAATACATACATATTATACATAGAAACACCCAGACCAATGCAAATATTCATATTCATGCACACAAATATTTGCACTGAGCGGGGATCGAACCCGCGCCTCCTGCGTAGCAGTCGCGTTCACTACCGCCACGCCACCCAAACTCGATAGATTTACTTGTTTGGTTTAGAAGTTCCTATGGCCTCCTTTCTACTCCATCATCAGACTCTGAATACTAAGTAAAACTAGAGAGTTTATCATCACAATACAAATGAGTCCAATTTCGATAGGTTTATCTTGTTTTGTTTAGGAGTTCTTATGGCCACCTTCCTACTCCATCATCGGACCAGCTCCATGGTACTATATTAAAGCATTACACTAAATGTTCATGCAAAATTTCATCTCAATCAGTTAAGGATAACTGCCTCAAAATACACTTGCAATATTTAAAACGAACAAACATTCATGCGTACAACATACATATATATAGTCGCAGCTCTTTCCCATTGGGGTAGGGAGAGACAACATCTTTCCACTTGCTACAATCCTGGCCTTTCGTTTCATCCACTTTCACAATTGTAATTGTTTTCATATATGCATCTTACTCATACTCCTACGTCTTGGCCTGGCCTTTCTTCAAAACGTCCTCGACCTGATTGGCAAACGTACGCCTGGGTCGACCTTTACTGGGTTGGTCACCTCATAAATCTGTTTCTTAAATCTCCTTCCGTCCATCCTCTGTACATGTCCAAACTATCTACGCATCCCTTTCTCTATCTTGGTCACTACACACAGAGCAAGTCAAATAAAAGCTTGTAAAAAGGATAGGCTTGGCAACATCCGAGTGACTCATCTGATCCGCTTACTATGGTAAGTCGATCAGTTAAGTTTAATTTGGTACCTCACAAGGCTTTACGAATATAGGTTTGATAGACACAATACCTACATCAAACCTCAAAACAACTTACTATCAATCGTTTTGACGACTTCGGTGGTGCAGAAGTAAAGCGTTCGACGGCTACGTCGGAGGTCGCGGGTTCGATTTCCGCTCAGTGCAATTGTGTCTATTTGCATTGGTCTGGGTGTTTATATGTATCATCAATTAGCCTATTGCAGTCCACTGCTGGACATAGGCTTCTCCCAATGTATGCCATACCAACCTTGCTAACCAGTCCAGCTTGCGCCACCAGTCTATCCCAGCTACCTTTTTCAGGTTGTCCATCCATCTTGCTGGGTGACGTCCTACCTTCCGTTCGCCGATTCGCGGTATGATATATATGTATTGACAAATGTAAAAATGTATCTAAGCATATGCAGATTTGCAATCTAGAAGCCATAACACAAGTTAATTAAGCTAGGCTTACTTTGGGTCTAGATAGCGTGTAGAAAGTCCTAGAATATTTATATTTATTCAAATCCCATAAGGTGATGAAACTGTGATACTCTTGGGAATTAGGGTCAACACTGAACGACTAATTCATCCATGACAACAATCATTTTGGAAATATGAGAGCTACTTCCGAAATTTCTAATATGATCTATTTTTCATATTTGCGTCTTTTTCTTACATCTGGTGACTATTTAACGACGAAATCCTTCAAACCCCTAAACATCTAATAGGGTTAAAACCTTTTCTTGAATACGTAAGTTAGCAAACAAGCACACTTGCTGTATCAAAAGTGATATTTGCGCATTTAAATATTAAGAAAGTGAAAAAAGAGGAGGGAAAAAGAAACTCTTCTGTACGGGGCTCAAAAATATTTTGGCTATAAGTGAACCTGCCTTTTAAGTCGGTACACTTGCTGATTGATGGACGGCTTTTCCCTCGTCTTATGGCTATCGTTCTTGTAACAGTCAACCTAACCAAATAATAGAAAGGATGATGCGTAGTAAAGTGGACCCCGGGCTCCAAAATGCAAGCTTTGGATGCAACCGATTGGCGCTCGGATAAATAAGAATGAAAAAAACTATTCTACAACATTCTACACAGTGCTATCTAGACCCAAAGTAACTAGCTTGTGTTATAGGTTCCAGAATGCGGATAAACATACTTATATACTTTTTTTTTGTAAATACACACATATTATACATAGACATATTCATGCATACAAATATTTGCACTGAGCGGGAATCGAACCCGCGCCGCCAGCCGTAGCAATCAAATGCACTACCGCTACGCCACAGAGGCCGTCTTTCCTCCGACATCTCTCAATTCATATAAAATGCAGTACACTGATGTTTAGCATTTGTATTAAGTAAGAGGGTGGTACTTACTTGATGTAGGCAGCCTTTTAGTACTGATAAATTCATACCATTACTTCCTACCTCGTTTATGCAGGTTATGCTTTTAAAACAACAAAGTGCATTAGGGCTATAATTTCATTTAGCTGCCTCGTGATTTATTGTAAAACCACTATCGGGTGTATGAGGAACCACCAAGGACTTCGGGGCCAAGCCAATCTCACCTGCAAGTACTGGCTCATCCGTTTTTTTTTCTTTTCAGACTTTTTGCTCGAGGTTGGGAGATCAGACGACATAAAACCCGTATAAGACAAACTAACTGAAGGAGAAAGAAAAAGCAGATTCCGGACTCCGAGGTGAAACTTTCGCATACAACCGGTAACAATGCTAAAATAATGATGAAGGAACTAATATCGGCGGCAAAAGACGGTGTGTCAGAGGTCTTAAATTTTTCAATTCAGTAAAAACATTTTGATTGCTTTTATTCTAAGTTACCAAGACAGTACCGTCGGAATCTAGACAATTCATGTTAACACAGCTGTATCGTTCTTACATTATCAAGTTTTACTGGTGTCAATTGATTTTTATAGGCTTTTTACACGGCTCGTGGCTTTACGAGCATATAAGCGAAATTGAAGGCTCTTGCGGCGTCCATCCATCCATTCCACTACGTTTAAATAAATGCCTTTTTTATCTGTCGTAACATAGTTATTTTTGTGTCCGTACTTTATGATGGTTAAAATTGCTATACTACTATAATACCTACGTATTGTGTGAATACCTGAAACACAGCTAATTTTATATTATAAGTTTTTAAAATTGGTTTTAAACTGTTTTAGAAATAATGTTGAATTATTTGGCACATGTTAACATAAGATCGTAGATACACGCCTTGGTTAGAGGAAGTGGAAAAGACCGCTCTCCTCCTCTTTTGCAAATGATTACTAGCCAATTTGATTCTATGTTAATGTCACGGTTAGCGCTTATCATCATTAGTTAAATAGTTCTTGATTGAAAATATCGAGGATCGATCGAGCCTCCGTTATGAACCCGTGGTCAGTTTAGTAAACATAAGTTAGTATAATTCCTTTCTTTTTGACTTACTTTCTTTTAACTATGGAGAAAATCATAGGTTAGAAGCACTCAAAACCGGCGGTCTTAGGTACATGAAAGCAAAGCGTTAGCAGCATAGCGACATATGGCGGGCTGTTTTCTCTGCTTACCCCGGAGGGAGAAATGCTTGATCATATATGTATTTATGTATATATTAATACAACTATACATAAAGTCCCGGATTTGTATTATAAGGTTTTTTGTTACCAAACAATTGGCGGGTTGAGGGTCTTAATACATAAATCTGCATACCCGTTCGGGATATATATAGCCGACATATTACGAGTATATCCAGCATAATTTAAGTCCGTAGGCAACAAAGTGTATGTTTTTCGTTTATAGGGAATAGCACCGCGGAAGGATGTCAAACCAAGGGCCATTTCGGATCTAAACTAGACTTTTCTATTGCCGCTATACCCATTTTTATAGCGCCATGAAACATGTGATGGCTAACCTCAGCCCTTCGCTAAAGCCATAGGAATCTGACCTTAAGGTTCTTTTAATTTACGATGTCAGCTAAATGCGCTGGTCAGACCTTTTCGGAATATATAGGGCTGTCGGGTCATTTGGGACTTTGATGCTGTTTCTTGACCAGGGGCCTAACCACGACGCGCTTAATACAATTCAGTTTTGGGCACCGCAGCTGAGAGAGAGTTATGGAGCTATACATGGTGTACATAGCACCATATGTATTACGTTGCATCAAAAATTTGCTTGGATGGCGAAATCATTACAACATTTTTTCGTGTTAGGTTACCTACTTGTGATACTGCACGAATAAGTAAGAGCCGCTTCGTCGATAAATGCACTTGGTGAGAAGAATAGATCTAAGTTTAAACACCCTTAGCTCCAGCCATTTAAAACTGTATGTAACCAAAGAAGATCTTCCTAAAATTATTTTTTTATTTTATATTATCTGTGCTCTGTGTACCTACTCTATTCCAACTTTTTATTAATAGTTTTCGATAAAAGAGTTCCAAGTTAATAATATTCTTCTTTCGTGTCAGTGATTCACTTTATTTAAACAGAATTTTATAAATTAATTGTATGCCCGAACAGGCCATAAAATTCTACCATCTTGACCCCGCCGTCAGCGGTTTTGTTGAGATCGTCTTTAGTGCAGGAGGCAAGACATAATGGATACGGAAGCAAAAGCGACATGCGCTGCATTGGAGCTCCGCAGTCACAAGCAGTTAAGCCCGGATCTCCCATTCGTAATACAAGTCAGTACTATCCATAAAAAATAAGTAGTGAAGTCAAACAAGGTATAACTTTATACGACTTTATATTTATTGGTATTGCCGTGGTGAGAAAGGTACATCAAAATGCTACTACTTTGTTGTTGCCATTCCACAACCATAAGCTAGCACTTCAGGATCATACCTGCCGCAAGGACGATAAAATGTAAGTTTAGCCATGATCTTCGGGGCCCAAGCTGAATACATAAATATAAAACAATTTAAAACATAAAAAGCTTATTCGTAGTGATCTCCATTGGCTTCAATACAGTACTTTAAACGTTGAGGCCAGTTATCAATTGAAGCACGCACTCTTTCCATGGGAAAATTCTTCACTGTCAATCGTATGGATTGTTTTAGGGACTCGACAGCTAGTCTTCAGCCCTGATGAAGTCCGGAACGTTCGTTTCCAACATATATATAATTTGAATCTTTGAATTTGAATTTTGATAACAGCTCCAACGATTTTCAAATCGTCAAAAAAAACCGAGTCAATGTTGGGCACCTAGATATCGACGACATCTGTGGTGTATATAGCGGTAGAGCAATCGACTGTTAAGTCAAAGGTCGCGGGTTCGATTCCCGCTCATTTCAAATATGTATATTTGTATTGGTCTGGGGGTTTCTATGTATAATATGTATTTATTTACAAAAAAAAATATCTACGTATGTTTATTCGCATTCTAGAACCCATATGAAAAGCTCTACTTAGTTTGGGTCTAGATGGCGTTGTCTAATATGTCCTAGAATATTTATTTATTATTTATATTTTTTTATTTTTTATTTATAATATACATAATATGCAACATCAATGGTACAAAATTTTTATCAAAAATGCAGCGTGGCGAAATTCAACACAGTTGTCTAGTTTTGAATTTGTAAAATCGCTAAGTATGTTAAAAAATTAAAACTTTGGCGTTCGACCTTCATGAATTATACCTAAAGGTAAAAACTGTATTGAAAACTAGTGTTATCAAATAAGTACTTATTTTAAATTAAAATTTGCATAGAAAACGTTCAATCGTCTTATCAATAAAAAATTATGCAATTGTATTAACTCTATGAACCGAATTGTTGAATCTTAGTACCACCGTGCCTTAATAGTGCATTAGTTTGTCTGATATTGACAATCTAACCTGTAAGCATTTTTTAATAACCTTCACGAGGACGCTGAATCTCATCTACAATAAAAGTAGCAAAACGTGGGTGTTCCTAACTAAACCTTTGTTTTATGGTAATACCATTTTTATTATAGTTGCTGCTATAATGTGTCCGTTTTATGGTTAACAACCATTTATAATGAGTAGTGATTCACGAGTATTTTACCACAAGGGGCTTCTTTCCTTATATTAGTGAGGAAACAGAGGCAATATGAACGTTATTTATTTTATTTGTCAACGGGTTCGTAAATCAAAGTTGTTGTTTTTATACCTTTTCTGACCTTAAATACATCTTTTGGATATAAAATAATATTTCTTACAAAAAACATTGCGTAGAATGACTCTTAAGTTATTTAGTACGATATGTGACTGATGATAAAAAATAAATATTTAAACATAACATAACATAACTTCACGCCTGTATCCCCGAAGGGGTACGCAGAGGTGTATTACACACCCACATTTCGTCAGTTATGTTTAGGTCCCAATGTAATAGGGGGCCTATTGCCATCTACCGGGCACATTAATAAGCGAGCGATAATTAACAAGCCGCGGTAGCCTAGTGGTATGGGTAATGGACTGCTGAGACGAGGTCTCGGGTTCGATCCCAGGTTTTACCATGGTACACACCAATGACTTTTCGATGCTTTTCGAAGTTATGTGTGTATTTATCGTAGGTTTATAAGTGCCCGGTTAATGGCAATAGGCTCGCCACCTATTACATTGGGACCTAAACATAAACTGGCGAAATGTGGGAGCTAGCACCTCTGCCTACCCCTTCGGGGATATAGGCGTGAGTTTATGTTATGTTATGTTTAATTAACATTTTTATTAATGCACATATAACTACGAAAAGTCAGAGGTTTGTGCCCGGGGCGACTGGGGATCGAACTCGAGACCTCGTCTCAGCAGTCCGTTACGCACGCCACTGGGCTATCGCCGCTTATATAAATATTTAAAATAAACTGCTATTACAGTAGTATAATAGTAGTAATACATGGACTTGCTCTATATTTAGGTTATATATAATAAATAATGTAGGTTTCAGATGTGTCCACTGTAATAAACTTTACCTACAATATTTTAAACCTACGTTCAACTGAAAAATAAATTGAAAGAAAGAAAATTTATAAATATAAGCACTTCGCCTATATCGTGACAAAAATATAAAAGTTTCAATAAAACAATCTATTCACAAGAGAAAATCCCTAAATCCTCTAAATCTGTTGATTAATCTATGGTCCTGTGTTAATCTAACAACAATAAAATGCAAAAAATCACTGAGCACTATAAATCAATGAGTGGCCAGCCAAAAATGACCAAAGAAAAAGCCCACAAGGAAGGCAGCTCAATCCGAAGTGGGTTATTTATTAGTATAGATTATCACTACAAATCACGAAGACGATTGTCGTGGCGGAATCATTCGGTGTAACTTGAGAACGCCCCTTATATTCGATGATTGGACAAATAAATATATTTTCCGTATCCTGTTTATCTGGTTTGGGGTGTTAATAAAAATGTAGAGGCGAATAGGGTTATATCGATATAGACCTTTTCTTAAGTAAGGTTGCTGTCATATGAAATTGTTTCTGGATTTTCGACTCATTATTTAATTTTTATTAACAAAGACCTAAATAGAATTGACTGCTACTACTAAAATAATAATACAAAAGTGCTTAATTCATTCTAAACCAAAACATTTTATTTTTGTTTAAATGATTTATACAGTACATAATTTACTTTTTTCTGTTTATTTTTTTTACTGAAAAATAATCAGGCATTCTGTAAAATGGTAACTGGGTGTAAATGGAAAATTTGGCCGAAAATAAGGAAGACTATTCAAATTACAAAACTGAGGAAATTAAACTAAATTGAATACATAAATATAACACATACCTACTGTAACTGTAGTCAAATTTAAATATGTCTAATTTGAAATTCAATGAGTTATTTTTTATATAGACACTAGTACAGACAGACAGTAGTAGTAGTAGTAGTAGTACTTACCTACTATACCTACCCAAAAAAAATACAATGCACATATATATCTATAGTATACTTTTATAAAATTGTAAATTAGTTTTGTCTCTACATTGTCTAAACATATAAATATTTTTTCGTAATTCTTGTCTGTTCGTCTGTTCATCTGTTTGTCTGTTTATTCGCGATGGACGCAAAAACTACCGAACGGATTTTGAAGCGGTTTTTTCTGTTAGAAAGGTCTTGGTCAGACTTAAAATCTGCCGTACGTTTGATTGCAATAGGTTAAGCAGAACCAGAGATATGACCAAACAAGGATAACCGACCTCCGAACGGTCAAAGCCATGGGAATCTGCTAGTTCTTTAATAAAATTACTAAAAATCACAATTAATATTGATAATAAATAATCATCAATCACTTAATATCACACGAATCTAATACAAGAACAAGAAGTTTTTGTTGCGATGCTCAATTTATTAGTTAGTCGTAATGCTTATAAAATAAATAATTGATTTAACCTTTCTACTCGTTATTTAAAGTTAAGTTCACATGAAATGCAGAAACAATTAAATAGTTAAACAATCGGCAAATAATTAGTGGTTTGAATTTTAACTGTTGCCTGGAAATTATTCACTGCACATATATTGTCCACAGATTTAACGATAGTAGCACTGGTTCATTTTACCCGCACCTCCTCACCTGGTGTGAATGGATCCATGCTCAGGGTGGCCGGCGTCTGTCGTCCTATCGTTCCCAATAAATTAGAAGCCACTAATACAAGCCGTGGCTTTACAGAAGACTGGTCGTGTCAAGTCGCCACTAATGTACAGGCTTGATAACACTTTCAAAATCATTTATGTACACACACCAGTTTTACTTGACCTCCCCGTATACTAGAGACTGAAAATAGATTGTTCGTTGTGTAGAGGTCAAGTGATATTGGTGGATTTGGAAGGGCATTCGCCGTTTTGAAGTGCGAGGAATTCTTACCTCTTTTATATCGTTAGTATAGCATTCAATGTCACATGGTCCGAGCGTATAATGTAAATTCTTACTTACTTTATTGTTGACGGTGACCCGTAATTGATTTAGTGGTTGGATTTATGGGAGCAAGTTCATTTTTAAATATTTGAGATATGACTCAGCTGAGATTCATCTGCAGCGAAAGTTAAAATTTAAACTTTTAATTTGTAAATAAATATAAACTTACTATTCTTACTTTACTCTCTTGATAGTTTTTCAATATTCTAACTGATATTATAGAAGCAATAATGAATTTGTTTGTTTCTTACTCAATCACACAGAAACGGCTGGATAGATTCAGCTTAATTTCCAACCTTTCTTGCATATTTCTTATAGGTACAAAAGTACAAAAATTGGGAATATGATATAGGCTATTTATCTCAGGTGTGGTGTGATAGGAACAGAATCATTATTCTACGTCAACGAATCCTTAAGTTATGTTATATAATTAACAGTAATTTAACTATTTTATCCTGTAAGGGCAAGTAAAACTTCTCAGTCTATCTAAAATATAATATAGAATTTATAAATAAAAAATACCATAGTCATGCTTTTTCAAGCACGACTAGGTCTACTTGACTAAGGAAGTTCACTCCCATAGAATGCAGTATTTCATTCAGTTTGACCACTCTTCCGCCTTAGCCCATTTTCCTCTATTTCTTGGTCATCCACCTCTTCACGTAAGTGATGCTTCTGACATGGCAAGGCTGTGTACTTGTTAACTTAGTAGCATACATAATTATTAAACTGATGCCTATATATATTCCCCAAGGTATAGAAGGTGTCTTAACACCCACATTCCAAACACGGAAGTCTTACCAACGCAACGCCACGACGTCCTAACAGACATAAGTCGGTTACAGTGGCCTCGTCCCTACTTCCCTCACAAATCACTTTTATTGATACTATACCAAAACCTACTTAATCATTACCTATCTATCAATATCTTCAATGAATAATTCGTATCTTTTTGTATGGTAATCTTTGGATCGGTTACAATACTAATATGTACTTGGAAAGGATCCGACGCATACGCTTAGCGGTGCGGAATAACGGACGGCGGCCGCATCTTGCGATTTGTCCCTGCGATCATGTCGCGATAGTACTGTGCGACTAGCGTCAAGTGGTTTACTGAATGGTGACATAGAAGACTGCAGCTAGAATTATAATTTGAGAATTAAGTACAGTCACTTAAGGTACTGAAAGCTTTGATTAAAACAACATGATTGTAAATATTGTGAGCATTAAACTCGTAGTAACAAAAAGAAAATGAAGGACAGCAGTATTCTCTCCGAAAGGAGCATCGACTGGGTAGTATGTAATTACTTATAAAAATTGCGGCGAAATTTGGTTAAGTTAAGATTACGGAATGTACAAGAGCGCTTATATGCAAAGACAATATAAAATGTGGGCAAAAATAAAATGTGGTGCAATAGGTAGCGAAAATTTGAAGGACGTATATGTTAGTTAATCTACCGTATCAAATTCCCGTACCGTACATCCGTATGATTTTAACCTAAGCCTCACGAACTTTATTCTTGAACCTAATCAGATATATCCGACAATAGTGCATATCCTCACATTGTGGGTCAAAGGCATTGGCACATGGCGTGAATAAAATATTGAATGGTTTTATCTGATAACGAGATATTTTGGCACCGTTAGTTTTATAACTATTATCAAATCTCTATGCTTACATGCCAAAACTTTGTCATTAAAGATTAATGGCAATATTCAACATAATACCATCCTTAATATGCCAAACAAAAAGTACAACTGTGCAAGTCTTGTTAAGCTTTGGTCGCACAGGACAAGCAGCGTACGCACTACTCGGACATAATCGATTCGTCGCATCGGTGCTCATTCAATAATCGAAACATGTCGCTAGTCTGCCCATATCTTTATGCTTGAAACGTAATCTTTTTAATTTATTAAGCGCATTTTATATGACGAGATGATTGGTAAACTTGTATCGGTAAGAAGGCGGTGGTTTATTAGCCTGTTGATTAAATTAATTTCTGACAATATCAAGACAGTATTATATTTTGAACATTTAAAATGATCAAATAATTGAAGCATTCGGTAACTTAGTGGTTAAGGAGTCGGCCATACGATCGAGCGGTCCTGGGTTGGGATCCTGTCCATTACACTACTGACGCGAACCAACGTGAAGGAATGGAGAAGGGATGTGGCCAACTTGGAATGATTGAGAAGAAAACAAACTGCACTAACCCTATATGGATTAAGAACAGGGTAAGCAGCGATAAAGGGCGAAAGTGCTTCTGATTTTGTGTCTGAAAGCGAGTAACTCAAAAAATTTACCCCATCACTACATATTATAAAACAAAGCCCACGCGCCGTGTCTGTCTGTCTGTTCGCGATAAACTCAAAAACTACTAGGTACACCGTTTTTCATGCTGTTTCCACCAATGGATAAAGTGGTTCTCGAGGAAGGTTTTAGTATATAATTTGTCAAGTTTTTGTAAACATTGGCTAAAATATACCTAATGATATTTGTTGGAAATGTCGGAAAAAAATAAGCCTTCTATGAGAGTTCAATGAAAACGCTGCCTAAATCCTTTGAGATATAACAAAATGATATAAGATGGAATTGTGTATCTTATGTAGATTGTGATGGTGGAATAGGTTCCCATGGGCAGCGGGAACGGAATGAAAATTTAACGCGGGTGAAGCCGCGGGCAACAGCTAGTTACTTAATAATTATTGAAGTTCAAGAAGAATTAACATGATCACATCATTATTCCCGGTTGCATCCAAAGCTTATGTACACTTTGGAACCCGATATCCGGTCTCCTAATGCTTCTTTCTGTAATTTGGTTCGCTTGACTTTCACGGGTGCAACTGCCATCTGACCCACAACCCCGAGAGGAAAGCAATCGACAAGTGAGATGAGGCCCACATCCACAAAAAGACTATGGTTTATGTATATTGATACTAGTCCACTGTTAAGTGATGAAATGTTTATAACCTGCAAGGATTTATAATAATTTATGGCCATCAATTTATGCACACCTAGAGTAATAAGCGACGACAGCCCAGTGGCGTATATAACGGACTGCTGAGACGAGGTCTCGAGTTCGATCCCCAGTCGCCCCGGGCACACACCTCTGACTTTTCGTAGTTATGTGTGCATTAATAAATGTTAATTAACACTCGCTTAATATTGTGCCCGGTTGATGGCAATAGGCTCGCCCCCTATTACATTGGGATCTTAACATAACTAGCGAATCGTGGGTGTGTAATACACCTCTGCCTACCTAGTTATATGTTATGTTGTATTATGCACACCTAGAAATAGATTAATAGTCAAGTATTCTCAGTCATGTGGTGAGAGATCCTAAAGGCCAAGGATTTATATCAATTTATTCCCATCCATTTAATACTAGGTATTTCAAAAGATCATAGTTAACCTTTTAATTGCACTGACGTTAAAATAAGTAATTATAGTGCCGATTAACGGTTTCCAAAGGTCAAAATACAGCTGTAAACTGCTTATGAGGGAGCACTGAGAAACGTAACATATCAAGTTATGATAATAAAACTTATGTTAGTAGCGACCTTATAGCATTGGGCATTATTCTAATAGCCTTCTTGGCTATAACATGATTATTGGGTTCATTACATTGACAATAAGAATTTTTTACCTCGTATATATTTACCCGACTGCAGAGAAGTCTAAAAAGGAGGATTATGTGTTTGACCTGTATTGATGCATCTATGTCTGTCCCCATGTTTCCTCGTAATTACTAAACGGCTAAAATGGTTTTGATG
This sequence comes from Cybosia mesomella, assembly GCA_946251805.1. NCBI lineage: Eukaryota > Metazoa > Arthropoda > Insecta > Lepidoptera > Erebidae > Cybosia > Cybosia mesomella. The sequence continues at coordinate 10,078,494 of OX276406.1, forward strand.
AATGATATGTCATTAGATTCCTCTTTATGGCGCGAGCGGTCCTAGATATATTATACCAAAATCAGTAAAAATGAAAACGATAGATTTTTGTGTCCAAAACTTTTCAAGTAATCCATATTGATATCAAACAAAAGCTATTGATAAGAAAAATATGATTTAATACACATTTAAAGTTAAAAAGATAAAATTATATATTTTATAATTATTTTTGAAATTGTGTCAGTATGAAACTTGGCAAACGTATCTATTTAGGAAATTATAAGTAGGCTCTTATATTTACACCCGTTATCCTAACCAACAAAAGATCAGCTCTTTATGAAAGAGAAATCCTTTAATGAATTACAAAAGTAAATTTGGTACTTACCAACCCAGTAAAAAAGTAATTATGGTTCAGTAATACTGACCCAGCGATGCACATGATTTACTTGAATCGTTTCTAGATCTGTAAATATATACTCCCCGACTAAATATCAATATAGAAACAGACCGCAATTATCAAAAAGGAAGCCAATAATTAAATAACTCATAATAACTAAAATTATAAATACTTAAATCATAATTTTAAACTGTTAAATTACAGGGTTGTGCAACAAGCTAATATTTAAGAACTCATAATAAGCAGTTATTCAAGAAACAATGTTGTTGCCTTGTTTAATTATAATTATTGTTGCAAAATATTAACGGGAGCTGTTTTTGCTACGAGCTTCGTTCAAGCACGAAACCTTTTCCAATTATATCTATATGTATACTAATAATAATAATAGACCTGAAGCTAGTTTGTTTGTTGTTTTGGTTGACCGCACTAATCCATGGAATTTGACAAAATTTGGTACTTGAAAAAATATTTTACTATTTAATAGCCATGTTAATAACATATTGTTGGCTGGCCATATAATATTACGCTTAAGAGCCAAGCAATAAGTAAAAAAGGTTAAAAAGACAGGCGGGTGATGCGACTGTAGACTAGAACCAACTACGGCCGGTGCACGTACAGCTGGTTACCACCAGCTTGCCCGTTACGTCCAAAGTCTGCTATTTAAAGCCCGGGGTCCGCTTATTTTTTGTTACACTAACCAATCAAAAATATCTGACCTCCCAACTCTGAGAGGAAAGCCTGCGCACGAGGAAAACTTGCATGTGGGGCTGACTTGGGCTTGCGGGAGCTTGGCTACACCGCTAAATGAATGAAATGTAAGTGTAGAGGAATTTGTTGAAGTTTGTGCCCAAAATATATTCCTTCCTAGTTTGCAACTACCGGCTGCCATCCTACATATGCCACCGGGGGCTACTATACGTAATCAATATTTGACTTCTACAGAAGTAAATATGAATGTTTATTTCTTCTTCATCCTAGCGTTGTTTCAAAACTTCCACTTTTTATAACGTCTCGGTACCTTTTTTTTTTTTTTTTTTTTTCGTGCGGAAATCCCTTCGGATACCCCCCCCCCGCCGGCCAGCGGGGGCGGTTATGTCGGACTTGCACCGACTAAAACCGCACGCCGTCTCGGGTCTTCAGACGCCGGGGTCTAAGGTTACCCATAGAGCATATCCCTCGCACCCCGACTGACCCTGGGCCATCTCACCACTAACAGCATCGCTCATCCTGTCTCCTCTGAAAGCAGAGGAGTACGGAGAGCGATGTGTTCCTGCAACGTTGGGTATTGGCCGACGATCAATGCCAACCCTATGAAGGGGAAGCCATTGACCGCCGCCCAGGGTGTACCGGCCGCTCCGATTCCGTTCCCCTCGGACTGCAGCAGGATCGGAATCGGAGAGACACTCGAGGAGGTTACCCAACACACACCCCAACGTCTCGGTACTTTTTTTTTTTTTTTTATCGTGCGGAAATCCCTTCGGATACCCCCCCGCCGGCCAGCGGGGGCGGTTATGTCGGGCTTGCACCGACTAATACCGCACGCCGTCTCGGGTCTTCTAACGCCGGGGTGTAAGGTTACCCATACAGCATATCCCTCGCACCCGGGCTGACCCTGGGCCATCTCACCACTAACAGCATCGCTCATCCTGTCTCCTTTGAAAGCAGAGGAGTACGGAGAGCGATGTGTTCCCGCCACGTTGGGTATTGGCCGACGATCAATGCCAACCCTATGAAGGGGAAGCCATTGACCGCCGCCCAGGGTGTACCATCCGCTCCGATTCCGTTCCCCCCGGACTGCAGCGGGATCGGAATCGGAGCGACACTCGAGGAGGTTACCCAACACACACCCCAACGTCTCGGTACCTTTTTTTTTTTTTTTTTATTTTTTTTTATCGTGCGGAAATCCCTTCGGATACCCCCCCGCCGGCCAGCGGGGGCGGTTATGTCGGGCTTGCACCGACTAAAACCGCACGCCGTCTCGGGTCTTCAGACGCCGGGGTGTAAGGTTACCCATAGAGCATATCCCTCGCACCCCGGCTGACCCTGGGCCATCTCACCACTAACAGCATCGCTCATCCTGTCTCCTCTGAAAGCAGAGGAGTACGGAGAGCGATGTGTTCCCGCCACGTTGGGTATTGGCCGACGATCAATGCCAACCCTATGAAGGGGTGAAGGGGAAGCCATTGACCGCCGCCCATGGTGTACCGGCCGCTCCGATTCCGTTCCCCCCGGACTGCAGCGGGATCGGAATCGGAGCGACACTCGAGGAGGTTACCCAACACACACCCCAACGTCTCGGTACCTATCGCGATAAATAAGGCTGGCGACACACCACGTTCACTGTATCAGTTCTTAACGGCACTTTGTTTATGGGTTTAAGTATTTTTCCACTTTAATGCCCGGAGTTCGCTTTCCTACTCCTAACCCATTTTTGGTTTGGGTATTTTTTATTACGGGAACAACAGCTGTCTGACCCTCAACCTCAAGAGGAAAGCTTGTGCCACAGTCTCGCAAGTTATTTGGCAGGTATACCGGCTGGTATCTCGAAACCGGAGATGGCCCAGGGTCAGTCGGGGTGCGAGGGATATGCTCTATGGGCAACCTTACACCCCGGCGTCTGTAGACCCGAGACGGCGTGCGGTTTTAGTCGGTTCAAGCCCGACATAACCGCCCCCGCTGGCACGCGGGGGGGTATCCGAAGGGATTTCCGCACGAAAAAAAAAAAAAAAAAAAAAAAAAAAAAAAAAAAAAAAAAAAAAGGTATACCGGCTGGTAGGCATGGTTAGCTTGGTTCCTGAAGATCTTGGTAGGGAACTGTCCTCTCTGAATTAAATTTAAAAGTATCGGATAACAAATATATTTTGAAAGTGCTAACGCAAGTGCGTTAATAAACTCAACATGGAGAGTTAAATAAAATTTACGGTCTGGCGTAGCCAAGGGCTTCAGTTAGTGAATACTTTCACACTTTGTAATGGATGATACTAATATAGCATCATGTTCTCAACATAGTTACACGTGTAATTGACGCAAACATTAACACAAATATAAAAATTCAAACAAGGAGCGGAATAATCGTATAAGTCCACTCGTAAAACTATCTATACGACCATAAGTCATAACATATTGATGATTGATTTTTATGTTGTAGAATGGGCAGTTTTATGACTGTGCGAAATACACATATTATATTTCTTGACCTCGTTAATATTATTTACGTTGATTCAACATTGTTGTTGAAGCACGTGTCAAATGTCTTTATGCGTTGTTCCTTTGTAAGAGATAGTTTGTAGGGGTTTTTAAACATGCTTGCTGGTGTTATATTGTTATCATTGTGTGGTCTTGAAAATGAATAGACCCACCTTGAAATTTTCAATTAGATGTTAAACTTTGACAGCTGGTACCAAAGAATTAGTGGTGGAATTCCATCATCGCCCATTCATTTATTAAATTGCTAACACCAGTGTTTTTTGATCAACAGTTATGAAATTTCTTTTGTGAAACCTAATATAAAGAGATACAGTAGTTACACGTAAGTCGTTCTTGTGTTCCTAGCAACTATCGTAATAATGGCTTAATATATATTTATTTACATCAGTGTTGGATAGAGAGATTCCACTGAAAGCAGCACTGATGCCTTTGTATTCAAATTTATCGGAAATGTGCCAAATGCAGTACAGTCAACGACAAAAATGAATTAACACTAAAATATTTACGAACTTTTTTACATTATAATACATGTACCTAATAATGAATGTTTAAGTAGTTTAATAATCCCCAGACAATGTTAATATATTTCATGTATTGTTAATAATTTTATAAAAGATTTAAGCGCTAAAGTCGTCAATAAATTAGAATTTGGTAAGTCACTTTAGTCGTTAATTGAACCCTCTTAAGAGATGGAGCTTCCTCATAATTATCAATACAAATAGATAACCATCAAATTTCCTATTTTAAGGATAATTGATGTAATTGCTACTTACCGAAATGTACATTACTGATGATAAAAAGGATTTTAAGCACCAGACAGGGACTTATCATTAGTTAGCAGAGTGCTTGTCTGCAATAGCAGCTGGCCGAAAAGTGGCATGAGAGTACTATGTATTAACGGTATATTATTGTAAAAATGAACTTACTAATCAAAAATTCTCACGCTTCACAAGGAACTTATCGAAAATCAAATTCCAATTGACCCTCTATTGTGATGTCAAAACGTTATGGCGTATCAAGTCGGCAGTCTGTGGTCTATAATTAAGCTTTAACTACTTAACTTTGATTCCGACACATCAATCATAACAATTGTTTATTGATTTATAGATGTGATTATAAAAAATTGTGGGTTATGATCAAAATGCATGTTCGATGACGCAATTGCAACTGTTTATTAATTCTATTTTCGATTAATGGTACTTTTTGCTCGAGATACAATTTTAAAGTAGTGGGAAATTAAAGGTCACGTGATATTTTTTCTGTATTTAATTAAAGGAAGGTACAGTTCAATAAATCACTATTATATTGGTTTTCTATAGACAGAAAAACCCAGATCCAATTCGACATTCTGGAAAACTTAATTATCAAAGTACGATATAATAATATCATCATGTTAACCTCTTGGCGGAATAAAGTACATATTTCATTGTTGCATTACATTTCGGGAATTAAAATTAAGTCCCATTAACATTATTCTCGTATTTATATTTGTGTGTTTACGTATTTCTCTGATATAGTACCTTTTTTTTTTTTTTTTTTTTATCGTGCGGAAATCCCTTCGGATACCCCCCCGCCGGCCAGCGGGGGGTATTGTATTGGGGTTATGTCGGGCTTGCACCGACTAAAACCGCACGCCGTCTCGGGTCTTCAGACGCCGGGGTGTAAGGTTACCCATAGAGCATATCCCTCGCACCCCGGCTGACCCTGGGCCATCTCACCACTAACAGCATCGCTCATCCTGTCTCCTCTGAAAGCAGAGGAGTACGGAGAGCGATGTGTTCCCGCCACGTTGGGTATTGGCCGACGATCAATGCCAACCCTATGAAGGGGTGAAGGGGAAGCCATTGACCGCCGCCCATGGTGTACCGGCCGCTCCGATTCCGTTCCCCCCGGACTGCAGCGGGATCGGAATCGGAGCGACACTCGAGGAGGTTACCCAACACACACCCCTCTGATATAGTACCTAAGCGTTCATATGCCTCCATAACTAATAACCATCAGATGAGCCGTGTGCTTTGTAGCTGCAACGCAGCTACAAAGCACACGCAGCAGTATTAAAAACTTTATTTATATCTGCTAATTATTTTTGACTTATTAACCTAAATATTTCAACGAGCATGAGAAACACTGTGAACAAAATCATGTATAGTATAAAACAATGGTTACATCAAAGCATGACCTTTGGTTAATGCACTGTCCATCCGTAGGTGATAGCTGATAGCCAAAACTGGTAATTAGGCCGTGATTAACCGATATATTGCAGCAGACTCCCACGGTGTAGGGTTATCACGACTTTTTTTTTGATCAATTTTATTATTAATCTTATTTTACCTAATATTTTTTTCTTATAATAGCTTGAAACCTTTATGATTATCTATAAAAAAAAATAGGAATACAATATTAGATTTGTATAAATGTACTGGATATGAATGAAGAGTTAAGTTATATCGACCCTATTTGCGTCCAAAATGACCAACCAAGTCTTAAAATCAGCTTAGAGATATGAAAAGTTTAAAGATCTAGATTGAAATTAGGTGCTAAATTTCTTAAATCTGTAATTGGAACGCCATATTACAGAACAAAAATATGTGTATCAATACCCGGAATCATTTAATTTACTATATCACAACAATACATTTAGCGAAAAGAATATTGCCGCAACTCAAATTCCTAAACAAAACTCGTGTACGTTATCTATAGGCATCAGTTGCAACCCTACTCACAATACTTCTCAGAAGTATAACCAAAGTTTTACACCTAAAAGGTTTTAGATTAGATAATTATACGATAGCCAATCTTTTAACTTCAAGGTTAAAGAAAGGATCAATTGTTTGGTATGAAGATGTACCCGATGATTATGCGGTAGCTACGGCGTTTTGGACTTAGTACGGCTGGAGGGTAATTTTCTCGTCAAATGATAACTTTTTATAGTAATGTTTGGCAGCCGATAATAGCCGATAACGCTTTGATGACGAAGCAGGTTATTGTGGAATGTATACTAGAATCACTAGAACGGGCATATAATTTTTGTTGAATATTATTTTTACTGATGACTCCCGTACGGTGAATTATTACTGTCACAGGATATGGCGTAACAAAATAAGAATTAAAATTTATATACAATGACAATATCTAGACATAATACGACTTATAGCAACTCTTACATAAAAATATTCACTGTCGCAGGGAACTAACATCCAGGTTTCCGGACTGGAAATAACTCGGTAGAAAAGGAAAAGATAAAGTAACCGTTTCAAGTCCACACATTTATAGGAGACATTTCTATCAAAAACAAACAAAAACACTAGAGGGAAATATAGAGTAGCAAATAATGATAACCAGGTTTGGCTAAAGATTGATGGGAAGAGTGACGTCATATATGTACGCAACTTCTTGGTATTCATGACGCAAGAAAATTCCCAGGTAAAAGCGATAACTATAGACAAAAGGTATGGCGCTCATTAGGGGAGACCTATGTCCAGCAATGGACTAGAATAGGTTGATAATGATGATGATGATGATAGACAAAAGACTAAATACTAAGAATGAAAGTACAAGAGAAATATAAAAGTATATTCATAGAAAGAATTAAATCGAGGATCCGCGCGAAGAACTTTACTGGTGGTAGAAATTTGATGACACAAATTTGTCACAAAATTTAGCCGGGTAGGTACCACCGTGCACGATTGCGAAAAACCCTCCATAGTAATCCAATTTCGGTTTGATTGCGTTCAGGGGTCAGCAAGTGCATAGCCGGGCAGGGGGATTGTGGTCGCAGCACTAGTGGGACCGGTGGGTGTCACGCGATGCTGCGACGACAATCCTCTTCTGATGAGGCCGTCAAGCTGAGTGCCACCATTGTTAACGTGGTACGTGTATGTAATGGTGACCCTCTTTCCTGAGACTTTAGTTTCAGCTTACCATCAGGCGTGGTGAAGTCAAATTGACGTGTCCTAAATATAAAAAAAATAAAAAAGAAGTCCTGGCTGGTAAATGCCACGTCGACTATATGGCCCATCATTAAGACGCGTTGTATGGATACCAGTGTGGTATCAATATTATTTCTTATATTACCTACACATCGTATACATTGTTTCTAACTTAAACTAACGTAACTATAAAAAGCTACCCCTACAGATAGGTACTAACTGATCGCTTGTGAAAATTAACGTGTCAAACACTTTGTAATCAATTAATAACACCAACATTACATTACAAACTAACATTAAGGCTATCCGCAACAAATTGGCAATTACGCGCTCAGTTATAAGCGGCGCTAACCACTCTTCTTAGGGAGCAGTCATTACCTTGTGCTCATTTAACAGGGCTTCTGTTACGCCTTTTTGCGAAAGGCTCGATTACCAACCGATAATGTGTTCGCGATACGCATCTGGGAGAGTATATAAAGGGTGTTTATATTTTTCTCATACCTCCCAGTCGAACAAACTAGTATGTTATAGACTTTTACATCGAATTCTTATTATAACATAACATAACATAACTTCACGCCTGTATCCTCGAGGGGTAGGCAGAGGTGTATTACTCATCCACGATTCGCCAGTTATGTTAAGGTCCTAATATAATAGGGGGCGAGCCTATTGCCATCTACCGGGCACATTATTAAGCGAGCGATAATTAACACTTATTAATGCACACATAACTACGAAAAGTCAGAGGTGTGTGCCCAGGGCGACTGGGGATCCAACTCGAGACCTCGTCTCAGCAGTTACGTACGCCACTGGGCTATCCCCGCAGGATTCTTATTTGTTCAATACAAAAGCTTGAATTATCAATATTTTTGAGAATTGTACTAGTAACATGTATTATGTTTTCTTATCAACCGATCTAACTATTGTAAGCTACATAGCTGCTATGCGATCCTGTGTGCAGGAGTAGTAACCCACAACCCCAAACCCCGTAACATCATAATGGGCAGTGCTAATTATTTGATTCAAAATTAAAGGTAGACTAACCAAAAAAGCTTATTTCTAATCCTCTGAATTAGGTTACCTTTATTTATAAATGTTTTACATAATCAGGGGCATTTGCGACAGTCGTTTAAACACCGTACCCCGAGAGAAAAGCCTGCATCAGAGCCCCATTCATCAATCAGTAGGTACGTGTACCAGTTTGTAGGTGAGGTTGGCTTAGAGTCCAAAAGTCTTGTTGGGGTCAGGAATACTAATTAATATTACTACCAAGTCACAGAACAGCCTGTAGTTAGACGCTACACATAAAATCCGCCAGAGCCGTCAAAAAGACGTAGTGCCCCCGTCAATCAAGTGCCCTCGCACCTTTCAACAAAAAAATATAAAAACCCGTCGCCAATTATTGTATGCTTGCCCTTAATGGGTTTTACATGTATACTGATTTTGTAATGTATACTATTTCTGTTGTTCAGTGAAAGTTTATTGTTTCAAAGATAAACATTTTGAGCAATATAGGTTTTATATAGGATTTACTTTTGAATTTTTTCAATACGTTTCTGAGTCATAATATACCCAGTAAGCACATTTGAGTCAACCAAATCAAGCATCTAGTGTATTTGGAGAGATTAAAGGGCATTAGAAGGTTTTACCAGGGTCACCAACGCAAGTGTAACGCCCCTGGTGTACCACACGTCCATAGGCCGCGGTAACCCTTTTCCATCAAGTGGGCCGTGTGCATTTCTGCCAGCTAAGTGGTACAAAAAAATTACTACGCTACTAAAATATATAAATAAATAGGGACTGAATCACGACAGTACTGTAAGGAACGGTACCTTTTTGTTTATTTAACGTTTCGGTCAAATTAGACCAAGTACAGATAACTACCACGAGTACTCTGGTGAGAGCTTAGCGACGCCACCATGTTTGGATCTCACCTGTCACAAAGGTCGATGGAATCTGATCGAAACATGCCGGGGTGTAAGGGTGCCCTAAGGCATTTCCCTCGCACCTCGCTGACCCAGGGCCATTTCCGGTTTCGAGATGGCACCCTCGGGGATGGGATGGCACCTACGGCGTCTGAGTCGCCACACCTTTTGTTGCTTGGGCATATAGGACTCGACCAAGATCTTGACGGACAAAGCTCTAGCTAAGGCTTTCTTCTTTGAATTAGGAGGTCAGTCTGCAGTTACTCCTACAAAAGTCGTATAAGCCAAATAAAAAGAGGAGAAGGAATAATCGATTCCCGGGGTCCGAAGTAAAATCCAAGTAAGAAACCGGGAATCCCGTTAAGATGATGATGACACCTTTTGTTGCTTATATCACTCCTGAAATCTGTAGGTCTACACAAAAACACATTCAGTTAAAACGCATCTTATGATTTCATCGGGTATAAGCATAGTAAAATTCTTAAGATAAGAGCGTGAAAATCATAACTAACATCAAAGCCAAATAGCCGAAAGTGCCTACAAAAATATCCTTTCTTCAACACAATCGAGTTAATTACATTATACATATATACATAAAGGATGTTCAATCGATTCGTCTCGATTGTCTATCGAATCGTGATTTCCTGTCGATGATATTTATCAATCGATTCAAGGTGTGTTTCGTTTGAATACGTTTTAACGCAAGCTCCGGAAACAAAGGTAAAATTGTACATGAAGATATGTAAGTGATATATGAACGGAACGTGTACAGTGCAACACATAAATTTTAGTATTTTTTTTTTAAATATATTTAGAACACGTCAATTTGATTTCACCTCGCCTGATGGTAAGCTGAAGGTAAAGTCTCAGGAAAGAGGGTCACCATTACATATACCATGTTATCATGTTAACAATGGTGGCACTCAGTTTGACGGCCTCATCAGAAGAGGATTGTCGTCGCAGCACCGCGTGACACCCACCGGTCCCACTAGTGCTGCGACCACAATCCCCCTGCCCGGCTATGCACTTGATGACCCCTGAACGCAATCAAACCGAAATTGGATTACTATGGAGGGTTTTTCGCAATCGTGCACGGTGGTACCTACCCGGCCTAATTTTGTGACAAATTTGTGTCATCAAATTTCTACCACCAGTACCACCAGTTTGTTTTTTATTATCACTCAGTTGCATTAGATTTCAAATATACCGTGTCCCGTTGAATGTCCCGGTTCGTAAACCACAGGAACCTAATCCCGGGATAAACTTATGTACTATTGTAACCTGTAATCTATCATCATCATCATCATCCTCCTGCCCTTATCCCAAAATTTACTTGGCGTCGGCGCAACATGTGTGCTTTTTCCATTCATCTCTGCTTGCGGTCATCTCAACATTCACTACCTTCCTAACCATATATTATCCTCTTTCACACAGTCCACCCATCGATACTTAGGTCTTCCTCTCTCCTTGTAAGCGTCCACCTGTAATCTATCCCTGTGCCAAATTTCATCGAGATCTATTCCACCATTTTTAAGTGAAAAAGTAACAAACAACTATTCATACATTTATCCATCCTCACAAACCTTTACATTTATAATATTAGTAGAGTGTATGTACAAACTCAAAACTATAGTCGTATACTAAACTTGTATTTACCTACAAAAGAGAATAAGGTAACCAAAATCTCTGTTCTTATCAAAATATAACAAAATACGCATGTCTGATATATAAACTACCCATATAAACTTATTACAGAAGGGTTCTGGCGATGTTAGGATTTAATAACAATTAGGTCTTTTTAGTTAAAAAGAAACCAGCCAAGTGCGAGTCGGACTCGCGCACGAAGGGCTGCTGCTATATTTTTTTAAAGTGAATATACAGCTAATTATTCTGTGAATACTCAAAGCGCATACCTTTTTTTTTCTTTTTTTTTTTCGTGCGGAAATCCCTTCGGATACCCCCCCCCCCCCCCGCCGGCCAGCGGGGGCGGTTGTCGGGCTTGAAACCTATTGCCGTTATTAATATCGAGCAAAAAAACGGCAAAAAATCACATTTCTTGTATGGGAGCATTTATTTTATTCTATTTTTAGTATTTATTGTTATAGCGGCAACAGAAATACATCATCTGAGAAAATTTCGACTATTTAGCTATCACAGTGCATGAGACACAGCCTGGTGACAGACGGACGGACGGACATCGAAGTCTTAGTAGTAGGGTCCCGTTTTACCCGGGTACGGAACAATAAAGCGAGCATGTAATGCTCGCGAAGGAGGTGGTGGAGCGCGCCCGGGAGAGACTTAGAACTCTCCCGGTCCGCCGAGCCCGCAACTTGCTCGCCGCGCGTCGCAGGCAACTCAGGCGCCGGAGGTCGCTTAACGACCTCCGTCCTCCATGAGCGCAGGCCTGGGGGTGGCGGGTGAGGCCACCTGTCACCCCAGCAGAAGCAGGCCGGGACGGTGGGGCGACTAGCGCCCCTCCCCCAAACCGGGGCAAGACGGGGACACCGTGGTTTCCAAACCCGAGGGGGCCATCTCGAAACCGGAGATGGCCCAGGGTCAGTCGGGGTGCGAGGGATATGCTCTATGGGCAACCTTACACCCCGGCGTCTGTAGACCCGAGACGGCGTGCGGTTTTAGTCGGTTCAAGCCCGACATAACCGCCCCCGCTGGCACGCGGGGGGGTATCCGAAGGGATTTCCACACGATAAAAAAAAAAAAAAAAAAGGGTACGGAACAATAAAAATGGTTATTACTTGGCACAATACAGCGATTCAATACAATAGTGAGCATCAATTTAAAGTTTAGTTTAGGCAGGAATCCTAAATACCTACCTAAACTTTACCCAAAATTAGATTAGTTTTACACTGACAAAATGCTCAGTACATCACAACATGTTATACGTCTCATAAAGTGTTTATTTTTTATTGTAACACTAACTTATAAAGTTTAAAAACACAGATAGGTACCTATTAATAGTTTGTTTCAAATGAATATTAAAGCAGTCTAAACTATTCTACGTAATCAGAGCAATTAAATAAAAAAACAGCAGATAATTAGATAGCATCCTTCAGAGATTTGTATCAAACTGTGAAATCATAATAACAGGCTCTAGGCTTTATTTCTGGGGTTGTCAGATCATCTTATGCCACCGACGGACGTTTGACAGACAGACGGAAATTTCTAATTGCATATCACTAAAATGTTATATATATCAAATGCAATTATATAAATTATAAAACAAGAAATGCTTTTAAATTATTCAATTAATTTTTGAATATGAATTTCATATTCTAAATTAATTGAATAAATTAATTATGAAAGAATTTAAAGTATAAAATGATAAAAACATTCAAAGTTGCTCTTATGTAAACTGAATTTCACTCTTAAACGAATCTAAAGAGCCAAGGGCTAAACAGGCTAACGATCTCCGTCCTCCATGAGCGCGGGCCTGGGGGTGAAAGTCGGGGCTAGCCGTCACCCTAGCAGAAGCAGGCCCAGGGTGGCGGCGCGACGTGTTTCCGCGCGCGCTTTTCTTAGGGGGAGGGGGGATTAGATCCCCATTAACGCGTTGGGGTCGCTAGCGCTGGCGACCGGAGCCGGTCGGGGTGTCTGGGATATCCTTCCTAGGGCACACCAGATTCCCCGTACCACATGGCTGACGCAAGAGAGACACCGTGCGGTTTTAGTCGGTACAAGTCCGACATACCCATCCTACCGTTAGCTCCGGTGGGGTGAAGCCCGTGGAGGTTTCCGCGTGCTAAAAAAAGGGCTAAACGGGCTAAAATATGGGGCTAAACCAAAACTTCGGCTAAGACAACCTCACCTGCAAGCTACACCAGCTGATTGACGGACGAGGCCTACCAGGTTTTCCTTTCGGGGTTGGGGGGTCAGACGGCAGTCGCTACCGTAAAAACCAATTTCAACGAAATCATGGAAAGTGAGTAGGAGAGCGGACTCCGGGCTCCATTGTGATGGCTTTGAATGCAATCGGGTTTGGCATTTGGATGAAGAAAAAGATAACACGCCCCGGCATGTCTTGCTGATGCCGATATATTATGACTGATCCGTACCAATCAGAAACAGAAAAGATTTTTATCACGGTAACGTAGAATAAGTCGAACATAGTTGAAGTTTCTCGTACTGTCTTTAACCTTGTCTTGTCAGAAATAAAAAATGCGTGCATACTAGATACCACTCGCTATTATTTTGAATGTACTCCAATGGCCCGTGTTTAATTCAGGGATAGCAAATCCCTAACATAGAAAGTTTATTTTGCGAACTCTATTAGATATAAGCGCCAGTTACTAGTACAGAGCGCAAACCTACAATTATATTCATTCGTGTTTGTCATTCAAATATGAATCTACCAGCAAACAGTAACAATACACATACAATAAGTAGTTACATAAATTTACGTTATCATAAAATAAAATAAAAATTAAGAAAATATTTTGAAGCGATATTATCTACATCACTTTTAAATTAATGTAATAGGTGGCGCTCCAATCGTTAATGAAACCAAATTGAGCCAATCAGGATGCTAGGAAAAAATATTATAATTCCCCTTTGAAACAGAACCATAAAGGTATCATTGATAGCACCCGCCTTTTTAACCCTTAAATACTTGCGTAACAAATCATACAATAAGAAACGATCATTTTGTCTAATACTATCAGTGGTACCGACCCGATACTTCTCAATAAACGAATCTATTAATTAAAATAGGGAATAGTAACGCGTGAACAGGGTTCACAATAAAATTTGTTTTTTAATTATACTTTATTAGGCCAAATTGGCTTTGTTTTTTCTAACGTTTGCGCGCGTCTTATCGCCGACGGAACCCTTTGTCCACTGATCGGTGCTATTGATGATTTTATAAGCTCAATAATCATTATTGACTGTGATCATATAATTAACTAGTTTTGGGAAAAGGTTTTTGATAACGAAATAAAAAGATTAAAATGAATTGTTTTATAATTGTTCTTTTACACTCAACGCGCTGATTAACCATATTACGCCAATTAATTTTTAGAAACTTTTATTAACAAAAAAGGTACAATATCGTTGGTCCCATTAATTTCAAAAACTCTGAGGTGGTCACTTGATAAGCTTGTTTAGACATGTTGTATTTATGCCGTGTTGGGACACACACCTTTTATCTAAATTACAGTATTGGAAGCCCCGGACGTATCCGTCTCAATTAACATAGATATTTTTTGTTTTAAAAAGTCATCATTCTGTTTAGAAAGCAGGCAAAGCCATTTCATTGTTTATGTAAATGGAAACCGATATTTAAAAAAACAAATCACTTCACAATAAAATATGTGACAACATTAATGCAATACATTTCTTTAGCATCACAACATAAAGACTTATAAAAACAGCAGAAAATATTAGCGCATTTACATGAACATATTCGTTTAAATTACAAATTAATTATGACCGCAAACAATCTGTTGGGAGACAAATTAATTTCGTTAATCAGTGAGTGCGCGTATGCAATGCATCACGACGACAGCGCGACGCAGATAACATTAACTTGATATACGAGGCTCCAAAAAGTGGCGAGGTGTTAAAAAGACCCGGCCCGCTTTGGCACGGTTAACGTACTTGCGGAGCATTGACAAATTTCCAAAAGATCGTGAAAAAAAGCTTGTTTTGCATTTTTGTATTGTTTTTTTTTGTATCACAAGGAGGAATGTCACTTTTGCGAAGTTTTAATAAAGAACCAGTGTGTAAGTTACGTCGTACAAATATTAGACGGCATTAATCCACAGAATTAGCAATTCGAAGAACATTTAAAGTATCTATTCTTCCTATTCGACAGCCTTTGTGGCGTAGCAGCATCATTCGGCTGCTACGACAGGGGGCGCAGGTTCGATTCCCGCTCAACGCTAATATTTGTATGCATGAATGCCCAATGCATTCATGCATACAATGGGTCTGGGATTTTCTATATATAATTTGTATGTATTTACAAAAAAAGTATATAAGTAAGGTTATCCGCATTCTAGAACCCACAACACAAGCTAGTTAAACTATGCTTACTTTGGGTCTAGATAGCGCTATGTAAAAATGTCGTAGAATATTTATTTATTTATTGGCAAACTTTCATATTTGGTTGCTAGCGCCAAATATGAAAATTTGCCAATAGAAAAAATAAAGCATAAAGAAGTAATGTCAGTTATACAAATCAGGAATTTGATATTTGGAAGTATTACACTGCCTTTGTAATGTGAGCATAATGTAAGAGTGAACATAAATGTACATAAAAATCCTTTTTATTCGAATAAATCATACTGTAAAGGTTTCGTATAAATAAATGTAATTTAATAGAAGTGTACCCAAAATTAACGACTAAGAAAACCAGTCGCCTATATTTCTATACCGATTTGGAAATTTTGACTTCTGAATGTAGACAGTATAAATTATAGTACCTATACAAAAGTTTAAAGTTGTGTAATCATGCTAGACAAATGAATATTAGTATTAATAAATTAACGCTACTTTATAAATGTTTAGGTTCTTATTTATAAACTAGGAGTCAGTGTGAAAAACGTAAACGAAAAAGTTAAAATGAACTCTGAAGGAACTAGAAAAAATATATCTATATCGGCAGCTGGGAAATAAAAAGTATGAAACTAAGAAGAAGACAATAAATTGAATTACGAAATATTTGACACTTTGACTAGTCGAAGAATACGAATGACGTCGCCCATGATATTCAAATACATAATAAAAGTTTACAAGTTCATCGGGATCACACATTTTAGGGTTAAAAACTTAATTTTTAATCTTAGTAACAACGACTCGTGACACATACATATTACTACATGGTTTTGCAATTTTGTAACGTATTTTTTTTTCTGCATATCTTAAGTAGGTACTACTAGTAGTAAGTGGAATTATAGGTTTTTGTGTCACACCTCACACATAAAGGTATATCAGATCATGACTAATATGTTGTAGACAGGTATAATATGTTTAGGTGAACTTGATAGTAATATAAGATACTAGCCGTCCATCCTGATTTTGTACAGGTAAAATGGATCTAAAGTAGCGCCACCTACCGGGTATAATTATAATTGCGAAGAAGAACCATCCAGGTACCTTCTCAAGTACACACAAGTTTTAGTATTGAACTAGCTTCGAAACTGAAAAAAACTGCCCATAGATATACAGTAGAATCCATTTGTTATACCTCTTATAGTGATCAACCGCTAGATATGAAGTAATCACATTGCGAAGTTCGATTTTCATATTAAATTCTTTATAACAAAATCTGATAGACTGACTTAATTACTACGTTTATAGAGATATGCCGTTTATAATGATGTATTTTTACAAAATTATGACCGGCTATATAGTGACCATGTATTGTGACCAGCATGATTCCTAACGCCTTCGCTCATTATTATAACCGTCTCCAATCTTTTCCCTGTGACGACGACGCCTTCATTTGGGTTTGTATGGAATATACAAAATGTCTAAATGGGTACCTTTATTTTATTTTTTCGTGCGGAAATTCCCTCGGATACCCCCCCGCCGGCCAGCGGGGGCGGTTATGTTGGGCTTGAACCAACTAAAACCGCACGCCGTCCCGGGGTGTAGGTTGCCCATAGAGTATATCCCTCGCACCCCGACTGACCCAGGGCCATCACCGGTTTCGAGATGGCCCCCTCGGGTTTGCGAACCATGGTGTCCCCGTCTTGCTCTGTTTCGTTTGGCCGGGACGGTGGGGCGCTATAGGCGATGTAGGACGGTGGGGCGCTAGTCGCCCCACCGTTCCGGCCTGCTTCTGCTGGGGTGACAGGTAGCCTCACCTGCCATCCCCAGGCCTGCGCTCATGAACGACGGAGGTCGTTAAGCGACCTCCGGCGCCTGAGTCGCCTGCGACGCGCGGCGATCATGTTGTGGGCTCGGCGGGCCGGGAGAGTTCTAAACCTCTCCCGGGCGCCACCATCTCCTTGAGCATTACATGCTCGCAGAAGGAGGTGGCGGCAAAAGGCTATGTTTTTTATGGCGTCGCTTAGTACGACGTGTTTGTCACTTTTAACCGTCATTTTTAACCAGATATCGATGGATAAGTCTATGAAATTGCATGTGTTTGGAAGTCCGTTTTATTTTTCCAAAGCTTACTTTACAAAAACGGAGAGAAATCCTAATTTTGCTCTTATAGGGGTGAAATTCCAAAAATCTTTACTGATGGATGCTTACAACATAAAAGGTATCATCAACTGTTGAAATATCAAGTTTGTAGAATCGACTTGCTTTTTGTAGAGCGTGGGAGACACGTACAAATGAATTATTCGTACGTGTCTCAAAAATCTTAAAATACTTAAATAACCATGTAGTGTCACACATATTTTATTTATATTTTAATAAATTATTATTAATAAATATAAAATAGCTAAACAATGTCACGCCCAGTGACTTCATAACTGGCCGTTGAATTAGATTAAATAAGCAAAGAGGTTCTACAGTATAGATGTAGAACAAAATTATAATTAAACGTTTCTCTGAGATATTGGTTAAAATAACAAAATAAAGTTTAACACAAAACAACAACTTAGCTGACGCAGATAAAATAGAGGTTTTATCACATTTATCATTAATAAAACCATAAGTATTTAAATAAAGATGGAAATTAATTTTAAACCACCTACCAATACAACCTAAAGAATTTTAAAAACAAAACTTGAATACCTTTACCTACTTAACACTACTAAACACCCAAAAATTCAATTTAAGAAAACACATGACTCATCTAATAAATTTACTTGAGATGCAAAATAAAGTCAATCGTAAAAGGTCCAACAAAAACGCAGCGATTTATTTCAATAATGTAAACTCAATTTAACGCTCGAATGTGTAAGCCTTTATTTTAATTTTTCCTAAGGCGAGATGTAACATACAGTGTAATCATCCGGCCTTCTATCTAACAAAATGACTGATCGCTTATTGTCCGCCCGCTACCGGTCTTACCTGCCCCTATATCAGCGTAAAACGCTGCAAAAACCTTCATTAATACAATTCAAAGTCAACCTTTCTGCCTACAATACAAAGACTATTCTTGCCCAACTGAATTACGCAAGATAGCCATTATAGTTGTTCAAAAATACCTGGCTACTGGTGTTACGTCGACCATAGCGTCAGAACTATAAGCTCTGTTTCTGTAGTGGTAAAGGTGAAATTACAATGGGGTAAGCTAGAATAAATTACCCAAAGTTGTTGACAAAGGCGTTGAAGATCGTTTTCACGTGATTCCAATGCAAATGGTGTAGACACGCATGTCTAAATGTACCCCGTATTTAGTGTTGTTGTATTGTTCTCACAGACATGCATATTACGAGCTGTCGCATCAGATATAAAACGTGTATTTGTTGAACATGCGTTGATCCAATAATCTTGATACTAATGGGTAATGTCAAATAGTAGATCGTTTAATATCTACTAATTGACATAATATACGTTAATAAAAAATAAAACAATTACTTGTGTAAATGTTTGATGTCCCGTACAATCCGCAAATCCAATTACTTTACTATTGATAACGTAGAGCGACGGATCATTTTAAGGATTTTACCTTAAAATTATAAATTTCATCTCGGATTCTTCAAGGATTTTCAAAGATATTAATAGATCAACTTATAATACAATCAAGCATGAGTGAACCTATAAAATCATGATACCTTAAATATCACTGTCACATACTTATAATTATTTTAAAATAAGTAAAGGAAAATTAATATCTGAATACAGTACTGAATAAAGAGTTATACCTTAGTACTACACTACTGTAAGACCCTCTTTACTAGTTTAAAACAGTGTTATTTTTGAAGTTAAAGTTAGTATCAAATCACGACAGCTATACTATATTTACATTGATTTAATAACATCAACGGAGTCGATCGTTCGATTCCAAAATGCTTTTGATTTGCCAGAAAATTATTATAATCTATCTCCGAAACAATGGAAGGCGGGACCGCAGGCCGAGAGGTGCGTCCATTCATCGGTCCGTGACGGTCTCGACACGCAGTCATCGCGACGCAGACGCTACGCAATCGCCACGCAGATAGCAAGGTACAATGACAGTACTGGCGCTTGGTATAGAGAGCGCTCAGAATAATGATGAGATGTTACATGTAATGCTTCTCGTAAGTCAAACAGAACATATGGAACGCCATTCATTTTGATGGAATTACTTTTATGTGAGGTCGCCGGGAACGTTTATTTAGTCCTGTAAAATTTATTTAGTATTTTATCGCAGGAACCGTATGCAATATACATATTGCTGTTTAGTGAAAATTAAATTCTCACTTTTTTGTTCCAAAAAGTTTATATTATTATTTATATTATAGTTATTGTATCGCATTCCAAATTAGTCCATTGAAATGTTACAATTTAAGGACCTAATATTGCATTTGTAAAAATAAAATTGTGTCCTCTAACACAATTTTATTTTTGGGACATGTGTGCTTAATCCCAAGTTTGTGGGGTTGCCGCTCTTGTCCCCCGACCGCCATCTTGGAAAAAGGGGTGCAAACACCTTTTTCGCGATATGTCGGTAACTGTGCATGTGCACTGTGTAATTTGTAGCGAATCGCTTTGCCTACAAATACTTTTTGCCCTAAATTTTAAACTGAAAAAAAATAAGCAAAAAAGTGAGAAAATTTCTATAAAAAATTTCTTTTTTGCTCTATAACTTATTTTTTATACATTTTACAAATAAATTACCTACGGCCAATCTTGTAGATGGTCTTTTGAGGAAAAATTTTCTATAAACTTTTTATTTTATTTTATTCATTATGACGCTGTTACAGCGCTCCAAAGTTGACCGGGTTCGTCAATGCTTATGAGAATCCAGTTAAAAAGAAATGTTTAACTTAGTTTTATGACCTTCTTTTTATTGTAAATACATTCTTAAAAAAATATTGTTAAATCCGTACAACTTCACAACATTCCTAACTGTTTTCCTTACTATAGAACTTACCAAAGAAAAAGGCGGCAACCCCGCAAACTTGAGGTTAAGCTTGACACATGTCCCAAAAATAAAATTGCGTCCTCTAAAAAATGCAAAGCCCATGTAACATTTCAATGGACTAAATTATGAACATTCAAAATTCAAATTGATCTCATTTCTGTTAATAAAATAAAATATTTGTCTGAACAAATAAAAATGTCAGAAACTCGCAAGTGGATAATCTCAGCTTGCTATTTATTTATAGAGGCCCAACAGCCTAAACAACTAGCTAACTAATATACCAATAAATTATAATATATTAGATGTTGCCCGCGACTCTGCTTGTATGGATGTCGGTTATCACGCTTGGACGTTCATACGAACTATCATCCCCTATTTCATCCCCATACAGGTCGAAATTTCAAAAAAACTCTATAGTATATTTATTTACTACACTTGGCACTATTTATTACACTTGAGTGGTACCTATAAGAATACAAAGTTTCATGGCGATATCTATGACAATGAATTAGTCTTTTTTCAAGCTGTGGTCCATCACTATATCAAAACAGACAGAGTTACTTTTACATTTATAATATTAGCATGGACCATCAATTACTGTCACTGTTAATTTTGTATTCACAAAGTAGTTTTAATACAAGGTATGGCTAGGTAAGGGCTGCTGCCCAACATGAGGGGACCCGATGACTCCTGAAGGAGACAACGGTGAGATTGTACGGTACATGGTCCTATATGGGTGCCCAGTGTGGGCGAAGGCCCTGAAGGCCAACAATGCATGGCTGCTGCGAGAACCGTAGCGGTAATTGGCCAATAGGGTCATAAGGGGGTACCGCACGATCTCCATCTAAGCGGCGAGTCTCCTAACCGGAACTCCACCTGGAAACCTGGAGGCCAGAGTCCTTTCGCAACTATGTCAGTGGCGAAAAGAGGCGCGGGAGCTGGGATGGAATCCTGAGCCTCGAGAAATCAAGGCCCAGAAATCCCAGATCCGCCAGGCCATCGTGATGGAGTGGAAGGAACGACTCGGGCGACCAAGCGTTGGGCTCGCCGTTGTAGAGGCGGTAAGACCCGTCATGGAGGATTGGCTTGATAGGCAATACGGAAGCCTCTCGTACCGACCACGCAGGTGATCTCCGGCAAGAGGAGTTTCGGGGACTACCTGCTTCGGATCAGGAAGGAGCCAACGTATGAGTGCCGTCACTGCGACGCCAGCGAGGACTCGGGGCTGCTGACACTGGCAGAGTGACCGACATGGGCGCTTGCCTATAAAACTCTCCCAGGCTGCCAAGCCCGCAATGTGCTTGCCGCGTGGCGCAAGTTGCTGAGGCGCCGGAGGCCGCTTATCGACCTTCGTCCTCCATGGGCGCAGGTCTGGATGTGACAGGTGAGGCTGCCTGTCACCCAAGCAGAAGTTAGCTGGAGTGGCAGCGCAACATGCACCCCTCTCTCCGGAGCAAGATGAGGACACCGTGGCTCCCATACTCGAGGGAGTCATCTAGCCGTATATAGCCCAATGTCAGTCGGGTTGCGAGGGAATTGCCCTATTGGGTCACCTTACACCCGGCACATTTGACGACGTCCGGTTTTAGTCGGTTCAAGTCCGACATTACCTCCCCCGGTGGCTGGTGGAGGAGGGAATCCGTAGGGATACCCGCATGAAAAAAAAAACCGGCCGGACTCGCCTATGAAGGGTTCCGTAACAGCAAATAAATTTTTTATATTTGAGTTCACTGAGTTATAAGTGCCCGGTTAGTGGCAATAGGCTCGCCACCTATTACATTGGGACCTAAACATAAACTGGCGAAATGTGGGTGCTAGCACCTCTGCCTACCCCTTCGGGGATATAGGCGTGAGTTTATGTTATGTTATGTATGAGTTCACTGAATGAAAGGTAAATTGTGGTTTACGATTTGGCGTATTAAAAAAAATTACTAACTAGATGTCGTTCAAACCAATTTTTGGTGGAAGTTTACATTGTAATTGTATTACATCATATATTATTTTTAGGTTTATCATTCTCTTATTTTAGAAGTTACAGTCGCGCAAACTATTCAGTTTAGAAAAAAATTATATTAGAAACCTCAATATCATTTTTGAAGACCTATACATAGATGTATGGGTATGATGAAAAAAAAATTTTGAGTTTCAGTTCTAAGTATGGGGAACCCCCAAAATTTATTGTTTTTTTTTCTATTTTAGTGTGAAAATCTAAATGCGGTTCACTGAATACATCTACTTACCAAGTTTCAACCGCATAGTTATTAAAGTTTCGGAAAAAAGTGGCTGTAACATACGGACGGACAGACATGACGAATCTATAAGGGTTCCGTTTTTTGCCATTTGGCAACGGAACGCCAAAAAATACCTACCTATGTGTCATTTCCTATTTGCTCGCAATTTTTTCAAGCTACATTTAGAATTGTTTACGGCAACGCCTTTGTATGTGGCTATTATCTATTATTTACAATATGAAGTAACTTAAATACGTAAAGGTCAAGCCGACGTCGAAACTCTGTCACGAACAGTTCTCAAACAAAAGCAATGGATGTGCGGAACAAACATAAACTCACTTCCCGTCCGACACTTTAAAGAAAACCATTTAGACTAAAATAATATGAAGATTAGGCTTATATAATAATTTATAACATAGTTACTGAAACAGCAAGGTTTTTCAATTTAGTCAGGGGGTCCGTGACACAATGGTGGGTAAAATGGCAATTGGCTAAGGATGAATTTGGGAACGGCTTATTACACGAACATTTGAAAAGAAATCATTGATTCATAACAGATACAATATCAATCTTATGGCTTTCACGGCGGGCGTTGCATGTAGAATATACTGCTTCTGGGCTGTTTGGCATTGGTCCATAGGAAACTTGTGTTCCAAACGTTTCGTCAATCACTGCGGTCGACATCTTCAGTGGTATAGGTCCGGGCGCTGACGAGTGCGGAGACTGATATAGAGGCCCGGGTCACCGGCGTATTTACAGGCGCAGTTGGAGGGGGGAAATGACGTGATCGATCCTGATTGGTCGAGAGCTGCCGAACCGACGCGTTCGATCCTGATTGGTCGAAGCTAAGCAAGGGGACGTGGCCTCCCGATACCGGGGATGGTGTTGGCTTCATCATGTTTGAACCGTGATGACAAGTGGCTCTCAGTTCTGGGTACCAATCTTTTTGTAGATGAAAACCTTCGTTTGGTCTATTGAAATTGTTGGGATGCTTGAATATGTCCATGGCTTCTCGAAGTAGCCATGGGTAGAAATGTGAAGTGGCGGCTAGAACCTTCTTGTTCTGAAATTTGATGGTATGATTACCACCCTCCTGGGTGGGTTCTGCAACCGCTGACTTGACGAAGTGGCTGAGGCAGCGATTTCGTTCATATTTCGAAAGGCGGGTCTTAACATCGTTTAAAAATATTGCTGCAATTTGAAAATAAAATATGTCTTACAATAACTAATAATTATTATAAGAACTGCCAGTAATCCAATACAATTTAGGTTATTACTAGGTGCCTAGTTGATAACTATAATGATGATGTCATCAAAAAGATAGACATTAATTTTAAAGTGAACCCAGATGTTTATTTTTATTGTTAAAACGATAATTTTGTTGTAATTAAGATAACATTCATTCCTGCTTCTATCACAAAATTTATTAGCTATAGTAACGGCTCATTCCACCTTGTTCACTTGGGTGGTGTCACTTAGGTGAAAAGTGTAATTTAAAGTCTCTGTTTCACCTCTGAATCATTTCACCTGAGTGATGTCATCCAGACGGCTAGAAGGAAAAAAATGAATCATACTGATATGAGGAATATCTGTTTTATTTCTCTAACGTGGTTCAATAAGTCCCGAGACTAAGTACTAAAACAAAGTTTTTTTTATAAAATTATTTTTTATTCATCAACGTAGTCTCCTCCAAGAGCGATACAGTCCCTCCAACGCTTTTCTAACTTTTCTATCCCATGCGTGTAGAACGATTTGTCTTTGGCTTCAAAATAAGCCTCCGTTGCTGTGATAGCTTCACTATTTGAGTCAAATTTCTTACCCTGGAGCATTTTTTTGAGATCTGCAAACAGCCAGTAATCGCTGGGGGCCAAGTCTGGCGAATAAGGGGGATGAGGAAGCAATTCAAAGCCCAATTCATTAATTTTGGCCATCGTTCTCACAGACTTGTGACAAGGCGCGTTGTCCTAGTGAAACACCACTTTCTATTTGTTCATTTGAGGGCGTTTATCTGCAATTTCGTACTTCAATCGCTCCAATAAGCACATGTAAATAGTCACTATTATTATTTTGCCCCTTTTGAAGGTAGTCGATGAAAAGTATTCCATGCGCATCCCAAAATATAGACGCCATAACCTTACCGGCCGATTTCTAAGTCTTTGGCCGCTTCGGGCGGCTTTCACCAGCCGCTCTTCACTCCGCTGAATGCCGATTGGATTCCGGAGTAAAATGGTGTATCCATGTTTCATCCATTATCACATACCGATGTAAAAAATCCTTTTTATTACGATTCATCAGCGCCAAACATCGCTCTGAATCATTGATACGTTGTTCCTTTTGATCAGTTGTAAGCAAACGCGGCACCCACTTGGAAAAAAGCTTTTTCATGGCCAAATTTTTATGTAAAATAGTGAAAACACTACCAGCTGAAATCTTCACTATCTCGGCTATCTCGCGCACTTTTATCTTCCAATCTTCCATTACGATTTTGAGGACTTGGTTAATATTTTGTTGAGTCACTGCTTCATTTGGACGACCTGAGCGTTCCCCATCATTTGTGTCCATGCGAC
The DNA here is from genome assembly GCA_946251805.1 of Cybosia mesomella. Classification (NCBI taxonomy): domain Eukaryota; kingdom Metazoa; phylum Arthropoda; class Insecta; order Lepidoptera; family Erebidae; genus Cybosia; species Cybosia mesomella. Next base: position 10,103,713 of record OX276406.1, read on the forward strand.
CGCGTTTGAAGTCGGCATACCACCGACAAATGGTTGCTTTAGAGGGAGCTGATCCCGCATAACATTTTATAAGCCATTGCTGTGCTTCAACGGTATTTTTTCCCATTAAAAAACAATGTTTTATCAACACGCGAAACTCGTTTTTGCCATTGTACCGAAACTACAAGCGTAGCGTCACTTAAATGTCTGCAAAACCAATATTTTAATGTTCCATTTAAAAAAAAATTACACATGTCTTTTATTGAAGGCCAGTACTTTTTAAAAATCAAAAGAGTTTTTAATATACCATTTCCAAGTTAGTCTCCGGACTTATTGAACGATCTAGTAAATACATAGCCACTAATACTATTGCTATCACTGCGGAAAGTTCATGATGACGTTTGGCATAACGTTCTTTTCGATATGTTTATTTCAATCATGGGTTTTCTCATCGCTTTTTGTGACGAAATTGCGTTATCTCTAAAATCATGTTATAATTTCAGAGCAATTTCAATGATATTATTTTATTTAATATAGCGATTAGTTAATATAATAAACGATTGATATAATTTTAAAATAACTAATTTTAAATGTAAAAAGAACTAAACCTGAAAGATAGAAAAATATTTACATACATGCGTCATAGAATTCCTCCGCATCATCACCGACTGGTAATGTTCCCAGAAGACTGGCAGCATTGCCACGTTGAATGGTAATGCTAATTCTTTGTGCATGATGAAGTCCAGCCTTCTAGTGACATGTAGCGTCGATCAGCCGCTTTGCCAAATTTTTGTAGATAAAACGGGCACTTGGACCCCATGACCCCAACGTCTCAACCCGAAACTGCTCAAAAACTAATCCCCTACTAAATTGGAGTATTTACGCCGTTTGAGGCTTTCGGCAGATGCAGCAGCAGCGCCGGCACAACCCGCTGTGCTTGGAAGGTTGCACGTTGCGTCCCATACCAAAGGCCTACCCATCTTCCAAGGCAATAACCACATACCATCCGGTCTCTTGCCATCGTCGCGTACCAGCCCATTAGGTTCACGAACGGCTGGCACACCAGTGGTGACAAGAGCACGGCGGATTATGATATGTGTAAATTGTGTAGATTAATAAAATGGAAACTGATTGAAATACCGTTTATTATTATTTTTTAAATTATTCTTTGCTCAATATTTTCCCTGAATAAAAGTTAACCAGTAGAAGATATATTTCGCTTTTCAAGAGACTACGCAACGCGGTTGGATTTCACCTTAAAAAATAAATAATCTACGCCCATTTCTAAGAAATAGCTTGCAATAAATCAACCTTCATCGCACAAAAAATCCAAGTACAAGCTGTCGAACATCTAAAATCATTACAACAAAACATCGACATTTGAGTGCACATCGCTGTAATGGAAGACTGCAAATGAAACGACATTAGACATTTAACGTACAAGGCTATATATTTTAAGTCTCGCTCTTATGGCCCGTTTGTGACCTTATGTTGTCTGTCGCCACAGCTACGGGTTTAGCGAAAGATTGCGCCTGCGCCGCAGAGATGGGACGGTAGTGTTGGGATTGATATATCGATAAGAAATAGGTTCCTGTATTTTAATATTTTTTTATATAATGAAATCGATGTTTAACGTCTAACTTATTTATTTTTTAAATATGAAAAGTCAATAAATAAAGTTATACTTATTCACTATTCACATATGTTTTTAGAGAAATATTTTTAATAAGTGGTACGTTTTAAAAGTATGTTAGTTATTAAGTGTTCTGTAATATAACATTTTGCCACAATAATCACCGCCTTCGAATCTGTAAAACTGAGTCAAATAATTTGACAACACGCCGACGACAGGCCTAAATAATAAAATTATTCAACAATTCTTGTTGTTTTTTTGGATTTTCGGACAAATATTTTTCGATTAATTTCAGACTTTTTCACCTCTATGGTTTAATCTCGTGTCACAGTGTTTGTTATCGGACTCCTCCGAATCGGTTTAACCGATTCTTATCAATTTTTCGTATATATTTGATAGGTCTGAAAATAGATCGCAGGCTATTTTTCATACCCCTAGGCTGCGAGTACCTACTACTAATAATAAAGATTTTATTTAATCAAGATACTATAAATTATACTTTTACTATAATATTATTGACCAGCGGCCCGGGATCTAGCATAGCCAGTGAATAAATTCGTAAAAAAATTACCTATAACCCGATAGCAGCGCCAGAAACTTTATAATCGAATTTCGCGGTTACTTTGAAAATGAAGGCCTTTCATACACCCGTTCATCCCTTATCCGTTTATCCCTCAGTTACAAAATTTTAAAAAACGCTGATACAGAAGCAGCTATATGAAATTTCGTACTTCTTACTTCAAAATGACGAACTTCATCGCCTCTTTTACCGTCATCGTGTTCATTCATTTGTAACCAGAAGCAGGTGTATGAAATTTCGTGCTTCTAACTTTGAAAATGACGATCTGTCATACAAACTTTCATCCCTTATTTTGCCACCTTAGAAGTGTAATTTTTAAAATCCTTTCTTATTGGATGCATATAATATAAAAAGCATCTAGGTACTGCCGAAATTTCAAGTTTGCAGGTCCAGTGGTTTAGGCTCCGCGTTGATGAATCAGTGAGTCTATCAGTCAGTCGGGATAAGCCGGTAACCCCAGGGTTACCGGCGGACTTTGGCCGCCACCGCGGCTTCGCCTGATAGGGTCGGGTTTTATCCCGCGTCGGTGAGTTGGCAGGTGTGTGTAGGACACACACGACACGCCTCCGTCGTGTGGAGCAAAGTGTCTTTGCCAGGATCATCGCAGTGCTGGCACTGCGGCGTTGTCTCCCGGTGGATGCGTCACAGATACTTACCGAAGCACCCGTGTTCGGTAATCATCTAGCACATCTGGTAGGAGAGGTCACCGTGGTGCCTCTCCAACCACTCCATTATTATAATTAACTAAGAATTACATAACATAAAAGATTGAATTATGGTTTAATATGATAATATCGCATGAACGAAAGATCATTAAAAGAATATTACATTAAAAAATCGAAATTATTTAATAAAAGAATAAAATAAAATAAAGTAAAAGATACATAGTGAACATATTTTCAATTTTCAAAATGACTCACATGATTTTTTTACACGTGGTCATGTAAATGACTATTCTTTATTTATAGAAACATATTCTTTGTGGTGTTTAAGATACTTGAACACCACAAATAATAATGATTGCTAAATGCTAAAAAAAACACCTCTTCGATATGCCCAATATTTTTTACATATCATCTCTAGAGCCGACGCCCACGCGGGTCGCAATCGTCGCTCGCGCCGCCCCGTGCTCGTGACGTAACATCACGGGACCGTTCAATATCTTTCGCAACGGACACACGTCCACAACCTTTGGATACACCATGAAAAAGATTACTAAACTCTTCTTTTATGTCATTAGATGTCTGTTTGTTTTATATTCCAGAAGAAGACTATAAAAACCATAAAGATTCAAAAACCTATTTCTAAGACAATATGAAATATTTAGCAGCTTAAGAAAAACAAGTACCAACCTATAGGCTAGTGATCAATTTTCGATTTTTTCACTTACAAAGAACATAACTCTATAAAATAATTAAGTAAAATTACCGAAAAGTTTATTTACTTTATTACTTTATAAGGTACGTATCATTTATTCATTGTATTTTTTTTATAACTTCACGCCTGTATCCCCGAAGGGGTAGGCAGAGGTGTATTTCACACCCACGATTCGCCAGTTATGTTAAGGTCCCAATGTAATAGGGGGCGAGCCTATTGCCATCTACCGGGCAAGTCAGAGGTGTGTGCCCGAGGCGACTAGGGATCGAACTCGAGACCTCGTTTCAGCAGTCCGTTACGTACGCCACTAGGCTATCGCCACTTATTTTGAAGGACTATGAAATCAGCGCACTGCTGAATAAGTTGTGTGAGTTTTATTTTTCTCGTAAACTTCAGACAGTATCGGTAGACTGCACATCTGGCAAGGTGGTTAAGTGACAACCACACTAGCTATCACTATATCGCGTGTGGTGAGTTCGATACCCTATAATGCTATAGTCATCCTGGTATCCTACTACCTATCTTACTATATAATATTATAAATGTAAAAGTTTGTGAAGATGTTTGTAAGTTTGGATGTTTGTTATCAATCACAGTCTAACGACTGAACGGATCTGGCTGAAATTCAGTATAGTGATAGATTATGGTCTGGAACGACACATATTACACTTTTTATCCCTGGAAGAGGTTCCCATGGGAAGCAGGAACGGGAGCCGAATTCCTCGCACGTGAAACCGCGGGCAACAGCTAGTTTGATGCGTATAATTGGTGTATTTTATTGTTATGTTAAATTTACTGAAAGTACCGCGCCATAGACAGGTCTCCAGAGCAGTCTTCCTTTTTAGAATGAAAATTAATTCAAGCTTAATAACACGAATGCGCACATAAATGCTCATACCATGCAAAAACATGAGGACGATTTGAAATATAGACCACACTAACGCCCACAGAAAAAAAATGTGTTGCCATTCAAGTTTCAATTAATTGGTCCACCCATTGATTGGTCAACGGGATCGTCCAGTATATTGTAATATAATATCAGATCATTAAGGCACTTAAACACGGAAGTGTGTGGGTGCAAAACCACCGTAACTAAAGTATAATTCGAGATCTCGAGAGCCGTTATCCATCTATAATAGCCATGACCAGTATAATTGTTGAGAGCTATGATTTGTTGATACCAGTTATAATTGTTAACACGTGCGTTATGTGTGCTGTCGTATATAATGTACGACGCTGCTCTTTGAAAAACTTTCTATTTGTTTTTGATATTGATTAGTTGCGAATTTTTGAGTGCTGTGTAACATATAATAGTTAACACTTTGACCGATTGCCTTAGTGGAGCAATGGCAGCAAATGTAAATGGGCTCGTGCATTTCATTCCTGGGTTAGTCAGTGTTAATAAGTTTTTCTTATAGAAAATTCTCAATGACAGTATAAATTTTAGAAAAAGTTCCCACTTGAAGGTTCATTTTCTATTACGTAGGACTGAAAATAGTTTGTGAAATGTGGGTATAAAATAGGTTACACCTCTAAATAACTATAAGATTACACAGACATAAGTATTAAAAACTAATCAAATTCTAAATCTAAATCAAATTCTAAATCTAAATCTAAAGTTTTTAAAATATAAAAGCACGAATGGAAATGGATCATGTCTCAGGAATATAATCAAATATAAATACGAAAAGTACCAACTATAAAAGTAAACACAGCGGAGATAAACATGGTGATACAAAAGGTGTTCCAATTATCTACGTCTTAGATGGTACGGACCTATAACTACACGATCATATGACCAGAGCCCTTCATAATATGTACCGTACTTACTTTGATAATTATATAACAATACCTGAATACAAATTAGGTCCAAGGAATGAAGAAGACCTCTTCAAACTTGAATGTTCCTGATCAAAACCGAAGTGAATGGCGAAAAATGTCAGGGAGAGCCAACCTTAAAAGAAATTGTATAAAACTAGTTACAGAGAGGGAACCAAATCATCTGTTCCGAGGGTGGTGGCTAAGTTGAATTTCTATATAACCGCTTTGTCACTCGCTGGAGCCCAAAAACAATTGCCATGAAAGTTCTGTTATAATGTGTAATATGGGTGCAATGTGAATGGCTGACATTCATGTCGGTAAATACTTAATCTACATATAAATACGTGAAAGGAAAACTTTACATCCTATAGGAAAATTGCACGGATGGAAGATTGTAAAACTTGACAAATTAGCATTCTGCACTTCTCCTCCATATAAGCTGTATATGGAGGAGAAGTGCAGAATGCTAATTTGTTTTTAAATTATGCATAAAAAGTACATTAAATCTATAAATAAAACATTACACACACTTCCATGGATTTGGAACACACACACCCATGTTACTTACGTAAGTTTATACCGCCAATGTGAAACGAATTATGGAATATTTGAATAATGTTCACAGAGGAACTATATAACTAAATTAAAAAGAGATGCAATTAAATTTAACTTTCTGAAAACCTCAATAAAGAGTCGAATTTCGACCATCCCACGGGGTAACTAGTACCTAGGTATTTGATAAGAGGTATCTACTGTGTCAAGGGCCTTTTGTCCGTGACTCTGTGGCTACTGCACAGCTCCAGTCATCAAATGATATTTAGTAACGGGTAGGTGCCTGACCTCATCTAGAATTGTGAAATAAGATTTGCGGTTTCTCCTACGCAAAGGTTACCGCATCTCTTGATTTTAACATTTATAACATCGTTACGTGCTCAACTGCTAGGGAATAAGATCACAAAAAATGACTTCGACATCCTTAACAACTCTTTTACGAGTGACCTCATTTTTGAGGATTAGAAATAATACAAGTGACTGGTTGACGACATGTATCTGATAAAACCTTAAAATAAAAAGTAGCCTTCAAAAATATGGATGAAACATGCGTGATGATGAATAATAAAGATTTTCGGAATGATCAACTTACTCTAATAAAATTATGTTACATTATGAAGAATCAGCATCCTATAGTTGGCAATCCCTGTAACGACGAGAGGGGTCGGCGACGGCACGCGACGAGGGCGCACCCCATACATTGGTATATTAGCTAGATGTTAAATGGTACACCCACAGAATATAAAAATAAGTGGTAGTGCCTGTAGCTATCGCCTGTAGTGCCACAATGCTGTTAAGAAGGTATAGCTCAACTGCTACGTCAGAGATCTCAGGTTCAATTCCCGCTCAGAGCAAATATTTGTATGCATGAATATCTATATTTGCATTGATCTGGGTGTTTCTATCTAGAAAATGTATGTATTTACAAAAAAATGCATCTAAGTATGTTTATTAGAATGTCGTAGAATATTTATTTATTTATTTAATACATTGTTGTTTATTTAATAAACAACCGCGGTAGCCTAGTGGTATGGGTAATGGACTGCTGAGACGAGGTCTCGGGTTCGATCCCAGGTTTTACCATGGCACACACCAATGACTTTTCGATGCTTTTCGAAGTTATGTGTGTATTTATCGCAGGTTTATAAGTGCCCGGTTAATGGCAATAGGCTCGCCACCTATTACATTGGGACCTAAACATAAACTGGCGAAATGTGGGTGCTAGCACCTCTGCCTACCCCTTCGGGGATATAGGCGTGAGTTTATGTTATGTTATGTTATGTTTAATAACTAGCTGTTGCACGTGACTGCACCCGCGTGTAGTACGGATCCTCTTTCCGTGACCCATTAGAACCCAAATCCGGAATAAAAATGCTATTTCAGAATATAATCTATCCCTGCGCCAAATTACAATCATCCAAACTTCCCTATTTTTTTAAATACCGGCCAAGTGCGATTCGGACTCGCCCATGACGGGTTCCGTAGCAGCAAGTAAAATTTTTATATTTGAGTTGACTGAATGAAAGGTAATAAGCGGTTTACGATTTATGACGTATTAAAAAAAAACTACTTACTAGATCTCGTTCAAACCAATTTTCGGTGGAAGTTTACATGGTAATGTACATCATATATTTTTTTTTTAGTTTTATCATTCTCTTATTTTAGAAGTTCTCTCGCGCAAAGTATTCAGTTTAGAAAAAAATGATATTAGAGACCTCTATATCATTTTTGAAGACCTATCTATAGATACGCCACAGGTAGGTATCCGAAGGGATTTCCGCACGAAATAAAAAAAAAAAAAAAGATAAGGGCTTGCTGAAAATTTTTTTTTTAGTTTCAGTTCTAAGTATACCCGTAAAATTGATTGTTTTTTTTTATTTTTGTGTGAAAATCTAAATACGTTTCACAGAACACATCTACTTACCAAGTTTCAATAGCATAGTTCTTATAGTTTCGGAAAAAAAAGTGGCTGTGACATACGGACGAACAGACAGATAGACATGACGAATCTATAAGGGTTCCGTTTTTTTCCATTTGGTAACGGAACCCTAAAAAAAAGGAAGCATATATGTAACTGAAATTACTAGTATTCCCCCTAACCCCTCCTTGCTTGTGTTAGAAAAGGGTTCACGTCGGTAGTGTAATGGTCAGGATTCATAATCGGGACCTCTTGATCATAATGCCGCTAATAATCGTAATAACTTTTAAATTACAACTTTACAACCGATGCCTAAATAAATATACTAGCATCAAAGACACTAAGCTCCTAAAGTCGTCCTAAAGCGTCGGTAGATACTTTAGATCTTTAGATTTAGATTAGATATAGACCCTAGCCTAGGAGAAAAGCCCAGGTCCCGACGGGTTCACCAACGAAGTCATAAAGATTGGATGTGAGTACCTTTTTTTTTTTTTTTTTCCGTGCGGAAATCCCTTCGGATACCCCCCCGCGTGCCAGCGGGGGCGGTTATGTCGGGCTTGAACCGACTAAAACCGCACGCCGTCTCGGGTCTACAGACGCCGGGGTGTAAGGTTGCCCATAGAGCATATCCCTCGCACTGGATGTGAGTACCTGACAAAGCCACTAACTCAACTGTTCAATCTAATACTGTGCACCTCGTACACCCCTCGTCAATGGTCAGAGTCCGATATTATCTTGCTTTACAAAAAAGGAGATCCTAATAACATAAATAATTACAGACCGATAAGCCTACTACCATCACTATACAAACTGTTCTCTTCAATAATAGAGAAAAAAATAAAAGAAAAAACAGAGAAATATCAACCTATTGAACAGGCGGGTTTCAGAAGAGGTTTTTCAACTATAGACCACATACACTCACTAGAAATGTTAATAGAAAAATACCAAGAGTTTAAGCGACCACTATACATTGTCTTTATCGACTACCAAAAAGCATTTGACTCTCTGTTCCACTCAGCGATATGGGAAACTCTACTCTCACAAGAAGTGCCACTAGATTATATAAAAGCCCTAAAAAATATCTATGACAATAGTACTAGTAGGGTGAAACTAGAGACCACAGGACCAGCCATACAGATAGGAAGAGGCGTACGGCAGGGAGACCCGCTCTCGCCGACTATCTTCATTGCGGTGCTGGAGGCCATCATTGGAAAAGTAATTGGGAAGAATTTGGCATATATATAAATGGTCGTCGCTTGAGCCACTTGAGATTTGCCGACGACATAGTCCTGCTTTCAGAAAGTACAAATCAACTGCAAGAAATGATCAACACTCTACACGAAGAGAGTCGAAAGGTGGGCTTAGAAATCAACCTAACCAAAACTAACATAATGACGAATCATAATGAAAGACCAGTATATCTGGAAAATTCACCCTTAACATATGTTAATGCTTATATTTATCTGGGAAAACAAGTTTCGTTCCACCAACAAAATAATGATCTAGAAATAGAGAGAAGGGTCAACATGACATGGAAAAAATTCTGGAGTCTCAAAGAAATACTTAAAGGCGATATGGCCATACGAATGAAAACGAAAGTCATGAACACCTGCTTACTCCCCACGTTAACATACGCCTGTCAAACTTGGAAATTCACCACAAAAGTAAAAAACAAAATTACATCCTGCCAAAGAAGTATGGAGAGAAGTATTCTGAAAATCAAGAAAATCCAAAAGATTCGCCATACCCGTATAAGACAGAAAACCAAAGCCACAGACGCTCTCAGCCACTCACAAAAGCTTAAATGGCGATGGGCTGGACACGTAGCGAGGCTGAACGATAAGCGATGGACTAGAGAAACAACACAATGGACAGGCCCACTAGGACAGAGAAGAAGAGGAAGACCAAATGCACGCTGGGTGGACGATATCATAAAAGTAGCAGGTAATCAATGGTCACGAGTGGCAGAGAATAGAGAGCACTGGTCATCTCTGGAGGAGGCCTTTACCTTTCATGGAGAGGGTTCTTGCTAACAAAACCTTAGAATAAATCTATATCTAATGAATGGAATCACAACTATTACAATTCAATTACAATTATGATTATGGATTTGTCTAATCATATTCTTAATAATTTTATTATTTATTAAATTGTTGATTTTTTAATTTTTTAATTTTAAAATGAATTAGAATCAATCTGCATTATGTATAAAAACTAAGAAAATGTATTAGTATCATTTGTTTCTAAATTAAATTAAATTAAATTGGATAGGTAATATAAATGTTTAAGATTAAAAATTGACATTGTACTGCATGCAACTGATTATGGAAAGCGAGAAATAAAGGGCTTTTTATTTTTTATTTATTATATTTATTATAGACCCTACGATCGGTCCCGGGTTCGAATCCTGGTCATTACACTTGCGACGTGAACCCACTCCTAACACAAGCATTTTAGCTTAACTGGAGGGGTTAGGGGGAATATTAGTAATTTCGGTTACTAATATTCTTTAAAAAAAAAGTTAAATTTTATTGGAAAATTTATTTCTTAAGTACAAAAGTAAGTCACACAATCGTTCCTAGAACCCGCCCCTGACCGTTCCCGGTGCAAAACTGCTCATTACACTCGCCGCGTTTCCACGCTGGATTACGATAGCCAGCCTCTGCACCAGGAACGATCCGGAACGAGAGTCACTTAGTCGTCTCTTTGAGCCTTTGTCCAATTTCGTTCACAAGGATTTTTATTTGAGACATCTTATTTACATTCAAACGAGTACTCTGCCTATCCAATATAAGGACCACTTCGCGCTCCTCTACCATCTCATGTGAAACATTCAAGCGATTTATTCAATGGAGATATTGCCTCAGTTTCACTTATATTGATAGTCATTTATCTCGAAATAGGGTTGACATTCCAAGACTGTGATTTTTGATATAACATTTCAATATTTGGGTCCAAGCCAATTTCACGTGCAAGCTACTACAGATTGACGGACGAGGCTCAGGAAGAGGGATTCCTCTCAGGGTTGTGAGGTTAAATGGCAGTCGATCCACTAAAAGCCGTGTAAGTTAATCCAAAAGGGGAAAAGATAGAAAACGGATATCAGACTCGGATGCAATTGAAAACAACGCTAAGTTGATGATGATACATTTTTAATAACTACTTAACATGTTTATTGTTTATATTTTTCAAGTGTTTATATAGAGCATCTGATTGTAGGTTTGACAGTGCCTATAAACATTCGAAACTAGACATTACCTTATAGGCCACCTTACACCCCGGCGTCTGAAGACCCGAGATGGCGTTCGGTTTTAGTCGGTTTGAGTCCGACATAACTTCCCCCGCTGGCCGGCGGGGAAAAAAAAGTTAAGCTAAGCGCTAGGGGTACTCTTGCGTGCAACCTACTCCAAGCCATACTATCAGCAGAAATATCACATTATGCAAGAAGTATTATTTAGCTAACTTCCGAATTAACTTAGATCAGAATTATATGGCTATGCAACATTAACCAAAAACATGCAACAATTTTTTTATTTTATATATATAAGAAGTCATTTTATACTTTGAATTCAATCTGGAAACGTTGAATGTCGAACATCTTTTTTATTTCAATAAATAGCATATAATAAATACATTCACCTTAGCACACAGCCCTCCAATCCTGAACCTTTGTAGTGAATGGGGGGCACTAAAGACCGTTCAACGGCCTGGCCGTGTCCTACACGATGTACAACACTGGCTGTCGAACGTGTGTAGCGAAGTGCCTGTTATTTATGTAGCCCTGGTACATGAAACCTTTTATTTAGTCCAATGTCCAATGAATTGATGTTTCCGTCGCTAAAGTATTATATTATATTTCAGTAATGAATTCATGGCGTACTTTAAAATAAGTATAGCAAAAATAGATTATCTTCATAAAATATGGCTGTAAATATAATGGGTTTGAGCCACATAGAGTTTCAGGGCCCAACAAAATCGGCCCACCTGATGACATATTATATAGATGAAAACCGAAGTTATAGTTTCAATTTTTCATAAACATAAACGGTTCTAACTATAGGTACCTATGTATAGAGTGCAGGCCTGGGGGTGGCAGGTGAGGCCGCCTGTCACCCCAGCAGATGCAGGCTGGGACGGCGGGGCGACTAACGCCCCTCCCCCAAACCGGGGCAAGACGGGGACACCGTGGTTCCCAAACCCGAGGGGGCCATCTCGAAACCGGAGATGGTCCAGGGTCAGTCGGGGTGCGAGGGATATGCTTTATGGGCAACCTTACACCCCGGCGGCGTCTGAAGACCCGAGACGGCGTGCAGTTTTAGTCGGTTCAAGCCCGACATTACCGCCCCCGCTGGCCGGCGAAGTATTCGAAATTCGAATTCGAATATTCGAAGGGAGTTCTGCACGAAAAAAAAAGGTAGGTATGTATAAAGAATGTATAAAGGTATCAAACTGTCAGTAAATCCGAGACAGAGAACGTTCACTCATCCATTCGACGCGGTGACGTGCCAAATCAAAGCCAAATACTATACTTACATACATACCTACAATTAAAACATAAAAACAGAAATTAGGTCGAGGCAACAATGTGGCTCAAAAAATCCGCTGAAGTTAATTTCACGGCATTTACCGGTGTCCGGACCGCAACCACCGATGACATGTTATGATCCCATGACAAATGATCAAGCGCGTCAATCATTACACGAAGCTACAACTCCCCAAGGAGACGTTTATTTATTTTAACAACTAGTTGACGCCTGCGGCTCCGCCCGCTTGGAGGTCGGTTATCGTTTTTTGGTTATATCTCCGGTTCCCCTTAACCGATTGCAATCCAACATAAGGCAGGTTTGAAGTCTGACAAACACCTTTCTAATAAAAAAAACCGCATCAAAATACGTTCAGTAGTTCTTACGTTCATCGCAAACTAACAGACAAACAGACACGAATTTAAAAAAAAAATATTTTTGTGTTCAGCATCATTCATTTAACATAACCCAATTTTTTTTTATTTCTTTGAGTTAGTGCAGATACAACTAATTTACAAATATAATATTTCAACAATAATCTGAATAATATTTAATGGAATATGGGACTGAGGGTAAGAAGAAGAATTTGAAAAATATATTTGCTGATTTAACAAAAATACTAATTTCCTTCAATTAGAATACAGAAATTCATTTATTTTAACTCACTCCCGTCAGTTATGATGTCATCGGAATATTAAGATAAACAGTAGCCTATGCTACTCAGGGATAATGTAGAATTCATAAGGTGGAAGAATTTTTGAAATCGGTTCGGTAGCTTCAGAATTTATCGATTACAAACAAATAAATCTTTTCTCTTTATAATGTTTCCTTTAATCAGTAGGATTTCATAGTAGGAGTTCGTTGACATCAAGCTAGATCACATAATCTCGCTACAAATAACATAAATTCCATAATCTGTAATGTTGTTCACGCATCGACACAATTTATAATGGCCGCGGTATAGTGATTCAGTCAAATTCAGTAGTAGGTAATTGCAATTATTTCTGCATCTGCATCATAATAGACAAATTAGCCAATTATAGTAGACTACGATGGTCATAGTATCTATAGTACTATATATAAGCATTTTAGTTACCTGGGCCCTACCAATAGCTTTGGGCCACAGTCAACCTAACCACGTACTAGACGACATTCTGGCGCATGGTTTCGTCTTGGGGTTGGTTGGTCGACGGCAGCCGTTAGTTCTGTATTCTTTAATCATTCATCTGCCTACAAACAGATCTCATCTTCTTATTCTTTAAAAAAATCTAAATGGAATATATTTAATAGGAGGATAGGATTTAAGAAATCAGTCAGGAATTTACGGTAATTATTTTTTATACTTTTTGATCCATTGATGTAAATGTCATTGTCATTGTCAGTTGTTGTGTAGCTTGATGCTTGTTTCATAAAAAAAAGTATGAATGTTAATAATAATGACAAAACGCATACCTGTTTATTTCGCAGCTCGAAGAGTACGAGATGAGTAAGAACATGATATACAATGTTATGCCAACTGATTTACTACGCATTGAATTTCTTCTATTGACATCTGATTCAAGTTTATACACCTTAGATTATTGAACCCATCTTGATTGCTATAGCTCTATAGAGAAGATATTAGAAAATTAGGATTTATAGAATAGAAATAACCTTTAATGTACATCCGTCAAATTATGCAATATGGAATACACAATTAACATAACTCCACGCACAAATGATGGTTTTATTGCGAATAATAGCAATAATTTACAGGTGATTTCTAAAAAAATTATTGATAATATTTTAGAATTTTCAGATTAAGAGAAAATTTTTGTTACTTGTATTTTCTAAACAAATATGATTTAACATTTAAATAACTTTTCCTGCAAGTTGGTATACCTGGTGACTGACAGACAAGGTACTGGTAATTTACTCTCGGCGTTCACACGGCAGTCTAATTTCATAACAATCATATCTAGTATTGATCACCAAAAAGTTGTCGACTTGTAATTTCAATCCAAAATGTCCATAACTGTAATAATCATCATCATATTATAAGTACGGATACTGAATAAGGGTCAGTTCTAAAAACTGCGACTTCCCCCTTTAGACGTACCGACGACCTGGCCTTGCCGGGATTGATGAACTAAGGTGGCGAAAAACCACTCTGCCTTCATTGATAACTATCAAAATTTACTGTATGGATTGGAATAAATAAATAGGTACCAATTTCTCTATTGGTGTAACCGCATGAAATCATAATAACAAATTCCTTGAAACCATCCAAAAATTATCATCGGATCTAAGTTCAATTAATGAATGAAACTTCAATTAATAATAAAACCGCAAATGAATGAAATGTTTTAATATGCGTTCTGTTTAACAGCCACACAGCACGCGAGCCATTGTTGAAAATCAATATGAAGGCATTCTGAATCGATACCATAATCGGCTCATTCATGATGTCATTGATAAAACGTAATTAGTTTGCGGTTAGGCTGCAACGGAGCTTAATAACTCGAACACTTTAATCACTATTGGTATTTCTTCAGCCTTAAATGGATGCTTACAAATAAATACATTATTTATAAAAGTATTATTACTGTTCTCCAGGTATTTCTCAAAAATTTCTGTAGTACAATTTTGATAAAATAGAGCACTAACCTCTTGCATTCATTCATACCCTTTGTGTAGATACTGATGTAATTTTCTGAAAACTCAGAAATACCTTTTTTTTTCGTGCGGAAATCCCTTCGGATACCCCCCCGCTGGCGAGCGGGGGTGGTTATGTCGGGCTTGAACCGACTAAAGCCGCACGCCATCTGGGGTCTACAGACACCGGGGTGTAAGGTTGCCCATAGAGCATATCCCTCGCACCCCGACTGGCCCTGGGCCATCTCCGGTTTCGAGATGACCCCCTCGGGTTTGGGAAACACGGTGTCCCCGTCTTGCCCCGGTTTGGGGGAGGGGCGCTAGTCGCCCCACCGAAACTCAGAAATACCTAAACAAACACACAAATACACAAACAGGTCAAATTTATAACACCCTTGATTTTAGTTGATTAAAAAAATAACAATACTCATAAGCATACAAAATGTTTAAAAATTTAATTGTATTAATTGAATACTCATAACAATTGTATTATGATACGAAAATAATAGATATATATTATAAAACCTTAGAACTTGGCTTGTCCACCGAAATGATACTGTTGACAAACAAATTCCAGTCTTCATTTTACTAGGACCAATTTAGAACTAATTCGCTTTGTTACCTGTAACCTCCCTGTGAGATCAAGGTGTAGTTTTTTATACCACTTAGGTGGCAGACCTGCACACGGCCCACCTGATAGGAAGCGGTTACCGTGGCCTAGTTATTTGTCAAACACATTAAAAAATGAATATTGTGTATGGATCCGCACCTAGATCATTGTGGCCCAAGACAATCTCACCGGCAAGCTGTTGGTACACATGCTAATTGACGGAAGAGATTTTAGTGTAGCCTTTACTCCCGGGGTTGAGGGGTCGGATCGGAAAGCAGTCGCTGCCTTAAAAGTCAAGACTTACTGATTACTGATACAATCAACATTAGAACTTGGATAATGATGATGAAATAAGGCTTCATTGACAAATTATAGAATCACAAGAGTCGAATGAATAGTCAAGGCCCAGATTATACGCGGTGTAGCTTAAAAAACCAAGTCCAATTATAAACTCAATACCATATATAAATATAATACTCATAATCAAACCACAAAAGCCATTCATACCCTTTACTTTTCATTGACAATATCTTCGGTCTCAGTACAAACAAAGAAGAATTAAACACAAATCTGGATTATGAAACTTCAAATCGACGGAACCAATGAATTGTTTAGCACTGATTGTAGAACGAATCGCTATGAAATTTTGAACAATAAATATTGGTTCTAAGAAATTATAAATGTCGGTTTTAATTCTGACCTTTACTTTTTTATAGATTTTCGTTTTTTTACAAAGAATAGAAGCGTGTAATAAAATGAATGTATAATTTGTGTTGGTGTGGAAAATTGACAAAAATTACTTTGTGTGTTTGACCGCTACTTTCCTGCTATAAATAAATGGAAGTATATATATTTGTTTCAATAATTATTATAGTGATGAGAGTTTTTTTTAATATTTAGTCCGTCAAATTGACTGCACCCCGCCTGATGTGATTTTGAGTGTTGAAATCGAGTCACAACATGTCGTATATTACTTGTTTATTATCTTCTATACTATTTTAAAATTGTAAATTGGTCTGTACATTGGAAATATTTTTAAAAAGTACATGGGTAGTGTTAAAAGAACGATTCTGAACACAATTTATTTGGGATTCTTTTCTATTTGTCTGTTTGGTCGCGATGGATGCAAAAATTACTGAATGAATTTTAATGGGGTGGTTTTGTATTACAAAGGTATTGTGACTTAAAATATGCATAAATTGATTGCAATTGCTTAAGTAGAATCGGAGATATGACCAAAAACGATAACAGACTTCCGCGCGGGCGGAGCCGCGGGCATCACCTAGTTGGTAATATACATACTGGAAATGTCATGTGGTGTATGAGGGCTCTTCAGGATCCAAGCTAACCTCACCTCCTAGCCGGTACACCTACTGGTTAACGGACGAGACTCTGGCGCAGGCTTTCCTCTCGGTGTTGATAAGTAAGATTGCAGTCGCTGTTGCAACAGCCGAGATAAGCCAAATAAAGAGAAAGGGACCCCAAGTTAAAATAAAAAAAAACAATGGGTTGCACTTCGGGAGTGCCGGTAGAAGTGAAAACTTGAATATTAAAACGTTGTGTATTTTTGATATTTTGGAATGGTTAGGGAATAATTTTGCACGAATTGCTTTAATTATCAGTATAAAAGTACTATCATTTATGTGATAACATACAATATTCATTTATTGCGCTATCGTACACAAACATGACAATTTATATTACATGAAAAATTTAACACTTCAGAACTATTACAATTATTTTACATTAAAAAGTTTATCTCTCAGAAAAATCAACTTCCATCCATAATTTCAACGACTTTTTCACCATCATTATTACCAGAACCATCATCGCCAATATATTTATAAAGTACTCACTCATTTTCTTTCGCTATTTCTTCATCACTTTTTTCCTTGATAGATGCACTTTGTTTAATTTCCATTTTATACCAATAGATTGATGGCACAAAATAGAAAAAATATTACAAAAAGTTATATGATGACAAAAAGTGTTTCTTGGGCCTCGGTCGGAATAGATCTCAGTCTTGACGAAGTCAACGACCACTCATTAGACGAACGCGCCACTAAGGTTGTTAAGTACAGTGTGAAATTAGCGCTTCTATATTTATCTGCAAATGTCTTACGAATTTTCGATCAGGTCACGTGTCCTGACGCGAGTTTAACCTCTTTTACCCATTAAAAAAAAAGTGCACAACACCGCGCCGCTAAAGAAGCTTTCACTTCAAAAATCTTTGGATGCAGTCGGTACTAACGCTGTGATGATGATACCTACTGCAAATGCCTAATTTTCTATTCCACAATTGACTACCATTTTTAAATCTCTATCTTATGTACAAGGCCGGCAGCCTGCGGCCAGTGTGCCACAGGCTTGTCTACGCCCGGGACTACCGACCTCCGTGATCGGGGCCTGAGGACGGCAGTCGGCTGACTTACCGTCCTTATAGAAGCAGGCCAAGATGGAGGCGTGTCGTGTGTGTCTTACACACATCTGCCAACTCACCGAAATGTGATCAACCCCGACCCCATAGGCGAAGCCGCGATGGCGGTTATCCTTTCGGGGGCGTACCCGGAGTGCACGCCATTGAACACTTGGGAAGGACACCGTGTGGTTCTAGTCGGTTCGATTCCGACACACCAATCTCATCGTTGGCAACGATGCATGGGTTGGAGCCCGTGGGAGTATAAATACGCAAAAAAAGAGACCACCAGAACTTCTAATAAATAAAAGAGCGGACCTTTTAATGTTTCAAGTTAAAGAAAAATCAGTCACTTAATAAAATAATCTCTAAGGTGTATGTACTTTTATTTTAAATTACAATGTACAAATGTGGTTACAAATTTTATATCTAACTAAACTAAATAAAACTAAAATAAAATAAATAATTAAAATAAACTTAAACCTAAAATGCATCCTCCTCTCTAAGTAAATGTATTTCTAAGAACCTGTTAATGGTGTCTTTTTTTTATTATTTTTACGTGCGGAAATCCCTCCAGTTACCCCCCCCCCCGCCAGCCAGCGGGGGCGGTTATGTCGTGCATGAACCGCCTAAAACCGCATTGAATTTTGAATTTTGAATTTTGTTAATGGTGTCTTGGTAAAATATATGGCCTCTTGGCCTATCAACCTAGTCAGTGGTAGTGATTAGGTGGTGGCTTGCCTGTAAGGTTCATCTAATAATATTAAATTTTAACTGATTTTAAATAACTTGTATGTCTTGAAGGATTGGGTTTGCTATTTTATCTGATTCCGCTGGAGTTGGTAACAAAAATAATTATATTAATATATTTTTTTACGTAAACATTCTTTAGGTCAACTTTCGCGTTTATGACTCCGGTATAGCTAGCACTATGAAAAATTTCGCCTAAGGCTAGCATATAAACATGTAGGTACTCATGTGTGTGAACTAGCCTCATTAGTAGAGGTGCGCCTACGCACGCCCACATACTGGCTGATGCTCACCACTTATTATGATATTATGCTACGATATCTGACCGTAAAATGTAACCTGTAGCCCATCACTTTATCCAATATTAATGTGAACCTATGAAACCCTACAGTCCACAATAGCTATCTACTTTTTACCTATCCCAATAGACCACTAACAAATCTATGCCTTTACTTAATAACTAGTTATGTGACTATGTACTAAGGTAATATAACTAAAGATAATGGAAACCACGCAGATACATCACATCGAGTTGTCATAATGTCATATCTGAACCGATCAAAATCCACTGTGTTCCATTACAAAGTGCTGTGACCTGGTGACCAAAGAAACCTAAATGTCCGCAAGGCTATAGCCAACCTTTATAGGAAGGCGACTCCCAGTTTAGAAAACTACGACTGTAATTTAGTGACATCCAGTCATCTTGGCCCTGCCACGTTCGTTGTATTTGTAAAACCTAAAATATATAAGTATATTATGTTTTTCTTTTTGAAAATAATAGATGCAGGTACAGTGGACCCTCGGGGTTCGAGGGAAATGCCTTATGGGCAACCTTACACCCTGTCTGAAGACCCGAGACGGCGTGCGATTTTAGTCAGTTCAAGCCAGACATAACCTCCCCCGCTGGCCGGCGGGGGGGGGGTCTCCGAGGGGATTTCCTCAGGAAAAAAAAGGTACAGTAGACCCAGCTGAAGAAGAAGTATTACAGCCTGAATTCCTTCAGGCCGTAAAATATATTTTTCAAGTGGTTCTTCAACATAAATATATTCTAAAACAGTCCACACAGTGCTATTTAGACCTAATGTAAGCATAGCTTAACTAACTTGTATTATGGGTTCTAGAATGTGGATAAGCATAAGTATAGGTATTTATCCGCATTCTAGAACCCATAAGAAATACACATATATATATATATGCAGACCAATGCAAATAGACATATTCATGCATACAAATATTTGCACTTAGCGGAAACCGAACCCTCGACCTCTGACTTAGCAGTGGAACGCAATACCGCTTCCCCACAGAGGTATACTAAAACAATGATACACTAATTTAACAACTTATAATACCACGTAATAAATCTATTGTAGATCTTGTTTACTAACGCATTTAAATAATACATACAATCACATTTTATATTACCATCTATTTAAATCTATAACTATGAAATGTGAGCAATAAAAAAAACTTAACTGAATCATCACGAGACTTTTAAAATTTTACTTACGTTTTAACCTAATGAGGAACGCCATCTTAAATAAATGTTGTATTAACCAGTCTAAATCAATAGTATTATCATATTAGACAACGGTCCACTGAATGATATTTTATAGTTTGTCCATAGCATAACTTAGCTCGAATTATTTGTTATTAATAATTCAAATAAATGTTTTAAAACAAATATTAAATAATATATTAAATGGTTAAACTATAGTAAACTAAAACTAAATAATAACTTAATAAAATACAAATATTTACATACGTACATGCATCGTGAATTTCCTTTCATTCATTCTTTCATTTCCATCATTACCGACTGGTAAGGTTCCCAGAAGGCTGGCAGCATTACCACGTTGGATGGCAATGCTAATTCTTTGAGCAAGATATTTTTATTTTCTTTTTTTTTATATTTAGGACACGTCAATTTGACTTCACCTCGCCTGATGGTAATCTGAAGGTAAAGTCTCAGGAAAGAGGGTCACCACATACACGTACCACGTTAAAAATGGTGGCACTCAGCTTGACGGCCTCATCAGAAAAGGATTGTCTTCGCAGCACCGCGTGACACCCACCGGTCCCACTAGTGCTGCGACCACAACCCCCCTGCCGGGCTATGCACTTGCTGACCCCTGAACGCAATCAAACCGAAATTGGATTACTATGGAGGGTTTTCAGGTATTCAGCCTTTTGGTCACGTGTAGCATCGATCAGCCGCTTTGTTAAGACTTTGTAGATAAAACGGGCACTTGGACCCCATGGCCCCAGCGTCTCAACCCCAAGTGGCTCAAAAACATAAATGCCTACTAAATTTGAGTATTTGCACCATTTGATGTTTTCCGCAGATGCAGCAGCAGCGCCAGCGTAATTGGCTTCAGCTGTAATTGGAAGATGCGAGGGCGTAACGGTGTCGACGCACGTTTCGTCCCATTCCAAAGGCAATAACGACATGCCATCGTCACGCACCAGTACATTAGGCCCACGAACGGCTGGCACCTTAGCTGTGACAAGAGCACGGTGGATTATTTGGTTGATGTGACCGTGTCGCGATATACGGCCTGCGCTTCTGCTGCATGAAAGGCGATGCGATGGTGCCCGAGGCTGTCGACAATGATGCGAAGAAACACACGGCACTCCCATGCGGAAGCAAGTGGCGTAGCGGTAAGTGGTATCATCCCGCGTAGCACCATAGGTTGGGCGATGTAAGTATCTGAATTTAGATGCGTAACTCCCATTACCCCAGTTTCGGTCGTTCAAGGCCACATTTCAAATTTTACTAAGGGTATTTTGGAGAAAGTTGTCAATTTTTTGCTAAAAGTGTCAAATGATACCAAAGCTAGGATAAACGAAGTGCATTAGTCAATTAAGGGACAAAAAGACAAAACTGGAGTATGGTGAAAGCCAAATGAATACTTATTTTGTGTGATTCTGAGACTCTGTCTGTTCTAAATCTGAGATTTTATCAAAATTTGGTATTTTTCCTGAGACCCAAGGTTTTTCCTGAGACCCAAGGAGGCCCAAAGTTAATTCTTCTAATATTGTAACGTGCTAGGAGCTATAGTCAAAAGTCTGTCTGTCTAGTCATTGATAAAAATTTCACATTTGTTCGAGTTAATTTCTAAGCTAATGGACTTTAATTTATTTTTAATAAGTTCTAGGTTCTATAAAACTGTATGTACGCTACACCCTCACTCAAAGTTCCGTCGTCTAGGTACCAGATGTTAAATTTTAAATTTATTGGTTGAATAATAGGGTGTATTGCTACTCTAAAGATGACTCGTCCCAAAGGGTCACCTTGCTGACATCCACATGACGATTTTAAAGATGATCTTTAAAAAAAAATTAAATCACCCTCCCTTACCTACTTTGTTTCATTTAAATTTCTTAAGTACTACAATTATAACTGCCACTTGATTCTCTTTCCAGTTTCCTAATCAATTCGACTGCGAGGATCGGTAGCAAGGATGTGTATTTGAACTTGGAACTTTAAATAACGATGAAAAAGGCCACAGTGCTAATAGTATTATTCAGTTTTACTTAAAATATGCTCTTTACTCCTCCCTAAAAAAAAAATGTAATCGTAGAAGAAAAACAGAAGTTGATTAAGAATGAAGAATGAAAGAATACCGTTAGAATTGAGATCATTTAACCAAAAATTATTAAACTCAAAACTGACTGACTGAAACGGAGACAAGTTACTCTCGGGCTGGGGGATCAGATGGTAGACGCTCCGCTTAAACTTCTGATCACCTTTTAAACTTTCACTCACAATTTTCATCAGTATAATGAGACATAATTTCTACTCATTAGGTCTTCCGTAACCATCAGTATTCAGTTTTTATAGATATATTTTCGCTTGTAGACAAATCAACCAAAGGTTCAGAAAAGAGGCTTCGACGCATGTTTTTTTCTCAGGGTTGGGGTATCAGTCGGCAGTCGCTCTCATAAAGGTCAAGATAAGCCAAATCAAGAGAAAGATAGGAGAGCGGACCCTGGGTTTCAACGTACAAGCCTCGAATAAGACCGGAATTAACGCCGCGCTATGGGAAAATTTATAGTTTAGTTCTCGCTTAGCTATCTCTGTGACTTCAGTATTTGATGACCTTTAAGTTTGTGCGTCGGAGGATTATAGGATAATGTCGTTGGTCTCTTGATTAGAAACGATCCATAAGTTTGTTTGTTTTACGTAATCAGAGCTACTGAGCCAAATTGTATTTTTATACAGTTTATTGGGTAATTTCTTGTATAAGAATGCAGATCGATGTGTTTGAATTAATTGTTTCTAACTTTAATGAGGTTGGTTTCCAATCAAACCAAATTCAGTTAAATACTGTTGAAGTGAAAAATTCTTTAGGCGCGTTGAACATTTTTTATATGAGTGCTCATATGAAAAATGTGGGTGTTGGGTGAACAAAAATCATGAAACTTGGGACATCATCATCCTTGGGACATTGTTTGGAAAAAATATGCCCGTTTGTATTTTAATTGCAGTGAGTTAGACGTTAGACGTTGAATTTTTTTTTAAAACTATATCTCTTAGTTTACTGTTGATCCAATTTTTAGTTTATGAGTGTTCAGTTTTAGGATGGTTTTTTTATTCATGATTGTGTAATATTAACATTTTTTAGAGATTTGTTAGTAGTTATTGTTGATTATATTGAGCAGGGTGAGGTAAGGTTTTAACCACGTCTATTATTAGGTATAGATCTGACTGTTTTGTATACTTAAACTGTAGTAGTGATAAGTTGATTATTTCTGTGATCTGATTGTGATACTGGATAATAAAGATGATTAGTACCTTTTTTTTTTAACCAACGTTAATTATCGCTCGCTTAATAATGTGCCCTGTAGATGACAATAGGCTTGCCCTCTATTACATTGGGACCTTAGCATAACTGGCGAATCGTGGGTGTGATACACCTCTGCCTACCCCTTCGGTGATGTTTTTTTTCATGCGGAAATCTCCACGGATACCCCCCCCCCTCGCCAGTCAGCAGAGGCGGTTATGTCGGGCTTGAACCAACTAAAACCGCACGCCGTCTCAGGTCTTCAGACGCCGGGGTGTAAGGTTGCCCATAGAGCATATCCCTCGCGTCCCGTCTGAGCCTGGGCCATCTCCGGTTTCGATATGGCCCCCTCGGGTTTGGGAACCACGGTGTCAAATGTTTAGAAGTATTTTATTGTTTCAAAATTTTAAAATAAGCACTTTTTGCTGTTCTGTACCTTTAAAGAAATTGTTATTTGGGACGAAGCAACACCTCAATAGTGATATGGGACACACCAATAATTTTTTGGAAACCTTCAGGACGAACGAAGAATAAATCGGATGGGATCAATGCATGGATCGATGGATGGATGGAGGGAGGGAGGGAGGTAGATAGGGCTTTAGGGAGGGAGTGAAGGAGGAAGGGAGGGATGGATGATGATGATTAAAAAAATACACTCACAGGTTGTCACTTTTATTGGCACTCTCGGAGTGCCACTGCCTTTTTTAGGGTTCCGTTGCCCAATGGCAAAAAACGGAACCCTTATAGAATCGTCATGTCTGTCTGTCTGTCCATCCGTATGTCACAACCACTTTTTCGGAAACTATAAGAACTATGCAGTTGAAACTTAGTAAGTAGATGTGTTCTGTGAACCGCATTAAGATTTTCACACAAAAATAGAAAAAAAAAACAATAAATTTCAGTTCTACTTAGAACTGAAACTCAAAAATTTTTTTTCATTATACCCATACGTGTGTGGTATCTGTGGATAGGTCTTCAAAAATGATATTGAGGTTTATAATATTATTTTTCTTTAAACTGAAACACTTCCAAAGTGATAAAATGTGTGTCTTTCCCGTCTCCCCCCCCCCCTGTAACTTCTAAAATAAGAGAATGATAAAACTAAAAAAATATATGATCTACATTACCATGTAAACTTCCAACGAAAATTGGTTTGAACCAGATCTAGTAAGTAGTTTTTTTTTTAATACGTCATAAATCGTAAACCGCAATTTACATTTCATTCAATCAACTCAAATATAAAAATTAAAAAAGAAATAGTTATAATTAAAAAAGAAATTAGAAAAGTAAGCATACAAAATTTAATTGAATTAAAAAACAAGTCATTATTATGTTACTTGCTACTACGGAACCCTTAATGGGCGAGTCCGACTCGCACTTAGCTGCTTTTTTCATGGAATATTCTGCATCCTTATAATATTTCACCTATAATATTTCCCTAAATATTTTGAATTCATTAATGTGAAAGTGAGAATAAATATATAGATGAATAAATGTCTGTTGATACTCTTTCACAGGAAAACGGCTGAATGGATCTGGAGGAAATTTGGCACACTGGTAGATACGTAGAATAGTAGGCTTTTATCTCGGGGATACACTCTTGTGTGACGTGGGAACGGGATTAATAATACACGAATTTTATCTTCTTTTTATATATAAAAATGAATTGCTGTTCGTTAGTCTCGCTAAAACTCGAGAACGGCTGGACCGATTTGGCTAATTTTGGTCTTGAATTATTTGTGGAGGTCCAGAGAAGGTTTAAAAGGTTTGTCATCGATTGAGGCAGTACGAAGTCTGCCGGGTCAGCTAGTATGTAATAAAATTATATATAATAAAATATTACATTCGTTTACAAGTAATGTCTACATATATTGATAGTACAATATTCACACACCTTAGATGTCAAACCTGTCAAGTTTTACGCCGTTAACTTTTATGTTTGCGTTTACCCTTTCTTTGACGTAGTGTATACAAAAGCAAGCAACAAAACTCATTAACATCACACCTGTATCGGAAAGTAGACATAGTAAGTATCTTCACCCACGTTACCTACACCTACATTACAATATGAGTATCTATTGTACCTTTCTTCAGTATCTTCAACTGCTGATACAACTATCTATTCATCATCTTCATTGCGAATTTCTAGTTGCGTCCAATGTTTAAACTTTCGAGCCTAACGTCCACTTATTATTTTCGATTGGTATGATTCGCTTTTCCGGCTGCGATTGCCGTCTGACCTCCCACCCCTATGAGGAAAGCCTGCGCCAGGCCTCATCCGTTGTTTAGCTGATTAACCGACTTGCAGGTGAGGTTAGCTTGGGCCTAAAGTATATGGGAAGGGCCTTGTACCCCAAAATAGCTATCTATTAGTAAGTACAAAGCGCTTTTTTTACTGTAAAAATTACTGCTGATTGATAAACGATGCTCTGGTGCAGGTTTTCTTCTCAGGTAGTCGTTTCCGTGAAAGGTTAGATATACCAAGCCATAAGGTAAGAAGGACTAGGATAATGGACAAGATGAAATATGGGTAACCATGACGAGTAATCGCGTAGTGGACCCTTCCACTATAGAGCGTAGTTTGGTTCATTTCCCTTAGTTTAAAACTATTTATTTCTCTGCGCTTAAACAAAACAAACGGAATAATTGCTACACGCCGAGCATGCGTGTCAGTACAAAGCTGCCTTCCGCGCATTGTGAACATTCGCGCCGTGAGCGAAATTAGCGCGATACCACCTAATGTTTGTTTTGGTTCGATCGAGCGTCTTGGGAGTTCGATACGTGATAGGAATAATATGGATACGTTTGTACTAAAGTTCAATGGATTTAATGAAGGTCATTCAACTGATGCAGCTATAATGCATCGTTTTGACTACTAACCCATTACTAGTATGCTCGCTAATCCCTCCAGCTAAGTTAAATTTCTTGTGTTAGGAATGGGTTCACGTGGGTAATGTGATGGCCAGGATTCACTCCCGGTCGTAAGGCCGACTCCTTAACCACTATGCTACCGCCGCTTCAAAGTAAAAATAATATTCTTCGACGTACTACACACGCTATCTTTGGAGCTTGTTCGGAACCCTAGCCAACCTCACTTGCTCGCTGGTACACCTACTGACCGAAGGATGAGGTTATGAAAATGGTGCCCTTATAGTGTTTTGGAGGCCCGACGGCCCTCGCTCTCACAATGTATAATCATAGACAAAATTAACCAAATCTTAAGCGTGTTTGCAGAAGCTTGGAAAAAGGCACAATCTACCCTTTGTCTCAAATGTCTGTAGGCCTACTATGAAACGTACATTTGCAATTGCGGTCCAAAATTTCGGGTAATCGGTACCATGAAACGCACTTATCCCGCAATCGGGACCGAAGACGGCACGTGACAGTTTATTCGGCCTAAACCCTACCATGAAACGATAAAAATAGGAAAATATTGAAATTTGGAAGCGCGCCAAAAAAATATATTTATTTCAAAAGGTCGAAAGGTTATCATAATCCATACATAAGGAATGTATTTTTTAACACACTGGCATATAGTACACACATATAAGACACTTGTTTCGTTCGTGTTTCTTTCAATTGCGAATTTACGTTTCATAGCACTTTCCGAGATCCGTCCCATTTCCATTTGACCTTTTATATCAGAATTCCTAGAACACCGTTTTACTACATACCTCACAAGAAACAGGGTCTCCAATCTCTCCAGTCAGGAGGATTCTGTTCTGGCTACTCATTCTTAGATTGTAAGCATTATGTCCATTGTGCGTGTCCTGAATTAAATGTTTTTCTTCTTCTTCAATATTGATAAAGGTTACACTCTAACTACTACATCAGGCTACATCAGGCTAGGTATAGAGAAAGGAAATCTTACAGTGCTCTCCTTATTCGACTTCAGCAAATGCGTTTGTTACTGTAGATTATTTACATTATCTTTAACAGTGATTGATTGGTTTGATAGTTACCTACGTGTTAAAGATTTCTTTTCTGTTTGGTGAAGTAGGCTCAAATACAGAAACCTACATACTGTTTTCATATACCTACATAATTCTAATTATTTGTTTTTATGTACATCTGAAAAGTGGATTTTCCCTTCTCGGGTAGTTCCAGATTATTCAAGCCCGACCTACTGTGAATCGTGATGACAACTGGAATCTCCGGCACGTGCAACCACGCCAAACATTATGAATAAATCCGTTTAGTTACTTGATAATTTTATTTTATTTTAATCTTTATCCTACTAATATATAATTTTTATAATTTCTTCCTACTAATAATATAAATGCGAAAGTTTGTGAAGATGTTTGGATGTTTGTTACTCATCACGCAGAAACGGGTGAACGAATCTGGCTGAAATTGTACCAACAGGGATAAATTATGGTCTGGAATAACACAACTTTTTATTCTTGGTATAGGTTCCCATGGGTTGCGGGAACGGAATCCGAACTCTACGTGGGCGGAGCCGAGGGCAAAAGCTAGTAACACTGTAATTGCGTCAGTAGCTTAGTGGTACCGAGTGCGACTAACGTGCCCGTAAGATTTTAGATTCCCGGATGGAGAAAATATTATTGGGTTTCTCTGATAGGAAAGAGTAGACAGAGGTGTAAAAATAGGTATAATTGGTGAAATGTTGGTATTAAATCACCCATATTTCACCCAGCCAACCTTTCTTCTTCTTTTCAAAATTTTCTATTGTATAGAAAATATACCTAATTTTGTACCGATATTCTTTTTGTTTTTTTTTTATCTATATGTGGAGGCTTGTAAATAGCAATTGGGTAATATTATTGAATAAAATTAAATTGTTAATTAGCCTGTAAGTCTTTAATAAAATAAAAAAAAATAAAGAATTAAAAAAATCCTTTTATTTTTATTATAAGACGGCCTTATGTAAAGAAAGCCATGATAAGCCAAATTAAGAGTCATGCGCGGAGCGGACCCCGGGTTTCAAAGTGCAAGCTTTGACACTCATTTCTATACTTCATGCTGCTACATTCGTGCTAAATTCCTAACTGAAAAATCCAAACTTTTGTCTGACACAAAAATCAAACCGAAGACAAAGTACCCACAAATTGTGAACTCATGACGATTTTTTTTCCTTTTTATGTCATTTTATAGATCAAGTGATGCAGAATAAGCGTCGGTAGCTTAGTGGTTAAGGTGTCGACCCTACGATCGAGAGGTCCCGTGTTCGAATCCTGGCCATTACACTCCCGACGTAAACCCACTCCTAACACAAGCAACTTTGCTTAGCTGGAGGGGTTAGGGGGAATATTAGTGATTTCGGTTACTAATATTCTTTGAAAAAAAAAAAAGATTTCATTTCAGTTTAAAGTTTTGCAATATCTTTGAAGATGACGAAATAATCGGCTGGACACACTTAACGTTTTCACCTTGTACCTATACTTGCTCGTTCAAAGGTATATAGATAATAGACTCAGACTGCTGGCATCACCATCCAAGCGCCAATCCCTATTGCATCCAACACTTTAAAGCCCGGTGTCCACTCTCTTATTCCTCTTTTCCTTATAGATGGGTTTGTTTTGGCCTCTACGAAAGCGACTACCATCTGGTACCCCAAAGCATATAATGCCGCCATTTCCACTGCGTATTAACTAGCCCCACCAGATATAGGTAACTAACCAAGTAATGCAAGTGAAAGTTATGGTGATTCGTCCACAACGTAATTAACGTGGTAAAAGCGAAAAAATTAATGCATGTTGCATTAATTTTTTTTTAATTGAAAATATTTAGTCATTAGAAGTGTGAGCGAAAAATTTCATTTTGTCGGCCAACTCTGGTCATGTTGTTTCTACAGTATGCTATATCGTAATTAATCATTTTCATCTCAGCTTGACACGTGTTGCTACGCCAGCAGTGATAAGAAACAAAACTGAACATTATCTACCTATATTTAAAATGGAAATTAGGACACGCAAGGCAAGTTGTGGAGTCTACTTAAAGTAGATTTGTGATTTGCACTATTATAAATTATTGGATTAAGTAATAGTAGTTGTAATTATATATTCAAGCCTTTCTCCCTCCAGGGTAAGCAGAGACCACCTTGAGCACACCGCCTAGGAGAGCAAAAATTACTTATTTCTATTTAAAAAAATCTATTAATTGGTGTTTTCCTAAAAACCTTTTCTCTAAACACATTTTAATAAATCTAAGAATAATAGGGTAGATAGTAAGTGACATTTATGTATGACAGTATATGTATGACAGAGGGGATGTTTCAAATGATTAATTTTTTTTTTGTTTTTATTTTACGTAAAACCAGTGTATGATGACTAGCATATAGGCGTGCTACTACAAGTAATAACTGAAGTCTAATAACCAATATTTTCACACTTATATAGTTAGGTATAAAATCCATTCATTCGGAAAAGGTCATAAAAAATTCTTAAAAAAAATTAAATTATTACTGTAGGGGTTACTTAATTTCTCATTCACAAATCACCAAGCATTATAACATTTGATGCCGTACTAAATGAAGTTGCACCATAAAAATCTGTGTCGTGGGAAAATTTGTGAGCTGTAGTATAAAAATTCTGCTTTCTCGGCTTCCGTTGGGTGACCCGAGATAACATCTATGATGGCCGATATGACTCGCGAAACGAGAGGTTGACTCACGATGACGCTAGACGGATCTTGGCTATTGCTCAATTTAGCTTATGGACTTAAAGATTATAATAAGTTAACTTAAAAAAAAAAAATGAATTCGACTAATTTGAAATTTATTGAGATTCATTCGGATTGCAAATACCTACCTGCTAATGATGAACAAGATTTTTTTTTCTATTTTATCCTATCCTTTAACAGTTGTGTTTTTTCATAGAATTAATTGAATTAAAACCGTTGTTTGACCTAAATGGCAAGACTTATCAACGATGGTATCGGTAAATATTGGGAAAACTTAGACAATACAAGTTCTGCTGGGAAATAGTCTTCAGATAAGAGTGAACTAGTAACAATGTGGAACGCCATTCAGAGCAGGATGACGTTTTTGAACACAGCTACACCAGTGACGATGACGACGACCGGTTAGCCCAATATTGAAGCAATGGTTACAAGGGAAGATTTAACATATTTGTGCATCTTATCCGTCTACTTCAAGCCGAACACCACTAAGGAATATTGTGAGAGATCAAAGTGATCCCAGAATATTGTAACAAAAAAAAAGTCTCAAAATATACGGGATATTCTAAACATACAGGAACTTTCTAGAAATGAACTTAAAACTACAAAAACAAGCACCGCTCAATTTACGCAAGAAAAAAAAAATTATAAAAAATATTTTTGTTAAATGTCCTTTGCCTGTGTGTTCCGAATCTCGAAAGATATTTGTCTGAACTGCATTAAATCATAAATATTATATAGTATAAATAAATATGCATAAACGTTTTTTTTTTCTAAAGTACATTTTCAAAGTCTTTTACAGTACATTTTGTAATGGTTTAGTATGAATCATACGAGGCATTGAATAATAGCTTTAATCACCATTTTATAATTTGCCTTCACGTCAAAGTACACCATATCTACTCTGCGGCCCGGTAGTTACTCCGCCAAAACGAGACTAATGAAGCTCAAGGCACTCAGTATATTTATATGATGATAGGGCCGCATGCGGCCAGTCGCAAGTGTGTTGCGTTCATGCGGTTACAAATAAAAATAGACAAGTGTTGTGGCGAAATGACCAGCCACACCTTCTGATTAAGATGTAGGGTTTATAGAAAACTTAAGACTAGGATTCATGCCAAATGCTATACGCTATGATGAGAGTTAAGGATGGTTAGGTTAGAGGATGTACAGTTAGGAGGAACCTTATGGTCTGATAACTATTTATACTGCAAGCAATATGTACTAGCCTTGACGGTACTTTAATAAAAATGTGGGATAAATAAAACAAAAGAACATTAATTGTTAAGTTAAACTAGCTATACGTATGTATTTTTTACGTATACATCATTAATATAAATATTGAATAACTACAGTATATGCAATTAGACTATTATAATAACAGTTATCATTTATAATATAAAATGGTACCAATTACTCATAAAAAAACAACTGTGGCTAGTTTAAAATTTAATTATAGAACACAAAATACTAGTTAAATTGAATACATGATACCTCTTAATGATAAAATTACACTTCTAATCTGGCTACTGTTGGAAGCTTGGCATTAAGTGGTGTTCACAATAGACTAATGACTAGATAAGATCATTTCAATGGTGTACTTACTATATTTAATCGAGAAAGGTTTATGCCTTCTACGTTTTGTTACTAACCCTATTTGGCAATGTTTGTTGTATGAATAACAAAAAAAATTGTTATTCATACAACAAACAAATGCCATATACCAAATGGTATAATAAATCAAATATATATATTAACTGAAGAACCATGACTAGAAATCACTGTGAAGTATTTGTGGAGCCAGATTAGTTGATAGAAAGAGGAATACAGGTTAACGATAACTTTAAAAACACGAATGTTGAAAAAAGTATGGTGAAGCGGTTTAGTTACGTAAAACGAATGAGTACTGGAAGAATGATGCGTATGAGGCAAATATAGGCAAATAGAATTCGACCTTGAAGAATATACCTACCTACATCGATTAAATTGGCGATGTTGGAAGGGCAATTCAGAAGCACCTGAATCCGTCAATTATATCTTTTAATCAGTCTTATATGAAAGTTTTAATGACGTCAGTGGAAGCTCCTGAGATGTGTAAGGACAGGAAACAAAAAACCGGAATTGTGTATGTGACTTTAATACCATCGTACCTACAAGTTGTAATAGAAGAATAAATACCTAATGATTATTAACTAGCTTTCATAAGCTCGTTTTTCTTACGCCAATTCATATCAATCATCAACACTATCAGCGTATATCATTACTGCGTCATTTAGCCTGGCTATGAGTAACCGGTGCCGTGCCGTCTGCGCGCCACCGCGTTACGCACAAACCTGTTTCGGCCAGTTGATGTGAGCCGTATGGAATTTACGCACTAGCGTCAGATCACTTTGTGATTTTTGCGAAGTATCTGATTGACATCTATGAAGATATCAGAGTTTTTCGTATCTATTTAATGAATTCTGTACCAGTTAGCATCTTACTTTACTTCTAGTTTAGACAATTTCTTCGAGATATAACAGTCTTTTTAGGAAATGTATTCAATAGGTATGTTTTAACTCGGGACGGCGGGGCGACTAGCGCCCCTCCCCCAAACCGGGGCAAGACGGGGACACCGTGGTTCCCAAACCCGAGGGGCCATCTCGAAACCGGAGATGGCCCAGCGTCAGTCGGATTGCAAGGGATATGCTCTATGGGCAACCTTACACTCCGGCGTCTGTAGACGCCGAGACGGCGTGCGGTTTTAGTCGGTTCAAGCCCGACATAACCGCCCCCACTGGCCGGCGGGAAGGGTATCCGAGGAAATTTCCGCACGTTAAAAAACTTTCACTGGTGGTAGAAATTTGATGACACATATTTGTCACAAAACTCGGTCGGGTGGGTACCACCGTGCACGATTGCGAAAAACCCTCCATAGTAATCCAATTTCGGTTTGATTGCGTTCAGGGGTCAGCTAGTGCATAGCCTATGCATAGCCTTCTTCTGATGAGGCCGTCAAGCTGAGTGCCACCATTGTTAACATGGTAAGTGTATGTATTGGTGACCCTCTTTCCTGAGCCTTCACCTTCAGCTTACCATCAGGCAAGGTGAAGTCAAATTGACGTGTCCTAAATATAAAAAAAATATGTTTTAACTACTTGGTTCCAGTATCATTGTCCGTTAGTGATGATCATGATTAAAAACTCACCTTTTAATAATACTTGCTGGGCTGCTTTCACGTGTTAGAATTCCGTAGCTTACCATCTTAAGCCTGCATGTCCTCGAAATGGTGAGCACAAGTGTACTTAAAACGCCAACATTTCGCCGTTTGCCTTTTTTGACTCTATGCCGCTGGACAAAAGAACTGTTCAAGCGATATCATGATGAATAATAATATATTATAAATAATAATTAATACTTCAATTAAATTTTTAAGCAATTATTATGCTTACTTTTCCTATTGATTCAGTTCGGAAAAAGAGAACATCTAGGACGGGACTTGTAGTAGGACTTGTGCAGACACGTGACCAGGTGGCTAAGTTGGTCAAAGCATTCCCCCTGTAAGGGACTGGTCGCTGGTTCAAGCCCCGTCCTAGATTTTCTCTTTTTCCAACCTGAATCTATAATAATTTATACTTGACTTCTTTACTAACAATATCCGTATACGTAACCTAAATCTTTCTTATTCTCTTTTCAAAACATTTTTGACTTGCTCATTTCTTTGATACACTCTTAGTCATTGTTTCGTATGTAATTATATGTTGATGCTTTCAAAACGAATCCACCTTGTCTACCTTGGTTCGCAACAGGACATGAGAATCCTGACAAAGTCCGTGTGTCCGAATACCTGTTCGTTCAGAAATATTGACATCACTCGTCAAATCGCCAGTGCATGTTTCACAATATCATATTCATAGTGCATGACTAAAATGGGCATCCGTAGCTTCTGTGTTACTCGTTTTGAAACCAGTTTTATATTACTAACCTCACAGTTGTATTGTTTGATAAGTTGAATGGATGAAATGGATTTATTTTATGCTTTGATCGTTATACAAGTATAAATATGTATGATCATTATGTTTATGATTACCATGATCATTAGCGATTAACTCTTGCTTGGTATGAAGTGCATAGTATATTTCGTCTAATAATAGCAACTATGTCCAGCAGTTACGCTATAAATAGTTGCTATTATTAAACATGTTATTAATAATTGTTGAAGCATACCAAACGCATCTAAGTTGTTGGTTATTTAGATGAATCCGATGTGTGTATCATAAGTCTATGATATTATTTGAAGTTATTGATTTTCTGTCAAAATTAAACGTTAAACTTCAAAGCATTGGTATAGCATAACATTGCCTAATTTCATTAGATTCATTCTCATTTGGTATGGATAACAGAAAGTTAAATAAAATAACAAAAATAATCTTATTGATCAATCATTTATTTAACATTGTTCTACACAATGTAATGGCATACATACATACAAAATAATATATTCAAAAATATTGTTTTTTACAACTAAATCTATATCCAAGATATGGCTAATGACGGGGCTTTCGCCCTGTCTATTTATTGGCACATGGAATATTTTTTTACAAAATCTAGAAATATAATAATAAATTTATTAAAGCATAATGAATTAAGCAATTTAATAGATGTCTTCTATAACAATTAATATATAATATTATTTATATATCGTATATAAAGACAGCGTAAATAAGATATACTTGGACGGCATATAATTTTTTAAACCTTACATTTATTTCGCTTTCACGAAATATTGCAAAATTTTACAGAAGCCTGATTTATGTACGTAAAATATATGTATTGATTTAATCATCTCAATTATTATACCAATATTCTATATTTCATGTATATAATAAAAAATGTTTGGTTTATTTAATGTTGTTTGCAACTTTTATTGTAATAAAAATTGAGATCGATAAACCATATATTATAGAACTTATAAAGCTATAACTAAACGCAATCACTGTTTTACTTAACAATTCCAATATGTATCATATAAAAAGCGTTAATAATGATAATCAAAATATTCCAAATCATTATTTATATCATTAAATTCATGGTTTACTTAAGAGGCTAGATAAAATATTAATTACTATTATCTAAACTATAGAAAGTCTGTATCAAGTGGATTGTGCTAGTCATCATCAGTTTCGATTTAAATTAATAAAATTCTTAATACGTATGCATTGTAGGTAAGAAGACGCTCTGAGAGCACGAATTGAGAAGAAGAAGATTGTAAGGAAGAAGAGAGTCTACTTAATAAACCATGATTTAATCAACATTCTTAACCGAGCTTAATTTCTTTATTACCCATTCTTCTAGGTATTAGGAACAACCCTCATAATATACATTATATTAAGTAATAAATGGAATGTTATATACTAAAATTAGTTAAAAATAAATAAAACACAATGCGGGATAATCATTTTCTGAAATAAACTAAGAAATAATGATTTTGAGAACTGGCATATTATTTTAAAATTATTTTGTAACCACTTTTGCAGTTTGGTTTACAAAATGCTCTTAAATAACGTTTGAATATACGTTCTACGTATTAGAAGTTTAATAACAATATTTATTAAATATAATATAAATATTATTTTACATTAAAATATATCTAAGCAGTTAAGCTGTAAATGCTACCATCACTTATTCTAATAAATACTATTTACAAAATCACCAGAATGTTTACGTTCGTCAAAAATTTTGAATTTAAAAAATATAATGTTTACATCTCAGAATGTCGCCTGAATATTTAATTACATAATGTCATCTTCTAACCAGTTTCCAAAGAATTTGCAACAACTTAATCAAATTTATCAAGATAAAAAAGTACAATTGAGTGACTCTACTTGTGATATCACAAAGTTGTGGTTATTAAAGGCAAGACGAATTTTAAATTTTAAATAAGTAACCAAATAATTGCAATTTCCCATTCTGGCGGTGTTACTGACGAAGCACGAATACTGTTATGTAAAGTTAACCCTCTGGTGTTACGGGCGTTGATGACGTCATGATTCCTCTTAACGTGATCACCATCGTAAGTACATGGTCTCCTTGTTAGGGTTGTAATGCATTTCTCTGTAACAAAAAAATAATAAATATAGTAAAAAATTGAAAAATATATACATTTCTACCATCCCTGTTCTATGAGATAGGTAAACAGTTCCCAGTTATTTTTACATTCAAATGCTTGTAGGGTTGTCACTAACACGATCACTTGTTTAACATTGTCGTCTAAACTGATGCGGTCTTCATTACGACAGTAGAAAATTATAAGTAAAATTAATCCTTACTCTATATGTGTATTAGAGACCGCTGTAGTAGGATCGTGCTTCCATCACCTTCACCGCCACAAGCATTGACTACATCTACAACAATTAGAAAAGAACATGTTAATATAAAACATAAAAAAATAAACATTTTATACCAGTCACATCAGACACCAACCTATTTAGTTTTATTTATGTGGATATATTAAAAAGATGGTTGGTGTTAGGTATGTATACAATAGGTGCATCAAAAGTAAAGTTAGTAGACAATTTATGAAAAGTAGTAAAAATATAAAGTCATACTTATTTCTAGGAATTGAATATCTTGGGAATAGATGTATAAGTATGGAACAGTATTATTGTGGTAACTTTTAGCCCCGTCAATACGATTCAAGTCTAAACTCTAAACAGAGGAAGAAGATTTGACGACGACCTAGACCTTCTTAATTGGATAGCATCGTAGTCGGACGACCAAAATGGCTTACAAGTAGCCGTAAAATTTTCTTTGATCGTGCCAACGGAGCTTAAGTCAATAATACCGCTATAGAACCATACTTATCTAGCCTTAAAACTACCGTAAATACCGTTAACAGAAATAAGAAAAAACAAACATTGTCTGTTATACTAATTCAAACATGAATACCCTAAAATTATTAAAATACACTGTTATAATCCTAAAACAAGATTAGACTGATCCCGAAATCCCCGTTTCGACTCCAGTAACAATGATAAAGATTTTTTCTGAACTGACCGCAACAAATGAGTTAACATTTTGAAAGGATTAACGTCGATGATTGACAAGTAATTCATTATAACTACTCAAAAATATTTAGTTTTAACCCAAAAGTTACGGATTGTGTGCGAAAAACACAAACAATATTAAAATAAGGTGTACGTGTATGCGTCTCTACTTAACTGAAAGGTTTTATGACTTGTAACATTCAATTAAATTTTTAAGCATTTTGTATGCTTAATTTTTTCGAAAGATTTAGATCGGAAAAAGAGAACATCTAGGACGGGACTTGAACCCGCGACCAGTCCCTTACAGGGGGAATGCTCTGACCAACTGAGCCACCTAGACACGTCCCAGATATTCGAAATTCTCCGATATATCATATACGTCTTAAGGCGACGTTCAAGTCCCGTCCTAGATGTTCTCTTTTTCCGATCTAAATCTTTCGAAAAAAGTAAGCATACAAAATGCTTAAAAATTTAATTGAATTAATCAGGCGGAGTCATCAAAAAACAATGTTTAAAAATTACTGTAAAGTTATTCATTGTTTCCGTAGTTCGCAAGAATTACGGTAGATGGCTCCAACGTCGCCTTAAGACGTATATGATATATCGGAGAATTTCGAATATCTGGGACGTGTCTAGGTGGCTCAGTTGGTCAGAGCATTCCCCCTGTAAGGGACTGGTCGCGGGTTCAAGTCCCGTCCTAGATGTTCTCTTTTTCCGATCTAAATCTTTTGTATCATAACAATTAGAACAACATCAAATAAATTAGAAAATGTATAATATGAGTTTATTAGCCTTTTTAGTAGGTGACATGTAGCCTAGGCAGGAGGATGAGTGTCGTAAATAAAGTGCACCATATGAGTGCCGTGCACTATGAATGAGTCCTGTCGATATGACATCAGTTACATTTTTCGAGATACCTGTTCAGGTGATATTGTTCACTCTATGTGGTCGTCATTATTATATTTAAGTAAGATTGTATATTCCTTTATTACTCAGTAATACTTGTTTTTAAATCAGTAACACTTGTTTGTTACTCAGTAACGTTTGTTTGTTAGTCAGTAACGTTTGTTTGTTAGTCAGTAACATTTATTTGTTAATGAGTAACAAAATGTTTTCACCAATTTATTCTTCAAGTCATTAAATTCAACCGATTTTATATCTCAAAAATGAACGGTATTTAAAAAAGATATTAATTACGTAAGTGTCGTCGATTCATCAGGTTTATTATGCGAAGTCGTGATGGAGATATTAAAATGTCCGTGAACTCGTATCAGTGTCGTATTTTTTCTCTTTGTATATAACGACTCCAACATTGTTTTTTGATTCAATAAACACCCGAAACAGACGCGGAAACAAATTATTTGTCATTAACTTTAGGATCTTTGATCACTCGACTCGCGGTGCAAAAAAGAAAGAAGTAAAATACACAATCGGGTCGGCATGTATTTAGTGTTCAAAAACTTTAAGTCATTTTTAATTTTTGAAGCAAAAACATTACCAATAGCTTTCCCGAACCTTTGCAAAATCATTTCTCCATAGTATTTTAGGAAAGAAAGGTTTCAATGAATCCACCTTTTGTTCCAAAAAAACTGCATACAAATAGTCTGAAAACAAAAGATACTTTCCGATTGCAATCGAAGCTAATAGTTCTCCACGTGTTTCTGCACAAGTGTCTAGATCTCGATACAAAGCAAAAGGGCGCGGGTGACGGCCGACGCGGCATTTTATCCACTTCCGTACGATACACTAGGTTACTTCGTGATTGCACACCCTGTACGTGC
Source organism: Cybosia mesomella (assembly GCA_946251805.1). NCBI lineage: Eukaryota > Metazoa > Arthropoda > Insecta > Lepidoptera > Erebidae > Cybosia > Cybosia mesomella. The sequence continues at coordinate 10,142,735 of OX276406.1, forward strand.
GACTGTGGGAACTAAATGGCTTTGTACCCATATACAGAGTGTGGTAGTTACATAATTGTATTATGAATTAATTTCTTGGAGAAATTGTTTACGTCCTCTATTCTGTAATAGATAGATAGGTACTCTTCATTGCATTCTTATAGTTTAAAGTTCATGTTTTTTTATTCCTTGTGTTGCCATATTATAGGTATATTTCGTCTTAAATACAGCATCATTATTTAACATATTATCGGATAAAAAAAATATTTTAAGATATTTTAAAATCATCGCACACCTAGACTACAGTCATCATCGACATCAATAATAATTACTCTTATTACTCATATTAAATATGGGCAATTAACACTTTCAGTCTATAAATTTATTACTTTTACGATTTAGCTTGAGCTGAAACTGGGACGTTGAGAACTACATAGGCTACTTCTAACCAATGACTTTCTTCGCGTGCGTGTAAATCGATGTCCACGCGGATGAAACCGCAGTTAAATGTCATTCAAATGTAATTAATGTAACATCCTGTATACAGTTCAGATCTCGTAAAGGGTGCCTAATTAACCGCATTACCACCTAGCCGGATCGGACGTGCGAACGTTTGTGTACCGAACCAACCCGTTTATATCGGCTACATCTGAGTACCCACTTAAACTTGTTGATCTACTTGTGATTTTCAAACTAACTGTTTAGAGGTTTATTGTTCGTAAATAGAATCACTTTTTTATTGGCAATAAATCTGAAAAGTAGTTATTATTTTAGAATGCAGGTATGTACTGATAACGTTATTATATCTTAGTTTAGCTAGTCTATTTTTTAATATTTTACGACACTTTATTACATAGGTTTATACGTATAATTTTAAAGTTTTTTTTTTTTAAATTAAATTGATAAAAATGTTTTTTTCATACCACGGAGCCCCGAATGATAGCCTAGCCATTCATGGCACCGTGCTATAAAAAAAACTTTTACTTTTAGTATCCCATCACCCATCACACACACGTAAGTTAACTAGGCTTCGTAAAAACAATATTACAGAATAATTGCAGGCGATAGTGTGTTATGAAAAGAGGGGAAATTTACTTTAACTATCAACACCCATGAAATAAAAATGTTGTTAAGTAGGTATCTAAATCTTAAAAAGTCAGCCACGTGCGAGTCGGACTCGCGCACGAAGAGTTCCGTATCATTATCTATAAAAACGGCAAAAAACACGTTTCTTAAATGAGAGCCCCCTTAAATTTTTTTTTTTTTTGGTACCTAGTATTTGTTGTTATAGCGGTAACAAAAATTTCAACTGTCTATAGCTATCACGGTTCATGAGATACAACCTGGAGACAGAAGGACGAATGGACAGCGGAGCTTTATTAATAGGGTCTCGTTTTACCCTTTGGGTACGGCACCCTAAAAACTAACAACTAAAAATACAATGACCAAAAAACGACGAAACGTAGATTTATGTACATAAATGAACATCAATTTGACCTGAATATACCTAAATCAAGTAGATACCTACATAAAATTACTTCAAAGATAGACAAGAATAATTTAAGTCAAAAAAAGATGAGATTTAAAACTTATTTTTCAACGAAGTCCTTTGTATAGAAATAATCGATGTGTCAAGTCGATTGCTACGAGTCGTGAATCCAATGGATCGACCTATACTATGGAGCGATGGACGAGATAAGACCCGCGCTGGTGTGCACCAATGACCTAAAGCACTAACTATATGGGACATCGCACTCTCGATTCTACTAAGAATCGCAATTAAGCAAAATGTATTGTTTTAGTTAGATTAATGAACGATGTATTGCAGGCGCGTTTAATTGGGAAAGCTGCGATAATTAATGGTATTAGGCTATTTCTGTTATTTATACTTAGGTATGTGCGAAGGCGGGTTTGAAATTTGGACAGATGAAGCACTTCACTAGATGTGACGATTAAGTGAAATGTTTACATAACTATTCGTTTAAAAAAAAACATTTAATGAATGACTTCAAACACTATTGTTATTGACAGTGGCTCAGTTTCAAAGGAAATTTTAAATACGCACCGTTTCACTAAATAGTCTCTCTGATAGCGTTTTCTTAACCCTGAATCTTATGTCTTGGACAGGATTCACATTGCTAAGTCGTAAGGTTTACATAGGTCATAAGCTAAATTTCAACAACAAGTTTCAAGTTTTTAACAGAACTTAAGCAGTATGAAATCTTTGTCCAAATGGGGGTCAAGTTAATTATGATAATTATGGTGTGAATCAATTATTTATTATGCCATAGAACACATATTAGTGACTAATACGCACCTATATATAACCTACCTAGTTTAATTTTAGATACGTTACTAACAATTTTTTTTTTCGACGTGGCAATGAACACTTAATTCTCAATTCAAAATACGTGTCTCAATAAAGTTTATGACGTGTACAGACCACGTATCATTAACAAAACAATCAGTAGCGGTGCAGTTGCCAGGGGCACTCACGTCTTTACCTTCAGTTCCGACACACAGTTCACATGAACCCTCATTATTCACATATCATCTTGGTGTAAGGTAATCTATGATAAGGAAGTACTTTTCAACGCAATAGTAAACAGTTTTAAGGTGTGGTGGCTTCTAACGGTTAACCGGTTAGATTTAACTTAGGTTGAATCCTAATGAAATTGTTTCTACTTGAGCTAACCGCCCCCACTGGCCGGCGGGGGGGTATCCGAAGGGATTACCGCACGATAAAAAAAAAAAAAATAGTACATTTTGCTGTGCCACAATAACTATCAAAGATCTCTTTTTTACTAATTCTGAATAAGGATGTAGGTATGTAAAGAAAATAATATCTTGAACTTCAGTAACTTATGTCAATAATATTCTAAAAAATAAACTACCCTCAAATATCTCAACGTCTTTTCTGAATATGTTTATTTTTAGACTTTGCAGACAGTCAGGTCTAGGGTCTAGAGATCCTCGAAACATATATTATATCATATATAAGGAACCCATTGTATTACGAGAACCGAAAATCACCCAAACCTAGAAACCGAAAATTGCAGCAATCACTTACTGTTACGTTACACTTGTTGTGCCATGTAAGGGAGAGCAATAACTGTAAATTACACTGCACAAGTCACGTGTGGTTCGTTGTAGGGGCTACCGTCCGCGTTCGCACAGTTTCGGAAGCATTAGGGCCCATTAAGCACCGTTAACACACGAGCTCGTCACGATCACGACTCACGCAGCAAGAAGCATCTATCGCCGATCTTGGTAGCCCACCACGGCTTCAGTCGATTCACACGGAGTGAACGCGTGTGCTGCTGTTCTAGAATTTTATTACACACGACAGTTCGTGTATTTTTGTATTGTTTGAATTAAGTTAAAATTGTGCTAGCAAATGCCATACTGGCTGGATTTAGTAATGATTGAGAGATACAGATTTTATAAATATTTTGAAGTTAAAGTTTAAATCTAGACCTACAGGGCTGAGGATGTACCTACCTCTAATCTTATAAAAAAACTAAACAGAATGATATGCTAAATGCATGGGTCTGCTAGTGTGTAGGGTCGTCATTTTCACCATTCTTCCTATAGATTTAGATCGGAAAAAGAGAACATCTATTACGGGACTTGAACCCGCGACCTGTCCCTTACAGGGGGAAGCTCTGACCAACTGAGCCACCTAGACACTATACACTTCCCCCTGTAAGCGACTGGTCGCGGGTTCAAGTCCCGTTCTAGTCATAGTGTCTTTCTTTTAGCTTCACTATCGATCCTTGTTCGCGAATCAAACCATGACTGAATCTTATCCGTATTTATATCCACGGATTCAAGTAAATAATTCTACATAACTTAATAATGTTATTTATAATCTCATCATCATCCTAGCACATTTTTCCAATTGCACCCGAATCTTCCACCTCCGAATCTTGGATCGCTATATTATTTCATCTATCTACTTGTACAGCTATAACGTAATGAGTAGGTAGTTAATCTTATTTTTCTGAGTATTTGACTACGTCATGTCAAAGATATCAATTGTTACAACGTGTTATCATATAGAACAAAAAAAACTCATTGTCACATTAAAAACCATACAGAAGGCTCAGTATCGGATTTGTTGCAAATCCAACGCGCTTAGGTATAACCTCACTTTTGTTTTCGTTTACTGACTATATCGTATCGCCAAGCTGTATGAGGCCCCAGCAAGACCTTCGAGGCCAAGTCATCCTCATCTGCAAGCTGGTACACCTACTGAATGATGGACGAGGCACTGGCGAAGGTTTGCCTCGCGAGGTAGGAAGGTCAGATGGCAAATCAAAAAGAAGAGTAAATGGACCTCGGGCTTCAAGACGAAAGCCTCGGATGCAACTAAGAACAACTTTAAATTAATATGATGATGATGACGTGAAGCTTCACTCCTACAGTATGAAGATTTTGTCATCATCAAAGCGATTTCCCAGTTGCGTCCAATGTTGCAGTTCAAACTCTACGTATTCTCAGACTCTACGTATTCTACGACATTTTACACAGCGCTTTTCTAGACCCAAAGTAAGCATAGTTTAACTAGCTTGTGTTGTGGTTCTAGAATGCGGATAAACATATCTATGTACTTTTTTTGTAAGTACATACATATTACACATAGAAACACCCAGACCAATGCAAATAGACATATTCATGCATACATATATTTGCACTGAGCGGGAATCGAACCCACGCTTTCTGTCGTAGCAGTCGAGTGCACTATCGCTACGCCACAGAGGCCGTCAGAGCCCGAATTCTGCTTATTGTTTTTAATTAGTATATTGGCTTTTCCGGGAGCAACTGCCATCCGACCTCCCAACCCTGAGAGGAAAGCTTGCGACAGAGCCTTTTCCGTTGTTGAGCAGGTGAGGCTGGCTTCAGCCTTCAGCCTCAAGGACATTGGTAAGACCCTTTACAGCCAGCATAAACATATGTATTGTAATTCTCCTGCGTCTACATAATTGTCAGAGATAATATTTGCATGGGTCACGACCCCATCGAGGTAATGCTACCGCCACATTGTATGGTAATTATCCATGACAACCACGGAATGTCGTTTAAATGACATGCGAATGTATTAAGGTGTTAATGAACTCAATCGAAACTATATTGACAGTTGATAAGTTAAGAGGATTTATTTTCTGAAGGCTACGAAGATCATGATGTAATGAGTCATAATTTAATAATTATTCTCATACATCTTATAAATTCTGTAACAGATATTTGTTGATGATCATAGGTAGCTTAGTGGTTTTGAAGTCGGCCCTAAGACCGAGAGGACCCGGATCCAAATCCTGGTACTACACTACCGCCGTGAACCCACTCTTAACCCAAGCAATATAGCTTAGCTGAAGGGGTTAAAGAGAATAGGTACCTACTAGTAATTACGGTTATAAATATTCTTTCTAACAAAATTAGGTTGATAGATTATTTGTTCTATTTGGTGCTTCATGAAGCACATAGTCCCACTTTGTTAATAAATTAGTATGGTACCCTCAAAATTCTGGCAACTAGTGTGACCACGAAACTGGCATTAATTAACACGTCAATATAAATTCACCTCGCCTGATAGTAAGCAGAAGGTGAAGTCTCAAGAATGCTAAAATGGTAAACTTCAGCTTGACGGCCCAAACAGATGCTTTTTCTCGCACCGCTTAAAACACAGGATTCTAAGAAGACTGAAACACGGGCGTTTGTAAAGAAATCAAAGTTTATGGTGAGGTAAATAAAAGCGGTGCCTAACCATTGGAGTCTAGATGAAATTGTTTGCACCGTACGAGGGTGACACCTCAGTCCTTCATGTGCTGTTCGCGGCTCTGGCTCCGGCCTACCTCTCGAGCGTGGGGGTTCAGACGATATTCGGTTTGCATGGAAGCCAAAATTCTACCAAGTCATGAAAAGGAAGAGTAGAGAAACCGGGCGCCGGGCTTCAAAATGCAAGATTTGTTTGCAACGGGGATTGGCTCTCGCATGAAGAAGAGTTTTAATGAAAACGGTTTTAAATAACATACCAGCGAGACCTTACAACAGAGATAAAAGATAGATAAACGTATTAACTCCTCGACAGTTTACAACGCAATGGCTCAATGTCAACGTGTTTATGGCCAACCCAGGCCTGTTGCCTCGATGATGCTCTAATTAAGATTTATTTACTATCATTTTTTAAGCCTTTTAATAGGTTATTTTTTGTTAATAATAAATAAATTTAGTGCAGCTAAATAACTTAACCAGCTTTTTATATTAAGCAGTTACGGTAATAACTATAACGAGATCTATCTTCACCACAAGAAACATCAGAAGACAAAAACGCAATACTATGTAAGTACTGATAAACTGCGACTTATTATAAGGTCCCCAGTTCAGTAGTGACCAAATTCGAACCCTTTGTGAGTAGTTTTTAGTTTCTAGAGTAGTATGCAATGCTATCTAGTTTCTTTTGATCTAATAATTAGGCTCCATCCCATCGTTAATCCCAGTTGCATCCAGAACTTGAACTATGCAGCCCATGCTCCGGTCTCCTTATTCATCCTTTCCATATTTTATTTAGCATCTCTTGATCTTATTCATCTGCTAATTTTATTATCATGCGCTATAAGCAGAGAGAGGGCTATATGCTATTGTATTCGTAGAATAAAATAGAATAGAATAAACCTTTAGATTTTGGTTCATCCCGTTTTCTATGTACCTAAATATCTAATAAAAAATAATACTCTTTGAAGTCCAATAGTTTTTCTTATTCCGAAAACGGCGAATTGCTGGCGAATGGTAATTTGCCGTTTGAAATAATTATAAATTTAGTGATTGTCAGTTCCAACGCTCTTTAGTTTCCAAATACCTTGGTGTATTATTACAGTAGTAAGATACGTGCAACACCTGAATGCCTTTCTGATAGCTCGGACCCTAATACCTACCGATGTAAAACACCACAACCTTGTCACACCTGATCGAAGCGATAGGAAACCGCGAAGAATCTAGGTGAAGTTATACCTACCTATGCAGAAAAAATATTAATATAGACCTTATAAGATGTTATGAACTCCCAGGTTGTTGAGAAGACTAGGATTTCATTTGTTATGTTTGTTGTATAGTAATTATCACTACACTTGTGTTAGAAAACGAAATTATCAATCAGTTAAAAATCTTAGTATATCCCTTAAAAGGAAAACAATTTGAAGATTGATGTACCGTCATAGATTTTATAGATTACTTTTAAATACCATAGCTAATTAGTTGTTAATATTTTGTATTCCAGTCATTCATATAATTGTATTTATATATTCGCAAGTACTTCAATACAGACGTGAACTTGACTCAACATATTGCTTCTTTTATACTGTAGGTATTTTAATAAGGATGGAACTATATAAAGTATCATTATAATGAATGACCGGCTACAACCTCCGTTTAAACACCGAAATAGTTTTGATTCTAATTACTTTTACACGTAAGATTCGGTGAAGATTCTATCAAATACTGGAAATTGGATATAAAAATTGTAAAAAGAGAGATACCTATAATTTGGAAAAGATACCTAAATATTCAACTAATGATGTGGCAATACGGGCGGGACATTGCAATTAATATACAAATTGGTGTCAATATAGGTATTTAAACTATCATGGTCACTTATATAAGTATTAGAGTTAACGGGATATTTACCATGTGTTTTTTGTCAATTATGACATTTACATTAATGACAATTTTTTGTTAGTTTACATACTGAGCACTTGGACAAAGTTGAAATAATATTTTCTTCTAGTATTGATAAAAGTAATTAGAATCAGAATTTAAATGTGCAAGCAAAAAATGTGTTCACTCACCTGTGCTGGCGAAGGTTGTCCTGTCGTTTGAAACTCTTCCCGCACACTTCACAGCTGAACGACAGCTCAGGCGACTTATGGGTGCGTTCGTGGATCATCAGGTTGTAAGACTTCGTGAATCGACGTTGGCAGTACTTGCACACGAACTCGCATTTTGGGCGCAGTTTGCGTCTGAAATCCCGTGTGTGGTCCTCGTCAATTTGCATCACGGCGAACATTTTGTCTGGTCTAAGATGTGATGCTTACGACGGGCGGGGCTTGAACGCCTGTACAATGATAAGTTATCAAATGTCGAGTGCGCACGATATGTGACTGTATAACTGGGTGAATAGAGTCCTGTTTTGAGTGTCGTATGTGTAGTGATAACGGTGTGTGTAGAGTATATTGTTGTCTTCACGAATTTGTGTTTTATCTCTGTTTACTATGTGGGTGTAAGGAGAAGGAATCCCTATGTCTAAGACCCGTCGTTGACCGCCGTGTAGATTGTGAATGAATTGTGAAAAAAAGTAATGATTATAAAGATTACAATACTTCATAATTGTTAAATATCACACATTACAGAGATCTCATTGCATGTAATTAAACCGATAAACGTAAAAAAAACAATACCACTAAAAGGTCATTTTTACCTAGATATAAAACGGTTTCCTAACCAAAGTAACTATTTATTAGTACACATCACGAATAATTTATTGCGTTGGACTTAAATATAATAGCACTGTATTAATTATTAAAATACGCACCTTTAATATCGATTGCCCACGAAGAAGATATTAAGCTTTACAAGCTTAACTTAACACTTTCACTTAACGTATAATTAAATAAAAATGATACTTATACTTCGGACTTAAGACTGAGAAGTGAATGACATAATTTGTTTTGAACGAACTTTAAGCACGGATTTAAAGTGACTAGATGTGTCAATATACAGTGACAGTGCGACGTGCGACCATGAGCGGGTGTGTTTAGCAACTGCCGCTGCGCGAGGGTGCGGAAACTACTGATAGCGTTACGCGGAAGGCGCCCGCGCAGCCCCCACCACGTGTACGGCTGTGAATGAACAGGTAGCGCTACGGTAACCTGACGGCTCGGGAAAACTACAGATTTATTGGCTCTTATAGTTCAACTGTGGAATGTTTTGATTACACCTTATTCATTTCTAGCAGTTTAATGATAAATAATAAATTTATTTGTATAAATCCTATATTTTCCTTTTCCATCATTGAATTCTAATTTATGATAATAAACTGACTTCATTGTCTTTTATCACTTTATTTACACAATATTTACTGCTCTAATGCGTTTTCCTCTATTAGCATTTAAAATAATTCAAAGAAAGACAGCAAATACATACATACGACACGGAATATACATGAAGAAGTTGGTGGGAAAGCTTGCGGTGGCTCGCGGCGCTACCGTTGATTTCACTCACGATACACACGATCCCGGCTATTTGGGCACCAGTACAGTTTACCGGTAAATTGGTGATGATTTTCGGCTTCTGTCATTACCGCGCCTTCGGGCGTTCTGTACTTTCTAGTTACCGTAGCTCCGTGTAATTACTCGATTGTTTTGCCGATTACATTCAAATTTCAAAATTTCAAATTGCGATGTTTTAAAATAAATGATATGCGGCTTTTTCAGGTTTTCTGGGTGGTATAGTAGATATACGAAAAATGGACGCGTGTGTGTTGAGAAATGAAATAGAAATCAATCGAATCAAAGCGTCGTCGTATAAGTTTCCCAAAGCGGACACTGAATTAACTGCAGTTGCCGACAAACCATAAACGATCCATTAAGTTGAGATATCAGTTGAAATTACGACAGACATCTTCCAGGCGTCCGTGCAGTTACTTGAAAACGCATTTCATTCAAAATACACGGTGATTTTCACACAATATTCAAATTTCGCGTGTTAAAGGAGCTATAAAATTTAATTCCTGGCACAGGCGTGAAGCGGCACTTATGAGCCGTTTTATAGCTATGTAACTCCATTCAAATTATCTCAAGACTACGGCTTGAAGTTTTAAACTAAAGTTTAATGAGCATTCATAGTTAAATTTCTCAGTATGACTGAACATAAGTGTCTGCTGATTAGTAGTGAATAGTTTTATTTTTACTTTTGTGATTACCTGAGTTGGGTAACAAACATATGGGAACCAACTTCAATATGTGATGAATAATAACATGGTTCATTCGTGTTAAGAGAAGAGGTATAGTAGATATTAATGAATGGTGTAGTACCTATACGGTTATTGTCTACGAGACAAAGAGAAATATTACAAGAGCCTATTACATCTTTTGAGTGTTGGAGTAAGTCTCTAAAACAAAGTAATAGGTATTTTACTGCTTCTAATAGATGAATATAAATTGTGGGAACTAGGAACTTTTAGCTAACACATCCTACATATGTTAGGTAAAAGTTCTGTTCTTCCTCATATCTATATAATTATGTAAAACAAAGTTGTGTTAGTGATGACCGGGATAAACTCAAGAACGGGTGGATCGATTTTCATGATCTTTGATTTTTTAGGTGCCGGTTGGATGTCGCATTCGAGCTGAGCAAAACTTCACGCCATCTCAGTTCTTTAATGCCGGGATGCAAAGAAACAATTCAGCTGATAAGGTAACCACCATAACTTGATTCTAATATGTTCATAGCTTCACTGGGTGTACACTGGGTAAACAAGTAGTTTGTAGTAAACAATACAATACCTTCGTATAACCATCGTCAGAGCTTTCAGTTGTTAAATTACATTATCCTCCACTAGACAGACAACCTTCAGCATACATTTTTTTATGAAATTCAAGATAAACATCACAGGAAGATTGATAACATCCTTCTGTTATTGTCTTTGAGCGGACACTTGGGGAGGACACCGTGCGGTTTTAGTCGATACACGACATAACCACGCCCGCTGGCCGGCGCGCGGCGGGGAGGTATACGAAGAGATTTCCGCACGTAAAAAAAAAAACAAAAAAAGGCGTAGTTGTTGTCAATCAGTCAATCAATCAGTTTTATTTTATAAGTTCCATAACCTATGAATGATGTCCACAACCAATGGGCTGTCCCCATTGGTTGTGGACATGATTCATAGGATATATATAGAACAAACAAATTGATTCGAGTACCTAATTTTATATAGCATGCTGTATTTACCTATAATTATTTGTTACACTTTGTTTAAAACTAATTGATTGTAATTTTTGGTTGCTTGTAACCGTGTAAACAAATGTTGGTAAATCATAATAAATAAAATAAAAATTAAAAATAATAAAAAAATAGTTGTACTCATTTTTTTACATTTAGATAGCAGCCTTAAAAGAATATAAGCTAAATGTAAAGAAAAGATTAAAAGACTATTAATTATGAGTTTTATCAGTTCTGAATCACATTAAATTTTTCATTCTTGGTCATATAACATGTGCCTACTTGGAGGCTATAAGGAAATCGTTTTAAAACATTTACAAGTCTGATAGGAGATCTTAACAATAGTGTTACTTTATTTGACATGAGCTACATCAACGCCATTTTAGTCACGGAACTAGTACAGTTAGATATTGTGAAAAAAAAACCTATTGATATCGCCATAGTTTGACCAAACAGAAGTTCAACCATATGGAACACAGCACTAATGAAAAGGTCAAATAAAATTCTACTGAATACATATTTTTTAACAATCACAAGAATAACTGAAATCCCAGACCGTTCTGTCAGCGAGGTGATGTCCCTGGATGACATAAAATCACTTTTAATATTATATAGGCCAAATAGGTTACTTATACACCATGATCTCAGCGCTTTTGTCCCAACAGCTGAGCCAAAAGACTTGACAGCTAACAAAAACGTCATACGCAATTTTTTGACAGCAAACCGGCCGGGCGGTTTCTGAATTGAGAAATTGATGTTGAATCTCGTCAACACGCACAGTCGTTACGCACAGTTTCGTACTGAGCGCTGACGATTGTCAACTTTAATTAAGAAACTGGTCATTTAAATCATTGTGATCACTCTATAAGAACCTTAACTAGATTTTAAGAATAGTAATTTGTTTTTTCAGGCGAACGTATTTTCTGTGTGCATAACATCAGCTAACCTAGTATAGTTTTATTGATAAAATTTGCATTTTAGAAAGACACTGAGTCATTACATTAGTTAACAGTGACCAAAGCCTCCACGAGCCGCCCGAAAGCTCGGAGCATCTGAGTTTGACGTTTAAAATTCTCCTTTCCTACAACACGTGCAAAGCTGAGGTATCACGCTTTTCTTCTTCCTACAGTACCGGGTCCTTTAAGCAGGGCGTGAAAAAGTATCTGATGAGGCCATCAAGCTAAGAGCCAGATTTGTAATGTTATCAGTGTCTGTAATGGCGTTCTCCATTCCAGAGAATTTACCTTTAGGCTTACCATCAGGCGAGGTAAAGTTATATTGACTTGTCCATTATAAACAAATATAAAAAATTTAAATATGCACAACCCGCAGTCTATATTTTTAGTACTCTTGGTGTGAACTTTGCAAAAAGTTTAAAAATATTTTTCACAGATATTGGTTCCGGAGTTACATAACCGGTATACAGCGATTAATACATACAACATTGAGATCCCGCTCTTAATAAACTTGAAACCTTTTTTTAGGATCAAATCTAAGAAGAAATCGCAATGCCCTACAAAAAGCCTAACCATAAAAAAGCGGCCAAGTGCGAGTCAGACTCGCCCATTAAGGGTTCCGTAGCAGGAAGTAACATAAGTATGTATTTTTTTAAATTTTTATATTTGAGTTGATTGAATGAAAGGTAAATTGCGGTTTACGATTTAAACCGTTTTAAAAAAAAAGTACTTACTAGACCTCGTTCAAACCAATTTTCGTTGGAAGTTTATATCGTAATGTACATCATATATATTTTTTAGTTTTATCGTTCTCTTGTTTAAGAAGTTACAGGTAAAATGTGTGTCCCCCCCACACATTTTACCACTTAGGAAATGTCTCTCGCGCAAACTATTCAGTTTAGAAAAAAATTATATTAGAAACCTCAATATCATTTTTGAAGACCTATCTATAGATACTACACACGTATGGGTCTGACGAAAAAACAAATTTTGAGTTTCAGTTCTATGTGTAAAATGTATTGTTTTTTTTTTCTATTTTTGTGTGAAAATCTTAATGCGGTTCACAGAATACATCTACTTACTAAGTTTCAACAGCATAGTTCTAATAGTTTCGGAAAAAAGTGGCTGTGACAAACGGACGGACAGCCAGACAGACATGACGAATCTATAAGGGTTCCGTTTTTTGCCATTTGGCAACGGAACCCTAAAAACCTTGTCTACCAAAAACAATAAAAAGTTGCATTAAACGGACCGCCATTGCATAACCTTCTACCAACATTTAATTGCCCTCCTAGCATAAATAGAGTCACGACCAGTCGTCAAACAGAGGCGCCCGCGAAAAAAATCGCAAATCGTGGCGATCTTTTAAATTTAGTTCACATATTTTATTCCCTATATGGTCTTATATCCATGTTTTGGATAACCATCTCACGCCCTGAGAATGATGTCATAAAGACCATAGACGGGGAATCGTTACAGTCCAAACAGTCACGGCTTAAGTTCAAAGGTTTTATTAAACGCAACGCGCAAGCGATTCGTCTGCCGGTCAGTCTACAAATATTTAAAGAACTTTATTATGAACTTATACATATATTTATGTGAAAGCAATTTCACTAGTTCTTTGTCTTTTTTTTTGTCAGTAAATGAAACACTATAGCCACCATAAATTGAAGGGATGCCAATAATTACTTTTTTCTTCTCTTTCTAAAGACAGGATTCGTCTTTCGAAATTTTCCTACTAGAGAAGTCTATAATATAATATATATTTAATTTCGTTATCTAAATCAAACAATCGCTTCCAGATCTACTTCCAAAAAAAGTTTTACGTATGGAACGTGTCATATTGCTCAACGTTGTGGTTATTGTATAAGTGAGCTCTAATAAACAACGACACAATACCCTTTGGTGATTATTAAAATTTACTTGTGGATCATCAGTTCAACTATTCTTAATTGCTTCTTCACCAATAAAATAATATTACCAAATAATGTAATATGCCAAAGATTACGACAGAAATGATACGGATTTTGGTAAAGACAGAAGATATAACAAAATTAGTCAATAGTTTTAATTAAAGTTTAAAAACTATGTCGTCAATTAAGGCAATCAAGTACGTAAGAAATAATCGACGTGTTATTAGTTAGATTATAAAATGGTATTACTACACTAATTAGACCTGTATAGAGCTCAAGATCAACCACCAATGGCGTATCTAATTGAAGGTAAAATCACCAATTTATAATTAAATACCTTAAACCAATATCGCTACTATGTTATTGTTTGTAAATATCCAGCTATTCTATTTTTGGTGTTTCCTATAAATACGTTTCCCACTTTTTGTCCATTCCTGTTATTTCTTTGCTTTCCTCGTCTTCCCCCTGTAGTATTTTTAAATGTATATAATTCTGAAATATTCCCTTTATACTTCTTTGCGTTCTTTTTTTTTAAGAATACTTGTTACCTAAAATTCTAGTATTCCCGTTAACCCCTTCAGCTAAATTGAGAAGTGGTTTTGGTAGTGTAAAGGCCAGTATTGGAACCCAGGATCTTAAGGCTGGCGCGTTAACCACTAAGGTACCGGTAAGGTAAGGTAAGGTAAGGTAAGGTAAGGTATATATTGTATCTAGAACAGTGTATCTGTCGTGTTCAATGATATAAAGCACGTAAACTATTCATTCTTACAAAAATGAAATACAAATTATATTCACAATCATAAAGTGACAATATTTACAATATAGCAATTATGTTATGACTTTATTAAACTAGGAATTACATTAAGACAAATGCCATTTAAATTATTCAAACCTCTGATATTGGATACACGTAACAGTGAAGTTAATTCGATTAGTAAGTAATATACCTCAATATACGAGGAACTTTATGTCATATAATGCTTTGAGATTTGTTCATATGAGAAATAAGATTTAAATTGCATATGATACCTACATCTACACTAATATTATAAAGAGAAAGATTTGTTTTTTGTTTGTTTGTTTGTAACGAATAGGCTCCGAAACTACTGGACCGATTCCAATAATTCTTTCACATATAGAAAGCTACAACATCTAGGAGTAACATAGGCTACAATTTATTTTCAAAAAAATTAGAGATCCGTAAGACAATTATTTTAGGCGTGCGCTGCGTTAACTATTGATGATAGAACAATATGATGTACTACAGGTTTATAGGTCTTTTTAATGTCTACAAAGTCTACAAGTCTGCGAGGCGATATATGCAACCGTAATATTTGTTCCACTACAACAGGTTTTGTGTTCTCAAAATTTAATTATTGCAACAACAGGACCAAAAGTAGGTCAAATTTGAATCACGATATTAACCCTTATCCAAATATTATTTTGATCAACAAGGGCATTTATGGGAGTGGGAGTGGGAGCGGGAGTGGAAGTGGACGCAATAAGCGACTTCCACGCGAGCGGAGCCGCGGGCAACAGCTAGTTGAAAATAAAGTTGCCTTGTCTACTATCTACACAACATACGTGTCGTAACAATTAATGTATGTATCAAATCTTAGCAATAAGTTATAATATACGCTACATTGGTATAACGTCGTCGTTATACCAATATATTCATCGTAAGAAGAATGCAGTAACTACACATTTTTTATCTAGGTGTATACATTGACACCGTGCGGTTTTAGTCGAGACACGACATAACCACCCCCGCTGGCCACTGGTATCCGAAGGGATTTCCGCACGTAAAAAAAAAAAAAAGGTGTATACATTACACTTTATTTGTTGTACCAAGGGCTGGTAGGTGGGTGTATGGAGCCCCATGTAGACATTGAAATGAAAGCAGCATAAGCCAAATCTAAAAGAAAAGAAGTAGTAACCGAGTGTACCCTGGGTACCGAGTTGAAATGATACATACAAACATACATAAAAAAGTCACACCTTGTTTCCATTGGGGTAGGCAAAGACAACATTTTTTCCACTTGCTACGATCCTAGCATACACCTTTCACGTCTTCTACTTATATCTTCTACATAATTTTGTTTATATTCATACGCGCCTGTTGCTCTTGATCTGAACTTTCTGTAAAATGTCTCTATTCAACCTCGCCTCATAAATCTGTTTCGTCTTCTTTCATCCATCTTCTCCATGTGTCCGAACCATCTAAGCATCCCTTTCTCTATCTTTGTCACTACACCTTCAATTATACAACAACATTCCCTTATCGCCCTGTTCCTCATTCGGTCCATCAATGTCACTCCAACTATACTCCTCAGACTTCTCATTTTCACAGCATTCAGTTTACTTTCATACACCTACTGCCATACCCAACATTCACTTCTATACATAAGTGACACTAAGATAATAATGAGTTATTTTCTAGTAACTGAAGTTACTAGTGTTTTCGTATCCCTCTAGCTAAGCTAAACTGCTCGTTTTCGGAAAAGGTTCACATCGGTAGCGTCATACCTGAGGTTCGAACTAACTACCTCTTGTTCGCAACTGACCTATGTAACAGCAAAAACTAACTTTAAACTAAGAAACTAACTATTAACTAATAACAAAAAAATGAAAATGAGGTAAAGGCTCAGGCACTCTAACAAAGCGTAAAAAATAAAGTAAATATAGATATAATATTGTTACTCTAAGAAGACATCAATTAAGACGAAGGTGTTTCCCCATTCTAAAGGGCTTATTCGCGTATGAAAAGTGGGTTATTCTAAGAAAGGCAATGCGCTGCCACCAGATGATCACCTGATGTCATCCCACGCACTCGTCTGCTACCTTAGACTTTAGAATGGAAATCATCCTCGGTATAGGCTAGACGCATCAAATAATAACCATACGAACCTTGTGACATGGCGATGACCGGCGACATTGTATGTCGGATTTAATATAATATAAGTATTTCATATCACTATTCCGCTATATGACTATATAAACAAAACACGTCCAAGCGGATCTAGCGATGAGTCATGTACCATATGTTCATAGGCCTCTGGTTGATATCAAAACTCGTCTGATGACTCAGTCAGTCTATCCCTTGAACTATTGACATTTCGTTTACGTACTCGCATGTTATTATGAAGACTGTCTGCTTTCGGAGCATTCATTATTAAATTTATGTCTGGAGGTCTAGTTGCAGTACCGGACATGATTTGGTTCGTCAGAAAAAAAGAGCGAATCTCCGGCTAAGATCGGCTTGCTTCGGTTTTGTAGGGAGTTCTCTCTGTCGCACCGTGCACGTCTACAGTTTCGTATCTTCTTAAAGTAGTTGAAATCTAAGCAATTGTTTTAATATTTTATAAACATAAATGGTTTTAACTACTCTATAAAGGTATCAAACTGTGAGTCTGTATATACGCATATAACGTTATAAAAAGCCTAAATAGCTAACTAAACCCTTTCAGCTTTCTTTCTTTTCTTCTTTACCTTTTTGCCACTGCTCGTTTACTTCATACTTGTAGGGGTTTCAAATTTTTTTTTCGGTTCCCAATTGTTATCTATTTAATGATGTTAAATGATAACGTAATACCAAAGTTGCCTGAAAGTCATCTATTTATCATTACTTCATACAATCATGAAAGGGTCTTTAGCAGTAGACTTAAGTAAAAGCCAGAAGAGTCCGCCAAACATGCAGTGCATAGCTTTACGTATACTATACTATAGTATTACGCATAGTATAATATAAGTACTACTAAACAGTAATCTTGTTAGTCATTGTACCATTTTGCAAACCGATATATGGCGTAATATCTCACTCTGTATAGGTTCAGCAAACGAACGAACATATAATTAACGCCTCACATGACCAGAAAACTTCACAATATCTAACACAAGGAGTCAGCATTGGAATACCTCATGATAATGTTGCCAGTCTTTTGGGTAAGTTACCAGTGTTAAAATGGGGCGAGTTTTATCGACATTTTTTTAATTCATGGTTTTTACACCTACACCTATGTTTTTGTGTATAAATATTAGATAAGAATGGAAATAAATACCTAAATATTTGAGATAAAACGGATCTATAATAATTGATTTGAGGAAATCCGATTACATAAATATAATTTTAACTTTTATATTCATAATTGTATTTATATTCATCATCATCATCATATCCATCATC
Organism: Cybosia mesomella; assembly: GCA_946251805.1. Taxonomy (NCBI): domain Eukaryota; kingdom Metazoa; phylum Arthropoda; class Insecta; order Lepidoptera; family Erebidae; genus Cybosia; species Cybosia mesomella. The sequence goes on from OX276406.1 coordinate 10,160,761, forward strand.
ATAGCCTTAGGAAGTCCACTGGTGAACATAGGCCTTGCCCATTGACTTCCATTTCGACCAAAAATATGGCATCTCGTCATACAGCAGTAGGACTGTTTATGGAAACCTAAACACAAATTCTCACGTAATTATTAAGAAATCAGAACGATTCCTTTCAAAGAAATATTGGTCACAAATATTATGACGTCAATCTATCATGCGTTGTTTAATGTGTAATGTTTTGAATTTACAAGAAATACCTTTTTTGATAAAGGAATAGACGTGAAGTCTGACTAGGAATTAATTAGCACTTTATTATTTTCTTAGACAAAATGTTCTATAAAATAATACAATTACTAAACATCCTAATAATGATTTGACTAAATCTAACAGATGTGCCGTATTGAAATTGCTACTACGAGAATCATATTTGATTTCCCTAAAGATAAAACGGATTGCGGTTGTGCAAAACTATGTACTAAAACTATATACCTACCCATAAGTACTCATGAAATTTGAAACTTATATACTCTCATTCTATGAAACTTTTAAGAATATGCATGAAGGAATGGGATGGCTCTACAGCCCTAAATATCTTTAAATTTTGTGAATTTAAGGGTACCTATACTTTAATAAATAGAACACTCCTTAGAACGTGTCTTTGTGTATTAAAGTTAGAACGTTAATTTACATATAGGTTTACTTTCAATGAGTAGGTAGGAACATGAACTTTGAATGCGGAAACCCCCGTCTTGTCGGCTAAAAAACCCTTTTTACCTTCGAGTCACTTTTCCTGTTAATGTAAGCAATAATTAGTCATTGATTAATTCCATTTCGTCACACAATGTACACATTCATCAAGTATAAGTAAGCTAAACGCTAAAATTGAGTTACTCAGATATCTATCTTAAACTATACCTAAGTATATAATTACTTGTCTTGTCTGACTGATTTATCAATGTTATAAGGACTCACTAAGGAATGATTATATGAAATTTCACCCATAAGGTAGTAAAATAATTAATGAACGGTTGTTTGGAAGTCCATCATTCTCAAAGTAAAACCGGCCCCAATAGTTATGGACCTAGGACCTACTACTAATAAGACACAAATGAATAAGTATGGCATATTTTGTAATTTAACCCCTAAGAGGGTGAATTAAGGTCTGAAAGTTTAAATGAGAAGTTCGTGGCGCTGCAATCGGGTTATAGAATTTTTTACAAATTTGTTCTGTGCGAAGGAATTAATTATAAAAGCACCTGTCACTCTGATCGCAACTCCGTAAGTGTATAACCGATTTTAATTAAAGTTTTGATTCCAGTCTAAAAGATGGGGTGGTTTTTTACCCGGTTGTTGGCACTGTTCTCAACATATTTTCACATAGAAGGCAGTCTAAGTTATGACGTCTACGTACGCCCACTAGTCATAATATAATAAAATTAATGATGCGTCAGTGTTCGGTTTGTTTCAACAGTTCTGACTCAAAGTGATAATCATTATAATAAACTCAAGAAGAATGTCGGTGACAGGTTGGTAGCCCACTTACAAATCCTGCATATTATTTAGTTCAGTAGGTTTAAGTTTTTGCTTAATCAAACTACGAAGACTACTGAGGCAATGTGTGAAGTTTTCCCCAGAATTCGTCCGTCCGTTCGGTTCTGATAAATCAATGAAGGTTGTGACATACTTTTTTTTTGAAAATACACATATAAACAAACATACATTAGGTTTGTTTATTTGTGAGAACTTTATATCTACTAAAACTGAACAGATTTTGAGTAACTTCTAAAAGTGACCTATACCTAATATACAAGTCTACATATTATTGTAATGTGTCTAAATATGTGCATGCGCATTCTAGCACCCATATTACAAGCTAGTTAAGTCATGGTAACTCAGGGTCTAAATATAGCCATTTCTATTCTCCCGGGATAATATTTTCTTGGTATGGCTGAAACAATCCAAAACAAGAATCTCAAAAGTGTATCCAGGACGGACAGCTTTTTTTAAAGTTTTCAACTATGACATTGACCTCACCAAAATTATGCTTAACATCAATGGTAAGAGGTTGCACCTCCTTCATAAGAGTCAGCCAAACTCTGGATGAGTGATGAATGATGTAACATAGTTTAACCTAGTTTGTAGGCTATTTCATGAGCACTAGTCTAGAACCTCTTTTCACAATAAGCATCTCGTAAACCTCATTCCATAACCTCTTTTTTGCAATAAGCACCCTTAAACCTCATTCGAATAACCCCTTTTATGCCAACATAACATTCCTATAAATGATTAATCGTCGAAACTTTACACAAGAAAATACATTATCCGACAACAAAATATGAAATGCAGTTCATTAATACTATTGTAAGGAATCTCACATACTGTAAAAGTTGCACCTTAATAATTACTAACAAAAACTGCCACTAAGATGTTTAATTACGCAAAATTCCACAATACATTGAAACGACTGGTCTGGACAATACTCGGCCGAGAATCGATTAACTTGAACATTTTACAATACATTACCGTTCCGCCTCATTATATTCTCTTCAGCATCATAGAGAATACGCATTGTAAGTATGAAGAAAGAGTTTTCGAAGGAAAATACAGCGTTTTAGTTATTAGATAGTTCAATCAGAGTACAGGGGTCGACAGTAATGTATAGAATTGAAATGCTCATAATATAGTGCTCATAAATATAGTCGGTTGTTCTTTGTTTTACGTTTCGAGATCGATAGCTAATTAAAATCTATTTCTGCGCAATAAAATGTACAACTAATCGCTATATTGCGTTTACTCCAAGACATTCGATTTCCATTACATTTAAGGGTCCCTTACATTTCAATTTTTTTGACATACCATAAAGACAAGCATGATATTTTTGGATATAGCACAATGGGCTCTACTTCATCTCCAATATTTATCAAGTTATTGTGTCAATGCCTTTATGACTACATCTAATACGGTCTATTCTGGCCATTGAGTCTATTGTGAACCTTTCAATGAGTATCATTGCCTAGTCAGCGTGAGTTCGGTCGGCATTCGGCTAACATCTTTCTAGGAATCTGACGTGTCGTGTTGTCGGTGTGCATCAAGTACCCTAATATGCAATTGTAGGTAAGTTAATGACGTAATTTTTCACTTTAGAGTTACTAATTGTACACCAGCGTCACCCTCATAATTACATCAATAAAAGAAAGTTGCACTGTTGATTTCGCGTAAGTCAGGGTAGTCTTCTTATCAATAAAATGATTAAAATGAAATCCTTTCATAATTTAGACATACCAACTTCTCTAAATTGGTCATCATTTGAAAGCCTTTGCGTTTTTTTCTATTTTCTGTGTAAATTTCTAAGAAAAACCATTTTTACAGTCCTTATTTACCTACTTATCGGTCATTTGATTTATTAATTATATGATCGTTATGAAAATAAAGTATAAATACACACCATAATCGAAAATAATCAAAAATACAAGACAATAATCAAAAATACACTGTCACACTTTTACACACTACAAAAAGTGAGACAGAGAAACGCACAATAACATAGAAACACAAATAGCTCTCATCTGACAACATTAATGTCTATAAATATTAAGCAGAATTAAAATTTATGAAGCTACATTTATTGTTACTGCTCTAGACTTTTATACAGCAGTAGATTCAAAGTAGTAGTAGAGCCAAATAAAATCAAATATCTTCTTAATATTGTAACTATAGATATCTTGCATTATAACTTGATGAATTTGAAATGAAACCTAATTTATTGCATCCTTTGTAAAGGTCGTAAAGTGAAAATAAATAATAACTTAATGTATGTATTTTTTTAAATAATCTCGTCAACAAAAATACATTTTACAATAAAATGTTAACATAATCCGATCGTAAATTAATCCCGCTTTTAACAAATACAGCTAGCATAAAGGCTGATGATCACCCGCATTTGAATAAAATGATTACCATCTTATTGTGAGACGCGTGCCCGAGCGTTTCAACACGAAATTTTATGTTTATCATTCTATTTGACATTTTTACGAACAATGCACATTCCGTCTCACTCTCACACACGGATATGAACTTGGAGCGAAAGGAATGGATGTGATATCAAGCGTTCTTTACATTTTGAAAGAATTTCAAGCATGAGCTGAATCACTGTATTATAATTACTACGTTTGTGGTTTCATAAATAGCTGAAATAAAAGGTGTATAAATATTAAAAAAAAATTACAGTGTCAAACCTCACAAAGTACCTATCTCGGCATCTTATTATTATGTTTCGCATGGAAATCTAACAGTTGTTAGATACTCCGAGGGGGCCATCTCGAAACCCGAGGGGGCCATCTCGAAACCCGAGGGGGCCATCTCGAAACCGGAGATGGACCAGGGTCAGTCGGGGTGCGAGGGATATGCTCTATGGGCAACCTTACACCCCGGCGTCTGCAGACCCGAGACGGCGTGCGGTTTTAGTCGGTTCAAGCCCGACATAACCGCCCCCGCTGGCCGGCGGGGGGGTATCCGAGGGGATTTCCGCACGAAAAAAAAAAAAAAGGTACTAAGTATCTCCCGTCATCTACCCAACAGTGACCGGTCGGCGTGAAATGTCGTGCGGTGTTCCACAGGGATCAGTCCTGGGGCCGCTCCTGTAGAACATCGGATACGACTGGGTGCTACGCGGACGACACGCTCGTGACGGCGTGCGGGGCGACGTACCGCGAAGCGACCCTAAAGGCCACGACCGCGGTTGCCCAAGTCGTTGAGCGAATCTGGCGGCTGACTCTCGAGGTGGCTCTGCATAAAACCGAGGCCCTGTTCTTTCATGGGCCTCGGAGCAAGCCACCCGAGGGATCCAGTCTCATCGTGGGAGGAAATCGCATCGGCATCAAGCCCAAAATGAAATATTTGGGGCTCGCGCTCGACGGCCGATGTGACCTCGAAGAGCACATCCGAAGTCTGGCCCCCAAACTGAAGGGCACAGCTCTCGCTCTGGTGCGGCTGCTGCCCAACATGAGGGAGCCCGATGACTCCTGCAGGAGCGAACGAACGGACGGAGGTCGTTAAGCTACCTCCGTCCATGAGCGCAGGCCTGGGGGTGGCCGGTGAGGCCGCCTGTCACCCCAGCAGAAGCAGGCCGGGACGGTGGGGTGACTAGCACCCCTCCCCCAAAACGGGGCAAGACGGGGACACCGTGGTTCCCAAACCCGAGGGGGCCATCTCCAAACCGGAGATGGCCCAGGGTCAGTCGGGGTGCGAGGGATATGCTCTATGGGCAACCTTACACCCTGGCGTCTGAAGACTCGAGACGGCGTACGGTTTTAGTCGGTTCAAGCCCGACATAACCGCCCCGCTGGCCGCCGGGGGGGAATCCGAGGGGATTTCCGCACGAAAAAAATTACCTTTTTCTTTATTTTGCTCCTCTCTATAAATTTCAGAAAAGCTTCATTGTGAAAACTTCAACATTATTTAGGTATAAACGCGATTATCTTTTGCAAAGTATATAACACACTAATAATGAATATTTAAATTGAAGCCAGCCGAGGCAAATTATAATATACAAATGAGAGTGTAAGCAGAAATAACGAAACACTTTATGTCCCGCGCGTTCCCACAGGAAAGGTATGCGAGGAACAAGCACAGAGCCAGTAATGGAGACGACACTATTATTGTAGAGATTTAAAAAAAATACTTGTCGTTAACAGTAGAGAGTGAGACTACGGTGCATGAAGACCTGATTCGATTATCATGTGCCTCTTGATGGGGTATAGTGTTTTTTATTCTATGGCACGTCAATATGTCATTATCGCCTGATAGTAATCTAAAGAGGAAGTCAAGTAACAAGACAAGACAAGTAACTAGGTTTACTAGGTTTTTCGGGACTTTTCCCAGATTCTTTGCAGTTTCTGAGAATGTCCTTCTCAGAAACTGCAAAGAATCTGGGAAAAGTGTCAGTATGTGCTATCACGTGGGAGCAAAATCGTAATCAATACAATCACAGTAACTGTTCTACCCTTGGAATATAAAGGTGTGAGTAGGTATACAAAACTATTATTTCATTGTATGAATCAGAAATAGGTCAGTTTATAGTATTCAATTTAAATGAAAAAGAATATGTACCTACTTATAATACATTGCAATTACTTCATTAGTTGCTTCAACTATTTTTATCTAAAGCATTTACCGAATTAATCAAAAAATATATACAAAAAGTAGCACCATCAACACGGCTCTACATCACTTTCTGTGGGCTCATCCAAGTATCTGTACACTGATATATTGAGGCCCCGGTCGGATCGCCTCCGGCGTTGGGCCTCGGCGGCTATTTCTTAGATAGGTACCGACATAACATGTAGTTTACTGATTAACTCGTTATATATAATACCTACGTAGTACGTAGGTAAACTGAGAAAAGTCTCAATCAACTGCCTGACAGTTTGAGTAAATAGCGAACACCTATCATTAATAATATTTGAATAAAAAAATAATGAGTAGGTATAAAAGGACCAATTTTCAATCTTCCTAAATATTACTTATGCCTTCGGGTGCTGTTTACAAAAACATCCCGCGTTTAAAAGTATAACTAAACACTAATGTATAAAGAGCGGACGTTCCTCTCATACCCTCACAGAGGGCGTGCCCGGTAGCTAAATAAACACGCAACGATCCACTTATGTATGTATGTGCCGCAGTCGGCTACTGGTTTACGCGGCGGCCAATCAATGAGTGTAGGTAAAAAATTATTCTATATACAAGTGAAATGAAAAGTTCTGTCGGTTGTTTTAATTTTCGAGCTTTGGTTGTTCTTTGAGTACCTATGCTTTTATTTAACCTATGTTTGTTTTGATTTAAAATACAATTTACTTCATAACGAGTGCTTATTATTTTTTAACTCTTATCAAGATCACTTTTAATTGCATATAACGATGATTAGTTCGAAGACAAATCACAGGTGAAAGATAATATGAACCATTCTTATCTATACAACTTGCAATTTGAAGCCATTCAAAGTACACTAAATTACGGTGTTTACAAGAACATGCTGGCCGCAAAAGAAAATATTTTTAAACTAAAAATAGTTTATATTTAAGGAATGTCTGACAGTCATATGACATTTGTAAATATCTTCCAGTGCAGTCATTAAATTTTAAAGTAGATATATAAATCGTTCTACCTTCTATTTATCCTTGATGGGATTAAGTTACCTTAAGCTACGATAACCGTTAATCTCAAAAGCCTAGGCATTGCGCTATGTTGCCATAACGATGACGTTTCCTATCGATACGCTCGAAATGCTTATTGGTGCAAGAAAACTTGAAGATCGTTGGAACTTCATGATTTGCTTGAAAAAAAGATAAACCTTGTAATTAATAGGTAAATTTTTTGTACTGCCTGTTAACATTGAAGCTTTTTTTCCGACCCATATCCTGTTAAAGGATTGCGCACGTTTAATTATGTATGACGTAAACAATGATCTAATCAATTCGTCACACGTCTGACGTGCGTGTCCACATTGTGTAGAATGAAATTCGGCTACTGTTCACCAATCAGAAGGCGAGGGGCGGAGCGCGTAACACGGCAGCGAATTGTTGAACCGCGTTCAAAAAAGAATATTCATTTTTTCACTGCTTCACCGCGCGTGAGTTGCGATCAGCGTGGGTGGGACTTTCTATCGCCCGCGGGGTTTTTCTCGTGGGATGCAAACGATCTAACCTATACAGCCTATACTTACGATATGAATGGCTATAGTCAGTAAATTTATATGGGAGAGTCAGATTGCCTTTTTATAAAGTACAAATGGGTGGTGTTACAGTGAATTAGATACTTTTTATATAAATGCTACTTCAGTTTTGTAGCACCATTATATTGGTATTCCTAACCTCAAATTTGGGTAACTTTAACATATGTGCAATAGGTACTAGTCAAATAATCTAATATTATCGCCGTGATAACAGTGACATGAACAAACAATCACACAAATCAAATAAAACACTCCGAATTTCGGTCGAACAAAGACTACATTTAAGGCTGTGTCCACAAAAAGCGGTCAGGTAGACATCACCTGTGGCGCTTACGGGATGTTTGCGGTCATCGCAAAGCTCAAATAGCGCCAGTGCGAACTCGCCTTTACAAACAAAGTTATTCAATGGTGTGACGTAAATATGAATGAACGTGTTAAGTGCCTATCTCCTATCGAAATATTAGTGTCAAAAAAAATACAAACCACCGGCTCCAAGCATTTTATAATACCGGAAAGACCGATTTTCATTGCCGCTAGCACTATTTACTCCTAACCTATTTTCATTGTTTATAGGAACATATTTGTTCGGGGCGACTAGCGCCCCTCCCCCAAACCGGGGCAAGACGGGGACCCCGTGGTTCCCAAACCCGAATAATATTGATATAAATCAGAATTTCATCCCGCCAGTGTTTATAAGGTTTCTTCTTGTTTGCTTTATATACCCTATACCTATTTCAATCTATTTAGGTTTATAAGTAGATATCTAATAATAATATTATGGGATATAGGTAGGTATTAAACAGCGCTATATAGAGCCAAACCACTACTACACTAAACACCTACATTATATAATACATAGAAAGACCCTGATCAATGCAAACAGACGTATTCATGCATATAAATATGTGGACTAAGCGGAAATCGAACCCACGACCTACGACGTAGCAGTAGTCGAATGTATACCGCTACGTCGCACAGGTTATAATAACTTTTCCCGAGTAATTTTTCGCTTCTTATTAAATTAGATATTTTTAGACAATTTTGTTTCCTCAGTAACAGTAAACGAGATTTTTGACTTTTGATATTTTATATGAGAGTGTCTCAAATCATCGGGATATGGAAGCGTGGATTCTATCAAACTACAATCAAAAGTCAACAATAAAGTTGCTTTTATGGTTCACATTTGAAAGCTTCACATTAAACCACATTTGTTGACGGAAACATTCACTTTTACGATTACTAAAGACAACATGTTACCTACCTATAGGTATAGTGATGTGCCACAATTAGTGCAAACGATACGATAGTTTACCATAGCCACCTTAGGCAGAATACGATTGAATATCCGTTCTATTGTGTCCATTGAATCTCAGTCAAATATTACCAGCCTAACTACGTTAAAAAAGTAACCATAGGCTGGTTTCTTTTTTAAGTTAAATACATTACAATCAATGAATCATGTCCAATTGCTCATACAATGACTGCATCTTTCAAAGATAACCGACAAATCAATAAAGTGGCCAATAATAATGTTTCAATTCCGCACCTATCACAGAACAATACTTAACAATAACGTTATCATGTCGGTTCCTCAAAGCTGTACAGAACTACAAAGCCGACTCGTGCGCAAACACACGAGTCTTATCTACGCCTCACCCTACCTATTTAAACACAGATAACGCACTAAGAAATATATCAATCTTTAACCTAACACCTACATATTGGCTTAATCTTTGTGCAAGTTTTTGATAACTTAAGTAACAACTTAAGTATAAGCCTATTGGATACCTATTAGATATAATACAATGTAACAACATTGTAATATATCTATAAAGTTTACATATTATATGAGTTAATATAAATTAGTAGATATTGTAGGTACTTATATAATAAAACATACGTTATCTACGCTTCGTTGTTCAAGTAATTTTCCACTTCTATTATGTGTTAAACGTTTCCGTGAATAAAGTTTTATGGAAGCGGCAAACATCTTTTGAATTTATTGGCTATTGAACGGTTCATCGTCTGTTAAACTGAGGTTGTGAGCTTACACCTTACACAAGAAATTTCTAATTCTCATAGTGGGCTACTATTTTCGCATCTTACAGATATACAACATTTTTTCTGGGCAACTTCTTAAATAAACTAGGTACCTATATCTAACTATATAGTTTTGTATACAGCAAATTCTGTAAATAGAGATAGCGTAGAGAAGAGAATGAAAAGTTCCAACCCTCCTCTAGTATTTCTTCATCTAGTATTTAGGGACTTTATAGGATTAATAACACATATTTTGCCATCTGAAATAAGTAGGTATATTCTATTTTATATGCCCGAATATAGAATTTAGATTAAAATAGATAATAGATAAATTAGACTAAAATAAAATAGAAAAGCAATTCTGTTATTCGAAAATTTCAAATCTCTAAAAAAAGCTATTTTAAATTCGGGTTAAAAACTATATGTACACATTTAACACATCCAGCTAAAAATTTGTTTATCTATGCCGACCAAACCGAGATGCCAGCAGATAAGCTTAGCCGGAACCCAAAAGCCTTTGTATTTTATCTCATTCAAATAAAAATTTCCTGTCTTCACCGACTTGCTTTGTTGGAACAAATTATTGTAGAACGTTATGTAAAACATAGTTATTTAAATATTTGCTCGGTTGCCACATATGTCATTTTTACACAGGTAGGTAATACTCCGCAAACGAATAAACTTTAACTTCCTATATAATATTTGTTTATAATAATTAGGACGTTTTACTTCGTTCACAATTAAGATGACAACAACTGTGTAAATCGATTAATTTAATCCACAATGACGTCTAATCCTACTAATAGAAATCCACATTATCCAGGATGAAATGAAAAAGAACCAAAAGAAATAAAGATAAGCTGGTACGTTCTCAACGAAGAAAAACTACCAGTTGTGACAACAACCTTAAAAATTCTAAAATAAATTCATATAACAATTTTTTGTTTCTTAGTGCTACCACAATATTTTCTATTTAATAGGTTATATAATTCTTAAATTTTACCTGACAATTATTTGCAAAATGCAATTACTTCACTTGAGATGTAATTCAAGCTCAAAATTTGACTTGGCTAGTTTTCACTGTGTGTTTGTGAAGGGGTCAGAAGTTGCTCGAAAGATTCGTGTAAATATACATGTGGCTGCTGCGTCGCCAGTTACTTTATTTTGAACCTGGCTGGACACGGTGCCGCGTGTCTAGATTCTACTATTTACCGAATTTCATTGCACAGCCTGCAGGTAGTCCGTGCTTACCTTTCTTCTCTTTTCTTTTCCTGACTAATTATTTAAAGATAGTAGCTTGAGAACGATCGATATTTTCTTATTAATATATTAGTCTTCTTATTAGTGTATTAGTAGTATTAATATATTAGAAAAAAACCTATATTAATACTTTGTGTAGGTATGTAAATTTATATATAAAGGTTTTAAATCTAATCAGTAATTTAATTTCTCACTGAAAATCAAATTTCAGAGTTAAATCTTAATGTCGGTACTAAGTATCAAATCATATGACAAATATAAAATAATGAATTCAATTCTGTAACCTCAAAAACACCTTTATCAAATAACCGTTTGCGATTTTTACTCAATTTAATTCAAAACCATGCGTCTATATCGCATTTAACAAATTACATGAGATTTAATTTTTCGCTTTTAATTTGACTTGAAATCGATGACTTAGTTACTCTTCTACGTCCTCTTGATTCTTTAATTAGCTTCCACTCTGCAGTAATACCTGAAGGTACATTTTATATTTAGACATTACGTCGAAACGAGAACATGGGTATTATGTGCTCCATGTCTCGGTAATTTAAGTATCTATAAATTCTGATTCTGAAGGTTCCAAGAGTCCATAGCGCATGAATAGTCTTTAGTAAAATGAGTCATAAATTAAAGAAAAATAACACAACTAGAGCATAACTTACAACCTTTTCTTAGATACACCTAGTTACCTGTACTAGGTAGATACCCAGTACTAGTAGGTAATTAAACTAAACTGTATTGAATCAGTGAAATAAAATGTGAATTGCTTTTATAGACAACTAAAACAAACCTATTTAAAAACTTTATTGACGGAAAAAAATACATTAAAACCATAACAGTGTTGATCAATATTTTAATATCAATAGGGTATAAATGATACACCGTTCATTGTCGGTGCATGACAAAAGACTTTCTGACAATAAATAATCATTGTCTTCAGATTATTCCACCCTGTAGTCGTAAAGGTAAGCCAACGTGTTAATACGTGCCGTGTATATACGTGACACATCGCCTTTTATTTGTGCCCACATCAGATAGGGATGGACGTCGTAGCATCGACTAATGTGAACCGACTAAGGGTAACTGGTTAAATCGAGTGTGTAGTCATATACTATGTATTGTGTGTAATTAAAAAGTTAATGTTAATGGGACATTGCTGTGGCTTCAAATGTACCAAAGTATTAAGTTGTGTATACTTTGTACAGTAAAGAAATTATTATAAGCTGAAACTAATATACTGTATTTACTGAAAGTGACCTAAATTTGAAGCTTGCCTACGTATTGTTCAATTTACGTACCATTCATTTTATGTGTCTACCACGAAATGAACTATTTGGATAAACCTATGCGGTCAAATATTTATACAAGTATTTCACGTATTTTACTAATGTTAATATTAATAATCGATGATAAAAATCCACCAAAACCGTCCATCACTACGTTGAACAGTCGATTCGTTCGGCAAACTTAAAAGAAAGTGGCGATGCGGAGGCGCCCCGTCGCGAGTCCTCGACATTCCCGAAACGTTCTACGGATTCGATATTTGAAAATTTAAATATAGGCACCTATAAGTGGCGAATTTAAACGACTTTAATGTCAGCGGGACATATTCGTTTGAAAAGGACGTTTTGAATCTTCGATTAAATATGCAGTTGAAAAAAATGTACAAAAGTTTACGTTGCCCTATTAAGAACGAGAATACAAGGTTACATGAAGTAACAATAAGAATGATATATATATATATAAACTACGTTCATATTTGAATACGTACATGAAGAAATCTAGCAGATTATTATATCGAAATATACGAACAAATATTTTTAGAATAGCTTTTTCTTTAAGCATGAAACATAACATCAAAGACTACGCTTAAAAGGTGTATGTAATTGAGTGCCAGTAATCCACAAATGGTTATACGTGGGTGGCGCGTGCGCACCTGCTACCGAAATACGCAGTCCGGGAGTCGACAACACCTCATGGCGTTTACAATTTATTTGCACACTCATGTATTCAAAGAGATAATACTAGAGTTATCAAAGCTTTTTGTTTAAGTAACAAACAAACTTTTGGAAAGGATGAAGATTTCTTTGTTAGAAAATTATTACAACAACAAATTATGACTACGTAGTATTTTAGGTCAATTTGAGATGCAGACATTATTTATTTGAAAAAGTCTTATAAGACTGTAAAAACACAAGGTATAGAACACATTTTTATTCCATATACATTTTTACACGGTAAGTGTTGCAAAAGGCTCCGTTTAGCTCTTTGACTACAAAATTGAGGCATTTAAAGGAATTTAAATTGGCTCGTTTTGACACGTAAATAAGTTATTATCTACCTTTTTAACATTCGTTATACTTGTGGTATATAGTTATTTAAGTAATTTAGGACTTATATCTTCCAATCTTTAACCAAATTGGAATTTAGAAACACTAATATACAAAACATCGCATATTTTAATGACATTTATTATGTTTAAATACATACCTATATAAAAGTAGAGCACTGATAACCTTAAGGATATTTCTATATTAATTTATACTTTAAATATCGGTATGTTTATACCAGTTTGGTAGATAAGTAAAATGGAGGAGATGAATTAAAACCCATTTGTTTTTGTACTAAATAGCATTGATAAGTACATATATTTATATTTTTAAATATATATATTTTACAACCTTTTTTACAGCACATATAATAATATAAGTCATAGTTATTATGTGGACGATGTTTTGTGATAGTACCTAGTTACAAGTTATATTATCGTAAATGAGTAGCTGTAAGTGCAACTAACAAGTAATAATTTGCTTTATAGCAGAGTTAAGGTTGTATTTAAATACCGGTTAGTGTTTTATTTACATTTAACTGTTCGTTTATAGATATTCATTATGTGCATGCAAAAAATAATTTACTATATTTATTGATTTCTTTAGTGCCGAGTATGTACTAAGATAAACGTGAAAGTACCAAATTACGTATGTAAAGTACTTTAGTGAAATACAAAGATTCCAGATTGGGTGTTAAAATTTTATATAGATATTATAATGTAAAAGGTGTGTACGTAATAATACAAGTTGGTACTATTTCAGATTTCATAGAACTAAATACATTTTCTTATTTAGAGAACTTTTTATTATTCCTGAATTAATTTAATATTTACATATAAATATGTACCTTCAACTTGATATGCTCACGATAAATGTTGTTAAAATAATTCGGTTAAAATCTTAGCACTTCGTTTAACAACACGAGATTTAACACTCGTTTATCTTTTTGGTTCCACATCAATCACCTAACAAATTCGCACAAAATCTCACGGGAACATAATATCTTAAAGGTGTCAAAATGCTTGTCTAATGATGCATTCGATTCAAAATTTCAAAATCACAAAAGCCTCGAGTGTACGTTGAAAAACCTTCTCTTGATACTTTTTGTATAACCATTATTCTCGTATTGTTAAATAAACCATAAATCGTTATAAAATGGTCAGTATCTTACGTTGAATGGATCGGCCGGTGGGTGCTCATGATTTCGGTAAAAAATGACAATAATAAGGACAATATTTTTGGATGTCCTTTTATGAGGCTAGCGCCGTTAGGCGCTAAGGCGACATTTGCATGATAATATCCACGATTATTCAAATTATTTTTGTGTTTATGGTTGTGAAAGGATAGGAACCACTTTTTCAAGTAGGTAATTGTTTGGGACGCTTTTAATTTTTTACAAAGAAACTAGTTAAGAATTTGTAACTTATAAAGTAAATATCTAGCTTTATGACAATTTAAAATATCCGCGAGATTTATTGCTAAGAATATAATAGTTTATAACAGTGAGATATAAAATGCTGCTTCATTTTATATCTCACTGTTATAAACTATTATCCATTTACTATTCCTATACCTACATTTTAATGTGTGATATTTAACAAGATTCAAGTATGTGTGTGTGAATATTATGATTAAGTAGAATGTGATGAAGATGCAAATTATGAATGATGATGAATTAATGAATGATAGCTACATTTTTAATAACTTTTTATACAAATATAAAATTAAAATTTATAAAATGTTATTCAATCATTGAGTTTCTTATGTTCATATTTTGCTGTAACTCACTGGTGGTATATTCGCTTTGTTTATAATGGAAAAGGAACACATCTAAGATAAGATATTTCGATTAAATATCAAGAAAACAATGATTGAATCAACAAATATAAGAACAAATGGCAGAGTACTCACTGTAATCGGGCGATAGTAACGGTGATATTGTTGATTAATGTTTATTTTACGTATAAATTACTCGGCTGCGCGGCGGTGACTGTTGCGTTTGCAGTAAAAAACAGTAATTTATTAGTGGCGACTTCTCGTGTTGGCTCGGGCTTAACGAGTGTGTGGCGTGCCGTGCGATGAACAGAAAAAACTGGCTCGCTTGGTACGTAGCTCGAGCAGCAGTGGCCTGAGGAAGAATAACCCCAGGAGTCGATGGGAGCTGCCACCGCTTCCGAACGAGCCCCGCACCCCGCACCGCCTTCACCCGCCCGATACAGATCACGCATTCTACGAATACCTTTAGCTACGGCACCGGCGACGACCAGCCATCTCTTTCGCTCTAATGCTGGTGCTGCTGCGCTGGAGGTCCGAAGAATCACTGTCGCGCGGGACGGAGGGGGTCTAATGGAAGTTTCACAGCAAACGTCGCTTCCTAAGTTCACCAAGTAAAGGTCACACGGGCTAAGCGAGCCGAGCGACGCAGCGTGAGCGTGGAACTCAACCGCGGCGAGGTAGCCGCGCGTGCGCAACACCGGCAGCGCCCACATGACCGGCCGTTTAGCTCTGCGCGCTACCCGCGGAAAGCTATCCATCTCTCTCGCACTTATTGCCATTTCTACCGCACTCACTTGCACACGGAGACGTGGAAAAATGTATCTAGTTCTGTAGAGGCGACGCGGAGTGCAGTAGCTAAGTTTTTTTTTCGTTTCAATAAATTTGTGGTTGTTCGTCTCGCTTAGGCGCGCGCCCGGGGCGTCGTCGAGTGAGACGGTGTGTTGCCACCGAGTTACGCCTTCCGCGCATTCTCGTTATTATGTAGGTTGGCCACGTATTAGAGCCTCCATGTACCGGGCGCAAGTATAAAATATTATATTGTCGTAAATACGGAGTTGTTTGCAGCGGCTTGGTTATTTATGTTCTGTGTGTGGCTACCGTGGCACGCGCTGCCTACTATGCTTTCATATTACATAACTTCTTTTACAGCAATATTCTTGTCTTATAGTATACAATGGGTAATACATAATTTTCTTAGATATTTAAATATTATCTTTGCATGTTAATATAAAATATTAACATGCAAAGATAATAGGTATATGATGTTTGATAGTAGGTATATGTTCATATACCAAATTGGATTTCTTATAAGTTTTTTTTCATTATGAAACAATATCCCATGATGGATATTTTTAAATATTGAAATCACGCAATTTTTAGACGTTAGCAAATTTCGAATAGCGCGTGGGCGATGTTCGGTTCCGAAGTTATAAATTCTCAAATAGATATAGATCGAAAAAAGAGAACATCTAGAATGGGACCTATTGTTTATCTCAAATAGAGATAAACAATAGGTATGATTATTAAACCGCGTTGACTGAAGACTACAATTTTCATATCGTCTCTATAATTTTTCTCTAAGTTTGTCTAAAATCTAAATACTACAACTTAATATGCTGCTTGGTAGTTTTCTCAAATTATTAAGCTCAAATGGCTTGACCGATCTGGATAATTTAAACGGATAACAATTATTCAATTTGGTCAAAATTGGTTCAACATTCACTTCCTGTTGACCGTAAGTCAACCAGAAGCAATACAGGAGTGTGAAAACTGAAGGCCATGGTTCAACCGCAGTTTATTATAATTTATCATTGTAGCCTACCTATTGTATTGTAACCTACCTACTTAAGAATGGTAATTGCTACCGTACGCAACTGTAGCGAATTATGTTATAAATTTTATCGGCCAACATATCTCTTGGTTTATAGTTCTGGACTTGACTTTTAAATTGAAAATCATGTTTATTATTATTTCCTTTATGGAAAATTGCGAGTATTACTTCATCGAGAATACGACGAAGTATAGGGGTATTTCGAGGGCTTACCCGGAGTGCCCGGCAATGGACACTTGGGGAGGACACCGTGTGGTTTTAGTCGGTCTGAGTCCGATACGCCCACCCCATCGTCGGCACCGATGGGGTGAAGCACGTGGCATCCACACGTAAAAAAAAAATGGGTAACTACTTACTCAAATTGTAGTAGAACCGACTGACATAAAAACTCCGTTTATGTCACACAACAGGTTTAGTAAATCTTAAAACTATTGTAAGTGTGTTTGGATGAATGGATTGAAATTTGGCACATAGATTAATATACCTAGTCTGGAATAATGCATAGACTACTTTAATCTAGGAAATAGGTTCCTGTAGGTCACGGTAATGGGGTCAGTGCTTCAGGTTGGCGGAGCCGCGGACAACTGCTAGTTAGTCTTATTTAGTGTGTAGCTAGGGAGGCGGGGCATAAATTAGATTTTTTTCATTAGATTTTCATTTAATTTGTCGTTGACGTTATAATATCGAATTGGTTATTCTAGCGTGATTAAGTTACAAACTTACATCCATACATCCAGACTTTCACATATTATAATATTAGTAAAATAGATGGATGTACTTAGGTACGAGGCCCCACCAAGACCTTCGGGGATAAAAGGTGCCTTTGGTGCGCAGACGGCAGTCGCGCCCATAAAAACCGTATAAGCCAAACCAAGATACGGAGTAAGCAGACCCCGAGCACCGAAGTAAATGCCTGGGATTCAACAAGGAACAACTCTAAGATGATGTTGAAGAATATATGGAAAAGTGATGATGAAAATAGATAGTTCATATTTGTTATTTTCTATTTAGGTAATGTTTATATTACTTACCACATACCTACATAAAAAGAAAACCTAAATCATTAAAAAAAAACCCCACCGCTGCTGAAAATACCGAAACAAGTTTGATAGCACAAGGTATCCAAGGTCACTCAGGAGATGAATACCTTTAATTTGAGACCTCATTCATCGAAATCCGGCCAACCGTTGGACCTATAGAGGGGAACAAAAAAACTACATACATACATATACGCACGAAAAACATTACCCTCGCTGGCGCAGTTGAGTAAAAATGGAGCAATGGATACATTAGTACAACCCTACTGCTTATTTCTGCAAGGAATTTCTTCCAGCAGACCGGCGAGACAAGATAGCGAGGAAGAAGGAAAGAAGATGTAATCACAGCAATGACAAAGAAAGAAAATGTCTGAGAATATTGGTACCGACATTGCTCTTACTGCATTTGTAAATAACAAACGGATATTTGTTTCCGTAAATGAGATATTTTGTGTAGCCGGCCTTAACGTTGAATAGGCCACCCTATGATTTCCTTGGGGTATTGTAACGGCAAATAATGATCACGTTTAATCAAAAGGAGCTTTTTCGTTTCACAGTTATATAGGATGCCGATTTATTCAAAGCAATGATGAACTAAGAAGTATTCAAATATTTACTTTTATATAGTTATTTATTTCTATATGTACGTCTAGTGGATCAGGCGGCAAATGCCACACTAAAATGGTTGGAAGGAGTAGGTGAGAGACCTTCTTCTTCCAAATATTTTTGTGTGGTCCAGCTTGAACTATATGGGGAATCTACAATCATAAGAAGCGAATCCTTGAACAAAATTCATAAACTATTGTGTCAAATTGAATCGCGTCAATTTGACACTGACTGTATATTAATGTCTGTAGTGCAGTACTATACTGTAGAACTTGGATCTTAGTTAACTGTAGATACATTGTCGAACAAAATATATAATAAAATAAATAATAAATATTCTAACGACATTCTACCCAGTGCTCTCTAGACCTAAAGTAAGTATAGTTCAACCAGTTTGTGTTATGGGTTCTAGGATACGGATAAACATACTTATATACTTTTTTTTGTAAATAGATAGGTACATATTATACATAGTTACAAGTGTTAACAGGTAGACACGCGTAACTTACGAAAGACACAATACCTACCATTTTCAGAATACTAACATTCCTCAGTGATGCCTATAGCAAATGAAGTCAACCGAAAAAATAATTCCCATCGAACAGTTCGTTAGACCGCTTAGTTAGAGGTCACGGGTTCGACTCCTGCTCATTGCAAATATTTTTGTGCATGAATATGAATATTTATATTGCTCTGGGTGTGTTTATGTATAATATGTATGTATTTACAAAAAAAAATGTTACTATGTATGTATATCCGCATTGTAGAACCCATAACACAAGCTAGTTAAGTTATACTTACTTTAGTTCTAGATAGCGCTGTGTAGAATGTCGTAGAATATTTATTTATTCTATAATATTTATATAATTAGTTATGAGCCGTGATTCCACCCACGGTTTAAATTTAGGAATAAAAGTAACCTATGTGTTATTCGAGAATACAGCTATCAGCTTCCTTAATTTTATCAAGGTATGTCTAGATAATTCAGGGTGAAGAAATAACAAATATTTTAACAAACACATACCCATAAAAGTTTAAGAGTGATATTATTTTCGTAAACCCGTGGAACAATTTGTGTGGTCTCAACTTGCCCCATATGCATAACCCAAAGAACCGAATCCTTGACTCAAGAAGGTTCAGTTAACTAAGATCCAAGTCCTACGGTACATTGTCGGACGAAATCTATACAAGCTTTAACGGGAAGACACGCGTCACGTACAAAAGATACAATACCATTGTCAGAATACTAACATTCCTCCGTCATGCCTATTAACAAGTAATCAACCGAACAAACAGTTACAACAACCAAAAACATCAAAACATATTAGGGGATGGTTTGTTTCCGAAATTGGCGTCTATTATGTTAGACGACGGGGGCCAAATAGAATCTTTGTGTCACTGTATCCTGCAAAGTGTCCAATGTTTGCTCACAATATTAAGAAACAAAGAGTTTATGGTGAAATAGAATGCGATTCTCCGGCTTTTGTTGGGAAATGAATGGTCATAGAGATCACACTGGAGGGTTGGTGCGTTGCTAATTTTATAATTTACTGACTATTTTATTATTAAGTAACGTTTTGCAAGATTAATTTCGTAATATGTGAATCACGTCACAAATTATAGAATCAATTTGTCCAATCAATTTGTTGAATCAATCTGTCAATTCAATTAGTCGGATCAATAATTCAATCTGTCGAATCAAGTTGAAAGGCCAGGTCTATAGAACCATCTTTAGGCCTGTTTTTTACACGTCTGCGAAGCGTGACCGCTGCTAGAGTGACACTAGTGAGGGGTAGACCAATCAGTGCGGGCTTGACGTAGTTAACGATGACATGCGTACCAATGGTCTCACTACCATAGATACCCAACACCGTGCGAAAAGGAGTAGTAAAAGCTGGAAGGTGGACTCCAGACTCCGAGGTGACACTGAAATGATACTGGTGAATGTCGGGTCATCTCAAATTGAAGTTCACAGTTTGAATAGTATATATGGGAAAGTAAGTCATAGTTCAACAGTATAATATGTTGGTATTACATTTCGGCACTCTATTGCAACAAGTAGTCGTGCTTTATAGTTATCGTTCATATCGTCTGAGTCACTGGGTTGAGCGCGTTGATGTCTTTTCTTAGAACATCATAATTATATTGCACAACTTGTGTTATATGTCATAATTATTTTTCATAATATAAGTCATTTTTCTTATTTGATACAGTTATTCTAATCAGATTCAAAATTGTATCCATAGATAGTACATATTTGGCAAAAATACATTTGTGTTATTTTAAAAATTAAAATAATAAACATTTTCTTAACTGCTTTATTGGTAGCATACATTTGTAGGTACTTTGTTTACGAACTGTCGTATTGGTATCGATTCCCAGTGCAACTAATGAGTAATTGAGTTGTTTTTAAAGAAAAATAGAAGCACTGAGGAGAATGTTCGATAGATGACCACAGGTATTTATCTACCATGTAGGATAAAAATATCATTTTTTTACACATACATATTGCGGGTACTTGATTTAATACAAACAGACTAGTATATCGTACAAAATCTATTGTAATTTTTCAGTTAAATACAGCAACGTCGACAAACATGACTTTAATAAACTTGTGCTCATCTGACAGTCAGAAATTAAACTCATCGTTCAATAATCGATGACCATTTTATATCGAATGCTCGTCTCGATGGTCAAACAATCATTGCTAACATCGCATCGGAAAACTCGAGCGTGTTAACAACTGAGCACGCTACCGGCCTCATAAAAGCGAATCGTATCTGCAGCCCGATCGATGTACACCTTATAAAGCGAACTAGTCGAACGCCTTCTAAAAATAATGTTTTGGCTCATCATTAGTCCCACAATGCGACGCGATCGGTTCGTGCTTTGTCTTTTTAGTCGGTGACGCAATATACCGAAACGGAACAATAAAATTCTCACAGGTATACAAGTGAATTTCAACCTACTGACCTTGTTGTTAAAGTTCAATTCAGATTATACAATTGTGTTGTTGATCTCCAAAAGAATTGTCCGTTGACAACAGAGACATCGATGCTGTTCTTTTTTTGAATATCGATTGTAAAGAGCATTCTCATGGCGCTGTGAGAACTTTCAAGGAGTACAGTCGAGGTAGAAATTCTTTTCTATTCAATGTCTTTGTATTATAGCTTTAGGATTATCGAAGTCAGTTGTGTTCACGACAGTACAACGCAGAAGCAAGATGTTATCGGACATTCGTAGTTAGCTAAGCAGTTGAAAGAAATATGGATGACGACTTATTAAAGCTGATCAGTAATTGACCGTTACAACTTTACAGTTATAGAAAATCGGTTCTCACAGGGGTTAAGCGTGAGGCTAAGGTTATGTAAGTACACAGGGTTGATCCCTATAGAAAGAGATCATTGTTTTACATATGGGAACCCATACTGGTACCTATCACCTCACCTTGGTTAGTAGTGAAGTGCCTATGTCAGAATCGAACCAACTAAAACCACATGATGTTCCAAATTTAATACAAACCAATAGGAGGGTTAGAAAAAGAGTATAAATTATTGAACACCTAAACGTCATGTCCTCTTGAAGCGGTTTTCAGAAAGAAAATCCCTTCGTGATGTATTTTGGCTAAATATATAACTATATATACTAGCTATATGCTTTCCCAAGCAGTTATTGATCAACTCGAGCGGGGAAGTCCCATCCTTTCCTTTTCACATTCTTCTACTTGACT
Organism: Cybosia mesomella; assembly: GCA_946251805.1. Lineage (NCBI taxonomy): Eukaryota > Metazoa > Arthropoda > Insecta > Lepidoptera > Erebidae > Cybosia > Cybosia mesomella. The sequence continues at coordinate 10,183,085 of OX276406.1, forward strand.
TCAAAGTTGCAAGTGGTCATAAGCCAAGGTTGGATTTAACCATTTTTATCACAAAACACGAAGATCAGACTGCAGTCGCTTCCATAAAAGTCGTATAAGCCAAACGAAGAGGAGAGGAAGGAGTTAGCGGACCTCTGCCTCCGATATATAAGAAGAATGATGCTGAATACCGAAAATAAATTAAGAGACCTCTGTAGACTTCCAAGCCCAAGCTGATAGTAAGCTAAAGGTAAAGTCTCAGGACTCAATAGTCAAAAAGGCTACTGAATAAATACCTCGCTTCAAAACCAAGCGGAGGAGAGGTAGACCATGTGCGCGGTAATCAGATGCCCGTTTGAAAACTATTGGCCTTCTGTAGCAAAAACTGAGAGGGACATGAAAGCAATGGAGGAGGCCTTTGTAACTCAAATGCAGGCTGACTAAGAGGATGGCTATACAATACTTTATCCTATTTTTATATTACTTACATATATTTGTAAACTAATGTAGCAATCTTGTAAGTTGAATAAAGCCTTGAAAAAATCTTATAGGGAATCTACTTATCTGTTTGATAATCTGTTCCCTTATCCAATACGCTACCATTATCTTCTTTTCATCAAGGTCTTAAACATTTAGAAAGTCAATACTGACGCTTTACATTAAATAATGCTTGCCTATATGAAACTTCATTGTATACAAGAATGATATTATAGCTCTATTAAACAGTCGTAAAAATTTTACTGCCTCATCATTAGGTTTATATTTATCTATCGATATGAATATAATATTAGTTCGGTTTCTTATTACAATATTTTACAATGCTCATGAATAACTTACAACGTGACAAAATATTTTTTCTGATTGACTTCATCTAGTAAATTAAATAATTAAATATTTATAATCATCAACAAATGTGCTCATTTCTATTTGCATTTTTTAGACCGGTACCGTTGAAGTTTTATGTTACCCTTGAACACAGTTCTACTATTGTATTAGTTTTTTTTATAGTAATAGTACTGTGGTTTCATGCTTAGTGCTCGTGTAGCGTGATGCTGTATAGCACTGAACTACAAATGTCCATGATAGGTCAACTAGTTTACAAATTACTGGACCATAATCAGCAGCGGTAATAATTATATGTATATTTGGTACTAACAGTGCCCGCGAAAGCCACAGAGTACTTTACTACCAATAATAATAATAATATATATTTTGATAGAGGAATATTAACAGATAAGACCATCCACAACAATAGACCCGACATCACTTTGATTGACAAACAAAATAAAACAGTATTTCTCATTGACATTGCAGTGCCCAACACTCATAATCTCCATAGAACCATTATGGAAATAATAAACAAAAACACAGAACTAAAAGAAGAAATAGTTAGAATCTGGAAAATGAATAAAGTCTACATAGTGCCCCTAGTGCTATCCAGTACGGGTGTGGTGCCCAAATATTTATTACAATCCCTAAAAACAATAGACATCACCGAAAGTAAATACATGACAATGCAAAAGGCTGTCGTTTTAAATACTTGTTACATAGTCCGCAAATTGCTCCAAGAAGATTTGAACAACCAACTGTATCAGAACATGACACTAACTAGGTCTAGGCGCGTGATTTCATGAATTCACCGAAGTGTCCTAAACACATCGAGAAAAAAAATATAAATAAAAATAAATAATAATAATAATAAAATAGTGACCCACGGCATCGGGTACAGGAACCAAGCTGCCGGTGGTTAGGGCTCCAGAGATAGGAATCTCCTCACAATACGTGCCGTGTCGAGGAGCACTGCCTTCTGCATCAAGCCCTTGACCCAACTGCCTAACGCGAGCCTCTTAAGATGTTGAACGAGGCTCTTGGCAATCAACCGAATCAAAATTGCCGAATCCACACTCCAAATGTCGACAAGCTCGTGAGCCAAATCCAAATATTTTATTTGTTTTTCTTTTTCAGCTTTCACAAGATTCTCGTCATGTGGAATGGTGATATCGATAATTATTGCGCGATGCTCTGATCGATCTATCAACACTATATAAGGGTTTAATAGCTACAATAGTCCTGTCAGTGATGATAGATCGATCCCAATACAACGTGATATGCCCATTTTCGAGAACTGCGTCGGGCACATACCTATAGTACGGTACCCCTGATTCCACAAGGTTGTACTTTAGAGCAAGCTGTTGATGAACAATCGTGGCTACTTGGTTCTATGCAAATATTCGCTGTTGGCAAAACGAGAACAACCAGAAATTATATGTCTAAGGGATTCACCGGGACGGTGGCACGCCCGACGTATGTAAACCGTACCATCCTTTAGAATATACCTCCGATAGTTATTCGTCATCACAACTTCGTCCATATTGCAAAAACAAAACCTTCGGTTTACCCAAATAGGTCACCGAAGCGTAGCCAAGACACAGATGCTGGTAAATCTATATCAGGCCCATGGAAAAGCCGCATTGTCGAGGCATACCTATCCGAGAGGGCCATAGTTTACCCGAGCTGGCTAGGGCCAGGGTGGCGAGAAGTGTCGTGCGGTGTTCCACAGGGGTCGGTCCCAGGGCCACTCCTGTGGAACATCGGATACGACTGGGTGCTGCGCGGTTCGTTGCTTGAGGGCGTCAGCATAACATGTTATGCTGACGACACCCTCGTTATGGCGCGGGGAGCAACGCACCGAAGCGCGGCACTAAAGGCCACGGCAGGTGTTGCTCTAGTCGTGGGTCGAATACGGCGGCTGGGACTCGAGGTGGCTCTCCACAAATCCGAGGCTATGTGTTTCCACGGGCCTCTGAGGGGGAACCAACGTTAAGGGACCCAACGCCCCCACTAGGAAACTGTACCTGGGGATCGTGCGAAGCACCATACGGGGGCCCCTGTACGGGGCCCCCGTATGGGCGGAGACTCTGGCGGCCCGCAACGTGGCTGTATTAAACAGCCCGTTAAAAGCGATGGCCGTCAGAGTCATCAAGGGGTATCGCACGATCTCCGTCGAGGCGGCATGTCTCCTGGCCGGGACCCTCCATGGGACCTGGAAGCGAGAGCCCTTGCGCTCCTGTACCAGTGGCGCAAGGAGGCGCTGGAGCGGGGCCATAGGCTGGAGCCCCGAGAGATCAGGGCTCAGCGGTCCCAGCGCCACCGGGAACTCATGGAGACATGGAGGGTGCGACTTGAGCACCCAAGCACCCACCGCAATGGTGGGTTCCCCCCAACCCACCATTGCGGTGGTGAGACCGATCATGAAGGAGTGGTTGGAGAGGGACCATGGGGACCTCTCCTACCGGATGTACCAGATATTTACCGGACACGGGTGTTTCGGTAAGTATCTATGGCGCATCCACCGGGAGACAACGCTGCAGTGCCAGCACTGCGAGGATCCTGGCGAAGACACGGCGCTCCACACGTTGGTGGAGTGCCCTGCGTGGTCGGGTCAACGCCGGGATCTCGTTGCGGTCCTGGGCGTGGACGTTCTCTCGTTGGAGACCATGGTGAGGGTCGTGGTCTCCGACGGGAGCAAGTGGCACGCCGCCACCTCTTTCTGCGAGCAGGTAATGCGCGCGAAAGAGACGGCGGAGCGGGAGCGGGAGAGAACCCTGTCCCTCGAGTCTCGCAGTCTGCGGCGAGGACGCCGCAGATTTATCTACGCCCGGGACTACCGACCTCCATGATCGGGGCCTGAGGACGGCAGTTGGCCGACTCGCTGTCCTTACAGAAGCAGGCCGTGGCGGAGGCGTGTCGTGTGTGCCCTACATACGCATGCCAACTCACCGAAGCGGGATAAAACCCGACCCCACCAGGCGAGGCCGCAGTGGCGGCCAAAGTCCGCCGGTGACCCTGGGGTTATCCTTTCGAGGGCTTACCCGGGGTGCCCGGCAACGGACACTTGGGGAGGACACCGTGCGGTTTTAGTCGATACACGACATAACCACCCCCGCTGCCCGGCGGGGGGTATCCGAAGGGATTTCTGCACGTAAAAAAAAAGGGCCATGGAGAACCCGATAGAAACGTCCATGCAACTCTTTGCTCTTCCATACATCCATACGGTCATTAATACTTAGTTTAGTATTTTTTTTATATAGAATGTATTTAAAAATATTATTTATATGTATTTTAAATTTAATAACGGAATGAATAACAATAATATATTTTTATTTCGGATTTGATCCATATTTGTTAGTATTACAAAAGCTTACAGACTATGTTAGTAAATTATTACTTATCACACATTTATAAATTCACAAAAAAAATTACAAAAAGAAAAACACAAGAACATTATAATGTCTATTTCTCCATAATGCAGTCTTATCCACGGTTTGAGAAATGGACTCTCCATTTAAACGAATCTCCAACGATCCGAAAACACGTGCAGGATGCTGTTGGTGCTGGTACGCAGTCGTCTCGTTATTGAATCACTTCTCTCGCGAATCAGGGAGGCAAAGCTGCACTGCGATGCACTGCAGTACCTTGGCAAGCCCATCAGCATTCTGAACGAATTATTGTACTGGACTCTAAGATCACTGTAAGTCCTACCCACAGTACACGTATACAGTAACTGATAGAACGATTTAAACAATGCAATTTTGACCTGTTGCATACGTAGTGCAAATCTGCGAAACATCATATTGGCCAGGAAAGCCAGTGACCTGCGTTCCCGCTCGATGTCAACATTATTCTTTAACTCGTCAGTAATGCAGTGTCCAGTGTAACAAGTATTTAAATGTTTTTACTATTTTTAAACGTGAACCACACAGTGACACATGAGGCATATTTATATTGTGACAGCCACTTGATTTAAAGACCATCATCTCAATTTTCCCTGTTTTATACTGGAGTCCATGAGCCTGTGCATACAATTCACAACTACCAACCAGGGCTCTCAATGCACTGATCGAGGGGCTAAGGAGAGCCATGTCATCTGCATAAGAAATGTTGTTGATGCATATACCATCCACATGACATCCAATGTTAGTGTTCCCGAGCTCCTCGACCAGTCCATTGATGTACAAGTTAAAGAGGCGCGGAGATGATAAGCCCAATTGCTTAACTGCACACTGCAGCTTATACTCATCTGATAGCTTGCCTGCCCATCGAACCTAATTTTTCTGCCTTTTTCTGTTATGTAACTTATCCCATAGCTTATTGTATGACACTAGGTCAAACACTGGCGTTTTCCTTACCATATAGTAATGGATAGTCTGTTTAAGCGCAAGAATAGCACTTTCTGTTGATAAGTTTGGTCTAAACCCAAACTAAGCATCATTTAACTCCAAATGCTTAGCTAGTAGTCGATCAATCAGACTGTTCAGTACCTTAGCTGTAATTGTAGCTAGACAAATCGGCATATAATTCGTTATGTCTGATGGGTCGCCAGTTCTGTTTTTTAGTATGGGCACAACAATAGTATGCATTAATTTGTCATTCAGGAAAGACTGACTGAGGCACAGATTTAAAAACAAACAAGGTACTCTTGACAAATGCACCCCAGCATAACGCAGATGCTCTATGCTAAGGTAGCCATGGCCTGGTGATTTTCCTCTACCATTTTATCTATCACAGATTTCACCTCCCTAGTAGTAAATCTGATACTCTTACCTGTGACATTCATCAAAGCATCCAGCACAGGTGCCCCTCCAAGTGATGACTCCACTTTAAAATGCTTATGAAATGTGTTCGCAATTGCAAGTGGATCCTATACTCCGTCCACGCTGACGAGAAGGCGGGCTTGGGCTTTAACTTATTAGTAGCTTGCTAAAATTTTGAATTTTTTTTATTTTCATAATGTGTTGCAATGTAATCTCTTATAACTAGAAACGAATAGATAACCAACAGGTAACTAATAGGTAATAAACTTATAAATGCTGGATTAACGGTGAATCCAAATAGCCCTAGGACCTTTTCGTCTATAGATAGGTAGCGCCCCCGCTGGCCGGCGGGGGGTATCCGAAGGGATTTCCGCAAGGAAAAAAAAAAAAAAAGGTAGTCATAATACGTATAATACGTGCATAAAAACCTAAATTATTTCTTAGTAAAAAAAAATTGGTTTTAGTCTGAAAAATCATATTAGGTTACTGAGCCACAGCAACCAAAAGCTAACCCTATTCCAATATGAGTAGCATAATACTAAGATGACGATCACCCGTAACGGCTTAAAAAACTAAAACAATATTATTGATTGCGGTACCGATTTTAGTGTTCACGAGAAATCGATAAATATGTTCGGATTGTATGGCATTCGATTCTCGCTTTAGGAATGATTAATATTCCTGATCTGCAATCTGCCACCGAATTCCACTACTTTACAGGTAGTCAAGTCGTCGCATTAAATTACAAGAGTTTTATTAATTTTTTCATATTAAAAGAAAAGATTTTTTATACCACGATGGTATTTTTATCGCTTTTGATAGAATGATAAAGACATTCACAAAATTCAATTAAAAATTTAGCCTTTTAAGATATACAGGTGATTTATTTTTTAAGTTAATTTTTATTCCTATAAATCACGTGATGTGCAATTGATATGTTAGGGTTCTAAACGACTCGTTGCGGTCCTGGGTGTGGACGTTGAAAGAGACGACGGAGAGGGAGCGGGAGAGAACCCTGCCCCTTGAGTTTCGCAGTCTGCGGCGAGGACGCGGATGCGGTCCTGGGCGTGGACGTTCTCTCGTTGGAGACCATGGTGAGGGTCGTGGTCTCCGACGGGAGCAAGTGGCACGCCGCCACCTCTTTCTGCGAGCAGGTAATGCGCGCGAAAGAGACGGCGGAGAGGGAGCGGGAGAGAACCCTGTCCCTCGAGTCTCGCAGTCTGCGGCGAGGACGCCGCAGATTTATCTACGCCCGGGACTACCGACCTCCATGATCGGGGCCTGAGGACTGCAGTTGGCCGACTCGTCGTCCTTACAGAAGCAGACCGTGGCGGAGGCGTGCCGTGTGTGCCCTACACACGCCTGCCAACTCACCGACGCGGGATAAAACCCGACCCCACCAGGCGAGGCCGCGGTGGCGGCCAAAGTCTGACGGTAACCCTGGGGTTATCCTTTCGAGGGCACACCCGGGGTGCCCGGCAACGGACACTTGGGGAGAACACCGTGCGGTTTTAGTCAGTTCATGCCCGACATAACCACCCCCGCTGGCCGGCGGGTATCCGAAGGGATTTCCGCACGTAAAAAAAAGTGTTCTAAACGATGTGTTTTGCCAGATATTTCTTCTAAGAAATAAATGGTATCACTTTTGACTCGAAATTCAGCAATATTTTATAATTTGCCCTTCCTGCTTCCCATTCATCTGAGTCCGGTGAAATTATTTTTTTAAACACAGTAACACTAGTAGTAGCTTATAATGTTATAATAATAATATGTTATATAATATGTTAAAATATAATAATAAATGTTATAATAAATAATATAATCTATAATATTATAATAGTAGGCATGAAAAATCTGAATCATTCTGTATACAGTACTCTATTTATAGGTTACGGGAACTTCATTTTATAATTCTTCACTGTATTTATGTTGAAATAATAAATAAATAAAAATATTTTCTTTCTGTCAAATATTTTAACAGTAACAATCATTTTGATATCAATATGGTAATTACATTTTGGTGGGTGGGCGTATGGAATCCTATTAATATCTTCAGGGCTCACGCCAACCTCACCTGCTAACCGCTCCAACAGCTGATCAACGGATAAGGTTTTAGCACAAGTGTTTCTTTGGAGTTGGGAGGTCAAAAGGCAGTAATTTCCGCAGTAACTAAAACTATCATAAAATGGAAAGTGGACCCCGGGTTCCGAAGCGAAAGCGAATGCAAGCGGGATGATGGTAATGATGGTGGTAACATTTTGTTTCTAAGATGATGAGTACTGCTGCCCAAACTAGGCCAATACCTGCATTATCAGAGGCAGTGTTCAGACGAACTACGATACGTTTTATATTATAAGGATGAAGTGAGCTTACAGTTTCTTTGAAGTAAGTACAATAATAGTTAATTTCTAAAAATTGAGTTATACACATATGCATATTTCGGGCAAGCCTCACTTGTTCGAACCTGCCAGGAACCCATTATTGTTGAGTAAGACGTCCTAACGCATCGGACATAGGCATCAACGTTATACACTACCATTCAATGCGATATTTGAATACTAGAGGTACTCACGAGTCATAATTCTGAAAACACGGTTATGTTAATAAAAATAATCTATGTTATTAATTAGAGTTGTTCTACTGGAATAAAATCCTTTTTGTGTGCTCCTTAAATGATATATCATTCAAAAAGAATTTGACAGCGGTGGGATTCGAACCCACGCCCTTTCGGACTGGTGCCTAAAACCAGCGCCTTAGACCACTCGGCCACGCTGCCTGCAGCAAATTTGATGAAATAAGTATTCCATATCACTATTCTTCATACACTAAGCTAATTACTCCTCATTACAGCACCCGGCTTTTATGTTGGCACGTTGGGAAGAAGAGTAAGAGTCCGGTTAAGATCAGTTTTGGAGAGCGATCTGTCCGTTGTACATCGAACTGGGCCTCGATTCTGCTATTTTAATGATGAAATGAGTATTCCATATCACTATTTTTCATACTTTAAGCTATTTACTCCTAATTACAACATCCGGCTTTTATATTGGCACGTCGGGAAGAAGAGTGAGAGTCCGGTTAAGATCGATTTTGGAGAGCGATCTGTCCGTTGTACATCGAACTGGGCCTCGATTCTGCTATTTTATTTTAAAGCAAGCTACTGTCATATCATTGTCACTGTAAAGAATGCCATTTAATTTTAGACGTTATCTATGGAAATATCTCTGAACTAAACTCAAATATTCAACGTTTTATTGTAATAATGGGTACATAGACGTATGGTAATGTGATTGAAAGATACTTGGATTTAAGAAATTTTTTTTAAAGAAAATAATTTACAATTAACAATTAAACAATTAACATTACCGGTGTCGTACCAGTATCGGTGATGATGCAGAGGAATTCTAAGACGCATGTATGTAAACATTTACCTGTCTTTTAGGTTTAGTTTTCTTTAGAGTTGTATGTAAATAGTTGTACACAATCATTTTAAGTTATTGTTGTGATGTGCTAATTGATATTAGAATGGCCGTCGATTTGAATTTTTTTAGGCGGCAGCTATTTAACTGTCAAAAACAGCGTTTCATTCATTCTTACGCCGCGCCGGCATCGATTATCAAACCGACGCGTCGGTTTGGAAAATTGGGCGGTACAAAATGGCCGTCGACCTTATTTCGACGGCTGTGATATCGACGACACTTGGGCGGTAGGCCCACGTAAGACAACAAATATAGAAGCGCTAATTTCACACTGTACTTAACAACCTTGGTGGCGCGTTCGTCTAATGAGTGGTCGTTGTCTTCGTCAAGACAGAGATCGAATCCGAGCGAGGCCCAAGAAACACTTTTTGTCATCATATAACTTTTTGTAATATTTATTATATTTTGTGCCATAAATCTATTGATATAGAATGGAAATTAAACAAAGTGCATCTATTAATGAAAAAAGTGAAGAAGAAATAGCGAAAGAAAATGAGTGAGTACGTTATAAATATATTGGCGATGATGGTTCTGGTAATAATGATGGTGAAATTATGGATGGAAGTTGATTTTTCTGAGAGATAAACGTGAAAACGTTTGTAAAATAATAATGTAAAATAATTGTAATAGTTCTGAAGTGTTAAATTTTTAGTGTAATATAAATTGTCATGTTTGTGTACGATAGCGGAATAAATGAATATTGTATGTTACCACATAAATTATAGTACTTTTATACTGATAATTAAAGCAATTCGTGCAAAATTATTCCCTAACCATTCCAAAATATCAAAAATGCACAACGTTAATATTCAAGTTTTCACTTCTGCCGGCACTCCCGGAGTGCAACCCGTCGTTTTTTTTGCAGAGTTTCATTGGAATGACAGTGGCTTGCTTTAACATAAAATATCATAATTGAGGCCCTCATAGTTTGATACCTTTATTTACGTACGGAAATCCCCTTGGTTACCTCCCCGCCGGCCAGTGGGGATGGCTATGTCGGGCTTGAACCGACTAAAACCGCACGCCGGCTCGGGTCTTCAGATGTTAGGTGGTCCAATTTCTCTCTGGGCCATCTACGGCTTTGAGATGGCCCCCACGGGTGTGGAAACCACCAACATGGGTGTCCCCAACCTGGCCCGAGGAGGGGGGGAGCGCTTTGCTCCGCCGCCCCGGCCTGCTTTTAGCTGGGTAGACAGATGGCCTCATCTGTCACCCCCAGGCCTCCGCTCATGGAGGACGGAGGTCGTTGAGCCTCTACCGGCGTCTGAGTTGAATGCGCCACGCGGCGACCATGTTGCGGACTCGGTGGACCAGGAGTATTTTTTTTTTATTGTTAAGACTCGTCAATTTGACTTCACCTCGCCTGATGGTAAGCTGAAGGTAAAGCCTCAGGAAAGAGGGTCACCATTACATACATGTTAACAATGGTGGCTCTCAGCTTGACGGCCTCATCAGAAGAGGATTGTCGTCGCAGTACGGCGTGACACCCACCGGTCCCACTAGTGCTGCAACCACAATCCCCCTGCCCGGCTATGCACTTGCTGTCCCCTGAATGCAATCGAACCGAAATTGGATTACTATGGAGGGTTTTTCGCAATCGTGCACGGTGGCCTACCACAAAATTCGAATTCGAATTTGTGTCATCAAATTTCTACCACCAGTGTATTCTAAATCTCTCCCGGGCCCGCTCCCGGGGTGGTCCCCGAAGCTCCCCTTGCCGGAGATCACCTGCGTCAGTCGGTACGAGAGGCTTCCGTATCGCCTCTCGAGTCAATCCTCAAAGACAGGTCTTAACGCCTCTACAACGGCGTACCCAGCACTTGGTTGCCCAAGTCGTTCCTTCCACTCCATCAGGATAGCCTGACGAAGCTGGGATTTCTGGGGCTCGTTTTCTTGAAGCTCAGGATTCCGTCCCAGCTCCAGCGCCTCCTTACGCCACTTGTAAAGGGCTCTCGCCTCCAGATACCATGGTGGAGTTCCAGCAAGTGGAGTTCCTCGCTGCTTCGAAGGAGATCATTTGGTACCCCTTTATTACCCTCTTGGCCGTCACCCGCTGTGGTTCCCGCAGCAGCCGGACATTGTTGGCCTTCAGGGCGTCCGCCCACACTGAGCACGCGTATAGGGCCATGGACCGCACAATCCCTCCTTAACGTCTCCTGCAGGAGTCATCGGGTTTCCTCATGCTGGGCAGCAGCCGCGGCAAAGCGCTAGCTATGCTATCCAGCTTGGGAACCAAACGTAGAAGATGTTTCCCGAAGTCCCACCAGCCGTCGAGTATGAGCCCCAAATACTTCATATGGCGGTCGATGCCAATCCTAATGCCTCCTACCATTAGGCTGGATCCACCAGGTGGCTCGCTCCGGCGAGGTCCATGACAGAACAAGGCCTCGGATTTGTGCAGAGCCACCTTGAGATCCAGCCGCCGGCTCCGCCCCACGACTTGGGCAATCGCGGTCGTGGCCGTTAGGGCCGTTAGGGTTGCCTCACGGTACATCCTGCCACACGCCGTCATAGGCGTGTTGTTCACAGTTTGATACAAGGTAAATAATGAGAAAGATTTTAGAAAATCCACAGGACATTTTAACGATATTTATTCAAAACCCTTGAGGTGGTTACCTCTTTCTTCTCGCGACCGCGAACCCCAGTGACATTGAAAACTTGCACTTTGTAGTCCGGGGTCCCCTCTAGTACTCCTTCATTCGTTCTAAGATTTAGAATAAATAAAAATAAATAAATATCCTAGGACATTCTAAACACACACATTCTAAGAGTTTGAATAAATAAAAAATAAATAAACAGCCCAGGACATTCTAAACAACGCTATTTATAACTTAAGGTAACTATCTGTTTCATATATTTTATGCCTTTTAACCCAAACCGACTCTAGTGATACACTCTCAATCGGTCCATAGTAAAAAGCTATAGGTAGATATGCTATATAGGTACTAATTTAACTTAACCTTTAATAAATTGAATGTTGAATCCCAACCAATTACGTTTTACAATGCGATCAACACAATAAATAATTCAATTTTGCGGTTCAACGATTAAATTACGACCGTCGCCAATTCTGTATGTGACAATAAAAATGCAAATACTGTCCGACGATGGCATAATTTACGATGCGCAGCCTAAGACAATAAGGTGACCGTAGACTCCCGTAGATGGACAACTTGTCTTTTTATCTCGACTTTTATTCGACAAATATTTTTCAAGATAATGTATCAAAATCCTAAAATCAAAAACTACAAAATATTTCAAATCTACGAACTATAATATCTGCATAGCTTTAGAAACTATGAGATTCCTCCCGACGCCTCATATTTCCTGAAACATTCACTCTGTCTTATCTTGATGAAGTCAACGACCTAGAACAACACAAGGAAATCATGTCACCGTTATAAAATTACATTATGACCCAATTAATTCATTTTGACGACCTCTGTGGCGTAGCGGTAGTGCATTCGACTGCTAAGCCAAAGGTCGCGGGTTCGATTCCCGCTCAGTGCAAATATGCATTGGTCTGGGTGTTTCTATGTATAATATGTATTTATTTACAAAAAAAAAAGTATTTAAGTATGTTTATCCGCATTCTAGAACCCATATGACAAGCTGTGCTTAGTTTGGATCTAGATGGCGTTGTGTACTTTGTCGTACAATATTTATTTATTTTATTTATTAATGTTTTTTACTCGCTATGCCCGCAACTTCACGCGGACGTAGTTGCGGGCATAGCGAGTATTTCGATTTTTAGGGTATTAGTTCTTTTCCGCGGAAGCCTAATTATTGTTCTAAAACTAAAGTAGCTTATGTTATGCCTTGTAACATTATCTATCTGCCAGTGGAAGTACCGTCAAAATCGGCCCAGCCGTTCCAGAGATTACCTCTTTCAAACAGACAGAAACACAGACAGATAAAAAAATTAAAAATTGTATTTTAGATATAACTAAGTTATAAGTAAGGTAGAACGGATAACCTGAAAAAGTAGCTGAGATAGACTAAATGCACAAGGCGGAGGATAGTATGCTATGGCACACATTGCAATAAGCTAATTGATTAGTTCTAGGCACTTAGATGAAGTTTTAGACTAAAATAAAATCAAAAATGATACTGTCGAAAGCTTACGTGAATCTAATAGCTGCTGAAAAGCCACCGAAATGATGGGTATAGTTTAGATATGAAAATAAAACTAAAAATCGCTGTCGTTTTTGTTTTATTTAAATAAAAAATATAGGTTGAGAAAGCAACGTAATATGTATATTTTGTTAGTTAGGATCTTGATACACATTCATTCAAAACCCATTAGATTCTCATCATTAGCGTGCGAAATTCTAAATTAGTGTTGTTCTGCTAATTATATTCATCGTAATTGCTACCTTTACAAATGCGCAAATTGGTATTTTGTTTAATTAAGTAGTCGACGGTTGTTGTGCATTTATTACTAAGGTTGAAGATTATATTGTTGTGTTTGGTATTTAAACAGAAGTCTTATTTAAAATGACTTTATATCGAGTCATTTGTTCAGGTAAGTGGGTACACGAGGAAACCCGTAAACTAATAAAGTTAACCGTGCAATTACCGGTATGTTTAATCTCCTGGCAGTGTAAGATAGAGCTATGTATTATTAATAGCCAATAATCATGTTACTTGCAATTCAAGAAACCTATTAGCAAGCCTACCTATTACTAGAACTGGCAATTTTTTTTCAAATCAGGTTACTGTAGGTCGTTGTGTTATATCGCGGTCACCTTTACATCGCTCGATTTTGACACAGATATTTTATTTATTAGAGATTTATTGGAGATCATATTGTTCTATCTTTGTTAACAATTTCATTTTTTACGACTTAACAAAAGCAAATAATAATCATACAGAAATGGTATAGCCTAAATTTTAAACCATAAAAGAACAATTGGTTTGGCGTGGCTGTCGAGCGATCAACCACCACGCCAAAGATTCTTGCTAAGTGCAAATAATTGTATACATGAACACGTCTATTTGAAATGGCCTAAAAGTTTCGGTGTATAATATATATTTACCGAAAGTAAGTTTGTGCATGTAGTTACTTACCCTTAACCCTTACCACAAGCTATGCCTAGGATCAAGCTAGTATATATAGCTAGTATTAACCCAAAATATTATTTTATTACTTAAACATTATATTAATATCTCTCTACACTTGTCCACACAAATCAGTATCCAAATGACATTTTCAAGCGTGTTTTTTACATCTTATTTCCTTCCTTATCAATTTATTGTCCACATGCTTCTATTTAGCGTCTACAGAACGAACGGCTGGGCCAAAAAATCAATTTACATGTTATTTAATGAATGTATTATGCAGATATAGTCAATTTTATTCCTCGAAGATCGATAAATCTGTGCGGGCGAGACAAATAAGTCATAACATTGGACCGGAGTAAGGACAAGGCCATAGACTTCTTTTTTGCACTCTATACAAGAATCGACAAGTTTTCAAATAAAAAAGCTTTAATTCACCAGAATTATTCTAACTTCGTTAGTAAAAATAAGCATAACAGTTTTTTAGACTAGAGAACTGTCCCTATGTGTTATATAATATTGTAACTAACTACTGCCCTGAGCTAAAATGACACTATTTTAAACGGATTCTATCGCGATTTATTTGGTGTATGATTTTATTATTTACACTGATACCGACGTTTCAGCAGCCATGGTCTCCCTATTATTTCTCACTAATACCAAGTATACCCTTGAGTGGCTTGAGTGAGTTAACATTTTTCACTATATTTGAATACCGCATGTAACAAAACAAAGACTTTTCTGAAATTTTGACTTCAATACGTCTTTTGTTGGTAGTGGGAGGTAAAAAAGCGAACTATACAGTTTCATATTACATATAACATCTACATCTGACATTTATTTAACTACTCCATTTTATTCTATACCTCCTATACTTTAAGGATCAAAGAATTCGTTACGTGGAATGAGGACAGCAGAGGAGAGAGGGAGGGAGATAATGGCACTGTTACGTATCCGTATTCACGTCTACGACCGTTGTTCATGACACCAGTGACACACTTACTTTTTATAAATTTTCATTTGAAAGTTCAAAAAGTCATAGTAAGTCCTTACGTAGTTATCTCATAGTTAGTTTTGTTAGGGATAGGTACGTCTGGAAGCAAATTATTAGCGCTGAAAGCGCGCTACTATCCAGTCACGAACAGCATTGGCCTTAGCCGGTCATTCGTGATTAGGCAGAAGCGCGTTAGTAGCACTAATACTGTGCTCCCTGAACCTTACGCTAGTAGAAGAGCTACTAGCTAGAGACAATGCTTGCTTGGTGGAAGAGCCGGCCATGCTTTTCCCATTGGCCTGCTCAGCCTGGGAACTCTTAAAGGCTAAATATGCATTATATTGTCTTTTATTTATATTAGACTAGACTGTGTACTATAATACTGATGCCCGCGACCCATAGGAATCTATGCCCAATTTCATCAAGATTCGTTCAGCAATTTTGGCGTTATTGAATAACAAAGGTATATCTATATCCAAACTTAAGCGTTCATAGTACTGAGATTTGTTAGGATAACTTAAATTCAGAAGTACTTTGACTCATCGCACTGGTGTACCAAGCAGGTACTTGTGTACTACAAATCATTCAAGGTATTTATAGGTAGTATAAGCATCATAACTATAAGTAATTCGTAGGCGGCACTACCGCTTTAAAAACACTGAAACTCGCAATTACAACTCGGGCCTTAAAGTCGGCGGTGCTTTGTACGTAGTACGTAGGAATTATTACTATTGTGAAGCATTACTCTTCTTAACTCATCGTCTGAATGAATGCCCGTGGTACATGTTGGTCGTACAATGGCCGTCTGTCCTCCTATTATTTCGAGCGGCTGCCTTTTATGCGAACGTCACTCGATAAAGGGGTATAAATAAGCGCATGCGCGCGTCATGTAGCGTGGCGACTAGTGATTGTAGGGTTATGAATCATCATGTGTCGTTCGAAATTTATCGGGTAGTTGACGGTTTTCGTGATACATGCATCTTCGGTTTGATTCAGGAAAGGATCGACAAGAATATTTTCTGAATTTATAATTTAAACTAGCTGATGCCCGCTGCTCCGCCAGCGCGGACGTCGGTTATCGTTTTGTATTCATATCTCCGGTTCTACTAAACCAATTGCAATCAAACATGCGGCAAATTTAAGTCTGACCAAGACCTTTCTAACAAAAATAACCACATCAAAATCCGTTCATTACTTTTTGCTTCCATCGCGAATAAACAGATAAACAGACAAACATTCCAAAAAATATATTTTTATGTTCATAATCGTTCATTTAACATAACCCAGGTTTTTTTTAAATATCTCTAATGTACAGACACAACTAATTCACAATTTTATAATAGTGTATAAATACAGATTAGGAATTATTTCTTCATGATAACTGTATCTAAGTGATACATACAGTATCCTATTGTTATGTATGGTGAGAAATAAACGTTATTATTAGTGGTACATCATACAGTATATATCTTGGTTTTGATTTGGTACGGCGCCGGCGCGAAGAAGCCAGCTTGCTTTAGTTTTCTAGATCTTTCTCTCTATCGTACATTGGACCGACATGCATGTTGATTCCTTTATAGATTACATGGTTAAAACTGTTTTGGTTTTTGATATATTAAAACACTGGTTTCTTTTTCGTTTTAACTAATCTACTATTTATTTTATATGACGATAACGTTATCTTCTTTTCTCTTATATATAAAAATGAATTGCTGTTCGTTAGTCCCGCTAAAACTCGAGAACGGCTGGACCGATTTGGCTAATTTTGGTCTTGAATTTATATATAAAAATGAATTGCTGTTCGTTAGTCTCGCTAAAACTCGAGAACGGCTGGACCGATTTGGCTAATTTTGGTCTTGAATTATTTGTGGAGGTCCAGAGAAGGTTTAGAAGGTGAATAAATATGGAAGTTGTTATCGATTGAGGCAGTACGAAGTCTGCCGGGTCAGCTAGTAAAATATAATGTTAAATGATTAATTTACTACGTAGGTTTATACAAGGTAATAAATTATTAATTTAACACAATTCAGGCTTGCCTTTTCAGATACGCCCCCGCTTAAAAGGTAAACGTTAAGACTGTATATGGAATTTTTCAATTCAGAATAACTTACTGATCAATGAGCCATACTTACCGTTATCGTCTTTACTTCGTAATAATTAAACCGTTCGCCACTGAAACTGTCCAAGCTTATATTACATTACCTACCTACTTACGTAAGTGAAAATAGGTTTATATATATATATTGAATTAAATTGTTGTCGTTCTTGGAGTAGATTAACATTGCTATATGCTATGCGATCTTAAAATTTGTAACCTACTAACGCAAGTGCGCATGTTAAAGCTATTTATGTCGATGCATTAATAGGAAACAAGAAGTGGTATACTTTTTTGTTTTATTTTATTTATTTATTTCTGGAAGGTTTACAGATTACTGCCGTTGCGTGAAAAAATATTTGGAAACAGTTAGGTACTTATTTTAAATCTAGACAGCAATCCAAATATAGCGTACACAACGTGATAAAGTTAAAATACATATGACACATGGCAAAAAAACAACTATTTGCCATGCTTAAATAATTAAAACACTATGCAAACACATAAATATCTACCATTAAAACTACATTTGTAAATAAATACTTGTTGACTTGGGCACCAAAGATCTTAGTGATGTCTCTTTAACACCCTCATTATCGTCAATTTGGATATTGCATGTTTTTTATAGCCCAAACCAGCCTCACCTGCTAACCCGGGTTCAGAGGTGATAGCTTCGGGTGCAACCGAGATCGACGCTTAGATAATGGTGATGATCCAAATTTGAAATTTATGATGTTCTGATAAAGAACAGAACAGCAATACGCGAAATAAATGCGCCTATATTACGGTTTAATCGGTGGAAAGTCGTTTTTTCCAGCATGAATGCTAGCTTATAACCTCTCATTTCAAATTAAATCTAAGAAGAAAATTCTGCATCTCATATGGTTTGTGAAGGCACCTAACTTCTTCGTTTCTATTTCCTTTAAAACTACGCAGGTTAAAGCCGAGGATCATGTAACAATCAGTCAAAATAACAATCAATTTCAATCCATCAAACTCAAATCAATGAGTCATACCACCAACAAACATGATCTACTTACAAAATTGTTATATGACTACAAAAAGACAATTAATTCATTTTTGCTAAGTCAACGGCCGCCCGCTGCTTTGGCACAAACGTACCGACTCATGTCGGTGGTCGCGTCGAGACGCGACATTATTTGCGAAGTGTCACCACCAACGTTGAACGACAATAACATTCAAACCTTAAAAATGCACACCTACAGAGTTAATCACATCACTCTTCTATTAAATACAATAGGGTTCATTTTTCCATAGCAATTTTACACATCGAAGGTAAGCGTAAGGTTGTATTATATTAAGTAAAGGCTATAAAAGCACCCTATCGGTTTTCCGCGTTATGTTGTTCCAAGAACATGTATTATGTTCGTATTTTGGCGACGTGTTTGTCTGTATGTAGATAAACGAGTAAAAATTTTGTCGGCATCAAATAGTGACTTCCTGTAGGTTCCACATCCGGACGAGATAGGGTTTTCACAAATAAGAGAATACGGAATGTAGAAATGTTCGTTTGTATGAGATAAGGCGGATTTGACCACGCCGACATGTTTAAATGAGCACGGGTACATTGACAATTCTAGAACAAAATATAAATTATGATTGTCATAAGCATATACACATAACGTCACGTGTAAAGATTGCCTGAGGAACACATCTGCGGTAGCCTTCATGTCCTTGACATCGCATATAAAAGGCAGGTGAGTCGCTTTCGCTAGTCGACCACGTTATGGGGCTTCCAAACGATAGAATTTGATTGCCTAAGCAGATTTGCCAGTTTCCATCGATTTGTACATTGTAGATTAAATCATCTATCCATGCCTTAAAGGCTTCCACACGATACAATTTTATGACCAGTCAATCTGACTAGATTGACAATTAAGTTGTGTTGTGTGGATAGGAGATTTGATTTATAATGTACTTGTCGATAGAAATTGGCAAATCTAATTGGACAATCAAATTGTATCGTGTGGAAGCCTCATTATGCAGCAACTGCCAGACTATGTGGATAACAAATGTCTGGTTGCCTCTGCTGGGTCCGGGTAGGAGGGGTAGACCCAATAAGTGCTAGCTTGATGTCATAGAAGATAATATGAACGCATATTATATCGAATGTTCGTAGAATCAAACTGGTAGTTTTATAAATGATATGTCACACTATACCTTGCCTGGTAATGGAATCCTATATGTTTTCGATTACTAGCAGTATCAAGAATAAAAAATATTGAACTGTGATGGAAAACTTAAAATGATAATGAAAGCGATAGTCGAAATGTGGTATTAGTAAAGAGTTTACCTTTTGGCGAATGTAAACGATATTAGCAAAATTCACCTTCTACTGTAAATATAATTTTACCTTTACTCTGTAAAATAGAGAATGCAATTGGAATGAATAGGTTTAAACTAGGTTGTGTATATAGGTGAATTCAGACAGCATCCGAACGTGTATTTGAGTAGTCCACTCATGATGTTATATTATTTAAAAGAAATAACTCAAAAACACAGGCACAACATCGTTCATATACTAGTCCTTTAAAGAAACCATAACATTTATTGTACAAAATTACATAAAACATAAGGCATCGTGAAAAATCACACAAATAACGTCTGGAGACTCGGATTACACATTGAAACGCATTATATCGTTGGCCAAAGTATCTTTTTACGTCTTAATGTGTTCACGGACCCTTATTGCGGAGTTTTACAATGTTTGAAGTACACACATTAAATATAAAATCAAGCATAAACTTCATAAAATGTGCAAACTCAACTTAAAAGGCCATAATAATTGTTCATAAATTTACTATTATATATATAGGTATATCTAATTTAACGTATAGTGTAGTTATAATCATGTTCTTGTTAATCGAGTAAAAATGTGTGTAAGGCTGTCTTTACACCAAAGCCGCCGGCTACAGAAAGTTGTGCCGCAAGCTAACTTGATTTATTCATCAACTAGCTCGCGTGGAACAGCTCGTTCACGCGGATTGGCACCTTCCGATTCTACCTATGTTCCAAAGTGAAGTCTTGGCCTTTCCCGGTAGGTGCGGCCGCCGGGCCGGTGGCTATGGTGTGTAGACAGCCTCAGAATTTCTCACCGTTGGGTGTAGGAGACCCCACCAAATCTTTGAGACGCAAGCCAACCTCACCGACAAGCAGGTACAACTGCTGATTGTCAGACGAAGCACTGACGCTTTTTTTTTTCGGGGTAAGGGGGTCAGACGGCAGTCGTTCCTTAAAGGTCAACATATACCAAACATAGGCAGCGGGGGAGATTATTTCGGAGAACCGACTAAAACCGCACGCTGTATCGGGCCTTCAGATGCCGGGGGCCAGTACAGTGTACCGTGGTGTAGTCGTTATCCAATTTCTTAATCGGATACTGCATTCACTTTAAGCATTTCACATTCTAAAGGACTGGACAACATGCGAGTGATGCCAATAATGCTGTAGACTTCTATGACATAGATCACCGATTACCATCCGGGATAGTTGACCACCGCATCACTTATTGTTTACCATATATTACGTTAAAGAAACTCGCGACTTTCTTTCCTGAATTGATATTTATTATTGAATTAATCAAACATTTTATATAGGTAATCTAGCGAATTTAGACGAGTAAATCGGTAGAAATGTAGATCGAATTTTACGCCACTGCACAAAATCTCAAGTTAAGCAAGGTGGTATGTCATCATACTATTTTTAAGTAAAAATTTTCCATATTCAATTAATCCAATCGAACAAAGTCTAATAACAATAAATAAAATCCATTAAGGTTTTTGCATCGAAATGTCATCAATGAACAGGTGGTGTCATATAACAAATCTTCCAATAATAGGTATAATATATTATGTTAGTTCATTTTTCGCCAGCTAAATCATCATCATTATCAAATCAGCGAGCTTTGACTATCTTAATTTGTGTTTCGACTCGTCTTTACAACGCTTGTTTCACGGTTTTTATATCGTAATTTGATATTATGTAGATACAACACATTAGAACACAACTAGTGTATTAATTTCATCCAAAGTAAGAATATAGGTGTCAAAATATTAAGTATAAATAGTTCAAATAAATAATTTTATAGGTAGCGACTACCTATAAAAATCAGTCCGGGGGGAACGGAATCGGAGCGGCCGGTACACCCTGGGCGGCGGTCAATGGCTTCCCCTTCACCCCTTCATAGGGTTGGCATTGATCGTCGGCCAATACCCAACGTGGCGGGAACACATCGCTCTCCGTACTCCTCTGCTTTCAGAGGAGACAGGATGAGCGATGCTGTTAGTGGTGAGATGGCCCAGGGTCAGCCGGGGTGCGAGGGATATGCTCTATGGGTAACCTTAAAAAAAAAAAAAAAAAAAAAAAGGTAGGGACTACCTTTTTTGGACTACCTACCCACAAAATTAATGGCACTAAGCACGCTTTTAGCCGTGTCTAGGCGAATAAGGCCAAGCAACACGTATCCCCGGCAATATCAGGAAACTCCTTGCGATGTTGCCAAACTTCATCCGACAAATCCCTTGACATGGTATGTTAGATTTTACCTCTTCCGGTAACATAAAAATTTCGACTAAAGTGATGTCGTCTGATATAGCCGGTAAATGTAATATTTGCCAGTATATATGAGCCTGCTTCACTGGAGACCCTCTCACATGTAAGGAGATAAGGCCTGCAATAAGCCGTATAGCCTCCTGTCCCAATTTTCCTATATTATTCCCTTCCTCTTTTGGCTGGGCGGTCAGACGGAAGTCGCTCCCGTAACAGCCAAAATAGGCCATAGCAAATTATGGATAAGGAAAGAAGACACCGGTCTCCAAAGTGACAGCCTCGGATGCAACCGGAATCATTGCTAAGAATGATAATGAAATAATTGTGCATACGGAAATTTAGAAGTTAGTACCTACCTACTTCTGCTTAACTAAAGTTTCCGTCCAGTTACAACGATCGTGGCTGAGCTGACATAACTCGTAAACATGATTTTTGCAATTCAATCGAAACGATAAATAAACTAAAGTAGAGCTTGGGATCCATTGTTTAAAAAAACATATTTCATACAATTAGTAGCCGTCACGAGTGATCAGTACACGATTAAATTATTTAATACATTACTGAATTCAATTATGCAACTTTAATTATTATTATTTGATGCGGTAACTAATAGTGTTCAAGACATACAGTCAACGCCAAAGTAAAAATCTGAACGAAAATGACAATCAAAATTCTAAACTAATTTAGTGGAGCCCATTTTCATTTAGAAGTATAAATTACTTGTTGCAAAAACTTATTTTTCCAACCTGAAAAAGGTCTTTTGACGCTAATAGTACGTACAGTGAACGACAAAATATGTTAACACTGAAATATTTACCCGAGTCGGCTAGGGCCAGGGCGGCGAGAAGTGTCGTGCGGTGTTCCACAGGGGTCGGTCCTACGGCTACTACTGTGGAACATCGGATTCGACTGGGTGCTGCTCGGTCCGTTGCTCGAGGGTGTCAGCATAACTTGTTATGCTGACACCCTCGTGATGGCGCGGGGAGCAACGTACCGAAGCGCGGCACTAAAGGCCACGGCTGGGGTTGCTCAAGTCGTGGGTCGAATACGGCGGCTGGGACTCGTTTGGTGGCTCTCCAAAAATCCGAGGCTATGTGTTTTCACGGGTCTCGGAGGGGGCCACCTGCGGGAACCAGCATAACCGTAGGGGGCGTAAGCATCGGCATCGAGCCCACGATGAAGTACCTTGGGCTCGTCCTCGATAGCCGATGGGACTTCGGACCTCATCTCCGAAGTCAGGTCCCGAAACTGAGGGGGGCTGCAGCCGCGCTATCGCGGCTGATGCCCAACGTTAAGGGACCCAACGCCCCCACTAGGAGACTGTACCTGGGGACCGTGCGAAGCATGGCCCTATACGGGGCCCCCGTATGGGCGGAGACTCTGGCGGCCCGCAACGTGGCTGTTCTAAACAGCCCGTTAAAGGCGATGGCCGTCAGAGTCATCAGGGGGTATCGCACGATCTCCATCGAGGTGGCATGTCTCCTAGCCGGGACCCCTCCTTGGGACATAGAAGCGAGAGCCCTTTCGGGGCCTGAGGACAGCAGTTGGCCGACTCGCCGTTCTTACAGAAGCAGTCCGTGGCGGAGGCGTGTCGTGTGTGCCCTACACACGCCTGCCAACTCACCGAAGCGGGATAAAACCCGACCCCACCAGGCGAGGCCAAAGTCCGCCGGCAACCCTAGGGTTATCCTTTCAAGGGCTTACCCGGGGTGCCCGGCAACGGACACTTGGGGAGGACACCGTGCAGTTTTAGTCGATACACGACATAACCACCCCCGCTGGCCGGCGGGGGGGTATCCGAAGGGATTTCCGGACGTAAAAAAAATAAAAAACACTGAAATATTTACAAACCTTTTTTACATGGGAATACATACAACCAAAAGTGGATGTATAATCCCAAGAGGACTAAATTAATATTATTCATGTTTTATTTATTGTTTTATGAAAGGTTAAAGCTAGGAAAAAGCTTAAGCGACTTCTGTCGTTGACTGTACATGATAACTTGCAATTATGATTTCGGGCGCTTGAACCTCGTTCAATACTACATACTGACAAACATAATACTCACGCCGCCGCCCACCGGCTAGGCATAGATATGAAAAGAGAAAGAAGAAAAAAAAACGAGAAGTATTTTTTTAATATTGTAACTCTTTCAATTCACTTGAGATTGAATTAGTTGCGGATGCCCAAAACGGTCTCATTTTCTCTAGAATTATTATTACTGCTGTCGTAGCTCTGCTGTAGTACTCTATATTCTGTAGCCTAGCCTCACGTTAGTGGTAGTTAGTCCCTTTAACTAAATAAAGTGATTTAAAAACTAAACGCATTTCAAAAATAGATAACTCAAAATTTTAAAATAAATAAAATTAGTGACCTACAATTACTTTTGTGGTGCATACCAGTAAACCGGTTTTTTTTATATTTGATTGGTAATTTTCCTAAGAGCTGGTATTAGTTTATTCCAGCAAAATGGGATAAACATACATACATAGATGATATATATACTATTTGTTTTTTTTTAGATGATCAATTATAGATTTAAATCGGAAAAAGAAAACATCTAGGACGGGCCTTGAACCCGCGACCAATCCCTTACATGGGGAATGCTCTGACCAACTGAGCCACCTAGACACGTCCCAGATATTCGAAATTCTCTGATATATTAATTCCGATCTAAATATATACGAAAAGTAAACATACTAATTGCTTAAAAAATTAATTCAATTTTGCTTAAGAATGATCAATTAGTTATATGAATATAGTATAGTTCGAATAAAATTATAAACATACCTAAGTGTCGAATTGATAACCTCCTTTTTGAAATCGATTAAATAAATATTTTTAACTCGAATTCAATAAACGATTACTGTAGTACCAATGTGTTGCGGATTGGGTCCCTGTACCTACAGCGTAAACATTTCCCTAATAGTCGTTGTATCGAGTTTGAATATACTTAATGTCCATGAAATTAACGTTGGTGTAGCTTCCAACGGGACTCAAGTAAAACAAGTCCTTATTGGAGCTTTAACATTTATTTGAAGAAGTTGAAGCAAACTTTCACTCTTTACATCCATTCGTTCAGTTAGACAGGTATATTGCTTGTTAACTACTGATCATGTGCGCCTGGTTGATAAAGCGTAGATTGATGAGTGGCGGGTACTTATAAATATATTCCTGAGGGCCTGAAAAACCCTATCGGGGCCCCTAGGCAATGCAATTCTCGCAGCCCCTATTTTCTTACTTTCTTTCTTTTCTACTTCTTCTTTAACTCCTTTGGTATACTGTTACTTCAATCTATTATACATCTACACTATCTACACTAATATTATAAAGAGGAATAATTTGTATGTATGTATGTAACGAATAAATTCAAAAACTACTGAATCGATTCTATAAATCCTTTCACCATCAGAATGTGTCATTAGCCCTGATTAACATAGGCTATAAATGTTTACCAGTGCGAAGCCAGGCGGGCCGCTAGTTTGTGATGTTGCAACAACATGGTTACCTTGACGTGATGCTACAGCATCACCTCACATGCATGATTCTATGCTTTTTGCTATCATGGAAATAATCTCAATAAATAGATTAATAGTAGATAATATAGATAAGATAAGTGATGACCCAGGTCTCATGATGGAGTAGGAAAGAGACATTTAGACAGTTGTTGTAATGAAAGAAAATATTTTTGTGAAGTAGTTACAATAAACTGACTAATATCCGTGCTGATTTCAATGACTCACATTTTAATACATTCAAGTCAAAATATTTATGTTAATATTTAAGTTTTAATTTTGTGTTGAAATTAGACTTTTTTTCTCAAATACTGTATATTTGGTATTTTAATACATTAAATTAAATTTCAAATTATTGACGAGTCCAATGATGTGGGAAAATTTAACTGCAACATACCGTTATTTGTGGAAAAAATAGCAAACTGTAATTAAAAATCTTTCAGAACAGTTTTTACTGTGCTAGTCTATATGTCCTACATGCATATAGACTAGCACACTACCTTTTTTTTATTATTTTTCCGTGCGGAAATCCCCTCGGATACCCCCCCCCCCCGCCGGCCAGCGGGGGCGGTTATGTCGGGCTTGAACCGACTAAAACCGCACGCCGTCTCAGGTCTACAGACGCCGGGGTGTAAGGTTGCCCATACAGCATATCCCTCGCACCCCGACTGACCCTGGGCCATCTCCGGTTTCGAGATGGCCCCCTCGGGTTTGGGAACCACGGTGTCCCCGTCTTGCCCCGGTTTGGGGGAGGGGCGCTAGTCGCCCCACCGTCCCGGCCTGCTTCTGCTGGGGTGACAGGCTGCCTTACCTGCCACCCCCAGGCCCGCGCTCATGGAAGACGGAGGTCGTTAAGCGACCTCCGGCGCCTGAGTCGCCTGCGACGCACGGCGAGCAAGTTGCGGGCTCAGCGGGCCGGGAGAGTTCCAAATCTCTCCCGGGCGCGCTCCGCCATCTCGTTCGCGAGCATTACATGCTCGCAGAAGGAGGTGGCGGCGGCCCACGCGCTCGCGCTCCGCACCATTGCCGCAATCATGCTGCCGAGCGGGAGGACTCCCACCCCGATGGCTGCCACGAGGTCACGCCTCGGCGCCTCCCACGCCGGGCAGTCCACCAGCGTGTGCAGCCCTGAGTCTTCGCTCGCGTCGCAGTGATGACACTCAGGCGTTGGCTCCTTCCAGATCCGATGCAGGTGGTCCCCGAAGCACCCCTTCCTAGAGATCACCTGCGTCAGTCGGTACGAGAGGCTTCCGTGTCGCCTCTCTAGTCAATTCCATGATGGGCCTTACCGCCGCTATTGCGGCGTGCCCTACGCTTTGTCGCCCAAGTCGTTCCTTCCACTCCACCACGATGGCCTGGCGGAGCTGGGACTGCACGGCCTCGATTTCTCGAGGCTCGGGGTTCCGTCCCTGCTCCCGCGCCTCCTTTCGCCACTGGTACAGTTGCGAAAGGGCTCTCGCCTCCAGCTCCCATGGCGGAGTTCGGGTAAGGAGACTCGCCGCCTCGAAGGAGATCGTGCGGTACCCGCGGATGACCCTGATGGCCATCACTCGCTGCGGAGCGCGCAGCATCCGCACAGTTCTGGTCTTCAGGGCCATGGACCGCACGATCCCCGCGTAGAGTATCCTGCAGGAGTCATCGGGCCCCCTCATGTTGGGCAACAGCCGAGCCAGAGCGAGAGCTGTACCCTTCAATTTGGGGGTCAGACTTCGGATGTGCTCTCCGAAGTCCCATCGGACGTCGAGCACGAGCCCCAAATATTTCACTTGGGCCTTGATGCCGATGCGATTACCTACCACGATGAGACTGGATCCCTCAGGTGGCTTGCTCCGAGGCCCATGAAAGTGTATGTAGGTACCTATACACTTTATATGCTCTATGGGCAAACTTACACCCCGGCGTCTGAAGACCCGAGACGGCGTACGGTTTTAGTCGGTTCAAGCCAGACATAGCCACCCCCGCTGGCCGGCGGGGGGCGATCCGTAGGGATTTCCGCACGAAAAAAAAAAGAAGGTACCTACACACCTGCACACTGGCCAGATAAAAACTAGGTAGGTATTATAGGCGTAGTGATGTCACCTCCACTTTGTTTGATAGGCATGTGATACCCCCAGAACATCCATCAACGGACTAATCAGTAAGCATATACCACGTCATAAATTCGTCAAAATCTAGTTTTTAAGATCAGTAAAAAATATTGAACAATTAAATTGATTGAGAAATACCGTCTAAAAATCGAATAGATTTTTACATTTTATGACCAAATTCTGGCAAATATTGGCCATATCTGTCAACACCAATTGATTGGACATAGAAAATCATTCTGTGTTTGTCCAGTTTATTATAATCGGCAGTTTGAATGCAAATGTGAATAAATTCTATTGATTCACTAGAACTGATTGATTTGATGAAATTTTATAGGTATTCTGTTAGAAATGTTTTCGTAATCGTTCGTAATAACTTCCAAAGGTCTTTGGTTATAATTTTTGTGTCAAAGTATTTTGTACCTATTTGTAAAAGGAATTTCTAGTGCCAATTCTTTCGGTGGTCAATAATATCAATGGATAATCACAAAATAAGAATCAAATAATTGAATACAAAACAATATCATCGGAAATACTTATTTTAAACACACTCTATGGTTCTATATCATTAATAACTAGTCAATGCGCCACGACCTGAACAACTATACAAACATTACATTCACGCACATAAATGTAGGCAACAATCAAACATGTAAGTATGTAGGCTACGTAAATATTTACTAAATGGAAAGGGAGTACACGCCAATTCGGAGATTTACTTTTGAGAAATCCGGATGCAAGGATTATGATGGTGAGTACCCGTCAATTCGGGGCTATTTATTTGTAAGGTGACTTACTGAAATATTGCCTCCAAGATTGCAACGAATTCGAGAGATACATATATATGATATTTACTCACGAAGTGTATTGTATACTACGCCTGTATTGGATATGCCTGAAAGGATAGAGCGAGATACATAAAGACCTACATTTCGAACATCATTCTTAGCGAAACCTGAATATTAATAAAGCAATACTTATAGGTATATTATAAATTGAAATTAAACGTTACATTTCAAATATTCTCAAACAGAAATCGTAACATTAATACGGATTAAAAGGAGTGAAGCCAGTCCGTTTAGAGGCTTTGCTCGTTCCCACGGCAAAACGCCCGAGGCATCAACTGAAACACGACGTGGTACTGCCCGTTCTGAAACCGGGTAAACGCTAAACCAGACACTGCATTTAGATTGGTTGTGTATCAAAATACCGAAGTTTCTATACACAGTTTTTTTTTAATAATTTTAAAACCTAAAATTTTCTGAATTGTACTTAAATAGGTATTAAATAGGTAAATCTCAGAAAATGTATTTTAAGTAACATAAAATAAAAAATTAATACAATTATTTAAGATACTCTGAAGGTACCCTTCATGAAGGTTATATATATGATATTCATATTTTATGTTTATGCATTAGTATTCTTGCTTACCCGGTAAGTCGGGCTGCAAGAATACTATACAGACTAGTTACTAGATAAACGTAGATTGTACGAGTAAGTTTCGTTTCACTTTATCAACAAACCTTCTTCAAAAAATAAAGATGCAAAAAGAAATGAAGGTAATATTGACCTGATCTGCAATAAAACAAGCCAATCCTGACTATACTTACATATTCGCTAACAAAGCGCTGTACATTCTAGTTTCAAGATTCTGATACGCAATGCTTAGATTGACGATCGCGGACAACGGATTTGCTTTTTATCTTGTAGCTTGTTTCGGATCTACACGCCTATAAAACTACCCACCAATATACTTACGCAGTGTTGTCACATTTATTCATGATAAAAGGTAAAAAATAGCAATTAATTACCATATACAGTCTGTGTACATATATAACCACCACTAGTCCATTAGATCTATAGAAAAGTAACCCTTATTATAAGCAAGTAACATAATAATGCTTTTTTTTAAATTTAATATTTGACTTGATTGAATGAACTTGAACGCTTGCAGAATTTGGGGATTCGGTTTGTATTCGGTCTACGAAAATTCGATCATGTTTCTGAATTTCGGAAAAGACTGAACGACTCCCTATTCGGCAGCGTCATAATACTCATATCTTATCTCTTCTCTATACTATCCTTCACAGTTCTTATTCTCCAAATTATCTGCGGGAACGTTTTGAGTATCTTGTACTTCGGGGCAAACCCTGTCGTCTTTCCTCCTCCCTTCTACTTCATACTCCTGCACACAGCTCCAGCTGTTATGATGGGTCATTCACTGTACGGGCTGTTCGACTATGGGACTCACTACCGCACCATATTCGAGACAGTAGCAGTCTGGACATCTTCAAAAGAAGAACTAAAGAACATTTCCTCTCACAATGTTAAAGTATATATGTATGTATATAACGTATTTATATATATGTATAACTATGTATAAAATATAAATGTATGGATGTAGGTATATTATTTTATTTTACGTATACTGTTACGAGACATAGACTGTTACGAGACAGTAGCAGTCTGGACATCTTCAAAAGAAGAACTAAAGAACATTTCCTCTCACAATGTTAAAGTATATATGTATGTATATAACGTATTTATATATATGTATAACTATGTATAAAATATAAATGTATGGATGTAGGTATATTATTTTATTTTACGTATACTGTTACGAGACATAGACTGTTACGAGACAGTAGCAGTCTGGACATCTTCAAAAGAAGAACTAAAGAACATTTCCTCTCACAATGTTAAAGTATATATGTATGTATATAACGTATTTATATATATGTATAACTATGTATAAAATATAAATGTATGGATGTAGGTATATTATTTTATTTTACGTATACTGTTACGAGACATAGACTGTTACGAGACAGTAGCAGTCTGGACATCTTCAAAAGAAGAACTAAAGAACATTTCCTCTCACAATGTTAAAGTATATATGTATGTATATAACGTATTTATATATATGTATAACTATGTATAAAATATAAATGTATGGATGTAGGTATATTATTTTATTTTACGTATACTGTTACGAGACATAGACTGTTACGAGACAGTAGCAGTCTGGACATCTTCAAAAGAAGAACTAAAGAACATTTCCTCTCACAATGTTAAAGTATATATGTATGTATATAACGTATTTATATATATGTATAACTATGTATAAAATATAAATGTATGGATGTAGTTATATTATTTTATTTTACGTATAGTATATTATATTTACTTTTTGAATCTATAATTTATGTATGTCTATTGATTTATTTTTGCAATCTTTCGTTTATGTATACTTTTTTTATTTGTACACTTTGCTTCCCTCTGTTATTTTCTTTTTTCTACCTCTACTGCTCAAAGGTTTGCTGGTAGAGAACTCTTTTAGAGTTAAGCTCGCCTTTGTACATAATTTATTTTAATTGTAAAACATTTATATCTTTTTCTTTTTTTGTGTACAATAAAAGTTTTTTTTTTTTATATTTAGGACACGTCAATTTGACTTCACCTCGCCTGATGGTAAGCTGAAGGTAAAGTCTCAGGAAAGAGGGTCACCATTACATACACGTACCATGTTAACAATGGTGGCACTCAGCTTGACGGCCTCATCAGAAGAGGATTGTTGTCGCAGCACCGCGTGACACCCACCGGTCCCACTAGTGCTGCGACGACAATCCCCCTGTCCGGCTTTGCACTTGCTGACCCCTGAAAGCAATCAAATCAAAAATGGATTACTATGGAGGGTTTTTCGCAATCGTGCACGGTGGTACCTACCCGGCCGAATTTTGTGACAAATCTATGTCATCAAATTTCTACCACCAGTAAAAAGTAAGAATGAAAGTTAATTTGCGGTTTACGATTTATGACTTATTAAAAAAAACTTCTTACTAGACCTCATTCAAACCAATTTTCGGTGGAAGTTTACATGGTAATGTACATCATATATTTTTTTTAGTTTTATCATTCTCTTAGTTTAGAAGTTACAGGGGGGGGGACATTTTACCACTTTGTGTGTCTCTTGCGCAAACTATTCAGTTTAGAGAAAAATGATATTAGAAATCTCAATACCATTTTTGAAGACCTATATATAGATATATATAGATACATTTATGGGTTTGATGAAAAAAAAATTTTTGAGTTTCAGTTGAGCCCCCAAATTTTTTTATTTTTTCTATTTTTGTGTCAAAATCTTAATGCGGTTCACAGAATACATCTACTTATCAAGTTTCAACAGCATAGTTCTTATAGTTTCGAAAAAGTGGCTGTGACATACGGACGGATAGACAGACAGACATGACGAATCTATAAGGGTTCCGTTTTTTGTCATTTGGCAGCGGAACCCTATAAAGGCAGTGGCACTCCGGGAGTGCCGACAGAAGGGAAAACTTGTAAAATTACGTTCATCAATATCATCCATCCCTCCCTCCCAAACGCTCCGTCCCAAATGCTCCCTCCCAAACGCTCCCTCCCTCACTCCTTCCTTGACTCCATCGCTCCCTACCTCCATCCCAAACTTCCTCCTTCCCTCTATCCCTCCCTGCCTACCGCACTGCCCCTCTCCCTCCCTCACTAATCCCTCCCTAGCTTCCTCCCTCCCTCCATTTATCCGTCCAGCTACAACAAAGATAGCGTGGTTATAAAAAATATATATAAAAAGCGTCTCAGTGACATAGACATCTCGGTGACGAATGGTGAGATTTAAAAAAACGCGCGTTTCATGATTTTTGTTCACTCAACGCACCTTGAGATTCATTCCAATAGTTATCCGATGATGGGGTCAAACTAAATTTTTCGAGGTCCAGGCCAACCTCACCTGCATGCCGGTACACTTGCTGATTGACGGAACAAGCTCTGGCACAGGCTTGAGAAAATCGAGCCATGAATTTTCTCGTGTCAATATTTTCTAATAGCTACTATGCCAATATTGCGTTAATAATGGTTAGCTTGAGCTTACAGCAAGTAAATGATGTCAAACTGGTTACGTATCTATGCATATGACCACTATGTAACGAACAGATATCAAACACTTTTAACAACATACAGTTCATAGGTTTAAGAAAATAATAAAATTGTGTACAAGATCTTCCACTATCTATACTAATTAATAGCACTAAATTAACCATTTCAGTTCATATCTGGATCGATAAAGCGATTCAACAGCTCTATGCAAAGTGAAACATTCACGTTGGCACACTGCTTGTGCTCACTGCAGGGTTCCTCACATTTTAACTTCTTTATTAGGTCTTTGCCATTCCCTGGTAACCTCTACATTGTCTTTTGGAATATAAACCTTATCACCGCGAATTAAAATTGCAAATTATGAGCATAGTATTAATTGAAACAGTAATCAGTTACAAGTTATGGCAGAGAACTACTGAATTTGTTTAAAGTTATGTAGTTCACCGTTATAGTCGGGTAAAGTAATCCTTTCTCAATCAGTTATTCATTAGGAAATTGTTAAAAACATTATTATATTTCAATGGTCTTCTTATTTCTTCTTACATCTAAATAGGTATAAAAAATATTAATTATTAATTTATAATGTATAATGGTAAAAAGCTCTACATTTTACCAGGTAGTTTAACAAAATCGCGTTGATACGTTCAATTTTACTTTGATTATGCTTCTTAACTATTCTGTATAAATGACGCCTATGCTTACGAAATCAGATTAAGTAAATATCTACGGGTCCGGAACTGTGGTACGAGTATATTAAATAAATACAAAATTAAGATTTTCCGTCATAAAACTGTAACCGATAAATGCTGTCATTCTACTACCCACGTAGGTCGTGGGTGTTAAATTTACGAATAACCACTCAATGCTTTATAAAAACGTTACCTATTAACTATATTATGCTGCTATAACAATATAAAGTCTTCAGATGAGAGTACGTAAGAAAATATAATAGGAAATTGAATATGATAGATGATAGATATATTCAGAAGCCCACATGAATTTATAACACATTTTCAATTATGACTGGCTCTGCTCTGAGGTATTGGTACGAGACTGAGGCTGAATTTCACTTCTGAAAATCCGTATTTCGACATTTTGTGTGAAAATAATTACAATTTAAGGATGTTAGAAAGTAACAAGGGGGCTGGAAAAATTCAGTGCCTAACATCGCAGAGCCCTCTACATGGCTGAGTTCCGCCCTGCTTGATTAGTGTTGTGTTTCTACTAGTGCGTTCCTAAGGTTGGATTTCACTGACTGATACTAACACTCTGCTGGATGGCAGGAAGCTAGAGTAAAATCCAGAAGATACGGGCCGGGACCCTGGGCCATCTCCGGTTTCGAGATAGACCCCTCGGGTTTGGGAACCACGGTGTCCCCATCTTGCCCGGGTTTGGGGAAGGGGCGTTAGTCACCCCACTGTCCCGGCCTGCTTCTGCTGGGGTGACAGGCGGCCTCACCTGCCATCCCCAGGCCTGCGCTCATGGAGGACGGAAGCTGAATGAATGAATAACTTTACAGTCATTTTTAAACATTGTTTTTTGATGACTCCGCCTAATTAATTCAATTAAATTTTTAAGCATTTTGTATGCTTACTTTTTTCTAAAGATTTAGATCGGAAAAAGAGAACATCTAGGACGGGACTTGAACCCGCGACCAGTCCCTTACAGGGGATTCTCTACAGGAAAATCTTTACCCGTAATTATTTTTATACATTCTTTTAATCCGCCAGGACTCAAGAGCTCTAGTAACTTAGACCGGTTTCCACCAATGAGAGACGGTAATCAATTCAAAAAAATCTAGGTCATCACTGATGAAACTCATTGAATATAACATGATTACGCAGTGTGGAGGAACGGGGTGTGATGTTCCTCCAACACAAAAAGAGGGTCCTCCGACCAGGCAAGGTGATCACGCCTGGCGGGCCGTGGCCCAACGGTTGCCGTTGGGATGTTGTATATATATTATACTAGCGTGCGAACTTCACTTTCGCGATTCAAGATCAGTAGGAGTATCGAAGTAGTTCAACTTGTGGTCGATAGATGGCTGGGTGTATGTGGTATCGCCACACGCAGTTTTAATTGAAATCTCTTCCATCATTGCTGAAATCCATTCTAGTTGTTATTAGTCGCCGTGTTAAGACGAAGACAGAAGCCGTTTAAATATTTCAACAATGCTTAAAATGTTAACAAAGAGAGAGTCGACATCAATAATGTAAATAAGACGTTAGGCATGAACCGGCGCGGTGGTAGCGTTATAATGTATGGCGTCAGGTTTTATAATTAAGAGGTTGTAAGTTTGACCCTCTTCCCAGCATACTATAGACGTGAACCCAAATCAAGCAATAACCTAGTTAGGTTTAGATAGAGGAACTATTAAAGGGTAGGTAAAATCTAGATATTAGTAAAATCTGCGCAAGTAATAGTAATAGTAGTCTTTGTAAAAAAATTGCCCCCAACTGAAAGTTACAATGCTGATGAGAATCATTTGGCTACCATTAGCTACTATTGAAATAAATTCTGATTGCACTCTGAGCCCAGCTGCTCTCCTACTCCTCCTTTTTAAAATCTTTACGGGTACGACTGTTGTCGAGAGGAAAGCTTTCGCCAGAGGCTCATCCTTAAATCAGCAACTGTACCGGCTTGCAGGTGAGGTTGCCTTGAGTCCTGAACAACTTGAGTGAATACATCCTATTATAATAAATTATATCTTTGTTAAATCAACTAAAAAATACTTGCTTTTTTAGTTGATTTAACAAAGGTATTCTTAATTCAACAAATTTTTCAAGATTTCCAAATCACAGGTTAACTAAGAAATTAGTATTTAATCCATCTCTATACAAATATTAGTCACGGCGAGAAGGACCGGATATAAAAAAAATTATCCATGATCGCCTTGTGAGGCCTAATTAAGATATGTATCGAAACCCAACCCACCCCTGTTTAAAGCACTATTGTCCCTCACCTCATAAAAGAATCACTACGATCAACCGCTTAAACGAAATTGAGCCTTATTTACATAGAATGCTTAATTATATAACAAATATGTAATTGATTGTATTAAATGATAAATTTCGCTCAGAAATGATGACCCACCATATTTGTATACTTTTTATATTTACTGCTTGCGTAGGTGTAATATATAAATTATAAGCGATTGTGATTGATAGTGATGGACGATGGAAACTCGACGCTATTATTATGTTTATAATTTTAAATTGATATGTAAAGATCATGGTTTCCAGTTTGTTACTTGATAGCTTTTTCTGTAAGAGGATAGTCCTCTCTAATGACCGTAAACCATTAAAACTTATCTTAGAAAGTTTCGATTTCGATGATGAATAACTCGTCAGCACCAATCAGTCAACAGTTTCTGGCCATTCATCTGCATATGAATGTTAGTTTACCAATTTGCAATTCGATGCTTTAAAAATGTATGTTCTTTTACGAGTTTAATAACATCATCGAAAAGTACTATGTGAATGCTAAGCAACTGAATATCCACTCCCTACATACATTATTATAAATACCTACGTGTTTATTAAAGCATGTACTTCTTTTATTATAGGCGTGTGCCGACAAACTCCGTAAACACATTTGCATCCCGACCGAAACCCAGCCACAGAAACCTCAATCGATCGCAAAAAAAATTCATCGCATTATAGGTACCCGACAGCACTACCTATATAAGTTACATGTCAAAAACATTGTCTGATATTCAAATATTCATAATACGAAATTGAATCTTGAGTCTATGGCATAGGAATATTTTTGTTTGCATGCACAAGATGTTATAAGCTGTTGTGAGCAGTGAAGATTCCAATACAATAATACGTGCACTGGGCCGGCGCGCGCGCAGTCTGATCTGACCACTACTGTGCATTTCCCACGGGCAGCGTACTCTTCTATACTGCTCACTCTGTATAGCGTTGTCTCGCTTCCCCCTGATGGACTGCCGCTCTTTCGTTAAACGAAGCACTCCCACACACGCTGTCGGTATTTCAGATTGTTCTGAAGTGGAGACCGACATTCATTACGTCAGCCCACAAGTTAGCTGCTAGAATTTTGTTATCAATATAACATTATGCTTTACACACTCTACAAAGTTTTAACTCGCCTACTAAAATGACTTTGATGCAGCCTTGAGTGTGTTTACCTAACTGACAAATAAGTATTACCTATTTACATCTAACTTGCAATGTTATATATCTAATAATGCACTTACTTCTAACGGATTCCTTTGAACCAAAAGCCCCAAACCTGCAAAACATAGCGCTTTTAGGGGCTTATTATTAAGGATATCTTTTCAAATTCAGCAACCCTGCAATCTTTATGTCAGTAGATTTAGATAATAGCAAACGATACGATTTTCTGAAATCATCTAAATTGGAAATAATTTTACACAAGGAAATTAACTGCAGAACTCGGTCAATCGCAAATTGCAACAGTTGGATGATTATCAGTCTTTAGCCGCAACGCTAAGCAACTATTTCGCAAACAGATCAGTTTCAATATTCATCGCTGTATATCAAACAGGTTTTCCCTTTAAAGCGTTCAACGAAACCGTCAATTTATATAGACATTTTAAAAGAGTCGTTTTAGATAAATGGGAAACAGCATCTAGTGGTACCTCTGTAGTTGTCTAAACTCACATCAGTCTAAAGCGCGTGCAGTCGGCGTCTCCTGTCAAGCAATGGCCCGGGGTAAATCTTCATTGCGTATAATTAGAGCATTAGTTTGTAACCATTTAGAATAGAATGAATCAATGAATGACGAAGTTAAGCGATACCTTTGACACTAATTTCAGAGTCGGTTTCTGTGATAAGCGTTCAGAAAAGAGAGGAAACTAATACCTACCTAAGCAGGTAGCTATCTTATTTACCTTACCTAATAATATCTTTTTCTATTGATTTATAAGATGCCGTGATGTGAAGTCTAGCAACGATACCTACTTAAATTTTAATGCTTACCATAATCAGTCTTATTTTGAGGGAGGAATTTCCTGTTAACATTACTTCGCCAGTAAAAATCCGTTCAACAGAACTGAATGCTCACATTCTATGCAATAAATTCATTAAATAATCAAATCTCGGTGACTTAGCTGTAGAGCGTTCAATTGCTCAATGCGAATATTTACTATTATACTCAATTTAAAAAAACAGATATGTATTATGTACCTACATGTGTAGGTATCTACATATCTTACAAAATATGCATGCATACTATAATCACATTTCTTGCACATTGGGGCAGGATTCTGGCATATAGGTACATAACATCCTTTTACTTTCATAATTGTTTTCATAGATAGGTAGGTAGCTCACCTGTTGCGAATACTTTGGACCTGACACTTAAAACGTCCTCGATCTCATCTAAGTATAGGTAAGTGTAAAAAAAGAAGGTACTAACACTAGGTCGATTCTTACCGAGTGGCCCAATCACCTTCGCCTCATAAATCGGTTTCGGCAATCTACTTCATACTTCATAATTCATAGCCTTCTAAATCTGAGGGCTCGTAGCAAAGTGGTAAAGGAGTAGGTGAACTCGTAGGAAAATGCTCAAACGTTCTATTTTTTTACAAAAAAAAATTAAGTCGTTTATTACCACTGTCCCTTTGTATTGCAAAGTTGTTACATAATTAGAGAGTTGTTGAAAGTTGTTTGGGCTGTAATTTACTTGTGTTGTGATTATCTAGTGCTTAATAAGAAGTGTGTATAGTGGAGTAGTATTGTGTATAAGTATTATGCAAATAGGTACCTACGTATTGATTTTGGGTTTTAGTAATTAGAAATCTATTTTGTAGGTTATTGAGTGACAGCTTTGATTACTGTTGTCTCACAGATTATTTGTTAGCTGAGGAAATATTTTGTTCTGGGTCAAGTTTTGAAATACATGTCTTAAGTTTATGTCATCGTCCGACTTAATTGATAATTTCACCATTTTCAATTTTCAATAGAGGAAAGTCACCAAATATGAAATAGTATCCTAATATGGAATACCTTCATTTCTCTAAGACTACACTCGACCATCTTCTGTTTCATTCGGTCTACTAACCATCGCACTCACACCATCGAGTCAGTTGCGCGAACGCTTCACGTGTGGCAGGCGGGTTTTGTTTTGTTGTCGTGCAGAAAATTTTAAAGGTAAGTAATAAATGAGTATTACCAGCTGTTATGTTTGTACCTATACATAAGTGTTATACTATTTAGTATATCGGTATTATGTTTATTTCACCATTTTATGATCTTTTGTCATTAAAATATTGTGACTTGAAAAATTTTTAGAAGAGTATGAACTAGGATAAAAATCCAAATATGGACAGTCGTCGGTGTCTAATTATGGAATATTCCATAATTCGGTCTTCATATTTCATATGATAGATACTTGCTATTATTTCTTTAAAAATATATGTAATGTTTGTTTTTAGGATGTCCGGTTCACAATCAACCAAACGAAAAACCTGGGATGAAGAAAAAATGACACAAGCTATAAAATTCGTCCGGGAAAAGAAAATGGGGTATTTGAAAGCGGCACAGCATTTTCAAGTGCCTAGGACAACTTTATTTCGTCTCTGCCAAAAAGATGGACAGCCTCCAGAAGTGGCAGCAGCTACTCCATTAGGACGAAAAACTATCTTGGGCTCCGAACTTGAACGTCAGCTAGTAGAATACATACTAATAATGGAGAGCAAGTTTCACGGTTTAACAAGAATTGATCTTCGCCGTATGGCGTTCATGCTAGCAGACGAAGAAAACTGCTGTAGCAGCAGTCATGACATCTTCTCCCTACAAAAATGATTTAGAAAATAAAAATATGAAGAGACAAGAAAAAGAAAGTAACCTAGTCAAGACAAAGAATAAGAAGAAAACTGCGAACAGAAACAAACAAACGAAGAAAAATAAGGATGATAGTGAAGAAGAAGACTCTGAGGAAATAGATGTTATCCAGTTTGATGAAGGTAGTGAACATGATGAGTTGATGGACCAAGTACCTCCTGACTCTGCTGATGCAGAATGTATGTTCTGTTCAAGACTTTTTTCCATGGATAAAAGTGGAGAAAGCTGGATTAAATGCTTGATGCTCTGGGCACATTATGATTGATACTTGAATCTGTGACTTTTGCAAGTAATTATGTATGATTTATGCTTATATTCCATATATGGGTACCCCCCGCCGGCCAGCCGGGGCGGTTATGTCGGGCGTGAACCGACTAAAACCGCACGCCGTCTCGGGTCTACTGAGGCCGGGGTGTAAGGTTGCTCATAGAGCATATCCCTCGCACCCCGACTGACCCTGAGCCATCTCCGGTTTCGAGATGCCCCCCTCGGGTTTGGGAACCACGGTGTCCCCGTCTTGCCCCGGTTTGGGGGAGGGGCGCTAGTCGCCCCACCGTCCCGTCCTGCTTCTGCTGGGGTGACAGGCGGCCTCACCTGCCACCCCCAGGCCTGCGCTCATGGAGGACGGAGGTCGTTGAGCGACCTCCGGCGCCTGAGTCGGCGGGCTCGGCGGGCCGGAAGAGTTCTGAACCTCTCCCGGGCGCGCTCCGCCATCTCCTTCGCGAGCATCACATGCTCGCAGAAGGGATGGCAAGAAATGTTGGTTTTGTGGGAGAAATTTGCATATGAATCGCAGTCAGTGCCCGGCGGTGAAAGCAGTGTGTATGAAATGTAGAAAAGTTGGACATTTTGCTAGATGTTGCAAGACAAATATAGACTTTAAGAGTAATGTGGTGCAACAAGAAGTACGGGTATGTGCTTTAAAAAGCAAATATACTACATCCATATTTGGTTACTCATTTGTGATATTGTTTTTTGTGTTAGATATTAATTTGATAACTAATATATTTGATTAAAGGCTGTTAATTACTACATATAAATGACTGATTAGTAAAAACATTAAACTGATTTAATTTTTATGAAGTTTTTTTTATATCCCAAAAACAAAATGGTATTCCATATTTGGTGACTTTCCTCTATTGTAAATTCAGCTAGTAAACATGTTTAAACATCAAAACATTTACTTAATTGTTTAAGTTTGCACGAGTTCGGCAGTAGGAGAGAGTGAGGGAAATGGGAACCACTTAAGGAATAAGTTCAATTACTGTTGTCTGAATGAAGATTGTATTCATTTTCTTGGTATTTGGAACACCTATACCAAAGAGCCTTCAGTCATCTCAGTTCAGTCATTCTCGTCATCAAGGAATCAAACTAAACATAACGTTTTACCTACATAATCGTAATTTACAAAAAAAGTAGCTTAAAACATAAAAATACAAAACTTTAAAACATAATTTAAGGCATATAAAACTAGTGCTATTTATCGATAAAATATCTACTTAATTGAAATAAACTGGAGTAATGAGAACCAGTTGGTTCCTATTAGGTACCCTAAATGGTCGTTTCCGAATTTCAACAATATTGTAGAAACACTACAATATTGACGAAGAATTAACATTTTAATTTTTTAATACAATATTTAACTATAACTTTATACGCTATACCGGATAAAATTTAAAAGACAATGGCCCAAGTATCTACTTATATTCCGTCCTCGTAGATTGTTGAAAATTACAAGAAAGAAAACCGATATGCGTCTGATTTGTTTGTATAAAGTGCACACCGGCGAGCGATGCGGCCGTTGGCGTGTGCCCTTCCCGCGCCCCTTTACCCTTCTCAGCCACCAGACGCATTCTACAGTGTATAGTTATATAAAATGATGGTAACTTTAACCAGAAACCTGAAAACTCTCAAAAAGTTACTCTGTTAACAATGAGATCTTTCCTTAAGTTTGCCGTATGTTATTACTGCCCAGAATTCATAGAACTCATTCCTTATTAGCGACACTATCGATTGGCGTAATAATATCTACAGGTATGCTTTTTTTTCAATATTCTTCTTTCCTTTGGAAAATTTTCACCCTTCGTCACCGCCTCCAATTGCATTGCATTCTGTTAGACACTGTGCATATTGCATGGCATTCTGTGTGACGATGATGGTGTGGTGATGGGCCAGGTCTATAGGTACCTACTATAGAAAATGGGGTGCAAAAGTCACTGCAGGCAGAGCTCCGTACTTGCTGAAGGCTACTTTACCCGGAGAGATACCTGAACCTCCAAAACTGCATAGTTAGCGACCTAGTCCTTACAGCTTCGGTTAGCGTTTGGTTAGGTTCGGCAAGTTGTTAATTTTTTTAACGAGTCCCTTGTTACACTTGGTCAACTTATTAGATTCATATTTAAAAATTAAACAATTTTTACTCTGGTTGTCCGTGGTAAGGATAATGAAGTCAAAGTGGTCCGTGATCAAAATAAAATAATAAGCCCCAATTTGATAAGTTTATCTTGTTTAGTTAAGGAGATCCTATGTCACCTTCCTACTCCATCTTCAGGCCCTAAATGCCAAAATATAACAGAGTGTTTGCCAAGACAAAACAATTGAGCCCAAACTCGATAGGTTTAACTCATTCAGTTCAAGAGTAAAGGAACTCCCTAAACTCCATCTTTAGACCCTGACTATCATGTAACACGAGAAAGTTTGCTAAGACAAAGCAAATAAGCCCAAACTCGATAGGTTTAACTTATTGAGACGTTCCTGTGGTCAGACCATGCAAGTCCATGGTACCTTTTTTTTTTTTTTTTTTTTTTTTCGTGCGGAAATCCCCTCGGATACCCTCCCGC
This sequence comes from Cybosia mesomella, assembly GCA_946251805.1. Taxonomy (NCBI): domain Eukaryota; kingdom Metazoa; phylum Arthropoda; class Insecta; order Lepidoptera; family Erebidae; genus Cybosia; species Cybosia mesomella. The sequence goes on from OX276406.1 coordinate 10,225,036, forward strand.
CGGCCAGCGGGGGCGGTTATGTCGGGCTCGAACCGACTAAAACCGCACGCCGTCTTGGGTCTGCAGACGCCGGGGTATAAGGTTGCCCATAGAGCATATCCCTCGCACCCCGACTGACCCTGTACCACATTGTTGTACAGGGTCTGAAACAAATTGTACCCGTATTTCTGGAGTAGAAAGTGAAAGAGTACTTTGTAAATTTTGTAATATACGGAAGAAAGTTTTCGTGGTTTACAAATACTTTTGTTTTTAAATCTATTGGTAAGTTCTCTTTTTATTGTTTTAATCGAAGAAGCTATATACCTATACTTATACCTTGAAAAACCAATTTTACTGATTGAATCATCATTCATTCATTATTTATAATCAGCGCCCTTCCCAGCCTTTTGGGTACCTAGGATAGGAATAAGACGCTTTTTAAGATTGCTCATAGAGTCATAAGTTAATGCGCATGAAATCGACGAAAGGTACTTTTTTTTCTTTTTTTTTTCGTGCGGAAATCCCTTCGGATACCCCCGGCGGTTATGTCGGGCATGAACCCACTAAAACCGCACGCCGTCTCGGGTCTTCAGACGCCGGGGTGTAAGGTTGCCCATAGAGCAAATCCCTCGCACCCCGACTGACCCTGGGCCATCTCCGGTTTCGAAATGGCCCCCTCGGGTTTGGGAACCACGGTCTCCCCGTCTTGCCCCGGTTTGGGGGAGGGGCGCTAGTCGCCCCACCGTCCCGGCCTGCTTCTGCTGGGGTGACAGGCGGCCTCACCTGCCACCCCCAGGCCTGCGCTCATGGAGGACGGAGGTCGTTAAGCGCCCTCCGGCGCCTGAGTCGCCTGCGACGCGAGGCGAGCGTGTTGCGGGCTCGGCGGGCCGGGAGGGTTCTGAACCTCTCCCGGGCGCGCTCCGCCATCTCCTTCGCGAGCATCACATGCTCGCAGAAGGAGGTGGCGGCGGCCCACGCGCTCGCGCTCCGCACCATTGCCGCAATCATGCTGCCGAGCGAGAGGACTCCCACCCCGATGGCTGCCACGAGGTCACGCCTCGGCACCTCCCACGCCGGGCAGTCCGCCAGCGTGTGCAGCCCTGAGTCCTCGCTCGCGTCACAGTGATGACACTCAGGCGTTGGCTCCTTCCTGATCCGATGCAGGTGGTCCCCGAAGCACCCCTTACCGGAGATCACCTGCGTCAGTCGGTACGAGAGGCTTCCGTGTCGCCTCTCTAGCCAATCCTCCATGATGGGCCTTACCGCCGCTATTGCGGCGTGCCCTGCGCTTGGTCGCCCAAGTCGTTCCTTCCACTCCACCACGATGGCCTGGCGGAGCTGGGACTGCATGGCCTCGATTTCTCGATGCTCGGGGTTCAGTCCCTGCTCCCGCGCCTCCTTTCGCCACTGGTACAGTTGCGAAAGGGCTCTCGCCTCCAGGTCCCATGGCGGAGTTCCGGCAAGGAGACTCGCCGCCTCGAAGGAGATCGTGCGGTACCCGCGGATGACCCTGATGGCCATCACTCGCTGCGGAGCGCGCAGCATCCGCACAAGTCCATGGTACCTCATTATTGCATTGTCATTCAAACTAAACATGTATGCAAAATTTCTGCTCAATCGGATGTCAACCAATGCTCGAAAATGGTTTGCAAATTTTGACTGACAACATACTCGTATGTAACGAGCAGTGCAAGTTAATAAAAAATATTAATAAAAAAACGTTCGTATAAACAAGCTTTTATTAAAAAATCTGTTGTGCTAAAGCGAAAATAATAAATTTGTACAAGGGTTGTACTGATTTCAAAAGCTTGTATCGCGCAAGTTTTTGCTGTGTTCTAATTGCGATACAAGCTTTTAAAATCAGCACAACCCCTTGTATAAAATTATTATTTTCGCTTTAGTACAGATTTTAAACGGCATCCTCGGTGTCGACATCTCCAGCTATGTCCGGTACCGCAGTCATTTGGAAGACAAGGTCAAGTTGGCATCCAAAAAACTCAAGAGTGCTCAACAGGGCGAAGCAGTAGGTACTTCACTGCAGCGCAAAGACTTCTATATAAGTCTCAAGTCCGGCCTCCCATGGAGTACCTACCTACTGCTGTCACCTTTTTGCCGAGACATCTGCATTTGTCTCGGTGCAAAGACGGGCGCTGAAGATCGTCAACGATCCCGTGCTTTCAGGCAGTGTGGAACCTCTCAGCGGCAAAAGAGATTTTGCCTCTATGTGCATGTTCAACCGCCTATATAATGGTATGTGTTCAGAAGAATTGCTCGATATTATGCCCACGGCCATATTCTAACATCGCACCAGACAGGAAATTCATCCTCACACGTTGCAACCGGCAACTGTGCGCACAGTATCTTGGTAGGTTTATTTTGTTTAGCTTAGGAGTTCCTAGGAGCACCTTCCTACTCCATCATCAGACCCTGAACACCATATCACATCAGAGAGTTGGTCAAGACAACACAAATGACACAAACTCGATAGGTTGACCTTGTTTAACTTAGGAGTTATAATGGCCACCTTCCTACTCCATCATCAGATCAGCTCCATGGCGCCCTATTTGACATCTAACCTAAACGTGTATGCAAAATTTCTATTCAATCGGTTGAGGATAACTGCTTCAAAATTCAGCTGCAGGATTTGACCCGGCGCTACCATACATACAGAGCAAGTTAAATAAAAGTTTCTAAAAACCCAAGCAATTCAGTCAATTCAGCGGCTTGGAGGTGAAGAGATGGAGACATACTGTGTATTTCTCTCTCTCCCCCTCTACTCTAGTATGTTGAACTATCTGTTCAACCGGTTGAACAAATTGGACAACTTTTCTCCAGGTTTTTCAACTTCAAAATGTAGTTGAACTAGCTGGACTGAAAATAACAATAAGTTCAATCATAATATCCTTACAGGGTTCAAAGAAGAACTACTAGGTACATATTTGGTTCAAAGAAAAACTACTAGGTAAATATTTGGTTCAAAGAAAAAAAAAAAAAAAAAGGTATTCTATAAGTAGTTATAAGTATGCATATATATTTTTATTTACATAAAAACAGATTTTTTTACAGAGTTTTTCTAATGGCAACCTTTGAACCTACAAATGGCAACTTGGGCTGATTAGGCTCTGGCAACACTGTCAACAACATAGTTCTTATAGTTTCGAAAAAAAGTGGCTGTGTCGACATATGCACGGACATAATAATCTATGGCACGGACAGGCAGACAGACATGACGAATCTATAAGGGTTACGTTTGTTGCCATTTGGCAACGGAACCCTAAAAACAGACACTGAAAACCAAATTCTGTACTCTTGGAAAACTGACGTTATATTAATAGTCAATGTAATTAATATGTTCATAATTTTCCTTCATTTGCAATTAGTGGCCAGTTATAGTGATAACCTCTTTTGAGCAATAGCTGTAGGTACTATGTTAGATAAATAAGTACCTAGTAGACTTCTTCTTTGATTCAAATATGTAGGTACCTAGTAGTTCTTCTTTGAACCCTGTAACGATATTATGATTGAACTTATTATAATTTTCAGTCCAGCTAGTTCAACTACATTTTGAAGTTGAAAAACGTGGAGAAAAGTTGTCCAATTTGTTCAACCGGTTGAATAGATAGTTGAACATACTGAAGTAGAACTCCCCGAGCCGCTGCCCAAAACAATTGCTTATTGCGCGTCGTGGTCGACCTGCTGATTTCTTTTTAATGTGAGATTTTGATACCGACAATATCTAATCCATTTAGAGTTCTTCTACAGTCAACCGATCAGTGAGATTCATTTTACCGTAGCGTAACATCAAATTTAGAAAAAAAAATAAGATTATATCAGACGTATACAGCCGTCCCATCCCAAGTATCCCAATTCACCTCTGGGGAGAAAATGATATTTCAAGGAGTAATAAAACAAACTAATAGCAAATGATTTAAGTGTAATTAAAATAGTCCAACAGTTTTCTATTCTTAACTTATTCTAGTGTCTGTAACATACAATAAGAAAATATTCTATAACATCTGTTATGAACACTTTTTGTGCTTCTGCACAGAACCATAACCTATTCATATTGACCAGGCCACTATCGCAAGCATGAAAATCGATTATACAGATCCAAAGTTCAATTAGTAAGAAAATACTATGGAATGTACTCTTATCACCGATACGTTAAAATTGTAACGACCACCTTTTATAACACAATTGTAGCACCGAGTAAAGATCTGAGTACATCAATGATTCGTTCATAGATATAGCTAAACAAAAATTGCTATAGCCCGCTGTTTAAAGAGCATATTATGTGGATTGGCACTGGTTGTTTTTGGGGCCCAATAAGGTCTTCAGTGCCCAAGTCAACCTCACCAGCAAGCCGTTACACCTGCTGATTGACGGACGAGACGAATTTCCTCACGAAGTTGAGAGGTTCAGATGGCAGCCACCAAAACAAACGGAGGAGAAGGACAACGTTAAAATGATGATGATTGAGAGTATTGTTACCAAAATGAGTACTCACCTGTAGTAGCGGGTATTCCTGTCAATGTCATATGTAACTAAGTAATTGTGACATTTTTTGACTTATTGAAACTAATCGTGGACTGATTAGTTGAGCTGAGTGAGACGAAGTCGAGCGAAAGCTCCTCATACAAGACTTCAGGATTTTCTTTGTCACAGGGAGACCTGTGACAAAGAAAATCCTAAACTACTAATCCAATCAGAACCAAATTTGGCATGCTTAAAGAGGTCAATCAGAGGAAGGTTTATGGATCTATTTTGAAAAAATTAATGCTACCACAGACGAATGATCACCGTTAAGAAAATTCCAGATGGAATTACATAATAACCGCTCGAGACACTGTGACCAAACTTTACACGCTCAGAAAGCATGTCCAGAGTTGTGACTTTCAAAAAGAATTTTCAAAATCGGACTTGCCACGGAGGAATGATCACTGTTCAAAATTTTCAAAATCTGATTCCGCAATAGCGGTCAAATCTATTGGACAAGAATCACGATGTCTCACTCAGCTCAACATTGCAAGCAGCGATTCGCCTTGCAGACCTAGTTATTAAGTTTTGGGCTTGTCATAGTGGCCGTGTGTACAAACAGAGATCTATAAAATAGCACTAATGAAAACTTAAGACCTAAAGACAAGTACACACTTCTTATCAGGTACGGTACCTGACTTTTGATTTGGCATGTGTTGGGCAGAAGAGAGTCCGGCCAAGTCGGTATGCTGTGGTTCTGTAAAGTGCTCTCTCTATCGCACAACGCAAGTCTCTACAACTTGATATACAGATTTAGATCGGAAAAAGAGAACATCTAGGACGGGACTTGAACCCGCGACCAGTCCCTTACAGGGGGAATGCTCTGACCAACTGAGCCACCTAGACACGTCCCAGATATTCGAAATTCTCCGATATATCATATACGTCTTAAGGCGACGTTGGAGCCATCTACCGTAATTCTTGCGAACTACGGAAACAATGAATAACTTTTACAGTCATTTTTAAACATTGTTTTTTTTTTTTTTTTTTTTTTTCCGATATATCATATACGTCACAGGGTTCAAGTCCCGTCCTAGATGTTCTCTTTTTCCGATCTAAATCTTTAGAATAAAGTAAGCATACAAAATGCTTAAAAATTTGATTGAACTTGATATACATTTAGAGTAATTAAAACCGGAGCTATAATTTTATTATTTGATGAACACAAAAGGTATATAACATAAAGGTATCAAACTGTCAGTCCAGTGTGCGATAGAACGCTAGCCGGACTCTCACAATTCATCCCAATCTATCAAATCAACAGTCCGGAACGTATCTATAAATGTCATCATTTTAAATCATCTCAATAAAAATAACAGTTACACAAAAACTTATTTTTAAGATTGACCACAAACTTTCCAAGAAATTAACTAAACTGAAACTTACAAAGTAATTCATATTCTTAAACTGTTAAATTTCTTTTATAAGTTTATGTCGGTAAAATTAATTTTCATTTATATTCTTTATATCTAAACGTATACTTACTCTGTGTTAAAAAGAGCTGGGTGGCTGAGCTTGGCTCAGGTTTCTTTTTGATTGTTTCAGATTTTAAAAAAAATATTAAAAAGCCAAAACCTTATCTAAATACAAATTTTCGTCCAAATCGTTAGAGCTGTTTCCGAGATAGTACAAGACATGCTCTCCACAGATTCAGATAGATGACGCTTGTGCATTTAATAGTATGAAAACCGAACGTGTCATTTTTAATGTTCACCGTAAACAGAACCGTTTCAATCGCAACGCGTCCTAAGATGACCATCGCCGGCTAGTTTGGAAGTAGACTGAAGTAGCAAGCTTACTGTAAGCTTTCTGTATCTAGAGTACTATAAATCTGTAAGTATACTTATTTTTAATCTAGCAACCTGCAAATGCCTCCTAAAGAGTGATATCAATGACTTCCACTTTTATGAAGTTGGTGGGATAATCATTAACTTAAACAACTCGACTTAGTAAGAAATAGCACGATATGTAATAATACTTACATGCTAGGAACCAAAAATATTAAAATAAACATTTCTGTTATTAGAATGTCACCTGCGCAAGAAACGCTCAAAAATACGGTTAATTGAGATTGCCTTGGTAGTGCCGTGGCATTGTTTTGTGCTTGTTTGCGTGTGAAAAATTTACCTGGGAATCATATCCCAGAGCTTACATCTGGGATATGATTCCCAGGTAAATTTTTTTGCCCCTTTTTCTGTTAGAAAATTCTAACTAGCTCACGAAGTCCGGAAACGTGCATGGTGGGCAATATGTAGTGGCATGGTAGTAAAATTATTTTTAACGTATTCTATCGCGATTTATTTGGTGTTATTTTATATTTTACATTAATCCCGACGTTTCGGTTGCTTTTCAGCAGCCATGGTCACGGGGAGACTAAAGATGGTTGTTGTCTTGTGGTTTGAAGTGTAAGTTATCTCAAAGTACCCGAACTATCTTGAATTGTTGGTGTTACTATTTACGCAGAATAAGCTCAGTTTCATGAAGTCTTGTTGTATTTAGATTTTTCTTGGAATTAATTAGGTGAATGACTGGGTCCCAAGCTGGTGGTACATTCCAACCATCTTCTCTATTAAAATTAGGATGTGTGTTAGGATTTTCTTTCAAAGGAAATACATTCCTACCAGCGCGATATCATCAGCATACATGAGCGACCACGGACGCTGCTCATATGAGTTTACCGCCGGTCTATGCTGGTAACATAGACCGGCTCTCGGTATGCCCAAGAAGTGCCGGCTTGACATCGGAAAAGATGACACGCGTGCTCTAACTACCCGGGATGCGGAAGACCAGGCGAAGTAGCAGACTGTGGGCTTCAAAGCCTCGAATGTTACCAGGATCATCGTAAAGTTGATGATAATGGTGAGTAAATTTGAACATTTAAAAATACAACGCCCACGTTAGAGAATAATCGGAGCAGCTGAAGCAGTTCCAGTGACATAAGCTGCGAACAGTCAGTACTGAATGCAAGAGGTGAACAGTGGGTGGATTAGTCTAAGTCACACAGTTTAGTGTGGCTTCAACCAGCACTAAACTGTGTGTCAATTAATTGACGTTTCAATGCCTTAATTTTTTTTATTTAAACATGAGAATAAAAACAAAAATAAAGTTCACATCACTTAATATTTTGATTAATACGAAATAGTAAATTTCAATCAAATTCTGTTGACTATATCTAAATGCAATTAACAAAAACAAACATGAAAATTAATCTCAAGTAAAATAAACAGGTGGGTTTTAGGCCTCATACGCACTAAGCTGTTACCCAACTGGCTGCCCGCAGGGTGCGGTTGCGAACTGCGTTGCGAGCACCCACTGCCGGGTAACTGCATGGTGCGTATGAAGCTTTAGAATCATACCCCATACTAATTAAAAAATAAACATACTTCCAGCATGAGGTAGACTGTTAGTGCGCTACGATTTAAGTATACTATTGGAACAAAACTTAAAAGCTAAGCTACATAAAATAATAAGCATTTACGATGCCATAAAGTTTACGTTACAAGTAAAAAAAAGTAATTAATAAACTTAACAATATTTTAATACACGTTCTAGAAACGAATAAATCGACACAATCAACGTAAAACGATGGATAATCCGAAGAAACAACCACCAATAAGGAAAGTAACCAGAATAGGTTTTACCGTGGATATAAAATATAGTCCGAGGTAACGACACCGCGCAATTGACAAAGAAGGAGAGATGGGATCATCGCAAATAAAATGGCCGGCGACCTGTACCAAAGTTGAACACACAGGTTGGAATCCGCTCTTTTAATAGTGGAAGTCCTATGACCGAGATGATGATAATCATAAAAGTGAAATTCTATTGTTTAGACGTTCAAAACCATTGTGTAACTGATGACTGCCATAACCTCACAATATTTACTTTTAGAATGACCACTGATCTTCATAGAAATTGAAAAACTAGTTAATTGGATATATTATTCTACGACATTCTACACAGCGCTGTCTAGACCCAAAGTAAGCACAGTTTAACTAACTTGTGATATGGGTTCTAGAATGCGAATAAACATACATATCTATTTTTTTTGTAAATACATAACATTGTATTTACATATTATACATAGAAACAACCAGATCAATGCGAATATTCATATTCATGCACACAAATATTTGCACCGAGCGGGAATGTAACCCGCGACCTCTGACTTCACAGTCCAATGCTCTACCTATCTATTCTGTAATTCCGACATATTAAAAAATATATTGTAATCTAAATTTGTTTCATTTACACCAACGGACAATCACAATTTAAATCCGTTCTCGAATGTGCTAAACCGTTACGGGTAGTTGGAACCCTAAAAAGTCCGACAACTGGTTTAACTACAGAATTTCGATATCGCCAATGGGTTGGGGAGGTCAGATGGCAGTCTTTCCACGGAAAATATCGAAGTTCAGTCGCTTCGTAGGGAAAAGGCCCGGAGGATGACTTAATGTGCTAAAAATAACCTAATGCTCTCTTCAACATGTTTTGTACTTCAGATACGTAACCATAACTTTAGTTAACATAATCATGGAATTCTAATGGGAATTCTATTCTAAAATATGAAACGCATAATTAAATGCATCGTAAAAAAATTAAATAGCTATATTTTATGAAATTTAATCTCAAATCTATGGCCAAATATGACATTTAATCAAATGCATTGAGTAATTTTGTAAAACAATGGAGAATTAACTTTAAAACAGTTACTTAGTAATAGTATAATCGGAATTTAGATTTTCAACAGACAGATGAATTTCATAAATTACCGGTCTTTGGTTTTGCATGTTGGGTAGGAGAAGACCTCCGGCTAAGACCAGCTTAATATGGTTTTGTAAGGCATTATCTTTATCTCCCAGCGCACATCTATAGTTTAATATCTATATTGAATAGTCAAAACCGTTCATGTTTATAAAATATAAAAACAAAATCAACAAATTAAGAAATTTTTTATAATATTATGTCTTCTTCATTTCCATTGTGAAACTCTTGGATTTGTTTCTTACCAGTTTTGAATTAATTTTAAAGCAAGCCGGTCTAAGCTGGACTCCAACTGTTATTACCGAGTTTCCCTTCGTACCGAATCAAAAGTTTTGGCTTCGGGTACTGTACATCTAACATAACTTCACGCCTGTATCCCCGAAGGGGTAGGCAGAGGTGTATTACACACCCACGATGAATATTATAAATCTGAAGGGTTTGTTAGTTTCAACTTGTGGTTGATCGAGCAAACATTTGATTGCGCGATCAACCACATGTTGAAGAACAAGTTCAAGAAGAAGCACAAGTTGAAGTTTGCTGACTGTATATAAATATATATAGTCAGCAAACTTCAACTTGTGCATGAAAATATAATCGCCGCATAAACAGTATATCGTATTTATTATTAAAGAAAAAGAATTAAATGTACTTTGGGATGACAAATGACGCTAAAATTAAATGAAATAAATGATAACATTACAATACTTAAAGTAGAGTTATTTGGCATAACAGGTGGGCACTAATCACAACGCTTTGCCGGAGTGCCAATGTTTAAAATGAAAATTAATATCACATTTGCCAAGTGGATTTCTTTGTAGCCCAAAGTTTCCTAATAATACATGGTTAAGGAAATATCCTTAACTATACTTTTATCATAGCTCTATAAAATCTTACTTCTTAATTTTTATGGTTGCGTGTTCCTATATATCAATCGGCAAAGATAGAAATGTTCAATTTTACAATAATAGTTTAACTAAGGGTATTTATTCTAACTTAAAAAAAATACCAACATTTTTGGCACATGTAGAAAATTTAAAAAAAAGGTTACAGTTATGTAACTATACAAGAAAAGTTGTACGGCAAAATCATAAAAAATCACTAACAATCGATGTCAATTTTAAGTAATTGAAATCAATTTATATTTAAATGAGTATTTTGTAGCTAAGAACACCTTTTAGTTAATTTTTACTGTAAAGATAATACATATTATTTACAGCCTTAACATATTTCTAAAGTAGTTTTTTTTTATTAATGTTCCTGATAACTCTTCCAACTGTCCTCGGTTGGAAGAACACTAGTAAGTACTAATAATACTAGAGATAATTGTGTTAGGACCGGAGGAGGACCTGTGATATCTATTTCCGAAGCTGATCGGCACTTTCTGCGTCCGAATTGCAAAATAACATAGGTAACTATTCTTTACTAGCTGCCCGGTGGCTTCGTATGGGAAATTTTTTATTTTCCTCTCTTTTAGTTGAAATTTCCAAAACCCCTTCCTCAGTAGGATAAGAGGTATCAACTGCCAACATTTCAAGTAAGTAGCCCTACCGGTTTAGGCTGTGTAGATGAGTCAGTTATATAATATTGAGCATATTATATATTCTGCAGCATTGTAGAAAAATAAACATATTTTTCAAACGAAACCCTGTTCTTAATTCTCACTTTATTGCGTCAATCAAATTGAAACAATAATATTATTTAAAGCGAAACGATCAGTAATTTACAGTAACGTTTATATAATCATTGAAATAAAACTATTTTTAACGGATTCTATCGCGGTTTATTTGATGTTATTTTATATTTTACATTGAACCTTTATATAATCATTTATAAATACACCTACTTTGCGAGCATAAATAAACCTCGCGCTTTACATTTCGGAGCTCAGAATTTACGTTATTTTTCAATTAAATTTGCAAATTAGCCACCGCGTTGAAACTAGTACATAATGCATTGTCAACAAAAAGTATCTTAGTGTATCAGATATTAATCAAGATCTCGTGATAATAAATCTATAAAATTATATTTAGAAATTCTAGAATTTAAAGATTTTACCAAAATACGTGTACTACTCGAGGAGGGCTATATATCTAAAAGATAATTTGCTTCATTATTCGTCGGATCGAATAGTTTAGCTCACCGATATTGCTGAATTTGGTACCATTGCCTTGGTCTAACTCAACCACAGAAATCAGAATATAAGCTGTCGAACTTGACAGATCGCATTCCATATGTGCAACACAGTTACTTTATAGCAAGATGAAGAAAAATTTAAAAAAAAAAATTTGCATCACACCTGAGTTTTTGAGTATTTCAATTTGTGTTATTAGGTATATCCAATGTACGGTGATTCGTTCACAAAATTAAAGATCAACCATCGATTCTAAAAAAAGTTAAGTGCACAGTGACAATACCCGATTTTTGAATTGGCATGTCTGGGAAGAAGAGATGGAGTCTGGCTAAGACCGACTTGCTTTGGGTTTATAAAGCGTTCTCTCTATCGCCCAGTGCATTTATACCACTTGACATCTATTTAGACCATAGCTTCGATTTGAACTACTCTCAGTAGTATTTAGTTTAATATTTAATGAGCACTAACGATTTTAAAGGTTACATCAGGTAACTCATCAGGTAAATATAGGAACTTTCTAAAAAACTCTATTTTAATTGAAATCTAACTCGGCGTGCCAAGTTAAAAGTTTTTACTGTATGTTTGGAGAATAGGTGGCAAGTAAACAATACTTTCATTCAATCCGATTCTGCAAAATCTTACTAGTAATACTTCCCATGAGTAGTACAATTCAGAATATAGTTAAGGCTACTAAAGATAGCTACAGTCTACAAGAAGAAAAGTTTGTCCGCTAGCGCCTCCGATGGTGCTTGATGTATGCTTTGACCTACAAGATATGCTAACTTATGGGCGTATTGGCAAGGTGCTGGCACTCGAACGGTGCCAGGCCAATTGTAATACAAATGGCACAGCTTGTAAGTAAACCGCTGGCATTGATCTGGTGTCATATCGCTGTCATCGTGGACTACAACGTAATGTGTAGGAGTTACCGTACCTTGGTTCACTTTTTGTGAGACTATTAGAAAGTCGTACCTGAAATGGGATAGAAGTTCGAATTATTTTTTAAAATTAGGGTTTATGGAAAGCTCCTCTCGTTTTGCCTTACACTTCATCTGTAGGTGGCAACGCGCAACGCGTTAGTGTTGTAAACATGAATAGGCATCAAGTGATAAACAGAATGTCATATTTATAGTACAGAACCCACTCCATGCTAATCCCACTTGTACTTAGCCAGTCATTTTGAAAGGATTTTGCTATCGCAGGACATTGAAATACGATGGTAGTGTACCAACATGTAGAATGTTACCATTCACATAGGCTCTAAGTTCTATATCAGCTCAAGTCTTACAAGAATAGAAAACACTTAATTTTTAACCATTAATACAGGAAACACATTTCAAACATCGTTTTGAAAAGCAAACTGCCAATTAACGAGACTGGCACTAAATATACACAATTAAACTCATTATGTAGAATAAAACATCATCTAACAATCATCATATTGGCTACTTAGTGAAATGCTTGACATAAAACAAAGAAACTCAAGAAAAAAACTAAATATTTAAATTAACTCACCAATCGCGTCTGGTAATAGTGTGATCTAAGACAGTCCCAGGATGTGGATTTTCCAATCCATCATGAGATTTCATGAATATTCTAGTATTGATCCGTTTCTGTACCACTATGTACGTGAGTGTTGGCTTATACTCCTGACCGAGCACTGAGAAACTTATCAGCAGTTGCGGTATTTCGTATTCCTTAAGCAGTTTCAATTGACCATCACCAACACCATCCCTGAAAGCATCCAGTTTTTAATATAGATAAATTCCTTTCATTTTTATCGAGGGCCTATCGTCTGTAGGCCTACCAACAAACATCCGCAGTTGCGGATTGATATTTTGGGCAATCGGTTCCATGGAAAACATTTATCCAGCAATCGGACCCCAAGACGGCACGTGACACTTCGTTCGGCCTTAACTAAACCCTACCGTAAAAAATCCGAAGTGACTTCATGGTACCTACAATGACCTACATACCTAAATCGTTCGTGTTTTGTGCGGGCCTTTGGTTTCGGATGTTTCCTGGTATCCCCCCCCCTTCCCCCAGTTTCTGAAAACCAACTAAAGTCTCTAAACCACTAAACAACGCTATTAAAGACCCATAAGCTCGCTCGTCATATCTAACAGACTACAAGCTCTAGAACAAAACGACACCGTGAAAAGACCCATATGTTCCGCCGTTCAGCGGGGGCGGTTATGTCGGGCTTGAACCGACTAAAACCGCACGCCGTCGGCGTTGGCGAAAACCTGGTCGTCGCAATTAAATATATGATACAACGTATTTTGACACGATTGCTGATCAATTAATTGATTACTTAAGATACCTGTAAATTATAATTCTGTCTGGTAATCTCCCGTTAGTGTGGACGTAATGTTTGAGAGACTCTACTAGGCAATTCTTGAGACTGTCTGCTATTTCCTGACCACGTTCTTGAAACACTGCGCGTGAATACCAATGTGTCATCGTCTGGTTATACGACGCTACGAACCCTGGAATAATAAAAGAACAATAAGTTTATTACAATAATGACTGCATTATTGGTGTTAAAATACGCCGTGTTTGTTTTTCAACATCAACGGGTTCGATTCCTGGCTAGGAATATATATTTCTCAAAAATCCAAAAATATAGTTTTAGTTTTCATTAAAATAGGGCCCGAGACTACTTTTCGCTTTTGCTCAGTTTCGGCCGTCCACGTCCACTTAAAAAATTCAACTTGTATACAGTACAAAAATTAACACATTATAAAACATGTTAACATACCACAGACACTCTGTTTCTTTCTAGTAGCATCATGATGCGCGTCGATTCCGATGACCATGGCTGTCTTATATGGAATATTAATATTCCACAATGTTCCACCCAGTTTGCAGTTCATTTGAAGTAATATCTTTTGGGTTATAGCCCGCACTTTATTCTGGTTCATTAATGTACGGGCATTTATAACCTGTAAAATATATTTTTTCTAAACTATAGTAAATAATAGCCTACCGACCTTAACCAACTCGCAAACGGCGAAGATTTATGAAAACAATGATGTAAGTTGAAGAAGCGAAAGGTGTATTTTTTTATTTAGTCCGTCAAATTGACAGCACCCTGTCACGCCTGAGGCTAAGCTGACGTGAAGTCCAAAAAGTAGTGGCCACAATTTCCAGAGATTGTCCCTAGAATGGTGGCCCCTACCTAGACGGCCTCGAATTATAGCAAGTGGAGACATGTTTTCTCTGCCTACAACAATTTTATTGGGATATGTCATCATTCTCCGAGCTTCTTCTAATCTAGTCTCTACGGAAAATGTATGTGTGTTATAAATTATTATGCCACAAACCTGAGATGGAACAGGATTATCTGCGCAACAAATTTTCTTTATCGCGCCATAACGATCATCCCTAGCGGTCGGACAAATTGCGACCACAAGCTGAATCCCAGATGTGATAACCCTTTTGAGAGTCATCACGTACGTGTCCGTGCGATCGTTCGGTAAACGAACAATGTCTGGCTGGGCCACGTTGATGCCCATGGGTTTGCAGCAGCGACTTAATGTTTCTGTAAAATCCTGAAAAGCAAATACAAGCCATTTTAATGTTATGCAGGAAACTATTTTGTACAGAATTACCCCGGTATCTTTAGTTGACAATTCTAAGTTCATCATCCTTTGTATTGTACAGGATTACCCCGGTACTTTAAATTGATAATCCTAAGCCTATCATCCTCAGCCTCTCCCAACTCAGTTGGGATCAGCTTTCAGTATTTACTACGAAACAGCTGAACTTCGACATTTTCTGTGAAGCGACTGCCATCTGGTTCCCACAACCCACCCACTGTCGTAATCGAAGTTCTGTAGTCAGACTTTTCAGCAAGTCGGACTTTTTAGGGCTCCAGGTATCCGTAACGAACGCAACCTTTGACGTAACCGTCGACCGCCTTGACTCATGGGTATGTATATTACTATTCGAAACTTCTAATTTTAGATAAGGAAATAATTAATTATAAGAAGTCTTACCCGAGCCACTTGCTTATCCTTATCAGTGTGCAAAAGAACCCATTTGACGATATCAATTGCTTGCATCACTGCATTCCTAGTAACTTCATTGTTCCATTCGGCATTTGGTTTGCCTGGAATTTTGACATTTTTGCCGAAGTAAAGAGTCTCAGGCTGTAGAGTACGCGCAGTCAAGTTGACAGTCTCCTTTGCAATGCTTAAACCCCAACCCGATAGACGGCTTTTGGCTGTATCGTTTTTGAGAACATTTTGAATGTACTGAAAAATATATAAATAAGATGTCTTTGCATTATCAGTCAGTTAAGTCAATGTCCATGTTCTTACATAGATACAAAACATTAAGGAAGTGATTGAACACACGGTCAATGTTTTTGCAATTTCTCCGGCCCAGGGTGGGCCCAAATTCAAACAAGACTTGTTTTATTAATAATAAAATTAACTTAAAATAAAAAATATTTCATCAACTTGTTACTTTTTTAAATGCTGAATAGCGTTGGTTCGGCGTAATCCTCGTATAGGTGGCGACATCCTTCATCAGCTTGAAGTTGGAGCGCTGATCGTCGGTGAGACCAGTTAACTGACAAAGTTCGGGAATCAAACATATCATGAAATCTGTGGGCTTTTCAGTGCCTGGCATGCGTTTTGTATCTCTGTAATTAAGAATAACAATGCTACAATGTGTCTACTAGCAACCAACCGTAACCATTTTGATTCAGTTTCTGTTTCAATTCAAACTTTACTGTAATCACATAGAGTTGTGCCCGAAATGCCGGGCGAATAAAGTCATAAGGAGTGCTCTTGTTTCGGCGAACATCCCCTACATCCTGGAGCCCCCTGGCCTGTCACGTTCCGACGGGAAGCGGTCGAACGGACTCACCTTTGTTCCGCGGAGGAGAGGTCGCTCCCTAATATATGAATACTTGCGCGCCTTGCCACCTATCCATTCCTCAGAAGACGGCTGTTGTGGGAGCGGAGTCCGTGACTTTGGGCAAGCATAACAAGTACGACATCCTTAAAGCCACAGGGAATGATTTCGTCCCGTTCGCGGTGGAGACACAGGTCCATGGGGCTCTCGAGGCCAGAGAGTGCGTGGCCGATTCGGGTCGCCGACTGAGAATTAGGGGACGCGGTCTACGTTTGAGTCAGTATTTGACCCAAAGCGTGTCAATTGCATTCAACAGAGAAACGCCGCTAGCCTGATGGGCCACGTTTGTGCGATGCAGCATGATCTTCATGATCAAAAAATGACATGTATATTTATTTTGACATGTTATTATTTGTGTCATTCATACTCGTATCATTTATTCAATAATAGTTAGTACTGCCAGTGGGGACGCCGTTTGACCAGACGGGTGATCAGCCCTTCTATGTGGAGCCATTTCACCCATTTCCCCTATAACGACAGTCATACATATTCGTATGGCAACCGGGACCGACATCTTAACGTACTCTCCGAGGCACGACAAGACCAATGCAAATACTTTTATTCATGCATACAAATATTTGCACTGAGCGGGGATCGAACCCGCGCCTCCTGCGTAGCGGCCGCGTTCAATACCACCACGCCACGGAGGCTGTCTTCAATAATAGTTAGTTAGGAACTTAATATTCCTAGTCAAAAATCAAACCCTTTGATTGTGAAAAAGAAAAAAAACACCCTGTATTATTACACTATTCGATAGTGCCGCTAATAAGGAATGAATTCTGGGAAGTGATAACATACGGCAAACTTAAGAACATATTTCATCTAAAAATAAAAATATTTAGGTTCTTTCAGGTTTCTGGTACAAGGTGCCACATACGGCAAACTTAAGAACATATTTCATCTAAAAATAAAAATATTTAGGTTCTTTCAGGTTTCTGGTACAAGGTACCACATACGGCAAACTTAAGAACATATTTCATCTAAAAATAAAAATATTTAGGTTCTTTCAGGTTTCTGGTACAAGGTACCACCGATGGAACATATCTGTTAATGTTGATTATTATTCATTTGCAACCATATTATGTTCTAAAACATATATAATAATCAACACTGACAATTAAAGTGAAGTTAGTACTATTTTACCTCCTTTTAGTACTTTTACCTGATAACTGACAAACGGAAACGCCGCTGGTCAAACTATATGGTATGCAAACACACAAGGTACATACTAACACTACTTTGTCTTCCATATTATTCATGAGAAAATAAGTAATGTGGATGTTCATAGATTATGGACTAATATGTACTATATCACTGATAATTAGATGACTTTCATCCAATTCAACTGGCAAAAGTGTAAAGAGCTTAAACTATTGCATTATTATTACCTTGATATAAGAAGTGGTTGATCCCAGTCGCGGATGTCAATGCCATAATGTTTTTTGTAATAATCTATGAAGCTGACTTGGACGGGCTGGCCATTCTCAAGTTTTTCAAATGTTGACTTCGGTGACATTGAATCGTCGATACTATCAACCCTGTGGAAAAAACATTTTTTTCTGGAATTCTTGTCTGTATGTTTGCGATGGAAGCAAAAGAATTGATGAGGATTTTTATTAGAAAGTGTTATTAATTAGAAAGAAATTGTCTTGGTCACATTTAACATGTATATATGCCGTAAGTTTAATCACAATTGGTTGAGTAGAACCTCTACGTAGGCGGAGCCGGGAGGAATAACCAGTTTATCATAGAAAAGGTTTTTTAAAAAACAAAAAAGAATCTAATCTTTTCCTGCTAATAATTTCTAGTCAACTTACCTAAAGAGTTTCTTATTGTAAGTGGTCATAACAGAGCAGCCGACCAGTCGTTCGGCGATGGCCCGCTTCCAGTTAGCGCCCTCTGCTTGGACCGTCTCTTTGATAAACGACAACACGGTCTGGGTCCGCAGTACGCGGTGCGTCGAGTCGAGAGTCAACATCAAACCTCCTTCGTACTCGTCCACTGCAGTCACGTAACTGAACAAAGTGTAAGGTTCATAGAAAATTCATCAAGGAAATAATGAGATATAAATAAACCCTAACTTTCAAATAGAGCCTATGTCAGGGTTAGAGCTGAGATTGGGTTCATAGTTTTAAAACTAGCACCCAAATTTTGTAGGTTCTGAAAATTCTAAAAAAAAAGCAATAACCGTTAGCAAAGTTTGCAAACATAAAATCTTGTACGGGCAAAATAAGATAACTGGAATCATGGAATCATAGAAGGGAGCCCTAACTCCAAGAATTACTACTCTAAACTACTCCTCTGCATCAGACTTGAGGCTTAAACTAAAAGGTCCAAATAAAAATAGAAAACAAACCCAGGCCAAACTTCCAACTTATGCTGTGGTATCTGTACAGCTGCATGTTCATCGAAATGATCTCGACCAAATCTCACGAGTTGCAAATCCTTCATAATACATTTGAATATAACATTGTAAATATGTATCATTTCACTGAGACGACGAGTCCTACGAAAGACGATCTGCAAAAGGAGACATCACATAATGTCAGTAAGTTTGACCCATATTCTGTACGAAATTTACCGAGATGCATATTTACTAAAATCAAATTATAAAATACTAGCGACCTACCCTCGCTTCGCCTTTTTTGATGCCTTGATTCACAATACGAGTATATAATGAAATAATATAAAACCATCCAATTAATGAAATATTTTTTTAGGCAAGTGCCATGGTCCCGTAGATTTTTACCTTATTCAAACCTACAAACTCCCAAAATTTACACTCGTTTTTATAAGATTAGTATGGATTTAATTTTCTCTAATTGTTATTTTCTATATTTTTATGTTGTAAAATATTTTTTTTTCATATAGTTTCAAGTAATCAACTCTAAAAATTAACATGAAAGAATAAATCAAAATTGGAAATTGTAGTTATATGTATTGTAATTATACATCAATTATATTATTTATTTCAATGTAAAGATTATTTGTAAATTTGTCAGTGTTCTTCTGAGGGTGACTGTGCATGTGTAGTTAATTTAGGCAGATGATCGAAAGTCACTTACAGTAATTCTAACTTTACTATTATCAAATGGATTCGTCGAAACCAAATTCAACGCCTCATCGGGCAGTTTTCGTGGCACGTATAACGTGGTTCCGTCGAACGTCTTATCTTTGAAATGTTGACTGTGTTCTGTAAAAAAGTAAACATTGGCCGTCAAAAGGATAAGACGACAAAATAGGTAGTAATACATAACTTTGACTCTTTCATCACGGCCCCGAATGCTGTGACGACCGCTTTATGCTGTTATGTTTTTTTTATACCACTCAGATGGCAGACAAGCACACGGCCCACTTGATGGGAAGCGGTTACCGCGGCCTATGGATATGCGCAACACCCGGGGCGTCATACTCGCGCTGCCAACCCCGTAAAAATCTCTTAATGCCCTTGAAGAACCCCATATTGTAGTCACTTGGGAAAAACCACAGCAGGGAGATCATTCCACAGCCTGAGGGTGAGCAGAATAAAGTGCCCTTCATACCTCACTGTACGCATCGTTTCCGGTCGCAATGTGTGAGGATGAATTCCCTGTCTGTGGTGAGCGGTGCGATGATAGAATGTGGCCGTAAGCATCATATCAAACAATTCTTCTGAACGCACCCTATTGTATAAGCGGTAAAACACGCACAGAGAGGCAAAATCTCTCCAAGGCTGATAGGTTTTTACACTGCCTGTAACTATGGGATTGACGACGATCCTCATGTCCTCCTGATGTCCATGTCGTCCAAGCAGCTGCCGTCAACGACGGCTTGAATACTTCTGTTGGACAAAAAGCTGGCAATCCATTCGCAAATTCCCTGGGGAAGTCCATAAGACGGCAACGTCGCAAGAAGACCTCTATGCCAGACCCGATCGAAAGCTTTTGCTATATCGCGACTGACCGCTAGTTACTCAACTTAATTCTCGATAGCTTGCGCCCAACGGTGTGTGAGATACACAAGAAGATCATGGCGGAAGCCTCACTGACAGTCGCTCAATAGATCATTCGCTTCAAGGTATCTCAGGAGTTGTACGTTAATAACATGCTCCACTACCTTCGAGAAAAGGGCAGTGATAGCGATAGGCCTGTAATTAAAGGGGTCTGTTCTATCGCCTTTCTTAGGCACAGGCTGCAGGAATGCGATTTTCCACGAATCTGGGACTTGTCTCGTGAAGTAAGAAAGCGCGAAGAGCTGTATACGTACAGGGTACAATTCTGGGGCACACTGCTTAAGCATCATCGCTGATATACCATCAGGTGCACTCGACTTGCGAACATCTAGAGACTTCAGCTCCCGCCGGACCACCCGTTGTATGATTTTGATATATAATCAGATAGTGGGCGGCATGGCATTCTCATCGTTCATTGTCGAGTTTGACGCAAAGAGGTCACCTCAAAGAGCTTTCTCCTTAGCGCCATGGTTTTTGCAGCGGTGGCAGACAAGACCGACAGAAATTTACCTCGGCAGCTTTGGCGAGTGACCAGAATGCACGACTACCAGATGGGTACCGCGCCAGCCGCTCACCAATTCTGCCGATGAACTCAAATTTAGCTCTTGCCGTTGCTCTTCTACTGGATCTCGAGACTTCAATCAATTTTCGTTTCACTTCAGCTATATTCGGATCCTTGTTAGCAAGAGCCGTGGTCCAAGCCTTATAAGCAGATTACTTGTGAAGTCTAGCTTCTCTGCATGGCCGATTAAACCGCGGGCGCTTAGTGTTGAGATCCAGCGGTTAAGAATGTAGCAATCCATGCTCGCTAGAATCACCTCAGTAACTGCTGTTGCACTGGAGCTTGGATCTTCTGAAGTGAAGCAGAGCCGCCTCTATGGGTACGAAGCGAAGAATTCTCGCAATCCATCCCAGTCTGCCGACTTATAGTGCCAACATGCCGCCATATTTGCAGAGGTGGTTGTGGCCGTACGAGAGGCACTTGCGGCCGGACGAGGCAGTGGTCTGATTTACCAGCAGAATGTCTAGCTTCTAGGTCTCGATATCTGGTATTCTAGCGATACAATGAAATACTTGTGAGAACCCATAAGTCAGGGCCCTTCCCGCAAAATCAGTAATCGAGGACCCCAGCCACACAACGTGATGAGCGTTGAAGTCCCCCAAGAACACTAAGTCCGCGGTGGGACCGACCGCTGCAGGTACTCAAACAGTTACCACACAGACCTGTGGAGGCACCGCATAGTTAT
This sequence comes from Cybosia mesomella, assembly GCA_946251805.1. Lineage (NCBI taxonomy): Eukaryota > Metazoa > Arthropoda > Insecta > Lepidoptera > Erebidae > Cybosia > Cybosia mesomella. Next base: position 10,246,610 of record OX276406.1, read on the forward strand.
ACGGGTGTAGCCACCATGATCTATACGTACCCACAAAGTAGACAGATCCCTTTCTTAAAGGCCATTAAGACGACGGCAATTTAGAAGGGTTGGTCGGGGAGAGGGTTAAGAGAGATTCTGTGCTGACAGCACCGGAGACAAAGCAAGACTCAAAGTCACCACCGACGAGTAAGGGTTAAATAACTGGCTGGCGCAGCGGGCGGAAGGGCCCCCGGTCCCCTCCCCGAATACTGTAGGCCCCAAGTACGGGACCTGCACAAGTCTGCGGGCGGCCAGTGGATAGCTGTTTCACCGGGTCTCCCTGAACGCCACGCCATCATTTACGCCCACACGAGTTGGTGACGACTACTAAAACCTTTGGTCTCCTCACTGATAGCACTAAACCCCTCCAGTGAGCTCTGGCTACCCTACTTACCGACGGCAATACAACACGAATGTTATTATGGCCGCAGTCTTCTGTAGGGCGGAGGTACTACCCCAGTTGGACTGCTCAATTCGGACGGTAAATACCGTCATGTCCTACCTCCTAAAAAGATGTACTTGCTGATCTCTGAATACCTACCTCCAAGAAGCTTGAAGCGTAAATGTTTGTAATCTTGGTCTGGGTCATATCTGACTTCATATTCGTAAACATTATTTTCCTCAAAATTAAGGTATATAAAATTGGCCGTGACATCCACATTTCTACCACTTTCGCCCTTTTTTATGACCGGAGGTGTATCTTTTACCTCTCTCTGTGAAAAAAAAAAACAAATGTGTATTAATGATCTAGTCCGTTACACCTTTTTTCTGTTTCGTTTTTTAAGATTATAATCTACACTAGTATTACAAAGAGGAAAGATTTGTATATTTGGATTTTGTATGTAAGGAATAACCTTAAAAACTACTGAACTGATTCCAAAATTATTTTACCGTTATAGGCGTGAGTTTATGTTATGTTATGTTTAAGAAGCCACAGTATCACTGAGTAACATAGGCTATATTTATTACTAGAAAAAATGTCTTTCATCGCATGCGCTGCGGAAAATATTGATGATAAAACAAAAAAATGTTCCATAATATTATAGAACATATCAATATCTACAAAAAACTTCGCGAGACCATATGTCCAACTATTGTAGTTATGTCACTATAACTACTTTTTTACATTTCTAAAGTTGATAGAAATGTCGATCAGATCAGACCATGTTATCCATTTAATCCTTTGTATTATTTTTTATCCAAATAAATGATTTAGTATACAAAACTGTTTCAATACCTGTTGATTACTTTTTGAATTATTCAAATCGAACATTCCACTTAAAAGATATTCCGAAAAATACGAAATAGTTCGTTAGCCGCGATAACCGACATCTACACGCCGCATCTAGCCGCGGGTAACAGCTAGTTAAAAATAATAATAAGAACTCACGAAATATTTTTTTGATTTACTCATAGTCGACGCCTCCGTGGATGGCACCTGAGTAGAGGTCACCTGTGTGGATTCTGACACTGTACTTTCGGCCATCTTGCTCGTGATCTGCTGTATATCTGGCCTTCCAACATCGCCAGCAGCTTTTGAAGCTTGACTAAAAGAATATATACAACATAAAATGAGGACCGCGTTAAACTGTATGTAGTGTTGGATTTATAGTAGATATATTATCATCAACATTATATTATAAAATAAAGCTAGCAAAGCAATGGATCAATGGATACACACATTCAGTATTCAAACAACACTTTACGTTCATCACGAATAAAGGTTTTAATTTAGATAAAAGGTTTCCAACTTCAACAAACAGGAAAGAGAATCAGGTACCGTTCAAGCCATATCTTGAATGTAAACTAATTGCATTTTAATACTTACAGACTTTGCAATAGTTTAAGCCCTCTGCCAGCCCCTCTAGATGATGGACTGACATCTGAAGCAGGACTTATAGGAGTACCTGTAAAATATTTTCACACCATTGCAATGTTTATAACAGAACAAAAACGCTCCTTTAAAAGCCAGTACTAAACTGAAAACCAAAGTATATTACTATGTAAGCTATATTACTATTATAATGCAAATTGTCCCTCAGTATGGCGTGTGCGAGTTTACGTGTCTTATCTACCAATATGAACTGCAAATTGTCCCTAAGTATGGTGTGTGCGACTTTACGTGCCTTATCTACCAATATAAACTCTATAATGAACAACTTAGGACTGCCACTTGCAATTTCATAAACTCGCCCACAGTGTACCTTATACTTTACTAATGCAAATAGGGTGTGTAATGTCAGCCGGGCTTACTCAGATCCTTACATCTGTTTAAAACATTGGTCCTTATATTCAAGTGAGGTAGATGTTACATCCATAAATATCGCGATGTCGAAGGTGTACTACGTTGGGTGACAGAAGTCATACTTTGATCTCGTTCGCACTAACTGCTTAGTGCATATCCTGTTGATCTGGTAGTCTGGTATTCTAGTTCTGTTTGTTCTGAGTGACTGTTTTTAAGCGCCTGTGACGTATCTACTTCTTTAACCGACTTCTTATATTTATGTATTCAGAAACTTAACTGCTATGATACTTATCTCGTAGGTAAACTTAAGAATTACATAGTACTCTTAGCCAGTAACGAAGTTTCCCAACAAGTAAAAATTGCATGAACCTCTTAACATATAAATAATAAATCTATGTATTTATAAATATTCCCACTATCTTATTCTAACAGTTCTTAACAATCTTCAATTGGGCATATATGATTGTAGCTTATTTATTATGAGATGATTGTTTCTGACCTCAGCTTATAACAAAAGGACCACAGGTGGTCACACCGAAGACCCGAGTACTGTATGTTTTTAATTGATATGGTCAAGAAATATCGGAAACTCAACAAAACATAAATAGTTAATTAGCAGAATAATATATATTGGTACTGTATGTTTTGCTCACAAGTAATACGGTTTCTGTCACTGTCATTAGTTAGTCCATAATAATAGTGCTATACAAACCTCCAGGCTTCACTTGAGCCTTCGATAATAGCAGTGCCGCCACTCTTCCCCTGCCTCCTATAGAAGTTGCAGTGCTTGCCTGCAAAAAAAAAGTTTTCATTATTAAGCAATTAGCAGGTGAGTAGAAAGGACCGAGGCCTTATCTTTATTAAAGAATCAAATGGCCATTAGTACGTGAATAGAAGTAAGTGCATGTTCTATGCACTAATAATCACTAATCAGTGAGTGCGCACGATAACAAAGTACTTATGACTTCTATTCTGTCATACAATGCGGTACACTTTTGGCATTGCGATTGTATTGAGATACCATATCTAACTAATTTTAACACATGATCATTGGCTCTGCCATATAACATTCAACGTAAGAATAAATCTACCTACAATAATTTATTAGTCTCTAGATTCATAAGTGTCAATAAAGTTTCCAACAACAAAAACTAAGTGTTCATTACATAATCTTTATGCGTAGTTCATCAAGTAGATCTAACCCCGCCTGTTGGAAAGCTGTGAGTAATGTCTAAAGTCAAAGGAAGCGATTCCAGATGCCAACAACACTAAAATGGTGATCGAAAGATGCATTAGCCTAAAGATATCACCATATATCGCCCGTCTAAAGAATCCGGGATTGAAGTAGAATGGAAACATGTGAATTGGTAAAGAATTCCAAGTTTTTCATATGGTGAAACAAAAATAAGCAACCTTTTGGTTTGAGATGAAAATTGTGGTACTAAAATCACATGGCTGACTCAGTTATGACAAGTGCCTAACTTTTACTTACAGTATACATTTTGTTAACTACATTAAGTACATAATATTTGACTAAATTTATAAGTACAGTAAAAGAAAGTAGGTAACATGAACAACAACGGGTAAGACTCGTCAGTTGCGAAAGACATTCTTGCGAAACCTATTTCTACAACGCCAAATCATCGAAGAGCTATTTAGACCAGGGGTCTCCAAACTACGGCCCGCGGGCCAAATCCGGCCCGCCAATGTCATCAATCTGGCCCGCGACAACCAATGATTTATTGTCATCAATCTGGCCCGCGACAGCCAATGATTTATTGTTGTTACTATTGCTGTGATAAGTTGAAGAAGAAAACACAGAATGATAATTACTCAGTTTTATTTACTTGCAAGGTAAAACTTAACGACAGAAATGATGACACAGAAAACTTAACTTAAGTATCTAAGTTTAAGCATATTAATAACTAACAAATAATTGAAATGAACCCCACTGATCACAGTAAAACAAAAACACTAATGAGATTTATGTAATTGTGATTTTCCACCGACAATAGTTTGTAGTTGTGGATCAATTTTACTTGTACTAATTATCAAAAAAGATTTAAGATTCTCATCGGTTAATTGAGATCTGTAAACATTCTTTGTGTACTTCATCTTGGAAAACGTTTTCTCACACAAGTAAGTAGTACCAAAAACAGAAAACAACCCACGAGCAAATTTATGCAAATTATCAAATTGTTCCAGTGGAAGACTCTTATAAAATTCCAGCAAAGATGAATTTTGATACTTGTTCTTAATCATATCACTGCACTGTAAATCAATAATTTCCATTTGGACTTCCGGAGCCAGGGTTTCAATGTCAGAATCAAAAGGATTTTGAAAAAGCTTAATTTCATTCGCAATGACATCAAAATCTGAGAAACGACTATCAAAATTTATCTTCAAAGCACTCAAAGTTTCGATTGCAAAATCGACGGGAAATTCAGTATCTGTAGTGGGGCTGAATATTTCACATGTTTTAAAATGTGTGATTTTTTTTTTACGTAATTGCGATTGAAATAGTATTATTTTCTGCCTGAAGGATTTGATATTGGTGTATAAATCAAGGAGAATCTGATTTTCTCCTTGCAACCTCAAATTCAGTTCGTTCATATGATTTGTCAAATCGACATAGAATGCTAACTTCCACATCCATTCACTATTTTCTAAATCGGCAAAAGGGCGCTGCTTCTCATTTTAAAAAATTTGGATCTCTTCTCGAAGTTCAAAAAGCGCTTAAGGACTTTTCCGCAACTACGCCAGCGTACGGCAGTATGATATGGTAAGTCATTTTCTCCAATCTCTTGAATAAACTCGCGGAATTGTCGGTGATTCAGCCCAGTGGATCTGATGAAGTTAACAACTGATGTGACTGGTTTTAGAACTTCAGACATATCCAAATATTTCCCGCACAAGGACTGTTGATGAATGATACAATGTAAGACTAATGGTTTTGAACCACCATCATTATCTACAGCCTTTGACACAAGTGCAACCACTCCTTTATTTTTACCACACATATTTTTGCCTCCATCAATTGTTATAGATTTCAAATTTTTCCATCGAAGGTTCTTTTTAATAATGGCATTTTCAACTCCCTTAAAAATATCTTCCCCAGTTGTCGTACCGTGAATACTATCAATATCAAGAAGTTCTTCATACACTTCATAGCTTTTATCTACTCCGCGAATAAAAATCAACACCTGAGCAGTATCTGACACATCCGTTGACTCATCCAATGCTAGAGAAAACCACTCAAGATGTCCATTTTTGTCAGACAGTTGAGATGATATATTTTCTGCGATGTCTTGCACCCTCCGAGCCACAGTGTTTGCTGACAAACTGATACTTTTAAATAAATTTACCTTTTCGGGGCATATTTCTTCGGCTACTGCAATCAAGCATTTTTTTATCATTTCTCCATCGGTGAATGGTTTGCCACGTTTTCCAATTTCAAGAGCCACACGAAAGCTGGCGCGGGTTGCAGACTCTTGTTCAGTATTCGCTTTGGTAAACAAACATTGCTACGATTTGAGTCCGCGTTTCAAAGCTGAAAATTTTTCCGTCCGCAAGCTTCCTGTATACTTGGAGTAATTTTGAAGATGTTTCGATTCATAGTGTCGTTTAATGTTATATTCTTTGAGAACAGCTATGGTTTCATTACAAATTAAACATATCGCCTTATTACTGGACTCAATCACAAAATACTGAAAGTTCCATTTATCTTGGAACGTTCTGCATTCACTGTCGATTTTTTGCTTCTTTTCCATACTAACAAATCACACATAATAACAATAAGTAAAATCAAAATACTTTTAAGCACAGGTGTTACTTTATTTCACAATAGAGATAGACAGTTTCGCTTCCTTCGCCTTTCCTACGCAGACTGACTCGCGGTTGCGCCGCTAGCCTTTTTATATGCAATTACTGCCATCTCGAAGTGATCGGAATACACTAGCCAGAACTAGAACTTTCTTGAACCAACGCGGTAATTCCAAATATTTAATTACGACGAATGCCACCTGTTAGCGGGTAGCTGAAATAGATAGTACATAGTACCACTACTCGCCACTAGATGTCGTTAAGTGTCACAATACACAATAATAATTGAAATGCAAAAAAGCGTAAGTTTGCTTAGGTCGCGCACTTTGCGACTATTCTAGTCTAGTCTAGAAATATAGTTAAGGGCAGAAAAATTAAAACTGGTTTGGCCCTTGGAACAAACAGAAAAAATCATTATGGCCCGAAGGCTTCAAAGTTTGGAGACCCCTGATTTAGACGATGGGTTATTTGATCGATAGGCCATTTCATCGAAAAGCCACATGCACAAACTCCCTAAAAGATCTTATGAAGTTTGTCTCTTATTTACCTTCTATTCTATGGCACAATTAATAGTAAATGCCAAAAATTGCGATTTGCGGTTTTAGTCTATTGTAATGTTACATTTTTTAGGCCTTACCTTGCGTTTTTTAGAGGACGCAATTTTATTTTTTTTATGTGTAGGGGGGGGGGGCACCCTTGTCCCACGGCCGCCATCTTGAAAATAGGGGTTCAAATGGTTTTTACGATATATATCTCAAACTATGTATCTGATAAAAAAAAAGTTCAAATTTTTTGTTGCAAATTAAATTCTCTATAACTTTGGTCCAGTAACTTTTTGTCGTAGAACTATAAGTAAAAGTTATTTTCAAGATGGCGGCCGTGGGACAAGGGTGGCGGCCCCGACAAACTTGGTTTTAGCTTTACACTGACCACCCACTTTTTTTTTACGTGCGGAAACCACGGACTTCACCCCACCGGAGCTAACGGTAAGATGGGTATGTCGGACTTGAACCGACTAAAACCGCACGGTGTCCCTCTTGCGTCAGCCGTAGGTACGGGGAATCTGGTGTGCCCTAGGAAGGACATCCCAGAGACCCCGACCGGCTCCGATCGCGACCGCAGGCGACCCCAATGCGTTATTGGGGATCTAATCCACCCACCCCCTAGAAGCGCGCGTGGAAACACGACGCGCCGCCGCCCTGGGCCAGCTTCTGCTAGGGTGACGGCTAGCCCCGACCGTCACCCCCATGCCCGCGCTCATGGAGGACGAAGATCTTTCTGCGATCTCCGCCATCCGGTGCGCCTTCTACAGCACGGAACAGTGCTAGCTCTCTCCCGTACCTTTTCTGCCGCCTCTTTTGCGCGCATCACTGCCTCACAAAAGAAGGCGGCGGCGTTCCACACACTCTCGCTGTCAACCATGGCCAGCACCAGGGTCTGCAGCGTGAGGCTTCCCGCTCCGACGGCTGCTTCAAGGACACGGCGCTGCTCCATCCACTCTGGGTACTCTGCCAGTGTGTGAAGCGGCGTAACCACGGAGCAGCCCCGGCAATGGTGGCACTCGGGCGTCGGCTCCCGGCGTATACGATGCAGGAACTCACCGAACAGCCATGTGCGGTGAGCACCTACGTCAGCCGGTAGGAAAGGCTTCCGTGGCGCCTCTCCAGCCATTCCTCCATGACGGGTCTTACCGTCACAATCGTGGCATGCCCTGCGCTTGGTTGCCCAAGTCGTTCCTTCCATTCCTCCACGAGTACCTAGCGGAGTTGGGATCGCTGCCCCTCGATTTCTCGTGGGGCAGGTCTTAGATCCCACTCCAGCGCCTCCTTGCGCCACTGGTACAGTGCCGCAAGGGCCCTCGCTTCCACGTCCCATGGAGGCGTCCCGGCAAGGAGACACGCCGCCTCAAAGGGGATTATAAGGGGATACCGCACGGTCTGTGCGGTATCCCCGTATAATCCTGACGGCCAGCAACCGCAGGGGGGATCGCAGTCCTAGGGGGAGCGGTCGTGGGACAAGGGTGGCGACCCCACAAACTTGGTTTTAGCTTTACACCCCTACACATCAAAAAAATAAAATTGCGTCCTCTAAAAAACGCAACCCCAAATGTAACTTTTCAATGGACTATTTATTTTAATAATAAATCGCGATTGAATCAGTTAAAGTTTTTGAAAGCAAGAAAAAAAGTTTTTATTGAGTTGTCACCCGAGCTGAACGTGTATGCAAATTTTCAACTCAATCGGATACTAGCAAATGGTCGAAAACTGCGGTTTGCAAATTATGTGGGTCAACTACGAACAAAAATACTATACTTAAACAATTATTAAAAACTTGGCATAAAATATTTACTGTACAAGTTACGGACTTTTATGTCAATCTGATTTATAAAGGTGAATTTTCTATACTTTTATTATAAAGAGGAAAGATTTTGTTTGTAATCGATAAACTCTGAAACTATAGATCCGATTTCAAAAATTCTTTCAACATTAGATTTTTACATTATCCCTGAGTAATACAGGCAACTTTTTATCCCGATATTCCCACGGGATATGAACTTACGCGGGCGAAGCCGCGGGCAATAGCTAGTTTTAAATACCGGGATGAAACCTCTTAAAATAGAATAATGTAAACTATTTGCAGTACAAAAAAAGCACATTAATACTATACAATAACAATAGTAAAAAAATATAGTTTCATCATCCTCTTAGCATGTGCATGCGCTTGTCCCACATTAACTAAAACTGACAACATCAAATATCTTGGTCTGAAAATTGACACAGATCTAAACTTCCGTAAACTACATCGGATATGTTTTGTACTAGAGTAAGCAAATTAATCATATATTTTTTAAGCATTTACGCGCTATAGCTGATTTAAGTTAATTAAACAAGTACTTATACTTGGCTCTGGGTCAGTCTATTCTCACGTACTGCATAACTGGGGTGGTGCTGTAATTCCAATCATACTTCCTTATGAACATGCCGAAAGAGCCCTCCTAAAGCTAGCCACATTTCGTCCATTTAGATTTCCTACACATAAATTCTACATGGCATGTAACGTGCTAACAGTACGTAAACAAATTATTATCATAATGCGTGTAAACAAATTATTATCATAATGTGTCCTAGTTAAATCCGAGGTTTCCATTTATGAGTGGGCAATTGGTTCTTATTCTTAACCCTGGGGGGTTAAGTATAAGAACCAATTGCTTCAAAACTTTCATTGAATTAATATGGCGGAGTAACACAAACTATAAAAAATGTGTAAAAATGATTGTAACATCATTCATTGTTTCCGTAAGTTCATTAGTTGATGGCCTCTGTGGCGTAGCGGTAGTGCATTCGACTGCTATGACAGGGGGCGCAGGTTCGATTCCCGCTCAAGGCAAATATTTGTATGCATGAATATGTCTATTTGCATTGGTCTGGGTGTTTCTATGTATAATATGTATGTATTTACAAAAAAAAAGTATATAAGTATGTTTATCCGCATTCTGGAACCCATAACACAAGCTAGTTAAACTATGCTTACTTTGGGTCTAGAAAGCGCTGTGTAGAATGTCGTAGAATATTTATTGGGACTGGTCGCAGGTTCAAGTCCCGTCCTGGATGTTCACTTTTCCCGAATTAAAAATTTCATTGAATTAAGAATAATTGTAGTTCAATAAAATCAAATGTACACAGCCACACCCCATTGGGATAGGCAGAGATAACATCCTGCCACTTGCTACGATCCTGGCATACGCCTTCCGCTTCTTATACTGTTCATAATTGTTTTCATACCTACTCGCCAGTTGCTACCCGCAACTCACTCAAACCTGGCCTCACCTTAAAACGTCCTCGATCTGATTAACCTACCTAGCATAGCCTAGGTTGACCTTTATCGAGTTGCCCAATCATCATTTCGTCAATATTCTAATAAAGTTTACTATAGAACAAAATTGTAATACATAGCTTTCAGTTTGTAATACTAACCATACTAGGGGCCACACTCGGAGCCACACTAGGTGTGGTACTTGAATCAGGTGTGACACCAGGACTATCAGATGATGATGATGATCCAGAGTCCATCATCTGGGTTTTTTTCAATGCTTGGAGGAGGGCCAAGCCCCTCCCGCGCCCTCTACATGGGTCAGCCATATTCACCTGTAAAGAAGCAAGTTATATTTAATGTAAGCATGAGCCTAATGCCATCACCCGCTGAATGAACACACAGTTCTGATAGTATTGTTCTGGTATTATTCTTCTGGCATATTTAGCTTTATAGGGTAATGTGAATCCTTTTTTAATGAACCACTTAACTTAGTATTACTTATCCATATAAGTAAGACATGCTCAAAGGCAAAAATCGCCATGATGCAATGTAAACGCGCAATGAAGCTAGGGAATGAAGTCAGCTACAGTGCTCTGGATTTAAGAGGCAATTATCATACTGAGAATCCTACACGGTGCGCTAGTGTGGTGGCATATAACCAACGTAGGCGGGAACAAACAAGAATTAGACAAAGTACAAAGACTGGCAGCCATGATGACCACGGGCGCGATGAGGACTAGATCCACGGCCGCGCTTGAGATCATACTAGGTCTGAATCCCTTAGATTTAGAAGCATAAAAGAGAGCACCTAAACAATGGTTCAAACTAAGAAGTACTGGTCTCACGACTGATAATACACTGAATGCGGACCATGCTAGGATCAGTCAAGGCTACGAAGAAAGACTGACAATAGTCCTTTCAAACAATGATTTCAGACGAAAGGAAAGGATCTTTGACAAGAAATATAGAATATACATACGACTCAGAGACAACTGGTAGATGGACACTAATGACATCATATGCTACACAGACGGCTTCAGAAAGGAAACAAACAAGCATTCTGGCTCCGGAGTACAGATCAAGCGAGAAGATAGGACAGAGAAAAACAAGTCAAAATTGGGAAAGTCTGCAAGTGTCTGTCTGTCTGCCAAGCAAAAATTTTGGTTATTATGGAATGCGCAGAAATAGCAGGCCACCTGACTAACACAGAGAAGGTTAACATCTACGGTGATAGCCAGGCAGGGCTTGGCAGGCACTTGGCAAAGTGGCGACAACGTCAGCAGTTGTCAAAGAGTGAAAAATGTCATTGGAAAGGCTGTCCAGAATAGTTTATGTGACGATTGCCTGGGGCAACACAGGCAACGAACTAGCGGATAAACTGGATAAAGGAGCTGATGAAAACCACGTTGGCCCGGAGCCCAGGCTACCAAACGCCCACAAAATAACCAAGGGGTTACTCCCTTGGTTGGTAGTTGAAGATCATCATAAAAGGCATAAAAAGGTAGACTACTGATGAAACTCTCCAGAGAAAGCATGAGGCTCGTTATAGAAGTGTTAACAGGACACTGCAAGCTGAACAGGTACCTGATATGATAGGCGTGAAATCCCCCAGATGCGCAGAGTGCATGGCGACCAGACAGCTTCCACCTGTTTACCGAATGCACCATGTACTTATTGATAAGATGGGAGACTATGGGGTCGGTTACATTGAATACAGAAGACATGGAGGATCTGAAGGTGGAAGAGATCGTAACATTTTGCAAGGAAACAGGTAGATTCGACGGAATGCCGTGATAGCCAATCAACGTGGCGACGCACGTGACGTGGAGAAATGGCCCACTTAGGTAAGATTGATCACCCACCTAGTCGCCGGTCGACGGCATCCACATCGGAAATAATAATAATATTACTTTTTAGTAATTGTTTGGGATTCAGTTTTATGCATGAATTTAGTTTTGATTCATCAAAAAGTTTAACTTAAAATTCTATATTGCCTAGTTCTTATTAGTATTTTAGAATATGGTTGCTACTCCTTAGTGGAGGCAGTCCAGTAATGTATTTCCAGATAGCACTAAACTTGCCTGCATTGTCCAAGTGACCCATTGCAAGCTACAATAGCTTGGTGGCCAAATGGATCCATGTTCCCATGTAGGCCTTTCAAAGGACTATGTTCCATATTATTAGGAATATCCTCCTTATCAGAACAAATTATACTATGAACCTTCTTGTAAAGACTTCTTATACTTAAAGAGCAACAATAATAATATTATGCTAAGTGAAAACATATTGCCCGAATATCTGATAATTTTGCAAATTGCTATACTGCAATTGCAATATCCTTACTTTACACTGTTTACTTTGAAATGATTACAGTAAAATTATGATTTACAGAAATGTCATGGATTGCACATAGGCAAAGTGAGGCTACGGAGTGTTATGACACACATTGGGAGAGGCCTATGTCTAGCAGTGGACAGCAATGGGCTAATTGATTGATTGATTGCTTATCAGTCATAGTTAAATAAAAAGACTTTGCTATGTGCTAAAAATAATTTTGCAATATGTTTACCTAACTAGAGTTGGATTAATATATGTAAGGTGAAGTAGACGAAGCCTCATAGACTCAGCGTCGCTTCTTAGATTCATATCTATTATGTCAATCTAAGAAACTACACCGAACCTATGAGGCCTAGGACCTCAAAAATCTTTTGAATAATTTTTTATTGAGACATTGTAAAAGTATCTTATAAGCTGAATATTTTCTTACAGGATCAAGGATGAATAATCACATTAATCCACCTCAAAAAGCTCAATTTTTACAAATTCTGCTTTGATTCTTTTGTACTTTCAAGTGAAAAACAATGAAACAATAAATGTTTCACTGAAAAAATACAACAATTTAATAACAATCTCTTTCAATGGTTCCTTAGATACGAGGATCATATATTCAAGTGACAGCACATTTTAGAATGTTATTTTTGATTTTGACCCCGCTATCCAGACAGATTAATCCACAAGTTTAACAAACTGCTATACTGATGCAGTAATGTTAATAGCTCAGCTATCATCCCTGGCAAGGGAGGATAGCTGAGCTAATAACATTAGTGGTATTAGATTAGGCACAGGATAGTAAGTCCAAGTTGTATCAGGGTCCTTCAGTTGTAACAAGATACAAATTGCCTCATCAAGTTATACTGAAATATGTAACTACATCTATAGAACAAACAATCAGGTCCATGTTAATATCAATTACTACACCTAGTCTAGACGACTTAATTTGCTTGAGATTCATAAGCAATCTGTACTACTCTGGTAAATCTCATATAAAACTTGGTTTGGGTTCAAGGATGTTAAATTCAAAGCTGAGATTTGATAATTATTTGTGTCATGCTGTACAAAATTTTCAAGTAGATACACATCCGTCGCATAGTACCTACAATAGTAAAAACTTAGACACAACTTATGGCGAGAAATGCGGGTAGAGTATAAATTACTCTATTTAAATAACCTGAGTATACAGATATGATAACAAAACATTCTGAATTGAGATGATCCAGTAATTGTTACATTTACACAAAATAAAATTTTTGTTTAACCACGGATTTAACAATAATATTATTAAAAAATTGTTATATGATTTCAGGGCCACTGCCAAAAGAAAAACAACTTGCATTAAACATACTAAGTGAACAAAACTGATTGCTAGACAATTTTTTAATAGATGTGAAATATGAAGTTGTTATAGATATAACATAGGTATTCATTTAAATTTCAAAACAAATGACAAATTGTGTTAGGAACGATAAATCATAATTAAATAATTACCCGATTGATTTTGCTTCGTACCTTTTAGATTACAGATTTGTTTCCTTAACAATCTCTATCAAAACAAACACCATGAAGTGAAAGCACATGCCTAAAAGTCGTTCACGCAACTCGCAAGATTCAAGTAAAGCAAAAGCCAAAAGCGGGATGCTTCACAGATTATATAAAAAGTAACAATTTGCAAGAGTTTTTTTTGTTTATTCGATCTTTGGCACAAAACCATTCAATCTTATGTTAGCGAGGATAATCGGTTTTTTAAAGATTTTTTTAGTAAAATTAATTGCTCGTTAACATGTTTCATTTTTCCATCAAAAATTTTACCCGTATGAATTTAAAATTTCTTGAAAATTAAAATAAGTTGGCGAGGGGTGAAATTAATTTTGTTATGTTTTTTTTGGACTAATTCAATATTAAGTATATCAATAGTTAATAATTAAGCGTAGCGAGCCGAAGGCGAGCGAAGCGTCTTTCTCCACAAATCGGGTTTTCGCGTGAAATCATACTCCTCCTAGACGGCTCGACCGATCTTGACCAAACTTGGCACGGTTATCAAGCTCAGTTTGCTGAGTGTCTCTATGGGTCGAAAGTTGATGTCCGACGTACCATCGAGGAATAATCACGGAAAAACCAAATCAATGGAAAAAGTCGACCGGTCACGTTGACCTATTGTTGAATAGGCAAATCTCGCTACGGTTAAGTTTGGGTTGATTGCGAAGCTGGTAACCGTCCTAGTTATTAGTGAGAAATGTCATTGGAGCCTTAGCGCTTAGCGGGGCTCTTTTTTCGTCGTACATTATTATAAGTAACCTAACATGAAGGGTTTTGGTGGAGCTCCCTTCCTACCTATATGTATTCGTGTCGGGGTGTGAGGTGTCTACGAGCTCGCTTTACTGGTTTCCGAGATGCGAAAATTCAAAATATGCATTGAGGAGCAATTTGATTCAGCCACAAAAATCAATACAAGTTGATTTTTAACTTTGGGGCGAGTTTTAATTAATTTTAAAGAAAAGAAAATTAAAGTTTTATCTATTTTTTTTAAGTTAGGGTACAAATATTGATAGCATGCTTGAATAAGATGAACTACCGAATCAGGAATTGTTTTCTAATTCTCTTTTCCGTTTGGTAATCTCATCAGGAAAAACAGTTGAACCTAAAAGGAAGAATGAGAGATGAAAAAGTACTTTAATGTCAGGAAATAGAGAATATATGCATCCATGGTGCAATGGAAAAACTTCCACGTCGAAGGGTTCACCTTTAAGCCTAGGACCCTGAGTCGAGGGAGAAGAACCTCCACATCCTGATAATCGTGATGCAGTTCACCCATGGTACAAATACTAGAATTTCAGTTTAGCCTTAAGGTCCATGATGACCTTGTGGATCACCAAGCTGAACACCAAAGTGACCTTAACGGAATCCCCCTACTGCGCTCCTACTGGGTATGAAACTGCTGGTGATATATATTTTTTCCTCTATTTAGATAGGGGTATACCGCAGTTTATACCTCAGAACTGCTAAAGGCACTGCACGCCACTGCATTCTGTTGAGAAGGCGTAATGTTGTAAATACTTGTACATAATTAAAAAGAAGACAATTGACAAGTAGAAGGTCACATTGTACTAAATACCTGTAACTATTTTTTTTTTTAAATACTTTGCTTCTGTTGTGCCACGTAATCACTTCGTTGTATTTCTACATACTGCTGGTTGATATATTGAACTGTTAAATATCGACAACAGGATAACGGATAGGATAAAGATATAATTATAAATTATAATACTAAAGCCGTTATTGGCATCTCTAGTGGTGTCAGTTGTCAGTGTCATTTTCATTTCATATGTCATATATAATAAGTCAGTTTACTATTACGACGTTTCTGTTTTCTGTTTATATTTCGCTCTTCATTCGTGAAACATAACTTTTATAAATTGTATCTTATTTCATAAGAAGGAATTATGTTGAGAAGCTTTTCAAGAATTTGTAGAGCAGGTAGTACATGTGGACGATTCTGCGTTGCAAATCAGACGAGGTAAGAAATTGTACTTAATTCTGTTATTTTAATATGTGCATAGACTTAATAGTTCCTATCATTGGATAATGAAGGTAATAATTGAATTTTATAATGATTATTTAGTGCCTACTCTACTAATCATGTTATATATTTATAACCATGGACGTACATGTGAAAAAGGCGATCGAAACCTAGCTGAACTATGAACTGAAGAAACTCAATGGCGGCAGCGCACTGGACACAGCGCAAGTTGAGTTGTCTGAGTCTGAGTTGTGTCATGTATGAGTGAATAAAATATGGCCATGTGGGATAAACTCTCCCCTTGCCCATTTTTTATTGAATTACTTTTAGATTTAGTATTTAGGTTTGGAAGTAAAGCTGGGTTCTTATAATTTTTACATACTAAATAAACTTGTTTCATTAAAGTTAGTTTTGTAAGTTATTTTTTACTTTTATTTTCAGCAGCTTTTATATTAATCCAATCTTTCCTACATGTGTATGTAAATTCATGCTCACAAGGAAGTAGACAAACTAGTGGTTTTCTTTTTGTTTAGTGAGATCCGTCCGCTTTTATAATATACATTATAGTATATGTTTATGTTGAAATGAATGTGTAAGTTATTTTAGGCAGAATGACATCAAGCAATATAGTGGACTATCAAAACCTATGATTCAAGATATGCATAACAAACATACTCCAATTTTCAACACTTGTATTTGCCGCTCAATGTTCATACAAACACAGGATACCCCTAATCCCAATAGTCTAAAGTTTCTACCTGGAACAAAAGTGTTGGAGCCAGGACAGACAATGGATTTTCCTAATATTGGTGCAGCTCAGTGCAGTCCATTAGGTATGTATCAAATAAAAATTAAATAATCTTAAGTAAGACATTAATTTTATAAAATGTATGAGGATAGAAGCAGATGGTGAGCTGTTGACTCTGCCTACCCTGAAGGGAGAAAGTCATGAATATATATGTATGTATGTAATGTAGTACATTTTTTACTACTAAATCAACAATTTAATTTCAATATGAAATCCTGATTTTCATAAATTTTCCTAAAGGTACCTTTTTTTTTTTTTTTTTTTTTTTCCTGCGGAAATCCCTTCGGATACCCCCCCGCCGGGCAGCGGGGGCGGTTATGTCGGGCTTGCACCGACTAAAACCGCACGCCGTCTCGGGTCTTCAGACGCCGGGGTGTAAGGTTACCCATAGAGCATATCCCTCGCACCCCGACTGACCCTGGGCCATCTCACCACTAACAGCATCGCTCATCCTGTCTCCTCTGAAAGCAGAGGAGTAGGGAGAGCGATGTGTTCCCGCCACGTTGGGTATTGGCCGACGATCAATGCCAACCCTATGAAGGGGAAGCCATTGACCGCCGCCCAGGGTGTACCGGCCGCTCCCATTCCGTTCCCCCCGGACTGCAGCGGGATCGGAATCGGAGCGACACTCGAGGAGGTTACCCAACACACACCCCTCCTAAAGGTACCTCTAGACTCTAGAGAATTAGCATGACCAATAGGCCATGATCTTTTTGTGTGTAGTTTAAAAAATGTGTTGATGTGAAGTAAATGTTAAGCCGAATTGTTAAGGTGAAGCCACCCTGGCTTCATCAATCAGTGAACTTTTTATCTCTTAGGCTGATTCCTGTTTGATTAGCATGGCAGTAGTCTTGTTAATTTATGAGCAGAAAGAGAATTATCGGAATTATAATTAGGAATTATATGACATTTTGCAATAACTGCATATTTGATACAAATTAAATGTTGCAAAACAATATGCTGAGTATCCTCTCTGCCTATTGAAATAGTTCCTAAGGCATGCTGAGCGCATGTTGTGTTGCCGCTGTGCTGACCTGTCAGGAGCCAAAGCTGAAATTTAGTGACTAATGGGTCATAGTAGGAGATGCACTAGTATCTGGTCATCTATCATCATCACCTGGGTGCCATTCATGCAGCATCTAAAGCTTTGGTGCCTGCAGTCTGTGGGCCTACCGCCCAAGTGTCGTCGATATCACAGCCGTCGAAATGTTGCGTTGGTCAAGGTCGACGGCCATTTTGTACCGCCCCATTGATAATCGATGACGTAATGAAATGACACTTCAAAGCGATGCCGTCGATTTGAATTTTTTTAGGCGGCAGCTATTTAACTGTCAAAAACAGCGTTTCATTCATTCTTACGCCGCGCCGGCTTCGATTATCAATGGGGCGGTACAAAATGGCCGTCGACCTTGACCAACGCAACATTTCGACGGCTGTGATATCGACAACACTTGGGCGGTAGGCCCCCTGTTCCACACTTCTCCTTTCCATGATTGATATCTTGGTTTTTATAGGAGCAAATACTGTCCAACCCCCCCAACCCCGAGAGGAAAGCCCATGTTTTTATTTTGATGTTTATTGAATATCTATTGTATATTCTCTGCATGGTTTTCGAAAATATAAATACCTGACCTGAACATAAAAGTAATATCATTATTTTGATACCTTTCAGCTAAAATGATATTTCGCATAGATGGTGTAAAGTCAGTTTTCTTTGGAGGTGATTTTGTAACAGTCACCAAACAAGATGATGACACAGATTGGAGGCTTCTTAAACCTGATATTTTTGCTACTATTATGGACTTTTTTGCTAGTGGACTACCTCTTATCATTGATGCTAAGCCATCTGGAGATACCCGTAAGTACAGATTTATGACAAAAAAACATTAAACTTAAAGTATCCTAATATGGGGCGAATGGAAGTAAAAGGGTGAGTAGAAACAAATCATTAATACTTTTCAAGTAAGTGCTTAATTCCTTTCACATACAGATTTCCTTCAGTAAAATAATAGGTATTTCCAGGCCTATCTTTCTATTCCATACATTTTCTCACTCATTTTCATTCATTTCAGTACCAACAAGAAATTTCATTGTAATACTAAACTCTAATAGGTATGTAAAAATTTCATGTCATGGTCTTTGTGGCCGCACTCTAAAACAACTCAACCGATTTTAATGAATTTTGAAGTGAAAACTTCTTTAGTGGCGTTGTGCACTTTTTTGTAATGGCGCATCAGTAAACACGTGACCTGATCGTAAGACCACAAATATAGAAGCGCTAATTTCACACTGTACTTACCAACTTTGGTGGCGCGTTCGTCTAATGAGTGGTCGTTGAGTTCGTCAAGACTGAGATCGATTCCGACCGAGGCGCAAGAAACACTTTTTGTCATCATATAAGTTTTTGTATATTGTTAAATATAATATTATACTTTTCTATTTTGTGCTATAAATATCTATTGATATAAAATGGAAATTATACAAAGTGCATCTATTAATTAAAAAAGTGACGAAGAAATAGCGAAAGAAAACGAGTGAGTAGTTTATAAATATATATATAGAGAGACGGGCCAAGAGGCTCATCAATAACGATGCACTCGCCGAGAAAAGGCTTCAGAGCCTTGAACATCGACGCAAAGTTGCAGGCCTATTGGTTTTTTACTGGATGCATTTCGGAGAGTGTGCGCTGGAATTGCATAACTTGATACCTCCAAGCCCTTTCCACCAACGAACGACCAGACGCACAGCGACGCGCCACCGCTACATGATGGATATTCCATTCATACGCACGAAACGTTTCGGCGACACATTTATTATGCGTACTGCTAAGGAGTGGAATTGCCTGCCTGACTGAGTCTGTGTTTCCGGAAAGCTATAACCTTGGAATCTTCAAGTCTCGAGTGAATAGATTCCTTCTAGGCAAAGGATGGATCCATCCTAGACCACTTCGTCACTTACGATCAGGGTGAGATAGAGGTCAAACGTGGAGCCTATCATACATTAAAAAAAAAATTGGCGATGATGGTTCTGGTAATAATGATGGTGAAAAAGTCGTTGAAATTATGGATGGAAGTTGATTTTTCTGGGAGATAAACTTTTTAATGTAAAATAATTGTAATAGTTCTGAAGTGTTTAATTTTTAATGTAATATAAATTGTCATGTTTGTGTACAGCGCAATAAATGAATATTGTATGTTACCGCATAAATGATAGTACTTTCATACTGATAATTAAAGCAATTCGTGCAAAATTATTCCCTAACCATTCCAAAATATTAAAAATGCACAACGTTAATATTCAAGTTTTCACTTCTGCCGGCACTCCCAGAGTATTGTTAGAGTTAGAGTATTGTTATTGTATATTTGGTTTGTGTGAGAATAGGTTTGACCATCTTTCACATACTTGCATTTACATTAAGTTTTGTGTCACTTTGACATTCTATTCTGCATTTTTATACTTACATTCGATTTCTTTGATAATTTTTATGGTAGAACGGTCAGCTAGTGTAGTAGGTACAATAATCTAGTTTCTTTATAGTGAGAAAATGTTGTATTAGATGGTTACTTTTACTGGCGGTAAAATGAAGTATTATTCAGGTAGGAATACTGGAATACCTCATTAGGGATTGTACCTACTGTTCAGTAATATATATGCGGCTATTGCTGTATTCATATTATCCCTTATTTTTTAAGGTAAAATGCATGGAAACAAAAGCAAAACTATTAAAAAAGTATAGACATTTGGAAAAAAATAAAAATGGAGAACAAAGCTACGAAAGAATCTTGCAAAAAACAGTTTGGCTAGGTGCCAATATCGAGCACTGTCCAAATCCGCGCTAGACGCGCGCTGACTTACCGGCGTCACTGTTTTAACACCGAAAAAAAGAAGATAGGGGCCAGAAACAACGTCATCTTTTCTTTCTTTCTTTATTTTGTCTGTGGGAGCAGTCCTATGTTCTTTGTACAACTGCACTCTCACTATCTTTCTCAGTATGTGGAGATGCGTGCCCGTATGGCATCATTCCGCCGACGCCAAGCAGGTTAAACTGTTCTTGAACAAGATATTTAGGATCATAATGGGCTACCTCAAACCTACCCGGCAGGTATGGCGCCACCGGATATTCGGTGAGACGTAGCGTGTGTAGTGGTGCAGCAAAAAGAACAACAATCAGATCCTCGACACCCAGTGTCCAACTACGAAAACCCCCTTTCGCCTAAAAAGCCGCCGAAGCTTCTTAAAGTCCACTCTTGCTGCGGAAGGTCCCTCACGGCGGTCGAAAGAGAAAAAGTAGACAGTTCATCATCCAGTTCCGGCAGGTTTCACATCTGACAGAAGACCTGCCGCCTGGACACCAACTCGAGTGGCAAACCTGGAAGTCAAGAATCACAGCAGACCCAAGTGGGCCACTACCACATGGCGAAAGGGGGCTATATCAGCCGGCCTCAGGTGCACTTTTGATTACGGGGTTGCACACCAGACTATGTCATATTTGCTTGACCATCTCGAAATTGACACCGTATCGGAATTCAGAATGACACTCGAAACGAAGAAGAAGTGCAGAATCCTGAATTACCAGGCCTACGTCATCGGTATTGATAAAGTCTAGGTCGAACAAAAGGAAGATATTGGGCTAGCGCGTGGAAACTTGAAGGGACATCCAGTTCCGGCAAGCTTCACTAAATCGCCAGAAGACCTGCCGTCTTGACACCAACTGGAGAGGCGAACCTGGAAGTCAATCGCCTGCAGACCCGTTGAGTTGACCGTTACAAGGAAAATACAGGGTGTATTTTTGAAACGGGGCAATAAGGGCAAGTACCTTAACCGTTGTAGTTACGGCAAAACGTTCTTAGGAGACCTACCCTAATTTTTTGAGATATTTTGAACTGCATTATTTTGAACAGATTTTGCAAAATTCACAGATTTTTGCAAAATCTGTGAATTTTGCAAAAATCTTACAGATAGCAAAAAAAAATGCAAAAAGTCCAAAATTTTTTTTTGTCCCAATCGATTCTATTTCATGTGGGATCAAAAGACTATAGGACCATTTTAGCTTTGAGTACTAGGAAAGACAGAAATCGCCAAAAACGTTTCCCATACATTTCCGTAAGAGAATCAAATTTCTACAATGGTCAAACTTTTTGTTATGCGCAGGAAGTGGGTAGACCATAAAATACATAAATAGAATTTTTACACACAAATTTCGAATTTGATTCGAATATTCTATTAATTAAGAATTTTCGCTAAAATGTCTTCCAATCGTGAAAAAATTGACTTATTAGAACCCTATTTTGTCAATAATCGAAACGCGGGAGCTGCATTAGTGTGGTACCGCAATAAGTATCCGTTGCGGCATGTGCCAACAAGAAAGGTTATTACAAATATTTGAAAAACCTGGAATTGCAGGGTTCTTTCAAAAGCAAGCGGCTGCCTCGTGTGGACATAGGCACGGAGATTGCGGTTCTGACTTATGTCGAAGCATATCCAGAGGTATCGTCCAGGCATGTCGCTCTTGAAGTAGGTGTTTCCCACTTCCTTGTAACAAAGATATGGAAAAAACACGGCTGTAAGTGCTATCGATATGGGCGCATAGTTCAAGTGTTACATCCGTGTGATTATGTTCGAAGGGTTACTTTTTGTAGATGGCTAAGAGGAAAAATAAGCCGAAATCATGAATTTTTGAGTTACATACTGTGGTGTGACGAAACAATTTTTTCCAATAACGGTATTTACAACCGAAAAAATCACCACTATTTGTCCAAAGAAAATCCACAAGAGTTACGGCAAGTCACAATCAGGTTCGTTCAACTTTATTCAACTGTTGGTGTGGTATAATGTCCAATCGAGTAGTAATATAATGGTAGAATTTTATGAAGGGAAACTGAATTCTGCCATGTATAATGACGTCATTTTACACCATCTTGAAAACGAGTTGGACGAATGGCCCGGAATGTCGGAATTCCGAAAAGTTTTTTTTCAACAAGGTGGTGCTTCGCCACATAACAGCCACCTTTCACGTTCCAATTTGAGCCGCCTATTCGGTACACTGTGGATAGGTGGTACACATGGTCCAACACAGTGACCATCTCGTTGCCCTGATCTAACGCCACTCGTTTTTTTATGGGGCTTCGTAAAAAACGAGGTGTATAAGACGGCGTACACCAGTGTTCAAGAGCTCAAGGATGCATTAACGACCATTTTACGTAATATTTATCCCAGAACATTATTAGCCGCCATTCGTTCAGTGCAAAAAAGGATAAACTTATGTATTCGTGAAAATGGAAGTAATTTTGAGCAATTTATTTCATAAACTAATTTCGTACATGTTTAAATGATTTTTTTTACTTACAAAGTTCAAAATTTTAGTTGACCTATGAGTTTCGACATGATTAATCGTATTTCCGTACGAAATGTATGGGAAAAGTTTTTGGCGATTTCTGTCTTTCCTAGTACTCAAAGCTAAAATGGTCCCATAGAGTCTTTTGATTCCCACATGAAATAGAATCGAATGGCACAAAAATTTTTTTTGGACTTTTTGCATATTTTTTTTGATAACTAAGATTTTAGCAAAATCTGTGAATGCAGTTCAAAATATCTTAAAAAGTTAGGGAAGGTCTCCTAATAAAGTTTTGCTGTAACTACAACGGTTAAGGTACTTGCCCTTACTGTCCCGTTTCAAAAATACACCCTGTATAAAGAAATAGGGCTATATCGGCCGGTCGCAGGTGCACTTCGATTGCGGGGCCGTATCCCAGACCGTCAAATTTGCTCTTCTGATCGCTGTGCGTCTCCACCTGCACTAGAGAGGACCTGGCAATGGATAAAGCTGTGGCTGCACCTAAGTTTTGGGCCGATAGAAATTATTAGCCACTGATACGAAGAAGTGCAGCCTTTAAATCTCCATCCACCATCCGATATAGACCACCTGAAAATCCAGGGTTTTTTGCGCAGAACATTAGTATAGAACCTAATAAATCCTGAATAGGCCACCATCATCGGCATTGTCAAAGTAGAAAAATAGGTAGATATCGCACTACCGTCCGAAAATTTGCAGAAACATTTAATTTCCTGTCGTTTGCCCTCCCCCCCACTTGCATTAAAGAGGTCCTGTGTAGGGCAAAGGATAACTGTGGCTATGACTAATCTAGAGCACATAAAATCTAGAATAAGTGCAATCCTGAATTTAAATTGGACCATTGTGAAACCATCGGGCCTCTGCAGGCACAACAATTAATAAAGAAGTCTGCGTCGGCATTGTCAAGAAAGTAAAAAAAAATATGTAAGAAAAGGGATTCGACGAATTGAGAACCTTCCTCCTTTTTGGAAGTCGGTTAATAAAAGGTAGCTATCGCACTAGCGCGCGTGTAAGTTTCGTACGCAATCTTTTTTGTACGCATGCTTATTTGCATTGGTCATTTGACCTGGGGGTTCCAATGTATAATATTTCATGCATTTATTTGTTTATCCGTATTCTAGAACCCCTATTATACGCTAGTTAAGCCTTGCTTACTTTGGATCTAGATAGCGCTGTATAGTAGCTATATGTGTGTGTGTTGTAGAGGTCAGATGGAAGTCGCTTCACGGAAAATATCAAAGTGCGGACGTTTCGTAGTTAGTTTGAAAGCCGCCCCAACTGATATTGGAAAAGGCTCGGAGAATGATGGGCATGTGGTATATTATATTTATTTTCCTGCTTTCTTTGTAGAAATAAACGAAGATGATGACGAAATAGTCCAGATGATAAAGGAACTGCTCGATACTCGTATCAGGCCGACAGTCCAGGAAGATGGAGGCGATGTCCTGTTCGTAGATTTTAAAGATGGATTACTCAGACTTAAAATGCAAGGTTCCTGCTCTTCGTGTCCCAGCTCTATCGTTACCTTGAAGAATGGGGTTCGTATATTTTCAACTAATTTATCTTTGCTTCCAAATTATGTACAGTCAACGAAAAATGTTGCTTGGGACTAAAATATTTATAAACCTTATTTTTACATTGGAATATTTATGTATCAATAATTAACGTACGTATGCGAGCGGCGGATTTTCCGCGTAGTGTACCCGTTATTAGACGTTTATATGCAATAATATGAATTGGCGTTCCGACGCGGAAGATCTGCGACGGCATTTCCATCTAGTGTGGCGTAGGTCTATGTGTAGCAGAAATGGAATCAAACTTACAGTCGAAAGGAGCCGTGCCGATTGGCTAGTTGTTTATAATAATACTAGCATCGATACTACTAGCGGTTTCACCCGCGTAACTGCTGATCCCATGGGAATATCGCCATAAAAAGTAGCCGGCGTTACTCAGGGATAATGTAGCATTTTTGAAATCTCTTCAATAGTTTCAGTGTTTAACCACTACAAACAAATCTTTCCTCTTTACAATATTACTATAAATAGGATATAAAAGAGGAAGGAATCTTCAAGTCTCGAGTGAATAGGTTCCTTCTAGGCAAACGTGTTCCAACGTAGACCACATCGTCACTTACGACCCGGTGAGATAGAGGTCAAACGTGAGCATCATTCTAAAAAAAAAAAGGAATACATCGAGGCAAAAGCTTGAACGTCAAGAAGTTCGCGCATGTGCACTAACTAGCCAACCAAAAAACAAATGATCATCCAATGATGTGAGCCCTTTGAGTCTGTGATTAGTTTTAATAAATCTATGATTGGTTGATGATTGGCGCGACTCCGCCGTCGCCCCCGCGATTACCACCAAAGAGACCTAAAAACTCGTTATTGCGCAAGTAGAGTACATCGATAAGATTTACCCATACTTTTAGATGGTGAAGCTTAGAATAGAACTCGCAACTCGCACAGAAAATATAGTAGTTGAATTTTATTTTCAGGTTCAGAACATGATGCAGTTCTATATCCCAGAGGTACTAGCCGTCGAACAAATTGATGACGACGGTGAAAAGCTTAGTGAGAAAGTTTTTAAAGAATTTGAACAGCTGAAAAAGAAACAAGACAAAAGCGAATGATTCAAAAGTCTCTTTACTTAAGTAGAAACGTGATAATGTGTATAAAACGTGTTTTTAGTCTTTTGTTAAATAATTATTAGATAATAAATTGCTTTAAATTGTTTCGGAATATTTTTGATGTTGGTGAATATTATATAAAATGACTGGGTGTATGAGCCCTACCAAGATCTTTGGAGCCTAAGCCAACCTGACCTCCCAGCCGTTACACCTGCTGATAAACGGACGAGGCAACTCTGGCGCAGGCGTTTTTCTTAAAGCCTCGATAAAATAATATATTACTAGCCAATGCCCGCGACTCGGCCCGCGTGGAGATCGTTTATCGTTTTTTGGTCATATCTCCGGATCTACTTAACCAATTGCAATCAAACCTATGACCGATTTCAAGTCTGACCTTTCTAACAGAAAAAAAACGCACCATAATCCGTTCAGTAGTTTTTCATTCTTGAACATTCTTTGTGTTCAGAATCGTTAATTTAACATAACCCAAGTATTTGTTTTAAATCTCCAAGGTACAGACATACGAGACGGCGTGCGGTTTTAGTCGGTGCAAGCCCGACATAACCGCCCCCGCTGGCCGGCGGGGGGGTATCCGAAGGGATTTCCTAAAAAAAAAAAAACCGTTTCCGTGCGGAAATCCCTTCGGATACCCACCCGCCGTACAGCGGGGGCGGTTATGTCGGGCTTGAACCGACTAAAACCGCACGCCGTCGCGGGTCTTCAGACGCCGGGGTGTAAGGTTGCCCATAGAGCATATCCCTCGCACCCCGACTGACCCTGGGCCAATTTACAATTTTATAATAGTAGGTTAGGTAGATGATGAATCACTATGAAAAGTTTGAAATAATTTCAGCTTTCACTAAATCCATTACTTTTATTATCCAAAGTTCTTTTTACAATATTTGAGTATTTTAGGCTGCTTTCCAACAATATAAACAATCATTTTTAATTTAAGTTTTACTAAATAGGTACAAACATTTTATATTTTGCTGGAAAACTGTCTATATTTAGACCATTAAAATATAAATACAAATAGGGATATAGCTAGAAATAGTACATAATAGGTATTAGTGATATTTTAAACTTAAATATGTACTAGTTATTTCTTAGATCTAAATTTTAACATATACAAAAGTCTACAAATATTTTCGAAATTAAGATTATATTATTCATAAAGATTGTAGGAATTTATTTCAAACTTTTATATGTCTTATAAATAGATGGAAAGTGTAGCTATACAATGGCAGTGTAACATACTTATTTGAAACTAGTGTAGACATTTTCAAAATAGCATTTAAAGAAATGTACAGTCAGAAGCGTCAGTAATATATACTTAATAGTTAAATATTAATTAATATTTAATTAATTGTAAAGAAAATTAAAGCAGCGAAAGAAAAAGTTTATGTTCCGATTATGAAAGATCCCTTTAATTGCACTATAGTAAGATAATAGCTTTATTTAATGGAACAATAGGTATGTCACTATAAAGCCTTCATCGACTTGCTACCTACTCGGTGTACCTACACGCAGGCGATAAAAACTATGGAATATAAAAACAAGTGGAAGTGCTACGAAGCTGTGGTTTGTTACAATGCTGTGAACTCCGTGAAGATGTTCAACATAGCCCCCACGGGATTGGCTACTTATTGATGTTTACTTTTATCAAAGACTTTTAGGTCGAAGCTGGTCGAAGGTGTGTATATGGAATGTTGACAACAAATATTAGAAATCCTTTTTTTTTTCGTTCAATTTAAATAAATGTTGATTTCATGGATTTTAAAGAGATTTGCTACTTACGGTTGACTTTGTCGATTGATCGATAAAAGTACCTACGGGGTTATTTTTTCAAATATGTTCAATTGAGATACTTGAATATTATTAAAATATTTGAATTGAAATTTTTGCACTTTTATTTCCATTGGACAAAAAATTGCAATATGTTCA
The DNA here is from genome assembly GCA_946251805.1 of Cybosia mesomella. Classification (NCBI taxonomy): domain Eukaryota; kingdom Metazoa; phylum Arthropoda; class Insecta; order Lepidoptera; family Erebidae; genus Cybosia; species Cybosia mesomella. The sequence continues at coordinate 10,274,095 of OX276406.1, forward strand.
ATTGGTTGAATAGTTAGTTGAACATATTGGTGTATACGAGATTCCATACTAAAGAGGTTTTAAAGCACTGTTTGTATAAACATAACACAGAAAACACAAATTCCTGTTTGATACAAAGCATATTTCACAGGTTTTCACAAAGCGTTTGTAAACTTCTACCAATCATAGGATTGACAAATTAAGTTGATGTCTTTAAAACAACAGGTATAAATGCGACAAGAAAATTTAAAAAAGGTATGAATGGCGCTTGACTCAGTAACAAGGCCTTAATTTATATCTTAGTATTTCATATTTTTCATTAATTGTTATAAGAACAAAGGTATACTTACCTATATAGTGCTAGTTTTAGGTCATTGCAGTAGTTTAATATGTTCATTAAATTACTTACTGCAATTACCTAAAGTGTAGTAATTAGGTAGGTAAGTAGGTTACATTGAGTATGCATTGCAACAAACTGCGTAATAATATATTTGCTAGGTAGTACGACTCCAAGTTGACAAAGTTTCGTTTATACATGACGAGTTACGATGTGTAGGTACACTGACACGTACACATTGTAATACGCAGGTAGGTATATTAGCTAGTAGTGAAGTAAATAAGTACACAATTACACAATATCGATCAGTCCATATAAAAGGATCGGTGCAGAGGACCAATTTTCGTGGGTTGATTATGTAGGTAGGTACCTACTTAGAGTTGCTATATCGTTTAACATGGATGTCATTGCTATTGTGGTGGGGTAGTCTGATTTATTGACGTTTTAAAGTTCTATTCTATATATAATATTAAGGGTTGCATCTACAAACACAACAGGAAGGAAACAAGAACCAGTCCATGAATATACCAGCGCAGTCGTCATTCGGGTCGTACGCCAGAAGTCGATGCCATTTGTACTTTTGTTCGCAGCCACAGTCCCGCGAACATCTTGATGTAGACTTTTTACTGAAAGATAACAAGCATTTTTTTAAACAACATGGTATTATATGTCCGCTTCCTTACACTGTAGATTGTACAGTAAGATTTAAGATATGTAGGTATGTAATCCCGTTAGGCAAAGGATATTTTTCAAAAGGCAAGGCGTAAGGGATTCTCGGGTAATCGAGTTTAGTAGGTACCTACCTATTTGAACTGGTACGATAATTTTGAGAAAATGGCTGTCTAATTGTACTTTATGTATGTGGATATGTAAGTCAACATCATCATCCTCCTAGCGTGTATCCCAGTTGCATCTGATGCTTAAACCTCGAAGTCCGGGGTTCGCTTCCAAGTTTTTCTTTCCTTCGCATGATCTTCAGCATCCCCGATAATGAGACCATTGCCACACATGTTATCCCTTATAACGCCAAGCTAGCACTTGATAGGTATCAAAACCCAAATTGAAATGAGAAAAAGCGTGGGAATGGAAAGTTGTGGTATGGTAGAAGATGTAGTGATAGATAAAGGAATTGATTGTTCGGACACTTAGAGAGGATGAACGAAAAAAAATTGACAAAACAGAATCGTTTATTGCCCGTGGTTCACATGTGTAATTCACATGGCCTGGATGGATTAGTCCCCCTAAATGTCCACATTTTTGTCCATGTGCAAGTACGGAAGCGTAATATTGGATTTAGAAATAAGTCATACCTAAATTAGCAACCCGGTAAGAGTCGTCCAAGGCTTACTCACGTAGGTATATGGATCAGATCGAGAACGTTCTAAAGAAAAGTCAGGTCGCTCACAACCGGTGAACAGGTATGAAAACAATTATGAAAGTCGAAGAAGCGAAAGGAGTAGGTATCAGTGGCGGGGGGTGCGACTGGTTGGATCACCTCCAAGTTTGGTGCACCCTGGGCAACGTGGGCGATGACGCATCATTGATTGCTCCTCTGGAGTAGCTGGCGTCAACGTCAACGGCAAAGAGTCTGACCAACCGGCCCTTTTCAGGGCCAGCTGACCCCATTGCACGAGGGGGTTGGGGCATGGCGGGCCTGCAAGGCCCGCGGGGAGTGTTGGTCGCTCCAGGTACCCCTCTGCTGTTATCAGCGGGGACACTGCGAATGGCTCAGGGTCAGTCGGAGTGCGAGGGATATGCTCTATGGGTAACCTTACACTCCGGCGTCTGTAGACCCGAGACGGCGTGCGGTTCTAGTCGGTTCAAGCCCGACATAACCGCCCTCGCTGATCGGCGGGGGGGGGGGGGTATCCGAAGGGATTTCCGCACAAGAAAAAAAAAAAAGGTATCAGTGGCGGAGGGTGAAAGTTTTCAAAAGGCAAGCCGGTGAAAAGGATGCCGACGATCAATGTTTCAACTTTTACCACCTTCACTATACCTACACGTAAATAGGTATTGATGTATAGGACAATGTTTTACATTGTATGATAATGGTGACTTTTTAAAAAGCCTGTTGATGGAGCTCATGCTTTGGGCTTTGCATCTCTGCAAAGAGAAGCCGTAAGGAATCGGCATATATGGACCCCTCGCCTCTGGTAGGTATACCAGGATCGTAGCAAGTGGAAACATGTGGTCGCTGCCTACCCCAATGGGAAAAAGGGGTGACCGTAAGTATGGGATCCAGAGTAGGAGCATGAGTAGACCCGAGACTCCAAGGTGAAAGTTTTGGATGCACTGTCAAGTACCGAAACGCGACTCACGGTAGTGCGAAAGTGCGCCACATCGATACCCATAATTTCGAATGTTTTCCACCGCGAAGCATGGTAGTGCGAAAGTATTCCACATCGAGTCGCGTTTCACAGGGCTACAGTTCATCGCTATGTGATGTCGGCAGGGTTAGGTTAGGTTAGAACTGTGACCACAACAAATGCCAGATAAATAACTCGATGTGGAATACTTTCGCACTACCGTGCTTCGCGGTGGAAAACATTCGAAATTATGGGTATCGATGTGGCGCACTTTCGAACTACCGTGAGTCGCGTTTCGGTAATTTAGGGCTACAGTTCATCGCTATTTTGAACTTCGAAATTCAGTATGACAGACGTTTGAATGCATGCAACTAGGATTAGTATTTTGATGAAGGAGACTATTTCTAGACATGGTTTATTTTTAGGGTTTTTATTATTTTCAAGCTAAGTACCTTTTTTTTTTTTTTTATCGTGCGGAAATCCCTTCGGATACCCCCCCGCCGGCCAGCGGGGGCGGTTATGTCGGGCTTGCACCGACTAAAACCGCACGTCGTCTCGGGTCTTCAGACGCCGGGGTGTAAGGTTACCCATAGAGCATATCCCTCGCACCCCGGCTGACCCTGGGCCATCTCACCACTAACAGCATCGCTCATCCTGTCTCCTCTGAAAGCAGAGGAGTACGGAGAGCGATGTGTTCCCGCCACGTTGGGTATTGGCCGACGATCAATGCCAACCCTATGAAGGGGTGAAGGGGAAGCCATTGACCGCCGCCCAGGGTGTACCGGCCGCTCCGATTCCGTTCCCCCCGGACTGCAGCGGGATCGGAATCGGAGCGACACTCGAGGAGGTTACCCAACACACACCCCTCAAGCTAAGTACCTAAACAACAATAAAGTTGCATAACATAAGTGATGAATAAACATTACTGTATTTACATACGCAATCTAACAAGAACATTGATATGATACCTTACCTACCAATTTATGTAGGACGAGTACTTAGGTAATGATGCTAGTGCATCATATGAATGTTGTTTTCGAGATCGCAGTCACGTTTATTGAAGTAGATATCCCTAAATTGGTTGTGTACAGCAGTCACGTCCGTTAATTTGGTAATCAGCAGCTTAATTATCGTTTTTGGTAAATATGTTTTACCACATCGCTGGCCAAATTTGTACCTATTATAAAACCATTCCGCAACTTTTGTGAAAGTTGTAAAAGTGTTTATTTGGATGCAGGTTACTTACCTGCAGGTTTCTTGGTGTATCGCCTGCTCAAAATGCATAGTGTTGACAATGGCTCGGAGCTTTCGCGCTGAATTGAGTGCCCAGTACGGCGTCATTATTTCGGTCTTGCTCTCGCAAGCATCTACCCTGCAACGTGAATTTTAGTTACATCAGTCTTTAATTTTGCTTCGATATGATAGATACCAACACATATAATTGAGTACGAAATGTATGAAAGTCCGCTATTTTACAAGCCGCCATAGCCCATAATACAAGCTGGTTATGCTTACTTTGGTTCTAGAGAGCGTTGTGTTCCTACAATGTCCTAGAATATTTATTTACTTACTAATTGAATTAAAATAAACTATTTCTATACTATTAAAAATAGTAAAGTTGTTGTGGATATAAGAGATATAAAAAAAATCTTGGGTTATGTTAAATGAACGATTTTGAACACAAAAATATTTTTGTTGCAATTCTTGTATGTCTGTTTACCTGTTTGTTTGTGATGGTCGCACAAACTACTGAAGGGATTTTTATGCGGTTTTTTCTTGGTCTGGTCCTGGTCAGATTTATATTTATACACTGTATGTGGATATAAACACAGTCATGATCCTCCGAGCCTTTTTCCAACTCAGTTGGGGTCGGCTTTTTTAGTCTAACTACGAAGCGGCTGAACTTCGATATTTTCCGTGAAGCGACTGCCATCTGACTTTCACAACCCATTGGCAATATTGAAATTCTGTAGTAAGACCATTTGTCGGACTTTTAGGACTCCAACTACCCGTAACGACGGCCATAGATGTGTGTGGCGGCAGGGATCGACTGCTTAACGTGCTCTCTGAGGTACGGAGGGGTCATAATGTGTCAGAAGAATGGTCGCCCATCCTAAGACTGCCTTGGCTATTGTTGCTTAACTTTGTAATGTGTTAATCTATTCGGTTACCACTTAGCTACGAGCCCCTTTATTCACATACAGTATGATCCTAAAATGAAAATGTAATAGGTAGGTACCTTTTTTTTTTTATGCGGAAATCCCTTCGGATACCCCCCCGCCGGCCAGTGGGGGCGGTTATGTCGGGCTTGAAACGACTAAAACCGCACGCCGTCTCGGGTCTACAGACGCCGCTGGGGTGTAAGGTTACCCATAGAGCATATCCCTCGCACTCCGAGGAGATGGCGGAGCGCGCCCGGGAGAGGTTCAGAACCCTCCCGGCCCGCCGAGCCCGCAACATGCTCGCCTCGCGTCGCAGGCGACTCAGGCGCCGGAGGTCGCTTAACGACCTCCGTCCTCCATGAGCGGGACCTGGGGGTGGCAGGTGAGGCCGCCTGTCACCCCAGCAGAAGCAGGCCGGGACGGTGGGGCGACTAGCGCCCCTCCCCCAAACCGGGGCAAAACGGGGACACCGTGGTTCCCAAACCCGAGGGGGCCATCTCGAAACCGGAGATGGCCCAGGGTCAGTCGGGGTGCGAGGGATATGCTCTATGGGCAACCTTACACCCCGGCGTCTGCAGACCCGAGACGGCGTGCGGTTTTAGTCGGTTCAAGCCCGACATAACCGCCCCCGCTGGCCGGCGGGGGGTATCCGAGGGGATTTCCGCACGAAAAAAAAAAAGGTACCTACAGTTCGATATGAAAATGTTAAAACCTACCTATAGCGTGATAACTACGATTGTTGAATACGATTTCTCAATATGTTTATCCATACCAAATTTATATCATGCTAGTTAGTTACTATTGATTATAAAAAACTAACCTGCCAGTATTGTTGACAGACTGCGGGTCTGGCAGCGGCGTATTAGCAGCTTGCCTCACATGTCTAAAGTACGAGTCACCAGCTGCATCGTGCATGTCAGGAACTCCTGGCGCTCGACGTACTCGGTTACCACCTGGAGTTGTGAACGAACCATACATGCGCTTAATCAGCGCTTTATTTTCATCGATGAAGTTCTCAATTTTATCTCTGAAACGCAACAAAATTCGTTGTACATGTTATTGTCGATAGCTTTCACGAACCTTAGTCATTGAAAAAATTTAAAATTGAAGAATTAGTTGTGTGTAGATAATGAAATAAAAACTTGCAATGGCACTCCGGGAGTGCCAACAGAAGTGAGAACTAGAACAATTACGTGTTATTTTTTAATCTTATATGCATTCCGCCCTCCATCCATCCCGCCATCCATCTTTTATATCTCCTTCACTACCTCCATATTTCCCTCCCTCCCTCCGTTCATCTATCCATCCATGCAGCTACAACAAAGATGGCCGGCGGGGGGGTATCCGAAGGGATTTCCGCACGAAAAAAAAAGGCACCTACATATATTATTTGAGTTTGACACATCACATGGTGACTATAAGAGCAGGAGTCACCAATATTAAAACCTTACGTACCGAAAGGGCATCATTATTTAAAAAAGCAGACCACACATGAAAGTAATATTAGTGACCCCTGCTAGGACCTACCGCACAAATTTACCACTACGCCTTCTGTTAAAAGTAATCCACACAGATTTATTGTTGCTACTTACAATGGATATGTATTTCCAGCAGTAGGACAATATAATTGGAAGTTTCTCTTCACGCATGGCACCCCTCGGATAATTTGCCCTTGTAGTTCGTAGCCCAACGCTAACGATAGAGCTGTCCATAGTATCTGAAATAGGAATAAATATTGGGTATGAAGTAACGATATTAGTGTTCCAGGTTGAATGAAAAAGGGTAGGTAAGTGTGTAGATAGGGGTGTGTGTTGGGTAACCTCCTCGAGTGTCGCTCCGATTCCGATCCCGCTGCAGTCCGGGGGGAACGGAATCGGAGCGGCCGGTACACCCTGGGCGGCGGTCAATGGCTTCCCCTTCACCCCTTCATAGGGTTGGTATTGATCGTCGGCCAATACCCAGCGGGAACACATCGCTCTCCGTACTCCTCTGCGTTCAGAGGAGACAGGATGAGCGATGCTGTTAGTGGTGAGATGGCCCAGGGTCAGTCGGGGTGCGAGGGATATGCTCTATGGGTAACCTTACACCCCGGCGTCTGAAGACCCGAGACGGCGTGCGGTTTTAGTCGGTGCAAGCCCGACATAACCGCCCCCGCTGGCCGGCGGGGGGGGGGGGTATCCGAAGGGATTTCCGCACGATAAAAAAAAAAAAGGTAAGTGTGTAGATACCTATGTAATACACGCTTACGCATAGAAGATTGATTTTGATAATGAACCAGATAATGATTTCTAGAAATATATAAATATTTTTATTTTTTATTTGTGTGTTGGCACCTGAGACTTCTATGTACATTTACTATTAAACCGTCTCTACGGTAAAACGTAAATTGGATCACTTATGTTTATTGATTATATTATCCCCACTTTATTTAGCTGTCATCTGAAAAAGTTGGTAAGAAAGTTTATTTCGCTATCACAAATTTTAACCCCCACGCAAAAACGACTGAATGTTATAAGTTTGACGTGTCTGCGTGTGTGTCTGTCTGTGGCATCGTAGCTCCCTAACGGAAGAACTAATTATGATTCTGTTTTTTTTTGTTTGAATTATGAATTAGTCAGGAGCGTTCTTAGCTATGTTGGTGGTTTTATTTTTTTTAATTTATATGTTATTGTTCTAGACTGCAGCTTGTCAAATAGTATACAAAGACCATTTTGGTAGGCTTATGACTTATATCATGCATGTTTCATTCACTAGTATAGGTAAAGTGGGTACCTACTTATTAATCTAAGTGATGCGGCCATTGCTACGCATGACACGATCTATCAGTCAGCTGCAGCTTTCTCAATTAAAAAAGATATTATGTAAACTTTAGATTTGAATTATTATGTAAGTACCTGTTGTAAATAACGAGGTTATGAGCACTTCAAAAAAAACCCGGAGGAAAGGCAAGGTCTTAGAAGTTCATAAATGTCATCCCAGCCAGGGGTGACATTTATGCATAAAGTGAGGCACAAAGTGATAAGAGAACTTTGTATTCTGGAAGGCGATGTAGTGACAAAGATACAGAATAGAATATTGAGATGTTTCGAACACACAAGGAAGATGCATATCTAAAGGAAGATTGCTGAAAGAGATTTATGAGGCAAGTGTAAAAGGGCAAGCCAGTGAGTTTCGGGCTTAGTGTGTGTGTTGATTAGATCGAAAACTTTTTAAGGAAACATAATTAAACATTAAAACAGGGATCAGCAGGGAAGGTTGACCCTATCACGAAGAAAGAGAGAGATTAAGAACTGACATATATTTAAGTATAAAGGAATTTTAAACAATCAAAACAGATATTATTGTTATTGCAATTGAACCAGCAGCTTGGCATTGGTGTGAATTCCAGTACTCAATGCTGTTTATTATATTAACCAACGAAATAATCTATTATAAGTAAGTTTCAGGCTTGTACTATCTTTTACTCCGAGGTGAATACTTCGGATGCGACTGGGACTCAACTTTGAAGAATATTTTCATAGTAATACCCTGTAAAACAAATGTTACAACACAATACATGGTGTTCTCCCACTGAGGTTTATGACTGGTCCATAGTCCAAGCCAGCTGCAATTTGGATAGTGCGAACTCATTAACGCGTGCAGCGAATTCTGGCAGTTTATATTTTAAGGGATTTTTTAGGAAAATATACTCCCGTTTTTTTAATGAGACTCTACTAACATAAAGAATCTCTGATAATGTAACTTGAGTAAGTTTACATAATACGAGTATATTCACCGCAAAGTTTAAATTATTCTTAAAATATTTTTTACTGGATGCACTCAACTCTGAAGAACAACATTGAAATGGAAATTTTGTAATTCGGGACGTAATTGTATGTAATTGATTCTACCTTCGGCTCTCTTAATGAATAAACACCTTCATGACTCCCATAGGATATGACGAGGCATTCTACATTGGGGTATTCCCCAAACCGTAAATAAACCAAATTAACTCACGTTTAAGGTGAACCAATCCATGTCCGGTACCGTAGTATTGTTTAATAAAACGTCCTGCTACTACAGCGCGTACTAATTAACTGAACAGATTTCAGAAACAAAAACAATAAACAAAAAAACACGTTAAACTCTGCTCGGCCTCACTATACAGTGAATCAAGTTCTACAGATACGTCCGACGATAAATGAATAAAATAGCCTTTTCATCGCATATTATATTGTATTATACAGAAATGTAAACCTTATAGCCTTCTCAAGCGCAAAACTATATTTTAATTTCGCAATTCGCTATTGTTATTCTAGTTTATGCATGTAATATATGACTGATATAAAACACTCATTGAGATTCAAAAAAGCACACGCTACAAAATACGTACTGGTGCAGAATATTGAAAACCCCGTGCGAGAATACGCACTTTATCATATTCAAATGTGAAAAAGAATGCATAATGTATTATTTATTGCAGTGAATTATAGCTAGTTTTGATTGCGAAATACAAAGTGGGAAACTGGATCGTGTCATTAATTTAGCAAGCAGTTGTTTAGTAATTCCAAAGCTATCCAGCATATTTAAGACGCAACTGTGTCAATAACCTTGCATGGAGCGAAATAAATTTACATATAGATTTTAAAGCAAAAAATAAAATAGATGTAAGGCGCCTGTGTTCTGGCGCCTCAACTACGTAATAGGTAATTTATAAGATCTAAAGTTCATATCAGGCGGATTACATTTCACATGGCGCTTAAAAGTTCATAGGTGCAGTTTATTTTATAGTTCCGTTGACTGAAGGTTTAAGATGACGTAAAGTGCAAAATTTTATTGACCAGTTTAATTGTTGAAGTGAATTCTTGGTTGAGGACTATATTGAGGTCGAAGCAAAACAAACAAGTTGAATTCCTGAGACGAGCTCAGCCGAATACAAGGGATTTTCAATTTTGCGTTTTTTTTTTTTTTGCGATTTTTAGCGATTTTTTTTAAATCTTGCAATGGTTCACCCCAGCACGAATCTATTACCGAAAACAGCAACTCGATAGCTCATCTCCTTCATACCCAAAACCGTAGCAGAAAATTGGCAACGACGACGACGTCGACGACAACTCCTTAGCAATAGGGCTTTTCTAAAGAAAATCCCTAAAAACATAGGTAAGTATTAATGTTTAAAGTTAAACACACTATGTAGGTATAAACATGTTACAAATCGAATCTTGGGATAAATTAATTTTGTTGTTCCTGGTCGACGGAGATGATAGAATGCCAGTGTATAGGATCCTCTCATTACCCTTTCATGCATTCGTGGTTTTAATTCAGAATTTACTACATGAAATAAGGAATCAACACTGTGCTTAGTAGGTATAATCAATGCATAGATATCAGAGACCACTTCGGGCTCGAAGCATTTAAATCTTGTTTTTTGAAAGCGTAAGAAGGAATAGATGATACTCTTCATATTGGAGGTATAGCACAGTTTTATTAACAGTAAATTAGTACCTAAATTATTTTGGTAGGAACTTTTTTCTATGCTATACGGCTTAGCAAATTTACAAACGAGAAATACTCACGAGGTTGACTTCACTCTACATAATAATTGAATGGCAATAACAGTTGATCTGATCAATGACATTGAAATAAACCATGAGCTCGCAAGGCTTGATTATAACCCGATTAATGTGGGCATTTTAATGACAAGATAAAGCTATCGAGTTTGGGCTCATTTATTGTGTATTACACACTCTCTGGTGTTACATGATAGTCAGGGTCTGAAGATGCAGTGGAAAGGTGACCATCGGAATTCCCTGACAAAACAAGATAAACCTATCGATTTAGGGCTTATTTGTTTTATCTTAGCAAACTCCCTGGTGTTATATGGTAGTCAGGGTCTGAAAATGAAATAGGAAGGTATCCATGGAAACTTCTAAACTAAACAAGACAAACTTAAAGAATTTGAGCTCATTGGTCACTCTTGGTTATTCTGGTGCTACATGATACTACTAAAACTAAAAAGTAAAACATAAAATAATTAATAAAAAATCTTTTTATAAAAAAAAATATTGCACTAAAACGAAAATAATAATTTCATTCAAGGGCTGTGTTGATTTCAAAGCTTATATCGCGCAAGTTATTTCTCTGTTGTTGACGGGAAACTCTCGTTTACACGTTGAAATTAAAATATTTACAACGGATTATAACGCGATTAACATAACATAACTTCACGCCTGTATCCCCGAAGGGGTAGGCAGAGGTGTATTGCACACATACGATTAATGATGCATTATTTTATTATCTGCTCTAATCCCGGACAAATTTTATCTTAAAGCACCAGCCTTGAGGTTAGGTATTTTACCTCCCCGTCGTCTGAAGAACCGAGGTGGCGTGAGGTTTTAGTCAGTTCAAGTCCGACATAACCTCGTAGGGGGATAACCGAAAGGGGTTGCCGCACGAAAATGAAAAGAGAAAAAAAGGTATCTTACCTCAGCTCGGCTCGGCTATTATCGACTTTATATCATTGAATTAATAGCCACAAGTTTAAATATATAGGTACCTAGTTTTAGTAGCTCTACTATTACTGATGTAGTACATGGCGCCAAAAGAGATTCATGAAAGGTTCTAATTGTCATTTACATTTAATGATGTTTGATAATTAATGGATCAACTTCTCTGTTTAGGAATATTTAATACAAAATACACAATTTATTTCCGTATTAGAGGAAGTATCTATAAGATTAAGTAAAAAACATTAGCGTAAACGTAACATCTGTAAAGTGTCTTATTTGTAAGGAAGTGGCATCCGGCGAGCATTTTACCAACTCAGTTGGGGCAGACTACTTTCAGTCTAACTACGAAACGGCTGAACTTAGATTTTTTCAATGAAGCGACTGCCATCTCACCTCCACAACCCACTGGCAATATCGAAGTTCTGTAGTTAGACCACGTTTTCGAACTTCTTAAGGCTACAACTAACCGTAGTGTATGCCGCGAATGTTCGTATGGCAACCTGGACCTACGGCTTAATGTGTTAAGAACGGTCACTTATCCTAAGTCTAAACTTGCTAGTATTCCTTTGAACTTTCGGTCACGGTTTTCGACACGAGCCTCTCTATAAATGTTGTTTTTTATTTGTATCAATAGGATATATCCAGCCAAGCATCTTAACGATTTGGGCATAACCACAGATTAATAAATAGTTATCGTTTCACTTGCTACGATCCTGGCATACCTTGCATAGCTTCTTCTACTTTCGCAATTGTTCTACGGGTCCTTGGTCCCACCAATTGGGTAGATACATACCGTTCATAATTTGTTTGGTTTGATTTCAATTTTGCTCTATTAAGCGCTGTAACCCATTTTTTTACTTAACGAGTAGTATAATGATAGTTATACTTATAGTATAATGTTCTTATTATCTATAATTTTATTACATATTGTATAATCATTTACTGTTCCATTATCTATCATTAAACTAAAATAGTATTAGTCGGTTGTATTTTATGAAACCGTAGTTGTTGTACCGTAGTATGTTACTATTTACGCAGAATGAGCTCACAGTGTCATGAACTCTTGTTGTATTTTGATATTTCTTGGAATTAATTAAGTGAATGACTGGTATCGACTGGTTCGGGTACTTTGAGATAACTTACACTTCAAACTACAAGACAACAACCATCTTTAGTCTCCCCGTGACCATGGCTGCTGAAAAGCAACCGAAACGTCGGGATCACTGTAAAATATAAAATAACATCAAATAAATCGCCATAGAATCAGTTAAAAATAGTTTTATTTCAATAGATATGCCTGTTAACTACCCATATTCGAGGTCAAAGCTAAATAAATGATTGATAGGACCTTAATGATCTACAAGAAAACTTTGGTAGAAGTTTAGTCATAGTAGACCTAGCCGAAATAGAGTGTTGGTTTTCATATAAGTAAATCTAGAAAAAATCTTCAGCTTCTTAGATAAAAATCTTCCTTCTTGTAAGGTCTAACCTCGATCTTGGTTTACAATGTGTAGTGATAAAGAATTCGTCAGGTAAGAAATAGCTCAATTGAGACCTTGACATTAATTTACGAGTCGAGTAAAACTCGAGTGCTAAAACTGTGAAAATAATATCTTTTTAACTGAGATTTTTTATTCACTTTTCATTAAATTCTGTTTTAAATTTGTATATATCTACTCATCCTGCATTTCCCCTGTGGCGTAGACAGGGGTGTGTTGTAATCACATTTCGCTATTTTTTGGCGGTATGGAATAGTGGTTAATTAGGGGAAATCTAACACGTTATGCATGATGCGAGAGACTGGAACTATGACTGTTTATTATTTTTAATATTTATATGCATAGATTTACGCACGTGCTCACAGAACTGTAGCAAAGTAAGCCCTGCGGCGATGGGGAAAGGTCGGGGTCTTATTAGATCAACGGCCTTAGCTGGTTCTTGGCACGTAGGTGATATTATTTCTTTAGAAAAGTTAACAATAAACGATTAGAATCTACGAAGGTTCTACTATCAAGGATACAAGCAGACATCACCAAATCAAAAGTTATCACTATTTCTTGTTACCTCAACTCAATATACGGCTTTTATAGCTTTTATAACTGCCATCTGACAGCCCAACTCCGATAGGAAAGCCTGCATTAGAGCCTTGTCCGTCAAATAGCATCAACAGGGGTTCTAGAATATTATAATTGCAAAAGTAACTTGATACTGTGTTTTCCTATCAAAAATTAAAACAAAGCTCTTCGTCTTAGTCAGTTCATAATTGGTTATTTTGGATGCGCCTAATGCCACAGATTATTCACAATATCAACGAGCTCACGAGTGTCTAGTTAACAGTCCATTCGATTCACGTTCTAACGAATGACATTTGATGTGAATCACGCGCAGTTCGTTTACTTCAGTATACATGTATGTGTCTGTCGGTACGATTATTCACCATGCATAGTATTGTATGCAATGATATGATTTAATCATGTGTGTAACAATGAGATACTGGCGCTCTTTAGGGGAGACCTATGTCCAGCAGTGGACCAGAATAGGTTGATGATGATGATGATGATGATGTGTGTAACAATGAGATACTTTTAATGGTCAGAATTTACATCTACTATTGTATACTATTGTAATAAATAAATATTCTAGTACATATTACACAACGCCATCTAGACTGAAACTAAGCAGAGAGCGAAGCTTTTCATATGGGTTCTAGAATGGGGATAAACATACTAAAATACTTTTTTTTGTAAATAAAAACCTACATATTATACATAGAAACACCCAGACCAATGCAAATGTACATATTTGCACTGAGCGAGAATCGAATCCGTGACTTCTGACATATTTATCCTACTAATCATGCTCTCCTATTATTTTTAATGCGTAAGTTTGTTTGTATGTTTGTTATTTCTTCACGTTACAAGGGCTCGCCAGATTTTAGTGAAATTTGGCATAGAGATAACTTATACCCAGTATAAGGGAAAAGCTTCCGAAAAAAGAAAACATTTTAGCGCTTATTTTTCGATCTGTTTATTTTTTTAATTTAATTATTTATTTAAGAATATTTTATAAGTATTATTCACATTCCACCGTGTTAATACAGGAAAATGAAACGATAATCACTTTACTGGTAATATTGGTATGACTGACGTCGCCGGTCTGGACCGGTCGTTGAATCCGCGAGCCGCGTGGTGTCGACGACCGGTTTCATTTAGCGTGAACAATGCTAATAAAAAGAAAAAAAACGATTTAAAAAAAAATTAAGCAGATCGACAAAATATGGCTTAATTCTTTTTTCATCTTCAATAATATTGCCTGTCTTCGTTTTCGGGAGTGTTGCCCTAACACCCGGTATGTAGGTACTAGCTTATGCTCACCTTCGCCCGTGTGGAATTCTGTTCCTCATCCCGCTTTCTATGCGAACCTATTGCATGGATAAATAGTAGCCTATGTGTTATCCGTTCAGCTGTTTTTAGATGGATGATACATCCATAATTACAAACTTGCGCGCTTATAATATTAGTAGAATAGAATAGTATGTATGTAACATCTATGGTCACGCAGTATCTGCCCTACCTATCCCCGAAGAGATGGGCGGAGGTAATTATATTATTATATTCAATTCCAACGGGGCGCGTTTTGCGCGAAAGCTACGCGGTGGGACCCAAACTTGCAATGATCTTTGAGAATACATCTGACGTGACCGCGCCGAGCCCACGTGGGCAAAAACGCGTCGGTACGTCTCGGTACGCGCTCTAAGGGGCGGACCTAACGAACAAAAGTAATTACCCGTGTTACTACTGGAAGTAGGACTGGTAGAAGTTTCAGACTCCGTTCTGGTACAAACTTCCTAACATAAATACTTAATGACATTTGGCCGGACGTCCCCAGGACCTCACGATCGCACACAAACAAATAAGCGCAATCTTATACAACGGTCCTAACCCATCGCTCTATCCAACCAGGCATAAGAAAATTGAATAGCAATTTCATTAAAATTAAAATTGATATATCATTCATTATAGTGATTGGCATTAAGGTCGTTCCTTATGAATTTATTTCTTTATTACGCCTGAGTGCGCACGCTTCGCACACGATACAACTAATAAAACGTTGGGGTTTAAAATCTGCCTATATTTTTTTCGTGCGAATATTTCCTCGGATATCCCTTCGCCGGCCGACTAAAACCACACGATCTAATAATACTATTAATTAACTAACATATTTAACGCCTTCTAGGTATACTGAAGCTAAATTACCGAAGGCTGAATGAAACACGAACGAAAGACGTAGCATTATTTCTTAACATTATCTAGTCGAGCAGCCTCGGGAAGAAATTCCTGTGCGCTTTTGCGACATCGAAAATTCTACATAGTGATTTAGTCATGACTACAAAATGAGCGAAAGTTACCGGAACACAGGACGAGTGCCTACACTAATACGTTCTAGGAGTGGGGTGAGTAATGCAAAATTAGTAGATGTGTAGTACGAATTTAATATACTTAGTAGATAGTTAGTGCGAAGTTGGGGCACATTCAGGCCACGAGTCATGGAATAAACCCATGGACCCGTTCTTCTGAGAGCCAAGCTAGCTTTAGAGTCCAGCGCCCGCTGTTTTGCTCCTCCTTTTATTGGTTTTCTTTGACTTTTATGGGAGAGACTGCCGTCTGACGAACCCCAAGAAGAAAGTCTGCACCAGATCCTCGTATATCGATCAGAAGGTGTAGGTCACCTTGCAGGTGAGGTAAGCTTGGGCACGAAATATGTTCGAGCAGTATACCTACACCCGATTTTAAGACTCTTTAAGAAATGCTACTCTGACTACTGGGTTCTTCAGTTACAGAAGTTCATTGTTTGAAAATGTACTAAAATATAACAAACAATTTGAAGAGCTTCAGTGAAGCCATAAATTACAATTCATTTAAAACATTTTAAAATATAAGAGTGACTTGAAAAACATTTAAAACATGTGAAAATTTCGAAAAAATATGTTTCTTACAGAAATTTAATGTGTCATCAATCAGTAATGTCCATTGTAGATTTCTGCTAAAGTAAAACTATTGTTCTATATTAGCTAAAGATGGCACACGTAATGCCGTGGAATAGTTGGCGTGCCAATAGTCTAGCTAGACAATTAAAATCAGACTACCTAAATCCATAGCGGAGGTAAACGCACTGATAGCAGTTATGGGGCTCAATCAAATAAAGTTATAAATTATTGCTTCATATCATATAAATCTGTCACGTTTTATATTTAACCGCGCGAGCCCACGCCTATGACTCAGTGCTTGGATCAGACGCTTCCACGAGCCTACGCTGCCGCAATTCTAATAAGGTGACGACTGACAAATAATAACATTATAGGAAATGTCGTGCGAAAAGGTAGCTTCAGGACAGTGCTCTATTTGTTGCAAATATTATTGTAATATAATATAAATAAGTGTATGTTTACTTATGTATACACGTAAGAAGTTATACTTCTTTGGCGTATGAAGATATAAATCTTTCTAAAAATTTTTATCATTCGCGTTATCCTACGTTTAAAAAAAAAGATGTAAAAAATTATTTAAGCTTATTATATCAATAAATTATATATACCGTCAACTAACCTCAAATTCTACAAACGTACTCAAAGTAAAATGTTGACTAGCTAACTTCATGTTGTCGGTTTTTTGTGATGGTGTACGCGCGCATCGTAAAAATTTACTCTCATTATTTTTCCCTAACGCGCCAAAATAAGCATAACTTAAATAATTGTATTTTGGGCTACAAACACCGAAAATATAGGTAGGTATCTCAGGAATGGGATCATCATTGCACGCGAGCGGTAACGTATCGTATAGATATTATTTAGTGATACCTACACACACATACACATACACACACACATACATATGTATGATATTAAGACTACTGGTAGACATGTGATCCCTTACAACGGCGAAAACAGCATGATCAGACATTAGGTCACTGGGTATCTCCTTATTAAAAGCTAAAAGGACTCAAAGGAAAGGTAGAGTCTATGTCATTCATCAGCTGCTAGACCTTCGGATTTCCATAAAAGTATTAAAATTGAAACAAAAAAAAGTGTCTTAGACCTTCTATAAAATAATAAATCATCGCAATAAAAATGTTCTGCAAAGCGTGCCAAGTATCGATTAATACTACCTGGCTATAAAAAGTAGTGAAATCAAATATAGAGCCAAGCTTAATAAATGAGATTGAGTGATTAGGCTGTTAAATAATATAGCTAAACAAAATAAGAATAGAACAAGGTACATTGGGTGCAAGAGCTTCATGAATTGCCACCTGAAACAGACACCGATCGTCTTATAGAGTATTAAAAATCATTCGACTGTTTAATTTATCAATGAAAAGCGTTCATCATAATGAACAGTTTTTAAGGCCTTTAAAGTTTTAGGCCTTCAATGTATGCGTTGCCCGCTTGACGGGGACACTACCACACCCCGAGATATTTTCTTAAAACCTAATTTCTTGTTTCTTGTTTTTCGCAGAACCGAAGAAAATGCGAAACCAGATAATGCATCATAAAAACCAAGGCTTTCGCACAAATCAATGCAGTTGGGGCAAGCATAATTCAAGATTTTGCAACTGTAATAACGTCTTTTACATTCAGTTATTCAAAAAAGTTAAAATTTAATTACTTATATTTAAAATCTCGTGACACAGTGTTTGTGTTATCAAGCTCCTCTGAAACGGCTTAACTTATACTTATGAAATGTTCTGTGTGTAATTGGTAGGTGTGAAAATAGGTCGTAGGCTATATTTTATACTCGTGTTCGCTTAGCGAACATGATCAAAATTTCACGCGTGCGTGGCCGCGAGCAACAGCTTAATTTATTATAATTATATATATATGGCCTGTGTGCTTGCAAGCACATCAGTAGTACGCAGAACGACACCAACTTTGGCTAGTGGAAAAAGAATCATATTAAAGATGTTTATGGTTTACATTCACAATCGGACCCAGTGGTGGCGCTGCAATCAGGTAATATCATTCATTGTTTCCGCAGTTTATAAGAAGTTCGGTAGATGGCGGTAAACCGTTCAATTAGCTCAGTTAGCAGAGTATATTACCCCCTCCTTTCGTGATGCGATGCCTTAACAAGTTATCATCATCTTCATCATCATCCCAGCCCTAAAACCGGTTGCATTCAAAGCTTCGACTTTGCAGTCATCGTTTTCTCCTCGCAACTACCACTTGACCCTCAAACTCGACAGGAAAGCCTGCGCCAGTGCCTCGTCCGTTAATCATTAGGTGAAGCTCAAAGATGTTGTGGGACTCCATATCACAAATTACTAAATAGGCCATACACCCTTGTCTTCACGATTTACGAACAGTTCTATCTTGGACAGAGTAGATATTTGCAAAATAGTAATGCACGTAATTACTTCCGTTAAGATACTTCATCTTTTTTTTCTTTTTTTTTTTACGTGCGGAAATCTCTTCGACCCCGCCAGCCAACGGGGGTGGTTATGTCGTGCATCGAATAAAACCGCACGGTGTACTGCCCAAGTGCCCATTGCTGGGCACCCCGGGTAAGCCTTCGAAACGATAACCCCAGGGTTACCGGCGGGATACTCCATCTTAGTGAATAAAGTTAGAAACATACGGTACAGTGCATGTCTTTATTATATAGTTAAGGTTCCTAACAAGTTCTATATATTTTCGTAAACTTTTTTAATCTCATTAAAAATATACGAAAAATTAAATCATCACGGCATCCTTCATGTCCATGATATCGCGGACAAACTACAGGAGTGTTGCCTGCGCTGGCGCTGGTACGGGGGTAACAAATTTCCATGTCGATGTCTGTGCGATATATTTATTTATTTATAATTTTACTAGGCAAGATGTCTCTACATCTAGAACTTAAAATATACCATCAAAAGAAAACGTGACGTAACGTCAATAATTCGATAAAAATGTTTTCACTAACTATATACATACATACATATACGAAAAGTCTTTTTCCCTCCGGAGTAGGCAGATACAGAAAACCGCCACCTGCTTCTGTCCTTATATACTTCACGAGCTCCCTCTACTGTCATTAAACCTTTCATGCAAGCCCGCCGGTTTCGAGTGCTTTAGTATAACTAACTATATACTTCTTGGTTAGCTCATTCCTAAGGAGCATTCGCTGTAGGCACAATTTGCACGTTAAGCAACAATTTGTTTGACTTGAGGCTTCGGAAACGTGACAGAACACTCATTTATCTTGTCTGTGCTCAAATAATGCACGTTTACATAACACAGCTTTAACCAATATTCGTTTACACAGAATTCAAAGTGAGGTCCAACAGCCTATTTACCAACATCAAAGATACGCAATTATTCTAGTGTCTATTATGTTTAGCAAAGTCAAGTTCATTATTCAGCATTTCGTTATGTACCTAATAGACTTCAGTGAAACTTGCTATGAATCATGTAAGTAAGTTTTATTAAGTAAGTATTAAACATAATAAAGCTGTACAAAAAAATTAAGTAAGTACATGCTTGCCTGGAGAAACCACTTTTACCTCGCGACTAATAGCTTTTCCTCCAGCTCATTGTATTATATCATTAACTGTGTACTACTACTACCAATACTATAATACTACTACTACTTATTAATATTTGCGCTGTAAATGGTTACGTGTAAAAACCGGACCCAGCCTTTTCATCGAACGACAATTGGTCGACAAGACAATTCATCGACATACTATTGGTCAAAAACCCTATTGAGCGACAGGAATAATTAGTCGACATACAATTGGTCGAAAAGTCAATAGCACGACAACGATTACTAGTCGATAACTCGTAGACACCGCTCGCCCCGACACAAATAGATATAGGTTAGAAGGGTTATTACGGAGGTCTCTGCGATACCTCGGTAATAATCCTTCGTGTTAGGTCACTTGTGATAATAAACGTAGAAATAGGAGCCCCGCAGGGCTCCGTCGAAATCATTATCTAATAACTAAGATATAAAAAAAACTATCTACAGGTAACTAATATACTTACCAAACCAAAACGACATCAACAAGTTTAATAATTCAAACAATTTTGGTATTTACTAATTGATAAAGTAGAGTAAACCACTATTTTTCGATCAATAGTCGACCAATTGACTTGTCGGTTAATTGTCATTGTCGACCTAAGTTCATGTCACCAAAAATGTGTCGACTTAATTATAATGTCGATCAATAATTTGTCGACCAATTGACGTGAACCCGTAAAAACAATACAGATATTGTTAGCGGTCATGTACTTTCTGACTTTACCGCGTAACAGAAAAGCGTGCAACGATGCTATGATATACAATATACTTTGCCTTGATAAATTATTATAGTTTGAAAACAAAAATCAAATGCTTGTAACTAAATGCAAGAACAGCTGTAGAACTCATTAACAAAAACAAATGAGCTACCATTTCTAGGGTCTACTAGTGGCCGTTGCAGATTTGTTTATTATTTATTAGATGAAGTTAACAATAGTAGGTTTGTGAAAATATAGTCACATTTTTAGTACATTGTAACTATTGTAAGCTTTGTATAAGCACTGGCTATGACCTATTGATATCAAGAAAATTGTTGATCGTACTAGGCAGGCAAGAGCAAAGGTAGGTCTATTAATTTTCCATATATGGACTCATAAATTGGGTCAGGTATTGTCACTGTTAAGAATATTACCGCTCATGTGTATAAGGTGTAATATTTGGTAGCTGACACACAAATCTTCATAACAAAGATATGACACAAATATTAACTCATTCATATTTCTTTACGGAACGTGGGCAGAATAGTAAACATCTTAATGACCAAGTATGCGAGATGGTATTCACAATACGTTATTCTATTTGACTTAATCTAATTCTTTTTAACTTTTATCACTGCTGGTTAACAGACAAAGCTGTGACGCAGGTTTTGTGTTCCTAAAACATCATACGGCATACGGTCATACGACAGTCACTTCCGTAAAAGCCAAAACAAACCAAATCATGGAAGAAAGCATCGATTCATCGATCGAATCATCATGCAATCGGGATTGGCGCTCGAATGATGATGAAATGAAACAAATCGCCACAATGATTAAAAGTAGAACTTACAGGTATTTGGTAGAAGGAGCCGTTGTTTATTGTTCGGTACGAAGTGAGTGGCACGACAGGCACTGAGCCGTTGCGCAGGAATATAGGACCTTGCAGAGGAGTCACTGATGGCTGCCCTGAATCTGAAATGAAAATATTGGCGTTATAAATAAATCGCTTTGTTACGTTTATTCAGGTTACTGAATTTAATAACTGGTATATTAGGGTCTCTTAAAAAACAGCAAACTTTGCGGTTACATTATGTCATTGCCTTGAATTAGCAGTATATCTATATAGTCCACCAGTATATGCGCGTAGAGGTAGACAGAAGTGCAAACTAGCTATCTGCAACTTAACCAATTAACACTTATAATATCAACTATGGATTTAGCACGGTTAGGTACCCCACCAGTGGGGGTCGTTATGTCGGACTCGAACCAACCAAAACCGCACATCACCTCGGGTCTCTAATGCCGGGTGTAAGGTGGCCAAATAAAGCGATTCGCTGGCACCCCGGCTGACCTTGGGTCATCTACGGCTTAAGATGGCCGCCTCGGTATACTGTGGCTATACTAGAAATTAGGATATTTTGACTGTGTATTCCAAGTACCTATGCATACTCTGATTGGTGTACAATAAAGTTTATCTCTATTTCTATTATATTCTAGGATAACTAAAGAAAAATATGAGACATTCACGAAATAAATTTAGCTAATAAGGTAACCAACATAACTTGATTCAAAGGCGGAACAAAGTTTACCGTGTCAGCTAGTTACTATTTTAAATGTTAAAAAACTATTTTACACCTGCTAATATAACCACATTAAAGATAGACATAAAAATGTCAGATTAACAAATTACAGAGTAATTTGTATCGCTTCATTTGGCGGAGTGGCATCTGCTATTAGTTGTAAAACAACGTAAGTAATTTCATAACATCATGTCTTGAAGGTGCGTCACCACAACCAGGTCAGGTTGCGAAACCACTAATCTCCTGAGTAAGGTCATGATATCTGCATAGGGGAATAAGGAAAGAAAGAAATATTTTACAATTCTGATGTGATACATTGTGAATTACATTAAAAAAAGCCAAATAAATACAGGCTTATTCTATAAATAACAAGCTGTTGCCCGCTGTACCGCTCGCGTGAAATGCTGATGCCGTTTCCGAGACCAACGAGATCGTATTTCTATTATAGAGAAACAGCGGCCAAGTGCGAGTCGGACTCGCCCATGAAGGGTTGCGTAGCAGCAAGTAACATAATAATGAATGATAAAAATTTAATATTTGAGTTGATTGAATGAAAGGTAAATTGCGTTTTACGATTTATGAGGTATTTAAAAAACTACTAACTAGATCTCGTTCTCGTCCCACTTTGGAAGTGTCTCTCGCGCAAACTATTCAGTTAAGAGAAAAATGATTTTAGAAACCTCAATATCATTTTTGAAGGCCTATCCATAGATACCACACACGTATGAGTTTGATGAAAATAAAATTTTTGAGGTTCAGTATGGGGAGCCCCAAAATTTAATGGTTTTTTTTTTCAATTTTTGTGTGAAAATCTTAATGCGGTTCACAGAATACATCTACTTACCATGTTTTAACAGCATAGTTCTTATAGTTTCGGAAAAAAGTGGCACAAATCTATAAGGGTTCCGTTTATTGCCATTTGGCAACGGAACCCTAAAAAGTAACCTGTGTCCTATTCCATACTTTAACTCTGTATCAAATTCCTTCCAAATCCGTTCAGAAGTTTTAGCGTGAAAGAGTAACTACGATTCATCCATACAGCCACACAAACTTTCACATTTATAATATTAGTTTGATAATAAACAAGTTAATATTCTAAATCTATTACATAGCGCCATCGTATCCGTTGTCATATGGGTTCCAAAATGTGGATAAACAAAACGTAAATCAATTATTATGTAAGCACTAGTACCCTTTTTTTCGTGCGAAAATCCCCTCCGGATACCCCTCCCCCGGCCAGCGGTGGTTATGTCGGGGTTGAACCGACTTAAACCGAACGCCGTCTCGGGTCTTCAGACGCCGGGGTGTCCTCATCTTGCCCCGGAAAGGGGGGGGGGTGCTATTCGCCCCGGCCTGCTTCCGCTGGGGTGACAGGCGGCCTCACCTGCCACCCCCAAGACTTTGCTCATGGAGGACAGAGGTAGTTGAGCGACTTCCGGCGTCTGAGTCGCCTACGACACGCGGCGAGCATATTGCGGGCTCGGCGGGCCAGGAGAGTTCTAAATCTCTCCCGGGCTCGCTCCGGCGCCTCCTTCTCGAGCATTACTTGCTCGCAGAAGGAGGCGGTACTAGTACTCCATTTCAAAACGTGTTAGCTTAATGGTAAGAATAGAGTGCATTGCAATACGTGCAAGAAAATAGTGGCTTGTGTACCATTTATATTATGTACCTTATTGGTATTATTGGCTTTTTTATTGGCTTAGTGATATAAAAAAAAATGTACAGTACAGTACCCGGATTTTGATGGCACTTCGGGAGGACAACTGCGAGTTCGACTAAGATCGGCATGCTTGAGTTTCTTTTATGAAAGGTTTGAGGTGAAAAGTAACTTATGATGTGCCTGCTACTTCCACGGAGTAAGAAAAGATAAGAAAATTTCCTTACAACATCTCCGCTATCTTTACTTAGTCCGTGGCTACTTCAGAGGGCGATTAAACAAGGGGAAGAGATACCAAGATCGGTTTAGTAGTTAAATAATAAAATAATTGAATATTTATTTGGAACATAAGCAATAAATAAACAAAAACAAAATTGGATCGATGACAGCTGTGCAGTACACCGTGAGAGATGTTGAGATGAATGAGAAATGTTCCAGACTTTCTAAATAAAATTAAACCTAAAACACAAAAACAAAAACCAATGATACAAAATCTAATAAAAGTTTGTTAAAATCACTTCTTACTAACTAATAACTATAACTAAATTGTATTAGTGCGCGATGGTCAAACAAACAATCTAAAATACATTTACAGTGTCACTTTTTATCTGATACTACTATGTTTCATAATTGTTCTATAATTATTGCTCGAGAAATCGTAAATCGTATCAAAATGCTTAGCATCACACAACTGGTAAATTGGTTTAGCAATTTTTTTAGAAGGAACTAGATACGGGAAACTACATACTATTAAAACTTTATTCAAAGTATAGGTGCACATGCATGACCTTCGAAGCCAAGATTAGTCAAACCCTGGACTCCGAAGTGCAAGCTTTGGATGCACTCGGGATTGTCGCTCGAACGATGATGATGATGATGACATGCGTTATCCTCGATTGGGAACCACATACTTAGCATCTTACCTTTTAGGATATCCATATCCTTGAAAAGTTTTGCTTGTCCTGACTGACTGATTTATCAACGCAGACCCAAAACCAACAAACTTGAAATTTCGGTAGTAGATGCTTTTTATGTTGTAGGCATCTACTAAGAAAGAAGTTTTGGTAATTTTACTTCTAAGGTAGCAAAATACGGGGTGAACGTTAGTATGGAAGTCCGTAATTTCAGAAGTTAGAAGCACGAAATTTTATACAACTGCTTCTGGTTAGATATAAATGAACACTGATATCAGCGTTTTCAAAATTTTATCCCTAAGAGGGTGAAATAGGGGTTGAAAGTTTGTATGGGAAGTTTGTCACTTTTTAAGATAGAAGCATGAATATTCATATACATACCTAATTCTGGTTAGAAATGAACGTACACGTATATCGGGGTTTTTAATTTTTTCTACTACAGGGGTAAAATATGCGATGAACGGTTGTATGGAAAGTCTTTTCGAAGTAACAAGCATGAAATTTCATATAACTGTTTCTGCTTAGAAATAGACATACACGCGTATCGGTTTTCTCATAATTTTACCCCTAAGTGAGCAAATAAGGGATGAACGGTTGTATGGAAGTTCGTTGTATGGAAAGTGCTTAACTTTTAAACTAAAAAGCATGAAATTCAATAATAAAGCTTATTTTTGTATAAATTTATAATTCGACCTGATTTGTGGCGGTACAATTAGGTCATAGGATTTTTTTACAAAATTATTCCCGGCTAAAAACAGGTCTTACTCTTTACTCATCGCTATTAGCGAGTCTTATTTAATAATGCACACTAACACATGTAAAAGTAACCTTGTCTGTCTGTTTGTTCCCTGTATTGATGTCAATGTCAGTTACAAAAATTGTATTTAATCAAACTAATTAACGAAGCTCTCAATTTACTGCATCCATAAATGTCCATTTAGTCCCAGAGTAGTAATGCACTAGATAGAGCCTCGGGTTTAGAATCTGGTAATAAAAACTCAAGGCCATATTTTAATCGTCAATAATTACAATCACAGCTTATATATCTCCAAGTAAGGTTCTACTGCAAACAAGGACTGCTAAATGTAATCTTAACAAATTATGTTGTACGACATTTTACAGTAAAATGATTCAATTTGTTATGTACTTGTAATAAACCATTTTAAAGTTATATACTGTTATAGTATACCACTGAAGTAGACGTAAATTAAATAGTATATCGAATCAATCAATCAGTCAATTAGCCTATTGCAGGCCACTGCTGGACATAGGCCTCTCCCATTGTACGCCATAGCACTTGATTCTCCGCGTTACGCATCCAGTCTATCACAGCTACCTTTTTCAGGTCGTCCGTCCATCTTGCTGGGGAACGTCCTACCTTCCGTTTACCGATTCGTGGTCTCCACTCTAGGACTCGTTTGCTCCATTGCCATCGGTCCTTCGGCATATGTGGCCAGCCCATTGCCACTTCAGCTTGCTTATTCTGCGAGCTATGTCGGTGACTTTAGTTCTTTTAATGTATCTAAAATCAATGACTGAAAAACTTTACAAGGTAACGAAAATACTCCACCACATGATGGATGGGTCTTTGGTTGAACGGTATATACGATGGAAATTGATGTTCAACTTTCAGGTGAAACCCCTGGTGAAAACGTGGCAAACTATAGCAAAAATATGAGAATGAATGATAGCTTTTATCGTTCACAAACTGAGTAATACTCACGGGGGAGTTCTAGACGAAGTGGCAAAGAGACAATGCAATACTGTTAGTGATAGTCGTTGGGAAAAGCCTCCCTTCACTAGTAGATGCATATCTACTGGAAGAATATTTAACTAAATATATGTAATGTAGGCATAGGAGACATGGAATAAGCAAATGAAATAAATTAATACGCAACAATAATTGTTAATTTAAATTAGACAAACACTTTCCGACGCTCCAACGTACGTCCAATATTAATCGTATTAAGTTCCTGTATTATAAACTAGTTTAGTCTACTAAATTCACCAGTAGAGAACAAAGAACAGGACATTAGAATGTTTATTGCCATTGAACTTATTTATTGTAAGTGCGCCCGCGCTGCCGCGGGCGTGATTGTCGGTTTATGTACCAGTTGGTATATATTTGCAGTTACGCTTATTGTCGCAATTAATTGGAATTAGCTTGGGTTCTGTGGCATAATGTACAGTTCCAGGAACCATTTTTAACAAATAGTATATAATTATATAACAAACATTGTTATTTTTCTGAATATGGTAAATATACGATAGTCTCGTAATAACAATTGATCACATCGTATTCAGCCTAGTGTGGTTAAGGTTTACACCTAAGCCTACGACAATGTCCTATGACAATGAATACTAATATCAATATAATAATTATTGTAATCTCCATTCTTAAAGAGTATCCATTTTAGGCGTAAAAAAGGTCAATAGTAGAGTTTTGTAATAAACCTACCTAGTATTTCCTGTATTTTATTTTACACTATGATCGGCGTACTTCGGCGAAGGTCTGCGTGCTCCAGATTTGTAATTTTGCATATAGCTCAGCTCTATACAGGATTTTTTTAGTAGAATAATTGAAATATATAAAATAATAGCTGATGCCCGCGGCTCCGGCCGACGGGGGTCGGTTATAGTTTTTTGTCTATATCTCCGATTCTATTCAACCAATTGCCATCAAACATACGGCAGATTATAAGTCTTACCAAGACCTTTCTAGCAGAAAAAACCGCATCTCAATACGTTCAGTAGTTTTTGCATCCATCGCAAACCTACAGACAAACAGATGATAGACAAATAGACAAGAATTTAATCCGACATGCGTATAACTATTGAATATAGGCACACAAACATTACTTTGAAACCTGAAAAATATCAATTTGAAATTTTCACTAATGTAGGTAATGCATGATTGAACAGTGCTCTATTCTGTTGTTAAATTTACTAAATTCGATTAACATATGTAGTATTATTTAGATAGAAGCATAAGATTCTATCTGAACTAGAAATTATGCATTTTAATTTGTAAATTGTTGGATTACAAGGTATTTTTCTTCAAAATATTCTGGAATAGAGTCTTAGGCAGTACTCTATAATCCGCCAAATTCTATAGTCCGAAACTGCTCTGCAATACGCTAGTTCTATTACCGACTCACTTACCATTTCACTTGAACTTCGTTTCATGCTTCATTTGTGCACAAACCCTGCTATTTACTTAGTCACATACGATTTTTAACACCAAGTATTAAGTTTCATTTTTAAACAGAAAATATTAATCCGCCTTCCAAACTGGCATGCAACCTTCACACGTTAGAGCTTGTTATCGTAAAAATGATTTTTTACGTCTCAAGAAAATAATACGGATAAAACTTCCGGAGCGTTGTCTTTCTTTTATAATAATATAATTGATCAATTAAAAGAATAATAGCATCAAGCTAATTATGCACTGAGCTAATGATATAGGTTGCTGAAAAGCGGTAAAACAAGTTTCAATTTTTAGAGTACTGCAGGTAAATGTCATAACCCCGATATCATTTATTTTTGCAACGCCTTTTTTTCATATCAGGTCATCAATTGACTGCACCCCGCTGAATGGTAAGAAGTTAGTGTGAAGTCCAGAAGATACGGGCCCATGGTGGTCCCTACCTTGACGATCGAAATAGATGCTTTGTCACCCCCCGCTTAAGGAACCCGAGATTGTAAGAAGGAAAAGGAAATTCATGTGCGCGTAGACCATTTCAGTTTTTTATCGTGCGACAAAGAAGGAAGTACCGAACCGCTTGGTTCGAAATTGGTGTTGTTTCTACCGTATTTGGCACGTGATCGGGAAGAAGATGGGTGTTAGACTAAGATTGATATAAATTTTGAATCAATTTGTATGCTAACTTAGCCTATAAAATTAATTTAATTTTTTTTCAAACATCTATACATATAATGAAATCGTAATGAGGTGAAAACTGTACATTGCATATTCTTTTAAAAAAGTAATTGTTATGTGTTCTCGGAACGATACCGATGTAAAAATGTGATTTTTAGAATTATAAATCTATTTGCCTGCTTTTTTTATCCATGTCCGAACATCACTTGAAAACTGCTGAACAGATTCAGCTGAAATTTTGCATGAACATTATTATAAGTGTGATGGAGCAGCAGGATAAAACCGAACAAATCTAGTATTGATCATTCCTTCATTATAACACAGCAGATCATTACGAAATTCTGCAGTTCATAGGACTCGGATATGGTCAACGTTTGGACTATAAATTATCACGCTATAGCTAAAGGGTGATAAGCAGTAAAATATGAAATCCCGAAACTACAGAGTTACCTACGTGTAAAAGATAGTTGATTAGAAACTCAACCTTTGATAATAAATATCATCATGATATTAAAATTAGGGAACCGGGTAGAATTTATTTCGATGTTATATATAAACATACATTTCTTCATGATAAGTGATTAAAAAACGAATTTAACGTGGACGCAGTCGCGGGCAACAGCTAGTTAAGGAATATAGAGTCTTCTCTTTATCACACATCGGCTTGATAGATTACTGCTAGATAACGCTGTAGAATACCTGAAACAAGGCTACTTTAGGACGCCCATTCTTCTTCCCGACGTGCTAAATCAAATCCGAGTGCTGTAGGTAGGTAACCTATATTTCTTTGATACTGTGTGCATTTCAGGAGGTGTGAGGCAGTGGTTTATTAAAATATGAACTGTTGATATTGGTATCGATATTGAAAAGAGACAAAGAACTTCCTTCACAACTAATAGAAATAGCTAAATAAAGTCTGTTGTTTAACCTATACTCGTTAACTCATATCTTTCTTCTACAGCATTCGTTGTGGGGATATAAACATGAAGGTCTCTAAACTAATGGTTAGCTGTTCAACCTTGTACTATCAATGATCAATTTCTCAATAACATCTGATAGTTTCCTCACGTATAATAAATTCATATGTATAACAGCTTGGACATGATCGGAAGTGATAATAGCAGGTTCAGATGTGCTATGCAAATTAGATTCAACATCTGTTTAAAATGTTCTGACGTAATATTCATCTGCGTTTTTCATTTAGATCATCCATATGGACAATTAACAGTTAGAACGCCTTAAGTAACATTAACTGATTGGCTCATACAAACTAAAAGAATTTCAGATGCAACATAGGGTTTTTCATACCCTGTATTCAACTCCAACTGAATACAGGGTGTGAAAAAGCTTATTCTTTTGTTTGATGTCATGTGCATTTGACGCCTACATCAATCAGTATAACAGGCGTGACACGGAAAAGCGCAGACGCGATTTTACTTTGATTATGCCTTTTCTCTATACCTAATTCACGCCTTAGACTAAGTTGCAATATAGACTAATCATGTAAGAGCATTATATTGCATTACAATACATTTATCAACATAATGCTGCAAAGCATCACGGTTAAGTGCTTATGAGTTCTGAAAGTCAAAGTCAAAGTCAAAAACTATTTATTCTGTGTAGACCATGAATACGGAACTTACAAAACGTCAAAAAAAAACTAATCTAATGTTTGACAAATGGACCACCGGTTCGAAACGCGGCCCCGTCCTGAGAAGACTCCGGCAAGAAACTCAGCGGGCTGTTTTTTTTTTGGTCTATTTACAAACATATTGACTTAACCTAAGTACAATATTTCGTTTGAGTAGCTTATAGAGAGAGCCAACAGTTCATATCCAAGCTTGTTTGTCGTCTAAATAGTCTTGAATTTTATAATAGCCTTTTGGCAGACTTTACTTTTAATTTGGCTTTTAAATTTATGAAGAGGTAAATTCTTCATTTCACTAGGAAGCTTGTTGTAGAAGCGTATACAGTTACCCTGAAAGGAATTACTAATCTTGTGGAGTCGACTATTACAAACCACAAGATTGTTTTTATGTCTAGTATTTACGTTATGTATATCACAAAGCCTTAAAAAATTGGGAATGTTTCTTCTAACATACAAAAGATTTTCAAAAATATATTGGGAAACTACAGTTAGAATGTTTATTTCTTTGAACTTTTCTCGGAGGGAGACTCTTGGGCCCAACTTATAAATTGCCCGCACCGCCCGCTTTTGCAGTACAAAGATTGTATTTAAATCTGCAGCATTACCCCAAAGGAGAATGCCGTAGTTCATAATACTATGGAAATAACTGAAATAAACTATTCTAGCGGTATCTGTTTCATATGTTTTTAACTTTTACTTTAATTACTGGTGGTAGAAATTTGATGACACAAATTTGTCACAGAATTCGGCCGGGTAGGTACCACCGTGCACGATTGCGAAAAACCCTCCATTGTAATCCAATTTCGGTTTGATTGAGTTCAGGGGTCAGCAAGTGCATAGCCGGGCTTGGGTTGTGGTCGCAGCACTAGTGGGACCGGTGCGTGTCACGCAGTGCTGCGACAACAATCCTCTTCTGATGAGGCCGTCAAGTTGAGTGCCACCATTATTAACATGGTACATGTATGGTGACCCTCTTTCCTGAGACTTTACCTTCAGCTTACCATCAGGCGAGGTGAAGTCAAATTGACGTGTCCTAAATATAAAAAAAAAAAGAAAAAAGTTGTACATTGGTTTCCACCTGTGTAACATTAGGTAAGGTGAATTTAATACATTTGTTTTTTTTTTCATTAAGGCAAAGATTATTTATATTAAACCAATGAACCACTCGTGAGATTGCGTTGTTCACTTCGTCATAATTATCTAATTGTCTTTTAATTTTAAATATTAAGGAAGTATCATCAGCAAACAAAACAATACTATTTTTATCCCTTACGTAGTAAGGGAGGTCATTTATATAAATTAAAAATAAAAATGGTCCAAGCATCGAACCCTGTGGAACGCCCATCGAAACCAAAGATCCCACCGAACGTGTACCGTTCACATCGACCCTCTGAATTCTATTGTTCAAATAGGAAGTCAAAAGGTCGAGAGCCTTGTTCCTTATTCCGTAATAATCTAATTTCCTGACCAATGTATTTTGGTGGACGCAATCGAAGGCTCTGGATAGATCGCAAAAAACAGGCCTCCCAGGCCTCGTAAACACATTTCAATAACTCTATACCAGCATCCGTCGTTGATCGTCCTTTAGTAAACCCAAACTGTTTATCATGAAATAATTTATATTTATTAAAATGGGTTAGCATCTGGTCTAGAATTAATTTCTCAAATACTTTACTCAAGGTTGGCAACACAGAGATGGGTCTGAAATTCGAGGGATCTAAAGCGCTGCCTGCCTTGAACAAAGGTATGACTTTACTATGTTTCATTAAATCAGGAAATATACCGCTAGTGACGCAGTCATTAAACACAGTTGCTAGATGGGGAGCAATGACATCAATGATGCTTGAAACAGTTTTGACTGATAATCCCCATAGGTCCGCGGTCTTTTTTAATATCAATGGATTTAAACGCTTTTGTGATGTCCTTGCTATGACCATGTCTTCAAACAGGTTCATATCACAATAGACATCGGGTATGAATATGTAGCTTCATGTGTATTATTGTACAAAAAGTATAATTGAACCTGCTCCTTTTTGAAGTCGGTTCCTTGCACAGTTGGCGGCAAATGAACCTTCTAATACGAAACGTATTAAAGTGAATGCAGATAACATTATTTAAGAATTAAAAACCCCGACATAAATTTATTCATATGTTTATATCTAGGAACCATCTGGATCCTATTAGCTTTCGAACAAAAAATCCGCATTATATTCAGTTCATCCGTTTGGGAGCTACGATGCTACAGACAGGCACACAGACACGTCAAACTTATAACACCCCGTCGTTTTTGTATCGGGGGTTAGTAAACAACACAATCTCTGACAGTTTAGGTACTCTTAGAACATGGGTCCCAGTTTTTGTACTTGAGTATTTTTTGTGGAGTAACGAGAGATTTGAAGGAAATGTTGAAGGGAGAGTAAACGTGGGAAACCGATTGAACGATGCACTATATCACAGAATAGATAGACTATTATGTCTTTATGAGTGGGCAGTCGGTGTCGAACAAGGCGCGTCTGGGGACCGTGGGTGGGCCATAATGTATGGTAGCGCCGAAGGGTAACAATGAAAGTAGAATAACACAGTCAAAAAAATACCAGTGTGAAGTATGTGTGAAGTAAGATTGCGAATACTTTAAATAAAAGTAGTTTTCACTGGTGTTAGGTTAGGTTAGACCTATGACGTGGGCATGTGGGTCGTGTGTTTATTTACCTATTGAGTAGCATAAAAAGTCAACCAATTATGTGCACTAATTTGAATATAATATAAAAACTAGATTATAGTCTAAAATATTTTACTAAACGTCTTACTTATAGACTTAGTTCGACCATTTATTACCTACAAAGTCAGTGTTAAATATAACACAAAGAAACTGGTCCACTAGTACCTAATGTAAGGTCGGTATTTGAAAGGGCTGTCTGACAATATTTATGTGTTTAATTTTCGTTAACACCGTGGACTCTAAGATAAGCTAGAACATTCATGTTTTAGTAGTAATAAATAGACGCTGTTAGTGTAAAGTTTTATCAGATTATATATTTAAAAAGCAGATTTTGATTTGTAAAGAAACAACAGAAGTAGAAAATTGGTTGTTTGGGGCCTTTCTAAGATCGTCGGGTTCGAAGCAAATTGCTGCTGGTGAGGTTGGCTTTGATTCCGCTGATACACCTGCTGATTGATGGACGAGACTCTGGCGCAGGCTTTCCTCTTGCAGTTGGGGTGGATCAGATGGCATTCCCTCCAGTAAAAGTAAAAATAACAAAAACCTGGTAGGAGAGCGGCCCTGGGTTTCTAAGCGCAAGTTTGGGTACAACCGGGATTGGCGCTCGGATGAAAAAGAAGATAAAAAATGTAGAAAAAACCATTTCCAAATTAAAAATTATCACTAAATTTGAAAATACTTACAACAGGGGCAACTTATAGAGGCCATCAGGAACTGATTTTTATTGAAAAAGTCTCACAAATAACACTGCTTCATTTCACGCAACTAGGAATTACCGCTCAAATAGTTTTTTTTTAATTCACACACTGTTATTTGGCAAGTTAATACGCTTGGACAACAAAGCTATAAATCGTAGAATTCAATCTGCAAAAACGTCGTCGGCACTCTGACACCTCTCGTAATATTGCGAGATGGTCCTCTTCATTACGACATGGAAACCCGTACACTTACATAAATAATGTCAACGGAGATGCTAACTAGATAAAGTATTTTGACAAACACCAAAGAAATCAGTAAGTAGCAACCTAACACTTAACATTATTTTTCATTAAACGACGTTTCCAATATTTTTGAATAGTTTGGAACGAGACAAAATATTTTACAAATCACGTCTTAGACAACACTAGTTCGAGATTTCTAAAATGTCATCTCTGAAAGATATGTATCCCCACTTCTTTATATTAAAGAGAAGAGGGGTTATTGCTATAATATTATTGTAAAATATATGGTGGGCATTGATTCTATATGAATATATGTAAGGAATAGAATGTTGAATTGATGTATAACTGATTTTTAGTAACATAAATTTTATACACTATGATCTTCTAATTTTCTTTAAATTTACTATCTACCCGGTCTATTAAAAAATGGCTAAGAAACTAGTTGAAAAAAGACAAATGGGTTTTGTAAATGTTTACATCATTTAATACGTATGAAATGGTCATACAAAAGTAAGAGAAGTATTTTTTGACTTTCAAAACATCCCACGAAAACCAAACAATATCATTACCGACTCAATTCGCAAAACCAGCAACGGATAATAATAAAATCTACAGTAATTATACCGCGTGTGAAATATAACGTGAGGTTATTCGGTTAATTCCGATGTAGCGAGTGCTCCGACCTCTCGAGATGATACTGCGAGTTCGAAAGTGAAACCAAGGTCGAGTTTTTTGTGTATCTTACGTCTTCAACGAATACAAAACTACAATGTGCAGCGTTAAAATTTACAATGCGGTAGTATTTACGAACATTCCACCCAATACTTCTTGAAAGGCGTTGCGCTCAATGTAATGAGTAAGTGTTAAGTTATTTGTTTGAATCTTCTGATTAGTTCATATTTAACAAACTTGTTCGTGCACGTAACACACATCCTAGTTGTAGGTATCTAGGTATACTATTATAAAATTATAAATTACTTGTGTCTGTTCATTGGAGATATTTAAAAAAAATACTTTGGTTATGTTAATTGAACGATTCTGAACACAATTTCTTTTTTTGGAATTCTTATCTGTTTGTTCGCGATGGACGCAAAAGCTATTGAACTGATTTTGATACGGTTGTTTCTATTAGAAAGGTCTTAGTCAGAATTAAAATCTGCCTGCCGTCGTCTGTTTGATTGCAACTGGTTAAGTAGAACCGGATATATGACCAAAAAATTATAACCAACCTCTGTGCGGGCCGAGTCGCGGGCATCAGTTAGTAAAAATACATATTAACGCTCAATTCTATTTGAATTGAGCGTTACTCAGCAGAAATGAAAATTGGGGTAAATTCACCTTTAACCGGTAAGTTTTCTACTGGTCGAAACTGGATTTAAACTTACCGGTAGAATGTGGAACCAAAAAGCGATTGAATGTGGAAGTAGCCGAAATTTTATAATCTTGGAGACTAAGCATTTTGCAAAATGAAATAAAGGAATTTACATTAAATTAAAACTGAGAAATATTGGTATTTATTTGCATTAATAATAGCAAATACTTAATAAATAAGTAAATGTACATCTAAAACCTATTTTCAGTATAAGTTAAATTTCAGATTCCACTGTTGATTTCGAAGAACTTGACCTAGGTAGGTACTTGCCAAATCGTATGTGAAGTATATATCAATGCAATACGAATATGGAAGTTCTTTTTTCTGTGCTAACAAGATGATGAGGAAGCAGCAGGACAGCAGGAAGCGTCCTTATTGTATACTATGTAAATATATATGTAAGTTTAGTCCGACGTAGTTTTTCTTTAGACTTTTCATCTTAGCGTCAATCCCGGTTACATCTGAGGCTTTCATCTCGGAGCCCCGGATCAGCTTACTCTTTCTCATTCTTTGGATTCGACTTATCTTGGCTTTTAGGGGAGTGACTGCGAGAGGAAAACCTGCGCCTGAGGTACGAGAGACGATCTTAAGACTGATTGAGTTTGATAATTTGTTGCAAGCAAGAGTGATGTCTGAAAGTTAAAACTGACTACACTTAGTATAAATTTAAACCAACCTCAATTGCCCTGAGAATAGTAACAAGTACAGATAAATTAGTTCGAAATTCTCTTGTTAATCTATGCTTTCAACTCTAAGCGTTATTAATAGGTAGGTACACGGAAGATAAAATTCAGTGTTAGGTAACGTTACAAAATTTGTATCCATAAATTGCCTCAATTCAATAATAACGTAACTTCATTTTGATAAGCTGTAGTCGATCAGTGATTCTCTGGTGAGCTTGAAATTATTCATGCTCTAGTATCTTGGATGTATCTAATAAATATAAACCTTATGTCACAGTGTTTGTGGTCGCAGTCCTGTGTTCTTTTTTATGATATTTGGTATATGAATGAATACGGCTATTCTC
This sequence comes from Cybosia mesomella, assembly GCA_946251805.1. Taxonomy (NCBI): domain Eukaryota; kingdom Metazoa; phylum Arthropoda; class Insecta; order Lepidoptera; family Erebidae; genus Cybosia; species Cybosia mesomella. The sequence continues at coordinate 10,310,361 of OX276406.1, forward strand.
ATACCTACCAAATATAGGAAAAAATAAAAATGTAGCAGGTGCACCGGCGTACACCTGCTGATTAACGGACAAGGTTCTGACGCAGGTCCCTTTTTCTCGGATTTCAGAAGTCAGACATCAGTCGCTCATGTAAAAGCCAAAATAAAACAACTCTTGGAAGGTGGAATGGGTAAGCTGCCTCTTTTTTTCTGTGCGGAAATCCCCTCGGAGGTTAGTCAGACTGACTAACCTCCCCCGCTGACCACACACCGTCTCGGGTCTTCAGAGTCGTCTTCGGGTGTGGGCTTTAAAGTGCAAGTTTTAGATATGCAACCAGGATTGGTGCCCGGATGAAGAAGTATGTAGGAGATACTGTAGTGTCGCAATTTAGCATTTTTTTAAAGCATACTAGTAATCAAAATGAGTAGTATTCATCATTTCGTTAATAAAGTACCTAGGTACTCATTAGAATGACTACTCATAAAACAATATAAGAGCTATGAGTTAAAAATAGATCATCTAGTAAACCTTATACTCTTGATAACTCTTGTGACTACGAGTTTTTATTGTACCAATAAGAAATTGTACAGACCTATTTCTGATTCTGATAACAATAGACTAAACAGTTTTAAAACATTCATTTCTAGGTTCATTATAGGAACTCCGGAGTGTATTATATAGGGCTCTACAAACATCCTTGAGATCCAACCAACCTCACCTGAAAGTTGATGCATCTGCTAAACAATGAAAAAGGCTTTGGCGCATGCTTACGGCAATCGCTTCCGTAAAAGTCGACATACCAATGTTCGGACATACTTCATAGCTATGTCCGAACATTGGTAAGTCGACTTTTCTCCTCATGGAGATGATGATGATTATAGGAACTCTGTAATGTGTAGTGTAATACTTAAGATGATTTTTTACAAAAATTTTGTTACTAAGAAGATGGGCCTCAACTAATGTAAATAGGGTACTCGTTATAATATTTTATGATGAGAGAGATAATAAAGTAGATATTATATACGTAAACATTGGGTATTTCGAAACATTAATTAAAATAGCAATTGTATGAAACCAGTTCTTTCTCGGTTTAGGTTAGTGATGGTATCTCGAGTTTTTTTTAAGTACTCGATGCATGTCAATTATTCTATTGTTACGTGAATGGAAATACCTCACGGCCGTTTTTGCGCTGATATAGGAATAAACATTAAACGTGTAACGGTTGATGTATCTATCTGCGTATTGAATTTTTGAATCATATGCTCTTTTACCTATTATTGGTGATCTGAAGATTGTCTAATAGAAGTCAATAATGCTTAACAATCCGCTTTTCCTGTTCAGAAAGGCTAGGATACGGTGCCTTGGTGGTATCAAGGCACCGTAACACTTAGAATGTCACTGACTTCATGCCTACTCTGTTAAAACCTATCAAAGAATTACCATATTAGCGATAGGCTTAAAGTCAGGTGTCTCGGAAAAAAAATCTTAGAAAAGGACAGTCTGGAACCATGTTCTTGCATAGTATAAAAATTTGACTTCTTGACCGCTTAAACAAAGCTACTCCGCACATCACAGACAAGATAAAGTAATTTATCGGAACTGCAAGGATAGTAGAGCTTGTGACTCATCTTGTAAACAGTCCCTACTTGTAACTTCTTTCCAAAATCTAAATTTAATCTCAAATCTAAATTTCTCTAAAAACTCTCTCAGTTTGACCTTAAATTTATGGGGCCAGAAGATGCAAATTCTCAGCCTTAAGAAGAAGAAAACATTTTTTTAAATAAGATTTTATTAAGAATATTTCTGTTGTACTAGAACGAAAATAATAATAAAACTTTATGCATGGGTTGTGATGATTTTAAAAGCTTGTATCACCAGTCGAACGAACTCTGTCCATTGTGCTTGTAGAGCGAAATTTTTTTAGGAGAAAAATAAAGGAATAAATATCATTGCTTTATTCATAAACTTTTATTTAAAAGTGCCCCGTCATTTTTCACGTATGTGTATAGATTACTGGATCTTTGTCATTTTTGTGTCGTTAGACAAAGACTATAATATGTTATCAAATCCAGCTTTTATCATTCATATAGAAATTTTCATCAAAGATTTAATTAAATTTGATTTTGTACGTTTAACATCGCAGATTTCACATAAGTATTAGAATTAGCTAGTAGCATTAAGCGGTAAATCTGTATTTTTTGAGTCAGAGTGGTTCTTGAGGTTCTTTTAATAAATAATTTGTCAAGTTTTTGTATACATTGGCCAAAATATAATGATATTTATTGGAGGTGTAGGAAAAAAATAAGCCATCTGGGAGCTTTCAACGAAAACGCTGCCTAAACACCCTGTTTACCCATGAGTATCGGGAATGGGATCAGAAATCCACGCGGGTGAAGCCGCGGGCAACAGCTATTAATATATTTTTAGCAAAATTGAGAGATAAATACAGTAAAGTAACTTTCAAGCAGGAATATTCTATGTCAATAATACATAATTATAATTCCCACCATGGGTTATGATCACCAAAAGCTTAGTTCACATACATAATCCACAATCACGTGTTAAATAGACACGTTGCTATATTTTATTACCAATAGTAAGATTAAAACATTGTTTATCTGACAGAAAATAAGACGTGAGTGATGGATGGCTGATGACAATAACATGTTTAATTCATCAATGCCTAAGATTAGCATTGGAAACTACTAGACTGCCTAATCGCGTATAGTAGTAAAATCAGTCGGTAAACATTGGCTTAAACCTACTCTTTGGAGAGATAACTTCGATGTTTCAAGGAACTAAGGTTTGAAGAAGGCGTAGGAGGCTTTTACGAACCATTTTTAGCCTCTATCCAAGCGCTCCTTGTGAGTTCAAGCAGATCGACTGTTCATCTAATGGGAGACTTTTCTTGTGTCTGAGAGAGACATTATATGCGGTAGTGGACAATTAAGATAGATGTGTTGATGAAAGTTTTAAGACGCTTGCAGAAGAATGAGTAAAGTGAAACATTGGGTATATGCATGTACAATTTAAATATATAAAAAGTATATTAGATACGAATATTAGTCGTATGAGACCAATAGGCAAGAGTTGCCTGCTGGGAAGACAAGGCTATTGCACAAAAAGATAAGTATAAATACGAACAAAGGGAAATATAACAAAAAGTGATATAATCTAAGAAAATATTACATGTATGACGGTTACATGCAAAGATGGAAAGTATTTGATTTGCCCAGTTTCTAATTAACGAAAATTACGATGATCATTATAGGAAATTGACGTTCTTTTAGTGTCGAGTTGATTCATACTCAAATATCTGTTAATTTGATACGTAAAGAATCTGGTTGATCGAGCTCGCTTCGCTCAGTGATTTTTTTTTCGTGTTTTAAAACACCTATATAGATAAATTTTAAAAAGCAAAACCTCATCAAAAATATATTTTTTTAGCTGAATACAAACTTACGACTTAGTTTTAGAATTTCAAAGTGATTTAGTATTATTTGAGCTAACCTTGTGTTTAGTAAAGAGCCTTGTCGATTATTAGTATAATTCATTTCATTCAAATTATGCAGAAGTATTTTTTTATTGATTGACATTTGAATATACACCACTAAGATTGCCAGTTATACTTATTGTATAACATTTTGTAGCTTGATTGAAAAAAGTAAAGCCAGCGCAACATAGGTGTCTAAACCGATCAATTTAGATGGAGCCCACGAAACAGTGGACGAGCGGCAGTGGCGTCAACTAACCACTTTTGCCTGACTCTGTGCTGCTACATCGAATTTCGTGCACACACTTTACTCGACCTGGGAATCAAACACAAGACCTCATGGTATGGCAGTCGCACTCGATTGCATGCACAATGGAGTCTGACCCTGATACCCCGTCTTTCTATATATTGGTTTATCTTGATTTTTGCGGAAGCAACTGTCGGCTGACCCTTCAACCCCGAACGGAAAGCCTACACTGGCGCCTCGTCTGTCAATCAGTAGGTGTATCGGCTTGCAGCTGAGGTTGACTTTTGCTCTGAAGATCTTAGGCCCCATACACACCACATGTTACATTCATCGTCATCATCATCATCATCATATCAGCCGTAGGAAGTCCACTGCTGAACATAGCCCCCCCCCCCCCACCGACTTCCATTTTGACCGGTCTGTAGCGGCCTGCATCCACCGAGTCCCTGCGCTCTTTGTTAGGTCGTCTGTCCAGCTTGCGGGAGGCCTTCCTACGCTGTATGTTACATTAATAAGTATATAAATATAACCAGCATTTTACATTAAGAAACTCTTGGGCATTATCTATTATGCCAGTTTACTTACTATTCAATTTACTAAGCTATTCCATATCTTGTAATTCTGCCTTGACATTGAAAATTCTCATTGCATACTAGGATTATCTTTATTCATTCATCTGATCACGTTTTAGACGAAAACGGATAATATGTACGTCGTTATGTAGTCGTTAAGGCAAGCCTCTGACTTTTGACTGTTGAAACTGAAGACGTATGACTCAATGGAATATAAATTGTAACGAAGATAAATAAATGTTTGGCATTGTTATTTAATTTTGAAAAATAATAGTTTTTGTACTAATTATCTTTTTGTTTTGTTCTCCAATTTTTATAATTTTTGACTGTCTATTGAATATTTTATTTATTTATTTTTTTCTTTATTGTTATATAACTGGCATATGTCATGGGGTGTTTGGGGCATTAGAACCGGGGCCAAGGCAACCTCACCAGCAAGCCGGTACACCTGCTGATTCTCGGTCGAGATTCTGCCGCAGGCTTTCTTGTCGGGGTAGGGACGTCAGACGGCAGACGCTCCAATAAAAGACGTATAAGTTAAATAAAAAGGAATAAAAACAGTAAGGGGCCTGGACTCCGAGGTGGAAGCCTCGTATGCAATCGAGAACAACGATAAGAAATTATAATATCTTAAACAATCTAATGAAATTAGAAATGTACAAAGACGAGCTTAAATCATAGTTGACTTTTCTTCGAGTAGAGTGCACAGAGGAAGACAAATTACTTATTTCTTCTGTCTACTACTAAGATACATATTACAGTTTATTGTTCTCTTTTACCATTTTTGGTACATTACATTATTGAACTTCACTATACTTACACCAGTTTACTAAAATGTTTTGATATCTGCAGCTATTCAAGTTTTTATCCTATTATATGTAAAATAGATTACAATTAGCTGATAGGTAATTATGAGTTAGAAACTAGTACTTGTTTATAAGATATTGGTTAGTAGCAAGGCTGCCAACCTTTGTAATTTGTTAGTTGTATAGATTTTTTTTTCTTAGATGCAGACCATATTGTATATTATTATCTGGTATATATTAATGGACTGATTTAAAACGTAAAGCATTCCAGCTACGAAACCACTGAAATAAATATTAACTTTGGATTTTATCTCTTCATCATCATTCGAGCGCCATAAGTCATAAGTTTGCACTTAATATCCCGGTGGGCGTTTACAGGTGCGATTACTGTTTAACTCCGGCAACCACTAAGAAAGCCCTTTTTTTTTTCTTTGCGGGTAATTTCCTATGGCATACCGCGCGTCGCGGGGACTCACGCGGTTATGTGTGGCTCTCACACACTAAAACCCCTGCGGTGTGTCATAATCTTTGTCTAGATGGGGGGCCTAAAACTATACAAGTCTACCCTGTTAAGGAAAACCTATGCCAAAACCTCGTCCGTCTATCAGCAAGTATACATTTACTGGCTTGCAGGCGATTTTGGCTCGGGCCCCGAAGATCTTGTTGGGGCCTAATGATTTTAGGATGTTATCTCTTATATAAAAGGACTTAACAAATTCGTAAAGTACATGATTACATTGTAATGAATAGGTGAAGTGATATATCGGTAAGCTTTGTAATTTAACATTCAAGATAAAATATATTATGACTAGTTACTAGCAATAATCTTACAGCGTTGTGATCCAGTTGATTTCAGATCGGACGAAGCAATGTAATAAATACATAATCTAGACTGGCATGTCTCCTGTAACACTTCAGTATTTCAGTTACTGTCTTAAAAGGGTTCAAACGAACGAAATTCAACTCTTCACGCTTCACACGCACGCATCACACACACACACACACACATCACACATGCACACAAAAGTTATACACACACTATATGTTTATTTATTTATTTCTCTTCATTGTATTATTTATTTATTTATTATACACTTTATTGTACACCAGGTAAACATAATATACATAAGTATCATAAAATTAGAGGAGGAAGCAGTACAATGGGCGGCCTTATCGCTTAAAGCGATTTCTACCAGGCAACCTTTGGATGGTAATGTGTTGGTAGGATTGAGAGGTAGTTGTTGTACTAATTGTAGTTAAATATAATAGGTACATAATACACATAAACATTAATACCTAAATTATAATATATATATATATATATCTAAATATCTATCTAAATATCTACCTATATATACATTCAAACAAATAATGTATACCTACATATATTATAATATATACCCATATACAAAATATACTACACATAGTTACCTAAAAATATGTTAACGCATTTAAAAAAACTTGCAATAGAACAACATGTTCACAGCGACAAATAGTGTTCCCATACCATGGACTTAAAATTGGCTAAAGTCTGAGCTTTTCTTATGTCCACTGGCAGCTTATTCCATAGACGAATGGCTGTAATTTTGAAGGAGTTGTCGTAAAAAGCTGTTGTATGCAACGGCATCTTCAGTCTTAAGTTTTCTGATGACCTTAAACATCTCGTATGAGTATCGTGAAGGAATTCGAAACGTCCTTTAAGATAGGAAGGGGTTGAAGGGTTAAATAATATCTTTTATAGCAAACAAAGGATGTGAGTATTCCGGCGAAGTCGGATAGGTAACCACTTAAGCTCTGTTCGAAACTGAGAAATATGATCATGCTTATCCAACTGGTTTTCGGTTAAATCAAGATAGCTGACGTCTGCATAATCAAGAATGGGTAGTAGCAATGTGTTTGCAAGCGAAATTTTGGTTGCAATTGGAAGGAAGTTTTGCAACCTTCGTAGTGATCCCATCGACGCAAACATCCTACGGCTTACTTCTTGGAGTTGCGGGCCCCATGACAGTTTAGAGTCTAAGTATATTCCCAGATTCTTAACTTTATCAGTAATAGGGATCACTGTACTATCAAAAACAATCGGCGGAAGCTGTGAAGTCACAACTTTAGTTACAGTCATGGGATTGTAAAATATTAATATGTATTATATTGATAAAGAAAGAGCTGTACCCTCAAATACAAGCAAAATAGTTGCTTAAAATAAAATATTATAATGTAAACCTTGTGCCTGACGAAAAACAAACGGTAGTGGAATTCACTCATTTTATGTTCTGTACTTGTTGCACATTCACTGTTATAACTAGGAAATAAATAAACATTCTAAATCGACAATAGTTAATATGATACAATAGACTGGCCATTGTATTTGTGGCATTGGCGACCGGTTGAACGAGCGAAGGCCTTTGACTTGAATAAAGTGTAACGAGTTGGTTGTCCCTTTTTTTTCGTGCGGAAATCGGATACCTCCTCCCCCCAGCCAGCGGGGATGGTTATGTCGGGCTTGAACCGACTAAAACCGCACGCCGTCTCTGGGGTGTAAGGTTGCCCATAAAGCATTTACGTCGCACCCCCGCTGACCCTGGACCATCTCCGGTTTCGAGATGGCCCCCTCGGGTTTGGGAACCACGGTGTCCCCGTAGTTGGTCTTGTTAAGTGAAAATGTTAGTGTTAACCTCAAAAATCAACTAAGCTATATAAACACAAATCAATGGTCACAAGTGTTTGTCTGCAGATCACTTCACAATGCTAGTTTCACAATCCTCTATCTTTATCCTAGTTCACTTCCAAAGTGCCATCCTGTAGCTGGTTGGATGATTTACTTGAAGTAATGAGACTTTAGATATTTGAGAACTAAATTGACGCCTTAGAAGTAGTTCAGCTTAACTGCTACTAAATATTTGTCACAATAACGTTATTATTTAAATCACATTCCAGAGCCATCTTCATGGACCACGGCCAAACAGCCTGGAAGCAGTATATTTTCCATGCAACGCCGGCGTTGAAAACCTTAAGATTTATATTCATTAAGATAGTGTAATAATTACTCATCATCATCATCATGTTCTTCATAGAAAAAACCTAGTTATTTTTTTCATTCGAACACAGCTCAATATGATGTGGTCAGAACTGATCACTGCTTGTTCTCCTTTAAATTATTTGTATTACTCTTGCTTTTGATGTGCAAATTCATTTTTAAATAAATTATTATAATAACAAATGCAGGCATGAACGGTAAAAGTAATTGAATTTGCGATACGATTTAGGTTGTTTAGTAAAAATATTAAGTTTCAAATAATCTAAGAAATTCATTCCAAAATTGTTCATTAAATTAGATACAAATATAACTATTCAAACTCTTTCGAACTCACCCATGTAAATCACACTAATAAGCGATCTTCAAAATTTATAAGTGAAACCAAACCGTAGATCACTTCTCACTTCAGTGACTATTCCACAGATTTTCACAGTTAATGTCATATCTAAAAGCAAATCAACAGATGGACATACCACTTATTTGACAATTGCTTGCCTATTGACAATACTCGCAAGGATTTCCTGCATAGCTGATTAAACAAAAGCAACGAATAATCAAGGTGAAGGGATGCTATGATTACCGTTCACAAGTATAATGAAGGCTAATGAAATAGCTTCCTTAAGTAGTATAAATCCTGCTATTTTTTTTTTGATGACAACTTATCTATACTCTGAGTTATAAAAAACGGGTCAAGGACAAAAGTTCAAAAGCTTCATCTCATAATATATCAACAGTATATTGGTTTAAGTATACTCTGCAGGTGTTAATAGCACATATCCGAGCGACAATTAGCTGTATGTAGAAATTATTAGGCAACATATGGGTACAGGTAATTTTTTTACCTATTAATTGCACAAGAAAAATACTGAAGAATATATAACAAGGTTTTAGTGGCAGTAAAAATTCCTGATCATGAATCTTGAGAACTGGTCCGCGAGAACATGATGACGTGTGTAGTTTCCACAATGATTACTCTTCAAGCGAACAAAGAAAAAACCGGCTAAGTGCGAGTCGGACTTACCCATGTGGGGTTCCATAGCAACAAGTAAAATGTTTATATTTGGGTTGATTGAATGAAAGGTAAATTGCGGTTTACGATTTATGACGTATTAAAAAAAAACTACTTACTAGATCTCGTTGAAACCAATTTTCGGTGGTTCTAAGTTACCCCTTTGGAGTGTCTCTCGCGCAAACTATTCAGTTTAGAAAAGAATTATATTAGAAACCTCAATATCATTTTTGAAGACCTATTCATAGGTATCTATATAACACGTATGGGATTGATAAAAATATTTTCTTTGAGTTTCAGTTCTAATTAAGTATACCCCCAAAATTTTTTCGTCATTTTTCTGTTTGTGTCAAAATCTTAATGCGGTTTACAGAATACATCTACTTACCAAGTTATAATAGTTCGGAAAAAAGAGGTTGTGACATACGGACGGACAGAGAGACAGACATGACGAATCTATAAGGGTTCCGTTTTTACCATTTGGCAACGGAACCCTAAAAACGCTGACTTCAAATTCGGCACTTATAAAGAAACAGTGCATGGTTTGTTTATAATTTATACCATTTGAATTTCAATTAGCAAAATCATACCTGATTCAGGATCCTCGTAGTAGTCATCATCATCGTAGTCAAGCACTGCGTGTAACTGCGTTTTACCACCAGAGCTTCCCGACTCCACTTTAGTAAAACCTCGTGGTGTATCAGGAGGCGCCTGCTCACTTCCACTGCCTCCTCCAGTCTTAGTACTCTCACTAGGTGGCCTCGGCGGCACAGTCGTACTTGGAGGCCTATTGAAGTTGAATTTATTCACATTCTGATTTGAGTTTTCCTCAAATCTTCGACTAGAAGAAGGGGTTCCTGTTGATGCCAGACCATAAGGTGTATCCGCGTAGCCAGGATTGTACCCCGGGTTCTGTGGGTTTTGGTTCATCCTCCTCTGTTCGTAATCATAATCACCACTAGGATCGTGAATATACTGCCCAGTATTATCATACTGTGTATTCACTTCATGCACTCGCTGATTTTCTATCTGTACATCAAGTCTTGTATTCTGTTGATAGATTTGTGTATGTAGTTGGTAAGGATTTTGTGGAGGGTGTCCTGGGTATTGCGTAAATTGATTGACAGGTGGAAGATATGCTGTACCAGCACGTTTTCTCACTTTAGGTCTTCTTTGTTGATTTGTAGGTGGAGCAAAGGGTTCATTGACTCCTTGTTGCGGTGAAGTCGGTGCATCTGGTTGATGTTCTACAGGAGAGTAGAGTAGGTCATCAAGGTCGACACGTAATGGTGTTGAGGAGGTGGCTGCAAATGTCGGCGTCGCCGCACCGACACCTGCGAGCGTAAAGTTCGCTAAAGCCATTGCTTACACACGCGACATTGAAGCGAAATGTCAACTCACGAAGTCAATGGCTACGCTTTTACAGACACGCTTGCATAATGTGATCGGCAGCGATTAGAACGTGTCCTTTCATCGTATAACAACAGAGCACAGTACACTGACACAACACTGTGAGGTATTCCGTCCAAAATGACCTGCAACAAAAATTAGGCTTTTAGATATAACGAAACGAAAAGAAATAGTGATGACATTTAAATGGACAACAAATAATATAGTTATTAAAGATATAGATACAAAGTATATCAAAATTGAACTATATAATTGTGTATTGTGGTGTTAACGATTGGATTTCCCCTCAAATTTCGTGATATCCTTGCCTCTTTATAAATGGCATCGATTTGAAAGGCGAATCGTGATTCTCAATGGTCGAGACGATTTTGGATTCGAAATAGGGGAAACCCAATATCAATGTGATCTTTAAATAACTCAAACATAGGACATGTATCCAGTAAAATACTATAATACTAACCTATTTGAGGTATCACATATTTAAGTTTGCATGAACTGTTTACTCTGTCTTAAGAAACTACTTTAAAAACTGGTACCTAGCATATTGACATCTATTAATTACATAATGTCGTTCAGGTGGTGTTGTCACGGTGTAGTTACAAATAGTAAACCTTGTAGTATATTATGTGGGAGTATTTGCTTGTTGTAGTAATATTATGTTTGTTGATTATTAACTTCTCATGTACAGTGACAAACAAGTTCAAGTTTCACCCTATCAAAGTTATTCTCATAAAATATAAAACCATGACATCATTTTTAGGAAATTTACTGAATAAAATTGCTGAAGGAAAAAGGTACGTTCTCATAAATGTTGGTTAACCCAAACTTTAGGGGTGTGCGTTGTTTTATAGACAATTGTTTTAAATAATTTCGTTTTACAGAAAATGTTTCGCATAATTTCGTTTCATAGAATAGTCAATATACCTACAGAATACTTACTTTAAAGATTTTTAAATCATTGATTTTTGTTTCACATAAAGTTTAACATTAGAATAATCATATCATAGAATAACAAATCAAATATTCTTTATCATTATATTGTTTATTTAATATAAAACTTATTACCAAGAATAACATATTATCAAAGTGACAGTTTCTAAACGTTTCAATTCATACCGTTCATTTCAGTCAAATAATTTACAGGTGAAGCTATACTTTTTTTTAATATAACGATAAGTTAATACAATAAACGATTCTGGGTGGTCCCATTCCTGGGTGATTAAAAAAAAGTAACCACGAAGGCTAAGGCGGGAGCTCCGCTCCGCTTCGCTCCCGCCTCAGCCTTTTAACCTAACCTATCCGAGTCGGGGTAATCTTAGTCGGGGTGTTAACTATAATGACGTTTTATTAACAATTTGATTTTATTTTATTTTACAGAAGAATTCAAGCAAACAAATTTGCAACAAAATATGCGACAGATAAAAAATTCTATATTGATATGAAATTATTCAGAAATTAAATTACTACAAGCAATCGGAAAAAAATTAAAATTGTAAATGTTACAGTTAAAAATAATTCTACAGTTTGATAAGTTTGTTAAACAAAAAAATGTGATTAAAAATTCATTCAATTGTGTTTCTGTGAAATATGTTTCATTGTAGTAAATTGTTTTTGAAACAATAATATTCGAAATAAAAATATAAGGACCAAATATTATATGAAACATTTTCTGTGAAACGAAATTGTATGAAATTTCTTTCTGTGAAATAAGGGGCTCCCAAACTTTAGACATGAATGATAAAAGCGAAACAAAATTGTGGCACCGTCAGTACTAAAAATACTGTTATTAATGTTCTTAAAGGACGGGGTTAGTGACTCACATTATACTGTATACACATCTGCCTATACTTAGGGATATACGGGTGTGAGTAAATATATAAATTATATTTATGCCTAGACATGGGCATTTTTATATATCATAGAGTACGAATGGTAGAACGCGAAGCAAAGACAACTTCTCTCTCTTTTTTAATCACTGTCATAATCATCATCATCATCATAGCGTTGAGTCCCGGTTACAGCCGATCATCAGAAGGTCTTACCTCGTAGCCCGGGACTGTTTTCTGGCTTTGCTTACTCCTACACTTCGCACGGTCTCTGGTATTCCTGGCAGTGAGACCATTGGCACGTATATCATCTTCTACGACGCCAATTCTTGGATCTACCCTCGAATGCGGAAGGTGGAGGATCGGGTGCTATGGCGCACATTGAGAGATTCCTATGTCCCGTACCTATACATTATGTATGGCGCGTCAATATGACTTCGCCTCGCTTGATGGTAAGCTAAAGGGGAAGTCTCAGCAATGAAGGCTACCATTGCAGAAACAAATAATACTATAATGGTAGCCCTCAGTTTGACGACCTCATCAGATGCTTTTTCACGACCCGCTTAAAGGACTTCGGATTGTAGGAAACATGTATGTTCGTAAAGTATTCCAAGTCTTTTAGTGCGGTGAAGAAAATAGATATTTATTTAACAATATTTTATAAATAGTTATTTTGTGATGCTCGTAGATCGTACATACTGAAATGAGAACAGTAGCCTACGATTTTACAGATAAGATATTTATGTATTCACAGAGAGGAGTGTTATGTTCAGAAGTGCACATGTTTATTGAAAGATATTCATATTCATTTGCAAGGTAACAGCCGATATGAATGTGATAACTTCATTTCATATGCTCATACATTAAAATATTTATGATAATTTATGTAACTGGTAGAGTAAAATAAATTTCAATGACTTATGCCGTTCCTTTGTAAATTGGGCTCGATTAATATAGTTTGTGATATTTAATTAATTTCAATATCGAGGAAAATATAATTAATAATTCAGCAGATAGATGATGCTGATAAATTCCGTAAGATTATCATCCAAAATTTGCATTTTGGAGCAGGAGTTTCGCTCTCCTACCCCGCCTTAAAATTTGATTTATTTTCGCTCTTACGGGAGCGACTGCTATCCGACCCTCCACCCCCGAGAAGAAAGCCTACGCCAGAGCCAGGTGTATCGGGTGCAGATAGAGAAAATACGGCATCACATCCCAATTTCTTTAGTCAATATTTCTACTATTTAAAGAGACAAAATATAAAAGTATTTATTAAATCTATGTTGTTCATGTAATGCGTCTAAAGTTCAATCTAGGTCTTGACCATAATCTTAAAGCTTTTCGACGTGAAACCTTGGCACACTAGCTCGCTCGACACACGTGCGACAACATAAAGAAAATGTTAAGTAAAGGTGCATTCCTAAGTTAGCAGTCCAGTTAGATAAGAATGATTGAACGACTGTCAACTTGGTACGTAATTGGATCGATTTCCCTACATGTATCGTAGGTAAGTTTTATTTAGTATAAACATGAAAATATTTTTTTTGATGAAAACCCTGGGACTAATTGGAAAAGGTCATTGGAACATTCACCATTTATTGAGGTTCTTGATAGAACAATACGTACAGAACTGAGGTGTCGCTCTCATACGGTGCAAACAATCGGTACCGGCAGGTTGAGATTGACCTGGGTCCCTTAGCTCTTGGTAGGGCCTTAAAAACAGCTACAACCTGGAGCCATCTATTTATTTTGTACTCTTTATCTAAATGTATGATTTTCTGATATGATTTTAGGGTTCCGTTTTTTGCCATTTGGATTAGATTATATAGATTATATATATATTATGATTATAGATATAGATTCCTCATTTCTGTCTATCTATCCGTCCGTATGTCACAGCCACTTTTTTCCGAAACTGTAAGAACTATGGGGTTGAAACTTGGTAAGTAGATGTATTATGTGAACCACATTAAGATTTTCACACAACAATAGAAAAAAACATTAAATTTTGGGGGTTCTCCATACTTAGAACTGAAACTCTAATTTTTTTTTTTCATCAAACCCATACGTGTGATAGGTCTTTAAAAATGATATTGAGATTTCTAATATTATTATTTTTTATTAGCTCTAAGGGACAGTAGACCTGAGTATTAGATATAAATTTCAGTTTGATACCTCCACGCGTTCCTGAGAAAAACGATCTTGACAGACGGACGGACGGACGGACGGACAACGAAGTGATTCTATAAGGGTTCCGTTTTTTCCTTTTGAGGTACGGAACCCTAAAATTAAAAAAGAATATTATTATGTTACTTGCTGCTACGGAACCCTTCATGGGCGAGTCCGACTCGCACTTGGCCGCTTTTTTATTTTCGTAACTATTTTTATATGTTTATCGGTTGCAGGGATTCTTGACCTGGTATGTCCTAAATTCATTTGTCTAATACGTTCGTGATCCTCAAGAACTGCCAAATTCATTGATTCAAATCAATTCAAAGTTTAAGCTGGGCACGGTGTAAACTATTATACCTTATACATTTTCGAAATAACTAGCAACCCACTATCGCTTCGTAATTTACACCTAATATAGCTTATGTACATCGGGGATAATGTATCTTTAAAATAGTGTTTTTTTTTTAATAAGTGTATAAACAAACTAACAAATTTGGTCTCTCTCTTTATAATAAGTACCTAATATAGTACCTACCTAAAGATTTTAATATTCCAATAGCACATTTAATAATTTTGCAGAAATATGAGATGTACTCTCAAATATACATAAATTTGGCATGGCCCTGTACAGTCGTAGCACGTTTGACACTTAGACTATCGCCGAAGAGCATCTAGATCACGGCGCAAGCGCAGCGTGGGAACGCGTTATGAGAACTAGAAACCAATTAGCTATGTGAAAGACTTGTTCTATAAATTCATGTACCTACGTATGTATACCAAGTACGAATGACTTTAATAGATACTATCCAATAATAAAATCTCGTCGCTCTGCCAAAATGGCTCGAATTAGTAGGTGTGAGAATAGGTCGTAAAGTATTTTCCATCCTTTTCACCGCAACCCCATTATTTATCATGATTTTAATATTTTTAACTGTAAGACTCCCTGGCGGCCGTCGGTCCTTCGGCAGATATGGCCACTCCTTGGCCACTTCAGTTTGCTTATTTTGCGAGCTATATTACTAACTTTTGTTCTTTGTCGGATGACCTTATTTCGAATTTTTTCCTTCAAATTAACTTCAAGTATAGCTTCTAGTGTAACCAACTGCCCGACTTTTATTTGTGGAATAACCTCACCAGTTAATGTCCACGATTCAGTTTCGTAAGTTATAACAAACTAATGTTACAACGCACTAATGTTAAAAAATATTTGCAGTTCATAAATTGATCGACGTATGTCGATAACTGGATATAACAGTTCCCCAACAGCAATAATTTTGCTCTTAATCCAGTTTTCTACTTCCATTTTCCTTATTTTATTCGGTACTTTTAGGTAACCTAACTGCAGAGTATGATAGTTTCGATACGATAGTCCAGTTCTAGATGTTCTACGATATGATATTGATCCAATTTTTAATATTTTTATTATTTTATTGTACCCGATATTTTTTTTTGTTTTAAATAAATACATATTTTGTCGATACCAAGTCATCTCACCAAATTCAGAGACCTAATTCGGTGATACCTTATATATTGAATTCGTTCAATATATGATATTTTTAAGCAATATATAGTATCATAATTCTAAATCACAGTGCGTAGTTCAATAAAGGTATCTCTAACATTCGTGATATCTTTCTCAGCTGCGGCAGTATCATCGCAGATTACTTAACAGTATAGCACTAAGTACAATTGTTAGCTTTGCCTTTATGCCTTTAGCAAAGTTTTTTTCGTTGTTGACTGTGAACATGAAACCTGAAGGTCAAGGTCAATAAGCAATAAGTCAACATGCGGTAATGTCAATAAGCTTTATTCGTTACGATCATTTTTAGGTTTCCGTACCCAAAAGGTAAAATGGAACCCTATTACTAAGGCTCTGCGGTCCGTCCGTCCGTGTGTCACCACAACAGATACTAGAAACAAAATATAATGAATATTTAAGAGGGGCTCCCATAGAAAAAACGTGATGTTTTTGCAGTTTTTTTGCTCGATATTAATAACGGCAATAACCAGACTGTATCTAATGAACCGTGATAGCTAGACAGTTGAAATTTTCACACATGATGTATTTCTGATGCCGCTATAACAACCAAATACAAAAAACATAATAAAATTAATATTTAAGTGGGGCTCTCATACAAGAAACGTTTTTGGAGTATTTTGTTCGGTATTAATAAGGGCAACAGGTAGATGCTTGAAATATTCACAGAATATTATTTAGAACTGTATATACACTTCAAAAATAAATAATTTAATTAAAATAATATAAATTAATTGTATTGATAATCGCATTGTATAGATAGTGGTACGAAACCCTTCGTGCGCGAATATATCAGCAGCCGTTTTCTATTTCAGAACACGAGGAAAAGATTTAACATTTTTTAATTTTCGATCGGCGATAGCCCAGTGGCGTACGTAACGGACTGCTGAGACGAGGTCTCGAGTTCGATACCCAGTCGCCCCAGGCACACACCACTGACTTTTCGTAGTTATGTGTGCATTAATAAATGTTAATTATCGCTCGCCTAATAATGTGCCCAGTAGATGGCAATAGGCTCGCCCCCTATTACGTTGGAAGCTTAACATAACTGGCGAATCGTGGGTGTGTAATACACCTCTGCCTACCCCGTCGGGGATACAGGCGTGAAGTTATGTTATATTATGTAATTTTCAATAATATCCAGCCGTCAAAATAACGGCTTAGTAGTTGATGAGCACTTTTCATGCGGATAGACCCTTTTTAATTATTTTTCATTACTCATACTCTGAAAGTAGGTCTGAAGTTGCCTGAGGAGCGGGATGAAAGTAATACTTTTCATCCCTAGGGAGAATCGCTTTCAACTGACAGCTGTCAAATTATTAAAAAAAACTAATTCTATTTTCACATTTTAATGTACCAACCATGTACCAACTTTCTATTCAGCCATTCAATTACAGCGCGATGTAAAATTGAAATAAAAAAGTATTGATTAAAGAATATATATATTTTTAAATAACTTTACTTTAGTTTAGTTTCAACCATTTCCTTAAAATAACATAGATTTGGGCAAAATTTTTACCATTTTTTCAATGATGAAAATGTAAAATAATGGCTGAATGGCTGGCCGGCCGCAGACAAAAAAACCAACAAAATAGGTGGAAAAGCGGCAATTCGATCTTCATTTGTTTTTCGATTTGAAGGTTTTACTCATTTTTACTCATTTTTTCTTTAGCTAATTCATATTTTTATTTTTACTTTCCTTGTATTCGTAATGAAAAGCACAGTGTTTACCTCGGGTTAAAGACTTATTTAGTCCCTCGAACTATTGGCGCCCTTACTTTACCCCTAGGGTAACAATGTACTATTTTTTGTGTGGTCGATTCGCACGTGCTATAAATATATAAATTTTTTCACAAAGTTCTTGCCACTTTTTATTTTTTCAGAGAGTTTGAGAATTTCTTATTTGGGTTTCTTTGTTCTAGTTTATTGACATTTTATTTTTCTCCTGTGTACCTTTTGTCATTTTAAAGGTTTACGATGCTAAAGTCTTCTTCAAGTTTTTTTGTATGAGATTAAAGTACAGTCGCCATCGGCATTAGCTTAACACATTCCTCCGAAGTTACTGACCACCTTAAGATCGGCTAGACTGCTTGAAATGAAACGAGGGCAATGAATGTGGCAGCATGATGTGGTTCCGCTATTAATCAATATCAATTCCAGCTAGTAAATCAGCTAAGTGGGAGTGTCAATGAAATTAAAATCGAGGGTAATTTTACATGAATACTGCTACGAGTATAATTATGTACCTATATTACATTCTGGGATATATAGAGCGTATAGAGTCCCACCAAGATGTTTGGGCCCATACCAGCCTCATCTGTAAGTCAAGTTGAACCAACCAAGCAAGCAAGCTTTGGAAGCAACCGGATTGGCGCTCGGGTAAAGGAGAGGAAATTAATATAGCACGATCTTTTTCTATACATCTTTCACTACACACGACACGAATAGCCTGCAGGTGTATCGGCTAGCAGTTAAAGTCAGCTTGGGCCCCGTAGATCTTGGTGGAGCCCCATATTCCCCGAGGTATAATATATAGCTTTACATTATAACTGCCGTGTGCGATGA
The DNA here is from genome assembly GCA_946251805.1 of Cybosia mesomella. Taxonomy (NCBI): domain Eukaryota; kingdom Metazoa; phylum Arthropoda; class Insecta; order Lepidoptera; family Erebidae; genus Cybosia; species Cybosia mesomella. The sequence goes on from OX276406.1 coordinate 10,329,014, forward strand.
GCTTTATTCAATCAATCAATTAGTCTATTGCAGCCCATTGCTGGACATACGCATCTCCCAATGAGCTTTTTTTTACCACTTTATTTTGTTTCTAATTAAATCCGTGTATTTCTAAAAATTTGTCCTTATGTTTCTATTTATTATTTTTGGTACTATCAAATATCAAACTGGTAATTTACAAACACACTATTTTCGTCGCTGATTGATTCCGACGTGATTGATAACAGCCGTAATTAATCTGTCACTGTATATCCAATAACGTACAAAATATTTAACAATGACGCAAATTAGGTATTACAATAAAATATAGAGCACTTCCTGAATAGACAAGTTGTAGCTGGTATTTGTGTAGACTTAATCGTGTCATGACAATAAGAGGAAGCGGTGATAGCCTTGGAAAGCGAATTGGACTAAATCACGCTGTTTGAATCAGTAGGTTACATTATAGACCTATTTTTAACCGACTTTAAAAAGGAGGAGATTCTATGTAAGTCTGTATCTACTTTTTTATGTATATCCATCGTATTTCCGACGTTTACGAACCGATTTTAAAAATTATTTTTGCATTGGGTTTGGTTTAACTCCAAGTTGGTCTCACATAATTTTTATTTTTATTGGACTTAGAACTCTGGAGATGCAGCAGAAAATTTCTCAAAATCAAATAGAAAATGTGAAATTAAAGAGTGTATGATCGAACATGACGTCAAATGTCCTTTGTTTGATACTTTGGAATACATATTTTGAAAGGCCATAAATATTTTACAAATAGAAAGCCTCATTATATAACATCACACTATTACCCCAGGGAGCGGAGCAGTAATCATAAATTATAACAAATCCGGCAGATTCCCATATATTATGAAAACTAATAAATTATGGTCACATAAAGGGTACAACAGGGGTTCGAAATACCCTAACGAGCGAAGCCGGGGAGGGCCAGCTAGTTATAAATATAATGAAAAACATAATTTTCATCTCTCCTGTTCGGAAAGTTTAATTTTCATGGGTAGATAGCCGGGTGGAAAGTAGCTTATTTCATCCCTAGGGTGGAAAGTTTTTTTTTTTAATTTTAGGGTTTGCCAGTTCATGATAATTAAGTTACGTCATAATGCCTTGATATCATGACGCTTTTTTTTGTACATGCCCGCCTAGATACACGATTACAATGTAACCAATAGATTCGATTTTCAAACTTATCTAATGTTGGCAGTATGTACGTGAATTATAACTTTTTTTTCAGAATTAAAAAAACAATTTAAATTTGCTAAATAATAAGCAGGAAAACGAGATTCAATGTAAATAAATACCTTGTGTTAATTGTGGTCAAATGGTTTCGGAAAGTTATTCCAGTGACATGGATATTAATTTAACTCCCGATGAAATTAAAGAACAGGCAAAAGCTATTGTTAATAATCTATTTCCAATTTCACTTTAAATTTCAACTGATTATTTATCAATATACCTGTTTCATTAAACGTGCGTGTAGTATTTTAATTTCCTCACATAGTCGAAATGAAAAGTAGAGTGTTTACCTCGGGTGAATGTCACCCATTTCACCCTCGAACTATTGGCGACATATCTCGACTGAAATGGCTGATTTTCAACCCTTGTGTAATAATCTACTATTTATTATACATTCTGCTATATCATCTAATAAATGTCACTGTCTTAAGAATATATTTGTCTTTCTGAGTGCATTTCAAATGTTACTTTGAATTAAATATATTACATACAGTCATATATTTCATTATTAAGTAACCACTTCTCACGGATTCTATTGTTGTCTATTTTTTAATTAAATTTCAGCATATTTCATGAACAACAGGATTACAAGATAATTCATTAAGTATTTTGTTATTAGGTAGCAAAATATAGGGGGGTGTGTGTTGGGTAACCTCCTCGAGTGTCGCTCCGATTCCGATCCCGCTGCAGTCCGGGGGGAACGGAATCGGAGCGGCCGGTACACCCTGGGCGGCGGTCAATGGCTTCCCCTTCACCCCTTCATAGGGTTGGCATTGATCGTCGGCCAATACCCAACGTGGCGGGAACACATCGCTCTCCGTACTCCTCTGCTTTCAGAGGAGACAGGATGAGCGATGCTGTTAGTGGTGAGATGGCCCAGGGTCAGCCGGGGTGCGAGGGATATGCTCTTTGGGTAACCTTACACCCCGGCGTCTGAAGACCCGAGACGGCGTGCGGTTTTAGTCGGTGCAAGCCCGACATAACCGCCCCCGCTGGCCGGCGGGGGGGTATCCGAAGGGATTTCTGCACGATAAAAAAAAAAAAAAAAGGTAGCAAAATATAGGATAGGATCAACTAAATTTTGCTACCTTCTAAACACTATGTTTAGAAGTTAGCAAAATATAGCTGACCAGAAGAAATGCTTTAGTATATAGAACGTAACTTTCAACTTCAACTCAACCTATATTCAAAATTCAGGAGGTATATTTTACAAGTGAACTGAATCCTAGAAACACCTTGTCACTGAACAATTTTTCCACTATCAATAGATAATCGTATATCACAAAAAATCGCCCGAATGTTACAAATTCAAGGTCATTTGTATTCCAATGGTCTGTTTGAATTATACCAACAAGGCCGTCAATCGATGCCAAATTAGAATTAACACAAATAGGCCCAAATATATTTATTTAGGTGGTAATGTAAAGATATATATAATCCATTAATTGGTGACTTGACTGACAGAGTAAGGAAATATTATCATTTCCTTGTTTATTTACTTAGAAGGAATATTTACCATAACAAATATAATAAGGTCTTTACCTATGAAATTGCCGAAATTTTCTTACAAATTCATGAGTTCGTTATTCCTGTAATTTAATAGCTATTTCCATTATTTATATTTTGTTGGAAAGTTGATTCCAAGATTTTACAACTCTGTATAAAATTTTGTTTTTATTGGCTGCTTGATAAATTAATTCGTACTTCAAAAACAGTACTTCCTAAATATTCCTTTCGTATTATTTAACAGCTGTCACTTTTCAAAAATGTAATAAATGTTGCTGTTTGTTAGTTTAATGTTGTCTCATTCATACACAAAAAAAACATAAAATTTGGATTTGTCATTTGAAAAAAAATGCAAAAATGTTAGTACTGAAAATTGGGTTTCCTCCAATTTCTTCAAGAAAAACGGCAATTTCATATGTAACGACGTAATATAAACATGTTTATTATTGGTCTATGCATGTATTTACAGCTTATAATTGCAGTAACATATCATTATTTAATTAAACAAAAAATAGATGAAATATTAATTTCATTAAATGGGAATGGGAAGCTTCTAATTCAAAAAAAAATGAAGATAGGTAATTTTTTTTTTTCAAAATCAGATTTTCTTAGATTTCTTCGTTTTTTTTCCTTGCAATTTACTTACCTTGATTTATACCTTAGACTCTCGACTAGTCATTACTAATATGTGAATTTGGTGACACTAATCAGGATCAATGGCACTTTCTTTTTTAAATTCCATGGGTTTTTACAACAACTTGTAAGATGAAGTAAACTAATCTTTTCCTAAATGTTATTTACTAATAAATAAATGAAAATGTTGTTTTCACAATGATTGCAGACAGGTCTAGATCGGGACTATGCAGAAATTTATTTGTAAAATATCGATATAATATTTAAATCCATGATTTATAACACTCACGTAACATTGAAGATGATTAATAAGTTATATATGTCTTCCCACGACCTGATTTAATATTTTATATGCGTACCATAATTCACACGTAAGTAGAGTAGTCTTGCATAATATTGAAATCAACGAGTAAAGGTTAACTATTTTACAAAACATTGAACTAAATAATAAAACTTAGCTAACACATAAACACAAAATGTAACACAAGAAGGTATATATACGTTTGCAAACCTGGACCTCTAAACAAAGTGACATTCTATTAGCGATAATGCAAGTGGAAACGATTGGTAACGTATGGGATTGATATAATATTATAATAATCGTTAATATCATTACAAAAATTAAATGTAAAAATAAAATTATATAAATAATAATAGAATAATATAGATAATAAAATTATCTATATTATAATAACTTACATTATAGTTACGTGATTAAATGGATAACGATTCGCTTGGAAGTGATTCTACGAATAGAATGTCACTTTGTATATTGCTCTCATTTGAATGAGTTACAAGTTACATTACCTACATAAACGAAGCGTGATTAATTATTATTATCGACCTTCGGGTAAAATATATAGGTACCTAGTAGACAAAGTAAGTGTAGAGCTGGCTGTCATTTCAAAAAACGTATTATGCCTATAATGGCTCACAGTTCAAGAAAAAGACACTTAAACGAAGCCCTCCAATATATGTTTTAAAATGAACACAACCTTTTCTGTTTGGAATAGAATATTCTGCCCAGGTATTACGCAGCCTTCCTTGCGATGTTTTAAGTGTTTCACACGAAACCTATAGTGTAGCAAGCTCTTTCCAACACCGTAGCCCCGAAAAGTACTTATACATTTTTTTATCTAGCATTTTAGTGGAAAATATAAATCAAAAATTTGCCATTGTCTTGAGCTTGTTCCATTTGTCTTGAAAGAAGCTCCTTTCATAAAAGTCAAATGTCTGAAAGGCCAAGGCAAGGCGGCATTGAAGTGTACATTCAACTTTGTACCGAAAATCGACTCGACCTTAACATATATTAATGTCATCATCCTCATTCAATATCCAGTGATCCTTTATCTGATGCCATGATCTGTAATCTGGGCATAGGTTATATTGGTTCACGTGCACTGACTGCAAGTAATTTGATTATACTTTTAAATTATCCTTGCGAGAAGCATAAAGATCAAGCGATCAGTGAGGTTAGGAAGAGTCCACGGTCACACACACGCAGCCACACCCTTCTGTATTTTACGCCAACTCTCTACGATTAGATACATCCAGGTTAATAAACTGTTCATAAAATTTCGTATAGACATATTTCTAATCCTTGTAGCAGTTGACAACCTAAGCGTGTGACAAAGTTTATAAAAAAGCCGATCAAGTGCGCATTGAGGGTTCCATACAAAACTTAATTGAGGGATATACTTAATGTTACTATTCTAAAACTAGTTCCCAATTTATTTCGCAGAATAAGCTGACTTTTTTTCATTTCACCTTAACAGTGCAATTTTTATTAATCCCTTATTAGTGGATACTTGCTATCGATGGGTTGAACTCAAAAAAAAATCTTGTTCATAAAATTTTCCTCAAGATGCTCTACTATTCACTCTCTCGTTTAGATCTCATAATACAAAGTTGCATGTACATCGAATGTTTTAATGCCGTCAATACAAGGTGACCTGATTCCATCCATCACGTTGCGTAATTTATGGTAGCGATCGACTTTTTGTAAATGAATGTGCAACTGGTTCTACAAGTAGGTAGCTTCTTTATACAACTATCACTTACTGGATTTTGTAAAAAAACTTTAGCCTTAAAGTTTACAAATAACTAGTGCACCAGAATACATCTTATTCAGAGTTAGCAGCTCATTTTAAAGCAGAAACAGCAGCATACATAACACTCATTTTATGTCTTCACTGCAGTCGGGTATGAAAAAATTACACAATATTCTCATGCATTTGTCATAATTAGGTACAAGAAACATGGGCCCATCATGGAGGATTGGCTAGAGAGGCGACACGGAAGCCTCTCGTACCGACTGACGCAGGTGATCTCCGGGAAGGGGTACTTCGGGGACCACCTGCATCGGATCAGGAAGGAGCCAACGCCTGAGTGTCATAACTGTGACGCGAGCGAGGACTCAGGGCTGCACACGCTGGCGGACTGCCCGGCGTGGGAGGTGCCGAGGCGTGACCTCGTGGCAGCCATCGGGGTGGGAGTCCTCTCGCTCGGCAGCATGATTGCGGCAATGGTGCGGAGCGCGAGCGCGTGGGCCGCCGCCACCTCCTTCTGCGAGCATGTGATGCTCGAGAAGGAGATGGCGGAGCGCGCCCGGGAGAGGTTCAGAGCTCTCCTGGCCCGCTGAGCCCGCAACATTCTCGCCGCGCGTCGCAGGCGACTCAGGCGCCGGAGGTCGCTTAACAACCTCCGTCCTCCATGAGCGCAGGCCAGGGTGTGGCAGGTGAGGCCGCCTGTCACCCCAGCAGAAGCAGGCCGGGACGGTGGGGCGACTAGCGCCCCTCCCCCAAACCGGGGCAAGACGGGGACACCGTGGTTCCCAAACCCTAGGGGGCCACCTCGAAACCGGTGATGGCCCAGGGTCAGTCGGGGTGCGAGGGATATGCTCTATGGGCAACCTTACACCCCGGCGTCTGTAGACCCGAGACGGCGTGCGGTTTTAGTCGGTTCACGCCCGACATAATCGCCCCCGCTGGCCTGCGGGGGGGTATCCGAAGGAATTTCCGCACGGAAAAAAAAAAACAAAGGTACAAGAAACAGTTTTTCCCCAAAACTGTCAAAAATCTATCAAAGTTACCCGGAACAAACAATGCGTATAATTCTTACCCATTAATACCTGTTTTAATTGCTTACGGACTTTCGATTTAAGGTCAGAGATAATCATAATATAGCAATACTTCCTGGTTGTAACAAAAAACTGTCCACGTGTGTGACATGGCATACACGCGCGTTGATTAAATACCCGAAATCGCCTGTGGACATATTTGATTGAATTTCAACAAGTGTAATAACTTTTAAATTATATGTGGATTATAATCATTGGCAAATTGATACAGCCGAAATCGTTCGTTTTCTGCCATCCGTACACGTGTGTATCGTAGTATCTCATTTTTAACAGAGGAATATGAAACGTACATCCGAAAGGGGTGCGAGGAAAATGCTTTATGGGCAACCTTACACCCCGGCGTCTGAAGACCCGAGACGGCGTGCGGTTTTAGTCGGTTCAAACCCGACATAACCGCCCCCGCTGGCCGGCGGGGGGGGGGGGTATCCGAAGGGATTTCCGCACGAAAAAAAAAGGTACATGAACCGGAAACATTAGGAGTTGGCGCCATTATATTGTGTTTTTGTTACATTATCGTCACGATTATACAAAGTAATACCAAAATAATTCACTTCTTGTTAAAAGCAGCCCTGGAGTGCTGGTTTTTCTTCGTCACTGAAATTATTATCTACCCTACTCATATTATAAATGTGATATTTTGTGAGGATTGATAGATATGCGTGTGTGTGGATATTAAAGAAGCGGCGATAGCCCAGTGGCGTACGTAACGGACTGCTGAGACGAGGTCTCGAGTTCGATCCCCAGTCGCCCCAGGCACACACCTCTGACTTTTCGTAGTTATGTGTGCATTAATAAATGTTAATTATCGCTCGCTTAATAATGTGCCCGGTTGATGGCAATAGGCTCGCCCCCTATTACATTGGGACCTTAACATAACTGGCGAATCGTGGGTGTGTAATACACCTCTGCCTACCCCTTCGGGGATACAGGCGTGAAGTTATGTTATGTTATGTTATGTTATGTGTGTGGATGTTTGTTTCTCTTACACGCAAAAAAGCATGAACGGATTTGGTTGAAAGTTTGCACAGATATAGATTATAGTCTGCAAATAGCATACATTTTAATCCCGAGAATAGGTTCCTGTGCATTGCAGGAATGGGATCATAATTTCACACGGATGGTGCCGCTAGCCACAGCTAGTTTTTAATACCTGATCAAATTATTATTTATAATGATGGGATGCTGAGATCCAAATAGTAGGAATAGTGTGAACTGGTAGTGAGTTTGAGCAAAATTTATTTTGTTTTTGTTGTATTGTAAAGGTGAATTCTTCTAAAAACTTTCTAAAATGTTGGTGAAAACCTAAGTCATTAATATGAAATCCAACTAGTAAATGTGAAAGTTCGTCGATGATGAAGGAATATTTATTTCTCTTTGACGCAAAAACGATCGAACAAATTTGGATGAAATTTAGTCTAAAATAGTTAACACTTACACTTCTTTTTATCTTGGGAATATTCTCTGGTGAGTCGTGGGATAGTCGCGATCAACAGTTTGTGAGGGTAGACAGAGAATGTTTGATGAAAGCTAGTATGAATTAAGTAATCATATCACTTAGTTCTTGATATAAAATAATACAAGTAGCTACTAAACTAAACAAACACGATCCGTCAAATGAGGCAGATGCAAAAAACTTAATAACAAATTGGATTACCTCAGCTTTTAAAAAGGTCATGAGGTCTTGAGACCGTTAGACGTCGAAAAATGTCTTATTGGATATCACAGATTGAGTTTCGAAGGCTCGTGATCTTTATTAAATGGTTATGAAAGAATTAATTGACGTATAATATTTTCTACGTATATTACTGGATGAGCAGGTGATGAACGCAAAGAGGAGGTGATGAACGCAAAATATACAGCGAAAAGAGAGAGGAACAGCACTCTACCATCCAGCAGAAGGCGCGCCAGTCGTCGTAGGGCGTTGAATGATCTCTGTTCTCATCATTAACGCGGGTCTGCGGACAATGTGAAGGGCTTACGGTCACTCTAGCTGAAGCCCCGAGACGGTGACAAAGCGGGCTTACATTTTACGGTGCGATTGCCTGTTCACGACAGGCAGCCAATGTCCGGTAGGGATCCTGAGAAATTCCTTCCCATTGTATACACGGGGTCTCCCCGTAATATGCACCCATGACGGAGCACCGTGTTGTCTTACTCGGTCCAATTCCGACATAAAATCATTGCTAGCCCCGCTGCGGTGGTGTCCGTTGCGGATTCCACACCCCACGTAAAAAAGTTGTATTACTGCATGATGACTGTGATGCATATAAATTATCACCTTAATAGGCATTTAAATATTATAAAGTAGGTTTAAGTATTCGCCCTAAAAATGCTAGTCATGGGTTTGATGCCCATCTTGGATTTTGCCTTTTACCGATTTCAATTTAAAAGAAGATAGTAGTTTTAGTTCTGTTTTTACATTACGTTTAAGGTATTTTCTTTAAATTTACGCAACAGTGCTGGCATTTGTTCAACAGACAGTAAATATTCTTAAGTAACTCGTTGTGTCTGTCTGATACTTTTGCACGACTAAACCTCTGACCCGAAAGTAATATTTTTTAACCTGGTACTTGGGGAAGACATAAGAAATTCTTTAACCTACAATTTTTACGTGTCTGTGATAACATTTTACGTGCTGACGGCCTCTGTGGCGTAGCGGTAGTGCATTCGACTGCTACGTCAGGGGGTGCGGGTTCGATTCCCGCTCAGTGCAAATATTTGTATGCATGAATATGTCTATTTGCATTGGTCTGGGTGTTTCTATGTATAATATGTATGTATTTAAAAAAAAAGTTTATAAGTATGTTTATCCGCATTCTAAAACCCATAACATAAGCTATTTAAACTATGCTTACTTTGGGTCTAGAAAGCGCTGTGTAGAATGTTGTAGAATATTTATATTTATTTATTTGATTACATTGGGACCTAAACATACTATTCTGTGTAAAAAGTATCGGGAATATGTCAATAAAAAGACCCGCGTAAAAGAGGTCGTTCTAATTTTTTTACTGCATGTTGGTAGCACTGTACTGATTTAGCGCGCAAAATTTGAGCGGGATCTGTCATTCAATTTGTTTTAAACTACACTTTTTGTTTGTCATAGTTTTGAGTCCTCGGCGATTTTTACAATGGAAAATATTGTTGAACAAAGAGTGTGCCTTAAATTTTGTGTTTCGAATGATATTTCATGTAATACCTACGGCGAATCGTGTATATCGAAAACAAGGGCTTATGAATGGTATAAGGCTTTTAAAGAAGGCCGAGAAGTAGTAGTAGACTTGCCTCGTTCTGGTAGACCTTCAACCGCTACGACCAAAGAAAACATCGACAGAATCAAGAAGCTAGTGCTCGAAAATCGACGTATGAGTCTGAGAGAGTTGGCTAGTGAGGTGAACATATCTTTTAAGTCCATCCACAATATTCTCATTGACATTTTAGGCATGAAACGCGTCGCCGCTCGACTAGTTCCAAAAGAGCTCAATTTTGTTCAAAAAGCGCAGCGAAAGCATGTCGCTGAAGACATGGTTTCCCGAGCTTCTACGGATCCGACCTTTATGAAACGTATAACTGGCGACGAGACATGGGTATGGTATGGTATGGTATCACGGGCTGGTATCCGCAACTCCACGACAAGGCGCGGTTTTTGCGTGAGGGTGGGCATTTTATTCGATCCACCCCAGCTCATTGAAGATCGCTAGCAAGCTATTCACGCTGCCGGCGATCTCTCGGAGCGTACATGTGTTTCCGAAGTACTTAACCCTGTATGTGGCGGTTGCAGGGCAGTGTAGGAGCACGTGTGCCGCTGTTTCTTCCTCTCTCATGCAGGCTCTCCAGAGAGGGCTGTCGGTGATTCCTAAAAATAAAAAGGTGTTTATTGAAGGAGCCATGCCCCGTGATTGCAGCTGTGGCCGTGCGCAGTTGCCGTTTGGTCAGTTGTCGAAGACGCCTGGTCAGTCTATTTTCAAGCACAGGGAGTGCTTCCCTCGCCTGTCTGCAAACTTCCAGATTTATCCAATAGCTGTTGTGTTGATCTCTCGTTCGTTTGTTTACTATGGTTCGTAGGTATGCAAAGGGGATCGGTATTATGGGCTCAGGTCCCATTATCACCATGTCAGATCCTCTCCTGGCAAGCTCATCTGCCGCATCATTGCCGCGCGAGCTGCTGTGGCCCTTGATCCATTGCAGGGTTATATTGTTGAAGTGGCCTATTTGGTTCAATTTAAGATGGCACTCCAGTATTAGTTCCGAGTTTATAGTGTGGCTGTTTAAAGCTTGCAGCACGGCCATGCTGTCGGAGAGCATGCGTATTGAGTGGCCTTCCACTCTCCTGGCCATTACCGCTGAAGCTGCCAGGGTAATCCCCATGCATTCAGCTTGAAATACTGTGTTATGGGTCCCCAGCGGTGTTGAGATGGATATATTAAGGTCCTCCGAGAAGACGCCAGCCCCGGTGCCTGTTCCAGTTTTTGATCCATCTGTGAAGATGCGTAATTCTGTTGGGCGTAAAGCCTCACAGCGGTGGTCCTCATGAAGTTGGATCTTGTATTTTTTATCGAATACGTGTTGTTTGGGTACACGATCATTTATTGCTCCTATCATAGGTATCTCCTTTGTGGGGTGTGTGTTGGGTAACCTCCTCGAGTGTCGCTCCGATTCCGATAACGCTGCAGTCCGGGGGGAACGGAATCGGAGCGGCCGGTATACCCTGGGCGGTGGTCAATGGCTTCCCCTTCACCCCTTCATAGGGTTGGCATTGATCGTCGGCCAATACCCAACGTGGCGGGAACACATCGCTCTCCGTACTCCTCTGCTTTCAGAGGAGACAGGATGAGCGATGCTGTTAGTGGTGAGATGGCCCAGGGTCAGCCGGGGTGCGAGGGATATGCTCTATGGGTAACCTTACACCCCGGCGTCTGAAGACCCGAGACGGCGTGCGGTTTTAGTCGGTGCAAGCCCGACATAACCGCCCCCGCTGGCCGGCGGGGGGGTATCCGAAGGGATTTCCGCACGATAAAAAAAAAAAAAAAAAAAAGGTATCTCCTTTGTGAGATCTGTGAGCAGTGAGGTGTGTCGTGTGTTTCTCTCGCTCCATAGGTTGAGTGCCCTTAGGCGTATTGCCGCAGCTGTTGCTTCTTGGCGGATGAACAGATCCAAGGGTGGGAGTCCGAGCATGGCTTCCATTGCCGCAGTGGGGGTAGTTTTCATGCATCCAGTGGTTGCCGTGCAGGCTAGTCTTTGGGTCCGTTGTAGTTTAGCCGCTATTGTGCTGTTTTCGGTCCTTGGCCACCAGACGATAGCGCCATACGCTATCATGGGGCGGATTACTGTTTCGTAAAGCCACAGGATGATTTTCGGTCTTAGCCCCCATTTTTTACCAATCATTCTTCTGCACTGCCAGAAGGTAATCCCGGCCTTTTGTAATTTATTGTCTAGGTGGCTACTCCATTTTAACCTGCTGTCAAGAATAACGCCAAGGTATTTGACCTCTTTTGACAGTTGGAGTTCCGTGTCAAAGAGTTTGGGTAATCGGTATTCGCCTAATAAACTATAATAAATTATAAACACATAAATAAACGAGACATGGGTTTATGAGTATGACATGCAAACAAGCCAACAGTCTTCAGAATGGCGTCTCGAAAACGAGCCAAAACCCAAAAAACCGTGGCAAAGTCGCTTCAAAATCAAGGTGATGCTGACAGTTTTTTTTGACTACCGTGGTGTGGTTCACTCCGAATTCCTTCCAGAGGGAGAAACAGTGAATAAAGAATATTATATAGGCGTCATGAAGCGTTTGCGTGAGAGTATCCGCCGAAAACGTCCAGATTTGTGGCGACACAACTCATGGATGCTGCACCATGATAATGCACCATCACACACAGCCATTATAGTGAAAGAGTTTTTAGCGAATAATTCAACTAAAGTTCTCGACCAAGCACCGTATTCACCTGATATGGCTCCGTCTGCCTTTTTTTTATTTCCCAAGTTAAAATTACCACTTCGAGGAAAACGTTTTGAGTCGATAGAAGCCATAAAATAATATTCGCTGAATGAGCTAAAGGCCATACCGCAAATAGCCTATGAAAAATGTATGGAAGACTGGGTGAAGCGGTGGAGATGTTGTATTGCAAGCGATGGGGCCTACTTTGAAGGCGATAAAATAAATTTAGATGAATAATTTGTATTTTTTGTTTTTTGACAAATTCCCGATACTTAGTATACAGAATAAACTGGCGAAATGTGGGTGCTAGCACCTCTGCCTACCCCTTCGGGGATATAGGCGTGAGTTTATGTTATGTTATGTTTTTATAACCGAATACACAAACATTTCTTTCTTCAACGCATCTAGTAAATACGATGATCAATATCAGATAATTATCAAAATAGAAAGTGAACAACGGATCAATGAGTTCTGTTAAGATCAAGGTTTGAGTTAATCATATAAAAGTACTCAAGAGTAGAATTTTCACTTTCACATCATTTTCGAAACTGAATTACTTTATGTCTTTTTGTCGTCGATGGTTTTATGAGTGTGTCCGATAGAGATCAAAGTAATTATAAAAAGTCTTGTCACACAGTATTTGTTCGAATTCCATTATTATATTTTGAGATTTGAAGACATCAGCGTAGAGCAACACCGTTGGGCTCCAAAATAGAAATATGGCTAATTGTTGCATTTTATGTTGTGGGCATCCATTAAGGAAGAATTTCTCAACTTTTTCAAAGTTCATCCCTAAGAGGGGAAAAATCCTAAATTTTTAGTTACATATAAGAATAGTTTCAAGAGGACTGAGAATTATTAACCCTCACTGAATAATCACAGGATGGAATAAATTGAATGTAGCTATCAAATTGACATTTGTACCATAGCATAATGAGTAATACATAAATATTATGTATGCTCTTGTGTATAATATAATGAGGAATTTGAGAAGCCAACTTTTTACTATTGATATGCATATCTTTAATTTGCAAATTTATAATTCTAATCTATTAATGACATGCATGTTTTGAAATTAATAATTTCGTTTATAAATAATAGGACTATGACAAATAATTATTAAAATAAGATTGCCATTTTATTTTAATTAATGTATCTAAATGAGTCTTGGTTAGTTGAAATAAATGATTATTCCCATTAAAGTACTTCTCGCCTCCTCCTAGTTTGGGAGAGGCGGCAAGATAACCCCGGCGCGCGAGGGCAACAGTCGGCCGGGGCGTTAGGGCGATTGGCAGAGGAACTGCCGGATTTTTTGGGCATCGTCGAGCAAGACCGCTTTCTGCGTTTCGGCCGCCACCGACTTCCTACCCATCCCGAGCCTCTCAAGATGGACTGAGAGGCTCCTTGGGATCAAACCATTCGCTGATATCACACCTGGGACTTTTTCTGTGGACCCCACCCTTCACATATCGGTAACCTCAATGTTGGATGAAACCTCAATTAACGATGTTGGATGCATTCAGGAATTGAATGCATCCAACAATGAACTTTGTCAATAAGCCATTAACAATAAAATTTTGGAAGCTGCAACTTGACTTGCTATGCTTTAAAGATATTGAAGGGCTCTTATTACTTCCGAAAATCTTCTGTTTTGAAACAATACATGGAAAAAGGCTAATGGAACACACAGAAAGAAAGAAATAAAAGTCTTTTTTATTGTACACGTACTACATGATCCATATATATATATATATATAGAAAATCATAAAAAAACGTAGAAGAAATGACTTAAACAGATAGATACGTGATAATTTCACACACAATAATTTAGAATATTGGCCGCCTCTCAGCGTAATGCTATCCGCGTGGTAGTGCAGACAGATAGCCCTGGTTTTCAGAGACGGCGGAATGGTGGGTGTGACAGATAGCAAAACGTATAACTCAAAATAACATACATACATAAAATCACGCCCATCCTTGATCGGGAACGAATCTAACTGACAGAAACTACCCAGGATCTACTGTTCTGGCACTTATGCGACAGAATATTTGGTCCTGGGTAAGTATCATGACTAAGATGTATAAAAGGAAATGGCAAAGAAAAAGGTGATGATTTGGAATTCGTTAATAAAAATCTTGTTTTCTGCTGCCTACAATCCCGAGACCTTCAAGCAAGGCGTGATAAAACATCTGAAGAGCCCATCAAACTGAAAGCCACCATTGTAGCGTGATTGTCATCTGAAAAGGTGACCTTCATACCTGAGACTTCACCTTTAGCTAACCATCAGGTAATGGGAAGTCATATTGCCATACTCACTTAAAATATTCAATTAAAAAACCAACATTCAATAGCAGCGGAGTATGTACTGTCATTATAAGTTAAGTTTGTAACCCAAACTTTGATACGACGCATTTGCGTAAGTATTGGCGACGGAAGCTCAAGGCTGTTAAAATTAAGCTATGGCCAACTAAAAATAAAATGCTTAAAATAATCATTACAAGAATACAAACAAAATGTTATCGGAATATTATGTTCTGAAGATTACTGGTTATATTAGGTCATTGACAATTAAAAACGCACTGGGCCTATATACAAAATGTACCAAACATAAGTGTTATAGGAAGTTAAAACGATGTGAATCTTGGGATTTCATATTGGAAAAAGTCAACTTATTCCCTACAGCTAAGTTGCCTTGATGTCCGTGGCATCGCAGAAAAAATGAAGAAGAATTTCCTTCGCTGGTAGGGTTACGTTTGGCGGCAAACGCCTGGCTACGTGATTAATAAAATAACATCTCACTTCCGCCGAGCTCAGGTAGGAGGGAAAGACCGAAGAAGTGCTGGCATGACGTTGTAAGGGATGACATGAGTGCCAATGGTCTCACTGCCACGGATGCTAAAGACCGTGTGAAGTGTAGTAGGAATAGTCGGAAAGTAGATTTCGGGGCTCGGGATGTAGTCTGTAGGCCTCAGATGCAACCAGGAGATAACCAAGATAATGATTATAATGATAATATACTTAAGCTCCTACTAATTCACGTTTCATTCACAGCCAGCAAGCAGAATGACTGCTATAAGTCCACTCCTATTTATCCTACTAATAGTATAAATCCTACTAAAATTATTAATATAAAAGATTGTGCGGAAGGATGAAAAAGTATTGAACAGATGTTTTATCTTGTATGTTCAGTCCTTCAACTGACTACGCCCCGCTGGATATTAAGAGGTAAGGGTGAAGTTCAGAAGATATGGGCCACCATGTCAGATACTGTCGATTGGTGGTACCTTGATGGCCTCGATGGATAGTTTTCAAAGAACCCAGGATTGTAAGAAGAAAGCAACAATCGTATGTGTACCATTTCTTTATCGTGCGAAAGTGTTTCTACTGTATATGGGTGAATAGGACCTATGGGTCACGAGAACGGGATCGTTAATTCATGGAGCTGCGTGCAATTTCTGGTCAAGTACAATTTACACCATAACTTGGAAGTTGTCGCCTTAGACATATTAAGAAAATGGTACAGTGAATGTTGACCCTAAACATGGTCTCGTAATCATATATTCTTTTAATGAGTTTGAAAATGTGATTTTCGTTTCTTTTTGTTTGGTCCGTCAATTGACTGCACCCCGCCTGATGGTAAGCTGTGGTGAAGTCCAAAGAGTATCCAAAGCTTGCACCTTTGAGTCCAGGTACCACTCTTTTACGTCTCCTTTCCTTAGGATTGGTTTATTTTGGATTTTACTGGAGTTCCTGCCGTTTGAACCCCCAACATAAAAGAAACATATACAAGAAAATAAAAGTATATTATTATTTTTTCCTTTATTTATTGTTAGGGATACCACCAAGAGGAATGCCTGCGCCAGAGCCTCGTTCGGCAATCAGAAGGTGCCGGTACACCGTAATCTGGTACCCACCGGAAATCGAACGTAAGTGTAGAAATGCAGAATGCTGTTTCGTCGGCGTGCGACCACAACAACCGTGACACGAGATTTTTATATATGTATTAGATTATTAATAATATCAAATGTAAGCTATATCGAAGCCTACAATAAAATCGTAAACAGTCTTGTTAGTCAACAAGCTTGAACAGCCAAATTTAATTTATTTATATATTAAGTAACTATGTCGTGCATTACGAAATCAAGTGAATTAAATTCATAAAATACCGCAACCAATTTTGAACTTTATTACTTCCGTTTAAAGCACAAGACAAACATTTTTTATTTAGTTTCCTTGAAACTTAGAATTGAGTTGAAGGAATCGATGTTTGAAAAGTACAAAACTGTATTTTAAAACTAAAAGTGTAGCACACGTTTGATTGAGTTATAACATTTTAAACTTAGAACATATTCTATTACTCGGTGGTATTCGAAGTCAATTGATAATGCACTATTATAAACATTACCTTTAACTCCAATGCCTTCCTTTTTCAAAATAAAAAAACTGTAATACTTCAACTGTAACACTTAAAAAAACTGCACATTTTAAATTTGGAATACACTGCCATTTGAAATAAGTTCTTTTGGCGGGTGTTTAATTGTATATGTGTGCAAGAGGCGCGCGTGCGTACGCGCAGCCGTTCATGCGAGTACTGATCGCACCTCCTTTCATTTTACTTAGCAAGACCTCTGTCTGCAGTGTCACTGGTCACTGGAATAGACCTGTCAACTTCCGATGATGCAGGTTCCGGTTAGTTTTCGAACGAAACATTTATAACAGGATGCGGAAAGTTCGTGCGTTTTTCCAGCTTTTTGAAACGGATTTATGCGGCTTTATAAATAAGAATCTTATTTATTAAGTTAATGTTTTTCTAAGTATTTTTACGGATGTCGTGTGTATAGTAACATAACATAACAAGAGTTCGATTCCCACTCAGTGCAAATATTTTTAAGTGCATATTCGCATTAGTATGTGTATTTCTATGTATGTATATATAAAAGAAAAAGTAAAAACCCAAACTCCTTTCCCATCCCCTCCCAAACTCCTTTCCCATCCCCTTTCCTTTACAGGGTTGGCAGCGCGAGTGTGACGCCATTGTTGCACACGTCCATAGGCCGCGGTAACCTATTCCCATCAAGTGGGCCGTGTGCTTGTCTGCCACCTTAGTGGTATAAAAAAAAATATTAATTGTTTTCTGTATTCTAGAACCCATATTATGACCTAGTTAAACTCCCTCTTCTTTCTTCTTTCTTGAGACTTTACCTTCAGCTTACCATCAGGCGAGGTAAAGTCAAATTGACGTGTCCTAAATATAAAAAAAAAAAAAAAAAAAAATGCTAACTTTGGGTCTAGATTGCATTGTATAGTATGGTGTAAAATATTATTATGAATTGAAAAGTTCAAACATTTTCAAACTACTTCAAACTATTTTTGCTAAGTAATTGTACTGCACGTTTCATTTAGCCATTATTATAATCTACGCAAATTCTTAATTTTGTCTGATCTTCTAGATAAGATTTAAATGCGGATAATTATAAATATAATGCAACTTATAAAATATGCGCGTAAATAAATGTGCTGTAAAAGACATCAACGAAATCAGTGTTCATAAATTTTCACTTTTAAGGCACCGTATCAAGGTAATCGTAAATAACTGCCCGTTCTAATTTTAACAACACTTTTTTTAATTTCGATTTATTGTTTAAATGTAAAGAATGAAATTTTAAATTTGATGCAGCTAACGTCGAATACATCTACTTACCAAGTTTCAACAGCATAGTTCTTTTAGTTTTGAAGAAAAGTGGCTGTGACATACGAACGGATAGATAGACAGACATGACGAATCTATAAGGGTTCCGTTTTTTGCCATTTGGCTACGGAACCCTAAAAAGGAATACATTCAGATCATATCCTACTGATATTATAAATGTGAAAGTTTGTGAAGATGTTCGTAAGTTTGGATGTTTGAATGTGTGTTACTCAATCACGGTCTAACGGCTGAACGGATCTGATTAAAATTTGGTACATGGATAGATTATAGTCTGGAATAACATAGGTTAATAATTATTGTCACAGTTTAGTTAATATTATTACTATTAATATATTTAGGACCTTTATACCTTTTTTTTTTTTTTTTTTTTTTCGTGCGGAAATCCCTTCGGATACCCCCCCCGCCGGCCAGCGGGGGCGGTTATGTCGGGCTTGAACCGACTAAAACCGCACGCCGTCTCGGGTCTGCAGACGCCGGGGTGTAAGGTTGCCCATAGAGCATATCCCTCGCACCCCGACTGACCCTGGGCCATCTCCGGTTTCGAGATGGCCCCCTCGGGGGGACCTTTATACCTTACTGTGAATGTTCCAGTCCTCGTTAAAGAGAAACTGACGGAATTGTGGGAGAACTATACATTTACGATGACGTAGTACGTTTTTAGTCAATTTAAAAAAATAAACTACGTAATGTTGGTTTTATTAGCTTATACACGTGTTTGACTAATTCATTAAAGACAAATCAATTGATTCATGTTCAACACTCGCTAAAATAAACAAACTGGACGATTATGTCATTACTGTGAGCTGTAATGATAAAAGGGCATAACGACACTTTATTACGTTTCTTCCAAGAGACTTTTTAACATACAAAGTTTAATTATTTTGAATACTAGCTGGGCCCGCGACTTTGTCCGCGTGGACCCTGATCTGGGTTTAATTTTTTGTCACGGCACCCTAATACTTTTTTGTAAAATAAAAGTTTAAGTTTCGATTTAAAACATCAGCTAATCAGCAGCAAAACTACTGTCAAAATGGCTCAGCCACTTCGGAGACATACAATTTTTTTAAAGCGTGTGTCATCTTAAATGACATGAAATTTTGGATTAAATTAATTAAAAAGTTTTTATAAGTGATGAATATGCATATATCTTTCCTTAATGCGCCAAAATATGTATGATACTAATAGTATTTATTAGAAAACTGTTATTTTAACATTACAAATAGACACTTCAATTAAGTTTTAATTATTTATATAGACTAGCTGTTCTCCGTAGCTTCGCCTGTGTGGAATACTGTGTCAACGCAATTTTCTTAATGGTTGCTTTCATAAGAACTTTTGCAAAGTATTTGGCTGTTTGTGTAAGTTATTTACGTATGTTACACTGTTAGTGTTGTAAATATAAGCGCTGAGAGTCGAGCGTTGAGCGCTGAGTCGACGCTTTTGAGCGTTAAAGACTTGAGCGTTAAACGCTCAAGCGTTGAACGTTTGCGATCGTGAAGACTCGCAACTTAAACGCTCGAGCTACCAGCTCAAGCGTCGAACGAAGCGTTCGTTATAGGTTTACTTATACGTTATAGGTACACTATACACTGTAGCTCCTAAGATACCTAACTGATTGTGATGAATGAGGTCTCAATCGATTCATTATCATGCTCTGGGTGCAATAGGCTACATTTTAAACGAATAACATCAACATAACGAATGTAAGATCCAAAAATACAGGGTCTCGAACCAAATTGTTTTGGCTATCGTACGAGTGTAGTCCCAAATGAAAGGGAAAAAGTTCAAAAATATAATGATAATGTAATATAATGGAATATACCTAGACATAAAAATACAATGTTTATAGTATACTCGTATTTCAGCGATTTAAAACACTCCTATACTATTTCCATTTCTTTATTTTCCCCCGATGACAGCTCCTGTGGAAACTTGAACGAACGTCTTTTCTACATTATGTATACATTATTTAATAAAAATATGACGCTTACGCACGTACAAGGTCATAGCAGAGTCGGAGAAAATGATAGGGATGGAACTAATAATAACTGACTCGAGTTTACAAAATGTAAGAAACTAAACTATTGCCGGATAATTTTGTGCAAATTTATTAACTAGTATTACATTTCATTACATGATGTAATTATTTATTTTTATCAAAATCTGATGAATCGTCACAGTCACTCGATGAGCTCTCCCCAACATTTATTAGAAGTTCCTGTACTTCTATATTATCGGATGCCTCATGAATTTCCCAATCCGACGCTATAATGTTTTGGGTTTTTCTCACAATTTTTTCCCAGTGTTCGGCAGTTACTTCCGCACATGCATTTTTTAATAAATCTAACATCTTGTTTGCGGTAAAAGGGGGATGGGTATTGTTTCGAGGGGCGTGTCCTTTTATTTGTGCCCATATTAATTTTATAGCATTGTACTGGCAATGATACGGCGGAAGTCGAAGAACCCAATTCGGCATTCGGCAGCTATTTCGTCGGTAATATATCTTTTAGGGAAGCTTTTTTCGATTTTAAAGTATCCACTAATTGTACTTTTTAGCCAGTTAATTATCTCTTGTTTTTTATTGGCCTGTGTCGGCATTTTATCATTTTGTCTAGAGTGATATGTAGCGTTGTCCATAATAATAATCGACGGTTCTTCCAGAGATTGCACCATTTCTTTAAACCATCCTTCGTAAATCTTCGCGTTCATTTCTTCGTGGTAGTCCACTGTTTTCTTGGATTTAAAGGCCAGTAAAGCATCTGACACGAATCCTTTCGTAGACCCTGCATGGCATATGATAAGGCGTTCACCTTTACCTATTGGCACTGAACTAGTGGAAGCGGCGGTGTCGTCAGTCCAGTTCTTAGATACTGTGTGGTTTGCATTTAACCAAGTCTCGTCAGTGAAAGTAACATTTGACTAATCTAATATCTGTTTAGCTTCGCTCAAAAATTCGCAGCAAGCCATAGCAACGTCGTGACGCTCCATCAATATTTTACGTTTGTCCGATTTTTTATAAGAAAATCCAATTTCTTTCAAAACCAAGCTTAATGACGATTTTTGGCCATGGAACAAACCACATTCACGTATAGAAAAAATCCGTTCCCGCAGGGAATATTATTTTATATAGAGAACTACGGACTTTAAACAGTTTTTTTTTTCTCGAAAACGGTAACTTTTAGTGAAAAACTTGCAGACATTTATTTTAGACTTAAAAATGGCCTATCGATTAAAAATATTTCCGACATCAAGAATGTTCACCGGTTAGAAGTTATGATTTTTTTCCCGAAAAATTTTGGTTTTTCCGCCATCCACCTTTTAGTTAAAGTTTTAATCTTATAGGTTTATAATTAAAAGTTGTTGGTATTCATGTATACTATGGGATACAATTAGAACGGTTCGAATATCTTTCATGGAACGTGAAATTTTGAGGAAAAACTGATTTCACAAAAAGTGAGGCCCTACCGTCCCCTTAGGCCGGATTCCACCCGTTCACGAACTTAAACTAAGTTTACACCCAAGCAATTTTTGACCGCAGTTTGAAAGCGATCGGGTCAAAAATGCGACCGTGAGAGTACCGCAAATTTTGGGAAGTGGAACCATACATACATATATATATATATAAACTTTTTGACCAGTGGTCATTTCGGACTCAGGGGGTCATAACTAGATCTCCTATGAAGAATTTTTTTTTAAATTCGACAGTAGTCAAGAAACCAATAGGTAGATCGATTTCATCGAAATCTACCTTTTTTTTTTTTTTTTTTTTTTTTTTCCGTGCGGAAATCCCTTCGGATACCCCCCCGCGTGCCAGCGGGGGCGGTTATGTCGGGCTTGAACCGACTAAAACCGCACGCCGTCTCGGGTCTACAGACGCTGGGGTGTAAGGTTGCCCATAGAGCATATCCCTCGCACCCCGACTGACCCTGGGCCATCTCCGGTTTCGAGATGGCCCCCTCGGGTTTGGGAACCACGGTGTCCCCGTCTTGCCCCGGTTTGGGGGAGGGGCGCTAGTCGCCCCACCGTCCCGGCCTGCTTCTGCTGGGGTGACAGGTGGCCTCACCCGCCACCCCCAGGCCTGCGCTCATGGAGGACGGAGGTCGTTAAGCGACCTCCGGCGCCTGAGTTGCCTGCGACGCGCGGCGAGCAAGTTGCGGGCTCGGCGGACCGGGAGAGTTCTAAGTCTCTCCCGGGCGCGCTCCGCCCCCTCCTTCGCGAGCATTACATGCTCGCAGAAGGAGGCGGCGGCGGCCCACGCGCTCGCGCTCCGCACCATTGCCGCAATCATGCTGCCGAGCGAGAGGACTCCCACCCCGATGGCTGCCACGAGGTCACGCCTCGGCGCCTCCCACGCCGGGCAGTCCGCCAGCGTGTGCAGCCCTGAGTCCTCGCTCGCGTCGCAGTGATGACACTCAGGCGTTGGCTCCCTCCTGATCCGATGCAGGTGGTCCCCGAAGCACCCCTTCCCTGAGATCACCTGCGTCAGTCGGTAGGAGAGGCTTCCGTGTCGCCTCTCCAGCCAATCCTCCATGATGGGCCTTACCGCCGCTATTGCGGCGTGCCCTGCGCTTGGTTGCCCAAGTCGTTCCTTCCACTCCACCACGATGGCCTGGCGGAGCTGGGACTGCACGGCCTCGATTTCTCGAGGCTCGGGGTTCCATCCCTGCTCCCGCGCCTCCTTTCGCCACTGGTACAGTTGCGAAAGGGCTCTCGCTTCCAGGTCCCATGGCGGAGTTCCGGCAAGGAGACTCGCCGCCTCGAAGGAGATCGTGCGGTACCCTCGGATGACCCTGATGGCCAGAACTCGCTGCGGAGCGCGCAGCATCTGCACAGTTCTGGTCCTCAGGGCCTCCGCCCATATTGGGCACCCATACAGGGCCATGGACCGCACGATCCCCGCGTAGAGTCTCCTGCAGGAGTCATCGGGCCCCCTCATGTTGGGCAACAGCCGAGCCAGAGCAAGAGCTGTGCCCTTCAATTTGGGGGCCAGACTTCGGATGTGCTCTCCGAAGTCCCATCGGCCGTCGAGCACGAGCCCCAAATATTTCATTTGGGGCTTGATGCCGATGCGATTTCCTCCCACGATGAGACTGGATCCCTCGGGTGGCTTGCTCCGAGGCCCATGGAAGAACAGGGCCTCGGTTTTATGCAGGGCCACCTCGAGACCCAGCCGCCGGATCCGCCTAACGACTTGGGCAACCGCGGTCGTGGCCTTTCGGGTCGCTTCGCGGTACGTCGCCCCGCACGCCGTCACGAGCGTGTCGTCCGCGTAGCACGTGACGGCGGCACCGCCTACGAGCTCACCGCGAAGCACCCAGTCGTATCCGATGTTCCACAGGAGCGGCCCCAGGACCGATCCCTGTGGAACACCGCACGACATTTCACGCCGACCGAGACCGGTCACTGTTGGGTAGATGACGGCTCTCTCCGTCAAATACGCCCCGACTATGCGGCGGAGGTAGAGAGGCACTTCGTGATACACGAGCGCCTCCCTAATGCAACTCCAGGGCAAGGTGTTGAACGCGTTGGCGATGTCCAGGGACACCGCCAACATCACCTCACCCCGGGCTACTGCATCCTCCGCCAGAGCCCTCACGCGCATGATGGCATCCACGGTGGAGCGCCTCTGGCGGAAGCCATATTGGCCATCCGCCAGGTCCGGCCCCACTCTTGAGAGGTGCTCGACGAGGCGCTTCGCAATTACTCTTTCAAAGAGCTTGCACACCTCGTCGAGCAACACTATGGGCCGGTAGGCGGACGGCGAGTCCGCCGGGCGCCCCTCCTTTCGGATGAGGACCAGTTTCCCCGTCTTCCACAATTTCGGAAACTGGCCCCGCTCCAAACATGCGCTGAGAAGCCCTCTCAGTCGGGGCTCGAGAGCGTCGTCGACTAGAGCTAGGACCCACGCTCGGCCTGGAATGCCGTCGGGTCCCGGGGCGGTGTGTTTGGCTCTTAGCCTTCTCACCGCCAGCTCTAGTTCTACCCAAGTGACCTCGGGCACGTCGTCGTCTTCCACGTCGGGCGCCATGCGCAACCGAGGCGGAGTCATCCGCGGTGGAACATGTTCCACCGCCCGCGCTGGGAACAGGGAGCCAACAACTCCTCCGAGCAGATCCGGCTGGAGACACCGGGTTAACGGCGGGGCCTTGGGGCGCAGCTTGCCCCTCACCATCCGGTAGGGCCGCCCCCAAGGGTCCCGCTCCAGCGTCTCCAGCAGCTCGCGGAAGGCGTCCCGTTTGGAACGCCTTATCTCCGCTCGGAGGGCTCGTCTGGCCTCCCTGTATCCCTCGTACAACTCCGCCTCTCGGGCCTCCGCATCTGCGGGGCGGCGACGCCTCCTGCGGAATCGGGCCCACCGGCGGTGCGTGATCACGCAGCCCCGTCTGAGCTGCGCGATCTCCGACGACCACCAGTAGACCTGACCCCTCGGATTATAGGGCGGAGCCCTAGGCATCGCCGCGTCACAGACACGGGTCATGGCCTCCCGGAACCACTCCGCCTCATCGTCTATGCAGACAGGCCTGTCCGGCGCAGGGGCCCAGGCCTGTACGATGGCGGCTTCCAGGAGGAGCTCCCGATCAAGTCGCTTAAGCGCCCAACGTGGCTCGGGTGGAGCCGGTGCAGCCGGCGCGTCGCTCGCAGGGGGGGACACGTCAAACCGAATGTATCGGTGATCCGAACTTGTGTCCTCCCCCAAAACGACGCGCCAGCCCTGAACACGTTGCGCCAACGAGGGGCTCGCGAACGATAGGTCCACGATGGAGCTACCCCTCGAGGTCACGAACGTGTCCACGGCTCCCCGATTTAGGAGGACTAGGCCGAGTCGTGCGGCCCAGTCCACCAGTGCCCTGCCTCTATGCCCCGTCGCGCCCCTTTCGTGTCGGGAACCCCAGGCATACGACTAGGCGTTGAAGTCCCCGAGCACAAGGACCGGACGGGGCTGGCAGGCATTGACGACGACGGCCAGCTGACGGAGCCACTGCTCATATGCAGCTTGGTCTCGGTTCGGCGTGATATAAGCGGCCACGACCGCTATATCCCCAACCGCCGCCGCCACGCAGCCGGGTCCCCTTGCAACGACGGCAAGAGGGGGGCTGCCGGCGGCAGGGTTGTGCACCAGTGCCGCCGACCCATCCAGCGCGGTTTCCCAGGTAGGCCCGAGGAACCGGTGGGTGTATGGGTCGGCGACAGCGGCGACATTTATGGCCCACTGTGCCATGCTCTGGCGCAGAAGATCCTGAGCATGGGCACCGTGGCCAACGTTCACCTGCAGGATGCGGAGTTGAGGATCCATTATGGAACCCCCATCTCCGCATCCCGCTGCGAACTGGAGGCGGAAGGCCGGCCTCCCGGCTTCGGCTCCCCTCCGGCGCAGGCCTTGCTGCCAACCCTGTGGTCGGCCGGCTTGCCTCCCGCTGCACACCTAAAGCAGTGCAGCGGGGCATCGCAAGTGCCGGCCTTGTGACCGGGTTGGCCACAGCGGAAGCAACGGTCACCCGCCGTCACTTCCGCCGTGCAGTGCACCCCCACATGGCCCACCGACAGGCACCTGAAGCACCTGGCCGGTCGGGCCTGCAGGAGCCGTGCCTGCGCCCTCAGGAAGCCTCCCACCAGGAGGCTCCGCCCGTCTGCGACCTTTTGGGCCGCCGCGATAGGGCAGCCGACAACTGCTGCCCCCTGTCCACCGCGGCCGAAGCGTATAGCTCCGGCCTTTACTGTGTCCGGGGAGCAGTCCCCGGCCTCCGCCACGGCGAGCCTGAGCTCTTCTGCCGTGACGGAGTCGTCCAGGCCCGTAATGCGCACTTCTGCGCATTTAATGGGCCTGGACACCCGGACGTCGGCTGCGTCCAGCGACTCCCTCAGCCGAGCCGCTAGGGCGTCGGCCTTGGGGCCACTGGCGGCGCCAGGGACCTCAAGAAGCCGGGCTCCCGTCCGTGTGCTCTTGCACCGGACACCCGGGATCTCGAGGGCCTTGAGGTCTACGTTGGCCTTAACTTTGGCCAACACCTCGGCATACCCCATGCCCCTACCCGCTGCCTCCGCCGTCAGGGTGACGACGACGGCCGTGGTACGAGGGGCACGGAGCTTCCCCGGCGCTGTCTTCGCGGCGGCCGCGGCCTTCCTGGCCTTCTTGGCGGCCTTCTTGGCGGCCTTCCGCCTCTTCTTGTTGGCTCCAGCCACCTCCCAGCCCCCTTCCAATGGGGTGGAGGTGGCCGGAACCACGGCTGGGGCTGGGGCTGGGGCCAGGGCTGGGGACGTCTTCCCCTTGCCCTTCCCCTTGCCTTTGCCCTTCCCCTTACCCTGAGCGGGAGGGGGCTGAGGAGGACTCGGCTCCGGTAATGTCACAACCGCACCCGCAGCCGGGCGGGTGGGGCCCCTCTTGGCTACAGCCGCGTAGACGGCCGCTGGTGGCGCCAGAGGCGGACGGCGGATGGAGTCCATTAGGGCCTCCATCCGACACATCATCCTCTCCTCCAGCGCCTCCATGTAGGGGAGCCAGGACTCCGCCGGCGGTGCCCTTGGCTGCGCCGGCCGCACCGACTGTGCCGGCTGCTGGGCCGGTTGCACCGGCCGCTCCGGCCGCGCCGACAGCACAGGCTGCGCTGACCGACTCGCGGACGAGCGAGTCGCGCGCGCCGGCTCCGCCGGTTGCACCCGCTGCGCCGTTTGAACCGAGCTCGCCATCCCCCTCTTGAGCTCCTCGACGGCTGCAGCTAGTCGAGCCGTCTCCCGACGGGACTCGGCCAGCTGCGCCGCCAGGCCCTCATTCTCGGAGGCGATGTCGAGCACAATGCTCAACATCGCCTCTTGCTCAGGGCTTGGGGACCCCCGGAACGACGCGGTCACCCTCTGGAGTTTCTCCAAGAGAGACCGCGTCCCACCGCTCGGCTCCGGCACCGCCGAGGTGGAAGGCCTCGACGGTGACTTTCCCGCAGCCCTTCCAAGAGCCGAGGGGGCTCGGGTGGATTGCCCACCCCTCACGCCACCACGCGCCCCTCGGCGGCCAGCAGCCACCTTGGACGCCGGCTTCGCCGCCTCGTCGCTGCTGGAGGAGGAGGTCGTCCCGGTGAGGGTAAAGTCCTCGTCCGAAACGTCCCCCCCCGCCCCAGCCTTAGCGCGTCTCCTGCGCTTACGGGTCCGCGGAACGCCCAGACCCGCCGGGCTGCTCGCCCTGCTTCGCTCGTTGGCGGTGTCGAATTTCTCCGACACCGCCGAGGTGTTTGGCGCTACCTCCACGCTTGATAGCTGCGCGATCTCCGCGCAGACTACGTCCTTTTCGTCGTCCTTTTTCTTGCCATTGTCGTTTTGAGTTGATCGATCCTTGTCATTTTTTTGAATAGTTATGTAGTCCATAGCATATCCCACGAGTATGGGGGAAAGGTGGTCCATCCAGGCGGTGCCCCCTGCACCTGGATAAGCCTATATACTATGGGGGTCGGCTGGTATCCATAGGTTTTTACGACTTGGCTGTCGGGTGTTATAGACTTTTCCTTGTCGTGGGCCGGCCAATAAAGGCAAGCCCTCCGGTCAGCAAGATCACAGCGTACCCTTCTGGAGCCACCAGTTAGGTCGTTGCTGATCACCTACCGATTACGGAACGCGAGAGGATGGCTAGTCCTCTCTCACCGGCGGCGGCACAAGTGCCCGTCGGCCCCTGCGTTTGCAGTGGGCCGACCCGTCCCCTGATCCCCTCGGATCAACACGTCGCTCGCAGTGTCTCCTCTGATAACAGCAGAGGGGTACCTGGAGCGACCACCACCGCGGGCCTTGCAGGCCCGCCATACCCCGACCCCCTCGTGCAATGGGGTCAGCTGGCCCTGAGAAGGGCCGGTCGGTCGGACTCTTGGCCGTTGACGTTGACGCCAGCTACTCCAGAGGAGCAATCAATGATGCGTCATCGCCCACGTTGCCCAGGGTGCACCAAACGCGGAGGTGTTCCAACCAGTCGCACCCCTCATCGAAATCTACCTAACAACGTTTTTTAAGTGTTGGAATTTCTTTGCACAAGTAATAGTCATATATATGACGGCGAATAGCGTCAGCGTCGAAGTTGTCAACCGATGTCACACGACGTGGTTGTCGTTTTTTCTTCGGCGTACGAAGCTTATTTTCCTGCATGCCGCTTGTACCGTAAGCTTCGGTAGTAATTTTTGAAACAGTAGGTCCACTAATTCCTAGTGCGGCTGCAACACGCTCTCGCACTTGCGACAGTGATAATAGCGGGCCACCATTTTGATAATCTGCTGCAAAGTAATTACGAACCTTGATCACCAGTTCTCTAGCCTGCCGTTTTAGAACAGATCATTTAGGCATTTTGATATTTGACAGCTGGGCAGCAATCAACACGGAGGAACACAAAATACACAACTTAACGTATGGATAATGTGAAAAAAACATAATAAATATATGCGATCGATATCATTACTTATTTGGTCACAACACTACAACTATCAAATTAGAAATGTCATCGAGAAAATAAAGAAATGGAAATAGTATAGCACCATCTATCTGTGAGAGATATAATAATATTGATATGCTACGACAATCTATACAGCGTTATCTAGGCCCAATGTAAGCATAGCTAAACTAGCTTGTGTTATGGGGTCTGGAATGCCGATAAACATACTTAGATCCATTTTTTTGTGAATACATGCATATTTTTCATAGAAACACCCAGGCTAATGCAAATAACATATTCATGCATACAAATATTTGCACTGAGCGAGAATCGAACCCGCCAACTCCGACTTAGCAGTCGAACGCACTACCGCTACACCAATATTTTACTATTCTTAAAAATTACTCTTTCACGTCTACAATTGTAACCTTACCGTAGTCTGATTACAGTTTTTTAAACTTTTTACTTGTTATTCTTATAGATTATCATTACTTATGATGTGAATCAGAATCTGAACTAAGTGCCTAAAAGATATCCGAGATAGCTTTGAAATAAGGCTGTTGTTTGTTAAGCTAGAGCTCTTTAGTGTCAATGACAGGTTGTGCGTCACTTGCCACTAATGAATTTCCAATTCTGCCTCTAAAAGGTGCGTTAAGTTCATACAAGTATTTAAATAGTGCGTTTGAGAATAGATTAACTGAGCTGTCTGACCCATATTTACCCTTTCGTTGTGCTTTTTTCTATTTTCCCCAAAGGTTTACTGGGAGAAAACTGAATACTAAGTTGAGCTCACCTTTGTACAAGAAATTTATATCTAATATTTATTATATTATTTACCGTCTATAGTAAAGAATTAAGAAAAAAAGTTGAGGAAACAGCTTGTATAAGTCTAAAATATAATAATAAAACTAGGGGCGGAATGCATTCTGCTACTGCAATGTTGAACAGAATGCTGCATTTTGGAAAAATCCGATTTTGAAATTTTATGAAGGGTGATTATTCCTCCATGGTATATTCGATTTTCAATTTTATTTTATCTAAACATTCCGGGTATCAAGTTGTATTTACATGCCAGGTTTGGTCAAAATTGGTGGATTAGTTTAGGAGGAGTAGCGTCACAACCGAAATACACCGAGTGGAGTATAGACAGCTTTTCGCTCGACTTCGTCTCACTCTCAGCTCAAAAATATTCTAGGACAATCTACTCAGCGCTATCTAAACCCAAAGCGAGCATAGCTTAACTAGCTTGTGTTATGGGTTCTAGAATGCGGATAAACACACTTAGTTACATTTTTGTTTTTGTAAACCCAGGAATGTTATGCATAGAAAACCAAACATTTATATTAAACAAATAAATTAATATTTTACAGCGCTATCTAGACCTAAAGTAAGTATAGCTTAACTAACTTGTGATATATGGGTTCTAAAACTTGAATATTTTTTTGTAAATATATACATATTATACATAGAAACACCCAGATTAATGCAAATAGACATATTCATGTATACAAATATTTGCACTGAGCGGAATCGAACCCGCGTCCTCCGACGTAGCAGTCGAACATTTTACCTAACTAACATTTTATTATGTAGGAGTACACTCATCATTTTAAATAGTAAAATATGAAGTATTGAGAATTTTCACTTTTACAAGGCTGAATATACCGTATATTTAAATAATTTATTAGAAATATGATTCATTGGCATTGAACGTTGAGTTTCTTTCAAACCAAACAGTTAAGTGAGGCTAGCTGAGTCATAGTAGACTAGTTGTCACAAGGTCTGCTAGAACAATGTCGAATAGGACAATTAAATAATAAACAAAAAAGAATGGCTGCTTTTTAATTCTGAAAGAAAATTAAAGAATTGGAATTGGAAAAAGTTAACAAGCAGGACGGGACATGAACCCACTACCAGTCAGATATTCGAAATGTTCCTATACTTACGTCTTGGGACGAGGCTGGAGGCGTCTACTGTAATTCTTACAAACTAACGGAAAACACATTTCTAGATAGCTTAGTTGGTCAGAGTATATATTCCCCCTAAAAAGAGACTGGTCGCGGGTTCAAGTCCCGTACTGTTTCCCCCCCCCCCTCCCCCCTATAGTTATAGGATGTATATCCGTCTAACTAAAAGCTTGCATAGGCATGGATTAGTTACATATTACTGGGTAGGAATCGATTTTCTTCAGCAAATATCTCTGGTCAACTACAACTTGGTAATCATCATGCTCAAATACAGGTTTCTAGTAAGTGACAGCTATTCACAGCCATTTGGCTGTACTTACTTATCCGGTTGGAAAAAATACTATTTAAAAGCTATAGTTTACAAAATCAGTAGCCTACCCACTAACATTTAATTAGCCAACGCGAGTCCGGTCACATAGCTCGCAAACGAACTCTGTCTGTGTTACAATCAACAATTATAGAGAAGTATTGAACTAGTTTGTTTTATTGTATATAAACGACTTGGGTTGAAGTTTTTTTTTGTACGACAGCTGCTATTGTGATGTAGTTAGTCGCTACGTATGTATATTATAGATGGAATTCCCTCGGTCCCGTATACGGGGTTTTCTTTTTATGATATACATATATCCGCTTTGTGGAACTGGACATGAAGAATACTTTTTCGGCAAATGAATTATTCACTAGCGGTACCCCACCGTACTTGGTTCTATCCTACCGCGTGGTGTCACTCACCAGCTGTCTTCTTTTTTTTTCTTATTGCGCGGCCTAAATATAATTTTTCAAATCGATCAATCTAATTCCTGAGATTAGCGCTTGCAAACAAACAAACTCTTCAGCTTTATTAACAGTATAGATAGCCTTCACCACCCGAGGAAGCTATTTCAAAGCTGTATAATGCCGACAATTCGTTAAAAAATTGTTAAATTCATTAATTAAATATTAAATAATATTATTACAATCACAATACATATTAAATGTTTAAAAAAAACCAGAGTTAATAAAATTCTAGAGTATTTAACTCAATGTACTTAAATTTTGACATGAGCTCGATTCATACGAATATTCCTTCAGACCTGCTGTATCTATAAATACACCGAGCTCTCTAAATCTGTGGTCATTCGATAACTTGTAAACTACAGTTAATAGCACTTGATTAACAATCAGGCATACGCTAATGGGTAAATCTCAGTTGTCAATTTCTTCGTCGAGTCAATGGCTTTTTTTTTTACGTGCGGATATCCCTTCGGATATGCCTCTCGAGGGGCAGGGTTCTCTCCCGCTCCCTCTCCGCCGCGAGTCAATGGCTTAATTATTCTCTACATTTAGTCAGCTCAATACAAGTAGTGACCGCTTCCCATCAGGTGGGCCGTGAGCTTGTCTGCCACCTGAGTGGTATAAAAAAAAAAAAAATTATATACAATCTAGAGAATAGGCTACAGCCACAGCGTAAGCGCGACACTGAAGGCCACGGCAGGGGTTTATCAAGTCGTGGGTCGAATACGGCGGCTGGGACTCGAGGTGGCTCTCCACAAATCCGAGGCTATGTGTTTTCACCGGACTCGGAGGGGGCCACCTTCGGGAACCAGCATAACCGTAGGGGGCGTAAGCATCGGTATCGAGCCCACGATGAAGTACCTTGGGCTCGTACTCGATAGCTGATGGGACTTCGGACCTCATCTCCGAGGACCCAACGCTCCCACTAACCTTTTTTTTTTTTTTTTTCGTGCGGAAATCCCTTCGGATACCCCCCCGCGTGCCAGCGGGGGTGGTTTTGTCGGGCTTGAACCGACTAAAACCGCACGCCGTCTCGGGTCTACAGACGCCGGGGTGTAAGGTTGCCCATAGAGCATATCCCTCGCACCCCGACTGACCCTGGGCTATCTCCGGTTTCGAGATGGCCCCCTCGGGTTTGGAAACCACGGTGTCCCTGTCTTGCCCCGGTTTGGGGGAGGGGCGCTAGTCGCCCCACCGTCCCGGCCTGCTTCTGCTGGGGTGACAGGTGGCCTCACCCGCCACCCCCAGGCCTGCGCTCATGGAGGACGGAGGTCGTTAAGCGATCTCCGGCGCCTGAGTCGCCTGCGACGCGCGGTGAGCAAGTTGCAGGCTCGGCGGTCCGGGAGAGTTCTAAATCTCTCCCGGGCGCGCTCCGCCATCTCCTTCGCGAGCATTACATGCTCGCAGGAGGAGGTGGCGGCGGCCTACGCGCTCGCGCTCCGCACCATTGCCGCAATCATGCTGCCGAGCGAGAGGACTCCCACCCCGATGGCTGCTGCGAGGTCACGCCTCGGCGCCTCCCACGCCGGGCAGTCCGCCAGCGTGTGCAGCCCTGAGTCCTCGCTCGCGTCGCAGTGATGACACTCAGGCGTTGGCACCTTCCTGATCCGATGCACCGGGAGAGAACGCCGCAGTGCCAGCACTGCGAGGATCCTGGCGAAGACACAGCGCTCCACACTTTGGTGGAGTGCCCTGCGTGGGCGAGTCAACGCCGGGATCTCATTGCGGTCCTGGGCGTGGACGTTCTCTCGTTGGAGACCATGGTGAGGGCCGAGGTCTCCGACGGGAGCAAGTGGCACGCCGCCGCCTCTTTCTGCGAGCAGGTAATGCGCGCGAAAGAGACGGCGGAGAGGGAGCGGGAGAGAACCCTGCCCCCCGAGTTTCGCAGTCTGCGGCGAGGACGCCGCAGACTCATCTACGCCCGGGACTACCGACCTCCATGATCGGGGCCTGAGGACGGCAGTTGGCCGACTCGCCGTCCTTACAGAAGCAGGCCGTGTCGGAGGCGTGTCGTGTGTGCACTACCGAAGCGGGATAAACCCCGACCCCAGCAGGCGAGGCCGCGGTGGCGGTCAAAGTCCGCCGGCAACCCTGGGGTTATCCTTTCGAGGGCTTACCCGGGGTGCCCGGCAACGGACACTTGGGGAGGACACCGTGCGGTTTTAGTCGAGTCACGACATAACCACCCCCGCTGACCGGCGGGGGGGGGGGGGGTATCTGAAGGGATTACCGCACGTAGAAAAAAAAAAAATAGCCACAGCGTTGTCCATTGCCCTACACAGATCCTCGATGGTACAGGTGAAGGTGCACCCTGGAGCTCCATAATCACATGTATATGATGTGGATATTATTATCTTCTTATATTCATTAACAGTTGAGTTGTTTTCCGAATTAATTGTAATACTTTACATTATTTTTAAATATTTTTTAAATATTATGATTAAATTATAAACTCAACTTAGTAAATTATATTAATCTAAACATATTAAAAAATCCGTTCCCGCAGAGGGAACGCACAGGTAGATTTCGTGAAGCAATTAATATTATTTTATATAGAGAACTACGGACTTTAAACAATATTTCGTGAAGATTTCCGTACCGCACTATTTTTTTTTCTTTTTCACGAAAACGGTAAATTTGAGCAAAAAACGTTTCGGACATTTATTTTAGAGCAAAAAATAACCTATCGGTTAGAAATATTTTTTGCCCCTCTATGACCTATGCTTCTTCTATGACCCACGCCGAGCGCATTTTTAACATGTTTAATTTTTTTTTCTCGAAAACGGTAACTTTTAGCGAAAAACTTTTCAGACATTTATTTTAGACTTAAAAATGGCCTATCGATTAAAAATGTTTCCGATGATTTTTTTCCCGAAATATTTTGGTTTTCCCCCCTCCACTTTTAGTTAAAGTTTTAAACTTATAGGTTTATAATTAAAAGTTATTGGTATTCATGTATACTATGGGATAAAATTAGAACGGTTCGAATATCTTTCATGGAACGTGACATTTTGAGGAAAAACTGATTTCACAAAAAGTGAGGCCAAAGGGGACGGCCCCTTAGGCCGGATTCCATCCGTTCACGAACTTAAACTAAGTTTACACCCAAGCAATTTTTGACCGCAGTTTGAAAGCGATCGGGGCAAAAATGCGACCGTGAGAGTGCCGCAAATTTTGGGAAGTGGAACCATACATACATATATATATATATAAACTTTTTGACCAGTGGTCATTTCGAACTCAGGGGGTCATAACTAGACCTCCTATGAAGATTTTTTTTTTAAATTCGACAGTAGTCAAGAAACCAATAGGTAGATCGATTTCATCGAAATCTACCTAAAATGTTTAAAAAACTGGGTCCCTTCGGTAGTGTGCCTAGGATGCAGGCTGTAACGCTCCCCCCTTAAAAGTCCGAAAGTATTCCCCTAACTGATGAGACGATTGACCTGAATGCAGCAACTGATTACAGTGCTGAAGGCACTGAGAGTATCCGTTACTATTATATCCTCCAAGTTTAGGAAGATACTATTAAAAGTTTGGCTTTATTGTGATCGTCTAAGTATTTATAAGTATGGAACCCTTTATACGTTGTGTTTAAGCATTGTAGTAACTCATAGTCCTTTATTTGGTACATTGAGACAAGACAAGAGTACATGGTATTGAGAACACTGATTTCAATCTAATTCCTATAACTATTATTCTATCTAGCAATAAAATTAAATGTTCCTATAAAACTACATTGAATCCCTGAACCTAATATGATTTAAGATTTTGATTTTAGAAGCTACCTAGTCTCTATAGTGATAATTAGTGATATTTATAAAATTCTGAATACTAAGTTCATTCCTAAGTGATCCTAGATATAGACATTTTAAGTTTTGTGTACCTTTAAATGCAAGCTAGTTCAATTTAACAGTATGATATATAAGCATTTAGTTTAGGTAGAAGTAAAGATATAACACACACAATATAGAGTTGTCTTACCATAACTGGACCCTGCAAAGGAAATGTATATAGTTTTCTTATATACAATTTGAGTTATTTAGACAAAGATATAGTAAATATTGGTGGTCAAGTAAATAAAATGTGTGATTAAATACATATGTGGTTAATAATTAGTTACCTTGAGATGACCTACATAGTAGATTATCTCAGAGTAGCCGGAAAAATAAAATGAAGCATCTGTTGAGATGTGTAGACTGCTAGGATGGGGTAATTTTATAGGTAATAAGGAATCCTATGACCGGTTCCATTGCTGGAACCGGGGAGGCCGCATCCGCCAAAACCCCAGGCCCCCAACGAGCAACCAATCCTCTCCAAGCTGATGGCATACTACTTTTAAGTTATGCACAACCTTGGTGCTTTACAAAATAAAAATAGTACCGAATTGGGAATGAGTGCCCATAGGTTAGATGCAAATATATCCAGTCTAACGAATGTATAGCTCGAATCATTGCTGTAGTGTATTCATACACAGGCAGTAATTGGGTAACCCCTTGGGCAGTTCATCTAGAACACGGCCAATGAGTTACTAGCGCTGATATGGGTACCAGCTGTAAACAGACATGGTAATATATATGGTAAGGTTTCGCGAGCTTGTGGCAACTGTCCACGTTTCAGGGTCAAGTGATACCGCAAAAAAAACGCTTTCAAGACACAATGCGAGCTTGTGGCAACTGTCCACGTTTCAGGGTCAAGTGATACCGCGACCAAACGCTTTCAAGACACAATGCGAGCTTGTGGCAACTGTCCACGTTTCAGGGTCAAGCGATACCGCGACCAAACGCTTTCAAGACACAATGCGAGCTTGTGGCAACTG
This sequence comes from Cybosia mesomella, assembly GCA_946251805.1. Lineage (NCBI taxonomy): Eukaryota > Metazoa > Arthropoda > Insecta > Lepidoptera > Erebidae > Cybosia > Cybosia mesomella. The sequence goes on from OX276406.1 coordinate 10,365,142, forward strand.
TCCACGTTTCAGGGTCAAGTGATACCGCGACCAAACGCTTTCAAGACACAATGCGAGCTTGTGACAACTGTCCACGTTTCAGGGTCAAGCGATACCGCGACCAAACGCTTTCAAGACACAATGCGAGCTTGTGGCAACTGTCCACGTTTCAGGGTCAAGCGATACTGCGACCAAACGCTTTCAAGACACAAGTATTTTCCCCACACCGATAAAGACATAATAATAAGTAGGTAGGTAAGTATGATAGCATGTATTGCGAGGGCTTAGCCCAGCATGACATATCACTTACAATGAAACGAGCTCACATCCGTCAAACAGGATACATAGATTGAATTGGACATCGATCCTGTAAATAATTTGTTTTAAATGTCTGAATTAAACCAGGCACTCACAAGGACTGGATAAAGACAAAGGAATTGTCAAGAGTTAAATGAAACTGCTTTGTAAGACATAACAATCATTTACTCAAGTAATTACCGTACCTTTGAGCTTCTCATCTTTACAATGAAAGTGAGGTCTGTATTTGATAGGAATAATAGTCCAGCAGATGGCTGTATGTATACACAATACAACACAAAGTGGACCGTCTGATCTTGTCCTATCACCAGTTGAGAAACCGTATGATACTACAAGATAAGCTCAGTAGGGTTGAGCTAGCTAAGGGGCATCAGTTCGTCACTAAACCTCCCCTCAGACCGAACCAATATCAGCAATGAACTGAGTCAGGGTATGATTATGTTACCTTACTTGATTAAACAAGGTTTCACAACACACATCGACAATCCATTACTAGCTATTGTTGCGTACAGTACTGTTGTCTCGGCAGACTAGGCAAGTAAAGGGACGCTACATTCCATCCACTAGAATAAACATTTAGTTTGTCTAGCACATGCGATATCCAACGCTGAACAGGCTCTGCCCAATTGGGGTTCCCTATAATAAAACAACGGTCGAATACAGCCATCCTCTGGACTCATCCCAGACAGACTGTTGAATTTCAGTAGAACCATCGAAAAAAATAAGATAGCTCAATTTCTCAAACCTTTACCTCATTCCAAGCAAACTTAAGAACTTGGGAGGCTCTTAAGCGTGCCTAGAACTACATATTTCGTGTACCTACACAAGGGTATTGTGTAGTGTGTAGGACGAGTGTAATGATGAGTGTATAAAGTAATATTTTATAAGTTAGTTTAACAAGTCATATGACCCGTTAATCACGCTTTGAATATTAAATGCCATTACAGATACAGGCTAAGAATCTACAATAGACATCCCAGGCTTATAGGAACTAGCTATCTAGATTTAGATAAGGTAGCATTAAAAGAAAATGTTAGTAGCAAATTGCTTACATATAGGTTAACGGCAATAAAAGTGTTCCCAATTACCTCATTCCAGATAGAGAGCCTCGAGTACTCTAAACCCAGCATGAATCGACAGAGAACGCTATCATAGCATAGTCACAGTCTGATCCCTGACCTGACTTGGCCAAAGTCAACCCAGTTCACATACCACGACCACACCAGATATATAAATCTTAGGTTTCAAAGGAAAATTTATATTCTATTTTATTTTTCTACCTCCAACCCACAAAAGTAAATTATCATGAATACAATTTATGAAACCTAAATACAGTCAACATTTTAAGAATAAGAAGAACAGAAACTAAGATAACTCACCACGCAGGCTACAAGGCTTTCTAAAATTCGGATGAACTTTTCAGCAACTTAAGTTCGCGACGAATTCTTGAAGACTCCTCATATATCCTAAGCTGAGCAGCGACTAATCGAAGGCTGCTCAGGCAGAGCTTCCGCTTGCTTATAGTTCGCGACGAATTCTTGAAGACCCATCCCGATATTCCCCGTTACGCTCCTTTTATTACCTCTTACTACCCCCCTTTCCTATAATCACGCCACTACACGTCATCTCTTCTGAGTTGCCATAAAACAATATGTTTTAAAGCCACTACCAACTATCGACTATTTGAAATTATAACGAAAGCTATCAGCCTAAATAAATAAATTCACTTCAACTATTCCTACTCTTTAAATTGTCTTGTAACCAAATTAACATGAGATTATACCAAAATTATATTAAAAGTTAATAAAAGAACATTAAGTCTTGAATTGTCCTTATAATTTTTATTTTACTTTTAGGCCAACAATGTATGAGCAGTGAGAAGGGTATTTTAATGTTAATCTGCAACGTCTTAAGCCGTTCTGAACAGCAAGCCCCCATCCTCAGACCGCCAATGCAATCTCGATGGCTGGACCGTCACAAGGCAGCATTCCCGCATTGAATTGCAATGGAAAGCCTTTGCGTGAGAAAACTGTCTGTACGGGGATCACATGTTTCCTCCCTCAGACGCTTGCTGAGTTCCACGAGAAGCCCCTGTGCACCAGGACTTAAAGGACCAAGAGTCTCACCGCCAAACGCGACAAATTCGTATTGGGCGCCGAGACAACTGTACTATGATTATAATCCACAATTGCTTACGGATCTGGCTGCGATTATGATAATAATTATTATTGGTTTATAATAAGAGCTCAATAAAACTTTGCGACAGCCATACTTATGTCACGGTTGTTGCATATAATTACTGAGTAATTTAAGGCTCCATGAATGATTTAAACGTTGTATAATTATAAATTGCATGCGGTCACTGTATCTAATAAAAAGATTTCTCTTTAAATGTTATCTTTAGCACTCTCTGTATTTCTTATTATTTTACTGCCTCTATCATGGCGAGAACACGGCTGGTCACCGTGGGGGAGAAAAACGGCATTCGTTTTTCTCTTGACCAAAACCCTCCAAAAACACAGAAAACTACTACCACCTACTACCAAACTACTACCAATAATAAGAAAAATAAATACAACCTCTATATAGGTACATACAACGTGGGGTGTGTGTTGGGTAACCTCCTCGAGTGTCGCTCCGATTCCGATCCCGCTGCAGTCCGGGGGGAACGGAATCGGAGCGGCCGGTACACCCTGGGCGGCGGTCAATGGCTTCCCCTTCACCCCTTCATAGGGTTGGCATTGATCGTCGGCCAATACCCAACGTGGCGGGAACACATCGCTCTTCGTACTCCTCTGCTTTCAGAGGAGACAGGATGAGCGATGCTGTTAGTGGTGAGATGGCCCAGGGTCAGCCGGGGTGCGAGGGATATGCTCTATGGGTAACCTTACACCCCGGCGTCTGAAGACCCGAGACGGCGTGCGGTTTTAGTCGGTGCAAGCCCGACATAACCGCCCCCGCTGGCCGGCGGGGGGGTATCCGAAGGGATTTCCGCACGATAATAAAAAAAAAAAAAAAAAAAAGGTACATACAACGTGAAAACGCTGGCAAGCCCAGCCAAACTCATAGAACTAATGAATGCGCTTAAAAATGTGAAATATGACATTATCGGTCTCTCAGATGTGAGAAAATTGGGCTACGGCATAGATGAATACGATGAATTCATATTATGCTACAACGGACAGACAAAGGGAGAATATGGAGTTGGTTTCATAATAAAAAAGCACCTTAAAACCTGCGTGAAAAGCTTCAGAGGATTGTCCGACCGAGTAGCACTTCTAGATATTGATATAAATGGCCTACCAATCACTATTATCCAGGTATATTCTCCTACTGAAAGGTCTAAGGAGTCGGAAATTGAAACATTCTCTAACACTCTACATAAAGCTCATGAAATTTCAAGTAAAAATATTATAGTTATGGGCGATTTTAATGCGAGAATAGGAAAACCGCACTCCGAAGAAAACAAACTTTTTGGAAATTTTGGTTTTGGAAAAAGAAGCCCTAGAGGACAACAGCTGATATATTACGCTCAAGAATACAATTTATCCATTATGAACACTTTTTATAAGAAAAAGTTCAGTCAAAAATGGACATGGAAGTGTCCTGACCAGGTAACCATGAACGAAATTGATTATATACTAACAAATTTTCCATATCATTTTCAGGATGTGCATGTTTTAAATAAAATCAAGTTCCCATCAGATCATAGAATGATTAGAGCAAAAATATCATTTACACAAACGAAAAAAAGTCGTCTGAAGTACAAAAGCCCGATCTACTCACTAAAAAATCAAAATGAAGCGAGCTATTTCCTTGAAAAACTAGAGAAAAATATACGATCTATATGGAAGAGACATACACGGGTCAAAACTTATACAACAAATTAGAAAAATGTCTACAGGAAAGTATAAAAACAGACAGAGAAACAGTGAAAAATAAACTAAACAATATTCTCACTGAGGAAACAAATCTGATTAAGCAACGTCACGAATTACAAAATCTCAAACCTAAAAGCCGAGAAGATAAGGAAAAACTGAGATCTATTTATAAAGTAACAAATAAAAACAGAAAAGACTACAAGAACCACAGACTAAAAATAATTGAGAAACATTTGATAACCAGTGGCAGCTGCAAAAGTGCACAGAAAGAACTCCGTACACACAAAACCTGGATACCAAGCCTATCGGAAAACTCTATTCCATCAACTAACAGAGCAAACATTCTCAAAATAGCGACAAATTTCTATACAAACCTGTACGACCAAAAATATCATGAACACATCGAGACCGTAAGCTTTCACTCTCTAAATAAAATGAATACTGAATGGAACGAAATAGAGATAGATCAAGAAATAAAGAAGCTCAAATCAGACAATAGTCCAGGACCTGACGGTATCCCAAATGAGGCAATAAACCTGGCAAGAACACTACTCATACCAGTAATAACCTTTTTATTCAACATGATAAACATAGAACGGAGAGTCCCTGAAGAATGGACCAAATCAAATATCATACTACTTTATAAGAAAGGTGATCCAAAGGACATAGGTAATTATCGACCTATCAGCCTGCTACCCAGCCTCTATAACCTATTCTCACAATGTATCCTAAGTAGAATATCTGCGAAAATTGATGAAAACCAGCCGGTAGAGCAAGCAGAATTTCGTAGAGGATATTCAACTGTCGACCATATTCAAACCTTAGAGAGCATAATAGAGAAATACAAAGAATTCCAAAGGCCTCTCTACTTAGCCTTTATAGACTACCGAAAAGCTTTTGACTCTATTTCACACATTTCAATATGGGAGGCACTCAAGGAAAACCAGATAGACGAAGCTTATTGCGACATCATAAAAAACATTTACGAGAGGAGTACAAGTAGAGTCAGCCTGGAGATAAGTGGTCCAGAAATAAAAATTAGAAGAGGCGTAAAGCAAGGTGACCCTTTATCCCCTAAGCTCTTTATCGCCGTACTAGAAGCCATATTTAAAAAACTTTGCTGGATGGATCTTGGTATAAAAATAAATAATAAATTTCTCAGCCATCTGCGCTTTGCTGATGATATTATATTATTCTCAGAATCGAGTCTACAACTGGAACACATGATACAACATTTACAAGTAGAAAGCGCACGCGTTGGACTAGAGACGAACCTGCAGAAAACTAAATTGATGACCAATTCTTAAGGAATTGGTCAACCCCCAATAAAGGTAGGAAACAAAAATCTTGACTATGTAGATACTTATGTATACCTTGGAAAACAAGTATCATTCCACCGAAACAACAACCTTGAGGAAATAAATAGAAGAATAAATATAACATGGCAAAAATATTGGGCTCACAGAGAAATAATGAAAGGTGACATGCCACTTTCTCTGAAAAAGAAAGTAATGAATAGTGGTATTATTGTTTAACATATGGTGCACAAACCTGGTCATACACAAAACAGGTGAAAGAAAAAATTAGAATATGTCAAGCAGCCATGGAAAGATCCATACTCGGTATTCGCAAAATACAAAAAATACGCCACACAACGATAAGAGAGAAAACAAAACAAACTGATTTTCTTCTACACTCTATGAAACTAAAGTGGAAATGGGCAGGACATCTCGCTAGAGCCGATGACGCTCGGTGGACAAATCGTGCCGTTGTATGGAAAGGACCCGAGGGAAAGAGAAAGCGAGAAAGACCACCAAGAAGATGGGTCGACGACATAAAAGACATAGTAGGAGACGTTTGGCAAACAAAAGCGAGAGACAGAAAGCAATGGCAAGAAATGGAGGAGGGCTTTACCCTACAGAGGGGTTCTCATTTGCAAAATTTAACATGAAAGTAAGAATTATTGAAATGATAAATTAATGAATCAATTAAAATTTACTAATTTAAATATTAAAAATAATAATATATGTATATAGGTATATAATGATACATCATAAATAGACATTGTTACCAAATTGATTAATATATTATTTTATTTGCATGTAAAAACTCATAAGAAAAATCTGTATTCAAATGTAATTGCATGTAAAAATGAGAAATAATAAAAGGCTTATTTATTATTTATTTATTTATTATTATCATGGCGAGTGTGCCGATGAGCTCTTTCAATTGGTCCCATCCTCTTCATTCACAAAACATAACATAACTTCGCGCCGATATCCCCGAAGGGGTAGGCAGAGATGTGCTATACAGAACAACAAGTGCAGGACTAAGTAGTTACATCTCATACGGTGCCAACAATTCCATCCAAGATAAAGTGGTCTCCTCTTTTCTTTGCCGCACCATAAAGACTAGGAACTATTTTCCAACACACGTGTCTCCGTCTTTCAACAATCCCGGGTCCATTAGCGTGATGCCTAAAAGCATCTGATGAAGTCTTCCATTCCGCCATTACGGCATTATTGGTGTCTGTAGTGGTGACCCTCAATCCTGAGACTTGACCTTTAGCTTACCATCTGGCGACGTGAAGTCATATTGATGTGACAGGCATAAGAAATAAGTTACCTACCACTAAACTAAAACTATCTAAACTATCACGAATAACGTGCTAAAAATATGAACCTACGCCTTAACAGATAGGTAGCAGCTTACACCGAAGGCGGGGCAGCACGTTTATACACTCGCCTGGTGCCACGTTCTGCAAGAATTTATTAGACTAATTAATTTATCTTGATTTACTTCATACCTAAAAGGTGAACAGAAATATAAGCTCTATAAGTTATGGCACAAAGAATATACAAACATATTATTATGCTTTTGATCTATCTTTATTTTCCCTTGGCAATAAACTAATTAAGGGCTAATATAATTTTTAGTTAAATAAGTTAACAGAAAGCAATGCCTATTGTTGTTTTGTTTGTGGGTTTGTTAATTTTAGAGTGCTGGACTAGAAAATCTCTTAGTGGTGCACCCTGAGCATTAGATATTGCAAAAACTCTCATCTTTTCCTTAGGAGACGAGGCTTCTTTCAGTTGATGTTCTGCTGAACTGAGAGTTATTTTAATTATTTTAAGTCACGCTGTTTCTCCCTGATAACCCCTCTTATCGTCTCTGAATTCTTATAGAGCGGTGGATATGATCTTTCATAGACAATTAAACATACTTAAATAAAAGAAGTTATGCTTTTGGGGAGTATCAAATATGTCGTCTTTATTTATTTTCTCACGTTTTTTGACACGGTGTTACTTAATAGTTAGTAGGAATATATGTCTAAATTGATTTACACATTATGTTAACAAACTCTGAGCACAGAAAGCATCTGTCATAATTAAAGTTTGACCATTGTCGTGAGATCATGATTGTTTAATACTACAAGGGTTGGCTAAATAAGTGGTTGTCAAAATGCTTTGCAATAAATCTGCAGATTTTGTATTCGAGGGTAAAAAAAACGTATGTACGATGTATGAAGCGTCGGTAGCTTAGTGGTTAAGGAATCGACCTTACGATCGACAGGTCCCGCACTCGAATCCTAGCCATTACACTACCGACGTGGACCAACTCCTAACAAACCCAATTTAGCTTAGGTGAAGGAGTTAGGGAGAAAATTAGTAATTTACGTTATTAATATTCTTTTGAAAAAAAAAGAAAAATAAAATGTAAAAATAGCTTTATCTACTGTAACCGCTCGCAAGTGAATGTGTAAAAATGGTTTAATGATTTTAAATCGTGACACTCCCTAACTCGAAATCCTCTTTCAAATCTTGCCATATGGGCCAGAAGTAAGCTGTCCCCTTCCTGGTTAGGTCATTGGTAGTACGGTCGCAAAGACATAGGTTAAAATACCTATATCGGTGAGTACTGAGGTACAATACGGTAGAGCAGTTTAAATTACTCTCATGCCGAACCGGTCAAACACCACCAGACCATAGGCGACTAGTCTAGAGCGGTGTTGTAATTCATATAATATGAATGTTTTTTGTCAATCATATTCAACACTACCCTTTTTTTTTTTTTCGTGCGGAAATCCCTTCGGATACCCCCCCCCCCGCCGGCCAGCGGGGGCGGTTATGTCGGGCTTGCACCGACTAAAACCGCACGCCGTCTCGGGTCTTCAGACGCCGGGGTGTAAGGTTACCCATAGAGCATATCCCTCGCACCCCGGCTGACCCTGGGCCATCTCACCACTAACAGCATCGCTCATCCTGTCTCCTCTGAAAGCAGAGGAGTACGGAGAGCGATGTGTTCCCGCCACGTTGGGTATTGGCCGACGATCAATGCCAACCCTATGAAGGGGAAGCCATTGACCGCCGCCCAGGGTGTACCGGCCGCTCCGATTCCGTTCCCCCCGGACTGCAGCGGGATCGGAATCGGAGCGACACTCGAGGAGGTTACCCAACACACACCCCATTCAACACTACCCTAAATATAAAATATCTTTGAAAATTTTCTTTTAACTAATCTTATAACCAGAATATTATGGTCAACCCTGCTCTTATCTACTACCAGAATCGAAGTGATAAATTATATTCAGATCGAGATTAAAGAACAATTACCTGTAATTTTCGAACGGCCACCTGCTGTGTTAATTTGAAAGGTGCTATGAAAATGTGGAATCCAGTACTTATTGATTTTAGTCACTTAGAAAAAAAGTGGTAGAATTTAAAATTGGGAAACATATTTTTTGTCATTACATGGAAAAATACCGTGGTATTGAAATTTGGATATGATTTAAATGGCTACTCTGAGCACCTAAGCCTATATTACCAGCCTATATTAGCCACAGATTATCATATTAGGGAATAATCTGGAATTTAATAGATAGTTTCACAGGATTAATGCGCACGCCTTCTTTAAGTGAATATATATCGCACTTTTTTCAAATTCTACAGAATTTATTTTTTCAATATATGGTATCAACTTAAGATTTACCTAAAATTGAGATTTATCCTAGACCTGGATGTCATTGCTTAATCTTTAAGATAAAAGAGAAAAAGTAACAGATGTGTTTAAGGTGAATAACTAAAAAGGAACGCTTAATTTAGCTACATATTATGAAACTGCACAAAATCAAATGAACTAAAACATTATATATGTATATATTATTGATTTCCCACTAGTGACCGAAATTGATTTGATTATTTGACGTGTGACCGATAAAACATTAGGCCATTCTACTACTGATCGAATGAACAATTGACCAAAAGAGTTTTTATCGAACAAACATTTGGTATTTTTACTACTGATCGAATGAACATTTGGTCGAAAAACAGTTGACTAAAGAATATTTTAACAAACAAACCTTTGGTATTTTTACTACTGATTTCATTGATGAAAGTTACTTATAAACTATTTATTAATAGTTAGTATAAGTTTACTAGTGACGCTGGTCGCGATATAGGTATTTCGCACACATCCCCTTGGAGAATACTGCGAGGAGAAGGACTGCACGCCTACCACGTGCGTCACGGGCTCGTCGCGTCACATGACGCTGATCGCTGGTGGTGTTTTTTTTTTTCATTTTTGAGCTGAGTGAGACGAAGCCGAGCGAAAGCTCCTCATACCAGACTTCGGGATTTTCTTTGTCACAGGTCTCCTCCTAAACTACTAATCCAATCAGAACCAAATTTGGCATGATTAAAGAGGTCAATCAGAGGAAGGTTTATGGATATATTTTGAAAAAATTAATGCTACCACAGAGGAATGATCACCGTTAAAAAAATTCCAGATGGAATTACATAATAACCGCTCGAGACACTGTGACCAAACTTTACACGCTCAGAAAGCATGTCCAGAGTTGTGACTTTCAAAAAGAATTTTCAAAATCGGACTTGCCACGGAGGAATGATCACTGTTAAAAATTTTCAAAATCTGATTCACATTCAACATTGCAAGCAGCGATTCGCCTTGCAGACCTAGTTTTATTTTTTTATTTCACCCGATTTTTTTTTTGTTTCAAATGCTTATTTTGTCGATACCAAGTCATCTCACCAAATTCAGAGACCTAATTTTGTGACACCTATACACATCTAGTTAAATGTTCTGATATGATCAATAAGATCAATTTCAATTGTAATATTATGCATTTGGTCCGAACAATGGACAAATGCACTACAGGGACACTGTTCCGTCTCGACTTATGAATAACAAATGTAAGTAATCTAATATTTATATCATAAGAAACTATTTTGATCCGGTAGCTTATCGGTTCGAGGCCTAACTCTGTGTACGGAGTGTTCCATATGGTTTTAAGAGGAATTGTGTCATTTATTTATTGCTCAATTTCTTTAAGTTGAAAAATGTTGAGCCATTTAATGTTGTGTAATTTTTTGTCGTTTAGAGTTGCAATAAGATTTTGCGATACGAGTAATTTCACCAAGAAAAACAGTTGAAAAAATAATCATAGTATCCCTGTTGTGATAATGCTACATTGAAAACTTGTAGCGTCTTTCATCTTGCTTAATTAGTGTTCTGAAGTACTAGATGCTAAGGTTTTGGCTGCTTGGAGCGTCGAGATAGCAGGCGGGATTCTCATCTCTGGATTCTTCCGGAGTGGTGGACATATTGGAGATATACTATGCAATACGTAATCCGTTCATCGTGTCATTAATGGGCTGAAACAGAAGGTTTTGCGGGGTTTTACGGGGCGAAGAAAATTTCTGTAAAAATGACCTCATTAGTGTAATCCGGTTTGCTCTCTATGTTTTTTGTAACAAGTGATTGACACTCTCAGGTTCAGATTTTCACTCAGTTATGCTTCACTCAGTCATGACATCGGTCTGTGGTACTTTATGACTACAGATAAGAATCCTACTAATATTATAAATGTCAAAGGAAAAATGTGAGTAGCTTCCCATGGGTTGCAGGTACGTGATCAGAAATCCACGCAGGCGGAGCCGCGGGCATCAGCTAGTACTTCTACAAAAAAAACCCCAGGGCGAACTTGTATCAGACAAAATCCATAATTTGGTATGAAACAAACTATATTACATGAGTATAAATATGTCGGACAAACGCACCCTCACACAAACACACTCACCCACACACACACACACACATACCTACACACGAACACACACACACACAAACACACACACACACACACACAAACACACACAAACACAAATACCCTTATATGCAACAAACGCACATCACACATGCTTACAATAAAAGTACAGAAATTACATAGATAGTTGGTAGTTGACCAGTCATTCAAATAAAACATCTAATGATCAAATTATTCTTACACTGTCTCTTAAGATACAAGTTTTTCTTAGTTTAAGGGACAGGGCCTTATTACAAATGTAAAGAATTGGTCAATATTTTACCCAAATTGCCTTATCAACATATTTGTGAACTGGCAAAAGCGCCTCACTATAAGGCGTATTTAAATGAGGACCCAGACCTCGGTGTCCGCGAAATCTTTAAAATAAATCATTTCCAAATAATCTAAATTACTTTAGATCACCAGCGTCTGCTGCTAGGGGCTCATATGCCTTTCTGTGAGTAGACTACTCTACTGATAATGATGCTTTTGCTAGTAAGTACAGTTTTATTTTTGGAACGAAACCATGAATATTCTACGTCCAGTTACACTCTTGATGAATCGCAAAACTTATTCTATACATATATATACAACAAAAACACATATAAACATATATATATATACAACAAAACAGCATAGTTTACCACTGCCGCAAAGGTTCATTTTTTCTGTCTTCATTTGCTGCATACAATAGAGTTATTAAAGAAGTGATATGAAGAAGTTAATCGCGTGGACCAGTCTAACGTCTTCGTGTTCCAAGTAACATTTTTCCTCGATTCATAGAAACAATTGAGCTTAATATCTTCGCTGAATAATACGTAGGCATTAACATGTTCTGTTAAAAAGCCGCGGTAGCCTAGTGGTATGGGTAATGGACTGCTGAGACGAGGTCTCGGGTTCGATCCCAGGTTTTACCATGGCACACACCAATGACTTTTCGATGCTTTTCGAAGTTATGTATGTATTTATCACAGGTTTATAAGTGCCCGGTTAATGGCAATAGGCTCGCCACCTATTACATTGGGACCTAAACATAAACTGGCGAAATGTGGGTGCTAGCACCTCTGCCTACCCCCTCGGGGATATAGGCGTGAGTTTATGTTATATTAACATTATTACTAACTTAACATTATCATGTTAAGTAAGTACTTACAAACTCAGTTCATATTATTTTTATAACTCAAATCAAAACTCAAACTCACTCACCAGTCAATATTTGCAAAACTGAGCCAGCTTCCTCCACCCTCTGACTTTTCCCCACTCAGTTGGTGTCGGTTTTACAGTCTAACTACGAAGCGGCGGAACTGCATGTTTTCCGAGAAGCGACTGCCATCTGATCTCCACAACCCGTTGGCGATATCGAAGTTCTATAGTTAGACTAGTTATCGGACCTTTTAGGGCTCCACTACAGGTAAGAACTGCCATAGAGGTTCGTATAGGCACCGGGACCGACGGCTTAACGTGCTCTCCGAGGCAAGGTGGAGTTTCAATATGTGAAGAATGGTCACCCACCTTTTTTTTTATATTTAGGACACGTCAATTTGATTTCACCTCGCCTGATGGTAAGCTGAAGGTAAAGTCTCAGGACAGAGGGTCACCATTACATACACGTACCATGTTAACAATGGTGGCACTCAGCTTGACGGCCTCATCAGAAGAGGATTGTCGTCGCAGCACCGCGTGACACCCACCGGTCCCACTAGTGCTGCGACCACAATCCCCCTGCCCGGCTATGCACTTGCTGACCCCTGAACGCAATCAAACCGAAATTGAATTACTATGGAGCATTGAGTTAATGTTTATATCAATGCTATGGAGGGTCTTTCGCAATCGTGCACGGTGGTACCTACCCGGCCGAATTTTGTGACAAATTTGTGCCATCAAATTTCTACCACCAGACCCTTCTACGACTTACCTGGTTATGATTGCCTTAATACTCGGTTACCACTCAGCCGCGAGCCGAAAATGCCAGCCAGCCAGACCAGCATGACCTGGGTAGGTACATTTCGTACAGCTTCTGAGAGTACCAGAGGATTTACCCTCCCTTCATTTTCTTTTGTCTCCTTTTTAGGGTTCCGTTGCCAAATCGCAAAAAAACGGAACCTTTATAGATTCGTCATGTCTGTCTGTCTGTCCGTCCGTATGTCGCAGCCTCTTTTTTCCGAAACTATAAGAACTATGCTCTTGAAACTTGGTAAGTAGATATATTCTGTGAACCGCATTAAAATTTTCAAACGGAAATAGAAAAAAAAACAATAAATTTTGGGGGTCCCCATACTTAGAACTGAAACTCAAAATTTTTTTTTTCATCGAAGCCATATGTTTCAAAAATGATATTGAGGTTTCTAATAGATTTTTTTTCTAAACTGAATAGTTTTCGCGGGAGACACTCCCAAAGTGGTAAAATGTGTCCCCGGCCCCCCCTTTTTTTTTTTTTCTGAAGTAATTATTATAAATTTAAGGGAAATCCCTTCGGATACCCCCCGCTGGCCAGCGGGGGTGGTTATGTCGTGTCTCGACTAAAACCGCACGGTGTCCTCCCCAAGTGTCCGTTGCCGGGTACCCCGGGTAAGCCCTCGAAAGGATAACCCCAGGGTTGCCGGCGGACTTTGGCCGCCGACGCGGCCTCGCCTGGTGGGGTCGGATTTTATCCCGCTTCGGTGAGTTGGCAGGCGTGTGTAGGGCACACACGACACGCCTCCGCCACGGCCTGCTTCTGTAAGGACGGCGAGTCGGCCAACTGCCGTCCTCAGGCCCCGATCATGGAGGTCGGTAGTCCCGGGCGTAGATGAGTCTGCGGCGTCCTCGCCGCAGACTGCGAAACTCGGACTTTCTTTCCCGCTCCCTCTCCGCCCCCCCCTGTAACTTCTAAAATAAGAGAATGATAAAACTAAAAAAAATTTATGATGTACCATGTAAACTTCCAACGATAATTGGTTTGAACGAGATCTAGTAAGTAGTTTTTTTTTAATATGTCATAAATCGTAAACCGTCATTTACCTTTCATTCAATCAACTCAAATATAAAAATTAAAAAAAATCATTATTATGTTCCTTCCTGCTACGGAACCCTTAATGGGCGAGTACGACTCGCACTTGGCCGCTTTTTTCATCTAATTTTCTCTGCAGATCTTAACAGACGAGTGAGTGACTCTGAAGGAACTTAGGGTCGCAAGTGTTCGAGGCTCGTGTCCGATACACGAGCGTGTTAATTGTTCCGTTGTTGATAACTTCTCAAGGGAGGAAATAGGATTGCTTTAGATCGTCATAACCGCTTTATTGGTTAGTGCTGCCATGTGTAATATAAAACTTTTGTAGAATATGACTCGTCATCCCTTTAGATGGCATTGATGGATTTCGCATGGCTCTTTAGGCATATTAACATATTATTAATGGTAATATGGTAATAGGTTTGTATATCAGGTCACGATATACTTGAGGGTAAATTGCTCATTAGCTACATTACATACATACTTACAGAGTATTTATCAGACACCCTATTAAATCAAGTGGCATAATTATCTAGCTAACTCCAAAGACATTAATAACATATCATGACTTCAACGTAATACAATGTATCTGTAGACCCAGCCACATACCGACATTCCTGGCGTACCGGAGAATTGTGCTGAATCCTTTCACTCTTTGACATTATACAATAAGTACCTATAAATGTTTGGTACCACTAGTTCTCAGAATTTTGTTTAGCAACAATAGTGAATCGTGTACTCATGGTCATATAGGTATATTAAGTTAGAGTAGATTCTTCTTCTCTTCAGAGCCCAAGACAACCTCACGTCAAAGCCGGTATACTCAATGACTGACGGATGAGACTCTGGTACAGGCTTTGTTCTCGAGGTTTAGGGCTAAATAGCAGTCACTCTTTTGTGTTTTAACACAAGAAAAATAAATCCATCAGGAAAGGGGGCCTTGGAGAGCGGACTCCGGATATGTACCGTAGGATAATATTAAGCAAACACAGCCACACGCTTTACTTTGGCCTGAACGAAACAGAATCCTATATTTCTTATACACGTTCATGAAGTAGTTTTGATGATTGTCTATCGCTAGATGGCGCCGTCGCTTGCACAAACAAATACAATTTATAATTTAGATTTCAAGCATTAAAAATGTTTTAACTTCGATGAGGATGATTTAATAAAACTGTCATAAGTTAGAATTGGCCCAAATAAACAAAGCACTAAATTGTGAATTAACATGATTCGAAATCGATTTGTTGATACGATGCAATTTCTTGCGCCAAAACATCTCGCATAATTTAAAAAGTTAGAAATGTCTAGTTCAATCAGTCAGTCATTCACCGGTATAGTATATGATAATAGGTACCTGATGATCTCCTCGTACTGTCGGAGGGAAGGTAGTTTAAGACCCAATCCAGATGACTATAAAATATCACACTAACTTTAATAAAAGTCTAGTGCTATTTGACTTTAATCATGTTCACTTCGTCACTGTTCTTAAGTATCAAAACGTGAACAGCAATGAACTCGAATAACGTCAAACTATCAGCGATAATTAGTTTTCAGCTTTTCTCGTTCAACAATGGTGAGTGACCTCGCCAAGCAGGAAACCAGAGAAATGATCAATCAGACATGTCCTTCTTGACATTAACGTACCGTTTCCGTGCGGAGTGTTTGGACTGATGAAATGTCATACTTGAATGTACGGTCACCATGACGCCTGTGGGGTTAGCAGGATAGTACTGATTCTATTACTGTTTGTCTTATTTGAACTAAGTAAGACGGGGACACCGTGGTTCCCAAACCCGAGGGGGCCATCTCGAAATAGATGAAGTTTAAGTTCGGTATAGATGAAGTTATTTCATAGTTATAATTTACGTTATTGACGTAACATCGAAATAAATTCTGCCCGATTCTTTAATATATATAATAGCGTGATGATACTAATTATGAAATGTTTATAAGTCTCTAATCAACTATTTTTTAAACGTACCTCTGTGGAGTTTCGAGTATTTCTTATTTACTACTTATCACCTTTTAGCTATAGTGTGATGATTTATAGTCCGGATCTTGATCATGTCTATGTTCTATCGAACTGCAAAAATTTTGTGAAGATCTGCTTTGTATTAATAAAGTTATAATTAATAATGGTTTCCATCGATTTTGCTCTTCTGCCCATATCAGACCTATAATAGCATGATAATAAAGTTATAATTAATAATGGTTTCCATCGATTTTGCTCTTCTGCCCCTATCAGACCTATAATAGCATGATAATAAAGTTATAATTAATAATGGTTTCCATCGATTTCGCTCTTCTGCCCCTATCAGACCTATAATAGCATGATAATATATACCGAAGGTACCCATACCCTAGAAAACTATACGTGCAAAATTTCAGCTGAATCTGTTCAGTTGTTTCCAAGTGACGCTCGAACATCGATGATAACTTGCAGATAAACAGATAGAAATTCTAAAAATCATATTTTTGGCATCGGTATCGCTCCTAGAAAACAATGACAATAATTTTATTGAAAAAAACTATCTGTGGCCGCGACTTTTCCCCGTGTATTTAGATTTTTAGGGTTTTTTTGTTGTTAAGTTCTTTTACACGGACCCCTTATTATTTTTCTAAAATTAAAGTAATCTATGTTACGCCTTGTAACATTACCATCTACCAGTGAAAGTCCCGTCAAAATCGGCCCAGCCGTTAAAGAGTAAAGCAGATTTTATTCACAGTTTTGCGGTATTTTTTTTTTGCGTGGAACCCTAATTATTTTCTTAAATTAAAGTAGCCTATGTTATGCCATGTAATGTTACCTATCTGCCAGTGAAAGTCCTGTCAAAATAGGCCTAGCCATTCCAGAGATTACCTCTTTCAAACAGACAGAAAGACGGACAAAAAATAATTGAATTAGTTATAATTGTTTCAACGCGTAACTTTAAAAGGAGATATTTAGCAAGGACCTCATAATTTATAACCTGACGACCTGAAAAAGGTAGTTGGTATAGACTGGATGCGGAAAGCAGTGGATCGGGAGCTATGGCGTACATTGGAAGAGGCTAAGTAAAATGAAAAATGCAAAAATGACGGCAGGTTGGACAGGTCTAGGTAGTTAATATTACTCCTGTAGAGGTCTGCTTAGAGACCAATGCCAATATTTATAGAAAGTGTATCTATATTTTTACTTTCTCATTAAATATGTTGAGTAAATTCTAATCAACACTATTCAGAATTTTCACAGCGCCATCTAGACTGTCAGACATGAACATAATGAGGACTAAGCGAAGCTGCTTAGTAGTAATGCGGTAGTTCTAAAGTTATTGCCTTTAAATTATAGATGGCGTTAGTCTGATTCAACCGTGAGTGTTTGTTTCTTGATAAAAATGCGAAGTATAGTAGATACATATTAAGGTTCGTGATACTAACCAACATAATATGTGCACTGATGGGTGGCGCCATGAAATAAAAATATTCCGATTAGGGTAAACTTACATGTTAATAGGCAGGTATCCTTTCTTTGGGGTGCGACTGGTTGGATCACCTCCAAGTTTGGTGCACCCTGGGCAACGTGGGCGATGACGCATCATTGATTGCTCCTCTGGAGTAGCTGGCGTCAACGTCAACGGCCAAGAGTCTGACCAACCGGCCCTTTTCAGGGCCAGCTGACCGCATTGCACGAGGGGGTCGGGGTATGGCGGGCCTGCAAGGCCCGCGGGGGGGGGGGGGGGTGGTCGCTCCAGGTACCCCTCTGCTCTTATCAGAGGGGACACTGCGAATGGCCCAGGGTCAGTCGGAGTGCGAGGGATATGCTCTATGAGTAACCTTACACCCCGGCGTCTATAGACCCAAGACGGCGTGCGGTTTTAATCGGTTCAAGCCCGACATAACCGCCCCCGCTGACCGGCGGGGGGGTATCCGAAGGGATTTCCGCACAAATAAAAAAAAAAGGTATCCCTTCTTAAAAAAAAGTAAACTCTTTTAATAGTTATTCGTCATTTATCTTTAAAATAACAAGTGCAAATCAGAACATAGGTTATCAAAATCATTGATCGAAGCAGAACTGAATAATATAATTACAATATGTCGTAACTAATGGCTAAACCCAAAAATATATTATGAGAAAATCATGCAAAAAGGAATAAATTATTATACTCCAAGAACTCATCGTTATGACACTGCAGATAATCTGATCTCTCTCTATCTTGTTATTAGGGTTCCGTACCTCAAAAGGAAAAAACGGAACCCTTATAGGATCACTTCGTTGTCCGTCCGTCCGTCCGTCCGTCTGTCATGACCGTTTTTCTCAGGAATGCGTGGAGGTATTGAACTGAAATTTTATATCTAATACTCAGGTCTACTGTCCCTTGGAGCTGTGAAAAAATCAAACTTCTAAGCCAAAGCAATCAAAAGATACAGCCGTTTATGCCGCAAATTTTCGAAACTCGCACGGGAATCAAAACTACTAGGGTACTTCCCGTGAACTTAGAATCTTGAAATTTGGTACGAAGTTACGTCTTATAGTACAGATAAAGGAAAAATCAAAAATTATCTTATGACTACATACTATAAAAGAAACTCCTTCGCTGCGTCTATCTGCCTGTCTGTTCGTGATAAACTCAAAAACTACTGCACTGATATTCACGCTGTTTTCACTAGTGGTTCTCAAGGAAGGTTTTCCTATATAACTTGTCAAGTTTTTGGTATTGGCTAAAATTTAATAAAATATAACAAAATAATTAAAAAAAAAATAATAAATTTACATAACATAACATAACATAAACTCACGCCTATATCCCCGAAGGGGTAGGCAGAGGTGCTAGCACCCACATTTCGCCAGTTTATGTTTAGGTCCCAATATAATAGGTGGCGAGCCTATTGCCATTAACCGGGCACTTATAAACCTGCGATAAATACACACATAACTTCGAAAACCATCGAAAAGTCATTGGTGTGTGCCATGGTAAAACCTGGGATCGAACCCGAGACCTCGTCTCAGCAGTCCATTACCCATACCACTAGGCTACCGCGGCTTTATATTTACGTATAAAAAAATTATGTGTGGTGGTTTTCTGTATTTTATATAGGTCTAGAGAAAAGTCCGCAATGGCATATGTCTATCTCTTAAGGATAACATACTTTCCATTTTAATACTTAAAAAATGGGTAATTATATAGAGGTAATTGGAAAGCTATTTACATGAATATGGTATTAATCCTTATCATTTTAAGTAAGTTAAATAAGGCTTTAAGCTTTTCCATTACTTTTAAATAAGGCTATAAGCCTTTACACTATATAATTTAACCCTTTTCTACCGAATTATAGTTTCTAAATGAATTTTCCTAATTCAACTTTATTATATTTTTAAGAGGAGAAAATCGATTTTAAGGTTTCGCGTGACGCAGGCAAAAGTACAGAAAACTACTTTTCTAAAATGGCTAATAAAAGTTTCTAAATAATAAATACTACAACTTAGTATATTATCGTTGTAGTGGACCAATCGTAGGTATTGAAAAAGTTGAAAAAAATAGGAGTAATAGGGCTAAAACAAGGCTTCGTGTTTCCACGCGCGCCTATCTTTAGGGGAGGGGGGATTAGACCCCCAACAACGCGTCGTAGTCCCCAGAGCTGGAATGGGTCTCAGGAATAGGAATGCGGTCATAATTGCCGGTCGTCGGATTTTGCAAAGTCAAAAACCTGTAGCGCCCGGTCTAAATAGCCAATACGCCAAAGAAAAAGATTAAAAGTAGTAGAAAGCGGACCCGGCCCCACAGTGATAGCTTTGCAGGCAACCGCAGACAAAACTAGGATGAAGAAAGAGTCGTGATCTGAGCTGTTGGCGGTGACAAGTGAAGATATGCGAAGCGAAGCTGTGAAAAGTTCTTGGTGTTTCCATTGAATCGGACATGAGTGAAGCTTTGTAGTGGAGACGAACGATGAGGTAAACGCTGTGATTCAGCTAGTTCTGGATTATTTAGTTTCGCTATACCTACGGCAAAAATACGATTGCAGACATTAAATAAATGCTCTATTCCACTTTAATCCACTAAACAAATCCATTCATGGATTTTTTTCCACTTTTTGTTCCACTCTAATCCATCGCCGCGATGGATTATATTCTACTGCCTTTTATACCTATTAATCCTATTAATCCTGTGATCCTCATAAAACTTCATATTTATAATAAACACATACATAATATCACGCCTGTATCCCCGAAGGGGTAGGCAGAGGTGTATCAAATACCCACGATTCGCCAGTAATGTTTAGGTCTCAATGTAATAAGGGGCGAGCCTATTGCCGAAATGTGAAGTTTTGTGAGGATCAATATTTGTTACCCTTTCACGCAAGAACAGCTAAATGGATCTGGATCAAATTTGGCACAGAGATACATTTTAATCTGGAATAAAACACAGGTTACTTTTTAATCCGGGGATATGTTTCTGTGGCTCCTAGACATGGGATCAGAATTTCACACGGGTGAAACCGCGGAATTACTAGTCGCGGTTCCAGAAGCGTTTTAAACACTGTGAACCGTTTTAAATATTTTTTATTATTTTATTGTAAGTAACACTGTAGTGAAGACCAGTTAGTAAGGCAAGTAACCTTAAAAGCAGCAGAATTCGGTTGTTTTGCATCGTGACGGATGTTGTAAATGAGGTCAGTTGGGGTTGGATTTAATAAACAAGCCATTGACCTAGTTAGATAGGATCCGAGGCGCCTTCCTTCCTGTTAGAACGGTGCTTATGTAGTGTTTGTCTTTAGTTCAGTGTTAGTTGTTGTTTCTTTTACTCATTGGGAATGGCAGTAGGTTCACAATGATACAGAAAGTTCATTGTTAGAAGACAATGAACTTTCTGTATGCAATGAACATTAAATATAATCAAGCACCTATGTCCCACATTCTTACGCATGAAAGCCGATTTAAATATTTGTAATTTCTATTTTCTTGTTTTGACACACTTCCGAGACACTTCCAAAGTGGTAAAATGTGTCCCCCACCTGTAACTTCTAAAATAAGAGAATGATAAAACTAAAGAAATATATGATGTACATTACCATGTAAACTTCAACCGAAAATTGGTTTGAACGAGATATATCTGAATGTATACTTGAAAGTAGAAGTAATAATAACATTCATAGGTGCTTTATGACTTAAAATTAATAAATATTTTGAATTTTATTTCATTTTTTTTTTGGCTCCTATGCATCGCAAACAAGTAATTTTTTCCTACACTTGTGTACGTCGAAGACGTTATATCTACAAATCTACCATTTTTAGGGTTCCGTAACCAAATGGCAAAAACGGAACCCTTATAGATTCGCCATGTCTGTCTGTCTGTCCGTCCGTATGTCACAGCCACTTTTTTCCGAAACTATAAGAACTATGCTGTACTGTGCTGTACTTGGTAAGTAGATGTGTATTCGGTGAACCGCATTAAGATTTTCACATAAAAATAGAACAAAAAAACAAGAAACTTTGATGGTTACCCATACTTAGAACTGATACTCAAAATTTTTTTCATCAAACCCATACGTCTGCGGTTCTATGGATAGATCTTCAAAATTTTTTTCTAAACTGAATAGTTTGCGCGAGAGACACTTCCAAAGTGATCAAATATGCCCCCCTCCCCTGTAACTTCTAAAATATAAGAGAATGATAAAACTAAAACAAATATACGATGTGCATTATAATGTAAACTTCTACCGAAAATTATCTAGTAGGTAGTTTTTTTTAGTACGTCATAAATCGTAAACCGCAATTTACCTTTCATTCAATAAACTCAAATATAAAATTTAAAAAAAAAACATTATTATGTTTGTTGTTACGGAATCCTTCATGGGCGAGTTCAACTCGCACTTGGCCGCTTTTTACAGATAAATACTCGAAATTACACAAATTAGAAAATGAAACGCTGCCTCGATGTGTGTTATCCTGCGTTGGCGCCAAACCTCCATTTCATTTCATTTGTGCTCATAGATGAAATAATAACTAAAGGTTTTTTCTACTTGAAGACAGAAAAAGAAAAGAATAAGTACTTCTATTAGAAATATGTATTGATATGAAATATAATAAGTTTTAATACTTCTAAGACACTGCTGAAGATTTATATGTGACCTACGAATAAATTTATGGTTGTGTTATTCGTTTTTTCCATTCGTACCCAGACAGGGTGACGTCTTGAACTGAAGCTAGTGAACTTTGACCTCTTTAAACACTGTACGTATATAAGTTGTAAATTTCTAAATTGCCTCCTGGTGTGGCTTATCTAGCCTGTACGGGAATTAATACCGTTACAACCCCCCCCCCGAAACTCGAGAGTTGTTAGTAGGTGTTTCTCGCTCGCAGGTGAGGTCGGTTTGTGGGCCCCATACACTCAACTTTCTACGTACTACGTATACGTACTACTCAATACATTATGTACTATTTTTTTTAATCTGTCTCTATCTATCTATCTCTCTGACATAATAAATTCAGCACAGAAAACTTTTACAAAATATAACCCAGTGACTATTCTTCAAAACAAATCGGATATTTGTAGGTTCTGAATCTTCTTTAATCCGTGATATTAAAGTAGATTCAGGAGCCACAAAGATCCGACACAAGCTTTGTCTCTTGCATTACCGGTAATTGTTGGCTCTCAGTTATCTATGTTTATTATGTGTTTTATGTATTTATGTGTATTATGTTGCCCGCGACTTCGTCCGCGTTAAATTTGAAATAGATCAACGCATGTTTACTTCTGCAGTTTCGAACCCAACATGTATGAGGATACCTATTTCATCGTTATATTTTCAGTCATTTATCATGACGAGGTTTATATCATCATCGTCATATCAGCCGTAGGAAGACCACTGCTGAGCATAGGCCTCCCTCATTGACTTCCATTTTGACCGGTCTGTAGCGGCCTGCACCCACCTTGCTCGTTATGATAGGTATAGATTATACTTTAAAATACTTATATATTTATTTCTCTACGTAATTATAGAATAGATTTAAACTGCCACTTATGACGTCAGAGTATCGTAGGTACCAGTTCAAATTTGATGGCGCTTTGGCGTCTCTTACAAGTTTTAGGATAGAGGGTCATTTTATATCATTTCCTGTGTTCTCGTCTTGCTAACAGTGAGTACTTGCACAGACACAACAAACTAGCCAGAAACATGAATCAGCTGCTTGCTCTAATGTATCAATTTCTGAAATCAGCAAACCGGCCAAGTCCGAGCCGGACTCGTCCATGAAGGGTTCCGTAGCAGCAAGTAAATTTTTATATGTGAGTTGATTGAATGAAAGGTAAATTACGGTTTACGATTTATGAGGTATTAAAAAAAACTACTTACTAGATCGTTCAAACCAATTTTCGGTGGATGTTTACATGGTAATGTACATCATATATTTTTAGTTTTATCATTCTCTTATTTTAGAAGTTACAGGGGGGGGGGGGGGGACACATTTTACCACTTTGGAAGTGTCTCTCGCGCAAACTATTCAATTTAGAAAAACATGATATTCAATATCGTTTTTGAAGACCTATCTATAGATATGCCACACGTATGGGTCGATGAAAAAAAAATGTTGAGTTTCATTCTAAGTAGGTATGGGGAACCCCTAAAATTTATTGTTTTTTTTTTTCTATTTTTGTGTAAAAATCTTAATGCGGTTCACAGAATACATCTACTTACCAAGTTTTAACAGCATAGTTCTTATAGTTTCGAAAAAAAGTGGCTGTGACATACGGACGGACAGACAGACAGACATGACGAATCTATAAGGGTTCCGTTTCTAGCCATTCGGCTACGGAACCCTAAAAATGGTCGTAACTATCACATTGTACTGGAACCGGTCTATCCTCACAGACACGGCTGTTATTGCCCGCAAACCGTTGTTGTGATAAATTGATCTTAGGGACATGCAATTATAGTCATTCCTAATAAGGATGTGCTGGGCCAACAGAGTAATTAATATACTACGCGGGCCCTACTAACACACACGCACACATACTTCGGGGCTAAACAACGGACGAGGCTCCGGCACAGTAAACAAAACAGCAAATTTATATGTAGAATATACTGCTTCCGGGCTGTTGGGCCGTGGTCCATCGGAAACTTGTATTCCAGACGTTTCGACGATCACAGAGGTCGCCGCCGCCACTGCCGAGGAAGGTTCTCCGCACTCGACGGCGTCCGGACCTTTACCACTGAAGATTTCGACCGCTGTGATCGACAAAACGTCTGGAATACAAGTTTCCGATGGACCACGGCCCAACAGCCCGGAAGCAGTATATTCTAGATGCAACGCCGGCCGTGAAAGCCTTAAGATTTATATTATAAGCAAATTTATACTTATATATACGCTAGGGCACAGAATGTTGTCAACCACTTAAGCATCTTTCCAGATCTTACCGGCTATAAACTATGTCACCGTGTACTAGTTACGAAACAAATCTTTAGGCTACACGTGTGCTAAAATGCAGACATGTTGTAACACAGTAGGTACAGTGAGGAACTGATTTCAAAATGTATAAGAGACATGGCCGCGTACGTGAGACGTAGATATTATATCCAGGGACATTGTAAGTTTTCTCTTGAAGGTAACATGATGGCTACTATAGCTTGGTAAGTTCATGCGTGATACTCCCATCAAATTTGCAAATCATAAAAATATTTAAATTATTTAAATATCATATTTTAAGACTGATTAAAACGCGCAGGGTTTTTATTATCATATTACTCCTACTCGGAAAGTAACCCAGTACTTTATCAAAAATAAGGCAGAATTTACGGTATTACTTCCGTAAAAACTAGGACATAATAGTATATCTATTAATCCATATTAAACAATCATAATAATGCGGATAGTTAAAAGTAACACTATTACTCGTAACCTTGTCAATCATACTTTGCTGTGATAGGTTTCCTTTTAAATTTATCACATGTACTAACCTACCGCCCCCACTAGGAGACTGTACCTGGGGATCGTGCGAAGCATGGCCCTATACGGGGCCCCCGTATGGGCGGAGACTCTGGCGGCCCGCAACGTGGCTGTATTAAACAGCCCGTTAAAAGCGATGGCCGTCAGAGTCATCAGGGGGTATCGCACGATCTCCGTCGAGGCGGCATGTCTCCTAGCCGGGACCCCTCCATGGGACCTGGAAGCGAGAGCCCTTGCGCTGCTGTACCAGTGGCGCAAGGAGGCGCTGGAACGGGGCCATAGGCCGGAGCCCCGAGAAATCAGGGCTCAACAGTTCCAGCTCCACCGGGAACTCATGGAGACATGGAGGGTGCGACTTGAGCACCCAAGGTGGGGGGAATCCACCATTGCGGCGGTGAGACCGATCATGAAGGAGTGGTTGGAGAGGGACCATGGGGACCTCTCCTACCGGATGTGCCAGATGGTTACCGGACACGGGTGTTTCGGTAAGTATCTGTGGCGCATCCACCGGGAGACAACGCCGCAGTGCCAGCACTGCGAGGATCCTGACGAAGACACGGCGCTCCACACGTTGGTGGAGTGCCCTGCGTGGGCGAGTCAACGCCGGGATCTCGTTGCGGTCCTGGGCGTGGACGTTCTCTCGTTGGAGACCATGGTGATGGCCGTGGTCTCCGACGGGAGCAAGTGGCACGCCGCCGCCTCTTTCTGCGAGCAGGTAATGCGCGCGAAAGAGACGGCGGAGAGGGAGCGGGAGAGAACCCTGCCCCCCGAGTTTCGCAGTCTGCGGCGAGGACGCCGCAGACTCATCTACGCCCGGGACTACCGACCTCCATGATCGGGGCCTGAGGACGGCAGTTGGCTGACTCGCCGTCCTTACAGAAGCAGGCCGTGGCGGAGGCGTGTCGTGTGTGCCCTACACACGCCTGCCAACTCACCGAAGCGGGATAAAACCCGACCCCACCTGGCGAGGCCGCGGTGGCGGCCAAAGTCCGCCGGCAACCCTGGGGTTATCCTTTCGAGGGCTTACCCGGGGTGCCCGGCAACGGACACTTGGGGAGGACACCGTGCGGTTTTAGTCGAGACACGACATAACCACCCCCGCTGGCCGGCGGGGGGGAGTCCGAAGGGGTTTCCGCACGTAAAAAAAAAAAAAAAAAATGTACTAACCTACTCTTTTCACATTTCTAAAACCACCCATTTGGCTGGCAAAACTTAATTCTCACAAAAAATTAAGTTAACTTAAGCTTAATATTTAACTAAAAGAACTCTTAACCAAAATGTTGAATTCACAAACCCGCAGTAAGTTTAAAAGAACCTATCCAGAGACCTCAAGCTATTGGGTAGACGACAGGAAAAAGAAGTCATTCTCACTTTACGTGTAGGGGAGGTACAGAAGGAGGTACAGACGGACGGATTTACCAAATATAAGGGTTCCGTGTTGACTACGGAACACTAAAAAAGATACCCTTATACAACCACTTCCTTGTCCGTCATTCTGTTATGAGTCTCAAGACCCTTTTCTCACAAATACATGGTATCAGATTGACATTAATGTTAAACACTCAGGTTTGTAGTCCCTTGGAGTTTTGAAAAACCAATCATATGGATATGAGCCAACGCAATTTATGCAACACCAAAATTCAGGTAAAATAAATAATTATTATGAAACTTGCATGGTTTTATTTCTAGTCCTACTTTATTCACTTGTATGTACGTTTTTTCTTTTTAACGTCTGATCGCAAAGTATTGCTATGATTTGAAAAGTTATGCCAAATGCATTGACAAAGTAATAATAGCTCAATGGCTAAACGTATTATACCAAACTATATTAGGACAAAAACAAGTTATGCGTTCCAAGGGGATCCCGTTCTAAATAGGAAAAAAGAAAGTGGTATTAATCGGAAGAGCTCATTGGAATACTCTTATGGAGAGGCAGTAAAATACTGACAAAGAGGCAACGCCTCCTCGCAATAGCAGAGGCTCAAGGTATGATTTATGATCGACTCTCATCGATGAGAGCGTCAAATAATTACTGTGCAAAGCCATCCCAGAGATGGGAACAGTACTCCTGCGTGATCGAATCTGCGTCTTAGATAAAAGACACTGCTGCTGTGGCGCGGCGTGAAAAGCCGTCTCATTTTGTTCAGAACACTGAGTTCATGGATCTAAAAGATTGAGTGAGTAAAATTTGATGTTGAATTGGAAAATGACCTCAATCAGCTTTAAAAGCTTGACCTCTCATTATATAGTACACAATCACACAAACCAGAGAAGCATGACGTGTACACAATTAATCCCACACCACAATACAATAGCGCATCAAAATGCATTTGGTGTCCATAGTCAGTTAGCCCATAACTATAGACTGATCACCTAGCGTGACTATATGAATTACTATGAGTTACTTACCCAGCTATTCAATGTCGGCACGTCAGACCGATGAATTACATCATCAATATAATTAAATTTACGTGTGATATGTTGGTATCATATTGTTGTAAATATGCTTATGAAGGGCATAATCGTTCTTGGCAATTTTTTGGAACTAGTAATTGCAGATTTAGTATTAATAGTAGATTGTTACACAAGGGTTGAAAGTCAGCCATTTCACCCGAGACATTTTTGGCGCTCGAACGAAGTGAGGGCGCCAATAGTTCGAGGGTGAAATGGTGACATTCACCCGAGGTAAACACTCTACTTTTCATTTCAACTATGTGAGGAAATTAAAATACTACACACACATTTAATGAAACGGTATACATATTGATTATCGGTTAAAAATAAAATTAAAATTATGACAATTTGAAAAAAGATTATTAACAACAGGTTTTGCCTGTTCTTTAATCTCATCGGGAGTTAAATTGATATCCATGTCACTGGAATCACTTTCCGAAACCATTTTTAACCACAATTAACACAAGGTATTTGTGGGTATCCGAAGGGATTTCTGCACGAAAAAAAAAAAATAAAAAAAAAAAAAAAAAAAAAAAAAAGGTATTTGTTTATATTGAATCTCGTTTTCCCGCTAATTATTTAGCAAACATAAATGGTTTTTTTTGAATACTGAATTAAAAGTTATAATTCAAGTACGATTTTCAAAACTTTTCTAATGTTGTCAGAACATTAGAAAAGTTTTGAAAATCGAATCAGTTTGGTTACATTGTAATCGAGTTGGTCACGAGATGTGCATTTAGGCGGCCAAGTAAAAAAAAAGAGGTCAAGTGCGAGTCGGACTCGCCCATTAAGGGTTCCGTAGCAACAAGTAATATAATAATGTTTTTTTATTTTATTTTTATATTTAAGAAAAAAACTACTCACTAGATCACGTTCAAACCAAATTTCGTTGGAAGTTTACATGGTAATGTACATCATATATTTCTTTTAATTTTATCATTCTCTTATTTTAGAACTTACAGGGGGGGGGGGGACACTCATTTTACCACTTTGGAAGTGTCTCTCGCGCAAACTATGCAGTTTAGAAAAAAAAAAAATTAGAAACCTCAATATCTTTTTTGAATACCTATCCATAGATACACACGTATGGGTTTGATGAAAAAAACATTTTTGAGTTTCAGTTCTAAGTACCCCCAAAATTTATTGTTTTTTTTTCTATTTTTGTGTGAAAACCTTAAAATGCGGTTTACAGAATACATCTACTTACCAAGTTTCAACAGCATAGTTCTTATAGTTTCGGAAAGAAGTGGCTGTGACATACGGACGGACAGACAGACAGACATGACGAATCTATAAGGGTTCCGTTTTTTGCCATTTAGCAACGGAACCCTAAAAAGCGTCATGATAACAAGGCATTATGACGTAATTAAATTATCATGGACTCCATGGCAAAATTGAAATTAAAAAGAAATTACTTTCCAGCCTAGGGATGAAATAAGCTACTTTCCACCCGGCTATCTACCCATGAAAATTAAAAACTTTCCGAACAGGAGAGATGAAAAAGTTTATTATATATTTATATATATACTTATTTCAAAAGTTAAGTAAAAATGTCTAAGTACGGTACTCCACCAAAGTTATTTCGCCAATGAAAGTAATTGCGATCAAATCAAACTGAACTGGGTTTCCATGTTTATGCATTGAGTAAAATATGATGACCGAGTTCAGTTTGATTTGATGGAAATGACTTTAATTAGTAGAATGACGTCCTAAATGACAGTGATTTAAGTAGCTGCAAATTAAAATTCAAAGAATTACGTTTATTCAACGAGATAACTATGAAGATGATGATTCGCATGCCAATCAATTATTACTTCAAGGCACAAGATGATGGAGCTATGACGAATTCGCATTTTCCTGCTGCACTGAAAAAGGTATCATGTAGCAGCAGCATGTTTTATGAATAAAGGTAAAGTTAGGTGTACTTAATAATGTTGTCTTTAAAGCAAATACAGCGTCGTGCGGTCCCCATTATTGGGAGTCCTGAAGTCACCGACAGCTTCGAGCCCTTGCAGTTGCGTAGAGATATTGCCTTCCATGAAACGGTTCTGCAACTCTTTTCTTAACCGCACCAACAACACTTAGAATTCTTTACCAGCACTAATGTTTCCTTCTTCTTACCGCCCCGGGTCCTAAGCCCTTAAACGGGGGCATTATCGGTGTCTGTAATGGTGTGGTGAGGTGAAGTAACACTGACGCGACCATTATAAAAAAGCAAGCAGCCTGTCTTATAATGAAACGTAACGTTCGATCTGATTCTACGACCTGTCTTCTTCAATTTCTGACCAGAATATCTTGCACGTATATCTTTCCAAGCAAATTCCATTGATTTTATAGTGGCTCCCTTAGCAATAAATTCATTTTCGTCTCATTCCCCCCCCCCCTCTTTATTCAGCAGATGTACCAGCTGACAGGCGAGATCGATTTTTGATAGGGCCTCGTACAGTCAAACAAAATGTATCAGCAAGTAAAATACTGCAAATGCAAGTGCAGTGCAAGCTCACCTAATGGGACGGATAAGCGCGGCCTATGGACGTGTGCAACATCAGGTACGTCATAATCGAGCTGCTGACCCTTTAAAAACTTTCTAATGCCTTTCTTGAAGAACCCAATATTGTAGTCGCTATCTATTACAAGTGATGCCACGTATGAAGGAATTTTTGTGACAGAGAACGAATTGAGATCCTCCTCCTTTTTTGAAGTCGGGTAAAATGAGGGCAAGAGAAGTACACTACCAACACATTCATTAAATTTGTAAAACCTTGACGTAACCGTTCACTAGTCATCACAAGGTATCCTGTTTGTAGGTTAGTGGTTAGTCCATGCGTCAAGCTCGTGGCATGACACATGGACTGACCACCATGTCTCTTGTCATATTAAAGGAACGAGAGCCACCTGGCGCACATTATCATCAGAAGCAATGACATTTGATTAAGCACGATGATCTTTGTTTACGAGACTCACAAGAAAGCTGGTAATTTTTTCTTTCAATCTAACATTGAAAATTATGTACCTTTATTATCATTTAGTGAGTCGGAAGAACCAAATAATATCTTGTAACCAAACTAACAAAATAGCAAAAGCAATCAATTAGTAACTACACTCAGACTTTCTCCCTCCGGGGTAGGCAGAGACAACAGTCCGCTTTCTGCTTCTGTCCTTATACACTTCACGAGCTTCCTCTACTCTCAATAAACCTTTCATGCAAGGTACCGGTTTCGACAGCTTTTGACCCTGACCTTTTTTAAATACATCAACAATCCGCTTCTTTTATAAAGTTATACGGACGTAGCATCTTTACATCTGTTAAGGTGTATTGCAATAGAAAACGAGTACATTTGCTTATAAGTAAAATGTTTTAGATCTAATTGTTACTCATAAAAGAATGAACACCTAAAAAAAAATGACGTCATACTGTTTTGTCACAATTTAATTAGTAGTAGCCACTTCGCTCCAAGAAACCCTAGTCCAAGTTTTAATAACCTGCCGCGACCACAAACTACCTTATTATTAAATTTTCCTTGTAAATCATCATTGTACACAATACCTTGAGTTTCTATTTCCTTGTCTTAATAGCCTTCATAGGAAAACAACAATTGTTAGTGGTCACGTTATCTTAAAAAGATTCTTCAGTCGTTGTTTACACATTGACATTCAATTTCAATGAACGTAAATGCAGGGATTAATTTTAAGCATACTCAAACACTACTGGGCGTTTTTTACGGCCCTTCTAGTAGTATTAATTATTTCTCCTTTCTAAAATTTTTCGTCTGAGTATGAACATAGAATTGTCCTTGGGGACTTCAACACCTGTCTTCTTAGGGGTGACTCACGCAGCCGTGAACTCTACTCTATTGTCTCTTCTGTTAACATACAAATTCTTTCCTTAAATGCGACACATAAAGCCTCTAATTGTGGGCCGTCTCTACTAGATCTTATTTTAGTATCTAACTCTCATAAAGTGGCTTCTCATGGACAGCTGTCAGCTCTCTTCTCACAGCACGACTATATCTCTCCTATAAACTTCGTCCTCCGAAACGCAAGAGTAAATTTTTATTTCTTCGTAACTTCAAAAACATTGATCTGGAGCGTTTGAGAGACGACGTGGATGATGCTGATTGATCTTCTCTTTATAATTGCGATGACCTGGTTGGGAAGGTGTCTATTTTTACCAGAACATTGTTGAAGATCTATGATGTAAATGCCCCTCTTAAAAAAGTAAGAGTTAGACATCTACCAGCACCGTGGCATTCTCCATCCATCAAAGCTCTCATGTCGAAGCGAGATAAAGCCAAACGGAGATATATAAAGTGCCCGAACCGTGCGTGAAAACTGGCCCCTATAGGTACAAGAAACTCAAACGAAATCGCTGCAATCGTATGTGTGGAGATGCGAGACGAACCCACATTCAAGAGTCCATTCAACATCTTAACACTTCCCAACTATGGCAATTTCTGAAATGTTTAGGTATTGGGAAGGTCGTACATGATAACCCTACTGATATGAAACTCAATACACTTAATAACCATTTCTCAACTTCTCCCACTACAATTCCTAGTGATGTCAAATCTTCGACTCTAAACTATCTCTCTTCTCTTCCATTGCCGTTAAATGATACCTTTTTATTTCATCTGGTTGCGGAGGCAGATGTTAAGAAACATTTACAATCTATTTCTTCTAAAGCAGAAGGTGTAGATGGTCTTGAATTTCAAATGCTTCTTCCCAACCGGAATCATATCGTTTCTATCTTTACCCACATTATCAACTACTCCTTATACTCTAACTGCTTTTCTTCATCGTGGAAGAAGGCCTTTGTCTTGCCTCTGCCCAAAATACCCAACCCTAATATGCTTACCCACTTCCGACCTACCTCAATTCTTCCTATCATGTCGAAAGTTCTCGAAAGTGTTGTCTACGATCAACTGTCTAAATACCTCTCCTCTAATATCCTGCTAATTACATTTACCGTAGTTTTAGTCTCAAATTATTTCGTGCTACCTGCTATTGCAGATACATACTGTTGTTTGGCTCTTCCGCCTTCTGCGTATAATATGGCGACTATCAAATCACCCCGCGTACTGGTTAGGAAACTAACCTTCGCCGAGGACACAGAAGATCGCGACTTGGGTGATTACAACCACATACCCAACGCGATCTACATATCCGAGGAACTGCGCGAGCACAGAACTCGGCAGTCACCGCTTTCCTCGCCCACCGCGTCATTCCTGGCGGATCCCTCGCAGCAGACGTCGAACTCTGATACCTCTCTAGGTAGTAGTGTACCTCAGGCTTCGGCAGAAACTGCGGGGGCGTCCCCGGATGCGATGCCTGGTACTCCGCAGCATCGAGTGAGGGAGGCGAAGCGGTGCTTGCAAAGGGCTCTAGCTCAGCTCAATAGCGCACGAAATTTAAAGACCGAGATCAAAATTGCGGTCACCTCGGCTGTAAAGGACCTTTACTACCTGGTGAAAGGGGCAGAGTTTTCGAAATCGTCCACTCCTCCCCCTATGCCTCTAAACAAAACTAGGAAGAAGATAGAGCGTGTGAAGCTGGTAAAGGGTGGGGAAGCTGAACCAGTAGCGCACGAAGGAGTTGCATGTAGCAACATCCTACTGGCGAAACTTGAGGAGCAGATGAACCTCATAAAAGATAATGGGAAAAGGTTGAGCGAAATGAGAGAGCTAATGGAGGGGCGGCAGGAATGCGACAGTAGATTATCGGCACTGAAGGACGCCATAGAAAGGCAAAATGAAACCCTCGAGAGGGCAACATACGCGAGTGTGACGGCCGGAGTCAAAACTAGGGTTGAGTCACCGGAACCTGCGGCCCTGCACTCCGTAGTTGTCTCCTCGAGGGATGAAATAGATACTGGGGACAGAGTATTAGACAAAATAAGGAAAGTCATGAAGGCAAATGAGGGTTGGGTGACGGTGGAGCGAATCCGGAAGGGTAGAGATAGGAAAATCATCATGAGTTGTAGAACCCAAGAGGAAAGGAACAAAGTTCAGAAGAGGATAATAGAGGAAGCTGGGGATTGCCTTGTCGTCGAGGTTGTCAAAAATAAGGACCCGCTTCTGGTCTTGAAGGGAGTGCTGTTGGTACACAGTGATACCGAAGTCCTAGCAGCCCTTCGAAACCAGAACCGGGGGGTGTTTGGCGACCTCAAGGACGAGGACAACAGGATGACGGTGAAGTATAAGAAGAAGGCCCGGAACCCGCTCACCACCCACTACGTTTTGAGCGTATCACCAACAATTTGGAAAAGGGCGATTGAAGCGAGGAAACTCCACGTAGACCTCCAAAGAGTCTCTGTGGAGGACCAATCGCCCCTAATCCAATGCACCCGCTGCCAAGGGTTACGGTCACACGCGGAAGTTTTGCTCGGAAACCAGTGACCTATGCAGCGGATGCGGGGATAAGCACCTCCAGAAGGAGTGTCCCAATACAAACGCACCAGAGCACTTGCACTGCGTTAACTGCGCACGTGCCAAACTGCCGCTCGTACAGCATAATGCGTTCGCTAGCGACTGCCCTATTAGGAAGAAGTGGGACGCGATGGCTCGAACTGCTGTAGCCTATTGCTAGAGTGATCGAGCCAACGCGCCGCACTCCATAGGAGTACAAGTTACCAAACCTAATAACCAAATTCAGTCATAAATAAATTCTCTTTAGGCTTCACAATATAAATTGATATGCTATAATGATATTTTGTTAAAATATGCATTGTAGCATTCAAATAGAAAAATAAAACAACAGAAATAAATAAATCATTTAATTTAAAACCATATAAAACTAAACTTGTACTTCCTAAATCAAAGAATTTTGGCAATTAAATAAAGAAATAAAAAATACACTAAGACACAAAAATACTATACAATACACAACAAAATATCACTACGAAATACAAGCATTAAGACACAATTCTCGGTACTAAAATAGTATATATAATAATAATATATATATATATAGTTATATGCCACACACACACCAACAGCTACACTACATGAATAAGACACACGTACATTTTAACACACCGGGCATTTTGTAGTTTATTATATAATAAACCGCTCAATAAACCGATAGAACAATAAGCATACATAGAACAGAAACTTACACAACTCGACACAATTCGAGACAATAAAACCCCTTTTCGACTTCAACAAATATATTTTGGAATCCTACAAAATTGTCCCAATAGAATAGCCCAAATGGCTCAAAAATTAAACATATTACATGATTATTAAAGCTCAGTTCTTAATAACTTCAGATAATTTAATCACCTCCTATTTCATTCCGTAAAATTTTTAGTTCCACATAGTAGTATAACCTTTAGTTATTTTCTTCTTTTCATTTAACTTATAAAACTCATAACCGTTATACAAATTATTTGTAAACAAGGACCATGCGAACCTAACGCATGGGTACACAAGGGGGGGTCTTGCTACAATATAATATTCTAGCGGACTTCCATTAAAAAAAAAAAAAAAAATATCCTGCTAAGTCCATTCCAATCTGGCTTTCGCCTTGGTCATAGTACTGTAACAGCTCTAGTCAAAATAACTGATGATATAAGGCTGGCCATGGACAATAAGCAACTTACAGTTTCGGTCTTATTGGACTTTAGCAGTGCCTTCATTTCTGTTGATTTTGACATCCTTCTGGAAATCTTAACATCTCTTAATGTTTCTGCTTCTGCAACTGCATGGTTCAAGTCTTATCTTCAGGGACGCTCGCAATCTGTTCGTATCAATGAGGACTCTTCCGATTGGTGCGACTTGGGCCACCAGGTTTCTTCTTTTTCCTCTTCTGTTTTCCGTGTTTATAAATGCCATTTAGCCAGGTACTTACTTCACACTATCATCTCTATGCAGACGATTTGCAATTATACCGACACTTTGGAGCCGATGAATTGCCGGGGGCCATGGCCGCCATCAATAGTGACCTAGCAAACATCAACTGTTGGGCCAAATCTTTTGGATTACTAGTTAATCCAAATAAATTACAACCGATCATTATTGGTGGCAGATATATGCTTGGCCTGCTCGATCACAATTCCATACCTCCATTAATTTATCACTCTGTGGCCATCAACGATTCGAAGAGTGCTAAAATCTTGGGCGTGTTCATCGACTCTAATCTTTCTTGGGATGTTCACATTGCAGAGATGAGCCGGAAGGTATACTACTCGTTTCAATCTGTCAAACGTCTTCAGAAGTTCCTTCCTCTTCAAACTAAAGTTACTCTTGCACAATCTCTTTCAACTCCCACTATTAGACTATGCTGATGTCTCTTTTCTCGATGCATCGGAGGACCTCCTGAACAAACTTGAACGCTTGCAGAATTTGGAGATTCACTTTATATTTACGAAAATTCGATCATGTATCTGAATTTCGGAAAAGACTGAACTGCGGGTCTAAAAAGGCCACATTGAGCGATTCCGCTAAAAGCGAATCACTTTAAGAATTCCCAGCAGATCCTAATCAATTCCTCTAATATTCGTAAAATGGTGACCATTTTCATCTGAGCAGAATTACAATATACGCAGATTCATATTTGGTGTAGATGTTGCCGCATGGAAAAAGTAAAGATTGTATTTTTACCGGTTATTTTTTCTGTATAGTTTTTACAAACTAAGTAGGTTATTTTGTAGAACATGTGTATTCAAAACAATAAATCGATCAAATACCAATTACCCACCATTGAATTATTCCAAATAAATTTATAAGAAGGAAATCAAAGAATAAGTGTTGCGATATATGGTTTATTCCGCCCTGTGCCACTGGATTTGCCACTGGGCTGGTAATTTCAGTAGAAATTTGATGACACAAATTTGTCACAAATTTCGGCCGGGTAGGTACCACCGTGCACGATTGCGAAAAACCCTCCATAGTAATCCAATTTCGGTTTGATTGCGTTCAGGGGTCAGCAAGTGCATAGCCGGGCAGGGGGATTGTGGTCGCAGCACTAGTGGGACCGGTGGGTGTCACGCGGTGCTGCGACGACAATCCTCTTCTGATGAGGCCGTCAAGCTGAGTGTCACCATTGTTAACATGGTACGTGTATGTAATGGTGACCCTCTTTCCTGAGACTTTACCTTTAGCTTACCATCAGGCGAGGTGAAGTCAAATTGACGTGTCCTAAATATAAAAAAAAAAAAAAAATTGCCAAGGTCATCTGTTATCCGTCAACATCTACTTGAGTCGAATTTCAAAACATTTGGTTGTGTTGTACTTAAAAGCAATAAATATTTCTTTCAAATTCATTTCTAAATGTTTCTAATACCAAAAAACCTTTTTTTAATCACCCATTTTAAGTACTCTCTCAGCAAATCATCCAGTTATTGTAGTAGCCTTGAACATAAGATTAATTGAATCCACTTACACTAGATGGTGATGTAGGTCAGCACACCTAAATAATGGCTTAAGTTAAGAAATAATAAATAACTTTTGAATAAAACATATCACAAAACGTTAATTGTTTCTTACTTTCTTCATATTATATTGCATTTGTTAGAAAATGTGCAAAAGGAATTGCAGATGTTGCTATTGGGTAACATCGTTTGATTCTGCGAACTGACATTTAACGAATTCTTACTTTGTGGACAATTTTACGAATTTCCATACAAATCTGTCAACCACAAGAATTGCGGCATTTGAATTGAGCGCAGTTCATAATTATGATTGATCAATGTGTGACCATTTTACGATTTTCAGTATGACCCATATTATTTTCCTAATACGATTCCAATTAAATGGCCGACTAAAACCGCACGCCGTTCGGGTCTAAAGACGCCGGGGTGTAAGGTTGCCCATAGAGCATATCCCTCGCACCCCGACTGACCCTGGGCCATCTCCGGTTTCGAGATGGCCCCTTCGGGTTTGGAAACCACGGTGTCCCCGTCTTGCTGGTTTGGGGGAGGGGCGCTAATCGCCCAACAGTCCCGGCCTGCTTCTGCTGGGGTGACAGGCGGCCTCACCTGCCACCCCCAGGCCTGCGCTCATGGAGGTCGTCTGCGATGCGCGGCAAGCATGTTGCGGGCTCGGCGGGCCGGGAGAGTTCTAAACCTCTCCCGGGCGCGCTCCGCCATCTCCTTTGCGAGCATTACATGCTCGCAGAAGGAGGTGGCGGCGGCCCACGCGGTACCAAATTTCAGCCAGATCCGTTCAGCCGCTTGAGCGTGCAAACAAACCAACACCTGCACAAACTTCCACATATATAATATTAGTAGAAATAGGATAAATTGAGACTATTGGAAACTGTTGTGAAAATTGGAAGAAGTAAAGGTTACACTTGTTAAATGTTAAACAGAATCGATTAATTTAAGGGTCCATCTAGATAAATTGCAAAACAGAAAGAATAACGTTTCAAATAAATCAACGTTGTGAAGATCCACCCATCTGTATAAAGACCGACACAATTGACACCCAGCAATCATCACGTTTAATTTAATGGGTTTGTTTTGGTAAATAAGCTATTTGACTTTAGAGATTATTCAGTAAAAATAAAAAGAAAACAACAACTGAAATGTATTTTTTGACCATAATCGAGGTTAATTTGTAACATCAAAAAATAGATTCCGCCGGACCCTTTAGTATAATAAACACAAGGAGTTTCGCGATTTTATGTTTTACTGCTTATCTAAGTTGACTATACACAGTTTTACCGAAATACAATATTTTAAAAATATTTAATTATAATTGACAAGCTCTTTGTCGTAACGGTAGTGCGTTCGACTGCTATGTCGGAGGTCGCGGGTTCGATTGCTGCTCATTACAAATATTTGATATACATATATATCTATACAGTAATTTAATAGTAATAGTTTTATGATTTTATGACACTTATTTATACGTTTCTACGTTTCTACACACAAACACACACACACACTCACCCACACAAACACGCTCGCATACAATCACACACAATCATACGCACACACTTCAAACTGTTATTATAATGTTATATAGAATCAATTAGGTACTTACCTGACTCGGCGGGTGACCGCTGCTTCCGCTGTGGCCAGCCCGGTCATAAGGCCGGCACGTGTAGCGCCCCGATGCACTGTTTCAGATGTGCAGCGGGGGGCAAGCCGGCTGATCATAGGGTTGGCAGCAAGGCCTGCGCCGGAGGGGAGCCGAAGCCGGGAGGCCGGCTTTCCACCCCTAGTTCGCAGCGGGATGCGGAGATGGGGGTCCCATAATGGATCCTCAACTCCGCATCCTGCAGGCGAACGTGGGCCACGGTGCTTATGCTCAGGGTCTTCTGCTCCAGAGCATGGCACAGTGGGCCATAAATGTCGCCGCTGTCGCCTACCCATACACCCACCGGCTCCTCGGGCCTGCCTGGGAAACCGCGCTGGATGGGTCGGCGGCACTGGTGCACAACCCTGCCGCCGGCAGCCCCCCTCTTGCCGTCGTTGCAAGGGGACCCGGCTGCGTGGCGGCGGCGGTTGGGAATATAGCGGTCGTGGCCGCTTATATCACGCCGAACCGAGACCAAGCTGCATATGAGCAATGGCTCCGTCAGCTGGCCGTCGTCGTCAATGCCTGCCAGCCCCGTCCGGTCTTTGTGCTCGGGGACTTCAACGCCTGGTCGTATGCCTGGGGTTCACGACACGAAAGGGGCGCGACGGGGCATAGAGGCAGGGCACTGGTGGACTGGGCCGCACGACTCGGCCTAGTCCTCCTAAATCGGGGAGCCGTGGACACGTTCGTGACCTCGAGGGGTAGCTCCATCGTGGACCTATCGTTCGCGAGCCCCTCGTTGGCGCGACGTGTTCAGGGCTGGCGCGTCGTTTTGGGGGAGGACACAAGTTCGGATCACCGATACATTCGGTTTGACGTGTCCCCCCCTGCGAGCGACGCGCCGGCTGCACCGGCTCCACCCGAGCCACGTTGGGCGCTTAAGCGACTTGATCCTCGATTTGATGCTCCTCCTGGAAGCAGCCATCGTACAGGCCTGGGCCTCTGCGCCGGACAGGCCTGTCAGCATAGACGATGAGGCGGAGTGGTTCCGGGAGGCCATGACCCGTGTCTGTGACGCGGCGATGCCTAGGGCTCCGCCCTATAATCCGAGGGGTCAGATCTACTGGTGGTCGTCGGAGATCGCGCAGCTCAGACGGGCCTGCGTGATCACGCACCGCCGGTGGGCTCGATTCCGTAGGAGGCGTCGCCGCCCCGCAGATGCGGAGGCCCGAGAGGCGGAGTTGTACGAGGGATACAGGGAGGAAAGACGAGCCCTCCGAGCGGAGATAAGGCGTTCCAAACGGGACGCCTTCCGCGAGCTGCTGGAGACGCTGGAGCGGGACCCTTGGGGGCGGCCCTACCGGATGGTGAGGGGCAAGCTGCGCCCCAAGGCCCCGCCGTTAACCCGGTGGCTCCAGCCGGATCTGCTCGGAGGAGTTGTTGGCTCCCTGTTCCCAGCGCGGGTGGTGGAACATGTTCCACCGCAGATGACTCCGCCTCGGTTGCCCATGGCGCCCGACGTGGAAGACGACGACGTGCCCGAGGTCACTTGGGTAGAACTAGAGCTGGCGGTGAGAAGGCTAAGAGCCAAACACACCGCCCCGGGACCCGACGGCATTCCAGGCCGAGCGTGGGTCCTAGCTCTAGTCGACGACGCTCTCGAGCCCCGACTGAGAGGGCTTCTCAGCGCATGTTTGGAGCGGGACCAGTTTCCGAAATTGTGGAAGACGGGGAAACTGGTCCTCATCCGAAAGGAGGGGCGCCCGGCGGACTCGCCGTCCGCGTACCGGCCCATAGTGTTGCTCGACGAGGTGTGCAAGCTCTTTGAAAGAGTAATTGCGAAGCGCCTCGTCGAGCACCTCTCAAGAGTGGGGCCGGACCTGGCGGATGGCCAATATGGCTTCCGCCAGAGGCGCTCCACCGTGGATGCCATCATGCGCGTGAGGGCTCTGGCGGAGGATGCAGTAGCCCGGGGTGAGGTGATGTTGGCGGTGTCCCTGGACATCGCCAACGCGTTCAACACCTTACCCTGGTGGAGTTGCATTAGGCAGGCGCTCGTGTATCACGAAGTGCCTCTCTACCTCCGCCGCATAGTCGGGGCGTATTTGATGGAGAGAGCCGTCATCTACCCAACCGTGACCGGTCTTGGTCGGCGTGAAATGTCGTGCGGTGTTCCACAGGGATCGGTCCTGGGGCCGCTCCTGTGGAACATCGGATACGACTGGGTGCTTCGCGGTGAGCTCGTAGGCGGTGCCGCCGTCACGTGCTACGCGGACGACACGCTCGTGACGGCGTGCGGGGCGACGTACCGCGAAGCGACCCTAAAGGC
The DNA here is from genome assembly GCA_946251805.1 of Cybosia mesomella. Lineage (NCBI taxonomy): Eukaryota > Metazoa > Arthropoda > Insecta > Lepidoptera > Erebidae > Cybosia > Cybosia mesomella. Next base: position 10,406,082 of record OX276406.1, read on the forward strand.
CACGACCGCGGTTGCCCAAGTCGTTGAGCGGATCCGGCGGCTGGGTCTCGAGGTGGCTCTGCATAAATCCGAGGCCCTGTTCTTTCAAGGGCCTCGGAGCAAGCCACCCGAGGGATCCAGTCTCATCGTGGGAGAAACTCGCATCGGCATCAAGCCCCAAATGAAATATTTGGGGCTCGTGCTCGACGGCCGATGGGACTTCGGAGAGCACATCCGAAGTCTGGCCCCCAAATTGAAGGGCACAGCTCTTGCTCTGGCTCGGCTGTTGCCCAACATGAGGGGGCCCGATGACTCCTGCAGGAGACTCTACGCGGGGATCGTGCGGTCCATGGCCCTGTATGGGTGCCCAATATGGGCGGAGGCCCTGAGGACCAGAACTGTGCAGATGCTGCGCGCTCCGCAGCGAGTTATGGCCATCAGGGTCATCCGCGGGTACCGCACGATCTCCTTCGAGGCGGCGAGTCTCCTTGCCGGAACTCCGCCATGGGACCTGGAAGCGAGAGCCCTTTCGCAACTGTACCAGTGGCGAAAGGAGGCGCGGGAGCAGGGATGGAACCCCGAGCCTCGAGAAATCGAGGCCTTGCAGTCCCAGCTCCGCCAGGCCATCGTGGTGGAGTGGAAGGAACGACTTGGGCGACCAAGCGCAGGGCACGCCGCAATAGCGGCGGTAAGGCCCATCATGGAGGATTGGCTGGAGAGGCGACACGGAAGCCTCTCGTACCGACTGACGCAGGTGATCTCCGGGAAGGGGTGCTTCGGGGACCACCTGCATCGGATCAGGAAGGAGCCAACGCCTGAGTGTCATCACTGCGACGCGAGCGAGGACTCAGGGCTGCAGACGCTGGCGGACTGCCCGGCGTGGGAGGCGCCGAGGCGTGACCTCGTGGCAGCCATCGGGGTGGGAGTCCTCTCGCTCGGCAGCATGATTGCGGCAATGGTGCGGAGCGCGAGCGCGTGGGCCGCCGCCACCTCCTTCTGCGAGCATGTAATGCTGGCGAAGGAGGTGGCGGAGCGCGCCCGGGAGAGCCTTAGAACTCTCCCGGACCGCCGAGCCCGCAACTTGCTCGCCGCGCGTCGCAGGCGACTCAGGCGCCGGAGATCGCTTAACGACCTCCGTCCTCCATGAGCGCAGGCCTGGGGGTGGCGGGTGAGCCCACCTGTCACCCCAGCAGAAGCAGGCCGGGACGGTGGGGCGACTAGCGCCCCTCCCCCAAACCGGGGCAAGACGGGGACACCGTGGTTCCCAAACCCGAAGGGGCCATCTCGAAACCGGAGATGGCCCAGGGTCAGTCGGGGTGCGAGGGATATGCTCTATGGGCAACCTTACACCCCGGCGTCTGTAGACCCGAGACGGCGTGCGGTTTTAGTCGGTTCAAGCCCACATAACCGCCCCCGCTGGCACGCGGATACCCCGAAGGGATTTCCGCACGATAAAAAAAAGGTACTTACCTGACTAGCTTCTTTTTTTTATGGAATGTGAAGAGCGAGGCCTTCTAACACAGGTATTATCTACCTAAAAGAAGTGCCTCAACCACTGTTTTTTGTAGCACGTAAGAAAATGAAAATAAATTGATTTTGATTTTTTGATTTGTATGCATGAATATGCATGAATATGCATGAATATGCATGAATATGGTGGTAGAAATTTGATGACACAAATTTGTCACAAAATTCGGCCGGGTTGGTACCACCGTGCACGATTGTGAAAAACCCTCCATAGTAATCAAATTTCGGTTTAATTGCGTTCAGGGTTCAGCAAGTGCATAGCCGGGCAGGGGGATTGTGGTCGCAGCACTAGTGGGACTGGTGGGTGTCACGCGGTGCTGCGACGACAATCCTCTTCTGATGATTGTGGTGAAGTCAAATTGACGTGTCCTAAATATAAAAAAAAGGCATTGGACTGGGTGTTTCTATGTATTAATATATATATTTACAAAAGAATAATGTATCTAAGTATGTTTATCCGTATTCTAGAACCTTTAACACATGTTAGTTAAGCTATGCTTACATTGGGTCTAGATAGCGCTGTGTAGAAGGTCGTAGAGTATTTATTTATTGTAATTCAATTATCGATTAGATAGAAATCGTTCTACAGCTTGTACCACATGTACCTACAATAGCGTTATCGTATAGTACTAAGTTTCATGCAGAAATTTCAATATAATCTGTTCAGTGGGTTTGACGTGATGCTGAAACGTTGATTCTTACACACACAGAGGCACGGACAAAAATTATAAAAAACACATTTTCGGTATCGCACAATATTTTTTAACATTTTACAGTTTTTTCCTAGTTATGACGTTATTATACGTATATAGATAAGACTTAGTAGTAAGAGATCAAGGAATGAGTAGGTACAGCTTGGCCCATCGGGAAGAAAAGGTCCGGTTAAGATTGAGGTGAAGGAGATGGCGGAGCGCGCCCGGGAGAGGTTCAGAACTCTCTCGGCCCGCCGAGCCTGCAACATGCTCGTCGGCGTCTGCAGACCCGAGACGGCGTGCGGTTTTAGTAGGTTCAAACCTGACATAACCGCCCCGCTGGCCGGCGGGGGGGTATCCGAAGGGATTTCCGCACGTAAAAAAAAAAAAAAGGTACCTCGGTTTTGTTGAGCGTTTTTTCTGTTGTATTGGGCTGACAGTTTTATACCTTTATAATCAATTTTTCATGGTGATGTGCGATAGAGAGAACGCTCTACAGAACCGAAGCAAGCCGATCTTAGCCGCAATATCACTCTTCTGCCCGACGCGACGTGCCAACCCGAACGCCGTGTACTGTAAACGCCTTGCGTCGCAGACGACTCATGAGCGCAGGCCTGGGGGTGGCAGGTGAGGTCGCTTTTCACCCCAGCAGAACCAGGTCGGGACGCGCAGATGGCCCAGGGTCAGTCGAGGTGCGAGGGATACGCTTTATGGGCATCAACCTTACACCCCGGCGTCTGAATACCCGAGACGGCGTGCGGTTTTGGTCAGTTCAAGCCCCCGCCCCCGCTGGCCGGCGGGGGGAAAGGGGGTATCCGAGGGGACTTCCGCACGAAAAAAAAGAGGGTACTGTAAACATGTATTTCCTCATACATCAAATGCTATATACATCAAACACAAAAATGATGATTCCATTGTGGGGCAATGTACCAACTTATATATTAATCTTTTGTCTATGAGCGAGTATTGGTTTGCTTTCTTAAGGAATAAAACTGTGATAAGATTAGTTTCTTCGAATTTACCATCAATATTATACAGAATATATGATTGATTATAAATGCCTTAGTGGCTACTATTTCAGCTTTACTGACACAATTCATTAGCATCCACCGATCCTTTTCCGAACTCTTTGAGTTGGCTTTTCAATATTGTCCGTGAAGCGATTGCCATCTGACCACCACAATTGACGATATCGAAATTCTGTATAGTAAGACCACTTGTCGGACCTTTTGGAGCTCCAATTACCCGTAACGACTACCATAGATGTTTGTATGGTAACCGGAACCGACGGACTTTACGTGCTCTTCCAGGCACGGAGGGGTCTCAATGTAGGTATCAGAAGAATGCTCACCCATCCTAAGACTGCCGTCACTAGTGTTGCTTAACATTGCAATGTGTTAACCTACTTGGTTGGAACTTGGAACAAAAAAGTGGTACCACTTAGTTAATTAAAAACAACATTATAGACTAAAATATTTACCCCATAAAAACGAGAGTATGTACAGTTAAAACTAAATCAAGTTTTGCTGTAATCTATTGTTTGTTTTGCAACGATAAAAGGGAAATATGCCTTGTATCAAATCAAGCTCACTACACTCACTTCAACCAATCCTACTAATGTTACAAACGCGAAAGTTTGTACGAATGGATGGATGGATGGATGTTTGTTACTCTTTCACGAAAAAACGGCTGAACGGATCTGACTGAAATTTGGCACGGGCATAGATTATAATCCGGAATAACACATAGGCTACTTTTAGCATTAGGCGGAGCCGCGGGCAACAGTTAGTAAAGAATACAATAATCATCGTCCACTTAGCGTAGTTCCCGGTTCCGAGGCTTCCACGTCGGAGCCCGGAGCCCGGGGTCTGCTTACTCCTTCTTCACCTCTTAGGACCCACTTCCATGGAGAGAGATTCTCGCACGTTTTAGGGCGAGAAGTCGTATGCGTTTATCGTAGGTGATAATCTTTAGGCGATAATCGCATTCACATGTTTACATGGAATCAAAAAATGAAAACTCGCCTATTATAGCCTAGAGTTTTGTCTACACTACGACAAAAATCGTAGATATAGCTTTGAACCGATTTGAATGCGAGATTTGCCATTCGAACTCCGTAACTAGCGTGATATTGTCTTTTTTACACAGGGACGTCCAGTATTTAATGACAAGGCGATTATTACCCTTTCACGTACGATATCGTATATTGAGTTTCCATGATCATATTTTTGTTTTTTGCTGACGATAATTGTGTCTTCTCGCCGTCGCGTCCTTACAGAAGCAGGCCGTGGCGGAGGCGTGTCGTGTGGCCCTACACATGCTAGCCAACTCACTGAAGCAGGATAAAACCCGACCCCACCAGGCGAGGCCGCGATGGCGGCCAAAGTCCGCCGGCAAACCTGGGGTTATCCTTTCGAGGGCTTACCCGGGGTGCCCGGCAACGGACACTTGGGGAGGCCACCGTGCGGTTTTAGTCGATACACGACATAACCACCTCCGCTGGCCGGCGGGGGTATCCGAAGGGATTTACGCACGTAAAAAAAAAAAGAGGTAACAATTTGGCTAATGCGACTGCCATTTGACCTCCCAAACCCGAGATGAAAGCCGGCGCTAGAGCCTCGTTCGTCGATCAACAGGTTTTCAGGGGAGGTTGCCTTGGCTACAAAGATCTAGTTGGAGCCCTAAAACACCATAAATATATTAATACATAAATAATAGAATTGCGCTGTGCAGTATATCCTACAATATTTATTTTTTATTATTTATTAATATTCTGAGAATTGTTAACTGAATGGATTTCTTTCATGAAATAGTTACCTACATGATGCTCAAGGATTTCACTATTTAATGAGTCATTTTTGTGTAACTATTATTGTACAAACAATTAGTAGCCTGCAATTACTCAGTGCTGTGTGATTTACATATGTATTGTATTAAAGTTTGTATATGCTCTCCATACTTATATGTATAATTGTAAAGTTAATGATACATTACATTACTCAGTAAATAATATCAACCTCGACTCGCGTAATACGCGCATCCCACTAATCCTACTATAAAAAAGTGGCCAAGTGCGAGTCGGACTCGCAAGTAACATAATAATGCTTTTTTAAATTTTATATTTGAGTTGATTGAATGAAAGGTAAATTGCGGTTTACGCTTTATGAAGTATTAAAAAAAAATACTAACTAGATCTCACTCAGACCAATTTTCAGTGGCAGTTTACATGGTAATGTACATCATATATTTATTTTAGTTTTATCATTCTCTTAGTTTAGAAGTTACAGGGGACACATTTTACCACTTTGGAAGTGTCTCTCACGCAAACTATTTAGTTTAGAGAAAAATGATATTAGAAACCTCAATATGATTTTTACACGTACGGGTTTGATGAAAAAAAAAATTTAAGTTTCAGTTTGAAGTATGGGGAGCCCCCAAAATTTATTGCTTTTTTCTATTTTTGTGTGAAAATCTTAATGCGGTTCACACAATACATCTACTTACCAAGTTTCAACAGCATACTTCTTATAGTTTCGGAAAAAAGTGGCTGATGGACAGACAGACAGACAGACAGACGACGAATCTATAAGGGTTCCGTTTTTTGCCATTTGGCAATGGTACCCTGAAAAGCGGCCAAGTAACATAGATCTCGTTCAAACGAATTTTCGGTGAAAGTTTACATGGTAATGTACATCATATATTTTTTGTTTTTTTTTTTTTTATAATTTTCTTGGTATTTGGAACCCTAAAAATTATAATGTGAAAGTTGTGAGGATGGATGTTATGTTTGTGAGTGTGGATGTTCGTTACTTTTTCAAGCAAACCAGTGCATGTCTACAGCTTGATATCTTTGTAGAGTAGTTAAAACCCAAGATATGGTTTTAATATTTTATTATTTTTCAAACAGTTTTAAGGTATCTTTAAACGTATCAAACTTGCAGTCCTATATGCAATAGAGAGATCGCTCTACAAACCCTTAGCAAGCCGATCTTAGCCGCACTCTCATTCTTAAGTCCGATGTGCCAATTCACGCCCCTCCCCCAAACCGGGGCAAGACTGGGACACCCTGGTTCCCAAACCCGAGGGGGCCATTTTGAAACCGGAGATGGCCCAGGGTCAGTCGGGGTGCGAGGGATATGCCCACCGTAAGGTTGTAAACCCCGGCGTGTTAAGACCCGAGACGGCCGGCATGCGGTTTTAGTCGGTTCAAGCCCGACATAACAGCCCCCGCTGGCCGGCGAGGTGGTATTCGAAGGGATTTCCGCACGAAAAAAGAACAAGGTACGTAACGTTGCTTAAAGTATCATAATATAAATAAATATATTATATATAATTTATCTGAGACTTTCGAATATCTGGGACGTGTCTAGGTAGCTCAGTTGGTCAGAGCATTTCCCCTGTAAGGGACTGGTCGCGGGTTCAAGTTCCGTCCTAGATATCGTTGTGATGAGATTTAGATCGGAAAAGAGATCCGATCTAAATTTATAAATATAGCTAGTTAGCTTGAGGGCTGAAGGGGAATACTAGTAAATAGTAGCAAAGTAAATAATCTTCTTTAAAAAATACCCTAGAAATAAAGAGTATATTTGTGAAAAGTTCATAGAAAGAAATAACATTTATATAGTTAGCCTTGCATATTTGGTTAGATACCGTCGCCAAAGATTTAATACCGACGCATATATTTCTTGGACTGACCGTATTGTGACCATGCGGTTAGGCGTTTTAGTGTATAATTTTTATTCACTATAGCGGAAGAAGTCTCTGAAGAATGCAAACAACTATTAACTACTAAAATGAACATATTCTATGTTTGGTATTTATATGAACAGATCAAACATAGAATTACACGGACACAACAAAGGTACATAAGTACAATACAATATATGCAAACAATAATATTCGCATGTAGGGGTCGACACACAGATGTGGCAAAACATAGCGCTTGATACAAAAACAGTTGCTTATTTATCATTCAAGACGTCTGTGGTGTAGCGGTAGTGCATCCGACTGTTGAGGTCGCGGCTTCGATCCCCGCTCAGTGCAAGTATATATATTTGCATTGGTCTGGGTGTTTCTTTGTGTAATATGTATTTATTCACAAAAATAGTATCTAAGTATCTTTATTCACATTCTAGAACGATCTAGTCTAGATGTTGTTATGTAATTTTCCTACAATATTAAGTTACTTTATCATCACTCGAGTGCGAATCCCTGTTGCATCAAAGCTTGTACCTTGAAGTCCGGAGTCCGATCTCCCACTCCTTCATAATTTCGTATAGTTGACTTTGAGGGAGCAACTACCGTCTGACTTCCAACCCCAGAAGGAAATCCTGTGACAGAGCCACATCCGTTGCCCTAAAGATCTTAGTAAGACCACATACACCTCGTATGCGGGAGTCTAGACAATAACACTAGTTGCAACAAGTATAAAGTTTAAAAACTGTATCCAGACTACGGTAAGGTTAAAAATATAGACGTGAATTGTTTTTTTTAGAATAGTAAAATATCGTCCTAGCTATTCACCGATAGATGGCGCTAGTTGTATTTTAAATTGCTAAAGATTATACAATTGATTTTTATCTCTTGGTATATTCCATAATATTACGCTATATTAATATTTTTGAATTATTACTTTCTCCCCTTTCATTTGATATCACACTCGATACGCTAACCAAAAAAAAATTTTTAAGCCCTCTTTTTTGGATCTAACATCCGTTATTTTGGTGTTTATCGTAAAAAATATAGCCTATACCCAGAGCATGAAATTGAATCAATTAACACCTCATTCATTACAATCAGTTCAGTAGTTTAGGAGCTAAAGTGGATCATAAATAAATACTCTACTTAGACAGGCAAATACATAACCTTACTACGGACACACGGCCGCGTGCTCCGTAGTCTGGTAAAAACAATTGATAAACTAATCACCTAAACAGTTCAGCTATTCGTGTAGTAACATTATGCAAATGCCAGGTTACATTGTCATATAATATCAACATCCTTTGACAATGGCTGAAACTAACGGTCAGTTGTATATAAAGCACACGTTGGCATTACGAGAAGAATTAACATTATAATGTACCTTTAGCTACTGGGAATTCAACACGCACAAAAAGAATGCAACAATTAAACCTTAATGAATCACACTAAACACGACGTAAACAGAAAATTGGTAACATAGTCACTTAAACCGAGATAAGTTTGTACTGTCACGTCGTGGATGACAAAAAGTTTCATCATCAATCTCATAGCGATTTTTACTGCAATGTATTTGTCGGCTTTTACGGGAAGGACTACCGTCTGCCAACATTGAACATTGGGAAGAAAGCCTAAGAGCCAGATGCGTTATTTTGCAGGTGCACCGACTTGCAGGTGTGGTTGGCTTAAGGCTCAATGATGTTGGCAGGGTCCTGTACACCCTGCCTTACAAAAAGTACATAGTAACTATATTTGCATGTTTTCCATAGAAACTCCTTCTTCATCTGGACTCCAATACCGGTTGTATCCAAAGTTTACACTTTGGAGCCAAAGATCTCTTGAAGAGTTATTTGGCTCCAAATTCTCTTCTACTCCGTATATAATTTAGTTTGTTTTGCTAATACGGGTAATTGCCGTGTAAATCCCCAACCTCTGAACCCACAATTAATAATTTATTTTTACTAAAATAGCTGTTGCTAGAGGTAAAAAAATACCCTACGAACGATTCTCAGAACTACCAAATATGCACAAACAATTTCATAAGAATCGGTTGAGCCCTTTTGGGGGAGTTGCAAAATAATAGCTGTGACACAAGATTTTTATATATTAGGTACATTAATAGTGTGCGAGGGATATGCTCTATGGGCAACCTTACACCCCGGCGTCTGTAGACCCGAGACGGCGTGCGGTTTTAGTCGGTCCAAGCCCGACATAACCGCCCCCGCTGGCACTCGGGGGGGGGTATCCAAAGGGATTTCAGCACGATATTAATAGTAATTTGATCCAATGAATTTTTTAAGTAATTAGTAAACTAACTTTTCCTATAGATTTATATTGAAGGTCAGCTTTTTCCCCCTTTAAGAGACTGGTCGTGGGTTCAAGTCCCGTCTTGGATGTTTTCTTTTTCCGATTTAAATGTTTAGTACTTTAATTATCAAAAATTATTTAGATTCACACAATCTAAATTTAATTTCATTTATTCAAATAAATATTCTAGATCTTTTAGGTTCCAACCTACGTCTTGGGAACACATTTGACAACTAAGAATATGAAACATATCCACAGACTCATCTGAAGGTTGTTTCCCCTACATTACGTGTAAATGCGTTGCTCGGCGTCGTGCTGGCGGGAGCGCGGCGTTCAACGGCTCAGTATCGCCCATCCGTAGCCAGAGCTCAGTCGCAAAACCCGTGGTTAAATAACAACACTTAAAAAATGGCCCGTCAAGGATTCACTGCATTAAGTCTCGCCGTCCTACTGGCGTTGTTTCAAATTGGTAAGTACATTTTAATTAATAATGCAATTTATCACCAATACTTTTGGACATAACTGTACTTGATGACGCTATCAACTCATTATCTGTTTAGGTACACATGGAAGTAATCGAGAATCGGTACACTTAAAGTTCATACTTTATGTAGTGATTGAGATTGCGTTTGATAAATAACATGATAGATTTTTGTTAACCAGTGATAATAAAAATATGAATCGGATTTTCGCACGTAACAAAAAAAAAAAGAAAAACCAGTGATAATAATTCAATTGCAAAACAAAGTTTTGAACATTCAAACTTCTTTTTAAAATTTTCGTGCGGTAATCCCCGCGGATACCCCTCCGCCGGCCAAGTCTCTCGGCAGTCTCGGGTTTTTTGTGGCTACCTACCTACATGATTATGTTATTATCTATTCATAATTATTCATATTTATATTCAATTATGTTTAGGTAAAACCTTAAGAAGACGGTAAGCAGATACTATGACCGAAATTAAAATACTGTGAATTTGAATACTAGCTAAACAAATAGGTATACAACTCTGTCATAAAATAATTACGTATGTTCTATAGGTAGGATTATACAGATAGGATCACTTTTGGCGAAAAAGAACGAAACCATGTTTATACCAACGGCGGTACTCACCTGCTTCAGTCAAACAAATCCATTATCACCCTTAAAAACTCATGGATTTAGTTAAGCAATAGGTGCTTTCCTTTTGAACCATAACAATATGCCTACCACGTCACCTATTATGTCAAAATTTAATAAATAACATCATCTGAACGTCAGTCATCGTATTTATTTTAGTAACATTTGTTAACACGATAACGATTCTGTTATGCTATAAATTTGTGTATTATGATAAATTGAAGAGTTAGTATGTTTTTTACTTTGAATTAGCTATAATGTATATATTTGCCTCATACCAATCCCCAGATATCATCATAAATGAGAGGTCAGTTTTCTTCAATTAACCCGGTAACTCGTGAATACTCAGTGAAATACAATTACGTTTGAATTCAATGTGGGTAGTAAGTCTTACTCGTACGTTAGTGGTTAGTCTTACGTACTCAGATATGCGATCTTACAATAGCCTTTTCTCCCAAGAGCCAAAGCATTTATTTTACTTTATCTAGGTACTTATTACTAAAACCTAAACAGATTATACACTAATAAATGCATAATCTAGAAAGATAATTTAAATATTCTATTTTGATATTATTAATTTGGTTATCAAATGAAAAATATGTACGGAGGACTATCTGCCTAATTTATTCCTAAATATACAAACAAATCTTTAGTAAAACCAGATAAGATGTAGGTATAATTTTTCGTTCTGACATAGAGTTCAGTAGATGAACGATAATCATTGATAAGCAATTATTCATGAAAAGATATTATGATAAAATATATATTATAAATAATAAATACAACATAAATAATAACCAGCGACCTACGACGTAGCAGTAATCCTCATCTGTTACGCCTTAGAGGTCATCATTTTGACGTATTAATTTAAAGACTTTTAAGACCCAAACTTAGACTTAGAGTAAAGATAGAAATCTTTGGGCGTGGGTTTACAAAACAATATAGCGGAACTCTAAAAAGGTTTCAACTACTATATAATTACTAAGTCTACACGCTGTATAGGGAGGGCCCTGCACGCTGTATAAGTATGTTTATCCGCATTCTAGAATCCTTATCACAACCTAGTTAAGCTATGCTTACATTTGGTCTAGATAGCGCTGTGTAGTATGTTGTAGAATATTCATCGTTTTCATGGCGATTTTCCAGTTGCATCCAAAGTTCGTATGACCGCTTATTGTTTTTGATTGGTATGCCAGATACTGCATCAGAGACTCGTCAGTTGTTTAGCAAGTTCAGGTTGAGGTTGTGGTTATCTTGGGTCTCGAAGATGTTGCTAGGACCCTGTACACCCTATATGTATTAGAATACTAGTATTATGTAGCGAATTGTAATCGCCATTAGTCTAATCTCTAGAACTTGTAGGAAGAATAGACTCATTCAACAATTTCCTTAATGATGATGACTTTTAGACGATCTGTAGTGATTCAATTCAACATTGGTAATATCAACAAGTGTTCAGCAATTATATAATGATATATTTAAAAGCGTGGTTTCGTAAGTGTTATAACATAATAACAAGTAGCTGTATGGAAAACACAAAGGAAAACCTTTGTGTCGCAACATTTCTAGACATAACATAGGTACTCAATACAGAACTCGAGAACTCTGATATATAAATATTATGTGATATTCTATTTCATAATATAAACTTGATCGACCTGGATCGGTCATAGTTTTCTTTTGTATTATGAAGGCCTAATGCCTGTTTCACACGGGGGCAGAACAGCGAGGCAGAACAGTGGGCAGCACAGTACTGCTACTGTGTGAACGCACAGAACATAACAGTACAGTACTGTCTTGACAGTAACCAAGACAGAACAGTTAATAGCCCGCCGGTCTATTTTTTCGGGACAGTTTGCTTCCCCCACCACCTTTCTCGCTCGTCTGTCTTGTGGTTGGACTCGTCTGAACGCAAGGGCAAATGAACAACCAAGCTCTGGTCTTCTTGCCAGCCAGGGACTGATCCAAATTTTTTCTTTTTTATTTATTTCATTATTTATACACTCAATGAGCTCATTCAGAGCTATTTGTGCAGCCATTTTTAGTAAACGGCACAAATATTGCCGTTGTCGTACGCGACGCTCCATCGCTTCACTTGAACTGTCTCGACTATCCTATCCTATATTTAAACGATACTGTCCTTCCAAACTGTTCTGTCCTACTGTTCCGCTCAACTGCTTTGCCCCCGTGTGAAACAAGCATTACCCTGGGGCCACACTAACGAGCAACGTCAATGCCCATTATCGCGATAAATATTCCATGCTTAATTATTAACGCGTTAAATGCAGTGGTCGCACTTCAACGGTTAATGTCAATGTCCATCGCCTAACATCAAACAGCAATGTGAATGCTGTTTTTTTGAAATTATCTTAATTATCGCGGTAATTTGTGATTATCGCGGTAATTTGTGGCTACTTTGTTTTTTTTTTGTCCATTATCGAAATAATTAACGGAATTTCCCGTTAGTGTAGCCCCAGTATTACGGTACTAGTAATTTGAAAACACCGGGACAGGTGAAAACAGTTGTAGTAGGGCTCGTTTGACTTGTCAATAAAAAATGTAATCTATTTTTACTTCTATTTTTTCTTATACGTTTTACTTTTAAGAAAGTGATACGAATACTGAGATGGATGTGTGGTAAGAATGGACAAGATCAGTAATGAGAAATTAAAGAAATTGTTTGTTCTGGTATTGTGTTGAATCGAATATCGTGCGAAAGACGATTATTATGATCCGAAAGGAAGGTACTAAATGATGAGATGAATGATGATATACAAAGATTAGCTGATTCCCGCGACTCCGTCCGCGTGAATTTCTGTTATCGTGACTATATGACACTTCGGTCAAGTCTCCGGTTTTACTCAACCAATTGCAATCAAACATATGGTAGATTTTAACTTTGACCAAGACCTTTCTAAAAAAGCATAATAATATCCGTTCAGAAGCTTTTACGCCCATCACGAACAAACGGACAAATATACAAGAATTCCAAATAATATTTTTTGTTTCAGAAACTTAATTTAACATATCCCAAGTACCTATCTTTTTACATATCTTAAATGTACACACACAACCAATTTATAGTTTTATAATAGTATAGACAATTATATGTTCTAATATTCTTGAATCAGATCAAACGTTCCAAAATATTTAAGAATTATTGAATTGAAGAAAAGATATTGTCATTACAAGTGATCAAGTTCCTTCGAGACCGGGCATATTATTAAACTAAACTTGTATTACAAACGTGTTTATATTATAGATAAAAGTTTGGAAGAGATCCAAACATTTTACGATTTGCGCAATATACAACGGACCTATATAAGAGTAAAATATTTAGTATACATCAACTAATATGCTCCACTTTGCGATCTACCATTTTACGATTTACGTAATACTGATAAAAAAGAGGTAAGCCGATTCAGATACATTATATTATATTGATGCAGATGATTGAACATCGATGTAGTCGTTAGATCGAAGTTTTCACAAGTTAGGTAAGTATAATAAAAGTATAATAAATTTCAAAAAAATACTTATTTCTTTAAATTTGTAATAAAACGGATAATTATTGTTTAAAGATTTGTATTCGTAAAAGATAAGGCTCAGAATTTTATTTAAGGTTTTAAAACTAAATGAGCGACTTGGTAAATAGGAATATGTTTTACTGTTTTTTCTGCTAACTGTATCAACAGATCTTAATAATGATAGAAATGAAGAAGTTCAAAGTTAATAAATATACAATACTAGCTGATGCCCACGGCGATGCCCGCGCGGAGGTCGGTTATCGGTTTTTGGCCATATTTACGGTTCTACTTAACCAATTGCAATCAAACATACGGCAGATATTAAGTCTGACCAAGACCTTTCTAAAAAAAAACCCATTAAGATCCGTTCAGTAGTTTTTGCGACAAGAATAAAAAAAAACATAATTTTGTGTCCAGATTCGCATATAATCTAAGTTTTCTTTTTTAAATATTTCTAGACAAAGCTAATTTTCAATTTTATAATAGTAAGTATAGATAGATAGAAATACACGAGTACTACTGTTCAACGATGACAGAGCTGCCATGCATTAACTACTTTGTAAAATGTTTATTTCATCGTATTATTTCAATGCGAGAAAAAAAAACAAATAAATAAGAAGTTCCCCTCCAAAAAACCGATACGACTAATAACTAATAAGTTAAAAGCAAAGCATTCTAGTTTTTGTGCGAGGTAATCTAGAATTTAATGACCCAGTTGTTTTCCAAAACAAACGTTTTCACATTTGCGTCCTTTACGACATAGCGCGCCGTAATAATCTCTATTTATAATGACAAATTCATTTATTGGACTCATATATATTCTATCCTTCCACGAACATCGGATAAAGTAAGATCAGATTTATGTTATATCTACTTTTACGACTTTATTTTTGGACGACCAAGTATTTCAAGGCCTTGTCCTTGGAAAAACGCTGAGATGAAAAACAATTACTTTTTGTTTACCCCAAAATTTGTCATAGGCAGCTCACACTATGTGAAGTAGATATTTTTTGCTAGGATTTTCTAACAGTTACACTTACAATAGGTAGGTACATCATAATATGCATCAAATATTTAAGAAGTTTTCAGCGAGCCATTTAACATCTTGGTATCGTTAAAATAAATATACCTTTGGTATGGATCGCAGGTGATGCTATGTATTACATCATACCTATTACTGACCTTTGTTTACAAGCTTTGACATTATACAACTACCTACCATAGTTATGTTAAAATATCAAATAAAAATAATTTGTCTGAAATAAAGCGGCTTTTGAAACTTTGTCTGGCAAACAAACACATAAACTTGCTATTCCAGACTCAAAAGGAAAAAGTCTATAGAATGAGTAATGATTACGTTGTCACCCATCAAATACGCCTCGGTGGTAAGGGTGAGTATCTATGGCATTGATAACTTGTTACAAGGTGAGGCAAAAAATATTTGACACAAGTCTAGCATTTTAACGGTCTGCAAAAGAGGCCCATTCTCCCAAATAACAATGGTTTGACCTTGGTGATCCTATTCGGTTCACTGCTCATTCTATAGAGGCGAGAATCGCGTGTAAACCGTGCTACTATGACGTAATGAGTCTAGAGACAAAAAGTACCTATTTGTTGTCTTCGTTAAGATACAGGTTTTCCTTTTAATAGACCGGTTATTTGAAGTAGTACTCACCTGTGTTGTAGATTATGATTACCTTGAAGCATAGTGAACGATACAAATGACTTAGATAGAAATAAGAACCTTGTAATACGGCGTGCTGGTTTAGTATAACCTCTACGAGTACCTTTGTGTATGACTCGATAATGTTTGTGATGAACTCACAGCACACAGGTTTATGACAAGGCTCGTTTATAATGGAACGATGTTCACCTAATTACGATAATATTGTGTATGTTCTCAAGAATGTTCATTTGTATCAGGAATGAACAAGAGGATATTTATGCTATTATAATTACTTCTTAAGCTAATTACTTCTATGCTATTATAATATTTATGTATAAATATATTTACAGACAAACGTACACTCATTCTACTAACATTATAAATGTGAAAGTTTGTATTGATATTTGGATGTTTCTTACTCCTTCACGCTCAAACGGCTGAACGGATCTGGCTGAAATTTGGTACAAGGGTATATTATAGTCTGGAATAACATACAGGCTTTTATCCCTGGAATAGGTTCCTATGGGTTGCGGGAATAAGATCAGAATATAAAAGAGCCGCGGGCAATAGTTAGTGCCTAATATCTCGGAAGAGGCAGAGGTGTATTTTACGGCCCTCAGGCGTCACCTCACCGGAGCTAACGGTGAGGTGGGTGTGTCGGGCTTGAATCTACTAAAACCGCACGGTGTCTCTGGCGTCAGGCATGTGGTACACGGACGGCACCTGGTGTGTCCTAGAGAGAAAGTCTCCAGTGACCCCGACCGGCTCCGGTCACCAGCGTTGGCGACCGCGACGCGACGCGTTGTTGTGGATCTAGTTCCCCTCTCTAAAGAAGGTGCTCGTGGCAACAAGACACATAATAGGGAGCGAGTCACAGATATCTAATTCAAGAGATATGCCGACCGATGCATAAAACCCGATCCCACCAGGCGAGGCCGCGGTGGCGGCCAAAGTCCGCCGGCAACTCTGGGGTTATCCTTTCGAGGGCTTACCCGGGGTGCCCAGCAACGGACACTTGGGAAGGACACCGTGCGGTTTTAGTCGATACACGACATAACCACCCCCGCTGGCTGGCGGGGGTGTATCCGAAGGGATTTAGGCACGTAAATAAAAAATGCCATCCGTGCCAATTTATATGTTCGATCAGTGTCTCAAGCTCGATTTCAAATAGAGCGTTTTTCAGAATTTTCATTACGCGTGTTGTTGTGCATGTAAAAACATTAGGTAAATAGGCTCTTTGACCAATGAATTAAGTCGTTTTGGTTACGTGACAGTTTTGAAGACAGTCGAAGAGACTTGAGTGGCAGCAGTTTCCGGCCCCCATACTGAGGCTGCCGTTGCCAGCAAGCCCGAACCTTCTGCACCTTTTTTTACGTGCGGAAATACTTCGGCTCACCGCATCTAACAGAGGTGGATATATCGAACTCGAACCGGCTAAAACCGCAAGGTGTATCGTCACATCGGCTTAAACATATTACTGAGACCCCGACCGGCCACCAACATTGGCGACTCCGATGTGGAGACCTCTGCACCTGCAAATACAATAACACTTTACACAAATTTAGGACCTTGACTGTTCAAAGAACTTAAGTAGTGAGTTGTTTCGATGATTCATAATTTTTTGTACCCCAGTATCACACGCATCAAGTAGCTACTACGAACGAACTGAATACATTTAGGTAGGTATATACATGTGTAAATTGTAGCAACTTTAATTTTCTTAATTGTTTCGCGTCCATAGGAAATATTAAATGAGCATCGTGTGTAAGCAGTGTCAATTAAGAAATATATAGTTAACAATTTAGAACAATTGTAACAGCCTCGATTTTAATCAAAAAGTCTATACTATTATAAATAGTTCGATAAACCTTGGATGATTTTGTAGAATATTCTCTCCACACATTGTGCATATCTAAGTATGGCCTATGGCCTAGCATTCACTGTGCATCACTGACTGTCTCCTAGATAAATACTTTCTCCCTTGAAACTAATTTTACACTTTTTTTACACTTTACCTTGAATATTTAGTACTAAATATTCAAGGTAAAGTGATTGTACCATCATCAAACTATTGACTATGTATTGACTTTAAGTTTCTGTTTCATTACCTGTATGTAAGTGTAATCTAAACTAAAAAATCTCTACTTTAACCACTGTGGTCATGTTATTAATTAAACACTTAGCATTTTGGTGTGTTGCCAAGCAAATTTAAGAAAAACAAAACACGAAACAAATGAGTTAAGCTATCCAACAACAAAATTAAATCAAAAGATTTTATTTAAGTGCATAAAGTTTCACCTTATTTCATTTTTGTACGTTTTGTTTTGAAGATTAATGTGACAGATGGCTGTGCCCACTAAGATACTGCTGCACTGGTGAAATATTTTTGATTAATAGGTAAAATATGTCTACACACTTCCCACTTACGAAGAACGAGTTCTATCATCTGAATGAAATTTGACATCGAATTTATATATTATTAGTAGCTATTGCTCGAGGCTCCGCACGCGTGGAATTCTGATCCCGTACCCGCAACCCATGAGAACCTATTATAAGGATAAAAAATTGTTTACGTCCTATTCTCAGACCTACTGAATATAGACACAAAATTTCATAACAATCGGTCAATCCGTTTCGGAGGAATTTTATAACAAACACTACGACACGAGAATTTTATATATTAGAGATATAATAAATATTCGAAAGGATACCATGTCTTTAAAGTACGAGAACAGTAACTGCAAATTCTGAAATACCGATCTTCAATATTTTAAACTAAAACAATGAACAATAGGTTTAAGGAAGTATTTCTTATTGAATCTGACCATGACTGGAATGTTGAAATTGTGCGATATGATGATATATCGCATATAGCTATTAGTTGGACTCGCTTATTAATGTTGGAACTTTTAGAAACAATTTAGTCACTTGTTATAAGTTTGTACGTAGGCATTTCTTTATTGAGAATAATTAATTCGTCCGTGAGCAGCTAAATAGGTTACGACTTACGACGCATACACAATATAGGCATTTATGCAAATTTATTACCCAGGCTAATATTATGTAATCTGTGCCCAGGCGCTAGTTCATACACGAAATATTATTTGGTCCTCCACTCAAACTTATGTAGCCATTATTGGGAAAAGAAGTAACAAACAGGCTCACGTTTGTTATGTATGTTACGTATGTTGTAAGATTTTAGTTCAAGTAAAAAGGTTTCGTGATCGGAAATCCTTATATCGGATAGACTATTTAGATACAATACATTTTAATAATAATCAGCGTTTGAAATACAAAAAAATCTTGAAGTTTGCTCAAAACATATTTAGTGACCGTGAGCAACGCACTTCTATGCGAAGGGCAGGCCGGAGGGTAAATCGTTAACGGCTCGCTGCGTTGTTAGGGATGTGGTACGTGTAATATGCATTTTTATTATACATTCTGAAAACGTACCAGTAGTACTCGACATTTAGACATACGTCTAACGCGTAAGGTTATTTTTGAGTTGGGTACTTAGTTATTATATTTACTAATATCCTACAAAATAAATGTTTAGCCAACGCCCAGCATGTGTTGTGATGCCTCTTAATGACCTCAGTGACCATTATTACCAACCAAAATTGCTCGCGGTTGATATCGTGGTTAAAATAACTAAACGGTTTAACTGAGCTCATTAAATAAACAAATATTATAAACGAGCTGTAAAATTGCAGAGTTAAAAAAGTGTGTATGAACTTTAAAGTTTTAAAATTACATCCATATTCTCATTCTCTTAAAAAAACATAATTCTCCCCCACTATAATATAAATGTTAGGGAATAAGTTCGGTTTACGCCGCGGGCGCTCCACCGTGGAAGCGATCATGCGCGTTAGGCGCCTGGCGGAGGAAGTAGTCTCGTGGGGTGGGGTGGTGGTGGTGGTGTCTCTCGACATCGCCAACGCCTTCAACATCCTACTCTGGAGCTGCGTTAGGGAGGCGCTCGCGTATCACGGAGTGCCTCCTTACCTCCGCCGCATTGTCGAGGCGTACCGTGCGGAAACCCTTTCGGATACCCCCCCGACGGCCAGCGGGGGTGGTTATGTCGGGCTTGAACCGACTAAAACCGCACGCCGTCTTGGGTCTAACGACGCCGGGTGTAAGGTTGCCCATAGAGCATATCCCTCGCACCCCGACTGACCCTGGGCCATCTCCGATGGATGGGATGGCCCCCTCGGGTTTGGGAACCACGTTGTCCCCGTCTTGCCCCGGTTTGGGGGAGGGGCGCTAGTCGCTCCGCCGTCTCGGCCTGCTTAGTGTACCTATCGACATCTTTGTAATATAACAAAATATTTTAATATGAAATTAATATATTGCAATATTAAATCTGATTCAGAATCAATAAACTTATTTATTTAATAAAAAAATAAATACATTTATAATATGTAGGTATACTAATGTATAATTGAATATTGTACTATTTTAATTTCATATTATAATGTTAAATAAATTATTATTCCTAATAACAGAAAATCTAACAAAACAAAATTATCAATCTCTTTGAGTTCTAGAATATGAAACTGGTTTTTATCAACGCTCAAGGCGGGGCCGGGCGCGTTTGTTCATGGCCTAAATATATAAATGGTCGTATGACATCATTTATTCGACCTGAATGGTAAACACGTTAGGAAGAATTTTATTATTCGGTTACATTCATTGTTACAAAATACCATTATATTCTTTATTTCATGTGACAAAACACTTATCTGTCTATACCATTATAAAATTGTAAATAAATTGTGTCTGTACATTGGAGATATTTACAGCAAAGAAAATCGGATTATGTTAAATGAACTGTCTGTACTATAACTGACCTCGCATTTGTACAGTGTAGGTACAGCTGAGGTCAAAAATTACTTGAGTAATGTTTTTACTGACTCATCTGCCTACAGTACCCGACTTATATTGGCACGATGACGCGCCGCGGAAAAATACTGATGCTTGGCTAATATGCTTGGCTAATATCGGCTTCCATCGGTTTTGTAGAGCGTTCACTCTATCGCATACCATCTGTCAGTCGGGTATCTAGTAGTTAAAACTGTTTCTGTTTCTAAAATACTTGCTGTTGCCCGCGGCGCCCCCCTCGTATAATACTGTTCTCGTTTTCGTGACCCACAGGAACATATTTATGGGATAAAAAGCCTATTCGCTATTTCAAACTATAATCTATTTCTGGGCCGAATTTCATCCCGATCCGTTCAGCTGTTCCATCCACTCTCTCTTTCCGCTCAGCTCCACGTACTTTTTTCCTTCTTGTGATTTAGCTAATCTTGGTTTCCGAAGCGACTGCCGTCTGACCCGTCAACCATGAGAGGAAAGAGAGCCTCGTTCGTTAATCAGTAGGCTAGAAGGAGAGGTCGGCTTGGGCCCCGAATATCTTTAGTTGATTCAGAATTTTAGTAAGTAGAATTAGTGTATGCAACATTATTTTTAATACTTATAAAGATGGTGGGATAAACCCTACGTAAACAAATCACAACCTACTCAAAAAACAGACCTTTGTATTAGCACTAAATGACTAATTAAGGTACATAGTTTAGTTTTACACCAATTCCTTCATAAATGTTAACTTTAATGAATTGAAATCTACTGCATAACTCACGTTACAACTGTGATTAGACACATTTCCAAATATAATGATGACCCTGGTTTATTAATCAATTCCACGCTAAGTAGTTACGTCATAACTAAAATATTTTTTACACGACGATACCATTTAGCTATCATCATCAACCTATTCTAGTCCACTGCTGGACATAGATCTCCCCTAATGAGCGCCATAGCGCCCTGTCTTCAGCTTGCCGCATCCAGCATCTGCCCGCAGTCTTTCGCAGATCGTCATCCCACCTGGCCGGAGGGCGTCCTACACTACGTTTGCCGAGTCGCGGTCTCCACTCAAGAACACGTTTACCCCAGCGGTTGTCGGTTCTTCGCGAGATATGGCCGGCCCACTGCCACTTCAGCTTGCTTATTCTTTGAGCTATGTCGATAACCTTGGTTCTCTGTCGGATGTATTCGTTACGAATCCTATCCTTCAGAGAAACTCCGAGCATAGCTCTTTCCATAGCTCGCTGAGCGACTTTGAACTGGTGGACCAGCCCTACCGTGAGTGTCCACGTCTCAGCTCCGTAGGTCATTACGGGTAGGACGCACTGATTGAAAACTTTCGTTTTCAAACACTGCGGTATGGATGACGAGAAGACCCGACGTAGTTTCCCAAACGCTGCCCAGCCTAGCTGGATCCTCCTCTTGGCCTCCTTCTCAAAATTGTTTTTACCCAACTGCACAATCTGCCCGAGGTATGTGTACTCAGAAACAATTTCAAGAAGGTGGCCATCCACGACGACCGGTCCTGGATCAATGTGGCCATTGATGAAGACTTTGGTTTTATCCAAATTCATGCCAAGACCGATGCGTCGCGAGGCTGAAGCTAGGCCGTCCAGCATCTGGGTTAGCTCCTCTAGCGACTCCGCCATTAAGACTATGTCATCAGCGAATCGCAGGTGTGAGATGTAGTCGCCGTTTATATTTATGTCCTTACCTTTCCAGTCCAGCGTCTTAAACATATCTTCAAATGCGCTCGTGAACAGTTTCGGGGATATGACATCCCCCTGTCTCACTCCTCTGCGCAATTGGATGGGTTTAGACTGCTGACCCTGTACTTGGACACTCATAGTGGCGGCTTCGTAAAGGCATCTCAGCACCTCGACATAACGATAGTCTACTTGACATCGCTGTAAGGATTCCTTCCTTCCCATTATTAAACCTGTTGATCACTGAGACATCTCTGAATATGTGCTTGCTATCCGTCATGATGAAGTCGATCTCATTTTTTGTCACAGCGTCGGGGCTTTGCCATGTCCACTTCCTTTGAGGCTGTTTCTTAAAGAAGGAATTCATTAAGAATAGTCCCTCTTTCTCAAGGAAGTTGACAAGCATTTGTCCCCTGTGATTCCTAACTCCATAACCATGCGGGCCTATACGGGATCCGTACCCCAAACTGGGTACCCACCTTGCCGTTAAAGTCCCCCATAACAACGTTTAAGTGAGCCTTAGTGGCGTTGTGCAAGGCTTTGGATATGTCTTCATACATATCCTCCACTTCATCATCCGAGTGTGCCGAGGTCGGTGCGTAGACCTGAATAACCTTCATGCTATACCGCTTGGATAGCCGAAGAATCAGGTACGCTACCCTGTTCGACACGCTGGAGATTTCTTGAACGTTGTTAGAGAGGGCCCTATTGACGAGGAAACCTACTCCACCCTGGGATGTTTTATCACCCTCGCGAAAGTAGAGAAGATGGCCCGAGTCCAGGGTTACGGTGTCCTCTCCCTCTCTACGGACTTCGCATAACCTGAGAACATGCCATTTAATGTTCTCTAACTCCACTTCCAACTGCGCTAGATGATGGTCAAGCCTCAGAGTGCGTCCGTTATACGTAACCAGGGTCAGTTTGTGAAGGGTTTGGTAGCCTATTGTAGCCCGGGGATTCTTAGCACCCCCTGCCCCGCCGTTACCATGGCCGCTACCATGACCAGGGATAGCGAGGCGGCCGGGAACTGGGGGCCATCTTTTGGCTGTTTCCTTCATTTGGGGGTAGTGTCCATAATCCCCACGCTGGGCAGGCGGGTTGGGGATCGCAGTTTGTTGGAGGGGTTGTTCTGCGGGGGTGCTGCTGCCCGCCCCCGGATATGTCCCTTAGTCGCCTCTTACGACACCCACGGGAAGACTTGGGTTGGTGCTATTCTCTTCTAGGCCGGCACCACACAGCCAATTGTTTTAGTTTAGTTAGTATTATAGCTATAGTAGTAGCCATAGTAGTTTTAGCTATGTAAAAGCTTAATATTATGATATTTTACATCGTTACATACAAAAATAGTATTTAAGAAATGTACTACTCTAACTACTCAGTTAGAGTAGTTAATTAATAGCTACTGTGGTCTAATCAGTTCATCATTTCTTTTATATTATAAAAAAACAGTGGCCCTCCGGGAGTGCCGACAGAAGCGAAAACTTAAACAAATACGTGTATTTTTTTAATTGTCATCATCCATAAATATATCAACTGTACATATTATATTAACGCCCTTTATTCCAGAAGAGATAGGCAGAGGTGAATAAACACTGTATTTCACCAATTCTGCGCCTTTCACTGAGTACTTTATCTTGACCCACGCCATTGCACGCCACTGAGTCTGAGTCGAGGCTTTCTGATGTAAAAAACACTATCGTTTAATCGCTTTGTATAGTCAGCGTCAATAGTAGACGATTACTTTCAGATTTAAAATAATTTTGCGGACCTAGTTATTTTTATTTATTAATGAAAATGCTGTGTAACGACTTAGTTATCATCATTCTCACAACGATTTCCCAGTTCATGATCGGTCTCGCCGCCGCAATGGTGGATTCCCCCCACCTTAGTTAATTTGAACAAGATCTCAAGTCGCACCCTCCATGTCTCCATGAGTTCCTGCCTGAGCAGGGACCGCTGAGCCCTGATTTCTCGGGGCTCCGGCCCTACGGTTATGCTGATTCCCGCAGGTGGCCCCCTCCGAGGCCCGTGAAAACACATAGCCTCGGATTTGTGGAGAGCCACCTTGAGTCCTAAGTTTGCACTTTGGAGCCTGGGGTCCGCTAATTGCGTTTGATTACCCAGTGGAAAGTCTACGCCATAGCTACGTTTGTTGTTTAGCAGGTGCAGCGAATAGCAGGTGAAGTTGGCTTGGGCCCTAGTAACACAGTAGGCACTGTGTAACTACTTTGTACTCTACTTAAATATTTTTAAATTTCGAGTGAAATGTAATTAATAATTTTCATTCAGATTTTTAACTTTTCAATCATCATCAAGTTTTGGCGTTGACTGTACGACATTGGAAGAAATAGGTTGGCCCTTGCATTCTACTCCGACTGAAATATACGTAATAATTGATATGTAGATTAGTAGTCAGCTCTCTCAGCACTTGACATATGACAACATTCACAACAGCCTGAGTATCACTTAAGCGATGGCAGTAGAAATGATTCATTCAATTTACTATTTAAGTAAGCAGGATATACTCATGACTAAACCATGCCCCTTTAACTATCTAATTTGGTAACTAGCCTAACAGCTTATGAACTAATTTGTTGTCAACTTGCTTAACACTGGCGTTCCAGTTTATTCTGTGTTATTGTCTGTCTTTTAGGTATCTCCTACTCCTAGAATAACGACAGTAACAGTACAGTAACAGTAAATGACAGTAGAACATATACTCGTACACACTATTGAGAAGTGACAGGTCAAAGCGTATTAACTCCGTCAGTATAACTTTTGAGATAAATGCATAGCCTATAAATATTTATAAATAAATAGAAATAAATATTCTTCGACATTCTATACAGCACTTTCTAGACTCAAAGTAAGCATAGTTTATAAGTATGTTTATCCGCAGAATGCGGATAAACATACTTATACGTACTTGGATTTGATATTGTTTGAAACGTTATGCATCTTTGATTCTCGTTATTCTCGAGGCTTGAACCCGGGGTCTGCTTGCTCCTTTGCCTCGTTTTGATTTGGCTTAGACGGCTTTTACAGGAGCGACTACAACTTGACCTCCAAACTCAGAGAGGAAAAGCCTGCGCCAGAGCCTCATACGTTAATCGTTGGTTAATCGTCCGTAAAAGTTGGCTTGGATCCCGAAGATCATTGTGGGCATGCTACACATGGTATACACCCATGTGTACCATGTATGCCATAGCATATTTATTTTGTACGTGCGTTGATGTAGATAGTATCGACGTACACGTTAAACAAGTTATTTTCTGAATTCAGAACAACAACAAAGCTATAATTTTATCTGAACAAATAAATGTACATTCCGACAAAAATGTATATGTAGACATTGGAAGATGAAAGTAGTTTTGCACATTATCGGAACACTAAATATTGCTATACCGGATAAGGATAATGCCATCTATTAACGTAGGGTGGAACTGGCATGCGTCATGAATCTGTTTCGTAACTGACATTATATATTTATCTTGGGGTGTTATCGAGCAGTGAAACTAGCCACAAAATTTAAGGGTATTCCCGAATGTTGTGAAGATGTTTTAGAATGTAGACGGACGTACATCACGTATATAACGTGACCCAAACCAAAGGATAGTTCTTTTTATTGTAAAGTAACGAACAGATCAACAGGAAACGTAGAAGTAAAATGAAATGGTTATACTGTTTCCATTTTATTGTCTTTGTAATTAATTAAAATACGTTAAAGTGGTTTAATTGGTCCCGAACTTCAGCTCGTAGTCATACTACATTTGACAGCCTTACAAATTGTTTGCTCTTAGAATAAGATTGACAAGTCCATAGTACTTAAATAGAACGCCAAATTTATATTTAGAAGAAAGAGAGCCAGTCGGTAAACAACCATATGACGCGCCCTTAAAATAGTGGTTACCAGCGATGGTGTAGTGCTTATTAAGACGCACACAACAGACCGATTTTTATTGACAGAGATGAGTAGAGTGATTATCATTTTGATAATATTTTAAAAAGCACCCCACGCTTTTAAAAAAATGAAATACCTACCTTAACACTATTCTTAATTTAAATTTATTAAAACTTATTTTCTATTTTTTTAGTTCGGTTTTCTATAAAAAGCGTGTGTTTTTAACTATTATTTATTTCAAAAGAGCAGCATGTTTAACAACTAGGTACGAAAATAATCAAACCGTAACAGCAAGGTTAAGTATAACTATAAGGTTATCTTCGTAACCTCGGCACCTATTTCAAAAACATGTGAATATATGCAAAAGGTATTCAAACCATATATAAGGTTTTTATACCTTATAACTACATATATATTATGAAGATATGAGAACCGAAGAGAAGCGCGGATGGTTTTAAAAATATATTTGAATTTTTTAAGCATATATTGTCCGTATGCTCTTAAAATAAGCGTTACGCACCGGTTGCTATATAGAACGGCTATTACAAGAGCTACGCTACGCCCGAATTATCGTCGCACGTGTTGCTTTGCTAGTAAGATGAAACTGACAATGAACAAACAATGCTTATAATTTTAATAGCACAGTGCGAAACGGGAAAAAATACTAACCATGAGTTTTTAAGCTACCTATTCTTTACCGACTGGGGTTTAACCATTTCATAGTCGCTTATGAATCTTCCAAACTCATACATTTGCACAAATTGTGTGTAGGATGACTCATTTATGTCATCATCGTCATCGCCTCTAAATTGCTATATTATGCTTATACAATGCGGGTTAAGTAGAATTAGTCTACTTTTAAACATTTAAATATGCTGAATAATGTCTAGGGGAAAGTAACCAAATATGGAATAGTATTCCTAATGTGGAATACTAACATTTCTCGTAAACAAAGATTCTCAGACGTATTATGTAGAGACCCTCTATCTCTTTCAATCACTCTGAACACGTAGGTATATGTGCCAACGAGCCAATCGAGCATGAACTTTGACCACGATGAGAGTATGATGTTTTGTTGAAGTAGGAAAACTTTTTCGAGTAGTTAAAAACTACGTATGGCAAGGCATTGGTGCGACAAATAGAAACAAACGCTACAGATACGGAGTATATTTTCTACCTTATACTATTTCCTAACGATACACATGGGAACCTGGATCAAATGCCTCATGTGCGTTTCTGGCCATGATTGCGCTGGGTACAGAGTTCAATATCTAGATTTTGTGGTTATTGCAAATAATTTAAGTTCCTTTTCATATTTAATTAAAGTTCCCAAACATTCCTATATAATTTGGGGTTGATGTTTGATAGTTTTTACAGTATTCTATATTTAGGGTATGTATTCCAATTTTAGATACTTTATTGTAGATTTTGTTTTTGTGGCATTTTAGTACAGCCAAAAACAAAAGTTTAACAAACATACAAACATTTAAATATTTTAAAATCTTTTTTTATAAAGGAATCCATGAACCAATAGTGAATGTTTAAGTACTTTTATAATCCCTAGAGGGCAAAGGAAATATAATGCATGTTTTATTTATTAATTTATGAAAGGGTTAAGTTGCTATGTTAAACGCAAATATCTGGTTGTTTTTAGTAACGATAAAAGTTTTTGGTTTTTAATTTTAAAAAAAGTACGTTTGGTATATTACTTTCCTCTAAATAAATAAAATTCCTTATTCTATTTATTTAGATAATAAATCAAAATAGCTTCAAAATCAACCAAAAATTTAACAAAAATTTAATTCAACACGTTTAATTTTATTCATCCATGCACTATCGTTTTGTTATAATACCAATTGTCTATAATTTAAACTTAAAACTTATGGAATCATCCCTATATACTTTTTCTTCAATTTAATTATTTATTCAGGAAGAAAATAATAAGTAAAATTTCCAAAACTGAGCAGGCATTTTAAAATATAAACGCTCGCTATTGGTGCGACGGAACATGACCTCAGTGTACGTAACTTATAGTCTATTTATGGGCAGTGATTGACTCAGTCATTGCGTTTCTCGCTTCGTGATGTCAACTAGCTCTTAACCCGTTGCTCTAGCTTGTCGCCAAGATAGCCAGCGTTTAAAGCATCCAAATTTGGGGGCTCCTTTAAACATTATTTTTCTTACCTAATTGAAGTTTTTAAGAACGGTTTTTTTACTGTTTTTTAACGATATCAGTAATTCAAATTAAAACTTTAAAACGATATACATATTCCCTATTGTACCCATGACGCACTCATGCACAGAACGTGCTCAAATCGTGCACGTTTCATATCCTTACACTTTCAGTAATGATTCGAAAAGGGTTTATTGATTTGTTTTTTTCGCATATTAATAGCAAAACTTCCCTATATGGATTAGTGTCAACATAAAGTTATATCACAAATCACCATGTTTAAATGGACAATGACCATAAAAACGGCAAAAGTACACTTCTGATGTAAACAACCGTCACTAATATAAGTTACTCGCCAAACCGAGAAAAATTCCAATACTGCTTTTCTCATCTAATCATATATTTTTGTGATGAGCACTTCCATATATACCTAATCCCATGACGCCGTTAACGACATGCTTTTAATAGAATAATAATTTCATACTCTTTCTTTCCAGGTGCCTGCTTACGTTGCTACCAATGCAATTCTGAGTCGGACAAGTCATGCGCAGACCCCTACAAGCCTGTAGATAACAAGCATCTTGTAGTAAGTTAATTTACTTGAATATAGTTTTCATCTTCGATTGATTTTGTATGTAACACTTATGGAGTGGCGAGAATACCAATTTTGTTTTGATAAAAAAAAAACCGTTATCCGTCGAGCATCATCATTGTCATAGCGATTTATCAGTTGCCTCGAAAGTTTGCACTTTGGAGCTCGAGGTCCGCTTATTACTCTTGATTGTTATGTTGACCCTGACCCTAAGAGGCAAGCGGACTAGCAGATTAGGTTAGCTTGGGCCTGAAGGGTGTTAGACCCTCGGGTAGAGGCTCTAACATCCTTGCGCCCGTTTCCTATTAAGCACCGCGTTGCACCTAATTTTGTTAATGATATACAACAATATGTATAATATACACTATGGAGAGGACGCGGAGAGGTTAGCTATGATTTGTAATACGACCAATTGAATTTTAAAATAAAGTGCCTAGTTTAAATTTTCACTTAAGTATTCAAGAGTCAGCTACACGTATACGTGAAAACGTTAACTGTGTCCAGACGTTTATTTCGTATTTTTTAAAGATATTGCAAAACTTTAAACTGATATGAAATATGCTCAAACATTTACTATGGCAAGAGAACAAATTGTGAACACATGATGATATTTTTCTTATTTTTTTATTTTCTCATCTTATAGATTACTAGAGACCCGCCCCGGCTTCGCACGGGTGCAATGGATGTTATTATACATATAAACCTTCCTCTTCAATCACTCTATCTATTAAAAAAAAACCGCATCAAAATCCGTTGCATAGTTTTAAAGATTTAAGCATACATAGGGACATAGGGATATACTCGTATATAGGGACAGAGAAAGCGACTTTGTTTTATACTATGTAGTGACGATAGTGAAGCGACACAGATTTGATTTCAGTAATAAGTTATGCAATATCTTCAAAGCTGATGAAATAATCGTCTGGATACACTTAACGTTTCCACTCTGTATACAATTTTTAGAAATAAGATAAATAATAAGCGTGACTCCTTTGTTCACAGGACTGCAATAGTCAAGAAAGCGTCAACTACAACACACAGTACTTGCGCACCATCCTTTCCAATGAATTTCTGAACCATATAACCGGTGCTCCAAGATACTGCCATAAAATTGTCCTGCGTGAGTACAAAATTTAAACTTAAATCATATCTGAACTTACCTGTGACTTCTTAGATCGAATTTAACCAGTGTAAATAATTGGGTTCAAGTTCAGCTAAACTGAGTTCTCACGTTGTACCTAAGGAATTTCATAGACTAAAACGTGATAACGTAGTTTGGTTCGACTTCATCATCATCATCATTTTCCGAGTGCCTATCCCGGTAGCACCCAAAGCTTACACTTTGGAGCCCAGGGTTAGCTCTCCTACTTCTCAATTATTAGTGGGCTTTTATGCGACTGCAGTTGACTCAACCCTAAGAGGAAAGCCTACGCCAAACCCTCGCCCATCAGTCAGTATCGGCTTACAGGTGCAGTTGGCTTTGGCTCCGAATATCCTGGTGGGGCCCCATATACATAGGTCGGTTCGACTTTTCACTAGCGAAATTCCGCCTTGAAGCTGATTTAGAGATAAACCAACTAACCGTACATTTTGTAGATGAATCTGGTATTATAAAATGCGTGGTTCACCTGAGTGGACCGCGGGCAATTATTTCTTCCCATGGTTCACCATCTGTATCCACCTTTAAGCTATTTACAAACTTGGTAGCAAAATTCAATCTTATTACAGTCTCGGATAAAAATATACTCAGGTTTTCAAACAAGGCAGTAATTTCTCTAAAATCTCACTAGTAATTAAAAAATAGTATTTGATTATGATTCTAAGTACTGCGGCGAATGATAATACTCAGAAATTGGTTTGTACTCATAATGATGTTACAATTTGTTTCGATTGCAGAGACTGGTGCCACCATTCGAACCTGTCTGGATGGTAACCCTTCTGACATTAACCAGACCTGCCGTACCCTAGAGGTCTCGTCCAAGACTATGCAAGCTGTTGGTATGTCTGGCGGTTTTCAACTTAAATCCTGCAATGCTTGCGACAAGGACAGCTGTAATGGAGCTTCAGCAGTGTCTTTCTCAATCCCGCTCGCTACTCTAGCACTCATCGCTACATATTTGTTCTGCAAACAATAATATGAGATAAGTTTCAAAGAAAGTGAACAATTATTGGTTTGGCAAACATACGATGTGTACTGCTTATAATACCAATGGTGCCAAAATTTCAACAGTCGACATTTTAAACAATTTTATGAGGTAGCTTTGTTGTAATAATTAAACTGTCCGCCTTGTCCTGGGTTTAAATCCTGGCCATTACACTACCGACGTGAACCCACTTTTTACACAAGCAATTTAGCTTAACTGAAGGGTAACGGAAAATATTAGTAATTTCAGTTACTAGTACTCTGTTACAAAAAAGGAGAAATTTTTATTCATTGGTAACACCGCAAAATGCCTTTCAACTCAACATAAGACCGTCCAAATGATTGTTTATTTGCTTTGTATATTTTTATTATTTAATGTTACTTAATATAAGGATTTATTACATATACGTTGTGTACAATATATAGTAGATATAACTGATATTCTCGAATTTCATTACGAGTACCAAAAGTATACCTAGTGTTAAATAAGTACTATGCCTCGAACATATTATATTTTGTGTAACAATAATATTTACTATAAATAATAACAGTTGTCCTCACCGAACACCGGTGATGTAGGCAAGCAAATGTGCCTCTAGACAAAGTGACATTCTATTAGCGATAAAGCCAGTGGAAACCTTCAATAATGTATTGGAATAACTACGAAAATTCAATCGAGTATAAGTGAGTCTTTGAACTCGAAATAAATGCCACATGTTCCATTGATAACAAATAGAAAAAGATTCGCTTCAAAGCGATTCCATTAATAGAATGTCGCTTTCAGGTCGGCCATCATTACCTTCTTACCCGCTCGGGTGTGTTATTATGTATAGTATCGTGTTTAAGGCACCTTACAATAATTGATAATTGGTACCTGGCAATGATTCCTGAATAAGTAAGATATATTATTAAATGATATTAATCTTAATAACAGAACCTATACATTGTTGAATATGTCATTCATTTGTTATGTATTTTGTGGTTAATACTGAGGTGATAACGAATTCATCTTTGCATATGAATTGTTAATTTTGAGGACTTTTGGCTACGAAGTAATGTAAATATAGCTTTTACGTAAATAATCACACATTGTTAACTGTTTTAATATACTGAAACTAGCATTTATGTATTCATATTTACTTAGCAGTTAAAGGCCGTCCTTTGTAAGGTGTGTGTGTGTATTTATTTTTAATAAAATATACGTATATAAAACCTGAAATAATTTTGAATCTATTGACCCACCAATATAAATTATTATTAAAATGGAGCCCATGGGGTTTCCACACGTAAAAAAAATAGGCATATGGCCATAGATTAACAGGGCCGTTCTTCATTTTGAAGTGAACTTACAGCCTATGATAAATTCCTGGTGGAAGGTAATAGGCTTATACCCTTTATGTGAAATCGTAAAACATAGTTGGTGAAATTCGGGTGATAATACACTCAGGCCTACCTAGTCAGGGATATACAGGTATGAGTATATGTATGAACAGTAATTAATTGCGTGTTAAGCAGTAAATATCCGGGCGAACAACGGACGAGGCTCTAGCACAGGTTTTCTACTCGGCAATGGCAGGCCAGAAGGCAGGTGCTTTCTTAAAAACGAACGAACCAATTAAAAATAATAAGCGGACCCCGGGCTCCAAAGTGTGAACTTTGAACGCAACCAGGAAATTGCTAGGAGGATGAATTGTAGATATATCTAAGAAAATCAAACTTCGCGTACCATCCAGGATTCCACGCAAACCAATCACAGAACTGTGGCCACCCTTAAGAAGAACTGTTCTTGGTGCTAATTCTCCCTATGCAAGGTTTTGCAGGGTGATAAATTGTTGCAGTCACCTAGTTGATATTCATTTCCTACAAGATTGGAAGTGAATATCAAGTAGGTGACAAACAAAAGACAATTTGCAGCTCCTTGCCAGAACTGGCTTAGTTTATTTTTGTTAGCAATGTAAGGTTTATATTTCTTTTTATCTTTGTAATATAAAAAAAAAACATGTGTTGTGTTGTAAAATTTTCCTGCTATTACTACTTTGTTCGAATAACCTTGTTACTGTGATGGTATGTAGCTTCTTTTTAATGTTTTTCATTGCATGTTGTGTCTACCTATAAGTAACTGTTACATTACGTATTGTACCTAGATATATTGCTACATGTACTGGAATGTATCTAAACAGTTGTTGGTGGATCTAAATAAATAAATAAAACAAAGTGACTAGAATGCGTACAAACTCTTTGTACCATAACATAATATATGTAGCTAGGTACACAACATTTTTTGGAGGCATTACATAACCACAGAGTAAATATACTATAGAGATAATATTATGTAAGTACTGAGTCGGCGATTAGGTCAAATATAATAACCTAGTCGGTAATTGGTACAAGGTGCTATTTTTTATTACAACGGCGGTTTGTGTAATAAATACCAGTAAAAACAGAAGTTAAATCTAAAAGACTAATCTTACTTACCGCACACAAGTAGATATTAAACCATTACGTATTTTAAGACACTCTCACGTGAAATATGATAATTGAATGTGATGAGTTCAACAATACAGGAACGAGAGCGGTTGACTCATCGACTGGTATGTAACGTGGGAAGCTGTGGAAAGAAGATGTTTACCAGAACGTTTCTGTTGTGTTATATATAACAAGAAAAATCTCTACAAATGATCAGCGCATACATGCCGATTACGATAGGTATGGTGACCACATATAGTAGTGTATATCACGGAGTGGTAGTGTCCACACCGAGGCGAGGGCTTATTCTAATACAAAACGAGTTTAGCTACTAAGAACAGACACCGTCCTAGACCACGGCCCATAATAACTGGCAAACTTCGTGAACAAACGTCAGAAAGTTCGCGCATGTGCACTATATGGAACAACCGAAAAAAAAACAACAAAAGGACTGATCAACCAATGACACGAGCCCTTTGAACCTGTGATCCGGTTTAAATTTTTTATGAAAGAAACTCCAAGCATCACTAGCTACATAGCCCGCAGCGCGATGATGTTTTGTTTTTGGACAAGTCCCTTCGTCAGTGTCCATGTTTCTTCAGCGTAAGTCCTAACAGGCATGCATGCACTTGTGGTAGAAACTTATTCACAATTGGTGACTGCCCTGTACCAATGTCCGTGAAACAGTTTTCTTAAGTTAAGTGTGCCCCTAAATACAGTTTTGTACGAAATTCTCAATGCGCGAGTTCTCTTTGCGCTTGATCAGTTTTTGCAGTTTAAGACTGACCGATCTACCACTTCTATCGCGAAATTTGAACGATGCCCGTTTTGAAATACATTAATTGTAAAGAAATTTGCAATAATGACATAGTTTCTGTTAACAAAACTTTTCACGTCTAGTTCTCTCGTTTACTGTTAGAATCGATCTACCTATTGGTTTCTTGACTACTGTCGAATTTAAAAAAAAATTCTTCATAGGTCTAGTTATGACCCCCTAAGTCCGAAATGACCACTGGTCAAGAAGTTTATATATATATATATATATATATATATATATATATATATATATATATATATATATATATATATATATATATATATATATGTATGTATATATGTATGTATGGTTCCACTTCCCCAAATTTGCGGCACTCTCACGGTTGCATTTTTGCCCCGATCGCTTTCAAACTGCGGTCAAAAATTGCTTGGGTGTAAACTTAGTTTAAGTTCGTGAACGGGTGGAATCCGGCCTAAGGGGACAGTAGGGCCACACTTTTGGTAAAATCAGTTTTTCCTCAAAATTTCACGTTTCATGAAAGATATTCGAACCGTTCTAATTTTATCCCATAGTATACATGAATACCAACAACTTTTAATTATAAACCTATAAGATTAAAACTTTAACTAAAAGTGGAGGGGGGAAAAACCAAATTTTTTCGGGAAAAAAATCATAACTTCTAACCGGTGAACATTCTTGCCGTTTTTAATCGATAGGCCAGT
This sequence comes from Cybosia mesomella, assembly GCA_946251805.1. Lineage (NCBI taxonomy): Eukaryota > Metazoa > Arthropoda > Insecta > Lepidoptera > Erebidae > Cybosia > Cybosia mesomella. The sequence continues at coordinate 10,440,938 of OX276406.1, forward strand.
TTTAAGTCTAAAATAAATGTCTGAAAAGTTTTTCGCCAAAAGTTACCGTTTTCGAGAAAAAAATTAAACATGTTAAAAATGTTACTGTGTTTACTTGTGTGTGTAAGTCCGTAGTTCTCTATATAAAATAATATTAATTGCTTCACGAAATCTACCTGTGCGTTCCCCCTGCGGGAACGGATTTTTAGAAGTCTTTTATTTAAATGTCAATGTCATTTTATAGCAGTTGCATAGGTCGATTAGACTCGAGAGACAATGGTCTAATTTGCCGTGCTCAGGTTATAAGTGACGACGATGATGTGAAATGAATGTGAATGTGAATGAATAATTGCACTTTTTTTTTTAACATGCGGAAATCCCTTCGGATACCCCCTGCCGTCCACCGGGGGCGGTTATGTCGTGCATCGACTAAAACCGCGCGGTGTCTTGCCCAAGTGTCCATTGCCGGGCACCCCGGGTAAGCCCTCGAAAGGATAACCCCAGGGTTACCGGCGGACCTTGGCCGCTACCGCGGCCTCGCCTGGTGGGGTCGGGTTTTATCCCGCGTCGATGAGTAGGTAGGTGTGTGTAGGACACACACGACACGCCTCCGCCACGGCCTGCTTCTGTAAAGACGGCGAGTCGGCCAACTGCCGTCCTCAGGCCCCGATCATAGAGGTCGGTAGTCCCGGGCGTAGACGAGTCTGCGGCGTCCTCGCCGCAGACTGCGGAACTCGGGGGGCAGGGTTCTCTCCCGCTCCCTCTCCGCCGTGTCTTTCGTGAGCATTACCTGCTTGCAGAAAGAGACGGCGGCGTGCCACTTAATCCCGTTGGAGACCACGGCGCTCATCATGGTCTCCAACGAGAGAACGTCCACGTCCAGGACCGCAACGAGATCCCGGCGTTGACTCGCCCACGCAGGGCACTCGACCATCGTGTGAAGCGCCTTGTCTTCGCCGGAATCCTCGCAGTGCTGGCACTGCGGCGTTGTCTCCCGGTGGATGCGGAATACTTAGATACTTACCGAAGCACCCGTGTCCGGTAAATATCTGGCACATCCGGTAGGAGAGGTCACCGTGGTGCCTCTCCAACCACTCCTTTATGATCGGCCTCACCGCCGCAATGGTGGATTCCCACCACCTTGGGTGCTCAAGTCGCACTCTCCCATGTCTCCATGAGTTCCCGGCGGAGCTGGAAGTGCTGAGCCCTGATTTCTCGGGGCTCCGGCCTATGGCCCCGCTCCAGCGCCTCCTTGCGCCATTGGTACAACAGCGCAAGGGCTCTCGCTTCCAGGTCCCATGGAGGGGTCCCAGCTAGGAGACATGCCGACTCGACGGAGATCGTGCGACACCCCCTGATGATAATTGCACATATCGTAAATTATTGTTGATTCACTTAGCAATGAGTAGGTACTGAGCAATGAATGAATGTACCTATGTATATATGTATAGAAACAAGCTAACAGAAACGAACTTTGGAATTAGCCGTCTAGACAGATCAATCGTATGGGGTAAGCAGGATGAGGGGGGTGAGGTAGCGTACTGAGTAGCCATACACTTACTCATTACTAACGATTCAGGGATTGTTCTTTAAAATTATTATTTAAAATCATCTTTTTTTAATTTTTTTGACTGTAAGACATTATCTAATTCAAAGAAGAATTTGATATTTCATCAATACTCGTACAAGGTATATTTTGTTATTTCGTTCAGGGATAAAAAAAGAGACAGAAAAAGAGGACGTTTGCGGATTTTTTAAGCTTTTTGTTTTCTTGAAATTTCTTCGAGATCCAAGATGGCATATGCGATTGGCTTAACAAAAGGTGGCGGATTTACAATTTTCAATAAAATACATATTAGGATCGTTTTGGAGGCTTTTGATCCTGAATTTATCGGAAATTACAATATAACGATATTTTTATCTTCAGTCAGGTATAAAATGTTAAATTTAAAAAGAAAATTGTTTGCAGTTTTGTTTCCTGAACCTATTAGATATGGACGGTGATCTATGAGTAACAACGTCTACCACACATAATGATTATACCATAGTAGGGCGTGAAAATATAACTTTTATTTATTATTATATCTAGCTTCAGCGAGCTTCTAGCTAGCGAGGAGATGATTGAAACTTGTTTATATTCGGCGCACGACGCTACGTTTACATTGTGTATGAATTGATATACCTTGAGTGAGCAGGATAGCAATATAGGGGATTCACAAAGAGGATATCCTAATCAGGAGTTAAGTAAATATTGCATAAATTAAGTAATTTAACAATAAAATAAATGTAACAACCCTGAGAAACTCTGAGATGTTCGCAAGTCGAGTGGGCCTGACGGCATATCGGCGATGGTGCTTAAGCAGTGTACTCCAGAGTTGTGCCCTGTACTTACACAGCTTTTCGCGCTCTCTCACTCCACGAGACAAGTCCCAGCTTCATGGAAGACCGCATTCGTGCATCCTGTGCCTAAGAAAGGCGATAGAACAGACCCGTCCAATTACAGGCCTATCGCTATCACCTCCCTCGAAGGTACTGAAGCGTGTCATTAACGTACAGCTCCTGGGATACCTTGAAGGAAACGATCTTTTGAGCGACCGACAGTACGGCCACAGTCGCTCTACCAGTGACCTTCTTGTGTATCTCACACACCGCTGGGCGCAAGCCATCTAGAGTCAAGGTGAGGCACTGGCGGTCAGCCTTTTTTTTTTTTTTTTTTTTTAACGTGCAGAAATCCCTTCGGATACCCGTACAGCCGGCCAGCGGGGGTGGTTATGTCGTGTCTCGACTAAAACCGCACGGTGTCCTCCCCAAGTGTCCGTTGCCGGGCACCCCGGGTAAGCCCTCGAAAGGATAACCCCAGGGTTGCCGGCGGGCTTTGGCCGCCACCGCGGCCTCGCCTGGTGGGGTCGGGTTTTATCCCGCTTCGGTGAGTTGGCAGGCGTGTGTAGGGCACACACGACACGCCTCCGCCACGGCCTGCTTCTGTAAGGACGGCGAGTCGGCCAACTGCCGTCCTCAGGCCCCGATCATGGAGGTCGGTAGTCCTGGGTGTAGATGAGTCTGCGGCGTCCTCGCCTGACTGCGAAACTCGGGGGGCAGGGTTCTCTCCCGCTCCCTCTCCGCCGTCTCTTTCGCGCGCCTTCAGCCTTCGGCCTTGATATGATGAAGAAGGCCTTCGATCGGGTCTGGCACAGAGGTCTTCTTGCGAAGTTGCCGTCTTATGGACAGCCCGAGGGACTTTGCGAATGGATCGCCAGCTTGTTGTCCAATAGAAGCATCCAAACCGTCGTTGACGACAGCTGCTCGGACATACACGCTGGTGTTCCACAAGGCTGCGTGCTGTCTCCGACCCTGTTCCTCCTGCATATCAATGGCATGCTGTCTGATGACTCCATTCATTGCTATGCGGACGACAGTACCGGGGACGAATTTTACACGGGCCGGACTAACATCCTTGGTCTTCACTGCGGAGCAAAGACGTCTTCTTTATAAGTCGCAAGTCCGGCCCCAGATGAAGTACTGCTGTCACCTTTTTGCCGGAGCACCTAGATACCAACTTGACCCGTTCGACTCGGTGCAAAGACGGGCGCTGAGGATCGTCGACAATCCCATACTTACAGGCAGTGTAGAACCTCTAAACCTTAGGAGAGATTTCGCCTCACTGTGTGTTTTCTACCGCCATTATAATGGGTGTGTTCAGAAGAATTATATGAAATGATGCCCACGGCCACATTCTATCATCGCACCGCTCGCCACAGACAGGGAATTCATCCTCACACGTTGCGACCAGAAACGGTGCGTACAGTTAGGTATGAAAGGCACTTTATTCCGCGCACCCTCAGGCTGTGGAATGATCTCCCTGGCGTGGTTTTCCCAAGCAACTACAATATATTAGAAGGTTTGTTTTACAGGGTCGGCAGCGCGAGTGTGACGCCTCTGGTGTTCCGCATGTCCATAGGCCACGGTAACCGCTTGACATCAGGTGGGCCGTGAGCTTGTCTGCCACCTGAGTGGTATAAAAAAAATGTACCTATGTCTAGATAGTGGCAGCATTTCGCAAGACAATAAAGGCGATGGACCACTGTATGTAGTTTCACTGTGTATTCTTAAAGAGTAAATTCATATAGAGGATGGTAGTAGTTTTTAATTTTACCTTTAGAGAGGTTTATATTTAACCGCTGGTAATATTCGAGTTTTTGGGAAAAAAAGAGGAGGGAATACTCCCTCCTGTACAAAGTAAAAAATTAAGGTGTCAAATAATTCCTCCCAGTGTTTTGTTACATATGTAATATGATTTTCATGTACAGGCTGTTAGTAAATTTGAAGAATTTTAACTATTGTTGTTAATTAATAAACGATCAGAATATAATAATAATTAAGCAGCCAGTCATTATCTCTTCATGAGACCAACGCAATACACAAAGGGTGTTCCGTTGGTCTAGATTTAGCCTTAAGGATTATAGCATATAGGACGAAGAACATACCTCTGCATTGGTAAGGCCTCCGCCTAAAGGTATTCTTCGTACAATGATCATAGATATAAGACAATGTTCTTTTATCTATACTATTATAGAATTGGAAATAGTTGTGTCTGTACATTGGAGATATTTCAAAAAAAGCGGCCAAGTGCGAGTCGGACTGGCCCATTAAGGGTTCCGTAGCAACAAGTAACATAATAATGTTTTTTTTTTAATTTTTATATTTGAGTTGATTGAATGAAAGGTAAATTGCGATTTACGATTTATGACGTATTAAAAAAAACTACTTACTAGATCTCGTTCAAACCAATTATCGTTGGAAGTTTACATGGTAATGTACATCATATTTTTTTTAGTTTTATCATTCTCTTATTTTAGAAGTTACAGGGGGGGGCACATTTTACCACTTTGAGTGTGTCTCCCGCGCAAACTATCCAGTTTAGAAAAAAATGACATTAGAAATCTCAATATCATTTTTGAAGAGTTATCCATAGATAAAAAATTTTTGAGTTTCAGTTCTAAGTATGGGGATCCCCAAAATTTATAGTTTTTTTTCTATTTCTGTGTGAAAATCTTAATGTGGTTCACAGAATACATCTACTTACCAAGTTTCAACAGCATAGTTCTTATAGTTTCGGAAAAAAGTGGCTGTGACATACGGACGGACAGACAGACAGACATGACAAATCTATAAGGGTTCCGTTTTTTGCCATTTGGCAACGGAACCCTAAAAATACGTGTGGTATGTTAAATGAAAGATTCTGAAACCAAAAAAAAACCGTAAAACTGTAATCACAGTCGTTACGTGAACAGTCATGCTGTAAGAACATTTATTTATCTCGAATATTATATCTCACCTCGGATTCAGCTGTCGAGTATTTAAACATTTTTACAAAATACTATGGCAGTCCATGCATCATAATTGATTAACATAAAAGAATTAGGATGAGTAAGAGAGCGGACCCCGGGCTTCAAAGTGCATCATAGTAGCAGCACAGCTTAACATAATGTAGCAGGTTTACGGTTGTGGAACATCAGAAGTCACGAAAAAAATTAACAGTTAAAAGCTTTCTACAGAACCTCCTGTGCATCAATAATGCATTTCATATGTCCGTATATAAGTAACTATTTTAATGAGACAACACATTTGTGGTGCCTGCGCTCAATGCGTTGCTAAACAATGGGGAAGTTGCTTTATATAATTGCTATTGTGTCACTTTGTGCAAACACTGCAGGCAAGTTACATCAATAATTTTAACTTTAAACATTATGCATAATTCATCATAAACCTTGATCATGATTATGGAATCAGAAATTTCATGAAATACAGAAAGAACTAAGAAATATTTATTTAATACAAGTAAATCACATAAATATCTTAATAGTAATTGCAAATTAATTAATAATAGTACATAAATAATCATTTTAATAACTAGTATGCCTCATGGTGGTATCAAAGGGGGTGCTTTTTGGGGCTGGTTTTCGACTTGAACCAATGTATTTGCGAAGTATCTACAGATGTCGAAGAGAGTGTACTTTTAACCGACTTTAAAAGTAGGTTCAGTGTTTGACCTGTATGTTTGTAAGCGATTTTCTCGCATTTGGTAGAACCAATTTTGATGTAGTTTTCAGAAAAGTATTGACATATTCGAGGTTTTAGTATTCTTAACTGACTTAAAAAGGAGGTATCTTTGTCCGTGATTAGGTATTCTGCGTTTGCTTGAACCGATATTAATGCGGTATTCAGAAAAATCATCTTCATGTTCCAGCGTTGTGTCCCGATTGCATCCGATTTACACCTCGGAGCCCTGGGTCCACTTTCCTGCATTTTCTTCTCCACTTCGCAAGATCGTTGACATACATTTTAGTGAGACCCAATGAATGCCCAAGATGCGGTTTTCAGAAACGTTTCTGTTACATTCTGGAGAAGGTTTTGGTATACAACAAATGGATACCCCGTGACGTCATCCACGTAATATATCGCATAATAACGGATCCACCGTTATTATGCGATATATTAGTTCAACTCAATCGATTTTTTTGTTTAACATTTTTTGATTTTTTAACTCACTAAAGAGGGAGAAAAACATACTTTTTTTATAAAAGAATAGAACCGACTTCAAAACTAAGAAAGGACTAAAAGTGAAAAACATGCGAAAATGCGCATTATACTTCTGTTGAAGTCGGTGCCAAATCTCGATGGTTTTGACGTTTCATAATGATGTCTACCCACATGTGCGTCACTACGGTTACACATTTCACTTAATGGCGCGGGTCCAAGCTAGTCTGGAAGCCGGTACACCTGCTGATTGACGTTTGAGGATCTTGTGCTAGTTTTTGGAAGGTCAGGCGACAGTTGCTCCAGTAAAGGCAATAAATATGAAACAAATTGTGGAAAGGAGTATAAATAAATAAATAAATATTCTGTGACATTCTACACAGCGCTCTCTAGACCCAAAGTAAGCATAGTTTAACTAGCTTGTGTTATGGGTTCTATAATATGGATAAGCATACTTATATTTTTTTTTTTTTTTTTTTTTATATTTAGTCCGTCCAATTGACTGTACCCCGCCTGATGGTAAGCTGAGGTAAAGTCCAAAAAGTAGTGGCCACCATTTCTAGAGATTGCACCTAGAATGGTGGCCCCTACCTAGACGGCCTCAACAGATGTTTTTTCACGCCCCGCTTAAAGAGCCCAGGATTGTAGGTAGAAGGGAACACGTGAGTGGGTAAAGCGTTCCAGTGCTTTATGGTCCGACAAAAAAAGGAGTCACCAAACCGCTTGGTTCGCGATGGTATCGATTGCACTGTATGAGGATGACACCTAAGTCCTGCACGTGTTGTTCGGGACAAGAAGGGAGAAGTAGGAATCAATTGGAATAACTCATCGGAACATTCACCATGGTAAATGCGATAGAATACTGCCAAGGAGGCTATATCTCTACGCAGCTGCAGAGATTCTAGAGAACTGGTGACCTCAGGACTATCAATGATCCGGACTGCCCGTCGCTGTAATCTATCGAGAGCGTCTAGTAAGTACTGAGCGGAGCCATCCCACAGGTGAGAACAGTATTCCACGCAGGGACGGATTTGAGTCTTATATAAAAGACACCGCTGCCCCGGCGTGAAAAACCGCCTCACCCTGTTCAGCACTCCGAGTTTACGAGAAGCTGTTTTAATAACGCTCTCAATGTAATTTTTATTATTGAGTTTGCAGCGAACATCCATACCGAGCATGTTGATACTGTCCTGCAGTGGTAGTGGTGTGTTCCGAAGAGTTGGGAGGGGAAGGAAAGGAGATACCTTTGCTGTAAACGCGCATGCCTGTGTTTTATTGGCATTGAACTCGACCAGGTTCTCAAATCCCCATTGGGAAATGTGGTCTAGGTCCTGATCGAGCTCAATGACAAGTTGCCGTCTTCTCTCCTCGATGTCAGTCTGCTTGGCCGCTGAATGTCCGAGATAACGCCCATGCAAAGTACTGTCATCTGCATAGCAATGTATGCTGCCCACGGACAGCATATCATTGATATGCAGAAGAAAGAGAGTGGGCGATAAGACGGACCCCTGAGGCACACCAGCATTAACCTGCATGAACTCAGAAGCCCGGCCGTCACAAAGGACTCGGATGCTGCGCTCATGCAGAAAACTGGCAACCCAGCTGCACAGTCGAGATGGCAGACCGTAGGTCGGGAGCTTGGCAAGAAGCGAACTGTGCCAGACCCTATCGAAAGCTTTGGCGATGTCAAGGCTGATAGCCAGTGACTCGCCATGCTTGTCCATAGCCTCACCCCAGAGATGTGTGACGTACGCCAGAAGATCACCCGTTGACCGTTTTGGCCTAAAACCATATTGCCGGTCGTTAATTATGGAGTGATCTTCTAGGTAACGCATGAGCTGTGCGTTAATAATGTGTTCCAACACCTTGCTGAGAACTGAGGTGACAGCTATGGGTCGATAGTTGCCCGGATCGGACCGATCTCCTTTTTTGGGGACCGGTTGTACGTTTGCCTCTTTCCAAGCCCCCGGGACCAATCCCGAGGAATAAGACAGGCGATACAGTCGCGTCAGCGTTGGAGCTAACTCCGCTGCGCATTTTTTAAGAACTACCGCTGGTATACCATCAGGGCCACTGGCTTTCCGGACGTCGAGTGACTGTAGTGCAGCGCGGACGTCGCATTGCCTGATACGAATATCAGGCATTGAGTGGTCACAAGTGACAGGTGTTGGCGGCTGCAAGCCAAAGTCGTCGATTCGGGAGTTAGCCGCAAAGAGGTTAACCAGCATATCTGCTTGCTCTTGCGGCTCGTGAGCCAGTGAACCGTAAGGGTAACGCAACGGGGGCAGCGAAGGCTGGCAGAAGTTGAATTGCACGGCTTTGGCCAGTCGCCAGTACCCACGGCTACCCGCGGGATGTGACATGAGTTGCTGACCAAGCCGTGCTATGCGCTGGGCATCCGCTCTGACGTATGCCCTCTTGCAGTCCTTAGTGGCCCTGTTATACGCCGCCTTGAGGTGCCCTGCATTCGGATCGCACTCGACTCGTGCCCTAGTCCACGCGCGGTACGCCGACCGTTTCCGTTGAACAGCATCAGCGCACTCGCGCCCAAACCAAGCCCGAGTTCTGCGGGCGCTGGTGACCTCAGTGTGTGGAATATAATATTCCATACCCAAGCTGATTTCACCAGCGACGGCAGAAGCACAATCCGATGGGTCCTTTCCATCAAAGCAGCGCTTCGACCACGGGACGGATGCGAAATAGTCTCGCATGCCGTCCCAATCCGCTGACGAGTAATGCCATAGCCGTCGCTTTATCACCATAGGTTGTGGAGGTGCAGTAACTGGCACGTTGGCGCAGACCAGACAGTGGTCGGAGGAACCCAGTGGAGCTCGTACCGAAACTCTGTACTGGGCTGGGTGGGTCGTCAGTAGAAGGTCTAGCAGAGAGGGCTCATGACTTGATATGTCTGGTATCCGGGTGGTCTGTTGTACTAGTTGAGTCAAGTCATGCGTCAGTGCGAATGCGTGGGCGGCCCGTCCCGCATGGTCAGTTTTGAGAGAGCCCATTCAGGTCTCGTGGTGGGCGTTGAAGTCTCCCAAAAATACCATTTCAGCGGTCGGAAACCGCTCCTGCGCAACATCTGCCGCCTGACTCAGGTGGTCGAAGAGTCGAGTTGTCTCGGTATCCCCGTGATGGGAGCGGTATAGGCACACGTAAACCCGGCTAGAAGAGCCATGGTCCACGTGTAGCCAGAGGACAGAAAAGGATGGGTCCTCTAGGCAGCGCAAGCGGCGACAACAAACATCCGCCCTGATATACACGCACACCCCGGCTTTTGCAAGGAAATTTTCCTCTACCACATAGCCGGGGTAGAGTAAGTAAGACGTATCTTCAGGGCGGCTAATTTGCGTCTCGGTGAGAAAAAACAGTGCCGGCCGTACCGTCTCAAGGTGATGGTGGACGGCTTGGAGGTTTGTATGGAGTCCACGAATATTCGTGAACTCCACCTCAAAAAGTGATGTGTTGGTGGGAGAAGAGTATGCCGCTGTCTTATGTACTTCATTTCTCATTTGCGCTGCCATAATTATCTTAATAGGAAGTGAAGGCGTGAAAAAAAGAGGAGACAGACGCCACAGCAGAGTTTGACAAAGCGCAGGGTTTGATATCGCCTATGGATGCATGGCATGGCGGTAGCCGACCCGCCGAACGGAAGGGTCCCCGTACCCTCTCGTGTGTGATCGCCGGACCCACCATCCGGTCACCAACTGGTACGACGAATCACATCGGGATTATGCGCGACCTGGTGGGGCAGCCTCCCGGGTTGGTTAGTCCCGGTTGGGCCCCTGTTCTATGCCGCGGGCGGCCAGCGGCACCACCGTTCTCCCTGTCAGGCGGGTCGACCCACGCCATCCACACTAGACTCCGCCAATACCCCACTGGTCCCACAACTGCTGTGTCGGCTGGGTCCTCATCCCCGGCTGTGGAGCTGCTGAACCCTGAACACAACCCAACCAATGTTGGGCTATTTGGAGGGTTTTCCACAGCTGCATGGTGGTACCAACCCGGACCATAATTGTTCCACCAGTTTCCAGAGCCATGTTGGCCGCGCCAGTGATTGCTAGATCGCGTGTCCGCTCTCCACGTGGGTCAGGTGTTCGACCCGGACGTATGGTTGGATTATAGAGAGCAAAAAAAAAATTGATTTGAAAATACATAGGTACATATTATACATAGAAAAAGTGGAGCCCAGGCTCCATACTGCAAGCTTTGGGTGCAACCGGGATTGGAGTTCTTAGTTAGTTAAATGTACATGCAAGTTGGTACACTGGTAGGTATTGTTCCCAATATTTAGTATTATAATACCACACCATTTGATATGCATCTATTAGTACCCATATCGATCATATCAATCATATAATGCATTAGTCAATGGAATAAAAGAATTTATAAATTCTTTTATTGCAATGACTAATGTCATAAGTCATTTGATGCTATTATAATGGCGATTCGTACCTTAGTTTTAATATTTATGCTATGAGCACTTATAAATTACAGAAAACAGTGTACTAATACTAGCATTATAATTAGTGGCTATGTTTGACGATGAAAGAGTAAATGAAAACAGAAAGTCTGTCAGAAATATGTTTGGAAATTTATCTGGTGGTAACAAACACCATAAAAAGGTTCATTTCTATACTAAATAAGAAAGAAATCGGAGAAGTATGATTGACTTTATAATTGTGGATGTAAGATTTAGATGCCGATATGCATCTGAGTTACGTAGACACACTACACTTCTTATAGAAAAAACCGCATCAAAATTCGTTCAATAATTTTTGCGTCCATCGCGAACAAACATATAAACAGACCAGAATACCGAAAAAATATTTTTGTGTTTAGAATCGTTCATTTAACATAACACAAGTATATTTTTATCTCCAATATTCAGACAGACTAAGTTACAATTTTATAATAGTATAGATATTTTATTTGAAATAAAAACCAAAGATCTACTTAATATACTCTAGTCAAGCGTGTAAAATAAATACTTTTTAATTTTTCAGTTCACACCTTGCAGTGTTATGTTTGCACAGACTGCACGTTACCTACTGAAAATGACTTGAAGATATGTGAATCAACAACAACGACCACGACTACGACCACGACTTCGACCCAGATTATTACAAATGCACCAACCGTAACAGGAGGTACAACAGAAGGTACAAATACAGTAACAGCTACAGGAGGTATCACAGAGGGTATAAATACAGTAACCGTTACAGGAGGTAGAACAGAGGGTACAAATATAGTAACCCTTACAGGAGGTACCACAGTGGGTACAAATACATTAACTGCTACAGGAGGTATCACAGAGGGTACAAATACAGCAAACGTTACAGCAGCTACCACTGAGGGTATAAATACAGCATCCACTACAGTAGGTACCACAGAAGCTATAATAACAGGAGGAGGAGGTAGAAAAAAGAGATACATTGATGATGATTCAACTGCCCACCAAGGATGTATTTGTCATAATGTAAGTAAACATAATAGAGACGATAACAAATTACTTGATCAGAGATAAACGGCTCAAAATTTAAGAAAGTACGATACTGCGAAGTTTGATACTGATAGTTGAGGTAGTGAAATCGTTTGAGTAATGAGTATAATAAAAATCAAAAAATGTAATCTATCTAATATAATTTCCAGGGAAAATGCGACTGCAATGGTAAATACACTTTATTGCATGCGGTTGACAGTATATCAATACCATTTGTATCTGCTACGTTTCAATGTTACAACCACACGCATACAGGTAACTTTTACTCAAAATCGGTGACGTATGAGGAATTCTGTGCAGTTCTTTATTTCACCTATTTTCTACTTTTCAGTTAATAAAGCAACAGTCATAGACCGAGGATGCCAGGAGGTCTCTCAAAATGCGACAGCATGCTCCGACCTTAATCTCGACTCAACCAATTGCAATTATTGTTCTGAAGATAAATGCAATTCGGCATTTGTTATGCAATTTTCAATTATCCTATTAATTTGCACATTACTGATATCGGTTATGTAAAATAGTCATAAACGAACGAAAAGTGAAAAAAAAATAAAGTGTTTTAGGATTCAGATGAGTCTTGTTATGTCTCAGACAATGCCAATAAAACGTGGTAGCCTCACAGCCCCTTTTGAACTGAAACCAAGTTGCAAGGGCTGAAATTCTGCTGCAAGCTCTGTACAGTAGTAGTACTTGCAGCAAATTTTGGCTGCCAAACGTCGTAACGTGCTTCCTACGGCAATGGGGTGAATGCCACCATTCCTCTTGCGTAGGGCACGTATGTTGTCACCATACAAGATGTTGATGATATCTACATCCACATTACCGGAGAGCATCAAATTTGCCGGAGCTGTCAGCTTCCTCAGAAGTGCATCATCAGCTTCCCCAGCGCTTGGACTTATCAACTCTGTAAGATACTGGGGAGTCAGGCCGTCGAGGCTGCCGGCAGATCCACTCCGGAAGGAGAAACGGCTGTGAAAACGTCCTTGGCAGTAAAACTGAGACAGTCATTGTCAGCATTTGTTGGTTCTGGGAAAGAGTGACCTCTCTTTCCCAGAAACACCCAATGCTGACACTGAGTCAGTCAGTATTACTTGACAGCACTGATGGCGGTGGATGCAGACCTGCGAGTGTGTAAGTGGTGGTGGTAGGTAGGTGTAGGTAAGGTGCCACCACATCGCTACTAAAAAATAGCCCCGAAGCTCCCCTTATATCACCTTCCTTATTTTATTTTATATAAATTTGGATTTGTTGCTTTGAAAGTTATCGGTATAAGGTAATTTTGAATAAAAAAGATGCGTACTTAGTGTTAAAACAATTTTCTTTAATTTGGGCTGTCAATTTTGTTTATGTACTATTTTTGTATGTAATATTCTATTGGGGAAGGTTAGCAGTTGTTCCCAGGCTGACATGGCGTTCGCCCGGTCGATACAATTGGCAAAATTATGGGCCACTGAAGGCCTAGCGCCCCGGAAAATTCTATTAAAAACCAGAACGGAATTTTTCATTGCACTTAAAGATTGCCGAAAGGGAATTTGGGAGGTATTGGGTGAGACTTGGCTACCCACTACAGGAATTATGGGACTTGGAAATACATTTTGATATTTATGGACTTTCAAGCCCTGCTCACCTTTGAACAGCGATCCTGGGAACAAAATGGGTACTTAAACTAATGGTAACTTATAGTGTATTATAATAGTGTATATTATAATACACTATATACAATGAAAAAATAATAGAAAATCTAAATATAAAAGTTCAATGTTGACGATTAAAGCGCCTGCGCCTTTGCATCTTATGAACGCGGGCCGACCATGCCACTCGCGTTGCTCCAAGGTAGCTTCGCAGTAGTACAAACGTAGACTGAGAATAAAAGGGGTGTTTCCTCGTGGCCAAACTAGCTTGCCAAATAACAGTAGTAGTAGTAGCCTGTGCGTGCTAATCTCTTCGGTGCTCACTCTGATAATTTAATTCTTTTTTTTTCCTCCACTTAAATTTGCTATTTATCCGCAGACCTGGGCTTGTAATATGTATGATGTAAATTAAAGAAATGTATAAGGTAAGCAAGTAATGTCACTGCTTATTTCAAATTTCTTACTTTTTTCTTGGATAAAAAAAATAAACTGCCCTTATGACAATATACCTCTTTTTTTTTTTTTTTTACGTGCGGAAATCCCTTCGGATCGGACAATATACCTAATATATCTTGCATAGATTTATTTTAGTAATATGGGCAATTTATTTATTTTATTATATTGTATGATATGATTTTAATGTTGAAAAAATATGACACTCCGATCCCATCGTCGGGACGGATGGGATGAAGACCGTGGGGGGGTACGTGTTGAACACGTAAAATAAAAAGCACCGACCAGACAGTCGCTCTTATTGTATACTAATAACACAAAATAGATATCCAATAATATTGCATTACATAAAAACCGTTACCTGCGCTGTCGCGCAATTATGTGTTAGGTACCATGGACGTTTCCTCATTGAACTAATTTTTAGTTAAAGATTTTAGATCGGAAAAAGAGAACATCTAGGACGGGACTCGAACCCGCGACCAGTCCCTTACAGGGGGAATGCTCTGACCAACTGAACCACCTAGACACGTCCCAGATATTCGAAATTCTCCGATACATTACTACGTCTTAAGGCGACGTTGGAGCCATCTACCGTAATTCTTGCGAACTACGGAAACAATGAATAACTTTAGTCATTTTTAAACATTGTTTTTTGATGACTCCGCCTAATTAATTCAATTAAATTTTTAAGCATTTTGTATGCTCACTTTTTTTCTAAAGATTTTAGATCGGAAAAAGAGAACATCTAGGACGGGACTCGAACCCGCGACCAGTCCCTTACAGGGGGAATGCTCTGACCAACTGAGCCACCTAGACACGTCCCAGATATTCGAAATTCTCCGTTCTCTGGAAATCTCTGAATTCCGTAGTTCGCAAGAATTACGGTAGATGGCTCCAACGTCGCCTTAAGACGTAGTAATGTATCGGAGAATTTCGAATATCCAGGACGTGTCTAGGTGGCTCAGTTGGTCAGAGCATTCCCCCTGTAAGGGACTGGTCGCGGGTTCGAGTCCCGTCCTAGATGTTCTCTTTTTCCGATCTAAAATCTTTAGAAAAAAAGTAAGCATACAAAATGCTTAAAATTTAATTGAATTAATTTTTAGTTTTTTGGGATCGTCATCATCATCATATCAGTCGTCGGAAGTCCACTGCTGGATATAGGCCTTCCCCCATCGACTTCCATTTCGACCGGTCTGTAGCGGCCTGCATCCACCGAGTCTGTCCACCTTGCAAGAGGCCTTCCTACGCTGCGCTTGCCGTCACGCGGTCTCCACTCAAGGACCTTTCTGCCCCAATGGCCATCGGTTCTCCGAGCTATGTGCCCTGCCTACTGCCACTTCAACTTGCTGACTCGCTCTGCTATGTTGGTAACTCTAGTTTTGTTGGATAATCCTATTTAATTATTTACCAAAAAGGATTACTTGGACAGTACTTAATATTCATTCCTAAATATACCTTCACATATCGGACACAGGTTTTGTTACAAGTTGTGTGTTAAATTTATGCACCTGAGTATACCACAATAATTATCCTATACAGATCATTAAATTTTGACGAGATCATGGTTAATTTTAATTAAATTTTTTGATGATTGAGAGTTGAGTTTTATTAAATGTAATTTAAATTCCAATCCTGGAAATGGCTAAACAATTTTTTTTCTTTATCCCACTAATATCATAAATGTGAAAGTTTGGATGGATGGATGGATATATGGATGGATGTTTGTTACTTAATCACGTCAGAACGGCTGAACGGGTCTGGCTGAAATTTGGTACACGGATAGATTTTAGTCTGGAATAGGACAAAGGCTACTTTTTATCCCTAGAATAGGTTACAATGGGAAGCGGGTACGGGATCAAAATTCCACGCGGGCGAAGCCGCGGGCAACAGATAGTTATAAATAAACGTTCATTAATTTTTTTTTAAATTCTATTAAAGAGGAACGGTTTAGTAAAGTTTCATTCGAAGCGTATAAAGCGTATATATTTTTCGATGAAGCCTATAAAGACGTGGGCGAGCCAACGCCTAGATCTCGTTGCGGTCCAGGGCGTGGACGTTCTCTCGGTGGAGACCATGGTAAGTGCAGTGGTCTCCGAGGGTAGCAAGTGGCACGCTGCTGCCTCTTTCTGCAAGCAGGTAATTTGCCCGAAAGAGGCAGCAGAGAGGGAGCGGGAGAGAACCATGCACCCAAGTTCCGCAGTCTGCGGCGAGGATGCCGCAGACTTGTCTACGCCCAGGACTACCTCCATGATCGGGGCCTGAAGACGGCAGTCGGCCGACTCACCGTCTTTACAGAAGCAGGCCAAGACGGAGGCGTATCGAGTGTGTCCTACACACGCCTGCCTAATATCCGACGCGGGATTTAAGCCAACCCCAAAGGAAGGCCACGATGACGGCCGAAGTCCTTAATATATTCTACACTAGCTGATAGCCGCAGCTCCGACCGCGCGGGAGTCGGCTATCATTTTTTGGTTATATCTCCGGTTCTACTTAGCTTCGGCAGATTTTAAGACCTTTAAAAAATTGCATCAAAATCCGTTCAGTAATTTTTGCGTCCATCGCGAACAAACAATAATATTTGCAATGATGGGTACATGGTTCTCTATATGCACAACTTTTGACATGTTCACTTCTCTAATTTAATTTAATTTTTATCATTTTTATTTATTTTTTGATGCAATATAATTTTATCAATTAATTCTTGACATCATAATTAATAATGTATTATTTAATATTTTAATTTTATTTGATTTGTTTTTTTTTTAGCTTATGATTTTGTTTTATTTGTTGTTTGTTGTTTTAGTTTAGTTGTTTTTATTTTAAGTTTGTAATTTTCAATACAATGTAATTTTTTTATGAAATAAAATAAATGAAACAGACAAGAAATCATCGTACTCCAATGTACAGTCGCAACTAATTTACATTTCATAATAGTATAGATGCGAAATGTGGGAGAAAAGAAACAAAAATTAACATACGATTTTTGTTCATATTTCTAATTAAAAAAAAGTTAACTGCACAGTTGGTAAAAAACAAATGAGTTGTTTTTTTTCTTCACCGTCTATTAAATAAATAAATAAATAAAAATAAAATAAATTCAATAAAAAATTTAGAAATTTTGTTCTTCGTATATCTCGTGTCTTTAGTTATATAATTATACATATTTGACCGTAGATTTTTGAGTAAGTTTGTCGCGACTCAATAAGTAGTCTCACTTTCTACATTGTGGATCCATAATCGAACTTTGTCGCTGGTCACAAGTATAATATGAGTTACATTCAAGTATCGTTATGTGGATTTATACTTGCATTATTTAATTATAAGTCAATCAGAAGTAGAATTAAATTAATTTCTTAGGAATGGAGGAAGTTGATTTTATTCGTCTTCTAGTTTCTGTTAATTAAGAGCGCGTTTTTTATTAAAAAATATTTCGATGAAAACATAAACATAACATAACTTCACGCCTGTATCCCCGAAGGGGTAGGCAGAGGTGTATTACACACCCACGATTCGCCGGTTATGTTAAGGTCCCAATGTAATAGGGGGCCAGCCTATTTCGATGAAGTGTAGAGCTTAATGTCTTTCACACTAATTTCAACATGAAAACACCGAGCATGATATATCTACGGCGTGCCCCAGGAAAAGTTGACCTGTTGTAAAATCCTAGGGTACTCTGGGGTACACCTGGGTACATCTGGTGGTATCCTGCTGTTTTAGTCGGTTGAAGCTCGACATACTCAGTTACCCACCTCACTATTAGCTTCGGTGAGGTAAACCTGAAGGGCCTTACGCACGTAAAAAAAGGTAATTATTATATGTATTACAACATGGCTTCATTAAACATTTAATGAAGCCACGGTTTTGTACCAAAAACCATGAGTTTGTATCGGAAAATTACTGGGTATCGTCAAATTGGCTATCGTCATTAATATAACGTGTTTCAAACATATTTCGCTAATGCTTAGTTATCGAATGAAAGTACTTCCATCGATATCAAACTCAGATAATCAAAAAGAACGTTTATCTATATCCTTTTTTTGCACACGGAAAAAACTATTAGTTGAATTTCTGAATGTTGATTTCTTAACAGTTGAGTCTACCATAAATTGCGTTACGACAACCGTAGTACTACATTCAATACAACAAATAAAAAAAAGTTGTTTTTTTTTTGTTGTTACAACCAAAAAAATGGGTTAGCCTAACATATTTTTTCATGTATAATCGCATAGCGGTCAATTTAACTAATAATTCGGTAATTTCAACATAATGTTAAGTTGAATCAGCAAATGAACTTAGTCAAATTTACAAAATTGATTCAACTATTTTCAAATGTTCCAATCAACTATACGATTAGTTAAATTAACTAGTGTGATATAGTTGTAAACACCTAACATTTCGTTACAAAGTAGAATCAACAGATACATTTAGTCAAAATAACAAAAATATTTTAACCTTTTGCTAGAAATTTAAAACAACTAATAAATAATATTTAAATCAACAATATTGCATAAGTAGAATTAGCAAGCGAACATAGTTAAATTTACAAAATTTATTCAACTATTTGCAAACGTTTTAAACAACAAATTAAATTGGTAAAATAACCTATTGTGAATAGTTGTAAACACCCAACGTTTCATTACAAAGTAGAATCAACAGATACATTTAGTCAAAATAACAAAAATATTTTAACCTTGTGCTAGAAATTTAAAACAACTAATAAATAATGTTGAAATCAACTATATTGCAAAAGTTGAATTAGCAAGCGAACATAGTTAAATTTACAAAATTTATTCAACTATTTGCAAACATTTTAAACAACAAATTAAATTGGTAAAATAACCTATTGTAAATAGTTGTAAACACCTAACGTTTCATTACAAAGTAGAATCAACAAATACATTTAGTCAAAATAACAAAAATATTTTAACCTTTTGCTAGTAATTTAAAACAACTAATAAATAATGTTTAAATCAACAATATTGCATAAGTTGAATTAGCAAGCAAACGTAGTTAAATTTACTAAATTTATTCAACTATTTGCAAACGTTTTAAAAAACAAATTAAATTGGTAAAATAACTATTGTGAATAGTTGTAAATACCTAACATTTCATAACAAAGTAGAATCAACAGATACATTTAGTCAAAATCACAAAAATATTTTAAAATTTTGCTAGAAATTTAAAACAACTAACAAATAATGTTTAAATCAACAATATTGCAAAAGTTGAATTAGCAAGCTAACGTAGTTAAATTTACAAAATTTATACAACTATTTGCAAACATTTTAAACAACAAATTAAATTATTAAAATTAATATTGTGAATAGTTGTAAACACCTAACATTTCATTACAAAGTAGAATCAAGAGATACATTTAGTCAAAATAACAAAAATATTTTAACCTTTTGCTAGAATTTAAAACAACTAATAAATAATGTTTAAATCAACAATATTGCATAAGCTGAATCAGCAAACGAACGTAGTTAAATTTACAAAATTTATTCAACTATTTGCAAACATTTTAAACAACAAATTAAATTGGTAAAATAACTGTTGTGAATAGTTGTAAACACCTAACATTTCATTACAAAGTAGTTTGAATTCTCTCGACTGTCTATGGTCTCCATCATCAGACCTGTAATGGCACTTATAACCCATATAGGAGCAAAGTGCTCATCAATATAAATGAATTAAGTCCAAACACAAGATAGCTACTGTGAACCGTTGAGGAGTTCCCTTAACTGTCCTTCGTCTTCATCATCAGACCCCTAATGACAGTCACAATCTATCTAGGTGTAAAGTTCTCATCAATACAAATTAATCACTCTATCTATTAAAAAAACCGCATCAAAATCCGCTGCGTACCTTACCTACCTACCGAACTAGTTTTAAAAATCTAAGTTTACCTACATAAGTATGTAGGTAGGCGCGTTTTCTTTGATAAACCGACCGACACTTGCCGACAAGCCACGCGGCGCGGGGCGCTTTTTTGCTAAGGTGGTTCTTTCCTTTCTCGCTCTCTCTCCGCCCTGCATGCTCACGCAAGAACAGGATGTGTGCAAGCGCATCGCGGTAGGGGTAGGGAGGGGTATGGCGGCCGCGCGTCAATCTGGCTGGCGTCATCTTTCATTCCAATTTCCAAAAGCGAAGCGATTAGTCGGTGGCAGTGCGTGTGTGTATAAATAAAAAAATTAAAAGTGGCGTAATTGAAAAAAATTATAGGTGAATTTAGATCACTAAACTCACCTTTTATTTTTAAACGTTGATAGATACTTTACGTGTCTAAATATGGAAGATTTTGAGAAATCTCTGGTGGCGGTGTATCTCTAGGAATGGAGATTTTCTGATGAGACTATTACATTTTTTTGTGGTAAGTACCTACCTACTTTACTACCTAGATAGGTACCATGAAACGCCATTGTTTTATTCAATTAATTTACTTATCTTACCTACTTACTTACTTACTGTCTGATCATGATGATATCAATGAAGCTAAATTAGTAATTTATCTACAAGTAGGTAGGCAAGTAACTACATAAACCAGCACTGAGTAGGTAGGTACCTAGAATGAACAAGAGGTAATACGTAAAATTAACCTAGATTTTAGGTAGTTTTTAGGTACCTACCTACCTAGTTAATTTTCATAGTAAACTAGGTACCGAGATCGCGTACCTACCGACCGAAAGTAAGTAAATAATATTTTACCTAGCCTAAATAATATTTTTGTTTTGTTTTTCAGATAATGAAATCACTGTAGACCTACTGGCAGATATACAAGATACAGATTTAAAAGAATTAGTGCCGCATGTAAAAGAGAGAATATTGTTCAGAGTCGGCGTAAAGAAACTATAAAAAATAACACATGTAAGTAAACCTATCTATACCTGTATTATTTTTATTTTGAATTTTAATCTTACCTGATAGAAAGTGACGATGTGGCTGACCTAGGAGGTAGGTAGATACCTGGTAGTCTTCAGGGGAAACAAGCTGGCAGTGAGTGCCAGTGCTTAGCGGTTCTTATTATCTACCTTACCTACAGCAACCTATCAAGGGTACCTATTTATTTATTTAGGTACTTACCAAGTTATGGAATCACTAACGAAATGTAGTATCAAACACATCACATAATGTTATTTTAACAAAAAAACAATGTTATTTTTAACCGACTTCAAAAAAAGGAGGTTTCTCAATTCGATCGTATAGGTAGGTATATATATTTTTGTATGTTTGTTCGCGAATAACTTCGTCGTTTATAACCGATTTCGATGATTTTGTTTTTGTTGGAAAGAACATATTCCGTTTGTAGTACCATGATAAGGAAACGAAGTTCTGAGGATAACATCCCAGAGAAATCGAGAGGAACTTTCGAAAATCGTAGGGGCGACTAGTGCATTTGATAACAATTTTTTTATTAAGCCCTACAATTTAATGAAGGTTCAAAGTCGATCTGATGATGGAGCCGAAAGACAGTCGAGGGAACTCCTCAACGATTTACAGCAGTTACCTTGTGTTTGGGTTTGATTAATTTTTATTGATGAGAACTTTACACCTAGGTAGATTGTGACTGTCATACCAGGATCTGATGATGGCATCCCAGAGAAATCGAGAAGAACTTTCGAAAATCGTAGGGGCGACTAGTGCGTTTGATAATTTTTTCATTAAGTATTTTAAAGCACTACAATTTATAGGTTTAAAGTCGATCTGATGATGGAGCCGAAATCAACTTGAAGTCGGCTTCTGAAGTTTTTTAAACTTTAATTAGGTATAAACTTTAGATTAAGTTACCTTAGTTACTTAGATTAAGGTACTTATCACCTAGGTAGGTAGGTAGGTATAACCCGTGCGAGTGCGACTTAACTTGAGACTTTGCTGGAATGCGACCCCTCTCCCGCATGCTCCGCGGCACTCCGCACTTGCCTTCTTGCGGTCAATATCGATAGTACCTATTAGTGTAGTTATACATTTTTATTAGTCATTTTAAATCATTCGATGATATATCTACTTCTGTTGCGTTTTTGTTGTTGACTTCACAGCGTGAAGTCTCTTGTTAAATCGCACGGGCTATAGGTAGGTAGGTACTTCATCATCATCATCATCCATAGCCCGACTTCACCCACTGCTGGGTATAGGCCTTCCTTAGTTTGTGCCATCTACCACGATCCTGTATATATATGGTAGGTACTTACTTATAGCAAATTAGAAAATCTAAAGTTTTAACTTGGTTTATTATTTCACAGGAAACAGCATCGGAAAGCACAAGTTCTGCTCCTGCAAGTCCTACAACGTGCTCTAGTATCTAGTTTTCCAACGGTGTGTCATATAATTTGTTATGGAGAAGTCTACTGCAAGATAAAACAATATTTTTTAACAGATAATGAATGACAGTAATAACTCGTTACGTAAATTGTTTAATCCTCTATTTATACAAGGTGTATCAAGATATGGCCTGAATACTTCGGGGGGTTATAGTACCCTTCAATATGAACAACTTTTGCAATGGAACCAACTCGTTAGCGCGAAAAAAAATCAGCTGTTCCATACAAAAGTTCAATAGCTACTAGCTAAACAGTAGGTATGGAACAGCTGTTTTTTTTCGCGCTAACAGGGTTGATTCTATTGTAAAAGTTGTTCATATTGACGGGTACTATAATCCCCAGAAGTATTCGTGAAATGTCTTTATACAC
This sequence comes from Cybosia mesomella, assembly GCA_946251805.1. Taxonomy (NCBI): domain Eukaryota; kingdom Metazoa; phylum Arthropoda; class Insecta; order Lepidoptera; family Erebidae; genus Cybosia; species Cybosia mesomella. The sequence continues at coordinate 10,463,725 of OX276406.1, forward strand.
AATGTAGATACTTTCATATTATGTTTTATTTATTAGATATTTTCTTGATTATTATGTAAAAGTTCTTATTGACGGGTACTTTGTTATTTAAGGGTAAATAAAATGTTTTTTTCTTAATAAATCTATATTTTTTATTTATTGACTATAATTAGATTTCCTTTTCATGTAAGATAAGTATTTTGATGAAAGTGTATTGTAGAATAAGCCTGCATTGATTTGTACCTTAATCTGAAATGTAAAAGTATTTGTTTGTACAGAATTTGATATATTATGATGTTTGTAAAATCAATCTGCATTATTGCAGGTATATCTATTAAATTACTTGTTTTTGGTAAAATCAACCTGTATTTATTAGTAATATCTACCTACAATATATGTAATATTGCAGGTAGATATTACTAACAAATTTAGTTAAAATTACTTGTTTTTGGTAAAATCAACCTGCATTTATTAGTAGTATATAGTAGTAGTATCTACCTACAATATTACATATATTGTAAAAAAAAAAAAGGTACATTTTTTACATTTTTTTTACATTTGTAGACTATTTTATTGTGGCAATACAGCATGCTGTATTTTCGTGTTTGGGTGATAAAGATATAGATTATTTTAAATAAAGATACATCTATAGGTAAATAGTAAAATTAATTACCACGGTAAATCAATTAGAAGATAAGATCAATTATGAAAAATTTTAATGACTAATGTGTGTGGTTGAAAATAATATGAATATCAAAGGTAGTATAACCATGCTGTACGTACAGCACGATTGAATTAAATAAATATTCTAGGATATTCTACATAGTGTCATTTAGACCCAAAGTAAGCATAGCTTAAGTGGCTTGTGTTATGGGTTCTATAATGCGAATAAACATACTTAAACATTTTTGAAAATACATACATTTCCATGATTTTATATATAGAAACGCACAGACTAATGCAAATATACATATTCATGCATGTAAATATTTGCACTAAGCAGGAATCGAACTCGCGACCTCTGAGTTAGCCGTCGAACACTCTACCCCTACGCCACAGCCGCTACTTACCCGCGGAAAACCACATCTACCTTCATATCATCCTTATCCAGCAGTTAGATGTATTCGTTTTTTTTTTTTTGTTGGTGGAGTGCCCTGCGTGGGCGAGTCAACCCCGGTCTCTAGCTGGAGACCATGGTGAGGGCCGTGGTCTTCGACGGGAGCAAGTGGCACGCCGGCGCCTCTTTCTGCGAGCAGGTAATGTGCGCGAAAGAGACGGCGGAGAGGGAGCGGGAGAGAACTCTGTCCCCCGAGTTCCGTAGTCTGCGGCGAGGACAACGCAGACTCGTCTACGCCCGGGACTACCGACCTCCATGATAGGGGCCTGAGGACGGCAGTTGGCCGACCTGCCATCCTTACAAAAGCAGGCCATGGCGGAGGCGTGTCGTGTGGGTCCCTACACACGCCTGCCAACTCACCGACGCGGGATAAAACCCGACCCCACCAGGCTAGGCCGCGATGGAGGCCAAAGTCCGCCGGTATCCCTGGGGTTATCCCTTCGAGGGCTTACACGGGTGTGCACGGCAAAGGATTCTTGGGGAGGACACCGTGTCGTTTTAGTCGGTCCGATTCCGACACGCCCACCTCATCGTTGGCACCGATGGGGTGAAGCCCGTGGGGGTTTCCACACGCTGCACGGAAAAAATTAATTAGTTGAATCAACCTTAATTCAACCGATTTTTTGTGTTAATATAGCACCTACATTGAAAATTTGTTGAATCAAACAAACAAGAATTGTTGCTTGTAAAAGGTAAATTTAACCAAACCAAGTGAAGTTGTTTTAACACTGTCTTGAAATGGTAATATTAACTAGTTTAATAATAGGTTGCCAGTACTTTCAACTTTTCAACTATTTTATTTTGGTTGATATAGCACCTACCTTTAAGATTTGTTGAATCAACTAATCTGAAATATGTTGCTTGTAAAAGGTAAATTTAACCAAACCAAATTAGGTTGTTTTAACACTATTTTGAAATCGTTATTTTTACTATAATAATAAACCTGTATTTTTAAGTATATGGTGCTAAGTTGTAACTACTACTTATCTTAATGTAGAATCGAAACGTAGCAATAGGTTAGAATAACCTAAATTTGGTGGTAAAATTAACCTACGTATATTGGTCTTCTTAACTGTTTTGTAAATGTAGTATTGACATGTGCAATTAAGTTGAAGTTACCTAATTTTTATGATAAAGTGAACCTGTATTTTTAGGTTGAAATAACTTGTGGTGTTTTGTTAAATGAACCTCTGCTTTGTGGTAAAATCTACCTAGATCGTAATAGTATTTTTGACAAATGTGTAATGTAGAATCGACATGTAGCAATAGGTTAGAATAACCTAAATTTGGTGGTAAAATTAACCTGCGTATATTGGTATTCTTAACTGTTGTAAATGTAGTATTGACATGTGAAGTTAAGTTGAAACTACCTAATTTTTATGATAATCTTAACCTGTATTTTTAGGTTGAAATAACTTGTGGTGTTTTGTTAAATTAACCTCTGCTTTATGGTAAAATCTACCTAGATCATAATAGTATTTTTGACAAAAGTGTTATGTAGAATCAACATGTAGCAATAGGTTAGAATAACCGAAATTGAGTGGTAAAATTAGCCTGTTGTAAATGTAGTATTGACATGTGACGTTTAGTTAAAATTACTTGTTTTTGGTAAAATCAACCTGCATTTATTAGTAATATCTACCTACAACGTATGTAATATTGTAGGTAGATATTACTAATAAATTCAGTTAAAATTACTTGTTTTTGGTAAAATCAACCTCTATTTATTAGTAATATCTACCTACAATATTACATATATTGTAGGTAGATACTACTAATAAATGCAGGTTGATTACTTGTTTTTGGTAAAATCAACCTGCTTTTATTAGTAGTATCTACCTACAATATATGTAATATTGTAGGTAGATACTACTACTATATACTACTAATAAATGCAGGTTGATTTTACCAAAAACAAGTAATTTTAACTAAATTTATTAGTAATATCTACCTACAATATATGTAATATTGCAGGTAGATATTACTAACAAATTTAGTTAAAATTACTTGTTTTTGGTAAAATCAACCTGCATTTATTAGTAGTATATAGTAGTAGTATCTACCTACAATATTACATATATTGTAGGTAGATACTACTAATAAAAGCAGGTTGATTTTACCAAAAACAAGTAATCAACCTGCATTTATTAGTAGTATCTACCTACAATATATGTAATATTGTAGGTAGATATTACTAATAAATAGAGGTTGATTTTACCAAAAACAAGTAATTTTAACTGAATTTATTAGTAATATCTACCTACAATATTACATACGTTGTAGGTAGATATTACTAATAAATGCAGGTTGATTTTACCAAAAACAAGTAATTTTAACTAAACGTCACATGTCAATACTACATTTACAACAGGCTAATTTTACCACTCAATTTCGGTTATTCTAACCTATTGCTACATGTTGATTCTACATAACACTTTTGTCAAAAATACTATTATGATCTAGGTAGATTTTACCATAAAGCAGAGGTTAATTTAACAAAACACCACAAGTTATTTCAACCTAAAAATACAGGTTAAGATTATCATAAAAATTAGGTAGTTTCAACTTAACTTCACATGTCAATACTACATTTACAACAGTTAAGAATACCAATATACGCAGGTTAATTTTACCACCAAATTTAGGTTATTCTAACCTATTGCTACATGTCGATTCTACATTACACATTTGTCAAAAATACTATTACGATCTAGGTAGATTTTACCACAAAGCAGAGGTTCATTTAACAAAACACCACAAGTTATTTCAACCTAAAAATACAGGTTCACTTTATCATAAAAATTAGGTAACTTCAACTTAATTGCACATGTCAATACTACATTTACAAAACAGTTAAGAAGACCAATATACGTAGGTTAATTTTACCACCAAATTTAGGTTATTCTAACCTATTGCTACGTTTCGATTCTACATTAAGATAAGTAGTAGTTACAACTTAGCACCATATACTTAAAAATACAGGTTTATTATTATAGTAAAAATAACGATTTCAAAATAGTGTTAAAACAACCTAATTTGGTTTGGTTAAATTTACCTTTTACAAGCAACATATTTCAGATTAGTTGATTCAACAAATCTTAAAGGTAGGTGCTATATCAACCAAAATAAAATAGTTGAAAAGTTGAAAGTACTGGCAACCTATTATTAAACTAGTTAATATTACCATTTCAAGACAGTGTTAAAACAACTTCACTTGGTTTGGTTAAATTTACCTTTTACAAGCAACAATTCTTGTTTGTTTGATTCAACAAATTTTCAATGTAGGTGCTATATTAACACAAAAAATCGGTTGAATTAAGGTTGATTCAACTAATTAATTTTTTCCGTGCAGCGTGTGGAAACCCCCACGGGCTTCACCCCATCGGTGCCAACGATGAGGTGGGCGTGTCGGAATCGGACCGACTAAAACGACACGGTGTCCTCCCCAAGAATCCTTTGCCGTGCACACCCGTGTAAGCCCTCGAAGGGATAACCCCAGGGATACCGGCGGACTTTGGCCTCCATCGCGGCCTAGCCTGGTGGGGTCGGGTTTTATCCCGCGTCGGTGAGTTGGCAGGCGTGTGTAGGGACCCACACGACACGCCTCCGCCATGGCCTGCTTTTGTAAGGATGGCAGGTCGGCCAACTGCCGTCCTCAGGCCCCTATCATGGAGGTCGGTAGTCCCGGGCGTAGACGAGTCTGCGTTGTCCTCGCCGCAGACTACGGAACTCGGGGGACAGAGTTCTCTCCCGCTCCCTCTCCGCCGTCTCTTTCGCGCACATTACCTGCTCGCAGAAAGAGGCGCCGGCGTGCCACTTGCTCCCGTCGAAGACCACGGCCCTCACCATGGTCTCCAGCTAGAGACCGGGGTTGACTCGCCCACGCAGGGCACTCCACCAACAAAAAAAAAAAAACGAATACATCTAACTGCTGGATAAGGATGATATGAAGGTAGATGTGGTTTTCCGCGGGTAAGTAGCGGCTGTGGCGTAGGGGTAGAGTGTTCGACGGCTAACTCAGAGGTCGCGAGTTCGATTCCTGCTTAGTGCAAATATTTACATGCATGAATATGTATATTTGCATTAGTCTGTGCGTTTCTATATATAAAATCATGGAAATGTATGTATTTTCAAAAATGTTTAAGTATGTTTATTCGCATTATAGAACCCATAACACAAGCCACTTAAGCTATGCTTACTTTGGGTCTAAATGACACTATGTAGAATATCCTAGAATATTTATTTAATTCAATCGTGCTGTACGTACAGCATGGTTATACTACCTTTGATATTCATATTATTTTCAACCACACACATTAGTCATTAAAATTTTTCATAATTGATCTTATCTTCTAATTGATTTACCGTGGTAATTAATTTTACTATTTACCTATAGATGTATCTTTATTTAAAATAATCTATATCTTTATCACCCAAACACGAAAATACAGCATGCTGTATTGCCACAATAAAATAGTCTACAAATGTAAAAAAAATGTAAAAAATGTACCTTTTTTTTTTTTTTTTTTTATCGTGCGGAAATCCCTTCGGATACCCCCTCGCCGGTCAGCGGGGGCGGTTATGTCGGGCTTGAACCGACTAAAACCGCACGCCGTCTCGGGTCTACAGACGCCGGCGCCGGGGTGTAAGGTTGCCCATAGAGCATATCCCTCGCACCCCGACTGACCCTGGGCCATCTCCACTTGCGAGATGGCCCCCTCGGATTTGGGAACCACGGTGTCCCCGTCTTGCCCCGGTTTAGGGGAGGGGCGCAATTGAAAGGTAAGGCTGCAGGCACTAACACAAATCATACGAAATGAAGTATAAAAGTAAACAGACAGACAACCTCTACATGTCGTCGAGAAATCGTTTGCATGGATGCAGCATTTGCAGCAGATACGCTGATATATTCCGTTACGCACCATTCTGACATACTAATGTCAGAATGGTGCTGACATACTAATGTCAGAATGGTGCTGTGGCTGTGAGCTTCAAGAACGCTTCAAATACCTAAATTCTGTTTTTATAATGGTCTCGTTACTATGACTTCAACTCGCCTGATGGTAATATAAAGGTGAAGGCTCAGGAATGAGGGTCACGATTACAGACACCGATAATTCTACAATGATGACCCTTAGCTTGACAGCCTCTTCAGATGCTTTTTACGCCATGCTTAAAGGACCCGGGTCTGTAGGAAGAAGGAACACGTGTGCTGGTAAAGAATTCCTGGTCTTGGTGGTACGGCAAAGAAACGAAATACGGAAAAAGTCATAAAAATCTCAAAAAAGTCATATCTCTTACCGCGGTAGCCTAGTGGTATGGGTAATGGACTGCTGAGACGAGGTCTCGGATTCGATCCCAGGTTTTACCATGGCACACACCAATGACTTTTCGATGCTTTTCGAAGTTATGTGTGTATTTATCGCAGGTTTATAAGTGCCCGGTTAATGGCAATAGGCTCGCCACCTATTACTTGGGACCTAAACATAAACTGGCGAAATGTGGGTGCTAGCACCTCTGCCTACCCCTTCGGGGATATAGGCTTGAGTTTATGTTATGTTATGTCTTACATATATACATACATACCTATATGGAGTCAAATAGTAGGCTAGTTTCCAGTGGGGTAGACAGAAACAACATCTCTCTACTTGCTACCAGGTGGCAAAAGAATTACATTACTTGCTACGACTGACTATACGATCCTGGCATACGCCTTTCTATATCTTAATATAAGGCGTAAAAAATATATCTTAAGTATATGATATACAACGTGTCCCAAAATTCAATGTAAAGCCGGCATCGGAGCATGGACCTACTCATGACTACTCGGGAAAAAAAATGTATAACTCTTTTTTTTTAATTACAGAGACTTTTATAAATTTCATCGAAATTCGATACCCATTATGCTATTTTCAACTACCATGACCACTATTTTTGATATATTTTGTGCATTAGCAACCTAAGAAGGACGGTTATCTACCACAATTCTTTAAAATTACAGAAAGTCTGTAGTTATTTTACAAAAATCAGTCAAAACATTTTTTTCTTATAATTTTCATAGATTTTTACATTCTATGCACTTTCTATAGTCTGGGTTAAAAAAAAAGTATGGACACTACCATGGCAAGTTTTATTAAAAGTTGGCGCAACTAACCGAGATTCCAAAATGGTAGGATACTCTGAACAACAATCCAAAAAAAAAGAAATGGTTATCATTTATAAATAACAATCATATTATGTACTGATGAATATGACATTTATCTACTACTTTTACTATGTACACAAACTATGATGAATAAAAATGAATCTTGGAAATGTATGTATGCGCATAATTGCCGAACCACTGCACCAAATTGGATAATTCTTTTTTTGTCTTTGTTATTCTCAGGACAAGGTTTGTATGAAGGGCAAAATTTTGAAAAGTCCACGGGTAAGGAGCTATTGTTGCGGCGAGCGAAGCCAGGGTGCGCAGCTAGTCTTATTATAATTAATATCTAGACAATGTGTTCAATGACGTTTAAGTTATTGAGAGACACACTATGCCATGGTGACTGAGAAATTCAAAATGATTTATTAGACTGCTAACGTAGCAAAATAGCGAACCGTGGCCTGCTATGCTTGCATCTTCCAAGATGTTCCTTGCGCGTATCCACGAAAGAGATGAGAGAGGTAAAAATAGGCAAATGGGTAACAATGTAGAGCTCCCAACTAAGTCACAAATTATACGAAATTATTCTATTTTTTTTTAATTATTTGTAGGATAAGAGCTCTACGAAATGGAGCTTACTTGCAGAAAGTTCAATAGAATTTTATCGTACAGTATAGTAAATTATATATTTCTTAACCATTGGTAAGTTATTCTGAATAATTATTATATATTTATAAGTATTCACGACTACAACTGCAACACATTTATTTTGTAAAAGTTTACTAAAGGAAATTCGTATCAGGACCGACTTTTCGTGGTGTTTTGGAGCCCCTTCTATATCAGTGTTATGTTTTGTATGTTTGAATAAAAATAATCACTTAAAATAGATAATACATTTATGGTATACATTCGCACGGCACGAGTAGCATAGAAATGGATAAATTGTTTTATGTGTTTGCTCTAGTGTTATTTTGGGCAATTACTCAAGGTACGTTTTAGTAATCTCAAGCAAAAGTGAACTTTAACTGTAACTTGAACTTGAACTGTAAAATACATTTATAGATACACATTCGATTTATTAAGTTAATTAATCATTATATACCTTTTTTTTTTTTTTTTTTTATCGTGCGGAAATCCCTTCGGATACCCCCCCGCCGGCCAGCGGGGGCGGTTATGTCGGGCTTGCACCGACTAAAACCGCACGCCGTCTCGGGTCTTCAGACGCCGGGGTGTAAGGTTACCCATAGAGCACATCCCTCGCACCCCGGCTGACCCTGGGCCATCTCACCACTAACAGCATCGCTCATCCTGTCTCCTCTGAAAGCAGAGGAGTACGGAGAGCGATGTGTTCCCGCCACGTTGGGTATTGGCCGACGATCAATGCCAACCCTATGAAGGGGTGAAGGGGAAGCCATTGACCGCCGCCCAGGGTGTACCGGCCGCTCCGATTCCGTTCCCCCCGGACTGCAGCGGGATCGGAATCGGAGCGACACTCGAGGAGGTTACCCAACACACACCCCAATCATTATATACAAACATCAAAATAGTAAAGACGAGACTGTATGTTTTTTTTTAATTTTGCTGTCCATACAATGTTTATTTCACTCAAAAGTGGTCAATGCCTAAGTATTCGATTCAGAGAAATTTGGTAAACAGTTAAAAAACATCAATATCTAAGCTTAGTGGACCGTTAAATAATGTAATTTCTAAATAACACATATCTTAAAATTTGTATTATACACACATATATATATATAGACTAAGACTAAGAGAAAAATCTAAGGCAATAAAGAATATTTGATAAGACCATAAACATTGATATAATATTTACATAAAAGTATAAATCAATAAGAATAATAATAACTAAAAATATGCCTAAAACAGTTCAAAATATCATGCTATCCCACCCAGCCGTACATGTCTCAAAGGTTCATAGAAAACTATAAGTTTAGGTCTGGATGGCGTTGTGTAATTTGTCCTAGAATATTTATTTATCTATTTATTCGTACCTAATGATACCTAATTACACATCAAGCCCGCATGCGATTGCGAGAACATCCCCTTATCATACAGTCAGTACACACAAATCGGATGAGCTCAAGTAGACTTCAATTAGTTCAGTAATTTTTCGAAATATTGCGAAAAACCGCGTTTCCCATAGAATTTTTCGAAATCCCAAAACTTCCGTTATCTATCTTTTCTGGGCTTTCGTTCTAGTTACTATAAAGACCTAAAACTAGCTGCACATGTTGTTGCTTTTGCAATCAAACCGATTTATATTTGCGGTTTACGATTTCTGACGTATTAAGAAAAAACGACTTACTAGATCTCGTTCAAACCAATTTTCGGTGGACGTTTATATATATATATATATATATATTTAATAATAATAATCTTTATTTGTGAATATGGTCGTACAGTTCTTATATTACATGGTAGACATATTATGTTTAGTATCAGCAGATTCTGCCATTAGTGACGTACAAATTAAATAGGTACTGTCAAAAATTCAATTAAAATGTCAATTAATTGCGTAAGAATATAGAAAGGGAGGCCTTTGCTCTGCAGTGGTACAATACAGACTAGTAGGTAATAATTATATTTTATTCTATAAATTGAATAGTGACCTAAATTGGTTGAATTAATATTTGTTTTACACAGGCCCTCTGATATATAACGATGTAGCTCAAGTACACCTTATCGTCCATATATCGACAGTTTCACCGACCAACGAAGGCGTGGCCATAAATAAGCTTATATTTATTACTTTTTTGTTCTAAAATAATGACTGAAATGATATGGAATTATTTAAACTACATAATCAGTCTCTAATTTTAATTACCGTTGTACCTCTTCGTAAACTGCGTTTGCGGTGTTTCCTTTTGGGGCTAAAATGACTAAAGTACTCACAGAGCTCTCTCTGGAGCATGCAACATAAAACTTACCATGTGAGAAACAGCTCTTGTACATTTATTTCTAACCAGAAGTAGCTATACGAAATTTCGTGTTTTTTACTTCGAAAATGACGCACTTTCCATATAACCGTTCATCCCTTATTTGTCCCCCCCCCCCCCCTTAGGAGGAAAATTTTGAAGAACGACGATACACGAATACACATTTCTAACCAGAAGTAATTATATGATATTTCGTGCTCCTTACTTGGAAGATAACGGACTTTTCATACAACCATTCTTCACTTATTTTACCCCCTTAGTAGCAAAATTTTGAAAAACGCTGATACACGTGTTCATTTATTCCTAACCAAAAGTAGGTATATGAATTGTCATGATTCTGTCTTCAAAAATGATGAACTTCCCATATAAACTTTTTCAACCTTATTTCACCGTTTTAGCGGTAACATTTTGAAAAACGCGGATGCATGTGTTCATTCATTTCTAACCAAAAGCAGGTGTATGAAATTTCGTGCTTCTAATTTTGAAAATGATGGACTTTCATACAAACGTTCATAAATTATTTTGCCATGTTAGAAGTGAAATTTCCAATAATCCTTTCTTAGTGAATTCCTACAACATAAAAGGCACCTACTGACAAATTTCAAGTTTGCAGGTCCAGCGGTTTAGGCTCTACGTTGATAAATCTGTCAGTCAGTTAATCAGTCTGTCAGTCAGCCCGGACAAGTAATTATATATGTTGTTTACGGCTAGGGTTTTTGTTTTTAATGCCATCTCAGGGAGTATTGAGAGGTACCAGCATGCAAAAATCAGTACCAATAATTCAAGTTCTACCTTAAAGATTTACGAGATGCTGGTTATAATGAAATAGCGTATTTTTATATATCTGTTAAATAACGTTTTTCTTTGTAATAAAGGCATAAATTTCGATATACATAAAAGGTAAAACCTTATAAGAAGATTTTTTTTAAATTCAAGTCCATAACGAGATACAAATGACATAACACGGTGGAAATTTTTCCAATTTTTTGTGTCCAGTCGATTATTTCGCATTTTTTAAAGACAAAACTTTAAACCGATATGAAATCTTCATTACTTAATTTATACAATGACGTACAAAAAATAAAAAATGTAAAAAAATATATCGTCATGTGTTTACAATTTGTATTTTAACAGTTGCCATACTTTTACCATGGGACGGTTCATTTACTAAAACCGCAAAAGTACAAATATTGAACACATGACGATATGTTATTTAACTTTTTTTCAATCATTTTGTAGATTTCATATCAGTTAAAAGTTCTACAACATCTTTAGAATTAAAGAAATAATCCTCTGGACACACTTAACAGTTCCAACCTGTATATGTAATTATGTGTTAAGTTATCACAACGTTAGCCTCGGGCTCGGGCTCCAAAATACAAGCTTTGGTCCATCCATCTCGAGCCCGTTTTCATATTCCTTCTCTTCAATTGACCTATTTGTCTTTAGCCGTTTAACTGCCATCTGGCCTCCCAACCCCGATAGGAAAGCCTGCGCCAGACCCTCATCCGACGATCAACAGGTGCACCGGCTAGCAAGTAAGGTTGGCTTGGGCCTCGAAGATCTTGGTGGGCCCTATACACCCCATGGAAATTTTAATTCGGTTAAGAGATATATTTTTTTTATTAAATAAGCAAGAACCATTTGCCATATCTTTCCTCGTCAGTGAACAACGTTATTTGAAATTGTAACACAATTAAAAACCTATACTTATCATTACATTTAAATTTTTCAGTTCACGCACAATTGCAGTGTTATGTCTGTAAAGACTGTCGGATACCTAGTTTAGATGATTTGAAAACTTGTGAAGCACCTACAACCACAACACATATATCCAATCCAACCACTGCTCCAACAACAGAATTTGTTTCCACCACAGAATTCTACCCTACCACAGATTCTTATCCATCAACAGAATTTACTACAACAGAAGCATCCACAGTGACAGATTCTATTCCAACAAGTGAATCCGATCTAACAACAGAAACCTTCCCAACAACAGAACCTAGCACAACAGAAGCCTACACAACAACAGATTCTGCTCCGACAAATGAATCGGATCAAACAACAGAATCCTATTCCACAACAGAATCTAGCACAACAGAAACCTATTCAACGACAGATTTTAATACAACTAGTGAGTCTGATCAAACAACACAAACCTTCTCAACAACAGAATCTAGCACAACTGAAAGATATACAGTGACAGATTCTATTCCAACAAGTGAATCCGATCTTACAACAGAAACCTACTCAACAAGAGAACCTAGCACAACAGAAGCCTACACAACAACAGATTCTGCTCCGACAAATGAATCGGATCAAACAACAGAATCCTATTCCACAACAGAATCTAGCACAACAGAAACCTATTCAACGACAGATTTTAATCCAACTAGTGAGTCTGATAAATCAACACAAACCTTCTCAACAACAGAATCTAGCACAACTGAAAGATATACAGTGACAGATCCTGCGCAAACAAGTGAATCCGATCTAACAACAGAAACCTACTCAAGAACAGAACCTAGCACAACAGAAGCCTACACAACAACAGATTCTGCTCCGACAAATGAATCGGATCAAACAACAGAATCCTATTCCACAACAGAATCTAGCACAACAGAAACCTATTCAACGACAGATTTTAATCCAACTAGTGAGTCTGATCAAACAACACAAACCTTCTCAACAACAGAATCTAGCACAACTGAAAGATATACAGTGACAGATTCTATTCCAACAAGTGAATCCGATCTAACAACAGAAACCTACTCAACAACAGAATCTAGCACAACAGAAGCCTACACAACAACAGATTCTGCTCCGACAAATGAATCGGATCAAACAACAGAATCCTATTCCACAACAGAATCTAGCACAACAGAAACCTATTCAACGACAGATTTTAATCCAACTAGTGAGTCTGATAAATCAACACAAACCTTCTCAACAACAGAATCTAGCACAACTGAAAGATATACAGTGACAGATCCTGCGCAAACAAGTGAATCCGATCTAACAACAGAAACCTACTCAAGAACAGAACCTAGCACAACAGAAGCCTACACAACAACAGATTCTGCTCCGACAAATGAATCGGATCAAACAACAGAATCCTATTCCACAACAGAATCTAGCACAACAGAAACCTATTCAACGACAGATTTTAATCCAACTAGTGAGTCTGATCAAACAACACAAACCTTCTCAACAACAGAATCTAGCACAACTGAAAGATATACAGTGACAGATTCTATTCCAACAAGTGAATCCGATCTAACAACAGAAACCTACTCAACAACAGAATCTAGCACAACAGAAGCCTACACAACAACAGATTCTGCTCCGACAAATGAATCGGATCAAACAACAGAAACCTATTCCACAACAGAATCTAGCACAACAGAAACCTATTCAACGACAGATTTTAATCCAACTAGTGAGTCTGATCAAACAACACAAACCTTCTCAACAACAGAATCTAGCACAACTGAAAGATATACAGTGACAGATCCTGTACAAACAAGTGAATCCGATCTAACAACAGAAACCTACTCAACAACAGAACCTAGCACAACAGAAGCCTACACAACAACAGATTCTGCTCCGACAAATGAATCGGATCAAACAACAGAATCCTATTCCACAACAGAATCTAGCACAACAGAAACCTATTCAACGACAGATTTTAATCCAATTAGTGAATCCGATCTAACAACAGAAACCTACTCAACAACAGAATCTAGCACAACAGAAGCCTACACAACAACAGATTCTGCTCCGACAAATGAATCGGATCAAACAACAGAAACCTATTCCACAACAGAATCTAGCACAACAGAAACCTATTCAACGACAGATTTTAATCCAACTAGTGAGTCTGATCAAACAACACAAACCTTCTCAACAACAGAATCTAGCACAACTGAAAGATATACAGTGACAGATCCTGTGCAAACAAGTGAATCCGATCTAACAACAGAAACCTACTCAACAACAGAACCTAGCACAACAGAAGCCTACACAACAACAGATTCTGCTCCGACAAATGAATCGGATCAAACAACAGAAACCTATTCCACAACAGAATCTAGCACAACAGAAACCTATTCAACGACAGATTTTAATCCAACTAGTGAGTCTGATCAAACAACACAAACCTTCTCAACAACAGAATCTAGCACAACTGAAAGATATACAGTGACAGATCCTGTGCAAACAAGTGAATCCGATCTAACAACAGAAACCTACTCAACAACAGAACCTAGCACAACAGAAGCCTACACAACAACAGATTCTGCTCCGACAAATGAATCGGATCAAACAACAGAATCCTATTCCACAACAGAATCTAGCACAACAGAAACCTATTCAACAACAGATTTTAATCCAACTAGTGAGTCTGATCAAACAACACAAACCTTCTCAACAACAGAATCTAGCACAACTGAAAGATATACAGTGATAGATCCTGTGCAAACAAGTGAGTCTGATCAAACAACAGAAACCTATTCAACAACAGAATCTCGCACAACAGAAGCCTACACAGTGACAGACTCTGTACCAACAAGTGCGTCTGATCAAACAACAGAAACCTATTCAACAACAGAATCTAGCACAACAGAAACCTACTCAACAACAAAATCTAGCACAACAGAAGCCTACACAGTAACAGATTCTGTTCCAACAAGTGAGTCTGATCAAACAATAGAATCCTACTCAACAACAGAATCTAGCACAACAGAAAACTATTCAACTATAGAATCTAGCACAACAGAAGCCTATACAGTGACAGAGTCTATGCCAACAAATGAGTCTGATCAAACAACAGAAAGTTCTTCAATAACTGAATCTAGCACAACAGAATTCTATACTGTGACAGATTCTGTATCAACAAGTGAGTCTGATCAAACAACAAAATCCTATTCAACAACAGAATCTACCACTACAGAAACCTACTCAACAACAGAATTTAGTACAACAGAAGCCTACACAGTAACAGATTCTGTTCTAACAAATGAGTCTGATCAAACAACTGAAACCTACTCAACAACAGAATCTAGCACAACAGAAACCTACTCAATAACAGAATCTAGCGCAACAGAAACCTACTCAACAAAAGATTCTAATCCAACAAGTGAATCTGATCAAACAACAGAAACCTATTCAACAACAGAATCTAGCACAACAGAAACCTACACAGTGACAGATTTTGTGCCAACAAGAGAGTCTGATCACACAACAGAAACCTATTCAACAACAGAATCTAGCGCAACAGAAACCTACTCAACAACAGATTCTTATCCATCAAGTGAATCTGATCAAACCACAGAAACCTATTCAACAACAGAATCTAGCACCACAGAAGCCTACACAACAACAGATTATGCTTCAACAAGTGAATCTGATCAAACAACAGAATCTAGCATAACTACTGATTCTCCTCAAGGTACCCCAACAAGTGCTGGTCTTTTAAGAAGAGAGAGACATAACATCAATGAGGAGTCAACATTCAACAAAGGATGCATATGTTATAATGTGAGTACATTTTTTTATTCGTGCGGACATCCCTTCGAATCCCCCCCGCCGCCAGCGGGGGCAGTTATGTCGGGCTTGAACCGACTAAAACCGCACGCCGTCTCGGGTCTTCAGACGCCGGGATAATGTCAGTACCTATTTAGACGAATGATAGTCAGTTATGACATGATCTATGATATGATGAAATTACCTAATTTTTCCTTGTTGTATAACCAGAGTGAAGCAATCCTATCGCTACTATCTTCACGGAAACTGCGTGTTTTATTATAAAATATATTTAAACTGGCAATTTATATGTGTATCTATGTTTGTTCGTATAAAATCTTGTATGTAACTGAATTTTAAAGCAGGTATTCTCAACCTACCAAGCGCAGGGCACGCCGCAATAGCGGCGGTAAGGCCCATCATGGAGGATTGGCTAGAGAGGCGACACGGAAGCCCCTCGTACCGACTGACGCAGGTGGTCTCCGGGAAGGGGTGCTTCGGGGACCACCTGCATCGGATCAGGAAGGAGCCAACGCCTGAGTGTCATCACTGCGACGCTAGCGAGGGGTGGGAGTCCTCTCGCTCGGCAGCATGATTGCGGCATTGGTGCGAAGCGCGAGCGCGTGGGCCGCCGCCACCTCCGTCTGCGAGCATGTAATGCTCGCGAAGGAGATGGCGGAGCGCGCCCAGGAGAGGTTCAGAACTCTCCCGGCCCGCCGAGCCCGCAACATGCTCGCCGCGCGTCGCAGGCGACTCAGGCGCCGGAGGTCGCTTAACGACCTCCGTCCTCCATGAGCGCAGGCCTGGGAGTGGCAGGTGTGGCCGCCTGTCACCCCAGCAGAAGCAGGCCGAGACAGTGGGGCGACTAGCGCCCCTCCCCCAAACCGGGGCAAGACGGAGACATCGTGCTTTCCAAACCCGAGGGGGCCATCTCGAAACCGGAGATGGCCCAAGGTCAGTCGGGGTGCGAGGTATATGCTCTATGGGTATAACCTTACACCCGGTCTGAAGACCCGAGACGGCGTGCGGTTTTAGTCGGTTCAAGCCCGACATAACCGCCCCCGCTGGCCGGCGAAGGGGTATCCGAAGGGATTTCCGCACGAAAAAGAAAAGCTATCCTCAACCTATTGAGATAAAATTTTGCATACACGTTAAATTTGAGGACCACATGCATTAATATGGTACTATGGAGCCAGATGATGGACTAGGAATTTTATTTTATTATTAATTTATAATGGTACTTGTGCTTGTTTAAAATATTTTATTGAACATTTGAAACTAAGTAGATTTCTATATTCTCACTTTACCTAACAATCAGTTAGTTTCCTATGTCTGCCTTAAGTTCACCGGATTTATTTTGTATGCGATACTTGCAGTTTCTGCTCTGCGCCACCTGGTAATAGAGAAATACGTGTATGTATACAAAATAGTACTTAATGAATTTGCATAAAATGCATTTACATTACAAAAATTACAAATCAACTAAATAAATAAATTAATAGTCTCAACATTAATCAACTAATTAGTTACTCCGTTTAATCTCAATAAAAAAATATTTTTCTTCTCACGGTATTATCGCTAAAGAATTCCATTCATGAAATTGATTAACCATAACCAGATTAATATAATTTCTGCTACTCAAGGTACACTATGAAGAGGTCTTGAAGTCTCCTATTTATTACTCTATCATGTAGCCTATTAAAATAGACCTAAGTTTTAAGTTTTTCTTAATTATGTACTGTTTTAGGGAAAATGTGACTGCAACGGAAAGTACGCATCTATGCTGTCTAGAGAAATTGAACCAATGAGTACATACATATTTCAATGCTACACACACACATATACAGGTGACTATATAGTTCTTCATTACTCTGTACTTTAGGCACAGAATATATATAGTACTATGCTTTAGGGCACAGAATGTATAGGTAATAGAGAAATTACAGAAACCAGAAATGCTTACATCTTCAAATATTAAGACGGCGATAGCCTAGTGGCGTACGTAACGGACTGCTGAGACGAAGTCTCGAATTCGATCCCCAGTCGCCCCGGGCACACACCTCTGACTTTTCGTAGTTATGTGTGCATTAATAAATGTTAATTATCGCTCGCTTAATAATGTGCCCGGTAGATGGCAATAGGCTCGCCCCCTATTACATTGGGACCTTAACATAACTTGCGAATCGTGGGTGTGTAATACACCTCTGCCTACCCCTTCGGAGATACAGGCGTGATGTTATATAAATAAATTCAAATATTAAAAAAAATGGAATATTTCAATAGCACTTAGTGGTTTGATTGTTTCTTACCGAAACCGCAGCGCAAGCTCAGAAGTATTTTTATATCCTACGTATTAAAATATTGATGAAATCTACTACGAGTCCGTTTGACTGCACTGTCTAACCATTTGTTTTTTTAAAGCAAAAAAAGAATTAATGCGCAAATCTGCTATGAATCATTTAACACCATTTAACTTTTACCCTACTCAAGTTATACTCCAACGCAATTTCCTTCTGTAGGTAGGTTAGCTTAAGTTCTCATAGCTTTAGTTTTTCATATGTCCGGTTCAAATTTAGGTAGGTAGATACCTACATGATTCCCGAGGGGGCCATCTCGAAACCGGAGATGGCCCAGGGTCAGTCGGGGTGCGAGGGATATGCTCTATGGGCAACCTTACACCCCGGCGTCTGAAGACCCGAGACGGCGTGCGGTTTTAGTCGGTTCAAGCCCGACATAACCGCCCCCGCTCATTAGCGGGGGCGGTTATGTCGGGAAAAAAAAGATACCTACATGATTTGTTTCAGTCTAAAACACGCTGGCATTAGCTCTTTCATTGAAGCTTTTACCCACTTAGTTATTGGAAGTATTTATTTTTTCACTTTTTAACTTTTCTTTTTATTACAGTGAATGACGCTGTGGTCATAGATCGAGGGTGCAAACATGTCCCTGAGTCCGAGACAGCCTGCACCGTTCTAAACGCCACAAGCGGCTGTGAATATTGTGGCACAGACAGATGCAATTCCGCATTTGCCATACAGTTTTCAGTTGGTCTATTGATGTGTCCACTGTTCCTACTACATTTGTATTTATGAAAGAATATCTAAATTCATATTCTACTTTTTTCAAGCGCCAGTCCTGGTTGCATCAAAGCCTGCACCCTGGAGCCCTCCTTCCCTTCCATTTCATGAGTTGCCAAATAACAGCGCCCGAAGATTTTGGTGGGAGTCCATACACCCAAATAAGAAGAATATTTCAAATCATTTCTCAAAATATTTGGTTTGCTATGTATATATATATATATATTTAAAAGTCTATAAGCGCACCGTGGCAATAAAACCGTCACGGCGCGGCGCAAACGTTGGAGTGGATACCGTGACGGTAAACGGTATGATCGACCTGCCTGCATATTCTGGATTTATTATCATAATCAGAATAGAATTCAAATAATTAATTAATAATTATTATGTTAATGTATTATAAAATATATTGATCTCGTTAATTTAACTACCTATTTTGTAATTTTTATTTATTTTACTTTATATTTCTTTATTGGTTTTCATCTTACTACTATTGTTATAAATGTGAAAGTTTATGAGGATGAAAGGTTGTGAAGAGTGTTACGCAAAAAAAGGACTTACGAATAGGGATGAATCAAACCTAAGTTATAGGCGAAAAAATTACATAAGCTATAGTAACTTCAACGCCGGGATCTCGTTGCGGTCCTGGGCGTGGACGTTCTCTCGTTGGAGACCATGGTGAGGGCCGTGGTCTCCGACGGGAGCAAGTGGCACGCCGCCGCCTCTTTCTGCGAGCAGGTAATGCGCGCGAAAGAGACGGCGGAGAGGGAGCGGGAGAGAACCCTGCCCCCCGAGTTTCGCAGTCTGCGGCGAGGACGCCGCAGACTCATCTACGCCCGGGACTACCGACCTCCATGATCGGGGCCTGAGGACGGCAGTTGGCCGACTCGCCGTCCTTACAGAAGCAGGCCGTGGCGGAGGCGTGTCGTGTGTGCCCTACACACGCCTGCCAACTCACCGAAGCGGGATTAAACCCGACCCCACCAGGCGAGGCCGCGGTGGCGGCCAAAGTCCGCCGGCAACCCTGGGGTTATCCTTTCGAGGGCTTACCCGGGGTGCCCGGCAACGGACACTTGGGGAGGACACCGTGCGGTTTTAGTCGAGACACGACATAACCACCCCCGCTGGCCGGCGGGGGGGTATCCGAAGGGATTTCCGCACGTTAAAAAAAAAAAAAAGCTATAGTAACTGGCAAACTTCCTGACAATGTACTCTAGCTGCGAGGAACGTGTTTTTAGGTCTCCTTGTTGGTAAGCACGGGGCGAGGCGGCGAAGGAGCGCCAGTCAACTAATTACGGGCTCAGGGAACTCCTGTCATTGGTCGATCAGTCCTTTTTGAGCTGAGTGAGACGAAGTCGAGCGAAAGCTCCTCATACTAGACTTCAGGATTTTCTTTGTCACAGGTCTCCTCCTAAACTACTAATCCAATCAGAACCAAATTTGGCATGATTAAAGAGGTCAATCAGAGGAAGGTTTATGGATATATTTTGAAAAAATTTATGCTACCACAGAGGAATGATCACCGTTAAAAAAAATCCAGATGGAATTACATAATAACCGCTCGAGACACTGTGACCAAACTTTACACGCTCAAAAAGCATGTCCAGAGTTTTTGTAGAGACTTTCAAAAAGAATTTTCAAAATCGGACTTGCCACGGAGGAATGATCACTGTTCAAAATTTTCAAAATCTGATTCCGCAATAGCGGTCAAATCTATTGGACAAGTTTTGGCGCCAAAACAGTATGTCTCACTCAGCTCAACATTGCAAGCAGCGATTCGCCTTGCAGACCTAGTTTAGTTTTGTTCAAAGTCCATATAGTGCCTACATAAGGTCGAACTTTCTGACGTTTGTTCACGATGTTTGCCGGTTATTATACCAGTGCTGCATCTAGTCGTGAAAGTGAACTTTTAGAAATAAAGCGAAGCATTTTGTCGTTTCCGCAGAGAAGTGCCACAAGGTTGAAGTTCACATAGGCATAGTGCTTCCTATAGTATACAGTATCATCATCATCTGAGCGTTTTGTCCGCCTGGGGTCCGCTTTTCTGCTTTTCCTTCTGCATTTCGCACGATCTCGGGCATTCACGGTAGTGAGACCATTGGCACGCATGTCAACCATTACGACGTCAAACCTGCACTTCTTAGGTTTCCCCCTCCTACCGGGAACCGGCGGAAGTGCCATGACCAGATATTTGTTACCCACATAGTCAGCAACGTGGCCGCACCAACAAAGGCGACACTCCTGCATTTTATGTGAAATGTCACGGTGGCTGCCAATGGAGGCTGCCGTGGATGCGGGAGTTCCTCACGCGATCGTTACGTGTGTCTCCGCACATCCATCGCTGCATGTTCATCTCCGTGACACGCAGCTCCTGCTTATGTCGCTCCAGCAATGGCCACGCCTTGCAGCCGTGTAAAAGGACAGGCCTAATTATGGTTTTACAGACTTGCCCCTTTAATCTAACCGGCATTTTAGAGTCACAGATGACAACAGTCATCTCACGCCACTTGGCCCATGCAGCGGCAATGTACGCCTTGACGTCGCAATCGATGTCACAAGTCGCGTGAAGTATAGATCCCAAGTACTTAACTTGGTTCGTGCACTCGACCAAGTCATCGCTTATGCGGACAGGTGTGGGATAGTTGAGTTCAACGCCAAGTACTCAGTCTTCGCCAAATTATGCTTCAGATTGCCGTTCTCAAGCACTTAATTCAACGACTTCACGCGTCGCACCAATATGCCCTGTCCGAGTCCGCCAGCGCGATACCATCAGCATACATGAGCAACCATATATCTATAGTATACGGTAAATTAAATAGTTAAATTTTTCCTAAGTTTTGTGCAGTAACAAAATTTATAGAATATGTATTTATTCTATGAGTTTATACAATCCGATATAAAGATAATATTACTTTCTCTTTTATCTTTCTTTTTGTTAATTAGACACTCGGTCCTTCCTACGGTTTACGGAGACTTGAATCCAACATGCAACATTTTAATCTGATACTCCTTAGTCACTAACACTTACCGTCTAATCCAAAAAGCAATCAAGTTATGTAGATAAAACATGACGCAATTAAGACAATGAGTACCTAAATGGTCACTTATAGAATTATATTATTTGTTATAATTGTGTCTACTTATTATCTTATGAATTTGATTGTGATTAATGCCTGTCATTTAAATAGATTACTACTATAAGGGAAAGTACTGGATATAAAGCGTGATCCTCATTATTTCCAGTCGTAATTTGTTCCACAAGTAGAACTAGTAAGATATTTTTTCTCCAAAACGAATTAAACTAAACTTAAACGCACTCATCGCACTAGTTACACCGTTAACCACCCCCGCTAGGTATTTTTTTCTTTCTTTCTTTCTTATTTATTCAGTAATTCCATGGAACACAACTTAATAGGTACATATCACACCCCAGCGTCTGAAGACATGAGACGGCGGCGTGCGGTTTTAGTCGGTTCAAGACCGACATAACCGCCCCCGCTGGCCGGCGTGGGGGTACCCGAGGGGATTTCCGCACGAAAAATAAAAAAAGGTACATATCATCTAGTGAAATAATTAATAAGAAATAATAATTTTAGAAATAATTACGGTGGAACTGGTGAAACTATGGTAGGTACTCGTGCCCGGTAGGGCACGCCGCAATAGTGGCGGTAAGGCCCATCATGGAAGATTGGCTAGAGAGGCGACACGGAAGCCTTTCGTACCGACTGACGCAGGTGATCTCCGGGAAGGGGTGCTTCGGGGACCACCTGCATCGGATCAGGAAGGAGCCAAAGCCTGAGTGTCATCACTGTGACGCGAGCGAGGACTCAGGGCTGCACACGCTGGCGGACTGCTCGGCGTGGGAGGCGCCGAGGCGTGACCTCGTGGCAGCCATCGGGGTGGGAGTCCTCTCGCTCGGCAGCATGATTGCGGCAATGGTGCGGAGCCTGAGCGCGTGGGCCGCCGCCACCTCCTTGTGCGAGCATGTGATGCTCGCGAAGGAGATGGCGGAGCGCGCCCGGGAGAGGTTTCGAACTCTCCCGGCCCGCCGAGCCCGCAACATGCTCGCCGCGCGTCGCAGGCGATACAGGCGACGGAGGTCGCTCAACGACCTCCGTCCTCCATGAGCGCAGGCCTGGGGTTGGCAGGTGAGGCCACCTGTCACCCCAGCAGAAGCAGGCCGGGACGGTGGGGCGACTAGCGCCCCTCCCCCAAACCGGGGCAAGACGGGGACACCGTGGTTTCCAAACCCGAGGGGGCCATCTCGAAACCGGAGATGGCCCAGGGTCAGTCGGGGTGCGAGGGATATGCTCTATGGGTAACCTTACACCCCGGCGTCTGAAGACCCGAGACAAAAAAAAAGGTACTCGTGCCCGGTATTATGCCGAAGTGGCTTCTTTTTCTTGTGCAGCAAGAACGACGTCTGTTTTAGGGTTCTGTACTCAAAACGGGACCCTATTACTAAGGCTCCGCTGTCCGTCCGGCCGTCTGTCACCAGGCTGTATCTCATGCTGAAGAAATTTTCACAGATGATGTATTTTTGGTGCCGCTAAACTAAATAATTAAATGAAAATAAAATAAGTTAAGGTGGGCTTCGATTATATATATATATATAATGGTACAGAACCCTATGTGAGCGATTCCGACTCGCACTCGCCCGGTTTATTGGAGTTATTTAGTTTTTGTTTAACCACCTCGGGAATGCGCCACCCGTGAGCCTAAATTATACACTTTAATAAATAGGCCATCCACGAGCACGGAAACACCAGCAACTTGCTTGTTAAGTAATCCGGGAAAGTCATACGGGTCAGTTCCCGTGCTCGGATTTTTCTTATAACAGTAACAGTAACCTTTTCTTATTACAGTTCTTCATGTAAGTAATTAACTACTAGGATCGACTACCGCTAGAATAAGCGTTTCTGGCACAGCTGTTACAACTTAGTTGGAACTTCCTTCGACAGAATCCAGAAGCCAATCGAATATTTGGGAATAATAACAAGGGTTAAGAAAACAAAACGACAAGATAATATGATGGACAGATTATTAGTAAATGCAACCAAAAGGCCAATTCTCGTAAGCCTAATCCATCACAGAAAAATAAAATTGAATGAATTATGTCTGAAAAAAAATACAAACCCGTATTGGTATGGTTTTAGTCTAATTTCAATATAATCTCAGTGAACTCAGTTGACTTACATGACGATCATATGTCGAAGTTGACGTATACAGTAAAGAGTATACGAATTATGTTTCATTCATATTACAATAGATATCAATTACAAAGTCTCATATTATATATTCATTGGCACAAAAGATATAATACAGATTTGCACTTTTTTCAATTTCCACTCACAATTTAATATACCTAATTACATTAGGTACAGTCAATGTGAACTGATTTTTGACCATTTTTTTATTACTAGATTTGATCTTCAGGTACCTACTGAATACTGGCACAATGGTAATTAATTCCTTTGAGTGAATTACTCTTAATGTTACTAATCCGAAAGAAATTGACCGACACAGTGATCCACCTCAAGCTAGGCAAGTATGTCATAGACAACCGCTCGCGCAGGAATGAATAGAGTAAATAAATAAATCTCCTAACCTAGGACATTATACACAGCGCTATTTAGATCTAAAGTATGTATGTAGATATTATATGGGTTCTGGAATGTGGATAAACATGCTTAGATTTTTTTTTAAATACATAATTATTATACATAGATAACCAATTTCAAAACCAACATATTCATTGAGGATAAATTACACTGAGCGGGAATCGAACCCGTGACCTCTGACTTTGGTTCCATGGATCGTAAAAGGATCGCTAAAACCATCACTGCCAAAATAATTAAAATGTCTGAAGCGGTACAATGCAATCAAAAAACTTCTTTCAATGTTTTCTCGCATTCGATAGTGTACGTACTATTTATATTATTACACAAACATTGAATGAAATCACTTCTTTTTACAGTAGTTGTAAAAAAAAAAGCCCTCAGAAGCTGCTGAACACTAAGAAATTTGCAAACCATCTTTACATGGAAATGGAAAATGACCAAATTTATCGTTTTTAGAGAGTTAAGGTGGTTAGTAATTTGGATCGTGCTAAGCTAATACCAATGGCGACTGTATATAGGTACCTCAAAATCGAACGGAAGTACACCTGTCGAAATCAAACTGATAATATATATTCAAAGATACCGTTTATCTACAAGTTATGCAGTATACAGTAAATTTGCACCTACGTCATCGACAGTTCTTCCTGTGTTTTTTTATAATACAAAATTTAGTTTCAGGGACGTATAAGAAAATAGCAAACATCAAAAACAGAAATAGTTACAAAATCAGCATGAAGTGACATTATTATTCGTTAAATCTGAAAAATAACAACGGTGATTTACAGATTATATTTGGAATTTCAGTAAGGTTCCCCCTGGCCAAGCGAAGAGGGTACTTATATTGCCAAATAAGTACCCTCTTCGCTTGGCCGATTCGAGTGAAAAAATTAAGAAAATGGGCAAGCCTTTCAGAAGCCACCAGTCTTACCAACATTACGAATACCAACAGCTAACAGTCTGATCGGCGAAGCGTTTAAAAAGTAAATGTACGTAGCGATTTCTTTATTTTATTCCTTAGGTTATGACATTTTAAATAAGTACGTGCGTAATAGGTTCCGTTTGTGCGAATCAACCACTAAAAACATATTTATTTTAACTAGGAATTCAGTGCAGGGTGCGACTGAAATAAATTGAGCTGAGCGAGCAGGACTCTTACTTGAAAATAAAACATCTTACTACGGTCGGGTGCTAAGCTAAGGCCGCGCGCTAGTGAAACTGTTTTTCGGTGATTATTCCTCAATGGTACATCGGACATGAACCATCTCGCTTCAAAACACTCCTCAGTGTCCACACTATCACCGATGGCTATGCCGCGTAAAAGAGTGCGAATATTTTTGTACGAATCGACTACTAAGCTGAACATATTTGTTAAGTAGGTAGACAGATAAAATAGAAGCAACTTTGTTTTATTATCACTCATAAATAATATCATCTTATCATTCATGCACAAAAATACAGCATGTTTGATTACCAAAATAGAATTCTGTAGAAATTCCGACTTTTTACGATTTAAATTTATAGGAAAAGTTAGAACATCAATTGCTTCAGAATTTCATTCATTTATCTTATTTAACTTTTATTATCATATCCTGGATGGCATTGAAGAGGGTCACTAGCTCTTTCAGAACTAGGCTCACTCCTGCTTTTAGTAGCTCAGCAGTAGTTCCATTATCGAAAGGGCACCTGTAGTTCTTCAGCTGCTTGAGAGCCGCCTAAAACTCTCACTGTTCAACTTCAAGTATCTCCTTGATGGCAGTGGCAATGGTCTCTCAATAGCAGCACACAGATAATAATGAGAAGGAGATAGTGAGGGAGTAAGGGAGAGAGACAGAGAGGAAGATAGGGAAGGGTGTGAGGAAGAGACTATTAGGTAGATAGGGAAGAAGGTAATAATAATAATAAATAAATATTGTAGGACAAATTACACAACAACATTTAGACACAAACTAAGCAGAGCTTGTCATATGCGTCCTAGAATGCGGACACAAATACTTAAATACTATATTTATAATTTGTAAATAAATAGATATTATACATCGAAACACCCAGAATAATGCAAATATACATATTTGCACTGAGCGGGAATTGAACCCACGACGTCTGATTTAGCAGTCGAACGCATTACCGCTATGCAGTGGCATAGCGGTAATGCGTAATCGTCATCATCCCTCCCTCCCTACTTAGTGAAGTAGGGAGGGAGGGATGATGACGATGAAAAAAAATATACACGTAATTTTTCAAGTTTTCACTTCTGTCAGCACGCCCGGAGTGCCACACACTTTCTGTTTATAGGCTTTTTATTATCTTCACCTGTATGTTTGTTTGTATGTTTGTTTGTAACCGACTCCTTTAGGCGCGATTTTGACCCACTTTAACCTGCCAGATTTCGTTCAAACTTTATAAATTTATCGAGGACCGATGACAATACACTAATTTGATAAAATTATTCCATTATTCAATTAGGAAAATAATGATGAATTCGCGAAATATTTATTGCCAGCTGTGTAAGTATTTGATAACAGCGCCACCTATCCCGTCAACTTTGTATCACGTAGTAGCGTTTAATGTCACATTATAAACTATGAAATAGGTGGCATCAGCAGCGAGTTAATTTATTTATGAATAAACAAAACTAAAAGTAGGAAATAAATAATAGTTAAAAAAACTAAAAAACCCGCTTTTTATAGAAAACCGAACTAAAAAAATAGAAAATAAGTTTTATTAAATTTAAATTAAGAATAGTGTTAAAAATTTCAATAAATATAAATTAATAATAGTGTAAATAAAAAAAAATGTATTTTGTTTAAAAAAAAGCGTGGGGTGCTTTTTAAGATATTATCAAAATGATAATCACTCTACTCATGTCTGTCAATAAAATATTTATATCTATTGACCCATGCACCCCACGATTTTTTTAAATAAAATACATTTTTTTTATTTACTCTATTATTAATTTATATTTATTGAAAGTTTTAACACTATTCTTAATTTAAATTTAATAAAACTTATTTTCTATTGTTTTAGTTCCGTTTTCTATAAACAGCGTGTTTTTTAGTTTTTTCTAAACTATTATTTATTACCGTCTTAATTTAGAATACCAAGAAGTCGACCGTCGTTTTGGAGCCCCTTGTATATAGAATACCGGTATTCAGGACAGTACCTAATATTGTTTTGTATGTTCCAATAAAAATAACCAGTTAAAAAAGATAATACATTTGTAATTAATTTTTACACGGAAAGAGTAGCATAGAAATGGATAAATTGTTTTTGGTGTTCGCTGTTTTGTCATTTTGGGCAATCACTCAAGGTATGTTTTAGTAATCTCACAGTAGTGAACTTTACATATTATGCTATGCTATGCAAGGATTATACTTAATAACCTCGACCTATTTGCTATCGATTTGAGAATTTAAATATATTTTTAATACATCGAAAAATTAAGGAAAAATATTAAATATAGAAATATTTAAAAAGCCGCGGTAGCCTAGTGGTATGGGTAATGGACTGCTGAGACGAGGTCTCGGGTTCGATCCCAGGTCTTACCATGGCACACACCAATGACTTTTCGATGCTTTTCGAAGTTATGTGTGTATTTATCGCAGGCTTATAAGTGCCCGGTTAATGGCAATAGGCTCGCCACCTATTACATTGGGACCTAAACATAAACTGGCGAAATGTGGGTGCTAGCACCTCTGCCTACCCTTTCGGGGATATAGGCGTGAGTTTATGTTATGTTATGTTATGTAAATATTAATTATAATTATTTTGCTGAACTTTTATACAAATGAAGATTATATTAACAATCGTTGTAACAATGTCATTTTGCTTAAATGATCGTCTGTGCGCACTATATAAAATGAAGTTCGCTTATATTTGGTTAATAAGTAATAACATGTGTATGTTATCCATATTCGCTGGGTTTTTTGAAGTCATGATGCTTTCTCTTTAGTATCAATTGAGTGTCCACACCTTACCGGTCAAGTGCGAATCGGGATCACGCACTGAGGGTTCCATAACTGGATTGGAGGACAAACTCAACGTTGTTTTTAGAAAACTGGTGTTTTGTCGCACGATAAATAACTAAAATGCTCTACTCGCACACATGTTTCCTTCTTTTTATTTATTTATTCATTTATATTTGGGAAACCAACAGCCAAGTTACAACAAAATAGGTGACAGAGAGCCAATTATAGGTCTCCACGAATAGATTCAGAACAATATCAGATGTCTGAGAACAGAGTTGAACAAAATAATATGAGTGAAAAATAGGTTACACCAATCATCTATGAGAAGAAAGATATGAATATACATGTCCGTTACTTAACTAAAACAAGTCATGCTTCAAGAAAAAATCCAGACTGAGCACCCGTCTCACAGGTTCAATACTAGCATTCCCGATTTCTATAAGCAGGGCGTAAAAAAGCATCTGACGAAGTCGTCAAGGTAGCGACCACTAATTTAGAATTGACAACATCTGGAATTGTGGCCCGTATCTTCTAAACTTCATCTTAGCTACCCCTTCCACCACGTTGGTAACTAGATTTACCTAAACAGTTACGAAAGAAGATTTTTCTTTCGCCGTTTTGTAACTAGTTGTGGAAGCCGAATTATTGTTCCATATTTGTAACTATTTAACCAGAAATAGAGTTGTAGGAATTTTCGGCTTAAATTTTCTAATGTGCGCGAGTAGAATGCACTCGATTTTCGTAGAATTTTAAGGCAGTTTTAGCAGATATTTACAATGAAAGCAAAACATAGCTAAGTGCTTTCCTGGTAGTAAGCCATGTAATTTAAAAGTGTAAACGAATCAGAAGCCTATACCTATCATGATAAGATCTGTACTTTATTTTTTCAGTTCACGCACAATTGCAGTGTTATGTCTGTAAAAACTGTCCACTAGCTACATCATATGACTTGAAAACATGTGAAGAAACGACAACCACATCTGTGTCGACAGTTGAAGACGTTCCAACAAGAGAACCTTCCCCACCAACAGAATCTAGCACAATAGAAGATGCTCCTGTAGACGTCTCAACAAAAGAACCTTTCTCAACAACAGAATCTAGCACAGTAACAAATGCCCCTGAAAACGTCCCAACAAGAGAACCTACCCCAGTAACAGAATCTAGCACGATAACAGATGCCCCTGCAGATGTTCCAACAAAAGAGCCTTCTCCACCAACAGAATCTAGCACAATAACAAATACCCCTGAAGACGTCCCAACAAGAGAACCTTCTCCATCAACTGAATCTAGCACAATAATAGATACCCCTTCAGACGTCGCCACACAAGAACCTATGCCACCAACAGAATCTAGCACAATAACAAATGCCCCTGAAGATGTTCCAACAAGAGAACCCTCTGCACCAACAGAACCTAGCACACTAACAGATACCCCTGCAGACAATCCAACAAGAGAACCTTCTCCATCAACAGAATCTAGCACAATAATAGATGGCCCTGCAGACGTATCAACAAAAGAACCTTCTCCATCAACAGAATCTAGCACACTAACAGATACCCCTGCAGACATCCCAACAAGAGAACCTTCTCCATCAACAGAATCTAGCACAATAATAGATGGCCCTGCAGAGGTATCAACAAGAGAACCTTCCCCACCAACAGAATCCAGCACACTAACAGATACTCCTGCAGACATCCCAACAAGAGAACCTTCACCATCAACAGAATCTAGCACAATAACAGATGGCCCTGCAGACGTATCAACGAAAGAACCTTCCCCACCAACTGAATCTAGCACAATAACCAATGCCCCTGATGACGTCCCAACAAGAGAACCTTCCGCACCAACAGAATCTAGCACACTAACAGATACCCCTGCAGACATCCCAACAAGAGAACCTTCTCCATCAACAGAATCTAGCACAATAATAGATGACGCTGCAGACGTATCAACAAGAGAACCTTCCCCACCAACAGAATCCAGCACACTAACCGATACCCCTGCAGACATCCCAACAAGAGAACCTTCTCCATCAACAGAATCTAGCACAATAACAGATGGCCCTGCAGACGTATCAACGAAAGAACCTTCCCCACCAACAGAATCCATCACAATAACAGATGCCCCTGCATTCGTCCCAACAAGAGAACCTTCCCCACCAACAGAATCTAGCACAATAACAGATGCCCCTGAAGACGCTCCAACAAGAGAACCTTCCCCACCAACAGAATCCAGCACTCTAACAGATACCCCTGCAGATGTCTCAAAAAAAGAACCTTCCCCACCAACACACTTTAGCACAATAACAGATGCCCCTGCAGACATCCCAACAAGAGAACCTAACCCATCAACTGAATCTAGCACAATAGCAAATGCCCCTGATGACGTCCCACTAAGAGAACCTTCCCCGCCAACAGGATCTGCTGCTGCAAGTGTGCTTGGTCATTTCAGAAAAAAGAGGCATATCGTCGATGAGGACCCAACATTCAACAAAGGATGTATCTGTTATAATGTAAGTACATATTTGAAAGTTTTCGTCAGCTGACATGATAATATGAGATTACATCGGATTTTCATGTTTTTTATTGGAAAGCAAAGCTACCGCTACATTTTTCACCAGGAGTTGCTGTTTTTACAATGGTGACTTGAATTGCAATTGGAGTTGCAAGTTTAAGTCAGTATGCTCACTTTACCTAGAAATCAGTTTTCTTCTGCTATAGGACACTCAGTTTATCCTTTGCAGAATTTGGTAATCAGAAGGGTATGCATAGGAACAAAATAAGTAATTTAGATGACCTAATTAATGTTTGTGAATTTAAATAAAAAACGAATTTCTTATAACGTTTAATACCATTAAAATTAATTAATTATTTGACCATTAAGGCATTAACCAAACAGTACTTACACAGTATACTTTTACAATATACCTACATATCCAGTTTGATTTTATGAAGTTCTTTAGTACATCATCGGACTACATTGAAGCTACGCTGAAACAGTCACAGAACCACAAGTCACCACAGAAACCCCCTCGCCGGGTGCAATTGCCTGTAACGAAAAATTTCAGATTCGATTCTGAGCATAACGTTACAATACTATTGCTTTTATTCAAAAAGTTCCCTTTGTATATTTGTTGACTGTGTATTCCATGTATACACATGTTTTGTTTGGTGTACAAGAAATTTTATTTCTATTCTGTTCTATCACCCGGACTGACGAGCATTCACTTGTAATGTAAAATTTTAGATTCGACTAGTTGTGCCCGCGACTTCGTCCGCGTGGATTTTAATTTTTAGCGTTTTAGTTCTTTTCGGCGGAATCAAAATTTTTTCCTACAATAAAAGTAGCCTTTGTCACGTTGTGACATGTGTGTGATATTATACACGTATATTATTAACTAAATGTTAGTGAAAGTCTCGTCAAAATCGGCCCAGCCGTTCCAGTGTAAATCAGATTTTATTCACAATTTTGTGGGTTTTAATTTTTTTGTGCGGATCTCTAATAATTTTTCTAAAATTAAAGTAGCCTATGTAACGCCTTGTAACAATAACTATCTGAGTGAAACTCCCGTCAAAATCAGCTCAGCCCTTCCAGAGATTACCTCTTTCAAAGAGACAGAAAGACAGACAGACAAAAAATTTAAAAATTGAATTTTTGTTATAAGTATCGTTTATACTCGTATATATCTTGTTTCTTGATTTTGTTGCAAGTTATATCGAAATATTGCACACTGTAGGTAATGCTCGGTTCTTTCTCACTGATGTAGGTACCCTATGTTATCTGAAACCACCGACCTGTGTTTTAAACCTTCATTATATATTATGTATTATTTTAGGGTAAATGTAACTGTAACGGAAAATACGCATCAATGGATTCTGAAGAAATTTTACCAACGAGTACATACACATTTCAATGCTACAAACACACACATACAGGTGACTATATAGTACTTAATTACTTTGTACGTTAGGGCATAGAACAGAGGGGTGTGTGTTGGGTAACCTCCTCGAGTGTCGCTCCGATTCCGATCCCGCTGCAGTCCGGGGGGAACGGAATCGGAGCGGCCGGTAAACCCTGGGCGGCGGTCAATGGCTTCCCCTTCACCCCTTCATAGGGTTGGCATTGATCGTCGGCCAATACCCAACGTGGCGGGAACACATGCTCTCCGTACTCCTCTGCTTTCAGAGGAGACAGGATGAGCGATGCTGTTAGTGGTGAGATGGCCCAGGGTCAGCCGGGGTGCGAGGGATATGCTCTCTGGGTAACCTTACACCCCGGCGTCTGAAGACCCGAGACGGCGTGCGGTTTCAGTCGGTGCAAGCACGACATAACCGCCCCCGCTGGCCGGTGGGGGGGTATCCGAAGGGATTTCCGCACGATAAAAAAAAAAAAAAAAAAAGGGCATAGAACAGAGAATATTGAAGGCTTGAGTCAGTGTGAAAGAGAGAGAGAGACGCCGGTATAAGGTTGCTGAAACTGTAAAAGACTACTAAATATTTTCATCACCAAAAATACTTGTTACCTCTGTTGTATACTGGCTTAGATCGAACATATTCATGTCGCGAATTATCCTATATTGACCATTACGTTCCTATATGTATTGGGTGGTGTTGCCTGGGGTGAAAGATAGAGCCACCTGTCACCCTAGTAGAAGCAGGCCGTGGCGGTGATGCGTTACGCTCCCCCCCCCCCCTTTTCCGGGGGCAAGACGGGGACACCGAGGTTTCCGAACCCGAGGGGGCGATCTCGAAACAGGAAATGGCCCTGGGCCTGGATGCGAAGGAAATGTGTTTTGAGCCACCTTACACCCCGACGTCTGACATAATATAACATAACATAACTTCACGCCTGTATCCGGCGAATCGTGGGTGCACAATACACCCGGAGTCTGAAGACCTGAAAAAAGGGGTTACAAGTGTTGGTACCTTAATTATTCACTACCTGGTGGTAGAAATTTGATGACACAAATTTGTCACAAAATTCGGCCGGGTAGGTTGGTTACTTTTTTTTTTTTTTTTTTCGTGCGGAAATCCCCTCGGATACCCCCCCGCCGGTCAGCGGGGGCGGTTATGTCGGGCTTGAACCGACTAAAACCGTACGCCGTCTCGGGTCTGCAGACGCCGGGATGTAAGGTTGCCCATAGAGCATATCCCTCGCACCCCGACTGACCCTGGGCCATCTCCGGTTTCGAGATGGCCCCCTCGGGTTTGGGAACCACGGTGTCCCCGTCTTGCCCCGGTTTGGGGGAGGGGCGCTAGTCGCCCCACCGTCCCGGCCTGCTTCTGCTGGGGTGACAGGCGGCCTCACCTGCCACCCCCAGGCCTGCGCTCATGGAGGACGGAGGTCGTTAAGCGACCTCCGGCGCCTGAGTCGCCTGCGACGCGAGGCGAGCATGTTGCGGGCTCGGCGGGCCGGGAGGGTTCTGAACCTCTCCCGGGCGCGCTCCGCCATCTCCTTCGCGAGCATCACATGCTCGCAGAAGGAGGTGGCGGCGGCCCACGCGCTCGCGCTCCGCACCATTGCCGCAATCATGCTGCCGAGCGAGAGGACTGCCACCCCAGGTAGGTTGGTACTTACCCGGCCGAATTTTGTGGCGAATTTTGTGACAAATAATCGTGCACGGTGGTCCGTGTACGATTGCGAAAAACCCTCCATAGTAATCGAATTTCGGTTTGATTGCGTTCAGGGGTCAGCAAGTGCATAGCCGGGCAGGGGGATTGTGGTCGTAGCACTAGTGGGACCGGTGGATGTCACGCGGTGCTGCGACGATAATCCTCGTCTGATGAGGCCGTCAAGCTGAGTGCCACCATTGTTAAAATGGTACATGTATGTAATGGTGACCCTCTTTCCTGAGACTTTACCTTCAGCTTACCATCAGGCGAGGTGAAGTCAAATTGACGTGCCCTAAATATAAAAAAAAAAACTAATTGAGGTAGTTGGTACCTCAATTAGCGAAATATTCTTCTTTCTTCTAATTAATTCTTCTTTTTACAGTTAATAACGTTCTGGTCATAGACCGAGGGTGCACAAAAGTAGCTGAATCCGAGACAGCATGTACCGTTCTCAACGCCACAAGCGGCTGTGAATATTGCGACACAGATAAATGCAATTCCGCATTTGCCACACAGTTTTCAGTTGGTCTATTTATGTGTCCACTGTACCTGCTGCTACATTTACATTTATGAATAAATATATCAAATCATCTCTTAAAAAAATATTTAGATTATTGAACATCTTTTTTAAATGGCCTGATCATCATATCTTGTCTTGTATGTAGGTACATTATGTAAATTTAAATAGTTAATTAATAATTATTAAACTAATAAATATTAAAATATATTGATTTTTAACGAAACTGTTATTTTTATTTTAGTCTATATTTATTTATTGGATTTTATTAAATGATTATTTTTACTATCAATTTTGATTATTACAATGAAACGAAATGTTTTATACTTACTTTAGTTAATATATGATTTTAGATCGACATGGTCATTCATATTACTACTGTTACAAGTGACAAAACAGAATAGGATACTTGAAAACACTAATAAACATGGTTAATATCCCGTTTTGGAGTGTTAATGACCATGTCAATCTAAAATCATATATTAAAGTAAGTATAAATCCCATTATAACAGTTACTTTAGCTATGTTAATATTTACATACATATTTTGACAGCCTCTGTGGTGTAGAGGTAGTGCATTCGACTGCTACAACAGGGGCCGCGGGTTCGATTCCCGCTCAGTGCAAACGTGTGTTTCTACGTACGTAATATGTATGTATTTACAAAAGAAGTATGTAAGTATGATTATCCACAATCTGGAATCCATATCACAAGCTAGTTAAACTATGCTTACTTTGAGTCTAGAAAGCGCAGTGTAAAATATCGTAGTATATTTATTTATTTATTATTATGCATACCATCACTCTGTACCGGTATGGAGTGTGATTAATTTGATTTGATTAGGGCCTTTGTATAAGAACCTAGAGAAAAAAGCGGTTGGTGCGATTGGAATTCTGAAGTGAACCGAAAACTGGCTAAATAAAACAAAGACCTAGAAAACAAATTAATGGATAAGGATAGACAGCATGATACTGAACATTATGTAGCCGCACAATGTAAGCTGTGTACGTAAAAGCCTAAGCCTGACTACGAAAACTTAATTCACCTGAGCTAATTAACCTAGGTGCATTGAATACACTTTTAGTAAACTGTAAACACCTGGGTGCATTAAAATGACTCTTAAAAAACTTTATTCACCTGAGGTTATTCACTTAGGTGCAGTAAATACACTTAAAGTGATCTTTAAACACTTGGGTGCATTAAATTACTCTTATAAAACTTCATTCAACCTTAATCACCTAGGTGCATTAAATTTACTTTTGAGTATTCTTTATTCACTTTATAAAGAACCTTTTTATTAACCCCTGATGAAACGAGGGATGTTATAAGTTAATGTATGTATTTTGATTGTGTAATTATATATTTGTGGCTGTGGGTTCATAGCCCCGAGCGGGTGGATCGATTTTCATTTTACAAGTTTTTCTTGTTTCAAAGTTGATGTAATCGATTATTCAAATTACAAAGATCTGTTCAGGCATTTGTGGATCATCAGTTCTTTCCTACTTGACGAAGATCCTTTAAATTTAGTGAAAGTACATTGGTAGTATTTCTATGACATGACGAGCTTGACCTATATCTCAGCAACTTACAGCCGATATAGCATCTTTGGGTTCGTCAAAGTGGTATCAATGGGTAATTGTTAGACAGATGAGAATTGCAGCAGTAGTATCTAATTTAAAATATATAAAATAGAAATTAATTACCCCATACCCTTTTTTTTTTCGTGCGGAAATCCCCTCCCCCCCCCACCGGCCAGCGGGGGCGGTTATGTCGGGCTTGAACCGACTAAAACCGCACGCCATCTCGGGTCTTCAGACGCCTAGGTGTAAGGTTGCCCATAGAGCATATCCCTCGCACAAACCCCGATACCTAAAACACTCTAAAAATTATGAAATATAACGTGTTGGTTAGCCCTTTAACTTTAATATACCTAGTAATATTTTGATTCAAGCGTCGTCGTTTCGGGGGTATAGCACCCTGACCAGAACGATTCGAGGTTCCGGTAGAGAAATCAACACGTTTTATTTTTATTTTTTGGAGACTAATTTATGTCCGCTGTTTTTAAATTCTTAATTTAATCAGTGAAAGACTTTTCACTCGAAATTTTCAAGTGCTAATTTTATGCATAATTGTCTCATATTGCAGAAATTTGAATTATATAATAATTAATTATAATATATGGCTACAATGAATGAGGTTTTCTTAGCGCCGAATGCACATAGGTACTTGTGTCTTAATCCCGAGCCTCGAGAAATCGAGGCCGTGCAGTCCCAGCTCCGCCAGGCCATCGTGGTAGAGTGGAAGGAACGACTTGGGCGTCCAAGTGCAGGGCACGCCGCAATAGCTGCGGTAAGGCCCATCATGGAGGATTGACTAGAGAGGCACCACGGAAGCCTTTCGTACCGACTGACGCAGGTGATCTCCGGTAAGGGGAGCTTCGGGGACCACCTGCATCGGATCAGGAAGGAGTCAACGCCTGAGTGTCATCACTGCAACGCGAGCGAGGACTCAGGGCTGCACACGCTGGCGGACTGCCCGGCGTCGGAGGCGCCGAGGCGTGACCTCGTGGCAGCCATCGGGGTGGAAGTCCTCTCACTCGGCAGCATGATTGCGGCAATGGAGCGGAGCGCGACAGCGTGGGCCGCTGCGTATGTGAGCGCGCCCGGAGAGATTTAGAACTCTCCCGGCCCGCCGAGCCCGCAACTTGCTCGCCGCGTGTCACATGCGACTCAGGCGCCGGAGGTCGCTTAACGACCTCCGTCCTCCATGAGCGCAGGCCTGGGGATGGCAGGTGAGGCCGCCTGTCACCCCAGCAGAAGTAGGCCGGGACGGTGGGGCAGCTAGCGCCACTCCCCCAAACCGGGGCAAGACGGGGACACCGTGGTTCCGAAACTCGAGGGGGCCATCTCGAAACCGGAGATGGCCCAGGGTCAGTCGGGGTGCGAGGGATATGCTCTATGGGCAACCTTACACCCCGGCGTTTTAAGACCCGAGACGGCGTGCGGTTTTAGTCGGTTCAAGCCCGACATAACCGCCCCCGCTGGTCGGCGGGGGGTAGCCGAAGGGATTTCCGAACGAAAAAAAAAAGGTAACTTGTGTCTTAGTGGGATTGAATTGGGACTAGGTTTAATCTTTCCCAAGGCCAGGTCTAACACTGTTCTGGCAATGATTGCAGCAAGGCTGGTCTGTATATAAGGCAATTCTGCAATGGGCATGTAAAGATTTTTTGTTTTTTTATTCTGTTAAAGATAATTACGGGTCATTACTTGTGTTACCTGGAATAAATGGATTTTATTTTATTTTTACTTATTAAAGTGAAACTTTTATTACATCGTCTCAAACTTTTTCGTCTATGTGTTGCATGTCGCGTGTCGGTCGGCCGCGGAGGAGAGATGAAGTGAAAGGCGCTCGTCATAGCAGCCAAGGCCAATATGGTGGCGCCTATAGTTCGCAGCAGCTGACCGTGTAGTGTATAGACTATTATTCATTTGTGCCAGTGCTCCACGCTATTTTGTTTGTTTTGTCAGTGTTTAATGTAAATGTTGTTTGTCAGTGTTTAATGTAAATGTTGTTATTTTTTAGTTAAATGTCTATAATGTGAAAAAAAGTTTCACTTTTACCGTGGTTTCCTAAAACCACACAATCCTTTTTTTAATACATCCGAGTTACCTACCTTTCTCAGGTCGTCAGTTCATCTGGATGAGATTTCCCCGTCCCACCTTTTGTTTAGGTACCAGTTCGAGATCTCCACCCCAAGACACACTTGGGGCCATCGGCAGATGTGGCTAGCCCAGTTTATGGACTAGTCCCTTAATCAGTGTCCATAGTAACGTTAAGTTCATCCCTCAATTCAGTTTTGTACGGAGCTATCAGTGCATGAGTTGGACTCGCACTTGGGAATAAGGTTCACTTATAAATTTAAATATAAGCCTTTTGTTTTATGAACAGAGGTATGGGTGTTTAAAGTTTACTAACAGAGTACTTAATGGACCTAGGTGAATTAGCTCAAGTAAATTAATTATACCTAGCCTTAAGCCAGGTCTACATATGGTTAGCCGTTATCCGTTATATATTAATAATGACATAGTTTCGCTTATCTCGCCATCGTATTATCAATTTATAAACTTCACAGAATTTACTTCTTTGTAATATTTCGATATAAATTGCTTGTTAAAGTACTACTAGGTTCAAGCAGAATATAAGCTACATACGCATATAAGTACCTACGGTGTTTTATATTACATTATTACGTAACATCAAATTAGATTACTTTATATATTTTTACATATTTAGCAAAAAAAAAACCGATTGTTTACTTTTTAAGTCTAGTTGAATCATCTATTAACGGGCGGTGCTCGATCCCGTACAGGTTCTCGCACATTCAGAGATTCGCGTCCTTGAGCGATTTCTATGTACGCGTCGCTCGAACGGGCATTATTTAAAGCTTAAGTTGCAAGAAAGTGGCGACAATGTACTAACCTTAACCATGTTGAGTACTGAATACGATTAAGACTACTTCGATAAATAAATATTGCATTAATCGCG
Source organism: Cybosia mesomella (assembly GCA_946251805.1). Taxonomy (NCBI): domain Eukaryota; kingdom Metazoa; phylum Arthropoda; class Insecta; order Lepidoptera; family Erebidae; genus Cybosia; species Cybosia mesomella. Next base: position 10,502,785 of record OX276406.1, read on the forward strand.
ATATCATCTGCATATGCAGTATTCTCATAAATAAAAATAATAGGTCTTTCTATGAAATTGCCGATATTTTCTTACAAATTCATGAGTTCGTTATTCCTGTAATTTAATAGCTATTTCCATTATTTATATTTTGTTTGAAAGTTGATTTCAAGATTTTACAACTCTGTATTAAATTATGTTTTTATTGGCCGCTTGATAAATTAATTCGATCTTCATAAACAGTACTTCCTAAATGCTATCCATTTTGATGATACATTTTTTATTACTTAACAGCTGTTACTTTTCAAAAATGTAATAAAAGTTGCTGTTTGTTGGCTTAATGTTGTCTCATTAATACACAAAAAAAACATAAAATTTGGATTAAAATGTTAGTACTGAAAATTGGGTTTCCTCTAATTTCTTCAAGAAAAACGGCAATTTCATATGAAACGACCTAATATTATTTGATTCAAACGTTCGAGTTTCCCAACTCCGATGGTGGTCACAGTTGTCTAATGTCTACCCACCAGTCACCAGTCTTGGTGTCAATTAACCATCTATGTGTATACACGATCTATGTAAGTTCATATTATAGGATATTAAATAAAAACGGAAATTCCATTTCTCACATGCAAAATGAAACCGAGTTTACACTGCAGATGATTCCGTTTAATATTATCCGATGTGGAATAGCCCTGGGTATAATAAGGAGTAAATTGTATCTGAATATTTAGTAATAATAATCAATTCCTGAACTTATCTAGACTGTAGATTGTAGACTGATAATAAACAAAGCAGCCGCTACACTTCATTGAATGCGTACGTTTAGGCTCATCTAAGCATACGGAATCTGAGTACGTAAGGTAGGTTTATAAGTCTACTTATAAAAGAAAACGCACCGACAGTCAATCATAAGTGGTGTGCAAAATGGCCAGGTACTTTGTAGTAGCGTCAATTGCGTTAATTATTTGTGTCACAGTGGAATGTCTACCAGAATCTACAGGTATTTATAATTATCTTTTAATGGAGTAGTAACACTTTCACAGTCACCATCATCCTACCGTGGTTCCCGGTTGCATCCTGGGTCTTCGCCTCTGAACCCGGGGTCCGCTCACTTCTTCTCCTCGTTTTGGTTTGACTTATACTGCTTTTCAAAGTCTAAGTCAAAGTCTTTATTTTTCAAAACAGTGCAACGTAATTACATCTTTTTGACGTCAAAATCTGCTTAAAACTAAGTTTACCACCGCTTCCTAGGCCCTAGTGGAGAAGAAACGGCGCAACAAACTCCACTGCGGCATTTTCGAGACGTCATATTATAAATAGTGATTTCTCAAGACTAAATATGGACGAATGTACATTTTTGTCTTGTGTCAAGATAAATAAAGGTATATAAAAAAAATACTTAAAATAAAAATTTAACCTAAGTTAAACGTTAAAATAATTTAAAATATGGTAAAAAAAGGTTGCCTACTACAATATTATGCTGTAGTTGTAGAATTAAGAGGGGCCTGCACCATGCTCAAGCCAGACATTTTTGTCTTTAAGGTAATCATCTGTCCTAAAGTATGCTTTTTTACATAAGGTGGTCCTAACAAAGGTTTTAAATTTAGTGTCAGGCATACCAAGAACCGATTCAGGCAATTTATTATAAAAGCGTATACCTTCCCCCTTAAAAGAATCACTAACTTTGCTGAGCCGATAACATGGAAGGATCAGTTTATTTTTATTGCGCAGATTTCTGTCTGTAATGTCACTTACTTTTGTAAAATTTGATATACTTTTCCTGACATACAGTATGTTCTCGAATATATATTGGGAAGCTACAGTTAAAATATTAATATTTTTGAATCGTTCCCTAGTTCCCTAATCTCTCTTACCTAAACAATAAATGGCACGAATTGCCCTTTTTTGTAATATAAAGATAGTTTCTAAATCTGCTGCATTCCCCCAAAGTAGTATTCCATAGGACATCAGACTATGGAAGTAACTAAAGTATACCAGCCTAGCAGTAGATTCATCTGTCAACTGCCTAATCCGTCTGAAAGCGTACTGCTTACGCAGACCTGAGTTTATTGGCCAAAATAGTGATATGGTCACCCCATTGCAATTTCGAATCCAAGTTCCCCAACCCAAATTTTATGGAAGTAACTGTCGTCGGACCTCCCAACCCGAAAGCAAAACCTGTGCCAGAGCCTTGTCCGTCAATGAGCAGGCTTAAGGTGAGGTTGGCTTGGTCCATATAAAAACTCTGCATAAAATCTGGTACAAACTTCCACGCAGCCATATTTTGTATTAGTATATACTTTTTGTATTTATATAGCCATTGTAGAGGTAATCTGAAAATTTTCCAACTCTGTATTTTCAGATTTGTATTAACATAGTTTAGTCAGTACACTTTCTACTTTTGTACGACTAGTATTTATCATTCTTCACTGTCCTGCTATCCCGACATTATATTACTTCAAAGTTCACGGTTCATCGTAATTTAAAGTTCATGGTTCATCGTACTTTGAAGAATTCATCATCGTTATATTTTCCAGATGATACTGAGTCTTTGCCAAACCAAAGGGATGATAACGAGATTCCGGATACAGATGAAACCGATCGCATGGGTTCAGCACATGCAAAGGCCCACGCATCAATTACTCGACTTAGGCCGGGAGCGGCAGTTGGGCCTTTTACAAAACGTGTCAACTGCTTTTCCTGTGTAGACTGTCCGAAAGCCTTGGCTAACACGACATACAAATACTGCCCGTATACTAACGATCCCAGTAAAAATAACAAGTGCGTTGTCTATGCGGAGAAATATATACGTAAGTATAATTCCTCTGTTTTCAGTAGTTCAGTTATCCACTTCAGTTGACTGAACTAGTAAATTTGGGAGTGTGGAAACCTGCGCGCGTGAGAGTACCAAACTTATTAACGTACTTAATAAGGGTGTTTTGATAAGGAGACACATGGTGATATGTCACGCGAGTATAATGCGGCGGCCAGAGTATAACCTAAAGAATTATATATAATTGCCAAGGGAGAGCTCTAACAAAACCTACCCTGAATGTATTGTACACTAGCTGATACCCGCTGATCAAACATAAGGGATTTTAAGTCTGACCAAGACCTTTCTATTAAAAAAACCGCATCAAAATCCGTTCAGTAGTTTTGCATCCATCGCGAACAAATAGATAAACAGAAAAACAGATAAGGATTTTATAAAAAATATTTTTGTTTTCCGAATCGTTAATTTTACATAACCCATGTAATTTTTTTAAATATCTCCAATGTACAGACACCACTAATTTACATTTTTATAATAGTATAGATGGGTGTATATCTCATTCATTGAGTAGTGCTGATTTCCTCTTTATTAATCTTTCCTTTAGTAGGTATCAAAAAATTAAATATATGATATTGTCGGAACATGGTCACGGGGAGACTCCAGTCTCCCCGTGACCATGGCTGCTGAAAAGCAACCGAAACGTCGGGTTCAATGTAAAATATAAAATAACATCAAATAAACCGCGATAGAATCCGTTAAAAATAGTTTTATTTCAATTAAATATATGTAATTATTATAAAAAGGAAACTTTTAGTTGGCTCTGTAAAATTAACCATTATATCACATTCATTTTTTATCCTCAATTACTTTGCAAAAAAACTGAGTCATTAAGGGCAGGACCACTCCATATGACACTAACAACTATCTTATTAAAGCTAAATAAATGAGTAAAATAAATAATGACAAAAGTAAGGTTTGTGGATAAAACACTTATAGAATTATTGTCTTTGTTATAATTGTCTAATCTTATCTTTTTATGTCTGTGAATGCTTAATTCCTGTAGTTGAAGTAGATAACTCCTACGAGGGAAAATACCGGTTTATACCTAATATTCATTCAGAAAAAATGTTAAGTGAATAAACTTGTCATTATTTTTATCAGGTGATAGGGTTGGGCTATCAAGTAATTAGGTCGACTGAGTTTATTGTCGATTTATAATGGTTAACTACTGATTACAGTGGTTATTTTGGAGCAACTCACCTCGGCAAAACACGGCATGTATACCAAATCAGCAAATCATCGTGATTTCTAAGGGAATATCAGCAACTTGCTACTTAATCAATCCGGTAACGGTCATCTGGCCTCCGTGAAATATTCTTAGGAAGTGCTTCAATATATTCAACACCTTACTGTCGCTAGAGCAAGTGTGGTTTCCTTAGAATAGACCCGTAGTATACCTACTGAAAATTGGCCGGCCTCACCATCGTTGATGATTTTAACTTGTGTCAAAATAATCCAGAAGCTTCAGAAATTAGAGGCCTTGTATATATACAAATCAGTGCATATAGCTTGGTTTAAGAAACGTTTAAGAGGATTCAACATAAATTGATACATAGTAAAGAGACACGAATCTGCCTAGCCATGCTGAGGCTACTGCTTTGCTACATGCAAATTAGTCGAAATTCCCATTCTGAGATGCTATGTGAAAAATAATAATATTTTTTGTACATGCCAAGGATATGAAACCCCCTCAATGAAGAACATGTCCAATTGTGCAATATACGATTATTGAAATGAAATATACACTGTTTTTTACAGAAATGAATAAACTATGGTATATCCGTGGCTGCGCTACGGAGCGAGGCTCATGTGCTGACATCAAAAGAGGTCACGACAATTCTCCATCGGTTACACTGTCGTTCTGTGTCGAATGTGATGGTGACCGGTGCAATACTAATGGAGTGTCTCGCTCGACTTTTGATCTTGCTACTGCTATCTTTGTTTTGGTTATATGTCCTATTCTTGGAAAGTATACGCTTACGTAAAGACTGTTGTAGATCTGTTATTACTGATGACACCACAAAAGTTGGACATTTATCGCTATAACTAATACTACTAAAAATCTGTCGCATAAGTTTAGTGAAAATCAAACATGTAGTTTATACAGTGCTAGTAAGACGAAACGAACGACGAAGGCCGTGCTCCGATTTTCTATATCAGACTATACATACATAGGGTACATATACTCACGCCTTTTTTCCTCCGTGGTAGGCAGAGACAACAGCCCGCCATCTGCATCATGAACTTCCATCACTGTCATCAAACCTTTCAGAATTTACTGTCTAACAAACCGAGTAGGCTGGCTGATTACTGATTAGACATTTCAATTGTCCAAGTTTTGTGATCGATTAGTACCTATCTACAGGTAAAAATAAGATAGTTTAACAAGGCATATGTACGTCTCATCAATTCATTCAGCTAGTACCTACAATATATATTATGAAATAAAGAATTGTTGACTGACAAATGAAGTATTTTATTTCTATTATGTGTCATTCCATCAGCGTGGATACGTGTTAGAAGATGATCCTAACTATTTTGCAAAGACCAGACCTGGTTAACCTTTCAGAGCCCTATCTGACTGAAGAGTGTGGGGGTACTCTCAGGAAACAAGAGGTGATTCTGCTAGTGGCTGTACTCGCACAAGCGAGGGAAACAAAGACGAATGAAGTCTAAGTCGTTTCACTATATATTTAGCCCAGTCGAATTAGCTCAAATAAGGGGCAAACCTGGAAAATATTGGAAGTGGCGAAATTTCTATGGACAAAATTGTACGAAATGTAATTCAAAATAAACGAATTATTCAATAAACAAAAATTGACCCTTAACTCAAAATGGGGCAAACGCAATTGATCAATTACCATGCAAAACCAAATTTATACTGCCAGTGACAATTACCCCCCCCCCCCCCCCTTATCAAATCCGAATAAAAATTGCTACTTCCAATTTTTTCCAGGTCAAATCTTAATTCGATTGGGCTACTTTTCTACTGGATCGTAAGGCAGGAGGGAGTGGTGAGCGCAAGATGCGCCCGCGCGAACGTCTCACGACACGAGGCATGGGAGTGTCACGCGTTCCTTTTAAAAGCAATAGACGACTTTAAAATGACAGTTACTAATGACATCTCTTGAGTAATTATTAAACTAGATTATCTTATTACAGATAAGTAAACGTGAATATACTTACATAGATGTTGCTATTGTCAACGAAAATTTGCAAAAAAAAATTGTGATGACTATTTAAAAAAATATCAGTTTACCAAAGACAACGATCTTAATATCTGTTATGTTATTTCTAGTCCTATTAATCTAACCAAATCTGATATTATTTTGCCATATCATTCTGAACTCATAAATAAAAAATGATATATGAAAAATCATTATTCTCATGAAATCAACAATCAATCACGAAAATAAGCAGAATATTGTTACTAACTACATTTCAATCTGTATATTGGTATTATAGAAATCACAATTCGGTAGAAAAACCGATGTGACGTAACAACTAATATAAGAAAATCGGGGAGCCCAGGCAGTTAAATGAATGGTATTGGTAATGACAAAAATGTCAGGTATCTGACGGTCTGCACTCGTCTTTAGACTATTTGTGGCCCTGGGCACATTAGGATAATAGGGCCTTGAAAGAGCACTATTTTGTTGGAATAGACAAAGAAAGTAAGTAAATAAGGTTCTACAATCATTTGTATTTATTTACTGACTGTAAATGAACTGGCAATCTAAACATATATTACTTGTCCCGACTGACTAACTGATTCATCAACGCAGAGCCTCAGACTAAATGTATATCTTTTAGTCTAAGCGCAGAGAAATTTCGGCAGTAGATGCTTTTTATGATGTAGTGGATACTAAGGAAGGATTTTTGGAAATTTCGCTCCTGATTTGGCAAAATAAGGGATGAAAGTTTGTTTTGAGGTCCGTCATTTTCAAAGTCAGAAGCACGATATTTCATACACCTGCTTCTGGTAAGAACTAAATAAATACGTAATCAGCATTTTTTCAAATTTTACCCCTGAGTTAAATATGGGTTTGGTATTGGTATTTTTGAAGATAGAAGCTCGAAATTTCAGATATACTTCTGGTTAGAATCAAATGAACACATGTACCTACCAGCGTTTTAGAAAGTTTTGGTACTAAGGAGGTAAAATAAGACGATTGTATGGAAAGTCTGCCATATTCGAAGTAAGAAGCACGAAATTTCATATATTTGCTTCTGCATAAAAAGTACACGTGTCCGGCGTTTTTTTTAAATTTCACACCTAGGGGTCTAAACAACGGATGAGCGGTTGTATGTTAGTCCGTTATATGGAAAGTGCTTAACTTTTGAAGTGAAATTGTATTCTTATACAATAATATTAGTAGATATTTAAACCTACCTACTAATATTGGCTAGCCTGTAACCTTTTTTTTTAATAAGGTTACTCACCGGCTAGACCACGTGAGCAAAGGAGTTCTTAATCCCAGAGCGCCTTTCTACAGAGGTTCTAAGGTGGTGCACAGGTCAGCTGATCTCCAATGAAACTCATGAATCAGCTGTACATACATATATTCAGAAACAGAGAAACAGAAAAGATACAGACCGATATATAGTAGTAAGTTACACAGAAAATAGTAATACAGATATATATAAGTTAGGTACAGAGCATATACTGGACAGAAGTTTCAGGTTACAGCACACAGACAGATATATAGAATAAGTTACACAGCAGGATACAACATAACACAGGTACAGGTCGGCGTGAAATGTCGTGCGGTGTTCCACAGGGATCGGTCCTGGGGCCGCTCCTGTGGAACATCGGATACGACTGGGGGCTTCGCGGTGAGCTCGTAGACGGTGCCGCCGTCACCTGCTACGCGGACGACACGCTCGTGACGGCGTACGGGGCGACGTACCGCGAAGCGACCCTGAAGGCCACGACCGCGGTTGCTCAAGTCGTTAAGCGGATTCGGCGGCTGGGTCACGAGGTGGCTCTGCATAAAACCGAGGCCCTGTTCTTTCATGGGCCTCGGAGCAAGCCACCCGAGGGATCCAGTTGCATCGTGGGAGGAAATCGCATCGGCATCAAGCCCCAAACGAAATATTTGGGGCTCGTGCTCGACGGCCGATGGGACTTCGGAGAGCACATCCGAAGTCTGGCCCCCAAATTGAAGGGCACATCTCTCGCTCTGGCTCGGCTGTTGCCCAACATGAGGGGGCCCGATGACTCCTGCAGGAGACTCTACGCGGGGATCATGCGGTCCATGGCCCTGTATGGGTGCCCAATATGGGCGGAGGCCCTGAGGACCAGAACTGTGCGGATGCTGCGCGCTCCGCAGCGAGTGATGGCCATCATGGTGATCCGCGGGTACCGCACGATCTCTTTCGAGGCGGCGAGTCTCCTTGCCGGAACTCGGCCATGGGACCTGGAGGCGAGAGCCCTTTTGCAACTGTACCAGTGGAGAAAGGAGGCGCAGGAGCAGGGACGGAACCCCGAGCCTCGTGAAATCGAGGCCGTGCAGTCCCAGCTCCGCCAGGCCATCGTGGTGGTGTGGAAGGAACGACTTGGGCGACCAAGCGCAGGGCACGCCGCAATAGCGGCGGTAAGGCCCATCATGGAGGATTGGCTAGAGAGGCAACACGGAAGCCTCTAATACCGACTGACGTAGGTGGTCTAGGTGACCTAGGTGACCACCTGCATCGGATCAGGAAGGAGCCAACGCCTGAGTGTCATCACTGCGACGCGAGCGAGGACTCAGGGCTGCACACGCTGGCGGACTGCCCGGCGTGGGAGGCGCCGAGGCTCGACCTCGTGGCAGCCATCGGGGTGGGAGTCCTCTCGCTCGGTAGCATAATTGCCTCTTGCCTTCTGCGAGCATGTAATGCTCGCAAAGGAGATGGCGGAGCGCGCCCGGGAGAGATTTAGAACTCTCCCGGCCCGCCGAGCCCGCAACTTGCTCGCCGCGCGTCGCAGGCGACTCAGGCGCCGTAGGTCACTTAACGACCTCCGTCCTCCATGAGCGCAGGCCTGGGGGTGGCGGGTGAGGCCGCCTGTCACCCCAGCAGAAGCAGGCCGGGACGGTGGGGTGACTAGCGCCCCTCCCCCAAACCGGGGCAAGACGGGAACACCGTGGTTCCCAAACCCGAGGGGGTCATCTCGAAACCGGAGATGGCCCAGGGTCAGTCGGGGTGCGAGGGATATGCTCTATGGGCAACCTTACACCCCGGCGTCTGTAGACCCGAGACGGTGTGCGGTTTTAGTCGGTTCAAGCTCGACATAACCACCCCCGCTGGCCTGCGTGGGGGTATCCGAAGGGATTTCCGCACGAAAAAAAAAACAAAAACGTACAGGTACACTCCTATGTAGATATGTAATCAATTCAGTACACAGAGGTGATTCTCACCAGGTGCCAGTCAGGAGTGGCACAGCTCAGTAATATTACACAAGCCTAGCGCCGGTCAGCAGTAATGCAATAAAATCACAAATACAATAAAAGATGGCTTGACCTTATTGATCTCAAGTCTCCGCGGGGCCCCCAGTGGTTGTGCACCTGCAGAATAGATCCCGGAGCTTCCCTTGATATCTGCTTCCCAATATCACGGTATCCAGGCCTCAGCGATTGACAATCTCAGAGTCACTGCCGTCGGAATTGTTTTTAAAGGTTCGTTCTGAGACCTAACGACCCTGTGATCAAGATATAAAAACTTTTATCAATAACAAATCCCCATTATGCGAATATACTGACAGCAATGGAATAAAATAACTTACCAGATCAAATCTGGGCACCAACACAAACACAAAAGCCAACCTCACTTTTCGAGCGTCAAGGTAATTAAATATAAACGATAATAATTGGGACACTCTTAGTGACTTCTCAAACAACAAAATAACAATGAATCTTAGGGCCACTGCGAACATCATTATATATTAAATTAATTCTGGATCTTGCTAGAATCGTTCCCACGGTGATACTTAACTCGAAAATTCTATGAGAATGAATTGATAAAAAGAACTGAGCATAACGCATAACTCACGCCATCGCCATCACCACGGGGGTTAGCCGAAACAAGACTAAAGTCAGCCACATCGATGCATTCACAGTAGTTGCGACTGTGCGACTGTGTCCACAGATGGCGCTAACTACAATTACACCTCTAACAGTACTCTACTGTTACAAGCCTGATTTTCGAGCGAGAGTAGAGTTACTTCACGCAAGTAAAAACTAATAAGCAACTAAGTATTGTAGTCAGTCACTATCATTTGATTTTTTCAAAACCAATATGTTTTTCGGTAATTGATATCGGTTATCATTTGGTGATCTTGCTGGAACCAAGGGGCCCCTTTCGATCGCGGGGCCCTGGGTACTTGCCCACAGTGCCCAGTGGGAAAGAAGGGCCTGAGTACGGGTCAGTACCAAAGTGTTAAAATTGAAAGAATACGCCTGATAGAATATACAATGCAACACACACAACGCGATCTTAATTTTTAAGTAAAAAATATTTAAAATTAAATAAACAGCCTGCAACTTGCTCGCCGCGCGTCGCAGGCGACTCAGGCGCCGGAGGTCGCTTAACGACCTCCGTCCTCCTTGAGCGCAGGCCTGGGGATGGCGGGTGAGGCCGCCTGTCACCCCAGCAGAAGCAGGCCGGGACGGTGGGGCGACTAGCGCCCCTCCCCCAAACCGGGGCAAGACGGGGACACCGTGGTTCCCAAACCCGAGGGGGCCATCTCGAAACCGGAGATGGCCCAGGGTCAGTCGGGGTGCGAGGGATATGCTTTATGGGCAACCTTACACCCTGGCGTCTGGAGACCCGTGACGGCGTGCGGTTTTAGTAGGTACACATTTGCAAGCACGTGAACCTTTTATGTTCTTACACCACGCTGAAAACGTCAGATTTATTAAATTCACTATTATGACAATAAAATTCGATTAGTAGCTACTGTTAACCCCCGTTGCCGTTTCACCCGTATTGGCCCCCATAAGACAATAAATCTGTGTCGTTTTTACCCATATCTGTTTTGTGCAAGACGCACGCAAATATTATGTACTTTTAACTGCTTAAGCTGTATATTATCAGGTCCCAAGGCCCAGTCGCAGGTAATTAGGTAAAGAAAAAAAATAGGTATAAGTACTGCGGATTCAAAATTAAAGAAAAGAACAAAAAAATTCAATTATATTCACAGATACTTTTTGTAACCAGGTATGAAATTCAGTTTACTACTACACGTGGAAATCTGTATATAACTTTGTCAGTGACATACCTCTGGTGATTAAACTAATAAGGACATGTAGGTCACTTATTACGTAGTTACGTACTTTGCAAATACAACTTATTACAGTTTCCTATTCAATCTGCTCCCGTCAATAGACGGAAGCGGATTGAATAGAAACTTTGGAATTGATGACTATGGTATCTAATCGCCTCAGAAAAAAAATTGTTTGTTGCATCAGGTACCTACCTACTTATAACTTATCTATTGATACATATACATACTTGCAAACAAAATATTAAATTCCTACTGTATGTAAACAAGAAAGGTTTGAAGAATATTTAAATTTTACTAGACCGATGTTATAAAAATTAAAACTCGTTACAAAATAAAAATAGCATATCCATCTCAGCGACAATGTTTCACAATGTATATCTATGGGTTTTGCCATAGATCAAGAGATTCTCGTTAGATAACAGATGGTCAATTTGATAGAAATATTTCTTTTATAATTATCTGTGAGACACATGTTACTTATAACGGGGTATCCTTAGTAATGTAATTTGGCATAACGAGCTTAGCATTACTTTTTAAGGCATAAGATAGTTTGGCATAATTATATTATGGCATACTGTTCCTTGTGCAAGCTCTTTGAGCGGATTATTGCAGAGCGCCTCGTCGAGCATCTCACGAAAGTGGGGCCAGATCTGGCGGACAACCAGTTCGGTTTCCGCCGGGGGCGCTCCACCGTGGAAGCGATCATGCGCGTTAGGCGCCTGGCGGAGGAAGTAGTCTCGCGGGGTGGGGTGGTGGTGGCGGTGTCTCTTGACATCGCCAACGCCTTCAACACCCTACCCTGGAGCTGCGTTAGGGAGGCGCTCGCGTATCACGGAGTGCCTCCTTACCTCCGCCGCATTGTCGAGGCATACCTATCCGAGAGGGCCATAGTTTACCCGAGCTGGCTAGGGCCAGGGCTGCGAGAAGTGTCGTGCGGTGTTCCGCAGGGGTCGGTCCTAGGGCCACTCCTGTGGAACATCGGATACGACTGGGTGCTGCGCGGTACGTTGCTCGAGGGTGTCAGCATAGTGTGCTATGCTGACGACACCCTCGTTATGGCGCGGGGAGCAACGTACCGAAGCGCGGCACTGAAGGCCACGGCAGGGGTTGCTCAAGTCGTGGGTCGAATACGGCGGCTGGGACTTGAGGTGGCTCTCCATAAATCCGAGGCTATGTGTTTTCACGGGCCTGGGAGGGGGCCACCTGCGGGAACCGGCATAACCGTAGGGGGCGTAAGCATCGGCATCGAGCCCACGATGAAGTACCTTGGGCTCGTACTCGATAGCCGATGGGACTTCGGACCTCATCTCCGAAGTCTGGTCCCGAAACTGAGGGGGGCTGCGGCCGCGCTATCGCGGCTGATGCCCAACGTTAAGGGACCCAACGCCCCCACTAGGAGACTGTACCTGGGGATCGTGCGAAGCATGGCCCTATACGGGGCCCCCGTATGGGCGGAGACTCTGGCGGCCCGCAACGTGGCTGTTCTTAACAGCCCGTTAAAGGCGATGGCCGTCAGAGTCATCAGGGGGTATCGCACGATCTCCGTCGAGGCGGCATGTCTCCTAGCTGGGACCCCTCCATGGGACCTGGAAGCGAGAGCCCTTGCGCTGCTGTACCAGTGGCGCAAGGAGGCGCTGGAGCGGGGCCATAGGCCGGAGCCCCGAGAAATCAGGGCTCAGCGGTCCCTGCTCCGCCAGGAACTCATGGAGACATGGAGGGTGCGACTTGAGCACCCAAGGTGGGGGGAATCCACCATTGCGGCGGTGAGACCGATCATGAAGGAATGGTTGGAGAGGGACCATGGGGGGAAAAACAACAGCCGTTATAGAATAACTTGTTCTTTAACACACGAAAACACCGAGCATGAAATTCAGGGAGTCAGCGAAAGTTATAATATATTGGAACAGCAACGAATTATATCCTCGTGTAAATTAGATAGATGTATTAGAGGTGTTACTGATATTATTGAACCCTTCCTTTCATCGCAAAGTGGGAGACAAAACTGAACGAAAAATACGTAAACAATCCGCTTTTCAGAATGTACTTAATACCTTACGAGAGACTTTATTAATCTCACGTGAGAGATAATATATTAGGTAAAAACGCCGAAACGCATGACAATACACTCCAGTTGGCACAAGATCCGCATAGTATATACATACCAGATGTCGGCATTGGAACAGGTGTTGAAGATTAACACGATGGTGACTCAATTCTTTAAAAACGAACATAAATATTCTTGTAACCCTAATCTGCAAACGTTGACACTGTGATCGAGCTCATGGGAAGAACAGTGTATCTACCATGAGCTTACACAGTAATTTCTCGCTAGCGTCGCCGTAAACCATTTGTATGAAATTCTGTACAGCGCCTCTGGCGGTCACGGAACGAATTAAACTTTGAACAACGATCGCTATAGATTTTGATAAGTAAAAAATCTGTCGAAATCTATTCGATGGTAAGTAGCATTTTTCAGCTGTCGCCCTACAAAACGGCACCATGCTCACTAATTTGTCAGACGCCATCAACGCCTTAGATTTCGATTGTTTATCCGTGAATCACTAGCATTTTGAGGCGTGACACGCTTGTTGACATTCATTCTCAAGTTCATTTTTGAATGTCGGTCACGTTTTAACATTACAAAAAAATAATAATAAGCCAATTGAAGTATTTTAGACTGACTTACAATGTTTCAAGTGGCTAGCTTGTGTTGCCATGTCTACTGCTTGGAACTTCTATCTACGTACCCACGTTTAGGTTACGTATTATTATAACTAAATTTATTTTCAGCATAACTATTTTCAACATAACTACGATTGATTCATATATGGTCATAATGCATATTAGTTGACGCGACTACTGTTCGAGGCGGGTAAGTTGGCGCGTTCCAGAGTCAAAGCGGTACAGGATATTTCCAAGCGCCGCTGTTTTAAAGACCCTGGAGGCAATCTATTGTACGAGGAATTCACAGTGAAGGAGAGATGGCGTTCATATTTCCACGAGCTACTGAATAAGCACCATCCGGTGCAGCCACCGGATCTCCTTCCAAATCAAGGACTAGTGCCACCGGTAACGCCTGGAGAAGTCCAGACTGCTCTTCGCCGCATGAAGAAACGGAAGGCTGTCGGAGCCTATGGAGTCCCCATCGAGGCCTGAAAGGCGATGGGTCCCCGTGGTATGGGCATCGTCACATACCTTTTTAACCGCATTCTCCTCACCAGGAAGATCCCAAGCCCATGGCTACAAGGCTGCTCATGAATGCTCATGATATCGCGCTAGCGGACGCGAACAATGACAGATTGGTGGCGGAAGCGATGGTGGAAGGCGTGTAAGGCGGCGCTTGAGAACTCAAGCTTGCTCGAGAACGAAGCAGGGGCTGCGTGTCACGGAGTTGAATGTGCTGTGGTGGATGCGCGGAGTCGCAAAGATCGTGTGAGGAACTCCCGCATCCGCGGCAGGCTCCGTATTCGAGACATCGCAGATAAAATGCAAGAGTTACTTCGCTGCTACGGGTACGTTTTGCGGCAACAGCCAGGTTACATGGGTAACAAATACCATGCCACTTCCGGTGGGCTGCGATATTAGGTGGAGACAAGGGACAACATGCGTGGCCGTAAGGGATGACATGCGTGCCAATGATCTCACTACCATGAATGCTCAAGATCGTGCGAAGGGGAGACAAAAAAGCAGGAAACCGCGGGCTCTGAGGTGTAGCCTCAAATGCAATCGGGACACAACGCTAAGATAATGATGATGAGTTATTACAAACATCTGTGAAACGATCATAGGTGTTTTGAACAGTATTTTGAAAATAGTTAAAACAACTTCAGTTATAATGCTACATAAACTACGTTTAATAAATTCCGTTTATTGAAACTACCACAGGCCTTCCATAGGACCGCGTTGAATAGGCATCTAGTGCCTACTCCAATATAAACTGTCTGCTGCAATGACGTATTATATTGGTCTGCTGTATATTCCCTACGCACCTACCTTAAGGTATCGTTCGCATCAACTATCGCGCAGTGAAAAACTGGTTGTAATCTCGCCGTAAACCTAACGTTCAAAACGCTGCGGTTATGACATCATCAGATAGCTTCTGGTTATGTCTACAACTATAACTAAATACTAAGCCAAACAATTATTGTAAGCTAAACAAGGACAACTGTTAATGTAGGAAATGTTACAACGGCGTAAGTTGTTTTTTTTATTTATTATGACTGGCAAATTGACAGATGTTATACCCCATTTAACCTGTTAATTTCCATTGGATAAAATGAGCCACATTCTGAGTATTCTGACGAAAATAGAAGTAAACACTAACACTCAGCCTGAGTATGATCTCGATTAATTCAATAGGATCCTTCCTAAGTGTAAGTTTCCTTTTGACAGTAAAACGCTTGAAATAGCGTTTCAGACGCATGTTTTTAACTTGTTACAACGGGTGACTGCAATCTGCTACTCGCGGGCACGCGTCATTCGCTTACCGAATGCGAACAGAGACGTACGGTCATACTAGAATTGTGTCACTATTTCGTAATCTGTGTTGTTGTGTTGTACTTTCTACTAAACAATGGCCAACCTCAGCATATTCGTCCCCGTGCTACTTTTAGCGTTGTTCATAAAAGAAGGTAAGCCAATTTTTTTTTTATTCATATAGGTGGAATATAGAAAAGTAACCCATTACAAAATTTTAAACGCTGCACGAATATCCTAACGTTGTTTATGTGTTGAACATAAACTTTTTACGAGTATAACATAACGGCCAACACCATACTAAGAACTTACTTGTTCAGGTGATACTTTTTGTGTTGAGTTCGAACCCGTAACCTCTTGATCGTATGCCCGACTTATTCATTTCACTACTGTGCTTTTTATTACAGAGCTATTCTTCCAAAAAAGTAGCTTATCTACACTATTTCTCTTACATATTCGTGGCATTCAAAGTATTGCGCGTCTTAAAAGTAACTAATTTTGTACAGAGACCCGTGCAGTAGTTAAATGGTCTAATGTTATATATATACGAGTAGTGAAAAACTTTAGTTGTCTCTCAAAGAAATCTTACATGTACTATCAGATTTTTTTAATATTATTTTTGTTTTTTTATCAGACTTTTCCCCAGTAGTTCGATGGATTCATTTTAGCGTTTCATAGTTACTAGATCCGACACTAACCTGGTTTAATCAAGGTAGATGACCTACCTACAGCATTATAATTGAAATATATAATTATACATATAATATACAATTTAAAATTTCAAATAAGTCGATCTCCTGCAGTACCGGTGGGATACCGATTCACTTAGGAATAGAGTCGCCTTTTAAAGCTAGAAATCAACTACAGCTGTATAACCAGACACTTATCTCACTTATATAACTTCTACAGTTATCAAAAGAAAAGTATATAAAAAACTGCAAAAGAGAACAGATAAAAATTACTAAGAGTATCGTAACTTACGAACAATAGTAGTATACATTAAGTATACTTATACAATTACACTTAGAACGAAGGAGTACTCGCCAAGTAGTTTTAAGTGGGCAGGCAAACCGGGGTCACATCGCTGAACATACACTGATTAAATTAATGAGGTATTGAAAAATGGGCAGATCGAAAGCCCTCGTAACCGGCGGGCTTGCATAAAAGATTTAATGAAAGTAGAGGAAGTTTGTTAAGTATGTAAGGACAGAAGCAGATGGCGGGTTGTTGTCCCTGCGTACCCCGAAGAAAAAAGTCGTGAGGATATGTATGTATCCATCCTTATGATCTTTGCGATCAAACCTTATGGTATTAACATACACATGAGCATGGATAAACAAACTGAAGATCAGATGATTGGCTTTTCGGGCATTTAATAATTACTAGCGGACGACAGCGGCTTCGTCGGTATGACATTATGCATATATTATACCTTCCTCTTGAATCACTCTATATATTAAAAAAAGACCATTAAAGTCCGTTGCGTAGTTTTAAAGATCTGAGCATACATAGGGACAGACAGACGGGAAAAGCGACTTTGTTTTATACTATTTAGTGATACAGCTGAAGAGTTTGTTTGTATATTTGGTTGAACGCGCTAATTTCAGGCACTACTACTTCAAATTGAAATAGTATTTTTGTGTTAGATAGCCCATTTAACGGGGAGGTTATATCATCACGCTACTACCCATGATAGGTGAGCAGTAATCATAAATGTCAACAAATCGGGCAAATTTATTTCGGGCGTTATATGGAATAAAAATGGGTGCTACGGGGGCGAAGTCATGGACGAAGCCGCCTGGCACCAGCTGGTATGTTGATAAAGTTGGTATAGCAGACACCCATAGTATAGAGAAAAAAATACCTACAACATAGGTTAAAATTTATAAAAAAAACGAGTTTATCAGGTTTACTTAGGTATTCTAAACTTGAATATTAAAGTTGCTGTACTATATATACTATCCTACTTCCTACCCCACCAGGCGAGGCCGCGGTGGCGGCCAAAGTCCGCCGGCAACCCTGGGGTTATCCTTTCGAGGGCTTACCCGGGGTGCCCGGCAACGGACACTTGGGGAGGACACCGTGCGGTTTTAGTCGAGACACGACATAACCACCCCCGCTGGCCGGCGGGGGGGTATCCGAAGGGATTTCCGCACGTTAAAAAAAAAAAAAAAAAACCTACTTCCTACTGATTTTATAACACACAGTGAGTATGGATATTTAGATATATGGATGTTTGTTACTTTTTCACGCTAAAACGGCTTAACGGATGCGACCCAAATTTCGTACAGGGATTTAAATATAATCTGGAATAACACATAGGCTACTTTTTATCCCTGGAATAGTTTCACATGGGAAGCGGGAAATGGAACAAAATTCCACCCGGGCCAAGCCGTGAGCAAAAGCTGGTGATCCATAAAGAGACTAAATATCAGTTTTACCGGTCAGTTACCCACGATAAGGGCATAAAACTCTAGAGCCAGGCTTATACAATTAACGTTCTTCAGTCAAGTGGCTGAAAGGACATTTTTTGTATGAACCTTGTCTTGCTTCTTTTAATTCTCGTAGGAACTTGGCACCTGCAAAAAACGTCCTCCAGCATAATACAATAACACCGTTGTTTTTTTCTATAAGTCAAGTTTTTCATACTTTACGTTGTTGATACCCTTATCGCAGACTGCTAACTTTTCCAGACAGCCTTATAATGAACTTTGGTAATCAGAGAAAGGGTAACTGTACTGTACCTATTATCATCACTGGTTTTGATTCAGCAGAATATATATAAGAGGTATAGAGTGAAAGCATCCTAAAATTAAGTTAGTTTATACTATAACTTACTTTAACCACTTTAACGATGAGGGAATCAGACATGCTGATTTCTTCATATTTACGTAAAAATTGAAAAATAACCATTTTTTGTATAAATGTAACCTAATCTTTCATTCTAGCACAGATTACATAATATTATTTTATTCTACGTAAACCATGGCATCAAGGGGCCAATTGTTGCAACAGTGAAATAGTTTAGAAAAATACCTAAGTTAGGGAACAAATGTACTATGAAGATCGAATTTATATTTGTCGTAACTTAGTGTTGCTCTATGACAAAAGATCAATACACTTTTACCACTTCCTGTTTGTCGTGAGGGGTCGATTAATGTATTGTATATCACCCTTGATTCCATAATGTCTTCCTCTCATCGCTCATGTGACAGTCGGTCAATAAAGAACAACTGTGACTAATCATTTACTGGACCCTCTGCAAAGTTGTGGGTTATGATCACAGACCTGTAAGATCTCTTGTTTGGTGTTTATAGTGAATTAATAATAAAAACTTATGGTGAGGGCCTAATAGGATTTCAATCGAAGCTTCTTCTTCTCCAAAAAAGAAACAGACGATCGGCT
This sequence comes from Cybosia mesomella, assembly GCA_946251805.1. NCBI lineage: Eukaryota > Metazoa > Arthropoda > Insecta > Lepidoptera > Erebidae > Cybosia > Cybosia mesomella. Next base: position 10,521,744 of record OX276406.1, read on the forward strand.
TCAGACAACAAAACTTAAACACACTCGCGGGCGTTTATCGCAAAAGCACGGGTCACTGCTACTAGCGATACGATTGAAGTATGTTGAGATCCTTGTAAGTAGGTAATATTATGTGTGTGTATTATGTAAGTATGTCTCGTTGTTTTTAGTCGGCCTTCTTATCTATTTATTTTATGTCACCACTATTGCGAGCGTTCGTAGATAATTGATGACTGAGAGCACCAAACCAGCCGAATATTTTTTGCCATATTCCGATTAAAAAAATATATGAAGGTCATGGGGAACGAATTTAATTATTGGTTGATAATAAAACTGTAGGTTGACATGAAACTCATAATCACATTTGCGGACACTTTACATAATTATAAATCTGATGAGATAAACCAGCAAGAATAGCATGATGTCATAACTGAGAAAAAAAAACCTGTACGAGATAAAAAATTACTTGCAAGAAAAAATAAAAATTCGTAGTTAGCAAAAATCGTGAATTAAAAAATAGGAAAAAGGGTGGACGTAATTTTAGCAACTGGAATTTTTTACAATCTCAGTATCAGCCTCAGTTTTACTTCTTATACGAAATTTCGCACTGCGAAACGACTGCTCCAGAATCCGTTGTTCTGTGGATTACTGGTAAAGTGCCAAAATTAAAGTAGATGTACTTATAGAATTTTACCTCATTTCTTCTACATTTTGAAAAAGCTCAGCTTATATAAATCCAATAAGTACGTGGTCAAAACTATTTTAGTTTCGATAATTGCCCAACTAGTACTTACCGGAAGTAATGTTAACTTTTGTGCTAATATTTCTTGAATGCAACCTTCGAGCAAATTAACAGCAACAGGGAACCTAGTTTTATATCAGTGTAGTGCTCGTTCCAGTATTGTATTGTTCTAAATACTTTGCAGGCTTGAGTACAATGGCTGATAACTTTATCGTCAAGTAAATATTGTTCGCCGTAGAAGCTGTTCTAAAAAGGAAAACAAAAGTGACGGTAGATTGCAACAGACTTAGTTTATATAGACTTGCCTTTCCGGTACACCAACATTACTAGGAAGTACCTACTAGATAAGATAGGGTACATGGGGCCTCACCAAGACTAACGGGGTCATTCCAACCTCACCTATTGATTGACCGGCGAGGCATTCCTCTCGGGGTTGGGAGGTTATAAGGCAGTCGCTCTCATATAAGCCAAACCAAAAGGAGGAGGAGTAAAAGCCTCAGGTGCAGCCAGGAACAATGCTAATATAATGGTGATAACCTACTAGATAACATAGGAATAGATAAAAGCGATATTTTACAGGTGACCATGAATGGTTAAAAAATATGCAAAAAGACACGAAAACTTTTAAACTGATGTCTATTCTTTTAATTTTGATCGTTTAATTTTATTTTGAAGAAACCTTACAAATACAACATATACTACCTACCTCATAAACTAAAGTAAGTTCAGAGTTAAGAAAATTTTAGCACAAGTCTACGTATACTTTATTTACATTCATTCAATGGCACTATTTTAGGATTACCATTACCTAACATGTAATCAAATTTAATAAAGACGTGTGTACGGACACAGAATAAGTACTTAATAGTATTTTGTTATAGAGTCTATAACAAAAATATGCTAAATGACTTATTGTTATGTCACGTAGGTGCCATATTTTATACAATTTGAGGGCTCATTAAACCCACACAACTATTAGCAGGTATAGAATTTCTTCTTTGGCAAGGAACGAAAACAATCCTATTGTAGGTTCTTTAGTCTTTATAGAATACAAGCTATACCCGCGACCTCGTCCACGGGGACTTAGATATTGGTTTTAATGGATTTGGATTTTTTTACGTGGAACCCTAATTCTCTTACTTTTTTTTTTTTTAACGTGCGGAAATCCCTTACTAAAATAAAAGTGGCGTAAGTTATGGCTTATAACAGCAGCTATCTCTCAGTGAAACTTCCGTCAAAATCGGCCTGACCGTTCCAGAGTTTAGCCATATCAATCAGATAGGAAGACAGACCAAAAGTTTAAATTCAGCTTTTTGTACATATAGTACCATATACACGTATATGTAATAACTAAAAAGTTGTTTTTTTTTTAATATTAAAATTTAATTTCCTTGTAATACATCAATAACAAACCGACGCAAACATGATGTTAGGAAAGCAGGAGATAAAATAAAAGGGTATGGATGTGTTCTATTCCTGGCGGCGTGTAGTCTCTTCTTATGATATCTTTCATAAGTTATTGCAGGGCTGCATATCGTCAGTGATACTTACCTTCAATCGTACAAGCAGTCTGCGTCAATTCTATGCTCCACGTAATGAAACAGTCTACATGTGGTCAAAATTTCTCTTACCTCAACCACTTGCGAATGTTTTAAAAGCACACGCCTACATAACACCAAGCATTTATGCATTACGCAAGCAGGCGTGGGTATGTCGGCCCAACCGGTTTGACTGGTATGGGAATGAGAAGTAATTTCTATAAGAAAGAAAGCGAATGTTTGTGCTAAAAAGTTTTTTTGTAAGTAGTAAGTTATAAAGTTCCACGAGTTTGTTCAATATTCCTGTCTTGTTATTACGCTTGGAAAGATACAATTCTTTAGGAGTTATAACCACATCGTGCAAATTATTTGTTATGCTGACGCTAAGTGATGTTAAAAACTACAAATCATAAACGGATTTCGAAAGACCTATCTCAAATGAAAGAAGCAACAATATAAAATAATGAATATAAACACGTATGTATATCAAACACACACACATACAAAAGACATGACATTTTTCAGTAAATCAGTAAGCACATGCCATTCATTATTTACTGATAGTATGAAGAAAGAGGCCGAATTTTTGTGAGTTTGTATATATATATTATGTTTATTTATTCGAAAACTTAACAGCTATTTTACATGTCTCATCGGTTATCTTAAAAATACCATCGGATGCTTAACCAGTAACAAAGTTTCCCGACAATAAAAATTGCGAGCACCAACCTTATAAATATTCTTATTACAAATCTGAATCTAACAGTTTTACACAATTCAATCTCACATGTTTTGGGTAACCTTCGGAACCACTGAACTTTTTGCAAAAATTCTTACACCATTTGAAAGCTGCATTATCCCCAATGGACATAGGATATTATTAAGTGTAAATCACGATGACCTGAGTAAAAAAAAACAAAATAAACCGAAACGAAGCGAGAGCGGGTTGCTATTATTATTTTATAAGCACGTAACAAATAGAAGACTAGCTGCTGCTTATCCCAAAGTAGAAAGTATGAGAGTATATAAAATAAATGATGACATAATTCTCTGGCCTGTACCAAAGTAATACCACAGATAAAAATTATATTATTATTAACGCTGTGTACCGAATAATAGAATTACGCAACTACATGAATGATTCACTCATAAGACCGATCTGTATACCAGGTCGATATTTCAGAAAATGCTTTATTAAAAGATTGTTTGTCATAAGATGAAAAACTAGACAGATCCTCGTCAGAACATAATAAGAGTCAGAATAAGGTATTTGGTCTATGGGGCGCTCCCAAGATCTTCGGAACCCTAACTAATCTCACCTGCAAGCAGTACACCTGCTGCTTGACGGAAGAGGCCCTGACGCAGGGGTTGGGAGGCCCCACGACATTCGCTACCATAAGGATAAGAAAGAGAGAGAAGAACCAATGATCGAGGAGTAAGAGAGCAGCTAGTTTTAGGTGCAACCAGGATTGGCGCTCGAATACTATAACTGTCTTGTGTACATATAAATGAATAATGAATAATAGATAAACTTATTGAGCATCATTTGATTATACCAAGATACCAAGCACGGAGGAATTACTGTGAAATGTAGATTTCTCAACAGACCGCCCATGTCTGAAGTTATTATTAACTAGCTGTTGGTCGCGGCTCCGCCTGCGAGGATGTCATTTATCGCGACGAAACATAATATCAACCCCTATTTCATTCTCACACAGCTTGAAACGTTTCGTAGCATATTTATTTATTATCAAGTAATAATACAAAGTTTCATTGTGTTATCTTCGAAAATGACGAACATTCATCCCCTATTTAAACCCCTTCCAGCTTTTTTTCGCGATAAAGGGTAGCCTATGTCGTCTCCCGCGCTTTAGTCTATTTCTGTACTTAATTTTATCAAAATCAGTTCAGTGGTTTAGGCCATGAAAGCGTAAGAGACAGACTGACAGACTTACTTTCGCATTTATAATATTAGTATGGATGAAGTAACGGCAATAAAAATTATTTCATAATCAGAAAGAGAATCATTTACTCTAATACTGAGAAAATAATATTGAGTATCTTGACCTACAGGGACGCTGAATTAAAAACATAATTACTGGTTTTATAGAAGTGTAGACTATCTCACATCCTTCTTGGTGTCTAACTACTAACGATGAGAATTCAAGGCAAATAACATTTGCTGGATATATGCCTCCCGACGGGGATTGAATTTTACTTCTTAACTAGAACTTACTCGTTAAGAAGGTTCATTAAAGAAACCTGATATCTATTGTGATACATAGAACAATTTAGTAATGCACCTGAAACCCACGCTGTAGTTATTTTCATTATCAATCTGACTCAACACCGACTTTGGACCTTGTGTGTCAATATAAGAATGACCTCATGAAATATCCAGATTAATTCTGCGTTTCATCTTCTTGTTTAAAAGAGGTGCATTTTGAAGAGACTTATAAAATGAATAAATTTAAAATATAAGAAAATCCAGCCTAAAAAGTAACATAACATAAAATTCAGGCATTTTTCCATACAACTAAGGTAGCAAATAACTACAGGCATATAATGATAGGCAGTTACCGTTACCTACATTTGCAATACCAAATGCACGGGGCAGAGGAAAGGGAAAAGATAAGGAGTAGTGGGAGAAAAATGAAAGGGAGCAAGAAAAAAAGCAAGCAAACCCTCCGGCAGTCGGATGGTACTTCCCTGGTCGAGCCAGCATATTTGTGTTGGAAATGGTATGACTCAATAAACTTTACCGAGAAGAAGCTAGTTAAATATGTAAGGACAGTTGCAAATAGAGTTTTGTTGTTTTATCTTTAAATAAACCTTCACTGTTAACTATATTTATAAATCAGTAGGTACGCAGAATTTCGCAGAATTTAGTTTAGTCTGTTCATTTATTTTATCGTCCTTGACTGAAATAGTATTCTGATATTTCGTCCCAACGTTTTGATGGACTATAAAATACGGAATTATTCATTATGTGTAATTTTCGACCTAGGATTATTTTTAACCCTTTACTGTCAACGATAATTATACATCACCACGCTGAATATAGCACAATATTAAGCCAAGGGCGATAAATAAACAAAATAAGTATGTTGATTTATTGTCTCGTCCTTGGCTAAAACATTATTCTGATATTTCGTGCCAAAATTTGCGTTTTCCTAAAGACTCAAAAGACAAGCTCGTAAAACATCGACTTTACAATACGGAAATTGTAACCAAATGATGCAATTTCATATCTACATAATATTCATTATGTATAGTTTTTGTTCTAAGAATATTTAACCCTTTAAGTAACAGCTTAACTATATTTATAAATCAACACAGATAATTTCGCGGAAAACGTATGAATTTAGTTTGTTTATTTATTTTCTCTTCCTTGGCTGAAACAATATTTTTATATTTCGTGCCAAAGTTTGCGTTTTCCTAAAGACTCAAAAGACAAGCTCGTAAAACATCGACTTTACAATACGGAAATTGTAACCAAATGATGCAATTTCATATCTACATAATATTCATTATGTATAGTTTTTGTTCTAAGAATATTTAACCCTTTAAGTAACAGCTTAACTATATTTATAAATCAACACAGATAATTTCGCGGAAAACGTATGAATTTAGTTTGTTTATTTATTTTCTCTTCCTTGGCTGAAACAATATTTTTATATTTCGTGCCAAAGTTTGAGCTACAAACACACTAAATTGGTATAGGGCTCGTGAACATTGACTATAAAATACGAATGGCAAAGGTCAATAGATGCCATTTCAGCTGATAATAATTTTCAAGATATACCTATAGTTTTCACCTATGATAGTAGATATCTGTTATAGGAATACATAAAATTGGTTATATACTGTAACTGTTCCAGCTTATGATAATTAATCTATACTACTAGAAAAACTCTAAATATCTGCTGGTTTGTTTAACCAAATTTTGTAGTGTTTGATGTATAACTTTGTAGGGAGAACTTTTGATAGAGACGAACATGTCACGATTGTCGATATAAATATTTTCCAGAACATATAACGGTGAAGCCGACGGCAAAAGCTATATTATATAGGCATACAGTAGTGTAAAAACTATATCTTGACATCAACGTTACGAAATCGACACCCACTAAGTACATTAAAAAACTGCTAACGAATACTCACTTTCACTTGCGTTAACGGTTTGACATACTTTTAAGCCCTTTACATGCTGCTGTGCACATAATAATGGCTAAGGGTCAACTTTCTATTACCACGATATAGATTTAATCAGTCGAATAAACTGTGCAGCTTGTTAAAATATCAAACGAATTGGTGAAAGTAAATTTAAAAGATGCTTCTAGTTTTTGTCTGAGAATTAGTAGATTTGAACAGAGTTTTACATATCGCTGCTACCTGCTACGTCAAAGACCTCTGGCTCCATTTCCTTAGATCTCCTGGTTTCATTTGTAGGTAAAAACAGTACATAATCTGGTTTTGTCTTGGAATAAGTTATCACAAAGGAGGGAACTTGAACGCACCTCAATCACATTCCTTTTCGAATTTAAGATGTTGTTCAACTAAGCTACCTGAGAAAACTCTCAGGGCGACGACGTATTGTGGCACCAGACCAGCGACTCGGAAAAATATAGCCTTAAAGTAGACTGATATTATGTTGCCTAAAAAGTGACATTGGTTTGTAAAAACGAGCCAGTAATAACTTTATTGTTCACAATTAAGTACAGTAATATATATCATTTATTGATGGTGCTGTGTGCCATGGATGCCCAAGACCGTGCGTAGTGGAGAAGTAAAAGCCGGAAAGTGAACCTTAGACTCCGATGATGATGATTAATGTTACTGTGTAATATGTTCTAGAGTGCAGGATATATTACACAGCTCCATCTAGGCCCAAGATAAGCATTGCAAGCTATGCTTATTTCGGGTCTAATAATGGAGTTATATATTATAGGTTTTGGAATGCGGATAAACATACCATTCATGTAAATACATACATGAATGTATATATGACGTTAAACATTTGAATAATCAAATTAATATAGGTGACATACATAAACAGTATTGAGTTCATTTATGGTTGCATAATAAAACGCAAAAACAGTTTTCGTAAATAAAGTAGTGGTTTCGTAACCCGTGAAACCCAACGACTAAACTGCCGTTGGTGACATCTAAGCGTTTACCTATATATAATCACCGTATCCGGTACCAAATAGGAGTGGTCTCATGGTACTATTTTGTTGCTTGATTAGAAGAATTATGAATGTTTTGCTGCTATTTTTATCTTCAGCAAAAAAAGTATGAAAAATACATTTAATTACAGAGTTTCACAGTAGGTATCTAAGTACACATTAATTTGAACAATTGTTCTTTGTTTGTCAATTTCCTACTATATACTTACTTACTCACTCAAATTATAAGATTTACTTGTGACTGTAATTATTTTAAGACATAACATAACATAACATAACATAAACTCACGCCTATATCCCCGAAGGGGTAGGCAGAGGTGCTAGCACCCACATTTCGCCGGTTTATGTTTAGGTCCCAATGTAATAGGTGGTGAGCCTATTGCCATTAACCGATTGATGTAATTAAGATACCAGAACTTCCAATTACCTACAGAACAGTTATTAAATTTAATAAATATCTATTTCAATTCAAAAACAGTTTAGCTATCGGCGGGTTTTGCGGAGCCAAAACCTGATTTACTAGATTCGGGATTTGTAATAAAATTAAAATGGCAAACAAGTATACTAGTCTGCACCATGGTCAACGGCTTAAACGGTTACCAGGGCCGTAGCCGTTTTAGACTTGGAGGAAAAACGCTGCTGGACGGTGTAAGAAAACAAGCAACGTAAATGTGCATGAAATGAGAGAAGCTTGTTTTGTAGATCATATTTAGAATATAGTTTAGGTTAAACCAAACACCACCCATGCCGCATTACAACAAAGTAAGTGGAGTTTAAATAATTGGTTACTATAAATGCAAAGAACATAACACAAGTTTATTTGAGCTGTGTCTTCAGTATTTTACAGGGTATTACTGCAATGGAGCAGCTCTGAAATATAACAGCTTATAGTCCTAGGGATCCACTTAAAGTTGATCAAGCCGACGCGATACCGGTTGGAATTATAATTCTCCAACTTACATATACAAAAAACTGATATGGTTATGAACTGGAACTAATTTGTTTTTGTAGGTACGACATCCGGCCAAAATTAAGAAAATAAGAGGATATTTAAGAAATAGTTTTTTGTATCGTAGCTCTATTTAAATACATGTTTCTTCTATAGTATGATCTCGTGTAATTTTCATATTACGCCTATTTATAGTCCTGACCATTATTTAGATTCTCATAGGTATATCATTCAGAACATCCTACACAACATGTGTGTGATCAGCCCTATGTGATTAATTTCCTACGATGCCGATGATGAAACTAGTTTTAATGACGCACAAACATATTCGAAGGAAATGTTCCACCAACTAATGTAAACACCGATATAATAAACGCAGAAAGTAAATAAAGACAGCCTGAACTAACTATAAAATATAGGTACAAGGGTATTTGTTTATGAATATTAAAAAAGAATGACTAGAAATAAATTTTACGAAAGTAATTCAAATTCAGCGGAGGTGAGGTACATCCAGATTTATGTTTAACAATTTGAACAAGTTTTGTTACCAACGCTTATTATCGTTAACCAGTTTTGGTAATAAAAATAACAAATATAGGTATGTTTTTTACGTATTTTTTATTCAAGAAAATATATTAATTTGATTAAACGGCAAAACGCTACTTATCGAAATAAATTATGTCCCGAAAATTAGATATTATATCAATATAATGAACCCGCATAATCCTAAATGAGATTCAATAAAAAAGTCGTGACCTTACGCGTGTATGATGCGTGACCAGGACTATTGTGATGAATGCCCAATAGTGGCATATCACACCATCAATGAATTTATAGATGCTATTGACAATATTGCTTAATTTTCAATTCCCAATTCACAAAGACTCGTACTCGACTCGTAGATAAAAATCTTTTTTTTGTTACCTCTGCACCGTCCCTGATGGTATGACTATTATAATTTCTATAAGATATACAATAATAATCTTTAAGACCCTTCTTTACATTTGGCCTACTATTGGCTTACTATATTGCAAAAAAAAACAGGAACATTTTTTATTGACCACTAAAAGCAATATTATCTTGACTGAATCAGCATCTTATTGTTAAAACTTTTCAGCATTTCAGTAAGCAGTCCTACGCTACAGCCATAAATTATTACCTAGGGTAAACGTACCAGTGGCCAGCCGTGACCCAGTGGTCAGCCGTTTCCGTCGTTTATTGGTCATAAATATCGCTATAATTCGAATAAACGAATCAAGTGCACTTACATAGAAACTTTGGTTCCTCATTGGTTAATACGTCACACGACAGGTGCGGCGGGGGGTCAGAGGGGAGAAATAAACTTGTTCATTCAGGTGGCGGCGATCGACAAGAGCAGTAGTGTCATGTCCGCCATTATTTTAACTTCGCGTGGTGTTCTCTTTAAAGGTAAGAAAAACACATTTTATTATCAAATGCGATCATTTTTCATGCAATTAAGCATTATGTACAACTTAATGTATTGAATTATATAGAATTTGAACAAGAATAACGCTGATTTACGTAAATATTGTGGGGGCTGGGCACTGGGTAACACTTTTTCCATAAAAGTTCCAGTAGTCAACCCCCCCCGGCTGGACACTGGGTTTATGAATTATTTTTAAAAGTGTGAGAAAAGGCGGCCGTTAAAACCGTTAAATTTAAGTTTTTAAATTTAGTAAGGCATGTCCTTTCACATTCCTCAAAAAACCCAGTGGTCAGCCGCCTTAAACATTTTATTTTTACGCGGCTGGGCACTGGGTGTTGCTGTTCCAGTAAGCAGCCCCTATCTAGCGGGGTACAAACGAAGATACTGTTAACTTATCACCCATACGACTTTAATAAATTGCGTTAAGGTTTATATTCGTTTGTAAATGTACAGTTAAGTGTCTTTGATGGTACCCTTTTAAGTGGTATTTTTATAGACGTTGGTAGACAAAATTTTAATATTACCTAAAATAGTTCTAAAATGTATTTAACAATGTGGTACCTTTTCTTTTTTTTTTTTTTTTTTTTCGTGCGGAAATCCCCTCGGATACCCCCCCGCCGGCCAGCGGGGGCGGTTATGTCGGGCTCGAACCGACTAAAACCGCACGCCGTCTCGGGTCTGCAGACGCCGGGGTGTAAGGTTGCCCATAGAGCATATCCCTCGCACCCCGACTGACCCTGGGCCATCTCCGGTTTCGAGATGGCCCCCTAACAATAATTAAAAAGGTATACCTGTGTAAATAATCTTCGATAAATAATTCTGTTTCCTTTTTTTAGCCAAACATGATGTCAAGACAAACGTATCCTCCAGAGAAACTCTCTTCTGCCATGGAAGCCATACGAAATGGAATGCCGATAAGAGAGGCTAGTAGAACGTTTGGAGTTCCTCGAGGCACACTACAAGATCGGATTCATCTACGTGTCCCTGAAGGTCCAAGAAAAATGGGTCCTGATTCAATTTTAAATAAAGCAGAAGAAGCTGCACTGGTGGACTGGTGTGAAAAGTTAACAAAATGTGGGTTTCCTTTAAAGGTTGATAATTTATTAAATACAGTCCAAGCATTAGTAAAGGCTGACGGAAGACCTAATCCTTTTGCAAATGATAGACCAGGAAGAAAATGGCTTAAAGCCTTTTTTCGAAGAAATCCTTCCTTATCTATGCGAACAGCTGAAGAAATTTCTAAGGGACGAGCAGTAATAACTGAAGAGTATATAAGGAAGTGGTTTCAAGGCTTGACAGAGTTTTTAAAAGCAAACGATGCTCTCGATATACTGGATGACCCTAAGAGAATATTTAATGGTGATGAAACCAGTTTCATGATTTGCCCAAAAACTGGAAAAGTGATTGCTCCTAGAGGCTATAAAAATATTTATCAAATTGCCAAAGGAAGTGAAAAGGAAACAATTACTACTTTAGCGGTTTTTTCAGCAGACGGAGACATTTTACCACCATGCGTAGTATTTCCTTATGTAAAACCTCCTAAAGAAGTTGTTTCTAGTATGCCCGATGACTGGTTTCTTGGCAAATCTGATAGTGGCTGGATGAAAACCGACATATTCTATGACTATATTTCTGAAGGATTCAACAAATGGCTTGCAGATAACGATGTGCAAAAACCCGTCATACTCTTTGTTGACGGCCATAAGAGTCATTTGACAATGAAACTTAGCAAATTTTGTTATGATAACGATATCATACTTTATGCGCTACCACCCAACACCACGCACATGATGCAACCGGCTGACGTGAGTGTATTCAAACCTCTAAAATCCGAATGGAAGAATACCATCCATAAATGGTCATCTATACCAGACAACGCCAACAAATGTCTAGGCCACATTCTGTCCTCTATTAAACCAAGTGTTTCAAAAAGAAAACCTAAAGGATACAATAAAAAACGGTTTTCGGAAATGTGGTCTTTATCCATTCGACCCTAATTCCGTTGATTACACAAAATGTGTTCAAAATAATGCGGAAAAATTAAAACGGAAGACGAGTCAATCACCCAGGAAAAAATTAAAAAACAGAGACTATGACACAGCCCTTAAAGTAATCCGGCGTTTAAATAAAGAATTAACAGAGGAAAGGGTGGAGGTATCGGTAGTTTTAGAAGTAATTGAAACTGCAAAAAAAGCTCACGGAATTGACAACTCTGCTGTATCTGATACCTTAATGGATTCAAGAAATGTGACCCATAATGGGAATATTACAACGGACATGAATATAAGTTTACCGTTACTGGGCGATAGTACCCTTTTAAACAACTTAGACTTATCGTATATAGAACTAGGAACTTACGAAATGAATGAATGCAATGATTTGATACCTGTAAATGATGACTATAATATTCAACCTGAACAAACGAACGATTTTAGTGAACTTAGGACTACTGACATGAATAAATGCAACGATTTGATACCCGGAAATGATGACTTGAATATTCGACCTGAACAACCACCAAAATTTACTGAACGTAGGACCTCCGCAAATGTTTCACCAGCATTGAAACAGATTCTAAAAATACCGTCTCCTATTAAAAAATCTGTCACCCCTAGAGTTATGAATCGAATTGGAGCAATATCATCTAAAGACTGGAGAGAATTTGAAAAGCAAAAAGAAGATGAAAAAGAGAAGAAGAAGGCTGATATCTTAGAAAGAAAGTTAAAACGGGAAAATATAAAAAAGGAAAAAGCAGAAAAAATTGCAGCCAAACGCAGTAAAAAAGAAAGCGTTAGCACTAGTGAAGTAAATAAAAAGTGCACTAGGAAACGGAAAATAAATCTTTCGCCTGTTTCATCCAACTTATCAGATAGTGATGCAGTTCCTATTTGCGAAACCCGACCCAAAAACAGTAAAAGAAAGTGTGGAAAAGAATCTAAAGTAAAGATTATTTCTAATCAACGTGTCTGCTTCCTTAACAAGGAGAATAATCCTTCGATATCTTCATCCAGTTCTCCAAGCACAAGTAAACACATTGTGTTAAAAGATTTTACTTTACCTGAACCAGCGTTAAGAACAAGTAACAGGAAAATACCAAAACATTTAACAAATGACCGAGAAATAATAAATTTCTTAAATACAAGTAGCGGTTCGGATGATTAGATAGAGATACTATTTAGTATAAGATAGATATGTAGGTATGTTGATCTTTTTAATTCGTTGTAATAATATAAAGATTATGACTGATTATTTGATTGTGATAATAGTTTAAGCTAAACCTAGGTAGGCACTACTAGGTGTTCATAGATTTTCTAGTGGTCTATTTTTCTTTCGTAGGTATTATGTGTATTAGACTATAGAGGACTATTTACATATTTATATAGGTATGCATACCAAAATTACCTAATATCGTTGATTTTTATATAAATAAATATTGATGTTTTTATCATTAAGTTCTAGAAAATAAGAACACAAATAAATACTGTGATTGTGTGCTTGCGGTAATATTTCTATCAGGTAGTAATAAGGTATTTTAGTTTTTTTGAGAATTTAGCTAAGACATAAGAGAAACTTAAATAATATTGTTGATTTTTATATAAATTATACTCATTTTGATCTCATGTTTATTCATAGTTAAATAAGGGCTGAATACTGGGCCCATCGAGGCTGGTTACTGGAATTTAGAGGCTGATCACTGGAAAAATGGGTATTTTTTTGTTTGAAATTAAATATATATTTTATAAAGAGAAATATTGATTTCACCAAATGTTGTTTAAAAACTATAATAAACAATGAATACAATTATGTACTTCGTTTCATTATACGACGAATCCTGGAAAAATGCCAGCTATTCAAACTCCAAAAACTCGATTTGGGGCTGACCACTGGTACGTTTACCCTATATTGATTTCCGCAGGACGGTCGAGACTAAGACTGTTAATATTGTTAATATGTTTTTAAATTAACTTTAGACTACGTAGGATAGAAGGATGATTGATTGACTACTTAGATAATCTTAGGAAAGATTGTACTTTTTGGAAACCGCAACGAAATTAATAAAAAATAAACAACAGTACACCAACGGATCGGAAACGGTCTATGTAGCCTGTACAGTGTACAGGCTTCAGTAACCATTTACGTGTAGATGTCAGTCGTGCCATGCTGACCTTTAGTAAGGATCCTTTTGGTTTGGTTTAACAAACGCACCAGAAGAAACGTTGATTAATTGTGATTTTTTTAATATGACTATTTTTTCAACATACCAATACCAAAAATCAATAAAAAGGTCAATACCAAAAAAAGACATTCGAATTTTGAAAATCATACCTTCCACAGATACAATCTTGATGCGATGTATTTGAAAATTAAATACATTTTATATTTGTGATCACTTCACGATATCGTGCTTATTTCGGTCAGTCAGTTTTCATAACAAAATCTTTATCATTGCCTAACAAAAATATACCGAGGATTGTATCCACGAAATCCTTCAGATTACTTTATCTCGGCTTTTTACGAATACAAAAATAAGTTGAATTCCTGAGACGAGCTCAGCCGAATACAAGGGATTTTCGATTTTGCGATTCTTTTTTTTTGCGATTTTTTCATTATCTTGCAATGGTTCACCCCAGCACGAATCTATTACCGAAAACAGCAACTCGATAGCTCATCTCCTTCATACCCAAAACCGTGACAGAAAATTGGCAACGACGATGTCGACGACGACGTCGACGACGACGTCGACGACAAATCGATAGCAATAGGGCTTTTCTAAAGAAAATCCCTAAAAATACAATTAGAACTCGCATATTATTTATCGTATAAGAGTTCATGGGTCATATCATGTAAACTTGCGTTTATATTGTATGTATAACCTCAAACACGGACCTCATCTCTTGATAAGCAATCTGGTTTATAGCGTATGCTGATTATTTCAGCTAGTAGGCATTTTATTGTAGACTAATTGTTCTCGGAACTTCATCCTCGTGGACGTAGAACTGGGTACTACTTTTTTTACGCGCACTACTGATACTTTTCTAACATATGTAAATGTAGCCTAAATTACGCTTTTTTTTTTCGTGTGGAAATCCCTTCGGATACCCCCCGCAGGCCAGCGGGGGCGGTTATGTCGGGCTTGAACCGACTAAAACTGCACGCCGTCTCGGGTCTACACGTAACACCTATCTGCCAGATGAAAATCCTGTAAATATCGGCCCAGCCACTTTGGAGATTATACGGAACAAACAGACAGTTGGAAAGGAGATAACATCATCATTCTCCTGCCCTCATTGCAATTTTTTTGGGTTCGGCGCAACATGTCTTCTTTTCGATTCATCTCTGCTTGCAGTCATCTCAACATTCACTCCCTTTCTAACCATACTACAGTCCAGCCATCTCCTCTTAGGTCTTCCTCTCCTCTTGTAACCATCCAATTCCATACTTAATGCTTTCCTTACGATATAACTTCCATCTCTACGCGGTAAGATGTGCAGGATTTAATGTACACGTCTATAAGTTTCGCAAAGTTGGCTCAAAGCGAATACGGCAACTGTGGTACCCTGCCCTGGCATAAGGCCGAACTGGGTTTGGGTGATCTCAGTCTCCCACACTTTCATACTATGCTATAATAATATGAACTTTATTCCCCGATGGTTATTGCAGTCCTATACATCACGCTTATTTTTTAAATAGGCACTAGTTCACTACTGCACCATTCACTTGGGATCGTCACTCCTGCAACAACTTGTTGAAGAATAATGTCAGCCACCGACATCCATTTTCTCCCAATACACTCCATTATTCTAATAATGGTATTCCATCTGACCCAGCAGCCTTTCCATTCTTCATACTTTCACAGCTCTTTTTACTTCATCCACACAGATCTCTTTTACCACACCAATATTCCCAGGCTATCTTCTAGCACTTCATTCCATACTTTCTCTGCATTCAATAGATTCTCGAAATACATCTTACATCGTGTTTTTATATCATCCTCTTGCAACAAATCTGTCGTTTTTTGTCGTTTATACATTTCACAAGTTTATAATCTTTCGTTCTTTCTTGTCTCATCTTTGTAATTCGGTGGAGTTCCTTTTGACCAAGACCACTATATATTTTGCCATGTGCGATTGCCCTGAATTCTGCTACCGCTTTTCTTGCTCTTTTCTTACATTCTTTGTAAATCCTCTGTTGGCAACGTGAGTATGAGAGAAGGGATCTCATACTCACGTTGCCAACAGCGACTTTTTGACATGCCTTGAAAGCATTTTTTTCTCTTTTAGAATCTCTCTCTTTGTTCTGCCGAAGATATCTTTTGCCCTTGCTCTTATGCAATGCGCCATTTCTTTCCAACAGTCATTTACTGTTTTATCTTCCATACTCTTCATATCTATAATCTTATCTATCACCTCTTTCTTAAATCTGCTTGCATGCTCCATAGTATCTATCTTACGCCATCTAGTCAGAGGTAGGGCCCTTCTCTTGTTTTTATTGGTCTCAATCTTGATCTTAGTTTGCATTAGTGACAATCGGTATTGTATCACTAAATCCTCCCCTGGCACCACTTTACAGTTTTTGACACTACTTAGTTTATCTCTCCTAAACTGAAATAAGTCTATTTGTGTCACGTGGAGGCCTATTTTCGAGGTGATGAGATGTTCTATTTTCTTTTTAAACCATGTATTCACAATGGCTAGATCAAAGATAGAAGCAGCTTGAAGTAAGGCTTCTCCGTCCTCGTTTCGACTTCTATATGTTCAACCTCCATGAACCCTTTCATAATTCACACTCACTCCAACGTCGACAAGGAGATAATAATTAAAAATTAAATGATTAATAGCTACACACTCTAATATGCATATTAAGCTATTATTTTAATTCACTAACACAAATTTCAATTCTGTTTATCTGTATATTATAGTCTATTATAGATTCATGCATCTCCTTCAATATTGCAGATAATTCGGCATTCGGTATTAAAAGTTTTAATCATTCCGTTTTTAGGGATTTTCTTTAGAAAAGTCGTTGCCAATTTTCTGTTACGGTTTTGGGTATGAAGGAGATGAGCTATCG
The DNA here is from genome assembly GCA_946251805.1 of Cybosia mesomella. Taxonomy (NCBI): domain Eukaryota; kingdom Metazoa; phylum Arthropoda; class Insecta; order Lepidoptera; family Erebidae; genus Cybosia; species Cybosia mesomella. Next base: position 10,538,659 of record OX276406.1, read on the forward strand.
AGTTGCTGTAATAGATTCGTGCTGGGGTGAACCATTGCAAGATAAAGAAAAAATCGCAAAAAAAAATCGCAAAAAAAAAAAACGCAAAATCGAAAATCCCTTGTATTCGGCTGAGCTCGTCTCAGGAATTCAACTTGTTTTAATCCACACTGCTAAAGTACAAAAATTATATCCTGTATTACTGGATTGTACTCGTCTAGATGAGCAGCTGGCTACTCATAATCTGATTAATAAAACTAGTTGAAAGTGTAATCAGGTCAAAATGTATTAGCATTAGCAGGTCTGTAGTGATGTTATACGCTCTGACCTTCCTATTTATGAGATGTGTCATGCTACTGCACGATCCGATTTCCTGAACTAGTCTATGTCATAGTAATATGATTTTATTATTCTACTAAGTAACAGAAGTTTATACATAATTCAGCAAGCAGACCAACTTTAACGACAGCTACCTAAGTATAGTGTGTTTATCTGAATTCTTTTATAGCACTAATTAACAATATATATGTTGAACTGTTCTAATGTTTGTATGCAACCTGTGTGTATGTTGTTGCATTGTTATGTATTACGTTACAAAATATTCAAGTTGTTTTTGTGTAACAAGCCATTTAAAAATCCAGTTTTTTTTTAATATCCAAACATGTTTTCGTACATACTCAATTTACCTAATTAGAATCTTAACATAAATTAAAAATTAAGATAAAAAAAATCTTACAAAATAAATATTCAATTCAATTCTTTATGGTTTTTTTTTTTTATTTATTCATGTTATACATAATACATATATTTAGATGTAAATTTATCCTGTAAACCTAGATTAGGTTTGTGTAGGATAAATAGTTCTCATTTTAAAATATTACAATATACTTACATACTACATAATCTACTATTTGTGTTGCCTTTGTGCTTTCAGAAATAAAAAAATGTTAGTTAATATAAGTCAGCATACTTATACACTTTAACTTCAATGGTGATAGTATAATCTTGAACTTCGGGATAATTCGAGATTCGAAATTACAATTTAAAAAAAAGTGGCCAAGTGCAAGACGGACTCGCCCATGTAGCAGCAAGCAACATAATAATGTTTTTTTTTTAAATTATATAGAGTTGATGAATGAAAGGTAAATTACGGTTTACGATCTATGACGTATTAAAAAAGCGGCCAAGTGCGAGTCGCACTCGTCCATTAAGGGTTCCGTAGCAGCAAGTAACATAATAATGTTTTTTTTAAATTTTTATCTTTGAGTTGATTGAATGAAAAGTTTATTGCGGTTTACGATTTATGACGTATTAAAAAAAAACTACTTACTAGATCTCGTTCAAACCAATTATCGTTGGAAGTTTACATGGTAATGTACATCATATATTTTTTTTAGTTTTATCATTCTCTTATTTTAGATGTTACAGGGAGGAGGGACACACATTTTACCACTTTGGGAGTGTCTCACGCGCAAACTATTCAGTTTAGAAAAAAATGATATTAGAAACCTCAATATCATTTTTGAAGACCTATCCATAGATACCACACATATATGGCTTCGATGAAAAAAAAAGGTTTGAGTTTCAGTTCTAAGTATGGGGACCCCCAAAATTTATTGTTTTATTTTCTAATTCTGTGTGAAAATCTTAATACGGTTCACAGAATACATCTACTTACCAAGTTTCAACAGCATAGTTCTTATAGTTTCGGAAAAAAGTGGCTGTGACATACGGACGGACAAACAGACAGACATGACGAATCTATAGGGGTTCCGTTTTTTGCCATTTGGCAACGGAACCCTAAAAAAGACACTATCGAATTGAGAACCTTCCTACTTTATGTAAGTCGGTTAAAAATGAATCTAAGTTTGTGAATTAATTTTGGCCTTGATTGATTTGCAACTACTTTAAGTAAAATAAAGTGATAATTTTGTTATCGAATTGGGTTATTTTACGGACAAATATGATAGCCCGAAGTTGATATAACCTTTATAGCTCTCAGAGATCTAAAAAGGATGTGCTTTTTGTGACTAACTACGTCAGTTCCATCATTACGAAGTCATATAAAAAACTTAATCAAGAATTCATTGAATCACAACAATTTACTTGTTTTGAGTGCCTACCTGAAACAAAATAATGATTCACGAAGTATAAAGGTGTTTATTGAACCGTGAACATATAGTTAAAAATTCTTGAATAGTTTCTCAATATACCTTCTGCATGTGTGGCACCGATTGTTCCCATTATTATTTTGAGTGGAACGGGATTATTAATGGTCTGTGAACAATACACTTTTATACACTTACTTTTCTAGTACATGAGGATCAGTCGATATTAGGCTACCAATGTACCTACGGTGAGTGATGTCACTATTTTTGAGTTGTGGCACAGTCAGTCTTTTTATTCCTATTTATCAAATTTTAGTCCAGTCATTTTAGCGCGAAATGTATGGGTACCCTTGTTACTAATGTTAGGGATACCATTATAATGATATTGTGAAATCTCCATCGATACTATGCGTGCATTTTTTTTATTCACGGTTTTGACCGTGCATAAATATCCATCTTTACATTTTGCTCATAAAAGATAAGTTTTATCGCAAAAGTTTATAAGAAAAAGTTTAAGATCATGCATATCTATAAAAATTGTACTTAATTTTTCTACTACGATTCACCATTCGTGAGACTGCAATAGAATTAAATTGTATAATCGATTTTTTTATGCTTTCGAAGCTTTCTCTTTACTTGTACTATCAGACCTTGCTTCTTGCCAAAGTTATGATTCTATAGATCAACAGAAAGTACCCATTATAGCTAGATTCTCTATTGTAGGTTTAAACGGCTGTAAGTTTTGATGGCGTTGACTATGAAATTTAATTTTGTCGAATCCTTAACAGATGGCCGGCATAATAATATAATGATTAGAATAATTACAGATGTTTGATATAAATTTCAATTTGATACTTCCACATGTTCCTGAGATAAGTGTTTTTACAGACAAATGGACAGACTTACAGGTAAACGAACTGACAGACAACGAAGTGATCCTAATGAGTTCCATGACTTCCTTTTGAGATACAGAATACCGAAACCACAATACTACATGAAACTACTTACGTTAAAAATGCGTCAAATAGGTATTCTTAAAGTGTGCGCATTTTTAGTTGAATATGACCTTTCTATGGTCTGGAGCTCCTTAGGGAAAAAAGAAATAAAACATTTTTGTAGAGAACTTTACAATATACATAGCCTTCCAAAATATTTTTCCAGTAGCTCTTACCATTTCAGAAATATACGTAAAAGAACAAAAATTTGGGACCTTTGACCTTGAACAACTTTTTTTGCACCCATGAAATCGACTCGTATTTTTCCCAATTTCATTACAATGGAATCCCAACGTTCCTGTAAATTTTCAGCTTCTTTGGAATTCATGAATGGGTGAAGTCCATTTTGACTATTTAATAGTTATCTAGAGGTTTCCCTCTTCTTCTTCATTCGAGCGCCTATCCCAGTTCCATGCAAAGCTTTGGAGCCCGGGTATTTTATATCTAGAGTTACCTATATACATAATTATGTCATGTAAGCTGAGATGCGGTTTCAAAATCAAAATTTATCACATGCAATCAGCACTAATCAACAGCAGTAGATATTTTATAGCCGTCGTCGTTGTCGTCTTAAAAAGAAGAGCGTGACCAACTTTGCTTTGTCTTCTTAGCGTTATGCAATTTTGTGTTTAATGAGCATTTGCCCACATTAAATCAAAATCAGTGAATAAAATAAAAACAATATGATAATAAAAATACAACCTACAATAATTCACGAGTGCTTTTAGTGTAGTTGCGTCCATTTAATCATAAACGGACAATTATGAATTGACATAGGTAAATGGAAAAGATATATCATTATTACTTTTACAATCCCCAGAGGACACAGTTAATATATTTCATGTTTTGTATATTATTTTATGAAAGCTTTAAGAGCTAAGGTAGTCTATAAATTAGATTTATAAGCTACTTATGTCGTTGACTGTACATTTCACCTAATATCATGCAAAAGCATAAACACGACTCTGAGTGAATCATTATGAGACTCATTTACAGATGTTATAATAAAAGGAATAAACAATGTAATGAAATAATAATAATGTCAAGTAACCACAAACATAGTGCCACTTAAATTATTACGTGGTATGATAATAAGTTATAAGCGTTATCTATTTTGATCTCTGACCCCCCCCCCCCCCCCCACTAAACCCCGAGATAAAAGCCTGTGCCAGACAGACCTACGTCCGTCAATCAACAAACCGTGTATCGGTGGTGAGATTGGCTTGGTCCTTAAAGATATTGGCCCATCACATCCCATACACATTATTGCAAGCATTGATATTATTAGTAATCGAAGGTTACAAGGCTCATTTACAATATTATCTTAGAGTGACTCGTTCCTTGGGTGACTATTTAAATAAATTATAACCCCTGACAGTCATAACGTAATCTTTAATTTTCATAACACCGTTGGCTCTGGACCAAGAATTATAAATAACCCGTAGGGGTACCTGTGTGTCTAAGAAAATTAAAACTGCATTTTGTTATATGAATTCCAAAATGTCACACAATAATTATATCCGAATAATACACGAAATAATTATGTATTATGGTAACTGGAGTTTAGTGTCGCTGTCGCATAGTCACCATTGTAACAATAACAAAATTCCGTTTAAATCATCTCGTTATCGAGCTGTATATCCATCATCAGCCAGGTCAAGAACAATGAGTTTATATTTAATAAACAAAAGTAGTTTAAATTCTACTAAACTTTTACAATCTGTAGGAACTTTTGTATCATGCATCTTAATAAACTATTTTATCTAAAATGAAACGGGAATCAAAGAATGCATAAAGTGAAATGTTTTTGTTTTTTTTGCTACATACATGCATTAGCGATACAAATTTCCAGTTACCCTCAGTATGTTAAAATTTATAAATTCATTTTTATGTTTAAATACCATGGTATAAAACTCAAACATTCAAATGCTGCAATGTAATGTTAAATTATAAAACATCACAAGACGCCTCACCTTGCCTCACCTACACTTTATGCATATATATTATACACCTTGCATATTATTCCTAAAGAGGGCACTGGGTCAAGTGACGAAAAGCATCTAAAGGGAAAACTAATGGTTCCTGTCAGCGAACTGATATTTATTGATAGTGCTTTATGGGTTTTATTGCAGTAATTCGATTTGGTGTTCGATTTTAGTATCCATACCTTAATATTTTAGGCACTTACCTGCATTTTACCTTTTATTAAATACAAACATTGAAAAGATTTCAATGAGATGAAATGCAAATTTTTTGGGCGAAATTTCGACTTATTGTTCTATCTTGAATTTATATAAATTGATCTGAAAGGTGAAGGCTTATTTGAGAATAAACATTTTTAAACATCGAATCTTAAAGTCCATTTTTGTTGTTTTATCAATTATTGAAAGAGAATTCGAAAAATGCGTAAATATTCATATGCAGGATCAGCAGGAATAAAAGATTATCCAGCGAAAATTAAATTGTTGGAAATCACTTGGCTACATGTCAAGAGGCAGTTTCTAAAATAGTAAAACTACCAGCTTCGGGTATCATTACATTATATCGGGTATTATCTACAAACCACACCAAAACATGATGTCCTTGACAGTCTCACAAGTCAAGTAACAAATAGCTTCAAAATTCTCACAAATTTAGCTCAATAGTGGCTAAATATAGAAGGCTAGAGGATGACAACATATTAAAACTGTCGGGAAGAGAATCTGTGTTTACTATCGTTACCTATTTTTTTTAGAATTTTATGACGATCATACCGAAAGTAGAACTCTAGTAGTCTCCGACGTAACAAGTTGTTGGATACAATTTTAAACGACTTTTGAATTATGACGGTGTAACCAATTGCATATATTTTATGGAAAAAGTAATAATAATAATAATATGGTTCAGGAACATTTTCCATGTAGGTAGATTAGGATATAGACAGACACAGCTATTTACGTTCAAAATTTTTAACGTTTTGTCTTATGACAAGCCAACCTTGAACGTAAAAGATGTTAAACTTTGAACTTAATGGGGCTTCCACACGATACAATTTGATTACCCAATCAGATTTACCAATTTCCATCGACATTGTAGATCAAATTTTCTATCCACACTACACAATTTAAATGTCAATCTAGTCAGATTGGTCATATAATTGTATCCTGTGGAAATCCCTTTAGGTATGTTCATTTATGTGAAAAAAAACAATAGGCAAAAGTAGAAGCTCACACATATACCTATAATATGCAGGATTGCTAGTCAATTGATAAGTGAAGTGAGTTCCACGTATCAAAAGCAATAGCCAAAAGTAGAAGCTCACACATATAATTATAATATGCAGGATTGCTAGTCAATTGATAAGTGAAGTGAGTTCCACGTATCAAAAGCAATAGCCAAAAGTAGAAGCTCACACATATATAATATGCAGGATTGCTAGTCAATTGATAAGTGAAGTGAGTTCCACGTATCAAAAGCAATAGCCAAAAGTAGAAGCTCACACATATAATTATAATATGCAGGATTGCTAGTCGATTGATAAGTGAAGTGAGTTCCACGTATCAATTGACTTATCTATACATCTATACTACATATAAATAAAATTGGAGTGTCTGTTTGTAATATTGAAATAACCGTTTTTTACTAAATGTATATGAATATATATACGGTAATACACCAAAATATTTTTTTTTACAATTTTTGTCTGTCTGTCCGTCTGGTCGACTGTCTGTTTGTTCCGGCTAATCTCTGAAATGGTTGGACCGATTTTGACGGGACTTTCACTGGCAGAAAGGTAATATAACAACGAGTAACATGGGCTACTTTAATTTTAGGAAAAATAATTAGGGTTCCGCGCAAAAAAAACTAAAACCCTAAAAATCTGAATCCACGCGGACGAAGTCGCGGGCACAGCTAGTTAAAGTAAAGTTTTGCCCAGAAATTATTTCTTTCTATAGCGGTCATTAAGTTTAGTATAGCAATTTCTAATGACGGCAGTTCACGTATAGCCACGTAAGCCACAGTATATCATTGTAATATAAATATTCGGCGAACAATAATGGCGCATGTTAAGTCAAAGTGTACAGGCGGCTTTACATAATAAAAATTGAGCTTGTAAGCTACTCGAAAGTGAAAGTTTCGTACAAACCAAATTCCAACTTAAAATGTGAATATTTTCTATTAAAATAACGCTTTCCCTTCTTCAACATTAATAAGTGATTAATCGTGTCCGCTCTTTTACAACGACATCGTAACAGAAAAACAGGTTATTGCGAAACCCTTGTTTATCTGCGATACATCGTTCCGTCTCATCTTTGCCATAAGATTGACAAAGACAGGGCATCAGATACTACAACTAAACGTAGGTAGTTTGAACTGTTTGAAGATATTCAAGTCAAGGAAAATTACATTAGAAGGGCACTATGTACCTGTATCTACTAACACGTCATCGTTCGAAACTGGTTTAGATCTTTTTTTTTTGAGGTGCGAATGAATGAAGCCACTTATAAAGTCCATTTGAAGGTCATGTTATGCGTATTGTGTATTTTAGTTGTTGTACCAAATAATAAACGGTTTATGGCAATACATACATCTTTCTCATTAGGGTACGCAGCGACTACGACCTCCGGCCTCCATGAGCGCAGGCCTGGGGGTCACAGGTGAAGTCGCCTGTCACCCTAGCAGAAGTGAACTAGACCGGTGTGCGTTGCCGGTGCGTTGCGTCTCCCTCCCCCCTCCCACCTATTTTCTGGCGCAAGACGGGGTCACCGTGGTTCCCAAACCCAAGGGGGCCGATCTCGAAACTGGAGATGGCCCTGGGTCAATCGGGTTGCGAGGGAAATGCGTTATGGGCCCACCTTACACAACACAGAGTGCGGTTTTAGTCGGTTCGAGTCCGATATAACCTCACCCGTTGGCCAACAGAAAGTGAGGGGAAGGGGTATCCGAGGGGATTTCCAAAATGGAAAAAAAAAATAAGATAGAATGAGACCACATGTTTCCACTTGCTGCGAGCCTGGCTTACACCTTTCGCTTCTACCTTAATTATTGTGTTCCTAGCTGGTTACGGGTACTCTTGAACTGGGCTTTTCCTCGATTATGGTAATATACAGGCTCGCAATAACGTGACGTGGGAAGCTACCCCTTTTGAGGATATTCAGGCGTATGTAGGCATATTATTTTTTTAACGGCACTTTGTGGGTCTGTCTTCATCATATAGGTACGGTCCACGACAAAAGTAAGTTAAAACTAAAATGTTTACAAACCTTTTTTACATACGAATATATGAACCAATAGTGGATGTATAAGTAGTTATAATCACCGAGGATAAAGTTAATATTATTATTGTTTTATGAGAGTGTTAAGAGCTAAAGTGATCAATAGATATAAATTAAGCGACTTCTGTCGTTGAATGTACTTAACAGAGAAACTTAATAATGAAAATTAAAGATCCTACAACCAATTAACCTATTTATGTCATAGGGCATAAGAACAATAAAATGGGTGTTACCGTGTGTGTGTGCGTGTGTTATTCCTGATGCACATAAATACTGAAAACTCTCCTAAATACTTATAGGTATATAATTATCTATAAAGTACATATTAAAGGTGAAAAGTCAAAGACTTTTGTGTCTAAAGCTGTACAATTTATACTAAAAATTTCTAGAGAACCCTACGTCGGACCACAAAAGACAGTTTTTCAAACGTGGATACTATATTAACACACCTCTGCCTACCCTTTTTTTTTTACCTTTGCCCGATAATAATCAGTATGTATAGACAATATTATTATTAAATAAATTTTTAAATCTTTTTCTTATGGAGGGCTTGGTTTGGTACACAAAAGAAAGCGACCATGTCGCCCTCATAAAACAACTTACACACTAAACAACGCGTTATCATCTATAGTCAGCCCTTAATCCAAACTTAACTAATTTGTACAGCTCTTTGGCACTCCTGGATTCCAGTTGGCTCAACACAGTATTGCACTAGCCTACGTCAATATGGCAATCAATGATGTTGTTGACGATGGTACTTCTCATTGCTTCGTTCCGGACTCACACTCCACTAAAACATGACAAATATCTTCTATCATACCACACTCCATACAGTCCGGTGAGACAGACTTTTTAATTAAATATGCAAACTTGTTGAGCGGAATGTGTTCAGAAGAGCCTCATTCACTAGATAGAGATTACTGAGACTAGAGCGCTATCTATATATATAAAAATGAAACCCGTTTTCCGTTGTCACGACATAGCATGAAAACGGCTTGACCGATTTGGCTGTTTTTTTTTTGTAGTTTTCTAATACTCTGTACAAGGTTCTTACGGAAAAAAATATTAAGAAAATCTCTCAGAATTTTTTTTTTCGTGCGCACACCGTACGGTTTTAGTCGATACACGACAAAACCACCCCCGCTGGCCGGTGGGGGGTATCCGAAGGGATTGATCCTCCCCAAGTGTCCGTTGCCGGGCACCCCGGGTAAGCCCTTGAATTCAATACATGGCGGATCATTTTGACGTAGCGAAGCACGTACCGGGCTGCTAGTGATCAATAAAAATGTATCTCACCTTGTTGTTGACATATCACAGCCTTTACACATTTTTGCATTCAATTTACATGTAGCTATGAAAAAGAAAATATATATTGATATGCGCCCACTTAACAATGGCCAAAGGTAGGTATGATTGTGACTAACGTTATGATAAAACCTTGAAGGTATTTAAATGTATTCTATGGTGGTACCTATCTAACGGTAACAATGAACGTACCAACTCTCTATAATTTTGCAATAAACAACAAGGATTATAGTACAACTCAATCACAATAATAATGAGAATTCATTATATAGGTATTCTGGGTATGCCTTAGAACTTATGAGTAACTAACTACTAGCTGTTGCCCACGGCTCCACCTAATAAATGGAATACTAGTCCCAATCGTTCCTCTGAATTACAAGCGCCTGTTCATGATAATACACATTCGTATAGCATATCTGCTACATTTTATGTGCTATTCCACACGACAATCCGTCTCTATGCCAAATTCATCCGGATTCGTTCTAGCGTGACTGAGTAACAAATATTAATCTAAACTTTCGCATTTAAAATAGCATCAACATTATTGATTAGGAATTAAATTTATAAAAAAAATTAAAAGACAGTAACGGATACACAATTAAATTCTTAACCCCAGTGAGGTGAAGGGTGCATACGCACTTACCCACGCAAAAAAAAGGCGAATGTAACCAAACTAAAAATGACATCGCCAATTAATCTGGAAAATTGTCACACTGAGTCAGCCCCACCTTCTACGTAACAGTGAACCAGCGCGGTGGTTGGAACGATTTATTTACATAAACACGTCGGGCATGCCTCGACCTCATTCGAAACAAATGATTCTAGATTTGTCATGTCAAATGCGTCCCAACATGTAAATCTTCAAAATGACATTGTGTAAAAATTCGCTCACATAATACAAAATTCACTATTTGTCGGACTGTTTTTTGTGAGTAGAATTCTCAGGACATGCCATTGAGCGCAGGAAAATTATCGCATAGCTTTAATTTTGGCGCAATTCAAAATTGGTGCACTAAGTGGCATGCCCTGATGCTCCCTAGATAATTTTACTCACTGTTCAAGATTTTGCGATAAGAAATTTACGACTTGTGGGCCACGTGGAGCAAGTGGAGCGTTGCATAAAAAAATGTGTTGGAAAGAATAAAACAGAAAAAGAATATATTATTTAGAGAAAAATAATAAATCGTAATGGCCTTGGCCTTACATCTCTCTCTCTCTCTTATTTCACACTACATCACTACATTACCATGTGCCACCACTACGTTACTCATGCAAAACAGGAACGGAAATAGTCATGTCATGTTCACTTATAAAATATTCTATTTATATCTACGAGTATTTATTATAAATCTGAGCAAACAACAATCACACAATATAATCATTCTACATTGAATGTTGATCGTCACACGATGTAGTTTTCCACATGCGCAGTAATTTACAAGACAATGAAGGGTCTACTTATATACCTATTGTATCACTAGCTCGCTAGGGAGCTATAAATATCACATAAGTATACTTATTTTTTATGCCGTTTTAACGGTATTCAGTTACAACGGATTTTCTTATGTACTTAATTGAAGAAGACAAAAGTCGATACGTACAAATACGTGCCATCCTATGCAGCCTAACCTATCTGAATAATCTTGTAAACAATTCAATAATGTTTGTGAAACTTTTTGACAAAGGATAACTCAATTGGAAGAGTAGTTCTGTGTTTCGTCCTATAGGGGTTCGTCCCAATAGGACGAATCACAGAAATTAAAAATAATTAAAGTTTTCCTTCAGTGATTCGTCCCATTGACTTTTTTTTCTTCATTTTATACAAAATTTGTATGAAGTAACGTCAGCAAGGAAAATGCTTAAAATAATATTGCAGAGAGATTAGTATTATTTTATAGAAGACTAGTCTTCCGCCCGCGGCTCCGCCCGCGTGCATCTCGGTTAACGCGACCTTTGCTCATATCTTAGGTTCTACTCAACCGATTGCGATCAAACAAACGTAAGATTTTAAGACCGAGTAAGCCCTTTCTAACAAAACAAAACGCATCAAAATCCGTCCAGTAGTTTTTGATGTCGTTCCGCCGCTTCGCCGGCCGCTGCCGCGGCACGCTCGCTACGCTCGCTCGGCTCGCGCTCTGTTGGGGTCACAGTTCTAACCTAACCTAACCCAGAAGCTATATTGAATATACTGCACCAACTGGTTCTAAAACAAGCTAAACTTGTACTGTGGATATGACAACGGTTTTAGGAGAATGTTAAAAATATCTGTCAAACTAGTGGTCATTTGTTATTTTAATAAAAGATGATTCTACAAATCTAGATTTCGTTTTACTTAATAACTTATTTTATTAAAGTAATCGCCATTGTTTTGTTGACGATACTAAAAACTCAGATATCTTTAAAATTAAATCGATAGGACGAATCAACGAATGAAAATTATTATATTTTAGAAAAGTATTGTTTCGTCCCATGGGCCGAAATTATCATAGGACGAAACAACGAACTACCGGATTGATAGTCGCCACGTTGACAAATAATACGTCAAATAAAGTCGCAGACTATTAAATAATTTGGCCATTACGTAAAGTTTCACAAATTATTTGATGGTTAGAAAAATTATTCAAATTATTTGATAGTTTTTCAATAAACCCTGTTTATTTCAGACTCGGACACATTACAATTTAATAATGCTTGGCAAACTTAATTCATTTAACAATTCCTTCATATAGTTACACTTAGGATAAACCAATTTATCTAATGATTCTAATCACATAAAATTGGATCACCAAGGAACTCAAGGAAGTACACGATCTAGACGACATAGTATACATTAACATTTTTAGATTGCACTTACGTATATTGCAGCACTAGAAATGTGGTGCTGGAGACGTCTCCTCAGGATTCCGTGGACCGCGCATAGGACTAATGTCTCCATCCTCAAAGAACTTCACATAAAGGAGAGATTATCGTCGACTGTGCAAATACGAATACTCAAGTTCTTTGGGCACCTGACACGGAATGAAGACTCGATGGAGCGTCTCGTGGTACAGGGCAGAATGGAGGGCAAATGGTTCCGTGGTCGCTCTCCAACTAGATGGTCGGACCTCATCACCTCCCTAACACAATCCACCATGACCAACTGCTCCCACAACGCAACCAACAGAGAGCGATGGCGGCGCATTGCACGAGCAGCCGTTCATCAGGACTCCCCATCATAACCACGACCACTCTGTCAAGAGTGCACGACTAAGAAGATATATATATTGTTTTTTTTTTTTTTTAAAGAATATTAGTAACCGAAATTAATAATATTCCCCCTAACCCCTCCAGCTAAGCTAAATTGCTTGTGTTAGGAGTGGGTTCACGTCGGTAGTGTAATGGCCAGGATTCGAACCCGGGACCTCTCGATCGTAAGGTCGACTCCTTAACCACTAAGCTACCGACGCTTTACGGCAATCTAGCTACATTTAGAAACTTGATGTGATAGAAACAGTGTGAGAATATTTTTAACTAGCTGTGCCCGCGGCTTCGTGCACGTAGAAGTTATTTTTAACTTGTAAGGCGTGCGGTTTATGTAAAAGGTCCTTTGTAAAAAACGTTTGAAGTAATATGATTGAAAACATGAACCAAGAGCTTGTTTGCTTCAATATAAAGAGATAGGAACCACATAGAGTTGGTCATGCAAAAAATAACTGAAACCGAGGTCCACGGCCTTAACATAAAACGAATGATTTGCTAATGGAGATGGCATAACTTATGCAATTCGGCAATTCCCAGTATTAATGATTATAATTGAAAGGTAAATAATTGTTCAAGATGATAAATGGTTAGTGTAACCCATTATATATATTACCCCATATACCAGTTGTATTTTAAACTATAAGTTGAAAAATGGAACAGGTACCTATTTTTTATTTTATATTTAGGACACGTCAATTTGATTTCACTTCGCCTGATGGTAAGCTGAAGGTAAAGTCTCAGGAAAGAGGGTCACCATTACATATACGTACCATGTTAATAATGGTGGCACTCAGCTTGACGGCCTCATCAAAAGAGGATTGTCCTCGCAGCACCGCGTGACACCCACCGGTCCCATTAGTGTTGCGACCACAATCCCCCTGTTCGGCAATGCACTTGCTGACCCCTGAACGCAATCAAACCGAAATTGGATTACTATGGAGGGTTTCTCGCAATCGTGCACGGTGGTACCTACCCGGCCGAATTTTGTGACAAATTTGTGTCATCAAATTTCTACCACCTAGTTTGTAGAGTTATCAATTTAATCCATTTTATTTGCATAATATAAATGTTATAAAACAGTATTGCAGCATAATCTGTGATTGCAGCGAGTTTCATAATATCTAGCTACTCTATAAACATCAAACTGTCAGTCGGATGTGCGACATAGAAAATGCTCTATATACAAAACCGAAGCAAGCCGATCTTAGCCGGGCTTTGCCGACGACGTGCCAAATGTTTATATTCCACAGTTTTATCATACTTAGTATTAAACAAGATATATCTAGTAGTGTACTTATCAAGTATTACAAAGTTTCCATAATTTCCTAATAAACACCTACTTATCTACTTATTATTTACCTATAGGTAATTATATTATATTCGTACAAAAACTAAATGTGCAATTCTTTAACTTTGAAGAAAGAACTGGAACTTGGATCTTGGAACTTGTACGGATGTTGCCTTGAATTTCTGAATAGTTGTAAGTACAAAAGTTGCATAAACTACCGGAAAAATATTAGAAGTTACCCTACCGTGTCGCCCTCTGTCTGCCTTTATAAGAACGCACCTAGTAGCCTAATATTGAAATGCACTACTTAAAAGGCACGTTTGTCCGTTTATTTGTAAAGAACACACACATTTTTTTATTGTGACCATAGCCTAACATGGCATACATAGAACAACCCTGGATCTTCATAATTAAGAGTTCATAACACTATAAAAAAATATAATAGCGATTTGTTTTAATTAGGATTGATGTATTGTACCTGTTGATTTACGGACGAGGCTCTGGCGCAGGCTTTCCTCTGAGAAATCGCGTCTATACGTACGATTTTGCTCTGATTATGTCTTATCCCTTATCTTGCCTTTTCTGTATAATTCACACCTATGGCCGATATAATGGCGGCCGTCATTTTTTAGACTGCATTTACAGCTTCTTACCTTCTAGAGCAGTCAAGTTATTTTGACGAGTTTTATAAAAATCTGTAAAGTTTCCATACCTAGTCCCTACGAGTTTGCAAGTAGCCATTATCTATGCCAGTAGCAATAAATATTTTTTGTAAAAACTATACCTCTTCTCGAATATTCTCTATTCTACGCCCACAATCTCTATTCTTTATTTTACGATATCAAAGGCAAAGATTTTTATTTAGTGCTTACTTTGTCTTGCTTCTTGGCAACGGTTTCTAATAAAAATAAAACTTATCACAGTTACTTATACGAGTTAAGCTTGGGCTTTATGTGCCCTACAAAAATAAGATCATCAAGTTTCGGGGGTCCTTAGCAGTACAGTGGAGGCATGGTTTCCCGCAAAGATCTTCGGGGCGCAAGGCCCAATCCTCTCGGGGCTAGGGGTCAGACAGCAGCCGTTCGCGTAAATGTCAATATAAGCTTAATTATGAGAAGGATTAGGAGAGTGGACTAAGATACAAAGTGCAAACTTTGGATGCAACCAAAATTGGATCCTAAAATATTGAAAAAGGATCGAGGAAGATATTCATGGTTAAATGTGGATGGGATCAATTTAGTAATAGTTCTAAAGTTTTTTCTAAAGAATTAGATCGGAAAAAGAGAACATCTAGGACGGGACTTGAACCCGCGACCAGTCCCTTACAGGGGGAGTGCTCTGACCAACTGAGCCACCTAGACACGTCCCAGATATTCGAAATTCTCCGATATAACAAGTTCTAAAGTTTATTCAATAGATACTTCTATCACAGATAAAATTAAATATTTATGATTGCCACGTCCGTCACGACAGCCTTACATAACAAAACACGGAGAGCCGTGATTCATGGACCGAGTGGACCTTCGAACGACTATTAGGTTTTTATCGATATCCATCTCCGAAGGTTGACACAAACTTGTGCTCTAAAAAAAAGCAAGTTATGTATACATTTGTTAGGGTTTTTGTATAAAACGACTTAAAGCGCGTAACGGCATTTCAGTACGTTTTATTATTTGTATAAAAAACAAATAGATACCTTTTTTTTTTCGTGCGGAAATCCCTTCAAACGTTTATTTACTTTTTGCTCTGTGTTTGTTACCTCGTGAAGGTAGGTGTTTTCATTGTCGTCCAAAAGACCCCCGTGAATAAACGCCTCCAGTTCAATTTACTTTTTTTTATGCATTCCTAGTATTTTGTAAACGAAAGGTAAAATGTATACTAAATATTCCGGTTTATTTTATTCTGGGTAAACAAATGTCTATTCTGAACTGAACTGTTCTCATTACTTCATCGTTTTCCATTATCTTTATAGTACCGGACTAGGTTTTATACTACTAGAGTAGCATGCAAGTAGTAGTAGCCTTCTTCATAATTCTAGATGACAACGGTCATGTGTATAAGATCATTAAAATGGTAGTAAAATCTGTCACATAATTAAAACAACTCATTTCATTGATCATAAACACTCGAGCCCAGTCAGACCAGTCTACGTGGCATACTACGTAGGCAGGACGGCTGTACCAAAAAGGTGTTACACGTGCAGAGGGAAAAGGAAATAAAGGAAAAAATAACCAACTGCAGAAGTGCAGGATGTATCCAAATCATTGTGGAATATAGTATACGAGCTACTAGTAAACGTTCTTATTAGAAAAGGTAGTTGCAATCAAGCCAGCCCTTTCGTACTGGCAAAAGAATGGCCCTCCCCTCCCACCCAAAGAATGAAAAGATGGTTAAAAATACTAAACTATTTAATACTTCGTAAGTAAAGTATGCCGAGAGACTGAGTTATTTCAGCCTTTCATACAAAGATCTATAAATGTCCAATGAAACGTGTTATTTAAAAGAGGGTCTAATGGGTACTAAAGAATGGACAAAATCCAAGTTTGAAGGTCCAAACAGTACAAGGAGGTCCAAATTGTAATATTTGTAGATGAAGTCCAAACTTGGAGGGCCTATGAGCTCTACGGGTACGTAGCTGAACTACATATATAAATTATATTTTTTTACACGCGAATAAAAAGGATCCGCCTTAAACAACCACACCCGTGTTTTGCACTCATCAAAACACGGGTGTGGGTGGTCAAGGCCAGGTTGGGTCAAAAGGGAAAAAGCACCAAGTTATATAGGTACGATCTATATATCCCTGACTTAATAATAATATTCTAGGATATACTACACAGCGCGGCGCTATTTAGACTCAAAGTAAACATAGCTGAACTTGCTTGTAAACTGGGTTCTAGAATGCGGATAAACATGCTTAGATATTTTTTTTTGTACATTAATATTATACGTAGAAAAACCCAGCCAAATATGTATAAATAAACCAACAAATTCATTTACATATAAATGTTCATCCAAACAAATATTTGCATTGAGTGGGAATCAACCTCAGATGTATCAGTCGCACGTTCTACCGCTATGCCACAGACAAAGGTCATCAAAAGTTACCTCTCTTATTTTAAATTAAAATAATTGCCAATAAGAGCTCTTTGCATCAAACACAATACAGTTACGGATAAGGAAACTATAGATGCGTAAAACAGTTACAAGTTGAAGGGAAAACTACTAGGTACCTATAGGTAGTTAATTACCTACTGCAATAATGGGAGAGTGTGTCCCACGCTTAGTATTGAATTGCGTTTGTGGCAACGGAATGAGATCATGACATCTGTTATCGACGTGGGTACTTTTAACCTAACATTTTCTTGATGATAATAAAGAATTCTTGTAAAAATAAATTCATTATTATGGCTTGGCTTGGCTTGGTGCCATAATAATAAACGATATTTAGGTTCCATTTACTTAAAATTTTCAAAGTATTTATTCTGTTGATTGCCTAGCTATGAATTTCAAATAGGCATCCTGAAAATAATTTTGAATATAGAAAATGGAGACAAACTGCATCCTTATTAAAGTTCTTAAGAAGATAGGTAGTTTTTGTGGTTGTTTTTTTCTAATGAAAGGTATATAAGTGCATACACGTAATATATGTGACTGTGACTACTTAGCATGTGTGTGTCATAATGACTTATGAATAAGGAAAATGTAGACCGGTATGATAAGAATTTCAAAATAATACAACAACTTACTGCCAGCAGTGGGTACATGTTTATTGCACATTACCATCTGAATTTAATGTTTTATTCTAGCCCAACTGCAGCTTTAGAAATGAATATTGCACTCACTCACAAACTTTCGTATTTATGAATTTTATGCGTTTAGAAAGACACTCGTTTTAACCCCCGACTCAAAAACGACAGCTGTTATAAGTTTAACGTATCTGTGTGTGTGTCTGTCTGTGACCTCGTAGCTCCCGATTGAATGAACCGATTTTCTTTTTTTCTATTTGAAAGGTGAATAAGTCAGGAGTATTCTCAGCTATGTCAGGGTTTTTAAAAAAACCTATTTAATTATTTTTTATTGACCTATTATTGATATTGATTTCAGGTGAACCAGTACGCTGTTGGACATGTTCTTCAGACTTGAACCCTGCGTGCAACGACCCTTTCCTCCTGGGAAGAGCCGATTACCAATATGTCTTCCGCCTTGAGAACTGTGATGCAAACAGCGGAGCCACATATCCTTACCTGGCGTCATCTAAGTCCGTTTGCAAGAAACAGAAGAAATACAGTAAGTAGTGGATACATTCATAATCCCAGCCCTAATCTTGGTTGCATCCAAAGCTGTGACGCTTTACGCTTTCTTTTCCTGATGTGGTTTCTTGTTATTACGGGATGTCGTGATTGTGATCTTGGTTATTACGGGCGCGACTGCCAGTTGATCCTCCAATGCCGAGAGAAAAACCTGCACAATTAAGAACACCTAACAAAACCTTGTTATTATTGCCACACGCACCCCCTTTCAGAATCATGATCTGTTAAGGATAAATAAGTACCGGTGCCTTTTTTTAGGTCACTGTAATTCGTACAAAAAGGAACGACTCTTCGACAATCAATCACAGACAAGTGTCTAAAATCCAACGAAATCTCGCAGTCACAAAGTTAAAAGAAACAGTTTCACTAAACACAATTTCCAAAATACCTTATAGAAATCAGCCCAACGTTTCCAAATTCGTTTATTGTTATTCTAACAGCGCATAGCAACACTAATAGTTAAAGAATGTGCTTTCCCAAATATTTTAACACGCACAAGCCAACACATAAAAACAATTCGGGAAATTTGAAAGCGGAAACTTTTTAGAATAGATTGTGAAAGATATGGCAGTTTTCGTTGAATTAAAGGGGAATATAGGCACGGTGGGTAAGATTTAAATGTGACCCCATAGCGACGATCACGGGACCGTTACAACCGTTATTTTGGTGACCTAAATGCCACAGTTTAGAATATCGTTGCATGAAGCTTGATGGTGTTGTTCTATTCATAGATGCATATTTTATTATCTAATCCAGAAAAAAGATAAAAAGCTACGAAATTTAAACGGTTTTATTTCATTTACTCTGTTTATTTATTTATAAAAAGAACTGTAAGTACTGTGTTTTCTATTCCAGAGTTGGGCAGTATTTCGGGTTTTGTGTTAGAAAATTCCCAGTGGTAGCAGTTAGTGCTAGTAGTAGTATTCCGTATTAATGCACTTTTGCCGACCCCTTTTTTATATGAGGGTTTATTTAAAAACTAAAAATGTCAATTCCGACGTTTCAGCAAAATTAATTAAATTAGTCATCGTCGTAGGTCGTTGTATTAATACAAAATGATTAATTAGTATAAAACAGTCATAAAGTGTAGGTTTATTCAATATGATTGTTAATTACCTAGGTAGAATACAATAAATATGGCTACGTAAACTAAATTCATTGGCATAATAACATATTATTTGTTTCCACCTAATAGGATATAAGTTTTCTATAATGTAATGAACCCATAAATAATATAAGTATAAAGCTATTGGCAAAAAACAATGAACCACGCAAGCAGGAATAATTTTGGTACTTATACATTTACATTCATTTGACATAGATTAGTCACACTCGAACAGTTTTGGTTTACATACACTAGTACCTAGATCCGATGACTGATAAATATAACATACCTTGCTCATACAAGTTTTTGAAGGCCGATATCTGAATGCACAGTATTCATATATTGTTATATATCTGAATAGGTCGGATAGACTTCTGTTCGTCTAATAAATATCTATAGTTAATCAGGATCGAAACCTGGTGGGCTCCTGGTACTCTAGATCCGAAACGAAATTATAAAGAACTGGTATGTTTTACCCGGACGTGTTCTTCTTCTTTAAGCGAGGTGACAAAAAGCATCTGTCAAGGTAGGGGCCACCATCCATTCGACATTCTAGGCGGAGTGCAGTCAAATGAGAGGGAGTCCTCTCGCTCGGCGTCTTGCTCAAGGAGATGGTGCGGAGCGCGAGCTTGTGTCGGGACGGCGGTGCATTGTGCCCCCCTTCTTTTTCCAGGGGCAAGACGGGGACACCGTAGTTCCCAAACCCGAGGGGGCCATCTCGAAACCGGGGTGGCCCTGGGTCAGTCATGGTGCGAGGGAAATGCCTTATAGGCCACCTTAAACACCGACGACTTGACGACCCGAGACCAAAGAATACTAAATAGTTTGCCGAGACGGCGTGTGGTTTTGGTCAGTTCGAGTCCGATATCCGCACGGAAAAAAATGGGATGCAGTCAAATTGACGAACTAAACATAAAAAAAGCAATACTTCATAATAGTCTCGCCAAGAGCTGTTTATCTAATCTTACCGAGCTCAGAGTTCGAGCCCAGGCAGATTGATACACAGTACCTACAGTCTTATCTTATGGATTAAGTATAATAATATAATGTATTCTCATGAAGCAGTTACTATTACTAAACTTGAATAAAAATTTGAATAAGAAACTCAATTTTTAAACATGACTTAAGTAAACCTACTTCATGAAGGAAAACACGGTTAACTTTTGTGATATTCATACAAATGTTTAATTCAATGTCACATATAATAGTGCCTACTTCGTGTGAACACCAGTTCCATTGTTAAAGATAATGGCCGCTAATTTGTGATGTTATTCGTTTCGGTTAAAACCTGCTACTAACTACCTTTAAGACTACTTCTGGGTATGACAAGGTCAGATCTGAAGGATTTAATTAGCAATATAAAACTCCATTACAATTGTCTGTGATGACTCTTTACCAATTTCTCGTGTCTATCTAAATTCGTTGGAATTTGCTTTGCATCGTAATGAAGCTTTAAACCAAATTAAAATATGATTACTAGGCACTATGAAAAGTACCTATTATGTAGGACATACAGCAAACAGGTAAATAGTTGTAATTGTATCAAATTTGAAACTGATTTGTACATGAAAAATGATGCACATAATCGCAAAGGCAATGCTATGTTTTTGTAAAAAGTCAGTGAAGTAACAAGATGGTACCGTCTAGCCACTTATCCTCAATAAAACTAGGAATTCAGTGCAGGGTGCGACTGAAATAAATTGAGCTAAGCGAGTAGGACTCTTGCTTGAAAAATAAGGCATCTTACTACGGTCGCGCGCCTAGGTAAGGCCGCGCGCTCGTGAAACTGTTATTCGATGATTATTCCTCAATGGTACATTGTATTTGAACAGTTGACCCCTCTAACCACTCAGCGGTGTCTACACTATCACTATGGCAAATTTGGTCAAGATCGGTATTGTGGTTCCGGAGGAGTACAGTCTCGACCTTTGGCTTAGCCACGTATAATATGGTAGTAGCACAATAACCACCTTTACCTAGTGAATACATAGCTGATAGTACCTTAATCATGAACTCATGTACCTACGTATCCATGCTAATTGTTCCTCATTAGGAGTCTAATTTAACTAGGTCACTGAGGTGCTCGCTTCTTAATAGCTGTGGTCAATTCATTTAAACCTTTAATAACTTTGAGGTTGCAATCAAAAAACTCTTGACCGTCGCCTTATTACTAGAAATACGTAGTATTCACAAGAAATACTAGGTTAGACGTAGCAAGTGAACAGGGGAAGGTGTTTTGGAACACAGTGCTCCAAAACACCTCTCTGTATCCTGTTCAAATTGGAAACCACCTAGCTCTCTCAAAATCTAAAATCTCTTAATTCTAAAAAATAACCGCAACTAACAGAATTTCTGTCGGTAGTTAGGGTCCCTGGAGAAGGCTATGAGGTTGACAACACGCCTATTTGTGCGCCCTAAGATAGATAGGTTCTGAATATCACTGTTCTTAATATCTTTTTACTCATTTTACTTACAGTCAACAACCAAATGGTCGTGAGCCGCGGCTGTACATGGAAACGCCAAGACGACTACAGTTACCAGTGCCCATCTAGCTCCAACGGACCCAATGAAGTTACCTCTTTCTGTGAAACATGTGACTACGACGGTTGCAACGGAGCTGCTGCGGTCGGCAAAACTATTGCACTATTAGCCGCTCCTTTAACCTTACTTCTCTTCAAGTAAAAATACAGAAAAAAAACTTAATATATAGTACAAAAATATAGTTTATTGACTTAATAGTTGACCGTGGGACTATTTCCAGTTTTCACACAAAATGTACCCACCGCAGTTATCTACAATACTGTATCTAAATGATGTGCTTGTATCATTTGTTATTTCATATTTTTAAATTACTTACTGTAAACTGTCTGTATTTCCTTTAATATAGTTTTCTATTATTTTCCAAACCTTATTGTAGATTTTCAACCACTGATAATATATTCTTTGTTCACTGGTGACGATTAATTTCAACTGTAAATATTTCTAGTTTGTCCACAATCTGCAAGGTCTATCTGTGTATAGATTTAAGTATAATGTTGTTAAGTTAATATTAAGTCATAATATTATGCTGTTTGAAAGTTTTATAAACGCACTAATTCAGTTAAGTGTATCACAAATGTCAAATGTTAAAAGAATATAAAGGTGCAGGATACCTATTCTGAATATGAATCTCAAAATTTATAAACTATGACACCAATAAGTGCCTGTGTTGGTTAATAATAAATTTATTTTAATAAACAATTTTGTTTGCTTATCATCTAACAGTTTCTTTAAAATTACAGGTAATGAATTAAACACTAACATTGTGGACTTATATTGGAAATAGTCTGATCACAGATTACATAATATTATTCTAAGTCTGATCAACTGAGCTACCTGGACACGTCCTAGATATTCGAAATTCTGGGGCGACGCTGGCGCTATCTACCGTTTACCGTGTTGTTCTTGCGAACTACGAAAATAATTAATGATGTTACAATCATTAAACGTCGTTTTTAGATACTCCACTACATTAATTCAATTATTTACTTAACATAACATAACTTCACGCCTGTATACCTGAAGGGGTAGGCAGAGGTGTATTCAATTATTTGTAGATACTTTTTGAGCTTAGTAGAATAAAATCGCTATTCGATAATATTACCTACTTTTGTGAAAATGGTCCAGATACCACTTAGCCGCCACCTCGACGGAGATCGTGCGATACACCCTGATGACTCTGACGGCCATCGCTTTTAACGGGCTGTTTAGAACAGATACGTTGCGGGCCGCCAGTCTCCGCCCAAACGGGGCCATGCTTTGCACGATCCCCAGGTACAATCTCCTAGTGGGGGCGTTGGGTCCCTTAACGTTGGGCATCAACCGCGATAGCGCGGCCGCAGTTTCGAGACCAGACTTCTTAGATGAGGTCCGAAACCCCATCGGCTATCGAGTACGAGCCCAAGGTACTTCATCGTGGGCTCGATGCCTATGCTTACGCCCTCTACGGTTGTGCTGGTTCCCGCAGGTGGCCCCCTCCGAGGCCCGTGAAATTAATCAACTAGGAGTACCTAGCTATATAACTGACCCATAATTTTGTGTGTTATGTAGTATGTAGTATTGAAAATCCCTTGAGACGAGACATAGGT
This sequence comes from Cybosia mesomella, assembly GCA_946251805.1. Taxonomy (NCBI): domain Eukaryota; kingdom Metazoa; phylum Arthropoda; class Insecta; order Lepidoptera; family Erebidae; genus Cybosia; species Cybosia mesomella. The sequence continues at coordinate 10,562,374 of OX276406.1, forward strand.
ACCTATCTATTGACTCATTAGTCTCACGACATAGGTACTTATTCGACAAATAACCTATGACCCGAAGTGACTCATAACTCTCTTAATTGCCCCTCTGAGCTCGAACAATTTATCATTTGGGTAATAAAATTAATGCCACTTCTGTTGTAAGTACCTACCTACCTAGCTAAGCATAACAGTATTAGGTATTAGATAATCTTGTTGTTGATAGCTATGGGTGGGTACCTATCTAGGGTCTAGGGTATGTACAGAAGGCTAACTACTTTAATCTCTCAAGAAAATCGTCATTAATATCCTACAAACTTAATATAAAACTACTGCCTACTCAGCAATGGCAGAGTTGATGTTGCAGTGCCGACTCGGGTCTAAAGTGCCATTTAGACCCGAGTCGGGTCATGAAAGTACCAAACTGATGTGTTTCTATTCTAGTTAGTTTCTAGATACTTACTTACTTACTTACATGTGAATAGTAAACTGACTTCAAATATAACAAAAATATGTTATAGGCCGGAGTCCCGAGAAATCAGAGCTCAGCGGTCCCAGCTCCGCCAGGAACTCATGGAGACATGGAGGGTGCGACTTGAGCATCCAAGGTGGGGGGAATCCACCATTGCGGCGGTGAGACCGATTATGAAGGAGTGGTTGGAGAGGGACCATGGGGACCTCTCCTACCGGATGTGCCAGATATTTACCGGACACGGGTGTTTCGGTAAGTATCTATGGCGCATCCACCGGGAGACAACGCCGCAGTGCCAGCATTGCGAGGATCCTGGCGAAGACACGGCGCTCCACACGTTGGTGGGGTGCCCTGCGTGGGCGAGTCAACGCCGGGATCTCGTTGCGGTCCTGGGCGTGGACGTTCTTTCGTTGGAGACCATGGTGAGGGCCGTGCGGTCTCCGACGGGAGCAAGTGGCACGCCGCCGCCTCTTTCTGCGAGCAGGTAATGCGCGCGAAAGAGACGGCGGAGAGGGAGCGGGAGAGAATAATGCCCCTCGAATTTCGCAGTCTGTCTCATCTACGCCCGGGACTACCGACCTCCATGATCGGGGCCTGAGGACGGCAGTTGGCCGACTCGCCGTCTTTACAGAAGCAGGCCGTGGCGGAGGCGTGTCTGGTGTGCCCTACACACGCCTGCCAACTCACCGAAGCGGGATAAAACCCGACCCCACCAGGCGAGGCCGCGGTGGCGGCCAAAGTCCGCCGGCAACCCTGGAGTCATCCTTTCGAGGGCTTACCCGGGGTGCCCGGCAACGGACACTTGGGGAGGACACCGTGCGGTTTTAGTCGGTACACGACATAACCACCCCCGCTGGCCGGCGGGGTGGTATCCGAAGGAATTTCCGCACGTAAAAAAAAAATCCTACCCAAAGCCGAAATTCCTACATCTTTAATAGCTACCTATATCTAGCCAGGGATGGGGCCGGTGGTAGTAGGTACCTAGATAACTACCTGAAACCTAAGATTTTTACCTACTTAAATACCTATCTTCGTGTGTGATATCTACCCCATGCTCTGTATCTAGTATGAGGTATTGAGCATTGGCGCAGTGGATTACTTTTCCTTTCAGGATATACAGATGAGTTCAGTTTGAGACAAGATGAAGAATATACAACCCATTAGAAATTGTCCTCTGTGTTTTGTCCCAACGTAATAACGTTATATCAATATAAAGCATAAGTGGCGAAATAAGGACTTTAATAAACCTCTACCTACCCTTTCCTTGATAACAGGCGTCAGTACTTTGCGTTCAGCGTTGTAAATAGAAGCAAACAGATGTCATCTTACAACGCAACGGGATTAAGAGAAATATACAGGACAATCATCACGCTGATGAAAACAGATCTAGATGCCATACCGACAGTTGTGGCGAAGTAGCTGCATAAATTTCCTCCCATCACCTTTAAGTGCGTTAACCTCACAATTAATTGAAGGATATAGTATATTTAATGGTATTATACTACCTATGCATTATTGTATGGATAGATATATGGAATTCACCAAAATATTCAGGGCCCAAGTCAATCTCACCAGCACGCCGATACACTAGCTGATTGACAGATGAGGGTCTGGATCAGGCTTTCCAATCTGGTTTTGCGGTCACCTAAGGCCACCAAGGCAAACCTGACAAACGTGCAGTGCATAGCGAAAACTGAAAAATGTCACAAATCTGTGCAACATAATCATGGAGTTGCGTGAAACTCCGGCGACATCTAGGTCACCGCCGAGGGCATCGAATGCTAACAAGCGCGGCCACGCTGCCCTCAATACAAGCTTCGTGTCAGTAAGTAATATTGATGTCCCCACTACCATACGCTCGCATGTCTATCTCAGTAGTTTCTCTTAGCTGTGACACCAGTCTCCTCCGGCGAAATCTCAATGCAGTTTAAAGCACCCCTGTCGCTCCCTTGAAGCCTGTGCGAAAAAGGATATTTAACCAGATAAATGACGGTTTTGTCACGAAGCAAAGGCGCAAGCACCGATAGTGGACTATCAACAATCTCTGTGGCACACTTCCTGCGAAGCTCATTCCTACTCTACCATTAGACATCAAACAACAATTCAATGCAAAAAAAGAGTAGGTGATAAATCGAACCTCTGCGGCATGCCAGTATTTATCTGCAAAACATTAAGTGCGACCTTTGCGAAGCACCCGCAACCCTTTGAAGGTGCTTCACAAGGGGGTAAGTAAATTAGAATATAAATAAAAGAAACCAGAGAAGTCAGATGGTCGAGTTTATCTAAGGCATACCTTTTTTTTTTTTTTTTTTTATCGTGCGAAAATCCCTTCGGATACCCCCCCGCCGGCCAGCGGGGGCGGTTATGTCGGGCTTGCACCGACTAAAACCGCACGCCGTCTCGGGTCTTCAGACGCCGGGGTGTAAGGTTACCCATAGAGCATATCCCTCGCACCCCGGCTGACCCTGGGCCATCTCACCACTAACAGCATCGCTCATCCTGTCTCCTCTGAAAGCAGAGGAGTACGGAGAGCGATGTGTTCCCGCCACGTTGGGTATTGGCCGACGATCAATGCCAACCCTATGAAGGGGTGAAGGGGAAGCCATTGACCGCCGCCCAGGGTGTACCGGCCGCTCCGATTCCGTTCCCCCCGGACTGCAGCGGGATCGGAATCGGAGCGACACTCGAGGAGGTTACCCAACACACACCCCATCTAAGGCATACCTAACGCTTACAGAAAAACAACAATAAATCGTACAAGTATTTTATTTTGTATCAAAGTTATAAAAAAAGATTGTGAACCATAACTAATATGTAAATGGAAAGTAATCCTTAAAAACTAAACATACATATTATTATTATCTATTGTATTAAGTCTTACGTGTACCTAGCGCTACTCAAGGCGCCACCAGGTGGCAAGGGGCGCCAAAAAGTCAAATGCGAAAAACATTTAATTTTTACAGAAAACATAATTTGGACGGCATTTTTTGACAGGCGAGGACTGCAAGCAGACGCCAAAGGACGCTGAAAGACAGTCTTGTAGAGCAGTCTCGGTGGTCAAGAGCAAGGATTGACACAGCTTTAGTGTCGTGATGAAAAAGCTGTCTTCTATCTTGCTACGAAAATAATGTTATTGAAGTATTAGTGACGCTGGTAAGGTGATCATTGTTTATTTAAATAGAATATTTAATATTTGTAGTTTCATGTATTTGTATGGCACCCTTAGGCATATGAATGAAACTTATCGTCTTTCATACAAATAATACACTTAAATCAGATAATGAACCTTAACATACTAAAATAACCCGTTCCCATTTGTCTTATAAATGACCTAAGTAGGTATCTATTTATTACTACCCTTGATTCTTAAAAAAACCGTTTCCCTTATAACTAATAAATTTCATAGAAGCACTTTTATATCGATATGGAACGATATGGATTATCTACGAGTATAGAATGAAAGTAGGTAGTTACAACAATAAATACCTACTGCCAGAGATTCATAAGATATTGTATTGTTTTTTACGGATTTTATTCGTTAATTATGTAGTTGAATAACTAATCTTTCTATCTATGCCTATTTGAAAGGTCTTATTTTCACCATTTATTAAAAAAAATGTAAACAACTGGCCTAAGTTCAACAGGTTCCCCTACTATTTAACAAGTTACTTGAAGAGGAGCAGGGTCAAAGGAGCAGTTAATAGTGCAATGGTTTTGCCGAGTGCAGCGGCTCCGTTGCATCCATCACGATCATCACAGAGTTCGCAGGACGAGACAACACCGATCGGTCCGTCGGAGCTGTTTGAGCATTGGTCACTTTTGTCGTCCGGATTTATCCAGGCACAGCTACGACTCATCTCCATTTTGCCGTCAACTGTAAAAATGCGAAAAGGAATATGAACAATAATTATGTGAATGTTTTAATAGGTTGCTTTATCTTGTCCCATTGAATTTATAAGTTTAGATTTCATAGATTTCCTTCTATTTAATGTACCATGTTTTCTAGAGAGATTTGTTCCTATTATTTACCTTATCGATTGATGTCATAAAAGTACTAGATGTTATTTTTTCGATTTCAGCCTGTTCGATTACCCAGTGGCGATTTGTTACTTTTTAAAACTAAGTTATTATATAACGTAGTACCACAGCAAATAACTATCCACACGAGCTGCTTGGAGATAAATTCTTAAGAGCAGACGGTTAACAGATCCTTTCTCATAACCTTTACCAAGGAGCTATAGCGAACCTACCCATCAGCACGAAGACTGTTGGCTGCAGGATTGTAGTATTTCCCCAGACAGCCGACATACATCTAGTTCAGATGAGTCAAATACACTGTTCTAACACTTGTCTCCTTGCCTACTTGATGCTGGCTACTACAATAATTTCTCGGATGAAGTACCTTTATAAGTAATGTGGAATACAACATGGTATGTGCCCTATTCATAGTCAAACAGCTGCCTCGTTGCTCCTCCTTCCTTCCTATACTAGGTTCGATACCCGATTCGGGTAGTGTTATTGGCTATTTTCTGTTAAGAACTCCTCAATCGCAATATGGAGTGAAGAGTGCCCCGTAGACAGCAATACCGTTTTTTGAGTGTAACTACTTCATTTTATCTGGTCTAACCGAAGAACTCGTCTAGCTGCGATAAATTCGAGGAATTCGATGATTTTAGATGTCCGATTTATATTATGATCAGTGCACTCTAATCGCGATAGTAGGTATTGAGATAACATAATCTACTTTTTTAACCCCCGACGCAAAACGACGGATGTTATAAGTTTGACGTATCTGTTTGTATCAGTCTAATTCCCGAACTGATGAACCGATTTTGGTTCGAATTTTTTTGTTCGACAGCCGATTCTTTTTAACTATACTTAAATAAATATGTATGAGTTTTTTAATTATTAAATTTTAATCTAAATAAATCTAATCATTATAGTCCCCAGTGATAAAATTGTATATTAGGTTATGTTAAATGAACGATACAGAAAACAATTTTTTTAAAGTTTCTGTACGTTTGTTCGCGATGGAGGCATAAAATACTGAACGGATTTTGATGCGGTTTTTTCTATTAGAAAGATCTTGGTCCGACTAAAATCAGCCGTATGTTTGATTGCAATTGTTTCATTAAAACCGGAGCTATGACCGAAAACCGTAACCGACCTCCGCGCAGGCGAAGCCGCGGGCATCAGCTATAAGATAATTGGGTATAAAAAGAAATCGGAAAAAGTCCTTAGGCATTCCTACAGAAAAACAACAATTAATATAAAAGTATTTTATTTTGTGTCACGTTATAAAAAATGGATTGTATAGTATACAATCAATGGACGGTAAGAATTCAGTCTTACAAATCTACTTATATGCTTATGCTTAGTCTTACTGGCGTGATTAAGATCATACTTAAGAGAATATCATCTATAAACTTACTACTGCCAGTGGGGACGCCATTTGACCAGGCGGATGATCAGCCCTTCTATGTGGGGCCATTTCACCCAATTCCCCTATAACGACTGTCATACATATTTGTATGGCAACCGGGACCGACATCTTAACGTGCTCTCCGAGGCACGACCAGACCAATGCAAATACTCATATTCATGCATACAAATATTTGCACTGAGCGGGGATCGAACCCGCGCCTCCTGCGTAGCGGCCGCGTTCAATACCGCCACGCCACGGAGGCTCTATATCTATAAACTTAACAAAACAGTCAGTTTTACCTTTCGCATGTGGCAACGGCAACCGTTTTCCATATGCCGAGCAGGGGTAAATTTTAAAAATTACTTTTTGTAGAAAGAATTTACCTATAACGGTATAAGAAGCATCCTATGCCAATATCATAGTCTATATAATAAACGCCATGGTCTTACCTGCCTACTAGTAATCCAGGTTTTTATTCAGAGATTGTTTGTGTACTACACTTAAACTATGACAAAAAAAAGCCGATATAGGCCTGTTGAACACACCAACGCGCTACCGGACGAACGCTAGTTGGAGCGAGATTCGTAACGCACTCTTAAAATTTTGCTTTGTTATGCAAGAAAAACATTTCATCTAAGTAACACCAACATTATACACAATTATTTGAATTGATTTAATGTAATTTTCCCATGTCTGTTCACATGTTCGTAAAATAGGTACTTAGACATATTTTTTTACCAGTAATAATAAAATTATTATTTTTAGTCTATAGTATGCAGTCTCTACGTAAAAGTAAATATGAAAAGAAGCAATATCATTTAGTGCCTATGTAGTCAATTTTTATATTTATTTAGCAAACAACAGCCAATCTTATTTTTTTTGGAAGGCAACGCTAATAACGTGATTAAAACAGATTCAAGGCCATGAGGCCCATTATAATGTCTGTTGTAACTTAAAATACATCATTATACAAGTGTTATGTTACTTCTAGCACATTCACGACCATTTATAGAGGATGAATAAGTAGATGCTTAATACAGACCAAAATAAAATACCTGACCAATACACAAATATGTATTTAGGTATGTACCTAAATGTTATAATTAGGAGTTTATTTGTGCAAGTATCGGTAAAAGATTAAATGACGAGTTTTTTCAAATTCCATACTGATACTGCCTTTTTTTTTAAATTTAATCTACTGACAGTTCATAGAAAAGAAGACTCATTTACTAAGCAAATTCTTGGAATAAAAATATTTTTTGCAAATTGAAATTGGAAAAAATAAACATAAACGGTAGGACTTGATCTGCAATAATTGCTTGAGATTGCTCTGCCTCTTAGCTGCCTAGTCATAACCTGACTATTAATTTTCGTAAAAACATAATTCTCGTCTAGAATAATCAGATAATCAAGATCGAAGATAAGGCAATGTAGAAGTATTCTACCAAAACTCTTAAGAATTACACTAAGAACATTGGAAGCTATTCCTATGAAACATCCGCAGTTGTGGACTGAAGTTACGGGCAGAAGTAATTCCAGATCTACATGATGATACCAAGGGCAAACCAGACCAACTTTTATATAAAAATTCTATAAGAAAGTCTATGTGGTAGCAGGTCTTAAAAGCATTATCAATCTTATAAAATTAAAAATATATAATCTTAGGTTACATCTGTACAAGATTCTTTTACTTATTTGATAGATGTACAAATAAATGCCTTGATTTGATATTTTCATACATTAGTTTGCATGTCTTTTATAATATGTATATACAATATACAAAGCTCTCTATATAAATAGTATATTGTTTGAAATAAAATTATCTGATTGCAGTACCTTTTACCTAATGAGCTCCATGTTATTTTTGCATCTATTGCTCCTTACACCACATTTTTGCTACTGCATGATTTTTAAATTAATACTTTGTGTGAATCTTATTAGTCTATATGGACTAACTATACATGCATCATGAGCATAATTAAACCGTACTTAATACACCACACTAAACAAAGATGTTAATAACGATCCGAGGATCAGTAAGGTGAATTTTGATGTACAATGAGTGTATCCCATCATCCTTATAGTTCCATATTATTTTATGATCCATCTTGCCGGCTTTCTTTTCAGGTAATTATCAAAGAGCAAAAATACTGTACAAAATACACATAAATATCTTCAATTATTTCGTTCTCAATTCAGGTCTCGACCTAAAGGTTCTATTTTTCCGATCTATACATAAATATCTTGCTTATATAGTTAATGAGATTAAAACATTGTAAAATGTATACCCGTTATAAGCTTCTGATTCCTGATTCAAATTTAATCTATCTCAAACACACTTCAAGTCTGCCTTTGAAAAACATAGGCAAAAAAGAGACCCATACATAGGGTGGAAGATGCAGAATTGTTACTTTGCTATGAGAAGAATAAAGAGTATTTTTATTCAGTCCTAAACCTGGAATGGAAAGAAATTTTTGCAATTTTTTTCCTCTAAGATTCTAATTAATAAACTGAGGATATTTCACTCAATATATATATAATGACCAATTTCTGTTGTATGCATCTATCAAAACAATATGCTTTAATTTAAAAGTAAGACAACTAATATTATGACAACCACTTCAACAGGACAGATGACACTACAACAAATAATAAGGGCAGAGGACTGAATACTGATGATGAATTGCATCCATCTTTACTATTACATGTACAGTACTCAATGAAAACGTTGTAAGTGCCAGTCCTCATGAGACAAAATCTCTCATCGCCTTGAATTCCGACTTCACCTAGATATGCACAGTCCCTAAAGTAGCGCCATTCGCCATTCACTGAAACAGTATAATGAGAAGTCTTAACAATTATTTTGCATTTTATCAAATTTAAGGCAAGCCAGTCTGTAAGTCTGTGACCTACAGAAAGTGCTTTCTGTGTCTGTGTAAGTAAGAACTACCCAAGAAGTATATTCTAAGTTATGCCTGTTCGATATTGTAATCACTGATAAATAATATGTGGATATCCAGATACCAGAAAAATCTTATGAACAAAAGAAAAAAGTGCCTAAGCATAAAAAAAAATCATGGAATAAAAACTTGGTTATTCATTAAATAGATGAGGAAAATATGGTAGAGGTCATTGTAGCTAAAGTTAATATTAAAATAATTAAAAGCATTTTGCGTGGAATGTTTAAAGAAATTCATAATTATAAAAACCATATTACTATTATACTTTTTGAGATCTTAAAGTGATGTAAACTAAATAAATATTAACGAAATCGGAAATTGTCGCGGGGAAAAATAGTATACCAACCTTTTTGTCTAATTTTGCGGCACATGGTAGGGCGTACTCCCGGCAGATGCGATAACCCTTTCTCTTGATTACAATCCGTTATGGGAACTGTACTGTTGTCAAAAGGATCAGCGCATTTGGGGTCAGTGCTCGAACGGCATGTCCAGCATTTTATACTGAAAACTGTACACATTCGTATGTTAGTAATTACTAACCAGTCCTATTGGGCGTGACCATTGTCTAGGAACTTGAAACGAAACTCACCGGATGGCACCAAGTTAACAATTATACAAATGTATAAAAGATGTTTAATGGTGACACACATTTTGTAGGTCAGGAATTATCTTCCGAAAATATAATTTATTAATTAATCACTGGTTTAACTCACAAACCAACCTTACGAATTCAGTTACATTTATGAATACCTGTTTTGACTTTTGATAGTGTTGTTATTGATGTTTGAAAATAAGTGATGTAAGCCGGTTTTAGTAAAAACAAAAAAAAACGGTTTCTGTACAAACCGATAAGTATATGTTTTTTTTAAAGTATCGATTGCGAACACTTTTCATTCAAGCATTCGATTTATAATATGTATTTGAACATGATCAGCACTACTGGTAGCATTATCTGCTACTAATGCTACTATTCATGCAATGTTACATTATAGTAAAATAACTATTACTGTAAAATGGTATCAAAAGAGCTAATAAAAAGAAACAGCTCATTATTTTGAAAATTCTGACAGACCTGTTGACTTCAGAGCAAGGAACTAACACTTCGAGTGACGGAATAATTGAAGTGAAAGAATCGGGACTGCTAGATTATATAAGGTGTCGCCAAATTAGGTCTCTGAATTTGGCGAGACGACTTGGTATCGACAAAATATGTATTTGAAACAAAAAAAAAATCCGGTAAAATAAAAATAAAAAAAATAAAAAAAACAAAATTAAAAAAAAACACCAGCGACCAGCGTCACGTGACGCGACGAGCTCACGTATTTCCTCGTATTTCCTACACATCCACTTGGAGAATACTGCGAGGAGAAGGACGCCTGCACGCCTACCACTTTCTGCGGGTGCAAGAGTTCTTACAAGAGTGGGCTTGTTTAATATTCACAATGCACACTGGTGGTGTTTTTTTTTAAATTCTTTTATATATTTTTTTTTTCATTTTACCCGATATTTTTTTTGGTTTCAAATACATATTTTGTCGATACCAAGTCATCTCACCAAATTCAGAGACCTAATTTGGTGACACCTTATATAATAAATATGTCTATACAGACAAATCCACAAATGTTAGAAGCAGAGATTACAAAAGAAGTTAGATGTGCGAGTCCTTTTTTGTCTAGCAACAAACATTTAGTATATTTAGATAAAATAGCGCAAAAGAATTTGGTTATACTAGGTAGCGACATCGGTACCTTTGGATATGATGTTTACCAAATCTGGATAATATAATATCATGTTGAATAGAAGAAGCAGGCTACAAGCAGATGCTGTGGACCAAATTTGTTTTGTGAATCAAAATTATGATTTATATTTTTATATGTTGCAAGATACATGGATTTACCTTTAACGGCCTGTGGGCCTACCGCCCAAGTGTCGTCGATATCACAGCCGTCGAAATGAAGGTGACGGCCATTTTATACCGCCCAATTTTCCAAACCGACGCGTCGGTTTGATAATCGATGCTGGCGCGGCGTACGAATGAATGAAACGCTGTTTTTGACAGTTAAATAGCTGGCGCCTAAAAAAATTCAAATCGACAGCCATTCCGACGCGTCGCTTTGAAGTGTCATTTCATTGCGGCACCTCATGAGTTGTCGTTTTGAATATAATTTTCTTTGAAAATAATTTTGGTCTTAAAATTTTAGCTTGCTTTTTTAAATTATTCTGCTTTCTAGCGACTAATTAAAACACCCTAATCTTTATCTTACCTACTTAACCGTTTTTGCTGTGTCGTTTGTTGTTTTCGTATGTTTCAGAAGGAAAAATAAGCGAAGGAGTTGGAGGAAATTCCATCGTCGGCAGTCGCCCCATAACAGCCATAGTAGCCCAGTGTTAGGTGCAATAGGAGGGCAGAACCCAGTCGCCCCCATAAAATCGCCCTCATAAAAGCCATAGTAGCCCAGTGTTAGGTGCAATAGGAGGGCAGAACCCACTCGTCGGCAGTCGCCCCCATAAAAGCTATAGTAGCCCAGTGTTAGGTGCAATAGGAGGGCAGAACCCAGTCGCCCCCATAAAATCGCCCTCATAAAAGCCATAGTAGCCCAGTGTTAGGTGCAATAGGAGGGCAGAACCCACTCGTCGGCAGTCGCCCCCATAAAAGCTATAGTAGCCCAGTGTTAGGTGCAATAGGAGGGCAGAACCCACTCGTCGACAGTCGCACCCATAAAAGCCATAGTAGCCCAGTGTTAGGTGCAATCGGCATCGTAATCAACCGTCGGAAACGAGTTCAAGTCGACGACACTTGAGCGGTGGCCCCACTGGTGGCCAATGTAGCTTGTGTTATTGTGTCATGTTGTTAAGATAAGGCAAGGCTATGATGCGGTGTCATAGCCTTTCCAATATGTAAATTGACAGAAGTGGCGATTGATTATATGTTTTCTGCTATAAAAAGTAAAGTGAAGTTGACTCTAAATGAATTAGCTCAGTTACCGTCAGCTCTTTAAGCAACTAAGGCCAACCGGGTTGTAGAAATAAAAGAATCGTTCTAGAAGTTTAAGCTGATAGCGATCACGGGTAGTAGTCAACGTATATACAAGTCGGTGTCACAGAAGCTACTGGCCCCCTAACCGCGTTTATTAGGTAAAACGTACAGGCACAAAAAATTATGTAGGTAGATACAGGTACTAAAGTTCTTACATTAAAGTAATAAGTACAAACATTGCAGGTACAAAATTAACAATTTATTATTTTAAAATAAAAATTAACAATACTTGTAATGCATCGCTTACAGGGGTCATAAAGCGTTAAGCGCGATAGCGCTTTGCTAAAAGAGAGATAGAACCATATTTTACTATTTTCTGAGCTAGCAACAATTATTTACTTTGTCTACTTTAAGTAGCAGAGTATACTGATAAGTAAAATCAGATAGACACTCAATTGTGCCTGTGTTTTTACTAGACGAGACAGTGAATTCTTGTATGAAATGGACATAGGAGTTAACATAATGTGCAAATTGTGGGTGTACAGCATTTTCTAATTTGTTATTTATACATGTCTTTTCATTTACGTGTATTATTTAAAAAATGTAATATAATATCATAGTAATGTAATATAATATCTTAATTACCAAGTTAATACGTCACGAAAAGAAATGGGGTTATCGGTTTAAAGTAAATAACATATACTCAGAGTCCATCTTAGCTTTTGCTGACGATCTCGCAATACTGACGCGCAATCCAAAACAATGTCAGGAACTATTAAAGGAAGTCGATGAGTTCTGTTCGTGGACAAATGGACTGAGGACGAAGCCCAGTAAGTGTCACTGTCTATGTCTGGGTAGACGGGACACCAAATTTACCTCTTACGACCCGGGTCTCTTCATTGGGGGTAAACCAGTTTCCATAGTCGCTGAATCGGTGCCATTTAAATTTCTTGGGAGAAAGATAGACTATAAAGGACGCACACCATCCTTAGATGAAGTTGTCGATACGTTTATAAATGACCTAAATAAGATAGATCAGATACCACTAAACAATATCAAAAAAGCTTGGATATATGACAACTACTTAACATCACGTCTGACTTGGCCTTTTCTGGTGTATGAATTCGGTAAAACCTTACTGGCGAAAATAGATGCAACTGTCATAAAATCGCTAAAATCGTGGCTTGGACTAGCGCACTCTGCTGATTCCTCTGCTCTATTTAGGGATCAAAATAATTTTGGGATGAAACTTAAGAAACCATCGGAGCTCTATAAACATCTTAGAGTTACCAAAGCCCACATCTTAGGAAAATCCCAAGATGTCACAATCAGGGCACTCCCGAAAGATAATAACGCGTCCGAGCTTGAATCTAGACTTCTATTCCATAAACGATGTATGATAGGGGCCCAGTCAAACAGAGTGGGGTTGGGAGTACGAGAGCCAGAAAGGGACCAGGATATACTTAAGTCCTTTCTAAAACAAGACGAAAATGATAAATATCGAGTGCACGCGATGAATTTGGAAATCCAAAATGAATGGTTGACAATGGGAGAGTTCTGCATACCGATGGCCTTAAAGTGGCGCACCTTGATCTATGACTGGTCGCCGGCCCTGTTAAAATTTTATCTTAACGCCTTTCAGATGACCCTCCCAGACCAGAGTAATCTGGTAAGGTGGGGGAAGGCCACAGAAAAACAATGTTATACTTGTGGTGAGGCAATAGGGACGGCTAGACATATTAGTAGGATGTAGGGTGCTTCTCGATAGAGGCCATTACTCACGCCGCCACGATAAGGTGCTTATCATCATACGTGAAGCAATGAGTCTGGCAGTAGCTAGAGCCCAAAAAGGATTGACTACTAACAGACGTCATATCAACTTTGTGTCTGAAGGTTCATCCATAACACCCAGGAACAAACCTTATGCAATCTTAGATACTGCCCCAGATTGGACTCTCCTAATCGACACGTATGAAAAGCACTATAAAATTCCGGAGGATGTTGGGGTTTCGTCATCTAGACCTGACATATTCCTATATTCTAAGAGGTTAAAACATGTGGTTCTTGTGGAACTTACTGTACCGTGGGAAACAAATATACCGAAGGACCACACAATAAAGAAAAATAAATACTATGATCTCACAAACGAATTAATCAAAAACGGTTACGTGGTTAATTTGTATGCAGTGGAAGTGGGAGCGAGAGGTATACCAGCAAAATCTCTCTATAACCTACTTAAAGATCTAGGCCTATCGAGAGCTACAATAAGCTCATTACTAGGACGAATGTCTAAAGCGGCACTAGTAGGTTCGTATCAAATTTGGTTAGGCAGGGAGGGGAACTTGGGTAGTGAAGGTGAGTGTTGATGTACATCAACAAAAGGGGCCCCTTCTAAACCTACACTTGGGTCGCAAGTCCCAGGCACTGTCCCGAGTTCCCAACTCAGCAACGCGATGGACCCGGCACCCGCACGGAGAATCCATGGATTGCTAAGATTACGGTCTCTGTACAATAAGGAATATGAATATGCAAATAAATATTTAATTAAAAATTATCTAAAGAAAACTAAACCTAAAATATAGACTAGGAATTCAGTGCTAGGTGCGACTGAAATAAATAGAGCTGAGCGGGCAGGACTCTTACTTGAAAATAAGACATCTTACTACGGTCGCGCGCTTAGCTAAGGCCGCGCGCCCGTGGAATTGTTTTTCGGTGGTTATTCCTCAATGGTACATCGGACATGAACTATCTCGCTCCAAAACACTCATCAGTGTCCACACTATCACCGTGGTAAATTTGGTCAATATCGCGCGAGTGGTTACGGAGGAGTTCAGCCACCAACAAACGGCTATGCCGCGTATTAGAGCTTCGCTCGCTCAGCTCAATAAATATTTACATACATACGTCATAGAATTCCTCCGCATCATCACCGACTGTGTGGGCAATGTTCCCAGAAGACTGGCAGCATTGCCACGTTGAATGGCAATGCTAATTCTTTGTGCAAGATAAAGTCCAAAAGGGTCACATGTAGCATCGATATAAATAAATGAGAAAATATTTGAAATCTTGTTTTATTTGGTCTTATTTTTCATTCCCTAACAAGACTTACAGAAGCAGGCCGTGGCGGTGGCGTTTTGTTCACCGCACTACTTTACTATTTTTTTACTATTAAAATATCTAACACCTGTATGTTTGCCTGCATGCATGTGCGCGTGCATACTGTATACATGCTTCCTGCCTACCTGCTTGCTTGCACTTGGTAAAGGCAACGTGTATTTTGTAATCGGAACGTTAAATCAGGTTGTAACAATTTTTATTTAAAGTTTTAAATGTGATAATAATGTATACATTGCATTGTTTATTTTATCTTCTGTTGTAATATGGGTACTTACTTCGTTTTAGTTTGGTTGGCTTGTCGTTCGTCATTTTCTCTGTTTCACTTGATTCATTGTAACTTAGTGTACCTCCAGAATAGTTCATTTTGTTTACTTCTTTACTTTTAATAAAGGCTGTGGCGCGGCGGTTAGCTATGCTAATTCATATTTAGTATATTTCGGATTATTACTGATTCGGAATTTTTATCATTCAAGATCTTGAACAATAAAAATATTAATACATTATAAATATTCGTACTTATGTAGTATATCTGTATCATATGTCTGTGTGGAGTACCTTTTTTTTTTTTTTTTTTTTATCGTGCGGAAATCCCTTCGGATACCCCCCCGCGTGCCAGCGGGGGCGGTTATGTCGGGGTGTAAGGTTGCCCATAGAGCATATCCCTCGCACCCCGACTGACCCTGGGCCATCTCCGGTTTCGAGATGGCCCCCTCGGGTGTGGAGTACCTACCGCCTTAAGTTGATAAATGCACTGACCAGTGCGTTGAAAATAAATGGTAGTGTTTGTAGTTAATTATTATCGAAACTATTTAATTCGAAGTATGCATGTGGCTAAACACCGGTTTTTAACATTATAAAATACAACACTAGAAAGTTTTGAGATTTGTTTCATTTGTTTGCATCAGTGGTTTTTTTTATTTGAAGTTTGTTGGGTGTGTACTGTACTGACTACTGACTACGAAACGTTAAAACAGAACATTCTTTTTTTATGAATGAATATCAACAAAATGATAATGAAATGTTTATTACTTGCAATATTCTGCATCTTGCCTACCGGTAGGCTATTTTATATCAACTATTTGGTTTCTCCAACCTTTGTAATTGTAACATAAACTCCGTGTTAAAAGTTGTTTATCAGTCATGATAATTTTTGTTTATTATGTTTTCAGTGTATTGTGTACGATGCTATCAATGTGCATCCTCACAGGATAGCAAGGGTGAAGATAATTGTGGCGCGTACAAGAAATTTGACAGAGAAAGCCATATAGCAGTGGAATGCTTTAGTGACGAATCAAACATGCCTGGATCATTTTGCATGAAATTGACTCAACAAGGACCAAAGGGATTCATTTGTAAGTTAAAAGTTATTCGTTTGGTACTTAGTTTTATTTTATTGCCATATGTGATGTTCTTGCTAATTATGTTGAGTCATAAGTTATGGCCCCTAGCACATCTCCATTCTAGCGTGAACGAATTGATTTGTTATTTGTTCATTGTTAAGTGTAACAAGTTTTTGGCATCTATGAATTATGATGAAAAAATGTGTTTCCTTTATTTATTAGGTACTTTATATTTATAGGTAAGATTACCTTAAAAATTTTGACATACTTACATGCACATGCATCATAATAATTAGAGGAATTTTATGACGCATGTTTGTAAATATTTTTCTAGGTTTAGTTTTCTTCACATTTATTTATAATTAGTTGTACATATTCTTTGATTAATTTTAATTTTATATCCTCATCTTATAATTTAACTATCTGTCTTAATCCGTTTTCACCGCTTCGTGATTTGATGTCCTAAACAAATATATATGTTGGTCTTACCTTTAGTTAGAATCAGTGGAGCATTCTGTTTGTTATCAGCATGCTTTGTCCAATCATGAATAGCTGGAACCCTAGAGCAAGCTCTCCCAATATTCCCCTTTTGTTATAAGTTATTTCAATTAGTATGTGTTAAAAGAAGCTTGATAGAATGGTTACTGGTGTCAATGAATTTATGTAAATGTTAATTTTTATTAAATTGAGGAGGGCACTACAAGCATTGCAGGTATCCATAATAGTGGCTGTTTTCATTCTTTAGACTTCACCATAAATTGCTTGCCTATCATGGTAAAATATGATGAAACTAGTAATGCCTATAACTGATTTCTGTAACCCATATTTGTATTGACTAAAAAATATAAAAAAATATTGCAAAATAGAATTGAACTTTCTGACTGTTTGAATGCAAAACATACTTTCTGACGTGTCGTCCGATATATGGTGTGTTCGCATTTATATAAAACTCTTCACTGAATTGTAGAATATGGAAACATCACATTACTTAGTGGTTTACTTTATATATCCCTCCCTACTATTATAAATGCGAATGTAAGTTTGTTTGTTACGCTTTCACGCAAAAACCACTGAAATCGATTTTGCTGAAATTTGGTACAGGGGTAGATTAGACCTTGGGAAAGGACATAGGCTATGTTTTGTCGCGATAACCGACATCTACGCGGGCGGAGTCGCGGGCAAAAGCTAGTATTTATATAAAACTCTTCACTGAATTGTAGAATATGGAAACATCACATTACTTAGTGGTTTACTTTATATATTTACAGGGGATGGGAGATGGCGGCAAGTAATAAGACGGTGTGCATCTGTAGCTGAGACCGGTGTTACTGGAGTTTGTAACTGGGGGGTTTATGAAAATGGAGTGTATTGGGAGGAATGTTATTGTTCCTCTGATGAGTGCAACGGTTCCTCAAATATCACATCATCATTAACTCTCACATTTTGCACTATAGTCTTCTTACTCAGCTTTTATAAAATTATGAAGTAGTCTAGTTTAAGCAATGCAGTGCCTTAGTAATGACTATCCTATTAGGAATTGAGCATACAAACAATACGGAACTACAAATTTATAATTAGTTACTATGTATTTCAATTTGGGTTTTAAATATATTTTATGATGGATAAAACAACAGTAGTTCTGAATCTAAATGAAGTAAACAAATTTAGTGAAAATGGGGATTGATAACTTTAGTTCAAGTCTTACTTACATGTAGAGTAGATGATTGTCACCCAATATATAAATATTTATTATAATAAGAATTTATTTCATTCATTATTCTTTTTTGTATATTATTAAGTTACAAGCAGAATTGAAATAAACAGCCCTGATGGTAAGCAGAAACTTGCCAATTTCTATATTCCATAGTGACCGTTATCCACCTGACAGGCTTTGCTAATTTGCCACCTTAGACACATGAGACAGTGACATTGTACCTACATTTTTATTAATGGCTCATAATATGTATCTAATATTAAAAATGTTCACTGAAAGACTTGACATATTTGGCAATAAACAACTAAGTTCACTTAGTATTTATATTTCCGATTGTTAGTAATTAATAAGTAGGAAAGCTATTGTATATTCTGTTATACATTGTACATTTATGTTACATTTACAGATTATTCTCACTAGTTCTTTCGCAATTACTTTCAGGGAACTAATGAGAATGATCCATATTTACATTATGTATCTACTTATATGTAACATAATAAGTAAGAGTACCACTATGTAAGTTATTTTTAAGTGAATCCGTCCATGATAGAAGTACTGTCCAAAAGATGGGTATTTTAAAGGTAGGTTAGTAAATAACTCCACAAAGAAAATATATGATTGTTAGTCTTGTTGTGTATAATATATTTATATACAGAATCTCTTAAATTATATTTCATGGAGCGAATTTGATATGAAACACTTGCCGGGCAATGCATGGGTCTCGTAGGCCGAACCAAAGCCTGAACCAAGGTAGAGCGCAATTGTTTTTCAGCGCCATTTAATCAAAGCTTGCACTCCCCGCGGTTCACGAAAATGCATTCTAAACTTTCATTTAGCGCTGGTAATGTTTTTACATCAAAAAGAGGCTGATGCGGCACCGACGCGACGCTTAAAATCGTTCACTAAAACAGGTGAATCTGTCTACCTCAAAACAAGCACAAGTTTAACAGAACATGCATTAATAAGCGAGTGTGCATAGTCACGTTTTACTCAAAGAAATTCATTGAGCAAAACGTCATAACGCAATTCAGTTTTCCTTGATCGCGGTAAGTACCTATCATTGATGAAATCCACTATTAGAGATGTAATGTAAGTGGGTACAAGTTCCACAATATTGCTCGTAAAAACCAATTAGATATTGCATGGTAATAACAAGAACACACGAGCATTTAGTTTTAATAGTGAACTTGTGCATAATTTAGCATTTATCAATGACCTGAGAAATATTTTTATCTCATTATGAATACAGTGCAATCTTTGTATTAGGAATAAAGATCTGACAATAAATACCTATTTTTACATGTGTGTAATTAATTATATTCTCGCTATTACACAGAATTTTGTTCTAAAATCAAGATGTAGTATTTTTGTCTAAAATTAGTCTGATTTTTTATTTATTTAAGGCGCTGTCTGCACCTAAGCTTATTTATGCTTACTTTTTGTCTCTAAGATTATTTCTCTCTATCTCTCTCTAAGATTACTGATGCTAGACAGTTGATTTTTTTTATATATACAGCTAATTATTTACGGTTCACGCACATTCAAAAATATTTTGAATGTGCGTGATTTGTTTCGCGGCAAACAGATAAATAAAATAAATCATTTAAAAATATGACGGATTTGAGGATGTTAATTTGTAGATATTACACTAGCTGATTAAATTTTCTTTATATTTGTAACAAAAAATATATATGTCATCGCTAAAAATATTGAGATAATTGAAACGAAAAAATTATTTCAAAGAGTGTTTCTTTGCAATTTTTTTTTAACAAAAAACTGCTCTATTTATCCAAAATGTTTTTGAATGTGCGTGAACAGTAGATAATAATTAGCTGTATAAGAGAGAGAGAGAAACAATCTTAGAGACAAAAAATAGGCATAATTATGGTAGCTTAGGTGCAGACAGCGCCTTAACTATTTAATCTGAAACAATAAATTTTATTATATTTATTTGACCGAACTGGAACGCTAATTTTTTCTTCTTACTAATTTTCTTCTTCAGCTTCTACGTATGGAAATAACAAAACCGGCAAACTTCGTGATAGTGTATCTATTCTGGCTGCGCCGAACGCGTTTTTAAGTCTCTTCGGTGATAAGCGTGGGGTGCGGCGACAGTCAACCAATCACGGGCTCGAAGGACTCGCGTCATTGATCAGTCCTTTATTTGATTGGCTGGTTAGTGCAAATGCGCTTTTTATCGTCTGATAACAAAGTTTGCCGGTACAAACGCCGGGGTGTAAGGTTACCCATAGAGCATATCCCTCGCACTCCGACTAACCCTGGGCCATTCGCAGTGTCCCCTCTGATAACAGCAGAGGGGTACCTGGAGCGACCAGCCATACTCCGACCCCCTCGTGCAATAGGGTCAGCTGGCCCTGAAAAGGGCCGGTTGGTCAGACTCTTGGCCGTTGACGTTGACACCAGCTACTCTAGAGGAGCAATCAATGATGCGTCATCGCCCACGTTGCCCAGGGTGCACCAAACTTGGAGGTGATCCAACCAGTCGCACCCCAAGTAGTTGTTCCCGGTGTCAAAAATTGGCTTATGAATATTGGTAACAATTTTAATAAGGTCATTATTGAAATCATCAGGTTTTAGTTATGATGTTTTTTTTTACAAAAATAACTTAAAATAAAAGTAACGGCCATCGTGACTGATCACTGATCGTATATAGGTAGGTATACCTCATCACACGTCGGTATTATTTTACTACACCTTGTATTTGGTTACAGTGTATGATTATAATTTATAATTATATATTTCAAAACTGTTTTGTAGCCTGGGGCCGCTCTCCTATATACTCCTTTTCTGGATTTGGTTTGAATGACTTTTACAAGAGCAATTTCCATTTGACCTCACAATCCCTAGAGGAAAGCCTACGCTAAATTTTGTTCCAAATCGATTGAGATTAAAGTACCTACATTGACCTTGCGGCCGGTTTTTCAGGGGCACTTTCTCTGATGATGATGACTCTTGCAGACCAACTCTTCAAGTTTAGATATTCTTGTTTTATCCTAATACTTGACGGCCTCTGTGGCGTAGCGGTAGTGCATTCGACTGCTAGGACAGGGGGCGCGGGTTCGATTCCCACTCAGTGCAAATATTTGTATGTGTTAACGGAAATGTACGAAATCTAGGAATTGTATACAAATCCTAGGAAATTTATATAATTCCGAAGCTATTTAGGAAATGTAAAAAATATTGTTTCTAAAACTATTTAAGAGATCCGATTCTCAGCACTCCATGGATTCACCGTGCGGTCGCCGGGTCCATAGCGTGGTACAGAGAGGAACACCATGACGGCGACTGGGACTTGCGACCCAGATGTAGGTTTAGGGTGGCCACCTTGTGATGCATCAGCGCTCACCTCCACCGTCAGTAGTGTTCCCCCCCCTACCTATCCAAATTTGGTAAGATCCTAACAATGCCGCTTTTGATATACGTTTTAATAAAGAGCTTACTGAAGCTCTTGGCAATCCGAGGTCTTTAAGTAAGTTGTACAGGGATTTAGCTGGAATTCCCCTTGCTCCTACTTCTACGGCATAGAGTTTAACCACGTAGCCGTTTTTGGTTAACTCGTTTGTCAAATCAAAGTATTTGTTTGTCTTTATAGCGTGGTCTTTAGGTATATTAGTTTCCCACGGTACTGTGAGTTCTACAAGCACTGCACGCTTATGCGATCGTGAAAAAAGGAATATGTCGGGTCTGGATGATGAGGCACAGATATCCTCCGGTATCCTATATCCTTCTCATACGTGTCTACGAGTATTGTCCAGTCAACGGCAGCTATCAAAATTGAATATGGCTTTTGAGGTGATTTCTTTGAGCAGCCTTCCTTAACAAACGCAATGTCATTTCTTTGGTTTGTGGTTAATCCTTTTTTCGCTCTAGCTACCGCCAAACTTACAGCCTCACGTATGATTTCTAATACCCCCGTAATGACCCCGGTCTAATAGCGTTTTACAACCCACTAGTAGGTGCCTAGCCGTACCAGTTGCTTCACCACATGAGTTACATGTACGATTTACACCACATGTGTAACTGTAATAATTAATACGTAATTGTATATAATTCCAATATCGTATTAGGAAATGTATAAAAAACTGGGGTACTCTGAGTCGGGCTGTTAAACAGTTACGTGGCACTAGCGAGATCGCCTGATCAGACGAAATAATACCCTACCCTCGCCCCGCTATCCCCGCATGCCCATTGATATCTCAAATATTTACATTTCCGATTGCTATTTAGACAATGTATAGATCTCCTAGGAAATATGTCTAATATAATTTTTTTTATACATTTCCGTGCGATTTTAGGAATTACATACATTTCCTAGATATTGTATACAATGACGGATTACATACATTTCCGGTAACATATGCAAACACTCAGACCAATGCAAATAGACATACTATTTGCATTGGTCTGAGTGTTTCTATGTATAATATGTATGTATCTACAAAAAAAGGGTATAAGTCTGTTTATCCGCATGCTGGAACCCATAACACAAGCTAGTTAAACTATGCTTACTTTGGGTCTAGAAAGCGGTGTAGAATGTCATACAATACTTATTTATTTATTTACTTAAGTACAGAAATAATAGTGTTTAAATTATGTTTTTTAATGTACTGTCGCAGTTGCAGTAACCTTGACTTTTAAAGTAGATACGGCTGTCCCAAGACTGTACCCACCCACGCGTATCCAGTCAAGATAAGAACCAGTTTCGACGATTTAACAATTGTTTTCCTAATCAATCTCGCAGGACCGTATCTCATAGAAACTGAGGGAGACAATGATATTGTCGGAAGTTTACGCGCGAATGTTACATATTGAAATAATACTATTTTTAAATATTTTTAACGTAAATGTAAAATAAAAAATAACATCAAATAAACCGCGATAGAATCCGTTAAAAATAGTTTTATTTCAATGAGGGAAACAATGTTAATATCTCTAGTGTCTCCGCCCTAGGCGTTATGAGGTGAAAATATTCTGCCTACTGTGCTTCGAAAGCTGCGTTAGATCATTTTACAAGATGTGCTGCATTAGATCACGGCCCAAAAGGCGTGGGAGTATGGGAAAACCGAATTTTTAAATAATTTTGGTTTAGACAAAGGTAATTAAAGCAAGTTCTGCAAATACATGGCAGCTGCAATGCTTTTTAACACAGTGTCCACGTCAGAAGAGATTGCGGATTTAGTTCGTTTTGTAAGTGACAAAGCAAAAAACTGGATCGTCTTTCTTAGCCGATGATGGAATGTTTTTAAAACGGGACGCTAAATTTATTTAACCTTTAGGACCTGTAACTCACATATTAAAATTTGCTAAAGGTATTCCTCCTATCCTTCGGTTAGGTTTGGTTAGGTAGGTCCTTCCGTTCGGTAAAGGTATTTTCACCCACGTCGGAAGACGGCAAGATGAACATTCAGCGGTGTAGTTAACATGTAGGTGCACGCGGCATGTGTCCGCCGCGGAACACAGGCCTGCGTCAGACGTCCGAAACGGGCATCCGCTCCGTGCACCCACGTTAGTTTCAGCGTACGTCTTTAGCTAAAACAAACGGAGAAGACGGGGTAAGCGGACCCCAAGCTTCTGAAGTGACAGCCTCGGATGCAACCTGTTTATTATAATTAAAGTTAAATTTATTGGTCTGTAAATATACCTAATGAATTTTAAATACCACAGTTTGTACTTATATTATTTATTGGAGTGTTAATTTGCGATCTCTGCAAAAGAAAGCCGTAAGGAATCGGCACCCCTTGCCACTGATATACCTATATGTATTTACAAAAAAATGTATTCCCATTCTAGAACTCAAAACACAAGTCAGATTATAAGCTATGCTTACATTGGGTCTAGATATTGCTGTGTGGAATGTAATAGAATATTTATTTATGATGACGATAACAATAGGCGGGAATCGAACTCGTGAACTTAGCAGTTGACCGGTAGAGGGGTACAGCCGCTACGCCACAGAAGCTGTATTAAGAAACAATACAAAAATAAAAAAAGAATAGCCAGAACCGCAGGGCAGCGAAAAGATTATGAATGAATGAATATATTCATTTTAACCTATAAAAATTATAATAAAGCCCAATAAAAATTAAAGTAACTTAAACTAAAATAAAAAATTGAAATAAATATTTTGAACGGATACTATAGCGATTAATTTGATATATCAAAAACTTCCGACAAAAAACTTTAAATTAAATCAAAATAACTTATTAATAATACTTTAAATTATATTCAAATCAACAATTAAAATTAAATTAAGAGGACCTAAAATTTTATTTTGAAAAGTAGGTTTGTAAAGCACCTTAAATATGTATTAGCTTCGGTGAGTGAGTGAGGCGTTTAATAGCAGATATTTTGTGTATTTACCAATATTTTCAGGGTCCCAACCAACTCCTGCAAGCTGGTACATGTGCTGATTGATGGGCGAGGCTTTGACGTAAGCTATATATTTATTATGTTATCCTCCGACATACGAATAGATAGTCAGCCAGGCAACTTTTGAAACATAGTTCATTTTAGTTAGTTAGTTTTAGGAAATGATTTCAAACTGTCGATGAAGTGAAACAAAGTTAAATTTAAGTAATATATTAATATATTACTATATAGTATATAGTACTTAATAAATTTAAGAGAATTTAATTATTTAATTTAGACGACGATGACGTTAAAATGAACAATAAAAAACGCACGTGTGTACTGAACACAAACTGAACCAAATATCAACAAGCAAATGACATTACTCAAGATTTAGCCAATCTCAAACCTTTCAATCAACTGATCAAACATAAAAATATTTTGTTTTTTGTAGCAATTTTACTGCTCACTGTTCTACTAACATGAGTTTAATCATAAGTACTTTTAATAACTGTAGGTAAAACCAGATCTAGCCAGTTACCTTATTATGGTGAAGGATCTATATTGTTTATAAATTTCCACCGTATTCAGAACGATAAAGTTTACCATTGAATTTCATTTACATTTATGGTTTATTTTGTTCTTTAAATGTAAATGTAAAATATTAGTAAATTAACAATTACAAGGGTCAACGTCTAATTACACCAAAGTCTCAGAACCGTTACTGAATTCTAAAATAATGAAGTGAAAGTACAACAACAAAGCTATTAGTTTGAAAGCTACGTCTATTAAATTTGTCCAATTAATAATCTATTCCCACAAATATCTTAGAACCCTTTGGCCCTCACATCAAAAGATAATATTTTGTTTTTTGTAGCAATTTTACTGCTCACTGTTCTACTAACATGAGTTTAATCATAAGTACTTTTAATAACTGTAGGTAAAACCAGATCTAGCCAGTTACCTTATTATGGTGAAGGATCTATATTGTTTATAAATTTCCACCGTATTCAGAACGATAAAGTTTACCATTGAATTTCATTTACATTTATGGTTTATTTTGTTCTTTAAATGTAAATGTAAAATATTAGTAAATTAACAATTACAAGGGTCAACGTCTAATTACACCAAAGTCTCAGAACCGTTACTGAATTCTAAAATAATGAAGTGAAAGTACAACAACAAAGCTATTAGTTTGAAAGCTACGTCTATTAAATTTGTCCAATTAATAATCTATTCCCACAAATATCTTAGAACCCTTTGGCCCTCACATCAAAAGAATGAGGTAAAGGAAAGTGGAAAATGTCCTTTTCATAATGAATTATGGTTGCTCATTGAGCTTCAGCGATTCGTCCATTCGTGGATCGCCGTTGTGCTTCGGAAAACTTCGGTTTCATCTCGCAACCTGGAGCGTACGACACTCAATGTGGTCGATCTACTCTGACTCATAGCTTAGTCAGTATTTCGAATGAGTAAGCAAGCATGACTCGCTTCTATCCGCAGTCTGTTTCTACATCTGAGTCCCGGTCGAGGCTTGATATTTTCCCGTAGGCTCGAACCTTCAGTCCTCTGAAAGTCGTAGCGAGGATTCCTCACATTTCGCATATAATTTTTGACCGGTAAAACAATTTCATGATGAACGATTAAGTAACCACTGGAAAGCATACGTGATGCTATGTTTGAAAACTGTTTTTTTGTGTAACATGTGTTGATTTTTTTTATGTAATTATCCAAGGACTGTTGTTGGACATTTATTGGTGGCAAAACGGGAGCCTACGACCATCCTTGTAGGGAGCTACGATTTTAGAAGCTGTGAGTACATTTTTGACTATTTTTATTATTATATTTAAATTACATCGACCAGTTTCATTTATTTTGCTGAGGGACGTAGACAAGTTAAAGGTTACGACCCCTAGCTGTGGAGGCTGGAGGGAGCGAATCTGTAACATTATCTAACTGCCACAGGAAAAAAATACGGGTTTGTACCTCAACAAATTTGAATCTTTACACATTAAAAAATTTATTGCCGACATTCAGGGGGATGAATTTGTTATTGGGCGTAAAATTATATTAAAAAAGCACTTCAAACGTTTTGTTAAGGTGAATTATTTGCATATACCATATTATTACCTACTAACGAAAATGTTAGCACATTCTTTGTATAAATAAATTTCCATTTTCTACCTATCTATTCATAACAAGAAGTTCCAAGCCTATTCATAACAACATCACACCTAGTAATTGAAAACGAAGCTAGGAAATATTCAATAAATATGCAATACCGTA
Source organism: Cybosia mesomella (assembly GCA_946251805.1). NCBI lineage: Eukaryota > Metazoa > Arthropoda > Insecta > Lepidoptera > Erebidae > Cybosia > Cybosia mesomella. The sequence continues at coordinate 10,589,019 of OX276406.1, forward strand.
TCATTATTAACCCACTTGACGAAGTTTGAGTGTAATCATTGTTGGTCATACAGATTATAATTTACTTAGATGTTATAGTTTTCATTATCAGATTGTCAATTGAAATTCAATTTACCGTGTAATCTTATCAATAAAATATAATTTTAGAATTCTAGGTTGGAAACTGGAGACTTTCATAGTCTAACTCGATCCTTATCCTAGTTTTAATTATTGAAAAATCTTAAATAAGCCAACCCCAATAAAATGACAGCATATTTTATTGCGCCAGCTTATTTGACAAAAAAAAAGATATACCTATTTCTATTTTGGAGGCAGATGGGTTCAGTGTGAGCTCACGAATGAATATATTTGAATTGATGAGCTGGATATACTGTACTACACTAAGGCACTTTATTTTAATGTATTTTATGATGTCGACTGAGGAACTGTAACAATATTAAGAGATCAGTATTTCACATAAATGACAGACTTGATCTCTAACAGATTATTTCATGTTTTACTTAATGAAATTAATTGAGTACAATGTAGTTAGTTTAAAGTTAATCTTGATCGCCGTTCCCAATCATTGATGAAGTCCATCTTCACTCAATGAAAATCATTGATTGAAATGTGCAAACGCATTTTAAATTTAATTAAATGAGTAAAATCCAGTCCAGAGAGGTTTGGGCATAATGCGATCTAGCGTCCGAATGAGTCCTCCGCCAAGAGTGATCCCTACAGAAGGTCGCGGTCATAAGAACCTTTGTGTTGTATTCCTTAAGGTAAGTAGGGTTTCCAGGGTTCATTGGACCGAACCGCATCCGACCGCTACATTACCCATGCTTGTCCTTGGTGGATTAGACCCACATTTTTTTCTTGCGCCGCCAACACAAAGGTTTCTTTAGCCTATGAAATTTATAACTATTTTCTTCAAAAGAGTTTATCTTTAAAGAAATCTACAATTTTTAAAAGTTTGCTAACAGAGTTCTCTTCCACATTTCAAGTGAACTTTTGGAACATTAGGAAACAATAACAATATAAATTAAATACACCAACATCGTGATACCTTCATCTTAGAAATACGTAGCTGACATTCTATATCCTCACGGAGAAATTTTATCCTCCGCATAAATTGGTTCCAAGTAAATTAACAGCGTAGTGTGGAAATAGTTTCGAAACTCTGGTTCTATAAACAGCCTCATGGATCTTATTGAGTGTAAGTACACCCGTGGTGGGGAAGACTCACGAGTCAGAAGACGTGGGACGTCTCCTGACTCTCTTCCACCCTGTTTGTGAAAATTTTCTAGACCATCCTAAGGTTGCCTTTTTTTTTTTTTTTTTTTTCGTGCCGAAATCCCTTCGGATACCCCCCCGCGTGCCAGCGGGGGCGGTTATGTCGGGCTTGAACCGACTAAAACCGCACGCCGTCTCGGGTCTACAGACGCCGGGGTGTAAGGTTGCACATAGAGCATATCCCTCGCACCCCGACTGACCCTGGGCCATCTCCGGTTTCGAGATGGCCCCCTCGGGTTTGGGAACCACAGTGTCCCCGTCTTGCCCCGGTTTGGGGGAGGGGCGCTAGTCGCCCCTCCGTCCCGGCCTGCTTGTGCTGGGGTGACAGGCGGTCTCACCTGTCACCCCCAGGCCTGCGCTCATGGAGGACGGAGGTCGTTAAGCGACCTCCGGCGCCTGAGTCGTCTGCGACGCGCGGCGAGCAAGTTGCGGGCTCGGCGGGCCGGGAGAGTTCTAAATCTCTCCCGGGCGCGCTCCGCCATCTCCTTCGCGAGCATTACATGCTCGCAGAAGGAGGTGGCGGCGGCCCACGCGCTCGCGCTCCGCACCATTGCCGCAATCATGCTGCCGAGCGAGAGGACTCCCACCCCGATGGCTGCCACGAGGTCACGCCTCGGCGCCTCCCACGCCGGGCAGTCCGCCAGCGTGTGCAGCCCATCCTAAGGTTGCCTGGAAGAAATCTTGTCGCGATTTATTTGATGTTATTTTATTATTTATAGCCTTGGTCACGGGGACACTCCCTGTGACCATGGCTGCTGAAAAGCAACCGAAACGTCGGGTTAAATGTAAATAACAAAATAACATCAAATAAATCGCGATATAATACGTTAAAAATAGTTTTATTTCAATGTGTGACATTGGCGTAAACTTCCGACAATATCAAGCCGCTCTTTGTACATTACATTAGTAATAAATGTGCTAGATATATTGTAAACATGGTGCAGATAAAGTATTTGTCTATCATAACGACTTATTTCATTGGTCAAACAGATTCGAGAGACACGAGTGTTTTCCGCTGTGCTGTGTCTACAGGCACTGTCACACAACTTTAAATGTTTGGTATTCATTAAGATCTGACAAAACAAAACGTACGTTCGTGAGGTTATTAAAATTTGTCAGGAATCATGCACGGTGAAATTTATAATTTTAGATGTTTTCGTAAGTTTTAAAAGCACAAGTTCTAAAAACGTAAATCCAAAATTCCAAAATTTAACTGAATCGTAGCAGGCGTCCATAGTCTACGATGGCTTTCTTTCATCATTTTCGATCACTTGGAGGTATAAAATATTCTATAGATTCATTTTAGTAACTTGGCGATATCGGTTCAGGATCATACCCTGTAATCAATCATTTTTCTTGTAATATTTCTACGCACTTTGGGCTCACGTTTTCGTTGAGTCATACACCTAGAATTTCTATGAAGTAACTTTACGACCCAAAGGAATTTTCTAGGCATGATCGGTTATGATGAAGAGGGATATGAAATTTCAATGAGAATGTAGTAAAATAGTTTTGTGATCTTGGCTAAACACTGAAAAATATGCAAAGAATCTTTACATTGAAATAAATCAGTAAATAAATAGATGTACTTATAAATATTTTTGTAACCTTCAGAGGACAAATTTAACATTTTTAAATTTTTGCAACACTACGCTGCACCAGTGTAGCAAACAGCACTCTGGGTTTAGCTGTGATCCACCGTTGGTTTAATAGAGTATGTGACACTTGCAACTGTTTTAGTAACCAACGTCTGGTCCGTCATTTACCACTCGTCTACTCTAAATACTCATTTCAGTACCCTTTTTTTTGTGCGGAAATCCCTTCGGATACCCCCCCGCCGGGCAGCGGGGGCGGTTATGTCGGGCTTGAACCGACTAAAACCGCACGCCGTCTCGGGTCTACAGACGCCGGGGTGTAAGGTTACCCATAGAGCATATCCCTCGCCCTCCGACTGACCCTGGGCTATTCGCAGTGTCCCCTCTAATAAGAGCAGAGGGGTACCTGGAGCGACCACCCCCCCCGCGGGCCTTGCAGGCCCGCCATACCCCGACCCTCTCGTGCAATGGGGTCAGCTGGCCCTGAAAAGGGTCGGTTAGTCAGACTCTTGGCCGTTGACGTTGACGCCAGCTACTCCAGAGGAGCAATCAATGATGCGTCATCGCCCACGTTGCCCGGGGTGCACCAAACTTGGAGGTGATCCAACCAGTCGCACCCCCCCTCATTTCAGTACCCGTTGTTAGTGATTTTGATGGTTCATTAAATTAAGGGTACGCACGCGGTGGGGATAAACTACGGAAACTAGAGTTTATGTACAAACCAATTTTATTCGAATGACACGTAAAGTAGGTTTATACTACGGGATTGTGATTGTAGTCTACTCACGTAAAGCCAAAAGTGTTATTAATTGTTAGGAAAGGCGGCAATTGTATAACCCTCAACTCTTCTTCAGGGTTAGAAAACACATGTGCCATTATATTTTGATTGTAGCAAAGTAGTGTTATAAATCTTTCAGTTATTTATTGGGTTTTAGGTAGGTATTACTTGAATATATCTCTCTTTTAATAATGTTATCTGTACAGAGTAACCCACTCTTTACGAGCTCCTTCATCATAGACAAAATATACAGAAACCGTTCTGAAAGATATATACCTACGTATTTCCGAATCATCTGTGATCGATCATCACTTTGTTTTCTTTTCATTTTAACTAGGTGCTAACGCACAGGTAAAGCCGCCCTCAGAAGTTGCTGAACAATTGAAATCAATCACTAAATTATTGGTGTACAATTATTTTAGTAATCTTCAGAGGATAAATTTAATATTTTTCAATATTTATTTATTGTTTTATATAGTCATTTTTGCAGTTAAGGTGGTCGGTAACTCGCAACATATTAAGCTAATACCGATTCCGACTGTACTAGCTGTGGGTGCCTTAAAAAAGATTGTTTTCACCCTTTGAATCTTTACTTCTAGCTATTGAGACTCTTTTATATTAAGACTTTTCTTGGGATATATGGGGCTCACCAAGATTTTCGGTGCCCAAGCCAACTTCACCTGCAAGCCGATATACCTGCTGATTGAAGACGTAGTTATGGTGCAGGCTTTCTTCTCAGGGTTTGGGTGGTCAGACGGCAGTAACCATAAACGTCAATATAAACCAATATATATATAAGGAAAGTAGTAGCTAGAGAGGACACAATGTTGAAAAGTGCAAGATTTGGGTGCTCGGATAATAATAATTAGAACTTCTTCTTTGAAGAAATACCTTTGTATACAGCTATTTTACTTAAAGTATACAAGTTTATCGTAAGTATTAACTAAGTACTAGACTAATGATCCCTTTTTTTTTTTTTTTTTAACTTGCGGAAATCCCTTCGGATACCCCCCCGCCGGCCAGCGGGGGCGGTTATGTCGGGCTTGCACCGACTAAAACCGCACGCCGTCTCGGGTCTTCAGACGCCGGGGTGTAAGGTTACCCATAGAGCATATCCCTCGCACCCCGGCTGACCCTGGGCCATCTCACCACTAACAGCATCGCTCATCCTGTCTCCTCTGAAAACAGAGGAGTACGGAGAGCGATGGGTTCCCGCCACGTTGGGTATTGGCCGACGATCAATGCCAACCCTATGAAGGGGTGAAGGGGAAGCCATTGACCGCCGCCCAGGGTGTACCGGCCGCTCCGATTCCGTTCCCCCCGGACTGCAGCGGGATCGGAATCGGAGCGACACTCGAGGAGGTTACCCAACACACACCCCAGACTAATGATACCTCACGACTTCTTCAGATAGCTATTCACAGACATTGTTATTATCACTCATTTAACTATAACTTTACATTCTTGCTGACTTGGCGTGAAATCCAGCTAATTGTTTGATATCTGTATCATAAACAGATTGTGTGAAAAGAAAACTCGTAGATATCATTGATTAAAGAGAATATGAGAAATCTGAAACGGAACAGTAGAACATTCTAATTAAAGAAGTGAAACCAAAGCTCAATTTACAAGTTAGCATGTCTCAATGGTGATATTTAATATTAGTACGGCGCGTGGGTGCGCGGCCCGCTAAAGCGGCCGCGTAGATGAGTGGACAACAGGAACAGGGGTCCGTTTGGATTTAAAGTTTTGGTGTGTAAGTAATTATGTAACAGTTTTTCTTCTTAGGGTTCTGTACCCGAAAGGTTCCAACCGGGCCCCATTACTAAGCATCCGCTATCCGTCCATCCTTCTGTCTGTCAGCGGGCTGTATCTCTTGAACCGCAATAGGTAGAGACTTCAACTTTCATGAAATTTGGCAGATAGGTATGTCTTATAGCGGCCAAGAGTCTGACCAACCGGCCTTTTCAGGGCCAGCTGACCCCATTGCACGAGGGGGTCGGGATATGGCGGGCCTGCAAGGTCGGTATGTCTTATAGCAGACATAAGGGGAAAAATCTGAAAACCGTGAATTTGTGGTTAGATTGAAAAGTTGGGACTTGGAATTCAATACCTAACAAAAGTCTATGCTCGGTGTACATACATTGAAAATAAACGGGCCGTTTTGAGAGCCACCTCTTTTTTGGAAGTCGGTTAAAAGCATATCAAAGTCTTGCATATTTGTCTCTTCAATATTCGCCTTATATTTTTTATGGAAATATAAATTTCTATTCATCGAGTAGACCTCTAGGTCCTGATCATCTTTTGCCAAAAAACCTCTCATCTATCTGCGTGGGGGGTGGTCGCTCCAGGTACCCCTTTACTCTTATCAGAGGGGACACTGCGAATGGCCCAGGGTCAGTCGGAGTGCGAGGGATATGCTCTATGGGTAACCTTACACCCCGGCGTCTGTAGACCCGAGACGGCGTGCGGTTTTAGTCGGTTCAAGCCCGATATAACCACCCCCGCTGGCCGGCGGGGGGGTATCCGAAGGGATTTTCGCACAATAAAAAAAAAGGTATGTCTTATAGCAGACATAAGGGGAAAAATCTGAAAACCGTGAATTTGTGGTTAGATTGAAAAGTTGGGACTTGGAATTCAATACCTAACAAAAGTCTATGCTCGGCATTTACAATACCTATTATTTCACCAGGAACAGTTCCTTATTCTAAATGGTTTAGGAGTGTTGTACCCTGCATCATCAGGTTTGTGGAATTCAGACTTGGAGTGTAATTATGAAGCTGTTGCTTGATGCCTAAAATATCAATTCACTATAAGAAATTCTCGAATCCCCATGGCTTAAGAGTTCAGTACATTGCAGCATCAAGAATGAGGAGTCGGGATCAGAAGTTCAATTATGTAGTCTATGCTTGGTACTTCAAATATTATTGCATTGCACCATCCGCAGTTTCTGAATCACTATAGTTTGTGAGTGCAGCTGTACCCTGCATTATCAAGGTTGAGGAGTTGGGACTTGAAATCTAACTATGACGTCGTTGCTTGGTACCTATAATATTAATTCACTATGAACACTTTCTGAATCTTGATAACCTAAGGCCTAGGCGGGCAGTAAACTTTCAGCATCAGGTTTAAGGAGTTGGATCCAGAATGTTTTATGGGATCAAGACGAAAACTTCTATTGTTTATTTAAAAAAAAACTTTGCAAATCGGTCCAGAAACCTCGAAATAATCGGTGTACATACATTGAAAATAAACGGGCCGTTTTGAGAACCACCTCTTTTTTGGAAGTCGGTTAAAAGCATATCAAAGTCTTGCACATTTGTCTCTTCAATATTCGCCTTATATTTTGTATGGAAAAATAAATTTCACCATTTAGATTTTTTTCTATTCATCGATTAGACCTCTATCCTGATCATCTTTTGCCAAAAAATCTCTCTTCTATCTTCTATTATACTTTGTGAGATAGACGCTGTCGAAATTTGTATGGGCACCATCTTGAATCTGCCATTTTGGTTATATTTTTAGCTCACTGGCAATTGGATGAGATTCCGAGTGGTTTTTATTTGAGCACCCCCTACCTCTCTTCAATACCTTGGCCGTGCTCTTCACCCGTCTCCAAAATCCTCAATCATCAGCTCTCTCCATATTTTTCCTCCGAATGAATTTTCGTCCTTTATACGAAAGCATCATAATACTTTATGAGAGAGACACCCATGACATTTGTGTTGACGCCATCTTGAATCCGCCATTTTGGATTTATTTTCATCTCCCTGCCAATTGGATGCGGTTCCGAGTATTTTTTGTTTGAGCAGCCCTCACCTATCTTTAATACCCTGGCCATGCTCCTCACCCATCTTCCAAACCCTCGATCATCATCTATCTCCATATTTCTGGCTGAGAGTTCTTCCATAAAAACATTCTGAAAAGGAACCATATCAAAGTCTTGCATAGTTCCCAACTTGCAGTCTCTTCAATATTCTCCATATATTTTGTATGGAAAAATAAATTCCGCCATCTTGAATTTTGTTTCTGTTCATTGAGTAGACCTTACTCTCCGAGATAGACACCGACGAAATTTGTATGGCGGCCACCTTTTTTCTCCATTTTGAATTTTTTTTCAGCTCACTGCCAATTGGATGAGGTTCCAAGTATTTTTTGTTTGAGTAGCCCTCATCTATGTTTAATACCCTGGCCGCGCTCCTCACCCATCTTCCAAACCCTCGATCATCATCTATCTACATATTTCTGACTAAGAGTTCGTCCACAAAAACATTTTAAAAAGAAACCATAAATCAAAGTTTTGCATAGTTCAAAACTTGTAGTCTATTCAATATTCGCCTACATTTTCTATAGAAAAATAAATTCCGCCATCTTGAATTTTTTTTCTATTCATCGAGTAGACCTTTGGATCCTGATCATCTTTTGCGAAGAAACTACGTTTCCATCTTTTATACTCTCCGAGATGGACACCGACGAAATTTGTATGGCGGCCATTTTTTTTTTCGCCATTTTGAATTTTTTTTCAGGTCACTGGCAATTGAATAACGTTTCGAGTGACATTTGCTCAAGCACCCCCAACCTATCTTCAATACCTTAAGCGTGCTCTTCACCCGTCTCCGAAATCCTCAATCATCAGCTCTCTCCATATTTTTCCTCCGAATGAATTTTTATACTCTATACGAAACCATCAGTGAAAAAAAAAATTTTCATACAAAATTGTTCAGGAGAGGTGATCAATGAGTGAGTGAGTGAGTCAGTGAATCAGCACGAGCAGCTATATATATATTAATACAAACTGTATTAATGTAGATTTTCGTTGTTTTTAGATACTTAAATATAATTCACCGTAAGCATTTTTTTATAATATTTTCGTATTGTAGCATCAGAGTTCTAGCTTTCAATATCGCAAAGAATATTCTTTATATAATGGCCATAAAGTAGGTCATCAATCCTGTGAACGTGCCTTTAATTTATTTGTCACATACTAAGATTGCATAGAACGTTCACAAGTACATTCCACTAATTGAAGTTAATTAACGTACTGCATTCAAGTTCAAATCAATTTGCGAGATTGAATGAACGAATTGCCAGTTATAGTTGTCTCTAGTTATTGTATATATGAGTAGTTCAAGGATTGTAATGTGGAAAACGAAATTCAGTTATACGACGTACATTTCAATTTTATTTATTAGGACAGCCATTGGTTAAATACAATAATACTATACTATACTCGTAATTACATATATACTTATTATTCTTTTTAGTTATGTTATGGCAGCCACTGCATGCACAATTATTATTCGAGTTCAAGGTTTAAATCGGTTTGTAATCAGCGTATAGCCGGATCCAGCACGATTTACAGCTCAGCTGGTCTGAGCATTCCCCCTGTAAGGGACTGGTCGCGGGTTCAAGTCCCGTTCTAGATGTTCCTCTTCCGATCTAAATCTTTAGAAAAAGTAAGCATACAAAATGCTTAAAAAAAATTAATTGAATTAATTAGGCGGAGTCATCAAAAAACAATGTTTAAAAATGACTAAAGTTTTTCATTGTTTCCGTAGTTCGCAAGAATTACGGTAGATGGCTCCAGCGTCGCCTTAAGACGTATATAATATTTCGGAGAATTTCGAATATCTCGGACGTGTCTAGATAGCTCAGCGGGTCAGAGCATTCCCCCTGTAAGGGACTGGTCGCGGGTTCAAGTCCCGTTCTACATGTTCTCTTTTTCCGATCTAAATCTTTAGATGACACCTGTTGCATGATACATTGATATTTGAAATGAATGCGAATATAAATACATTGAGTGTGTGACGTTGATCACGAACTACTGTCAGTATATTCCACAAATTATATTGGAAATGTTAGGTCTGCCACAAAATCAATTCAAGCACGAAACTCTTGAAATCTATAAAGACTTGGACAAATATTAAATGATCGCATATTAAAGTGAAGGACATTGATGACTATATTATTAGTATTTTATGCATGAAGTAAACAGTGTTGCCATGTGTTTAAAATTATCCTAATTTTCTCTCTCTATGGTCCTAAAACTAAACTACTATTGACCAAAGAACAAACTTACGAACATTAAAAAAACACTTACGAAATATTTAAATGCAGAACACCATACAATCAACCAGAAACCCAAAGACCCCACGACCCTCTAGTACAATTCCAAGGGAATGCACCTACCATAGAGGAATTAGAGATACAAATAAAAAAGAAATCATCTAAATCGGCTCCGGGCCCGGATGGGGTTCCATATATAGTGTATAAAAAATGTCCAACAGTTCGTAAACATCTCACAAATATATTCAGTAAAATCTGGTCAGAAAATAATATACCAGTCGCATTTGGCGAAGCGGTTTTTGTTCTCATTCCAAAAAACATGAACCATCCTAAAGATACTAGACCGATAGCAGTAACTAACACAATTGCAAAAATATTTTTCTCAATATTACAAACAAAAATGTGACATTTTATGATTAACAATAGGTATTTCGGACCTAAGAAAGGGTTTTTACCCGGCATTTTTGGATGTCTCGAACACAATAGTCTGTTAGCGGAAAGCTTAAAAGATGCCAGAAAATACGAAAGACAGATAACGGTATGTTGGATAGACTAGAAAACGCATTTGGCTCAATACCACATTACCTTATGATATACGCATTGCAATGGTATAACTTTCCACCCGTGGTAATAGAGATAATCGCGTCGTATTACTCACAGCTAAAATTTGCTATAAGCTTCCAAAAAGACCACACAGAACCATTACGGTATAATGTGGGACTGTTTCAGGGATGTTGTTTGTCACCAATAGCATTTAAAAAGTTATTAATATGTTAATCACCAAGTTAATACGTCACTAAAAGAAATGGGGCTATCGGTTTAAAGTAAATAACAAATACTTTGAGTCCATCTTAGCTTTTGCTGACGATCTCGCAATACTGACGCGTAATCCATAAGAATGTCAGGAACTATTAAAGGAAATCGATGGGTTCTGTTCGTGGACAAATGGACTGAGGATGAAGCCCAGTAAATGTCACTATCTGTGTCTGGGTAGACGGGACTCCAAATTTACCTCCTACGACCCGGGACTCTTCATAGGGGTAAACCAGTTTCCATAGTCGCTGAATCGGTGCCAAATAAATTTCTTGGGAGAAAGATAGACTATAAAGGAAGCACACCATCCTTAGATGAAGTTGTCGGTATGTTTATAAATTACCTACATACGATTGATCAGCTACCACTGAATAATAGCAAAAAGCTTGGATATATGACAACTACTTAACATCACGTCTGATTTCGGCAAAACCTTACTAGCGAAAATAGATGCAAGTGTCATAAAATCACTAAAATCGTGGCTTGGACTAGCGCATTCTGCAGATCCCTCTGCTCTATTTAGGGATCAAAATAATTTTGGGATGCAATTAAAGAAACCATCGGAGCTCTATAAACACCTTAGAGTTACCAAAGCCCACATCTTAGGTAAATCCCAAGAGTAGCACCAGGGCACTCCAGAAAGATAATAACGCGTCCGAGCTTGAATCTAGACTCATATTCCATAAACGATTTATGATACAAATTTGGTTAGGCAGGGAGGCGAACTTGGGTAGTGAAGGTGAGTGTTGATGTACATCAACAAAAGGGGCCCCTTCTAAACCTACACTTGGGTCGCAAGTTCCAAGCACTGTCCCGAGTTCCCAACTCAGCAACGCGATGGACCTGGCACCCGCACGGAGAATCCATGGATTGCTAAGAATATCGGTCTCTAATAAAACTAACAAATATATTATACAGAACGGGCTTTCAAGGGCGCTCCCCATTGATTCGACTGGATTCGACCGCATCCGGGCAAATTCTTAAAATTCACCCCATCCATTTGGATTAAAATGATCCCTAGTACAGCTGCTTCGACTTGTGAACATGGACGGCCATTTATTACTAATATTTCCAAAAACCTGTCGACAGAAATTTGCATCATTAAGATTTTATAGGCTAACTAGCTGCCCTCGCTGCAATAATAGCACCTTACCCGTGGGCTTTCCTAAATTTTTCTTTTTAATTCTTTAATTTTTCATAAAAGAATTATCCAATTTGGTGCAGTCGTTCGGAAATTATGCGCGTACATTCATTTCGACGATTCATTTTATATAATATAATAAGATTTACCGAAAAGAGTAACTAACATATGTGGAAACTATCTTTTGTTCGTGGCTCCGCTCGTATGACATACGGATCCCGATCCCACGACTCACAGAAAGGGATAGTTTGTGCTATTCCAGACTATATTCTATCTTTGTGCCGAATTTTCATCCAGATCTATGAAAACATGATTATGTCCCAGCTATCTTGGTCCATCCCATTGTTTTTAGAAGTAAAAGTTGGCAGCCTTCTTCCAAACCTGGGTGCTTTTATGGACCAAAAACAAAAGACATGTCAGTAATTTTGTGGAAGCCGAAACCGCCTAAGGCCAGAGGCAGCCTGAAGCCACTCACGTTTAAACTCACGTTAGAATGTTACATAGAGTGTGTTCAATATCTGTAGCAATTTTATCTAAAAATATTGAGTATAAAAAAAGCGGCCAAGTGCGAGTCGGACTCGCCCATGTAGGCTTCCATAGCAGCAAGTAACATAATAATGCTTTTATAATAAAATTTATTTGAGTTGATTGAATAAAAGGTAAATTGCGTTTAACGATTTATGACGTATTAAAAAAAAACTGCTTACTAGATCTCGTTCAAACCAATTTTCGGTGACAGTTTACATGGTAATGTACATCATATATTTTTTTTAGTTTTATCATTCTCTTATTTTACAACTTACAGGGGGGGGGGGGGGGGAATTACACACACATTTTACCACTTTGGAAGTGTCTCTCGCGCAAACTATTCAGTTTAGAGAAAAATTATCTGAGAAACCTCAATATCATTTTTGAAGACCTATCCATAGATAGACACCAAGACACCATAGATTGACACGTATCAGTTCTAAGTATGGGGAGCCCCCAAAATTTACTGTTTTTTTTTCTATTTTTGTGTGAAAATCTTAATGCGGTTCACAGAATACATCTACTTACCAAGTTTCAACAGCATAGTTCTGATAGTTTCGGAAAAAAGTGGCTGTGACATACGGACGGACAGACAGACAGACATGACGAATCTATAAGGGTTCCATTTTTTGCCATTTGACAACGGAACCCTAAAAAGGTCATCCTTAGAACATGAGATTCACTGGAAGTAGAAGTTTGCGTAGAGACATTTTGGAGATTGTACCATTTAGGAAAGATTTTTAGGAAATTCAATGCCCAAGAAGGGATAGGTGTTAACTGTTGCCGTTAATAAATAAAGCAGGAAACACACCAGAAACTTATTTTTACCGGAAGGGATGTTAGAGGAAGCAGAGCTTGAGGATAGAGATCCTCAAGCTCTGCTTATAATATGGTAATAATGCTTAATAACATAATCTAATCTAGGAAACGTAATTATCTTGAACTTTCTGCAAGGGGCGAGACTTCCGAGAGGGCCATAGTTTACCCGACCTGGATAGGGCGGGGGTCGCTCCTAGGCCATTCCTGTGGAACATCGGATACGATTGGGTGCTGCGCGGTACGTTGCTCGAGGGCGTCAACATAACATGTTATGCATAACAGGTTCTGCTGACAACAGCCTTGTTATGGCGCGGGGAGCAACGCACCGAAGCGCGGCACTAAAGGCCACGGCAGGGGTTGCTCAAGTCGTGCGTCGAATACGGCGGCTGGGACTCGAGGTGGCCCTCCACAAATCCGAGGCTATGAGTTTTCATGGGCCTCGGAGTTGGCCACCTGCGGAAAACCAGCATAACCGTAGGGGGCGTAAGCATCGGCATCGAGCCCTCGATGAAGTACCTGGGGCTCGTACTCGATAGCCGATGGGACTTCGGACCACATCTCCGAAGTCTGGTCTTGAAACTGGGGGGGGGGGGGGAGGGGGGACTGCGGCCGCGCTATCGCGGCTGATGCCTAACTAGGAGACTGCACCTGGGGATCGTGTAAAGCATGGTCATGTACGGGGCCACCGTATCGGCGGAGACTCTGGCGGCCCACAACGTGGCTGTTCTAAACAGCCCGTTAAAAGCGATGGCCGTCAGAGTCATCAGGGGGTATCGCACGATCTCTGTCGAGGTTGCATGTCTCCTAGCCGGGACCCTTCCATGGAACCTGGAAGCGAGAGCCCTTGCGTCGTTGTACCAAAGGCGCAAAGAGGCGCTGGAGCGGGGCGCTCCAGGCATAGGCCGCAGCCCCGAGAAATCAGGGCTCAGCGGTCACAGCTCCGCCAGGAACTCATGGAGACATGGAGGGTGCGTCTTGAGCAACCAAGGTGGTGGTAATCCACCATCGTGGTAGGAGAGGCACCACGATGACATCTCCTACCGGATGTGCCAGATAATTACCGGACACGGGCGTTTCCGTAAGTATCTGTGGCGCATTCACCGCAGTGCCAGTACTGCGAGGATCCTGCCGAAGACACGGTGCCCAGCGTGGGCGAGTCAACGCCGGGATCCCGTTGCGGTCCTGGGCGTGGATGTTCTCTCGCTGGAGACCATGGTGAGAACCGTGGTCTCCGACGGGAGCAAGTGGCACGCCGCCCCCACGTGCCCTCCCCACCGTTGGCACCGATGGGATGAAGGCCTTGGGGGTTTACACAAGTAAAAAAAAAAAAGCCCCGACTGAGTCTCGAATATTGCCATATAACTCTGTATCTTCCTAAAACAATTGTTACTAAAGTAATAATATTAACCTTCCCGGTCCCATTATTTAAGACCACAAAATTTCCTGCCCGTTTATTGCCCCTGGTTCACCTGCGTAGTTCACCTGGGGGACCACAGGCACATGACTTTAGGAAATTAACCACCTCCACAGCTATAATAAGAGTTGAGATGACTACGCCAACAATCAAGATTAACTTTATTTCAACTCCTCCTGATTTAATTCAAAAAACAAAGGTATAAAGACAAGCGTGCCCCAGGGACTTCTGAACAAGAAAAATAGCCTATGTAAATCGCCATGTTTATTGGAATCCTAAGACAAACATGAACAAACTACTTAACGCAAACAACGAAAGCTTTAATTTCGGTCTCTATTTATTTATTCGACCTTCTACCTGAATATTACTTCGGATAATTAATATGGATTGCTATGGATTCTCTCAAAATTTTGCGAGAGGTTGCGAGTTATAGATAAAATAAATTAGTCCATTGAAATGTTACAATTTAAGGACCTAATATTGCATTTGTTAGAGGACGCAATTTTATTTTTGGGACATGTGTGGGGTCAATAGAAGCTTAACCCCAAGTTTGTGGGGTTGCCGCCCTTGTCCCCTTGTCCCCATCTTAGAAAAAGGGGTGCAAACATCTTTTTCGCGATATCTCGGAAACTATGCGTCCTACAAAAAAATCGTAAAGACATAAGTTGTAGAAAATCGCTTTGCCTACAAATATGTTCAAAAACTTATTACCCTTTTTTTAAGTTAAAGAAGTTATAAGCAAAAAAGTGAGACAATTTCTTTAAAAATTTAGCTAGACCGTCACCCCCAGGGCCGTGCTCATGGAGGACGGAGATCGTTCTGCGATATCCGCCGCCCGGTGTGCCTTCTACGGCACGAGAGAGTGCTAGACCTCTCTCGTACCTTTTCTGCCGTCTCTTTTGCGCGCATCAGTGCCTCACAAAAGAAGGCGGCGCAGCGTTTCACGCACTCTCGCTGCCGACCATGGCCAGCACTAGGGTCTGCAGCGTGAGGCTTCCCGCTCCGACGGCTGGTTCAAGGACATGGCGATGCTCCATCCACTATGGGCAATCTGTCAGTGTGTGAAACAGCAATGGTGGCACTCGGGCGTCGGCTCCCGGCGTATACGATGCAGGAACTTACCGAAACAGCCATGTCCGGTGAGCACCTGCGTCAGCCGGTAGGAGAGACTTCCGTGTCGCTTCTCCAGCCATTCCTCCATGACGGGTCTTACTGCCACACTCGTGGCGTACCCTGCGCTTGACTGCCCAAGACTGACCTGGCAGAGTTGGGATCGTTGCCCCTCGACTTCTCGTGGGGCAGGCCTCAGATCTTGCTCCAGCGCCTCCTTGTGCTACTGGTACAGTGCCGCAAGGGTCCTCGCTTCTAGGTCCCATTGATGCGTCCCGGCAAGGAGACTCGCCGCCTCAAAGGAGACCGTGTGGTATCCCCTTATGATCCTGACGGCCAGCAACCGCAGAAGGGATCGCAGGATTGCGACGTTAGTAGCCGTCGAGTGTGGAACATAAGATAGAAGAAGAAACCTATCTATGAAGAGAGATCTCTGTGTATAGTGCTTCCTATATACCGAGATGTCTACAAACAATGTTTTCTATCAACAAAATTTTCGGCGAAAAGTGCCGTCTAGGAATAGAGATTTCTATTAGCTGTGCTTTTTGTATGTAGTCGTATCGCACAAGCGTGTTTCTATCTTAGGTTTCACACCGCTAGCCGTCAGATTCACCGCCCTTACGGCCTTTTCTACCTGCTTAACATACTCGAAAATGTAAACTCGATCACTCTATCGAGAAATTACTATAAGAAACAATAATTTGATAAGTTCTATAGTAAGGAAAACAGTTAGTAATGAATAAGTAAAGTTGTAAGGATGTAACAAAAATTTTTTAAGAATGTATTTACAATAAAAAAAGATCATAAAACTAAGTTAAACATTTCTTTTTGACCGGATTCTCATAAGCATTGACGAACTCGGTCAACTTTGGAGCGCTGTAACAACGTTATAATTAATGAAATTTAAAAAAAAATAGAGAAAAATTTTCCTCAAAAGACCATCTACAAGATTGGTCTGGGGTAATTTATTTGTAAAATGTATAAAACATAAGTTATAGAGCCAAAAAGATTTTCTTACTTATTTGCTTATAACTTCTTTAAATTTAAATTTAGGGCAAAAAGTTTTTGAACATAAGTATTTTTAGGCAAATCGATTTGCTACAAATTATGTCTTTACGATTTTTTTCGTGGGACGCATCGTTTCCGAGATATCGCGAAAAAGCTGTTTACACTCCTTTTTCCAAGATCGCACAGCAGCCCCACAAACTTGGGGTTAAGTTAAGCTTCTATTGACATGACATTGACATGTCCCAAAAATATAATTGCGTCCTCTAATAAATGCAAAGCTCATGTAACATTTCAATGGACTAAATGGTATAATACGGCTTGTGTTCACCTGCAAAACTGTTAGTTAGTATTGTACAAGGAGGTTTAATTTAAATTTTAAATTCTCAACCACTCTCCGTGACGACTAGATTGTAATAAGTAGTATTTTTTTCATGACAAAAATTATATTTTACTAAATTCAACACAGTACCTTCTTTAACATATTTATCTCGAAGTCTCCCACCTTAGTAATTTTTATTTTCACAAAATAATTTCACAGATTTAATAGTTTATACTTAAGCTTCATTTAAAAATTCATCTTCCGACAAATTTCAAAATTTCCAATCATAATGAAGTACTTACCAAAAAGGGATGTATGGGGCTGTGTCAAGAAAACAACCTCACCTGCAAGCCAGTACGTCTACTGATTGAGGGACGAAGCTCTGGCGCTGGCTTTCCTCTCAAGGATTGGAGGATCAGACGTCAGTCAATCTCGCAAAAATCAAGTAAATCAATCTATAGACGCCTAGTAGGGCAGACCCCGAGCTCCGAAATGCAAGCTTTGGATGCAACCGGTTTTAGTAGTCGGATGATGATAATTACTCTTTAAGCGGGGTGTGAAAAAACATCTGTTGAGGCCCAGGTCTACGCCGTCCAGGGCACGGTCTAGGTAGGAGCCACCATTCTAGGGACAATCTCTGGAAATGGTGGTCACTACTTTTTGACTCACCTCAGCGTACCATTAGGCGGGGTGCAGTCAATTTGAAGGACTAAATATAAAAAAAAATGAGTGTAATGCTTACAGGCATAAATTATTTGATTTTTTTTATTTTACTTACGGGCGGAAATCCCTTCGGTTGCCCCCCCGCCGGCCAGCGGGGGTGGTTATGTCGTGTCTCGACTAATACCGCACGGTGTCCTCCCCAAGTGTCCGTTGCCGGGCACCCCGGGTAAGCCCTCGAAAGGATAACCCCAGGGTTGCCGGCGGACTTTGGCCGCTACCGCGGCCTCGCCTGGTGAGGTCGGGTTTTATCCCGCTTCGGTGAGTTGGCAGGCGTGTGTAGGGCCACACGACACGCCTCCGCCACGGCCTGCTTCTGTAAGGACGGCGGGTCGGCCAACTGCCGTCCTCAGGCCCCGATCATGGAGGTCGGTAGTCCCGGGCGTAGATGAGTCTGCGGCGTCCTCGCCGCAGACTGCGAAACTCGGGGGGCTGGGTTCTCTCCCGCTCCCTCTTCGCCGTCTTTTTCGCGCGCATTACCTGCTCGCAGAAAGAGGCGGCGGCGTGCCACTTGCTCCCGTTTGAGACCATGGCCTCAAAAATGGTATATATCGCTCTCTGTCAATCTGTTATTCAATATTGTATCCCAGTGTGGGGGGTTGCAGGTAAGACGCAACTTCTGAAACTTGAGAGAGTGCAGAGAGCCGAGCTCAAAGTCTTAAATAAGAAGCCAATTAGGTACCCCACTCAACTGGGGTGTGTGTTGGGTAACCTCCTCGAGTGTCGCTCCGATTCCGATCCCGCTGCAGTCCGGGGGGAACGGAATCGGAGCGGCCGGTACACCCTGGGCGGCGGTCAATGGCTTCCCCTTCACCCCTTCATAGGGTTGGCATTGATCGTCGGCCAATACCCAACGTGGCGGGAACACATCGCTCTCCGTACTCCTCTGCTTTCAGAGGAGACAGGATGAGCGATGCTGTTAGTGGTGAGATGGCCCAGGGTCAGCCGGGGTGCGAGGGATATGCTCTATGGGTAACCTTACACCCCGGCGTCTGAAGACCCGAGACGGCGTGCGGTTTTAGTCGGTGCAAGCCCGACATAACCGCCCCCGCTGGCCGGCGGGGGGGGTATCCGAAGGGATTTCCGCACGATAAAAAAAAAAAAAAAGGTACCCCACTCAACTATACGCTGACAATCAAGTTCTAACTGTGAGACAACTCTTTGAGCTCAAATCAATAATTAAGATTCACTAAAACGTAGCTCCTCCAGAACCTGGTAAAAAGCGTAGTAAGAGGCCAGTGTGTCCGGAAGTTCGCAGTAGGACAGCATTCGCTAGGCGCCAATTCAAAAGTCTGGGCTGTAAAGTGTACAACTTGCTTCACAAAAATAAAAACATAGTGGGTCTGAATCGTCATGACGTAAAAAATATAGCAACAAGTTGGTTACTTCAATATGACTATGACGGTACAGAAGCAATTCTTAAATTTCTGGAGTGAACACTTTTGATGACTAACTATCTTCAACGTACGCACATACGAACACACAAACACACGCACACCAATACACACACACACACACATGCGCACACACACACACACACACACAAATACACATACACACACACAAATTCACACAATATACATACATATATGCATACAGGCATACATACATACATCATAACATCCCACATACATCCATACTGACTAACATTATTATACTACGTTACTTACTCAACACGCAGTTATAGTGATTTGTAATATCTTATCTAATATAATGAATGTTTAAAACTTACCTTGTGCAATAATTCTTGTAACTAAAAGTCACTGTGTCACTCAATTGTAACGAATAGTCAAAAGAGCAGTTTCCCAAGATACAGGTTTTGACCTAGTTTGGGAATCAGTATCAACATTAATTGTATGAAAGTTATAGCACAGTTATTGTTTGTAAAAAAATATTGTAATGTTTTTTTGGGTCAAATAAACATTTATTTATTTTATTTAGACCTGTATTCATTAGTGGACGGATGGGCTTAGCAACTGATTTACACAAAAAAATATCAAAATTTCTAAAAAAGATGGTTTAATTAATAGATTCCAGGTAAACACATCCCAAACAAGGCAGTGTAATTTTCGAGCATAACAGACAAATGACAAAAGTTGTCTTAACGGCAGTTGCCAACAAAGTCGTAGTACTATAAATAAATAAACATTATTCATCATCTCAAATAAATAATTCATGAAACCACAAGAATGCAAAGTACGGAGTCGGTTGTCCTCTTGAGTGGGAGTAATTGCTATAAGTACCAACTTCTGCTTCCTCACATTTTAGTTTCCACTCAAACTGAATTTCAAAATGTACTTTTAATGTAACTATTACTCTGATTAGTTCTAGTAGCTGTATTTTAATTTAGAAGACGTAATCATTGGGGGCAAGTATGACATTTTGGGCAATCTCTGACTCTTTGATTACAAAATTACTTATCGCTGAATACTATTATACTTATATACCTAGATATTACAGTGACTAAGGCGTCACACTTGCAATCCAGGGATCGCGGGGTCGAACTGCGGCTACTAAACTACCAATATTAACATTTTAAATAACGTACGGAAAGACCTAAAGGTCTTTTCATACGTTACGTTGCATTACGCGAAATCGACTATTTATGACACTATACATACATACATACATATACTCACGCCTTTTCCCCTCCGGGGTAGTCAGAGACAACAGCCCGCTATCTGCTTCTGTCCTTACATACTTCGCGAGCTTCCTTCACTGTCATTAAACCTTTCATGCAAACCCGCCGGTATCGAGTGCATACACACCTGATTATAAAATTATTTACCGGCTGGTGTACCGGTTTGAAGAGTTCCGAAGCATACACATCTGACACGCAGTTTATATCATTATACAATTATTTTTCAAAGTCGTTATGAATATTAAATCTATATTGAACTATTTGAAACAGTACGCTTATATTTCGCTTATATATTAAAGAAGACTGTGTAATTTTTGTATTTTGTTGTATTGCTTTTTTTTGTGCGGAAATCCCTTCAGATACCCCCCTGCCGGCTAGCGGGGGCGGTTATGTCGGGCTTGAACCGACTAAAACCGCACGCCGTCTCGGGTCTACAGACGCCGGGGTGTAAGGTTACCCATAGAGCATATCCCTCGCACTCCGACTGACCCTGGGCCATTCGCAGTGTCCCCTCTGATAAGAGCAGAGGGGTACCTGGAGCGACCATCCCCCCCGCGGGCCTTGCAGGCCCGCCATACCACGACCCCCCCGTGCAATGGGGTCAGCTGGCCCTGAAAAGGGCCGGATGGTCAGACTCTTGGCCGTTGACGTTGACGCCAGCTACTCCAGAGGAGCAATCAATTATGCGTCATCGCCCACGTTGCCCAGGGTGCACCAAACTTGGAGGTGATCCAACCAGTCGCACCCCCGTCTATTGCATACCTATATAATTATATGGAAATGAATCCCAATTTCCTTTGTTCACGCCACAACTTGAGAACGCCTCAACTGATTTCATTCATTGACACATATCGTTTCGTTTGAATAAAGTACACCACGAGGGGCTTGACTAACCCGTTACCCATAGTTATCGATAGCCGCGATTTCATAAGAATCTTTCAGGTCCGATTTAAGTATTATTTGTTCGCGGTTGTAAGGCGTGATAGGTTTCTGTAAGATGCTGTCAAATGTCTTGAACGGTTTAACTTTTTGCATTTAAAGTCACCTGATTGCTACAGTTAGTCATTAATTCAATTAAATATAGTTTCAGACAGTGCTACAGCAGTTTATATTAATGTTGCATCTGCATACATACACGCTACGAGTGCTACGACGTAGCTGTGTTGACAGCATAAGTATCATTTAAGTAAAGCACAAGGGATTACTTCGTCTCATACTCCGTATAATGAAAAATAAACATCTGTAAGATAATGATGAAACATTCTCCTTTCAAAATTTAATTTTGCGAACAGTACCTACTGTTAATGATCTATTCGAAGTTAGTTATTTTTTCAATTTAGTTGTACGGAATTTATGTAACAGTAAATTAACTTGAACAATGTTCCTGAAGTGTATGTTACTTTTCATTTGTTATTATTATCTTACTTATACTGGTAGGTTGTTATATGTTTTGTTTTCGTTTGAAACTTTGTGTTGAGAAACAGAGTAAAATATACATCGTTAACTATAAAATGAAGATAGCAAAAGCTTTCTGTATTAAAAAAAAATAATGAAACTATTATTAGTTTTGTGAGATAATTATGAGTTAGATACTCATCATCTGGGGTGCTTGGTTGGGGACCTCCACGCGGTGCACCCTGGGCAACGGAGGCGGCAGCGCCTCTCTCCTAGGGCGGGAGAGACGCTGCCGCCTACGGCCAACTCCGACCGAGGCGAGGACGGCCCTGTTGAGGGCTGTTCGGAAGCTTTCCACGTGTCCCTCTGATTAGCAGATGGCACAGTGGAGAGCAAGTAAAGGGGCCATCTCGAAATCGGAGATGGCCCAGGGTCAGTCGGGGTGCGAGGGATATGCTCTATGGGTAACCTTACACCCCGGCGTCTTAAGAACCGAGACGGCGTGCGGTTTTAGTCGGTTCAAGCCCGACATAACCGCCCCCGCTGGAGACCCGGTATCCGAAGAGATTTCTGCACGAAAAAAAAAAAAAAAAAGATACTCATTATCTATAATTTTCACTTAAAAACGTTACATTCTTTAATATAAATGATTAAACAGAATAGGTATCGACTATGAGAGACTAATCAGAAAATACAGTTGAATAATATAAATAGAATTTAAAAAGAAAAAGAACTACAGGAACAAGTTAACAGTTGGTGATAGACCAGCTGTTCAAAGGACACAAATTTGCTATAGGTTCTTGCGTATCTTCGGTAACATTGCGATAATTTGGTACTATAAAGCTGTTCTGAGGATGGAGTCGAAAGGCGAAAGAGTTTAAGATTAAAAATAGCGTACCCATCACTACTCAAACTACTTAGTGGTGACTCTACCCACGCCCTATATATTTTATGTTGAAGTGTAGTCAAGTTGACCACACAGTTGAACAGCGGGTCGAGTCGACCCCTTGAGTAAATTTTAGTAGTCACCTGAGCCCATGAACCAGATCGGCAGCAAAATGAGTTGACATGGGTCGAGCCAACGACCAAAATACTGTAGTGCACAACTGAGCCCAAGGGCTGAGATACTGAAAAATGGGTCGAGTCAACCAATAAAAAAACTGGCAGTGGTCAACTGAGCCCGCGGGCTTAGTTGCCTGTGTGCTCAGTTGACCACAACGGCCAAGAGGTTGCAGACCTGGTTATTTGATACTAGTTTTAAATTAATAGCTTCACGTGTTCCTAACTAAATTGATAAAATTCATAAATAATTTCAAAATTTGTTTCGTGTTCCTTTAGATTTAGATCGGAAAAAAAGAACATCTAGGTCGGGACTTACAGGGGAATGCTCTGATCAAATGAGCCACCTAGACACGTCCCAGATATTCATTCCAAGCTTTTGTGTACCCTATGATAAGCAAATTTTTTTTTCATGTTGTTTGTTGGTGGGAAAATAAATAAATAATTATTATATTATTCGAAATTCTCCGATATATGATATACGTCTCAAGGTGACGCTGGAGCCATCTACCGTAAATGCACAGCCATTTTATCAATATAAATTGATATTCGATCTACAAAATCGATTAAATCTACTACATCGAGCTGCTAACGTTATTACACTCTATTTAACCTCTGAAGAAGTTCTAAATACACATTTATAACTCTAGCTTTTCTAATTTAACAAAGTCATTATGTCACCAAAGCAGCATTACGGTAAGGGACATTTGCTACATCAACACTCGGATAAAGCCCTAAAATAAACTTTTTTTTCAGATGAAGAATTTCATAATGTTTTTTTAACATCAAACTCCATAGCTTCATTAATCTCCCTTCAACTTACTTTACAATATTAAATCTAAATTGAATCACATAACAATTAAGGTCGACTGAAGCTTTACGTTTACAGTGCAAAAATAAAATTTATTAGGCATGGCAGGCTTCAAGGAACATTTCAATCGGAAGTCAAACCAATTTTCTGTTTGCTACGGCGTAATCTTCGTAGATTGAGTCTGATTCTTATTTTTCATTCTATTGAGGTTAAAACGTCGGTTAAACCGACTATTTTGTTGAAAACAAATCTATTTTGAAATTTAAATAACTTAGATTATTCACACAAATATAAATATCCATTACGTATATATTTATTGTATTTTTTTTCATTTGATTATCGTTTTATAGTTTACTTTAATAATTACAATTTTATCAGTACACCTCTAGTTGCCTTTTATTTACTTTTGGTCTTCATCCTATGGTTGTCTGTAACAGGTTGCCTTGAGTGATGAGACCGCTATCTTGTATATAAATATTATATTATGTTAATTATGGTTAACTTGTTCTAATCACTTCTTTGATTATCTGTAAATTGTATTTTTTTTTTATGGATGATAGGCTCACGTTTGACCTCTATCTCACCTGATCGTAAGTGACGATATGTTCTAGTTTACACATAATCAAAGAAAATCGCCCCACTTGTTTGCCCCACATTCCTAAAATTTGACTGCCATAAATATATCAGCTTAATTTTTTAGATTGCCCCACTACTGTACAGTCCGCTCAGTAGGAAAAGGGTAAGATCGTAGTCGATTATTAGATTACTGGCGGACCCAGCAGATGGCCTGACATATCGAAATCCAGGCACCACATTGAAAGATACACACAAAATTTCATCCAAATCGGTCCAACCGTTTAGAAGGAGTTAGAAGAATTATATTATAAAAGCTGTGCCCGCGAGTTCGTCCGCGTGGATTAAGATTTTTAGGGTTTTAGTTTTTTTGCGCAGAACCCTAATTATTTTTCATAAAATTCAAGTAGCCTATGTTACTCCTTGCTATATTACCTTTCTGCCAGTGAAAGTTCCGTCAAAATCGGTCCAGCCATTTCAGAGATTACCCGGAACAGACAGACAGACAGACAAAAATTGTAAAAAATATTATTTTGGTGTATGTACCCGTATATATATTCATATACATGTAATAAAAAACGGTTATTTCAATATTACAAACAGACACTCCAATTTTATTTATATGTATAGATATGCATAGATATAGATAAAACACCAACATAAGTGAGTAATAATGTGAAACTCTCTTAGAAGAGCGCATTTCACCGATAATAGAACTGAGAAAAATTAAACTGCATTCTGACGTTTTAGTCCAATTAATTGCCTTGAGTAAAGTTTCAATTCCCAGTTTAGTCAAACTAATCTTTACTGTGAAATTCAGTCTCAGAGCTGGTTTTACCTATGGATTTCAAATGTTGTACATGTTGTACTTGTACATACCGAGTTTAATTCAAACTAAATTGTATTTGACATTGAGAGGGAACGAAGGGCGCTGGCTGTCCGGGGGAATATGTTGGTCCGTAGATTTGCAAAATGCACCGCAGAAGTAAAGGTGTCTCTATTCAAGGCGTACTGCCAATCTTTTTATACCTGCAATCTATGGGTCAGCTATACCCAGCGGGCACTCAGCGCACTTCGTGTCCAATACAACAACATATTTAGAATGCTGTTGGGGCTGCCGAGGCGCTGCAGTGCCTCGGGCATGTTTGCAGAAATGCACACCGATGGCTTCCATGCCATCATGAGAAAAAGAGTCGCCTCTCTGCTGCAACGTGTCCGAACCAGCGCCAACGGCATTCTAAGTGTGCTAGCGGATAGGGTAGACTGTCCGATGGTGAGGCATTGGGTCGGAGTTCACGTGAGAAGCACGTGAACTTCGATCACGTGAAATAATTATAATTATGTATGTATGTATGAAAATCTTGTACTTACTAACATAGGTTAAGCATTACTAACAAAACTATGGATTGTACATTATCCGAAATAAAATATTTATTATATTATTATCTCTTTATTTACTTTTAAATTACTTATAAATTATATTTTTAAATACATATAAAAAAAAAGAAAACATCTATTTAAAAATATAAAAAATAGTGCTCCACCGGCAGCGTGGCAGGGCCCAAGCTACCGGCGGTCGGGGTCACAGAGAGAGAAACCTCCGGACAATGCGTGCCGTGTCGAGGATGACCGCCTTCTGCATCTGACCCTTGACCCAACCATCTAGCGAGAGTCTCTTGAGGTGTTGGTCGAGGCTCTTCGCTATCAGCCCGTTCGCCGAAATGACTATCGGGACAATGATTGCTGAATCGACATCCCACATGGCAGTAACCTCGTGAGCCAAGTCAAGGTACTTGCTGATTTTGTCCTTCTCAGCCTTCACGAGGTTTTCGTCATGCGGGATGGTGATGTCAACGATCATTGCCCGGCGCTGGGGCCGGTCGACTAGCACGATATCAGGCTTATTGCAAGCAATAGTCCTGTCCGTGATAATAGAGCGGTCCCAGTAGAGCAATGCATGACTATTTTCAAGAACCGACACCGGTGTGTACCGATAGTACGGCACCTCAGACTCAACATGGCCATATCGAAGAGCAAGTTGCTGGTGGATGATCCTGGCCACTAGGTTATGCCTGTGCAAGTACTCGCCGTTGGCCAGATGAGAACAACCCGAAATAATATGCCTGAGTGACTCTCCGGGACGACGGCATGCCCGACAGATGTCGACCGTACCGTCCTTCAGGATATATTTCCGATAGTTGTTCGTCATCATGACCTCGTCAGCAATTGCACAGGCAAACCCTTCAGTTTCCCCAAAGAGGTCCCCGAAGCGTAGCCAGTTCACCGAGGCCAGAAGGTCCACATCGGGCCCTGTTAAGGCTCGATAGAACCTCCCGTGCAGCTCCTTGCCCTCCCATACGGTCTTGCGGTCCGTGACGCTCAATACCGTCGGTCTGCGCCAGTTCTCGTTCGCCAAGGAGAGCGGAGTGAGACCCTTGTCTACTGCCACCACATCACGATGCATCCCGCATTCGTTGCTCTGGAAATAATCCCTAAGTCTGCACACCTCACGGTTGTGGAGGTTCTTGGCATTTAAAAAGCCTCGGCCCCCCCACCTCCGTGGGATGTACAGTCTCATAACAGACGAGCGCGGGTGTAGCATGCGATGAGTGGTGAGCAGTTGACGGACCTTTCTATCCAGGGAGTCCAGCTCAGTCTGAGTCCATCTTAGTATGCCAAAGGAGTAGGTCAGTAGAGGCATCACCCAACCGTTGAAGGCTCGCACCTTGTTGCCGCCCGACAAAAGACTGTTGAGTACTTTTGTGAAGCGGCAGAAGAAGCGTTCCTTCACCGATTTCTTGATATCCACTACTGAGATACCCAAAGACTCTGCCATACCGAGATACTTATAGGTTTCGGTTTCAGAGAGAGATCTGAGAGTCATAGTCTCAGAAAGTTGCAAATTCGTAGAATTCACAACTTTCCCCCGCTGCACATGTAAGACCGCACACTTATCTACACCGAATTCCATCCCAATGGCGTTGCTGAAAACCTGCGTGATTTTCAGCAGCTCCACCAGGTCAGGAAGTTTCGGTGTGAAAAGTTTGAGGTCATCCATGTACAGCAGATGACTAATAACCTCACCCTCTCTCTGAAGCCGGTAGCCTAGATCTGAATCTCTCAACAAAGTGCTGAGAGGATTCAGTGCTAGGCAAAACCAAAGCGGGCTCAGACAGTCGCCCTGGAAGATGCCCCGCTCAATCCTTATGAAGTCCTGGGGGTCAGAGGAGATCTCCCCGCCGCCCGGTAGACGAAGGACTGTGGTCCACTGCCCCATACACGCACTGAGGAAGGATCTCAGAGTTGCATCGATTTTATACAACTCTAAGATCCTCCTCAGCCATGAGTGAGGCACCGAATCATAGGCCTTCTTGTAGTCAATCCAGGCCGCGGACAGAGCCCCCCGGCTCCGCCGGACTTGCTGGCTAATAGTCATGTCTATGAGGAGGAGCTCCTTAGTACCGCGGGACCCAACCCTACACCCATTCTGAGCGGGGGCCAAAATGTTGTTCACAACAATGTGTGTGTTAATTTTGATGGTCAGAATGGATGTAAGGAGCTTGTACATAGTGGGCAAGCACGTGATGGGTCTATAGTTTTTAGGTTCAACGGTACTACCAGTCTTATGGAGCAAGAAGGTGATCCCGGTGGTCATAAACCGCGGAAGGGAGCCAACTTCGAGGGCTTGTTGGAACTGCGTCGCTAAGCGGCCATGGGAGCACCGGATCCACTTTATCCAGAAGTTGTGCAACTCGTCCGGTCCAGGACTTTTCCAGTTCGGGGCCGTACGGATCGCACAACTCACGTCTTCGGGGTCTATAGTTATGGACGCCATGGGTTCGATGCTCCCACATTCACGCTCAACAACGCACATCCAATCGCCCTCTGTGTGTTCGACGGGCGCTGACCAGATACCACGCCAGAAATCAATCATGGCACTGGCTCCTGGCAGCCCCTCATCGACCACACATTGGGTGGTTCCATCCCACTTCCGGTACACCTTCCTTTGGTCACTCTGGAAAAGGCGATTCTGCCAGTACCGATCCACGCGCTCTCTGTACCGGCGAATACGGGCTGCCCATGCATAGACTTTCTGCTTCAGATAGTCAATGCGCTCCGTGACGTTAGCCTCAAAATCCGGGCGCCGAATACCGGTCCCGGCGAATGCTTGAGTCACGAAACGCATGACACGGGGGCGGTTATTCCCCCGACTGAAGCAGACCAGCTTCGCAATGAGAGTCCTGAATGTGCTGATACGCCGCTCGATCCGTACCTGCCAAGCGGGTACAACCTCGGCGAGCCGCGGCGCCCGGTCAGTATCTGGAAACTTGACACGAGCGACGCGGCACACCGCGATTGCTCCACAGTACATGATCGAGTGGGTATCAGACAAATCTTTACTAGCCCGCATGTACGGGAATAGTAAATCATTCAGGGCTCCCATCAGTGCCAGATTTCGCCTATGAGTGGGCAGACGTGGTAGACGCGGCCTAGATTCAGGCGCGGACCTATACTGGCGAATAGCGTCCTCCAAAGCCCTCCCCAATTGGTCACTTACCTGGGTGCTAACAGTCGTACTCACACAATCTCCATCATCGCCCACGGGCTCCACCGATGTCGCTGGTGTCACTCCTGACAGCGGAGCTGACGACGCGGTGGGTGAGTCCCGTATCTAGGCAGGAGTCGCGCGAGTAGGTTGTGCCTCCAGGCGGAGCCGATCAAGCACAGATTGATCCAACAGGTTACACCGCTGGATAGCTCGCACTTGATCCGACAATCGTTGGGCGGACACTGTGATGGTTGGATCGAGGACCTGAAACAGAGCAAGCATCCTGTCACGATACGCCGTTCGAATGGTTTCTCCCTCTGTAGCCCCATAGTAGGCGCGCATGCAATTCTCATTCATAATATGAGTCCATCGCATGCGACGCACTACACCACCGGCAGCGGGGGCCCTATTCGAGGCCGGTGGGCCTCGGGACCCCAAGCAGGCCGGGGGCCGGCCTCTCCCTCGCCGGCGCGCAGGTGTTGGTGACGTCGGTGGGGAGAAATACTCGTCACTAGAGCTGCTGCTCGACGCCCCAGGGATTCCACTTGAGGTTGGCTGTGGGGCGGAGCTTAGTGACGAGTCCGGAGATGGTAGGCGTGCTGTCCTTTTCTGGGATCTTGTGATCATTTTTGTCCTTTTACATTATTTTATTTTGTTGCTTTTTATATATGACAGACATTAGATGTCATGTATTGTCATGTCATATTTTCTGTGTTAATATTTTATAGTTTTCATTGGATTCTATTGTAAAATTATATCTATTTTCATTGTGGAATTTATTTATGGTTTGGTTTTGGGTTTTGGGAAAGCTTTTGTGTTGTTTTATTTGTATATTTTTCTGCAGGCACAAAAATGTCGTCCGTTCGTTCCCAGTGTTGCCAGGTTATTATATATTATTATTATTATTATATGCAAACTAAATGGTGTTATCATATTTTTCCCAATGAATTTTATCGAGCAAATTGTGAGAACTCAATTCAGGTGAACAGATTTTCAATGTATTTTTTTAACCCATTAACGTCCAAAATAAAAATGCTGGTAAAAAGTATTTTGTTATGTTATATATGGTTTTACTATAGCGTTATTCTTGCTGCACATAAACGGCCTGCTCAAGCCCGGTACTGTTGGGTATGCATACAGTAGTCGAGAGTTACGAGTCCAACGAAAATGCGAGTGCAAAATAATATATGAAAGTACCTGTAAAAATTGAACTTACCCGTTGTTAAATGAATCTTT
This sequence comes from Cybosia mesomella, assembly GCA_946251805.1. Lineage (NCBI taxonomy): Eukaryota > Metazoa > Arthropoda > Insecta > Lepidoptera > Erebidae > Cybosia > Cybosia mesomella. The sequence continues at coordinate 10,618,866 of OX276406.1, forward strand.
TTATGTGTTTATCGAAAGAAATTATTGCTAGAAGAGTACCATATTATAGAATACAAGATAAAAATGAGTTATCGTCAATATCAAATAAAAATACTTCGTGATTTACAATAAATTAATATTATTATACCTTACCTTGACACGGTGTTTTACAATCCATACTCGTCGCTAAAGAATTGGACAAAAGAAATCGAACTTCTCTCACAATTATTTTGCCATTCACAACTTTTATTTGGGTATAATAATTTCTTGAAATCGAATAAAACCACAGACAAATAAAATTAAAATATGCATTATTGTAGCAGTACTCACGTGAGTACGGCGGGCAGCAATGGGTTGTGATTAGTCGACTACAGCTGATGGTCTTTAATTTAATTTTTTAAGCTATCCGTGATTTGTGCAATAATGTAACCGCAATATTGAAGATAATTCATCCTTTTACATCATATAAAACATTTTATCTACACTCAAATCGAAAAATTCGAATTACGAATTCAAAGACGATTCTATACATACGCAGTTTATAAACGCATATACATAAAATTAAAAATAAAACTTACTATAGTACTGCCAACTGTATCATAAAACTCATTATAGTATCGCTATCTTTTTTATTCATTAAACTAGTCTAAGGTTTTAGGCTTTTTTTTTTCAATTTTTGCTACGAGTGAAGATAAAGTAGTGTATGAAACTGCATATAACATAGGTATTAAAACACTCGAGTCAACCTATTATCGATAAACACTCTCATGTTTTAATACCCCTTCTTAAATCCCCTTATGACAGTTGCATAAACTACTATTTTTCATAAAAATCTAATAACTTTTTATATTATGCATATACAACAACTACGTGACTACATCCAAAACGCGAGAATAATAGCGGCGTTCAAACAGGTCAAATTTTATTTATATTTGATGTTATTTTAAAAAATGATTTGTACAGTTCAAACAGCATTTAATTATTTTATTGTATTAATAAAATACCTTAAGAAAAAGAGTTATTTAACAAAAATTGTCTGTGCCATCAATGTGTCAAATTGTTGGCATTGGCTCTCCGTATTTTTGTTAACATTACAATTCGATTTTTTTTTACGTAAATCTTTCAGATAAATTCATAGAAATTATCATTTCGCGGCGCGTTGCGCGGCGCATTGGCGCGAAGACGGATCCAACAAAATAAAAATCATGAAAATCGGTCCACCCGTTCTCGAGTTGTGAGCGGTCATTACTAACACGACTTTGTTTTATATAGGTACATAGATTATAAGGAGATGGCGGAGCGCGCCCGGGAGAGGTTCAGAACTCTCCCGGCCCGCCGAGCCCGCAACATGCTCGCCGCGCGTCGCAGGCGACTCAGGCGCCGGAGGTCGCTCAACGACCTCCGTCCTCCATGAGCGCAGGCCTGGGGGTGGCAGGTGAGGCCGCCTGTCACCCCAGCAGAAGCAGGCCGGGACGGTGGGGCGACTAGCGCCCCTCCCCCAAACCGGGGCAAGACGGGGACACCGTGGTTCCTAAACCCGAGGGGGCCATCTCGAAACCGGAGATGGCCCAGGGTCAGTCGGGGTGCAAAAAAAAAAAAAGGTACATAGATTATTAGAGTTCACAAACCTTCAAAAGAGAATTAAGAATATTAGTGAAAACTCTCATTAAAATGAGTAATGAAAATTAACTTGAGAAGTCAAATGTGCATAATAGTACTCGGTTATAACAACTTTCTCCAAAAAACTATTTGTTTAGTTTTAAATTGGAAAAGTCAGATGAGGTTCCAAGTTAGAGCTATCGGGTTTAAGAACGCTTCAATACATTCAATAAATCAGAACGACGACGACGCTTGAATTGTACAGAAAAGGCCATAAGGCTGTAAGGAAAATCAACTGACTAAAATCGTACGGTGTTTCGTTACATCGGCCTGTGTGGCCGGGGAATCTGGTGTACTGCCACCCTATTATGCCTTACTCCTTATGCCTTTTCTGTATAATGCACCCCTTAGGTAGCTTGGATGCGGTGCAACAGGACAGTATTAAGTTCAAGTCCCGTACTTAGTGTTTGTTTAATTTCGATACAAACAGTGCAGTTTCTTTTTAATTATTTCGTTGAAAATAAGTGAAAGTCAATAGATTTTAACTTACATGAGTTTTACACTTATATAGACATAAATCGAGACCTTATCACGATAAATTGGGTACGATACCTTATGTTTCCCAGACACTTACTACGCATTATGGCCTGTGGTGAGACGTGAATATTTAAGATAGGATTAGTCCATAAACTAAAAGTACCGCAAGTCATGCTTAGAAGTTTCTACCATCGCAACGAAATCATCCGTCAAAGAACCAAGGAACCAATCCAAGTTGCTGATATAGCTCCTAAATTTTACAAGTAGAAGAGGCAATGAGCTAGCCTCATGTACCGAAGAATGGCGATTGGAAAGTTAGACTAGAGAACGCAAATCGATAAAGCTACTACCGCCAGGACTGACTGACAACCTGATGAAGGTAATTGGACTGAACTATATGCGAAAAGCGGAAGACCAGTTGTTAAGACACAAATTTGTCAACTGAGGCTAGACTATGTGAACTGCGCTAAGCCGATGTGATAAAACTGGAAAAACGTGCATACCGTATACCTCGGTATCATGGAGAAGCCACGATAAATATTTGGGATAAGGCCTCACAAAAATCTATCATACTCTACACCGTAAATGCGTAGTTCACCGAAACTACATCGACGACGCACTCTATAGGAAATATTGGTCTGTTTTGGATCAAAATCGATAACTCTTTTATTTTTAAAGGTACCATTTTCAAATTTTGCTGAATTGTATAGTAGGTACTATATATGATACTTTGAATGAAATATTTTTTGTACAATTTACTTACTGCTTTAAAAATGGAAATCTAACTGAAAATTATACAAAAACAAACACCTAAAATGAATGTAGAATATACTGCTTCCGGGTAAAGAATTACAGTTGTGGTCATAATAATTAAGAACGATTTGAAGTTCTAGAAGTTTTTTATTTAAATCGTATCATACACAGAGATGTGTACCTTTTGAGAAGCAACTATTTATGTTATATAATAGTCACATTAATAAAGCAACCTGACTTAAGAATAAAGTATGAAATCGCTAACTGTTTTTTGCACATTTTATTGATTTTATCAAAGTAACACATTCAAATAGTACTGAAACTGGACAAATAATTAAGAACGATTTATTTAACTGCTCGGGAATTGTTTTGTATGACACTTAGATTTAAAAAATCACAATATTATGTAGCACAGGAAACATAAAAAGAAATATTTAACTAAAATTAATAGTTAATAGCATATCCACGGCTTTTAATTACAGCTTTACACCGGCGAGGCATTGACTCTATTAATTTTTGACATTTCTCAAGAGAAATAGAGTTCCATTCTTCTAAAAAAACGTCATACAGCTCTCTTAAATTTCCACACTTTGTATTTGAAACCTTTTTCTTTACTTCAAACCACAGATTCTCTATTGGGTTTAGATCTGGACTGTTAGCAGGCCAGTCTAAGACAGAAACTAATTGCGCTGTAAGAAATTCCTTTACGGTGCGTGCAGTGTGCTTTGGATCATTGTCATGCTGGAATGTCCAAATGACCGGTAGAACCAGCGTATGGTAACATTGTTTCTTCCAGTATATTTTTGTATTGGAACTGATCCATGTTACCTTCTATCAACTTTACAGGTCCTAAGCCATGTCCAGAAAAGCAACCCCAAATTTTCACATTTCCACCACCGTGCTTTAATGTAACTTTCGTGTACTTTGGGTCGAATGCTGTATTCGGGGGACGTCGTACATATCGTTTTCCATCAGAACATACTCTGTTTATTTTCGTCTCGTCAGAAAAAAGTACATTTTTCCACTGTTGCACAGTCCAGTTTTCATACTTTCTCGCAAATGCAAGCCGGGCTTGCCTGTGGCAAAGTTTTAACATGGGTACCTTTCTTGCTATCCTACCGTGCAATTTTTCTTCTACCAAACGTCTTCGAATAGTGCGTGCTGAGATTGCTGAAAAGTTGTTTTCACCAAAATATTCTTTTCTAAGCTCATTGGACCCTTTAAAAGGATTTTGTTTTGCCATACGAACGATGTTTCGGTCATCTCGAGGAGTTGTTTTTCTCTGTTTAGGTACACGTGGAACATTCGAAGTAGTTTGATACGTAGCAAAATGCTTCACAGCGTAGAAAACCATCGTTTTTGAACATTGCAGATGGTCGGCTATCTTTTTATAAGACCAATTCTTCCGGCGAAGTTTTATTATTACTTCCCTTGTAGATTTATCACAACTTTTATTTTTTCCCTATGTTTTTTCTAAAGAAGCAATCACCTTTAATCTTTTACAGCACGTAATTGCGCCAAAGTTATACAAACAGTAACAAATCGACTGAGTGTTCTCTATTTAAATTTGAATAAAGGTATAAACTACTTAGCGTTCTTAATTACGTGACCAGCCAGTAATAAGGAATACTTTGTTTAAAAGTAGTGTAAAAAGTTTGCCTATTGATTTTTAGCCAATCATGTGTATCAATGAATACAGTGCTAATAGGGAAATGTTTTACGATACCGAGAGAAATAAAAACAAATGCATACAATTAGTTTTGCATCTTGGTTGGAAAAAATCTTCCCTTTATATCAGCGTTCTTAATTATATGGCCACCACTGTATATAAACCTAAAATGAATATTCATTGATTTAGAAAAAAATTAAATACGTAGGTACACAGTACTTCATCTACAATCATTACTAATTTCTTAAGCAATCAATATTACGATATACTTTTGAAAATAGATTAATATAATCAAATAAAACCATTTTTTAACGGATTCTATCACGATTTATTTCATGTTATTTTATAATTTACATTGAACCCGAGGTTTCGGTTGCTTTTCAGCAGCCATGGTCACGGGGAGACTAAATATCTTTAGTCTTCCCGTTCGCGATAGAATCCGATAAAAAATAGTTTTATTTCAATGTATGACATTCGCGTAAACTTCCGACAATATCATAGATTAATATAATTTTTAAATATACTATTATGTGATATAAAAATTGGTTATGTATCATTATAACAAAAGGGAGGGTTTTGTGTTTTCACATCGATGGGCACTCCCGGAGTGCCACTGTTTTTTTTTACTTTTTTTGCTGGATTTTGAAAGCAGAAGACTATGAATGTCTTCTGCTTTTTCAGTAGGAGTACCAACATGGTGTGGAGTCGGTTGTAACGTGGATAAAGTCATTAACTACTCTGAATCTCTGATTGCAACCAACTACTACTGTTCAAGTACTTTATGAAAATAAGGGTAGTGTGATTTGTTTTTATAACAATGTTTATTTGGAATGAGTGCAAAACTGATTATATAATTCAATATCAAGTAATGTTTAATAATAAATAACAAAATATACAGTGAACTATTGATATAGAAAGTCAACACCCGAAACCATAATAGCTTGTAATTTCCGTTCTCTTACTATTGTGACATTTCTATCCCTAACTCCTGAAACCACAAATTTCCGCTGCCATTGAAACATGGAAAAAGGTGGGTTAATGTCAAGTCTCAATGAACTTCAAAAATCTTTATTTTTACCTTACTTTATTTTTCAATTAACTGAAGGTTGATTTTATCTTAACATTAAAACAGAAGTATTAAATTAATAAATAAAAAAAAAGTGGCCAAGTGCGAGTCGGACTCACCCATTAAGGGTTCCGTAGCAGCAAGTAACACGATAATGTTCTTTTTTTTAATTTTTATATTTGAGTTGATTGAATGAAAGGTAAATTGCGGTTTACGATTTATGACGTATTAAAAAAAAACTACTTACTAGATCTCGATCAAACCAATTATCGTTGGCAGTTTACATGGTAATGTACATCATATATTTTTTTTAGCTTTATCATTCTCTTATTTTAGAAGTTAAAGGGGGGGGGGGGACACATTTTACCACTTTGGAAGTGTCTCTCGCACAAACTATTCAGATTAGAAAAAAAAAAATTAGAAACCTCAATATCATTTTTGAAGACCTATCCATAGTATACCACACACGTATAGGTTAGATGAAAATATTTTATTTGAGGTTCAGTTCTAAGCATGGGGACCCCCAAAATTAATTGTTTTTTTTTCTATTTTTGTATGAAAATCTTAATGCGGTTCACAGAATACATCTACTTACCAAGTTTCAACAGCATAGTTCTTATAGTTTCGGAAAAAAGAGGCTGTGACATACGGACGGACAGACAGACAGACATGACGAATCTATAAGGGTTCCGATTTTTGCCATTTGGCAACGGAACCCTAAAAATAACTACTTTATATCATATCGTAGGTACAAAGTTTGACATTAAAATCACTTTTAAAGACATGAAGTGGACGCGCTCGTTACGAGCGTTTTATGTACTGTAATTTTTTTTAATTGTTTACGAAAAAATGCTACATTATAATTTAGTTAGATCCTTATTAAAATAAAATGAATAATGTCCTTAACATCATGACTAAACGTTTGTAAAAAGTCAAATTACTTATACAAATATTTAAAATAAAGTATATCAATTGAGACATTTTTGAAAACCATTTTCATTCTTCTCGTTGTTCTACGCTAAACCATAGTGCGACGGCCCAAACAATACTATTGCGCAAAATGGCATCCTTCAAAGTTCCTATATATTTAGTATCCAGGTCCACACACTTTCACTCCTGAGCAGCTAAATGTAATTGACCTACAGGTCCTTAGACTTAATTTAAATATCAAATGACTGCGCAAAAACCAAGTTTCCAATAGCTATCACACAAGTTTCGAAGTTATCAACGGAAAGCCTCAAACGCCGCGAATACTCTGAACTAGATGGTAATTATGTTTTTGTGCCGTTTGGGGTTAAGACGTTTGGGTCATGGGGCCCAAGTGACCGTTTTGTCTACAAAGACTCGGTAAACTGGCTGAGTGACGCTACAAGTGGTCAAAAGGGTTCACATTATCTTGCACAAAGAAGGAGCATTGTCATTCATTGTGGCCATACTATTAGCCTTCTGGGAACATTACCAGTCAGTGAAACTTCGACTATACAGATTTAATCCACGTGAGCTGTTAATCTTATTTCATTCTTATTTATTTGAGGAGAATTCCATTAATCTCTACGGATTATGACCTCGATACATTGTATTATCTGGTTGATTGCTATGGACGAAAATAACGCATAGAATTTAGCCGCGGTGGCAATCATCATCTTAGCGTTGATCCCAATAGTATCCGAAGTTTTCACCTCGGAGCCCGGGGACTGTTTACTCATTCTTCTCGTTTTGTTTTGACTTATACAGCTTTTACGGGAGCGACTGCCGTCTGACCTCCCAATGACGATGGTGGTAACCAAAAGTTTCAGGGTCAGGTATTTGATTTACTTCAGGTTGCGGGTTGAGTTCTTGTGTGCGGGATCACTTGTCCTAACGGCAGTACCGCCCCCCGGTGGCTGTGACTCTCCTGTGTTACCATATCCTAAATATCCGTATTGACCTAGATTTTAATGCAATTTTTGTGGGTAAGTTTTTTTAACTTTTTTTTTAAGAGGAATTACATAAACAGAATCTAATATTTGATACCTATATAAACTTTCACGGATCGGACACTACTTTTATTACATATTGTAAAAGATAATATAATACATGAGAGAGCTCGTTCATGTTAATAAAAAATTTTGTTAATTTCATATACTTAGTTCAACAGGACGTGACCAACTAAGCATTTTTCCCCACATTGTAAATAGTTTAATCCTTTGTTATTATTTAGTTTAAAAAGTTTAATATTCTTATGTAAAACCAGTCAGTCTACGAGTTAGTAATAAACCAATATTAACGTAACTTGTCTATCAATGTGAAACCGCAATAGAGTTCTATTTTTGTGACAAAACTTCTCTGCCTGTCTTTCCACAAAATACCTGAAAATGAAATGTCATATTATTTATAAGTAAATGGAATTTACATTAATTGTATTTATGAAAGTCGACAAAGTACAAGACAACTGTTTTGGTTAACAGACATGTATTTGACTTCCATCATGATGAATATTAATGATGCAATGTCATGACAGATAGCTGGCAACACTCATACATGTCAAACTTATATTTTATAGCTCCGTATTTTTAATGTAAATTAAAATAAATAAACTGGTTAATACATTGTAAAATCCGATTAAATATATAGAACTAGTGTTTTAAATGCCTATATAAGTTTTGTGCGCCTCAATTTTGTGTTTTTTGAAAGGAAATAGTATTCAAAGTTGATAACAAGCGGGTAGGTACCGGTTGTTTTTATCACAAGTTTAAAAGGTAAGAACAGTGATTTTATACTCATTTCACTGCTTATTTTACTATTTCAAGTCTTTGAATATTGTTTTATTCAACTTTTGGCCACTATAAACACTCCGGAATAGTCAAACAATTGATAAACTTGTGTTTACTTGAATAGGTTATTTCTTAGTTAATCAGCTACTGGTGTTCATTATCCTCCCTATTATACTTAAATAAGTGCCTATTGCGTCAATATGTCTACGTCCACGCGAGCTGCGACACGAGCTGCGACTGCCCGTCAATTACAAATGCAGTTGAAAGAAGCCCTATTACAACTTAAAGTGGAAAAGAAAGAAAATGAGCAATTAATAATAGAAAGGGAAGATAATGAACGTGAATATGAATTAATGCGTAACAAGAACATCAGCTTGGAACAAAAGCTGTCTGAAAGCCAAGTTACTCGGGATGAGTTGAGCGAGCAACTTTACCAGCTGCAAATAGAAATTGAATTTTTCCGCCAATGCGGTGATACGTTTGAGCAAACCCTCAGGCGTAACACCCAGCTAAAAAATGAGCTGGGGGAGGCATACAGGCTTATTAGTAGCTACGAGCGGGATGCCCAATCGCGCCAGTTAGCAGAGGTGTCCAACCTCTACACCGAACTCCTTGAAAGCACCTGTGTGCCTGCCTCAGCCAATTCATCTGTGATTGATCTCACAAATGATAGTAGGTGTATGAAGTTGCCTAAACAGATTAGCCACAATAAAATCAAAAATAAATTAAAAATAAACAAAAAAATTAATTAAATTAATCTAAAGATGAAGTCTTGTTTGACAAATACTAGAAACTTAAATTCACAACTCCAATCTGACCTAGATATGTGTAGTAGGCAGTTGGTTATATGTAGTAATCAGTTGGCGGAGAGTCAGGTGGCTCATGATGTTGGGAGGGTCAGGCTAGAATCACACATGAAGCAATTGCAGGAGGATTATGCAAGTTTATTCTCTAAATATGACCTCCAAAGGAAACAGAATACTGAATACATGTTGGCTTTGGAAAAATTGATTGATGACAGCAGGCACAACCAAGAATTACTTGATTCATTAACTCGACAGTGCAGCTCTGGGCAGATCAACCAACCCCCTGTCAATGACTCCATACCGGCTCTCTCTACTTGTGGCAGTATTCTGGAGACTGCATCTGATTCTTCTGACAACATTGAGCCGCCTAGTAATACAATGGTATTTTCTGACAGTGTGGGTCGCAATATGGGCTACATGTTTAGTGAATATTTAAAAAACTGTATTCATTATTCCCTACCCAATGCAACTTACACTCAAATTATAGATAAAATTGTGTCTTCCAAGCATAATAGTAATTCCACTATTGTATTACTGGTAGGTGAGAGTAACAAAGTAGGCAAGAAAGAATTATTATACTGTATAGAATGCCTAAGTAAATTAAGAGTATTTAAAATTATATTATGTGCATTTCCATATGTGTGTTGCCAGCCCTCATCTCATAATAAAAAGATACACTATTTGAATAATTTTATTCATACTCTGACATGTCGTCATAGTGACACTTTTATATTTTTTGACACTAATAATTTTATTAGTAATTATTGTTTTAAGACTAAAGATAGTATTTATCTTACAAAGTATGACAAGTATAAAATTGCTACATTGGTAGCAAATAATATTAAGTTTTGGACGAGTTTACATTGTAAACAAAGTAATAACCTGATATCTACAGACTTGCCAGGTACTTGTAGTGGTAATTCTGTATTTTTAACTGATAGTAATAATTTAAACTAAGTGTTCAGACAACAGGAATACCAGAGCTAAAGATAGCTCATCAAAACATACAAGGTCTTCCCGGCAAGGAATTAGTAATTGAATTATTTCTAGAGAAATTAAATGTGGATAATTTGTGTTTGACTGAGCATTGGCTCAAGGAGAGTGAGATGATGTTCAGTATAGACAATTACAATATTGTAAGTTGCTTTAACAGGAAGTCTGCTATCAGAGGTGGCTCCATGGTCTTAATAAAAAATGGTCTCCGTAGTAAAGAGCGGATTGACATTGTTAGACTTTCTGTTGAGCGATGTGCTGAGGTGGCCTGTACCGAGCTTGATAGTTATATAGTAGTCTGCGTATACAGTCCACCTAGTAGTGATTTTGGAACGTTTATTGGGGTCATGGACCAAATTCTTGGGATAGCATCAAGCAACAAAAAGAATCTAATAGTGTGTGGAGACTTTAATATAAACATATTGGAACAGTGTAGGAAAAGTACCCAATTTTTAAACATGTTCAAGAGTTATAATCTTGAAAATATATTTTGTGAACCAACTGGAATCACTGCTACAACTGCCAGTTGTTTAGATAATTTTTTTAGTGACAGTGTATACTCAAGTAAGTCTGTAATAAGTGCGTTGCCCTCAGATCACTGTGGTCAAATAGTATCGTTTTCCAAGGGAAATAATAATCAACCTAAAGAGAAAATTATGTGTAGGCCCATAACCTCTAACAAAATTAGAGAATTCAAAAACTTGTTAGAGAACAAGCTTAATACTGTAGCTTACCTAGGCAATAATCCTGATGTTCATTACAATAGTTTATTTAGTACATTAACTAACTCTTTTTCACATACATTCAAACAAAAATGTAAAAAGCACAGTACTAAATCTAAATTCTGTGAATGGGCTACTGTAGGTATATATAAGAGTAGACGAACGCTATTCGATTTATACGCCCAAAAGCAGTACAATTTTGACGGTGGTTTCATTGACTATGTTAAAAACTACTCCAAGTTATTCAAAAAAGTATGTAGACAAGCAAAAGCCATTCACATTAAAAGGAAAATACTTGAGGCTCCTAATAAAATGAAGGAAACTTGGAAAGTTATTCACAAAGAGTCTGGTAAATGTAAAATGAGGGATAGTATTACTAAAATTAAATTAGAAAACAGGGATATAACCTCTCCAAAAGATATTGTAAATGCGTTTGAGGATTATTTTACTAATATTCCATTGAAACTCACATCCTCTATTAATTCTAACGCTCAAAGTGCCGAGAGTGCCCTTCTTGAGAGTAATATCAGTTCTTCCAAATTTAACTTCAAACATATTGACCCCATTGACATATTAAAAGTATTTAAAAATCTCAAAATGAAAAAGTCTAAAGATTACTGGGGCATGTCAGTTACTTTAATTAGTCATGTAATTAATATCATTGCACCTGATTTAGCACTCATTTTTAATGAATGTATAGATGAAGGCACATTTCCTAATTTAATGAAACATAGTAAAATAATACCACTATTTAAGAAAGGATCTAAGTCAGAACTTGGAAACTACCGCCCTATCTCTATTTTGCCAGCTTTGAGTAAGGTGTTTGAAAGAGTGATGCTCAATCAAATGCAACTACATTTCAAAACCAACAATCTTTTCCACAGCCAACAGTATGGCTTTACTGGCGGGAAATCTACCACCGATGCGGGAGTTAGCCTAGTTAACTTAATTTACGACGCTTGGGAGGGATCGCAGGATGCTATTGGGGTATTCTGTGATCTTTCTAAGGCGTTTGATTGTGTTGACCATCAGACACTTTTGCTCAAGTTACGTCGGTACGGTTTTGACAAAAAATCCACAGAATTAGTAGAATCTTATTTAACAGATAGACTACAGACTGTTGATGTGAATAACGTTAAGTCAAATGGATCAAACTTAAAAATAGGTGTACCCCAGGGATCAATCCTAGGACCTTTTCTCTTCTTGGTTTACATCAATGACCTGCCTAATATAATTGAAGCACAAGCTGGCATAGTATTGTTTGCGGATGATACGTCGCTAATATTCAAAGTGGATCGGCGTAATACAAATGCAAATAATGTTAATAATATTTTGAACGCCATTTCAAATTGGTTTTCTGCAAACAACCTATTGTTGAATGCAGAAAAGACCAAATGCATTAGGTTTACACTGCCTAATGTGAGGCAAACACACGTTGATATCATGCTGGGGGGGCAAAGGTTGGAATTTGTAAATAGCACTACCTTTCTAGGAATTACAATGGATTCGAAATTGCAATGGGGTGACCATGTCACTATTTTGGCCAATAAACTCAGCTCTGCTGCTTACGCTGTCAGACAGATTAGGCGGTTGACAGATGAATCTACTGCTAGGCTGGTATACTTTAGTTACTTCCATAGTCTGATGTCCTATGGAATACTACTTTGGGGGAATGCAGCAGATTTAGAAACTAACTTTATATTACAAAAAAGGGCAATTCGTGCCATTTATTGTTTAGTTAAGAGAGATTCTCTTAGGGAACGATTCAAAAATATTAATATTTTAACTGTAGCTTCCCAATATATATTCGAGAACTTACTGTATGTCAGGAAAAATATTTCCAATTTTACAAAAGTAAGTGACATTACAGACAGAAATCTGCGCAATAAAAATAAACTGATCCTTCCATGTTATCGGCTCAGCAAAGTTAGTGATTCTTTTAGGGGGGAAGGTATACGCTTTTATAATAAATTACCTGAATCGGTCCTTGGTATGCCTGACAATAAATTTAAAACCTTTGTTAAGACCACCTTATGTAAAAAAGCATACTATAGGCCAGATGATTACCTTAAAGACAAAAATGTCTGGCTTGAGCATGGTGCAGGCCCCTCTTAATGCTACAACTACAGCATAATATTGTAGGCAACCTTTTTTTTTTTTTTTACCATATTTTAACTTTTTTAAATTATTTCAACGTTTAACTTAGGTTAAATTTTTATTTTAACTTATGTTTTTTTTTATATACCTTTATTTATCTTGACACGAGACAAAAATGTACATTCGTCCATATTTAGTCTTAAGAAATCACTATTTATAATATGACGTCTCGAAAATGCCGCAGTGGAGTTTGTTGCGCCGTTTCTTCTCCACTAGGGCCTAGGAAGCGGTGGTAAACTTAGTTTTAAGCAGATTTTGACGTCAAAAAGATGTAATTACGTTGCACTATTTTGAAAAATAAAGACTTTGACTTTGACATAGGTGGTAGAGTCAAGCAACAGTCATTTTGGCCGTTGCATGAATGGGCCGACTCGACCGGGGAAGCACCACCCTCTCACAGAATATCGACGCCAAGTAACAGTATTTGAACTGTTGCGTTCCGTTTGGTGAGTGAGAGTGCCGGAGCCCAAACTCCTTTCCCATCCCCTCCCAAACTCCTTTCCCATCCCCTTTCCTTTACAGGGTCGGCAGCGGGAGTGTGACGCCACTTGTGTTGCACACGTCCATAGGCCGCGGTAACCGCTTCCCATCAGGTGGGCCGTGTGCTTGCCGGCCAACTTAGTGGTATAAAAAAAATGCAATGAAATTGTGAAGCAATTAGTATACTAACTTTTCCTATAGACTTAGTTCGGAGAAAGTGTCCTGTATGTTCCCTTTTTCCGAACTAAATCTAATAATACAGATATTAAAAATATCAAACCAATAGGGATTCGCTTTCTGCAAATTGTGAAATAAATGCCTGTTTTGATTGTATACTGTTTCTGCTCTATATATTTTGGGTGCTTTCACTTTGACCAACAAAACCCCCCGCCCAGCACGTTAAATATTGTTGCGGTAAAAGTACCTTAGTGCGTGAGTCCAACCGATTTTTTATTTCAAACTCTTGACTTATTATTCTGAGAAAATAGCGGCTATCAGTATAAACGACCTACTTTATTCAGGGATTTGAGCCTGTATATTGTCTGCTACAGCAAACTTAGTGATCAGGCGCTATTTTAGAGCCGTGATAAGTTTGTTTCCTTTATTATAAGATATATTTTTGTGAAAGTTAGTAGTTGTCCCGCACGGCTTCACCCGTGGCATACTTCGCTCCGTGGCATCTATTTATCAAAACATGGATGTAAATCTCTTCTTTCAAAGAAAAAAAAAATTTTCTCTCCTTAAGAACCATCCTCGAACTTCAAGGAATATTAAAAAAAAAGAATTAGCGAAAGCGGTTCAGCTGCTCTCGAGATTTGCGCTTAGCAACACATTCAGCGGTTAATTTTTATATTATAGATATTACCTAACAAAAAAAAATTGAATTGGGCACTCGACCATCACACATCACACCTAACAGGTTCTCAAAGTTTAACAACAATGCTTATTTAGTATTGTGTTTCTGCGGGTGAGTAGGGTTGTCAGGGCGTTTTGGAAAGGAAGGTCAGCATCATGTGTGAGTGACATCTTAGGCACTGTATACATAAATATATCCCTCCCTCCTACCCTACATACCTATGGACTGCCTCACGTTTCGACTAGATTTCGCTTGCCGTTGTCACAGGTAACATGCCAATATATAACACGTAAACCATGATCACGTCGATTATCATAACCATAAGATATGCATACTGTCTTATCATGCTAATTACTGCTTACGAATGAGGTTTCATGCCAACTGTTAGCAACATTAATAAAAAATAGCATTTGAATCGATCAGTATAACGGGGAATAGAGGAAAAATAAAAGTTTGGACAATATGTTTTATTCTATTTCAATGTGTGAGCTAAAAACCTTTATCTCCAAACTAGAGAGTAGTTTGGAGATAAAGATACTTTAGTTTAAACACATATAGGGAATAGAATTTACAGATCTAAATAAACAAGATTTATTGAGCCCTGGGGCAAAGGTCCGCTCTCCTACTCTTCCCTAATTTGGCCTACTTGACTCTTACGGGCGACTGCCCTCGATCCCCAAGAGGGAAGCTAGCACCAGAGCATCGACTGTCATTCAGAAGGTTCATTGCAGGTGAGGTTGACTGAGGCCCCAAAAATCATAGTATGACCCCATACACCCATTTGTTGAATATATTAAAAGAACAACCCGACCTTGCTTCGCTTCGGTTTATATGAGTTTTTGGGGTTATTTAAAGTTCTTTTGGCGTGTTAGGGAAAAGTGATGAGATTTTTTTTTCGATGCACGCGCACACCTTCACGAAAAACCGACACCATGAAGTTACCTAGAAAACCCTGAAGTTAGCTACTCAACAATTTACTTTGAGTAACTTCGTAGAATTTGAGGTTAGTTGACGGTACACATTACATCATAAACTAAAATAATTTTTCACATTACTATTTCTACAAACGTAAGATTTTTATTTTTTAACTCAGGCTATCGTAATTTACACATAATATATAGTCTATATCCATCAAGGATAATCTAACTTTCGAATGGTGAAAGATTTTTTTCAAAAAGTGCAGTGGTTCCGAAGATTTCCCTAAACATACGCGTATAAACAAACTCATTAATTTCGGCCTCGCTCTACATAATTGAGCGAAGCTCGTCAGAGCTTTGCTCTCTTTCAGACGACTCATGTATTTCGTTAGACCATCTTCTCCTCCCAAACGGCTGAACGGATTCCAATGAAATTTCACACAAGCCAAGATGTTACTGATAGAAAGGACATAGGCTATGTAATAAAAATAAAAATTCATGTGTACAACTGAGGAATAATCATCGAACAAAATTTTCAAAATCTGATTTCTCAATGAACAAAAAAGCCTCATTCACGCAATTAGTACTAAATCAAGTAATTTATTCATATACACAAGACAACAAAAGAAAAACGAAAATCGAACTAGCCATTGAGGAATTATCACCGTTAGAAAAAGTCTTGGGTGTTGAATTGTTTCGCTCAATTTTTGCAACAGCAGAATGAATTGCAGACGTAGTATTAGTATAGATATTAGAGACAATAATTTAAAAAAAAACTTTGTCACTATGCTCTAGCATCATTTAAAACAAGCTTCTATTTTATTTTCATTACTGTTAAAACAGCGGTTGTTTATGGATATCTAATTATCAGAGAGCAACGTCCACAGAAGGAATAAACGGAACAGATTTTCATAAAATTAGACAGGCTTTCCTCGTCATTTGCTCGTTTTATTCGCAATCTTTATGCTTTATTATACCCAGCTTAGATGTTCGTTCGGGCGTTCCTCATTTAATTAGTAGGTTGGGTAACTCTTGTACCTAACTATAAAATATTGTGCATGGAACCATGTTTTAGAGTCCGTTGCGGTTTTTGTTATTGCGAATACACAATTTTTAATACTGAGAAGAAAGCGCAATTAATTTCTAACCAAGTACTTAAGTTAATAATGTTCTCTATATTGACTGTCGAATTCCAATAGGAGTGAATTTTTTCACCACTACATCTTTGTACCAAATCCTCACCCTTGAAATGAGAGGGTTTCTGCAGGTGAAAAAAAAGGAAAAAGGGGGTATGGTAATCTATTTCGAAGGTTCTGCTTATTGTTAATAACCTAGTTACAAGAATGTGTGGTAACTGTATTTACAGAATAGCCGATCCTCGCAGCTCCGCTCACACTCAGATCGGTTATCATTTTTTGGTCAAATCTCAGGTTCTACCTACTTAACGAATTGCAATCAAACATGCGGTAGATTTTAAGTCTAAGCAAGACCTTTCTAATACAAAAACTGCATCATAATCCGCTCTGTAGTTTTTGCGTTCATTGCGAACAAACAGACAAGAATGCCAAAAATATATTTTTTGTTTTTTGAATCGTTCATTTAACATTACCTAAATATTTTTTAAATATGATTATGACCAAAAAACGATAACAGACCTCCGCGTGGGTTCAGCCGCGGGCATCAGCTAGTGACTAATACGCCTACAAATACGAAGATGGATGTACCTATCAGCTTCGTAACTAATAATATAACGTATCTAAGCGCACGGTAGTGCGCAGGCCAAGTTCCAGCAACAGGCCGCGCGCATGCCGTGCACTATTTGCACGAACCGTTTCGACCCAGTTTTGACCCCCCTGTAGCTCAGTGCCTATTGCAAGTACAGAGATAAAATTGTACCTACGTAATTATTTACTAGTACTAAAGCAGTATGCCAAATTTCATAGATATAGCTTCAGTAGATCCAGAAATATGACCCTGTGAATTTAGCAAATTTTGGCACTGACTGACTCACTCACTGACCGGTAATCAAAACCTTTAGGCCACTTTCAATTGTCCTAGCGCTATGAAATTTGGCACACAGGTCGTGTGTTATATTTTGATTTACAAAAAATTAAGAAATTTAAGAAATCGGTCCAGGGTAAGTTGACTCAATCTAATATCGAATTTTTAATAAAAATATTTATGAACCAGTGATACAATGTATTCAAATGAGTCTCGGTAACTTAAAATAAATGATTTATTATTATTAATGAGAATACGATGAGGTGGGAGGGAGAGGGGGCGGAGGTATAAAATATTGTCATGTATACATAATGCACAGCTTATTAAATACTGCTTACCTAAAAAATCAGGCTTCTATTGTTATAAATCACTTTCGAAAATCAATAGCCGGGTACGGTAGGTACGTACTTACACCCGAGCGCCCTCAGCCCCTGGAAGGGGTGTGCGAGAGTCACCTTCGAGGCCTTCCACTTCGGCGGTGCCGGAGCCGAGCGGTGGGACGCGGTCTCTCTTGGAGAAACTCCAGAGGGTGACCGCGTCGTTCCGGGGGTCCCCAAGCCCCGAACAAGAGGCGATGTTGAATATAGTGTTCTACATCGCCTCCGAGAATGAGGCCCTCGCGGAACAGCTGGCCGAGTCCCGTCGGGAGACAGCAGGGCTCACTGCAGCCCTAGAGGAGTTGAAGAGGGTGGTGGCGAGTTCGGCGCAACCGGTGCCACAAGCGCAATTGGCGCAGCCGGAGCAGCCGGCGCGGGTGACGCGATCGACACGGTCGACGCAGCCGGCACAGTCAACGCAGTCGTCGCAGGCGGAGCAACCGGTGCGATCGGTGCCGGCCCAATCACCGGAGGAGCCCAGGGTGATGGCTACTCGTGCGCTGGAGGAGCGGATGATGAGTCGGATGGAGACCTTAGTGGACTCCATCCGTCGTCCGCCCCTGGCGTCGCCGGTGGCCAGCTATGTGGCTGCAACCCAGAAGGGCCCCACCCGCCCGGCTGCAGGTGCATACCTGCCGAAGCCGGCTCCTCGGCTCCCTCCCACTCAGGGGAAGGGGAAAGGCAAAGGCAAGGGGAAGACGTCCCCAGCCCTGGCCCCAGCCCCAGCCCTAGCCGTCGCTCCGGCTACCTCCACCCCATTGGAAGGGGGCTGGGAGGTGGCTGGAGCCAATAAAAGCAGGCGGAAGGCCGCCAAGAAGGCCAGGAGGGCCGCGGCTCGGCGAAGGCAGCGCCGGGGAAGCTCCGTGCCCCTCGAACTACGGCCGTCGTCGGCACTCTGACGGCGGAGGCAGCGTCGAGGGGCATGGGGTATGCCGAGGTGTTGGCCAAAGTAAAGGCCAACGTCGACTTGAAGGCCCTCGAGATCCCGGGTGTCCGGTGCAAGAGCACACGGACGGGAGCCCGGCTTCTCGAGGTCCCCGGCGCCGCCAGTGGCCCCAAGGCCGACGCCCTAGCGGCTCGGCTAAGGGAGTCGCTAGATGCAGCCGACGTCCGGGTGTCCAGGCCCATTAAATGCGCAGAAATGCGCATTACGGTCCTGGACGACTCCGTCACGGCAGAAGAGCTCAGGCTCTCCGTGGCGGAGGCCGGGGACTGCTCCCCGGACACAGTCAAGGCCGGAGCGATACGCTTCGGCCGCGGTGGACAGGGGGCAGCAGTTGTCGGCTGCCCTATCGCGGCGGCCCAAAAGGTCGCTGACGGGTGGAGCCTCCTGGTAGGAGGCTTCCTGAGGGCGCAGGTACGGCTTCTGCAGGCCCGACTGGCCAGGTGCTTCAGGTGCCTGTCGGTGGGCCATGTGGGGGTGCACTGCACGGCGGAAGTGACGGCGGGTGACCGTTGCTTCCGCTGTGGCCAGCCCGGTCACAAAGCCGGCACGTGTGGCGCCCCGCTGCACTGTTTTAGGTGTGCAGCGGGAGGCAAGCCGGCTGACCACAGGGTTGGCAGCAAGGTCTGCGCCGGAGGGGAGCCGAAGCCGGTAGGCCGGCCTTCCGCCTCCAGTTCACAGCGGGATGCGGAGATGGGGTTCCATAATGAATCCTCAGGTGCAGGTGCATCCTGCAGGTGAACGTTGGCCACGGTGCCCATGCTCAGGACCTTCTGCTCCAGAGCATGGCACAGTGGGCCATAAATGTCGCCGCTGTCGCCGACCCATACACCTACCGGTTCCTCGGGCCTACCTGGGAAACCGCGCTGGATGGGACGGCGGCACTGGTGCACAATCCCGCCGCCGGCAGCCCCCCCCCTTGCCGTCGTTGCAAGAGGACCTGGCTGCGTGGCGGCGGTGGTTGGGGAAATAGCAGTCGTGGCTGCTTACTTCACGCCGAGCCGAGACATAGCTGTTTATGAGCAATGGCTCCGTCAGCTGGCAGTCGTCGTCAATGCCTGCCACCCGCGCCCGGTCCTTGTGCTCGGGGACTTCAACGCCTGGTCGTTGGCGTGGAGTTCCCGTCACGATAGGGGCCCGGCGGGGGATAGAGGCAGGGCACTGGAGGACTGGGCCGAAGGACTCGGCCTAGACTTCCTAAATCGGGGAGCCGTGGACACGTTCGCGCCAGATCAATCGTGGACATCTCGTTCGCGAGCCCCTCGTTGACGCGACGTGTTCAGGGCTGGCGTGTCGTTTTGGGGGAGGAGACAAGGCCCCTGCGCCGGACAGGCCTGTCAACGTAGACGATGAGGCGGAGTGGTTCCGGGAGGCCATGACCCGTGTCTGCGACGCGGCGATGCCTAGGGCTCCGCCCTATAATTCGAGGGGTCAGGTCTACTGGTGGTCGTCGGAGATCGCGAAGCTCAGACGGGCCTGCGTGATCACGCACCGCCGGTGGGCCCGATCCCGTAGGAGGCGTCGCCGCCCCGCAGATGCGGAGGCCCGAGGGGCGGAGTTGTACGAGGGATACAGGGAGGCCTGAGGTGCCCTCCGAGCAGAGATAAGGCGGGCCAAAAAGGCGGCCCGCTGCGAACTGCTGGAGACGCTGGAGCGGGACTCTTGGGGGTGGCCCTACCTAATGGTAAGGGGAAACCTGCGCCCCAAGGCCCCGCCGTTGACCCAGTGTCTCCAGCCGGAGCTGCTCGGAGGAGTTGTTAGCTCCCTGTTCCCAGCGAGAGCGGTGGAACATGTTCCACCGCAGATGACTCCGCCTCGGTTGCCAATGGTGCCCGACGTGGTTGACGACGACGTGCCCGAGGTCACTTGGGTAGAACTAGAGCTGGCGGTGAGAAGGCTGAGAGCCAAACGTACCGCCCCAGGACCCGACGGCATTCCAGGCCGAGCGTGGGTCCTAGCTCTAGTCGCCGACGCTCTCGAGCCCCGACTGAGAGGGCTTTTCAGCGCATGTTTGGAGCGGGGCCAGTTTCCGAAATTGTGGAAGACGGGGAAACTGGTCCTCATCCGAAAGGATCACCAGGGCGCCTAGCGGACTCGCCGTCCGCCTACCGGCCCATAGTGTTGCTCGACGAGGTGTGCAAGCTCTTTGAAAGAGTAATTGTGAAGCGCCTCGTCGAGCACCTCTCAAGAGTGGGGCCGGACCTGGCGGATGGCCAATATGGTTTCCGCCAGAGGCGCTCCACCGTGGATGCCATCATGCGCGTGAGGGCTCTGGCGGAGGATGCAGTAGCCCGGGGTGAGGTGATGTTGGCGGTGTCCCTGGACATCGCCAACGCGTTCAACACCTTGCCCTGGAGTTGCATTAGGGAGGCGCTCGTGTATCACGAAGTGCCTCTCTACCTCCGCCGCATAGTCGGGGCGTATTTGACGGAGAGAGCCGTCTTCTACCCAACCATGACCGGTCTCGGCCGGCGTGAGATATCGTGCGGTGTTCCGCAGGGATCGGTAGTGGGGCCGCTCCTGTGGAACATCGCATACGACTGGGTGCTTCGCGGTGAGCTCGCAGACGGTGCCGCCGTCACGTGCTACGCGGACGACACGCTCGTGACGGCGTGCGGAGCGACGTACCGCGAAGCGACCCTGAAGGCCACGACCGCGGTTGCCCAAGTCGTGGAGCGGATCCGGCGGCTGGGTCTCGAGATGGCTCTGCATAAAACCGAGGCCCTGTTCTTTTATGGGCCTCGGAGCAAGCCACCTGAGGGATCCAGTCTCATCGTGGGAGGTAATCGCATCGGCATCAAGCCCCAAATGGAATATTTGGGGCTCGTGCTCGACGGCCGATGGGACTTCGGAGAGCACATCCGAAGTCTGGCCCCCAAACTGAAGGGCACAGCTCTCGCTCTGGCGCGGCTGCTGCCCAACATGAAGGGGCCCGATGACTCCTGCAGGAGACTCTACGCGGGGATCGTGCGGTCCATGGCCCTGTATGGGTGCCCAATATGGGCGGGGAGGCCCTGAAGGTCGGAAGTGTGCGGATGCTGCGCGCTCCGCAGCGAGTGATGGCCATCAGGGTCATCCGCGGGTACCGCACGATCTCCTTCGAGGCGGCGAGTCTCCTTGCCGGAACTCCGCCATGGGACCTGGAGGCGAGAGCCCTCTCGCAACTGTACCAGTGGCGAAAGGAGGCGCGGGAGCAGGGACTGAACCCCGAGCATCGAGAAATCGAGGCCGTGCAGTCTCAGCTCCGCCAGGCCATCGTGGTGGAGTGGAAGGAACGACTTGGGCGACCAAGCGCAGGGCACGCCGCAATAGCGGCGGTAAGGCCCATCATGGAGGATTGGCTAGAGAGGCGACACGGAAGCCTCTCGTACTGACTGACGCAGGTGATCTCCGGTAAGGGGTGCTTCGGGGACCACCTGCATCGTATCAGGAAGGAGCCAACGCCTGAGTGTCATCACTGTGACGCGAGCGAGGACTCAGGGCTGCACACGCTGGCGGACTGCCCGGCGTGGGAGGCGCCGAGGCGTGACCTCGTGGTAGCCATCGGGGTGGGAGTCCTCTCGCTCGGCAGCATGATTGCGGCAATGGTGCGGAGCGCGAGCGCGTGGGCCGCCGCCACCTCCTTCAAGGAGATGGCGGAGCGCGCCCGGGAGAGGTTCAGAACTCTCCCGGCCCGCCGAGCCCGCAACATGCTCGCCGCGCGTCGCAGGTGACTCGGGCGCTGGAGGTCGCTCAACGACCTCCGTCCTCCATGAGCGCAGGCCTGGGGGTGGCAGGTGAGGCCGCCTGTCACCCCAGCAGAAGCAGGCCGGGACGGTGGGGCGACTAGCGCCCCTCCCCCAAATCGGTCATCTCAATTTCGGTCATCTGACCGAAATTCACTTTACCATACACCCAACTTAAAATATGGTATAGTTGTGAAAATACGTAGGTACTTGGTTAAAATATTTAAAATTATAATACTTCTAAATTTGAACTTGGCAGGTTTTTGTGCTATACGTAACACTTGATTAATGGTATAATTAAATTTATTATTTATATAATTAAATTAACCTGCCAAGTTACATACAAGGTTATTTTCAATTGACTGATTTAACTCGATAAGAGTAACACAACTCAGTAATAATTTTATCCGTAATTATTACCAGCAACCAGATTTATATAACAGGATACGGGTGTTTACCTGTTACCCTGCTAGCCGGTACATCTGCTGGTTAACGGACCTGGAGCCTGGCTCTGGCGTAGGCTTTCTTCTCAGGGTCCCAACCCTGAGAAGAAAGCCTACGTCAGACGGTAGTTGGTCCAATAAAAGCCAAGAAAAAACAAATCGAAAGGACGAGAAAGAGTAAGCGGACTCCGGGGTCCGAAGCGTTCATCATTATTAACCATGTTTCTGGCTATGGAAATATTATGAACATTTATTTTCATAAATCAAGAAAACCTTAAAGTTGTAGTGCGTCCCTTCTCAGACTTATAAATTGTAAAGACAATAATTATGTCATTGACGATGTGGGTTGCACCCTAAAGTTAGTACAGTAAGATATCCTTGTCCAGTCCGTTACCCGAATGTCTTCACACCTAATGAGTAGCTAAACTTACAACATAAACAATATTATCACTGTAGACTGTCAGACGATGACGGTAGTTAAATAGATACTGTGCTCATGTAGTTCATTATTTATTTGTAGTTGTCACTGTGAATAGTTCATTATTCCCAGGTAATAAGAGGGAATCTTCATAGTTATATCTACCTACATTGCAGCTATATCTACATAATTCCATAAGCAAAGTATAATAACATCACTATAGTTTACGCAGTCACTTACAGAACGCAATTCAGAGAGCCAAGTCAAAGAGTTATTAGAGTAGTTTACGGTTCTCCCTTTGCAATGGGCAAGTTTAATATTACGAGAAGAGAATTGCAAACAATACGGGTCTGTTTAAGAGAACACTAATTCAATTTCGCAAACTTGAACCAACCATTTTAACCGAGATCAAGAAACTGATGTGATCAAAGGAATAATCGTTTTCAGATACGTGGTTGTTGTGTTTAGGGGACGTTTATCATAATACGTTTCGGTTATATAAGTATTCAATGTACTAAATCGAAGACACAATTAATCGAGAAGATCTTAAAGAAAGTTAAAAACATGGAATGTTTTTTGTTTTTTTAATACTTAATAAGTTATCACTGTAGTCTATCTTCATCTTTCTTAATAATTCATACAAACATACATAGTTACCTGTCTTTCCTAATTAGACTTTATGTCGGTATGTATGAATATGAGGAAAGCCTATACCAGCAGGCCTACCATGAACCGTACATCCGCAATTGCGGTATGAAACTTCGGGCCGTCGTCGGTACCATGAAACGCACTTATCCCGCAATCGGGCCCGAAAACATTCGGTCTACCATGAAACAACCTGAAACCACTAAATTCTGAATATTGAAAGTCCGCCAAAAAAAAACATCAAAATGAAAACACGATACTTATACGACTTATTTCAAAAGGTCAAATTGTTATGTATTATCCAATACAAGAGAAGGTATTTTTAAATTTGTTGGTTTAAAATAGTTCATATTTACATAACATAACATAACATAACTTCACGCCTGTATCCCCGAAGGGGTAGGCAGAGGTGTATTATACACCCACGATTCGCCAGTTATGTTAAGGTTCCAATGTAATAGGGTTCGAGCCTATTGCCATCTACCGGGCACATTATTAAGCGTGCGATAATTAACATTTATTAATGCACACTTAACTACGAAAAGTCAGTGGTGTGTGCCTGGGGCGACTGGGGATCGAACTCGAGACCTCGTCTCAGCAGTCCGTTACGTACGCCACTGGGCTATCGCCGCTTTTTTTTTCATATTTAATAGAAATGTTTGATTCACTCCCGAACATACTTTAGGGGCACGACTGAAAGAACGAAATCCGAAGTAACTTCATGGTACCTTTTTGTTTTTTTTTTTTGTGCGGAAATCCCTTCGTATACCCCCCGCCGGCCAGCGGGGGAGGTTATGTCGGGCTTGAGCCGACTAAAACCGCACGCCGTCTCGGGTCTAGACGCCGGGGTGTAAGGTTACCCATAGAGCATATCCCTCGCACTCCGACTGACCCTGGGCCATTCGCAGTGTCCCCTCTGATAACAGCAGAGCCGTACCTGGAGCGACCACGCCTCCCCGCGGGCCTTGCAGGCCCGCCATACCCCGACCCCCTCGTGCAATGGGATCAGCTAGCCCTGAAAAGGGCCGGTTGGTCAGACTCTTGGCCGTTGACGTTGACGCAAGCTACTCCAGAGTAGCAATCAATGATGAGTCATCGCCCACGTTGCCCAGGGTGCACCAAACTTGGAGGTGATCCAACCAGTCGCACCCCAACTTCATGGTACCTAAATGACACTTCTTTCTTTCTTCTTTCGTTCGTGTTTCGTGCGGACCCGCAATTGCGGATGTATATTTCATGGCTACAGAGCCTCCAGTAGATGTGCCGGCTAGCAGGTGAAATTGGCTTGGGCCTCGAAGATCGTAGCGGGACCTGTATACGCAACGAATAAAAAATTGCAGTAAATAAATCTTCCTAATTATAATTCTACGGCAGTATGTACGAACTATGAGTAAGTACGTAATATGTACCTATCATTAAACGGCCCATGCAACTGCACCTCGCAGCCTAGCAAACAGAAATGTGCGGAGTGGAATGTGCTCTATTAACCCAGTTTCAAAGATCCAGTGAAATATTGGAAAGAGTTTTTATTTTCCATACCGATTTGAAACGGGAAATAGCACTACCACGTTTTTACAATATTTATTTGTTGGATTGGGAAATGAGAAATAAAAATTAATTTAAGTTGAGTTTGTGGTGTCATTCTTACATCAAAATCATCGAAGAATATGTGTGTGTGTGTGTGTTAAAGCTTATTGCATAAAGATAAAACATCTTAGGTACCTTTTTTTTTTCTTTTTTTATCGTGCGGAAATCCCTTCGGATACCCCCCTGCGTGCCAGCGGGGGCGGTTATGTCGGGCTTGAACCGACTAAAACCGCACGCCGTCTCGGGTCTACAGACGGGGTGCAAGGTTGCCCATAGAGCATATCCCTCGCACCCCGACTAACCCTGGGCCATCTCCGGTTTCGAGATGGCCCCCTCGGGTTTGGGAACCACGGTGTCCTGCTCGTCTTGCCCCGGTTTGGGGGAGGGGCGCTAGTCGCCCCACCGTCCCGGCCTGCTTCTGCTGGGGTGACAGGCGGCCTCACCTGTCACCCCCAGGCCTGCGCTCATGGAGGACGGAGGTCGTTAAGCGACCTCCGGCGCCTGAGTCGCCTGCGACGCACGGCGAGCAAGTTGCGGGCTCGGCGGGCCGGGAGAGCTCTAAATCTCTAAAGCCATTGACCGCCGCCCAGGGTGTACCGGCCGCTCCGATGCCGTTCCCCCCGGACTGCAGCGGGATCGGAATCGGAGCGACACTCGAGGAGGTTACCCAACACACACCCCACATATTAGGTACCTATTTATAGATTATCAAATCAAAAGTATTATTCAGGAACATTAACTTTTAATTCAAATTAGATTACAGTTAACACTTAAAATAGTAATTACCCCACTTCATTAAACACCTTCATCGTCATTACTCTTTTCCAGCAAGCCTCAATATTTGATGCTTCTGCAATACCCTTTTCTCAAAATATCTCTAAATTGATCGGTGTATGTTCAAGCCATAAATACTAATACTGCAAGCCGATCTCATTTAATTGCGTTATTTCTATTTCAATAATTTTTATACGTTAAGGCGAGAGTCCTTGAGAAACGGTGTTTTTTGATGTGTTGGAGACGTCCTACGATTCTGAAACTGAACTAGTTCTTTTGGTTAGTCGATAATTCGATGACTTTTACTTTCCTAGATAGAATTTGCTTGCAGAAATTCGTCTCACCCACAACGGTTTACAGTTTTATTTGAGTTTTGTTTGAGTTAGGAAATAAAACTTATATCAAAATGAAGATCGAAGAAAGAGGACGAATGACGGTTATTAAAATTTATATACATTCTGAATTATACCATGAAAGTTCAAAATACCTACGTTTTCTACGTATATGAAATGTTCAAAGAGTTCATCAGTCCTAAGTGGAACGTGTTAGAGGCAGGACGTGTGTCCGTTTGCGGCAGACACACAGCACCACAGGCTTGTTTTAGCCCAGGAGTACCAACCTCCATGAGCGGGACCTGAGGATGGCAGTCGGCCGACTTGCCGTCCTTACAGAAGTAGGCCAAGACGGAGGCGAGTCGTGTGTGTCCTAACGCCTGCTAACTCACCGAAGCGGGATCATGCCCGACCCCCTATGCGAGGCCCCGTTGGCGGTTGAAGTTTGCCAGTAACCCTGGGGTTATCCTTTCGCGGGCGCACCTGGGATGCCCGGAAATGGACACTTGGGGAGGATATCGTCTGGTTTTAGTCAGTTCGATTCCGACACATCCATCATCCATCTCATCATTGGCGCCGATGGGTGCCGTGGCGGTGGTGGTATCCACACGTAAAAAAATGTATCATCATTATAATAGTATTAAATATCTTATGACATTAGTCAATGCAAAAAACCTCACGCCGCGCCATCTGTTCTTCACGAAATAAATTAAGCTGATAAGATAACCAACACAGTTTGAGTCTAAGGCAAAACGAAGTTTTCTGGGTCAGCTAGTATCTATATAATATTTTCGTTGCTGATGAAGCTTTTGTTTTGGGGCCTAACCTCATGAAGTCGTAGGTATATACAAATTTCCAATGCCCAACAAATCATCATCATCATCCGAGCTCCAATCCCGGTTGCATCCAAAGATTACTTGTACTGTACTTATACTGTACTCCTTTCAATAAACTGGTTCATTTTGACTTTTACGGGAGCGACTGTCATCTGACCTTTCGTTTGGGCCCAAGATACTCTACGGGTCTTGATGGGCCCATGGATATATGGAACACATGCGTGTATCGAAATAATCAGTGACGTATGTGTATTGGGCCTGACAGGTGGAAGAGGGCCCATAGATCTTGATAGGGCCCTACGGGTATATGAAACCCATGGGCGTATCGGTCCCACGGGTAACGTATGTGTATAGAGCCCCATGGTAGTACGGGGTGCCATGGGTGTATGTCACCCCATGGGTGTATGGGCCCCATGAGTGATGTATGTGTATGAAGCCCTATAGGTGAATGGGGCCTCACGGCCCCCACGGGTGATATGTATGGGGCCCCATAGGTGAATAGAGGCCCATTAGTCTATGGGGTTCTATGGGATTAAGGGGCCCCATGGGTATATGGGGCCTCCACCAAGGTCTTACAGCTTGGAGACCGGGGTCCTTCTCTTCCCTTCCCTTCTCTTTTCATTGTTTTTCATATTAACTTTTACGGGAGCTACCATCTGGATAGCTATATTACAATTCCTTTATATAAGGTGCTACTAAAGGATGTTTTATGTAAATAACAGTTGCGTCATTATTTGTTTTGATACTACAACACCACCTTAAGTTAATCTTCGTTGTATTTCTGTGTGTTGACCCGAGATACTGGACGCGGACCGCCAGCTCCTCGCTATGGCGTAAAGTGGCAACTTTGCTATGCCAAAAATACCAAAAGTCGTCGATTTACCCCTAGCATTAATACCTAATTCTCGCTATTAACAATAAGGTGAGGACCGGTGCAAATTATGAGCTATCGGACTTCTACCTTTATATCCATCCGTTCATGAACTCAGGTAAAACAACAAAAATAAATAAATAATATATTATTAGTTCAAAAAAAAGCAATTTCTGTTCTTGTAATACAAATAAGGTACGGTCCTGACGCCGCCTATCACTCCAATCCACCTGTCACCCCAACAGAAGCCGGCCAGGGCGGCGAGGGGTGATTATCCCCACCCCCCTTTCCAGGGCAAGATGGGAACACCGTGGTTTCCAAATCCGAGGAGGCCATCTCGAAATCGGAGATGGCCCTGGGTCAGTCGGAGTGCGAGGGAAATTTCTTTTGTACCACCTTACACCCCGGCGTCTAAAGACCCGAGACGACGTGCGGTTTTAGTCGGTTGAAGCCTGACACAACCACCCCGCTGACCGGCGAGGGGGGGTATCCGCACGAAAAAAAGAAATAAAAAAGAGAGGTACGGTCCTGACGGGGTGCTTGGTTGGGGACCTCCACGCGGTACACCCTGGGCAACGGAGACGGCAGCGCCTCTCTCCTAGGGCTGTTCGGAAGCTTTCCACGTGTCCCTCTGATTAGCAGATGCCACAGTGGAGAGCAAGTAAGGGGGCCATCTCGAAACTGGAGATGGTCCAGGGTCAGTCGGGGTGCGAGGGATATGCTCTATGGGTAACCTTACACCCCGGCGTCTTAAGACCCGAGACGGCGTGCGGTTTTAGTCGGTGCAAGCCCGACATAACCGCCCCCGCTGGGCAGCGGGGGGGTATCCGCACGAAAAAAAAAAAATAAGGGTACGGTCCTGACGAAATATTTCCAAGGATCTTACCTATATATCTATCTAGAATTTGCCCGTATTGATTTATGAAAGAAAGACATTACACCCGTTCGTGAGAGATGGCTTAACACCAAAGACGGAATGATAGGAAAATTCAATATTGACTCGCCTCAACATAGAAAGAAAGATTATAGAAGTTTTTTTGCTGTCGTCGCTACATTGAACTGAAATTTACAAAACAAGTATTATTTCTGTGTTCAACGAGAACACATTTTAAGAGCTCCAATCATGCCAATATTCGCGTAATTTTATAAATCATTACTTTTCTCAGAGTATTTGTATATTTTTTCTTGTTAACAATTCGGAAATATAAACATAGACCAATCAAAATAGGTAATTCAAGCATGATTTGAATCGCTGAGCTATCTAATCTTTGCATCAGTTCAGGCATGGGATTGACTCAAACGAAAGTTTTTCGAATACGGCAATTTCACGGTTGGACTGTTCATGGAACCGAGTCAGGTCTCTCAACATAAAGGCCACTTTCATTCAAGAGTACTAAAAAGAAGAGCTCTTGAATTTATTACTTCTACTGTATTAAACTTATTTCTTATCGATATTTGTCCGGCGTCAGACTTATTATTAGGAGAAGCAGTCATCCTCTGAAAGTTATCCCAGGGCAGTTGGAGTCTCACCGCCGCAATGGTGGATTCCCCCCACCTTGGGTGCTCAAGTCGAACCCTCCATGACTCCATGAGTTCCTGGCGGAGCAGGGACCGCTGAGCCCTGATTTCTCGGGGCTTCGGCTTATGGCCCCGCTCCAGCGCCTCCTTGCGCCACTGGTACAGCAGCGCAAGGGCTCTCGCTTCCAGGTCCCATGGAGGGGTCCCGGCTAGGAGATATGCCGCCTCGACGGAGATCGTGCGATACCCCCTGATGACTATGACGGTCATCGCTTTTAACGGGCTGTTTAATACAGCCACGTTGCGGGCCGCCAGAGTCTCCGCCCATACTGGGGCACCGTACAGGGCCATGCTTCGCACGATCCCCAGGTACAGTCTCCTAGTGGGGGCGTTGGGTCCCTTAACGTTGGGCATCGGCCACGATAGCGCGGCCGCAGCCCCCCTCAGTTTCGGGACCAGACTTCGGAGATAAGGTCCGAAGTCCCATCGGCTATCGAGTACGAGCCCAAGGTACTTCATCGTGGGCTCGATGCCAATGCTAACGCCCCCTACGGTTATGCTGGTTCCCGCAGGTGGCCCCCTCCGAGGTTCGTGGAAACACATAGCCTCGGATTTGTGGAGAGCCACCTCGAGTCCCAGCCGCCTTATTCGACCCACGACTTGAGCAACCCCTGCCGTGGCCTTTAGTGCCGCGCTTCGGTGCGTTGCTCCCCGCGCCATAACGAGGGTGTCGTCAGCATAGCACACTATGCTGACACCCTCGAGCAACGAACCGCGCAGCACCCAGTCGTATCCGATGTTCCACAGGAGTGGCCCTAGGACCGACCCCTGCGGAACACCGCACGACACTTCTCGCCGCCCTGGCCCTAGCCAGCTCGGGTAAACTATGGCCCTCTCGGATAGGTATGCCTCGACAATGCGGCGGAGGTAAAGAGGCACTCCGTGATACGCGAGCGCCTCCCTAACGCAGCTCCAGGGTAGATTGTTGAAGGCGTTGGCGATGTCGAGAGACCGGTGTCTCGGTGTCAGCGTGTCGGCGGTCCACCACCACCCCACCCCGCGAGACTACTTCCTCCGCCAGGCGCCTAACGCGCATGATCGCTTCCACGGTGAAGCGCCCCCGGCGGAAACCGAACTGGTTGTCCGCTAGATCTGGCCCCACGTTCGTGAGATGCTCAACGACGCGCTCTGCAATAATCCGCTCAAAGAGCTTGCACACCTCGTCGAGCAACACGATCGGCCGGTAACCGGATGGCTGGTCCGCCGGCCGCCCCGCCTTCCGGATAAGGACCAGTTTCCCCGTCTTTCAATCCTTTGGAAACTGGCCTCTTTCGAGGCATGCGCTAAAGAGCGCCACCAGTCGAGGCCCTAGTTCCTCCAGGGCCAGGACCCATGCTCGGCCTGGAATGCCGTCGGGTCCGGGGGCAGTGCATTTCCGGGCCTTAAGCCGGAGCACTGCTACCCACAGTTCACTCTCACTGACTTCGGGTACATCGCTCTCGCTATTATCAGCGTCAGGCGCCTGAGGCGGAGCTATACGCGTAGGGACATGCTCCTACGCTCTCGCTGGGAACAAGGAGCCCAGTATCCCCTCCAGCCGCTCCGGCTGGAGGCTCTGGGTCTGTAGGGGCGCCCTTGGGCGGATTTTGCCCCTGACCGCAAGGCCCCCATGGGTTCTGCTCCAAAGACTCCAGCAGCTCTTCGCGGGCCCGCCGTTTGGCCTGCTTTATGGCTACCCACACCCATTCTCCGCCGGCAACCCTGGGGTTATCCTTTCGAGGGCTTACCCGGGGTGCCCGGCAACGGACACTTGGGGAGGACACCGTGCGGTTTTAGTCGAGACACGACATAACCAACCCCGCTGGCCAGCGGGGGGGTATCCGAAGGGATTTCCGCACGTAAAATAAAAAAAAGGGCAATTGGAGTTGGCTTTCTAACTCACTAAGTCTAACTACGAAACGGCTGAACTTCGATATTTTCTGAGAAGCGACTTCCATCTGACCTTCACAATCCACCGATATTGAAGATCAGTAGTCAAACCAGGTTATCGGACTTTTTAGGGCTGCAACAAACCATAGATGTTCATATGGCAACGAGACCGGCGGCGTGCTCTCCGTGGCACTGATATTAAGAGAAGCAGTATATCCATAATGTTGTTGAATACATGCTATTCCCAATTCCGCCTTGAAAAGAGTTCATAAAATACGAATGCGTCAATTCTCTTCTTCTTTCGAGAGCCAATCTTATTTGCAACCAAAGTTTACCCTTTGGAGCCCCATTCTTTCCTTTCACAATTTGTTTTTTTTACTAACGTATATTCATATCCATGTATTATCAACTTATATACTTTCTCCCTCCCTCTATTGTAATGCATACGTATAAGAATCGTCACGCTCCGTAGGCTTGATACATATTTAGAAAAGTAACGAAATGAAGGTACAATGGATAAGTATTAGGAAAAGGGGATCATAACCCCTGCTGAGATCAAAGCAAATGGAGACAAAGCTGACTCATTGAATGGCGATTTCCCATTTCCAATCAGTTTTTTTTAGAAGTTGACTTTTTTTCGAAATAATAAATTATTACGTTCGCATTGTTGCTTATTTACATATCTATACCATTATAAAATTGTAAATTTGTTGTGTCTGTAAATTGGAGATATTTAAAAAAATACTTGTTATGTTAATTGAAAGATTTTGAACACTAAAATATTTTTTTTTATTCTTGTCAGTTTCTCTGTTTGTTCGCGATGGACGCAAAACTACCGAACGGATTTTGATGCGGTTTTTTTCTTTTGGAAAGGTGTTGGTCAGATTTAAAATCTGCCCTATGTTTGATTGTAATTGGTTAAGTAAAACGGAAGATATGACCAAAAATGATAACCGACCTCCGCATGGGTGGAGCCGCCGGTATCTGTCGGTATCATATAAAAATTAATGTTAAAAAAAGCTATTTTTTTTCCTATAGAACTTAATACCTGCACCAATTTGGCCCAAGTCGACTACTGTCAGCCCATTGTCAGTCTATCTGTGAAAAGGAGGAGCGCGGGAAACTCGTATCGAAAGGGCGCCTTTTTAAAACCTAAAATTTTTAAATCGTTATTTTATTATTTATTAAGTTAGTTTCCTTTTTTTGCTGTGATGGGGAAGAAAGGAAAAGCAAAAAAAAGAAAGAAAGATGAAAATTCGTCCTTGGTGTCCTCTGAAGACGACGGTGGAGCCTCAAGCTCTTCGGAGGAGTCTGTACCACCGGTAGAGAAGGATAAGTATCGGGAGTTCAGGATTCCTGACTACATTAGGTCTTATCCTGAAAACGGAGGCAATTTCGAATATGTAGTGTTTTTGGAAAGTGTCGACTTGGTCCCGATTGGAGATAGAGACATGATGTCCCTTTCATCCAGCATTAAGAAATACAACAAAGGCGTTAAACAATTATTACGCATGAACCGTTACAAAATTGGTGTTATTTTTGAACGTCCTGGCTTAGCCAATGCAGCCTTAACTAATCGGAAATTTTTGGATAATTATAAATTGAAAGCCAGTATTCCTGCAGCTGCTACGGAAAATACAGGTGTCATTATGCATGTTCCAATTGACCTGAGCAACGAATACATTTATAACGCTATAACTAGCACAAAAAATATTATTTCTGTCCGAAGATTCATGCGTCGCACTATTTCAGAAGGAGGAGGGGTGTCCTTTCAGCCTACGAAGACGGTGTCCATCACATTCTCGTGTGCAGCGATACCTGATAGTGTCGACCTGAACAGCTGGCGATTTGAAGTACGTCCATACATTCCACCAGTAAAACAATGCCTGAAGTGTTTAAGGTATGGTCATATAGCTAAATTTTGTAAGAATGCTCAAAGATGTTCCATATGTACAAAGGACCATAATTATAAAGAATGCCAAATACCACAAACTGAGGCAACATGTTGCCATTGTCAAGGCAAACATGTAGCTATTTCGTCACAGTGCCCAGTCAAACAACAAAAAGTGGAAGAAAACAAAAAGAAAATTAATAAAAAATCATATGCTGATTTATTCAGTGAAAAGTCATTTCCATCTCTTTCAAAGTCCAGTCCTGCTAAACAATTACAATCACTAGTTGAAACAGAACCAATTTTAAACATTTTAATACAGACTTTAGTAACATTAATTTCTCAAAATAAAAATAATGAAAAGAGTATTTGCACTCAAAGCATAAAAGATGTTCTGTTATCAAAAATTCAGAATAACATAAATAAACCTTAATTTTATGGATCAGCTAAATATTGTACAGTGGAATGCCCAGAGCTTCAATAGTAACAAACATGCTTTTTCGTATTTTTTACATGAGTATAACATACATGTAGCTTTATTGTGTGAGACTTGGCTCAAGCCTCACATGAGATTAAGTATTAAAGGATATAATATAGTAAGATTAGATTCAGGTAATACACACAATGGTGTAGCTATTTTAATACATAACAGTTTACAATTTAGTAAAATAGATACTATATATGATGATTCTATACAAAATATAGCAATTCGTTTAAAATATGGCAATAATAAAGAAATTTCATTAGTCAGTTTTTATAGTCCCGGAAACGCTTCATTTTCTAAGTATAAGTTGGATAATTTAATTCGCAGTATTCCTGGTCCTCTCTTGGTAGGTGGAGATTTCAATGCACATCATTCGGCTTGGGGATGTCACAGTGTGAACATTCGCGGCCGAGAGGTGCTTGAAATCATTAATGACCGTAATTTGGTTTTATTAAATGATGGAGAAATGACTACTGTAGGCTCTGATAGGTGGCAAAGAAATGCACTTGATTTAACTGTAGTATCAGCTTCAATTTCATCGTCTTGTAACTGGTCTGTTCACGACGATCCTTTAGGTAGTTACCATTTGCCTGTAATTACAAGGGTACTAATTATTAACAATTATAATATCCCACATGATACAGAAACCTCAAATTTACCTAAACATTTTAATTTTAACCTGGTTGATTGGGAAATATATAAGAAGAGTGTTGATAGTTTGTTCATTGATTTTAAAATTAATCAAGATAACCCACTACAGTCATACAATGACTTAGTAGAGTTATTAAATTCTGCTATTGTTAAATCATTACCAACATCTTTAAGACCTGCTACATCTTTTGATACAACGTTAGTAAATAATGTTCGTAAAAAACGCATCCCATTACCATGGTGGAATCTGAAATGTACTAAGGCAGTAGAAGACTCTAGGAATGCCTATAAAGAATTCAAGTACAATCCCACATTAGAAAAGTATATTGAGTTTAAAAAATTACAAGCACTTAAAAAGTTAGTGTTAAAAAGAGAAAGATATTTAAGTTGGATTTCTCTATGTGAGTCATTTAATAGAACTACTCCATTATCTAGAGTTTGGCAAATTTCTAAAAGATTTAATAAATCATTTACACCTCCATGTAACACTATTTCTCCTTGGGTATTCGATTTTCTAAAAAAATATACTCCAGATACAGTTGAAAGGCCATTCCAATCAATTCCTAATGAAATAAAAGTTTCAGGGCATTATGCATATCTAACTAATCCATTTTCTGTTCAGGAATTACAATCTGCAATATCATCTAGACGTGATTCAGCTTTTGGCCTTGATGGAATACCATATAAAATGTTAAAAAATGTATCAATTAAGGCACTTTCTGACATACTAAGTGTTTATAATTTACTCTGGCAGGAAATGATCATCCCCAATGAATGGAAAACAGATTGTCTCATCCCAGTTCTCAAACCTAACAAAGTAAGACACAAAGCAGAATCATATAGGCCAGTAGCATTAACATCA
Organism: Cybosia mesomella; assembly: GCA_946251805.1. Lineage (NCBI taxonomy): Eukaryota > Metazoa > Arthropoda > Insecta > Lepidoptera > Erebidae > Cybosia > Cybosia mesomella. The sequence goes on from OX276406.1 coordinate 10,654,440, forward strand.
TGCATGGGAAAAACCTTTGAACAATTAATTAAACAAAGGCTAGAATTTTATATAGAAAGTAATAGTCTATTACCATCTAATCAATTTGGCTTTCGACGTGGTTGCTCAACTAGAGATAGCATTTCCCATTTGCAATTAGACATATACAATTCTAATAAAATGGACAATCATTTTGTTGGTGTCTTCTTTGATGTAGTGGGTGCATTCAACAACATCAATCTGCACATTTTGTGTGTTCAACTTCGTGCCCTTGGTATTCCTGAAAAAATTATAATATGGATCTTTAACTTTTTACATGGTAGAGAAGTCTATGTTAAGGTGAATAAAAGATTAATAGGCCCACGTTTTTCATACAAAGGGGTATGTCAAGGTGGCATCCTCAGTCCATTGATTTATCTTCTATATATACATAGACTAAACATTGTACTTGGTCTTGAAGTGGCAAATTTGCAGTTTGCAGATGATTTGGTTATCTATGCTTCAGGTTCAGATATAAGTTCTGTTGAAAGTATTCTAAACACAGCTTTAACTCGGCTAAAGAACTATTTTCATTATTTAAACTTAGATATTAGTCCAGAAAAATCTAAAGTTGTAGTCTTTGGAGAGTGCGAAACAGTCCTAAATATTTATTACAATAATTGTGTTCTTCCAATAGTGAATGAAGTGAAGTTTTTGGGTATAATTTTTACAAGCAACCTCTCATGGACTAAGTATGTTGATTATCTGTTAGGTAGAGCTAATAAAGCATTTAATTTCATAAAGTCACTGTCAATTGCAGCTGATCCTAAAATTTTGCTGATGCTTTATAAATCTTTAGTCCGTAGTCATTTTGAATATGGATTTTTATGCTTTGGGTCTGATCAGAGATTGGTTCATAAATTGGAGATCCTTCAAAACCACAATCTTAGATGTGTAACTGGTGCAATGAAGACAACTCCAATTAATTCACTTCAAATTGAGTGTAGCACTCCTCCTATGAATATAAGATTTCAGTTTTTAAAATCCAAATACATTCTCAAACTTTTATCTTTTGAAAATCATCCTTTACTAAAGAAAATGTTATTTTATCACAGAGTATACAGTCCCTCTAATTCCGTAAATGTCCCCTATATATTTCATGACTTTTCTAACGTAATCAGTATTGATGATCAATATCAAATTGAGAAATGTAAAGGCAGATGGCCGTGTTACTCTGGCAATTATATCAGCAAATTCTGGCCCATGGACATATACATTAAACGTGACCTACGGTCTAAAGAAGATGTCTATCAGTTAATTGCAGAGTTCCCTGGGTACAAGCATATATTTACTGACGGATCCAAAAACAATAGAAATGTTTCGCTAGCCATATATCTACCTCATCTTACTGTTGGACATGGAGTTCGGTTACCTGGAGCCATGACTATATTTACAGCAGAATCTCTAGCCATTTTAACAGCTCTGCAGTATATACAAGAAAAGAATCTTGGGCACACAACTTGGCTTGTAGCGACCGACTGCATGAGTGTTCTCATGGCCTTACAACACCCGAAACTGGACGCCAACACCGGAAATATTTTATATGAGATTCGGACTTTATACGCCTATCTTAGTTCTAGAGGATTTATGATAAGTTTAATATGGACACCCTCCCACATTGGAGTAGCAGGAAACGAAAACGCAGATCATCTTGCAAGAGTTATCACTGACATTGACATCCCAAGCCCAGTGACGAGAAATGTTGCCATACCAAGTTCCGACCTGCTTACTAAATTACGTGAACAAAACACCTGTATTTGGCATGAGAACTGGCAAGAAACACTAAGAACTAAAGGAAAATGGTATGCGAAAATAAATCAAACCATTGGTTCTGCGCCCTGGTTCACCAGATCTGTTCTTCCTAAGAGCAGAATATTTTACACTACTATAAATCGTCTTAGACTTGGACATGGAAGATTCAATGCACATTTAGCCAGAATGAAAATTATAACATCGCCTGTTTGTGACAATTGTAACTTAGGAAGTGATCAGACCCTAGATCATATAATTTTTGAATGCCCTGCATATGACTTGCAAAGAATTCCTCTAATTGATAATTTATTGGAAATATTTAGAACGCCAGCAAGCATCCCGCGCGACACTCAAGGTTTGCTGGAAAATTACAGTACTTATGTACCACTGTATAAATTTATTGACAGCACTGGATGGGCAATTTGACCGTTCGGGGCGACTTATTATAAGGATATGAATGACCCGGATGATATGACCTTACTTCACAACATGAATAAGACGAATACACGGATATGACATTAAATTATTATGATTTTGACTAATTATTGAATACTGAAGACGTGGCTCTGGCCTAAAATATAAACTACTACTACTACTATAAACTACTAAGGACGAGGCTGCGGCCTTATTGACGTTTGGACAAGAAAGAAGGAAAAACTGAAGACGAGGCGGTATGGTCCAAGATCGTAGCCTGCCCGACACGGGCGAAGGAAAAAAAAAAAAAAAAACTATCTGTGAAAAACTGGTGATATGGCTTTAAAGTTTAGCAGTATTTTTATAAGGATAATTAAGCTTGGTGAATAAGTATAACTTGGTCTCTTGATCTCGGGCGTCTGGGTGATGAAGTGATCTCATACTAGTATAATAATTGCAAAATATTTATTTAAATATAAACGGCAACAAAATATAAGACGACCAATAAGTCGTAGCAATCGTCCCTTTTTAGCTTCGTTCTTAAAAAAAGGAATCGTCCTAACCTAAACCAGCCTTTCTTACAAAAACCGAATGAAATCGGTCCGCCCGTTTACCTTTCCACACGATTGGCCCAACGATTTCAATGCGGGTTTTTACAATGCCAGAAACAAACTCTACAGTGAGGGCGCAATCGTATGACACCTCTTTATGTCGTTACATTCTATTTAGGTACTTTTTAAGACTAAAGTTAACACATGTAAAGTCTGACAAAAGTTGCTGAATACTAACAAATTTACATGATTAAATAGGATTTTTTAAATCCTGTCGAAAATGGTAATAGGTATGTTTTCTGTTTTGTTTATTGAAGTGAAAACTTCTTTAGGCGCTTTAAGTATTTTTGGGATTTATGGGAAAAAACAAATTGAATTCGCGATACTGTTACCGTTACCGACATGTCTGTAAATGTTTCCTGACGATTAAAAAAATACACACGTTTGTTCTTTCTGTTCTTTCTTAATTCTCCCATACAACAAACTTGATCATTTGCCGTTTTTATAGATAATGGTATGGTACCCCTTCGTGCGCGAGTCCGACTCGCTCTTGACCAGATTTTATTTTATGGATACCCAAGACCGTGCGCAGTGGAGCACACCCTCGAATACGACCGGGATTAACGAACAAAAGATGATGATAATTTTAGAGCTAAAGTGAAACTGAAACGTGTTATGCTACTTTAGGCGCTGGCTATACCATTCCCGTAATTAAACCGAGTTGGAAACCGTAACTTCAAAATCACAATTCCGGCAGCGTATTCATTACCTTACTGTAGCGTCACGCACGATAAAGTAATATTCTAGGACACCACATAGCACTATCTAGACCCAAAGTAAGCATAGCTTAACTGGCTTGTAATATGTTGTTTTTATAACAGTCACGTCAATATGACTTCACTTCGCCTGATGGCTCATTCATGGTGAAACGGATTGGACACCTGTTGGTTCTAGATACGTATAAACATACTTAATAATTTTTTTTGTAAATATTATATTATACACAGAAAGATACAGACCAATGGCGATCCAAATATTCATCCATACAAATATATACACTGAGCGGGAATCGATCCCGCGACCTCTGATTTAAGATTCGAACGCTTTACCGATACGCCTCAGATGGCAGTATCACTTAATAACATTAAATACGTATTTCTTTTTACACATTAGTAAAACAATACTGTGTTACTTAGGCGCCGGACAAACAGAACAGACGCGCGTCCAAGACGTGTCTTTGTAACACCCCGCGCACGCGCACCTCTAAACCTCTCCGCTCACCCTGCGCAGGGATGCGCGGGGTGTTACAAAGACACGTCTAGGACGCGCGTCCGTTCTATTTGTCCGGCGTCCTAGATGGTTTTTATTTTATTGCTATGTCCATCAAGTTAACTACTCCTTACGTTACCGGGAATTACCCTGATCATGGTGGTTTTGAAATAAAAATAGTTTTATTTTAATGTTCACACAAACTTCCGACAATATCATAGTACTTTTATTTTGATACACCGAACTAAAAGTAGCGAAATACGAATATCGGCACGACATAAACCTTACAATAATATGTTTTCATATTACAAAAATGGAATGCGGAAACAGATAACATCATTAGCCATGTAAACGTGACCGAAAAGGATATCGCTATGTAGGAGACGGAATGTAATATATTCGTGAGTTTTATACAAAGTAGAAGACATGTAGTTCGTTGAGTGAAACGGGGTGGGATGAACCAAATTGAAAAATGATAATGCCAAAGCACTTGTTTTTCAAATTAACTTAATATTTTTTGAGCTTCAGAGATCAATTCTTTTTTCAATTGATATGATAACAAACGCTTGCGATAAAATTACTCGCATAATTACATTAATAACACATGGACCTTACATTAATAACAAATAATTTAACTAAAAAAATACGTTTTTATGTATATAAGGTGTCACAAAATTAGGTCTCTGAATTTGGTGAGATGACTTGGTATCGACAAAATATGTATTTGAAACAAAAAAAAAATATCGGGTAAAATAAAAAAAAATATATAAAAAATATAAAGATAAAAAATAAAAAAATGAAAAAAAAAACACCACCAGCGACGAGCACACGTGACGCTGGTCGCGATTTAGGTATTTCCCACACATCCGCTTGGAGAATACTGCGAGGTTAGTATCCGCGTTGCCAATCCGCGATACTAAATCGCGACCAGCGTCACGTGTGCTCGTCGCGTCACGTGTCGCTGGCCGCTGGTGGTGTTTTTTTTTCATTTTTAATTTTTTTTTAATTATTATTTTATTTTATTTATTTATTTCACCCGATATTTTTTTTTGTTTCAAATACATATTTTGTCGATACCAAGTCAGCTCACCAAATTCAGAGACGCTCTAAATATGCTTAATATTTAAGGATATTTATTTTATACAGCGCTATCTAGACTCAAAGTAAGCATAGCCTAACTACGTAATTTGTATTTTGGGTTCTGAAAAACGGTTAAACATACTTAGTTTTTATTTGTATATACATAGAAACATCCAGACCAATGCAAATATACATATTCATGCATACATACAAATATTTGCACAGGGCGGAATTTGAACCCGCTACCTCTAAAATAGCAGTCGATCGCTTAATCGCTACGCCACACTGTTTACTTAAACATTATTGTATATCTTTTGTATTATCATTATTATACCTACGTATGCCTACTGATTTGCACCTTTTGCAGACAGTTTGTTGTAAATATTGATATGCACTTAAGAACTCTGAAAAATAAGCTCTTATAAAGTACTCACAGTGTTAGGTACAATCAATAACAATATCGCATAGCGAGTGTATTACGACTCCTAGGTAAACCTTCAACATGCTGCCAGTTATCACTTGATCTCTGTCGTCGCCATTCACTTGAATCAAGATGGGCAGTTTAAATTTATTTATTGGGCTGTAAATCCTATTAACTCTTGGTACAGTCAGCATTAAAAGTACATTATGATGTGAAACAAAATTTTAGTTCACTTAAAAAATGTAATAAATCACTACTGTGTTCAACTTCGGTAAAGGACTATTACTTGCCGGCAATAGCTAGCTTGAGTTCCATGGACGTGACCCAGGCTTGTAGAGCGCAAATTCTTTCTTAAAAACGATATCCCTTTCTTTTTATTTTTAATCCCGAAGTGCCCAGTTGATGGTAACGGGCTTACGTTTGATGCTGAGCATATTCTAAGTTTGCGTTTGAGCTTGGTTGAGTCCCTGTTGAATGTTGTGAAAAATGGACTCCATATATCATTACTGCTGAAAAAGATAGCTTTAGAGTGCATACACACAACATGCTTATATCGAGCATAAAATTTCACTTATTTATTACTACATACTTATTACAATGTTGTAGGTACTATAGAGTCTAGAACATGGAGAAAATATATAAATTATAGGCGGGCGATCCCAGTTACTTTTTACACGTATTCTCAACGTTACTGTAACATTGTTAAAGCTGCAAATACACCCTCTATCTCTCTCTCTCTCTCTCCCATACACACACACATACACACACACATACCCTCACACACACACAAAGACACACACGCATCAAAAATTGTACACAACTATATACATTACAACAGATTACAACGATTCTACTATCAAATACCTACTTATAGACATGGTTGTCGTACTTTGTATAGAATTATGATATTGTGAAACAAAATATGCATTCATAATGCGAATATTACATATTAATTTTCTGGCTTAAGCTACTTCTCTAATAATGTCCCATTTTAGTCACCTTAATAATAGGTATCTGACCTATATAATAAAGGTACACATAATATGTTCTCAATTTACTTATAGTAAAATAGTATGAATCTATACGAGGAAGGCGCCAGTGTCTGCAAGGTTTGGAACGGGCAAGTAGATACTTGGCCGTTCCAAACCTTGCTTGCTACCAACGAGATAATCTTACAGTGGTGCATGCTTTGCAAAGTGCACTTCACTTGATGCAATTTTTAAAATGTCCTCTAGAATCTTGCCATTCTTTTCCTATCTTAGATCAACCTTTTGTTGAACTTTCTCGAGTTCTGTACGTCCGCTGCAATTACTTTACTTTCTTTTGTTATCAGTTGTTCTGAGTTACTTTATGAAAAGGCAAACTTTTCAACATTAACGTATCATAACTCTGAAACTTTAGATTTTATGTTCAACCAGCAGTTTCGAATCGTATAAACTCATTTAGAATAAAAATAATAGTCAATAAATGTATTAGAATCTTTTTAAATTCAGTAAGTTTTTCTGTTACTAAACTACACAAAAGGAAAGGTAGCTTGCTCATTTTTATTACTTTTAAATAAAACAAACGGTGTGAAAAAGCAATTTAATTTTCATTGCCTGTCTTTAAAATTGTGCCAGCATTCTATTTCTCCAGATTATATAAAATTCAACACGACTGTTTTTCGTTTAAGAATGCGCCCCATGCGCATTCTTAAACGAAAAACAGTCGTGTAGAAAGATAAAAATGGTTTTTTTACGTATCAGATTCATGATTGATTCTTGTTTTGACGTAGTAATGATTTTTGGCCAAGTCGTGCGAGAAATTTATCCAAGGAGAGAAAAAAAATCTTTTACAATAGGAACATCCAATCGCTTCGGTTAGTGCACTAAATACGCCAGTTATGTGTATAATATGCCTAGTATGTAGATTTTCGGTCAAAACATTTAACATCTAATTTTCATACTCATTATCATGATATTCGCATGATATCATATAACCTATCGTCGGAAGTCAAAAGTAGGTGCTCACTTCTAACTTTACCCATGTCATAGAATTTCTTTCGACCAAACGAAAGGCTTACAACGGTTTTAATTAAACTTGAAAATTCTAATGTGGGCAAACAATTAGGACTCTGGGAACTTATATTATACGGGACTTCACTTCATTGGAATTGTTTTTTGTGGGATTCTGTTAATGAAGAAGTCTATTGAGAGACTCGTTTTCCACTCCTGATCACAGATTACTAAATAGTTACTACGTAACAGATACTTTACTCAGTAGAAAAATTCCAAAACCTACTGCTATAATAGACTACTCCGTCGCGTCAGCAACCACTGCATGCTAAAATGTGCCTAAATGCTTAAGCGTACAGTTGAGATTGCTTCGCACCGCGCGATCCCACAGCAATCGCAGGGCTGCCTCTTTGATAAAATTAAATTAACATAACTTTTTGTATCTATGTTATTGATAACAGTGAATATATTCTGACTACTTCTGACTATAGGTGGTACCTAGTTTAAAATTGTATCGTTTATAAAATATTTTTTATAAATTGGTGCTGACTGTGCAATACATCTAGATAAAACATAATTGTAGAGGTCAGTGTGTAGGTAAAATAAATAAAACATCTTTAAAAGTTTCATGTGTTTTATTTTATATAATTTTTTATAAATTTTTTATCCTTTCTAAATTCTCGGTTATGAAATTTTAATGTAGAAAAAATTCTGAATCTAATAAATTTTGTATCTGCACCTTTGATGGTAATGGCTGATAGTATATTAATATTCGACTATTTGGTTTGTGTCGATATTTCCTTAGATTCTGGTTCAGTACTGGCACTTGAAGTAGTTGGTAGAGATGGCAGCAGTTTTGTAGGCAAAGCGTCAAATCGTAATTGTGGTTTATGAATAATCACCGACTTTTCAAAATGAAGACAACACACATAATGACTTCTTGGCTTGGTGTCTGGCCTTGCTAAATCGGGCCTGCCAATCAATTCAGCCCATGTTTCACGCCTAAAAAAATAAAAAAAATAAAAACTTTGGACAGGTCTAAGGAAGGAGATGGGTACCTAGATAAGACAGACGGACAGACACACAGATATGACGAATTTATAATAGATCCCAAACTTGGCAATCCTAAAATTTAATATTATGAATAAATAATACTAATAAATACATTGAATGATTATTAATATTTATTAATTTACACGGGGCGAGCTCAAGAATTATTTGACGATATCATGGAAAATGAACCCTTTGCAATATAATTATTTTTTATAGCTTCAAACATCTTTAAATTAATTTTTCATTACATAAACATTTACTTATATATTCGCATAAAACCGAATCATCCTTGTTTGTTTGTTTACGCTAACAGCGCGACAAGTTGAGACAGGTTGCCGCACCGCGCGACTTGTGTTGAAAGTTTCGTCAAATATTATCACAATTTTATTTTAATAATAATAGCGTTTAAAACGTTGTTAAAATAGTGATTAAGGTAAATATGACGTTTCTATGTAACAAAAATATGTGTCTGAAAGGCAAGCTAATCATGTATCATCTAGACTAGACCTATAAAAAATAATTTTGAAACGACAAAAAATAGTAATAGTTTATCACTTACCTTTCTTCATTGACAGGTAAATGGAAAAATGTTAGGTGTTTATCCCTTCTTTTACTTGATTTGCACCCATCTACAGCACATAAGGCACCAGACGGCATCGTAGGTACGCGTACGAACGAACGGAGCGATTAAAATTAAACAGCGTGCGTGCGCTTCGCTAGCGAAAACCGCACTGGAATTTGGTCCGCAAACGGCCCGAGGCCGCTCGGCCGGGCGGTAGGTAATTATAGCGCGCAAGTATATGGAGTGAAGGAGGCCTGTCCTGACGCAAAAACGACGGGGTGTTATAACTTTGACGTGTCTGTGTATGTGTTTGTCTGTGGCGTCGTAGTTCCTGAACGTATGAACCGAATTTGATTATTTTTTGTTCGAAAGGTGAATTATTCTTTAGTGTTATTTAGTGTTAGTGAATTATATTTAGTGTATGTGTGCCGGGGTTCTTTTTATAATTATTTCAATTTTTATTCAAAGGAGTTGGTCACCCATACAGTTTTTCGTCGTTTCTCATGTAATCATTTAGCTTGTATTACATACTAGCCGTTCGTGCCCAGCGTCACTCGGCATTGCCTGTGGTCCTGACAATTTCATAGGTACACAAATCATCCAACAACAATTCTTAAGTTTTGCGGTTAGCAACGAGTTAAGTGATTCAAATTCATCCTACTAATCCTACTTCCTACTTAATATTATAAATGCGAAAATTTGTAAAGCTGTTTGTTACTCAATCACGCTCAAACGGCTAAACAGATCTAACAGCTAGAAGGTTATAAATATATTTTTAAAAGGAAAAAAACGGAACCCTTATAGGATCACTTCGTTGTCCATCGGTCCGTCCGTCCGTCTGTCAAGACCTTTTTTCTCAGGAACGCGTGGAGGTATCAAACTGAAATTTATATCTAATACTCAGGTCTTCTGTCCCTTGGAGTTGTGAAAAAATCAAACTTCTAAGGCAAAGCAATCAAAAGATACAGCCGCTTATGCCGCAAATTTCCGCAAATTTTCGAAACTCGCACGGGAATCAAAACCTACGGGGTACTTCCCGTGAACTTAGAATCTTGAAAATTTAATATTTTTAAATTAATTAAATTATTTAAATTTAAAATTTTATAGTACAAATAAGGGAATAATTGCGAAAACCGTAAATTTTTAGTTACATCATATAATAAAAAATATTTTTGAAAATTTTCAAGTTAGTACTTCTTTTCTCACGAACGCGTAGAGGTATTAAATTGAAATTCACACCAAATACTCAGGTCTTTTTTTTTTTTTTTTTTTTTTTTTACGTGCGGAAATCTCTTCGGATACCCCCCCGCTGGCCAGCGGGGGTGGTTATGTCGTGTCTCGACTAAAACCGCACGGTGTCCTCCCCAAGTGTCCGTTGCCGGGCACCCCGGGTAAGCCCTCGAAAGGATAACCCCAGGGTTGCCGGCGGACTTTGGCCGCCACCGCGGCCTCGCCTGGTGGGGTCGGGTTTTATCCCGCTTCGGTGAGTTGGCAGGCGTGTGTAGGGGCACACACGACACGCCTCCGCCACGGCCTGCTTCTGTAAGGACGGCGAGTCGGCCAACTGCCGTCCTCAGGCCCCGATCATGGAGGTCGGTAGTCCCGGGCGTAGATGAGTCTGCGGCGTCCTCGCCGCAGACTGCGAAACTCGGGGGGCAGGGTTCTCTCCCGCTCCCTCTCCGCCGTCTCTTTCGCGCGCATTACCTGCTCGCAGAAAGAGGCGGCGGCGTGCCACTTGCTCCCGTCGGAGACCACGGCCCTCACCATGGTCTCCAACGAGAGAACGTCCACGCCCAGGACCGCAACGAGATCCCGGCGTTGACTCGCCCACGCAGGGCACTCCACCAACGTGTGGAGCGCCGTGTCTTCGCCAGGATCCTCGCAGTGCTGGCACTGCGGCGTTGTCTCCCGGTGGATGCGCCACAGATACTTACCGAAACACCCGTGTCCGGTAACCATCTGGCACATCCGGTAGGAGAGGTCCCCATGGTCCCTCTCCAACCACTCCTTCATGATCGGTCTCACCGCCGCAATGGTGGATTCCCCCCACCTTGGGTGCTCAAGTCGCACCCTCCATGTCTCCATGAGTTCCCGGTGGAGCTGGGACCGCTGAGCCCTGATTTCTCGGGGCTCCGGCCTATGGCCCCGCTCCAGCGCCTCCTTGCGCCACTGGTACAGCAGCGCAAGGGCTCTCGCTTCCAGGTCCCATGGAGGGGTCCCGGCTAGGAGACATGCCGCCTCGACGGAGATCGTGCGATACCCCCTGATGACTCTGACGGCCATCGCTTTTAACGGGCTGTTTAATACAGCCACGTTGCGGGCCGCCAGAGTCTCCGCCCATACGGGGGCCCCGTATAGGGCCATGCTTCGCACGATCCCCAGGTACAGTCTCCTAGTGGGGGCGTTGGGTCCCTTAACGTTGGGCATCAGCCGCGATAGTGCGACCGCAGCCCCCCTCAGTTTCGGGACCAGACTTCGGAGATGAGGTCCGAAGTCCCATCGGCTATCGAGTACGAGCCCAAGGTACTTCATCGTGGGCTCGATGCCGATGCTCACGCCCCCTACGGTTATGCTGGTTCCCGCAGGTGGCCCCCTCCGAGGCCCGTGAAAACACATAGCCTCGGATTTGTGGAGAGCCACCTCGAGTCCCAGCCGCCGTATTCGACCCACGACTTGAGCAACCCCTGCCGTGGCCTTCATTGCCGCGCTTCGGTACGTTGCTCCCCGCGCCATAACGAGGGTGTCGTCAGCATAGCAGACTATGCTGACACCCTCGAGCAACGTACCGCGCAGCACCCAGTCGTATCCGATGTTCCACAGGAGTGGCCCTAGGACCGACCCCTGCGGAACACCGCACGACACTTCTCGCCGCCCTGGCCCTAGCCAGCTCGGGTAAACTATGACCCTCTCGGATAGGTATGCCTCGACAATGCGGCGGAGGTAAGGAGGCACTCCGTGATACGCGAGCGCCTCCCTAACGCAGCTCCAGGGTAGGGTATTGAAGGCGTTGGCGATGTCAAGAGACACCGCCACCACCACCCACCCCGCGAGACTACTTCCTCCGCCAGGCGCCTAACGCGCATGATCGCTTCCACGGTGGAACGCCCCCGGCGGAAACCGAACTGGTTGTCCGCCAGATCTGGCCCCACGTTCGTGAGATGCTCGACGAGGCGCTCTGCAATAATCCGCTCAAAGAGCTTGCACACCTCGTCGAGCAACACGATCGGCCGGTAACCGGATGGCTGATCCGCCGGCCGCCCCGCCTTCCGGATAAGGACCAGTTTCCCCGTCCTCCACGCCTTTGGAAACTGGCCCCTTTCGAGGCATGCGCTAAAGAGCGCCACCAGTCGAGGCCCTAGTTCCTCAAGGGCCAGGACCCATGCTCGGCCTGGAATGCCGTCGGGTCCGGGGGCAGTGCATTTCCGGGCTTTAAGCCGGAGCACTGCTACCCCCAGTTCACTCTCCCTGACTTCGGGCACATCGCTCTCGCTATTATCAGCGTCAGGCGCCTGAGGCGGAGCCATACGCGGAGGAACATGCTCCTCCGCTCTCGCTGGGAACAAGGAGCCCAGTATCCCCTCCAGCCGCTCCGGCTGGAGGCTCTGGGTCAGTAGGGGCGCCCTTGGGCGAATCTTGCCCCTGACCGCAAGGTAAGGGCGCCCCCATGGGTTCTGCTCCAGAGACTCCAGCAGCTCTTCGCGGGCCCGCCGTTTGGCCTGCTTAATGGCTACCTGGAGGGTCCTCTTGGCCCCCTTGTACGCCTCATATAGCTCCGCCTCTCGGGCTGCCGCATCGTCTGGGCGGCGACGCCTCCGGCGAAACCTGGTGTACTGGCGGCGAGCGGTCACGCACGCTGCTCGCAGCTGTGCGATCTCCGTTGACCACCAGTACACCTGTTTCTTTGCCGGGCCGGGCTTAACCCTAGGCATCGCCGCATCGCAGATATGCGACATGGCTCTCCTGAACCATTCGGCCTCTGCGTCGACATCGGCAGGCCTGGCCGGTGACGGAATCCAGGCCTGCACAATGGATGCCTCCAGGAGAGCCTCCCGATCCAGGCGTCTAAGCGCCCAACGTGGATCCGGGGGGTTCGCTATAGTCGGCGGTAGGTTAGGTGGAGGGGAGACGTTGAACCGAATGTACCTGTGGTCCGACGACGTCTCCTCCTCCTCCACCACGCGCCAACCCTGGACGCGGCGGGCGAGAGCAGGGGTCGCGAATGCAACATCCACGACCGAACTGAGTCCCCGCCGCTCCCAGGTGGCGACACTCCCCCGGTTGAGGACCTCTAGGCCACGGGTGTTGGCCCAGTCCTCCAGAACTCGCCCCTTGGCATTGGTTTCCCGGGAGCCCCAAGCCAGAGACCAGGCGTTGAAGTCTCCCAGGACCAGGACAGGGCGAGGACGGCACGCAGCGAGAACGATATCCAGTCCTGCGAGCTATAGCTCAAGCTCATACTGGTCAAGGCTTGGCGAGAAGTAGACGGCCACGACAGCCAAACCCTCATAGTCCGCCGCGACACAGCCTCTGCCCCTTGCAATGACTGCAAGGCGCGAGGTGTCCACGGCGGAACCCCCGAAGACGGTCGCTACGCCGTCCAGGTCCACCGGGCTTCCGGGATGGACCCAGTACGGCTCAGCGACCACGACCACATTGATAGACCACTCCACGATGCTCTGGTACAGAAGATCCTGAGCACCGGTGCAGTGGTTTATGTTCACCTGCAGGATGCGGATTGGTGTGTCCATTAATGGACGTCCATATCCGCATTCCGCCGCGAATGTGGCCGCTCTTGAGCGGCACCCCCACTACCCGTTGCGGACGAACGGGGCTTTGGCCTCGAGGCGGCGCAGGTACGGCTGTCCGCCCGGTGTTCCGCCGCTTTACCCTCTGCTACGCATTTGTAGCAGCGCGGCGGAGCATCACAGGCGCTGGCCTTGTGACCGGGCTGACTGCAGCGGAAGCACCGATCCCCCACGGTGTCTCCCGCTGTGCACTGCACTCCCACATGCCCCACGGCCAGGCACCTGAAGCACCTGGTCTCGCGGGGCTGCAGGAGTTGCACCCGCGCCTTTAGGAAGCCCCCAACGAGGAGGCTCCGTTCGTCCGCAATTTTCTGCGCCGCTGCGACGGGGCAGTTGACGACTGCCGTGCCGTGACCGGTGGAGCTGAAGCGAATTTCTCCAGCTCTCACCTGATCCCGGGGGCAGCCGCCCGCCTCCACGACGGCGGAGATAACCTCATCCGTCGTGGCCGCATCATCCAGACCCGAAATGCGCAAACCTGCGCATTTGTTGGGTCTGGTGACGCGGACGGCTTCCGTGTCCAGCGACTCCCTCAGCTTGGCTGCTAGGGCATCTGCTTTGGGGCCGCTGGTGGCGCCGGAGACCTCGAGAAGGCGAGCTCCGGTGCGAGTCGTCTTGCACCGGAGCCCCCCCCTCAATCTCGAGGGCCTTGAGGTCCACTGAGGCTTTCACCTGCCTCAGGACCTGGGCGTACCCCACGCCCTTCTCCACACCCTCCGTCGTCACCGTCAGGACGACGGCTGTGGAGCGTGGGGCGCGGAGCCTCTTCGGCGCCTTCGCCGCAGCGGCTTTTGCCGCCTTCTTAGCCGCCTTTTTGGCGGCTTTTTTCGCCTTCTTGGCGGCTCCCGCTACCACCCAACCCTCTCCTCTGGAGGAATGTTCGGGTGCAGCGGGAGCGGTAGTTCTGGCGACGGCGGGGGTGCCGCTCCCCTTTGACTTCCCTTGTGGCGATGGGGCCACTGGGGCAGCGGTCCTTTTATTAGGACCGGGCTTCCCACTGGCAACAGCCGCGAAAGATGCAGGCTGTGCCAGCGGAGGACGGTATGCCCGGTCCTCCAAAACACCGAGCCGCCTCTCGATGGCCGCTAGTAGCTGTACCATACTTGGCGCAGGCTCCGGCGTCGTCTTGGCTGCCGGTTTGGGCGCTGCCTTAGGCGCCGACTTTGGCGCCGACTTTGGTGCCGACTTAGGCGCCTCACCTGGCGACGCAGGAGCCCTCGGCTGGACCGCCGCCTCCTGGGCTTCTGGGGCCCTTCGGGCCTCCGGGGTTCCCCTGACCAGCTGGGTCAGGTGCTTGACCTCTTCCCGGAGGGCCCGCTGTTGCTCCCGGGAGTTGGCGAGCTCAGTTTCCAGGTTTGTCACCCGGGCCCTGAGCTTCGCCTCCTCCTCGGAGGTGCTCCTGGCGAGGAGCTCCTCCAGAGCCGTCTTGGCGACGGCCACGTTTTCCGCCACCGTTTTACGTTTTCCGGCCACGTTCTTGGCCCCCTTTAACGCCTCCGTAATACGGGCCAGGGCCGACAGGAGCTCCCTCGCCGCGGGAACGTCCTGGTCCCTGCCACTGAGTAGTGGCGGGACGTGTACTGGAGGCTTCGGCGCTCTGCTCGCCGAAGTGGCCATCTTGGCCGGCCGATCGTCCTCACTTGAGGAGGTCACCCGTTGTATGGGGCTTCTGCTCCGGTCACGGGACGTTCCACCCGGGCGTGGCCGTTTTCGACGGAGACCCTCCTCGGTCTCCATTCGGCTGGATACCGACTCATTGTCGGTACCAGCCGTCGACGCCGCGGACCCATTGTCCGCGTCGATTTCCCCACCTGCTGGAAGCGGAGTAGCGGGCCTGGGGAAGACGGCCTTAAGCGACCGCGTGTGAGACCGCGGCCTCACCTCTTCACCCTCCACAACTGCCACTCCGTCATTTTCATTGTCCTTGTTCGTGCCCTTGTCGTTGTTTTTGTTTCCGTCCGGTTTTTTGTTTATATTTTGATTGTTATTCATAACATATCCCACGAGTATGGGGGAAAGGTGGTCCATCCAGGCGGAGCCCCCTGCACCTGGATAAGCCTATATACTATGGAGGTCGGCTGGTATCCATAGGTTTTTACGACTTCGCTGTCGGGTGTTATAGACTTTTCCTTGTCGTGGGCCGGCCAATAAAGGCAAGCCCTCCGGTCGGAGAGATCACAGCGTACCCTTCTGGAGCCACCAGTCAGGTCGTTGCTGATCACCCACCGATTACGGAACGCGAGAGGATGGCTAGTCCTCTCTCACCGGCGGTGGCACAAGTGCCCGTCGGCCCCTGCGTTAGCAGTGGGCCAACCCGCCCCTGGATCCCCCAGGACCCTACGGTGGCCTCCACCACTAACATCATCGCTCGTCCTGTCTCCTCTGAAAGCAGAGGAGTACGGAGAGCGATGTGTTCCCGCCACGTTGGGTATTGGCCGACGATCAATGCCAACCCCATGAAGGGGAAGCCATTGACCGCCGCCCAGGGTGTACCGGCCGCTCCGATTCCGTTCCCCCCGGACTGCAGTGGGATCGGAATCGGAATGACACGCGAGGAGGTTACCCAACATACACCCCAAATACTCAGGTCTATTATACCTTTAAGCTGTAACAAAATCAAACTTTTATGTCAACGCAATCAAAAGAAATAGCAATTTCAAAATAGCAACCTACAGGTTTGTACGGAACCTTCGGTGTGGCGAGTCCGACTCGCACTTGGCCGGTTTTTTTACATAGTTACTTCGATCGATATTAAGATCAAAGCGAGCAAAGACTTCTGGGTCTGTATTATGTAATGAATAGAGGGTAAAAGGTTACCTTTCTCGATATTATTAGTAGCTTATCCCAGTGGGAAAGAGGCGTGACTAAGTATAAAACAGGTGATATTTATTTAACATAGACATGTCGAACATTAAAAAAATACTCATTGAAATAAGTCGCAGTTCTGGGAAAATCGCTTAAGATTTTATTCTGTTGTTTTGCACAAAATCTAGGCTACATTGTGGAATACAAAATAGGTGACATGTATTTATGAGCCTATTTTCAGAAAGTTAAGTATAGATTCGATTGAGAATTCGAATTATAAATGAGATCGCAACTAGCACAGAATTTTAAAATTTTATTCACCGTCTGTGCCTATTGTGTGCAACGTACTGGGAAGAGAGACCCTACGAAAATTTCGATAAAGTACTACTTATACTTTATATGAAGCCGTGTAATCACATCCAAGATTTAGGGGCCAAGGCAACCTCACCTGGTGATTGACAGATGTAGCTCTGACGTAGGCTTTTCTTTCGGGGTTGGGAGCTTCCATAAAAGTCAAGATAAGCCAAATCAAACGGAAGAGAAAGCGGACCCCGAGCTCCGAGGTGAAAGCCTCGGACACACTCGGGAACAACGCTAAGATGAAAAAAAAGTTGTTGAAATCAAGAAGTTTTCTTGATCGCGTTACTGAGCTCTCCTGTCCTTAAACTTAAATACACTCAAATAACTATGAGCATATACTTATTATCTGTAAACGTTTTCTCATTCTATAAGCAACACTGCTGTATGCCTACTCATCACACCTACAACCGCAAGCGAACAAGACCTTACCTTCGGGATAAACTCATCTGTACTGCATACATAATTCAGTGGCAATTACTATGTAAAATATAGCACTGAAAAAATCCTATTACTCAGATGTTCTCTATAATGAAGTTAAAAATACATTTTTAACTACTTCTATTATAGAAATTGGAATTGTATTAAAAATGTATGAGGCCCCATCAAGATCTTCGAAGCCTCAAGCTAGCGGTACTGTTGCTGATTAACGAATGATACTCTGGGGTAGGTTTTCCCCTCTGGATGGGGTGTCGTAATTGGGACATGAGGTTCTCATGTCCTAATAGGCAATATCTGGCAGACTCTATATTTGAAGCTTTCTCTTAAGCTGTAAGCTGTAAGCCAAGTAATGGGTCTTATTCGCCATCACCAGCAAGTTCCCATTGAGAGCGTCGAAGTATTGTATGTCAGAACGAAACCGACAAAATTCCGCCGACACGAAACATTCAGGACGGACTTCTACCAATTTGCTGAAACAGTATCAGCAAATTGGTAGAAGTCCGTCCTGAATGTTTCGTGTCGGCTGAATTTTAGAACTCCTTAACAAAAATAAACAAAAGACAGTACAATCAGCATTCACAAACTCTATGTTTAAGAATTGTTTTATTACCGTTTTTGATATATATGTCAAACTCCACATTCGAAAATTTAGAAGTAGACGAGTTTGGAATTGTGAGTTAGTAGATACAACATTCATAACAGCTGGACCAAACAGTATTACAAAGGATGGAACAGCATGTCTGTTGACATTAGGTCAATTTAAAAAAGCGGCCAGGTGCGAGTCGGACTCGCCCATTAAGTGTTCCGTAGCAGCAAGTAACATAATAATGTTTTTTTTTTAAGATTTATATTTGAGTTGATTGAATGAAAGGTAAATTGCAGTTTACGATTTATGACGTATTAAAAAAAACTACTTACTAGATCTCGTTCAAACCAATTATCGTTGGAAGTTTACATCATATATTTTAGGTCGATTTCGATGAAATCGATCTACCTATTGGTTTCTTGACTACTGTCGAATTTAAAAAAAAAATCTTCATAGGAGGTCTAGTTATGACCCCCTGAGTCCGAAATGACCACTGGTCAAAAAGTTTATATATATATATTATATATGTATGTATGGTTCTACTTCCCAAAATTTGCGGCACTCTCACGGTCGCATTTTTGCCCCGATCGCTTTCAAACTGCGGTCAAAAATTGCTTGGGTGTAAACTTAGTTTAAGTTCGTGAACGGGTGGAATCCGGCCTAAGGGGAAGGTAGGGCCTCACTTTTTGTCAAATCAGTTTTTCCTAAAAATTTCACGTTCCATGAAAGATATTCGAACAGTTCTAATTTTATCCCATAGTATACATGAATACCAACAACTTTTAATCATAAACCTATAAGATTAAAACTTTAACTAAAAGTGGGGGGGGGGAACCAAAATTTTTCGGGTAAAAAATCATAACTTCTAACCGGTGAACATTCTTGCCGTCGGAAACATTTTTAATCGATAGGCCATTTTTAAGTCTAAAATAATCTGAAAAGTTTTTCGCTAAAAGTTACCGTTTTCGAGAAAAAAAATTAAACTGCTTAAAGTCCGTAGTTCTTTATATAAAGCAATATTAATTGCTTCACGAAATCTACCTGGGCGTTCCCCCTGCGGGAACGGATTTTTTTTTTAGTTTTATCATTCTCTTATTTTACAAGTTACAGGTAGAAGGGGGGGGGGGGGGTAATGATATTAGAAACCTCAATATGATTTTTGAAGACCTATCCATAAATAACACACATGTATGGGTTTCATGAAAAAATATATTTTGAGTTTCAGTTCTAAGTATGGAGACGCCTAAAATTGATTGTTTTTTTTCTATTTTTGTATGAAAATCTTAATGCGGTTCACAGAATACATCTACTTACCAAGTTTCAACAGCATAGATCTTATAGTTTACAAAAAAAGTGGCTGTGACATACGGACGGACAGACAGACAGACATAACGAATCTAAGGGTGTCATTTGGCAACGGAACCCTAAAAAAGAGCTGTTGACCGACCCTACGTACCATCTAACAAAAAATCAAAGATTTGAATAAATTATTGCCATTTTTTTTTTATTTTTTTTTACGTGCGGAAATCCGTTCGGATACCCTTCCGCTGGCGAGCGGGGGTGGTTATGTCGTGTCTCGACTAAAACCGCACGGTGTCCTCCCCAAGTGTCCGTTGCCGGGCACCCCGGGTAAGCCCTCGAAAGGATAACCCCAGGGTTGCCGGCGGACTTTGGCCGCCACCGCGGCCTCGCCTGGTGGGGTTGGGTTTTATCCCGCTTCGGTGAGTTGGCAGGCGTGTGTACACGCTTCCGCCACGGCCTGCTTCTGTAAGGACGGCGAGTCGGCCAACTGCCGTCCTCAGGCCCCGATCATGGAGGTCGGTAGTCCCGGGCGTAGATGAGTCTGCGGCGTTCTCGCCGCAGACTGCGAAACTCGGGGGGCAGGGTTCTCTCCCGCTCCCTCTCCGCCGTCTCTTTAGCGCGCATTACCTGCTCGCAGAAAGAGGCGGCGGCGTGCCACTTGCTCCCGTCGGAGACCACGGCCCTCACCATGGTCTCCAACGAGAGAATAAATTATTGCCATAGTTTAATTATTGAACTTAAACCATATTATAAGTTTGTTTTAAATAATTACGGAACTTCAAGTAGGAAGGGATCAGATATTGCCTTCAAACATTCCCATTTGCGTATGTCATTTGTGTAAAATGACATGCGTAAATTGGAACATTACATTTGAGCTTCTGACACCTCCTAACGATCAACACCCTCTACAGATAAGGATCATTTAGAGCATTGTTACATAACATATTCTCATTTGCGCTTCGTGTGTTTATTGTTGACAATTTTCTCAGATTTTAACTCCTTAAAGCGAAATCCAAATGCTGTGACTCAGTTCAACGAATGCTGCTTAGGAGAAAACCCATTTCATAAAATCATAATTCCTATTAGATCTCACAACATACGAATCGCCAGGACGTTAAAAATCTGCTAATTGTGAGTGTTCTTATCTCTCCCAAAAATAAGTGGCTTGGTAATGGATTGGAATCTTGGTGATTTGATATATACCTGCGCAACTCATTTTTCTTCTATAAACAGGTAAACACTGGTATATGATTAGTTTTTGTAGAATCATTCTCATTTAGGCCATTTTTCTTCATACAAGCCTAGGTATTTCTAATGCCTTCGGAAGCTAATAATACCAAAAGTGCCAAACTAAGTAATGCAAGCTCTGTAACAATCTCTCTCTTTTTAAGTACATAGAAATTGGGGTATATTGAATCTCCATTATATCCCACATAGTAACCACAATGATCAGCATCAACAGTCAGGTTTTGAAAAAAATTGATAGCCTAGCAGTTAGTAACTTCAACACTTCACAATGATATTCTACGACTAATATACAGGCCGTTCCACGGTTATGCCACATGAAGGAAAAGTATCTCAAAAAATGTAAATATACAGTTTTACTGAAAGAAGACTTCATTTTGATTTTAAGAACAATTTAAACTGCTTTCAAAGATTTCGAAAATTCCCTTGCATCACTCGGTAATCGATCCGGCTAGTATCCCAAAAATAACACTGTACTTTCAGGGCATAAATCGACAGGTCAATCATAGGGATCAAATCTCTCTAACAATCATGGTAAATTAAATAAAAGGAAATCCACGAAATCTGATCTTACAAAAATTTGTTCTTCTTTTAGTAATATTGTCTGTCTACATTATTTATCATACATTCCCTCCATGTGGCATGGCCGTGAAACGCCCTATATATTCATTTATTTATTCACAGAATGCAGGTACAACAAGTGTGGTCTTATAATTAAAATAATGTTTCCTTGTACATTCTACCACTTTTGTGTGGTATGTAAATATTCAAACAGTCAATAATTAATTTGTGTCACAATAGATATAATATAATGGTTAGCTAGGCAAAGAATCATGCATATAATTGAAATTTAAAAAAAAAATTCAAATGTCACTATGTTCCAATAAATAGAAATAATAAGAATATAAAAATAAAAATATAAATATTGTCATTCACAAAGTTACTATAAATGTCAAATCTTAAAATTAATAATTGTCAAATTTAATGATTGTCAACAAAACTAAGGCCCATTTTATCATGTCAAAAAAAAATTTTTAGGTATAATCAAAATGTCAATTGATTCAGAGTCCTCCAGAAATTCACTTAAATCATAGTAACATTTCCTGCTTAATAACTTTTTTAACTTTATTTTAAATATGTTTATATTACATTATTTTAATGCATCTGGTATTTTGTTATAAACCTTTGGCGCAATACCTAGCAAGCTGTCTGACATCATAGTAGTTTTTGAAGTATGTAAACACAACTTCTTATCATTATTATGAAACATACGCCTGTTGCGCTTTACAAATTCAGACTTAAGTCGCAGAATAAGCAAGCTGAAGTGACAATGGGCTGGCCACATCTGCCGAAGGTCCGATGGCCGATGGAGCAAACGAGTCCTAGACTGTGGATCGGCAAACGGAAGGTGGGACGGTCTCTAGCAAGATGGACGGATGACCTGAAAAAGGTTGCTGGGAAAGACTGGTTGCGCAAGTCGGAGGATCGGGTGCTATGACGCACATTGGGAGAGGCCTATGTCAAGCAGTGTACTGAAATTGGCTAATTGATGGAATAAACAGCGCAATCAATAAGCTTAATATTTACCAGCTACCTAAAAGTTAAACAGCCTTATCAAGCATTTAAGAGATGCATGGTAAAGAAGTTACTTGTGCAAGAGGAATATCCATATAGTCCATTGAAATGTTACATTGTTTAGGCCTTACCTTGCGTTTTTTAGAGGACGCAATTTTATTTCTTTGATGTGTAGGGGGGTCAGTGTAAAGTTAAAACCAAGTTTGTGGGGTCGCCACCCTTGTCCCACGGCCGCCGTCTTGAAAATAGGGGTTAAAATGGTTTTTACGATATCTCCCTTAAACTATTTATCTGATAAAAAATATTTGTTAACATTTTTTGTTGCAAATTACATTCTCTGCAACTTTGGTCCAGTAACTTTTGTTTTTTTTTATTTTGTTATTATAATTTTTTTAATTATTAATTTTGCAATATTATTAATTATTGACTCTTTTCCCCACCACCCACGAGGTAGATTCTGGAGGCGCCTTTTTTTTTACGTGGTATCCCCAATAGGCATAATCCACGGTGATTTTCTAAATTTGAACTACTCCGTCCTCAGTCTTTTCGATGGACCAGGCTGCGGCCCAGTATCTGATCGGCTTTCTTAATTAAATATCAGTGGGAGAACTGGAGAAGGAAGGGGTGTTAATGTCGGTGGTTCATCATCACAGTCATTTTCATTTATTAATTCTGAGAGCCCCATTACATTGCTGCAAGTCTCTCCAGAAAAATGGAAGCATACTGCAGAACATTTCAGCCCTGCTTTTCGACATCCACACATCGCTCCACAGTTTCCTTTGCATTTGCAAAAGATCAATTTCAGAAGCTGGAGGTTTAGAGCTCTGCAATGGCATCAATAATTTTCCACATTTTTGTCCAGCCCCAGTCTTCAGGATTATTTTTATTACCAAGCCACAACTGGACCTGATGATAGACTCGGAAAGTATGAAAGCGAGCTGTGTCTTGTGTTGGAGGAAGTGAAGATAAGTTAAATGTACGTTTTGTCACTGCCATGGCGAATTGTTTGTATCTTAGGCTGTCAAGAGAATTATCATCTTTATTACCACCGTATAAAGAGAAAAAAAAACGTTTCTGAACAAATGTTCAGAAACGTTTTTTTTTCTTTTTCTTTCGCTTATAACTTTTTAATTTATAGTTCTACGACAAAAAGTTGTAGAGAATTTAATTTGCAACAAAAAATTTTAACAATTTTTTTTTATCAGTTATGTAGTTTATGAGATGTAACATAAAAACCATTTCAATCCCTATTTTCAAGACGGCGGCCGTGGGACAAGGGTGTCGACTCCATAAACTTGGTTTTAGCTTATAACACTTATTTCTGTTAGTGTTACTCACCGGCTAGTCCAGCTGAGCAACAGAGTATCTTAATCCCAGGGCGCCTTTCACAGAGGTTCTTGGTGGTGCATAGATCAGCTGATCTCCAATGAAACACAATACTCACAGTTGTACATACATATATTTGTACACACAGAAACACAGAGACACAGAGGGTTACACAGAAGTTTTACACATGAAAAATAGACAGGAGGACTAATTACCTCTTAAACAACAAATAAAAAAATACTGTCACTGCGGTCACTCTTATATACCCAAATATTTCTAGACCTTTTGAGAATAATACCGGTGATGAACTTCGAACTCGAATATTCTATATACCAAAAACTAACCTTGAATGAAATTCGACCGCATAACTTACTACCTCTACCGACCGCCGCATCGATTGCAACTTTTGTTGCGCAGCCGGGTCAGATAGATGGCGCTAACCACAATTAATCCTAAATAACAATTCATTCCCTATACTTACGAATGTAATCGTTACAAGCTTTACACTGACAACTACACATCAAAAAAATAAAATTGCGTCCTCTAAAAAACGCAACCCCAAATGTAACTTTTCAATGGACTAATACTAATATATGTATTATAATTGCAACAAACCGCGGTAGCCTAGTGGTATGGGTAATGGACTGCTGAGACGAGGTCTCGGGTTCGATCCCAGGTTTTACCATGGCACACACCAATGACTTTTCGATGCTTTTCGAAGTTATGTGTGTATTTATCGCAGGTTTATAAGTGCCCGGTTAATGGCAATAGGCTCGCCACCTATTACCATTGGGACCTAAACATAAACTGGCGAAATGTGGGTGCTAGCACCTCTGCCTACCTCTTCGGGGACATAGGCGTGAGTTTATGTTATGTTATGTTATGTAATTGCAAAAGTAATCGTGTCTGTCTGTTTGTTACCTTTTCACGCCTAAATCACAGAACTGATTTGAATGAAATTTAGTACAGAGATGGGCTAGAGCTTGACATAAGCAACCTTTTATCGCGAAAAAAAGTTTCGCAGTGATTCAAATAGGGGATCAAAGTTTGTATGAAAGTTCGTCATTTGTTAAAATAACATCATGCAATTTCGTTATGCCTTAGAGCGTTTCTGAAATTTTGACCCGCTTAAGATAGAAATAGGAGATGATAATCCGATACTCGAAATCCACGCGGGCGAAGCTGCAGGCAACAGCTAATTGTCTATATGTCAGACAGGACTGCGCAATTGATTTTTTATGTTTATACATAAAATTTTAATATCAGTAAGGAATTGAGTTTTCCGTCACTCTCAGGATAGGTATAATAGAAATGTACAAAAATATACATAAAGCTCATTTATTGCCGGTATTAACATGATAAGAGAATTTGACCAAAATTCTGTATAATAGGTATTGCGAGGGATATGCTCTATGGGCAACCTTATACCCCGGCGTCTGCAGACCCGAGACGGCGTGCGGTTTTAGGTGGTTCAAGCCCGACATAACCGCCCCCGCTGGCCGGCGGGGGGGTATCCGAGGGGATTTCCGCACGAAAAAAAAAAAGGTATTTACCCCACACAGGGCAATAAAGCAACTAAATGAGCTGTAGTTATACTTAGGTCTCCTAGTAATATTGATGTGTAAGGTAGACAATTCATATGACTTCAAATTAAGAATTATTATACTATAACGAATTTTTGAATAAATTATAATTATTTTGCATGTTTATTGAACCAAAAAATTAAAAATTTGTGCGCCATAACCGGCAGAATTTGAGATCTGACATAATGTAAACATCACTTTTGTACCATATTCGACAAAACAAGAACTTGAAATTTCTGTAGATATTAATAGTAAAACTTTTATTTATAAGTTCTCAACGAAGCGATTACGGCAAATACCTAATTTAGTCTAACAAACAAACTAAACACAAATGTTTATGTAGGTACCATAAGTTTGGGGTGCGACTGATTGGATCACCTCCAAGTTTGGTGCACCCTGGGCAACGTGGGCGATGACGCATCATTGATTGCTCCTCTGGAGTAGGTGGCTTCAACGTCAACGGCAAGAGTCTGACCAACCGGCCCTTTTCAGAGTCAGCTGACCCCATTGCACGAGGGGATCGGGGTATGGCGGGCCTACAAAGGGGGGGAAATTTTAATGCGGTTCACAGAATACATCTACTTACCAAGTTTCATCAGCATAGTTCTTATAGTTTCGGAAAAAAGTGGCTGTGACATACGGACGGACAGACAGACAGATATAACGAATCTAGATCCGCTGCTAGCCGCTGCTAGTATCCGTTGTTAACGATTTGGCTACGGAACCCTAAAAACGATAATAGTGCTATTTTTTTAGAAATATGTAAGTAACTACTAATAGTATCTTTTACGTACATATACCTGCGGCATCGCCCGCGTGAAGGCCGGTTTTCGACAAACACAAAAGAAGTCAAAAAAAATTTGGGTTCTAAATCGTTTATTTAACATAGTGGTTTAGGTCATAATTAAAATTCCAAGATATCATTTTTATGTGTAACCATAAACGAATGTTATAACTTAGCAGTTTGATTTCAATATTTTAGTTTGATGTAGCGATAATAGCCCTTTGGCATTAAATCACCAAGTAGGCTTAACTGCTGGCACAATTCCAAACTAAGACGACAAAATACTAAAAAATAATACGAAAACCATATCCAAACACATATGGAAGTCTATTAAAGTTATCCGTTACACATTCGTCGAATATTAGGGGGAACAACAGGCACCATAACTTAGTTGTTTTGCTAACACTTTTGTCGCCAGTTCGCTTATTCGTTTCTTTATGATTACGAGAAAGTATTATGTTTCAAGCAGCAAGCAATTTAGTAAGAGGAAAGATTAAACTTTGCCAACTAATTTTATTAAATTGCATTATATTACAGTCTTACACAAAGAATTACAGTCTTCTGTTCAGTTCTTCTTCTGTGCTGTTTCAGTAGCATAAATGCAATTTTTAATCCCGGGTAAAGGTTCCTGTGGGTCGCAAGAACGATGTAAGTATTTCAGTAGCTTATACGGAAGTAGGTATAGAAGCTATATTATTCAAGCATCCGTTGAAGACAAATGTACTAACATTTATAAAAATAAATCCCTGTTTCCCTTGGTCACACCATAATTTGAGTACAAATTCACCGATTTCATTTATCTTTTTTTTAAGTTTTCTTACACTTGTTAGAAGCAGTAAATTTGAAAATTTCAATAAAGTTAACGACTATTTCAGTATTCCATGCAGATGGAGCTGTGGGCTATACCTAGTGGCAAATATTTATATACTTAACGTTAACTCAGTAAAAAAATATACGAAACAACAACAAAAAGCTGACCCTACCTAATCTATAGATAAAACATCGTGAACATTAAAGGCTGTACGAAAGTCCGCCCACATGTTGATACTACAGTATCATTGTCCATTTCCTTGCTACTGTTGTTCTTCCTTGCTGTTTACTATTACTTTACGCGACTTTACCCAAGATAGCCCTAACTGCAACTAGTTTGTTGGTACAAAACTCTTGCTTTGATAAAACAATCGTTGCACAGTAAGTAGTGTTTTACCGAGTTACTTCTTTCATTGTTCTTTTACTGTTTCTTTTTTAAAGCGATGCATTCGAAGTAACTAAACAGTTTACGTTGCACTTACAAGTACCAAGGTGTTTTGCTTGTGTTAGAAATAAGGTTCACTGTGATATATGTTGAAAGAAAAAAAGTTTCTTTTTAAGTAAACAGCAACCATCGCAGAGCTTGCTCGATGACCGCAATGCAAGAACATAAATTAATATGGTAAGCATCATATAACTATTAACAACATTTTTATTAAACTACTTAATACTGTGTATACTTTTAAATGGTGATCAAGTAGTGGCTGCCTAATGAAACCACGTCCCAGAGGTTCACCTCAGCTATCGGTGACAAGTGCGTTGATGCTGTAGGTGAACATGATCAGAACTCCTGGGACAAGATTCAGACGGCTCTTTATCCTTCAATCGGCGAGGGCAGTGCTCGGCATGTCTAAGGGTGGGTGCAAGTGTGACAAGGAAACTAAGGGATGGAACGACACAGTCCAGTAGACCAGGGGGAAGAAAGCCCTCTTTAAAAAGTAGCAAGCGTCCAAATCTCCTGGAGACCGCGACGTGTACAGAGATGCTAAAAGCGCCACTAAAAGAGCTGTAGCTAGAGATAGACAGCACCACTTGCAACCGCTGTATGACAAGTTGGAATCGTCTGAGGGGTGAAAGCTCATCGATAAATTCCGCGTTTCGGGGTCAACGCAGCACAGAATATATCCAAGTGCCGCTGTGTTAAAGACCCTGAGGCAATCTGTTATACGAGGAGGTCGCGATAAAGGAGAGATGGCGCTCTTGTTTCCACGAGCTGCAGATCAAGCAGCATAAAAAGGTGTAGCCACCGGACATCCTTCCAAACCAAGGAGTAGTGCCACCGTAAACACCTGAAGAAGGCCAGACTGTTTCTTCACTGCATGAAGAATCGGAAAGCTGATGGGCAGCCTTACACCCCGGCGTCTGCAGACCCGAGACGGCGTGCGGTTTCAGTCGGTTCAAGCCCGACATAACCGCCCCCGCTGGCCGGCGGGGGGGTATCCGAGGGGATTTCCGCACGAAAAAAAAAAAAAAGGTATCCGAAGGGATTTCCGCACGAAAATAAAAAAAAAAGGTACACCAGGGATCAGTCCTTAGTCCGTTTCTGTTCAGCGTGATATTAGACGTTCCATCGGATATAAGAAATTCACATGAGCAACCTCCGTGGTTGCTCACCACTGGTTATAGTATGCTGATGAAACCGCGCTGGCGGAAGCGGTCAGGGGCAGATTGCTCTGACGTGTGAAGACGTGGAAGGAGGTGCTTGAGAAGGTGGTCTAAAGCTTAATGTGGTGAAGACTGAGTACTTGACGTTTTTTGTTTTTTTTTACGTGTGGAAACCCCCGCGGGCTTCTCCCCATCGGTGCCAACGATGGGGTGGGCGTGTCGGAATCGGACCGACTAAAACCACAAGGTGTCCTCCCCAAGTGTCCATTGCCGGGCACCCCGGGTAAGACCTCGAATGGATAACTCCAGGGTTACCAGCGGACTTTGGCCACCACTGCAGCCTCGCCTGGTGGGGTCGGGTTTTATCCCGCGACGGTGAGTTGGCAGGCGTGTGTAGGACACACACGACACGCCTCCGTCTTGACCTGTGGGCCTACCGCCCAAGTGTCGTCGATATCACAGCCGTCGAAATGTTGCGCTGGTCAAGGTCGACGGCCATTTTGTACCGCCCCATTGATAATCGATGCCGGCGCGGCGTAAGAATGAATGAAACGCTGTTTTTGACAGTTAAATAGCTGCCGCCAAAAAAATTCAAATCGACCGCGTCTCATGAGCTGTCGTTTTGAATATTATTTTCTTTTCCGACGGTTGATTACGATGCCGATTGCACCTAACACTGGGCTACTATGGCTTTTATGGGTGCGACTGCCGACGAGTGGGTTCTGCCGTCCTATTGCACCTAACACTGGGCTACTATGGCTTTTATGGGGGCGACTGCCGACGAGTGGGTTCTGCCGTCCTATTGCACATAACACTGGGCTACTATGGCTTTTATGGGGGCGACTGCCGACGAGTGGGTTCTGCCCTCCTATGGCACCTAACACTGGGCTACTATGGCTTTTATGGGGGCGACTGGGTTCTGCCCTCCTATTGTACCTAATACTGGGCTACTATGACTTTTATGGGGGCGACTGCCTACGAGTGGATTCTGCCCTCCTATTGTACCTAACACTGGGCTACTATGGCTTTTATGGGGGCGACTGGGTTCTGCCCTTCTATTGCACCTAACACTGGGCTACTATGGCACTTATGGGGGCGACTGCCGACGATGGAATTTCGTCCTCCAACTCCTTCGCTTATTCCTTAGTTCTGTAACATACGAAAACAACAAACAACACAGCATAAACGTTTAAGTAGGCAAGGTAAAGATTAAAGAGTGTTTTAATTAGTCGCAGGCACAATAGGAGGGCAGAACCCAGTCGCCCCCATAAAAGCCATAGTAGCCCAGTGTTAGGTGCAATAGGAGGGCAGAACCCAGTCACCCCCATAAAAGCCATAGTAGCCCAGTGTTAGGTGCAATAGGAGGGCAGAACCCAGTCGCCCCCATAAAAGCCATTGTAGCCCAGTGTTAGGTGCAATAGGAGAGCAGAACCCAGTCGCACCCATAAATGCCATAGTAGCCCAGTGTTAGGTGCAATAGGAGAGCAGAACCCAGTCACCCCCATAAAAGCCATAGTAGCCCAGTGTTAGGTGCAATAGGAGGGCAGAACCCAGTCGCCCCCATAAAAGCCATAGTAGCCCAGTGTTAGGTACAATAGGAGGGCAGAACCCAGTCGCCCCCATAAAAGACATAGTAGCCCAGTGTTAGGTAGGTACAATAGGAGGGCAGAACCCAGTCGCCCCCATAAAAGCCATAGTAGCCCAGTGTTAGGTGCAATAGGAGGGCAAAACCCAGTCGCCCCCATAAAAACCATAGTATCCAGTGTTACGTACAATAGGAGGGCAGAACCCACTCGTCGGCAGTCGCCCCCATAAAAGCCATAGTAGCCCAGTGTTAGGTGCAATAGGAGGGCAAAACCCAGTCGCCTCCATAAAAGCCATAGTAGCCCAGTGTTACGTACAATAGGAGGGCAGAACCCACTCGTCGGCAGTCGCCCCCATAAAAGCCATAGTAGCCCAGTGTTAGGTACAATAGGAGGGCAGAACCCAGTCGCCTACATAAAAGCAATAGTAGCCCATTGTTAAGTGCAATAGGAGGGCAGAACCCACTCGTCGGCAGTCGCCCCCATAAAAGCCATAGTAGCCCAGTGTTAGGTACAATAGGAGGGCAGAACCCAGTCGCCCCCATAAAAGCCATAATAGCCCATTGTTAGGTGCAATAGGAGGGCAGAACCCACTCGTTGGCAGTCGCCCCTATAAAAGCCATAGTAGCCCAGTGTTAGGTGCAATAGGACGGCAGAATCCACTCGTTGGCAGTCGCACCCATAAAAGCCATAGTAGCCCTGTGTTAGGTGCAATCGGCATCGTAATCAACCGTCGGAAAAGAAAATAATATTCAAAACGACAGCTCATTGTGTGAAGTTTCATTTCATTACGGCACCTCACTTCAAAGCGACGCCGTGGATTTGAATTTTTTTAGGCGGCAGCTATTTAACTCTCAAAAACAGCGTTTCATTCATTCTTACGCCGCGCCGGCATCGATTATCAATGGGGCGGTACAAAATGGCCTTCGACCTTGACCAGTGCAACATTTCGACGGCTGTGATATCGACGACACTTGGGCGGTAGGCCCACTGCTTCTGTGAGGACGGCTAGTCGGCAAACTGCCGTCCTCAGGCCCCGATCATTGCCCCGGATGGCCCCATCATCCCGTCGGTAGTCACGGGCGTAGACGAGTCTGCGGCGTCTTCACCGCAGACTGCGGAACTCGGGGAGCAGGGTTCTCTCCCGCTCCCTCTCCGGCGTCTCTTTCGCGCGCATTACCTGCTCGTAGAAAGAGATGGCGGCGTGCCACTTGCTCCCGTCGGAGACCACGGCTCTCATCATGGTCTCCAGCGAGAGAACGTCCACGCCCAGGACCGCAACGAGATCCCGGCGTTGACTCGCCCACTCCACCACATGTGGAGCGCCGTGTCTTCGCCAGGATCCTCGCAGTACTGGCACTACGGCGTTGTCTCCCGGTGGATGCGCCACAGATACTTACCGAAGCACCCGTGTCCGGTAACTATCTGGTACATTCGGTAGGAGAGGTCACCGGTTAAGGTTAAGAGGCAAGTCTACAAAACTATCATTAGGCCTGTCCTTTTACACGTTTGTTCGCGGGACGTAAAAACTACTAAACGGGTATATAGATTAGAAGAATTATTTTTTTGATATAGATTAGAAAATTTTAAAAACGGACCTAAAATCTGCCGTATGTTTGATTGCAAATGGTTAAGGAGAACCGTAAATATGACCAAAAATCGAATACCGAATTCCGCGCGGGCGGGCGGAATCAGATATTATAACATTTTAAATTACTTTAAATATTTTTTTTTTAATATTGTACGACAAAGTACGCAACGCCATCTAGACCCAAACTAAGCAGAGCTTGTCATATGGGTTCTAGAATGCGGATAAACATACTTAAATACTTTTTTTTTGTAGTAAATACATATTATACATAGAAACACCCAGACCAATGTAAATATACATATTAGCACTGAGTGGGAATCGAACCCATCGACTTGTGACATCGGAGACTTGTGTCGGTACTTTGGAGGTATTAAAAAAAAAGGAGGTTATGTTAAATGAATGATTCTGAATTTTAAAAGAAATATTTATAATAAATAAATATTACATAAGTATTTACGAGATGTGACCAAAAAACAATAACTGACTGTATAATATGTGTGTATTTACAAAAGAAAATATTTCTAAGTATGGTTATCCTCATTCTAGAACCCATTTGGAAGACTGTGTGTCTAAATAGCGCTGCGTAGTATGTTGTAGCATACCTACTCTTTTTATTATACCTACATGACCCACATGTTAAGTCAATTCAAAACAGAAATTGCTCAATACAGTAACGAGTAGTTATATAAGTAAATTCCTTAATTCATTAAGAAGTTTGAGTTAGCTCCATTTAAATATTAATTGGTGAGTTAATCAATCAACCGCAAAGCCATTGTTCCGTAACGTTTGATGATTTCCAGGAATTAATTGGCGGTTAAATGAAATCACACTATTATATATATTTATTATTTGCCCATTTAAAAATAAATAGTATTTTCCATTAGTTTTAGGTATGTAACAGTTAAACGTTTTATGAAGTGCAAGTATATTAATTTTCAATTCAGTTAAGTTTGCAAACAAAGGGCTTTAAAAAGCTCAGCCTAAATAAAAGCAATACATTTCTCTTTTTCTCTCTCCCTCCCTATCCATATAACCCTCATAAACAAAAAACAATAACGCCAAAATGTAGACTTGCACGGCTTTCGAAATATAGCCAACTCCATTATCATGTCAGCGCTGTTTCCAGTTTGCATCGGAGGCTTACAGTAGTTATAATTAAATTCACAAAATTCACGATCACAAGACTAGAATTCAATATTGTGTCAAATATAAAAGTATAAGGCAAAAGGTAAAAGGCAATTTATAATTATTTATTTTGCTGGTTTTCCTAAATAAAATATTCTTCAAGCAAAAGAGACTTCATGAGAAAAAAACGGTCCAATTTGATCACTTTGCTGACGACGGCCAACAGTGGTTTCCTTAGATTTTCATCTCTATTTTTGATATTTAATCCTTTCGGATTAAATCCAAATCCTAGATCAAAAAAATTGAAGAAAAAAAATCAATTGAAAAAGATATCCAATAACGCACAATTACAGGTTTATTTAAAATCAACGAATGCAGATACAAAATAATGTGCATAGAAGTAGTCAACTGCTTTAAATAACTGTTAATTACACAGTTATTTTAAGCGTTTCTATTAAAGAACAATACAAAAATATTGTTTTGATTGCGTTACATTGAATATCTTTATCTTATTCGTAATTGATAAATGGTACTGAAACACTAGCCATCGCTGTTTTAATCTTAACACAACTCAATAAAAGCATATAGTGTCCGTATTTGTCATCTCGTGTCGTTGGCCCTCCTTTTAACTGCAAGTAAACAATTTAGTTAAAAAGAAATGGAGAATATATATTTATTTTGTACTCATAAAAAGGCTATATAGAAGAAGCATTATTTAGAAATTTAATTCAATTAATTTATTAGAAAGTTAACATTATGTTTCGTTACGATCTCAAACTAGGATGTTCTCGAACATGTTTTTAAATAGTTAGAGCGCAGCTTCTAAGCTAAAATAAACTTTTTTTTTAAGTACGGATAAATTAAAATCTTTAGAAGATAAGGTAAGGTTAAATACCCGAATATTTATACGGGAATACCCTAGCTCTACATGTCATGAAATGTAGTTGTACTACAACTTATACCTAACGCTTCAAATACCTTTAATTTTACTGGTTACCTGGTACCCCTAAAACCTATCTAGTTACTTTATTATTATGGTAATGTTACCCGTCTGATAAGTTACTTGACAACTGAATGAATTAAGTAAACTATAGTTTTCTGAATTCTATTTCTCTCTTTATACAGAACCTAGAAACAATAACCTACGCTATGAATTAGAAAATTTATTATTATCGTCAAGACCTGAGAAACATCCAATAGATAAAGTTTACGAAGGTTGTTGTGAATAAAAATACAAATTGACTCCGTGGAAGCCTTTTAAGTTTTACGTTTAAAATAGAGAACGGCTGAAAAAACAATTCGTCAGTGTGAATAAATTGCTGTAGAAGTATTAAACAGATGTTGCTCCAGTAGCCGGGCTGGACTCGTGATCGCAATTTGTAAGTAGGAACACGCAATAAATTCACTATGATATTATAAAGAATATGTAAAACATACCACAGATGGAATATACAGTCTTTATTTAAGGAAAACAACAAGCCATTCTGGTTTCGTATAAATAGATAGCGTCATTAAAACGATATTGTGGGCAGTAGTTTCAGGTAAGAGTTCTTTTTATTAGAAAGTATCAAGTTTTAGGTAGATTTTGAAGATCTCAACCTATTGTAGCCTACCCCACGGTAGAATTTTTGTAAAATTGTTGATTGGCATGGTCATTCAAATGACTAAGTACACTTGGCATATTTGGCATGTTTGTGTGAGTTTGTCTTTGATCATGGCCCTTGTCGATGTGCCGGTACATCCCGATTAGGATTTATAAAACCAATTATAAGTAGAGTAACTCTGATGTTACTTAATTATTTTTCTACTCTTTTCCTGATTCCTGAGCCTGTTCAAATGTTGATTTTACTCAAGTTGGACTTGCCTTGCTGACTGTACACAAATAATGAAAATCATGTGATCTTATTGGTGATATGAGGCTTCAGCAAGACTTTCTATCGTAAAAGGCTGTCGGTGCGGAGCCACTAGCCATTTTCTCTAGTAAAAGAAATGAGTATTTGAGTCCCAGAATAGGATTATTAAGAATGTTTTAATTTTGTTTTATTCTCTCTGTGACAATTTAGCCTCTTTCTATAATATAAAATAATGGACCCCTGTTTCCCTACTTTATCGATTTAATTGGTCTTTTTTTTCAAGTTTTCTAATACCTTGTAGCTTACGGAAAGAAAAATTAAAACAAGCTGAAAATTGGAAAAAAAATAAAAACCTAACGACTATTGAGGTATTCTATGCGGGCGGAACTACGGAGAACAGCTAGTTTTATATATTTAATTTATTTATACATATGTATGCATAGATTAAAACAATCTACAAGAACTCCATTAACCGCTTACACCAATTAACGACTTTGTGAGACTTTAACGATCCATTACATAGCAGGGATACAACTCCCCTAAGAATAATGTGTGGGTAGACGAGTATAACAAAACATATTATACTGAGGAAAAATATGACCTGGGCAAAGTCACGCCTGTTAGCTATTGGGGTAGGCAGATACCACATTTTTTCACTTACTACGATCCTGAAATAGCCCTTAAAAGACTTGAAAAGAGGTGAGACTGTATGTATGTTTATATATATATATATAATATGTATCAATGACTGCCTGTTCAGAACAAAAAAAACATATAGACTACACAACTATGGCGCCACTTTTTGTTGTTGTCATAGCCACAGAGTATATTAAATTTATCCTATAATCCTTACCTGTCATCTGTGAAGTAGTATAATGGCGCCAAAATTTTTAATCTATGGTAAGTTTGGAGAGGTGTGTCGTACTCCTCCCCCGTTCACGCCTTACCCCCGAAGTGTGACACATTTGTTCTGAACTCAGCGTTGCCATTTGGCAACTTTGGTTGCCATTTTGGCAACATTTGACCCTTGGTGGCAACCAAATGGCAACCAAGCTCAAATGGCAACTTTTTGGCAACTTTTCGACTCGTCGCGTGATCATCAGTAAAAAAAATATCGAATACCTTCGCATTGAATTGAATAAAATCAAAACCTTGAACGCATTTTTATTCCCAATTGAAAACAATACATAATTAGTAGACAAACAAATTGTACCCGTATTTCTACACACAAAAGGTCTATTTTGGTGAATCTAGAGATAAAAGTTATTTTATGAAAACTCTAAAACAAAACAAAAATGGAAGATGTGTGTGTGCAGTGTGTAGTGCAGTGCAAAGAAACCTAAAGAAAGTGAAAGAGTACTTTGTAAATTTTTTAATATACGGTGACAGTTTTCGTGGTTTACAAATACTTTTGTTTTTAAATCTATTGGTAAGTTCTCTTTTTATTGTATCCGAAGGGATTTCCGCAAGAAAAAAAAAAGGTATGTACCTAAGTAGGTAATTTCAATTGCAAAGAGTGTTTTTGGTTTGTCTTCGAGGATAAATATTTTTATTAAAATAAAAACAATTTTTTTCTAATGGCAACCTTTGGTTTCAGATGGCAACATTTGAACCTACAAATGGCAACCTAGGCTGATTAGGCTCTGGCAACACTGTCTGAACTGTTTGTCTAGTATACATAGAAGTCATTGGTATGTATGTATAAAACAATACATAATTGTGGGTATGCACTTTAGGGCGAGGGTTCCTGAGAAAGGGTGTTTTTAGATTAAGATTTTGCGAAAACGAGAAGTCCCTATATTCTGAAAATTATATATGTTATTCTAGGCTATTCAAGCTAGTATTTTAGGTTATCCGATATACGATGACTTTTACTTTCCTCGATAGAATTTGCTCTCAAAGATTGGTCTGACCCAAAACGGTTTTATTT
This sequence comes from Cybosia mesomella, assembly GCA_946251805.1. NCBI lineage: Eukaryota > Metazoa > Arthropoda > Insecta > Lepidoptera > Erebidae > Cybosia > Cybosia mesomella. The sequence goes on from OX276406.1 coordinate 10,690,860, forward strand.
GATTTATGTTCAGGTTAGAAAAAAATAAAAATGATCCTAAAATGAAGGTCATTGATAGGAGAATGAAAACTGGTTATCAAAATTTACATAAATTATGAATTATACCATGAAAATTCAAACTACCTACGTTTTCTACATATATGACGCGTTCGGAGAGTCAATCAGTCCCGAGCGCAACCAGTCAGTTTGCGGCAGATGCACAGCGAAATCATATGATTTTTAAATGTAGGCACTCAGCGTAAATGCCACATTGTAGAGCATGTGCCAGATGTACAAATCCAATGATAAAAAGTTGAGACTCGAACTTTTGCGGATACAATGCTAGTATTAGTACACTATTTACTTTAAAGTATAAGTTGTGTAAATAAGTAAGTAGTTACTCATTGTACAAATATTAAAACTAGGTAATGCATCTGCGTTAAAATAGCATTTAATGTCTCATGTATGACATTAGTCGATTCAATACAAGAATTTATAATGATTGACATGGGTACTAACAGAAGTATATTGAATGGTGGTACTAAATAATAGGAACAGTACCTACCAGCGACATTTAAACTGTCATGAACCTTCAACACTACCAGATACTACTACTACCTGCCTCTAAATATCTATATAATAGTTTAATTGCTGATGAAGTATTTTCTTTGGGGCCTAACCTCATGAATCCGGGCTCCAATCCCGGTTGCATCCAAAGCTTACATTTTGGAGCCCAGGGTACGCTCTTGTACTTCTCCTTTCCTTAACCTAAATCATTGTGACATTTACGGGAGCGACTGCCGTCTCACATCTTTCTTGGTACCGGATGCTCTACGGATCTTAATGGTCTTAAAGGGTATGTGGAACCCATGGGTGTATGGAACCCCATAGGTGTATGGGAGCCATGGGTATATGGGCTTCATGGGTAACGAATATGTATGGATAGGAGTATGGCATAATGTATGTGTATGGGACCCCATAGGTGAATGGGGACCCTCGGGCGTATGGGCCCCATGGGTTACATATATGAATACTCCATACGTATGTAATAACAGTTGCATCATTATTTGTATTGATACTACAACACCACCTTAAATTAACCTTCGCTGTCTTGCTGCATATTGACGCATCTTAAACATAAAAACACTGGACGCGGACCGCAAGCGCCTCGCTGTGGCGTAAAGTGGCAACTTTACTATGCCAAATATCTAAGGTCATCGAATACCCTCGCCTTAAAAAACAATATAATACAATACGTATATGTTAGGTTATAAAAATAGTTCAATACTAGGTCTGCAAGGCGAATCGCTGCTTGCAATGTTGAGCTGAAGTGAGACATCGTGAATCAGATTTTGAAAATTTTGAACAGTGATCATTCCTCCGTGGCAAGTCCGATTTTGAAAATTCTTTTTGAAAGTCACAACTCTGGACATGCTTTCTGAGCGTGTAAAGTTTGGTCACAGTGTCTCCAGCGGTTATTATGTAATTCCATCTGGAATTTTTTTAACGGTGATCATTCCTCTGTGGTAGCATTAATTTTTTCAAAATATATACATAAACCTTCCTCTGATTGACCTCTTGAATTATGGCAAATTTGGTTCTGATTGGATTAGTAGTTTAGGAGGAGACCTGTGACAAAGAAAATCCTGAAGTCTAGTATGAGGAGCTTTCGCTCGACTTCGTCTCACTGAGCTCAATTAGAAGTCCAATACGAGGTAGGTACCTTTTTAGGGTTACGTTGCCAAATGGCAAAAAACGGAACCCTAATAGATTCGTCATGTCTGTCTGTCTGTCCGTCCGTATGTCACAGCCACTTTTCTCCGAAACTATAGGAACTATGCTGTTGAAACTTGGTAAGTAGATGTATTCTGTGAACCGCATTAAGAATTTCACACAGAAATAGAAAAAAAAACAATAAATTTTAGGGGTCCCCATACTTAGAACTGAAAGTCAAAAATTTTTTTTCATCGTAGCCATATGTGTGAGGTATCTATGGACAGCTCTTTAAAAATGATATTGAGGTTTCTAATATCATTTTTTTTTAACTGAATAGTTTGTGCGGGAGACACTCCCAAAGTGGTAAAATGTGTCCCCCCCCCCTGTCACTTCTAAAATAAGAGAATGATAAAACTAAAAAATATATATGATGTACATTACCATGTAAAATTCCAACGATAATTGGTTTGAACGAGATCTAGTAAGTAGTTTTTTTTAATACGTCATAAATCGTAAACCGCAATTTACCTTTCATTCAATCAACTCAAATTACAACAAAACAAACAAAAAAAAACATTATTATGTTACTTGCTGTTACGGAACCCTTAATGGCGGGTCCGACTCGCACTTGGCCGCATCTTTTTTTTCGTGCGGAACTCAAATTATAAGTTACACCTTAATTTTTAGAGAAAAATTAATTACTATTTGCAAACTACTTATTTATGTCTTTACTGTGAATCTTTTTAGTGTACAATAAAGAGTTATCTATCTAACTAATATTTTAAGTAGGTGACACAAGATTTTCACTTAAAAGATGAAAATTTTATTTTACTTCAAACAATTTCTAGTACTATATAAACTAAACATTCATAACTTGTACTATGGCACGCAAGGTATGCTCAGATTTTTCCACTCCTGGCTGCTCATAAACATTTTTAATTTCAAATGAAATGCTTATTAAAGTTCAAATTTCCTCTAGCCGTAAACCAATGTTTAGCAAGAACCGCATTATTCTTATTAAAAATCGTTATTTAAGGTGGATAGATTTCCGGGCGATAGATTTAACGATTTCAAGTGGCGGATGAAATGATTTGGAAAATATTTTTAGATCGATAGACTGATAATCACTTTCTATTTCTCAGAGGAATAAAGCCTGTATTGTTCAAGTAAGTAAGTAGTAGTAGTATCAGATGTATATCTAATACTACTTACTGAATTAATCAAAACATCCAGTAGGAATAGGTGCACATTCAAAGACGTACAAGACAAGCATGATTTTTTTACAAACGGAAACTCCCTCGTACCTTTTTTTTTTCATAGAGCTAACGTTAGCCAGGACTGTCAGCGTTTGCGACCTTATATATTTTTGGGGATACATTCACATTCAAACACTACGCCCCACTTACCTGAGCCTGCTTCTACTAGGGCGACTGTCAACCCGATCCGTTGATCCCAAGACTCACGCTCATCGAAGCCAGAGATCGTTCTGGAAATTCTGGCTCCTATTTGTACTCTTGTGTGCACAATATTAATGCCCTTTATACGCCTTCAATGTTTTTAATAAGCACAAAAGGTAATTTTTAATTTGTAATAATTACAGTAGCATATTCTAATCTACAGTCGTTATAATAAAAATGTAATCTTAACTATCAATATCCTGTCTCATTTTTAGAACAAAATATAAAAAAGTACTGAAATAACGGATCGTAATGGTCCATTTAATAAAAATAAGAGGCTTGTACAACAAGCCTCTTATTTTTGCTGTAGCTCACCGTTCAATGCGTAATAACAGTCTTAGACCGGGAGATCATGACAGAAAATTCCAGGTCATTTGTATCAGTACGGGGACTCTTCGTACACTCGTAATTTATTCGACACGTTCGATTAACACCCATGCGATTGGGCCGCCGCGATGATCATCTTTTTCCTTTTCGTCATTAGGTAATTAGACTTCTAAAGAGTCGCCAAACTGGTACAAATGACCTGGATTTTCTGTCACCATCTCCCGGTCTATCTGCAATTAATTCTGTGCCACGATCACCATTATGCAAATTGCACTCTAGGTAATTGTTTAATGAATTATTATGAACTATGTTCCAAGAAGCGTAACTTTCTACAAAAAATGTATCTGTGTATCATATCTGTGTAGGTTGAGAATTAAAACAGTATATAATATATTTGATTTATATTATTTTACATGTAGCAGGCTACGCTTCTTACTGCTCCAGGTGGGCCAAGATTACGAATATAATTTTTTCACAGCTATGAACCATCCTCTCGACTGAACTTACACACTTGAACTATCGAGGCCGTCAAGATGAAGACCTCGGTTTTAGCTTTGGTCATTGTTGACTTCTGTAATGGTGGCCTCCATTCATCCACCTGTAATGTTGGACTTCACTTACAGCGTACGAGCACGTGGTGAAAATCATATTCTCGTGCCTTATATAAAAAATATACTTATATTCTTAAGGAAACTATTAATAAGAGATTGGACTTATGATCATCAGGTTGCGGGCTCGTAGCATATTATCTGTGTTTGAGTAAGTTAGCTTAGATGAAGATTCACGAGAGCACTACTAATATGTTACCGATTTTCAATACAATCTTTTTTTTTTTTTTTTTTATTTGTTCCGTCAATTGACTGCACCCCGCTGGATGGTGAGAAGCTAGGGTGAAGTCCAGAAGATATGGGCCACCATCCCAGATGCTGACGATCCCAAAATGGTAGCCCCTACCTTGACGGCCTCAAAAGATGCTTTTTCACGCCCCGCTTGAAGAACCCGGGATTGTAAGAAGAAGGAAACACGTGCGCGGGCAGAGCATTCCAGCTCTTTATTGTGCGACAAAGAAAGGAAGCACCGAACCGCTGAGTTCGGGACTGAATGGTTTCCACCGTGTGCGGATGGCATCGCAGTCCAGCACGTGTTGATCTGGATCGAAATGGAGAAGGTGGGATCAGTTGAAAAAGCTCGTCAGAACACTCGCCGTGGTAGAGGCGGTAAAATACAGCCAGAGAGGCAATGTCTCTACGCAGCTGCAGAGGTTCCAGGCTGTTGGTAATCGCTGGACTCCCAATGATACGGATGGCACGCCGCTGCAATCTGTCGAGAGCGTCTAATAAGTACTTTGCGGAGCCGTCCCAGAGATGAGAGCAGTATTCCACGCAGGGGCGAATTTGTGTCTTGTACAAAAGACACCGCTGCTCAGGCGTGAAAAACCGTCTCACCCTGTTCAGAACTCCGAGTTTTCGTGAAGCTGTTTTGATGACGCTCTCGATGTAGTTTTTATTGTTCAGTTTGCAGCGAACGTCCATTCCGAGCATGTTAAGGTGGTCTTGCAGTGGTAGCGGTGTGTTCTGAAGAGTTGGGAGAGGAAGGAAGGAGGATACTTTGGCTGTGAACGCGGACGCTTGTGTTTTCTTGGCATTGAACTCGACCAAGTTCTCAGACCCCCATTGGGAAATGCGGGTCAGGACCTGGTCGAGCTCAGTGACAAGTTGTCGTCTGTTTTCCTCAATATCGGTCCGCTTGGCCGCAGGGTGTCCGTAGTATCCCCCATGCAGAGTGCTATCGTCTGCATAGCAATGAATGCTGCCAGTAGACAGCATGTCATTGATATGCAGAAGAAAGAGAGTGGGTATAGGACGGACCCCTGAGGTACGCCAGCATTAACCTGCATGAACTCTGAAGCTCGGCCGTCACAGAGAACTCGGATGCTGCGCTCATGCAGGAAGCTGGTAACCCAATTGCACAATCGAGTAGGCAGACCATAGGCCGGAAGCTTGGAAAGAAGCGAGCTGTGCCAGACTCTATCGAAGGCTTTGGCGATATCAAGGCTGATAGCCAATGACTCGCCATGCCTGTCCATAGCCTCACCCCAGAGATGTGTGACGTACGCCAGAAGATCACCCATTGACCGCTTCGGTCTGAAGCCATATTGCCGGTCATTAATTAATGAGTGATCTTCAAACAAATTAACTTGAATTCAAATAAATAAATAATTTTGGGAAAATCCGCATACCAGAGAGTTTCTAATGCCACAGGTCAGTTATGTACATTATCCCTACCTACTGAGAGTAGACATGGTACTAGAGAGAACCGTACCTTTTTTTTTTTTTTTTTATCGTGCGGAAATCCCTTCGGATACCCCCCCGCCGGCCAGCGGGGGCGGTTATGTCGGGCTTGCACCGACTAAAACCGCACGCCGTCTCGGGTCTTCAGACGCCGGGGTGTAAGGTTACCCATAGAGCATATCCCTCGCACCCCGGCTGACCCTGGGCCATCTCACCGCTAACAGCATCGCTCATCCTGTCTCCTCTGAAAGCAGAGGAGTACGGAGAGCGATGTGTTCCCGCCACGTTGGGTATTGGCCGACGATCAATGCCAGCCCTATGAAGGGGTGAAGGGGAAGCCATTGACCGCCGCCCAGGGTGTACCGGCCGCTCCGATTCCGTTCCCCCCGGACTGCAGCGGGATCGGAATCGGAGCGACACTCGAGGAGGTTACCCAACACACACCCCTTACCCAACACACACCCCAGAGAGAACCGTACCTAGTTATAAATTCTAAATACGATAATGAATTAATATACATTTTTTATTTTCAGATCCAGGCATGATTCAGATACAACCGAGGTGAGTTATTTTAATTATAGGTACGAACGACCTCCGTCCTCCATGAGCGCAGGCCTGGGGTGGCGGGTGAGGCCACCTGTCACCCCAGCAGAAGCAGGCCGGGACGGTGGGGCGACTAGCGCCCCTCCCCCAAACCGGGGCAAGACGGGGACACCGTGGTTCCCAAACCCGAGGGGGCCATCTCGAAACCGGAGATGGCCCAGGGTCAGTCGGGGTGCGAGGGATATGCTCTATGGGCAACCTTACACCCCGGCGTCTGTAGACCCGAGACGGCGTGCGGTTTTAGTCGGTTCAAGCCCGACATAACCGCCCCCGCTGGCACGCGGGGGGGTATCCGAAGGGATTTCCGCACGATAAAAAAAAAAAAAAAGGGTATCTACGTACCTACGACATTAAAACTGATGATAAAATATATAATGAAACATAAGACAACGGTTTTGTAAAAATTAACACAATACACGTGAATGCAAATTTGCCTCGCCGGTCGTTGTCGGCTCATTAATCTGTTCTGTTCCACATATTCATTACAGAGCCCTAAAAATCGCGAATCTCCAAGTAGATAGGTACTAAAATGTACAAATATTGGCCTATTGATGAAGATTTTAGACCGGATTCACTTCAGAATGGGGCGTGACAGATTTTAAATATCTCAATTCTAAAACATTCAGTGTTACTCCTCAACATTTCAAACTTCCCCTTAAATTGCTGTGATGAATGATTTTCCTTTTTATGAAGCAAAAAGTATTTTCACTTTTTGTAAACAAATATTCACCGGCTATTGGAGTTAATCCCCTGCTGTGACTATTTTGCACCAAAATTAACAGCAATTAACCAACGAAAATTCCCTGTATGACACTCGGCAATTTAAACAGTCCTGGAATTTGCAATGTAATTAAGTAGCATTAAATTTCAGACTAAAGTAATATCAAAAAATCAACTCCCCTCTTAGGAAACACGCCACATAAGAGCATTAAAGGTCCTAAGTGGCCTATATAGGGTGTCTCAGTAAGAGTGCATTTTTTCATTTTAAAATAAAAACAAGTATTTTATGACAGAGTTGTGATATTTTTATTGTATTGTAAAGAAGACATGTTCCGATTATGTATGGAATAAAATATCCGGCAAATGACCCCCACGGCTCCGATGACAGGCCATTACTTTTTTATGAAATTTTCCATGACTTTTGCACAGAGATGTGGCTGTATCTCACCGATGACGCGATGGATTTCCGATTTGTGCTCAGGAATTGTTTCGGCTTTATTCGCATAAACCCGAGATTTCACAAAACCCACGATCACGATCTTGGTGGCCAGTTGACATCAGAATTTCGTGAGATAATGTGTTCTGGAAATCGTTGCTGCAATAAGTCGATTGTTTCATGCACGGTGCGGCAGGTTGCGCCGTCCTGCTGAAACCACATGTTGTCCAGATTCATGCCGCCCAGTTGAGGCCACAAGAAGTCCGTTATCATATTCCTGTAACGAATGCCGATCACAGTCACTGCACTCACCTCAGGCCTCATTTTCAAAAAAGTAAGGTCCAATCACGCTGCCTGACCAAAATCGCACCAGACAGTTACTCGTTGTGGGTGAATTTGTTTCTCATGGATTGCATGAGGATTTTCTGAGTCCCAAATTCGACAATTTTGTGTATTCACGAAGCCATTCATATGGAAATGCGCTTCATCGGAGAAAATAACTTTTTTCGAAAAATTGGTATCGACTTCACTTTGCTCTATTACCATAACATAACATAACATAACATAAACTCACGCCTATATCCCCGAAGGGGTAGGCAGAGGTGCTAGCACCCACATTTCGCCAGTTTATGTTTAGGTCCCAATGTAATAGGTGGCGAGCCTATTGCCATTAACCGGGCACTTATAAACCTGCGATAAATACACACATAACTTCGAAAAGCATCGAAAAGTCATTGGTGTGTGCCATGGTAAAACCTGGGATCGAACCCGAGACCTCGTCTCAGCAGTCCATTACCCATACCACTAGGCTACCGCGGCTTACCCATTGAACGAATTGCGGGCGCTTTCCGTGGTCTGCTGGTTTGAGCTCCTGAGTTAGCTGAATTTTGTACGCATGAAGGTGGAGGTCTTTAGTCAAACTTCGCTGCGTAGTGCTTCGTGAAATTTGAAGTAGTTGAGAACGATGCCGAATTGATGTTTTCGGGTTTTCGGCGACACTCTCGTTTACAGCAGCAATGTTTTCAAGAGACCGATCGGTACGTTGAAGCAAAGGATTCTTATTATCCATAATCGACCCAGTTTCTTTAAATTTTTTGACCACTCTTCGAACGGGTTGACACATTAGGTGCACTTTCTCGGCTGAAAATATGGCGAAGTTTGCGAGCGGTTTCAGCGTAACTTTCCCCATTTTTGTAATGAGTTTTCACAATTATAACGCGTTGTTCTTTCGAAAAGCGCTCCATTTTTAATAATCGGAATAAACAGAGGTGACAGCTGTCAAATTTCAGAGTTGCCACTTGCATGAAAAAAAAAAAACAATTTTAAAAAGTGCACTCTTACTGAGAAACCCTATAGATATTAATCAAGGGAAAATGCATTGGTAGAGTTTCATCTAACAATGTTTGAATCTTTGGATAAAGCTTTATGCATATCCAGCGCTAGATCGCTTGTAGAGTATAATTTTGTTACGACCAAAAAATCTAAAAAAAAATCGTTTCTTCACATTTAATTTAAGTTACATTTGCTACTTACTTAAGTGATGTGTCTTCATATAAAACACAACCACGTACCAAAGTAACTACAAGTACCTTTTTTTTTTCGTGCGGAAATCCCTTCGGATACCCCCCCCCCCCCGCCGACCAGCGGGGGCGGTTATGTCGGGCTTGAAATGACTAAAACCGCACGCCGTCTCGGGTCTTAATACGCCGGGGTGTAAGGTTGCCCCTAGAGCATATCCCTCGCACCCCGACTGACCCTGGGCCATCACCGGTTTCGAGATGGCCCCCTCGGGTTTGGGAAGCACGGTGTCCCCGTCTTGCCCCGGTCTGGGGGAGGGGCGCTAGTCACCCCACCGTCCCGGCCTGCTTCAGATGGGGTGACAGGCAGCCTTACCTGCCACCACCAGGCCTGCGCTCATGGAGGACGACCTCCGGCGCCTGAGTCGCCTGCGACGCGCGGCGAGCAAGTTTAGGGCTCGGTGGGCTGGGAGAGTTCTAAATCTCTCCCGGGCGCGCTCCGCCATAACTACGAGTACCTACAATTTCAAACAAACCGTAAATATTCTTTCCTCACTCAGTAGTCGTTGATAACAATCTTTGTTTAGCATAAAATGGATTTGTAGAGCTTTGGAAGACGGACCGTATACGTGAGGGTAAATATAATCACTTTGAGTTTGCCTTTGAGAGAAAGTCTCTTTTACTCTTATTCACACTATAGAAAATACGTACCTTTTTTTTTTTTTTTTTTTTTTCGTGCGGAAATCCCCTCGGATACCCCCCCGCCGGCCAGCGGGGGCGGTTATGTCGGGCTCGAACCGACTAAAACCGCACGCCGTCTTGGGTCTGCAGACGCCGGGGTGTAAGGTTGCCCATAGAGCATATCCCTCGCACCCCGACTGACCCTGGGCCATCTCCGGTTTCGAGATGGCCCCCTCGGGTTTGGGAACCACGGTGTCCCCGTCTTGCCCCGGTTTGGGGGAGGGGCGCTAGTCGCCCCACCGTCCCGGCCTGCTTCTGCTGGGGTGACAGGCGGTCTCACCTGCCACCCCCAGGCCTGCGCTCATGGAGGACGGAGGTCGTTAAGCGCCCTCCGGCGCCTGAGTCGCCTGCGACGCGAGGCGAGCGCGTTGCGGGCTCGGCGGGCCGGGAGGGTTCTGAACCTCTCCCGGGCGCGCTCCGCCATCTCCTTCGCGAGCATCACATGCTCGCAGAAGGAGGTGGCGGCGGCCCACGCGCTCGCGCTCCGCACCATTGCCGCAATCATGCTGCCGAGCGAGAGGACTCCCACCCCGATGGCTGCCACGAGGTCACGCCTCGGCACCTCCCACGCCGGGCAGTCCGCCAGCGTGTGCAGCCCTGAGTCCTCGCTCGCGTCACAGTGATGACACTCAGGCGTTGGCTCCTTCCTGATCCGATGCAGGTGGTCCCCGAAGCACCCCTTACCGGAGATCACCTGCGTCAGTCGGTACGAGAGGCTTCCGTGTCGCCTCTCTAGCCAATCCTCCATGATGGGCCTTACCGCCGCTATTGCGGCGTGCCCTAGAAAATACGTACCTACTTAGCTATCTTCCAAGTGCCCCCTCGGTCCTTAGTTGAGTGAAAACTTTAATTCTTTCTTGATTAACCTTTAATTTACTGTCAATTCTGAATATAACGTAGTTTTAAATTGGCAACTTTAAAGTAGTCCTGTGTAAAATTGTTAAGTAAGGATCTTTTTAACAAGTGTTTGTGTATGTGTCTGTCTGTGGCATCGTAGATCCCGAACGGCTGAATCGATTTTTATTATGTTTATTTTATTCGAAATATTTTAATCAAAATCATATAAATGCACTAGAGCATAATCCAAAATTACGTCAATTTAATGTTAAATTTTCAGGTATTTAACAGTGGTTTTCGAGCAAATGACGGCGTTGTGTGCTCTTCAAGACAAGATGTGTCTTTTTTGTAATCGATTACATGTCTAACCTTATGAACACGTCCTCGACGTCATTGATGGCAGCGTGACACCGAGGGCGCGCGAGGCTGCATACAAAATGATTGCGTATTTATATCACAACACAACCGCCCTGGCTCGTCCCGCGCGCTCTAATCTTGTCAAAACTGCAACCTAATATGGCAAGTTTGTTTTTTCCTATTTAAAAAATAAAGACCTTTTATCGACAAAAAATATGGACTACGTCGTAAGCATCACAGTGCTAGTGATAACTGTCACAGAGATCAAGCTATATTGAATGTACATACGTACTTATGTATGTACTTATTCTGGCCATAAATACTGTTACAATTAAAAATAAACAAAATATTACATTTGAATTTGGAATCTGTCATTTTTATATGATTGTTCATTGTGTTTTCTCATTTTGGCGCCAATACATTGTACAATATAAGAGAACCGAATCGCTGTGATTGCATTACACAAAGTAGGTATGGTGCCAAATGCAATTTTTTTAAACTCTCCATACGCTTGATATTAGTAAAATGTTTGTGTACCGGGCTATTTAATAGGTACAATGAGACCTTCTCTGTTTGTGACAGTAAAAGATCTGGCCGTCCACGTAGTGTTCGTACGAAAAAGGTGGTCAAAGTAGTAAGGGAAAGAATTCGAAGAATTCTGTCCGAAAGCAAAAGATTTTATCTCGGGAGATGAAGGTAGCACCTAGAACCATGTCGCGTATTTTTAAAAGATGTCTTAGGACTTGCAGCCTATAAAAGACGTACTGGTCATTTCTTAACTGATCATTTAAAAAAGAAAAGGGTGATAAAATCGAAACAACTACTGAAGCGGTACGCAAAGTGAGGTCACAGAAAGATTTTGTTTACGGATGAGATTTTTTTTACAACTGAGCAACATTTTAACAAACAAAATGACCGTAGTTATGCTCACAGGTTTAAGAAAGCTTCCCAATTAGTCGATAGAGTGCAACAAGGCATTATCCGACTTCAGTGATATGAAGGAGTGACTGAGCCATACTTTTGTGAAAAAGGTATCAAAACATCGGCACAAGTGTATCAAGATACCATTCTTGAGAAGGTAGTGAAGCCCCTTAACAACACCATGTTCAATAACCAAGAATAGTCCTTCCAGCAAGACTCGGCGCCGGGTCATTAAGCTCGGTCCACGCAGTCTTGGTTGGAAACGAACGTTTCGAACTTTATCAGAGCTGAAGACTGGCCGTCGTCTTGTCCCGATCTTAATCCACTGAATTATGATTTACGTACCGCTTGCTCTAAACGCCATGATAATTTGGAGTCACTAAAACAATCAATAAGATTGGCAGTGAAGAATTTTCCCATGGAAAGAGTGCGTGCTTCTATTGATAACTGGCCTCAACGTTTAAAGGACTGTATTGCAGCCAATGGAGACCACTTCGTATAAGCTTTTTATATTTTATATTGTTTTATATTGTATTTAGTTTAATACACACTGTAAAAGTAAGAAATAAATGTTATTTGCAATAGATAAAAAAAATTTTCTTTGTTACAGTATTAGACTAGGTATAGCGTAGTATTTATTTACATTTTATTATCGTCCAAAAACGTTATCGGACTCATATCCATCATCTTAGAAATCTGAAATTCAATTAGGTTCTTGTTCCTAGACTTTTATGAGTTTCACTATTTACTAGTTTTAGTTTAAAAACATGTTATAATTAAAAGTACTGTTCCTAAATAAAGTTTAACAAATACAACTATTATAGAATTCTAAAATGTTTACGATTAAGAATGTGATGATGATGATGCCTCCGACCGATTTTGGCCATGGCGACCACTTCGACTCCTAGTCGGCTCGGCGCTAATGCACTCGAAGATGGCTAACATAGCCGATCTTCGCGGTGAACTATCGTGTACACTTAGGGCACGTGAGATCACCACCTACGTAATGGTACTGAATGACAGCGGGTGGGCGGACTTTCAGCTCATCGCGTTTAGCGTCGAGGTCTGCCTTTCGCTGTTCCTCGAAATAGCTTACTCTTTACACCACCCTGCGCCATTCTGGACGTTGTGCTGCCAAACTTTCCCATTGAGACGGCTCAATGTTGCATCTTTTCATATGACGCTTCTGAACATCTTTAAACCTGAGGAGTTGGCCGCCATGTTTCCGCTTGCCCTCCTCTAGTTCAGAGTAGAAGATGCGTTTCGCCACTCTCTCCACCGGCATACGTGACACGTGACCGCACCACCGAAGCTGCCGACGCATTAAGTAGGCCTCAATGCCACCGACATTATCTCGTCGCAAAACTTCGATGTTACGCACTCGGTCGGACCATCGGATCTTCATGATGGAACGTAGGCACTTGAGGTGGAAACGGAGGAATATAAGAGGTTTGGCAGCACAATTGCCATGTAAACAGATATTTTGTTGGCCAGCTTAAGGTCATGTGAACAGAAAACCTTGGAACGCAGCTTCCCAAATGCCGCAGCTGCGGCACAGATCCTGCTGCTGATCTCATCGTCAAGGTCACACTTGGATGTTATAGTACTCCCCAGATAGCGAAACTTCTCAACCTGCTTCAGCATGTCCTGACCTAGCTGTATAGACAGTGTCTCGTGACCATGTGTGTCCAGGGACATCACCTCCGTCTTCTTGACACTGATTTTTAGGCCGAACTTGCAGCAAGCTTGGTGAAAACTGGACATTAGCTGTTGCAGGCCATCAGGGGATTCTGCCACAAAGCATAAGTCGTCAGCATACATGATTTCTGTAATCATTGTATGGGAGACTTTAGTGCGCGCCTTAAGTCTGGCCAAATTGAAAAGACTGCCATCTGTGCGGAAGGGGATGCGGGCTCCCTCAGAAGGAGTTTGCAAAACATCCCTGACTACTACTGCAAAGTACATGGCGAACAGTGTGGGCGCTAGAACACACCCTTGTTTCACCTCACAGGGGTGGAACAACGGGGAAGAAATTTGATTGTTTGTCATCGACACCGATGCAGCATTGCATGTCGTCATGCAGGAGTCTAAGAAGTCTCACAAACTTTTCCGTGCATCCTAGCATCCCTAGCACCATCCAGAGAGCTTCACGAGGCACACTATCGAACGCCTTCTCCAGGTCAACAAAGCAGAGATATAGCGGACGACCCTGTTTTCTGCTTTTTTCTTGCAGTTGACGCACAGAAAAAATTGCTTCACAGGTGCCTCGTTCAGGTCGGAAGCCAAACTGGGTTTCTGGCAGTATCTTTTCAGACAGAGCCTTTAAGCGGTTTAAAAGGACTCTGGTAAAGGCCTTTCCAGGGGCTGACAAAAGCGAAATACCGCGGTAAGAGTTGCAGTCGGAACGGTCACCCTTGTTGTTGTAGAGGGTACAAATGCGAGACACTTTAAAGTCATCCGGGACTCGCTCTTCCTCCCACATACAAGCAAAAAGTTTTCAAACCAACATGTACAACTCCTCGCCGCCGTATTTTAACAGCTCTTCCGGTATAAGGTCAATACCAACCGCTCGCTTGTTCTGTTGCTGCCTGATGGCAGAGACAACCTCATCACATGACAGGGGCTCATCCAGCTCAATGGAAAGAGGGAGTTGAGGTATTAGACTCACACTTTGTAAATCAGATGATCAATCTACGTTGAGCAAGCTGTCAAAGTGTTAGGCCCAACGATTTAGTACATCCTCCTTGTTTGTCAATAGGTGCATACCGTCTAACGACTTCAACGGCACCTTCGCTCGGTAGGATGTACCAGTCAGTATACGTACCTCGGAGTAAAACTCCCTGATCTGCTTAGTATCAGCAAGCCACTGCATGTGGAGAGCTTTGTCTTGCCACCATTTGTCTTTTACTTGAAGAGACAGCTTCCGCAATTCAAGGTCACTCGCTTTGACTACCGCAACGCTTCCACCTTGCCTACTATGCTGTGGCAAGAAGTCTCGATGTTTGTTGAATGCTGTCGTAAGAACCCCGTCATTCTCATCAAACCAGTCCTCACTACAACGGCTTTTTATACCTAAAGTAGCTGAGGCTGCTTCCATAAGATGAAAAGAAAAAGTTCCCCAGACCGCACCAACTTCACCTGTCTCATTAACTGGCAACAGCTTTTTAGACACAGCTTCAGCATATTTCTCCCTCACCTCGAGATTATTAGGCCTATCCACGTTCAAAGATGCAGGCTTTGTAAGTGAGGTCAACGGAGGCGGAGCCGTAGTTTTGTGACAACAAGTTGGTGATCAGTTCAACAGTGAGCACCACGCATGACGCGAGCATAATCGATTAAATGCCAGTGTTTGGATCGAGGGTGTATCCACGTTGTCTTGTGCTTAGCGGCAAGTCTGAACATAGTGTTCGATATTGCAAGCTCATATTGAGCACAGAGACTGAGAAGCAACTGACCATTGCTGTTCATGTTGCCGACTCCGTGTCTACCCATGACTCCAGGCCAAGCCTCATAGTCCCGGCCAACTCGGGCATTGAAATCGCCTAGCAATATAACCTGCTCTCTGGCGTTTATGCTGTCAAGGCATCGAGATAGTTCCTCGTAGAATTTATCCTTGATGTCATCAACCTTGTCTAGCGTAGGGGCATAGACACTGATGACATTAAGGTAATTGTCTTTGACCAGGTGAAGGCGCAGTGTGGTAACGCGTTCTGAAGTATGCACAGGGTGCTCCTCAAGTCGCTTAGCTATGTGATTCTTGATGGCAAACCCTACGCCTAAACGTCGCGGTTCGAGGCTGCGGTACCTTTCCAAAAGAAAGTATAGCCGCCGCCTTCTTCTACCAGCTCGCTTCTATCGGCAAGATGAGTTTCGCTAAGAGAAGCCACATCCACGTTATAGCGATGAAGTTCCCGAGCTACTATGGCAGTTTTGCGTTCAGGGCAGGCGTTGCCATTCTCACGTTCCACGCGCCGATAGTGTCATGATAGGTGTTTTCATGGTATGCTTTTTGTTCTTTCGACCACGTTTTAGTATGATGCAGTGATATCCGCGGTTAGTATCACCTTCCGAGTAGGAACGAGCATTTTTTTTTAGGGCACCTTTTCTAGCCCCCTCCCCGGCTGAGCGAGGAGAGCAGTGCCTCCCTAAATAGGGCTGCTCTGTCATCCCGGGTGCTGCCGAATCCGCACTGTCGTTCCTAATTTGCAGTGCGAAAGCGACCACGGCGTGTACTCACACCCCAGGACCGCCCATGTGCAGGAATCAGACAAAGACTAGCTTGCATCAAACTAGACCTCTCTACCTCATCCTATCGCCATAGAATTTAAACGTATTCGGAGTCCAAGATACGGAAGCGGTCAAGTGCGCAGGATATTTGGAGGTGCGCAAGCGTTCGCGCAAACGCAGGCGCACACACTCGTCTTCCCCCACCAACCCAGTGGAACGGGAGACCGCTACGACCGGAGGAGAGGTCGGATGATGTTTCTGGCCGACGGTAACTGTACGCCTTCTACCGCCGCCCTAGGCCATCCACCTTGCCTTGCTGAATCGCCGAGTCCGCCAAGCCCTTTTGCATATCTACGGCGGGTTGCCTTCCTCGCCGAATCAGACTTTATGCGCTATGTGGGAGGGATTCGCAATAAACTTGCCATCGAGGTGACACGCCCCCTTAACCAGGTTTAGCCCGCGAGCCGACGTGGTTTACCGGGGTGTGGCCGCTGCGCGCATCACAACTCCTTGGAGCCACTGGTGAGAGTTTATGGCCTAACAACGAAATTAACACATCTCTGCCACTTCTATAATAGAAGTCGGCTGGCAGAAATAGGCGCTATTACCCCACTACACCCTGATTCAATAGCAACTTGATTCTCGTAAATGATCAAAAATATATCCATCCACTGTTAAATGACAACGTAATTGCAGATTTCTAAAAACTAGTGGGGCGGAAATCACACAGTGATTGTCAAACTTCGGGCCAAACTTATTTTTAGGGACAATTTGTATGGTAGGTACCCGAAACCTTGAACATACATACCCCAAAATCTAATCAGTTCTTCCCATTAACCAAACAAGATGATTGGCGAAAGAATTTTTTAAATCGGATAAGTGGTTATTGCGTAAACAGACATTCAGACCAACAGACAGACCGACACAAAAATTTTTTTTGCTTAATTAGACTTAGAATCATGTGAAACGTCGAGAAAAGTGATTAAAAGTTGGTGTAAGATTTTGTTTTTTTTTGCGTGATTTTAAGACTTCGGTGTCCACCTGGTTGGTGGCCCGAAGTAAAATATTAGTATAGGTTTGTTTGGTATGTTTCAATTACTATTATATCATCTGTTGCATCACATATATAATAGCTAGTTACTTAGATAGATACCTACATCCAAAACAAGATAACAACATAATCGAATAAGCAGACGCGCCAGAAGAATATTAAACAGCTATTAGAATCTACGGTTGTAGCTGAAATAGCTGTGCAAAGTGAACTCGGGGGAAATGAGCTAATTTTAACCTCCTCGCCTTTTGTCTCGGAATAGACCAAATAGGAACAGTTGACAGTAGACCGATGTATTATTGCTTGTGACTTCAAACAAGAAGCAAACAGCTATCCGATTAGTTGCGAATATTTAATTTAGGATTAGGATATGCTCTATGGGCAACCTTACACCCCGGCGTCTATAGACCCGAGACGGCGTGCGGTTTTAGTCGGTTCAAGCCCGACATAACCGCCCCCGATTTTATAAAAGAAGAAGCAAAAACAGTTTCAGAAAATCTATTACCGCCGAACTCGAAAGAAAGATATGTAAAGGCATACGACGAATTTATGAAGTGGCGGTCAGAAAAAAATATTTAAATCTCTTTCTGAAAGTGTTTTTATATCATACTAGCTGACCCGGCAGACTTCGTACTGCCTCAATCGATAGCACCTTTTAAACCTTCTCTGGACCTCCACAAATAATTCAAGACCAAAATTAGCCAAATCGGTCCAGCCGTTCTCGAGTTTTAGCGAGACTAACGAACAGCAATTCATTTTTATATATAAGAGAAGATTTTAATGAATTATCTAAGAAGCTACAACCTTCCAGTTTACGGTGCTTGTATTCCATGCTAAAAGCTACAATGATGACAAAACATGACGTAGATTTGAAAGATTTTCCTAAACTTACTGCTTTCTTGAAAAGGCAGTCTGACGGCTTTAAAAGCAAGAAATCAAAGGTATTTACTGCAGAAGAAGTACAAAAATTCTTAAATGAAGCTCCGGATGAAATTTATTTAGCAATAAAGGTACGTATTTACTTGCCCTTTTTAATAAGTTACCAAAATATTTCATAAAAATACTATGCGGATTTGGTGCATATAATACAACTTATGTCTTTTTTTACAGGTTGTTCTAATTTTTGGGATATCGGGTGCCTGCAGAACCGTGGAATTGATAAACTTGACAATAGAAAATGTAGAAAAACATAACAAATTACTACTCATAAAACTGCCTAACACGAAAACTAAAATTGACCGGTCATTTGTTGTGCATGAAGAATTTGCAAATTATGTTGAAAAATATCAAGCTCTTCGGTCTGAAAACATGGTACAAATCGTTTTTTTCTTAATTACAGTAAAGGAAAATGCCACAGACAAGTAATAGGAAAAAACAAATTTACAGGCATGCCAAAGCAAATAGCCACATATTTAAAACTGAGTAACGTAGAGTTATACACCGGGCATTGCTTTCGCAGAACATCAGCGACTCTATTAGCTGATTCTGGCGCCAACCTCACTCTGTTAAAAAGGCACGGCGGCTGGAAGTGAAGCAAAGTGGTCGAAGGTTATATCGCAGATTCGGTGGAAAACAAAAGCTAAATTACTTCTAAAATAACAGAAAATATAAACTTGAAATCGCCACGTCAAAGCACATCATCAAAGCCATTTTTTACTGAAGAAAATAGTACCAGTCAACTGCCGCCATTTACGATGCAAGAACCTCAAGTCACTCAAACTCAAGTCTTATCATCACAAACTCATACTCAAACTGTAAATATTCCTAAAAAGAACTTGACCATATCTTTTACAAATTGTTCTAATTTTACTATTAATTTTAATTAAATACACATGTTTCTCTTTAATAAATGTTCATAGAAACCTGCTTTCTTGTTTTTTTACTTAGCTCACAATCGATATGTAAAGCAGAGTGTTTACCTCGGGTTTAAGCATCAATTGCATACTCGGGCTAATTAGCGCCCTCGCTGCGCTCGGGCGCCAAAAACCTCGTATGCAATTGATGTCATACAACCCTTGGTTAACAATCTACTATTAAAGTCGGTTTTAAACGCATCATCGTTTTTGAATAAGTTCCCATTTAAAAATTACTAAGAGTCATTTTAAAAGACTCTTTGATCCCACTAGTTATAGACGCTAAAAATATAATTTATTATTACATAAAATACCAAATAACGCCATTAAAATCAGAAGCGGTTCATAATGGCTGAAAATGTGATTAAAATATTAAGGGTATTTTATGTTAGGTTATTATTTTTCTTTAAATTTAGCGCTATAACTTCCATAATAAACGATTCATAAAAATATGTAAAAAATAAAATAAAGCTAAGATTGTTTTTTTAAGTTAATTTAAACACGAGATTTTGAAAGCGTGTAAGAAGAAATACTACCATACCTATTTCAGATGAGCCAAGGAATTCAGGAAATGATATATATTTTTGCTTAGAACTTAACTCTGACGAATGTGAAATTTTTAACAGTGGCAAACAGACAGCCTCTCGACTATAGAAAAATTTAATTATTTGGTACCCAACATTAAAATAGTAGAAAAAGCTTCACTACGCCTCCTTGGGTCCCCGGTCTTGGAAGATGGATATCATTCATTTCTAGAAGAAAAAATTCATAACTTTGAAAAAGTAACAAATTAGTTACGAAAAATAAGTGTTCATTCGGCTTTCACCATACTTCGGTTTTGTCTTATTGTCCGTAAATTTACTCATGCACTTCGATCATCCCAGTTTTGGCAAAATCTGACACTTTTGGCAAAAATTGACAATTTTATCGATAATACCTTTAGCAAAATTTTAAATGTGGCCTTGCACGATCGAGCCTGGCTCCAAGCATCTTTACCGGTTCGCTTGGGCGGTCTCGGTGTTCGCAAAATTTCCGATGTTAGCCTACCAGCATTTCTGTCGTCGGTCCATGGCACTGAGAAGTTAACCAGGAAAATTCTATTAAACACACAGGTTGACGCTGAAGTGTCGTGCAAGACCGATGCCATAAATGCCTGGAAAGTGGCTTGTCCCAATACTGAATTGCCTGCTAACCTTTTTTCCCAGAGACAATGGAATGCGCTGCTCTACAAGTTGTTAAAAGATAATTTAATAAATACATCTTCCAATATTTCAGAGCGTGCGCGCTTGTTGGCTGTAGGGGAATGAGAGTCAGGACTCTGGATCCAGGCACTTCCATCGCCCAACATAGGTACCATGTTGGACGATACCACTTTCCGCCTTGCCACTTGCCTCCGTCTGGGAGCGCCGTATGTTTCACCGTATCATTGTCACTGTGGTTAAGCTATCGACAGCCTTGGACACCATGGCCTTTCATGCAGCAGAAGCGCAGGCCGTTTATCGCGACACGCTAGCATCAACGACATAATGCGCCGTGGTCTTGTCACCGCTGGCATGCCAGCCGTTCGTGAACCTAATGGGCTGGTACGCGACGATGGCAAGAGACCGGATGGTATGTCGTTATTGCCTTGGAAGATGGGTAGGCCTTTGGTATGGGACGCAACGTGCGTCGAAACCCTTGCGCCTTCACACCTTCCAAGCCGTTGTACCGGCGCTGCTGCTGCATCTGCGGAAAGCCTCAAACGGCGTAAATACTCCAACCTAGTAGGGGATTGTGTTTTTGAGCCGTTTGGGGTTGAGACGTTGGGGTCATGGGGTCCAAGTGCCCGTTTTGTCTACAAAAATTTGTCAAAGCGGCTGATCGACGCTACACGTGACCAGAAGGTTGGACTTTATTTTGCACAAAGAATTAGCATTACCATTCAACGAGGCACCGTTGCCAGTCTTCTGGGAACATTACCAGTCGGTGATGATGCGGAAGAATTCTATGACGCATGTATGTATATATATTTTTCTATCTTTTAGGTTTAGTTTTCTTTACATTTATTTATAATTAGTTGTACATAATCATTTTAAGTTATTGTTGTAAATAATATATCAATAAAACACATTTCTTCAGATAAAAAAAAGTCAATAAAACAGGAGCTTTATTTTATTAAGCTAGCATTATTTTAATTACCCTTGCAACTAAGTATTTATTCCTTCGACTGGAAACCCCCGTAATCCGCTCTTTGCGTCGCTTCAATCCCTTAAGTTTACCGTGTACAAACGAAAATGTTTTACGGTGGACTGTACCCGTAATTTTGTGGTGATAAATAAATTATTATTTAGATAAACTGTAGGTATAAACCTTTTATTTTAAGCGAGCGCAGTCCGAGGCCGACACACAGATTAAATTAACTCAGTGATGAAAATATGCTTAACACTATGTGTGTGTGAGTGTGAATGGTATTCCAAGAAAGATTAGTTACTCTTACAACTCACAACTTACACTAAACTACTAACCCAATATTGTTGTAGCTCTTGATGCCGATCACAAGAATTGGCAACTCCTTCAGTAGTCCACTTAAGTACATCGGACGTGTACATAAGAAAAATACTCGAATGAAAATATACATCGACTGCCTGAACTAATATTTTAGCGTGGGTATCCGCTTAAAATATTGTGCTACGTCAAATCTTCCAATAGAATCTTAGCCTAACAGGTCGAGAACCCTGCCCCTCGAGTTTCGCATTTTGCGGCGAGGACGCCGCAGACTCATCTACGCCCGGGACTACCGACCTCCATGATCGCGGCCTGAGGACGGCAGTTGGCCGACTCGCCGTCCTTACAGAAGCAGGCCGTGGCGGAGGCGTGTCGTGTGTCCTACACACGCCTGCCAACTCACCGAAGCGGGATAAAACCCGACCCCACCAGGCGAGACCGCGGTGGCGACCAAGGTCCGCCGGCAACCCTGGGGTTATCCTTTCGAGGTCTTACCCGGGGTGCTCGGCAACGGACACTTGGGGAGGACACCGTGAGGTTTTAGTTGATACACGACATAACCACCCTTGCTGGGGATTTCCGCACGTAAAAAAAAAACACAGGTTTTGACCATAGATCATAATATATTTTATCGTAAAAACAGAAATTAGATTGATGATTGATGAATTGTGATTTGTGGGCCTATTTGGCATGCAAGGCCTATGTGGTTGGTCTGTCCTGCATTTTAATTGTTTATAGCGCCTAAAAAAGCCTAAATAACGGATGACCAAATAGGCTGCATTTGTCGTGTCGTTTGTGATTAGAATAATGAACTATTTTGATCGTTCATTCAATAATTAAATTGATGATATTTAATTTTTACCCGCAAATTTCTCCGTTTGGATGTGGATTCTAGCAGAAGCAACCCTTTCTTACTCTCGGGGGAAAGATTGGGACACCGTGATTCCCGCACCCGAGTGAGCCATCTCGAAGCGATAGATGGCCCAGGGTCAGCCGGTTACCTGAGACCTGAGACGGCGTGCGGTTTAAGTCGGTTTGAGTTCGACATAACCACCCCCGCTGGGAGGATATACGAAGTTTAGGTACCTGTGGAAACATAATGATAACAAACAGATAGACGTGAAAAAACGTGTAAGATGATTTTCTGAGTTCAAAATAACGCAAAAAGCGAATTACTTCTGCAGCAAAAGCCAATAACGACCTCATGGAAACATGCAAAGAAAGAAGCAAAGTGTATTCTATTATATCTATAGCTCCTATTATGTTAATGCACAACATCTGGTTTCAATTGCGTCTGCATATTTTATGGGAGTGTAGTCTTTGACACAATTAATATAACACTATGCTAATCGGGATCCATAAATCTAGAGACCGTGTTGCCTTCCCTGTTCTTTATAGTTTTTGCTTTTACCTGCCCCTTTGATATGCAGGGAAGTGGATTCATTATATTTCCAATTTCTTCGATTTACTTTAGATTATGTTTGAGTTTTTTAAGGTTCCTTGCCCCACAAGAAAACAGTGGGACCCTTTAGGATCACTTCGTTAGCCGTCTGTGTGTATGTCTGTCCGTATGTCTCTCAAGACTTATTAGGAACGCGTAGAGGCATCAAGTTGAAATTCATACTTAACTAATTGATGCCCGCGGCTACGCCCGCGTGGCTGTCGGTTATCGTTTTTTGATCATATCTCCAGTTCTACTTAACCAATTACATTGAAATATACGGCAGATTTTAAGTTTGACTAAAACCTTGCTAATGAAAAAAATACATGAAAATCTGTTCTGTAGTTTTTGCACCCATCGCGACCAAACATACAAATACATAAACAGACAATAATTTAAAAAATAATGTGCATTTAGCATAACCCAAGTTTTTTTTTAATATCCTCAATGTATAGACACAACTAATTGTCAATTTAAAATAGTATAAATACTCAAGTCTGCAACGCCTTGAAGCTTTGAAAAAAATACAAAGTTCTATATTAATTCAATCAAAAGGTACAGCCGTTTATGTAACAAATTTCACCAAATACAAAGGTATCGAAACCTATAGGGTATTGGCAAGAAGCAAGGTCTTATAGCAAAGTAAAATGAAAAGTCCAAAAACCATTAATACGAGTATGTAGTTACCCACATTGCCATAAAAAATATCTGGATATCTGTCTGTCAAGACCCTTTTCTCAGGAACGCGTGGAGGTATCAAATTGAAATTCATATGAAATACTCAGGTTTATAAAGGTGTGAAAAAATGTAACTTCTACGTCGAACTAATTAAAAATGTTGCCGTTTATGAGTAAAATTAGACAATTGCAAGAGAATCATAACCTGTAGAAACATGACATTTTGCAGAAAGAAAAGTGTTGTTGCATAGGTAAAGGGGAAAAGTCCGAAAACTGTAAATATGTAGCTCTACCCACATCACAAAATATCTGTATGTCTGTCATAAAGTTCATCCCTCAATTCAGTTTTGTACGGTACCCTCAGTGCACGAGTCTGACTCGCACTTGACCGGTTTTCATATAGGTTACTGTATTTATCGCTAAAAATAACTAGTTAATCGAGAACGTTAAATGTAACGATTAGCCGGGATGTCGAAACTGCTCAAATTAAAACACTATTTAAACAACTTCAATAAAGGGGGAGATTGTTAGTCTATCAGTGATTTCATGGCTTGGACCTTTTTAACTGGCACCAAGTTCTACACGAATTTTACCCAGATTTTATGTTTTGAATTTAATCTGTATTTGAGTTTTTGTCACATTTCGTTTCCTTTTTTTACTGTTAACTATTTACGTATTTCATTTCCCAAATTATATATATAATTAATAGTGCTGGATCAAGTATAATACGATTTTTTTTGAAATCATTGTTATAAATATAACGGTATTCAAGGAGAAACAGATCCAAAAGCAATAGATAACCTAATGTTAAATATGAATAGCGTTTTATAAAAAGTAAGCATGTTGTATAAAAATAATTATGAAAATACATTCGATCGAGGCAAGTGAAAACATGTGTTTTCTTTAACCCAATGGGAAGGAGTATGAATCATGGGTGTGTAATACACCTCTGCCTACCCCTTCGGGGATACAGGCGTGAAGCTATGTTATGTTCTGAATGTATGCTATCTAAAAATAAAGTTTTTTTTGATTTTTTATGTAATAAATTAATGTACTTATTGTATTGTGTTGGCCTTTACATTTTTCAATTTGTAACAGAGCCTTTGTGGGCGCTCGTGCGTGGCGCACAATTCATCACAGTTATATCGTAATCTCGTGAATGGTATACACGCACATAGAAACCAAGTAAACTAATAGGTGTTTATTTTTCTCTGCTAGACAATCAAGTAAATAATAAATAAATCACGATGAACTCCGTTACAAATAGTTTTATTTCAATGAATTATTCGAAGTCAACCCATTGCAATAATCGCTTGGGTTGACTTGGGACTTCGATTTGTTATTAACGGCTGAGAACCAATATATTCAAGTAAGTAAGTAAATAATTGCATTTTATTTCAAACACACGGAGGGTGTAGAATAACGATATATCAACATTATTATTTCATACGGCCGTTTGCATGCGGTGATGCATAGTAATGACTTTGATATTTTTACACTATGCCCGGCCTTGTGTTCCAAGGGTAAGGCTACCATTAAGAATTCTCGAGGAATGCTTGGATTCTAACAAGAATTATTTCATTTATATTTAAATGTAAATCTTTTTTTATAGTTACCTATATTAGAAGATATCAGCCACTTCGGGCTGAACTATAAAGCTCTACACGGCCCTCTTAAATCTACCCACATATCCTGATCGACTACCGGGATAAAAAGTAGCCTATGTTACTCAGGGATAGTGAAGCATGCTAATGGTGAAAGAATTTTTTAAATCAGTCTAGTAGTTTCGGAGCCTATTTAATACAAACAAATCATCTAATCTTTCCTCTTTATAATAGAAGTATAGACTACGTATTAGAACAGCTATTCCTAACAAATTTTGTAGAAATGTGTTGGTAAATACCAGGCGTACATATATGTAATAGAAAAATAAGTAGGATGTTGTAATGTAGATAAATGGGTTCTAGTGTCATGAAAACATATGGCATTTATTTTTATGTAACAGAAAATTAAAATAGTATTACCAATTTGTGTGCATGGGCAAAAGATATTGTTCTGTAATTTGTGAGCATTCACGGGAAAATATCCAGAATGGTACAGAGGCACAGTTTCTGATTAATCCGTGACATTAATTTAATCCCAAGAATACTACTGAAATACATTTTAGTCCAAAAGAATTTGTGTACTTTACCTATAAAAACATTCAAACTTTTCATTGTTATAGCTTAGAATATGGAATAATAAGTATAAAGAATAAATTCCCAGTCTAAGTAATCTGAGAAAATGTCCAACTGGTCCAAGTGTACGACATTTTTTATGAAATTACATTAAAAATATAAAATATTTTCTTATGAGACTACGAACACAATCTAGTTATTTACATGATATTGTCGGAAGTTTACGCGAATGTTACACATTGAAATAAAACTATTTTTAACGGATTCTATCGCGGTTTATTTGATGTTATTTGATATTTTACATTGATCCCGACGTTTCGGTTGCTTTTCAGCAGCCATGGTCACGGGGAGACTAAAGATGGTTGTTGTCTTGTAGTTTGAAGTGAAAGTTATCTCAAAGTACCCGAACTATGTTGAATTGTTGGTGTTACTATTTACGCAGAATGAGCTCACAGTGTCATGAAGTCTTGTTGTATTTTGATTTTTCTTGGAATTAATTAAGTGAATGACTAAGTCCCAAGCTGGTGGTACATTCCAACCATCTTCTCTATTAAAATTAGGATGTTTTTTAATTTCAATAACTTCCCGGAGCATCCTAGGTAGGAATCGATTTTCTTTGGCGAGTATCTGTGGTTTTTCAAATCTTAAGTAATGTTTGGTCCCCTGTTGCACGTGTTCACATACAGCAGACTTTTTTGGCGTTGGTGTTTTATGTCAGCTATGTGTTCTTTGACGCGAGTGCCAATGCTTCGCTTGGATTGACCAATATAAGAGAGCCCACAGTCACAATCTATTTTATAGACCCCTGCATCTTGTAGAGGCAATTGGCACTTGACAGATGGTAAAAATTGACATATCTTCGTTGGCGGCTTGTAGTATGTGTTAATAGAAGCTCGCTTCAAGATGTAGCCAATCTTGTCAGTGACCCCTCGTACGTATGGTAGGACTGCAGGCTGGCGCTCGACAGTGGCTGGCTTTTCTCGGGATCTGTGACTGATGCGCAGTTGTTTGAGCTTGTTGTCATACAGAACTTGTTTGACATGTTGTAGCTCAGCATCCAGGTGTTTCTTGTCACAGATCCCCCGGGCTGTCTGAAACAAAGACATTCCCACGGTAGCTAACTGTTTAGGGTGGTGGTGAGATTCACGGTGAGATTCATTCACTTAATTAATTCCAAGAAAAATCAAAATACAACAAGACTTCATGACACTGTGAGCTCATTCTGCGTAAATAGTAACACCTACAATTCCACATAGTTCGGGTACTTTGAGATAATACTTTCACTTCAAACTACAAGACAACAACCATCTTTAGTCTCTCCGTGACCATGGCTGCTGAAAAGCAACCGAAACGTCGGATCAATGTAAAATATAAAATAACATCAAATAAACCGCGATAGAATCAGTTAAAAATAGTTTTATTTCAATAGTTATTTACATTTTTCATAGAAATACGCAAGCAAGTACCTTTTTTTTTTTTTTTTTTTTTTTATCGTGCGGAAATCCCTTCGGATACCCCCCCGCGTGCCAGCGGGGGCGGTTATGTCGGGCTTGAACCGACTAAAACCGCACGCCGTCTCGGGTCTACAGACGCCGGGGTGTAAGGTTGCCCATAGAGCATATCCCTCGCACCCCGACTGACCCTGGGCCATCTCCGGTTTCGAGATGGCCCCCTCGGGTTTGGGAACCACGGTGTCCCCGTCTTGCCCCGGTTTGGGGGAGGGGCGCTAGTCGCCCCACCGTCCCGGCCTGCTTCTGCTGGGGTGACAGGTGGCCTCACCCGCCACCCCCAGGCCTGCGCTCATGGAGGACGGAGGTCGTTAAGCGACCTCCGGCGCCTGAGTTGACTGCGACGCGCGGCGAGCAAGTTGCGGGCTCGGCGGACCGGGAGAGTTCTAAGTCTCTCCCGGGCGCGCTCCGCCAACGCAAGCAAGTACCTACTTAGTATATTACTCGTACTTTCCAAAGTTTGATGAGTGTTGAATATTATATACAATGTATTGATTTGAATTTGCCCGTCATTCACAGCCACTTACAGTCGTCAAACTTCATGTTACAAATGGATTTAAAGAACTTTTTTCATTTGCGTGTGCTTACTCTACCGATTGTAATCACTAGCACATGAATAATAATAAATTTATAATATTCAATATACTAGTGATTAAATTCGATAGAGTGAGCTCTGTAAATAACATGCAAATACAGTCCGAAATTGTGCGATTCTATTTATTAATCCTTTTCTTAACATGAATTTTTGAATAATGCACTTCGAAATTCTAATAAAAATTTCTTTTGTAACATTGGAGACCATGGTGAGGGCCGTGGTCTCCGACGGGAGCGGGAGAGAACCCTGCCCCCCGAGTTTCGCAGTCTGCGGCGAGGACGCCGCAGACTCATCTACGCCCGGGACTACCGACCTCCATGATCGGGGCCTGAGGACGGCAGTTGGCCGACTCGCCGTCCTTACAGAAGCAGGCCGTGGCGGAGGCGTGTCGTGTGTGCCCTACACACGCCTGCCAACTCACCGAAGCGGGATAAAACCCGACCCCACCAGGCGAGGCCGCGGTGGCGGCCAAAGTCCGCCGGCAACCCTGGGGTTATCCTTTCGAGGGCTTACCCGGGGTGCCCGGCAACGGATACTTGGGGAGGACACCGTGCGGTTTTAGTCGAGACACGACATAACCACCCCCGCTGGCCGGCGGGGGGGTATCCGAAGGGATTTCCGCACATTAAAAAAAAAAAAAAGGTACCTACTTGAAATTAAAACTAAAAATAAATGAAGTTGCAACAATACAGATCTTTATTTAGTTAGTGAAGCCATTGTTGAAACATCCTAGACAGTGCAAGCTCGCTTCACAACTGTGTCACTCAGACTCACACTCAGTACTTCTATCAAAGCGTTAAAACTATTTATCAAATAAATTGTTACTATTTAAACTATCTAGTCGATTTCTTCTTTCGCTTAATACCTAGTAAATTTCATGTTGACTAAGAAATATGGATCAAAATATCCTGTACCTTTTTTTTTTTTTTTTTTTTATCGTGCGGAAATCCCTTCGGATACCCCCCCGCCGGCCAGCGGGAGCGGTTATGTCGGGCTTGCACCGACTAAAACCGCACGCCGTCTCGGGTCTTCAGACGCCGGGGTGTAAGGTTACCCATAGAGCATATCCCTCGCACCCCGGCTGACCCTGGGCCATCTCACCACTAACAGCATCGCTCATCCTGTCTCCTCTGAAAGCAGAGGAGTACGGAGAGCGATGTGTTCCCGCCACGTTGGGTATTGGCCGACGATCAATGCCAACCCTATGAAGGGGTGAAGGGGAAGCCATTGACCGCCGCCCAGGGTGTACCGGCCGCTCCGATTCCGTTCTCCCCGGACTGCAGCGGGATCGGAATCGGAGCGACACTCGAGGAGGTTACCCGACACACACCCCAAAATATCCTGTACCTTTTTTTTTTTTTTTTTTTTTTTTTTTTTTTTCGTGCGGAAATCCCTTCGGATACCCCCCCGCGTGCCAGCGGGGGCGGTTATGTCGGGCTTGAACCGACTAAAACCGCACGCCGTCTCGGGTCTTATGACGCCGGGGTGTAAGGTTGCCCATAGAGCATATCCCTCGCACCCCGACTGACCCTGGGCCATCTCCGGTTTCGAGATGGCCCCCTCGGGTTTGGGAACCACGGAGTCCCCGTCTTGCCCCGGTTTGGGGGAGGGGCGCTAGTCGCCCCACCGTCCCGGCCTGCTTCTGCTGGGGTGACAGGTGGCCTCACCCGCCACCCCCAGGCCTGCGCTCATGGAGGACGGAGGTCGTTAAGCGACCTCCGGCGCCTGAGTTGCCTGCGACGCGCGGCGAGCAAGTTGCGGGCTCGGCGGACCGGGAGAGTTCTAAGTCTCTCCCGGGCGCGCTCCGCCACCTCCTTCGCAAGCATTACATGCTCGCAGAAGGAGGCGGCGGCGGCCCACGCGCTCGCGCTCCGCACCATTGCCGCAATCATGCTGCCGAGCGAGAGGACTCCCACCCCGATGGCTGCCACGAGGTCACGCCTCGGCG
The DNA here is from genome assembly GCA_946251805.1 of Cybosia mesomella. NCBI lineage: Eukaryota > Metazoa > Arthropoda > Insecta > Lepidoptera > Erebidae > Cybosia > Cybosia mesomella. Next base: position 10,720,723 of record OX276406.1, read on the forward strand.
CCTCCCACGCCGGGCAGTCCGCCAGCGTGTGCAGCCCTGAGTCCTCGCTCGCGTCGCAGTGATGACACTCAGGCGTTGGCTCCTTCCTGATCCGATGCAGGTGGTCCCCGAAGCACCCCTTCCCTGAGATCACCTGCGTCAGTCGGTAGGAGAGGCTTCCGTGTCGCCTCTCCAGCCAATCCTCCATGATGGGCCTTACCGCCGCTATTGCGGCGTGCCCTGCGCTTGGTTGCCCAAGTCGTTCCTTCCACTCCACCACGATGGCCTGGCGGAGCTGGGACTGCACGGCCTCGATTTCTCGAGGCTCGGGGTTCCATCCCTGCTCCCGCGCCTCCTTTCGCCACTGGTACAGTTGCGAAAGGGCTCTCGCTTCCAGGTCCCATGGCGGAGTTCCGGCAAGGAGACTCGCCGCCTCGAAGGAGATCGTGCGGTACCCTCGGATGACCCTGATGGCCAGAACTCGCTGCGGAGCGCGCAGCATCTGCACAGTTCTGGTCCTCAGGGCCTCCGCCCATATTGGACACCCATACAGGGCCATGGACCGCACGATCCCCGCGTAGAGTCTCCTGCAGGAGTCATCGGGCCCCCTCATGTTGGGCAACAGCCGAGCCAGAGCAAGAGCTGTGCCCTTCAATTTGGGGGCCAGACTTCGGATGTGCTCTCCGAAGTCCCATCGGCCGTCGAGCACGAGCCCCAAATATTTCATTTGGGGCTTGATGCCGATGCGATTTCCTCCCACGATGAGACTGGATCCCTCGGGTGGCTTGCTCCGAGGCCCATGGAAGAACAGGGCCTCGGTTTTATGCAGGGCCACCTCGAGACCCAGCCGCCGGATCCGCCTAACGACTTGGGCAACCGCGGTCGTGGCCTTTCGGGTCGCTTCGCGGTACGTCGCCCCGCACGCCGTCACGAGCGTGTCGTCCGCGTAGCACGTGACGGCGGCACCGCCTACGAGCTCACCGCGAAGCACCCAGTCGTATCCGATGTTCCACAGGAGCGGCCCCAGGACCGATCCCTGCGGAACACCGCACGACATTTCACGCCGACCGAGACCGGTCACGGTTGGGTAGATGACGGCTCTCTCCGTCAAATACGCCCCGACTATGCGGCGGAGGTAGAGAGGCACTTCGTGATACACGAGCGCCTCCCTAATGCAACTCCAGGGCAAGGTGTTGAACGCGTTGGCGATGTCCAGGGACACCGCCAACATCACCTCACCCCGGGCTACTGCATCCTCCGCCAGAGCCCTCACGCGCATGATGGCATCCACGGTGGAGCGCCTCTGGCGGAAGCCATATTGGCCATCCGCCAGGTCCGGCCCCACTCTTGAGAGGTGCTCGACGAGGCGCTTCGCAATTACTCTTTCAAAGAGCTTGCACACCTCGTCGAGCAACACTATGGGCCGGTAGGCGGACGGCGAGTCCGCCGGGCGCCCCTCCTTTCGGATGAGGACCAGTTTCCCCGTCTTCCACAATTTCGGAAACTGGCCCCGCTCCAAACATGCGCTGAGAAGCCCTCTCAGTCGGGGCTCGAGAGCGTCGTCGACTAGAGCTAGGACCCACGCTCGGCCTGGAATGCCGTCGGGTCCCGGGGCGGTGTGTTTGGCTCTTAGCCTTCTCACCGCCAGCTCTAGTTCTACCCAAGTGACCTCGGGCACGTCGTCGTCTTCCACGTCAGGCGCCATGCGCAACCGAGGCGGAGTCATCCGCGGTGGAAAAATATCCTGTACCTAGTAAAGAAATTTTTTACAACATGACATGGTGGTTGATCATCCGACTGGTACGTCAAGGGTCAATTTAAATCATAATTTATTTCAATTAAATTTTTAAGCATTTTGTATGCTTACTTTTTTCTAAAGATTTAGATCGGAAAAAGAGAATATCTAGGACGGGACTTGAACCCGCGACCAGTCCCTTACAGGGGGAATGCTCTGACCAACTGAGCCACCTAGACAAGTCCCAGATATTCGAAAGGCATAATTTATTTCCTCAGAATATGAGTACTTAAGTTTTATAATATTCATTTGAGTACAGCATATTCTGCCATGTACCATGGAAATATATTGTTAAAAGAAAAAAGTATCGCATCGTGAATAGACTTGCGTTCAGTGGAAATATTTGTGAATTTGTAAGCATAAGCACTATTCTGTGGCATGAGGCTACTTAGTGTTTGTGAAAATTATATACTGCAAAACTACTCAAACTGATTTTATGCTGGTAGTCCAGCTAGTACCAGGATATTCCGTCTATAATACCCTATCCACAAATTATTTCTGGATTATACATACCTACATACTTGAGAAAAACTGCACAACAACACAAGACTGTCTACAATCTTTTGTTAGGCGGATTACTTCTTCAGTTGGTCAGATATATGAGCTGTACCTTTGATGTACAGTTAAGAAATCGAGCAAAAATATGATAAGTAGGGCCAATATTTAAAATATTTCCATCTCCTTGTTTCACTTCAGTTGTAAGTTAGTCTGTTTCAATTTGAGATCATTGAGAACCGAATAAACAATTGGGATTATATTTCATTTAGGGATTATTTACATTTGCCTTAGTCCCTGACGCCCAAATCAAGCCTCGTTGATACAGCAGAATTAATAATATTCTCTCTCTCTCTCTGTCTAGTTCCTACAGTAAATTTCTGTCTTGTAATTGGAACTTAACTATATAAGACTTAAATATAAAATACTAGCTGTTGCCCGCGGCTCCGCCCACGTAGATGTCGGTTATCGCGACCAACGAACTATTTCGTGTTTTTCGCAATATCTTTTGAATGGAATGTTCCATTTCAATAATTCGAAAGGTAATCCACAGACAGGTATTGAAATATTCTTGAATACGAAATCATTTATTTAGATAAGAATTAATACAAAGGTATAGATATTATGATCTGATTTTGATGCGCATTTATATCAACTTTAAAAAAGTAGTTATAGTGACCTTTTTTTTTCTTTTTTTACGTGCGGAAATCAGTGCAGTGCCAGTACTGCGAGGATCCTGGCGAAGACACGGCGCTCCACACGTTGGTGGAGTGCCCTGTGTGGGCGAGTCAACGCCGGGATCTCGTTGCGGTCCTGGGCGTGGACGTTCTCTCGTTGGAGACCATGGTGAGGGCCGTGGTCTCCGACGGGAGCAAGTGGCACGTCGCCGCCTCTTTCTGCGAGCAGGTAATGCGCGCGAAAGAGTTAGTGACCTAACTACAATAGTTGGACATATGGTCCCACGAAGTTTTTGTAGATATTGATGTGTTCTATAATACTATACAGCATTTTTTGGTTCTATCATCAATGCTTTCTGCAGCGCATGCGATGAAAGACATTTTATGACAATTGCATTTCTGTATATACAGAGGTTCCACAGATAGAAAGATACTGTTAGCCTCTAGTGGCTCTGCTCTCTTACTAGAAGGTTAGTCTGTTTTTTCCTTAACAGAGGCTAGACATAGAGGAAAAAGTATGAAAACTCTGGAAAAATCGGAAAACCGCACGAGGTTAGTCGTGAAAAAATATCATACCCTAGGTAACTTTCAACGAGGAATCCAACGGTGACCTCTGATTTGACCTTTTACGTCCGGATACGTGTTTAGGTATGAGGTTAACGTAACCCCTGAAGGTCAAATAAAGGTCCTCACCTAACCTCATACCTAAACACGTATTCGGATGTAAAATTTTACGCTCTTTTCGATTCCCGTATAAAAAATAGGGGTTCCCATTAAAAAAAATAACGTTGACCTTGAAATAACCTTGACAAAAGGGTTCAAGGTCAAATCAGAGGTCACCGTTGGATTCCTCGTTGAAAGTTATCTAGGGTATGACCTTTGTTTCACGACTAACCACGTGTGGTTTTCCGAATTTTCCTGGGTTTCCATACTTCTTCCTCACCCTTTTTTTTTTTTTTTTTATCGTGGGGAAATCCCTTCGGATACCCCCCCGCGTGCCAGCGGGGGCGGTTATGTCGGGCTTGAACCGACTAAAACCGCACGCCGTCTCGGGTCTTATGACGCCGGGGTGTAAGGTTGCCCATAGAGCATATCCCTCGCACCCCGACTGACCCTGGGCCATCTCCGGTTTCGAGATGGCCCCCTCGGGTTTGGGAACCACGGTGTCCCCGTCTTGCCCCGGTTTGGGGGAGGGGCGCTAGTCGCCCCACCGTCCCGGCCTGCTTCTGCTGGGGTGACAGGTGGCCTCACCCGCCACCCCCAGTCCTGCGCTCATGGAGGACGGAGGTCGTTAAGCGACCTCCGGCGCCTGAGTTGCCTGCGACGCGCGGCGAGCAAGTTGCGGGCTCGGCGGACCGGGAGAGTTCTAAGTCTCTCCCGGGCGCGCTCCGCCACCTCCTTCGCGAGCATTACATGCTCGCAGAAGGAGGCGGCGGCGGCCCACGCGCTCGCGCTCCGCACCATTGCCGCAATCATGCTGCCGAGCGAGAGGACTCCCACCCCGATGGCTGCCACGAGGTCACGCCTCGGCGCCTCCCACGCCGGGCAGTCCGCCAGCGTGTGCAGCCCTGAGTCCTCGGTCGCGTCGCAGTGATGACACTCAGGCGTTGGCTCCTTCCTGATCCGATGCAGGTGGTCCCCATAGCACCCCTTCCCTGAGATCACCTGCGTCAGTCGGTAGGAGAGGCTTCCGTGTCGCCTCTCCAGCCAATCCTCCATGATGGGCCTTACCGCCGCTATTGCGGCGTGCCCTGCGCTTGGTTGCCCAAGTCGTTCCTTCCACTCCACCACGATGGCCTGGCGGAGCTGGGACTGCACGGCCTCGATTTCTCGAGGCTCGGGGTTCCATCCCTGCTCCCGCGCCTCCTTTCGCCACTGGTACAGTTGCGAAAGGGCTCTCGCTTCCAGGTCCCATGGCGGAGTTCCGGCAAGGAGACTCGCCGCCTCGAAGGAGATCGTGCGGTACCCTCGGATGACCCTGATGGCCAGAACTCGCTGCGGAGCGCGCAGCATCTGCACAGTTCTGGTCCTCAGGGCCTCCGCCCATATTGGGCACCCATACAGGGCCATGGACCGCACGATCCCCGCGTAGAGTCTCCTGCAGGAGTCATCGGGCCCCCTCATGTTGGGCAACAGCCGAGCCAGAGCAAGAGCTGTGCCCTTCAATTTGGGGGCCAGACTTCGGATGTGCTCTCCGAAGTCCCATCGGCCGTCGAGCACGAGCCCCAAATATTTCATTTGGGGCTTGATGCCGATGCGATTTCCTCCCACGATGAGACTGGATCCCTCGGGTGGCTTGCTCCGAGGCCCATGGAAGAACAGGGCCTCGGTTTTATGCAGGGCCACCTCGAGACCCAGCCGCCGGATCCGCCTAACGACTTGGGCAACCGCGGTCGTGGCCTTTCGGGTCGCTTCGCGGTACGTCGCCCCGCACGCCGTCACGAGCGTGTCGTCCGCGTAGCACGTGACGGCGGCACCGCCTACGAGCTCACCGCGAAGCACCCAGTCGTATCCGATGTTCCACAGGAGCGGCCCCAGGACCGATCCCTGTGGAACACCGCACGACATTTCACGCCGACCGAGACCGGTCACGGTTGGGTAGATGACGGCTCTCTCCGTCAAATACGCCCCGACTATGCGGCGGAGGTAGAGAGGCACTTCGTGATACACTAGCGCCTCCCTAATGCAACTCCAGGGCAAGGTGTTGAACGCGTTGGCGATGTCCAGGGACACCGCCAACATCACCTCACCCCGGGCTACTGCATCCTCCGCCAGAGCCCTCACGCGCATGATGGCATCCACGGTGGAGCGCCTCTGGCGGAAGCCATATTGGCCATCCGCCAGGTCCGGCCCCACTCTTGAGAGGTGCTCGACGAGGCGCTTCGCAATTACTCTTTCAAAGAGCTTGCACACCTCGTCGAGCAACACTATGGGCCGGTAGGCGGACGGCGAGTCCGCCGGGCGCCCCTCCTTTCGGATGAGGACCAGTTTCCCCGTCTTCCACAATTTCGGAAACTGGCCCCGCTCCAAACATGCGCTGAGAAGCCCTCTCAGTCGGGGCTCGAGAGCGTCGTCGACTAGAGCTAGGACCCACGCTCGGCCTGGAATGCCGTCGGGTCCCGGGGCGGTGTGTTTGGCTCTTAGCCTTCTCACCGCCAGCTCTAGTTCTACCCAAGTGACCTCGGGCACGTCGTCGTCTTCCACGTCGGGCGCCATGCGCAACCGAGGCGGAGTCATCTGCGGTGGAACATGTTCCACCGCCCGCGCTGGGAACAGGGAGCCAACAACTCCTCCGAGCAGATCCGGCTGGAGACACCGGGTTAACGGCGGGGCCTTGGGGCGCAGCTTGCCCCTCACCATCCGGTAGGGCCGCCCCCAAGGGTCCCGCTCCAGCGTCTCCAGCAGCTCGCGGAAGGCGTCCCGTTTGGAACGCCTTATCTCCGCTCGGAGGGCTCGTCTGGCCTCCCTGTATCCCTCGTACAACTCCGCCTCTCGGGCCTCCGCATCTGCGGGGCGGCGACGCCTCCTACGGAATCGGGCCCACCGGCGGTGCGTGATCACGCAGCCCCGTCTGAGCTGCGCGATCTCCGACGACCACCAGTAGACCTGACCCCTCGGATTATAGGGCGGAGCCCTAGGCATCGCCGCGTCACAGACACGGGTCATGGCCTCCCGGAACCACTCCGCCTCATCGTCTATGCAGACAGGCCTCTGTCCGGCGCAGGGGCCCAGGCCTGTACGATGGCGGCTTCCAGGAGGAGCTCCCGATCAAGTCGCTTAAGCGCCCAACGTGGCTCGGGTGGAGCCGGTGCAGCCGGCGCGTCGCTCGCAGGGGGGGACACGTCAAACCGAATGTATCGGTGATCCAAACTTGTGTCCTCCCCCAAAACGACGCGCCAGCCCTGAACACGTCGCGCCAACGAGGGGCTCGCGAACGATAGGTCCACGATGGAGCTACCCCTCGAGGTCACGAACGTGTCCACGGCTCCCCGATTTAGGAGGACTAGGCCGAGTCGTGCGGCCCAGTCCACCAGTGCCCTGCCTCTATGCCCCGTCGCGCCCCTTTCGTGTCGGGAACCCCAGGCATACGACCAGGCGTTGAAGTCCCCGAGCACAAGGACCAGACGGGGCTGGCAGGCATTGACGACGACGGCCAGCTGACGGAGCCACTGCTCATATGCAGCTTGGTCTCGGTTCGGCGTGATATAAGCGGCCACGACCGCTATATCCCCAACCGCCGCCGCCACGCAGCCGGGTCCCCTTGCAACGACGGCAAGCGGGGGGCTGCCGGCGGCAGGGTTGTGCACCAGTGCCGCCGACCCATCCAGCGCGGTTTCCCAGGCAGGCCGAGGAACCGGTGGGTGTATGGGTCGGCGACAGCGGCGACATTTATGGCCCACTGTGCCATGCTCTGGCGCAGAAGGTCCTGAGCATGGGCACCGTGGCCAACGTTCACCTGCAGGATGCGGAGTTGAGGATCCATTATGGAACCCCCATCTCCGCATCCCGCTGTGAACTGGAGGCGGAAGGCCGGCCTCCCGACTTCGGCTCCCCTCCGGCGCAGGCCTTGCTGCCAACCCTATGGTCAGCCGGCTTGCCCCCCGCTGCACATCTGAAACAGTGCAACGGGGCGCTACACGTGCCGGCCTTATGACCGGGCTGGCCACAGCGGAAGCAGCGGTCGCCCGCCGTTACCTCCGCCGTGCAGTGCACCCCCACATGGCCCACCGACAGGCACCTGAAGCACCTGGCCGGTCGGGCCTGCAGGAGCCGTGCCTGCGCCCTCAGGAAGCCTCCCACCAGGAGGCTCCGCCCGTCTGCGACCTTTTGGGCCGCCGCGATAGGGCAGCCGACAACTGCTGCCCCCTGTCCACCGTGGCCGAAGCGTATAGCTCCGGCCTTCACTGTGTCCGGGGAGCAGCCCCCGGCTTCCGCCACGGCGAGCCTAAGCTCCTCAGCCGTGACGGAGTCGTCCAGGCCCGTGATGCGCACCTCTGCGCATTTAATGGGCCTGGACACCCGGACGTCGGCTGCATCCAGCGACTCCCTCAGCCTAGCCGCTAGGGCGTCAGCCTTGGGGCCACTGGCGGCGCCGGGGACCTCGAGAAGCCGGGCTCCCGTCCGTGTGCTCTTGCACCGGACGCCCGGGATCTCAAGGACCTTGAGGTCGACGTTGGCCTTCACCTTGGCCAACACCTCGGCATACCCCATGCCTCTACCCGCTGCCTCCACCGTCAGGGTGACGACGACGGCCGTAGTGCGGGGGGCACGGAGCTTCCCCGGCGCTGCTTTCGTGGCGGCCGCGGCCCTCCTGGCCTTTTTGGCGGCCTTCTTGGCGGCCTTCCGCCTCTTCTTGCTGGCTCCAGCCACCTCCCAGCCCCCTTCCAATGGGGTGGAGGTAGCCGGAACCACGGCTGGGGCTGGGGCTGGGGCCAGGGCTGGGGACGTCTTCCCCTTGCCCTTCCCCTTGCCTTTGCCCTTCCCCTTACCTGGAGCGGGAGGGGGCTGAGGAGCCGGGACCGGCAGAGTCACACCCGCACCCGCGGCCGGGCGGGTAGGGCCCCTTTGGGCTACAGCCGCGTAGCCGGCCGCTGGTGGCGCCAGAGGCGGACGGCGGATGGAGTCCATTAGGGCCTCCATCCGACACATCATCCTCTCCTCCAGCGCCTCCATATAGGGGAGCCAGGACTCCGCCGGCGGTGCCCTCGGCTGCGCCGGCCGCACCGACGGTGCCGGCTGCTGGACCGGTTGCACCGGCCGCGCCGACAGCGCTGGCTGCGCTGACCGACTCGCGGACGAGCGAGTCACGCGTGTCTGCTCCACCGGCTGGGCCCTTTGCGCCGTTTGGGCCGAGCTCGCCATCCCCCTCTTGAGCTCCTCGACGGCTGCAGCTAATCGAGCCGTCTCTCGACGAGACTCGGCCAGCTGCGCCGCCAGGCCCTCATTCTCGGACGCGATGTCGAGCACAATGCTCAACATCGCCTCCTGCTCAGGGTTTGGGGACCCCTGGAATGACGCGGTCACCTTCTGGAGTCTCTCCAAAAGAGACCGCGTCCTCCCGCTCGGTTCCGTCACCGCCGAGGTGGAAGCCCTCGGCGGCGATTTTTCCGCGGACCTCCCAGTGGCCGAGGGGGCCCGGCTGGGTTGCCCACCCCTCAACCCTCCTCGCGCCCGGCGGACTGCAGCCACCTTAGGCGCCCACATTGTCGCCTCGTCGCTGGAGGAGGCCGTCCCGGTGAGGGTGTAATCCTCATCCGACACGCCCTCCCCTGGTCGCTGCTTCTTTGGGCGCCGTTTGCGCTTCTGCGCCTTGACGCCCAATCCTAACGGGCTTGCCGCCCTACTCCTTTCGCTGGCGGTGTCAAACCTCTCCGACACCGCCGAGGTGTTTGGCGTCACCTCTACGCCCGCCTGCTGCGCGACCTCCGCGAATACTCCGTCCTTTTCTGACTTCTTCCTCACCCTGTAGTCTTTTTTTTTTTTTTTTTTTTTATCGTGCGGAAATCCCTTCGGATACCCCCCCGCGTGCCAGCGGGGGCGGTTATGTCGGGCTTGAACCGACTAAAACCGCACGCCGTCTCGGGTCTACAGACGCCGGGGTGTAAGGTTGCCCATAGAGCATATCCCTCGCACCCCGACTGACCCTCAAAACTATAGGGATCTTTTACATTTACATTTCTACACATTTCTATTTTTCACTTTAATTTTATTTTTTAATGTAGAAGGTGGGAACGTTTACTTTAATTATTCTGCGCTCTAATCAAAGTTCTGCCTTTCTTTTTGCTAATTTCTTCAAAACAATATTTAATTCAATTTCGGAAATCAATCAAAATCTGGAACAAATTGGAATCAGAAATAGAAATGTGGCCTTAACCATTTACCAAATATTTTTATTTATCAACAAAATTAATATTTAAACTGTGATACTAAATAAAACTATTTTTAACGGATTCTATCGCGATTTATTTGATGTTATTTTATATTTTACATTGCTCCCGACGTTTCGGTTGCTTTCAAGCAGCCAATGGTCACGGGGAGACTCAATGTGTGACATTTGCGTAAACTTCCGACAATATCATGTGATACTAAATTTAAATTGTTTGCAAAATCGCCTTAATCGATGATATCGGCCAACTGGGAGATGAAAGGACAAACCCGAAATATGTTGTGAGCTTGTTGATTTTTCATTAAATCTAATATCACGTTTATCAGAGTTTAGATCTAAGCTTACGGATTCTTGATTATCTTATAATACTATATATGCTTCATTCTCTGGATACCGTCATGTACTTAGTTACGAAATATTGAAATTTTAATGTTATCTGCCACCCGTACAGCTGATATTGTCGAGAATAAATTAGAACTGAGAATCGATCTCTTGGTCCGCCTATAATGACAGATGAGTTGAAGGACTTTAGGCCTATTAAATTAACATATTATTATGCTCAATCACTCAGATTGTGAGTAACTGAATCAAGCGCTTTGTCTCTAATTCCACAATGTTTAACTTCCTTAGCTCTTATAACTTAGTTGTTACACCATTGTAAATTCAAAATTTTGCCTCATCACAAAATTCATCCCACCACAGAATCTTTTCATTCTTACAATGAGTTTCCTCTAAAATGTTTACTTAAAGGCGGACGCTAATAATTAAGTTGGTTAACGTCGGTTGTTAAAGTCGACTACTTTTTTCATTCTTAGTTGCTATCAGTGGAAAATAATGTTTGTTCGAAGTTAATTAAAACGTTGAAATGGCACTATATGAAATATTCTGATGATAATTGTCGATTGGATGGAGCGGGTTCTAGTAAAGGGATGACGCAATTTAGAGTTTGAATTGTCATTTCGCAAAATCCATTGGCTCTGAAATCCATTTATTTCTCTGTCCATCTCCGTCTATTGAGTAATAGTATTTAAGTATAGGAATTGATATGGCGATATTATGGTATTGATTTTTTTGTCTTGTGATTTATTGAATCTTTTAAATTAAAAATACGTGTTCACGTTTTACATTACTAGACTAACTCAATTACCTAATGATACAAAGTATACCTTATCATCATCATAACAGCGTTGTCTCCTGATTGCATCTGAGGCCTTCACCTTGGAGTCAACTCTCCGGCCTCTCCTCCTGCATTTCGCATGCTCTGGATCTTGGACATCCCTGGCAATAAGACCATTTGGCATGCATGTCACCTAATGAGTATCACCCAAAATATACCTTTAATTGCAAAAATAGTCTTCATGGATTGACATATTACCAAAGTGTCAAAATTGTAGGTAAGATTGTGCTAAAAAATAAGTTGACGACCTAGCATGAACGAATGAACGTATAGTGCCTTCAGTAGAAACATTAAACCGTTGGCTGGATAACATTTTACTAAAAGTTACCCATCTTATTTATTTTATTCGATGTCATTATAGGAAATAAAGGTATCTGTGCACAGAGGCAGAGATTAAATAACACTTAATACGTAACAGAGGCCAGTAAGGTGTACAAGGTTACATTATTAACTCTACAACTAGCAGAATCTGAGGTGATTCTAGTTGGCTCATCAACTACATGTGAGTACGTTCTCAATATTTTAAAAATTCGTTGAACAAAATTGGGTTCTGGGATCTCACGTCTTGCCCAATGAATCTCATCGAGATAATAAGTAATCCATTATTCTTAATTAATCTCATCATAGTTGAAATACTCCGCTCTGAGATAGCTGATTACACAGATGGTATATGTATATATATATATATACCATCTCAGTAAGATTCGAAAAGAAAATATTATCTTTCTTGCTAAGTTTAAAGTTGTAACGTACCAAAGCAAAACAAAGACCCTGATACGGTGCATTGCTCTTTATCGTTGTTAATAGATTCTTTACTCATTTTATGCCAGATTTAAATTTCCCATAACAGTCATTGTGCTCGGTCACATTCCCAGCTCAGTTTTAACCTGACAAAAAAAAAATAGGACGGTGAAAAGATAAACAAAGCCGCTACGAGACATTGTTGCTCTAAGCCACTTCGAATGAAACCAATACCCACGTATAGGTATAACTTGAATTGAGGCTATTTTTGGGTGGCAGAACATTGTAATTTCCTTAGGAATAGAATACATTTCAAAGGGACAAAGACCCTGTCACCTTATTAAAATGCATCTGATGATCAATTAGGGTGTCATAGTCAGATAGTTAATACTGTAATTTAGTAGACGTAGGGTGCCACCACACGTAAATACTACTATTTGTATGTGTGATATTAGGTCTTACTGAAATCGAGAATCCGCCTGCACTCACATCACATCGCTGTAAAACATGAAATTACAAATTCTAAGACTAATTGCTGATGACTTGTGATCATAATAAGAATTCAAACTCAAAAATGGCTCTCAAGCTTGTACATGCAGCGCCATCGATGCTTCCACCATATCATGCATAAGGATCCGAGCAATATCGAGGATCTGCTGATAATTACCGCAGTTTAAGCAAAGCGGATACGTTTATTTAATCGATTACAGAGGTTTTATCCATTTTGAAAACCTAAGACTAAGATAATGTCAATTGACAACCATTTCGTTTGAGAACATTTTGAGGCTTTATATTAAACTGCAGTTGCGTAGATTACAAAATGACGAAAGTAAACTAACTAGGTAGTAGTATAGTAGTAAACTAACTAGTAGTCAGTCTATTTAGACGTGGACACCTGCTGTACCGTTTTACGGACGACTACATGTAGTGGTCATGTCGAAATGGAACCGAATACGGTTCAAGTGCAAATACAAAAAAATACCTATAATACTTATAAATTTATGTGTACGGACAAACGTATTATTAAGTATGAATGAATCCTTCTCTCAGATACACGTGCTAAGGGCATTGCTGGCCTATATTCGTACTGAAACGTTAAACAAAGGTATCGTGAGTTGAAAACTTCTGCGGTTGATTCAAAGCCGTAGTAATGTTAGTGCTAATATAAATGTTGTAGGTTAAATAAAACAGATGTGAGACCAAACATTTGTTAAAATATAAAATATTTGAGAAGCACCTTGTTCTAAATAGAACTAAAATTCGATAAATTCTTTGATCTTGGTAGTGAGTAATGGAAAAGAGAGCCCCTTAGCACCTCAACTATTTCCAATAAATTACTCGTAGCTGTCGTAGGTACCTAAATCGATCAAACACTCGATTCGGTTCGCCGGATTCCTTTAAATCCTTTATTACACCGACCTAACCTGTCATTAAATACTTAAAATAAAACTGTTGATTTTATACATAAGTAAATATATATTTATTGGTATATGTTTTACATATGTTTTTGTTCGAATTCAGTTTTGAATAAAAATGTAAAACAAATATAGCCAGATTCTGAACTACCGTCAACGTCGACCAAAAATAAGAAACGCAAAACGCAAAACTGACGGGATGTTATAAGTTTTTCGTCCCCCGTGTATGTCTGTGTATTTCATTGTAGCTCCCGAATGAGTTAACCTATTTTGATGCGAGTTTATTTGTTCGAAAGCCGATATAATCGAGATGGTTCCTAGCTATAAATAAAATATTGTGGGTTCTTAAATTTTTAAATTAGTGTTATTATTCAGATATAAAAATATACCTCATCAGCATGCCATATGACCTGGGATGTTATATTACGGATGTATGGTGTATGGGGGTGCGCATACAATAAATCAACTTTTATGTTCAAAACTCGTCGCCAGAATCGTGTTAAATGCACAAGTAAATATACATATAAATATTTCAGCGGAAAACCTCTCAGTTACCGCTTAGGTGGAGCAGTTAACAGGCTACAGTAAGCGTATTCGTAGAAGCTACCAAGTAGCAAAGTTAATGTAGAACTTCACTATAACTGCTAACTCAGAGAGTGAAGGAATACTAGGTAACTGTAACTTAATGAACATTTTAGCACCATCTCTTTTGAAATATGTTAACCCTTTTTTAGGCCCTTTTTTAATTTGTTTATGTTTATTCCGTCAATTGACTGCACTCCGTTGGATGGTGAGAAGCTACGGTGAAGTCCAGAAGATATGGGCCACCCCTGAGGCTGACGATCCTAAAATGGTGGTCATTTTACATAACTTGACAGCTACAACAGATGCTTTTACACGCTCCGCTTGAAGAACCCGGGATTGTAACAAGGAAACACGTGCGCGGGCAAAGCATTACAGCTCTTTACCGTGCGCCAAAGAAATGAGGCACTGAGTTCGAGTCTGTATTTTTTCTGTATTGTGCATTCATTTATTACATACGTTCATTAATAAAATATATATTACAGTTTTCAGCTACACTGCGAATTAATCATATTTTTATTTTGACAGTCACATGTAAAATTTCCACAAATAGAAACATATTATAAAGTAATGTATAAACGGGTATAATAGGAGTACGAGGGGTACCTTGCGTCGTTGTACCGATGGCGCAAGGAGGCGCTGGAGCGGGACCATAGGCCGGGAGCCCGAGAAATCGGGGCCCAACGGTCCAAGCTCCGCCAGGTACTCATGGAGATATGGAAGGGACGATTTGAGCAACCAAGGTGGGGAGAAGCCACCATCGCCGCGGTGCGGTTATGGAAGAGTGGTTGGAGAGGCACCACGGTGCTTCGGTAAGTATCTTAGGCGCATCCACCGGGAGACAACGCCGCAGTGCCAGCACTGCGAGGATCCCGGCGAAGATACAGCGCTTCACACATTGGTGGAGTGCAAAGCCTGGGCGAGTCAACGCCGGGATCTCATTGCGGTTCTGAACGTGGACGTTCTCTTGCTGCAAACCATGGTTAGAGCCATGTTCACCGACGGGAGCAAGTAGCACGCCGCCGCTGAGGCGGCGGAGAAGGAGCGGAAGAGAACCCTGCCCCCCGAGTTCCGCAGTCTACAGCGAAGACGCCGCAGACTTGTCTACGCCCAAGCTTACCGACCTCCACAATCGGGGCCTGAGGATGGCAGTCGGCCGACTCGCCGTCCTTACAGAAGCAGGCCAAGACAGAGGAGTGTGTTGTGTGTCCTAACGCGCCTGCCAACTTACCAACGCGGGATCAAACCCGATCCCATAGGTGAGGCCGCGATGGCGGCCAAGGCCCGCCCAGAACCCTGGGGTTATCCTTTCGAAGGCTTACCCGAGGTGCCCGGCAATGGACACTTAGGGAGTACAACTTGTGGTTTTAGTCGGTCTGATTCGGACACACCCATCCCATCGCTGGTACCAATGGGGTGAAGTCCGTGGGGGTTTCCACTCGTAAAGTCTCGTAAAGTCGAGTACAAGACAACCCCACCTGCAAGCTGGTGCACCTGCCGATTGATGAATGGAGGTCAGACGGCAGTCTGTTCCATAGTTCCCATAAAACCCGTATAAGCCAAACCAAGAGGAACGTACCTACTAGGAATGAAGTTGCTTCACTTTACTTTTACTTTTCTTGAGAACTGTAACAATTCTGTTGGTGATTTTTAACCACAGCACGTCTTTATCGTGTGTCTGAAGTCTGAACCCATATCATTTTCATTGGAGATTTGGGTTACCCTTAACTGAAAACCGATCAGAGATAATCAAGTTATTTCTGTTCAGTATCTCACACCCAATAAATTACAGCCTCCTACTAACTTTAGATTTGTGTTACTAAAACGATTGACTTGTCGTATCTACATGCTTATGTAGGATTGTATGTAGATCATTAAGTTTAAAATACTCTACCAATATATTTACCTCATCGTCTGTCATAACCATACTCTTAATAGGTAGATATATACCTAATATTATATTAATTATAAAGCGCTACCTACTTATACACTACACATATTATATTTGTTATGTTAGATATGAACCATGACTCTCGATGAAATTTTAATTTTAATTTAATTTCATTTTAACTGGGCCTCATGACTACTTTTCCTACTCGTCATAGTTATCCCTCCTCTTCAAACAACTTTTTTGTTTTTATTTTATTACTTTACAACACATTTACGAGTATATGTTTAGTGTATGTAAAAGAATAAAACTTGTGTGAAAGAGATGTATTAGTTCTTAACGTTTCGAAAAAAAAAGTTTACTCATGCCTATCTTGCAAAACAAATCCATTGTACACGTAATGTTAGTTATGTGGGAGTGGTTTGAAGAGTAATGAAATCTCATTAACTCGTTAAAATTCGTTATTTTTTTACTTGCTGTTACCTACATTCCCACTGGAGAAAATGTTACAAACGATATCAACAGCTTAAATTATCTAATTATATATGTTAAACTTACCCACGTAATGGGATATGGCAAATAAAATACTGTGTAACGAGTTAAATGGAGCTTCAAGTAAGAGAACTTCTCTGTAGTGCTGCGTAGTATTCGTAGTACTAAGTGTCCCTGGGATACAAATTATACATACTAATGTTGCGAGTAGACTAGGATCACCGTGAACATTTTCTGTGCCATAATAAGCAGTGTTTTTCAATTTATAATACGAGGGGATTTCCGAACGGATAATATAGTTTTACTACAGTGGACCCCCGGTATTCCGGCCGCTGTCTATCTGCTGCCCCCTGTAAACCGACAAGCCTATCACTGTTGAATGTAGGTGTGGGGACACACACACATACAATTGTGTACTCTGTATATACATAGTTATGTAGGTGCACGGTGTCAACCGCACTATTCCCCACCACGGATTGATGAACTCAGTACATTGTAAGATACGGTAAAAGACAGTCTGTACTCAAGAAATATACCGTGTTTTCTTCCACTAACGACATTTTATTTTATCGTTCGTACAACCCCAATAATTGGTGACCCCGACAAAGAACAGTAATACCTAGTGTCGCGAGAGTGAATTGTGAACTTGTAAAAAATGAGCACTGATTCGAGCATTACGCCAATACCGCCAGCGGAGGTCATGGCCATATCATTTTCGTCGCGTATTCCAGATTTCTGGATGGACCAACCTCGCGTATGGTTTATTCGCGTCGAAGCTATTCTGACGCCGCAGAAGATGGGTGATGACAGCAAATTTGATTTGGTAGTTTCGAAATTACCGAAAGAAGTCATCATACAAATTACCGATTTCTTAACCAAACCGCCAGAATCAGGTAAATTCCAAGCATTGAAAAATAAGTTGCTCGTGTTGTTCGAAGACTCAAAAAATAGACAGATAGAGAAACTTATAGGGGAGATGGAATTGGGGGATCAGAAACCCTCACAACTCCTCCGTCGAATGAGAGATCTGGCCCGAGACAAGATCCCCGATGACACACTGAGAGTGCTTTGGCAAGGTCATTTACCGTCGACAGTTCGCGCCGTGCTGGCCGTGTCAGAGACAAAAGACTTAGACAATTTGGCAATGATAGCAGATAATGTGGCTGAGGCCACGAGAAGCAACCACGTGTCCGAAATTTCACCAACTGCGTCGAACCGGGAGCCTACGAATACGCAGTTGAATGTATCGAGTATCGCTGCCGAAATAGCGAAGATTAATATTCGACTGGACAACATCGAACGTTCAGGGTCAAGATCGAGTGAGAGACGTTTTGGGAACCACTTTCGACGTTCTTCGCGTTCAAGGTCAAGGAGCCGTACCCCGGAATCACCCGATTGGCTTTGCGTGTATCATTATAGATACCGACAGCGAGCTCATAGATGTGCACCGCCCTGTGCATGGAAGCAGGAAGGCAAAGCTAACCACTCCAAGTCGGAAAACTAGAGGACCAGGTACAGTCGCCGGCGGAAGTCTGTGCCGTCATTCCTTGCAGCCGCCTCTCAGTGATGGACTTCAACTCTGGATTACGTTTTCTGGTTGATACAGGTGCGAACGTTTCAGTTTTGCCGTTAAATAAAAGACTTTTTAGAGATATAAAGCGTTCCGATTACAAGTTATATGCCGCCAATGGTACGGAAATTGCAACGTATGGTGTAAAGTCATTAGTTTT
Source organism: Cybosia mesomella (assembly GCA_946251805.1). Lineage (NCBI taxonomy): Eukaryota > Metazoa > Arthropoda > Insecta > Lepidoptera > Erebidae > Cybosia > Cybosia mesomella. Next base: position 10,738,580 of record OX276406.1, read on the forward strand.
AAATCTTAAACTTCGCAGACCGTACCGTTGGGAATTTATTTTAGCCGATGTAAAACAGCCCATTCTTGGAGCTGATTTTTTATCCTATCATAAAATTTTAGTAGATATGCATAAACGTAAGCTTATAGATCAAGTTACAGATATACAAGTTATAGCTTCAATTGTAAGTTTAGATCAGCCGTCTTTAAGTTCTATTGTCGAAAGTCATCCCTATTACGATTTGTTATGTATGTACCCCAATATTACCAAACCAGCGACATTCAGGGAAACACCCTCGCACAATGTTGTACATTACATAGAGACAACTGGTCCGCCAGTTCATGCCCGTTGCCGTCCCTTACCGCCCGATAGATATATAAAGATCAAAGAGGAGTTTCGAATCATGCAAGAATTAGGAATCTGTAGGCCTTCTAAAAGCGCATGGTCTAGTCCGCTACACGTAGTTACTAAGAAGAACGGCGAGTTAAGACCGTGTGGCGACTATCGACAGCTAAACGCTATTACGAAGCCCGACAGATATCCTATTCCACGTTTACATGAGTTCACGTATGTGTTAGCAAATAAAACCATTTTTTCAAAATTAGATATAACGAGAGCGTATCACTGTATTTGCATAGCACCCCAAGATATTGAAAAAACCGCTATTATTACCCCATTCGGACTTTACGAATTTCCGCGATTAAATTTTGGGATGCGCAACGGGGCCCAATCATTTCAGCGTTTCATGAATAATACAGTTTTACAGGGATTAGATTTTTTATATAATTATCTAGATGATGTTCTAATTGCCAGCGAAAATTCGACCCTACACTATGAACATTTAAGGTTGGTATTCGAACGTTTCAATACTTACGGCATAACTATTAATATGGATAAATGTTGTTTTGGACAGTCGCGCATAGAATTCTTAGGTCACGATGTTAGCGTGGACGGTATTAGACCACTTAATGATAAGGTAGAAGCCATAATTAACTTTCCGAAGCCTGAAACGATAGCTGAGTTAAGACGATTTTTAGGCATGCTAAATTTTTATAGGCCTCACTTGCCGAATTTAGCGTCGTATCAATGTGAACTTAACAAATATTTGGTTAATACAAAGAAAAATGATAAGACACGTATTCAATGGTCGGATATTTCAGAAAATGCTTTTGTGCAATGTAAGTCAGGATTACAAAAAGCCGTTACGTTGTCACATCCTTTGCCAAATGCCCCACTTGCCTTGATGACGGATGCATCCAATACATGTATGGGTTCCGTATTGCAGCAAAGAGTTAAAGGTTCATGGAAACCTCTGGGATATTTCTCTAAGAAGTTTACTCCGACTGAACAGAAATATTCAACTTATGACCGAGAACTTTTAGCCATTTATAAATCAGTAAAATATTTTCGTAAGTTATTTGAAGGCCGACCTCTGACGGTGTATACGGACCATAAACCTTTATGTCATGCATTTTCAAAAATCAGTAAGGAGGATAAAGAAACTCCGAGAAGGACCCGACATCTTCTTTTTATTAGCGAGTTCACAGTCGACATACAACATATTAGTGGCCAAAATAATATTGTTGCCGATACTTTATCTCGTTTAGAAACTATTTTTTGCCCGACTGTACTGGACTTCGATGCACTTGCTGACGCGCAGGTGAAAGACGAGTACTTGTTACGGGTGACGCAATGTAAAGATAACGATAGCTCTGTAAAATTAAAACAAGTTTTATTACCTACTTGTAATAAACAAATTTATTGTGAAATTTCTACTAACATAATTAGACCCTATTTAACCGAGGCATTCAGGAAAATTGCTTTTGAGAGCGTCCATAATTTGAGCCATCCTGGTATACGCACAACACGTAAGATGGTCTCTAAACATTTCTTTTGGCCTGGTATGAATGCAGATGTAGGACATTGGACTAGGACATGTTTACAATGTCAAAGATCGAAGGTCAACCGTCACGTCGTTTCAGAGTTGGGAAAGTTTCCTGAGGTCTCTAGGTTTGAACAAATTCACGTTGATATCGTGGGACCCCTTCCGACTAGTCCACAAGGTTTTAGGTACTTAGTAACAATTATAGATAGGTGTACGCGTTGGCCAGAAGCATTTCCTGTTCAAGAGATAACCGCAGAGGTAGTCGCTAAATGTATTTACGAAGGATGGATAGTTAGGTATGGTTGCCCAGTACGTATCACTAGTGACCAAGGTCGCCAGTTTGAATCCAATTTGTTTACTAATTTGATGAAATTTTTAGGTATCCTTAGGATTCACACGACACCTTATCACCCCCAGAGTAATGGCACCATAGAGAGATGGCATAGGTCTTTAAAAACAGCCCTTATGGCGCGGTTGCATACTAGTACTACTTGGGTTGAGGAATTGCCTACCGCTTTGCTGGGGCTTCGCGCGGCTATACGCACTGATAACGAAGTAAGCGCAGCAGAATTAACCTTCGGTAAAACTTTACGTTTGCCCGGTGAATTCTACGATATTTCAAAAGATAAAGAGTCATGCGACCAGTATAGTTTACTTAACAAAATTCGTGAATACATTACTAGTTTTCGGCCGACAAAAGACAGGGCAAATCCGCGTAAAATATTTGTTCATTCTGATTTGCATAACTGTAATTTTGTGTTTGTACGGGATGACAGAGTTCACAAGGCCCTAAAACCGCCTTACGACGGACCGTTTAGAGTACTGAATAGAGGCCCAAAAGTTTTCAAACTTCAATTGCCCGGTCGCGAAACTCACATATCAATTGATAGATTGAAGCCAGCATTCCTAGTAAAAGATGATACCTTTATTTTAAATAACAAAATAGATAGTGATAGCGACAGTGCTACAAAATCGCAGGAATTACAGCCAGAAATGCGTGCTAAGCAACACGTAACCCGAACCGGCCGTGTGATCCGTCAACCCGTACGCTTCGCATTATGATTAGGTATTGTTGTTGTTGCAACAAAATGATTAGGGTTCCGTAAGGAAAACATATATTTTGTTTATATCATTTAATATTATAGTTATATTAAAGATAGTAGAGATAGAGTTATGACAATTTTGTGCTAACCTAACCGAATTTCGGCTAGGAAAACGTTAAATTCTAGAACAGATACGTTAACATAACACATAACATAAATGTAAATGTATTTATAATTAATGTAAAAAAATGTATTTATAATTAATGCCTTTTACATGGATAAATACGTAACATTAAGATGATTAATGAACTCAGTTATCATATGGGTTCGAGAGTTATTATAAATGCTGGTATGGCACATTGTTTGGTATGAACATGAAGTATTGCGTAAGGTTGATTATAGTACTTACCTGTTAAATAAAGTGTAGATAGTATATAATGTTGCTGATACAATTTATTAGTAATAATGTTTAGTGTAAGTTGTAAACTGCAAATGTTATTATTTTTTAAACGAATTTTAGGTATGTCCGTTCTAGTATGTACTTTTGCTAAATTTGCGCAATTTAGCAATCGATTTTATTTAGTTCACAAATTATTTATTCATTCTACTTTCAATATTTCTGTTAACAACACGTGTAATTTCCAAAATGGGCAATTACCAAGTTAAGGACAACGTCGCCGTAGTACAAGCGCAAGTGAACACCACGGCCGAACTATCTCAAAGAATAAACGTCATGGGCATAGTTCTGATAATTTTGGCAGTATTGCTAACTGTCCTGATCCTCTACGGCGTTAGAGTATGTTGTAATCGTCGTGTCAAATCATGGTTGCATAATGAAATAGTCAAGTTGAACGTCAGGCCACCATCCGTGCGGTTTCGGACCGTCCAGCCAAAAACCGTGCCTGCTGCTTCGCCATCGGATACGACGGGTGCTCCCACGGGTTACATAGTTATGTGATACGAAACAACTAGAACGGCCATACTTATAAGGTGTTGTATATTTTAGGTACCTATTTTTGTGAATTTTAGTTTTGTGTATTCCTTTGTAAAAGGGGGGGAATATTGTGGGGACACACACACATACAATTGTGTACTCTGTATATACATAGTTATGTAGGTGCACGGTGTCAACCGCACTATTCCCCACCACGGATTGATGAACTCAGTACATTGTAAGATACGGTAAAAGACAGTCTGTACTCAAGAAATATACCGTGTTTTCTTCCACTAACGACATTTTATTTTATCGTTCGTACAACCCCAATATAGGTATACAAACATTATTTTGGCAAATCTTCACTACACACTTCTTCGTTAATTTTATAATAAAACGCAAGCTCTCTATTGTGTTGTTTATTTACTAAATTTGACATACATATACGTAGGATGATTTACAGTTCAGATGGAATCTTATTATTGTGATCTGTATTATCGGACTAGATTTTTTTTTAAAGAAAATCCAGCCTGTAGCATTCTTATTCGGTACTTTATAATCCGACAAATTCGGTAGTCTCACACTGCCCTGCAAAACGTTTGTCGGAATACCGAGGGTCTGTATATCTACTTTCATACCCATAGGTGATTACAAACTGTGAAAAAGTAAGAGTAAGATAAATTCAGTTGATTTTAATTCGATAAATCTCGTTTTGAGTTATATTGCAATATTTTATTATTTAAGAGCAATGTTAAATAAATCAGGCGTATAACGGTAACCTATTTTTGTGTTATGGCTGAACTTTATAAGTTGAGAAAACTCAAACAAACGTTCCATTAGCTTCATAAATCATACTGTTGACATACATACTCAGTTCGTTTCATTTATTTAACATTAAAATTATATTAAAGAGGTTATTGTAATTTCTAGGTAAGCAAACCGTGAATTCACTGCAGTGGCTGGCTCATCTTCATCATCCGAGTGCCAATCATGGTTGGACCCAAAGACTATTAAGCCCTCTGGGACCGGGTCCACTCTCCTATTCCTACTTTGTTTATGGATTCGTTTATAATGACTTTTATGGGAGCGACGGCCATCTGACCTCACCCAATCTCGAGAGGAAAGCCTAACTCCCTAACTTCCAATCAGCAGATGTACCAGCTTGCAGATAAGGTTGACTTGGGCACCGAAGATATTAGTGGAATCTCATACGCCCTGCAGTGACAGTTATTCTTTATTTACCAAAATGAGAAGATGATGAGAGATACCAAAATGAGAGCCATGATGATTAGTTGACATAACTAACCATCATGGTATAATGTGGTAAATTGGAATGTAGAAGTGTTGACTGGGGTGAGTTTGCTTACCTTTCATTCATTCCAATCGTTATATTATTAAACTATTGAACTATTGGAAATAAAATACATTGGTTTGACTTTGATAGATTGCTTTTCAGTTCAAACATAGACTGATAGACTGTAAATATTTAATATCGCAATTACTGTCACTATACGAGGGTCAAACTGAAAGTTCTTAGAACTGGCCACTTATAAACAATATAATAAAAAAATAATTCTAAAATTTGAAAATAGAACTCTTTGCCAATATTACTGAGTATATATTTCATTCATTTATCATTTGTTTTACGATTTGGCGGCAAATTGAAAATTGTCTGTGTCACGTTAACATGAATTTAACACGAGAAAATTTTCGTTCAATGATTTTTTATGACTTTCGATGTCATTTAAGTCAACAAGAAAGTTATGATAGACTACGATTGGCCTTTCACGATGAAGCCCCATCTCGTGCGACTGTTTACAACTGGTTTAATGAGTTTAAACGTGGTCGCACTAATCTCACTGATGATTTACGTGAGGGACGGCCTTCTACGGCGACGACTGAAAATAACATCTGTGTTGTGCGGCGTATGATAGAGACTGACAAAAGAGTGACCTATCAGCAGATTCGGACAAGCTTAGGCATCGGTATGAGTCAAGTGCACAAAATCCTCCACGAACATTTAGCGGTCAGGAAGCTTTGCGCCCGGTGGATACCTCATAATTTGACTGAGGCTCAAAAACTCCATCGTGTGGATTGGTGCCGTAAAATGATTGAAAAATTTAACGGAGGTGACTCTAATGCTGTGTTCGACATACTAACAGGTGACGAAAGCTGGATTTACTGTTATGATCCTGAAACCAAAAGACAATCTGCTCAGTGGGTGTTTCCTTTCGAGGAGTTGCCAACTAAAGTGAAGAGAGATCGAAGTGCGGGAAAAAAAATGGTGGCCTCGTTCTTTGGAAGGATAGGTCATTTCGTAACAATTGTGTTAGAGGATCAAAAAACAGTTTCTGCAGAATGGTACACTAACAATTGTTTGCCACTTGTCTTGGAAAAAGTTCGAGAGAAACGACCTCGCAGTAGGATCCTCCTTCACCACGACAACGCCTCGTCGCACACCGCCAAGCGAACGATCGACTATTTGGCGACATCAAACGTTGAATTACTGGGTCACCCGCCGTATAGCCCCGACCTCGCGCCTTGTGATTTTTATTTATTTCCAAAAATTAAAGAAAAACTTAAAGGAAAGCGGTTTATGAATGCTGAAGAAGCGGTGGCTGCGTATCGCGATGCCATTGAAGAGACCCCTAAGGACGAGTGGGCAAAGTGCTTTTCCCAGTGGTTCCATCGCATGCAGCGGTGTATTGACGTGAATGGACAATATTTTGAAAAGATATAATAAAACTAATAACTGGCTAATGTAATCAGTTTTTGATTTTCTAAGAACTTTCAGTTTGACCCTCGTAGTACATTTATCTTAGCATTACTCATTTACTTCACATTTTCTACTTTGAACTTTACTGTGATTTTGCAACATAACATTACTGAAGTTCGTAAACATTTCTGATATTTTCCAATTTTCTAATTTTTCTTTCAGTAAGAAAACTTAAAAAGAAAAATGAATGAAATCGGTAAAGTTGTTCTCATGCTATGCGTGACCAAGGGAAACAAGGATTCATACGGGGTGTAAGAAAAACGCTCCCGAAAACGATACAAGCGATAGTGCTAAAAACAAAAGAAATGCGAGCGATATTTTTTGATCAGTTATTTTTTAAATGTTTTTTTTAAATTATTTACATTATTCAGGTTATTACCTTTTTTTTCTATTTTTTCGTGCGGAAATCCCTTCGGATACCCCCCCGCCGGCCAGCGGGGGCGATTATGTCTGGCTTGAACCAACTAAAACCGCAAGCCGTCGCGAGTCTACAGACGCCGGGGACAGATAAAAGAAACGGTAGCGGTATAACGTCGCCGCAACGTAATTCATTTTCCTTAAAGGTAAAGTGATACATTTTTTATGAAATTATCGTTTCATTTAGCTGTACTACCGTGAAGGAGCGTGAATAATGCTAATAAAAAATCTGAATCTAATTTTGCTTTATCTTCAGTACTATCTTCTGTCTTCATTTCGGGAGCGTTTCCCTAACAACCAGTACAGATCTAAATTTTAGAATTGAAACATGCTCTATGTAATATAGAATACTGTATTGTACAAGCAAAACTTTACACTACAGGTATACATTTTCAACTTTCAGTCAAATATTTGCTAAAAGTAGATACACTGAGGATGATAAAGTTCAAATGCCAGGTAAATAATCATTGCCTAATAATAGCCTAAATAATAATAGCCTGTGGCGTAAGACTAATTTGTTATGCTTCGCTGGTTGTAATTGCGAATGGAGACCACTGTGGCGTAGCGGTAGTGCGTTCGACTTAGCAGTCAGAGGTCGCGCAAATATTTGATTTGAAAATAAAATGAATATGTCTATTTGCATTATTCTAGGTATTTTAATGTATAATATTTATATATTCACAAAAGAAAATATATCTAAGTATGTATATCCGCATTCTAGAACCCGTAACAGTATCTACTTAACTTATGTTTATATATGTCCATTTGTTAGTATGCCTGACTTTCTGTCTGTTAGGGATTTCTCTCTCAACAACTGGTAGGAATCTAATATGTTCAGTTCGCAAAAAGTGAATGTGACGGGACTTGAACCCGCAACCAGTCCCTGACGCTTCAGTTCGCAAGAATTACGATAGATGGCTCCAGCGTTGCCCCGAGACGCACAATATAATAAATAATAAAAATAATAAATATTCTAGGTCATATTACACAGCGCCTTCTAGACCCAAACTAAGCAGAGCTTGTCATATGGGTTCTAGAATGCGGATAAACATAATTAGATATATTTTTTTTGTGAATAAATACATATCATACATAGAAACACCCAGACCAATGCAAATACACATATTTGCAATGAGCAGGAATCGAACCCGCGACCTCTTTTTTTTTTTGCGTGTGGTAACCCCCACGGGCTTCATCCCATCGGTGCCAACGATGTGGTGGGCATCGGAATCGGACCGACTAAAACCACACGGTGTCCTCCCCAAGTGTCCATTGCCGGGCACCCCGGGTAAGCCCTCGAAAGGATAACCCCAGGGTTACCGGCGGACCTTGGGCGCCAGCGCGGCCTCGCCTGGTAGGGTCGGGTTTTATCCCGCGTCGTTGAGTTGGCAGGCGTGTGTAGGACACACATGACACGCCTCCGCGACGGCCTGCTTCTGTAAGGACGGCGAGTCGGTCAACTGCCGTCTTCAGGCCCCGATCATGGAGGCCGGTAGTCCCGGGCGTAGATGAGTCTGCGGCGTCCTCGACGCAGACTGCGAAACTCGGGGGGCAGGGTTCTCTCCCGCTCTCTCACCGCCGTCTCTTTCGCGCGCATTAATTGCTCGCAGAAAGAAGCGGTAGCGTGCCAATTGCTCCCGTCGGAGACCACGGCCCTCACCATGGTCTCCAACGAGAGAACGTCCACGCCCAGGACCGCAACGAGATTCTGGCGTTGTCTCGCCCACGCAGGGCACTCCACCAACGTGTGGAGCGCCGTGTCTTCGCCAGGATCCTCGCAGAGATGGCTCTGCGGCGTTGTCGCCCGGTGGATGCGCCATAGATACTTACCGAAGCACCGGTGTCCGGTAAATATCAGGCATATCCGGTAGGAGAGGTCACCATGGTGCCTCTCCAACCACTCCTTCATGATCGGCCTCACCGCTGCAATGGTGGATTTCCCCCACCTTGGATGCTCAAGTCGCACCCTCCATGTCTCCATGAGTTACCGGCGAAGCTGGGACCGCTGAGCACTGATTTCTCGGGGCTCCGGCCTATGGCCCCGCTCCAGCGCCTCCTTGTGCCATTGGTACAACAGCGCAAGGGCTCTTGCTTCCAAGTCCCTTGGAGGGGTCGCAGCTAGGAGACATGCCACCTCGACAGAGATCGTGCGATACCCCCTGATGACTCTGACGGCCATCGCTTTTAACGGGCTGTTTAGAACAGCCACGTTGCGGGCCACCAGAGTCTCCGCCCATACCGGGGCCCCGTACAGGGCCATGCTTCGCACGATCCCCAGGTATCCCCGCGGACTCTGACTTAGCAGTCGAATGCTTTACCGCTACGCCACAGAGGTCGTCAATGCCGGGGTTATTCTTTCGAGGGCTTACCCGGGGTGCCCGGCTATGGACACTTGGGGAGGACACCGTGTGGTTTTAGTCGGACCGATTCCGACACGCCCACCCCATCGTCGGCACTGATGGGGTGAAGCCCGTGGGGGATTCCACACGCTTAAAAAAAGCCATATAATCTTGCTTCTTAGAACATATCACAATTCTCTTTTTTTTAGTGCGGAAATCCTTTCGGATATCCTCCCGCCCTCCGGCCAGCGGGCGCGGTATCATTCAATGAAATTATGAAGCAAAAGCAAACATGCAGGACAGAACTTGAACCCGTGACCAGTCTCTTACAGGGGGAATACTCTGACCAACTAAGCTACTTGGACACGTCCTAGATATTCGAAACTCTCCGATATATTGTATATATGTAGGACACACACGACACACCTCCGCCACGGCCTGCTTCTGTAAGGACGGCAAGTCGGCCAGTCAGCAAGATTTTATGGCTCATGTAAAGCAATGCGAAAACTTCTTAAAATTATAGAATCAAAAAATAATCCACAAAATTGTATCTTATTTGAAAAGAGTTTAATTTTTAGTTATAATTATCATAAACATAAAGATTTACTGTGTAGTATATCGATGTGTCGGAGATCCTTACTTCAACTGTTGCCTCTAATGCGACTTATTTTTTTTCTTCAGAGGAACGTTTGGTACTTAAGGAGTGTATGAACTTCAATTATGTTAATTATTCTTCGAGACTTGATTCCCATGATAAACGCGTTATCTACATAAAAGTTTGTTTGAACCCCTCGGTGTGGCGAGATTTGTGAGTCGGACTCGCGATACTTTAATACTAAACGAGTATACGCAATAAACTTTTCATGAATATTTAAGACCTAAGGCTGCTTTCTGGGAATATGAATCCCGGTTTGTAAGGGATGTACACAATACTTTTCAGATTTGAGTAGTATATTATGCAAAAATAGCAGAAACTTAACTTTCATAAATAAAAATGAATCGCCGAAATGTATGTGCGCGCATAATTTCCGAACGACTGCACCAATGGATAGTTCATTCTTTTTGTTCGTTATTGTCAGGACAAGGTTTGTATGAAAGAAACATTTAGGGAAGTCCATGGGTAATGTGGTATTATTGCAGTGGGGCAAAGCCAGGGCGCTCAGCTAGTAAGAAATAAATGTGACTATTAACTTGAACATAACAAAAAACAACCGAGACCCAAAAATCTACTATAGGAATGATATAGCAGACGTGAATTTTACTCATTTAAAATGTAACGTCCCAATTTTATTTAGAATAACGCCTAAATATATTTTACAGTTCACAGAGATTTCTATTCGATTAGTCTCTTTCTTAGTAGGATTGTTTTTTTTTTTTTATTCAGTAAAACGAACAGTTACACTATTTCCCTTGATATTACAAATGTCCCTACGCTATGGTGAGCGCTTGCCTTTAAGTAGATGCAATGCAATATTTGTAGTGCGATAAAAATACACAAGGAACAATGAATTATACATGCTTGCAGATAAACTATCAGGAAATGTCTCTAATGTCAAAATACATAGGTATGTACCCATAGAGTAAAAGACACGTAAGTTGACCATAATTGTGTCCTTATTTGTCAGAATAATAAAAAAATATTGCAGAACATGAGATGTGCAACTGACTTGTCAAGCAATTTAGTGATAAATTTTATTAAAAAGTATTGGTTAAGTGTCCAACAACCTCATGTCAGAGAATATTTCATTGCATTGAACAGGCTAGCACAGAACCAGCCAAATTATATAACAGTATATCGCGTATAGTTGCCATATCCTGATCACACAAGTTATATGAATCTGACTGCAGACTTTAGATTATTTCAGCTTAGTTCTAAATTATACTTTTGTAGCCTTTGGTTCTCGGTGAGATCAGGATAGCTGGCCTCTGCACGTAATAATGTAGGAGTACCAATGTATTAGGTGTTCTACGGGTACCTACCCTTCCAAGCTATTAAAAAGCAGGGACCTCGAATACACCAACTGAAAAGCGTGATTAATCATCGTGAACGTTAAGCCCTTTCTAGGTGCCAGCGATTTACATTCTCCGAATTCTCAATTTGAAAATATGTAAACACAAAAAAACACTGTCACATTTTTGTAACATTTGACACGGCTATGTAATCCACGCCCATCTCACATCATAAAAGCGGGTGCGCCAGGGATAAAAACCGAAAAAGGGAGAAATACGATGCGAAATACCCAGAATCCTATTATGTATTCCCAGATCCTATTTGTGTTAACAAGATTATCTGTTATGGATCTTGAATGACACAGAACTGCTTCATCGTTTCCGAGGTCATTCATAATATGAGAAGAAAATTACGTTTAGATCACCCATATAATTCAGTCATTGATTTGGATGAAAAGTCTAAAATTAATTAACTTTTCCTTTGTCTTTTTGTTAAGGTGTTGGTACTTTAAATTTCAGTAGTAGGACAGTAGGGTTTGACTGGTACTCCGAAAGAAATTTATTTGGCTATCACTTGATACTACTCGAAATTTAAATAATTTAATGACCTAAACACACTACTTCAACTGGTTTAAACTAAGAGTGGTTCATTAATAAAATGGGCTGGATATCACGAATAATAGATTAATGTGGAAAATATAGAAACATCTAACATAAGAGTTTTTCTACCAACGATAGTTTCTAATAACGATTCAAATCTGTTCAGGCAAGTTATAGTATAATTAAGGCACTTAAATGTAAGATCCCTGAAAACATTACACTCCTTTCTTAGGTAATCGTGTAAAGAAGATACACACGCCCAAGGAAATAAGTACACCTTTACATAAACCTTCACATGTAAAGGTGTAGGTATACTTATTCCCTTTGTCATGTGTACTATGGAGATAATAAAGCTGAAATAATTGCAGAATAAAGCGCCAAAGTAAATTTTACATTAAAGTTAATTGCCAGAGTACTTTCGGAGCATCACGAATAGCTATTCTAGAACAATGCATTTAGTTACAAGCCTAGAACGTCAGATGCATCTAGAACAACACTTTGCACAACTTCGTTGGAACAGTGCCCGTGGCGCGACTCACAACGAAGTTGGAAAATTACCATTTAAGAAAATTAACAATAAAATTAAGTGATTAGTGAGGTCGGGTCGGTGGTAATATTAATATTACTAACTTCAAATTATTTAGAATGGTCAATCGTTTTTTTTAACTATACCAAATCATTGCGTAAAAAGCGGATAGAGGACCCCCGATTTCGAGTTAAGAGCTTCGGCTACGATCGGGACTAACGCGAAGATTACAATGATGATAACCAAATCAACGCGTTGCTGTGTTGGCAACACTATAGTCACCGTTGTACTACAGTATTATACACCTCAAAAAAGTCTACACAAAAAGTCCTTGATGGTTTATAACTATCTCTTAGGGATAACCCACAATAACCATTTTATATCCTTTCATTTTTACGAGAAATTATAGCTGATTTACGAAGTGATTTTAAGTAATACAGCATTGAATCTTAACCAATTAGGTACCTTAAAGATATTGTGCATTTAATATAAATCAATACGGCTTCTCACAGCATGTAATTTAAATACATATTTTCGAAGATATTACAGATTTAAAATGCAGCGAAATAGCGGTTGCGACAGTACCGGCCGGGGGTCCCGCCGAGGCGCGGCTTTACAAAATAAATGTTTCTTTAGCCCAGCACTTGCCCATGCAAAAGAAGAATACGTGGATCATTTTCACGATTTATCCGCCCGAAAGCTTCTTTAGCCCAACACCACGAAGGGCTCAAGATGTATATGTAAACACGTAATCGCATACGTATTAAATCTCTAACATGTAAAGAAAATCTCTGTACTGTAACATCATATCTGATCTTACCTATCATACATCTGGTAATAATGAAATGACTCCTTCAAATCACACATTATAATTTAATTTCAATATAAAGATTGAAACTCTTTTGATTCTTGATTGATTGAACTTATTGCACAGCCGAATTTCACTATATACCTCTGAAAAGTGGCGTGCGACGACGTCACACAAACAGAAAATTCAACCCGCTTCGTCTCGTATCTGGTGCAAAGGTTAGCCATCGGTATTCAACGGGGCCAATCAGCCAGCATAATGGGCTACCTTTGCACCAGGTATACGGTGAGGGGTTTTTTTTTTTTTTTTGGGTTAATAAATTAAACTGATATAAACATTTTACAAGAAAACTTATACTGATAATGTATATGACTATAAAGATTATTAAACGTTATTTTACAAGTAGATCACGTACGTACTCAAATATTTAAACTTTGGAGTACAAGAACTCCTATCTTTTGAAATAAAACTTTCTTTAACGGATTCTTTCGCGATTTATTTTAAAACTTTCTTTAACGTATTCTTTCGCGATTTATTTTGTATTATTTTACTATAGCTGCTGAAAAGCAGGAAAAAACACTACGTAATTTTTTTTTTATGGATGATAGGCTCACCTTTGCCCTATATCTCACCTGGTCGTAAGTGACGATGTGGTCTACGATGGATCACGTTTGCCTAGAAGGAACCTATTCACTTGAGACTTGAAGATTCCGAGGTTATAGCTATCCGGAAACACAGACTCAGGCAGGCAATTCCACTCCTTAGCTGTACGCATAATAAATGTGTCGCCGAAACGTTTCGTGAGATATAGATAATATTGGTATAGATAGTGCAGATATAAATTTTGACACATTTCAATTTTAAATTTTCATTGACTGCACGAAGTTACCCTTAATGCTAGACTGTTAATTCATCTTAATTCGTATCGATTTATCCGATATCCTTAAAAATACTTTCTTTTCATCAACCTCTGTCGAAGAATGTTTGGCATCATGTGCTAATAATCCTATCTCTTTTTTTACAATCGGCAATTTCTCAATTTTGAGGCCTGTTCCAGAAGCATTGTCTTCTTATGCATTTTATTACCTTAATTAAGAAAAGAAAATGTATAATGTTAACGTACTGTTGACTCTAAATACGATACAAAGATAATTCCGCAAGCAAAAATGATAAATATTAACAGGACAGTGAAACTGGTAAGCTTTATACATAATAAGGATTTATTTATGGATGAATTTATCGTGGTTATTCTTTAATTTTTGGCCGATCGCTTGCGAAGCTATTTAAACTGCCCATTGCCGCTACCAATAGTAGTCAATAAGTAGTGCACTACTACTCTATTGGCTACTCACAAATGGTACAAATGGTGTTCGACAAATATACATTTAAATTATGATTATTATTATAACTTTAAAAAATTTTAAAAAAAACGACATTGCTTAGAACGCTCCCGACTAATTCACATTTAAAATAAAAGTAAAACAAAATTAAAAAATCAATCAATCCGTTCGTGACCTACGATGCCACAGACAGACACACACACAGACACGTCAAACTTATAACACCCCGGTGTTTTTGCGTCGGGGGTTTATAAGGGAATTTATTAAAAATATTCACTTCATAATATTATACCTCACGTGCCATTGTCCATCTCATTATTATAATGGAGAGAAGCCTTTCAGTATTACACCTCGTGATCCTTATAGTAGAGAATAAGGATTACCAGATATAAATTTTAACTGTACTGACTGAAAACCCGATACTGGTATACGTTATTGAAATGTGGTTACATTATGTTGATTAAAAGTTGGTAGAACTTCCTTGTTTTATTGTATATAAAAAGAGTTCTCTTCATCATTAATCCAAAAACAAAAAAAAACAAAAAACAAACTTTTATTAAAAGAAATCAGTTGTACCAAAACAAAAATAACAATTTTATACAAGGGTTGTGCCCTGCCCTCCGAGTTCCGCAGTCTTCGGCGAGGACGCCGCAGACTCGTTGGCCCCGATCATGGAGGTCGGTAGTCCCGGGCGGACTACCGACCTCCATGATCGGGGCCTGGCAGTTAGCCGACTCGCCGTCCTTACAGAAGCAGGCCGTGGCGGAGGTGTGTCGTGTGTGTCCTACACACGCCTGGCTACTCACCGACGCGGGATAAAACCCGACCCCACCAGGCTAGGCCGCGCTGGCGGCCAAGGTCCGCCGGTAACCCTGGAGTTATCCTTTCGAGGACTAAGTAATAAGAATCCGGTTACAGTTGCCGGCCCTCGGATTTTGCAAACTCATAAACCTATAGGTACTTATAATAGTATTTATTAAAGCCAATCTAAATAAAATATTCGTACACTGACATTCGAACAGGCGGCAGAACTAAGAATATTAGATTCTCTTATTGTTAGTTTAGTGGGCAGCGTTCTACGATGTCAAATACGAGTATATGTAAATTTATCTATCTGCCCTGTGTTCAACAGCCTTCGATCATCACCGTCACTCGAAGTCAACAGCAGAACAAAATCTTAAAGAAAAGCAGTTATGTTCAGTCCCGTGTGTGGCCAACACTAAATAAACACTCAGCTATTTATTTGATTACGTTTATTTCCCTATGGGGCATCACAATTTTCAAGATCATTAATATCGAGAAATATGTTTTATATCATACTAGATTACATTCGATTATAATTATGAGTACATAAACAAAATGACTTATATTATAATAAAACGAAGAAAATATTTGTTACCTAGACGATTTTATTGCCTGTAGGTAGGTTTTTAACGAAGCGTGTCAACATTTTAAGCGTATCTACAAAAAAAAGTATATAAGTATATTTATCCGCATTCTGGAACCCATAACACAAACTGATAATACAAATACAAATAAAAAAAATGTGTAGGTACAAGACGCGCTTAGTCAGTGCGTCAGGAAGAAGAGAGAAAGTGGCTGGTTAAGATCGATCTTGATTGACTTTGATTTTGTAGAGCTTTCTCTCTATCATACACTGAACTGACAGTAAAATTAGACAGATCATGATCTATAGACTGGTTATCAGCGTAGACGAGAGAGAATAGCAATAATTTTTTTTTACAACCAGACTATGAATTTTACCCATAATGAAGGTAATAAAATCTCATTTGTATCATAATTTATGGGGCGGTCGGGGTCTCAGAGAGATTCTCTCTAGTGCGTACCTTTTTTTTTTTTTTTTTTTTTATCGGGCGGAAATCCCTTCGGATACCCCCCCGCGTGCCAGCGGGGCGGTTATGTCGGGCTTGAACCGACTAAAACCGCACGCCGTCTCGGGTCTACAGACGCCGGGGTGTAAGGTTGCCCATAGAGCATATCCCTCGCACCCCGACTGACCCTGGGCCATCTCCGGTTTCGAGATGGCCCCCTCGGGTTTGGGAACCACGGTGCCAGGTGGAAAATCTCTCTCTATGATAATTCAAGACGACCCAAAAAAAACGACCGTCACCTACTGAACTAGTGCTATCTACCTAGTCTTGCCATAAATACTGTAACAATGAAAAAAAAAGTCTATTGCCAATAACATTTATTACTTTTACAGTGTGTTAGTTTAATACATAAATATAAAACAATTTAAAATATAAAAAGCTTCCTCGAACCGGTCTCCATTGGCTGCCATACAGCCCTTTTTTTAGTCCCTCTTTCCATGGGAAAATTCTTCACTGTCACAATCGTATGAATTGTTTTAGGGACTCCAAATTATCATGGCGTTTAGGGCAAGCCATATTCTCTAAAACTGACCATAAATCATATTCCAGCGGATTAAGATCGGAACTAGACGACGCACGGCCAGTCTTCAGCGCTGATGAAGTCCGAAACGTTCGATTCCAACCAAGACTGCGTATACCGTGCTTTATAACTCGGCGCCGAGTCTTGCTGGAAGGACCATTCTTGGTTATTGAACATGGTGTTGTTAAGGGGCTTCACTACCTTCTCAAGAATGGTATCTTGATACATTTGTGCCGATGTTTTGATACCTTTTTCACAAAAGTATGGCTTCAGTCACTCCTTCATAGCTAATACCTTATTAAACCATAACTTAAGTCGGATAATGCCAACGTTGCACTCTGTCGACTAATTCGGAAGTTTCCTTAGTGCTGTGAGCATAAATACGGTCATTTTTCGGTGACCTTCCTTTGCGTACCACTTCAGTAGTTGTTTCGATTTTACCACCCTATTCTTTTTTAAATTATCAGTTAAGAAATGAACAGTACGTCTTCTATAGGCTGCAAGTCCTAAGTCATCTTTTAAAATACGCGACATAGTTCTAGGTGCTATCTCCATCTCCTGAGATAAAATCTTTTGCTTTCGGACAGGATTTCTTCGAATTCTTTCCCTTACTGCTTTGACCACAGTTTTCGTACGACACTACGTGGACGGCCAGATCTTTATCTGTCACAAACATTTTCTTATAACAAGCGTATGGAGAGTTTTAAAAATTGCATTTAGCTCCATTCCTACTTTGTGTAATGCAATCACAGCGATTCGGTTCTCTTTATCACCCCCACTCCATATAAAAAGGACAGATTCCAAATACAAATGTAATATTTTGTTTATTTTTAATTGTAACAATATTTATGGCCAGACTAAATATTGTAGTGAAATAGTCTTATCTTAGTGTCGTGTCTATTTGATCTCTGTCTACAACTTTATAACCAAACTGTCAGTCTAATATGTTACAGACAGAACGCTCTATAAAACTGCAGCAAGCCGATTTTAACCGGACACTCTCTCTACTACCCGACATGCCACCCAAAGCGCCGTTTACAGTACCTTTTTTTTTTACGTTGCAAACCTCCACGGGCTTTATCCCGCCGGAGCTCATGATGAGGTGAGATGGGTATTTTGGACTTGAACCGAATTAAATGCACGATGTCTCTTGCATCAGCCATGTGGTACGGTGTATCTGGTACGCCCTAGAAAGGATATCAACGGGCCCCGGTCGCCAGCGCTGGCGACCCCGACTTGTTGTTGGGGTTCTAATCCCCCCTCCCCTAAAGAGTGACACACAGTGAGGGTCCATCCACTCTGGGCACCATACCAGTGTGTGAAGCAGAGTGTCCACGGAGCAGCCCCGTCAATGGTGGCACTCGGGCATCGGTTCCTAGCGTATACGATGCAGGAACTCATCGAAACAGCCATGTCAGGGCACGCCACGATTGTATAGGTAAGGCCCGTCATGGAGGAATGGCTGGAGAGGCGCCATGGTTGCCTCTCCTACCGGCTGACGCAATTGCTCACCGGACATGGAGCCGTTTACAGTACCTCCATTTAAAAAAAAATCGTCACATTTCAGGATTGTATTTAAAATAGTAACACGTTTTAGATAGTATACAAAATTACTTCAAAATGTTTCATAAAACTGTTCTAAAAATTGATACCCTGTGCTCACACAGGTCGTTAAGAGAGTCTCGCGGCTTTAGTGTCGGAAACGTGCCCCGGGCACTGGTCTCTATCACTCCTGACCTGGATAGCCAACTAGCAAACCTAAATCCATTTCCCCTTTTTAATTTATGGTAAGTACTGTAGAATTTTGTCTAACTGCTTATTTTATAAGTACAAGTATATACACCCTGTTTGTTGCTGAAGAAGGATTTTACTAACTTAGCCAAGTTTTTATGTCTGTTTACCAACTCCCGAATCTCTTAGTTTATCGTTTGCAATGAACATTTAAGGTTTTTACAGATGAATTTTTTTTAACTTTCGGTATATTCTATCAATGTCTTTCTGTTTATTTGTTTAAGCGACCTAAAATTCTACTTCAAAGCCCGAGGTTCGCTTTCATACTCATGAACGACTTCATGCTGATACTGACAATTTCCTAACACAAATAAATTCATAACAAAACATAGTCCAAAACCTCACCTAAAAAAAAAATACTACCATGAAAATCAATATTATTATTATAATTATATTCATCGATACAAACTTTCGAAGAGTCCGCTGAGCTTTATATGTATAAGGCCGCCCCGCCCGTAAGTCTCCAGGGTCTTTGTAAGCGGTAAGGATCAGGTGAGCTACTATCTCTTCTCAGCACCATTAATACAAAATATATATATGTTTATTGCCATTAACAGGGTCTGACGAACTTTGTGTCTTAGTGGTAAAACATCGGTAAGTCAAAGGTTGCGACTTCAATTCTTTTTGATATTTGCGTTGATCGGAGTGTTTCTATATGTATTTATGTATGTATTGGCTCACCTGCTGGTCGATGCACGTACTAAATAACGGACCAGGCTCTGGCGCAGGCTTCCCTCTTGGTTGGTTACCATACCAGATATATATTAAACAGAGTTGGAGAAAGCACCGAACCTTGAGGAACACCACTCAGTACATCTTGTTTGTCTGACAGTGCACTTCCCACCCTAACCTGATACGTTCTATTAAGTAGATAGTTTTCAAGCCACTTCAGTAATTTGCCTCGAATACCAAAATGTTCCAGCTTCAGTAGAAGGCGACCATGTGGGACCTTATCAAAAGCACGCTCAAAATCAAGGTAGATGATGTCCAGAGGTTGTTTACTGTCCAGTTGCTTTGACCACTTAGGCACAGAAGACAGCAAGTTTGTGACAGTTGATCTTTTCTCAACAAATCCATGCTGTCTTATGGGGATAATGTTGTGTCGATTCAGAAACTGCTTGATATGCTGGCATATAATTTTCTCCATGCATTTTCCTATAGTACTGGTGAGACTGATCGGCCTAAATCTGGATGGGTCTGTCTTATCGCCACTTTTGTAAACTGGTGTCACAATGGCATGTTTCCAATCATGGGGAAGTAGACTATTTGAAAATGATGATTGCATAAGATTCGCTAACACAGGTGCCAGGGTTTCTGTGCTGTTCCTTAATACTATATTGGGTATGTCATCTGGTCCAGCCGATGAATTCACATTAAGACTCTTAAGGATTTTCGTTATGTCGTCTGTAGAGAATTTTACGTCGCATAAGGATTCATTGATACGAGGACTACAGATATGTGGTGAGTAGTTTAATGGTGGCTCTGTGGTGTAAGCCTTATGAAACTCTTCTGCAAATGCATTAGCAATATCAGCTGGGTCTGTTATTAGATCACCCTTTGAATTCCTAATAGCAGGTGGGATTGTAACTTTGGATGACATACAGCTTCGGATGTAGGAATAGAACGATTTATCTCCACCCTTTAATATGTTTGATTCATATTGTCTTCTTAGTCTTCTGGATTCATCCACACATTTGTTACTAATTATCCTGTATCTCCGGTATGCATCATCCGTTTTACTAGACTTGTAAAGATCCCATAGTTTCCTTTTCTCCAAGGATAATTTTATCAGGTTTCCTTTAATCCAGGGTTTATTTTTAATATTCCTCTTGATGTTCTTGTATGGTGCATGTTTATCAATAACCCCATTCATTATATCTTTAAAGTTATTCCAAAGAGGTACTGTTTCCACAGCACAGCTTAGTTTCTCTAGTGCATCGTTAAGATCTATATCAAAAACCCTGTAGTGAATGTGCCGATAGTGCCGCTTCAGTTGAGACTGAGAAGTGGAGTTTGCTGTAGTACATTGCATTTGGAACTGTAGAACACAGTGGTCACTTTTGCCTACAGGAGGCCGGTATTCAATATCTGATATAGGTGCAGTTTCATTCACCATTATTAGATCGAGTAATGATGGTGTTTGGTTGGTACGGAATCTTGTTGGGCTAGACACTAGTTGGAATAGATTACTTTGTAAAAACATATTTTTGAATAACTCCGAAGTCTCACTCAACTTTTGTTCTGGTCTGAGAGGCCATGAGATATCAGGGTAATTAAAGTCACCTATTATAATGACATTGTTGCCTTCCGACGCCAATGACAACTTACTCAACAAGACTTTGTCAATATCTGTGTTTACATCAGTCCGATAGACACCCACAAGTAGAAAATGGTGTATGCCAAATTGAATGTCTAGGTAAAGCGATTCAATATTGTCCTGCATGTAATGCTTGTTTCTTTTTGCGGTAATAGGAATGCCATTGACGTAGTTTTTGACGTATATAGCAACCCCTCCCCCTCCAGACTTCCCGCCTTCCGTCTTTGAGCCTATCTTACGGTCTTTTCTAAACAAAGTATAGTTAGGTATGGAATAAGTACCGTGTCTATCGTTTCTCTTAAGCCAAGTTTCTGTGATGATTATGAATGCTGGCTCATTTATTTTTATGTCTAGTAATAGGAGATCAAATTTGGCCGACAAGGAGCATAGGTTGGTGTAGTAAAATATTAGGTTGGTGTAAGGAGGGTTGCAGTGGGTCAGTTTTTTAACTTTAAAATCTTTGGAACTCCACTAATATATTTTATAGTAAGGTTAGTCTCACCTTTACTTAGACGGTCCTTCAGGTTCTCACGGAGTTGGTTGAGCTCTTCTCGTTGCTGGGGTGTTTGATCATTATAAATTCTTACCTCCTTGCAAGCTTTTTTCTTATTCTTAAGTATGTTCACAGCATCCGAGCGATTGCTGAGGATGACCTTAATAGGTCTTGGCCTAGTATCACTCTTTTGCCCCAGTCTGAGCACATTTACTACATTGGGGATGTTAGCCCCCACAATTTGTTCCAAGACCCCCACTATAGCAGCCTCATCACTGGATTTTCGTTTTTCAGCATTATCTGAGGTGGATTCCTTTATACCCACTAGAATGAGATTGCTGGCACGTCGTTCACGCTCTGCCATCTCTTCGATAATTGCATTGGTGTTGGTGAGAGTGCTAGAGGTTGGTTGGTTGGTTTGAGAGCTGGGGTTATTCGGGGCTTTGATGGTAGCTAGTAACAGTTTAATGTCATTCAATTCTTCACGTACTGCATCATAGCATTTTATAAGCTTCGGTACTTGGAATAGTGCTTCACGACACGGGCTGCACAGAAACACCAGGGTTCGTTTTGATTTCAACCCCATCACTCTGGCCTCACTACTCGTTAAGTTGCTACACGTCATACACACTTTCCGCTTACACCCATCGCATTGTATTACGTTATCGTCTTGAAAGTCGTTTACACACTGATAACACTTCATTTTGCTACTGGGAATTTTTTTGGTTAACAAAATTTGTTTATTATGGACTTTGGGTAAGAAATATGATGTTATTCCACCAATAGGTCACTTATTCTTGGATATAAACACAATTTCACTTGTATTTGACTTTAAAAATTAAATAAAAGCACAATTTTAAATCGCAAGCTAATTCCAACACTGTTTACTTTACTGAGGGTATTTCGAAAAAAAAAAGCCTTTTCGAAAAAAAAAGTACCTTTTTTTTCGTGCGGAAGTCCCTTCGGATACCCCCCGCCGGCCAGGGGGGCGGTTATGTCGGGCATGAACCGATTAAAACCGCACGCCTTCTCGGGTCTTAAAACCTCGGGGTGTAAGGTTGCCCATAGAGTATATCCCTCGCACCCCGACTGACCCTGGGCCATCTCCGGTTTCGAGATGGCCATCTCCGGTTTCGAGATGGCCATCTCCGGTTTCGAGATGGCCCCCTCGGGTTTGGGAACCACGTTGTCCCCGTCTTGCCCCGGTTTGGAGGAGGGGGCTAGCAGCCCCGCCGTCCTGGCCTGCTTCTGCTGGGTTAACAGGCGGCCTAACCTGCCACCCCCAGGCCTGCGCTCATGGAGGATGGAGGTCGTTAAGCAAGGCTCTAAACTACCTATAAACTTTGGACGCAGCTAGGAAATCGCTATGAGGATGATGATGATGTTGGATGGACGCCTTATACGGGCAGAGATAGGAAATGTAAGTTTAACGTAATATAAAGGTTATTTTTTTTATAAATGCGAAGCTAAAATTAGCAACTGCCCCTTGTGACCCAACGCTGGGCACTGACAGGTCGGGCAACTTTTCCGATGATTGATGAACACGTCTGAGTACCCACACGTGCGTGAAAAAGCATAGGTTCCGTCTAACCGCCATCGCTCTCATTACCCGACCGCTGTCATTAGCCCACGCTCCCTTCTGCTATCTTGTCAAAAAATGAACATAGGTCAAACCGATTTTCATGAGCGTAAGCAAGAGTGTATGGCATAAATATTTACAGTCTGATTTAGACTTAACTTTTATATTAGGTACGTAATTCAATTTAAAGAACTCTCATGGAATATGTTAGGTGGAAAAATATTTGAATTCGAATTTTAAAACTTTTCTTAAAGAATTATTTGTTCTTCAAAAATTCTATCCAATAAAAATAACAAAAAAGATGGAGATAGAACGCGTTGAATTAGTTTTATTTTTATGAGTGCGTTCTTGTAAACTTTCAACAATAGGTACCACATGCATAGGTCCGAGGGATATGCTCTATGGGTTACCTTACACCCCGGCGTCTGTAGACCCGTGACGGCGTGCGGTTTTAGTCGGTTCAAGCCCGACATAACCGCCCCCGCTGGTCGGCGGGGGGGTAATTCGAAGGCATTTCCGCACGAAAAAAAAAAGGTACCACATGCATAATACTTATTATGTATTCTGTAATAGGTAGGTAGGTCCTATATAAAACAAACAAACATTGTGTTGTTTAACTAATGAAGATAAAGCGATTTTATCTAATTAATTACCATTATGGAGCTTCAATATAACACTAGTAGTCACTAATAAGGGTTACTACGCAATACAACATGATATTTCAGGATAGTGATAGATCCGATCCTCCAGAGGATTTCTAAGAATACGCGATTTGTGGATTTAGGTAGCCTGATATTACGTCATGTGGTACGGAATGAAACGAGAAGTTACAAAACAAACTTGTGAGTTACGTGTGTGTTTACTCTATACACGAAGGGTTCCTCACGTGATCTTTATGCGTGAGAAACCCCCGCATCCTCCACACATCCATCGCAGCATACTCATTTCCGTGACACGCAGCTAATTATGGATTTATAGACCTGCCCCTTCTATTTAACGGGCATTTTGGTGTCACAGATGATACCAGTCATTTGGTCCAGGCAGCGGCGATTGATTTGATTGCAATCAATGTCAACAATCACGCAGTCGCGTGAAGTACAGATCCTAAGTACTGGTTTGCTGTTTTGACTCTCATCAGATCTAATTAAATACGGTTCACTAATTAAATATGGTTCGGTTAAGTCTGAAAATGACTTCATTATTTCAATAGTGACGTGTTGAGAATGGTTAGTTACACACGGTAAATGATACTTTTTGTATTTTTGTGCGTAATTTTCTATCAAAAAACACATACATACGTATCACCTATAAATAAATAATAATGAGGTCCTTTCTCTTTCAGGATATCTAGCAATGTCGATTACGGCAAAAAAATTAGAAACGGGGGACCCCCGATATATAAAATACACAATTCTATAAGGTACAAGTACGAGTATACTCCAATTACCTAGGTACTACCTATTTGAACAGTGATTCACAGCCTTTACTTCTTTTAAAAGCAATTTTCTAATAAAAATAGAAATATGATTGTGTAAGAATAAATATCGTGTTATATAATCTTTAATTAGCAATAAACATCCTAGTTAAAAATATTTCTAAGTGAATAAGTCAACAGTTCCTTAATTAAAAATTCCTGAATCTGAGCACGCGTTCACTGTCTCTCTGCATCTACAAATAATTTGCCTGTCCAAATTTCGAGTATGAAATGCTGGGTATGTCACAGATTTATTTAATGGATACTCGACAAACATTCACGGCGATGTAAAAATCGAGTGGGCGTTTTTTTATACATTGTTATTTTTTGTAACATATTATACAACGCGACTGCTATGGCAGGTATTTATCGTCTCTGCTTATGAGCTCACCGTCTATCAAAAGCCTTTTTTTAAACGAATTTAGATTTTTTTAGCTTGTGGAAACCCCCACTGGCTTCACCCCATCGGTGCCCTCGAAAGGATAACCCCAGGGTTAATCGACTTTAGTCTTCGTAAAAAGTAAACCAGTGCTGTACATACTAATATTTTCATAACTGACGACCATTCATTTGACGACCTCTGTGGCGTAGCGGTAGTGCATTCGACTGCTAAGCCAAAGGTCGCGGGTTCGATTCCCGCTCAGTGCAAATATGTATATTTGCATTGGTCTGGGTGTTTCTATGTATAATATGTATTTATTTACAAAAAAAAAGTATTTAAGTATGTTTATCCGCATTCTAGAACCCATATGACAAGCTCTGCTTAGTTTGGGTCTAGATGGCGTTGTGTACTTTGTCGTACAATATTTATTTTATTTATTTATTTTAACTTACAGCAGTAAAGCTGCTTCTATAGTTCCCTGTTCCCTGTTATGAAGATACTTCAAAATGGTGGTTAGGATCACATAGAGTAGCAAATTAGCCTTACACCCCCAATCATAATTATGTTTTATTTTGTGAATTATAGGTTAGTTACAAAGGTTCACTATGTCCTACCCAGTCCTACCACATGTAGTGTACAAATTAACATCATCGACATTTATATAGCATATATTTTATAAGTATTTCGGTCATTTATTGGTGCACAATCGTTAACTCAACTAATAGTAAGTAAATAAAGAGATTAATATACCTTGGTTTGTAAAATGTTATTATTTTCCTGGACACTGCTATCTACTATAGGTAGGGGCAAAAATCATAGAAATATTAAACTCAAAGACCATATCTGGTGGTGCTATATGAAAACCCACTCATTAAGTATTTTCTTAATAAGTATACTATTTATAAACGTATTTAGCATATTACTAGTTAACAACATAACATAACTTCACACCTGTATCCCCCAAGGGGTAGGCAGAGATGTATTACAACACCCACGATTCGGCAGTTATGTTTAGGTCCCAATATATTACTAGTTAACCCATCCGAATAAACTAAATTGCTTCTAAGTATTAGAAATGTGTTATTAGACTAACTTCTTAGTAAATTTGTCGAGATTGGAATCCACAAACTCAAAGTTAAAATAATTTATCACCCTCATAAAGGATGGTGGTGAAATAGGGTCCCATGGGTAGCGGGAACGATATCAGATGACTTGCTGTCTACTGGCAGCATTCATTGCTATGCAGATAATAGCACTCTGCATGGGGGATACTACGTACACCCTGCGGCCAAGCGGACCGACATTGAGGAAAACAGACGACAACTGAGCTCGACCGGGTCCTGACCCGCATTTCCCAATGGGCATCTGAGAACTTGGTCGAGTTCAATGCCAAAAAAACACAAGCGTGCGCGTTTACAGCTAAGGTATCATCCTTCCTTCCTCTCCCAACTCTTCAGAACACACCGCTACCACTACAGGACCACATTAACATGCTCGGAATGGACGTTCGCTGCAAACTAAACAATAAAAACTACATCGAGAGCGTCATCAAAACAGCTTCACGAATACTCGGAGTTCTGAACAGGCTGAAACGGTTTGTCACGCCAGAGCAGCGGTGTCTTTTGTACAAGACACAAATTCGCCCCTGCGTGGAATACTGCTCTCATCTCTGGGATGGCTCCGCACAGTACTTATTAGATGCTTTCAACAGATTGCAGCGGCGTGCCATCCGTATCATTGGGAGTTCTGAGATTACAAATAGATTAGAACCTCTGCAGCTGCATAGAGACATTACCTCTCTGGCTGTATTTTACCGTCTCTACCACGGCCAGTGTTCTGAGGAGCTCTTTCAATTAATCCCACCTTCTCCATTTCGATCCAGAACAACACGTGCTGGACTGCGATGCCATCCGCACACGGTGTAAACCATACAGTCCCGAACTCAGCGGTTCGGTGCTTCCTTTCTTTGTCGCACAATAAAGAGCTGGAATGCTCTGCCCGCGCACGAGTTTCCGTCTTCTTACAATCCCGGGTTCTTCAAGCGGGGCGTGAAAAAGCATCTTTTGAGGTCGTCAATGTAGGTGCTACCATTTTAGGATCGTCAGCATCTGGGATGGTGGCCCATATCTTCTGGACTGCACCCTAGCTTCTCACCATCCAGCGGGGTGCAGTAAATTGACGCAGCGAATATAAAAAAAAAAGATTTCCATGCGGGTGAAGCCGCGGGCACCAGTTAGTTCTGTTTGAAGCCTTAAAACAGCACTTACAATACCACAACAATACTAAAGTGAACAAAAGATGACAGTTCTTTATGTAATGATTTTAATTAAATTGGAATAACTTAGCATTCAGGACGGGATTTAACCAGTGATTGTCTCTTTCTAGAGGAATACACTACCTAGACCTTGAACGATTGAAATTCTCGTCTCAGTACATACGACTTAGGGCGTTTAGGTTCCGTTCTAGACATTGATGTCTTCCAATTTATTTTTTTAAGAAATAGTGATGTAAATGCCTCAAAATGTAATTAATGAAATATTATTTGTCCTACAGGTAGACAAGTGCACTGCGCGAATGGTGCGCAGAGATGGGGGGGCCGCGGCGCATGTCCAGTGCGCTGCTGCTACCCTTTGCGCTTCTGTCATTGCGACCGACGAATGCCGCCAACGCCACCACCTACCGGGTGCGATAAACATTTTCATATTTACTTCCTAATTTCCGTGCATCCTATGGTCTGAAATACTTCCTGTAAGTATAAGTTTAACGTGAGTATTATCCTACTAAACGAGATGCAGATACTAACAATAGACTCACAGTACAGAGAAACCTATAAGACCTAGTCCATAATTACCGCAGTCGAGAATTCTACGAGGTCGTCTCACAGGAGTACCTATATTGCGGTGTGGATCTGAGAGGGAAAACCCCTTGCTGATAATGTCCATGAGATGGATTTCCACGAGCAGTAAAGCCTCTCGCGAATACCTAATGTCCATATCTGCCTGGACATTGGGCAGTTCCAAAATGGAACCTACAGGCCACGTTTGGGCTGAGCCGGGCCTCAATGTTAGTATAGTACATTGGAAGATATGTCAAGGAGACGAAAGTCGCTAATGACTGTCGCAACTCACCCCTTTCACGCGATTTGTACTTATGGTTTTTTCTACCAGACCATTGAAAAGGCTAGTTCTGATATGAAGTGGACCGAGACCCGGCTTCACCCGGGAATAAATTCGTAAAGCAATCATATAACCCGAATACACTGGCACCTACCGAGTCCAATAAAGCTAAGCACTTTC
Organism: Cybosia mesomella; assembly: GCA_946251805.1. Taxonomy (NCBI): domain Eukaryota; kingdom Metazoa; phylum Arthropoda; class Insecta; order Lepidoptera; family Erebidae; genus Cybosia; species Cybosia mesomella. The sequence goes on from OX276406.1 coordinate 10,766,921, forward strand.
CAAACTAGGGCCTTCCATACCTACTAATCCCTTAGGTGTGTAATTTTGAAAAACTTCCATTAGCGTATACGTTTATTTCTAACCAGAAGCAGCTATATGGAACTTTATGCTTCTTCCGTTCATCGCCTATGTTACCCCCTTAGTGGTAAAATTTTCAAAAATACTGATACACGATTCATTTATTCCTAACCAGAAGCAGGTGTATGAAACTTCGTATAACGTTCGTTATAACTGTGGAAATAACGGAATTCCATACAAACGTTCATCCCATATTTTTGCCACCTTAGGAGTGAAACTTCCAAAAATTGTTTGTAGGTCCAGCAGTTTAGGCTTTGCGTTGATTAATCAGTCAGTCAGTTGGGAAAAGTTATTATATATGTTGTATAGATATATAAAAGACAGCAATTAAGACAGCAAAGCTGCTGAAGAGATCTGGTAAACGATCTGATGAAGCTAATAGGTTAGGTATTAGGATTTCTCCATCTTCGTAAAATGAAATCGTCCAAATTAGGACAGGCGTAAATTTAACAGAGTATGCACAAAAAAACATAGCATTGACTGAAAGTCAAATAAACAGATTAAGCAAATAAGTCTCGAAAGTAGAAACAAAATTCATAAAATATACATGAGACCAGTAAAAATATGTAAAAAAGTTCAATCGTCAAATGCAAATTTACACATCACAGCAAAGCATCCCATATACTTCGTTTGAATTTTAAACATTTTTGCTAACACTTTCATCCCCTACAAAATACCGTTATGAGAGTAGCTATGTGTTAAAGCTTGTTTCCAATTTCACACGTGTTTGCGTTGATAAACCGATGTTCATTCGTGAGCCTAAAATTGGGTTACAAACTGACCCCGCAGCATCGAACATCAATGTTTTAAATACTGGAGCCAGCTTACGGAATGATTTTTGGGCAAGTTAACTAACTGAAGCTTTCAGTTTTCACTAATCGTGTTAAATTATTCAATTTTCGCAATTGTAAGACTTCAAAACAATTAACTAATAAAAACAGATTCCAATATATTTTATACATTAGATATGATGATATATTATGTTATTTCTAATATACCTTATTGAGCTGAGCGAAGCGAAGCTCTTATACGTGGCTAAGCCGTTTGATCGAGACTGTACCTACTCCATCGGAACCACAATACCGATCTTGACCAAATTTGCCATGGTGATAGTGTAGACACCGCTGAGTATTTAGAGAGATCAACTGTTCAAATACAATGTACCATTGAGGAATAATCACCGAAAAACTGTTTCACGAGCGCGCGGCCTTAGCTATGCGCGCGACCGTAGTAAGATGCCTTATTTTTCAAGTAAGAGTCCTGCTCGCTCAGCTCAATTTATTTCAGTCGCACCCTGCACTGAATTCCTAGTTCTAATATATCCACATCTTGGCGTCATCCTCAGATCAGCTCAATTATATAAAATCAATAATATTATAGTGCCGATTTTATGAATGCAAATTACTTGAGCGTTCATAAATTCTCCATTCAATTGAAATAAAACTATTTTTAACGGATTCTATCGGGATTTGATGTTAATATATATAATAGATTCCTACCTAGGATACTCCGCGAAGCTTTTGAAATAAAAAAACATCCTAATTTTAATAGAGAAGATGGTTGGAATGTACCACCAGCTTGGGACCCAGTCATTCACTTAATTAATTCCAAGAAAAATTAAAATACAACAAGACTTCATGACACTGTGAGCTCATTTTACGTAAATAGTAACACCAACAATTGAACATAGTTCGGGTACTTTGAGATAACTTACACTTCAAACTACAAGACAACAACCATCTTTAGTCTCCCCGTGACCATGACTGCTGAAAAGCAACCGAAACGTCGGGATCAATGTAAAATATAAAATGAAATCAAACCGACAATATCATCTCCATTCAAGTTTAGTTCTAGAATTCAATCTATATTTAGAACTAGTCTCAAGTCAAGATTCATGATTGAGTATCGTTCTAGAATACGGGTACTAGATACAATTCGAAGTTGGTTAAATTTGACTACCAAGATTTATTTCGGTCAAAGAAATAGGTACACTATCTCCATGGCCGTGTGGACAAAGTTACAGGGTAAGCGTGCTAAAAAAATCACTAGTAAGGTGATCGCGATGCTAGATTTTAGGGATTTTTATGTTAACATTTCACACATTACACATTTACATAACATTTCTGTTGAGTTTACAAAAGACAAGTAAATAAATTAAAAGCTCGTCCATAGCAAGCACCTATCTTGATGAGGCGTATTTACACCCTAATTAGCGTAACGATGCATACTTAGCTCTTTCAATGCTTCGTCGAATCTACGTCAATACCCCTTTCCCCTCGCGCGTGAGGGTTCGAAGGTAAACCAAAATAGGCTGTTATTGTCAGGCGTTCTATGGATGTGAAATATTGATTAAATTGAACAAAAACATTACGTACCACAGAGGGCTTTAAATCAGCCAGTAGGTATTTTAGATTGCCACATGACAGGACCACGCCATGCCGCGTTCGAATCCTGGGTTGGGTGAAGTATTATTGAATTTTTCTGTTAGGAAATTCTCAATTGCAAGTGTGTTGCACTGAAACGAATCAACTGCACTGCAACGAAGATTCCGCTTAACGATAATGGGCTCCCATATGACTTAAATGCATGAGATCAAAAACACGATTGGCTAATTTTATTGTGGGTGTTAATCAATTCAGCCTACTCCTTCGGATATAAGGAGGCGCGAGTGTATAAAAACGAATAATAAGTCTTTACCTGTTTGTCTTGTCTTAATAATGTCTGTGTAGGGTATAGGGGGAAAAAAGTGTACCTAAGCGCTATATTTACATATTAGAGACGCCTTTTTCCCATTTAAGTAAGCAAAGACAAAATCTTACGACTTGCTCCAATACTGATTTTGCTACTTTCACTCTCATGAGTGTTTTGATAAATGCTTGCCGGTTGGGTACTCTTGACCCTCATTTCATTAAAACTTTTTCAATCTGATTAAAATACGTACACCTAGTTCGATCTTTGCCTGTTGAATACTTCACACCTGCTTTATAAATCAGATTAGTGAATCTTCCTTCACCTATCTTCTCTACGTGTTCGTACTATTTAAGCAACCCTTTCTATCCCTTACAAAGAAGAAAAATTTGTTACTTCCAGCTTTTTATTCAACAACAATGAGTAATTAAAATATACTTTATCTAATTCTGCTTTTTTATAAAACATAGGAGGTAATTCACTGGTGTTATTCAGGGAATAGGGACATGATAAAAATATCATCGCTTGCGGCGTAATGTCGTCACGCAGGTTACCTACCTAAGGGGAAGATCTATTCTCGGAGTCGAATACAGTACAGTAGTGATTTTTTTTGTGGTGGTTCTTACTCGATTTTAGGTAACACGCACGACCAATATAATACCGCGACATTTTTGTTGGTTTCTACTGAATAATACATTTGAACAAAACTTTCGTGCAAGACTAGGCAGAAGATTCTGTGAGCAACTTCTGATATTCTAACATAATATAGACAGGGTCTAAGTTAAATCTTATTAGATATATTTATTGTTTTACGTACATATTTGGAATAAACTTTCTTAAAACGAGTTTCTCATTATATTTCTGAGAGTAAAGGCCGTACAAAGAAACGCATATTAGTATAAGCGTGAAGAATATTTCGCATATACGTAACAAGTCACCGTTTCTTGCAATTCCTCATACTAACAATATGTTCCAGATGGTTTTACGATTTTTTTATGACTCAAGTCCTCGGAAAAATGGTCGCAACTTGCAAAACTCATACCAGGGCTGCAGGGGTACTAGTTATATAACTAGTTTAGGGCATATTAAGAACCATGCTACCTTTGTCTAATATAATGTCTAACTTTAACTACGGCGAAGCGTGCATTTAGGACACACAATATTTGTTAACAAAAATGCATTAAATTTGTCTTACGTGCTATTGTATCATCCTTCGACACTATGTCGATACTACGTTGTTTTGTATCATTTCAACTGCGCAACTGTATTGATGTATTCACTTTTATGAATGATATCAATTTTCAGTGATATCGCGTAGTCCAGCGTAGTCCTCGTATATAAACGGTGTGTGCAGCCAAGATTAAAGAAAAAGAAACTGGCCACGCACCAGCCGTGTGTATATTTAGACGAATCATTTCGAGATACTTCTGACCCTTTCACAACTCAAAAACTATGTAATCTATATTATATATTAAATTTCGCACATTTATTAAAGCCCTCAGCTTATCCAGAATGCAAAATTTCATAAATATTGCTCCAATAACTATTGATATATTAACGTTTAAAAACCAGTGTTTTTTATAACTGACTCACTGACTTATAAATAAAAAACCTAACCCACTTCCAGATGACCTAGAAACTTGATATTTGGCATCAAGGTAGACAATGAGGCATATACAAAGGAAAATCCCTGAAAACTAAAAAATATTGATAACTAGCTGTTGCCCGCGGCTCCATTCCGTAATTCATGGAAACCTAGAAGGAATAAAAAGTAGCTTATGTGTTATTCTAGACTATAATCTATCCCTGTACCAAATTTCAGCCAGATTCGTTCAGCCGTTTAAGCGTGATTGAGTAACAAACATCCAAATATCTTTACAAACTCTACACATTATATACTAGCATCGCCACGCGGTTTCACCCGCGTAATTCTTGATCCTGTGGGAATATCGGGACAAAAAAACCTATATTACTCAGGGATAATTTAGCATTCTAATGGTGAAAGAATTGTCGAAATCACTCCAGTACTTTTTGAGCCAATTCGGTACAAACATACTTACATACAAATCTTTCCTCTTTATAATATTAGTATAGATATCAATTTATTTTATAATATTTTAGGGACTTATAACTAACATTTTAGGATTTTCTTCACAGAACTTGGCACCCATTATAGATCTTAATTCTTCGCATATTCTTAATATTGAACTTGGCTCTCATTTCACATTTATGTTTTTGATGGGATAGATTTTACTACCGGTAACCACCCGTTTCTGCATTACGACGATACCACATTTGCATGGATACTGTTACAACTATTTCACAGCAGATGACGCTTCTTCTAAAGACAATCAGCAACTGTACCACGATTGTGCGTATATTTTCTAAAAATCGTGTGTGCGATTAAAAAAGTTATGAGCCGGGTATCCATAATATCCGCGAATATACATTGATAACGATCCGGTTCATCACTAGAATAATCCAATTAAAGCAAAGAAACGACTATGCACTGTAAAATGATGGCGATACCGAGTTGCTCCTAAAAATATCGACTGTAACTACTAAAATATCGGTCGTATCTTTGGTATCGACAAATCTTGGTTTCGGTACCGGTAGTACCTTTTTTATTTTATCGTGCGGAATTCCCTTCGGATACCCCCCCCCCCCCGCGTGCCAACGGGGGCGGTTATGTCGGGCTTGAACCGACTAAAACCGCACGCCGTCTCGGGTCTACAGACGCCGGGGTGTAAGGTTGCCCATAGAGCATATCCCTCGCACCCCGACTGACCCTGGGCCATCTCCGGTTTCGAGATGGCCCCCTCGGGTTTGGGAACCACGGCGTCCCCGTCTTGCCCCGGTTTGGGGGAGGGGCGCTAGTCGCCCCGCCGTCCCGGCCTGCTTCTGCTGGGGTGACAGGTGGCCTCACCCGCCACCCCCAGGCCTGCGTTCATGGAGGACGGAGGTCGTTAAGCGACTTCCGGCGCCTGAGTCGCCTGCGACGCGCGGCGAGCAAGTTGCGGGCTCGGCGATCCGGGAGAGCCTCCCCCTTCCACCTCCTTCGCGAGCATTACATGCTCGCAAAAGGAGGTGGCGGCGGCCCACGCGCTCGCGCTCCGCACCATTGCCGCAATCATGCTGCCGAGCGAGAGGACTCCCACCCCGATGGCTGCCACGAGGTCACGCCTCGGCGCCTCCCACGCCGGGCAGTCCGCCAGCGTGTGCAGCCCTGAGTCCTCGCTCGCGTCGCAGTGATGACACTCAGGCGTTGGCTCCTTCCTGATCCGATGCAGGTGGTCCCCGAAGCATCCCTTCCCGGAGATCACCTGCGTCAGTCGGTACGAGAGGCTTCCGTGTCGCCTCTCCAGTCAATCCTCCATGATGGGCCTTACCGCCGCTATTGCGGCGTGCCCTGCGCTTGGTCGCCCAAGTCGTTCCTTCCACTCCACCACGATGGCCTGGCGGAGCTGGGACTGCACGGCCTCGATTTCTCGAGGCTCGGGGTTCCATCCCTGCTCCCGCGCCTCCTTTCGCCACTGGTACAGTTGCGAAAGGGTACCGGTAGTACCTAAGCTACCGTTTATTTTTTTTGGGTGTTAACTATTCTTCTGATTGTATTCAAAGTGGGGTAAATTTGCTTCGCTTCGAACTTAATTATAAACAAGGCGTTTTTGTATAAGGGGCGTACTGTATAGGGCCCTACTAAATGCCTTTGGGGCCCAAGCCAATCTCACCTGCTTGTCGGTATGCCTGCTGAACAACAAACGAGGCTCCGACTAAAGATTTTCTCTGGGAATGGGGTTGGGAGGTTAGACGGCAGTCGCTCCCGAAAATCGACTCACCAATCAAAACAATAAGCAGACCACAGGCTTTAAAGTACAAACTTTGGTCGCAACTGGGAAATCGCTATGAGAATGACAATGATATTTTGCAAATAAATTTTCCGAAAATGAGACATTGGGTTAATAGGTGGAAGTTGAGTGCGGCGCGCTTTACGGGCCAATTTTGATAACATTTGGCAAGAACATTCAGTAGGTACTCAATTCTAAACCAGATGTGAAAATAAATGTTTACTAAACGGATTATAATAACGACATAATAGGACTAGCAGTAGTAAGAAGAAGTGGGTGCCAAATTGAAGAACACCGAGATCACATATTTTGCTACATAAGGGAAACACGCGGACTATACGGACTAGGATTCATAATTAAGAAAAATATCAAAATATAGTAAACTTTAATGAACTTTTTTTTTTTACTTTTTTTTTTTTATACCACTACGGTGGCAGACAAGCACACGGCCCACCTAATGGGAAGCGGTTACCGCGGCCTATGGACGTGTGCAACACCAGTGGCGTCACACTCGCGCTGCCGACCCTGTAAAGGAAAAGGGATGGGAAAGGAGTTTGGAAGGGGATGGGAAAGGATTTTGGGAGGGGATGGGAAAGGATGTTGGGAGGGGATGGGAAAGGAGTTTGGGCTCCGGCACTCTCACTCACCAAACGGAACGCAACAGTTCAAATACTGTTACTTGGCGTCGATATTCTGTGAGAGGGTGGTGCTTCCCCGGTCGAGTCGGCCCATTCATGCAACGGCCAAAATGACTGTTGCTTGACTCTACTACCAAACTATCAAAACGAGTAGCTTTGTTACAATTAAAATTTGATTAAACTACTATATCATATCAATAATTCAAGCCTATGCTCCTACAGGGAAGTCAAGTGAAGAGGAATTATTTAAATTTTATGAAGATTTAAGTCAAATTCAGGAACTAGCTGACAAAGTAGTCCTCGTAATCGGAAATTTCAATGCCAAGATAATGGGAGAATACGAAAATATAAATGAAAGAGGCACGCGAATGATCCAATATGACTCTGAAAATAGACTATCAATTATGAACTTATATTTTAGAAAAAAAAATGAGAATTACTAGTGGACTTGGATCTCTCCAGACCAATAAATTAAAAATTAAATGAATTTTATAATGAGCAACACACCGAATAGAATAACAAATGTGAAAATACTAGATCGAGTAAAATTCCAATCACACCACAAATTTGAAAGTAACTTTTAAATTGTGTACAGCCTAAAAAAACAGGAAGACCTTCTACAGTAATCCTAAATCGCTTAAAAATAATAAAGAATCTAAATGTTATGTTGAGAACTTTGAAACTCAATATTAACAAACCTAATTTAAACCAAATATAAGAAATGCAAAGTTTTTACAATAAGTTTTAAGAAATTATAAGAAACAGCTTAAAGATAAAACAAAAAGAAGACAAGAGTAGTAAAAAACACTACCTACTATATGATGAACTAATAAATGAACAAACTTAATTGATAACTACAGAGAAATAGATTAAAGACATGAAAGAAAAGCTTAAAAACTTGTTTAAAAAAACAATTAAAGCTATAAAAACCGACTATAACAGTTACAGGAAGAAAATTATAAAAACGAATCTCAATACTTACAGAAGCTCAAAAAGAGCCTACGAAGAATTCAATTCACACAAAAACTGGATACAAAAATTTAAAGGGAAAAAAATAACAAGAAACAGATAGGAATGAACAAACTTAATTGATAACTACAGAGAAATAGATTAAAGACATGAAAGAAAAGCTTAAAAACTTGTTTAAAAAAACAATTAAAGCTATAAAAACCGACTATAACAGTTACAGGAAGAAAATTATAAAAAAGAATCTTAATACTTACAGAAGCTACGCTAAAGCTTAAAGAGCCTACAAAGAATTCAATTCACACAAAAACTGGATAAAAAAATTTAAAGGGAAAAAATAACAAGAAACAGATAGGAAGTTCTGAGTAACAAAACATAATTCTATAAAAACCTTTATAGAAAACCACCAGAAGATATGAATGGAATACAAGTAGAAGATATTATTATAACTGAACCAAACCACGACTACAACCAATAAATGAACAAAAAATTATATTACACATAAAAAGATTAAAATACGATAAGAGCCCTGGACCCGACAACATTAGTAATCAAGCATTGAAGATAGGAGCACCTGGGAGCACCTATTTTCGTGACACTTCTTACAGAAGTTTTTAATATTGTTTCAAAAAAGAAATAGTATAGGCCGATTAGCTTACTATCGACCATTTACAAACTGTTTGCTTCTATACTACAGAATCGCATTACTCAACAAATAGATAAAAATCAGTCGATCGAACAGGCAGGATTTCGGAGGAGCTTTTCAACGCCCTCGTTATAGAACAATTGTTAGAGAAATAGGCAGAATTTATTTATCCATTGTATATAGCGTTTGTGGATTATTTAAAGACAGCATAGCTCATAATTCTATTTTAAAAACACTAAAGCAAGCAATATAAACAATGCATATATAAATATTCAAATAAACATATACTCAAAAAGCAAAAGCCAAGTAAAATTAGAAAGAAGAGGTAAAAAAATGTTAATACCTAAGTTAAAGAGTAAGACAGGGAGACCCTTTATCGCCTAAACTATTTATAGCAGTGCAGTATCTCTCAAAAAATTGACTGGAAAAATAAAGATATCTGGACCAACATCTGACACATTTAAGGTTTGCAGACGACATCGTGTTTCTAGCTAGAACATCAAAATGTACACTATTCAACATGTTATCATGTTGAATAGTGAGAGCAGTAAGATTGGTCTGGACATGAACCCAGACCAACCCAGCTATGACTAACAACCAATACCAATACATGTAAAAGGCAAAGTACCTAATAGAATATGTAAACGAAAATGTCTATCTAGATAAACAAGTCTCGTTCAGCACAAACAAGAACTAAAAAGAAATAGACCGAAGAGTTACCATAACATGGAATAAGTTAAAGAAAATGAGACTACAGCTTAGACCAAAAAAGATAATAATAAATACGTGCATAATACCAAGCCGTACATACGGCAGAAAACGTGGGTTTATACAAATAAAATAAATAACAAACTAATAACTTCGCAAAGAGCCATGGTAAGAAGCATATTTAAAAAAAAACAAAAAATTAGAAGCAGCAGCTCTAGAATAAACTTTGAAACAAATATGGCAGTGAGCTGCACATATCTGCAGTGAAGGAAAAGAGATGGACGCTACAAGTCACCAAGTTTAAAGGACCGCTTGGAAAAAGACACATCGGGAGACCAATGAAACGGTGGGCTGGGGATATAGTGGACATCACGGGAAATTGATAGATTAAGAATATAAGCAATAGAGATAGATGAAAAAAAAAGAAGGAGGCTTTTACCCGAAATCGGTTCGGAGTTAGCTCATGCTGAACATTATTAACACACAAGAAATGTATATAAAAAATGTGTCTTTTCGGAATCAATAAATAAATGATTATAAGCGGATTATCAGGAAGGAAGTTTGCTGCGGCTCCGTAAAAGAGCCGATTTTGATAATATTTGATAGCTGCCTCCTCAATTCTGAATGAAATGTTTAAAAATGGAAATGGAATGAGATTTTTAATGGACTTTTTTCTATGGTTCTGTTAAATTTTCTTTATAAATATAGGCTAGTATCCATGTACTTTGAAAGTACTACTCACTCTGTATACGCCCCATTTAATTCTGAACCATGAAATGAAGATTGCATATGAAACTGAAACTATACAAACCCCTATATTTAGTAGTGACCCGTAAACTCGCTACAATCTGCGGTCTACATAGAGTACGGCTTCTTGAATCGATAGCTTTCATCATGTTGGGTTCGCGATAGTGCAGCTTCGTTCGTGGATTATAAATGAGTTGTAACATCATGACTAACTTTTTAAATCTTTTTTTGCATTTTTTATACCTACTGTAAAGATATCAAATAAGCTCACGGTTCAACTGATTTTAAGCGGATACCATCTGATATTTACCGAAGTTTAATGACATGACTGCTGCAAAGGAACCGAAATGTCGGACTCAGTGTAAAGAATAAAATAACACCAAATTATTACCATAGAATCCGTTAAAATAGTTTTATTTCATCATCTACTACGAAACAACGCACAACACCAGATATGCCACTTGTAGGTTTTTTGAAATAATATTAGCCTGTATGTTATTCTGGAACCTACGTTATATACAGTCTAAATTTCATCGTAATTAGCTCAGTAATTACGGAGGTATCAAATATCCACACATTCAAACTTTCGTTAACATGGTGCATTATGTTGTATTATACAGAGCCAATTAAATAACAACATCATTCAAATTCCTTTGAAATGTCTAATAATTAGATTAAACGCACACTAAAATTCCGCACGTAAAAGAAAAAAAAACACACTAAAGACGGCCGGATTCAAAACTCGTTAGAGACAAATGTGTGTATTAGAAACACTTACCTCATATCTGAGATATTAACTTTACACGTTACCTTTTAGAAGAAGCGGTGCTACAGTAATTACAATGCAATTATCTACCTCCTGACACTCAATATCGTACACGTGATAAGGTCATATCGACGATGTGAGGGTTTACATTTGCGTCTTACTTATTTGTTTACGTCCCGCTTGAAGAGCCCGGGATTGTAAGAAGAAGGAAAACGTTTGCTGGTAAAGCATTCCAGTTGCGACAAAGAAAGGAAGTACCGAACCGCTTGGTTCGATACCGTATTATTTGTACCTTATGTGGGTGATACTGCAGTCCAGCAAGTGTGGCTTAAAGGACCACGGTGGCTTAGTCGAAAGAGCTCATCAAATTCTGAAATAAACATATTCTAAACAAATTTGGAAAATCAACCCCTAAACTTCACTACCCTGCAAAGCTAGTTAAGGCGGTGAGAAAAACTAGGTGCACTAAATATTATGCCAGAAATAGGTACCCGTAGGTCGCGAGAATGGAATCAATATTGACCATAATGTTATGTAGTGATAGTAGGATAAATCCAGAAAATTGTCTCGTCGTCTAATAAAAAATATTTAGCTGCGTTAGCATGATATGATTTTTAAGGCGCTCACTCAGGACTCTCTCCCAGATCTTAAGGGTATGTGATGTTAGTTTGATTCCGCGATTGTGGAAACTATCGCGGAATCAAACTAACATCACATACCCTTAAGATCTGGGAGAGAGTCCTGAGTGAGCGCCTTAAAAATCATATCATGCTAACGGAAAATCAGTTCGGATTCACTGCTGGAAAGGGAACAACCGATGCAATACATGCTATCAGAATAGTTATGGAGAAGGCCCGAGTAAATAGACAAAATCTATGGCTGGTATTTATTGACCTGGAAAAGGCGTTTGATCGAGTACCGAGGACGTTAATATGGCAGGCTTTGAGGGCACATAAAGTCCCCGAATACTACATTCAACTTATTAAGGACATGTACAACAATGTCGAAACGTGTGTCAGAACACCAGCGGGATTATCCAAAGATTTTAATATTACAGTGGGTGTCCATCAAGGCAGTGCTCTGAGTCCCTTGCTTTTTAACACCGTCATAAACTATCTTACTGCAAAAATTCAGCAACCAATTCCGTGGAATCTTTTGTACGCCGATGATGTGGCTCTAATATCCGATGACCTTCAAGAAATCCAGAAATGTTTAGAGCAGTGGAGAATGTCTCTAGAACAGAATGGGCTACGCATTAGTAGAACTAAAACAGAATATATGTTCTGCAATTTTAACCCAAATGCAACTATCAGTGCCGATATCAAGATTGATAACAAAACCCTGCCCAGAGTAAAAACCTTCAAGTACCTAGGATCAGTACTCTCAGAAGATGGATCTATTGAAGCGGATATATCGCACAGAATAATGTCGGGCTGGACTAAGTTTCGCACGCTGACTGGAGTTTTATGTGATAGGAAAATGCCTATAAAAACTAAAGGTAAGGTCTACAAGACAGCTGTTAGACCGGCACTCCTGTATGGCAGTGAAGCTTGGGCAATGAAAAAGACTCATGAACAGCAACTACACACAACAGAAATGCGTATGCTGAGATGGGCAGGAGGAGTCACACTGAAAGATAAGGTCCGAAATGAGTATATAAGAGGTAGCTTTAAGGTTGCACAAATAGCAGACAAGGTAAAAGAGTCCAGACTAAGATGGTACGGTCACGTGCTTAGAAGACCGGAAGACCATGTCGTGAAGAAGTGTTTTTCCATGGCTGAAAAGAAGAAGGGAAGAGGAAGACCCCAAACCACATGGCTGACGAAGGTCCGTAAGGATATGAAGGAGATAGGCCTTAAGGAAGAAGATGCGGAAAACCGAAGCAAATGGCGCCGCGTGATTGGGAAAGCCGACCCCGTGTAACGGGACAAGGCGAGGTCAAAGAAAAAAAAGAAGAAGTCTAATAAAAAATATTTGGGTGAGCGAGCTTTGCTCGGTTTTTTTAATCAACGTTTTCTAAAAATGCAACCTAGCTGTATCAATTTATCGCAAATTTCATGAAAATCACTAGAACCGTTTCCTCGATTCAGATCATATATTTACAAGAATTGCTCGTTTAAAGGTATTACTTAGATACTTATACTCGTATATAAATTTAGCTAAACAACGACAAAGCCATTCACCCTGTGTTGAAAAGCAAATTTTGCTTCTTGTGAGCATTCAATTAAAGGTAACGCAGCTAACGAAAGCATGTGAAACATAAATCAGGGATTACGTAACATTTAAATGACCACTCTGAAGCTTATACTAAATCTATTACAATACTGAACCACCGCAAAGTCCAGCAGCGTGTAATGTTGTTACGTATCTCGTCATAGTTGAGTAGGATCTGGCAGAACATTGGTACAGGGATAGATAATAGTCTGGAATAACACGTAGGTTGCGTTTTATCCCTGGAATAGGTTCCCATGGGAATCAAAAACGGGAACATAATTCCACGCGGGCGAAGCCGCGGGCAATTTAGTATCTAGTTTATGATAATACCTAGCTGAAAATGAAACTATATAGGTAAAAATGATATCGATAAAATTTATAAAAAATTTCAAATCATCAAATACTATATATCAAAAATATAAAATAATTATAAATATCTGAACGGTGAAATATACATTCAGGGTGCGCCAAAGTTCACCTAAATTTTCAACTCCGAAAATTGGAACTCCGAAAATGTTCTTCCTAACATTTTTCATCCTAACAATCACAATTCCTAACTACTCTGTCTCTAATGTTTTAATTCCGAATCATTCAACTTCATAATGTCGGTAGCAATAAACATCTATTATACTATTATTTCTTTTTCTATATTTTGTCAACATAACCATCTTTTACACTATTATTGAAAGTCATACCTTTTTTGTTTAGATTTATTTGTATTAATAATAATCAGTATTATATACATTAATTTTGCGTAACTTTTCCAGTTTCAGTTATTTAGTTATTTTCACATAACATGTATAACATATAAGTATAACAGTACCATGGTACAAGTAGCACTTTACCCACCTTATACCACGGTACTATTTATAGTCGTTGGTTTAGGTTAGGTTAGAACTGTGACCACAACGCACGAGCCGAGCGAGCGAAGCGAGCGTGCCGCGGCAGCGGCCGGCGAAGTGCCAATTACTCGGTAAATATTTCTTTCCGAGTATTAATGACAATATTATGGTAATTATGTTTAGGGATAAAAACGTTAGGATAAAAAACAGTAGGAGCTTTAATATTGTATGTTAACGATTTTATTGATAACAATTTTCGGAAACATGAGTGTTATGAACATCGACGGTAGCACTACAAATAGTATGAATAAAAACTTTACGATCAAAAATTTTAGGAGGAGTTATCATTCGGATTACAAATCGTTAGGAAGAACAATTTCGGATAAAGAACTTTAGGTGAGTCAATTTGGACCCATACATTCAAGCTCAAAAAATACATGAAATATGACCAGAAAGAAATTTAAAAGAAAGAAATTGCCAAACGGCCTCCCGCAAGGTAGACAGACGACATGGTAAAGAGCGCAGGGACTCGGTGGATGCAGGCCGCTACAGACCGGTAGAAATGGAAGTCAATGGGGGAGGCCTATGTTCAGCAGTGGACTTCCTACGGCTGATGATGAAATTGCCAAGATTCACAAGTTATCAGTTCTTATGTAAGCTCTTAGCTCTCCTTGTACAAGGTCAGCGAAAGCATTATGATGTTGTAACTTCCGATTCTGGGTAGCTTCGGTCGAACTTCGATTAGTGGGTGATCACTTTAGTAGTTGCTCCAAGTAGATCACTATCTTGACGTTTATAAGCGTTACTTTTTTACCTAAATAAATGAAGACTATTGCACTGGGAGACAATGCGCGGGGTGTATAAGGCCCCAGAAAGACCTTCGGGGCCTAGTCAACCAACTATACTGATTGACGGACGAGGCTTCGACGCAAGCTTTCCTGTTAAGGTTGGGAAGTCAGACTCATAAAAGTCGTATAAACCAAATCAAAATGATTAGCAGTAGTAAGCGGACCCCGGGCTCTAAGGCTTTAATCGATTGAAACCGAAAACAGCGCTAAGATGATGATGACGTCATCGATAAGATGATTATGACGATGATGATTGTGATACTGTGCAATAGGCGTCACATGTATTATTGTAATAACTACGCAAATACATTTTGTTGGCTCTGGTTTATCCATTCGTATAATTAAAAGGCACTACACGATACTTACAAGACACTGTTAAGCTTATTTACACATATCAGGGAGGTGCCCGGGACGTGTCATGGCCGTGTCCATGCTAAGACCGAGCATCCGGATCTTGTCAGGCGTCGCACTATGAAAAATATAGCTCATTTGCTGATCAAGTTAACTCTGTTAGTAGTAGATGAATATCATAGATCTGACTATACTTCGTAAGTAAACCTAAAACTGAACATAAACTAGTGTTCTTTCATGGATTAAACCGCACTTCATTATGAAATTCGGTGAAAATTTATGAATATAATATAACTTCACGCCTGTATCCCCGAGGGGGTAGGCAGATGTGTATTACACACTCACGATTTGCTAGTTATGTTTAGGTTCCAATGTAATAGGGGGAGAGCCTAAAATTTATAAAATTTCAGAATGTTGATTTCAAATGTAATTTACTTATTTTTTACAGTACTAACTATTTTAAAACTATTTTAATATTAAAATACAACTTCTTCAATAAAAACTATCTGGGATTGCCAACACCTGAAAAAAGTACGTTGTTCTGAACTGGATTGCTCCAACCGAGGTCACAGAGGAAAGATTTTATATCCACTTAGATATTACTACAAGTTCTCCGTTTAAGACATAAACGGTGGCAGCGAAAACTAATTTTACAAAAATTTTAATAGATTAGTTCAACTGAAAATATGCTTCAATCTAACCAATCAATCAATATCATAAACTCAGAATGTATACTGAAAGATGTCCGGAATAAAATATGTGTGCAACAAACACGCTAAGAAACCTAATAAGAAAATGCTATTCATCCAAAATGCGATCCATCATCAGTCTACTTAAATAAAAAAAAACATAAACATAACATAAACTCACGCCTATATCCCCGAAGGGGTAGGCAGAGGTGCTAGCACCCACATTTCGCCAGTTTATGTTTAGGTCCCAATGTAATAGGTGGCGAGCCTATTGCCATTAACCGGGCACTTATAAACCTGCGATAAATACACACATAACTTCGAAAAGCATCGAAAAGTCATTGGTGTGTGCCATGGTAAAACCTGGGATCAAACCCGAGACCTCGTCTCAGCAGTCCTTTACCCATACCACTAGGCTATAATAATAACGAAATATTTGAAAGTTAAAACACAACCGATCTATATACCTATTACAATTCTACAGTCGACATGTTTGTGTAATTATAATTACAGACGCCTTCCTTGGGGAGAGGACAAACTAACAGTGAAAATGACTGAAAATCAATCACCATGAATCTTTCTCAGCCTTAGCTAAGTGCTTTACGAAGTTACTCCAAAAGTACATTTAATAGTCGATAAACTTTCAATAAAAAGCTATTACATTTACAGCTTTAATTCCTTGGAACAATTCTTCTGTAGGTAATCATTCCGCCTAATGTTTATTTTGCTAAAGCAACATCACGAATTCACGACTCTTATTAAATTTCATAGCGTGTTCGGCTACGAAAATTAATAACGCTGAAAGGAAATTTGTAACTTATCGATAAGCCCGCTAATTTTAACATCAGTCATGTGGCTATTTTAATTAAACATTTTGTTTTAACCTCTACTTATCCCGGCCATTCTTCATTATTACCTAACAACACTAAGGCTAGATTTCAAATGTGGAGACCGAAATCTATTCAAACTAAACCGCGCTTACTCGTTTTACTTAATAAATTTGATTGAGCATTTAAGACGTGACTCGGTGATCTCGGTCTCCATATTAATTTGAAATCCAGCCTTAGTGTTGTCAGGCAGTTCAGTTCAAACGAATTTTCACTGGTGAAATCCAATCTGTTACTGTTGAACATATTCTGGAAAATTACGCATTGAAAATCTACTAATCCAGTTATTTTCATATACACACTGTTCTCGAGAGGCTCGTGATATGACCACGGGCAGATGCGGTTTTGAACTTCTTAAATATAGAATTTAAATACTGAATTCGTAATTATAGTAAACAATTACGTAGGTATTTTATAGTAAAATGATTAAAGGATTTCTACCAGACATACTTGACCGTATTCTTACATGCGTATTTTACTAACGTACACAACATACGAAACAAACATGCATGTAGCATAAAATATTTGTCTTTACAGGAAGAAGTAGAATCTTCGCTTCGTCTGGTGCACGCAGTAGCTACGCGTGCAACAGGGGCACTGTGCGTTACGCATGGGTATGGAAGACTCCGCGCCCCCCTACACGCCGTACGATGGGATTCGGCGAGGGCTAGAGGCGATCTTGCCGCTAATCTGCTTCACCAGCTTGGCTTGGAAACTACGGGTAACAAAACTTTGCAAATATTTCGTGGACCTTATTTCGATACTAAGCACAAAAGAATCTAACGATTTAGATACATAGGTACAGTCGCCCTCGGTATTAGCTTAACACATTCCATGGTACCGACCCTCTTACCAGTAAAAGTTTACACAAAATGATAAATATAAAATAGAAATGAAAAATTTGTGTTCTAAAGATTACAAAAATAATCATACATCAACTTATTTATTGACTTATTTCATTATAAGGATCGTTTTTACATTTGTTGGTGTTCAGCTACTCCTGATGGCGAGTGTACCCATTTGAAAGACCAAGATACATTTTGGGACGCAGAGCTAGTGATGCAAGTAAGTAGGGAATGTAGGAATGTAAAGACTTTAAACCCTAAATAAGTCCTTATTATATATGTCCTCGCACTACGTACGGGCACCAACTGTGTTTTTCGGTATCATATAATAGGGGGAGTCCATTGACGTCAACCGGTCACCTTTTCATAGGCTGTAAGTATTGTTACAACGATCGTCGATATCTCGGAAACTACTGATCGAATCTTCTAGAAATTAAAACGCATTGTTAACACCCAACCAGGAAGCAGTCACTGTAGCCACTGTAGAAACTGGTTCAGGAAGTAGTCAGTCGATACGGCGCACCTATGGAGATCCACTCCGACCAAGGACGGAACTTCGAGTCTGCTCTGTTTCAAGAAATGTGCAAACTCCTCGGTATAAACAAGACCCGTACGACTCCAGCGCACCCGCAGTCAGACGGAATGGTCGAGAGGTTTAACCAGACGTTGGAAAATCACTTGGCTAAAGTTGTCGACGAACACCAAAGAGAGAAGTAAAATCTCCAAAACTTCAAGCTCGCTGGGAAGGACCCTATACGGTTGTTACAAAAATCAATGACATCACCTACCGCATTAAGAAGGGGCTTAGGGGAAAACCAAAGGTATTCCATGTGGATAGGTTGACGCGATATCATGGAACAAATGATGCTCGGGACGAGCATGATTAAGAGGGGGGTAATGTTACAACGATCGTCGATATCTCGGAAACTACTGATCGAATCTTCTAGAAATTAAAACGCATTGTTAATGTCGAAGTACTCTATCGATCCGTTTAGAAAAATCCAGAAAAGTCAATACAAAATCACACGCCCTTTTTAATGCCTATACCTACTTTACCTACAAATAGCGATAACAAGGGCATTCACCTCTATCGTCGGCACGACTGTGTAGGTACTTGCTTTCTCGAACACCCCAGTAAATACCTACTGTTCTCGAACGCTCTAGTGCCTCTAGATGATTCCCGAATATTCTACCCCGCTATAAAAGGACGCCCGGCTATCGACACGGGGCAGTTAATTTTCGAAAGCGAAAGTGAACACATCTTACCGAAGTGAACCAAGAGAGTTATACCTGCGACTTAAGCAACGATTGTGGACTACTGTGAACTGCTGAGCGATTTGAACTGTTGAAGAGTACTGTGTGGGCTAGTTATTTAGTTGTCTAGTTTGTGGTGAGCTAATAAACTTCTTCGTTGTGTAAACGGCATTTAATTTGTACCCCGCGCACGTAACAGTATATTTGTCAGATATAGAACAGCTCTATCCCTAAGTCGCTTGTAGAACACCCACGAGAAGATATAGGACCCTTTGAATCAACTTCACCAGAACAATATATATTTTTAAGTCAACAAATTTCCTATTACATAATATCGGATGCATAGTAGATACTCGTATTTTGGATATATAAGCCACGTGGAACATAATCAACATCACCAGAACAACATATATTTTTAAGTCAACAAATTTCCTATTACATAATATCGGATGCATAGTAGATACTCGTATGTTGGATATATAATGCACGTGGAACATCTCCGCATGCCACCTAAAACCCTTAATGCCTTAAAAAGGGATCATGTCTGGCGATACCCGGAAGGACGCCAAGCTAAATTCACAAGTTATCTCAGGGTCTTCATAATATCAAAAGGTACTTTAATAGTATACGACGTTATGTAAATGACGAAAAGTTGAGCCTACTGTGCATGTTTATCATCGTTTTTGCATTGAAAAGGATTACTATTCTACTTACTTATTTTATTAGTTCATTCTACTATCTACCATATATTGGTAATGTTTCGGAAACTGTTTGACTTGAGCTCCTCCTCACTGGCTACTACGTGATTGAACATTTATGATGATTATTATTTTACCTGAAAGTATTAATTTTAATAGCATTAATATTTTATATTTTGTTCTCACATCATTTACTCTTTATTTCTTAATGGGGTATATTATAAGTGTACGCGGACTGGTATCTGCAACTCTACGCCAGTCTCTGTGCCATTTTGCGTGTGTTCGTTAGTTATACAAGGAACACCCAAATCAACGCCAAATCTTTTTTTAATATAATATGAAAAGATCGTTATCAAACTCAACAATAAACTATATTGTGTAACTTTGCAATGAAACAGAATGAAATTATCACAATCTATCATTCACAGATTATCTGATGGCAGTATCTCAAGGACTGGTTTTGGGCGCAAGTCCTACTGAAAGAGGAGTAGGGGCACGTGCTCTTGCCTTGACACAAGATGGCTTGGTACATAGTGCTGTGGCTTGGGAAAGGTACGGCACTGCAGATCCGATTCCAGTAATTGCCCCACAGCCTGAAAAACCACCTGATACAGAATATCCTTGGTAAGTAGTAAATGGAATGGAGAAAAGTCTTATCAACAAAGATACCTTTTTTTTTTTTTTTTTTTTTTTTATCGTGCGGAAATCCCTTCGGATACCCCCCCGCCGGCCAGCGGGGGCGGTTATGTCGGGCTTGCACCGACTAAAACCGCAAGCCGTCTCGGGTCTTCAGACGCCGGGGTGTAAGGTTACCCATAGAGCATATCCCTCGCACCCCGGCTGACCCTGGGCCATCTCACCACTAACAGCATCGCTCATCCTGTCTCCTCTGAAAGCAGAGGAGTACGGAGAGCGATGTGTTCCCGCCACGTTGGGTATTGGCCGACGATCAATGCCAACCCTATGAAGGGGTGAAGGGGAAGCCATTGACCGCCGCCCAGGGTGTACCGGCCGCTCCGATTCCGTTCCCCCCGGACTGCAGCGGGATCGGAATCGGAGCGACACTCGAGGAGGTTACCCAACATACACCCCTATCAACAAAGATACCTAGGTGTTTCGTTGCGCAATATAATAGTCTTAAAAATATTCTTGTACACAAGTATTCAACATTAGATGCTTTTCGCGTTTCCTCAGAATATTCAAAAAGTAGCCATTAAAAGCTAATGAATTACATAGTAGCCGATATTTTTACATATGTACCATTAAATCTGGGGGCACAGCAGTGCCCCCGCCAAGACGAGACAGCAGAGCGCAGGGCACTACCTACCTTTTTTTAAAACGTTGCGCCGTATTTTTGTACCCTTACTGATTCGGTCTGGACAGTGCTAGAAAGTCCAAATTCTCAGGATATGACACTGGTTTCCCCAAGAGTTTGGAATAGATATCGAACCATATTCTAGGCAATTTACGAACCTATAGCATCAATATCATCACAAATAGTCTACCTATAATAAATGAAGAAACTCTATACTATTGAGTTTGATAACTCGTACTTATTGAAAGATAAAAATTGCGCTACTACGGAACATCGTCACAGGTTGAGTGACACTTGTCACCTGCGAAACATTCTCAGCTAGAGATCCTACTGGCGGCTGTAGTCCTTGAGGACATTCCCTTACCCCCTGCGTCCCCGACTCCCGCCTAGCATTCTAGCTGAGAGTCACTGGCCAGCTTACTGTCACGCCCGTGGCCAGCTGCAGACGTGCCCCGGCGGTCACCCCCGGGCAACGGCCCTATACGTAATTTACTTTTTCTAGTCTCCATATTGATGGGTCACCTGAACCTTGTTAGCCGTATAAGTTTCTGTTGTATACGTTGCGCCTCTCACGAGGTCTGATCGTCGACTCGGGCGTAAGGTAAGATTTTAGGTAGCATATTAATATTATTGTTTCTCATTAATCTAATAATGGCCCCATGCATTACCAAGATTCGATCAGAGGATCAATATAATGAAAATGAAAGAATGGTAAGAGACATCAAATCATTTAGTATTATAACTTCAGGTATGTGTCAGCGCATGAAAGTGAAACGGTTCGGTCTCCTAAATTTATGCCTTCACCACCCGGAGCGACTATGGAGGGCTGGTGGACCTACCCCTATTATAGCTGCGAAGCAAAACGATGGCTCTTGTCCTATACCGTACCAGTTTCTACTATTCGTGGGTAAGTTTACTCTTAAATATAATTTTTTTCTTTTCGTTCCGATTCACGTTTTAGATCATTTTTTACTGAAGAATTATATCCTATGTAATGTATCGGAGAATTGAATATAGTCCCGGAAATTCTCTCAATAATCTGAATCTCGGTAACGGTTGTAACGGCTTTCACGAAATTTAGTATACAGGGGGTTTCGGGGGCAATAAATCGATCTAGATAGGTTTCGTTTCTTTTAATGTTGAATAAAAAATTTACTGAGAATAGACATGACATAAATATAAGTAGAGCATGAAATACGTTCCTAGCAAAAGTATTTTTATATAAAAGTATTCACGCCTGTATATCTCCGAAGGGATAAGCCGGTCTAGATAACCTTAAAAAGTATACCTATATTTTATTAACTAGGTATATTATTATTAATAAAAAACATAAATCGAATCTCAATTTCATTAAACAAGTGTGTAAATTAAAAATCATTCTAATTGAACGCGATGGTACATTCACAGATTAAAAGGCATCGTCTCACTCGATATAGACATATCTAATTTGGAAATAAATCAGTGCGAGGCGGACGCCGAAGAAGAAAACCATAACCAGATTTATTCTTTTCATGGAACACACAAATGTCCTAATGAAACTACCTACGTAAGTTGGGCTACCTTTTTAATACGAAGGTGACATAACGTCTATCTATGGAATATTTTTTCATCTAAGTCGCCAGAGCTCCTTTGGGGTAAGCTGACAGAGTCGACAATGTGTGAGTGGCATTTCTTCTGTCATGAATCATTTATGCGCCGCGCCGGTAGTTTTTGTTTATCGCCAGGCAAGATTTAAGCGTTTAGTCTTAGTTCTGTGGTTTTAACCTACTTAGAAATTTAAAAAATATTAATAATATAAAGCGCTATGTTACTAAGCTTGCAACAGGGTATACCTACTAAGTAAGCATGGTATTATTTAAATAAAAAGGCAGAGTCCTGTCAAAATCAAGTGCTTTATTGGCATATACTGCAAGTTTACCCTATCTGCCAGGGAAAGTATCTACCATTAAAGCGGCTGGGCCGTTCCAGACAGAAAGACAGACAATTTCAAGAATTGTTTTTTTGTTATATATATATATATATATATACCTACTTCACTACAAAGTATAAAACATAGTCGCTTTCTCTGTCCCTATATCCCTATGTATGCTTAAATCTTTAAAACTACGCAAATGATTTTGATGCGGTTTTTTTTAATAGATAGAGTGATTGAAGAGGGAGGTTTATATGTATAATAACATCCATTGCACCCGTGCGAAGCCGGGGCGGGTCGCTAGTAATATTATAAAGAGGTAAAGTTTGTGATGTTGTGATTTTGAAGTGGGTTTTCATTGGATCTACAGAACCGATTTTGAACATTCTTTTACCAATAGAAAGCTACATTATTTGTGAGTGTCATAGGCTATATATCATCACGCTTCTACCTTAGCGAGCGCAGCAATAATCATTAATGTCAACAATTGCGACAGATTCCCATACATTATAATTATGAAAACTAAAAAATTACAGGTATATATGAATTAGAGTGCAACGGAGGTTCGAAATATATAATATTATAAAGAGGAAAGATTTGGTTGTTTGTAATCTGAGTTACGTTTTATCCTGATATTCCCTATATAGCTAATATATTAGCTGTTGCCCGCGGTTTCGCCCGCGTAGAGTTCTGATCCCGTGGAAATATCCTACATATAATACCTATTGGCAATAAGTACCCAATCTTTTTTCTTTACAGTGTGAATATAAGCCAAACCGAGAATTTAGCGTGCGATACGCTGGTTGGGCACGAGGCTCATATATATGCCGATGTCGACGAGGGTACTATTCAATACATCACCCTGATGGATATAATGGATCTCTAGTGGAAGGTAAGAGTCAACTGTGGTACAATATCTTGTTCCTCAGCTTGTTTTTACTCATAAGAGCATGAAAAAAACGACTAGTGAAGACTGGGTTGAAAATTAGCTTCAAAGCCATATGTATGCTTATGTGAGTAATGTGTATGTACAGAGTAAATAAACGGATAGCGCATATTACCGAGTGACAAGAAAGGCGTGTTTAGAAATGCTTCCTTAGCCAAGCACTTGCATAGTATTGGGCTAAAAAAGCTTTCAGGTAGACAAATTGTGAAAACGATTCACCCTTCTTTAACCCAGCGCACACACACACACACACACACACACACACACACACACACACACACACCACGTTAAGTGAGCGAAGCGAGCTCGAGGACACCGCATACCCTGACATAGATAGACAGAGATAAGAAGGGAGACCTCCGCCATACCTTTCGTGTTAGGCTACTTGTGATATAGCACGAAGAAATAGGAGTCGTCGACATCGCTCACTGATTCGCAAGATAGAAAAAAAAAAAAGAACTTCTACTAATAATATTATTTGCTAACTTTTCTGATTAACACCCTTCAGTCAGTTCAAAGCGTCAAAGATTTATTAGTACGACACTTGCTAATTGGGTAGGTAATTTCCAACTTGACACTGGCAAGAAAGTCCCCTAAATTGGGTTAAAAAGTTGCTTTCCAAGAAAAAGAGAAGAAGAAGTCTACGTCGTATCTTTTGTTGACATGGTGATAATTTCAGTAGTGTCAGGTCAGATCTGTCAGTAAATTGATTTGAGCTACGATTACGGAGCCGGAAACTCCCCTATAGAGCCCTGTTACCTTTTATTTGTGACATCTGTATCTTCCCATACTAATTATGCTTGTTCCAAAGCTCGATGGATGTCGCTGCATTGTTGAGTCCACAGACATAAGGTGATTATATTATGTCTGTGGTTGAGTCAATGAAACTTATGAAACAGCAAGTTTAGTTGGGTGTCTATGGCTGTATTGACCTCCTCTGAGTATATTGTTCTGTGGTATTGACTCCTATCACCAAACCCCTCAAAGATTTTTGGGTGCTTCTTTTGATGAAAGGGACTAGAGTCCCTTTGAGCCTGTCAGCGGCTAACAAAGAGTCCATTTTCTAGAATATAGAGACAGTCAGAGTTAGTATTTTAGTCCTCTTAAATAGGGGCCTGAGGAATCTAAGGGTTCTACACCACATAAGTATGAAATTCAGCAATTAGTATGCTAACTTTTCCTATAGATTCTGTATTTCCGATATAAATCTATAATTTCAAATAAACACCTTGCGTATAAATAAATAAAAATAAATTCTTGAAAAAGAATATCGAGTAAAAAGTAAAATAGCAATGTGTAAAATCGATTGCAACTGCTTCAGAAATAAAGTCAATTGTGTTTGTAATCGAATAGGTTACGCATTAGGCATAACTATTTGATGAAAAATTGAGCCGTCAAAAGTTAAATAAATGGTTGGACAGAGTATACAAAACAAACAAACGTAAACGTAGTGCTTATATTCTCTTTGAACAAACTTTTGTGCTGTGACAACTCCCTACTACTATTTACTTTTTCTCCACAATCTATGTTCTCCACTATTGTTTCCTTATATCTGCAGTGGCTTATCAAGAATTTGAAGAGAATGGTTTAGAAAATTGGAACGAACCATACGATTGTTTGAAATGTCAACCGGGTTGCGACTCGTGTCGAGGGCCAGAGCCCTGCCTTGCCACATACAATTGGCCATTTCGGTAAGAATAAATTCAAGATAAATAGTTTTACATAAAGAAATTGCTCACACTTTTTTATAGTCATCACAGGCTAGAAAGTCTCGTTCATGTCCCGTCCTAGATGTTTTCTTTTTCCGATCTAAATCTATAGATATTAATGTTCCATTTAAATGTACAAAAAGCTCCAAAACATATCAGTTTTAAAACTAAACCTGCATGTAGGTACTTATTTGTAGGTTTATTTGTAAAAATAACTACTTTTAAAGTTTAATAAAAGGCAATATGATATACTAACATGTAATACATTTCAAAATTCTAGGATATCTTTGCTGGTGATAACTGTCACTTGTGCGGGAATGACGATTTGTCTGACATTTTACACCCGTCATCATCGCAGAGTAAAAGTGTTCAGGGTGGCAAGTCCTGTATTCCTCTCAATTACACTTCTAGGATGTGCTATTATGTATATGGAAGTAAGTAAATTGGTGCATTTTGTTATTGACCATCAAATAGAATATTATAATCTAGATTTTGATATAAAAATTTTAATGTATTAATACTGTTATGACTCTAACACTTGTTGATTGATATTACAGATGGCAGCTATATTCCCAGTGTTAGATAGATACTCTTGTATTGCAACTAAGTGGACACGACATATGGGATTCTGCATCACTTACACTGCTCTGTTGATGAAGACTTGGAGGTATAAATGTTTAAAGTCTCGTTAGAGTTGAAGAATGAAATTCATAATATAACACTAAAGCTATTTATTTGTACATTGGTGGATGGTAATGGTCGCTCTGTAAGTTCAAATTAATGTTTCCTTGACCTGGATGTTCGGCTCGTCCACCAAGTAACCTGACCATGTCTAATTAATTTAAATAAGTGCTTATTTGGAGAAGAAGAACCCCCCCTCCCCATCTATACTGGTACATATGGTTAAGCCACTGCACCTTCTGGCATTATCATCATTTGAGTGCCAATCCTGCTCGCATCCTACTCCTATTTGCTAGAAAAGCCTGTGAAAAAAAAAGAGACCTCTAGATGAATTTTGTTTATATTTCAGAGTATCACTAACATACCGAGTGAAATCGGCTCACAAACTGAAATTGACTGACAAACAACTACTACAATGGATGGCACCAATTCTCCTCATCATGCTAGTATACCTTGGCACTTGGACTCTTTCCTCTCCCCCAGATGCTGAAGTGGTAAGGTTTAATCAATATTTTTATGGGTAATAAGTTAGTCATTTAGCCTACTCGCAAAATAAACTCTTTGCACCAGATTTTATATTGATTGATTGTATTTCACAGTTTTTTTTATATATTTACAGCCATAGTCACAGTTAGACTGACCTCTTTGACTGTAGTTTCCCTATACCCATAGCTATTAGTACAAAAATATTATAAGTAGTCATTACTTATTCTTATAATTATCACAATAAGAGACACCCCACGCCCCAACCTACCTCCTGGCTGATGACCTGCATGTGATGTGGCTTGAGAGATAAATGAAAGGGAAAGCCAGCCAGATTCTACCAGCTCAATTGACTTTGACTTTGATTTAATCTTAGTGACTTATATTTATATTTTGTCTACAGATAACAGATAACAAAGGACTGAAATTTAAGCAGTGTACTTACAATTGGTGGGATCACAGTTTAGCCATAGGTAAGTAAAGGGATTAATATTTTTTGAATTTTCATGTGTACAATTTTAGTAAAATTTTACCAAAAAAGAAAACATTGATTAATTGAAATCAGGTAAATTCTAAGATGAAAATAAATCTTACATAGGCCTTTGAGATACACATAACACTTTCCATGTGCGTCACTGAATTTAGATATCTATCTCTTGAAGTAGGTGATCATATATATAAATATACATATATATACATACTGTCTCTCATCTTCCCCACACACTGTTCACTTATTCTCTACTGTTCAAACTCTCATCTAGCAGGTCTGCTGGAAGAGATTTCTTTACGAAATAAGCAGAGCCTCTGTTTTATTTCCATTTATGCATTTTTATGTTTGATTGTGTGTGTACATAAATAAATTAAAAAGCCCACTGAACTGACCAATGACTCCTGGACGGAAGTAGCAAAACACTTCCTTCCCACTGACACAGGTGCTTGCCAGGCTTATAACTGCTTCAATAATTACCGGTACTTGATCACCAAAAATTAAGTACCAACTGCCACTACTGAAATCAACTGACTTACAAACATTTTATTGTAATTTCCAGGTGAAATCCTGTTCCTTCTTTGGGGCGTTCGCGTTTGTTACCGCGTACGTCACGCTGAGAGTTTGTACAACGAGGCGCGCCTTATATCCATTGCCATTTACAACATATTCACTGTCAACTCTCTTATGATAGCCTTTCAGTAAGTATAACTATTATATCAGTAAAAACCCCTGCACCCACAGGAATAAACCAATGAACATAACATGTTTCTGTTCACAGCTTACTGATACTGCCTCAGGCTGGACCTGACATCAAATATCTCCTTGGTTTCATAAGAACGCAATTGTCTACTTCAACCACCGTGCTACTCGTATTTTTGCCGAAGGTATTTATGCTTCATAAGTTACAGAGTTCGCTAGAATTACTTACAGATATTTGATCATTATTTTATAGATAGACATTTTCATTTAAATGTAATGCTTGTTTTACGAAACGCTCATTTTGAGAAGTGTTCATTATGAAAAGTGCCCTTATCTACACCAATAGCGCCTATTTTGTGGGCTCTTTTCATTCTGGGCGTCCCAACCCCGAAAGGAAAGCCTGCGCCAGAGCCTCGTCCGTCAACCAGCAGGTATATCGGCTTGCAGGTGAAGTTTACTTAGCCCCATACACCTCCGGATGATATTGTATAATTTTCAGGAATCTTTTGGATCTCAGTGCCCACCAGATCACTATTTATCGCCCTTTGCATGTTCAGGAATAAGCAATGCAGATATCAGGTATTTGATCTCTGTGGGGGTGCGAGGGAAATGCTTTATGGGCAACCTTACACCCTGGCGTCTGTAGACCCGAGACGGCGTGCGGTTTTAGTCGGTTCAAGCCCGACAACCACCCCCGCTGGCCGGCGGGGGGGATCCGAGGGGATTTCCGCACGAAAAAAAACTCTTAGGCTCAATTTATATTGCCGCCAAATGGAAGCGAAGGAAATTGTACATAGCATAATGAACTTTATTTCAATTGTAGTATGCTAACAAACTAAATATGAGCCTTAAAAGAAGCCGCGCGTTTTCCGCGGGATCCTGGCACATACTCTAGAATTCCTCTGACTACTGTTGGTGCCATTAAATTTGTAGTATTAAATTAGATAATAGCGCAATAGACATAAAGTTCATTATGCTATGTTAAATTTCGTTGAAAATTAGCTTCCATTCCATTTCGCGGCAATGTAAATTTAGCCTTAACCGTTTGATGGTCGTGTTCGGTGCTTGCAGGTGATGCGCGTGGTGCGCGGCACGGGCGACACGTGGGACAGCCGCGCGCGCGCCCGCGGCGTGCCCGCCTCGTCATCGCTCAACGGCATCGGGCTCGTGCCCGACGAGCCGCCAGACCTGTACCAGGAGAACGAGGAGCTCAAGGTAATGACTTACTGCCCGCGCCCCATGTAACAGCTCAAGGTAATGACTTACTGCCCTCACTATGTAACATCCTTGATGGTTATTTTCACCTGTACAGTCAAGTAAAGTCGCCCTCAGAAGTTGCTTAACACAAACAAATTTACAAACTATCTTTCTTGACATTGAAATATAATAATATAGGATATCCGACAGTGAGAAATAAACGACGCGACGAAAAAAGCAAGTAAAGATGTCTCCACCATGACAGAGGATCACGATTTGTTAATATTATTTACGAACATCTCTCACAATATCATGTAGACACATGTGAGGCGGGTAAGGATGTCCGTGGAAAAAGCAGGCTTTAATGGCAAATGTAAACGTTTTGGTACAGTTTATTGATCTGTGATCTTATGGATAGTTATATGTTTAAACAGCGTCTCTACTCACACCCGTGAGTAGAGACGCTGTTTAAACTTATTAGTTAGGTGGTATAGTTACAATTTCAAATTAGAATATTTAAAAAACGTATTTGTCGCTCCTGCGTATTTGTCAGTCGCCATGTCGCAGTTGTCGGGCGCGCAACTTGCGTTCGCTATCGAAGCGTTCTTAAAGGGTGGAGATTCGTACGTTGCGGCTCAGAGGCAGTTTTGTTTGCATTACAACACCAAACGCTTACGAGATGGACCGAGTGCACACTTGATACATAAATGGGTACAGAAGTTTCGAGGTACAGGTTCCGCTATAAATTAACCACATCCGGGTCCAAGCAGAACTTCAATAACAGAAGAAACAATCAACGAAGGTGCGGCAAGCGTTTCTTACATTTGGAAATCTCAACTCATTTCTACACAAAACTTGTCATAACGAAGCCGCCGCGAATAGTGTTATATCCCTCGACATCATCTGACATCTCTTTTTATTATTTTGTTTGACTACTCCGACAAAATCTATTTAAATAAAAATGAATCGCCGCATTGCATGTACCAATATGAGTTTTTATTTATTTTGGAAAGTCCACGGATAAGGTGCTAGCGCATAGCTAGTACGTAACAATTTACCTAGTTAGTAATAAAGCACTTACAAAATTACAGGAAGAAGTCCAAAAGCTAGCCGCACAGATAGAGTTCATGAAAATAGTGCAAATGGAAATGCACAACCGACATCTGCGGCCGCGGCCCGGTGGCTACTTCACGCCCAACACCAACGTCTCCGCGCAGAGCCCCATACATCCCAAGACTGTTAACATTTCACAGGTAAAACCACTGCAATATCAGACAAACTTTCATGGGAGCGACTGCCTTCCGATCTCCCAACCCCATTAGAGGAAAGCCAGCGCCATAGCTTCGTCCATCGATCAGCAGATCTTCTTGCAGGTGAGAGTGACTTGAATCCGAAGGTCTCGATGGTGCCCCATATACACCCTTTTGACGTGACAACGTCTTATAATTCGATGAGCCGGCTGCACGCACGAAAATATGAGGCGTTCCATTTAAGGCTTGAAGTGCAAGCGAGAGCGCGGAACGAGCGACAAAGAGGAACAATCGGCCTCCGCGTTCGGCAGCGTTCGACAGCGTTCGACATCAGTATAGACATTCCATCAGTATTTTCTTATGTAGTTGTCACGTTCAACTATCGTCAGTAAACCGACTTTACCGGCAACCGATTTTTTTTATTGGCAATAGGCTCGCGTTTGACCACTCACCTGTTGATAAGTGATGATGTGGTCGATGATGTAGCACGCTTGCCTAGAAGTAACCTGTTCACTCTAGACTCCACTCTTTAGCAGTGCGCATAATTAATGTATTCCCAACGTTTTGTGTGTATGAGTTAATAGGCTAAATGAAGGGGATCCTTGAAACCGACACCTGCCCCGATTTTGGTGTGGTTTCATGTGGTTGTGACTTTATATTTACGTTTATTAGTCTACACGTGCAGTTTTGAAAAATTTCAAATGAAATGTGTCCTAAGTTTTTTGAACGAGTGTAACAGCTACTTAACAACGCCTGCTTACCACCTGATTGCCTATAGATAAATTATAAAAACTGTTAAGCGAGCACCATTATACCGTTGTTTTTTTTTAATTGCAGGATAACACCGAATGGAGTGGACCTGTGTGACTGGTAGCGCTCAGTGAGAATGGCTGGTCGTGGCCTGGGCCGACTGCCAAAAGTGTAGTCACTACAGTTGATTCAAGGCCACCAGCCTTCGTGTGACAAGTTACTTTTCGTTGCTCAGTGATCAGACTTAATTTGCGTATGTTTAGTGTAAACTATTGTTTTGTCTAACATGCATAATATAATAACATTACTAGTCAATCCAGTGAGAAAATATAGATATAATTATAGCTGAATTCCTAGATGCAAATTTGTTACACAGTTTGTCTTGTATAAGAAAACTAATTTCTCCGCAATATGGTACTTTTAGGGCAAGCAAAAACTTTACAATAACCAAGCTTGTGTACTCGTATGCACTCCTGAAAGGCTAAGGAGAATTCCACTAATGAAAGTAATCGCAATCAAGTCGAACTAAACTGCGTTTTTACGTTTTACTCAATGAATTTCGTTGTCAAGCGTGAAAATCCAGTTCAATCTAACTTAATCACAATTATATTCACTAGTGAAATACTGAATAATTCCTACTCTCTTTTCATAACCCATAACTCTTAAATCTTAACACAAAATTACTGTAAAATATATGTACAAAAACTCGAATTAAAATGAAAATTAACGCTCAAAACCAATGATTTCTATGGATAACTAGACTGGCTGTTCCGAACAAAAGAATTGATATTGATATATGGCCACTACTGGACCCACAACATTGCGCCACTTTAGTTGCTATCATAGCCACGGAGTATATTAAATTTGTATAAATGAGATGATCAGGTTTTCTCTGTAAAGCAGTGTAAAGGCGCCAAAGTGTGTCGGAGGTTGATTTAAGTAAGTAGCTTTCTTTTACAAATTTTATCGTTTATTAAGATTGAGCTTAATATTAGGTCGTTACATATGAAATTGCCGTTTTTCTTGAAGAAATTGAAGGAAACCCAATTTTCAGTACTAACATTTTTGCATTTTTTTTAGGAATGACAAATCCAAATTTTATGATTTTTTTTTGTGTATGAATGAGACAACATTAAGCTAACAAACAGCAACTGTTATTACATTTTTGAAAAGTGACAGCTGTTATGTAAGTACGAAATTTATCATCAAAATATTTAGAGCATTTAGGAAGTACTGTTTTTGAAGATCGAATTAATTTATCAAGCGGCCAATAAAAACAAAATTTAATACAGAGTTGTAAAATCTTGAAATCAACTTTCAAACAAAATATAAATAATGGAAATAGCTATTAAATTACAGGAATAACGAACCCATGAATTTGTAAGAAAATTTCGGCAATTTCGTAGGTACAGACCTCATCATCAACCTATTCTAGTCCACTGCTGGACATAGGTCTCCCCTAATGAGCGCCATAGCGCCCTGTCTTCAGCTTGCCGCATCCAGCATCTGCCCGCAGTCTTTCGCAGATCGTCATCCCACCTAGTCTCCACTCAAGAACACGTTTACCCCAGCGGTTGTCGGTTCTTCGCGAGATATGGCCGGCCCACTGCCACTTCAGCTTGCTTATTCTTTGAGCTATGTCGATAACCTTGGTTGTCTGTCGGATGTATTCGTTACGAATCCTATCCTTCAGAGAAACTCCGAGCATAGCTCTTTCCATAGCTCGCTGAGCGACTTTGAACTGGTGGACCAGCCCTACCGTAAGTGTCCACGTCTCAGCTCCGTAGGTCATTACGGGTAGGACGCACTGATTGAAAACTTTCGTTTTCAAACACTGCGGTATGGATGACGAGAAGACCCGACGTAGTTTCCCAAACGCTGCCCAGCCTAGCTGGATCCTCCTCTTGGCCTCCTTCTCAAAATTGTTTTTACCCAACTGCACAATCTGCCCGAGGTAAGTGTACTCAGAAACAATTTCAAGAAGGTGGCCACCCACGACGACCGGTCCTGGATCAATGTGGCCATTGATCAAGACTTTGGTTTTATCCAAATTCATGCCAAGGACCGATGCGTCGCGAGGCTGAACATAGGCCGTCCAGCATCTCGGTTAACTCCTATTTTTTTAATTATTACAATTGGGGACGATCCACCCACGAAGCTTGTGGGCCACTTCATCCATTTCCCCTGCCCTCCCGTTGGGGAGAGCGTGGTTATTCCAGCATTCACGGCGCCCCTACAAACCTTTTTGTGTCCTTGCAGAATCTTACGATCTGTTCCACCCTCAGATCCTTCAACTCCTCCGTGTCCAGTGTGTCCGATCCCAAAAGTTCCCATCTGATTAGTGAGTACATGGGACATTCGGCCAGCAGGTGGAAACTGGTTTCTTCTGTCTCCATGCACTTCGGACACTTGGGGTCAGTCTTCACTCCGATCACTGTCAGGTGTCTGTTCAGTCTGCAGTGTCCTGTTATTACTTCAATGACTAGCCTCATGTTCCCTCTTGAGAGTTTGGTCAGTTGGCTTGTCTTTTTCTTGTCAATGCCCTTGATAAAGATCTTCGACTGTCTCATGCCTGTCGATGATCTCCATCGTCGGTTAGTGTCTGCTGTAATACTGCAGCTAATTACTCCCTTGGTGATCTTGTGCGATATAGGGAGCCAGGGCTCCGGCCCCACCAAGGTTTTATCGGCGCCGTCTCTGGCAAGTTTGTCAGCTGTCTCGTTGCCCATGTTGCCCTCATGTCCGGGCACCCAGGCGACTGTTGAGTCGACTTTTCTGGCCAGTTTCTCTAGTGACTCTTTACATTCCTTTACGATTGCTGAGGTCGTTTCCGCTTTGCTTAGTGCCTTCAGCGCCGCCTGGCTGTCGCTGTAGATGGTCACCCTGTTGATGTTGTTCAGGTGTTCGACCAGCTCAGCACATTCCTTTATGGCGTATACTTCAGCTTGAAAGACACTTGCGTATCTGCCTAAGGATATTGATCTATTTATCTCTGATCCGTCTTCGCACTTAATGTGTATTCCAGATCCTGATAGCTTTGTTGTTTCCTTTCTTGAGCCGTCTGTGTAGCAGACCGTGCCACCGGCTTCTGTCCTCCAGTCGTGTCTTGGTCCTATGTGTACTCTGTACTTCTTGTCGAAGATTCTCTCCTTCCTGATCAAGTCATTGTTAGAGAGGATCATCGACAGACTTTCTTCGTAATTCTTGCTGATACTGGCATGGCCTTTGTCCATAATGGTTCCGGTCCATTGGCCAGTGCTCCTGAGTTTGAACCATTGTTCGGTTGCTTTTCTTTTAATTTCTAAGTCCAGGGGATTAAGCCCCAATATGATTTCGAGCGCGGCTGTGGGGGTTGTCCTCATCGCGCCCGTGGTCATCAGAGCTGCTAACCTTTGTACTTTGTCTAGTTCGGCTTTATTTCTCCCAATGGTAGTTTTATGCCACCATACAAGGGCACCATGTAGGATTCTTGGCAGGATAATTGCTTTGTAGATCCAAAGCACTATCGCTGGTTTCATCCCCCACGTTCTTCCTATTGCGCTTTTGCACTGCATCATAGCCATTTTGGCTTTTAGGCATGTGTTGCTGATGTGAGTCTTGAAGGTGAGCTTGCTATCCAGTGTTACCCCTAGATATTTTACTTCCTTGACAGTTTCCAAGGCTTGGTTATCCAGGCGCACTGGCGCAGTTCTTCCTATTTTTCTTTTATTGGTGAACAATACAATCTTGGTTTTATCAGGGTTGAGGTTAAGACCTTTGCTCCTGCACCATACTAGTGTTTCTTTTATGCCTCTGTTCATGATGTCGCACATGACGCTGAGAACTTTGCCTGTGATCAGGAGCACTCCATCGTCCGAGTACACTTGTGTGTATATGTGCATCCTGTTAATCTTGTTTACTAGTTCGTCTATTAACAGGCACCACAGTAGTGGCGATAGACATCCTCCTTGTGGGAAGCCTCTTCTCGCTATCACCGTGTGTGTTGTTCCTGCAATCTCTGCTTTTATCAGTCGGTGTCTTAGCATGGCTTTCACCCATTCTGATATGTCTTTGTAGATTCCTTCGCGATCTAGTGCGGCCTCTATCGAATCTGGGGTGGCTCTGTCAAAAGCGCCCTCTACATCAAAGAAGCAGCCCAGTGCATATTCTGTGTTGTCTATTGATCTCTGCACTCTTGTCACCAGATTATGGAGGGCCGTTTCGGTGGACTTGCCCTCCATATATGCATGTTGATTTTGGTGGAGTGGAGATCCATTCTTGTTTATTTGTTCTCTTATTAATCTGTCCAGGATTTTTTCTAATGTCTTAAGAAGGAATGAGGAGAGGCTAATGCACCTGAAGGATTTGGCCTCTTGATACGATGTCTTCCCGGGTTTCGGGATGAACACTGCTCTTACCTCTTTCCATTTTCTTGGGATATATCCGGCTCTGATACTACTGTTATAAAGAGCCAGCATATCTTTGCTTATGTACTTGCAGGCTACTTGTAACTTTTTAGGGAAGATTTCGTCCGGTCCAGCCGCCTTGTATGGCTGGAATGATCGTATACTCCACTGTAAATGTTCTTCTGTGATAAGGGCCTTCGACTGTGAGTACTCTATGGGGGTTGAGTCAATCGGCGTGTTATCATCCTCATATTCTTCGCATTCTGGGAAGTGTGTTTCCAGCATGACCTCAAGTATCCTCTTGGGGTCCGTTAGTAACTCTTTCCCTTTCTTGATACTTCCTAGTTTACATGTGTTAACTTTAGAGAATGTTTTCACAAGTCGTGCCGCGTCAGGTTGTTTTTCAACTCCTGTGCAGAACGCCCTCCAACTTGTTCTGTTCTCCTTTCTACATTCTTTCTTGTAAATATTTCTTTCCTCTCTGTACGCGCGCCAGCTCTCATCATCGTCCTTCTTCAGAGCGTGTTTGAGAGCTCGCCGTGTTCTTTTCCTTTGTTTGCCTAGTGCTTTGGTCCACCAGGGTTGCCCTTTGCCTGGTTTTATCTCCTTGAGTGGGCATGCCTTGTGGTATGCTTCCCTAAGAGCTTCGTCCAGTCTATTAGCTTCTTCTATTTCTTTTTTATCTATTAATAAGGTTTCACCTCCCGGGTTCCATTTCTTTATATGGTGTTCGTATGTACCCCAGTTGGTCTTCCTCGCATTTCTTATCATAATCTTGTCTATCTTGGTCTCTAGACTGAAGGTGATTCTTCGGTGATCCGACATTGAGTCACTTTCGTCTATTTTCCAGTCCTTGATGTACTGGCTTATACTGTTCGTAGCGATAGTAATATCCAGCACTTCTCTTCTAGATTTGGTGACAAACGTAGGCGTGTTGCCCACGTTTAGAATCTCCATTCCTGTGGTACTTATGAAATCCAGGAGTAAGTCCCCCTTTTTATTGCAGTCCGTGCTGCCCCATACCACATGGTGGGCGTTGGCATCACAACCTAGAATAATAGGAATGTTCTTACCTTGGTATTTTCTTGTTATTTCCTCCATTTCCTGGGATGGTGGCTCGAAGTCCCTTTCGCTGGGTAGGTACGCAGAGACAAAGAGCACTCTTACTTTATTTCCTGCTTCCGCTTGTACTGTCACTGCAATACTAGCGAGGTCACTGTAACAATCTGCCTTTATTAGTTCTAACGATCTCACTCTGCTGCTGGCGTAGATGCATGCCCTTGGTTTTGACTCACCATCAGCATGATAGAAGATGTCTCCTCCAAGTGAGCCCAGCCCAGTCACGCGTCCGTTATAGACGTGTGGTTCTTGCAGCAGAGCGATATCGATTTTCTTTTCCACCACATATTTGCACAGCTCATTCATGGCATCATGGCAGTGGTGGAGATTTACTTGGACTATTCTTATTTTTTGTGTGTGTTTTTGTGGTGTGTTTCTGGGTGTATTCATTTGTTTGTGTTGATGTATGTCTGCGTGTGTGTGTTATTGCTCCCTCCCTATTTGGTCTTCGCGTTGGGAGACTGCACCCCTTTCCAATGTGGTTGTAGCGATGCTACACTTGGTGGGGGTGTCAGGTCCTTCCGCGTCGTAGGGGGGGGGTGTGTGGTGGTGGGGTGTGCGGGGCTAGCCTGTCGGTGGGGCCTGCGACATTCAGTGGGGACCTCTTTCTGTGAGGTGCCCGCTTGCGATCCGTCTCCCCCGCCTTCGGGCTTTGGCCCCTCCGTGTTTTGTGCCTGTTGTGTGCTGTTGGGTGTTGTGCTCGGTCGGCTTAATCCACTTCCTGCGGTGGGGTTGTCGGCCGGCACCGCGCCCAGTGACTTTGTTGTGGGGTGCTTTGGGCAGACGTCTTTACAGATGCATCTGGCTTCTGGTTCGGCAGGTGCTTTGCCCAGAAGCCTGGCGTGGACCCTGGTAGCCTGGTAATGGAGCCAGATGGTTTCCTGCGTTGCGACTTCCTGAGGGACCCCCATCACAAGTCGTACTCCCAGGGGGAGTTTTTCCCTGCGAATGAGGGACCACTCAGGGAACCGCAGCTCTTCCCTGTAGACGTTTTGCCTTCGCAAAAAGTACATTTCGTCTACAGGTATCTTCTCGGTGCTACCTGGGATCCAGATCGACATCCTATATTTGTCGAGCTTCCTGGGTCTCAGGGGTACTCCATCCTGGTCTCCGAAGTCGCAGTTTAATAACCAGGTCATCGCCTCCTCGGTGGTTGGTGTCACTAGGAAATATCCCTCTGCCACCAAGCCCGAGGCATCGAATGCCACGTTACGGCCGCGTTCATCGGCTTCCTCCTGTAAGGTCTTGAGGATCTTGTCTGTCAGTCTTGTCCTGATCTCAGCCGCGGTTGCTTCGTCCATCGCCACCCCGTCCTCCCGCTGGATGATGACCGAGAGATCACTCTGACCCGCTTTGGGTCTTTGTGTTCCCTCATTCCTTGCGGTCTTGGGTCGTTTTGGTGGACGTTGCTGGGTCTTCTCGTCAGGATCGGTGCTCTGACGTTTTACTTTTTGAGGTTTCGAACCGGCCCCTCCCTGAGGCACAGTCGTTGCCACAGCGGCTGACGAGCCCCGGGGTTTGACCTGGTTCGATAGCTCAACCTGTTTTTTCCTACGAGCCTTTAACCTTTTGTACATGGACTTGGTTATTGACTCCTTGGACTGAATATTACTTTGAGCATTGCTCTCTGCAATGCTCATTTGGGTCAGGTCGTCCCCGAGAGTCTCTGATAGAGACCTACCGGGACGTACCACCTGACCGCGGGGTTTCTTAGTTTTTAAATTAGATGGCGCACGGGTGTCCCCCCCAGAATACGAGGGACTGCCTGGACCTTGGGAAGGTCCAGGGGGGGATTCTCCGGCTTCGCCGGTACCCCCCTGGGGTATATCATCTTGTCTTTTATCCATTGCGCATTTAGAATTTTCCGGGGCTGCCGGTTTTGCTGGATGGGGTAGGAATATGTCGACGTCCCGGCACGCAGGCCTCGCAGCCCCACCCGTGATCGAGTGTGGCTGCCAGTCCCGCGCACCGATGAGTCGACATAAAGGATGGGATATTGGATGGGGGGAATTTTTAGCTGTGATTTTTGTTGCGTCTGTTTCTTAGGGAACCAGACCAATAACAGGCGGCACCACGTGAAGGTAACCACTAGCCTGGCTCTGGGGATCTTCGCGACCTGCGCTCCTCCCAGGCCTTAGCCAGACTCTACACCGGACAGGTGTTGAGAATAGGGGTTCACCAACCCGACGCGCATTTCCATCGGGTGGATCCGCCCCGCCCATATTAATAACGGTTAACTCCTACCTATTATAATGCATTTACATAGATGATGACCAGCAGTTACGCCAAGAGCAGAAAATAGGTAGAATAGCATTTCAATGAGTAATATGACACTACCCAGCAACATCTATTATGTATTTGTAGTAAGAGGCAATCTTATAATAGTAATTTTTTTGACATGATTTGATAATTTAATAGAATCTTCATTAATAAAGCAGAAACCTCTCGGAGGCAAAGGGGAAAAAAGTAAAGTTCATTTCACTATCATATCTACATAATTCCATCTAGTCTCGCCATAGGTTAATAATACATAATTAAAATTAATAATATGTATCGAGGCGTCCCGTACCCCTCCCCCATTCCCGCCTCACCCCCGATGTGTGACACACTTTGTTCTGAACAGCTTGTCTAGTATACATAGAAGTCTTTACTTAAAAGAGATTATTAGTATTTGCCAATTATGTTACCTAATGTGCGGTAA
The DNA here is from genome assembly GCA_946251805.1 of Cybosia mesomella. Classification (NCBI taxonomy): domain Eukaryota; kingdom Metazoa; phylum Arthropoda; class Insecta; order Lepidoptera; family Erebidae; genus Cybosia; species Cybosia mesomella. The sequence continues at coordinate 10,806,271 of OX276406.1, forward strand.
AAAGACACCATTTTTAGGCCCATACGTTTGCGGTATCTATGGATAGGTCTTTGAAGATGATATTGAGGTTTCTTAAATCATTTTATTCTAAACTGAATAGTTTGCCCGAGAGACACTTCCAAAGTGGTAAAATGTGCCCCCCCCCCCCCCCCGCCTGTAACTTCTAAAATAAGAGAATGATAGAACTAAAAAAAATATATGATGTACATTACCGTGTAAACTTCCACCGAAAATTGGTTTGAACGAGATCTAGTAAGTAGTTATTGAGCTGAGTGAGACGAAGTCCAGCGAAAGCTCCTCATACTAGACTTCAGGATTTTCTTTGTCACAGGTCTCCTTGTTGGTGGAAATCAGAATTATACGCCAGTAACAGTATTTTCTATTTTATTGAGTGCACAGTATTTATTAACACATACATTACAACATGTCGAGGTAACAAGAAGCGGAAAAAGGTGCGGTCATAGACCACAGATTAGATTAGTCTCTAGTGATGTGTGTCGAGCCAGTGCTGTTCCAACACTCCTCCTCCCGGGTTTCGGCACCATTTTTGGTAAATAATACAGAATAATTATTTTCAGTGATGCGTGCCACAGACATCAAATTTGTAGACAGTTCAGGAACGTATAGGGCTTTGTTTAGAACAATGTTTTCAGATTGAATTTTTATTGTGCCTATTCCCTTTATTTGTGTTGTGTGATCTTCGGAGGCCAACCTTATAGAACCCATTTCAGGATTGATTTCAGTGAATTTTTCTTTTAGGCCACTCATGTGGGATGTACATCCACTATCAAGACACCATAAGTCCGAATTTGATGGATTTGTGTTAAGACAGACATTAAAATTCTTTTGTTTTTCAGTTGCTTTATTTTTGTTTTTATTTTTAGACCAACACTTTTGAGCGCTATGACCTTTTTTGTGGCAATTAGAACACACAATCTTATTTTTCTTCATGTGGTACGCTTCGTTTTCCTGTGTATTTGACGAGTCACCTCTGCGAGCTTCGTTTTCTTCCAAGATTTTTATTTTCAGTTCTTCGGGTGAAGGTAACTTATCTCGCGATTCGATGGCTATGCGGAAATTATTGAAGTTTCCTGGAAGACTGTACAGGAGCATAATGCTGAACAGTTCTTCATTTATGCTGAAGTCCATGTTTTGGAGTTTATCGACTGTATCAAACATGGCGTTCAGATGGTCGCGCACATTTTCTCCATCGCGAATTTTCTTTAAGATCAGTTCTTTTAACAATGTGGCTTTTCTTGCGGGTCCTTTGCTCTCGTAAACACTTTTGAGAGTGTCCCATATTTCTTTGGCACTAACACAATTTTTTACCTGACGTAGTTCTGATGGCGATATAAGCAGGAAAAGTTCCGATCGTGCCATCAGTTGTTTTTCTTCGTATTTTTTCAGTTCGGCAGGATCGGTAGGTGCTTTCAATTCGCCTGTAACGTAGTTCCATAGCTGATTTTTGATGAGCACGGCCTGTGCTTGGATCCACCATGTATCGTAATTTGTTTTGTTTAACAATTCCAAGCGATATGTCGTGGATGCCATGTTGTCCATAATTTACAATAGACGAACCACGCTCTGCTACCATTTGTTGGTGGAAATCAGAATTATACGCCAGTAACAGTATTTTCTATTTTATTGAGTGCACAGTATTTATTAACACATACATTACAACATGTCGAGGTAACAAGAAGCAGCGGAAAAAGGTGCGGTCATAGACCACAGATTAGATTAGTCTCTAGTGATGTGTGTCGAGCCAGTGCTGTTGCAACACTCCTCCTAAACTACTAATCCAATCAGAACCAAATTTGGCATAATTAAAGAGGTCAATCAGAGGAAGGTTTATGGATATATTTTGAAAAAATTTATGCTACCACAGAGGAATGATCACCGTTAAAAAAATTCCAGATGGAATTACATAATAACCGCTCGAGACACTGTGACCAAACTTTACACGCTCAGAAAGCATGTCCAGAGTTGTGACTTTCAAAAATAATTTTCAAAATTGGACTTGCCACGGAGGAATGATCACTTCAAAAATTTTCAAAATCACGATGTCTCACTCAGCTCAACATTGCAAGCAGCGATTCGCCGTGCAGACCTAGTTTTTTAATAAGTCATAAATCGTAAACCGCCATTTACCTTTCATTCAGTCAACTCAAATATAAATATTAAAAAAAAACATTATTATGTTACTTGCTGCTTCGGAACCCTTCATGGGCGAGTCCGACTCGCACTTGGCCGCTTATTTTTTGCTGAGCTCGCCTGAACTTCATTAATCCATTTTTAAAATTATAATATTATGAAATAAATCTGGATTAATCCAACATAAACTGCAGTGTAGCTTTGACAGTCGTGTATGCAAACATACTTCGTCGTCGTATAACCCCAAAATGTAACAGAGGCGTATTATACGCCTACATTTCGCCGGCCATATTTTTGGTCCCTTTAAGCTATAATAGCCCGTTTTTGTCATTCATTTATTATTGTTACCTACTACTGTCGTAGAATAAGTCACGCATGAATTGTTACTGAAGAAATACATATAATGTAGGTGTTACATCTTGTAGTTAAAGGCTAGATCACGATCAAAATTATACCGCTCAGTTAGAAATATCATTATCATATACTTACCAAAGATTTAGTCCAAAATATAAACAGAGGCAGGGATTAGAGAGTCAATAAATATCACCATCCAATACCTATCCTAATACGAATCTCGATTGCAGTTCGCAAAATATATCGAGAATATCGCGATATATTGGACTATCTAATCCCGGCCATAGATCTCTAACATATTCAGTACAAAATCTACCATTCGTAATATACCTAATTATTAAACTAGGTAATTGAAAACTGTGTTCTCATAAGAATAATTTTATTTATGGCTTGTTATTGTACTTGTAACTTATAATTTATAGTTTAGTCAATATTGATAAAATATTTTTTTAAGATGTTTCTGTGGTAATGTTAGCAAATCCAATTAGTCATATCGGGTTACTTTTATTGAACTGGTAAACGAGGGTATTTACCTACAATTTAGTAGCTTTAGTAAAGTCAAAAAAAAAAACTTATTTCAACAGTTTTCCTTGGCTATTATTATAAATATTTGTATTACTGTTTTATTTAAAAAATGAGTTGGTACCTACTTCTAATATGAATACCTACCTAGAAATGTATATCGTTGACTAAGACTGAACTTCGCCGTCGCACTCCGCGCTTACCTACAAAGAAACCTAAAAACTCGTACTGCGCATCCGACTTTTGCCCATAGTTATACCAGTATTTTATTGAACCGAGGTGAAAAATTATTAGGTTTTTTCTTCATTATCATTATGCACTATTTAGAAAGAGTTTCTTAAGGTTAGCAATCCAGAAATATATACCTTGAATACAATTAATAGACATCGCAAACTTGAAATAAGTATTTATTATTTAGGACTTTAATATATCCTTGTTGAGTTTCCGTAAGAGTAAATTGATATACCTGTTAGAATTATAAGTGGATAGTAAACAACAAAACTATTTATTATTTTTAATATATCTGTAGCTATACAAATATTGAGCACTTAGTGTTCATCGTTAGAACCGACAATAAGAAATAAAAGTTGCAAAGTTTAATTTCTTAAGTCGTTGGGATATGAAAACTAAAATCTGTTATTTTAGATTTCATATTTAAATTTGAATATAAGTCATTGAATTTGTTATCAATTATATGTTGTAAATTAGGTAGGAACATCATAATCCATATGTGTATAGTTTTAGATCTAAGAGATTGTAAATATGACTCGAGATAAAGCATACATTCTAAAGTATTGTAAATAGAACTCACTAGTGACTTTTTTTTCTTTTATTTACCATCTGTGATAAGCAGTATTAAACAATTATAAATGTTGTGTATTGTAAGTTGTTGGAATCATTATAGTGCCAGTAGCATGTATTATGATTAATATAATAAAATAAATATTTAAGAAATTCAAGAATATATCTCAATGTGCTTCTTTTCGCTTACATGATAAGAGGTTAAATTTTATAAGGTTTGTTTTGCTTTATTTTTATACATATTATTAAGGTCCAAATCAGCTTATGGCCCATTTGATGGTTATTGTAAGTGCTGCATAAAATATTCTACACCAGACCTATACCTACCTATAATATTATACTAGTGCTGGTCACTATAATTATATTAGGTGTTTAATGACTATGAATCGATATGAAGTAGTATGATTGAAGTCATTAATAATAAATGTTGGTGCGGTGTGAGCCAAGAATATATGGACTTATAGAATTCTATTTCATTGTTCAGTGTCGATAAGTGAATCCATATAAATTTTGTCCTCAAAAAACTTCGATTTCATTACCTTTGCATTCAAGTCACTAAACATCATCACATCACATATTTAATATTTCGACTTAATCCCAGGAGCGTCCAAAAGGTTTGTTTCTCTTGATTTGACTTCTGAGAAAGCGAATGCCGTTTGACCTCCCAACTGCAATGAGAAAGCTTGCGCCAGAGCCTCATCCGTCAAGCAGCAGGTGCACCGGCTTGCTGATGAGATTGGCTTGGGCTCCGAAGATCTTGGGAGGCCCCAAAAACACCCACTATACCTTCATATTCATGATCGACACACCCACGGACGTGGTAACCTTAAGGCCGTTCCGCGCGCACGTTTTACCACCACCCCCCCTCCCTTACGCCCCTCATCCCGCGTGAACCATGGGGGTGTCACGCATGAATTTGCCAAGCTATACATATGTACTGAGTCCAGCCCATGCTAACAACACCAATACTGTAAGATAGAATGGTTATTTAGGATCCAATGTTATAACATTGTATCCAAATATAATGAAATAATAAGTTGTGTAAATCCTTATAAGGATTCACATAACTTATTGTCATGAATTTATTACCCAAGTTTAAAGTTGACGATTGTTACATAATACCTATAAAATGAATTGTATAACTTGATCTTCTACATAGTAGATAATATCGTATCATTTAATGTAAGTATGAATGTTACAGAGCTGAGTGCACTGAAAAATACATATTATAGATGATAATAATAATAAAATATAACAATCGCCATAATGTAATTGTGTGTTAGACTGAAAAATCAACATGTTATTATCATAAGTTAAAAACAAGACACTGATGATGTAATGAAAAAAAATCATACCATAAGACTGATTCACATTAATACAGTAGCTGGTGCCAGCGTCACTGAATTCCGGCGCTGGATCAGCACTGACACTGAAGAGTGACGTTTATATTCGTCCAGTGGTCATTTCTACTTTATTGCGGTGGCTACGCTTGATTACTGTACGATTAGGCGCTAGCGACTGGCGTTCACTGGTGCATAATGTTTATACGGATCCAAGGCCACTGACACGGGCTGCGCGGCAGGCGGAGGGCAGTCAACTGGATTGAAAAATAGGCGACTAGCTTATCCGATCCAGTGCTGCATGCTGAACTACGGCGGTGGCTTACTTGTAAGGGAATCTGCCTTACGATCTATAAGTCCCGGGTCAGCTTAACTGGAGGGGTTCAGGGAATAATAATAATAATGAGAATTTTGTGAAAGCCGAAACAGAAAAACAAATAAAATATTTAGATTTGGCTCACGAGGTTGTCGATATGTGGATTGTGGATTCGGCAATTATTGTTCCGATAGTTGTATCGGTTCACGGACTGATTACCAAGAGCCTCGATCAACATCTCATGAGGCTCGCGTTAGGCAGTTGGGTAAAGGACTTGATGCAGAAGGCAGTGCTCCTAGTCACAGCACGTATTGTGAGGAGATTCCACTCTCTGGAGCCCTAACCACCGGTAGCTTGGTCCCTGTACCCGATGCCGGTGGGCCACAATTTTTAATATTTTTAAATATTTTTGTTTTTTTTTTATATAGAATGTAGTTAAAAATATAATTTATATTATGTATTTTAAATTTAATAAAGGAAATAATAAAATAATAAATATAAATCTCTTTATTGTATGTACACAAGAATACGCATACAGAACATAAGTTGGTACAGTTTTGAGGCATATACAATTAGCGGCCTTATCGCACAGGGCAATCTCTTACAGGCAACCATTGGATGGAAAAAAAAAACAGTTAATATATATAGGGCAGTTTCTAGTGTACCTACATAATATATGTTATTTCCATTTAAACTCAGACATTTAAATATGAAATTACAAATAAGTACATAGGTATACTTATCACTATACATATAATTTATACTAAAACAGTACCCATTTCTAGGTACATCATATATACAATACACATACATATATTATAGACACAGTGTAAAGAGAGAGAGATATGTAAAGAGAGAAGGAGAGAAATTGATGACGATTGTTCCTGCAGATAGTAAGCCGTAACGAATTTTTTGAAAATTGGCAGCGTTTGCGCACGTCTTATACAATCGGACAACTTGAAGTGTAATGGATTTATCCATGAACGTTGTGGAGTGTGCTGGCATTGTCAGCCTCAAATTCTCTGACGATCTTAAGGACCTAGAAAGCGTGTTGCAGAGGAAATTAAAGCGTTCTTTTAAGTAGACTGGAGTATGAGGATGAAATAGAATATTAGGTATAGAGTAGTGAAAGAATGTGAACAAGAATACTAGTCATTTCAGATACTATATAGTACCCTATTAAAAAAACTGGATTGAAACATTTTTACATTAATACAGTGCTAATCCAACGCCAAAATCCAGTGATGCTGGCGCCAGCTACTGTTTCAATGTAAATCAGCCTGAAAGCCAGATATGGTTGACTAAATACATAGTGCTACTTTCCAATCCAACAGATGCATTGTGTCTGTATTTATTAGTTAAGTACTTGGTTAGACATATTTTCACTAAAACTAACAAAATAAGTAATTTATTAATAATTTAAAATTGTTTAATATTTTGTGACACCTTATATATGTACCTATTTATTTATATAAAAATGTTTAATACAACTAAATGTATTGTATGATATTATTGTAACATAAAATTTTGAGCTATTAATTTATGTAATTGGTTACTAAACCAACAAAATAAATGATAATAATTCTATGTATTTTTAAATAAAAGATACAAATACTTGAAAGACTACAGCAATTTTTATTATTTTTAAAAAAAGACATGAAAATAATTTACGTGTGATTTATGAGACATGATAACTGAAACACTCCTATTCTGCATACCTTGCCAATGGTGCGAAGAAATTCTGTCATTTTTGGCGGGGGACGAGATACACACGTATACCACACAACAAAATTATTACGAAGTTATTACACATACGTTTATGAACAGATATTTCGTATACCGTACCTATACCTGATTGGTCGCCTACTATACCGAAATGACCCAAACTATAAATTCTCATTAGTTCGACGATCGAACTAGTGAGAAACGAACTACTATGACTATACTACCGACACCATGTCCTTACTTAAATAAGTTAAATACTCAACGCTATCTACAGTGCAGTTCTTTTCCGAATTTGTCATAAATGTTAATGTATTTATGTAGTTGAAAAATAAGGTTAATATCCAATCTGTTACCTAAGCAGATTACGCTACCAGCCAGTTTCAAATCATATTCAACATCATATTTGCAGAGTATGACTCATTTATTTAATTTAGTAGATTTGAAGTAGCTTAATTTATAAATGTGATACAAATAAAGTCTTAGTATACACCATATATAAGGTGTCACAAAATTAGGTCTCTGAATTTGGTGAGATGACTTGGTATCGACAAAATATGTATTTGAAACAAAAAAAAATATCGGGTAAAAAACAAAAGAAAACAAAAACACCACGGGCTGTCTCAAAAGCACAAGGAGCTCTTGCACCCGCTGAAAGTGGTAGGCGTGCAGTCCTTCTCGCAGTAGGTATTCTCCAAGGGGATGTGTGGGAAATACCTAAATCGCGACCAGCGTCAACGTTGCTCGTCGCGTCACGTGACGCTGGTCGCTGGTGGTGTTTTTTTCATTTTATTTTTATTTTTTATTTTACCCGATATTTTTTTTTTGTTTCAAATACATATTTTGTCGATACCAAGTCATCTCACCAAATTCAGAGACCTAATTTTGTAACACCTTTTAAATTGTGATGTGAAACATTATTTTATTGAAATATAGTTTTACTTTTTGAATCTCTTTAGAATTACTTAACAATTTCTTGTTCTATGTGCCAAGTTATAGATTTTTGAAGTGAGTATAAGAATATTGAGTGTATCAAAATTTTTGTATAGTCTTTGAATATAAAAAATAGTAATCATGACGTAACATGGGTGTTATATTAGAATAGATGTATAAGTATTGTTAACCTATAATAAACATTTTAGGTAATTTTTATGTAAGAAGTTCTGTTTATACATTAAAATAATAATGACTGTTTGTAATGTTTTATTTTGTTCGAAACAATTTTTTTATCTATAAGCAAATTGCAGGTACATCGGTCTTTTCCAGTTGCTACCACTGACTTTATCACAAATGGGAAGTAAATTCATCAAGTGCTAAATTATTAAAATTGATCTTAGTTAAAATGACTAATGAATTGCGGAATATATACATAATTGAGTGTAAAAATCACAAGTCTGTAAATGCCCTGGAGTACGGAAAAAATATATTTTACAAATTTCAGAAAAATTAAAACAGGAAATTTTCTAGATGACGGTCGCATTTTTTTTCACTTGCAAAATATACCCTAGCATTGTAGCTTCCTATATACAATTTTTTGATTATTTTCGATGCAGGACAGCTGAGGTATGACGTTTCTAAGTTTTTTATAATTTTCTATGAAAATAGGGTTGTCACAAAAAATATAATTATTCGAAATTTATAATATGTAGATTGACGATACGAATGAGATAGAGTTAGATTGACTTAAACATTTTGGCTTTATTTAGTGATACAGCCCTAGTATTGCTGCTGAGATATTGCTGAACTCTATAATTTTCGCTTAAATTTTGTAAGACGTTTCAGACATATGTATGAATGTCACTCATGAATGGCAACGTGTTAATAATAACATAAGCTGGGAGTACCTCCACGCGGTGAAGGCGGTAACTGTTTTTGCTGGCTAAAACTCCCAATAATATGTACATATATGTAGCTACATATTACTTTATGTACTTAATTGTAGAAGTATTACTTCTATATATTTAAATGCCTTCGGGTTTATGTTGTTTTCGTTGTCTTTTTGTATAAATTTATTTGATGGCACGGTAACCTACCCGGTAATGCAGGGGAGCAGCCGCCATCTAACAGTTTGTATTATTGTGTTATTTGACTCTTCTACAGCGGTTTCGTTTGTAATCATGGAGTCGGACAAATTCGCATGCTGTACTTGAGCAAAGCCTGATCTGCTTTGCTGAAGGACGTCCTTCTGGGCCTCAACCGGAGGGCTTAATGCAGGAGGGTTATGAGGGTGCCAACTCTGATACTGGTCAGCAGTTGGTAGCTTCTAACGACCAAGGCATGAATGTGAATCCGATCAAGGTTACGAAACGGGAAATGTATGAAGTTTTAGTGAAACAAGCGCGTTTATATGGTCTTAAAAAAAGACACTTAGACCTCGACAAAGAAGAACGGACTGTGACTGTTTTAAGGACGTTATATCCAACATAAACATAGAATTTGGATAGTAAAAATAAAATTACTGTGGATACTGTAAATTATAAAAAGGAATATTAAGTAATATTATAAAGAGGAAAGATTTGTACTTTTAGATTTTTAGATTTTTGTATGTAACGAATAAACTTGAAAACTACTGAACCGATTTGAAAAATTCTATCACCGTTGGTTACCTACACTATCCCCGGGTAACATAGGATATATTATATTTTCAAAAAAATTAGGGATACTTACTAAAACTTCAATAATGTAATCAAATAATGTCCTACGACTCTGCAGAACACATCTTTATGTACTAAAAGTGTCGCGACACCACATGTCTAGCTATTATAGTTGTCACAATAAGTTTTTTTTTATTTAAAAAATTTAATTGAAATGTCGGCGAAAATGCTCTTTATACGTCTTAATTTAAACAAATAAAATAAAGATTTAAAATAAATCTAGCGATGAATAACTCATTTATGTTGAGTTCGAAACTGCAGAAGTAAACAAAACTTGATTTATTCCGAATTTACCGCGGGCGAAGTCGCGGGCAACAGCTAGTATTTAATATTTTTATAATATTTATGGGGATAATTGTAAAATTGTGAAGTTTATATGTGCTCTCTATGGGCCTAAGCGGAATAAACGAAATTGATTCATTGATTCAAACTTCAGAGGTGGTCTATTCAATTTTATCAACCTCAGGTTCAGAACTTTTGAAGTAACGACCAAAATATTTACTCCATTGAAAGCGTTACTTCTTGTTTTTTAATAAACGTTTTTTTATTTTTTAATATAAATGTAGAAACTTTCTCTTTATTCATTTTAAAATACATCTCAATTACAATTTTAAACGCATTTATAATTTTTTTTTATTAAGAATTAATATTATTATTATTTTAGTGAAATTTAGTATACTTGTCATATTAGTAAGTAGATAAGTAATGCAAACTAAAAAATAAAAAATGTAATGACGAAAACTGAACTATACCATAGACTTGAGAGACAACCCTAACTAAAAGCTTAAAGACTGAATATTACAGCTGTCTTGTGTTCGTAGCGTCTAATTATTTTTGTGGTACCTAGTAGTAATAACTGCCATTAACAATTAGGCACTACAAAATAATGCGACCGGCAAGGGATGCGTCTATAAAAAAATAAATGAAATAATAATAAAATAAAATATTCTCGCTAAAATAGACAAGATTAGGTTACATTTTTTTTAAAAATCGGTGCCTAAATTATAACAGAATCATGCAAAAAAAAATCCGTGAATAAGAACGAATAAGAAAGGAGATGAATGCTTTTTATGGTTTCTATGGACTTTTCTCGATTTCTGCAATTTCTCTAAAACTATGAGAGATAAAAATTTAGGAGTTTTACTATGAATTTAGTTTGGCAGTTATCTATCGTAAAACATAAAAAAATGAGGATGACCGCTACTGAGGCAAAATAATACACTGTGCATTGCTACCACTGATTACAATGAAATCATGAATGAAGGGTACTATAATATATTCTACAATCGTAATGATGACCCTGGAATCATAAAATTTATACAGTACTAGCTGATGCCATGATGGTACAGAGATTGGTCATATCTCAGGTTCCACTTACCCAATTTAATTAAACATATATGGCTGATTTTAAGTCTGACCAAGACTTTTCCAATAGAAAAACCGCATTAAAATCCGTTCTGTAGTTTTTGCGTCTATCGTGAAAAAACATTTTTTTTGTGTGTTTAGAGTCATTTTTTAACATAACCCACATATTTTCTTTAAATGTCTCCAATGTGCAGACACATCTAATTTAAGATTTTATAGTAGTATAGATATGGAACTGGCTTCTAAAGAGTTTTTGCAAGTTGAGTATACTTACAGACAAACAAGGGCAGAAAATGTATTGGGTCTCTCACAAGTTCTAACGTTGTGGAATTATTCATATCAATTTAAAAAAATCGCAGTATGAGAAAATAAAAAAAACAGTTCAGAACTTGATACTTTCCCTCAATTTATACACACTAAAGATATGGTATATGGATAGCAACATTTGAAGACCTTATGGTTGAATGGAGTTACAAGGTTTGCGCATTAAAGTGTTGATATTTTTCTATTGATTGAAAATTTTATAAATACTATTTCCAGCACAGTAAATAGACTAAAAGAACCTTGGTGGATGAAGCCAGCATGCCTATGCAATGCCACACACCAAGCATGAGTTGTGCCCCTGTATAAATCTGACAATTAAGCTCTATTTACCTACTAAAACCAAGATATATTTGTAGCATCAAATTGACAGTTTATTTTTTGTTAAGTGGAAATTCTAAAGGAAACTGGAAGCAATTGCAAACTGCTATTCTTATATTGCTAATAAATTCAAGGAAACGCATTCTCAGGAATAATCAAAGATCCGTGTGATGTTGTCGGAAGTTTACATGAATTTCACATTAAACTGTTTTTAACAGATTATATCGTGATTTATTTGCTGTTCTAAAAAGATCTTTTACAAGAACCCCAAATTGAAATGTTATAGGTTGTCGAATAGTTCTTTAATTAATTTTTAGCAATGCTTAAGTTATTATTGCATTAATAGATGTTAAGTGACCAGGTCTACCAATTATAGCAAGAAACAAAATTTAATCATCAAATATATTTCCTGATTGTTTCTTCACAAATGATGCCCTTGCGCATAAAAACTGTGTTTCACATTGAATATTTTTTATACTATCATCATTTACAGTACCCTTACAAATCTGATCAAGAACCTCCATGTCCTTTTTAGCCATTTCACACACTTTCTCAACAGTAGAAAGTTCTTCTTCTTCAGCCACGAGCAATGCTTCCATAAGTACTCCTCGTTCAACTCTTTTTCTGAGGTTAGCAACTTCTTCTCTTAGATTTTGGAAGTTTTCATCTGATGTTTGTTCTAACTGAGGCTCATCTTCAGGTAATAACACATTGCAAGGTATCCTCAACACTCTTTCAATCTCTTCATCAATTATCTCCAAGGACGGGCCAGCCCGCTCGCAATATAAGTGTATTAGTTTGTCACACGACTTTGTCAACGTAGCTTTATCCGTCTCATTAAGATCCAACGATTCTTGCAAGTAAGACTCCATATCTTTGACTCCTGTTGTTATTTTCTGTTCTACCATTTGGCGCACTGCTATTTTAAGGCGCTGTGCTCCAAAACCGAAGTGTTGTGTTTCATATTCTTCATCAGTTCCACCAGTCCAGGGCTTTGTTTTGATCATTTTGTATTCAAATAATGCTTTTTAACAGTTAGGTACCTACCAAATTTATCAACAAGCAAAGTATTCAAACTCAAACGTTCCTCAGAATATGAATATGACAGTAACAGTGTTACTAACTCTTAAAAATATACCCCTAAAGCTGAAAACAAAAGCTCTTAACCTAACCTCCTAAAAAGACCTGTTAACATTTTTATAATATTCATTATTAAAGATATTCCAGATGTAATATCGTATTCTTCTGATTCTACATTTGGAAAATTATACATTTGGAATTAATGGGAATATGAATATGAAAGTCACAGTGTTACCAACTCTTAAAAATATTTAAAGCTGAAAACAATAAAATCTCCTAACCTAACCTACTAAAAATAACTATTTTAACATTTTTGTAATATTCATTCTTTATAAATAATTTGAAATGTAACATAATTTTCTTCAGATTCAAAATTTTTGAAATCACACATTTGGAAATTAAAACAAGACACGTAACACTTTCATGAATGTCTTCATTGTGCATTGTTAATATATAAAGAAGATAAATTTGTACTATCTAGATGTTCGCTAAGGTCCCAGGTCTACAGATTTATTTGGCTGGATTGGGTTATCTTAGGACCTATTACTAGTAAAGTAGTTACTATTACTAATAGATTGAAAAACATTCTTGAAATATAAAGCACCAAACATCACAACCCACTTATTTAATACTTAATTTGAAGGGCAAAACAACTAAGTTGATAACACTAGACAGTAATTGAAGCTTACAGTGCTGCCAACTCCTTGAAACATTTATCCCTAAAACTAAAGTCAAAACCTCAAAAGTTACACAATTATTACTTGGCAAACCCACTAAAAATTACGTATTACATAATATTCTTCATTCATGTATTATTACGATAGCCCAGCGGCGATAGCCCAGTGGCGTACGTAATGGACTGCTAAGACGAGGTCTCGAGTTCGATCCCCAGACTTTTCGTAGTTATCTGTGCATTAATAAATGTTAATTATCGCTCGCTTAATAATGTGCCCGGTAGATGGCAATAGGCTAGCCCCCTATTACATTGGGACCTTAACATAACTGGCGAATCGTGGGTGTGTAATACACCTCTGCCTACCCCTTCGCGGATATAGGGGTAGAGTTATGTTATGTTTTATTATTTTATTTTAAAGGTCCCAAAGCACCTTTTAGCAAATAAGATAATATTGTCGGAAGTTTACGCGAATGTCACACATTGAAATAAAACTATTTTTAACGGATTCTATCGCGATTAATTTGATGTTACTTTATGTTTTACATTGATCCCGACGTTTGCTTTTCAGCAGCCATGGTCACGTCAACGTCGGGATCAAGCCCGAAGTAAAAAACATCAAATAAATCACGATAGAATCCTTTAAAAATAGTTTTATTTCAAAATAAGATTATTTTATCATTTTTACTTTTTTTAAGTATCGATAATATTTATTAATTAGGGGTACACAGTGCTTTAATGATTTAAATGATTTCGAATACTAGATCTTCATCGTCGTCGTTAATTCCTGTGAGGCGAAGCCTGAAACGGTGCGGACACATAAAAAAGAGGTACTACTTTTAAAAAGCTAGATAAAATTGTGCCCCTATTAATACTATTTTAATTTTTTTTGTTGTTCTCTAATAATATCCAATAGAATATTTTATCACAAAATTTAGGGGAAAAGGCCAGAGTTGGCATCACTGGAAGCTTGTTGACAGCTTTGCTGAAAAAATAACAGACATCTTTGCCAGTTGCCACTTATATCTATGATCTTTGCTCAGTTGATGTTGTGTCAAATCATTTTCTGTACTCATGCGTTCATGAAAGATAATAAAAATGATATATTAGGTTTTTATGAAAATATTTGAAAAAAATAAAACGATTTTTTACATTTATTTTTTATATTTCTATTAATCAAACTGATTTATCTTTGCATCTTTGCCAAGTGCCAACGCAGCGGCAGTTTTTTGATGTCCCGACCGCTACTGCTAATTCAGCTGTAGATTGAATATATCGGAATACATAAACCAATAGTGTACTTTTATAATCCCCAGTAGAAAAAGTTAATATCATGAATGTTTTATTTATTATTTTATGAAGGGGTTAAGAGCTAAGGTGATTAATAAATTAGAATTTGTTAAGCGTCTTCTGTCGTTGACTGTACTTCAATAACTTTTTATTCAGAAAAAAATCATTTAGATATATAAATCCGGCTTTCACGGCCGGCGTTGCATGTAGAATATACTGCTTCAGGGCTGTTTGGCCGTGGTCCATCGGAAACTTGAATTCCAGACGTTTCGTCGATCACTGCGGTAGACATCTTCAGTGGTACAACTCGGGACGCCGTCGAGTGCGGAGAACCTTCCTCGGCGGCGAACTCACTGCGACTGATGTAGTGGCCCGAGACACTGGCGTATTTATAGGCGCAGTCGGAGGGGGGAAACAACGTAATCGGTAGTGATTGGTTGAGAGCTGCGCAACCGATGCGCTCGATCCTGATTGGTCGAGGCTAAGCAAGGGGGTGTGGCCTCCCGATACCGGGGATGGTGGTGGCTTCGTCATGTTTGAAGTGTGATGACGCGGGGCTCTTAGTGCTGGGTACCGATCTTTTTGGAGATGAAAACCTTCGTTTTTTCTATTAAAATTGTTGGGATGCATGAATATTTCGATGGCTTCTCGACATAGCCGTGAGAAGAAATGTGAAGTGGTAGCTAGAACCTTCGTGTTCTGAAATTTGATGGTATGATTACCATCCTCCTGGGTGTGTTCTGCAACCGCTGACTTGTCGACGCATTATTGTTATTTTACTTTATTTTACTTATTACAGATTTATTATTAGAAAATATTGTTGTTATGTTATTGTTATTATTTTTTATGAAATTAAATGTTTTTTTAAAATATTTATATTTGAGTTGATTGAATGAAAGGTAAATTGCGGTTTACGATTTATGACGTATTAAAAAAACTACTTACTAGATCTCGTTCAAACCAATTTATGTTAGTTTTTTCGTTCGTCAATTTTTTTTAGTTTTATCTTTCTCTCATTTTAAAGTTACAGGGGGGGGGGGGGACACATTTTACCACTTTGGAAGTGTCTCGATCTCGCACAAACTATTCAGTTTAGCAAAAAGTGATACTAGAAACCTCAATATCATTTTTGAAGACCTGTCCAAAGATACCCCAAAGGTACCTTATAGATAATCGCCTGTCTGATCCAAGAATCGGTTTGATGATGAATGAAAATATTTTTGAGTTTCAGTTCTAAGTATGGGGAACCCCCAAAATGTATTGTTTTTTTTTTCTATTTTTGTGAGAAAATCTTAATGTGGTTAGCATTTTCTTATAGTTTCGGAAAAAAGTAAATGAACGAATCTATATGGGTTCCGTTTTTTGCCATTTGGCTACGGAACCCTAAAGAGGGATTTCCGTAATGCGAGTGGAGGGCAGAGGGTATTCTGCTTCAATTCTAGTCTACGAATCGTACACCTTAGTCAAAATCTGTGACCTTGCCGTTCCGTAACAGTGACGTAGACATTACAATGGGTTAATGAACAGAAAGTAATTATCCAAGTTAATTTTGCCAATATTTTCCTGACTAACAAAACTTTCAAGCCCAACATTTTGACTAAGGTGTAGTACCTATTTGTAGAGAACTTAAGAGTAGAATTCACGTAGAACACTATACGCTATCATGAGATTTAAGTGTTAGGTTAGCAACTTGACTAGGGGTGTGTGTTGGGTAACCTCCTCGAGTGTCGCTCCGATTCCGATCCCGCTGCAGTCCGGGGGGAACGGAATCGGAGCGGCCGGTACACCCTGGGCGGCGGTCAATGGCTTCCCCTTCACCCCTTCATAGGGTTGGCATTGATCGTCGGCCAATACCCAACGTGGCGGGAACACATCGCTCTCCGTACTCCTCTGCTTTCAGAGGAGACAGGATGAGCGATGCTGTTAGTGGTGAGATGGCCCAGGGTCAGCCGGGGTGCGAGGGATATGCTCTATGGGTAACCTTACACCCCGGCGTCTGAAGACCCGAGACGGCGTGCGGTTTTAGTCGGTGCAAGCCCGACATAACCGCTCCCGCTAGCCGGCGGGGGGGTATCCGAAGGGATTTCCGCACGATAAAAAAAAAAAAAAAAAGTTAGCAACTTGACTCTCCATAGGATCTGATAACTTGTCTACAGTGCAAGCGAAGGACTCGACTTAGGGTTATTTAACATGAAATGTTTTTGATGGGATTTCATTTCTTTTTGTTAGTTGCTTATATACTTTTCGTAATGGTTTTTATTATTATGTTTATTTTATGTACCTTTTCAGGGTTCTGTACCTTAATAGGAAAAACTAAACCCTTAACAAAAGCCATCTTAAGTTTGTCCTTCAATCCAGTTGTATACGGAACCCTCAGTGCGTGAGTCCAATCGCACTTAACGGTTTTTTAGATTGTATTTATACACATGTAACCAACATTCTAAATACCAATTTTGCTGTTCCTAGCTTTAAAATTGCCAAAGTTCCGTACCAACTTTCATCCCCCTATTTTAAGGGTAGGGGGGCAAAATGTACTTTTCATTTATTTACTTTCTTAACAAGCCTTACATTGTGTTGAAACGTTACTATAGTCTAACTTATTCTAAACACCCGGAGTAAATGTTCATAAAAATAATGACTAAATGAGTACAATACATTAATTGTCATAATTACTTCTTAACTTTTATGTTGTCTGTGTGTTAATCCTAGCTCGCATACCAAATTTCTGCGACATCAGGAAGTACCCTTACAGTATTGCTGATCATCAGTCCGTGAGTGAGTTGATTTCTGAAGTATAATAGCTATACATTTGAAACATGTTCAGTTTAATAAGTATAACTACTCTATTAACATCATATCCTGAGAATTTGGACTTTCTAGCACTGTCCAGACCAAATCTATAAGGGTAAAAAATATGGCGAAACGCTTCGACAAAGACTATTTTACGAGATATGCTTGCTGGTTAGTCCAGTGAAACTAGGGTTCTCACACTTATCAGTCTTACCACACATCACCCCAACAGCGGCCCTACCTACCGGTTGCATCCAGAGTTTTTTTTAGTTTCCAGACGGGATCCGCTTTCGGATTCGAAATATGAAATTTCAAGTTTTCAAGGTCTACCTGTTCCTAGTTCACCTAACATAACATAAAGCACTGGCTTCGGTGGCAACCAGCAACGAATAGGTAGGTACGCGACGGTGCCCTTAGGTGCTATGACAAAAATTCAGTAATAGCACAGATTACATAGTAAATTTACACGGTGAATGGTTTAGTCTACTTATTAGCAATCTCATTAGGATTTCGTTTTATTTTACTATAATTGCATTATCAGTACTTATCACTTTCATTTGCTATTTTTTTTAATGTTTTCAACAACGTCTACCCCTTTTTGATCGATTTCGATTGGGCTATTAATACATTGGGTCCCACGAAATTATTAATGTAGATTGAATGAAATTGCAATGAAAGAAAGATTCATTTTGATTTTAAAAACAATTGAAACTGCATTCTAATTTTAAGCGTTAAGTTCAGAATACATCAAGGTATTTATTTTTGCAGTTTCGATACCATTCATTTAACAGGCCGGATGAGGTGATGTGTTGCATTCATTTTACATTGACAATTCGTTCGAAATAGATAGAGAAATATGTAGGTAACCTCGAAATCAATTCTGCCCGATTTCTTGTTATAATAGCGTGATTAGGTATATTCATTTTAGGGTGCTTGGTTGGGGACCTCTACGCGGTGCACCCTGGGCAACGGAGACAGCAGCGCCTCTCTCCTAGGGCGGGAGAGACGACCTACGGCAAACTCCGACCGAGGCGAGGACGGCCCTGTTGAGGGCTGTTCGGAAGCTTTCCACGTGTCCCTCTGATTAGCAGATGGCACAGTGGAGAGCAAATAAGGGGGCCATCACAAAACCGGAGATGGCCCGGGGTCAGTCGGGGTGCGAGGGATAATATATGCTCTATGAGTAACCTTACACACCGGCGTCTTAAGACCCGAGACGGCGTGCGGTTTTAGTCGGTTCAAGCCCGACATAACCGCCCCCGCTGGCCGGCGGGGGGGTATCCGAAGGGATTTCCGCACGAAGAAAAAAAGAGGTATACTCATTTTGAAATGTTTATGCGTGTCTAATCAATTATGTTTTATATGTGGATAACTCTACGGAGTTTCGAGATTTTACATTTTACTGGTTTCTACTACTACTTTCAGGTATAGTGGTATATGAATTATAGTCCGGATTTTGACCATGTCTGAGTTCTGCTGAACTACAAAATTTCGTATAGATCTAAATGTAATAATAAAGTTGTCATCAATAATAATTTAGACCGATTTTGCCCTACTGCTCCTATCATACCTATAATAGAGTGATGATATATAGCGCAGTTTATGACCATGCCCTAGAAGAATGTTCATGCAAAGATTCAGCCAAATCTGTTCAGCAGTTTTCAATTGATGGTCGGACATCGATAATAAAAAGCAGACAAATGGACAAGACAATAATTCTAAAAATCACATTTTCGGCTTCGGTATCGCGCCTAGAACACACATCTATTATTTTTTTGGAAAAATATTCAATATACAGTTTTCACCTCATTACGATTTTATTATACCTTATATATAGATAATCGCCTGTCTGCTCCAAGAATCGAACCCACCAGATGGTGAAAAAAACACCTTTAATTTTACTGTACCGATCGAAAGGCAAAGTCGTAAGGATTTCCTTCTTAATAACATATAGCACCCTGAAAATAAATGAAAAACGTGAAATTTCACATTACACGGACCCTGGGATCCGCTGCTACGTGTACTCGATTGTCAAATGTATTACTTACTAGCTATTGCTCGCGGCTTCTCCCGCCCCTGTGCCAAATTTACGCCAGATCCGTTCAGCCGTTGAAGCGTGATTGCGGAACAAACATCCTGAGATCCAAACCTCTTCACAAAGGAGAATGGGCACTTCTGGGCTATCGGCGGCCATTAATGAAATTAGTTCCTAATGAAAGTAGTGATAATTGGGAACAACTTTTACTATGAACATTTCACTGTAAAAAGTATACCATCAAAAACAAAATTTGTAGAAAAATCCAATTCTCGCAACTCAGTTATATATACCGTAAAAAATTGTGAAATGCATGTAATATTAAGTCGGTTAATTTATTCAGTCCCTACTTAAGGGACTCTTAAGTCTTAAGTTATTTCGTAGTTAGCTAACCTAACAACAACTTATAGTGAAAATATCAGTATTAAAAATCGTTAATGTTTAAAACATAACATAACTAAAATAGAATTTGATATGAAATAAAATAGAACATGAAGTGAGATATATTGTGTTTTCATGACTACATGAAAACACAATATATCTCACAAGTGATATATATTGTTAAGTGCGATTGCCAAGTTAATTATATTAAAAAAAAAGTTAGGGTTCCGCGCAATAGAGTTAAAACCCTAAAAATCTAAATCCACGCGGACGAAGTCGCGGGCACAGCTAGTACTATTATAAAATTACAAATTTGGTGTTTGTACATAGGAGTTATTTTAAAAAAATACTGGGGTTATGTTAAATGAACGTTTCTAAACACCAAAATAATATTTTTCGAATTCTTGTCTGTTTGTTCGAGATGGACGCAAAAACTATCACAATCACACTTCTAATCTGCCGCATGTTTGATTGCAATTTCATTAAGTAGTACCGGAGATATGACGAAAAAACGAAAACCAACCTCCGAGCGGGCGAAGCCGCGGGCACCAGCTAGTGAATAATTATAACGTTTATTAATTTAAAGATTTTGAAACACCCAAAATATGCTATAGCTATTTACACCGGAGGTATCGCTAAATCAACCTAGCTTCAGGTATTATAATACTAGCTGTTTTAAACACAACTCCACCCGCGTTAAAATGAAATACTGTGCCCACTTCTGCGTCCCACAGAATCCTAATCCCGCAATAAATAGCCAATGTGATATTCCAGACTATAATCAATCTCTGTGTTAACTTTGACCCTGGTCCGTTCAGTTGTTTTTGCGTGAAACAGTCAAACAAACACCCATCTGATCTATCTATAATTCTATACGTCATCCATGTTTACAAACTTTTACAGTTTTAATATTAGTAGGATTGAATTAACTCAACTCAACAATAATGAGGTTTTATCTACGATATTAGATTTTATTTTATTTTTTGGTGGCATTATAAGAACACCTGTGCATTCGCTATGGGTAGTTGGAGCCCTAAAAGGTTCGACAAGTTCGATATCGCCAGTGGGTTGCGGAGGTTAGATGGCAGCAGCGGAAAATATCGAAGTTCGGCCGTTTCGTAGTGAGACTAAGCCGACTCCAAATAAGTAGTTACAAGACTCGGATGATGATTAAAAGATTTTATTTAAGTACAAATAATGGCAATGACCTCAAGAGGTAGAAAAGCAGTTTACAAAATGACCAGTGTTCATGAATCGTGATCCTTCTTACAACTTTAGGACTTTTTCAGCATATGCCGTGCACTTGAATCTTCTTTGCTTTTTACCTTTGGTTATATCTGCACCTTGATAAACACTCTTAAAAAAGCTGAATAAAATACTTACCTACTTAATGCCTATTAATCGAATTAAAAAATTACTTAATCCGTAGCGCTTGAATCGCTATCAGACACGATGACAACAACCGTGTAGAGAACGAACGCTGCGTGTCACGTCACGTTGTTCCATTCTCTCGTACCAACGTAACTGTTTTGCGGATCGCAATTCGCTTCAATTCAGTTCAATTCGTTCAGTATCAGTAATATCGCGGCATTCGTACTGTGTCGACGTGTTTTGTGACGTCACAACAATAACATAACCTCTTTACTGTTATCGCGTAACTTTCACTCGACAGTTTGTGAAAAAAATCAACACAGATTTAATTATATTACATCTGGGAGTAAAATTATTTCATAAAACTTTCTAGTTGCTCGGTCACGTACACGTGTGAAACCAGTGTTTACATTATTTGCCATTGCTTAGTGTTCGGTTTACAGTTTTGTGTTTTGACCGTGAACTTGTTGCTTTGAACTGCGTCTGTGTGGTAAGTAAGAACTAATAGGTACCTACTGAAATATCATTAACTTGTATGTCATTACTCATTAGTGTAGTGATGTAAAAGACTTAAAGACTTATTACACTTTTATTTTTATTGTAGGCAGTTGTGTAAATTTCTTTCGTATTCATATTCAAACGTAGTTCCCATTATTTAATAGGTTTAAGTAGTTTAATTGAGTATTTCCTACGTATAGGCAGTTGTGTAATAATTTGTTAAAAAAACCTTAGCTAATCTTTACAGAGTTCGGACAAAATTTCCTGATGTTATGAATGTTATGATGTTGTAGATGCATTCAAAATTTACTGCCGAATCATCCTCCGAGCCTTTTACGAACTGAGTTGGGGTCGGCTTTTTCAGTCTAACTACGAATGCCATCTGACCTCCACAACTCCACAGCCTACTGTCGAATTTAGTAAAAAAATTTGAATGCAAATTATGATGATATACCTACTTATCGTGTACCTAATCGTATTTTACTTTTTTATGGAGATCTTAATACTGGATACTAGTACTACTATAGATCAATCTAAATGTAATAAAATAAGTAGAGTAGGTTCATTAATAAGTCACGTCACAATTGGATACGTTACAAATGTAACCTTTAACTAAGAAATTTAGTTTTTTAACTGCAGTATTCATTTTTATATAAAAGTGATAATGTGAAACTAAGTTCCTACCTCCTTGACCTTGAAAAAGTGTGATGTGATGTCTACCTTTTATTTATTTAATTTATTGACGTAACTACCTATTAAGTATAGGTTTTTGTTAAATATTTTGCCTGTGGTTTAAACCAACTAGTGCCGCGTATTATTATACCTAATTGTTACAATGATAGCTATTAAGCAAAAAACGCCAATTCGTTAAATGAGCGAATAAGGTTGCTTATCGTGGCTTATTCCCAAGGCCACCACTAATCTGCCGCTCCTGTTGGTCGATGGGACAAAAATGTTAATTTGACCCCAAACACCCGCAGGGTGGGTGTTCTTGAAGGATCCCCTCCCAATAGGGGAGGCCTCTCAACCATAAAAGGGTGGGGATTCCCTTTTGGCGTTGGTGGGTCGAACCTCGGCCTGGGTTGTTGCTGAAAAAACTGAGCTGTCCCAAGTCCACCTTTAAAATAAGGTATGGACGCGTATTCCGACCTCGGCCTCGGATGATGCCTAAATATTTGGCCTGCCTAAGCGTGAAACCCGAGGCGAGCAGTACCCTCCACTTATATTCGAGGTGTTATCGAACTTCGGGCAGCACCTGTGGGAATTATAGATTCAACGTTTCTATTTTGAGATTTCTATGCCCAAACAAGTCCCTCCGACAGAGGAATTAAGGTGGCTATCAGTTCGAACGCCACGCCAGAGAAGATATCCGACGACCTACTAGAGCTGGGATACGACTCCGAATATACATGTCTTATTCGGGGTCGCAGTGACCGACTCGAATCTATATTTCTGACGATTGTCAAGAAGACCAGATACACTATCCCAGGTATTTTTGTAATCAAGGAGCTTCTCGGCATACCTACCTAGGATCAACGTCGAAATTTGAAAAGAAACTTGAAACGAAGGTCCAATGCCACCTTTGTCAGCAGTTCCGCCACAGCAGTCATCACTGCTTTTGGACGCAGGCCCGTGGGTGATGCAGGCTGGTGAGCAGAACAACTGATATGATTACCGGTACAACAAAAGTAAAGTACTCAGAATTAAAGTTTGAGTTTGCAGTTGTAAATCGCAGCATATTGTCATTTATACCGCATTTATCGTAATTGTTACTATGACATACCCAATTATTCGGATTATTCTCTAAAACCATTTATAGGAGTCACCACTTGAACAGAAGAATATAATATAGTACGTAATTATATGTTAAAGACGGACAGACAGAAAAGTTGAAAAACATTGTTTTGTTGTAACTACCTACTGTTTATATACATTCATATGCCTTAATTGAAAAGCCTTTTAAGTTTACAAACACTTTACACGAATTAAGTCATTGAGATTTATGATTGTTAGATTTATACAGGTTTTGACATTATAAATTACACCTACGTGTGAAATTCTAAACACGTTTCTTTACATTTTGATTTTAGTCTGTTCTAAATAGTATCACAGATATAGTTGGTACGTATACTTACATCGATGAATTATACATGTATCAACTAGAATATAATTCTGGTATTATTAAGGTACTTGCCATTCGACCTTTCAACAAGTATAGAATCTAGTAACCATAAGTTAAACTAGTTATTATTTCATTAAGGCTTTGAATTTTTGTTCACTGAGTACCTATTTCACATAACTCCATGTTAATGAATGGGCTTAGAAAATCGTAGTAACTTCGTCTGAGACAGAATGTGAGCGTAGCTTAGCACGCCGTGGGGCAATCGATACTGCAGTACTTGCATTGGCCATTTTAGTACACTCAACAGCGAGTAAGCCATTATATATAAAATGGCTTTATTGCATTTGATAAGAGCCACGGAAAAATAAGTAATAACGCACAATGTAAATAACGATCGGGCAGCCCGGGGTCATACACGAGATCCATTTTTCATTCACTTGAAACTTTTACGCAATGAATTCATGAATAATCTCAACGGTAAGCCAAAAAGTTGAAGCATAACTTTGGAACCGCAATAAAATATGCTAGGAAATATATACATGTAATAGGTTTTATAACATGAATAAAAGTCAGTTATCAACACTCGTCTATATAATGTTATGTCGTTGATTAATAAAACTTAAAAAGGAGGCCGATGGGGAATTATGTTAAATCACCTATTCACCATTGCCAGCTATGGTAAGATTATAAAATAAAGTATTGTAAGATCGGATTGTAAAAATAAACATTACATATAATGTTTTATACATTTTCCTATTACATACATATTACCTATGGAGATAAAACGTTTATTTTATCTGTACATAATACCTTACGACCCTGAATGTGGTAAATAAACTAGGTCGAACGAATATTTCTTACAGCTTGACCAATAAATGTCAAGAAATTACGTGAGGATCTCTATAGATCTTAATCACACCTACACATAAGTGATTTAATACCCACAAGGCTATCGTGTCTTCCTTTTAAGCTGTAGGTTGCAATCAACCCAACGGTTATCCCGCTTGCATCCAAAGCTTGCATTTTGCAGCTCGGGCATTCCTACGCTTTCTTCTCCTGATGTAACTTTTTTGGTTATGGAAGCCTCCGGAAGGGAAGCCTGCGCCAGGGCCTCCTCCATTAATCAGAAGGCTTATCGGCTCGCAGCCCGCAGGTGAGGTTAGCTAAGGCCCCGAAGATCTTGGGGGTTTCATCTGCGTATGTGAAGAACTGTGGGAATACTGTTTATTTTTTAAATCAATTATTGAGGAATCTCTGTGTGCTCACAGACTTTACAAGCAATGGACAGAAAAAATCAACAAGTTTTTCTATTGAAAAAATGAATTTATGTATGTTTATAAGTAAGTGTTCTACAATTCCTTATGCAAGCTATGTTAAGTTACCCAAACTTAGCATAGCTTGTAAGTAGACATTCTAGTTTAGCTTAGCCACTCGTAGAATGTCTACCTAGATGGCACTGTGTAGTATGTTGTATGTCATAGAGTATTTATTTAATATGCTTCTGACTTCATTCATATTATTTTGATGGAATATTTATTACAAAGCAAGCTTCTACTTAAGTAGACATAAATCACATTCATTCAATGCAATATCCTAGACAATAAGTTCCTTTGTGATGAATTTTCTCGTTGCCCTCATTTCGATAACGGACTCAATTTTATTAAAAGTCAATATTGTGTAAATTGTCTAAGAATAATGTATGTCTTGTATTTTGTCTTAAGGCTTTTATTTATGACTAGCTGTGCCCGCAACTTCATCCACGTGAACTCGTCTTTTTCATTGAGTCAATGGCTAATAATCTTATTCTTCTTGCTAAATTTTGTCGGCCCAATAATTGGCCATAGACACAGCGTTGTCCGTTGTCGACATAGGTCCTCGATAGTATATAGGTGGAGGGGCACGTGAACTGAAACCTGTGTTGTAATTATTTTTTGCGCAGAACCTAAAATACCAATAATTATCCCAATTGTTTTACTAAAATACCAATAATTATCCCAAGTTACGCTATCGGCTATCTGCCAGAAAGTGATTTATTACTAAAAATGACCCGACAACCTAATCCGGTACCGGGTTAGGTTAGGAAAAGCAACATTTTATTAAAAATATTCTTAACCTGACCCGATAACCTAGGTTACCGAAAACGGGTGTTTCGGTAAGTATCTGTGGCGCATCCACCGGGAGACAACGCCGCAATGCCAGCACTGCGAGGATCCTGGCGAAGACACGGCGCTCCACACGTTGGTGGAGTGCCCTGCGTGGGTGAGTCAACGCCGGGATCTCGTTGCGGTCCTGGGCGTGGACGTTCTCTCGTTGGAGACCATGGTGAGGGCCGTGGTCTCCGACGGGAGCAAGTGGCACGCCGCCGCCTCTTTCTGCGAGCAGGTAATGCGCGCGAAAGAGACGGCGGAGAGGGAGCGGGAGAGAACCCTGCCCCCCGAGTTTCGTAGTTGTGCGAGTCTGCGGCGTCCTCGCCGCAGACTCGTCTACGCCCGAGATTACAGACCTCCATGATCGGGGCCTGAGGACGGCAGTTGGCCGACTCGCCGTCCTTACAGAAGCAGGCCGTGGCGGAGGCGGACACTAGGGAAGGACACCGTGCGGTTTTAGTCGAGACACGACATAACCACCCCCGCTGGCCTGCGGGGGGTATCCGAAGGGATTTCCGCACGTAAAAAAAGAAATAACCCGATAACCTAACCCGGCAAAATCACGCCCAAGTCAACCCAGTCACTTCTGAGATTAGCCGGAACAGACAGACACACGTAAAAGTTAAAAATAAGTGATTTTTGGTAAAGGTACCGTGTACATTACAAACGAATAATTCAATTTTATTTATTTGTATGGAAGATATTATAATTAAAGAGATATAATTGATGAGAGGTTAACAGTGAAGTACTAGATGTTATCAGAAGTCTTGCATGAGA
The DNA here is from genome assembly GCA_946251805.1 of Cybosia mesomella. Taxonomy (NCBI): domain Eukaryota; kingdom Metazoa; phylum Arthropoda; class Insecta; order Lepidoptera; family Erebidae; genus Cybosia; species Cybosia mesomella. The sequence continues at coordinate 10,833,302 of OX276406.1, forward strand.
AAAAGTGAAGACGGTATTCCATTAAATAATATCCGAAACGATTATGAGCACCCCTATCTCTAATGTATTTGCCCATTATTATAAATTCCGTAATCCCGGTTATTGAGATTAAGTCACGGACCTACGCTGGGTTCAGAATACCGAAACCCCTTATCATGTCCTCGACCACTTGATTGCTTTTCGGCTCTCGCACTGTACCCTAATAAACCTAGCTATTTACAATTAATGTTCTCTAATTATACAGGTAACATTCTCAGATTTTGACTATCATCTTTTTTTTTCGTGCGGAAATTCCTTCGGATACCCCCCCCCCCACCGCCGGCCAGCGGGGGCGGTTATGTCGGGCTTGAAACGACTAACACCGCACGCCGTCTCGGGTCTTAAGACGCCGGAGCACCGAGGTGCGTTGATGTGCTTCTACGGTAATTACATCACCTGACAGCCAGTAGAAAGTGGTTGCAAAATAATTGCGAACTTGATCATGAACTCGCTATGTGACAAGGCTAGCCTGACTTAGTTTGTATTTTCGGCATTATCTAAATGGCGGTAGCACCTCGGTGCTCCGGCGTCTTATAATTTCATAATTCAAGACTGCAAGTTTTGAAATTTTGCTAGTTAATTGTTGTGCTTTGGATAGAAAGCAAAAACGTGGTGATAAATAATTATTGTAACGGATATGATTCACAAAATCTTTGAGTTATGTGAGTGGAAAATTCGATTAATAGTTCCTTAAAGGAAACGAAGCCTATTAATTTTATTTTCTAATAGGTACCCTTCCATTGGGGTGTGTGTTGGGTAACCTCCTCGAGTGTCGCTCCGATTCCGATCCCGCTGCAGTCCGGGGGGAGCGGAATCGGAGCGGCCGGTACACCCTGGGCGGCGGTCAATGGCTTCCCCTTCACCCCTTCATAGGGTTGGCATTGATCGTCGGCCAATACCCAACGTGGCGGGAACACATCGCTCTCCGTACTCCTCTGCTTTCAGAGGAGACCGGATGAGCGATGCTGTTAGTGGTGAGATGGCCCAGGGTCAGCCGGGGTGCGAGGGATATGCTCTATGGGTAACCTTACACCCCGGCGTCTGAAGACCCGAGACGGCGTGCGGTTTTAGTCGGTGCAAGCCCGACATAACCGCCCCCGCTGGCCGGCGGGGGGGTATCCGAAGGGATTTCCGCACGATAAAAAAAAAAGAAAAAAAAAGTACCCTTCCATTTTTTCGTGCGGGAATCCCTTCGTATACCCCCGCGCCGGCCAGCGTGGGCGGTTATGTCGGGCTTGCACCGACTAAAACCGCACGCCGTCTCGGGTCTTCAGACGCCGGGGTGTAAGGTTACCCATAGAGCATATCCCTCGCACCCCGGCTGACCCTGGGCCATCTCACCACTAACAGCATCGCTCATCCGGTCTCCTCTGAAAGCAGAGGAGTACGGAGAGCGATGTGTTCCCGCCACGTTGGGTATTGGCCGACGATCAATGCCAACCCTATGAAGGGGTGAAGGGGAAGCCATTGACCGCCGCCCAGGGTGTACCGGCCGCTCCGATTCCGCTCCCCCCGGACTGCAGCGGGATCGGAATCGGAGCGACACTCGAGGAGGTTACCCAACACACACCCCAATGGAAGGGTACCTATTAGAAAATAAAATTAATAGGCTTCGTTTCCTTTAAGGAACTATTAATCGAATTTTCCACTCACATAACTCAAAGATTTTGTGAATCATATCCGTTACAATAATTATTTATCACCACGTTTTTGCTTTCTATCCAAAGCACAACAATTAACTAGCAAAATTTCAAAACTTGCAGTCTTGAATTATGAAGTGCCAGTCAAGTCATCCATTCTTGGAAAATGGCTTACCCAACTGCGTCAGCCTGCACACTACCAGGCTGTACCTGGAGATGTGCAAGCTGCCGCATGTGGCCTCATGTGGCCTCATGTCTACCTAAATGACATCATCCGGCCGTCTTTTGCTATCGTTTCGTTGATAATATGCTACTATTCTTGCCAGTTCACGCAAATTTATTATTGCAATTGTCGTCCGTGTTTTACATATAATGTAAAAAATTGCGAAAATGTCAGATAACTTCAGAGTACTTCATGATCAAAAAGCTCTATTGGAGGTCAAAAAATCCATTGTTTTAAAAAATAAAAAGCGGCCAAGTGCGAGTCAGACTCGCCCATTAAGGGCAGCCAGTACGGCCAGGGCGCCAGGGCGCCGTAGCAGCATGTAACATAATAATGTTTTTTTTTATTTTTTTATTTTAGTTGATTGAATGAAAGGTATAAATTGCGGTTTACGATTTATGACGTATTAAAAAAAAACGACTTACTAGATCTCGTTCAAACCAATTTTCGTTGGAAGTTTACATGGTAATGTATATCATATATTTTTTTTAGTTTTATCGTTCTCTTATTTTAGAAGTTACAGGGGGCCCCCCCCACACACACACATTTTACCACTTTGTAAGTGTCTCTCGCGCAAAGTATTCAGTTTAGAAAAAAAATATATTAGAAACCTCAATACCATTTTTAAAGACCTATCCATAGATACCACACACGTATGGGTTTGATAAAAAAAATGAGTTTCAGTTCTATGTATGGGGACCCCCAAAATTTATTGTTATTTTTCTATTTTTGTTTGAAAATCTTAATGCGGTTCACATAATACATCTACTTGCCAAGTTATAAGAACTATGCTGTTGACATAGTTCTTATAGTTTCGGAAAAAAGTGGCTGTGACATACGGACGGACAGACAGACAGACATGACGAATCTATAAGGGTTCAGTTTTTTGCCATCTGGCAACGGAACCCTAAAAATGTGAGACGACATTAACCCCAATCTCCTGAAATAGGTCTCTATTCTTTGTTATTCTTCTCTAATTACAACGTTTTAAAACGTACTTGAGAGTAAACCAGTGAATACTCAATAAACGTTTGACACATATTATATCACAACAGTCATTATGTTAAATATATTTCCAGTTAGCCTTGCCAAATTCGAAATAGTCCATAGCTACGAATAATGTATACATTATTTTAAATATACATTATTCGTAGGTCCATTAGGCATGAGAAGTCTGTCGTTTTTGAAGTGTTTGAAATAGCTGTACTTTTATTAGTTATGTTTATCTATTCTTTGATACTTATGTTGTAAATAGATTGTGCACGACACAAATAGACCATAGACACATGTGCCAGTGACACGTAGATTAAGTAAGCGTGAATATAATGAATAAATTATGAAAATGTTAGATTTACGTAAATTAAAACGTAATTATGTAATAACTTTGATATTAAGCTAAGATAAATAGCTTACTACTGTTAGGAGTTAGTTTTCTGAGTAATTAAGTATGTTAGAGCCAAATTTAATAAAGAAAGTACATTCCCCGAAAAGCATAATTGTAAATATAATTACGTAAATGCATTACTCAGAATCTAACATAACTTCGTATAAATAGGAAATACGACTTTGTATATTAGTATGTAAGTTTAATTACACCCCGCGACTACCTCCCACACCGTAAGAAGCGAATATGCGCTCCCCCGGCTGGTGCCATTTTATTATATAGTAGCTCGCGGGAGGCAAGGCCGACTCACCCCAACCCTCTAGTGGTTGAGGCTGTAAACTACACACCGAGTTTAATTTCACGCACGCGGAGACCTAGACACGCTCTCGGAGAGCCCGATGATGCAATAACACTCGCTCAACGAAGAGCCTACACAGCTCGCGGAGCTACACAAAATAAACCGCGGTTCCGTCTTCGCCGACGAGGGCGGAACACGCGCCGCGCTTTGTTCGTAAATGTGGGCCTAGGTCGCCCCAGTATTAATCCAGCAGCAGCCCAAGCCGAGGCCGCCCCAACTGGGGACCCTTGAGGCGTGTTGCTTAAAATCAACTTTCGGCTGAGAGCCCTATGCGCTCGCCACACTGTTCGCGTAAGGTTGTAGAGGCCTGTCGGCCAACAACCCACACCGCACACAAAAAAAAAAAAAAAAAATCCGCCCGTCATTCAGTAACCCGACGTCGCACGGTACAGATGTAAGTACCTATCGTCGTGCAAGTCTTATCTCTACCTATGTACATATATGCTATGTAATTAATATGTAAAACATAAGTTTTATAAATAAATGGAAATGCGGAGGTGAGGTAATTTGGATCGCGGGCCAGCACTACAAAAGACTATAAAAGCAGGGACCATTTGGTAGGAAATTATGGACATTGGACATTGGGCAATTGAACATGGAATTGGACATGGAGCAACAAGTAGACAACAAGAGTCTCTCAAGGAACTAGGAAGCTCAACAGGAAGTAGTAGATCAAGAGTAGTGCTGGGCCAAGTACATCCGATGCCTCACTGACGTCAATGAAGTCCACCCATCCAAGTGTTTCATTCTTCGACTCAACATCGTCAAATACAGTCCACTGAAGGCGACCGCGAAGTAGTGGCAGTCTATTTGGAACCTTATCAGGTCATAGTCTGTTACGAACCACGGTCCTTAACATAGATCGTCTACTGGATCATGGTGCTCTGATTTGTTTAGACATATTTCACATTGGTTGCTAAATATAATGACAAAATATTTACAACTCTAACAAAAACTTTCTTGGTAATGTCATTCACAAGGAGTTGGAAGCATGGAATTGGTAATAAATGGACCTATGTTCAATTGTGAATAGCAACAGGCTGATTGATTGATGATATTAATTAAAGTAATTCGAGCCTACTATATATACACCACCTTCATTTAGTTGTTCCGTACTAGCCAAATTTCTTTTCGACTTTGGCCAAAGTAGGCTCAGGGCTAAAACTCATACAGGGAATCTCTCAGAGACCTATGATTAGCAATGAACGTCCTATGGCTAAAGTGCCACGGATCAAGTTAGCGATACTTATGATCTTAACTATGTACATTGTCATCAATTTGTCTACTAACTGCTTATGAGTACTTTTATTTTGAAAGACTTATATTAACGCGGGACATACATTATTAACCCGTCTCACGAAGTCAGTTGTGTAATGGGTGGAGTTTGGAACAATAACCTTTTGATTATCTACAATACCTACCTATATGTTTTACCTATGCCGTTCCACCACTTAGGTCATTCACTATGTGGCTTTAATGACAGTAGTTAGTAAAACAAAAAAACAGTGCCGGGTCTCAGGTAGGTGAGTTAGCCGAGCATTCCAGTGGTATTGGACTCCATTCCATTCTATAACACGTTATTATTAGAAACTAAAACGACTTTATTCAGGTATTTATTTTCTCTAGTTTCGCCTCTACCCATGAAAAGTTAGGAGGCTTATGATATGCCAATGGATAACGACTGTAGTAAAACATGGTACCAAAGCGTGACAATATTAGTTTGTTTTTTACGGCGTAATTTCCTTCAACTAGCCATCTGTTATAAACCAGTTTTATAGCAGATGATTAAGTAGTTCCGTAATCATTATTGCAGTTGTAACATCTTATGTCATGATCGTTGTTAAATTATCGACCCTTTTTATCGCTTATCATCATATAACTATAAAACTAAACAAACAATATACATTTTTTTTCGTGCGGATACCAGGCCAGCGGGGGCGTTCATGTCAGGTTTGAACCGACTAAAACCGCACGCCTTCTCGAGTCTTCAGACGCCGGGTATAAGGTTGCCCATAAAGCATATCCCTCGCACCCCGACTGACCCTGGGCCTGGGCAGATGCCCCCCTCGGGTTTGGGAACCACGCCACGGTGTTCCCGTCTTGCCCAGTTTGGGGGAGGGGCGCTAATCGCCCCGCCGTCCCGGACTGCTTGTGCTGGGGTGACAGGCGGCCTCACCTGCCACCCTCAGGCCAGCGCTCATGGTGGACGGAGGTTGTTAAGCGACCTCTGGCACCTGAGTCGCCTGCGACGCGCGGCGAACATATTGCGGGCTCGGTGGGCCGGCAGACTTCTAAATCTGTCCCGGGCGCACTCCGCCATCTCCTTCTCGAGCATTACATGCTCGCAGAAGGAGGTGGCATCGCAGCTACCGAACGGATGAACCGATTTTGATACAAATTTTGTTCAAAAGCCGATATGATCGTGATGTTTCTTAGCTATAAATAAATTTGTGTCGGGGTTTTTTATTTTTGAATTAATGTTATTACCAATTAAAGTCATGGAGTAAAATGTATTAATGCAGTTGAAATTGCATTGGACGCATTTATATTTAGCGGTTACATAATGGCTGCGGTTTCAGATGTGAATGAGTGGTTGCCGGTTCCAACACCACCCATTAATCAGTTAACCCACTAGTGAGATAAATAACCTAGTAGTATTAGAACCACTTAAAATGACGCTTGCATGAGTACCTGTACCTGTGCACCACTCTAGTTGACAAACTTATAATGACGAAGACCTTCATTTCATTCGCATCGAAGTTTAATTTTTATTGTTGCCGTTTTAAAATAACTCCATACCATGAGAATTTACTTTGTTATTAAACTAACTTGAAGTTATTATACTAAAATTAAAAATAATATAACAAAAAATTTACATATTTTAAAATTAACGATAAAGTTATAATTTACTAACTGTTGCCCGCGGCTTCTCCCGCGTGGAATTCTGTTTAAATTCCCGCTACGTAAATATTTATAAAAATAGAGCACAGCGGTATCTTCAATCTCAAATTTGAGGAGCACAACTGAACCCTACAGAAAATGAATCCCAGAAACAATCTTATGCTATATGCTTATGCTTTACGGTCTGCAGAGCTCAATAAGATAAACGAAATTCCTTACACCTGCGCATAATATTTTTTACTTGTGCTGCCAGTAGAGACTTACTTTTTGTACATTTTTGGGTTCATGTGTAATAATAGGGATGCTCTAATGCCATTCACGTGGCAAGCTTAAAGAACCTCTCTTTGCGCTGTAGATAGAGAACGCTGGATCACTTTAGTCTGAGTGCGTTGGACCACGCAACCCGTCGTCTAAACAAATCTGGTTCGAAACATTAATCGGGTCGGGAGGCCCCAGCCAAGATGACCGATGCCACCTGCTGTCAATTCAGGATTCAATAATGTCTAGTCAGTTCTTAAAACTCATAAAAGTACAGGTATATAGTTTTTCAATCTTTTCTTATTGCCAACATTAATACATCCAATGTCCTAATAACCATAATATCATCCGAACGGGTGTTATTATGTTGTATGAAATTTCATCATAACACTCCTTTCGCTTTTTCAATCTCTTCCGCGCAAAGGGTTACTCATCAGACAGCCAAATTCTTACCGCTCGATGCGTGGAATCTGTATGAGTTTCATAAAAAGAACTGTCATTCACGCGCGTTGCATTGCCTACCACAGCGGCGGCGCGCCGTAAAAAAAAATTAAAGCTTATTCGTTCGAACTCGAATTCCCGCTATTTTTCTTCGCTGTTATTTTTACAAATTGTTTTGTTTACTTACGAAAGGACACATCATGGGTGTAGATAAAGTCTTGTATGCAACTGTATAATTAGGTATTAAAACACTCATGTGATAGGTACTATTATCACACTCAGCTTCGCTTCGTGTGATAAACCCACATTCATGTTTTAATACCCCTCATTATACCACAGTTGCATAAATAACTATTTGGAAGCGGGAAGTGATTCTCATCACTATAAGCAAAAATTAACAATGCTCACAGCGAGGCAAATATAATTTAATTAATTTACACTTTAAGTAATTCTAGAGTCACCAACCTAGTAATCAGTTTATCAATGTGCGATTGTAGAAAAAGTAAAGAATTCAGAGATTTGGACTCGAGCCAAACAAACTTTTTGAAATTATCAGGGCATTGACAGTAACGTTATATGAAAACTAAAGAACATTTCTTTAAGCATAAATTTCAATCTGCCGATATACTCGTATTATTGTCCCATAAATGGCGAACGAAGAAGAGTGCTAATTCGAAGTTTATGTCTTACGATGCTTACAGCCATTTCATAAACTGACCTAAAATAAACTTTAATGCACGGTCACACTTGCTGCAATCTAAATAGTTTAAACAACCGCTCAATTGCGAGTCGGCATGGTCTGAGGGTTTCGTACAAGACTGAATTGAAGGGCGAACTTAACGTTGCTCTAGAGCTTCTAGTCTTGACAGTCAGATATACAGTTTTTTTTGTGATGTAGGTAACTACATATTTACTGTTTTCTGATTTTTTCCGTTACTTGTGCTATAAAACTTGCTTCTTTCTAGTCGCTCGCCGTCCCGGCCTACTTCTGCTGGGGTGATATTGCCATATTTTATAATTCTAGCTCAACGGGAAGTAGAAGAGTCCGGGAGAGATTTAGAACTCTCCCGGCCCACCGAGCCCGTAACATGTTCGCCGCGCGTCACAGGTGACTCAGACGCCGGAGGTCGCTTAACGACTTCCATCCTTCATCCCTAGGGGTGGCAGGTGAGGCCGCCTGTCACCCCAGCAGAAGTAGGCCGGGACGGCGAGCTACTAGTGCCCCCCCCCCCTTTCTGGGGCAAGATGGGGACATCGTGGTTCCCAAACCCGAGGGGGCCATCTCGAAACCGAAGATGGCCCAGGGTCAGTCGGGGTGCGAAGGAAATGCCTTATGGGCAACCTTACACCCCGGCGTCCGAAGACCCGAGACGGCGTGCGGTTTTAGTTGGTTTAAGCCCGACATAACCTCCCCCGCTGCTCGGCGGGAGGATATCCGAGAGGATTACCACACGGATAAAAAAGGTACGGAACCCTAAAAATACTAATAAATGTATGTCATGAAAAAACCTGTAAAACATAGAAGTTACAACTACCATTGCTTGGACAGAAAGCGATTTGTAGAACTCATCAAGTGCTATTTGTAATTTTTACCATTTGTAACATATAAAGCATGAAATATTTTGTAATCCAATATAGTTAATTTAAACGATGTAGTTTTTCATGATCTGTCACCAATATAATAAGTTATGTATAGTGTAGGACTACATTACTTAGATTTTTTTGAAGACAAGACAGGTCACATGTTTTTACATACCTACCTACACATTTTACCACTTTGGAAGTCTCTCGCGCAAACTATTCAGTTTAGAAAAAATATATATTAGAATCATTTTCACATAATTTCACCTCAATATCATTTTTGAAGACATGTATGGTTTTGAGGAAAAAAAATTTTTGAGTTTCAGTTCTAAGTATGGGGAACCCCCAAAAATTTATTGATTATTTTCGATTTTTGTGTGAAAATCTTAATGCGGTTCATAGAATACATCTACTTACGAAGTTTCAACAGCATAGTTCTTATAGCTTCGGAAAAAAGTGGCTGTGACATACGGACGGACAGACAGACATGACGAATCTATAAGGGTTCCGTTTTTGTCATTTGGCTACGGAACCCTAAAAACCGTATCAAAATCCATTCAGTAGTTTCTACGTCCATCGCAAACAGACACACAGACAAGAATTCCAAAAAACACATTTATTCTGAATCGTTCAACATAACCCAAGTTTTTTTTTAAATATTTCCAATGTACACACACAACTAATTTACAATTTTATAAAAGAACAGATAGTTTATAAAATGTATATCAATGTTTTGATGGTTGAAACATTATTACTGTTCAATAATATTAATACGTAGGCGCGGTACGACTTTCAATTGGGGAAAGTCAGTACTTCACTTTTAGCCTTCCCGAACTTTATAATCAAATCTCACGTGGTACGCCCGAGGTGCCTCCAAAAGTTGCCCGTAAAAAAAATTGTAGAAGGAGCAAAATCTATTTTATCAATTGGGTCAAAGATATGTAGTCACATAAAACATCACTGATCCTTTTTTGTTTAAAGGCATTGTTTCACCGTTCTTGCGACCACAGAAAAGGCTGGCAATAAACCTATAACACATTTTGTCACAAACAAATTTGGGATGACCAAATACAATTTTGTTTTTAGATTTTAGGCACTTTCGCTTCCGCGCTATCGCGGCTGATGCCCAACGTTAAGGGACCCAACGCCCCCACTAGGAGACTGTACCTGGGGATCGTGCGAAGCATGGCCCAATACGGGGCCCCCGTATGGGCGGAGACTCTGGCGGCCCGCAACGTGGCTGTTCTAAACAGCCCGTTGAAGGCGATGGCCGTCAGAGTCATCAGGGGGTATCGCACGATCTCCGTCGAGGCGGCATGTCTCCTAGCCGGGACCCCTCCATGGGACCTGGAAGCGAGAGCCCTTGCGCTGCTTTACCAGTGGCGCAAGGAGGAGCGGGGCCATAGGCCGGAGCCCCGAGAAATCAGGGCTCAGCGGTCCCTGCTCCACCAGGAACTCATGGAGACGTGGAGGGTGCGACTTGAGCACCCAAGGTGGGGGGAATCCACCATTGCGGCGGTGAGACCGATCATGAAGGAGTGGTTGGAGATGGGCCATGGGGACCTCTCCTACCGGATGTGCCAGATGTATTCCATGTATGCCAGATTCGTATTTACTGTGAGTGGAACTCTTTTGGGTATATCAAAATAAAAAACAAAATGGCGGATTTTTGGCGCTAAAATGTATGTTGTTACAAAATCTTTAATGATAGCCCAATGCTGAAGCTTTTATCGAACAAAAAGGTTTTCTCGAACTATGACCACGCCCAAGTCTTAGATACAGGGCCTAAGATAGTGGAAAATATTCGAATGAGAATGCCTTCATTATTTGTAATCATAAATTGTGTACATACAACATAGGCATGTTCTCACTCTCAGAGAGGCAAAATTATTTTGTTTGTGCCGTGTTAATAATGAAAAAGAAAATTAGATTGATTATTAGATTGTTAACGGTAGTATGTATGATTTGGAATTTGTTCTGCCGTACCGTGTTACAATACTAGTGAATACTGAAAACAAAAGCAGTGGCTGATCGTTTTCAAGTTGTAATTCATTTCCAGCACAAATGACTAGCTTGTGAAAGATACACACTGAAATAGATTATGAGATTTTCCAAACGACCATGTGAGTCAGATAACGAGTATTAGACGAGCGAACGTAGATAAGGAGGCTTGTAATATCATACAGCAAATGAATCAAGTCCAAATCGTTTAGATAACGACTGATACGGAAACAACAACAAATATTGTTGTACTAAATTTTTAAATAAGGGAAACCAGATTTGAATTTTTAACCGACTTCAACAAGGAGGAATCTCCTCCATTTTGAATTCGGTTATGTTCGTTTGTATCTATAATTTTTTATTTATGTTCATCGATATTTCCGTCATTTGTCAAATGCCTTTTGTTTGGAATACATGTTTTCAAAGATTGATGCCGATTATGCTAATACAAACCTCTCTAAACTAGACTATCTTTTTATTAAGGTCTAGATTTAATCCAACCGCACAGAGAACAAAATTTAGTTTGGTAGTAGTGATAGTTTTAGAGATAGTTTAGTTAAGTGAGATGAGTGACATTTTGTGAATTCAACTCCTTCATCGCGAGCATTCACCTGTAATGTAACGTTACAGATTCGAACATTGGATACATCAGTGAGGGTGTGGAGAGTGGAGGGGAGAGTGGAATTGAAAGTTGAGTGGAAAGTGGAATGGAGTGGCGAGTGAAACGGAGAGTAGCGTGAAGAGTGAAGTGGCGTGAACTGTAGAGGAGAGGAGAGTGGAATAGGGAGTGTATTGGAGTGAAGAGTGGATTGAAGAGGACAGCGGAGTTGAAAGTGGAGTGGAGTTACCAAAACATCGCATCCCGTCACGGATAGATTAGGCTAGAAGTGAAGGTTACTTCTGTTCTACTGTTTTGTTGGTTACTAGTGATAAAGCATGAAGACATAGGAGCCCTGCGGGGCACCGTCTGCATCATTTACTTAGCTAGAAAGTCAACCTCACCTGTAAGCTGGTACTCCTACTGATTGACGTACGAGGCTCGGGGTTGGAAGGTCAGACGCCAGTCACTCCCATAAAAGCCGAATAAGCCAAATTAAAAGGGGGAGAATGTGTAAGCGATCTCCGGACTCAAAATGTTGAGTAACATTCACTAAAAAGGGGGAGATAAAATACTTTAATAAAATGAACATTAAAACGACTTCAGTATCCAAAAGTCTAAATTGTCTAAAATAACTGAATAAAGGTTTAATTCTAAAGATAAAAAAATCACGTCAGACTTTTCTGTTGAAGTCGGTGCCAAGCCCGAAACCACAGATTAATAAATAGTTACTAACGTAACAGATACATCACTCCCATACAAAAGCGAAAATACCTAGTCTATATTCACCTACAAAATTTTAATAATAATACCTGCTGCACAGAACGAGAAGAATTGTACCTTAAACACGCGTACATAGAGTCGAGACTGTGTTGCCCGCCGTGCGAGTGACGCCATCGTAAGAATGTGCTAGGGTTGTACCTATGGTGATTATTGTAATAAAACGAATGTTACGAATCAACCATGTTTTTTATTTGTCAATCAAATATGTTTTAGTTTTATATAATGAATTATATTTTTTTTCCTTCTCGGAATTCTCTGTTATTAAATTTTATAGTCGAAAATATCCTAAATCGCGTAAATAATTTTAAAAAATAATCATAAGGAAAACAGGACCAAAGCGACGGAAAATCAACGGTTTTTAACATTTGTAATACGGTGCTACCAGGCCAATTCATTATGACATTGTCAAAGTTATATAAGAATACTTTTTCTAATTCTTCAATATAATTATTGAATGCTTCAGATGGGACTATTAGCCCGCCATAAAAATATGAATCTTTATTATAGGCTTTAAAATGAGTAAATAGTGTAGTTTCGACAACATTCGGTTTCTCCTGTAACAAAGTATTGAAGCTAGTGCAATTGTTTTTTACTACACTTATATAATAAATACCTACCATAATCTGGACGCCTCAATAATTCGGAAGGGGTACCTATTCTTTTTCCTATCCGGATTAGGGAGGGCCCTATTGTATACTGTATACAGCTTTCTCATAAGATTTTTTCAAATTTTAATGCATTTAGATTAATTATTTTGTCAGTTTGTTCAACCATTGGTATAAAATAAGAAATAATTTACAGTAGATATACCTATATATAGACTTTCGTATTTTTTTTTTTTTTTTTTTTTATATTTAGTCCGTCCAATTGACTGTACCCCGCCTGATGGTAAGCTGAGGTAAAGTCCAAAAAGTAGTGGCCACCATTTCTAGAGATTGCCCCTAGAATGGTGGCCCCTACCTAGACGGCCTCAACAGATGTTTTTTCACGCCCCGCTTAAAGAGCCCAGGATTGTAGGTAGAAGGGAACACGTGAGTGGGTAAAGCGTTCCAGTGCTTTATGGTCCGACAAAAAAAGGAGTCACCAAACCGCTTGGTTCGCGATGGTATCGATTGCACTGTATGAGGATGACACCTAAGTCCTGCACGTGTTGTTCGGGACAAGAAGGGAGAAGGAGGAATCAATTGGAATAACTCATCGGAACATTCACCATGGTAAATACGATAGAATACTGCCAAGGAGGCTATATCTCTACGCAGCTGCAGAGATTCTAGAGAGCTGGTGATCTCAGGACTATCAATGATCCGGACTGCCCGTCGCTGCAATCTATCGAGAGCGTCTAGTAAGTACTGAGCGGAGCCATCCCACAGGTGAGAACAGTATTCCACGCAGGGACGGATTTGAGTCTTATATAAAAGACACCGCTGCCCCGGCGTGAAAAACCGCCTCACCCTGTTCAGCACTCCGAGTTTACGAGAAGCTGTTTTTTGAAGCTGTCGCAATGCCTAATATACAACATGGTAAATATCCCGATAACTTTAATACGAATGTGAATGACCACGATAGTTTAAATACCTATATATAGACGCTTATTCCTACCCATAGCTAAAATATCAAAGAACGGACATTACCTATTGCGTAAGTACTGGGTAACAACAGTGTTAGAATTACCTATAAAACAACACTTTTATAATAACTGACTCAAAAAACTCCTTTAATTTAAGATTTACATATCTGCTTATAACCTACTTATTTTTAAAGAAATAAATGGTGACAACATTCATATAGATAAGATTTAAAATACTACTCATTTTTCTTCGTCTATCGGCAATGAAAAAAACTACAAATTTTCCTTTGTTTTTTGACTTATACACCCATCCACTGCACAATAATTACGTGGTTTCTGCATTTCGAAGCGTAAACGCGGCAAACGTACAGTGCGGTCCGATTCGAGCGCTCAGGCGGGCGTTCGGCAGCCCTCTGCCTGTTTGTATCGTCGACGATACGCGAGCGCTAGGTATATAGCGCGCGGCCTTGAGCGAGTGACGGAGGCCTGCCGAAACACAACGTTATAAAGCATTACAAGTTCAATGAGGTCGTTCACCCATATTGAATGCACAACATGTATTTAACTAACTTAAATAAAGGGGGTAGGTATGTTTGTCCGTAATATAATAAGGTATTGCGCGTTTGGTTAACACGATTTAAATGATGTTTTCATCAAAAACGTATTTGTTTCATTCTGCAGGTTTTGGTATACTTAACCGACCAAAAAAATGAGGTATTTTCGCGATTCTTTATCAATCTGTCCACGTATGGTCTTGTAGTATTCAGTGTTCAATAAATTGTTAAATTGTAAAAGTTACGTTTACTAAAAAGGGAGTAACAAATATTTTTTTATACAAAAATAAGACCGACTTAAAAACCCAGAAGGTACTAAAAAGTGTAAAATAACTAATGGACGGTGACAGTCATTCACACTTTCATTGCAACATACCCTTTGTATTCCAGTATATCTATAGGACTTATAATGTTGATAACAAGACAGAATAACATTATAATTCCTAACTATTAATGAGGGAAGTGGTGCGGTTACGTCATTGTTTGGTACACTCGTGGTTATATTGTCATTGGTACACTCACATTGTCAATACCTTACTGAAAAGATATTATACACGTTGACAGCCTCATGTGGTTTTTAAATAATCGTTATCAGTGAGATTATTTTATAAACAATAACAACCTTGGCTTGATGTATATAACAGATATGCTTCCTCAATGAATGTGCTGTAGATGTTGGTCGAATCCAAATATTTGATAAGGTCAATTCGTTCGAAAATTATTAGTGAAAACACTACTGTATACCTTTTTTTTTTTTTTTTTTTTTATCGTGCGGAAATCCCTTCGGATACCCCCCCGCCGGCCAGCGGGGGCGGTTATGTCGGGCTTGCACCGACTAAAACCGCACGCCGTCTCGGGTCTTCAGACGCCGGGGTGTAAGGTTACCCATAGAGCATATCCCTCGCACCCCGGCTGACCCTGGGCCATCTCACCACAAACAGCATCGCTCATCCTGTCTCCTCTGAAAGCAGAGGAGTACGGATCTACGGATCTACGATCAATGCCAACCCTATGAAGGGGTGAAGGGGAAGCCATTGACCGCCGCCCAGGGTGTACCGGCCGCTCCGATTCCGTTCTCCCCGGACTGCAGCGGGATCGGAATCGGAGCGACACTCGAGGAGGTTACCCAACACACACACCACTACTGTATACCTAGGCATTACTTTTAATTAATTATTTTTTGGGTTTTAAAGGTTTCTTTAAACTAGTGTTTGTGAGGTAGCTTTGGGTTTTTTAAAGGTTTCTTTAAACTAGTGTTTGTGAGGTAGCTTACCCTACAGTCACAGTGTGAAACTAAAGGCAAGAGTCCCGACAACAATATCCAGCCGAATTCAAATTCACTTTTCGATTCGGTGCCATTTACTACTCACAAGTTTGAAGAGAATTCGGACCTGTTACGACATATATGTAGATATTTAAATTTAGATTAATCGCTTGATTGCAAACCATTTATGATTCAAAGAAAAAAAAAGCAGAGGCAATAATCTGTCGTATTCTTTAAATGGATTGTCATTTAAGGTCTTGAAAGGTCCTTTTAATGACGTAACTTACACCCATGAATTAAGACTTACGAAAATGGTTGACGGATTCTGATCCAGCGTACGATAAATATGTAAGCTTCTTGAGTCCATATTATAAGCTATACTTAAATACGGCCTATAGATTGTGTTGTGTAAAATGTCAAATAAAAAAACTACATACATCTATAAAATCATAAGTACCTTTTTTTTTTTATCGTGCGGAAATCCATTCGGATACCCCCCCCGCGTCGTTATGTCGGGCTTGAACCGACTAAAACCGCACGCCGTCTCGGGTCTACAGACGCCGGGGTGTAAGGTTGCCCATAGAGCATATCCCTCGCACCCCGACTGACCTGGGCCGTCTCCGGATTCGAGATGGCCCCCTCGGGTTTGGGAACCACGGTGTCCCCGTCTTGCCCCGGTTTGGGGGAGGGGCGCTAGTCGCCCCACCGTCCCGGCCTGCTGGGGTGACAGGCGGCCTCACCTGTCACCCCCAGGCCTGCGCTCATGGAGGACGGAGGTCGTTAAGCGACCTCCGGCGCCTGAGTCGCCTGCGACGCGCGGCGAGCAAGTTGCGGGCTCGGCGGGCCGGGAGAATTCTAAATCACTCCCGGGCGCGCTCCGCCATCTCCTTCGCGAGCATTACATGCTCGCAGAAGGAGGTGGCGGCGGCCCACGCGCTCGCGCTCCGCACCATAGGACTCCTGTGTAGGTATCTTATTGAAACATAAAATGATTCTTCATAATAGGTACATTCTATTTTGAAACAATGAATGAACGCAGCTATATTGGAACGTATACTGGATATCAAAATAATAAAAGTGAATAACTTAAAGGGTATTACTAAAAGATATTCTATGTAATTAATAGTTTTTTAATTACACTGGTCAACACTGTTTTTGTCACACGAACTTTTTGATGATTTTTGTTCTGATCAACAATATATAATAATTTTGTTTCAATCACATCCAGTTTTTTTGTGACAGCTCTACATATTCATTTCTGACCTCATATACGTGTCTTTTTTTGAATAACTTTATTTAGACGACTGCATATCTATTTTATCAACTAACTTACATTTCATACACGTTTGTTACATCCTGAACATGCCACGAAAGTATTCTTACAACCCTTACAGTTTTTTTAATGTGTGTGGAGAATTAACTTTAACGTCTCTGCGTCGAAATTTCACATCATTAATAACAGTGCTATTTGAACTAAGTATTATGGATTTCCTGTGAGGAATCAAGATAAATCCTGGGTTCCACATAAATGTTGTGTCACGTGTGTGAGACTGCTATTAGGTTGAGCCAAACAAGAACTTAGACATATGCCATTTGCCATACCAATAATTTGGACCGAACCAAAGGATCATGTAAGAAACCTGATGTGTAAATTTTTTTTCATTCTAATAATATTGTTTGGTGGCCTTAGTACATTTAAAATTAGATATAAGTTTTCATGTGACAAAAAAAAGTTGTTTTTTTTTAACCACTGTTATTTTTATTGCTACCACAATAAAACAAAAGCTTAAGTAAACATTTTTATTTTTCTACACTTTGGCGCTTGAATCTGGCTGCGGACGGCCATGCAGCGTAAAGTTGCAATTTTGCTCTGCCGAAAATACCGATTATTCTGAACCTGACCCGATCGCGGGTTAGGTTAGAATCTTGAAAAAAAATGTAATATTTGTTCCGAACGTAACCCTCTTCCTAACCTGACCCGCGACGTCTCGTTCCTATTATAACCCGTATTGCGCAGATACGTTTAATTACTTGCCTAACTATTTAATCAAACTGCTTAGAAAATGACTTATTTCTGCATGGTTATAAAAATATTAACCACGAAGGCTTAATACGGGAGTTACGCTCCGCTTTGCTCCCGCATTAGCCTTCTAACCTAACCTACCCAAGTCGCATACTAATTATTAAATACTGATTACACATATGTACTTTTTATTTTGAAAAAGATTAGAGAGAATGATCAATCTGCGCAATTCGGGTTACGTTCGGAACAAATATTACTTTTTTTCTTATAGATTTAGATTGGAAAAGAGAACATCTAAGGGACTGGTCACGGGTTCAAGTCCCGTCCCAGATGTTCTCCGATTAAATCTATAAGAAAAAAGTAAGCATACAAAATGCTTAAAAATTTAATTGAATTATTACATTTTTTTTCAAGTTTCTAACCTAACCCGGGTCAGGTTTTCGGGTTAGGTTCGGAATAATCAGAAAATACCTAAACTCCCCGCATACCCTCGCCTTAACAACAAAACGGTGAGTTCACACCAAAACTAGTTCGCATCTAGATAAATACATCAGAGAATACTAAACAATAACACTAACCTAATGTGTACCGTCTGTGAAGTTTTGAATAATAAACCATTACGTACGCCAATAAGCATTATTGTAGGAACATAAAATGCTATAAAATCTCACAACTCATGAGCGGTTACTCAATGCTTTGAATTTTAGTCCGTTCATTAGAATATGTATGTGTCCGCTAAGCGTGACGGAGGTGACGATACATGTACACTATTAAGACGAAGAGTGATTTGCGTATTAAGTGGTTGAGACCTAAACTGCGCATCTTCAGTGTTGACTCACTCTCATTTATGAGGCTATTTACATCGAAGAGATCATGTAAGAAAAGTTCAATATCTACTAATTTGTATCTTAATAACTCCCTTGTTATTAAACTTGAACCTATTTTAGAGAAGCACCCTTTAAATAAATCTCAATGCTTTTAATTACTGAAACAGATCGTTTTAAACTGATTATTCCGAACCTGACCCGGTCGCGGGTTAGGTTAGAAACTTGAAAAAAATATGTAATATTTGTTCCGAACGTAAACCTCTTCCTAACCTGACCCGACGTCTCGTTCCTATCATAACCCGAATTGCGCGGAATTCTCAAAATAAAAAGTACATATGTGTCAAATCAGTATTTAATATTTAGTACCCGACTTGGATAGGTTAGATTAGAAGGTTAATGCGGGAGCGGAGCGTAGCTCCCGCGTTAAGCCTTCGTGGTTATTTTTTTTATAACCATGCAGAAATAAGTCATTTTCTAAGCAGTTTGATTAAATAGCTAGGCAAGTCATTAAACGTATGTGCCCAATTCGGGTTATGATAGGAACGAGACGTCGTCGGATCAGGTTAGGAAGAGGGTTACGTTCGGAACAAATATAAAATTTTTTTTTCAAGTTTCTAACCTAACCCGCGACCGGGTCAGGTCCGGAATAATCGTTTTAAACCATGTTTATTAAGTTTATTTATGATTATTTTATATAAAAATATAGGTACATACCATAAAAATGAATAAACATGAAAATTGGATAAAAAACAAGAAAACCTAAAGGATGGTGGAAGGGATAGTAAGTACAATGGTACTAATTTTTTCTTCACCGATTAATCGTCCGGGGGCACTTTAGAAGGTGATACATAATCGAAGACTTGTTTGCTTATTATAGTCATTAGGATCCTTTTCGGGTAGAAGCAAGGGTATCAAGTTTAATTAAACTATTTGCTTATTTTTCTTTGTAATTAATTAATGCCTAAATTGTAACCTAGCTATGAAGGCTTGTTAATACCAATATTGTTGCACATTTATTGTTATCATACGAGGGTTAAACTGAAAGTTCTTAGAAAATCAAAAACTGATTACATTAGCCAGTTATTAGTTTTATTATATCTTTTCAAAATATTGTCCATTCACGTCAATACACCGCTGCATGCGATGGAACCACTGGGAAAAGCACTTTGCCCACTCGTCCTTAGGGGTCTCTTCAATGGCATCGCGATACGCAGCCACCGCTTCTTCAGCATTCATAAACCGCATTCCTTTAAGTTTTTCTTTAATTTTTGGAAATAAATAAAAATCACAAGGCGCGAGGTCGGGGCTATACGGCGGGTGACCCAGTAATTCAACGTTTGATGTCGCCAAATAGTCGATCGTTCACTTGGCGGTGTGCGACGAGGCGTTGTCGTGGTGAAGGAGGATCCTACTGCGAGGTCGTTTCTCTCAAACTTTTTCCAAGACAAGTGGCAAACAATTGGTAGTGTACCATTCTGCAGAAACTGTTTTTTGATCCTCTAACACAATTGTTACGAAATGACCTATCCTTCCAAAGAACGAGGCCACCATTTTTTTTCCCGCACTTCGATCTCTCTTCACTTTAGTTGGCAACTCCTCGAAAGGAAACACCCACTGAGCAGATTGTCTTTAGGTTTCAGGATCATAACAGTAAATCCAGCTTTCGTCACCTGTTAGTATGTCGAACACAGCATTAGAGTCACCTCCGTTAAATCTTTCAATCATTTTACGGCACCAATCCACACGATGGAGTTTTTGAGCCTCAGTCAAATTATGAGGTATCCACCGGGCGCAAAGCTTCCTGACCGCTAAATGTTCGTGGAGGATTTTGTGCACTTGACTCATACCGATGCCTAAGCTTGTCCGAATCTGCTGATAGGTCACTCTTTTGTCAGTCTCTATCATACGCCGCACAACACAGATGTTATTTTCAGTCGTCGCCGTAGAAGGCCGTCCCTCACGTAAATCATCAGTGAGATTAGTGCGACCACGTTTAAACTCATTAAACCAGTTGTAAACAGTCGCACGAGATGGGGCTTCATCGTGAAAGGCCAATCGTAGTCTATCATAACTTTCTTGTTGACTTAAATGACATCGAAAGTCATAAAAAATCATTGCACGAAAATTTTCTCGTGTTAAATTCATGTTAACGTGACACAGACAATTTTCAATTTGCCGCCAAATCGTAAAACAAATGATAAATGAATGAAATATATACTCAGTAATATTGGCAAAGAGTTCTATTTTCAAATTTTAGAATTATTTTTTTATTATATTGTTTATAAGTGGCCAGTTCTAAGAACTTTCAGTTTGACCCTCGTACAAAAGTAAATAAATAAAAAAAGAAGGTATGTAAATATATTATATTTTGTAATGTGGACATACTAGGGGTCACTGACTACACGTGTCATAATTCAATGGGATCATGGAAAGATTAAATGAAATAAAGATAAAAGATTAGGTAATTGGTAGTAAACAGACTGTCGATCGTACTGATAGTGCCAGGTTCGAACTTGTTCGTTTTACGATCGTTAAGTTCAGGATAGATATGATAGATACTATTATATAGGTACCTCTACGAAATGACGTCATGTTGTCTAGACGGCGCGCGCTGCCGTTGTGTTCACAGTGGCAGGTATAGGCATACCTAGCCAGTATTGGGTGCAGTATAAGTATTTTTTGAGAAGAGAAAAGTCACAATGCATATAGGAATACCACCAACATAAGAAAAAAATGACGCCTTCTCAATATCTCTTACCGAACCGTGACTGGTTAAAAAATAATGAAAATTACGAAGCAATGACGTAAATATCAGATTGTTAATAATTATAGATACGTGACGTGAGGCTGAGTTTGATTAAAAAGAAAAGGAGATTTTTTTGATTTATACTGGTGGTAGAAATTTGATGACACAAATTAGTCATAAAATTCGGCCGGGTAGGTACCACCGTGCACGATTGCGAAAAACCCTCCATAGTAATCCAATTTCGGTTTGATTGCGTTCCTGGGCAGGGGGGTTGTGGTCGCAGCACTAGTGGGACCGGTGGGTATCGCGCGGTGCTGCGACGACAATACTCTTCTGACGAGGCCGTCAAGCTGAGTGCCACCATTGTTAACATGGCACATGTATGTAATGGTGACCCTCTTTCCTGAGACTTTACCTTCAGGCGAGGTGAAGTCAAACTGACGTGTCCTAAATATAAAAATAAAAAAAAAGATTTTTTCTTCATCGCATCTGCCCATATCAAGGATCGTAATGTGAATAACATAACTGGTTTACTTATAAACCTTACACGACTCAACTTTAGTCACCAGTATATGAGCATAAACTCCAGATTAAGATAAACTTTGACACTAAAAATCTATGAATAGGTACATTTCACTCAGGCGACTCAGGCGCCGGAGGTCGCTTAACGACCTCCGTCCTCCATGAGCGCAGGCCTGGGGGTGACAGGTGAGGCCGCCTGTCACCCCAGCAGAAGCAGGCCGGGACGGTGGGGCGACTAGCGCCCCTCCCCCAAACCGGGGCAAGACGGGGACACCGTGGTTCCCAAACCCGAGGGGGCCATCTCGAAACCGGAGATGGCCCAGGGTCAGTCGGGGTGCGAGGGATATGCTCTATGGGCAACCTTACACCCCGGCGTCTGTAGACCCGAGACGGCGTGCGGTTTTAGTCGGTTCAAGCCCGACATAACCGCCCCCGCTGGTCGGCGGGATCCGAAGGGATTTCCGCACGAAAAAAAAAGGTACATTTCACTCTTGAAGATATTATTATGTCGATTATGGAGATTTGTATTTGTTATGTATGAATTTAATGTAATGGGTTGTAACAGGCATAGTTGAATTTAAGGTTTATTATAAGTTACAAGTTATTAGAAGTTAGTAGTTGGTTTATAAGGTTATAGCAAATCAAACATGAGACTAGTTTTACCTTTCATATATTAAATGTAATAAATTGTATGTGACCTCAAGGGTGAGTACGCATAATTTTTATTAAGATTGAAGTTAAGGAAGTGAAGTTAAGAGATGTGAAAGAAATGAAGGACGGCCCGCGGCAGCTAGGAGTCTGCACTTAGCTTTGCCCGGCGTGTCGCGCTGGCATCCACCGCTGCGTGACTCGCTCGGCGGACCTGAAAAGAGAAGGCAAAGCTTTCAGTATGTGAATACATACTGCTAGTGCAGGCCGAGCATACCGAAGGCGTAAGAAAGGTGACAAGCTTCCCCAGGCACGTGATGCTTATGGTCATTATTGCAAAGCAGGCAGGTCACAGCCTTTGCAAGCAGCAGGAACAGATGCACAGAAACATAGATGACACTGAAGGATTGTTCACCATGCGGTCACTGACCGCGTGGCCCGCACAGGTTATTGTCCTTTTGACAAGCGCGAAAAGGGAAAGCATGCCTTGCGTATAAGCTACACAATTAAAACAAATAGATACTGCTCACGTAAAAAGCAGCATCCCAATTAGAAAACTTTGCCACGGCTACAGAGGTGTAGTGTGGCATGATAACATTCTATATAATTCCAATACATGGATAAATGTTGGCAAGCCTCGCTCACGTAAAAAACGAGGCGATGCCTGGAGTAGCTTAGCATAGCAGTGGGAACCTGACGTGGCACCATTGGTGAAGATGAAGAGGCCACGGGGAATATCCCTGGTGGGCCATTGGTACCACGTCACCCTCCAACACTAATGAGCACTCTGTAATAAAAATGATTAGCACACGTAATGTATAAATTGTAAAATTCTCACCAACGGCTAAGTACCAGCTATGCACTAGTGGTAGCGATGCAGAAAATTAGGGCTCGCAAAACCGCTGCACCGTAATTTATAACGTCGGCTGAAAGCAGTGACTTGGTGGGAGTTCATAGATAATGAACCACAGCCGATAGGGTTGACCACAGCTAACATAGACAGAGTCGATGAAAGAATACAGATAATATTAGTAGACTATGAATCGATATCAACTAAGGAATCGACTACATATTCCACTAATATTCTTAAAAGTACAATGTGCATTGTTACAGGGTATCTAAGTGCGTGGGCGAGTCAACGCCGGGATCTCGTTGCGGTCCTGGGCGTGGACGTTCTCTCGTTGGAGACCATGGTGAGGGCCGTGGTCTCCGACGGGAGCAAGTGGCACGCCGCCGCCTCTTTCTGCGAGCAGGTAATGCGCGCGAAAGAGACGGCGGAGAGGGAGCGGGAAAGAACCCTGCCCCCCGAGTTTCGCAGTCTGCGGCGAGGACGCCGCAGACTCATCTACGCCCGGGACTACCGACCTCCATGATCGGGGCCTGAGGACGGCAGTTGGCCGACTCGCCGTCCTTACAGAAGCAGGCCGTGGCGGAGGCGTGTCGTGTGTGCCCTACACACGCCTGCCAACTCATCGAAGCGGGATAAAACCCGACCCCACCAGGCGAGGCCGCGGTGGCGGCCAAAGTCCGCCGGCAACCCTGGGGTTATCCTTTCGAGGGCTTACCCGGGGTGCCCGGCAACGGACACTTGGGGAGGACACCGTGCGGTTTTAGTCGAGACACGACATAACCACCCCCGCTGGCCAGCGGGGGGGTATCCGAAGGGACTTCCGCACGTAAAAAAAAAAAAAAAAAAAAATGGGTATCTAAGTACCTTCGGATACCCCCCGCCGGCCAGCGGGGGCGGTTATGTCGGGCTTGAATCGACTAAAATTAAATTTAACTTCCTCATTAACATTGTGTACAGTTCAGTGTACAGTCGGTGCACCTGCTAAGCAACGGACGAGGCTTTGACGCAAGCTCTCAGGGTATGGAGGTCAGACAGCAGTCGCTCCCGGAAAAGCCGACATACCAATCAAAGTTAAAAGCAGATCTCTGACTTCGAAGTGCAAACTTTGGCAGCAACAGGGAAATCGCTATGTGGATATATCTAATCTAATCGCTATATGATGATTATTAACATTATGAATCGATAATATCATTATTATATGACCCGAACTAAAATGAATACATAACAATAATACAACCTTTATTCAGCATAATAATTATGTCTGTATAATATGCAGACTCCATTGGATATATTATGTGGAGATAATAATCTGGAGTAACTTCTTCACTGGAATGTCGTGA
This sequence comes from Cybosia mesomella, assembly GCA_946251805.1. Taxonomy (NCBI): domain Eukaryota; kingdom Metazoa; phylum Arthropoda; class Insecta; order Lepidoptera; family Erebidae; genus Cybosia; species Cybosia mesomella. The sequence continues at coordinate 10,857,850 of OX276406.1, forward strand.
TTTATAGTTGTTCAAAACATGGAAACACTCTGCTAATACCTAAACTGTACTAATAATACTAATATATAAATAAATTATGATGCTGAAGAGTTTGTTTGTTTGGTTCAACGCGCTAACTTCTGGAACTACTGGTTCGAACTAAAAAACTTTATGTGTTGTATACTAATTATAGGGGAAGGCCATACGAACCGAGCAGAGCATCAATGAAAAAGGTGAAAGATACGGGAAAAAACATTACTTTTGAGTGGTTCCGTTACGTGCGCTGCGTTACGTAAAAGTTGTGTAAAACGGAATTGTTCCCCTTTAAAAGTTCTGAAAGAAAGCATAGGTATAGCATAAGCTCCGCGATAGGCTATATCTACCTTTTAAGGTTAACTCACTATATTTTTTTTATTATGGTAATTAAATTTGTTCTTAATTAATGCATTGTTCCTGCATAATGCGAAGGTGTTTTTAAAAAGATGAAATTTATCCTTATTCAAATAAATACGTTATTCAACATAAGTATTTAATTTTGAACACAATTGCCCTGAACGTCATTTAATTTCAACGAATATCTTAGGAGATATCATACCTAGTTTTAATTACCACGCGCACATTCATGATGTGAACATGGGAGAATGCGCAGTACGCACCGCCAGTATTATTTTAAAAAAGAATTAGGGTTTCCAATCCAGATCTACGTCACTTATATCGTGTCTGTACATGCACATCAGTCAATTACATATTTGTTCGTTACAACCATAAAAACATTTTTATAAGTAGGTACGTACGTACTCAAACAAATATGTAATCGCCAAGTTTAATTACAAGGAAATATAAACAGCTATCGTAATATGGCCTCATTGTTTATATCGTATCGTCTTTCAAAATATTCCTTAACTAAAGTCGATTCGCGATGTATTTTTTGAACAAGGTCAACCTCTTCCCTGTCCTTCCGTTTATAAGGTTGCATAAAATCTGCCTGTTGAACAGAGCTCGTACTGTGCAGAGGACCTTGCGACTCTACAATGATGCGTTTCTTTGAGGAGGAGACGAGTGTAGCCTGCACCCACCGTCTCCTAGTCCTTCTCTCTCTTAGAAGTATTAATAATTTTAGTAGGCGCCTCAGCCTGATAAAATTTATATGCCCATTTTTTTTAATGAATGATAGGCTCACCTTTGACCTCTATCTCACCTTTGTTTACTGTTGCATGTAAGTAACGTATGTATATTTTTATGGACATAAATACTTCAAAAAAAAAATTAAACCCACCGTCTCCATATTCAGACCTTGGATATCATATAGCAGAGTGTTTACTAACACGAAACAAATGAGCCCAAACTCAATAGGTTTAACTTATTTACTTTAGGAATTCCTATGGCCACCTTCCTACTTCATCATCACACCCTGAATACCATGTGATATCAGTGAGTTTGTCAAGACAAAACAAATGAGCCCAAACTCGATAGGGTTATCTTGTTTGGCTTAGGAGTTCCTAAGGCCACCTTCCTACTCCATCATTAGATCCTGAATACTATGTCACGTCAGAGAGTTTGTCAAGACTAAACGAATTAATCCAAACTTGATAGGTTTATCTTGTTTAGCTTAGGAGTTCCTATGGCTACCTTCCTACTCCATCATCAGACCAGCTCCATGGTACCAATATTATATATTATTGTAACAACGTCTTTTGACGTAAATATGACTGTCGTTTATATGATTGTCGACAATCACTCATTTATATGAGTGTTTGTATCAAGGCGAGGGTATTCAACGACTTTAGGTATTTTTGGCATAGTAAAGTTGCCACTTTACGCCACAGCGAGGCGCTTGCGGTCCGCCTTCAGTGGTTCTCGTCAATATACAGAAAAACGACGAAGGTTTACTTCAGGTTGTGTTGTAGTATCAACACACAGCAAATTCTATCGAGGAAAGTAAAAGTCATCGTGTATCGAATAACCGAAAGTACTAGTTTGAGTAGCCTAGTGTAACATATATGATTTCAGAATATCTAAATCTTAATCCAAAAACATCCTTCCTCAGAGACCCTCGCCTTAAACCGGAACGCTTGTCTAATCGCGATAAAAAATCGCTAAAAGTAGCTATGCGTTTTAATATTCTCAGATGACATTGTTATTTTATTCTGATCTATAATATGTATTTAAGTGGTTCAGTCATCGAGGAGAGGTTCAGTCAATTTATGTTCGCTTAGAAGTTGATATATCAAACAATATTGGAGACACAGCTATTTCAAATAGTTCCCTTTTTGTAATATCTAATATTATACTGAGCCTATAAATTCATACAATAAACATGATTACAGCCCATAACTGTCCTTTCCTTTTATTTTGTTTATCGTGTGGATTCTGGTCGATACCCCAACCCATGTAGCGCACCACCTTGCAGGTACATTGAAGTAGAACCGGTTTTATTTACTGCGGTATCATGACAGTCTAGACTCATTTGCAAGAGTGACGTTATTATAAGGACGTGCGTCCTCATAATTATCATCCAGTGCGCTAACACCGTGTCACCGCTCAGGTCCTTTTCTATCAATTTTCTACTTAGATACCTTTCGACATGTTTCATCGCACTAGGTAGTTCCATGTCGTAACCCTCCATCAAGCATCACAGGCCCATGCGACAAGGTGAGTTTGAATTAACTATATGCTGAGAGTATCATGTATCTCACGTACCTACATACATCCTCATCATCCTAGCATTCTACCCGGTTGCATCCAAAGCTTGTACTTTAGAGCCGTTCTCCTGATGTAGCTCATCGGGGTTTTTACGGAAGGGACTGCTGTCTGACCGCCCAACATCGAGACGAAAGCATGCGCCTGAGCCTCAGCAGGTGTACCGGCTCGCAGGTGAGGTTGATCTGGGCCCCGTAGATCTTAGTGGGATGGGGCCCCATACAATACACCCTACACAGTACTTAGTCACCCTATATACGATTTGAACTCTATAAAGTTAAATCCTGATAAAACCTTCGGAATGTACTAATGAATCTTCGTCATACAATCAAAAACTGGCTGAACGAATCTCCTTTATATTGAATTTGCAAGAAGTTAATATATCACGTCTCCTATAGTTATTCAATTTACTGATTTTGGAGGATATGAGGATAACCAAATTGAATGTGAATGTAGCGTTGAATTTATTTAAATTAATATTATAATGCCATCAGACCGTATTGATGATTTCTGAAGGCCATAACGCACTTCTGGTTAGCCGCAACGAATCTTACTAATTTATAAGTTTGACTATTCTGTTATTATTCCTGAATATTGTTATCTCAAATAATTTATATTATATAATAATATAATCCATTTCAGTTGTATTTACTGTAAACGATATTATTTTTCTATCACGATATCTACAAATAAAGTAGGTAGGTAGGTACTTTGAACTTGAAACAGTTGTTGAATTTTTTTTATAATGTTTTTATAAATTGTTTTTATAATGATGAGCAGTAGATCGCAATCGGTGTTAAAATATAATAATTCTTCAAGTATTTTGAAGTGATGACAATCTAATATAGATATTCTGTTAATAGAGCAGGTATTCTCAAAATATATTTTTTTTACTGTGACCTTTACAGGTTATATTTTAGGCGCTATTTTCATAAAAATTACCTACCTGTATTATTCACAACAAAATGATTTTATTAATCAATTGGAAATTCAAATAATGTATAATTTTGACTATTGTTTTGTATAGTGTGGTTATTAAACATTTAGAACCACTCATAGTTGATTTCGTTTTCAATTAGATTTTGAGATTTTAACGTTCGTTAGTTAAAAAACGTAATTTTACTGAATCGAGCCCCAGGTTGTAGTTTTAACGCAACTGTCATATCTTTTTTTATTATTTTATGAGTTGCACTTCAGTTTGATTACTGCCACCGTCCCTGCAGAAAAGCCAGTTGTATCAAGTGCACCATCGTCTTGTGCACTTGCCCCAGGGTGTCGCGATTCACAATTAGGAAATCCCTTGTTCCTCCTTAGGAACCAAACTTGGCCCGTGATCCGTGCCAAGTTTATTGATTGTTAGTGCAAATGACTGTTTCTATGCACATAATGTAATAATTACACAAACACGATGAAAATATGAATATATTCATAAATTAAAAGGTTTCTGAAAACAATAGTAGTCAGTTATTTACACTCTTCCTTTTGTATTGGTGTAAATAAACAGTCAAGTTCCCATACCTGGATAGTTCCCATATGCCAATAAACAAAAAAAAAAGTATTTAACTTGGAGCCGTAAAATTAGGATCCAGAATCAGTGCTTCTTGACTAACTTCAAATGTGATCTTTACATACTTGAAATATAGACCACGGCATAGTAGCTGCAAAACAATTACATATCTGGTAAGTGCTAAGTGTTTATAAAGTAACACGTATGTTAAAATATATAATAAAATAAATTAAACGACTTTAAGAAATCTCGATAATCTGAATTAATGAAAAATTTATGAAATGAAGTAACTTTTTTAAATTAGTTTTTTAAATTTTCAGAAGTACATTTTTTTTCGTCTCGCATTTAGGCGTTGTATTGTAAACTATTTTATAGGACAAAATTACGAGTTTTACAATGACCGAAGATCGCAACGTCCATTTTCACCTATTGTGTACCCTGAAATCCTGGGACCACGAGAAAACGCCGCAAAAACCTGTTTCTGTAACGATGAGAGACTAGAAATAATATTCGTAAATTATGCGAATTTACGAATATTATTTGTACGTACAATGTGAACATTTATATGAGTCAGTATTGTAGTTACATATTGTAATAAAGTTAGGAAGGTCGACCGTAATCGAATAATATGCGTGCCACATACATACAATGTTTAGTATTTATATGATTTAGGATGATCTCATCCGAACGATTTGTTTGATTTGCCCTGATAACCCGACGTGACTAGATAGTTGACGATGTTCGATGTAATCAAAAAGGTTCCTCGTCTGTTTCACAGATATATTAAAACGTACACAATTTCGTACGGATATATATTAAGAGTATTTTTAAAAAGTACTTACTATGTTAATATTGGGTTTGATTGGCCCACCAAGATTTTCAGAGCCCACGCAAACCTCACCTGCAAGCCGCATCACCTACTGATTGATAGATTAATCTCTTGAACAGACTTTCCTTTCAGGGTTGGAGAGTTAGACCCCTTACTCGAGTTAGACAAGATTAACTACATAACATACACAGATCATGTCGTGATAACATCAATGAGAGATAACTGGTGGTAGAAATTTGATGACACAAATTTGTCACAAAATTCGGCCGGGTAGGTACCACCGTGCACGATTGCGAAAAACCCTCCATAGTAATCCAATTTCGGTTTGATTGCGTTCAGGGGTCAGCAAGTTCATAGCCGAGCAGGGGGATTGTGGTCGCAGCACTAGTGGGACCGGTGGTTGTCACGCGGTGCTGCGACGACAATCCTCTTCTGATGAGGCCGTCAAGCTGAGTGTCACCATTGTTAACATGATACGTGTATGTAATGGTGACCCTCTTTCCTGAGACTTTACCTTCAGCTTACCATCAGGCGAGGTGAAGTCAAATTGACGTGTCCTAAATATAAAAAAAAAAAACATTACCAATATATTTTTAAAGATAACATTAATCTTGCAAAACTTAATAGGTGACCCACCTCAGTGGGCTGCTGTACCGACACCACCAAACCAAATGTACAAAACATCTGCTATTTTTTGTACATTTGGTAACTGGTAACATAAGAAACACTTTAGAGGTTATGCCCCCGTGCTGACTATCTTGTTTGATAAAAACATAATTATTAACTGGTATTGTAAATAGGGAATAACTACAATACTATATACATATACATTTACAAGCAAATATAACGGATATTTACTTCATTTTAACCAGAACGTAGGGGCCACCCAATAATCACGCACTTTTTCCTTAAGGGCGACTAACGGGACGCAAAAAAATCTTCAAAATGACGGATAGCGATTGCGTGATCCTTTGTTATTCATCGATTCATTTGAGACTATCAGAGCCATGTAGAATAGACTGCTTCCGGGCTGCTTGGCCGTGGTACATAGGAAAGTTGTGTTCAAAACGTCTCGTCGATCACTGCGGTAGACATCTTCGGGCACCGACGAGTGCGTAGAACTCTCCTCGGTGGCGACTTCTCTGCGATTGATGTAGAGGCCCGAGTCACTGGCGTATTTATAGGCGCGGTGGGAGGGGGAAACGATGCAGTCGATCCTGATTGGTCGAGAGCTGCGGAACCGATGCTCTCGATCCTGATTGGTCAAGGCTGCGCATGGGGACGCGGCCTCCCGATACCAGGGATGGTGTTGGCTCCGTGGTGTTTGAACTGTGATGACGAGCGGCTCTCAGTGCTTCGTTTTTTCTATTAAAATTGTTGGGATGCTTGAATATTTCGATGGCTTCTCGAAATAGCCATGGGTACAAATGTGAAGTAGTGGCTAGAACGTTCGTGTTCTGAAAGTTGATCGTATGATTCCCATCCTCCTGGGTGTGTTCTGCAACCGCTGACTTGTCAGAGTGGCTGAGGCGGCAATTTCGTTCATGTTCCGAAAGGCGGGTCTTGATACTTCTTTGAGTAGTGCCCACGTATACAGAGCCACATGAGCAGGGGATTCGGTAAACTCCAGCTGAAGATAGTGGGTCACGAGGGTCCTTGACCGAACGGTGAAGATTACGTAACTGCGTCGTGGGCTTGAAGATAGGCTTGATGTTGTAAGCTTCTAGCAGTCGCCCGATACGATTCGTTGTGCCACGAATGTATGGCAAAAAGGCCTTCCCTAAAGGGGAAGGTTTTTCCTCATCCTGGTTCGTTCGAGAAGATTTCCTCGGATGAAGAGCTCTCTGTATCTCCTGGGAAGAGAATCAATTGGCTTGGAAGGCCGAGTCCGTGGCGTAACTCGTTTTGAAGGTGTTGAGGTTCACAGATGTTCTTAGCTCGGTGGACCAAGGTCTTGATGACTGACATGTTCTGTCTGGGATGGTGGTTGGAGTCCTTGTGTAAGTAAATCTTTAGAAAAAAGTATATAATATAATAATTATGACAAAAAAATTTTTTTCATCAAACCCATACTTGTGAAAAATACAAAATGATAATTTTGTAATGTATTTCATGTAATGTAAATTTAAAAAAATACATTTCAAAATGTATTTCACCGAAACCCCCAAAATGTATTGTTCTTTTTTATATTTCTGTGTGAAAATCTTAATGCGGTTTACAGAATACATCTCCTTACCAAGTTTTAACAGCATAGTTGTTATAGTTTCGGAAAAAAGTGGCTGTGACATACGTACGGACAGACAGACAGACATGACTAACCTATAAGGGTTCCGTTTTCAGCCATTTGGCTACGGAACCCTAAAAATGAAAGTTTTCATCTTCAAAAAGATTGGTACCCAGCACTGAGAGCCGCTCGTCATTACAGTTCAAAAATGACGGAGCCAACACCATTCGCGGTATTGGGAGGCCACGCCCCCCTGCTTAGCCTCGACCAATCAGGATCGAGTGCGTTGGTTCCGCATCTCTCGACCAATCAGGATTGATTACGTCGTTTTCCCCACGCCAACCGCGCCTATAAAAACGCCAGTGACTCGGGCGTCTACATCAGTCGCAGAGAAGTCGCCGCCGAGGAGAGTCCTACGCACTCGTCGGCGCGTGGACCTATAACACCGAACATGTCGACCGCAGTGATAGACGAAACGTTTGGAACACAAGTTTCCTATGGACTACGGCCAAACAGCCCGGAAGCAGTATATTCTACATGCAACGCCGGTCGTGAAAGCCTAAAGATTTATATCAGAGGTATGTATTTTTATATGAAAAGTTTAAAGGGTCGTAACTTGGCGGATAGCAGTACCAATAGTAATTTGGGGACGCTATTAGGCAATTTTTTAATAATAGCAAAATGAAACAACGACGACCTCCGTGGCGTGGCGGTAAAGCGTTCGAATGCCACGTCGGAGGTCAAGAGTTCGATTCTCACTCAGTGCAAATATTTGTATGCATGAATTTGTCTATTTGCATTGGTCTGAGTGTTTCTATGTGTAAAATGTATGTATTTACAAAAAAAGGTTTGTCCGCAGTCTAGCACTCATAACACAAGCTAATAGTTAAAGTATGGGTGTGTAATAGCGTTGTGTAGAATGTCCTAGAATATTTATTATTTATGAACATTAAAAATCTGGCAAAAATGTAAATGCATTTGTAGAGCGTTATATATTATAATAAAAATAATTGCACTCTAGAACAATACTTTTAAATTATTGTGTAAAGTAGTAACATAACTATGCATGGGGACAGGGGTAATTTGTATGAAATGTAGATTATTTCAACTAAGTTACCATAAAAGTAATGAAATGTAATTGGTATTAAATTATATATATGTGATAACTGTAATAGTTGTCACATATAGTAGTTACCCTTTCGGATTTAGAAATTTTCAAATATAGGAACAATGTTTTTACAAAGAATTGTTGGTGGACCTAGGTATCACTTGCATAATGGAATGACGCTAATTTAAATATACACCTATAACTCAAAATATTTCCAAAGCAGAATATTTTTGAAATTCTTATGTATTTGAATGACTATGATTGCTGTTTAAGTTCATATCTTTTATATAAAGTATCTCTAAGGTTCCATACTTTTGATAGTAAACATTTTATTTTAGAATCAATACGCAATTACTATAAGTACATCGTACTGATGGGACCCACAGTGTTCAAATGTGCGTTACATCTGCGCAGTGTAACCAGCCCAATGTTTTGTTTACGTCACCCGATCCCTTCAAACGGCTGTCTGTGTTGCGGTGCGGTTTATATCCGGTGCCACTTTCTTACGTCCAATTTTTATTAAGGAAGTCGCTGAGAAAATTTACTACCTAGCAATTTTTATTCACCGTAATTTATTGCCTACTGCTTCCATTCAAATAAAAACTTAGTTGAAATTCAATGCATATGTTTCTTTCCTTTCCGCTCGATGCGTCAATTACGGATGCCTTTTAGAGTTACGGAACTGTATCGACATTTGGTTGGTTTTCTTTATTCCTTACAAGCTTTTTACTTTTTGTCGCTATCCACGACTTCCTGTGTAATTACTTAATTATCATGTTTGCTTAAATATTATGTTTGATTCACGATTTTTGAATCAATATTTTTTCCCGGCTGTGGCGAATGATTACGTTTTATACCTGCAGATAATTGTTTTATTATTGTAAAAACTAGAACGTATTGCATTGGCTTCAATTATTTACTTACACATTAAAATTCACTTCATTTGTTGCCTGAATATTGAATGTGATATCAATATATACTTGACTTTTTGTTACCAAATTATATAACCTAGCGAAAGATCGATTGACTCTGGTGTATAATTTCCCTCCAATAACTGAAGGGTAGAGCCGGGAGTGCTCCAAGTCTTCCACCCTTGCCATCTGTCTGTCATTACCCTTAGGTATGTGAACTGCTACATAACGTCGAGTGTTCCATCAACAAATTGCCAACATGACGTGGATAGACGATCCTGCGTCATTTAAGTTGAGTTCTTCTTAGTTTGATGTTTTCAAACCTAAATTTTACTTTTTAAACTCTGTTTCGGACCCTAAACGCTATATATCAATCCTTGTCAAAGGCAAAATTGGGACAGGGGTCTATTTTGCTACATATTAACTGGTTTTGATAAGTACTTCGTCCTTGATTCACGCTAGATAGAGGATATTCTGCAATATAAGTAAATGTACGCGTCTATATTTGTATCATTAACCATTGTAGCCTTATTTCTAGTTTTTGTTATAGAATTGAAAACAAAGAGACCTACCTAAGTATAAATGAAGTATCCACAATTTTAATTAAAATTTTGAGGATAACATGAGCTAAGGTGGGGAAATCTGTTACCATTTTATTTTCATTGAGATAAGAGTGATTACACGCTATACATTATCTACATAAAATACCTATTCTCGTGTTATGGGCTAAAGTATACCTCCATGAATTTACACGGAATTTACTGTCCATGCGTCTATCAGTAGATACGGTCCCCTATCCCAAATGAAATTTACTTTATCAAGATACCACGTAAAACACTGAACAACAAAATTGACATGCCACTTAACAAGTGGATTGTCAGTTCAATTAATTAGAAGCCTAGTAATTTCACGTTTGTTTTATGAATCAGTCCTATCCTGATTACGTGATAGCAGAAAGGCTTTTTAGATAAAACGTTGTATGTTAACACTGGATCTCGGTAGAGTGTTTTTCTTTATCCAGACAAAGCTTAGCGTGTTTGTATTCGAGCCTTATCTGAAAGTGATACTTTAATGTGTGAGCGGTTTATATCATAGGTGATTTCCTTATTTGATTCTTTAATCTGATAAATGTGATAATATCATAATCTTCAGTTTAATCATCTGTTTATCGTAATCAGTCTTGCTAAGTAATTGATTTTATTTTACCAGATTTTCAAACGTGATTATCTTTATAATTCAACTCTGATAATATATGGGTGATTTGGGTGGTTTTCGACGTTGCATAAAAATGAAACCTTGAAAGACCGACTATCGCCCCCGATACCCCCCGTATACTATATTTCATGTAAATCGTTGGAGCTGTTTACAGGTATTAGATTGAAATATACGCTTTTTTGTTTCTCACTAGAAACAGGGGAATCGATTATCAATTAGTCCATTATCCTCTCATGGAACTTCAGCTGCAATAATATGGCGGGCACTGCGGTTCAAAGGGGTTCCAGAACCTTTTACTGCTATCATTCGGATATGCCGAGTCCGAGTTGCTGTTGGCGAAAAGCAAACGTTGGTAAAAAATCGCTGGGCTCAGTGCGAGCAACAGAAACGCTTTCCCCTGCTGAAAGTATAATATGGCGACTTTTTGCCACTTTATTTGCTGCAAGTATATGCGTAAAAAATGACTCGGAGTTTGTCTCAACCGTCACTTGAATTTATGTTAACAAATTTTGAACGCAGTGTTTTCCGAAACCGTGTGCATATTTATTTTTCAATGCTAGTCTACCAGATGTATTCAATCTCTGTGTTTATTTCCTCGCATTATTATATACATACACATCATGAAGCAAACGTTTCGTGTGTTACAATTTACATTTACTGCCAGAGTTTTTAATGCCTATATTTAAATTCACAAACATTGTAGCTACATTGTTTTTCTAAGGCCTTCGCGCAGCTTTGGGAAAATTAAAAGACAACACTACCTGCTACTTTTGACTAGGGCAAGGAAACAGTGTTTTATTTGACTATTCTGAATTATACTAATATACAATATTTGTTAGTAAGGTATTTTTTTTTTAATATTTAAAATGTTTATTTTAAAAGGTATGTTAGTATTCATAAAATGAATTCCCTATATTTACATTCAATAAAAAATAAAAATCTAATAATAAATTATTATCATAATAAATGAAATTGTGAACTAATGAAATACTTTTAAAATTTGAAATTCATTAATGATGAAGTAAAACTATTTTTAACTGATTCTATCGCGATTTATTTGATGTTTTTTTATTATTTACATTGAACCCGACGTTTCGGTTGCTTTTCAGCAGACAAATTGAAAAATGTTTCAGGTATTCCTGTCTGAAGTACACAATATATCACTTAATTTTTTGTAAACTTTGGATGCAGACGCCCTAGGTTCTGGTAGCATGTTTGTTGTTTTTATTGCAAATCTCGTTTTTCGTTTTCCGGCTTATTTATTTATATAAACATCATAAAATAAACGTTCCCTACGTCTTAATTCACATTTACTGCAAGATTGGCAATGCTTATATTTGAATGAAATCCCCTCGGATACCCCCCCGCCGGCCAGCGGGGGCGGTTATGTCGGGCTTGAACCGACTAAAACCGCACGCCGTCTCGGGTCTGCAGACGCCGTGGTGTAAGGTTGCCCATAGAGCATATCCCTCGCACCCCGACTGACCTGGTACCTAACGCTGCGCTCGCTAACTTTATGAAATAAAAAACTAGCTTAGCCGTCCGAGCTACACACGGGATAAAGTTATTATGGTATTGGTATGCAATAGCACTATCTCGAAAAGTTTAGACAGTAATTAACTTAGCTCGCAAAATTCTAGGTTTTTGTAAAATATTGACAAAGTTATTTTTCGTAGATATAAACCATCCGGTAGAAATTATATGAATGATTTTGTTTAGAAGTTCCCAAGGACACCTTTCGACTCCATCTTCAGACCCTGGATATCATGTAGTATGAGAGTATTTTCTAGACAAAACAAATGAGCTCAAACGCGACGGGTATATCTTGCTTAGTTTAGGAGTTTCTATGGAGACTTTCCGACTTCATCAAGAGGCCAGGTCCATTTGTTCCATATTATAGCATTGTTATTTTTTTTTTACGTGGCTTCACCCCATCGGTGCCAATGATGGGGTGGGCGTGTCGGAATCGGACCGACTAAAACCACACGGTGTCCTCCCCAAGTGTCCATTGCCGGGCACCCCGGGTAAGCCCTCGAAAGGATAAGCCCAGGGTTACCGGCGGACTTTGGCCGCCATCGCGGCCTAGCCTGGTGGGGTCGGGTTTTATGCCGCATCGGTGAGTTGGCAGGCGTGTGTAGGGACACACACGACACGCCTCCGTCAATTATCGCATTGTCACCAAAGATACGAATGTAGAAAATTTGATTTCAATTGAACATCAGAAAGTGATTCTAATTGAGCTTCCAAGATTTGACCCATACTAACAAACTAACAGAGAGCAAAAACAGAAAGTAAAAATAAATTATAAACGAAAAAAAAAATCCGTTCCCGCAGGGGGAACGCACAGGTAGATTTCGTGAAGCAATTAATATTATTTTTTAACATGTTTAATTTTTTTTTCTCGAAAACGGTAACTTTTAGCGAAAAACTTTTCAGATATTTATTTTAGACTTAAAAATGGCCTATCGATTAAAAATTTTTCCGACGGCAAGAATGTTCACCGGTTAGAAATTATGATTTTTTTCCCGAAAAATGTTGGTTTTTCCCCCCTCCATTTTTAGTTAAAGTTTTAATCTTATAGGTTTACATTTAAAAGTTGTTGGTATTCATGTATACTATGGGATAAAATTAGAACGGTTCGAATATCTTTCATGGAACGTGAAATTTTGAGGAAAAACTGATTTCACAAAAAGTGGGGAGACGACGCCGCCGCAGTGCCAGCACTGCGAGGATCCTGGCGAAGACACGGCGCTCCACACGTTGGTGGAGTGCCCTGCGTGGGCGAGTCTACGCCGGGATCTCGTTGCGGTCCTGGGCGTGGACGTTCTCTCGTTGGAGACCATGGTGAGGGCCGCGGTCTCTGACGGGAGCAAGTGGCACGCCGCCGCCTCTTTCTGCGAGCAGGTAATGCGCGCGAAAGAGACGGCGGAGAGGGAGCGGGAGAGAACCCTGCCCCCCGAGTTTTGCAGTCTGTGGCGAGGACGCCGCAGACTCATCTACGCCCGGGGCTACCGACCTCCATGATCGGGGCCTGAGGACGGCAGTTGGCCGACTCGCCGTCCTTACAGAAGCAGGCCGTGGCGGAGGCGTGTCGTGTGTGCCCTACACACGCCTGCCAACTCACCGAAGCGGGATAAAACCCGACCCCACCAGGCGAGGCCGCGGTGGCGGCCAAAGTCCGCCGGCAACCCTGGGGTTATCCTTTCGAGGGCTTACCCGGGGTGCCCGGCAACGGACACTTGGGGAGGACACCGTGCGGTTTTAGTCGAGACACGACATAACCACCCCCACTGGCCGGCGGGGGGGTATCCGAAGGGATTTCCGCACGTTTAAAAAAAAAAAAGGCCCTACCGTCCCCGTAGGCCGGATTCCACCCGTTCACGAACTTAAACTAAGTTTACACCCAAGCAATTTTTGACCGCAGTTTGAAAGCGATCGGGGCAAAAATGCGACCGTGAGAGTGCCGGAAATTTTGGGAAGTGGAACCATACATACATATATATATATATATAAACTGGTGCTAGAAATTTGATGTCACAAATTGGTCACAAAATTCGGCCGGGTGGGTACCACCGTGCACGATTACGAAAAACCCTCCATAGTAATCCAATTTCGGTTTGATTGCGTTCAGGGGTCAGCAAGTGCATAGCCGGGCAGGGGGATTGTGGTCGCAGCACTAGTGGGACCGGTGGGTGTCACGCGGTGCTACGACGACAATCCTCTTCTGATGAGGCCGTCAAGCTGAGTGCCACCACTGTTAACATGGTACGTGTATGTAATGGTGACCCTCTTTCCTGAGACTTTACCTTCAGCTTACCATCAGGCGAGGTGAAGTCAAATTGACGTGTCCTAAATATATAAAAAAAAAAACCTTTTTGACTAGTGGTCCTACCTTTTTTTTTTTTTTTTTTTTTTTCGTGCGGAAATCCCTTCGGATACCCCCCCGCGTGCCAGCGGGGGCGGTTATGTCTACCATAAAAGTAATGAAATGTAATTGGTATTAAATTATATATATGTGATAACTGTAATAGTTGTCACATATAGTAGTTACCCTTTCGGATTTAGAAATTTTCAAATATAGGAACAATGTTTTTACAAAGAATTGTTGGTGGACCTAGGTATCACTTGCATAATGGAATGACGCTAATTTAAATATACACCTATAACTCAAAATATTTCCAAAGCAGAATATTTTTGAAATTCTTATGTATTTGAATGACTATGATTGCTGTTTAAGTTCATATCTTTTATATAAAGTATCTCTAAGGTTCCATACTTTTGATAGTAAACATTTTATTTTAGAATCAATACGCAATTACTATAAGTACATCGTACTGATGGGACCCACAGTGTTCAAATGTGCGTTACATCTGCGCAGTGTAACCAGCCCAATGTTTTGTTTACGTCACCCGATCCCTTCAAACGGCTGTCTGTGTTGCGGTGCGGTTTATATCCGGTGCCACTTTCTTACGTCCAATTTTTATTAAGGAAGTCGCTGAGAAAATTTACTACCTAGCAATTTTTATTCACCGTAATTTATTGCCTACTGCTTCCATTCAAATAAAAACTTAGTTGAAATTCAATGCATATGTTTCTTTCCTTTCCGCTCGATGCGTCAATTACGGATGCCTTTTAGAGTTACGGAACTGTATCGACATTTGGTTGGTTTTCTTTATTCCTTACAAGCTTTTTACTTTTTGTCGCTATCCACGACTTCCTGTGTAATTACTTAATTATCATGTTTGCTTAAATATTATGTTTGATTCACGATTTTTGAATCAATATTTTTTCCCGGCTGTGGCGAATGATTACGTTTTATACCTGCAGATAATTGTTTTATTATTGTAAAAACTAGAACGTATTGCATTGGCTTCAATTATTTACTTACACATTAAAATTCACTTCATTTGTTGCCTGAATATTGAATGTGATATCAATATATACTTGACTTTTTGTTACCAAATTATATAACCTAGCGAAAGATCGATTGACTCTGGTGTATAATTTCCCTCCAATAACTGAAGGGTAGAGCCGGGAGTGCTCCAAGTCTTCCACCCTTGCCATCTGTCTGTCATTACCCTTAGGTATGTGAACTGCTACATAACGTCGAGTGTTCCATCAACAAATTGCCAACATGACGTGGATAGACGATCCTGCGTCATTTAAGTTGAGTTCTTCTTAGTTTGATGTTTTCAAACCTAAATTTTACTTTTTAAACTCTGTTTCGGACCCTAAACGCTATATATCAATCCTTGTCAAAGGCAAAATTGGGACAGGGGTCTATTTTGCTACATATTAACTGGTTTTGATAAGTACTTCGTCCTTGATTCACGCTAGATAGAGGATATTCTGCAATATAAGTAAATGTACGCGTCTATATTTGTATCATTAACCATTGTAGCCTTATTTCTAGTTTTTGTTATAGAATTGAAAACAAAGAGACCTACCTAAGTATAAATGAAGTATCCACAATTTTAATTAAAATTTTGAGGATAACATGAGCTAAGGTGGGGAAATCTGTTACCATTTTATTTTCATTGAGATAAGAGTGATTACACGCTATACATTATCTACATAAAATACCTATTCTCGTGTTATGGGCTAAAGTATACCTCCATGAATTTACACGGAATTTACTGTCCATGCGTCTATCAGTAGATACGGTCCCCTATCCCAAATGAAATTTACTTTATCAAGATACCACGTAAAACACTGAACAACAAAATTGACATGCCACTTAACAAGTGGATTGTCAGTTCAATTAATTAGAAGCCTAGTAATTTCACGTTTGTTTTATGAATCAGTCCTATCCTGATTACGTGATAGCAGAAAGGCTTTTTAGATAAAACGTTGTATGTTAACACTGGATCTCGGTAGAGTGTTTTTCTTTATCCAGACAAAGCTTAGCGTGTTTGTATTCGAGCCTTATCTGAAAGTGATACTTTAATGTGTGAGCGGTTTATATCATAGGTGATTTCCTTATTTGATTCTTTAATCTGATAAATGTGATAATATCATAATCTTCAGTTTAATCATCTGTTTATCGTAATCAGTCTTGCTAAGTAATTGATTTTATTTTACCAGATTTTCAAACGTGATTATCTTTATAATTCAACTCTGATAATATATGGGTGATTTGGGTGGTTTTCGACGTTGCATAAAAATGAAACCTTGAAAGACCGACTATCGCCCCCGATACCCCCCGTATACTATATTTCATGTAAATCGTTGGAGCTGTTTACAGGTATTAGATTGAAATATACGCTTTTTTGTTTCTCACTAGAAACAGGGGAATCGATTATCAATTAGTCCATTATCCTCTCATGGAACTTCAGCTGCAATAATATGGCGGGCACTGCGGTTCAAAGGGGTTCCAGAACCTTTTACTGCTATCATTCGGATATGCCGAGTCCGAGTTGCTGTTGGCGAAAAGCAAACGTTGGTAAAAAATCGCTGGGCTCAGTGCGAGCAACAGAAACGCTTTCCCCTGCTGAAAGTATAATATGGCGACTTTTTGCCACTTTATTTGCTGCAAGTATATGCGTAAAAAATGACTCGGAGTTTGTCTCAACCGTCACTTGAATTTATGTTAACAAATTTTGAACGCAGTGTTTTCCGAAACCGTGTGCATATTTATTTTTCAATGCTAGTCTACCAGATGTATTCAATCTCTGTGTTTATTTCCTCGCATTATTATATACATACACATCATGAAGCAAACGTTTCGTGTGTTACAATTTACATTTACTGCCAGAGTTTTTAATGCCTATATTTAAATTCACAAACATTGTAGCTACATTGTTTTTCTAAGGCCTTCGCGCAGCTTTGGGAAAATTAAAAGACAACACTACCTGCTACTTTTGACTAGGGCAAGGAAACAGTGTTTTATTTGACTATTCTGAATTATACTAATATACAATATTTGTTAGTAAGGTATTTTTTTTTTAATATTTAAAATGTTTATTTTAAAAGGTATGTTAGTATTCATAAAATGAATTCCCTATATTTACATTCAATAAAAAATAAAAATCTAATAATAAATTATTATCATAATAAATGAAATTGTGAACTAATGAAATACTTTTAAAATTTGAAATTCATTAATGATGAAGTAAAACTATTTTTAACTGATTCTATCGCGATTTATTTGATGTTTTTTTATTATTTACATTGAACCCGACGTTTCGGTTGCTTTTCAGCAGACAAATTGAAAAATGTTTCAGGTATTCCTGTCTGAAGTACACAATATATCACTTAATTTTTTGTAAACTTTGGATGCAGACGCCCTAGGTTCTGGTAGCATGTTTGTTGTTTTTATTGCAAATCTCGTTTTTCGTTTTCCGGCTTATTTATTTATAAAAACATCATAAAATAAACGTTCCCTACGTCTTAATTCACATTTACTGCAAGATTGGCAATGCTTATATTTGAATGAAATCCCCTCGGATACCCCCCCGCCGGCCAGCGGGGGCGGTTATGTCGGGCTTGAACCGACTAAAACCGCACGCCGTCTCGGGTCTGCAGACGCCGTGGTGTAAGGTTGCCCATAGAGCATATCCCTCGCACCCCGACTGACCTGGTACCTAACGCTGCGCTCGCTAACTTTATGAAATAAAAAACTAGCTTAGCCGTCCGAGCTACACACGGGATAAAGTTATTATGGTATTGGTATGCAATAGCACTATCTCGAAAAGTTTAGACAGTAATTAACTTAGCTCGCAAAATTCTAGGTTTTTGTAAAATATTGACAAAGTTATTTTTCGTAGATATAAACCATCCGGTAGAAATTATATGAATGATTTTGTTTAGAAGTTCCCAAGGACACCTTTCGACTCCATCTTCAGACCCTGGATATCATGTAGTATGAGAGTATTTTCTAGACAAAACAAATGAGCTCAAACGCGACGGGTATATCTTGCTTAGTTTAGGAGTTTCTATGGAGACTTTCCGACTTCATCAAGAGGCCAGGTCCATTTGTTCCATATTATAGCATTGTTATTTTTTTTTTACGTGGCTTCACCCCATCGGTGCCAATGATGGGGTGGGCGTGTCGGAATCGGACCGACTAAAACCACACGGTGTCCTCCCCAAGTGTCCATTGCCGGGCACCCCGGGTAAGCCCTCGAAAGGATAAGCCCAGGGTTACCGGCGGACTTTGGCCGCCATCGCGGCCTAGCCTGGTGGGGTCGGGTTTTATGCCGCATCGGTGAGTTGGCAGGCGTGTGTAGGGACACACACGACACGCCTCCGTCAATTATCGCATTGTCACCAAAGATACGAATGTAGAAAATTTGATTTCAATTGAACATCAGAAAGTGATTCTAATTGAGCTTCCAAGATTTGACCCATACTAACAAACTAACAGAGAGCAAAAACAGAAAGTAAAAATAAATTATAAACGAAAAAAAAAATCCGTTCCCGCAGGGGGAACGCACAGGTAGATTTCGTGAAGCAATTAATATTATTTTTTAACATGTTTAATTTTTTTTTCTCGAAAACGGTAACTTTTAGCGAAAAACTTTTCAGATATTTATTTTAGACTTAAAAATGGCCTATCGATTAAAAATTTTTCCGACGGCAAGAATGTTCACCGGTTAGAAATTATGATTTTTTTCCCGAAAAATGTTGGTTTTTCCCCCCTCCATTTTTAGTTAAAGTTTTAATCTTATAGGTTTACATTTAAAAGTTGTTGGTATTCATGTATACTATGGGATAAAATTAGAACGGTTCGAATATCTTTCATGGAACGTGAAATTTTGAGGAAAAACTGATTTCACAAAAAGTGGGGAGACGACGCCGCCGCAGTGCCAGCACTGCGAGGATCCTGGCGAAGACACGGCGCTCCACACGTTGGTGGAGTGCCCTGCGTGGGCGAGTCTACGCCGGGATCTCGTTGCGGTCCTGGGCGTGGACGTTCTCTCGTTGGAGACCATGGTGAGGGCCGCGGTCTCTGACGGGAGCAAGTGGCACGCCGCCGCCTCTTTCTGCGAGCAGGTAATGCGCGCGAAAGAGACGGCGGAGAGGGAGCGGGAGAGAACCCTGCCCCCCGAGTTTTGCAGTCTGTGGCGAGGACGCCGCAGACTCATCTACGCCCGGGGCTACCGACCTCCATGATCGGGGCCTGAGGACGGCAGTTGGCCGACTCGCCGTCCTTACAGAAGCAGGCCGTGGCGGAGGCGTGTCGTGTGTGCCCTACACACGCCTGCCAACTCACCGAAGCGGGATAAAACCCGACCCCACCAGGCGAGGCCGCGGTGGCGGCCAAAGTCCGCCGGCAACCCTGGGGTTATCCTTTCGAGGGCTTACCCGGGGTGCCCGGCAACGGACACTTGGGGAGGACACCGTGCGGTTTTAGTCGAGACACGACATAACCACCCCCACTGGCCGGCGGGGGGGTATCCGAAGGGATTTCCGCACGTTTAAAAAAAAAAAAGGCCCTACCGTCCCCGTAGGCCGGATTCCACCCGTTCACGAACTTAAACTAAGTTTACACCCAAGCAATTTTTGACCGCAGTTTGAAAGCGATCGGGGCAAAAATGCGACCGTGAGAGTGCCGGAAATTTTGGGAAGTGGAACCATACATACATATATATATATATATATAAACTGGTGCTAGAAATTTGATGTCACAAATTGGTCACAAAATTCGGCCGGGTGGGTACCACCGTGCACGATTACGAAAAACCCTCCATAGTAATCCAATTTCGGTTTGATTGCGTTCAGGGGTCAGCAAGTGCATAGCCGGGCAGGGGGATTGTGGTCGCAGCACTAGTGGGACCGGTGGGTGTCACGCGGTGCTACGACGACAATCCTCTTCTGATGAGGCCGTCAAGCTGAGTGCCACCACTGTTAACATGGTACGTGTATGTAATGGTGACCCTCTTTCCTGAGACTTTACCTTCAGCTTACCATCAGGCGAGGTGAAGTCAAATTGACGTGTCCTAAATATATAAAAAAAAAAACCTTTTTGACTAGTGGTCCTACCTATGAAGAATTTTTTTTTAAATTCGACAGTAGGCAAGAAACCAATAGGCAGATCGATTTAATCGAAATCTACCTAATATTGCACCAAAACGAACATTTGCAATCTAATTTGAGAAAATTTGATCATGAGCCCGTCTAATCAGCGCACTCTGCTCAGTGTTACGTATGCTTGATCGGCCGCCAAGAGTTTCTGTCCTATATATATTACGGCCTAATCTGCATCTTGTGAACGGTTGATGATGATGATGATGATAAATAATAATAAATAATAACACCAGAGAGTTTATCAAGACAAAACAAATGAACCCAACCTCGATAAGTTTATCTTATTTAGTTTAGGAGATCTTATAGCCACCTTCCTACGCCATCTTGAGCCTCTGACTACCGTGTGACACCAGAGAGTTTGCTAAGATAAAACAAATGAGCCCAAACTCGATAGGTTTATCTTGTTTATTTTAGAAGTTCCTGCCTTCTACTTTCACCTTTCTACTCCATCAACAGATCAGCTCTATGGTACCATATTATTGCAATATTCATTGACAATGCAATAATATGTGACATTGACGACGAAGAACGATGTCGTGTGGAAACCTGCATATTCTTTCTCATTATCTATCAAGTTTTCTAAGGCTTGTGAAGGCGGTTAAATAGTTAGCTTGTGAGGAAGACTATAGTACCTAAATGCCTCTAGTACTAAAGGGTTTCGGCTACCCATGTGGGCCAATTTTTGCAATACGTTTAGTTACCGTGACCTACAGTGCAGATGCTGTCTACGACAAAAACTTCAAAATTATGTCACCGTGCTGACAATGAAAAGGAAGGTCGAAGATGATCACTAGCTTCGTCTTCGGTACGATTCGTTAGACTTTAGACGTTTAGTATGTATCCCGGCTAATGAATATGTAGAGCGCCCATACCCGCTTCCGCCTTCGTCCCGCTTGCGGCAAATGTCGAGGACGCGGCCTTAATCTGTCTAGCATTTAAAAATAACGTTATCTTATTGATTATTATGTGAAATAAACTAAATAAACACTTTATTACTGCTGATCTAAATCGGAAAAGTGAACATCCAGGACGGTATTCCGATTTAAATCTAGGAAAGTTAGTATACCTACTAATTACTTAAAAAAATCATTAAACTTTTTTACTGGTACGTAAATGTACGTATAGTTTATTACTATACTTTCATAGGACTTGTTGAAAATGATACTAAAATGAACAAATAATTGCCAAGATTCTGTACTTCCATTGCTTTTTTTTTAATAATGATAATCTTTATTTATCCTCTCTAATTTACACCAAAATAGTTTACATTGCACCAATTCCTATGAACAATATTGCAAAATTGTGAGAGGTGTGTTTACTGTCATATAAACCCTGTATTCTTCTTTAAGAAAAACACATGGGAAATCATCACGCAAGCGATTAGCGTGTGCGGATATGATTTCAAAATATAAAATCGACACTATATAAGGTGTCACAAAATTAGGTCTCTGAATTTGGTGAGATGACTTGGTATCGACAAAATATGTATTTGAAACAAAAACAAATAATATCGGGTAAAATAAAAAAATAAAATATTACAAAAATATTTAAAAAAATAATAAAAAATGAAAAAAAAAAACCACCAGCGACCAGTGTCACGTGACGCGATGAGCACACGTGACGCTGGTCGCGATTTAGTATCGCGGATTGGTATCGCGGATAGTATCCTCGCAGTATTCTCCAAGCGGATGTGTGGGAAATACCTAACTCGCGACTAGCGTCACGTGTGCTCGTCGCTGGTGGGTTTTTTTAATTATTTTTTTTTATATATTTTTTATTTTTTTTTATTTTACCCGATATTATATTATTTATATTATTATTTAATACATATTTTGTCAATACCAAGTCATCTCACAAAATTTCGGACCTAATTTTATGACACCTTATATATGATGAACTGCAGTGGACCAGTAGTATATTTGAAAAAGATTCTGCAGATAACAATAACAGAAGTTAGCTACGTACTTAGCATAGAAATTTACTAATGCACTTCGTATGCTGATTCGGTCATTCTAAACTTTATAGTGTTTATAAACTATCAAGCATTCGACCATGTGATAAGAATATAATGGAAACCATTACAGACTCTAGAGTCCACAGAACGGGATATGTAAATATCACAACTACACGAATATTGAATTAAATGTAACTTGTTTTGTGAATAACATAGATACCTACAGTTTAATGTAGTCAAGTGTTAATATTCTGAATTCGTACGTCGGTCACGAATACTTACATTATCACTTTTCATTTTTATATCAGTATTATGTAATTTGACCATAATATAATTATGATCTATACGATTACATAAAATCAATATCGATCTTCATGATTTAATTATCATTTTCATCTATAGCAAGTGGAAAGATGTTGTCTCAGCCTACCCCAATGGGAACGAGGCGTGACTATATGTATGTTGTATGCATTTATACTCTTACAAATAAATAAAATTGAAGTGTATGTTTGTAATATTAAAGAAAATAAACGAGAATTATAACAAAATGTCGGTCTGTCTTCTGTCTGTTTGAATTAGGTAATCTTCGACACGGCTGGGCCGATTTTGACGGGATTTTCCTAGCATATAGGTAATGTTACAAGGCGTAACATAGGCTGCTTTAATTTATACTTGAAAATCGAAATCCATGCCGTCGAAGTCGCGGGCACATTTAGTGCGTACAAATAAATAAAATCGGGGACGGAATCGGGCTCGCGGGCACATCGTCGTAAATATTATCATCTCGGAAAGAAGTGGGCAGTTGAATGGCGTGTTCTTGGTGAAGTGCCCAAGCTATCTATCAAAGTCCAAACGATACTTACGTTTGACATGGAAACAATATCTAGTGTTCGCGTTCTCACAACAAAACTGCAAGAGTTGGCAACTTTTTATTTCTGCCTTGCAACTTATCATTAAGCAAGAAGTATAAATAATAAAAACACATACAAGAATTATATTCTCAATTAAGTAGGTACTTACCTATATTCATTTTTTTTTGCTGCAACCTTTGATATCACGGGGTCAACTCCAGTCTATATAGAAACTAAGCATAATAACATTGATATTGTTTAAAATTACCTGCACAAGTTTGCTAATCCCTTAGTGTTGAGTTTCTCTACGTCCGGGGCTGTATACAAACATATCAAACGCTGCAAGGGAGCAACGGAATATAATTCATCATCATGAATCATTCTATCCGTTTACCCTGAAAAAATGCGTGATTCTATGGAACCCACTTTCACAGGGATAGAATAAAGCTAGTCTCTCTAGCTTTTCTCTCTAATATGCAATACCTTTATAATAAACTAACTGGCCCGGCCTTGGAATCAAGTCATGTTGGTTACCTTTAAAGCTGAATTTATTTCTTGAATGTCTTAAAGCCGAAGATGGCGCACAGTCATCCGGGGAGCGAGGGACATGCCTTAAGGCCACCTTACACCCCGGCATTAGAGACCTGGGACGGCGTTATTTCGGACCACTGTGACCTGTTAACAAAGGTTGGGAACTACTGCTATAGGGTATCATACTAGCATTATTCTTGAGTTATTTTCATTTCTTAGTTGTCTGTAAATTATACTTGAATAGATTCCTACGACCAACAACACTGATAAGATTAGCCACTGCTAGCAACACCAAGGCTGCCAATTAGTTAGTATTAATTTTAATTTCATAACAAAATAATCTAAACCTAGGTAATATAATTATTGATTAAATCAGGATGGAAAACTTACGATTTCAAAATTCAAACATTCAATAATCAGTTTGCAGACCTGACGAATATCTTTATCCATATTTGCATACCTACGTCTCATGTATGCATTTATGATTTTGTGACGGCATATATACATATCTTTAAGGCGAGGGTATTCGACGACTTTAGGTATTTTGGCATAGTAAAGTTGCCACAGCGACGCTGGCGGTCCGCGTCCAGTGTTTCGCGGCAATATGCAGAAAAGCAACGAAGGCTAAATTAAGGTGGTGTTGTAGTATCAATATAATTAATGACGCAACTGTTATTTATATAGAAGATCTTCTAAGTTGCACTTTAGATAAACGCGAATAACGCTTATAATAATTATAATATTGTAATATAGCTATCAGAAAGTCGCTCCCGTAAAAGCTTATATGAGCCAAACTATGAAAAAGAGCAATAGAAGAGTGGATTCCGAGTGCCAAGCTGCAAGATTTTGACGGGGCCTCATATTCCCATATGGTCCCCTAAAACCATGGAAGGCCATACACTAATAAAACGTCACTCATGGGGCCCATACACCCATGGGGGGGACATAAACCCATGGCACCCCATAATTCTATGGAGCCCCATACATATTTGTTACCCATGGGTCCATACACCCATGGCTCCCATACACCAATGGGGTCCCATGCACCCATGGGTTCCATATACCCATGGGCACCATTAAGATCCGTAGAGCATTTGGGCCCAAGCAAGATGTGAGACGGCAGTCGCTCCCGTAAATGTCACAATGAACAAGGTTACGGAAAGGAGAAGTAAAAAAGCGTATCTTGGGCCCAAACTGTAAGCTATGGATGCAACCGAGATTGGACCTCGGATTCATGAGGCTATTCCCAAAAGCAAAAGCTTTTCAACAATGAAAATAATATAGAGATATTAGTAGTATTTGGTAGTGTTGAAGGTTCATGGTAGGTACTGTTCCTAATATTTAGTACCAATGTCAAGTACGTCTATTAGTACCAATGTCAAGTACGTCTATTAGTACTGTGGTGTTTGAACCTCATTTCACACCACGATGCGGTTACCTGGCCATTATGTGTCAGAGTTTAAAAATAATTATTTGTTTGATTTAAATAGAGCGTAGGGAAGAAAAAACAATTGCTCCGTGGAGCTGTTTTCGGCTGGGCGGCTGACAGCGGGCGACTAGACGCGCCGCCCGGGTCCGCCGGCCGAAGAGAAGATAATAGTGTAATAAATATTTAGGCTCAGTCCTTGAGCGGAGTTCGCGATTCCCTAGTTCGAAGTAATATAAAAGCATACGCGTAAAAAACCTCCCTAAACCCGATTTAGGAAGCTTTGATGATATAATAAATGCCCATTTAAACTTCTTCCTCAGTGTTTGTCTTATATTTTCTACACGAGGTATTGTGGCGTCCATGCCCCGGACGCTACAACTGGTGGAGTCGTCGGTTTCCATACAGCTGGTGGTTGCTACAGCTACAACTGGTGGAGTCGCCGGTTTCCATACAGCTGGTGGTTGCTACAGCTACAATTGGCGTGGAGGAACGCCGGTTTCCATACAACTGGTAGAGGTGCTGGTTGCCACAGGAGCTAGTGGTTGCTACAGCTGGTGAAGCGCTAGTTTCCGCAGAAGTCGGAAACGCCAACATTCTGCAGTTGGCAGTGAATGGATCGATCCCGTACCGTTTGAAGAAAGACGTCGTGCGACAATTGGAGCGACGCATTTATCAGTATCGTTGTTTATTTTGCTTTTATGTGCTTTTATGTGATATTATGTGCTCAACGAGAAGATGGCTATGATGGTGGCTTGTTCCAGAATGTTTCAAGAGCATTGATAGTTGCCTGCGGGTCAATAGGGCCAATAAGGACTATAAGTCTTAGTAGAATTATAATTCACGTAGTGAATAACGTGTTATCTTGAACCGACTAAAACCGCAGTACGTACTAGCGTAACTAGTAGTATTTTATTTTTAATATGTGTTCTCTGTTTATTTCATATTGCTGCGCTGCTGAAGATAAATAGATTTGTTTTGTTTTTTATGTTCGTGATGTTCTAGCGTAGGAGTTAGGCAATTATTTTTTGTACAATATTGAGAGTTTGATCTAAACTTTGTAAGAGAGTCAAATCGTTCTGGACATAAGCGCCGACGATGATTGAAAGTTAGTTTTCGATCAGACTTTTCTTTATAGAGTAAGTTCTTTCTCTTTAGTGTTGTTTTAAAAAATAATTTAGTAATGTGTAGGCGACATAAATAATTTTATGTCATCTTTCTTTTTAGTTAGGTAGGTCTTAAAAGTACTGTGTTACTAAGTCCTTTCAGGGCAAACCTTAAAATGTATCGGCAAGTGATACCAATAACTTTTCTTTGATGAGGCTGATTGTGGTCAGGTTTCTTTTAACCTGGGTTTTTTGCCTGGCCAAGAATGAAGCAATTTTTCTTTGTTCGTGTTTTTCAGTATTTATTACAGTTTAATTGCTATAATTTGAGATTCTACTATCGTTTACTAATTATTACAAAGATTGCTTCGTTATTCCCATTGTAAGGGACAATTCGCATAATTTTTTTTTTGTGTCCCAGATTTAGAATGCCTAGGGAATCAGGCTGTCACATAAATGACCATTAAGGGCGTAGCTGATGTGGTGTTTGAACCTCATTTCACACCACGATGCGGTTACCTGGCCATTATGTGTCAGAGTTTAAAAATAATTATTTGTTTGATTTAAATAGAGCGTAGGGAAGAAAAAACAATTGCTCCGTGGAGCTGTTTTCGGCTGGGCGGCTGACAGCGGGCGACTAGACGCGCCGCCCGGGTCCGCCGGCCGAAGAGAAGATAATAGTGTAATAAATATTTAGGCTCAGTCCTTGAGCGGAGTTCGCGATTCCCTAGTTCGAAGTAATATAAAAGCATACGCGTAAAAAACCTCCCTAAACCCGATTTAGGAAGCTTTGATGATATAATAAATGCCCATTTAAACTTCTTCCTCAGTGTTTGTCTTATATTTTCTACACGAGGTATTGTGGCGTCCATGCCCCGGACGCTACAGTACCAATGTCAATCTTTAAAAATTCTTGTATTGAATCGACTAACGTCATAAGACATTTAATGCTATATTATGGCCGATACATTACTTAGTTATAATATTTGTACAATGAGTAACTTATTTACACAGACCGATATTTTTAGCAATCCGTGGATTCTCCGTGCGGGTGCCGGGTCCATCGCGTTGCTGAGTTGGGAACTCGGGACAGTGCTTGGGACTTGCGACCCGTTAGAAGGGGCCCCTTTTGTTGATGTACATCAACACTCACCTTCACTACCCAAGTTCCTCTCCCTGCCTAACCAAATTTGATGCGAACCTACTAGTGCCGCTTTAGACATTCGTCCTAGTAATGAGCTTATTGTAGCTCTCGATAGGCCTAGATCTTTAAGTAGGTTATAGAGAGATTTTGCTGGTATACCTCTCGCTCCCACTTCCAATGGATACAAAGTAACCACGTAACCGTTTTTGATTTATTCGTTTGTGAGATCATAGTATTTATTTTTCTTTATTGTGTGGTCCTTCGGTATATTTGTTTCCCACGGTACAGTAAGTTCCTCAAGGACCACATGTTTTATCATCTTCGAATAAAGAAATATGTCAGGTCTAGATGACGAAACTCCAACATCCTCCGGAATTTTATAGTGCTTTTCATACGTGTCGTTTAGGAGAGTCCAATCTGGGGCAGTATCTAAGATTGAGTATTAATTATACTTTAAAGAAATCAGTGTACTAATACTAGCATTGTATTCGCAAAAGTTTGAGTCTTAACTTAAATCATTGGATTTGTACATCTGGCACATTCTCTACGATGTGGCATTTACGCTAAGTACCTTTTTTTTTTTTTCGTGCGGAAATTCCTTCGGATCCCCCCCGCCGGCCAGCGGGGGCGGTTATGTCGGGCTTGAACCGACTAAAACCGCACGCCGTCTTGGGTCTTCAGACGCCGGGGTGTAAGGTTGCCCATCGAGCATATCCCTCGCACCCCGACTGACCCTGGGCCATCTCCGGTTTCGAGATGGCCCCCTCGGGTTTGGAAACCACGGTGTCCCCGTCTTGCCCCGGTTTGGGGGAGGGGCGCTAGGCGGCCTCACCGTCCACCCCCAGACCTGCGCTCATGGAGGACGGAGCTCGTTAAGCGCCTGAGTCGCCTGCGACGCGCGGCGAGCATGTTGCGGGCTCGGCGGGCCGGGAGAGTTCTGAACCTCTCCCGGCGCTCCACCATCTCCTTCGCGAGTATTATATGCTCGCAGGAGGAGATGGCGGTGGCCCACGCGCTCGTGCTCCGCACCATTGCCGCAATCATGCTGCCGAGCGAGAGGACTCCCAGCCCGATGGCTGCCACGAAGTCACGCATCGGCGCCTCCCACGCCGGGCAGTCCGCCAGCGTGTGCAGCCCTGAGTCCTCGCTAGCGTCGCAGTGATTACGCTAAGTACCTACATTTAAAAATCATACAATTTCGCTGTGCATCCGCCGCAAACCGACACACGTCCTGCCTCTAACACGTTCCGCTCGGGACTGATTGACTCTCCGAACGCGTCATATAGGTAGAAAACGTATGTATTTTGAATTTTCAGGGTATAATTCAAAATTCATGTATTTGATAACAGTTTTTCACTCTCCTATCAATGACCTTCATTTTGGTATCATTTTTATTTTTCTAACCGGAACACAAATCAAATAAAACTGGAATGCGTTTTGGGTTAGACCAATCTTTGAGAGCAAATTCTATCGAGGAAAGTAAAAGTCATCGTGTAACGGACAATCAAAATACTAGTTCGAATAGACTTCTCATTTTCAAAAAATCTTAATCTAAAACACCCTTCCTCAAGGACCCTAGCCTTAATATCCAGTTATTTGACCTGAACAATTACATTTTCAGTTCAAATAAAAGCAACGTTTATACCGACAGACTCGGAACAATAAAATTAAAAGCTTAACTGAGAAATAGTCGATGTCGGTTTAACACCACTTTATATTGGAGCGAAACCATACAAAATGGCCCGATTCTTTTTCAATTAAGGGCAGCAATTCAATCGACTTTCGTTGGCCTACGTAGTTTTATGTTGTGTGCCTATTTTGTTTACACTCAATAAGAGATTATCTTCTGAAAATGAAGTTGTGTTGAACACGTATATAGTTCAAGATCCGGTAAAAGAAATGTATAATACTCTCATCCGTTATTTAATTAAGACAAAGGTGAAGTCGCGGACACAGCTTGTCGATAGCTAACTTGGCTAAGCTAGCTTATCCGAGACTTTACCCGCATGGACTTAGACTTGTGTTTCTTGTTTTTTTGCGAGGCACAATAATTATTTTTCTAAAATAAAAGTAACCTAATTCAAACAGGCAGAAAGCAGACAGATAGATAAAATTTAAATGTTCGCTAGTGTGCGTAAATCAGTTAGAATGCAGATTAATTTGTTAATCTTCAGATTACCTGGTTCAGTCCGTTAAAATGAAAAAAATGTTTCAGTTCTAACATTAACTAATTAATCTGCAGATTTCTAAGGTAATTTGTAAAATAACGGCCATGCATACGGTTAAGTTAATAAAACAGGTTTTTTGCTTGAATAAAACATTCGGATTCATTGTAATTATTTATTTCATTGGACACCGTGGGCCCCGGCATGTATAGATTTATTTCTGCGATACCTCCACCAAACCCGTCGTGTTAGGTGACTTGTGCTAATGCACGAAGAAATAGGAGCCCTGCCGCGGGGCTCCGTCGACGTCTCTAATTCACAAGATAGAAAAGAGCTATATCTACGCAATAATGTTTCGCTCTGAAATGTAGCATCCATTAATATGCAGATTAACAAAGTGGAGACATCTACTACTTTCAGTCAAATTTCGCACTATAACGGGTAATTTGCAGTAATATTCACAGATTACCTAGTTAATATGCATATTAACGAATTCCGTACTCTAACGATAACATATTCATTCATATCCTTTCATTGTGAGTTACAAACAGACACTTAAATTTCTTTATATTTATAAATAATACATGCACCTATACATTGAGAGATTGCGAATGCGTTGCCTATTCAAATTGTCCGAATGCAGTTAAATAATAAATTCTAATTGGAGTCAGAACTTGAAAAAACTGTCTCAAAAATCTGTCTGATGGAGTGATCCGTGCGACGCTGTCTGTCTTTCAAGTTAATAAGAATTCATGTTATTTAACGGCATCGACGTAATGCAATTTAGCAATTGGGCAACTTAGTCGCGCTCTATGCATATATAATGTGTAGTAATATATTATTTCCTAAGATTTAATCATAGTTTCAGTCAAATGACAGATATTAGATATTTCTTATACCGGACCAATCAACGCACGTACGGTAAGTATGTGTTGTATTTGTGCAGAACAACTAGTATATAAGGTAATTTAGTTAGTACATAAGTAAAAATAATGTATATAATTAAACTGATTTGCAAAACACTATAGGAATAATCGTGTATAATAGTTATAAGTTTGCGACGAAGAAATCGTCATTGTTTACGTATCTATAAGTGTAAATTGTATTTTATTTCGTGTTTCCTTATTTCTACTCCCTATTAGAATACATAATATAGTATGTAAATCATTGTAAATAGAAAATAAACGCATATTTGTAAGATTGACCGATCGACCATTAGGGTACATCCGCGAAAAGTCATTAGGCCGCGGTGTCGCTAACGAGCCACGATAGTTCGATCGGCCAATCAGAAAAATCGAATTAATTGAATTGAGAGTATAAAAAGCCGCTATATTTTGCAAGGGCTTGCACACGCGTAAAGCACCCGGCTCGGACGGCATCACAAATAAAGTCATTAAGTTATTCCCAGAGAGGTTACTCGTCCTTCTGACATACATTTTTAACGCAGCGCTCAAAAATAACATCTTTCCGCAGCAATGGAAAGAGGCCGTGGTCATTGGGATACCCAAGCCCGGTAAGCCAAAGTCCGAGCCGACCAGTTATAGACCGATCAGTCTGCTTAAAGGTTTAGGGAAAATCTATGAGCGACTAGTATGCAATAGGCTGAAAGCATTTGCCGATGCAAAGGGTCTCATTCCGAACGAGCAGTTTGGCTTCCGCACCCAACACTCATGCGTACAACAAGTGCACCGCATCGTTGAGCACGCCAGCGAGCGGTTGCAGTTCAATCAATCTTCTTCGACGTAGCGAAAGCGTTCGACAAAGTGTGGCACAACGGCCTCATTTGGAAGCTGTTCCACATGGGAGTGCCACACAGGCTCGTACTCATCATACGGGACTACTTGTCGAACAGAAGCTATCGCTACCGAGTGGAAGGGACCCTCTCGGATCCTCACCCCATTCGCGCCGGTGTACCGCAGGGGTCGGTACTCTCACCCATCTTGTTCACGTTATTCACGTCAGATATACCTTTGCACGGGCAAGTTAATCCCAACATAGTAGGTAGAAAACTCCAATCCGCGGCCGACACCCTAGGGGCATGGTTTCGGAAATGGAGGATAGAGGTTAATCCGGATAAGAGTCAGGCCGTGCTGATCCACAGAAGGAGGCGCGACCTGTATCCCTTAGAGGGACTTACACAGATTAGGATGTTTGGCAAGCCGATCCCTTGGGCTAGGCAAGCCAAATATTTAGGTATCATTCTTGATGATCGCCTCAGCTTCAAAGCTCACCTCAAAGCGGTCCGCGATCGGGCCGCCTTCGTATTAGGTAGACTACATAGTTTAGTGAACTCTCGTTCTAGGTTATCACTTAGGAGTAAAGTCAGACTTTACACTAGTTGTGTTAGGCCAATCAAGACATACGGATGTCCGGTTTTCGTTCATGTTAGTGAACAAAGGATCCATAGGCTACAAACACTACAAAATCGTTTCATGCGCCGAGCTACGGGAGCACCGTGGTTTATGCGTAATGTCGAGCTTCACACCGACCTAGAACTGCCGACGATCAGGCAGTACATAAAACAGTGCTCCCTTAGCTACTTTGACTCTGCCCCGACTCACCCCAACCCTCTAGTGGTTGAGGCTGTAAACTACACACCGAGTTTAATTTCACGCACGCGGAGACCTAGACACGCTCTCGGAGAGCCCGATGATGCAATAACACTCGCTCAACGAAGAGCCTACACAGCTCGCGGAGCTACACAAAATAAACCGCGGTTCCGTCTTCGCCGACGAGGGCGGAACACGCGCCGCGCTTTGTTCGTAAATGTGGGCCTAGGTCGCCCCAGTATTAATCCAGCAGCAGCCCAAGCCGAGGCCGCCCCAACTGGGGACCCTTGAGGCGTGTTGCTTAAAATCAACTTTCGGCTGAGAGCCCTATGCGCTCGCCACACTGTTCGCGTAAGGTTGTAGAGGCCTGTCGGCCAACAACCCACACCCCACACAAAAAAAAAAAAAAAAAAGATTCGATACCTCAGTCGGCAACTAGAAAATCAAGCGAGAAGTGCTCTCTCCTCTTCACAAAGATTAAATGAAGATACATGAAAAAATCTCTCTTTCATTCTGGAAAAATCAAGTACTCTTCGAGGCTATCCATAATAGGTGTTCCACTGAAGACCAGCACTACACGGCGACATCTACAATCCAGCAAACCCCCAAAGTACACACCCATTGCGGCAAAGTCGTGTTTCTGACCAGATAAAGTCTCATCGATGGAATAGGCTTTGGGTTGTGTACATTATTTTTTAACACACTAAAGACATACATAACGCATAATCGCACACAGCACATAATAATATATCAGTGAATTAAAATAATCGTTCCATGCGGGGCTTGAATGGCACAATTCTCGATGAACGCAGTGGCAATTTTGGGGGGTGACAATCTAAACCACACAGTAGCCGAACAGCTAATTATTTTTAAAGCCTCCTCTTTCGAGAAAGATTGGCAGTAATCCTTTCAGATTAGGATTTACTGAACTTTTACGTAGCTTTTTGTTTACAGAGCATTTTTTTTTCAGCTTGAAAATCCGTTGAACAAATTGTAATTTAGAAACACTTGTATTTTTTTCGAGTTTATTATATACTTATTGTTATTATATTATATATTATTGTGCCCGGTAGATGGCAATAGGCTCACCCCCTATTACATTGGGACCTTAACATAACTGGCGAATCGTGGGTGTGTAACACACCTCTGCCTACCCCTTCGGGGATACAGGCGTGAAGTTATGTTATGTGTATTTTATTCTATTAAGTACACTATGTACAACTAATTTATAAATTTCATATTTAAACAAATTAAAATATATAAACTAAAATAACTAAATGACAGATAAATATTTACATACATGCGTCAAATAAAATATAGAACCGACTTTAAAACCAAAAAGGGACCATAACGTGAAATCTAACAGAATTAGAAAAAGTCCAAAAGACAAAAATGCGTACAAGACTTTTCTGTAAGAGTGCATTCCTCCTTTTTTGAAGT
This sequence comes from Cybosia mesomella, assembly GCA_946251805.1. Taxonomy (NCBI): domain Eukaryota; kingdom Metazoa; phylum Arthropoda; class Insecta; order Lepidoptera; family Erebidae; genus Cybosia; species Cybosia mesomella. The sequence continues at coordinate 10,891,518 of OX276406.1, forward strand.
CGGTTAATATTGTTGTACCGAAGGGATTTCCGCACGAAAAAAAAAATAAAAAGGTAGGTAATTGTTAACAGAAAATGATTCCGTTTAAAACGCAGATTCAGAACATATTTTAATGTTAATATCTAGGTGACCGACCTTTGCTCGGTTTTATTTTTCGATGTTTTCTAAAAATGAAATCCCCCCGGATACGCACTCGCCGGCCAGCGGGGATGGTTATGTTGTATTCGAACCGATTAAAACTGCACACCGTCTCGGGTCTTCAGACCGGGGTGTAAGGTGATAAGGCATTTCCCTCGCACCCGGCTGACTCAGTGCTACCCCCGGTTTCGAGATGGCCTCCTCGGGTTTGGGAACCACGGTGTCCCCGTCTCGCTCCCGGAAAGATAGGGGGGGGGGGGGGTAGACGCAACGCGCCACCGCCCCTGTCTGCTTCTGCTAGGGTGACAGGCGGTGCCACCGGTCACCCCTAGGCCTACGTTCATGGAGGACGGAGGTCGTTCAGCGACTTCCGTTGCCTGAGCCGCCTTCGCACCTCGCGGGCTCTGCTGATCGGGAGACCTGAGTCTCTCCCGGAGCCACTTTCCACGAAACCCCCTGTATACGAAATGTCATGAAAATCGTTGGAGCCGTTTCCGAGATTCAGATTATATATAAATAAATATTCTACGAAACTCTACACAGCGCTATCCAGACCCAAAGCAAGTATAGCTTAACTAGCTTGTGTTATGGGTTCTAGAATGTTGATATACATGCTTAGATATATACTTTTGTAAATTCATACATATTATTCATAGACATACCCAGACCAATTCAAATATTATTCATGTTCATGCACCCGAATATTAGCACTGACCGGGAATCGAACCCACAACCTCTGACTTAACAGTCGAACGCTCTACCGCTGCCCCACAGAGGTATGCATAGACACGATATATTTCAATATATTTACCCGTAACAATGTTATGTATACAGGCATGTCACATGTATCTACTTATTCATCAGCGATTGACATACGTTTACTTTACGTTTAATATTGGGTAACTTCAGTTTGAACTATACATATACCTTTTTTTTTTATTGTGCGGAAATCCCTTCTGATACCACCCCCCCGCCGGCCAGCGGGGGCGGTTATGTCGGACTTGAACCGACTAAAACCGCACGCCGTCTCGGGTCTACAGACGCCGGGGTGTAAGGTTACCCATAGAGCATATCCCTCGCACTCCGACTGACCCTGGGTCATTCGCAGTGTCCCCTCTGATAACAGCAGAGGGGTACCTGGAGCGACCATCCCCCTGAGCGGGCCTTGCAGGCCCGCCATAATCCGACCCCCTCGTGCAATAGGGTCAGCTGGCCCTGAAAAGGGCCGGTTGGTCAGACTCTTGGCCGTAGACGTTGACGCCAGCTACTCCAGAGGAGCAATCAATGATGCGTCATCGCCCACGTTGCCCAGGGTGCACCAAACTTGGAGGTGATCCAACCATTCGCACCCCACTATACATATACCTAAATCTAGGAAAACTGGCACATGTAACACGGTTTAATTACCGTCTTCCTTATAGACACCCATCATACGAGTATGAGATCTTACATGTGCCAAGTCCGCACATGTTTTTATAATAAAGAACCTACGATACCAACTCACACACATTTCTTAAATAAGTAACACATTATGATTCTATTCCTAATATGTTGCACAATGAATTAACTAAAACTAATTTATGTTCATATCAGCAATAACAAAATAAAGCTTTATAAATTTTTATTCACTCGGGTTTGTTATATTTGTGATGAATATAAACTTTTACCGTCGTCAAATCGGATGACGATCATACATAAAAAAAAGCGGCCAAGTGCGAGTCGGACTCGCCCATTAAGGGTTCCGTAGCAGCAACATAAATAATGTTTTTATTTTAATTTTTATATTTGAGTTGATTAAATGAAAGGTAAATTGCAGTTTACAATTTATGACGTATTCAAACTACTTACTAGATCTCGTTCAAACCAATTTTCATTGGAAGTTTAAATGGTAATGTACATCATATCTTTTTTTAAATTTTATCATTCTCTTATTTTAGAAGTTACAGGAGGGGGGGGGGGGACACATTTTACCACTTTGGAAGTGTCTCTCGCGCAAACTACTTAGTTTAGAAAAAAATATATTAGAAACCTTAGTATCATTTTTGAAGACCTATCCAAAGATACCACACATGTTTGGATTTGATGAAAAAAAATTTAAGTATGGGACCCCCAAAATTTATTGTTTTTTTTTTTACTTTTGTGTGAAAATCTTGATGCGGTTCACAGAATACATCTACTTAGTAAGTTTCAACGGCATAGTTCTTATAGTTTCTGAAAAAAGTGGCTGTGACATACGGACGGACAGACAGACAGACATGACGAATCTATAAGGGTTCCGTTTTTTGCCATTTGGCAACGGAACCCTAAAAACCGGTCATCGGTCTCGCTCAGTGAGGGTTCTGTACAGAACTGGATTGAGGGACATACCTACTTATCATTACGGTTGGCACCAATAATATTAGCTCGCTGAATTCGCACTGAATAGCTCGCTCATTTCAGTTACACATTTTCCGAAGGACCGATTATCGCAAATGAATCCTGAAGTGGAGACAGCGAATTGTTAAACGATTGGTGGGACGCCCCCAGCCAGATGAACCGATTATCTGCATATCGAAGGCGGAGGGTCGTATGCTATGGTGCAGGCCTATGTCCTGCAGTAGACTGCAGTAGTCTGAAATTGATTGATTGACATAAGTTTTCAAACTTTTAACTACATAATGTATTTTATCGCTTGCAGAGTTTTCCCTTTACTTGTGCTATAAGACCTTGCGACTGTCTGAATATGATCAATAAACAGCTATAGTATCTTTAGATTTTGTTGATTGTTCTTTTCACAGCTTCAAGGCGTTATAGTCCTGAGCATTTGATACTAATTTCAAGTTGGTACTTCCACGCGTTCCAGAGAAAAGCTTCCGATTTTTCTTTTTGAGTTACGGAATCCTAAAAATGGCTCTTGGATCAAACAACAAACCGAGAATTGAATTTTTTATTTCTAAACTATTTCCTAATTATGTGCGAACAAAGGGCTCTCTACAAAGGTACATTCAACATTTAGGGTCCGAGTATTTCCCTAGGCGGATTTAACTTATTTGTAAAACAAAATAACGTACCTACGCACTTTGCATTCCGTACTTTTCACTTCCACGAGGCGAGGAGCCCTTGCCGTTCGTTCAAATAAATTACAGAGGGGAATGAATGCAATCATTCATGAATTGTTAGACAATGCATCCTTTTAAAAACAGCTTGCTTATTCATCCTTATTCTTCTATTACATTTAACATGTTTTAAATATTGTATTTTAACGCTATGACTGCATGATTGTTAAAAGAGTTAAACTTTGAAGTTGATCGTACTTACAAATAAGTTAATAGAATGTATAATAAGATCATTTCGTTAATGGCACTAAGGGAACCATTGTCAGTGGCTTTTCAGTCGAGGGTGAAAGTGTGCTTTACCATTACTTGTATCATACACCACAGATTGGATAGTACTTACTAGGAAATTAATTACCGTTACGTTATTGACCACGAATAAAAAAACAAATTACCTCTTTCTTGTCAAGAAGGTATCGAAAGGAAATTTTCATACCGATAACTATCATCTCCTTCCTGAATCGACACGACATAGCTAAGACTACAACTTGCCATATGATTTGTCCTACTGAGGTTCCTCTCCTGTGATTTAAGTGACACAAATTTTGTGAACCTATCTACATTCCTTTCATCTAATTCCCACCATCTAATCTTACTATAAAAGTAAGTTGATGATAAGAATGATAGTACTGGTGTGTACGCTCACACTGGACCAGTACTATACCTACTATTACTAGTACAGTACTAGTACTATACCCCGGCCACGCCAAGAAAATGCGTAAATGTACTGGATAAAAGGATTTCACCATCTCTTTATAAAATTATGTCCAAAATGTGTTCCAAAAAGCATTGAGTAGCGAAGACTTCTGTGAAAGATCTCTCTTAATCCCGAATTCCTAAATAATGTATCAATGGCTTAAAATATAAACCCATTTACGACGATTAGTTTTGACGATAACAAATAGATTGGGATTAAAATGTAGCAACACAATACCATAGACTGTCCTACGACTTACATGTACCTACACAACACAACCTCGTCAATATTGACACTGTTCATGCGTAGATTGGTTTTAATTAGAACTACAGTACTAATCGTCTGTTTGCGTATTTTACGCGAGATTAAATTCATGTCAGTGTACTATATTTTGTAGAACAAAATTAAGGAGTCAGAAAACAAACTACGACTGTGTATCCACTGACTTCAGCCTCTGCTAGGTACTGGGAGAAGGGGAGCAGTTTCAATTTCCCTGTACACCCACTGTCGCGTACCGCACTTTAGAATCCTGTGTAGACTGTGCCGTACTTTAGGACTACAATCATCGAGGTAATAATTTTGAACTATTTTGAATTCAATATGACAGTCGCTGGACATAGTATACGAGTGAAATTACAAAAATTACCGATCAATAAAAACATATCGATACCTACTTCATATATTTTTAACTGACTTCAAAAAGGAAGAGGTTCTATGTTCGTCTGTTTTTTAAAAATTGTATTTTCAGTCTGTAATTTAACGTTAATGGTGAGTGGAGAATGGAGTGGAGGGTGGAGTGGAGTGGAGTGGAGTGGAGTGGAGTGGAGTGGAGTGGAGTGGAGTGGAGCGGAGCGGAGAGGAGAGGAGCGGATTGAGATATAATCGCTATTAGAAATCACTGCAATCGGGTGTATAGGAATGCTCAAAGCCGATATATTCATAGCTCTGTGGAAAACGGTACATCATTATCTATAAATATTAAAGACAATAACTAGGTAAAAAAAAATCGGTATCGGCCCGATGACTCCTGCAGGAGACTCTACGGGGGAATCGTGCGGACCATGGCCCTATATGGGTGCCCAATATGGGCGGAGGCCCTGAAGGTCAGAAGTATGCTGCGCGTTCCGCAGAAATCAAGGCCGTGCAGTCCCAGCTCCGCCAGGACATCCTGGTGGAATGGAAGGAACGAGTTGGGCGACCAAGCGCAAGGCACGCCTCAGTAGCGGTGGTAAGGCCCATCATGGAGGATTGGCTAGAGAGTCGTACCAACTGACGCAGGTGATCTCTGGTAAAGGCAGCTTCGGGGACCACCTGCATCGGATTAGGAAGGAGCCAACGTCTGAGGCACTCAAACGTTGGCTCTTCCTAATCCGATGGATCACAGCGACGCGAGCGAGGACTCGGGGCTGCACACCCTGGTAGACTGCCCGGCGTGAGAGGTGCCGAGGCTTGACCTCGCGGCGGCTATCGGGGTGGGAGTCCTCTTGCTCGGCAGCATGATTGCAGCAATGGTGCGGAGCGCGAGCGCGAGCTCGTCGGCCGCCGCCGCCTCCTTCTGCGAGCAAGTAATGCTTGAGAAGAAGACGGCGGAGCGAGCCCAGGAGAAATTCAGAACTCTCCTGGCCCGTCGAGCCCGCAACATGCTCGCCACGCATGGCAGGCGACTCAGACGCCAGACGGCGCTCAACGACTTCCGTTCTCCATGAGCGCAGGCCTGGGGGTGGCAGGTGAGGCCGCCTGTCACCCCAGCAGAAGCTGGGCGGGACGGCAGGGTGACTAGTGCCCCTCCCCTTTCTGGTGCAAGATGGGGACACCGTGGTGCCCAAACTCGAGGGGGCCAACCGGAGATGGCCCAGGGTCAGTCGGGGTTCGACGGAAATGCTTTTTGCTGAAGACCCGAGACAGCGTTATGATGGGTCATTCACTGTACGGGCTGTTCGACTATGGAACTCACTACCGCACCATATTCGAGACAGTAGCAGTCTGGACATCTTCAAAAGAAGAACTAAAGAACATTTTCTCTCACAATGTTAAAGTATATATGTATGTATATAACGTATTTATATATATGTATAACTATGTATAAAATATAAATGTATGGGTGTAGGTATATTATTTTATTTTACAAATAGTATATTATATTTACTTTTTGGATGTATAATTTATGTATATATATAATTTATGTATTATTTTTGCCATCTTTCGTTTATGTATACTTTTTTATTTGTACACTTTGCTTCCCTCTGTTATTTTCTTTTTTCTACATACCTCTACTGCTCAAAGGTTTGCTGGTAGAGAACTCTTTTAGAGTTAAGCTCGCCTTTGTACATAATTTATTTTAACTGTAAAACATTTATATCTTTTTCATTTTTTGTGTACAATAAAGAATTAAGAAGCGTGCGGTTTTAGTCGGTTCAAACCCGACATAACCTCCCGCCAGCGGCGGGGTATCCGAGGGGATTTCCGCACGAAATATAAAAGGTACCTTTTCATTGTATTTACCACCAGCAAAAATAGACACGGATAGATAAAATCTGATTCGCACTTAGCCAATTTTTATTTGATTATTTTGGGTATACTGTAGCAACATACCTAGAGCAAGTGGTGTGAGGCGCGCGGGGGAAATCTCTTGTTTTTTAGGTTTATGCGCGCTTGTTGATATTTGCAATAATTTAATGCTGGATTTTACAATTACTTTCCTTATAGGTACGTACTTTATATGATAGTGTGTCGAAAAATAAATAAAGATACACTGATTTTGTTATTGTAAATTTTCCTTATTCGTATTTGTGAGGTCGTATAAGAGTTCAACAGATACTGCATTCCATTTATTTTACGATAATAACGGGCATTATGACTGAGCAAGGGGTCAGTAGGCAACTCAAAATTATGACAGATTTGAGTTAAATGACTATCGACACCACCTTGTTCTACTTGAATCGAAACATGCTCTTAGTGTTGATAAACCAACAGCGTGTCTCTATTCTAGTAGAAAAAGAAATACGTTAGATTAACAGTAACATGTAAACAGCATGTCTCAAAATAGTTTTATTACGGTCAAAATTTCTTTAGTAAGATATCAAAAGTAACTATAATGAGTACGTTTGCATTGAGATATTTTCCTACTTTTCTTTATGAGTATTTCACAATCCTTATTCCATAGCCAGCCCACCAGATAAGCAAATGCTTGCGTTAGAACTGTGAAGAGTCCTTAGGCAATACCTATACTTGAGGCTTAATGTTACTGAACAATTAAAACGTAGACTCTTATAAACTTATGGACTTCCAGAAACCATTCATCCTGGTTCGTCACTTGGATTTTTGAAAAAAAATCACAAAGATTGTCATATTTATTAACACCTCACATCACACAACAGCGGGTGAGCTTTTTACTGTCAAAAGGGCACTTTCTCAAACTCTGTTCTGTTGAGAAGTCTCTGTCAGAAAAATCTGTATCCTCAACCCGGGAATCAATCCCCACCATAATAAATCAATAGTCAACATACGGCAATGTAAAGCAAGAGTTAAAAAAGTGTATCGTAATTATAAAATGATGAAATCAAATTTTAGATCTACATAATCACGTCATGTTACAAGCTCCTAAACTCTGTATGTATGGGTATCCAAAGATCCAAAGCCTCCCATCAAATGCTGCCAACATTATTACAATAGACGAACTCGTCCCTGTAATTAAACACAGATTTTGCTCTGTCATGGAGTTAACAAGCGACCTAATGGCATTCCTGTAATTAATGGCGAAATTGATTTTCTGAGAGTTTCTGATGAAGTAACGTAAATCATATTACACATTTTCGTGACTGACATACGAAGTATTAATTGCAAGGTGATGAAGTACGTTTATTGAAATAAGAAATAGCGATCGATAGTAAGGAAACAATCAATTTCTACTTTTAAAGATATAAGTAACAGAGATAATCTTTAATCTTTCTTTTGAGATGATTTTATAGTAGTTTTGGAACGAAATATTTTGGGCAGTTTTGATAACAGAACCATCTGGAAGTATAAATCTGAAAATCAAAAAAATTTTCATTCATGTCGTTTGAACAGAACAAATGAGAACTCGAGGTAGCTCCTTTAAACTTCATGTAAAACGCTTACTACGGTTTACGTGACGATTTTCATTCACTATTTACCCGCCCCTTCTTGACCGCGGCGCAAGCGCCGCCCGCCAGTGCCTCAAAGACTCGCGCGGGATTACTTGCAATTTCGTTCATCACGAGATCCAAAAACGAGTCGTCAGTGCAAATTTGCCAACATTGAGTATTTGGCAATGGTGCAGCCGTATGCCATTGCTAATTACAATCTGGAAGAGGCTAGGAGATTGTACTCTCGGCCGGAGCACTTGTATGGGTTACGGCTACGAGGAATCGTTTTTTTTTATGAATGATAGGCTCACGTTTGACCTCTATCTCACCTGGTCGTAAGTGACGTTGTGGTCTACGATGTATCACGTTTGCCTAGAAGGAACCTATTAACTCGAGACTTGAAAATTCCGAGGTTATAGCTTTCCGGAAACACAGACTCAGGCAGGCAATTCCACTCCTTAGCTGTACGCATAATAAATGTACCGTCGAAACTTTTTGTGCGTATGAGTGGAATATCCACCATATAGCGGTGGCGTGTCGCTGTGCGTCTGGTCGTTCGTTGGTGGATAGGTCTTGGAGCTATCAAGTTGTGCAATTCCAGCGCACACTCTCCGAAATGCATCCGGTAAAAAACCGATAGGCCTGCAACTTTGCGTCGATGTTCAAGGCTCTGAAGCCTTTTCTCGACGAGTGCATCGTTGTTAGCCCGTCTCTCTATTGTCTCCAGCACTCCTAGGTGGTATTTAGCTGAGCCATCACACAGATACGAGCACTACTCCATACAGGATCGAACCTGCGCTTGGTACAAGTTGAGCAACTGTTCCGGTGTGAAGTACAGTCGCACCATCGATAGGATACCCAGCTTTTTAGTAGCCACTTGAGCTTTAGCCTCAATGTAAGACCTAAAATTGAGAAATTGAGGGTGGATGTCAGAGTAATACCAAGAAGCTCGGTCGGTTATCGGCACGGAGGCATTTCGGAATGTGGGGTTTGGCTGAAATTGACTTCGCTTGGCAGAGAAAAGACACGCCTGGGTCTTAGTAGCATTAAATTTGACCAAGTTTGTATCACCCCAATCGGAGACCTACTTCAAGGACAAATTTAAACGCTCAACCATAGTTGTTTCCAATGCGGCCAATATGGTCAAAGCGGGCCTTTCGCAAAGTCTTCTTGCTAAACTTGGCAGCCCTGTTGAAGGCTCTCTTCTTTTGAGAGACGTCCTCCGCCCCGCGGTTGCGAGCATCGTCCCGAGCAAAGAAAGCCAAGTGCTTCGGCACGACCGCACTCGGCGCCAAACCATGGTCGAGCCCCGCCAGACATGTCAACGTCAGAAAACGGAATGTAATATGGAGTATTACATTCCGTTTTCTGACGTCCCTGCTGCAAAACATCCACCACGGCGTCCGCGCAGACGGATGGATCAGAAGAAGAGAAGCATACAGGCTGCCAAGGTTAAGATGCGAAGAAGGATCGCATCTCATCCCAATCTGCTGACATGTATCGCCAAACCCACCGGGAGCCCCTGGGACTAGTATCAGTCGGGGAGTAGACGGATACAGATTTCACCAGACAGTGGTCGGAACTACCCAGTGGTGAAGAAATCGACACCCAGTAGCGGTCTGGATCAGTTGTCAGCAGAAGGTCCAAGCAACAGTATGATGGCCGGCTCATTATGCACGCCCTCTGCGTGAATACCTAGATAGCTAATTTGGTAAACGCTGGATAGGCCGCGGTGGTCCCGTTGCTTGGCCGCCGAGGAGTCCGGACTTAACTCCATTAGAATTTTATTTGTGGTCAGAAATAAAACTACTTGTTTACACTCGGGAGTACGAAACTCGTGATGAGTTACGCAGTGCGATAATGGACGCCTTCGAAAGAGTTAAAAGTGATAAACACACGTTAAATAAGCTTAAAGACAATAGCATAAAACGTGCCCGTTTGTGTATCGAACGTGCTGGACTCCATTTCGAGCAGTTGCTTCAGTACAGGGTAGTTTAAATAAACTGTAATTAGTTACCCATTCTTTTGTAAATATCTCCATGTTATAAATACACCTGAAATACTCGCAGTCTGTTGTCATTGTGTTTTTTTTTTATTACTACATAGACCAAAAGTCATTTATGTTTGAATAAAATTCTAATAAAGTATTTCCGACGGTCCTAAGCCTGTATGAAGTATGAAGGAGAAATTGGAGTTGTTGACTCTAAAGTTGGTATGTTTCATAGTGATTTTGCGTGCGTGCGGTCAGTGCTTTCTTATCACATGTTTCGCGAAGTGCGTCGACACCGGCGCCAACGGGATGGGCGGTGCGCGTCAAATATTCCCGCGCATTTATGAATAAGGTCGCTTTCACGAAGCGAGGGCACATCTTCATTCATGTAAAATTCACAATGAATTATTCGAAGCGCTAATAATGTATCAACTCGATCGAGTGATAAAGATTACAGAAAAGTGAACTTTTTTACTATATCCAGTTCAGCAATTTGGACAGTTTAAAAATTGTACCTAATATTATTCCAAATAACCCTCTTTCGAATCCAAAACGACTAAAAAACTCAGCGTGTATATATACATATATATACCTATATATATATATATATATATATATATATATATAATATATATATATATATATATATATATATAATATATATATATATATATATATATATATAATATATATATATATAATATATATATATATATATATATATATATATATATATATATATATATATATCTATATAAGGTAGGTGGAGGTTCCATCGAGTTAGATAAACGAAAAGGCAACATAGGGTTAAAGAAACTAAACCTAAATATCAATGAGTTTTATATGTTCATTTTATTATGGTAGTAACGTGTTTTCTCTTCGCATTCATTAAGTTTGTAATTTGGGATTGATCCCACTTAAATTGTTTTATTTATCTATTAAATCAGTTGAAGGGTAATGTCACTATCTATATTAAATAATTCCGAAGGTTCTTGTTTTTATACAAGAATAAATGTAATTTCGTTGGCAATTTCATCTCGCTGTTAGTAGACCTCTGGAGCTTAATTGCAAATGTCATATTGTTCTGTGTGTGATGAAGCGATGATAAATTGCTTATTACGGAGAGCAATTAGGGCAGCCTTTTGTAAGGTGTTTATTGTAATCTGTTGTTTTTGCTAAGGAACCGTTTATATTTGGCTAGATTGAAACAAATTAAATATTTAGGAAGCCGATACCAAAATAGCTTCATGCTTGTTATGAATTGATATTTTAAGCTTTGAAAAGCATTGTATTTCTTTTGACAGCAACACACATTTAATAGCAGTATATGGGGCCTCACCAAGACCCTTGGGGCCAAGCCAACCTACGACGACGGAATACCGGGCGGATTGTGGTAGTTGGCTTCCGCCGAGGTGAATCGCGGGTGACCTTGAGATTCTGATGAGGTGGTCCTGGCTGTACGCTCCACGTACTGGTTTTGCCGCCTTGAGGTGCTCCAACAGATTTTTGTCAAATGGGTAGGGCGGCAGCACGGGACCCTTAGTTCTCGACTTTCGTGCTTTCCGGGCACCGCTGCTTCGGAAAGTACCTGTTCAATGTCGCTAGGAGGGAAACAAGTCCAATGAAGTGATTGCAGTGAGGACTCGGCACAGCACACTCTTGTGGTCTACTCGGCCGAGCCCTGCAGTCATAGGGAGTGAACTCTCGCTGGCGGCCATAGATCGGACGATGACAGGAATTTCATCCCGTTCGCAACCTTCTGCGAGGACATCATCTCGCAGAAGGAAGGCGCGGAGCGGATTGCTAATCCGACCAACCACCAGCGAACCATGTTTCAGGTCCCTCGACAAGGTGCAGAGAATGGCACACCGCAGGGGTTTTAGTGTATGTAAGAGCCACACATAACCGCGAGGCCTCCCCGCGTCGCGTGGTATGCCGAAGGAACTTTACACTGAACAAAAAAAAAAGACTTTCCTCTCGGGGTTGGGAGGTCAGACGGCAGTTGTTCCCATAAAAACCGCATAGAAGGATTAAGCGGATCCCAGGGTTCGAAGTGAAACCCTGGGATGCAACCGAGAACCACGCTAAGATTATGAAAATGACGATACATCTTAATAGATACACAATACTAAGGATATAATTTGAAAAGTTTTTTTAAAAGTACCTTTTAAAAAAACATGTCAGATTTTTTTGGAAATACATAGTGTATATTCGTTATTAAACTTTTAAGCCTACTATAGTACCTACAGCTCACAACATTATAACGAAAAAAGAAAATACTAGAAACTAATCCAACATTCCTCTAGCCAGGTCATAAGGTCAATGATCGCAATATATTACAGATCCTAGATCCAAGTAGGTACAGTTGTTACAGTGTCATAATGACGAATGGGACAGAGGTTTTTAAATAAAGTTTTATTATTCCTACCATTATATTTCTCGTTTGGCGTTTGATGAATATTTACGAAACGGACAAACAAGTTTGGAACATTACAACTTGAAGCAATTCATGCAGCTGGCTACTACTTCTTATTTAGATTTTTATAATATCAATACCAAATGTATCTTTTTCTAAGAATATGCCATTAGCGTAAATCATTTCGAGACTCAGTGTCATACACTGGATTTCATACAAAGCGTTAACACAGTTTTCATTGCACGCTGGATATTGAAACGGTAATGCAAACATTGTTTGAAGTTTAGAGAATGCAGTGCCATTGATCTGTAGCTTGGTGATGAGAAATGTTAAAACTTTTGGATGATTTCTAATATTCATCTCCTGTGATCATTAAACTAGTCTGTGATCGGAACCATTACATTGAATCATTAAACTAGTTGAAACTTAACTAGTGAATCTACATACACCAGCTTTCGTCTGTGATCGAAACCATTACACTGGATCATTAAACTAGTTGAAACTTAACTAGTGAATCTTCATTCATTATCATTAGCTATAGTAGATAAGTATGTATCCACTTCATACAGTGTATTATATTGTGATAACCTTCATGTAATATTTCAGAGTGGGTACTTCTATTCCATAATTCTAATCAACTTTTGACCCTCGTCTTACAAACTTACTTTATTTTTTAAGACATTGACGTATGATTTATCCTTTAAAGTTTGGGAATAGTAACGTAACAGTAAAATAACTTATAGCTAAATTATTCTAAACCTTAAAGATTTTATTACTTATCTTTATTTTTTACTAAAATCTAAGAATATTATAATAATTATATTTTATAGGTTGATAGTATAAATAAAAAAGAAAAGGCCCCTTACTTTATTTCGAAATATTTTTTCTTAAACGGCTACTATCTGGCGATAAAGTTAGGTACCTTTTTTTTTTTTTTTTCGTGCGGAAATCCCTTCGGATACCGCCCACGCTGGAGAGCGGGGGGTCTCCAGCGGAGGCGGTTTTGTCGGGTTTGAACCGACTAAAACCGCACGCCGTCTCGGGTCCTAAGACGCCGGGGTGTAAGGTTACCCATAGAGCATATCCCTCGCACCCCGACTGACCCTGGGCCATCTCCGTTTTCGAAATGGCCCCCTTACTTGCTCTCCACTGTGCCATCTGCTAATCAGAGGGACACGTGGAAAGCTTCCGAACAGCCCTCAACAGGGCCGTCCTCGCCTCGGTCGGAGTTGGCCGTAGGCGGCAGCGTCTCTCCCGCCCTAGGAGAGAGGCGCTGCCGTCTCCGTTGCCCAGGGTGCACCGCGTGGAGGTCCCCAACCAAGCACCCCGATAAAGTTAGGTACGTGCTTTATCTATAACTTCCGAATGAGAGTAAATTTTTACGATGCGCGCGCACACCATCACGAAAAACCGACGCCCTTAAGCCTAACCCACTTCCAAATGACCAAGAAACTTGATATTTGGTATGACTATTTAATTATATTCATTCATTAAAACTTATACGATATATAAAAATGACAGAATGTCATCCATGTCGTATGGATGACATTCTGTCTTTTTTTTTAATGAAAGTACCTTTTTTTTTTATCGTGCGGAAATCCCTTCGGATACCCCCCCCCCCCGCGTGCCAGCGGGGGCGGTTATGTCGGGCTTGAACCGACTAAAACCGCACGCCGTCTCGGGTCTACAGACGCCGGGGTGTAAGGTTGCCCATAGAGCATATCCCTCGCACCCCGACTGACCCTGGGCCATCTCCGGTTTCGAGATGGCCCCCTCGGGTTTGGGAACCACGGTGTCCCCGTCTTGCCCCGGTTTGGGGGAGGGGCGCTAGTCGCCCCACCGTCCCGGCTTGCTTCTGCTGGGGTGACAGGTGGCCTCACCCGCCACCTCCAGGCCTGCGCTCATGGAGGACGGAGGCGCCAGAGTCGCCTGCGACGCGAGGCGAGCAAGTTGCGGGCTCGGCGGTCCGGGAGAGTTCTAAATCTCTCCCGGGCGCGCTCCGCCATCTCCTTCGCGAGCATTACATGCTCGCAGATGGAGGTGGCGGCGGCCCACGCGCTCGCGCTCCGCACCATTGCCGCAATCATGCTGCCGAGCGAGAGGACTCCCAGCCCGATGGCTGCCACGAGGTCACGCCTCGGCGCCTCCCACGCCGGGCAGTCCGCCAGCGTGTGCAGCCCTGAGTCCTCGCTCGCGTCGCAGTGATCACACTCAGGCGTTGGCTCCTTCCTGATCCGATGCAGTTGGTACCCGAAGCACCCCTTCCCGGAGATCACCTGCGTCAGTCGGTACGAGAGGCTTCCGTGTCGCCTCTCCAGCCAATCCTCCATGATGGGCCTTACCGCCGCTATTGCGGCGTGCCCTTTAATGAAAGTACCTACTTTCCAAAGAGTCGAACTTATTCACATCATGTCATATATTTAATACTAAATTTCCTAAATGTTGCTTTCAAGAAGTATAACTTCTTACGTGTGTATATAAGTACACACACATTTTTTTTCTTTGTATTCGTTATTGTCAGGACAAGGTTTGCATAAAAGAAAATCCCGGGATCAGAATTCTGCACGGGTGTAGCAGCGAGCATCAGCTAGTTCTTGGTAATTTAGATGATATTTTAAGCTTATTATCCTCCAAAGACACCAACAACTTCCAATCAATAGTAAAAAAAATATGATATATTTTTCGAACAAAAAAACTTTAAACCTCATTTCCCACACTTTTCCATTTCGGCCAAAATGAGTTATACATATCGTTGGATAGGTTTTATTTTCTACGTTGACTGGTACAATTTTCATAGCGATCGGAGTATATTTTTGACTTTTTAGAAGGTTTTCCTTACATTCGCCAGTACGGGTAACATTTAATTTTCATCCTTTTAAATGACGTGTTTCCAATGATTTTGGGATAGAAGTCGGTTAAGAGTCTGATTTTTGAGCCATATTTTTAACTTTAAATTTCATACTTCTTACTTCAAAACTTCAGCACTTTCGAAATACCGGGCTTCTATATATACGACGGTTCATCCGTTAGCGATGAAATTTTAAAAAACGCCGATACCTGTGTACGTTTATTTCTAACCAGAAGCAGCTATATGAAATTTCGGCAACATATTGTTGCAGATAAACTCTTCATAAATATAAAACCGTTTGTAAAAATATCCTAGGTTAAGTGGAAACTTTTTTTTGGCCGTTTTACGGAGGTAAGTACCTTTTTTACATTTGCTTGCAGTACGCGAAAAGTTATTAATCAATTTAACTGAAACTTTCAGAAAACTGTAAGGGCTACAAAAGCTACAACCTGTCTAAGTTTAAATGAAAACGGACCGTATAGGCTTTTAAAATTTTGCCCGAAAACGCGACTTTTTGCAAATGACACTACTAAACCAATTGACGTCCATATTTCTTTCTTAGAAATCAAGTTTTCTTATTAATCGCGAAGAACCGTTTTTACCACTTTCTGACCTTTTTTTATCACCGTGCTGACCATGGATTTTCCTCCAATATTGACGACTTATTTGGTATACCGAAACCTAAAGCATAACACCAAGATCGGTACTTACAATTAATTTTTATAACATGGGAGAGATGCCTCGTCGATCAGTCTATATCAGGTATTATCAATTCTGTGTTTTACTTAATTTCATCAAAAACAAATATATAAATAAATGAAACACATGAGTTCTCAATTCACTTGTTAATTGAATGTTAAATTACACATGACATTATCTACATTGTACGGCAAAATAGGTTGACGAATGTATTATTAAGAATATAAAAAATTTAACGTATTTTAAATTCGAAAGTATCACGTTGATGTTAACCAATAAAATGTTAATAGGACGGACTCCACGGTAACTGAACTGTTTTATATCGTAATAAAGAAAAAAAATTATATGGAATGCTCGGTTTCTAGTAATCTCTCTCAAATAAGTTACCGTCTAACAATGCTGTCCAACAATGATCTATTTAATAATTTGATGAGCGCACCACGCCAATCTCGTACCGGGTTTTATGTATATCTATATTATATTAGGTTATGGCAACGTTTGAATATTCAAGACATTCAGTATTGGAAAACAATAAACGTTACAATGTCATACTTTTACGTTACTGCTAGCTTTGAAAATACAGTTAACTAAAAATAGCTTATATGCTATGGTGTCACCTGAAACTCATTATTTTGTTTATAAATTAGTGGTAAAGTGGTCTGTATTACACTTAGGGGATACCCCCCATGTGATACTATCCCTGTAGTAAATTATGAAATATATGAAAGCAATAACTTGCCTTCGCAGGCTGCGCTAAACACTGCTAAATATAGCTAGTTTTCTTTTTAGGGTCGTTGTAGCCCAAGAAGAAGATGCAAAGTAATCACAACATGTCCTTCAAGGACTGATTCTACTGTTCACATAACAAAAATTTTGCAGGCCCAGGTGGTACAGCGCAGGGGTGCTTGGTTGGGGACCTCCACGCGGTGCACCCTGGGCAACGGAGACGGCAGCGCCTCTTTCCAAGGGCGGGAGAGACGCTGCCGCCTACGGCCAACTCCGACCGAGGCGAGGACGGCCCTGTTGAGGGCTGTTCGGAAGCTTTCCACGTGTCCCTCTGATTAGCAGATGGCACAGTGGAGAGCAAGTAAGGGGGCCATCTCGAAACCGGAGATGGCCCAGGGTCAGTCGGGGTGCGAGGGATATGCTCTATGGGTAACCTTACACCCCGGCGTCTTAAGACCCGAGACGGCGTGTGGTTTTAGTCGGTTCAAGCCCGACATAACCGCCCCCGCTGGACACACCCCGCTCTCCAGCGGGGGCGGTATCCGAAGGGATTTCCGCACGAAAAAAGAAAAAAATTAAAAAAAATGGTGGTACAGCGCAAGTAGATCGTTTATTCAACTTTAAAAAGTGATTTTTTTTGCAAAAACGGATATATCTGCGTTCCTTCCATTGTACAGAATGTGGAACACTGCACATACTTTTGCCGCTTCGATCCCGATGTCTCATATTATTGAGTCCATTCGTAATTATTATTATACTTCATAATGCTGAAGTATATGGAAATGTTAATCGTGTCGTGCTCCACATACCTTTTTTTTTTTTTTTTTTTATCGTGCGGAAATCCCTTCGGATACCCCCCCGCCGGCCAGCGGGGGTGGTTATGTCGGGCTTGCACCGACTAAAACCGCACGCCGTCTCGGGTCTTCAGACGCCGGGGTGTAAGGTTACCCATAGAGCATATCCCTCGCACCCCGGCTGACCCTGGGCCATCTCACCACTAACAGCATCGCTCATCCTGTCTCCTCTGAAAGCAGAGGAGTACGGAGAGCGATGTGTTCCCGCCACGTTGGGTATTGGCCGACGATCAATGCCAACCCTATGAAGGGGTGAAGGGGAAGCCATTGACCGCCGCCCAGGGTGTACCGGCCGCTCCGATTCCGCTCCCCCCGGACTGCAGCGGGATCGGAATCGGAGCGACACTCGAGGAGGTTACCCAACACACACCCCACGTGCTCCACATACCTATCTTTCAATTTTGCATTCCACTTTTGTTACGCAAATGTGCTTCCACGAGTTGTATTGTGATCGGTTGTGTACCAAATCCATCTGCAACGGTTGAAAATGGAACATACTGCCAAATGAGTTTGCATCATCGACTTGTTTTAGGTGCGCTATTTTAGTTCATATATGTATAGAGGGTTAACCTCGTCAATCGACAGTTTAATTAAAGCTATGCACTACTGTGAACAATTGTAAACTATACGATTGAATCGCATCGAGTATTTAGGCCACCAAACTCCACTTATGACCTTTTTCAATGAGAATCTGTTCTAAATATTGTTGTTAGAAGATGCTTGATATTAGAAAGTTGTCAAATCCTCGAGTGATTGGCACATCAGGCCACACGCCAGCTATTATTCGAAACGAACTTATGCACCACTGAAAACATTGTAATGAAACGTCAAAACGTGCATACCTGAAGTGAATTTGACAATTCCCACTGTTCCAGTGAAATGGACTATGAATCGACACTTCTCCTGCCAAGAGGAGATTCATGACTAGAAGTGGGATAGTACTTAATATAGGAATGATAATAAATTATCACTAGCTTTTCTCCCGCGGCTCCGCCCGCGTGGATGTCGGTCACCAACGCCTATTTCACCCTCGTAAAGGTGATTTTTTCAAAACATAAGTAACATCAGCGCTGTCCAACCAAAAAGAGGTGGATTCTATATTGAAAAACATATTTATCTATAATATAAAAATGAATCGCTGAATGTGTTGCTAAGAGCAAATCTCAAGAGCAGCTGAACCGATTTCGCTAATTCTTTTTTTATAATATTCCTTGATGGTTCTTAGAGAAAAATATGCAAAATTGCATGAAAGAAAAATTTTGAGATCCTTGAACTGAAACTCAAAAATTTTTTTTTCATCAAACCCATACGTGTGTGGTATCTATGGATAGGTCTTAAAATTGTATTGAGGTTTCTAATATCATTTTTTCTAAACTGAATAGTTTGCGCGAGAGACACTTCCAAAGTGGTAAAATTTGTGTGTCCCCCCTGTGTAACTTCTAAACTAAGAGAATGATAAAACTAAAAAAAAGATATGATGTACATTACCATGTAAACTTCCAACGATAATTGGTTTGCACGAGATCTAGTAAGTAGTTTTTTTTAATACGTCATAAATCGTAAACTGCAATTTACCTTTCATTCAATCAATTCAAAAATAAAAATTAAAATAAAAACATTATTATGTTACTTGTTGCTACGGAACCCTCAATGGGCGAGTCCGACTCGCACTTGGCCGCTTTTTAAATCAAAGATAACAACAATGAGTGTCGTAAGAGAGAAAAATGAATAGGTCATTTTATACTTTAAAAACGAAACTGGTTTTTGTGGCCAAAGTAAGGCATTTCGGCGCGAGATTCCAGTCTATTCCTAACATTCCGATCTGTGGTATCTGTTGCGCTTTGAGAAGCCTCTGTTACCAATTTTACACATCTTTCCACTGCCTGTGTGTGACAAGGGAAGTCTTCAATAAAGAAGCTTTGCTCTTTAGCCTTAATTAGTTCATCGTCGGAGACGTGTCGCAGGACCGGTGGAGCTAATATTTTACAGTCTTGCCAAAATAGCATATCTATGTAATCTTGTGCTATGAAATTGATTTTCAGTGACTTAAATACTCTGAGACGACAATCCTGCGAGATGCAAGCTCTCGAATATGGTCCCTATCGTCGAATAACATGGCAATAAGCAAGTTTTCTGGATGCGCGAAAAAAGCATTTCTTTCGATCACTGAATCAATAATACATCTTTGTTTATCAGGTAGAAATCATTTACATATACATACATACATAATCATTTTAAATGCTTGGCTCCGTGTTTAAATGATGGGTTTTGCTTAGTGAGAAACCAAACGGGAGCGTAAACCTTGACCACGTAGTTCACAAGCAGTTCCAAATTATTTGACGGCGAAAAAGTACTCACGTAAAGTCTGAGTATTCGATTGGCAGTAGTAAGCCATCTCGAATGTGCCATTTTTCCAGGTTGGCGGCTCGCTAGCTCGGGGCAACAGGAATCAGCCTTCACAGCATGGCACGTTTCGTATAGATACTTTTGATCCCAGCTTAATTCCTTCACTAATTATCAGGTAATTCGAGCATTTCCAGTCACTGCACAGAAAGACATCAGAGGTTTACTTTCACAAACAGCTAGTTCTTTTCCAATAGGTCCTGAATATTCTTTTGGTCCAGATGTGCTTCCATCCAGAGACAAACAAATGGCGAAGCAGTAATTTATTTACGTGACGCATACAAACACACCATTGCAGAATATGTTGTAGAATATTTATAAAAAAAAAATATTTATTGCAATGGTCTCTTCAAATAGTTTTTTAGGTATTGAATGACACCTCCTTTCCAACCTGTATTCGTAGCAGTACCATCGCACCCTACACAGTGCACCTCTTCCAAGTTAAACCCTTGATTTTGTAATAAAGATATGACAGAAGTGACGATCGCTTTGGCAGTGCCAGGACTTGGCGTTGTGTATCCCAAATAAATCGATCGTTCTGTGAGAACTGAAATATGCTCTTCCAAAACTTCTCTACGGTGGTACCGATTACCTATTTTCTCATTTACGAGTGTTTTATTCTTTCGTCCTCGATAACTTACTTCCATGCGGACAAAGTTGCCAATACATTTATTATTATGTCAATATCATAATAAACAGTCATAGTTTATTAGTATAAGTAAATACTTTTAACTACAATAGCATCAATGTCTTGGATGACCTTGACCCGTGCTTTTGAAACAGCTCGATATATGAATGTTATTCTTATCAATAACAAGACTTTGATCTTCGGCAGATACCAATCCTACGTCTCACATACCTTAGCTACCGTTGGCAGCACCAGAGTATTCCGAGCCAATGAACTAAACGAAGTCTAATTTACATCAGTATTTTGAGGAAGCTCTGTTGCAGGAGACTGTGATCGCCGTGGTTAATCCGGGCACCGGACAGGATTGGTTTCTTGTGATGTACTTAGTAAACATGCATCCATCAGCTCCAAATTTTCTTGTCTTTGATGTTTCTTTAAAAGTCTTGCCGTTTCTTTGTATATATACCGCTTATGGCTATTTTTCTATCACTTCTTTGGTCCAGTAAAAATTCTCTTTCATTTACTTATAGGAACTTTCTTAGGTTTTATGCAGGAACAAACATGAAACGAAGTGCGCTTACAAGCAGCAATGTCGAAGAGCTTATAAGTAGTTTTTTTTTAATACTTCATAAATCGTAAACTGTAATTTACCTTTCATTCAATCAACTCAAATTTAAAAATATAAAAAAAGCATTATTATGTTTCTTGCAGCTACGGAACCCTTAATGGGCGAGTTCGACTCGCACTTGGCCGCTTTTTATTCTTCGATATACTTGCCGTAGGAGAGCTAAAACCGAGACTCAAGAGCTTACGTTTAGTGCCCCAACCGTATTTGGGAAAAGGTTTCCCAAATACGGTTGGGCTGGTACTGCGAATTTTATAGCCATTTTATTACCGGTACCGGTGACAGAAATTGTCATAAGTATAGCTAATTATGATAGTTCTGTTTTAATAGAGTTACTTTTATCCTGTGTTTATTTGTAACGCATATACAATGTTACAAATAAACGCATTGTTTATTTGTAACGCAAATAAACAATGCGTTTATTTGCGTTACAAATAAACGCATTGAATTGAAGAAGTTAGATGTTATCTTCTTCATTTAACAAATGTCAAATTATAAACAGGGTGCTTGTGTACTACAAGTATAGATTTTGCAATTGTAAAAAATATTTGAAAATGGTTGCTACTTAAATACTTTATGCACACACTTACTGAGTGAACCACCTTAAGAGAATTATCGTCTACAAGCGTTAATAACAGTCTTAATAAATATTGAAGCTGTATCATTATATTTATTTTGGAAAATACTATAGAAGTGAACGGGAGAGGTCTAGCACTCCCGTGCCGCAGGAGTAACACGTGACGAGCGGCGCGTTGTGTTTCCGCCAAGGTCGGTAGGGTTCTCAATTCTCTGGGATAATCCTATCTAAGGCGTACTTGGAAAGCCACGTTGGCACAGCTGGATGTGACGAAACGCTTTGCGGTTTTACTCGGGTCAAATATTCTACCTTCACCCTTCTACGTCCGCGATAACTTACTTCCATGCGGACAAAGTTGCCAATACATTTATTATTATGTCAATATCATAATAAACAGTCATAGTTTATTAGTTCATTATGTCATGGGCGCCGGCTATAAATAAATTTGCAATTGTTTGGTTTTCATTCGCAATGGATGACTGTTGAATCACTGAAAATACCAAGGCTCTACTCATATCCTATCACGTCAGGATTTGAAAAGAATATGGCTGTGCTGTGTATCGATCCATCTGTGCCCAAATTCCGGTGTCCAGGGTCACCAATTGATACAAGTAGATAGCTCTTCAAAATATGATTTCGAGTCGCTTTCAAAGGCTAGTTTAGGCTATAAAATAAAACAGAATATCAAAAAGTATTTGCCTACGTATACATAGGCCTATTTCAGCCCTTGTTCGAAGTATCTGCTGCATAAGTAACTCATTAATATTAAACAATAGTTTCTCCGTTACATAGTTGTTTTGAAAGTGATACAAAACTAGTAGGTATGTTCGGGTGCTTGAACTCCAGTAAGACAAATATTGGCGACACAGCGCCACACATTAAACGCTCGACATGTCACATGTCGAGCGTTTAATTTCCCGTCCGCTTAACCCCAAATGAAATTACTAGAATACTCGCGAAACGATCTACCTACGTCATATCATGAGTTTATATTGAATTTGTTTACATCCGAAATCATTTTGGAATGAAACTCTCTGCAAACTCATTTATGGTGAGCATTTTACTCTTTGGTGTAGTTCAATCGTGTTTTAATAGTTATAATAATAAGCGTCTTTAACTGTTCATAACTATGGCGACGTTATTCGCGTAACTGTTTCGTTTACCTGGCAAACCTATCAGCGCTGTAAATGAGCGCTATGATGAAAAAAGATGTTCTTTTTCATCATCGTGTGAGCCTCAGATGTCTGTGCGACTTTCTCGTATCTCCTGCTGTCAATTTGTAATTTGGAATGTTAGTGGTATATCAAATTATATCCAATTATATCTATCCACGATTCGCCAAATTATAATAGCAATGACAAATAATAAAGGTGGTAGTTATTGCTGTCTTTTATGAGAGTTTTTCCCAGAAAATCATAATGCCCCAAGTTCTCGAATCTTGAACCTCACCGAAATGTGAAAACTGAAAAGGTTTAAATTTCTCCAAAAAACCACTTGTTTAAGGATAAACAGAAAAATAAATCTAAGAAAAAATAAATCAGAAATTAAACTTACTATAACAGAGTTAACAGCCGATAATAAAAAAATTTGAGCAATGTGGCTTATCAGCAATAGCTTTCATTACTGCTTAACATCATTAATACGGTTTTGTAAATACCACTGCTGTTATTTAAATTTAAAGAAAAGAAAACATTGTACACGACAGTGATGAAGTTTTTTTTTTTCGTGTGGAAACCCCCACTGGCTTCACCCCATCGGTGCCGACGATGGGGTGGGCGTTTCGGAATCGGACCGACTAAAACCACACGGTGTCCTCCTCAAGTGTCCATTGCCGGGCACCCCGGGTAAGCCCTCGAAAGGATAACCCAGGGTTACCGGCGGACTTTCTTTCCGCTACGGCGTGGGGTCGGGTTTTATCCCGCGTCGGTGAGTTGGCAGGCGTGTGTAAGGACATACACGACACGCCTCCGCCACGGCCTGCTTCTTTAAGGATGGTGAGTCGGCCAACTGCCGTCCTCAGGCCCCGATCATGGAGGTTGGTAGTCCCGGGCGTAGACGAGTCTGTGGCGTCCTCGCCGCAGACTGCGGAAATCGGGGGGCAGGGTTCTCTCCCGCTCCTTCTCCGCCGTCTCTTTCTCGCAGAAAGAGGCGGCGGCGTGCTACTTGATCCCGTCGGAGACCACGGCCCTCACCATGGTCTACAGCGAGAGAAGAGTGACGAAGGCTGAATATTTAAAATAGTAAGCCAAAAAAGTTTAGGCACTGATGGTCGTACTTCTGATCGCGTATACAATAAGCGTTGGAAATTCTGTTAGGTACACGATATTATTTGCTGTCACCCCCAGCAGAAGCAGGCCGGGACGGTGGGGCGACTAGCGCCCCTCCCCCAAACCGGGACAAGACGGGGACACCGTGGTTCCCAAACACGAGGGGGCCATCTCGAAACCGGAGATGGACCAGGGTCAGTCGGGGTGCAAGGGATATAGTTAGGCAACCTTACACCCGAGCGAGTGAGCCGGCGTCTGGAGACCCGAGACGGCGAGCGGGTTTAGTCGGTTCAAGCCCGACATAACCGCCCCAGCTGACCGGCGGGGGGAGGGGTATCCGCAGGGATTTCCGCACGAAAAAAAAAGGAGTACACGAAAAAGAATATTCAAAGGGAACTAATTCTTTGAGCTGATATTTAAATATTCGAGATGTTATTGTGATCAGTTGGAAAACATATTGAGCAGTTATTTAATTTAATGGCGGTTGATTAATTATTGCGACAGTAAAACATGGACAGTAACCAAAAATCAATAAGTCGGTTATTTTATCATACAATGTCAATTCTAAAAATAATTGAGCAGTCCAATAACTGAATGAGTGGAAAAATGATGGAATGAGCGGTTCGATAAAGCCGCGGAAGCGAGCTCGTGGACACCGCGCGCCCCGACACGGATAGATATAGGTTAGAAGGGATATTGCGGAGGTTTCGCAGCGACCTCCGCAATAACCCTTCGTGTTAGGTCACTTGTGATAATGCACGTAGGAATAGGAGCCCCGCGTAGCGGGGCTCCGTCGAAATAACTATTTAAGTACTGTTTTTTTAATTTTATTTTACCACCTCATTGTTTATAGAATTGCTTAGAATGAGAATTCTTACCGACAAATTCCGATTTATTACTGCCCACACGTAACAGCTCGTTCGATAATTATTACCGCCCATTTAATTATTTTCCTGCTCAATTATATATTCACTGATCCATTTCATTATTTTTTATTACTCATTTTTGTTTGTTCTAAACCAGTTATTAAACGTGCCATTTATAATTTTTAACTTACCAAAACTGCTATTTACAACTGCCTCTTTAAAACAGTACCATATTCAAATAGCTGACCGATCCCATTTGGACCCAAATACAAACTAGAAACAAAATTTTACAAATGAATTTATTTTTATAATCATTAGAGGCTTGTTTTTTTTTACGTCCGTAAATCCCTTCGGATACCCCCCCACTGGCCAGCGGGGGTGGTTATGTCGTGTCTCGACTAAAACCGCACGGTGTCCTTCCCAAGTGTCCGTTGCCGGGCACCCCGGGTAAGCCCTCGGAAGGATACAGTTAAACATATTAGAACAAAACATTAAAAGAAAAAGCGGCCAAGTGCGAGTGATTGAATGAAAGGTTTACGACTTATGACGTATTAAAAAAATACTAGATGTCGTTCAAACCAATTTTCGGTGGAAGTTTACATGGTACTGTACATCATATATTTTTTTAGTTTAATCATTCTCTTATTAAATAAAATGATATTAGAAACCTCAATATCATTTTTGAAGACCTATGCATTAGATAGCCCACATGTTTGGGTTTATGAAAAAAATAATTGAGTTTTAGTTCTAAGTATGGGGAAACCCCCAAAATTTTTGTCTGAAAATCTTAATATGCGGTTCAAAGAATTCGATAGCCAATAATAGCGATCCAAGTTTCGATAGCATAGTTCTTATAGTTTCGGAAAAAAGTGGCTGTGACCTTTGATTATATAAATGTCTAGATGGAGTATCAAATGCGGACAAGCGTCCCAAAAAATAAGGGTTAACTTCTATACCCTAAGTACTTACGCGCTGGTTCAGTGACCATCGTGTCGGCTCGGTGTCACTACGTAATTCCCGCGAAAAACAATAAACAAAAACTGTCGAAATAATGGCGACTTGTACTATTAAAGTGTGCCGGAATTATAAAGGACGACTAAAAACTACTACACACATTACCTATCATCGGTAAGTAACCAAAATACAAGGTATATTATTTTTATTTTCATCATAAAATAATGTCATTCATCACACGCCATATTTGTGAGTGTTGCCAGTTTTTTTTAATTCATGTTTATCGGTTGGGGGAGCCAATCTCCCAAATTTCCATTGATTTAGATTAGAACATTATTTACTAACTACGGCAAAGCTAAAGGAAGGTAATGATTTTGACAAGCAAATGTATGTTCATCTGTTCCTTCATAACTCCTCAACTACTTATTAGAATGTTATTGGACAAATGAGGTACCATTAGAAGCGTCTTTATTGTCCGCTAGTTATAGGCTATATGTGGTGTCATTGAAGCTAATGTGGTGCCCTCTAGCGGCCATAAAGTACTGTTTTAAAAAATAAATTTGAGATAAATATGCCGTGTTTGATATGAAAAGGCTTAATTAGCATTAATAGCGTTATATCGTAGAATGTGGGTACTTATTTCTTTATTATGTTACTCTTGACTCCTTTGAAGCCTATTTTTCTGCCTCTTAGCTTGGAGATCAGAATTTGGAGATAGGTACTTCCCGACTATAAACAAGTTACCTAAACATCTACTACTATCTTTTTACCCGACTACGGCAAAGGCAAATTAGGATTTTGACAGGCTATGTATGTATATACATATGTATGATATATATATATTCATCCTCATAACTCCTCAACTTCTAATTAGAACTGGACAAATGAAGTATTGTTAGAAGTATGTGTGAATGCTAATCTAGCATCTAAAAGAAAATTGTTTAAACAAAACAAAGAGATGGCCACTGAGTAAATTTTTTTTATTTTACACTTATTTTGATTTTTTTATTTTACACTGATTACCCATGATATTATTCACCTCAAAAATCCTTGACTTAGGTCCGCTTTCCAGTCGTAACTACGACGCGGCTGTACTCCAATATTTTCCATGAGCCGATTGCCATCTGACCTCCCCAAACCAATGGAGGTATCGAAGTTCTGTACTTAGAACTGCTATCGGACTTTTTAAGGCGCCAACTACTCGTAACGACTACCATAGAGGTTCGTATGGCAACCGGAACCGAACGCTTAACGTACCCTCCACTTAGCAATCTGTTGCATATTTTTATTTTTTTCCAAATGTCTAGTCTAGTTTTTAATTCAAATTATATTATGTACAATTTGAATTCAAGACTTTGGACATTTCAAATACATATTTTCATAAACATACCGTCAGAACAGCTATCTATCTACCAGTGACAGTTCCGTCAAAATCGGTCTAGGCGTTTCATAGATTCACCGGAACAAACAGACAGACAAAAACTTTAAAAATTACTATCTTCTTATTTAAACTTTATATTTCAAGCAATACTGTGATTTAGGGCTCCGATTACCCGGTAACGACTGCCATAAATATTAGTATGGCAGCCGTAATCGATGGCTTCACGTACTCCCTGAGGCATGAAAGTACCCAGATCAATGCAAAGAATCGAACCCGCGGCCTTTAGGTACCATGGCCCAGGGTCAGTCGGGGTGCGAGGGATATGCTCTATGGGCAACCTTACACCCCGGCGTCTGCAGACCCGAGACGGCGTGCGGTTTTAGTCGGTTCAAGTCCGACATAACCGCCCCCGCTGGCCGGCGGGGGGGTATCCGAAGGGATTCCCGCACGAAAAAAAAAAAACGTGCCAGTCGCGTTTACTACTGTCACGCCACAGAGGCTGTCATAAAAATACGTACATATATTTTAAACTTAGCATTTAATTAATGTAATTATAGCTATGCGATTTTTGGGAAATTTTGTAGTAGCTGGTATCATTAATTACGCACACAGAAAAATGAATGCATCGTGTAAAACACCGGCCGCACGCACACATGTTTACATCGGTTGGCTTGTTTTATATCTGTTGGCAGTAGGGCGACGCTCCATCTAGACATTTATATAATCAAAGGCTGTGACATACGGACGGACAGACAGTCAGATATGACGAATCTATAAGGGTTCCGTTTTTTGCCATTTGACTACGGAACCCTAAAAATGTAATAGAAAAAAGTGGCCCTCCTCATATGGGGCCATTGGGTTAATGTATACTGTGTTTTCAAAACATCCTATTTCATTGTGATGGATTTGTTCAATTCCCAATGGACTTTCATGTGATATTTAAGACATCGTAGTTTGCTTGGTAGCTATAGAGAAGTATTCAACGTTATCTACGCTAATATCTGGCACCCATTTAGAATCTTCCAGAATTTTTCTCAAGACTTCGATAATAATCGTTCACAAAGTCATCAGAGTTTTCATGTTCATTAACTGTCGAAGTTTCATTTGAACTTACAAAAAGGAAATAAAACAGTATTATATTTGACGCCATAAAATCTCACTCAAGAACCCACCCATTCAGGGATACCGTACTAGAGGGTCTTCTCTCTCATTCAATTATTGAAGCTGAAACCATATTTCACTAACAGACTCTATACATAAATAAGAAAAACTAGAAGTTCATAAATGCACCAAAGTAAATATTTAAACAAAATAACCTACCTTATCTGTGCAACCTCCTTATGCAATGGAATACATATTTAGATTTTTTTATTTGGTAAATATCGGGTGTTCTTTTCAAAATGAAGAAAAATTTGGGCGTCTTTTTTTTCGATCGGCTTAAATTTTTATTTGTTATAATTTTTATTTTATTTTTTGTAAGCATTATTCACCGATTATTCCGAACCTGACCCGGTCGCGGGTTAGGTTAGAAACTTGAAAATAAATGTAATATTTGTTCCGAACGTATCCTTCTTCCTAACCTGACTCGGCGTCTCGTTCCTATCATAACCCGAATTGCGCAGATTGGTCATTCTCTCTAATCTTCCCAAAATAAAAGTACATATGTGTCAAATCAGTATACATCAACATAAATCGCTCAAACGTTTTTTTATCTTCAGCAGGTACTATCGCTTGTCTTCATTTTCGGGACTGTTTCCTAACACCCGGTATGGATGGGAGTAGAAAACAATGTGGCTTCCAAAATATGAGTATATAATACTCTGCCTACGTCTCGGATCGTGTTATATTCGGTAAAACAGTGACAACACTTTTATTTGTCTAAATCGTCTATTTGGCGTCCCTGGCCTCGCTGACAGATATCCGTAACAACTGCAACATAGATCGAATGGTTAGCGTAGTTACACAACATTGTTGCGGTTCTGTGACCACTTTCAATTTCAGATTGACCTGATGTCAATGAACCTGGCTTTAAATTGGCGCATGGCGGATAAAATTAATCACTCGTTTTTACAGAGATAACTCTTTGGAAAAATATTATACTATCTATTAAGGTAAAAGAAACTATTGGGCCATACACTTACTTTGTATGTTGTAGTTTGTTTTTGAATATTGCTTCCATAAGTTTTCATCTAATGTTGAGGTTTTTCGCCAAGTCGTGGCTGACTATCACTTCGTACCAATAGTACCCGTAATTATTGGGTGGTTTAATGTCCATATTCGTAAAATTTAGCAAACAAACCATTTACTTACCTCACTTAGGAAAGATGCATTTTTTTTTGTAAGAATAAAAGTAATATTTATAACTGATTCTTGACCAATACCTCTGGGTTAAATGAGCTCTATACCGCAAGTCATTTCATCTATACATTTTCTGTAGGTAGTGCTCTGAAATCAAGCATAATTGAAAAAGGAAAATACAAAACCGATGCTCCGCAGTGCTCGTGTTAGTCAAAAACTCCTAAACATGCAGATTAGGCCTCGATGAGGCCAATCCTGTCTTCCATCCATTTGTGCTGTGTGATATACGTACTTTTATTTGATAGGATTTTCATTGGTAAAAGCCAGCCTTAGCACCCACCCATGTCAGCATGTAGTTACTCTTTTGGTAGATACTATTTTTATTCGCCGTTTGTATAATTCAGTGTAATACCACAGCTCGTTCGTTTCGATTCTAATTTCGTAATTAAGTAATTAGTAAGAAAGTTCGTAATTATGCTTAGGGTCAAGTCAAATTACTAGAGATATCTAATTTTGAAATAAAACTATTTTTAACGGATTATATCGCGATTTATTTGATGTTATTTTATTATTAACAGTGAACCCGAAGTTTCAGTTGCTTTTCAGCAGCCATGGTCGCAGGGAGACTAAAGATGGTGGTTGTTCTTATAGTTTGAAATATAAGTTATCTCAAAGTAACCGAACTCTGCTGAATTGTTGGTATTACTATTTACGCAGAATGAGCTTACAGTGTCATGAAGTCTTGTTGCATTTGATTTTTTTTTGGAATTAATTAAGTGAATGACTGGGTCTCAAGCTGGTGGTACATTCCAATCATCTTCTCTATTATAATTAGGACGTTTTAAAATTTCAATAGTCTCGCGAAGCATCCTATACCTATCTGTGGTTTATCAAATCTTAAGTAATGCTTGGTCGCCTGCTGCACGTGCTCACATAGAGCAGACTTCTAGAATTCTTTAAAAATAGTTTTATTTCAATGTGTGACATTTGCCTAGACTTCCGATAAAATCATAGTTAT
This sequence comes from Cybosia mesomella, assembly GCA_946251805.1. Lineage (NCBI taxonomy): Eukaryota > Metazoa > Arthropoda > Insecta > Lepidoptera > Erebidae > Cybosia > Cybosia mesomella. Next base: position 10,922,101 of record OX276406.1, read on the forward strand.
CGAATTTAAACACAGGTAGTTTTTATCAACAATAAATTCGAAATATTCAAAATATTTTTACCGATTTGAAAGAGGTTCTATTTTCGTCTGTATCTATGTTTTTTTTGTATGTTCATCGATACTTCCGTCGATTATAGAACCGATTTAAAAAAAAACCGACAGCACATAAATAAAATTTCGAAATTCAAATGAATTAGTTTTAGACATAGTTTAGGGAGTTGATCAACAGAATTAACGCCATTTTGTAAATGTTTACTGGTGGTAGAAATTTGATGACACAAATTTGTCACAAAATTCGGCCGGGTAGGTACCACCATGCACGATTGCGAAAAACCCTCCATAGTAATCCAATTTCGGTTTGATTGCGTTCAGGGGTCAGCAAGTGCATAGCCGGGCAGGGGGATTGTGGTCGCAGCACTAGTGGGACCGGTGGGTGTCACGCGGTGCTGCGACGACAATCCTCCGCTGATGAGGCCGTCAAGCTGAGTGCCAACCTTGGTAACATGGTACGTGTATGTAATGGTGACCCTCTTTCCTGAGACTTTACCTTCAGCTTACCATCAGGCGAGGTGAAGTCAAATTGACGTGTCCTAAATATTAAAAAAACAAAAACAAAATCAGTAGCTAATTCTCAGCAAAGTATCTCTCACCGCTAGCATTCACCTGTAATGTAATGTGGCAGATTCGAACATCAGATACATCTTTTTTATTTATTTATAAAATAATACAAAAACAATATTAATTAACACACCAAAAACCGCGGAGGGTTTGGGCGGAGCGCCATGCATTCTGCTGATACAAAATAAAATTACCTATTGTATAAAGCAACTTAGGCTCCCAACAGCACTTAAACTAATAGGTAGGTAGATACCCAGTTCAATTGATGCTGCAAACCCATGTCGCTTCATTTCAACATTTATCACATCATAGTTTTATTACGTACATTATAAAAATAGAATCATTCACTAAGCTAGAAAGTCAACCTCACCTGCAAACTGGTTCTGGCTCTTCTGGCACAGGCTTTCCTCTTAGGGTTGGGCGGACAGACGGCAATCACTCCTGTGAAGCCAAGGAATCCAATTTATGGACAGCAGGAGTAAGACAGCGGATCCCGAACCTGAAGTGCAAGTTTTGGATGTTACCAGGATCGGCACTCGGATGAAGAAGAGAAGAAGTAGGACAGGTAGACTAGAAGTCTTTGTCTATGGCATAAGAAGGTTCAAGGGTATAGATATCAAATTTATCAAAATTCCTTCCCTTCTTTATTATTTTTTAAAAACTTGGTACTACCAATTTTTTTTTTTTTATCGTGCGGAAATCCCTTCGGATACCCCCCCGCGTGCCAGCGGGGGCGGTTATGTCGGGCTTGAACCGACTAAAACCGCACGCCGTCTCGGGTCTACAGACGCCGGGGTGTAAGGTTGCCCATAGAGCATATCCCTCGCACCCCGACGACTTGGTACTACCTACTGCGAATTTTGATTCAACTTTTTTTTTACAGATAGAGTAGAACGGTATAACTACTCATTCCGTACGTTTAACGGACTGTAGCAGTTTAAAATATTTATAGGTACCAAAAAGCTGGGGTGTGTGTTGGGTAACCTCCTCGAGTGTCGCTCCGATTCCGATCCCGCTGCAGTCCGGGGGGAACGGAATCGGAGCGGCCGGTACACCCTGGGCGGCGGTCAATGGCTTCCCCTTCACCCCTTCATAGGGTTGGCATTGATCGTCGGCCAATACCCAACGTGGCGGGAACACATCGCTCTCCGTACTCCTCTGCTTTCAGAGGAGACAGGATGAGCGATGCTGTTAGTGGTGAGATGGCCCAGGGTCAGCCGGGGTGCGAGGGATATGCTCTATGGGTAACCTTACACCCCGGCGTCTGAAGACCCGAGACGGCGTGCGGGTTTAGTCGGTGCAAGCCCGACATAACCGCCCCCGCTGGCCGGCGGGGGGGTATCCGAAGGGATTTCCGCACGATAAAAAAAAAAAAAAAAAGGTACCAAAAAGCTGGGGTGCGACTGGTTGGATCACCTCCAAGTTTGGTGCACCCTGGGCAACGTGGGCGATGACGCATCATTGATTGCTCCTCTGAAGTAGCTGGCGTCAACGTCAACGGCCAAGAGTCTGACCAACCGGCCCTTTTCAGGGCCAGCTGACCCCCTTGCACGAGGGGGTCGGGGTATGGCGGGCCTGCAAGGCCCGCGGGGAGGCGTGGTCGCTCCTGGTACTCCTCTGCTGTTATCAGAGGGGACACTGCGAATGGCCCAGGGTCAGTCGGAGTGCGAGGGATATGCTCTATGAGTAACCTTACACCCCGGCGTCTGTAGACCCGAGACGGCGTGCGGTTTTAGTCGGTTCAAGCCCGACATAACCGCCCCCGCTGGCCGGCGGGGGGGTATCCGAAGGGATTTCCACAAAAAAAAAAAAGGTACCAAAAAGCTACCTTTTTTTTTTTTTTTTTTTTATCGTGCGGAAATCCCTTCGGATACCCCCCCGCCGGCCAGCGGGGGTGGTTATGTCGGGCTTGCACCGACTAAAACCGCACGCCGTCTCGGGTCTTCAGACGCCGGGGTGTAAGGTTACCCATAGAGCATATCCCTCGCACCCCGGCTGACCCTGGGCCATCTCACCACTAACAGCATCGCTCATCCTGTCTCCTCTGAAAGCAGAGGAGTACGGAGAGCGATGTGTTCCCGCCACGTTGGGTATTGGCTGACGATCAATGCCAACCCTATGAAGGGGTGAAGGGGAAGCCATTGACCGCCGCCCAGGGTGTACCGGCCGCTCCGATTCCGTTCCCCCCGGACTGCAGCGGGATCGGAATCGGAGCGACACTCGAGGAGGTTACCCAACACACACCCCAAAAAGCTACCTATGATTAAAGAATTGGCTAAAACAATTAAAAGTGTTAATCAAATCAAATTCAATAAAATTAATTATTAACACTCTTCCGACGCATGAACCTTATAGCTTTCAATCTCTTTCATTAATTTTACAAAACAATTTACAATCATTGTTTGTGACTTATCGAAAAAAGTTTCGTATGCTAGAGCTACGTTCAATTTAGATTTGATGATTTTCCCATTAACTTCTAAAACAAGTTTTGTCGAAATAACCATGCAAAAGCTATATAAATATGAAAGGTTCTGAACTCCTGAACGATGTTTTATTAGATTGCTTTTCTGTCACCCTAACGCTACGTTCACACGGCGCTGTCCTGTTCTGAACTACCGAATCGGTTTTTTGCAGGATCCGGTTTATTGGCAACGGTATTTCAATACATGAGTTATAACCTGCATTCAGGTTCAAGACACGGCAAAAAACTGAAGATGCTGTTGCTGAAGTTGACATCTGATTTGGCGACTACAAACCGATCCGGTCGTACTGTGAAATGTAGGATCCGGTGCAGTGGCAAAGCACATTCGATATATGTGTTCATGCGATACAAGCGGCTGTAGATTTGCCGGATCTTGAAACCGAATACATGTCTGGTTGGATCGCACTATTGGGTTTAACCACAATCTTTTTGCACGACGCTGATGGCGATAATACCAGTATGTTATAGCACGTCGTTCACGTCTATCGCCTCCAAATCAATGAGGGCCTGTGTGCATTGTTATTAAAAAAATCGGATGGCGTGTGCATACCGGGTCGCGATTCGCGGCCGTCGGATACGGCAACGCAAGATTTGCCGCGTGAACACAACACATTCAGGTTTCCAGATCTGATAAAAATAAGATTGGGCAAAACATGACTCCGTGTGAACGTAGCGTCACTTTATCTAAAGACATATTCTTTAGGTACCTAATAACTTGTGAGACTACTTTATATTGTGCTCCAGTATCTGAATTGTTCCACATAACAGTATCCTACCCTATTAGTTCCTGTCACACTATCCATATAAACGTCCTACGTGATCCCACTTCTAATCATTTACGTTAGTTGAAAATTGTACCCGATGAAGTCACTAATCTGTTTGTATTTCTCATCGGTGTTACTGTCAAAATGAAAAATAAAAAATGATTATTAGTTGATTCTACAGTGCAGTCAACGTCAAATGTAGCTAAACAAATTAAAATTATATTCGACGTTACTTTACTTATGATCGGTTTCTGAAGTTACCATTCGATAAAGTTATGTATTGGATTTATCAGAAACCAAGGTTTACCTTGGTTTCTGTATAATACCCAACCAACGGTTATACAGCGATTGAACCGATGCGCGATGGTCAGTTTCTGATTTTGCCGTTAAGTAAATGGATTTAAAACAAATCCATAGAAGTCAAATATAAAATTCATTTTATCGTTTAAATTTTTTTATTTTTATATTTAGGACACGTCAATTTGACTTCACCTCGCCTGATAGTAAGCTGAAGGTAAAGTCTCAGGAAAGAGGGTCACCATTACATACACGTACCATGTTAACAATGGTGGCACTCAGCTTGACGGCCTCTTCGACGGATTGTAGTCGCAGCACCGCGTGACACCTACCGGTCCCACTAGTGCTGCGACCACAATCCCCCTGCCCGGCTATGCACTTGCTGACCCCTGAACGCAATCAAACCGAAATTGGATTACTATGGAGGGTTTTTCGCAATCGTGCACGGTGGTACCCACCCCCGCGAATTTTGTGACAAATTTGTGTCATCAAATTTCTACCACTAGTAAATTATTACAAGAGGCTGTACGAACGCTGTCATTACCAAATCTTTAAATGTCAAACGAACTCTTTCATAAGTGAAAGGAAGGCTTATCCCGCCCGCCGTCGTGCTCTGTGGTATTTGATTGTTTAGTTTCTGGTGTACAATCTTGCTTTGCCTGATAATTCAAAATTCATTATCTTTGTCGTACTTCACTTTACATTTTCCTCCTTTTTAGGCTTCCGTTGCCAAATGGCAAAAAACGGAACCCTTATAGATTCGACATGTCTGTCTGTCTATCTGTCCGTCCGTATTTCACAGCCACTTTTTTCCAAAACCATAACATCTATGCTGTTGAAACTTGGTAAGTAGTTGTATTCTGTGAACCGCATTAAGATTTTCACATAAAAATAGGCAAAAAGCAATAAATTTTGGATACATAGAACTGAAACTCAAAAAAAATTTTTTTTCAAGCCCATACGTGTGTGTTATCTATGGATAGGTCTTCAAAAATGATATTAAGGTTTCTAATATAATTTTTTTCTAAACTGAATAGTTTGCGCGAGAGACACTTCCAAAGTGGTAAAATGGGTGTGTCCCCCAACCTGTAACTTCTAAAATAAAAGTATGATAAAACTAAAAAAATATATGATGTACATTACCATGTAAACTTCCACCGAAAATTGGTTAGAACGAGATCTAGTAAGTAGGTAGTTTTTTTTAATACGTCATAAATCGTAAACCGCAATTTACCATTCATTCAATCAACTCAAATATAAAAATTTAAAAAAAAAAGATTATTATGTTACTTGCTGCTACGGAACCCTTAATGGGCGAGTCCGACTCGCACTTGGCCGCTTTTTTTAAAATACAATGGAGTCTGGAAATTTAGTAGAAATTTCACTGAAAGAGAGAAGATACTAAATGAAACGTCAAATAAAGTTATGGGATTGATAAACGGCCAATGTTGGTCAGTTAAGTTAAACTTGGAATAAACGGAATTTACCTTGCGATGAGACACTTGAAAACGCATTTTTGTAACTACATGGAACCAATAGCACTAACGAATAGATAAACTACCGATAAAAATATCTCAGAAACTGGGCATGCTTAAGCTTAGCTTGATCCTATTAAGGACAAATTAACCCATTTAAACGTGGGAGTCAGGCTTTTACGTAGATAAGAGAGTAATCAACCCAGATGTGAGCCTAACGAATATTACCATCATTGAAATGAGCGTAATGGGTCAATTTTCTTCTAATAATTTAGTACTCAGCACGTTATTTTACCCGCTATTTGTAATATAGTCACGTTTCAAAGCGACAGTATTATCTGAAGTGGGTCAAATTCACCAAAGTTTAGCCTAATTCATACTAATAACGGTCTAAAAGAATTGGGAAATTTCCAACCAAAACCAATAATTTTAGGAGACGAGACATGTTAACGAGATGCTATTTCTACGTTGATTGTTTTTATTTATTACTTGATTTAGGTCGTAGCTGGTACTTTATTTGCATTTAATGTGATTATAGTTATATGTATATATATATAAGATAGTAGCTGATGCCTGGGGCTCCATTAGCGCGGAGATTGGTTATCGTTTTTTGGTCTTATCTCCGGTTCTTCGTAATCAATTGCAATCAAACTTACGGCAGATTTTAAGTCTGACCAAAATATTTCTAATAAAAATAGTTTTACGTCCATCGCGAACAAACAGACGAACAGATAAGATGCTAAAAAAATATTCATCAATGTACAGACACTACTAATTTACAATTTTATAATCATGTTTGCGTCCATCGCGAACAAACAAACAGATGAACAGACAAAAATTCAAACGTCGAAAAATAAAACCGAGCAAGGCTCGGTCACTTCGACATTAGTTATAATTTCTGAATATATGTATTCTACGTATTTTTAATACGTATTTATTATAACTATTTCAATAGCGTCACCACCTGCATAGGTTAAGGAGGGACAATACACTAAGAAAAGGGCAATTAAGGGAGGGGTAAAAAATACTTCACGACGTCAATATGAATTAAAAGGGTGATATTTATCCAGTCGCCCCAGTAACCGTGCCTCTATCATCATTTCCATCACTCAAAATTATAACATTCACCCATTACATGGGGCGCACTAAAAGTTTCGGGAATGAATAAGACAAAAATACTTTTAATGGTCAAAAATGAAATCATTGTTCCTCTAAATATTCTCCCTTCGTGTCAATGCACTTTTTCATTCGATTAAACCAATTTTGAACACATAAGTGCCACTCCTCCGTGGTGACATACATGTTTTCCATACTGTTTGACAGCCTCTTCTTGATGAAAACTGTTGATCACGTAATTGGTTCTTTATTTTTGGGAAAAGAAAAAAGTTACAAGGTGCCGGGGTGGAACTGTATGCAGGATGGTTCATGAGTATGGGCGTGTGGGCACTTGCATTGTCGTGGTACAAGATAATACTGCTTTTACAAACGGTTATTCATCACGAAGATTGTCAATAGTTACCGGTAAACAAATGGCCACACTTTCACAGTACGAGAATTATCTAAAGCATCAGTAGCCAGGTTCAGAAACATTCACGCGGGCCACTTTGGTTGGTTTCGGTCCATCTTGAAAGACCCATAAGCTCGATTGCTGCTTTCTTTTGGGACTGTAGCAATAAATCCATGTTTCATCTCCTGTTACAATGTCCCACACCCAATTTGACTCCCCTTCGTAGTATCTGTGAGCGTTTTTTGAGCCTCAGGCAAATAGTGTGGGCGTCATCGAGAGTAGGTACAGCTTTCTCACACCCAAATGCTTGTATAAGATTGATTGAATTTGACGATTGATTGAATTTATCGTGGTAGCCCACATCCTGGCTGTTTCAATCTACGACTTACAGCATGTTTTTTTTTTTTTTTTTTTATATTTAGGACACGTCAATTTGACTTCACCTCGCCTGATGGTAAGCTGAAGGTAAAGTCCAAGAAAGAGGGTCACCATTACATACACATACCATGTTAACAATGGTGGCACTCAGCTTGACGGCCTCATCAGAAGAGGATTGTCGTCGCAGCACCGCGTGACACCCACCGGTCCCACTAGTGCTGCGACCACAATCCCCCTGCCCGACTATGCACTTGCTGAACCCTGAACGCAATTAAACCGAAATTTGATAACTATGGAGGGTTTTTCACAATCGTGCACGGTGGTACCAACCCGGCCGAATTTTGTGACAAATTTGTGTCATCAAATTTCTACCACCAGTAGGTTTTGGTTGTTCACAGCGGTACCTACATGGGCGACCTTCACGAAATTCAGCCCTGAGATTGACATGACCACGTTTGAATTCTGCAAACCAGCTATGAATATTCCTCTTGCATGTGCCTTAATCGCAAAAAGCAGTTTGAAGTCGAACAAGACTCTGATGAGCTGTCAAAATACATTAAAATTGTAGAAAATCATATCAAAACAAGTTGAATTCCTGAGACGAGCTCATCTCCTTCATACCCAAAACCGTGACAGAAAATTGGCAACGACGAAGTCGACGACAACTTGACAGCAATAGGGCTTTTCTAAAGAAAATCCCTAAAAAGTTTATCGAGTCAATTCCACATTAATGAAGGCAAGCCACTTTTAAAATAGCGCAAAAAAGGTTAAAACAAATTGACAGTTACACTAAAACCATTGTGTTCCACAGCCAGAGTTCTATTTACGAATGTTGTAATAACGTAACATTGTTATAAAACTATTTTTAACGGATTCTATCGCGATTTATTTGATGTTATTTTATATTTTACATTGATCCCGACGTTTCGGTTGCTTATCAGCAGCCATGGTCACGGGGATGGCTGCTGAAAAGCAACCGATACGTATGTAGCTGAGACCTAAATATTACTAGTTACGCCATCTATCGACGTTTCCAGCTACTATTTCAAACTGTTCCGGCAGCTATTCTTGGAATGAATATCGTCTGCGGATTCTGCGGCATAACTGCGATGCTTTGCTTACTTATTTATAGCAGCCACCAATAGATGTCGCTATCAGGAAAAAGTATCGCTGACAAATTATGATTTTCAAATTCGATTACCCTCTGAATGTCTTGGATGAATTTACGGTTAAGCTTAAGAGGATACATAAAAGCCATACACACTCCTTTGCAATGATGAGGCCGTCAAGCTGAGTGCCACCATTGTTAACATGGTACGTGTATGTAATGGTGACCCTCTTTCCTGAGACTTTACCTTCAGCTTACCATCAGGCGGGGTGAAGTCAAATTGACGTGTCCTTAATATAAAAAAAAAAATACATAAAATTATTGGTAATAATTTAGTTCTACAGAGGTTTAAATAGCCAATCTAAATCTACTCAATCGAAGAGTTAGGGTATGAAAAAGTTAATTCCAAATTTGAAACTTGTTTTTAAAACTAAAACACATAAAATAAATACCTTTTACAGTTTTTAACTTATTATTTACTATTGGTTGAGTTAGGTTTCAGGCAACTAAAACTAACTTTGGGTTATTTTTAGTAGAATAATTTATGTTTCTCGTATAATCCTGCCGTATTGTGACTTAAAACATATATCTTTGTGTCTATTGTAATGACAGAAAAAGCAATAAGAGCTAGTAAAATTATAGCGCGCTGGAAGAGGGGTGTAGCCAATGTTTCTCGTCTCGTTCACGTCTCACAGTGGTTAAACGTTAGTCGTTTAACCATCCAAAGAACCTGGATTCGATACCAAGGGACCGGTTCCGTTCAGAGATAGCAAGGTTTTGAAAGAAAACGACCACGAGACCAGCGCTTTTTAGTAACTCAGGCGCTGAGGAACCGCAAATGCAGTTACATTGACCTCAAAAGAAAGTTTAAAGAGGTACGAGGAGCACAAGATAGCCAATGGACTGTGAGGAGGAGGCTTTTAGTAACTTATTTACGACATAACCACCCTCCCCAAGCGAGGGCGGTTATGTCGTATTTGAACCGACTACACAGTCTATGAACAGCGCGGGCCCACAAGTTACTCTGTGATCACCCCATAAGGTTGAGAATCCGTTATATTTTGGGCGCGCGTAACTTCCAGCTATCGTACTGAGATAGTACCTATTAATTGAAAATCGCTCACTAAATGCGCAAAGGTACATAATAGAAATGCTTTGTCAACATGCGCAACCCGCACTTACTGTAATTGGTGAAGATGCCATTTACATGGACGATTATGCTCAGGCCCACCGTTTTACGTAGATGTTTACATGCAAGATCTTAACTCCATTGAGCATGTTTGGGATCTCCTAAAAAAGTGAGTAGGTACGATCTGTCTAACCACCTCCACAAAACTTAAATGTGTGATCTCGGCTGAGTGGTAACACAAGCCTTGGGTAAAGCGTGCCAAGCCGATTACATGTCGTAATCACTGCAAGGGGAGGTCATACTCGTTTTTAATTTCTATTTATAATGTACTTTTTATCAAAATACCATAAAAATACTTGTAGTCTTCATTTAATTAATAATAAATAAATATTCCATTTTAACACGGCTCTCTGTTTTTACATTTACTTAAACACTGATTTCAGAATTTAAGTAATATAAACTATATTTTGATTGATTATAAGAAATTTCTAGTAACATACATAACATAACTTCACACCTGTATCCCCGAAGGGGTAGGCAGAGGTGTATTACACCCACGTTTCGCCAGTTATGTTTAGGTCCCAATATAATAGGGGGCGAGCCTATTGCCATCTACCGGACATTAAAGGCAATAAAATTAAATGTAAATTTCTAGTCTTCAAAGCTAACCATATACTTAAAATATTGATGCCCGTAAAGCAATGACGGTAAGGTGCCCGTTTTTTGCAAAGGAGTGTATTTATTTACCATATAATTTACATAATGAATTATTTTGCGGTTTGGAAAACAAATTTGAGATATCATATCGCTAATATTACCTCTACTCATCGTCGTGCGCTGCTATCCGTGTTACTTTATGCCTCTGAAACCAATGCGTTCATATAGTTTTAATAGTTTTTTTTTATTTGTTTAAGGTGACTGAATCAAGCTGGCATCGTCGGGCTCGGGTAGCCCGGCGCCTCCGCCGGTGCATTGGAGAATGCGGAGAAAGCCAGGTGATCCCTTCAATATTGTCTTTAGGAGTTTACTTCGAGACAAAGGTGAATAAAATGTTATACCTAGCTTCATGCTGCCTTTGCCATATAATTTTTAGGGTTCCGTAACTCAACTGGTAAAAAAAGAAACCCTTATAAGATCACTCTCTTGTCCGCCTGTCCGGTCGTGTGTCACCTCCGATTTTCTCAGGAATGGGTGGGTTTTCCCTTTACTTGTGCTGGAAGACCTTGCTTTTAACCATAATTGTCAATTCTAGGTCAACTGGAAGTACCCTATAGGTTTCAGGGCGAAAACCTATATTTTAGTTCTCCTTGACCTAAAATCACGAAATTTGGCAGAAAGCAAGTTCTTATAGCACAAATTTCGTGATAATTCCGAAAAATAAGAAAAGTTGAAAATTAAGGAAAAATTTGATACTTACAAGTTATTATATATATCGGTACGGAACCCTACAACCATGAGTCCGACTCGGACTTGGCCGGTTATTTTTTTTGCCGTGTCCTATTATTTTGCTTGCTTGAATGTAGTTTATAATTAAATAGGGTACACTTTGTACAGTAATTGAAAAAGTTTGAATTTATATACCCTTATAGTAAGGACACACCCACCTTCAGTTTGACAACCCCAGAATAGCCATAGCTAGGAATTGTAATATTATTCTGGAGGATGCCTCGTCGAGAGGCATACACATCTTGCCAGCGAAAGATTACATATTATGAGATTTGGTACTCCTGATAACTTGGTATTTGGTAAACTATCTAAAGCCACACCTTCCTACTACACACTAATTCATTGTCTCTTTACCTGTTGCCATTGTGGTATTTGACAAACCAATGGTGAGAGTCGGTCTCCTTCTTTCAATGTTACTAGGACGGTTGCCAGCTTGGCAATCAACCCAAGCTTAAGCGTAGCGAGATTTGCCTATCCAACAATAGGTCAACGTGACCGGTCGACTTTTTCCATTGATTTGGTTTTTCGGTGATTATTCCTCGATGGTAAGACCGATCTAGACATTCGACCCCTTACGACACTCAGTAATGTCTACTTGATCACCGTGGCAAATTTGGTCGAGATCGGTCAAACGGTCTCGGAGGAGTATCATTTGTTTGAAATGCAACTTTGAAACCAAAGACGCGTCGGTCGCATTCGGCTCGCTACGCTTAATTATACAACAAATGTTCATAAGTAATACAGTGCAGCAATGGCTAATGCAGGTTGCATATAAAAAAAGCTGACAAGATTAATATTTTGCGTTTTCGTTCGAGCGCCATTTCCAGTTGCACCCAAAGCACCTTATACATTGTATTCCTATAATTCTGCTACTTTGAATATGATAAATATAACCAAATACGAGATCACTTATTGTATATATATTGTATTGTAATCTAGACCTATATTTTTGTGATGCCTTATAAACCTATAGTTCACACTAGTTCAGAGGTTAGAGAATTCATACTTTTTGTGATCTTATGTCAATAAAGCTTTTTTATCTATATATAATTAATACCTTTCTTTGGCCACATCTCTTCTCCTTTTTATTAAGGATTTGCCCCTTTAGCCAGCATTCATGGGGAGATGGGTCCAATACTTGATTATTAACCGAACGAATTGGCTTGTACCGTTAGGCGGTCCGGTTCCCTTACAGGTGGGGTTAGCGTTTGCCCGAAGATCTGGATTATAATTCATAAACATACGAGCTGTTGCCTGCGGTTCCGCCCACATAGATGTCGATTTTCGAGCGTGGACGTCCATATGAACTATCATCCCCTATTTCATTCCCACACCGGTTGAGATTTCAGAAACGCTCCATAGCATATTTATTTATTATCAAGTGTCTATAATAATATAAAGTTTCATGGTCATTCGAAAATGACGAATTTTCATAAAAACTTTCAACGCATATATTTCAACCCCTTCGGGACTTTTTTTCATAAAAGGTAAGCTTATGTCCTTTCCAAAGCTCTAGTCCATCTCTGTACCAAATTTCATCAAAATCAGTTCAGTAATTTAGGCGTGAAAGCGTAACAGACAGACAGACAGACAGACAGACTTACTTTCGCATTTCTAATATTAGTACAGATTATGTTGTATACGTCATCACAGAATAAATAATAGTACAAGTACAGAAGAACCTCTGTTTTGATGTTCACGAATGCCGCCTTTTTACGTGCCTATTAATTATTATTAGCAACGGACCGCACGCCAGCCGCACCGTCATTGAGTTCTATTGCCCGGCGCGAAGGTCGACATTACTCTGCAAGGTGCGGATTAATGTCGAAGATAGGGTTGTCATTTTTTTAAACTTCGTCGGTGGCAAACGAGCGTACGGTCCGCCTTATCATAAGCGGATACGGTAGCTTTGCACTATTATCTATTCTGTGGCGCAAGCATCGACTATGTCAGAATAAGGTACCCGTCTAGCACAACCATGCTTATTGCTTGGCAACTCTCGTTGCAGGACATAACGACACCCGTCACTTTTTCACAGTAGTGCACAAAAAGAGATAGGTACCTTTTTTTTTATTTTTATATGTGCGGAAATCCCTTTGGATACCCCCCCACCGGCCAGCGGGGGCGGTTATGTATGTCGGGCTTGAACCGACTAAAACCGCACGCCGTCTCGGGTCCACAGACGCCGGGGTGTAAGGTTACCCATAGAGCATATCCCTCGCACCCCGACTGACCCTGTGCCATTCACCACCAAATTCATTAAAAAAGAAAAAACAATATATTTACTTACTGATTACTTTTTATTGTATTATATATTATTATATACTATTTTATTTACGTAAGTAAATACTAAAGGTAACGCGGGCGTGCCCTGTATTTATTGCTTACTTAACTACAAATGCCTTACTTTTATATACTTTTTTTTTACCATCTTGAAATTGTTAAATTTAATTGTTGCATATATGCGAAACCTACAAAACAATTTTAATAAATATTCCACTGGGAAACATGCACATGGCGATTGTGGAGGTATATTTCTAAAAAGTTCTATAAGTTTGCTGCCTGGATTACATTGAACACAATTCTCAAAATTTTCTATGAAAGTGGTTTCTAAATTTTGTACATGCTCTATAAAATCTTTTTGGTGGCATTTTTAAGCTGCCATTAAAACTAGATTGATTGTTGAATGCTTTGTATCTAGTAAATAGATTAGTCTCGTCTAAGCCTGCAACTGATCTTGAAATTTCATCTATTAAATCATTTGAAATTTCATCTATTAAAAACGTGCAATCCGAATTTTGGTCATTGTTTCTGCAACCCGCAGCAATGCAATATTTCGTTGCCCTTATTTTATACATCGTATACAATATGCGCTTGCGACGTTGGTATGCGGGAGACACGCGTGCGAGTGTCGCGGCCCACGGCGGAGCAACCACTGAATAAGCAGCCCCGGGGTTGCCGCCGGCATGTACTTATAATTTCTCGCAGATCGGCGGAGTGACACCCCCCTGACGTCATGTGATGTTGATTGCCATTTGCCAGAATAAGTTACATCAGTTACGTTAATATGTACTTTGTATAAAGAATGTGTACCTTTTTTTTTTTTTTTTTTTATCGTGCGGAAATCCCTTCGGATACCCCCCCGCCGGCCAGCGGGGGCGGTTATGTCGGGCTTGCACCGACTAAAGCCGCACGCCGTCTCGGGTCTTCAGACGCCGGGGTGTAAGGTTACCCATAGAGCATATCCCTCGCACCCCGGCTGACCCTGGGCCATCTCACCACTAACAGCATCGCTCATCCTGTCTCCTCTGAAAGCAGAGGAGTACGGAGAGCGATGTGTTCCCGCCACGTTGGGTATTGGCCGACGATCAATGCCAACCCTATGAAGGGGTGAAGGGGAAGCCATTGACCGCCGCCCAGGGTGAACCGGCCGCTCCGATTCCGTTCCCCCCGGACTGCAGCGGGATCGGAATCGGAGCGACACTCGAGGAGGTTACCCAACACACACCCCAAGGAATGTGTACCTACTTCAATCACATTCAACATTCATATTCATTGCAGAATTATTAGTAATATAATCATATTTTATCATAATGTTAAGTTCCACTCGAAACGTCCGAAACGTTGAAGACGGAAATTCGCATATATTTGATTCTAAAAGCAAAGGTAAGTCGTGATGAAATGGGGTTCTAGCACATCTGTTGTATGTTAACGAAACTGTTTGCAACCTGCATGTTTTTGTTGATTTTTGGTTATCAGTTTGGGAGTGACGATGTAAAAAGTTTTGATTTCTTCGATCTCTTACTACGATGGGAAACGATTAAACTGTTTTGATCTGTATTGACTACGTCGCTCTCTTACTGCGATGTAAAAAGTTTTGACTGTTTCGATCTCTATCGACGATGTAAAAATATTAATGGGATGAAATACCTGACAGAATACGCAGAGAGAATTTTACTATGGAGCAGTCAGTCATTATCTCCAAACCGTTCTGAAACATTCACGTCCTTGTTAATCCACTTAATTTACATGGTTCAATTCAACAGAACACATCAGAGAGATGAATGAATATTTTTTCTACATTCATATAAATATTTGGCCGCAATGTTGCTACGGCTATAAGCCAGCCAGATAATAGAATCTTGCGAATGGAATAAGGTACTGTAAAAATTTGCAATTCGACCAAACAAGAGTTATTTCAAGCTTTTCTATGCTGTAAAACTGAATCATTTTATGATTCCCGTGAAACGATGAATGCGATAAATATAGCCGTAAAGGAAGAAACTATTTCCTCGAGAACTGTTTCATGATTCATAAAACCCTTTATTTATCGTACAAGATTATTATGCGATTTGATTACCAAGAATGCAGCAGAATGGTGTTGTTAAGATGTTTATTGTTAACCGGGAAAATTGTTATGGTACATTCAATATATTAGAAAGCTACTAATGTGCGAGCTGGTCATTGGTTTGCTCGATTTTGCTATAGGTCTGTTAGTTTAGTTTTGATTAATTAGTAGAGTAGGTACGACTGCGAAAGTTAGAAGAGGGGGGACTGCGAATTTCCATCACTAATGCAATACCACAGAAAACGTCGGTAGCTTAGTGGTTAAGGAGTCGACCTTACGATCGAGAGGTCTCGGGTTCGAATCCTGGCCATTACACTACCGACGTGAACCCACTCCTAACACAAGCAATTTAGCTTAGCTGGAGGGGTTAGGGGGAATATTAGTAATTTCGGTTGCTAATATTCTTTTAAAAAAAAAAAAAAAAAAAAAAAGCCTATACATAAAAGGCACAATGAGTTCTATATAATTACACTCATTATCACCAGTATGATTGTAGTATTATCACTATTAACTATAAATTATCTTTGGAAAAAAAGCCTGTATAACCTTGAGCCCACTTCTGTTTGCGTCATAGTATTTTGTTCAGACTATACGAGCTTAGAAAACTTTTTACGCACTTTATTTTTGACATATACCATTATCATTACTGGTAAATGCTGATAAATACTTGCCTACCTATCTACCTACCTACTACCTTGCGGAAATCCCCTCGAATTTTTATCGGATTCATAACCCCCCGCCGGACAGCAGGGGAGGTTATGTCCCATGAGGTGACACATGAGGCATTTCCCTCGCACCCCTGACTGATGCACGGTAGGAACCACGGTGTCCCCGTCTTGCGCACGGAAAAGAAGGGCGCGCAATGCGCCGCCGCCCGGGCCTGCTTCTGCCGGGGTGACAGGTGGCTCCACGTATACCCCCCCGCTGGCCAGCGGGGGTGGTTATGTCGGGCATGAACCGACTAAAACCGCACGGTGTCCTGCCCAAGTGTCCATTGCCGGGCACCCCGGGTAGTAGAATAGTAGTCTGACTTCTCGATGTGCGCGTGTGTAAAAACAGAACTGAAGAACAGAAGTCTGATTGACAAATATTCAACCGCATGTATTAGTTCGGCCCATCGTTATCTATTCAGCAGAAGTCTTACCTATGCAATGATCTTTATGTCTTAAGACGTAAGGGATATTTTGAGGTTGCTGGCCAGCGGGATCCGAATCCGGAATCCGAGGGGATTTCCGCACGAAAAAAAAAAAAAAAGACTAAAGGACATTTGGAACCATGTAAATACTTTGCAAGGGGTACATTTTGTGCCTGTGCCTTTACCTACCTCACTTCTTAAAATGAACAGGCCGTTTAATGAAGAAATTATGACAGGAGAATTCTACTTGCAATAGTTTATCAAACGAATATTTCTTAACTCATCAATGTAGTGATGAAGTCATCGATGTAGTACCGATCGATAGTCAAACCATTTCATAGAGTATTTCCACGAACATATTACATTACCTCTTGCATAACCAACGGAGCGAACTGGTTAAATTAATGGTTGAATTAATTGCCACCTATGCTATGTAAACGTACCCTTTTAATTTCCAATAAACGTATATGGAATTCTATCTTGTAGATAAGATCTTATAATTATATTTGACGTTTTCCCCAAGGTTGTTACGTGGTGATATAATATCGTTGCGAGATGGAAATTTTCGTTTTACGGCACTGGAAATTGAACGTTTTATTTGATATTCCTAATTTGTAAAAGGTGAACTTGACAGGGCTCTTAACAAATTTATATCTGAATAACAAGTTAGATGAACACAACAGTTTCATGGTAATTGTTCATTGTGCGTATCTAGGTGCATACAGCCTGAAAACATATCAACAGTCTACTTCTTCGACTAGTATATCTTATTAGTTCAGTTCTATCCACTCTTTAAGTTAATATATATGTAACTTATGAAGAAATTGATTCCAGACGTTTATTTAGAACCACTGATGGCCTTGATGACGGCGGGCTGAGTAGAAAGTGACTTTAACGACGGACCATAGAAGATGGTGGGCTCGTGGTTCGCGTGTGCTTATCGTATGGGAAGAAGGGCTTGCTCTGGCAGCCAGTGGAGCTATAGTGACAGGGGCTGGTGGGCATTCACTCTACGGCAATAAGTCTAGACTAGGAAGACACAATAAGTTAGTCTGACTTCGACATAACCGCTTGATCGTGATCGTGGCCACGGCGAGGTAAGTAACCAGAGATATCCATAATGATGACTTGCACTGAGGTATTCTTATTCCACAGCGTGGGCCGCCGCCACCTCCTTCTGCGAGCATGTAATGCTCGCGAAGGAGATGGTGGAGCGCGCCCGAGGCGCCTGAGTCCTCCATGAGCGCAGGCCTGGGGGTGGCAGGTGAGACCGCCTGTCACCCCAGCAGAAGCAGGCCGGGACGGTGGGGCGTCTAGCGCCCCTCTTCCAAACCGGGGCAAGACGGGGACATCGTGGTTCCCAAACCCGAGGGGGCCATCTCGAAACCGGAGATAGCCCAGGGTCAGTCGGGGTGAGGGATATGCTCTATGGGCAACCTTACACCCCGGCGTCTTAAGACCCGAGACGGCGTGTGGTTTTAGTCGGTTCAAGCCCGACATAACCGCCCCCGCTGGCCGGCGGGGGGGTATCCGAAGGGATTTCCGGACGAAAAAAAAGGGTTTTCTTATTCCTTACTTTTAGGGTTCCGTATCTCAAAAGGTAAAAAAAGGAACCCTTATAAGATCATTCTCTTGTCCGTCTGTCTGTCTGTCCATGTGTCAGCACCGATTTTCTCAAGAACGGGTGGACCTAGCAAGTTGAAATTTATACCTAATACCGAGATCTCGCCCCTATTCGGTGTATAAAAATCAAGGTCCTGAATCAACATGATAAAAAGATATGGGCTAATTTAGTTTTTCGCAAAGTTTTTTTTTTTCGGAATTTTTCCTTTACTTGTACTTTCAGACCTTACTTTTTACTAAAGTTGACAATTTTAGGTCAACCGGAAGTATCTTATAGGTTTTGGGTCGAAAACCTATAAAGTATGGTAGTTCCCGTCGATCTAGAATCACGAAATTTGGGAAAAAGCAAGGTCTTACAGCACAAATAAAGGAACAATTCCAAATATAAATAAAGTTGACCGTTCGTTTTTAGAGGTAACTAGCTGATGCCCGCGGCTCCGCCCGTGCAAAGGTCGGTTATCGTTTTTTGGTGATATATCCGGTTCTACTTAACAAATTGCAATCAAACATATGCCAGATTTTAAGACTGACAAAGAATTTTCTAATAAACAACTTTTTTTGCATCCATCGCGAACCAATAGACAAACAGATAAACAGATAAGAACTTGAAAAACATATTTCTGTGTCCAGAATCGGCAATTAAATATAACCCAAGTATTTTTCTTTAAAAATCTCCAATGTACAGACAGAACTAATTTACAATTTTATAATACTTTAGATGGTACGGAACCCTTCGTGCGCGAGTGTGACTCACACATGGCCGGATTTTATAAAATAGAATTCGAAGCTTTCAAATGTGCGAACTACTAAAAGAAATGCAAATAAAAAACTTATACCAGATTTACAATAACGTATAAAATAGAATATTAAATATACAACATACCTGCATGTAATTAAAGCCCCTTCTTCAGATCGTTTGCTTTAAGAAAGTAATTTAAAGAGGCGCCTTAATTGTTTGACTGAAAATATGTAGACAACGTAAGTTTTGTGAAGGACTGGAGACACGTTTTTGGTTAATTTATTGAAATCCATCACGCCGAAACCGCCGTTCCCAGCACATTAGAACGAATTCGAGAATTATATCTGCTACCGTCTAATGTTACGGTAATAAGTTTTTATGAAGTGTGCACGGTTTAGTGTAGTGAATTGATTTTACTGGCATCGGAGGCTAGATTGTACCTACTGGCCACTTGTGCCTAGCTTCCTCATGTTCCTTTAGAATTTCTTTATCTTCATGGCAAAAACGATTTGGATCGAATTTGTGTTTAGTTGAAATTTGCTTTATTTATCGTAGGTACCTTTGTTTTTTACTATTTTACACAGAAAAGTGCCTAGCGATGCGAACATAATGGAGAAAAGACAGCTTAAATAATATTGCTTAAAAACTTATAGCCAGATTAATGAGTACCTATGTACTACTTTAAATTTATCTTTCGTTTTCTTATAGCCGTATACATTGTATGATGTTCTTATATACAGTCATCATTTTGAAAAATGACAAGTGCAAAATATTTCTGTTAGGAAATCGCTTACAATTAATCTGTTATTGTCATGATTAATTGCTGTCCCGATGGAGTGCGGGTTTAGAAAACTAGTAGCTATAATAAATTATCCATATCGTACGCACAATAGACCGACGAGGTTTTTGTTCCTGCGGGAATTGAGTGCCACGCATTATGATAATCTTAATTCAATTCGTCATACTCTAGGTTTTTCCTAGAGTATGACGAAGTTTGGAGGTCTTGAGGTTAAAGTTCATGATAATAAGATCTAAGAATAAGAGAAAGAGATTTATGCTGAAACGTTCTATGTGATAATGTTACTGTTTATTTATAATAATGTCATCGCACACCGGGTACACATAACACCCTTGTGTGTACACCGGGTACATACAAGAGTGTTGTGTGCGATGACAGAAAATATTAAAAGCAGTTACTAAGATAGATACTGAAACTGTGATACTTGATTACATTTTGTTTGCACTGTAAAGAATTTATCAGATCTTGTTTCCAAGCCAAGCTCCAAACTCTATACCTAATCTAAGACTAACTCTCATCATAGCATATACGTGAAGCCTAGAAGAATTACGTGGCCATTTTGTTCCTGCTATCATCTCGACACTTTTTCCTGACGATAAATTAGCACTGAGATTTCCTAAACCAAAAATAACACCTTTTGCTAGATCCAAGATTCGAACCCAAGGTTTCATACCACACACGCTACTACTGCGCCACACAGGTAGTATTTAAATTACTTACTTGCTAAAGATAAACGTATAAGTTTTGGTGGAATAGTGTTTAATGATAACAATCCCTAAACCCTTTCAACTTTTTATTGACCTAATTAAAAGATAACCTTTGGTAAAATTAATTATGTTTGTTTTATTGTTGGCAATTTTCGTATTTACGTTATTGTAGAAAATATTCAATAATATTTAATTATATCCCTACATAACTAAACTCCGGCTGTACGTATGAATGCGGTATTTCCATTAAGAGAGACTGAATCGTATATTGTACATGCTATAAAGCCTCTTATATGTACCTTTTGTTACTTATGTTTTAATCCATTTTTCGTGTACCTCATTGTTTATGAATGTTTTCATTACGACAGGGCAACAAAAATACATAAATGTAAAATATGTATGATGTAAAAGCAAGGTAATGTGTCGCCATTAAAAATTTTAAACAGAGTTATTTGATTATGATCATTACGCTTTATTTTATGGTACTATGGCATGGCCCTATGGTCTTTTTCGGGCATATTTGGGGCTATTCTGGTATTCTGAAGAAGGCAGGGTAGGTCAACGTGTAGATACAGTAGTGGTCTACACTTTTGTTAAATAAATAAATATTCTACGACATTCTACACTTGCCACATAGCAAGTTAAATATAAGTTTCGGGTCAAATCATGAGACTGAATTTTTGAACAGTTGCCCTTAAGCAATTGAGATGAAATGTTGTATACACGTTTAGTTTAGATGACAATTTATTAATATGAAGCTGATCTGATGATGGAGTAGTAAAGTGATCATAGGAACAAGATAAACCGATCAAGATTGAGCTCATTTGTTTTGTAATGGTAAACTCTCAGTCGCTTCAGGATATCCAAAGTCTGAAGATGGAAAAAACAAAAAACCGCGGTAGCCTAGTGGTATGGGTAAAGAACTGCTGAGACGAGGTCTCGGGTTCGATCCCAGGTATTACCATGGCACACACCAATGACTTTTCGATGCTTTTCGAAGTTATGTGTATATTTATCGCAGGTTTATAAGTGCCCGGTTAATGGCAATAGGCTCGCCACCTATTACATTGGGACCTTAACATAAACTGGCGAAATGTGGGTGCTAGCACCTCTGCCTACCCCTTCGGGGATATAGGCGTGGGAAAAAGCAAGGTCTTACAGCACAAATAAAGGAACAATTCCAAATATAAATAAAGTTGACCGTTCGTTTTTAGAGGTAACTAGCTGATGCCCGCGGCTCCGCCCGTGCAAAGGTCGGTTATCGTTTTTTGGTGATATCTCCGGTTCTACTTAACGAATTGCAATCAAACATATGGCAGATTTTAAGACTGACAAAGAATTTTCTAATAAAAAACTTTTTTTGCATCCATCGCGAACCAATAGACAAACAGATAAACAGATAAGAACTTGAAAAACATATTTCTGTGTCCAGAATCGGCAATTAAATATAACCCAAGTATTTTTCTTTAAAAATCTCCAATGTACAGACAGAACTAATTTACAATTTTATAATACTTTAGATGGTACGGAACCCTTCGTGCGCGAGTGTGACTCACACATGGCCGGATTTTATAAAATAGAATTCGAAGCTTTCAAATGTGCGAACTACTAAAAGAAATGCAAATAAAAAACTTATGCCAGATTTACAATAATGTATAAAATAGAATGTTAAATATACAACATACCTGCATGTAATTAAAGCCCCTTGTTCAGATCGTTTGCTTTAAGAAAGTAATTTAAAGAGGCGCCTTAATTGTTTGACTGAAAATATGTAGACAACGTAAATTTTTTGAAGGACTGGAGACACGTTTTTGGTTAATTTATTGAAATCCATCACGCCGAAACCGCCGTTCCCAGCACATTAGAACGAATTCGAGAATTATATCTGCTACCGTCTAATGTTACGGTAATAAGTTTTTATGAAGTGTGCACGGTTTAGTGTAGTGAATTGATTTTACTGGCATCGGAGGCCAGATTGTACCTACTGGCCGCTTGTGCCTAGCTTCCTCATGTTCCTTTAGAATTTCTTTATCTTCATGGCAAAAACGATTTGGATCGAATTTGTGTTTAGTTGAAATTTGCTTTATTTATCGTAGGTACCTTTGTTTTTTACTATATTACACAGAAAAGTGCCTAGCGATGCGAACATAATGGAGAAAAGACAGCTTAAATAATATTGCTTAAAAACTTATAGCCAGATTAATGAGTACCTTTTTTTTATTTAATTTTTTTATCCTGCGGAAATCCCTTCGGATACCCCCCCGCCGGTCAGCGGGGGCGGTTATGTCGGGCTTGCACCGACTAAAACCGCACGCCGTCTCGGGTCTTCAGACGCCGGGGTGTAAGGTTACCCATAGAGCATATCCCTCGCACCCCGGCTGACCCTGGGCCATCTCATCACTAACAGCTCATCCTGTCTCCTCTGAAAGCAGAGGAGTACGGAGAGCGATGTGTTCCCGCCACGTTGGGTATTGGCCGACGATCAATGCCAACCCTATGAAGGGGTGAAGGGGAAGCCATTGACCGCCGCCCAGGGTGTACCGGCCGCTCCGATTCCGTTCCCCCCGGACTGCAGCGGGATCGGAATCGGAGCGACACTCGAGGAGGTTACCCAACACACACCCCTCTTAGAATTTACCTGATTTCAATTAATTAGATTAATGAGTACCTATGTACTACTTTAAATTTATCTTTCGTTTTCTTATAGCCGTATACATTGTATGATGTTCTTATATACAGTCATCATTTTGAAAAATGACAAGTGCAAAATATTTCTGTTAGGAAATAGCTTACAATTAATTTGTTATTCTCATGATTAATTGCTGTCCCGATGGAGTGCGGGTTTAGAAAACTAGTAGCTATAATAAATTATCCATATCGTACGCACAATAGACCGATGAGGTTTTTGTTCCTGCGGGAATTGAGTGCCACGCATTATGATAATCTTAATTCAATTCGTCATACTCTAGGTTTTTCCTAGAGTATGACGAAGTTTGGAGGTCTTGAGGTTAAAGTTCATGTTTCTAACATAATAATAAGATCTAAGAATAAGAGAAAGAGATTTATGCTGAAACGTTCTATGTGATAATGTTACTGTTTATTTATAATAATGTCATCGCACACCGGGTACACACAACACCCTTGTGTGTACACCGGTAACATACAAGAGTGTTGTGTGCGATGACAGAAAATATTAAAAGCAGTTACTAAGATAGATACTGAAACTGTGATACTTGATTACATTTTGTTTGCACTGTAAAGAATTTATCAGATCTTGTTTCCAAGCCAAGCTCCAAACTCTATACCTAATCTAAGACTCTATAACTCTCATCATAGCATATACGTGAAGCCTAGAAGAATTATGTGGCCATTTTGTTCCTGCTATCATCTCGACACTTTTTCCTGACGATAAATTAGCACTGAGATTTCCTAAACCAAAAATAACACCTTTTGCTAGATCCAAGATTCGAACCCAAGGTTTCATACCGCACACTGCGCCACACAGGTAGTATTTAAATTACTTACTTGCTAAAGATAAACGTATAAGTTTTGGTGGAATAGTGTTTAATGATAACAATCCCTAAACCCTTTCAACTTTTTATTGACCTAATTAAAAGATAACCTTTGGTAAAATTAATTATGTTTGTTTTATTGTTGGCAATTTTCGTATTTACGTTATTGTAGAAAATATTCAATAATATTTAATTATATCTCTACATAACTAAACTCCGGCTGTACGTATGAATGCGGTATTTCCGTTAAGAGAGACTGAATCGTATATTGTACATGCTATAAAGCCTCTTATATGTACCTTTTGTTACTTATGTTTTAATCCATTTTTCGTGTACCTCATTGTTTATGAAGGTTTTCATTACAACAGGGCAACATAAATACATAAATGTAAAATATGTATGATGTAAAAGCAAGGTAATGTGTCGCCATTAAAAATTTTAAACAGAGTTATTTGATTATGATCATTACGCTTTATTTTATGGTACTATGGCATGGCCCTATGGTCTTTTTCGGGCATATTTGGGGCTATTCTGGTATACTGAAGAAGGCAGGGGAGATCAACGTGTAGATACAGTAGTGGTCTACACTTTTATTAAATAAATAAATATTCTACGACATTCTACACTTGCCACATAGCAAGTTAAATATAAGTTTCGGGTCAAATCATGAGACTGAATTTTTGAACAGTTGCCCTTAAGCAATTGAGATGAAATGTTGTATACACGTTTAGTTTAGATGACAATTTATTAATATGAAGCTGATCTGATGATGGAGTAGTAAAGTGATCATAGGAACAAGATAAACCGATCAAGATTGAGCTCATTTGTTTTGTAATGGTAAACTCTCAGTCGCTTCAGGATATCCAAAGTCTGAAGATGGAAAAAACAAAAAACCGCGGTAGCCTAGTGGTATGGGTAAAGGACTGCTGAGACGAGGTCTCGGGTTCGATCCCAGGTATTACCATGGCACACACCAATGACTTTTCGATGCTTTTCGAAGTTATGTGTATATTTATCGCAGGTTTATAAGTGCCCGGTTAATGGCAATAGGCTCGCCACCTATTACATTGGGACCTTAACATAAACTGGCGAAATGTGGGTGCTAGCACCTCTGCCTACCCCTTCGGGGATATAGGCGTGAGTTTATGTTTATGTTTATGTTTATGAAGATGGAGACTGCAGGTGGTCATAGGAATTTCTAAACTAAACATGATATTATTCGTATTTGGGCTCTTTTTAATTGTCTTGTTGATAAATATATTATTTATGTATTTATTTATTATTTCGTATTTCGTATTAAGTAACAATCAGTCTATACAATGCCCGTGGAGAACTTCAAAGGTATTTTACAATACTATCGTGGACAAAGGGACTTCGCATTTAGTTTTAAGAGACTAATTACCCGGCGGCGGCGCGTCTGCTACCCTATAATATTCGATTCCTTTCGAAAATAATAAACGTTAAATCAAAATATCTCGAAGGCTTTTAGTATTTCATTTACGTAATAGTTTTATTTTCCAATAACAATTAAAGTTTAGATGGCCAGGTAGAAAACGTAAAGAAAATAAAACCTCAGCAAAAACTGTAAATCCTTCAAACCAATCGTTATTGAACAGATATATTATTGTAATAATAAACTCTAGATATGAGAGATGGTAGTATACCCTTCTAAACAAACGAGTGTGTAGACGAGAAACACATGAATACTGCTAATAATTATTCTAACAAAGCTAAACACGCAAAGCTCATAATAATAAATTTCGTGTCGCTGAAGTTAACAGCTTTCCACACAACCATTTTCTAGTCTGCTGGATAAACATCAGAGATAGTGAGACAATGGACTCGTACTTGTATGTTGTACATATTATCGTAATACACATTTCTTACCGGTTTATTTCTTTTAATCGATTTCTACAGGTAAAGTACTCTTTTCCTGTGGAAAACCTCCGGGTTTACGTGACTGAGATGATTTTCACTGAAGTTTTCTTTCTGATCAGGGCTACGGCTTGGTCGAGCGGAGGTTTATGTCAGACCATGTCGTTCGCTTAGCATCGTTAGCTTTATTTTTTTTTAAGAAGTCCCATACGGTGAAGCATCCATCCGTAGGGTACGTAGGTATACGGTACATATACTTCGAAATTCAGACATTCGATTCACATAAAGTTCACTCAAAACCACCTTTATATTTATCATAATCACTATGCCCAACCAAAAAAAACACCAAGCATTGATATAAAATCGGATAAGGTATATTGGGTTATATTAGTATAATTTTGTTTTTGGTTCTGTTTTACTTTATTGAATCGAGATAAATCAACCATGAGTCATTCATAATGGTAAAACCATCGCTCGATTACGTAGCGTAGGTACATTAGATGTGTGTGTGTGTAGATGTGTGTGATACTGTTGACGTCATTCACCTTTTTCGGTTTGGTAGTAGTCTAGAATAGGTACGAAGAAGTGGAAACTGCAGCGATGAACCAGTCTAGTTAACTATACTCAAAACCGGTTTTGTAACTAGACACTCAAAATGAAGGTAAGAAGAAACTTTTTCATTGTTATCTTGTTATACAACTTCCTCTTTAAAGTGGTAATTTTTGCAGAACAATTTCTGAACCTCCATGTTAAATTGTGTTAGTACTAGATAATAGTAGTAGTTTTTATTTTATAAAGAATATTAGTAACTGAAATTAGTAGTATTCCCCCTAAACCCTCAAGTCAAGCTTGTGTTAGGAGTGGGTTTACGTTAGTAGTGTAATGGCCAGGATTCATACTTGGGACCTGTCAATCGTAAAGCTGACTCTTTTATCACTAAGCTTTATTTGTGTTTGTGACGCATCTGCCACTATGCGGCTTTATTTTTTATTTTTTTCTGTTGGTACGTTGAATTAAAACGATACATACTAGTATCGCAGAACAAACTCAACTTAATTCCCACAGAAGAGGGTAACTACCTACTTGCATATAAAATGACGGCAGTCTAATATATACTAATTGCATATAAAATGACGGCAGTCTAATATATACTAAAACATTTAGATGGTCTGTAGACCCGAGATGGCGTGCGGTTTTAGTCGGATCAAGCCCGACATAACCGCCCCCGCTGGTCGGCGGGGGGGTATCCGAAGGGATTTCCGCACGAAAAAAAAAGGTATAAAATAAACTTCCGTATATTTAAAAATATCTTGCCGAAAACTGTCAAATTGCGACTTGGACCTGCTACAGATTTATTATTATATATACCAGCGGACTTTATAGTCGTTTTGGACCCGAAAGGGGGTTACTCGGAATAATCTATGGTAGCATTTGAGATGTCCAAATTGCTATACCGGTTATAATAAAAAAGTTGACTTTTGTATAATCTTTTTCACTCGTTCGAGTAGAAACATTATAAGCGCTTAGGTAATTCATTGACAGTTTTTAATGAAAGAAGGTTCGTCCTTGTTCATAACTGCGCGGGAAGAGGTATAAGACGCGCCGCCTGGCGCGGTGAAACAGGTGAATAAAAGAGGACATTGGCTACTTTAGGTACTCCACTATTCGCTTATGACAAAGGACATAGGACCGTCAGAAATACTTTATTAGGATATCATTTAACGATATATGACTTTATGGTCTATGTAGTGATAGTAAAATAAACATAACAAAGGACTGCGAGTAGTGGATTTCAGACGTATTAAAATAATTAGAGCTGTTTTCACTTCTCTGAACAAAGTAACTGCTCGAAATCGAGCGGCTGCCTCCACGTTCGATGCACAACGAGCACTTTTTATGGTTTTATGCTATTATCTTTTTATATCTATATTGCATATCCTCTAATAATTCTGATATTACTGTACCTACATAGCATTACTAGATACGAACTACCAGCGAGATGACCTCAACAGACGGGCCCTAATACTTAGTCTGGCCATAAATACTGTTACAATTAAAAATAAACAAAATATTACATTTGAATTTGGAATCTGTCATTTTTATATGATTGTTCATTGTGTTTTCTCATTTTGGCGCCAATACATTGTATAATATTTTGCGATATTAAAATGGAAGGGGGTGATAAAGAGAACCGAATCTCTGTGATTGCATTACACAAAGTAGGCATGGAGCCAAATGCAATTTTTAAAACTCCATACGCTTGGTGTTAGTAAAATTTTTGTGTACCGCGCTATTAATAGGTACAATGAGACCTCTGTTTGTGACAGAAAAAGATCTGGCCATCCACGTAGTGTTCGTACGGAAAAGGTGGTCAAAGCAGTAAAACATTTTATCTCGGGAGATGAAGATTTGCATTTGGCTCCATGCCTACTTTGTGTAATGCAATCACAGCGATTCGGTTCTCTTTATCACCCCCCTCCATTTTAATATCGCAAAATATTATACAATGTATTGGCGCCAAAATGAGAAAACACAATGAACAATCTTAAAAAAATGACAGATTCCAAATTCAAATGTAATACCTATTTTGTTTATTTTTAATTGTAACAGTATTTATGGCCAGACTAAGTATTAGGGCCTGTCTGTTGAGGTCATCTCGCTGGTAGTTCGTATCTAGTAATGCTATGTAGGTACAGTAATATCAGAATTATTAGAGGAAATGCAATATAGATATGAAAAGATAATAGCATAAAACCATAAAAAGTGCCCGTTGTGTATCGAACGTGGAGGCAGCCGCTCGATTTCGAGCAGTTACTTTGTTCAGAGAAGTGAAAACAGCTCTAATTATTTTAACGAACTTGAACCTATTCCCGCGCAGTTATGAACAAGGACGAACCTTCTTTCATTAAAAACTGTCAATGAATTACCTAAGCGCTTATAATGTTTCTACTCGAACGAGTGAAAAAGATTATACAAAAGTCAACTTTTTTATTATAACCGGTATAGCAATTTGGACATCTCAAATGCTACCATTAATTATTCCGAGTAACCCCCTTTCGGGTCCAAAACGACTATAAAGTCCGCTGGTATATATAATAATAAATCTGTAGCAGGTCCAAGTTGCAATTTGACAGTTTTCCGCAAGATATTTTTAAATATACGGAAGTTTATTTTATACCTTTTTTTTTCGTGCGGAAATCCCTTCGGATACCCCCCCCCCGCCGACCAGCGGGGGCGGTTATGTCTGGCTTGAACCGACTAAAACCGCACGCCGTCTCGGGTCTACAGACGCCGGGGTGTAAGGTTGCCCATGGAGCATATCCGTCGCACCCCGACTGACCCTGGGCCATCTCCGGTTTCGAGAAGGTCCCCTCGGGTTTGGGAACCACGGTGTCACCGTCGTTGTAGCTTTTTCACTGCTAATATCATGCTATTGTTAATATCTGATGTTATTCTTAATTTACCCAGGAGTACTTATCGTAGCTGTTAAGTTTATAAATAAATAAATAAATATATTTATCAAAATGACTAGCTACAAAACGTGTGCCTTTGTGTAAAAGTGATTTTGTGTAAAAGTACTACAACTAAATATCCTGACAAATTGTTTATACAAGTATTATAATACACATAAACCTTTAGAATTAATTATATATAATTACTTTGTTCATTTTGGTACTTACACGGAAGTTTTCGGCTGAGCAAGTTAAGGTTACATACAAAAAAAAATTGCAACCATAAATGAATCGATTTTTGGCATATTTGCACTAACAACTTTTATACAGCCTTTTTATATGGCTCCATTTCGTGAAACTTCTCACAAGCACAAATTACAATATTTTAGACTAGGGTAAATCTTCTCAGCAAACTGCCAACGATAAAAGACACGACATTTTATTGTGTGAAATGTGACGGCACACGATACTCAAACATTTCGCCCGCCCGCCGCCGCCGCATTTCAGTTTTTGTACCACAGATAAAAAACTCTAACTTATTTTTCAAATATAAATTTACAATTTTTTTAATGCAAATAAGCATATTGTATGATTATTGTGAACCTATAAGCTATCGTATCTAACATAATAAATATGTTATGGTTACAATAGTCAAATAGTCAATTCTGTGTATCCTGAGTATATTACTTACATGGAGGTCTTCACATTTCTAAATTCAGCAGAGCAGAAGTTACTATTTGTTGCCAAGAAATTAGCCACCGTAAAGCAATCAATTCTTGGCAAATTTGAACTATCTGCCTTAATATATTCACTTTCCATTATGGGAAAATCTTTAAAAATTGATTCAAAAAGATAATTGAGCAAATTTCGAAGAAATTTCACGGGAATCACAGTAATAATATTATCCAAATATCAACAAACACCATAGTACTTGACAGCGAAACTTCTTGTTTGGCAACAAGTGACGTCACGCATTTTGATTGGTGTTCATTGTCACGTGACTTGAGGGTGAAATATATAATTACATTTTATTAAATAAAAAATTAATCCCTTGTTTATTGAAGAAAATATTGTGTTTTTTATTATTTCTATTATAGAAACTACCTTTTCGTGGTAAAATTGTATACTTATTTGAGTACAGTCCACATCCCTAATTTGTGATTTAACAATACGCTGACTTTCAGATACTCAAATTACTTATGAAGTCGTGAACTTATCGTTTTGTTGCCAAGCTATTAATTCCTCAGAGCTAACCACTGTTGAATTATTCCTGTCTCTGTATGATGTTAGAGAATATTATGTAACGTTAACAGGGTATAAAATCATTACACAAAATGATAAATGGAAGATGCCTATGATATAGACTTAACTCCTAGGCAACAATTACCTAATTATAACAATTTATTTAACTTGCTTTATATGTATGTAATGTATGTATGTAAGTGCGGGTCAAATCTTGCAACACAATTTTGGGGCAGTTGTCATCAATGAAATTTAGCATGCACGTTTAGTTTGGATGACAATGTATGAATTTGGTACCATCGAGCTGTTTTGATGATGGAGTAGGAAAGTGGCCATAGGAACTCCTAAATTAAACAAGATAAACCTATCGAATGTGGACACATTTACTTTGTCTTCACAAACTCTCTGATGTGGCATGGTATTCAGGGTCTGATATGATATGACTGATGATCGAGTAGGAAGGTGGCCATAGAAGCTCCTAAACTAAACAAGATAAATCTATTGAGTTTGGGCTCCTTTGGCTAGTCTTGGAAAGCACCCTAGTGCTACATGATATTACTAAAACTGAAAAATTTAAAATAAAATATTGAATATAGAAACTACTCAAGAACAAGTTTTTATTTATAAAATCAGTTGTACCTACTAAAACGAAAATACTAATTCTGTGCAAGGTAATCTTGGTATGTAATCTTGTGCGATTTCAAAAGCTTGTAGTGCTATTAGAACACAGATAAAAAAAACGAAGGATTGCACTCCGGGAGTGCCGGCAGAAGTGAAAACTTGAATATTAACGTTGTGCATTTTGAGGTTTATGAATGGTTAAGGGAATAATTTTACACAAATTGCTTTAATTATCAGTATAAAAGTGCTATCATTTATGTGGTAACATAAAATATTTATTTATTGCGCTATCGTACACAAACATGACAATTTATATTACATTAAAAATTTAACACTTTAGAACTATTACAATTATTTTACATTAAAAAGTTTATCTCTTCAATTATCAACTTCCATCCAATATTTCAACGACTTTTTCACCATCATTATTACCAGAACCATCATCGCCAATATATTTATAAAGTACTCACTCATTTTTATTACATAATATGTATTCTTTTTAGTATTATTATACTGTTTACAAATTTATTCAAATATACAGGCTGCCAATGTTTAGTGATTTCCCTTTCTAATATACAGCGCAATCTGCATATTGTATCTATCTAAAACAAAAACAAAATTCATTCATACTCGTTACATCTCACAAAAATCACGTTTTTTTTTTTTTTTATACCACAAAATGGCAGACAAGCACACGGCCCACCTGATGGGAAGCGGTTACCGCGGCCTATGGACGTGTGCAACACCAGTGGCATCACACTCGCGCTGCCGACCCTGTAAAGGAAAGGGGATGGGAAAGGAGTTCGGGAGGGGATGGGAAAGGAGTTTGGGAGGGGATGGGAAAGGAGTTTGGGCTCCGGCACTCTCACTCACCAAACGGAACGCAACAGTTCAAATACTGTTGCTTGGCGTCGATATTCTGTGAGAGGGTGGTGCTTCCCCGGTCGAGTCGGCCCATTCATGCAACGGCCAAAATGACTGTTGCTTGACTCTACCACTCCAAAAAACGTGCGTCTAGTTAGAAGTAGTACATAACACCCACGTGCAAAAAATTCGGCCGTTTACATCGCGCGTAAGGCGCTTGCGTGTTATACGCCGTCAGTCGTGATACTGACGATCTGTGCCAACTATGATTCAATTTTAGAGGTTACCTAAAGTACAGAATATTGTTTAATAAGTTTGTTTGAATTATGTTCATAATGTATACCTACTGTCCTACTACCTACTGTCTTTGTATAAAAATGGCAAAAATGGTTCATAAGTGTAAACATCATCTGTAGATTCTTTAGCTAGGCGGAAACTGTCCTATCTTCTCTATCATTACGATTATGACTCACCAACTTACTTAAATCTATGTACGGAATGTCAATGAGCACGTGGCAGACGCGTGGCACCCGAGAGAGCCTGTTTGTGTTTGTTTCGGTTAATTCCAATGACGTGGTGTTAAACATAACGCTCGCCGAAGCATCCAAACTAAACACACGCTTCTGGAACGTATTCGTGAATAAATATGGTGAGTGTGGAGTTTATTCACTAATAGATATTTCACTCTGTGGGCTGTTATTGCATCACCAGAAAGGTGGATATTGATGGAATATTTTTTATCGGACAATAATTATTGTTGTTGAACCTTAAGTGGGTGCTCAAACAGTTATCGATTAATAAATTAATATCTGGGTGACCGTTTCATTTTCACGTTTCCTAATAATGAAACCTAGCTAAATCGATGTCATTCATGAAAATCGTTGGAGCCGTTTCCGAGATTCAGATCGTTTATTGGTCATTTCTCCGGTTACACTTAACCAATTACAATCAAACATACGCCAGAATTTAAGTCTGAGCAGAGCCGTTTTAATAGAACAAACCGCAATAAAATACGTTATAAGTACCGCAAAAGGAATCAAACAGACAACAATTTAAAAAAATGTGTTTGGAATCGTTCATTTAACCTAACAAGTTTTTTTTTTAAATATCTCCATTATGCAGACAAAACTAATTTACAATTTTATAATAGTAGGTATAGAAATAACTTGAATGTACAGACACAACTAATTTTCAATTTTACAATAGTACTAGCTGCGCGCCCTGGTTTCGGCCCACTGCAGTCATAGCACCTTACCTGTGGAATTTTTCTTTCATACAAACCTTGTCCTAAGAATAAAGAACACAAAAATTCAATGGTGCAGTCGAAAATTATGTTCGCTTGGAAATTATGCGCGTAATAATAAACCAACACCTTATTATAAATATGTGGCCGAGACCGTATTAGAAAACAACACACACAAACTATATTTTGACCGTGCTATATTGACCAACAAAACTACTCACTTTAACAGACCAGATATCACTTTAGTTGACAAAATAAACAAAACTGCACAACTCATAGATATTGCTGGACCTTTTAACACCCATAACCTACAGAGTACCTTTTTTTTCGTGCGGAAATCCCTTCGACTACCCCCCCGCCGGCCAGCGGGGGCGGTCATGTCGGGCTTGAACCGACTAATACCGCACGCCGTCTCGGGTCTTCAGACGCCGGGGTGTAAGGTTGCCCAAGCATATCCCTCGCACCCCGACTGACCCTGGACCTACAGAGTACCTTCTATATCCGAAGAGCTTTCTAAGTATGAAGACCTCAAAATGGAAGTAATCTGCATCAGGCGATGAAAAAAAGCTACGATAATAATTAAGACTTTAAATTTACCCTTCTCCGTTTATAGAACGCTTCAAAAAGCAGCCATACTCAACACTTGCCGAATAGTAAGGAAATTCTCACAAAAACGAAATTAGAACGAACACGCACGCACTCACACAGGCTCAGCAACACGATCCCACAAACGTAAAATACAAACACAATTGGGTTAACACATGGCTTAGGCCCGTGTCTTCCTAAAACGCCGGCAGGAGCCGATTTCCTAAAAAGAATAACAATATAATAAGAAATAATATATCTCTTTATTGTATGAACACAAGAAGATTACAGAAACATAAGGTTGATACAGTTTTGCGGCATATACAATTGGCGGCCTTAACGCACACGGCAATCTCTAACAGGCAACCATTGAATGGAGAGAATCAGTAATTAGAACTAGGGTAGTTTTTTGTTTATAATCTGATATATTACGTACTATTATGTAATCTGTGGTACTATACTAACTATACATATACTTACAATACATAATAATTTATAGTAATACAGTACCTACTATTAGGTACATAATGTACACATAATATAATAAAAACACAGCGCAGACATGAATAAGGGAGTCATAGAAAGACTACGAGAAAAATAAAGATTTCATTTCGGCGATTTTTAATTATATAGATATAGACAGATAGATAACTGACCCATATATTGTTCAAATCAGAGTTCTTAGCTTGGTTCATCCTGTAAACGTTGCGAGTTGAAAGATACTAGAATCTATATACAACAAACAAATCTGGCGAAAGAAACAAGTTTACAAAATAGCCTACAAATTGGACGGCAACATCTCCATAACAACTGCTACTTTTGTTCGCCTCAGATTCCAAAATGAATGGTCTCGACGGTTCAAAATCAGTCGTAACATAGAAATTAACAATGTTACCTACCTACCTATGTTGTTCCACATATATACGTATCATTCAAATTCTTGGCTAACATTTTGGTTGAAAAATTGTCGTAGGATTCAAACTATGATGCAGCCAGAAGCCTGCCAGTAATGCCACAATCATACTTTAATGCTCGAGCACCCTATCTTTCAATTTTTTTTATTGGTAGAGCTTTCAAAACTATAAGATTTTGCCAGTTAGGTTAATAAAACGTGTCTATATCAAAACATTACTGACCGGATTGATAGCCTCGAAGCAATCCAAGTCCCTTATTGTCCCGTGCGGATATCCCCTTGGTAATCCAAGTCGTTATTGTAACCTTGCCCTTGGAAAGAACTGCTATTCAAAGTAAATTTTGTGATTAGACCTTGGAGAGAGCTGCTATTGAAGGTCAATTTTGTGATTAAAACACTGAAGGTTTCAAACAAAGTCGCGTAACATAATTCAAGAGGTGCACCGTGGTTAATACAGTTTCAACTGTATTATTTAACTAGCATCGCCACGCGGTTTCACCCGCGTAAGTCTTGATCCCGTGGGAATATCGGGATAAAAAGTAGCCTATGTTACTCAGGGATAATGTAGCATCCTAATGGTGAAAGAATTTTTGAAATTGCTCCAGTACTTTTGAGCCAATTCGTTACAAACATACTTACATACAAATCTTTCCTCTTTATAATATTAGTATAGATGTAGAATAATTTTGGTAGGCTTAGAATCTATTTGAGCTTTTTGAATTGTGGATTTTTGCCAGGAGTTATCGTTCACATACAATAACTTGTTTTTCTATTTGTCATTCAAATATTGAAAGATATGCAAGATATCTATAGGAGGACACCGTGCGGTTTTAGTCGATTCACGACATAACCACCCCCGCTGGTCGGCGGGGGGGGGGGGGTATCCGAAGGGATTTCCACACGTTAAAAAAAAGGTCCGCAAGGCAGTAGCTCTTGCAATGTTGAGATGAGAGTGTCCATGTCAACTTTAGAATTTTTTGTTCGGTGATTATTCCTCCGTGTCTTGTCCTATTTTCAGTTTTCTTTTTTTAATCGGTATTTATGACTATAGGCTACGCACGAAAAAAAAATACAAAAAAAACATAGCTTTTACTAATTGTGGTTTTTGAGAAATCGGCTTTTGAATTTTTTGTTCGGTGATTATTCCTCCGTGGTACTTCATAATTTAAATTTGTATAGCCTATGTCCGTCACATCACTATCAATTCTATGAGTATGCTAAAAATCATTAAAATCGGTCGAAGGGTCTAGGCGCTAGAGGCACACAAACCAAATACATCGAGTGGAGTGAAAGGAGCTTTCGCTCGACTTCGTCTCACTCTCAGCTCAATGATATTTCCAAAAGCATTTCTGAGTATGAAGTTGGTATTAGTTCGAAGTGGCATTAAAGATATCCATAACATAATTATCTCTGTAATATGATATTAGTAACGATCCAAGAAATATACAAGCAAAAAATATATACTCAACATAGTAAGAAGAATATAAAAGTCAACTATTGAGAGCGCAGATAAGAGCTCTATAGGTACACACAATCTCAGGGCACGCCGCAATAGCGGCGGTAAGGCCCATCATGGAGGATTGGCTAGAGCGGCGACACGGAAGCCTCTTGTACCGACTGACGAAGGTGATCTCCGGGAAGGGGTGCTTCGGGGACCACCTGCATCGGATCAGGAAGGAGCCAACGCCTGAGTGTCATCACTGCGACGCGAGCGAGGACTCAGGGCTGCACACGCTGGCGGACTGCCCGGCGTGGGAGGCGCCGAGGCGTGACCTCGTGGCAGCCATCGGGGTGGGAGTCCTCTCGCTCGGCAGCATGATTGCGGCAATGGTGCGGAGCGCGAGCGCGTGGGCCGCCGCCGCCCCCTTCTGCGAGCATGTAATGCTCGCGAAGGAGGTGGCGGAGCGCGCCCGGGAGAGACTTAGAACTCTCCCGGTCCGCCGAGCCCGCAACTTGCTCGCCGCGCGTCGCAGGCGACTCAGGCGCCGGAGGTCGCTTAACGATCTCCGTCCTCCATGAGCGCAGGCCTGGGGGTGGCGGGTGAGGCCACCTGTCACCCCAGCAGAAGCAGGCCGGGACGGTGGGGCGACTAGCGCCCCTCCCCCAAACCGGGGCAAGACGGGGACACCGTGGTTCCCAAACCCGAGGGGGCCATCTCGAAACCGGAGATGGCCCAGGGTCAGTCGGGGTGCGAGGGATATGCTCTATGGGCAACCTTACACCCCGGCGTCTGTAGACCCGAGACGGCGTGCGGTTTTAGTCGGTTCAAGCCCGACATAACCGCCCCCGCAGGCACGCGGGGGGGTATCCGAAGGGATTTCCGCACGATAAAAAAAAAAAAAAAAAAAAAGGTACACACAATCTCAGGGCACGCCGCAATAGCGGCGGTAAGGCCCATCATGGAGGATTGGCTAGAGCGGCGACAAGGAAGCCTCTCGTACCGACTGACGCAGGTGATCTCCGGGAAGGGGTGCTTCGGGGACCACCTGCATCGGATCAGGAAGGAGCCAACGCCTGAGTGTCATCACTGCGACGCGAGCGAGGACTCAGGGCTGCACACGCTGGCGGACTGCCCGGCCTGGGAGGCGCCGAGGCGTGACCTCGTGGCAGCCATCGGGGTGGGAGTCCTCTCGCTCGGCAGCATGATTGAGGCAATGGTGCGGCGCGCGAGCGCGTGGGCCGCCGCCACCTCCTTCTGCGAGCATGTAATGCTCGCGAAGTAGATGGCGGAGCGCGCCCGGGAGAGATTTAGAACTCTCCCGGCCCGCCGAGCCCGCAACTTGCTCGCCGCGCGTCGCAGGCGACTCAGGCGCCGGAGGTCGCTTAACGACCTCCGTCCTCCATGAGCGCAGGCCTGAGGGTGGCAGGTAAGGCCGCCTGTCACCCCAGCAGAAGCAGGCCGGGACGGTGGGGTGACTAGCGCCCCTCCCCCAAACCGGGGCAAGACGGGGACACCGTGGTTCCCAAACCCGAGGGGGCCATCTCGAAACCGGAGATGGCCCAGGGTCAGTCGGGGTGCGAGGGATATGCTCTATGGGCAACCTTACACCCCGGCGTCTGTAGACCCGAGACGGCGTGCGGTTTTAGTCGGTTCAAGCCCGACATAACCGCCCCCGCTGGCCAGCGGGGGGGTATCCGAAGGGATTTCCGCACGAAAAAAAAAAGGTACACACAATCTTCACAGAATTTGGATGACAGCTCTCTACAGGGTCAGTAGGTACTATTTAGAACAAAACATGCGTACATTGTTCACAGAAAGTAAATCCATTTAAGTAGCGACGATATAGTTTTATTCTTTGAATATAAAGCAGAAGTTGCTACTCGTATGAGCCAAGCTGGGTCAAACAACATGATTTATGTTAATATGAATATTCGAGTATACACTAGAGATATTCTAGCTGTAACATTTAGTTGCCATTTCTTCTCGCGTAATTTATTCAAAACAAAAGAGTCTAGAAGTTATCAACCTTTCTGCGAACTGACCTTTTGATTATTAGGATTAGTGCTGTAAAAGTTTAAGCAAGCTGAATACTTCGATAATGACATACTTACGCTAGGTCGCTTTACTTTACCTTTAATCGGTGCTAATACAAAATGTGCCTTAAAACTATATGGATATAGAATGTTAGCTTCTGTTGTGCTTATTTAGTATCTACAGTTTTGTTATCAGTGTCAACAATCGTGACTCAGTTTTTGCTGCGACTCGATTTCATTGCGATATCGATCAGCTGTTTGTTTGCATTGCGTTACAGGGGTCGGCAACCCATAATCCCACATGCGTGGCGGTGACACCATTCCCAATTCTCACGATAGGCCAAAAATATATTTGTGAATGAACGAATCCCGTCAATTGCGAACAATCCTGGAACTGTTGTGGAAAATTTTAAACTTGGAAACCTTCCGTCTACGTCATGCGAAACTGAACTGTATAATTTTAAAACAAGCTTTTAGAATATTTAGGTAACGAGTTATATTTTGGTTCTGTATTCAGGATGGATTCAGAACCAAAATATAACACAGAACGGCCGGGTGTGAAAATCAAACGCCCAGAAATTAATATTTTCATCTAACTTTGTAAACATTCTTCATTTTGTAAACAACATATTTTTCAAACAAGACGTTACAACTATTGAATATCTGACCTTTTGATTTTCACACTGTATTGTTGTTACTAGTTACGTGAAAAATGGTATGCTGTTTTAATTTCTTTTTCCTGTAGGTAGCTTCAGTCTATTAGGAGTTTACAGGAAACTTACGACATTTACAGGTGAATGCAAATTCACCTGTAAATTAAATAACTCGCGCGGTGTCCTCACCGAAGTGATCGTTGCTGAGGTTTTCACACCGAAAAACTATGTTAAGTAGGTATTTAAAATAATAATTTAAATAAAAATAATTATTATTCTAGGACAAATTACACCCTGGGGTTACCTTTTCGAGGGCTTACCCGGGGTGCCCGGCAATGGGCAGCTGGGTAGGACACCGTGCGGTTTTAGTCGATGCACGACATAACCGCCCCCGCTGGCCGGCGGGGGGGTATCTGACGGGATTACCGCACATAAAAAAAAGGACAAATTACACAACGCCATCTAGACCCAAACTAAGCAGAGCTTGTCATATGAGTTCTAGAATGCGGATAAACATACTTAAATACTTTTGTTTTGTAAATAAACACATCTTATACATAGAAAAATATACATATTCATACTGAGCACGAGTCGAACCCGTGACTTCTGACTTAGCTGTCAAAAGCACTATCGGTACGCCACAGAGGTCTGAAGTTTTCCCTAAATTTGGTGTATATACATTATTTGTAATGCAATATTTTTACTTCGCATACTACTATTTATAATGTCTAAAATTCTAATTAGGCAAAGAATGAAGTCGGAAACTTGAAGCTGTTTTATTCCACTGACTAATTGAACCGGTGTACGGACTTCGGTAGTCAATCAAAGCTGTCCCTTAGTTTAAAATAACGTGACTTGATGAAATATCGGCGATAATTTATTAAAGTCCCAACTAAGACGCATGCTGGAAAACTCGGATAAATGACACTAATTTATTTAAACGATATTATTTCTTAAGGCGTCTCTTTTCAGGATCCTTTTGTAAAATGACTAGACTGGGATAGTCGTTATTTATTTCGGACCCTTATTAAATATCTTTGTTGAGGACTTTACTCAAGAATTTATTAAAGAATCTTGCATCAAAGTGTCTTAGTCATTTTGTGGTATAAAGAGGTATCTGATTTCATTGGTATACAGAATATAGGCAATTGGAGTATCTTTACAACTGAGGGTTTGCTGTTTATGTCTTTTGTTCAAGTGACACTGTACTTTATTCTAAATTTATCCATAACCAGGTACATTCTAATTCTTCATCAATCTTTCTATAATGTAGAGTTTATAATATAATTAATCTATACAAATATAAATAAAATTGAATTGTTTGTTTGTAACATTAAAATAACACGTTTTAAAAAAATGCAATAACAAAAAAGCAATTTTTGAATTTTTTTCTGTATATTTGAATTAGGTAATCTCTGGAATGGCTAGGCCGATTTTGACGGGACTTTTACTAAGAGGTAGGTAATATTATAAAAACATAAAAACATAACATAAACTCACGCCTATATCCCCGAAGGGGTAGGCAGAGGTGCTAGCACCCACATTTCGCCAGTTTATGTTTAGGTCCCAATGTAATAGGTGGCGAGCCTATTGCCATTAACCGGGCACTTATAAACCTGCGATAAATACACACATAACTTCGAAAAGCATCGAAAAGACATTGGTGTGTGCCGTGGTAAAACCTGGGATCGAACCCGAGACCTCGTCTCAGCAGTCCATTACCCATACCACTAGGCTACGGCGGCTATTTTAATTTTAATATTAATATTATAAGGCGTAACATTATGCTACTTCTATTTCCGAAAAATAACTAGGACGGTTACCAGCTTCGCAATCAACCCAAACTTAAGCGTAGCGAGATTTGCCTATTCAACAATAGGTCAACGTGACCGGTCGACTTTTTCCATTGATTTGGTTTTTCCGTGATTATTCCTCGATGGTACGTCGGACATCAACTTTCGACCCATAGGACAAGCAGCAAACTGAGCTTGATAACCGTGCCAAGTTTGGTCAAGATCGGTCGAGCCGTCTAGGAGGAGTATGGTTTCACGCGAAAACCCGATTTGTGGAGAAAGACGCTTCGCTCGCCTTCGGCTCGCTACGCTTAAATTAAAATTCCGCGTAAATAATTAAATCCTTAAAAATCTAAATCCACACGGGACACAGTCCACTATACATATAAAAATCTCGTGTCACAGTGTTTGTTATCGAACTCCTCCGAAACTGCTGAACCGATTCTTATTTTTTTTTTTGTGTTTATTTGGTAGGTCTGAAAATAGGTCGTGGGCTATTTTTTATACCCCTAGGTGAACGGTTTTAGAATTTCACGTGAGCGGAACCCCGGTCAATAGCTAGTTAACTGATATTTAAATAAACCAGTATGTTACTTTAAACGCATATTCCACTTTGTTCACCTGGGTGATATCACCTAGGTGAACAAAGTTGTTCAGTGCGTGAACCGAGCGAGCGCAGTAATAAAACAAAACAATTAACAGCTCTGCTACCAGCCTCCTTTAACCCGGAGGCAAGGGTGAGGAGTGAGACCACGAGCAGGTAGTATTCAAGCCGTAGCCCCACCACTCACTTTCACGCAATCACTACTTTGTTCCGAAGCGTGATCTAAAGCGCGACAGTGGAAACGCAAATGAAACTAAAACTTAATATCTAACTAAAATAAAGTGTCTAATGAGTCGAATTTACACAAATGTGCAGGCAACCAAACGGTACAAAATCATTAATCAAACACAGGAAGTCGGTACGAATATAAAACGTTTCAAACAACAAAAAAACCGCAATTTTATAAAAGCCGGTTAACCGACAAACCCTCAAAACGGTCAAAAGGCATTCGAGGAACCGCCCCGTACTTAGAACAAATCAAACAAAACTAATATCAAAAATTCCCGGGAAGTTGAATTCCCGTTACAGTGAAACGGTTAGTTCGGTCAGAATCGACCACCAAAAATTACCCGGAAATCCTGAGAAATATTAAACTCTAAAATCAGCTATTTTAAACGATTAGATACAAACAAATCAAATCATAAATTACTTTCAATTTTATAGCAAGTAAAAATTTAAACAGATTTTTAGCACGTTACTTGTCTCAATAATCAAATTAAGCCGCAATTGACAACCGATCGAAATCGACCAGGAAATATTTTTATTTTACAATTCCAAGTTTTAAAGGTGAATAGTCAAATTCAATTGCACCAAAAGGCAAAATAGTAACGATAAATTAACAATCAAAATGGGGAACTTGAACCGCGGGTTAAGTTTCAAATGGCAAACCAAAATTAAACCAATCCGTTATTTATCATCAACAGGCGTCAACATTACACAAAATATATTAAGAAATGGGTCACTAACCTTCAATGGACCGGGATTCAGCCGGAAAAGTAGCAAAGATTGGAAAGTGTGCCTATTTATAGTGTATCTAACTATATGTGACATGAATGTACGTGTAATTGAATATACAATAAACTAATTATGCAGTAAAATAAAATTTGAGGTTTACTTCCCGTAGAATGTGTTTTCCACCGCAGCAAGGTTACAAATCCAACGAACGCGATGGGCGTATTCACTTTATTTAACAAAGAGATAACTAGCTCGATAATTAATTTTCACCAATAAATCAACATTCAACAAACAACCAACAAAACACAATAATTTTGCTCCTTCAAAGCGCATGGCGAGGCCAACCAAAAACAAATAATAATATACAAACACCGACCTATTAATACGCGGTAAAAATATCAATATATAAATATTTAACGATTTAACTAAACAAAAGCGGAATTGATTGGTCTACTTTGATCACCTCGGAAATAAGTCACCTGGGTGATATCACCCAGGTTAACAAAGTGGAATTGATTAGTCTACTTTGATCACCTCGGAAATAAATCACCTGACCCAAGACGCCTAATAATGACGCGAGATCGAATAACACTTGCTCGAAAACGTTTACTCGATAGTACTTGAAATCGATAAATTATGAGCTCGACAGTTCACTCCCTCGATGCATCAAAATCTCGAATAACTATAAGCTCGAATTATCGGCAGCGCGAAGGCTCATTGTTCGATGTATCAAAATCTCGAAACATCATTTCTCGACCGACCATCTAATCGATTTATAGTACAAATATTGTTTAACGTAGGTAATTTATTGACACACCTGAAAAATCACACCTAAAATGTACCTCGTAAGTTCCTCCTCGTAACTATACCGATCAGAGTTAGAAATATGATTGAATTGTAACTGAATTATGAATTAACCGAACATGAACGTTCTGCTCATAAAAATACAGTCGAATTTAAAAATTTTGAATTTCAGTTCAGTCGCACGACGATCTATTTGAAAATCTTAGGACTTAGGAAAAAATCAATCAGGAGCGAGTCGGATCGCGCTCTAAGGGTTCCGTACCAAACTAAGGGATGCTCTTAACGTTGCTGTAGAGCTTGTAGTCTTGGCAGACTGACATAAATATTTATTGTGAGGGGGCAACTACATATTCATGGCTTTCGGATTTTTCCCTTTACTTGTTCTATAAGAATTTACTTTCTGCAAAATATCATCAGCTCAACAGGAAGTAGCCCTTAGATTTAATAGATAATTAATTCTGATATTTAATATTAATTCTTTTTAATAGAATAGGAATAGATTTTAATTCCCTTGCGATTTTCTAAATATATTTACATAATATAAAACAAAGTCACTTCCCGGTGTCTGTTCGCTGAGAACTTTTAATCTACCCAACGGATTTTGATGCGGTTTTCGTCAACAGATAGACTGATGCAAGCGGAAGGTTAATATTAATCGTTTAGTACTATTTTGTGATAATTTGTTGAAATATGACGATAATCAAATCACCCGACTGAGAGCTTTA
This sequence comes from Cybosia mesomella, assembly GCA_946251805.1. Classification (NCBI taxonomy): domain Eukaryota; kingdom Metazoa; phylum Arthropoda; class Insecta; order Lepidoptera; family Erebidae; genus Cybosia; species Cybosia mesomella. The sequence continues at coordinate 10,965,970 of OX276406.1, forward strand.
TTCGAATATACGGCCCAATCTCTTTGAGACATAGCAAAACAATTTAACTATCATAGGATTGTTCCTCTTTTATAGGTCTACAAAAAAGTCCGCAATGGTTATATATCTCTTCGTAGCTGCTTACGAAAGGTCATTTACGAATGTGGATTAAAGGCTCTTAAGGATAGCTTACTATAGCCATTTTCACTTCTTAAAATATAGTCACATTTGATGTAGTGATTTGACAGCTATTTAGACGAATACACTAAATATTTTAGTCACTTTCAGCATTTAACACCACACAATTTCATTGTGCTATAAGACTTTGCTTCTTGCCAAATTTCATGATTCTAGCTCAACGGGAAATATACTTTTTTTCCTCGGGCTTCCCCTCACCGGAGCTAACGGTGAGGTGGGCATGTCGGAGTCGAACCGACTAAAACCGCAAGGTCACATCAGCCTGTGTGCCGGGGAATCTGGTGTGCGCTAGAAAGGATATCCCAGAGACCCCAACCCGATTTAAATCCCCCCTCCCATATAGAGAAGCGCCCGCGGAAACACAACGCACCGCTACCTTGGGCCTGCTTCTGCCTTAGGTGACGACTAGCCCCAACCGTCACGCCCAGGCCCGCGCTCACGGAGGAAGGCGATGGATCTGCGATCTGCGCCGCCCGGAGCGCTTTTTACGGCACGGGAGACCTCTTCCGTACAGAGCCACGGATTTGTGGAGGGCCACCTCGAGACCCAGGCGCCGAATACATCCAACTACATGGGCAACTCCGGCTGTGGCCTTCCTGGATGCTTCGCGGTACGTTTGGCCTTGCGCCGTCACGAGCGGCCCCAACACTGAACCCTGTGGAACACCGCCCGACATGTCCCGTCGACCGAGCCCTACTCTACTTGAGTAGATAACGGCTCTCCGAAAGGTAAGCCCGACAATACAGTGAAGGTAGAGAGTGGAGGACCTGGAGTTTGGGTCCTGGTAACTAAATCTCGATAGCTAGCTCCTGGATTTCGTATCCCAGAACCCAAATTCTGGAATCTAGATCCCAGAAACATAATCTTGTAATCTGTAACCTCGAGTTCGGATCCTGTAGTCTGGACCCCAGAGTTTGGGTCTCGTAGGTCTTTGGTCTCTCAAGCACCAAAAACCTAGACCCCGGGAACAGAATCTCTGAATCTGGATCCCGGAACTTCCGGACTCTAAGATCCGAACGCCAGGATGTAGGTTACGAGATTTGGTTCCCTAATCCAGGATATCTCGGGATTAAAGGGTCAAAGACCTTGCCCTTGGGTGCGACGCGTGTGTTCTCTGGTAGTCTCACATCCCACTTGAGCCCGAAGGTATACCGCCGTTTGCCCGATTTTTTTTATTTTATTTTTATACCACTCAGGTGGCAGACAAGCTCACGGCCCACCTGATGGGAAGCGGTTACCGCGGCCTATGGACGTGTGCAACACCAGGGGCGTCACACTCGCGCTGCCGACCCTGTAAAAACCTTCTAATGCCCTTCTTGAAGAACCCCATATTGTAGTCACTTGGGAACACCACAGCAGGGAGATCATTCCAGAGCCTGAGGGTGCGCGGAATGAAGTGCCTTTCATATCTAACTGTATGCACCGTTTCCGGTCGCAACGTGTGAGGATGAATTCCCTGTCTGTGGCGAGCGGTGCGATGATAGAATGTGGCCGTGGGCATCATATCAAACAATTCTTCTGACCACACCCCGTTATAAAGGCGGTAGAAAACGCACAGGGAGGCGAAATCTCTCCTAAGGTTAAGCGGTTCCACACTGCCTGTAAGTATGGGATCGTCGACGATCCTCAGCGCCCGTCTTTGCACCGAGTCGAACGGGTCAAGTTGGTATCTAGGTGCTCCGGCAAAAAGGTGACAGCAGTACTCCATCTGGGGCCGGACTTGCGACTTATAAAGATGAAGTCCTTGCTCCGCAGTGAAGCACTGCTTCGCCCTGTTAAGCACTCCAAGTTTCTTAGATGCCAACTTGACCCTGTCTTCCAGGTGACTACGGTACTGGACCTCGCTGGAGATGTCGACACCGAGGATCCCAATACTTTTAGAGATATTAAGTGGTGTGTCCAGGAATTGTGGCGCTACAATAAATGGGGTTTTCTTAGCGGTGAATGCACATACTTGTGTCTTAGTGGGGTTGAATTGGACCAGGTTTAGTCCACCCCAATCGGACACTCCTGTGAGAGTAGTCTCGATTTCAGACACAAGTTGTTCTCGACTTTCTTCCACTGTGGACCGAGGGATCTTAGCTCGGCCCGTATAAAATGCGTGCCCGGTACTGTCGTCCGCATAGCAATGAATGGAGACATCAGACAGCATGTCATTGATATGCAGGGGGAACAGGGTCGGAGACAGCACGGAGCCTTGTGGAACACCAGCGTTTATGTCCATGTGGTCCGAGCAGCTGCCGTCAACGACGGCTTGGATGCTTCTATTGGACAAAAAGCTGGCGATCCATTCGCAAAGTCCCTAGCGCAGTCCATAAGACGGCAACTTCGACAGAAGACCTCTGTGCCAGACCCGATCGAAGGCCTTCGCTATATCGAGGCTGACCGCTAGTGCCTCACCTTGACTCTCGATGGCTTGCGGTGTGTGAGATACACAAGAAGGTCACCGGTAGAGCGACTGTGGCGGAAGCCGTACTGTCTGTCGCTCAATAGATCGTTTCCTTCAAGGTATCTCAGGAGCTGTATGTTAATGACACGCTCCATTACCTTCGAGAGAAGGGAGGTGATAGCGATAGGCCTGTAATTGGACGGGTCTGTCCTATCGCCTTTCTTAGGCACAGGGTGCACGAATGCAGTCTTCCACGAAGCTGGGACTTGTCTCGTGGAGTAAGAGAGCGCAAAAAGCTGTGTAAGAACAGGGCACAACTCTGGGGCACACTGCTCAAGCACCATCGCCGATATGCCGTCAGGCCCACTCGACTTGCGAGAACATCTAGGGACTTCAATTCCCGCCGGACCACCCGTTGTGTGATTTTGATTTCTGGCATAGAAACACCACACCAGGGGATAGTGGGTGGCTCGGCATTCCCATCATTCATGGTCGAGTTTGACGCAAAGAGGTCACCTAAAAGACAGGCTTTCTCCCTTGCGCCATGGGCCAGATTGCCGTCGGGTTTTTGCAGCGGCGGCAGACAAGACCGACAAAAATTTCCCTCGGCAACTTTGGCAAGCGACCAGAATTTACGACTACCAGATGGGTACCGCGCCAGCCGTTCACCAATTCATTATTTGCCCTAATATCATTTGCCATAATAGTCAACAGCCATAATATTATATGCCCTACTCTTATTTGCTATATTAGTCACGTGCTAGAAGCTTTGTTTCCCATAAATTCACTTACCATAACATCATTTGTCATAATCATAGTAAGCCCTAATTATCACATGCCATAATTATCATATGCCATAACATCATTTGCCATCGACATTGGGTGTGTAACGGTAGTTATATCAGGAGAAACTGGATGCAATCGGGACTTTAGGGCACCCCAACTCGGATAGGTTAGGTTAGAAGTTCGTTATCTATTAGTAGTAATAATAGCTTCTATTTATTTTTTTCGTGCAGAAATCCCCTCAGATACCCCCCCGCCGGCCAGCGGGGACAGTTATGTCGGGCTTGAACCGACTAAAAACCGCTTGCCGTCTCGGGTCTTCAGACGCCGGGGTGTAAGGTTGCCTATAAAGTATTTCCCTCGCACCCGACTGACCCTGGGCCATCTCCGCCTCGGGTTTGGAACCACGGTGTCCCCTTTTGCCCCGGTTTGGCCTATTTCTGCTGGGGTGACAGGCGGCCTCACCTGCCACCCTCAGGCCTGCGCTCATGGTGGACGAAAGTTGTTAACCGACTTCCGGCCTCTGAGTCGCGTGCGACGCGCGGCGAGCATGTTGCGGGTTCGGCGTGCCCGGAGACTTCTACATCTGTCCCGGACGCGCTCCGCCATCTCCTTCTCGAGCATTACATGCTCGCAGAAGGAGGCGGCGGTTGCCCACGCGCTCCACACCATTGCCGCAATCATGCTGCCAAGCGAAAGGACTTCCACCCCGATGGCTGCCTCAGGCGTTGGCTCCTTCCTGATCCGATGCAGGTGGTCCCCGAAGCTCCCCTTACCGGAGATCACCTGCGTCAGTCGGTACGAGAGGCTTCCGTGTCGCCTCTGTAGCCAATCCTCCATTTTGAACCTTACCGCCACTATTGCGGGACCGTATTATTATCACATTATGATACCGTGCCGCAGAAAACATGTTAAGCCGTTGTCGTTCCCGATTGTCATGCGAACATCTGTGGCATTCGTTTCTCTAAAAGTCTGACAACCTAGTTAAACTATAGAACTTCGATATTGCCAGTGGGTTGTGGATCTCAGCTCTCAGAAAATATCATCTCTTCGCTTTACAGAAAATATCGAAGTTAGGTCCTTTTGTAGTTAGACCGTAAGGCGACAGCAACTAATTTGGAACCAGGCTCCGAGGAGGATGATGATATCATGGTTATTGAATTTACTTCTGTTCTTCTTATATACTTATATTTAAGTACTTTGGAGTATGGGGTTTGACTTCACAGCTTCTTGTTGATAACTTGTGATATTTAAATTATAAGACAAGGATTTTATATGATTAATAGTTTTATTCCTAATTTTATTTCTACTGAACGTGTTTTTATGGGATTTACGCGAGGTTCTTTAAATTTTTTGATACGAACAAGAGGATCGCGAAATCCGCTTTGATTGAGTCTAATACACCTTTCACTTCTTGAGATTTTCTTCTTCTGGATCAAGGACGGATCCTCGATCACCCCCTGACAGGATCTGTCCGCTAACTTTTGTTTTTTTCTATGCTCTCAATTCAAATTGATTTATATATTTTATTTTAATATCGCTGACGCATGATGGCCAGGCAACTAACTATAGTGTTCGAAGAAGTCCGAACACTACAGTACTATTAACTATATATTAGTACATATTATAAAAACAGAGTCCTCCGCCGCGTCTGTCTATCCGATTTTCATACTGTTTTCACCAATGGATAGATAGTATGCATTGGCTAAAATATGATATTTGTTGGAGGTATCACAAAATAAATAAGTTGTCTGGGAGCTTTCAACAAAATCGCTGCCTAAACCCTTTGAGATATAACAAAATGATGTTTGGTGGAATTGTGTATCTTATATAGGTTGTGTTAGTCGAATCGGGTCCCATGGGTAGCGGGATCGGGATCAGAATTTCACGCGGGTGAAGCCGCGGGCATCAGCTAGTTACAGATAATAATCAAAAGTTTCGCAGTTGGCTCAACGCTTTGGGTGAATGATAAATGACGTAACGACTGCCAACATTTCAGGACTGTTTGTTTCTGACTTGGCACCACCATGGCCTCCAATGAATCTGATAAGAAGTAAAGTGTCTTCAGTTTCTGTAAAAGATTGCATGGACCCAAAGAACAAATGATCAGTTTCCATACATCCATTGACCTGTCAGTAATGTTTTTTTTATTTGTTGTATAGCGGTACTTGTATTATTGTTATGAAATGATAATATGCTTTTAAAACTAAAAAACCAATATGGTTAAATCGTGAGCCAGAAAATTAGGTATTGTAACCAAAAATTTATTTTAAAGTAGTATGAAAATGTCATCGACATTACTTTTATGATATCTAATGCATGCGGAAGCTGCTTGAGGATTCTTGCTATATTTTTTTTACACCATCAGATAGTGGAGATTTCAACGAACAAAAAGCCCCCCAAGACTTTTTGGAAAAAGCTGATATTTTGACGCGAGAATTTTCGATTGAAAATTAGGGTGCTTTTTTGATATGAAGTTAAAATAAGGCGAAAAAATAAATATTTTAAATCAAATAAATTACAGTGTATTTGGGACATAATAAGGTAAATTTTTAATTTTAATAATAAGGTAAATTTCGTAGAAAAGAAAAATGTTTTGAAAAAGATAAAAATTAAAATCCAAAAACTTGGTTATTTGAATTTCTCACCTAAATTTTGAGGTTATGTGAAAAAATTGTAAATACAAAAGTTGTATATCTTTTTATTAACTACAACTTTGTCATTTAACTTTTTTCCATAGGACTTGTAGTTTTGCCGGAAATCGAGATAAACCATTTTTTACCCTTAAAACTCACCCCCTCCCACTTCCCGAACTCGGATCGACCGTAATTTATTTTTCCTTTCATTTTTATCATATTCCCCTCCTTTTCTAATGGGTTTCATCATACTGTAATTTCTTTTAATTTTTTACCATTTTTGAAGGCTTCGGCCCTGGTCTAGTAAGCTACAACAGACGGATGCCTCATGATTATAGTGAGTATCACGTCATATATTTATATTTACTCGTAATGGAACGTTTAGAAACATTTTGACATCATGGACGAAGCCATTATGTTATCATGTCCGTTCTCACTAAGACTACTGCTTTTGGTTTTGATTTTCATTAAAAATCTATATCTTTTATCCTGACTGTTGATTTCTTTCCAAGTTTGTTTTTATAAATAAATTAAATAACGGTATTTTAAGAGCAAATTACACTACAATATTTATTAATATAATTTGACAGGTTAAAAATGAACATTCTTCTTTATAACCCAATAAATACTGATCCAAATTCAAGGCCTTTGCCAAAAACTCGGAATAAATTTTCACGTTAATTTTGTTTTAATAAGGTTGTTCGGCGAAGTTCTCAGGTATATTCTACGACATTCTACACAGCGCTTTCTAAACCCAAAGTAAGCATAATTTAACTAGCTTGTGTTATCGGTTCCAGAATGCTGATAAACATACTTATATACTTTTTGTTGTAAATATATAGGTACTTATTATACATAGAAACACCCAGACCAATGCAAATAGACATATTGATGCATACAAATATTTGCACTGAGCGGGAATCGAACCCGCGCCCCCTGACCTAGCAGTCGAATGCACTACCGCTACGCCACAGAGGCCGTCAAGGTATGCTTCCATTGGAAATACAATAAAAAATATTAATTTAAAAACACTTTTTAAAACCAGTTTTCTAGTAAGTGCATAACAAGACAAATCATCAGATCAGCTCCATAGTACCATATTATCGCATTGTCACCGAAGATGCGCATACGCAAGTATACCAAATTTGAGTCCAATCTAACGTCAGGAAGTGGTTCTAAGTGGGCTTCCAAGATTTGACCCATAATAACAAATTACCAGAGCAAGTTCAATAAAAGCTTGTAAAATAGCTAATTAACCTTACTCAGTTGTTGACGTGAAGTCACTTCGTACATATTGAACTTAGCTGGTTCCTCAAAAAAAACGGCAATGATGGGATTCTGATGCTTCATCCTGTGTCACAACCACATAGATTTTTAAATGCACTTCAGTAGTCAGTTCTCGGCATGGACTGAGATACAATTCGAAAAAATGTGAGGTACTTTTTGGAAACTAAAACAAGGGCACCAGCTCAGGTTCCACCTATTAAGATTAATGGTGAAACTTCAAGTGACCAGTTTTAAATATCTCAGGCACGTAGTTTCGGAAAACCTGATGAATGATGCCGATCTGGAGCGGGAGAGCAGGTCATTGGCTATTAGGGGGAATATGCTAGCTCGAAAGTTTACTCGTTGGTCGACAGAAGTAACAATAACATTGTTTAAGGCATACTGCCAGTCCTTTTACGCGGGCGGCCTTTAGCTAAGTCATACCCGCTGAGCAGCCAATACCCTGCGAGTGTTGTACAACAACATTTTCAGGATTCTGTTGCGACTTCCTCTAGACTGCAGCGCGTCACGCATGTTTGCAGAAGTGCATGTTGACGGCTTTCATGCAATTATGCGGAAGAAAGTCGCCTCAATTCGTAGACGTGTAAGATAGAGTGGCAACAGAATTCTGAAGATGATTGCTACACGGTTGGATTGCCCTATCCAAAAAAGATGGATGCGTATTTTGGTCAATTACCTAGATGTGTACTGACTGTACTGACCGAGAAAGGTTTTTAGTAACCTTACACCCCGGCGTCTGCAGACCCGAGGAGACGGCGTGCGGTTTTATTCGGTTCAAGCCCGACATAACCGCCCCCGCTGGCCGGCGGGGGGGTATCCGAGGGGATTTACGCAGGAAAAAAAAAAAAAAGGTATAATAATATTGTGAACATATCTAATAATTTGCGATTTATTATGTGTTAATTTATCTAAATAAATCTATTATTATAATATTATTATTATACTTCCACACTGTATTTTTACAAAATATTTCAATTATTGCAAAATTTCAATATGGGTATCAAATTAGAGGTACTGAAGAGACAAATATCAATAAACATCACTTACCGTTAAAAAAATACAAATAAAAAGCACCCGCTTGCAAAGGAGGAAAAGATGTTCCTATCTGTTCATTAATATTCTTTTTAATATCTCTTATTTTTGTAGGTATTTTACATAATACATATTATCTTATTTTCCTGCTTTCATAAATAAATACTAAACTAATTTATGAAAAATATTACCGAAGCACCCGTGTCCGGTAATTATCTGGAACATCCGGTAGGAGAGGTCACCGTGGTGCCTCACCAACCACTCCTTCATGACCGGCCTCAACACCGCGATGGTGGATTCTCCCCACCTTGGTTGCTCAAGTCGCACGCTCCATGTCTTCATGAGTTACTGGCGGAGCTGGGACCCTGATTTCTAGGGGCTCCGGCCTATTGCCCCACTCCAGCGCCTCCGTGCGCCATTGGTACAATGACGCAAGGGCCCTCGCTTCCAGGTCCCATGGAGGTGTCCTGGCTAGTAGACCTCGACGGAGATCGTGCGATATCCCCTTATGACTCTGACGGCCATCGTTTTCCAACGGGCTATTTAGAACAGCCGCGTTGCGGGTCCCCAACGTTCCGCCCATACGGGGGCCCCATACAGGGCCATGCTTCACACGATTCCCAGGTAACAACAGCTTATACCTTAGCTAAAATCCGAAAATAGGCAGAAGAGACTGATAAAATTAATCTGAACCAAAATTACAAACAACAAAAATAATCGCACTACTTGCCAAAGTGTTTAAAAGTTTTTAATAGAACCAAGAAAGAATACTTTTAGTGTAGGATATTTAACAAGGAGGAGATACTTAAATTACGATGAACTCATTTAATTAGACAGGCATGCTTGCAAGTCATGTTTATTGAGGATGACTGTTATCTGAAACTTTTACTAACTATATTCATTCTAATGTAATTTGTATCCATAGTTAGTAAAATTTAACTATGATATTAGATGGAAGGTAGGTGAATTCTGAAGTATGTACTTAATAAATCTGCCATGCCAAGAAATTTGTTGTTGAACAACATTATTCCTCCACGACAGATATGTCTAAAGTTAAACAATTCGCTCAGCTGAGCGATGGAGAGAGATGGAGCTATACACCGTGTACAGCTCTATCGCTCTCCCCTCGGCTGAGTGACCCGAAACTGAATTGATTTTAACGCGTAGTGGTAAGGCTCCAGCGTATTCTATCTTAGGATTTCCAAGTAACTAATCTACTTTAAAGGACCATGCAAAAAATTGTATGGACGCTGTCCCAACTGACCAACAGACATGGTGATAGTTTCAGTATTATTATGACGGCCCATAAAAAGACAAATAATCATTTTAGTCCAAAAATCGATGGGGTTCTTAAAAAATAATACAATGTTTTAAATAAACATAACAATAACAAAGTCAATGCTCAATATAATAAGATAATGTGTAATTTTTTATAAAATTAACAACATTTTAGACATACTTCACTTTCCATGTACAATACTTATTACCTTTACAGTTTTATTATATTGTATAGATAAATAATTATTCGTCTATCATTATAGTAGATAACGTTTCTTCTGCTGGTAGGTTAAATTCGATACGACGACCTATCCCCATATACCATATAATTGAGAGCTTCCAATTGTACGCGCCCCTGTTAAGCAGGTGCAATACCACTGCTTAATGGCATGTCTGTCAGTTTTATTGCGGTTTATTAATAAATATTTATAGTAAACGCGTGACCTGACGTGTATAGACTGTATGCGTCCTCTGATCAACCAGACATTATCTTCACGAAAGTTAAATCTTGGTAAATAATGTACTTGGTTATCTCTGAACAATTCTATATGATATATTCCATTCCGAATACGTTCCGCACAGTATGATTTGGCAAGTTTTATGTGGTAGGTCTCCAAAGCAAATAATATATATATATATAAAAATATGTATATATATATAAATACAATAACGCACAGAAAAATAAAACGTGAAAACAGCGAAACGTAGTAGGCACGACTGAAGTGCGCGCGCGCCGCTTAGGTTGGAGTCGAAAGGACGAGTGCAAAGCGAGGCGGGAGGGGGCAGCGCGATAGACCCGATTTTTTTGTAGATCTTACGGCTGGGCTCTTTCAATAGTATTTTTATAGTTTAACAATGTTCCTGTACATTTTTTTACAATTTATTGTATCAAAAATAATAAAACATATATACTTTTTTGTACGATAACCCCATGACCTATGATGATATCGTCATAGTATAAAATCATAGTGGTGGCAAGGTGTAAGTAAAGGTTAAATGAGACAACTTTGAAATCTGTTGGTGGGTTAGGACGATTTTTTGCATAGTCCTTTGAACCGCTTTTGCCAATAGTGTCCATCAATATCTCAAATGGAGAGCTACACTTTTTTTTTTTTTTTTTTACGTGCGGAAATCCCTTCGGATACCCCCCCGCCGGCCAGCGGGGGTGGTTATGTCGTGTCTCGACTAAAACCGCACGGTGTCCTCCCCAAGTGTCGACCTCGCCAGGTGGGGTCGGGTTTTATGGAGAGCTACACTCATATAGTCATTGGCTTTTCTATGGATAATATTAATATTTTCAGTACCTTTTTTTTTTTTTTTTTTTTTCTCGTGCGGAAATCCCTTCGGATACCCCCCCGCCGGCCAGCGGGGGCGGTTATGTCGGGCTTTAACCGACTAAAACCGCTCGCCGTCTCGGGTCTACAGACGCCGGGGTGTAAGGTTGCCCATAGAGCATATCCCTCTTACCCCGACTGACCCTGGGCCATCTCCGGTTTCGAGATGGCCCCCTCGGGTTTGGGAACCACGGTGTCCCCGTCTTGCCCCGGTTTGGGGGAGGGGTGCTAGTCGCCCCACCGTCCCGGCCTGCATCTGCTGGGATGACAGGCGGAGGACATCATGGAGGACGGAGGTCGTTAAGCGACCTCCGGCGCCTGAGTCGCCTGCGACGCGCGGCGAGTATTTTGCGGGCTCGGCGGGCCGGGAGGGTTCTGAACCTCTCCCGGGCTCGCTCCGCCATCTCCTTCGCGAGCATCACATGCTCGCAGAAGGAGGTGGCGGTGGCCCACGCGCTCGCGCTCCGCACCATTGCCGCAATCATGCTGCCGAGCGAGAGAACTCCCACCTCGCCTCGGCACCTCCCACGCCGGGCAGTCCGCCAGCATGAGCAGCCCTGAGTCCTCGCTCGCGTCACAGTGATGACACTCAGGCGTTGGCTCCTTCCTGATCCGATGCAGGTGGTCCCCGAAGCACCCCTTCCCGGAGATCACCTACGTCAGTCGGTACGAGAGGCTTCCGTGTCGCCTCTCTAGCCAATCCTCCATGATGGGCCTTACCATTACCGTAGATGACTACAATTTTCTGATTATTAATGAAAATTACTTATTAAAACTTAAATCCTGGAATCAGTCTTTTCATTAATGTAAACAGAAAGCCGTGTTGAAATGTAAATTTTAATGGGTATAATTAAATTAAGACTACGAGAATTTTTATGGTATTTAAAAAAAAAAAACAAAAAATGATAACGAGCTCCTCTTGCAGCTATTACGGTATGCTTTCCACCAGGCTTTTGATGGTATCCTATAGAATGAGTTCCCACTCAGTCAATCACACGTTTAAACTATCTGATGTTTTGTGGAGGTAGTTCAATAGATCGTACTCGCCTTCTTAGGAGTTTCCTCTACGTGCTCAATAAGGTTAAGGACGGGGCTCAGCACAGGACAATCCAAACGACGAGCACCGACCTCTTACACGTAAGCAGTTACGTTGTCAATGTAAAGGGCATCTTCACCAATTATAGTCTGTGCGTTTTGTGTATGTTGACGAAGGATTACTGTTATGGAAGTTTGCGCATTTAGTGAGCGATTTTCAACGAATACTTTCTAGGTACACTAGGTTAGTACCAGCTATAGTTAGCTGGAAGCCCAAAACATAACGGATCCACCACCATAAGGGGTGATTTCTTGAAGACATATATATAATTAGCAGCCGGCGCGTCGCTCGCAGGGGGGGACACGTCAAACCGAATGTATCGGTGATCCGAACTTGTGTCCTCCTCCAAAACGACGCGCCAGCCCTGAACACGTCGCGCCAACGAGGGGCTCGCGAACGATAGGTCCACGATGGAGCTACCCCTCGAGGTCACGAACGTGTCCACGGCTCCCCGATTTAGGAGGACTAGGCCGAGTCGTGCGGCCCAGTCCACCAGTGCCCTGCCTCTATGCCCCGTCGCGCCCCTTTCGTGTCGGGAACCCCAGGCATACGACCAGGCGTTGAAGTCCCCGAGCACAAGGACCGGACGGGGCTGGCAGGCATTGACGACGACGGCCAGCTGACGGAGCCATTGCTTTTGGGCCGCCGCGATAGGGCAGCCGACAACTGCTGCCCCCTGTCCACCGCGGCCGAAGCGTATAGCTCCGGCCTTCACTGTGTCCGGGGAGCAGTCCCCGGCCTCCGCCACGGCGAGCCTAAGCTCCTCAGCCGTGACGGAGTCGTCCAGGCCCGTGATGCGCACTTCTGCGCATTTAATGGGCCTGGACACCCGGACGTCGGCTGCATCCAGCGACTCCCTCAGCCTAGCCGCTAGGGCGTCAGCCTTGGGGCCACTGGCGGCGCCGGGGACCTCGAGAAGCCGGGCTCCCGTCCGTGTGCTCTTGCACCGGACGCCCGGGATCTCGAGGGCCTTGAGATCGACGTTGGCCTTCACCTTGGCCTACCCCATGCCTCTCCCCGCTGCCTCCGCCGTCAGGGTGACGACGACGGCCGTAGTGCGGGGGGCACGGAGCTTCCCCGGCGCTGCTTTCGCGGCGGCCGCGGCCCTCCTGGCTTTTTTGGCGGCCTTCTTGGCGGCCTTCCGCCTCTACTTGCTGGCTCCAGCCACCTCCCAGCCCCCTTCCAATGGGGTGGAGGTAGCCGGACCCACGGCTGGGGCTGGGGCTGGGGCCAGGGCTGGGGACGTCTTCCCCTTGCCCTTCCCCTTGCCTTTGCCCTTCCCCTTACCCTGAGCGGGAGGGGGCTGAGGAGCCGGGACCGGCAGAGTCGCACCCGCACCCGCGGCCGGGCGGGTAGGGCCCCTTTGGGCTACAGCCGCGTAGCCGGCCGCTGGTGGCGCCAGAGGCGGACGGCGGATGGAGTCCATTAGGGCCTCCATCCGACACATCATCCACTCTTCCAGCGCCTCCACATAGGGGAGCCAGGACTCCGCCGACGGTGCCCTCGGCTGCGCCGGCCGCACCGACTGTGCAGGCTGCGCTGACCGACTCGCGGACGAGCGAGTCACGCGCGCCGGCTCCACCGGTTGCGCCCGCTGCGCCGTTTGAGCCGAGCTCGCCATCCCCCTCTTGAGCTCCTCGACGGCTGCAGCTAGTCGAGCCGTCTCCCGACGGGACTCGGCCAGCTGCGCCGCCAGGCCCTCATTCTCGGAGGCGATGTCGAGCACAATGCGCAACATCGCCTCCTGCTCAGGGTTTGCGGACCCCTGGAAGGACGCGGTCACCTTCTGGAGTCTCTCCATGAGTGACCGCGTCCTCCCGCATGGCTCCGACACCGACACCGCCGAGGTGGAAGGCCTCGGCGGTGACTTTCCCGCAGCCCTTCCAAGAGCCGAGGGGGCTCGGGTGGATTGCCCACCCCTCACGCCACCACACGCCCCTCGGCGGCCAGCAGCCACCTTGGACGCCGGCTTCGACGCCTCGTCGCTGCTGGAGGAGGAGGTCGTCCCGGTGAGGGTAAAGTCCTCGTCCGAAACGTCCCCCCCCCGCCCGAGCCTTTGCGCGCCTCCTGCGCTTACGGTTCCGCGGAACGCCCAGACCCGCCGGGCTGCTCGCCCTGCTTCTCTCGTTGGCGGTGTCGAATTTCTCCGACACCGCCGAGGTGTTTAGCGTCACCTCCACGCTTGCCTGCTGCGCGAGCTCCGCGCAGACTCCATCATTTTGCTTGTCCTGTTTCGTGCCTATGTCGTTGTGTTTTTGATCGGTCCGGTTTTTTCCATGTATGTTAGGGTTTATATCCATATCATATCCCACGAGTATGGGGGAAAGGTGGTCCATCCAGGCGGAGCCCCCTGCACCTGGATAAGCCTATATACTATGGAGGTCGGCTGGTATCCATAGGTTTTTACGACTTAGCTGTCGGGTGTTATAGACTTTTCCTTGTCGTGAGCCGGCCAATAAAGGCAAGCCCTCTGGTCAGCAAGTTCACAGCGTACCCTTCTGGAGCCACCAGTCAGGTCGTTGCTGATCACCTGCCGATTACGGAACGCGAGAGGATGGCTAGTCCTCTCTCACCGGCGGCGGCACAAGTGCCCGTCGGCCCCTGCGTTAGCAGTGGGCCAACCCGCCCCTGGATCCCCCAGGACCCTATGGTGGCCTCAGCCACAAACACCATCGCTCATCCTGTCTCCTCTGAAAGCAGAGGAGTACGGAGAGCGATGTGTTCCCGCCACGTTGGGTATTAGCCGACGATCAATGCCAACCCCATAAAGGGGAAGCCATTGACCGCCGCCCAGGGTGTACCGGCCGCTCCGATTCCGTTCCCCCCGGACTGCAGCGGGATCGGAATCGGAACGACACTCGAGGAGGTTACCCAACACATACCCCACATAATAGAACCCCTGAAGTTTTTGCAGTCGAACTTAGTTTTAATGCTTATTTTTATTTGAAAATCGGAAATGCAAAAGTATTTCCAGATAAAATAACCAACTGTAACGAACTTTTATTTTATTCCGATTTCATAAAAAGTGATTTTAATGGCAAAAAACGGAACCCTTATAAATTCGTCATGTCTGTCTGTCTGTCCGTCCGTATGTCACAGCCACTTTTTTCCGAAATTATAAGAACTATGCTGTTGAAACTTGGTAAGTAGATGTATTCTGTGAACCGCATTAAGATTTTCACACAGAAATAGAAAAAAAAACAAGAAATTTTGGGGCTCCCCATACATAGAACTGAAACTCAAAAATTTTTTTTTTCTTCAAACCCATACGTGTGTGGTATCTATAGATAGGTCTTCAAAAATGATATTGAGGTTTCTAATATAACTGAATAGTTTGCGTGGGGGACACTCCCAAAGTGGTAAAATGAGTGTGTGTGTGTGTGTGTGTGTGTCCCCTGTAACTTCTAAAATAAGAGAATGATAAAACTAAAAAAAATATATGATGTACATTACCATGTAAACTTCCAACGATAATTGGTTTGAACGAGATCTAGTAAGTAGTTTTTTTAATTCGTCATAAATCGTAAACCGCAATTTACCTTTCATTCAATCAATTCAAATATAAAAATTTAAAAAAAAAAACATTATTATGTTACTTGCTGCTACGGAACCCTAAATGGGCGAGTCCGACTCGCACTTGGCCGCTTTTTTTATTTGTATGTTACATTTATGCTGAACACACGCGAATGTTGAACCAATTTTAATGATACTCTTTTATTGAATAGTCTATAGCTGCAGGGTTAGTATCAATACAATAATGTAGTGTAATTGCTAGGGATTTCGATCCGGTCTCCTCTCAATTGAAAACCCGGGAAATCGAATACAGATTAGTAACGTAGATGACGTATTACTGATATTTTATTAACCCTTATAAGCTGAAATGTTTTTGCTTTTATTCCATTGAAAAGTTGTTACATTTGAGGTTACAAAAGTTAGAGAACGCAATTTTGTTTATGGGTAGCCTGCATATTCGAGCCATCGCAGAAAAAATGCAGGAGTGTTACCTTCGCTGGTAGGACCACGTTTTAGGCAACCGGCAGGTTACGTGGGTAACATATATGGCCATGTCACTTCCGCCGGGCCGCGGTAGGTGAAGACCCAATAAGGGCTGATTTGACGCCGTAAGGGATGACATGTATGCCAATGATCTCAATACAATGGATGTACGAAGTGGAGAAGAAAAAGCAGGAGAGTGGACTCTGAACTCCGAGGTGTAGCCTCGGATGCAATCGGTACACAACGCTAAGATCTTGATAATGATGAAGACTTCTCTGTGGAAGTCAGTGCCAAGCCTTCGGGCTCAATTGGCTTCAATAGGTTCGTCTGCCCGTATAAACGCACAATATACCCGCACGTGATCGGTTGTAATTTACTGAAGACATGGAGACCTCACTCACGCTATCATTATCGCTTATCATTTTATGGTTTGCACGGGGAGACTCATGATGAGGCAGAAGTGCACCTACCCTATTTACCTTCCTAATTACTATTTGACTTAGCACCGACCTCAACAGAAAAGTCTTACGTATTTTTTATCTTTAGAATTAAATCTGTAGTTCAGTTATTTTACACTTTTCACTGCATTTTTGGTTAAAAAAGTTTCTTAATAGTCTATGTACCTATATATAGCTACCATATAAAATAAACTTACGTATTAGGATATATAGTAAGGTTTCATGTGTGATGTAATCGTACATTTTATACTACTTCGGTAATAAGCAAGCACAACGAATACTCGAAGATAGGATGATACATTCTTATGAACGCTTTCAACACAGAGCGCTCCTCTCTGTAGAAGAGACATGGAATGGAAAAGAGATAATCGTCTTATGTGTTATATATAGATAGCTATATATAGATTATTGACATATAGAGTTGAAGACACAACATATTTATAGCAACGACTTCCACATTTATCGATTGTTAAAGTAAGTATTAAAAGATGCACAGATCATTGATAAAGTAATATCGAGATTTACTACAATTATACTGTCAAAAACTTGAAACAAAGGGATAAGGCTACTGACATTCCTCTGGTTATGCCATAAATATCATTATACACTCCTTTACAAAGGAGTGGGCGTTTTGATTTTCTACATTATTGGTAGTAATTTAGTTCTAAAGGGGTTTTAACAGCGAAACTATGTTACTAACACTTAATAAAGAGTCTAGATATGAAAAATTTACATCCAAATTTCAAACTTTTTCAGTTTGTACCTTTTTACTTACTTTTGACGGGGTTGCGGTTAAAAGGTATCAGGTAACTACAACTAATTTCGCGATTATTTTAGCAGAATAATTTGTTTGTCGTATTGTCGTATTATCCAGCCTTATTGTGACTGAAAACAGATATCTTTGTGTCTATTGTAATAGCAGAAAAAGCAATAAGAGGTAATAAAATTATAGCGCAGCTGGAAGAGGGGCGTACCCAATGTTACGTCTCACAGCAGTTAAACGTGATTCGCTCAGCCGTTCAAAGAACCTAAACTCGATACCAAGACATCGGTTCCATTCAGATAAGGCAAGGTTCTGGAAGAAAATATTGCATACAATTACGAGACGACGGCTTTTTACCGCTCAGGTGCCGAGGAACCGCAAATGCAGTTACATAGACCTCAAAAGAAACCTTAAAGAGGAGCACAAATTATCTTATGGACTGTAAGAAGGAGGCTTTTGGCAGCTGATATACGCAGTCGCAGTCGCGCATTGCAGGCCCCCAAGTTACTCAGTGAGCACCGGATTGCTCGGAATTTTTCGCTCGCTCGCTCGCTCGAAATTGCTAGAATTTGTCTGTATGGCGAGGGCAGACGTCGGCGCGTGTTACGAAAACCAGGGGAACCGTACCTAGAAAGTATTCGTTGAAAATCGCTCACTAATTGCGCAAATTTCCTTAACCGTAATCCTTCGTCAACATACACAAAACGCACAGACTATAATTGGTGAAGATGCCCTTTACATTGACGATAATGCTCGGCACCGCCGTTCTGACAACGTAACTGCTTACGTGTAAGAGGTCGGTGTTCGTCGTTTGGACCTTAACCCAACCCAACCTTAACCCTATTCAGCACGCAGAGGAAACTCCTAAGAATGCGAGTACGATCTATTGAACCACCTCCACAAAACATCAGATAGTTTAAACGTGTGATTGGCTGAGTGGGAACACATTCTATAGGACACCATCAAAAGCCTGGTGGAAAGCATACCGTAATCACTGCAAAAGGAGCTCGTTATTATTTTTATTGTCTTTTTTTATTAAATACCATAAAAATTCTCAACATAACATAACATAACTTCACGCCTGTATCCCCGAAGGGGTAGGCAGAGGTGTATTACACACCCACGGTCCCAATGTAATAGGGGTCGAGCCTATTGCCATCTACCGGGCACATTACTAAGCGAGCGATAATCAACATTTTTAATACACACATAACTACGAAAAGTCAGAGGTGTGTGCCCGGGGCGACTGGGGATCGAACTCGAGACCTCGTCACGGCAGTCCGTTACGTATACCACTAGGCTATCGCCGCTTTCTCTCGTATTTAATTATACCCATTAAAATTTACATTTTAACACGGCTCTCTATTTACATTAATGAAAAGATTGATTCCAGGATTTAAGTTTTAATAAGTAATTTTCATTAATAATCAGAAAATTCTAGTCATCTAAGCTAATGACATACTGAAAACATTAATATTATCCATAGAAAAGCCAATGACTATATGAGTGTAGCTCTCCATTTGAGATATTAATGGCCACAATTGGTAAAAGCGGTTCAAATTTAAAGTAGATTAGTTACTTGGAAATCATAAGATAGAATACGCTTCTGGAGCCTTGAACCACTAAACCTGGAACCACTACGCGTTAAAATCAATTCAGTTTCGGGTCACTCAGCTGAGGGGAGAGCGATAGAGCTGTACACGGTGTATAGCTCCATCTCTCTCCCTCAGCTGAGCGAATTGTTTAACTTTAGACAGATCTGTCGTGGAGGAATATTGTCGTTCAACAACAAATTTCTTAGCATGGCAGATTTATGAAGTACTTCAAAATTCACCTACCTTCCATCTAATATCATAGTTAATTTTAATTAACTATGGATACAAATTACATTAGAATGAATATAGTTAGTAAAAGTTTCAGATAACAGTCATCATCAATAAGCATGACTTGCAAGCATGCCTGTCTAATTAAATGAGTTCATCGTAATTTAAGTATCTCCTCCTTGTTAAATATCCTATACTAAAAGTATTCTTTCTTGGTTCTATTGAAAACTTTTAAACACTGGCACTGTTGAAGTAGTGCGATTATTTTTATATTGTTTGTAATTTAGATTCAGATTAATTTTATCAGTCTCTTCTGCCTATTTTCGGATTTAAGCTAAAGTATAAGCTGTTGTTACCTGGGGATCGTGCGAAACATGGGCCTGTACGGGTGGAACGTCTGGCGGGCAGCGACGTGGCTGTTCTAAACAGCCCGTTGAAAACGATGGCCGTCAGAGTCATAAGGGGATATCGCACGATCTCCTTCGAGGTGGCATGTCTCCTAGCCGGGACACCTCCATAGGACTACTACATTGTACTAAAGGCGCAAGGAGGCGCTGAAGCGGGGCCATAGGCCGGAGCCCCGAGAAATCAGGGCTCAGCAGTTCCAGCTCTGCCAGGAGCTCATGGAGACATGGAGGGTGCGACTTGAGCAACCAAGGTGGGGACAATCCACCATCGTGGTGGTGAGGCTGATCATGCAGGATTGAGGCACCACGGTCAACTCTCCTACCGGATGTCCCAGATAATTACCGGACACGGGCGCTTCGGTAAGTATCTGTGGAGCATCTACCGGGTGACAACGCCGCAGTGCCAGCACTGCGAGGATCCTGGCGAACATACGTCGCTCCACAAGCTGGTGGAGTGCCCAGCGTGGGCGAGTCAATGCCGGGATCTCTTTGCGGTCCTGGGTGTGGATGTTCTCTCGCTGGAGACTATGGTAAGAGCCGGGGTGTCTGACGAGAGCAAGTGGCACGCCGCCGCCTCTTTCTGCGAGCAGGTAATGCGCGCCAAAGAGGCGGTGGAGAGGGAGCGGGAAAGAACCTTGCTCCCAGAGTTCCGCAGTCTACGGCGAGGACGGAGCAGACTTGTTTACGCCCGGGACTACCGACCTCCATGATCGGGGCCTGAGCGCTGGCCGAATCGCTGTCCGTACAGAAGCAGGCCAAGATGGAAAAGTGTCGTATGTGCCAACTCACCGTCGCGGGATAAAACCCGACCCCATAGTAGAGGCTGCGATGGTGGCCAAAGTCCGCCTGTAACCGTGTGGTTATCCTTTCGAGGGCTTTCGATTACGACACGCCCATCCCATGGTTGGCACCGATGGGGTGAGCCCGTGGGGGTTTACACAAGTTAAAAAAAGGTATAAGCTGTTAGCTTTATTCATAAACTACTCTAATCAAATTAAAAATGGAATTACAAGTACTTACCTGCTAAGAGTAAACTACCACTTTATTGGCTCGATGCTCAATATTTATATTTATAATTTTGATTTCTTCATCAAATTTTATAATGTTACTTAGTAATGAATTCAAAATGATGTTGCTTAATATACGAATACCTTCAGCTTAGACTTAAATATAATTGACCTAGGATTTAAGCCCGATTCCAAAGGAACATCTTTGAAATCTGATACTGATCGATTCTCGTATGTGAAAGATATAAAACTGTAAAAGAATATTTTGCTGTGAAATATTGTAACACACGATAAATATTCATGGAACGCGAGCTTTACTGCTCATGTCTGTTATTCTTGAAGAAAATTTTCATTTTTAAACGATCAAGGTAGAGACGTATTTTAAATATTTGTAAGTCAATTTAAGGCTACAAAAACTCCAGCAAGGACAATACGTGGTTAAGCTATGGCTAAGACTATATATAGCGAGTAACATAATATAGTACATATGTTGGAATTGATACATTGAAGTCTGTTATTTATATTAAAATAACAGATTTTTAATGATTCATACGTACATATATGATTATGATCATACGATCATAATCATAATATTTTTATTTTGTAGATCAGGTTAGTTATAAAGGTCTTATAATTTATGTTATGTGTATACATGATACTTATAACAAAAATACAATTTTTCATTTGATCCTCGCAAAGTGGGCGTTGCCGAGGCGGGCCCTCGTGGCAGCCCTTGGAGTGCCGTGTCCTTTTGCTCAGCGTCTTGCTCACAGCGATGGTGCGGAGCGTGAGTGTGTGGGCTGCCGCTGCCTCCTTCTGCAAGCAAGTAACGCTCGAGAAGGAGGTGGTGGAGCGGGTCCGCGAGAGACTCAGGTCTCTCCCAATCCGTAGAGCCGCAGAGCGGAGGCGGCTCAGACGCCGGAGGACGCTCCACGACCTAAGACCTCCATGAGCGCAGGCCTGGGGGTGACAGGTGGAGCTACATTAGCAGAAGCAGGCCGCGGCGGCGGTGCGTTGCGCGCCCTCCCTTTTTCCGGGGGCCCATCTCGAAACCGGAGATGGCCCTGGGTCAGCCGGGGTACGAGGGAAATGCCTTAGGGGCCCCTACCTTAAACCCCGGCGTTTGAAGATCCGAGATGGTGTGCGGTTTAAGTTGGTACAAGTCCGATATAACCACCCCGCTGGCCGGCGGGGGAGTAACCGAAGGGATTTCCGCACGAAAAAAAAGGGCTGAAACCTTCTTTTGCGCGGAACCCTTTTGTTCTCTGCGGCCATCCCTTCGGTTAATCCAACTTGACTAAAACCGCACGCCGTCTCGGGTCAAAAACCTGAATCCGCACGGATAAGTCGCGGGCACGGCTAGTATTAAGTATAATGCGAATTGGAATAGGTACATTTATTTTATATCCTAAACCTACAAAATTGTACTTTTATGTCAAATTCTGTACTTTCAAGATACACAACGAATAATATAACCCATAGAATTAACAGTTATACCAACCCTCGGAAAAAGGTTCAAAATATTTTTTGAACTTTTAAAGTAATTAGTATGTTAAGTTTTTCAATGGATCTAGTACGGTTAAAGGTCGCGGGTTCAAGTCCTGTCCTGGATGTTCACTTTTTCCAACCTAAATGTATTCAAGTTATTTTCTTACTGAAAACAAGAGTTGCCTACGTGGAGGTCGATAATATAATTTATAACTAATTGAATCAATTTGCGACGACCGACAGTTTGTTTGTTAGTTACTCAACCACTTTCTCTTTACTCAAGGGACAAACCCAAAATTGGCTTTAATTTGCTGTAGGTAGGTACATACAGGAAATAGCTTACATTACATAGATATATGCTAGCATTACAAAACACCTTGAAGAAGTCACAAGGCAACTGCAACACCAGGAACCAGGAATAGCTGAAGTCTTACGGAAGGACTGTTAGTTAGCATGGCTATCTGTAATAGGTAAGTTTGAAAGAACCTGCCTATGAAATTTGACACACCTATTATTAGGCACCTGTAATTAATACAACTTACTCTTTCGACTGTCACTTTCCTCAACTGAAGTCACAGATGGTTACTTCAATTGAATATAGAGTATCGGAGTTTAACTGCTGATTATTTTAAAGACATAGATACTAATAAATACAGGTGACATTGACATTGGAGAAATAAAGAAGGATGTTCATTTTTGCTCTGTCAAATCATAATAATCAATACTGTAGTTTAACCTCATAAATTAGCTCATACAATAGCGTTATTTAAACTATTTTTAAAAACAAACTTCGAATGAAATCGACATTTAGGAAAAAATTGATTGATTTTTATTGAAAATCAGTAATCATAGTCGGAACGGAACGCAACCATTATGTCAAAATGTTTCTAAACGTTCCATTATACGAGTAAATATAAATATATGACATGATACTTATTTATTAATTATGCATCCGTCTGTTGTAGCTTATCTCAAGCAGATTCCGCATGCTCATAATAGTCATGCGGCTTTTCCTGTATTCATCATATCAGCCGTAGGCAGTCCACTACTGAACATAGGCCTCCCCCATTGACTTCCATTTTGATCGGTCTGTAGCGGCCTGCATCCACCGAGTCCCTGCGCTCTTTATCAGGTCATCCGTCCACCTTGCGGGAGGCCTTTTCCTGTATTATTTCAGTATTATTTTTATAAATCAGAAATTATTATTATTTTTAGATGATGTAAATATAAGAGAAGACAATGATAGAATGTTCTACAAATTGTTATAATACTTCTTAATTTATATTCATTTTTGACTTAGTACGTAGTCATTTATCTTATACTAACTAAGATAAAAACTCATTCTTTGGTTATCACTGAATTCAAAGATTTGTAACCAAACCAAAACTTGAAAGCAAACTGCATGTCGAATTGTTTTAACGACGAGCTCAGGATAAATAAATATAAATTTCAGGAGTTAAACTTACCGACCTGGTTGGTCGGTAAGTTTTTACGACTTTTTGACGCTGCGCAGTCCGTTAGTAAAAGCACAGATAGATAAATGGTAGATGACATTTTCATACTACCTTAAAATACAATAATTTCCTGACTTACGATTTAAACTATTTCGATTTTATCATTTTAAAGCCGTTCATCAATTTCATCAATTCATAAAAATAATATCAGTATATACAACAAATAACAAAAAATAAATCACTGGCGCAACATCGCGTCCGAAACGTCGAGGTAAATATATACCATTATATATTTATTAACGCGATTAAGTCCCGTATAAACAATAATTATGTGTGAAAATCGTGTAAGTTTAAATCAATTAAATCAATAAATCACTGGCAGGTCACTTAATGTATTGAAAGTGATCATAGTTCTTCCTATTGTGTTATTTATATTCAGATGTGTGTAGGTTTCTATAATATAAATAGATTTTTGCGAAAATTCAATATCTAAAGGCGGAGCAGTACCTACTTAGAAACGTTTTAAGAAAGTATCTAGCAAATAATAGGAGTCTCCGGAGAATAATAAAAATAGGTCACTAAATTTAGAAATCAATTTAGTCTTATTTTAGGAAAATAGACGGTATCTGAATAATTTCGCAGGAACTTCAAAAGTGACATTTCCACTGTCTCACTTAGGTTTTCAATGCTGAAAACCAATCTGAAGAAAAGAATTGTAATCCGTTTTTTAAATCATTGGAGACTTATATTTCTGTTCAAAGTCTGTTATGTACATTTTGTAGTAAGAGATGTTGACTAATCAATCCTTCGTATAAGGAATTGTTTTTTTTAGGGTTTTGAAACAAATTGCTTCAAAGCCCTAGGTAATTAAGAAGTTCAAGTATTCGTTGGTTATGAATCGATACATTGCCCTTGGCTTCACCAAGCCAAGTTTAAAACTTCACCAAATTGTAAATAAATCCTTACTAATATATAAATGTGAAAGTAACTCTGTCTGTCTGTTACGCTTTCACGCCTAAACCACTGAACCGATTTTGCTGAAATTTGGTACAGGGGTAAATTAGACCTTGGGAAAGGTCATAGGCTATGTTTTGTCGCGATAACCGACATCTACGCGGGCGGAGCAGCGGGCAAAAGCTAGTAAATAATATCTGAGAAAACCTGCCCGAAAATGGATGTGCCATGTCATCTCTGGTATTACAATTTATTAAAATAGAAAATTAACAAAAATATACTGTATACATTATCTTAAAAACGATTTTCTTTGTTTTCAGGTAATCTTCGTAGATGTGAGAAATCAAATGGATTTTAGTGAGTGATATTTTATAATTATAAGTCACGTTGTACTTAGTTAAATTATGTATTATCTTATCTCTTTAACATTTGACTTGTGCATATAAATCGTTATCACCGTGCATATGAAGCTGTTCCGCAATACATTTCTAATAAGAACATGACATTGCATAGATTAAAGGCAAACGCGAGTGATGTATACAACATAACAGCATCTCCGGACTTCATTCATTAGTCCCCGTGTCCGTCTCTATCGCGTCTACTGTTGATAACTGTCTCCACGCGGATTCTGTAGGTATGTAAAAGAGCGAGTGCGTACGCCTCGGCAATCTTTATTCGACCTTTGTTGTCCATGTTTTCCTGCTTTGTTTATGCACCATGTACTGTTGCCACGATAGGTTAAATACAAAATTTATGCCTGACGCTCGCCTTTAAATCGTTTGTTTCCAATCCGTTTTATATACCTGTCCCTATATCATTATTGTCGAGTTAGTGACACTCAGATTAGTCACCCGCTAAATACTTTTCTTCTTGGAACGTTTGATTTCTATTCGGAAGCCGTATGTATCTGTTTAGTGTTCAGTGTAAAATATACAAAAGCAGGAAAATGTATGTTTATGTACAGTTGCAGAGTGATGTTGTGTTTTTATTATGCTGTTTATCAGTTTCGGATTGAGTCTGTGTGAGCATTGCGAGTAGAGTAGTGAGACTGTGTTATTATGAAGCGATGCGTGTGTGAGAGGTGCGGTGTCAGTGTGGGTGTTCCTGTATCGGCGCGAGGCGCGGCGGACGGCGGAGCGCGATCGGTCGGCGGCGCCAGTTGTATTCTGAGCGCCACGGGGCTGCCGCGCTCTTGACGCGTAGAGCCCTAGCTCGCGATCCCAATAACTTTGTGCACTGGAAACTTTTCAAAGCGATTCCGGACGGATCCGATGGTAGCGGCTTGCTTTCGTTTCAAATTTCGAGTCGTGTTGTAAAGTAAAACGTGCGAGAGATCATTGTTGTTGGTTTTTACGAGTCGGTCGGTCTATTTTTGAATATTCTCTAAACGCTTCACCGCGAAGTTTTCGAAACGCAGCCCGCCGAAGCCGGGTTAACGGCCGCTGTGTATGCAGCACGCCTGCATTACGTCTCTTGTGTTTTGTTGATGGATTTTTGTTGTTAACCTCCGCAGTTGTATCTGACAATCGTTATCTGTAAGTATGACCCCGGTTGATTTACATTACTAGCCTGGCTGTTTAATTCTAAACTATATCCGTCCAATCTAGTATAATTTGAATAATGTATTGACTATTGAATACGTATCCATTACTATGAAAAAATGTTTGCAATTCAAGTAAGCGACATTCATATTGACGCGCACACATCTCGGATCTATGTATTTGTATGTCATATAAGCACACATACTCGTTCATGCAACATCATTGTGGTGTCGGTCGGCATTTACTATTCTTGCATTTTAGTTGAAACAATATAACATTTTTTTCGTTAAGTTTGCATAATTGTATAAATACACTGCACGTCACTATAATACGGTCAAACAAGAGGCGCAAAATTTATATTATGGATCCAGGGCCACACATATTGAGTTTATTCCCTCCTACACTTCCCCTTTATCTTTATCATAAACGATATGAGTTAAGTGAATCATAGTTGTTTGGTCAAACGAGACTTGGTACTTTGACACTCATGCTAGCCTTCTTCAAGATGCTCTGTATTTTTAGCCCGTATTGTATAAGAGATGGGTGGAGGGAGACTTAAAGACCTAGCTAAGCCAACTTCATCTGCTAGTCCGTACACCTGCTGATTGACAGATACCGCTCTGGTGGCGTAGGCTTTCCTCTCGGGGTTGGCAGGTCAGATGGCAGTCGCTCCCATAAAAACCGTATAAGCCAAATCAAAATAAGGAGAAGTAGTAAGCGGACTCCGAGCTCCGAGGTGAAAGCTTTGGCTGCAACTGGGAACAAAGCCAAGATGATAATGGACTGTATTAGAAATTTCAAAATAAATCATCAACATTTGTGCAATGTATCATATATCATTAATTATAACGCGATATAGCATCATCGTCTGAGTGCCAATCCCGCTTGCATTCAAAACTTGCACCTTGGAACCCGGGGAACCCTACTAACATAAACAAATAATTTGAAATGATTGTAGAAAATTGAAGGTAGTAGTAGTAGGTACTAGTAGGTAACTTGCTTATAATATAAGTTAGCTACATATAAGCTTATGATGCTAAACCTATAAGTAACGATCCTCTTCAAACAGAACCGAAACCTCGCATGTGGTCTGTTGAGATAACACGCATAATACTTAAATTAATAAGGGTTTGGAGAATTTGTAACATTTTTGGGTAGATAGTTTATCTTAGAATGCAAAGCTGCCAGGCAATATCGCATTACCACTATGTCGGGTTTAAAATGATTACATTCATGCAATGGCTGTTGCTTTATGAGCAACCCAAAAACCCAAACTTTATGAGCAACAACATTATTTATTTCTCTCATTTCAATTTAAAGATTTACACAGGAAGATTCCCAATCAATAACTCTTTCGTGACGCTCTACATAACTCTTATTGAATTCGATTTAACCTTATTGGAGCATATGAAGCATAATACGTATTACAGATATTAGTTAATACGTTCTGATTTACAAAAACATTATCAAGATTTATGGTGTAACTGTAATCAGTTACACCATAAATCTTGATGACATATTGTCACGAGATATTTGAGCCACGTGATTTGGATGTGTAAATAATATATTTCTACTCTGCTTATATCTACGTTTTTGAATCAAAATCGGGGTAGGTACCGGTTCTTCGTTGCGGAGCGCGAGCGCGTGGGCCGCCGCCACCTCCTTCTGCGAGCATGTGATGCTCGCGAAGGAGATGGCGGAGCGCGCCCGGGAGAGATTTAGAACTCTCCCGGCCCGCCGAGCCCGCAACTTGCTCGCCGCGCGTCGCAGGCGACTCAGGCGCCGGAGGTCGCTTAACGACCTCCGTCCTCCATGAGCGCAGGCCTGGGGGTGGCAGGTAAGGCCGCCTGTCACCCCAGCAGTAGCAGGCCGGGACGGTGGGGCGACTAGCGCCCCTCCCCCAAACCGGGGCAAGACAGGGACACCGTGGTTCCCAAACCCGGGGGCCATCTCGAAACCGGAGATGGCCCAGGGTCAGTCGGGGTGCGAGGGATATGCTCTATGGGCAACCTTACACCCCGGCGTCTGTAGACCCGAGACGGCGTGCGGTTTTAGTCGGTTCAAGCCCGACATAACCGCCCCCGCTGGCCGGCGGGGGGGTATCCGAAGGGATTTCCGCATTTCCGGTTCTTCGTGTTTGCCACTTTTCAAAACATTTTATTGTCAGAGAGCAATCCAAAATGGCGAGATTGATATTAATGTCAATAACACCCTGAATTGAGTTACTACTTAAGAATTGCCTTTTTATTGATACTCTTCAGAATAGTATTATTAAAATCAATTATTATTAATAATATTGATATTATTAATAATAATTGATTATACAAATATACATTTATACATTTGTTGGATTCCATCACACATAAATCCGTTCAACTGGACTAAGTTTTCTCATTTTAATCAAGGAAATTCATTAACTACCTATAATGCGGCTACGCAGTTCAGTGCGCTTTAATCTCAATTCCTGAAGTAGCTGAAATCCATTTTATATCCATTCATTTATATGGTGCGATTACGTTTTCTCATCCAGCATTTGCAATTTGCACCTAACAGTCCACTCTTGACCGTAGAACGTAAATATTTAGGTTATAAATAAATAAGTGATCTCGTTAGGATTGAAAACATATTTTTTAGATTGTTAATATTATCATACGCTGTATTTTGGGGTAAAAATAGTTGGTATTTTTTGCACTAGTTGGGCCAACCCCCTGGCAAAAAATTTGTTAACTCACTCACACACAAATTCACTTTCATTAGAAAACTATTAACGGGATGGTTTTGATAATGTTTTCTTAGAAAGTAGGTACCTACTCCTGTTAGGGAAACTTGTGGAATTCAGAAGTTAAATTATTATTTTTGTTCACAAAGTATTACTACTTCTATTATTATAAGCAAAGATCCATTGACTTTTGACAATATTGAACAACTTTGAAATATAAAAAATATTATCTCTCAAATTGGAGAATTTGTAACAGTGGTGGTGAAAAATAAACAGTATGAGACGAGAAACATTTTTGAATTAAAAATAACGAACTCTGAAGAGGGAAACAGGAACGGTGTTGTTTTTATCCTTCGTCACTTATCGTGTAATCTAACATTTCCGCTTAAGGTCGGTTTTTTTTAAATTACAAATACGCATTTGTTATATAATTTGCATTTTATTAAACATGAAGGTGTTTCTTTAATTTTTATGTAAGACCCAGTAGGTTACATCTATACTTTTATAAAGTTGTAAATCAATTGTTTCTGTACATTGGAGATACTGAAAAAGAAAATACTTTGGTTGTGCTTAAAAAAGCGGCGATAGCCCAGTTGTGTACGTAACGGACTGCCGAGACGAAGTCTCGAGTTCGATCCCCAGTCGCCCCGGGCACATACCACTGACTTTTCGTAGTTATGTGTATTAAAACTGTTTATTATAGCTCACTTAGGCGTGAAGTTATGTACGTATGTGTTAAATGAACGATTGGAAACCAAAAATTTTGGAATTCTTGTCTGTTTGTTCGCGATGGATGTAAAAACTTCTGAACTAATTTTGATGCGGTTTTTACTATGGGAAGGTCTTGTTCAGACTTGCAATCTGCTATATGTTTAATTGCAATTGGTTAAGTAAAACCGTAGATATGACCAAAACCGATGACCGACCTCCGCGCGGGCAGAGCCGCGGGCATCAACTAGTAATAAATACAAACATACATACATTTGAAGAGTTCAGACATAAAGAGATAAGTAGTAATAAGAAATATTCATATGGTTTTTAAAATTTTAAAACTACCAATAAATAGTATGTAACTCCAGGCATTATATTATTCATGAGTTCTTGACATAAGACATTACCGTTTAACCGATGACGTTCTGCATTTAACTATCTAAATATTGCGCCAGTACGTAGGTATGTACATGTGTACTAACCTAAACAATTCCATTCTAACGCGTACTGTTTTGCGGTTTATCTATCGTGTACAGTGGCACACAGACATGCGCAAGTACATGCAAACATTAAACTCGGCCACGTCACGATGGACCCTGCCTCCCTTAGAGGTCATCCGTGTCAAAGATATTGTCTAGAGTTCTCTCAATGGACTGATTGGTAAACGTAACGAAATTAATAATCGAATTAGATAAATTGTACCTACACCGTGTAATATTGAGAGGTCATTTATTATAGATTAAATTGCAGCATTTTGTTCAAGAGTATGATAATCAAATTACCTGAAGATGACGCGAACTTTACCTAGTCATTGAAATTAAACTACTTCTACTGAATTATATCACAAAATAAAACACTAAACAGATAATAGAAAAGCAAGTTAATCCTGCATATACTGAATTTTTTTCCCCCCTGAAATTGTTACTTAGTATCCTCCAGATGACATCTCCAACAAAGATAAAGTTAAATGCCTAGTCAAGTCAGTGTTGAAGATGATGTGGGAATGGTACTCGAACCCGAAAATTCTCGATAGTGAGTCTCTGACGAAAATGAACATCAAATTTGAATCATTTTTTCGAACAGCATGATGACAACGTTGACTCTATGAATTCGATCGAACAATGCCCTGAGTGATGCTTTGGTCAAAAAATATAGAGTGGATGGGTTAGGCGATTGCCCGCCGGGAGATTCATCTCAAGCATTCTGATGATTGTATCAGGAAAAGATTGCAGCGTAAATAGAAATAAATTCGAGAGATCAAGTGTTTGAACGTTTTTCAGTACTCTTTTCTTTACTGCCATCGTTTCTCACTCTTAAGCACACGTCATAATAGAAAGAGTGCTACAACTGCAGAATATTTATCTTTTCTAATTTTTTTTAACACTTTCTATCTCATAGAAGAGGACTGAAATTTTTATTTTGTATGGTTCATCTAACATTACCTTTGTTTTTTATTCGTGCGGAAATCCCTTCGGATACCCCCCCGCCGGACAGCGGGGGCGGTTATGTCGGGCTTGAACCGACTAAAACCGCACGCCGTCTCGGGTCTACAGACGCCGGGGTGTAAGGTTGCCCATAGAGCATATCCTTCGCACCCCGACTGACACTGGGCCATCTCCGGTTTCGAGATGGCCCCCTTTTATTTTATTTTTTTCTCGGGTTTGGGAACCACGGTGTCCCCGTCTTGCCCCGGTTTGGGGGAGGGGCGCTAGTCGCCCCACCGTCCCGGCCTGCTTCTGCTGGGGTGACAGGCGGCCTCACCCGCCACCCCCAGGCCTGCGCTCATGGAGGACGGAGGTCGTTAAGTGACCTCCGGCGCCTGAGTCGCCTGCGACGCGCGGCGAGCAAGTTGCGGGCTCGGCGGGCCGGGAGAGTTCTAAATCTCTCCCGGGCGCGCTCTGCTATCATCTAACATTAAACACAAAAGACACAATTACATTGCCTAACTACATTAAACCTTAAATCTGTTTGTGTGATGTGATGAAGCATCTAGATTCCAAAGTTTATCCTCGTATTCGCATTCAAATGTTATTACTACGTTTCTCTTAACTTACTGCAATATATTTAAAGCAATCGTGAAATCGTCTGCATCGATGATGACAAGAGATACTCTACGTAGCGGAATAATTAGACGTTTCAGCGATAGAAAACTATATCTCGCTGCAACCTAATTTAGCATATTATGAATTTTTTTATTCATCTCTTGATCTATTTTTATATCAATAAGGATTAATCAGGAGTTGGGTAAGAAGATCCGCAATTACGATCATTGTTCGCTGTTATATCTAGAGCATATTATTTGTAAGGCTACGGAAAATTTAATCTGGGTATTATATAATAATGATAAATACATTTGATTATAATAGGGGTAGAATGGGAATATAATTACCAGACTGTCCTTCAATTCATTACAATTATACTGTCGTAACTTTGTATAAATTTGGGTAAGCCTTTCAATCAATACAATCCGTATCTTAATAAAGTGCTGCGAGTGTAATTATAAATGAATTTACTCCTGTTTGTTCAATAACACAAACAAATTAATGTTTATAGGTAAAGTCTTTCGGTTAACACGTTCATGCATCATGTTAATTAATGTAACTACACAGCAGTGCCGAAGGGTGGAAATTTTTCAAAGGTTATTAAGAAAAAAAAAACCAGTATCAATTAATAGTGTCGCTAATAAGGAACGAATTCTATCAGTTCTGGGCAGTAACAACATATGGTAAACTTAAGGACTATCGCGGTTTATTTGATGTTATTTTATATTTTACATTGATCCCGACGTTTCGGTTGCTTTTCAGCAGCCATGGTCACGGAGAGACCGTGACTATGGCTAACATGGCTAAACCGCGATAGAATCCGTTAAAAATAGTTTTATTTCAATGTGTAACATTCGCGTAAACATCCGAGAGTATCACAAAGATCTCATTTTTAAACAAAAACACACTTTTAAACACAACATTTTTAAAAATAACTTTTTAGGAAAGTTAACGTAACTTTAATTAAACGCCTCATAGATACTGTAGTTTCGTTTAGCCTATATATCTATTTTAAAATAGTTTATAAAAATTGGTCACTGCCGAACTCATGCAATCTTAAACAACTACTTATACGTTTTGCAGTTTAAACATGTTTCCTAGCTGAATTTAAAAATGTATGTATCTTAAGTCAAACAAATAAATATTTGCTATCCCTTATTTTCATACACTATAAATCATATCATATATAAAATCATCGAATCCATATGGATGGATGGATATGGCCATATAGATGGCTGAGTTTAACCCGAAACTGCACCGATGAAGATAAGAGGTCATAAATAATAAAAAAATAAAAATACCCGTCCGCTGCTGGTAAGACAAACAAGTTTGATAGCAGGCGGTACCCATTTGCAAATCACAAACCGAAAAGCCTGCCACAAAACAAACGAAAACTGAACTACAAAGGCTCCGCGTATTGTAAGTTGCGTAATAATTCCTCATTCCAAAATACATTCAAACATATAATTTCAATGTATTTTCGACATCACCTTTTAAAGTTCTTAATTTTGATACCCTACTCGAAAAGTTTGAGTGAATTTTTTTTTTTGTTTTTATACATTTTAGCACCAAAAAAACACATTTAATACAAAAATCACATGGTTCACATTTAATGTACCCTATGACACTTGGAAGATAATCGCTTTTAAGACCTCATTCATTGATATCCGTGCAGCGGCTTGGAAGATATGAGGTAATAAATAATATTGGGGTGTGTGTTGGGTAACCTCCTCGAGTGTCGCTCCGATTCCGATCCCGCTGCAGTCCGGAGGGAACGGAATCGGAGCGGCCGGTACACCCTGGGCGGCGGTCAATGGCTTCCCCT
Organism: Cybosia mesomella; assembly: GCA_946251805.1. Taxonomy (NCBI): domain Eukaryota; kingdom Metazoa; phylum Arthropoda; class Insecta; order Lepidoptera; family Erebidae; genus Cybosia; species Cybosia mesomella. The sequence continues at coordinate 10,999,170 of OX276406.1, forward strand.
TCACCCCTTCATAGGGTTGGCATTGATCGTCGGCCAATACCCAACGTGGCGGGAACACATCGCTCTCCGTACTCCTCTGCTTTCAGAGGAGACAGGATGAGCGATGCTGTTAGTGGTGAGATGGCCCAGGGTCAGCCGGGGTGCGAGGGATATGCTCTATGGGTAACCTTACACCCCGGCGTCTGAAGACCCGAGACGGCGTGCGGTTTTGGTCGGTGCAAGCCCGACATAACCGCCCCCGCTAGCCGGCGGGGGGGTATCCGAAGGGATTTCCGCACGATAAAAAAAAAAAAAAAAAAAAAAGGTAATAAAGAATATTACATGCATACAAGATACGCGGCAAAAACATAACCCTTCTCTGGCAGTCTCATAAAAAGGATAGAAACATGTTTTTACGTAGTACTTATGAGTGAGAAAAAGGTCCCATTTAAAGCCAGCGTCATTTGGGCGAATTTAAACATTTAGTGGTCTACATTTCTATCAGATGCTTGACCACCTCGCTGCGAATGAAATTTTGTAGGTAAGAATTCCATTTGTAACTTGGCAATTGCTATGCTATAATTTTAGAGAAGGCGTTTGTTATAATTTCATGTTTAGTTGATTGGTCTGCAAATATAATGACAGTTAGATAAAGTATTACGTATATTATTTATGTAACTGTCTCTGCCATCTTTGCAAAGATGAGCCGGAAGAAATCGGCTTATAGGGACCCTCGCCACTGGTACACGGTTTGTAGCTAAATATACATAGAGAATTTTCAAACCCTATGCTCAGATTAATTTAAACACTATTTCTAAAGATTTAGATCGTAAAAAGAGAACATCTAGAACGGGACTTGAACCCGCGACCAGTCCCTTACAGGGGGAATGCTCTTTAGAAAAAGTAAGCGTACAAAATACTTAAAAATTTAATTGAATTAAACACTATTACTAACTCTAAACTATTAAAATGTTAAAAACAGTATTCAAGCATATTTTACAATTCCAAATGGTAACAATACACAGCCAGCAGACATTAAGTATTCGGTATTAGGAGCCCTGTTGTGCAAGATGTACATAAATACAAATCATTGTCGATTGTCAAAATACCGACAATGTAAACAAATTATATGATGATGATTAAGATAGTGACATCAGTGAACCATAGAATGACTGAGCTTGTACAGAACAATAAAATCTTAAAAGGAATTTTCGCCAAGTAGCTATTAAGGAAGAATAGACGGAAAGTCTCCGGACTATTGAAGACAACGTAACACGAATGATTATTGCCAATTTGGCTTCAACTCGGTTTAATTGATAGAGCCATTAACTATTATAAGGAACATCTTGGTAAATATTGATAAAGATAGTATTATTTGCGAAATTTCGAGGTGAATATTAGTTTGATGATCCTGCTATTGGCCTAAGTGATTTTTTATGACTATGGCGCTTGAAATGGCGATTATTTGTTTAATCGCAAGATTAATGTCCTGGAGAAGGTATATTATGGTAATTTAGGGCACGCCGCAATAGCGGCGGTAAGGCCCATCATGGAGGTTTGGCTAGAGAGGCGACACGGAAGCCTCTCGTACCGACTGATGCAGGTGATCTCCGGGAAGGGGTGCTTCGGGGACCACCTGCATCGGATCAGGAAGGAGCCAACGCCTGAGTGTCATCACTGTGACGCGAGCGAGGACTCAGGGCTGCACACGCTGGCGGACTGTCCGGCGTGGGAGGCGCCGAGGCGTGACCTCGTGGCAGCCATCGGGGTGGGAGTCCTCTCGCTCGGCAGCATGATTGCGGCAATGGTGCGGAGCGCGAGCGCGTGGGCCGCCGCCACCTCCTTCTGCGAACATGTGATGCTCGCGAAGGAGATGGCGGAGCGCGCCCGGGAGAGGTTCAGAACTCTCCCGGCTCGCCGAGCCCGCAACATGCTCGCCGCGCGTCGCAGGCGACTCAGGCGCCGGAGGTCGCTCAACGACCTCCGTCCTCCATGAGCACAGGCCTGGGGGTGGCAGGTGAGGTCGCCAGTCACCCCAGCAGAAGCAGGCCGGGACGGTGGGGCGACTAGCGCCCCTCCCCCAAACCGGGGCAAGACGGGGACACCGTGGTTCCCAAACCCGAGGGGGCCATCTCGAAACCGGAGATGGCCCAGGGTCAGTCGGGGTGCGAAGGATATGCTCTATGGGCAAACTTACACCCCGGCGTCTGCAGACCCGAGACGGCGTGCGGTTTTAGTCGGTTCAAGCCCGACATAACCGCCCCCGCTGGCCGGCGGGGGGGTATCCGAAGGGATTTTCGCACGAAAAAAAAAAGGTATAATAAGGTAAAAGTAAAATAAAATAAGGTCTTGATGTGTTTTTTAAAAACTTCCAAATGACTTCAATGCTTATGTAAGTAGTGGCTCCTTGTCGGCAGAGTATTCCGTGGAATTTAAAACTACGACTTTTCTATTACAAGCCCGATTTCTTTGATAATGAGTTTTTTATCATACCAACTACGAGAGTTCACTTACGAGTGTAACCATTCTCCAAAAACTTATGCATCCCTTGCAGTTTTCTCCTGTGGCAACTGGTTATGAATATCAGTTGCCAATGTGGCCGGAGGGCATTCTTCCTCCCCGTGTCATTTGTACTACTTCTACTACTACTTTCCTTCTTTTGTAGTAATTGTATTAAGTAATTGCGCGCAAGTCACAGTGAATAGAAACATTCACTGTGACTAACAACAAAAAATTGATACTTGAAACCAAAGCTTGTGATAATTTCTGTCAAGCCATTTTTAATTAATTGAAAAAATCCTGTGACTGTATGTATGTGTCCGTTTCTCGCCTCTCGCACATAAAGCATTATCAGTTGGCTTGTCATGTTATTGCTTTATACAATGCATCAAGAGAGGACCACCCGCGAAGACGCCATAGACGTTCAAGATGGCTAGTATAAATATTATGTTCCTTTAACTGTTATAGTCAAGACTTATATAGATACAATGTAATAGAGTTCAAATAAGGGATAATAGATACAAAATGGTTGCCGTGACCTAAAACAAATTTTATTTCATTGTGAACTTATGGCATCAGCAAAGGATAACCCTGAACAAATTGCGATTCAAATGATGAATGTTTGATGGTAATCTGAACTTCCTCAGTTGGCAATTTGCTTGATACTCGTAGGACTATCAGGAACCTGACTGAACCTCCCAAACTCTTTGTGATGATATCGCGTAATATTATAAAATGCATTATATTGTCTGAATATTCTTTGCTTTACCAATGACCCTTTATTAATTCCTTTATTAATCTACATCATAATATGAATTTATTTTTCTTTTTTCGATGTCAAAAATATACCGAATGGTACACTTTCACGGAGTAAAGAAAGATAAGATTTTCTTACTCCGTGTACTCTTTTACTTTCTGGATTAAGAAATCATCTTTTTACAAGGAGGCCCTCTTGGGCCGGTTACTTTCAGTTTAGCAATTCAACCTAATATTCGGAAGGTAAATTCTGAAATACCTAGACGCTGAGAGTTTAGGGGGTGATTCTGAGATTGTTTCACAAGGTTTCACTTACATAAAAAATAAATTTATTTCAATTGTTTTAGAGTTCAATGCAAATATATGTAAAACAATTTTGAATGATGATTTGGAAAATATTTCGAATACTGCAAACTTTAATCTTTTAGCGCCCAACATCAAAATTATTATTGAAAAAGATTATCTTTGCCTCCTTGGATCCCCAATCTTGGCGGATGCCTACAGCTCCTTTATAGAGGAGAGACCGGACGGTATGTCATTGATGCCTAGAAAATGAGTAGGACTCTGGTGTAGGATGCAACATATGTCGTCACCATTGCTCCTACTCATATAGGCAGTACTGCTGGCTATGCAAGTGCTGCTGCTGCTTCTGCAGAGATTCTCAAATGATGCAAATACTCGAATCTCATCAATTTCGAATTTGTGCCGTTTGGAGTCGAAAAGTTAGGGCCAGTGCTCGCAAGCACTGGCCCTAACTTCTGGGAGATTGCGAAACGTATGATCGACGCTTTTTATGACCAAAAGGCTGGCGTGCGGCACGTTACCACAAGAGGCATGCGATACGGTGGAATGCTATGATGCATTTTAGGTAAAATTTTCTTAGAGTTATTTATTAGATATTTAAAGAATTTATTACTTAGAGAAATAGTTGTACATGATTATTTAAGTTATATGCAAACGTATTTACCGAAATAAATTAGTTTTGTATCTATACTATCTATACCAATGCTTTTATATAGACATATTACCAAGGACTTTTGTTGCTGTATGGCGTCCAAATAATACAATATTTTTTAAAGTCAAAATTCTTTATATATTTAGGTCATAAGTTCCAGTATTGAGGTTGACAAACGAATGTTTAGTGGTTTGCCTCCTCTACTCTGTGTGAATTTACTTATTTACTGCAGTTGCAGTGAATAAGTTAATTCTAAAAACAAGGCGTTAAGGATTATAGTCGTATAACCTCAACTATTTTAACCAGTTCCCTATTAATTACTGTGAGTAACGGTATAATCATCTGCTCCATCTCGTAACACAGTTCTAAGTATCAGTTCGTAGAAGGTGCTCTGAAGAAGATACTTTGACGACCCTAAAAACCGAGTAGTTTTCTAGAATCGTTTACTATCTAAGGATATCTAAGGCATCATATACAACTCTATATATTATGAACATATCAGAAGTATTTTAAACATCTGTCACATAAGCATTGTTCTTTTAATTGTAGTCCACAAACATTAGTTATCAATTAATAATGATTATCTTTAAAACTTTCCCTTGTTACAAACACGTTTTGCCATTGCGTTTTCTATTTAATAGTGTAGAAAAACATATAATAGTACATAAAACACGTGAATAGTAAAATGTAGAGTCACGCAATATCGTGTAAATTCCAATATTACTCGTAAATTTTCCACTACTAAGTAATTGTTAACTTATAGGGCGTGGAGACAGTCAATATATATTACGATCCAATATCGTGATCCAGTGTAAGGACCAATCGCGTTTACGCATCAATAATATCGTGTTTACACATCTATATTAACAATTTTATTTTTTGGCAGGATCGCGATTTATATTTATTACCGCGCCCCCCAGAAATAATAATACGTAGAATTATGATACGTATTAAGAGCGTGAGGCGCCATTCCGCAATGACTTACATAGTTCTATTTTGCACGACACATACACGGTTCAGTCTGCGACGAATCGCCGCGCTGTATCGAATGAATGAATTGTCAATAAACTGGTTAATTGCTGCGTTTCGAACTGTAGTAACAGATCAGGGAACGGTGGTTGTTAATCTAAATCCTACTAATATTATAAACGCGAAAGTTTGTAAGTATGAATGGATGGATGGCTGTTTGTAACTCTTTCACGCAAAAACGGCTGAATGGATCTGACTGAAATTTGGCATAAGGATAGATTATAGTCCGGAATAACACATAGGCTAGTTTTTATCCCGGGAATAGGTTCCCATGGGTTGCGGAAACGGGATCAGAATTCTACGCGGGCGGAGCCGCGGGCAACAGCTAGTAAAAAATAAAACATTAAATGATTTAATCCTTCGAGCCTTTTCCCAACTCAGTTGGGGTCGGCTTTTCAGTCTAAATTTGAAATGGCTGAACTTTGATATTTTCCGTGAATTGACTGTCATCTGACCTCCACAATCCACTTTTGATGTGATATAGAAATTTTGTAGTTAGACCAGTTATCGAACTTTTTAGGCCTTTAACGCCTGTCACAGATGTTCGTATGTCAACCGAGATCGACGGCTTAACGTGCTCTCCGAGGCACGGAGTGGTCTCAGATGTGTCAGAAGAATGGTGACCCATCCTAAGACTGCCTTGGCTAGTGTTGCTTAACCTTGCAATGTATTAACCTTCTCGGTTGCTACTTAGTTAAATGTTAACAACAAATAAAACATTAAATATGAGCACAAATTCATAAACGCCACCGAATTTAGTGATTATCGAATATTTCGATAAGCATGTTAAACTTCGATATAGGTAAACAGCACTATTGAGAAGCCGCAATGAATTAAATCATTAAACAATATTTTCACACTCACGACTGCGGCGTTTTGCCGCTGCTCGGAGTCGCGACTCAGTGATGTACCCATATGTTTATTGTTTCATCGCTACTGATATACCTAAGTCATAGTCAACCAATTTAGCTGCCCACATTTTGAGTAAAGTAATTTATCGTATGGTATATTAGTATTATAAATCTGGGGCATTTGTGTAAGGTGCCCTTTTTTTTCGTGCGGACATCCCCACGGATACCTCCCCGCCAGAGGGTGCGGTTATGTCGGACTTGAACCGACTAGAACCCCACGACATCTCGGGTCTTCAATCGCCGGGGTGTAAGGTTGCCCATAAAGCATAGTCAAAGTCAAAGTCAAAGTCTTTATTTTTCAAAATAGTGATTAACGTAATTACATCTTTTTGACGTCAAAATCTGCTTAAAACTAAGTTTACCACCGCTTCCTAGGCCCTAGTGGAGAAGAAACGGCGCAACAAACTCCACTGCGGCATTTTCGAGACGTCATATTATAAATAGTGATTTCTTAAGACTAAATATGGACGAATGTACATTTTTGTCTCGTGTCAAGATAAATAAAGGTATATAAAAAAAACAAAAGTTAAAATAAAAATTTAACCTAAGTTAAACGTTAAAATAATTTAAAAAAGTTAAAATATGGTAAAAAAAAAAAAAGGTTGCCTACTACAATATTATGCTATAGTTGTAGCATTAAGAGGGGCCTGCACCATGCTCAAGCCAGACATTTTTGTCTTTAAGGTAATCATCTGTCCTATAGTATGCTTTTTTACATAAGGTGGTCTTAACAAAGGTTTTAAATTTATTGTCAGGCATACCAAGGACCGATTCAGGTAATTTATTATAAAAGCGTATACCTTCCCCCCTAAAAGAATCACTAACTTTGCTTAGCCGATAACATGGAAGGATCAGTTTATTTTTATTGCGCAGATTTCTGTCACTTACTTTTGTAAAATTGGAAATATTTTTCCTGACATACAGTATGTTCTCGAATATATATTGGGAAGCTACAGTTAAAATATTAATATTTTTGAATCGTTCCCTAAGAGAATCTCTCTTACCTAAACAATAAATGGCACGAATTGCCCTTTTTTGTAATATAAAGATAGTTTCTAAATCTGCTGCATTCCCCCAAAGTAGTATTCCATAGGACATCAGACTATGGAAGTAACTAAAGTATACCAGCCTAGCAGTAGATTCATCTGTCAACCGCCTAATCTGTCTGACAGCGTAAGCAGCAGAGCTGAGTTTATTGGCCAAAATAGTGATATGGTCACCCCATTGCAATTTCGAATCCATTGTAATTCCTAGAAAGGTAGTGCTATTTACAAATTCCAACCTTTGCCCCCCCAGCATATCCCTTGCACCCCGACTGACCCTGGGCCGTCTCCGTTTTCGAAACTGAAGCACGAACAATTCAATTTAATTTTTAAGCAATTAATATGCTTACTTTTCCTATGAAGCCACCTAGACACGTCCCAGATATTCGAAACTTTCCGATATATTATATACGTCTCAATGCGACGCTGGAACCATCTACCGTAATTCTTGCGAACTACGGAAACAATGAATGACTTTACAATCATTTTAAAACATTGTTTCTTAATTACTTCGCCACATTAATTCAATTAAATCGTTCATCTTTCTAATTCTATATATTTAAATAAAGAATCTAAAAAGAAGAAGAAATCCTAATATAATCTACCTTAACAAAAAAGATTTAGATTTTTCAAAGTGACCGCAAACTTTTTTTGATGTGTAAAACTCAATATAATACTATAACATAACATAACTTCTTCTTAACTTCACGCCTGTATCCCCGAAGGGGTAGGCAGAGGTGTATTGCACACCCACGATTCGCCAGTGATGTTAGGGTCCCAATATAATAGGGGCGAGCCTATTGCCATCCACCGGGCACATTACTAAGCGAACAATAATCAACATTTTTAATACACACATAACTACGAACAGTTAGAGGTGTGTGCCCGTGGCGACTGGGGATCGAACTCGAGACCTCGTCTCGGCAGTCCGTTACGTACACCACTGGGCTATCGCACTATATCGTGTATAAAACCGCAGATTCCAGGTACACATGCATGCAGCACTTTTTAATATATATACAAATGAACAGCCTATAACCATAAGTACAAAACACTTCCTATACGAGGATGACCTGGCGCTGGCTGCTCAAACACCTAGTTTTGATGAGACTGACTAAACTAGGGACAGCATTGGAAAGTTTCGACTGATACTACGAACGCATGCAGATGCAAAACAAAATGCAAACAATGCAAATTTGCGGATGCAAAACGTCCCCTTAAATGTACATGGCGAGGTGTCGAGATTGAGCACTGCCTGGAGCCGCACTACCTTGGTTTTACCCTCGACCGGACTCTCACATATAAAGCCCACTGCCTCTGCCATAAGCAAACAGTAGCGAGCACGAACAACTTAGTTCGACGCTTAACATCTACGTCCTGGGGGGCAGCCCACATGTTGTCAGGACAACTAGCCTCGCACTTTCCTTCTCGGCGGGCAAATTCGCGTGCTCAGTATGGCACCGATCTGCCCATGCGAAGGAGATTGATCCTGCACTAAATGACACATACCAAATAGTAACAGGTTGTCTCAAGCCTACCCCCCTGAACAAATTGTACCCACTTACCGGTATCGCTCCAAAAAGTGTACGGCGGCACGTTGCTTATGGGATCAAGAAGAGAAAGCAGAAGACTGGTGCACGTCACGCATTCTATCGACATGGCATACCCTATTCGCGTCTCAAGAGCAAAAAAAGCTTCCAGCGGTCCACTGTTGCCGTGGAGGGCACGCCTGAAAGTGCTCGGTGCTGGAGGTACGGAAAATTTTCCGCCTCCAGATTACATCCAGCCCGCTGAAATCTTACCTCCTGGGCATGGGCTGCAGTCCTGGAAGCCCCTTAATAGATTATGGTCCCAGGTCGGCTGCTGCAGGGCAAATCGGGTAAAATGGGGCTAACTGTGGTGCACCCCTACAAACAATCTACCACCTACTGTCGGGCCCACTGTGCCCCAACACCTGCACAATCGAAGACCTGAACGGAGCAATTGCCATCGACACGATGCAGAAGATTCTGTATTATGACCCTTTTAAATTCCAAGCAATCTGCAAACCAAAAGACGGAATGCATGTCAACACCAAATCAAATGAGCGATATGTTACAATTTACGTCATCCAACCTCCGTTGTGCTTCCAAAAGATATGCGCGTAATCTTTGCTTGAAGGTTGTTTTTGATTTGTTGGACCGCAACGGCGGGGGAAGGGTGTTCCATATTTTGGAGGCTGAATAGCGGCAAATACTACTAAACGATGCGGTTCTGGGCATCTGTATCGAGAGTTGCTGCGTGCATTAGCTTCTAGTGCATTCCCTTCTGCTAGTGTTACCCAGCGGAGTTTCTTATATAAGTACTGCGGTTCTGCAAATCTAATTAAGCCGAAAAGAAGCCATGCCAAGTACATCTTTTGTCTAATTTTCACGTTGAGCAACTAATGCTTACTGCGATATGATGTGACTTGCCCTCTAAAGGGGCGTCAATTGATTATGTGAGGCGTTTAGGGGGGCCATTCTCACGTGGGGGAGAGGGTCTCGACAAATCTCACGTAATATTTTTTTCTGCAAGAAATATCGTAAAATTGTATGAATTTAACTTGCTTACATACGGTGCGATGTGAAGATCATTCATAAACAAATAATGCCAACCTTTCATGATAAAGATACGACGCACTAATAATTTTCGGTAAAAAATTCTCCTGAAACAAAATTACGAGGTTTACTTATTTATCTCACGATGTGAGATGGGGGGGGGGGGGAGAAATATCGCTAAAATTACCTCACGTAATCAATGGAGTGGTATCCAGAAACAGAACCGCGTACATGCATTTTGTATCCGCTGAATAAGCTGGTTCGTTCTCGCTAGCAGACGCGGGCATAGTTGAACCTAGACAGCACTAGAGCCTCAACCAGTTGCACCCTTAGTTCTTCCGAAAGGTACGGTATCATTATATATATAACTTTGATTCGGTAGAAACAGTTCCGGCCGAATCCGCTATACTTTCAAACCTCAGGTTAGAGACTACACTCCAAGCCAGGTTACGAGTTTCAGCAACTCGGTCTATGTATGCCTAATGCCTCAAGTTAAATTTCTGAATAAAATTATTGTTGTTAATTCAAGAGGTACCTACACATTTACAATACTTACGTTTGAATATAATATAAGTACAGTGAAGATCCGATTAAGTATTGTAGCCAAGAGTCATTCGGATAATTGCAAATCCGGTTATTTGGATATGTGGTTTTTTTTTAATATTGGCAACTCCAGCAAGAAAACTTTCACTGATCGCTAATGGTTATTTTTTTGTGGATACGTCGTTAGATAGTCTCTACCACCGAAGTGCTGATGTCCAGCATATTTTGGAATGCCTCTTTATGACTGTAGTAACAATTAATACCAACCAAATTTGCTTAAACAAAGAGCGCAGGGACTCCCTACATAACCGCCCTCGCATATCCGAAGGGATTTCCGCACGAAAAAAAATGTGACTCGGTGGATGCAGGCCACTACAGACCGGTCAAAATGGAAGTCGATGGGGGAACCCTATGTTCAGCAGTGGACTTCCTACGGCTGATATGATGATGATGATGATGAAATTTGCTTGTTGACAATCTGGATAATCGCAAATTCGTATAACTGAGGTCTAGGTTACAATAGTCTCCATAGTGATACAATTTTAACGAACATACAGTTGCGTTGTACTCAAGGAAATCTGGTTGGCATAAATTGAATTCCTCGTTGGAACTATGCCGAGGTGTGTTTGCCGGTCTGTTTTCACTATAAAGTCTGCCGCTATCTCATCTATGGCGTATATCTGGCGCCTCTTAATTGCTTCAGACTAATAATTATTATCAGTTCGCGTGCGGCGCCCCGCCCTCTCCTCTCGACTACTGGCTACGCAATAACTTTGTGTGTTGCACACAAACAAACTCTCTAAACACGTGCTGGGTGGCCACGGTTTCGCCATTATATTTCTCATCGAGAAAACATCCACAGGATTAGTTTACAGTTACAATCGAGTTGGTACAATTTTCTTCGAAGACACCTGATTCAGTTGAAGTGGGTATGTATCACGTGAAGGCACTTATTATATATTATTAACATACGACATCTGACACACTTGTTCACGTTCTTCGAACACGTTGGGCGTTGAATACATACCTGTAAATATCTATTTGTGCTTGAAGTTGCAAACATATGGTTACTTACCTACAAAACTGTGCTTACTGTGACTGTGTTTTACTGAATTAAGTAAAAAGGTCTATCTAAATGTCATCAAAATTTGATGCACCCTTCCCGAACAAGAACGTGAGAAATTTTGTATTTAGTCATAGGTTCCTGTATAGGGAAAAAATGCCGTTACACAAGGCGTAGCCCACGTGAACTAGACTAGGTATGTGTTAATCAAACTTGCAACTGTTGAATAATAATTAACTAACAAAATATACACCATACCCACTCATAAACTTTATCAGTTATTATAATATTAGTAGAATAAACATTTCTTAATTTTACAAACTTAATAAAGATTAGGTTATCACACCTGCCACATGACTCGTCATATTTATATTATAATCTACGTTATAGTCGCATGTTTGGGGTACATGTGGGGCAGTTTGAACAACGCGTCTCTTTTTCTTAGTTCTTGCTTTGCAGAAGCGATAGCAGGCCTAGTAAGTAACTGGATCCTCTAGGAGTGGAGGTCTGGTGCAGGATCCGTATCAGCCCGACATGTAACACCAGTAATGGACGAAAACAAGAGCTCTTCAGGGCCGCAAGAAAGAAAACTGTTATAAAATAATAGTATAGCGTGAATGACATTTGTACGGTTAATCGATCTGAGAAGACACCACTCTACTGTTTAATGCACATTTCTCAAAACTCCTGAAAGACAAAATCTCAGAAATGGCGTCCAAAACTTCTCCTGTCAAGTTTTGGTCACCCTTTCTGGACATTGTGAGAGAAATCCGTCCTGTGGCTAAAATACCATTGATACCATGGATGTAGTGAGTTTTACTTCGACATAACCACTTCGTCGAGTCCGGAGGTTTCATACGAAAAAGTCAAGAAAAAATATATTTATTTATGGTACATGCATTTAAACTGGAAACCGAACGCTAAATGGAACCGCGCGAATACGCTATAACAAAAAGAAGAACAAAATAGTTAAATTTTCTCTCCATTTTCATATATTGCATTGTTCACTCAAACTCAACTTCTAGAGGAAGTAGTAAAATATTATCTTGTAGCGTCGTAAACAAAAAAGGCAATTATAAGCAAAAGTGAATATCTAATATTGTTTACGCGAATCCTCCTGAGGAAACCAAGATTAAGTACCACTAAGGCATTACTAAGCTGTGCCATTAATTCTTTAACGGGTGAATAACCTTCGTCGTTCTCGAAGACGTCTCGTCTGGAATAGTAATTATTATTGTTGCTTTGAAACTTCTATGTTCTACTTCGTGTCAATGGCCAAATAAAATGTGACATAAGATTGGGAACATTATTTAGTCCTTATTCATATACTTGATTAATATTGATTAAGCATATCGAATTATAAAAAGTGGTCTAATTTCCAAGTCATTCATAATAACTACAGTCGAAGATAATACAATCGTTACAATTGCACCATCGTTTGTCTATACTTTTTTTATGTTATTTAATAAACCAGAAATTATTCCTAAATTGTGGATTGCAATTATTTTCATTTGTCACCCCAGCGGAAGCAGGCCGGGACGGTGGGGCGACTAGCGCCCCTCCCCCAAACCGGGGCAAGACGGGGACACCGTGGTTCCCAAACCCGAGGGGCCATCTCGAAACCTGAGATGGCTCAGGGTCAGTCGGGGTGCGAGGGATATGCTCTATGGGCAACCTTACACCCCGGCGTCTTAAGATCCGAGATGGCGTGTGGTTTTAGTAGGTTCAAGCCCGACATAACCACCCCAGCTGGCCGGCGGGGGGGTATCCGAAGGGATTTCCGCACGAAAAAAAATATTTCTAATGCTATATAAATTTTTAATGCTGTCTGTGCCAATAAACAACAGTGGTTTTAGTCGGTTCAAGCCCGACATAACCGCCCCCGCTGGCCGGCGGGGGGGTATCCGAAGGGATTTCCGCACGAAAAAAAAAAAAAAGGCTACGTGGATAGGCCAGCAACAGCTAAATATAGTCAGCTTTAAGATTAATACTGTTAAGTTTGAATAATCCCTGCACGGCCGTTTTCGGCATGGCAACATTTTCATATGGTAAGAAGGTATACTTAGTTTATTATAGAACATTTTCGTGCATTCAATTTTTATTTAATTTCCAATCATTTTAACATATAAGTAGATATCTACTACAGTATAAACATGTTTGACCTGAAAGAGCATCGAACTAAAGTCTACTCGCACACTGTAACATTTTCCTGAGATCCGGTTCATGTAAATTGCAAAGCTATCGCGGCCTTACTATTGCTATCAAATTTCTGGCGAACAGATGGACAGTATATCTCTACGCTTACAAGCAATATGTTAGTTGTTTCTTGCTTGACCTTAATCAGAATTGATTGTCCCACTGTTTCAATTGTTGTTAATCGTACTATGATACTGTTTTATTTCACGACTTGTCCTATACAACGATCCACTTACTAGTAAGAAGGGTGAAGTCTATTTTGACTGGACTATATCTATATAATATTTTTTTCTTGTCAACACAAACAATGTTCACCGAGGGCGAGGACGAGGACGCCGCAGACTCATCTACGCCCGGGACTACCGACCTCCATGATCGGGGCCTGAGGACGGCAGTTGGCCGGCTCGCCGTCCTTAAAGAAGCAGGCCGTGGCGGAGGCGTGTCGTGTGGGCCACGCCTGCCAACTCACCGAAGCGGGATAAAGCCCAACCCCACCAGGCGAGGCCGTGGTGGCGGCCAAAGTCCGCCGGCAACCCTGGGGTTATCCTTTCGAGGGCTTACCCGGGGTGCCCGGCAACGGACACTTGGGGAGGACACCGTGCGGTTTTAGTCGATACACGACATAACCACCCCCGCTGGCCGGCGGCGGGGTGTCCGAAGGTATTTCCGCACGTAAAAATAAAAACACAAACAATGTTGGCAATATCATATTTTATATAGATATCATTAACTCTATTATGAGCATTGCGTGTGATTGGTAACAGTGGTTAGCAATATCTTACAGGTAGCCATTAAAATGAAAGAGAGACGGGGATTCGCTTAGATAGTTTTAGTGTAAATATATATAAATAATATAATACTCACTTGGTTTTAACTTGTTTTTGGCTTAATATCGTTATTAAAATAAACGGAAAAGACCCTACGTAAAAAATTTTGAAAAATTCTGTGCTAAACTGCACCTCCCTTCTATACTGTTATAAAATTGTAATTTGTCGTGTCTGTACATTGGAGATATTTAAAAAAACCTTGGGATATGTCAAATGAACGACTCTGAAAACAAAAATTTTTTTTTGGATTTCTAGTCTGGTTGTCGTGATGAACGCAAAAACTACTGAATGGATATTCGTGCGTTTTTTTTATTAGAAAGGACAAACTTAAAATTCGGTTCGTTTGATTGCAAATGATGGAGTCGAACCTGAGATATGACCAAAAGTCGCGATAACCAACATCCACACGGATGGAGCCGCGGGCATCAGCTAGTATTTTATGTTTTTGTAAATAAAGAGATCTTGTTAAAGTCTATACATGTAGGTAAATCATAATCACAAGTACAAAGTGTTTATTGTAGGGGTTTGTAAGATGTTTGACCTGGTGGTTATCGCAGCAAGCCTACGTCGTCATCGGCTAGGAGTCACCGTTTATCGCTCTTGAACAGTGACCTGACGTTTCCAGTTTTGACTTATTCTTTTACTCAGTTCATTTGTGAAGTGTGAAGGGTTTTGTCGTAGAAGTACCAATATGTGTAATCACACTAATCACATATTTATATTGGGTCGTTACATATGAAATTGCCGTTTTTCTTGAAGAAATTGGAGGAAACCCAATTTTCAGTACTAACATTTTTGCATTTTTTTTAAGAATGACAAATCGAAATTTTAAGATTTTATTTTGTGTATGAATGAGACAATATTAAGCTAACAAACAGCAACTTTTATTACATTTTTGAAAAGTGACAGCTGTTAAGTAATACGAAATTTATCATCAAAATGGATAGCATTTAGGAAGAACTGTTTTTGAAGATCGAATTAATTTATCAAGCGGCCAATAAAAACAAGTTGTAAAATCTTGAAATCAACTTTCAAATAAAGTATAAATAATGGAAATAGCTATTAAATTACAGGAATAACGAACTTATGAATTTGTAAGAAAATTTCGGCAATTTCATAGGTAAAGACCTATTATATTCGGATCAGGCAAGGAAAATTCTCGTTTGTTACTCAATGTGTATGCGTCTCCTGCCCGTGTTTTACTCTACACACTGCAAAAATAGGTCTACACAAAACACTGTTTCGCTCTATGGTTTTCGCTACACATTTTGGGGCTGTCATGTTGGTATCAACAATGATTTTGATTGGGCTGTCGATGAAAAACATCTACAAATTTCCCCTCGCGCGAGTGAAGGGGGGCGAAGTAATGTCATGTCATTTGATTTGACAGCAACTGCAAGCGTCGATTCCGAGATTAGGGCTAATAGCCAATAAAAGGACTAATCGACCAATGACGTGAGCTCTTTGAGCCCGTGATTAGTTTTATATATCTATTGATTGGTTGATTAGCACACCTCCGTCGTCGCACCCCGTTCTAACCATCAAAAATACCTACAAATTCGTAAATGCGCGTCTAGAGTACATTGTCATGATTTTTGTCTCTATCTATACTTGAAATATTGCAAATAGAATTTGGCTTTTTGACAGCAAAAGTTTTCGGAGCATTTCTTTGTATCAAATTGCAGGAGATAGCAACAAAAGTTGATTTGTGTAGACCTTTTTGTGTAGTGTGTAGAATAAAACACGCGCACGGAAGACGCACATACACAGGTGCACTTTAAAGGTGCGTGTGAATAAGGTTTCTTGAACAATGAGCCGAGAGTCGCTAGAATTTTGTGTTATTTGAGGGAATTACTATTACAAAAAAACCTCGTTTATTTTCGTAATTTTATGCATTACTTTTTCCATTCTTTTTTGTCCACAATAAAGACAAATGTATGTATTACACGTAAAATAAATTATGTACAAAGGCGAGCCTAACTCTATAAGAGTTCTCTACCGGCAAACCTTTGAGCAGTAGAGGCAGAAAAATTACAGGAGGCAAAGTGTACATGTAGTATAGTGAAGTAAAAGTATAAATTAAACAATGAAAACAAAAGATTGTAAAAATAAATCAATAGACATACTTATATTATTCATTCAATAAGTAAAATATAATATACTGTACATATAGATTTAGATCGGAAAAAGAGAAGATCTAAGACGGGACTTGAACCCGCGACCAGTCCCTTACAGGGAGAACGCTCTAACCAATTCAACCACCTAGACACGGAAAACGTTCCCCCTGTAAAGGACTGATTGCGGGTTCAAGTCCCGTCCTAGATGTTCTCTTTTTCCGATCTAAATCTATAGGAAAAGTAAGCATACAAATTGCTTAAAAATTAAATTGAAATAATATACATATACTAAAATTATACACATTTATACATAATTATATATGTACATACATAAATATACTTTAACATTGTGAGACGAAATGGTATTTAGTTAACGCGAGTTGTGTGCGAAAGTGGGTTCCATAGTCGAACAGCCTGAAACAGTAAATGATGAGGAGGAAAGACGATATCGTTTACCTTGAGGTACGAAATACTAGAAAGGGGGCTTACTTGTAGTAATACTACAAGTAAGGGGGCCATCTCGAAACCGGAGATGGCCCAGAGTCAGTCGGGGTGCGAGGGATATGCTCTATGGGTAACCTTACACCCCGGCGTCTTAGGACCCGAGATGGCGTGCGGTTTTAGTTGGTGCAAGCCCGACATAACCGCCCCCGCTGGGCAGCGGGGGGGTATCCGTAGGGATTTCCGCACGAAAAAAAAAAAAACGAAATACTCAAAACGTTCCCGCAGATAATTTGGATAATGAGAGCTGTGAAGTACAGTATTGAGGAGAGATAAGATGTGAATATTACGACGCTGCCGAATGGGAAGTTTATTCAGTCATTACCGGAATTCAGATGTATGATCGAATTTTCGTAAACCGAATACCAACGAATCACCAAATCTGCAAGTTCATTCTGGAGGTCCTCCGATGCATCGAGAAACAGACTTCAGTAGAAAACGCACATCAGCTGACAAAAATCAATTTGTAAAATTATTTCTTCCGTTTCGTTTTAATGATTCGCAAATTGCTATAAAGATATAGAAAAACCGAAACCCTCAACTATAAATGGTGTCAAATCTTGGTTAAATACAAAATGTTAAATATGTAGACCAGATTTTTTCCGAAGAACATAAATTATGCAATTCTTCGTTATACAAGTTTCTCAGTTCTGGATCAAGTAAAATTGGAATTTTTAAAAAGTAAAAGTTAACTCATTTTGTGTCTCAGTACGGTCTGAGAGTATAATTCCATCTTTTTGTACAAAGAAAATACTGTTGATTACAATTGAGTTGGACAATAAGCAGATTTTTACAATAACAGTTAGTTTTTCAGGAACTTGTCTACCACATCACGTATACTATACACCTGTATATAATCTGTCATATACCTACACTAATTAGTCGATAAAGCCGTTTTACGTATTTTAACATCCAAAGAGTCTTATTTGTTATCAAAATATCCTCATGATTTTAGCACAGTCATTGAGTGTTTAAACTACACGCACCTTGTCGGCCGTCCTTCTCACAATTTATTTTTAAAAGGGCACACAGCGTAATGTCCTAACCAAAATTGACCTTTTAGATAAATCTTTTTTTCTTCAACACGAACAATCTTTACCCAGGAATATAGATTCAGTTCCCAAGACAGGGATTTGTATTCTTGACAGCCCTATTTTACCTGAGGCGTTAAATCCCATAGGATCAGGGAGGACAACGGTCTTATCAACACTCTGTAAGGGTAACGGTAAACCTTGTCTTTCTTTGTTCCGATAGCGACACTCAATTTTATTTTCACTGAACTTCATATATAGGTATGAGTCACGTTCACAAAAATTCGCCGCACCAAAATTGTAGAGCACCTATGTCTATATTGTTTCACAAGCAGTATAATGCGACCATAAAGTGTTACAAAAGATCGCTCACTATTGTTTCTAAATCATAAAAGAGGCCATAAAACGTCCTTTAAATGATAACCCGGCCGTTAGCAATCGCATCCACAATTCTACACACGGACCCCACGTGCGCCCACATCTCATTAATGCAATCGATACGCCCTCACTAAAACATTATGTTAGTAACGCTATAGCTCTACTTTATTGCTGTGCAAACCGGTTAAGTTCAGGCGGTTTATCTTCTCATCGATATCCATAGCCAGAACTTGATTCTCGAATGTGGCGGCTTGTTTTATTAGTCAAGAGGCTCTGATGCCTTTTGTTTCTCTTCTTTTATATTGGATATATAAGATGTGCCGAATTATGTTTAGAACACATTTCGTATGTATTCGTACTAAAGTCCTAGTTATTATGATTTGAATTAGTTATAAAGTATACAATTTCAAAGCGCTGAACAGCCGAATACTTAAATTCAAATTTATAACAAAAGTACTCGAACAAGAACATTTTAATACTTTTTAGAATCAGATGGTGTCATCAAGTCCTATCAGGTGAGCTGCATGACAGTTTTATTACATATATGAAGATGATCTATCTATACATATATAATAATTACTCGTCCCGACTGACTGAATGACAGACTGACTGACTGATTCATCAACGCAGAGCCTTCACCGCTGAACCTACAATATTTAAAATCCGGCTGTAGATGCTTTTTACCTTTATAAATTATTTCCTAAGGTGGCAAAATGAACTTTAGTGTGGAAGTCCGCCAATTTAAAATTTAGAAGCACGAAATTTCATACACGTATCAGCGTTTTTTTAAATTTCACCCGTAAGAGGATGAAATAGGGATTTAAAGTTATATGGAAAGTTCGTCACTTTTAAAGATAGAAGCACAAAATTTCATATAACTAGTTCTGGTTAGAAATATGCGTACACGTGTATTAGCGTTTTTCAACATTTTACTACTAAGGGGGTAAACAAGATGATGAACGGTTGTATGGAAAGTCTGTCATTTCTGAAGTAAGAAGCACGAAATTCTTCTGGTTAGAAATAAACGTACTCAGGCGTGTGGTGTATTTTTCAAAATGTCACCCATAAGGGGGGCAAATAAGGGACGGTTGTATTGAATTTCGTTATGTGGAAAGTATACTTAACTTTTGAAGTAAAAAGCATGAAATTTATTATTAAAGCTAATTTTTGTTTACAGTTATAATTGGACCCGGCAGGTAGCAGTGCAATCGGGTTATAGAACTTTTTTACGACTTTATTCCCGGGCATAGCCGGGTCCCGGGCCGCTAGTTAATAAATAGAAAAATATACTAAGAACTTACTCATGTCGACGTTCAACGAGGTTTTTTGGTCGTTTACTCTCTTGATGGTAACCACGCGAGGGCATGACCTCGTGCGTGACGTCACGCTTCAGATGAATGAGCACCACCCTATGCTACCCACCCTCTTTACCTCCCTTCTGACGGTCAGCTTTGCTCTTACGATGAACACTGTTATTAAACTCAAAACGTCTGTCGTTCTTAGACCAATTATTTATTGCGCGTGGTCAAGATAACTCACATAATGCAAAGAACTACGAAATGAAACGAGAGACTTATTAGATACGATAATTTAATAGATGTCCATGCGGTTTATTATAATGTTGTTAATGTAATCGATGTTATTTTTATTTTGCTATATTCACCCTGTATATAAAATATCTTGTTCAGCAAGTAACATGGTGAATCCGGCTTCATTTCTCACTCAATGTACGCCTAAGGGTCTTGGTCAAGTTCCATATTTGGTTTGCGCAGTGAGTCATTCGCGTAACCGTACGTGTACAGCGTACTTCTAACCGTTGCCTTATCGATACCGTTTTAAGGAGAATCAAAATCGATAATATAGCGAGAAACAGTAATTAATGATCGGTTTGCATGTCAGATTGGCATGTTTCATTTTACACATATATGTATTCAATTATTGGTTATATTTAATGCCTTCTATGGTTTCCCTTTGTCCATTACGTTACTGTTTCTTTGTTTTTTTTTAATATTTTAAAATATTTCAGTACCCTGGTAATATGTAGGCTACATTTTAATATTACTAGTTACTAGGAGTAACCTAAAAGGAAATTTCTACTTTTAAATTTAAATTGAGCTCGGTTTGTTTTTCGCTTCTCATAAATATTTTGTCAATCCTTGCGGAATCTTAAAAATGTCACCTTACGTACTTTATAATTCATATCACAGTTCCAAAAATAGACTGACACATGTTTTTTTATTTATTGGTATTCTCTGTTATTAGTTAAGTTCGTTCATAATACCGAAACTTCATGTTAACATAATCTGCAAGTAAAATCTCCCCATACTAGCTCTTGCCGATGACATCCTAAAATGGAAACAAGTTCGCAGAACTCATACCTTATAATTCCTTACACTAACATAATATATGAGATTCTGTGAAATAAGCGAATAGTAAACTCACAGACAACGTTTTGTAACAAAGAGAAAAATATAAAAGTAAACTGAGTAAATCGAAAAATAATTAAGGATGTAGATATACGAAACAAATTCATCTACAATGCCATGTACTTATAATGATATGGTTTGTGGCCATAGTATCGACTAACACTTGGTAGAACATTTTATCGCAAAACTTCGTTCAGTTCATATTTATTGTTAGTTGTACCTATTTGTTAACTACGCTATGACAATAGCTTACATCAGTCCGAACGTTGAAACGAGGAATAACTTGTGGAATTAGGTAAATTAGCTATTTAATTTATTGTACATTATACTTATATTAATTTAACTACTTCTCCACCATTTCGTCTACCTTGGGAGCGAGAGGTATACCAGCAAAATCTCTCTATAACCTACTTAAAGATCTAGAGAATAGGTCTCTAGATCTTTACCGAGAGATACAATAAGCTCATTACTAGGACGAATGTCTAAAGCGGCACTAGTAGGTTCGCATCAAATTTGGTTAGGCAGGGAGGGGAATTTTGGTAGTGAAGGTGATTGTTGATGTAAATCAACAAAAGGTTCTAAACCTACACTTGGGTCGCAAGTACCAAGCACTGTCCCGAGTTCCCAAATCAGCAACGCGATGGACCCGGCACCCGCACGTAGAATCCATGGATCGCTAAGAATATCGGTCTAATTGGAACACTATGCGATATAATGCTTGAAATAATTTACAATACATGCTCTGCAGTATCTGTTTACGAAATTAGTTTGACCAAATGTTTACAGGGAATGCGCATACCTTTCGAAACATTTTAACATTATGCAAATTTATCTGCCTTTTCGAGTTTCTGACCATTTGCGATAAATTTTACGAATAATTCGTTTTGCGTTTATGACAGAACGCGTCCAAACCATTCCTAATATAAAAATATAACACTTTATATAATTTACAATACATGCTCTGCAGTGTCTGTTTACGAAGTTAGTTTGACCAAATGTTGAGAGGGAATGCTCATATCAACGGTTCATAAAGCTCAAAATTATAAATTATGACTAATGATTACACATATGTAATCAATAAACAATCGGATCTATTGTAGCGGTTTATATTCGAGTATATCATCTTATTTCAATAACACATTGCTTTCATAAAGTAAACGGAAGAGCGATAACGTTGTCCTTGTTTAGATATGTGTCTCTTTATATATTGTGTGGATATATGCTGTATGACTGTGAAAGTCTATATGTACGTATGTGTATGTATATGAGCGCGTTTTGACCTTCCGCGGCAGGTCGCAGGCTAAACATGTCTGCTATAGAGCTTGGCACACTATCGCGGCTCACTCAGACAATATTGGAATGCATCAATTTAGTCTGCGGATACCATCAATAATATTTTTTTACGTATTGAATTTTGTCTATGATAACCAGATAAAATATCACACTGGAGCCATAATCTTCTCCGCCGTTGGCCTTCAAATTGGAGTGGGTGAGCTGAGTAGAATTGGAGTGACGGTGATGCACCTCTCCTGTTATATTTACATTTCATTCACCACGTTGAGGAATGAGCAAAAGGCGCCCTGCAGTACTGTGAACCGTGCGGGATACATGACAACAGTATAAAGTACGCAGAAGCTAACTCTCGGCCTACTTACTTCTGAAGCAGCCGTATCTCGTACGAGGCAGCTATATCATCCCTCCATGGCAGATTAAACTACCTTGATAGTGATGTACTCTTGCTAACAGCAACCAATGGCGTTACACTTAGATATTATTCGATCCCGGCTGACTGCACTACAAGTAAATCGCACTGCACTGCATTGCACTAATTCCAGCGCAAAACGGATAAATACTATATATACCTTTTTTTTTAATTTTGAATACTGGCCGAATGTGTAAATGAATTATTCGTCACACACACATTACACCTATAATAAGCATACATAAATATATAGTTATACCTTCATTACATTACATTTCAAGATAAGCATTTTTGTGCATAACAACGTATTATGAATAAAATGACAAATCAAAATGATGAAACTGTTTTAGCGCAAATTTTTGAGGTACTTGTGTTTTGGTCCGAAATGAATCATATAAAAACATATTTCCGAAACAGGTTCTTGTTTCCTCCATATCTTCATGTTACTAACCCAATAAAACGCTACTAATCGTGCAAAAGAATTTCTTATTCATCGGTTGTATAAGTTGCAATAATAAATGAATAAGAGACCACTTGGGTCACAAATATGATATCCTCGAATTGATGCATCTTAAGAAGGAATTCAACTAGTCTTGACAACGTAATCAAACGGCATTGACGTCGACTTCTACTTTCATATTATAACAGTACATTAACACGCTGACTCACTACTCAAATGACTTTTTTGTTTCATTTTTTATCGACAAATCACAGCGGCTATCAGACTATGGGCGCTCAGCTAAAACCATTCTATACGTCCACGTCCTACTTTTAACGTGAGAACATGTATATTAATGTCCTTTTTTACTCTTATTGCCTTACTTAGGGGAGGGGTTCAACACTACATTTTTTCTTTTTTTTTCTTTTCAGTTACGTTTGTGCGGGGCCTCGCCCATGTAATCTTTCAATCGGGCGGTGATGGCTATGGATGACCTTGATATAGTGATTTGTTTCGTGATTCGTGTTAGTGAGTGATTGGCAGTTAGAGTGCTTGTCGACGGCTAAAGCCACTGTGCTTAGTGATATTGCTAGTAGTGCCAGTGATGTGACAGTCTATGGAAAAGTCAGGGTATACTCGGAATGTTCACGAAGCACGGCAAGGCCGCTGAGCGGTGCCATCATCCACACTCACATAGGGGGCGTAAGAAGAAAAAACAGGCTGCGCACACGCCCTGGAAATACTTGATGAATTGCCCACTCGTTAGAAAATGTTTTGGTATAGTATTTATTTTTATTTTATTTTATTTTGTAATTTTTGCGCTGGTGTAGGTGAACTAACCATTTGTAGGTAATGCGGTCAAAAACAACAAATTCTTAACACATGGAATTACTACGTAAATTGCCTGGATCGCGATTACTAAATTACTAATTCAATGACATTTTTATAGCAATTAGTATGCTAACTTTCCCAATAGATTTAGTTCGGAAAAAGTGAACATCCAAAATACACAGTAAACTAGGGATGCGATGCAGTTAGATCGCAAGAAAATTGAACTGAGCGAGCATTTATTTTTTTATTATAATAACTGAAAAATTAAATTTTAGCGTGCGCGTACTTTTTCCATTAGTTTAAATGGTAAATTTGTTTTTCGGTGATAATTTCTCAATGGTATGTCCGATTTTTAATGTTATGGCCTCAAAACATGCCCATAGAATGTCGTTATGACCATGCAAAATTTGGTTGAAATCAGATTTGTGGTTGCAAAGTAGTATCCGAGTTTGTAAGCGGCTATCCCACGTAAAAGAGCTTTCTTAAAATACCTACTATAATATTAATATTTCTTATTATTGTATTAAAAATTTTATACATATTATATTAATTGTTATAATTGTTCTGCCCGCGTCGAATGCGACCGGGACTAACGCAAAGCTGATGAATTACTCTATTTATTCCTTTCTGTTGTTTGCAAAGAATGTTACGTTTTTACAAGTTTTTATTTAACTTGCTCTGTAGTTTTTTATTTGGTATGGGTCAAATCTTTAAAGCCCAATTAGAGCCACTTCCTGACGTTAGATTGGACTCAAATTTGATAAACTTGCCTATCTTCGGTGACAATGCGATAATATTATACCATGAAGCTGGTCTGATGATGGAGTTGGAAGGTATCCATAGGATCTCCTGAACTTAACAAGATAAACCAAGAGTTCAGGCTCATTTGCTGTTTTAGCAAATACTCCGATGCTACATAATATCTAGGGTCTGTAGATCAAGACGGTAGGTGAAAGAACTTCTGAACTAAACAAGATAAACCCGCCATGTTCGGGTTCATTTGATTTGTCTGGTTATGCACTCATTAGAAAGTTTGTTTAAAAAAGTCTTTTAAATTAATAATTTATTCTTAATATGAATAAACCTGGTTATATTATGAATGCGCGTGTTAAATTTTTTAAAGAGTACTTGTAACCAAAATCACTAGGATTTAAACTAATTGAATCAAAATTATTTGGTTTATGATTGAGGCAATATTGCAAATTATTTAATATTAATAGTCAATAGATTGTGTTATTCGATTTTAATGTAGTTATATTTCGGATCAAGATCTATTACTTAATATTTACTTTAATGATTATTATTTTTATCCTACTTACAACAAACCTGAATATTTCATTTCCGACAAACAATTTGAAATTTCTATTTCATTTCCGACAAACAATTTGAAATTTCTGCTTTTTACTATTGTTTCACTTTCATTATTACACAGAAGTTTACATACATAATCATTTTACTTGTAGGTGTTATATACAATTTACAATATTGTATATAACACCTTACAATTATGGCACAACAGTAGGTACCTACATGTTTGGTGTGAACAACTGTGACAATAATTGTTATTTTGTATATCGTATAGCTACACACAAATGTCTTCTCTTCCATGTTCTTAATGCATTTTTTTAGACGTTTATTATTGCTATAACTTACTTGCATATTGTATTTTTGCCGATTTTAAAAACCAAGAGTCAAAAATGGTTACTCTTTTCACCACCTTCACGAATAAATAAAGTCAGTACGTTATCAGATATGTAATGTATTTGGATAATTATTTTCGAACTTCACTATTTTAATTATATTTACTCGTATTCGGATTAAGCATCAAAAATAAATAATTGAGAAAATGTTCAGGTTCTGAGGATGTCAACTGTCGACCATCGCGCAAGCTAAGCCTGTTTGCTCTTGAAAAGCCTATATATTTTTTATGTATTTAATTATTATACTAAACTTTGTAACATAAAGTTGTAGGCCATCTCATGTTTTTAATAGGACCATACAGAAACGTAAATTACTGTGTGTTCTGTGTAGTAAATCTCGGGTGATGCGGGCGATGAACATACACGACCTTGCAGTGGCATTCCATCGCATCCCGGCTAACTAATCGACAACTAGACTTGTGTCGAAACAAATCACATTCACACTATATAGGGTAGTTATAAGGATTTTGGATTTTTATCAGAAACATTGAGACGTACGAATCGAACACACTAGACGTGACAAGCAATCATTCATCTTCTATTTTTCTCTTAGTTCTTCTCCTACTCCTACATATGAACGTTAAAGTGCGTGAGGATGTTTGGATGTTTGTTACTCAATCACGCTCAAACGACTAAACCGATCTAACTGAAATTTGGTACAGGGATATCATTATTATGGTCGGAAATAACATATAAGCTACTTTTATAGGTTCCCATGTGTTGAGGGAATGAGATTAGAATTCCACACGGCTGGAGCAGCGGGTAACAGACGGAGATAATGAACCAAATTAGTCATAATTAAATACTATTTCTTGAACTATAAAATCCAATATTTATAGTTAGCATTAAAATCCCTTTTAATATCTCTTCGACACTTATATGATACTGAGTTTTAAAGCTCTCCATACAGGTGTATTATTGGACGAAAAAGACAAACCTATGTTGCCATTATCGTTATCGCATTACTGTAAGGACTGAAATTTAGATGACGAATTGGGTGTCAGCTACGAACCTCCGATACGCCTCGCAGCTGTTGCCAATCCATGTAATATTTTTATGAAATCCATAATTCCATTCACAATTAGGGTTTTTTAAAACACTGGCCAACAAAACCCAGGTACAGTTTAATAGCAGAAATTTACAGTTAGTTATTACATATTGTACTGATCACGTATTTATAAGGAAACCGGAAAAATCGTGTTATATGAGCCCTTTGCCACTGGTTTCAATGTAAGGAGACTCATAATGAGTTTTCATTGTCATCCAAAAACAAAAATGAACTAAGTGCGTAAAGTATAATGGAGCACAGGAATGTATTCAACCAAGCGGCCGACTGAAATTGCTGTTTATATTAATTAATTTGTATCAGGTTGAACCGGTACCTACTGGTAGAATTCAGTATAATTTGGCATAGGACATCACAATGCCTAATATATAATAATGTTGGGTAGCAAAATGGGCGTTCAAAAGGATTTGACTATAAAATGTAGTGATTATATAATAGGTTTGACCTGTATGACTCAGAATGATTTTAGTACTGTTAAATTAGTATATTGCCCTGGTAACCAGGTTGTATTCACGATGCGTATTTATGGTTCTGTGTGTGTGTGTGTGCTTTGCATCTATCTGCCTATCAATATTTTACAATTTGAGTATATTAATTAGCGTAAATAAAATACTTTTTATTTGTGTGCTTTGTTGGATGCTGTGTATTTTTCCAACATTAATAGAAATTGAATTAGGCACTAGATGCCATAACATCCATAATTTACAGCCTCTAAAAATTGATTGACGAAATATTTGGCTGCCGCTTAGGCATGGAACATCACGGCCAGGATTTCTCTCATAGAATATCACCATTCAAATATCAGATAGTAGACTTAATATGTTCCTGTAATCGTTCACGCTCTTAGATACAGCACGTGTGAGTATTTGTTTGTTATTGTTTTTCTATTTCAAACATGGAAGATACAATAACAACCGCCGTATTTATGTGAGAACGTTTCTGAACGGTTTTGAGTGTCTGAACAAGGTCATCATTGCTCATTGTCTCACCATAATGTATGCAGACAATGACATCGTTCGTTTTATTTCTATAGGAAAGTTCAGTATTGTTTTTGAGAATATTATCTAGTAGTATCGTTTATTTTGATTCATCCAACCGGTTCTGTCTACTTCAAACCATCCTACTTTGAAGCATAGGTACTGTAAGTAGGTTAAACATTTCAACAATAAGCATGATGAATTGGCATTAGTTAAATAACTGTATTCTTTGGGGTATTGACATTAATATTTTTATGTGGTTGTCTTGTGACCTGGTAATGGATGGACGTCATACCTCGAGTCCATTATTTATTTTTTACTAACATTTTGTGTTGTATAAATTTCAGGTTATTTAATTAAGTTTTAGTAATTAAATACACTTAAAATGACTGATTGTGTCCCAGTGGATATGTTTTAAGTCACCCTTTTCCAATTTTATTTGACCTTTTTAACGAATAAATGAAATTGGTCAGTTTGCTCATTTCGGTTAGTACTTATTCGTGGCTTGTCCCAGTTAGATGTTGTCAAAAAGTGAGTATTACCGAATTTAAATTCTTTATTTTTATTATTCCTGATATTTTGCTTAAAAAGTATTTTATTAGCTACTTCTTCACATTTTCCCTTATCAATTAAGATGCTTTCCGCCGAAACTATGTACAAACAATCGTCTGTGGACTTATCGAAGTATTTATCCAGTGAATTCACTTGTTGCTTCTATAATATCCCAACATCAGAGCCAGTTGACCGCCTCATTACATAACATTAGAAGCCTATCAATTTGTAAATTAAACTTATCAAAGTTTACAGCTGGAATACAGTTTAGTGAAAAATAATCTCATGGCTTAAAACTGAAAAACATCTAATTTATTTCAAAGTTAATGTTCTAAAAAATCTAAAAATAGAAGTTAGTAGCTACTTTAATAGTTAGGTAATGTTAAAAACAAATTTAGTCTGTCTTCTCTAGACTACTTGTTTCCAACATTTTCAACTGACTTATATGGGCACATTGGCTATAACTACTTGTGCCATTGCCAATACTGGAAAGCACTTTAACGAGATTTTAATGTTTTCCCTTGCAAAATTTACTGCCCTCGGCGCCAAGAGTGGTATCTTCAGTGATTTGTTACAGAACGTAATTTGCCGTCACTTCGTATTTCTTTCAGATAAAATTATCAGAATCTACAATTTCTGTAGAAAAATAAGCTGGTTTAATTTTTTTTAATGTATGAGCAACTTTATTACTAATTTATAAAAAGATAATTAACGACAGCATTTTCTTTTCTTTATGTGAGTTGAATCTTCAGGAACGGTGCCCGTCTGCAACGTTACGTAATATTCAGCGACTAATATCAGTTTTGTAGTGCGTAAATCGTAACACAGTACTTATACTTAATTCGAAATGTGGTGGTAAAACGTGGTAAACAAGCAATCAAAATGAGCAAGACGATAACATTGTTGGTAATCATAAAAACCAGTTTCAATTTTTAGTAGAATGTGGAATAGATATTATGCGACTTTGTGTTATTATTATGAGACACACTGAGTCAAATTAGTAGGGACGGTAATTAGAAATCGACACCTGTAATTAGGACTACGCTAGCTAGCTAACGTCAATTTCTACACACCTCTAACTACAGTTATCTCAATATATTATATCGGGCGATCGCCAAAAGTCGGGGTTTACTTAGCGTTGTGGCATCAAAAATTTCTTTATGATATTTTTACACGAAATTTTCACTGCATAAAGAAATGGGGTTATCGGTTTAAAGTAAATAACATATACTCAGAGTCCATCTTAGCTTTAGCTGACGATCTCGCAATACTGACGCGTAATCCAAAACAATGTCAGGAACTATTAAAGGTAGTCGATGAGTTCTGTTCGTGGACAAATGGACTGAGGACGAAGCCCAGTAAGTATCACTTTCTGTGTCTGGGTAGACGGGACACCAAATTTACCTCCTACGACCCGGGACTCTTCATTGGGGGTAAACCAGTTTCCATCGTCGCTGAATCGGTGCCATTTAAATTTCTTGGGAGAAAGATAGACTATAAAGGACGCACACCATCCTTAGATGAAGTTGTCGATACGTTTATAAATGACCTAAATAAGATAGATCAGCTACCACTAAACAATATCAAAAAAGCTTGGATATATGACAACTACTTAACATCACGTCTGACTTGGCCTTTTCTGGTGTATGAATTCGGTAAAACCTTACTGGCGAAAATAGATGCAACTGTCATAAAATCGCTAAAATCGTGGCTTGGACTAGCGCACTCTGCTGATTCCTCTGCTCTATTTAGGGATCAAAATAATTTTGGGATGAAACTTAAGAAACCATCGGAGCTCTATAAACACCTTAGAGTTACCAAAGCCCACATCTTAGGTAAATCCCAAGATGTCACAGTCAGGGCACTCCCGAAAGATAATAACGCGTCCGAGCTTGAATCTAGACTCCTATTCCATAAACGATTTATACCCAGTCGAACAGAGTAGGGTTGGGAGTACGAGAGCCAGAAAGGGAACAGGATATACTTAAGTCCTTTCTAAAACAAGACGAAAATGATAAATATCGAGTGCACGCGATGAATTTGGAAATCCAAAATGAATGGTTGACAATGGGAGAGTTCTGCATACCGATGGCCTTAAAGTGGCGCACCTTGATCTACGACTGGTCGCCGGCCCTGTTAAAATTCTATCTTAACGCCTTTCAGATGACCCTCCCAGACCAGAGTAATCTGGTAAGGTGGGGGAAGGCACAGAAAAACAATGTTATACTTGTGGTGAGGCAATAGGGACGTCTAGACACATATTAGTAGGATGTAGGGTGCTTCTCGATAGAGGCCATTACTCACGCCGCCACGATAAGGTGCTTATCTACATACGTGAAGCAATGAGTCTGGCAGTAGCTAGAGCCTAAAAAGGATTGACTACTAACAGATGTCATATCAACTTTGTGTCTGAAGGTTCATCCATAACATCCAGGAACAAACCTTATTCAATCTTAGATACTGCCCCAGATTGGACTCTCCTAATCGACACGTATGAAAAGCACTATAAAATTCCGGAGGATGTTGGGGTTTCGTCATCTAGACCTGACATATTCCTATATTCTAAGAGGTTAAAACATGTGGTTCTTGTGGGACTTACTGTACCGTGGGAAACAAATATACCGAAGGACCACACAATAAAGAAAAATAAATACTATGATCTCACAAACGAATTAATCAAAAACGGTTACGTGGTTAATTTGTATGCAGTGGAAGTGGGAGCGAGAGGTATACCAGCAAAATCTCTCTATAACCTACTTAAAGATCTTGGCCTATCGAGAGCTACAATAAGCTCATTACTAGGACGAATGTCTAAAGCGGCACTAGTAGGTTCGTATCAAATTTGGTTAGGCAGGGAGGGGAACTTGGGTAGTGAAGGTGAGTGTTGATGTACATCAACAAAAGGGGCCCCTTCTAAACCTACACTTGGGTCGCAAGTCCCAGGCACTGTCCCGAGTTCCCAACTCAGCAACGCGATGGACCCGGCACCCGCACGGAGAATCCATGGATTGCTAAGAATATCGGTCTCATAACACCATGACAAACTATTTGGCACTAAAAACGCAAAATAGCCAAATTTTAAGTTAGCGTAGTGTTAGTTGCTGGTGTCAAAATGGTCTCCGGAGTTAAATACGTGAAGAACAATCATTCTTACCCAACGTTACGGTCAAGAGAGTCTCTCTTGTTATCTTTAAAGTCTTCTTATGCAAAATACACAAAAAGGCCACGTGATATACGCCAATTCACTGTACCGTAGCACCATTTAAAAGCCACGGTAACTTCAAAGCCAACCGTATTTATTTAAATTTTATAGTAGTAAATGGTAGTAGTGTAGTAAAGTCTTAGTAGAGTTACCTATTGGCAGTAGAAAATGTCAATAAAACCACCTCCATGGCAGTTGACGATCGCAATTCACCTACCGTAATTACCTTCCACCATTATTCCATGTTAAGTAAGATCTAGTTGTACTTAGCTGCAGTGTGTTTTGTTTTTAATCTTGACGCATATAAATAAGATAAGAGAGGACAAAACAAATATACTACTGAACTAAATGCCAAATAGTTATTATGAATCGATTCTATAAGATTGCAATCGTGACAATTGTGACTGAGAGTTTTTTCATATCTATTCTTACTATGCACCCTAGACACCAAAAGAACTGCCTGTAATTTTTTTACGTATAATGAAAATATTTATAATACATACCTATCCCAATCAAATGGGCACGAACGCGGTTTTAATTAAAACAAAACGACTAATTCCCAAACTCATAATGAAAATCAACATATTTTTTTTCTGAACAAAAGATATACTTACGTCTACTGCACCGATACCGGATTCATACTGCAATTTAAGACTTGCAGTCCAAACAAAGCTCATCTGAAAATACCCTTAGGTGTCATATCATATGGGGGTGTGTGTTGGGTAACCTCCTCGAGTGTCGCTCCGATTCCGATCCCGCTGCAGTCCGGGGGGAACGGAATCGGAGCGGCCGGTACACCCTGGGCGGCGGTCCATGGCTTCCCCTTCACCCCTTAATAGGGTTGGCATTGATCGTCGGCCAATACCCAACGTGGCGGGAACACATCGCTCTCCGTACTCCTCTGCTTTCAGAGGAGACAGGATGAGCGACGCTGTTAGTGGTGAGATGGCCCAGGGTCAGCCGGGGTGCGAGGGATATGCTCTATGGGTAACCTTACACCCCGGCGTCTGAAGACCCGAGACGGCGTGCGGTTTTAGTCGGTGCAAGCCCGACATAACCGCCCCCGCTGGCAGGCGGGGGGGTATCCGAAGGGATTTCCGCACGATAAAAAAAAAAAAAAGGTGTCATATCATATTTTCGATATAACGTTCGGAACGTGCCCTGGACAAGTACCTACTGCAATTTTTCCAGGATGAATACATTATGGCCGCTTAGTATTCCACTCTAGCCTCTCAGATTGCGTTACCTTGTCGCAACGAGGTGCATTGCATATAGTAAACCGCAAGAAACACTAGTCTTTTGATATTATAATCTACTGATAAAATGATTTTAGATTGACATGGTCATTTACATTAAAATTAGAATTATAAACGGGATATTTACCATGTTTAGTATCTTTTTCGAGATAGAAAGATACTAAACATGGTAAATATCCCGTTTATAATTCTAATTTTAATACTGATAAAATACCCATAGTACATAAATATAATATGCTACATGGCATTAATAGCACAGAAATAGATAGCTGTCGTCGTAACTTTTCTTATGAAATCTTTACAAATAAATAAAAGTGTCTGTTAGCAACATATAAATAAAAGCTTTTCAATGAATGCATATGAATGGATACACAGTACTGACTCAACGGAAAACCAATTTTTAAAACTTGTCTCTGCCCGTCATTCTGTCTGTTTGAATGAGGTAATCTCTGGAACGGCTGGGCCGATTTGAACGGGACTTTCACTGGCAGATAGCTAATATATAAGGCGTAAAATAAGCTACCTTTATTTTAGAAAAATAATATTTACTCCACTAATTTTTTGCTTTAATTTTGAATTTCCGAATAGTAAACCTCTGTGTTACAAATTTTTATTCGGTACCGGCAAACGCTTACCATTAGGCGGATATTACGTTTGTTTGTCGATACTCGTATTAGAATCAAGCCAACTATAGGTAAATTTATTTAATTTATGACTTTACCTCGCTTAGCCTCGTCCTCATTACCTACTCATTTCAGCGACCTTAACACGTACTTCCTAACTCAAAACAATTTAGTTTTTACATTTCAAATAAACGTTTTGTTTATGAACAGTTTACATCGATGGCGATGTTCCTCTATTACCTATGTATTAATTAAATACTAATTACTAATCATCCAGTGTCTACTATAGCAACTTGGTTAACTGCGGTTTGACATGTATGACATGTATCTGATCTATGACACTAATATAATGCTCAAGGTGAGTTCTAAAACATTTGTATAAAAGCGCTTCGAATGTGTAATTCAGGTTTTTAAATTACTATGAATATTAGTTTTCTTAAATTGATTTTATTTTCTTTGTATTTCCTTTAGTCTATTTTATACTTAACTGGCTGTTGTGGCTTCATCTTAGTTAAATTGTATGGTTTGGCATTAACGTCTGTTTAGTGAATTACTTTCTGTTCATAAACCTATACCAGTGCTTGTTGACATTTTGAGTAAGGTGTACGATTTGTAGAGAACTTCAGACTAGAATGCATGCAGAACACTATACGCTATGAGATTTAGAGTTCAGGTTTTAGAAGTTTGGATGATAATAGGATCTAATAACTTCTCTATAGTTCAAGCAGAGGACTCTTTATATTATGAGCAGAGGAGTATTTAACATGAAAATGTTTTTGGTGGGATTTATTTTTCTGATGATTATATATGATAGGTATCTTTTGAATGCTCGCCGCGCGTCGCAGGCAACTCAGGCGCCGGAGGTCGCTTAACGACCTCCGTCCTCCATGAGCGCAGGACTGGGGGTGGCGGGTGAGGCCACCTGTCACCCCAGCAGAAGCAGGCCGGGACGGTGGGGCGACTAGCGCCCCTCCCCCAAACCGGGGCAAGACGGGGACACCGTGGTTCACAAACCCGAGGGGGCCATCTCGAAACCGGAGATGGCCCAGGGTCAGTCGGGGTGCGAGGGATATGCTCTATGGGCAACCTTACACCCCGGCGTCTGTAGACCCGAGACGGCGTGCGGTTTTAGTCGGTTCAAGCCCGACATAACCGCCCCCGCTGGCACGCGGGGGGGTATCCGAAGGGATTTCCGCACGATAAAAAAAAAAAAAAAAAAAGGTATCTTTTGAATGAACGTTCGTTTCGAATAATTCGAAGAGTAATCCATAGGCATTGAAACGGGCTTGAATATGAAGCAATTTATTTATATAAAGATTAATATGAGGGCACAAATAACACGGTCTTATTTCTACGGGAGTTTCTGTAGTCTTTTTAAACATAAAAACGTAAGTAGGTACTTGTAGTAACTAAATAGTTAGCCATTATACTACGTACGATGGTAATGATGAGTACTGTAAATATGTAGTATATTATTTTAATGTATCATAAATTAGTTTTCGCAGCGCACGGTAATTAATTACTTTTATCGGAAAATTTGTGATACCTTGGGTTACAATATTGCAATATTCATCACTAGTTTTTTGAGGATAAAATTTAAAAAAAAGAATGATATTTAAAAATAAATAAGAACAGTCTAAATGTTGCTTTCTATAAGTAAAATATGGGTATTGAGTTGGCATTGAGTTTATCGATTACATACAAAAAACAAATTGGATCTTTCCTCTTTTTAATATTAGAATAGATATAGATAATATTGGTATAGATAGTGTAGATATAGATTTATCACTAAGATGACACTTTTTAAGTTAAAATTTTCATTGACTGCACGAAGTTACACTTAATGCTAGACTGTTAATCCATTTTAATTCGTATCATTTATCATTCACAATCGTTGTCATGCTTACGACCAATCAATAAATCGATTTATTGTTCAACATGTTTTGAATTACTTTCAATTGATTGCAATTTAAGACGGCTAATCTTAAGATTAGTAAGGAATTGTCATAACATAAATAATACAAGACCTTCGACGTCTGTTTGTTACTGGATTAAACAAGTTGACCTATCCATAGCATAATAATTACAGATCTATAATACGTGGAGACATGGGTCGAACACACAGAGGCCATTGGAGACATTTAATTTAGCATGAGATGGGTAACACTTCAGACTACCCACTCCAACACTATGAAAGTACTGTAATGGACTGACCGCCGTAGGTGTTGTATATTAAGATGCCTATAGAAGTAGGGATAAAGGATAGGGATTAAATGGATTTGTAAAATTAAAAAGCTCTGGAGGAAGCCGGCGTCTGAGTATTTTTATTAACAAAAACCTTGAAACTCTGGCAGATGATGTTTGCCAACGCTCTTATGTTATTTTATTATCATTCTCCTAATGTGTGTGGCTACATTATTTTATTACACATATTTCTTGATCGTCCTCTTTAATATTTTAATTGACGGATAGAATTTCATCAGTTGGTTACAATATGAAGTGCTTTCTTTAGTGCTTTCTTAGAGTTTTGAGAATTTTTGCATATTTGACATAGGTATATACCTATGTTACATGCGCCTTTTCATATTTTGATTCGAATTGAAAAAAAAATTCGGATACTTAATTGCTTACGCCTCTTCCGTTAATCGTCTGGTAGGTAGGTTAGTTGTTAGTTGTCTAGTTGTTTGATGGCAGAGAAATTACAAAATATCGGCTTCCTATCTTTCATTATAACAAAAATCTGTATCGTCTGTTACATTAACATTAGGATTCTAAACTTTGACCATCTATTATAATCGTCATTTAATTTATCGATAGCGATGCTAAGCATATCAAAGACCCGCAGCTTCGTAATGACGATCAATAAACCCACTAACTGTTTCACGATAATACCTACGCAGTTTCAAACATATCAGCAATATTAATCTGTTATGTTTCGAAGCTTCAATAGGGTTTACTCCATAATGTTAATTAAGGATAAAGTCTTTATCATTATCTTGTAGTTTTCACAGTTAACAAGTTGACCTATATTAACTTATATTACAAACTTGAAAAGAATAACACAAAGCATCTCACTTTATAGATAATAATCATAATCATCTTCGCGTTAGTCCAGCTCGCAACCGAGGCTATCACCTCGGAGTCCGCTTTCCGGTTTGTACCTACTTCACTTTGCACGCTCATGGGTATCCATGGTAGTGATAGTTCATACATGTCGGCTCATGTTTACTGGCGACGCATAAGTTTGAAGATTTGCACATACAACATCCTTTTATCGTTTATTAGTTCAAATGATTGGAATCGCGGGCTGTCGTAACCTCGAAATAAGTCATTAATTGCAATTTTCTTATAGTCACGCAGACAATCGTAACCGTACTTTAGGACTCGGCGGACGCGCGTCAAAGGTTAACTCTATGCTAACTGATTCTTGTATTGATATTTTCACGCAAACATATGATTCACATTAAGACACAGACGGAACATGTCCGATATTTTGTGACACCAAATTTAGCATGCATACGTTCAAAAAAATTGTTGAGGAAGGCCCGAATTAAGCATTTTATTATTCACAATATTAAGCAGGTCACTGGAATTAGAATAGAAATGAGTAGAATTGTTTGGTTATTTATTTAATTTTGAACAATATAATTTTTTCAAGTGATAAATTAATATTAGCACGGAATCCGACCCTTTCTATCAACTGACAATTAATATGTCATAATTGACATATTTTTTATCCGTTACCATGGCGACGGGTGACGACTGGGTTCAAAACCTGCTTTAACGCTTGTGCGAGTAATCTGTATGTACAGGAAAAAAAGGATAGCGCATATTACTAAGTGACTAGAAAGGAAGAGACTGCGTCATACACGAAATAACGTGTTCAGTACCTACCTCTTAAGTCTGTGTATTTTCAAATGAGTGATGTTGTAAATCTTAGCTATCTGAGTGTAGACTACTTCATGAAATGAATCATACCAAAAATCTCAACTATTCTACGAGCCACTAGGGTCCTTTTTTCGTTATAATAGGCATAGCAATAAAAAGTTAAAAATGTAATTCAAATTTTTCAAAATTAAATATTTGGCTTTACTTGACAAATGAAATATCAGGAAAAAGTATTGGAACTCTAGTTGGTAAGGCCTATAAAATTGAATTGGAACTTATAACTTAACTTTCGTTTTCATGCTTATCCTAAAAGTTTGATTGTCAAGGCTACTCTAAATTAATATTATTTAGTTTAAAAAGAGACTCGATCGTCATTTATTGCTAAAAATACAAAAAAAAGAACCACGAATAATTACTAATTACTTAATATAAGTTTTCCTGAACAATCAATTGTTAAATTTTTTTTTTTTTTTCATGATTAAATATTACATTATTACATGGTAGGTATTTGAGCATTCCTTAAACCACGAAGGTTTATAGTGGATGCCGCAAGTTAGTCCTTAAATCTAGATCACCATAAAGTTAGTTACATATTACAGTTATTACTTAGGTAGAATGACTTTAACTTGTGTTTGATGTTAGTTGGCGTCACTACATTTCGCACTGCTTGGGGCAGGCCGTTTATGTACCTAGGAACCAAGTAGTCGGTAGTTCGTTCGCCGTAAACGTTGTTCATAGCGGCGCGGCTAACCTCGCACACTAGGTTAACAGTGACAGTGACAGTTGACAGACAGTGGGTGAATGATGATGGTTTCTTCGTCCTTTGAGATGGCCCCCTCGGGTGTGGAAACCACGGTGTACCCATTTTGCCCAGGAAAAGGAGAGCGTGTTGCGCCGCCGCCGCAGCCTGCTTCTGTTAGGGTGACAAGCAGCCTTGACGGTCACCCCCACGTCTACGCTCATGGAGGACGGAGGTCGTTGAGCGACCTCCGACCGCTGAGTCGGATTATGTAACATATTAACCTATAGACATAATATGTGATATTTATGAATGGATACATCAGTAAATATACAAAGTTCCCAGCTTGAAATTGCTAATATCAAGTTAATACGAGTAGACATAAACAATTTATCTTAGTTCGCAATACATTGCTACACGGATGGGTAATTAAGAATTAGATTAAACTTTCGATAGTAGAGATTAGCTTTTTCAATTAAGTAGAAAATTCTTTCCAAACATAAGATTACTCATCACATGGCTCATTTAGTCTAACGTCGATTCATTTTGCAGCTAAATTGAAATTCTGACATACATTTTTTTGTGGGCCTGGCCATTGGGCCGGTGTCTTCGCCGGTAAATAAATCAAAACTGATAACAATTTATGTCAAGACCGAGCAATTAATGTCACGATATAAATAAATTTTCATAATTAACAAAGATTTATTAGACTAGCAGATGTCTCTTTGTAACGCTAAATGGTGTCGAATTTTAATTCTGAAAAGTGACGTCGGGAAAATAACAATACAGTCGTTACCAGCTTCTGGAAAATGGTTCAAGCTTCTTCATTGAAAGTGTACATTATAATTTTACGTTCTAAATTTATTTTATAAATGTAATCGATAATGTCGCTGAAATTGGTTCACTTAGATGACTTTAGAATGGGTTGGGTTGAAGTTTGAATAATCTATTTTCTGTAAAAAGCTTCGAAATGGACAAAAACGATTTATACGAAACTGGAGATGGCCCAGGGTCAGTCGGGGTGCGAGGGATATGCTCTATGGGCAACCTTACACCCTGGCGTCTTAAGACCCGAGACGGCGTGCGGTTTTAGTCGGTTCAAGCCCGACATACCCACCCCCGCTGGCAGGCGGGGGAGTATCCGAAGGGATTTCCGCACGAAAAAAAAGGTACTTGTTTTGTAAACAAAATTGTGCATCGTATCGGTTCTACATTTTATAGTTTGAATTACAGTTAACATCGTTCATAATAATCGAAAACTAAAATGAATTACATACCATAATACATATACTGTACGTCTTGAGTCAAATATTTTGGTCTGTAGCCAATCCACATGAATGTGTAAGCATGTGTGTATGACTTCACCAATGCATTAATGAATGATTTATCAATTTACATACCTGACGTCCATACAAACACCTTCAGTCAACGTTATTATTCGTTTCTAATATATTATTATAAAACTCAACATTTTCCACATTTGGTCTCGTTTAGCATATTTTGATAATCAATTAATTAGATTAACGTACATACCAGATTTATTTTTCTTTTTACTTACCAGAAATTGTAAAATAGAGAACAGATTCTCCATTTTAAAGTTTCTGTCAAAAATATTTTTCTTTCCAGATAAGAAATTATAAATCACAAAACCTTGGCAAAGCATTCTATGGGCTTATTGTTGGTTGGTATGGTATGAAAGAATATTACCGTAAAATTTGTGAAATAGACGTAAAAATAGAAATTTGTCTAGGCGACGACGTGTTAGTCTTTTTAAGGTTTCGTACCCTACAGAGTAAAACGGAACCCTATTACTAAGACTCCGCTGTCCGTCGTCTGTCACCAGGTTGTATCCGAAATAAACCGTGTAGCAAGACAGTTAAAATTTTCACAGATGATGTATCTCTGTTGCCATTATAACAACAAATACTAACAACAGAATAAATAAATATTTAAGGGGGACTCCCCAATACAACAAACGTGCATTTTTGCCGTTTTTTGCACGATATTGATAACGGCAAAAGGTAGACGCTTGAAAAATGCACAGAAAATGTAGTCGTATATTTACTTCAAGAACAAATAATTAAAATAAAAAAAAAACGACGGGTTGCACTCCGGGAGTGCCGGCAGAAGTGGAACTTTTAAATATTAACGTTGTGCATTTTTGATGTTTTGGAATGGTTAGGTAATAATTGTGCACGAATTTCTTTAATTATCAGTATACAAGTACTATACCACTCATTAGACGAACGCGCCACCAAGGTTGTTAAGTACAGTGTGAAATTAGCGCTTCTATATTTGTCTGCAAACGTCTTACGAATTTCGATCAGGTCACGTGTCCTGAGGCGAGCTTAACCTTTTTTATCCATTACAAAAAAAGTGCACAACGCCGCTAAAGAAGTTTTCACTTCAATAAATTAAGGGGGCTTCCAATGTATAGATGAAAACAGAATGGTACGGAACCCTTCGTGCGCAGGTCCGACTCGCACTTGACCGGTTTTTTCATATTATTATTAATATACTATAACTTGAAGTCGCCACTTCACACGGGCAAATAACCCTACAACCCGCTTGCAGCGCCATCCAGCCGGCGGTTCCAATAATTATATTCACACAAGTGCAAGCAAGAAGTTGAAAAAGTTATATCGCAATGGGATGAATAGTACAGCAGCGAATAAAATAAGAACAAACAAACAAACATTAATTTTTATATATAAGCATAGTATTGTCCTATTGGTCGAGTTCCTGGCGTTTTGACAGAGATGGGATGCAGGGGCGATATCGATCGACAATAATTTATTACTTTGAACTTCTTTCATGAATGACATACCATTTCAACCGTGTGTCGACGATTAATCAATGACAACTGTAGTTTTACTCGGTTATTTGTTTTCGGAATATACTTTCAGTTGACGTACCACTTTATGTTCTTTGACAGTGGCACTTAATCTAAGCAATATCATTTTATTATATTTATTTTGTATTTTTTCTAGTTCAGTTTGATTAGGTTCCTTTAATGTCCACCCTACCGTCAAAGTACACTTTTGCTGTGTACTTTTCTGTCTTTAACTCTTTTTGCTCTGTACCAGTAAAGTGAGGCTTGTGCTTAGCACGTCTCTCCCACTTCAGCAGTCATTTCAGCGATATCTTCCATTTTATCAAATACACTCTATTACTGAAATACCAAAATGAAAATGAATTTTATGAAAACGAAATCTAGAACGAGTTGTATAAGCGTATACGAATGAGGTGGATAGTGGTATAATGGACGTTTAGCTCGTAAGCTAAGTAACATTTAAAGTTAAAGACTTCACGCTGTGCCGCCCGTGCCTCGCTCTCGCTTTTAAGAAGATTAAAATCTGCATAACTAATGTCTCTGTTGTTTCGTTATTCTTTGCAAAATGCATGTAAAGCAACTCTTCAGAATTTTATTTCTTTTAACTATGCAGTAAATACCTTTGGATGCAGAATCAGTCATTAAACTGTCTTTATCATGGATAAATAAATATAACATAAGTATCTATCTTTTTGCTCTGATACAAATATCCCTTCAGAAGTCCAATCTGCATAATTTATAATCCTTCAAGTTACATAACATTTCTTAATTAATGTATTTCCAGGCAGCTGTTAATTAGATCCAACACGCAGTGAATTAATTAACTGGATTACAGTTGATTAAAATGCTGCTTAGTAAAGTGACGTCACGATTTGAAGTCATTGTTATTGTTACTGTGTCATGAAAATTATATAATAAAAGGCAATTTAGCCAAGTTGTAAATCGCGGTAATCGTAGACTTATCAAGCCATTATCAAAACATGAATCTTCGATAACAGAGTTAAACAAATATAATCTAACAGATTACCCACTTACGTAAAGGGTTTTAATGGACCCCCATTAAAACCCTTAACGTAATCTAATCTATAATAAAACCGCGGAAAAATGGTGGACAGGACGTCGATAGTGTTCTGGGAGGTGACGATCCTGAAAATTTGCTAATGTAAAGCCACTCTCAGCTTTTAGCCATTACGCT
Source organism: Cybosia mesomella (assembly GCA_946251805.1). Lineage (NCBI taxonomy): Eukaryota > Metazoa > Arthropoda > Insecta > Lepidoptera > Erebidae > Cybosia > Cybosia mesomella. Next base: position 11,041,006 of record OX276406.1, read on the forward strand.
ACTATCACAAGTTTCATTTCAATCTCATTCATTACATTTATCTCCGTGATCCAACTCCTGGCAGCGTTAAGGAATACGTAACCTGATTTTTTACGAGTGGAAACCCTCACGGTCTTCACTCCATCGGTGCCAACGATGAGATGGGTGTCGGGATATTATATTAGGCTACGGTCTCTTCATACATTTTGGAGTCGGTGCCCGGTGTTTACCCATATTGTCTACGATACGGGCAAACCCCGGGTGCTAGCACTGATGATGTACAGTTTGTGTATCGACAGTAATTATAGTGGTAAAGTGAAATAAACAAATAATGATTTTCAGGATTTTTTATTTCTAAACGTCTATATTAAACAGCCAGTACCTACCTTTAGTAAATCAACCAGCGTCATAGTACATGAAATGTGTGTACTGCATAGTGACAATAACGTTGAGCTAGTGATGTGCGTATAAATGGAGTATCGATAAAAAATCGAGATGTAGAGAATTTGATGGCGCCCCGTCTGATGGCACGGATGGAGACTAGAACGAGGTAGCGCCCGCATGGGGCAAACGGCGAGCATGTGCCGCCTCCACGGATCATGTCTTCACCACAAGAAAAGTACGTATCTATTGTCATAGTTACCTGTTACTGTTGGTTTTTAGGGTTCCGTTGCCAAATGGCAAAAAACGGAACCCTTATAGATTCGTCATGTCTGTCTGTCCGTCCGTGTGTCACAGCCACTTTTCTCCGAAACTATAAGAACTATGCTGTTGAAACTTGGTAAGTAGATGTATTCTGTGAACCGCATTAAAATTTTCATACAAAAATTTAAAAAAAAACAATACATTTTGGGGGTTACCTTACCATGTAAACTTCCACCGAAAATTGGTTTGAAGGAGATCTAGTAAGTAGTTTATTTTTTACGTCATAAATCTGAAACCGCCATTTACCTTTCATTCAATCAACTCAATTATAAAAATAAAAAATAAAAAAACATTGTTACTTGCTGCTACTTCTACTTACTACTGCCCTTCATGGGCGAGTCCGACTCGCACTTGGCCGCTTTTTTTTACTGTTACTGAAATTTTGGTCTGACATTTGGTCTTTTTTTTTTTCGTGCGGAAATCCCTTCGGATACCCCCCCGCCGGACAGCGGGGGCGGTGATGTCGGGCTTGAACCGACTAAAACCGCACGCCGTCTCGGGTCTACAGACGTCGGGGTGTAAGGTTGCCCATAGAGCATATCCCTCGCACCCTGAAGGATCGCGTACCTTTTTTTTTTCCGTGTGGAAATCCCTTCGGATACCGCCCCCCCCCTCTGCCGGCCAGCGGGCTAATTGAGAAAAAGCATTTTTTTTATTCGTATGAATGAATATGTCTATTCCCGTGGATCTGAATGTATCTTGAATGTATTTACGTATTATAATATACTAGCTGAACCGACAGACGTTGTCCTGCCTTAATACCTAATGAATATTGAATTTGGTTATTAATTTGGTAATTACTTAAAAAAAATCAGGACGTAGTGTTTATTGTTCTAATACTTTATTCCCCGTTACTTTATTCATCGGAAAAAAGACTGATCATGTTGTATCCCTACAACATGGTCAGTCTTTTTTTCGGGTGCGTAAATAAATAGTTTTGTTGTTATTCTGACATGGGAACATATGAAAAATATGGATTTTCAATATAGCAATCGCGCCAATTACAAACGACTGACAGGTATGTCAAACACAATAAAATTACATTATAAAAGTTAATATGGTCGGTAAGTTTTAAGATTTCCTAACTTTCTTAACTTTTTCTTTCATAACAACCTTTTTTTTTCGTGCTGAAATCCCCTCAGACCCCCCCCCCCCTCGCCGGCCAGGGGGGGTGGTCATGTCCGACTTGTACCGACTAAAACCGCACGCCGTCTCGGGTCGTCAGACGCCGGGATGTAAGGTGGCCGGCCTATAAAGCATTATTTCCCTCGCACCCCGACTTTTCCTAAGAACCTTCTCCTGACGAAAACAAACAACAAAAAAAGAAATGGCAAAATCTGTCTAGCAGTTCACGCGGGATGCCGTGACCAAAGAAATAGGGATTCATTTTTATATATACCTATAGATAAGCATCTCATTTTTAATTGAAACAACTAACAACAAACAATTAACAGTTAAAATTTTCACCCATGATGGTATTTCTTTTGCCGCTATAACAAAAAATACTAGAAATACAATATAATATATATTTAAAGGGGGCTCCCATACAAGAGACGTGATATTTTTTCCGTTTTTTGCTTGATATGCTACAAATATTCACAGAATTCTTAGAAATAATTAAGGGGGTTCCCATTGTGTCGATAATGGTATGGAACCCTTCGTGCGCGAGTCCGACTCGCACTTGGCCTATTTTTTTATTATGTACTCAGGTCCTGCATAACCCTAAAGTATAAGATACTATTACGTACATAGCTTTCGATGGCCATGGATTTCATATAAAATTTACAATTTAGCCTGTAGGTAAAACCTAGGTAAGGCCGAGTCCTTAACTTTTATTTTCATAATAATAGAAGCGAAGATGTATGTCGTATTGTCGTAACATACAAGTGAAAATATGTTGTTTCTGGCTACGTCAATGGGAAAGAGGCTTGTCAATATGTTGAAGTGAATCACGAAGTTTTATAGTTCAGCTCCAAGCTCCAAAGCCTGCTTCGATCATAAATAAAATCCTCGAAGCCGTAAAGTAAAAACTATCTATCATAATAAAAACGGGTTTTAACAATATAGTTGTACAATATAAACAATACTCTTATGTATTTTTATTCGTACTAAGGATAAACAACGTAAAACACTTTATCAGACATTGACCTTCCAATTCACAAGTAAGTTGTTTAGCACGTTATGTTTATATTATTTAAGTATCACTGCGTAACTATAAAATAAGCCAGAACGAAATATTACTAGTACTATAAGATATTCGGGGCCAGTAAACTTTCAGTTAAATAACCAGCATGTTATCTAGAATAACACTCTTATTAATAAGGCCCATGACCTTCGAGCACTATCCCTATTAGTGAGGCAAGGCATACTGAGTGAGTCCATGCTAACATACAAATCTATGCAAACTCGTAAGCTTGATACGGTATTTATATTTAGTTAATTTAAAATGTTTATTTGAACATGATAATGTTATTTTGTAGGTACCTATATAGTGGGGTGTGTGTTGAGTAACCTCCTCGAGTGTCGCTCCGATTCCGATCCCGCTGCAGTCCGGGGGGAACGGAATCGGAGCGGCCGCTACACCCTGGGCGGCGGTCAATGGCTTCCCCTTCACCCCTTCATAGGGTTGGCATTGATCGTCGGCCAATACCCAACGTGGCGGGAACACATCGCTCTCCGTACTCCTCTGTTTTCAGAGGAGACAGGATGAGCGATGCTGTTAGTGGTGAGATGGCCCAGGGTCAGCCGGGGTGCGAGGGATATGCTCTATGGGTAACCTTACACCCCGGCGTCTGAAGACCCGAGACGGCGTGCGGTTTTAGTCGGTGCAAGCCCGACATAACCGCCCCCGCTGGCCGGCGGGGGGGTATCCGAAGGGATTTCCGCACGATAAAAAAAAAAAAAAAAAAAGGTACCTATATAGTAAATTGAATTGTAACCAAGTTTAACCTTTAAAACCTTGGTTTGCGGGCTATAAAATGGAAGTTTAGATTTCTTTATATTTCTTTTACGGTGTGTTGTGGTTGACACTGGGGATGCTGAAAGTAAATACAAGAAAAACTTTGAACACCAGCGCTGACCCAAATCAAAACAATAAATGACAATTTTACAAACGTTAAGAAAAAGGTTTCTGTTATTTTCTCACGCCCATATATTCCTGAAGGGATAGGCATAGATGTACTAACACTATACTGACTCAGCGGCAGCGGTTGTGACTGCTATACCTAGGTAAAGTTCGGGCCCTCCTCGGTTACCATTGCAAGCGGCCTTACCACGATGCTCTGATAGCAATTCAAAAGCAATACAGTTCAGCAGAGGGAGATACGGTGTATAGCTCCAATTCAAAAACAATACAGTTCAGCTAAGAGAGAGTTATGGAGGTAAGGCCCCAGTCAGTAGATTTTCTGTTAGAATATTATCAGTAACAGTATGTGATGACAGATAGCTCGCACGCTATTAGTTACGCAGAATATGTGTTAATAGACGTATTTATGTAAGTCGTGTAAAAATTAAGAGTTATGTTGCCAGGATAACTATTAAATATCGTTAAATAAGACTATGGTCTAGTTACATACTTCACACGGGTTTCAAAATAAAAATTATAAACGATGTATTATGAACCTTTAAGGCCCTGTCTGGACGCAAGCTACCATAATTATGCTTATTTTTTGTTTCTAAGATTATTTCTCTCTCTCTCTAAGATTACTGATGCTAGACAGTTGATTTTTTTTATATATACAGCTAATTATCTACTGTTCACGCACATCCAAAAACATTTTGGATGAATAGAGCAGTTTCTTGTTAAAAAAATTGCAAAGAAACACTCTTTGAAATAAATTTTTCGTTTCAATTATCTCAATATTTTTAACGATGACATATATATTTTTTGTTACAAATATAAAGAAAATTTAATCAACTAGTGCAATATCTACAAATTAACATCCTCAAATCCGTCATATTTTTTAAATGATTTATTTATCTGTTTGATTTGTTTGGCGGCAAACGGATAAATAAATCATTCGATCCAAGTAGGATCGTAAGTATATGTCCTTGATGTTCTTTTTTATATCACCGATGTTCTCGATATTTGAAATATCGTTGGCACTCCTTACTGTTGGTATCAAAAAATACTCACCATTATTTGTATGACGTAATAAATTGCTTGTTTTGATGAAATTGACGAATTATGCAAACTGAGGAATTACGAAAATGGCGAATCAGGGAAAATGACGAGTAGTGCACTAACTCGTATTTTATTATGCCAATTCTCCCAATTACTTTCTTTTCGAATAGTGCTTTATAGCGTAGGCCTACAGCTTACTTTTCGATTAAATATGATTCGCAGGCAACCGCAGAACGGATCTTTCACACCTTGAGGATAAAGTGACTTGAATATTGTAAATACAACGGAAGTTCATAAATTTATCGTCGAACCCAACAAGCCACAATTTAAGGTTTTCTTTAATCTAGCTTTTCTTTAAATCTAAATTTATATCATCAGTTTATTATACTATTTAATTCAAACCATAATGATGACCAAAACTAGCTAAACTAATTAGGGTGGCTCATACAGACCGACACACATCATTCAGAAGTAAGACTTTTGAACTTTTCATGATATCAACATTTTAATACTCAAATCTAATAAAGAACAACATTCGATCGTTTGTTACGGGGTTTGCGTATTAAGGTGTCGATATGCAATTGTCAATGCAATCAAGAGATATAACCGTTTATGTAACAAATTTCACCAAATTTCACTCAATTGCCCTTGGCACTGTCAAAACCTTTTTCTCAGGAACGCGTCGAAATTCATAGCAAATAATCAGGTCTGTAACGCTTTGAAGCTGTGAAGAAATCAAACTTCTAGGTGGTTCTTCAAAGGTGAAAAGAAAGGTACAACCATTTATGTAGCAAATTTCACCAAACTGCCCTTGGCATCAAAACCTATAGGTATTGAGCTAGAATCATGAAATTTGGCAAGAAGCAAGGTCTTATAACACAAGTAATGGGAAAAATCCGATAACAGTTAATATGTTACTGTTGTTGTGATGTGAGTAACATCACACACCCCCAATACACACCCACCCACATCACAAAAAAAATATCTGCATGTCTGTTTGTCAAGACTATTTTCTCGGGAACGCGTAGAGGTATCAAGTTGAAATTAATAAACCGCAATCAACAGATTATAATTACGCAGCAAAAAATCCTAAAACGCGATTGCAGCGCTGACGCGAATTTTTATGATGATATTCAATGAAATTGTGTGATGTAAAAGGCATGTCTGTAAAGACTAGAACCTCTACAGTAACCTTAAGTTCGCCTCTCAATCCAATTTTGTACGGAACCCTCAGTGCGCAAATCCGACTCACCCTAGCCGATTTTTGTTTAGATAAAGATTAGGTTCCGCGAAAAAGCACTTAAATCCAGATCGGACTCCACGCGGCACAAGTCGAGGGCACAGCAATAAAAAAATAAATGGAACGTTTCTCTCTACTCACATACTCAAGGATGCTAAGATAATGTAACTTGTTTTGTGAATTATCATTTAAAAACTCGCAACATATAATGCTAATCCAAGGAAATATTTCAAACCCACAGAAGCCCATTATCTAAGTTGAGATTTGAAGAAAGATTGTTGCTTGTTATTGTGTTGATTGTTTCATTCCATTGTTGGAGAATTCGTTTAGAATTCATACTGAGACAACACAGAATATATGAAACATATGATCTCACAGATATTATGCTCGGTAGACGTCTTCTTTATATAAAAACCTAAGTAATCTATTTTAATACATACTCACCACCCATACAGATAGGTTACCTAGTAATCCCAGTATTGTTTTGAAAGATTGGTAATTTTTGACGTGAACAAAATCGTTAAGAATTTAGACAGATTTGTATTCCGTGATGCAAACGACATGACTCGTGAGAGAGCATATGAGAGGGCGTCAGCGCGAGTGTGACGCCCCTGGTGTTGCACACTATGCCCCTGGTGTTGTAACACGTCCATGTGCTCATCTGCCACATGAGTGGTATAAAAAAAACCGTGACTGCTTATGCTCGTTCTCCACCTACGTTTTCGGCTTCCTTATATGTACATAACTTATATATGCAGTTCGTTACTATTAAGTATTTGGGTGTATATTCACTAGATTTTCTATAATCAAGCCTTTATATCACAAAAGGCAAAGACAGTATTGTGAATATTATTTGGTCCCGCAATCATGATAAGAGGTTATTTATGCCACTGTATACGTGGACTCAGGACCGTCTTTGAAGGCGGTCTCCGATTGGGGTGATCTTTACTTGGTCAAATTCAATGCTACTAAAACCCAGACGTGTCTTTTCTCTGCCAAGCGAAGTCAATTTCAGCCAAACCCTACTTTCCGAAATGCATCGTGTCGATAACCGTCCGTCTGGAGCTTCTTGGCGTAATTCTGACTAAAATGAGACTAAAGCGCAAGTGGCTTCTAAAAACTGGACATCCTATCGAAGGTGCGACAGTACTTCACACTGGAACAGCTGCTCAACGTGTACTAAGAGCAGGTTCGATCCTGTATGAAGTACTGCTCGTATCTATGTGACGGCTCAGCTAAATACCACCTAGAACCGCTGGAGACGATAGAGAGACCGGCCAAGAAGCTCATTAACAACGATGCTTTCGTTGAGAAAAGGCTTTAGAGCCTTGAACATCGAGGCAAAGTTGCATGCATTTCGAAGATTGTGCGCTGGAATTGCATAACTTGATATCTCCAAGCCCACTCCACCAACGAACGGCCAGACGATGGATTTATTCAGTGGATTAGAGTGGAAAAGGCCACAGCAACACGGCTCCGCTACATGGTGGATATTCCACTTATACGCATGAAACGTTTCGGCGATACATTAATTATGCGTACAGCTAAGAAGAGGAATACCCTGACTCAGTCTGTGTTTGCGAAAAGCTATAAGCTAGGAATCTTCGAGTCTCGAGTGAATAGATGCCTTCTAGGCAAATGTGATTCATTGTAGACCACAATAAGGGTCAAACGTGGGCGTATCAATCTACTAAATAACTTAATCGATAAAATAAATGACTAGCTGATGTTAAGGCCACTAATCTCTAGGTTCACTTATCCGTATTAACACTTTTTGATTTTAATATTTTTACTGACATTTCAGACAACATCCAAATGTTCAAGCTATTTTACAGTATGCTAACTGTACAAAATAGCTTTAATATTTTGACGGGGCCTGAATTGCCAGTGAAAAAATAATAAAAGCAAAACGTTTCGAGCTTTCAACGCTCTACTCGTATAATTTTTTCATATATCTTCAATTTTACTCAAACATTTACAACAATAACTTAAAATGATTATGTACAACTAATTATAAATAAATGTGAAGACTAACCTAAACCTAACTAAAACTAAACCTAAAAGATAGAAAAATATTTACATACATGCGTCATAGAATTCCTCCGCATCATCACCGACTGGTAATGTTCCCAGAAGACTGGCAGCATTGCCTCGTTGAATGGCAATGCTAGTTCTTTGTGCAAGATAAAATCTAACCTTCTGGTTACGTGTAGCGTCGATCAGCTGCTTTGCCAAATTTTTGTAGACATAACGGGCACTTGAACCCCATGACCCCAACGTCTCAACCCCAAACGGCTCAAAAACATAATCTCCTACTAGGTTGGAGTATTTACGCCGTTTGAGGCTTTCCGCAGATGCAGCAGCAGCGCCGGCACCACCCGCTGTGCTTGGAAGGTGTGAAGGCGCTATGGTATCGACGCACGTTGCGTCCCATACCAAAGACCTACCCATCTTCCAAGGCAAATAACGACATACCATGCGGTCTGTTCCCATCGTCGCGTACCAGCCCAATACAAGAGCACAGCGGATTATGTCGTTGATGCTAGCGTGTCGCGATATACGGCCTGCGCTTTTACAGTTTCGGTAAATGGGTTAGTTGTAAAAATAATAAATTCTTTGTTTCATCCGTTAATATTTCAATGAATTAAGGGAACTCTATTTTATTTCACAGATACGTGTGACAGAGCACAGAAATAAGAGTAAAAACATTTTATTTTATACAGACTGACATTAATTTAAATACAAATATGTAGTACGCGATTATTAACTGCCAGTATTAACATTGGAGACTCTTCCTATCCCATAATCAAATAGAAACTTGGCATAAAGGTGGACCCAGTTTTTGAATGATAGAAAGTTGAATTTGTATAAAAAGTCAATTTTAGGAATTACTATAGAACATTAACTTGAATATCTTAAACATAGTGTTTATTTTGACCCTATAAAAGTCGTTACCCAAATGAATGTTGATCTCATGCACTATTGATGTAGAAAATTGTTGAAGAAACGATATGTTATTGTAATGAATTAATGAACTCGCCACTTATTAATGTAGTAAAATGTTGGCCTTTTGGTGTTGTCATGCTGATACTGCTGATCATACTATATATTATATATTAATATTTTTTCTTACTGAAGATATTTGTACTATGTGATATGCAAACATTTTCATTTAAACTGAGTCTACTGACAGTTCAGTGCAGTTCTAGTCTGAATTAGAACTGTGAATACGAAATCGAACATCTGAAATGTCTATTGAATGTCCGACGACGCGTGACGTTTCGGAACCACGAGACCACTATTTATGTGATACATTATAATATGAAAGGAAATGAAAATGGAAAAGGTATTAAAATTGATCCAGGGGCCTGATTCAGTAACGCCACGTTTTCAAAACGCTTGATTTCTTTTCGATTAGTAAGAAAAACTAAAGAATGTTATAGTTTTCAGTTTGATCTGTCAAAACAAAACCTTCCTTCACTTTAGTGAGGTTATTAAACATTTAGAACCAGTCATAGTTGATTTTTGGCGTTGGTAGTGGATGTCAAAATTATTGCATAATATAATATACATTTAAATAGTAAAATAGGTACGTAAAGCCTGGGGTGCGACTGGTTGGATCACCTCCAAGTTTGGTGCACCCTGGGCAACGTGGGCGTCAACGTCAACGGCCAAGAGTCTGACCAACCGGCCCTTTTCAGGTCCAGCTGACCCCATTGCACGAGGGGTCGGGGTATGGCGGACCTGCAAGGCCCGCGGGGGGGGGGGGGGTGGTCACTCCAGGTACCCCTCATCTCTTATCAGAGGGGACACTGCGAATGGCTCAGGGTCAGTCGGAGTGCGAGGGATATGCTCTATGGGTAACCTTACACCCCGGCGTCTGTAGACCCGAGACGGCGTGCGGTTTTAGTCGGTTCAAGCCCGACATAAATCCGCACAAAAAAAAGGTACGTAAAGCCTGTGAGAAAAAAATTACAAAAAACCGACCAACTGCGAGTCGGACTCGCCCATGAAGGGTTCCGTGGCAGCAAGTAACATAATATAAAAGTTCTTGTATCTTGTTGTAACAAAAATAACTACTTACTAGATCTCGTTCAAATCTATTTTTTGTGGAAGTTTACATGGTAATGTACATCATACATTTTTTTATTTTAATCATTCTCTTATTTTAGAAATTACAGGGGGGGGGGGTTTGAACGAGATCTAATAAGTAGTTTTTTTTAATACCTCATAAATCGTTAACCGCAATTTACCTTTAATTCAATCAACTCCAATAAAAGTATTAAAAAAAAACAATTATGTTACTTGCTGCTACGGAACCCTTCATGGGCGAGTCCGACTCTTACTTGGCCGGCTTTTAAACGTTAATATAACAATAAATATTTGAGCAACATTATGAGATTTGAATCTCCAACAGTTGCTGCGTCGCCAATTCCTTTTTCTTTGAACTTGGCTGGACACTGCCGCGTGTCTAGATCGATAATCGGAACAGTTTTCCCTATCGGATGTCACTTCACATCTCCTTCATGTTATTTATAGCTTCCACAAGAGAATGCTACGTCTCCTGGAATATTTCTTTCAGTACCATATTCTTATTGAGCTCCATATTTAAATGTAGGCTTTACAACATATGTCAGCATTATACTCGCATTTTCTTAAATTTTTCGCTACTATATCTGGATGACAATATCAAAATTATTATACAGATCATAAATGAATTAACCTTTGACATGCACTTACAACAGGTGTTCCGTTCAGAATTATGATTTTGAGGTGACAAAAGACGCAGTCTGCCTGTAGCTATAGGGTATTTGTCATTGATGATGATTTTGGACAGCAAACCGATAACTGAATATAAAAATATCGAGTAGGTAATGTTTTGAAACGTATTACGACAAATGTACATGAAAGTACTTACACAATTATTATTATTTAAAAATACTGTCATATTCCAGGTTAGTAAACTTTATGGGAAACATAGAGCATTGAGATATATAGAAATATAGACATCAATGATATAGAGATAGTCAAAATTAATTTGACAGTGATCTTTATTTTGATTTTAAATCTTTAAACAACTTATGTTAAAAGAAAGGAGTATTTGCATTTTCATATTGTTTATTAATCGTCATTTTATTAATTAATATACGAAATACACCATGACTGGGAACAAATTATCTAAAAAGCACATAAATTTCGTTCCAACACTTGATTCAGTGGCAGTTGGTGGGGCAAACACCTTATTTTCTATATTTTTGAATAATTATAATATATTATTTCATATAATATATTTCAATTCAAAGCAATACGTCATACGTGTAGTATATATTTGTCAATTTCCGCCAGTAAAATAAAACTATGTGTGGTTTTATTCAGTTCAAGCCCGACATAACCGCCCACGCTGCCAGCTGCCTCGGGGATTCCGAGGGGAATTCCGCCCGAAAAAAAAACGAAAGTACTGAAATAAAATTCTATTTACCCTCAAGATTCTCTTGGCCAGTTATTGTTACACACTAAGTTTATTAGAAGATGCTGAGACACTTATATAAGCGCAATTTCCGTGTTGATTTTTATCTGATGTTACGTTCATACGATGAACGTAACCAATATTTGCGACGTTTATATCAACGCAAATATTATCACAGTTAATATTGTATTCTATACGATCTATGCTTTTATGCTTTGCTCCACTTTTATGGGCCGTAGTGTGATGTTTCAGTGCATTTTTGGCACTAAACCAACATGTATATTTCGGCCCATAAAAATAGAATTTATTAATAACTTGCTACAGCGCTAGCTATAGGAGTCTATAACTTTGATGCATCGTTTCTACAAAATCAATATAGAAATTACACGATAACTTATGTAATACTACTAATGACGCACCAAAGGTTATATTTATAAAGACAGATACTACTCATGTCGGTTGCACGGTACGGCATCAGTAGCGTATAAAATATGAACAAACAAACAAACATTGAATTTTAAATATTACAATTACGTTTAGAGTCTAAACGTTTCCACTTCACAATTTGTTTCGCTTATACATTCTATCCATTCATTCATTCTATATACACACGCTTTTAATGTAGCTTCTCTATTTTCATCGTCCTTTTCTAAAAATAGCTCTTGCTTTGTTGTCCTATTTGTATTCAGAACATTCACGTTTTCCGTTCAGGAGAAACCGAATCTTGCGATGTTTTCTGTTCTATTTTGAAATGCCACTAGATATTGCCGTATATCGAGTAAAAAAAAATTTCTGGGATGTTCCGTGCAACATCGTACCTAAGTAGAACGAAGAACTTCTCTCATATTCAGTTTGATTACTGGGTCGTATATGAGTTTCTTTTTCAGATTTATTAACACAGTTTGTGTCTAAAATCGATAAATCATAATTCCTGCAAACCACTTACATCTTTAATAGTAACTTTTCCTAATCTCTCTTTTTCTAAATCACAAGCAATGTCTTTTGATCATGTACGAGAATGATTGATAGTAAACAATGAGACAATGCTGCGACGCAGTGTTTTATTTTCGTGGCCTGGTACTGTGCGGCGATTCCCATTTGGGAAATGCTGTTTTATATTTACAATGTCCTCGTATGGACACTGGTTAGATTTTATTACGATGGCAAGGTCTTTATAGGTGTTATGTAACATTATGGACTGTTCAATTTAACTCATGCAAGAAGAGATAACTTGAATCATACTCTTGTAGTATTTTGTTCGTTTTGAAATTGTAATAGCCAATCGATATACTAACAACAACAAAACCTATATAGGTAGATTGGTAGATCCTGCATTATATTTCCAAAACCTCTCAAACCTTTATTCTTTCGACAAAAATCCTTCAGAAACTGAAATCGCGACATAAAATTACATAACTACACAGACTATAACCATTTGTTTTCTTCAAATTTTTGTTTCATACAGGGACCGAAGTCGTTTTTTTTCCACGGTTTTCTTGTGGTGCCAAGATTTTGTTCCATTAATCAGCTTACGTATATTCAAAGTTTCTTCAAGTTCAAGTCTCGACTTCGCAAAAACACTAATTAAATCTGTCCAATTGCTGGGCATTAAAATTTCCCTATTAGAGGTACGCGTTGTGTGGTAATGGAATTAAAATACCATATAATGAGTCCTCAGTAATCTCAGAATGACTGTTCGTCTGGACAGGATATAAGATACTCTTACCACCAAGCAATTTAACTTCAACAACAAATTGTCCTAACCTAGACTCGCCAAATAAATTACTACGTGATTTGAATACAAGAAAGTATGTGGATAGGGATATTGGGGTAGAAGCGTGTTGTGTGAAATAGAATAATATTGTAGGCACTGATTGAAGTTACTATTTACTAGGTTTAATGTTTAATGTTATTAAATATGTACCAAGGAAATTGGTATGGTATTGGTAAAAAATATAATGAAGAATAATGTATTATTCGTGTGTTAAAGTCAACTTTGAGCCTGGATTTAAAGCTGTGGACTTTTGACAGTTCCATCGGTACACTTATAAATTTAATTTGAAATAACAAGCAAATTAATTCATATATAACGGCGACAAATACTCACCTTTACAAACCAAACCCTACGCCCTATCTACACTTTGAATTAAACCAATAATAAACTAAATAATTATTAAAGGAAGGTCCATGTAGATCACACGTCCGAATAGCACCTGTGGTATGATTGTGCTTGGCGCATCTCTCTCTCTCTCTCTCTCTCTTGGACAACCCGACATTGTACAGTATTATTATACAGATTATACAGTAGATACACTTTATTAAATTGTTTTATATTGCATTTGAAGTACCTACTCCAATTAGCAGACAATTGCATGCATTGTGCATTATATTTACTTTGTCACACAAGGTTAAAAGCAAGTTTCGAGTTAGTAACTGTGGTTATTTTCCACCATCCGAATATACAAGTACCATAACATTTATTTTGTTTCGTCTGAGTAGTGAGGCTACACGATCGATTCTTTCCACTCTAGTTTTTATAGTGCACTCGTACAAAATTAAATTACTTCAGTGAGCTCCCAAACACTCTTAACTTTGAATTACGACTGAGCTTAAGAGTGCAGCGTAAAAGCACCAACGTTTCATAAAAGATATTGTGTGTACGAAGAGTATCAAGAAGTTGTTGTATCTAATTAATAGTTTAATTTCGATTATTCCGACGTAACCCTCTTCCTAACTTGACCTTACGTCACGTTCCTATCATAACCCGAATTGCGCAGATACGTTTAATTACTTGTCTAGCTATTTAATCAAACAGCTTAGAAAATGACTTATTTCTGCATGGTTATAAAAAAATAACCACGAAGGCTTAATGCGGGAGCGGAGCGACCTAACCTAACCTATCCAAGTCGGATACTAAATATTAAATACTGATTTGACACATATGTACTTTTATTTTGAGAAAGATTAGAGAGAATGACCAATCTGCGCAATTCGGGTTATGATAGGAACGAGACGTCGTCTGGTCAGGTTGGGAAGAGGGATACGTTCGGAACAAATATTACTTTTTTTTTTCAAGTTTCTAACCTAACTCGCCACCGGGTCAGGTTCGGAATAAGCGTTTAATTTCAATCATGAATTTAATCCCATCATCGATTAGTGTATCAGCATTGACGGTACATTGTTTAAAGTCTTGGAAATCATGTCGTTTGATGCGACGTTGTAGTAGTGATCTTGTTCTGTATCGTGTCAATGACTGATTCGGAAAGTACACACTGCCAACGAAATAAATATACATCTATAAATATGAAGGTGTACCTGCGCTTATTCCTTGGCCGCCTGTACATGAACAATACATTTTTTTAATTCTGTCGGCCCAAAACTTTGTTACAGTATTAGAAAGCAAATGCGAAACGGATTTTCGAGACCGAAGGATTGAGATCCGTATTCGCAATTAAACTTTGTCTGCTTCGCAACCAAAAGGGATAGAAAGTGTAAATGGACCCTGAGATAGAAGTGAAAGCCTCTATTGCAACTGGGAACAACGCTAAGGTGATGATGGCCTGCATAAAATTTTCATTTCACCATTCAGCATTCACCACTGCTGTGAAGCTGTGACAAATTGCAAGTGGAAGTATAGCTCGTTCATTTAATTGACGGCTTCACCGTTAACCATTGGCTTAACTTGTTAATTTTCTAAGGGGTTTCCCGATTCTTAGCTTATAATTTCGATTCTATGTTTAAATTCTCTCAATTATTTCTCAGTTATTAATCGACAAAGTTAGGGAAGACAGTACCTACAGTTGCAAATGTATGTTGTAAATAAACACATACAAACAAAAGCAATAAATCATTTTTATCAGAACTGTTAAACTATCTTCATGCTATAAATATATACTCCAGAAAACGTCGAATGGCCTCAATATTGCTTTATTTCAGGAAGATACCGCGGTGTGACGCGACGTTGTAACATTAGATTTTACCTACTAGCTGTTACCCGCAGCTACGCCTGCGTGGAATTCTGAGCCCGTTCCCGCTTCATATGGGAACCTATTCCAGGGGACAAAAAATAGCCTTTGTGTTCTTCCAGTGTAAAATCAATCCCTGTACGTGTAATTTCAACTAGATCCATTCGGCCGTTTTTCCATCCTTACTTCCATACTTAAAAACTATTAGTAGGCTTTATTTGATGTCAAATTGTTCGATAAACCATGTATATAGGTAGAAATTAACTTTACAGTAGTCCATTTAAAAAGGAAATTTACCCAGAGACGGCCGGTTAAAATTTAAAGGTTTGCTATTTTATCACTGCTAAAAGTTTTTAACGTGTGCAAAATTTTTATTATCGACTGAATTTTATGAGGTATATGAAAAAGAATCGTTTTACGACTTAATGCATTTCGGCATGAGATTATCAAGCTCGTTCTTTTAATTGGAATCAACACGTTTACGATTATTATGCTGATTTTCGTATGCATCGTGGTGACCCTTGAACCTTAACCTCTTTAATTAGGATTCATCATGAGTTATTTAGATTAATAGGTTAAGTTGTCGATATCAATATCACTGATTAATGTGTTCTTTCATATTATATTTTTTTTCTGATTTAGTGTATAGGTAGGTACTTCGTCTAGGCCTTCAGAAAGAGCGTAGTTAAGTATTCGTACTATAACAATACTCTTTTTAAAGCTCCTAATAACAATCATCATCGTCATTCATCGTATTGATCACGTACCGAGATAAGTAACGCACGCCTTAGCAAATCATGGTGAGCAGATTTTTCCTTAACTTTAGTCGTATTATTTAGCTGCCCTGTTATTGTAGTCTAGGTTAAAATTAGAAATGATACAAGCTCATTGCGTAATTCGTACTTAGACTACCTGTTAGAATTTCCTGGAAGCATATTACAATATTAAATAACATTATATCCTTCATTTCATATGGAAAAACTACGAGTAGATACGGTAGTCGGGTTTTCCGCAGTACCTACCAGGATATATTGGTATGGCTGCTATGAACACAATTAATATAGCGACACTAATTTGTAGTTAATAATGTGCGTGCCTTTTACGACAGATGGTTAATTTTGATATGGGTATTACGACGATTAAAGCTGGTTTAGCATAATAAATTAGTCATAATAAACAAGACGGTATACCTTCGGGACTAGAAATTGTCGTTTCATGATCATGAGGTTTTATGACCAACTAGCTGTTGTCCGCTGCTCTGCCCTATGGAATACCAAAATTTCCAATTTAAGTATGTTATTCAATAATACATCTATACTATTATAATATTGTGTTTTAAATTTTGCCCGATAAGCTTATCTGCACCAATCAACTGTCTCCAAATGAGTCATCATGTGCTTCACAATTATAGTATTTCCCTGCCAGGTTTATTAGCAAACTAGCAGCCCGAATTTATGCATAAGTTCGTAAAACAGACCTATATCTCGAAAGCATTTACCGGATCCAATTGTGAATATAAATAAAAAGAAGCTACTGAAAAGTGAGTTACTTTCCATATAACGGACTTCCGTACAACTGCTCATCTCATATTTACCCTCTTAGAGGTAAAATTTTGGAAAAACGCCGACATACGCTTTCTTTTATTTCTAAGCAGATTGTATTTTTGAATCCAAACAAATGCTTTTTACCAAAGTAATAAAATAATTTTAGTCCTGAAACGAACTTTCTTTTGTCAAGAAAACTTGGATTAAGTTTTGTGACAACAGAAAGTTCATTTCAGGATCGGTTCATGTAATATGAGTAAAACGTTTTCGGTTAATTTAGCAAGTAGTAGAACTTATTCTATCTTGTTGGCATTTCGTTTCTAAACGCGTTTATTGAAGATGGTATCAATAAGATGGTAAGCCTGTGAAAAAGTAAAAAGATCTAAGTAACTTTGTTCGTTCTATTTTCTTTGTTGTCTCACATACGATTATCTTATGATCAAACTCACAACACTGCATTGACAGTTTCACATTTTAAATCTTAGTACTAATAGTAATCATAAGGTTACTAGAAACAAGGAAAATCATTGTTCAAAACTTACTAGAGATAAATCCTCAGTTAAGTACTTCACCCATCAGAAGGATGTAGGGACGTAGTCAAAATAACCGCGAACTGAACGCAGTCCACACCCACACCGTTCCTGACAATAAGAAAGATGTATCTGGCAAAAAATTTATACGGAAAAAAATATTTTTTAACCCATGCTATTTAGTGTGCATGTACCTACCATTTTTAGACCCATATCGCCTCTTAATTTCATATTATAAAATTTAAATATATTTCCTGAAAATTAACCAGTACTAAATACGAAAGCCGTAAGCCACCATATGCAACCTTTTAATGTAAATGGATCCATAAGACCCAAACAAGTTTCATAGCAGGCGGGACCTACTCGCAAATCATATAGGTACCGAAAGAAAATTAATGAGTCCCACCTGCTATCAAAATTGTTTCGGTCTTTTTAGGGCAGTCGGGTTTTTGATTTTTTAATTAATAATATTATTTTCCTTTATAACTCAATGGTTTGCTTTTAGAAAACATCGACTATTCGAATTATTCATTATATTTAGCGGCTCTGAAGATTGCACAACATCGTATTAAGAGTCTTAGTCAAGTACTTAGTTGCAGATATCCTGTCTTCATTTTTTGAAGTGGAACATAATCTTTGTCTTTAACCGAATCAACTGAATCAAATTGTACTTTTTATTTATTACTTAATGGCTAACGTGTGTGTTAGTTGTAAGTCTATTATTGTCTTAGAGGATACCATATTAAGATAGTGTAAGAATATTGAATAAAAAATCAGTTCCTGCATCTGAACTTCTGCTGCTACTAACGTTGCAGTTTTCTTTCAGATTTTTATCATCACCATTGTTGTCGCTGATGGTAGTAGGACTACAACAAGATTGATTGATGAGATCGAGGCTAACACTGCCATTAGTGGTACTCGCGCTTATAGTAATAGTATGCTTCATTGATCGGACTGGCACGCGGATGCTTGCGATTGCGGTGTTAGAGCTGCAACAAGTTTGCACACCGGTACCAAATTATCGATCAAACTAGCTGGACTTCTTAGCACTTTAGAAGTGGTGGTGTTGGTACCGACAACGACACTACGACTGACGGCCGCTCAGACACAACTGAAGTGTATTCGAACATTTCTCTTCCACCGGCATCCCTTTGAATATAGCGAAAACGATGTAGAAAAAGCTCTTCTACTCACTTTCATTGCATTTTTTAACAATTATTCATTGATGTATTATTTAATTCCATATGAAAATCTACGCATCTAACGCATCTATATACGTCTATTAAAAAAGTGGCGTATTCAATTTAAAAGACCCAAAAGGTACTTAGGCCTCTTTCACTAAATATTATTCCTAATTTTCAAATGAATTGAAAAACGCAATAGTCCGCAAGTAAATCCAAAACTGAATAATACAGAAAATTAAAAAATAGCAGCAATTGTTATTTTTTTCTCATTCTGGAAATAGGTATATATAACTCAATTTTGGAAAAGTATTAGTTACGTCCTTTTTATTATCGGTGGCAGCACGTATAGTGCTTGCTAATGAGGCACTACACAGTCAATAGGGAAATATGTTAAATAGCGCGAAAGATTTCACTCATTTTATCCGATGACATTTAAGATATTACTCGAAACTGGCAGACTGGCATGAAATTTTTCATGACAATGACAGCGGAGGAAGCCCATTTTTTTACGTGTGGAAACCCCCACGGGCTTCACCCCATCGGTGTCGACGAGCCCATGAAGTATGTAAGGACAGAAGCAGATAGCGGGTTGTTGTCTCTGCCTGCACAGAGGGAAAAAGGTGAGAGTATATTTATGTAACGGTGTATCTTTACCTGTTTTAAGCATACCTACATGCTTAAAACGGGTTGTATAATCTGTAACATAACCCATATACCGACTTTACTTCGAAGCAACACGGTTGAACCGTGTAGCTTGTGTTTGTACATTGAGATACTTATTTAAGAACTTAGAGACGGGATTTAAACTTCTCCCGATTGAGCTAGTGAGTCACATCAAGTTGTGAAACATTCGTATTTAAAAAAATATATAAGTGTGTTATGTTATGATTCAGTTGTACGGAAAATATTTTACAATTGAGTGTACTTATATTTTTAGATTACCTAATGGTTGGTACTTATATCATTAGAGAAACATTAAAGTATGTATATCCTTTATGAAGACTGTTGATAGAATAGTATAGAATTATAGATTACGATCCTGTAGCTCATATCTACGTCAATAACAGGGCGGTAAATAGCTGAACATGTAACACTATTACTTTTCTGAGACGAAGTGTCGTTGGCAGCCTCATAAACCATTTATTTCTATCAAGTTCACGCTATCATACTAGACAGGTATGTTTTATAGGTATGTGTTATATTTATCTATCACGGAAGTTAATATTTTCAATATAAAGTTCTCAGCATAAGGTCACATACATGCTTATGTTGATCTGTCTAAACTGTTTACACTTATCATAGGGTTAAGCGCAAACTGATTCCGTAGTAAAACTCTTCTTGTTGCTTTATTACGACTTTTAACTTTTAAATACCTACAATTTACCAGAAAATCCGATAAAAAAAATTGTTGCTCCTTTATTTAAAAAGTTAAAATAAACAAAAATACTAAAAACGCATTGTTTCACCAATAGAGTCATAGAAAAATGTGTAAGTATAAAGATCTACGGCTACTCGTAATTTGTAATTATGTTTTTTTTACACTTCTATTCCTCCCCCTCAAAGAGTTGTTGGTGATTTGATTAAGGAATATTATCCAATAGCCGAACACAACAACTTAGTGCTGTTTTACTGCGGTATTCTATGAAACGGAGGCTCTTTCTCATTCGTTTGTCTCTAAATTTGCACGTGCAGCACTTTTGTGCTTTACTGTAAATAAGTTGACATGTCCACCGAAATTTTGAAGTTTCGTTTGTGCTGCTTCATATTTGAGGCAATTTCTCTGTCGTCCGCCGGGACACTGAAGTTATGTCTAGGCTTGTGGTATTCTTAGGAAAATGTCTGCGATAGTTGTTCCCCACAGCCTCGTGAATGAGAACTGACAGGCAAGATTATTGGCTAAAGTATGCTGTAATTATTCAGAAAATGGTTCTTTGTGTCTTACTTACCTATTAAGGAAGTAGCTTGCATGTTTTTTAATATTTTATGTCTGTATTTTGAATTCCAATATAGCACTATTTTATCATAAGCAATACTGCAAAATTTTATACTAAACTAATACATTATTTAATATTACGTTATTCATATTGTTATTTAGAAATAGCTACACCTTGCAAGTTTGTTTTGAAAGTGACTTCACTGCTCAAAGATCGCTGGCTGTTACAAAAGGTGTTATTGTAGATTCTAACAAGTATCTGCAAGAAAATGGTACGTTATTATAAACACATTGTATCGTTCTGTAAAGTCAGACACATTTTAACTACTCATTAATTTTGTGAGTTGAACACTGAACACCATTGTTCTTTTCTCCACTTTGGTGACATTATACCGTTGTATTTTCATCAACGAAAAGGTGTATTTCGAAATCAAAATCACCCTAGTGTTAGGACAAAAGTAATATTGCTCCTTATATGGCGTAAGTACTTATATGTATTATATGTACTTACTGGGACGCGTTCTATAAAAAAACGGCATAAGAAAGCTAACAGGCTTAAATATTACATGTGTTAACATTA
The DNA here is from genome assembly GCA_946251805.1 of Cybosia mesomella. NCBI lineage: Eukaryota > Metazoa > Arthropoda > Insecta > Lepidoptera > Erebidae > Cybosia > Cybosia mesomella. The sequence continues at coordinate 11,062,256 of OX276406.1, forward strand.
TCCAATATTGAGTGAACCTCACACATTCTTACACGGCTGGCAAATAAGCTAAGGCCAGGTAGGTAGAACTCATGTATGATCTCTTTAAAATGATCTACTGAATTATTCTGTCACATGTGTGTGATGATGAATAACATCAATGGCAGTAATAGCAGAAAAGGCTGTTCCTAAAATCCTGTCAGTAAGTCTTGATTAGAATTGTCTGAGTTAAACAGGCGGTCTTGTAATAAAATCACGTAATCCACAATTCCTAGGGCCTTTTTTTTCGTGCGGATATCCTTTCGGATATCCCCCGCTGGGCAGCGGGGGCGGTTATGTCGGGCTTGAACTTTTTTGAAATAAATAAATATTTTTCAAATTCTTGTTTATTTTCATACCCTGTAATCTCAAGACGCACCCGCGTCTATTTCTAGATACCTATACTTTTAAAATAATTAATACAAGAAGTTTGTCAGTACTGCTGGAAGGACCGCCTCTGAAATTCATTATAAATCCACAAAAAATGCGTACTGCCGGCAAGACGCACGTCCGTAGAATCGTCCTTCCAGAAGCTCCTTCCAGCAGGACCTGAGCTTGGACGTCTATCATTAAAGGTATTAGATAGATTTATGTACAAAATATTTTTTTTTCTTTCATTTCGTTTTTTTTTCAGGTTTTGTTTTGATTTTTTAAACTGTTCCAAAAGAGATTTACGAAAATATAAAGCTGGCCATAATACTTCCACACATACCACCATAATCTTTTTATTGTTTAATTTCACCAGCAGCAATGAAATTAGTGCCAACTTTTGAATGTGGTTGAAAATTGTATTGTAAAGTTCATTGGTCGTTGCTTTGAAAATAATTATCTCTGTAAGTATTTAAAAGAAAAGTCGATTAATAACCTCTCTGAGTGAATTAGCACTTACACTCGGTACAGCAGTTACTTACCGATCGGTGTGACAACTATTAGACATATAAAATAAAAAAGTGGCCAAGTGCGAGTCGGACTCGCCCATGAAGGGTTCCGTAGCAGCAAGTAACATAATAATGTTTTTTTTTAATTTTTTATATTCGAGTTGATTGAATGAAAGGTAAATTGCGGTTTACGATTTATGACGTATTAAAAAAAAACTACTTACTATAATCCGCACGCTGAATGATGATCCCTATGACAGTTCGTTAGCGCTTAACATTGTACTGACGTCCTATCACATCAAATCCTTTAGAGGTCCATTAAAAAGTCGAAAAAATCATCATTGTGTACAATTGTAAATTATAAAAATGAATATTAAGAAATTATTACGTAATGTTCGGAAATAATAGAAAAAAACTCAATGCAAATGTACATGGTACGTGCTGCAAAAGTTACGTCGTCAAGCTGTTAAGAAGGGACACATCGATAAACAAAATATCGATAATTTGTTGGAAAAATAAAACAAATGCTTTGAGTTTGTATTTTATTTATATCAATCTGAATCTGATACAGGGTCAATCGGATCTTCAAAATCTGAGTCTGAACTGCAGCTATCCGTGACGTTTATTATTAACGGTTGGTCAATGATATTGTCGTATTGTACATCTCGATCCCAGTCTTGTAAGCAAATTTTCTTCGTTCTTTCGACCACTTTTCGCCAATCGTCAGCTGTCACTTGAGTGCAAGCTTCTTCCAATAAAACCATCATTTTATTTGCCGTGAATGGCGGAGTTGTGTTATGCCTAGCTGCATGACCTGAAAATATTTGTACATTTAGTAATTATTTTTAGAAATATATGCATATACATAATATTATATAAATAAAAAATATAGATACCTTTGATCTGCGCCCATATCAACTCGATTGCATTATATTGGCAGTGATAGGGCGGTAACCGAATTACCGTGTGTCCATTTGATTTGGCCAATTCATCCAAAAAATATGATGGGTGCGTCTGTTGTTTGTGAAAGTTCAACAGTCTAACCAACTCTTTTTTTAACATCTGACTGTCAGTTTCCACACCATTGCATTGTAACCACTCTATAATTTCAGCTTTTTTGTTATTGCTGCTGGGGGGTTTGTTAATTTGAACTGAGTGATATGAAGCATTGTCCATTAAAATATAGTGAGGCTCATTCAAATTTTCTAATAGTTTTATAAACCATGTCTTAAAGTTTTCGAAATTCATTTCCTCGTGGTACTCCGTTGTTTTTACTGACTTAAAAGCCCACAGGCAATTCGGCACAAAACCTGTAGCTGTGCCAGCGTGGCAAATGATTAAGCGCTGGCCCTTTCCTTCAGGAGTTTTTGTGCTGGATTTGGGCTGTGTCATCCGTCCATGCCTTACCTACAGTATGATTGGCGTTCAGCCATGTCTCATCAAGATATACTACCTTCTCCCAGTTATCAATTTGTTTAATTTTGCGAAGAAAATCGCATCGTAGTAAAGCTATGTCGCTATATATGTACGCTCCATTAATATTTTTCTCTTGTCACATTTTTTATAGCGGAATCCACATTTTTTCAAAACAATTCGAAGAGAAGTAGCACCGCATTTGAAGAGTTCTGCAGCTTTTAATGAAGATAATAACTTCTGGCAGGTCGGTAGTTCACCTCGTAGGTAGTAACCATAAATATGATTGCGTATAGCATCTAAATCAAAATCATCAGGTTCTGTTATATGACATAACCTTTTCTTTTTCTTCTTTGGTGTTAATAGTTTATTGTCCTACATGGACGACTCCCCAAATTTTTCCTTTGTTATTCGAGAAACAGTAGCCTTTCCGATTCCTAGAGCATCGGCTACACGATCGCGAACATTGTCAAGCGGTAACAAGGGTCCGCCATTTTGTTGTTCACGAGCAAAATAGTCTCGCAAACGAACTACAAACTCGCGAACTTCACTGTTGAGAACAGTTTTCCGCTGTCTTTTCGGCATTTTGCAAAACCGAAAATCAACAAACAGGTAACAGAAAATCAACAAATAACACAAAACAGCGAAAACAGAAACAAAACTCAGCTAACAAAGAAAGACGTGGCGCATACAAGGCGTTAGAGCACTCGTATGACGCGATGTGATGCGGTGTGACAAGAAGACAAAACAGACTGACAAGACATGACATGACTGAATTAAAAAAATACGGTAGGTCTATGGCCTCCTTTTAAATACTTTTCCATGTAATCCATAATTGCCAGCTAATTATGAATTCTTTAAAATTCAATTCAAAAAGAATTTTAAATTCTTTAAATTATGCAATTTGAATAAAAATTAAAGTATAGTAAAATAAAATATAATAAGGCTGTTACTTTTTTATCTAGTGTTTTATGTCCATCAATGCGCGTAGTCTTTTTTTCAAAATAAATAAATATTGCTTATTATGTTGAATGACCTGGCTGAATTACATGACATTTGCCTGAAAAAACAGTATTTTATAGAAATTGTTTCGCTTAACTAATATAACTGTCAGTTGAAACGTCATAGGGATCATCATTCGGCGTGCGGAGTATAGATCACGTTCAAACCAATTTTCGGTGGAAGTTTACATGTACAACATATATTATTTTTAGTTTTATCATTCTCTTGCAAACTATCAGTTTAGAAAAAAACGATATTTGAAACCTCAATATCATTTTTGAAGACCTATCCATAGATACCACACGATTCGACATGGGTTTCAAGAAAAAAAAATTGAGTTTCATTTCTAAGTATGGGGAAACCCCCAAAATTTTTTTTTGTAGAAATACATATTACACTTTGTATCCTTAGATTTCAGCTTAGATTGTACAATGAACTCTATAGGTACAACGTACAATGTGTACAAACTGATCAATAACTTTCTCTACGGGTATCAAGTTTCCAAGTGAAGAGATTCTATTGAAATTCCTACCCTTTGTTTATGTAAATGTTAACAATCATGTGGGCGTTATGCAAACACATTTGTCTCTGACTCTTTCTAATTTGAAACGTTTATGATTCAAATGTTCAAGAAACCGACTTTTTGTTTTAGGGCATGTCGTTGATAAGGTGGGAATTTTAAGCTTGACGCGTCACTATTCCCATTTAAACTTCATTTATGTACGGATTTGAAAATTCTCTCACAATTTTCTACATGTGATTGGTATTCCACGGAGTATTCCTGAGCAAAAATGAACGACTTCTTGAAATTATAGATCAGACTTATAAAAACATGTATAAAATGTATTTTACTGTATTGTAATGCAGAACGCTTTAAGCAACATAAACCATTTTGCACCATAATTACATTATTTATCATGAAATATTGATAATAGGTCTTTACCTATGAAATTGCCGAAATTTTCTTACAAATTCATGAGTTCGTTATTCCTGTAACTTAATAGCTATTTCCATTATTTATATTTTGTTTGAAAGTGGATTTCAAGATTTTACAACTCTGTATTAAATTTTGTTTTTATTGGCCGCTTGATAAATTAATTATATATAAATCGATCTTCAAAAACAGTACTTCCTAAATGCTATCAATTTTTCATATTTTTATAACGTCTCGGGACTTATCGCGATAAACATGGAACTTACTTTTACCGACGTTTCGAATGCGTTGCAGCACTCGTGGTCACGGCACCACCAAAACTGTATGGCTTGCCCAAAGTGCATAAAGCCAATGTGCCACTGCGACCAATCGTAAGTCAAATTGACTCACCAACCTACGATCTAGCAAAACACATTGCTAAAGCACTGCAGCCATTAGTGGGAAAAACATCGTCTTTTGTGAAAGATTCTCGCCATTTTGTAGACATAATTAAAGACATTAGATTGGAACCAGATGAGCTTTTGGTAAGTTTCGATGTGGAGTCGTTATTTACCAATTTTCCATTACAAGACTGTCTACAGATTATTGAAACCAAGTTGAAGGATAATGGTCTGCCGGATAGTTATGTGACACTGTTTCAAAGTTGCCTCGAAGGGAACTACTTCCTTTACCATGGTCAACACTACCTCCAAATAAACGGCGTTGCTATGGGCAGCCCCTTGGCACCAGTCGTGGCAAATATTTGGATGGAACACATAGAAGAAGAGGTGTCTCAGAACGCCCACGCCCACATTAGGCTATGGAAAAGGTACGTAGATGATATATTCTGCATATTTAAAGGCAATAGTGAGGAGGTGGTACGTTTTACTGAGTATCTTAACTCATTACATGTGAAGACACAGTTTACGTATGAGATTGAGAATAACAGAACATTGTCTTTTCTAGACATCAAGTTAATGGTGAGAACCGATGGCTCCTTGGCCCACACTGTGTATCGTAAACCCACTCACACAGATAGATACCTACACGCCTCCTCGCATCATCACCCACTTCATTTAAAATCAGTCAGCGCGACGCTCATCAAGCGAGCAAATGACCTGTGTGACCCTGAGCACCTACAGCAGGAGTTAGATCATGTTCAGGAGGTTCTTGAGATGAATGGGTATGTTACGAGTTCTAGAAAGTCGAGACGTGCACCGAGGAAGATGTTGCCGGGTGCTGACCGCCAACCGGCGTACATGCCGTATGTGAAAGGTATAACGAATAAGATCGGATCTTGCTTACGGAAGTTTTCCATCAAGACGATCTTTAAACCGTTCACCAAAGTAGCGAAATACGTGCGAACATCGAAGGACGTCATACCTCTACAAACACCGGGTGTCTACAAAGTGGATTGCAGCTGCGGTAGTTCCTACATAGGCCAAACCAAGCGAACCATTGCAGAGAGAATCAAAGAACATATCGCAGCTGTGAAAAACCGTCAGTTAAATAAATCGGCAGTAGCAGAACATCTTGAGTCGGGTACTAATCACTGGATTGAGTTTCATCAACCCAAAGTCCTCTCCACTGATCGCCACTACTATCCACGTCTTGTGCGTGAAGCTATTGAAATTAAATGTAACGATTAAAGTTTTTATAGAAGTTACGTAAAGTTTAAGGTGTGACTTATGCACTGCAAGATTTAATAAAGTAATGTATTGCTAACTTCCGGCTAGGGCGAGCAGAGATAAATAAAAGTTTGATTACAATATATAAGGATTATAATCGGTAAGAGAAAGTTACATAAATTTATATAAGGTAATTGAGTAAATGAACCTCAGGGAATGGATTCTTAATAAAGATTCTGCCGTGGCGTTGTTCGGTCCGTTGTGCAAGATGGTAGTATGCACTTAGCTAGTGGACACGTGGCTGGTGGTGATGCCGGCGTGCCAGGGTCTCCGCTGGTGTGCCTCGCTACCTCCATTATGGTGCGAAGCCCGGTGCGAAGACCCCGGAGCCGACAGCAGTTGGCCACGGGGTCAAAGTGACTTTCCCCGGCGAAGGTTACCAAGGAAAGGCACGATATAAGAGCCGTCAGTTGATGACTGGGCTAGTGCTGTCCAATCTCGCTCGCACAACCATAGATATTTAGTAATAAGTTATAGAACATACTAAAATATCGATTAATTTACGGATATTGTTTTAATTAGATGTATAAAGAATCCACAACGTTACAAAATATAAAAATTTCAATAGGGAAGATGGATTCAAACTATCCGGGACGTGGAATCCAGTGATTAAAATACTTAAACCCATAAACAAAGTGCCGTTAAGAACTGATACAGTGAGTGTGGTGTGCCGCCAGCCTTACCATACATTAGAACAGTAATGGAGGGTAGGCGCACAAGAATGTTTCCCCGCACACCTCTCGACGCTCGCCAGCCAGTCAAGCCGTGACCACGGTTGCTGCAACGCATTCGAAACGTCGGTAAAAGTAAGTTCCATGTTTATCGCGATAAGTCCCGAGACGTTATAAAAATATGAGTTTACACCGCGATAGTTTAAAAATAACGCTATCAATTTTGATGATAAATTTCGTATTAACAGCTGTCACTTTTCAAAAATGTAATAAAAGTTGCTGTTTGTTAGCTTAATATTGTCTCATTCATACACAAAAAAAATCTTAAAATTTCGATTTGTCATTCCTAAAAAAAATGCAAAAATATTAGTACTGAAAATTGGGTTTCCTCCAATTTCTTCAAGAAAAACGGCAATTCCAAATGTAACGACCTAATATAATGTAACAAGAAAAATTGTTCCAATATTATTTTCGTTGTTAGTGCTTGCTTCCATACGATTTTGTGATTCGTATTCTGTTGTTATGTCTGAGTAGATTTACTTTAATAGATAAAATTTAATTGATCCTAAAAAAATATTTGGGCTTAGTAATTTTAATATAACATAACATAACTTCACGCCTGTATCCCCGAAGGGGTAGGCAGAGGTGTATTAGTAATTTTATATAAGGTGTCACCAAATTAGGTCTCTGAATTAGGTGAGATGACTTGGTATCGACAAAATATGTTTTTGAAAGAAAAAAAAAATATCAGGTAATATAAAAAAAAAACAAAAAAAACACCACCAGCAACCAGAGTCACGTGACGGGACGAGCACACGTGACGCTGGTCGCGATTTAGGTATTTCCCACACATCCGCTTGGAGAATACTGCGAGGAGGACTGCACGCCTACCACTTTCTGCGGGTGCAAGAGCTCCTTACCACACATTTTGATCCGCGGTTAAGATTTTGTAGGTGGTTAGTGGAAGATCCTACCAGAAAAAATTTGTGGACAGACGAGTCCACTTTTACAAGAGTGGGCTTGTTTAATATTCACAATGCACACTGGTGGTCTTTTTTATATATATATTTTTTTTTTTCACCGATATTTTTTTTTGTTTCACTACATATTTTGTCGATACCAAGACCAAGACCTAATTTGGTGACACCTTATATATGACATATTTAAAGAAATTAACAAAATGTCGATAACAACATCAGTTCACCTTAGATCTTCGGGTATTACGGTAAAAAAACTTTGAGAGAAATTTTAGATCAAGGAAGGCGACGAAGGCTTTCAGTTATCTAAATAACAGACCAACGGGGTAGATAAAGGTCCTTATATACCTACTTTCGGTAATAGCCTTTTAGATCTTATTACAGGCTTATTCATAACCACACTGGATATGAAGGACAGTAGAGGGTAATTTATTTTCCATTAGTAGGTATACAAAAGCACCGAGTTAATTCAAGGAATAAAATAACCTTAGCATTATATGAGATCGAAAGGATATTGAAATAAAACTATCTAACGGCATTTAATGCGATTACATTCAATCGAATGGTCGGGAACAGTGTAAATAATAATTTACACTGTTCCCGACCATTCGATTGCTTTTTAGTTTACACGAAATAACACAATAAACACAATAAAATCTACTAAAAATAGTGAACTACATTCGCCTAAATTTCCGAAAATATCGAAGGGATATAATAAGCTTCAGTAGCTTAATGGTTAAGGAGTCGGCCTTACGATTGAGAGGTTCCGGGTTCGAATCCTGGCCATTACACTACCAACTCCGACGCGACGTGAACTCACTTCTATCCAACACAAGCAATTTAGCTTAGCTGGAGGGTAAAAGGGAATACTAGTAATTTCGGTTACTAATATTCTTTGAAAATAAAAGCTGTAATGAGCAATAAGTATTATGAAAAAGAAACCGGTTAAGTGCGAGTCGAACTTATGCGCCGAGCATTCCGTACCTACCCATTATACCACCATAATAAAATTGGTATCATTTTTATTGGTGGCTAAGTTTTAAGTATAAAGATATGTGCAAATTTAGATTTTCGTGAAAACTTGTAAGTACTAAAATTTGCCTTAATTTTAAACTTTTTTATTTTTTTTCCTTTATTTGTACCGTAAGACCTTGCTTTTTGCCAAATTTCGTGATTCTAGGGCAACGGGAATTACCATGTGGTTTTCGACACAAAACCAATAACTTATGGTTATTGGTTGGTTCACTGGGACCTATCGCACGTATTCACTCGCAGCAATATTTTATTTTTAAATACGACAACCGGAATTCCGGACTGATTTTTTGCTAACAACCCTATACTACCGTGTACGTATTGAAATAATCTTTATTTCAACTTAACTATAATTCATTAACCAGACCAGTGCCAGTTCCTAGTTTCGATTTACCTATTCATAATTAAATTTGGAATTGTTATGTAATTATCTTCTGGCCTGAAATATTTTAGCCATCTGTAATATATTTATTGACATATTTAATTCGATATGGAATACTTTCCATCCATTAACCAGCTTTCTGAAGGTCGTTTTATGCTGGGATCTTAGACTATATAGTAATACATTATTTTGACTAACAGTTTCTGAATATTTCACGGTGATGAGTAAATGTAATAAATCTAGCGCCGTGACGTCGTCCAGTCTTGATACTGGCGATGAGCACAGGATTTTATGTTCTCAAGTATGCCGCACGAGAATTTGTAAACAAAAATGTCGCTCGGCTAATTAGAAACATTTAAATTAGTGTTTAAAGGCTTCAAATGTTTGGCGTCTAAAACAATATACTGAACTATATTTTGAATTTAGTTTACTTTGTCGGTTGCATATTATTATGTAAACGTAAAAGCAACGTCGTTAGGATAGCCGTATAAAATCTCCGCGAGACGCGCTAATGGCGTAGCGTAGCTAAGGAAATACCGTTTTCTAGAAGACGATGCAAAATAAATAGTATTTAGTAAAGAGGGTTTCAATCTTGTGAAAGTAAAAGCTATTTACGGTGTGCCTAGACAAATCCAACGTTTTCTAGGTAAGTATTATATTTTATAAGTACACTAGCTACTGCCTGGTGTACCTTTTTTTTTCGTGCGGAAATCCCTTCGGATACCCCCCCGCCGGCTAGAGGGGGCGGTTATGTCGGGCTTGAACCGACTAAAACCGCACGCCGTCTCGGGTCTACAGACGCCGGGGTGTAAAGTTGCCCATAGAGCATATCCCTCGCACCCCGACTGACCCTGGGCCATCTCCGGTTTCGAGATGGCCCCCTCGGGTTTGGGAACCACGGTGTCCCCGTCTTGCCCCGGTTAGGGGGAGGGGCGCTAGTCACCCCGCCGTCCCGGCCTGCTTCTGCTGGGGTGAAAGGCGACCTCACCTGCCACCCCCAGGCCTGCGCTCATGGAGGACGAAGGTCGTTAAGCGACCTCCGGCGCCTGAGTCGCCTGCGACGCGCGGCGAGCAAGTTGCGGGCTCTGCCTGGTGTACCTACTACACACAGAAACTTTGGCATACCTGCCAAAGTTTCTGTGTGTAGCACTGCGCTACAATAAATAACGTGGAGTCTGGGGTTTGACTACACAGCTTCTTGTTGATCACTAATGGTATTCAAATTAGAACAAGGATTTTATATGACTTTATAGATTTATTCATAAATATAACTCTACTCAACGTGTTTTAGGGGCTTTACGCGAGATTGTTTATATTTACCGAACGAACTAGGGAGGAACGCGAAACTCTGCTCAGTGATTGAGCCTGATCCGCTTTTACTTCTTGATATTCTCTTCTCGGGATCAAGGTCGGTGCCTCTGGTCTTTCCCCGACTCGATCTGTCCCCAAAGCTTTTTTTTTCCTATTCTCTAAATTCAAAAACATTTAAACATTTTCATTTTAATATCGCTGACGCATGATGGCCAGGCAACTAACTTTACTGTTCGAAGGAGTCCGAACACTACAGTACCAAAGTTTTAAGAAACTGGAGGCACAAAGAGATATATTCATTTTTATATCTGACCCTGCCCGGTTTCGCATGGCAAAGTTTCGTAAAAAATTAATTCCAAAATCTGATTGCAGCGCCACCTACAGTGGTATTATTATTGCATTATGAATGTGAAATTATTATAGAAACAATAATTCATACCTACAAATTTAACAGTAAAAATATCATAGACTAGCAATCCGTCCTCGCTTCGCTTCAGTTTATAAAACATTAGATATAAGACATCCAGGCAAAATAGACATTTGACTAAGGAATAATTCGCATAGAGCTGAAAATTGGCAGATACGTTCCCAAGCAGCAAAGGACGTAAAAAATTACGTGAATTTTTGGGCATGTTTAACGTCGAAATCACGTGTGGATGTCACAGATTTCGACGGCTTATATGACGTCAAAAAATTACGTTACATAACGTCATTTAATGACAAAATGGCGACGTCCCTACATTACGTGATATATCACGTCAAGGTAGACGTTAGAAAACGTTAAACATGACGCCACTAATGACGTGAAAAATTTATATTAATTTACTTAATTTTTGACGTCAATATAAAACGTTACTAGACGTTATATATGACGACATCAATGACGTTAAAAATGAATGGAACTTCACGTACTTTTCCACGTCAATAAATGACGTTACCAGACGTTACACGTGACGACACTAATGACGTGGCTACGCTGAAATTAATAACGTCAATAATGACTTTAAAAATACGTTATTATTGACGTACCTAACTACCTAATATTGACGTTATTGAGACGTTTAAAAGTGGTATCTAATAACGTCATTGTTTGGGTTTTAGGTATGTACACGATTTGTTGTATTTACGTTGAAATTTGGGCCCATAATTGTAACGGACAAGTCTTTTGTGTAAATTAAACTATCCAAAATTGCTGGATTTGCACCGACGTCAGCCAGTTACAATATTGGGCATAATCTAAAGATAAATACAAAAAATCGCACTTAACGCCATACGACTTAAAGACATACTTAACAATATTTGTTATTTTATTACGCTAGTAGGTATTCTGAGGGTAGTATTTAACTGCACACATAAAATACTGAAATGCACATATGAAGAAAAAATAACCAACGTAACCTATTAATGCTAGATAATTCAGGAATATTGATGTGCAATCAGTATTTTTAAAGTACAATTAATTCCCTTATCAATAATAAAAGAATCCATACACATATAATGCAATCTTTGTGTAGTATGACGTCACAATATTATTTAAACAAATGATACAAAGTAATAGGTGTAATATTGTTATTTATTAGATTATTAAAAAATTATGAATCTTATGAAGATACACTTAGGTACGACTTATAAGAGACAATCAATGCTGAAAATCACTAACCGATAGTTAAAGAAAATAGCACCAGTAGGTAAGTTAATGTTATTTTATTATACTAGCAGTTAAAGCAGTGATTATAATAGAAGAACGACAATAATAGTAGGTCCTAATTTAATAGTTAACATACTTTTATAGTATGAATGTGCTCATGAAAGTGAACAACTTTTCCAATAAGTCAAATCGCAAATAAAATGTAATTTTATAGTTGATAATAGATCAGCTAATTGTGAATGTATGGAAAGTGGAAATGCTCATACATTCATAAAAATCTATTCAGACGTTTTGCATCTCAAAGTTAAAAGTTAACATTTATAACTTTTAAATTATTTTATTTCAAAAATGTTCAATGAACAAAGAAATACTGAAGTATATAATTACTGTATGTAATCAATCAAGAAGCCTTTTTAAAATATCTTCATGACGTCACAGTTCCTATTCCCCGTCTGAGCGGTTTTCTTGTCTGAGTTTAGAGCACTGGACATAGTTATACAAAATGACACAATTTCTTAAGACTAAAATTGTAATTATTAAAATTTGGCTAACCCACTAGTAATCATTCTTAGACGATATGTCGTAACGGTAACACTACTTCTTTATTGAAAAATGGAAGATGAATACATTTGCTGGCAATATTTTTAAAAGAAATTACTACCATATTCTTCGACAATTCGCTTACTAAAATTATATCTAAACATTTAGAAGAACAAGGATAAGTAAAAAAATCTTCACTTTTGGTATACATTTGAGCACATATAAAAGTATCATCATCTTCACCTTGAATAATATTTACTATTCTTAAAACTGACTTATCTCTTAACATACAGATACAATCAGCAGCAGAATTTGTGCTAAAAATAAAATCTTTAAAAGTAACTTTTTTATATTGCTTTTTGAAATTACCTGGTGGCAAAGGCCCGTCATAATGTTCTTGCGAACAATGTATAGAATTGTTAGTATCTGTAGGAAAACATTTAGCGGTAAGTCTGTTACAGACTTGCTGTAAAGGTTTATGGGGTGTCCTAATCAAACTCTTGAGTTTACCTAAAAAATTTTCAAATTTAAATGCAGATATGTTATCCAATATTCCAAATCGTTCAACATCATCTACAAGATGAATAAGCGAATGGACATTATATACAAGATATTGCCTACCATAAATAGTTACACAGTCCTTTACAAATTCTTTTAGCAAGTATTTAGCATAATCTGAATATTGAGATGTCAAATTATTTGAAACTAATATAGAAATAGCACAATGTAAAATTAAGAAATGTTGATAAACATCATTTTTTAATATTCCATATAAAATTATTGGCCCTATGTATAACAAAAATGTCCTGAATTCAGTCGCTTTCCATCGGTCAAGTTCCTGAATAATACGAGGTTTGCGATTAAATTCAACAGGTATGAACTGACGAACATATATCAACCTATCATTTAATGAGGAAATACTTTTACTATCTAATTTTACATGTTTGACATCTCCTTTAACTGGTTTGACCCAAGAATGTAACAATTTTCTTACAACGCCTAAACAGACACTATGCATATAATCTATTGGAAAAGCAGTTATTAAACCAAATGACAATTCAGTTAAAGGAGATATTCCTAAGTGATAATCCTCATCGTTTTGAAATAAAAACGAATTATCTGTTCTAAGAGAGCAATCTAAATTATCTAAAATAACACGGTTATTAACATAACTGCCATAACAAGTACATTTGTCACAACCAGAATATGCATTATGCGATTTAACATATTTCAAAAATGCTCGAGCTGGCATGTCACACACAAAACAGTTGAGAGATACTTTTATTATAAATCCTTTATAATTTAAACCGTTTTGCATAATATCTTTTAATTCGCGTATAAAATCATCTAAGTACGCTCTAAGTGGATTAGGCTTAGATTTACCACAAAATATACCAATCACGAATACAGTGTTTTTAAACCCTACAACATCTGCTAATATTGGCCAAAATTGAATGTTAGAGCTATGAAAAAGCGGTAAGCCATCAATATTAAACGTAAGTTTAATTTCAGACATATCCGGCTTGTGATACATGTTAACAAAATCTAAAAGGGAATTAACAATTCCTAAATGTATATACTCCCCGTTATCAAGAGTTTTCAGTTGCCATTTACGATTAGTATTTAACAATGTCCTGGCATCCGCCATAAGGTCTGAATCAAACATTTTAAGAAATTTCAACAAAGATGTTAATGCTGCATTGGAAATGTTAAATTTTAAAGTCCACTCTCTTAGAAATGTGGACAAATTTGGAACAGATTCATCAGGCTGAGTTGAATTATTATAGTAACTAGTATCATTCATTACACAGGTAAAATCATCATGAAAAGGAACTAAAAGAACATTATTATTTCTCACCATGTCTATAGATAAAGTTTCATTATCATTCGTTTCAGATATGTTAATATTATCATCTTTATTAAGAACATTATTTAATTGTTGTGCCACTCGTCTGTAGACTTGGCGTTTACCTAAAAGCGACATTATTGCTAAATAAAAAACACAACTTACGACAAAATCAAACAGTCCGCTCGAAAAGAGATATTTTAGCAAGATAAATACAAATTACAATTCACACAGTTCGCTCTAAGCGCGCTTTTATCTTTTTTTCTTCGAGAGTCATACGTTGGGGTGCATGTTTTAGCCAGACTTTGATGTTGTCCTCAATGGGCTTTTCTTGAATTAATTTAAAAATCTTCTTTGTTGCACCTAAAAAAATAATGGATTATATTCCTGATAGTTATCATAGATAACATCTAACTATTGAAGTATTTTCGAGTGTACTATTTCATTTGAAATCATTCTAGCTATTTCTAAGACAATCCTTACATATAAATACCTAATTGTTATCTCTGGTTAAAAAGAACAAGAATATTTAAATTCATGAAACTTTTGCTATACTAGATTCCTTAAAAATACCTATTCAAACACCCACATGCACACACCCATAATTAATAATCAAACCCCCCCTCAGACACACCAAATAATATGTAAAGGGAATTATATATAAAAATTTCCCATTACATAGGATCGCAAATTTCGGAGCTATTTAAGCACTCTTAGAATGTCCTAATTTAACGGGAATTAAATATTTAGATTTTTTGTATCGTATTTTTGTTGAATAAACAAGATCATTTTTAAGAAAACTTACGGACAATAGCAGTTTATAAATTGAGGTCTTCAAATGGTCGTTTTCCTTTTTTTCCTTTAAAACTATATTTCATAGCCAACTTATTAGCGAAACTGTGTTTCATAATCTGATTTACTGTTCCAGTAACAGTGTGACCAGCAAAAGCACCAAAGTAGTCACACTGAAAAAGATAAGCATAATTTTTTTTATTATTTTATCCAATAAAAACTAATCAAGAGAGTCTAGCTCTTCCAAAATATAATATGAAAATGTACTTTGAACTATTACAATTTTTTATTGTTATGTATAAAATAATCTGTTCTTTAATAATATTATTTACCAAATCTCCAAAATTCTTATCACTAACTAAAAATTCTTCAATTGCTTGAAGCTCTTCATCATTAGTTAATGGGAAATTGGCTGGTAATTCCAACAATGCGTTCTTGGGAGCAAATTCTTTTTGATTTTGTTGTCTTATCCACTCTAGAATAATTTTATTTTGCTCTTGTATTGAAATTAAAATTTGCATAATGTTGTATTCAAAATCTGAAACAACAAGATATAAAATTAGATCAAGTCTACTTGAATGGGTGTATTTTCAATACAAGTACAAAATGTAATAGTAACCCACTTGATCTAGTGCCTTTTAGTTGACTGCCTGATGAGACTGATACATGTGGTGGTGGATCATCATCCAGTCTGATTCTATTTATTTTTGAAACATTGTTAGATGCACAGATGTTTCTAATATTAAACTTTGATTAATTATAATAATACCATCTACACAACAAAATGTAACAAATAAACTCAAAAACTACTGGATCAATTTGCATGGAATTTAATAGACGAGTAGAGAGGCACCGGGAGAAGGACGTAGGATACTTTTTATGGCGGTGGGTCGCTATAGTTTAAAAATTACAGATGAATAAAACAAGTAGGTAAGAAGTTTGAATTTAAAAGTTTAGTAAGTAATTTAAAATTGCTCTGGTGGTCATGTGCTAATTAAAAAACCGGCCAAGTGCGAGTCCGTATGCGAGTTCCGTACTATACGTAAATACTTTTGATGTATGGAAGCCCCCCTTAAGTATTATTTTTATTTTATTTTTAGTATTTGTTTTTGTAGCCATAATAAAAATACATAATATTTGCAAATTTCAACTGTCTAGCTATTACGACTCTTGAGATCTAGCTCGGCGAGTGAAAATGGGCATGAAAAAGGGCTAAAATATCATATTCTTTGTATGGGAGCCCCCCTTAATTATTATTATTATTTTGTTTTTAGTATTTGTTGTTATAGTGGCAACAGAAATACACAATCTGTGAAAATTTCAACAGTCTAGCTATTACGGTTCTTAAGATACAGTCTGGTGACAGACGGACAGACGGACAGACAGCGAAGTCTTAGTAATAGGGTTCCGTTTTTACCCTTTGGGTATGGAACCCTAATAAGGGCTGATGGGTGTTCTGAAATATTTATAGAAGTTAATCAATCAATCATTTTTTGTCGAACATGTTACATAAAAAATACATCAAAGTATGACTTCAAGTGGGATAATTAAGTGGGTAAGTCAAAAGTAACCTGGTAAGTATACAAATTAGTCTCTAGTAGTCAACTCAAAATTAATGAGATTAAGTTTAAAGTACAAGTACATACTGTCTGCGGATGTTGACAAAGTTGGTATATATGAAGTTGTATGTTTCTCGACCGTTGTATCTTCTGTTCTATTTTCACAGTGATCAGTCATTTTCACATATTCTGAAATATCAAAAACTGTATGACTTCCTTGAAACTTTTGATATTACTCATAATATACAACTTGAAAATGCTGTTTTAGTGAACTATTTATGGGGAAGTATAGATGGAAAATTTTACTACGGAACCAACCCTGGAAAAAAGACAATGAAGTCAGTTAGTTCTGCACATTTTAGGTATGGTTTTTTATTTAATTAAATCTGTTATGATTTAATAAGCCAAGAGATCATTATATGCCAGAAATTATCCATACTAGTATTTATTATTTTATATAAATATATTAAATATAAATAAATAAATACTTGCATGGATATTTTGACTATTACCCAACCCGGCAATAAAGAATTGAGCTTAGTGTAACAATTTAAAAAATATGTAAGTAGCCCTTTATTACATTTAATTAAGAAAATATTATCCATGCTGTAAATATTTGTAATTGAACATGCTTAAATCCCACCCATGAGTAAAAATATTAGTACAAATAATGATGACATGCTGACCACCACCATGCTGACCTATATCTAAATCAAAATAGTATAAATATAATTTAAAAAATAAAAGTCAAGCACACTTCAATCCGACTGCTTTTCACCCATTAGTACCTACAAATATATGTGCAGTTTAAAATACCTATTACTTATGTAAAGTGGGTTGACTTCTATGTGGCATCACAAAACGCTGCCATTGAAACTGAAAATGTGCAAAGGCTTTCAGTCACATTTAAAATATACCTTTTACAGTTTTGATGTTAAGCACTAAAAACCGTTGATATTTATATTGAAATATAGAACTACAATGTTCAGATACTTGGCTCCCGAGGATCTGGACTACAGGTACCGAGAGCTTAGCACCATAGACACTGCCAATAAATATTATAGGGTAACTGTTTTAGTTGGCCTGTTTGCCAGCACAGAACTCTGAAGAATAAAGTAAACATTGAATGCGGAAAACTTACCAGAGTTGCAAAATATGTTGCTTTTTTGATTAATCTGATGAGGCGAGGATTTGCGGCGATGGTAGAAAACATCTCCTTCATCCTCATTATCGCTACTACTATATACACGTTTACGTAGGTTTCTTTTTGTTGAATTGTTTAGTTCTCCATCCGTCAGGTCGCTGGTATTTTCGGCTTCTCGCGCCTTTTTTCTTGCAATCAATATATCGTCTGAAAGAAATCGAACAAGTCACTCCAGAATATTGAATTATGTACTACTCCAGAATGTAAAAATCGTACACGAGCAACGGAAAAAACGGAAACGATGATGAAGAGAGATTGTTTTCAATCATGCTTAGCCGCAAATAATGATACATACCAGATTCAAAAAAATTTCTTTTTAATTTAATTAAGGCCCAATCCTCGGCGGGAGTTTGATGCTTTTGCAGTAATTTGTTGAAAGTTGTGTTATTTTTCGTATTAGGCCAATATGCTTCAGATTTTTTTGGCGTCAGCCATTCCGAACTAAGTATAACAACGGGGCCACAACCATCAGTAGCGTCCCCGCTGTTTTCTTCGGCTACTATATACAGCATTCTGTAGTTGATGCATAAACATTATTATAATTACATAAACATTGCTCAATAAATATATAAAAATTACAATTATTTTCTAAAAAGAATACTTACATATATATGAAATCTCAGCTCATGGGAACCGGGAACCGGGAACCGTTATAAATGATGCAATAACTGACCAGTAACCACAGAGAAAAAAGGCGCAATAAATATTTGGGTATGGAGATCTGATATCGATTAATCGAAGAAGTAGGTACCGATTTTCGTATTAAAATCTTCTTCGACATATAATTGCTGAATTGATCCAGAGAATCAATATGTCACCCTAGAAAATTGACATTATATTTTTTCTGTTTTAGTACTTAAAACCATAAAATTATTATTTAATAGATAACTCAATCGCCATTAAGTATATTATCAGTATTATAGAATCATCTGTTCCTTGTGAGCTCCTTTTTTCAATTGCCGGCAACATCGCAAGTCATCCCAGTAGATTCAATTGTAAGTTTTAAATGTTTGTAGAGAAGATGAAACTTTGTTTTCATTAACTTGAGTTTTATTTTAAGTAGGTATATTTTATTACGGTAGGTAGTGTAGTAGTGTAGCTTGGTATAGTGGAAAGAAAAGTAGATTACGCACTTTGATAAAGTGAGTAATTAAAGCATTCATGCTACTTTAGTACCCTTGCATGCGCTCTGGCACCAATCTAAAACTTTTGTATCAACAACTTACTTTGCGCTCGGTGCAACAATCTACTATATGTACTCGTTGAATGTCATCGATACAGGGAAGGAACACAAAAATTATTAAATAATTTTATCAACAGTTTATAAATAAGTTTATCGACAAGTTTTACACCGTGCCTACAAAAAATAGTCTCGTGTCGTTTAATTTTTTTCAGTAAAGACTTACAGTTACTTACAGTAGTTTTACAGTAAAGCTTGAAAATCATGTAAAAATTATTAGAACAAAAAACTAGCTGTAACGAAACTACATGTGACGTCACAAGAATAATATTATAAAAAAGTTGAATAATGGCTGGTTTTTAGGATTCCGTACCCAAAGGGTATAAATGGGACCCTATTACTATGACTCAGACTGTATCTCATAAGCCGTAATAGTTAGACGCTGCCGCTATAGCAACAAATACTAAAAACCAGAATAAAATAAATATTTATGGAGGCTCTCATACAATAAACGTGATTGACCGCGTAACTTTTTTTTTCATAGAAATACTATCAAATACAAACTTATCTTATATATGCACACTTGTTAGAATTACCTACGCATAGAATATACTATTTACGGAACCCTCAGTGTGCGAGTTCGACTCGCACTTGGCCGGTTATAATGATTCGAATGAAGAATCGATACCCTAATACGAGGTTATACGATCGTGAACTACGATCAATAACAAGAACAAATATTATAATTATTACTCACACATGGAAGTTGATTCTGACTTTTCGTAAATTCGACGTGTTTGAGCTCTTTTTGCACCATTTTACTTGAAACATTTGACAGTTGACCTCGTTTTTTTATTTTCAATCAGTTCTTCGGGTTACTATTCGTATCGATTTTATGTCGAACTTTTTTGGAAAGTATCGCCATCGCCACTCAGCGCAGTGCTGCCAAGTTTAGCCAGGTTCGAGCAGTGATCATGATTTTTCATTGTTTATTTGCTAATCGATTTTAAATATTTTTATGTTATTAAAATGGACTTACTCGATACTTCGTATTCGATACTTTTACTCATTAAGTACTCTTTGGGAGGTATCCTATCGAATAAAATTAGAAATTACTCATTTTAAACGTGACCTTACGGCTCATGTTTATGGCAAAACCATCTAGTTCAATCGTACTGAACCTTATTTTAACATTGAGCTCGAATTCGTTCCTTCTGTTCTGTTCACAGACATACCTACCTTCCTATCCTTTATTCACTTTACTCATTGACGTTATACCAATATATAGTCTTGCATCTGGCGCGGCCACTTTGTTGTCAGCTAAAAGCATTGAGTATTTGATTTAGGCTAAGAGTGATGTCGCTATCATCAAGTGGAGAAGTCCCTTCATTCACCTGCCATAACACATATTATTATATTATTATGATTAATTTTTGCTATGGTATTTATTGCTTGTTTTCTCGTTGTTTTATTTTTAAAGGTTTAAAATATTACATGTGGAGATAGCATACCTAATAAATAATATTTTTAATCAGTGGCGAAGTTACAGATGTCTTTTTTTATTATTGTATCAAATTTATGTACCAATATCATTTGCTTTTCTTTTGTTCTACTGAAGTTAGACAGCTAAGCTATTGAGCTAAACTGACGTCACCATAGACGATGTTTATATGTACTTCCTATAGATTGGCCCTCATATCCGTTAAACGAGATGATTTTAAATTAAGAATGTGTGAGTTATGTCATTCTGTTGAGGAGGACGGCCAAAGTCAGCTATCCGATGGACCGCTGTTTCGTAGCTATAGTATGATTGAGTTTTGTACAATTCACACAATTCTTTTCCAAAAAGGTGGTTAATGTTGCTTAGATAAAAAATCAGTGGAAAAATAATTTTAAAATTACTGATTAATAAATTGAAATGTAATGTAACAAGATATTTTCAAAGTCTGTAACACCCATAAGTTACGATTACTTTTCTTTTACTATCTAAATGATTTTTGTATAAGACGAAAATGTATTTTTATTTTATTTTTGACGCTAGCAACACTCGACCATCTTTATGTCATACGCTTGACGTTTACTGCTGCTATCATTTCTCGTTTTTATTTGAATAATTCTGATTCAAAATAGATTGTAATAACTCAACGACGACCTCGGCTTGCACTCGGACCCTGTATCCGCTTTATATGTTGACCCTGGCAATTCTTTGGATATTGTATCCGCTTTACATGGAGACTTACGCTTGGACGTGGATAACCCGAATTCAACTGTTGATATGGAACTTATACATTGTAATAATTGTGGTGCTGATGTGACCCACAGGAGAAGATATATTCTGAACTTAGATGAATTGCGACATGTAATTCTACAATGGATTGCACCACAAGTTGTAAGTATTTTTCATGTGTGATATTTTACGTTAATTAATTATTATCGCCCTTAATAATATAGTTTATTTATTGTCAACAGATTGACACTCACAGCCAGATATGCCACTCTTTTTGGACTGTGGCCAAGATTAAAATATAATGAACTTATATTGCTAGCCTGTGGAACATACCAATTAAAACAGGCAAGATCATATCATGGAGAACATATAAGTGATGGTTCCTATACGGTTGAAGTTTGTGCGGACAGAGCTAGCAACCTCATGCCAAGTTTTCTTTCATCCGGCAACTGCACATTACTAAGAGCTAAAATACAAAGCAGGCATATAAGTAGATAAACATATTTACATTTTATATGACAAAAATATCCAAGATTTAAATGGAATTAAAAGAATATTATTGTAACTGCATTGTTGGCCGAAGGACAGTGGGTTGTTGCTCTCATATTATGTCTGTCATCTGGTACTTAAGTTGGGCAAGGTATGAAACTGTTACTCCACCAGCTAGGTTATTGGATAATATTTTAGTGATGTATGATAGTTTAGTGAAGAAAATTAAATAAAAATATTCACATAAAACCAGAGTTTTATTTTCTTTTTTTTTTAAGTAAGCCTGAGTACTAAACTATTTATATTATTGATTTCTACATAGCTTCAGCTACTAAATAGCAGTATTTTTATTTAAATTAAAAAATGTCCACGCCTGAGCCGAAGTTCCATACAACGTGGCGAGTGATATGTTATTATTTTAAAAATTGCTGTAAAATGTTTCGATACTACTCATGAGTACTTTCTATTCGATATCGTGTCCCTAAATTTATGTCGTCATATAGTCGTTATGCACCTATCGTCATAAGTACAGAATCACGAAAAATGACGTCATTCTTCTCGTTATTATAGTCGTTACGTACCTGTCGTCATAATAGCTGATAAATAATGACGTAAAATGTCGTTATTGATGTCGTCATTTAGTGGTTATGCATCTGTCGTCTTAAAAGTCGTTAAATAATGACGTAAAATGTCGTAATTGATGTCGGCATATAATCGTTATGCACCTATCGTCATAATAGCGGTACAGAATCACGAAAAATGACGTCATTCTTCTCGTTATTATAGTCGTTGCGTACCTGTCGTCATAATAGTTGATAAATAATGACGTAAAATGTCGTTATTGATGTCGTCATTTAGTCGTTATGCATCTGTCGTCATAATAACGGTACAGAATTACAAAAAATGACGTCATTCTTCTCGTTATTATAGTCGTTACGTAGCTGTCGTCATAATAGTTGATAAATAATGACGTAAAATGTCGTAATTGATGTCGTCATATAGTCGTTATGCATCTGTCGTCATAATAGTCGGTACAGAATCACGTAAAATGACGTCATTCGTGTCGTCATTATAGTCGTTATGCATGTGTCGTGATAATAGTCGTCAAATAATCACGACAAAAATGACGACATTTTCTAACCAATGACGTCATTGAGTTTAAAAATCACGTCGAAATAGACGTGAAAAAACTCCTAAGACGTCATTCGTTCGAACATGTCGTAAAAATCACGTGATTTTCACGTGTGTTTGCTGCTTGGGTTAAATATACCATTATTTATTTTATTTATTTATTTATAAAAAAATAATATGTCAAAAATCCCCTACGATCCTACTTCTGCAAAAAAAATTATTCAAGGTCAAAGTACAAAATTGAAGTTTTTTCTATTTTTCTCGAAAACGGTAAGTTTTATCATGAAAATATGTTAGACAAAGTTGTAGATCATACAATTCTCTACAAAAATGGTCCAGACACTTTTTCTCTTACGACTCACCATTCGTGAGATATCGCGGTTTTAGTCATTAGAAAATTCATTTTTTACAAAATATGCACACATTTCCGCACCATGATCGTGTTCCGGCACATGAACCATCTCGCTTCACAACACTTCTCAGTGTCCACACTATCACCGTGGTAAATATGGTCAAGATCGCACGAGTGGTTAAGGAAATTTAGGTGTTCTAGTCACTCCCGAAATCAGTCTCAATTTGGGCTAATAATTAATTCCGGTCAGGGTGACCGGAATTAACAGTACTTAGAAGCCGCGACTCTCGGAGGCCCTATATTACGGCTTGTAATATAGGTTTTAGGTCAAATTAGGAAATAAATGCAAAAGCTCGTTATAATTGACACAGATTCAACGCACAACTATTTTAAAATATCACTTAATTATGCTAGCGTCACACAGCAAGAATAATTATGTGATACGTCCACCTCGTCTGAAATCAAAATGGAACTGGGGACCCTCTGAGAACGAGCGCGAGCTTTTATCATGCTCCCAAAATTCATCCCCAACCCCCCGCTTCTTAAGTTTATGTTAAAATACTCATTCAATATATACAAGTTTTATTGTGTAAGTAACACAAACCAATAGTTTCTTATTTGCATTTATATTGAACGTCCGATGTGTACAGGCTGCGTTTTAGTGCATATTACTCGTATGTAAAATATGAATTTTCTAATTATTAAAACCGCGATATCTCGAGAATGGTGAGTCGTAAGAGAAAAGGTGACTGGATCAATTTTATAGAGAATTCTATGATCTACAACTTTGTCTGACCTATTTTCACGATAAAACTTACCGTTTTCGAGAAAAATGGAAAAACCCTCAATTTTGTACGTTTGACCTTAAATAAAAAATTTTGTAGAAGTAGGATCGATAGGGATTTTTGACATTTTATTTATAATGATGCATTTAACGTCTCTACCAATTTTCAGCTCTATGCGAATTATACCCAAGTTATGACTTATTTTTGTCTATTTTGACTGGACTATTATATGAGTTTTTTACTCAAGCCGCATAATATAGCCTATGTCCATGGAGGATAGTGTACCTTTCAATGACGAAAGACATTTCCCAATAAGTGCAGTGGTTCTGAAAATTGCCCTCAACATATAAACAAAGAAATTCGGTCTAACTCTTTATAATATTAGTATACTTCGATAAAAAAAACTTAGGGAATTATTGTAACTTTAAAGGATATAATTACTTAAAGAACCTCTTAATAACTGAAGTTCATTCTATATTTTTTTATTGTAAATTATACCTTTTTTTTTTTTTTTTTATCGTGCGGAAATCCCTTCGGATACCCCCCCCGCCGGCCAGCGGGGGCGGTTATGTCGGGCTTGCACCGACTAAAACCGCACGCCGTCTCGGGTCTTCAGACGCCGGGGTGTAAGGTTACCCATAGAGCATATCCCTCGCACCCCGGCTGACCCTGGGCCATCTCACCACTAACAGCATCGCTCATCCTGTCTCCTCTGAAAGCAGAGGCGTACGGAGAGCGATGTGTTCCCGCCACGTTGGGTATTGGCCGTCGATCAATGCCAACCCTATGAAGGGGTGAAGGGGAAGCCATTGACCGCCGCCCAGGGTGTACCGGCCGCTCCGATTCCGTTCCCCCCGGACTGCAGCGGGATCGGAATCGGAGCGACACTCGAGGAGGTTACCCAACACACACCCCATTGTAAATTATACCTATGAACATTTTATTATAGTGTTAATATTTCATGAGTGTTTCTTATTTAAACATATTTTCCTTATCATATACACGTGCGCAATAAGGTTTATTTAATTTTAATGACGATACAACACGAACCATTCAATTTAATATTCTAACATTTTCCAATAATGTTGTTGGGGACACTCAGAACACAAAACATGTTAGATGCATTCCATTTTCATGTGCCTGGTAACATTAAGATATACCGGTTACTTTAGTAATATTGAAATCAAGTTGAAAAGCTTTCTTGGAAACTCTCAACATTTGACACGCACCAGTTCTTTTTTAGATTCGTTTTTTTTTATTTACGTGCGGAAATCCCTTCGGATACCCCCCCCCCCCCGCCGGCCAGCGGGGGTGGTTATGTCGTGTATCGACTAAAACCGCACGGTGTCCTCCCCAAGTGTCCGTTGCCGGGCACCCCGGGTTAGCTCTCCCAGGCTAACCCCAGGGTTGCCGGCGGACTTTGGCCGCCACCGCGGCCTCGCCTGGTGGGGAGATTCCTTGTTTATTGTCTTATGATAAGAATATACTTTTTCATTACGTCGCCCCGGGCACACACCTCTGACTTTTCGTAGTTATGTGTGCATTAATAAATGATAATTATCGCTCGCTTAATAATGTGCCCGATAGATGGCAATAGGCTCGCCCCCTATTACATTGGGACCTAAACATAACTGGCGAATCGTGGGTGGGTAATACATCTCTGCCTACCCCTTCGGGGATACAGGCGTGAAGTTATGTTATGTTTTTCATTACGTAGATAAACAGAAAAAAATCTTGAAGAGGTAATTATAAACTTAATATTTGATAGTATAGATAGTTTTCTATAAGGCTATCAATAAAAGGGTTACTGAGGTTATTTATATTTGAAATGTAAATGTGTTTACAAAAGAATTTTACAGTATTAGTAAGATTTCTTTGTACTTACTTACTGTAAAAAGAAATAAAAGGTCTCGCGACAGAACACACATGGTCGCGAAATCTCCTAAAGACAATGAGATTTCAGCGTTTCAATAGGTACTGCTTAAAAATTTACGCTTTATTAATATTAATATTTTATGTATACAGTATAGTATGTAAAAAAAACAGCCACATGGTATGCCGTTACGACTCATTGGGATAGAGCGTAATCCTAGATGAAGGGACAGAACCCACTGGTTCCCTCGCCTCCTCAAATGTTTGAGATTTCTACACGTACATCCCAGAGTTTAAACAGTTAATTAAAATGTACAGAAGATTATGTTCTATGTTTTGCTACGCATATACAGAGACAGTAGAGAGTTACGTCTATAATTTTAAATCGATTATAATATATATCGTGGTGCAGTACTCACAGTGGCGTTAATTGGACTTTTAAAATTGATGGCCAACACCTCAAAATATAATAAATTCAATAAATATGCAAAGTAGGTACGGCATAAAACGTTGAAAATAGTCAAGAGTATGGAGATTTAATAAATATTAAACATTGTGATGTGGAATTGCGTTTAAATAAAATGTCCATGATAAAGTTTTTGCATGTCTTTGCATTTTTATTACAAACAATATTATGCAGTACTTGATTGCGTAAGCGCAATGCCATGTTATAGTATTAAAACATGGCATGGAAATATTATTCATTGTATTCTGTAGGTACTTGTACATTGATTGACAATAGATACAATACTGCATTTTGTATTCACTTTTCAGTAATAATTATTATTAGGAACACCATTCGTTACATGTAACAACTATAGGTACGTTCTTTTACTTACGTACTAGTCATGTTGCATAAGATGATTTTTTCAACTTTTGAAGGCAGACTGTAAAGTTGGTCCTTGGAGAATAGCAATCAATACAACTCTAGATCTTCAAAGATATATTGTAATAATTTCAGCACAGGACATTAAGTACATGATCGGATGCCATAGACTAAAGAAACTTATACTAATGTTGTAGCGGTAATTAGTTTGACCGATCTGCAGACAGATGCAAAATGGTTGAGCTTCCCACTCTTCTTGCACCGAACTCCTTTTACTGGACATTTCAACCGATGAATTTGTCCACATCTTTAGCAGACTATGCTAGACTGATACCTAGAGCGGGCACGACTGGGATCTTGCCTTGAAGAAGTATTTTATGTGTGCTGCTTTTTGTCTTGTCCTACCTCTATGTTTAGTTCTTCAAGCTCCCTGGTTTGTTCTTTGGTTGCTTCAATTGCCTTCGCCAGCTGGATAGCTTTTTATAGATCTGTTGGCTTTTCAGATAGAATCTTTTATGTAGAGATTCTTCTAATGGAGATTGAAGGTGAAAATATCTCTGACAAGGTTGTCTTCTAGCTTGTCCAGGGCACATTGTTTGACTATATTTGTCAAGTCCGTGGCGTACTCGTCAATGAACTCGTTGAGCTGCTGTCTCCGGTTCAGCAATTTGTGTCATTCCATCGTGATGTTCACTTGCGACAAGAAATGAGCGACGAATTTTCCCAGCAGTGCGTCATATTTTACGGTATCGTTAAAGCTGTGGAAAATTAGATAGTGAATCCGTGCCAATGAAATGCAACAAGATGGCTACCTTGCCCTGATCAGGCTCATTTTCAAGTCTGTTTGCGCGTAAGTGGATCTTCAATGGTGTCTGCCAGTTTTTCCACACTAGTGGCAGGTTGGGCGATCGTAGCCGGATTGCCAACGGATCCAAATATTTTCGTGCCATGCGGTTTGGCGACTCCGTCACCAGAATTTGTAGGCATTTTTCTTGATGGTGGGTCTTGGTGGTTCGTTGATTTTCTGACACCATGTAAAGTTGATTCTTGGAGAGGAGCAATCAATACAACTCTAGATCTTCAAATGTATATTGTAATAATTTCAGCACAGGAGACATTGAGTACATGATCGGATGCCATAGACTAAAGACTATAGACTATACTAGTGTTGTAGCACCTGACACAGAAATTGTTTGTACAGTTATGGAAGAAATCAGTACATCCCTTGTATCTAGTTAGAAACCAGCACATCCCAATAAAATTGTTTTTTTCATTTTACTATAATAGAATTTTGGAAATAAAAACTTGATGAGTTTCGTTCGGTCCTTGTTCCTTGTCGAGTCGAACCGAACCAAACTCGATGTAAATTTAATGTAAAGATAAAAATACGCGAAGACTTTTTAGGGTTCCGTTGCCAAATGGCAAAAAACGGAACACTTATAGATTCGTCATGTCTGTCTGTCTATCCGTTCGTATGTCAGAGCCACTTTTTTCCAAAACTATAAGAACTATGGTGCTGAAAATCTTAATGCGGTTCACAGAATACATCTACTTACAGATGTATTCTGTGAACCGCATTAAGATTGTCAAAAATAGAAAAAAAACAATAAATTTAGGGGGCTTCCTATACTAGAACTGAAACTCAATTTTTTTTTTTCATCAAAACTATACTTGTGGTGATAGGTCTTCAAAAATGATATTGAGGTTTCTAATATAATTTTTCTCTAAACTGAATAGTCTGCGCGAGAGACACTTCAAAAGTGGTATGTGTCAATGTGTCCCCCCCCCCCCTGTAACTTCTAAAATAAGAGAATGATAACACTAAAAAAATATATGATGTACATTACCATGTAAACTTCCACCGAAAATTGGTTTGAACGAGATCTGGTAAGTGGTGTCTTTTTAATACGTCATAAATCGTAAACCGCAGTTTACCTTTCATTCAATCAACTCAAATATAAAATTTAAAAAAAAAGCATTACTATGTTAATTTCTGCTACGGAACCCTTCATGGGCGAGACCGATTCGCACTTGGCCGCTTTTTTGTTGAAGTCGGTGCCAAGTCAAGGTAGGTACCTAACTATTCGGTTTGAGTCGGTTCAAGCCCGACATATTATACGGACGACGCGGCGGGGGATATCCAAGGGGATTTCCGCACGAAAAAAAAAGATACCTACCTATTAGGAAGCATGTCACCCCGCGCAGGCGATGATGTTGTAAGCGTAGGTAGTCTCCAAGTTTCTAGTAACACAACTCAAACGGGAATCAGAGGTCTCGAATGACATTGAACTTTTACGTTGGCACCGACAGAAAATTCTTACGCGTATTTTATTATTTTGAATTAAATCTTTAATTCAGTTATATTTTCTTATTTCAGTGCCTGTTTAAAGTGGTTTTTGAAGTCATTTTTTTAAAATTAAAATGTTACTTATAAGATTATTTTCTTGATTGATTTGACTGACTGATTGAATTGAGAATTAAGTAAAAGTGGTGAAAACGGGAGAGCTCATTAATATCAGTGACCAACTAAGACTATCTAAATTACTTACAATTATAAAGAAAGAATAATTTAATTCCTTATACGGATTGTTACACGGCACAAATCACATACGGAAAACACTTATACCACAGAATATTAAAGTCAAAGTCAAAGTCATTATTTTTCAAAATAGTGCAACGTAATTACATCTTTTTGACGTCAAAAACTGCTTTTAATGCTAAGTTTACCACCGCTTCCTAGGCGCTAGTGGAGAAGAAACGGCGCAACAAACTCCACTGCGGCATTTTCGAGACGTCAGCTTATAATTATAGTGATTTCTGAAGACTAAATATGGACGAATGTACATTTTTGTCTCGTGTCAAGATAAATAAAGCAATATAAAAAAAAAGTTATAATAAAATTTAACCCAAGTTAAACGTGCAAATAATTGAAAAAAGTTAAAATATGGTAAAAAAAGGTCGCCTGCCTACTACAATATTATGCTGTAGTTGTAACATTTTAGCATTTTAGGAGGAGCCTGCACCATGCTCAAACCAGACATTATATTATATAGAACTTTATACTAAGACAAAAGAAAAATATACAAAATACTAAAACAGAAAAAAAACTAATTTACATAAGTATATTAAGCAAATAATCCACATAAATAAATTCAAATATTATAATTTACAGGTTTCTTATGTTTTTATATTGATACCATGTAATTTTAATCCCGTTCACCTAGGGGTTTAAAAAATAGCTTATTCACATAAAAAATAATAAGAATACTTAAGCCGTTTCGAATCAATGAAGCAGTTCGATAACAAACACTGTGGCTCGAGATTGTTATAAATAACTATTTAATGAAATTTTAAAAATTACGTTCTATTTATTACTTTCGGCATATTTTTTTCATCCTTATATCGTTTTTGAGCAGAAAGAAAAAGAAATAAACAAGGGACACCGTTACTGATAGTGACATTTATTTATTTGTCTGCGCAAAGCCAATTTGTTCAGATGGTGGTATATCGTATATCGATAAACAAGTAAGCTACATGATGGCACGCAGCAGTTACCGTAAACCGTAACCTATATAAACGCTTCTAACACCAAGGGTTGAAGTTCTTTCGGCAGTGATCTCATCTGCGTTTCAATCAATCAATCAATTAGCCTATTGCAGTCCACTGCTGGACATAGGCCTCTCCCATTTTACGCCATAGCACCCGATCCTCCGCCTTGCGCATCCAGTCTATCCCAGCTACCTTTTTCAGGTCGCCGTCCATCTTGCTGGGGGACGTCCTACCTTCCGTTTACCGATTCGTGGTCTCCACTCTAGGACTCGTTATGTTCATCTGCGGTTATGTCTCATTAATTATCTAATCGAGATTGGGCGGCGTAGTCCCCCAATAATGATTTTTAATTGTTTAAGTTTTCACTCTAGTGGCACTGCTTTTTGTTGGGACTGCCACTATTTTTATTTTGATGGGAAGCTGTTGTGTGCCGTTTTTAAGTTCGATTCAAGTATGTATAGTGTGTAAGTGGGGACAGTAGTGGGTTTCCTTCTATAATATATCGGAGAATTTCGAATATCTGGGACGTGTCTAGATAGCTCAGCTGGTCAGAGCATTCCCCTCGTAAGGGACTGGTCGCGGGTTCAAGTCCCGTTCTAGATGTTCTCTTTTTCCGATCTAAATCTTTATGACCCAAGTTTTGAAAATCCAGATAAGTTTCTATATGTGGATTCCAGGATAGCCGTTGATCAATCATCACTCCCAGGTACTTAGTTTCTTCGCACTTATGAATTATCGGACAGTCACAGGCTTAAAATCTGCATTCGGCTAACATTTTTAATACTGTAACACATAAAGTTTGTTTTAGCAGTGTTAAATGTTAGCAGATTTTCCTTAAGTCATTTAGCATCTAAGCACATGCCTGTTTCTTTATTTTCATTTACATTAGTCCAGTTATGATGAGTTATCAGCAGAGATCGGAAAAGGTAGAGAATATTTAACTAAAGAAGAACAGAAGTAAGTAACATAGAGTTGATAACACCTCTAAAATCCCGGAATCATAAATATGACAATTAAACCCGGGATTTTAAAAACATAAACAAGATTTTGGCAGATTCAAATGTTTTAAATAGTTAAATTAAAACCAAGTTGGAATTGTTTACGTGGATATGAAATACATTTTCACTTATGCCTTAAATACATTTTGTTGTACAATTTGGTTAATATTATTCAGTGCGGCAGTCTCTATTGTTTCTAAATATGTCTTGTTACACAAATAAATGCGGTATAATTTACTATCTCTTTCACACATGTAGGAATTGCTATATATTTTCTCTTTTATTTACAAGCAAGTTGTGTGAAAGAGATAGCAACCATCGTTTTCTATTACAAAATGTGCGGGAGTGCATTCCTGAGTAATATTCTGTTGAGTGCGAATGTGTGAAACAGTTTTGTGGAACCTTAGTTTTGACCCTCGCTTGAATTGAATCGAATTATATCTTGACAACATCTGCATTTTTGCAATGCATCATATGCAATAGACGGTACGGCGGCAAATACAGAGTTATTTTGTTGTATATTTTTGAAACAAGCTGTAACAATTTTATTAAGGTTCTTTGTTAAGTTTAAGAACAAAAGATTTCAGTATTTTACGTAAAGCGACTGCCATCAAAATTTCATAACCCAGTATGATTCTTAGTTAGACCAGCTAAGCTAATCCATGGATGGATTACCATTCACGGATTAGATGATTGAAAAATGAATGATGAAATGAGGCAAGCGTTGCTTAATCTTTGACATCCTTTTTATTAGAGTTCCGTAGCCAAATGGCAAAAAACGGAACCCTTATAGTTTCGTCATGTCTGTCTGTCTGTCCATCCGTATGTCACAGCCAGTTTTTCTGAAACTATAATAACTATGCTGTTGAAACTTGGTAAATAGATGTATTCTGTGAACCGCATTAAAATTTTCACACAAAAATAGAAAAAAGAACAATAAATTTTGGGGGTTCCCCATACTTAGAACTCAAACTCAAAAATATGTTTCATCAAACTCATCTCTCATATCTATGGATAGATCTTCAAAAATAATATTGAGGTTTTTAATATAAAAAAAAATTCTAAACTGAATAGTTTGCGCTAGAGAAAGTGGTAAAAGGTGTGTAGTACAAATGTATTCAAAGTGCGGTAAGTAATTTGCAGTTTCTAAAATCCCGGGATTTAATTTTCATGTTTATGATTCCGGGATTTTAGAGGAGGTATTATCAACTCTATGTTAATTCATTCCTCGAATTTTAGGTAAATATACTCTACTTATTCCGATCTCTGGTTATCAGATAATATGATGTTATCATAATCGGATGAAACATATTAGAACGTATAATGGACAAACAAATAACTAGGGATAACTTTATATTTGTTTATTTTATATATGTGTAAAGTTTTCGGTAAGTATAGCAAAATCGAAACATGCCTGAAAAGTCCTTTAAAATACATATCTGGCTACTGTGGCTCATAAAAAGTGACTCCTGGAATGCTGACTGGTGCCAGCATATTGAATACAATGTTATATCTTACTCTCGTCGAATATGATTCGGTCTTTCGTATTAAATATCACATTCAAATTCATGGAACGCTACGTCTATCTTCAGCCTACAAGATTTTTATCTACTGCCCTTTAAATAATTTTGACTCTTTAATCTTGGGCGTAAAACTGGTGTATTTTATACTGGTGTTTTTTAAAACTTTCTACAAACTATATTTTAGTAACAATTTTGGCTTCAAAGGAATTGGGTTGAATTTAGTTACACAATGCGATAGCTACTAGCTAATAAAAAAATACTTGTAAGTACCTATTAGGAACCCTAAGTTCTTTGTCAGGTCGTTTTGGAACGAAATATTTTGGGCACAGTTTCGATAACAGAACCGCCTGGAAGTATTTATTTGAAAACCATTTTTTTTTATAAAAAAGTTCAAAATTGATGTTGGCACAAATCAATTGAGAACTCGTAGTAACTGCTTTCAATTTCACGTGATACGCTTACTGCCGTTTTATTATTATTATTTTCATTCAACATTTCCGCATTCGGTAAACTATGCGGATTAACCTATCATATGCCCTTTCTCAGTTAGACATGTCATTACTCGAACCACTGCCGGCGACGTACGCGCCATCCTTACCGCCCGGCGCCCTCTTCAGTTGCGCGGTTCTTGCTCAAGTGTCTGTTCGGTTTCATCATTAACGATTAATTATTAGGGCCCGTGTGTTGAAGTCATCTCGCTGGTAGTTCGTATCTAGTAATGCTATGTAGGTACAGTAATATCAGAATTATTAGAGGATATGCCTCTATTAGTAGGTGCCTACGAGGTCGTCCATCCGGCTTATTATGCATAAGCAGTGCGTGAATATCTAAATAATGAATTTGGTGCACGAAGGATACGCCGCGGTAGCCCCATGACTTGGCCCTCGACTTTTATTTGTGATAAAACGACTTGTTTATACTCGTGAATACGAAACTCGTGATGAGTTATGCAGTGGTGGTAATACGTCTTCGCATTCGTGAAAAGTGATAGAGACAGACATACATTAAATACGCTAAAAGACAATAGCATAAAATCAGAAAAAGTGCTCGTTGTGTATCGAACGTGAAGGACCCGACTTCGAGCAGTTACTTTGTTCAGAGAAGTGTAAGCAGCTCTAATTATTTTAACACGTCTGAAATCCGCGACTCGCAGTCGTTTGTTGTGTTTATTTTATTATCACTACATAGACCATAAAGCCATTTATCGTTAAATTATTCCTAATAAAGTTTTTGTGACGGTCCTTTGTCCTTTGTCATAAATAGTACCTAAAGTGGCCAATCAATCAATTAGCCTATTGCAGTCCACTGCTGGACATTGGCCTCTCCCATTTTACGCCATAGCACCCGATCCTCCGCCTTGCGCATTCAGTCTATCCCAGCTACCTTTTTCAGGTCGTCCGTCCATCTTGCTGGGGGACGTCCTACCTTCCGTCGGCTCATGTCCTCTTATAATCACCTGTTTCGCCGCGCCAAGATACCTATTCCCGCGCAGTTATGAACAAGGACGAACCTTCATTGATTAAAAACTGTCAATGTATTACCGAAGCGCTAATAATGTTTCTACTCGAACGAGTGACAAACATTATAGAAAAGTCAACTTTTTCATTATAACCGGTATAACAATTTGGACATCTTAAAATGCTACCATAGATTAATCCGAATAACCTCAATACACTGGCCAGACCACTTAAATATTACTCAGACAGTATGACAGAGAGAGGGAATATTAACCATGTGAAAAAATTTCAAAGTATTCATCGAATATAAACAAATTCGTCAAATACTTAGCAAATTCATTATTTAGTCATTTCTATGATTTCTGGAAGATGATTTTATATAGTATCATTCATATTTTGATCTGTAAACCTACCATGAAACATCCGCAGTTGCGGACCGAAGTGATTGCACGATGACACTTCACTCGGCCTAAACCCTACCGAAAGAAATCCGAAGTGATTTCATGGTAGGTACCAAAATTGCTAATTGCTAAATATTTCGTATGTTTCGTGCGGTCCCGAAGTTTCGAATGTGTCTTGGTCAAGGCCTCAGGCAGTAATATAGTATCGCTGACTTGGAATCTGAACCCTTAAGAAAAAAATATTAATTATATTAATCGTACCTTTTAGGGTTCCGTTGCCAAATGGCAAAAAACGGAACCTTTATAGATTCGTCATGTCTGTCTGTCTGTCCGTCCGTATGTCACAGCCACTTTTTTTCTAAACTATAAGATTACTATTCTGTGAACCGCATTAAGATTTTCATACAAAAATACAAAAAAAAACAATAAATTTTGGGGGTCCCCATACTTAGAACTGAAACTAAAAAAAAAATTTTTCATCAAACCCATACATGTGTGGTATCTATGTGTGTCCCCCCCCCCCCCCCTGTAACTTCTAAAATAAGAGAATGATAGAACTAAAAAAATATATGATACCATGTAAACTTCCAACGATAATTGGTTTGAACGAGATCTAGTAAGTAGTTTTTTTTTAATACGTCATAAATCGTAAACTGCAATTTACCTTTCATTCAATCAACTCAAATATAAAAATTAAAAATAAAACAATATTATATTACTTGCTGCTACGGAACCCTTAATGGGTGAGTCCTATTCGCACTTAACTCTACAAATGTAGAAAACTAATCAAGAGAGTCTATCTAGGTATTCTACATCATATATTTGATGTATGTAGTTTAATTATAATGTGGATCATTGTGTCCCCTTGCGTCAATTTCAATTAGGCGAAAATAGATGTTTATCTGAGCGAGTTCAATTAATTGAACTCGCTTTATAGCGGTTATATCAACGTGTTGTTAACAACACGTTGATATAACCGCTATCAGACAGATCCACTGTTGCAGAGAACTAAACATATTATATTTATTAACATTGAGTCTATTTTCGCAACTGTAGATAATTCTGCATTAAAAGCTCTCTTTACAATATAATATGTTACAATAATGAATCCACTTATTTTATAGTTCATGATGTCGTGGGATCATGTGCAAGATTAAGCTTTTAATTTAAAAATATCTTACATTAGTAGTACAGTACATTAGTAGTAAAGGTATACCTGTGTGGTAAACATACTTCTAGAAATCATAGAACCAGGTTTATTGACCTTGCACAGTTTTATTGGTATAAATATTCCACATTAGACAAAGACTAATCTTCGTGAAATACAATAACTGACTAAAACCACACGCCGTCTTGGGTCTTCAGACGCCGGGGTGCAAGGTGGGCCCATAAGGTATTTCCCTCGCATGCAAAGTTTCATTTGGAGCTTAAAGTAGGAATGTACCCATTTAGAGAAAAAAAATAAAAATATTTGTAAAATGTTGCTTTCGCCAAACATTCAATGCAAGTTATGTCTGTTATTTATCTGCATTTTTTAATTAAATTATTTTACTACAACAGCTTTTCAAATACCTAATACACATTCACTGTCGGTGATGATATTAAGTCTCTGAATTGTTATCACATCCTGCTTTATTGTTAATGATCAGTCAATACTATTTATGACCATCAGCAATATTTGGTGCTTATGACAAATCTTAATAAGACATGATTCAAAATTTTCGTACAATTCTTAAATCCCTATCAGTCAGTCACCAAAATATAAATGTTTAGCTATTGATCTTTAATCTTGAATTTTCACAGATGATGTATTTCTGTTGCCGCTATCACAAAAAAAGTAGAAAAAAAAAAATATATATATATAATTCAGGGCGGCTCCTATACAAGAAACGTGTTTTTTTGCCGTTTTTTGCTCGATATTAATAACGGCAACAGGTTCACGCAAGAAATATTCACAGAATATTTAGTTTTATATTTACTTCAGACATAAATAATGAAATTAAAACAAAATAAATATTTAAGGGGGACTCCCATACAACAAACGTGATATTTTTGCCAATTTTTAGGGTTCCGTTGCCAAATGGCAAAAAACCGAACACTTATAGATTCGTCATGTATGTCTGTCTGTCCGTCCGAATGTCACAGCCACTTTTTTCCGAAACTATAAGAACTATGCTGTTGAAACTTGGTAAGTAGATGTATTCTGTGAACCGCATTAAGATTTTCATACAAAAATAGAAAAAAAAAACAATAAATTTTATTGTATTAGATTTTTTTTTTCATCAAACCCATACGTGTGGGTAGGTCTTATCCATGGATAGGTCTTCCAAAATGATATTGAGGTTTCTAATATAATTTTTTGCTAAACTGAATAGTTTGCGCGAGGGACACTTCCAAAGTGGTAAAATGTGTCCCCCCCCCCCCCTGTAACTTCTAAAATAAGAGTATGATAAAAGGAAAAAAAAAAAATGATGTACATTACCATGTAAACTTCCACCGAAAATTGGTTTGAACGAGATCTAGTAAGTAGTTTTTTTTTAATTCGTCATAAATCGTAAACCGCAATTTACCTTTCATTCAATCAACTCAAATATGAAAATTTTACTTGCTGCTACGGAACCCTTCATGGGCGAGTCCGACTCGCACTTGACCGGTTTTTGTTGACTTCATGGAGCATTTTTAAAGCTATGTGCATGAATCCAGAGTTATTTTAAAACATTACATTATAAAATATCGTAATCTGCGAGGGATCGCAGATTACGATATTTCGCATATATCGCAATAAACACTGCAGTATGATCATTATTCACCTTCCGTAGAATACTTATCTAGACGTTATCTGAATACCTCCACAAATAATAAGTATTCAATTACTACAAGTTTATTTTTATGTGTTTTGTGGTTGTGATGAGCATAATGACAGAAAGAAATTAATACAACAACAATTTTAATGTCTCATTCAATCACTTCCTGTTACCAATAAGGATGCGTGTCAATTCAATGTTAACATCCGTTATTTTGAATCCATAATGAGAATGTTGTACATAATAAAGCAGTAGAAGGTTACTTCTGGCTTAAATGAACAATCAACAGGTTGGTCGAAGGGTCACTATAGCGCACGTATCGTACACAAAGTAATGGATGTCATGTTCAAACTTGAAAGGACTGATAAAGGTCAACGTATTAAACTGGTAACATTATTACTACAAGACTGTTAAACTAATTATTGAGCCCATATATTATTAGAATGGGCGAGAACAGCGAGAAAACGCTTTCAGTTCGTACACACTTGAGAATAGTAGGTAGCTACTCGGAAAGCTGTTCGCTAAAGTATTCTTTCGCAGTACTTACGAATTATTTTTTCTTGAGTATGTTCGTAGCTATCTAAGTGTAAATAGAAAGTTTCTTTTCTAAAGGCTGTTAATGCTAAAGAACACTCAGAGAAAAAGCAGTTTTGTAAGTTAATCTAATATGAAGTTAAGTAAATTTGGGGACAGACCCACTAAATTCCAAGACGACTAACAAATTGTTGCTCAATTGAATAATGATCTCATTTTCTAGTTGTTCGCTTAATAGATCAAATTTGAATGTTAAGCATTTCTTAATATTATGATAAGAAAATCTAAGATAACTCTTATTAAATATTAGTTGATGCCCGTGGCTCCGCCCGCGTGAATTTCGGCTATCGCGACCAAAAGTAACCGGGTTTCAGCTTCTTCTTTCTTTCTTGTTTCAATAGCATTCAAACATTGGGCTGTTTTACACACTGCATCCAAATCCACTCAGTGGTTTTTGCGTCCAGAACAAAAAAGACCATGTAAAATAACCCAAGTATCTTTTTTAATATTTCCAATGTACAGACATAATTTTAATTTTAAATTTCATAACAAGAGATTCCAGTGTCAATAAAACTATTGAAAAACGTTTTTTCAATGAAACGGAATAAGTCCTTGTCCTTTTATTATTGCCACACATGCACTATGATGCAATCGCAGTTAGGAAACAATGTTAGAACTGTAAGCAAATCAATACCGGAAATCTGATTCTTTTGCGTCAGAGTATTCAATCCTTCATTCTCAATACGTTTCCTTTTCACTCAACCACTTTTAACCTATATTACCCCAAGGTATGAAATCATAACAACCAGCATTGAGTTATTTACAATTTGTACTTCAAATGTAACTGGAAGTCAGAAAAACAATATTTTACTGGCTGAAAACTTTGAGAGCAATGTTAGGGCGGTTTGCCCTAATATTGCTCTCAAAGTTTTCAGACAACACATTTATGGTATTCTTCTCTTTATATCACTGTTGATCTCAGTTGCATGGAGGCTTTCACTTTGGAGCCGGGGACATACTTTATACACTTTGTACACTATCCATGGATCAACATATATATTCTTCGTTTTTGAGAATCGTCTATTCACTTAACCTATAGCCTCGGTTTAGCCAATAGTGTCGATGTTGTTGTCATCGAGGCGCACTTATGTGGTATTTGGTTGATAAATCTGTTACTTGATGGCAGAAGTGAAAAGACTACAAGGGGACTTTTTCATTTCCTTTATGTTCTTTAACGGCACACCTTCTGCTCTATTGGCTCGAAGCGTTCTGGTGACAGCATGTCTCATTTGTCTCTCCTCTACAAGTAGACGTAGAGTTGGGAAAAAGTTAGCAAAGCTGTAGTCACTTTCATTCGACACTTTGCAGAACTTCTCCAGGTAATCTCACCTCGGCATCAGCTTATAGTTGTTGATCCACAACATTGCTAATAACTCCTGAATCTTTCTCCGGGGAGGAAATCATCATTATCAGCTTTCGTGGTAATTATATCCGCTGAATCTGCTTATTATATTCCAAGGCTGATTAACATCGTGAAGAGTTAACTTGCAAAAAATAATAGTTTTACATAAATACAAAAGCTTAAAATGTACTTTATTAAAATTGACATCAGAAGGCACCATAGTCCTTTCCGCTTACTCGGTGTTGAAGAAATTCGGAATAGGCGTTTTGACTATATTTAAAATATTGTACGAATTGTTTTCATCCTAATAAAATGTACCGTAAAAAACATATTTTATTAATTTTCAATATAAAATAAGTTTCATGTTTGTTAAAAAATCAAGATTAAAATGTTACTTTTTTTGAGATTTGATCACGTGTTTATAAATACTCTGTGACGTCACACATAAGTAAACAGAGTTTTTCAACATCTTTCCTAGTGTTAATCGACTGGTTCAATTATTAATTACTATTAATGTTTTACTTTTATCTTATATATCTCAAAATAAACCATTATTTTTGCAACTAATTTCAATAATTATATAAACGTGCTTTAAGTCGCTTACTGTTTACTTTGGTGCGACGTCACATGTCACGGGATCCGTTATGGCGCGTACTTTTTTAAATCAAACTTTAATATCGATTTTTATCGTAAATAAAACAGTTCTCGAAAAAATATTGATGCAATCTGCATTTTTATGTTGTAATACATAATACAGAACTATTTTTTAGCAGTAGTCAAATACCCTATTGGACAGATTCGTGATTCGGCAGATTCGGGATTGAACAGATTCGTGATTCGGCAGATTCGTGTATTGGGCAGATTCTTGCAGACTCTATGGATTCGTTACACGACAGGAAATGAAAATTCGTGCACTAAATCCATATAAATAAAAATGAATCGCTGAAAAGTACATCATGATTTTTTTTTGTGAGGCATGTTGCATGTTATACTTTTTCAAAAGAAAAAAAAAAGAGTGTCAAGTGTCTTTTGTATTTGACGTGTGTCTTTTAAGCGTTTTGTAAGGTTTCACGTGATATTTGTTATTGTATTCAAGAAATGTTTTAGTTAGATTAGAACGCAATTGAATGGCTTTCAGATTGTGCTGCCCTTGGTGGGATAAACGTGAACGTGTGCCATGTATGAATATTTGTCAGTTTTTTGAACTAAAATGCGTCACTATTTGCACTTCTAAATACTTATAATAAGAAATCTGAGTTGGTTTTGCTTGTTCGTATTTTACAAAGACTTCTATGGCATTTAATGCGCTGCTGTACCGGTTATGCGATTGCAACAAAACTATCAACTATTTTATATTATTATATAACTATATTACTTAGACTTGCGTGAAGGCATAGTACAATTATGTTGAGCCCATAGGAGGCGCTGCAACCGAGTAGTTGGATTTCCGTTGCACTCGGTTTTGTGGTTAGGTCAGCTAGTATGTACCGTCTAATAAAATAATTATTTCTCTGATCTCAACTTTTTCAATTTGATTTTTTTTCTGTTCTCACGGAGGTTTCAAGTTTTCTGTTTATCGAAATTTTAATTCGCTACCCTCTAATTAAATATTAACCTACATCTAATTAAATATTAATGTCATTTTTTTATTGTTCCAGGCTTACAGTTGCGGAGCATAGAGGAGCCGGCAGGTGGCGCGGGTGCCGGAATGCCCGTGGCCACCTGCTACGACTCCGAGTGTGCACGTACCGAGGCCTGGCTCGACGAAAATCAGGAATTCGTCCACGATTACTTTATGAGGTGAGTAAAGATTTATCTTGAAGTTACGTAGAATAGTTTACCAGTGCATTTTGTCCAGGTCATTCCGTATTCAGCTTACAAAGGCTAATAAATTCAAATACGATTCATGTCTGTATACCTTTTTTTTTTTTTTTTTTTTTTTCGTGCGGAAATCCCTTCGGATACCCCCCCGCGTGCCAGCGGGGGCGGTTATGTCGGGCTTGAACCGACTAAAACTGCACGCCGTCTCGGGTCTACAGACGCCGGGGTGTAAGGTTGCCCATAGAGCATATCCCTCGCACCCCGACTGACCCTGGGCCATCTCCGGTTTCGAGATGGCCCCCTCGGGTTTGGGAACCACGGTGTCCCCGTCTTCATGTCTGTATACCTGAGAATTATGAAAACATTGAAATATCAGAAACAGCTATCTAATCAATACTTATCGAGGTAATAAACCGTTCATTCCGGTATCACGAGTAAAGACGACCGTTAAGATTTCATTTATCAAAGTAGCCTGGTCAGATATTCAGCTCTTATAGGATTCTTTACCTAACTGCAAAAAAGAGATATACAATAAAATGTATCTCAATAATTCTGCAAAGCTTTCACCAATTTCAATGAATGTTATTTTTGTTAGTAATGGGTCTGAGCATTTTAGAGACGGTAAAATTTGGTCAAGATTTGTTAATGAAATCCATCCTGAAATCATCAAAGTCTTACATACATTTGCAAAGGCCCCTGCAAATAAAATTTCATGTGCCGGCTGTTCTATATCTTGGTAGAACACAACAAAAACAAGTCGTGGAAGCATCTACCGACAAAGAAAAAAATGTCGAATTCGTACGTATTCGGATTTCTCTCTATAGCCGCCAATACTTATAACAAAAGAAAAACATTACGAAGACGTAAACCTGCCATTGCTACCAGTCGCCATGTAACGCAGCAGCCATGTGTATATTTACACGACTTCAAACTATTCTGACCCCTACACAACTTGAAAACTATTTAATCTACATGTATGAAATTTGGCACATTTATTTAAGCCCCTTAGCTTGTGTTAAATATCATATAATCTATCCCTGAACCTAATTGCGGCCAGATTCGTTCAGCCGTTTGAGCGTGGTTGATTAGCAAACATCCAAATATCTTAAACTTTCACATATATATCATATTACCAGTTGTTACACGGGGTTCCGCCCGCGTGGAATTCTGGTCTGGAACTTATTCCTGAGATAAAAGTAACCTTACAGTTCCTTATATACACACACACATATATATAAATATATATATATATATATATATATATACACTCTGTCTGTCTATTCTTTCGTACACGTCATAGATGCGCGGGACTTAATTTAACTGATAATTTTTACTGATCATATATATGCCGCTGACTTACGCGCTTTTGAAAAGTTCTTCAGAAACTAAAACTCCTCGTCATACTTGTCAACTCCTATTCATTAGCGAATTCACAAATGATATCCATCACGTCGGGGTCACCACTTTTACGCCTCAAGGAAACACATTAAAAATATTGACAATGACACTATACGTTTTCATAGTAGCGTGACAACAATGCGCGGATCGGTGCGCAGAAGTTACAAAAGCAAAAAGTGTCGTTACAACTTTTGGTCTTAATTTTTTCTGTCTAGCCCCCTTTCGTAACGCGCGATAAGGAACTTCTTTCCAATAAATAGCAAAAAAAAAAACTTCACAATGTAAACGTAGGAAAATAGAGCAATTTTACAAATAATTATGTATTAATGATGAATATTGATAATTTCTGTTAATATAATTAAGCATAACATGTTATGCTTGTGGTGAATTGTATGTAATACCTTATTGCTATTGTTATCTACCTACTATAACATGTATGCAGATGTGGGTATTTGAGTAATAAATCAGTCTTGGTCTAACTAGCCTTTCATTTACAACATGGTGACAGCGGTGTCGAATAATAATTAAATTCTCGCGACATTAGTTGACGTACGAGTGTTTAATAGAAGTATTATTTGGTTAAAAGTGATTACGGACGTTATACAAAATGGAACATGCACGGCCGCCATCGGAATTGTGTCTTGAAGGCGGGCCGGCAAACCGGGCTCAGGCATGGCGTCGGTGGTACAAACAATTTACAGTTTTTCTGAAAGCATCAGGTGTTTACAAGGAACCAGCGGAGGTTCAAGCTAGTTTATTGATAAATCTTATAGGTTCAGAGGGATACGATATTTATACCACATTTAAGTTTCAAAAAGAAAGTGATCGTGAGAATCTTGATACATTGG
This sequence comes from Cybosia mesomella, assembly GCA_946251805.1. NCBI lineage: Eukaryota > Metazoa > Arthropoda > Insecta > Lepidoptera > Erebidae > Cybosia > Cybosia mesomella. The sequence goes on from OX276406.1 coordinate 11,105,727, forward strand.
TGAGCAAATTTAACGAACATTTCGGTACCAAACAAAATATGACAATGGCTCGTTTTAAGTTCTTCACGAGAAATCAGGAAAACGGAGAATCTATAGATGAGTACGTCACGGCTTTGAAACTTTTGACTCAACAGTGTCAGTTCGAGCATTTGGAAGAAGGGCTCGTACGTGACCGTATAGTATGTGGCGTAGTCGAAGGGAAGCTACGCGACCGATTACTCAGAGCCGACGACCTTAGCCTCGAGCGAGCTGTTAAAATATGTCAGGCAAACGAAATGTCCACTGAGGAGAAGAGGCAAATAGAGCAGACCAAGGCGGAATGTAGCATGAGCACGTCGTCTGCAGCTGTAGACATAGTACACAGCAGTAGGGCAGGCAGAGTACCGCAGGCGGGAAGCACCGACGGTGCGAGCCGCGGTGGCTGGGGGCCGCCACGGTTCCGTCAGCAGCAGCGGTTTAGGAGCGCAGCACGGAGCGCTGGGGTCTGGGAGCCGGTGCAGGATGCAGCGGTGAAGGTCAAGCGTGCGTGTCGTGCTTGTATGCGAGTACAGTGTGATAATGACGATCGTTGTCCGGCTAGAAATGCACAGTGTTTTTGGTGCAAGGAGAGAGGTCATTTCAAAAATGCGTGTCCTAGATTAAAAAACAAAGTGTATCAAATAAATGAGGATATGGAGACTGAGACGGAATTGTATTTCGTGTCTATTGTGAACGGCCCCGATGGCAGTAAGGACTCTAAAAAATGGTATGAGACTTTGTTTCTATCGCAAAATAGTTTGAAAGAAACTTTTAAATTAGATACAGGTTCTGATTTAAATGTTTTGTCTATGCAAAAATATTGTAAGTTAGGTCTAGATATATCTAAGTTAAATAATAATAACATCAGAGCTCAATCATTTTGTGGCAATTTTATTCCTATCGTTGGTTCATGTTTTATAGATTGGTTATATAAAAATACTGTGTACACATTACGATTTGTTGTTGCTGAGAATGAATGTCAAAGTGTACTCGGCAAGTACGCATGTGAGGAATTAGGTTTGGTTAAACGCATATTTTCTATAAACATTGATGAGTACAGTGATCTTTTTCGCGGATTGGGTAAACTAGAAGGTAAATATAAGATAGTAACAATGCAGGGCGCGCAACCGTCAGTCTGCCCGGTACGTAAAATACCTATGGGTGTGCGAGATAAATTGCAGCATGAATTACGACGAATGGAAAATATGGGAGTCATTAGAAAGGTAACGCACCCTACACCGTGGGTAAATGCTATCGTACTAGCGGCTAAGAAAGATGGCAGTATCCGTGTGTGCCTAGATCCTCGCCCATTGAACAAGGTAGTGCGCCGCGCACACTACCCGTTACCAACGCTCACGGAGATTGCTACTAAGCTAGAAGGGGCACGATACTTTAGTAAATTAGATGCAAGGTCTGGATTTTGGATGGTCCAAATTGATGATGAGAGTGCAGATTTATGTACTTTTGGAACACCGTTCGGCAGATACCAGTTCTTGCGTCTCCCTTATGGAGTCAATTGCGCATCGGAGGTATTTCATGCCAAAGTACGGCAAATACTAGAAGGCCTGGATGGGGTTGACTCATTCATTGACGATATTATTGTGTGGGGATCTTCTATCACCCAACATAATGAGAGGTTAAAAGTTCTACTAGATAGGGCGCGACAGGCAGGTATTAAGTTCAATAAAGAGAAGTGTGAGTTTTGTGTTGAAAGTGTTAGTTACCTAGGCCACACCTTTAGCTCTCGGGGTATGCAAATAGATAAAAATAAATTAAAAGCTATTATTGACATGCCGAGTCCAAAGGATAGGGCGTCATTAGAACGCTTTTTAGGTATGGTAAATTACTTGTCAAAATTTATTCCACATTACTCAGAACAAACATCGCCGTTACGCACTCTTTTAAAAAAGAGTTCTATTTGGTGTTGGGATGAAATACACGAGGCGGCGATACAGCGGTTAAAACAGTCACTGTGCGTTGCGCCTGTGCTATCACTGTATTCGACACGTGAACCGGTTTTGTTATCAGTCGATGCGAGCGCTAGCGCACTCGGCGGTGTTTTACTGCAGGCTGGTCGGCCAGTTGAGTTTGCATCGTCAACACTAACAGAAACTCAATCTAGGTATGCGCAAATTGAGAAAGAGTTGCTCGCAATAGTGTTTGCATTAGAACGGTTTCATCAATACGTTTATGGTAGAAAGGATGTTACTGTGGAGTCGGATCACAAGCCATTAGAGGCGCTGTTTAATAAGCCCTTAAATTCGGTTCCTGCGAGACTACAACGTATGATGTTGCGCATTCAGGGATACGATTTTAAAGTTGTTTATAAACCGGGTAAATATATGTATGTAGCGGATACATTATCAAGGGCCCCGTTACCGGATTTATTAGAAGAAAAAATTTGTGATGAAATAACGGAGCAATCATGTTTTCTATTAGAATGTGTTCGGTTTAGTGATAGCAAAATGGCTTTAATTAAAGAATATATCATGAAAGATGAAGAATGTCAATTAATGATTGAGTATATAAGGAATGGCTGGCCGAATAACAAATACTTTGTAGATGAAAGAGTGAGAGGACAGTGGTCGTACAGGGAGAAATTCGAATTAGTGAATGATGTCATTTTTAAAGATAATTTAGTGTACATTCCGCTAGGTTTGAGATCTGAGATGATTAAACGAGTGCACGATGGGCATATGGGAATAGATAGGTGCAAGCGGCATGCCCGCGAGGTGATGTTCTGGCCGGGTATGTCGAGGGATATTGAGCAAGCGGTACGCCGGTGCGCAACGTGTGTTGAGCGGATGGCACGGCCCACACGTGAACCACTCATCCCACATTCTGTACCCAGTCTACCGTGGGTTAAGGTAGGCTCCGATATCTTTCAGTATAGTAACAAATATTTCTTGATTCTTGTTGATTACTTTTCGAATTACATTGAAGTATGTCCTTTAAAAACGATTACTAGTAAATCAGTTATTGTGGCAATGAAAGATCAATTTGCTAGACACGGAATTCCACAGGAATTGATAACGGACAATGGGCCAGCATTTGCGTCTAAAGAATTTAGAATATTTAGTAGTGAATGGGGTTTCCATCATATTACGACTTCTCCTAATTTTCCGCAGTCAAACGGGCGAAGTGAGAAAAGCGCTCATATTATAAAAAACATACTAATTAAATCGTTATCGTCCGGATCAGACTTTTACTTAGGGTTGCTAAACTTTCGAGCGACGCCGAGAGACGGTATTAGTTCGCCATCTGAGTTGCTGATGGGACGCAGGCTAAATACTAGGCTCCCGTCTCATACTAATAAATTAGAACCTTGTCGTAATAACACCTCAGATTATGAGACAATGATTCGGAACCAGGCCCTCAATAAACATTATTATGATAAGCGAGCTCGAATGCTACCCGAGCTGCAAGCGGGCCAGCCGGTCGTCATGGTAGACCCGACTGGTAGGAAGCACGCGCAGGTACAGGGGAGAGCCCCACAACCGCGTTCATACTTCGTTTCAGATTCATCGGGAAAGTGGTATAGGCGAAATAGACGTCACTTAATAAAGGTTAAAACCGAGCAGGAAACGGTCATAGATGACCAGGTGCCAAGTTACGGTGACGAATGGTCTAACGCAGAGAATGATGATGATGAAATAGGGGCCAATGCAAGCGCGAGTGGGGATCATAAACACCCACCACGGGATCGCATACGCAGACTGGCGGGGGCAGAGGCTCGCGAAAAAATAGCCCAATTATTTAACAATAATAAATAAGTAGTTCAGGGTGTAAGTTCTTTTGTGAGTGCTATTGTATTTTATGATAATTGTTTAAAAGATAAGTATATAGGTATAGGCTTCATTAAAATCGCTATAAGTTGTATATGTATATTGTTAAATATATATCTAAATACTAGGCAGCAATATGTATTTCAAATTTATTCGTAAATAACGTGTATTTCAGTATTATAAGGTGATGGTACTTTTTGTTAATTAAGTCGACGTCAAAGCTACAAAAATATAAAGGGGAAGATGTGGTGAATTGTATGTAATACCTTATTACTATTGTTATCTACCTACTATAACATGTATGCAGATGTGGGTATTTGAGTAATAAATCAGTCTTGGTCTAACTAGCCTTTCATTTACAACAATGCTGACGCCCTCGAGCAACGAACCGCGCAGCACCCAATCGTATCCGATGTTCCACAGTAGTGGCCCTAGGAGCGAACCCTGCGGAACACCGCACGATACTTCTCGCCGCCCTCGCCCTAGCCAGCTCGGATAAACTATGGCCCTCTCGGATGGGTATGCCTCGACAATGCGGCGGAGGTAAGGAGGCACTCCGTGATACGCGAGCGCCTCCCTAACGCGGCTCCAGGGTAGGGTGTTGAAGGCGTTGGCGTTGGCGATGTAAAGAGACACCGCCACCACCCCGCGAGACTACTTCCTCTGCTAGGCGCCTAACTTGATTGCTTCCACGGTGGAGCGCCCCCGGCGGAAACCGAACTGGTTGTCCGCCAGGTCTGGCCCCACGTTCGTGAGATGCTCGACAAGGCGCTCTGCAATAATCCGCTCAAAGAGCTTGCACACCTCGTTGAGCAACACAATCGGCCGGTAACCGGATGGCTAATCCGCCGGCCGCCTCGTCTTCCGGATGCGGACCAGTGTCCCCGAACAACTACAGTATAAAGTAAGTTATTTTTCATATCCTTTACTCTCACGTGGGCAGAGCCGCAGGCAACAGCTAGTATTTTGATATATTCATTTACCAAACCGATTTCCGTTCATTAATGACCGGTGGCAAAACCTTCATATAATATAATTTCAACCAGTTTCCTTTTTCAGAAAAACGACGTCTGAATTAGTTCGCGAGATGTCCCAATTATCTGAAGTCGACGCAACAAATATATTTATGAACATAATTTCAGTCATACCTGGACACTGAAAAAAAAAGAAATTAATTTAAGAACTAGAAGGAAACAACCCAGTTTAGTGGGCGTGGGCTAATGGCACTGATGTAATACGATGAAAAATTGAGTTAATTTGTATTCATAGGTAGGACGTCTCCAGAATGATTATGTTCTTTGACGACGCTGGCTCTATGCTACTTTCTGTTTTTATCAAACGCGGCTCGTGCCGAAATCATAGTTAAGTCACTTTATCAAGCTCGAAAGATTATAACAGCAGGTATTTGGTAGAAGCGACATATATTTTAAGACTCACTTTTTTTTTGTGTAGAGCGCTTCTATATACATCTACAGCTTGATGGTTGGTTGTCAAGGTCTAAAGAATGAAGGCCACCATTATAGTAATTATCTGGCACATCCGGTAGGAGAGGTCACCGTGGTGCCTCTCCAACCACTCCTTCATGACCGGCCTCACCGCCGCAATGGTGGATTCCCCCCACCGTGGTTGCTCAAGTCGCACCCTCCATTTCTCTATGAGTTTCTCTATGGTGGAGCTGGGACCGCTGAGCCCTGATTTCTCGGGGCTCCGGCCTATGGCCCCGCTCCAGCGCCTCCTCGCGCCATTGGTACAACGACGCAAGGGCTCTCGCTTCCAGGTCCCATGGAGGGGTCCCGGCTAGGAGAGATGCCACCTCGACGGAGATCGTGCGATACCCCTTGATGACTCTGACGGCCATCGCTTTCAAAGGACTGTTTAGAACAGCCACGTTGCGGGCCGCCAGAGTCTCCGCCCATACGGGTACCCCACCCGTACAGGGCCATGCTTCACGCGATCCCCATCTCCTAGTGGGGGCCTTGGGTCCCTTAACTCTGGGCATCAGCCGCGATAGCGCGGCCGCAGCCCCCCTCAGGTTTGGGACCAGACTTCGGAGATGTGGTCCGAAGTCCATCGGCTATTGAGTACGAGCCCCAGGTAGTTCATCGAGGGCTCGATGGCGTTGCTTATGCCCCCTACGGTTATGCTGGTTCCTGCAGGTGGCCCCCTCCGAGGTCCGGGAAAACACATAGCCTCGGATTTGTGGAGGGCCACCTCGAGTCCCAGCCGCCGTATTCGACCCACGACTTGAGCAACTTTCTCTTTGCTATTTTCTATCATTATCAAACGCGGCTCGTGGCGAAATCATAGTAAAGTCACTTTATTAAGCTCGAAAGATTATAACAGCAGGTATTTGGTAGAAGCGAAATATATTTTGTAACCTTTTTTCTTATTAGGGTTACACACCGGCTAGACCAAGTGAGCAACGGAGTTCTTAATCCCAGGGCGCCTTTCTACAGAGGTTCTTAGGTGGTGCACAGGTCAGCTGATCTCCAATGAAACTCAAGGATCAATTGTACATACATATATTTATAAACAGAGAAATCGAAAAGACACAGATAGAGTTACAGTATATAGTCACACATAAAACAGGAATACAGATATATATAAGTCAGGTTAAGAGGTCACAGCACACAGACAGATACACTGAATAATTTACACCGCAAGATACAACAAAACACAGGTACAGGTACACTCATATGTAGACATGCAATTACTTCCGTACCCAGGGATGATTCTCAAAGATGCCAGCCAGTAGTGGCACAGCTCAGTAATACCATACACCTACCTCGCGCCGGTCAGCAGTAATGCAATGAACAATTTTATTTAGAAAGATATCTTGACCTTATGGATCTCGTGTATCCGCGGGGCCTTCAGTGGTTGCGCACCGGCAGAACAGATCCCGGAGCTCTCCTTGCAATCTGCTTCCCCAAGGTCTAGGTATCCAAGCCTCCACGAATTGACGATCTCAGAGTCACTGCTGTCTGACTTATTTTTATAGGTTTTTTCCAAGACTAACGACCCTGTGATGAAGATATACAACTTTTATCAATAACACATCCCCATTATGCGAATATACTGACAGCAATGGAATAAAATAACTTACCAGATCAAATCTAGGAACACACACGAACTATAACCTCCAAATCGGGTAATATATTTTTCTCAATAATATCAATTCACAATAATAACTTGTATGAGCACGACTAATGACCTTTCAAACAAAAAATGAATCATAGGGTCACTGCGACCATCCTTATATATCAAATTAATTCTAGATCTTGCTAGAATTGTTTACGTGAAGATACCTAACTCGAACTTTCTCTGAGAATGACCTGACAAAGATACCTGATACGAACGCATAACTCCGCCATCTGACGGGGAATCGCTAAAGTCAGCCACATCGATGCACAGTAGTTGCGACTGTGTCCTACAGTTGGCGCTAACCACAATTACACCTTCACAGTATTGCATTGTTACAATTTATAGATTCACATTTTTTTTTGTGTAGAGCGCTTTTGTATACATCTACAGCTTGATGGTTGATTATTAAGGTCTAAAGAATGAAGGCCCCCATTATAGATGCCAACAATGCTAAAATGGTGGTCTCTAGCTTGCCGGCCTCGTCATATTCGGCATTTCAAGCCCAGTTTAAAGGACCCAGGATTGTATGAAGACCAGAATATGTGTGGTGGTGGAGGCTTCCATGTCTTTATGCTGCGGCAAATAAAAGAAAATTATATAATTATATAAAGAAAAGAAAAGAAAAATGCGTTTATTTTGGCTTACTGCAGCACACAAAACAGTTCAACTTATAATATAACTATTTAATGACAACATTTTAAATAATGTTAGATATACAGTGTTACATATATATTTTTGCATTTTAAGACCATCTTCACATTATATTCATTCCGTTTTGTAATTGGCAACACTGACCATCATTCCCTCTGCATCCATTACGTAATCTATGATATAGAATTATGACATCATACCTAATCTATGACTCAATGATGTGATATAATTTGTGAACTTTATAACAACAACAAACGAATCCAGTGCAGTGGCCTACGTACTTTGTGTTGAAAGATGGTATATTTATTTCTTATGTGTTGTGATACAATGTTAAATATGATATGCACTGCAGCCGCCAAAGCTGGTCCGTCAAGCTAGCTGCTTCTCAGCTTGGTGCTGTGATGTAGCACCAAGCTGAGTGTAGGTGAGGACCAAATCTACACCAAGCGCTGATTTTCGTTCACGGCCATATAAACCTATTACTGATAAAGGCATGTGTGAGAATAAGCTATTTTATTTAGATCCCTGAGGATTTCTAGCCTAGATTAAACTGTGATCCCCGGCAACAGGTCCCCGTGGGCTTGACGAAACATTGCGTAGTCACGGCTAGTTAGATCTCTACATAGCCACTTCATCGTAAACCACGGTAACGTCATGGTTTTTGTCGTGTGGAAACCCCCACGGGGTATTCTACTTGTATAAAAAAAACGTCTTTATGTTGTTTATGGTTACATGATTCAGGTTTGGAACTTTTTGTTCAATATTAGGTACTTTTATATTGGTTGATCCTAACAAAGGAGATAAATTTTTGCCTAGGTTTACAGTGGCAGTAAAACTTTACAAAATTGAGTTCGGAAGGCACCTAGCGGATGAACACCAACTCAATCTACCTAACTTCCAATAAGTTATATATTACTAGACGACCCGGCAAACTTCGTTCTGTCTTAGAATCAATTTATGTTGGTTACCTTATCAGCTGAATTTATTTCGTGAATGTTTCTTTACACTCCGGCATTAAAGACCCGAGACGGCATGAGGTTTTGGTCGGTTCGAGTCCGACATAACCCGTTGGCCGGTTTATCCGCCGGGTATCGCCACATATCCGCAAAAAAACCGCAAAAGGCATATAATAGGCGGAGACTAATCTAAAAAATCAATGATTATGAAAACCGGTCTTTAACCGACGTTTAGGTTGCTTTTCAGCTTTTTATTTCAACGTATTCATTTATTTCTGAAAAGACGTACATATATGAAATTTCATGCTTCTATCTTGAAAGGTGACAAACTTCCCATATAAACTTCCACCCCCTATTTCACCCTTTCACATTTGTTTTTTTTTTAACCAGAAGCCGGTGTTTTAAATTTCGAGTTTGTAACTTTGAAAATGACGGACTTCCATACAAACATTCATCCCTTATTTAGCCACATCAGAAGTGAAATTTTCAACAATCCTACTAGATATAAAATACCTAATCTATACAAACATATGTTTTCGCAGTGTTAAGTTTAGCTTAGCCGTAGACTGCGCGCGGGCGACTCGAGTATGCTAAGTTGATACCAGTGACCATAGTAACACAGAGGAAATAAACAGTGTATTGACTGTACACTGAGTGTATTACGTGAGGTAAGGGTGTCTCAAAGTAGTTAGAGCCAATCGCAACTTTTAGTCATGTCTTCTTCTTTTTCTAATCATGAGAGTTAAGTTAACTGTCAATAGGAAGAATACATCCTATCGACAGTACCAGCTCAAGATTCTTACTATCGTGAAAACTCACTACAAAAATACTACAAATACATGACAGATTATCTCAGTTGTACAAATACTAAGTAGATATAAGATGACAGTATCCAATAGGAGTTCCCCAGTGGTGTTGTTCCCCATCAAGCAATAAAATAAATAATGAAAAATTTGTCAAATATTTGTTGAAGTTAGAAAACACTTTTATGACTGATAAAATATTTTAATGAAGGGAAAGTTTCAAATGGATGTACAACTTCAGAGTATTTTGTGGCTTTTTAATGAACATTAGATTTTGAGTAAAGTTTAGAATTTCACGAATAGGGACAAATAAAATTAAATTCTTTAGCCTGTGCTTACAAACATTGCCGTAGTTACATTCCTTTTAGTTAGAAATTTTAGGTACGTATTTCAGCTGTGTTGACCGTTACTTCTAAGATTATTAGATTGAACTTCCGATTTGGCGTTCATTTCTATCCCAACCTTTTGAGTGTTATCCTATAACAGTACACGTGACAACTAAAGGTCATCACAATTCAGTTTTTAATGCAATTGTTACTAAGGTTATATTGAGATTATATTTTCCTAGTTGCAGAGCAACTGATAAATTTCGACTTCAATCGACGTTTTAATGTTGCTGACTTCAACAGAAAAGTCTTACGCCTATTCTTGTCTTTTGTATTAACATATATACATACATATACTCACGCCTTTTTCCCTCCGGGGTAGGCAGAGACAACAGCGTATTAAATCTTATCTTATCTTCGGGGATACAGGTGTGAAGTTATGTTATGTTATTAAATCTGTAATTCAGTTATTTTTCTTTTTAAAGTGCCTGTTTTCAGTGCTGTTTGGGTTGTTGATGTTAGTTTTATTTTTAAATCACAATAAGTACACAGAAACCGCAAGCTGCAATATTATCCCAATAAACAAAAGAAAACACCAATTTCTTAAATATTGCATTAAAATGTACTAATAGTTTTATCCTAATTGTAAGAGAGTTATAGGATTATCCACTTCATGGAGAAAATGAGTGCAATGAGTGCAATGGTGGTATATGTGATTAGATTATTACCCAAATGAAAAGTATGCTGTTAAATTTAATTATATCCATAAAACACCTATTAAACTTGTACCTTTTTTTTTCGCGTGGAAATCCCCTCGGATACACCTCCGCCGGCCAGCGGGGGTGCTTATGTCGGGCTTGAACCAACTAAAATCGCACACCGTATCGGGTCTACTGATGCCGGGTGTAAGGTTGCCCATAGAGCATATCCCTCTCACCCCGACTGACCTTGGGCCATCTCCGATTTCCCGGCCTGCGACGCGCGGTGATCATGTTGCGGGCTCGGCGGGCCTTGAGAGTTCTAAACCTCTCCCGGGCGCACTCCGCCATCTCCTTCTCGAGCATTACATGCTCGCAGAAGGCCGTCCGCCATCTCAGCGCCAGAAAGAGGTGGCGGCGGCCCACGCGCTCGAGCTCCGCACCATTGCCGCACACATGCTGCCGAGCGAGAGGACTCCCACCCCGATGGCTGCCACGAGTTCACGCATCGGCGCCTCCCACGCCGGGCAGTCCGCCAACGTGTGCAGCCCCGAGTCCTCGCTGGCGTCGCAGTAATTGGCACTCAGACATTGGCTCCTTCCTGATCCGATGCAGGTGGTCCCCGAAGCTCCCCTTCCCAGAGATCACCTGAACTTGTAAGTACCTAGTATCTACCAGTATTCGCGCGCCCCTCGCTGTATCAAAGGTCCTTAAAGGCAATATCAAAGGTAATCGAGAGTTTGCTTGTGGTAACTGCACAAATAGTTTCGTACTTCGTTACTTTGTTTCCAGTTGTTGTAGCAAAGTTATAGTTGACTACTTCGTTTCGATCTAAGTCGTAAACTGCCTCATATTTCTCACGTCTAGAATTACTTAAGTATGTATTTCCAGGTTATTATGGTAAAATTATTCAAAAGTTACTGCATACATACAAAAATACTAACAAATGCTAAGTTTTACAGTCATTAAAAAATAAGAATGTCGGCTTAACAATTACTCATTCAATGTCATAATTTCATATATAAAAACAAAATCCTGTATAAACGTGGGCGCTTCATTAAAAAGAAATTGAGTGAAAGCTATTCTGATAATAACTAAGCTTAATTTCTGAATTCAACACGTACTTCGACAAAGCTCGAAAATCTAAATATTAATAGCTGACTTAACATAGATGAATGTACCATACTTTATTGTTAGAAGGCCATTCTTAATAGTTTTGTTTAGCAGTTAATTGCTATGTCCCACTTATTTGAATTCACTGGTTTGCCACTTTTCGTTAGGCTTATTTTTTAATTAAAGTTGATTATTTGAGTCTTAAAAGCTTTTGAGGGTAAAGGAAAACAGGCATCTGATTTAAATGGGAGATTACGCTATAGTTGCTGTTATCTTCAAGACTCGAAGTTTAAAATAATTAACGCTCTCTCAGATCTTTGCATTTCTGTAACGTCTATTAAATTATTTAGTTGAGTATTTCATAATAGAAAAATTAATATATACCTTTGTTTTTTTTTTTTATCGTGCGGAAATCCCTTCGGATACCCCCCCGCGTGCCAGCGGGGGCGGTTATGTCGGGCTTGAACCGACTAAAACCGCACGCCGTCTCGGGTCTACAGACGCCGGGGTGTAAGGTTGCCCATAGAGCATATCCCTCGCACCCCGACTGACCCTGGGCCATCTCCGGTTTCGAGATGGCCCCCTCGGGTTTGGGAACCACGGTGTCCCCGTCTTGCCCCGGTTTGGGGGAGGGGCGCTAGTCGCCCCACCGTCCCGGCCTGCTTCTGCTGGGGTGACAGGTGGCCTCACCCGCCACCCCCAGGCCTGCGCTCATGGAGGACGGAGGTCGTTAAGCGACCTCCGGCGCCTGAGTTGCCTGCGACGCGCGGCGAGCAAGTTGCGGGCTCGGCGGACCGGGAGAGTTCTAAGTCTCTCCCGGGCGCGCTCCGCCACCTCCTTCGCGAACATTACATGCTCGCAGAAGGAGGCGGCGGTGGCCCACGCGCTCGCGCTCCGCACCATTGCCGCAATCATGCTGCCGAGCGAGAGGACTCCCACCCCGATGGCTGCCACGAGGTCACGCCTCGGCGCCTCCCACGCCGGGCAGTCCGCCAGTGTGTGCAGCCCTGAGTCCTCGCTCGCGTCGCAGTGATGACACTCAGGTGTTGGCTCCTTCCTGATCCGATGCAGGTGGTCCCCGAAGCACCCCTTCCCTGAGATCACCTGCGTCAGTCGGTAGGAGAGGCTTCCGTGTCGCCTCTCCAGCCAATCCTCCATGATGGGCCTTACCGCCGCTATTGCGGCGTGCCCAAAATTAATATATACCTACGCATGAATTTTACTGCATAATCAATTGTTGAGACACATACTTAATTTTCCTGTCCTGTACAATTTAATCGTAATAGTGTAAAGTTGATAACAAAGGGAACGTACATGATTTTTTACAATATAACAATAAAAAAATAAAAAAAAAAAAAGCGGCCAAGTGCGAGTCGAACTCGCCCATGTAAGTAACATAATAATGCTTTTTTCTTTTGAGTTGATTGAATGAAAGGTAAATTGCGTTTTACGATTTATGACGATGACGTATTATTAAAAAAAATCCGTTTCCGCAGGGGGAACGCACAGGTAGATTTCGTGAAGCAATTAATATTATTTTATATAAAGAACTACGGACGTAATTTTTTTTTCTCGAAAACGGTAACTTTTAGCGAAAAACTTTTCAGACATTTATTTTAGACTTAAAAATGGCCTATCGATTAAAAATGTTTCCGACACCAAGAATGTTCACCGGTTAGAAGTTATGATTTTTTTTTTCCCCCCCTCCACTTTTAGTTAGTTTTAATCTTATAGGTCTATAAGTAAAAGTTGTTGGTATTCATGTATACTATGGGATAAAATTAGAACGGTTCGAATATCTTTCATGGAACGTGAAATTTTGAGGAAAAACTGATTTCACAAAAAGTGAGGCCCTGCCGTCCCCTTAGGCCGGATTCCACCCGTTCACGAACTTAAACTAAGTTTACACCCAAGCAATTTTTGACCGCAGTTTGAAAGCGATCGGGGCAAAAATGCGACCGTGAGAGTGCCGCAAATTTTGGGAAGTGGAACCATACATACATATATATATATAAAAACTTTTTGACCAGTGCTCATTTCGGACTCAGGGGGTCATAACTAGACCTCCTATGAAGATTTTTTTTTTTAATTCGACAGTAGTCAAGAAACCAATAGGTAGATCGATTTCATCGAAATCTACCTCAAAACTACTTACTAGATCTCGTTCAAACCAATTTTCGGTGGAAATTTACATGGTAATGTACATCATATATTTTTTTAGTTTTATCATCCTCTTATTTTAGAAGTTACAGGGACACACACACACACACATTTTACCACTTTGGCAGTGTCTCTCTTGCAAACTATTCAGTTTAGAAAAAAAATGATATTAGAAACCTCAATCGACGAAAAAAAAATTGAGTTTCAGTTCTAAGTATCCTCCAAAATGTATTGTTTTTTTTTCTATTTTGTGTGAAAATCATAATGCGGTTCACAGAATACATCTACTTACCAAGTTTCAACAGCATAGTTCTTATAGTTTCGGAAAAAAGTGGCTGTGACTACGGACGGACAGACAGACAGACATGACGAATCTATAAGGGTTCCGTTTTTTTCCGTTCGGCAACGGAACCCTAAAAAGTATATCGTAAGTACCTTTTTTTTTTCGTGCGGAAATCCTTTCGGATCCCTCCCCGCCGGACAGCGGGGGCGGTTATGTCGGGCTTGAACCGACTAAAACCATTCAGTTAGAGGATTCAATAAGTTAAAGGGTCGTGTCGTGGCCCTGACAACGAGACCTTATTGTTCACACTCTAAAAGCCTTCCATAATAGCGTTATCCCCTTTTTACCTTTCCTCTCAGTGCTTACTCTCAATTTGCCATATTTTAATCCCGAAGTATTCAGTTGACGCCTACCATAAATAGGACCAAAACTAAAAAATATTAGAAATAATCTCATTTATAGTTCTTACAATAGTCAGAGGAGTTTAACAGTAAGTGAAATAATATTAAATTTCAAGCTTAAGGCGAGGGTATTCGACGACTTTAGGTATTTTTGGTAATGTAAAGTTGCCACTTTACGCCACAGCGAGGTGCTGGCGGTCGCGTTTAATTTGTTGCCCGTGTTTCTCGTCAATATACAAAAAAACGACGAATGGTGTTGTAGTATCAAAACAAATAATGACGCAATTGTTATTTACACAGATCTTCTAGTGGCACCATACATAAATGGAATCAAGTTTAAAATAATTATAATATTGTAATATAGCTATCAGACAATCGCTCCCGTAAAAGTTTATATGAACCAAACTATGAAAAAGAGCAATAGACGAGTGAACCCCAGGCGCCAAGCTGCAAGATCTTGATGGAGCCCCATATACCCACAGGGCCCCCTAAACCCATGGGCGGCATACTCTAATGGGCCCCACACATGTATGGGACCCATTAGTGTACCCATGGGGCCACATACATATTATATGTAACCCTTGGGGCGCCATTCAACTATGAGGCCCCATACACATGTATGGAGCCTCATAGGTGGGGAGGGGGCCCCTTGAGTGATGTATCAATCAAGGGGCCCACACACCCATGGGGTGAAATAGGCCCATGGCACCCCAAATACCTATGCGTAACCCATATGGCCCATACCCCACCCCATATGGCACATATACGTAACCCATGGGACCCATATACCTATGGGTCCCATACACCTACGGGGTCCCATACACCCATGGGTTCCATATAACCGTGGGCACCATTAAGATCCGTAGAGCATCTGGGCCCAAGCAAGATGTGAAGCAGCAGTCGCTCCCGTAACAGTCACAACGAACCAGGTTATGGAAAGGAGAAGTAGAAGAGCGTACCCTGGCTCCAAACTGTCAACTACCGTCCCATCAGCCTAACAAGTATAGCGTGTAAAACCATGGAAAAAATATTAGCGGCAGAAATACGGCAAATCATCAGTAAGGAGAACATTATCATAGATGAACAGCATGGGTTTGTACCTAAAAGGTCCACTGTCACAAATCTAATTACTTGCCTTGACAAATGGTCGTACAATTGGAATAATAACCAACCGACTGACACTATTTACTTGGACTATGAGAAAGCATTCGAACGAGTGCTTGAACATTTTGGAATCCGTGGACAGCTCCTGCAGTGGATATCTGACTTCTTAACAAATAGAAAATTCAAGGTTAGAGTGGGGGACATACTTTCAGAAGCTCACAGTGTACACAGCGGCGTTCCTCAAGGACCTGTGATTGGACACATCCTGTTTGGTATAATCATTACTGATCTCAGAAGCGTCATCAAATCGGACTTGTCTTTATTTGCCGATGATACCAAAATAATGGGGAATCCTCTTACCAGTCACAATATTATACAGGAAGACTTAGATCGCGTAGTACAATGGACACAGGACTGGCTTATCACACTAAACGCAGCAAAGTGCACAGTCCTACACATTGGCAGTAACAACCTAAAATTGCAATACAGTAAAGACTCAGTGGTAATGCAACCCGTAAGCTCCCAGAAGGATCTAGGGGTAACCATCACATATAACCTCAAGTGGGAGGAGCACATCATGACCATAACCAAAAAGGCAAATTCCATGATGTATATGATCAGAAAAGTGTTCTATGTTAACACCAAGGAATTGTTTCTTAATATCTATAAAACATACATACGACCTCTGCTGGAATACGCCTTCCAAATTTGGAGTCCATACTTAAAAAAAGACATCTTATTACTTGAAAGGGTGCAAAGAAGAGCCACTAAAATGGTCACTGGTTTGAAAGAGATGTCGTACGAAGAACGTCTCCTGGAACTCAACCTAACCACACCGGAAGAGAGAAGGAAGGGAGGAGACCTCATAGAAACGTACAAAATCTTAAACAAACATTACAATGTAGTAAACATTGAAAACATCTACACCATGAACTCCAACAGACATCTAAGAGGCCACTCAATGAAACTATACAAGCCTCGGTGTGCCCGCAAACCCTAGGTACCATTTCCTGCCAAACCGCGTGGTGCAAATGTGGAACTCTCTACCGGAAAGTGTGATAAGTACTCCTAACGTGAACATTTTTAAAATTAGACTGGACAAACACTGTACAAACTTAAAAACACAAATGCAGTGATATACACGCATCAGCTTAGGCTGCTAGTGTATTAGTTAAATAATAAATAATAATAATAATAAAACATAATAGACCGGTTTTTTTTAACAGCTGACGCTCTATAGTTTTTTTGTTACATTTCCTCCATTGAACACAAACCAATTGTTGTTCATACTACTGCGCAGTCATAGTTAGTAACATTATTAAGCCAATTCATTCATTCATGAAACTAATGAAGTTGTTTTTATCTTAATCGTTTTATGAGCCATTCAAGGAACGAGAAACGAATTGATTGTTAAAACAATAACTGCTAAGAATATGTTGGTATACCAACATTAGTTGCAATTGCATGGGTTAGAACTGGTTAAAACGAATGTCTCCTGCTAAGAAGCGGTGTTACTTACTTATTTGGTGGTGCGACCAAGGTATTTTCACGCCTTAATTCAGAATATTGTAAAAAATAACAAAAGTAACCGTTACTTTTGTTATTTTGATTATAGTTACTTTAATATGTCGTTCTATATGTAGTCAATAGTTTAATATGTCTGCCTTTATTACTACAGCTTTATTTGCAAAATTTCCTCCTCTTTCGTCCAAATCCTTTATGCCACAAAGAATCTTCAGTAAATCTTGACCATGTTCCGTTTCCGTATGTTGGTACTTATCCTAAATGTTGGGGAAGCACAATCATTATAAGAATAAATTACGATTAACAATTCAAGTTAATATATCCTTCCCAAAATGTTCTGTTTCTTCTGTTTACAGTCATACTAAGAGAGGAGGCATTTAAATATTAAACTACACCACAGATAAGGTAATAGTTACTACCGTAACAGATACATCACTCTAACTGCAAGCAAAAATACACCTTTGCACCCACGCGGAGAGAAGAGAATAAGGTGTGCACCGCGTGCTTTTTAGGGCTAAGTATTAACTTTCTTCCCCACTATCGCCTATGAAACTAAGTTTTTTTCCACGGAATGTAAAACAAACCCTAGATTGTTATACCTCGTTAGACAGCTGATGAAACGTAGATATTTTAAAACACATCTGCCGAACAACTGCCATAATATTTTTTTTAGACATCCCTTAGAGAAAAATGAACCTGCTAATTATTTTTTGTAATTAATTATTTTTCAAAGTCAGAAACCAGGACGGAAGTTTTGTGAGAGGAGAAGAATGCATGCTAAAGAGATGGAAGGAATATTTTGAAAGCCTATTTGAGAAAGAAGATGTGCCGGCACAAGTTCTTCCCAGGGACTTGAGAGAAGTAGGTGATGAAAACGATATCAGTATGAAAGAGATTGTGGAAGCATTGAACAGCATGAAATTGGGCAAGGCTGCAGGGTGTGACAGGATTACGGTTGAGATGCTGAGAGCTGGACAAGGCGTGGTAGCTAGTCAGCTGTACCTCCTTTTTAACCTTTGCTGGAGGAGCGGCTGTGTACCAGGAGACTGGTGCAAAGCCGTCATCGTACCGCTGTACAAAGGAAAAGGGTCACAGCAAGACTGTAAGAATTACCGAGGCATTAGCTTACTCAGCATCGTTGGCAAACTGTATGCAAAAATCTTGATGAAAAGAGTGATGAATGAAACTGATGAAAAGTTGTGGGATGTACAAGCGGGATTTAGGAAAGGAAGGGGATGCATGGATCAGGTCTTTTCCCTACGAAGTATAGCCGAGAAATTTTTGGCTCACAACCAAAAAGTCTATTGCGCTTTCGTAGATTTGGAAAAGGCCTATGATAGAGTGGTGAGGAATGAATTGTGGTCAACATTGTCTATGAATGGGGTAAGCAGCAGCTTGATACGAGCACTGAGATCTCTATATGAGGGTTCCAGTGCTTGTGTCAGGATAAACGGAGCTTGCACAGACTGGTTTAACATCGAAAAAGGTGTTAGACAAGGATGTGTTGCATCGCCGGGACTGTTTAACTTATTTATAGACGATTGCTTGAAAGAACTGAAAGAGAGTGCGTATGGATTAAGAATGAATGACTTGACCGTCAAATGCCTCCTGTACGCTGATGATCAAGTAATATTGGCATCATCGGAACAGGAGTTGCAGGCGATGGTTAATATTATGCATGGGGCCTTAACAAACAAAGGAATGAAAATAAATGTAAGTAAGACGAAAGTGATGATTTTTGAAAGAGAAGAAAACATGACAAATTGTAGAATTCTGATTGAAGGAGAAACAGTAGAACAAGTGAAAGAGTTTGTTTACTTGGGTTCAAAGTTTACGAGGGATGGAAAGTATGACTGTGATATTGAGCGAAGAGTTTTGGCTGGTAATCAAGTGAATGGGGCCCTGCATAATTTTATGAGCAGCCAGAAAGTGTCTAAAGAGGCGCGACTGGCTGTTCACAGAGGAGTACTCGTCCCCACACTTATGTATGGTAGTGAATGTTGGGTGTGGCAGAAGGAACATGAGAGTAAGCTGAATGCTGTTGAAATGAGAGGTCTGAGAAGTATAGCTGAAGTGACCCTGATGGACCGAGTGAGGAACAGTGTGATAAGGGAACGTTGTGGTGTGGCAGAAGATGTAGTGACCAAGATAGAGAAAGGGATGCTTAGATGGTTCGGTCATGTAGAGAGGATGGATGAAAGGAGATTAATGAAACAGATTTATGAGGCGAGGCAACATTAAAATAGTGCATAAGTTAATTGAATAGGCCGTAGTGACAAGTGGAAGTAACTGACAAGTGGAATAGTGACAAGTGGAATAGTTCTAGTTAATTGAATAGGCCGTAGTAACAAGTGGAAGTAACTTCCACTTGTCACTACGGCCTATTCAATTAACTTATGCACTATTTTAATGATTGAGGCCCTAAAGCATCTTATTACATATGTAAAAATGCAATAATAATAATAATAAACATACATAACATAACTTCACACCTGTATCCCCGAAGGGGTAGGCAGAGGTGTATTTCACACCCACGATTCGCCAGTTATGTTTAGGTCCCGATGTAATAGGGGGCGAGCCTATTGCCATCTACCGGGATCATAATAATAAGGCACACAAAATAAACAAAATTAAATTTAGTAGTCTAAAAATCGGCAATTTTCAATAAAAAAATGAAAAGTCGAATATCTAGAAAATGGTTAAATTTAGGGTAGGGTGTTTCATAGAGAAATAAGTCCGAACTGATGGGTACTCCACGCCCTTAACGGATCTAGCACAACTTTTCCTGTAACCCTGTATATATGAAAATAAAGTATTGCAAATATTTCTATTGGTGAAAGAAAGAAATCAAACATATTGACATTTTATTGCTCCTACCCGCTGTCCTAGTTTTTGAAACGTTGTTTTGGTTAGGTAATTACAATAGCTTTTGTACCGTAATTTAGTAAGATTTACTATGTATATTGGGCAAATATTAAAATGTAAATGTTAAGTAATAAGAAATTTACTTTGTAGGTTATTGTATGGCAAAGGTAAGCAATTTAGGATAATGGCAGCCTAGATAGCGTATAGATCAGAAATAACGTTTGCTAAATTAAATTTTGAAAATAAAAAGCATTATCATAAGTTTGGGATTCTCGAAACATTTTCAAAATTCTTATTATGATAAATATAAATGGTAGCATCCTTGCAAGCAGGTTAAAATTTTTCAATATTTTCAACAAAACTTTGTTACGAGAACTCCTTTTTGGACAATTGGGAGATCGAGACTAGGTTGAGACTGAATTTTAAAAATATTTTTATTACAAGAATCTCAGGTACTCCTGAATATTGTATCCGGGTGTGTATTGGGTAACCTCCTCGAGTGTCGCTCCGATTCCGATCCCGCTGCAGTCCGGGGGGAACGGAGTCGGAGCGGCCGGTACACCCTGGGCGGCGGTCAATGGCTTCCCCTTCACCCCTTCATAGGGTTGGCATTGATCGTCGGCCAATACCCAACGTGGCGGGAACACATCGCTCTCCGTACTCCTCTGCTTTCAGAGAAGACAGGATGAGCGATGCTGTTAGTGGTGAGATGGCCCAGGGTCAGCCGGGGTGCGAGGGATATGCTCTATGGGTAACCTTACACCCCGGCGTCTGAAGACCCGAGACGGCGTGCGGTTTTAGTCGGTGCAAGCCCGACATAACCGCCCCCGCTGGCCGGCGGGGGGGTATCCGAAGGGATTTCCGCACGATAAAAAAAAAAAAAAAAAAAGGTACTCCTGAATATTTTTTAAATAATAAAAATTCATGCCTACGCTTTCCGTGCCCCGCAAGTGAAAAATATGTGAACTACCTATGTAAAATTCATAATTTTGCATATTATTTTAGAATATTGAACACAACGGAGTCAGTTTTTTTTACCGTATGGCCATCGATTTTTCCGTCATTAAGATCATACTTCAATATCAAACAAACTTAAGATGTTGAGTTACATTCTCTTAAATGGAGAAATAAACTACATTAGTAAAAAAAACAACTTCAATAACCAAAAAGGCATTAAAAAGTGTAAAATAACTAAATTACAGATTTGAATCTAAAGATAAAAAACACGTAAAACTCTTCTGTTGACTTCAGTGCCAAGCGAAAAAGGAAGAAGTTAGGTAAATAGCGTAGGTTCACATCACGAGTCTCTCCCCGTGCAAGCGTGCCCTATAATATTTATTCTTGACGGATTTTTAAATGTTGTGATGTGTCATCATCCTCCGCAAGACCACTCAGCAGGGGTCGGCTTTTCAGTTAAGTACGAAGCAGCTGAACTTTGATATTTTCCGTGAAGTGACTGCCATCTGACTTCCGCAACCCATTGGCGATATCAAAATTCTTGCTTGCACCAGTTGTTGAACTTTTTAAGGCTCCAACTATCCGTAACGACTGGTATAGATATTGTCTGCGATGTGTATGCACAAGATATATTTTTTTTATTTTACAGTAGATATTTATATATTTATACAGTACAGATATTTATACAGTAGATATCCCTTACGTACTTCTACTGTAATTATACTTATTCCAATAACACCTATCTATGTGCAAAAAGGCCTAAAACACGGATTTCCTTAATTGATACGAGAGCCGCATGGTTCCCTTTTTTTTTCGTGCGGAAATCCCCTCTGATACCCCTTGGGTCTTCAGACGCCGGGTTGTAAGGTTGCTCATAAAGCATTTCCCTCGTACCCCGACTGACCCTGGGCCATCTCCGGTTTTGAGATGGCCCCCTCGGGTTTGGGAACCACGGTGCA
This sequence comes from Cybosia mesomella, assembly GCA_946251805.1. Classification (NCBI taxonomy): domain Eukaryota; kingdom Metazoa; phylum Arthropoda; class Insecta; order Lepidoptera; family Erebidae; genus Cybosia; species Cybosia mesomella. The sequence goes on from OX276406.1 coordinate 11,127,471, forward strand.
CCGTCTTGCGCCGGTTTGGGGTCGGGGGGCTAGTTGCCCCGCCGTCCCGGCCTGCTTCTGCTGGGGTGACCGGCCGCGACGCGCGGCGAGCACGTTGCAGGCTCGGCGGCCCGAGAGAGTTGCGGTGTGCCCTGCGCTTGGTCGCCCAAGTCGTTCCTTACACTCCACCGGGAGGGCTTGGCGGAGCTGGCACTGCACGGCCTCGATTCCTCGAGGTTCAGGGTCCCGTCCCTGCTCCTGTGCCTGTACCAGTGGCGAAAGGGCTCTCGCTTCCAAGTCCCTTGGTGGAGTTCCGGCAGGGAGACTCGCCGCCTCAAAGGAGATAGTGCGGTACTCCCGGATGACCCTGTTAGCCATCACCCGCGTGCAGTATCCGCATACTTCTAGCCTTCAGGGCCTCCGTCCATATTGGACACCCGTATGGGGCTATGGACCGCACGATATCCGCGGAGAGTCTCCTGCAGGAGTCATCGGGCCCCCTTATGCAGCAGCCGCACCAGAGCGATAGCTGTGCCCTTCAATTTGGGGGCCAGACTTCGGATATGTTCTTCGAAGTAACTTCGGCTTCCGCATGGTAGCTATACAGCTACAATTTCCTTCTGTAAAATATCAAAAATAGTACTATTATTTCTCGACTAGTAAGGATGCGATAGAAAGGTTACCGGAACAATAGTAAAAATAACAATAGGAAAAGAAGTATAATTCGTATGAGTATGTAAACTATTTAGAACTTTCTAATTTCTAAACATACCATTTTAGTACCCCAGGATCGCGATTGATTAGAGATGCGCTGATTAAATTTAGACTATTATGCACTCTGAAGTAAATTTCTTCATCCTCGCCTTATTCTATTTTTGTACAAGCGCCAGTTTCATAATCCTTTCCGCATATTCCTGCACACTAATGCTATAAACACGAGCATAAAATGCTCTGTACATTCGTTCGTGGAAGTGTTTAATGAGGTAAACGTACCAATTGTCGACAGGAAGGCGACGCGGCAAGTGGTTGACGCGTGGCTGGTATCGCATGCGACCCCGCCGAGCGCAGAGCTCACGTCGCCGTCGCGCGCCGGCTCTGGATCTGGAGCTACCACACCTGTCAGGTAAGATTTAATGATACAAACAAAATTCCTTAGAAAATATCACGTTTATAAAATGACTCCGCAGCGTGGCATCTGAGCAATTCGATTGCGACTTCGGAGGCCGTGGGTTCGGTTCCCACTCAGTGCATGAACATGTATATTTACATTGGTCTGAATGTATCATATGTAGGTATGTATTTACAAAAAAAAATGTTTCTATGTATGTTTATCTGCATTTTAGAACCCATTAAGTACACAAGTTAGTTAAGGCATGTAGAATGCTAAAATAAATAATAGTATCATGTTGCTATAGCTATTGAGACAGCAGAACTCCTTAGAAAAGGAGAGGTAGGCAGATCGTGTGCTTATTATATGCCGTTATTTTTCACCTTATCAATGCTTCGGTGAAAACTACTGGCGTACTTAATATTTACATTATTGACCAAGGCTAACATACGAAACTTCTGTCTTTCTTTAATCATATTTGCATGTTAAACGTTTGTTTATTTTAAATAGAAGATTTGATTTATATTGGTCTATCGATATTAATTGAACTGATTTAATTATATTGTAAGCGATATGAGTTCGATTTAAATGTTATACACAATTCTATTCTATTTATGACTAGTAAATTCTTAGAACTGTAACATATTATTGGAGAAATACTCGCTAATAGAGGAAAAGTGATGCACTTTATTTGATCTGTTCAATAGCCTCTTCTGCGTGGAGAGCGCATCTGTTGTTATTACTTTTAAATAGTGCCTAGTAGCAGATTAAATATTTCATGTATCGGCAGCTCGCAATATCTGTATTTTATTGATGATAAAAAGGATTATTAACTGAATATATGAAAGTTTAGGTCACGAGTCACGAATTGATTAGTTAGTAGTAGTAGTAGTAGTAGTAGTAGTAGCGAGTAACTTGAATGAGTAGTGCTGCGCAAGCTGTTAAAGTTCACATTAAAATAATAATTAGTTATTTTTAATTTTAAGAAACATGCTTTCTAGTAAGTGCATAATAAGACAAATCAAATGAGCCCAAATATGACGGGCTTATCTTGTTTAGTTCAGAAGTTGCTATGACCACCTTCTCTGTCTCTATCTACAGACCCTGGATATCTTGTAGCATAAAATATTGCCAAGATAAAACAAATGAGTACAAACTCGATTGGTTTATCTTGTTTAGTTTAGGAGTTCCTGTGGACACCTTCCGACTCCATCATCAGGTCAGCCTCATAGTACCATATAATCGCATTATCACCAGTAGATACACAAGTATATCAAATTTGAGTCTACTCTAACGTCAGGAAGTGGTTTTAATTGGGCTTCCAAGATTTGATTCATACTAGTAACTTGCTAAAGCTTGTGAAAATATAACTTAGAGGTCAACGCAAACCCGGACATTAGTTGGGTACCGACTTCATTACAAATGTTGATTAGGTAAAAACTAAACACCTGTGCTTATAAGCTTCTTTTTTTCATTTTGAATTTGTAAAATTAAACAGAAACTTTACGACCACGTACAAATAGATTTGCAAAAAGATGCTGTGTAAGCCCAATTAATGAATGCGTGTGTAGCCGCTTAATTCAACTTATCCTAAATAAATAGACTGGGCAAAACTGTCTTATTAGTTTAGGTAACCTCAACAAGCTTAGAGTATCAGAGATATGAAAGTAAGTAAATAACAAATGCAAATAAATAAGTCAGCTCTTACAGTCGGTACTGGTAGCACAAAAATTAATTCCATTTCCAATAAAAAAGTTATTTTTAATTACTTATAGAGATTGTAATTAATTTGTAAATTGATGACGTCGAATTTAAATTCGACGTCATCAATTTATCGCCATATGCCAGACTCGAACCGCAGAGCCTCTGTTCCTGTTATGTCTTAATCAAGACATTAACCATTTCTTAGCAGCGCCACCCCCAAAAAGTAAAAGATGCGTGCGTCTGACCAACAATTTTTTTTTTTCGTTCGGATGCTTGAACCGACTAAAATCGCATGCCGTCTCGGGGTCTTCAGACGCCGAGGTGTAAGGTTACCCAAGAGATATTTCCCTCTCAACCCGACTGACCCTGGGCCATCTCCGGTTTCGAGATGGCCCCCAAAACGAAAATACGAATCGCTTATAGGATCACTTCGTTGTCCATCTGTCTGTCTGTCTGTCTGTCTGTCCGTCTGTCTATCAAGACCTTACTCGCAGGACCGCGTAAAGGGATCAAGTTGTAATTTATACCAAACTAGCTGTTGCCCGCGGCTTCGACCGCGTTGAATTCTGTTCCCGTTCCCTCTTCCCATGGGAACATATACCAGGGCTAAAATCACATTTATAATATAAGTAGGACAATCAGGGCTGCAACGACTTGAAGCTGTGAGAAAATTGTAATTGTAACTGTGACAAACTTTTAAGTTGAAACATTCAAAAGATACAGCCGTTAATGTAGCAAATTTAACCTAATGCATGGGTATCAAAACCTATTGAGCTAAAATCATGAAATTTGGCAAGAAGCAAGGTCTTATAGCATAAGTAAGGGGAAAAGTCCGAATATCGTAAATATGTAATGTCTGTATGTCTCTGTGTCAATTTTTATCAGAAACGCGTGGAGGTATGAGGTTGAAAATAATAACAAATATGTAGGCCTGCAGCCCCTTGAAGCTATTAGAAATTTAAACTTCTACGTCGATGCCATCAAATGTAATTTGTGCAGCATATTCAGACACTTGCAAGGGAATCAAAATTTATAGGGCATCCAATATATCCGAGCTACCTTTCTCGGGTCGTCAGGTAATCTGGATGGGGTGTGTCCCGTCCCATCCTACCAAATGATGGGATGGGACGTGACAAGCGATGTCCCAAGCGAGCCCTAAAGTACAAACCTAAACAAAGTTTAGGTCTGCACTCTAGGACTCGCTTGGGGCCATCGGTTCATCGGCATATGTGGCCAGCTCAGTTTGTGGACTAGGTCCTTCATCAGTGTCTACGGTACAGTTAAGTTTATACCTCAATCCAGTTTTATACGGAACTCTCAGTGCGCGAGTCCGACACGCACTTGACCGGTTTATTAACACAAATTTTGTCCTGCACCGTCCCCTCCTTTTGGTTTTCTTATCTTTTAGAAAAATGTCATTGTTCGTTAACACAACCTAAGTACTTTTCCACAGTTTCTAAATATTTATAAGAATTGTTGTAGGTAAACTTTGAAATTTCCTTCATAATCTTGGAACTTTGGTCGCCTATTCTGAGAAGTTGGTTGGTTCGCTAGCCATCTAAGTCGTGCCTTGTGTAACACCAAATACGAGCTGCTCCGACATAACTTTGAAATTTTTAGCCTTTTATGTAAACTTTATAATGCCGCGACTATTTCCCCAAACCGTTCTTTTCGACAATGACAGCAATGACGGTACACGATAAGTTTTAGTGTTTAATATTAGGCCTCCTATTTAGGGTTTATTACGTCATATGCATAAAAGTAAAGCATTGCTATAAGGAGAATATGTATTATGTATGGATGCGACTTTAAAAGAAAGAGAACAGAAATATATTCAAGAAAATGAAATTGTACCTGTACTTACATAGGTGTATCAGTGCGGGAATATAATATACATTTTTATAGCATTTTTTTTTGTTAAAATCTCTTTTATCATTTCTGTATTGGCAAAGGTTCTGTAAAGTGTTCAGTGTAAATACGTTGTTGTATATTTTGAGAAAGACATTGTATATTATTGACACTGATTATGGTAGCAGTAGTTATAAATAAAGTAATTAGCAATTTAGGGTTCAAAACAGTTTATCTCGCTGCGATATGATATGTCTAAGTATTATGGCAGGTCTGATAAAACCATTTGGCGCCTGTCATGATCACTGTTTACTATGTAGATTTATTATGACTGTGCGGCTAAGAAATTAGAAAATCTCGTGTGAATTTTAAGTGTATGGTATTTTTTTACTTCATTTTCATGAATTATAAGTGTTATCATATTATATGTGTGGTATATATGTGATAAGATAACATTCATAACTTCAGTTAAATAATTCAGGGAACGTGTATGAAATTTCATGTGGTGACTAACTTCCAATACAAACTTTTAACCCCTATTTTACCCTCTTACGAGTAAAATTTTGAAAAACAATGATGTAGGTACATGTTCATTCATTTCCAACCAAAAGCAGGTATATGAAATTTACAGTACCTAACAGTTATTAATTTTAAAATGACGGACTTCCATACAAACGTTCATCCCTTTTTTTGCCATCTTAGAACTTAGAAGTGAAATTACCAAACATCCTTTCTTAGTGGATGCCTACAACATAAAAAGTATCTACTGCCGAAATTTCAAGTTCGTAGGTCCAGTGGTTTGGGCTCTGCGTTGATGAATCAGTCAGTCAGTCAGTCGGGACAAGTAATTATATATGGATAGATAAATACTTTCAAACGAAAACCATTTTATATTAAATAAGCTTTAATTTCACTAACTTGAATCGCTGAGAGGTAATCGTTTTACCTTGCCGAAATTCTGTAGGCTGAATGTTAATTTTCAAAGCTGTTTTATATTGTCAATTAAAGCGGAGCAAAAAATGCTTTAGATATCCCAGAGCACGTAATTGTATTATTCTTTTTAGGTTGCCGTTATGTAGGTACCTACTGCTTTGTAGAAATTGTAATCGTTTTTACCATGTTAATTTCTTATTAAAATATACCTAGTGGTTTTTGAAAGATGTGTTATTATTTTATAAGAACGTATACAAGTATGAAAAGTAGGATTATATATAGCAGCAAAAAAAACTAGTTTTTGATATTAGTACCTCGAAAATATGCCTTCGAGAGAATACAGTCTGATATTTACATTTACATAAATAAATATAGGAGTTTCGAATAACATAACGGGATGCGAGGGAAATGCCTTATCCGGGGCTCGAGACCTTACACCCCGGCCTCTGAAGGACCGCGACGGCGTGCGGTTTTAGTCGGTTAAGTTAGGATTATGCTATTTGCGCATATTATTTCTTCACGTAACAATTACAAAAAATGTCTGTGAGAAGAAAGCAATTTCAAAAAAAAACTGTGTTGTAGGCACCTATAAACTCAATTTTAGACACAATCTCTCTAACATATCGCGCCTAGGTTTAGCAGTACCTAAGCGTCAAGCCATGTGTGTCTCACAATCTCTTCTATAGCCATATACCAGCTGAGTTATTAGTTTATCGTACGTTACATAACTATTAACAAGCGGGTAATATTATGTAATATTTGATCCCCGAGGTGGTTCGTAGGTTTGAAGCAGCAATGCTAAAGTTTTTTGAACTGTTACAAATGTCGCCATTTATTATCATGCTATCAGTATGGTAAATGGTCGCTTGAAGCAATAGGAGATTGTAATATCCGCCCACAACCACCAAATTTATATATTTGCCTACAACAAGGTTTTTTATAGAATGGTTTGCTTTCCGCAGCCATTTTTCATTATTGTTACGTGAAGAACTAATATAGCTCAAATAGCATAATCCTAAGTTAGGCTACACACACGAATAGGTGGCTATGGGTCGCGGGCACGAAAGCTATATTCCAAGTAGGCGGAGCTGCGAACTGCAGCCTAAACCTAGTACAATAGTCACTACTTTGGAACTTGTCAAGTGTCGTATCCATTTTCACGAGTCCTTATAGAGAAGTTAAGGTGATCACCACATTAGTTTGTAGTTAAAATTATATCATCAATTAAAACAATTTTTTCATTTGATAGGAAGATCTCAGCTCACGAGTTCGAGCGGGGCGGTCTTCTAAAGCCGTTGGTAACGACGGTGGACGGCACACCCACCTTTCTAGGAGACCAGCCTCCTCACGCAACACCTTCAAGACCACAAAGACGGTCGCGGCACGAGCTGCGGCAACTAGATGAGAAGGAACTTATATTTGAACTGGTTAGTATAATCTTTAGGTCTGGTACTCAATGGCGCTCAAATGCTGATAGCCCATTAAACTATAATTATAAACTCAGGTTTATATTAGACTGTTATTAATGACCTGATACACCTCTGCCTACCCCTTCGGGGATACAGGCGTGAATTGGAATTAGGCAATATTTCAATGAAAATCACGTTAGATTTCTTTAAATGATATATTTTAGTTTTGAACACAAACAGTTCACGGAACAAATCAGAAGTGACATTCTAGAAGAAAAAAAACAAAAGAAAAGGACTACAGCGCCGCCTGTATCACAAAACAGAAACGTCGTTTACGAAGACACTTTCAACTAAACGTTTACAAAGATATCAATCTTATAAAATTATATTTATCCAATAGCGTGAAGGTATGTTATGTTATGATAAAAAAAAATCGGTTAGGCGTTTAAAGGCAAAATGCACGTGCAGAATGCATCCAGATGAGAGCAGTAGGTATTCTACTTAATCTGGGTGAGCCTTTGAATATTTTGCACATTGATTCCTACCTAGAAACTGTCACAACTAAAATCTTCACCGAGATACAATGCGACCTAGGTAATCATAGCTCGTAAGTGTATTATAATTCTATATATCACAATAAAGGGAAATAAGTAAATTTATTGTTTTCGAGTGTTATTTTGTTTTTTTTTTTTAAATTTTATTAAACTATTATTAGTAACTGAAATTACTAATATTCCCCCTAACCCCTCCAGCTAAGCTAAATTGCTTGTGTTAGGAGTGGGTTCACGTCGGTAGTGTAATGGCCAGGATTCGAACCCGGGACCTCTCGATCGTAAGGTTGTCTCCTTAACCACTAAGCTACCGACGAAGACGAAGTATATAATGTAATGAAACTATTATCATCTCAACAGTACGTTCGTATTACGAGACGTCCTCGACATGTAACAATAAATATAAGAGACGAGACTTTAAATAGGTACATACAGCATCCTTATCGCGCCATCATCATAATATGTAACATTGAAAACCTTCCAAGCACTATGTATAAAACATTTTAACACTGTTTTTACTACTTTGTAACACGACAGTAATAAAAATGTTACGTTTCATCACTGACACAACGTACATATGGTTAGACATTGTATTAGCAAGATGGTAAGCAGTTACCATCGATTAGGAAGGCTTGCCACACCAGGAATCTCGATTCCTATATTTAATAGGATCATGGCTCTACCATCTGCAATTATTTATATGGAAAACCTTTTTTTTCACAATCAATTTCCATATGACTAGCAGATCACGCGACTCTTCACTCTGTTTTAATGTCTATTTACTCAGCGTCGTCCATAACGCAGTAGTGACTGCAACTATTGTTAATAAGCTCCCGGATTCGGTTTTCGGGTCCTGTAAATTATTATTCGGTTTTTCGGTTAGGTAATTTTCAGAAGCATCACCGAATCTGGAAAAAAGTATGCAGTTGACGGCAATAATATATTACGAGTATATGGGGTTGCAAACCAATGTAGAGAAATCTCTGTGACAAAAATTTTACAAATGGCTTGCACATCACTGCATATTTCCCAAAAATATCTATCGTCACCATGTCCATTATGTATCCTGTGCCCGTGAGAGCTCCTCTTGCTTTTCCAGTGTGAGCGTCTCTTACTTTTACGGCGTGAACTCCACTTGCTTTTATCGCATGAATTTTTCTTGATTTTACCGTTTGGTGTGGTGAATATCTTCTGATGACTGCTAATTTGCTTAATCTCATAATATTTTTAGGACGTGATTTTTAGGGTTCCGTAACCAAAGCGTAAAACGGGTATAATAGAGTCCTATTGCTAAGACTCCACTTTCCGTAAGTCCGTCTGTCACCAGGCTATATCCTATGAACCGTGATAACTAGATAGTTGAAATTTTCACTGATGATGTATTTCTGTTGCGGCTGTAACAACAAATACTAAAAACAGAATAAAATAGATATTTAAGGGGGGCTCCCATACAACAAATTGTTTTTTTTCCGTTTTTTACCCGATATTAATAACGACAATACAAAGACACTTGAAATATTCACAGAATATTTAGCTAAATAATTAAATTAAAATAAATTAAGGTGGGCTCTCATGGCATTATCTATACGGAACCGAGCCGACCGAGTCCGACCCGCACTTTCCCGATTTTAATTAATTTCCTTTTGTTAAATCTGTAACACGTAAAAACATTTAAAAGCCCTATTCTACTCGCTAATCTATGTTTGTGAGGTTGTAGAAGGTAATCTCTGGATGAAGCTGGTACTCTTGGCGAAGCTGGGACGGCCTACCGACTCGGACTCGGCCTACCGACTCGGTCTCGGCCTACAGGCCCATTGTGTTGCTGGATGAGGCGGTTAAATTGCTAGAGAGAATTCTAGCTTCCCGTCTCATCCAGCACCTGTGTGAGGTCGGCCCCGATCTGTCGGACGCCCAGTTCGGTTTTAGAGCTGGGCGTTCAACGATCGATGCCGTTATGCGCCTGAAGGCCGTGACCGAAGAGGTAGTGAGCTGTGGTGGCTTGGTGCTGGCGGTTTCATTGGACATCGCCAACACCTTTAATAGTCCGCCATTTAGCTGCATCAGGGAGGCTGCATCACTCCGGTATCATGGGGTGCCCCTTTACCTGAGGCGGCTAGTGGCGGACTATTTAGAGGACAGCTGTGTTCTGTACGAGGACCGAGACGGAGTGCTGTAACGTCGGCCCATGTCGTGCGGCGTCCCACATGATCGGTCCTCGGACCGCTCCTGTGGAACATCGGGTACGACTGGGTGCTTCGTGGTGTTCTCCCCCTGGGGCTGGGCGTCATCTGCTATGCAAACGATACGCTTGTCACAGCCTCCAAGAAATCGTATGAAGAGGCAGCACGCTTGGCCACCAGGGGAGTAGCCCAGGTGGTCGAGCGCATGGAGGCGCTGGGTTTACGGGTGGCCCCGAAGAAGATGGAGGCCCTGTTGTTCCACGGGCCCCGTCGTGGTCCACCCTCGATCCTCCGGGGATGTCGCCCAACCGAGAGTGTCATAGGTGTGGTGCCCTCATCAGTGGGCACGCGCAAGGGGGGATCGCCATAGAAGTATTCTTGTATAGTTTCAGGCCCCCCCAACAAGGCGCAGAGCATGGCGCACCGTGGGGTTTAGTGGGTATGCCCATCCAGCTGCTGGATGGGAGAGTCCCACACACGATCTCGGGCTATTGCCCCGTAGCCGGAGGTGCCGAGCCTAACAGCATTCCCCACGTTAAAAAAAAAAGGTAATCTCTGGATCTACTGAACCGATTTTGAAAATTCTTTTTACAATAGAAAGCTATATTATTTGTAAGTATCATCACGCTACTACTAAAGATACCGTAGTAGTGTAGTAACCATAAATGTCAACAAATCTGGCAGATTCCCATATATGATATGAAAACTAATAAATTACGGGCATATTATGGGTTAAAAGGGTGCAACGGGGGTTCGAAATACGCCACGGGTAAAGCCGGGGATTGCCAGCTACTATTTGAAGGAACGCATAATATTCTTGAACTAGAACTACTTACGTGCAAATAATAACTATTTAATTTGAAGTTTTGATGAACTAATCTGTTTTAGTGAGCATTGTGTTACATTCCGGTACAAGTATACTCTTTATCTATAGACATAGGCTAGTTTGGATTCTCAAACTTTAATCTGTTAATTATCAATTCAAATAATCCTGGTTCAACCTTTTTGAGCCGTGTTCCCGCGAAATCCTCTTAAAATTCAAATTAGAAAAGATTATTAATCAGCTACCATACTAAACCCTAGTAGACCTTATATTTTTATACAATATATAACAAAACTAATGTCCGATCCGTGAAGGTGTATATAGGTATCAATATTAGGTGGGGTGTGTGTTGGGTAACCTCCTCGAGTGTCGCTCCGATTCCGATCCCGCTGCAGTCCGGGGGGAACGGAATTGGAGCGGCTGGTACACCCTGGGCGGCGGTCAATGGCTTCCCCTTTATAGGGTTGGCATTGATCGTCGGCCAATACCCAACGTGGCGGGAACACATCGCTCTCCGTACTCCTCTGCTTTCAGAGGAGACAGGATGAGCGATGCTGTTAGTGGTGAGATGGCCCAGGGTCAGTCGGGGTGCGAGGGATATGCTCTATGGGTAACCTTACACCCCGGCGTCTGAAGACCCGAGACGGCATGCGGTTTTAGTCGGTGCAAGCCCGACATAACCGCCCCGCTGGCCGGCGGGGGGGTATCCGAAGGGATTTCCGCACGAAAAAAAAAAAAAAGGTATCAATATTAGGTTCTCTTAATGTAATCTTTTTTGGAAAATAGGTTATAAAAATCACCCCACAAAAACTACAATAAAATTAGTGTTTCCGTTATTATAAATAAATAAATATTCTACGACACAGCGCTTTTTAGACCCAAAGTAAGCATAGTTTAACTAGCTTGTGTTATGGGTTTCAGAATGTGGATAAACATACTTGTATACTTTTTCTTTTGTAAATACATACATATTATACATAGAAACACTTAAGATATACAAATTAAGATGGCAACTCAGGAGGGCCATCTTTTTTCCACAGCCGCGTCTATGTTGTGGGCCGCCGCTTAATATTATTGGATATCTACTATTTCATGTTCTCACAATCCTATATTTTGGGCAGATCCAATATCAAATAATTATAATCTAGGAAATTGCATTTAAAATTCCAATAGCACCTACATTTATTTTCATTCATATTTTATTTTTAATTTCAGTTTTGTTACAGACTATATACGCAAGTAATTTTAACAAAGTTAATACCAGTTTAAATGAAGGCTTTCTACAAATTGATTTATGTATTTTCCTTTTATAGACTGTTTTGAAATTAAAACAAAAGCATTGGTTATTATTCCGCCATTAGGCTCTCTCCGAAAATAAGTAAGTTGAAGTAAGTACAGCTGATTGTAACAAGTTGATTGGTAACAGAATGTCCTGTTTGTATGCTTTGCAGCTTTGCTAAGACAGTTTTTTTTATTCATGCGATGAAATCAAAGTTGTTGTTTCAAAAAATTCTATCGATATTTACTTCAAAGGACAGCATGCTGAGCATGCCTACGTGTTGTACGGGTATATACATTATTATTATTATATGGATTAATCATTACGTTAACAACAAACTTTAGACTCATTAACAACAAACTTTAGAACTATCTCCACTATCGCGCGTTTGTTGCCAGTTTCAATAAACATTAGTAATAATTTCGTTGTTATATTTAAACACTGGATGTGATATTCGTAAAGTATAATATTAAAGATGATAGAGCCATGGTTTTATCAGCTGGAATAGACCAGCTCGACCGAAGAAGTTCCACACTCTTATTGAGTATGTATTATTTATCATTTTGGATTGTGGTATTCGTATGATCAGTGACACGGCTAGAGGGGTCCTTTTAGCAGCTCACTGCTCTACATCTCTGGTGTTGAAAGCGTTCTATAGCGTAGATATCCAGACAATATGGTCCTACTTTTTGAAAAATCGCAACCCTTCAAATTATTAATTACCAAACAAGTATACCTAACGGGAATATCAAATTGAATGTACGAAATCGATTTACGCACGCCACCGCCGCGCTGTTAACAATCGCCTTCTGTATTAATGAAATTCGTTGCGGATTCTATAGCTATTAATTTTTTAAGAATCTCTGTTTTTTCATCACATATTCCTTACCTAAGAAGTTATAACAGTAAGTATTCATGCTTCGAATAGGGTGCCATAAATAGATTCTTAAAATCATAAATCAGTATTTTAGTTCAAAATACACATGCATATAGTCATCTTTCCCATTGGAGTAGACAGAGACAACTTCTTTCCACTTGATATTGTCAGAAGTTTACGCGAATGTCATACATTGAAATAAAACTATTTTTAACGGATTTAACGGATAGAATCCGTTAAAAACAGTTTTATTTCTTTTCACTTGCTAAGATCCGCTACGAAGTCCCAATTTAAAGGGTTTACTAGAAGCCATTGAAGTGTTCCACTATCACAGCTTGGCTTAATCAAATGTATTGTCATCCGAATGACTGAACTGAAATTTTGAAGTCCGAGTTGCCACTCTCTCCTCGCACTCTCCTTCATTGTGCCCTGCTTTCCTTATTTGGTTTATCTTGGTTTTTACGAGAGAGACTGCCATCTAATCGTCCAACCCCAAGAGGATACTGCGTCATAGCCTTGTCCGCCAATCAGCAAGTGTACCACCTGGCAAATGAAGTTGGCTTGGGCCCCGAAGATCTTGATAAGCCTCATTTGTCTTATAAACTATAAAGAAGGAAAGGAAAGAAGGCAAATTTAACCAAACTAATTAAGTTTGGTAAAATTTGCCTTCCAAGATTTGTTTACATGCATTGTTAATTAGCTACAGGTGAAGCTTATTAAAGCATATTAATGAGGCTTGCTTCAGGCTTACCATGTTTTTATATTCATAACATTCACCCGCAGATTCCCACTCCACCAACATAATTTTAAGGTCATGCCTACCCCATTTAATGTCAATTATAAGTTAATTTACGAAACACAATCGGGTGTCGTTATACATGTGTACCCACATACCTAAATTAGGCCTCTGTCGGCTCGCCACTGACAGCCAGGGGTCAACTCCGATAAAACAACCGCTTGATAATTACATGTAAACATACTGCATGACCCGCCCGTCCAGTGCTGGAAGCGCCATTTCTATATAATAGAATGTTGCTCATTTTATAATTATTTTATTTTATGATTCCGGTTTGAAGAATGTAAATATGAGTCAGCTGCTTATCTCACTATGATTCATTGTAGAAAGGACCATTAGCTATTGCTAATAAGAACTTTGGTGGTAAGTAAAGTTGAAAATAGTAGTAATTATGCTGTGTGATACTTAGTTTTTTGAGTATTTAATTTTCCTAGTAGTCACAAGTATTAAATTGACATACTATGTTACTTCAAATACAGAGTAAAAGCGTAAATGCTGAATGAGATAACATTGTTATATTAGTGCTATCAAAATATGCAGTACAATTACACTCTACAAACGGATTTGTTGTTATCTGAACCACTCTAGATTACATTGATCGTCCTACCACGTGGTCTTGCTATATTGGTTTCAACAAAAACATAAATAATATTATCAAATTTCTCGATCAATCATCGATTTTCCAAGAGGTATTGCGAATTAATGTTACTATAGAAATATTATTATTATTATGATTATACAGAATAATGGAACCTCTCTGTTAGCTGCAAAAATGTTCACACGTTGCTCTTCCAGCTATTATATAGAATTCCGTATCTCAACTACTGACTGCCGACAGAATGCCCGCATTTGATAAACGGGCGCCACATGCGCCAGTACATATGCACCCATTCTTAAGCATTCGAAATTCTCAACGTATGTACAGAGATCGAATTGTTATCGGTGTGGTGTCACGGAAAATTATGGATAATAGGGTCGTCAGCGCGTCCGTGACTGACGTTAGTAGCGTCCTTAGTGTGAAGATTTACGTTGTTGTATTATAATGATGAGCAGCTGGTTGACTGACTGGCTACATGAACACTGAGTACGTATCAGTGCTACGCGCGTATGTGGGCGACCGTGAATATTCATAGTTCCTTCATTGACGGCTGACGTCTGCTAGAGACCTGTTTATCGGTACGATATAGATTCGTAAGTATGGGCTCACCAAACCTTTTATCATACTACATTCTTCGGGCAAAGAAGAAAAATAAACGATTCATAAAATACCTATACGGTACCCAAACGAGCAAACATTTCGAGTGAAGAATAAGTTTTGTCTTCCACAAATATACCTATCTCTCTGCAAATAATACAGTGTCCACAAAACTCACAATTGAATTTCTAAACGAGACTCCGCTCTAACCTAAATGTTTGGTTGAGGGTTCTCCGATTACTGGAGCATCACGCTCGACCTAAATTGACGGTAATTAATCATTTCGTTAACGCATTGCGACAGATAAATTTCACGTAAAAGTAAATAATATTAAAAATATTAACCCTGAATCTCATTGGAATGAGACCTATACTACCTATATGCTACCTATATAACAAAGTCGTGTTAGTGATGACCGCGATGAACTCGAGAACGGGTTCGATTTTCATGATCTTTGATTTTCTACATTTGTCTCCGCCTATACTGTACCCTTTTTTTTCGGGCGGAAATCCCCTCGGAAACCTTTTTTTTTTTCGTGCGGAACCCCGGCGGCCAGCGGCCAGCGGGGACGGTTATGTCGGGCTTGAACCGACTAAAACCGCACGCCGTCTCGGGTCTTAATACGCCGGGGTGTAAGGTTGCCCATAGAGCATATCCCTCGCACCCCGACTGACCCTGGGCCATCTCCGGTTTCGAGATGGCCCCCTCGGGTTCGGGAACCACGGTGTCCCCGTCTTGCCCCGGTTTGGGGGAGGGGGCAAGTCGCCCCGCTGTGCCGTCCCGGCCTGCTTCTGCTGGGGTGACAGGCCTACGCACATGGAGGACAAGGGTCGTTAAGCGACCTCCAGCGAATGAGTCGCCTGCGACGCACGGCGTGCATGTTGCGGGCTCGGCGGGCCGGGAGAGTTCTAAATCTCTCCCGGGCTCATGAACATGCTCGCAGAAGGAGGCGGCGGCGGCCCACGCGTTCGCACCCGCACCATTGCCGCAATCATGCTGCCGAGCGAGCCTATACTGTACCTTTTAGTGTTTTCTTTTTTGCGAACATCGCCACGGTTTCCCAGAAGACCAGCGGCGGTGGTAATGTTGGAGTCGGACCGACCAAAACCTCACGCCGTCTCGGGTCTTTAATGAATTAATGTTAAGTAACTTAAGTTTGTATGTATGAAGTATTTAGTTGACAATTAACATTTTCCTTTCCAGATAATAATATAAAAATTATTGTGTTTTAAAATATGTAATATTGTTTCTTGAAGTCGTTCACTCAGAAATTTAGCAATTATTCAGGTCAATCATGCGTAATTTTAGAGATAAAAAATATTTTTTTTTTTAAAAAAGGCCTGTTCCGTAGTTTCACCTTGAATCCCGTATTTTTCATGCAGTTATCCCGTAAAACCGGAAATCAGATTAGGTCATCCTATTTATAGATTACGTAGGTACTTCATAGAATGCGTGGAAGGGAGATTGAAATGCATGCAAGTTATTCTGTTAATTCAGTGATCTAATTTATAATAAACACAATAAATCGCAGTCCTTGTCACCAATAGTAATTACGGCAAATATTATTTTCCTCCTATATACTTTGTCAACTTCGTCAATACCTATTGAATTTAAAAAAAATCCTATATGAAAAACTAGCTGATCTGGCTTCATTAAGTTAAGTTAAATCATGTTAGGTTTGGTTACCTTATCAGCTGAATTTATTTCGTGAATGTCTCCTTGCACCCTGGCAACTAACGTCGGGTCGTTAACTTAACTTACTTTGTTTAGGAATTACCCTTGAAACAATCATATCCACAAAGTCGTAATTATTTGGATTCATTATTATAAACTTAAAAGACACCCTTGAAAGAGTAATAAATATTAATAATAATAAACACAATAATTTGTACATTACTTGGAAAATGTAGAATGATCAACTGAATAACCTAGAATTAACAAACTCTGATTTTTTAATGAAATACACTTAAACCAATAACATTATTAATATTATATAATCGGCCAAGTACGAGTCGGATTTGCGCACGAAGGGTTCCAGACCATTATCTGTAAAATGGGAGCCCCCCTTAGTTATTTCTAATTAATAGTTCAAGCATCTCCACCTGTTATCGTTATTACTAGGAGTAAAAAAGCGGTCAAGTGCGAGTCGGACTCGCCCATTAAGGGTTCCGTAGCAGCAAGTAACATAATAATATATATTTTTTTAGTTTTTATATTTGAGTTGATTGAATGAAAGGTAAATTGCAGTTTACGATTTATGACGTATTAAAAAAAACTACTTACTAGATCTCGTTCAAACCAATTATCGTTGGAAGTTTACATGGTAATGTACATCATTTATTTTTTTTAGTTTTATCATTCTCTTATTTTAGAAGTTACAGGGGGGGGCGGGATACACATTTCACCACTTTGGAAGTGTCTCTCACGCGAACTATTCAATTAAGAAAAAAATGATATTAGAAACCTCAATATCATTTTTGAAGACCTATCCATAGATGCTACACATGAATGGATTTGATGAAAATCAATTTTTTGAGTTTCAGTTCTAAGTATAGGGACCCCCAAAATTTATTGGTTTTTTTTTCTATTTTTGTATGAAAATCTTAATGCGATTCACAGAATACATCTACTTACCAAGTTTCAACAGCATAGATTCTATAGTTTAGGAAAAAAGTGGCTGTGACATACGGACGATAGACAGATAGACATGACGAATCTATAAGGGTTCCGTTTTTTGCCATTTGTCAACGGAACCCTAAAAATAGGCAAAAATATGACATTTGTTGTATGGGAGTCCCCCTTAAATATTTATTTTATTTTAATTTCATTATTTATGTTTGAAGTAAATATAAAACTAAATATTCTGTGAATATTTCTTGCGTAAACCTGTTGCCGTTATTAATATCGAGCAAAAAACGGCTAAAAAGCACGTTTCTTATATTGGAGCCGCCCTGAATTATATATATAAATATTTTTCTAGTTTTTGTTGTGATAGCGGCAACAGAAATACATCATCGGTGAAAATTCA
The DNA here is from genome assembly GCA_946251805.1 of Cybosia mesomella. Taxonomy (NCBI): domain Eukaryota; kingdom Metazoa; phylum Arthropoda; class Insecta; order Lepidoptera; family Erebidae; genus Cybosia; species Cybosia mesomella. The sequence continues at coordinate 11,145,181 of OX276406.1, forward strand.
AGATTAAAGATCAATAGCTATCACAGTTCATGAGATACAGCCTGATGGCAGGACGGACGGACTACGCAGGCTTAGTATGTAATAGGGTCCCGTTTTTCCCTTTGGGAGCCCTAAAACAACAACAATTTTAAAATTAATTGAATAAAAGTGCGAATGAATTAACTAAATAACCTATACTTAACAAACTCGGACTTTTTAAATGGAAGACAATCTGTTTCCCCCCTTCTCCTCGCTTATACTCTATCACCATCACTCACGTCATTCGTTCGAATATGCGTTCGTGCTGATCCCGCGGTGTTCACCGCTGTGTCCATTGTTATATAATAGTTCAACATTGTTGGAATAGGTATTTTTATCATTAATAGCCATTGAATTATACAATTACGAGACAGTGAGAAATTCGTGCCTGAAATATGGGACATCCCATAAAATACGGAACATCTGGTCACCCTACCTGCAAACCTCTTTAGTTGATTAATGACGGAATAATGTCAGTATACGGTGAATTTTATGAAACCAGCTCGCCGTTGTTCGCAGATGAAATCAATGGAGTGAATTCAGCTCTTCAGAGTACCGTAATAGGCTCACGCTCCTTGATGAAATAGGAACGTAACGTTCCTATTTCATTATTTCAGCCCGTACATGTCTACTACCGAATTTTATAGAACTCTATAGATCACTTCGAGTGATAACGGGATTCAGTCAAGCTCGATAAGCCGATAAATTCCTTAAACATTTGCTCTTGCGCTTAAATGACTGCCATGAGGAAGTTCATACGTTTGTATACGAGTTTATTTTATGTTGTTCAAGTTTCTAGTTAATGGCCATATTATGAAATGTCTTCAAGCATAAACTTAACGCCAGTGTCAAAAACACCAAGAACTGGTGACGTAGGAGCCATGTGTATATTTACACGAACCAATTCGAGCTACTTCTGACCCCTCACAACTCGAAAACTGTTTAATCTACGTATATGAAATTTGGCACATTTATTAAAGCCCCTTAGCTTGGGTAGAATCCAAAATTTATAATTGTTGCTTAAATAATTATAGATATAATAAATTAAAAAATCCGGCAATTTTATGATTGACTGACCATTTCCATCCCTTTACTAAATTTCAGCCAAATACGTTTAGTCGTTTGAGAGTGATTGAGTAACAAACTTCGTAACTTTCACAAAATATTATAAGTAGGATTAGTATCAACAAAGCACTAACAAATTTAACAGAAAACGTGTAAGAAAAACTGCTGTTAATGATTGGGCAATTCATTCTGATATTACAAATGTACAAGAACAAATGAAAAATAGCACAAAATGAAATTTTACAACGTAAACATAGAAAAATTGAGTAATTTTACAAATAACTATGTATTAATGATGAATATTAATAATTTCTGTGAAAAAAGTAATGATATCCCATCAAAAACGCCGATTAAATATGCGTCGTTGTCGACTTCGCCGATAAAAGAATTGAGATCTATATGGGCGCTAATTTCTGTGTAGAAAATCCTAAAATTTTAGATATAACAATTTCTTGTTTCTTGGTGCTACCACAATATTCTCTACTTAATAAGTAATATAAATTCTTAAATTTTAACAGACAATTATTTCCAAAATGCAATTTTTTCACTTAGATGTAATTGAAGCTCAAGATTTAACTTGGCTAGTTTTCACGTACAGGCTAAATTAAAGTGAAATGCTGAACCACCCTCCTTCCTAAGAAATACATTTTATATTTATTTGGGTATTTCAGTATTATTCGGCCGAAGCTATAGGACGTTCTAAATTAGGACGAAGAGTTTGGAGAAAAAGTAGTTAGTGTAGTGTAGTTCCTTTTCCAGAGACTGCAATCGGCCAAGTAGTTCAAAAGTTATATGATTATATAACTACTGTACTATAATGTACTATAACAAGATATTACAACTGTCGTCCATTGGTTTAATTTTCAGGATAAAAAGTACAGGGAGAGATAACTGATATAGGATATTACTTATCTCTCTCTGTTGAGCCGTAACAACATCCTCTCAAACTCACACCCTTTTGATAAAAAATATTAGGCGCTGAAATATTTACTTCTCAACACACAACATTATGTGGTATCTTGTGTATTCCCGACTTTCATTACATTATGAAGTGTAATATGCATGGTATTGAAAACGGCGGATTGAAATCTATGACACTAGTAGAAATACAGGGCGGAATTTAGTTGGGAAATTATATCAGATATAGGGAATAAACTATTTAAGTTTGGACCGTGTGGGCGAACAGGGTGTAAGTTTGTTGACGTCTCTCTATTGCATCTTTTCGTCGATCCCTGAATTGAACTAATACAAAGAACTGTATTTAGTTCGTGTGGTACACAATAATCGTAAAAAAGTTTTAGAATATGAAAAGAATATGATTATGAAATAAACTCTAAGTACGAGATCACAATACATACAAATGGCAACGTATTGTGATCGTGTATTTCTGTTCTGTTTTCGAATGGTCTGTCAACACATAAATATCATTCAATGCATGGGCGAAGCCAGGTTTTAGTTTCGAGGGCATTAAGATTCTGGATTGCTGGGATATTATACGCAACGATAGCACTGATTTACCATACCATAAAGTATTATGTGCCCCCCTGCCTAAGAAATCTATGTCTATCTCTGTCTACAAACTCGTAAAAATATGGTTTTATTAAATACCAGTATTTAATAAAACCTAATTTTTACGAGTTTTGTTATTGTTGAGTGTAAGAGTGTTGTCTCATAACACACCAGAAGTATTCTGTTTAATTATTATTTTTATTACACTGGAGACAAGTTTTAGGAAGGAACTTTAGTTTGAAACATTTCTCAACCCGGTCAAAGTTAAATAAAACTAGTTATTGTAATCTGCGCCCTAAGAAACTTTTAATATTTTCGCGGCCATTTTTTCCACTGTTAAATAATATCGTTTTATACTACATTTTCTATTCTATAAGGTTACTTTCCATGGGTCCCATACAGGTCATTGGGTAAATTTAGTACCAAGCTAGTATTTTATTTTATTTTTTATCTAGAAAATCGTATAAATCATTATTCTTATCTTTAAAAAGCCTCCACCCTCAGAGATCGCAGTGAGATTCTTATGTTGTAATAACTGACTTTAAACGCGCGGTCTATTTCACTAGAACCTTTAACCGGGACCCTAGATATTTTGTGGTAAGGATCCTTGGTACCCGAGAATTAGTGTTAAGTCTCCGTGTTCCAAACAATAGACGAACATTTGTACAATAATGTTTTAGAAAATTGTACTTTTATTTTGTAAAAGTCACCAGGTAATAATGCTTACGTTGAGGAAAATTTGAAAACGTACAAATAATAGATACAAAATATACTGCGCCTCTGTAAATCACACAAATAATTAAAGGCACCTAGAACATAATACCACTGTGAAGATGGATTGCTATAGATCTGGTAGCAGTTGCGGAGTTAATATCAAGAAATATTTGTGTTAATCTTGTTGTATTTCTTGCAGGTTAAGGACATTTGCAACGAGCTTGAAGTGCGAGTGCTATGTCACAAGATCCTTCAAAATGTTTCCATACTCCTGGACGCTGATAGAGGGTCGCTGTTCTTGGTGCAGGGTGAAAAGGCGTCACCTAACCCCCAAAATGGCAGGTTAGTAATATACTTTTGTGCAAACTTTCTGTTGTAGGCGATATAATATATAATAATATTTTTTTCGAAGTATTGATCGATTGATAGGACACGAAAAAAGTTACCTATAGCGATACTTCGCTTACTATTTCTTTTAAGTTATATATCTAGCTCATGTTATGTATAGTTACTTCGGCAATAATACATAAAATAATCTCTCAAGAAGAACTAATATGTTTTGGAACGATTTCAAAAATCTTTACCAAGGAAAGTTAATTTAAGTACCTTATATTATGAAACTTATTTTCAAAACATAAGAAGTATAAAGTTTAAAAAACTGTAACCAGACTACGGTAAGGTTAAAAATTTGGACGAGAGTAATTATTTTCTTAAGAATAATACAATATAGCCCCAGCTCTCCGATAGTTGGCGCTAGTAGTATTTTAAATCGCTGAAATATACTTTATCATTGTATTTTTATCTCTTACATCAGATACATTTTTGAACTTCGGATTTCCTCCCCTTTTACACTTATTAGGATAGCCAACTTAAAAAACAAATCGCCTCATATTTTTGAATCTAACATTCGTTACGTTGATGTTATTCGTATAAAATATAGCCTTTGGCACTCAGAGTATGGTAATGAGTCGATTGACACCTCATTTATTACAGCCGTAGTCTGATAGAAAATAAAATGAAGTACAGCACAATAAAATTAATTGGCATCTTCTAATGAAAAAAGTGTACTGCAACAACACAGAAAAGAACATTTCCAATAAAACTTAAACCGAATTAGAATTTGCACTTAAATGCAAGTCGACTCATACGTTATTGAGCTGAGTGAGACTAAGAGAGCGAAAGCTCCTCATACCAGACTTCAGGATTCAGGATTTGTCACAGGTCTCCTCCTAAACTACTAATCCAATCAGAACCAAATTTGGCATGATTAAAGAGGTCAATCAGAGGAAGGTTTATGGATATATTTTGAAAAAAATAATGCTACCACAGAGGAATGATCACCGTTAAAAAAAATCCAGATGGAATTACATAATAACCGCTCGAGACACTGTGACCAAACTTTACACGCTCAGAAAGCATGTCCAGAGTTGTGACTTTCAAAAAGAATTTTTAAAATCGGACTTGCCATGGAGGAATGATCAGTGTACAAAATTTTTAAAATCTGATTCCGCAATAGCGGTCAAATCTATTGGACAAGTTTTGGCACCAAAACAGTCGTCCAAAACTCCCGAATGTCTCACTCAGCTCAACATTGCAAGCAGCGATTCGCCTTGCAGACCTAGTTAAAATGTATTACTTTAGGAACAAGTTTATGTCACTGCAACGTTGGGATGAATGTCTCTGCAAATCCATCGAATTTGTGGGCCTTAAGCTTCATACTACTATATAGCGCTCTCTTCAATAATACCTAATGAATATACTATTGAATAGAGAGGACATACTAACTTTGCTGGACAACTTATAGAGTACGATCCCAGGCTCATCAGACCATCACCTATTTTTACAAAACTAAAATGTATGGGAGAAAGTACTGTAGGTACCTTGTGTGACCCGAGGGGGCCATCTCGAAACCGGAGATGGCCCAGGGTCAGTCGGGGTGCGAGGGATATGCTCTATGGGCAACCTTACACCCCGGCGTCTGTAGACCCGAGACGGCGTGCGGTTTTAGTCGGTTCAAGCCCGACATAACCGCCCCCGCTGGCACGCGGGGGGGTATCCGAAGGGATTTCCGCACGATAAAAAAAAAAAAAAGGTACCTTGTGTGAATGCATATCTCTAGGCTAACAGCTAGCTAGTCCCGGCAGTTATTTGTTAGTAATCAGGTGCTAAAGGTAGGTAAAAATAGTACGAAGTTCACTATCAGTTGCAGTGCTGAGTTTTACGTATTTATGAAAACAGAAAACATTATGAATATTGCCAGCAACGTTCCGTCGTCGGCGTAACTTTTACCAGAAACCTGGAATCTCCCAAAAAAAGTATTTTGTTGAAAATTAGATTTTTTCCTTAAGTTTGCCGTATGTTAATGCTTCCCAAAATTCGTACCTTATCAGCGGCACTATCGAATGGTGTAATGGGTGTAATAATACAGGGAATGTTTTTTGTTTTCAAAATCAATGGCTTTAATTCCGATTTTGATGGAAACTAAAACTGCATCCTTAGAATTTTGGAAAATCAAAATTTCTAGCCAGTAATCAAACCCTTTGATTTTGGGGTAAAATACGTAAAATAAGTACCTACTTATATACATACCTATGTATGTACCCAAGGTACAAACATACCTACACTACATTATCAAAAAGAGTAATGTCTGACGGTCCTGAGATCTTGGGTCATATATGAGGAATAGCGAAAAGTACTCAAAGGAGTCTCGGGCCCGAGATTGATTAAAACTAAAGGTGCATTATTGTATTTTTGATAAATACATATTCCTAGACAGGAATCAAATCCGTTGATATTGTAAAAAAAGTCACATCCTGGATTATTACACCGTTCGATAGTGCCGTTATTGAGGAACGAATTTTGGTAAGCAATAACACGCGGTAAACTTAAAGATCCAATTTTCAACAAAATACTTTTTTGGGAACACCACGGATCTGGTAAAAGTTACCGCCGATGGAACGATGTTGGAAATGGATTCATAATGAATTTTTAACAATATTTTCTAATACATACGTAATGAGCGCTGCAAATTTAAGTGAGCTGCGCATTATTTTTACCTACTTTTAGCTCCTGATGACTGACAACTGGCCGCTGGGACAAGTTAGCCAATACACATACACTCAAGGTACAAGGTACCTACAGGGGTGTATGTTGGGTAACCTCCTCGAGTGTCGCTCCGATTCCGATCCCGCTGCAGTCCGGGGGGAACGGAATCGGAGCGGCCGGTACACCCTGGGCGGCGGTCAATGGCTTCCCCTTCATAGGGTTGGCATTGATCGTCGGCCAATACCCAACGTGGCGGGAACACATCGCTCTCCGTACTCCTCTGCTTTCAGAGGAGACAGGATGAGCGATGCTGTTAGTGGTGAGATGGCCCAGGGTCAGTCGGGGTGCGAGGGATATGCTCTATGGGTAACCTTACACCCCGGCGTCTGAAGACCCGAGACGGCGTGCGGTTTTAGTCGGTGCAAGCCCGACATAACCGCCCCCGCTGGTCGGCGGGGGGGTATCCGAAGGGATTTCCGCACGAAAAAAAAAAAAAGGTACATACCTACACTACTTTATCCCATACATTGTATCCTTGTAAAAATAAGTGAGTTCTTGCGACAGTGGGATCTTGGACCTTTAAGTCTACATCATATTGTCGGATTTTACGCGAATGTCTCACGTTGAAATTTTTTGTTATTATTCGATTCAGAATCCGTTAAAAATTGTTTTATTTCGATCTTAAGTCTAAACATATAAGTAAGTACAATGGGCGGTCTTATCGCTAAGGGATCTCTACCAGACAACCTATTATTACACCATTCGATACTGCCGCTAATAGCTAATAAGAAACGAATTCTGGGAAGTAATAACGTTCGGGCATACCTTTAGCACCTAACCTAACCTACGGCCGGGACCAACTAGCAGGTATTGTAAACACTCCATGTACGTACCTACACTTTTTTATCCCATAAATTTAATCCTTGGGAAAATAAGTAATGTCTGGCGATAGTGGAATCTTGGACCATTAGATCCTGAACGTTTCCGAGAATACGCTCGTGTATAATACCTATTTGATAGTTCTTCAGCTTTCTAGACATAATTATGTACTATTTGTAAGTTATTTTACTGCGAACTGACATTTATTAGATTTTTGATTCATATGTAATGGGAATTCTAATGAAGAATAGATTGATACTACGTATCCTATGCGTAGGGTTTTAGTGGAGAATCTTTTGTCTCACAAATAACATTTGTCTAGACTGTAGACGTTCATCAAACTTTCTGAATACTCCTCAGTTTAAGTAGGTACTATTTAAATGATCATAAGAGCTCATACGCATATACAATCTTATTTAAATTCTGTCTGGCAGCCCACAGCCGTTTAAACATTTGCTTTAATAATATATTACCAACGTTCATGTTAATGTAGCTTTTTATCGGTGTTCAAAAATTCTCCTCATAAATGTATGTGCGTGATATATATTCGATACATAATTATTCAGCTTAGCCTCGCTCTGATTTCTGTACCAGGATTACTGTGTGTACACACACTGCATATGACGTCAGATAGTCGGATGAATAATTCCAGCTTTGCTCTTCTATTTTCATTCATCGAATATGGTGTGTTAGTTTCCCAAGGATCTTTGATAAACTAAATACCTACTTACTTAATGTAGACTAAATAAAACAATGTGAGTTTTTTTGACTGAAGGATGTGTACATAATAAACATAATTTGCAATAAAAGTTTAACTGCGAAAAACCTACTGTCTAAGATTAATCTTCATGACGCATCACTAACAAGCGACTGCACCTAATTGGACCATTTTTTTTAAATTGGATTTGTAATTAGTACGACAAGGCTTGCATGAACGAAAATATTGAAAGAATTCCGACCGAAGTTCCCATGGGAACGGGAATAATTAATCAAAACTTATGATAGTTACGTTGCAAAGGTATCCGTTGTTGTTGCCTGACAAATGATATTCTCAGATATGAATAACTTTTCGTTACTATATTCAAAGATTACTTTGTGGACCCGGTAGATGGCGATACAATCACGTTATACGATTCATTTTTCAAAATTTGCCCGTGCAGAGCTGAGATGGATGAGCTGGATAGGTTACCTATCTTAATACCGAATTTTAATATTCGGAATATCATAATCCCGAAAACGTTTGGCCATATTTTCATAATCCCGTTTTTTCAAATTCCGAAGTTTTATTTGCCATATAATCGCAACTCCGAATTTCATTTGCCCATTTATTCATTTGTACGACGTTTTATAATCCAGACGAACGAGTTCCAGACACACGAAATCTAAATGCACAAATCCAGATGACCGTAATCCATATGTACGAAAGCCGAATTTTTAAAACACAAATTTTTGAAATGCAGTTAATTGCTATCCAGACAAACAATATCCAGATTTTTTAAACCAAGATTTTTTAAATTAAAATAAACGATATCCACAAAAACTAAATCCTTTTATTTATATATTTTATATATTTATAGATAATAAATTTATATAAATTTAAATTTAAAATAATGTTGCTTTCAAGAATTTTTTTTTTTATATTACCTATACTTGAATTATGTTTATTAATAAATGATAATACGACACAGATTTTTTATTCACAATTAAACCTAAAACTAAACCTCATATGGCGTCTACTAACTAAGCTCGACGACTTCTGGGTGGTTTAAACTGGCGGATTGCACTGAGTCGGGGTGTTAACGATAAAGCTGGATCACGGTTGTATGGGAACCAAATAAAAAGATTATGAAAATTTGGTAATAGTTTATTTAGAAAATGGTACGATGGGAAACAAAAAAAAATATTCTGAGAATCTGGTATAACTATATTTGGATTATGACAATATGGGAAACAAAAAAATACTATTTGAAAATTTGGTTTTAGTGCACCTGGAAATTGATTCGTCTGGGAAATTAAAAACGGAATTATAGAAAGTTGTCATTCATTACATCTGTCTTTTAAAAGTTCTATCAACCGTTTTCGGGGTTTTAAGATTCGGGTAACAGAAATTCGATATTTCAATAGGTTACCGCTGGATAATATTTATCACATCTAGTTGATACAACCTTCGCCAGATGGCGTAAAGTGAATACGCAGTGTACGATATCGTTTAATGCGCATTAGTACCTTCAACAGCTCCAGGGAAACTACTCTCAAGATAATTACGTCTAGACCAAAGTGTCTAATTTAATACCGAATATTAATTATCGTTCCGTCCGGTCAATAACCTTTAGGAATTGAATTTAAACTGCCGACTGCAAAATGTGCAAGTGACGTTTGCAGTAGTCTTACTACGTTCGTTTTATGTTAATTCCGACGATGCGACGTCATGAATAGAGAAAATGTTAGTCACGACAACCTTATAGAGCTTTTTCTGAAAGTTCGACGATCTAGGTTTCCGTAGAATACAAAGGCGACAAAGGAACGTCATACGAGTAGATACTACACTACAAACAAAAGCTAAATTAATTCCATTCCAAAAGAAAATTCTAATCACATCGGTGCATTTATAATTTTTTAATTTAGCTTTATTTGTATTTTTATTTAAAGTGGTCATTAGTAAATTATGATTTCAGTAAGATATTTTGCAATAATTTCATGAAAGAGGAGACATTTTACCATGGTGTCACTGAATGGGTCCAATGGGCACTTGTTTTATATTTTATTGTGTTAAATATATTACTGTTTTTTTTTTTACTTTTCGCAGGCTTACAATAAATTTCAGCAATGATAAATGCTCAGATAGCTTTGATTATCGACGTCTTGAGGAATCTATTGAAAAAGAGAGTGAACCTGACGCTAGATATGACTTCATTTCAATTCCTTCAGTTCAAAATTCAAACAGATAAAGTAAATCGCGATGAAGGTTATGCTGATCATATGACTGTTGTTATACTTTCAAGGTACATAGATTGTGAGAAACCAGTATGAAGCGAGTAATACGTCTTTGGGATCAAAACTGGTGATGGGTTTATGAGAAAAAGCGAATGGCGTCCCACATGTAGGCGTGCCGTGATTTTTTGAAGTGAAAACTTCTTTAGCGGCGTTGTGCACTTTTTTTGTAATGGGTAAGAAAAGTTAAGCGTCAGTAAACACGTGACCTGGTCGTAAGACAACAAATATAGATGCGCTAATTTCACATTGTACTTAACAACCTTGGTGGCGCGTTCGTCTAATGAGAGGAGGATTTTTTTTAATAATAATGATATCTTTATTTTTCATTAAAAAGTGTTAAAATTACTACAACTCTTCTTACTTACTTCTCTTCTGGTAATAATGATGGTGAAAAAGTCGTTGAAATTATGGATGGAAGTTGATTTTTCTGAAAGATAAACTTTTGAAATTTTTAATGTAATATAAATTGTCATGTTTCTGTACGATAGCGCAATAAATGTAATTGTATGTTACCACATTAATGATAGTACTTTTATACTGATAATTAAAGCAATTCGTGCAAAATTTCCAAAATATCAAAAATGCACAACGTTAATATTCAAGTTTTCACTTCTGCCAGCACACCCGGAGTGCAACCCGTCGTTTTTTTTTACCAACCTTGGAAAGAGGAAGATAATTCAACCGACTATTTTCGTATGATGGCTCGATAGTAACGTTACCATTGCTACGAATTTCGACTTCGTATAGTCTTCTGGACAAACTACAGAGAGAAGAAAAGTAAACTTAAGCACTGCTGCTGTTTTCCGGAACTATAACGTAGGCATGAGTTATCATGGGTATGTCAATAGGGGAATTCTATAAACTAGCACTATACGAAGCTGAAGATCTGCTTTATGAGGCAAGAAATGGCAGTAGATGCTATTTACCAACAAGCCAGATATGGTTCTAGCTAATGCATGGCATGTCCATGCGTTGACCTCTATTTATCATGTGAATACGCTGTTGTTTCAATGAAGCATCGCCTGATTTTATTTGAGATATGTAGGTACTGAGAGAGTTGATTAAAGACTTCGGAAACCTCCAGAGAGAGAGAGGTGACAGATATGAGCGTAGATAATGCTGGATACTTCTCTCAGAAGCTCCAAGGAGAAGAAGTATGCAGACCCCAGGCTCTGAGGTGAATTTCGTATGCATGCAGGACTAACGAAACATTATAGTGAATTATAGCAAAGCCAGCAATAGAGTATAAAGTTTTACTTGTATATTTTCTTATTTGTCTCTGCTCTGTTTTCTCATCAAAAACCTTTTACAGAAAAAAGCTAACTGCGTGAAAGATTGCCAGCTGTCGGTAACATAATGAACACCGTTACAGTGCATTTGCGGCAGGAAGCATATTGGTTTGCGAGCTAACGTAATTTTGAACAAGCTTGTGTTCGACATGGCTACAAGAACGTATGCACTCAACATATTGGCAAAGTACACAACAGACGTGAACGTTTATGTATTGTCTATACGTAACACAAATGCACAATACATAACATATATAACAAAAATGCAAAGCAGGAAACCTCTGTGGCGTACCGGTAGTGCGTTCGACTGCTAAGTCACAGGTCGCGGGTTCGATTCCCGCTCAGTGCAAATATGTTTATTTGCATTGGTCTGGGTGTTTCTATGTATAATATGTATTTATTTACAAAAAAAAGTATTTAAGGTATGTTTAACCGCATTCTAGAACCCATATGACAAGCTCTGCATAGTTTGGGTCTAGATGACGTTGTTTACTTTGTCCTACAATAAAAAAGCATTGTGAGTAAATTGCAGTTGTAATCGAATGTGAGTTCCACTCAAAATATTGCCACAGGATTAGTTACTACGATATAACCTAAGCGTTATTCCTAATTTGTGCAATTACCAAGAATAATCTGTATAGTATTGAAAAAAGCATGCGACGGGCATACTTACAATGTGAGGCTACACATTATTCGTTTCATATTATTAGTATTCTCGTTATAACTTGTTAAGCTAACTTTATTATATTAAAAATGGGTTCACGTCGGTTATCTACTGAGTTAGGATTAAACAAGCAACTTCGTAACTGCAAGTCTAATGCCTTAGTCCTTATTCCGTAGTCTTTAGCAACGTGCAACGGGCATGTTGCTAATACTTAATACAACATTTCATTAATAGTGACCACTGACCTACTGCACTTGCTTATTTTGTATTTCTACCGATAAGTAGAGTCGCCTGAGCTAGAGTGTACATTTTGGTTGGTTTGAATATTATAGCCACCAGTAACCGCTTACCAACAGGCGAGCGGTATGATCAATAAGATAGATAAATATAGAATAAAGATTGAGGTCCTGTACACGACGAGGCACACTATCCGGCTCTTGATTTGGCACGTCGCCGTCCGCCTCTGTCTTATTTGAATCCTTTGCCCCTTTGTTATCTCTATAAACTTCAAAAAGGTTAATAACAGTTATCATATACTTGCAGTAACATGATTATGATTCACTTAAAGACAACGGTCAAACTTACATGCGTAAGCTTCACCCAGGTGCATTGGGAAAGTCGGCCACGAGGCGCATCAATTACATTTATTTTTACTTTATTTTTTTACTTTGAAGATAATGTCGTTTACAGGTTTATTTTGTCGCCAAACTTCTAGTTCAGTTTATAGGCGTGTTAATGAATACTTTGAAAAAAAAAGTTTTTGCTCTTAGATTTAGACTTGCGCTCGCTCGTTCCTGTGTAAAAATTGATGTCTTAGACATTCCAAGTATCACATAAAATACGACGTAGTTCATCTGTGGTACTTTTATTTGCAATACAAGCTCTCGTTTTATGCTCCCATTCCCGTCAACGCGTGTGATAGGTGTTAAAAGCAAAAATGCTTGATGCATATACCATCGTTATACGGAACGTGTGTATATTAAACGCGAGTACAAAAGCTTTTATCAAATATTTCCAGCGTTTCTCCGTTTTGTATGTACACTCGTACGAATTTTTCCTTCGAGTTTCAACAGCTCCCAACCCTTTGAGGTTTTGCTAAAATGGAATTTTTAAACGAAAATTCATTTGAAAACGTGTACGTAAGCTAGTGCTTTACCATTAGGAAACGTGACTTCACAATATTTGGATTTATTTAATATTTCGTCATGTTAGCACCGAATTCATTCCTAATTCGCAATAAAATCTCTTCTTTTAATGTACCATTTATTCGCTCGATGGTTATAATCCATTATGGAAATAAAACAGAAAATAAATGATCAGGAAATAATACCGTTATCATTTATCTGGTAGGGAGAACAATTTTCCTTCGAATTGTCTTTATTGTTACAGGTTCGTTGGCTTCAAAAGAGGTAAGTATGATAAGTAATTGCTTCTTAGTAGTAGTTCTTTAGTGTGGCTACATAATATTGTATTTAATAACTTTGCCAACTGCTTTTTTCAATTAATCCCTTTTAGCATACTAGCATAGTCTTTGCGAGGGCTCGGATCACCCTATTTCTGAACTATATAATTATGTCACTGTTAATTACAACATTGACCCTTTCAAAATTAATGTTAAGATCCTGAAATTATATCTCGTATACAGTAATGAGTGCTGAATATTTTCACGAGGTAAGCCCTAAGTGTAGTTTATCAGTCGTAAATCACAATAAATCAGTGTATCAGTCATGATTACGGTTTTAAAAGGTAAGTCGGTGGGAATTGGATTATGTAGGTACATATAAAAATTTCGCCAATGGTATACTAAATTCCACAGTAAGTTTCGCTACGAATTGTTTGATTGAAATCGTACTGTAATTGCCTTTTAGCCTACCGTATGTATAAATAATGGTTTCTATTCCGAGGAGTAGTTCGAGGTGATACCAACGGCTACTTCGTACAATCTCTGTGCTGGCCTTAGGCAGATTTTAGAACCGCTTACTTAAATTAACTAATTTGATTGCTTTTCATTACGTAGGTTTAATGCTTATCTGCCCCTTATTTGACAACAACGCTGATCAATGTCGAATTCATGTGAGAAATTGATAAATTCTGGTGCATTACCCATGAGATAATGCATTTTGCGGCTTCAATTTCAAATGACATGTGAAATGTCATTTATGAATTCGTCTGTCATTCTCTCGCACTCCGACTGACCCTGGGCCATTCGCAGTGTCCCCTCTGATAACAGCAGAGGGGTACCTGGAGCGGCCCCCACCCCCGCGGGCCTTGCAGGCCCACCATGCTCCGACCCCCTCGTGCGATGGGGTCAGCTGGCCCTGAAAAGGGCCGATTGGTCAGATTCTTGGCCGTTGACGTTGACGCCAGCTACTCTAGAGGAGCAATCAATGATGCGTCATCGCCCACGTTGCCCAGGGTGCACCAAACTTGGAGGTGATCCAACCAGTCGCACCCTTTTTTTTTTTTTCGTGCGGAAATCCCTTCGGATACCCCCCCGCCGGCCAGCGGGGGCGGTTATGTCGGGCTTGCACCGACTAAAACCGCACGCCGTCTCGGGTCTTAAGACTCCGGGGTGTAAGGTTACCCATAGAGCATATCCCTCGCACCCCGACTGACCCTGGGCATCTCCGGTTTCGAGATGGCCCGCTCTTGGTCCGCTTACTCTCCACTGTGCCATCTGCTAATCAGAGGGACACGTGGAAAGCTTCCGAACAGCCCTCAACAGGGCCGTCCTCGCCTTGGTTTGAGTTGGCCGTAGGCGGCAGCGTCTCTGCCACCCTAGGAGAGAGGCGCTGCCGTCTCCGTTGCCCAGGGTGCACCGCGTGGAGGTCCCCAACCAAGCACCCCAACCAGTCGCACCCCTCAGTTATCGTACCTACACAACAAAATAGTTACCGCTTGCAATATAAATCACACTCCTATGGGAGCCTGAATTAATGTGAATTACCGTCCTCCAAATACAACTGCGTCCTTGACTACGGAGTTAATATTATACGGTTTCCATCGTATATAGGTATTTATGTGTTACTGATATGAATATGGGAAACTAATGATCAGAGGGCCAATTCTCGTAATAAAAAGATGTTCAAAATTCAGTCTCAATAATGTCAAAAAAAATGGTCTCGTAACAAAATTTAGTTAAATGAAATTCTTCTAGAGCAGAGTTTTTTTTTTGGCCTTTTGCGAATGCTGTTAATGTGGTCCCTACAGAATAAGCAATTCTTGATTGCTTGGACCAATTTCCGATCTCTTTGCAATGATTTTAATCATTATGTATTTATTTTTACGCAAGTAATACACACAACACAAGACTTGATGTATAAGACTTTGATTGTTTACAAATCAGGAAAATAAACTTAAACTTTTGAAATCCCTGCTTAGGTTTTATGGGACTAGAAAGGGGGTTTTCTTACCCTATGGGTATCAATGCAAGCCTCCATAGGCTATAGATAGTAACCGTCTACCATCAGACTTTAAAAAAAATAAAACTTTAAAAAAAATAAAAAAATAGACATTTGATTAAGGAATAATTCGTATAGAGCTGAAAATTGGCAGAGACGTTAAATACATAATTATAAATAAAATGTCAAAAATTCCCTTCGAAACGTACAAAATTAAGGTTTTTTCCATTATTCTCGAAAACGGTAAGTTAAATACATAATTATAAATAAAATGTCAAAAATCCCCTTCGAAACGTACAAAATTAAGGTTTTTTCCATTTTTCTCGAAATCGGTGAGTTTTATAGTGAAAATAGGTCAGACAAAAGTTGTAGTTCATACAATTCTCTACAAAAATGGTCCAGTCACATTTTCTCTTAAAGCTCACCATTCGTGAGATATTGCGGTTTTAATCATTAGAAAATTCATATTTTACATAATATGTACTAAAACGCAGCCTGTACACCTCATCAGACGTCCAATATAAATGCAAATAAGAAACTATTGGTTTGTGTTACTTACACAATAAAACTTGTATAAATTGAATGAGTGTTTTAAAATAAACTAAAAAAGCGGGGAGTTGGGGATGAACTACTCTCGGTACTAAGAGAATGAATGTCTCAATTTGAAAATAATTAAGACATTTATTCTCTTAGTACCTACCTAATCTAGTATGACTATTTATAGTCGAGCCTAATAATTCGTGCGGAACTCTCTTATAAATACGTTTATTCAAAATTAGCTGCGCTCCCGGCTTCGCCCCGGTACAATTAAAGCACTTACCCGTGGATTTTCAAATAAAAAAATCGTTAACTCCTTGTCCTGACATTAACTAAACACAAAAAGAAATATTATTCAATTTGGTGAAGTGGTCCGGAGGTTATGCAAATAGTAGTAGTGTATAGTACATACATTTCGGCGATTCATTTTTATTTATTTAGATTTTAAAAAACAATTCAAAGAAAACCGTTTTTTTTTTAAATAAATTTGGATATCCAATACTTACAAAAGGTAAAATAAAATTTAGTTTTAAAACCCATCCCCTTTTCTGTTACTCAATATCATTGATTTGACGTAACTGTAGATCGTCCTTTGTAAAACACGACACCGCGTTTAAGATACAAAGTTTGGTCTTCTGACAAACAGGCAGCTACTAATTAAACACTTCGACTCAAGTCCAGTGGGAGTGTCTGTGCCTTTAGTATCTAAATATGGAAACTTTTAATTAAATATCGCGGTTTTTATTACTCAGGCACGAGGGCAATTTTTACCATGTTTTATCGAGAATTAAATTATGCTCAGTCCACTCACTAATAACGAGGTCTGGCAGTGGATAAGTAATTAACATTTAAAATTTGTAAATTATAATAATGATGTTACAAATTTTTATTATATTTACTTTGGAGGAAAATTAAGTGGCACAGTTCAGGGGGATTGTGGTCGCAGCTCCAGTGGGACCGGTGGGTGTCACGCGGTGCTGCGACGACAATCCTCTTCTGATAGTAGATTGTTACACAAGGGTTGAAAGTCAGCCATTTCACCCGAGATATTTCTGGCGCTCGAACGTAGTGAGAGCGCCAATAGTTCGAGGGTGAAATGGTGATATTCACCCGAGGTAAACACTCTACTTTTCATTTCGACTATGTAAAGTATGTAGGAAATTAAATTACTACACACACATTTAATAAAATAGGTATATTGATTATCAGTTAAATTTAAAGCAAAATTAGAACAATTTGAAAATAGATTATTAACAACAGCTTATGCCTGTTCTTAAACCTCATCGGGAGTTAAATTAATATCCATGTCACTTGAATCACTTTCCGAAACCATTTTTAACCACAATTAACACAAGGTATTTATTTATATTGAATCTCGTTTTCCCGCTAATTCTTTAGCAAACTTAAATTGTTTTTTTAATACCGAATAAAAATTATAATTCACGTACATACTGCCAACATTAGAAAAGTTTTGAAAATCGAATCTATTGGTTACATTGTAATCGAGTTGGTCACGAGATGTGCATTTATATAGGCGGCCATGTAAAAAAAAAAGCGTCCCGATATCCAGGCATAAAGACGTAACTTAATTATAATGGACTCCATGGCAAACCTTAAAATGAAAAAAAAAAACTTTCCGCCCTAGGGTAGAAATAAGCTACTTTCCACTCGGCTATCTACCTATGAAAATTAAACTTTTTGAACAGAAGAAATGAAAAATATATTAATTTTTTATTCCTTCAAAAGGTCCTTCAAGGGGCAAATTGATATTGTTTTTTATTTGTTGATATTGTGTTTAGTGTTTGAAAACTTGTAAATAAAATACTGAGGGCCACGAATCTACACAGACAAACAACATATAAAAAAATAGTTACTGGTGGTAGATATTTTGATGACACAAATTTGTCACAAAATTCGGCCGGGTAGGTACCACCGTGCACGATTGCGAAAAACCCTCCATAGTAATCCGATTTCGGTTTGATTGCGTTCAGGGGTCAGCAAGTGCATAGCCGGGCAGGGGGATTGTGGTCGCAGCACTAGTGGGACCGGTGGGTGTCACGCGGTGATGCGACGACAATCCTCTTCTGATGAGGCCGTCAAGCTGAGTGCCACCATTGTTAACATGATACGTGTATGTAATGGTGACCCTCTTTCCTGAGACTTTACCTTCAGCTTACCATCAAGCGAGTTGAAGTCAAATTGACATGTCCTATACAATAAAAAAATAAAAATAATAAAGAACGACTGATAATTCTGGATGGTTCTTTCATTCGAATTATCAGCTCACCCCTAGATATTTCCGAATCAACTTGAAAGCCAGTCTCTTCACTGTCCCGTTATGACAACATAAATTTATTATTTAAATTGTATTAGAGAAACTATAAAAAAAAACCGGTCTAGTGCTAGTGAGACTCGCACGCCTTAGGGTTCCATACAAAACTGGATTGAGGGATGAACTTAACGTTGATGAATGGCCTAGTCTATTAGTTTAATAATTGTGATATGGCTATTTGTATTACGATTTCCAGTTCTAGTTAAATTGCATTATCCGATGCCTTGCAATGTTGGTGTTGATTGTCGTGTAGATTTCGTTTGAGCTAGCCAGCTAGCTAGCTACCTCAAATCTCTTTGGGGAGTTCAAATCAAAAAATACTGAGCGAAGCTCAGTCCGCTAGGTAGTGTTGCCCAAAATCGGACTGCAAGAACAAGAGTCTTGCAGTCTTGGTCTTGGTCTTGCAGTTTTGCAAGACCAAGACCAAGACCAAGACCACCTATTTTTTGCAAGACCAAGACCAAGACTGACCCTTGCAAGACTTGCGCAAGACAAGACTACGTCTGCAAGACTCTTGCAGTCTTGCAGTGAAGTCAAACTGAGATTTGAGCATTTTTAATACCTGAGTATGTAGGTACTAGGTATTTAGTTTCTATACCACAGAATAAATAATAGTACCTAGGTACCTACTACGTCTATACCTACTGATAGAATGATAGACGGAGGCTGTGGTAGGTACCTTACCTATTCCGTGGCGTAGTGGTAGTAAACGCGACCGGTACGCAGGAGGCGCGGGTTTGATCACCGCTCAGTGCAAATATTTGTGTGCATGAAAATGGGTATTTGCAATGGTCTGGTCGTGCCTCGGAGAGCACGTTAAGCCGTCGGTCCCGGTTGCCATACGAACATCTGTGACAGTCGTTACGGGTAGTTGGAGCCCTCAAAAGTCCGACTAGTCTAACTACAGAACTTCGATATCGCCAATTAATTGGTTGTGGAGGTCCGACGTCAGTCGCTTCACGGAAAATATCGTAGTTAGCCGCAACTTAGACTAGAAAGCCGACCCTAACTGAGTTGGGAAAAGGCTCAGAGAATGATGATGAGATAAGGTACTTACCACCATACTTACCTGTTGCTTTTTTGTAGTATGTTTTTATACCTACCTATGTTTAGCGTAGGTAAATAGAAAGGAAACTTCACTGACCTTGAACCTAAAGCCCTAGTTAATGAAGAGCACAGGCGGTAATTAGTACCTATTCCATTTTCCCTTAGAGACAAATTGCCACATGTTGTTATACCTATGTATCATACCACTGGTAGCCGTACGACCCGATGTCTGACGTGCGTGCCAATATAGACGTGGCACAAGCCGCGCTAGCCAACGACTGAAGTTCTTTTCATCGTAGGCAGGTAGGTATACTAGGTACTTAATCGCGCTCATTGTCGGTAGTTACTAGTTACCGACAATCAGCGCGAGCGGCGACTTGCGCAGTGTCAATGTGAAAGTTTGTGAAGATGTTTGTATGTTTGTTTGTTACTCAATCACGCTCTAACGGCTAACGGCTCTGGATTTGGTACAGAGTTACATTAGAGCCTCGATCCTAGAATAACACATAGGTTACCTACTTTTTATCCCGAGAATAAGTAGATACACACACACACACGATTTTTTAATTCATAATCTGTAATAGGCGCGTGTCCCTCAATTGTTTTAAATTACTGTGTAATATGAATGGTTTGTGTTTTAATATTTTTAGAAGTAGGTAGGCCACTAGCCACTATCATTCGGCAGAGGAACGAACGTTTTTTAAAGACACTCGGTTCTGTTCTGGCGACGCCGCCGCCGACGACGTGACGCTTATTATGAGAATATGCAGTTTCAATGTAAAGTAGGTACCTACCTACTTACTTATGTGACACAAGACTCGAAGTCCTTTATATTTATTTAAGCTTCATGTAGATACAAAGAAGACTTGCACTTATTTGCACTTATCGATCTATGCATTTGTTGTAGGTACCTATTATTTCATTGACAGCCCCTATTAAAGGTCTCAAGATTCATCAACTATCACTGACTGTAGGTACGTATACCATTATACCGCCGATTTTTGCCTATTTGGCACATGGAAATGTATGTACTTGCCACGCTAAAGCTTTATGCCTACTCTCCACGTGTAACATTTGTCAAAGAGATACCGCTTTAAAATAAAGATTTTAATATAGAGATAAAACGACATTATGGCTGCCGTCAAAGGACACCGGCGAAAGGGGACGGATTGGGCGCGTTTTTACTGATTAATCAGAATCGAATAAGACGATTATAAATATATTTATTTTTTCATTAATTGCTATTTGTGTAAATAGTGTTGAAATACAAGGTAGGTTACTAGGTAGGTACCTACTAATTCATTATCAAATTGAATATTGTTACTATTTACTGCACTGAACGTGTACGTTGGTTATTGCAAAAAATCTAGCCTATGTAGGTGGGTAGGTAGGTAGGTACCTAATATTACTGTAAAGTTTCATCAAAATCAGTTTACGTCTGTTTTTTTTTTTTATGTTTCTACGGCGGTAAACATGCCTACGGCCCACCTGATGGAAAGTGGTCACCGTAGCCTATAGACGTTTGCAACACCAAGGCTGCTACTAACGCGTTACCGCCTGAAGGAGACGGTGGAAAGAGAAAGGCAGGATAAAGGAGGCGGAAGGGGAGAGAGGAAGAGGAGGGATGGGAGTTTGGGCCTCCGGAACTGACACTCACCGAACGAAACACAACAGTAGATCTGTTATTTTACGTCGATATTCTGTGCCAGGGTGGTAACTACCCGGTCGAGCCGGCCCATTCATGCTGACACCTAACGGTTCCAGCGGGGCTCTACCACCAGTAATATAAGTATATTACTGTATACGTAATACACATTCCTACATACATATGCTCACGCCCGTAATTCCCAAAGGGGTAGGCAGAGGAGTATTTAACACCAACATTTTGTCGATTGGGCACTTTGTCTTGGGCTGTGTGTTTATTGTCGGATGTAGAACAGCCCCTATCCCATAGTCGCCTTCTACGACACCCATGAAAAGAGATGGGGTGGTCCTATTCTACTCCACCGGGAACCAAACCAGCACGGCAAATACTTACGTTACGTAAAATTAAACAGCCCAATTGTAGAGGTGACCAATGAATGTGATGATGAGTTTACTTCTCAGAAATTATTTATCACTAAAATAAAATCGATACATAAATGCTTTAAAAATAAATAGAGTTTTGTGTGAGAATCAAAGTTATACTTTATGTGATCCAATTATTCTATTTCCATGAATTTAATGGATTTAAATCGGAAAAAGTGAATATCCAGATTCTATTTCCGCCTGAATTCACCCCTGTACAGCTAATACATATAATACAATAAATCTACGATATTTTTGATATTTACCGACAAAGACGTGGCGGTATATTAAAAGAGTTTGCGACAAGTGAATTTCTTTTTTGATTTTGCCGCTCTGAAGTCAAAGGTATCCGACATTTCAAAGACTAATTAAATTAAGTTTCTGGGTGCTCAAAAGTGTCATAACTCATAACGAACGGACACGATAACCTGCAAGTTGTCATGCAACCTGCAAATCCTGCAATAGTCCTTGCAATGAATATTGTAGCCACACCATAAAGATAGATAGATGTTATAGTATTATACCTACTTGATCACAGGGATAGTACCTAACCTACCTAATAGGGTTAGTGCTTAGTGCAATAGTCTTAAAAAAACTTAAAAAAAGGTGGGTTGAAGTCAATTAATAATAATTTCGTTCCTCTTTTGATAGAATTCACTTAGTTACCTCCGTCACTTTATTGTTTTGCTCGGATTGCAGAGATTGGATTTGAGGAATTTGATACTACGTTAAGATTACGTTTCTGTTTTTATAGTCTTTGGAAGGATATTATTTTTGTCAATAGATGCCGAACGTAGGTTATGTAGGTATCTTTTGGCCTTTCGGCATGTGCTGTATATAAGGGCGTTCATCATGATAAAAATGCATTTTGGTTTTGATTAAGCTGCGCTTAGAGTCAACCGGGTTTTAAAATGAGTGACATAGATTCAAATAGTTCTAGTCAGAGTAGTGAGAGTTGGACTAGGTCTAAAAGACTAAAAAGTAAATTTGATGAGTTTTTCGATATAATTCATGCCACTGAAACTGCTACATGTAAGTTATGCCACCATAAGAAAGTTGAAATCAAAATGAAGAACAGAAATACTTCAAGATTAAGGAAGCATCTACTGTCTTTTCACGAGAAGGAATCGCGACTATTACTTCCTGCAAGTCAACTAATCAAGCAAAAGCCAACAAAGGGGCCCATATCAAAGTTTTTAATGAGAGATGGAGAAAATAGACAGGTAAGAAAAAATACCTACCTAAGTGTTAATATACGTAATTATAGTTAGGTACCTACCTAATTACCAACAACAAAACATATAAAAGTATGGCAATTCTGGTAACAAGTAGGTAGATACCTATTTAACATTTTTTTCCGCCCCATGTCATTGGTTGTGCGTGGGAGATTGTCGTGCACATTTCTCTCCCCGGCTGACCCAGAGCCGTATATCTCGCCATGCATTACAAATTGCGTTGGTGCGCCAACAAAACAATTTGTAATGCATAAATATCGATGTAGATAAAAAAGTGGTCTATGCAGATAAATGAATCATAATTATGACCGATTAATTACTAATATTCCCGGTAACCCCTGCAACTAAGCTAAATTGCTTGTGCTAGGAGTGGGTTCACATTCGGTAGTGTAATGGCTAGAATTCGAGCCCGGGACCTCTCAATAGTAATGGACTCCTTAACCACTAAGCTATCGACGCTTCTCACAATAATAACGAAAATAACTGAATTTGTTTACAGAGACTTCGACCGGGTTCGATTCCCGGTTACCTATGTATGAAAGTTAGTAGAAAAGTTTGAATGTCATTATTATTAACTGAATTTGTTTACAGAGACTTCGACCGGGTTCGATTCCCGGTTATGTATGAAAGTTAGTAGAAAAGTTTGAATGTCATTATTATTAACTGAATTTGTTTACAGAGACTTCGACCGGGTTCGATTCCCGGTTATGTATGAAAGTTAGTAGAAAAGTTTGAATGTCATATTATTAACTGAATTTGTTTACAGAGACTTCGACCGGGTTCGATTCCCGGTTATGTATGAAAGTTAGAAGAAAAGTTTGACTGTCATTATTATTATATCCAAAATCGAAGCCATGGTTGCTAATAACAAATCTCGCTATATCTCATAGTTTCTAACTTCTCCCCACTGACCCATTTGGGTTGATCACTCTGTATACTATCATAATACATTTAGTGAAAAGCTGTTAATTAATAATAATTAAACGACGAACAAACAAAATATTCATAGTATTGATGTTGTATTGTATCATATAATTATCATAATATGTTTTATTATTTTATTTCAGCCAGCACTTTCTAGAAACCGCAGTGAAAACTTTGTGGCAGCTACAGTTGATTGGATTGTGAAAAAATATCTTCCTTTCTCATTTTTTGATGATGAAGATACACAAGAATATTTTCGATCCATTTGCCCGAACCCGATGATGGTATTTCCTAAAAGGTCAACTCTCAGACGGAAGATTAAAGAGCGATTTGAAGAACTACAATCTCATGTTAAGAACCGACTACAACATTACTCGTGCAAAATGTCATTTACCATAGATGGATGGACCTCTATTGCTGGTAGGAGTTACTATGGCGTCACTGTGCACTATATAGACAACGAGTGGAAATATCGATCTATAGTCCTTGATTTTATGCCTTCACACGGTCGACATACTGGGGAAGATATTGCAACTATTTTCCACGAATGTTTAGTTGAATATGATTTGGTTGATAAAATACAGGGTATTACGGTCGACAACGCTAGTGCAAATACGCAATTTATGTTTGAACTTGGCAAACAAATGCCACATTTTGACTCAGACAATCAACATTTCCGGTGCTTTGCTCACATTTTGAACCTTGGTGTACAAGATTTATTAAAAACTTTAGCATTACATAGTGACACTGAAAATGCAGAAAGAGAACAGCAGTATGAAGAGGAAAGTGAAGAAGATGAAGAACATATTCCAAATATTGCTGACTCACGTACAGCGATTACAAAATTACGCAGTATTTGGTGTAAAATAAAAAGAAGTGAGATCTTAAAAAGAAAGTTCCACTCTGCTTGTGAAGCATCTGGTGTGCCAGCTGATCTTAATCCCATACTTGACTGTCCAACAAGATGGAATTCTACACATGATATGATTGGATTTGGTATAAAAGTCCGAATGGGTATTAACATATTGTGTACTTCTGTCAGCGAATTAAACGATTTTCAAATCACGGAAATTGAATGGCGAATACTCGACAAAATATATAAGTTTCTAATAAACTTTAAAGTTTTATCAACTAAACTTGGTGGAGAAAAATATGTTACAATACCGCTAGTCGTTGTGTCATTCAATCTTTTACTGGATAAAATTGAATCCATGGCAAAACAATTAGACGAGAAACCAAATCGAACCGAAGTGGACGAAAAGCTCGTTCTGGGTTTTCAAGCAGCCCGAGATAAAATGCTTAAGCATTATAAGAAGAGCAACTGGATTTACTGTACAAGTTTAATTTTAGACCCTAGGCACAAAGCTGAGACTTTCGAAATGACTACGTGGGGACAGCAAATAAAAACAGAAAGCCTGCGCAAATTCAATGAAATTTATACGCAATATAAAAGTACAATAAACCTTATGTCTAAGTCTCCACAGAACAATGAAAATATTGAAAATATTCTTCACGATCATGATGAAGATATTGAAGATGAAGACATAAAAGATTTCGAGAAGCTATACACAGGTCCCTCTACGTCTTCAGGATCTGGCTGTGGCTTAATGAAAACTGACGAGTTGGAGGAGTATTTAAGTAAGCCGAGAGCCACCAGCTCGGAAGACATTTTAGAGTGGTGGAGGACGCATGAAACGGAATATCCGATTTTATCCAAGATGGCTCGTGATTTTCTTTCAATACCTGCAACTTCAGTACCCGCTGAAAGATTATTTTCTAAAGCATCACTAGTAATAAGAAAACACAGAAATAGGTTAAGTGATGAGTCAGCCAGGTGGTTACTTTGCATTAATTCTTGGTCAAAAGAATTATTATAATAATTCTCTTATTATTAATATTATTAAAAATCTACCTGATATTTACCATGTTTATTGTTTCTTGAGCTTAAAATTGATAATTTCTCTAAATAGTATTTTGCATACTTTGTCTTTATTATGTTTCCTTCCATATATGGTGATTACGATTACTATCACTATTTATCTTGACAATATTTAAAAAATGATGTGAAGTCATTGACATAGGAATCTATGTCAATGTAATCTCAAGTTTCCATACTTCATTACGATGTTTCATATCTTACTAAATCACACTAAGCAATTGATAAGTGCGAGACTTGCAAGACTCGCAAGACTCTTGCTGCAAGACCAAGACCAAGACCGAGACTGAGCGTGCAAGACCAAGACCAAGACCAAGACCAGGGGTATCGGTGCAAGACCAAGACCAAGACTGGCTCAAGTCTCGTCTTGGTCTTGCAATGGGCAACACTAGCTAGGTAGGTGTTTACTCTTATAGCTTTCAACATAAATACTAGTAGATAATGGCAATAAAAAAAGTAATCTAGCTAAATCCAAACTCTGAACGAAATGACATAAATTATTATGATTTAATATTGACATTAATACTGTGGAATACTCAACTCCGCTTTACGAGGCGATGCGCAAAGGCAATAAACTATTCTGAATTTCTTTTCCCATTGTGCTGCTTTGAAGGCGTTAAAGTCCAACAGAATTGTGTAGTTATTGGCTGCGCAATTTAAAGGCCATTTAGCCAATATCTGCCAGACATATTTTAAATCTGGCACAAAACCATTAAAATGGAAAACACCCGACAACTCTAAAGAAATGGTCGGGCTCCATGAAATTCGTGTACCATTTTGTGTTAACGGCATGCCAACTACGCTTTGTTTTAATATATTATAAATGGAAACCCTCCAATGGAGAGTTTTATAACGAAATTTAGTGACTGCGGTGGTTTGTGTTATCGTCATTGTTGCTAGAGTTATCTGTTTTACTTTAAATCCGAACTGAACTACCATCTGGGTCCTGTGATTTGTGTATAGACTTCCTAAATCAATTGCCTGACCATAGCTCTCTTAATTTTATTGTGCTGATGGTGCGATTAAAGTTATCCACCACCTGTGTTACAAGCAGTACGAGGTCAAACATAATTTAAAAATAAATTTATTGATCATTCCTCTACTTTTTACTTTAAAAACAGGTCCGAGTATAATAGAGTTCTAAACTAGGTAATATAATTTAGTTTAACCCGTTGAATGAGATATAACATATAAATCTTGTGATCTCTTAATTAATAGGATGCAATCAATTTAGATGATTACCTATACGATTTTAATAAAGCCACAGAAACAATTAATCTTTCAGCACATGGCTTAACCCGTGAAACCAAATAGTAATATTAACAGCACGTGTGCTTACGTGCTCCATTGAATCAGCCTCCATTTATGTGTACGTGAACGTGTTATTTAGTAATTTGTAGACCGCAAGTTGTTATATAATTTTTTACATTTAGCCGAGGTGTTGACAGACGGAAATTGCGTTTACGTTTAGCCGAGGCGTTGATAAACAGAATAGGCATTTTTAGCTTTGAGTCAGCGCCGTCACGAGACGTATTTCAATAATATAATGGTTAAACAAACCTGTCACAAGGCAGAGGATAAGAAAAATTTAAAGTTAATTTTTTTTTATGTTATTAATGGTTACGCAATATCGATGCGTTTTTATATAAGCATCGAGTGATAGGTGTTTCAGCACAACACTTCAACAGTGAAGTATTAAATCGGGATCACTGCAAAGAAATTGCCCAGTTAAGACAAGAGTAAACTCAAACACGAGATCCTTGAGAAATTATGAAATGTGTTCACGTCTCTTGAATATTCCCCGCATGTTTCATATATCCGCATTTAATATTTAGACGAACAAAGAAGCTTTGCGAAATTTACTGGCCATGTGTATGTTTATATTATGACAGTTGGCACAGATCCAATATACTAAAACATATTTATACACAATACCCATAATAGATATAATATGTACATATTGTACATAAAATAAGTGTTATCAACTTGGCACCAAATTCTAGTTATTGTCAATATTTTTTATTATATCTTATATGATAGTAAATGTCTGGTACTGCTAGCAACACTATTATGCGGAACACTTCAACCAACTTCAGATCTCTCCCTTTCCGGACAGTCATGGTTCCAGCGCCCTTTCCTGCAACACTAAAGTCACTTCTGTGTACCAATAAAGCAATAACCCTTCTAAGTAGGTAGTGTGTTCTACACCTACCTACTTAGAAGGGTTATTGCTATCTGAACACATGTCGTACTAATTCTGGCCTACGTTGCCCCATCCATCGAATGCTGGAGACTTACAACAATAATTTTATAAATGTTGACATATTTGCATGTTCGAAGTATGAATTTAAATCAAATACATATGATTTTTTTTTTATTAATTTGTAATTCATTCATGATAATTAACTTAATTATTAATACATACCTATATTAATGCTTTCATAGTTAGCTGCACGGATTTTGATTTTAATGTAATGTAATTTAATATATATCTAATATAATTTAATGTAAATGAGCCTAATTTAATTTACCAATTTATTGCTATAATTGTAATGGATGTATTTCTTCTCATGTGTGTCTCAGTTTATTTTTGTTTAAGTTGTTTTTTTTTTGCAAATTGATTTATTTTCTTTGTTTTTGATTATTACTATTTTTTGTAATGTACCAAACTCTAGTGGCACCCTCTGCTATATTATGTATTTTAATCTGCGGATAACGTAGTGGGTTGCAATATTGCCTATAAAATAACCAATCTACTTTCAAAATTTGTACTACACATGTTGTAACTGTTTGTTGTCCCTGAATAAAAAAAAATATATATATATTTAATGGCTTTATTTTCTTATATACCTGCCTATCATGAACAACTACCACGACCTCGACGGGCCTGGGGTGAGTTCCTTGCGCTCCTTATCAAAATGTTCATAACCTAGCATACCTGTCAATTCTGAATTCTTCGGTCCTCTCGCTACGCAGCATGATTGCGGCAATGGTGCGGAGCGCGAGCGCGTGGGCCGCCGCCAACTCCTACTGCGAGCATGTAATGCTCGCGAAAGAGATGGCGGACCGCGCCCGGGAGAGATTTAGAACTCTCCCGGCCCGCCGAGCCCGCAACATGCTCGCCGCGCTTAACGACCTCCGTCCTCCATGAGCGCAGGGCTGGGGGTGGCAGGTGAGGCCGCCTGTCACCCCAGCAGAAGCAGGCCGGGACGGTGGGGCGACTAGCGCCTCCCCCAAACTGGGGCAAGACGGGGACACCGTGGTTCCCAAACCCGAGGGGGCCATCTCGAAACCGGAGATGGCCCAGGGTCAGTCGGGGTGCGAGGGATATGCTCTATGGGCAACCTTACAGCCCGGCGTCTGTAGACCCGTGACGGCGTGTGGTTTTAGTCGGTTCAAGCCCGACATAACCGCCCCCGCTGGCCGGCGAGGGGGTATCCGAAGGGATTTCCGCACGAAAATAAAAATAAAGGTTGGCGGTACTTAAATGGATTTGTCGATATTGGCTATACTTACCGCTACAATAACTAACTTCTCTAGAACCACCTACTGTCGTTTCGTATTCCATAGATTTATCGAAGAAGCAGCTGTTCTATTAATTAGTAAGCGGAATGATAATGTATTGAAAGATTATATAATCAAATAATTATGAGCATCACCAATTGATGCAAGTTCCACATCAAAGAAACGTAAACGAACGGCCACATCTACACTGCCACTGATGGCTGCTATCGGTCTGCCTTCGCGTTTGGTGCGATTTGACCCTTGATCTCATTATGTAAGGCTGTCAATGAGGCTAGTTAGGTCAAAAAACTCACGGTGTTTTACAAATTTAGTGGTCGTCTTAAAGAAACGTGAGAATAGAATATATTAGGTCGTTACATATGAAATTGCCGTTTTTCTTGAAGAAATTGGAGGAAACCCAATTTTCAGTACTAACATTTTTGCAATTTTTTTAGGAATGACATCTCCAAATTTTATGATTTTTTTTTGTGTATGAATGAGACAACATTAACCTAACAAACAGCAACTTTTATTACATTTTTGAAAAGTGACAGCTGTTAAGTAATACGAAATTTATCATCAAAATGGATAGCATTTAGGAAGTACTGTTTTTGAAGATCGAATTAATTTATCAAGCGGCCAATAAAAACAAAATTTAATACAGTGTTGTAAAATCTTGAAATCAACTTTCAAACAAAATATAAATAATGGAAATAGCTATTAAATTACAGGAATAACGAACTCATGAATTTGTAAGAAAATTTCGGCAATTTCATAGGTTATTTTTTTATACCTATTATTAAAGAAGATATACAATAAGAAAAGTGTTAATTACACTAACAAGCACTAAAGTTATAGCGGGCATGTACTATTTACATACGTATAACAATTTATAACAGCTCTGACCTTTGTATGTTAAACAGCTACAATGAATGTAACGCTGACATTGCAAATTACAACGAGGAGCGAAGGTCAAGGGCGCCTAAGATCGATCGAAAGAGACGAAGTTACACTAATACATTTTTAAGTAACACTTTCAGGGTAAAAGGAGTAAATATATATGTACTATCAGTTATCATATAATATATGCATATTATATGATAACTGATAGTACATACATATACTCCTTTTACCCTCCTGGGTAGGCAGGTAGTGTATTTAGAATATATATTACGTATATCATAAATATCTAGGTATATTTATAGGTATGTAGTTTCAGTATATATGTTTCTAGTATGTATATATTGTTCAT
Organism: Cybosia mesomella; assembly: GCA_946251805.1. Taxonomy (NCBI): domain Eukaryota; kingdom Metazoa; phylum Arthropoda; class Insecta; order Lepidoptera; family Erebidae; genus Cybosia; species Cybosia mesomella. The sequence goes on from OX276406.1 coordinate 11,175,593, forward strand.
ATGCATGTATACAATTATAATTAGATGTACCTCTGAAGGTATAATTAAGTAAACTTAATATAATACACATAATATTATATGTTTTTGAAATATTCCAGACCATCCTAAGGTTGTTTGGAAGAAATCGCGTTTAGCGATTACTCCGCCCTTTGTAATTTACAATAATCTTGTTAACAATAATAAATGTGCTAATTGTATTGTAAATGGTGTACAAAAATAAAGTGTAATTAAATTATTAAACCTTTATTAGTAGGTAGTAGAAGTATTGCGGCAAGGCCCATCATGGAGGATTGGCTAGAGAGGCGACACGGAAGCCTCTCGTACCGACTGACGCAGGTGATCTCCGGGAAGGGGTGCTTCGGGGACCACCTGCATCGGATCAGGAAGGAGCCAACGCCTGAGTGTCATCACTGTGACGCGAGCGAGGACTCAGGGCTGCACACGCTGGCGGACTGCCCGGCGTGGGAGGCGCCGAGGCGTGACCTCGTGGCAGCCATCGGGGTGGGAGTCCTCTCGCTCGGCAGCATGATTGCGGCAATGGTGCGGAGCGCGAGCGCGTGGGCCGCCGCCACCTCCTTCTGCGCAGGCGACTCAGGCGCCGGAGGTCGCTCAACGACCTCCGTCCTCCATGAGCGCAGGCCTGGGGGTGGCAGGTGAGGCCGCCTGTCACTCCAGCAGAAGCAGGCCGGGACGGTGGGGCGACTAGCGCCCCTCCCCCAAACCGGGGCAAGACGGGGACACCGTGGTTCCCAAACCCGAGGGGGCCATCTCGAAACCGGAGATGGCCCAGGGTCAGTCGGGGTGCGAGGGATATACTCTATGGGCAACCTTACACCCCGGCGTCTGTAGACCCGAGACGGCGTGCGGTTTTAGTCAGTTCAAGCCCGACATTACCGCCCCCGCTGGCCAGCGGGGGGGTATCCGAAGGGATTTCCGCACGAAAAAAAAAAACGTAGTAGAAGTATTGTTTACAGCCTCTGTGGCGTAGCGGTAGTGCATTCCACTGCTACGACAGGGGGCGCGGGTTCGATTCCCGCTCAGTGCAAATATTTGTATGCATGAATATATCTATTTTCATTGGTCTGGGTGTTTCTATGTATAATATGTATATATATTTACAAAAGAAGGATATAAGTATATTTATCCGCATTCTGGAACCCAAAACACAAGCTAGTTAAACTATGCTTCCTTTGGCTATAGAAAACGCTGTGTAGAATGTCAGAATGTTAGTTTTTTTTAATTATTATTGTTTGCTATGGAAATGTAAAGAAATTTTTTTTTAAAGAAACAAATGCAATCAAATACCTACTTCTAATCCCAAGACCGACTTGGTCTGAATAGTCAATGAAGAGTGACACTTTAAACTTTCTTCTCTCAAGTGAGACGGGTTACTTTTATTAGCGAACTTCTCCAGGGCCAAGGACACGTAAGTTCGCGAAGACTTCCGAATCGATCCAAACCCGGAAATCATAAAAAACGAATCGAATAACCGATCGTATCCTTCTGGAATATACTATGTAGGTACTCATATTATTTTGTCATATTGACAAGAATTTCACTGGCCAATATTTTTTTTTTTGCCTTTTTTGTCGTGTATTCAGCTTATAAACATTGTTTTGCATGTTGGTATGTCAAATACCATACTCGTAAGTTTCTATTAATATTTTTTTGTGCTCAGAAACATTTATTAAAAATCTAGCAGCATTATTTTAATCTGTGCCTTAGCGCTACATGAGCGTAGGGAACCAAAATCAAGGATAGCCAGGCCAGGCCACAGTATATACTATTATTTACTGGTGCTTTTCTTCATAACCACTTCTGTAACTGTACGCGTAAATATAAACAGTTTACTTAAAGTAAACACTTCAATGTGTTTCTCTTATAGTGCTTATCCAATTATTCAATTTCAGTGAACGAAAATGAAGTTACGTGTGTAACGCCACTTAAGCCTCTCGCTTGAGAGTTTATTGAGTTTGGGTGAGAACTTAAAGGCGCGGTTTTCTAGGGTCTCTAAGACTGATGTTATTGTTCGACTATATTGTAGCATTCTATATTTGTAAACGGAATTTTCTAAAGCAGTAGATAGGTACTGTGGATTGGAGTGGAAGGAACGACTTGGGCGACCAAGCGCAGGGCACGCCGCAATAGCGGCGGTAAGGCCCATCATGGAGGATTGGCTAGAGAGGCGACACGGAAGCCTCTCGTACCGACTGACGCAGGTGATCTCCGGGAAGTGGTGCTTCGGGGACCACCTGCATCGGATCAGGAAGGAGCCAACGCCTGAGTGTCATCACTGTGACGCGAGCGAGGACTCAGAGCTGCACACGCTGGCGGACTGCCCGGCGTGGGAGGCGCCGAGGCGTGACCTCGTGGCAGCCATCGGGGGGTATTCGAAGGGATTTCCGCACGAAAACAATAAAAAAAGGTACTGTGGATTATTTAGTCGGTTCAAGCCCGACATAACCGCCCCTGCTGGTCGGCGGGGGGGGGGTATCCGAAGGGATTTCCGCACGAAAAAAAAAAGCTACTGTGGATTAACCCGAGGGGCCATCTTGAAACCGGAGATGGCCCAGGGTCAGTCGGGGTGCGGGGGATATGCTCTATGGGCAACCCAAAAATGAAATAAAGGTACTGTGGATTAAATTTTGGATATTTAGGTTTAACAAAAATTATAATATTTTGTGAAAGCAGTCTCAGCTGAAAGAAATTGTAATAATCATAATAGATGAATTCGAAGTCAGGGGGAAATGCATTACACAATTCAACTTTAAACTATATCACTTTAATATATAATTTTTTTTAGGGGTGTATCGGGCCCCGCTAATGCTAATAAAGCAGATAAACCATATTTCGACGAAGGTACCTCAAATCCACACTTTCCATCAGTTATTTATTCTTACCGAGATTTAATAGTAACTAAGTCATACCGTTAAATGTCACGTGTTTTGCAATTTACTTTTACTGGGCGTACCACATGCGCCGACGACAAGCGGCCGGAGGTTTTATTAAACGGATTCTTCGTACTATTCGCCGATTGGAAAATTCCCCGAGCGGCAGCACTGGGAATTCGATTATGCCTGTCGTATGCCTGTCTTGTTTGCTTGTCCCTTCGTTTATAGTAATGAAATGTAGTGGCTTCGTTGCAAATCTATCCGCAGTGTTGTGAGATGCTCTGATAGATTTATAAAATAATTAATAAAAAAAAGTTTTTAAAAACAAGCTTTTATTAAAAATATCTGTTGTTCTAAAACATAAATAATAATTTTATACATGAGTTATGCTGATTTCAAAAGCTTGTATCGAGCAAGCTTTTTCTTAATGTTCTCATTGTGATACAAACTTTTGAAATCAGCACAACCCTTTTTTTTTTTTAACGTGCGGAAATCCCTTCGGATACCCCCCCGCCGGCCAGCGGGGGTGGTTATGTCGTGTCTCGACTAAAACCGCACGGTGTCCTCCCCAAGTGTCCGTTGCCCTACCCTAGTATAAAATATTTTTAGTGTTAGTAATGTCATGTAGTACCAGAGTACTTGCCAAGACCAGCCGAAGGAGCTCAACACGAGTCTATCTTGTTTAGTTCCAGACCACATACCGTCTCCATTTTCTGACCTTGGACATCATGTAGTTCAAGAGCGTTTACCAAGGCGAATGAGATCAAACCCGATAGGTTTAACTTGTTTAGTCTAGGTGTTCCTATGGCCACCTTCCTACTCCATCATCAGACGCTAAATACTATGCAAGACCAGAGAGTTTATCAAGACAAAATAAATGTACCTCAGTTCGAAACTCATAGGTTTATCTGGTTTAGCTTAGGAGTTACTATGGCCACCTTCCTGCTCCATTATCTGACCCTGAATACCATGTCACAACAAAAAGTTTGTCAAGACAAAACAAATGAGACCAAACCCGATAGGTTTATCTTATTTAGTTTAGGAGTTGCTATTGCCACCTTCCCAAGCCAGATTTGACCCGCATTAACCACACATACATACAGTACATGTTAAAATTTTTAAAAAATGAGGATTAATTTGATATTTTCATATGTAGTTTCCATAAAGTTTTATCCTGATCCTGACCATAGCGTTACTTTCGGTTACATCCAAAGCTTGCACCTTGGAACCCCAGGTGCAAACACCAGAAGAGTTCTTCAGGAATTAAGTTTCTTCTCTCGCGGACCCCTCTACTAGGTGTTTGGCAAATCAACTTTATATTATTGCTGGTTACGATTATTTAATGCTTTTATCTAAACAAATGATCATCAACATCAAACCTTCAGACTAGGAATATTCCCAGCCCTTTGACTTGCGAAGATGTGATGATGAGCTAATGGTTCAAAAAATGTAATCGCAGTATAGAATGCAAGTCATTATTCGTATCCAAATGTATTGTTTACATAATTGTCATTGTTCCAGGTGTTTGGTGTCAAAATTGTTTGACGTCTGCTCGAAGTCAACGCCGGAGCAAATGGAACAGCTGGATGAGATCCGGATACCGTGGGGCAGCGGCATCGTCGGATACGTTGCTGAGAGCGGTGAGCCCGTCAACATACCCGATGCTTATAAGGTTAGTTGAGTAGTGATTTATTAGTATAGGTTAAAACTATTATAAATCAAGAATTCTTTCACTGTTACAAGTTGTCAAATAAAACCAGAAATAGATTTTTTGTTTCTTAACAAAAATATTCGTACCCAATCTGGCTGTAATAATTATCCTAAGGATTACAGAGGAAGAAAAACGTTTTTATCTTCATACGACTATGATTACATTATCCCGAAACATTAGGGTAGAATCGATCGTTTCTAGCAAAAACAAATCTTATCAAATAACGAAGTATGTAACAAGATTACGTTAAGGGAAAAAGCAAGTATTCCCAAATGAAAATTCCCGACTACTTTAACTAACGAACATCTCAAGTAATTAACTGAAATTTCTTGAAAGGGGGAGTTTTCTTACAAACGGTTTATTTGGCTCTCTAAGACTTGTAATGAAAAGAGGTAAACACGGCTCGGTTGGAAGCTATTTCGATTTACCGGCCCACTTGATTCCTTAAATAACCTCCGTAATGAAAATCCTCGTTTTTACAATATTTGGAGATCTCGACGTTCCAAAGCAATTTCACCTCATAATACATTTATAATTCAATTTTTTAAACCCCTATATGGAATATCAGGGGTGTTCATATATTTAATGCATACGTCTGTCTACAGCAAGTCGGTATCGTATGTTATTAAAGGGTATACTGATTTCAATTTGTTACATAACATAACATAAACTCACGCCTATATCCCCGAAGGGGTAGGCAGAGGTGCTAGCACCCACATTTCGCCAGTTTATGTTTAGGTCCCAATGTAATAGGTAGCGAGCCTATTGCCATTAACCGGGCACTTATAAACCTGCGATAAATACACACATAACTTCGAAAAGTCATTGGTGTGTGCCATGGTAATACCTGGGATCGAACCCGAGACCTCGTCTCAGCAGTCCTTTACCCATACAACTAGGCTACCGCGGTTGCTTCAATTTGTTGTTATCCATTAAAAGTTAATTCATTAGAGATATAATATTTGACAGAAATCTATATCTATCTAGCTGTACTTAACGTTTTGACCGGATTCTGGAATAGGTGTGACACTTATTGAGTAAGTTATTACCAGGGACTTAAAAACATATTCATAAAGGTTACGTAATTATATGGCTTACACTATGAAAAGGTTACAGAATGAAAGTGTTACACTTATAAATGTGGTATTGAATCTGTTAATCGTTACCACTTTCAATTGTGTAACAGTTATATATAATATGTAACAGATGTTAATCTGTTAACAGTGTTAATACGTGTTAACCGAAATGCTACGTTGCTAAATTTACTATCCTATTATATTTATAATCTAAATTTTTAAATAAAGGTATTTTGCACACCCCCAAGTACTTCAGGACGTTATTTCTGTTACAATTATTAACACATATAAAACGTACCACTTTGAATATGGTACACTTTCGTATCTGTTACATTTATAAATGGTTTTCTTCTAAAACAGTTTCAAAAATCAGCGTTAAAACACTTTATTACGGTTACAGTATGGGTAGCGGATACAGTGCGTATCCCCTACCCATAATCCCGGGTTCTTTAAGCTAGGCGTAAAAAGATACACACCTCTCGAGGCCGTCAAACCAAGGCCAAGAATTGTTAGTATATTTTATAGACAATTTTAAAAGACTTTTCAAGGGTTTCAGTCAATTCAGTAATAGTGACAAGATGAATATTCACGGTCTGTAAACATTTTTACTCAACGCACTTATCTCTCGTACAATTTTCAGACGTCAAAGTTACGCGCCAATGAACAATATCTTCTTTTTTTTTATCTTTACGTTGAAATATTAAACATGTTTGCTTTGATGGAATTTCGATATTTTATTTTTAGGTTAAACAACAGAAATATTTTGATTTAACTCCTAATGTCAGAGCTCGTATGGTAGCAGTTTAGATAACATAAGTAATCTGAAGTTACAGATATAAAAGCAGTCTTCCATTATGTAGATTTTGTCTTTATTGTTAAATGTGTAATAAATAAAAATGTACTTACTTTTTATCACAGACTGACAGATAGCGTGTGAGTAGCTTCATAATTTAGATGAAACACGTATGCGTATTCTAAATAAAAGTATATTACAACTACTAAATATTGTTGTACTTACTGCTTTACCAGAATTCACATGAACTGAAAAATCTAACTTCAATATGACTGGTCATTAAACAAAGACAGGATTAGGAGTAGCTTATACTACTACTATTCAATTACAAAAACCTTTTATAATGTATGTTAATGATCTAGTAAAAGTTAGCATCTTCTGGATATCTTTTGATTTATTATTCGATGTTTGTTTGTCATTTTTAAATTACTCTAAAAAGTAAAACTATTTTTAACGGATTCTATCACGATTTATTTGATCAGTCTCCCTGTGACCATTGCTGCTGAAAAGCAACCAAAACGTCGGGTTCAGTGTAAATAATGAAATAACATCAAATAAATCGCAATAGAATCCGTTAAAAATACTTTTAATTTAATATCGAGTTAGAATAATTAATTTTCAAGGTGGTAGAGGATCGATATCTTTTTAAATGAATATCATAATTTTTTTTTATTGTCTCATAGAACATTGTACATAACATTGATCCCTAGACCCCACACTAGGATTCCCTGTGTCGTGGGGTTCCCATTTCTTTTTCCATAGCTTAAATCGATAATGTAAAACAAATATTTTGTTCTGTAACATTTGAAAAGGTTATTAATTTATTTCGTTTTTCAGGTTAGTTGTAAACTGTCATATTATTATAAAGTAAATCTCTTGTAATAGGAATGCGGTGGGAAATCCGAAGGGATTTCTGCACATAAAAAAGAAAAAAGGTACCGCATCGTAGGGTCAGTCGGGGTGCGAGGGATATGGGTACCTAACATTACACCCCGGCGTCTGTAGACCCGAGACGGCGTGCGGTTTTAGTCGGTTCAAGCCCGACATAACCACCTCCGCTACCCGGCGGGGGGGTATCCGAAGGGATTTCCGCACAAGAAAAAAAAAAGGTACCGCCTCGTGACATTTCGATTACCAGTCTTCCAGTCCTGTTAAATGCCATTAGGTACATATTGGTAAACATTTATGATATAAAAACATTTCGTACTTGGCATATTGTACAAATAGGAGTGAATAAAGTAGTTATGGCCACTATAATTCACAAAAGCAAGGTCGAGTTCTAAAAGGCTCGATAGTAATTTACAGATTTGAGCATCCATTACTGAAGATAGGTACGGTTGACCGTCTGTTAATACCTACTTTCTAGATAAAACATATTACGAAAGGTCATCTTTTAGGAAAACGTTTCGTATCGAAACTTACTGCTATGTTATCCGTTAGTAATCCATATCTATACTTCCGTACTAATATTATAAATGCAAAAGTAACTCTGCCTGTCTGTTACGCTGTAACGGCTTAACCACTAAACCGATTTTGATGAAATTTGGCACAGAGATGGACTAAAGCTTGGGAGAGGACATAGGTGGTAGCGACAAAAGGTTTTTGGTCGCCAAAAAGGGGCTTTAAGGGGTGTATATAGGGGATGTAAATTTGTATGAAAATTCGTCATTTTCGAATATATCGCTATGAACCTTGGTAGGTATTTATTATAAGCACTTGATAATACATAAATATGTTATAGAGGGTTTTTGAAATTTTTGGTCTGTGGGGTGATGAAATAGGGGATGATAGTACGTATGGATAGATAGTCCACACGCGATGACCAACATCTACACGGGCGGAGTCGCGGGAAACAGCTAGTTTATCTGTAAAAGGATTTGGCGCTGAACACCACCCACACAGATATGATCTTCTAATCCTATTAACTGCTTATTGAAGTATTTATGGGGATAGTTCAAATATCCCCATCATTTTACAAATATGAATTCATACGAAAGATTAGATCTATTTATATAACAGATTTGTAGACTCAAGTCCACAAATCCACAACATTATATGATTAAAATAAAACAATGTAGGTCTTATATTATATTATTAGCAGTCGCACCAATAAAAGCCGGATCTTTATCCAAACCAACCAACAGTTGTAGGAGTAAGCGGACTCCGGGCTCCGAGTTGAAGGCCTCGAATAGAACCGCAGACACCGTTTAGGTGATGATGAATGTAGATGTTATAATTAGGTACTCAAAACTCTTCATATTATTGAGCTGAGCGAGCGAAACGAACGAAGCTCTTATACCCGGCATAGCCGTTTGTTGGTGGCTGAACTCCTTCGTAACCACTCGCGCGATCCTTACCAAATTTACCACGGTGATCGTGTGGACACTGAGGAGTGTTTTGAAGCGCGATGGTTCATGTTCGATGTACCATTTAGGAATAATCACCGAAAGGCAGTTTCACGAGCTCGCGGCCTTAGCTAAGCGCGCGAAGTAAGATGTCTTATTTTCAAGTAAGAGTCCTGCTCGCTCAGCTCAATTTATTTCAGTCGCACCCTGCATTGAATTCCTAGTTTTACAGTATCAATTAGATGTTTACAGTTTTTAAAAATATTCAATCAATCAACGGATTTCTGTGTGTAAAATGTTTTCTTTTATGCTACGGTATAGACATAACGGTTGCTCTATACGTGCGGTAACGGTTGATCACTGACCGTTCAATAATTAATTATGTTGTGTTTGTGTGTGAACCTCACCTTTAGTCATCATCACATCAGCCGCCAGACATCCACTGCCGCTGGAGCGTGTTAGTATTTAAAGAAAAAATCCCATTCTTTAGCATTTCTTTACCACGTGTATGGTGTGGTAGTATAGAGTATTCGACTGCAATGTCGGTCAGTTAGAGCTTTCTTTAAAACGAACCATTAAAACGAGCCAAATTTAAGAGATTTGTGGCGCACTGATGAATATTGTGTGATTGTTATTTTAAATTTTTATTTTTTTATTTTTTTTTGTTTTTAAAAGAATATTAGCAACCGAAATTACTAATATTCCCCCTAAGCTAAATTGCGTGTGTTAGGAGTGGTAGAAATTTGATGACACAAATTTGTCACAAAATTCAGCCGGGTAGGTACCATCGTGCAGACGCGAGCGAGGACTCAGGGCTGCACACGCTGGCGGACTGCCCGGCGTGGGAGGTGCCGAGGCGTGACCTCGTGGCAGCCATCGGGGTGGGAGTCCTCTCGCTCGGCAGCTTGATTGCGGCAATGGTGCGGAGCGCGAGCGCGTGGGCCGCCGCCACCTCCTTCTGCGAGCATGTGATGCTCGCGAAGGAGATGGCGGAGCGCGCCCGGGAGAGGTTCAGAACCCTCCCGGCCCGCCGAGCCCGCAACATGCTCGCCTCGCGTCGCAGGCGACTCAGGCGCCGGAGGTCGCTTAACGACCTCCGTCCTCCATGAGCGCAGGCCTGGGGGTGGCAGGTGAGGCCGCCTGTCACCCCAGCAGAAGCAGGCCGGGAAGGTGGGGCGACTAGCGCCCCTCCCCCAAACCGGGGCAAGACGGGGACACCGTGGTTCCCAAACCCGAGGGGGCCATCTCGAAACCGGAGATGGCCCAGGGTCAGTCGGGGTGCGAGGGATATGCTCTATGGGCAACCTTACACCCCGGCGTCTGCAGACCCGAGACGGCGTGCGGTTTTAGAAAAAAAAAAAAAGGTACCATCGTGCACAGGGCCAGTTTCCGAAACTGTGGAAGACGGGGAAACTGGTCCTCATCCGAAAGGAGGGGCACCCGGCGGACTTGCCGTCCGCCTACCGGCCCATAGTGTTGCTCGACGAGGTGTGCAAGCTCTTTGAAAGAGTAATTGCGAAGCGCCTCGTCGAGCACCTCTCAAGAGTGGGGCCGGACCGGCCGTGGATGCCATCATGCGCGTGAGGGTTCTGGCGGAGGATGCAGTAGCCCGGGGTGAGGTGATGTTGGCGGTGTCCCTGGACATCGCCAACGCGTTCAACACCTTGCCCTGGAGTTGCATTAGGGAGGCGCTCGTGTATCACGAAATGCCTCTCTACCTCCGCCGCATAGTCGGGGCGTATTTGACGGAGAGAGCCGTCATCTACCCAACCGTGACCGGTCTCGGTCGGCGTGATATGTTGTGCGGTGTTCCACAGGGATCGGTCCTGGGGCCGCTCCTGTGGATCATCGGATACGACTGGGTGCTTCGCGGTGAGCTCGTAGGCGGTGCCGCCGTCACGTGCTACGCGGACGACACGCTCGTGACGGCGTGCAGGGCGACGTACCGCGAAGCGACCCTTAAGGCCACGACCGCGGTTTCCTAAGTCGTTGAGCGGATCCGGCGGCTGGGTCTCGAGGTGGCTCTGCATAAAACCGAGGCCCTGTTCTTTCATGGGCCTCGGAGCAAGCCACCCGAGGGATCCAGTCTCATCGTGGGAGGAAATCGCATCGGAATCAAGCCCCAAATGAAATATATGGGGCTCGTGCCCCATGGGACGGCCGATGGGACTTCGGAGAGCGCATCCGAAGTCTGGCCCCCAAATTGAAGGGCACAGCTCTCGCTCTGGCGCGGCTGTTGCCCAACATGAGGAGGCCCGATGACTCCTGCAGGAGACTCTACGCGGGGATCGTGCGGTCCATGGCCCTGTATGGGTGCCCAATATGGGCGGAGGCCCTGAAGGCCGGAAGTGTGCGGATGCTGCGTGCTCCGCAGCGAGTGATGGCCATCAGGGTCATCCGCGGGTACCGCACGATCTCCTTCGAGGCGGCGAGTCTCCTTGCCGGAACTCCACCATGGGACCTGGAGGCGAGAGCCCTTTCGCAACTGTACCAGTGGCGAAAGGAGGCGCGGGAGCAGGGACGGAACCCCGAGCATCGAGAAATCGAGGCCGTGCAGTCCCAGCTCCGCCAGGCCATCGTGGTGCAGTGGAAGGAACGACTTGGGTGACCAAGCTCAGGGCACGCCGCAATAGCGGCGGTAAGGCCCATCATGGAGGATTGGCTAGAGAGGCGACACGGAAGCCTCTCGTACCGACTGACGCAGGTGATCTCCGGGAAGGGGTGCTTCGGGGACCACCTGCATCGGATCAGGAAGGAGCCAACGCCTGAGTGTCATCACTGTGACGCGAGCGAGGGCCCTGAGTCCTCGCTCGCGTCACACGCACACGCTGGCGGACTGCCCGGCGTGGGAGGCGCCGAGGCGTGACCTCGTGGCAGCCATCGGGATGGAGTGGAGTCCTCTCGCTCGGCAGCATGATTGCGGCAATGGTGCGGAGCGCGAGCGCGTGGGCCGCCGCCACCTCTTCTGCGAGCATGTAATGCTCGCGAAGGAGATGGCGGAGCGCGCCCGGGAGAGATTTAGAACTCTCCCGGCCCGCCGAGCCTGCAACATGCTCGCCGCGCGTCGCAGGCGACTCAGGCGCCGGAGGTCGCTTAACGACCTCCGTCCTCCATGAGTGCAGGCCTGGGGGTGGCAGGTGAACGGCTTGAACCGACTAAAACCGCACGCCGGCCGTCTCGGGTCTACAGACGCCGGGGTGTAAGGTTGCCCATAGAGCTTATCCCACGCACCCCGACTGACCCTGGGCCATCTCCAGTTTCGAGATGGCCCCCTCGGTTGGGAACCACGGTGTCCCCGTCTTGCCCCGGTTTGGGGGCGGGGCGCTAATAGCCCCATCGTAGTAGGAGGGTACCTACTTGAAAATATTAAATGAGAATTGTTGTCATTTATTTAGCCCGCTAATAAACTTAATGCTAAAAGTTGTTTAAAATATTACTGTCTCTATGTCAGCGTACATTAATTTATTGTAATGAACATAATCCTCATTTCAACTAGTCCAATATTCGTAAGGGCTTGAGGTGAGCTCCTAACTAGTTTGTGACGGTACAAGTTAAAGCTATAATAAATTTGAACAATTTACGAACTTTGTATTCTTTACTAAATTAGATAATTATTCTTCTTGATACACCTAATAAAGATAATCCTCGATGTCCTCAAAGTAGATAATTGAGAAGGTGATATACGCAGAGGATACGGTAGAAACGGGTTGATAGCGGACCAGCTTTCGCCTGATTTCGGCGGCTGAAGTAGTCTGCTGCTTAAGCAGAAGTAATTTTTTTTAATATTTTTTTTTTATATTTAGGACACGTCAATTTGACTTCACCTCGCCTGATGGTTAGCTGAAGGTAAAGTCTCAGGAAAGAGGGTCACCATTACATACACGTACATGTTAACAATGGTGGCACTCAGCTTGACGGCCTCATCAGAAGAGGATTGTCGTCGCAGCACCGCGTGACACCCACCAGTTCCACTAGTGCTGCGACCACAATCCCCCTGCCCGGCTATGCACTTGCTGACCCCTGAACGCAATCAAACCAAAATTGGATTACTATGGAGGGTTTTTCGCAATCGTGCACGGTGGTACCCACCCGGCCGAATTTTGTGACAAAGGAGTTGTCCAGAAATGGTTTTTAATTCTTGAAAAAATCCAGTAGCTATGAACCAAATATTTTTGGATAGACTTCCTAAGGACTTATATTATGATTTATCAAATGGAATTTTAAACTCCTGCAATTTTGAGAAAACAGTTTTTGCTTCGGTATATTTGTTAGGCTGAATACGAACAAAACTTTTGTTACCGGTGCCCAACAAAAAAAAGATAAGTTTGACAATTGTCACCTATGCGTAACATGTGACAGATGGATGACGGTTCTGTTGCATTTGTTGTCTTTTAACAGTTTGTTTTATAATATTTTTTTTAACTTTGGGTATGCTATGAGGAATTGTGAGATTTCTACAAATATAAAGAGAAAATGATAGGCTACGATACGCCATATTCAGACGAAAAGCGTTACCTACTATAGATTTATCTATGTATAAAGTGTTATTATTTAACTACATACGGATATCGTTCACATATAGTGTTTTGAAATTATGAGACTTAAACACCATCATTGTATTCCTCCTATAAAGCTTCTTGGCGTAATAAAACTGTAATATGTTTATGACTTAAATAGCTACAAGCTACTGAAATCAGAGCAGTACCAAAACAATACATGAACTATTGGCTTGCAACAAATGCAAATTAACGACTAATCCTGTAGTAATGATGACCTATTAAGGAGTCCTATTTAGTAATAAGTATATCGTGCACAGCAAACAAAGCATAGATATCTAATATAACATAACATGTGACCTCAAAATATATTTCATATTAAATGAGCCAGACACGTGCTACTTCACAACATTGTGTTGATAATATAAATAAGTAGAAAAATAAACGAAAATCTGTGAATACCGGACTACTATCAACAAAGCGAGTAGACGACAGTGACAGTAGTGAGTGTAGTGACAGTGAAGTGAAAGCCATTATTGCTACTAAAAAAAATTTTTGTAAGTATTGCCATCCTCCAATAAAAATATCTACTACCATAAAATAACCTTTAGTTTTTCTTTTAATGCAGGATTTAAAAATTATTATCTTACTAATTCCCGATTCCTAATTTTGGATACTATATATCAGTGTAATTTGAGCCATATTGGAATTTATTCGGAATAAAAAACCAACGTCCATACAAAAAGTGGACATCTCCTTTGTGTCATCAAATTTCTACCACCAGTAAACCAAATTGTGAACCTACCAGATCAAACAAATTGTGCTAAACTCAAAGTTTGGTCGAGGTTGTCTGTAATTTACCCAGGGGAACCTAATTTGCAAGGGCTTGCCTGTTCCCGGTCATAAACTACTGGGTCTAAACAATGTTAATGATTTTCAATCGGTTCGATTTCGACATGCCTACCTACCTCGTCGCGTAAACGAAGACGTAGCACTCTTAGGAGTTTTACACACAGCTAAAAGGAAGCTGAAGGCAGGTGAAGGAGTATAGTTCAATACATAATTTTATTGAATTTGTGGAAAACCTACACCAAGATAATAAATGAATTTTATATTGGATTAATTCATTCAATAAATATTTTGTTCAAAATCAAGTTCAATCGAACTTTTATTAGATATATATTTCTATACATAAAAGCCTCAATATGCTTTTCGAAAGATATGTTTAAAAAAAAACCGTTCCCGCAGGGGGAACGCACAGGTAGATTTCGTGAAGCAAAAATATTTTTTTGCCCCTCTATGACCTATGCTTCTTCTATGACCCACGCCGAGCGCATTTTTAACATGTTTAATTTTTTTTCTCGAAAATGGTAACTTTTAGCGAAAAACTTTTCAGACGTTTATTTTAGACTTAAAAATGGCCTATCGATTAAAAATGTTTCCGACGGCAAGAATGTTCACCGGCTAGAAGTTATGATTTTTTTCCCGAAAAATTTTGGTTTTTCCCCCCTCCACTTTTAGTTAAAGTTTTAATCTTATAGGTTTATAATTAAAAGTTGTTGGTATTCATGTATACTATGGGATAAAATCAGAACGGTTCGAATATCTTTCATGGAACGTGAAATTTATAGGAAAAACTGATTTCACAAAAAGTGCGGCCCTTAGGCCGGATTCAACCCGTTCACGAACTTAAACTAAGTTTACACCCAAGCAATTTTTGACCGCAGTTTGAAAGCGATCGGGGCAAAAATGCGATCGTGAGAGTGCCGCAAATTTTGGGAAGTGGAACCATACATACACATATATATATATATATATATATATATATATATATATATATATATATATAAACTTTTTGACCAGTGGTCATTTCGGACTCAGGGGGTCATAACTAGACCTCCTATGAAGAATTTTTTTTAAAATTCGACAGTAGTCAAGAAACCAATAGGTAGATCGATTTCATCGAAATCTACCTAAAAGCTTGGTAGTTAATGATATCAATAAAAGTATCTACACAAAAATATAAAGGACTAGGTGTTGCTCGCGGCTTCTCCCGCGCGCATGTGGGTTATCGCGTGTGGACATGCATACGTACTATCATCCCCTATTTCATCCCTCTACAGGTCGTAATTTTAAAAACGCTCTATTGCATATTTGTTTATTATAATACAGTTTAATGGCGATATCTTCGATAATGACGAATTTTTTATACACCCCTTAAAGCCCTTTTTTCGTGGCTATGTCCTCTCCTAAGCTTTAGTCCATCTCTTTGCCAAATTTCATCAAAATCGGTTCAGTGGTTTAGGCGTTACAACGTAACAGACAGACAGTTTTCACATTCATAATATTAGTAAGTACGAATTCATTGGAGTTACCTATAGAAATTGATTGCTGTATCATTTACGCGAATTTTTTTGAAGTGGACTTACAAAGGAAAATGATTTTATTATCTATAAACAGATTCAGCACACCGTTTCGCAGAACTTCTTTTATTCACAAAAATAAAATATTGTACGTACTGTACATCAAATTAATTTCATATTTATAAATAATGTATTTATAAACTTTAGGCTTTCACGGCGTTGCATGTAGAATAAGCTACTTCCGGGCTGTTTGGCCCGTTCTGTTTTACTTGAAAGTGCTTTACACATTTCAATAATTTTTACAAAGTCGGTAAGAAGAGGTAAGTATATAAAAGATCAGAGATTTATAAAGTGCAAAGTTCTTTACTAAAGACCTAAGTCAATAACAGTATATATCAAATAAACATAGGATCACAGATATGTAGAAAAGTTCTGCTACCACACCTGTTGCAATCTTTAGAAGGGGAAGACTTGAGAAGAACTGGGCCTGTAGACAAAGTCACATTCTACTAGTGGAATCGCTTCGAAGCGAACCTTCAAATGTTCAATATGTATGGGAGTGACATTATTTGTTACACGTGACATGTCGACAAATGTTGTCTCTCCCATACATTTCGGTCTTTTGAAGGTTCGCTTCGTTGCGATTCCACTAGTAGAATGTGACTTTGTCTACAGGCCCAGGAAGTCTTTAGAGATATACGTACTTTCTGATATACGTGCCAATGGTCTCACTGCGCGGAATGCCGAAAATCGTGCGTAATGGAAGAGGAAAAATCGAAAAGCGGACACCAGGTGTCATCAGACGCAACCAGAATTAGCGCTCAGATGATGATGATGAATATAATTCATATACCTATTTTTCTTCTGTAGTTTTTTTTTCCGGTGCAAGTATCTAGAATACATAAATTCTTACGAGAAAAGTGATTTAACCTTTTAGTTAGACACCTACTTACCTACTCCAAACAATAAAATGTCGACAAGCCCATCCAAAAAGGAATAAAAACGTAAAAAGCTGTAAAAGTATTACCAGTGTCAGACGGGGTGCGACGGAAATACCTAGTACCTTTTTTTTTTTTCGTGCGGAAATCCCTTCGGATACCCCCCCGCGTGCCAGCGGGGGTGGTTATGTCGGGCTTGAACCGACTAAAACCGCACGCCGACTCGGGTCTACAGACGCCGGAGTACAAAAATAAACAATGTCATACGCATGGCAAACGGAATTAAACGTTCGACACACCCTGATTAGATAGGAGTTTTGTCTGTAAGTGCAGGTTGTTAATGGTACATTTAGCAGCTTTGGTTCTCTTAGACGCACAGATGATACACACAATCCAATCTTACCAAGCAGTTCAGAACAATCAATGAATCACCCTGTTTGCGAATATGGCGTATTTCACTTTACTGAAAGAAAGAAAGAAAGAAAGAAAGAAAGAAAGGTACCTCTTGTGTCAGCCATGTGGTATGGGGAGTCTGGGACCGACTCCGGTCGCCAGCGCTGGCGACCCCGACGCGTTGTTGTTGGGGACTCCTAAAGAAAGGCGCGCGGGGAAACACGGTGCGCGGCCGCCCTGGGCTTGCTTCCACTAGGATGAACTTTCTTCTGCATGTTTTGCGCGCACATTGTCTCGCAAAAAAAGGCGGCAGTATTCCGCACACTCTCGCTGGTGAATATTGCCAGCACCAGGGTCTGCAGCGTGAGGCTTCTCGGTCTGACGGCTGCTTCAAGGACACGGCGCTGCTCCATCCACTCTGGGCACTCTGCCAATGTGTGAAGTGGCGTGTGCACGAAGCAGCCCCGGCAGGGTCGCACTCGGGCGTCAGCTCCCAGCGTATACGATGCAGGAACTCACCGAAACACCCATGTCCGGTGAGCAACTGCGTCAGCCGGTAGGAGAGGCTACCGTGGCGCCTCTCCAGCCATTCCTCCATGACGGGTCTTACCGCCGCAATCGTGGCGTGTCCTCGCCCCCGAAACCCCCTGCATACTAAATTTCATGAAAATCGTTGGAGCCGTTTCCGAGATTCAGATTATTTATATATGTTAACGGCAATCTGTATAATTCAGGTATTCTATAGAATACCTAGGCAATGTATAGAATATCTAGAAACATTATGAATATTATTGTTTATTACATACTTTAGCTAGGAAATGTGGGCATTGTAGGGAGTACCTGATTTCCACCGGCGATGTGTAAAATAAATAGATATTGGTCTATATTTATCAACGCCGCCGGAGCAAGCGAAGCGAGCTCGTGGACACCGATAGATATAGGATAGAAGGGTTTGTGAAAAACCCTTCGTGTTAGGTTACTTGTGATAATGCACAAAGAAATAGGAGCCCCGCAACAGACAGGCTCCGTCGATATCTCTAATTGTTCATAAGATCCCCGAAAGATTACGCAATAAGCTCAATAGACGCTCCGCGCGTCCTCCCACCTTCTCCGCACTCAGCGACTTTTACATATATTATCAGCTGCGCATTCGGTAATGTATAAAATACCTAGGCAAAGTAATTTTTCATATATTACTTACACGTTTTAGGTATTCTATACATTACCTAGGTATTTTATAGAATACCGGAGTATACAGATTGCCAGTAGCATATACATATATACAAAAATTGCTCATTTAAACATATTGGATGTGGAATTTTCAGAACACACATTTGGACCACCCTTTACAAAACATGTAGGTACATCGCAGCTCCTGTGCGAATGTGCTACACTAGGTAATATGTCTTAGTTGAATGTCTTATCTGATTTATGGTAATATATGTTCATTGTGAATGTTTTTTCCGACGACGATAGCATCTGTGATCTGAGTCGTAGTCATTACTCGCCTTGGAACATAAGATTCATTGGTGTCAATTTTTCATGCGACCTCGCAAAGATCAACCTGATCTCATTAATCAGGATCGTGGTGAATTCGTGAAGGAGATTTTACATGGGTGAGCGGTTTTTTGCGGACTAGTTTTCAGTGTTGTGTGAGAATTCGTAATTTTCTATGTAACTGTAGATGTATATGTATGTATATGTAGTGAACAAGGTATTATCCGCTAAAATAATGAACCATCGCGTCATAATTTTGAATACATTACTGGAGTTCTGTTATCAATCCTCGAAAACAAATAGGTACGTGCTGTCTGAATTTCTGAACTGTTCTTGAGTGTTATAGTTACGATTACACAGTGGAAAAGTCATCTCGTCTCCTATTTAAAAACTAAGTTGTTATACCTACTTATATATCTTAGTGTACCAGACAGATATTATCCTGTTTGAACGTTGATGAATGAATGTATACCATCTAGGGATCCAATAAAACACACTTAAAACAATTTCGAAAAAAACCTGATTATAAAGCTACCTAACAGATACAATTATGAATTTACATGTGTAAAAATCATATATGTGTGTGAATATATTTTCACACACATATGATTTTTAGGGTTCCGTAGCCAAATGGTTTAAAACGGAACCCTTATAGGTAGATTCGTCATGTCTGTCTGTCTGTCCCTCCGTATGTCACAGCCACTTTTCCGAAACTATAAGAACTATGCTGTTGAAACATGGTAAGTAGATGTATTCTGTGAACCGCATTAAGATTTTCACACAAAAAGGAAAAATAGCAATAAATTTTGGGGGTTCCCCATACTTTACTGAAACTCAAAAAAAATTTTTCATCGATCCCATACCTATGGATAGATATTCAAAAATGATATTGAGGTTTCTTAAATATTTTTTTTCTAAACTGAATAGTATGCGCGACCGACACTTCCAAAGTGGTAAAATGTGTGTCCCCCTCCCCTCTGTAACTACTAAAATAAGAGAATGATAAAACTAAAAAAAATATATGATGTACATTACCATGTAAACTTCCACTGAAAATTGGTTTGAACGAGATCTAGTAAGTAATTTTTTTTATTACGTCATAAATCGTAAACCGCAATTTAACTTTCATTGAATCAACTTTTGCTTTTGCAACAAATTTTGCTTGCTGCTACGGAACTCTTCATGGGCGAGTCCGACTCGCACTTGGCCGGTTTTTTTATAAAACGAATTTCTACGTAATGAAGATTATTATGAAAAAAGTATAAACTTAAACATCCAAAATAATGTGTATCCTTTAGCCTCTTGTAAATACATTTCTTGTTTCGTAGAAGGCACTCTAGTGCTGAACGATAAGCTGAGATTCGTCAGTATAGTACGAGTGCACATAAATTATTTCTGTAAACACGACCGACTGCTGGATAAATTGCACGCTTAAAAATGCTATCCCTCTTTAGCCACTTCATGAATTTGCTGTGGCCAACCGAGAGCGAACCTTTAAAAGATAAATAATTTAAGAAAATCCTGCTTGAGCTTATTTATCTCCACCATCTGCTAAATTGGCAGATGGTGGCAAATTGACTCATACGTGTAATGCTTTTAAGTGCGCTATAAGATAATAAATATTTCATGTGTCACATCGATTGTGGTGATAGAGGCGAGAATACGAGTAACCATTATTTCCACATTTCTGAAGCTAAATAAATTCGTCAGTTGTAAATTTTCGTCGCGGTATTCCGGTATTTCGCATTGGACTATGTGGGTACTGGTTTTTGTATACGTGAGCCTTTAAATGTACTTTTAGTAAAATTTGGCTTAAGCCGAGCTAAGTGTTTTATATATGATACATTTGCCGCCATTCATGAATATTTTATTAGAATATGTTTTCTTTAGGCTGCTTGCTCATTCAATGAACCTGGACCATTTATATCTCAGTACAATGAGAGTACAATCTTTATGGATGTATCTATTGTTATTTTTTATATTTAAGCTACGAATCTCTGCCCTAAGTTGATAGCACTATAGCGTTTAATCCTGGCCAGTCTCCAAAACCGTGACCTTGTCAATATTGGCAGTTCATGCGTGATCACGTATCCACTGTTTATGAAAACAATTTGCATACAAATATCTATGAAAGATAGGTCTAAATGGATATTGCAGAAGGCTACACTACATTTATTTAATCCTAAGTTGATGTTTCTCATAACGCGACAACACTTTGAAACTAGAAGCGTTTGTTTATCCACTGACAATGCGCGGCTATGCTATATTCGTCAACTTGACTGGAAAATTGATATTTAGTGTCAACGTTATCCCGGTTTCCATTTCACGCTCCGTTTCATCGCACAATTGCTTCATAAAAGGCACTATGTTCTGTTAACAATTCTAGGTCAACCGGAAGTACCCTATAGGTTTTGGGTTGAAAAACTATATGGTAGCTCCCGTTGACCAATCACGAAATTCGGCAAAAAGCAAATAAAGTAAATTTCAAAAATTAAAAATGTAGAAAATAAGGTACATTTTGGTACTTACAAGTTTTCGCGAAAATCTGAATTTGACTATATCTTCACACTTAAAATTTAGCCACCAATAAAAATTATACTTATTTTATTATGGCGGTAAGTACGGAACCCTCGGCGCACGAGTTCGACTCGATTTTTTTAAATTGAAGCCATTTTCAAAGTAATCCTGATTACTTTGACAATGGCTTCAATTAAAAAACATCGGAACGACCTTTCGTAGAGTCTCACTTTTTCCGTTAAGAACTGGGTGAATTCTACTATACACTATATCTTAATAATAGACTTTAATTAGCTGTATATAATATGGGAAGAGGAAGGCCTAAGAAAAGATAGACGAACTTTGTGAAAGATGATATGGCCGGGGAGTGGGTAAAAGCTGGGATGACTGCAACCAGAGATGACCCGATGAGCCGACTGCAAGTAAACATAGGATAAGGACACGAAGATGATGCTGATGATTAAACACATTACCCAGGGTAGGAGGTAATAGCTCTGGCAGCTATTACCTCCTGCCCTGGGTAATGTGGGTTCGTAAGTCACAGTAACCTCCTCCCATCATGTGGGCCGTTATGCTTTCAATATCTTATTAAAATATGTGATTTCTCACTATTTAGTCTTCATTGAGCAATTAATTTAGCTCTTGTTGAAATATAAAGAAAATATACAGCTAAGTGGTGTTAACTTTGCAAATGCGCCAAATAATAGTAGTAGTCTGTTTCTGAAACCAGTAACGGATGTAGAAGTGATACAAACTATATTTTCTTTAAATAACACAAAATCCGTTGGCTATGATGGCATCTCCACACACATACTAAAACAATGCGTGAGTCTAGTCTATCCCGTATTGAAATATCTATTAAATTTATCACTTACCGAAGGAATCTTTCCGGATAGACTCAAGCTATCTTTAGTTAAGCCATTACATAAAAAGAAAAGTAAAAAAGATATTAACAACTATCGGCCCATTACACTCATACCTTTTTTTTTTTTTTTTTTATCGTGCGGAAATCCTTTCGGATACCCCCCCGCCGGCCAGCGGGGGCGGTTATGTCGGACTTGCACCGACTAAAACCGCACACCGTCTCGGGTCTTCAGACGCCGGGGTGTAAGGTTACCCATAGAGCATATCCCTCGCACCCCGGCTGACCCTGGGCTATCTCACCACTAACAGCATCGCTCATCCTGTCTCCTCTGAAATCAGAGGAGTACGGAGAGCGATGTGTTCCCGCCACGTTGGGTATTGGCCGACGATCAATGCCAACCCTATGAAGGGGTGAAGGGGAAGCCATTGACCGCCGCCCAGGGTGTACCGGCCGCTCTGATTCCGTTCCCCCCGGACTGCAGCGGGATCGGAATCGGAGCGACACTCGAGGAGGTTACCCAACACACACCCCGCATTACACTCATACCTATCATCGCAAAAGTATTCGAGAAAGTAATGCATTTCTAGATAAATTTAATATACTTAGCAAGGTGCAACATGGTTTTCAGAAAAAAATCAACTACTTTAGCAGCATACAAATTAGTTCAAAAAGTGGTAGATTCTATTGATAAGCGAGTGCCTGTGTCCGTTGTCTTTTTCGATATGACCAAGGCCTTTGACTTTGTGGACCATAGCTTATTAATAAAAAAATGTGAAACATATGGCATCAGAGGTCCGGCCCTGGACTGGGTACGGAGCTATCTTGACAATAGGAAACAGTTTGTGGAAATGAAAAGTTTAAACGAAGCACTTGTATGCACATCGTATAGATCCAAACATCGCGTAAATAAGTCTGGTGTACCACAGGGTAGCATTTTAGGACCATTGTTGTTCTTGTTCTACATTAATGACCTCCCATCCATTACTGTGCATCAGTGCATCTTGTTTGCTGATGATATTCCAATTATAATTTCTAATAATGATACAAAGGATAATTATGAGGACATACTTAATAAAGAAATAGAATCTATTTTAAAATGGTTGGAAAATAATAATCTCCATGCAAATATATCAAAGACAAAATATATTCAATTTACCAATTACAATAATAATAATACTAATACTAATAACTATAAATTGACATGTCATAATGAAAGAATAGAATCCGTAAATGATACAATTTTTTTGGATATAACAATTGATAACCACTGTAACTGGAAAGCACATGTCGCTAGAACATGTAAGAAACTTAATCGATTTGTCTTTGCACTTAAGAAACTTAGACGTGTCTCAGGGCAGAAGACAGCTATTACTGCATATTACGGATATGTCGCCCCGGTTTTGAGGTATGGTCTTATTCTCTAGGGAAATTCTACCAATGTAAACGCAGCATTCTTAATACAAAAGAAATGCATAAGGGCTATCTGTGGCGTAAGTCCACTTACATCATGCAAACATCTCTTTAGGAAACTTAAAGTGCTGACATTGACGTGTATGTATATCTATCAGATAGGTTGCTTCGTGCGTGATCATGGCTCTCTATTTAAAACATTTAGTGAAGAGATTAACTCTAGAGTAAAAAACAGAGATCCATCAAGGTTGATTCTTCCAATCCGAAATACAGCCCTATGTCACAAAAATTGCTTTATTATGACTATAAAGATCTACAATCATTTACCTAAATGTATAAGAGAGTTGCCCACACGACAATTCAAGTCGAAATTATATAAGTGGCTCATTGAAAAATGTTTTTTATAGTGTGAATGAATTTATTAAACCATGAATGATACATATACTTCGTTGGGGTCCTCGGTCTGATAGTGATATGTATTGTAAACATTGTTATAAAAAGTGTCAACTCTTAAATCTATCAGATAAAGCGGATTGTTAATGCTGTCAATTATTGCCAGACAGCAATGTACAAATTTGTGTGTCGGGTATATTGCTCGTCAATCCGGCGCAGTATGTGGAACCAAATTATAATATTCTACCATCACATTTCTATGTATGTACCATACTTCAAGCAAATAAATTTCATTTCCTTGTAATTGTTATTTGGTATAGTGATTGAATTCTTTAACGATTTTATTACACATACGTGGGACACTCAGAAAGTTTTGCGAAAATAAAAAAAAGTGTTCTATAGGTAAATATTTTTTATTAAATCTTTTCAAAGTACTCTCCACCAGCCTCTATACAAAGTTTCATGCTTTTGAACCAGTTTTCAAAACACTTTTTCCAATCCGCCGCAGATACCTCGTTTACAGCCTGCTCAAACGTTGACAGCGCGACCTGTCCAAAAATAAACTACTATTTTAAATGTGAAGTTTCGTGAACAAAGTTGTGGGGAACGGATAGTATAAAATAAAATTTATACGATAAACTGTAGCTACTTTCCAAAAATAAACTTAATTTACCTACTTATAGCGTAACAGACGAAATGGTGAACCATTAGCAGTAGAAATTTAAGCTTATTTGAATGCCTTTATAACCTAAATTCCTAGGGCGATTTGAGTAGGTACAGTTTGCTTTTAATCGTAGACAAAATAATGAAAACAACGAATTACCATAACAATATTAAGGTTCAAAGGTTAGAGCAAGGAGTAAATATATAATGCAGCCGCTGACTTTATAAGTACATCCTACAGAAAACCGTCATTATACCTACCGCAACTAGTTGTTTCCCACAGTTTCGCCCGCTTAAGATAATGTCAAGTAATGATAAATTTTCACATAAAATAATGTTATGGTTTGATTTTTACAAACCGAAATCCGTAGGCCAGAATATTGTTTAAAAGAGTACACAATTATTATATCTCTTGTATAAAACACGATTACAAGTTGTGTAAACACTGTCTTGTGTACTTTGTGTAAACTAAAATAATATTTTTATTCTGTTATTTAGTAGTTCGAAAACAATAGGAAATCGTGCAAACAGTGTAAGTTTCAAAGCAGATAATGGATACGAAATGCCTAACATTAGCCGGTCACGGAATCTGTTACATGGCGATATAAAAACTTTTCCTTTTGTTCAGAACCTATTATTTACTTGAATGTCTGCACGGGAACGGAATGAAAGAATTATTTTTTACGTTAGAACGATTATTAGTATTGCTATAATATTATTAATGTTTTCAGATCGTTATTAACCTTATGAGGCAGTGCAGAAGGAATGAGTTTGAATATTTGTTGAAACAATTCAGACTTTGTATCCTTCTGGCGCATACTCACGTAGTTAATACATCCGTAGGTATTGTTAGGAGAGCATGCTGAACCGTTTCTATGACGTGACGGTGCATTTTTATTATATTAGCTGCGGTTTTGTATAACGAATCTGTTTAATTAAATTAGGAATATAGGCGCCTATTGTTATGAAAAAAGAAAATTGTTTAATTTCCTCCCTCAAACCGAAGCCAACGCAAAATTAATAATGTACCTACTCGGTAAATCGACTCATGATCAAAAAGTTAAGTATGCATGAACATATATAAAAAACAGACGAATAAAAAACAGACGAATACTTACTTACAGACGAATTTGAGAATGACTTCTCTTTATTACAAACTTTTATTTAACTTGCATTATATATATGTGCGAGCTGATGCCCGTGGATGCGCCCGCGTGGATGTCTGTTATCGCGACCAAAATTAATCAGATCTCGTCCATTTCTGGTCATATCGCCGGTTCTACTCCACCAATTGCAATCAAACATTCGGCAGCTTTTAATTATAATAGCGTATTCACAAACATTAATTTAATTTCAAATATATGTATTGCAACAGAAAGCTTTTTTTTCATAAAGATCTCGGAGGAAGTTCGACGAATTTCATAAAACCTTATTTCCCCATGGAACCTGCGCTCTATTACACTTGCGATATTGCATTATACCTACAGCACAATGAAACACTTTATTTTCATCACTACCTGTTGCCCGCGGCTCCGCCCGCGTGGAATTCTGATCCTGTTTCCGCTACCCACGGGAACCTATTACCGGGATAAAAGTAGCCTATGTATTTTTTTATTATTTCCAACGGGGACGCCGGTGACCTGGCGGGTGATCAACCTTACCTTAGTGGGTCATTTCACCCATTTCCCCTGATCCTCCCTTTTGGGGAGGATATGGTTACCCGGCAATCACGGCGTTCCGTCGAACCTACCTGTATCCTTGCAAAATCTTACGATCTGGTCCACCTTCAGATCCTCCAGGTTTTCTGTGTCCAGTGTATCCAACCCCATTGTCTCCCATCTTATCAGTGAGTACATGGGGCATTCGGCGAGCAGGTGGAAACTGGTATCGTCACCATCCATGCACTCTGGGCATTTGGGGTCGGTTTTCACGCCTATCAGTGTCAGGTGCCTGTTCAGTCGGCTGTGTCCTGTTAGCACTTCTATGACGAGCCTCATGCTTACTCTGGAGAGTTTTATCAGTTGGCTCGTTCTTTTTTTGTCTATGCCTTTTATGAATATCTTCGACTGTCTCATGCCTGTCGATGATCTCCATCTCCGGTTGGTCTCTGCTTCAATGCTTCGGCTGATTACTCCCTTGGTTATTTTATGGGATATTTTATCATCAGCCCCTTTCCTGGCCAGTTCATCTGCTAGTTCGTTGCCTGTGTTGCCCTCGTGTCCGGGTACCCAGGCAATCGTCACATCAGCTGTTCTGGATAGCCTTTCCAATAACTTTTTGCACTCTTTGACAACTGCTGATGTTGTCTCTACTTTTCCAAGTGCCTTCAGCGCTGCCTGGCTGTCGCTGTAGATGGTGACTTTTCCTGTGTTATTTAGGTGGCCTGCCATTTCCGCGCATTCCATGATAGCGAAGATTTCTGCTTGGAAGACACTTGCAAACTTTCCTAGGGGTATTGACCTATTTATCTCTGTACCGTCTGCGCACTTGATGTGTACTCCTGAGCCAGAGAGCTTTGTTGTCTCCTTCCTGGAGCCGTCTGTGCCATTGGTGTTCATCTGCCAGTCGTCTCTCGGTCCTATGTGTATTCTATATTTCTTTTCAAATGTCCTTTCTTTCCTTATCAGATCGTTGTTTGAAAAGATCATTGATAGTCTTTCTTCGTAGTCTTGACTGATCGTGGCATGGCCCTCATCTAGTGTGTTGCCAGTCCATAGACCAGTGCTTTTCAGTTTGAACCACTGTTCAATCGCTCTCTTTTTCGTTTCCAAGTCTAAGGGGTTTAGGCCTAGTATAATCTCGAGCGCGGCCGTGGGTGTTGTCCTCATCGCGCCGGTGGTCATCAGGGCCGCCAGTCTTTGAACTTTTTCTAGTTCTTGTTTATTTCTTCCTACGTTGGCTTTATGCCACCATACTAGGGCGCCATGTAGGATTCTCGGCATGATGATTGCCTTGTAGATCCAGAGTACTGTGGCTGGCTTTATTCCCCAGCTTCTTCCTATTGCACTTTTACATTGCATCATGGCCATTTTCGCCTTCGAGCATGTGTTGCTTATGTGAGCCTTGAAGGTTAGCTTGTTGTCCAGTGTGACTTCCAGATATTTGACTTCCTTCACTATTTCCAAGTCAAGGTTATCTAGTCGTACCGGTTCAGCACTTCCGATTTTCCTTTTGTTGGTGAAAAGAACTAGTTTGGTTTTGTCAGGATTGAGATTAAGGCCTTTGCTCCTGCACCATCCTAGTGCTTCTTTCAAACCTCTGTTCATGATGTTGCACATGACACTAAGACTTTGCCTGTGATTAGGAGCACACCGTCATCAGAGTATACCTGTGTGTATATGTGCATCCTGTTTATCTTATTAACTAACTCGTCTATTAGCAGGCACCACAATAGTGGCGATAGGCATCCACCTTGAGGGAAGCCTCTCCTGGCTATCACCGTACGCTTTGTTCCTGCTATCTCTGCTTGTATCAGTCGGTGTTTTAGCATGTTTTTCACCCATTCTGATATGTCTTTGTCTATGCCTTCGCTATTTAGGGTGTTCTCTATTGAGGCCGGGGTTGCCCTCGAAATCGAAGAAGCAGCCCAGTGCATATTCTTTGTTGCTCATGGATCTTTGCACTTTGTTTACCAAGTTATGGAGTGCGGTCTCAGTTGACTTGCCTTCCATGTATGCATGTTGGTTATGGTGAAGTGGAGATCCGCTTTTGACTATTTGTTCTCTAATTATTCTGTCTAGTATTTTCTCTAGTATCTTGAGTAAGAATGAGGAAAGACTAATACATCTAAAGGCTTTAGCCTCTTGGTACGTAGCCTTGCCAGGTTTAGGTATAAAGACCGCTCTTACTTCTCTCCATTTCTTTGGGATGTATTTCATTCTGATGCTGCTATTGTATAGAGCCAGAAGATCGTCACTAATGTACTTAATTGCTATTTGTAGCATTTTTGGGAAGATCTCGTCCGGTCCAGCAACTTTGTAGGGCTGGAATGACCGGACACTCCACGTTATGTGCTCTTTTGTGATTAGTGCCTTCTCCACCGTCTCCACTCTGGGATTCGTATCAGTTGGCGTTTCATCACCTATGTATTCTTCACTTTCTGGAAAGTGTGTTTCCATCATCACTTCTAGTATCTTTTCCGGGTCGGTTATTAGTTCGTCTCCGCTCGTTCCTAGTTTGCAGGTATTGGTTTTAGAGAACATTTTTACCAGACGTGCTGCGTCAGGGTATTTCTCTACTCCTTCGCAGAAAGCTTTCCAGCTATTCCTGTTCTCTCTTCTGCATTCTTTTTTGAATATGTTTCTTTCTCTCTTATATATGAGCCAGCTTTCCTCATCGCCCTTTTTTAGGGCCTTTCTGAGAGCTCGTCTGGTCATTTTCCTTTACTTCTCTAGTGCCCTTGTCCACCAGGGTTGTCCTTTGCCTGGTTTGATCTCTTTGAGTGGGCATGCCCTGTGGTATGCTTCTCTCAGAGCTTCGTCCAGTCTGTTGGCTTCTCTTTCAATCTCTCCGGTGTCTTTTAGCGAGGTGTGGTTGCCTGGGCTCCATTTCTCAATATGGTGTACATATGTGTTCCAGTCGGTTTTCCTCGCGTTTCTGTGATCCGATTTTGAGTCGCTTTCGTCTACTTTCCAGTCTGTTATGTGCCTGCTTATCCTTTCTGTGGCAATTGTAATATCCAGTACTTCTCTTCTAGTTTTGGTAACGAATGTTGGCGTGTTGCCTTCATTTATTATGTCAAAACCTGTAGCGCTAATAAAATCCAATAGTAAGTCACCTTTTTATTGCAGTCCGTGCTGCCCCACACCACGTGGTGGGCGTTTGGCATCACAACCTAGAATAATCGGAATGTTCTTACCTTGGTATTTTCTTGTTATGTCTTCCATTTCTTGTGATGGTGGTTTGAAGTCTGCCTCGCTGGGTATATATGCGGAGACTAAAAGCACCCTCTCTTTGTTGCCTGTGTATTGTCACTGTGGCGCTAGCAAGGTCACTGTAACAATCTGTCTTTCATCAAATCATAGCGTCGCGGCAGTGGTGTAGATTTACTTGAACTATTCTTATTTTTTGTGTGTGTGTTTGTGGTGTGTTATTGTATTTGTGCATGTATAGTGTTATTGTGCCTGTGTGTCTATGAGTGTTAATGCTCCCTCCCTATTCTTCGTCACGTTGGACGGTTGGTGGACTCTTGCCCAGCCAAGACGGTTGCAATAATGCAACGCTTGGTGGGGGAGTCCGGTCACTCCGTGTCGTAGGGAGGGGGTGTGCTGTGTGTTGTTCTGGGCGTATCTGTTGGTGGGGCGTTTGGTTTGCGGTCGTCACCCCCTTTGAGGCTCTCGTCCGCGCCCCATCTTCCCCTCCTTCAGGCCCAGAGCTGTGTGTGTCTTGCGCCTGTTGTGTGCTGCTTGGGATCGAGCGCTGTTGATGCGGCCTGCCTTCCACAGTGGTTCCCCTCTGCGGGGCTGTGGACTGAACATTACTACCGCATTCGACAGGTTCTTCTCCCGATGTCTTTGTGTGGAGGTTGGTCGGATGTACTTGGCATGTACACTTTTCTGGAGCTTGAGTTGGTCCTTTTCCCAGGACCCGGGCATACACCTGTGTGGCTTGATAACTAAGCCACACGTGAGCTTTCGTGACTTCCTCGGGGACTCCCACCACAAGTCGTACTCCCAGAGGCAGTACTTCCTTGCGGATGAGAGTCCACTCCGATAACTTAAGTTCCTCCCTGTAGCTGTTCTGGATCTTGATTAGATCCAGTGGGTCGATGCGTCGGCCTCCGGTGCTACCAGGGAGCCAGATGGATAACTTGTGAATGTCTAGCTTTCTGGGCTTTAACGGGACGCCGTTCCACTCACCAAAGTCGCAGTTCAGAAGCCAGGACATCGCTTCCTCGGTGTTCGGGCTCACGAGGAAATATCCCTCGGCTACTAGCCCCGATGCCGCGAATGATAGGCTTCTGCCACTTACCCCGTCTAAGGCAGCTTCCTCGATCGACTAACCTAGTTCTTATTTCAGCGGCCGTAGCATCGTCCATCGCCGCGCCGTCTCCCCGGTGAATATTGATTGAGAGAGCACTTTGGCCCGTATTGGGCCGCCGTGGTCCCACGCTCCGTGGGGCCAGTTGTGGTTTTGGACGCTTCGGTGGACGCAGCTGCGTTCGCTCCTCAGGGTCTGTGCCCTGCCTTTTCATTTTTGGTGCTCTTGGCCTGCTGACCTCTCCGCTTGGTGTAGTCGTCTCCCTACTGGTTGACGCACAGGGATTGGTTTTGCTGGTCCCTACCTGTTCCTTTTGCCGGCGCGTTCTCTCCCTCCTCCTTTTGGATCTGGTGATCCACGCGCCTTCTGCCTGCTGGTAGCTTGTTTCCCCGATGGTCATATTTATGAGGCCGTCTCCGAGAGATTCCGAGATGGATCTCACGTGTCGGCCGGGGGTCTCGTCGGTGCTTTTTGTTTTGTTAGTTTGCGCTAATGTGCCTATGCCCTATGTGTTATTCCGGACTATAGTCTATCCTTGTAACCAAATTTCAGTCAGATCCGTTCAGCCGTTTTTGCATGAAAGAGCAACAAACATCCATCCATCCATACTTACAAACTTTCGCGTTTATAATATTAGTAGGATAGTATGTCTAAGTACGTACCTATGTAGACTGGGTCTCTACAAGTGAAAAGTGTATAAGTATGTTCTAAGCAAGCGTATTTCATCATAGAGCACAATCGCATAACATCAGGTAGATTCTTCAAACCACTCACGGAAGTTATTAATTTAATTTGTATCTTGCTCTAACCCACTCACATCTATCGTATAATATGAAGTACTACTTGTCTTTTGAGATAGTAGATGGTAATCAGGCCATACCGCGCACTTCTACCTTTCCTTCGGATACCCCCCCGCCGGCCAGCGGGGGCGGTTATGTCGGGCTTGCACCGACTAAAACCGCACGCCGTCTCGGGTCTTCAGACGCCGGGGTGTAAGGTTACCCATAGAGCATATCCCTCGCACCCCGGCTGACCCTGGGCCATCTCACCACTAACAGCATCGCTCATCCTGTCTCCTCTGAAAGCAGAGGAGTACGGAGAGCGATGTGTTCCCGCCACGTTGGGTATTGGCCGACGATCAATGCGATATTCAATGTGCTAAGTAATATGTAAATACCAAATACAAGTGTGTTGAGCACGTCATTAAAATGAGTGATGCTTAACACTCTTCTCTCGAAGATATGATATATATTTCGAAGTGACATAAAAAAATTATTATGATTTTTCAATTAAAATTACGCTTGCTACTGTATAATCCAACAGCAATAGAAGATAGCGGTAGACGTATTCAGGTAACGTCTTTGGATATTGTACTGATCTTAGAACAGGAAAATTGTAAATAACATGTGCTCTTCGGAGGATATGTTTTTATTCCAAAGTTCTTAACAAGTATACAGCCGATCCGATGGGGAGCTACGAAAGATATTTCTATATGCATAGATATGCAATACTAGAGTACGTAGTCACTTGCGCGTTTCCAATCCTATAAAAACATAGTGATATAGTTGAACTTGAACTTGTTGTCTTGGGAAATTCATAGCAGGCATTTCAAAATATGTGAGATCATTATTACAATTATCACAATTTTCATACAGATAGCCTATATATAAAGTAAGTAGGATCAATAGTTCTCCTCCCCTTTACTGCAATGCCTTAAAACAAAGGTGTTCGACCAGTGCGTCCTGCCTGTCATGACTTACGGTGCCGAAACGTGGACATTGACAGTGAGGCTTGTCCACGACTTAAAAGTCGCGCAGCGGGCTATGGAGCGAGCTATGCTTGGGGTTTCTTTGAAGGATAAAATTCGAAATGAGGCCATCCGACAAAGAACCAAAGTCACCGACATAGCTCGCAGAATAAGCAAGCTGAAGTGGCAATGGGCTGGCCACATCTGCCGAAGGACCGATGGCCGATGGAGCAAACGAGTCCTAGAGTGGAGACCACGAATCGGTAAACGGAAGGTGGGACGTCCCCCAGCAAGATGGACGGACGACCTGAAAAAGGTAGCTGGGATAGACTGGATGCGCAAGGCGGAGGATCGGGTGCTATGGCGTAAAATGGGAAAGGCCTATGTCCAGCAGTGGACTGCAATAGGCTAATTGATTGATTGAGGATCAATAGTGAAAAAAAGTTGAGTATCTTCAAACAAATGCGAGTCGGACTCGCGCACGAAGGGTTCCGTACCATCATCTATACAATGGGAGCCCCCTTTCTTTTTTTAATTTACCTATTGATTCAATCACAACTAAGTAAATCTAGTGGGGCGGAAATCACACAGTGATTGTCAAACTTCGGGCCACACTTAGAATCACATTTTTGTTGCAGTATTTTTATTCAAAATTACAGACCTTAGGCTTTATGCATATTATTCGACGCGTCTTTATATATTGAGCAATAAATATGAAGAAAATGAAATCAAATCAAACATCTTCGACGTCAAAAACAAAAAAAAAAGATTTTTTAGCGACAATTTGTATGGTAGGTACCCGAAATCTTGAACGTACAAACCCCAAAATCTAATCAATTCTTCCCATTAACTAAACAAGATGATTGGCGAAAGAATGTTTTAAATCGGATAAGTGGTTCTTGAGTTATTGCGTAAACAGACATCCAGACCAACAGACAGACCGACACAAAATTTTTTTTTGCTTAATTAGACTTAGAATCATGTGAAACGTCGAGAAAAGTGATAAAAAGTGGGTGTAAGATTTTGATTTTTTTTTGCGTGATTTTAAGACTTCGGTGTCCACCTGGTTGGTGGCCCGAAGTAATATTCTACGAATATTTCAAGCGTCTACCTGTTGCCGTTATATCGTGCAAAAAACAGCAAAATAAAAATACACGTTTCTTGTATGGGCGCCCGTTTTAATTATTTTTTCCTAGTATTTGTTGATATTAGCGGCAATTGAAATACATCATCTGTAAAAAATTTAACTATCTAGCTATCACGGTTTCTGAGATACAGCTCGGTGACAGACGAACGGACGGATAGCGCAGCCATAGTAATAGGGTCCTGTTTTATCCTTTGGGTAAGGCAACCCTAAAAATCGACTGCGAAGAACTACATAATTAACATTAAATTCATGAAAGTTTAATATTAGTGATGTCACAGACTTGAAACAATTTAACATCTCTGAGTGTCCGATTGTTGGCCATTACTGTCACGATGCTTCCAAGATGCTTCAGAATCTTTAATGAAACTTCGATGTAGGTTAGATAGAATTAAGAATTCCATTTTTGTACTCTTTTCGGAAGTCTCTAACACAAGCTAAATAGTATTTCATCAAAAAGTTAAATACATTTGCTGTTCTTCTACATTCATTCTGAGTTAGAGTTGTTTAGTGAAACCGATTAACAGAAGGGTATTTGTTTGATTCTTAACCAAACATTCCATAACGCACTGATATGCTGCAACCGATATAATTTGACAGTCATACTCTGCTGACAAAAAATACATCACGCTTAAGCCCCTAAGCAGAAGATAGACGTGTACCTTTTTTTTTTCGTGCGGTAATCCCTTCGGAACCCCCCCGCCGGCCAGCGGGGGCGGTTATGTCGGGCTTGAACCGACTAAAACCGCACGCCGTCTCGGGTCTTCAGACGCCGGGTGTAAGGTTGCCCATAGAGCATATCCCTCGCACCCCGACTGACCCTGGGCCATCTCCGGTTTCGAGATGGCCCCCTCGGGTTTGGAAACCACGGTGTCCCCGTCTTGCCCCGGTTTGGGGGAGGGGCGCTAGTCGCCCCACCGTCCCGGCCTGCTTCTGCTGGGGTGACAGGCGGCCTCACCTGCCACCCCCAGGCCTGCGCTCATGGAGGACGGAGGTCGTTAAGCGAGAAAGACGTGTATCTATTAATATACATTCCCATTTCGCCAGCTATTTCTTGTGTTCTTAACTATACACTTTTTCTTGACTCCGAACTGTTACAGAGATATTTGTAACCGAGAAACTCTATGACACTCGTTGCTCGATCAGGAAATCAAGCTTGCGACCTCATGGCCAGAAGTGAAAAATACATAACTCGCCTGTCGCTATTAAAAATGTAGGATCTGCAAAACAGTCATTTTACAGAAGAGCGT
Source organism: Cybosia mesomella (assembly GCA_946251805.1). Lineage (NCBI taxonomy): Eukaryota > Metazoa > Arthropoda > Insecta > Lepidoptera > Erebidae > Cybosia > Cybosia mesomella. The sequence goes on from OX276406.1 coordinate 11,210,064, forward strand.
GTCAAAGTTTAAAATTCGTATATGTTTTTAATATATGAGTTAGAATTACAAAAATATATGTTTAAGAGCTTATGTACATGGTAATGAAGTAGGTTTTTTTCTTTTCTAAATATGCGACTAAATAAGTCACTAATTATTCTGTAGTTTTTTTGGATGAGGTACTACCAACATGGGGTGTGTGTTGGGTAACCTCCTCGAGTGTCGCTCCGATTCCGACCCCGCTGCAGTCCGGGGGGAACGGAATCGGAGCGGCCGGTACACCCTGGGCGGCGGTCAATGGCTTCCCCTTCACCCCTTCATAGGGTTGTCATTGATCGTCGGCCAATACCCAACGTGGCGGGAACACATCGCTCTCCGTACTCCTCTGCTTTCAGAGGAGACAGGATGAGCGATGCTGTTAGTGGTGAGATGGCCCAGGGTCAGCCGGGGTGCGAGGGATATGCTCTATGGGTAACCTTACACCCCGGCGTCTGAAGACCCGAGACGGCGTGCGGTTTTAGTCGGTGCAAGCCCGACATAACCGCCCCCGCTGGCCGGCGGGGGGGGGTATCCGAAGGGATTTCCGCACGATAAAAAAAAAAAATTAAAAAAAAAAAAAGGTACTACCAACATACTGGGGTGTGTGTTGGGTAACCTCCTCGAGTGTCGCTCCGATTCCGATACCGCTGCAGTCCGGGGTGAACGGAATCGGAGCGGCCGGTACACCCTGGGCGGCGGTCAATGGCTTCCCCTTCACCCCTTCATAGGGTTGGCATTGATCGTCGGCCAATACCCAACGTGGCGGGAACACATCGCTCTCCGTACTCCTCTGCTATCAGAGGAGACAGGATGAGCGATGCTGTTAGTGGTGAGATGGCCCAGGGTCAGCCGGGGTGCGAGGGATATGCTCTATGGGTAACCTTACACCCCGGCGTCTGAAGACCCGAGACGGCGTGCGGTTTTAGTCGGTGCAAGCCCGACATAACCGCCCCCGCTGGCCGGCGGGGGGGTATCCGAAGGGATTTCCGCAGGATAAAAAAAAAAAAAAAAGGTACTACCAACATACTTTATATTACAAGAGGCAGTGAAAAATGTAGGTAGTAAGTACCACATAAGACTCATTGAATATGTATTAAAACTAACAACAATGTTTGATATGGTTTTACCAACATACTTCCTGTTACAAGAATAATTCTGCGTGTACTCACTATTTTTACTTAAGATATTATCTGTAAAGTGCTAAAACCATATAGCTATTGTACATTAAGAAACAACATATTATACTAGCTATTCGTACTTCATTTTATACTCCCATATTCACAAAAAAAGAAGCGAAATGAAGTCTGCCGGTTGAAATGCTTTTTACTTTATTACAACATTATAAAATCTTATTGAAAGTTTCTGCGTACAAATTTTAGACGTTGACTACAAATTTATGTCGGTCGACAGCAGGCTTTAACCTCTCAAATAAGTCGTCTGGCTTAAAACTAACTGACAGATATAAGCCCGTACTGGCTGGCTCATGACTCAGTGGTGTGGCCTAAAGGGTAAGGTAGCTCTTGATGTAACCCCCTCTTGGCGTTTGGCCATATGATAGCATTCGACTGTAGGCACAAATATTCATGTTTACATACCTAATACCGTGGATAACGGTGTAGTTTCGAGTTATAAATTCTTCGATACTTGAAATTCCTTAGTGCAAATTCGTAAGTGGATTATAACTTGCTGCTGTGATGAGGTAACGATGTCTGATATTTCATTCACGAACGAATACCCGAATGGTATTCGTTCGTGAATGAAATATCAGACATCGTTTCATTACTACTAGAAAAAAAAGGAAATAGCAAACGTTTCAAGCTTTGGTTACGGATTTGATAAATCAACAGAGAAAGGTCTTTTGAATTAAATCGGAAATCTATATTCAAATCTGGGACATATAATTGGCGTTGGAATGCCTAAATAACTGAGTTATTTTGAGGTTTTTTCCCCCTACCGACACCGGCCAGTGGGGGTAGTTATATCGGACTCGAACCAACCAAAACTGCACGCTGTCTCGAGACTCTAATGCCGAGGTGTAAGGACGCCAAATAAGGCAATTCTTCGCACCCCGGCTGACCCTGGACCATCTGCGGCTTTGAGATAGCCCCCAAGGGAAACTGTGCAAATATTTGACATTCACGCAATAATTGAAATAAAACTATTTTTAACGGATTCTATCGCGGTTCTATCCGTTAAAAATAGTTTTATTTCAATGTGTAACATTCGCGTAAACTTCCGACAATATCATTCACGCAATAAATTTAGCTGATATGTTAACCTACAAATGATTCTAAGGCGAAACGAAGTTTGCCGGGTCAGTTAATTACTGCACAGTGCACTTGAACGTTCAACATGGAGCGTGCAGTACAGGTGCCTCTGTAGGACAGTTGCGGCTTGCGGTTGCCAGCGCGACTCTGATTACTCCCAGCCCAGTCTTATAACGAGTATACGGCTCCATTTAGAACGTGTTTCTTTTCGAATAATAACGGTTTAATTATAGATGAAAACATACTACGCTAAACACTATCCCGTGGCTGAAGATATCAAATCTTTAGCCACAAGATAATGACAAATTATTTATTAAAACTTCATGCACATAATGAACACAGGCAGACTTAATTATAATATGGTTTAAGTTTTATTTTATTCAATGGTTGCCTGGAAGGGATTCCACAAATCGCGTTAGGGCAGCAATTGTATCAGCATTCGGTGTACAATATCCAATTTCATTGACATATGATGTACTTGTTTTATAAATATTTGTTTTCTTTGTTACAGGATGAGAGGTTTAACCACGACATTGACCAACAGACGGGTTACAAAACGAGGTCACTCCTCTGCATGCCTATTAAAGACATTAACGGAGAGGTCATCGGCGTCGCTCAGGTATGTAATCAGTTTACATATTCCACTGGCATACTACACAAATTTCAAAATAAAAAATCGGAATCAAAATGATTGTTTTAATCAAAATGTGAAAAATATTTACTTAGAATCCACTAAGTAGTTAAACAGCATTTTTATAAAGAAATGTAAATAATGCTTTGTCTTGAGACGGACTTGTCGCCGTGCAGATCTTGTAGGTATTTTATTTTATTTTATTTTATTCTCTTAGAAAACACTTACAGCTATTACAGTGAAATGAAAACATAAAAGTAGGTACAAGAAGGCCAATTACAAGTTTTTACGAGTAGACAGAAAAAACAGGTAAACTACTCATTCATCTTTCAAAGAAGGCATTGCTCAGAATCCTTTTGAGTTTTGGTATGCTGGTGTTGAATAAGTCTACTTCGTTGTGAGACTGTGAGATTTCATTGAAGTCTCTGCAGGCTCTAATGAGAAAAGAATTTTGACGAAAGTTGGAATTTACTATGGGAACATGAAGAAGTCGGGGTTTTCTTAAGTTTGTTTCGCATAAACATTGTAAAACCCTTAATTGGATGAGCTAACTTAAATCGTAGTTTAGTTTAGAAAAAAGTAAGCATACAAAATGCTTAAAAATTTAATTGAATTAGCTCGTAGTATTCTTTAAAAAATATATATCTAAACCCATACTTCTATAAAATTATGTATATGAATGTCTAATTTAAAATAATGAATAAAAAATTAAATGAGAAGGGAAGTGGAAAACAACGGTGTTAAGTTTAATTTATTGTTTTACTTTTGAATAATTAAATATGTATGTTAGAATTTAATATCAAATTAGACTGGAAGTATATAATATACTTATTACATCTAGTAAAGGAAAATCTAAATAGGCTTAGATGCATTTAGAAACTAGCCTTTCAAATATTAAAACGTTAGAATGAAAGCGTTCCAAAGACAAAAAAGCGGCCTAGTGCGAGTCGGACTCGCCCATGAAGGGTTCCGTAGCAGCAAGTAACAAGAGGATTTCTTTTTTAATTTTTTTATTTGAGTTGATTGAATGAAAGGTAAATTGCGATTTACGATTTATGACGTATTAAAAAAAAACTATTTACCAGTTTGAAACCAAGTTTTGCTAGAAGTTTACATGGTAATGTACATCATATATTATTTTTAGTTGTATCATTCTCGTATTTAAGAAGCTCCAATTGACATTTTACCACTTTGGAAGTGTCTCTCGGGCAAACTATTCAGTTTAGAAAAAAATGATATTAGAAACCTCAATATCATTTTTGAAGACCTATATTTTGAAGACACGTACCTATGTCAAAAAACCAACCCAAATTGGAACCCCCAAAATTTATTGTATATTTTCCTTTTTTGTTTGAAAATTGTAATGCGGTTCATAGAATACATCTACTTACCAAGTTTCAACAGCATAGTTCTTATAGTTTCGGAAAAAAGTGGCTGTGACATACGGACAGACAGATAGACATGACGAATCTATAAGGGTTCCTTTTTTTGCCATTTGGCTACGGAACCCTAAAAATGCAATCAAGAAAGTTTGAGAAATTGCAATTGCTTCGTGAGAAGTTGGTAAAACTTGATAGTATCTTATGGCATCTGCCCGGTAGCCCAGACTCTAGGGTCTACTGGAGTTGTACGTCGGCTAAGATTATGTAGTGAAACGCGAAATTCTATTGATCATTTTAAATCAATCACTATTTTTAACAAGATTTCTTAATCACCAATACTGTCATTTTTACTAATTTTTTTTACTTAGTAGTAACGGTTGGTAAATAACAAAATAAAGAGGGGCAAGCAGTTCTGCGGCCGGGTCCCAGGGAGCGTTGATCAATAAAAGTGTAAAAAGGTGTAGAAATATAGGACACCAGGATACATTTTGTATGATCCTTTTGCCACTAATCCAGTATCTTTCTTTAGTGTCAGATTAAGATACTTACCCAAATAAAGAGAGAAAATATGTAACCATATCTTAGAGGGCATGGAATGTTCACCAGAATCACAATAAAACTAAACAAATTCACATCTTGAATCCATTAATACTAATCACACTATATCTTCTAGGTGATAAACAAACAAAACGACGGACCCTTCACGTCTAATGATGAAAAAGTGTTCGCGTCGTACCTTCAATTCTGTGGCATCGGGCTGCGGAACGCACAGCTTTACGAAAGATCACAGCTGGAAGTCAAAAGAAACCAAGTACTCCTCGACCTCGCCAGAATGGTGTTTGAAGAACAGAGCACTATAGAACACATGGTTCTTAGGATACTCACACATACTCAAAGCCTCATCAGATGCCAGCGAGTACAGGTAAAATTGTTTAACATACTTACCAATTAATACACAATAAACTTCTAAATGTTGTTTAATTGAAATGGAAAGTTGAAAAATATATCAAGTAAAAATATCTCAAAGAAGTTAGTAATCCATTCCCATTCAAGTACCTAGATCAAATTGGTGCATGATTCAAATTTTATCAAAACCATTTAAATGTTTATTAAAGGGTCACGATCACGACACATTGATCGATGGCCTTTTACACATTACCGATTGAAAAGTATCACACTATTACGCGTACGACTGACCCCGACGAGGCCGTACGTACGCTTTCGCATCGCTACGCAGCTGTATGGTTGCGGGACGAGAGACTGATCGTCTTCGGCGGCGATTTATTGGTCGTCGATCGCCTCTAACGGCTGTCAATCGCCGTCGATACCCATTTACGACCGATCGCGTTTTGGGTTTTTCAGCCGTTTTCGGAACGCGATCGTCACGTCGTCGATGCGTAAGAATGGGTACGGCGTTCGATACTAATCGTGCTCTTTGTATGGACAAGCCATTGCCGTCAATCTTGTCGTGACCTTAGATTGCCTTACTCTGCCTACCCTAACCCTGAAGGAACAAAGGCGTTGTACCTATGTCTATGTAGATAGAGGACATTATTCTTTAAGGAGTTGAATAATATTTAAACACTAATTATTGAAGGGAAAACTTCTTTAGGTGCGTTGGGCATTTTTAAGATGCGAATAAACAATTGTATAAATGACACTGTTACCGTTACCGACACCTCTGTAGATATTTCCTGACGATTCAATAAATAGACACGTAATTGTTTGTGTTTTCACTCCTCTCGGCCCTCCCAGAGTGCAATGTTTTTTTGCGACTAGATTTCATTTTAACTGTACCAGTATTTGTATTCGAAAGATTGTTATAGCCTCTTTAAATTTGATTTCACTTGATTTAAGTTATTATCCAAAGACATCGTCTCTTGTATGACAATCATCTGTATTCAAACATATTAATTTTGAAGAGAGCTATTTATTGCCAACAATTTGTAACTTTATTAATGCATACCTTGACGGCCTTGACGGCCTCTGTAGCGTAGCGGTAGTGCATTCGACTGCTACGACTGGGGGCGCGGGTTCGATTCCCGCTCAGTGCAAATATTTGTATGCATGAATATGTCTATTTGCATTGATCTGAGTGTTCCTATGTATAATATGTATTTACAAAAAAAAGTATATAAGTATGTTTATCCGCATTTTAGAAAGAACCCATAACACACGCTAGTTAAACTATGCTTACTTTGGGTCTAGATAGCGCTGTATAGAATGTAGTAGAATATTTTTTGAATACCTTCCACATGATTTCTTAAAATTTAAACTTTATACTTGTTTTACATATGAGAGATATCGAATTTCTACACGCTGAATTTATAGTCGTTTTGGACCCGAAAGGGGATTACTCTGAATAATCTATGGTACATTTTGAGATGTCCAGATTGCTATACCGGTTATAATTAAAAAGTTTACTTTTCTGTAATGTTTTTCACTCGTTCGAGTAGAAACATTATTAGCACTTCGGTAATTCATTGACAATTTTTAATTAATGAAGGTGCGTCCTTGTTCATAACTGTGCGGGAATAGGTATAAGACGCGCCGCCTGCCGCGGCGAAACAGGTGATTATAAGAGGACACTGACCGCTCTTTACTTTATGACATAGGGCATAGGATCATCGGAAATACTTTATTAGGACATCATTTAACGATACACGACTTTATGGTCTATGTAGTGATAATGAAATAAACACAACAACGGAATGCGAGTAGATATTTCAGACGTATCAAAAAAATTAGAGCTGTGGTACCTTTTTGGTTTACACTTCTCTGTACAAAGTAACTGCTCGAAATCGAGCGGGTTCTCTACGTTCGAAACACAACGGGCACGTTTTATGGTTTTATGCTAGTGTCTTTCAGCATATTTAATGTGTGTCCTACACTATCGCACTGCATAACTCATCACGACTTTCGTATTCACGAGTGTAAACAAGTCGTTTTATCTTAACCACAAATAAAAGTCTAGGGCCAAGTCATGTGGCTACCGCGGCGTATCCATCGTGCAACAAATTCACTATTTAGATATTCATGCACTTCGTATGCATTAAGCCGGATGGACGAACTCGTGGGTACACCAGGGGCGACCAGTATAGTCATAGCAATCTGGAACTCTAAAAACTTGGGATGGCGGAATCCCCTTTTTTAACCGACCTCAAATGGAGGTTCAAAATCTCCTTCATTTTGTCTGAAGACGTTAACCAATCCTCCTTTAGCGATCCTGAGGGTAGTCGTTGCACTATCTCTTAAAAATATAAGTTCCTCTCTGTTTTTAATTTTTGGGAATAAATAGCCTTTCATATAAAAATATTAAACTATCCAGGGCTGTCGGTTGAAATGGTAAAGAACATAACTGCTCTCAAACATGTTCCACGAAAACTGTCCAACAATTACTAACATCTACTAACTATAAATGACCCAGCCGTTCTAAAAGTGAGGCCAACAACTTTTTCCCTTGAAATTTCTGTTTCCTACATTTGTTGACAAACCCTTGTGACACGACGCGAGCCTTGTACAATCACGTTGCGCGTGGTAAGCAGTTTGCAACGATTCTGGTTACTTCAACATAAAATTGAAACAGTATATTCCAATTACTAATCGGTTCGAGTATTATTAAAAACATTATAAACCATACCATATAATCAAAAAATCACTATGCTTATCAGTTTATTATATTATTCTGCGGTTATATCACCTTACATTTGAAATAAGATTATAGTTTTCGAGTTCGGGCCCATAATCGAGCTTACATATCTTGTGAAGTGGTCAAATAGGTACATCATTGAAGGGGTGCTTGGTTGGGGACCTCCACGCGGTGCACCCTGGGCAACGGGGACAGCAGCGCCTCTCTCCTAGGGCGGGAGAGACGCTGCCGCCTACGGCCAACTCCGACCGGGCCATCTCAAAACCGGAGATAGCCCGGGGTCAGTCGGGGTGCGAGGGATATGCTCTATGGGTAACCTTACACCCCGGCGTCTTAAGACCCAAGACGGCGTGCGGTTTTAGTCAGTTCAAGCCCGACATAACCGCCCCCGCTGGCCGGCGGGGGGTATCCGAAGGGATTTCCGCATATCATTGAAGTAACCTCCGTTATATCTTAAGCGACGATTTTGATCTTTTATTACGTGTCATAGCCTATCCTTATGCAAATGTTCGCGTAAGACATTTTACACTTGATTCATAATGTCGGGCTTCAACCGACTAAAACCGCACGCCGTCTCGGGTCTACAGACGCCGGGGTGTATGGTTGCCTATAGAGCATATCCCTCGCACCCCGACTGACCCTGGGCCATCTCCGGTTTCGAGATGGCCCCCTGGGGTTTGGGAATCATACCTAGAAATTAAATAAATCGAGGTATCCCTGTCTTGCCCCCGGAGAAGTAATAATTGTGCAAACAACACATGAATAAAAATAGGTCCCTTTTCTGGTCCTATGAAACGTGGAGCTTATAAATAAGCGCCAAAAAGAGGTGAAAGGTGTATAATTTACATCACTGATCATAGCATTCATTACTTTAGCTGGGAAGACATGGTTGGTGGAATATACATTTTGTGTACAAGTTAATGGATAGTATTTCGTTGACTTGATTTTATAGCGTGACAATAGAGGTTATTTCATTATTCGTCATTTGTTGCCGGGCTCTGAAAGATGTGGATGTGAGAAAGTTCAAGGTAATTTTAGAGACAAATAGTAAATAATAAATTGGATACTTTATACCATCTTTATACGTAAACCTACTTCGAGAGACCCTTCTTTATATAGATACAGTGATCGATCAAGGCTTAAGATTCATATGGTCACATGGCAACGAATGTCAAGAAACGGGAACATAGACTTGTTATTGTGAACAAAAGATTAAGAAAGGTAGTTAGTGACCCTAACGTAAATTAATTTCTCGTTATCTCGCAGATAGATGTTCTGTTCAAAAGTAAGTGCCTAAGTGTCTCCAACTGAACTGTGGAGGATAAAAATTGAAAGACTGTCCTGTATAATGTATTATTATAGTGAGGTTAACAAATATAACGATGAAAACTACGAGAGATATTGGAAGATGAGGTGATATAGAAGATGATAATATAGGGATAAGAGTGCAGTTGTAGAATCAGCTGTGGGACACAGTGAAGTAAGCAATTGGAAGAATGCACCCTCTTTGAATCAATCGGATGGTGAAGTTAAATATTTTGAGCAAGAAAAGAAGAAAAAGAGGGTTGGTTTTGATGGTTTTTAATGTCAGGAAAGAAAAGTAAAAAGTAAATGTTAAGAATAAGATTAATAATTTGGTAGAACAGTATAGCTAGAAGAAGAAAATAACAATTTGAATGATTTTCTGTTCTGTGTATAATCAGAAATGGTTCTGACAACAAATTTGAGTTAAACGCAGAAATAGTATGAATAGGTTAGGAAATGCGGATAGGTATATATTTCGAATTATAGTAAAGTCTCATCCCCATATCGTAAGATTTGCCGTCACCATGCGGTTGTAAAAGGCTCACATCATTAAAAGTTAAGTTTGGTCTACTTGGCTAATTATACGATCTTCGTTAGTGTCATTGAACATTTAATAGAAGGTTTGCGTGTTTATCAATGTAATACACCTCTGCCTACCCCTTCGGGGATACAGGCGTGAAGTTATGTTATGTTATGTCAATGCATATTTTATAAGGAACAGTCTAGACGAGATTTGGCGTTAAACGAACATATTGGACGCACAAAACATCCAATTTGCCTATTTGGTGTGATATTATGTTAATTAAAATATCATACAACATTTTCAAGTAAGAAAAATTTAGAAAGACTTGTGTTATTGCCCTACACCTACCTAGCTAAAGATAATAGCGAACTAAATTTGAAGTTATTTTTTCAGTTACCCTCGTACTATTTACGAACATGGCTAAAAATATAAGAGACCTTTTACGGGTTTTTAGTAGTCGCCGTTACCAAATAAACGGTTTAGAGGGACATTAATTTTAGTAAAAAACACATTGCAGATAAATGCTGTAATAAAATACAGCCTGTGTGGTAAATGGTCTGCTGTAGTTTTATTGTCACGTTTCTTTCTGATGAGTTTTTCCATTGTCCTGGTAAGAATAGTTTCTAGGTAAGCGCGGCACGATCTGTTGGTTCTAATCGCCTTTGAAGCTAATTTGCGTTCAAGACATTTTCTTGTTGAAAAGGTCGTTTTGGTTTTATTTTACGAGGTTCGTTTCATTTTATTTAAAAAAATACCTACAGTTTAGTTAATTTAATGTAAATGATTGACTTGAATGAACCTTGAAGTTACATGTTTTTTAAAAGGAAAGATAATTAAATAGCAAATTTTCTGTATCTGAGAATATTATCCTAAATTCTATTAGGTCACTTAATGAATATTTGACATTTTGCTCATTTATTTTCTTCAACTTCTGAAAACCTGTCAAGCGGACATATGCTAATATCATTATCTCCTTCTAAGACTTACCTGCTGAATAATGTCACAAGGATATTAGTGAACTGACTAAATCAAATTCTACCGTACGTGCTACGTAAATAATAAATTAACTATGTAACGATTTTCAAAATGAAATAAAACTATTCCAATACGATTAAATTAAATACGTTATTCAATAATGTATCGACTATACTCGGCGAGGGCCACTCGAAAAAAAAGAAACGAAAATTCTAGCAACCATTCCAATCAGATTACTGCAAGGTTTACTGTAGTAGTTAAATAAATGACTTTTGAATTAGATGAGGTTTCGATTTTGTCAATTATTATAGAAGTATAAAAAGGGTAGACATTATACAAAGCATCGAGCACGATGTCGTTAGGCTAGAATAGTATGTAGTAACGTTTATGTAACACATATTTTTTTATAGCGCTTCAAAAGCGCATTACGTAATAGTTCGGTCTGGAATCACGTGATTCCCTGCACAATATACTGTTATAGGTACCTTTACACCGGTGAAGCCGGGTAAGTGATTCGGTGCTCTCAACAAACTGTATGAAATACAGTATGTTACTTAACACCGACATCAAGTGACAAGTATGATAATACCTACTTTCCAAGTACCATTTTTTTTCGTGCTAAAATCCCCACGAATTCCCACCACCGGCCAGCGAGTGTGGTTATGTCGGACTCGAACCGACTAAAACTGCACATCATCTCGGGTCTCTAATGCCGGGGTGTAGGGTGGTCCAATGAGGCAATTCCCTCAAACCCCGGCACAATCTAAGTACCTGTAATTGAGATAGAGTTACAAAAAAGACGATAGAGGCACATTTCACTTTATACCTACAAACTAACGTAGGTGTGGAAACAGAGATGTGACATCTTGTATATATTATTGTAAATGCCATATTAACTTTATCCCGGTCACTGTTTTTTTTTTGTTAACTAAACCGATCGTTATGAAACTTAAATACTTGAGGGGCTTGTTAACCTGCAGGAGTTAAATTATATTTAACCCACAACTTCGTTCCACGACTTTGTAAATTCGCTCCAAGCTTTCGATAAACAGAAATTTCACAGTAGTAAATAATCCGTGTTCTGTAGAGGTTGTGCAAACACAATTCTGAGATACAAAAAACACAATAGAACATTTTATGTGTGGAATTCGCAAATAAGTACTTAGTTGTACAGAATGGCACTCGAACCCATTTCAGGCGACATTGCGTGTTTCAAGATGTGCAAACTGTTGTATTCGAAACTTACTCCTCCAAGTAAAATCAGTTGTTTTAATAATACATCAATGTAAATTTTGAGACACGTTTCGGAATTGAACAAACAGTAGGCTTCTGTAGGATTATCCCCCAAAAATACTTATATAGGTACGTAATTAAATCCTTATTAGTTAGTACACCAACAGCCAAGTCAAGCTAGAATGATACTTAATCGTTTATTTGACTATACATTTTATCAGGATTAAATATTTATGACGCAACTTGGTATACGGGTTCTATGATGTTTTTCTGTACAAAATATCTTTAATATTATGAAGGTGTAATTGTCAGTGAAAAAATAACAAAATTAAAAAGTGTCAATACGGCCAAGAGGACCTTTGAGATTAGTAGCCCTAACGTCGGCTAGCCCTTTTGGCTGATTATGATAATGTTTATAAGGACCATTCAATTTTATACTCAATTCTAAACAAAATGTCGTGAAAGTAAAAGGGCTAACATTTGTAAAAATATTTATGTTGTAAAAAATTTGGTTTTCGCGAGGTCTATATCTAAAGTTCAAAGAACCATAGAAACTAGCTAAGTCAAAATAAAAGATACGGAAGCTTTAATGTAGGCTCCATCATGTACCTTCAAAACTCATTTGTTTCAGGTGAAAATTATATTAAGACCTCGTAAAACTTAATGACCCTAAATTCCCGCGTTGTTTGTATCAATTAGTACTGTATATCAGCCATTACACTGTATGAATTATTGGTAGGTAATGAAAGGATGAAGCTTTGGCAACACTTGGTACTTTCCGAAAATTAACTGTTTCATCAGTTTAATAATAATGTATTGTATATATAAATAATAATGTATGGTATAAGCAACAAAATATTCCTGAATGGATAGGGCTTAGATCATTATCCACCTTGTTGGCCGAGAGCATTATGGAGAGAACTCTTGGTATGTGGGCTTTCTCCGCTAAAGCAAGTGATTATTTCTAACCTATGAATATACTTCACAATATTGGACGTGCGTGAAACTAAGGAAGGCCTCTAAGTGGAACTGTCGCTCTCATTATTAAACGCCAATAGTTGATCCACTAGGCTATTTTGTTAAATAAATATTTATCTTTTAGCGATGACAATACAAAACCTCTCCAATGTATTCTCATAACGTAAAGAAGCATAAACTTTGAGTAGGGACTACTTATTCTATACCGTATTAATTGCGTTCTGTATCTAACAAAAGGGTCACGTAAGTGCCGTTTTGACTTTTCCTTAAAGGTTTATAGTAGAAATCCAAATCTCTTCTTTAGAAAATAGATAATAAAAAATAGTAAACATATCTCTTTCTTCGTAATCGAGTCGAGTAATTCGTTTGCATAATGTTCAGTTACATAATGGACATTATTCATTGTACCGTTGACGGCTGAACAAGCTTACTCCTGAACACAGCTTTTACAAAGGACATTATTCATAAACCTTATGTCAGTTAACAACGGAAAATGTATTAATACTTTCAGTATATTGTATTGCTTAAATATTCGTATTACAGCTCGTATATTTGCTTATTCATGACTTCTCTCAATAAAAGAGTGATGTAGTAGTAATTATTAAATTCTTTTAACTGGTAAAATTTAATGAAATTTCCGTGCAGTGTGTGAACATAAAAAAATTACGAGGCATTATGTTGCAGAGGGCGTTTTCTCCCCATGGCCGAGTCGCGTTTTTTCTAACCAGAAGCGTCGTGCAGCGATATGTTTTTATCGCAAGGGCATTGTGTCCATTTTTTGTTTATCAAGTACAGCAATATGACTTCACTTCGATTGACGGGAAGCTAAAGAGGAAGTCTCAGGAATGAGGGCTACAATTATAAATTATTTAAGAATTAATGAATACTGGTAACTGTAATTCAGACATCTATTTAAACAATTTACAATATAATTTGAAAAAATCCATTTTTGACTTGAAATATCTGTGGCGATACCACATGAAAAACAACGAGCTGAACTACAACCGTCGACTATGTCACAACTACCTTGTGATTCCTACGGCACAATCCTGCATCGCGAAAATGTAGTTCGCGCGCTGAGTAACATAAATATACAACATCCCAACGACAACCGTTAGGTCGCGGCCCGCCAGCCGTGATCACCTTGCCTGATCGGAGGATCCTCCCTTTGTCGGAGGAACATCAAACCCTGTAACTCCACATATCCATTATTATAATACTTAGTTCTATAGCAATTCCTTCAGTAATTTTCTACTGATGAGATAACACATAACCACATTGTTAAGATTTATTTAAATTCAGCTCGTGACTGATTTTGACTAAACTATTTTTTTTTAAGTAGATTTTAAAGAAGATGGGTAATACACCTCTGCCTACCCCTTCGGGGATACAGGCGTGAAGTTATGTTAGGTTTAAAGAAGATTCGAATCCATAAGGCCGACTCCTTAACCACTAAGCTACTGACGATACTTTTAGCTAAACAATTTTACTACAGTATACAGGTAATTTTATTACTTACTTTGCCGTAACAAAAGCCATGGCGCATTAACGACATCATTGATGGTTTATGATCGACATGCAAATTAAGGCTTTGTATGTCAGTGTCACGCATGACGGTCGTGTTGAGTCAGTTAAGTGAATGTATAATGCTGGCATTATATTTCAGAAAGAGATGCACTTAATTCATATTGGTTATTATGAGAGGTATTTAGTATTTCGTAGTTTTACTTATATACAAACCAGCTGTGACCCGCGGCTTCGGCCGTGGCATACTTCGATACCCCGTGGCGCCTATTTAACTCATACATAATTAGAAATAATTTATTAATTCTACAATGATTTCTAGAAATTTATACGATTTGTTGACATTTATGATTACGCTCTCCTGGGTAGTAGTAGTGGACTATCCAATACAAAAATAATTTTTCAATTCGAACCAGCAGTTCCTGAGATTAGCGCGTTCAATCTAACAATAAAACCTTAAGCTTTATAATATAAATATATATGGTATAGATTTCTATGTATAATATGTATGTTTTAATAAAAAAAAGTATATAAGTATGTTTATCCATAGTCTAGAACCCATAACACAAGCTACTTAGGGTCTAGAGAGCGCTGTGTAGAATGTCGTAGAATATTTATTTATTTCTTTATTATAGTCATTATAATACCCAACTAGGACAGTACCTACCCCATTTGATCAGTCGGCGGAAACCTCCCAGTTTAACGCAAACAAGGAAATTCATGCTCCATATCTGTTGGCGTGGGCACGACTAAGTGAATCTTTGGAAGAGGAAGTCGCTTAAACCTTAAGGGGCAGACGTTGACTTTTTGCGGTCTTGTTCACTATTTCCGCTGACTCTATTCATTTGCACAAGCAAAGAAAATAAGCTACTAGCGGCTAAACGTTACACTAACTAATAAGAATAAGTAGCCACATTGAAGGTGATCTATGATTAAGGACGAAAGTTTTGAACTTTTATAAGTAAACTTCAGGTGTCTGTGTCATTAATCTTCATCACTAAAGTCTGAAACGAAAGAGGTAGATTTTGCATTAAGCTACAAAGTTATAGAATGTTAGATTTATGATTCGCTTCAACTCTTTCTGTAAGACGACAGTAAGCTGTATTTAATCACTGCTATCTAATGATGATTGAAATGTCGCCGCGAGGTGGCGCCAGCCTTATCGCGGCCATCGTCGCGACCAAGTAGCATACTGATTGACATTTATCTTATATTCGCATCAAAATGATTCATCATTGCTAACGCAAAAAATCGATTAAAATATAATTGGTAAGTGGTGTCTAAGGCGTATTACAGCAAACTGATTTGTATATAGAAGACTGACAATCAGTTTTAATGAACTTAATATTAATGGAATAATGTTTTTTTTTTTTTTTATAAATGCAATAGAAAAGTCCCTTTGCGCGTTGGGAGTTCGATAAAGTTGAAATAGTTGGAAATGTTGTCATTACTTATATTTATTCACTAATTGTTCATAAACCTATAAACGTTAGGGTCTTGACCCGTGCAACCCCTGTTCCCCCCACCGGTAGGTAAAGGGAGAATTTCAATTGCCCCATCCACTCACTGTGCTGTTCTGCAGAACGATCCTCCATATTTGTATGTACAACATAAGCGTTTCGATAGAGTCAGAAATGGAAAGCATGTAGTGTTACTTTATTTTAACTTTCCAGACAGAGAGGGAGGTGGAGATACTTTCTGTAGTAAGCGCTTGTCAAGTTTAATTTCACTCAGTCAAGTATCAAGCTTCATTTTCTACCTTAAAATTATAAAAAACAACACCAGGAAATAGTTTTTGGAATCTCTATACATCGCAAAATAAGTCACTAGTTGGTTGCCAGCAACTATAACTAACGTAAGTTGCTGCAGTGGCCTAGTAACGAAGTAACAATGCTGCATTGTTAGAAATACTATGAAATATGAAGACGCGTGATCTTGGCTTTATTAAATTTCGCCCGCAATGCACTGGATTGCGTAAACCATTCTCTTCTCTCTGGTCCCAGAATACTAATCTTAATGAAATTATAGTTATGTCATACAGCTGACCTGATTAGTATTGCAATCTTTATGACTACAGCGTTTGCGAATTTGGAAATAACTGTCTCACGTAACTACACCGCGCAAGACTGGGTCTGTCTATAAATCTAACACAGGTGTAGCTTCTGTTAATGAATTAGAATTTGTGGATTGGGTGATGGAGATTATTTAGAAAGAGATAAATTATTTGTTTAGTCAAACCGTCGATTATTTATGTCAGTTCCTAAGTAATTTTTGCATCTCGTCGATTTAGGTAAGATTGCACAAGAAATTTCTACCGCGCCGCAACTTTTAACGGGACCTGGGACATAATTAAATGTTATATTATTTGTGTGGACCTTATAACAATATTTAGAAAAGGAGTTATATATATAGATACGCATTATTAAAATTAACTAACGTAAGTTGCTGCAGTGGCCTAGTAACGAAGTAACAATACTGCATTGTTAGAAATACTATGAAATATGAAGACGCGTGATCTTGGCTTTATTAAATTTCGCCCGCAATGCACTGGATTGCGTAAACCATTCTCTTCTCTCTGGTCCCAGAATACTAATCTTAATGAAATTATAGTTATGTCATACAGCTGACCTGATTAGTATTGCAATCTTTATGACTACAGCGTTTGCGAATTTGGAAATAACTGTCTCACGTAACTACACCGCGCAAGACTGGGTCTGTCTATAAATCTAACACAGGTGTAGCTTCTGTTAATGAATTAGAATTTGTGGATTGGGTGATGGAGATTATTTAGAAAGAGATAAATTATTTGTTTAGTCAAACCGTCGATTATTTATGTCAGTTCCTAAGTAATTTTTGCATCTCGTCGATTTAGGTAAGATTGCACAAGAAATTTCTACCGCGCCGCAACTTTTAACGGGACCTGGGACATAATTAAATGTTATATTATTTGTGTGGACCTTATAACAATATTTAGAAAAGGAGTTATATATATAGATACGCATTATTAAAATTTATTAGAAATTTTAAAGATGCGTATTTAAAATGTGAATTAAAAAAAATATAACTTTGAAATAAAACTATTTTTAACGGATTCTATCGCGGTTTATTTGATGTTATTTAGACGGCTAGACTCTACCCGTCTACCCGTGACCATGGCAGCTGAAAAGCAACCGAAACGTCGGGTTCAATGTAATATATAAAATAACATCAAATAAACCGCGATAGAATTCGTTAAAAATAGTTTTATTTCAATGTTTAACATTCGCGTAAACTTCCGACAATATCATGTAAAAATATAACTCCTTTAAATCAAAATGATCTGCATAAAGTCTGTCTCCTTAAAAATATAAATGCTGGTCCCAAATATGTTGTCCCTAAAATCTACTCAGCCTGCTGACAAATCCGCACCTCCTTAAGTATTGTTTTGTCTACAATTTTTCTCAGATCTTTTTTCTTTCAACCTGTCAGCGCCCCAAGCTATAAAACTCCGTAGTTTCATTTCAATACCACATTGCAATTTAAATGCTACTACAATGGCAGGCAAGTAACGGTTTTCTATATTTTTTTTAGGTTTATGTGTCATACGCTAATATATAACTCTAAATATCCACCTTCAATCGTTTAATTCAAGGTTATTTTGTGGTTTCATTATCTTCACTTTTGTTAAAACAGTAACCACTACATTATTAAAAGATAATTAAGGACTTATTATTTTGTGGTTGAAATGGAACGTAGTAGTTCAATTTCGACCATAATAATAACCACTACGCTTTAATGTGTCCAATATTTCCTGCTTTTATTACATTCTATAATTAGTATATCAAGGTAATATAAATAAATCTTATGATATCAATTAGGTAGGTACCTTTTTTTTTGTCGTGCGGAAATCCCTTCGGATACCCCCCCGCCGGCCAGCGGGGGCGGTTATGTCGGGCTTGAACCGACTAAAACCGCACGCCGTCTCGAGTCTTAAAACGCCGGGGTGTAAGGTTGCCCATAGAGCATATCCCTCGCACCCCGAAAATCAGGTAGGTACGTAAATGTGGAAATTGCAAATAATTTGATGTCTAAAAATTTTATATCAATTCAATCCTTCATTTTTGAGAATTTGAAATCCAAAATTAGATTTGATTCGACATATAAAATTTGCTATAGATGTTAAGCTTTAATTTTGTTACATCATTAAAATTTTATAAATAACTAGCTGAACCGACAGACTTCGTACTGCCTCAATCGATAACAACTTCCATATTTATTTACCTTTTAAACCTTCTCTGGACCGCCACAAATAATTCAAGACCAAAATTAGCCAAATCGGTCCAACCGTTCTCGAGTTTTAGCGAGACTAACGAACAGCAATTCATTTTTATATATAAAGAAGATATGGGCAAGAAACCGTAGCATATCAGTCTAGAAATCTCGTAGTTGGGAATTCGGTCGCTATCTAAAACACTACACACAAAATGGAACCCACTCCCAAACTGCAGTCTGGGTAAAGTTCTGTAGTGCATTTTCTTGTTAGTCCGCGATTGGTCTGCGATTATCTCTTTATTTTATTATTTATTATTAATTACGAAGTGTAGAGTTTCTTCAGTGCTCACTATTACCTTGTTCCCATTAAACACGAGTTTTATTGATCACTTTTAGGTATTTTTGTTTTCAATTTAGTTAGTTATTTCAAAGATTTGTCGTTAAATATTTGTTTACAATTATTATTTTTCTAAATCTTTTCTTACATGTGATGTTTGTTACATTGCCACCTTATTGTGTTTTTTTAAAAACAGCTTATATTACTCATTACGATCTAAGGATTCAGTATCCCATACATTATCTAATTTCGGTTTAATCTTTGGGTGGAAAACACGAAGTTTCTATCCACCTTGTCGAAGACGAATCGACGCACTGTCTCTAATATCAGACCTATTTCTTACCCTGCCATGCCTTCTTTCACGCTATCCATCCATCTTTTCTTCGGCCTACCTTCATTGTTTTAAGTATATATGATTTTATTTAGGCATCGTTGACAGATTTTATTGTTTTTTAAAGAGAACCTAGCCCATATTAGCCACCTACTGCGTGCACAAAGGTAGTATGTGTTCTTACTATATTACGTATCATTGCGAGGTTAAAAAAATAACATTGTGATAAAAATCTATGTAGTAATAATCGGGTAAGGCCCTGCAAATCAATAAAATTACGTCAGAACACTTTTTTATTACTGAGAAAACTTGAAAATGATCATACGGATCACCCTCGGGGCTTGTAAAGTCTGATCGATTGATATCATCACTCAAGTAATGATAGCCCCAAGTGGTAAAAAGTATTAGAAAAACTCCACCAACTTTCAGTTTTATTATTGATATCACTTTTATTTTTCAATAAGTGCAAAAACAACTTTTTAGTCACTGAATTCAAATTTTTCTTTCGGTATTAGGGTACAATGTAGTTTAATAAATTCTTTATTTTATACCGAAAAACCAAATCCTTAGTCCACATAACGTTGTAGTTTTATTGAAAGAAATTGTCTTACTAGTTCTAGGTACATGTAGAGTAAACCTTTTGGGAAAGGCTTATTTTATTGACAATCTTGCTTTGCCGTTTGTTATTATAGTTACCCAGCTTCGATAGTAGACGATGACTCAAGATTGTTTTTTTTTCATGGCCATATCTTTTTTTGTTTCTAACCAAGGTTGCAGAACGTAGGCTGCCTAGATCACTTTACTTGGGCTATCATTTAGGCTTCTCTCTCACACATTCTTTCAGGACTCGTTATTTTTCTACCGCTATGAATAAATTACACAATAATTGAATCGATAAGTAATAAATGTCTTATACCATGAACCTTGACTCCTAAGACTGTTACATAACAGTACATATGTACATACAGTGCAATACAGTACATATGTATAGTAACATAGGTACATACCTTTTTTTTTTTTTTTTTTATCGTGCGGAAATCCCTTCGGATACCCCCCCGCCGGCCAGCGGGGGCGGTTATGTCGGGCTTGCACCGACTAAAACCGCACGCCGTCTCGGGTCTTCAGACGCCGGGGTGTAAGGTTACCCATAGAGCATATCCCTCGCACCCCGGCTGACCCTGGGCCATCTCACCACTAACAGCATCGCTCATCCTGTCTCCTCTGAAAGCAGAGGAGTACGGAGAGCGATGTGTTCCCGCCACGTTGGGTATTGGCCGACGATCAATGCCAACCCTATGAAGGGGTGAAGGGGGAAGCCATTGACCGCCGCCCAGGGTGTACCGGCCGCTCCGATTCTGTTCCCCCCGGACTGCAGCGGGATCGGAATCGGAGCGACACTCGAGGAGGTTACCCAACACACACCCCACATAGGTACATACCTAACCACCTTTAATTAGACGAATCAGATGCTCTTTAATATAAAAATATTACTAACTATGCAATTGATTCCTTTAACAGGCACTCATGTAAGCTAACGACGATATCCAATTAGCTAAACAAGCACTACACTGACCGGAACACCGCTAACAAACGAGCAGAAAAATTAATCCGCGCATAAACACTCGGCCATAATTGCGTATGAAATAACCTCTTGGGTAAATAAAGTTAAAACGGGAGTTGGGTTGTAGCTTGTAGCGCAGTATCAAGATAAAAGCGTGTCGTGATCGTGAACCCTAATGAGAATGGAAAGCGATAAGCTTGCCAACGAAATCTTCGCCCTTAGGGGATACACTATGAAAAGTTTTATACAAGTATCAAGTTTATACGACACGTTTACGTTTTGTGGTGACTTCAATGATATTTTGTGGGAGCGCTTGGTATATTCAGATTTAAACTCATACCTCCGTATCACCTTATAAAACGTAGACTAACAAAAGAAAGCAGGATAAATTAATATAATGTTTGTTTTTAACCCCCGACGCAAAAATTTCAGAGTACTAGAATTATTGTATACTAGTATTCCACCCGCGATTTCGTTCGCATTATTCCGATTACCCATGGAAATTTTCAACATTAGGAAAGAATTAAATTATAACTTGACATACTCGTAGTATCCTACGAGTATGTCCTATTCCAAGTTATAATCTGAACAAAAATTTCATGCTAATCGGACCGTCGATGGGCCGGATTAAATCCTTTCGGGGGCCAGAGCTGGCCTGCGGCCCGTACTTTGCTCACCACTGGTTTAAACCATGCAATAATTATCTATCTCGTTATTTATTGTGGTATATATCACATGATCATGTATATGTATAAATAAGTAACCGGCGAATAGGCTGAAGCTGATTGGATTAAATATACCGCCATGTTTGCCTACCAACAAATTTACTTATGACCCGGTCAGTCACGATGACGTTGGTCCGTTCATATTGCGCATCAACCGTCCCCCGGATAATACTTTATTGGATCGTTTCCAAGAAAAACTCAATTATGAAGGAACAATGTGCAGAAATAGCGCCTAAGTCCTTTAATGGAAGTTCGGGTTGTTGTTGCGAAAGTAGGAGCGAAGCGGCACGTTAAAGACGTCGATTGAAATTTTGCCTTCATGAAACTAATGAACTCGGGCATTTACGAGTACATGTCTGGTATTAATTTTAATGGTGAAATTGGGCATCATTCTTTATTATTTGATTACATAAAGTCTATGTCTCAAAATTTTATAATCTAACGTATTGCAGGCATAGGCTTCTCCTAATGTGAACCGCGTTCCGCATCCAGTCTGTCCAAGCGACCTTTATCAAGTAGCTGGGACAGACTGATTTATTAGTTTAATAATAATCTTAAACATTCTAAGCAATACATATATATATATATACAAATAAGTTTTGACATATCATTCAAATAACATAATTAATTTGCTAAACAGTTAACTAAATATGAATTCAAAAGAATGCTTGATTTAAACTGGTTTCCTATTTAAATAATACATTCTTATTGCAACTTATGTATGTTCGTATACATTCATTCAATGTAGAGTATTCTTTTCTATTTTTTTCTATTATTTTTATTATTTCTTTTATAATATTTATATTTGCAGCTTTTGAGAAGCATTTCACCTACACTGTGTTTTGTGGACTACATACGCAATAATGAATTAATCTCACAATGGCTTATAGTTACATATGATTAACGAAAATTATAAGAAAGACCATGAATACACACATATATACATATACTCATGCCTTTTCCTCTCTGGGATAGACAGAGAAATGTCACTAAAATAACACTAATGCTACTTACTACTGCTAATACTCCCTGAAGTTATATTCCAAAAGTCTATGAATGTAAAATATAAAACATTATACTCAAGATTCAAATTTCTATCAACGTTATTCAGAACTGTGTAATGAATATAAATTTATGTACTTAAAGTTCGCGAGACACCAAATTTGTACGTAGAATACGCTCGCTCTGACCAGGTGTGCTTTAACCAGCGTCATTTACATAGTCAATTTCCCTCAATATATATAGTCTATAATAAAATTAGCATTCAAATCGAGTCCCAAATATTATTCCAAATCGAAGGGACCGCCAGTGTAAACTTCGCTTAAATAAATTCTATCTGGACCACCGAGTACCGTTGTTTAGAAGAATTTTGTTGAAGTTTACGTAACCAAATACAATGTTTTTTGAATTCAAGTAATAGAAAATAGATTAGGTATATTTCCGCACGCCCGGGAGAGATTTAGAACTCTCCCGGCCCGCCGAGCCCGCAACTTGCTCGCCGCGCGTCGCAGGCGACTCAGGCGCCGGAGGTCGCTTAACGACCTCCGTCCTCCATGAGCGCAGGCCTGGGGGTGGCGGGTGAGGCCGCCTGTCACCCCAGCAGAAGCAGGCCGGGACGGTGGGGCGACTAGCGCCCCTCCCCCAAACCGGGGCAAGACGGGGACACCGTGGTTCCCAAACCCGAGGGGGCCATCTCGAAACCGGAGATGGCCCAGGGTCAGACGGGGTGCGAGGGATATGCTCTATGGGCAACCTTACACCCCGGCGTCTGTAGACCCGAGACGGCGTGCGGTTTTAGTCGGTTCAAGCCCGACACAACCGCCCCCGCTGGCCGGCGGGGGAGTATCCCAAGGGATTTCCGCACGAAAAAAAAAAAAGGGTAAGGTTGGGGACTTCTACTAACTTTTATTGGTCGTAGGTATATTTTGAACAAAATGTTGTATGAAAAGCACCATATTCAGTTATCTCTTGGTTCCACTAAAAATCTATAAGTATCGTCTTTCCAAAATTTACTTTCATAGCTTTCATTTTAAAAACCTCATTCATGATGTTCATCATTTTCTCTAACTCCTCCGCCGCCTCTCCATAAGAAGATTGAACAGCCTAGGCAAAGTTACGCATCCCTGCCTGACACCTTTTGTGATATCACACGAGTCTGTGGAGATATTTATACTGCATTACATCAGCTTGTAACTGTAATAAAACATAATGTGGCATAGCGTAGTCCTATTACATTTACGTAACTATATCTAGTATTTCTACGCGACTGCGTAGCAGTTGGGCTCTGCTCAGAGCTAGACACTTTAATGTTTTATTGATACAATACCCTCGGGCCGACTTGGTACGTCCGCGACGAATTGTACTGAGAAGGAAGTCTTTGTCTCTATCTGTTTGTAATGAGAACTGTAGTAATTTTAATTTACAGTAAATATTTGAGTATTAAACATAATTTCTAAACTACTCGTTTGCCCTCACCTTATCCCGTTACGCGGGGTCGGCTTTCTTATTCTTGAGACGCTAACTATTCCGCTGCATAGGGTCGTTCACTTTCAGGCCCTCATTCTTTCAGGTCCCAGGCCAATTAAATAAACGAATAAAAGTTATTCCGCATGTCATAGTGACAATCATTTATAATTCATGTTGACGACAGCTTTATTACAGTTCACTTGCACGAATGACACGAACGAACCAAATACACGATGCGAAAGTGTCGAGTACTTCTGTTGCATTAAATTGAACCCTATATTACCCTATATTATTTGAATACGTTGTTAGTTATATTATATACGTAGGTACATCTGGCCGGTGGGGGGGAATCCGAAGGGATTTCTGCACGAAAAAAAAAAAAGTTACATAATGTTATTGCTGTAACTTCTCACTCCATTTTTAGTTCCGAAATTGATTCATGTTTTCATGTTTTTGATTCATTAATACATGTTTTGCCTGCGACCTCATGCATCAAAAATTACCTTTGTTGTTCAAATCATTGACAAGATTGTTTGAAATTGAACAAACGACAGATTCACTTACTTGAACAATAATATAATGACGTGATTTTTACGAACATTGATTAAAAGTTATCTAATTGTACATTCACATAGGTATGCACATGACCTGACAGATGGTAGAGACCATTCCCCAAAGAGCTCTTAGCTCAGTAAAAATAGACATAAAAAGGGTGAGCTTATAAAAATTGGGATAGAGGTGTTCATTTTTGGAGGTCTATTCTTATAAGCTTAAATGTTTATTTTGTAAACACGCTCCTTTACGACTGCCAGTGATAATATATGTATATCCTTTTCTATCACACTGATATATATATAAGGCTGTCACTGTCGAGTTTGTTTACATTCTTTATCACGACCCTATAGCCTTACTGTAGCTATATTTTACAGAGGGCGGCACATATACAAAATGCGGTGTGGCGTACGAACGTTATGTAGTTGTATAGCATTATTTTGATTTCCCGCTTGTCTAGTCAGTAAAAGTGGATGTTATTGTTCCAGGTGCTGTTAGTACATGAGGCGTCCAAGGGCAGTTTTTCCCGAGTGTTCGACCTAGAGGCAGGAGACGATACCGACCCGTGCACACCGAGGACCTCACCCTACGAAAGTCGGTTCCCTATCAACATTGGTATAACTGGATATGTTGCTACCACGGGCGAGGTAGAAACTATTTGTATTATGGTGGTTGTTACTAATGTTTTCAATGTGCATTTGTTACGAAATAAGTTGAGAATAAATTCTCGTATTTCTGATAAATACTCCATAGGTGTAACAATATCTCAGAGAATTATTTTACTTAACAGACAAGCACAACTAAAAGGTTATTGGACTAAAGGGCTACAAATTTGGTCTGTTCTATATTTGTAGAATCGGCTCCGTAGGGACGTCACTTTTTACTTCCTACTCATACATTGACTGAAAGTCAGAGATTGAATCCTAACCGCCTGATAAAATATTTTTATACAATCGATTCAATGTCCGTTGTTCTTGCTCTGAAACTGGTTGCTTCTGAAAATAATCTAAAGCAAGAAGAAAAAAATAAGTTTCAGTAATTTTCATTATGTATAACTACAGAATTTGTTTCTACGTGCCCTTCGCCTAATTGAGACTCCTTCCTACATATGTATATAAACCTCACAGAAGGAAGGGATTTGAAAGAAATAATAATGAGATAGTCGTAGTAAAATCTAATGTTTCATCATAACGTGTATGCAACATTTTTATGTTTATTTACAGACGGTGACCATCGCGGATGCCTATTTAGATCCCCGATTTGATGCGTCTGTCGATGAGGGCACCGGATTTAAACACAACACAATACTTTGCATGGCCATTAAGAATTCTGAGGGGAGAATCATTGGCGTTATCCAGGTAAGCTGAAATTTTTACAGAATCCTTTTCCTTATTGAACGATACACTAACAATATTAAGCTTTACTTTGATGCAAAATGTGTTTCGAAAATTTTCAATCAAAGTTTTGGTATTTGCGTTATTACCATCGAAATAACTATGTTTTTCCGTAAACCGACCAAGATATATGTGACAAGCGTGTCGTGCTCCAAGTTTTTCAAGGAGTTTATAAAAAATTCAAAGAGTAATATGCATGCTAAGAAATAATAGTAGCGCAATGCGGTCGTATATGCGAGGCTATAAAACAGAGTATGCGTTTATTGGAACAATAGTCGAGACAGAGCCTACGTACAACGCCGTGAATTTTACTAATTAACTCGGTATAAATTTTGTACACAAACAGCGGCTTTTGAAATGTTGGTGCTGAAACTCTCGCTACTCTAAAATGAATAGACCGCACTTTTAATATATTTCATTCAACGTGCTTTCCGCTGTGGGTAGATTACTCTTGGTACATGAACGTTAGGCATTTGATGTTATACGAAATTATTTTGGATAATTTGTCTGAGGTGGCAAATATGCATATGGTTGGATTGATTGTAAGATGTTACTGTACCGACTTACGACTTGAGAACGACCTAACCAATTTCACTCACCTGTCTTTTTAAGATTTTTTATAATTTGTTTGAGAAGGTTCTTAAGGAAAGAAAAATTAAGAAAATTGCGCAGAAAATGAAAAATTTCTAACGTTTTCATTACCATACCAAGCGACTGACGCTGCGCGCAATAGCTAGTTACAAATAAAACAGCAGAACTTGATTACCTAAGTGTATAGTTTTAAGATGACTCCATAAAATTCATAAAGGCGTAATAACTAGTACACAATGCGTATAAAGTTTTTGGAAGCTTAAGCTGAAGATGAAAACTTGCAATATTTATGCCCGAACGGTAAGCGAGGGAAGATAATACCGAGATTGAAATTATTTAATGTATCGTGCTGATTATGTTTTATAGTATAACATTAGGGACGACGGGTTACAAAGAGCACGGATGCAACCGGGATTGACGCTGGGTGATGGTGAAACCAGTAAACGCTTATGTAAACCGCATAGAAAAAGTTCGTTCAGCGCCATTGACCTGTCAGGACGGATGCTTCTTTACATTTGAGCGTCATACATCCGCCGATTGACTTACCGCAATATTTATTTCATATTTGGCAGAACTAAATCTATCTTACTAAGTATATACATATAAAATAGCTTATATACAAAAATAACAGACAATAACCACAAGATATAAGAATAAAAATCTTTAATGTTTGTTTCTTGTGTTGCTCCGTCCAATCAGGCGGGTAAAATATTGAGGATTATATACAATATTAAATATCCGAATAGTTTTTTGATTCTATTATTTGACCATTTGAGCAGAGCTTGTATTCGTGCCGAAGGGAAACAATTTGAGCATCTTCTTTAGTTTTAGGATGATATTAAAGTGTCGATAATAGATTGTTTTATTTCGATTGGGTTTTCAATGAGGTCCTTTCGCAAAAAATACAAAATAGCACTTTTATTGGCAAGAAAAGTGGCAAGTGTTTTACCATTTTGAAATCTAGACTAAATGGGTCATCTTTTCAAATAACTTATATTATACCAAGGGTAGTGTGGACATTTTTTTTCCAACATGGAGTGTCAAATTTAACTGATTTTGTAAACCATAACTCGTAAAATCTTAATTTATTTTACTTAGTTAACAGTGTTTATTACTTTGATTTGTAGTTGCGATTACAAGCACTGTTATTTGAGATTACATTACAAAAAAAAATCACTAAAGTTGTGAAAATTGTGATCACAGTACTTAAAAATGCGACCAAGCACGTCAAATTTTCATCTTTTTCAAAAAATGTCTATTGTCGCTTGACTAAGTGACATGGATTTTTTTTTCATAACGGGTATACATTGGCCTCTCGCCCGGTACCAGGTTATCGTTGAGTTTCGGGACACCATGTATAGTGGTGGTGGTGGTGATGGAATAGGGTACCTGGTGTTGCAGGAACGGGATCAGAATTCCACGCGGCTGAAACCGCGGGCAACAGCTAGTAAATATTATGTAGTAAATTAGGTAATTGAAAGAATTGTTTACAAAATTATAAACAGCTTAGTATTGTTACTCAATAATATACTTTTCAAGAACTCCATGTTATTAAATTATTCGAAATTAATCATACTTCATGAAATATATTCATAAATATTCTATGAATTCTAAAAAATTGTCTCTGTACGCTACAACTACCCACAGAACATCTCGAGGGTAGGTACCGTCATGAAAACTTGAAGTTATTTTAAGTTTTATATACTTTTTAACAAATTAACTAAAGTACCGTTAAATGTAATATTTACAAACCTTTACCACATTAAATACATTTACCGACTATTGATGTATCAGTAGTTTTATTACCACGGAGGACATAGTTAATATATTTAATGTTTTTTTTATTATTTCATTAATGGTTTAAGAGCTAAGGTGATCAAAAAATTGGAATTTGTATAGCTACCTTTCAGTGACTGTACTGTTAAAATATACGCAATATTTGAATTAAAAATTACCAAACAGTATGCCATATTTCGTACGATTCGCGAGAGTGCCTGTAGACATCACCTCCCTTTCTTACCTTTTGAAAATTCTTTTATTACAACCTCATCTTTTCATCTCAGTATGGTTTTGCTACTGCAACTCGCAAAAACTACGGAAACAATCCCGCGGTGTGTCTGTTTCCGACCTAAGTATATAAAAATACATTCACAATAAAATGGTTTCTTGTTTCAGCTAGTAAACAAATTCGACGAGCTCCTCTTCACAAAGAATGATGAGAACTTTGTGGAAGCATTTGCGATATTTTGCGGGATGGGCATTCATAACACGCATATGTACGAGAAGGCGATCACGGCCATGGCCAAGCAGAGCGTTACGTTAGATGTGAGTAAATACAACCATCTTCTACTCCTCAGTCAGTTCAAATATTTGTTTGCATGGAAATGTTATATTTGCGTTGGTCTGAGTTTTCTATGTTTAATTTAAGTATACCTACCTATTTACTTACAGAAAAAAAGTAATATAAAAAAGTATTGTACCTACCCTGACATCAAAGATACAAACAATCGAAAAAATAAACGTATTCCGTCAATACTATTATAAGTATTCCACGTTACTGTTTTATGATAATCATGTGATAACGATTGTTCACCCCATATAACATTGATGGTATGATTTATATTATTACAGGTACTGAGTTACCACGCGTCTGCATCATTAGACGACGCTCAGCGGTTACGGGTGAGTTACTATTAAACAACATTCATGCCACTTTTAACATAAAATACGTAGACATATGGTCCAATATTGAAAGCCTACATCAATATTGGAATAGCTAGCTTTTCAAACTAAATGTCGGTATCTATTAGGAAGTACCTGAATGTAATGTTACTGTTAACGTGCGTACATTCAACCGAGATTGAAATATTTATTGTGCAAATTCGATTTTTAAGGAACGCGTGAGGAACTCGCGCATCAACGGTAGCCTTCATGTCCGTGACATCGCGGATTAAATGCAGGCGTATGTTAAACGTATACAAACTGTATACTATAAACTGTATACTCAACATCTTATGGTCCTTCGAGCCGAATGATAGCTTGATAAAATATTGTTCAGAATCTGACCGATCTGGTATCTTTGTCTCAAAGATAGCCACAATTCCTGTTAGATAAAAACCTTAAATTTATTTCGGAAGAACTATTGTAAGTACAAGTTAATAATCTCAATAATTTATAGTTTCATAAACTATATTATTGTATCGCAGAAATAGTCCAAGTCCATAATAAAACCGAAAGGTACCTACTGAACATTCAGATTGTTTCAGCTATTTACATTGGAAATGAGTTCGGATGCGCTTAATTAATATTCCGGAAATCTGACGTTCTCCAATCAAAATTTCAGCTCAAAACATTCGTACTGTAGTGATGTCTGTGTGTTCAGTTGTGTTGTGGATTTGTGTTACATGAACACTGCGCCGTATGAAAATGTGAATTATAATTTATTCATTTCGTAATTATTTTCACAAAAGGAATCATGAATTTTAATTTCACTATTCTAATGGATTATGATGATATGGCTTACATACAAACACTTATGTCTTTCTCCCTACGGGGTAGATACATACATAAACCCACCATTAGCGTCTTAGGCACCAATGGGCTTCGGTTAGACATAATCCAAAAGGGGACATTTTACTATGTCGTCACATACCGCCGAATTGGTCCTTACATACCTCTTAAATTATCAATTTTCTTGATATTAATATAAAAAATGTACTACTATCACATTGTGGATTTTGTATCCGTAATATATAATATAATATATCCATAAATTCATGAACTAAATTATAAAAGAGAAAGGTTTCCCGTAGCCTGTTTTTAAACGAATTCCCATTACCAAAAAGGTTAAATAAAAAGTAAAATAAATAAAATACAAAACTTTAAAATATGCTTTAAGAATTTTAACGTTATCCCATACCTGCATCCAATACTGTTCACGCATTTAAAAGTTATGGTGAATAAGGATATTAACATACATACATGAACCCTGAAAACATTACACTCTGTTTAATTTTGTTACAGACGCTAAGGATACCTTCATCAGCTCACTTCAGTCTCCACGAGCTAGCATTCGACGATATAGACTTAACCGACGATGACACATTACGCGCCTGCCTCCGAATGTTTCTCGATCTCGACTTCGTGGAGCGGTTCCACATAGATTACAGCGTGCTCTGCAGGTGGCTGCTGAGTGTCAAGAAGAACTACCGCAATGTAACGTATCACAATTGGAGGCACGCATTCAATGTTGCGCAGATGATGTTCGCTATTCTAACGGTGAGTGTTTTGGAATATCTTACACATGGTTTACTAATGAATATACGATTTTCAGATAAACTATAATGGAATAACCACACTTATTCAGCTCACCGTTTTTGTTCATAGAACCCATAGATTTTGTATAGAGCTTAGCTTCCCGCGTCTATTGAATTTCCGCTGCAAACAGGCATTAAAATGATGACAAATGTGTTTTTAACATGCGAATGCTAGAGTTCAACAATACGGGTAAGGGTAAACAATACGGAACGCTGCAGACCTGAATTGAATGCTTGCATGCTAGAATTAGATAGCTGTATCTATCTAGCATTCAAAAACGTCAGCAAGCTGTGACCGCGTACAGCCCTCGAAAGTGGTGGAACAGCACTGAATTCTGTCTCTAGCATTCGCAAATTCGTAAAAGTTCTAACGAGTCTCTTGTTTTAAAAATAAACTATTTTGACTTCATAGGCAGAGCAGGACTAGGATAAGGGTAATTTAGTAACCTACGTGTGAAAATATTTAATTGCCAAACATTATTTAAAGGGATTATACCCTACTTACAAATTATACCTTACATAAAACTATTATTTTAGTTTCCGTTGGCATCATTTCAGGAGACGCAGTGGTGGAAGATATTTGGTGAGCTGGAATGTTTGGCACTAATTATCGGCTGCCTGTGCCACGACCTTGATCACCGGGGGACCAATAACTCGTTTCAAATCAAGTGAGTGTTTTTTTGTCTCAATGTATAACTGTTATTACGGCTCTAATAACTTACTAGTATTAGTTAGCTTATTGCCACTGTTTTAGGCAAAAATAAATGTCTGGGCTTTATTTTATTGTATGAAGTCCAATAAATAAATAAAATAAAAGTTACTGATTCGATTCTCGGTATCATTTAGTGCTTTAATATTTTTTTTTTCACCATGCAGTTATATCACTATTCCAGTCTCAAAAGAGCAATTTAAATATCGTTAGTAACGTTGTAAATTTTTTTTGTGTGTTAACTCCTCCTGCCAGTCGGGGTGGTTATGTCGGATTCGAACCGAGTAAAACCGCACGCCGTCTCAGGTCTTCAGACGCCGGGTTGTAACGTGGCCCATAAGGCAGGAAAGCAGACTCTGGGCTCCAAAGTACAAGACTTGGATGCAACTGTGACCATCACCGTGATCACAATGATGATTAAACTGTAGGTAGCAAAAGGCGGCAATGTAGTATCACCGTATTTTTTTAATATCTTTTATAAAGAATTCTTTGCTCATTCATATATTGTGATTTCTCCAGGGCATCATCGCCGTTGGCACAATTGTACTCTACGTCGACAATGGAACACCACCATTTCGATCAATGTCTGATGATTCTCAACTCGCCCGGCAACCAGATACTGTTGAATCTATCCTCTGATGACTACGAGAAGGTCGTCAAAGTGCTTGAAGATGCTATCTTGTCCACCGATCTGGCTGTGTATTTCAGGTAAATATTCTATCATTTTGCTATATTTTATGGTTAGCTACTCGCAAATATGTAGATTGAAATTCTTGGGGGTATCCGAAGGGATTTCCGCCTGAAAAAAAAAGGTACCCAAATACTGTTTTCAAATACATTTGTTAAATTATTAATTTTATCTGTACACATACAACTTTGTCATCAACTCATATTGACAAAGATGGGCAGCGTTGAAAACATTTTGAACTCTACATCTATGTTTGTAAGGTACAAATAAGATTGAGCGTACCACGTCAACTGCGAACTTCCATAATATTTCCCACGGGTGTACGGCATTTTACAAAATGGACGTTTGACACGAAGGATATACAAACTTAACTTTCACATGTGTTATGTTTGGTGAGGTTGATAAACTCACGTCTACATACATATACTTACTAAGTTATTCTGAAGGGGTAAGCAGAGATGTATAGTATTGTACATCTACAATTACCAGCTTTTTTTATACCTACCTTTGGCGTTTTGGGATTGGAAGATAAAACAATTGGAAGAATAGATAAAAGTTAGAAGGGATAAAAAGGGTAGGAGTAAGATGAAGTTTGTTGGATCACGCTAATCTCTGAAACTACCTATTTTGATATTGTCGGAAGTTTGACTTTTCCAAAAATGTTTATGCATTATAGTCCAATTTTTGAGTAAGGTTATAGGCTAATTAATATCACGCCACGACTTTTGGGAGCCGAACAATAAAAAATAAAGGTGAGAAAGACACAGGGCATAGTTAGTAAATAGTCTTCATCTGAGCACCAATCCCAGTCGCATCCAAAGATCCATTCTCCTGCGCCTCCTTCTTCTTCAAGATCTTGGTGTGGTCCCTGTCTGGTTCCGACCGATAGCTAAGAACGACGTATTAGCTATCAGTATCGTTCATTCTCGTGTGGCTCCCAAAGTGGCAGGTCTACGCTTAAAACGATATTCAAAAACGTATTCATTCCATGCGAAGCTGGTGGGAAGCTAGTTTTGAAGGTAATAACCCACCCGTGATACTGTACAGCAAGCGCAAGGCGTTCATCGAGCTGGTGCAGTGCGAGCGCGCGGTGGACGCGGGCTGGGCGGCGTGCGACGCGCGGCGCGGGCTGCTGCGCGCGATGCTGATGACGGCGTGCGACCTGGCCGCCATCACCAAGCCGTGGCCCGTGGAGCGCCGCGTGGCCGCGCTCGTGGCCGGCGAGTTCTTCCGCCAGGGCGACCTGGAGCGCGCCAACCTCAACCTCACGCCTATCGTAAGTGGAAGCCTTTAAGACCGTGCCCTCAAATGGGGTTAATACAGTTCTAAAGATTAATTAAATAGAAACAAAATGGTTATTAGAAATATTTAAGTCATTTATTGCACAAAATTTCGTATGTATCTAATGTATAGTTAATACCTTTAAACGAGCAATTCATTTTTCATTCATCTGAATCTCTAAAACTGCTCCAATGATTTTCATAAAATTTAGTATACAGGGAGTAATGACAATTATCGCACCATGATTGGGGGTTCGATCACCCAGATATTAAGTACTTAAACGCAACCAAAGAGTTACCTGGACACTCTCTATATACCTCTAACAATAAATAATATAAATCTGTACAACATTCTGTTTCTACTCTCTCCATCTCAATCCTATTATACAAACATTGATTTATATCAAAGATTTGAATCCATGGCTTAATAAATCTCCATCACCCAGTTACTACTGTAACGCCTGTCTACTGGGACCTATAGCTGTGTTAGGAGAACACTTTGGGATATCAGCCAACTTCATCTGCTAAACGACAGACGAGGCTCTGACGCAGGCTTCCCTCTCGGGGTTGGGCGGTCAAACGGCAGTCGCTCCCGGAAATACTGAAATACCAATAACAAACAAGTTGAATTCCTGAGACGAGCTCAGCCGAATACAAGGGATTTTCGATTTTTCGTATTTTTTTTGCGATTTTTTCTTTATCTTGCAATGGTTGACCCCAGCACGAATCTATTACCGAAAACAGCAACTCGATAGCTCATCTCCTTCATACCCAAAACCGTGACAGATAATTGGCAACGATGACGTCGACGACGACAACTCGATAGCAATAGGGCTTTTCTAAAGAAAATCCCTAAAAAGCGGACGCCGGGCACCCAAAGTGTAAACTTTGAACGCTACTTAAATATCACTATGATGATGATGAATAGCAGTGGTAGATAGAAGGGAACTTGGGCAACACTCGCAATTGCATGAAACCTATGCAATCTAGGGGAAAATTAAACTGTCTTGGAACTCATATTGAAATTAACCAGAAGTAAATTAGAGGAATTGGTACGTAATAAAATCAACCCAGTTATTTTTATTGTAATGTAATTAATTCATTGAGATTGATGTGCAGTTAAATTCAAATACAAGATAAACAATGTGTATCTGTACTGAATTGAAATATTAGTTATTCATATATAATGCTATCCAAACGAAACATTTTATGTCCACAAATACAGAATATTTTTTCTGTAGTTTGATTTATTTGTGTCATTTGTTTTTTTTTTACATAGAATATGCAAATACAATAGAGCGCCAATCCTTTTTCCAAGCTGCGTTATATTTCCTTCCTTCTATCCATCAATCTTTTCATGTATTGCCTATTATTCATTTCACTGCGCACCCAGCTTTGTCAAAAGCGTGGCATATTTTTTGATCATCTTTCATGTCATATTTATTACGAAATACATAATTTCTCAAGATATTATGACCACAAGATGTTTCTTTTGTTACAGGACATTATGAACAGAGATAAGGAAGATGAACTCCCTGCTATGCAAGTCAAGTTCATCGACACCATCTGTCTGCCAATATACGAGGTAATTATAATCGTCGAGAAATAGAGATATTGCGGTATTATTTGATATGGTGTATGGGCCCTATCAAGATCTTTGGGTTCCAAACAACTTTACCTGCTTATTGACCGACGAGTTCGGCTTTCCTCCTGAGGTTGGGGTCAGATGACAGTCGCTCCCGTAAAGTCAAGATAAGCCACATCAGGAAGAGAAAGCGTAGGAGAGTGGACTCCAGGTTCCAAAGTGCAAGTATGCAATTAACAGGATTAACACTGGGATGAGAGATGGGGAGAGAAACAGAAATATTAGTAAATGTATTGGTTTGTTTGCAGGCGTTTGCAGTACTATCTCCCACCCTACAACCCATGTTGGACAGGGTTAAGTCCAACCGTGCACACTGGATCGATCTCTCCGACAACGACAAGAATGGCGGCGAAAAGATAGAATACAGTTCGGACAAGGAGCTCCAGGAAAAGAACGACAAATCGAGCATTAGCTCACAGAACGTTGACGACACAGAGAATACGTACGAGGGAGACAGCAGTGGAGCAGTCAGTTTGTCTTCAGAGACTAATTCTAAATATGAAAATCTCGAGAACCCTGTCGTGGGGCTTATTTGCAACAATGTCCTCGCGATTCGAGACCCCAGCAAGTTCTGTCATCTGAATGACTACTAAACTTGACTATGAGAATGTGATAAAGTGAAGCGGCGTGTCAAGTGCCACGTTTCAAAGGCCAATAGAGAAGCCAAATCGTCCACTTAGGATGTTACTTTTTAAGTTCCAAGTATCTAGCACAACTAACATTTGGAATTTCACTCGATTCATACATTTTACTACATTTTAGTTAGAAATTTATCATCGTTCGTGTGTGTCCATTTCTTTATAATCGTTTTTTTTTTCTATTGGTCGGCTGAAATGTTGGTCAGTACGTAAGATAGCTACTTACTTTTACGTATTAAAATTGATAGTTGTGTGATATTCGTTACTAGATAGATGATTCAGTCAAATTTGAAATTCATCTAAACGCAAGGCGTATTCGATAAGTTGTCATGACCATCGCCGCACTATTTTTATACACGTCATTATTTAACTTTACATTTTTAAGTACCTATAAGGAAAATTTTACAAGTAGGTAATGTAATTTTTTTAATTTACCTCAGTCGTCTATTCCTACTACGTATTACATGAAGTTGTTTCGTGTGTTGCTATTTGGTATCATTTAAGATACATTTTACATCTATATGAAATATTAAATTTCTCATAGAAACAGATATTTCGTTTATGAAAATACTCTAATCTGTAACTGCAGTAATAAGTGTAATAACAGGGCCTAACTGTCGTGACGTAGTTGTATGACCAAAATACCAAAAAGTTTGTATGTAGTACTAAAAACATTATTGTATTGTATCGTTCGGTTTTGTCATTAATTCTCTTATGTGGAACTTTAATAGTTACGAATTGTATTTGTATTAGTGAAGTAACGTGTCGGTGTAGCTGACGTAAGTGTGTCTCGACAGTTCACGTATACTGTGTTCGTCTACGTATCATCAAGCTATACTTACAGTCGCACAACGTAACTTGTAAATAATTAATCAATGTTATAAATACTATACCTACTAACAATGTTGTAATTTTGGTAAGTACTTATTATAA
This sequence comes from Cybosia mesomella, assembly GCA_946251805.1. Lineage (NCBI taxonomy): Eukaryota > Metazoa > Arthropoda > Insecta > Lepidoptera > Erebidae > Cybosia > Cybosia mesomella. The sequence goes on from OX276406.1 coordinate 11,246,966, forward strand.
ATTCGGGTTTCTCTATTAATTATTCATCATTCGGTTATATTTATAATTTGTCCGCTTGTAGGAATCGTGGCCTCGCATTAATTATTTTTCAAGACAGTTACGGCACCTACTGATCCATTCCAATATTAGTTTGAACTTAAAATAGTCTGCGATTGTTTGTGTCGTCCTATAAGTTTGTATAACGACAATGTCAATTACCTGCAAAAATCATGTTTTGCAATTAAATAAAGATTTGTATTTACCTAACGCTAACTAGGTTTGTTATACGAACGTGTTTTACTGCAATATTTTGCACGTTTTCTTTATATAGACAATCGATAGTTGTTCCTCTAGTCTTTCATTAAAATCTCCTTTAATGATCATGTCTTATATCGCTTTTGTTTTATATTGTGAATGCTTTTAAAATATTGCAAATTAATAAATAATATTCTAACGTACAAAGTTTAGAAACGATTGCGAAGTGACCTCTTAATTATTTAAAATAAAATAAATATGTCGTCGGTGATAGTGTTAAAGTTACTAGAAATGCGTGTCAATTAGCAATTGTTATAGGCGGGAGAAAACAATTAAATATTCTTCATAAATAAAGTCATGCCTCTTTCCCATTGTAGTAGGCAGAGACAACATCTTTTCACGTGCTACGATGTTGGTATGTATATGCCTTTCGGTTCTTCTATTTTCTTCTTCTTCTCAGTCGTTTCCTCATGACTAAGGGACGTGACCCCGCTGAGCAACTTCAGCCTTCTATTTTCATAATTGAACTACTACTTCACAGCTACTCATGACCTGGCCTTTCCTATTAAATATACTGACATGTACTTAAATTGGAGAACATCTACAATCAGTTCGGGACTCGAAGTTGATGTACCACCAAATGACTCACAATCGCTAAAAAACGTGAGTGCCGTCCTAAATGTTAACTTTTCTCAATACGAGAAAGTTAGCATGAAATGCTTAATTTTTTTACTAGAAACTATAATAAAATAGATAATGTGTGATTTTACATATCGATTATTATGAAGGTTACCAACTGTTACTGTTACGGTTACTGATAACTGTATACAAAGTCGTACAATAAACTTATATAATGTATAAAAATATATTAGGTAATTGTTTTTTCGTCTCAAATTTTGTTATATGGCAATAATTAATACAGAATTTTCAAATAAAAAAATTAGTAAAGTTATCCCGTGGGTCACTATCACCGGCGGTATACGATCGTATAAATGTGAAATCAAAAGAATTTCGAATCGCTATTACAAATTTAGATAGAATTCCTTCTTTCAAACATAATTACGACCAATTCCTCCAAAAAATATATATATTTTTTGTAATTGGAATAATTCTCTCTAAGCATTAGATATTTACATAAAAAATCTCAAATTAATTGTGGTAATAAAACTATGTACAACATTAATGTTAAGATTACTGTAAGTATTATTAGAAAGTAATTAGAAAATTAATAATTGTAATTCACTAAAATAATGACGAGTTGTATGGTGTGTGAATAATTATGGAGGTTGTTTTGTTCCAAACAAGAATGTTATTTATTTATGATTAAACAAATTTTGAAATAATTATTGATTTTCATTTCCTGTCAGGCTCTCTGTTTATGACCACCATCACCCTGATCTTATTGATATTTCTGTTCAGACCACCCCATGTACTGGTTCACTATATAGATGGTTACTATAGCTTGGCCAAATCTTACGTGACAATCCCATGGTTCGCGCGTAGCTCCTGATTACTGACAAAAGGCCGCCGGGACAAGCTAAGAATACACACTCAAGGTATACACTACAGGTATACACTACATTATCCCATACATTTTATCCTTGTAAAAATAAGTGAGGTCCGGGAAATCAGGAACTTTAAACTATTAGATTGAAGAGTCACTTTCACATTCATATGACTATGAATATATTTTACTACAAATTTCAGGATTTGGCCTATGAAATTATTTGCTTTGCTACTAAATAAGAGGGTGAGTTTCCTTTAAAAATTTAAAATGGCTCTTCAATCCAAACGGATATGAAAAATTAGGTTGCTGAGGGTGGTAATTTGAGGGATTACGAATTAAAACCGAATTTAGCTGCACTGTCTCATAGCCAAAATATTTTCTTCACATAAATAATTACTTGTTCCGACCAATTGACAGACCTATTTAGTCCATTGAAATGTTACATTTTTTAGGCCTAACCTTGCGTTTTTTAGACATATAACATATAACATAACATAAACTCACGCCTATATCCCCGAAGGGGTAGGCAGAGGTGCTAGCACCCACATTTCGCCAGTTTATGTTTAGGTCCCAATGTAATAGGTGGCGAGCCTATTGCCATTAACCGGGCACTTATAAACCTGCGATAAATACACATAACTTCGAAAAGCATCGAAAAGTCATTGGTGTGTACCATGGTAAAACCTGGGATCGAACCCGAGAACTGGTCTCAGCAGTCCATTACCCATACCACTAGGCTACCGCGGCGCGGTTTTTTAGAGGACGCAATTTTATTTTTTTGATGTGTAGGGGGGGTCAGTGTAAAGCTAAAACCAAGTTTGTGGGGTCGCCACTGTCCCATGGCCGCCATCTTGAAAATAGGGGTTGAAATGGATTTTACGATATATATTTTAAACTATTTATCTGATAAAAAAAATTTGTTAACATTTTTTGTTGAAAATTAAATTCTCTACAACTTTGGTTCAGTAACTTTTTTTTTTGTTATTATAATTTTTTTGATGATTAATTATTCAATATTATTAATAATTAATTATTGACTCTTTTCCCCACCACCACAAGGTAGAGTCTGGAGGCGCGTTTTTTTACGTGGTATCCCCAATAGGCGTAATCTACGGTGATTTTCTAAATTTGAACTGAGGGAGTAGTTCAAATTTAGAAAATCACCAGCTCAGCATCTGATCGGCTTTCTGAATTAAAAATCAGTGGAAGAACTGGAGAAGGAAGGGGTGTTAATGTCGGCGGTTCATCATCAAATTCATTTTCATTTATTAATTCTGAGAGTCCCATTACGTTGCTGCAAGTCTCTCCAGAACAATGGAAGCACACTGCAGAACATTTCAGCTCTGCTTTTAGACATCCACACATCGCTCCACAGTTTCCTTTGTATTTGCAAAAGATCAATTTTAGAAGCTCAGGGGGTTTAGAGCTCTGCACTGGCATCAAAAATTTTCCACGTTTTTTTCCAGCCCCAGTCTTCAGGATCATTATTATTACCAAGCCACGACCGGACCTGATGGTAGACTCGGAAAGTATGAAAGCGAGCTGTGTCTTATGTTGGAGGAAGTAAAGTTAAGTTAAATGTACTTTTGTGACTGCCTTGGCGAATTGTTTGTATCTTAGGCTGTCAAGAGAATTATCATCTTTATTACCACCGTATAAAGAGATAAAAAAACGTTTCTGAACATTTTCGCTTATAACTATTTATTTATAGTTCTACGACAAAAAGTTACTGGACCAAAGTTGTAGAGAATTTAATTTGCAACAAAAAATGTTAACCATTTTTTTTTATCAGATAAATAGTTTAAGAGATATATCGTAAAAACCATTTCAACCCCTATTTTCAAGATGGCGGCCGTGGGACAAGGGTGGCGACCCCACAAACTTGGTTTTAGATTTACACTAACCCCCCCTACACATCAAAACAATAAAATTGCGTCCTCTAAAAAACGCAACCCCAAATGTAACTTTTCAATGAACTAATTCACCAACGTAGATCGCTGAGAAAAATGATAGGTTTTTATTTGACTTGTTGGATTTGCATCCATACACGGAGTAGATAGCATATTAAAAGCATATGTTACTAACTTAACAAAATTTGAATGAATGCATAGGTTACGTGCGCGGGGACGGCTGTTGCCAACCCAGCTGCATAAAATGACTATAGGAGCGTGCGTGAGGCCATTTTTTTTGGGTGATTATCAAAGTCAAATTCGAACAACTAAAACCGCACGCCGTCTCGGGTCTTCAGACGCCGTGGTGTAAGGTAGCCCATAAGGCATTCCCTCACACCCCGGTTGACCCAGGGCCATGTCCGGTTTCAAGCTAGGCCCATCGGAGTGCGTGAAGCCTGACTATACTTTTTATTTTTTATATATTTTTAAGTTTCTGAACACTTTTTTTTTTTTTTTTTTTTACGTGCGGAAATCCCTTCGGATACCCCCCCGCCGGCCAGCGGGGGTGGTTATGTCGTGTCCCGACTAAAACCGCACGGTGTCCTCCCCAAGTGTCCGTTGCCGGGCACCCCGGGTAAGCCCTCGAAAGGATAACCCCAGGGTTGCCGGCGGACATTGGCCGCCACCGCGGCCTCGCCAGGTGGGGTCGGGTTACTAACAAATTTACGAACGATCTTTAGATTGAAATGAATCAATAAATAATTTATGTAGGTACCTTTTTTTTTTTTTTTTTGTCGTGCGGAAATCCCTTCGGATACCCCCCCGCGTGCCAGCGGGGGCGGTTATGTCGGGCTTGAACCGACTAAAACCGCACGCCGTCTCGGGTCTACAGACGCCGGGGTGTAAGGTTGCCCATAGAGCATATCCCTCGCAAATAATTTATGTACCTACCTATAAATATTTTTGTAATCTTTAGAGGACACATTTAATATTTTTAGATTTTTGTTTATTTCATGTGAAATTTATAGCTAAGGTGGTCGGTAACTTGGAATGTGTTAAGCTAATACCGATGGCGACTGTACGTATCTTTAATCGGCGAGTCTAGCCATTGTCTCAAGGACCCGAAGTAGGATTCCTATCTGGTTAGACGTGACTATAGTTCTCTTTTTATAAATGGTTATCTTTTATGTTTTATTGTGTCTAAGCAGGAATAGACTTGAATTTAGGTTATAGATCCATATAAATGTTGCAGTAAAATCTCGTAATCATTCATAAGAACTTTTGGCTACAGCCTGGTCAAAGAACCTTCTATTGAAACTTCACTGGACACCAATGGAGTCGGTTAAAAGTCATCATCATCATCTCAGCGATGCCTTTGAAGCCCTGGATCCGCTTTCCATTTTATGTTTATTTTGTTTTGGCTATTAGGAGTGACTGCTGTCAGACCTCCCAACCCCGAGAGGAAGACCCATGCGTCGTTTTGCACCCTTTTTTTTTTTTGTGTGGAAATCCCTTCGGATACCCCCCCGCCGGGTAGCGGGGGCGGTTATGTCGGACTTGAACCGACTAAAACCGCACGCCGTCTCGGGTCTACAGACGCCGGGGTGTAAGGTTACCCATAGAGCATATCCCTCGCACTCCGACTGACCCTGGGCCATTTGCAGTGTCCCCTCTGATAACAGCAGAGGGATACCTGGAGCGACCTCCCCCCCACGTGGGCCTTGCAGGCCCGCCATACCCCGACCCCCTCGTGCAATGGGGTCAGCTGGCCCTGGAAAGGGCCGGTTGGTCAGGCTCTTGGCCGTTGACGTTGACGCCAGCTACTCCAGAGGAGCAATCAATGATGCGTCATCGCCCACGTTGCCCAGGGTGCACCAAACTTGGAGGTGATCCAACCAGTCGCACCCCCGTCGTTTTGCACCCTATCGCTCGCGGAACGTAGTCTTGTACGTACGTATAGTTTTATTTTATTTGGCGGATTTTACTTTTCCAGGGTCGAATGCCGTTCGACCCCTAAAAGGAAAGCCTGCGCCAGAGCCTCGTCCGTCAATCAGCAGTTGCAACCGGCTTGCAGATGAGTTTCATGCGATCAGGTACACGGTACACCAGATACAAGTCGCCAGGGGTGTGTGTTGGGTAACCTCCTCAAGTGTCGCTCCGATTCCGATCCCGCTGCAGTCCGGGGGAACGGAATCGGAGCGGCCGGTACACCCTGGGCGGCGGTCAATGGCTTCCCCTTCACCCCTTCATAGGGTTGGCATTGATCGTCGGCCAATACCCAACGTGGCGGGAACTCATCGCTCTCCGTACTCCTCTGCTTTCAGAGGAGACAGGATGAGCGATGCTGTTAGTGGTGAGATGGCCCAGGGTCAGCCGGGGTGCGAGGGATATGCTCTATGGGTAACCTTACACCCCGGCGTCTGAAGACCCGAGACGGCGTGCGGTTTTAGTCGGTGCAAGCCCGACATAACCGCCCCCGCTGGCCGGCGGGGGGTATCCGAAGGGATTTCCACACGATAAAAAAAAAAAAAAAAAGATACAAGTCGCCAACACACTCAGTAGAAAATTTTATCTCACCTATTTTGTATATACAAGTTTACCGTAGGTGCGGGCCGTTTTATGCTGTCATAGTTACAAATAATTCGATCAATTTCCGCCGGGTATGAAATATTATAGATAGTTGATATGTTACAGTCAGCATGTTAATTAAATAATAATAAATATTGTAGGACAAAGTACACAACGTCATCTAGACCAAACTAAGCAGAGCTTGTCATATGGGTTCTAGAATGCGGATAAACATACTTAAATACTTTTGTGTTGTAAATAAATACATATTATACATAGAAACACCTACACCAATGCAAATATACATATTTGCACCGAGAGGGAATCGAACCCGCGGCCTTTGGCTTACCAGTCGAATGCACTACCGCTACGCCACAGAGGTCGTCATGAACGGCGTGGTTTATATGTGGATTTTAGTAAGTATCAACAAATTTTACATACGCCTTAAAATTAGCGAGTTGTCTATAATCAGAATAGGTAGATAGGTAATTATTTCTTGTATCAAATGAATAGTTAGTATTAATAGTGGTACTAGCTGTCCCCCGCGGCTTCGCCCCTGACATACTTCGAACCCCAGTGGCATCTATTTAACCCATACCTACATTACTACAATTTATTAGTTTTACGATAATGAACGGAAATTTGCCCGATTTGTTGATATGTATGATTACTGCTCCGCTCGATAGTCGATAACATATAGCCTATAGCCTTCCTCGATGAATAGTCTAAACGTATTTTTTCACTTCGAACCAGTCGTGTTTGAGATTTGTGCGTTCAACCAAACAAACCAACAAACTATTCAGCTTTATAATATCAAATATAAAATATAAATATATAAGAGATGCGTATGGAGGTATTTTAAAATATTTCTTTTCTAATTTCCTCGAATGGAGACTTTGGGTACCATTACAGGTGATATCGAATTGGTACCGACTAAAATCACACGATGTACCCGGCATCAGATGATGTCGGTTGTCTGGACTAACCTGTAAAGGTTTTTGGACAACTTTGCACATTATTCGCCCTAATGATACTTGATTTTGAACATGTTAATAAATAAAAAATTCAAATCAAAAATCAGCCTGCTATATTCGTCGCGGTATTTTCATCGTAATCTAATATTTTTAGGGGAGAGTAACCTCTTGAATAGTCGCGACACTCGTAAAGATCATATGTGCTCAAGCAAACGTATAATATAAACAGCTTGGCATGTCAACACCGTTAGAACCTCAGCAGTTGACTCGATAATTAATAAAATATATAATACTAGTCGTGCCCGCAGCTCCGCCCGCGTAGATCCACCTCTCGGTTATCGCGCGTGAACGTCCATACGAACTATCATCCCCACAAAGGTCAAAATTTCAAAAACGCTCTAAAGCATATTTATTTATTGTCAAGTATTACTGGTGTAATATAAGTGGTGGTGGAGTTTTACTGGTGGTAGAAATTTGAGGACACAAATTTGTCACAAAATTCGGCCGGGTGGGTACCACCGTGCACGATTGCGAAAAACCCTCCATAGTAATCCAATTTCGATTTGATTGCGTTCAGGGATCAGCAAGTGCATAGCCGGGCAGGAGGATTGCGGTCGCAGCACTAGTGGGACCGGTGGGTGTCACGCGGTGCTACGACGAAAAAAAAAAAGTATCTATGATAATACAAAGTTTCATGACGATATCTTCGAAAATGACAAACTTTCAACCTCTTCAAGCTTTTTTTCGTGATAAAAGGTAGCCCAAGTCTTTTCCGAAGCTCTATTCAATCTCTGTACCAATGGCATGAAAGCGTAACAGACAAAGAGACCGAGTTACTTTGACATTTAAAATTTTAGTATGGATGTTATAGGCCCTGCCAATGTCAAAGCGCATCGATTGTGATATCACCACTACAATGAACTACTTGCCGATTAGACAAAAAAATACGGATGCAGACTGAGGAAACTTCGTCAAACTATGTTAATGGATTGATCAAAACAGATGGACTTATATCTACATACCTACTTGCAGTATATCTGCACATTACACCATACGTATTGTCACTCATTTTACAGAATGCGTTGTAGATAGGTATTTACTTTATGACTTATGATATGATGTAGCTAAGTGCGTAATGATCGTTCTATAAAACTTAGAAAAGTAGTTACTTCGTTGTTGCCGCTAAGTGTTATGATATGTTCAAATAGAAATTACAATTAGATTACAATAAATAACTTACAAAATAAAAATTAACTCAAACCCTAAGCTTATGAAAAGCAATTTAAGCGCGGGAAAATATGAATAGCTATACAAAAATAACACAAAATAAATCACTATAAAATCCAGTAAAATTTAGTTTTATTGCAACGAGTAAGTTTGCTCAATCAATCAATCAATCAATTAGCCTATTGCAGTCCAAGTTTTGCTCACCTTTTGATAATGTACTACCTATTTTTATAGTTACGGGCAAAAATCTTGTGATGCGCTAGATGCGCAGAACTTTTGTGGTGATAAGCGCGGGGCGCGACGGCGGAGGCGCGCCATCAACCAATCATCTATCTATAGGTAATACTTATTATAAATTATACTAGCGGCACGGCACGGCACGGGCAAACGCCAAAACGGCCATCAACCGTTTTGACGTTTGACCGCTCATCAAGTTACGAAACTTCACTTCAAAAATAAATACTTACTAATTTTGAAGGAGTACATTTCTGTTCTTTATTGTCAATAGTGAGGTGCAGTGTACTACTTTACGACGCAACTTAGCGTTTATTTAATGAATTAAATGAAATAAGGCTTTCAGTCCTAGAGTCTGGCTATCGGTTCTCTGCACTGGACTGTTTTTTAAAATCTATACATGGCAATATTTTTGAACTGTCATGAGTGTCATGTCACTGTCAAACGGATTGTCCCGTTTTTGTGTTTATAGTGTTTTTCAATCAATATTCTTTTGAAATTATTGAAAAATGCCGAAAGCTATCAAAGGCGTAGTTAGAAAGTTGATATTTACCATGATCGGCAAGTATCAAGACATAAAACTTGATAATGAACGAATCCAGAACGAAAAAATACATCGCTTAGACGAAATCCTTACAGCTGCTGGTAAGTATTCTTGATAGTTGGCTTGATATTTATGTCCGGGTATCATGCGTGAATACTATTTACTATTTATTTTTCTTGTATGTGTTTTAGAAGGTGACCTGGCGAGAGTCAAGACGTTAGTGAAAGAGTTAAAATGTTTTGAGGAAAAGGAAGCGTTGAACTCTGAAACGAAATATTTGGATACAATTGCTACTATGACAGGTAGGTAAATTTATGGTTTTGTAAAATGTCCTAAAATCTTTGTACGATTATTTTCAATGTTTGCATACAAGTTTACCTTTGTTCATAGTATAGTGGAACAGTTAAATTATTGTTAGGCTTTTATATTTTTTACATTCAATTACATTTTTATATTTTTCCTTTGCAGAAATATCTGTTAGAACTATTAAAAAAATCAAGAAGGAGGGTTCTATAAACCAAGGAGAATGGAATACACCCGGCAAGAAACGCCCTCGTCAGGGCACGGTGTCAAATCGGGATGATTTTGATTTAACGGCTATTAGGAATAAGATTAATGAATTTTACTGTGTAAAAAAACAGGTTCCTACTCTACGGAATTTACTTGTTGAACTCAGAGAGTCAATTGGCTTCACCGGCTGTCGTGAAACATTACGGCAGATATTGAAAAAAAAAATGGTTTCGAGTTTAAGAAAAACCAGAATGAAAGGTCTTTGCTCATAGAGAACTTTGAAATAGCTGCTTGGAGACACAGATATCTTCGAACAATTGCTGAGAAACGACAACAAGGGAAACCAATAATTTATCTTGATGAAACCTATGTTCACCAAAATTATAAGGTAAAAAAATCATGGCAAGGTCCTTCCACTAGTGGAGTGATAGACAAAATGTCGTCTGGCAAGAGACATATTATAGTACATACTGGATCAGAAAAGGGTTTTGTGCCCAATGCACTGTTAGTATTTAGTACCAAATCAAAAACAGCTGACTATCATGATGACATGAACGCAGAAAATTTTATGAAGTGGTTAGGTGAGAAATTGATTCCAAATTTGACAGAGCCTAGTGTGATTGTGATGAACAATGCTAGTTACCATGTTAGACAAATAAATAAACCACCAACAATGCAGAACTTAAAAAGTGACATACAGAAATGGCTTAGAGAAAACGACATTCCATTTGAAGAAATTTATACTAAAGATGAATTAATGTGCCTCGTTAAAGAGAATAAGCCTGAACCCTTGTATAAAGCAGAAGAACTTCTAAAACAACATGGCCACGAAGTGCTTAAACTACCTCCATACCACTGTGATTTAAATGCTATTGAGCTCATATGGAGTTTAGCTAAACGAAAAGTGGCTAGCAAAAATATAGCAGTACCAGGGGCAGAAATGGAAAACTTAATTAAAGAGTCATTTCTTAGTGTAACGGCTGATGATTGGAAGAAATGCACAGATCACGTTATTCACGTCGAAAATGAATACAAATTAAGAGATGGAATCACAGGAACAGCACTGGAACGATTTATAATAAATGTACGTGATGATGATGACGATAGTGACAGTTCATTTTCAGGTGTTGAATTTATAGAATCAGACTTTGATTATGAATCATAATAAAATTATAAATATTAATGACTTGTAATTTTTTTTCTTGTATCCTGGACATGATCATTATTTGCATGATGAGCAAGCATGTATGTTAACTTTATGTGTAAGTTGGAAATTTATTTTTTAATAAAAGCATACTAGCAACAGAAATTACTAGTATAAAACTGCTTGTGTGGGTTCATACCGGTAGTGCAATGACTGGGGATCGAAACTGTAACCTCAACATTGTACGTCCAATGCCATAACCATTAGGCTACAGTCACCGTTAATTCATAAATACCGGAGTGCAAGTTTGGGCCGCAAACGGGACTAAACGCTATAATGATGATATCTAAGCTAATTTTAAGGCTTGTGCAGCTTATCCGACTCAGTTTGTTATATAATATGTACAGGTATGATAACACGTAATAAATAAAAATGTATAAAATAACTTTAATTGAATATAAAAAATAATAGTATCAAAACGCATTTTTTCAGTCTATAGTCGGTGTTGTCACCCCTTGTTTTTTGAATTTACCGCTCTTTTCTTGTGCCGATGGCCAGACTCTAGCTTACGCTCATTCAGAACACTGATTTAGTGAATTTTAATGGATTAAAAATACTTTGTCGCGGAAAGTTGTGATTCAAAAATCCGTTCCCGCAGGGGGAACGCACAGGTAGATTTCGTGAAGCAATTAATATTATTTTTTAACATGTTTAATTTTTTTTTCTCGAAAACGGTAACTTTTAGCGAAAAACTTTTCAGACATTTATTTTAGACTTAAAAATGGCCTATCGATTAAAAATGTTTCCGACGACAAGAATGTTCACCGGTTAGAAGTTATGATTTTTTTCCCGAAAAATTTTGGTCTTTCCTCCCGCCACTTTTAGTTAAAGTCTTAATCTTATAGGTTTATAATTAAAAGTTGTTGGTATTCATGTATACTATGGGATAAAATTAGAACGGTTCGAATATCTTTCATGGAACGTGAAATTTTGAGGAAAAACTGATTTCACAAAAAGTGAGGCCTTACCGTCCCCTTAGGACGGATTCCACCCATGTACGAACTTAAACTAAGTTTACACCCAAGCAATTTTTGACCGCAGTTTGAAAGCGATCGGGGCAAAAATGCGACCGTGAGAGTGCCGCAAATTTTGGGAAGTGGAACCATACATACATATATACCTATATATATAAACTTTTTGACCAGTGGTAATTTCGGACTCAGGGGGTCTTAACTAGACCTTCTATGAAGAATTTTTTTTTAAATTCGACAGTAGTCAAGAAACCAATAGGTAGATCGATTTCATCGAAATAATACAAGGTTTGTATAAAATAAAAAAAATAAGAAAACTACGGATAATGTGCTATTATTGCAGCGGGATGAAGCTAGGACGCGCAGTTAGTAGTGTTTAAAAGTAGAGTTCTTGGTTATTATTTGTTAATTACATTTCCTCTCAGGGATGCAGGCCAGTGGGGTGTGTGTTGGGTAACCTCCTCGAGTGTCGCTCCGATTCCGATCCCGCTGCAGTCCGGGGGGAACGGAATCGGAGCGGCCGCTACACCCTGGGCGGTGGTCAATGGCTTCCCCTTCACCCCTTCATAGGGTTGGCATTGATCGTCGGCCAATACCCAACGTGGCGGGAACACATCGCTCTCCGTACTCCTCTGCTTTCAGAGGAGACAGGATGAGCGATGCTGTTAGTGGTGAGATGGCCCAGGGTCAGCCGGGGTGCGAGGGATATGCTCTATGGGTAACCTTACACCCCGGCGTCTGAAGACCCGAGACGGCGTGCGGTTTTAGTCGGTGCAAGCCCGACATAACCGCCCCCGTTGGCCGGGGGGGTATCCGAAGGGATTCCCGCACGATAAAAAAAAAAAAAAAAAAAAGGTAGATCGATTTCATCGAAATCTACCTAAAAATGCCAAGAGGATTTTAACAAGCTTAAGGCAAGTTTTACGAGTAAAAATATTAACTTTGAGGGAAGAAGGATACTACACGAGAGAAATAGCACGCAGAGTTGTTATATCCCAATCCTGTGTCGTGACCATGTTGCAGAGGTACCACGAGATGGGTAATTTAGCTGACCGACCCCGCAGTGGTCGTGCACAACATAACTTCACGCCTGTATCCCCGAAGGGGTAGGTAGAGGTGTACTACACACCCATCAATCAACAGTACTAAAATAAAAGCAGAAGTTCGGGCCGCCTCTGGGCTTGAAGTTAGCACTCAGACCATTCGGAATTACTTACACCAGGCTGGATTACGAGCACGGATTGGCGAGCTCCTCTGCATTCCCGGCAACGTCAACGTCTCAGAATGCAGTGGGCTAGGCTTCGGGAAAATGAAGAAGATGAAGAAGGAAACATTTGGCAAAACTGTCCCCTCGTTGACGAATCGCGAATCAGTACTCATCCAGATAACCGACGTGTATGTGTCTGGAGAAGACCAGGAGATCGTGAAAGGCAAAGAATTGCCACTGGAACAGTTCAGCAAGGCGGGAAATTGGTGTCCTTTTGGAGTGGTATTACGAATCGAGCTAGAACGCTTTTGATCCTGTATCGAGGTTTCATGACAGTTTCATAACAATTCCATCAATAGCAACTGCTTTGATGGAATTGTTATGAATTGTCATCAAAGCAGTTGCTATTGATGGAATTGTCAGACCATTCCGAGTAAACCATGGGCACCAATTTGTACTGGTCGATGATAATACGCCCGCCCATCGAGCTCATCGAGTCAATGCTACTCTCCTAGAATACGACATCACAAGGTTAGACTGGCTTGCCGGCTCGCCTGACTTAAACCTTAAAATAGAGCACACGTGGGCATGCTCTTAAGCGAGCTGTTTGAAACCGTCAACCATGTCCCCAGACAGTGCCAGAGTTCAGGGTAGCCGCTATTCAAGAATGGGACAGGTTACCCCAAGAAATGCTGGATAACTTGATTCTCAGTATGCCCAGGAGGATCTCCGCATGTGTTCGAGCCAGGGGAGGTGTTATATTATATCAGAGCACACGAGGGATGCTCTTAAGCAAGCTGTTTGGAACCGTCAACCACGTCCCCAGAAAGTGCCAGAGCTCAGGGAAGCCGCTATTCAAGAATGGGACAGGTTTCCCCAAGAAATGCTGGATAACTTGATTCTCAGTATACCCAGGAGGATCTCCGTATGTGGGAGCCAGGGGAGGTGTTATATTATATCTAGTATTATGTAATCTGTGATTATATGGAATATAAACCTTTTATTAATAAATTGTTGTTTAAGTTTGGTTAAATAGTCTTTTTCTTTCTATCAAATTTCTGTTACAATTACATTATAATTAATTACTCATTTTATTTTATAAAACATAAAAAATAGTTTTATTTTTTTATTTTAAACAGGGTAATTCTATTTAAAGAAAACACACTACAAAGAATTTTTCTTCATATAGTTCAATTTAAAAAATTATATCAGCTTATGCTAGTGATCACAAACTTTTTTTGATGTGCGAACTTTGGACGTTTGTAACAAAACTATTTTTAACGGATTCTAGCGCGATTTATTTGATGTTATTTTATATTTTACATTGATCCCGACGTTTGCTCAAGATCGTTACCCTTAAGGTATACCTAGGTAGATATTGTATAATTACAACTTTTTAAAGCCACTGCGACATATCTACGTTTATGATTTTAATAAGTTAGTTAGGTTTCCGCACGATAAAAAAAAAAAAAAAAAAAAAAAGGTAGGTGGGGTGGGAGTCCTCTCGCTCGGCAGCATGATTACGGCAATGGAGCGGAGCGCGAGCGCGTGGGCCGCCGCCACCTCCTTCTGCGAGCATGTAATGCTCGCGAAGGAGATGGCGGAGCGCGTCCGCGAGAGGTTCAGAACTCTCCCGGCCCGCCGAGCCCGCAACATGCTCGCCGCGCGTCGCAGGCGACTCAGGAGCCGGAGGTCGCTTAACGACCTCCGTCCTCCATGAGCGCAGGCCTGGGGGTGGCAGGTGAGGCCACATGTCACCCCAGCAGAAGCAGGCCGGGACGGTGCCCCACCGTCCCGGCCTGCTTCTGCTGCGCTGCCAAATGGCAAAAAACGGAACCCTTATAGTATCGTCATGTCTGTCTCTCTGTCCGTCCGTATGCCACAGCCATTTTTTCCGAAACTATGTATAAGAACTATGCTGTTGAAACTTGGTAAGTAGACGTATTCAGTGAACCGCATTAAGATTTTCACACAAAAATAGAAAAAAAAACAATAAATTTTTTTCTTAACTGAATATTTTGCGCGAGAGACACTTCCAAAGTGGTAAAATGAGTCCCCCCCCCCTCCCCCTGTAACTTCTAAAATAAGAGAATCATAAAACTAAAAAAATATATGATGTACACATTACCACGTAAACTTCCACCGAAAATTGGTTTGAACGAGATTAGTAAGTGGTTTTTTTAACATAACATAACTTCACGCCTGAATCCCCAAAGACCCACACACACCCACGATTCGCCGGTTATGTTAAGGTCCCAATGTAATAAATAGGGGGCGAGCCTATTGCCATCTACCGGGCACATTATTAAGCGAGCGATAATTAACATTTATTAATGCACACATAACTACTAAAAGTCAGAGGTGTATGCCCGGGGCGACTGGGGATCGAACTCGAGACCTCGTCTCAGCAGTCCGTTACGTACGCCACTGGGCTATCGCCTTTAGTTTTAGTTTTTTTTTAATACGTCATAAATCGTAAACCGCAATTTACCTTTCATTCAATCAACTCAAATATGAAAATTTTACTTGCTGGCACGGCACCCTTCATGGGCGAGTCCGCCTCGCACTTGTCCTTTTTTTATTTTATTGAAATTAGCATCTATATATTGTCTTCGGTTCATGATCTACAATTCTACATCATACATACATATTATTAAATAGTTTGGCAGTGAGTGGACGAGTGGAGATTTATAGAAAGTAACAGCTATGTCTGTTCCTCGTTGTGAAAATCTATTTCGATTAATTCGTACAACCTTGTATGCAAATCTGCACTTGCCGCACTGTCAAATATTATTTAATGATGATTTAAGGCAGTCATTTGACCAGTGAATAACCGTCGCGTCGTCGGCCAAATAACATAATTCAATATTTGTACGTATGTCACTCAAAAATTACGCACGTAGTGCGTGTGGTCGATACAGAAATAATAGTTAGGAAGGTACAATGTACCTACATGCGCCAGAGGCATCATCAATCAACCTGTCAAGTTCAGAAGTCAACTGTAAATAAAGATTTTTCTTCAAGGAAACGTGAATTAGATGGATGGGTACATTTTAACCTTGGGATTGCAAGAAAAAAGCCCATGAGAATAAATTTAGTATGGTACATTCGCGTTGACACAATTCATCGTCTTGACTTGCCAATTTGTAACCCTGACCGCTGCGCGCCAGCATCAATTCGGGATAGAAGTTTTTCAGCACTACATAGATAAAACAGATGGATGAATAGTAGGGTGAGCACGGATGCATGGAGATTTTTTTTTTATTCTGAGTTGCAATACCCAACGGTATTGGTGCCTTGCCTTATATTAAACGTAAAATAAGTATGATTTTTCAACTGTTATTGCCAAAATAAAACTTAATTTGATGGTGAATGAGTCATAAGTGGCACACAATTATTTAATTCAGATGTTTATTAATCATCTTTAATAAAAAATATGAAAATATACAAAACAATTAATTTACTCGAAAATCTCTGGTCTCAAATTTTGGCATTACTTTCCAAGATTCGAATTTGGTTTTACTGCACCTAATCGTAACCTTTTTGTGCAATGAGAAATGGTAGCATCCATCGTCACTTTTAGATCCCATTCAACAGCTTGAGTCTGGCATAGAAGCCTTTAAAATAAAACTTCACCTTTACCACCACCGCATTTAACGACGACGGACTGAATTTCTTGGTCAAAAAAGTTTTTCATAATCGATGGTTCAGTTAAATATTTCATGCCAATTTCCTAAATCAATATTTATATTGAAGCGATATATGAATCAATTTATAGACGGCACTTCAAACATTCAAGGTGTTGAAGGTGCTTGCGTGCCTTCAATATGCATCGGGCTGCCAGTTCTCGAATGTATTTCCCGTTATCACTAGTCATTGCAAGGAATGCTCTCAGGATGTGCAAAATGATGTGTTGAATGACAGAATCCAAAACCTGTTTTTATCCTCTGGCAAGTAAGTAAAGAATGCCTTAATCATGTTGAAAAAATATCGCGTACCACCAAACCATTTTCAATGTAGAACCAAGATGGTCCCGTAAACTTTTGCAGCAAAATATAGTCAAAAAAATATCGCGTACCACCAAACCATTTTCAATGTAGAACCAAGATGGTCCCGTAAACTTTTGCAGCAAAATATAGTTTGCTGCAAAAGTTTACGGGACCATCTTGGTTCTACATTGAAAATGGTTTGGTGGTACGCGATATTTTTTCAACATGATTAAGGCATTCTTCTTCAGTAAACTCCATCAGTAAACTCACCAAAGTAACTATGAAGTTACTTTGGTGAGTTTACTGATGATGTCTCTTTTGTTACATACAGACGTATTATATGGTTCGCACGTGTGAGCCAATGGGCATATGATATTTTGAGTGGAGATTTGGTAGCCAGATCTTCGGAGAAATCACCTGACAGTACTGCTGAGACTATCTTGTTTACTAAATAATGTGTCGATACGAGCAATTCTTCGTCAATGCGGTGAAATATTTTAATAGGCAATTCATTCACCCTTTAGTGCCCTCCCTAATGTTCTAGTTAAGCCTTAGGTCCCGAAGCACAAATTAGATAAAAGTTACTACGTAACTCGAATTAACCCCATCAAGTTAATAAACTAGTATGTCAAAAGAAATTCGTTCACGTGGAATAAATATATTGATCACTGAAATGATTTTGACTTGATTTGACTGCGTTACAAGCAATCTTATACCCCCATAATTAAAAGTATTCACATTGATACCATTACAATCGATTGCCTTATGATGATATTGGGGAATTCGTTCATGTGATATTATGAAGCCATGCCATCGCAGTTTCTAATCTTTTAGCTGGGTGAATTATTATGGTTATGGTTAGTGCTGACTCCGCCTAAATCCGCATATATCGGAGAATTTCGAATATCTGGGACGTGTCTAGATAGCTCAGCTGGTCAGAGCATTCCCCCTGTAAGGGACTGGTCGCGGGTTCAAGTCCCGTTCTAGATGTTCTCTTTTTCCGATCTAAATCTTTAGGAAAAAAATTAATTGAATTAATTAGGCGGAGTCATCAAAAAACTATTAACGTATTAACTCTCCATTTTATAAATTCCTGGTGAGAAGGACGATCAGTTAGGTCTGTTCTCCTGGCTGAAGTCGTTTCTCAAAACCACGAGGAATGAATAAATCATATAGTCAAATTTAATGTGCAAACTAACACTAGATATAAGTTCGTACTAACACAATGGATCATTTTTTGTAATCTGAAAATAAATAAATTATTATATTATTATATATTATATTAAAAAACAATGTTTAAAAATGACTGTAAAGTTATTCATTGTTTCCGTAGTTCGCAAGAATGA
The DNA here is from genome assembly GCA_946251805.1 of Cybosia mesomella. Classification (NCBI taxonomy): domain Eukaryota; kingdom Metazoa; phylum Arthropoda; class Insecta; order Lepidoptera; family Erebidae; genus Cybosia; species Cybosia mesomella. The sequence continues at coordinate 11,265,373 of OX276406.1, forward strand.
CGGTAGATGAGTCCAGTGTCACCTTAAGACGTATACCTATAATATATCGGAGAATTTCGAATATCCAGTACGTGTCTAGATAGCTCAGCTGGTCAGAGCATTCCCCCTGTAAGGGACTGGTCGCGGGTTCAAGTCCCGTTCTAGATGTTCTCTTTTTCTGATCTAAATCTTTAACATATTTTTCGTATTCTTGTCTGGTTATCTGGTTGTATGTTTGTTAGGTAGATTTCGATTAAATCGATCTACCTATTGGTTTCTTGACTACTGTCGAATTTAAAAAAAAATTCTTCATAGGAGGTCTAGTTATGACCCCCTGAGTCCGAAATGACCACTCGTCAAAAAGTTTATATATATATATATATATCTATATATATATATTAACTATATATATGTATGTATGGTTCCACTTCCCAAAATTTGCGGCACACTCACGGTCGCATTTTTGCCCCGATCGCTTTCAAACTGCGGTCAAAAATTGCTTGGGTGTAAACTAGTTTAAGTTCGCGAACGGGTGGAATCCGGCCTAAGGGGACGGTAGGGCCTCACTTTTTGTGAAATCAGTTTTTCCTCAAAATTTCATGTTCCATGAAAGATATTCGAACCGTTCTAATTTTATCCCATAGTATAAATGAATACCACGACAGCCTCCGTGGCGTGGCGGTATTGAACGCGGCCGCTACGCAGGAGGCGCGGGTTCGATCCCCGCTCAGTGCAAATATTTGTATGCATGAATATGAGTACTTGCATTGGTCTGGTCGTGCCTCGGAGAGCACATTAAGATGTCGGTCCCGGTTGCCATACAAATATGTATGATAGTCGTTATAGGGGAATTGGGTGAAATGGCCCCACATAGAAGGGCTGATCACCCGCCTGGTCAAATGGCGTCCCCACTGGCAGTAGCAGTATACATGAATACCAACAACTTTTAATTATAAACCTATAACATTAAAACTTAAACTAAAAGTGGAGGGGGGAAAAACCAAAATTTTTCGAGAAAAAAATCATAACTTCTAACCGGTGAACATTCTTGGAGTCGGAAACATTTTTAATCGATAGGCCATTTTAAGTCTAAAATAAATGTCTGAAAAGTTTTTCGCTAAAAGTTACCGTTTTCGAGAAAAAAAAATTAAACATGTTAAAAATGCGCTCGGGGTGGGTCATAGAAGAAGCATAGGTCATAGAGGGGCAAAAAATATTTCTAACCGATAGGTTATTTTTTGCTCTAAAATAAATGTCCGAAACGTTATTTGCTCAAATTTACCGTTTTCGAGAAAAAGAAAAAAATAGTGCGGTATCTTCACGAAATATTGTTTAAAGTCCGTAGTTCTCTATATAAAATAATATTAATTGCTTCACGAAATCTACCTGTGCGTTCCCCCTGCGGGAACGGATTTTTTGTTTGTTCGAGATGGACGCAAAAACCACTGAACAGATTTTGATACGGTTTTTTTATTAGAAAGTTCTTGGTCAGACTTTAAATCTACCGTATGTTTGATGGCAATTGGTTGAGCTGAGCGAGCGAAGCTCCGTAACCACTCGCGCGATATTGACCAAATTTACCACGGTAATATTGTGGACACTGAGGAGTGTTTTGAAGCGAGATGGTTCATGTCCGATGTTACCATTGAGGAATAATCACCGAAAAACAGTTACACGAGCGCGCGGCCTTAGCTAAGCGAGCGACCGTAGTAAGATGTCTTATTTTCAAGTAAGAGTCCTGCTCGCTCAGCTCAGTTTATTTCAGTCGAACCCTGCACTGAATTCCTAGTTAAGTAGAACCGGAGATATGACCAAAAACGACAACCAACCTCCGCGCGGGTGGATCCACGGGCATTAGCTAGTTACTAATAAAATGATATAAAATGCGTATATAGTCATGGGATATTAGTATGTCATCTGCACGCCACCTGCCGTTTGTAGAACAAGATGATGATATAAGAAAAGCTAGTTCATGTTTTAAGATGTTTAGATTTGTGGCTATCGGCCCAGTAATCTAAAAATAAGCCTGTAATTCGTAACAGTCAACAAAGTTTTACACGCACGCATGCTCGCTAGTTCGTGCATATTGTTCGACCAGCCAATCACGTACTTCATAAGGCCGGATCACGCACCTCAGATAGCGTGTTTTCCCGCCAAAAATTTCATCAATAACACTGCGCATGTTGTTGCAGTATATGGGTATCTCTTTCCCGCTAGAAGAAAACAAAATAGGTGAGTAGATAACCTCCAAGTGCACACGCATGCGCAGAGTAAAGCCTTTAGGAAAATGTACGCAAGGCACTGCTTTCCACAGTTCGCATCATTAGAAATGCGGCGTATATAAAATATAGTGCAGTAATGTTGTAAATTAGTGTAAATTTTATCAAAATGTTGTGAATAAGTTTATTACTAATTAGTTTGTATTATATGTAATTAGGGTTTTAACTAAATTTTGTTATTATTGGTAGGTTCAATATTTGAAAATCATTCGACTGCACTGATATTGCATTTACATCTAGTGATTATTAGAAATGAATTTAAGTAGTGATAAAATATAATCAATCAAAATATTTTTTCGGTAAGTATATTGGTGTATGTAACCTGTATGTATAGAATATACACCTATTTATCTCTCGAAATACCTGTGTGTTAGTAATAAACTATGTTCTTAGTACATTATCTTCTGGTAACATTGCTGGCCTTGTTTCCTTTGTTTATTATGATAGTCCGTTATTTTTATATTAGACATACGGTTCTATCTGCTTGCACACTGTAGAACTTAACCAAATAGCTTCGATCGATATACATCTGCTCACTTAATGCTTTTTTAGTGTTGTGACAAACAAATCAGCAGGTCACAATGTGTTTCATATAGTAGGTAATTGATGAATTTCCACTTTTTGTAAATTTGAACCACAAAAAGCTACGAATGGCATCATACGTTGTTAACAATATAGGCTACATTACTATATTACTATAGACATCAATGGGTAGCCCATGCCAAAGTCGTTAAATTATCCTCTATATAGATCACTCGGCAAGCAAGCGTATAGACTATTTCACAAAAAAAGTATAAATTACATAAACATAAATTTTTGCTATAGATAACAACATTCTAGAGGTTAGGTCAAAATTTAAAAAAAAACTTGCAACTGTCACTAAAATTATTTTTAATTTTTTTCTAAAACGTAGTGAATATCTTGCCTTATTTTCACTTTTGAAGTTAAGTGCCTGAACTGTTATTATACAAGTGGATATTTGTTGATATTGCAAATTATAAATTCATTGATTGGTCCCACGCCCACTTGGAAAAAGTTCGGTCGAACATTGCTATATGGTAAAAAGTATAATTTTTGTATTATATTATTTTTACGACTCATTTTTTAAATAATATATGCATATTCGTGTAAGCTTTGCATCTGTATTTAATACTTTTTTATTGCATCTATGCCTTTTCGAGTCTCTACATCAGAAGAATCTTCAAATGTTAGGTAAATTTACAAAATAATATAAGCATTAAATTTCCTCAATCATATTTCTGTGAGCCCCGATAAGATTAGAATAATTAGAATTGTACATTGATTACACATTGACCAAATAACTATGTATTGTGTGTATATATTTCAATTATAATAAAATCAATATTCAGGCAAAATATATCTATACCAATGTTCAACGTTGTGGTCTGTGAAATATAAATTAGCATTTAACCTTTATTTAAATGAACTATGATGTGAAACTATCATAGTTACATATAAGGCACGTTATTTAAGACACATAATATTTATTTCATCCAAAATCTCATAATGTATTTCATAATTATCTTATAATGGATGCCAACACACATACACAGGGTCGCATCCAAATTACATCGATTGGTTTCACTGATATCTTGTAATAATTTGTGTAATAATAAGTGTAATATTTATGACCGAATTAGATAAGGTTAGGGTGGATGTGCTAGAAACAAACCAGTACTCTTTCTCTGATAAGTACAAGTTATTTATTTTAAGTCTTTATATACCGCTTGATAACATTGGTAGTACTCGTAGATTCTGATGAGAGCAATTGTATCTGCACAGACTAGTAGTACAGAATTTGTAACCCATTGGAAAGTATAATAATACTATAAACAATGACTTCTATGTATACTAGACAAGCTGCACACAACAAAACGTGTGTCATACTTCGGGAGTGAGGCGGTAAAGGGGGAGGGGTACGGGCTTCATCGCCAAAATATTAATAATGGTCTCTGTGTATATTCATGTCAATCTCAATAAACGGTAAAATGAGTAAAAGAGCTAGTTACTTACCTAAATCAACCTCTAATTAGTAGTAGCAATTGAGTTATTGACTTTTAGCACTCAATTTATTTTCAAGAATATAACATACGACGATTTGAATTTTGGCGCCATAACACTACAGACGGCAGCTGATGCTCTCATATAAAACAAGTTCAATATAGTCTGTGGCTATGAGAGCAACAAAAAGTGGCGCAATATTGTGGGTCTAGTAGTGGTCATAAATCTATACCAATTTTTTTTGTGCCGTAAGTACATCCAGTCTACTCGTAGTATGCATAGAAGTCATTGATTATAAAATATAAATTTAAATTTATTTAAAGGCACAGATATCTAAACAGAAGCATCACACGTTTTGGATTGGCATTACACTATGATAATTAAAAAGGACAATTCAAAAAATTGTGTTTATTTTTCTAATATTTCATGGTATATTATACAAAAATGTGTTATTGTATCAGTAACCATGTCAATCGCGCCAATTACAAACGACTGACAGGTGTATCAAACGCCATAAGTTTAAATACATTATAGAGATTTAATACAGACGTTAAGTTTTTCAAATTTTCGAAATTTTTCGCGCAAGTTTTTGTACTTTTTCTTTCAAAAGAACCCTCTCCTAACAATAACACACAAAACAAAAAAAGAAGTAGTGAAAGCGATACACCACTTCACGCATGATGCCGTGACCAAGGATAATAGGGATTCGTTTTTATATAATATATAGATAACGTCATTCTTTTCTTGGAACCCGAGATTCGCTGATTCATTTTTGATTTGGCTTAATTTTGCAATTAAGCCTGTATTTGTGCTTAAAACTAAACATGTGCGAATGCTTCCCTAATTGTATATATAATAAGGAAACTAGTTTTGTTTTCCTACGATTCATGGTCGGTTAAATAACGACTATTTTAATAAATTTAGTAAAATATGTATTTCCTCAGCTGGGATTCTCATTGGCACGTCCATCCTATCATTACGTGTTGTACCTAGTTTTCACTAACAGTTCAGCAATGGTTGAACTAGTTAGATATCGTACACAATAACTTGGTCATTCAATCAATACGTACATATTTACGAAATAGAATATAATATATCTTGTATTGAATTGTTTGTACTTTTGTTCAAAGGTTCCAAAGTGAATAAGTTGCATCCGATCGAGGAAGATGTCGAAGTGTGAGTTTTTTTATACTTTTTTTTCTCTACATAGATTAGGCTTTTTTCGGAATAATGAAATATAAACACAAAAAGGCCTGATCGCGTAATGTGTACAATTTTTAGGATAATTGTTTACTTATTGAAAGTATGGCAGTGATTTCTGGGCTAAATTCTCACTGTGTGAGGTGATGTGTACTTGTACTTTTGTAAATAGATACGAATAATTACAAGAATAACAATGACGTTTTCTTTATATCTCTATTAAAATTTTATTAATTTTTTTACTAGAATATATTTATTTATTATATACCTACTTTATTGTATGCCAATTATATTAATCATGCTACAGAAATTTAATAAAAAGCGGCCAAGTGCGAGTCGGACTTGCTCATGAAGGGATCCTTAGCAGAAAGTAACATAATAATGCTTTTTTCTTAATTTTATATTTGAGTTGATTGAATGAAAGGTAAATTGCGGTTTACGGTTTATGACGTATAAAAAAAAAACTACTACCTAGATCTCGTTCAAACCAATTTTCGGTGGAAGTTTACATGGTAATGTACATCATATATTTTTTATAGTTTTTTCATTCTCTTATTTTAGAAGTTACAGGGGGGAGGGGGTGGGGACGCACGTTTTACCACTTTGGAAGTGTCTCTCGCGCAATCTATTCAGTTTAGAGAAAAATTATATTAGAAACCTCAATGTCATTTTTGAAGACCTATCCATCCCTACACTTTGAGTGTTTGAGTTTGATGAAAAAAACATTGTTGAGTTTCAGTTCTAAGTATGGGGAGCCCCCAATATTTATTGTTTTTTTTTTCTATTTTTGTGTCAAAATCTGAATGCGGTTCACATAATACATCTACTTACCAAGTTTCAACAGCATAGTTCTTATAGTTTCGGAAAAAGTGACTGTGACATACGGACGGACAGACAGACAGACATGACGAATCTATAAGGTTTCCGTTTTTTGCCATTTGGCAACGGAACCCTAAAAAAGACAAGTAAAATGGGCAGCCTTATCGCCTAACGCAATTTCTGCCAGGCAAACTTTGGATGGAAATATTGCTCGGTATTTGTTGGCGTTCTAGTGAATAATAGTGCAGTTTAGCGCGAAATGTACGGGTACATAAATCCAAAGAAGCTGAAAATTTGTATGAATGTTAGGGATACCATTATAATGAAATTGCGAAAAACCCCCATCGATACCACAGGCGCAATTTTCGGTTACAAATATCGGGTTTTTGCATAATATAGTGATATTTTATTATTATTTATATATTATTTAAATAATTTGTAAAACAAAGTTAAAGATCATGCAATTATCTATAAAAAAATTCTTAACCTTTCTTGCGATTCATAATACAATAGACTTCATAATTCACAATGCAATGCAATAGATTAATCGTTTTTTTTTGTATTTTTGAAACTTTCTCTTCACTTGTGCTATAAGACCTTGCTTCTTGCCAAATTTCATGATTCTAGGTCAACAGAAAGTACCCTATCGGCTTAGATTCTCTAACAAGTGTTTAAAAACTTTGCATAAACGGCTGTAAGTTTAGATAGCATTGATTTAGGAGTTTGGTTTTTTCATTAAGGGATTCCAGACTTGAGTATTTGATATAATTCTTTTAAGCATTCAAACAGCTTCTTTGAAGTTAATAAATACAAGCATGCTAATAACCTCTTTTCTGATCAGCAGTACCGTAGCCATTTTCATCTATTTATGTTTTTATGCCTCTACATCGCCGAATAGGTAAGCAGAGGCATATTTCATCCAAATTTTACGTAATAACAGGAGAGTCTATTTATTTTTATCCAGAACCTCATTAATGCACCTACTACATACATTTACTTGCAACATCAAAAACTCCTTTGACACTCGTCTTTTAGAACCTCATAGTGTGTAGTTTCTGAAAGAGGTATGTGAGGGTAGTCAAATTAGTCGCCAAATTGATTGGAAACCATAAGCTCCTAAGGAAAAATTTAAAGGAGAGGACCGACCTCTCCTTTAAATTTTTACGGTACACTCGACGGAGAAGCCGTCAGTGATTTTCTGCGTGATAGTCAATACAAGTTATTGCATATACGTGGGACACTCAGAAAGTTTTGCGAAAATAAAAAAAAGTGTTCTATAGGTAAATATTTTTTTATTAAATCTTTTCAAAGTACTCTCCATCAGCCTCTATACAAAGTTTCATGCGTTTGAACCAGTTTTCAAAACACTTTTTCCAATCCGCCGCAGATACCTCGTTTACAGCCTGCTCAAACGTTGACAGCGCATCTTCCGGCGACGAAAATTGTATCCCTTTGAGCAGATTTTTTATTTTCGGGAATAAAAAGAAATCGCACGGTGCAAGGTCAGGGCTGTAAGGAGGGTGACCTAGGAGTTTAACCGGAGTGCTGTCCAGGAAGTCCCTCGTTTTAAGCGCGGTGTGTGCGGGCGCGTTGTCATGGTGGAGTAGTATCCCGCGGAGCCCTGTGTTTGGTCGCTTGTAGCTCACTACAGAGAAAACTTCTGCCAAGCATTTGGTAGTGTACCATTCAGCGTTGATGCTTCTTTGATTTCGTAAAGGGATTGATAACAAGTAGCCAGACAAATTGAAAAAACTCGCGATCAAAATCTTCCCTCCGCTTCTAGATCGCTTCACTTTGGTAGGTGTTGATTCGTTTTGAAACACCCAAACCGTCGACTGGCGTTTTGTTTCTGGATCATACTGATAAATCCACGACTCATCACCTGTAATGATGTCATAAACACGCCGAGACGCGCCTGCTTCAAACTTGTTTATCATATCACGACACCATTCCACCCGGGCCTGCTTCTGAGCATCGGTGAGATTGTGCGGCACCCAGCGTGAAACTATCCTTCTCACACGAAGATGCACGTGTAGAATCTCGTGAAGGCTTCCCGATCCAATCTGAAGAATGTGCTGAATCTCTTGATATGTGACTCGTCTATTATCTTGGATTAAATTTTTCACTGCTAGCACGTTTTCTTCCGTAACAGCCGTCAAAGGGCGACCACTTCTTTCTTCATCCTCCAAAGTCAGTCGACCGCGCTTGAATTCGTTATACCAACAATACACGGTCGCCTTGGAAGGGCCTTCATCCATTAATGCCATTTGAAGTCTATCGTACTATTCGTCTGGTTTCAGGCGACACTTCACAAATCGTAGAAAATCATAGCGCGAAAATGTTCCCGACGCAGATCCATTTTTCAATGAGACACAATAATTGAAATTATCTTGCAAAAAATGCAGAGAGAAATTTTGAAATTGGAACATACTTATTTTTACTCATAAATAATCATAATTTAGAAATAGATTATAACTCACCAGTCTCTCATATATAAAAACTTTTTTTCGCAATACTTTCTGAGTGGCCTGGTAAATGATAGACATGTGTAAGTAATGCGAGTGATATATTGCGCGTCATGTTATTACGCCGTTCGTTTAGTAAAAGGTGTGAGCTGGGTAGGCCCGTTGTACGAGTGGTAGGTGAGCGAGAAAGCGTAGACCCTGATTTTAACTTTTATTTAGAACTCAACGCGAAGAGGATAAGGCTTATTTTTTCTCTATGCTGACCCGTTCGCATTCATTAACCTATATAACGCACAATATATAAAGCACATTCAAAAGCGCTCCTTAATTGTTCCTTGTACTCGGTACTTACGTCTATAGCCCCGGTTCTATCACTTCTTCGCTACAGATGTACTGTGAGATGGTCTTCGTTGGCTGGTTGTCTAACAGTTTGCGAAGAAGGTGTGGTACCCGGGCTACTTCGTACGTTAGAGCGTAGCCTCTCAAGTACAGAGTTTTCCAACAAACTCAACTTTGGATGGCCCGCACTTGATCCGATAGCCGTATTGCCGATACATTGACAGTTGGTTCAACTACCTGGAACAAAGGCAGCATACTAACACGATACGCAGTGAGGTTGACTCCTCCCTCTGTAGCCAAAAAATATGCCCGCATGACGTTTTCGTTCATAGAAGTACTCCATCGCATGTTGTGCACATAACCACCGGTAGCGGGGGCCCTATTGGAAGCCGGTGGGCGTCAGGGCTCCAAGCCAGTCGGTGGCCGGCCTCTCCCCTGCCAACTTACAGGGATTGGCGACGTCGGCAGGGAGAAAAACTCGTCGCTGGAAAGCTCAAGCGAGCTCGACGTCGCTGTCACACCCTGAGAACTTGCTGGTGGCTGTGGGACGGAGCTGAGCGACGAGTCGGGGGTGGTTTAGCGTGCTGCTGCTCTTGCCTTGGCTCTTGTTATCATCTTATGCAGCTATTTTTGTGCATTGTCCATATTTTTTGTTTTGTTTGACAGACAAACTGTCATGTCAATAAATGCTGTATTTTGAGGTGTATATATTTCTGGTTACATATTTGTAGTATTTATAATCAATTTAAACCTATTTTTATCTTCTGATTGTATATTGCACCATTGGTGGTTTATTGGTATTACAGATTTTAATGTTTATGTTGTTTTATTTTAAGCACAAAAATAGCCGACTGTTTGATATTAGTGTTGCCATTTGGTTTCATAACCAATTATTATACGGTACCCGGCTTTTGATTTGGCACGCAGCGTGGCTTTAGGAGAAGTGTTTGAGTCCTGCAAAGATCGACTTGCTTCGGCTTTATAGAGCGCTCTCGTTGAGTGAACAAGACCATACCATCATCTTTGAGGCCCAGGCCAATCTCGCCTGCAAGTCGGTGTACTTGCTAAACAACGGGCGAGGCTCTGGTACAGGCTTTCCTCTCAGGTTTTGGAGGTTAGAGGGCAGTCGCTCCCGGTAAAGCCGATAAACCTACAAATCAAAAACAATAAGCGGGCCCCGAAAATTGCTGTGAGATTGATGATGCAAAGGTAATATAAAACTCCGAGGGGGCCATCTCGAAACCGGAGATGGCCCAGGGTCAGTCGGGGTGCGAGGGATATGCTCTATGGGCAACCTTACACCCCGGCGTCTGTAGACCCGAGACGGCGGAGACCGCTAGCCGGCGGGGGGGTATCCGAGGGGATTTCCGCACGAAAAAAAAAAAAGGTAATATAAAACTGTTATCGTTAACTTGCAAACGAAAAAAAAAAGGTACGCTAGACATAATGTAGGTAATAGAGCGTATATAGAGTTCACTCGATCGTTGTAAAAAACGTGAAACATTTTTATAAAAGTCTGGATATATACCTAGACAAATCTTTTAAAATTTAAGAGCTTTATAATTTATTAGTTACACAATATTTCGAATTTATTCGAACAGATACTAAACCAATGAGCATAACTTAAATCCCAGGCTGATAATACAGACTAATAAATTTTGCTAATGGTAGATCATGGTATGCTTCATCGGATTTTTATTAAAAAATCTATGCTTTATAGGTAGGCAAAAGGTCGCTTATACCGTAGGTTTTATAACCAAATAATGATATGTACATTATATATACATTTCACGGTCAGCATTTTTGAAGCGTAAAATTATACGCCAATTATAGTTAAATTATAAATGGCTCTTTGTTTAGGCCGTTTACAAAATACAATAGGTAAAACAAGTAGGTAATATTTTTTCGCAATGTGAATAGTCGAATGAATTTACAGATGTTATGAAACTTCATTCAATAGATCTAATTAGCATAACATCATAACATAACTTCGCGCTTGTATCCCCGAAGGGGTAGGCAGAGGTGTATTGCACACCCACGATTCGCCAGTTATGTTAAGGTCCCAATGTAATAGGGGGCGAGCCTATTGCCATCTACCGGGCACATTACTAAGCGAGCGATAATCAACATTTTTAATACACACATAACTACGAAAAGTCAGAGGTGTGTGCCCGGGGCGACTGGGGATCGAACTCGAGACCTTGTCTCGGCAGTCCGTTACGTACACCACTGGGCTATCGCCGCTTCTAATTAGTAAACGAAGAATCAGTATTTAATCTTCACCCACATGGAATACCGGAATAAAAATACATTCTATGAATATACAATGAAATATCATTTTTGTCCCGTGATGGAGTCAGTGGATAAGATATGAATTCTACATTGTAATAAGTAGGTATACATAAAATCAATGTGTTCTTCATAGAGATAAACTTGCACTAGCAAGGTTTAACAAGCCTGGAATCGGTTGTTCATGTTTTACCTGTAACTATGGTTGGCAGCAAAGCCGCATTTAATGCTTAGTCACTGAAAGACGTGAGCGTATTTCCCACCGTGTACGTACCACTCTAAGAAAATTTCCCACGCTGTCATGAGCTTTTTGGGAAGTATTTGAGCAGATATATAACTTAGGAAGCTTTTTTATCCAGACATGTTTTTCAAGTCAAACTTATAAATTAGTTACAGTTGCATGTGATAGTGTCCATCATGCTCGCTGTCAGGAACACCGGAGGTACTTTTGAGCACCATAAAAAAGAGGCCTTATTCTTTCATGGGCCTCGGAGCAAGCCTCCTGAGGGATCCAGTCTCAAGTTGGTTGGAATCAATCCCAAAATGAACTTCGGAGAACATATCCGAAGTCTGGCCCCCAAATTCAAGTGCACAGCTAACGCTCTAGCGCGGCTGCTGTCCAACATGAGGGGGCCCGATGACTCCTGCCGGAGACTCTACGGGGGGATCGTGTAGTCCATGGCCCCATATGGGTGCCCGATATAGGCGCCCAATATGGGTAGAGGCCTTGAAGGCCAGAAGAGTGAGGATGCTGCGCGCTCCGCAGCGGGCAATTGGCCAACAGGTTCATCAGGGGGTACGATCTCCTTCGAAATGGCGAGTTTCCTTACCGGAACTCCACCATGGGACCTGGAGCCCTTTCGCAATTATACCAGTGGTGGCGCGGTATAGTTGCGAAAGGGCTCCAGGCGCGGGAGCAGGGACGGGACGCTGAGCCTCGAGAAATCGAAGCCGTGCAGTCCCAGCTCCGCCAGGACATCGTGGTGGAGTGGAAGGAACTACTTGGGTTACCCAGCGCAGAGCACGCCGTATTAGCGGCGGTAAGGCCCATCATGGAGTATTTGCCCGAGAGATTACAGGGAAGCCTCTCGTACTGTCTGACGCAGGTGATCTCCGGTAAGAGGAGTTTCGGGGACCACCTGTATTGGATCAGGAAGGAGCCAACGTCTAAGTTCCATCACTGTGACGCGAGCGAGGACTCGGGGCTGCTCACGCTGGCAGAGTGCCCGGCATGGGAAGTGCCGAGGCGTGACCTCGTGGCAGCAATCGGGTTGGGAGTCAACTCGCTCGGTACCATGATTGCGGCAATGGCGTTGGAGTGCGAGCGCGTGGACCGCCGCCGCCGCCTTCTGCGAGCAAGAAGAGATTTAGAACTCTCCCGGCTCACCGAGCCCGCAACAAGCTACCCGCGCGGTGCATGCGACTCAGATGCTGGAGGACGCTCAACGACCTCTGTCCTCCATGAGCGCAGGCCTGGGGTACCAAGTGAGGCTGCCTGTCACCCCAGCAGAAGCCGGGGCGGCGGGGTGACAAGCGCCTCCTCCCTCTTTCTGGGGCAAGATGGGGACACCGTAGTTCCCAAACCCGAAGGGGCCATTCGAAACCGGAGATGGCCCTGGGTTGGCCGTGATGCGACGGAAACATTTTCTTGTTCAGAATTGGACATTTAACATAATCCAAGTTTTTTTCTAAATATCTTCAATAATATAAATAAATAAATATTCTACGACATTCTATACAGCGCTTTCTAGACCCAAAGTAAGCATAGTTTAACTAGCTTGTGTTATGGGTTCCAGAATGTGTTTTTGTAAATACATACATATTATACATAGAAACACCCAGACCAATGCAAATAGATATATTCATGCATACAAATATTTGCACTGAGCGGGAATCGAACCCGCGCCCCCTGTTGTAGCAGTCGAATGCACTACCGCTACGCCACAGAGGCCCTACGTACAGGCACAACTTTATTATAGATGAATAAGTTCTATAAGCCCCCTGTGTCACCCCACGAACTATAAAGTAGGTACATCCGTTGTAATGGTTATGTGAGTTTGAGTCATGGATCCATTTTATGGTTTATTGCCCCTCCCCACCTAGTTAAAACTTGAGTGTGATTGTTGGGGAGCTTAATTGCTTGGGAAAGGTGAACCAATATGGCTTACTTAATTATGTTTATAGCAGGTATAGAATTTTGATTCCGGTGTGGAAAATTCTATAATTGGATAGGAGAAATCGATATTTGTGTTATAACATTGTTATCAATATTTTTTGTTGACTTCATCAGCACAGCTTTAAAAAAATAATTGCCTCTTCCAGTAGAGTCCCACTTAAAATTTAAGAATTTGTAGTCATGAATTACTTTTGTAAGAATGTTTATGAACTATTGTAGTTCTCTCCAAAGGAGAAAATTAGTACTGTTTCAAATTATCTATAGTTATTTAAAGTTCAGCCCAAATCTAACCACTAAATAAAGTTCTAAACTATGCCCTTGTCCTAGTAATAATCTATAGGTATGAGTGCAAAATGCAACCTTCTTCTGAACAAAGATAATTTTTAATTGCACACAAACTTCACAGGTGAGATATTAGTATTTGATAACTGAAAATTTGCCACAGAATCAGTCGAAGAAAGTGTTTAAAATACCATAATTGTAAATGACTATATCTAAGTATTACTTTAGCATGTTATTTCTATACATGTATCTGTATCCATTTTTCTTGCTGAGCGCCTGCTAAAAGGTACATCTTTTAAAAAAATTACCTAGTTACAATACACTCTTTCAAATTATCAGGAGTGTACATTCTATTCACTGCAAACAGCACTGCTTAGCTGCTTACATATATTTAGGGGCTTAGGTTAAGAGGAATATAATCTATATACTTATATATAAACAATTTTAATGGAAAATTTAAACAGACTTCAATAACCAAAGAGGCACTGAAAAGTGTAAAATAACTGAATTAAAGCTTTAATTCTAAAGATAATAAAAACTCGTTAGACTTTTCTGTTGAAGTCGTAGTCGTAGGAATTGGTTAGGTAAATAGGGTAGCTCTACTGCGCTACATCATGAGTATTCCCGTACAAGCGATAAAATTGGTAAGCGTGAGTGAGGTCTCAACGTCTCCAGTAAAATACAACTGATCACATGCGGGTGTATTGTGCGTTCATACAGGTAAACACTATTGAACTTGTGATGCTTTGAAGCGTTGTGTTTAGGGCTTGGCACCGACTTCAAAAACGGAACTCTTATAGATTCGTCATGTCTGTCTGTCTGTCCGTCCGTATGTCCCACAGCCACTTTTTTCCGAAACTATAAGAACTATACTGTCGAAACTTGATAAGTAGATGTATCCTGTGAACCGCATTAAGATTTTCACACAAAAATAGAAAAAAAAACAATACATTTTGGGGGTTTCTTAAAATATTTTTTCATTAAACCCATCTATGTATCTATGAATCTATGGATAGGTCTTCAAAAATAATATTGAGGTTTCTAATATATTTTTTTTCTAAACTGAATACTATGCACGAGAGACACTTCCAAAGTGGTAAAATGAGTCCCCCCCTCCCCTGTAACTTCTAAAATAAGAGAATGATAAATCTAAAAAAATATATGATGTACATTACCATGTAAACTTCCACCGAAAGTTGGTTTGAACGAGATCTAGTAAGTAGTTTTTTTAATACGTCACAAATCGTAAACCGCAATTTACCTTTCATTCAATCAACTCAAATATAAAAATTAAAAAAACATTATTATGTTACTTCCTGCTCCGGAACCCTTTATGGGCGAGTCCGACTCGCACTTGACCACTTTTTTAAAACTGAAATAGTCTATACTATTTCTCCCTTTTTAGTAAATGTAACTCAATATCTTAAGTTTGCTCTCTGTTTCTAGCTTAGTGAATGATGTTCACGGTGCCCCACATTGCAGGGCTCCTATTTCTTCTTGTTTTGTCACAAGTAACCTAACACACTTCTAACCTAATCTATCCATGTCGGGATGCGCTGTTTTGTTAACTTCACTCCACTCCACTCTCCTCTCTACTCTCTACTCCACTCCACTTCCCTCTCCACTCCATTTCACTTTCCACTTCACTCTCCACTCTACTCTCCACTCCACTCGCCACTCTTCATTCCACTCTTCTCTCCACTCTGCTCCGCTCCACTTCACTCCACTCCGCGCCACTCTATTTTACTTCACTCCTCTCTAGTCTCCACTCCATTCTCCACTTATTACTCCTTCACTGATGTAACCAATGTTCGAATCTGTAACGTTACATAACAGGCGAATATTCACGGTGAGGGAGCACCTTAAAACAAATCTTTAATTTGCTGCTTTTGTGCTCAGACCACGAAATTAAAGTATCTTTAAAACTATTTCATTTGAATATCGAAATTTTCTTCTATGTGCATTCGGATTAAATCTATACTTTATTAATAAAAAAAAATAGATACAGGCGAACATAGAACCTTCTCCTTTTTGAAGTCGGTTTAAAAAGCAGAAACTGACTGACAGAGCTGAAACCACTGGGTGTAGAATCATGAAATTTTGCACAAATATTCCTTATTTGACGTAGGTGTGCACTAAGAAAGGATTTTTGCAAATTCAAACCCTAGGGGTGAAAAGGGGTTGCAAAGTTTATGTGGAACAACGTGTTTTCTTTGTCAGATTCACTTCAAATTAGGCATTTATATTTTTTTGAAGATTTAATTGAACACGTGTGGAATTTTAATATTCAACCCCTAAAATGATAAAACGGGCTAGCAAAATATTTTTTATGAGATTGAATTTGAAATCTATACTTATAATGAAATCGATTTTACGTTACGTTACGATATTTAAAAAAAATTCAATACACAGATTTCTGTTCATTGAATATTTTTCCAAAAAAATAATTCATGTGCGTTCTAGGAGTAATACTGATGCCGAAAATGTGATTTCTCAAATTTTTGTCTATTTGTCTGCTTTTTCTTATCTTGAAAACCACAAAACAGATTCATGACTCTATTTGTGTCTAGTTAGTTAGCACTCCAGGAGTGCTATTGCTTTTTTATATTTGTTTTTCTCTAGCTAAGGACCCAAATATAATTTTTAACATTTCTTACTTTAAATATTACACATATCTAGAAACTCCAAAGAGCTACCTACGTATGAAAGATAGTTGATTAGGGACTTATAAAAATTCTTAACTAGGACGGTTACCAGCTTCGCAATCAACCCAAACTTAAGCGTAGCGAGATTTGCCTATCCAACAATAGGTCAACGTTCATATCTAATGGGTTCAGGAAACTAAACTGCAAATTATTTCCTTTTTAATTTATCTTTTTATACCTTTTTTTTTTTTTTTTCGTGCGGAAATCCCTTCGGATACCGCCCCCGCTGGAGAGCGGGGGGTCTCCAGCGGGGGCGGTTATGTCGGGCTTGCACCGACTAAAACCGCACGCCGTCTCGTATCTTAAGACGCCGGGGTGTAAGGTTACCCATAGAGTATATCCCTCGCACCCCGACTGACCCTGGGCCATCTCCGGTTTCGAGATGGCCCCCTTACTTGCTCTCCACTGTGCCCTCTGCTAATCAGAGGGACACGTGGAAAGCTTCCGAACAGCCCTCAACAGGGCCGTCCTCGCCTCGGTCGGAGTTGGCCGTAGGCAGCAGCGTCTCTTCCACCCTAGGAGAGAGGCGCTGCCGTCTCCGTTGCCCAGGGTGCACCGCGTGGAGGTCCCCAACCAAGCACCCCTATCTTTTTATACCTGAAGATAGAAATATCGTAATTTCAGATATATTTTTCTATATGATGGTTTTCGTTGACGTAGAATCACGAAATTTGGCAAAAAGCAAGGTAAGGCAACACAAATAATGGAAAAATTATTATTAAGGTACATTTTGGGACTTACAAGTTTTCGTGAAAATCTAAATTTGCCCATATCTTTACACTTAAAACTTAGCCACCGATAATAATGACACCAATTTTATAATGGCGGTATATTTACGGAATGGCGGTACGGAACCCTCGGCACACGAGTTAGACTCGCACTTGACTGGTTTTTTTCTATCTTATACTAGACTTAACTAGAGATGTCGACGGAGCCTATTTCTTCTCGGCTTAATACAATTAACCTTTGTTTTTCTTGCGGGGCTGGTTTTGTCGGGCTTGAACCAACTAAATCCATTAATATTATCTAGTTAATCTGCAGACTTCCTAGGTAATCCGCAGACTAACGGCCATGCAAGCATACGGTTTCAGTTCTGATGAACTGAAACATTTTTCTTCCACTTTAACGGACTGAACCAGATTAGCTGCAGATTAACAGTTTAATCTATACTCTAACCGATTTCCGCACATTAGCGGTAACATATCAATGGGTTGTATTACAGAATTATTTGTATAAAAACTCAATTTCATTCTAAACCATCTAACCAAGCTCAGCTCAGTTGCTCGCTACTACAGTAGTAATGTGGACACATTATGAACATAAATTACGAGATTCTGTGTCAATGATGCAGTCAGTATCTAACAACTATGATGAATACCAACCATCCTGTTAAAACAGAAAAAGGTTATTAAATTCTTAGGAATCTAGAAACTTCAATTTACAGAATTAGATGATACCGTATTTTGTTGATAAAGTATCATAATAGCTAACAGGATGTCCGAAATACAATTCATCATTCTTATTTCAGACAAAACTCTCTGTAGAGAAGTAACACTGTAATGTACCTTTTTTTTTTCGTGCCGAAATCCCTTCGGATTCCCCCCGCTGGCCAGCGGGGGCGGTTAACAATATATATTTTCATTAAAAAGAGTGGCAGGGCCCAGAATATCATGGAAAAATACGATTCATTCCCCTATTTAAATGTGCGTCGAAGTAATTCGGGGTCCACTGTTTGTTTTCACGATCGTCGACGAAGATTGTCGGTCATTGCCCTCATGCAATTATAGTGAGAGCGCAGTTGTCGGTCAGTGCAACCCGTACACCGGGTTTCTGTGTCACGCCAACCGGACCTGCGGCACGCTGCAAACCGACACTGCCTAGTGCCTTCATCATCTTTGATGTTTTAATTTGAAGTATAACGGACGAGACAGGTGACAGTTAATGATCCTACCTACTTATAATCTATACATATATAATTACTTGTCCCGACTGACTGACTGACTAATTCATCGACGGAGAGGCTATACCGCTGTACCTACAAACTTGAAATTTCGGCAGTAGATGCTTTTTATGTTGTAAGCATCCACTAAGAAAATTTTTTTAGGTGATTTCATTACTAAGGGGGTAAAATAAGTGATGAACGTCAATCGATCGAAGTCCGTTATTCTCAAAGCTAGCAGCACGAAATTTCATATAGCTGCTTCTGGTTAGAAATATCCGGCAGCATTTTTCAAAATTTCACTCCTACGTGGGGCAAATATGGGATGAGCGCATGGCATGTATGGAAGTTCGTTATAAGGCAAGTGCTTAACTTTTGGAGTAAGAATGCATGAAATACAATATTAAAGCTTCTTTTTATTTACATTTATGATTGGATCCGGTAGGTGGCGGTGCAAACGGGTTATAAAATTTTTATTACGAATTTATTTACGGGTGAAGCCGAGTAGCCGGTCCACTAGAACTTTACACACTATTTTATACGAAATTGAAACGTTTTAAACGTCTTTGAGATTATTAGATTATGAAAATTATGTACTGTTGCATCTTTCATTCATAATGAACTTGAATTGTATATATGACTCATTAATCTCGTGTGCCTTACCTACCGTGCCATTGTAAGTTCAAAAACTACCTAGTTACATTATCTATCGGTCTAACTCATTGGCTCTAGAAAAAAATTGTAAGCAAAATTATTTCACACCTCGAACAATGTGCCACTTTCTCATCTAATAATATATCATACTAAATTTTGTCAGAGGATGATAAATTACACCTACACAGCGAGCAGCCCATGATTTTCAATAATTGAACATCTCGATTTTAAGGTATTTATCACCCGTTTAGAAGTGCCATACGCATCACTCAGCAACCGGTTAAATCTCGATGGGACAATCAAAATGATTTGTATTCTGACACTTCGTGTATTTCTATTTCTTTAAATCAAACACGTCAAACTAAAACATGATGTTGCGGCGGTCATCGACCTGAGCTCTCCGGTCCTGCCTCACAGATAATATGGTTCGATAGATAACTGTAAAGATTTTTTATTACTGCCAGATCTGGGTTATGTATTTGATTCGTGACCATTTTTTGTTCTTAAATAGTCTCTTGTAACTGTTTGAATATGTGACGTCGGGCATTGTAATTTTAGGACGAGATCTTATTGTTTGTAGTGTAATGAAAAAACACGCGTCATCCTCCAAAATTGGATGAATTGTTTAATTGTTCATTTAGCTATATACAATATATCATTATATAATATTATATTGCACCTTGCTCATATGCTCGAACTGTTTAGAAGAAAGAAAGAAAGGCGAAAGAAAGTACAATTTTAAATCCTTAGTAGATGACTGTCGCGGCATAATTTGATTGTTGTAGAATATTCTTGATGAGTTTTGTTTAGTTATCCATATGCATATATCTAAAATCAATATTTATTTATCATGTAAGAGACATTTATATGATCGTATTATGATCAAATGACGGCCTCTGTGGCGTAGCGGTAGTGCATTCGACTGCTACGACAGGGGTGTGGGTTCGATTCTCGCTCAATGCTAATATTTGCATGCATGAATATGTACATTTGCAATGGTCTGGGTGTTTCTATGTACGTATTTACCAAAAAAAGTATATAAGTATGTTTATCCGCATTCTGGAACCCATAACATAACCTGAGGTCTAAAAAGCGCTGTGAACAATGTAGTAGAATATTTATTATTTATTTATTACGTACTAATAATGCTTTAAACTCCTTGTCTTATGCCATTGATCGTATTACACATGAAAGTGAACTACATGATAAAATATTAGCCATTAGAAATTATAAATGCATTCGTATACAAACTGACAGTGTGAACAATGGTCAATTATATTTTTTGTTGTATCTTCACCGAAGTGGGTCATAGGCATCACATAACTGCTCATGACACAACACAACCCGCGCAAGTTCAATACTTTGCATACATAGAATTTTTAATATACCTTATGACAGACACGCGGGTTAGGCATAAAAGTCGGGAGTAACTTTGGCAAACTATATATATCGGGAGCAGATTGGGATGAACCTAAACCGATCTACAAGACTATAATATCAAACACGAGTATAAAGCAATTTATTTTTATTACTTTACTAACTGTTGCTCATGACTCCGCCCATGTGAAATTCTGAACCCGTTCTCAAGAGCCAAGGGAACCTGATATTACACGTAACCTATGTGCTATCCCAAACTTATATGCCAAATTTGATCCAGATCTGTTCAGCCCTTCTGGCGTAAATAAGTATCAAACACCCATCCAACTACCCATCCATTCATCTCTCAAAACTTTCGCATTTATATTAGTAGTAAGATTTTATATCTTACTATGTAGTAAATTTAAACTTTAACCGGGATGGCAGTTATAACTCAATTAGTAAGCAATAATAATGTAAAACATGGTGAAATTTCAAATTTCTTCAAAATACACATAAAAAATGATCATTGGGTTCCAGATACATTCAATAAATTACATGAACGATGCAAGGTTACACGTGTCTGAAAAGTGTGATGCTCTATGTTTCTGTGTAGGCGCGCCTGGCTCCATCTGCTGTTATACCGTTATTCGACACAGTAACCGCAAAGCGGGAGATTAATGTAAGTTGTAACCAGTCAGCATAGCCGTATACAGGGCAACTAATAGGAAGGTTCATGATATAATATAATTTAATAGATCTGTTATATTTATTATACTGTCGTTTCCGGCAAAGTAGGATACAAGAGCCATTCCTATCTGTGCTCGTGTGTAAACTTACAACTCATGAAAAAGTATTCGGTGGATGGAGGCCTTCTGTTACGTAGGAAAAATATTATTGGTCAAATTTTAGTGTTAGTACACCTTTGTTATACTTTAACTGATACCCGCGGCTCCGCCCGCGTCGATGTCGGTAATCAGCCATATTTCCAATTCCACTCAACCATTTGCAATCAAACATATGGCAGATATTAAGTCTGACCAAGACTTTTATAAAAAAAAAATGAAAATCTGTTCATTCAATCTGTATTTTTTTTGTCCATATCCCGACCAAACAAACAGCAATATACAAACGAATAAATAATAACTTTTGTGGTCGTGCAGAAATCCCCCCGTGTACCCGTGTTCTCCAGCGGGTACTAGAAATAACGTTTGTTATTAAGTTAGGAACTATTGAGTTACTCCGCTTAATTTTCAATAACAAAATAGTTTTGATAAGATACAGTTTAGAACGGATTAACTATTTATTTCCGTGCGAAAATCCCTTCGGGATTAATAATCGGGAATTAAAGATCTCCAATGTACAGACACAACATAGATACATATATTTACGGCTCCTATATCAAGTAATTGCCCCCGAAACTCCCTGTATACTAACTTTCATGAAAATCGTTAGAGCCGTTTTCGATATTCAGATATGTTTAGTAATAACTATGAAGAAGCGGCTAGTTGCTCGCACTTTCATCGCTCGGGCGACGAGTTTTTGAAAAAGCTTCGGTTGAGAGCTGTCGCACGGATCAGCCGCGCGTGCATTCGCTGCAATTGGTTGCGATCATCGTATAGTACATTACAATTGATACGGATCAATTTATTATACCTACGGACCTTTTGCCGGTGTGTGTTGTGTATTCTGGCACGAGAGGAATACGGTCGTGACCAGTGGAGCTCCGGATCCTGATTACGGAAAACAAACGGGTTGGGACTACTGCACCGGTTACGTAGTATATCAATGGCCGTTTTCTCTTCCTATTTCATTAGCTCCGCGTCACCGCGGACAGTTTTGAAGTCGCGGACGAATTCAAAACATTTCGGGTCTGCAAACGTTCGCCGACAGTCGTTTCTCCTTTGGACTGATCACCATTTCTTTGGACGTTTTTGAGAGATTCGTCGATAGAACGTTTCACCTATGGATGTTTCGCCGACAGAATGGTTCGCATTTGTTTGTTTCGACGACAGGACTTTTCAATTATGGAATATTCGCCGTCAGGTCGTTTTGTCTACGATGTTGTCTGGGTTAGGTTAGGTTAGAACTGTGACCCTAACAGAGTCGGAACCACTAGTCCGGAAAGTTGGATTTCGATAGCAAGCTAGTAGCTTTTTGGTGGCTTTGTAGTTTGGTATCCTATCGAATCGTATTGTCGTGTCGGTGAAACACTTTGTAGCTGAAAAGGGCTGTCGTCGAAAGTAACGCATATGAAAGTGTTAATGACCGTTGTTCGTGACAGCCTACCCCTAGTACGGTTCCGAATAGACTGCCACTACTTGGTCGACTTCAGTGGACTGTATGTTGAGATGTTGAGTCGAAGAATGAAACACTTTGGATGGGTGGCTTGAATGACGTCAGCGAGGCATTGGATGATCTTGGCCCAGCACTACCCTTGATGTACTATTTCCTGTTGAGCTTCCTTGTTCTTGACCGCGTACTGAGAGAGAGTGTAATTTCCTACCAAATGGTCCCTGCTTTTATAGTTTTTGACAGTGCTGGCCCGCGATCCAAACTACCTCACCTCCGCATTTCCATTTATTCACAAAACTCATGTTATACATATTAATCATATAGTATATATGTATACCTGTAGCAATAAGAGTTGCACGACAATAGGTATTTACGCCTGTACCGCGCGAGGTCGGGCTACTGAATGACGGGCGGAATGACCCCACAGACTTATATATGGCCCCTGCCTCCCGCGAGCTACTATATAATAAAATGGCACCAGCCGGGGGAGCGCATATTCGCTTCTTACGTCGTGGGAGGCAGTCGCGGGGCGTAATTAAGCTTACATACTAGTATACAAAGTCGTATTTCCTATTTATACGAAGATATGTTAGAATCTGAGTAATGCATTGTCGTACTTATATTTGCTACTTATGTTTTTCAGGGATTGGACTTTCTTTATTAAATTTGGCTCTAACATACTTAATTACTCAGAAAACTAACTCATAACAGTAGTAAGCTATTTATCTTAGCTTATTATCAAAGTAATTACATAATTACGTTTTTAATTTACGTAAACCTAATATTTTCATAATTCATTCATTACATTCACGCTTACTTATTTACATGTCACTGGCACATGTGTCCATGGTCTATTTGTGTCGTGCATTCTTCCGCCGTCGCTGACCCTTGTTCGTCTGCGAGCTCCGTTGGTAGCACGACGATCTTCTTCGTAGGCCTCCTCAGCACGTGTCCGCTGCTGGTGGTGACGTCCACGACTCGTACCTCGCCGTCGGCTCCTGGGAACACCCGACTGACGCGTCCTCGCGGCCAGGTGTTGCGTGGCAGATTGGAGTCGCAGATGATGACGACGTCCCCGACCTTCGGGGCGACGCCGGTGCTGGTGGGCTCCCGCCGGTGTTGCAATAGGGGAAGATACTCCTTCACCCTTCTGGAGGAGGTCCAGAAGATGTCAGCCAGGGCTTGAGCTCGCTTCCATTGTTGGCGAGCAGTCACGTCGTCTGCAGAGAAGTGCCCTGGTGGTGGCACATGGCAGTTGGGCCCGATGAGGATGTGGTTCGGCGTGAGGGCCTCGGGATCATTAGGATCAACCGAGACATGTGTGAGGGGTCGCGAGTTGACGATATACTCGACTTCTGCTAATAAGGTTAACAGGATCTCGTCGCTGGGATGCTTTTCCATCATGGTGACACGAAGCACTTCTTTCACTGCTTTCACCATACGTTCCCATGCCCCTCCCATGAAGGGTGCGGAAGGGGGTATGTACTTCCACACGATGTGTTGACTCGTAGTTTCTTCTTGGAGCGCGTCGAGTGCGGCCTCTGCTAGCTCCTTTTCCGCTGCCTTGAAGCACGTAGCGTTGTCACTCTTTTTCTTCGTGGTATCTTCTATCTCGGCGGGGCGGTGTGCAACGAAAGATTTATACACATGCGGCTCCGACCTTATCCCTGCGAGTGCGGTTCGTGAGTCGCTCCAATAGGTCTTCTCTGTTAACTCGTAGTCGTGTTCTTCCAGGGTGGTTTGAGCCAGGCGCGCTGCCAGTAATGCAGCTTGAAGCTCGAGTCTCGGCATGGAGATGGGCTTCAACGGGGTCGCTCTGCTCTTCGTGGCTGCTAGATTGTAGCAGCGGTTGAGCTGCGTGAACCATTTGTACCCTCGTTCTTGTAGCTCTGCTGGGAGTGGGTCGTCCCATTCCGTCTTATAGCGCCATGTGTCCTGAAAAATACGTTTACTGGGAATTATTATCGGTGAGATAAAGCCGACCGGATCGAATGAGACCCTTATCACACTTAAGGCTTCTCGCTTCGTTGGAGGTCGCGTGTTTGTTTCCACTTCGCGCTGGATTTTCAAGTTGCTCGCGTTAAAGCCAAGATGATCTTCGTTGACGTGCCATGTTAGACCCAATGTTTTTTCTGTCTCTTGGCCGCCGAGTTCTACTGTAGCACTGCTGTCTTGTGTCTTCTATCTCGGTGTCGCCGTCGTGTACCAGTCGAGGCGGCTTGTGCGGCTCGGCGGGGTTGATGACCGGAAAGTGAGGTAGGTACCACGTCCTTCCCTTCTGCGGTGGAATAGGGGCTGGTTCTGCGTAGCCTGACTTGAATAGGTCTTCCAATCGTTCTTCATATTTTCGTTCCAAATCTTCATCCCTATCGAGTCTTCGTTCGAGCGTAAGCAGACTTTTCTCAGCTTCCTTGTAGTTTTCTTCTTTCCACGGCAGTCCGGTCTCATATCTTCCATCTGGTGACCGCCGGCTCCTTTCTTCTAGAATCTGCATGGCTCGCAGTTCGGGATCTTCTCGCGGGCGTCGGGGTTCGATGCTTAGTGACTCCAACTTGAGGTCCTTCTTCACTGTGTCTTCAATGGAGTCCTTTTCGTGCTGTTGTAGCGTACCGCAGAATGACACTGTTGCAGTCATTGAATTGCTGCATCCGTGGAGCACCCATCCCAGCTGAGTGAGCGACGCCACAGGCTGGTTACGGCTTCCGGTGCGCAGCTGACGGGTTACGATGAGATGCCAGTTGTCTTGTCCTAGTAACACTTTGGGTGAAGCCTTTTCGTACGTTATCTTATCACGTATATCCTCCAGATGTTCGCAGCCGTTGAGATGCTCTTCATACACTGTATCGGGTGAGAAGCGGAGTCGGTCCATGGTGCGGGCGGTTAAGTCGTACTCTTCATCGGCGTACTTCCCTTTGATGAGTAGACTGACTGTCTTGCTCTCGTGCTTCATTTCGCTGTTTACACCTTGGATGCAGATCTCCTTGGTTGGTCCGTCTGCCCCGATGACGTCGGCTATGGTCTCATCTATCAGCGTGATCGCGCTTCCCTCGTCTAATAAGGCGTAGGTATTGACGCTACCGCTTGGTCCCCTTAGTGTCACTGGTGCCATCTTGAGGTAGGCCTTGCGCTGACTGCGGGGAACTGCTGCTGTGGCTACTTCTGCCGTTGAGGTCGTGATGTCTTCTTTCTGTTCTTCACGGTCTCCCGGCGGCATATCGCGATGCAGTAGTTGGTGATGCCTCATCTGGCACCCGTTCTTCCCACAGGCCGGTGCTTTGCATGTGATGCGTCGGTGGTTACCTCGAAGACAGCGATAACAGATTCTGTTCTTCTTGGCAGTTTCCCATCTCCCGCTGATGTCTAGGGCGATGAACTGCTTGCAGTCAGGTAGCTTATGATCCCTGCTACACTGTGGACATCTCTCTTCTGATGTCTTCTTGTTGATGGTGAGCGTCTGTTCAACTCTTCTGCTTCTTTGAGGACAATAACCGGCTCTTCTGTTGTCTTCTTCTTGGTTCACCTCTGGGAACGCGTAGGAGCTGCACTTGTCTGCCTCTTCTGACAGAAACACAGATATCTTCTTCAGTTCTGGTATATCTTCTTTCTTCTTTGCAGCGAAGTCGTACCACTTGTTTCTGAGTATAGGTGTGAGTTTCTCGATGATACTTCTGCACATCTCTGGACTGTGTAGGTAGTGCGGCTTCCTCAAGGCTTCTATGGTTCCCACGATGTTTGCTATCTTCCCAGCGAAGATACAGATGTCCTTGGCGTTATCGGTCACTTTGTTAAGAGTCTTGAGCTTCTCCATCTCGACGTGGATGAGTGCTTCTGGTCTACCAAATCTTCTCTCGAGGGCCCTTATGATCACCTCGGGGTCAGGTTGACTCAGCATTAGACACTAGACTGCTTCTTGTGCGAGTCCACGTAAACTTTTTCTTATTCTTGCGATATTTTCGTTCTTCGTAAAGTATATACCCAATTCTTCATACGTTGTCTTGAAGGCGAGCCATTCTGTACTGCTGCCGCTGAAGAACGGTAGTTCCCGTATATACTTGGGCGGCTCCCTGTTGCTTCTCATAGCCTGGGATAGGGCCGCGGTGAGCGTAGCTACGTCGATCACGGAGTTCTTCACTGGGGCACTTTCTTCTGATTTTTCTTGGGTTTGACACTTCTCCACTAGGTGAGTACCCCCTATCTTGGCCGCTCTGAGTGTTTTCCTCGATGTCTTGCCCCTTTTCCTTCAGGTCGGGTGCCGCAGCGTCATCCTTCTGTAGCCACGTGTTTATACGTACCGATGCCAGATCTTCCTCAGACCCGTCGTCGCTGCTCTCGTCCTGTTGTAGCCGCTGTAGACGGATCTGCTCTATTTCTGCTTCGGCTTGTAGTTGCTTGAGCTTCAGTTCTGCCAAGCGTCGTTTGACCTCCAGTTCCTTCTTCTTTCTTGAACTGATGGAGGGGCGTGACCTCGTGTCCAAAGGCCGCATGGTGCGCTATGAGCTAGGCTCCCCATATATAACAGCGCGGGTGTGGGGTGACACCTCTTCCGTCGTCCCTGACTCTTCAGTGGTCACAAATGTGCTGGACGTGGTCTGCTCGGAGCTGGCTGTGGCTTCCGACGCACCACTGTCCGCGTAGCTTCTGGCCTCTTCAGTGGCCGCAGGGTGTAGTACTGATCTTGGTACTGGTGCTGATGCTGATGCCGGTTCCTCTTCCTGACGACGCTTCCCTCCATCCCTGGTGAGAACCATTCTTCTTTCTTCAAGTTTATATTTACCTGGATCTTCGACGGATCGTGGACTTTATTCCTATCCCTTAACCCGACTCCAAAGGACCATAGATGTTCGTGACAGCTTACCCCTAATACGGTTCCGAATAGACTGTCACTTCTTCCTTAGTTGAAGAACGATGAAACGTCTATGGCTGGTAGCTTGACTTGAAGTTGACCTGGATCTTCGAAGGACCGTGGACTTAATCCGGCTCCGAAGGACCAATGTTAAGGACCGTTGTTTGTGACAGCCTACCCCTAGTACGGTTCCGAATAGACTGCCACTACTTGGTCGACTTCAGTGGACTGTATGTTGAGATGTTGAGTCGAAGAATGAAACACTTTGGATGGGTGGCTTGAATGACGTCAGCGAGGCATTGGATGGTCTTGGCCCAGCACTACCCTTGATGTACTATTTCCTGTTGAGCTTCCTTGTTCTTGACCGCGTACTGAGAGAGAGTGCAATTTCCTACCAAGTGGTCCCTGCTTTTATAGTTTTTGATAGTGCTGGCCCGAGATCCAAACTTCCTCACCTCCGCATTTCCATTTATTCACAAAACTCACGTTATACATATTAATCATATAGTATATATGTATACCTGTAGCAATAAGAGTTGCACGACAATAGGTATTTACGCCTTTCCTATTTATACGAAGTTATGTTAGAATCTGAGTAATGCATTGTCGTAATTATATTTGCTACTTATGTTTTTCAGGGAGTGGACTTTCTTTATTAAATTTGGCTCTAACATACTTAATTACTCAGAAAACTAACTCATAACAGTAGTAAGCTATTTATCTTAGCTTATTATCAAAGTAATTACATAATTACGTTTTTAATTTACGTACACCTAATATTTTCATAATTCATTCATTACATTCACGCTTACTTATTTACATGTCACTGGCACATGTGTCCATGGTCTATTTGTGTCGTGCACAGAAAGGTTCTGTCGACGAAATGTCCACAGGTGAAAGACCCTGCTGGGGAAACGGAAATAAATGAATCATCCTGTCGACGAATAGTCCAATGGCCAATCGGTCTTAGGAGAACGGTTGCAGAATCAAACATCTCTGGTAGCAGAGCGTGGTTGGCTATATGATTCACGGTATTTACGTATTATTCGTTAATATAGTTAAATTTTTAATACGATATATCCCGGTCTTATATCTGATATAAATAAGTACTTATATCAAATTAGTCTTATTTTGTTTATGTACAAGTCATAATTTGTGCATATATCAGATATATTGGGTATATATTCTGGGTACAAAGTTCACATTAATATTTTTTGATTTGTCGGTAAACTTTTTTCACTATCTCTATAAAATTTAAAAGTGTATATATTTATATAGTGGGTATCTTTGAGTTCGGAACAAAGAGTAGTTATTAACAGATGCTGCATCTGTCGGTCAAAGATTAATGACTGTATAGATGTGGTATTTGTACATTAAAGTATGTAAAGTAAATATCGGTAGCAAATATGTAACATTATATTATTTATTGATAAGTATTATAAATTTATATCAGAATTAGATTCTCAACTAATTTTAATTGCTTGATACAATCAGTTTTTAATATTCATAGGATTGCTATTTCTCAAAATGTTTTGCTTAAAATTTTCATTAGGTTCGTGCTCGACCTAAAGGCTTCTAACACTACGAACAAAACTTCTGAATTCGAAATTCAGTTTTAATAAAATGGAAACGCCTGTCAGTATACACGTCTGGTATCCATCTGGTATCTTTCAAAACCTGATACGTTTAATAACCTTATTTTTATCTAGAGACTAGAAACTTGACTTAAATGAATTATGGAAGTCATGGAGAATCATACCTTAACATAGCACCTTCATGCTTAGTAAAAATAAGAACAATAAAACAACACGAAGAAGAGAGATGCCTTGAAAGGCTTTGATAGGCACGAATATAGAGTCTAGAGACATTATTATCTTTTAAAAGAAAGTTAGTAATGAAATCATTAAAAAATTCTCACGCAATGCGGATACATCCCCTGTACCTATGAAATTGTCAAAATATTTATGAATACTGTCTAATTAGATTTGATTTGATCTTTAACTTTGATCTTTAAACTAATTGTGTAATTTAGACGCTTAATTTTTAAGAAGTTTCTTATTGGCAAAATAGTTTGTGATCTTTTAGGCAAGTAGATCTTTACAAAACAGACAATTGACTCAGGAGTCACCTCGTGTTAGTATTCCAAATTTTGCTTTTTTCGTTACACTTTGGCCGCCACCGCGGCTTCGCCTGGTGGGGTCGGGTTTTATCCCGCTTCGGTGAGTTGGCAGGCGTGTGTAGGGCACACACGACACGCCTCCGCCACGGCCTGCTTCTGTAAGGACGGCGAGTCGGCCAACTGCCGTCCTCAGGCCCCGATCATGGAGGTCGGTAGTCTCGACAAAAAAAACTCTAATTTCAATTGGTTTTTATACGTAGTTATACTCTGTCTATTTTGTTTATACCTTTACGCCTTTTATTTTTTATTTTTTTTCGTGCGGAAATACACTCGGATACTACTGCCGGCCAGCGGGGGCGGTTATGTCGGGCTTGAACTGACAAAAACCGCACGCCGTCTCGGGTCTTCAGACGCCGGGGATTAAGGTTGTCCATAAAGCATATTCCTCGCACCCCGACTGACCCTGGGCCATCTCCGGTTTCGAGTTGGCCCTCTCGGGTTTGGGAACCACCGTGTCCCCGTCTTGCCCCGGTTTGGGGGAGGGGCGCTAGTCACCCCGCCGTCCCGGCCTGCTTCTGCTAGGGTGACAGGCGGTATCACCTGCCACACCCAGGCCTGCGCTCATGGAGGACGGAGGTCGCCTGCGACGCGCGGCGAGCATGTTGCGGGCTCGGCGGGCCGGGAGAGTTCTAAGATAGCCTTGAGTTTGTAGTTATGGATTATTGTATCTACTTTTATTGAAACACATAAAAATGTTGAAGTTGTGTTGTGTAGGGCTTAAAAGTTATCCCTATATCATGTAAAATCTATTAAATGTTTCGTTAAATATTATTTTACTAGCATTAGTCGTTAATTATTATTTGGTTAAATGTAAGTCCTGGAATACAAAAAAAGAATTTTAAGTTAATAAAAAAATTTAATATATCAAGCACAAATAAAATATCAATATGTAAAATCAATTGCAACTTCTTCGGAAATAACATCGATTGTTGTTTGAAATCGAATAAGTTACGCATTAGGCCATAACTATTTAATGGAAAATTAAGCTGTCAAAAGTTAAATAAATACTTGGGCAGAGTATAGTAGAATATCAAATGGCAGAATCATATATTTTTATTCCATACAAGCGGATTGAGTGAAACACACTATCGAAAAATAATATACAAAAGCAGGGTCATTAAAATAAATGAAAAGCATTCCGATGCGGACCATTGTATTCGTATTCCTTTTATGGCATGAAGAATTATATAACTTCACGGTCCTTGGTGCTGAGCAATAAAATATAAAAAATCAGATACAAAGTTGACTTCAAAATATTAAAGTGAACAATTCAACATTTGAACTATTGCCGCTCTATTACAACACATTGAGTAACAATAACTGTTCGTTTAAACCACTATTTTTCATAGCTTTGGATCTCTTAAAATAAACTTTTGTTAGTCCATATTGTGGAATTGAGTGGTTTAAGTGCTATTTCCCAGTACGAAGGGTCATCTAGACCAACGCGAATGTTTGTATGGATGTGTGCGGATGTATGGATTTTTGTTACTCTTTCACGCAAAATCCGGCTGAACGGATCTGGATCAAATATGACACAGAGATAGAAATTGGTCTGGAATAGGATAATCTACTTTTATCTCGGGGGATAAGTTCCTGTGGGTCGCAAAAACGGTATCAGAATTTCAAGCGAGTGAACCATTGGCAACAGCTAGCACCTAATATCGACGTTAAGTATTAGCACAGATAACATAATATTATTCTAATTAGTAGATAGTTCTCTGCATTTCCTTTTATTTCCTCTTTCCCATCCTCTCCTTTACCCTGATTCTTTCTCTCTGCAGGTGGCAACGCACTGGTAAATACCTCTGCCATAGCAAGAGTTCATAGACCCCAGTGACCGCTTACCGTCACTCATTTGCTACTATAGAAATGTTAAAAAAATACAGTTTTCAAATTTGTCTGCTACGTTACAGAGTTTTTTACTCATACGTTACGGTTAAAGTGAAAAACTAGGGTTAAGATGGTTTAAACACGGTGGTCGAAAGTTTTGGAGTAGGTACACCGTGATACATCTGCTGTAGTAGCAACCGTTCATAGACTCTGGCAACTGCTTATCATCAGATGGTCCATGTACTCATTAGCTACTAGGAATAAAAAAAAATTTTCAAATTATCTGCTACATTATGGAGTTTATAGTACGAGATCAAGTGGAACTAAACTGCACTATTACATTTAACCAATAAATTCCATTGAGTGAAGCGTGAATACTAAGTGTAGTTGTACGGATTTCTCTGGTGTAATCTGGCTTTTTTTTTTCTTCTTTTCGTGCGGTTTTTTTTTATATTTAGGACACGTCAATTTGACTTCACCTCGCCTGATCGTAAGCTGAAGGTAAAGTCGCAAGAAAGAGGGTCACCATTACATACACGTACCATGTTAACAATGGTGGCACTCAGATTGACGGCCTCATCAGAAGAGGATTGTCGTCGCAGCACCGCGTGACACCCACCGGTCCCACTAGTGCTGCAACCACAATCCCCCATCCCTGCTATGCACTTGCTGACCCCTGAACGCAATTAAACCGAAATTGGATTACTATGGAGGGTTTTTCGCAATCGTGCACGGTAGTACCCACCCGGCCGAATTTTGTGACAAATTTATATATAGAGAGCCGGCCAGCGGGGGTGGTTATGTCGAATCCAAACCGACTAAAACCGCACGCCGTCACGGGTCTTCCAACGCCGGGGGTGTAACGTGGCCCATACGGTATTTCCCTTGCACCGCGAGAGGGATGCCGCACATCGCGCCGCCGCTCCTGACTGCTTCTGCTAGGGTGAGAGGCGGCTCCACCGGTCATCCCCAGGCCTACGCTAATGGAGGACGGAGCTCGTTCAGCGACCTCCGACGCCTGAGTCGCCTCCGCCCTGAGTAACCTCCGCACGTGTAATTTAGTCTAAGAGTAACCAATGAAGTGGTAAAAACAGTGGTAAAATGCTTAAAACACTTTGGTTGGAAGGTTTTCAATGTTACATTAATTATGATGATGGTATGAATGAGGAAACGCTTTAAAATGTGCCGCTTCTTATAATTTATTGTTTTAAAGTGGAGGACGTCTCGCAATACGAACGTTACTGGTGACGAGAAATAGTTTCATTACATTTTACACTAAAGAGCTATTTAAATATAATGTCATGTTGACATCTACGTGAATACCTACTACAACCGTTTTATAAAAATCTGATGTGTTAAAAGATTTTCGTGAGTGTTTTTATACAAATTTGTTTGCCATTTCTCAATTTTACACCTAGCTTGAAGTTATGATTTGATAGTCATAACTTCACTTGATATTTTTAGTAATATGTAGTATAGTGGTATGTAAGATAATTTCACATTAGATGTCGTTTTAGAATCTCTATATTTCTCGTTCATGTTTCATACTGGTTGTAGTTAATAGCTTGGAAATGTGGGCCAAGTTTGTCTCACTATGTTCGCTCGGCGAAGCTTAAAGCTCGACCGGTTGGCGGGTCGTTGACCTGCCAACCTACTGGCTGCTTACCCCGTACAATTCGCGAGATCGCTGGCAAACTACTTAACTATCCTTTACTTAGTTAAACTGTATATTTGAATAAGCTAAATAGTTCCGAACGGGTATTTTTGCCGCGTACTATTTATTCATAGATTTGAATGCCAACTTAATAATAATAATAATAAATCAAACAGCACAGCAAACACCCACGGACTCGTCGTGCAGCTCCGCCTCGCAGCCTCAGGTGACCCTTCCATCGAGACCGACAACTGCTGAGGCGTCGAGCTCCGACAATAGCGACGAGTATTTCTCCCCGCCGACATCGCCAACACCTGTGCGTCGGCCGGGGAGAGGCCGGCCACCGACGTGCCTAGGACCCCGAAGACAACCGTCCTCGAACAGGGCCCCCGCTGCCGGTGGTAATGTGCGCCGCATGAAATGGTCTTCTTCAATAAATGAAAGCGTCATGCGGGCATATTATATGGCTACAGAGCTGGGAACCAACCTCACTGCGTATCGTACTCGTTTACTGTCTCTGTTTCAGGAACTTGAGCCCGCTGTCAACGTTTCAGCGCAACGACTATCGGACCAGGTACGGGCTATTCAACGTTGCAACATGTTGGATGGTACCGTACTTGAGAGGCTATACTCTGACGTGCAGAATAGTCTTACTATCCCCACTTCACTGCATGCTGTGCCTTCGGTGGTGTCTGGCGTAACCGCGACCGTAAACCCGCCACAGCTCAGTCACACCGATGAGGATGTGGAAAGTGAGACTATATCCGTAAGTACCCAGTATAATGAACGATTAAGGAGCACTTTGGAGGATGCGATGCTGGAGTATCGATCTATGATACCAAGTAAAAGACCTCGCTTACCCCGTTTGCCCATGCATAAAAGAAATATAGCACTGGTCTGTGCCCTGGATGCGCTATTATCTGAGTATTTAGAAAATAGCGTAGACCTCAGTGATACACATTCGATTTTGTACTGTGCGGCCGTCGCAGCATGTCGAGTAGCTGGAGTAAAATTTATTGTAAATGAAACTGCCACTCGACCCAAGCCTGCTGTGCCTGCCTGGCAGTACAGGATTGAACGTCGTATTGCTGAGGCTAGGGCACTCACCGGTAAGCTAATCTGCTTCAGATCAGGCAATACCCGCCCGAGAGTGATGCGCTTTGTGACACGGGCATTTTTGGGGACTAACGTTAGTCCTCAACAATACGCTTCATGTGTCACAGAGCGCATTGACTTTCTGAAGCAGAAAATTTATGCATGGGCAAATCGGATACGACGCTACAAAAAGCGCGTAGATAGGTATAACCAGAATCGCATCTTCCAAAAGGATGAGCGGTGGGTTTATCGAAAATGGGAACAACCCGAGTCAGGTGTAAATGACGGTACTCGGCCAGATGCTGACGCTACGAATACATTCTGGGGTAGCATCTGGTCGACGCCAGTCATACATACAGAAGGTGGTTGGATGAGAGAGGTTGAACGAGCTTGTGCGAAGATACAGATTATGGAGCCAATAATCATTTCACCTGAAGATGTTGCAAGTGCAGTCCGTTCGTTATCGAACTGGAAGTCAGCAGGACCGGAAGGACTGCACAACTTTTGGCTGAAGTGGCTCCGTAACTCACATGCTCGTTTAGCAACTCAATTCCAATCATGCCTAAACTCGGGTTCCCTTCCTAATTTCTTAACAACTGGAATAACCCACCTACTCTATAAGTCTGGTAGTGCTACGGACCCCAGAAATTATAGGCCTATTACATGCTTACCGACGGTCTATAAACTCCTAACTTCCATTCTGAGAGTCAAAATCACTGCACATTTAGAAAAAAATTCGATCATCTCTATCTCTCAGAATGGATGTAGGAGCGGCGCCCGTGGCACTAAAGAGCTCCTTCTAGTTGACATGGCCATCAGCCAACAGGTGCGTCGTAACCGTAAAAATCTGGCGACATGTTGGATAGATTATAAGAAGGCTTATGATTCTGTTCCACATACATGGCTTCTGAGGGTGCTAGAGTTGTATAAAGTTGATACAACTCTAACTACTTTCTTGAGGTCATGTATGGGGCAATGGAACACGGTTCTCCGCTATCCAGGATGTTGCCAGACAAACGATGCACCGATAAGAATCGAGAGGGGTATATTTCAGGGCGACAGTCTGAGTCCCCTGTGGTTCTGTCTAGCACTGAATCCTCTAAGTACAATACTGGAGAATTCAGGGCTAGGCTATCGGTTGCGGAGAGAGGGTCGGGTTATATCCCACCTCCTATACATGGATGACCTCAAACTATTTGCTACTAATAACCTACAATTGATGGAGCTACTAAAGATGACTGAAAACTTTAGTAGCTCTATCAAGATGGAATTTGGTTTAGACAAGTGTGCGGTCATGCATGTAGAAAGAGGTGGTATAGTGGAATCCGAAGGGATGATACTTTCAGATTCCATTAAACTTAAATCTCTATCTACAACCGAAACATACAAATATCTGGGTATGTCACAGGCATTAGGAATCTCCGAATCTGGTATGAAGCAGGCATTGCAGGAGCGCTTCTTTGGCCGCCTGCAAAAAGTTCTGAAAAGCCTTCTATCGGGCGGTAATAAGGTTCGTGCCTGCAATGGTTGGGTCATGCCAGTCCTAATGTACTCCTTCGGCATACTCAGATGGACTCAGACTGAACTGGATGCTCTAGATAGGAGGGTCCGGACACTGCTGACCACATTCCGAATGCACCATCCACGTTCATCGGTAATGAGGTTGTATATCCCGCGGAAATTGGGCGGTCGTGGTTTTTTAAATGCCAAGACCCTTCATAACCGCGAGATATACAACCTTAGAGAATATTTCCTACGTGTAGATTCCGATATGCATCGTGATGTGGACAATGGCCTAACCCCTCTCACGTTGGCTAAAGAGAACTGGCGCAAACCTGTAGTACTTGGTACTGCTGATCGCAGGGATGTATGGATGGGTAAAGAGCTACACGGACGCTTTTATCGGGCCTTAAATGGGCCCGATATAGATTTAAAAGCGTCTGTATCATGGCTACGGTTCGGTGATCTTTTTGGAGAAACCGAAGGTTTTATCTTTGCAATTACGGACGAAGTTGTAATGACGAACAACTACCGGAAGTATATTCTGAAGGACGGTACGGTTGACATCTGTCGGGCATGTCATCGTCCCGGAGAATCACTCAGACACATTATTTCCGGTTGTTCTCGTCTCGCCAACGGTGAGTACTTGCACAGACATAACCAAGTGGCCAGGATTGTACATCAGCAACTTGCCCTTAAATACAATCTTGTGACTTCGGAGGTGCCATACTACAAGTATGTGCCCGACCCAGTTCTCGAAAACGGTCGTGTCACATTGTACTGGGATCGATCTATTATCACTGACAGGACTATTGTTGCCAATAAGCCTGATATAGTGATAATGGATCGATTAGAGCGTCGTGCAATGATAGTTGATATCACTGTCCCCCATGACGAGAATCTCATGAAGGCAGAAGAAGAAAAACAAATAAAATATTTGGACCTGGCCAATGAGATTGTCGACATGTGGGATGTGGACTCAGCTATTATTGTACCGATAGTCGTGTCAGCACATGGACTTATCGCCAAGAGCCTCGATCAACACCTTATGAGGCTCTCGTTAGGCAGCTGGCTCAAAGGCCTGATGCAGAAGGCCGTTCTGCTAGGCACGGCACGCATAGTGAGGAAGTTCCTCACCCTGGAGCCGTAACCACCGGCAGCTTGGTCCCTGTACCCGATGCCGGTGAAACACTATTTTTATATTTTTAAATATATTTGTATTTTTTTTTATATATATATTTAAAAATGTAATTATATGTATAGAAATTAAATAAAGGAGATAATAATAATAATAATAATATAGTTTATTTGTTCTCTTCCACAAAGGTACACAAAATACATTTTAAGCACATTAAATATAAATCATGTAGCAGAGAATACAGCAATATCCATTTGAAAACAGAAGGATACCACTGCATTCGCCCCCACACGACTCATAAATAAAATTTTTACTCCTTTGTGGGAGACTGGTATCTGCACAAGGAAATCCTGTCACACAGATTACCAGGCCCCCTACAAGATAAATGAATACGTACTTAATTTAGCGCAAAATTAAATATTCTTCTGTGTAAAGAGACAATTCAAAAGAATAGAACTGATTTTAAACTCATAAATTTATTTCATAATTTTAATTGCTGAATATATTTGCGGGACCGACTATTTTTACCATAACTTTGATATATGTGTACTTACCAGCATAAGAGTAGTTAGGTAGGTACCTACAAAACATTTGACTTCGAAATAATGTTATTAGAGATGTTTCTGTCATTGGTAAAAGTTACGAACATACGAGTTATTAGTCGTTTTGCCTTAAGCTATACATGTAGACATGTAGAGATTAATTAACTAAATGAAATTAACAAATTGTGACGAATCGTGTGTTCTTTTATTACTATCGGACTTTATTGCCCCTATCAATTACTATAATTATTAGCTAATGTGAAGATAGTTGCAAGTACCATTTTTTTTTTTTTTTATCGTGCGGAAATCCCTTCGGATACCCCCCCGCGTGCCAGCGGGGGCGGTTATGTCGGACTACCTACAATTTAGTCTTAAGATGTTTGATGTAGTATGCCCGAGTGTCAGTACAGAAAATGTATGCAGTGCAGACGACGCATTAAACATTGTGCGTAGCCTTGCTTTTACGTACGCATTATATGACGTGCCGACTAGAAATGGCGACTGCTTTCGCATTCATCGCTTGCATAGAAGTGCATGCACAAGTTCAAGGCTGGTCGAGTCCCGCTTCCCATTGCATGTGCATACGCATTAATTCTGCTCACACGACTACCACCATTGTCTATCACTGAAGAACCGGGGTCGAGGAACTCATAAAGGATTAATGGCACAATTGTGGGGAGTTATAATCGTGTCTTTCATTTTTCTGCTACCACCTGTGGGTAAGCATATTGCCCGCGTTACGAGGCTTTTATTGCTGAACTGTAATTTCAGCATAGCTAAGTAGGTGTGCGGGTTGCAGATGAAATAGTCGAACATTTAACGAGTTTTCTGAGAGCCGGTCGTGACACATTGTTGAATAATATTTTAACCATGTCAATATTATCAGAACCATTCGTATAGACCGAAGACACTGACCAGGGGTGGTTAAAAAGTTATTGGCAAGAGGACGTTCTGTATTTTACGAGATTTTAATGACATTTTGTAGAGTATAAGAAATATACGATGTAATTTTAACTACCCGTGTATATTTCTTGGGTTGTTAACGATTCAGTGTTATATTTGAGGTAGGTTAGTTCAATTAAAAATGTTCAAGGATTTAATTATTATTGTAGATAGAAAAATATGTAATTAGATAAAGTGCTTTGTTTATTTTTTAATAAAACTCATTTCAACATTGTTAAACATACTTACCTTGAGGTAGTTATGTTGAGTTTGATGCAACGCACTTTAAGGCGTGACTATTTTTTTCCTAATCAAACGTGTATGAACCTTAGAGTAATTACTTTAGTAATAATTACTCTGAGCTGTGAGCAAAGGTTCTGGGTTTAATGATTTCAGGTAGGTGGAACCCAAAAAGTAGTAGTTCGTGAAATTTCATTACGTATTAATTTATAAAAAGGTAACTATAGGCATTGCCACGTGGAAACTTTTAGGTTCGTCCACGCCGACCATCTTCATCTCAGCGTTGTGTCCTGATTGCATCCAAGCCCTACACCTCGGAGCCCGGGCCGTTCCTTCTACACTTCAAACTATCTTGGGCATCCCTGATAGTGAGATCATTAGCACGCATGTCATCTCTTACGTCGTCAAATCAGCACTTCTTGGGTCTACCCCTCCTACCGGGGCCCGGCGGAGGTGCCATGGCCAGACATTTGTTACCCACGTAGCTGCCGCAAAACGTGGTCGCATCAGCGAAAGCGATACTTTTGCATTTTATCTGCAATGTCACGGACATGGAGGCTGCAACGGATGCGGGAGTTCCTCACGCGATCTTTACGCGTGACTCCACACATCCATCGCAGCATGTTCATTTCCGTGACACGCAGCTCCTGCTTAAATCGCACTAGCAATGGCCACGCTTCATAGCCGTATAAAAGGACAGGCCTAATGATGATTTTATAAAAATGCCCCTTCAACTTAATCGGCATTTTGGGGTCACAAATGACACCAGTCATCTCACGCCACTTCGCAAATGCAGCAGCAATGCATGCCTTGACGTCGGACAGATCCCAAGTACTTTTTCCGTATGCTCGAACAAGTCATCGCCTATGCGGACGGGTGTGGGATCTGTTGAGTTCAACGTCAAGTACTCAGTCTTCACCACATTAAGCTTCAGACCGCCGTTCTCAAGCGACTCCTTCCGTCTTCACACGTCGCACCAATCAACCCCTATCCGCGTCCGCGCTTGCTATATCAGCATACATGAACTACCACGGAGGTTTAGCAGCTCATGGAAATAAGATCACCATCTCTCCTTCACCGCGACTTCCTCGTATAACAGATTGTCCACAAGGTCTTTAACACAGCGGCACTTGGATATATGCTGTGCCGCTTTGACCCTGTTCCGCGCCAAATTATACATGAGCTTTTACCCTTCAGACGATTCCAACTTGTCATACAGCGGTTGCAAGTGGTCCTGTCTGGCTCTGGCTGCACTATTAGTGGCGCGTAGCATCTGTGTACGCTTCGTGGTCTTCAGGAGATTTGGACGCTTGCCACTTTTTAAAGAGGGCTTTCTTCACCCTTGTCTCCTTCTGGACTGTGTCGTTTCACCATTATAAGTGTCCTTATCAGAATTGTCCTTAGACATGCCGAGCACCGTCCTCGCCGACTCAAGGATAGCTGCCTGAATCTTGTCCAAGGAGTTCTGAACATGTTCACGTTCCACGTGTCTGTAGGAGATAAGATGTTGGGGTTTCTTTTTGAAATACGTGTTAACGATAACTAGGTCGATAGCCACACATCTTCTGAAGATGTACTTACCCTCTGAGTTGCGATTACCGTATCCAAAACCACTTTGAAAACGCTCAAATTCTCCACAGCTATCACCCACATGAAGTCATCACCCAGAACAATTCTAGGTCTATTCGAGGTCTTTTTAGCTTCGCTATGTCTGACCTGTGGCAAGTACTTGGGTAACAATTCCATCTGCGGATATGCGTCCGCACGACCATAAGCCGATCGCTACAGTATTTCATCTCCAAGATGTTACTCGAAATCTCCCGGGATAGCACCACGGCTACTCCATTCTTCCCACTAGGGGCACCTGTGTAAATCAAATTGAAACCGTCTCCAATAAGTCGGGATCAACTGCCCTGGTACTGGTAGCCCACATAGCGACTGCCATCCGACCGGGGGGTTGGATGGCAGTCGCCCCCAGAATGGAAAGTCGGCTTGCAGATAAGATTGAATTGGGCCCTGAAGGTGTTGGTAGGGCCCTGTAGGAGTCATACAAACCAATACTAAACAATACTTTCGACATTGCTGGGAGAGGCGAGAGTTCAGCCCTTGGTAGGGGCTATTACTGGCAACACCACCTTTTTGAAGTATAAGCGCGCGCGACACTCATTATACCACCTTCTCACGCCTGCTTGTGTTAGGCCTGCGCTCATCGCGACGGAGATGGTTTAATGCTTTGTGGAACGCGGTTCATACTCTGCAGAGTATAAAACATGCAGGACGGGAAAGCCCTAGGTCCTTGCCTATTCCCTTTCCTCCGCCTCTTTTGCATACTCACAAAACGAGTTCACACTGTCCGAAATATAATTAAACATAATTTAATCATGTTTCATTCTAAGTCACAACGAGAGCATCTCTTGAAATTTTCTATGGAAGTTATAAAATGCGCCATTTAGTTTATTAGCAATACCATATATAGTACCAGAATCCACGACCAAAACGAAACTGTATAAAACCGTCAAATTCTATGATTCGGATTCCGACTATGTGACATCCTAAGGTTGCCTGGAAGAAATCGCGTTTAGCGATAAGGCCGCCCTTTGTACATTGCAATAACCTTTTAATAATAGTTAATGTGCTACTTGTGTCTGTATTGTAAATGGTGTACAAATAAAGTGTTATCTATCTATCTATCTATCTATGTGTGTAGTAACGGTCAAAAGTGTAGCAACTGCGTGGGAGGCTACTTCTGCTGTGTCAAAAAAAGGCAATAGGTGTTAGCAATACGTCTGATATTGGAAATGTACATATATTTTATAATTTTCGTATCAACTAGCACGTAAAATACATTTTCAGACGGATTGGTATGATATTTTTTTCTGGTCTCATTTTAATTTTTTTAAAGTATCTTCCGTGTTCACGCTACACTACCAACTTCTGAAAAATATATTTTTGGTATCTTAGAGCTATCATTCAACTACAGTCTGAAAATCAGATAGATTCAGTAAAATTTGTTGATGTTTTTGAAAGTTCGGTCAGGTCAAGCGCTATGCGGAAAATGTCTAATATTGGTATTTTCGAGTCAAAATAATCGAATCTATCAATTTGATGCGGTTTTGGCTGTATTGCTATGACACAAAAATTTTGGTCGTGGGCTCTCGTACTAGTAGGTCTTGTACAGAATGCTGGTTTGGTCTGTAGCTACTTTGTTTGGCAGTACCTACGCATATATTTTTGATGTTGTAAAAGTAAGATTCTGCTAGCCCAATCTTTCTATCGGCGCTAATTGGCGTATATTGCTTATTTTCTGCTACATTTTATTTACAAATTCACTTTCTTGAAACCCGTACGTACTTGAGCTATATCGTTTATGGTCTTAGTCTTGATCATTTGTATCGCTACAGTGGCGACGGTTAAATATTATAAAAAAGGAACCCCACAAAAAACCTTTGTACAGTTTATCAGTAACAAATTGATACTTCTAATTGTTTATTCAAAAGGGAAGCCGATGAGAATAGTGTAACGCTTTACCACTGTCTACTCTAAAAATATTTTAAAGTATATTTGATGTTGTTTCTGCGGACTAAATCATAACTAATCACTTCTATATTAATTGTCTTATAATTTTCGAGAGAATGTCATTAAAAGGATGTATTTACCAAAAAAAAAAAATTTTACTTATTTTTTCATACTTGCAACCATCATTACAGGATTACCTAATACAATGGCAGAAGAAAACTAAATAATAAATAATAGCTTACAATAACAACAAAACTTAAACTAATTTGATACAGTTAACTGAGTAAACATAGCCTCCGTGAATTCACTACGCGTACAAGAAAACAAATCTACCCTTTGAGATACGGTATTGGGCACACGCAACGTTCACGTCAGCGGCGCTAGCTGTAGTAGATTGGTACGAGCACACGTATAATCTTATACACTATCAATCGAAAGACATCTGCACTTGATGGCTATCCTTTTTTCTTAACAACAACACCATCGATTATACATAAACATAACTTCACGCCTGTATCCCCGACGTGGTAGGCAGAGGTGTATTACATACCCACGATTCGCCAGTTATGTTAAGGTCCCAATGTAATACGGGGCGAGCCTATTGCCATCTACCGGGCACATTATTAAGCAAGCGATAATTATCTTCTTTTTTCTTTTTCTTTTTTTATATTTAGGACACGTCAATTTGACTTCACCTCGCCTGATGGTAAGCTGAAGGTAAAGTCTCAGGAAAGAGGGTCACCATTACATACACGTACCATGTTAACAATGGTGGCACTCAGCTTGACGGACTCATCAGAAGAGGATTGCCGTCGCAGAACCGCGTGAACCCACCGGTCCCACTAGTGCTGCGACCACAATCCCCCTGCCCGGCTATGCACTTGCTGACCCCTGAACGCAATCAAACCGAAATTGGATTACTATGGAGGGTTTTTCGCAATCGTGCACGGTGGTACCCACCTGGCCGAATTTTGTGAAAAAATTGTGTCATCAAATTTCTACAACCATTTATTAATGATCACATAACTACGAAAAGTCAGAGGTATGTGCCCAGAGATTATACATGAACCTGCCCATAAAACTCTCCTAGAGTTTATTACCCAACTGATGCAAATAATTATCACTCCTAAATTAGTATCTCAATACTTGAACTGCCAATATCCAGTATATTGGCAGTTCAAGGATACTGATTTTGGTGTGTGTCGTATTTTAATACCCTTGCGAACTCTGTGTGTATTTGTTTTACTGCATTAACACGGCTATGTCAATATTGAATATGCATTTCGTTAGAATTATGCATCAGTGCTTGTATCATATAGAAACAATTGAACAGTATTAGGTTTATGCTCATCGTTCTACACGGTGATCTCCGGGTCAACTAGACGGTGTAGGCTCTAAATACCCTACGAGCAGAATATAAAGCTTCAGAGTGCTGACAGAACTACTCTAATTTTGTAGCGCATTGCCCCTACCCAAACAAATATTTTTTGCCTTTTTTGCAACAAAATCAATAAGGTACAATGGAGGGCCTCCGCTCCCACTGGCCGGCGAGGGGTACCCGAAGAACCCGCACGAAAAAAAAGAAAAAAAAAAGGTACAATGGAGAGCATCAGATGTTATAGTAGACATTAGGTATGATATATTGTAGGGCACGCCGCAATAGCAGCGGTAAGGCCCATCATGGAGGATTGGCTGGAGTGGCGACACGGAAGCCTCTCGTACGCGTGACGCAGGCAGCCTTACACCCCGGCGTCTGTAGACCCGAGACGGCGTGCGGTTTTAGTCGGTTCAAGCCCGACATAACCGCCCCCGCTGGCACGCGGGGGGGTATCCGAAGGGATTTTCGCACGATAAATAAAATAAAAAACGGTACCTGCATATAATGTTAAATTCTGTCCATAGCCAACTTCATTGATTTCGTACACTACTATTACTGTTCTATAAATGATAGTAAGAAATCGAAACTATCATTCGTAACCTCCGCAGAGATTGCGCCGTTGGCATAGACGGAATATCTAGTAAGGTACTTCAGGCGTCCCGTCAATTTTTGATACCGCCAATTACGCATATATTATTTGTAACTTGTCCATCGCATCCGGAGTCTTTCCAAAGGCCTTCAAAAAAAGCTGTGGTTCATCCCATTCATAAAGCGGGGGATAAGGACTACGTGGGTAACTACAGACTCATTTCAGTATTGCCCAGTATGTCTAAAATTCAGGAAAAAGTTATTAATATCCGCTTTACTAACTATTTAAATGTAAATTTTTTTTTTTGCTGAAAATCAATACGGTTTTCGCTCTGGGATGTCTAATGAGGATGCAGTTATTGCTTACACGGATGGTGTAACTCAGTATCTAAACCGTAAACAGAA
This sequence comes from Cybosia mesomella, assembly GCA_946251805.1. Taxonomy (NCBI): domain Eukaryota; kingdom Metazoa; phylum Arthropoda; class Insecta; order Lepidoptera; family Erebidae; genus Cybosia; species Cybosia mesomella. Next base: position 11,310,022 of record OX276406.1, read on the forward strand.
GTGTCTAGGTATTTCCTTAGATATGAGTAAGGCGTTTGATACGGTTTCTGCCCCTATGCTCTTGAACAAAATGTATGGTATGGGTATCCGTGGCCTCGCTATGGATCTATTTAGAGACTTCCTCTTAAACCGTACCCAGTGCGTAAGGATTGGAGATGTCACTAGTAGTCAGGTGGGGATGGAGTATGGTGTGCCACAGGGAAGCATTCTTGGGCCAACTTTGTTCCTGATTTATATCAACAATTTGTATCTCCTTTCCCTCAAAAATTGCTCTGTCTTCGCGTACGCTGATGACACTGTTCTGCTGGTTCATGGGGACAATTGGAGTCATGTAACACGGCTAGCACAAACTGGTCTTAATATAGTGACTAGTTAGCTGTCGAAAAATCTGTTGACACTTAACGCAGAAAAAACGACGGGTTGCACTCCGGGAGTGCCGGCAGAAGTGAAAACTGGAATATTAACGTTGTGCATTTTTGATATTTTGGAATGGTTAGGGAATAATTTTGCACGAATTGCTTTAATTATCAGTATAAAAGTACTATCATTTATGTGGTAACATACAATATTCATTTATTGCGCTAAGTATCGTACACAAACATGACAATTTATATTACATTAAAAATTTAACACTTCAGAACTATTACAATTAACTTACATTAAAAAGTTTATCTCTCAGAAAAATCAACTTCCATCCATAATTTCAACGACTTTTTCACCATCATGATGCACTTTGATTAATTACATTCAATAGCAATAGATTTATGACACAAAATAGAATAAATATTATAAAAAGTTTTATGATGACAAAAAGTGTTTCTTGGGTCACGGTCGGAATTGATCTCAGTCTTGACGAAGTCCAATGACCACTCATTAGACGAACGCGCCACCAAGGTTGTTAAGTACACTGTAAAATTAGCGATTCTATATTTGCTGTCTTACGTTCAGGTCACGTGTTTACTGACGCGAGTTTAACCTTTTTTACCCATTACAAAAAAAGTGCACAACGCCGCTAAAAAGTTTTCACTTCAAAAACCAAGGTCATCCCTTTTTCAGACTCGCAAGCATCGCAACCTAAAAGCCCCAAACCTTAAGATTATTGCAAATTTGTACGGTCACTCTCTCTCATCTTGTTGTTGCCCTAATCTTTGCATAACCTACAATAATCGCTACCTTGGCGTTGAATTGGACAGGTACCTAAACTGGCATCTTCACATAATAAACTTAGTAGATTAAGAAAGCTAATTTACATTTTTTAAATCTCAGACTATCAGGTGATGATGAGACTCTAAGGCTTGAATACTGTGCACTTTGCCAGTCGATACTGACGTATTGTATAGTGTGTTGGGGTGGATGTGATAAAACTAAAATGCTTGAGCTAGAGATAACCCAGACAACGATCTTGAAGGTCATGTTCTACAAACCGTTTGGATATCCGACCCAGCAACTATATGTGGATAGTGCTGTGTGATCTTAAAAAGTAGCAAGCGCCGATCTGATATCGTATTTCGCACTCAATTACACAGTACTGCATTTGCGCACAAACAATTTTCTTTCATCAGCTGTAGAATCTACAACAAAATAAATAAAATCATGCAAGTGTATGAAATAAGCTTGAGGGATTGTAAAGATAAATTGGCAAATTGGCTGCTGGAACTGAATTACATGAACACAGAATCATTGCTGGGGTGATTTTCCATCTTGTCTTTTCTTTACGCATAAAAACACCCTCACACGCTCACACACGTAAAGACACCTTCGCACACACACACACTCCCTCACACACACTTCCTCACACGCGCACACAACCTTTTTACAGGCGCGGGTGCGCGCCCACACACATATGCACACATTTTATAATTTTACTTTATAATTTTATTTTATAATTTTACTTTAGAATTTTTATGAATTATTGTTTTTAATTTATAATGGGCAACTTTCATTTTAATGATGCTTTTTTCCATTGGCCCTATTTCTTTATAGCTTTTCTTGTTTATGGTATAAAAATAAAATATCAATATCCAAAGTTGAAAACCTTGTTACTTAAATATATTATTTTACTGTCCCCAAAGATACAGGTTTCGGCCCAGTTTGGGAGACAACAGTCCATGTAAACCTGTCATTCATGTTTTATTATACTGTAAATTGTTTATTTGTAAAACTTGTACATCTATTATCAGACATGCAAAACATATTATATAAGATCCGCTCTATTGTATGAAGAGAAATAAATAAAATTATTATTATCCACCAGGCGCCGCCATCGTTTAAGAATTTTAAGTTTAATTGACTTGAGTCGGCGTCTCTGCGCTGTTGTCGGAGCTGTTGCTCGAGCCGTCAGGTTATTTCAATTTTTTGATATAGGTATTATATTGTCCCCTTTTTTTTTTTTTTTATCGTGCGGAAATCCCTTCGGATACCCCCCCGCCGGCCAGCGGGGGTGGTTATGTCGGGCTTGCACCGACTAAAACCGCACGCCGTCTCGGGTCTTCAGACGCCGGGGTGTAAGGTTACCCATAGAGCATATCCCTCGCACCCCGGAGGAGAGGAGTACGGAGAGCGATGTGTTCCCACCACGTTGGGTATTGGCCGACGATCAATGCCAATCCTATGAAGGGGTGAAGGGGAAGCCATTGACCGCCGCCCAGGGTGTACCGGCCGCTCCGATTCCGTTCCCCCCGGACTGCAGCGGGATCGGAATCGGAGTGACACTCGAGGAGGTTACCCAACACACACCCCTCATCATTTGTCCCTAACGCGCCAAAAGAAATATCGCGTTTATACATCAATATCATAAATACGAGTATTATCAATATAGGTATACAGGATCACGATATAAACTGACGACACGCGCCTTGGGTCTTTACCTATGAAATTGCCGAAATTTTCTTAAAAATTCATGAGTTCGTTCACAGTACTTCCTAAATGCTATCCATTTTGATGATAAATTTCGTATTACTTACTTAACAGCACAAAAAAAAAACATAAAATTTGGATTTGTCAATCCTAAAAAAAATGCAAAAATGTTAGTACTGAAAATTGGGTTTCCTCCAATTTCTTCAAGAAAAACGACAATTTCATATGTAACGACCTAATATAATATAATGCAGAATTAGTTATTAATGATTAGTACTTTGTAAGTTAAACCACCTGTACACGGAATTAAAACGCTTAAAATATTACCATATACTACTTTCATGCTTAAATTTGTTACTACTGTGTTGACACTTAATCCTACTAACATTCTAAACGTGAAAGTTTGTGTAGATGTTTGTTACTCAATCATACTCAAACGGTTAAACGGATCTGGCTGAAATTTGGTACAGGGATAGATTATAGTCTGGAATAACACATAGGCTACTTTTTATTCCTTGATTAGTCCTTTTATTTTATTCCTTTTTATTCCATGGGTTACGGAAACGGAATCAAAACTTCACGCGGGCGGAGCCGCTGGCAACAGCTAGTTATCAATAATTTTCAGTTTTCAGATTTTTTCCTTTGTAGGCATGCAGACCCAAGACGGCGTGCGGTTTTAGTCGGTTCGAGCCCGACATAACCGCCCCCGCTGGCCGGCGGGGGGGTATCCGAGGGGATTTCCGCACGAAAAAAATAAAAAAAAATAAAGGTATATGCCTCATAGTCTACCTTGATGCCAAATATCAAGTTTTCATCTGGAAGTGATTTAGATTTAAGCGTGTCGATTTTTCGTGATGGAGTGCTCGCGCATCGTGTAAATTTACTCTCATGATTTTTCACGAACGCGCCAACAGAAGTTTGAAGTTATACATACAAAAAAATTGTTGTAATAAAATGAAAATGATAATTTTATGCAAGGGTTGTACTGATTTCAAAAGTTTGGATTGCGCAAGGTTTTTCTTAGAGTTCTAATTGCGATACCAGCGTTTGAACTCAGCACAAGCCTTTTTTTTGTTTTTACGTGCGGCAATCCCTTCGGATAGCTCCCCGCCGGCCAGCGGGGCGGTTATGTCGTGCATCGACTAAAACCGCACGCTGTCCTGCCCAAGTATCCATTGCCGGGAAATTTAGTTGCAAGAATTGACCTGAACTAACATACATACAAAGCAAGTTAAATAAAAACTTGCAAATATCATTGGTTGCGAAAGCTTTGGAATAATTGTATTGAAAGCACTTAAATCTGGTAGGTAGGTTTATTTAATGGGATGTGCAAAACTACTAGCTTTACAAATTGTGCAGTGATGCTTTCCATAAGCTCACAGGTGTAAAATATATATTTATACTAGCTGATGCCCGCGGCTACGCCCGCGCGGAGGTCGGTTATGTTTTTTTGGGCATATCTTCAGTTCTACTTAACCAATTCCAATCAAACCTACGGCAGAATTTTAGTGTGACGAAGACCTTTCTAATAGAAAAACCGCATCAAAATCCGATTTTGCGTCCATCGTGAACAAACAGACAAGAATTTAAAAAAAAAATTGTTTTCAGAATCATTAATTTAACATAACCCTAGTATTTTTTTAAATATCTCGAATGTACAGACACAACTAATTAATAATTTGATAATAATATATACACATATAGATATACCCTCAAGAAAGTCTTATACAATAATTATATTATATGAATAACTTGGCGAGATATTAATAACTTACTACTAAATGGATAACTTACTTTTTGTATACAATTGAGCAAGGTGTTCCGCACGTAAAAAAAAGGGATATCGTTTGTTGAACTTTGATTAAATAGTGCCAATATATAATATTCAATAGTGACATAAAACAGCGTCACCAAGATAATAATAATAATGGTGGTAAGTCGGTGGCGGCCAAGATGCAGAAAGCGGTCTTTCCCGACAATGCCCGAATAGCCCGGCGGTTCCTCTGCCAATCGCCCTAACGCCCCGGACGACTGTTGCCCACCTTGCCGGGGTTATTTTGCCGCCTCTCCCAAACTATGGGGGAGGTGTGAAGTACTTTAATGGGAATAATAATAATATATCTCTTTATTGTATGTACACAAGTACAAGATTACAGAAACATAAAGTTGGTATAGTTTTGCGGCATATACAATTGGCGGCCTTATCGCACAGAGCAATCTCTTACAGGCTACCATTGGATGGAGAGAATATGACGTAACAAAAGATGTCTGCTAAAATGACTGACAACACATTAAAAAAAAATCTGTATTTTCTTATTAGCTTTAGTTGTAACTGACACATACACGATGTGTATAAACAAACAAACCCTCTGTTCAATTATTATTGTTAACCCACTTATAAATGTCGCATGTTGTAATAATTAAAAACTTTGTATGTATTATGTACAAGTAAGTATAATGCCAACGGGGTGACGCAACATTAATTCGACACCCTGATGATGAATACAGCAAATTAAACTCTTTAACGGCTCCTAGTAAACACTTTGAATTGGGGCTCTTTTGGTTTGTTTAACGAGTTTCACAAGCGTGTTTTAGTATTCTTTTAATTAAATTCAGAATTATTTATTACTAGCTGATCCGGCAAACTTCATTCCACCATAGAATCAATTTATGTTGCTTACCTTATCAGCTGAATTTATTTCGTAAATGTCTCATATATACACAGTATCCCGAGGGGGTCATCTCAAAGCTGCAGATGGCCCAGGGTCAGCCGGGGTGCGAGGGATATGCTCTATGGGTAACCTTACACCCCGGCGTCTTAAGACCCGAGACGGCGTGCGGTTTTAGTCGGTGCAAGCCCGACATAACCGCCCCCGCTGGAGACCCCCCGCTCTCCAGCGGGGGCGGTATCCGAAGGGATTTCCGCACGAAAAAAAAAAAAAAAAAAAAGGGTCAGCCGGGGTCGGTAAGGCCCATCATGGAGGATTGGCTAGAGAGGCGACACGGAAGCCTCTCGTACCGACTGACGCAGGTGATCTCCGGGCCTTCCTTTTGCATCGGATCAGGAAGGAGCCAACGCCTGAGTGTCATCACTGCGACGCGAGCGAGGACTCAGGGCTGCACACGCTGGCGGACTGCCCGGCGTGGGAGGCGCCGAGGCGTGACCTCGTGGCAGCCATCGGGGTGGGAGTCCTCTCGCTCGGCAGCATGATTGCGGCAATGGTGCGGAGCGCGAGCGCGTGGGCCGCCGCCGCCTCCTTCTGCGAGCATGTAATGCTCGCGAAGGAGGTGGCGGAGCGCGCCCGGGAGAGACTTAGAACGCTCCCGGTCCGCCGAGCCCGCAACTTGCTCGCCGCGCGTCGCAGGCAACTCAGGCGCCGGAGGTCGCTTAACGACCTCCGTCCTCCATGAGCGCAGGCCTGGGGGTGGCGGGTGAGGCCACCTGTCACCCCAGCAGAAGCAGGCCGGGACGGTGGGGCGACTAGCGCCCCTCCCCCAAACCGGGGCAAGACGGGTACACCGTGGTTCCCAAACCCGAGGGGGCCATCTCGAAACCGGAGATGGCCCAGGGTCAGTCGGGGTGCGAGGGATATGCTCTATGGGCAACCTTACACCCCGGCGTCTGTAGACCCGAGACGGCGTGCGGTTTTAGTCGGTTCAAGCCCGACATAACCGCCCCCGCTGGCACGCGGGGGGGTATCCGAAGGGATTTCCGCACGAAAAAAAAAAAAAAAAAAAGGGTCAGCCGGGGTGCGAGGGAATTGCCTTAGACCCCGGCATTAGAGACCTGACACGGCGTGGCGTGCGGTTTTGATCGTTTTGAGTCCGATATAACTACCCCACTGGCCGCTGGTAGGGCAACATGACCCACTTATCGTTTTGTCCCACTTCTGACCACGAAAACTATTTATCTATTTATTTGACGGCCTCTGTGGCGTAGCGGTAGTGCATTCGACTGCTGTATGTTGTATATTGTCACACCAGCTACCCGAGTATTTAGTATACTCGTATTAGTTTTATCGCAACCTTATTTAGTATATTACTATTTAACACGCTGACAGTGTCATTTCCTATCTTTTAGTCCTCCTCCCAGCGTTAGTAAATTCTGTTAGAGCGTTTGACTGCTAAGTCCGAGGTCGCGGATTCGATTCCCGCTCAGTGCAAATATTTGTATGCATGAATATGTCTATTTGCATTGGTCTGGGTGTTTCTATGTATAATATGTATGTATTTACAAAAAAAAAAGTATATACGTATGTTTATTCGCGTTCTAGAAACCATAACACAAGCTAGTTAAATTATGCTTACTTTGGGCCTAAAAAGCGCTGTGTAGAATGTCGTAGAATATTTATTTATTTATTTATTATTTATTTATCTAATATATTCTTAGTCTATGGTTCCAACAAATATTCAGGATTCGTGGAACAAAAAATATTTCTGACTTTGACATTTGACAATATTGAGTTGACAGGATCCTGGCATTATTTTCATTGACCATATACAAATGTGCATAATTATAGAAATACTGCTGACATAATTTCACATTTTAGTGCCGAAAATAAGTTACTTTGTTGTGGAAAGCACTTTTTAACGAATTCAAAAGGAGGTTCACAGTTTAACCTGTATGTTTGTATATGTATGTTTGTCCACGAGTATTTGAGTATTTGGAGTTGAACCGATTTTGACGCAGTTTGGCAAACTTATCCGACTTCAAATAAGCAGGTTCTCAGTTTGCCGTGTATATTTGTCTCCGATTATCTAGCGTTTGGTTGAACCGATTGATGACTGGGTCTTCAGAAAAGTATTTGTTAGATTCTGGAAAAGGTTTTGGCACCAGATGGACTAGAAAATAAAAAATACGTTCAAATTACGTACAAATAGGACAAACATTACGCTATCAGTCAAGTATGAATCTGATTCGTACTCAGTATTTTGTTGCAATTTACTCGAATAGCAATATACTTAAATTTAATACTAAACTTATAAGATTTAAGTATAGTTGCATAAGATCAGCCATATCCGGAGGAGAAAATGTAGGAGAGCGGACTCGGGCTCCAGTATTTCAACCTATATTGGCAAATAATTTGATTATTTGCCAATTTGATTAGTCGAAATTTCACTATGATCATTCATCAATCAAGTGGGAATCAGGAGAGAAAAGATCCCGAAGTCTTCGCTTAGCATAACAGCTCATAGACTAGCTATTTGTATACCTTGTTTTTTTTTTTTTTTTTTTTTTTTTACCGTGCGGAAATCCCTTCGGATACCCCCCCGCCGGCCAGCGGGGGCGGTTATGTCGGGCTTGCACCGACTAAAACCGCACGCCGTCTCGGGTCTTCAGACGCCGGGGTGTAAGGTTACCCATAGAGCATATCCCTCGCACCCCGGCTGACCCTGGGCCATCTCACCACTAACAGCATCGCTCATCCTGTCTCCTCTGAAAGCAGAGGAGTACGAAGAGCGATGTGTTCCCGCCACGTTGGGTATTGGCCGACGATCAATGCCAACCCTATGAAGGGGTGAAGGGGAAGCCATTGACCGCCGCCCAGGGTGTACCGGCCGCTCCGATTCCGTTCCCCCCGGACTGCAGCGGGATCGGAATCGGAGCGACACTCGAGGAGGTTACCCAACACACACCCCAGCTATTTGTATACCTAGCTGCGTATTAGACATACTTACGATGTGTAATAGCGGTTGAAGACTTATGGTTAGCCCAAACCCAACAAACAAAATGTATAAAGCCACTGTAAAACTCGGTCGGTGATTGCAACTTCGCTAGATGGGTTCAACCAACTACCGTCTTCAGTTGTTTTGTATTCAGGAAATCAATTTATCTATCCATAAACAGCGGAAATGCATAGACATGTGTGCAATCTTGTAATAAATTTATATTTAGAAAGTCAGCTATGAAATATTTCGTTAATCAAAATCATACACGTACATAACTTTTAAGCAATTTTTTTTTAATATCAAACTTTATTAAATCATTTCATTAGAATTGATGATTACTATTACCTACGAAAGCTCGATTCAAACGACTCCTGCGAATAACATCCGGTTCAGTTCAATCAATTGTATTTCATTAATATGTGCATTATGCACACGATCTTCGTTGTATTTGATTATTGCAAGGACGTGATTACATAGAAGTAGTTTAAAATGATAATGATAAACCTTTATCCAAGAACTCGTTTACAGGCGTGACCTTAGGCTTATGAAGTGCCTATTCAAAGTAATGTACCTACAACCTTTACAGTACATATTACCTTTGTAGTAGGTACTTCGATCGCTTTCAACACCGATGAAAGATAGCAAAGTGCGGGCCGACTGGACTGCTTATGCTTACCGTTGGCCCAACCCGTGACAACTCAAAAGAGAGAGGTGGCTAGGCAATTGGAGAGACTGGGGGAGGCAGCACTCGGCAAAATGGAAGCGCATTGTCGCATCGGACGGCTGGCGCAACGGCCGCGTATAAACCTGCGCACGCGTTACCGCGATACCGCCTCGCCTGGTAGCTTGACGACGAATACGATATAAAGTGACGATTACCGACGCGCGATAACCGTAACTACGAACAGTGTTTACAAATTTAATAGGTAAAAAGTGTATATTTGCCGAGAGACAGTGCGCACCTTATCGCCACTCGAATGTTGTTGTCATGTTATTCGGTTTTGGTTTCATTATTTTCGCATGTCTTGCTAATAAGTCATTGTTTTTCTAATACGTCATTCTGATTGATTACCTCTGCTTTATCTTGATTGGTTTTATTGTTACATACTGATTCTAATTTACTTTTTATGATTGTCAATTTTCTTTGTGTTCCATATATTTCTAATTGGCAAGTATCTAAATATTTAAAAAATGTGCAGTAAAATTGATCGCATTAAGTAGTAAAAAAATGACTCAGGAGATTTATTTTGAATAATTATGGTATTCAAAGTGCTTATATCTTATAGCTTTTTATCACTGTAAACAAATAATTTTAACCAATTAAGCAATAGAAATGCAATTGTGTATATTATTATAAATGGGCATAAAAAACGTTGTGGATCATGCCTGAGGAAATCACGACTTAGGTACTAGCTGCAGCAGAAATTCGATAGCCATTGTTCTATCCATGCAATAAATTGTCTTCACATAATTTAAACACACAAGTATAGTCTTACATGATATTGTCGTAAGTTTACGCAACCCTGACCATGGCTGCTGAAAAGCAACCGAAACGTCGGGATCAATGTAAAATATAAAATAACATCAAATAAATCGCGATAGAATCCGTTAAAATAGTTTTATTTCAAGTATAATTCAATGATAATTACTATAAACTTGAATATAAAATATACATATATCCATTAAAACAAAGTTAGGGTTAGTGATACCCTTTATATATAGAGAACGCGTGGACCGATTTTCATGATCTTTGATTTTTTAGATTTGTCTCCGCTTATTTTGTGCCATTTTGGGGAATAATGTATAATAATATTAAAATATGCGTCATTCACGAAATAAATTCAGCTGATAAGGTAGCCAACAGAATTTGATTCTAAGGCGGAATGAAGTTTGCTGGGTTAGCTAGTAAAAGCTTCTACTTTTTTAAGCAGTCACATAAATTAATTGGAGCGATAATTACTGTACCTACGATCAGACTTTAGGACTTAATGATAGTCTCCAACTCGTTAAAGCACATATGTTTTCCAGACGAACAAAAGAATGAAATAAATCTATCCTGCATTCTTTGAGGAAAAACGAGAAAGAAATACTCGTATGTATTTTATACTGTGGGAGTTGGTAGTGGCACTATAGCGACCCGTGTTTTGATGTGTAATAATAAATGTAGAATGTGGGTATATTACAAGTATATCCTGGCTAATAGAATGTTAGATGATTGTTATCTGTATCTAAATTGCTAATATGAGACGTATGCATGCAACGTATGCCTTGATGACTTTCTTACCTTTGTTTTAGAACACTTTTATTGAATAATCCTGATTTAATTACAATTTACGATACTGATATCTATACATTTATAATTACTTGTCCCAACTGATTCATCAACGCAGAGCATAAGCCGCTGGATGGCTAGATGTTTGTTAGATTATGTAGTAAACATCCACTAAGGAAGGATTCTTAGAAATTTTACTACAAAAAGGTAAACAAGGGATAAACGTTTGTACGGAAGTCCAATATTTTCAAAGCCGGAAGCACGATATTTCGTAAACCTTTTTAGAAATAAATGAATACCTGTATCAGCGTTTTCCGAAATTTTACTCCTAAGCGAGTAAATAAGCGATGATAGTTTATATGAAAAGTCCGTAATTTTCAAAGTAAGTAGCACGAAATATCATATAGCTGTTTCTGGTTACAAATAAAAGTAGTACAAGTAGGTATATCGTTTTTTCCGAAGGGATTTCCGCACGATAAAAAAAAAAAAAAAAAAAAGGTATATCGTTTTTCAAAATGTTACCCCTAAGGGGATAAATAAGGGATGAGAGTTTGTATGTAATTCCGTTATATGGAGAGTGCTTCACTTATAAGTAAAAAGTATGAAATTCAATATTATTTATAGCTTCTTTTTGTTTACATTTACAATTGGGTCCGGTAGGTGGCGGTGTAATCAGGTCATAGGATTTTTCATAGGGTTTAGGATTTCGAACTCGATGATTTTATCAATAATAACAGGGAAAGGCGAGCGAACGTTATTAATTTTTTTGTAAACTCATAATTAACATAGGCCTTGAGCGTTGCCAAAGAAATTGCAATGTAGTCAGTCATTGTAACGCATTGTACAACGATGATAAATGATCCAAAGTCATCGTTGTCGGCACCATCGTCGAAGGCGACTTCATACCAGATTGAAGGTAACTTCAACGCGTAGACGTACAATAAAAAACATCAAAGCCTTTTCGTCTTTAAGAGTGCCCCCGGCAAAAACGTTTGACCTTAAACTTTTAAATGTTGAGTTACATTTGTCGCTTGATGGACCCTTCAAAATGTTGTCCTTTTTTATTTGTAGCTGTCTTCATAATTAATTGGTTGATACGAGTTGTCATGCTATACAAAGTTGAAAAAAACAGTTTTAGCCGGGTTAATATTAGCCTCAGATGTTCTAAGAAGTAGTAAACATATCCTTTATACATTGAATCCTGTCATTTGGACGATGAGCATAATAATGGTGATTCCGTACATAATGTACAATCGTAGGGCCGAGTCGCGCCTGTGGACGTGACTCACTTACCGTGGGTGTCTCATTTCGTATGCGCAGCCGTTATACCCAGGAAGTGCATTTGTGTAAAAATCAACATTATGCAAGCAAGTACAATGTACATTGGTACTTGCTTGCATAATGTTGTGTGCCAAATATATATAATACAAAAAAATTAATCGCTTACCAGATTAAATTATGTTTTGATGTCCACTCGAATATTTAATAATGTCACTTACATGCTTATATCCATTTACACTGATCGTTGAAATCTGCATACACAGTACACACTACAATTTATTTTATATTCTTATGTATTATTTATTTCAATGACACTAGTGGTAAATTTGACCTCAGATTTGTCAGGCACTCATTGACTTTTAAATAGTACCGGATTTTGAAAATGTCAAATCAATCTTATTTTACGTTACATATATATATAATAGACTTGTCGCAAAGGTTATTGCACTCGCAAGGATATTGTTAAAAATCATGATTTTTTCTAAGCTCCAAATGGAATAGCGCTAGTTCATTCACATTTAGTTGAAGCTTATTAAATATTTTTTCGTACCTTGAACCACAATCTTAAAGAAGTGAAAAACCCGTTGACACCACACACACGGGTTGCCGGTAAAAAATGTGGATTCAATATTGAACATCATCCGGTTTGTCATATCACTTTTCATTAACGGTAAATTTTTACTACAGGTACGTGACTATGAACTAATTAAAACGGTTCGCGTTTGACCGCTTAGCGTTTTTTTAACTGTAACTGCGTTTCTCTTGGAAAAAAATTAACGGATAGCGAATTGGCGACCTTATCAAAATACGCTGCGTTGTCAGGTCGTTGATCCGATGTTTTGTTATTGCCCGATCTAGTACTACAATGGTATTTGATATAGAATCGAATTGAGTGTCGTCCATTTGAAGTAAAATAATTATGAACGTCACAATGGTGCTCACGAACCGATTAGCTTATAGGATGGTAGCGGACCTGTTCATGAACATGTTCATGTTTATGTTATTAACGTACCTACACATATTGAAAATGAGGTAGATGACACTTGAATAGGCCTACGGTATAACAAGTTTCGATGACAGGAGCGCAATTTTATTGTATTGTGAACCAGATCAAAATGTCAAGTCACCGTTAGGTGTAAATGTGCCGATGGCGGAAATATCTAGTAGTTGTATGGATGCTTGGTTAACAGCAAGTTTAGACAATAGGTATATTAAAAAAAATGCTAATTGACACAGATCATTAGCTAGTAAGGCAGATAGACACTAAGATATTGTCCAATAAAAAAAAAAACTTATAGACCTTTATCAAATTTATCTTATCTTCTCCCAAAGCATCGAGGATCCCACTTATGTAAGTATCTCTGGATAGAAACATTATGCAACAATTGGCTTTTTGAATGATTTTTTTTGGGATAAATAAAAAGATCATATTATGTCTAATGTTATATTAAATGAACAATTCTGAACATTTTTTTTTGAATTCTGTCTGTCTGTTTATCTGTTTGTCTGTTAAATCACAATAGATGCAAAAACTGCTGAACGGATTTTATTGCGTTTCTATTAGACAGGTCTTGGTCAGACTTAAAATCTGATGCATGTTTGATAGCAATTGGTTAAGTAGAAGCGGAGATATGACTAAAAAATGATAACCTACCTCCGCGCGGATGGAACTGTGGGCATTAGCTAGTATTATGTAAGCGTGAAAGTCTCTGACTGAACGGATCTGACTGAAATTTAGTACAGGGATAGATTATAGTATGGAATAACACATATGCTACTTTTGTTTCCTGGAATGTTTCTATAGGTTGCGGGAACGGGATAATCAAAATTCCACGCGGGCGAAGCCGCAAGCAACAGCTAGTATGATGTAAATAAATAAATATTCTACGACATTCTACACAGCGCTATCTAGATCCAAAGTTAGCATAGCTTAGCTTATGTTATGGGTTCTAAAATGCGGATAAACATACTTAGATACGTTTTTGTAAATACATGCATCATTATAAATAGAAACACCCAGACCAATGCAAATACTCATTTTCATGCACACAAATATTTGCACTGAGCGGGAATCGAATCCGCGACCTCGGACTTAGCAGTCAAACGCTCTAACAGAATTTACTAACGCTGGGAGGAGGACTAAAAGATAGGAAATGACACTGTCAGCGTCTTAAATAGTAATATACTAAATAAGGTTGCGATAAAACTAATACGAGTATACTAAATACTCGGGTAGCTGGTGTGACAATATACAATATTTGTCTATTTTAAAAATCTTCGGTTTTCTTCTTGACTTTTTATGAGAGGTCTTATATCGGTCTTACAATATGTAGCATCGGCAATATTTTACAGCTTTTAAATGCGGTGTTCGATCGGGTGAAGGCTCGCCTGAGGATATGAGCAGTATGAGATACAAATAGCGAAGGGTATATTAACAATTGCCCACTGGTTTTCGATTTCAAATTCATTAATTACTGACACAAAAGTGTGATTATGATTTTGTATTCAAAAGTGGAGAAATTCAGTCTACCAATAAACACTATATTTGAACCTGACAATGATTGTTCATAAAGTATACTCGTAGTCCTCTAAATATTCTAGAAGTTAGGCTTTGTCTTAAAAATTGTACAATTGGCTTTACAAAAGCTTCTTGAAAATAATAGTTTTTATCTTTTCAACAGCCAATATAACAGTTTTATTCAATAATTTTTCTTTAACTTGTACGTGAAACTGAATCATTTCTAACGTATACTTTTACAGTCACTTCTGAGTTCTTGACAAGGTATATCGTTTTGGTTACCGAGCATTAAATTTAAACAATGCCCCATTATAACGGTTTAAAGTTATTTTCTCACACTTTAACAGTAATAATATTTGCAGGTTTGATTCAGTTTGAGTAGGCGGATTTCATTCAGTAGAGATTATGGTCTACAAATCTGTCATAAATGCAGATTATTTCCAAAACAATAGTCACATGAAAGCGATGAGTAACTGTGAAATTCTAAATGTGAAATCCAGTGTAAACTAACTTTGCTATTTCAAGTTCTTACTACCTAGGTTAGTACCATAATAGTCTGATGTATGCCTGAAGTTGTACAACATGCCAATTTATTTATTAGTTTATTTATTCACTCGATACTGGTTGCTTTAACTCAGTGTATTCAGCTGGAAGCACTGAGAGATTTAGGATAGATTTTCAAACATTATTCATTTATAATTCGCATCAATAAAAATTGATTGCCAAGATTATGATTTGAGGTAAACAATACTGTCGTGTCAATTCCTTACTAGTTATGGTTGGAATTAACTTTAACGATAAACTGCATTCATTTAAAATTAGTATAGTCATCATCGGTATTCGAAAGTAAATAATTAAAATATTGGTATATTTGTTTGTACTTATAGGTAATGACCAACAAATTATAACAACGTTTTCTGGTGCTTAAAATATTAGCTATGATGTGCCATATAAATAATCTAGGTATACAATTAGGTACTGCTGAATTATTAGGTCAACGAGGCTCCTTGCATCTGATGCTTGGATTAAGAGCGCCTTTGTCCATGAATTAGAGCCGGATAGGAATTGAATACGTCTTTAGTCGTTGATAGTTTTCTTAGCACGTAGGTGACTGGTCTTTTATCTGTTTTAATCAAGCTTAAGATTATAAATTTTATAAACATTAATCAAATTCATTTATTCAGAATGAATGTATACCTACATTGTTACTACATTTGTTGCTACATTTGTTACCACTAAGAATGGTCTTAAATTTATTGTGTCCCATGTACCTTCTACCATTACATTATGGTGTGTAAATATTTATTTTAGTATGCATATAGTTACATAAAATATATTTATTATAGTAAATTAATTATTCTATATTATGTGAATTAATTAACAAATGATGTCAATCAAATTAAAATATTAATTTAAAGAACGGCAATACATCTTACAAAAACAGTTATTTGTATAAATAATATCTTCACAAAAATATATAATATTAGTGCCAATAATACAGGGTGTACAGGGGCCAACACCTTCGGGGCCCAGTTCAAGCCCACCTGCAAGCGGTGCACCTGCTTATTGCCGAATGGGGCTCTGGCACTGGCTGTCCTTTCGGGGTTGGGGGTCGGATGGCAGTCGCCCCCAGAAAAGCTTTTGCCTTTTTTTTCTTAAAGCTGAGAAAAAAAAAGCCAAAAGCTTTAGGGGGCTTTAGTTTTAGGGACTGTCAACTTACAAAAAAAAAAAAGAAAAAGAGGGGACCCCAGGCTCCAAGGTGCAGGCCACGGATATATTCGGGACACAACGCTGAGATGATGATGATGAAGATGAGTGCCAATTTTATAAAAACATCCGATTTATAACATCAATTAACCGAATTATAACATCAGATTTATAAAGGAAAAATAACACCTTGCAAAAATATTAACAGTTTTTCGCTATATAGTAGGTCTTAGACAGTGTACACTGTTTAAAATCACACCACTCTTAAAGTAGCGCACGTTTCACGAAAGATAAGTAACAGACCATTAGTAAACCAACCAATAATAGCACAGCCGTCAATATAACCAACTAAATTAAAGTGACGTTCATTATGCAAAAACAGAAAGTTATGTGTACATTTTCACTTAGTCGGTTTGAAGTGTCTAATATTTGAAGGATTGGTTATTCGCTGTCTGTTGTTTGCGGATTTTATTTCAATTTTGAAATAATTTTACTCGTTTGTGATAATTATTTAGACGTGGCGTTGTAGTTTCGACGTGTTATAAAAATCCTGTCATGTATGTCATCCAAATTATCAATATTTTGTAAAATATTTTCTTCTTCCGAAATAATACTTTACGCTGCGTCCATTTCGACATTAGTAATCCTCTGTTAGTGATTTATCGAACCGTTTAGCAGTAATTAAATTTAATGCCTGATTAAGGAAGATAATCCTCTCTCAGGGCATGGAGGCACGCTCAAAAACCTTAACAGCCCGTTAAGATACTTAATAGGCTGTTAAATTTACTAACGGAGTATGGTAAAACTAGGCCTTTGTCATCATAAAACTTGTTTAGTATATTGTACTACAAGGGATTCAAAGTTGTACTGTTCTCATTTTAAGGCGGCAAATATTTAAAGGCCAAAACTGTACCTTTTGCCTTCATATAAATTATACACGCAGCAGTGACTGGCAAACTAATTTAAACGAGCATAAAATTCAAAATGCATTTTGCATTGATCCCTCTATGTGATTGCACCTTCAATCATTAATGTCTATGGTTTTATAGCTAATTACATGCAGTTATCTTGATGACGTTTAATTACGAGAGATGTATAATTTCTTTGCTTTTAACAACTGAGCCGCTTTAACGATATTGCATTTATCATATTTCTTAAGTTATCAATTACTGTGTGCTCTACACAGTTTACACGGCAATTTATGACAAGATAAAATCTTAGGTCTGTTAAGATACTTTTCCGTATTCTGTGCCTCCATCATGCGGCAATTATTCGCGAATGCAAATACATATTAAGCTTTTATTACCTCTGAGCTGTACATATTTCTCTGTTTTATACCTACTTTTTCTTACTTTGTTAAGCTTGTATTGGAAAATAATAGTACCTAACTATTCTATCAATGAATAGTCGAAACTTTCAATCATATAATACTTTTATCAAGTTATCTTTACCGGCAGTCATCAAATCATTTGGCAACCTAAGAAGTAAAGAATATCCTACCTAGACCTAGAGTTAACGAGTGTAACTGGTTCGCGCGAGGTCTAGTGTTGAATTCCCAAAGGGCAAAAAGTAATTTTAACACTTTAGTTTCAATTGGGAAATAAAATGGCAAAGAGCGGCATATTATCGTTCAAAGTAGATCATAATTAGGCACTATTGTGGTTAAATATGACACTTCAGTGATGGGGAAAATACGAGTAATTTACATAATACGTAAATATTTACTGCAGTACTATCGCTAATTAAAAAGGCAACGCGGGACGGCACTAAGATACTGTAAATTGAACAACAGTTCATTTTATTCAAGCATAATTACGAATACAATTCCTCCTAATCAGTTCAATAGAAGTGACTCAAAATCGATAAGCTGCTGATGGAATCAGACGCTAGATTACATTTTAGTTATCGACTGGACAAAGTTAATGAACCCTGCAAGGCCAAAGCCTCCTCGAGATAACTCTATAAAACCTTTTAGTTTTATGGATTCCGTTTCATTCTGCAAGAAAATAATTCCATATCGAATATGTTTACAACACTCGAGTGGTGAGGTGAACGTGTGCTTTTATTATACAGCAATAATTTTAATATTTTATACAAATTAGCCAGCGCATACTATGCCCTAGGCGTCAAAGGAACTGATAATGTGCTGAGACGCACCTTGCTTATGTGAATAAGAACGTTATGTGATAAACAATATGGGTAGCGGAAAGTTTGGTTTTCACATTAAAAAAGACAAAGTGGACAAGGGGGCCGCCAAGACTGAGTTTAGTGTTAAGGAAAAGTGTCACAAAATACAGAAAAAACTAAAGAAGACTGAAACCAAGAAGACTGAAACGAATACAGAAGAAAAGACAATCTGGTGGAATCAATGCAATAGTTGTAAGTTGAGATACTCATATTTATTTTAGTAAGTCAACAGTTTTTATAGTTAAATACTCGCTTAGTATGTTTTTTACTATCACTTAAACGTCATTGTAAGAAATGACTTTGAACAGAATAAAAGAAATCAGATTTTATCGCTTTGCTATATGGAAGACTAAGGGCCCCTTCAAGGGCCGTCATGCTTGTTACGCCCTTTGAATGTTCAATGAGGGGAAATCAGATCACCAAGGTTCTAACTTTTGAAATCGACGATTATATTTAGCTGAACAAACGACAAGGTATCGAGGCCAGTAATGTGACCTTAAACGTTGCCTTCAAATTCTATGAGCCCTTCTAATGATTGAAACATTAATTACGACATTGTTTTTTGCCATTTGTAAAGACCTGTCCCTGATTTAGTATTCTAAGCTTGTTC
Source organism: Cybosia mesomella (assembly GCA_946251805.1). NCBI lineage: Eukaryota > Metazoa > Arthropoda > Insecta > Lepidoptera > Erebidae > Cybosia > Cybosia mesomella. The sequence continues at coordinate 11,329,123 of OX276406.1, forward strand.
CTACGATACTCTTCATAGTATAGTTAATAAATTTTAACCCAAAGTTTAGTTCAATATTTCGTTTTTCTTTTGGCATCTCACTCAATCAAACTAGGTAGATACGTGATAAATCAATACTGAATGTTTACGATTCATTGCATTGGAAAATTATATCAATGTTACACGACAAATTGTTGCAAAAATTTGTATAAGTATAAAGTAATGCCGTAAATATTGACGTAAAAGTATGTCAGTGGAAAGCGCGAGAGAATCCCGAGAAATCTATGCGCTAATGCGATGTGTGTGCTGCGCACGCGCTCCCCAGTTTCCACTTTCTAAACTGACTAGACTGCGCACAGTTTATAGTTCAGGAACTACAAGTTGTTTGGTTACACGAAAGTTGTTTTGTTGATATTTTATGCAGTGGATCATCATAATATTTAACATATCATAATGCTACTGTATTGTACAAAATTTACAAGTAGCAACCATCTAAAATAATAAATTTTACGTTTGTATTACTTAAATAGATTATATTCACTAGAAGCTGCTACTTTTACAAGCTTTTTAACTTGCACTGTTCTTTTGTACGTTGTTCGTCAAAATTTGTAAACCATTTCTTGATCATTTGTTGACATTCGATTGCGCTGAAATTTTGCATACACGTTAGATTAGATGACAAAAGATGGTGGAGTGGGAAGGTTGCCACAGGAACTTCTAAACTAAACAGGAAAAACCTATCGAGTTTGAGCTCATTTTTTTGTCTTAACAAAGTCTCTGGTGTTACATGGTCAGGGTCTGAAGATGGAGTAGGAACGTGGTCAAGGCTCCTCCTCAGTTTGGGCTCATTTGTGTTATCTTGATAAACGCTCTGGTTATGTCATGCTATTCAGAGTCTGAAGATGGAGTAGGAAGGTGGCTATAAGAGCTCCTAAACAAGATAAACTTTTTGAGTTTGGGCTCGTTTGTTTTGCCTTGGTGAACTCTTTGTTGGTATATGGTATTCAGTGTCACTCTGGAGCTACATGATATTACTAAAACTTAAATGTTGAAAATAAAATAACAAAAAAAAGAATAGAACATCTAGGACGGGACTTGAACCCGTGACCACTCCCTTACAGGGGGAATGCTCTGGCCAACTGAGCTACCTAGACACATCGCAGATATTCGAAATTCTCCGATTATTATATACATCTGGATAAAAGCATGTTTTAAAAAAAAATATTTTTATTAATTATTTTATTACTACAAGAATTGAAATTTTGTATAGTCAAGAATTTATCAATCTTAATAATCGAGATCGAGATTGACAGGGAAGGTTGTAGGCAGGCGGGTCATTATCGAAAGTACCAATCGTACAGAACTCTTTTAAGTTTACTAGACCACCTTTATTATATAGCCTTATTGGGCTCAAACGACTTATTAATCTCTTGACAGATTGTTGGCATGCTCTGAACATCTACAAACTTTTTATTTTAAACATACGTGTTACTTATAACTTGTTTCCCTTGAATCCCTCCAGTTAAGTTAAATATTTGTAGTAAGAGTAGGTTCGCGTCTTCCGAAGAGTAACCCCAACCAGGGTTCAAACCCGCATTGTCCATATCCGATACGTTACACTGTCGCTCAGTGTAATTTGTAATCGCTGTGCATCATACGTATTGTAATAATAACCGTACAAGTAGTTTCCAAATTTTTATACAGCAAATGTTTGAACCACGCAACACTATTTGAAAAATGAACAGAAACTGAACTCGGCCCTAGAAACACTGTCATATGAATATTCATAATCATTTATTTATTGCTCCACAGCACTATTTTACAGGCTTACAGGCATTCGTAATCAGGATCTTATTTCGACTAAGATTGCACTTTCGTCTATACCCAAACTCCTTGGTGTCTGTCTATTCGTGCCTCAAACAGTATCACTCCATCAAAAGTGTCACCAAATGGTACTTAGTAGATAGTTCTTGCCGCGATGATTCTGACGAGGTGCTAGTACATCCATTATAGCTTTATCAATAAGGATTGTAATGTAAGCTAATAGCGATGCACTGAAAAACTACAGTGCAAGATGTCTTAGGTTTGAATTCCGGGTTGCGCAAGGTAATACTTTTTTTATCACAGTGGTAGCAGTCGTAACTGTTCGCTCAGCCGTTGAGGAGGTCCATCTGACGAAGCTTAAACCAAATTCCAGACTCTACGGACCCATCATGAATGTTAAAATAATAATAAATAAATATTCTACGACATTTTACACAGCGCTTTCTAGACCCAAAGTAAGCATAGTTTAACTAGCTTGTGTTATGGGTTCCAGAATGCGGATAAACATACATATATACTTTTTTTGTAAATACATACATATTATACCATCGAGACACAGTGATGAAGACTGCACAGCTCCACTCACGTGCCACTATACCGATGAAATAGACGATGTCGAGCTGTGCGACGTAGAGGCGGCTCTCAAGCAGCTGAAGAACAGCAGGTGCCCTGGTGATGACGGAATTACTACCAAGCTCCTAAAAGTAGGCGGGACCTCAACCCTGAAAGAGCTAGTGAGCTTCTTTAAGTCCGTTATTCAGCAGGGTTTAAGACCTGGGGCAAGGTGCCTTTCTTCAAAAGAGGCGAGAAGGCCTTACTGTAGAACTACAGTCCCATCTCATTTGTTCTCGAGAGTCGTCACAAACCGCCTCGCGAGTAAGCTCGATGAGTTCTAGCCACCGGAACAAGTCGCTTTTCGAACCGTAGGCCACATCTATACTGTGCGGTGAATTGTACAGAAGATCGAGAAGTACAATCAGCCGTTGTGTATTGCGGACTATGACAAAACCTTTGACTCTATCAAGGCCTGGGCAGTTCTGGATACTTTGCAACGGTAATGTTGATTGGCGCTATATCTAGATGATGAGATGTCTGTATGACACTATTGCCATATCCGTCCAACTCCAAGACCAGAAGATGAAACCCATAACTCTGCAGCGTAGAGTGAGACAGGGGGATGTCATAACCCCTAAATTATTCACCAACGTACTGGAGGACGTCTTTAAGACACTGGATTTGACTGGATGGGAACTAAACATAAACAGTAAAGATATCTCACACCTTCGGTTCGCCGACGACATTGCCATAGTTGCAGCGTCGCTGGAGCAGCTGAGAGAGATGCTATACAGCCTAAATGGAACCTCTCGATGCGTCGGTGTTGGTGTAGACTTGGACATACCCAAAGTTATGTTCACTAAACATGTCGCACCGAGACCGATTGACGTCGAAGGGTCGAGTCATACTCGTAGTCGCGCAGCAGGCTATGGAGCGAGCTATGCTTGGAGTTTCTTTGGAGGATAAAATTCGCAATTTGGTCATCTGACAAAGAACTAAAATTACCGATATAGCTCTCAGAATAAGCAAGCTGACGTGGCAATGGGCTAGCCACATCTTCCGAAGAACTGACGATGGCCGGTGGAGCCGGCAATGGACTCGCTACTAATTAAGTGGGACCAAAAACATAGTCGGCAAAATGGGAAAATAAGTACAGGTGTAAACATAAAATGATAATTATCAATTATTAGTACGACATGCGAAATACCTTCATTAACATTTTAATTCATATTACAGTGAGCGAAATCGACCAGTATTTATGGATGGTTGGTGGTTCTGCCGGTGCGCTGGCCTTGACGGGTGTGGCGGCAGCATCGGCTTTCTATCTCAGTACAAGACCGAAGCCAGAAAAGCCTCTCGTCACACTCCACGAACAGAGCCTCCTCGAAACAGTAAGTAGAAAGCAGATATTAAGAATCAGGCATGACTGAAATCAGTAATCTATACATTTAATAAAATCGTTACCTACCAAGTGAAAACATCACATTGAATACTTTTCCAAAAAAATAATTGGTGTGTGTTCTAGGAACGATACTGATGCCAAAAATGAGGATTTTAGAATTTTTGTCTGTGTGAATGTATATCGGTTTGTCTGTCTGTCCGAGCATCACTTGATAACCGCAGAACTTATTTGGCTGAAATTTTGCATTTATAAACTGCACTATTATAGGTATGATGGGATTGTAGAGAAAAATCTAAAATAAACTATTATTGATGACAATTTTATTATTACAAGGTAGATCTTTACCAAATTTTGTAGTGAAGCAGAATCCAGACTATATGAGGTACAGTCCTATAAGGGCACGCCGCAATAGCGGCGGTAAGGCCCATCATGGAGGACTGGCTGGAGAGGCGACACGGAAGCCTCTCGTACCGACTGACGCAGGTGATCTCCGGGAAGGGGTGCTTCGGGGACCACCTGCATCGGATCAGAAAGGAGCCAACGCCTGAGTGTCATCACTGCGACGCGAGCGAGGACTCAGGGCTGCACACGCTGACGGACTGCCCGGCGTGGGAGGCACCGAGGCGTGACCTAGTGGCAGCCATCGGGGTGGGAGTCTTCTCGCTCGGCTGCATGATTGCGGCAATGGTGCGGAGCGCGCCCGGGAGAGACTTAGAACTCTCCCGGTCCGCCGAGCCCGCAACTTGCTCGCCGCGCGTCGCAGGCGACTCAGGCGCCGGAGGTCGCTTAACGACCTCCGTCCTCCATGAGCGCAGGCCTGGGGGTGGCGGGTGAGGCCACCTGTCACCCCAGCAGAAGCAGGCCGGGACGGTGGGGCGACTAGCGCCCCTCCCCCAAACCGGGGCAAGACGGGGACACCGTGGTTCCCAAACCCGAGGGGGCCATCTCGAAACCGGAGATGGCCCAGGGTCAGTCGGGGTGCGAGGGATATGCTCTATGGGCAACCTTACACCCCGGCGTCTGTAGACCCGAGACGGCGTGCGGTTTTAGTCGGTTCAAGCCCGACATAACCGCCCCCGCTGGCACGCGGGGGGGTATCCGAAGGGATTTCCGCACGATAAAAAAAAAAAAAAAAGGTACAGTCCTATAAAATTTAAAATCTTGAAACTCTAAAGAGTTACTCACGCATAAAAGATAGTTGATCAGAGACGCATAAACACTTCATAATTAATATCATCACGCTATTAGGTATATTAAAGAACCGGGCAGGATTGATTTCGATGTTATATGTAAACCTCTGTTTGGAACGAATTATCAATGTAAAACGAGTGCACCTCATCCAGCCCATTAATAAAGTGAGGGAACCTACTGTCCTAATTTTATACTTCTAGCTTTAGTAGTTTAGTTTTCGGTTTGTCACCCGAAAAAGGCTCTAGTCTTCATAATGAATTAAGAATAAAACAATTTAATATGTATTGGAATCGAAACTGCAGAAGTAAATATACCTAGATCCATTTCGAACTTAACGCGGACGAAGCCGCGGGCAACATCTAGTTATGGTTAATAACTAGTACATTAATAAAATTCAGTGCATGTTTTCATACCTCTAAGGAAACAAGTTTTGTAGCTTGTCCTTGAGTGATTATCATAGTATGAAGTATTATGAACGCTTGCAACAAACCAACATCCAACTGGATTTCCGTCACGAGGGGTCTACTGCAGGGATGTTGTTGCATGCGGGGCCAGGTAGTGTACTGTAGTGTACGTACCACAAGAGACACATAGTTTCCTTGTTTAATATGAGGGTCACGTAGTGCAACTCCTTCAAAGTTATTAATATATTATTTACCTATTTGCTCATCTCTATTTCATTCGATTTATTTAAAACATCGACTATATTAGCACATTCTAGCTTACCGAGATAAAAATCACTACTGAAATAATTTTAATATATTGTGATTTGAAATCAAAATTATTACCAGACCATGTACCAAAATATCATCCCAACTCGGGCTTGAACCGACTGAAACCGCACGCCGTGTCGGGTCTTCAGATGCCGATTTGTAAAGTGGCTCATAAGGTATTTCCCTCGCACCCCGACTGATCCAGGGCCATCTCCGGTTTCGAGATGACCCCCTCGGGTTTAAGAACCACGGTGTCCCCGTCTTGCCCCGGAAAAGGGGGGAGGGAGGGGGCGCGTAATGTGGCTTTTACATTTCTGTTTCGTAATTATATGCGGGGTAAACCTATATACTTACAAAACAACTAGTGCCTGCATTGTTTCTATAATAGCTAAATTCCTAAAACTATTTATAAAATATGTAAGTAGGTAGTATAAAATCAGGATCAATGTCTTCCAACATTGTTGTTACGAAAAATAAAATGCTGTAGCAGGCAGGTATAGTTCCATATTTAATGTCGTGTCGCATGCGAATAGTGCCTGGCGAAAACACACGTGCCATTCGCACAGTCATAGTCGTTATGCGTGAAAAGGTTTAAATGCGGTACCAAAATAGTATGTAAATACGTTTTACTTGAATGTGCAAAAATAGTTCTGGTTTTGGACTTTTTTTGTTTGATCGATCAACCTTTTTGTTCTTATTAAAATTGTCATGGACAAAAAATTGTGAGAATAATTTACGTTTTGCAGTTGGTAAAGTAATCATTGTAATTATTACCACTCGCATAGGTTTATTTTGAATTGTTTTTATTACTATATGAAGATCTTTAGGCATATATTATTTACTACTATCATTATAGTGTCATTTATTATTTAGATAGGAATTATCTTAATAATAAATGTCATTATCACGATAGTAGTTAATTTAATAGTAGTTTATTTCCATAAACTTAGGTAAACGACCGAACATCAGGTATATCACATCACATATAAGGTATATTTTTATCTACTAGTTCACCTATGTCTATTTAGTTTTGACAGGTCTAGTAGGGTATTACAAAGGGATTTTACGTAAACTTTGAAGTTACTGCACTTGGCATTTAACTAAAATTACACCCGAATATCGCTACTCAAATGATATGCATCTGGCGGGCGAGTTGTGTACGGTCGCGGTCTACGCGCGGGTGATAAGTGGGCCGGGTGCTTGTTGGAATTACTACTTTTGTTTAACACGTAATTGTATTTTTGCGAATGTTTCAATTTCTAAGGAATATACAAAATTAATATGATACCGAACTGTACCTTTAATGATTGATTCAATATGCAAATAATGTGATGTGATGTATGATGTAAATGCATACCTGATATTGATAAAAAATTTAAAATTGTTGTTTTTATCAAAATATATCGGGTGTAAGAAAAAACATTACAGCAAATAATAGCTGTTCTTTTATACAAATTCAATAAATTCAATGTCTGATAGAGGTCGATGATCGATAAATAAGTTATTATACCAGACAGTTTACTATCACATGAAATTGTATCAAGGATAATAAATCATGACTGATTAACAAAACTACACGATGCAATAAAATTCTTAAAAGATAAAACTAAACAAAAATATTATCAGAAAACTGGTAACGCCGATGATAAAATGTTTCAAGTGCATGTAAAACCTATATGAAATAATGATGCTAGGGTATCCTACTTTATAGCTATATCAAAGTTCAAGTTGTCCTAATACCAACTAATGACGGACTTGAGTTGGCAGAGCGCATCTTCAGAGCGATATTTTTAACTCATTGTACCACGGGCAGCCCTGCTCGCTGCTCCCCTGTCAGTTCACGAAATTCTAGCGAAAGTGACGAGACACTTGGAAACTCCGCCAAAGAGTTTCATCCAAGAAGATTAACCGGAACCATTTCATTCAAATAAAGATACTTACATACTTTGAAAAGTGAAGTGAACTGGACGCAACGTTGTGGCGTGATTTACAAATTGTAATCAGTTATGATTGCGCAATTTAAAAGACTTTAAAATCAAACTAATTGGTGTATTTTACTGTGTGTGATAACAATTAGTCATAAACATGTGTTTTGATTGGTGCGTTAGAGTTACACCGATTCGGCCTCCGATAAATGTCAACGACCAATCGGATTCCCTTAAAGTGAGTAAAATATACACCTTTTTAAAATATAAAACTATTTCGAATTACATGGTACTAATTATTATTCTCGGCAAGTTTATTGTAAATTTAATTGTAAATAACTAAATATTATTTGTTAACTTTACAATTGAATTAGAAATTAAAAAATAACTAATTTCAAAAATGCATTTAAGATTAATGATTGTCAGTAGCTGAATTGTTGGTTTTAAAGCTATACGCAGCAAAGCATTTTGAAATATATTTCGGAAAAAGTAAACAGTGATTTTAAAATGAAATGCACTGTAAAGGTCAGAATATTGTTAGACGTGGCTCTACGCTCGACAGTTGGCAAAGTTCCGTAACATTTCGATTCAGATTATTTAAAAGTCTCAATACATAAGAGATAATGTTAGTACTGATTAGAAATAGAAAATAAAATAAGAAAATTCTAGATAATGCGATGTATATCGAAGTATTAATAACAGCCTCAATTCATAGGTAATACCACCTACCTATTCTTATATATTTTCCTTTAGACTTGCACTTTAGGCAAGTTTTGCAGTGTAGTAGTGCATGTTAATCGACATTTTCAATAATTTTTCTTTTCTTTTTTAAATCTAGTTTTAGTGAACAAAACTATTTCGAAATAGCATCTTTGCATAACGAAAATTGAATAGCGTTAGGATTTAAGTCTTGCTCGAGGTAGGTTGTGAATCTGCTATAAATTAAGGGGTTTACAAGATAGCCACTATTTTCCAGGGCATGAGCATAGTTAATCTAAGATTTGAAGCGTCGGTAGGTTAGTGGTTAAGGAGTCACCCTTATGATCGAGAGGTCCCGTGTTCGAATCCTGGCCATTACACTACCGACGTGGACCCACTCCTAAAACAAGCAATTTAGCTTAGCTGGAGGGGTTAGGGGTAATTTACTATAATTTACATTTAGTAATTTCAGTTACTAATATAATTTAAAAAAATCTAAGATTATTGAGGTACTTTTCCTAGTCTAAAAATATATTCTTTCTTGGTTTGTCTATAATCAAATAAATAATACTGGTTGACAGATGGCGAGTCCAGGCTTGGAAAACTGGGTACATTTTTCATGTAGGTATTAAAGAACGCCCAGATGTTAGTTTTTCAACGGGAATTAAAAGTGGACAGTGTCCTATTACATTTAAGAATTTTAATGGATAAAATAAGTCTTTTCCACCGACATTCCATATGGCATTTGAGTGTAGGGACATTTTTTATACTTATTTTATTTTTATTTATTAACTCATGTAATACTTAAGATAAACATAGGTAACAGATATAGGCTACAATTATCAAATAAACAAGCAAGGTAGCATCTGTAGCCAATCTAGGACAAGCGTGTATCGCGGCTAACAGCGCCCATCCCCTCCGAAAAAGTTAGTCTGGTATATAGCCGTAACCAAAAGTTAATCCAAACAATCCATCAAGAAGTGAATTACATAAAGAAATTGTAATAAAAAATAACATAGTGTGTAATTCTCGAAACCGCAAGCCTATTGATTGAACAAATATGTACGCGGGCGGAGCCCAGTGTTAGTATTTTTATTTAAAATAAATTACCTATGCCTATTGTGATATAAGTAAACTATAAGATACCTGCGCCGTCAGCCATTTGATTTATTTTATTAGCCTAGTCGAATTAGGATTTGACCCGGAAAATAATATACGAGAGTACCAATTTTCCTTCGGAATACGTTGCGAGTCACTGGCAGTCTAAATTTTGTTTTTCCGTGGTAGTTGATTCATTGCGTCATCCCAGCTTGATTTTAAGGGTCAATTTTAGTTTATGGAATAACTTGTGTATTTCTATTTCACACGAAAAATGCTAATTATAAAAGTTGTTTAGAATTAAATTTCCTACAATTTGGTTTTCATAAATTTTTGACTAGGATCAATATTTTCCAATTTATACCCCAAAAGAGGGGTGAATTTTTGTTTCAATAATAACTGTTTATTTTCCATTTTACATGGAAAACTGTTTTGAACAAAGTTGTTTGAAATTAGATTTCCTATAATTTTGGCTCTTATCATTTTTTTGGTAGGATCTATATTTTTCGATTTATATAGCTTAAAGCGGTGGGGGTAAAATCTTATATTTATTGTCAATTTAACACGGAAAATTGTTACAACATAACATAACATAATATACGTATTTAAAATAATGTTTGTTTGTCTTGATATTGCGCCCGTAAAATTGCTAGTAAAAAGAGCATTGCAATGATTTTTATGTGGTACGTATATTGTGCAGATAAAAATATATGTACATACCATTTTATATAATTAAAAAGCACTAATATGAAGGAAACATCGATATAAAAGTCAATTAGAATTTACATTGATGTAATTTGTCAAGATACTAAACAGATGCGGCGAATAGTTTTACTCGTGCTAATACCAGAAATAAATAGCTTACAAATCGAGGGGAAGTAGCAAATATATGTACATACCATATTATATAATTAAAAAGCGCTAATATGAAGGAAACATCGATATAAAAGTAAATTAGAATTAACTTTGATGTAATTTGTCAAGATACTAAACAGATGCGGCGAATAGTTTTACTCGTGCTAATACCAGAAATAAATAGCTTACAAATCGAGGGGAAGTAGCGAATTTATGTATTTGATACTCAGCCCTGTGATAATTCAAATTTCGTTATTTCAAAATATGTAATTCTTTATTTCTAAATTCAATATACTTCTAACTTACAACACTCATATTTGAATAGGAGTATAATAATGTAAATGTAAAATTTCTCAGTTCGCATAACATAACATAAACTCACACCTATATCCCCGAAGGGGTATTCAGAAGTGCTAGCACCCACATTTCGCCAGTTTATGTTTAGGTCCCAATGTAATAGGTGGCGAGCCTATTGCCATTAACCGGGCACTTATAAACCTGCGATATTAAATACACACATAACTTCGAAAAGCATCGAAAAGTCATTGGTATGTGCCATGGTAATACCTGGGATCGAACCCGAGACCTCGTCTCAGCAGTCCTTTACCCATACCACTCGTTTTCTGTTGATGGTTTATGTAGAGTTGTTGTAAGAAATCAAACAAAGTGATTTGTAGAATCCAATAGTCTGTTTACTGAATACGCTCGGTATCGTCTGCATATAGTAACTAATTTCAAGTTTATGTAAAGAATCTATTCAGCCCACGTTTGATAAGTAAACTCATTCCCAATTTTTAAGTTCATTCAAAAAGCTATAATTTCATCAAAATCGGTGAGGATGTTTTTGAGTTTGTTGAAGCTGTTGAAATGGTATATATAATATATGATACATTTAATGTAAAATATTGTTGAATAATTTAATATTGCTAATTCTAAACATTCTATCGTCTTAAACATAGGACTTAATAACAATAACCAAATATTGTAAAGAAAGGGCTGTCATCAAACCTTTTTTTAAACTCTTGGCAACTGATACAATCACGGGACTGTATTGAAAATATCGAGAGTAGTTGTTGCGATTTTCACACCTAACAATATCCTCGTAAATAAATTTGCATGGTTTGCTAGCAATTTACGACTTCTGTCACCCCTGTTAATACGTTATAGTAAAATTTCGTCGGTTGTAAATGTTGTTTTATGATTTTTAACATCAAAATTTTGATGGGATTTTTGACGACTGTTTATAATTATGTACCTAAGTTTTTGAGAGTTTTTATATGTGAATGTTATCATCTGCTTGTAGGTATATAATCAGATCTTATAGGTAATAATACTTGGTTTTTATTGTACCATACTGGTTAACAAACAATACATTGTAATGCGATGAATCGTAGACGTACATATACATCATATTATTATTATGTCTGTATAATTTCGATCATCAACATAATCAACTTTTATTAATAGGAATTATAGGCAGGACAATTATACTACGTAAGGTATTATCCCGTGATGTGTTTGATCATGTGCCAGATTTTTGTAACTGGGTGACATTGTTGTGGATTGACAATTAATAGAATAGAATAGAATAGAAATAAACTTTATTGTACACCAATCAGAGTATGCTTAGGTACTTGGAATACAGGGGTGTGTGTTGGGTAACTTCCTCGAGTGTCGCTCCGATTCCGATCCCGCTGCAGTCCGGGGGGAACGGAATCGGAGCGGCCGGTACACCCTGGGCGGCGGTCAATGGCTTCCCCTTCACCCCTTCATAGGGTTGGCATTGATCGTCGGCCAATACCCAACGTGGCGGAAACACATCGCTCTCCGTACTCCTCTGCTTTCAGAGGAGACAGGATGAGCGATGCTGTTAGTGGTAAGATGGCCCAGGGTCAGCCGGGGTGCGAGGGATATGCTCTATGGGTAACCTTACACCCCGGCGTCTGAAGACCCGAGACGGCGTGCGGTATTAGTCGGTGCAAGCCCGACATAACCGCCCCCGCTGGCCGGCGGGGGGGTATCCGAAGGGATTTCCGCACGATAAAAAAAAAAAGAAAAGGTACTTGGAATACACAGTCAAAATATGTACAAATGGCGGCCTTATCGCTAAAAGCAATTTCTTACAGGCAACCTTTGGATGGACACGAATGGGTAGTTTATGGGTAGTTATTGGTGTGGTTAATAGGAAAAAATAAATAAAAGACAAAATAAATAAATAAAAATATTGTTCATTCATATAAAATAAATATCAATGTCAACTTATAGGGTATATACATATTATACATGCATAAACATACATAAATACATAAGATATATACAATACATAATAAGAAACTAAGAAGCCAGGTAGTGATCCTTAACCATCTTTTTAAAGGTGGCCAGAGATTGGGCGCGCCTGATGTTTAAAGGCAGTGCATTCCACAGCCGTACCGCCTGTACAGTAAAAGATTTATCATAAAACTTTGTGGAATGCTTGGGTACTGCCAATTCCAATGATACTGATGACCTCAAGGACCTCGAATGTGTGTCATTAAGAAACACAAAACGTTCTTTTAGGTAACTAGGAGTAAAGGGATTAAAAAGAATACTGTATTTAAATTATTGTTAAAGAATGTACTGTCTGAATAATTTAAATACATGTAATGCGAAAATGCAAATAAATACTATTACGTATGTAGTAAAACTTCCCGGTTTAAAAAACAGAAATTCTTAGATGATGCGATTAAAGCTTTATATTAGTCGGAAAAATCTTCCCTAAAATATGAAGGAAGCAGTTTGCAAAAGTCACAAGTCAAAAAAAATTGTATTTCTGTGTGGTAAGTCAGTCAATAATATTGATTGTTTTCGGAGCCTCATTTTTTCGTTTCGAATTATCAAGTAGCGAAGTGTTAATAAACGCTTACACACGTGTCTACCCATGAACTAGAAATACAAATGGTGGCGGTTTTACTTTCATAATTTTACAAACAATAAAATTTATCGCTACGGGTTGATGACATCCTTTGAAATATGAATGTAAATAGTTTGGGGACACAGTCGTGATGTATCAGAATCACAACAGCAAGCGTAATGACGACGAAGGAAAACGTGAAGGAATGTAGACATATTTATATTTCTCATATTTTGTTTCAAGATTATAGTGATCTCTTTTAAATGATAAACACATTCCTGTCATTTATAGCTTGATACTTACGTAATTCAACTAGCACAAGATTTGAATAACAAACAACGAAATACTTAGTATTTAATAATTAATACCTGGGAGACCGGCCTGTGCTCGATTTTTTTATTCGGCGTTTTATAAAATTGAAACAGAGCTAGATCGATTTATTTGATTATTGCGAACCTGACCCGAAAACCTGACCCGGTCGCGGGTTAGGTTACAAACTTGAAAAAAAATGTAATATTTGTTCCGAACGTAACCCTATTCCTAATGTCTCGTTCCTATCATAACCCTCATTTTCTAAGCTGTTTGATTAAATAGCTAGGCAAGTAATTAAACATATCTGCGCATATCGGGTTATGATAGGAACGAGACGTCGGGTCGGGTCAGGTTAGGAAGAGGGTTACGTTCGGAACAAATATTCCATTTTTTTTCAAGTTTCTAACCTAAACCGCGTCCGGGTCAGGTTCGGAATATAGCGCTCCCGAAACCCCCTGTCAACTAAATTTCATGAAAATTGTTGAAGCCGTTTCAGAGATTCAGATTCTATTGAGATTGCTCGTTTAAAGTTAATAAAGTCGATAGATAACGTGTAGCGCTCATATTGTTATTATTTATATCTTAACTAAGTTTTTGAACAAACAATTGTTTGTAAACGTCGATAAAGTAAGTGTTCGGTTGGTGGGATTCATTCATAACTCATAACCGAAGCCTTTGGCTGTAAGACCGCTTTAACCATAACATAACCGTTTCTTTGTACAGTTATGTTACAAAATGTTAAATCTGCTTAGTAACTACATCGGTTCCGCTTTCTTATTACTTAACTTAATCATAGTTTTTAGCAGTTATAAGCCACATGCAGACGACTACGTAAGATATAGGTGGAATTACTGTCTTGTTAAAATAAAGTTGTCTACAATGTCAACTATTTCGAAGTCATCACATTTGCCAAGAAAATTGTGTTAGCATCCAGTCACGCCCTCATCAGGGCTTTCCTATACTAATAATAGAATATTTATATGATGCAATAACGTTCACGCAAAGTTTTTCATTGGTCAATGTCGTGTTACATCCAACATTATTGTTCAATGTTTATGAAAATTCTTCTATTTACTAGAAATATCTCAACTAGACTGAAAACTTTTATATAATAACTAGCTGACCCGGCCAACGTTGTTTTGCCATGTATATTATTAATTATTGCACTGGAAATTAAAAAATTAACATGAGAGATGCATAGAAAAATTTGAATAATACGTATAACAGACACTGTTACGATCGATACACAAATAACACCAAAAGAAAATGAAACAAGTTGAATTCCTGACACGAGCTCAGCCGAATACAAGGGATTTTCGATTTTGCGTTTTTTCTTTTTTGCGATTTTTAGCGATTTTTTCTTTATCTTGCAATGGTTCACCCCAGCACGAATCTATTACCGAAAACAGCAACTCGATAGCTCATCTCCTTCATACCCAAAACCGTGACAGAAAATTGGCAACGACGACGTCGACGACGACAACTCGATAGAAAATCCCTAAAAATTCGCGATGGAAAAATAGGGGTTGATCGTAGAGGGTTGAAAATTCAGGGTTGTATGTATTTTCTAATGTTGTACCATAAAAAAAAATTAACAAAACTATTCTAAAAATTTAAAAAAAGAATTTAGGGGTACTACCCTTAACATTTAGGGGGATGAAAAATAGATGTTGTCCGATTCTCAGACCTACCCAATATGCACACAAAATTTCATGAGAATCGGTCAAACCTTTTCGGAGGATTTTAACTACAAACACCGCGACACGAGAATTTTCTATATTAGATAACTGTTGGCGTCATGTTCAAAAAGCAAGCGTAAAAGGACAACTCGATACATTGCTTTGAATCTTTTGTACTATTACATA
Organism: Cybosia mesomella; assembly: GCA_946251805.1. NCBI lineage: Eukaryota > Metazoa > Arthropoda > Insecta > Lepidoptera > Erebidae > Cybosia > Cybosia mesomella. The sequence goes on from OX276406.1 coordinate 11,344,431, forward strand.
TTATACACTTATTTATATTTTATTCACTTTTGTGGGTGTATGACCGAAGAAATTGGTGGAGTTTTCGGTTCTTCTATATCTTCTTTCGGTCTCTCAAGCCAACCTCACATGCAAGCCGATGCACCTACTGATTGACAGACGAGGCTTGGGCGCAGGCTTTCCTTTCCGGGTTGAGGAGACAGACGGCAGTCAGCTTTTGACATGAAGTGCTCGTCCTTTTGGAGGAGAACAAACTTTCCTCCTCAGGCAGAATATTTGTATTAAGCTTCACTCCCGAACAAACAGAACGCAAACCGTTAAAAAGACCACCATGTAAAGACTTGCTAGTTTAACACTGAATAATAAATAAACAGGATTTCAAGTACAATCAGACACCAGTGAGGTCAATATTTTAATATTCAAATAGCCTCTTAATTTACACTCTGGATTACACTTTAAATTTTCCCGGACTACAACGTTTTTGTTTAGATTAGAAAACAGTAATTATTAGGGTTCTTCTAAACTAGGAAGTTTACATAATTGGCAATAGATCAGATCAGATTTGATGGATGATCAGGACATAAAATTTTGATATTCTTGATTTTCTTTTGCTGTGTTGAGCATATTAACATAAAAAATAAACATACAATTACAATTACAATTACAATAAACATAAAATTATCACAGGTGCGGAATTATGCGGTGCGGTTTTAGCCGAGACACGACATAACCACCCCCGCTGGCCGGCGGGGGGGTATCCGAAGGGATTTCCGCACGAAAAAAAAAAAAAGTGCAGTATACGCAGTATGTAATTTGCATAGTCATGAATCTAGTAATTTCACGTTAACGAGATGACTTGCGTGCAATTAAATAATTAATAGTAATATAATAACATAATTATAAAAGACAGAACTCAGAAATAACATCGAGAACTGTTTTGTGTGTCACATCATTCTGTTATAAATACTCGGTCACAAAACCGGCACATTTTTCAGTTGGCATCGCGTGACCAATTTCCTTTTGACCTTGTCTACTGTATTCAAGATCAGGTTGCTTGATGTCCAGCACATTTTGTTTTTCATAATTTGGATTTAATGGGTGACATGCGTAATGACCGGCTTCAACTTTGTTATAAATATCATCTATCTTCACTATAATTTTGTTGTGTAGATCTAAATCGTTTTATTCAGTTGAAGATTTTCAGACCGAGGTCGCTTTCAACGTCGCACCTAGCTCAGATACACTTTGAGTCTACAACTTATAAATAGTTTATAAGTGTATTCCGAGTAATCAATTTAACAATAACAATTAAATTAGGAAATTAAGTAAGAGCTAGAGACTGACACTCTGAGTACTTTTCACGTAATAAATTCAAAAGTCTGTCGGAAAGCAAAATTCATAAAGATTAAAATTTATAACAATAACGCTTCGGCCGCCATCGCAACTGTGATTCGCAACCAGTTGCGATGGAAGAATTTTTTACCAATACTAGTGTATCTAAATTATCAGTTATATACTTGCTAAACATTCCTAAATCTCCTTCAACGATAAATTTATAAATACTATAAAATCAAAGGTTTCAACATAATTACATAACAATTTACGGGTTCTCAATTGTATCGTAATACAGTTTTTTTCTTCTCACAAGAGTCTTTGACCCGTTCAGTGTTCCATTTATCATTGTGCAAACTGTAATAACAATATACCGTAACATGTAAGAGTGCTTCTATGCAGAGTCAAGATTCAGAGTTAGTGGGCCAACTATGTCATTAGGTTAGCGGAGAGACATTTAGTACTTGTATGTGATATATTTATGTTATTAGTTTCTAATAACATAGAAATCGATTTTACGATTAGGGTGCGAGAGATATGCCCCTACGCGGACGACACGCTCATGACGGCGTGCGGGGCGACGTACCGCGAAGCGACCCTGAAGGCCACGACCGCGGTTGCCCAAGTCGTTGAGCGAATCCGGCGGCTGGGTCTCGAGGCTCTGCATAAAACCGAGGCCCTGTTCTTTCATGGGCCTCGGAGCAAGCCACCCGAGGGATCCAGTCTCATCGTGGGAGGAAATCGCATCGGCATCAAGCAGCCCCAAATGAAATATTTGGGGCTCGTGCTCGACGGCCGATGGGACTTCGGAGAGCACATCCGATGTCTGACCCCAAATTGAAGGGCACCGCTCTCCCTCTGGCTCGGCTGTTGCCCAACATGAGGGGGCCCGATGACTCCTGCAGGAGACTCTACGCGGGAATCGTGCGGTCCATGGCCCTGTATGGGTGCCCAATATGGGCGGAGGCCCTGAGGACCAGAACTGTGCAGATGCTGCGCGCTCCGCAGCGAGTTATGGCCATCAGGGTCATACGCGGGTACCGCACGATCTCCTTCGAGGCGGCGAGTCTCCTTGCCGGAACTCCGCCATGGGACCTGGAGGCGATAGCCCTTTCGCAACTGTACCAGTGGCGAAAGGAGGCGCGGGAGCAGGGATGGAACCCCGAGCCTCGAGAAATCGAGGCTGTGCAGTCCCAGCTCCACCAGGCCATCGTGGTGGAGTGGAAGGAACGACTTGGGCGACCAAGCGCAGGGCACGCCGCAATAGCGGCGGCAAGGCCCATCATGGAGGATTGGCTAGAGAGGCGACACGGAAGCCTCTCGTATCGACTGATGCAGGTGGTCTCCGGAAAGGGGTGCTTCGGGGACCATCTGCATCGGATCAGGAAGGAGCCAACGCCTGAGTGTCATCACTGCGACGCGAGCGAGGACTCAGGGCTGCACACGCTGGCGGACTGCCCGGCGTGGGAGGCGCCGAGGCGTGACCTCGTGGCAGCCATCGGGGTGGGAGTCCTCTCGCTCGGCAGCATGATTGCGGCAATGGTGCGGAGCGCGAGCGCGTGGGCCGCCGCCACCTCCTTCTGCGAGCATGTAATGCTCACGAAGAAGATGACGGAGCGCGCCCGGGAGAGATTTAGAACTCTCCCGGCCCGCCGAGCCCGCAACATGCTCGCCGCGCGTCGCAGGCGACTCAGGCGCCGGAGGTCGCTTAATGACCTCCGTCCTCCATGAGCGCAGGCCTGGGGGTGATAGGTGAGGCCGCCTGTCACCCCAGCAGAAGCAGGCCGGGACGGTGGGGCGACTAGCGCTCCTCCCCCAAACCGGGGCAAGACGGGGACACCGTGATTCCCAAACCCCCCCTCGGGTTTGGGAATCACGGTGTTCTCGAAACCGGAGATGGCCCAGGGTCAATCGGGGTGCGAGGGATATGCTCTATGGGCAACCTTACACCCCGGCGTCTGTAGACCCGAGACGGCGTGCGGTTTTAGTCGGTTCAAGCCCGACATAACCGCCCCCGCTGGCACGCGGGGGGGTATCCGAAGGGATTTCCGCACGATAAAAAATAGACATGTGATTTAAAAAGAAATGGTGACTTTATCCAATATACAGGGGAGAATGCTATGTTATGCTGACCACAATTAATTGCGACCAGGACAGGTAATGACGATGATGATGTGATTTTATCCAATTTTTATTTCGTTATTATATCTTTCATAATGTTTTACTCATTTCATTAAGAAATTCTGTACTGTCACCATAATCCGATGACTAAGTTCGTTAATATGACTAAAGCTGATTAAGCACTCGTAAGTTACAAGGATTCAGTTCGATGACACCATAGTTATTATCTTCGTTCGATTCTTTCTTTTGTTGATTATTTTATTATGTCTTTCTTATTGTGTGTTAAATAATATTTTATTATACATGTAGTATGGCTTAAAGAGTATCGCCATTGAAAACCGCTTACGTTATTTTACTAGCTGTTTACCCACGGTATTTTTAATCCCATTCCCGCAACTTTTTCTTTTAAACAAACCTTGTCCTGACAATGACCATCACTGGGTTTGGCGGAATCGTTGGGATCGCCATAGAGAAAAAAAAAAAAAAATGGCCATTACAAAAAAAAACTATTTGGTGCAGTCATTCAGCTGTTTATTCTTTGGTCTATTTATATACATGTTGATTTAATCTAATTACAATTTTTTGTATGAGTTGCATAGGGAGAGAGCAAACAGTTCATATCCAAGTTTGTTTGTTGTCTAAATATTCTTGAATTTCAGAGAACGATACCCATATTGATTTTATTGAAAATTTCGAGTCCACCATTTTTTATCGCTAAATGGATTATATATCCCTTAGCACAAACCCCGAAAACGACACCTAGTTACTGTTACTAACCGAGTTACTGAAAAAACTGAACTTAATCCTTTTTTCAAGATGGAAAATGCACAACGAAATTTTGGTTGAAAATTTTAAGCTAAGCTTTTCTAGTAATATCACGTAATATTCAAAATTAAGCTTTCTCGGTTCATTTGCATTTCTAGCCATTTTTAGGGTTCCGTAGCCAAATGGCTAAAAACGGAACCCTTATAGAATCCTCATGTCTGTCTGTCTATCCGTCCTTATGTCACAGCCACTTTTTTCCGAAATTATAAGAACTATGGTGTTGAAACTTGGTAAGTAGATGTATTCTGTAAACTGCATTAAGATTTTCACACAAAAATAGAAAAAAAAAAACTATTTTATATGAACTGAAACTCAAAAAAAAATTTTTGTTTTCTAAACTGAATAGGTTGCACGAGACACACTTCCAGTGGTAAAATGTGTCCCCCCCCCCCCGTAACTTCTAAAATAAGAGAATGATAAAACTAAACAAAAATATAGGATATACATTACCATGTAAACTTCCACCGAAAACTGGTTTGAACGAGAGTAGTAAGTAGTTTTTTTTAATACGTCATAAATCGTAAACCGCAATTTACCTTTCATTCAATCAACTTACATATGAAAATTTTGCTTGTTGCTACGGAACCCTTCGACTCGCACTTGGCCGGTTTTTTCCGATGTAATGATTGGACTATAGTGGCCAAGTTTAGTTTTAATTTGACTTTTAAATTTATGAATTAGAGGTAGCTCGTTCGTTTCATTAGGGAGCTTGTAGAAGCGTATATAGTTACCGTGGAAGGAATTACTGCTCTTATGGATTCGACTATCATAAATAAATACAAGATTTTTTTATGTCTAGTATTTATGTTATGTCACAGTCTTAAAATTTTGAAATGTTTTGTTGAACATTTCACTTAGGTAGCAGACAAGCACACGACCCACCTGATGGCAGGTGGTTAGCGTTGCCTATAAACGCGTAATACAAAAGATTTTCGAAAATATATTGTGACACTGCAGTTAGAATGTTTATTTTTTTTATTTTTCTTGGGCCCAAATTATAAATTGCCCGCACAGCCCGCTTTTGGAATACAAAGGTTGCATTTAAGTTTAGGAAGTCCTAACCTTTTTTACAGCGTAGGAAGTAGAACCTAACCTACAAGATATTTCTTTCAATATGTGAATACACTATAATTGAGCATCAATACTTAAACCTAAAACAGTCGATTCAACAAGGCTCAGCAACTGTCCATTGAATTGTACATTGGTTTCCACATACTTTTTTTGTGGCGTGTGGAAACCCCCACATGTATCTTCTTAGGCAAAAATAATAATTGTATTCCTGGCTCAAGTTTTCTTTTCATCCACGCCCTGTACTATCACACGTTAGCAACTAAACTATTACAGCGCACACACTTAAAACTTAGCCACCAATATAAATTATACCAATTTTATTATGGTGGTATAATGGGTTGGTAACCGTCGGCGCACGAGTTCGACTCGCACTTGACCGGTTTTTTTTTCACACTTCACTTATCTCCTATGCATATTCCATTCCTTGACAATGAATAATTATTAAGTATTCAAGAATACTGGCGCTATGCAATATAATATAAAATTCTTCAATCTCTTCAAAAACTATGATTCATCTTGACACGTTTTCATTGATTGAACCATTGCACCCAAATTTTCGTTTTTCGTTGTTCACTATTTTGTACCTCCGCTACCAACGTGTACAAGTGTGCCTTGATCTTCCCGTATTCAGAACTCATTTACTCTTTCACATCAGTTAAATACTCATGACAAGATTAAACAACTGAGGCGAGTGCCGAACTGCGGTGAGTCGGACTCGCCCATTAAGGGTTCCGTTGCAGCAAGTAACATAATAATGTTTTTTTTAAATTGTTATATTTGAGTTGATTGAATTAAAGGTAAATTGCAGTTTACGAATTATGACGTATTAAAAAAAAACTACTTACTAGATCTTGTTCAAACCAATTTTCGGTGGAAGTTTACATGGTAATGTACATCATATATATTTTTCTTATTTTAGAAGTTACAGGGGGGACACACACACATTTTACCACTTTGGAAGTATCTCTCGCGCAAACTATTCAGTTTAGAGAAAAATTATATTAGAAACCTCAATATCATTTTTGAAGACCTATCCATAGACACCTCACACGTATGGGTTAGATGAAAAATAATATATTTTGATTTTCAGTTCTAAGTATGGGGAGCCCCCAAAATTTATTGTATTTTTCTACTTTTGTGTGAAAATCTTAATGCGGTTCACAGAATACATCTACTTACCAAGTTTCAACAGCATAGTTCTTATAGTTTCGGGAAAAAGTGGCTGTGACAAACGGACGGACAGACAGACAGACATGACGAATCTATAAGGGTTCCGTTTTTTGCCATTTGGCAACGGAACCCTAAAAAACTACACGCCCTTGGCTGACACCTCTAACAATATTAATATAATTGTATCAGCTTTCACCTTTACAAATTATTTTATTTGCCAATAATTTCCTGATCACACTGCGAAGACTGATTCTGCGATATTTACGACATGCCTGCAGGAAACCTTTGCCTGCAAAACTAGGCATAATCTCCGCCTTTGTCCAGTCAGACATCCGGAAACTGCCATAGGTTGAACAGACAATATAACAGTTACCATTTTTAACCAGTACCAGAAGAGACTCACTTACAAATATTATATACTGTTCATAATAAATATTTTTACTATTTTTAAGATATTTTAAAATGCATATACACAGACTATTCACGTTAAGTATGCATAATAGGTAAATCATTGGTCTTTTTTGCAGGGTCCTGAGATGGTTCGGGTATCGAAATTCTACAAAGATGCGAAAAATGGTCGTTACCTTCGTTATCTTCATGATGACACGCGCACACTTTACGATACATTTCGACGAGGCGTCAAAGAATCAAGTGAGCATTTTTATTTTTGCCCCAAGGTCCCGTAAATGGTAGACAGAAAGTCTGTATTTACATCCGGCCTTTACGATGCAGGAACTCACTGAGACAGCTATTTCCAGTGAGCCCCTGCGTCAGCTGGTAGGAGAGGCTACCGTGCCTACAAAAAAATCCAATTTGTTGCTTCATACTCATTTTCAAATTGATGGTGTAGGCATATAAATAGTAATGCCGAAAACTATCGTGTCATACCGTACGCTAAGCAATAAGGCGCAATTGTAAGACTAGCTTCATTTCTTCCACATTTCCGCTCGTCAAAGATAAGTGCTGTAATACTAGGGAATTACAGAATATTGTTAAAATCATTCATGAATTGGTTCACACGATACAGTCGAACATAATTTGTGCTGCTAGAATAGCTGGGATAGTTATTTGTTAATATTTATACTTTCAATATAAGCTAACTTGTCAGCACAATGTTGACCCAACACCTGTAGTCGCTCAAAAATAAATATCTAGACGAAAACTGTCGCTTAAGATACAGGGTTTTCCCTAGTTTAAGAGCCAGGGTTTCTAACTACTTGAGCATAGATTATATTATCTAAATGTACTGTAATAACCTTAAAACATTGTAGAATAATGTATATCTTTGTTATCTATTTGAAATAAACATTATTATTATTAAAACAAAAAAATAAACGGAATAACAACTTAGCGCTTATCGAGTCAAGAAAAATAAAACATGAGAAAATTCAACTCGATTATTATGATCCATATCCCATGATTGAAGTAATAGTGGAACTTATACAATTTTGAGGAATAAGAATAAATTGGATAGGTATTATACATTTAACACTAAACGCTTTTACTTTTTTTTTTTCAGATAATGGTCATTGCCTTGGTTGGCGTGAGGGACCAAATAAACCTTACATGTGGCAAACCTATAATGAAACTTTACTACGAGCTAAAAACTTTGGTTCAGGTCTTATATGCCAAGGTTTAGTCCCTGGGCAAAACACATTTGTGGGTAAGTTTGAAATAATATAAAAAGAAGAAAAAAAAAACCTATTACAATTGTATACATTTACTGACCTATGACTGAAACAGGGTTGCATAATGTTGCAGTAAATAATTGTAAAATGTCTTTGGCTTGCAGGTATATATTCACAGAATTGCCCAGAATGGGTGATGACAGAGCAAGCTGCCTACTGTTATTCAATGGTCATTGTCCCTCTGTATGACACTCTAGGAGCTAATGCATGTGCCTTCATTGTTAATCAAAGTAAGTGTAGGTTTAATATTATGTCCGTATGGATTGAGGAGCCACTTTTCGTGTACTAATGAAAATATATACTGATTTAGTAGAAAGTTTAAATTTAGAAATTTAGATTTTGTGGTATTGTAAGTACTCCAAAAGATATATGTAAGATATAAAAATGTCACCTCAATGTAATGTTTGGTTCTAGTAGCCACGTCAGAACTAGAAACATCATAGAAGAATATTTATCGTAATTTGCTATGATTTTGTAGGATTTAAGAGTATTTAGTAGACAAAATATGAGCTCGCTAGTGTTAAAATTATAAAAGTTTCCATACATTATATTTGAGTCCTGTGACTATACATACGACGTGTCATTTTACAATGAAAATTGAAAAATATGACAAGCCAGTTTAAAATTATTGTATCTTTTTGAATATCGATAGAACTCGTATTGGTCTTAGATTTTTGGCAGACACTATCATTACAAAATATTTAAACATATTCATCAAATACTTTGCATGTTCCGGGTAGTTCCTCAATTCAGATCTTTAGATTGAGGAGCTACGAGTACTTTTACATTGATATAACTTTGAATATAATTTAGTACAAATTTCAGAATTTGTCTTACAAAATTATTTGCTTTCCTATTAAATTAGTGAGTTTTCTTTCAAATCTGAAGTGGCTCCTCAATCCATACGTATATTTAATATTTACTCATTATTTAATGAGTAATAGATACATAGGTAATATCTATTCATTATTTTCTATATTACTCTCATTTCATTAAACTTTTCTAAATTATATACTCTACTCTCTTATATATATCTACTTAGATTTGCATTCTCTTTTTTTCACAGCTGAAATGTCAGTTGTTATTTGTGAAGACGACAAAAAAGCAAATTTGCTTCTTGACCAATCGCCGAGGTGCTTGAGAAAACTTATAACTATCAAAGAAGTCTCACCTTCCACACATCAGAGGGCAAGGAGTCGAGGAGTTGAGATTCTTAAATTCAGTGATGTTGAAATACAAGGCGCACAAAAAGATCACCCGTGTCTTGTAAGAAGTTTTTACTTAACTCTATTATTTTCGTGTATATTGTTATTTAATTAAATGAATCTTTAGTGATATCATACGTTTTATTAATATTAATAATTAAACTTAGCACTTCAAGGTACATAAACTAGATGTTTTTTTGTTTTAGCCGCCAAAACCAGAAAGTATATGCACGATCTGCTATACATCAGGAACAACTGGTATGCCTAAGGGTGTGATGCTGACCCATGAAAATGTAGTTGCATCTATGTGTAGTGTTATAATGCAACTTGGCGAACATAGACCCATGAAAAATGACATCATGATCTCTTTTCTACCACTTGCCCACATGCTTGAGCGCTGTTGCGAGGTACGTTTTTCACGGTAATTGGCTTCACCGGTGTGGAATTCTCATCCCTGTTCCCGCTATCTATGGGACCCTATTCCACACCGCAACCTTAATAAGATACACAATTGTACCATACATAATTTTGTTATATCTCAAAGGTAGCGTTTTCGTTGAAAACTCCCAGACTGCAATTTTTTTTCCGACACCTTTAACAAATTTCATTGTATTTTAGCCAATGTATACAAAAACTTGACAAATTATATCCTAAAACCTTCTTCGAGAGCCTCTCCATCTATTGGTGAAAACAGCACGAAAATCGGTGTTTAGTTGTTGTTTTAGATTAGTGGTAGTACTTATTGAGGTTATCGCGAGCAGATATATATTATGTGGTGATAACTTATTTTAATCTAATTTCCATGCTGGCCAATATACCCGTTCAATAATGAACTATATACAAGTACACACTACTTACTAAAATCCAAATGTATTAACAAATACTTATATTTCACTATGTATGATACACAATTGAAGGCTCGTGAAAAATTTAAACTAGTTTTGAGTGATTAATTATTTGATCTGCAAATTCGATTTCTTATATATAATTTTCTTCATTCTAGAATGCTCTCTACATGGTAGGAGGAGCTGTCGGATTCTACAGTGGTGATATCCGGCGATTAGGTGACGATTTGGTTGCATTGAAACCAACCATGATGCCTGCTGTTCCGAGACTGTTAAATAGGCTTTACGACAGAGCTCAAGCTGAAATTTCCAATTCAAGGCTAAAGAAGCTGTTGTTCAATATGGCGTTATCAGCTAAAGAGTCAGAGCTAAAGAGGTAATACACTAATTATAATGGCTTTTTATGTAACAATTAGGTACTATAGTAGGTATCTTACTGCTGCCTAAATTTTTAAATTTGCACAAAGGAGTTAATATTTTATATCCAAAATTTCATCGATTCAACCATACATGAATGGAAATGACTGAATGGTGACTTTATTTCATTTTTGCAGAGGCATAGTTCGCAGTGATTCCGTGTGGGATAAGTTGGTATTCCGCAAGGTGCGCGAGGGTATGGGTGGCCGTCTACGCATCATGGTGGTTGGTTCTGCACCGCTGGCAGGCAACGTACTCACCTTCGCGAGATGTGCTCTTGGATGTTTGGTAAGTTAGTTAAAAGTCTTCAATTACTAGTTTTGTGGTCGGAAGTTTACGCGAATGTCACACATTGAAATTAAACTATTTTTAACGGATTCTATCGCGATTTATTTGATCTTATTTTATATTTTACATGGATCCCGACGTTTTGATTGCTTTTCAGCACGTTTCCCCGTAACCATGGCTGCTGAAAAAAATAAATCGCGATAGAATCCGTTAAAAATAGTTTTATTTCAATACTAGTTTTGTATATATCAATTTTTAATATTTTGTGTTACTAATGGGCGTAAGGTTCTGGGTTCAGTTTACGTGTCATAACATAACATAACATAACATAAACTTACACCTATATCCCCGAAGGGGTAGGCAGAGGTGCTAGCACCCAACCCACATTTCGCCAGTTTATGTTTAGGTCCCAATGTAATAGGTGGCGAGCCTATTGCCATTAACCGGGCACTTATAAACCTGCGATAAATACACACATAACTTCGAAAAGCATCGAAAAGTCATTGGTGTGTGCCATGGTAAAACCTGGGATCGAACCCGAGACCTCGTCTCAGCAGTCCATTACCCATACCACTAGGCTACCGCGGCTTTCATCAAGTGTACGATAGTATAGTCCGTCAAATCTAAGAAGTACCGTTTGACAGTTCTGACAATTGAATGATAGGGATGGGATGAAAAAATCGATTACTATAATATCCGAACTTTGAGAGATCGATTACTATAATATCCGAATTTTAAGAAATCAATTGTTATAATTAAATAAAAGAAATGTTTAGGATATTTTTTTATTCACTACTAGTACTAGTATCGTCGTCTTCGTCATCATCGTCATTTAAATTAATGACCAGTTGATTGTCCATTACATTATCAAAGTGTACGTCTCTTTCGAAGTCGTCCATTATTATTTTCTTTGTTTTTTGTACTACTTTACTCCAATCTTCCTGTGTAACTTGGGCACATGCTTCCTTTAATAAACCTTCCATTTTCTTGACACTGAAGGGTGGTTTTGTGTTGTGTCTTGCTGCATAACCTGTAAAACAATAATGTAACTATTTGATAGCAGACGAAAACCATTGTTTAAATTATAAATGTTAGAAGTACTCGTGTTATTATTATAATATTATAAAATATTACCTTTAACTTGGGCCCAAATCAGTTCAATGGCATTATATTGGCAATGGTACGGAGGAAGTCGTATGACTTTGTGCCCGTGCTCTTCGGCCAATTGGTCAATTACATATGTCGGTTTTGGTGGTTTATGCAATTTCACTAACTGTAATAATTCAGCTTTTAATAGTGACATGTCGGCATCCACTCCTTTTCTTTGCAGCCATGCCACCAAATCTGCTTTCTTATTGGCTGACGTAGGTGCTTTATCAATTTGCACAGAGTGGTATGGGGCATTATCCATTATAATTGTGCTGTTAGGAGGGATATTCTGTAATAAATTTAAGAACCACTCTCGGAACCTTACTGCGTCCATTTCTTCATGATACTCTTTAGTGCTTTTGGATTGGAAAGCTAATAAAGAGTTTTCCACGAAGCCTGTAGACGCTGACCCAGCATGGCATATTATGAGGCGTCCACCTTTTCCTATCGGCACCTTCGAGCACGAAGCTTCAGAATCATCAGTCCATGTTTTCGGCACAGAATGGTTGGAATTTAGCCAAGTTTCGTCCAAAAATATTACATTATCCCAGTTTATAATTTGTTTAACTTCGCGCAGGAATGTTAGTCGCTGCATAATTATGTCATGTCGCTCCATAACAATTTTTCGTTTGTCAACTTTTTTGTATCTGAAGCCAATTCCTGTTATTACCGTTCTCAACGACTCTATGCTTCCCTTATACAGCCCGGCATCTTTTAAAGTTGCACATAACTTTGCCAATGTTGGAAATTCGCCTCTTGTAAAATACCCGTATATATGGTTTCTAATAGCATGACTATCGAATTCATCGATGCCTGTCACAGGTTTATTTCTTTTTCGTTTTTTCGGTGTGTGAAGTACGTTACTGTCACTCCCCGAAGGCCCATATTTTTCACTTAATATTTTGCCAACGGTGCGGCTACCAATACCGAGAGCTTCACCGACGCGATCCCGAACTTGTGTAACTGGCAGTAGAAGTCCACCATTTTGAGATTCACGCTCAAAATACTCGTGTAATTTCACCACCAATTCACGAGCCTGGCTGTTCAAAGTACGTCCTCTTTTCGACATTATTAATAAACACTTGCTTAGTTCGGAGTCCAGTATAAATATTGCCAAGGTAAACGGATAAAGAATGATCAGTCCAGAAAAGTAATAGCCAAGTCACAAATTGTAAAACACAAACGAGAAAGCAAGTACGCGCACAGTCAGCTTCCAAGATGGCGAGAGACTGCTGACGCCGAACCGACCGAGCGGACCGCGTGCGCTTGTAGTTGGCAGTGTTGCCAGAAAAAAAAAATTGTAGAGACTTGGACACCTGCGATTTTGCCTATTGACCTAAAAATAATTAAATTAATTTATTTTAGGATATCTGTGTATTCAGTGCATTATGCGGTCGCGCAGTAACGTCGTTAATTTATAACATCAGGCAACAACATTTTTGTGAATGGGTTCTACATACCTTATTTTTATTAGTTTTAGACGTAGAAATAAGACTTAGAAGAAAAAATTGTAATTGTAAAATCAATGGATGTGCTTGTTAAAAATTTGTTTATTTCTCTGTAATATGCAAACCCATACTATCATACACAAAAATAAATGTAAAAAACACTATCCCTGACTCCATTTACTATTTCGACAGCGTTAGCGCGAGAAACCCCGACTTATTTGGGCGCGAAAATCAAAAATCGACAAATCGCTTTCGACAACTTTTTAAAGAAGCAAATATATTTGATTTATAAATACGTATTTTTGGTGAATGGGTTTTATCTCATATTTTACGATTACATAACTATTTAGTTATGTAATCGTAATATGTGAGATAAATCCCATTCACATGAAAAAATATTTGTTTGGTTGTCAAGTGTAATTTGTAAATAATACATTCGATTTTTCGTATATGTAAACGATTTTTTTGCATACAAGTGTATCCGAAGAGTCGCAACACTACGTGCAGTGACCTAACTACGTAACTTTGTAATGAGGTCAAGAATATAACTATTAGAAATTATTTACTGTGTAAATATGTGTTATTTTGCTTTGTTTGAAAGTTTTCAATTACATTTAGATATTAAGAATTGTACAGTACAGATACAATAATGAAATCTTTCTAAATTCATGGTTTTATGAAAAAGGTTATCGAAACTGAATAATGTACGTATGAACAAAGTTGTTTCGGTTTGAAAAATATGAAACGTCAAACGGTACCTCTTAGATTTGATGGACTGTAAGTACTCAAACAAACATAAAGCAAAGCTAAAGTGTATTTATTCTATAATTATTATGTTTAACACGAATACAATATGTCGAGTTTACTGTAAAAATGTACGAAATGCTGTTCGCTTACACTTCGTAATAAGTGTTTTGGAAGCCTAAATTAATACTATCTAAATTCCAATACCATTACGGTATGCTAATGTGGTGTACATGTACATACTTATTATGTTTGTATAGAGAATTAATCTTCCGCTAGCCTCTAAATAAATAATTTTCGTTATAGCAGTTATAACACTTATTTCGATATTAATAAAATAAGTAAAAAGCTGCTTAATTTGTTTACTTACGTTCCATACAAAATTCGGAATACAAATCAAAAAAGTCGAATGTACCTCTATCCAAGGATCATAAATGATCATCTGTTAAATACTTCAAAAGCCTATCTTAGGTAAATTGTTTATTATCTTCAACGAATTCATTTTTGGAAATTAATTTCACTCAGCTTCCCGTTAAGATGCTTGATATAAAATAAAAGCATACAGCAAGGTTATTTTAAAGTTAACAGAGATGAATCATACTTGCTAATACTTGCTAATATCTTTTTAAAACCCTCGTTAGGAATAAAACAGAATAAATTTTGCAGTAATCCCATGCTATTATAATTATCGATAAAACGAGCTTACCATTTCATTATTGTCGTTTTTTTTTCATTTACGCGGAAAAAAAAAACTGTATCGCGATACAGTTTATATTATTATTAGATTTATATATACAGTTTAGAAAACTAACAACTACTTAGAAATTTCTAATTACCATTTTGTGTTTATTCCCCTTTTCACTTCTATTTAACCTGTTTTATGGTATATCAACGGTTGTGTTAGTCATCAAACTCAAGCAATTCATATTTCGCTATTTTCAGTTTAACCTTGGGAATTTGTGTTACAATTTTATTAAAATATTTACTAATTTATTATATAATCTCGAATAATATGTAGTACTGTGCTGAATAATTGGATTTATTTTTAACAACAGTAATTGCATAGGTATTATCTTGTTGATCTCGGACAGTTTGAATGTAGATTCCAACGTCAATTTATCTTCCCACGTATCACAAATACTATCCAACCGTATGGAAAACCGCCAACAGGCCTCACGACTATTTTGGGAGCGGCTTTGCTCTTATTTTATATCACAGCATTTGATATACTATGCAAACCAGAAAAGTACCTAATAACAGTCGTCCTAATAAACTTACTTTGATGCGCGTACTACACTTCACCTGTTTGATGTTTTAATAAATAAAAAATTATCTACGTCCTGGTCCTCTTACTAGATATAGGACTGTTAGTGTTTTATCTATGTAGATCATCGCTCATCGCAGTCCCTAATACATTCAAAGCTATTGTTATGGTATGACTCGTAGCAAGAGTACATCTCTTCATTTAGTGTAATAATGACCTCTATTTTAGTGTAAATGACCCTAAATTTCCGGACTGTAAAAAACAAATTCAGATGGTTTATTATTTAAAACTATTTTGCTTTACATCAAATAAATCGCGATAGAATCCGTTATAAAATAGTTTTATTTCAATGCGTAAACTTCCGACAATATCAAAATAAATTAAATTAGTAATTAAAACTTTTTAATAATCGTTAATTTTTTTTATATTGCCTATTATTATTATAGAAAATTATTAATTCACCAAAAATTTTTGTTACATTCCGCATACAATTACCGTAAAATGAATAAACCACTGCTTTTCGGTTTTAGTTTATTGCATCTTATTTAAATTGTAATGTAGATATCCTCCTCTGAGCCTTCTCTTAACAGTTGGGGTCGGCTTTTCAGTCTAACTACGAAGCAGCTGAACTTCGATATTTTATGTGAAGCGTATGCCATCTGAACTTTACAACCAATTGGCGATATCGCAATTCTGTAGTTAGACCATTGGTCGGAATTTTTGGGGTTCCATCTACCCGTAACGACTGCCATAGATGTTTGTATAGCAACCGGGACAGACGGCTTAACGTGTTCTCCGAGGCAAGGAGGGGTCTCAATGTGTTAGAAAAATGTTCACCCATCCAAAGACTGCCTTGGCTAGTGTTGCTTAAGTTAGCAATGTGTTAACCTACTCTGTTACCACTTAGCCACGAGATATCCGAGCTTCAATGTCATTCTTATAAAAATAAGTAAAACTGAAAGTTCTTGGAAAAGGGAAACATCTGAACAACATAGAAAAGATTAAGTTAGCATTCCATTATGAAGCCCAATGGCGAAGGCCAAGCCACGAGACGGTGATGTGACATGTTTCGCGTGCATCTTTCTAACTAGAGAAGACCAAGGCCCCTCGCACTATAAATAACAGGAGGTCAACGTCTGCCGAAATTCCTAGGAATTTCCTGTGACAGAATACTGTGTGTTATCAGTCGGTTTAACTCTGAAAAAGCCATCTTATCGTTAGCTGCATTTAACCGATACCTATAATGGAAGTGTCCACACACCTTCTTATCGACGTCGATGACTACTAGCTTTGTTTTCTAAATCTAACAAACATATCCTTGTTCTAGCTCAGATAAGTAAAAATAGGAGACAATAGAAATAAGGCCATAAAGGTCACGAGCATATGGCCAGTCAAAATTGCCAGTCAGAACAAAATTGTACTGAATATCTCCATACAATGTTGAGTATGGTGCTTGCTTATAATAAAATGTATTTTCACAGATCGTGGAAGGCTATGGACAAACAGAGTGCACGGCGCCAGTTACCCTAACGGTTCAGGGTGACCATGTGCCTGAACACGTCGGTCCTCCCGTCGCTTGTTGTAAAGTGAAGGTAATATTTTTTAAATTATTCTATCTTCAATTGGGTAAATATGTATCCATTCAGTAAAACAATGCAGATAGATGTAGGGCATAAGCTTGACCGACAGTTAATTACAAAGGACGAATGTAATGTTTATCACTGATAGATTATGGGAATGTGGCCTTTGTTTTAGAATGAGGCAGTTTATATATGAAACATAAATTAATTTGCTTTGATCGCACTCTTAGATCTTTAAAACGTGTAATGACGAAGATAAAACAAGTATAGTGGTACTTGAGGTTTGTTAAGTTTTACTTCGGGGATCATTCCAAACAAATAAAGCAGAAAATATGTACTTTACACAGCTTCATGTAACTAAGCTATAAAAGTTTGCGGTTATCATACCTGGTGTTGCGCACGTCCATAGGCCACGGTAACCGCTTCCCATCAGGTGGGCCGTGAGTTTGTCTGTCACCTGAGTGGTAAAAAAAAAAAAGTTGGTACATCTCATAACGCAAAAGAAAATCATAATATTAAGTCCTATCCTGGTAAATCGCTTAATTTCAGGATTAAGAGAAACACCTTATAGATTTCAAAGTGAGTATTGCATTGACGTAGAGAATATAAATTTCTTTACAGCTTTAAGATAATTGTTCGATTAATTTCAACTGCAGTATACCTACTTATAGCAGGCATACAGACGGCCAATGAAGAATTCTTATAAGTTTACCTTCATTCCTTTTGAAGTACCGCCTATTCTATGGCGATGAGTAATTAATCTAACCGTTTAAGAAGTTGCGGGTGCCAGCTGCCAAAACACATAACTCAATGGATTGAAACGCCGTTAAATTCAGAACGCCACCGCCGTTAAATTCAGGAGCCATTAAGTGCTCCCAGAATTCCCGCTATTTGTTTTTATGTATTCGAGTGGCCTTATTTCTACGAATACTGCTCTTAGATAGAAATAAATCATTGATCGGCTTTCATCGTGTATAATTAATATGATCACGAACAGATTTATAGCTGGTTCAAAACATAATCATTCTCTAATGTTGAAAAATAAATTATTACTAATCTTTGAAACCATTTATCATTTTGTACTTTTAAGAAATATTTTACTTAACGCAAATAAAAGGAAATAAAATAAAGTTCCTTAAACTTAAATAAAGTTTCTCAGACTTAAATAAAATCACATACTTATTCAGATAGGTATGCAACTAAAACGTATTAAATTAGCTATAACATTTCAATAATCAGTCATTCTCTGCCAAATCTATTGCAGGTAAATTTATCACAACTCAACAAAAGTCAGCTCAGTGAAAGGAGTCTAGAAGCTAATCCAAAAAAATTACAAGAATTATTTCTACTCTTTTTCAGTTAGTGGACGTGCCGGAAATGGAGTACTATGCATCACAGGGCCAGGGTGAAGTCTGCGTGCAAGGTGCAAATGTATTTAAGGGCTATTTTAAAGAGCCCGAGAAAACTCGGGAAGTTATCGACCAAGATGGCTGGCACCACACTGGAGACGTCGGCAAATGGTTGCAGGTATGGTATCTTATTAAAAAGTTATTAATACTTCAGCTATGAAAATATATAGGGTGTATCGAGCCCAAGCAGGGCCTTTTTTTACGTGGGGAATGCTGTTACGCACGGCACCGCCGGCCACGGGGTGGTAGCCGGAGATCGTGTGTGGGACTCTCCCATCCGCTAACCGGATGGGCATACCCACTAAACCCCACGGTGTGCTATACTCTGCGCCTTGTCGGGGGGCCTGAAACTATGCAGGAATACTTCTATGGCGACCCCCCCTAGCGCATGCTCACTAACGCGGGCACCACATCTTTCATACTCTCAATTGGTCGACGTCCAGGCACACATGGACGTCATCCCCTTCGCGGGTGGCTAGATCAGCGGGTGGAGGGCTTTCCCCGTCCCTCACACCCACAGCTACGCTTAGGGCAGCATGAGGCGCAAGTACTCGCGCCTCCGCCGCCCGGCTCGCTGGCGTCGGTTTGGATCAGCAAGGGGATCTCCCTCCCTGATCTGCTCCGCGCCTTCCTTCTGCGAGATGACTTCCTCGCAGAAGGATGCGACTGCGGTGAAATTGGCTTTCACTGGCGGCCATGGATCGGACGATGGCCGTCAGCGAGAGGTCACTCCCTATGACTGCAGTGAGGGCCCGGCGCTGCGACTCCCAGGCCGGGCAAGCCGCAAGCGTGTGCTGCGCCGAATCCTCACTGCAGACGCAGTGGTGGCAGGCGGGACTCCATTCCCTCCTAGCGACCTTGAACAGGTACTTTCCGAAGCAGTCGTGCCCGGAAAGCACCTGCGTAAGTCGGAAGAACAGCGGCCCGTGCTGCCGCCCTGCCCACTCGACAATAACCGGCTGGAGCACCTCCACGGTAGCAAAGCCAGCACGTGGAGCCTCCAGCCGGGGGGCCACCATAATCTCCATGTGGGCGGCTTCACGCCACCCGTGAATCTCCTCGGGCCCAAGCAGGGCCTAAGTCAACCTCACCATAATTTTGACCGATACCAATGATGCGGTTACTAGATCACTATCTATAATTTAATCTTTATTTACATACACATTGGTGCCTGGAATAGGCACCTACTGTCTCCAGGTAGATGCCCTACGAACTTCCTTTTCTTTAAGAATACTTCTGACTTACCTTTTCAAAACTTAAACTTATTCGATGTATGAAGCTACTTCAAGGTCGACCTCGAACGATTGCCTTATATATTTAATTTGGCATTCGCTTATCACGCATTAATTCTGTGCCCAAACCTCCTTAACTTTTTTTGCGTATTGTTAACGAGGTTCGGTCTGATATTAATCAAATAAAGTTGAGTTATTTTGTGTTGTTGCTAGAATGGTACATTGAAGATCATCGACCGAAGAAAACACATTTTCAAGTTGTCACAAGGTGAATACATAGTTCCTGAGAAGATAGAGAACATTTACATTAGAAGTCAGTACGTCGAACAAGTGTTCGTGCATGGGGAGTCTCTGAAAGTAAGTTATTGATAGATTAATTAAAGTTTTAAGCAATTAGCATACCCTGTACATATGCTGATATTTTTGCGATCTAAATCTATTAATATTATTTGTTTATTCTCTAAATTAAGCTGCTAGGAGATATGTCTAATTAATGTCATAATTCAATATGGTATACTTCTAATCAAGTTTGACTACTCTGAATCGTAATGTTAATTCTGAAGTTAGTATCAATGAAAAATAGAATACTTAGAATTGTTCTACTTTGTTCTAACTAAATATATTAGCGCTTTACGCAGCTATTATTCCAAGTGTAGAAGGCATTAAAAACCATAATATCGAATCATAGCTTTGTCCACATAGGCTACTTTTTATCCCGGTTCCTTGCGGAAATCAGTATTTCACGCGGATTCACGCCACATGGCACTATTAGTCTTTCAAATTAACTGTGTTTTTATTTATTCCAGTCATGTGTAGTGGCAGTAGTAGTTCCGGACGTTGACGTGATAAAGTGCTGGGCGCTTGAAAACGGGATCAAGGGCACATTCACAGCTCTCTGCGAGGACCCGCGCATCAAGAAGATTATACTGGATGACATGTTGCAGTGGGGACGGACCGCTGGCCTTAAGACCTTCGAACAGGTAAGTAAATAAAACTGGATTCATTTTCTTCACCCGGACGCCAATCCCGGTTGGAACCAAAGCTTGCGCTTTGAAATCCGGGGTCTGAGAGGAACTGAGAGTAGTTTTCGTAATCGACTTGGCAAAGATATTGGCGTACAACATGCTTCCGAAGATTGCTGTAATCATTCTGAGTTTATTAGCATTAGCTGTCAATCAAAACATGTTTAGCTAGATATGACTCTGATAATATTCTGCGACTATCGCAACTTAAAGGGATAGCGATATTTTAAGATTATAGCAGTCGTTAGGTTGTTTAGGATATTGACCCCCCTTATCGACTATCACAGGTGTTTGTAACAACAGGGTTTTATGAAGTAATAACTGATGCCCGCGGCTCTACCGCCGCTGAGGTCGGTTATAGTTTTTTGGCTAAATCTCCGGTTCTACTTAACCAATTGTAATCAAATATATCATCACGAACTAACAGATAAACAGACAGACAAGAATTCCGAAAAAATATTTTTGTGTTTAGATTCGTTCATTTAACATTACCCAAGTATTTTTTTTACATATCTCCAATGCACAGACACAACTAATTTACAATTTCATAATAGTATAAAAATATTGCGTACGTAGTTGGTACTATAAAATTATATGGAAATCAGTCCCGTGGAACCAAGAAAGAAGAAAACTAAGTTTAAGTTAGGGAGTGTGAAGAGACATTATTAAAAATGTTGGTCATAAAAAAACTACAAAAGGTGGGTTTTTTGTATGACGGGGCCGGAGATGTCAACATGACTTCTACCTCTTCTGATGGGAAGCTAAAGGTAAAGTCTCTGTAATGAGGGTCACCATTACAGACACTGATGATGCTACAATGGTGGCCTACCGAGACGACGGCCTTATCAGCAGGAAAACCGCTTAGAGGACCCGGCTTCCCAAAGCGTAATGTAACTTTGGCAGCCAGCATGTCGTTACATTGTAATTAGCGTACCATAATGCCAGATCTATTATGTGGAAGTGTATCATGTTTAATTCAATCCAAAGTATTTTAAAAACAAAACTACATTCATATAATAACTATATAATCTATAAAAAATGTGCCTTTATTTTTCATCAAAATACATTAAATATTAATTTTTGGAACATCACCAGCCAAAGAGTGTACGTGCAGGGTTGCTATTACCCCAGTTCTCATACCTATTTTTATTATTTTTCATAAGATCAATATTATACCCTATTTCAATTACTTCGCTAATTAAAACCGCGTCGTGTAGAAGAAAGTAATGCTTTATCTTCACGGCAACTCCCTCTATGTATTTTTTTTGTACTATCCCGTAACATTGAAATTTAGATAAGAAGACTAATTGCACATCTGGTTTTTCAACAGGTAAAGGACATCTATCTACACCCAGACCCATTCTCGGTACAGAACGGCCTATTGACCCCCACCATGAAGGCAAAGCGACCAGAAATAAGAAGCTACTTCAAACCCCAGATTGAAGACATGTACAAACAACTGGAATAGCGCATTACGTCACCGATGTAGGCAATAAGTTAGGTTTGTGAGGAAACTTGCGTGCGTACTTGTACTTGGATATGTTTGTTAACTTCGTTGCTTTAATGAAGTGAACTCCCAAAATACATTATACCGGCACGCCACTTTCCAGGGTAGGCGGCGAAAACACGTTTCCAGGGTAGGCGGAGAAAACACGTTTCCACTTGCTACGGTCCGGGCGTATAGCGTTCGCTTCTTTTATACGCCCAATTATGATAGTGCAAGCATAAACATTTAAAAATTTTGCATTCATGTTTTATATTTCCAATAAATTTGGTGTTATTAACTAAAAGTTAAAAAGAAGATTAAGATTAAAAATAGTTTTATTTTAATGTGTGACATTCGCGTACAACTCACGTCTGGCTTTCTGTTGTTTTTCATTTATATAACAATTCTCCTATCTGGATGTTGAAACGAGTATGCTATCTTAGCTACTATAAATGATAAGTACTTTTTAATTGGATCAATCAAATAATTGCACCGATTTACGAACAAATGTGTAGAGATCTTAATATATCGTAGACAGTGTCAATTAACTTAAAAAACTGTTAACTTGTGGTTTACGGCATCTTGTTGTTTGTTAAACGTAAAACGCTTAAGATTCAGCAAATCGACGAATAACGTTGGATAATTGCCGGAATTCGAGTACCGTTTAATAGTATTGTTGGTGGGTGAATATTTTGCTGTAAATTTTACAATCCTAATGAAATAAAGACTATTTCAAAGCCACAAGTATGACATGAATACCAACATAAAATAATAAAAATGACGGTGGTGATATATTTGGATATTTCTATTAACAATTTACTAAAGCAACGAAGTATGATGCTACTAAGGAATATGGTGTAACTACACTAAATTTCAATAAGCCTCCTCTCTCGTTACAATGTGTTCGCTATATTTTTAGCAAGGATCTTATATTAAAAAGAGGTAGATACCGCACTGGCGCTTTAAAACAGTCACGCGGCACAGCATATTTCCAAATGCCTGTGTTGATCACCCTGGAGGTAAACTCTTATACGAGGGAATTGCGGCATACTTTCACGAGTTGCTGAACAAGCAGCATAAATTGGTGCAACCACCGGATCTCCTTCTGGATCTAGGAGCAGTACCACCGGTAACGCCTGTAGAAGTCCAGACTGCTCTTCGCCGCATAAAGAATCGGAAAGCTGTCGGACCCGATGGGGCCCCATCGAAGCTTAGAAGGCGATGGGTCCCCGTGGTGTGGGCATTCTTACAAACCTTGATAACCGTGTACCTACTTCTCATGATGCACTAATCAGTGAGTATGAACGACAATAAAGTATTATTTCTGTCATACAACGCCATAGCACTTACGACGTAACGATAGCATATCTACCCCATTTTATTGTAAGATCTTTGGTTTATGGGCCATTTCACTTTGCTAATGCTAAATTAACTAAATTCTAAAATTACGAATGAATTTATACGAAATTTATACTCTGAAAATTCTTAAATTTTAAAACGTTTATGCACCCCAGGTGTGGCCCCCTGTGGATAATATATGAATCAAACATGTAAATCTCGGTACGTCGACATATTTCAAAGTAGACTTTGGAATTGTATATAATCAATTTGCATAGTTTGTAGGTATTTCATTGTTATGGCAATAATATAAACAGAAGCGGAAATTGGCGTTTCTTGTGCAGTCAATTAAAGTGTTATCTTCTGAGAAGTGTCTCGGCCCCTATCTTCTATATTTCAACCTACGAATAAGTGAAGACAGATTCAGCCTAATCTGGTATTTTAAATCATCTCGTCTATTAATGATATTACAATAACGTAATATACAGTAATGTTAACGGGAACTAACGCGATCATAGTACAGATACATAATATGCCCATGAATTGCCTGACGTCGTGGTCACAGGCTGAGGTAGATGGTTCTTCAAGTCGATATTTTTATTTCGCCGTGCACCCTAACATTGTTGTATGTTATAAAACGTGAAGTATAAAAGTTAGTACCAACGCAACGTAATGATAAATAAATACTGAGTGATCAGATATTCTGAATGCAAGAGAATGTTTGAATATAAAAGCAAGTTATCAGCTGCTCGTCCTATATGATCCTTTATGGAATTGCCTGTAGCGAACACGGCAGTAGGCACTTCAGTGATAGTGATGTTTCAACATTTTAATATGAAATATCTTCCACAATAAATAGAATTAGGTACAATTGTAAGCAATACGATAACTTTACAATTACACGTTAGACACAAGGACGTAGTTAACGATGACCCTATAAAGAATGGTTATGATTAGCACTATGAATATGTTTGTTTTATATTGTGTGTCTGCTATGTGATTTTAGGCAAATATTAGTAGTTTTAATACATTTTGCTATTCAGAAAAGCGACTGAAACCATTAGTAAACGTAACGTTTTACACTAAAACGTACTTTTACGCAACATATTTTCTACGCTTCGCTGATGTGGATTTTGTGCATGACAAATTAGTAACTTAATAATTTATGTATTATAGTGAACATGTATAATTTTCGATACAATCAAAATAGTATTGTAAGAAAATACTCATACTCTTTTTATACCGTGCCTTTGACCGATATTTAACTCATGATAAATGTGCTGCTATAAATTATTTGCTAAGTTATTTTTTATTTTGTTTAATAATTGTGTGGATTGCGCTTTAATGTTGGTGATACACCTATCGGTTCGTATTTCAAACACCCTGTTTATTGACGCTTGTCTTGTGGGGTCAGTTGCGACCTTCAGTAGGTGGTACTTGACAGCTCATATGGGTTGGTGGTCCAACATTATGTGAGGAGCGAATTTCATTTTATATTGTGAATTATGGTATGCTTAATTTTAGGTCAAACTGTCGCATCGCATAGTACATAATTTTATAATTGTAGTGTGCAACATTAATGGGTTGATACAAGCTTTGAGCAAACATTGCAGTTTCATGTTGTTCAAATCAAAATTTTATTGTTATTGGTGCAAGTTGTACTACGATAATTTATTTTTAAATAAAATTTTCAAAAATTTTACACTTGTTTTTTTTACCGGTTTTTTTCATATTATTCAAAACTGACTCTTCTTTTAAAATGGTTTTTCCTTTAGAGAGGTTCTTCTTCTAGATTCAAAATCTATATGTTGCTTGACGAACAATATGTATTCGACTACAATTGGGCATTTGCAGGCAGACTATGCTTCCTCGTAGATAAACCCTCGATGTCGGTATGGATTGAGGAGCCACGTTTCGTATGTTAATGAATTTACTTATTTAGTAGTATGTTTGAAAATTTGGTAGGATCGATCCTCCATTTTGTAGAATAGATGGTACTTTGATAGATATAAGAACATAAAGGTGGCACCTCAATAAAAGAATTAATTTATTAATAATTAAACTATTTATTACCAATTAAATTATTTAAATTTTGTATTGAGGAGCCACACCAGAACTAGGGACATCATAATAAGTAAATGAATGTTTAACATAATTTGGTATGATTTTGTAACATTTAAGAGTAGTTAGTAGACAAAATCAGAGTTCGGTAGTATAAAAATTTAAAAGTTACAATACATACAAAATTAAAAAACAATTGCCCCATCATTGAACCAAAATTCTGTGAACAAGTATAAAGTTTAAAAATCTGTTATCAGACTACGGTAAGGTTTAAACTGCTTCCCATCAGGTGGGCCGTGAGCTTGTCTGCCAGCTGAGTGGTATAAAAAAAAGGTTAAAAAATATAGACGTAAGAGTATTTAAAAGAAAAAAATAGTATGACAGTCGACAATCTTCACAGATAGATAGCGCTAGTAGTATTTAAAATCGCTAAAATTAAATCAGTTTATATACATTTTAACTATTTACTGTAAAGGACCATGCAAAAAATTGTATGGACGCTGTCCCAACTGACCAACAGATATGGTGATAGTTTCAGTATTATTATGACGGCCTATAAAAAGACAAATAATCATTTTTAGTCCAAAAATCGATGGGATTCTTAAAAAATAAGACAATGTTTTACATTAAAAAATCGTGTTTAATATTATTTTTTATAATGACAATAACTACATTTTAGGCATTGCTTACAAAAATAATTATTCAACTAAACATTCTAGATATGAATAACATTTTAGACGTACAGACAAATAAAAAATTTCAAATATCAGAGATTTCATTTTCCATGTACAATACTTATTACCTTTACAGTTTTATTATATTGTATAATAAATAATTATTTGTCTATCATTATAGTAGTTATCGTTTCTTCTGCTGGTAGGTTAAATTGAATATGACGACCTATCCCAATATACCATATAATTGAGAGCTTCCAATTGTACGCGCCCCTGTTAAGCAGGTGCAATACCACTGCTTAATGGCATGTCTGTCAGTTTCATTGCGGTTTATTAATAAATAATTATAGTAAACGCGTGACCTGACGTGTCTAGACTGTATGCGTCCTCTGATCAACCAGACATTATCTTCACGATTGTTAAATCTTGGTAAATCATTTAATTGGTTATCTCTGAATAATTACACACAGCGAAACGTAGTAGGCACGACTGAAGTGCGCGCGTCCCGCGCCGCTTAGGTTGGAGTCGAAAGGACGACTGCAGAGCGAGGCGGGAGGGGGCAGCGCGATAGACCCGATTTTTTTTATAGATCTTACGGCTGGGCTCTTTGAATAGTATTTTTATAGTTTAACCATGTTCCTGTACATTCTTTTTACAATTTATTGTATCAAAAATAACAAAACATATTTTTTTTTGTACGATAACCCCATGACCTATGATGATATCGTCATAGTATAAAATCATAGTGGTGGCAAGGTGTATTAAATGCGATAACTTTGAAATCTGTTGGTGGGTTGAAACGATTTTTTGCATGGTCCTTTATTTAAAGTTATTTATTTTAAGTCGAGTATGCAATACATTGTTGCGTATGCCAAAAATTGTCGGGTACGTGTAACAGTTATCACTTGGCATTTTAAGATAAACCTTGAAATGAATGTATTTTTTAAATATATTATCTGAGGTGATTTAATACTTTGCCAACTACATAAACTACTTAAAATGATAACTATTAAAATTCCATGTAGGTATATGGACCGTAGACTGAGAATATGAATACTTGGTAATTATTATAGTTTTTATAAAGTAAAGTCTTCAGTGCATCTTCATCGAAAATCAAAACATTTTGCAAGTGAAGATTTGATTATGTACAATAATTTGCAGCTAATTAATGGGGAGCAGAACCGGAGAGACCCAAGAAGTGCTGATTTGATTTAGAACTCTCCCGGCCCGCCGAGCCCGCAACTTGCTCGCCGCGCGTCGCAGGCGACTCAGGCGCCGGAGGTCGCTTAACGACCTCCGTCCTCCATGAGCGCAGGCCTGGGGGTGGCGGGTGAGGCCGCCTGTCACCCCAGCAGAAGCAGGCCGGGACGGTAGGGTGACTAGCACCCCTCCCCCAAACCGGGGCAAGACGGGGACACCGTGGTTCCCAAACCCGAGGGGGCCATCTCGAAACCGGAGATGGCCCAGGGTCAGTCGGGGTGCGAGGGATATGCTCTATGGGCAACCTTACACCCCGGTGTCTGTAAACCCGAGACGGCGTGCGGTTTTAGTCGGTTCAAGCCCGACATAACCACCCCCGCTGGCTGGCGGGGGGTATCCGAAGGGATTTCCGCACGAAAAAAAAAAAAAGTAAGTCTTCAGTGCATCTTCATAAAAAATCAAAACATTTTGCAAGTGAAGATTTGATTATGTACAATAATTTGCAGCTAATTCATGGAGAGCAGAACCGGAGAGACCCAAGAAGTGCTGATTTGCTATCGTAAGGGATGGCATGCGTGCCAATGGTCTCAATGGATGCTCGAGATAGTGCGACATAGACAAGGAAAAGCAGCATCCAGACTCCGGGCTCCGAGGTAAACTCCTTGGATGCAATTGTGACACAATGCTGAGATGATAATGTTGAAACCAAGCGCAGGGGAGTTGCGCGTGTTATTCTCGCGTATTTTTTCCTAGGGCATATCGAACAAAGGCAGATGTGATGAAATATCTTGCGGTTTTAGTCAGTATACGAATTCGACATACCCACCCCATCGTTAGTTTCGATAAGGTGAAGTCCAAGTCCTAGAGGGTTTCCGTACGTATAAAATAAAGTTAATTAATGGGAATATAATTTCCCTAGCATTGAATTCTGGCTTTTTTTTTGCTGTCAGGGGCAAACCTCCTCTACTGGACGGTCTGGCTAGTGTAAAATACATTAGAAATCCTCGAAATCTAATCGAAAACAGATTCTTTGAATAGTATTGTTGTAGTCAGTTCAAAAGTATAAAGCTTCCAGCCAACACTAGCATTCGATGATCATCATCATTATCCTAGACAGCGTTGTGATCCGTTTGTATGGTATCACAGGGATTAGCCGATTCCCCCCGACGCCAATGGATAAAGACCAAGTTTCGCCTGCCTCATATCAACGTGCAAAAAGTAGAGGTGTCAATTTCTATAAACAGTTATGTTAATACTAGGCGCTCAAAACGAACACTTCGGAATTAATTTTTTATGAATAGGCATTATTTTTGTAACTTGCTCAAATCTTAAATACAGGCTCCTTGTTTTCAATCTATACTTATAAATTAAAATGAATCGCCGAAATGTATGTACGCGCATAGCTTCTGAACGACTGTACCAATTAAGATATTATTTTTGTGTTCGTTATTGTCAGGACAAGGTTTGTATGAATAATCCAATCGCACCTATGCAGATGTAGTCGAATTCGCACAATTCACAATTTCATGTTCCACAGATTTTAATTCCAGTCGTCAAAGTTAGGAGGTGCCCGAGCCAGATTAACTCATTTCCTGAGAAAGGTATCTAGAGTAAATAGGATGCCAAAGACGGAGCATCGGGTGCTATGCAATAGGCCTATGTTCAGTAGTTCAGCGTGACTGCAAAAACTGATTGATTGAAATAAGTTGATTATTGATTTTTTTAAGATGTGGATTATCAAACTACATATTTACGGATTTCAGGCTTTTTCCTTCACTTGGGCTACCTGCTCTTGTCCCAATTATTTGGGATCGGCACAACATGTCCTTCTCCTTCATTCATTTCTGTCACTCCCTTCCTTGCCATATCCTCTTTCACGCGTTCCATCCATCTTTTCTTGTGCCTACCTCTGCTCCTAAAGCCCTCTACATTTATACTTTGAACCTTTCTGACGACACTACTTTCATCGCTTCTCATGACATGTCCATACCATGACAGTCGTTCGCTTCTTAATTTTTCAGGGATTTTCTTTAGAAAAGCCCTATTGCTATCGAGTTGTCGTCGTCGTTGCCAATTTTCTGACACGGTTTTGGGTATGAAGGAGATGAGCTATCGAGTTGCTGTTTTCGGTAATAGATTCGTGCTGGGGTGAACCATTGCAAGATAAAGAAAAAAAAAATGAAAATCCCTTGTATTCGGCTGAGCTCGTCTCAGGAATTCAACTTGTTGTTCACTGGTGCAACTTTCAAATTTCCTCTAATATACTCATTCCTTATTCTATCGATTCTCGTCACACCACACTTCCATCTTAACATTCGCATCTCAACTCCGTCGCTTTTAAGGCCAAACATGATGATCTATACAAGACGAGACTTTACTTCTGGCCAAATTTCATGGAAACTAACTAACTTCTAACTCAAAGGAAAGTAACCTATAGGCTATATAAACCTAAAGGCTTTAATTCCCTTGCGATTGTCAATATCCTGCATCAACGGGCTTTACCTTATTCCTTATAATTAATACATTTAGATATTTTTGCATAAACCTACACCAAGTAATTTTTGGATGACCTTAACCGAGGGAGCCAAGAGGACCATATCATCATCATAAGTTATATTATTGAAACATATACTCCACATTGAAATAAAACTACTCTTAACGGATTTTATTTCAATGTGTGACATTCGTGTAAACTTCCGACAATATCACATATACTCCACTCCACACGTGTCCAAACATCCGACACGTGTACTGCTGAGTAACTCAATCAGCGCATTTACATTTTACATACAGACCTAAAAAAAACCGTGAAAATGCGATTCGGACTCGCGTTTGACAGGGTTCCGTACAAAACTGGATTGAGCTCTACAGCAACGTTTAGTTCGCCCTAAACGTGCTGTAGAGCTTTTAGTCTTAACAGACAGACATACAGATATTTGTTTGTGATGTGAGTAGCTATATATTTACGGTTTTTGGATTTTTCTCTTTATTTTTGCTATAAGACTTTACTTTCTGTAAAATATCATGATTCTAGCTCAACGGGAAGTAGCCTATAGATTTTGATACCAAAGGTAATTTGGTGAAATTTGCTACATAAACGGCTGTACTTTTTAATTGCATTGAATTAAAAGTTTGATTTTTTCACAGCTTTATAGTGTTGCAGATCTAAGTAGTTGATATAAATTTCAACTTGATGCCTTTACGCATTTCTGAGCAAATGGTCTTAACAGACAGACAGACAGACAGACGGCCAACTATCCTATCCTATAATAGTTCCGTATTTCCTTTTGAGGTACGGAACAAGCGCAGGGCACGCCGCAATAGCGGCGGTAAGGCCCATCATGGAGGATTGGCTAGAGAGGCGACACGGAAGCCTCTCGTACCGACTGACACAGGTGATCTCCGGGAAGGGGTGCTTCGGGGACCACCTGCATCGGATCAGGAAGGAGCCAACACCTGAGTGTCATCACTGTGACGCGAGCGAGAACTCAGGGCTGCACACGCTGGCGGACTGCCCAGCGTGGGAGGCGCCGAGGCGTGACCTAGTGGCAGCCATCGGGGTGGGAGTCTTCTCGCTCGGCTGCATGATTGCGGCAATGGTGCGGAGCGCAAGCGGGTGGGCCGCCGCCACCTCCTTCTGCGAGCATGTGATGCTCGCGAAGGAGCTGGCGGAGCGCGCCCGGGAGAGGTTCAGAACTCTCCCGGCCCGCCGAGCCCGCAACATGCTCGCCGCGCGTCGCAGGCGACTCAGGCGCCGGAGGTCGCTCAACGACCTCCGTCCTCCATGAGCGCAGGCCTGGGGGTGGCAGGTGAGGCCGCCTGTCACCCCAGCAGAAGCAGGCCGGGACGGTGGGGCGACTAGCGCCCCTCCCCCAAACCGGGGCAAGACGGGGACACCGTGGTTCCCAAACCCGAGGGGGCCATCTCGAAACCGGAGATGGCCCAGGGTCAGTCGGGGTGCGAGGGATATGCTCTATGGGCAACCTTACACCCCGGCGTCTGCAGACCCGAGACGGCGTGCGGTTTTAGTCGGTTCAAGCCCGACATAACCGCCCCCGCTGGCCGGCGGGGGGGTATCCGAAGGGATTTCCGCACGAAAAAAAAAAAGGTACGGAACCCTAAAATTGGATGGATTGAGCTCCACCAAGATCTTCGAGGTCCCATAATGATTTCTGTATTTGACGCCTTTCGCAATTTGGTTAGGGTAAAGGCGGGATAGATGCCCCACTTTTCGAAACAGCCGCCTTATAGCAAATCTATTTACTTTCCACGAACAATAGCTATGATTATAAGTACCTTAATCCTTTATCACTCAACACGTTACATTTTTATAGCCTAAATGTTACTAGTTTTACAGAAATTTCAATCTTGTAAAACCCTTTTTTAGGGGATAGATGCCTTACTATGCGGATAGATGCCCCAGCGTAAAAATTCAAAGTAGGATAGGTGCCCCAGATATGGGATAGATGCCCTTGGACTTAAAAAAACGGGACAAAAGTATTTAAATTCTTTATATTACAAAATCAACTTACACTAATCAGACTTACAATGTTATTTGAATCCACAGTTTTAAAAATATGTAAGTAATTAAAAATTTTCAGTTTTCTAAAATTTATAATTTGAACTTAAATTAAAAAACTTTACTTTTAACTAACAAAAATAAAATGTAATTAAACCAAAATCACATAATTAAACACAAAAAACCACAAAATAATTTTTTTTTATTACTATATCAGCTTACATTAATCAGTCTTACAATGTTATTTAAATCAACAGTATTAAATATATATATGTTATTAAAAAAAATCAGTTTTCTAACATTTATAATTTGGATTAAATTAAAAAAGTTTACTTTAACTAACAAAAATAAAATATAATTAAACCAAAATCACATAAACGGGGCAAAGGTATTTAATTTTTTTTTATTACTATATCAGCTTACATTAATCAGTCTTCCAAATCAGAGTTCCAAATAGAGCATGCGAATTATACTATAGAAGAAGTTGAAAATATTAAATTTCTTGGTATAACAATAGATAAAAACTGTAATTGGAAGGCACACATTGAAACATTATGCACTAAAATTAATAGGTTTGTATTTGTCCTATACAAAATGACACGTGTAGCTGGCTTAGAAGCTGCACTATGTGCATATCATGGGTATGTTTCATCAGTGTTACGTTACGGCCTAGTAATATGGGGTAATTCTGTTGACCTTATTTTGGCATTCCGGGCCCAAAAAAAATGTATAAGGGCTATCTGCAGAGCACAGCCCATAGAAAGTTGTGTCCCGCTTTTTAAGCGGATCAAAATACTACCGCTGCCGGCCCTATACATATTTGAAGTGTGTGTCTTTGTCCACGGTCATATTAATCTATTTGATCTCCATAACGATATTGTGACCAGACCCAGTAGTAGGAGAATTCACAAGCTACATATGCCTAAGGAAAATCTTATTATATTTTCTAACAATGTTTACTGTATGGCAATTCGTATTTATAATAAACTACCCGCCCAGCTCAAGACTCTAACGTTTAAGATATTTAAATGTAAACTCTACCAATTCCTGCTACAAAAATGTTATTACTCTACGAAAGACTTCCTAAATGAACGCTTTGATTTAAAAATTGACTTATTCTGTGAACCTTGACATGTATAACTTATTATTTGACAATTTTTAATTATATAACTTTATTTATTATGACCACTATCTTATGTGAATTTTGAATGATTTATTATTTGCATGTTGACTTAATTTAAATTCATTTTTTCCCTAAAGACATTTTAATATTTGTACGCTGGAGACAGCAGAGTATTATGGCCATGATTTATATTTTGTAAGAACTTTATACAATATTCTGACAAATAAATGAATTTATTATTATTATTATTTATTATTATTATTATATTACAATGTTATTTAAATCAACAGTAAAAATATACATGTAATTAAGAAAAAATCAGTTTTCAAACATTTATAATTTGAACTTAAATAAAAAAAGGATACTTTAACCAACAAAAATAAAATGTAATTAAACCAAAATAACATAAAATAAAATCTACAAACTCAAAAATCAACCTGAAAGTACTGTCAGTTTTCCACACATTAAACAATAGTTTTTAAAATGAGTACACGTGTCGTGCAGCCATTTTTGACAACGTATACACTGAATCCAGTCAGATTTAGACTTTGTACTTTGGTAAGCATCAAAACATTCTGTGCAATGACTCTCATCTTTTGTAGCTTTTTCTTTGACAGTCTTAGTTTTCTTCACTGGCAAACCTTTAGTAAATTTACCTTTATTCTTACTTTCTTCACTTTCACTACTTGAACTGTAAATAACTTGTCTCTTTCGAGTTTCTCGACCCTTATTAACATGTAAATAATCCTTGTTTTCTTTTTCCCAAAAATCAGTATCACTATCGTCGCTTTCATCATTTGTATAATATGATTTCGTTTTATTTCCTTTCCTTACTTTATCCTTTTTCTTTTTATTGGTTATCTCAATGTTTCTTACCTTTTTGGTCTTTTTGGCAGGTTCAGTCTTTTCGTTAGTTTCAGTCTTCTTTTTCTTATTTAGTTTAGTTTCTGTTTGATTTTTCTTCCTTACAGCTATTTCTCTTTTTTCTTTAATCTTTTCTTCTGTATTTAGAATATCCGCCGATTGTTTAGCCCTTTTAGACATAGTTAAAGGAATCTTTGGTATTGGCGACGCTTCGACCAAAATTTTTGAAGGAGTTTCTTTTTCTATATCATCTAGAACTTTCGCAATTGTATCATCACCAATATCAACGATGCTTATATTTTCTAAAATCTCAGGGTCTATCAAAAGACTAGGACTTCTATTTTCTCCTCTATCAATAATTTCTGATGTGCAGTCCAAGAAAGAAATCCCAGGTACGGGTGTTTGTGTTCTTGGTTCTATTTCAGAAGGTGTTTGTAATATTGCAGATTCTCCTAAACCTACGTTATCTGGTTGGCATTCCCATGAAGATGGCTGAAGCTGAGTACTTGTCGTTTGGTCTGATCTATCAAGCACTAACCCAGGATTTGGACGGCCTTGGGCATAATCAGATATTTGGAATGTGGTATCTGGCAAAGCATTTGGATTGATTGGGAATATTCCACATCCTCTAAATCCACCAAGAGCATTTGAAGGTGTAGCAGCGCGAATCCAAGCACTGTGTATAAGCGTCCCGGCTTCGTTACGGCTGATCTTTTTGTTAGGATGCGTGCGCATGAACTTGTTAGATTCTTGGTTGAAATACGTTTTCAGAGGTCCAAATACCGATCTGTTTAAAGGTTGCAAGGCAGAAGTGGTGTGACTAGGTAAACATAGCAATATTATATCATTATCAGAAGCAGCTTGAAGCATGTCTGGTGCAGAAGAATGTGAGGAGTGTCCATCCAAAATAAGCAATACTTTGCCTTGCGGTTTATTTGGTATAAAGTGTTCGGTTAGCCATTTAAAAAAAAGCTCAGTATTGATATAAGCAGATTTTCTATTCATGTATACATCTGAGCCCGGAGGAAGGCTATTTTTGAAGTCTTGTTTTTTATGTACACCTTTTACAATTATAACTGGTGGAAGAAAATTACCAGCTGCATTGCAACAGCCAACAATTGTCATTGTTTCTCCTTTTTCTGCCGATGTAACTGAATTAACTATTTTTGCACCTTTTTTTGCTACAACTTTTCCAGGCCTATTGTTTAACTGAATGCCAGATTCATCCATATTGAATATCCTCTCCGGTTTATCTAAAAGGTCATTGTCGGTCGCTACTTTAGTCAAAAGGTCGTAAAAACTATTCACTTCGTCTCTGTTAAGACCTTTAGCTCTGGCTACGGATAACCCTTCAGCCTGCCTGATAGATAATTCAGGATTTCTTTCAATAAAACTTTTGAACCATGCACTTCCAGCCATTTCCGTTTTATGGTCAAAATTGTGTTTAACACCCAGTTTCTGAGCAAATTGATAAGCTAACAAACGTATAGATCGTCTATCTGGAGGAAATCCTGCTTCTCCTAGCTTCAATATGTGTTTAACCAACCTTTTCTCGTTTTCGAACCCAAGGACTGGGTATTTCCCTAAAATAATTATTTCATTGTTTAAAATAAAAGCAAGCTATTTAAATGGACTTATCTGAAATTAAATTAAATTGGCATTCACCTACTTACCTAATGTCACTTGTGTTTTGTTTTGAGCAGCATATCGGCGTCGTAATGTTCTGGACGGAATACCAAACTGACGGGATATTTCATTGATACCTAGTTGATTTTTTTCAATTTCATCAAAGGCAGCCTGCAACCTTTCTGTAGTCCATGAAACTTCTCGAGCTCGCACCCCTTCCTTTCTTTTATATTTTCGTGGCATGATTTATCTCCCTGCAATCAATCAATCCCCATATTAAATAAAAGTTCTAAACAGGAACAGAATAAAAAATAAATAAAAGTAGTAAAGAACCGTTAACCCCAAAATTCTAGGAAGTATTCCAACCATAGTTCTGAGCACCTCAAGGTAAGAAGTCGAGCTGTCCCTTATATCTACCCTTTATTAACGGTACAGAATAGAACTTAAGGAAAAAAGAACAGATTCATCCGGCACAAAGGAGGTGAGGATATACACGGACGGATCTAAAATGAAAACAGGGACAGGTGCGGGCACCTATTCCGCTGACTTAAATATTAATATATCAACAGCACTGGGCATGCACAACACAATTTTCCAAGCGGAATGCGTTGGTATAATCCAGGCCGCAGACGCGGTGTCTGCAAGAAAGATAGAGAATCAAGGCATTCGAATCCTAACGAACAGCACTGCAGTACTACACGCTCTACGCAGCAACACAATAAAATCAGGACTAGTCCTGGAGTGCCACAAGAAAATGGAGGGTATATGTGAGTCAAACGAGATTACACTCCAATGGATCAAAGGACACAGCGGTTCCCTAGGCAACGACGCGGCCGATGAACTGGCCAGAAGGGGAGCCGAAATAGAGACCTACAGGGTGGAACCCGTAATACCAATATCGGCAAACCAGCAAAGATGCTGGTTGAGACACAGAACAAGGAAACTACACGCCGAAATGTGGGCGAAGACGAAGGAATGTCGCCAATCGAGAGAGGCAATGCCATCTCTAGACAGACGACTCTCTAAAAAACTGCTGCGCTTAAATAGGGCGGACCTACGGTTTGTAGTAGGGACCATAACAGGGCACAGTAATCTTAACAAACATTTGTATGTTATAGGTCTAACGGACAGTCCATTGTGCCGGGCGTGCATGAGGACTGACGAAACACCGGCCCATGTTGTTATGAACTGCAGCGAGGTCGCGGAACAACGGGCACAACACCTGGGAACACCAAGCACACTGCGAGAGGCCTGCAGCAGACCCGGCAGCCTGGCCGCTTTTTGGAAGGAGCTTGGATGGTTGGAGTAGGGCAGTGGATACACTAACCACATCACGCAAAAAGGCCCAACTATAAGGGACCACATGCGGAAAATGAGCCCGCGTAAAGAAGAAGAAGAAGAAGAATCTACCCTTTTAATAGTAATGACTTTGACACACAGTATTCACCCAGTTATATTTATATATATTTCCTTCTAATAACATAAATTGTTCTGTTGATCAATTAATTTTTCTAATTTACTTAACTAAAATATTTGGTATTTTTTTAGTTTAGGTTCTAGTTAGTTTATTTCATATTTAAATGAATCGTTAGTTATGTAAAATAAAACAAAATATAGTATAAAGTTACACTATAATCAATCTGATTCACGCATGGGATAGATGCGCCTAAGGGCACCTATACCCTGAAAAATTGAGGCAACTATCCTTTTTGATACGGATAGATGCCCTTTATTTTTTAAATTTATTTAAGCATATAATCCAATGTAACTGTTGACACCAAAAACGAATCAAATTTGTCACTAAATACAAAATTTTAAACAATGCAATACTTACCTTAAAAATTTTTTAGCGACGATCTCGATCGTTGCCGAATTAATCGCACACACAAGCGAGACGCGTGTTCTCCGTCTGACCGCCAGCGGGGGACTGAGGACTATGGCGCGGGAGCTTCTATATAAGCTATTATTTTTTTTTGTTATGAGTTCAATAAGTTAGGTTTTTTGAAAATGGGGCATCTATCCCACCGGGGCATCTATCCCGCCTTTACCCTAAAGGTGTTTCCTGTGCGTAGCCGAGAACGAGTCAGTTATGAAAACTAATGTTTCTTTGTAAATGTCTGTCATCGACGACCTCTGTATCGTAGCAGTATAACGTTCGACTGCTGAATCAGAGGCTGCGGGTTCGATTGCTGCTCAGTGCAAATATTTGTGAGCATGAATATGAATTTAGCATTGGTCTGGGTGTTTCTATGAAAAATTTTTTTTTTAGAAAAAAAAAGTGTCTATGTATGTTTATTCGCATTCTAGAACCCATAACACAAGCTAGTTAAGCTATGCTTATTTTGGGTCTAGAAAGCGCTGTGTAGAGCGTCGTAGAATATTTATCTATTTTATCTATTCAATCCTATATATTCATTTCATCCATATATTCTCTATATATTCATCCTATAATGTAATGTATGGATGAATGAATATATTGAGATATATATATCTATATATTAATTCATCCATACATTCGATTGCAAACAAACTGTCGTTGTAAGTAATTGTGTACATAAATATAAGTGTACCTTTTTATTTTTTTCGTGCGGAAATCCCTTCGGATACCCCCCCGCGTGGCAGCGGGGGCGGTTATGTCGGGCTTGAACCGACTAAAACCGCACGCCGTCTCGGGTCTACAGACGCCGGGGTGTAAGGTTGCCCATAGAGCATATCCCTCGCACCCCGACTGACCCTGGGCCATCTCCGGTTTCGAGATGGCCCCCTCGGGTTTGGGAACCACGGTGTCCCCGGTGGTTTTTTTTTTTATTGTGCGGAAATCCCTTCGGATACCCCCCCCCCCCGCCGATCAGCGGGGGCGGCTATGTCGGTTATGTTAATATAAGTGTACCTAACGTAAAAAGAGGGAATTAGCCTGCTAGTGTTTAGTAAAAAAAAATGATGTAGGTAAATCTTAGCCAAGAGATAACGTACATGTTTAAAATGTATTTTTAGTTTTTCTTATCTAATGTATGTTAATTATAAAATAGATAGGCAAACTAGCAGCAGCTACCTTTTTGAATAATATCCATCTAAAATGGATATAAAAATTCCTGTTGAAGATTTTGTATCATACCAGTGAATAGTACACAGTAGTTAGTAGTAGTAGGAAACTCATGATATATTATAATGATACACAAATGGTGTTCTAAATAATAATATATGAACAAACAGAAATGAAATGAAAAAAAAACGATGTGGACGGACCAATTTGCATGTGTTGGTTAGAATAAAGGCCTAAGAGGATTAGAATGCTACTTGATGCGTATATTACACAGATAAACAACAACATTAAAGCACATCAAAGTATTATTTATTTTCTAATTGTCTCTAATTCTATTACATTTATTGGCACCATGCGGTGTGTACGATAGATACGTTTGGAGCTATACCAATTTCCTTGAACTCGTATATCATCAGGTGCTTTTAGTTATTGAACTTGGCATTCTTCCAATTCGGAAGTAGAAGCTAAATAAAAAGAGTCGCTGTAAAATCATTTAGAAGGTTTTCAAAATTTGAAATAAGGTCAATAATTACATACCTAACATGACTTTAACCTTGTCGTAATTGTTTGCAGGCATCAGTTACCAGTGGGCCACCGCCACCTCCTTCTGCGAGCATGTAATGATCGCGAAGGAGATGGTGGAGCGCGCCCGGGAGAGGTTTAGAACTCTCCCAACCCGCCGAGCCTGCAACATGCTCGCCGCGCGTCGCAGGCGACTCAGGCGCCGGAGGTCGCTTAACGACCTCCGTTCTCCATGAGCGCAGGCCTGGGGGAGGCAGGTGAGGCCGCCTGTCACCCCAGCAGAAGCAGGCCGGGACGTTGGGGCGACTAGCGCCCATGCCCCAAACCGGGGCAAGACGGGTACACCGTGGTTCCCAAACCCGAGGGGGCCATCTCGAAACCGGAGATGGCCCAGGGTCAGTCGGGGTGCGAGGGATATGCTCTATGGGCAACCTTACACCCCGGCGTCTAAAGACCCGAGACGGCGTGCGGTTTTAGTCGGTTCAAGCCCGACATAACCGCCCCCGCTGGCAGGCGGGGGGGGGGGTATCCGAAGGGATTTCCGCAAAAAAAAAAGGCATCAGTGACCACTTATTATGCCATGGAGTTTTCTTTAAAAATAACTTCTGTGCTCTGCAAGAAAATATAGCATATATGTGTCGTGAAGACTTTAGAAAAAAATAATTGTCGTACGCATATGAGTATAGTCAAAGGGAAGTAATGACTTTTCTGAGATTGAATGTACCGTTTCCTCTAAGCACTAATATATTATAATTGATATGCGATAAGTACAATAAATTTAGAAAGCCTTGCGTTAGACATTTATAATATTAACAGAAGATAAAAAATGATGTCAAGAAATGCTTGTCACTGGCTTGATATCATTAGAAGAGCTATTTTTGATTTGTTGGTTTTACGAGCCCGATATGTGAAATTGTTACAGAACAATCTGAAAGTCCATAATACCCAAAATACCTTTTTTTTTTTTTTATCTTGCGGAAATCCCTTCGGATACCCCCCCGCCGGCCAGCGGGGGCGGTTATGTCGGGCTTGCACCGACTAAAACCGCACGCCGTCTCGGATCTTCAGACGCCGGGGTGTAAGGTTACCCATAGAGCATATCCCTCGCACCCCGGCTGACCCTGGGCCATCTCACCACTAACAGCATCGCTCATCCTGTCTCCTCTGAAAGCAGAGGAGTACGGAGAGCGATGTGTTCCCGCCACGTTGGGTATTGGCCGACGATCAATGCCAACCCTATGAAGGGGTGAAGGGGAAGCCATTGACCGCCGCCCAGGGTGTACCGGCCGCTCCGATTCCGTTCCCCCGAACTGCAGCGGGATCGGAATCGGAGCGACACTCGAGGAGGTTACCCAACACACACCCCAATACCCAAAATACCTACTGATAAAATATGATTAGAAATTTTTCAGAGTAGTTTGCTAGAATATTCGTATTCTTTCGAGCTTTATAGTATTCTCTTTAATCCCAATACTCCCACTTATTTAAAAGAACGTTTCGTGTTCCTCAATGGCACACATTTAAGATCCTTGAGGTCGTTAGAATCATTGGAATTGGCAGTACCTAGGCATTCTACGATTTTTTATGATAAATCGTTTACTGTACAGGCGGTACGGTTATGGAATGCACTGCCATTATCGATTAGACGGGCACAAT
Source organism: Cybosia mesomella (assembly GCA_946251805.1). Classification (NCBI taxonomy): domain Eukaryota; kingdom Metazoa; phylum Arthropoda; class Insecta; order Lepidoptera; family Erebidae; genus Cybosia; species Cybosia mesomella. Next base: position 11,385,332 of record OX276406.1, read on the forward strand.
CATTGGCCATCTTCAAAAGGATGGTAAAATAGCACTACCTGGGCCTATAGTCTCCCCCATTCCTTGTTCGCGTTATGTGCTGTCTTAACTTTCGTGCGAGGTATTAAAATATTTGCTCTATGGGCAACCTTACACTCCGGCGTCTGTAGACCCGAGACGGCGTGCGGTTTTAGTCGGTTCAAGCCCGACATAACCGCCCCCGCTGGCACGCGGGGGGGTATCCGAAGGGATTTCCGCACGATAAAAAAAAAAAAAAAAAAAAAAAAGGTATTAAAATATTATATGTAGGCTTAGTATGTGTGTATGTGAATTTGGTATGTATATATAAATGATTTATATTATGTACGATTATATGTAGGTGTCGTAATTATGTAACACTAGCTTTTGCCCGCGGCTCCGCCCGCGTAGATGTCGGTTATCGCGACAAAACATAGCCTATGTCCTTTCCCAAGGTCTAATCTACCCCTGTACCAAATTTCAGCAAAATCGGTTCAGTGGTTTAGGCGTGAAAGCGTAACAGACAGACAGACAGACAGACAGAGTTACTTTCACATTTATAATATTAGTAAGGATTATATGCTTATTTGTAGGTATATGTACCTACTAAATTGTAATACGTGTTTGTAATCCAATCTATTTATTATATGACTACATTAGTTCTCTTTTATTTCCTGTTACACCAATAACTACCCAATGTACGATTTAGCTTATTTAGGATTCATGTCCATCCAAAGGTTTCCTGTAAGATATTGCTTTTAGCGATAAGGCCGCCATTTGTGCATATGTTAATTAAGTTTACGATATATGTTTATTCTGATTGGTGTACAATAAAGTTTATATCTATCTATCTATCTAGAATCTCTAAGGCACAGAAAGGATGAAGTATCTTTTGTATTTCTCCATCACGTAGCTAGGGGTAACTTTATAATCAGCAATCAGCAAAACCTTTAAGGTAGAAGCCTCTGTGGGGAAACACCATGTTTCTACAGACTGTCTGTACCTATCGTGGGTAGGACAATTGTTTTATAGGCTACTATTTTAGTTTGCAGCATAAGAACCCCAAAAGACTTAATGTATAAAAGAATATTGCTACTCCTGCTATTCGAGCTCGAAAACGATCATTGTGTACTGTAAATATTCAAAATACCCCACCTCATTGCTTCTATTCCTCATTTATGTAAATTAATGTTAGTTTGACTTAGGAGGCGTAAACAATGTCTTTCATATATATGAATAATAAAGGGGTGCGTGTGGATAGACTGCCCCTTTGCCTTTTTTAAAAGTCAATTAGATTTTTACGAAATATTCATGAGAGAGTAGGATTCTACTTGTTAAAGAGTTATCTCTTATAGGTGTTTATAACAAGGTCAAATATTATACTTTCTTTTTAAATAAAGGTCGTTGTTTACGTTATAAACATACCAGCTATCTACAGATCATCAGTTTTACTCCTGAATCTAATCTTAAATCCTAATCTGTCTAAAACGCAAATGACGAAAGTTGGCGTTGAAAATGTCAAATGCAGGTAGCAAATTGAGGTGAGTTTTAAGGAACTTACCTCGCATAGCACAGCAGAAGCAAAGTTACTACAAACAGAAAAGCAGCATGTTTACGAAAATAAAATTCTCAACTAGTTTATTTTACGGCACTATTAAGTACTTGTTTTTTTATTGCGTAAATCCCCCCGGATGCCCCCCCCCCCCCCGGCCAGCGGGAGTGGTTATGTCGGATTCGAATCGACTTATACCGCACGCCGCCGTCCATTATCCATAGAGAATGAAAAATTTCATCATAGTTTTGGCATTAAATCCCGAATGCATCCGAGGCCTCCTCGAAGCCCGGGATCCGCTATCCAGCTATTCCTCCTTCACTTCACCCGGGATCGATATTCTTGGTAGTGAGACCATTGGCACAGCAGCATTTCTTGGGCGGAAGCGACACGGCCAGATATTTGTTAACAACGTAGGCAGGATCAAATATAGCTAATACAGACAAACATCAAATTTATATGAAATGATTGTAAAAGGTATTGTTAAATAGTATTTAATGTATGCTACAAATTGCTAGATGTTAGGTATATGAAAAGATGTGAATCATTTTATTTATTGCTAACAGCGCCATCTAGTGCCCAGTAGCAAGACTACAAGTTATATACCATAATGTTATTTAAAAAATACTCAATGAATATGTTTGCGGTGAAAGTTTTTTGGAGTTGGAATTAATTCACATAGAATGTTGGATTAAAAATATTTAACTGTGTAGTTTTTGAAAATTTGCTATGATAGTAAGTGAGTAGATATTTTTTAAAACTACTTACTAGCCGACCCGACAGACGTTGTCCATAATACCTTAACATCAATATTGAATTTAATGTGTCATTGAATATGTCAATCGACAGGTATGTCAAAAAAGTCAATATGGTCGCTAAGATTTTCAATTATTTAAATTTTCTTTCAGAAGAACCTTCTAAACTGACAATAACACAACAAAAAAAAATAGCGATATCAGTCCAGCAGATCACACGTGATGCTGTGACCAAGGGAAATAGAGATTCATTTTTATATATAGGTATATAGATTCCTGGGAATGTTGCCGTAATAAGTAGGTAGGTAGGTGCTAGCTAGGAAAGAAAGAAGAAAAGGGAGAAAGTTAAAAATAACAGAAATCCTGCATAATTAACCTCCTACTAGGAAAATGCCTTATGGGCCGGGCCACCTTACACCCCTGCGTCTGAAGACTCGAGAAGGCGTGTGGTTTTAGTCGGTTCAAGCCCGACATAACCACCCACGCTAGCCGGCGGAGGGGTATCCGAGGAGATTTCCGCACGAAAAAAAAGGTACCTACCTACTTAATAATTCCAGTTAATTGAGGTAATTAAATGTAGGTATCTATATTATTATGCGCGGTTCTAAAATACGTCCTTTTAGAGAGTTATTTCTATTGAAGTAGGTAGGTATGTATTGTTGGAATACATATTGAGATTCATGGTAAAGATGAATTACCAGCTCACTTGCCTTTATGGTCTATTGTATATCGATAGAAAGTACTTAATATTCCCAAAGTAGGTATTATAAAGACAATGAGTAAAGTGACGTAAGGTTTGCCTGCACATTCATTCACATTCGGAACGCGTCGCGTTTTTATTCATTCCATAATACCGCTTATCGGCGCATCATGCCGGGCCGTACAGTGTTTCTGTTTAGTTGCCATACGAGCAGCACACAAGCCGCTCGTGTTAGTTGCAAGTAGTGCGTGCTGCCATCTGTTGGCGTCGTGCGCTGCCGGTTTTGCCTCCAGTGACCTTGGCGCATCGGGCCGTGCCGTTCATTGGCCGCGAGAAGCTAAGACGAGTTACCTTCCTCCGATAGCTCCCTAAACTATGCATTCGAGAGCAGAATATACCACCGCATGGAGAACTCTCCCGTGCGTCCCTAACTAGCCGCGCCACCGCTGCGGTGACATAGCGCGTCACCTGTCAAAATGACGTGACGTTAATAGACAATCGTGTTTATAACCTCATTGTGAACTTATTTTTACATTTTAGTGCAATTTTAAAAGTTGACATAATGACGAATATTGTGAAAGATGAAATAGGTAAGTTATAGTTTCGATGAATTTTTATGTTATATAATGTATTGTTTTGATCGGCGCTCACTGACTCTGCGAGACATGGAACAGTTGATAGTCATTTACATTACAACAGACAAAGACGTGATCTCTGTGCGATTCTAAAAATAGCATGCTCTGTAATGGCGGTTAATCAACAGTTTACTCTTGATTCAAACCCTAATGTTAATATTTCATTTAACTTTTCTTGTTTACAGTCGTTCAAGAATAATCATGCTTTAATTCCGTGCTTACTTAAGTAGGTATGTTACCATAAACAAACGCCAGTCGATAGATAATAACTATACAAATAATTTTAATTGTAAAGTAAACGTCGTTGAGGGAGTAAAACTGTTACAACATGCAAATTGTTTGCTTTATGTACTAATTGCTTAAATAAGAAACTATTAGATTTTAATTTGCTACTTTCTATCAATATTGATTTATTATCATGCTGCTACTGACATAGAACCTTCAATTCAATTAAGTTAAAGGCTCGATGAATTCATGATAACGAAATTGGCACCTGTCGGTTGTCACTCATTGCAAAATAATGTGGTCACTATTGAATTCAGTAGCCACTCTTTATGGACATAACAGGATATTGTTTTACTTTGTGCAGGTATATTATGAATTTCAAATATATTGTAATTGTTATAAATATATAATCAGAACAAAATCAAACATTTAGCAGCTTGATGTTGACAATAACATAATTGAGACTGAAATCAAGATAGAATGACTTATGACTGTAAGTCAGCAGGTAACGGGCTGTTTCAATTCCTAGTTATAAAAAAATATAAATAAGCGTACCCATACCAGCCTCGTATAATCGTTAATGTGGCCAAAAGATAAAAGACAATGCGTGAGCACACATTTTAGATAAAAGTACGTATCAAAATTAATCAAATACAATAATTCTGACTACAGCATCAGAGAAGCACGGATCAATATTACCGTTACTTTCAATAATAGTTTTGTCCGTTCAGGAATCATAGATATTGAAATAGCAAAAATACTCCCGGGATAAAAAGTAGCCCATGTGCTATACCAGACTATAATTTATCTCTGTGCCAAATTTTATAACCTAGTTTAACCTTTCAGGTGTCATTAAGTAACAAGCGTCGATCCATTCATCCAAACTTTCGCATTTATCACAGTGTTAAACTCTTTAGCAAGAAGAATCCAAAGATAATATATATAAATAAAAATAAATTGCCAAATATGTTACGGAGCGCAAAACTTGAGAACGACTTGACCAATTCGGCTAAGTTGTTTTCTCATATTAATTTCCTTAAGGCGAGGGTATTCGACAATTTAGGTATATTTGGCATAGCAAAGTTGCCACTATACGCCGCACGAGGCGCTGGTGGTCCGCGTACAGTATTTCGCGCCAACATATAGGAAAACAACGAATGTTAACTTACGGCGTCGTGGTATCACCACAGATAATGATGAAACTGTTATTTAAAATCTTTGTAGCACTTTAGATAAAGGGAAAAAAGTTTATAATAATTATAACATTTTAATATAGCTATCAGAAAGTCGCTCCCGTGAAAGTAAAGATGAAACAAAATATGAAAAAAGAGCGGACCCTGTGCTCCAAGCTGCAAGGTTTTGATCCATATACTCATGGAGCCCCTTGCACCCAAGGTTCCCCTACACCCATGGGGCCCGTACATCTATGGGGCTCCATACACATATATCACTTATAGGGCCCATACACCTATTGGGCCCATATAACCATGGGGACTGATGCGTCTCAAACACCCTGGGCCCCGTACATCTATGGGCCCACATACCTATAGGGTGCCGTACACTTATAGGGACCATATACCTATGGGGCCTCATCAAGATCTTCGGGGTCAAGCAAGCCTGCAAGCCGGTACTCCTGCTAATTGACAGATGATGCTCTGGCGCAGATTTCCGTTAGGTCAGACGGCAGTCGCTCCCGTAGCCAACCGGGATTGGAGCTTGGATTATGATAATGATTTATTCGGTGATTATAACACTTAGGTAGCAGACAAGAACACAGCCCACTTGATGGGAAGCGTTTACAACATTTTTTGAGTCGGTAGAAACGATTCCTTGTGGTTAGACACCAAAGCAAAAGCTTCATCAGCAATGAAAAAAAATAGACATTTAGAAATAGTTAGTGGTAGTATTTGGTAGTGTTGAATATACTTGGAAGTACGCGGGTAGGTATTTATTATATACCACCATTTGATATGCGTCTATTAGTACCAATGTCGTTCATTACGAATTCTTTTATTACATTGACTAATGTCATAAGACATAATTGCTATAATACTGGCTACATGCATTAGTGTAAATATTTATGCAATGAGTACTTACTTATTTACACTACTTATAAATAACCGAACACACGTCCTACCTCTAACACACGTTTCAAAAACATACGATTTCGCCAAACGTCTGCGGTATACTGACACACGTCCTACCTCTAACACGTTCCGCTAGGGACTGTTTGAAATTGAGTAGTACGCTTCATATTAGTAAAAAACGAAGGTATTTTGAAATGTCACTTTATAATTCTGAATTTATATCAATTTTGATAACCGCGTTTCATTCTTCTTTCTACGATCTTCACTTTGGAACAATTTTTATTTTTCTATCGTAAACACAACACAAATGGTAATTGTAAAACGTTTTGGGAAAAACCGGGTTAGGCCAATCTTTGCGAGCAAATTCTATCAAGGAAAGTAAATATCATCGTGTATCGAATAACCGGAAGTACTAGATTATATAGCCTAGAATAACATATATGATTTTCAGAATCTATGGACGTCTCATTTTCAAAGCACACGTGTTTAAAATAAAACAAAACAAAAAACAAACCCTCGCCTTAAGGCACAAGGAAATACTTATGGGGAAAAAAAACCTTGAAATTAATAAAAAAAATAGTAAATAAAACACCTTTCTTTTTCCATTAAATCACAGATTAGATTTATCCCCAGCTCTTATCTCTTTGGTGTCGATCACTCTGAAATATGTTTTATTTTTTATTGGACTACGATAGGTTTGACATAACAAAGTCTGTTGGAACAACTAGTATAAAAACGACATATTTTAGAAAATGTACACAAAGCAAATTAAATAACCAACCAAGTATCAGAAGAGTTCAGTGTCAAAGTAACATATTTCTAAACTGATTAAGAAGTAAAGATTAATGATAGATAGATATATCTCAGACAATCTCTTTCCATTCTTTATTTAACATTATCGAATACTGATTTTGTCTGTTTTCTGCGGAGAAATATTTTCAATGTTCAGATTTTTAATACAGGGTATATTTCCTTCTACATCGCTAAATATTATTATTCAAATGAATTCTGCAGCCCTCTTTCAGCTTCCTGCTTTAAAATGAATATTGTAATGAAAAGAACCGTGATCAAGTCGAACTAAACTGCGCAATTACCTTTTACTAAATAATTTCCATTAAAAGACGTAAAGACCCAATTTAAAGGCCATAGTAGTTCTATCAATTATCTATTATCGTGGCCTCAGTCTTCATTCCTCAGTCCTCGGTCTTGAAATGATACCTAGGTTGCAGGCAAAATATTTAACACCATTCGTGGAAACTTTTAGGATAGTTTTATCTTCTGCCGGATACCACACTGATCGTTACGGATATTCCGTTACGATTTTGTTTTACTGTCGTAAATTTAATAGATACCTTTTTTATTTTTATATCACACCGCAAATCCCATTAAACATTCAAACACATAATTATAGCTCGCTTGCAGATTATTTTTAGCCTGTTTTTATTTAATTGATTTTATTTTATATATTCATATTTAACATCTTCGGTCACTCTATTTTCGTATATTTTTATATATTTCATTTTAAAGGGCTTTGGTTTTAAACTTAACGTATTATTGCAATATTAAATTAATTTATGTGAGAGTTTCCCAAACGATTCTAGTAACTCCTTCATTACATCAAAGATTCACCAATAAAATTATAATAAATATATAAATTCTTCAGCCTGTTCTGTGGCTGATCTCATTTGACGTATTGACGATGTAGTCTATTAATCGAAGTGTCAATATTTCACAAACCGTTTCAGTATATAGTCTGACAAGGCTTTCTTGATTATTATTTTTATTGTTCTAAATTTAAAACTATACTTATCATGTTTCACTTTCCTTTATATTTTCATTTATTCTGTACTAGCTGTTGCCCGCGACTCCGCATGTGTGGAATTCTGATCCCGTTCACGCTTCCCATGGGAACCTATTCCAGGGAAAAAAGTAGCGTATATGTTATTCCAGACTATAATTTATCCCTGTACCAAATTTCAGCCAGATACGTTAAGCCATTTTTGCGTGAAAGAATAACTAACATCTATACATTCATACTTACAAATTTTCGCGTTTATAATATTAGTAGGATAGTAGGATTATCCTACTTCTTATATACTATGACGCACTCTTAAAACGTTTAGTACCAAGGCAAATAAATAACTTGTATCCCCCAACCCAACGCTTCTATAGACGTTCACTGACTTTAGTCACTGGTAACATCTTTACATGTTTATGAATAGTATGTTTAATAGATGAGATTTGGCATAAGATAAAGTGATAAAAGAAATATTAAAGTGTGCAGCGGATTGATGATATTTTTTTATTTTTGGATGCAAAAGACAGGTCTTAAAGACGGCCCTTGGAGCTCCTACCCAAAGGAGTTTTTCAAGGGCCGCTTTTAAACCCAGAGATTCGGTATGTTTAATAATATTCCGAATCATGTTAATGAAATGTGAAATTAATCAAAAAGTTTTACGTAGTCATGAATATTTTATTCGCAGTTTATCTTTAGACACAAATTCTGTTTAAAAATGTTAGCTCCTATCTTCACTGGATCCGGATGACAGTTGACTGATATCCATATTATTCAAGTAGGTATTTATGTACAAGATACTTTCTATAACTTATAACTAGAAATGATATAGCAGGAGGGAAATAATTTTGTTAGCAGTTGAGAGTTGTTGTTATTGCGTGAAATAAATTAACGAATTGACAAAAGATAGGGTTGGCAGAAAATATTTAGCTCATATCGAATCAATTGGTTACAGCAAAGTAAAATCAATTATGCCCACAAATCCGCAATTAACGATGTAATAAATCTTTTATTAACAAGTACCAGCCATTACGTTTCACAGGAGTAATTTGATTAACAGAAGTGTAGACTGTGGTAAGGTTTTTACTGCTATACAATACAACTCACAATGAAGAATGAATAGATAAACAAACTGCATTCTTCGTTATATTATAATCAAGTTTAAATCTTTAAAGTTACATATACACCTAAGTGACAATTTTTTTTTAAGAATATTAGTATGCGAAACTACTAAACCTAACCCGTCCAGCTAAGCTAAATTGCTTGTGTTAGGAGTGGGTCTACATCGGTAGTGTAATGGCCAGGATTTGAACCCGGAACTCTCGATCGTAGGGTCGACTTCTTAACCACTAAGCTACCGACGCTTCAACTAAGGTTTATTTATTTGGTAGGTTCTTAAAAATACTTACTAGTAATTATAATCACAGCATAACATATCTACAAAATCAATTCGATAGAAATACACTATTTAAGATTTGCATGACGATGACGTCTCGTTAAGTAAGGCCAGCTGTTGGCTACTACAAATCTCAAATTATGCAACTGCACTTGGAATTCGCATAAATTGGCAGAAACGTATTCTGAGTTAGTTAGACATTTGAAAGAATAATATCTTAATATAAGTGATGATTAGTCTGCAAATTCATTTATGTATAATAAATAATTGTTTAGCGTCAATCGTTCATGTAACTTGGGGCACGGAACCGTGTTTCGGGAGACATGACATCTAAAGTTGTAGTAAGTTTTGACATCACCGACACTTTCAACATCTTGTCTTGGTAAGTAAAAGACTTGGGTATATGTGGGTATATGGGTGATTACTCTTTTGTAAAACAATCAACTATTTTAATGTATATATCTCCTCTTATATCTCTTAACTTGTTAAATAATAATAAATGTTAATTTATCTATCAATGAATATAAGTAGGAATTTAGGTCTCACAGAATATGCGGGTAAATTACCAACAGTTCTAGTTAAATTGTATATATCTACCTTCTAAATATTTACTTAGAATATATCCTTTGTATTACATAACGTGGACGAACAAAAAATCTTTTGGATTTGGTTTTAACAAATTTGTGTTCGTCCATATTCAATATTTGGGGTATGTTTAGGTACATTTTAAGCATCTGTTTCTTGATATAATGTAATTTTTACGCGATATTGCTCATATAAATAAAACTATTTTGTAACGGTTTTTATCACGATTTGTTTTCTGTTATTTCAATAAAAATTTACACTGTTTCCGACCTTTCGGTTGCTTTTCAGTAGTTATGGTCAAGGGGAAGTATATCTCTTTATTGTACACTAAGAATAAGACAAATGTAATATAAGTGAAACATTATGGTATATACTATTTTCGGCCTTATCGCATTGTGGCAATCTCTTATAGATAACCTCCTTAAACAAAGTTTTACGTCATCTTTTTTTTTCATATCGGTTTAAACTTTTAAACCACGCCCTTCCTTATTTAAGGGTGGTTTAAACCTAGATTTTATAAGTTCAGGTTCTGTGATAAAGTATTAGGTATAATTTTGAGGAGGGAGCTCAAATTATTCTGGCTCGTCTAAAAGTGGATGTTGCCAACCATAGGAGCTAAACATAAGACTAAACTACTTTATCGCATCAAATTAGTTCAATAGAATAAATTTTCACTGGTTAAAATTAGTATCAATTTACTTCATAATTTCCCCAGAAACAATACAAAACAAAAACAATGAAAATAAATCTTTTAAATGTTGTGTATTAATGTTAGCATGTATTCATAAAAATAGTTACATTATTGTTTCGTCTATTTCGGAGCAGTTAATGTTATACGTGTTTACAAATTAGTTTATGATCAATTTAAATTCTAACTTCTAACAAAATATACAAACATATACTCACGCCTTTTTCCATCCGGGGTAGGCAGAGAGAACAGACCGCCATCTGTTTCTGTCCTAACATACTTCACGAGGTTCCTCTACTGTCAGTAAACCTTTCATGCAAGCCCGCCGGTTTCAAGTGATTTTAACCTGCCCTTTTTTCAATATCTCATTAATTTGATCATTGTATGTACTAAAGAAAACTTGGTGAGCAAAATGCTGTACAAACATTTTTAACGAGATATAAGAACAGAATTTAGCAAACAGCTTCAATTTTTAATTTTATTTTGATACAGTATAATTAAATGCCGGTGTATGGGACCACCAAGACCTTAGAGGCCCAAGCTAATCTCGCCTGCAAGCTGATATAAACGAGGCTCTGGTACACGCTTGCCTCTTGGGGTTTGAGGTCGGATGGCACTCACTCCCATAGAAGCAGAACAAACCAAATTTTAGAAGGGAGGAGTTGAAGAGCGGACAGCGGACACCGGGTTTCAAAGTGCAAGCTTTGCATGCAACTGGGATTGACGCTCGAATGAAGAAGAAGATAATTAAATGCAGTGTAAGCATTATGTATTATAATACATTATTATAGTGTAATATAGTTCTATATTAATCCATAAAAAAAATCAGGACATTTCATTTTCACCATAATCTCTCCAGATACATTTTATTTGCTATTTCTAATGGAATCATAATAATCAGAATATTGGCATAGAGGTGATACTCTAGAGTCAGATGCAAGCAAGGTCACCCTACTAGCCTACCGTGTCGTACATGTTTAACTTAAGAGTCACCCGAGACTAGCACGTATGCATCTACTTAACTACACAGCATTAGGTTAGTTAAACGTTTTTTATAAAAAAAAAAAAAAAAGCTCTGTAAAGCTACGGCGTTTTTTTATTGGGGTTCTTACCCGCAGCTCCTAATTAATAGCCTACGTCTCTATCTTTTCCCAGTCAGGGTTACGGCGTAACCGGGTGAATATCTGTACCAGATAATGGTCACCACTCCGAAAGGATTTAGAGATGGAGAACACATCCGCTTCCTCGCTATTTCTCTATTATGTCCAATGTTTTTGTACTGTGTGTGTGTGTAAATTTACTGGTGGTAGAAATTTGATGACACAAATTTGTCACAAAATTCGGACGGGTGGGTAACACCGTGCACGATTGCGAAAAACCCTCCATAGTAATCCAATTTCGGTTTTATTGCGTTCAGGGGTCAGCAAGTACATAGCCTGGCAGGGGGATTGTGGTCGCAGCACTAGTGGGACCGGTGGGTGTCTTCTGATGAGGCCGTCAAGCTGAGTGCCACCATTGTTAACATGGTACGTGTATGTAATGGTGACCCTCTTTCCTGAGACTTTACCTTCAGCTTACCATCAGGCGAGGTGAAGTCAAATTGACGTGTCCTAAATATAAACAAAAAAAAAATTAGGAAGACACGCGCAGAAATCTATTTACCCAAATGTGGACTTCTGCTACGGTATAACATAAGAGAGAAGTAACATGAGAGCATAACATCTCCACTTTTTTTTTACGTGTGGAAACTTCCACGGGCTTGACCCCATCGGTGCCGACCACGGGGTGGGCGTGTCGGAATCGGACCGACTAAAACCACACGGTGTCCTCCCCAAGTGTCCATTGCCGCACACCCCGGATAAGCCCTCGAAAGGATAACCCCAGGGTTACCGGCGGACTTTGGCCGCCACCGCGGCCTCGCCTGGTGGGGTCCGGTTTTATCCCGCGTCGGTGAGTTGGCAGGCGTGTGAGGACACACATGACACGCCTCCGCCTCGGCCTGCTTCTGTAAGGACGGCGGGTCGGCCAACTGCCGTCCCCAGGCCCCGATCATGGAGGACGGTAGTCTCCCCCTAAAGAAAGATAGGAAAGTATCGCCACTTCCATACACCAAAGTGCACTACAACGAGGTATTCTAGTAGAGCATCCTTTTTGTCAGCTTCCTAATGTATTCTTCATCATAAACAAATTCCATGTTACGTTGTTTTAATGCACTTATTTTAGTTTCATCACTGTTCTTAAGTATATCACAACTTATATTGTTTTTGATCTCAACTATTTAAGTTTTGGTACCGAGAATTATCCTTATTGCATCGGGTTGAATTTCACATTATGATTTTGCTCTTCAATCTTATTAAACATACAGTCTGTAAATATACCTTACTTACACTTACTTATGAGTCTATTTATTGTAAAAGGTTATCATCGCAATGATCTCATTGTGTCTTCTTTATAAAAATAGTTGTTTATTTCCAAATCGTATCAAGGTCTGTAGTTTAATTAGTGATAGATAAATTAAAAATAGACTGGATGGCTTTAATTAAGGCAACTTCATTATCAAATTTTATCTTTTTAAAAATATTTATATACGGTACGGTGCCGTTATATCATGTACCTTACTTTTTTGCCGTACTTTTTTATACATACAAGTCAACTTGCCAGTGAGCAGAAAATGGTTACTTTCTCCGAGCCCACTGATTGGCACCCACAATTTTACATTTATTTTCAATCAGCAGAAAATATTATAATAAACATCTGATGATTTGGCCGGCAATAATGTAAGATTTCATTCACCCTATCCAAAAATACTAAATACCTTGTTGATAACCTTGTTAAGGTTATCATCAAGTAATAATAGCGAAAAGTCTCTTAATTAGCTATAAATGTATATTGAATACACTTATCATTTGTTTTCACCAATAAATGACCATTTAAAAATGTCAATCAAAATACCTACAGAAGAAAATTTTCGCTCTATGATTTATCATGATTTATTTGCGTTTTTATTCAACAACAAAGTTATAATTACTTTAGTAACTATTTATTAATCTGTGCCCATAGTACGATTGTTTATAACTGGTTCAATGAGTTTAAACGTCCTCGAAGTAATCTCACAGATGATTTGCGTGAAGGTTTCTATGCCGTCTACTGAAGATAACGTGACTGCTGTACGCCTCATGATAGACGCTGATAAAAGAGAGTGACATATCAACAAATTTAAACCAGTTTAGGCATTGAATTCAAAGGTCTAATACGATCAGTCTTTTGTATGTTCATGTAAGGCCATTCGTAGGGAAAAAAAATATGATTTTGCCAAATGGCAAAAACGGAACCCTTATAGATTCGTCATGTCTGCCTGTCTTCACAGACAGACAGACAGACTTACATCCGTATGTCACAGCCACTTTTTTCCGAAACTATAAGAACTATGCTGTTGAAACTTGGTAAGTATTCTGTGAACCGCATTAAGATTTTCACACGAAATCACACGCTGGTGGGCTCCCCGATTAATTAAAAAACAATAAATTTTGGGGGTTCCCCATACTTAGAACTAAAACTTAAAACTTTTTTTTAATCGATCCCACACGTGTGTGGTTCTATGGATAGGTCTTCAAAATGATATTGAAGTTTCTAATATAATTTTTTTCTAAACTGAATATATTGCGCGAGAGACACTTCCAAAGTGGTAAAATGTGTGTCCCCCTCCCTGTAACTTCTAAAATAAGAGAATGATAAAACTTAAAAATAATATATGATGAACATTACCATGTAAACTTCCACCGAAAATTGGTTTGAACGAGATCTAGTAAGTAGTTATTTTTTAATACCTCATAAATCGTAAACCGCAATTTCATTCAATCAACTCAAATATAAAAATTATAAAAAGAAAACATTATTATGTCACTGGCTGCTACGGAGCCTTTAATGGGCGAGTCCCACTCGCACTTGGCCGCTTTTTGGATTTTGAGGTCATTTGTTACGCATTGTTAATGTAGTTCGACATAAAAACTAAATATTGGTAAAATTTTGAAGTTACTTATTAATTATTTAGTTTGATATTATGAGTTTATTGAGTATTAAGAATTTTGAACAACGATACAAAAATGTATCAACCTATTGATACATTTTGTCTTCTAAACATTTTTTCTTCAACCGATAATGCTTAATCACCAAACAGAAAAAGTTAAATTACTACAAAAAAAGCAGAAATGAATAATATAATCATCATAAATGATGACTGAAATGATCCTGACATTAAACTAAGTCGACTTACATAAAAATGATTCATTTTTATGGAGAACTCATGCTTGACCAAACATAAAGTATGCTGTAATCGTTCTTACAAAAAAGAGCTAATGGTTCTTAAGACAGTTTCCTTGTATCTACCATGGTTTCGGGTCTCCTCATACTTTCTCAGTTAAAAAAATCCGTTCCCGCAGGGGGAACACACAGGTAGATTTCGTGAAGCAATTATTTAATTTTTTTTTCTCGAAAACAGTAACTTTTAGCGAAAAACTTTTCAGACATTTATTTTAGACTTAAAAATGGCCTATCGATTAAAAATAATTCCGACGGCAAGAATGTTCACCGGTTAGAAGTTATGATTTTTTTCCCGAAAAATTTTGGTTTTCCCCCCTCCACTTTTAGTTAAAGTTTTAATCTTATAGGTTTATAAGTAAAAGTTGTTGGTATTCATGTATACTATGGAATAAAATTAGAACGGTTCGAATATCTTTCATGGAACGTGAAATTTTGTGGAAAAACTGATTTCACAAAAAGTGAGGCCCTACCGTCCCCTTAGGCCGGATTCCACCCGTTCACGAACTTAAACTAAGTTTACACCCAAGCAATTTTTGACCGCAGTTTGAAAGCGATCGGGGCAAACATGCGACCGTGAGAGTGCCGCAAATTTTGGGAAGTGGAACCATACATACATATATATATATATAAACTTTTTGACCAGTGGTCATTTTATATGTGCGCGCCTCCAACATCGCGCCCTGCTTCCTACCAAAGATACCTGATAACTCGGTCTGCGCCTACCATCACTTACCAAGAAATGTACATTCGAAGTTGCGAACAGAAGTTTCAGGCAATTCGTATCTTGAAATGAATTTATCCCGTAATACGATTCAAAGACGGTACATGACACTTCTTGCGGCCGAAAGAAAGCCGAAGGACCTTCGTAGTACTTACTTAAATACTACGTCTGTTGTTCGTGTTTTGTGCGCGCCCAAAGTTTTGAACGTACATATTGTGGTAGCCCCGCAGATCCTGTTGCGAGCTATTGTCACTTGAAACTCTTGATGTGTGACGAATTGTATTCCAAATTGTGCTCTTAATTTGAAATTGCGTGACGAATGTTATCAATAGATGGTAATTACGGCCTTCTGATTATACAAATACTTGAAAAAATATAAAAAAAAAAAAAAAAAAAAAAAAAAAAAAAAAAAAAAAAAAAAAAAATTCTTTATAAAATATTTGATTGTGAATTGTTTGATGTTTAACAAATAGAATGAAGCCAAAAACCCTCTGAAAAGTGTTCAATTCTCATAAGTATATAGTTCTTGCCATGTTCTTATTATTTGCATCCTGGACGTTACAGTTTTTTTTTCAAAATCAAATCTTGTTTAGAGACAATTATAGTTTCTATAGATTTAACTCGGAAAAAGTGAACATCCAGAACGGGACTGAACCCGCTCAGTTGGTCAAAGAACTCCCCTTGTAAGGGGCTGACCCTTACAGGGGGAGTACTGTGATCAAC
Source organism: Cybosia mesomella (assembly GCA_946251805.1). Classification (NCBI taxonomy): domain Eukaryota; kingdom Metazoa; phylum Arthropoda; class Insecta; order Lepidoptera; family Erebidae; genus Cybosia; species Cybosia mesomella. Next base: position 11,401,511 of record OX276406.1, read on the forward strand.
TGAGCTACCAACTTCCTAGATATTCTAAACTCTCCAACCCACTGGAGCTATCTACCGTAATTCTTACGAACTACGGAAACAACGAATGATGTTACAATCAGTTTTAATTTGTAATGGCGAGCCTATTGCCATCTACCGGGCACATTACTAAGCGAGCGATAATCATCATTTTTAATACACACATAACTACGAAAAGTCAGAGGTGTGTGCCCGGGGCGACGGGGGATCGAACTCGAGACCTCGTCTCGGCAGTCCGTTACGTACACCACTGGGCTATCGCCGCTTTTTAGGGTTCCGTACCTCAAAAGGAAAAAAAGGAACCCTTATAGGATCACTTCGTTGTCCGTACGGCCGTCCGTCCGTCTGTGAAGACCGTTTTTCTCAGGACCGCGTGGAGGTATCAAATTGAAATTTGGATCTAATACTCAGGTCTACTATCCCTTGGAGCAGTGAAAAAATCCAACTTCTAAGCCAAAGCAATCAAAAGATACAGCCGTTTATACCGCAAATTTCCGCAAATTTTCGAAACTCCCACGGGAATCAAAACCTACAGGGTACCTCCCGTGAACTTAGAATCTTGAAATTTGGTACGAAGTCGAAGTCTTATATTTCAGTTACTAGACCTCCTATGAAGAAATTTTTTTAAAAGAAACTCAACAAGAAACCAATAGGTAGATCGATTTCATCGAAATCTACCTAAAAGACACCCTGTATATTAATTGTTCTGGTAAAGATATTTCCCGTTTTAAAAGTACACAATCCTGAAATGTGATTATTTGACCAACTCGTGAAACTTATACTTTTAGCGGCTGTTTCGGCAAAAATCTGATGTTGAAATCGTAACAAGTTTACGATTTCAACATCAGATTTTTACTAAATCTATACTTATAAAGCTGAAAAGTTGGTTTGTTTGGTGGAACGCGCTAATCTCAGGGACTGCTGGTTCGAATTGAAAAAATACTTTTGTTTTAGTTAACCCATTTTTCGAGGAAGGCTATATTATCGAGCTACTACCCAGGAGAGCGGAGCAGTAATCATAAATGTCAATAAATCGGGCAAATTTCCAAACATTGTCGTATAACTAATTAATATAATTAAAATTATGGGCATGTTTGGGATAAATGGGTGCCACTGGGGCGAAATATGCCACAGGCGATGCCGCGGGTCACAGCTAGTGTTAGATATTACTTTAGATAGATTTAAATTTATCATGACACCACAAGCTTGTATTGATAGAAATCAAACATTTATTTTGAGTATGTATCAGAACAGAATAATATGTTAGGTAACGATTACATAGTTGACGAATCATTTATTATGCTTAGGAAGTTTCATCCATAAAAAAGGATGTCTTATCTTTATACACGAATGTTTTAAATTGAGAATAGCTGCCACCACTTAAGTTATTTTAAATAGTTTTAGGTGAACCAACTCACATCGCATTACAACTTAGTAATTCTATTAGGCTATTAAAAAGAGATCAAACTCCTTAGTAACATGTACTTAGTATTCACCAATGTTTGTTTTTGTAGTCTACTAGGCAATAAAGCAACCTAATTTTTGTTTCATGTGGTACCCATAAGTCTACTTGCGGAATGAATAATGCAAATATGCAAAATATGCTATGTATTACTTCGTCAGAACACGTGACTGGGGTATACTAACAATTGTTTGTGGTACTACCGTGTATCGAATAGTAAATACTCAATGGTAGAAAAATTCTTCAAGAAGTGCTTGTTTCTACAGCACATAGTTTTTTAATTATTCATCTGTATTAACTTTGATATCAATACCTGTATCGTCATATATTTCTACCTGTTATCGAGTTTCCTCTACAGAAGTGCTGCCATAATCACTAGGTATATTTTACAAATCTATAAGTCACGTTTTTATTGTTGTGAGTGTTTAAACGAATATCACCCATTTCTTTCTTGAATTTAGTTGCATAGTAACTCCTCATTCATCATAGTTCGATCCCCAGTCGCCCCGGGCACACACCTCTGACTTTTCGTAGTTATGTGTGTATTAAAAAGGTTGATTATCGCTCGCTTAGTAATGTGCCCGGTAGATGGCAATAGGCGGGCCCCTTATTACATTGGGACCTAAACATAACTGGCGAATCGTGGGTGTACAATACACCTCTGAGTACCCCTTCGGGGATACAGGCGTGAAGTTATGTTTATGTGTTATAAAGTAACTCCTTACGACACCCACGCACGTAGTAATGATAGGGTTTATTTGTAGCTGAGATTACATTCCTGCATTAGACATGCACTCACATAATGTACGTACTTACGAACTGTAACTTAAGGCCGTCTTTAATAACATGGTTGGAAATCGGAATCTGATATTTACTATTGCGTATATTATGACCGACTTCATAAGAAGTAATTTAACGAGTTTTTTTTTGGAGACCGATTTCCCTTAGATCTTGGGACTGATTTGCGTATTTTCAAAATTCCTAACCGCCACTTTCCAAGAGTTCCTTTGATATGGCATTGTGTTTGAGAAAGTTACTTCTTGTTAAGGTCTTTATTCCCCGTTCCAAACTAAAACTTCTTAAACTAAAAGGAAAATGACTAATTTAATTTACTCAGTTATAATTAGTGACACGCTCATGTATGTAAAACATACCATTTTTTTTCCTTTTTTTTTCGTGCGGAAATCCCTTCGGATACCCCCTCGCGTGCCAGCGGGGGCGGTTATGTCGGGCTTGAACCGACTAAAACCGCACGCCGTCTCGGGTCTACAGACGCCGGGGTGTAAGGTTGCCCATAGAGCATATCCCTCGCACCCCGACTGACCCTGGGCCATCTCCGGTTTCGAGATGGCCCCCTCGGGTTTGGGAACCACGGTGTCCCCGTCTTGCCCCGGTTTGGGGGAGGGGCGCTAGTCGCCCCACCGTCCCGGCCTGCTTCTGCTGGGGTGACAGGTGGCCTCACCCGCCACCCCGAGGCCTGCGCTCATGGAGGACGGAGGTCGTTAAGTGACCTCCGGCGCCTGAGTTGCCTGCGACGCGCGGCGAGCAAGTTGCGGGCTCGGCGGACCGGGAGAGTTCTAAGTCTCTCCCGGGCGCGCTCCGCCACCTCCTTCGCGAGCATTACATGCTCGCAGAAGGAGGCGGCGGCGGCCCACGCGCTCGCGCTCCGCACCATTGCCGCAATCATGCTGCCGAGCGAGAGGACTCCCACCCCGATGGCTGCCACGAGGTCACGCCTCGGCGCCTCCCACGCCGGGGCCGGGAACATACCTAATAAAATCATGTAAAACTAAGAAAATCAGTTACTGAAAATGCCACTACAAATTAAAAAATCCGTTCCCGCAGGGGGAACGCACAGGTAGATTTCGTGAAGCAATTAATATTATTTTATATAGAGAACTACGGACTTTAAACAGTTTAATTTTTTTTTATCGAAACCGGTAACTTTTAGCGAAAAACTTTTCAGACATTTATTTTAGACTTAAAACTGGTGGTAGAAATTTGATGACACAAATTTGTCACAAAATTCGGCCGGGTTGGTACCACCGTGCACGATTGTGAAAAACCCTCCATAGTAATCAAATTTCGGTTTAATTGCGTTCAGGGTTCAGCAAGTGCATAGCCGGGCAGGGGGATTGTGGTCGCAGCACTAGTGGGACCGGTGGGTGTCACGCGGTGCTGCGACGACAATCCTCTTCTGATGAGGCCGTCAAGCTGAGTGCCACCATTGTTAACATGGTATGTGTATGTAATGGTGACCCTCTTTCTTGGACTTTACCTACAGCTTACCATCAGGCGAGGTGAAGTCAAATTGACGTGTCCTAAATATATAAAAAAAAAAAAATGGCCTATCGATTAAAAATGTTTCCGACGACAAGAATGTTCACCTCACCGGTTAGGTTATGATTTTTTTCTCGAAAAATTTTCGGTTCGAATATCTTTCATGGAACGTGAAATTTTGAGGAAAAACTGATTTCACAAAAAGTGAGGCGGAACGGGTGGAATCCGGCCTAAAGGGACGGTAGGTCCCTTTAGGCCGGATTCCACCCGTTCACGAACTTAAACTAAGTTTACACCCAAGCAATTTTTGACCGCAGTTTGAAAGCGATCGGGGCAAAAATGCGACCGTGAGAGTGCCGCAAATTTTGGGAAGTGGAACCATACATACATATATATATATATATATATATATATATATATATATATATATATATATATATAACTTTTTGACCAGTGGTCATTTCGGACTCAGAGGGTCATAAATAGACCTCCTTTGAAGATTTTTTTTTTAAATTCGACAGTAGTCAAGAAACCAATAGGTAGATCGATTTCATCGAAATCTACCTAAAACGAGTAAGTTACTCGTTTTTAATTTCAAATTTAGTTTCAAAAAATAATACTTATTTGTTTGTATGCTAAAGTGTTTTGTAAAGCGAATATATTGTAAATAATATATTATGCTAATTTAAACAGACTCCCCTTTTCCGACCTTCCATAAAAAAGGGTTTACTCTTTTGTTACTATTATGTACCTTTGTCATAAATTCGTCAAAAAAACGATATTGTCAGATTGCGCAATACTATATTTACTTCTACACCTACCTCAATTATTAAGTTTAAAGGTCTTTAAATAAGTTTTCCTCCGTGGTTAATTTATTAAAATAAACTTTAAATTCTCCATAATTACAGAGTTATAGAATGTTATGCATGCGCTATTTTGAAATCCTTCGTAAATGACCTTTTAGTGCATTATCAATGGGTATAAATTTCCATTCGTACGTTCTGGTTTCTTGTTCAATAGTGTTAAATGATGACATCTTGACCTTATACCCTCAGGTGGAATGGGTACATTTCGTTTTTCCTTTTTGCACGTATTTCATACAGTATGTAGACTTCTTCTGCGGTCGTGTTCTCCTATACAGTTAGTTAGTAAAATGTATCTTAATTTGAATTTAATATTTTAGAGAAATTGTAATTAGTATCTTTTTATATATTATTACAATAACGAACAAACGGCCTACTTGATGGTAACTGGTTATCGTATGACCTAGGAATGTTTGGCGCATGCAAGAGTGTGGTACTACCTGCAGAGCAAACTTAGGAAGAAAAGAAATAAAGAACCGAAGGGAAGAAAAATAATTTACCCCCGGCACTCTTACAAATCGTACGAATTGCAGCATTTTATAAGTATCAAAACTTGATACACGAAGTCAAGCTCGTGTAAGAGTGTGGTACTACCGCGGTTAAGCCGGCTCATTCAAACTGGGAAAAGCAGAGCCTTACCGCCTAGCAGCGGAATTGTAATGGCAATAATTTGCAGCGCTTGGGCTCTGAGGTATCGAAGCCTAAAACGAGCCTGGCTGAAACTGTATAGTCTTTATCAAAAATGTTAAACTGTACTCTCCTCACGTCGTCGGTAGTTTCTAAATTGATGAATATCATGAATACGGCGTGAACACGTACGCCTTTTATAGTCCCGTTTGGTCTATTCATTACACAATAACTTAATTTCGTGCACGTCGCCTATCAAATTTTGGCGAGAGCCTTTATCTATTTGACATTCAGAAGGCGAAAGCCTTATATTTATGTAGAAACGTTGATGCATGTACCTACTACCAAGTTTAGTTTACATACCTTAATTTATCCTACTCATTTATGTATATCATACTAATAATAAAAACGATATACACACTTACTCATATTTGCTCACAATTTTTCGATAAGAACTAAACAGGTTCAGTAATAATTTACAAAATCAAATATAAGCTTCAATTCGCCTAAGAAACACCACACCACATACAAAGCAAACATTATATTATTACAAATAGTTAATTAGATGGAAATAAAGAGTATTATGCTTAAGCAACAGTGTAGTTTATATAAAAGGAGACTATAGTACTAATTACGGCTGTGAAAAAATCAAATCATTCTATTGTAGCTTTTGGCTTGGGTCCAGATCGAATATAAAAAGTATAAATGGCGTAAACATTCAAAGGTTAAAGTAAATCTATATAACATATATCACTAACACTAACATCCGTTACAGACGTTCTGCAACTTTATATCGCTTCATTTGATCGTGGAGAATGTTTTATATTGCTGAAATTGTTATTAGAAGAGCTTATGAGTTGAGAATGTTAAAAGCTTTAAGTAGCTTGCTGAAAAAATATATGATACTATCAAATAACGGATATAATAAGAATACTAGGGCGTATCGACATGTTACAACTATCTATATAATTTGTTGCTAAGCTCAAAAGCGATCATGAAGGAGTGGTTGGAGAGGGACCATGGGGACCTCTCCTACCGGATGTGCCAGATGGTTACCGGACACGGGTGTTTCGGTAAGTATCTGTGGCGCATCCACCGGAAGACAACGCCGCAGTGCCAGTACTGCGAGGATCCTGGTGAAGACACGGCGCTCCACACGTTGGTGGAGTGCCCTGCGTGGGCGAGTCAACGCCGGGATCTCGTTGCGGTCCTGGGCGTGGATGTTCTCTCGTTGGAGACCATGGTGAGGGCCGTGGTCTCCGACGGGAGCAAGTGGCACGCCGCCGCCTCTTTCTGCGAGCAGGTAATGCGCGCGAAAGAGACGGCGGAGAGGGAGCGGGAGAGAACCCTGCCCCCCGAGTTTCGCAGTCTGCGGCGAGGACGCCGCAGACTCATCTACGCCCGGGACTACCGACCTCCATGATCGGGGTCTGAGGACGGCAGTTGGCCGACTCGCCGTCCTTACAGAAGCAGGCCGTGGCGGAGGCGTGTCGTGTGTGCCCTACACACGCCTGCCAACTCACCGAAGCGGGATAAAACCCGACTCCACCTGGCGAGGCCGCGGTGGCGGCCAAAGTCCGCCGGCAACCCTGGGGTTATCCTTTCGAGGGCTTACCCGGGGTGCCCGGCAACGGACACTTGGGGAGGACACCGTGCGGTTTTAGTCGAGACACGACATAACCACCCCCGCTGGCCGGCGGGGGGGTATCCAAAGGGATTTCCGCACGTAAAAAAAAAAAAAAAAGGTGAAAAGCGAAAATGGCTCATATCAATCGATTCGGATGCTTTTATGAATTTAGGTTATATGAATGAAAATGTTAGGTGCACCGGGTGACACCGGGCATGAACGGCTATTGTGTAATCATTATTCAGTCTCCTAAGAAACCTACCTACAGATTTTTTCAATATGTGCTAATTTTCTTCATAGCACACTTAGGTGACCGTCGTCGATCGCCAAAATATTTCTGATATTCATGAAAGTTCCTGCATAGCGATACTTTATGTATATTGAGCATCAAGACAATTTATAAATTCTATCATTCTTTGATATTTACCTGTATCATTCACTAGGCATAGCGCAGTGGCCATGCAATAATTATTTGCAAATACGAATTTCAAATTACGTATTGCAGACCCATGATGTTTCTCTTACACGTGCATCAATGGCATCACGCCAAACAGCATTTCGTTTATCTACCTGTTGCTCTTGGCTTCTAGTCAGGTCTTCCTATCAACTTACTCATTTCTATGATTTAACGCCAGCTTAATTCAGCCGAAGGCCGTGATTTATACTGACCGTATTTCGTTTTGGCATCTATGCTATATTATAACTGAAATGGTCCTAATTAGTTGTCTGTTTTTTATTCATTCCATACACACTATTTATTATTATTTAAAGAGATATAATAATTTGTCTTAAAATAACGTATTTTGTAAATATGATTACTTATTTATTTTGATCAAGGCAGCTTATTTGGAGTGGCAGCGGCTATTCACCCTCAGTTTATGGCGTAAGGATTGCATGTCTTCATTTATTTCAGAATAAAAGTGGTGCTAAAATTTTTAGGACTGCGAATAAAGGGCAAATGTTTTTTGGTGGTGCTTGACCACCAGTTGTAAAATTTAATAATGGGCAGCATCATTTATTTTTGGTTCATTTAAATTTACAAGTTTAAAATTTTAATCTTGAACAGGAACGTAAAGAAATAACGTTTATTACTTCGTTATAAAAATTTGAGAGTCAATTAAAATATATTTTTTTAGTACACATATTTCTTCAACAATATTGTGTGAAGTGCTATTATGTGTTATCATCATCATCATCATTGCCTTTCAATTCGGAGCCTAGGGTCTGTTTCCTACTCCACCCATCTTGCTTGTTACGGGAGCAACTGAAGTCTGACTTCCCAACACCGATTTCATTTTCAATTAATATTTCCACCTGTAAATTTTCTCAGGATACCATATAATATATAAGTTTTTTTTTTGTTTAAATAGAGTTTTATCTGGTATACTGCGTAGAACAGGACCACCACAATGTGCTAAATATATTCACAGATTAATTAGTACTGCATGTTAAGCGGGTTATTACTGTTTATCTCTATGTCAATATAAAACTAATCAAGATTAATTTTATACTCTGAAAACATAAGATTATTTTTATACTCTAAAAACATTTACGGTTAACATCTGCAAAATAATCATATAACATTCCACCACCCGTTGATTTATAGCTCATCATATAATTTGCACCAGTTTTAATGAAAACTTTATCAAATTAAATAAGTGATACTCGTACTAAAAGTTTCTGTTTTACGAGATTTATGCACTTATAATTGGAATAGTAGATGTAAGATTCCTGAAATTTATTAGTGTTCCAATGTGACCGAAATGTGGTTCCCGGCGGAGTAGAATATGTATTCTACTTATCTGAGAATCACAACCCTGTGAGCCCAATCATGTCTACCTGTGGGTATAATAAAAGCGACTGGGGGATAGGATTGTTCTACATCCAACAGTACAATAATATCTATATTATTATAAGCCTCAGTAAGTATGATCACGAAAAATTACCCGCTTACATGGGACTGAATACTGTAATTGATAAAATGTAGGTGTTTATTTCGGTTCGTAGCAGCGTTTAAACTGCTTAGTTCAACCAGTTGGAATATGAGCCTGTATATAAGGATCATGATCACCTCTACCTAAGCCTTTTAAGCTGTAGATTTTGTAGGTATTGACATGTTTTATTTTTTTAATTCAGCAGGTGAACTTTTAAATCTAATTAACTTTTAATTTTATTGTCATATTGATTTGAAACTATAATTGGATAACATCGTGCATCAATCTGATGACGGCTACTAATAAATTTCTGGACTTAGGGTTTATTATTTTTGTTTTCGGGGATCTAATTTTATATATTCTTTAACAAGGGTAGATATTTTTTACTAAAATCATTCATACTCATAAGTTTAGCGAGCGAATATTTAATAATACTGATATTGTTTAAACTATAAAATAATTTTTACTCTCAACTTTTGTGAACGAATATCGAATGCTATTGATATTTCAGTACGATAACTTTATCCCTTTTGATCCACATCACTTTTTATCATTAGATCCAATCGGATCGACTGTCAGTGTTTTTTCATTTATCAGAATTTGCTTTAAAGATAAATGGATCTACTGCTCAATATATGTCACGTTACATACTAGTAGGTATACGTATACATCGTAGGATAACTTATCTACTATATCTACCATAGAAGGACATAGGTATATGGGGCCCATCCTGATTTCGGGGCTTAAGCCAACCTCACCTGCAAAGTGGTACACCTGCTGATTGATGGACGAATCTCAAAGGCAGACTTTCCTCTTTGGGTTGGGGGTCATACGGTCGTCGCTCCCCTAAAAAAAAGGTAAACCTTATAGTTGATTGATGAGAATGAGGAGAAAGAGTAGGAGAATTCCAAAATGCAAGCTTTGGATGCGACCGGGACTTGTACTCGGATGATGAAGTTGTAGGCTAATTTTTCATCATTCATCATTGATCATTCGAAAGTGATAGTCATTTGCAATTTGTCTAAACTATATTAGATTTTTGTAATGCTTCTAAACATAGCTTAAACCATTGCAAATTTCCGCCTTGGATTCAACTGTTCGTTTATTTGCAATCGTCTTAGAATATTTTCTTAGTTGATTTTAGATATACGAGTAACATGACAGTATATCATGTAACTACTGGTGTAACTAATCAGTTATAAAACAATATCTGTCATTTATGGCTGACAAAAAAAAATACTTTTTCATTTTTTGAGTACGGGCTGGCCCGTGACGTATTTTGTACTCCCATTGCACATCTTTAACCCATGTATGTCTATGCATAATGTATGGGAATCTACCGGATTTGTTGATATTTATCTCTCTTGGGTAGTAACGTGAAATACAGCCTGTGACACTCACAAATAATGTGGATAATAATTCTCATGACAGATCTGTGTGTTATGCACATCTAGCGAGCTCCTCGATGGTTATACAAATTTAAAATTCTATTTTCGTTTTACTACTTGGAGTATATTAGTTATAGTTGTTGTTTTCCTCAAACAAAACAGGATATCAATCGGTAACCGTTAATGATTCAAACTACGTGTCATACAATAGACATTCGTCTACTATCTATCACTGCGTTTGTAAAACGTTATTAAAAGCTGTAAATTTTTTGATACTTACTTACCTAAACGTACACACGGCCAAGGAAATAAGTATACACCTTTACATGTGAACGTATATGTAAAGGTGTATACTTATTTCCTTGGCGGTGTCTACTAATTTACAAAAAAAAGGTATTAATACAAAATTTAGAGGAAGTACTCCGCTGATATCACTTGCAGCATCGATTTGCATGCTACAGTGCTTTAAAGATCAACATTATTCGCAACAAGATTGATGAGCTTCAGTTTTAGGCTGGTTTTCGGTTTGTAAATTATAATCAACTAGCTTTTGCCCGCGGCTCCGCCCGCGTAGATGTCGGTTATCGCGACAAAGCATAGCCTATGTCCTTTCCCAAGGTCTAATCTACCCCTGTACCAAATTTCAGCAAAATCGGTTCAGTGGTTTAGGCGTGAAAGCGTAACAGACAGACAGACAGAGTTACTTTCACATTTATAATATTAGTAAGGATGACGTCAGTGTTTTATCTGACGCGACGGGTTATAATATGTGACAGTTTGGCGATATTAGTTTCCATGCTAACAAAGTTTAAGGGCACTGCCTATAACTACCTTTTAAAGTTAGTTAAGTAAAATTAAGCATGATGTATGGGAGGTCAACCAATATCTTCGGGACTCAGGGGGTCAGTTGGCAGTCGCCCTCCGAAAATGCCAAGATAAGTCCAAACAAAGAATAAAACAGTGGACCACGGGTTGAAGTACAAGCTTTGGATGTCACCGGCCAAACGCTGTGATTATGATGAGTTCAGTAAAATTAAAATTTCTTTATATAAGAACCTAAAACAACATTAAAATATGATGGCATTTATGTCAGTGTAGGTACGGTATATAGCTACTCGAAGTAGAAGTAAACAAAGTGCCTGCAGTATGCATTCTATGCATATTCTATTACAGCTACATTAGCAACGTTTTATGTACACAGCCAGCAGAAGCCACAAGTTCAACAACGCACCGATAACTATTTAAATTTTGTCCTACATTTCAAATCCACTCCTGATAATAATGCCGCTTAATTATTTTTTAGACTATGACCTTCTTCAATTTAACTGAACACGGGTTTTGTTACTTATTGTTATTTACTTCCATTGTATACGAAAATTCCTACTTCTTTAATGTATCCATACAATGTGTAAGAAATACTATACAAGTACAACTCCATGATAAGTCTCTTACAAGTAAACTTTGAGGTACTAAGAAGAAAGTGTTAAAGGGTAAAGATGCCTTAGTTCCGCCAAAACTACTTCGACGTGCCCTCGTCAAAGCGGTACTAGGAATTAAGGAGACACACAAACACAAGATATAGTAATAATACATGATTACTAAAATAATATAAATCCATTATGAATCAGTTGAATTTCAAACCCTTATACTTACTTACGTTACTTTTAATTGTGTAAATAAACTAAAATCGTAAAGTAAATAATTACACTAAAAGTTCAACTAAAAGGTTTTAAATTGTCGACCGCTAATTGAGCCAAGATACATTATAACACTTAAACTCATACAGTTAAGAGAATAGCACTGCATTTATAACGTAATGTGCGTGCCGACAATCGACACGAAGTTGGAAATCAAATCGAAACCTGAGATATCAAATACAAACCACTCAATTCAGTGAGTCACACATGCGAGATCTAACGGGGCTACATAATATAAAACCACCAAATTCAAGTAACTGTGGTCAAATAAAATTTGATCGTAATATTATAAATGTCAAATATTCTATACGTTTCAAAGCCCTAAGGTAGTTAACGTATTCTGTGACTATTTCCATATTATGCGAGTTATATTTGGAATCAACATGGTATAAATATGACCAGTTTGTTCGAGTTTGTCCAGTTATCTCCACACAACCCAGCCAGGCATCTATTTTTAGATTAGTTTAGTCATGCTTAAACCATTTAGATAGAGACATTGCGATGCGTTGCGTTGGCCGTTGCTTGAACGAATAAAAGATGAGAAATAATATCCTAAGGTTTAATATATTTAGCCTTCTATTCCAAAACGAGGATTAACAAAAAATTGGTTTACACCAACTAGAAACAATGTGAAATTATGATTTAAACATGGACTGACAAAGGCAAAAGAATAGGCCTTTGTCAGTCCACGTTCTTTTTTGTAATAAGAGGGTTTAGTTTTATTTTTGTTTCAGTCTAAAGTTGAAAGCTGATTCTGTTCGTCACTACAAAATAAATGTATTATAGTCATGGTTATTACGTCATCAATTTATCTTTAAGTCTTATTATCCTGTCTCAGTGGTCAGTATTGTTGGTGTTATTTACTACCAAGGTCAGTATTATTATGGCCTTTTTAAAGTGCATTAAAATAATATACGGTAGTTTTAGTACTTTCAGCGTTGTCGCAAGTTATTTCATTATTATGGTCATTTTACTAATAAGGCCATCTTGTACAGATTGTGATCTGCTTACTCATGTGGTAAATGTAATTATACTAGTAAAGTGATGTAAAGCTTGGTCTTTCTTGAATTTTCTGACACAGTTTATTTTCTATTGTGTTAGTAATATTGAGTGTCTAAAGTAAATGTGACGAGGTCTTTTGACGTGTAGCCTTGTATTTGCTGAATTTAATTACACATACATACTTACACATACATGCATACACATACACACCTTAGCTTTCTCCACGGTAAGCATTCGGTCTTAAGAAATCTCATGAGTTTCACGATCCTGCCAGCTACGAGTATAATCTGTCCTTTTTTTAAATTATTCTCAATTAGATCAGAGTATGTTCTTCAGGTGGACCCTAATCAACCTTTTCATCTACTTTCGTACTTATATGTATTATTCACTTACACATTTGCCATTATACATATTCTACTTGTCCTAGCTAGATATGTTGTTATTATTTCAAAACCTCTGTTTAATAGCGGTGGCAAAGTACATATTGTCCTGCATGGGAGATTCATGTAGGCTACCTACGTACAACATCTGCTTGGATTATGCCCAACGCTCTCTTTAAGGCATCAGCTAGACACGAAAACTTCATTATGAAGACATTACAAAGCACTCCCAAGTAAAGACATTGAAGGATTGCTTCACTTGCATTCAAACTTGTAGATGTTATTCAACTCGTGTACGCAGTATGAGAATATGCATGAATATCGAAGCATCATATAATGAACTTTGCTCGGGCGATTGCTCAGTACGCAATAATTACATATTATCGTCAGTTGTAGATTTATTAGAGGCCATAGCTGGCGGTCATTACTTTCCGTATCAGTAAATACTGAGAAAAGATTCATCGCTTCAATTTCAAACAATTTCTGATGCCTGATAACAGATATATTATAATTATATTTAAAATTTCTTAACGTGGGGTGCTTTTTAAGATATTCTCAAAATGATAAGCACTCTACTCATGTCTGTCAACAAAATATTTATATCTATTGACCCATGCACCCCACGATCTATTTAAAATGAAATACATTTTTTTTTATTTACACAATTATTAATTTATATTTATTGAAATATTTAACACTATTCTTGCTTTAAATTTATTAAAACTTATTTTCTATTTTTTTAGTTCGGTTTTCTATAAAAAGCGTGTTTTTTAGTTTTTTAAAGCTGTTATTTATTCGAATAATAACATTAATTATGTGATAAACTATCATGTAAACTAAATAAGATATTATTGACAGAAAATGAATCAAATAAATCATCAGACACAACTAAACAAAATTGCCACAAAGAATTTGGATAGGATCAAGATTCCTTTCTTATTTTCTTAACAGCAATCAAACTTAAACAACGTAATGTTATGCTTTGAAACAGACAGAAAACCGGTTGAGACACATCAAGTTCAAAATACTTACTAAAAGTGCGTTACACAAAAGTCACCTGTCAACATACTTCAAAAAGAACGTTCGTCACTAAAACATGAGGACAGAAGTGTATATTATAGTACAGACATAATAATACATAAGCTAATTTAATAAGTGCTTCTATATGCGGAACTTATATTACCCACAGATTATTTGAGCTGTTCTATATATCCCTACTGAGATATACCCACCGGTAGGGATACTTGGATTTTTTTTCCAATTGTCGCTACCGGTAGGAATATTTGAAATCTTTTCTTCCATGTATCCCTACTGTTCGAAGTATTGCTCAGTTGGAATTTTTACTTCCGTTTTTCCTTATCTATAGGGATAAAAAAACTTCGTTGAAATGTTTCTATTTTAAAAGTATGTTTTTATATTGAGGCAATGAATAAATTATTATTCATATTTTTTCTTTATGGTTATTAATGAGATGTTCCTGTATTACTCAGCGTCGCATTGTGCAACCTTGTCAATTACTTTACTCGCAGTGGAGCTCTTCTTTTTCATTTGGATTTATTTAGGTTCATCCATTTGATTCCCACGGGTGGAGGAAATAAAGGTGTACCCGGGCAGAGCCTCCCCATTTCCCGGGTAAGCGTAGGCTCAGTACCCAACTGAGAGGTTCGCAACTACGCTATGCTATCTACGCATCCACTGGTCACGCACCACAACACGGGATAGGGGTATTTTTATAGAGGTTTTCTTCCTCGCAGTCCAGGCGGCTAAGCGGGACTTCGCTTAGCCGCCTGGACTGCGACTCGCCCCGGTCGAAGCCGCGAGGCATTTCCACAGCACTCTTATCAGGATCACGATTTGCCAACGGTGGCAGGTAAAAGAGATCTGCTCTGCCTGCTCGGCAGTAGTGTGGGTGCACACCGAGCCCGTCGCTTGGGTTAACCGGAAGTCTGTGTTGACCACCTCTCCTCCTCCAAGATGTGCCAGAGGAGCAGTCAGCGTTGAATTTTTTTTATCCCTCTGCTGAGGTTTAAACGGAAATAAAATATTCAACTATCCCTCCTAGTGTGGATCAGTAGCGATATATGGAAGACCAGATTCCAAATATCGCTACTGGTAGCGACAATTGGAAAAAATCCAAGTATCCCTAACGGTGGGGATTTCTCAGTAGGAAAATAAAGAACAGCCCGATTTTTTAAATGTACTCGTCAATTTTACCTCATCCCGTCTGTTGGTCAGCTGTAAGTGAAGGCCACTATTAAAAATGCCAACATTACTACAATGGTGATCTTTAGCTTGACGGCCTTGTTAGATATTTTTTTCGTGTTCCGAAAGGAACCGGAATTTAGGAAGAAGGAACACATGTTTAGGTAAACTATTCCAAATCGTTATAGTGCCAAATAAAAGAGGTTAGTTTTTAGATACGAAATGTTTACAAAAATTCGCATTCGCAAAAAGAAACAAACTCCGTCATAGTAAATCTTCACTTTCTAAACTTAAAATTGGTACCTTAGACACATAAATTTTTACTTGTACTTACTAAAAAATTGTTTGTGTTTATTGTAGAGGGTATTTTAGAGAAGTTTCAAAGGTTTGGTAACACCATTAACATTCTTTGCCATAGTTTTGAAGCGACTTGCTCATTATTCAAGTTGTGAGTCAAGAAGACAACTTTACGTCGACGCAATGCGAACGGATATGAGATCATCTTGGACACGGTGTGCTAAAGAAATACAGGTCTTCATTTTGATCAGGTTCGTCACTTGCAAACGGCAGATATACAACATGGCGATTCCTGACTCGATACAACTGCACCTTACTTTTTGACTAATGATTCGCTTCCTTCATTTGGAAAACTACTGTGAAATGCGTTAAATAATTTAAGCTTTACGAACTCCTTGTCAAACGAACTGTAAATAAGTAATGTGCTCGTTACTAAATCTACTAGTACTAGTTTTAAATTGAATATCTTGAGGCCATGATTGGTAGCTTTCACATTTCGGAAATTCCCCGATTGCATTATATTGAAAATACTCTAAAGTCAGCGTGACCTTTTGTAATATGTATTGTACCCATATTTTCGAATAATGCCATCACAAAGTTGTGACAAAATTTCTGATAAATATACTTAGGGATTATAATTCAGTTCCTAAGAGTACAAAATATATGCGTTATGTTATGTTACATTCCTATATGCGGTTATTGATGTTGCACATATTAAACGTCTTAACCAGCTGGTTCTATTACAATAGGTCATATCACAGCTCTAATGCTGTAATTAGAAGCAGAAACAATTTCAATAGACTATAACATAGTGTTTAATAGTTTAAAATCAACAACAGTGTTCTTATCGTAACATCAGCCACACATTATCGTTTCTTTTGCGTTCTTTGTGAATCTAATCTAAATATTACTCTGTCGTCTCTCTACATCCCTATTCTATAATTGCTTCCCATATCGATGCCGAGGTTCTCTTAACGATGCAATGTTGCGTTATCATCAACAAAAGTTGCCGTAGCAACTAGCAACCGGTTTCCACCAGCCCCACCTAAATCAGTACAAGTATTTGTGCTTTACTACTCTTACAATGAAGAAATAATTAATGATCTTATCTGGATAACTTAGTGGACGTTTCAGGATTCATTTACTTTATTTTACCGATGGAAATAAATACGGTTTTAACGTGTGTATACATTTAAAAGCTGTTTATTTTTACAAGGGAACATTTCTTCAAAAGCTATAAATCTATTTTTTATTATTTTATGATGATCTTAAAACTACATTTGGCTTTGTATTAAGTATGTAATATAAGGGGATAAGCTTATTTCTGAATACGTTGCCAGTCTCCGTGCTGCTACTGAGCATAAGCTAAGCCTAGTGTAAGCATTGCCATGCAAATGCTTCTGTCTTGTGTTTGTTTATACAATTCACGAGCTTCTTCTGTTGTCATTTAACCTCTTAAGCAAGCCCATCGGTATCGGGTGGGTCTAATCTGCCCTTTTAACTCATCACTACATCCTTCTTCTAACCCAATTGCGCTCGTATATCTATCTGTATTCGTATTTTATTGACCAAGCATACTCCACACACACTACGCAATGATCTCTTTTCGATTATGTAATGCAATTTTATTTTCATTATTTTCTATATCTGTCACAACAATAAAATAGTAGTAACGTCGTATGAGAATATACCGTTTCTATCTTAATGATTTGTTAGACTACGAGCAATAAACTTCCTTATTTATGAAATGAATGTACCTACTCTCATAACATAATAATTAGGTCACAATTACTGAGGTGGAAAGATAATTTTGTAGGTACTTTAGTTAATCTTTTTTCAGTGCGTAGCTTCTAATTTTTGGTAATAATGGCATTATGGTAATCTAAAATAGTCATGCCTTGGTCAGGTACATTATTATAAACTTTGAGTATGCTTGTCCTGCATATTTAAGGATCTTGAGAATACCAAAGGAAAGAGAAATGGAAAATAACCTTTTTCATCCTTTTTCTCATTTTTGTTCCTACCTCCACACTACTCCACAGCAGTATGTTGCAAGCGATCAACCGGTTACTATCAAATTGGCAGTATGTTATTACCTTAATATTTACCATAGTTTTAAAGAGGTCAGGTAATTAAAGTCTGTTGCACTCACAATTTCCGTTTATTATTATAACTCAACACTTTTACATTCAATTTACTCTTCACTTATGAATCTTATGATCCTTCCCTTATATATTAATCGTCCGTACACTCCAATTTCTAAAACGCGAATCCCCGTCACACTGGCCGGTGGTCGTTTTTATAAATGTCGGTAGAACAGAAGTTGCGTCATATTTTATTAATATTTTAAAGAATTGTTCCTTCCGGCCAGTGCGACAATTGAATAAGTAACTATACTTTATTCTTATATTTTAATTATATTATTCTAATTATTATTTTAATATCATATGAATTTAAACAGTAACAACCGGAAGTAATATCATACATTTTAATAGTATTGTAAGTAAATTTATATAGAAGCTTACAGTCGGCCTTTCCTGGTGTTTTCACGTCTCGTGAATAAAGATAAATTAACTCAAGGAAATCAGGCCCAATAACTTATTCAATAATAATCGTCGAATACAATAATAAATTAATAATACTCAAACATTAATGCAAATATTTAGTTGTTTCGCTCTCACAACCACACTTGATCAACCAAATCGAGATACAGCTAATCAACTGAGTTAAATCAACAATTTCATAAATATATTGAACCATTGTGGCCTTATCATATCCACAGCTGATCCAGCCTGTCAGAATTAATCAACAATTACATAAATGTATTGAACCATTGTGGCCTCACTCATATCCACAGCTAGTCTAGTTTGTCAACATAATTATATCTGACACGCCGCATGATTATTGTGGCCTCATCATATCCACAGCTAATCCAGCTTGTCAGAATTAATCAACAATTACATATATATATTGAACCATTGTGGCCTCACTCATATCCACAGCTAGTCTAGTTTGTCAACATAATTATATCTGACACGCCGCATGATTATTGTGGCCTCATCATATCCACAGCTAATCCAGCTTGTCAGAATTAATCAACAATTACATATATATATTGAACCATTGTGGCCTCACTCATATCCACAGCTAGTCTAGTTTGTCAACATAATTATATCTGATCTGACACGCCACATGATTATTGTGGCCTCATCATATCCACAGCTAATCCGGCATGCCAGACTTAATCAACCATGAAATAAATATACTGAACCATTGTGGCCTCATTCATATCCACAGCTGGTCTAATTGCTTACAAATAATTATATATATAATCCTGTAATTAATATATAAATCAAAATCGCTATGTATGATGTATACAATATTAATAATTTCATATTTTCTCTTACTAATAATTACCTACTTAATTTGCATGCACAATATTTTCTTAATTTACATAACGATACAGATTATACAGCTTAAATAATATAGTCCAAGCAATCAAACATAGGTCATTCATTATTTTCTTCTTCAATATTTGATTCTGATTCATCGTCACTATTTCTATTAAACACTAACCAGGGATGAATTTTGTCAACTGAGAATATACCTGAAAAATTTCTGCTACCTTTACGCGATAATGGTGTATCAATAATTTTGTACCTATCGTTTTCTAAAACTTCTACTATCCTGTATGGACCACGAATTTTAGGAATTAGTTTTCGGCTACTTCCAGTTGAAGGAACCTCTCTTTCTACACGAACTAAATCTCCTACTTTATATACTACTTTCTTCCTACTTTTGTCATATCTAGCCTTTTGTTCCAGCTGCCTTTGTTCTATATGTTCAGTTATTTCTGCTCTAATTTCCTCAATACTTTTGTTTGACTCTGATGACTCTTCTTCTAAATTTAAATTAAGGATGGAATTTGACGTACCTACAGGGTTAACTCCAAAGAGACCTTGGACAGGTGTTTTACCAGTTCCCTTGTTTAAAGTATTGTTAAGTGCCCATTGAATCTCTGAAACACTTTCATCCCAGATATTTTCAGGCTTCCCATGATTGGTGGCCGATAAAGCCGTTAAAATTGTTCGATTATAGCGCTCTACCTGGCCATTGGCGCGAGGTGTGGCAACAGCATTCATGATATGTTTAACTCCCAAAGAATGTAAGTAGTTTTTGAATTCATGAGATGTAAACGAGGTTCCTCTATCCGATATCACTCTAATAGGAACGCCAAAAGTATGAAAGTAATTTTTCATAACAGCTATGGAATGTATAGACTTTGTGCTTTTTACAGGTACAAGAATAATAAATTTTGTGAAAGCTTCTACAATTACAAGAATGTAACAATTTTTCTTCCTACTACGAACAAACGGACCCAAATGGTCTATGTGTACTGTGTGAAAGGGGCGATCAGATTTTGGAATGGGGTGAAGTTCACCTGCTCTTTTACCTGCTGGTACTTTAGTGTATGCACATTCTAAGCACGACTGCACATACTTCTTTATAAATTTTCTCATTTTAGCAAACCAAAACTGAGACTTAATCTTGTTATATGTTTTATCGAACGCAAAATGCCCCAAATCATCATGATTGGACTTTAAAATCTGCCATCGAACCCCTTTTGGTACAACCCAACGTTCCCCTTCATTAGTTTTTCTATATAATAAACCCCTCTTAATGACAAAATTATTCTTAATCTCTACAATATTGTTTGTGTCATCGTTATTTAATATATTCATAATTCGCTGAACTTCGGGATCGTTTTGTTGTACGGTGATTACCCAATTTGTATCAACAACGTTTACTTCTAATGAAATGGGTTCGGTGATCAGCGGATTTCGACTAAGAGCGTCGACATGCGACATAGCTGTGCCAGGTTTGTATTGAATATTAAAGTCGTATTCCTGCATTACATTCCACCATCGGGCAACTCTAGGTAAAACATCCCTCTTTTCAAAAGTTGCTCTTAGGGAGTTGCAGTCAGTAACGATGGTAAAAGGTATACCTATAAGATACACTCTGAACCTATGCAGGGAGGCGACTACAGCTAATGTCTCTAAATCATACGATGAAAACAGACCTTCTTCTGGAGAAGTTTGTCTGCTATAATAAGCGACAGCATTAAATGGAAAATCTTTACTAGGCCTTTGTAAGAGAATCCCAGCAATACCTATTTTGGATGCATCGGTATGTAATTGAGTTTCATATGAGGAATTGTAGAATGCCAGGATAGGACGCTTTATTAGTTCTTTTTTTAAAGTTACAAAAGAATCCTCCTCAACCTGACTCCAGTGCCATTGAGCATCTTTTCTTAGCAAACTTGTAAGAGGTCTGGCGATAGCAGAGAACCCTCTTATAAATCTTCTAAAAAAACTAGCTAGACCTATAAACTGTCTTATTCTATGTTGGTCAGTTGGCCGTGGAAAGGCTTCAACTGCTTGTATTTTCGATCTACCAGGTCTAATACCATTTTCGCTAACTTCAAATCCCAGATAATCGATAGACTCCATCAAAAAATTACACTTTGATAATTTAAGCGTTAATCCAGAACGACGAAATAATTCAAAAATATCTTTTAGTGTTTTCAAGCCAGATTCTACAGTTTTAGATGGAATTATAATATCATCCATGTACGCGAAAGCTTCTTTGAACCTTGCATTGCCCAATATATTATTAATGGCTTTTTGAAAATTAGATGGTGCATTAACTAAACCAAAAGGCATACGATTGAATTCGTAATGCCCGTCTGGTGTGACAAATGCTGTCAAGTGTCTGGATGACTCTGACATTTGCAATTGATAGTACCCAGATGCCAGATCTAATGAAGTATAGTATTTAAACCCTGACAAACTATCTAACTGGTCATCTATTCTAGGAAGAGGATAATGTACCTTGATGGTTTTCTTATTTAAGGCTCGGTAATCAATGCATAAGCGATAATCACCCGTTTTCTTCTTTACTAGGATTATAGGTGATGCGTATTCAGAAGAAGATTGTCTAATAATCCCAGAATGTTCAAGCTCTTGGACCATTTCGCGAACTACTTCACGTTCCTTTAGAGGCATCCTATAGGGCCTATATACAACAGGAGTACTATCATTTAGTTTTATGTCCATCTCAGTTCCGATCATACAACCTAATTCTTTGGTTGAGAATGAGAAACAATCGCGATATTCATTTAGTAGATCGATTAATTTAACTACATCATTATCAGACATATTATTATTCATATTAACCATATTTGTCTCAATAATGCTGACATTGGACGAATCAGATTTTGTGATTCTATTTATTAGATGAGGTTTTATATCAACTAATGTAATGGCGCGAGATATCAAGACATCTTTATCAATCTCAACATCTTGATCATTTATAGTTTTTACTAATAGTTTTCCTTTACCTTCGGTTAATCTCGTGACAATTGGTATTATTTCATATCCCTTAAGGGGTCTCTGGCAAATACTAGAGTCTATAAATATATTTCCATCATAAATGGGATTGGAATAGACACAAACTTCTGTATAACCTTTAATAACTATGGGTTCGTTAGTGAATAACGATACGTTGTCTATATTTGTAACCTTCTGAGTAATGTATAATTTATCTACAGTTTTATATACTACAATGTGTTTTTGTTCTGTAAATGTCTGACCTATCATCAAAGGTACTTGCAAGTATTGGTCAGATACTATTAATACATTTACATGTGCTTTAGCCGAATCTACTTGAAGTTCAAGTGTACATTTACCCAAACAACCTACAACTGAATTTCCAAAACCTTTTAACACTGGTAAATCATCGTATGTAACAGTCTGAACTAATTGCTTAGCATTAGATTCTCGAATCATAGTACACTGACTGCCGAAATCTATGTAAGAGTCAATGGCTATCCCATTTAGTTTAGCTTTCTTAAAGAACTTAGAGTCACAATTGCCTTGTTCTGCTGATATTTGTAGAATTTTATTTTTCACCGCGGATTCCTGTTTACCATTACACTCATTACTTAAATGGCCAACCTTACGACAATTATCACATCGTTTGATTGCTTGCTTACATTTGTAGTATGAATGTCCTTCTTCACCACAGTTAAAACATTTGATGGTAGTATTATTGGTTTCATTGCTATTACCTTTAATAAACCTCGATCGCTTGTTGTCAGAATTGCTCGCGTGCGACTCATTAGATCGATGTGGCCCATTAAACCGTTCTGTGCGCCTAGAAACTTTCACGTTTCTAAGATACACAAGTAATTTATCAGGCTCGGTAAACTGAGCTGCTTCTGCACTTGTCCGTATTGATCTATCTTCAATACCAAATAGAATGCAATCGATAGCATTTTTACCGCTAATATTGCACCGATTCAAGAGTACCATTTTCTGGTAATAATACTCTTCGAAAGGTTCACCAAATCGAGCTTTGCACGCAAGCATTTCCGTCAACAATTGCCCATAATTTTCGTCGCTAGGGAAAGCCAGCCTTAATTTATCCTGCCATTCACTCCATGTAAAAAGTAAGCTTGGCAGACCTTGATACCATTTTTGTGCTAATCCGACTAATTTCGGAAGAGCATAATGTATTGTTTGTCTCTGAGACCAACTATAAATCTTTGCACATTCGTTAACTTTCGTAATCCACATGTCTATAGTCTGATTACGTTTGCTAGGGTCAAACTCTGGTATAACGTTCATGGCAGGATAACGATCGGCTCTCCCATCACTACGAAGTAATTGTACTAAATCTTTAAATATGTCTACGAAATTATTAGGCTCGGGTTGTGAGCTTACTTGTAGGGGTGGTACGCAAGTGTCACCTTCACTGGTCGATGCGCGTCGGCTTGAAGCACCAGCAGGTATAGTTGCAGTATCTGGTACATTCGTCTGTCGAGATACCATTCCGGGATCAGCAGCGGTACTATTCCGTGAAGTGCCTTGACTAGCAGTATTATCAACAGGGATGACAATCGGTGTGAGGTTTTTAGGAGATCTTGTTCGCCTAGACCTTTTATGATGGCGTAGTCTTCTTCGGGACCGAGAACCTTTATGCCGCGTCTTGGATCTTCTGGTTGATCTTTCAGAAGATGTTTGAGACTCACTGCTGCTTGTATCGTTTGAGTTTCCTCGGCGTCTACGTCTACCTCGTTCTTTCTCCATCACAATGTTAGAATTGTACACTGGAAACATATACAATACAACCAGTAACTGTTGTTTAAATACCTTCAAAATAAAATAGAAAAACTTTGGCAGTAGCCGTTAGCAATTTAAATTTAAAAAAAAAAAAATGTAACCAGTATTTCTGAATACTAATATCACAGTTATGGATAGCTAGTAGTTCCATTCATATTTTCTTTTCATTGAACTCTTACTTTTAAAATATGTATATGAGATCCGGCTAGGATTTAGAAGGATTAAAATGTAACAAACAAAGAGTTTGCACAAGCTGTTAACATAATTCAAAATATTAAATAATAAAAAAAAACATGTGAGGGTAAAAGCAAAGAAAGAGAAAAGCTAGTTATAACATTGGTGTTCATTATTATTTTCTAAAGTTTACGTAAAACAAAATTCACCGCAATAAAATCCGTTAAAAAAAAAGTAGCTTTATTTCAATTAGTGTTAATTATTATACTACTTATTATACTGCTTATACTATCAAAATTCAATACAACTAGATGACTTATTATAACTACCTGTTTTTAAATAATTATAGTTTTAAACTTTGATTAGGTTTAATCTGTGATTAAAATAAAACATTACCTTTCGTTGTGGACGTCCAGGTATGCTTCAAGGCAAGGAGCCTCGAAGTTATCCCACTTCTGACCTTTTAAAGAGGTCAGGTAATTAAAGTCTGTTGCACTCACAATTTCCGTTTATTATTATAACTCAACACTTTTACATTCAATTTACTCTTCACTTATGAATCTTATGATCCTTCCCTTATATATTAATCGTCCGTACACTCCAATTTCTAAAACGCGAATCCCCGTCACACTGGCCGGTGGTCGTTTTTATAAATGTCGGTAGAACAGAAGTTGCGTCATATTTTATTAATATTTTAAAGAATTGTTCCTTCCGGCCAGTGCGACAATTGAATAAGTAACTATACTTTATTCTTATATTTTAATTATATTATTCTAATTATTATTTTAATATCATATGAATTTAAACAGTAACAACCGGAAGTAATATCATACATTTTATTAGTATTGTAAGTAAATTTATATAGAAGCTTACAATAGTAATACCAAAAACTTGTATTTGCTATGGCATGATAATGTACATGAAAACTGATTAAATGATCATGACAATCTCAGTTCATACGTTTCTGATAACATGTTAACTTGTTTAAAGCGCTGAAAAGTGATAAATACTATAAATACGCATTAAGATATAAGTAGATTGTACAAAAATTGTACTTTTACTATTCGGAACATTTTCAGAACTTCTTTACATAATAAGGAATGTTTCTTCTAGTCTCTCATTTTTTCTTTAAAACTGTGGTGTGACAAGATGTCGTGCACATGCCGCTGGCCAGCAAATAGCCGAAATTTAACCGCAAAAATAATAAAAAAGATACTGGACTTTTGCTAGTTGCTTTATAAAGAACTAGCTGGGCCCCGCAGTTTCAGCGTAGTACTTGATTCTATCCGGATGGGTACGTCCACGGCCTTCTTTTTTTTTTTACTTATTACTCGGCTCCTAAGGATCGTAACGTGATATTAAATCATTAACTTACAGCCCATAATCTTACCCGAGAACTGGTCAATCTAATTAAAAAAGAATTGTTAAAATCGCGCATCCAGTTCTAGGGATTAACGCGTTCAAACATAGTTTGTTTGAACGCGTTAATAATCATCATAAGCTTTATTATTAGTACTTATAGATACATTGTACCGAACAAGCGTTTTAAAATACCTCTAGTTCGTTGCCTAGATTAGAAAAATACATTACGTGATATGTGTAGGTACGCATTCGTTTTTGAGTATCAATGTACGATAACGCGTATTTAAATAGATAATTTTATAAAGAATGGTTCATGGTGAGCGCCTTCTGAAGAGTTTTACTACCTCTAAAATGCTTGATCGTTATGTTAGGTAACTTTGCAGTTGATACATATGCCTTCTTCGTGTGTTAATTTTTCACTAACATTACCTAGTTCTAAAACCTGACACCTAGCCTGTATAGAAAACCAACAACGATGCACATTACTGAGTTTCGGTATTACTTATGTGGTATAGGTCTTGATACATACAGTATCGTATAGTTTGTTA
This sequence comes from Cybosia mesomella, assembly GCA_946251805.1. Taxonomy (NCBI): domain Eukaryota; kingdom Metazoa; phylum Arthropoda; class Insecta; order Lepidoptera; family Erebidae; genus Cybosia; species Cybosia mesomella. Next base: position 11,427,558 of record OX276406.1, read on the forward strand.
AAATCGCGTTAAAATCTTTGTGTCCCTTTTTTTATTTTTTCGTGCGGAAATCCCTTCGGATACCCCCCCGCCGGCTAGCGGGAGCGGTTATGTCGGGCTTGAATCGACTAAAACCGCACGCCATCTCGGGTCTACAGATGTACGCACGCCATGTAGGGTCTATGGGTGTAAGGTTGCCCATAGAGCATATCCCTCGCACCCCGACTGACCCTGGGCCATCTCCGGTTTCGAGATGGCCCCCTCGGGAGTCTTTGTGTCCCTATTATAAACTAGTGACTGAAAGATTCAGTGCCAGTACATCAAGCAATCGCTTCTATAAAAATCACAATAAAACCAAATTATGGAAAACGGCTGTGAAGTGCAAGCTTGGGATGCAACCGGGCGCTCGAAAGAAGTACCTAACACGTTATACATGTCATGGTTGGGCCTACAGAAACTCAGATGCCTGTCATTTGCCTTTATTTATGGCTATCAAGGGTTTGCTTCCGGGCTGTTTGGCCGTGGTCCATATGAAACTTATGTTCCAAACGTTTCGTCGATCACTGTGGTCGACATCTTCAGTGGTACGGGTCCGGGCGCCGACGAGTGCGTAGAACTCTCCTCGGCGGCGACTTCTCTGCTACTGATGTAGAGCCTGAAGATTTGTATACTTGTTATTGGTTATTGTCATTTGTTATTAGTGTAACATTTGAAGTAAATTTAGAAATTAGAAGAACGTTGAATTGATACTATATTCGAACTTAAACACCGAACGATATACTAACTCAACATGTGGTCGCATATAGTCGCCGATGGCAATCCGTCATACAAATCCAAGAACACTGTAACATTAACTGTCAAATTATCTTCAATTGAACCAAAATAAATTGATTTTAACTGAGGCAAACTCAGCTATCTGTCTAATTTTGGATCGTAATCTACTAATCGCTATATGCTTATCATTAGCTTTCATAAAAATCAAATCGACGAGTTACGGTAAGATAAGTCAATAGATTTTTTACTGTCATGGCTTCACTCGCCAACTACTATTTATTGTTCCAATTCATTCGGGCCGATAAAACAATGTTTTTTTGTCTAGATTTTTTATGAGTTGCTTATGTAGAATAAGGTCACCGGTTGTTATTATCTACTCGCTTATCAAAATGGATGAACGAAATATATTCCTATTCCTATTATTATCCTTGTCATCTATAAAAATCGATATTACTATGGAGTCTAAAACAGCTGGACCGATTTTGATGAAATTTTCAGGCAATCTTCATATCAGTCAAGCATTTAATCCTGTGAAGTTTGATACCGATCGCATCTTTGTTGTACACCAATGACAAACACAATTAACATAATATTATATACAAATTTCGGCATTATCGCTACAAGACATTCCTTACAAGTAACCTTTGGATGAACATTAATTCTAAATGGATCAAATAAAATATTGGGTGATTATTCGTGTAATAGAAAAAAAAAAGGAATGGGATAATTATGCAGGTACCTACTTGACGCATTAATAACAGTAACCCGTGCGAAGCTAGGGCGGATAACTAGTGCTTTTACAAAGTAAATTAAGCAGGTACCAACAATCTTGGCCGTTGAAGTTGACGCCAGCTACTCCAGAGGAGCAATCAATGATGCTTTTAGATTGACATGGTCATTTACATTAAAATTAGAATTATAAACGGGATATTTACCATGTTTAGTATCTTTTTCGAGAATCCGATATTTCGGCACTGTTACAAGTACCATGATCACGGATGTACTCCGTGATCCGTGATCATGGTACTTGTAACAGTGCCGAAATATCGGATTCTCGAAAAAGATACTAAACATGGTAAATATCCCGTTTATAATTCTAATTTTAATCAATGATGCGTCATCGCCCACGTTGCCCAGGGTGCACCAAACTTGGAGGTGATCCAACCAGTCGCACCCCCGTGTAGAAAGTACCTACGTATAAAAATAATTATGATTTAAAGGAAATGAATGTGGCACAAAATCCAATAAAAGTATAGTTACAATTTAAAACTACGTGGGTAAGTATTTATCCCATATCAAAATTAAAATTCCATCGCTGAGCTGGGTGGGAATAAAGTCACAGAGCTACAAACGCGAGATAATACGCTAACTTAAAATCAATAGATCCCATAAATCACATAGCTACAAGCGCGTGAAAACAAGCTAACTAAGAATGATTAGATCCCTTAAGACACAGAGCTAGAAGTGCGAGATGACACGCAAACTTATAATTATTAGATCCCTTAAGTCACTGAACTACAAGCGCGAGATGACACGCTACCTTAGAACCATTAGATCTCATAAATTACAGAGCGACAAGCGCGAGATAACAAGCTAACTTAGAATAATTACATCCCTTAAGTCACTGAGCTATATGCACGAGATGACACGGTAACTTAGAATGATTAGATCTCTCAAGACACAGAGCTACAAGCGCGAGATGACACGCTAATTTAGAATGATTAAATCTCTTAAGTCATAGAGCTACAACCGCGAGATGACACGGTAACTTAGAATTATTAAATTCCATAATTCACAGAACTACAAGTTTGAGATGACACGCTACCTTAGAACCATTAGATCTCATAAATTACAGAGCGACAAGCGCGAGATAACAAGCTAACTTAGAATAATTACATCCCTTAAAAGTCACTGAGCTATATGCGCGAGATGATACGCTAATTAGACTGATTAAATCTCTTAAATCACAAAGCTACAACCGCTAGATGACGTAAACTTAAAATGATTAGATCCCTTAGGACGTAGCTCTTGTCTCCATCTAGATAACAAGACTCTTAAGGAATAATTTTATTTATTACTTTTTAATTTAAACTTTATTAACAAACAAAAGTTAATCAGTGAATAAAATTTAAAATGCTTAATCTTTTCACTTTAACTACGCCACCGTGTATACTTACTGATACAGTGACTGCATTTTACTTGTATTCGTGTAGTTGCTGGCTGGGACTAAGCCCTGCGATAGCGAAGCAATAACGAGTACCTTATTCATTACGTTATCACCGCTTAAGTCACTCGACAAACGCAGCGATATCCAAAATATATTAAAAATAATACAGAAGGTTACAAAATGACCTAAGTACCTAACTGTATAAACTGTTGTTGTTAGTTTTATGAAAGCATTATTATCAAAGAAACGTTGAACGACACAAAGAATATTAGACATTATAATATATGTAGATGGTAGGTAGGTATGTCTAGTAATTTCAACTATTTGCTATAAGTTTGCAGTAGGTTTGTCATCTATACTATTATAAAATTGTAAATTGTTGGTGTCTGTACATTGGAGATGTTTAAAAAAAAACCTGGGTTACCCATGCAAAATGAACGATTCTATACACAAACATTTTTTTTGGGATTAAAATTAATTAACAATGTTGAGACATTTAAATAACGAAAAAACGTTCTGTATTTATAACCTTATCCATGCTAAAAATAACTATGAAAAATAGACCTTCGAATGTATTCATCCACGATAAATAATTCCAAGAGTATTATTACAGCCGGTTTATAAAATTAAAATATGCTATAATTTATTACAGCGCCATCTAGAGTGTAAACGGTAACTCGTATTAATGACATGGCTACTCGACGCTAGATGGCGCTAGTTAACTGTTCATTTATATTTTGTTACTAAGCTGTTTGCTGATATTGATTTCACTTACAGTGAGAGAATTACGTGATTAAGTTACACAAATAGGTATTAATTACTTTATAAAAATAATAAACTGAATAATTTTTACATAACTTCATGTTATGGTTCATATTTTCCTTTGAAAGATTACGGAGGAAAAGGTAATAATACTTCACCAATTGCCTTGTGGCTATTTATACTATGTATCGGGTAGAACTTTTTGCACTCTATTGAATAAACATTACCTAGCTAGTTATGAATTAAGGAGGAATCAGCGCACATCTAGCATTCCTGTTCAATTTAGAGCAAACTGGAAAAGTACCCCCGAAACCGAAGCTAAATGAACTCAACAAAGTAAGATAAGAACTTCATTAAGACTGCTATAAGGGTCAAAAAAGCGTTAATAATAGTATTTTAGTCACATCGGAAGTATCAACGTCCATCTGACTTTCATCATTATTATCATCACTGTGTTTGCATCTCAAGCTTGTGCTTAGGAGCCCGAGGTCCACTCTCCTACTCTTTCTCTTGACTTAACCTTTGAGGGAGTGACCGTAGTGTGAACTCGCAATCCCCAGAATAAAGCCTGTGCCAGAGCCTAGTCCGTCAATCAGCAGGTGTTCAGTGTGTCTGCAGGTGAGGATGGTTTGGGCTCCGAAGATCTTGATGGGGCTCAAAAACACCCAATACGTTTATTTATTTGTATCTCATAAATAAATATTTTAGTAGTAGTCACCAGAAACATTTATCGTGGCCCTGGAGCGCCTGAATTCGAAATTGAACCGTTTGATTTGATACAAAGTCGAGCCATGAGGCTTACCAATGATTCCATCGACAAACGGAGACGCATAATGACAGGATGACAGCTTTCGCTTCCTTTGATGTATTCTACCACTTTTATATTTGTTTTTGTTCTGAGAGGTGGAAGAGACGAAGACCGTGGTTACATTCTTACACGGTCTTACGGGTTACAGAGCCCTTGCACCTCACATTATAGGCAAGGGGCCCATAACATTGTACTTTCCTTTCGTTTATGCTCAAATTCTAGAATTCTCTTGCAATTATATAAAGATATTTTTACACGGTTGAGAAGGTGCGTGAATACTTTGGTTTTGCGAATATACATAGTCTAAGGACCGCTGACCGCTTTCGATTAGGCAAGGCAGTTATCACCTAAAGGTGAATATTAAAAGATAGTTGTTAGTTCTTTTAATGCACTTCGCACTAACTTCCGAACATCTCCAGACAACAAACCAAATTACTCCAAACAAAATGACTAAGATACTAATGATATCAAGTAAATAATAGATTATTGATCAACTTTTATTTTATCTATAATTTCCTTGGATTTTAAACTAGAATGTCAAGATTATCGTGCTCCCAATGACTTGAGATAACATTCATTACACAAATAAATCACTTGTGAAAAGTAGATACCTAATCACCATTAACAATAGTCATCGTGAAGTGAGCACTTGCGTGTCGTGTTTTCAACGTTTTATTAGTGGGCAGTGGCAGCGTTGATCTAGAAATAGTGTTGTTCAATTGCCATTTTTGCCGTATCGAGTAGGCGTTGTGTCCTTTGGACGGCTGACTCCTTCGCTTGCCTCCATATCTCGCGTCCCGGTGGCCGGTAGTTAGCCCGTGAATCCGACAACGTGCACTTGTTGCTGTCGCCTCTTCAATATAAATTTATTGTTCGCTAGTATCGTGAGTGCGTTCATCGGCCTGGAAAGCTTAAATTTGATTCGTCAAAATCGGTGTTGAGATAACGAAAGCGGCTTATCATTGGTTAAGGTGAAGGAGTTTAATTGTTATAGTAATTTGTGAGTGAAATAATAAATGTAGTTCAAAGGAATTTGTATAACAGTTTAACAGCGTATAAATTTTGGTAAGATTTATTTGGTTTTCTGTCTATCTTTTGTTATAAATGATAACTGTTCGAAATTTGAAGTCTTTGAAATGAAAGTGTTTTGACAGATTTTATTGCGATTTATTTTATCTTATTTAATTAAATACACTATTTCTGTTTTTTTTATGAAAACATTTTTTAAATTACTTACTCGTAAATACCCTAAATGAAGTGAATGTAATCCTATAAAAAAAAATTGTCGCAATTTTATTAAATTTAATTGACTAAGTAAATATTTTCCACAAGCACATACATTATCGCTGTATAGCCTCATAGCAACTAGGTGAATAGGTTTCTTCCTTACATAAATATCATCTTTAACAGTGAAATTTTGATTTAATTGATATAATGAACTTTTGAATTGGAATGAATATTAAAATTTACATGAATAATATCACAACAAAACACTTACTTAGTAATTAAAACATTAATATATCTATGTTTTCTAATAAGACAGTTAATTAACTTCCAGTAAATAGCTGGTATCAGTCGTTGGCGCTATAATCTATGTACATATATAGGTAATCAATCGAAGACTTTCTTTCACAAATCATGTTATTTCCAAGCGCACGTAGTTAATATTTTAGCCTAGTCAAGTCTAGCTATTATAATGAAGACTATCTATCCGAGTCTAGATCTTTTATTTCTGACCAATATAAACTTCTCAGGGACACTTATTTAAACGTCGCATTATGTCGAAGAATAATAGGTACGACTGGTTTGGGGTGCGATTGGTTGGATCACCTCCAAGTTTGGTGCACCCTGGGCAACGTGGGCGATGACGCATCATTGATTGCTCCTCTGGAGTAGCTGACGTCAACGGCTAAGAGTCTGACCAACCGGCCCTATTCAGCACCAGCTGACCCCATCGCACGAGGGGGTCGTGGTATGGTGGGCCTGCAAGGCCCGCGGGGGTCGCTCCAGGTACCCCTCTGCTGTTATCAGAGGGGACACTGCGAATGGCCAGGGTCAGTCGGAGTGCGACGGATATGCTCTATGGGTAACCTTACACCCCGGCGTCTGTAGACCCGAGACGGCGTGCGGTTTTAGTCGGTTCAAGCCCGACATAACCGCCCCCGCTGGCCGGCGGGGGGTATCCGAAGGGATTTCCGCACAAAAAAAAAGGTACGGCTGGTTTACTTCCTCTAGTTTAGTCTGTCTATTTTAGTGAATGAGTACTGTCTGTTCTATTTTTGTTTTGAGAAAGCCGAAAAGCGGATCCAGAAGGTGGAAGCCTCGTATGTCACCGGGATACACGCAAGAAGGAGGATGATGATGATGATTTTACTTTTATTTATCTAAATCTTGAAATATCTCTTCCAAACCAAATCTTGACCTCAAATCGTATCATTTAGTTTTTCTTGAAGTATTTTGGTTAGTAATTCTAGAAATGGAATTTTATTATGCATCGTTCCTGTCATTGTCTTGTAATTGAATAATTCTCAATATGTATAATTCTGATTGTTATCATATAAGTTCAGCCATCAAAGTATTTCTCACATTAAATTTTATAACAGTTACTAGCTGATGCCACAGGCTCCAGACCGGCGGAGGTCGATTATCTTTCATTGGTCATATCGCCGGTTCTACTCACCAGTTGCAATAATATACATGCATACGGCAGATTTCAATTCTGACCAAGACCTTTCTAATAGAATAAACTGCATCCAAATTCGTTCAGTAGTTTTTGCATCCATCGCGAACAAACCGACAAGAATTCCAAAAAAATAATATTTTTATGTTCAGAATCGTTCATCTAACATGACCATAGTATTTTTTCGAAATATCTCCAATGTGCAGACACAACAAATATTATATTTATGACTAATCTTAGGTCTACCGATTGTACGTATGATTGTATGATAATTAATTAAATCTAGACAACATTATTATCAGAATTGGAATTATTCTATCGTCACTATTATGATAATTGCAGATTATTGACACTTACCATATAGACATTCCTTTTGCAAAATTATCAATTTAATTTTCACTACGTTTTGAAGGTATTTGTGAAATATGTGCAGAATCCTACTAATATTATAAATGTGAAAGTTTGTGAAGATGTTTGAATGTTTGTTACTCAATCACCCTCAAACGGCGAAATTTGGTACAGGGATGGATTATAGTCTGGAATAACACAGGTTACTTTAAAGTTTTCCGGTTACCAAGGGATAGGTTCCCATGGGTAACGGGAACGGGAGAATTCTACGCTGGCAGTGCCGCGGCCATCAGCTAGATCTAAATAATGTTGGGATAACGTAAGTCGACCGCTTTTTCGAAGTTTACGATGAAGCAGTTTCTATGAAGATTAATCGACTGAAACCAAAGTGTGAATAGTCTCTCTGACCTATTCTCAGGAGTGGCGGGTAGTGGTGATTTTCATCCAGCAACTAAGAGTAGGGCTTAGACGCTGTTACTTTGCGACCTCGTTTGATTTTAATAAGTGCCTAATAATTAAGTGTATAATAATTATTTGAAACAATTTCTTACAATTATGGCAAAATATAATCATGCCGGGCCCCTTGCTGATAAGGGTTGTTAGTTAGCTGAGTGAACTTGACTTAGATTATGAACCTGATAGATCAGTTTTTATTAAAGACTAAGACAATTTTTTTTCTATAGGAGTAGTACAATCAATCACTTCACCTCAACCTGCCTCAAAAAAGGTGAAAAAAGAAACGAAGTATTACTCTATGCAAATTATACCAAAGTCACTTTCAGTTCCTGTGTTGTCATGAAAACAATATAGATGGCGTTAAAATACGATTTTATTTCGTGTATTTATCATATTTTTAATTATGCTATTCGAGGCGAAGACAAATCTAAAAAATCCAAAATTATGAAAACTAGCCGTTCTTGAGTTATAAGAAAGTTTTTACATTGGTTTCTACCCCTGTTTACCGCTTTGGGAGTTAATTTTCAAAAAATCCTTTTTCATCGAGACAAAAATATCCTACAAATTTCAACTCTCTAGGACCAGCGAACTGTGTTGCCGGCTCATATTAAGACACGGACAATATTATTTGTATAGTGAATTTACTACCTATCATCAGCATTGTGTATTACAGGCATTGTATTGTTGTATTACAACAATTGCAGGTTCTAAACTATTAAGTTTCATCCAAATCCTGTAATAGAAAAACAAAACATAGTTAAAATATTAGTAGTTTTAATGAATTGACAAAAAAAGAAAAGAAAAATACATAAATAAAATGAGTAATGACTCATTTTATTTGTTGTTTTGATAATGTATATACCTAATCATTATACATAATGATGTATAATGATTAGGTATATACATTATCAAAACAACAACTAGGACCACCTTAATAAAACTGTTAATAACAACCCAGGTAGTGTGCCATAATGGTGTGTGTTGTTTTTACCATACAATAATTATAAGGTCCAGAGAGAGATATTTGTGTTAATAAGGGATATAATAAGGGAATTTTGCGGAAAACACTTACACGCCTATTAAATACTGATTTGACACATTTGTAATTTTTATTTTGAGAAAGATTAGAGAGAATGACCAATCTGCGCAATTCGGGTTATGATAGGAACGAGACGTCGGGTCAGGTTAGGAAGAGGGTTACGTTCGGAACAAATATTACATTTTTTTTTTTCAAGTTTCTAACCTAACCCGCGATCGGGTTACGGGTCAGGTCCGGAATAATCGGTATTTTCGGTCCTCAATAGAATTGTCTATATACATACATTATGTATATATTTCAAGAACATTAATGTCACATCTAAAAGACAACCTTGAACTTCAAAATTCATGACGATGATTATGCAAACAGCTATCAATATTGATACTGTATTGGCTTCAATTATGTTGAGTTTTCGCTTCTTGAAATATAGTTGTCGACAGCGTACTTTGTCAAGTGATATCTTATCATTTTTATTAGAAAACTACCGCCCATTTATGGGGATTTCAACTTTAAAATTTGGTTTTTGTTCGCCCTCGGCAAAACCGTGCAACGGTTTTGGCTGTACGTTATCTCTATATCAGTCAGTCAGGACTTAGAGTTTTATAGTATAAGATTAACCTCACATCATTATTTATTTGCAGTCGGCGGAATATGTATGCTTTGTCCATTCCTCTCTGCTTGAAGTCATTCCAACTCATATCATCTTTCAGAAGGTCTCCTTATAAGTTTAGTATAGTATAACTATAGTAATTATTTCAGTCCTACCTTACAAGATTATGTTTATTTAATATTTTGTAATTATTTCATAATCAAGTGTCGCTCGATTGTGAACATCAAATTTCAGTTATTTTTAGTATGGTAATTCGAATAAACTTTACGATATGCCATTTTTCGTAATAAGTTGAAATGTACAAGATGAACATATGTCTATCCGAGGTTGTGTATACGAGTAATGTATCAGTATCACGAGGTTTCAATTACAACCAACTCGCTAAACGAACAGTCGGCATACGTCATCTGACTTCTGTAATATATAATTTACGAATATTGAACTCGAACATTGCCAATAGTATCCAAGAATCAGTTTAAACTGATTCTTAGTATTAGACTTTTTAGAAGGTAAACTAGAATGAGTCAAATTTCTAAGATATTGTATAACACATATTAGTAGGCTTCTTAAAGTGAATGTTATAGTGGACAACGCGCGCCTCAACACGGATAGAGGATTATTTTTCATTTTTTTATACCTCTTAGGTGGCAGACAACCACACGACCCACCTGATCGGAAGCGGATACCGTGGGACGTGTGCAACACCATTTTAATTATAGGTTAGAAGGTTGGTTGGTCGCCAAAACCCTTCGTAGGTTACTTGTGATAATGCATGAAGAAATAGAAGCCCCGCCAAGCGGGACTCTGTCGACATCGCTCATTAATTCTCTTATCTAATCTAATACCTTTAAATGAGCAATTTTTGTACATATGCACCTTTATACATATAATCTGTATCTCGGAAACGGCTCCAACGATTTTCATGAAATTTAGTATGCTGGGGGTTTGGGGGGCGATAAATCGATCTATCTTGGTTTAAATTTTAGAAAACGTCGAAAAAGTATACCTGACAAGCCCGGGTCATCCAGGTACTTATTCATAAGATAGAAAACTATCTATACTAGAGATCTGAGTAGAGAAAGCATTTAAATTATGAAATCTTGAATACTGCACCGTAAACAATACCCAAATCCAGATCGTTCGCAACTCTAATTTAATTAATGCTTGTAAACCCTCCCGCAGATCGGAAGTTCTGAATACTGGAAGGGTTTCCATATACGTGGTCACGCCTCACTGTCTTAGTCTAATCATATACGCGGCGTTTAGTCTGCATCATTCCACAATGGTACCCATGTCACTGAAGATAGATAAATAATTCTAATGATTTTTGTTTAAAAAGACAAATCACGCATGGAAGTTTTATTCGCTGCCGTTGCATGAATATAACTTACAGTCTGTTCCGTGTTTACGGTGCCCAAACCGACCTTTACGGTTTTCAAACTTCAGGGACTACACAAGTGATAATTATTTAATACTTGACTTTCGGAATGATTTTATTTTTTATAATATCTTACCTCCACATGACGTATTAAATATTTTTATAACCAGTGCATTTTAAAGCAGGTTATCATATTAAAGCCACGCCCTTTGGATTTAACCGGTGCGATGCCGACACCTCAATGAATGAAATCTGTCAATCAACACTTGCGACCTTTTACATGAAATACGATACAGAATACGAAACAGGTACTTGTTTTACCAAAATTTATAACTTACTTTAAAACAATATTATTTTAAGCCATGCAGTATCTTTTCTTAAAAATCTTGTAACTTTTTAACGATAACCGTATTTATTTTATGCCTTCATCGATATAATACTTAATATTTATGATATTTACATCAGTTGGTTCTGAAAATGATTTTTAAAAGATATGGCAATCCTTATAAAAATAAATATATACCGAATTTTTCAAGGTTTGAGAAAAGTTTTACTCAAAAAAACTTTGCTAGGATCTAGTACAGTAAAATTTTTGTTGCTGGAGTTGTGTGATATTTAATGAATAGGGTGCATGTAACACCCTACATACAAAAATTTTTTGGTCCTAACACAAAGTGCATACTTATTGTTTGTGAATGTGAAATCACTCGATTGCGACAGCGATAATTGAATCGCTACGCCACACACTGGGGTCTCTTCATACAAAGTAATTCTCAAAAGTTCCAACATGATGAACACGCTATAAAATGTTCATTTCCATTGAAATAATAGTCAAAAATATTTCGTCTTCCGAAGCATCAGATTCATTAGAAAAGGTCACTTCTTCTTTTAAATGCATATCTGTAACTTCAGGATTAAATGGTTTTCTTTCAACTACTTACAAAGGTCTGAAATGTGTTATAACATGGTCACACGAAATAAACAGATGATGAAATATATCTAAGTATGTAGTTTTGAAGTTTATCGTGAGAAGCGCTCAATATATTTTTTTACCGACTTCAAACAATGAGGAAGATCAAAATTCGAGAAAAAAATGTTGCGTCTTGTTCAGCGTATTTTTACGAATTGTCAATTGATTTTTGATGTTTCTTTTTTTTTGGAAGACTATTATATTGCGGTTGACAGATTGGTGAAGATATGATGAAGAACTCTTCAATAAGTTTACATTAGTTGATAACAAAACATTACGCCCGCATGCTTTGAAGGGAAAGCATTATGTTTACATTTATTTAAAACCCTGGTACACCTTCGCCTCACTTTCACCTATTATGTTCAATTTTCATATTCTTAGAATTCATAAAAAACATTCCATCCCATATAATAGACAATAATCTAAAAGTACTAAACGTAAAGGTTCGCTACTTGAATTATTTATTTATGACGAGTACTGGCAGAAATTAAAAAAAATATTGACTGAAACTCACGTATGCTATCGGTTAATCAACGATTTGCGTCTATAGTCAACTTTGAGCTGACACAATGGACAGCAGATAGCAGTTACTGATTCAGCACATATGTTCATAAGATGTGATACATTCTTAAGCCTACACTTACATAGTTTTTTTTATAACGGCTACAAATTAAAAAATATAAAAATACTACCCTTAAAAATCGAGTTTTGAGTCGAATCGAGTTACGCTGTAATGTGGCATGAGCGGGTCCCAGTGTGCGCAGCCCACGCTGGCTGTCATTTTTTTAGTACATAACTAGCTCACACGGCAATCTTCGTTCCACCTCAGAATGTTTCCTTATCAGCTAAATTAATTTCGTGAATGTCTCATATTTTTAGGTATCGCTATTATCGTTATTATTCTTATTGCTAGTATAGACATAGTATCCCGAGGGGGCCATCTCAAAACCATAGATGGCCCATTGTCAGTCGGGGTTCAAGGGAATTTTGATCGAGTCCGACATAACCACCCCAGTTACACAAAACCAGCCGTTTTAAGTAGTAGTAATTGGGGAATTTCCGCAAAAAAACACAAAGTGACACAACATAGGCGGAGACAAATCTAAAAACCAAAAATAATGGAAATTGGTCGAGTTTTAAAGGGTATCACTAATCCAACTTTGGTTTATGTAATAGATTAATCAATATAACATAATTAAGTAGTTTAGGTGTAGTAAGAAGAGTGACGTCGGTTATGATTTGAGTACGATTAACTGGATACATTGATGATCGACGAAGACCACAAACAATCTTATGACTCCCTCACAAGATTGCTATGGTTTAAAAGTAGACCAACATTTGAGACGGGTGAATAGCAGTGCTAAATAAATCTGCTCTTTTCTTGTACATTGATAGTGATGACTGACTGGTCTAATCTGCCCAATCCCATTTGAATTCCCATTCATTTGCTTGTGTTTTTATTCTCTTGCACAATGACAAAGTTATTTTTGCCTTCGGAAAATATGGTGTCCATAACTCATTGCGTACAAAATCTAAACCTCACACTTGCGACTTCTTTGTATTTCCAAAAATCAAAATTTTTATTAAAGGTAAACATGTAACAGTGGCTAAATGGTTTAATAGGAAAAAAAACTGTTTAAAAAAAGAAGAAAATCAATAAAAAACTTTTTAACAGATTTGCAAAGTTACGCAAGACGTAGGCATAGTAATGTATACTCAGTAACAAAATTTTATCGTGACGTGTAACGTGCAACATGGAAAAATACATGAGATAAAAATGAATATCTGCTTATCCTGAAGACATCAGAAATCTAGTACCAACTGAAAAACGAAGTCAGCGACGAAGACATAATCAGAATCCCTCAAGATAAAAACATTTGTCATGATGTCTCGCAGACATAACTATTAATATATGTAATGTAATATACTTTTATTTATAAAAAGTGCGGTAATTATTGGACACAATAGCGAATGGACATCTATAATATAATTTAACAGGTATTTAAATAAGAATAACTTAATAAATAATTAATTTTCAAATCATTGAATTTTCCTGTGTTCTTGTTGAGAATTACAAAATAAGTGGCTTGGAAGTGTGTTTTTTTTACCACGCTTTTTTTCAAATAAAACACTTTTTTTAATTACACTATTAGTAATTTATATTTATTGAAATTTTAACACTATTCTTAATTTAAATTTATTAAAACTTATTTTCTGTTTTTTTAGTTCGGTTTTCTTTTAAAAAGCGTGTTTTTTAGTTTTTCTAAACTATTATTTATTTCGTACTTTTTAGTTTTGTTTATTCATAAATAAATTAACACGCTGCTGTTGCCACCTATTTCAGAGTTTATAATGTGATATTATTCGCTACTACGTGAAACAAAGTTGACGGGATAGTTGGCGCTGTTATCAATTATTTACAGAGCTGTCAGTAAATATTTCGCGAATTCATTAGTTTAAATTATTTAGCAAATTGAAAAATGGAATAATTTTATCAAATTAGTGTATTGTCATCGGTCCTCGATAAATCTACAAAGTTTGAACGAAATCTGGCCGTTTAAAGTGGGTCAAAATCACGCCCAAAGGAGTCAGTTACAAACAAACATACAAACAAACATACAGGTGAAGCTAATAATAAATTAAAAAAGCGTATAAAAATAAAACATTAGATAAAACTATAGCTTAGATAAAGAAATAACGGTTTATTGTTTGTGACAACAGTGACATTAGACATTTGACTGGCCTCTTCGTGTACATAATAAACATATACCTTTAAAAAGTCCCCTTTAACTAAAGAGATCCGATTCTCAGCACTCCATGGATTCACCGTACGGTCGCCGGGTCCATAGCGTGGTACAGAGAGGAACACCATGACGGCGACTGGGACTTGCGACCCAGATGTAGGTTTAGGGTGGCCACCTGTGATGCATCAGCGCTCACCTCCACCGTCAGTAGTGTTAACACCTATCCAAATTTGGTAAGATCCTAACAATGCCGCTTTTGATATACGTTTTAGTAAAGAGCTTACTGAAGCTCTTGGCAATCCGAGGTCTTTAAGTAAGTTGTACAGGGATTTAGCTGGAATTCCCCTTGCTCCTACTTCTACGGCGTAGAGTTTAACCACGTAGCCGTTTTTGGCTAACTCGTTAGTCAAATCAAAGTATTTGTTTGTCTTTATAGCGTGGTCTTTAGGTATATTGGTTTCCCACGGTACTGTGAGTTCTACAAGTACTGCACGCTTATGCGATCGTGAAAAAAGGAATATGTCGGGTCTGGATGAGAGGCACAGACATCCTCCGGTATCCTATAGTGCTTCTCATACGTGTCTACGAGTATTGTCCAGTCAACGGCAGCTATCAAAATTGAATATGGCTTTTGAGGTGATTTCTTTGAGCAGCCTTCCTTTACAAACGCAATGTCATTTCTTTGGTTTGTGGTTAATCCTTTTTTCGCTCTAGCTACCGCCAAACTTACAGCCTCACATATGATTTCTAATACCTTATCATGACGGCGCCGGCGCGAGTAATGACCCTGGTCTAATAGCGTCTTACAACCCACTAGTAGGTGCCTAGCCGTACCAGTTGCTTCACCACATGAGTTACATGTTTTATCTGTGGCTTTTCCCCATCTGACCAGATTGCTTTGGTCGGGGAGGGTCAACTGGAATCCATTTAGGTAAAATTTAAGTAAGGCCGGTGACCAGTCGTATATTATGGTACGCCATTTTAAGGCTATGGGAATACAAAATTCACCTAGGGTCAACCATTCGATTTGCATTTCTAGGTTCATTGCGTGCACCTTATAGGTGTTGTTTTCGTCTGCTTGAAGAAAAGATATTGTTATTTCTTTATCTGTTTGTCTCTGAATATTACCTAGACCTACTCTACCAGTCTGCGAGCCTATCATGAATTTTTTATGGAACTGGAGGCGTGATTCGAGCTCCGATGCATTTTTATCTTTTGGAAGGACTTTTACTATTTCGTCTTTAGATTTCGATAAGACGTGCATTTTAGTTACTCTTAGGTGTTTATAGAGTTCTGATGGCTTCTTAAGCGTCATTCCAAAATTATTCGCGGATCTATATAGTGCCGACGGGTCGGCCGACTGAGCTAGCCCTAGCCACGACTTCAGTGTCTTCGTGACACTCGCATCTAGTTTTTTGAGGAGACTCTGGTTTATATCATATATAAGAAACGGCCAGTTAAGACGCGAGGTTAAATAATTGTCATAGATCCAAGCTTTTTTAACATTACTTATTGGTTGTTGGTCTACCTTTTTTATATCGATAATGAAACTATCAATTAATTCGTCCAAAGCTGGAGTGCAACCTCTGTTGTCAATCTTTCTTCCGAGGAATTTAAAAGGCACGGTTTCAGATATAGTTGAAACGTTTTCCCCGCCTATACTAAGCCCTGGGTCATATGAAGTATACCTGGTACCCCGCCTACCCAGACATAGACAGTAGCATTTGCTAGGTTTTGTTCTCATTCCATCTGTCCATGTACAGTAATCGTCTACTCTACGCAGTAGGTCCTGGGAAGCTTGGGAAACTGGGAGTACTAAACATTGCTCAACCTACTCATCGATCGCAGCTTATTATTAGTCACAATGTTATTTTGTATTATAAATGACCTATTGGTACTTTATTAGGAAGAAAAAGCATCTTATCCTACTTCCTACTAATATTATTAATGTGAAAGTTTGTGAAGATATTTGAATGTTTGTTACTCAATCAGCCCGGACGGCTGAACGGATCTGGCTGAAATTTGGAACAGGGATATATTATAGTAATAATGGAATAATATAATAATTATCTAAAAAAAGGCTACTTTTTATCCATGGAACAGGTACCAATGGGTTTCGGGAATGGGATCAGAATATCACGGGGACGAAACGCGGCCGACAGCTAGTAACTGACTAAATGTTTTTACACGGTTATGGTTTTGTGTGTATATAGTCTTTTGACCGTATTTTTTTTAAATAAGATCGGCAGACTAATAATATTTATCATTGTCACCCCAGATTTTTCTATTTTTACGAACAATAAGAATCTTATTTTGTATAGTGACGCAAATAATTGAAATAATTAACCCATTTATTTCTCTCAACTCATTAAAATACCTCTTCAGTTCATTTAGCTAGAATGAACTTTGCGTTTCACAGATAAAATAAATATCTTCATATCTTATTGGCATCGTAGATGTTATATTTTTAGTTAAAATGTATTCAGAACAAATTATCGATGAAGTGACCAAACTTCAAAATAAATATAGAATGACAATGATTCTTGCGATGCCGGGGTATTATACAGTATCGTTATTTTCAAGGTAACATTTTATAAAATCAGTTACGAAGTATGCAACAAGTTTTACGCGAAACAAACGTATAAAATGTACCGTTGAGTGCCACTAATCTGGAGATGAAGTATTTCTTGTTATTATTGAATGCACTGGCCACTTATGTAGAAGGAGTTTATTATGTTTGATGACAAATCTTGGTAATTAAATTGCGTTTGTTTACAGGACCTGTACTTAAGATAAAAATAAACTATTTATGTGTAAGAAACCATATTTTTAATTATTTATAGAGTTTCTATGGTTCTTGGAAAAGTTTCAAAACTGTTATATTGTCAATTTACATTTTCTAATGAAGCTGCTAAATTAAATACACATGATTTTCTCTTTACTAGTAGTCATTAATCAGTGTATTTCTGTAAAAAAAAGTGATTACGCAATTTTTTTTTTCAGTAAAAGATGCATAAATACCTTGGACAGTGAGCTTGGCGAATCGTGGGTGTGTAATACACCTTTGCCTACCCCTTCGGGGATACAGGCGTGAAGTTATGTTAAGTAATGTGAGCTCCAAAAAAAAAAGGTTTCATTAGCAACACAGATTTGTAAATAACATTCGCTCACATGATAAAAAGTTAAATACTTTTTTATAAATTGATAAAAAATATTTAACCAACGTTTTAAAATCGGAAGTAAAATAAGTCTATATATTTTGCCCGCCTTGCACGTGATTTGTACAACGTGGTTGTACAAGCGCGGGACTGCCGGTTGTACGTTCATTGTAGTTGTACGTGACCTCTTTTGTGAACTCACTTGCGATAGTTCCGATTGTCATGTACCTAAATCTAATCGTTCAACTGTAACGGCCATCACGGGCGACACGAAACAAGTTAAACATTTGTTCCGTCGGGTGCTTCCGCTTTGCCCAATAGGTGTTTGTAGTTACTTCTTAAATAGCTAGATAGTTTTTAAGTGTTTAATACTGTTGCTGATATGTTGGGTGTATAGGACTAAACTTTTCGAGATCTAAACCTACTTCACCTGGAAGCTGGTACATGTTTTAGATTAGCGGACGAGGCTCTGCCACAGGCTTTCCTCTCAGCGTTGGGCGTCAGACAGCAGTCGCTCCCGCAAAAACCAAACTAAACTAATAATGGAGGGGTAGTAGAGCGGACCGCAGGCTCCAAAGTGCAAGCTTTGGATGCAACCGAAATTGATGCTCAGTTGATGGTGAATACAGTTGCTGATCACAAAGTCGCAGTCAATTAGCAATACTGGTTACAATTTTTATTTTTACAGTGGGATTGTGGTCGCAGCACTAGTTGGACCGGTGGGTGTCACGCGGTGCTGCGACGACAGTCCTTTTTTGATGAGGCCGTCAAGCTGCGTGCCACCTTTGTTAACATGGTACGAGTATGTATTGGTGACCCTCTTTCCTGAGACTTTACCTTCAGCTTGCCATCAGGCGAGTTGAAGTCAAATTGACATGTCCTATACAATAAAAAAATAAAAATAATAAAGAACGACTGATAATTCTGGATGGTTCTTTCATTCGAATTATCAGCACATACCTACATCCCGGTGAACTTTTTTGATATAATGTACTTTATGGTGTAGATACAATAAAGTAAGTATTATGGCAAATAAATTGAAGTCTAAAAATTGTACGCATGCAAAGTATAAAAATTAAAAACTGTAAATTAATATTCTCGAGCATTAAGATGTTAAAACATATCGGTTGAGTTTCGAAGTGATTAAATGTAACGAGTAGTAGCCAGATGTAGTTAAATCATGTATTGTTGAATTACGAGCAACTGTCACTATATCATTGTGTGCTATGCACCCATTGTGTTAAAATTGACGTTTGGCCTAAATAACAATGATAAATGTGCTCGATTTACAACACGATCGCTTAGGTCTTCAATACCTATGTATGCATGCAGGACTGTAATACCGTTAATAAATTATTTTCAGTTAATAATATTGTAATTACAGGCAACGGGTCTTATTGACGTATTTATTTTATTAATTTATCGGTATTATATATTTATCAGTAGATTTATGCTTGGTTGTACCTAATTGGTTAGATTATGTTAAATTGCAGTTAACTGATGCAATATTTACTTAACTATAAATATTAAATAATAACAATAAAATACATGTTTTTATCGTTTTTCAATCGTACTTAACGGTATGCAGTTAGTCTATCTAAGTTAAATTTGACATTTACCTTTATTTCCTTATGCTTTTATTGACTTGACTGTAATGTTTAAAAAAGAACATTGGCCGTGTTTTTGATACACCCTGTTGTTTTAATGATGGAATAGATTATGAATTTATGATAGATGAGGTATCATTAAAGTCACAAACTGACAAGATGTCTGCTACACACCAAGATAGTGTGAGATTATCTCGTCGAACACGCGCTTTCCATATTCTGTCAGTGTTCCATGGTCAAAACGTCTCAAAACCAGATCACCTACAAGATAATCGTATTTACAACATTAGTTGTGTGTATATTCGATTCTCAGTTCGATATCAATGAGTATACCGATATAATCGGACGTGTTACCCGCATATCGTGTCGTAATTTTAAGATGTACGCTATTGATATGTGTAAATGCGTATATCTATATACCTACATGCAAATGCACATTTTATGTTAAACCGCATAGTTTTTACTCATTATGGGGACAATTCTGTAGACAGCTGTAGATAGTGAGCAGTTATGAGTAGAGTTTTACAGTAACAAGCACTTGCTCCCTTGTGATAGTTGTGAGATGTCAACAATGTGAATTCTGTGTGAATAACTTCCATTCGGTAGGGTTATCACGCAGACGAATTATATATAGGTGATCCATTAGTTATTTTAAGAAAATAACCGTATGGAAAATAGTTGTTTTTTTTTGTAAGAATATTATTACTAGTATTCCTCCTAACCCCTCCAGGTAAGCTAAATTGCTTGTGTTAAGGCCCTGTCTGGACGCAAGCTACCATAATTATGCTTATTTTTTGTTTCTAAGATTATTTCTCTCTCTCTCTAAGATTACTGATGCTAGACAGTTGTTTTTTTTATATATACAGCTAATTATCTACTGTTCACGCACATCCAAAAACATTTTGGATAAATAGAGCAGTTTCTTGTTAAAAAAATTGCAAAGAAACACTCTTTGAAATAAATTTTTCGTTTCAATTATCTCAATATTTTTAGCGATGACATATATATTTTTTGTTACAAATATAAAGAAAATTTAATGAACTAGTGGGATATCTACAAATTAACATCCTCAAATCCGTCATATTTTTTAAATGATTTATTTATCTGTTTGATTTGTTTGATTTGTTTGGCGGCAAACGGATAAATAAATCATTTAAAAAATATGACGGATTTGAGGATGTTAATTTGTAGATATCCCACTAGTTCATTAAATTTTCTTTATATTTGTAACAAAAAATATATATGTCATCGCTAAAAATATTGAGATAATTGAAACGAAAAATTTATTTCAAAGAGTGTTTCTTTGCAATTTTTTTAACAAGAAACTGCTCTATTTATCCAAAATGTTTTTGGATGTGCGTGAACAGTAGATAATTAGCTGTATATATAAAAAAATCAACTGTCTAGCATCAGTACTCTTATAGAGAGAGAGAAATAATCGTAGAAACAAAAAATAAGCATAATTATGGTAGCTTGCGTCCAGACAGGGCCTTAAGAGGCCAGGATTTGAACCCGGAACCTCTCGCTCGTAAGGCCAACTCCTTAACCACTAAGCTAAACGACGTTTAGCTTGATTGCCATTACCCTACGTTTAATTAATTAATAGTTGAATGTAGTAGGGTCAATCGTTGACCCACTGCAGTGATAAATGCACCGTTTATACAATCTTGCGTGTTCAAGTTAAGTAATTATGAATAACTACTAAACGTTGTTCAGCTGTTTTACATAACGGAGTTGTTTTATCAAATAAATAGCGGTTTTGTAAAATAGTTTATAAGGCAATCCATCTGCGACATTTCTGGTGCGGTATGAATTCATAGTAGTACGTGGCAGTCCCATAGGGTGTATTAATCGAAGCAACCTGATCTGCAAGCCAGTACACCTACTGATAGATCGACGAAACTCTGGCGCAGAGTTTCCTCTTGTGGTTAAGAGCTCAGATAGCAGTCGCTACCGTAAAAACCAAGACAAACCGAAATTGGAAGAGTAGAAAAGCGGACCCCGGGTCATAAAGTGCAAGCTTTTGTTGGATGCAATCAGAAATTAGTGCTCAGATGGAGATAAGGTGATAGTGCCTGTTTTAAACAGGATGAATGGGTCCGTCCGACTGAAGAAGTAATCTCACTTATTGTTGACATTAAATAGCAATATATGACAATGGTAACCGCTTATCGTGAGGTAGACTGCATGCTAATATGTTACCTCAGTGGTTGAAAAAATAGTGCTGGTAATTCCCTGGTGTGGAGGGTTGCCACAGATCTTTAAAGAGCATAACTAACGGGTCACAGGTAAAGCGCTTGTATCTCGTGCGCGCTTCTAAAGATAGGAGGAGGTTTTTGATGACATAACTGCTTCAGCTTGTCATTGATGAAGTTGTAGCCGAAGGTTTCTTCACGACGAAATAAATATTATCTAGTAAATAACAGTTTAGTGCAACAGTGTAACAGTGCCTACATTTAATAAATCAGAAGTACATTACATTGGAGTACTGCAGATTATTAAATCAGGATCCTGTATACTTAAATATACGTTAGGTCAATTTTATTTTACATTAAGATCGATAACAATAACCATGCAACTGTAAAGTTTATAGTTCAGTAGTACTATTCTGTAATATACAAATTCGATGTCGATTCTCACTCAGATGAAGAGTTCACTTCGGGATTGTTTGGGGAGGTCGCTATTTTTTTTATACCACTAAAGTGGCAGACAAGCACACGGCCCAACTGATGGGAAGCGGTTACCGCGGCCTATGCACGTGTGCAACACCAGTGGCGTCACACTCGCGTTGCCGTCCCTGTAAAGGAAAGGGGATGGGAAAGGAGTTTGGGAGGGGATGGGCAAGGAGTTTGGGAGGGGATGGGAAAGGAGTTTGGGAGGGGATGGGAAAGGAGTTTGAGCTCCGGCACTCTCACTCACTAAACGGAACGCAACAGTTCAAATACTTGGCGTCGATATTCTGTGAGAGGGTGGTGCTTCCCCGGTCGAGTCGCCCATTCATGCAAAGGCCAAAATGACTGTTGCTTGACTCTACCACTCTTATTCCTATCAGCGCACTATTGCCCAATCCAGTCGGTCGAAGCCAATAAATTGGGCAATAGCGCGCTGGTAGCATAAGCTATTATAAAATATTATAAGCTATTAATAGCCGTCATACATTAGCATGTGTTATCGAAACACCTAAGAAAACATCACAAAAGCATGTAACAATTAATCAGACTCAAATTAAAAGTAATTTGACTACTCGACAGACTAAAAGAACTGATTAATTCATTACTCGATTTGCTGTGAGCGATCAGTCAAAATATTAATGGATTCATCAAACCATAATCGAATCATAAATCTTCGTCTTATGAATATTGATTAAACATCAATGAGGTAATGTATGAAATACAATGTCATGTTTGGACGCTTTGACTTTCGAATAGTGAGTTGTGACTATTATTTCTGTCCAAAATTTACTATGTAGATATATCAATATACTAGAAGATAGCACTTGATTAAAGAACTCAAAACAAACAACAACTAAAAATAGAAGATAAAATTAACGAACATATTTTAGTAGGTGTATCACTATCACTACATATTTTAAAACAAAGTGCTCCGCTGAGTCTGTCTGTCTCTCTGTTCGCGATGAACTCAAAACTACTGCACCGATTTTCATGCTGTTTTCCCAATGGATAAAGTGGTTCTCGAGGAAGATTTTAGTGTATAACTTGTTAAGTTTTTGTATACATTGGCTTAAATATTATGATATTTTTTGTAAGTGTCGGAAAAAAATTAGCCATCTTTCGCTTTCAACGAAAACGCTGCCTAAATCCTTTGAGATATAACCAAATGACGTATGATGGAATTGTGTATCTTATCACTGTCATACTGAATTTCAAAGTTCAAAATAGCGATGAACTGTACTGTCCTAAAGTACCAAAACGCGACTCACGGTAGTGCGAAAGTGCGCCACATCGAATGTGGAATACTTTCGCACTACCGTGCTTCGCGGTGGAAAACATTCGAAATTATGGGTGTCGATGTGGCGCACTTTCGCACTACCGTGAGTCGCGTTTCGGTACTTTAGGGCTTACAGTTCATCGCTATTTTGAACTTCGAATCGAAATTCAGTATGACAATCGTATCTTATGTAGTTTTACAGAAAAGTCGCGATGGCATATGTCTATCTCTTAAGGATAACATACTATCCATTTTAATACTTTAAAATGAGGAAATTATAAAGCGGAAACAAAATTTAATGATTACTTTTAGTCGCGATAACCGACATCCATGTGGGCAAAGCCGCGGGCATTAGCTAGTAATATAATAAAAGTAGTGAATAATTAAGTATTTTAAACTTACCCAAGTGCATGCCATACAAATCATATATTCTTAGAACAAATAAAAATACTTATATTATAGCAAATGAAAAGACAAAACAAAATGTACACAACACCAAATCTTTAGATATTTCCATTTGCTTGTCCTAAATTCATGCATAAAGTCAGTGAATGCTAAAGTACCTCGCCGTCAATTATTTAATGCCGCGGCCCGGTACGGTAGTCCCTTATTCTGACGAATAGGATCTTACTACCATATGGGCACACAACTAAACTCTTGAGAAACTTTTGTAATATCGATTTAAATGTAACAGAAAAAAAACATAGTCCTTCTATGCTGTATGTTACAGTAAAAACCACAGTAGGCAGTAGCCTACTGCGGTTTTCAGAAGAAATTATGATACATACGTATTGGGTGGTATTTCAGAGGTGTCAATGGGCAGTTATACCCCTGGTGGGTAATACTAGACTATGGTGATTGTATACCTACTATTATTTATCGTCTTACTTTCCAACGTCTGTCGCAATAGTAAACTATCGCTGTAACGTACATCGCGATAATGAAGTTTCGCAACAACGTCCGTCGCAATAGTAAACTTTTGCTGTAACGTACATCGCGATATTGAACTTCGCAACTATGAATTACACTCAGTTTGGGGATACAAATTGAAATAGATTTGGTTATGGTTGGGTCATCGTAGAGTCGGACGATTTACAGATCAAAGCAAACCCACTAAATTGTTTTAAAACATTTTGTTTAATAGCTCGCCAGACAATGAAGAACAATTATTCTTAATTCTAATAAGCGCGATTTCACTGAACACCAAGTCAGACAGCCGCCTGGTTCATTGTAAATAACATAATTGTACATGTGACAACCCCCGAGTTCCTCAGAATTGAATTTAATTGACTCGGGTTCTAAAAATAGCTCAGGACCGAGACTATCAGGGCTGGCACGCTAAAGAAACGTGATTATGGCCCTTAAGTGCACTGTGTTAAGGAGCCTATTAAATAAATATTACACTAAATTACCGGCTTTCCGATATTGCATTCTGGAGATTTCTGTGAAGAAATATCTACATTGAATGCACACTAAGCACATAGATACTTCCTTTTAGAATATCATTTTATTACTAGCTGATGACCGCGGCTCCGCCCGCGCAGATGTCGGTTATAGTTTTTTGGTCATATTTCCGGTTCTACTCAACCAATTGCAATCAAACATGAGGCCGATTTTAAGTCTAACCAAGACCTTTCCAATAAAAACCGCATCAAAATCCGTTTAGTAGTTTTTGCATCTATCGCGAACAAACAGACAAGAATTCCAAAAATAAAAAAAAATTGACTTTAGAATAGCTCACTTAACATAACACTTTTTTTTTTAAATATCTACAATGACTAATTAACAATTTTATAATGGTATAGATGAACAAAGTACAATACATAAATACAATATCTAGTAATCCACGCCTGTACTCGTATAGCCCAATGAGGCCAGCAGAAGTATAATTTAATCTTCATATTTTGCAAACAATGTTTTTCGGTGCCTAACACAATGCAAAACATTTAACTAGTCATCTTTACTATCGGATGGAGGGCAGCCTGTCTAGCCTTCTACGACTTCCATAGGAAGAGGTGGGATAGCTATTGCATTCTATTCTATTTCACCAGGAACCAGATATTTACTGTCATTTCAGGCGCTTCTAGTTGCGTGTACGAGGCCTATACGATCCGTAGCCTAATAGAGTTTATCAAATCTCATCTTATGAATCGAGGTGGCCACCTAAGCCATCTCGCGAAAGTAGTACAGTAGCATTTATAATATATATAGGTACTTCCTTTTGACAACAGAATCTTTCTTTCTCAGAATAACTCTCAGATGGCACAGTGATTTCTGTTCTAATGTCGTAGGTAAATAGTTACCGACTCAAATGTCGTAAGTCAACTCATTGGTCAAATATTTGTGTAAATCAAAGGTAATATATACTGATGTTTTGACGTAATAATTTTTATCAATGTTTCTGATAATCCATATTATTTTTTTTTAAATAGTAGCTCCATCATATCATTATGAAATTCCCCTATTTCCATCTCGCCAATATAATGTACACTAGCATACTATAATATATGACAGAAGCATCTCCTAAAAGGGTCCAAGTGACCTATATTGCGGTCCACAAAATTATAAAAAGTATATTAAATAAATATAATATACAAACACAAACAAAACTATGATGTACAGTCGTCCTCAAAAGTGACTGAACACTAACAAAATGACAATCTTTACATTGTAATAGATTACCAAATATTTGATGTTTACGTATTTCTGTAATCTTAAGAGAACAAAGTGTAATATCTTTATGTACTAGCTGTTGCCCAGGGCTCCCGCAACCCATGGGAACCTATTCCCGGGATAAAAGTAGGCTATGTGTTATTCCTGACTATAATCTATCCCTGTGCCAAATTTCAGCCAGATCCGTTCAGTCGTTTTTGCGTGAAAGAGCAATAAAATCACATACATTCTCGTTTATAATATTAGTAGGATTTCATGTTTTGTTAATATTTTGTGAAAGATTTTAGAGCTAAGGTAATCGGATCTGCTACGCTACTTTTGAGGGCGACTGTACAAACTAAGCAATCATAAAAGCAGCTTTCATGATTTATTCACAGTAGTAACGTTTATTCATGTTATAATAGTTTATTGATTAATTATTATGACTACATAAAAAGCCCATTAGAGCTCTGAAAATGAAGATGTAAAATAATAATCGTATATTATGTAGACAGTTACGAAACTGCGTTACGATGTCTTTTTAACCGACTAAAAAAGGAGGCGGTTCTATGTTTCTCTGTATAGTGTCTATGTTTTGTTTACGTATGTATATATTTTCATCGTTAATTAACCGATTTGAATTATAAAAAGTGTGTTACGTGTTTTTTTATCTTAAGACTTCTGTCATCTGTAATTCAGCTATTTTACACTTTTCATTGCCTTTTTGGTTATTGAAGTAGTTTTTTAGAATTCTTTACCTCAAAAGGTAAAAAAGGAACCCTTATAAGATCACTCTCTTGTCTGTCTGTCTGTCCGTGTGCGATGGCTTGAGTTAAAAAAAAAAATATAAACCGAAGCAAGGGCGGGTTGCTAGTTATTATTAATAAATGTGCACTGTTAGGCGAATGCTCTGGCAACAGCTAATATTATATATAACTCTCTAGGTGACCAAGCTTTGCTCAGTTTTTTTTTATTTCGAGATTTCCTAAAACTTAATCCTAGCTACATCGATTTATCGCCCCCGAAACCTCCTGTATACTATATTTTAATGAAATCGTTGCAGCTGTTTCCGAGATTCAAATTTAAATCAAAATCAATCGTCGAATTGTATGTGTAAGTGTATTGGGAAATTATGCGCGTACATACACTTCGGCGATTAATATTTATTTATATATATAGATTGATATATATATATATACAAGACTTGCCCGTTTAAAGGTATTAGCTTTATAATATTAGCTGTTGCCAGAGCATATACTTATATCTTTATATTTTTTTTAATCATCAAGTAAATGGTAAGGCCATCTAATATAGGTTTTCTCAAGCGTGTTCCCACCTGACATGAGTCATGACGGGTAATTTATCGTTGGACGACTATCGTCCGCCAACAAGCGCGTAACTGTTTCCATTGTATATATATATCGACTGTTTGTCGTAGAACAACTACTCTTTTTGTATCGGTCGTTTGTTTCCATTGAATCGTGACGATATTTCATCGGTTCACAGCGATCGCTTTGTCATGATGAAGATTGAATTTTTTTTTTGATTGAAATTTAATGTAGATTTTATTCATTAAAAAGGCGGCGCTTTTAAAAAGGTGCAAGTGGGAGAATAAACCACCTAAGACCTAAAATTATCGCGACTACGACAGATATCGCAACAACGATGTATGACTTGCCATTACGATTAGTCATGATGTTTTATGATGCGGTCTGAACAGTGCTAGCAAGTCCAAATTCTCAGGATTTGATGTCAATAGAGTAGTGACGTATAAAACATACCAAGTTTCAAATGCAAATGTCTTAAACACGCCGATTTTCTCACTCTTTCACTCAGTCATTGAATTTTCAAATAATCTGAATTTCAAATGTACTAGTTGTTGGTAGTATTTCAGCATTTATAGCGTTAACCAACTAAATAAATCATGGAATTTTATAGAACACTAGCTGTGCCCCGCGACTTCCCCCGAGACATACTTCGCCCCCGAGGTACCCATTTATCTAATACATGCGTATCCATCAGGCGATCACTGATCTTCTAACCAAATGTAAACAGATACAGCGTTTATCGCCCCTTAAACTCTGTTAGTCGTTGATAAGCAGTCAATTGTATTGAAAATCACTTCGGAAGTGAAGAGTTAAAAATATATTGTTGTGATACTTTGCAGGCCGCTACAGACCGGTCAAAATGGAAGTCAATGGGGGAGGCCTATGTTCAGCAGTGGACTTCCTACGGCTGATATGATGATGATGATGAATTTATTAATGATACAATGATGTATGGAAATTTGCCCGACTGGTTGACATTTATGATTACTGCTCCGCTCTCCTGGTTAGTAGCGTGATGATAAAAAAGGTATCTATTACCATCCTCGGTAAATGGGCTATCCAACACAAAATAATTTTCGTATTGGATAGCCTTTTGTGTCAATTAATTCGAACCAGTAGTTCCTGAGATTAAAGCGTTCAACCAACCAAACAAACAAACTCTTTAGCTTTATAATATACTAGCTGATGCCCGCGGCTCCGCCCGCGTGGAGGTCGGCTATCGTTTTTTGGTCATATCTCCAGTTCTACTTAACCAATCTAAAATAAACGTAGCCTAAGTTACTCCTTATTACATCAGCTACCTGCCAATAAAAGTCCCGCCAGAACAAACAGACAGACCGACAGACAGACAGAAAGACAAAAATTGTAAAAAATGTTATTTTGGTGTATGTACTCATATGCATGTAGTAAAAACGGTTATTTCAATATTACAAACAGACACTCCAATTTTATTTATATGTATAGATGTATAGATTACAAAATAAGTATAGATTCCAAAGCGTTTTCTCTAAGGCACTTCATGTCGTATAATTATTTGAAAAGTAGCTGCGCGCCCTGCCATCGCCCCGCTATAATAATAGCACCTTACCCGTGGACTTTCCTACTTTTTTCTTTCATACAAACCTGACAATAACGAACACAAAAAAAAAGAATTATCCAATTTGGTGCAGTCTTTCGGAAATTATGCGCGTACATACGTTTCGGCAATTCATTTTTATTTATATAGAAGATTACTGATTGTCATATAGTCATACAGCAGCATTCTGCGACTCGTGAGTCTCAGTAACCATGACCTGCGTGACATTTTAAGCTATAAATGCATCACGATTGTGTGCATATGAATCGGTATGTGCTCTTACTTTGATGATGTTTAATGTACACCCACTAGATAAGGACAATTAAGTAGGTATGGAACAAGAAAACCCACTGTCTAAACTGGAGTAAGGCCGCTTTAGATTATCATGTCATTATACTCATTATACCAATGTCTTCAGTTCGTCCTTAAAAGAAATAATGACGACAGTGCTGCGAGTAATTCGAACACTTCTAGAATGTCGCATGCAACACTTGTTTGAAGATCAATAGACATCATCTAGCGACTACTTATAAAAACGAGGATACTTAGCACTAAATAAATGCAACCGTAGTTTATGTTTCACAAACTATTAAATCTAGTAAATACACTTGGTGAAATCAACCATGATAATTATAAGATTATAATATTATTCGGAAATTCAATAATTGGAAACAAGCCTACCTTGAAGCATAAATCTTTTTACTAAATATTAATAAGGGAACATTATGTTAGTCTTTGAAATTACATTAAATTTGTCAAAACTTATTAACTGATCAAACGTGAATATCCGTTGAAGTGTAAAAGACTCAGCAAGTGAATAAATACTTGAATGAAATTGCAAAATAACAATGTTATTATGAATGAATTATGAATAGCGATAGGTTTACTTCGAAGTATAATATGGTAGAAAAATACTAAAATCAACATTGAAATAAAATTATTTTTAACAGTTTCTATCGCGATTTATTTAATGTTATTTTATTATTTACATTGAACCCGACGTTATGTAAATAATAAAATAATATCAAATAAATCGGGATAGAATCCGTTAAAAATAATTTAATTTCAATGTGGGACATTCGCGTAAACTTCTGACAATATCATATTAAATCAAATTCATACTGTTAATACGAATACCTGACACGAACACATTCTAATAAATAAATAAATAAATATTCTAGGACATTCTACACAGCGCTATCAAAACCCTAAGTCTGCATAGCTTAGCAAGCTTGTATTAAAAAAATATTTCATTAATTTCCATACATTTTTTGTACATATTTGGTTGATGAAGTGACGTCTTATTAGCTTTCAAATATTTGTATTGTATCGCTTTGATTTTACAAATTAATTTTTGTTGGCCGCGTGCCTTGAATCTGTCACATCCACATTATTTTCCTTACTAAAATCATATATATATATTATTCCAGTTGAGTGTTTCTACCTTACTTTTAAATATCCCAGCTACAGTTATACTGACTTTCTTTATACACCAGTAAAACTTTATACATCAAAACTAATTCTTTACCTTTCAGCTCATTTTCAAAACCATTTATTTTAATTTTATCAGTGCCATATGTCGCGTATGAGATTGATTTCTTAATATAGAACTTGAGTGGACTGGCTTTAAAACTATCACATTTGATTTACATGTATGTGTAGCTAGTAATTATAAGTAACCGGTTTCTTATCCCTTGCAACGTCTGTTACACTTTTTGGATCGTCATCAACATAATTATGTTTAGCTAGAAATAATACGAGTCTTTCCATCTCGGAAAATTTGTGTCGTGCCACGTCCTTCTTATTGTAAACAGTAATTAGTTTTAGTTAGCTATGACATTTTCTTGCACGCATCAAAGGGGTATTTAATAAACAGCTTGTAACTTTCCTATCGGATATTAGTTCGCGGTAAAAGAATCTTGTATCCCACTAAATAATATATTTCTAAACATTTTTCTTGTCATATCAATGGCTATCGGACCATTGCTCTATGTCATTTATGAGATTAACGATTAGATACAAACAGTCATGTGGTAGACTTATTGCGTATCCATCAGGTGATCAGTGATCTTTTTAACCAAATGTAAACAGATACAGCGTTTATCGCCCCTTAAACTCTGTTAGTCGTTGATAAGCAGTCAATTGTATTGAAAATCACTTCGGAAGTGAAGAGTTAAAAATATATTGTTGTGATACTTTGCAAGCCTAGCATTCAAGGGGGTAGACAGCTTAGACTGCAGTACTGGATCAAGGCATCTCACTTATTCAGATATGTGGATAAAAAAATATTCATAATTTATATTATGAATATTTTTATATGTATTTTCATAATTTTCCAGTAACTTTTTACAATGACTTAACAGTTTCAAGGCACTGTTTTGTAATACCCATTGTAATGATATGAAAACAGCATAATAAATTTGATTTATCTATCAGTATACTTTTATATCGTCAAATTCGATAATATTAAAGTCAATTTAGGAACAAACAATATTTTTATGATTTATCACAATAAAATGTCTTACATCATAAGTCAACGTGATACAGTCTTATTTCTAGTGGATCAAAGAAAATTAAAAGTGATAAGAATTACAATGGTAAAACAAGACACTGTATTATTTTCAGGGCGGTGGCGAGGCACGCGGGGCTGACTCCAAGCAGCGGCCAGGCGGCGCGCGCGTATCTACACTACTTCACTCGTTCGCGCCCGCGCCGCACGACTCGCACGCACCCGACCCACACACATCCTGTGCTTCCCAGTCCGCCTGTACTTACCGAACCGTTACACACCAACAGTGCTAGTGGACTCTACTAAATCGTGAACTTTGACATAACAAGTGAAATCCCTAGTGATTCCGTTCAGTGCTCGGTAGCCGAGTGAATGCGCGTGTGTTTTGATACCCTTTGCTTTGGATCGTCACAGCGAACAGCTGGTGACGATGAGCCAAGGGCCTTAGTGAACACAGGAGGAGGAGCGCTTACCGTGGCGCCTACAGTGAACGGTGATAGACGTGCTTTAAATGAGACTTATAGAGAGATAGAATTAAACGGGATAATGGGGACTCCTAGCGCAATGAATGCGGATTCTGAAAATTGTGTTGCTAATGCAACTGTGACAAACGATATGCAGCCACTAATTGAGCGTATAAGGGAACTGGAGGCGTTGCTGAAGCAACGGGACCAAGAAATGGTGGAACTGCGAACGCAACTCGACAAGTTGCAAAGCGTGTTCCCATACCAGCAATATGTTAGAGGATCGAGGGCTCCTAGGAAGCAAAGAGCCCAGGGTATTTCTGCCGAGCCACAAACCAGCTCTTCATTACAGGACTTGGCTCACCAGACATTCCCCGTCTATGACAAGAGTGAAATGTAAGTACTTATACTTTATCAATAGTAGATAAACTAGAAGTTGTCATCTGCAAGATAACATTTGCCCGTAAGTAACTTTTTGCTAAGATACCATTAGTAAATTGAATACTTTGGATAAATGGAAAACCGTAGATTACTGATCGTTTAAACAGTATCACGAGTTACCAGATAATTATCTCATACCTTTCCTGACGGGTGGGAGTTAACTAACTAACATAAATATACAGAGTGTTAATTAACTTGCACCTGTTGCGTGTAAAGCCATAGTTTAAACAAAAGCACACAAGTTGTTAAATCTTGCGTTATCTAAGATCTAGGGTCAGGTGAAGTCAATCACTTACCGGATCTATTTAGGGTCCATTTAAGGGCATTGTTTGGTTTTGTTAAAAGATAGAATTTCACAAAATGCGTAGATTAATAATTATTCATTCGATAAACATATTACAGTTTTTTTTAGTGATTTCAATACGTTACATCTAACAACAACAAAGTTCTTTAACACTTAAAAAGTTAGGAGGGATCCAAATAAACTAAACATGGAGATTGACAATGTAATCAAGCTTTCTTTAACACTTTTTAGTATGCTTTTGCTCGAATTATTTTTCAACTTTATTTATCTTAAACATTGATCCTTATTATAATATAGGTATGAATTTAATGGATGGTATAGAACACATACTAATCAGACGAATTCAAATCTCTATTTTTGTTAAGGCTATCATATAAATATTATCAAAAAGAACGAATAACATACGCTTTTGAAATCTTGAAATATGGTAGCTTGAGAAGTCAAACTTACCACTCTTCCTATGTTTTAAAATAATCTCGCATGTTTGTGTGAAATAAATCTAACAATCTAATCTGATGAAAATCTTGAAGTTAAACTCAATAAAATAGATCAACCAAAATAAACCTAAATAAAGCTAAATAAACCAGATCATTCACATCGTCTCAGTTATTTTATTAACAAAAGCGATAATTTATGAATCGTGACCATCCAATATATATTTTGTACATCGAATTGGCGCCGAAATACATGTCGTTACCGAATGTTGTCATTTTACATGTTTTTAGGGTTCCGTTGCCAAATGGCAAAAAACGGAACCCTTATAGATTCGTCATGTCTGTCTGTCTGTCCGTCCGTATGTCACAGCCACTTTTTTCCAAAACTATAAAAACTATGCTTTTGAAACTTGGTAAGTAGATGTATTCTGTGAACCGCATTAAGATTTTCACACAAAAAAAAGAAACAAAAACTTTAAATTTTGGGGGTCCCCATGAACTGAAACTCAAAAAATTTATTTTCATCAAACCCATACGTGTGTGGTATCTATGGATAGGTCTTCAAAAATGATATTGAGATTTCTAATATCATTTTTTTCTAAACTTAATAGTTTGCGCGAGAGACACTTCCAAAGTGAAAAAATGTGTCCCCCCCCCCCCTGTAACTTCTAAAATACGAGAATGATAAAACTAAAAAAAATATATGATGTACATTACCATGTAAACTTCCAACGAAAATTGGTTTGAACGAGTCTAGTAAGTAGTTTTTTTAATACGTCATAAATCGTAAACCGCAATTTACCTTTTATTCAATCAACTCAAATATAAATAAATAAATTAATAAATTATCTACGACATACTACACAGCGCTTTCTAGACCCAAAGTAAGCATAGTTTAACTAGCTTGTGTTATGGGTTCCAGAATGCGGATAAACATACTTATATACTTTTTTTTTTGTAATTTAGATACATATTATACATAGAAACACCCAGACCAATGCAAATAGACATATTCATGCATACAAATATTTGCACTGAGCGGGAATCGAACCCGCGCCCCCTGTCGTACCAGTCGAATGCACAACCGCTACGCCACAGAGGCCTTCAAAAAAAAAATTGAAATAAAAAAAAAACACTAGTATGTTACTTGCTGCTACGGAACCCTTAATGGGCGAGTCCGACTCGCACTTGGCCGCTTTTTCATTTAACTGTTGCTTCAAAACCAACGGCCAAGGGATTTTTATCAAGGGTATTATTACATTCAACACTGATGTATCGATATGCCAGATTTTAGCGTAAAGATATATTTTGCTTCCGTTAATAGTTTTCTTTCGTAGTTAGAACAATATACTATGGATAGGCAACGGAAGCAAATCATAGTTTGAATCGGTTTCGTGCGACGAAATGAACAGAGAAAAATGCAACAAAAAAAAATGCTAACAAGATAACCTTAATTTTCATAGTTTTTTCTCTTCTGCTTCATCTATAGCATATTTCGGACATAAAAGTTAGAAATACGCCTTTTCAATCATGTGTTACTTATGTATGATGCACACAAACAATTGTATTCATTGAGTTGTTAACATCTATTTCATCTACACTTATGAGATATTTAAAATTAAGTAGATCCTTAAAATAATTAGACTACTATCTAAGCAGGTACTTTTTGCAATGCTTCTAAGTATCAATAGAGACTTGAATTCATAATTCTCATTGATTTTATTATTTAAAACGCAATCAGCGAGTACTTATGAAAACAATTATAAAATTAGGAAATTAGAAGAAGTTAAAGCAAAGGCATTATATGTTAGGTTATACTAGCAAGTGGATAGAAGTTGTATCTGCCTATACCAATGGAAATGAGTCGTGATTGTATGTAACTATGTATATTTCAATATTCAACATAATCAAGCACATCCCCACTAGTTAAGTTTATTTTTGTACCACAGCGTATATATATAGGAATAAAAGCGAGAACTGGTATGGTATTAGGGGACAAGAATGCAAGCGCGAACAATAGATTAATAGAATAAGACGAGATAAATAAGAGGAAAACCCTGAGTCCATATCTTCTGGACTTCACCCTAGCTTCTCACCATCCAGCGGGGTGCAGTCAATTGACGGAACAAATATTAAAAAAAAAAACAAAAAAAAAACCGAGATTAGGCTTTGACTATGTCAAAGATGCTAGTATAAAAAAAAACAAAAAAAAACACATTATCCAACCAAGAAAATATATACCATAGCGCAAACTTCCCAGTGGCCAACGTAATTTTGAAATAAAAAACGACTGAATAAAAACTGAACTTGAGTTCACCTTGTTGGGATGTAGTGAATATGTAAAGTATAACTATAATTACGGGAATTAACGCAATCATGGTATAGTATAAGTAGGTACATAATAGGTACATACCTTTGAACTGCCTGACGAGCTCTCGGTCAGGTTCCAACTGTTACCTGCATGACCATGATCGTGTATTCGTGTAGACATATATCCTGAAACGTAAAAGTTATATATTGCAATCCAATATCATGACATTGGGATAGGGATTCATCGCATTTGTTTGAATACTAATAATATCGCGTTTGCATAGTAATAGTTATGTACTATTATTATTATATATAAATTATTATATATATTATTACATTGACCAGATCGCGGTAGGTAGGTACCTATACATGATGGAAGCGTTAAGTGAATCCAGACGATTATGTCGTCAATTTTAAAGTTATTGTAAAAGTTTTCACTGAAATTGGAATCTGCATCGCTTAATCTGGAAACCCCGTGATAAGGCTTCTCATTTACAATCAACCTAGTTTTAACAATAGAATACACAAGGTCTAGAAAGCATTTGACATGCTAACTAACAATGAATCGATGAGCTGTCAGCTGAATAAAGATTACGAAATTCCATTATTTTCGTAGCAAACACTTTATCTGATTCGTCAAAGATTATAACGTGAACTAAAAAGTTAAGTGAATCTTATCGGCTACGTGTTTATTAAGGTAATATACAATGTGAGAATTTAATATATTACACTAGCGGACCTGACGGATGCAACGTCGTCCTGTCCACTTAAAATACTTGCAGCGTCACCTCCAATTGTGAAAATTTTAACTCACACTTGAAAGAAAATTGATCAAATAATAAAAGAAAAATTCTAAAACCTCTTTGCAACGCAATTAACCCGGTACCAATTGTAATAAATGTTATTTTAATGGTAGTAAAATATGACCCATTCAAGGATGATTTCTCCCCTTTTTCTTCAGAGGGAGGGCACCAATCTGGCATTAAACCCTTCATACAGGCCCGCCAGTTTCGGATAATACCTTACTTTTGTAATTCAAATGGGTGTATGAGGCCCCATGAAGACCTTCGAGGCCAAGCCAACCTCACCAGCATGGTGCACCTCAACCGGTACGCCTACTGATTGACAAACGAGGCTCTGGCGCAGACTTTCCTTCCGGGGTTGGGAAGTCAGACGGCAGTCGCTCCCAAAGAAGCCGTATAGGCTAAATCAATAGGAGAAGAAGGAGTAGAAGGCGGATTCAACTGGGAACAACGCTAAGATGATGATTACTTTTTTGATTGAAATATCTATTTGTATTCACATTATCCAACCAAGAAAATTTATACCATAGCGCAAACTTCTCAGAGGCCAACGAGATAAATATTAATAGTAATTTTGAAATAAAAAACGACTGAATAAAAACTGAACTTTACGACAACGACAAATTTTCCAACGGCATGACGCCAATGCAAAGTTCAAATTATCATTGTAAATAATTTCACTGTTTCACATCTGCCGGTCATCACGTACACAGTCACATTTTTGGGGTTCCGTTTCCAAATGACAAAAAACGGAACCCTTATAGATTCGTCATGTCTGTCTGTCCGTCCGTATGTCACAGTCACTTTTTTCCGAAACTATAAAAACTATGCTGTGAATCACATTAAGATTTTCACACAAAAATAGAAAAAAAGCAATAAATTTTGGGGGTTTCCCCATACTTAGAACTGAAACTCAAATTTTTTTTTTCATCAAACCCATTCGTGTGTGGTATCTATTAGGTCTTCAAAAATGATATTGAGTTTTGTATCATTTTATTCTAAACTGAATAGTTTGCGCGAGAGACACTTCCAAAGTGATAAAATGGGAGGCCCTGTAACGACTGTAACTCTTCTAAAATAAGAGAATGATAAAACTAAAAAACATATATGATGTACATTACTATGTAAGCTTCCACCGAAAATTGGTTTGAACGAGATTTAGTAAGTAGTTTTTTTTAATACGTCATAATTCGTAAACCGCAATTTACCTTTCATTCAATCAAATCAAGCAGAAAAATTTAAAAAATAACATTATGTTACTTGCTGCTACGGAACCCTTGCCGACTCGCACTTGGCCGCTTTTCATACTACTAAGGGAACAAACGTACACGACCCCCTAATGGTAAACAATCACTGTCGCCTATCAATCTATACAATCGTTCTGTAATAACAGATACGTCACTCGCACGTTGCTACCTGCCTAAGAAAAAGTGGTGGAGAGTGTGCAAAAGGAATGAAGACTGGTAAAAAAACAAGCGGTGATATTTCAATACTATTTTATTAAGACACCACTGTTTACCTTATTAATATGTAGAATACTGACGAGCATGTAGAAAGCGTAGCGGCGATAGCCCGGTGGCGTACGTAACGGACTGCTGAGACGAGGTCTCGAGTTTGATCCCCAGTCACCCCGGGCACACACCTCTGACTTTTCGTAGTTATGTGTGCATTAATAAATGTTAATTATGGCTCGCTTAACAATGTGTCGGGTAGATGGCAATAGGCTCGCCCCCTATTACATTGGGACCTAAACATAACTAGCGAATCGTGGGTGTGTAATACACCTCTGCCTACCCCTTGGTGGATACAGGCGTGAAGTTATGTTATGTTATGTAGAAATATGCAACAACAATCGTGTAAATAATAAGATTTATATGTTTAAATGAGTCAGTAATCGCTCTAGCGTGATGCGGGAAAGAATCGCTATAACGCTTATGACTTACCCTTCATGATTACCTTCGTGCCACTGCGAAGTTGAAAAAACAAACTGCAAATTAAATTGCTATTATGTATAATATCGCAGTTATTTTAATTAATTTGACATTTCATGTTCTCCTTATATGTTTTATATGCGTACTCGAGATAGCGATGTAGTTTTATTTGATTTTAAATGGATATTCTAAGGTTGTTTAAGCTTTCTAGTTTATTTCCGCACATTAACGACTAAATATGATTTTATAAAATTACTTCGTACTTGAATAAGGTAGGTTCCCGAACGATCTAGATAAAACCCTACGGGTTTTTCATTAGCATATATTAGCAGTTTAAAAATACAGTCAAAAATGGCGGTTCAAGGAAATTAGATAACCTTTCTGATTTGTTATCATTGTCCCATCAAATTTGTATAGCTACCTACTTCAAACGTTTGCGTCTCACAATGTCATAGTATATGTTGACAGATGTTTATATAGTTTTCCTTAGGTTTACCATGTTTTTATTATAATTTCTTAAATATCTATAAATTTAATCGCATCTAAAACTTACATGACAAGTGTAAATGTAAAGTATCACCCTGACAGTTGACATTTACTGAGACAGATTTGTATTAACCGCGAGGGCTGAGAGCATAAATGGACATGGTGTTCTGAGAAAAACTGCAAAGGAATCAAAATAATTATAGCTATTCGCTAGTAGGGTCAGAGTTAATTTTATGGTACTGTAGTCATTATTTCACATGTCCTATGATAATGACATCCATAATGAGATACCCACATCTTCTAAGATGTACGGTTGAGTTAAAACAATTGGTACATGTATTTACCTCCGTGTTTCACGCGTGTGACACGCAAAAGTTTAGATCTTACGATGTCAAGGTTAAAGTTGTATGTTGTTGTGGTTTCTATGTGTTGGATAACCAGATCTATGGTGTTGAAAAGATTGCGCTGTCCAAGGTTAAGGCCATACATCTAATTATTAACAACGTAAGGGCTCACCATACTGAACGTTTCCTCGTTAATAATATCCGAGTTCTATTTTCACTTTCCTATAAATACAAATAAAATTGAAGTGTTTATTTGTAACGTCCAAATAATAGTTATTTAAGGAATGCATATGAATACGGTACTGTATGGTACGTACTTACAACAATAATAGTATATTATGCAACTAGTGAATAAAGGACGGATTTAAAGCGAGGGCCGTGGATGAGTCACGAGCAAGAGAAGGATTCTAATGATTGAATCACGAGCGCAGCGAGTGATTCAACTGTTAGAATCCTGAACGACGCGAGTGATTCATGGCTCTCGATATAAATTCGTACTTTATTCAGGAGTTGCATACTATACTTTATACCATGACTACGAGAAAAGACATAATTTTAGCGAAAATAGAAATTTAATCAAGAAATAAGAACTGTTACATTAATTGAAATGGACATTAAAATTAGAGCAATGACTGAAATTAAGCATAATTTTCTTATTATTATCATTAGAGTGGTCAACTTGTGAAACAATATTTATTTCTTATAAAGGCAGCAAAGAACACAAAACAGTTTTTAATCTAATGCCAAACTCCTTGTCGCAAATATCGACCAATCAAATCTCGAGAATTTATTTGCACCAAAGAGTTTTGAATTTCGAATCTTAGCGCAAGGAGTTTGTGTAAGCATTGAAATAGAGACCGGATATATTTTTGTGTTCCAAATTCAAACACCAAAATAGTGAATAAAAACAAAACCGTGAATAAAAGGCCTTTTTATTCACTGTTTTGCGTGAATAAAATAAGCTTTTTAGAGTAGGTATGGTATAAAACGTTTTTTTAACTTTCTTCTTTCGTCAAGATATAACATAAGCTACTTTAATTTTGGAAAAAGAATTGGTGTTCCGTGTAAAAAAATTAAAACCCAGATCAAGTCCACGCAGGCGTAGTTGCGAATACAGCTAGTTTGAATTAAATTTACTAAAAGTTTAAGTGTTCAAATGATATATAACGTCGTTTCATTTAGATACTTATCCGTTTAATAAATACTAATGGTACCATTTACATATCACTTGTCACTTTCAAACGTATTATGCAGATTATTGAAATTTTGCGGTCAAATACCAATAGTTAGTAAATTAATTACTTCTCTTTGATATGGATATTATTATTTTATTGCTTTTAATACACTATATGTGTCAAAATAATTAAACATTACCACAAAAACTAATAGTTTAAGTTAAAAACTGATAAGTCTAAGTTTAACTAAATTATAGTTTAATTTTAATTTATAGCAAATATTGACTAAATCAAATTCTGACTGATAATATTATTCTATCATCTTATATACTGCAACTATACCTTATAAAATTGTAAATTAGTTGTGTCTATACATTGGAGATATTTAAAAAAATACTTGGGTTGTGTTGAATTAAGGATTCTGAACTCAAAATATTTATTTTTGAGTTCAGAATCCTTAATTGTTTATCTGTTTGTCGTCTGTTGTGTATCTGTACGGATTTTGATGTGATTTTTCTATTAAAAACGTCTTGGTTAGACTTTAAATCTGGCATATGCTTGATTTCAATTGGTTCAGTATATGTATATAGATATGACCAAAAAGCGATAACCGACCTCTGCGTGGGCGGACCAATGCCTTCACTGAAGAAAATAAGAAAAGCGTTGAGGTTTTACTCGCCCAAAACCCAAGAGTAAATGAGTTCAAGGAGCTGAACATAGTAGTACCAACTTAATATTATCGGTCATCTACATAATACCATAGAACAATGAAATCTCCCTTATATTGCTCTGTTACTCAAAATTCAGTAATAATAATATTATTTAACTCAAATGATCGTGTCACGTTATTTACTTCATCTTTAACCACACAATTACTGATCAAGTCAAAAGTACGACCAATAAGATACACAGTTGAATAGGCATAATAACCATTAGTTAGACGCATTGCTCAATTTAGAGCTTTATACTGAAAATATAATATTAATCTATTACGGTACCTTTAGACTTGATGTGACCACTTTTATTACGTTTACTAGTTTTCAGGCCGGGAAAATACGGATAGTAAAATACGAGTGTAAACTTAACGTTATAATGAACTATAAATAGAATCTTTGTTTTTCTAGATAATGCATTCAGTTGTCAATGCTTCGAATACAAGCTATAAACTTCTTACTTAACAGTTAAATACAATGAATATGCATTATTTTCGCAACAAAACAGTTTGGTATTTGTTATTTATCTCACATTGTTTCCTCGACAATCGACTAATGAAATTTACAAAAATAGACGTGAAACATGTATCAATTTTATTATTATTCACGTATTATTCAGTTCATCGTTATCATTCGAGCGCCAATCCCGGTTGCATCCACTTTGGAACCCGGACTCCGCTCTCCTCCTTCCCTAAATTAGGTTTGTCTTTACATTTACGGAAGTGACTACTATCGGACCCCCCAACCCCGAGAGGCCTGTACCTTCAGTTATGCCTAAATGTTGAAATCGCATATTTTAATTGCAAAAGTGTATGGATACTGCGATTTTTAGCACATCAGGTTTATATATTCTGATTTAACATAAATTATGTATTCAATGACTTTAGTCTTCAAATTAGATGGTTTCAATGAGAGCTGTAAGAATTTCTTTTCCTACGAATGTATGTCAAGTGATTCAGCGACTATCTGACTTCATTTTATTGTTCAAGTATTGTGTCTGAGTGTCGAAGAAGGACATCGTGGCTGTAACTTTTAATGAATTTGTAAGGATATCTACAGCATTACGGCTTTATTGTAGATGTTTTATTGTACATAATTGTGGCTAAATTAGGTCGATGATAAACGAATTAAATTTAGAAGTAGATACATAAACGTTTAGACCTTTTGGATTAATGAGTGAGTTGCTAATATTGTCAGTGCGATATTCCAAAGGGAATCATATTTTTGTAATGTCCTCGATTAGTAACCATCATCTTAGCTTTATTCTCGTTTGCATCCAAGGTTTCTGCTTACTTCTTCCGTTTTGGCTTTTATGGCTTTTATAGAAGTGACCTTCTAACTCCAAGAGGAAATCCTGCGTCAGAGCCTCGTCCGTCAAACAGCAGATGTACTTGAGTTTAGCCTGGCCCCGTAGGTCTTGGCGGGGTCCAACGCAGCAATCGAGGACATAATTAATGACCTCGATTATTACATCTAATTTATTTACAAATTTTCAGTGTCGTAATGATTTTACACTTTATAAATTGACATTGTAATGTGAAAAGGTATAAAAATCGATGTATAAGGGGTTTGGCGTGTAACCGCAACTTTATGAAGTCGTAAATGTCTATTATTTGGTGCTTCGAAAATGTCATAAATTATTGTTATGCAATATTTTTTTCGTTTCATTTGCTTTGTTCACTTAAACTTGTTTTATTCATCTTGTATGAATTTCATATCTTTTTATTATATGTATGATTTAATTTTATGAGTGTTTATAGAATTTACTATTTTGGAGCTATAATCCCATGCTTGAGTCACCTTTAATAACAACAATAAATACTTATCAACTTAAATACATCATACTAATATCGAATATAAAATAATAGTACTCAAATAATATATGTGCTATTAGTTGATTTATTCTATTAACTCATAAATGTTCCGTACTATTAGCGATTTGTACCTTTTTTTTCGTGCGGGTATCCCCTCGGATACCCCCCCGCCGGCCAGCGGGGGCGGTT
This sequence comes from Cybosia mesomella, assembly GCA_946251805.1. NCBI lineage: Eukaryota > Metazoa > Arthropoda > Insecta > Lepidoptera > Erebidae > Cybosia > Cybosia mesomella. The sequence goes on from OX276406.1 coordinate 11,470,459, forward strand.
ATATCGGGCTTGAACCGACTAAAACCGCACGCCGTCTCGGGTCTGCAGACGCCGGGGTGTAAGGTATCGAGTCACTATGAACTTTTACACACATGCCATGCATGTAACTTTTTTATTTTAATATAAAATAATTCCGTTGTAAGTACCAGTTGAGGTAGTATTTATACTAATATTAGAAAGAGGCAAAATTTATGAGTTAGTGAGTTTATGAATTTGTAGGGGCATAAATGTTGACCAATGCGGCAAATTCCCGTACATCTTATATGATAACTAATAAATTACGGACATAAATGGGTTAAGGGGTGCAATGGGGTCAGCTAGTGGAAATAATGTCATCAGCCGTGAAGCTGATTTTTGCAAGTTATAACGAGTGAACTTGTTGTAATTTTGTATCTAAGATGTAACACAATAAAGTGTAATAATTTTATTACCATTCTCTGATTACATTTTTCTATCCTTCACGTAATGAACAATACTTCATCATAAACAACTTGGGTTTTATATTTGTCCCTTACCTTTGAAACAAAATATAATGTTAGGGACACATGCTATTTAGTCAAAGGTGTCAATTCTGTTGCGCATCTCACTGAACGAAACTATCTCTAAAATGTTTCTATTTGAATTTCGAAACTTCATTTTATTTTCCATGGGATTAAAAGACTTTCAAACGATGGGACCTAAATATACATAGACATAGACATAAAATGTGAAATTTTATCTGCTTACACTTTGTAGTTTATGCAGTTTTGACAAAACTGAACAAAATTTTAGTAATTTAGGTCTTGCTTTAATTTTCTAACAGTAGTAATAATCAGCATCTAGAACATCGAACCAGTTTTAATCTCTTTGTATAAGCGATTGGTACTACTAGTTTCACTTAGATTGTTCTTGCTGACGTGACTACGTATATAGGCATAAGTCGACCTATATTAGATAGTCATGTTCACATAGATACGGTGCAGCTTGTTATTTTATTTTTACGAGTATCTGTCACATTGCGTTACTTGATATATTCAGAGCAAGTTTTACGCCGCTCAACTCATAACAGCCACCAATGTGACTAACTTGAGTATTTAATTACTATTGATTATGAGGATTAATACCTTATTTGTGAGGTACGGAACCTTCGCAGTTACCAACTCGTTAAGATTCAGAATTGAGCTGACAAAAACCACAGATATAATTTTCGGAAAAATCCATTGGAAATGAAAGAAATTCACAGGAAATATTATGATTACAACCTAATTTTATGAGATCATTTTTACTACTACTAAGATGTTATTAGAATCCAAAATGTGACCATTTTTCCCCACAGATTTTATTCGATTCAGATGATATTACGATACGTATTGTTTAATCTGTTAATCCCTTTCGGACGATTAAGTGTACCTGATAATCAATTTACATAAATTTGATAAAACAAGAAGGGAAAGCTGAATTACTTTTGAAACCGTGACTGTTCCAATTCAGTTTAACAACTGGTTGCAAGTGATAAGAGCATTTCATTTCTTTTTAATTGGCCCATCAATTGTCGGCGAGAACTCACAAGGTGAGTTTTACCTGTAACAAGTACAACTGGGTCGTGTAAAACTGTCATATACCAACAACTTGGCAAATGGTGATTTGTTGTTTTAATACGATATTTAATTCAGTATTTGCCAATATAGTAAGCGACTTGGAATTGTACGAAATAGTCCTTTTCCAACTATTTCGATTTGCTCAGACAGAATTTAATTCAGATTCAACATAATAAGAAAATGGTACATTAGCGGACCAACATAATAATATCAGGCAAACAAACAAGCAACAAATTATCATCATCATCATCTTAGCGATGATCCCGTTTGCATTCGAGGCTTCCAACCCTGAGAGGCAACCGTTTGCCAGAGGCTATTCCGTCGATCAGCAGGTGTACCATACCTAGCAGGTAAGGTTGGCTTGGGCCCCGGAGATGATAGTAGGACCCCATACATCCAAACAAACAATAATTATATTATAAATCTTTCACGGCCGGCGATGCATGTACAAACAATTATGTACGTTTTACAAACAATTATATTTCTTTAGCAAATTGAAAAATATTGAGTAGATATTTTTTCTATACAAATTTGTATTTTTATTTCCTTTGTATGATGGAAGCAAAAATCAATATTGTTTTATTAAAATTTTGTTTTTCCATTACTTGGTACTTAAACCAAGATTCTTTATTTTAGGTAGATTTCGATGAAATCGAGCTACCTATTGGTTTCTTGACTACTGTCGAATTTAAAAAAAAATCTTCATAGAAGGTCTAGTTATGACCCCCTGAGTCCCAAATGACCACTGGTCAAAAAGTTTATATATATATATATATATATATATATGTATGTATGGTTATACTTCCCAGAATTTGCGGCACTCTCACCGTCGCATTTTTGCCCCGATCGCTTGCAAACTGCGGTCAAAAATTGCTTGGGTGTAAACTTAGTTTAAGTTCGTGAACGGGTGGAATCCGGCCTAAGGGGACGGTAGAGCCTCACTTTTTGTGGAATTAGGTTTTCCTCAAAATTTCACGTTCCATGGAAGATATTCGAACCGTTCTAATTTTATCCCATAGTATACATGAATACCAACAACTTTTAATTATAAACCTATAAGATTAAAACTTTAACTAAAAGTGGAGGGAGGAAAAACCAAAATTTTTCGGGAAAAATTTTTTAACTTCTAACCGGTGAACATTCTTGCTGTCGGAAACATTTTTAATCGATAGGCCATTTTTAAGTCTAAAATAAATGTCTGAAAAGTTTTTCGCTAAAAGTTACCGTTTTCGAGAAAAAAAAGTTAAACATGTTAAAAATGCGCTCGGCGTGGGTCATAGAAGAAGCATAGGTTATAGAGGGGCAAAGAAATATTTCTAACCGATAGGTTATTTTTTGCTCTAAAATAAATGTCCGAAACGTTTTTTGCTCAAATTAACCGTTTTCGAGAAAAAGAAAAAAAATAGTGCGGTACGGAAATTTCCGACTTGTCAATTTGGCAACATCATTCCCGAAACCAGAATTGCTTCACGAAATCTACCTGTGCGTTCCCCCTGCGGGAACGGATTTTTAACTTAATTTTGTGTTCGCCAGTGTCTCTGCACTATTATAGGTACTTAGACATTTTAACGGATCATAGTTTCATTCTCAACCACAGAACAGCTAATTCCATGCTACTTGGAATTAGCTGTGCAAGTAGGTTGTAATTCGTAATTCTGAAACATAGTCAAAATGATAAATATCGTCAACGTTTAACATCCGTTGTTATGCGTCTAGGGTTAAAAATAAAACCAAATGAATTTAAATTCAAATTCATTTTATTTGGAATACACATACACAATATCAGCAAACAGATAGAAACAATAATAATATACAATAATAAATATCAACGCCCTCTCCTGAAGAACGATAAAATTCCATACCTTTTTTTTTTTTTTATCTATATATATATTTTTTCTAAGTCTCTCCCGGGCGCGCTACGCCACCTCCTTCGCGAGCATTACATGCTCGCAGAAGGAGGCGGCGGCGGCCCACGCGCTCGCGCTCCGCGCCATTGCCGCAATCATGCTGCCGAGCGAGAGGACTCCCACCCCGATGGCTGCCACGAGGTCACGCCTCGGCGCCTCCCGCCCTCCGCCAGCGTGTGCAGCCCTGAGTCCTCGCTCGCGTCGCAGTGATGACACTCAGGCGTTGGCTCCTTCCTGATCCGATGCAGGTGGTCCCCGAAGCACCCCTTCCCTGAGATCACCTGCGTCAGTCGGTAGGAGAGGCTTCCGTGTCGCCTCTCCAGCCAATCCTCCATGATGGGCCTTACCGCCGCTATTGCGGCGTGCCCTGCGCTTGGTTGCCCAAGTCGTTCCTTCCACCCCAAGTCGTTCCTTCCACATAAAATTCCATACCTAGTTAAAGACTTGCAGGCAGTTTAAAATCTTATCTAAAATAAGGGTGGGTGTGTTTATGTGTAATTTTAACAAATTTGATTCAATTTAAAGAAGTTAACTTATGTACGCTACGGTAGGTATGCATAGAGATGTACTGAATGTAATAAACATGACAGCAGCTGTTTGGCTAGAGTTTGTTTTAAATCTTGACACAGGTCCAAAGACAGATATTATAAGAGTGTAATCATATATTAGAACGATATGGCTACCACCAACCACCAACATTAACAAAGGACATGTTTTACGATGAAAAATTAAAGGTGCATGTGGGGCCATGATCAGATCATGTGGGAATCAAAGTGCAAACTTATCTAAGAATTATTTGGACAAGTTTCACATAATTATATTATATATAATTTAAGGTTGTTCATAATTGAAACATACTGAATTAGGGGAAAATATTGAAGAATCTGTTTCAACAACAATTTCAATAGTATCGTTTATATTGATCGGTTGCAACGGTGCAGATTGGGAGAGGCCTATGTCCAGCTGCAGTGACCTGTGATAGACTAATTGATTGATTAATTTATTGTAGAATATATTTTAAAATATTTATTATTATTATTAAAATACTTCACGCCTCCCCCCTAGTATGGAAGAGGCGGCAAGATAACCCCGGCGAGATGGGCAACAGGCGGCGGGGGCGTTTTAGGGCGATTGGCAGAGGAACTGCCGGACTATTCGGGCACTGTCGAGCAAGACCCCTTTCTGCAACTTATTGCAATAATCTTAATGCATTATTATTTCCTTTATTAAATTTAAAATACATACAAATTATATTTTTAAATACATTCCATATAAAAAACAAATATATTTAAAAATATAAAAAATAGTGACCCACCGGCATCGGGTACAGGGACCAAGATACCGGTGGTTAAGGCTTCAGAGATAGGAATCTCCTCACAATACGTGCCGTGTCGAGGAGTACTGCCTTCTGCATCAAACCCTTGACCCAACTGCCTAACGCGAGCCTCTTGAGATGTTGATCGAGGCTCTTGGCAATCAGTCCGTGAACCGATACAACTATCGGAACAATAATTGCCGAATCCACACTCCACATGTCGACAACCTCGTGAGCCAAATCCAAATATTTTATTTGTTTTTCTCTTTCGGCTTTCACATGATTCTCGTCACGTGGAATGGTGATATCGATAATTATTGCGCGGCGCTCTGATCGATCTATCAACACTATATCAGGTTTATTAGCTACAATAGTCCTGTCAGTGATGATAGCTCAATCCCAGTACAACGTGATATGCCCATTTTCGAGAACTGCGTCGGGCACATACCTATAGTACGGTACCTCTGATTCCACAAGGTTGTACTTTAGAGCAAGCTGTTGATGAACAATCCTGGTTACTTGGTTATGTCTATGCAAATACTCGCCGTTGGCAAGACGAGAACAACCAGAAATTATATGTCTAAGGGATTCTCCGGGACGGTGGCACGCCCGACATATGTCAACCGTACCATCCTTTAGAATATACCGCCGATAGTTATTCGTCATCACAGCTTCGTCCATAATTCCAAAAACAAAACCTTCGGTTTCCCCAAATAGGTCACCGAAGCGTAGCCAAGATACAGATGCTGGATAATCTATATCGGGCCCATGGAGAGCCCGATAGAAACGTCCATGCAACTCCTTGCTCTTCCATACATCCATACGGTCATTAATACTTAATACCACAGGTTTGCGCCACTTCTCTTTAGCTAAAGCTAGCGGAGTAAGTTCGTTATACACCATTACTACATCACGATCCATATCAGCTTCATTGTGTAGGAAGTATTCCCTGAGGTTGCACACCTCGCGGTTATGGAGGGATTTGGCATTTAAAAAGCCACGTCCCCCGCATTTCCGCGGTATGTACAACCTCATCACAGATGAACGCGCATTCGGATGATGCATTCGGTTTGCAGTAAGAAGCGTACGGACTCTCCTATCCATGGTGTTGAATTCGGTCTGAGTCCACCTGAGTATGCCGAAGGAGTACATTAAAACTGGCATGACCCAACCGTTATAGGCGCGCACCTTATTACCGCCTGATAAAAGACTTTTAAGAACATTTTTCCTCCTGTAACGATTGCTTCATGCTAGCTTCTGTAATGACTAACGCCTGCGACATACCCAGGTATTTATAGGTGTCGATTGCAGAGAGAGACCTGAATTTTGTGGAATCTGAGAGCTCAACCCCATCAGATTCCGCAATCTCACCTCTTTTTACATGCATGACCGCACATTTGTCCACACCAAATTCCATCCTGATAGAGTTACTAAAGGTTTCGGTCATCTTTAATAACGCTATCAGTTGGGAATTGTTGGGGGCTAATAATTTAAGATCATCCATGTAAAGGAGGTGGGATATAACTTGACCATCTCTCCGCAATCGACAGCCTAACCCTGAACTCTCCAGCATATAACTGAGAGGGTTCAGTGCCAGGCAAAACCATAATGGACTAAGACTATCGCCCTGGAATACCAGGGCGATAGTCTTAGTCCATTATGGTTTTGATATTCCAGGGCGATAGTCTTAGCCCCGCTCTATCTTTATCAGCCCGCCATTCTCGCAGATCCGTCTCGCATGATTATTATTATTATTGTTGCATAAATTGAAACACAGTATCTCTTTATAATGAGTGGAACAGAAGAGATTACAGCGATTGAAGGAGTTTTGCATAAGCTAAATGAGTAGTTCTTTGTAAATTTAAATTTCAAATGCATCAAGTTTTGTGTTCATTGTGTTATAATAATACTAGTTCTTTATTTCAGGCTATAGCACATGAGTACATATTAATTGTTTTTTACTATGAAGTAAAAAACAATTAACGTGTACAATTCTGATATAAAAATACAATTCAAGAACATGTCATTCTATCTCATCATTTAAATTATAACGACGAAATCGCAGAATGAAATAAACATTATAAATATGTTGTCATAACGTATTTTTAGAATTTTATTAATGAAGACTATACGACATATAAATAATAATATTACAAAAGTCAAGTTTCACAGGAGAGCGTATCAAAGTTTAAAATTTATGCTTATATATTTTTAATATATGAGTTAGGCTTACAAAAATTAATATATATTAATATACGTTGAAGAGCTTACGTACATGGCTATGAAGTAGTATTCTTTCTTTCCTAAATATGCGAGAAGTCACTAATGATTCTGTAATTTCTCGGATGTGGTACTACCAACATACTTTACATTACAAGAGTCAGTGAACAAAGTGGATATTATCACATACGAGGATATGTACAGAAACTAATAAAAAATCGGATGTGGTATTACCGATATACTTCGTGTTACAAAAGGTAGTTAACAATGTCTTATATTTATATACTAATATTGGATGTACCATATTCTAATGCCCACGTAATCTCCACTTGCACGCTGCTAAAATATTAAAAACCAACATCCACCATTTTTAACGGGTGGTTGTGCCAGATCCGACTTTTTACCTGGCTATTTCAAAACCTATGAAAAAAAAATCTTTTTCTTAAAGCTACTGAAGGACTATATGCTTTTAAGTCAATAATTAAATAGTTACAGGCGATAGCCCAGTGGCGTACGTAAGGGACTGCTGAGACGAGGTCTCGAGTGCCATCCCCGGTCGCCCCGGGCTTACTTTTCGTAGTTATGTGTGCATTAATAAATGTTAATTACCACTCGCTTAATAATTTGCAATAGGCTCGCCCCCTATTACATTGGGACCTTTTAACAGAACTGGCGAATCGTGGGTGTGTAATACACCTCTGTCTACCCCTTCGGGGATACAGGCGTGAAGTTATGTTATGTGTTATGTAGTTAAATAAAAGCAAATATCGGAAATGGCACATCTGACAATTTTAATTGGGCGCAATTGGCGCAATTTATTTATCACAATCACCGTCAGCACGCTGTCTTTGCTCGTTTTCAGGCGTTCCCACATTTAAATAACTTGTTTTATCAATTTTTTTTATTGTCATACCATTTTATAGCCAGTAATTAGATATCATCGGTTTCTCCCCCAGTAGACTCGACAATTAATAATGTCCTTGCGTTCAATTCCACTGGTTATACCTAATTACTATCAACACCAGTCTCAGCTTCACTAGATGCTTAGCCATCCTTTTGGCTAGCTCACCATATTTAAATAGATTATAAAACCATTTTTCTATTGCAATGGTGGTATAATTTTCGTTCACTTTATTTAGTTATTTACTAATATGCATGTACTAAAGTACAGTTTAGCTACGGTTTTTTGTAGAGCCGAGATATTCTTCTAGTACCTAGGTTATATAAGTAAAAGGAAACTAAATCATTAAGCGGCGATAGCCCAGTGGCGTACGTAACGGACTGCTGAGACGAGGTCTCGAGTTCGATTCCCAGTCGCCCCGGGCCACACCTCTGACTTTTCGTAGTTATGTGTGCATTAATATATGTTAATTATCGCTCGCTTAATAATGAGCCCGGTAGATGGCAATATGCTCGTCCCTAATTACATTGGGACCTTAACATAACTGGTGAATCGTGGATGTGTAATACACCTCTGCCTACCCTTTCGGGGATACAGGCGTGAAGTTATAGAATTTATGTGAAACTAAATCAATGTGCTCTTAGCAATCAGTTCTACAACTTTTGACTTTTAAATTCTCTTTGTAGTCACTCAACCTATTTCTATATCCATTATTTACAAAATTATCTCTTTCCACACTTCCTTTATAAGTATATCATGAAAAATTTCAAAATAAAATCACTTTGTTTTTATATTTTTGTTTTATGTAAATCGGACGATAGAGGTTCTATTTATGTGTCCATCTATATAAATGCCTCTGTTATTTTCTGTTACCTGTGCCAGTTCCATTCACGATAATGCTACTGCTCGGCTCCTAGTATAACTATGATATAATTATATAGTCTTGAAAAAATAAATATATATTGGGTAAATGAAACCTCAATCAGTCAAGTTGTCCAGAAGTTTCGCGATAAATAACAGACACATACTTAACGATTATAATATTTACAATTTACTTTTTTTCCTTTTTGTAACCATGTATTTAGTAGGTATGTTGCCTTATATGTTGATTTAGTTCAACTAGTTAACCATTATCAGGCATGAGTCCAACGAGTAATTAATTTAAAGGCTCAAAGTTATTTCTAACTGCATTTTAATTAAATAGCAAAAAGTATTAATAGCAAAATTCATTACGGATTAACTGATTTGGCTCACCCCCGCTATCATTTTGGCACTTGTTATGAAATTGTTTACATTACTTCTACTGTACAAATAGTATTATAATGCTATCTGTGTTGATAATACGAAATTCTTATTAGTAGGTACTTAACTAAATACCACGTTATTAGTATTTTACTCAAAAAATATTCTAGGACTAGAAAAATATTGGTTAGGTTCCAATGATTTTCTAGTCCTACTTCTATAGGGTTGAATTGAAAATAATTTAAAAAAATAATTCAAGCTAGTACTCATATAATTAAGAATATGAAAATAGTGGCTGCTTGATGCTACCTGTGTACATGAGGCTAGCCTCTTCTTAGCTAAAAATTTGCATTGCTACATATTCAAATTATTAGCAGAAATATTATCGGAAGAAGAAATTAACGTTAAATTTTTCTGACAGGCTGAGCAATTTCATTAAAATTCACTTCACCTTAAACACATGACAACAGGGTTGTACTATTACTGTTAATTCATTTTTTTACAATTAGTTGAAATTTTGCAATTGAATAACTGATGTAATGGGGATTTAGAAACTAACAAAGTTCATGTAGTTACTTAGTAGTAATATTATAAAAGAAAATCATGAAGTTTAAATATCATGTAATTTGTTTCATTTGACGGTAAAAACTCATATACTTTAGACTAGTTACAAAGAATCGAAGATAAAATGCGTGATCCAAAAAATTATGAGAAAAAAAAGCTGAACCTGTACCTTTTTTTTTCGTGCGGAAATCCCCTCGGATACACCCCGCCGGCCAGCGGGGGCGGTTATGTCGGACTTGAACCGACTAAAACCGCACGCCGTCTCGGGTCTTAAGACCCGGGCCGGGGTGTAAGGTTGCCCATAGAGCATATCCCTCGCACCCCGACTGACCCTGGGTCATCTCCGGTTCCGAGATGGCCCCCTCGGGTTGGATGGCTTACTATTTTAAAAGTTTTTTGTACTACAATGATGAAGTGTACAATGTGATGATGTGTACAAAGGCCACCTCCAATATGCAAAACTTAATACAAACGTACGTAACATTGGTTGGTAAAAGCGAACAAATTCGGGGATGAAATATACATTTTTACTTCGTTATGTATAAAAATGGATGACTTAAGTCTGATGTGATTTATTAACTCGCTTCGGACTCGGACAGTTGCAGTTCTGGTTGATTTTAAACTAACTTCTTGACCGGGTAGAGACTTTTGCACATAGCTCAAAATTAGACGACAATCTTATATTGTACAACAAAAATTGTTCATTATACATTTATTTAATACATTACGTTTCTAAAACTGAATAAATGTTATGACTTAGTGTTTTTAAACCTAACGTAGACTATGGCGTAGTTAAACTATAAGTGTTTTCATTACTACTCGCGTGGATTTTTAGGTTTATTAGGAATTATTTCATACTTCTAAGCCAGTTTTAAAGAAGTGAAAGTGAAGTGATCCTTTTTAGTGGGATCCCATCATGGAGTACATGGTTTTATTTTAATTGAATCCCACTCACACCCTCCTCCCTCCTCATTGGACTATTTATATGTGATGGAGTATTCAAAAATATGTTTATTTCAAATAACTATTTTCATCTTCGTTTTTGTATCTTTTGTAATTTGCAACTCTTGTCACAAACCAAGTATATTCGGAGTAACATCGTGAAATTCGGATTTGCATCGTTCATAAAATTTCGTAATCGTTATCAGCAACATGTTTTACGTTAACATTATTGTGATAGACAATCTCTCAGTTATCTTTCCTTTTATACATATTTTCAGATTAGCTCTCAGTAGCAAATCTAACAATAGGCGCATGTGTAAAATAATTAAATAATATATATGTTATGTGACTTTGGTCATTACTGTATTGTTTGTTTGCCGTGTTTGTCTTTTATCTTTACTTCACAGAGAACATACTTAGGTACATATTTATAAAATATGCAATCTTAAATACTATCATCATCAGTTTGAAATAAAGTACAATATTGAGTGACGTAATTGCAAGAGCTCTAATTGATTGTTTTGTCGCCAGCTTACTTACCAGATCGAACTATAGAACAACTGATCGTTTCTCGTGAATGACAGCTATAATCATTCTTTGTGAGTGCATGTAGAGGAGGCGCCAAGAAATAATCTACTCGGAAATTGTGCCGACTGCATTCTGACTTCTGATATCTGTTGTAGTGATCGCTGGCCACAATATGACTGGTGTTGCCAACTTGCCAGTCGCTATTGGGGTTAGACAACTCTCCCCACCACTGTTAACTTGTTAGTATACCTCAAAAGCTATTGGGTTAAATCATATAATTTTATTAAAGACAAGTGTTTATTGGGTTATATATAACGATTTGTACTTATGAGGGAATTTAATGAAACTGTAAGCTTAGACACAGGATACGTTACAAAGACACGTTAAATATTTACTAGTCAGAAATTAATTAATAAAGAATTAGTCAGAAGTTGAATTTATTTATTGATATATGTTACATAAATAACTGTCTAAGCTATGATCAATTGTATAATCAGATTATTAGCTTGAAAATCTAGTTATAACCTATTAAATGAGACCAAAAAATAATACATGCATACGCCTGTTCGGACAGACTTATAACAAACATCCCCATTTTACGTCAAATCTCTAATATGAGTGGTTTCTCACACCCAAATTTGAATCACATTTGCAATGTTTGATTGGATTTTATGTGATCAGGCATCTTTAAAGCTACACTTTCTTCTTATTAGCTTCGCCAAAAGTATGTATTAAAAAGTTAACACCATCTAATCGCCACTGTCGAAAAAGATAACAATATTCGATGGTTAAACCAATTTGCCAGTACCTATGCTTAAGTTTACTGACTGTCCACATCCACAGTCACTGGTATTCGTGACAAACGTGACATTAACTTTTGCGTCATCTAAGAGTCATAGTGGGCACGACTTTTAAAAATTGAAATTGTGGCTTGAAACAGGTGCTAACAGTGTTTCGTCTTACGGCCAGTTAGTTCTATTCCAATACAATGAGGCCGACCACAAAATGTTAAGAAAAATATATAAAAATAAAGATGTGTTTTTTTCATTTGTTAACAAAAAATGGTGTAAAGTAGATGCTATTAGCAAAAATCTTGATGCGTACCGATCTTTTATTATATTTTCCTCAAAAAGTTTTTCTTCCTTTACTATAGCGTCACTAGGTTATAGCAATTAATATCAGAATGCAACGCAGGCTTGTTCAGTTTTTATCATTATTTTGATCTGATTTGATATAGGTTTATTATATGAATCCCGTCTTACCACATGATTAAAGTTATTGTATTGCGATGCATCGCTACTAAATTCATTAGTGCAGTCTTTTACGCATGCCTAATACTGCCTTATACTTATGTTCACAAGTGGACCTTATGTACCGTATGCACGTAAGTGATGGCTCTGGCTTTCAACTGATAATTCATCGTGTCTTAGTCGTTTCAATGACGTTGGGTAAATTATCATCGATACCCGTAATGAGTAGCTACTAGCTGTGTTGCGGTCTATGGCCTGTAAAACTTAGGCTGTGGTTACTTTATGTCAGGGCAATGAACCATCAAGAAAGGTTTCTAATAACTTTCTTAGAACGTCTTGAATGTGCAGAATTTCATGTGTAGAACCATAGAACGGTATTTTTAGTTAATATTCCTTTAATCGGTAGATGTGATTTACGTAAAAAATGAACTTTTCACCATGTGCTTTTCACTACGGTGATTTTGCCAAACCTCGGTGTATATCTGACTTTTCAAAGCTCAATGCACTGGTTAAGATTTGGCAATCTCTTCAGATAGGTTTTATCTGTGTCATCATTGTCCATCAGCAATTTGCTCTTAAATATCACCTTGTGGCTTCGGAGGTGTCGTATTACAGGTATGTACCCGACCCAGTTCTGGACGATGGGCGATGGGACGTGTCACATTGTACTGAGATCGATCTGTCATCACTGACAGGACTGTTGTAGCCAATTTATTATTATTTTGTATATTTTCAAGGCTTTAGCTGCGACAACAAAAATAATATAGAATGAACAATAAAAAACATTATTTATTAACGGATCATGATATAATATGTGTAATAGCAGTAATGTGGGTAACACCACGAAGACAAATTAAGGTTTATTTAAAAAGGGGCGGCACGCAACGGTATTAAAGTATTGTATACAAAAAAGAATCTTAAGGCACAACAATTCAAGTGCAATCTTATTTACACTTCGGCAATTCACGGCTACAATGACAAATTAACACACAGCATCAATATATCGAACATTAATAAATCAATTCCTGACTAAATTGTACAACTTTATAAAAGTGATAACTATCTGCAACCTACAATTTTCTTGCATTCAGCGATATTTTAACGTTACGCAATTCTCAGTCTTACTGCTGGCGGAATAATTGCAATATTAAATTATCAAGTTGTCAGACGGTATTTTATTGTAAATCGAATAAAAATTACGGACCACCAATTAAGTGAACAGTGAGACGGTTACATAAATAAATTATATGTAATTATAATAAAAACGCAAACCTCGAGAAGCCAAATTGCAAATCGCAATAGCGAGTATATTGAATTCCTTGGTAATTTTGATACACCCAATTTTGGTCCGTTTTATTTTATTATTAAAGTAGCTGCGGCATTATTTGAAATATTTCGAGCGTTATATCTTTAAGCAAGAAACATTTTTTGCAAATTAAAGTTTCTTACCATATGAGAATTGTTTGAAGTTTTTGCCCAAAAAACATTATGCAATTCTTTTTTAAGCTACCTATTTATGGTATATATATTCATCCATACTTGTAACAAACAAGTAGGTTACTTCATAAAACTGTCTATTTTAGTCGTTGTTTTAAGAGTACTTTTGTGATATTTCCTCACTGAAACTTGTTCTAGAACCGTAATCAAAAATGCAATCAATTTTAAATGTATCTTGTGAATAGAACTTAGCAGGAATATAATTATATTCAAATCAGCATCATTATCTTATAGACACTTTATAATATACTTACATTAATATTTTAAACAGTAGCCAATAATACCCGTTGATTGACTTTATTATATGGCTATCGGCATGGGTTACAATACTTTTTTTTTCAGGATTACAAGTATAGGTACAGGACGTCCCACGGCTATGCCACATGTAGGAAAAGTATCTTAAATAATGAAGGTAGACAATTTTACTGAAAGAAAACTTCATTTTGATTTTAAAAACAATTTAAACTGCATTCTAAGATTTTCGAAAACTCGCTAACACCGGCTAAAATCGGCAAAATAATATCCTGTACTTTTATAGCATCAATCGAAAGGGTCAATCATAAGGATCAAATCTTTCTAACAAACATGGTAAATTAAATAAAAAGAAATTCATGATAAAATTAAAAATTGATTCGTGATAAAAGTTTCCAAGCTGGTGGAGCCGCAGCAGGGAGCAAGATTAATATAAAAAGCTTATTCAATAACATAAACAAAATAAATGGCTATACGTTCTAAATATATGCACTACCTTCAAAATTTCCTATTAGTAAGTCATAAAAAATTTAAATGATACGAATTTATGATGTATGTGTAGCAATTTAGTAGACACTTATTCCAATCACGATAATTTGCAAAAACATGTTTGAAAATTATGCGACGACAACTACAAAATGAAATAAGAACCATCCGGATAATTTTTATTACGAATATAATTATCATAATGAGAGTGATTATACCCTAGAGGGTCTTATTACGTACGCAGCAGGCATTATAAATTATGAAGTCGGTAGATCATGTGTTATGTGCCTACACTTATCGGATTATCCACAACCAATAAGTCTAGTCTGCCTGTTTGCAATTTTTAAAGTCACATATAAAAAGTCACAAGTCTAGTGATTATACATATCATTAACACAATTAATTTACTGTTGACAACGAGTGTTTTAACTCTGTGAACCACAGTTTTATGTCCACACCACACTTGCGGCCAGCCGCAATGCATTCCCTCAGTATGAAGTATACTTACCTATTTTGTCTGTAATATATCGAAAGAAAAACTGTCCCTTACGACAATTGGTCGTAAGACAAACTGTCGTCCAAGGTCGATATTTTGTAATATTTTATCAACATCCTACTAATATATCCCCGAGGCTCCGCCCGCACGAAGCTAGAAAAATCCGTATCGAAATCCGTTCACTAGTTTTTGCGTCCATCACGACAAACAGGCAATAATCCAAAAAAAAAAAAATTGTGTTCAGAATCATTTCATTTAACATAACCCAAATTATTTTTTATATATCTACATATTATAAACGCGCGTATAAATCCTACAAATATTATAAACGCGAAAGTTTGTGTGTATTGATGTATGGATGTTTGTTACTCTTTCACGCAAAAAGGCTGAACGGATCTGGCTGATCCCATGTGAAGTGAGAACCAGAACAGAATTCCACACGGGCGTAGCCGCGGGCAAAAGGTAGAAGATTATAAATGCGGAAGTTTGGGTTCAAGCCCGACATAACCGCCCCCGCTGGCTAGCGGGGGGGTATCCGAAGGGATTTCCGCACGTTAAAAAAAAAAAGGTATGGATATGTGGATGTTATTTTTACTCTTGCACGTGCCTGAACGGATCTGTCTGACATTCGGTACCGGGATAGATTAAAGTCTGGAATAACACAAAGACTTTTTATCTCTGGAATAGGTTACCATGGTAAGAAGGAACAGGAACAAAATTGAATGTCAAAGTTTCAATGTCAATAAAATTAAGTATCTCTGCACTACGAATGGTAACAAAAGTACAGTAGTAGCATTCTTGTTCGTGTTTTCAATACAAAAACTAAAGACTATAATTTGTCTTGCAAAACAATTTATTCCTATTCCAAGCATCGAGCAAAACGCTAGACAAAGAAAATATAAAAAACCATTTTTATAATATACTAACGGTTGTATATTCCTGAAGACGCAGGCAGAGGTATGTTAACACCTCCTACCACCTCCAACATTTCGTGAACTAAGTAATAGTGAACGAACTTTTTACTTATTACCGTTAAAACTTCAGACTGCTTCCACCTCGTCGTCGGAAACTACAGTCTCGACTACAGGTCGAAAAGATCGTAAGACACACATTTTCCCTATCATAAAGAGACTGCTGCGGATTTCTTAAATCATTCCAATAGTGCTTACCTGGTAATCAAACCCAAAACCTTATGAAAATGAGTTCGCGCACCAACGGTTCCGTAACGTGTCTATACAATGGGAGCCTCCCTTAATTTAGATTTATTTTAATTTAATTAATAATAATTTTATATAATGATAAATTTCCATAATGATTAATCATACAACAAAATATTCTGTGAATATTTCAAGCATCTGCCTGTTGCCGTTAATAATATCGAGCAAAAAACGGTAAAAACATCACGTTTGTTGTATAGGAACCCCCTTAAATATTTATTTAATTCTGTTTTTAGTATTTGTTGTTATAGCGGCAACAGAAATACATCATCTGTGAAAATGTCAACTGCCTAACTATCATGGTTCATGAGATACAGCCTGGTGACTTTGGGTACGGCATCCTAAAAAATTACCTAATTATATTTAGCGTGCAAATTCGCCTGTGTAGTGTTATATTAGTAAACACTGTCTATACTCAATAGTGTACATTACATTCAAATAGACAAATTTATTTCTTGGCAAAATTTAGATGAAAATTATTTTGTTTTTAATGGATTTACACACAAATGTATAATAAAATTTCATGAAACTATACCGTAGTTGAAATTATTATGGGTACGAAGGTATTGTGTGTGTTTGCGTTGCCTGCTTCGATTTTATGTCCATAATAAATTATTATACCTGGTTAGTTTAAAAAAACTAAAAAACATATTTGTTACAAAATATAATGCACGGGACTCGTTTAAACAAACCAAAGGAGCCAAACTATACTTACTACCGCAAGCCAGTCAATAGAGGCGGTTTCGGAAAAAAATGCCGTTAATTATTTTTTTCAATGAGCAACTATACGTGCACTTGAAACTGGATTGTCATTCATCCATACTTGTAACAAACAATAAACAAAATGATTGATTGGTTAATGAAGGTAATACATGCCTACGTATATATATAATAAAGATTCAAATTAATAAGGCAATAATATAATAATAGTAGGTTACTATCGATTTCCAAATTTAAAATGTTTTCTCTAAAACACCTTGACGCAGACTCGACTCACCCGAAACACCTCAAGGAATCAAATCAAATAATGTTTATGTAGAATAAGAATTACATCATGAAACAGATGACAAAGTTCAAAATGGGTATATACGAGGGTCAAACTGAAAGTTCTTAGAAAATCAAAAACTGATTACATTAGCCAGTTATTAGTTTTATTATATCTTTTCAAAATATTGTCCATTCACGTCAATACACCGCTGCATGCGATGGAACCACTGGGAAAAGCACTTTGCCCACTCGTCCTTAGGGGTCTCTTCAATGGCATCGCGATACGCAGCCACCGCTTCTTCAGCGTTCATAAACCGCTTTCCTTTAAGTTTTTCTTTAATTTTTGGAAATAAATAAAAATCACAAGGCGCGAGGTCGGGGCTATACGGCGGGTGACCCAGTAATTCAACGTTTGATGTCGCCAAATAGTCGATCGTTCGCTTGGCGGTGTGCGACGAGGCGTTGTCGTGGTGAAGGAGGATCCTACTGCGAGGTCGTTTCTCTCGAACTTTTTCCAAGACAAGTGGCAAACAATTGGTAGTGTACCATTCTGCTTAAACTGTTTTTTGATCCTCTAACACAATTGTTACGAAATGACCTATCCTTCCAAAGAACGAGGCCACCATTTTTTTTCCCGCACTTCGATCTCTCTTCACTTTAGTTGGCAACTCCTCGAAAGGAAACACCCACTGAGCAGATTGTCTTTTGGTTTCAGGATCATAACAGTAAATCCAGCTTTCGTCACCTGTTAGTATGTCGAACACAGCATTAGAGTCACCTCCGTTAAATCTTTCAATCATTTTACGGCACCAATCCACACGATGGAGTTTTTGAGCCTCAGTCAAATTATGAGGTATCCACCGGGCGCAAAGCTTCCTGACCGCTAAATGTTCGTGGAGGATTTTGTGCACTTGACTCATACCGATGCCTAAGCTTGTCCGAATCTGCTGATAGGTCACTCTTTTGTCAGTCTCTATCATACGCTGCACAACACAGATGTTATTTTCAGTCGTCGCCGTAGAAGGCCGTCCCTCACGTAAATCATCAGTGAGATTAGTGCGACCACGTTTAAACTCATTAAACCAGTTGTAAACAGTCGCACGAGATGGGGCTTCATGGTGAAAGGCCAATCGTAGTCTATCATAACTTTCTTGTTGACTTAAATGACATCGAAAGTCATAAAAAATCATTGCACGAAAATTTTCTCGTGTTAAATTCATGTTAACGTGACACAGACAATTTTCAATTTGCCGCCAAATCGTAAAACAAATGATAAATGAATGAAATATATACTCAGTAATATTGGCAAAGAGTTCTATTTTCAAATTTTAGAATTATTTTTTTATTATATTGTTTATATATTATGAAAATGAGTTCGCGCACCAACGGTTCCGTAACGTGTCTATACAATGGGAGCCTCCCTTAATTTAGATTTATTTTAATTTAATTAATAATAATTTTATATAATGATAAATTTCCATAATGATTAATCATACAACAAAATATTCTGTGAATATTTCAAGCATCTGCCTGTTGCCGTTAATAATATCGAGCAAAAAACGGTAAAAACATCACGTTTGTTGTATAGGAACCCCCTTAAATATTTATTTAATTCTGTTTTTAGTATTTGTTGTTATAGCGGCAACAGAAATACATCATCTGTGAAAATGTCAACTGCCTAACTATCATGGTTCATGAGATACAGCCTGGTGACTTTGGGTACGGCATCCTAAAAAATTACCTAATTATATTTAGCGTGCAAATTCGCCTGTGTAGTGTTATATTAGTAAACACTGTCTATACTCAATAGTGTACATTACATTCAAATAGACAAATTTATTTCTTGGCAAAATTTAGATGAAAATTATTTTGTTTTTAATGGATTTACACACAAATGTATAATAAAATTTCATGAAACTATACCGTAGTTGAAATTATTATGGGTACGAAGGTATTGTGTGTGTTTGCGTTGCCTGCTTCGATTTTATGTCCATAATAAATTATTATACCTGGTTAGTTTAAAAAAACTAAAAAACATATTTGTTACAAAATATAATGCACGGGACTCGTTTAAACAAACCAAAGGAGCCAAACTATACTTACTACCGCAAGCCAGTCAATAGAGGCGGTTTCGGAAAAAAATGCCGTTAATTATTTTTTTCAATGAGCAACTATACGTGCACTTGAAACTGGATTGTCATTCATCCATACTTGTAACAAACAATAAACAAAATGATTGATTGGTTAATGAAGGTAATACATGCCTACGTATATATATAATAAAGATTCAAATTAATAAGGCAATAATATAATAATAGTAGGTTACTATCGATTTCCAAATTTAAAATGTTTTCTCTAAAACACCTTGACGCAGACTCGACTCACCCGAAACACCTCAAGGAATCAAATCAAATAATGTTTATGTAGAATAAGAATTACATCATGAAACAGATGACAAAGTTCAAAATGGGTATATACGAGGGTCAAACTGAAAGTTCTTAGAAAATCAAAAACTGATTACATTAGCCAGTTATTAGTTTTATTATATCTTTTCAAAATATTGTCCATTCACGTCAATACACCGCTGCATGCGATGGAACCACTGGGAAAAGCACTTTGCCCACTCGTCCTTAGGGGTCTCTTCAATGGCATCGCGATACGCAGCCACCGCTTCTTCAGCGTTCATAAACCGCTTTCCTTTAAGTTTTTCTTTAATTTTTGGAAATAAATAAAAATCACAAGGCGCGAGGTCGGGGCTATACGGCGGGTGACCCAGTAATTCAACGTTTGATGTCGCCAAATAGTCGATCGTTCGCTTGGCGGTGTGCGACGAGGCGTTGTCGTGGTGAAGGAGGATCCTACTGCGAGGTCGTTTCTCTCGAACTTTTTCCAAGACAAGTGGCAAACAATTGGTAGTGTACCATTCTGCTTAAACTGTTTTTTGATCCTCTAACACAATTGTTACGAAATGACCTATCCTTCCAAAGAACGAGGCCACCATTTTTTTTCCCGCACTTCGATCTCTCTTCACTTTAGTTGGCAACTCCTCGAAAGGAAACACCCACTGAGCAGATTGTCTTTTGGTTTCAGGATCATAACAGTAAATCCAGCTTTCGTCACCTGTTAGTATGTCGAACACAGCATTAGAGTCACCTCCGTTAAATCTTTCAATCATTTTACGGCACCAATCCACACGATGGAGTTTTTGAGCCTCAGTCAAATTATGAGGTATCCACCGGGCGCAAAGCTTCCTGACCGCTAAATGTTCGTGGAGGATTTTGTGCACTTGACTCATACCGATGCCTAAGCTTGTCCGAATCTGCTGATAGGTCACTCTTTTGTCAGTCTCTATCATACGCTGCACAACACAGATGTTATTTTCAGTCGTCGCCGTAGAAGGCCGTCCCTCACGTAAATCATCAGTGAGATTAGTGCGACCACGTTTAAACTCATTAAACCAGTTGTAAACAGTCGCACGAGATGGGGCTTCATGGTGAAAGGCCAATCGTAGTCTATCATAACTTTCTTGTTGACTTAAATGACATCGAAAGTCATAAAAAATCATTGCACGAAAATTTTCTCGTGTTAAATTCATGTTAACGTGACACAGACAATTTTCAATTTGCCGCCAAATCGTAAAACAAATGATAAATGAATGAAATATATACTCAGTAATATTGGCAAAGAGTTCTATTTTCAAATTTTAGAATTATTTTTTTATTATATTGTTTATAAGTGGCCAGTTCTAAGAACTTTCAGTTTGACCCTCGTATATACCATAGATTTTTCCATAAATAGTGCAAGCTTTAGATTCAATCGTAATTGGTGCTCGGATGATCACGATCGAAATCGGCA
Organism: Cybosia mesomella; assembly: GCA_946251805.1. Lineage (NCBI taxonomy): Eukaryota > Metazoa > Arthropoda > Insecta > Lepidoptera > Erebidae > Cybosia > Cybosia mesomella. Next base: position 11,491,695 of record OX276406.1, read on the forward strand.
TCGGGAAAAAAATCTTGTTTGAAGTCAGTTAAAAACATCCTAAATTTACGCTTCTGCTGAAAACATTACTGTCATCACCATCATCTTGCCGAATTCTCTTTCGTAGAACAATCCAAAATAAATCCAATATATGATTCCAATAAACATTGTTTGAATACTTTAAATCAACACACATATTCCTCTGAGTATACTTCTAATATAATTCAACATTCACCTTCAATTCAACACCTGACTGTCCACTCGGGGCTTAACGTGGCTTGTTTGACACTTAGCTTAACACTTTGGTAGAAGAAATAAATCTCAACTTATATCTCATTTGCCAATCAGTCAAGGGAGGTCGACAAACGATTGGTATTTCGCTTTAGGCCACATGTTACCTCAATAGAACCATTTGATTCAGTGCAATTGATTCCATTAGTGAGCTCTCGAATCTGAATGTTTTGAATTAATTAGGTATGTAAAAAATAACAAGTCTCGGCCATAAGTCATTGTTTCACGAACTTAATGACATGTTGGCATTTGTAATACAACCATCACACTTGGGAATAAGATCTCTATTGTCAGGACATTTACAAATATGAACTCCGGTAACCAAACAAAATCTAAAGACGCAACATCTATTTAGAAGACACATACCCATACTTACTTTTGAGCTTGAATGGAACCATTAATGCCTGCTACAGAGAACGCGATGAGCTCATTAGACATATTTGTACGGGTCAGTCTCAGAACTTGATAGAAACTGGCAGCTGTAAGTATTATTGTTTTCTCTATGTATGAATAGAAAGCACGTGTATGGAACATACAACATGGAACCCTTGTTTTTTCTAGCGTGGGTACTTTTCAGTACATAAGACAATAACTTCTATGTATACTAGTACTACTACTACTACTAGGCGGTCTGTACAGTATAAAAAAATTGGTATCACGAAAGACTGCAATCCGACCACAATTTTTTTGTAATTATCTTACAGATGACATTACAAAAATACGCGCTATGCCTATACAGATTCAAAGATATATGGTGTCACAATTCAATACATTTATTTAGTTACTGCGTCCCATTCCAATAGTTCGAAACAAAATTTCTTAAAAAGTCTCATTTTTCATTTTTTTTTACTTTTGTTTGTCTGTCTGAATTATATGATCCCTGGAACGGCTGGGACGATTTTGGTGACACTTTCCCTGTCAGATAGCTAATATTATAATTAATATGGAATAATTTTATTGAAGAAGAAGAAATTAAAGGGTTCTGCGCAAAATAATGAAACCCAAGTTCTAAGTTCACGCGGACGAAGACACGAGCACAGCTAGTAATAATATCGGTATAAGAATATTAAGTCACCTTTTCCTTTGATCAAGACTCGCTGCCACAAACATAACAGCTCTAGCCGAGCCATATTTATGTTACGATTCGATCTTCGATCACTAGTAGAGGTGAGAACAATAATGTAAAAGTCTTAACTTACAAAGTATAACGACTGAAATTAACTTGTATAGTAGCAATAAACCAAATAAGGCTTTTGATTTATTTAATTAGCTAAGAGCATAGACGACTTGATTATATTTGACTTCTGATACTGTATATCTTACTCGTATTGTAAATGTGAAATTGGATATATTAATGTAAGGGTGTATGATTTAAACAAATACCAATACTAGTTTCATACAGATAATTGAAAATTTATATTTCATTACTGTTGGAAGACTGGTTGAGTTGATTTGATGAATCAGAACTAATAATAGGCTTGTCGAGTCAGAATAAGTATATTAACATTTGACCAATTATCACTACAAACAGACTTGACGAATTAGTACTTTAAATAGACTTGACCAATTAGAATATTTACATGCTCTGACGAAACGAAACGATTACTATTTGAGGAATTGAAACAAAAAAGGGTGTTAAAAATCTAGACCTAAACCAAGCATTATAGGTTCTATGATGCGTATAAAGATACATACATTTTTGTCGTAAAATCCAGAGCAAATATTTGCACTGTGGGAATCGAACTCGCGACCTCGACAAAGTCGACGGATGCGCTACTGTCACGTCAAGTTACACATGTAACAACAATAATTTATGTGTTAAGAATTTATTTCTTCAAGTTGTGCGTAATTAGTACCGTTTAGTTTTTATATAAAAGGTTATCTACTTCATCGATTACCTACACGCATTTGGTATGTCTAACACAAGGTGAAACAAGATGTAGTTTGATAAAATGTAAGTAGTTCTAAATTTTGGCTCAGTGGGTGCGAACACTAAACTTTGTGATTAAAAACATCTGTATCGTATTTCCACGAACCATTACACGTAGAGATTGTATACACTTAGATCATGACGGATTTATTGCGTGCTGATCGTTGCTTTTGAGTTAAATTTTTAGTATTTGTGTAAGGTATCCATTCTGTTATTAATTTTAGATAGCTATAGGCATAAATACTATGCACAGAGGATAAACACTGCGTGAGTTGGAGAGTTGGTTATAAGTCATACCTATTTGGCAAATTGTGACATGGTATTTGAGCGAATCTATACATTTGACGTCAATTCATTGTCACAGTCAAAGAAAATTATGTAAAGGGACTTTTTTAAATCAAGTGTCGCGCTGTCGCGTACTCTCCTTTGGGGTCAGGAGTGATCTCGTGTCGGTGAAGACGCCTCCGTCTTGGTCTGCTTCTGTAAGGACGGTGGGTCGGCCGACTGCCCTCCTCAGGCTTCGATCATGGAGCTCGGTAGCCCTGAGCGTAGACAATAACTCACTGCAGACTGCGGAACTCGGGGGCTGGGCTCTCTCCCGCTCCTTCTCGGCTGCCTCTTTCACGCGAAGTTACAAACTTTAACATTTATAATATTACTAGCTGACCCGGCAAAGTTATGTTGATAACCTTTATCAGCAGAATTTATTTCGTGAATGTTACCTTGCACCCCGGTATTATAGACCCGAGACGGTGTGAGGTTTTGGTCGATTCGAGTCCGACATAACCACCCGTGTTGGCCGGCGAGGGAGGGGGGGGGGACACGGGGCAATTTCCGAAAAAAAAAAAAAGCCACAGCACAGTATAGGCCGAGACAAAACATATGTTATTGTTACTAATATTTTCCATAATACAGTGCACATGCATAGAGGAGACAAATTCACTTATCTTGTAAACGTTGTAAATATTCTACAACGTTTATGAAATGTATACATGCAAGGGTAGTTGTGGCATGGCAAGCTGAATATGCTTGAGCATATCTGGAGGTCCCAATTCCTTAGAGAATTTGTGAGCGTCTTTACCCAGTGGGCCTTTATTGACTAGCGGGACATAGAACTTTTAGAACGAAAGAGTTTTACATTGGTTCTTAGAATCTATCTATTAAATCCACTTTCACTAAAAAAATGAACATTCAGTGCATCATACCTCGAAAATTATTCATGAAATATGCACAATTCATTCATGTCAATTTCAATGAAATAACTATCTGAATAGATTGTAACTTTTTTGTTCGCACAGACTATTTATAATGTGTTAAACTAGTTTCGTAGCTGACTGCACCTAAACTAATGATTGTAGACAGTCTTTTCATATAATTAGATATATGATACTTGCTTGTATAATGACGTTTTCAATCTCAGCATGTGGAAGTATCTGTCGATAGATCATTACCGATCATTTATGTAACACTCATATGCCAGTTGTCAAAAGTGACGTTTGACAAATTGAAGGCGTTGGTTCCGGTTCAGCTACATTTATCTATCTAATACCTTTAAAGGAACAATGCATGTATGTATGTATAAATATATATAATCTGAATCTAATAATATAAGTTTAATTTCTAGAAAACAACGAGTAAAACCGTGAATGGTATGGTATACATTTGCTTCATTTACAAATTGCTCCATTTGCGAGTTGGTTCCTGGTTGTTGGAAACTCGCAACCTACGTGTATTGGCATGCCCGTGACCTGTGCCTTTTAGAAACGTATATCGTGACATTATCAATCGCTGGCATGACGCCACTTTGCTTGTCTTTCTCTATGACATTTCATGAAAAACGTTAAGCCGTTTCCGAGATCCAGATTTGCTCGTTTAAAGGTATTAAAAAAATGCGAAAGTAATTCTGTTTGTCGCATGTTACCTTTTTACGCTTAGACAGCTGAATAATGTTCGTTAATATTTGGCATTGAGAACTATCGTTTCCTATGTTCTTTTTCTGGTTGTCACAGAAAAAGAACATAGGATACGTTTTCAATTCGAGAAATAAAAACTTCGCGACACAGCGTTTCCACATGGATGTAATCGCAGGCATCAGTTGATTTATAAATAAGTTAAGATGTGTGTAAGCAGCTGCGTTCCAGCTAGATACCGCTGTACCTGTAAAACAGTTACCTCCTTGAATGCGGCAACGCGTAATCGTGCTGTGTATTAACTATTTGCAACGACGCAATGTGCGTGCCAATAATAGTTTTCATTAGTCTAGTGGTTACGTTGTGGTTAAAAATAAGGGTCAGAAGATACGTACATAAATTATAAACAATAAATGAACTAGATTTAATACCATAGACTTATATATGTACTAGGGAAGCTAGTCAGCACAAAACAACCTGACGATGACCTCTGTGGCGTAACGGTACAGTATTCGACTGATCGCGAGTCAGAGGTCGCGGGTTCAATTCCCGCTTATTGCAAATATAATGAATAATAAAATCATTTATTTCAGACCATTTTAAGCCCATAGTGTTAGTATATTAGTAACAATCTGCTTAGAATTATGTTAGTTTTGTTAGTACATCAATTACATTAAAATCATAAGTTGCCATCGACTACTCTTACCCAATATTTTTGGATAGGGCAGTCAAACCTATGGGCAATGACTTTCAGAATGCTGTTGTTGGTATTGCGCAGGCGTTGCAGCAAGGAAGCAGCTTTTTTGCGGATTATCGCCTTGAATCCGTCAGGCACCAGCGCCGCGGCAGCCCCAACAGCATTCTGAAAGCATTGTTATACTGAATACGCAGGGTGTTGTAGGATCGCTGCGTATAACTCACCCACAGGCCACTCGAGTAAAAAGATTGATAGAATGCCTTTAGTTCTGTACATCGAGTGAACCTGCGAGCCAGCATATTGCTTCTCACCACCAACGCTCTATGCTCTCTCTCTATGTCCTCATCATCTTTGAGGTCATCATTCAGTATATCACCCAGGTATTTAAATTTGTCAACCAACTTTAGCTGTATATGTATATCTGCATGGGTCTGGGTGTTTATATGTATAGTATGTATTTATTTACAGAAAAAAAGTATCTAAGTATATTTATCCTCATTCTAGAACTCGTATGATGAGCTCTGCTTAGTTTGGGTGTAGATGGCGCTGTGTAATTATATCCTAGAATATAGAATATAGAAAACGATTTTGATTTTAATACGGTCGTAGTGGTCGGGAACTAGGGTAAGGAAACCTACCCCACCCAATCTATTACTTAGTTTTTCATAGTTGGCATGGCATAACTTTGATCCTGATTCTATTTTCAATTCTATACGGTAAGATGACTATCTGTTCAACCATTTGAACCCTAGCGTAAATGAAAACCATGATTACTTTATTGTACAATTATGTTAACAGGAGGTGGACTACCTCGGAATTACCGCGTTCATGGTATAGGTATACATGTATACTACCTTTGAAGGGTCTGATAATGCATAGAAAATGTGCACTGAGTGGGAATCGAAACCACGACCATACGTCGTAGCAGTCGAACGCTCTGCCGCTACGCATCACAGGTCGTACAAATATTAGTGTAGACGACGTAAAATAAAGCTATATTTTACGTCGAAATTAAGCGATAATATTAAAATAATTTACAGTGAAACATCCTTTCTTTCGTATTGTCCCAAATAGACAAGCCGGCACATTTCAAAGGATAATGAATATAATTTAATAGAACATTTATACTGATCATTTTCGTCACGCATTCCTTGCCGGTTGGTGCACGACTGACAGTGGCCCGAGCTCGAGCACGACGAGTTACGCTGGCGGTATAGGTATCCATAGTTCAAACATAACGGTGACCAATTATTAACCCAAGACGTGTACTTACTTTACAAAACAATTTACATGAATGAAACGGTGTAAGAAGTCCTTAAACTATGCTTTCACAGCAGGGCCGGCTCTATCATCGAAATACAGTCGTCCTCAACAGTAACTTAATATATTCAAAGTAACTGATCACCTCAGCACTAAAACCTTTCTTATGATAATATAAAAAGCCAAACATGAAATAAATTAAACTTAACCTCTGAACAATGTAAAGATCGCTTATAAATGTATTTGTGTTAAGCAAGTTTTGAGGGCGACTGGAACAAGGGTGCTGTAGCAACTGTAACAACAGCCTCCTTTGATTGAGATTGAGCAATTTGAGAGTTTTCTTATGTGAGATTTTTCATATGTGTTTCATCATCAGATCTTTACTAAATTTATATGTAACACCCTTGGGGTAAGCCTTTTCTAACAATAAAATTATTTCTAACAATTTGAAATCGGACAACGTTCATTCCGACGGATTGAGAACCTCCTTAATTAGACATACTGATTAAATCACTTGTACTTTTTCACAATATTTATTTATAAAACCTGACCGGTTTCGCCTGACAGCATTCTCAAAGCGTTTCATGATTATGATTACAGATTATAAAACAAAGTCCTTCGCCGCGTCTGTCTGTTCGCAATAAACTCAAAAACCACTGCATCGATTTTAATGCAAGTTATCCATACTAATATTATAAAGCTGAAGAGTTTATTAGGTTGTTTGGTTGAACGCGCTAATCTCAGGAAGTACTGGTTCGAATTGAAAATATTTATTTGTCTTGGATCACCCATTTATCGAGGAAGACCTAAGAGAGTGGAGCAGTAATCATAAATGTTGATAAATTGGGCAAATTTCCATACACTATTGTAGTACTAACAAATTATGGACATGTAATGGGTGCCTCGGGGGTGTAGTATGCCGCGGGGCTCAACTAGTAATATATATTTGAAAGAAACCTTTGGGAATGCCGTGAGCCGAAACCCGTCGGTTTTGTAAATAAATATTTAATTTAATACGAGTAGCAAGTTCCACCAAGTGCGATCAGTCCACAATATAAATACTCCTTTACTAGAGGTCGGTTGTAAAATTAAGTACTTACCTAATACCAAGTTCTAGGATAATGATGTAGCCTTTATCATGCAGGAAGGATAGTTACATAATAATGAATTTGCATATTAGATAGTGTAGAACAAATGGTGGTCTTATCCGTCAAGGCGATCTGAAAAGAGGAAGGCAAAGAAATGCGTTTATCAATGTTCCAGTACAGGTTTGGTAAAAAACCAAACCTGTAGGCCTACCATTAAATGTCGGGTTGTGTGGACCAAAGTTTTCCTCAATTGGTACCATGAAACGCGTTTATCCCGCCACTGCGCTTGAAGACGACACGTCAAGCTTTATCGACCTAAACCATCATTATCATCCATCGAGACTTTTTGCACACTACCATTACTGCAACAACTCAGATGGGTCGGATTTCAACCTAACGACGAAATGCGTGAACTTCATTATTTTCGGTGAAGCGAATACCATCTGACCTTTACAACCACAATCAACCCTGTATCATAAATTCAAAACTGTCTTATTACTTAGCACTACCATTACTGAGTAATACCATTATTGGCACTACCATTAGTGCAACAACTCAGATGGGGTCGGCTTTCAATCTAACGACGAAACGGCTGAACTTCATTGTTTTCGGTGAAGCGAATACTATCTGACCTTCACAACCCCAATCAACCCTGTATCATAAACTGTCTTATTACTTAGCACTACCATTACTGAGCAATACCATTATTGGCACCACCATTACTGCAATAAGAATTATAATTCGGACGCGAAATAAATAATGTAGTTCCAAGTTTAAATGTACACATTGAGTGTATTTGCAATTAATAAAAATTGTTTTATGATCATGTATTAACTTACGTCCAATTTAAAATAGACGGCTGCTATAATATAACATGCTTTGAAAGTTGTTTTAATCGATTCTGCTACTAGTTCTGAGTTATTAAGACTTAAGGTTTATGTTCAAAGTAGGTGGTATATAAGCATTATAATAATTATAATTGTAACGCTTTAGTTTTGGTCGAGATGGTGCTGTGTAATTCTGCCTAGTCCTAATAATACATATTATTATTGTTAATTACTTTTTTAATTCAACAACTAATCACAATGAAAATATTCTACTTTAATTTTTACATTAAACATTTTATGTTGGTTCCGCAACAAATAAAAAATGAAAATCTATACCAAAACTAAAGCATAGCTTTTAATAATAGCACGTCAAAAAGAATTATTAGAGTGTTATTATACACTCTAATAATTTAGAGGACTCAGAGTTCCCTTCCCTAGTTCAAGTTATAATTTGTGACTCTACTTTTAGAGTTATTGCTTTTGTATCTGAAAGTTTTTTCATTCAATAATACTCTCAATTATATTATTTTTTTATACTACTTAAAGGACTTGGTTGAGTAGGTATTGAACTAAGACTAGGTTATAAACGGTACTGAAAAATAAAGTAAACGTAGTTTTAATCAAGCACACTGCACAATACATCGTATCTTTCATGCGCCCTGCTCTTGACTGACAGGCAATGTCGTGCATGACTGCGTCGTGTTAGTGAATACATACTTGTATGCCTTTTTTTTTAACGTGCGGAAATCCTTTCGGATACCCCCCCCCCCCGCCGGCCAGCGGGGGCGGTTATGTCGTGCATCGACTAAAACCGCACGGTGTCCTGCCCAAGTGTCCATTGCCGGGCACCCCGGGTAAGCCCTCGAAAGGATAACCCCAGGGTTGCGCCTAAACTATCGAGTGGACAGGTCTGCTCACAGACTCTATATTTTTACTAATAGTTGCCTAGGTAGATTCACGTCAAATATCGAAATCCTGTCGTTTCGTAGTTAGACTGAAAGCTGACTCCAAATTGGAAAAAGACTCAAAGGATGAGTTGCCTAGGTTGCTAGGCTGATTGAAATGTCAACAAAAAATCAAACGTATTTATTACCAAAAGTACGAAACGCGATTAGATTCTGTGGTCTTTAATTTTAATATGTGTTCAAATGTGAATGTATAAATCATACTTAAGAAATTATTTCAACATTATACACAATTATAGATATGGCCCGAGGGAACAGAGGTGGGACAGAATGCCCAATAACTCACTTGTATAGTTGGGTATAAAATATCTTCAATTCATATTTAACACTATAAATAAACCACACGGTAGGTTCAAATAAAAGCAATTGAAGCGCATGACTCTCTTACAATTGAAATATTCATGAAACTTCTAAAGATCATCAAATGATAAAGTACAATACGTTGTCATTGAGTGGACGGATCTATTTTTAGATCTACACAATAACGCGCTCACTGTGGCTGTTCCTCAACAGTACCTACGCAATCAATATGACCGGTTTCTCACATCATTGGGCTTCAAATTAGGTACAGCTACCTTCGTGAATGAATTGAGAAGTAGCATGAAGTTATTTGCCGATAAATTGATAAATGAGCAATAAAGTGAAGTATTATTTTCTGAAATTATGGAATTAAAGAGCGCCACCTATTTATCGCTGCTTGTAAACTATTGAGTGCGCCATCTATTGTGGAATAGCCAAATATTTTAGTGTTTAATGATTTCAGTAGATGGCGCCAGTTTGTATTGCTCACTAACCGGGCTTAGCATATTATATGTACCTAAATAGCTAATACTTATGACTATGATTAATTTATTTGAATACAAAATAAATTGCAATTTACATAACTAGGTTAGTTGGCTATCCTTTATTTTAAGATTCCGTACCTCAAAAGGATACCATGTAGCAACACTTTGTTGTCAGTCTGTCAGTCTGCTCGTTGTTAGCTTGCTGCAAGAATATTCGCTTTGTCACATATTATATTACGCTGTGCAACACCGGTCAGTATTCACCAGTTGCTATAACTAATTCCACTTTTCACCAATAACGTTTAATCATTATCATTCCTAATTTGTTACATGTTTGTATGCTGTAACAATATAAATAATATAAAATATCTTCAGTTAATAGCTCTTTCATTAAAAGTAAGTAGGTAGGTACTTACACGTAGAGTCATTGGTTCAACACGAAGAGGTCGTTGGAATTTAAATTTTAGAAGAGGTCCAAAGTTCTACAGTTATGATAACTACATGTAATGTTGAAACCACAGTTCAAACACGCTACCTAATCCTATAACGGTTTGTTTATGTATTTTTTCCAATATGGCAACTGAAAAGGTAGTTGAGAAAGACTGGATGCAAAAGGCAGTGATTTAGATGCTATAGCGTTACATTAAGAGAGGCCTTTGTCTAGCAGTAGACTATAGTAAGCTATTGATAAATTTTATTGAATCTGGCAACTTATTTCTTATCATTTCTCATTTGCAGTCCTCTGACCTCATTTGTTTACTAGGGCTGAAACTACTCTGAGTTATGATGCTTACTGCATCCTAGTAATGACATCTCGTGGATAAGCAGGTAAACAAATGTGCCGTTAGACTGTCCCTAGATGTCGTTAAGGCACCACAAACCGTTACTGTTTTTTATGTGATGAGTTGATGAGAGTCTCATCTCTTCCTAATGAGAAGGCTTCTAGACTGTATTAGTGCCACTTTCACAGAAATAATAAGAAACTCTAGTAACAGATCAGGGAAGGGTGCTTGTGCACCTAAAGGGATTTCACCGGTAAGTAATTGAATTCAATAAATTCTATGACGACAATTTATTTGTTATATAAACAATATAATATTATAAATATAAATATTTCGATATACATTACTTGTTTAACTTCGACACAGGTAAACAGCACCATTGAGAAGCCGCAATGAATTAAATCATTAAATATTATATATTCACACTCACGACTGTTTCATGGTACGGTCGCGTTTTGCCGTTGCTCGGAGTCGTGATTCAGTGATGTACAATACCTAATACAAAAAAATCCGTTTCCGCAGGGGGAACGCACAGGTAGATTTCGTGAAGCAATTAATATTATTTTATATAGAGAACTACGGACTTTAAACAGTTTATTTTTTTTTTTCTCGAAAACGGTAACTTTTAGCGAAAAACTTTTCAGACATTTATTTTAGACTTATAAATGGCCTATCGATTAAAAATGTTAGAATGTTCACCGGTTAGAAGTTAGGATTTTTTTCCCGAAAAATTTTGGTTTTTTTCCCCCTCCACTTTTAGTTAAAGTTTTAATCTTATAGGTTTTTAATTAAAAGTTGTTGGTATTCATGTATACTATGGGATAAAATTAGAACGGTTCGAATATCTTTCATGGAACGTGAAATTTTGAGGAAAAACTGATTTCACAAAAAGTGAGGCCCTACCGTCCCCTTAGGCCGGATTCCACCCGTTCACGAACTTAAACTAAGTTTACACCCAAGCAATTTTTGACCGCAGTTTGAAAGCGATCGGGGCAAAAATGCGACCGTGTCGTGAGTGCCGCAAATTTTGGGAAGTGGAACCATACATACATGTATATGTATATATATATTTAAACTTTTTGACCAGTGGTCATTTGGGACTCAGGGGGTCATAACTAGACCTCCTATGAACAATTTTTTTTAAATTCGACAGTAGTCAAGAAACCAATAGGTAGATCGATTTCATCGAAATCTACCTTCTTTTTTTTTTTTTTATCGTGCGGAAGTCCCTTCGGATACCCCCCCGCGTGCCAGCGGGGGCGGTTATGTCGGGCTTGAACTGACTAAAACCGCACGCCGTCTCGGGTCTACAGACGCCGGGGTGTAAGGTTGCCCATAGAGCATATCCCTCGCACCCCGACTGACCCTGGGCCATCTCCGGTTTCGAGATGGCCCCCTCGGGTTTGGGAACCACGGTGTCCCCGTCTTGCCCCGGTTTGGGGGAGGGGCGCTAGTCGCCCCACCGTCCCGGCCTGCTTCTGCTGGGGTGACAGGTGGCCTCACCCGCCACCCCCAGGCCTGCGCTCATGGAGGACGGAGGTCGTTAAGCGACCTCCGGCGCCTGAGTTGCCTGCGACGCGCGGCGAGCAAGTTGCGGGCTCGGCGGACCGGGAGAGTTCTAAGTCTCTCCCGGGCGCGCTCCGCCACCTCCTTCGCGAGCATTACATGCTCGCAGAAGGAGGCGGCGGCGGCCCACGCGCTCGCGCTCCTCACCATTGCCGCAATCATGCTGCCGAGCGAGAGGACTCCCACCCCGATGGCTGCCACGAGGTCACGCCTCGGCGCCTCCCACGCCGGGCAGTCCGCCAGCGTGTGCAGCCCTGAGTCCTCGCTCGCGTCGCAGTGATGACACTCAGGCGTTGGCTCCTTCCTGATCCGATGCAGGTGGTCCCCGAAGCACCCCTTCCCGGAGATCACCTGCGTCAGTCGGTAGGAGAGGCTTCCGTGTCGCCTCTCCAGCCAATCCTCCATGATGGGCCTTACCGCCGCTATTGCGGCGTGCCCTGCGCTTGGTCATCGAAATCTACCTAAAAGTTATGCTGGACTAATGATGTAACTGCATTTGCGCAGGGAGTGGGGATGGAGCGGTGACATCGAGAAACCCCAAACACTTCTATAGGTTTATTATTGTGTCTGTGGCCACTTCAATACCATATTACGAAATGTATCAATACTCTTCGTACACCATGTTGATTTGGTCGACAATTTGGTTCGGTGTGCGTTGAGGGAACAAATTTAAATTGACCATATTTTGAGTAGTTAAAATTAGTAAAGATTTGTAAAACTAATTTATTAAATATCAACCTTGCCCGGTCACTTTATAAAAAGAAATAGCACGCAGAACGTGGTCTCTTAACCGCTCACCATAAGTTCGCCTTGGGTGGAGACCATAATGGAATCTTGAGCTTTTGAATGCCACCTTAATTAATGACTTTAGTGAAGAGTTCTCAAATAATTGTAAAATCAACTTGTAGTTTATAAAAGAAGCCATTCCAAAGTTATAATCGATCAAAGGTTGCTCCATCAATCGTTTTAAAAATTACAATTATTTGAGAACTTACACTAAACGCTGACGCATTTGTAAAAAGTAAATTTAACCTGGGTTATTATGAGATATGGATGCTTCAATGTTACGACTGGAGGACTACCTTGAACTGATTGTAACTGTTGAGAGGATTCTTTTTCAAATTATTGGTTGCCTTTACAATTGTTTGAGAACATTTACTAAAGGCTAACGCATTCAAAGGCTCAAAATACGGTCAATTTAAATTGGATCCCTCAATGGGAACGCACACGTTGATTCATTGCCAAAAAAAGTGACATAATTTCTCCACAACACACTACATTATATTTATTACCATAGATAAAATAATATATTCTAAAATACTATAGTTGAAATCACATCGCTAATCCGTATCGCATCTGGAGCTTGCAATTTGAAGCACGGAGTCCGCTCTCCTACTCTGCCTCTTGATTTGGCTTATCTTAACTTTTACGGAATCGACTGCCATCCTGATCTTCCAACACGTAAATACCTTGTATGCCAATCCGTTGCTACAAAAACTGCCCTGGCGGCTCGACACTATCCAAGTCTAAGCGGCCATCTTTACAAAACAAAACAAAATCTGCAACATACCTATATCCCCTATCAAAAACCAAATGTAAAAGTGTAATCAGTAACTATCTCCAGAAATTAGGTATCCTATTGTGAGACGGAACTACTTTTTGAAAAAAAAACATTTTAAATTTCTAAACCACAGGCAAGAAGTCCCCTTTTTTTTCAACCTTTACATCTTCGGTAATTATGTCTTTATTATTGAGACATGGAAATTGCGCAATTACACATGCACTTACTCTCTATATACTTACCCTCATACACAAACACACATACACGCATTAAGCATTTAACACACAACTTACTTTTATTTTTGCAACAAATATACACTTGAAACAGATTACAACTATTATCAGATATGGTCGTCGTACTTTCTATAGTAATTAGTATATTTTGAAACAAATGTACATTCATATTCATAATGTAAATACAACATGGGTATTATTTTTTTTGGCTTATGCTACTTTCTCTCATAATATCCAAATTTTGTTCACCTTAGACAACAATAGAGATATATATGTAGGTACAGATAACATGTTCTCAGTTTATTAATAGTAAATTAGTATGAATCTGTACGAGGAAGGCGCCAGTGTCTGGAACACAGTTAATACTAGCACGGGCACTGACGTTCACTCTGTCTCTAAAAATGTGTTGTACATAACGAGTTCTGTTATATAAATGATAGAGATGAGCAACTATATTTGGCTTATTGACATTAAAAATTATTATTATTATAATAATCTTCCTTTTGTCGAATTTTTTGTAGGAAAATCCAATATTGTGCAGTACAGTAGCCAATGATTGAAAACTACCTTTAAATAATTAACAGTCTTTAAGTGACACGGTCAATTTTCTCACTCGTACTAAATAAATAAAAAAAATGGTTGACTGAAACGCTGTAGTGCTGTCACAATCAGAAGAGTTGTAATAGTTTTATTTTTTTGTTTATTATTATTTATGGCATAGTATTAATGTTTTGTATTATACTTAGCTAATTTTATTACAAAAAAATGTAGTAGATAATTACTTGTTAATTTTAATAAATTAATATAATATATAATAACACCGACAGGAACAGCTGAACCAGACCATCGTCCGTTAATCAGCAGGAGAACTGGCTTGCCGGTGAGGTTCGCTTGGGCTCCAAGAGCCCCCCCTACACCCGTATTGTCTATAATATTAGGTACTGAAATGTATCAATCTATATATATAATTAAATCGTATCTTGGTGAAAACAAAAAATAATTGTTATGTGTTCTTGCAACGATACCGATGCCAAAAATGTGATTTTTAAGTTTTTTGTCTGTTTGTCTGCTTTTTTAATATCGATGTCCGAGCATCACTTGAAAACCGCAAAACATATTCAGCGGAAATTTTGCATGAACATTCTTCTAGGGTATGATCATAAACTGCGTTATATATCATCACGCTATTATAAGTGTGATAGGAGCAGCAAAGTAAAATCGACCAAATCTATTATTGATCATTCCTTTATTATTACAAAGCAGATCATCGCGAAATTCTTCAATTTGATAGAACTCGGACATGGTTAACGTTCGGACTATAAATCATCATGCTATAGCTACAAGGTGATGAGCAGTAAAGTAGGAAATCTCGAAACTACAGAGTTACCTACTCATTCTCAGTCATTGATTAAAATATCATCACAATATTATATTAGGGAACCGGGTAGAATTTATTTCGACATTTATTTCTTTATGATAAACGATTGAAAATATAACGATGAAATAGGTACCTCTTTTTTTTACGTGCGGAAATCCCTTCGGATACCTCCCCGCCGCCGGCCAGCCCGGTTATGTCGTGTATCGACTAAAACCGCACGGTGTCTTCCCCAAGTGTCCGTTGCCGGGCTCCCCGGGTAAGCCCTCAAAAGGATAACCCCAGGGTTGCCGGTGGGCTTTGGCCGCCACCGCGGTTGTCGCCTGGCGGGGTCGGGTTTTATCCCGCTTCGGTGAGATGGCAGGTGTGACACACGACACGCCTCCGCCACGGTCTGCTTCTGTAAGGACGGCGAGTCGGCCAACTGCCGTCGGAGGTCGGTAGTCCCGGGCATAGATGAGTCTGCGTCGTCCTCGCCGCAGACTGCGAAACTCGAGGGGCAGGGTTCTCTCCCGCTCCCTCTCCGCCGTCTCTTTCGCGCGCATTACCTGCTCGCAAAAAGAGGCGGCGGCGTACCACTTGCTCCCGTCGGAGACCACGGCCCTCACCATGATCTCCAACGAGAGAACGTCCACGCTCAGGACCGCAATGAGATCCCGGCGTTGACTCGCCCACGCACGGCACTCCACCAACGTGTGGAGCGCCGTGTCTTCGCCAGGATCCTCGCAGTGCTGGCACTGCGGCGTTGTCTCCCGATGGATGCGCCACAGATACTTATCGAAACACCCGTGTCCGGTAACCATCTGGCACATCCGGTAGGAGAGGTCCCCATGGTCCCTCTCCAATCACTCCTACATGATCGGTCTCACCGCCGCTATGGTGGATTCCACCCCCCTTGGGTGCTCAAGTCGCACCCTCCATGTCTCCATGAGTTCCCGGTGGAGCTGGGACCGCTGAGCCCTGATTTGTCCGGGCTCCGGCCTATGGCCCCGCTCCAGTGCCTCCTTGCGCCACTGGTACAGCAGTGCAAGGGCTCTCGCTTCCAGGTCCCATGGAGGGGTCCCGGCTAGGAGACATGCCGCCCCGACGGAGATCGTGCGATACCCCCTGATGACTCTGACGGCCATCGCTTTTAACGGGCTGTTTAATACAGCCACGTTGCGGGCTGCCAGAGTCTCCGCCCATACGGTGCACCGTACAGGGCCATGCTTCGCACGATCCTCAGGTACAGTCTCCTAGTAGGGGCGTTGGGTCCCTTAACGTTGGGCATCAGCCGCGATAGTGCAGCTGCAACCCCCCTCAGTTTCAGGACCAGACTTCGGAGATGAGGTCCGAAGTCCCATCGGCTATCGAGTACGAGCCCAAGGTACTTCATAGTGGGCTCGATGCCGATGCTCACGCCCCCTACAGTTATACTGGTTCTCGCAGGTGGCCCCCTCCGAGGCCCGTGGAAACACATAGCCTCGGATTTGTGGAGAGCCACCTCGAGTCCCAGTCACCGTATTCGACCCACGACTTTAGCAATCCCTGCCGTGGCCTTTAGTGCCGCGCTTCGGTGCGTTGCTCCCCGCGCCATAACGAGGGTGTTGTCAGCATAACATGTTATGCTGACGCCCTCGAGCAACGAACCGCGCAGCACCAAGTCGTATCCGATGTTCCACAGGAGTGGCCCTAGGACCAACCCCTGTGGAACACCGCACGATACTTCTCGCCGCCCTGGCCCTAGCCAACTCGGGTAAACTATGGCCCTCTCGGATAGGTATGCCTCGACAATGTGGCGGAGGTAGGGAGGCACTCCGTGATACGCGAGAGCCTCCCTAACGCAGCTCCAGGGAAGGGTGTTGGAGGCGTTGGCGATGGCCAGCTCATTTCCAGGCTTGTGACCCGGGCCCTGAGCTTCGCCTCCTCCTCGGAGACGCTCCTACCAAGGAGCTCCTCCAGCGCTGTCCTGGCGTGAAATAGGTACCTAACCTAATACATGTTGGGTTCGAAACTGCACAAGTAGACAAACCTTGATCTATTCCGAATTTAACGCGGACGAAGTCGCGGGCAACAACTAGTACTATAATATTTGCTACTAAGGTCCAAGTAAGGAAACAAGCCACGGACCTTGCTAAGAGGTTGCCGTGGCCTATGAATGTTTGGAATTACTAGCGTGTTGGTACCAGCAGATGGGCAAAGAGGTTAGTGAGACAATCCGTGCAGTTATTAAATAGAATGATACCAACTTGCAGTTTTAACTATCATCAAATTAAATCTTGTTCCATCCACAATGTTAACAAATGATATTTGGCCTTGATGTATTATATAAGTGATATTATCAATTTGCTGTTACATATATGTTTATAAGTCACTCATTATTTGATATTGGTTTTTTGAGTCCATCGTATTTTTTTTCGTTAGATAGATACATGTTTAACTTTGATTATAGAGGTTATTTTTATCAGTTATAGATCAGCAGTTATACAGCAGATCGAACTAATAATATCGAAATACTGCTAGAGTACTATAACGATATTAATATGTATTAATTGACTTTAATGTATAAATAAATGATAGTATATATAAGACAATGGAAATCTTATGTTTAAGTAAACACAATGAATAATATAATAAGTATAGATTGGTTAGGTAGCTTACTTTCGAAACTCTAGTTGAAAACTTAAACAGATCTGAGGAAATCTTATGCAAGAATTCTATTATTCCTTTATAATAATCATCTATCTTTTAACTCTTATCAGACGAAATTTGCAAATATCTGTCCCATTCGTCAACATGCATAGTTATCTTGACAAGGAAATTTGTATCAGCCGTTTCTATTATGCGCATTCCTACGGTGTATATTCATCAAAGAATGGCTGTCAAATACCTCTTAAACCTCACTCAGTGAGGAGAGGATTAGCTAAAAATAGTTTAATATACTGACTGAGGTCTTTGGATGTATCTAGTATCATCATCGTACTAATGCACGAGGCTCTGGCACAGGTTTTCCTCTAGGTTCAAGGAGTTCAGATGGCGTTCGCTCCCGTAATAGTCAAATAAGCCAAACTTAAAATGGAAAGTAGACTTCGGACTCAGAAGTGAAAGCCTCGGATTCTACCGTAATGAAGTTTGAAAGGATTAACTATCAGTTTGCTTCACTAACATTTATACGAAAGGAGATTTTATATAATGTATTGGGCTATAAAACAATGGATACAATGGAATAGTGTTCAGTAAAGCTGAGGATGTATGGTGGAGTAAGAATTAAAAAAGTTTGTTGTGAAGAAAGTGGAAACCAATAAGGTAAAGGCAGACTTTGAATTAAATACATGGATTGTGTAAAAGAATAAAATTGAAAGCGAATACAGAGCAGAAAATTTTGCAAGAAAAGTTTACAATGGGACAACCCTAAGAAGTTGGGGTAATAGCTAGAAGATGAGAATTTACGCTAGAGAGCTCACACCAAAACTGGCTACAGAAAATATAACATATTTCTTTAGAATGATATGATTACTTTACGATTCAATTAGACTTTGCTTAAAATTTTGTTGGGCTAGTCCAAGTACCAAACCGTTTAAAGGTCATGAAAGTCAAACAGGGCAGAATAGTACAACGATCACACCCACTTAACATTGTACTATGAACTTATTAACATCAAATTTTGTACCAAGATTGCAAATTTAGTCATAACGATCCACTTAATTTACATATATGAATATAGCAATCTACTAAAATATATTATATACTTATTCGGATATATTATATAACTACAAAAATATCCTGCAGCAAAATTTTTCATAGAGTGAGAGCTGGTAGACATTTTTGGGTAGGTGTTTGAGGTGGAATCTGAAAATTTATCTGATACCTCTCCTATAATATCTTGATACAGAAGCGCAGATCTGGTTGGGGAGTAGCGGTCATTTTACTTCATTTTTATATCTTCAGCCAGGCCATTTGCGAGGGATCTTAACCTTACAAGATGCTTGCAAAGCTATTTTGAAAATAATTACAATAATTATGCTTGAGGCAAGCTATATATACCTATAAAGCGCGTTTTATAAATAAAACCTTTTTTATAATGTCTGGAAATAAAGGAGTGTGTCATTTGCGGTGAAGATAAAAAAAAATAAGTTAAATGATCGCTACCCTCCGGCCAGGTCTGCGTTTCTGTAGTAAGATATTATGGGAAAGGCATCTGACCAAATTTTCAGATTACCTCAAACACCTACACAAAAATGCACAGATTACCTAATAGTTGGTTGGGTTACCATTACACTTAATAGATAATTATACACGTGTATAATTATATATCAAATATGCCATGATGTTTGAGTTATAGTGTTTCATTGATCAGTTTTATGTGAAGGCCATCTCTGGAATCTTTCTGACTTTCGCCTGTCTTCGCAGCCAACATTGTTATGAGACATTAGTATTGAAAACATGTGCGGCGGACGTTGGCTAAAATGTTCAAACAAGGACATAGAGATTATTTGAAATCCTGAGGTTGACATCACTGCGCAAGCAAAAAAGTCATTGCCATCACGGTATAATATAGGATGCTCTCTTCAGAACAAGTCGTAATAGTGCTATATAGGTAGGTATATATTATTGCATATGTATTATTCCCTTTATTACAATTAACATACCTACATATAAATTATATTTTTAAATACATTCTATATAAAAAAAAAAACAAAAATATTTAAAAATATAAAAAATAGTGGCCCACCGGCATCGGGTACAGGGACCAAGATATCGGTGGTTAGGGCTCCAGAAAGAGGAACTTCCTCACAATACGTGCCATGTCGAGGAGTACCGCCTTCTGCATCAAGCCCTTGATCCAACTGCCTAACACGAGCCTCTGTAGATGTTGGTCGAGGCTTTTGGCAATCAGTCCGTGAGCGACTGTCGACGATCGGACTGAGACTATCGGAACAATAATTGCTGAATCCACATCCCACATGTCGACAATCTCGTGAGCCAAGATTATTTTTTTAAATATTTTATTTGTTTGTCTTTTTCGGCTTTCACGAGATTGTCATCATGGGGGATTATTATTATTATATGCATACATATATTAGAGTAGTAAAATTAGTCAGTCTTTATGGAAGAACGTACTGTACAAATTGTAAAATAGAGTCTTTAACAAACAAAGAGGGAAAAGCGGTATATTTAATATGACAATGAAAATGGTAAATAGTTGATATTGTCGGTGGTTTACGCGAATATCCCTTTTTTTTTTTTTATCGTGCGGAAATCCCTTCGGATACCCCCCGCGTGCCAGCGGGGGCGGTTATGTACGCGAATATCCCTCATTGAAATAAAACTATTTTTAACGGATTATATCGAGATCCGTGTAAATAATAAAAGAACATTAAATATATCGCGATGAAATACGTTAAATATGGTTTTATATCAATGGTAAATAATTATTATACTTTTCAGAAAAACAATAACAAATTTGATCACATTAATTTAAATCTGATACAACGCCTAAATAAATACCTGGTTAGCATAAATGTGTAATTGCCATGATCATAGAAACCTTCCAGAATACTTCAAAAGGACTCTGAGCAGTAACGTATATAAATAATTCTTGAAACTGTATGAACTGTTTATATCATAACCTGAATTCTCATTCTTATAAAACTACATAAATCTTATGATGATTTTATTTTGCGAAATATTTCACATTTAGAAACTGGGAGAATTTGACTAAAATACTTTTCTGTAACAAAACTAAGAGTTTGGTTATAAGAAGTTTGTGTATTTTTAAATGTCCTTATTAACAATATAAGAAAGAAATCCACATTTACCTTCTTTCATTTAGATTATTAAAATAGGCATATAACTATAAATTAAAAAGATTCATCATTAGCTATTGTCCGAAACAGCTGGTCAATTTTTATATCAATGAATTCATCAACGGCAATCAAGTTTTAAATTATTATGTTCGAGCGAATACTTTTTTTTTTTTTTTTTTTACGTGCGGAAATCCCTTCGGATACCCCCCCGCTGGCCAGCGGGGGTGGTTATGTGGTGTCGAGCGAATACTGTCTTAACTGAAATGGAAGCATGTATCGATGTTAGTATTAGTACTATCGCGACGCTCACGCCGGTATCACGTCACTGTCCGTTCGTAAGCTACCGCGATTTTTACAAATCGAGAACAGCAATCGGTGCTCGAAATTTTGATTCGATTGCTTAGTAAATTTATGTGTGTGATTATAGGTTCTTTGCCTGTCAGTGTCTCTGAATAAAAAAAAAACTTTCGACTAATTATGCCAGTTTTTGAAAAACCTTAAGTATTCATTAAGAAATTTTATATAAACACCAGCTGAAATAAAATAGTAAGCCCTACATAAAAACCAGTAATGTCGAGTGTAGTGCCTAGCGCTAATATGGTCATATACTTGAACGGGTGCTAAACGTATTCATTGTGTGATCGAATCAGTTGAATAAGTGTTAAGTTACATAAAAATATATATTTTCAAGACAAATATAGAATCACGTATAGGAATAACTTCATCTATGAATTATTATACAAAAAGCCACTTGATCTGTCTGTACAGATCAAGTGGCGTTTACTAGAAATAAAAGAATGATTCTTAAAAATGTTACTCAGCAGAATAAACAGACAGGAAAAATGGTCATCTGAAATATTCATAGCACGAAGCGACTCAAATGCAGAGGCCAAACAAGAATAGCTAAATGGAATTATAAAATTGTTAGCACAACAATATTCTCGAGAAATCCTTTAACAACTATAATAGCATTTTTATTGAATCGACGTCAATGGACTAAATACCTTATAAACATTCACATAAAGAAATTGATAGCAGTTTTGTGGTAATGTCATTGCCAACTATCGTTCTGGTTTTAGTGGCACCGAAACCAAAGAAAATCATTTATAACATAGACGAAGCTCATTTTCATGAAAATACGAGAGAACACTATTTATCATTTAGATTCACGGACATTCAAAATCACGCATTTCAAGTTAAGATGATATCACAATTTAGGTATTCAGGGAAAAGTCACGGAAAATTAACTATCCATAATCTTTTAAACTTAAACTTTATTAATTCTATTTATTATTTAATAGATTAAAGATAGTTTAATGATGACATATCTATAAATTATCGAGTTTTAATATAATCAATCTAGAATGCCGCATTCTAATAGCGTTTTCCTCAAATTGTAACTTGTGTCTTCTATTATTGATACGAAGCAAAGAAACGTATCTACTAAAAATATCTAAATGTTGACATCTATGTTTGGCTAAAATTGTTTCTTTTAAATATTTTCCTAAATAAATATGAATAGTAAAAAACTATTCTATTTGCTGCCCTGTAAAATTTGATGCAAAATCAGGTGATAACCAGGCACATTAATATGATCTGCCTGCCCTTGTCCCTTTTTTTTCGTGCGGAAATCCCTTCGGATACCCGTCCGCCGGTCAGCGGGGGCGTTTATGTCGGGCTTGAACCGACTAAAACCGCACGCCGTCTCGTGTCTACAGACGCCAGGGTGTAAGGTTGCCCATAGAGCATATCCCTCGCACCCCGACTGACCCTGGGCCATCTCCGGTTTCGAGATGGCTCCCTCGGGTTTGGAAACCACGGTGTCCCCGTCTTGCCCCGGTTTGGGGCAGGGGCGCTAGTCGCCCCACCGGCCCGGCCTGCTTCTGCTGAGGTGACAGGCGGCCTTACCTGCCACCCCCAGGCCTGTGCTCATGGAGGACGGAGGTCGTTAGCGACCTCCGGCGCCTGAGTCACCATCTCCTTCGCGAGCATTACATGCTCGCAGAAGGAGGTGGCGGCGACCCACGCGCTCGCGCTCCGCACCATTGCCGCAATCACGCTGCCGAGCGAGAGGACTCCCACCCCGATGGCTGCCACGAGGTCACACCTTGGCGCCTCCCACGCCGGGCAGTCCGCCAGCGTGTGCAGCCCTGAGTCCTCGCTCGCGTCACAGTGATGACACTCAGGCGTTGGCTCCTTCCTGATCCGATGCAGGTGGTCCCCGAAGCAACCCTTCCCGGAGATCACCTGCGTCAGTCGGTACGAGAGGCTTCCGTGTCGCCTCTCTAGCCAATCCTCCATGATGGGCCTTACCGCTGCTACTGCGGCGTGAACTGCGCTTGGTCGCCCAAGTCGTTCCTTCCACTCCACCACAATGGCCTGGCGGAGCTGGGACTGCACGGCCTCGATTTCTCGATGCTCGGGGTTACGTCCCTGCTCCCGCGCCTCCTTTCGCCACTGGTACAGTTGCGAAAGGGCTCTCGCCTCCAGGTCCCATGGCGGTATTCCGGCAAGGAGACTCGCCGCCTCGAAAGAGATCGTGTGATACCCGCGGATGACTCTGATGGCCATCACTCGCTGCGGAGCGCGCAGCATCTGCACACTTCCAGCCTTCAGGGCCTCCGCCCATATTGGGCACCCATACATGGCCATGGACCGCACGATTCCCGCGTAGAGTCTCCTGCAGGAGTCTTCGGCCCCCTCATGTTGGGCAACAGCCGCACCAGAGCGAGAGCTATGCCCTTCAATTTGGGTTCCTCCGGGTACCTAACCCTCCGCCGGCCAGCAGTTCGAATTCGACAAAACCACCCATGTCGGATTCAAACCGACTAAAACCGCACACCGTCTCAAGTCATCAGACGCCGGTGTGTAAGATTGCACGTAAGGCATTTCCTTCGCACCCCGGCTGACCCAGGGCGATCTCCGGTATCGAGATAGCTCCCTCGGGTTTCGGAGCCACGGTGTCCCCGTCTTGTCCCCGGAAAGAGGGTGGGCGCGCACCGCCTGGCCTGCTTCTGCTAGGGTGACAGGCAGCTCCACCTGTCACCCCCAGGCCTACGCTCATGGAGGATGGAGGTCTTACAGTGACTTCTAATGCCTGAGTCGCCTCAACGCTTCACGGGCTCTGGGGATCGGGAGAGACCTGAGTCTCTCCCGGACTCGTTCCACCGCCTCGTTCTCGAACATTACTTGCTCGCAGAAGAAGGCGGTGGAAGCCCACGCGTTTGCACACCGCACCATCGTTGTGAGTAAGACGCCGAGTGAGAAACTCCCACTCCGAGGGCTGCCACGAGGGCCCGCCTCGGCGCCTACCACGCGGGGCACTCCTTCAGCGTGTGCTGCCTGTCCGTATCCCTATTATATTTGTGATAGATGCAACATATCATTCTAATCAATATTTCCTTATCAGACGTCATCTCTTAAGACTTTTCCTTGCCATGAACTCTTTTACGCAATCCATCCATCTACTCTTGGGCCAACCTCTGCTCCTATAGCCCTCTTCATTCGCGTTGTGAACCTTACTTACTGAATTACTCTCGTTTCTTCTCACACTGTCCATAACACAACAGCGTCCAAAAGCACATACAGTAAGCAAAATAATAAAAATCCGGGTAATATTATTTCCAACCCTTAATTGAATATTTACTATCAATTTATATAGCATCATAAACTTTTAGTGCACGTTTTAAAGCATAGAACATGTCATTGCAAAGAATAGAATATAATCACAAATGTTTCCGGCTAATTTGCATTCAATACGACAACAGTTCAAGAGTAATAGTCTTATATGCGAAATTGATCTGATAATAATGCTGATGGTAAACATCATCGCCTTCAGATACTTTTTACATATAGTTTTGTTCAAATTAACTTCACGTTATGAGGAATAGAAATTAAGATTTATTGTTTCTATTTCTTTGAGTAAAACTTACCGACATTGTAGTCGATTAAGTTTTATTTATGAGGATATTTATGTAGTATATGTTATTTGTGAAAAAGAGAAGGCACACAACAGTCATATACATACATACACAAAGTCACGCCTCTTTCCCGTTGGGGTAGGGAGACCACGTTTTTCCACCTGCTACGATCATGGCATACGCCTTTGGATTGTACTTTCATAATTGTTTCATACATACACGCCGCTGGTTACGGGTATTCTTGACCTGAGGCCTTACCACGACACTCTAATAGCATTTCTAAAAGCAATGCAGTTCAGCTGAGTGAGAGAGATGGAGCTATAAACGTTGTATAGCTCCAATAACTATAAGAGCATCGTGGTAAGGACCCTGGCCTTTCTCTAAAACGTCTCATCTTATTACCATACGTATGCCTAGTCTCATATTTCTGTATCGTCAATCTTCTTTCATCCATCCTCTCTACATGTCCGAACCATCTAAGCATCCCTTTCTGACTAAATCTTCAACAATACCACAACGTTCCCTTATCACGCTATTCCTCACTCAGTCCATCAGCGCCACTCCAGCTATACTCCGGCTAGCGGGGGTGGTTAAGACGGATTCGAAACGACTAAAACCGCACGTCGTCTCGGCTCTTCAGACGCTGGGGTGTAAGGTCCATCGCACCTCGACTGACCCAGGGCCATCCCCGGTTTCGACATGGATCCCTCGGGTTTGGGAACCACGATGTCCCCATTTTGTCCCCGGAAAGAGGGGGGGGGGGCAGCGTACTGGCGCCCCGGCCTGCCTCTGCTATAGTCTCTTAGAGACTGTATTACTAAGATAACTTATATTAAATTTGTTAAATATCATATTTCTGTAAGAACACAATTAAATACATACTCAATGTAAAATATCGAGCTCTGAGAGAGTATCATATTCGCAGTTACTGTGTCTGGAGTACAAAAATAGCACACAGATATCGCACTCTATTTTTTCCACCGTGCTGACATCGACCTGAGGACTGTTGTCATTTTTAAAGATTGGGACAGATATTGGAGTTCGTACACAACAATTTATGTCAAGGTTCCGCAAAACGTTTCTTTTAATTAGGTCCCAACTAAAATGAGGAAAACTTGTTTTCTTTTCATAAATACTTGTGTGTGACTAATACGTTTGATGTTTGACCTCAAATTATTCCAGAAACCGATTCTGTATCTAACTCATTTCACGTAAATATTTGTTTACTGGACCAAATATAGGAAGCAGTAAGATCTGGTTAATATTTACTTTGGAAAGTTAGTTTAATTTCCTGCGTTAAGATTTAGTCATAAAATATAAGTGGAAATATTTTACTGCCGAAATAGATCTTACGTTTTGAAGTTGATCCTCATTAAAAGTTCTTATTCGTAACGTAGAAACCACGGATTATAAAATCAAGAGGCTCCGTAGCTATCTTCTTCTTCTTTTAGTTAATGGCTTCTGCAGTAGAATCACCGCAATTTTGCCAATCTCTAGTAAAATATAATAAATGTTTTTGAATTTGCTTGTGTGCCATAATGCTGTAAAGACAAGGCTTGGTAACGTTACCAATTTAACATTAAAAATAACGGTGATAATAAATAACGGTATTTTACGGTAATTTGTAAGTCGAAAACAGAACTATGTTATAACGTTAATTTTTGTAAGGATAATATTAATTTCGGTAAATTTTTAACGGTGATTAGGAAACAGAAAGCTTTTATAACGTTAATTTTTTGAGGTAAACAAGAAACAAAATCATTTTAAGTATAACGTTAACTCTCAGGCCACTGAATTTTATCATAACCTTATCTATAAAGGTAACGAATGTAACGATATGAATAACGATACTTTTACCGGTAATTCATAGTTAATATCATGCATTTTCTTCGTGGGTATGTAATACACCTCTGCCTACCCCTTCGGGGATACAGGCGTGAAGTTATGTTATGTTATTTTCTATATAAACTTGCTGCAAGCTAAAGCCCCATTTTGCATAAGGAGGGACCTTAACTCGTATTGTGAAGTTTTATTTGTGAAGTCGAAAAGCTCCTCGGTGTCTGTTTCTGGTACATACTTTTGTTTGGTGCTATGTTTTGACATAATTGTTAATTGCTAACTAAACAAATGAAAATAACCAAGGTAAGCTTAATAAAACCGTTAACGCGCCGCCACCGTGTCATAGTGAATACTGATTTTTTCCATTCGTCTATTCTTTTTTTATTGTACTTTATCTCATTACCAATATTATCGATGAAACGTTAAAACAGCTAAATAAATTTACTGGTAAAATGATACCTTTTTAACGCTAACCCATAACGTTAAAAAGGCTACTAACGGTATTTAGACTAGTTAATATTAGTACTAAAGTATCGGTAATTTGAGTATCTATATTGTTCAAGTATTGCTGGTTAAAAATAACGTAATCAATTTTCTAATTGTATTCCGTGCCCTGTGTAAATATCTCTTCATCCGAGCGCTAATCTCAGTTGCATCCAAGACTTACACTTTAGAGCCAAAACACCGTTTTCCAACAATTCCATTATTACGATATTATGGCTTATGGGCGCGACTGCCATCTGGCCCCCCCTCCCCCCGAAAGGGAAGTCCGTAAGAGCCTCATCATTCAATCAGCAGGTGTATCGGCTTGCAGGTGAGCTTGGTTTGTACTCCGAAGATCTTGGTGAGGCCCCATACAGGCACAATACTGTCAAGATGTTCAACATAATACATAACGCGCTTGGCATTTATTTTTAAGAACTATAACCTGTTCACACACTGTTTTGTGTGATGACGTGATTAATTAAAATGTGTGAAAGTTTGACAACACTAGTTTCCATAGGTACTTACGAGGTTCAAGGATACTTGATGTTATATTTCGTCATAGAAATACAAAACAAAAACCGTTTTTGGATTTTAAGTTAAATTTCGTTCATGAAACTGGTCTATCAAAGTAGATATCATCATCATCTTAGCGTTGTGTCCGGTTGCAACCAACACTTTCATCTCGGATCCCGAAGCCTGGGTCGGCTTACCCTTTTTTCTTCTTTTGGGATTTTATGGGAGCGACTGCCGTCTGACCTGAGGTGCACCGACTTGCAGGTGAGGTTGGCTTTTTCTCAAAGGTGTTGATAGGGTAAACAAGTATTTGAAAAATTTCGTTACTGATAAAACTAGTTAAAAACTACTGTACTCTAGTAGTTGAATTACCGTCTGTTTGAAGGTCCAGTGAGATTTTCTGCAGGTATTCTATCTACAAGGGATTTACTTGCCATGTCACGATGCTATAAATATGGTGCAATTACGCCATCAGGGTACATTTAATCTAATGGTTTCGGTAGTTCGGATTCTGTCGCGATAACGTCAACCACTGTTAATAGCATTAGCCTGTATTTTGTCAACTTTAGCTAAACTGGCTTATGTAGTTGCTGTGACGCAAGCGCTGATGTAGATGACATCTATACTATTATAACATTGTAAATTAGTTGGGTATGTACATTGGAGATAATAAAAAAAACTTCGGTTATGTTAAATGAGAGATTCTGAACAAATTTTTGTTTTTGTATTCTTGTCTTTTTGTCTGTTTACTTGTTTGTTCGAAATGGACGCAAAAATTACTGAACGGATTTTGATTTGGTTTTTCCTATTAGAAAGCCCTTGGTCAGACTTAGATCTGTCTAACGTTAAATTGCAATTGGTTGAGTAGAACCGAAGATTTGATCAAAAAACGATTACCGATCTCCGTGCGGGTGGAGCCACGCGGCTCCACCCGCACGCGTCAGCTAGGGTTATTAGACGTCCTATTTTTTCATTGCGAATAATTTTTTTATGAGCAAACTGGCTCACGGATTATTTTATGATAAACTAGGATGCCCGCGGCATCGCCCGCGCGGAGGTTGGTTTTCGTTTTTGGTCATATCTCCGGTTCCGCTTAACCAATTGCAATCAAACGGCAGATCTTAAGTCTTTCTTATAGAAAAAACCGCATCGAAATCCGTTCAGTATTTTTGGGCGTCTATTGTGAACAAACGAACAAGAATTCCAAACCGACTTTCAAAAGGGAGGAAGGTTCTCAATTCATCGGAATCTTAGTTTTTATTGTATTGAGCTGAGTGAGACGAAGTCGAGCGAAAGCTCATCATACCAGACTTCAGGATTTTATTTGTCACACGTCTCCTCCTAAACTACTAATCCAATCAGAACCAAATTTGGCATGATTAAAGAGGTCAATCAGATATATTTTGAAGAAAATAATGCTACCATAGAGGAATGATCACCGTTAAAAAAATTCCAGATGGAATTACATAATAACCGCTCGAGACACTGTGACCAAACTTTACACGCTCAGAAAGCATGTCCAGAGTTGTGACTTTTAAAAATAATTTTCAAAATCGGACTTGCCACGGAGGAATGATCACTGTTCAAAATTTTCAAAATCTGATTCTCTCATTGTCTCTGATTGTCTCACTCAGCTCAACATTGCAAGCAGCGATTCGCCTTGCAGACCTAGTTTTTTATGTATGTTATACGCTTATTCGGAGACGCCTGAAACGATTTGGAAAACTCTTTTTTTTATTTTAAAAGGTATACTTCCCAGGTGGTCCCATTTAAATTTCATGAAGATTTGATGATAAGTTTCGGGGACAGACAACGGAACTCTTCAATAAATGCCAATAAATCAACCGCGATTGCTGCTATCGCATATCTAGGCATTGTTTATGCTATTAGGACATAACATAACATCACGCCTATATTCCCTAAATGGGTTCGCAGTTTTGAACATATTAGGTATCCATCGTTTATAAACCGATTTAAAAAATTATTTCAACATCTTGTATGGTTTAGCTCTAGGATGGTGCCATATGAATTAAGCTACATTTACTAAAAAGGGAGAAATTAGTAACATTTTAATAAACAAAATAAATCCGATATCAAAAACCACCAAAACAGGCTCTGAAATATGAAAAATAATAGAATAACAGATTTAATTCAAAAGATAAAAATACGCGTAAGACTTTTTAATTGAAGTCGGTGCCAAACCAAAATGGTACCTTTTTTTTTCGTGCGGAAATCCCTTCGAATATCCCCCCATTGGCCAGCGGGGGCGGTTATGTCGGGCTTGAACCGACTAAAACCGCACCACCTACCTATTAGGAAGCATGTCGTAAGCGTAGGTAGGGTCTCCACGTTTCTAGCTACACACCCCAAACAGGAATCAGGCCTCTCGAATGATACTGAATTTTAACGTTGTGTTATGGGCTTGGCACCGACTTCAGAAGAAAAGTCTTACGCGTATTTTTGTCTTTTGTAATAAATCTGTAATGCAGTTATTTTTCTTTTTAAAGTGGTTTTTCGGTTAGTCGGTTTTATTTCTTTTCTCAAAATTTTACTTGTTAAATATTTCCAATGAACAAATATGGCTTATTTATAATTTTATAATAGTATATAGGTGGCAACCATCGCTTTTAAGCGCTTTCGATATCAGAAGTGCTACATAAGGAGAAGAGAAAAAAAATTAGAAACGTAAACGAAAAGTAAAGCCTTTGATTCTCACAAACCGCGAAGAAGAAGTACAGCATATTGCTATTTACTGGTAAACAAATGTATCTAAAACCCAAAAACATAGCTATAGGAAAAAGATATGTTCTCAAAATTAGTGCAAACCTGTTACAGCGGATTTCACCAATGATAGGAAACGACAGGACTAAAACTACGAATTATCACGTTTACTCCATGAATTTCACTGAGTAAAATGGGAGAACTCGTGTAGGTGAACGGATTTCCACAGGCGAAACTAAGTCTTAGTGGTTGTTCCAAATCAGAAGATATATTAGTTTGTTTAATCTATTTATTTTCGTTCGCCTAGTGGCCTAGACCGATCAATACATTTGTTATCTTTGTACAATATTTACAGATATTATGAATTCAGGTTTTACACACCTATTCATTATTGCGCAAATGCCGCGGCGCACATTCCGTATAAAAATTATATTGGTGGAGATTTCATTCTTTATAGCTTAGATATTATTAATATTTATGATGTCATTAATCATAATACTTCTGACTTAGTGAAATATTTCATTTTCGAGATTAAAGCATATTAATTTTGTAAGGATTTGAATTTTTAA
This sequence comes from Cybosia mesomella, assembly GCA_946251805.1. NCBI lineage: Eukaryota > Metazoa > Arthropoda > Insecta > Lepidoptera > Erebidae > Cybosia > Cybosia mesomella. The sequence continues at coordinate 11,522,778 of OX276406.1, forward strand.
CGGAATCTTGCACTTGCCCTTGTCCAAATTATTTAGGGGTCGGCACATTATGTCACTCTCTCAGTCACTTCCTTCCTTGCCATATCCTCTTTCACGCAATCCGACCATCTTTTCTTGGACCTACCGCTGCTCCTAAAACCCTCTACATTCATACTTTGAGCTTAACTGAATATTAAATAGCAACACTAACACAATAAAGTTACTTTGGGATAATTTAACACTTAGGACCTGAGACGACCTTCTTAGTTTCCCCGTGACAATAATTCAGTATGTGAATTTTTAACTGAATCATAAATAGTAACACCAAACACCAACCGCGATTGCTGCTATCGCATATCTAGGCATTGTTTATGCTATTAGGACATAACATAACATCACGCCTATATTCCCTAAATGGGTTCGCAGTTTTGAACATATTAGGTATCCATCGTTTATAAACCGATTTAAAAAATTATTTCAACATCTTGTATGGTTTAGCTCTAGGATGGTGCCATATGAATTAAGCTACATTTACTAAAAAGGGAGAAATTAGTAACATTTTAATAAACAAAATAAATCCGATATCAAAAACCACCAAAACAGGCTCTGAAATATGAAAAATAATAGAATAACAGATTTAATTCAAAAGATAAAAATACGCGTAAGACTTTTTAATTGAAGTCGGTGCCAAACCAAAATGGTACCTTTTTTTTTCGTGCGGAAATCCCTTCGAATATCCCCCCATTGGCCAGCGGGGGCGGTTATGTCGGGCTTGAACCGACTAAAACCGCACCACCTACCTATTAGGAAGCATGTCGTAAGCGTAGGTAGGGTCTCCACGTTTCTAGCTACACACCCCAAACAGGAATCAGGCCTCTCGAATGATACTGAATTTTAACGTTGTGTTATGGGCTTGGCACCGACTTCAGAAGAAAAGTCTTACGCGTATTTTTGTCTTTTGTAATAAATCTGTAATGCAGTTATTTTTCTTTTTAAAGTGGTTTTTGAAGTCGGTTTTATTTCTTTTCTCAAAATTTTACTTGTTAAATATTTCCAATGAACAAATATGGCTTATTTATAATTTTATAATAGTATATAGGTGGCAACCATCGCTTTTAAGCGCTTTCGATATCAGAAGTGCTACATAAGGAGAAGAGAAAAAAAATTAGAAACGTAAACGAAAAGTAAAGCCTTTGATTCTCACAAACCGCGAAGAAGAAGTACAGCATATTGCTATTTACTGGTAAACAAATGTATCTAAAACCCAAAAACATAGCTATAGGAAAAAGATATGTTCTCAAAATTAGTGCAAACCTGTTACAGCGGATTTCACCAATGATAGGAAACGACAGGACTAAAACTACGAATTATCACGTTTACTCCATGAATTTCACTGAGTAAAATGGGAGAACTCGTGTAGGTGAACGGATTTCCACAGGCGAAACTAAGTCTTAGTGGTTGTTCCAAATCAGAAGATATATTAGTTTGTTTAATCTATTTATTTTCGTTCGCCTAGTGGCCTAGACCGATCAATACATTTGTTATCTTTGTACAATATTTACAGATATTATGAATTCAGGTTTTACACACCTATTCATTATTGCGCAAATGCCGCGGCGCACATTCCGTATAAAAATTATATTGGTGGAGATTTCATTCTTTATAGCTTAGATATTATTAATATTTATGATGTCATTAATCATAATACTTCTGACTTAGTGAAATATTTCATTTTCGAGATTAAAGCATATTAATTTTGTAAGGATTTGAATTTTTAACGGAATCTTGCACTTGCCCTTGTCCAAATTATTTAGGGGTCGGCACATTATGTCACTCTCTCAGTCACTTCCTTCCTTGCCATATCCTCTTTCACGCAATCCGACCATCTTTTCTTGGACCTACCGCTGCTCCTAAAACCCTCTACATTCATACTTTGAGCTTAACTGAATATTAAATAGCAACACTAACACAATAAAGTTACTTTGGGATAATTTAACACTTAGGACCTGAGACGACCTTCTTAGTTTCCCCGTGACAATAATTCAGTATGTGAATTTTTAACTGAATCATAAATAGTAACACCAACAAATAAATAAAGTTCGGCTACTTTCAGAAAAATTTAATGAATATCGTCCTAATTTAGAGTATATAGGTGATAAGAAATTCCCAATATATGGCTAAGTTACTATCTAATCAATCTCTGCCTAAGATTAAATGGTGTAAACTCATAGCCAAGAATGTTACAATATAACTTTACATAGTTGTCGGTTTGAATAAGAAGCATATATTTGTATTTGAATCCCAATATTCTGCAGGATTTAAATATAAAAACCATATTTTCAAGCACAAAGTCAAGCTAAATATAAACAGAGCACTTGGAATGTTTCAGAAGAGACAATGTCATTATAGGTTACATAATAAATCGTTTTAATAATGTTGTAACTGTAATGAATGATTCATTAATATGAAGAGTTACATTAAAAACAATAATTATATCATGAACTTAATGAGGCAGAACGTACTGGGCTTTGATCCAATTCAACTGAAACAGGTCTAGGTCAAATTTTGTAACTGTACAAGAATATTGCTACATCTCCATACCCATATAGATAAAAAAGGTAGTCATGAATCGTCATCTGTAGTCGATATCTTATCTATGGAAAGGATTTCATATGTCGTTATTATATTCTGCCAAAATTTAGCCTCAGATTTGTACCGGTTAATTTATTTTATGGTGTTAGTAAACTTATTTTTAGATGATTGGCAGAAATATTTCACAAGTCAAATAGCTTTTGTTCCAGAGGTTAAAAATATTTCACTGAATATACCGACATCCACGTATGAGCAATATGGGCAAATACCGATACCGGTTCCTGATGGCGGATTTACTTTTTTTTTTTTTCATATATTATAACTTGCGATAACTATAAGCAGATGAGGTGTGGTACTGTTGGCGGTCAGGGCGTCGCTCCCAACGGAGCCTGCCCTTTCTTCATATTTGCCAGGTATTTAACTCCTCTAGTTATCAAATATATCGCGCCGCTTTTTGAGCCGACGTACGGTTTCAGGGATGGTGAGCTGTCCCGCTAGCTGGTTCGGGTGCTTTGATAGCCTCAACTTGTAGTTGACTCCATGGGCTTCTATTTCCTCCCTGATCATTGGCATATCCAAAACCTCATGGACCACTGGTGTTCTTATAAACCAAGGCGCATTCGATATTTGTTTCAATATGTAGTTTTGTGCTCTCTGTATGATCATTATGTTGGAGGCGCTGGCAGAGCCCCACAACTGTATACCATATGTCCATATGGGTTTCAGGACCGACTTATATATAAGCAGTTTATTGTCCATGGATAGTTTTGAGTTACGTCCTAGCAGCCAATAGAGACCCTTGTATTTTAGGTTGATTTCCTCTCGTTTTGTTTGGATATGTTTTCTCCAGGTAAGTCTGCGGTTCAAATGCATGCCCAGATATCTTACTGTCTGCTGGTGAGGTAGTTGTAAGCCACTTAAGTAGACTGGGGAACAAGTTTCTTTCCGGAGAGTGAAGCTTATGTGTACCGATTTGGATACGCTGACGGCGATTCGCCATTTAGCTAGCCATTTGTCGATTTCATTCAGGCTTTTTTGTAAGACCTGTGAGGCTTTAACAGGACATACCGTGGATTATATACCATACCAGGCGGATTTACTGAAGAACAAATAACGTGACGTCGAGCCTTCTATTCCGTCTGTCACGAATACTACTAACTGTCGCCGTCGATGGGGTCTCAGTAGTCTGAAATGATTTGATAAACAGATCTAACCCTACGATAATCGTAAATAGCCTAGATGGCAGTGTCCCGTGAAAAAAAGTATATCAAGTTTTAGTTAGAAAAGGGCCTACGCCAAAACATTTACGAAATGTGCATCTCTAGGTACTTGAAGTCGTCGTAAGATGAATCATGTTAAAGTTCACAATATCACTCAATATAATTACTTTTATAGTACTTACGTAGGTACTACGTACTAATATCATTATAAATTCATACGCCTACAACGATGTCATGGTCTAAATACCTGGTGTTGAATTGTACTCCTGGTGTTGCAGTGACCTTATCTTTAAATAGAAAGGTGTGATTAGTTGAATAACAATAATACAAAAATACAGTCACCTACGCATAGCAACTGGTGTTTTGTTAATTGAATAGGTACCTCCTAATTCATGTATTGATTAATATTTAGGTGCTATTCATGAGTCGACAATAACAATGACTGCAAAAGGTGTTGCCTTTAGTATATTACCAGTTGGATAAACATATGACTTAACATGGAATTGTCCATTTATATTTTGATAAGCTGTTGTAAATAATGATGAATTAAAATGTAACAAAACTATTTGAATGTGATGTCTATATTAGATAAAGTTTAGTTAAAGCTAACACATGACTTGAAATTTTAAGCGTAGTTTGACACTAATGCTTAAAGAGGACTTAATGATTATAATTATGGAATTAATTGATGATGACCTTGGTTTCCTAATGCAATGTAAAGCTAAATCTTCAGAAATATTACTGTCTTAAATAAATCAATAATATCTAATACGAGCCCCTTCGGGGATACAGGCGTGAAGTTATGTTATGTTATGTTATGTTATACGAGCAATTCTTATATGTATATAATTTAATCTGAATCTGGGAAACGGCTCCAACGATTTTCGGAGCGATACATTTTAAAAACAAGATTGTTAGGTTTCATGTTTAGAAAACGGCGAAAAAAACAAACGTGTCACCCAGGTCCTAAATATTAATTTGAGATTAATTAATGTTTTACCACATATGGCCTCGCTTGGGGCGTTTCTACAAATTTGAATTTTACACATCAACTATGTTCACTAATGTAGCATAAATCATATTTAATGAATATCTTTTAAATTTAAACAGAGTTGGGCAGCGCCCATATCATAATAAAATTATATTATAGTACTTATTATTTCACTTCGCGAGCCACAAGTCATTGATTAGTTGTCACTGTCAGGCTAGCTTGCAACGGATTCATACAATCAGTCATATTTTATTCAGTAGTCATTGACACAATAAGTCATTGAAATATTTATTAGTAATTGAAAAGAATAGTTAAAGCTACGAGTTAAGGTGTTATAATTCGAGACATTGGCTGGCAAAAATTTGGCTGTGTACAAAAAGATACACAACGTATAAGTTTGTAAACACTTAGGTAATCTTTTTACAACAGGTGCCGTGATAACACATCAATAGCTGTTACTATTTATTACGTTGTTGTGTAAAATCGATGAAGTATGTATTAAAACTTTTGTGAAATGCTATGTCGATTATTATAATCTGAATCTGAATAATTCAGTAACAGTGAAATAAAAGTAAACAATGGCGCAAACACACACAAAACAATGTCAAATGGACAACAACTACAAATTGGAGAAGAAGTATTTAGAAATGAAACGGTTGGTGATAGAAAAAACCGAAGAGTTGAAACGCAGGGACAAGATAATTGGGTTTTTAGAAAATGAAATTGACGAAAAGGATGCTACGATAAGGTATCTTAAGAACGAAATAGACAAATTTCGGCAAGTCGTTAAACCCTTGACTAGGCAAATTATAGATAGCCGCAGGAATGGTTTGGAAGATGATGAATGTTTTGTGATGAAAACACCTGGAATCGAGAACACCAGAGTGTATCATATTGGCGAGCCCAGATTGAAAAGAACGGCGATATCAGCGGAACCCTTATCATCATTGACGCAGGATTATGAGATGAAACTTGTGAAAATACCGAAAAGTCACCAGTAAGTATGAAAAACTTTTTTAATAAAGGAAACGGCATTAAGCAATCATTCAACACATTGTACGGTTATGTGATAACTAGCATACGGCTCCGTCCGTGTGAAATACTAATTCCCGCGATCCACAGGACCTAAATCCTGGGATACAAAATTGCCTACTTATGTGCTATTCCAAACTATAATTTATCTCTAACAAATTTGATCCAAATCTGTTCCTGTTTGTGAAGGAGGAACAACAACTGTCCTACTAATATTACATATTATTTAACAGGAACCTTACCACGATCCGTTAAAACAATTCAGTTTCGGGCCGCTCAGCTGACGGAGAGAGATAGAGCTATACACGGTGTATATGCTATCACCTCTCTCCTCGGTGGGCGGCCCGAAACTGAATGGTTTTTTGCGCGTCGTGGTAAGGACCCTGGTTACTGGATCCAAATCAGTTCATAATGATCAAGAAAAGTAATATTTAATTTGTGAAGTATTTTTGGGTGGTCTAGTGGTCACATGCAGATTTAATGTTTACACAACTGAAACGTAGCCCAGTAGTTGTATCATATCTGAATTGGATCATTATGTTTTGCGCTTTAATCGTACACAAAGATAGCGTTCATGCTTTGAATTGCTATTACAAAGATGCCAGTGTTAATCTTGATTTCGTTCTATAAATGTATTCATAACCTTCAAGACAGTTCAAAATAAATATAGTTCTACTAAGAGGTCAATGACATTACTTATTCATAATTATCAATTGGAGTAAAATCAGAGAAGAAATATTTGACTACATAAATAGTTAATATATTTTGCGTGATTTTGTTTTAAGTTTCCTAAGCTTGCGAGATGTGACAAGAAAAGTCACTTCACGTATTACCATACGTTACGTGAAACCATTTCTTCACATTTCTCTAACCGATTAGTTTTACAGAGTATATAGGTTTTTTGCATACATATTCAGCATCATTGTCGGCATTGCACTAAATGCAGGATCACGCTCGCTAGTCCTTCAGACGCAAGTGTTATGTTTGCACCGTAGGCAGCAAAATATGAATAAAAAGAAATATTTAAATATTATTTCCGTTTTTAATTTACCTGCATAAATTATTCTGATAGTCATATTAATGGGTTTTTTTCTTTATGATATTAAAATAATTATGTACTACGTAGATTAAATCTTAAAATTAGCGTGTTCAAATAAACTTTTCAATTCTCTATTAAAACCAGCTGTTGCCTACGGCTCCGCCCGCGCTCCACACATAATATTACAGGTTACAAGAAGCTTAAGTGTTACTCCAGACTATAATGTATCCATGTCCCAAATTTCCTATGCATGTGGCATTTTGATTTTACATACCCTACTCACAGAACTCGAAGTAAATTAACACAGTAGTAGTAGCCTTTATTTTTAAGTTTTTATTGTATATTTAAGTATTATATTTTTTTATTTTCACATTTTTTTATATTTTCAGTATTCAGTTGAAACGCACAGTAGTTTGTATAATGTTTTTTCGTATTTCAAAAATGTGAGTTTACTATTCACATTTTCTAAATTTCTCGATTGGGATGATTGGGACTTGACTCACAGGTGCAGTTTATCCTACTCTACTATGACTATAATTGACTATGACTTTGTTGTGTAAAGCTATGACCCTTTAGACATTGCGAGCTATTGAATTTAGGCTGATCGATATAACCTGTTTAAAGATTTCTTGTCGATTAATATTTTGTATAAGTCTGTCTATGAGCTGATATGATTCTAGACACATAAGACTGTCTTCGTCTCAAAAATATAATTCGTGACGGACGTTACATTAAGTACAAATTTATGCTGAAAATAATGGTCTCGTAAACTTCAGAAGCCATTATGCGGATCAAATGTTGTCTAAAATAACAATAATTTTAGTGTCGTTTGAGTCGTAAAGAGATTGTAAATGAATACCAATATGAATTTCAAATAATATTTTGCTTTTCTCTCCATAACAATAACTGGCCCTTCTGGGACAACCATTTTCTTATAATGAGGCTAACATAACTCTTTACAAATTGGATTTTTAAAATATTTGGGTTCCATTAAAAAAAAAAAATATGCAAAGCACACTATTCCCAAGTGGCGAGTTGATTGTCCGTGGAAAATGTGGTCCTGATTCCTTTGAGAATCTCGTCGGCTAGCAGGAGATAACCTCTAGAGCAGCAATCAGCGACCACGCCGGACCACGGCAGGCAAATCTCGGAATGCCAATAACTAAAATAATATATAGAAAACTATGAAAATTGCAAAATCTAGCTAGACAAATATATATGTTGAATCATTTTTCCTCAAAAAGAACGTCGACGCAACTCTTCTCACTTTTTTTACATAATTATTATGTTTTAAAAACATAATTTTTAAAAACACAATAAAAATAGAATTTGATCGTTGTTAGTTTTTTCTGGACCTGGAAAATTTACAGCAGTATTCGGACCCCATTAAATTCTTGACCCCTGCTCTAGAGCGCCACAAATTGACCAGTCAGCAGGAGATAGCCAGAGCTATTTGTTGCCAATTGAGAGTGTCATGGTCAAGGGCATAATTATGAAGGCAACGTCTTTTTACCAGAAATGGTGACGACTGACGATATTGACGCATGAGAGCGTTGCACAATTAGTTACCTCCAGCTGTTGCTTGTTCTCTCGTCTGTGTGGCTTTCATTCCTATGATGGTCGTAGGAAGAGTTAGTAGGCGTTTGCCCCGACAGCTTCTGTTCCAACCAGTTTTTGTACTTGCATAATTCTCGAACGTTCAGCATTTACAGGTGGCCTGTTTGTTCCTGTACCAAGAGCTCACGTGGATTGTAAATCTAATACGTATCCTAATATATGTTCAATTAAAACTTTCTAAGGGTCTCTACGTACCTATGTAATCTCCATGTTGCTATATAATTCTCCCAACGACCTAACATTAGCCAAATACTAGAAGCCAAAATGTTTGTCACTATCTTCTCTTAGATATGAGAAGGATGCTTTTTGGGATGATATTAAATGTTTCAAATCAGTAATTATTGATACCAATCATTAAATCACTCCATGCAGTGACTGAATTTCTTCTTAGTACAGGCATCTATAAGGCATTGCCTCGAGGTCGACGTGTACTAGGTAGAGTGCCTTCGTTGATCCCATTTGGTATAATTACGTTCAAAGTTTATGTGACAACTGTCCTCGCCAGCGGCACTGTCACGACGCGCAAGATCTTTTGTGACTTAAATTTATTACTGCCAGTGTAGAATTTGGATTTGCAACTTTTCTAATAAAGTGGTGTTTTCGAGAAATTCTGTATTGCGAGCAGTTTGCTAATAGTTAGTAGAAGAACAATTTACCAGGTGGTAGGTTTCACAGTTTGATCTATGCTAATAGCAGTGAGGATGATTCACAGTTTCTAAAGAGTGGCCATGAATCTTGCATAGCTCCCGATTGAGATCTTATTTATTTTTTATTATAAATGAATAGCCGTTGCCCGCGGCTCCACCCGCGTGGAATTCTGATCCCGGCCTCGCTTCCCATAGAAACCTTTCCAGGGTTAAAAAGTAGCCTTTGTGTTGTTCCAGACTATATATATATTAATATTATATAATCTATCCGTGTACCAAATTTCAGCCAGATCCCTTAAGCCGGTTTTGCGTGACAGAGTAACAAACATCCATTCCTCCATCCGTTCAAACTTGCACATTTGTAATATTAGTGTATATTAGTGTAATTTGTAATATCATGAGGGATAATATCGTTTGACAAATTAGTTACAGAATATTCATTGAATAGAAACGTAATAAATATAATTTATTACATTCATTTATTACTATCTTACAGCGTTAAGTACCTAGTTAACACATCACCAATAGGCGTTTTAATTTGTTTAATAAACGGTGTTAGTAACTTGCACAATGACTATAGATAAGTGAATGTATATACCTAGGATGAACAAACTTGATAAAAACCCTTCTAAGAGTTTGATAACCTTGATAGATAGGTAATCATACAACTATTTATATTATTGTGATTAAAAAAGCTACATACATTATATACCGCACGTTTTCTATTGGGATAGGCAAAACCTCACAAATATGCATAATTCTCTGGCCTCTTCCTATTTTTAGATAATTTTAATAAAAAAATGACTTAGGATTTAAGCAGAAAGTAAAGCAATTTCACAATGCAAACTGATTACGTTTCAAACACATAAAATTAAATGCAGCATTTGGCACCGATAGAATCATGCCTCGTTGCGATTTAAAAACATTTTGACCTCATTGTTAGGCGAATATGGTCTCTACAAGTATCTACTTTTTTATTGAGGGGAATCTCTCCAAAACATTTCCACCACGACGATGGTAAGCGACGTGGTGTCCCAAATATCATTACTACTGCCGAAGAGAGAGATTCAACGGTTCCATTCATTTGAAGGAACTGCACGAGAGATATGAGCATGCAATTTTCTTAGGCCCTTTATTGCAGTTTTCATTCTTGGTCTCTTTTTTGTTGCATCAATTAACATCATACGCATACCTACTAAATCGGTAGTACTCTATCTCTAAAGGGAGTGCTTTCTTCTGCAAGATTACCTCTTGGCAGAAGAATTTTATTTCAGAGGGTTCACAAAGAAGCGAAAGATGAATGCCAGAATCATAGGAAGTGGAAAGATGCCATGAGCCTACACTAGTGGGAAAGACTTTTTAATTTATTGCATATTCTTTTGTACTTGATTTCTACATACAATATCGAAAGGTTTAATTAGTACCTAATTCCTAAGGATATTATATTTATACTGATAATTTTGGATAATTATAATGATAATGTATTTGCAATGCTAAGTAATATTTCCTAATAAATTGAAATTTGAATATTATATTTTCGATATACATTTTTTTTTTAAACTTGGGTTCTGTTAAATGGGTACTTTAATTCACATTTGTAAAGGGAACAAAAAGAATCAGGTGTGAGGTTTCATGTTAATCATAATATTATAAGGAAGGAAGTCCGAAAATGTATGACGAGGACCCCAGAGGAATAGATTATTAATTTGATCAAATAAGTAAGCAGGCCTGGGGGAGGCAGGTGAGGCCGCCTGTCACCCCAGCAGAAGCAGGCCGGGGCGGCGGGTGACAAGCGTCCCCTCCCCCCATTCTTTCCGGGGCAAGATGGGGATACCGTGGTTCCCGATCTCAGGGGGCATCTCGAAACCGGAGATGGCCCTGGGTCAGTCGGGGTGCGAAGGAAATCGGGCCTTGGGCCACCTTACGAGCGCCCACCTACGGTGCACTAAAACTAACCAAAGCGTTAACCATATTATTAATTAGCCTGTATTTCATTTTAAGCGAATTGTATGTAAGTTCTTATGTATACAAAAATGAATCCTTGTTCCCCGTGGACACGTCATAATATACTTGAGAACAACTTTGCCGATTTCATTTATCTTGTTTTACGGTTTCTAATTTGTGGTAAAAGGTACTTACAGAAAGTAAAATAAGAACAATTGTGCAGAAGATTGGAAAATTTCAGAAAACATAACGACAAAATGATCGTAATGTTTTTGACGTGGGTGGAACTGCGGGTATAATATAGTAAGCAATCAATTCTCTAAACTCAATTCAGATAACATACTGATTCACTTACGGATGCACAACTTTCCAGCGTTCGATAAACGTGAATGCAACAACAGTGATGTTCTATGGTTCCATTTCATCTTAAGGATAGGTTTATATACCTAACACCACTAAACGACTCAACGTTAGTTACTCTCTTAGTTCTGAGGTTCCTAATTATTTTTAAAAGCTATTATTAACGTGGGCCATGCGTCTAGTAACCTCCCAAGCTAAGTTAAATTACTTGTGTAAGAATTTCTCGTTATCGCCTGTATACTGGGTGGGGTCGAGGAATCTGTGAGTTTTGAGATTAGCGTTAATAGTTTCTAATCTTGTAAACGCTACTCTTTCTCCTATTTTTTTCTTACATTTTCTGATCTTTCGCGATACCATTTTTTTGTTCCGTACGCAAGTCTAGAAGTATACTTTATACCTATATATATAGAAGGCATTGATTTAGTCAGTACTATTATTTAATCTGTGGTAGTAACAATATCTAAGTGGATAATTTGCTTCGTCGACTGCTTTCCTGTAAACGGCCTACAGATAATGATAAAAGACATATTTCCTGTCTCCGGCATTGCATTATTTTCATCATAAACTAAGTTTATTGTTTATGACGCTAATTTACGGTAGGTAATCGTTTAAAGATCAGTATCATTATGGTCGATAACCAATTAATAATAAAATCTTGTCTCCTTCCTCTGGCAAGTAGTATAATTTAAAAAAAAGAGACTAACACTGTGATGGTGGTGAACGATGTAAGCTTTAATTTGCAGCAGTATGTGTTATCATCATCATCATCACACCAGCCATAGTAAGTCCACTACTGAACATAGGCCTCCCCTATTGACTTCCATTTTAACCGGTCTGTAGCGGCCTGCATCCACCGAGTCCCTGCGCTCTTTACTAGGTCGTCTGTCCACCTTGCGGGCAGCCTTCTTACGCTGCACTTGCCGTCACGTGGTCTCCTTTCTTCTCAAGAATCTTTCTGCCCCATCGGCTATCGGTTCTCCGAGCTATATGCCCTGCCCACTGCCACTTCAGCTTGCTGACTTGCTCTGTGTGTGTTATATTATAATAATATTAATTTTCTTGAAAATTGGGTTTAACTCAATGTAGAGGTCTTAATACCGGTAAGATGTTCCACCAAATCTGTTCATCACTTATTTGTCACCATTTTTTCTTGCAACGGTGAAAAGATACCCATTTATTATTATTTATAGACAAACATTTTTAATTCTACGGAATATTATTTATAGACAAACATTTTTAATTCTACGGAAGGCTTTTGCGTTTTTGTTTTTCCTTGTATATAATTGTATCTGTTTTATTTACAGTTCACGGGAGCTTATCAAAGGTGCCATCTTGGACAATGATTTCATGAAGAATCTTGAGATGACACAGATTCGTGAAATCGTAGACTGTATGTATCCAGTCGAATATGCAGCCGGCAGTCTTATCATCAAAGAAGGAGATGTTGGTAGCATCGTCTATGTCATGGAGGGTAAGTTATTTTTAATTTACTTTCTGGTAGAAAACTATTAAATATTATCAGACTAAAGCCATCTAGTGGCTAATAGATGCATCATATTGTACACTGCTTGACTACATAGTTCTAATAATTAAAAACAGATGGCGCTAAATCAAAGTTTCATACACTAGGCGATAGATGTCGCTTTTTGGTATTACTCGATAGATGTCGCTACTCAAAAAGATTTTGGTATTACTCGATGTCGCTAGTTAAATATATTTCGCTATTACTCGATAGATGGCGTGAAAGCGTAGGAAATTACTTTTTTTTGATCATAATATCCAATCAAGCTCCTCCCTTATCTGTATAAATAACTTTTATAAATTAAAAAACGAAAGATAACAGAAATTCACCGTCGAGAATTTAACACCAGATCATTGTCATCTTAGAGTTGTTCCCGGTTGCATCCAAAGCTGTCCGAAGTCAGATTACTCCTTCTCTTTTTGGTTTGGCTTATACGTAATTAGTTTTTCAAAAACACACATTTTTATCCGAAGCATTTTTTGTATGATCTCAAGTTTTATTCGTGAAAGCTGAAAACCCGTTTTGGGACCATTTTGACGGTTGCTGTGTGTATTTTTGAAAAACAAATCCAATGAGCTCCAGTGAAAAACCGTGAAATTTGGAATCCGTCCGTTTCAATTAATAAAAAAACTTGGACATGTGGAAACTTATGTGGACTTTAAAGTTTCCTGTAATTTTTAATAAAATCGATTCGTAACTTTTCGCGTAACGACTGTAAAAGCAAAGAATAATACTTTTGTGAAATAGCTAAAAAAAAGTTTCACATCATCATCATCATAATATCAGCCGTAGGAAGTCCACTGCTGAACATAGGCCTCCCCCATCATTTTGGGGGGGATTGGACCATAACCCGCCGCGCTGGTCCAGTGCAAGGAGTCCCTACTAACATCTTTCGGGACCCAAGCCAACCTCGCCTGCCCGCGGTGCACTCTGCTGATTAACGGAGAAGGCTCTGGTGACCCGCCAACACGCACTGGACCAGCGTGGCGGGTTATGGTCCAAAAAAGTTACCAAGTTTATCTACAACTTGGTATTTGGAGTCTCAGGTATAAGTTCATATTTGCCGGTCCTCGGGTTGTGCATACTCAAAAAACTGTAGCGCCTCCACTACATGGTAAAACACTAACTTATCTGCACTAATGAAGCATTTTTATCAGATTGAAACTTTAAATGGATAATCCTAGACGTGTTCAGCGATTGAAGTGTTTATAATTAATTATAATATTCGTTGTAATACTAGTATATTTTCTCGAGTGAGTGATACTTTCCCTAAGCGCCGCTTGAGAAAACAGAAAATCAGCACCATGACACGCGCCACTTTTCCTACCTTTAAACGTCTCATAGCTGCCTACAATCTACATACGTATTCGTCTAGTTTTTCACTGTCTCCTCCTTGTTAGAGAGTGGACTGATATAAACACGTGCGTAGTAAATGTATTCTGAAGTTGGATTTGATACTTTACTTGCAAAATAGCTACTAGTTACGTTTATGTATAACCTGATATGTGATGGGATGATACTAAGTGACTTTCTCGTTGTGGCCTCTGATGACAAGTTTGTTCATAGATTATAAAGCTAACCCTATAGGTACTAAGATAACTATATTGTAAAGTCAAGTAACTTTTTGAAATCAACCGATTATTGATAAAATTTCTCAATTTTAATTTACATTTTGTAATTAACATATTCATTTACATTTTAAGGGGCACGTGACAAAATTGTTGGTACCCCTCCCCAAAGCTAGTTTTCGCACTTTCTACCGCTTTGCAGTGACAGACAGTACATGAGGTTGAAAAATAATTCTAATTGAATCTTCTGGAGAAGTCGTTTCTGCCTTCATGCCGACTAGGTAGTCTAACTAAGGAGGCTAGACAGGTGCAGGACGGAACATTGGAAAATGAAAAGGGGGAAGGAAACCCATTCGTAACACAAGCAACACACCACAAAGCTTAGCTGTAGAATTTCGGTTACTTGTACTCTTCACAAATCAAGAGCAAAGTACTAGGAGAATTTTCTCCGTTAAACCCATCCGTGCATGGAAAACCTAAGTTAACCAGCAAATGCATCAGATATTTTAGCTGTTTATTATTGGGCATTTATATGATGTGAGTACTTATAAATCATTCTATTGCACTAATTAAGTTAATAACTATAATGATTGCGTACAAATATCTACTTTACGAAACAGGATCTTTGCAAAACCTGTTACTGACATGTAAATGACCTTGCATACAGTTGTATTTACTCATAATAGCAATGTTCACACAATAGCCTCAAGATTGACCAAGTCGAGCACGCTTCTTGCCCATACTAAACTTGTACTACTTGTATACAAGTCGTTGCCTAATTACATACCTACACAATAGACTTATGTACATTTTGTATACAACAGTTTATGTAATTTATTATTATAATAACTATTAATTATCAAAGTATTATGTAAGGACTTGAAGAAACGATATGTGTTGTATGCATACATTATCATAAATAAGTATAAATTATACCTATATTGGTGTCTATAATTAAAAGAAGACAGCAGTTGGTTGTACCTTTCTTCGCTACGAATCTGCGAGAAAATCGCCTTTTTCAGCAATCGCCTTGATGTCTGCAATCCTGTGTAGTTTTAATCGGTTCAGCGACGACGTAACTGTGTTCTCGTGTCTTTAGTGAGGTGACCTGAAGGAATCCACATGCAAAATCAATTATTTCATTTGACAACATAAAATTGCAATGAAAATTAGTCTTTGTCTGTATGAGAATACTTCAAATTGTATAATTTGATCATTATGAACGATGCTTATCGTTCGTGTTATAATACAGCGTTCGATTTTAAAAACCAAAAAAATTTATTCCCAGCTAGAAAAATGAATTTTGAAAAAATCCAGATAATGTTGATTTAGGGTTTATCAAAATCAGGTGAGGTTAGCTTAGCCCCTAATGTCTTGGTAAGGTCTCTTAATCTCACTGAAACCTTTGCATTTATAATACAGTAACTCAAATTTTAGCTACGTAACGGATATATTCATTACTCACTACACGGATATAATAACTCAATTACTATTTATGAAGTACGCTAACTACACATTTATTTTTTTATAACTACCTTCATTTATCGCACATTTGATTTGATTACATTTTTAAGGCTTTTTTAAGCTATTTCTTTATTTCGATCGATCATTCATAACAAAAAAAATATACTCATTCATCATTTTTTCAATTTCATGTGTTTTCATATTTCAATGTTCGACAATCGCGTAAACTTCCGACAATATCATTCGTCATATTAAGAAAAGATCGTGAAACTTAGTCACATTAGGGTCATGGCATGACATAACCTGTTTGACACTTAAACTAAATTTCATTTCACATTTATATAATCCCAAAAATAAGGCTATTATATAATTAATTAATTTCGAAAAATAATATTCAAATTGAACTTGTGTACTTAATAGGCTTTCCAGTCTTACAGTTTATGAGGATTTTAATGAACGTTAGATGGTGCTATCAATTTTAAAATAATTATGATCATCATAACAACTTTGTATCCTGATTGTATCCGAGGCCTTCACCTCAGTACCCCCTGGGGTCGTCTTTCCGGTGTTTCCTCCTCCACTTCGCCATTCACACGATTTTATGTGACGTTCCTCCGATACAAGGTAGGATCCTCCGATCAGGCGTGGTGAACACACATGACAGGCCGTGGTCCAACGGAAAATAGTTGAATATCGAACACTTGAATCTGAATGAGCGTCAGAACTTTGATTCTGCTAGATGGCGATAGGCACATGTGGTATCGCCATAGTATCATAAATCCCCATAAAATTTTGTAAAACAAGTAAGATCCGGTTAATAATGCATAGAGAGAATGAACATACAATAGTAATCATCATTATATCTCGAAAATTCTCACAAACCGTGTACGAAATGCACTTTTGCCACATTTTGTTGGATTCGACCTTTTTATAATATTATTACTTGTTCTAAACTAGTATCAAGGATAGCCATCGGATAAAAAACATGGCTTTACGATCTACAATGCATATTTCAGCATATGCTGTCAGTAGGTACACTTCGAAACATATGTACTTATAAACTACCATCACCGTGGTTTTTGCAAGTCATCCACATCTTTTGATCTTAGCTATTAGAAATCAAAACAAAATTGTCCTACATTTCTATATATTTTTCAAATGTGGAACAACCAGAAGCATGCTGCACTGATACTGTAGAAAGCAGATAAGCACGCAATAGAGAATGATTGTATATAAAAACACTTCTGTAGAACATTTTATAGTGGATGTACCTACAGACAACACGCAAATAACACATTTAGATGGAAAACCACTTAAAAATGTTTACATAGATCCAAAGTATGCATACTGATGTAAGGTTTTTGCGTTTTGCCTCTCACCACAGTTTACACGCTACTTTGCTACTGAAAATAATACGCCACTTATTGCAATATATACTTAGAATGAAGTGTGGATTTCAGATTGTAAATATGTACCTGAATCTTGTGTTCTGGCCACGTAACTTCATGGTAAGCTAAAGATAAAGTTTCAGGAACGAAGTTCGCCATCACAGATACCAATAATGTTACAATGGTGGCAGCCTTAGCTTGACGGCCTCAACGGCGTGACCACGGGGTCACGCCCCGCTGTAAGAAGCACATGGCTTATGGGAAGAAGGAAAAATGCGTACTGGTAAAGGATTCCAAGTATTGATGGTGCAGCAAAGAAAAGAGCTGCCGAACTGCAACTAAATTTTAAGCATCTATCATGTAATTTAGTTGTTTCGATATTACAACTGTAGTGGTTTCTTATATTAGAGTTTTTGATATGGGTTAGAAAAGGTCATGTTATGAAATAAAGATACACTAAATACATATATTATAATTATGGTGATGTGTGTTATGTTTCTGATCGCTAGAAGTGTTACAGAAAAGAAAGTATGCATTACATAATATGGTATACATTGCGTAGCATTCACGAGGAATTGCAACGATCGATATAAGTACCTACTAATTGGCGCATTAAACATCGAATAATATTGGTCGATATACGACGGTCAAAGTGGGAAAAATATTTCTTTGCAAACATTCAATTATTCAAACATAAGATTGGCAATTGAATGGTATTGTGAATCACGACAGCAATAATATTACTTAGGTGGCTTGGGTGTAATGAGCACAGGGGCAAGCTTGATAGTAAGGCCATTGCTGTTGCCAAAAGTTGTATGTCCATCTGGCGTTTAAATAAAAGAAATGGTACGAATGCGCATTTACACTACTTTGTACAAATATGAAAAATAGTATAATAAAAATTGCAAGAATTGCCAAACGATATTGCAAAAATGTGGAAATCATACGAATCCTTCTAAAGCCATATTGTGCTGTGTCCTGTAATTAGTCATAAAAAAGTTTTGGACTTGATTTCATCACTGAGCCAGTCTCTACGATAAACGGCTATCAGTTTATATTAGCATAAATATATTCAAATAATTTTGTGCAAAACAATTTTAGACAATGCAACGCATCGTAATTCTTTTGAAAGTGTGTCCTCGCTTAGTGTAGCTAGCCAACACACAAAAAAAGAATTCCTGTATGAAAAAATAATTACGAATAATAAACCGCATTGTAATCTCAGTATAATTAGCGCTCTCCGACTAATAAAATAAAATATAAGCTAATGTTGGACAGTATTCGTGGTATCTTCGAAATGTTTGACTGCTCTATGAAACTTAATCCCTACCTATATAGTACCGGCCAAAGTTAGTGATAGTACAAAAATAAAATTAGAAAAGTATGCAATGGTATTTTTAGTTGAAATCCGTGTGATATAGTTCGGACTTAGGGTCCCCATGCATAAACTATGACTATATTACTTTTGAAGAGCCATCATACCTCTTTCTCAGAGTGTATGATATTCCACCAATATCTTCGGGGTCCAAGCTAACTTCAATTGTGAGCCGGTACACCTACCTGTTGATTGAGGGATGAATCTCTGGCGCAGGGTTTCCTCTCAGAGATGGGGGGAGGGGGGTCCGACTTCTGTCGCATCCGTAAATAAACCAAATTTTGGGAAGTCCAAGCTTTGGAGGCCATCGGGATTGGTTCTCCGATGACGAAGAGACATACATATAACGATATCTCTCCGTGTCGTAGACAGAGATAACAGCCTGCTTGTATCCTGAATATCCTGATACAAAGTCAAAAAGTCAAAGTCAAAAACCATTTATTCTGTATAGACCATTAATACGGCACTTACAAAACGTCAAAAAAAAAATCTAATGTTTGGCAAATGGACCACCGGTTCGAAACGCGGCCTTGTCCTGAGAAGACTCCGGCAAGAAATTCAGCGGGCTGTTTTTTTTTGGTCTATTTACAAACATATTTACTTAACCTAAGTACAATATTTCGTTTGAGTAGCATAGAGAGAGAGAGAGCAAACAGTTCATATCCAAGCTTGTTTGTCGTCTAAATAGTCTTGAATTTTATAATAGCCTTTTTGGCAGAGTTTACTTTTAATTTGGCTTTTAAATTTATGAAGAGGTACATTCTTCATTTCACTAGGAAGCTTGATGTAGAAGCGTATACAGTTACCCTGAAAGGAATTACTAATCTTGTGGAGTCGACTATTACAAACCATAAGATTGTTTTTATGTCTAGTATTTACGTTATGTATATCACAAAGCCTTAAAAAATTGGAAATGTTTCTTCTAACATACAAAAGATTTACAAAAATATATTGGGAAACTACAGTTAGTATGTTTACTTCGTTGAACTTTTCTCGGAGGGAGACTCTTGGGCCCAACCCTATAAATTGCCCGCACCGCCCGCTTTTGCAGTACAAATATTGTATTTAAATCTGCGGCATTACCCCAAAGGAAAATGCCGTAGCATCTTGCAAAACAACTTACAAGTTCCCTCTACTGTCGCCTCTTCTTATGCATGTCCATCGGTTTCGGGTGCTTCTGTCCTGACCTTACACAACAATTTACTTTTGGGTAAGGAGAGGACGGAATGTTATAGATCCAATTGAATATTTGTTGTCTGTGCGCCATTGGCTAATTATTATGAATCTCTTGCGGAACACAAAGATCTAATCTAGACTGACCTTGTGCTTTGTTTAAATCCTTAGTTTAGTTTTAGATGAAAAACAATGATATATATTTATTTGTTGGTATTTTAAACATAAGTATACTAATGAGCCTAATATATTGTGAACTGCTACTTGTCCTTCAATATTACAGATTATGAAATCACAATCCCGTTTATACATATAATACTCGTATTATGTCGGTGTATTATTATTGTTATAACATCATGCTAACCGGAGAAAATTGAAGGGAATACCCAAGTCATAACTTAACCGTTGCTACCCATACCTCTTTCTCCAGAGAACTCTCTTTCTATCTTTCAGCTAGTAGGTAGCTTGCAGGCTGGGGTGCTTGGTTGGGGACCTCCACGCGGTGCACCCTGGGCAACGGAGACGGCAGCGCCTCTCTCCTAGGGTGGGAGAGACCTACGGCCAACTCCGACCGAGGCGAGGACGGCCCTGTTGAGGGCTGTTCGGAAGCTTTCGACGTGTCCCTCTGATTAGCAGATGGCACAGTGGAGAGCAAGTAAGGGGGCCATCTCGAAACCGGAGATGGCCCAGGGTCAGTCGGGGTGCGAGGGATTTGCTCTATGGGTAACCTTACACCCCGGCGTCTTAAGACCCGAGACGGCGTGCGGTTTTAGTCGGTGCAAGCCCGACATAACCGCCCCCGCTGGCCGGCGGGGTGGTATCCGAAGGGATTTCCGCACGAAAAAAAAAAAAAAGTAACTTGCAGGCTCGGACCACTGTCTATACCAGGAAGATGATATTATGCCAATATACTACGTTTGACTGTACTTTCTCTGTTGAAAAGCTCCAAATTCGAACAAGCAATCTTGTTATTCGCTGCTTCTCCCATGTGTATCGTATGTAGAGTGCATAGATGCGAATAATTATTGCAATTTCGTTTCCCCAGCTAACAAAAGTTATAGCTGTCTGTATTTGACGTCCTCGTTCGCGTTGCTCGGCTAGTGTAACATGTAAATTTCCATAAAAACACAAAATATTATACTAACTTCGTTCTTAAAAGTATTAAGGTCTAATTAGTATTGTAGTTAATTACCTTAACCAAAACATAAAGCATTTTGTTTAGAAATGGATTAATTTTATCAAGCGTTTAATCTTTAAATACTAGAAAACTAATTAGTTACATGAATTAATAATACCTAAGAAAGAAACCTGACTGATTTATCAACGCAGAGCCTCAACCGTTGGGGCTACAAACGTGAAACTTTGATTGTTGATGCCTTTTATATCGTTAGCAACCACTGAGTAAATGTTTTTTGGATATTTCATACAAATTTTTATTCGTGCGGAAATCCCCTCCATATTCCCCCCACCGGCCAGTGGGGGAGTTATGTCGAATTCGAACCAACTAAATCGTACCACGTTTAGAGTCTTCAGACGCCGGGGTGTCAGGTGGCCCTAAGGCATTTACCTCGCATCCCGGATGACCCAGGGCCGGTCACCGGTTTCGAGATGGCCCCCTTGGGTTGGATATTTCATCCCTAACGGGGAATTAACTCACGAAATTTTCCAGTGCGCAGACAAGACGTCTACGCACTTCATTACGTACGAAATAACAGTTCTGCTATATTCAATTGGCTTTTTTCAACACTATATTATTATACAATTATCTTCATTATAACGATCTATTTAGTGTGATTGATAAGTTTAATGATTCAATCCACTTTACTCAAAGGTGAACTTCCATTCTGTTCCTTATTTTTATTGAATGTCATTTAACCCACAGAATGTGCCAGGCTTACCTCTCTAATTTATATATGATTATAATTATTTTTTTTGAAAGTCATGCCGTTCCATATGCCTAGTTAAAAGCTTTCAACCTACAGGAAACTGAACATTTTACACACACAATTAAATGATTATAAAAGTTACTTCTAAATCTGTGTATTGACCGGTGTTTCGTAATGTAACATTGGCAGCGAGCATGTCAATTTGCTCGCTTCTATCCTTCTACTGACTCCACTAACGGTCGCTTCGTAAACGGCAAATTGCGTTAACTACTGTAAACGCCGCCGGTCAGTACGCAGTTTAATATTCTACTCTACAACTCTAAGTAGGTATAGAAGATGATGTTTAAGTTGACCATAAAAAAAGTATTTTTAACTTCAAATTCAAAATGAAAAAGTGATAGTTTAAAAAAAGAACACATCGGTAGCAACTTGTCAGACTTCCCTTTAAAGCGGATCTAATACAAACAAAAAATAACAGTGGGCCGCTTTGTTACTGTTATGAAATGTACAAAAAAATACTGAGCAGACAATGCGTGATCGGTCTGCGGCCTTGACAAGTAATCTGAGACCTTGTAGGCTTTTTGCCTTTGAACGCCACGGGCCCACTCCATCAACGTTTTCAAAGTGAAAGTAAAGAGAAGTGTAGACCGGTAAAGGCATGTATCATTTCTAATGCAATGTTTACAGAGCTCAACGCCGGGATTGTAGTGTATTGTGTTGCGATACACCGTGCAAACCTAGGTTTCATAACAATTTCCAAAGTTCCGTTTAGTAACGTAATATCCCGTTATATAACAATCCTTGATTACGGAGCGGAGTAATTATTAAACGCGTTTCTTTTCTACCTCTTGTAGTCAGTAGATAGAGTCCCGTACGTTTTACCAAAAGTAATTCTACCAATAAACGGATCTCAACAAAAAATTTCACTTTTATAGATTTGACCGAATCAAAGAACCATTGACCAAAGAACGTTTGATTAACGGAATGTTTGCTTTTCGTACAGTTGCCCAATGGTTGTCGTATTACCATTGAAATTTACTTCACTTTTGATCGCAATCCTCACAGTAAACGAGAAGAATGGTAAAAGAGCCAGGTTTTAGATTTTTTTAAATAGTGTACCATTTTTATGATACAAGAATATATGAGAAGAAGAATAGGTAACAATAGTTCTTGTGTAAATGGTACGGTTTCCTACGAAATCCGGAAAAACCGAAACCCGGATTCTACATTTGTGTATCCTGATTTGTTTCTGACGAATATATGAAACATAGGTCAACGTTAGTGTTGTATCTAATGCAATTTCTTCCTTGAGTATGGTTTAGTTTTTATAAAATGAAAATCTATTTCACATCACACTGTATTTTTTCCGGTAAACCAATTTTATATCCTAATTCTGTCGTATGCTCGTTCCTATAAATCACAGATCATTACAGATTGTGTTGAAATATCGTAAAATTAATTTATATTTATTACTATGCAAAACTTATAACTACCTATCTACCTACTGAAGTTTTTATAACATTAATATGATGTGGTTAAATTAAAATTTATGCATTGTACGTATTTTATATAATAGTGATGCTAGATGTTCTCTTTTTCAGATCTAAATCATAGGAAAAGTAAGCATACTAATTGCTTAAAAGTTTAATTGATTTAGTGATGCAAATTAAATAAAATTTTGTCTGTAATGCTGTGAAGCCGCGGGTGCCGCGGGCAACCGGTAGTGCTGAATACATCTGTGAATATCAGTTTGATTATTGGAGCATCTCTCAAAAACTGCCAAATTTTGGTAACTTCCTTATCTGCGAAACGCTCAAAAGATAAATACTTTATCTCGCAACGATGACTGAAACCGGAAGTATATCAATTGCAAGATGGCAAACGCGGGTTAAGATACCGCGGATAACGTTATTTTTTAATATTATATTTTTATACTACTAACTAGCTTTTCGCCCGCGGCTCCACCCGCGTGAATGCCGGGTATCGCCACCACGTCTTTTCGCATATAAACTTTCAACACCTATTTATATCAAAATAAAAATATTTTTAGTATTTAAAATTTAAAACTATTACCTACCCAAAAAAAAACATTACAACGAACATTTTGGCATATAAATAACATAATTAAAACTTAAGGAAGTAGACAAGTGGGTGGACAGACAATGGGGTCTTCATTACTACCGATAGAACTGAAAAAGATTTAGGCTGCGTTTCCACCAGAGATGTGCGAGGATGCGTAGCGAGTGATCTTTTTGTTAAGAACCAATAGAAACACTTCATCTACCTTGCTTTAGTTTCATATTGGTATTGAAAACTTTCTTATTTATGTTAAGTTTCTTGTAATTAGTTATTAATATATATTTATTACATAGAATTACTTACTTTAATCATATATTTTTAATTTTGCTATATGCTCTTCAAGGCGGAGACAAATCCAAAAAATCTAATATTATAAAAATCTGTTCAGCCGTTGTTGAGTTAAAAAATTACGTTTTACCCTTTTTTACCACATTAGGGGTTGAATTTCAAAAAATCCTTTCTTAGTACACCTCCACGCATGAAAATAATCACCCAACAAATTTCAAGTCTCTAGGACGGTTTAGGCTGTGCGCTGTCTCTATGTCACGCGCTAATCTCTGAAACTACATGAATTGCAAAATCTTTTCGCATTTGATAGATAGATCTTGGTGAAGGTTATAGGCTATATCATCACGCAGCGATCCTTAGGAACCGAGCAATAAATAAAAAAGCGATAAAGACGCGGGCGGGTTAGTGATGCGATGCGGTGGAAATAGAACCGTTTATGGCGTTCATTCGCCATGCTCGGGGTGCAACTAGTTTTTTACGTAATATCTTCGATAAAAAGATATGATTTTATACCACGCTAGGCTATGGTTATGATTACGTTTTGTTTCTCGGCATAAATAGCATTCACATAAAAACAAATCTCGAAGAAAAAAGAGAGCTTTGAGATGGACTCCAACACGTTTACGTGACAAGAATCCTGAATGAATGCATATGGTCAGACTCAGGCTTGCGTAGGATGTCGTCGTGCCTGCTTGCCTCGCATGCTTCTTAAATTTAAAACAGTTTCGTCTCGTTACGTTTTCGACATCAATACTCGTGATAAATCTTCAATTTTAGTTGTTGTTGTTGTAGTTAATTAGTTGATGCTTACTGAAAGGACACTATCGAGAAGCGGAGGCATAATTGTGCACGTTTTTTTTTATTTTGGCGCGATACCCCGCCTACCTAAGCAATATAACGTTTGCGCATTCATTTGTATTGCCTAGCTTTTTATTGACTTTTAGAAATGTCAAATTGTAGCTTACTAATGATTTAATTTCATAAGGTCTCAACAACGCAACATGCACTTGATACTATTAGTTTTGCAAAAATCAATCAAATCAAAATTGGCCACGATAATTGCTTACCCTTTTATACTTTTCATACTCTTTTGTACAAACCTAATACAACTTATCCTAACGTGTATATATATTCGATAGACAGGCTACTTCCTAGATAACCTAAAATTCACTGCAATTAATTGCCGTAACGTAATGTGAATGATGAATAGCAGTAAGAAACTCCGAAACGTACTGTAATATATTGTAATCGGACAAGATCCGCTTAATATATCACTATAAAGAAAGTGTCGATGACAGCTGTTTATTTTGATAATTGTACTTTCTAATATTCAAATATTTTCAAGTAACAAATGAAGCCTGTGTTATTAAATGTATATTTATTTGTATGTAGATATAAAACAACATTGTGTGTGAACAACTTTATTTCTTTCAATTAAACTATTTTGCATTTAACTGTGGGCCAATTCTCATAATAAAAAGATGTTCAAAATTCAGTCTCAATATAGTCTCGATCTCATTTCGATCTCCCAAATGACAAGACGGAGTTCTCGTAACAAAATTTTCAATATTGTCAACAAAATGTTGTTACGAGAACACCATTTCCTTTAAAAAAAGACGTTCTGGTAACAAAATTTTCACCTTTTTTGACATATGGGAGATCGATATGATATCGGGACTATATTGAGACTGAGTTTTGAACACCTTTTTTTACTACGAGATTTGGCCCTGTGTTCTCCGTAGTCGGCAAAGGTATCAAAAAAACCTTTTGTGTGCATCACAGTGTACTTAAACTAGTACTTAACATAAAACTACCGTCATTTGCGAAATCTTGTCTTTGTAATAGAAACATTCTGTGGACAATATAGGTGCATGTTGGGATAATGAGTACAGCCGGATTAAATGATGAATTTAGTTATTTATGACAAAGTATATGTGTCCTGTAGTATTCAACTTTGCTTGCGTATATAAAATTGTTATATTAATCAACATTAAATTTGAGACAATTACGAATACCACAGTGAGATATATTAATATGGTGCTAATAAATGTGTGTAACATTGATTTCGTAGATATCGTTATGATTCAAATAATATTATGATATTAATAATATGCCAACAATACCCTGACAATCGACGAACGTCGATCAATATCCAACATCAAATTCCAAAGATTTTCTATTGACACAATCCTGATGCATGCTAGTCTACACAATCCGTGCATTCAATCCAAACAATGGAAACATTCATTTCTTTAAATAAATAATTGTGCCTACGCCATGTACGTTATACAGCTTAGCTATTTATGGCCACAGTAATATAATAATTGTTTTTGTCATTTTTAGATGGATTAAGAATAATTAGGAAACGCATGATTTTTACCTGACTACGGTGCGCGTCCGTAGTAAAAAAATTAATGAGGTGTCAATCGATTCGGTGTCATGCTCTAGGTGCAATAGACTATATTTTATACGCCTAACATCAACATAATGGATGTTAGACCCAAAAACGTGGGACACGACATTTTTTTTCCTTTGCTATCGCATGGAGTGTGTTATAAAATGAAAAGGGAGAATATATCAAGTTAAAAAGCAAAAGTATAGTGTAATAGTATTATGGAATATAATTTTATAGTATATTCGAGTGATTCAATATACTAATCTATCAGTCGAGAGCCGGGACTTAATCTCTATACTTGTTAATTTTAAATCCGAATATGGAGATGCTTGATAGGGTAAGAACCTGCCCTGCAGATACTCACGAAAACCTACATTAGTTTCTGTGGTGAGTAGAGTTGCCAGATTTATTTGAAGAGCGGAGTAGGGTAACTGTAACACGTGTGAGACAACTCTGTCGAACTGTGTGCTTGTTTAACTTACATAATATTAATTGACTTAATATTAAAATTTATTCTATTAAAATATTTTTATTGCGTTCATTATTATTATAAAGAATTTAAATTATTTATTATTTTAATTTTATATAATTAAAATGCAATATGTACAAAAACTCTTTACATTGAATCTTAATTTTAATCATAAATTACACACTTGAGCCTCTTCAGTTCCTTATTATAAGTTATAAGAAAAATCAGTAACTGCTTTTAGGTCTAGAAGAACGCTTGTAAATTGTAAATTAATTCTTTACTTTACTAATTTATTGTAATATAAGTTCGTTTTAGTTAAAAATAACGCGATAGTGAACTGAAACAATCGCTTTGCTTCATAGTAATTGATTCCTGACGCCTATAAATACGGGAAATCCGGAAATAATACCATGAGCATCTAATTATCTTCACACGAGAGCTCTCGAGCTCTCTACTAAGTGGCAGAAATACATTTTATCGCTAATGCTGTTTAATTGAGTTTTCTGGGATAGATAAACTTAAAAACATTTCGTTACACTTTAACAGCACCGACGAGGTGGCATGTCTCCTGGCTCCTCCTGCGTCATTGTACCAATGGCGCAAGGTGGTGCTGGAGCGGGGCCATAGGCCGGAGCGCCGAGAGATCAGGGCTCAGCGGTCCCAGCTCCGCCGGGAACTCAAGGAGACATGGAGGGTGCGATTTGGGCACCCAAGGTGGGGGGAATCCACCATTGCGGCGGTGAGGCCGATCATGAAGGAGTGGTTGGAGAGGGACCATGGGCACCTCTCCTACCGGATGTGCCAGATGGTTACCGGACACGGGTGTTTCGGTAAGTATCTGTGGCGCATCCACCGGGAGACAACGCCGCAGTGCCAGCACTGCGAGGATCCTGGCGAAGACACGGCGGTTCACACGTTGGTGGAGTACACTGCGTGGGCGAGTCAACGTCGGGATCTCGTTGCGGTCCTGGGCATGGACGTTCTCTCGTTGGAGACCATGGTGAAGGCTGTGGTTTCCGACGGGAGCAAGTGGCATGCCGCCGCCTCTTTCTGCGAGCAGGTTATGCGCGCGAAAGAGAAGGCGGAGAGGGAGCGGGAGAGAACCTTGCCCCCCGAGTTCCGGAGTCTGCGGCGAGGACGCCCGGGACTACCGACCTCCATGAGGCCGTGGCGGAGGCATGTCGTGTGTGTCCTACACACGCCTGCCTACTCACGCGGGATAAAACCCGACCCCACCAGGCAAGGCCGCGCTGGCGGCCAAGGTCCGCCGGTAACCCTGGGGATATCGTTTCGAGGGCTTACCCGGGGTGCCCGGCAATGGACACTTGGTCAGGATACCGTGCGGTTTTAGTCGGTTCATGCACGACATAACCGCCCACGCTGGCCGGCGAGGGGCTATCCGAAGGGATTTCCGCACGTAAAAAAAAAACACTAACAGCACTAGAACAGCACAGTGTAAAGCGTTTTATGTAGAGTCCGTGCACCCATAATAAATAGATTTTAAATAATAAAGTTTAAACATTAATAAGAATTAGTATTCCAATTAATGTTTAATGTGCGATATTAAAGGGAAAGTCATAAGCATCTAAGTTTCACTTTTACGCATGACGTACTTACATGTGTGGAGACCGGCAAGGAAAATCATAACTTTTATATTATCTTACCATTGTTTTTATCTATCACGTCGCTACAATATGATTTTACTGAAACATCTAAATACATACCCAGAAAAAAAAATGTTCTTGGAAAGTCTAGTAGATCAACAAATGTTCTAACGAAATTACAAACATAGGTTCATGTCGTTTCTATCACCTTTTTTATGAAGAGGCTTAACTACAGAAAATTTCAATCTTGATGGAAAAAGACCCTGATCGAATGAAAGATTTATAAGATAACTTAGAGGGAGCGCCAGTGGTTTTGAACAACGTTTGATTATTTTGGTGTTAATGTCATCAAACCCAGGAGAGTTGGTGGCATTTAGAGAATTTATAATTTTTTTGATATCTATGTCATGAGTAGGTGTCAAATAAATACTATTAGGTATAATTGGTGTATATACAGTACTTGGTGTTGTATTGGAGTCAGGTTTACTTGTCGAATTGATAATCTCCTTTTTTTAAATGGATGAAAATAAAACGACTTTTTTTCGATTTTTTAAGTATTCAATTTATTTATTCAATTATTTCAATAATTCAAATTTATTTCAGTTATATTTACGTTTATTTCAGACAAGATCAAGTAAAATGAGTATTGCGAATACATTCCGAGGCAATAGTTTCTCTTGCAGATCTTGACTGCTCTGAATTGTTAAATAAATTAAATCTTATTACCCTATCCGAGTTACCTACAAATTTAAAACCTTTACATGTACAATGTATATTATCTGATCATCTAATCTCAGAAAAACTCCTTCAGCGTATTCTTTTGAAATATAAAGAAGAGAAAAGCAAATAATACATTTTTCATAAACGATACAGTTCTGTAAAATTTCGTATCCTGAACTTCTATAATAATGAAACATTAAATACCGAGTCTTCTTCTTTTTTCAATTATCAAAATAAAAAATACATATTACAATTCGAAATTGTTCATGCTCCGGAACAGACGATAGTTGCTAAAACATGTCTAGATTGCGTTATTTGTCGTCACCATTTTTGTCGCGACTTTGAACATACAGTGAAAATCCTTGCAACCAAAGTAGATTCTCACGTTTTACTCAATGAAATTCATTGAATAAAATATAGTAATGCAAATAAAATATAGCTCAAGTCTGCATCTTCTCTCCTGCAGGAGGTAGGAAGAAGTGATAAATCATAAATTTTGTATTTGACAAGAGTAATCCAAAGTTATTTCAAAAACTGTGTCATTCGTTCTTCACCGTCCCATAAAGAGCTTTACTACTTTGCGTTTTGTCAGTAAATACATATGTTTTCTTGACACGCAATTTTGCTATACATCTTTAAACTTGGATTCAATCGCATGAATTGAAAAATATCTTACTTGAATTATACAGTATGGCATTTTCGTGTTCATAGGAACATATTAATGACAATAATGACTGACATGACCTGGTGCAGGCCCAAGCATTCTCAAAACCTTATATACCTACGAAATTAAATAAAAAAGGAATAAGTGTTGGTATATATATATATTCTTTTTTTTTTATATATTTAGGACACGTCAATTTGACTTCACCTCGCCTGATGGTAAGCTGAAGGTAAAGTCTCAGAAAAGAGGGTCACCATTACATACACGTACCATGTTAACAATGGTGGCACTCAGCTTACCGGCCTCATCAGAAGAGGATTGTCATCGCAGCACCGCGTGACACCCACCGGTCCCACTAGTGCTGCGACCACAATCCCCCTGCCCGGCTATGCACTTGCTTACCCCTGAACGCAATCAAACCGAAATTGGATTACTATGGAGGGTTTTTCGCAATCGTGCACGGTGGTACCTACTCGGCCGAATTTTGTGACAAATCTGTGTCATCAAATTTCTACCTTCAGCATAATATGCCCATGGCCACATTCTAGCTCGCCACAAACAGGGAATTCATCCTCACACGTTGCGACCGGAAACGGTGCGTACAGTTATGTATGAAAGGCACTTTATTCCGCGCATCCTCGGGCTCTCCTCTGATCTCCCTGCTGTGGTTTTCCCAAGCGAATACAATATGGGGTTCTTCAAGAAGGGCATTGGAAGGTTTTTATAGGGTCGGCAGCGCGAGTGTGATGCCCCTGGTGTTGCACACGTCCATAGGCCACGGTAACCGCTTCCCATCAGGTGGGCCGTGAGCTTGTCTGCCACCTGAGTGGTATAAAAAAAAGGTTAAAATGCATAGAAAAGGAAGAGAATTTGGTTGCCTCGTGGCAACCATCGGGGTGGGAGTCCTCTCGCTCGGCAGCGTGATTGCGGCAATGGTGCGGAGCGCGAGCGCGTGGGCCGCCGCCACCTCTTTCTGCGAGCATGTAATGCTCGCGAAGGAGATGGCGGAGCGCGCCCGGGAGTGGTTTAGAACTCTTCCGGTCCGCCGAGCCCGGAACATGCTCGCCGCGCGTCGCAGGCGACTCAGGCGAAGGAGGTCGCTTAACCACCTTCGTCCTCCATGAGCGCAGGCAGGCCTGGGGGTGGCAGGTGAGGCCACCTGTCACCCCAGCAGAAGCATGCCGGGGCGATAGGGTGACTAGCGCCCCTCCCCCAAACCGGGGCAAGACGGGGACACCGTGGTTCCCAAACCCGACGGGGGCATCTCGAAACCGGAGATGTCCCAGGGTCAGTCGGGGTGCGAGGGATATGCTCTATTGGCAACCTTACACCCCGGCGTCTGTAGACCCGACCTGTAGATCTGTCCATCGTTAGCAAATGAAATGTACTCACATGTATACTTGTAATAAATGAACTTAGAACCAATTTATTATTGATCTTGCAGTATCAGTTGATTTTAAATCTAATATATCAAAATAAATGTTTATTTGTGTTTTTGTACTTTTTTTTTTTCGTGCGGAAATTATGTCGCGCTTGAACCGACTAAAACCGCACGCCGTCTCGGGTCTTCAGACGCCATGGTGTAATGTTACCCATAAAGCATATCCCTCGCACCCCGACTGACCCTGGGCCATCTCCGGTTTCGAGATGGCCCCCTCACACCTTATGCGGTGCCGATGCCGTGCCGTGCAATGTGCGAAGGATAGTTTGGTTTTTTTAAGGAACTTTTACTGTGCGATTGCGAAGCGGGTGGGTTAGCTAGTATGAAATGTACAGATTAATCAGTTTTTGACAACTAATAAGTGTAATGTAGGTTTACTAGAATATATTCCTGTCGATTAGCGATATAGCAATTAGTTAAAGAATATCGACTTTAACATATTCATTGTATT
This sequence comes from Cybosia mesomella, assembly GCA_946251805.1. Taxonomy (NCBI): domain Eukaryota; kingdom Metazoa; phylum Arthropoda; class Insecta; order Lepidoptera; family Erebidae; genus Cybosia; species Cybosia mesomella. The sequence continues at coordinate 11,554,686 of OX276406.1, forward strand.
TTTTTTCGAGACTAAATGTGCGAAGTACTTTGGGGTTGGCATGTAACCTAACCGTATTATCGACAATGGTGACCTTGGTAACATTTATGGCATTACTAGCTAAGCTGGCAATATCTTTGAATTGACCCTCCATTTCACGTGTTATTACATGCCTTCGGGGAGACCGGACGAACACCTCAAATATCAACAAATCAATTCCAAAACGTGTGCAGGCATGAGTTTCTGAAATCTCTGACGATCAATACTGAATACCTTTTTTTTTTCTTTTTTCGTGCGGAAATCCTTTCGGATACCACCCCGCCGGCCAGCGGGGATGGTTATGTCGGGCTTGAACCGACTAAAACCGCACGCCGTCTCGGGTCTTCAGATGCCAATTATAATTGAACAATTTACTTCATTTCGTCATAGAAAAAATAATATTCTACGACATTCTACACAGCGCTTTCCAGACCCGAAGTAAGCATAGTGTAACTAGCTTGTGTTATGGGTTCCAGAATGCGGATAAACATACTTATATACTTTTTTTTTGTAAATACATACATATTATACATGGAAACACCGGACACCAGACCAATGCAAATAGACATATTCATTCATACAAATATTTGCACTGAGCGGGAATCGAGCCCGCGCCCCTTGTCGTAGCTGTCGAATGCACTACCGCTACGCCATAGACTTACTTGTATTTTTTCATTTATCTTTTTTCTTATATCACTTTCACATACTTACAGGTATCAGAACTGATATTACGTAAAAATAATGTGCTAATAGTAGGTAGGTTTAGTAATACATCTTCAACCTACAACATTTAAAAAAAGGGATGAGCCTAATGCCGCCAACCAGTCACTTTTGCCAGTCTCCATGCTCCTAGTGCAAATAGCAAAAAAGTGTTTACCATGCCCAATTCGGCAATCAATCCCACAACCTCTTGAACAAATACCTTATTAATATACTAGGAATTCAGTGCAGGGTGCGACTGAAATAAATTGAGCTGAGCGAGCAGGACTCTTACTTGAAAAATAAGGCATCTTACTACGGTCGCAGGCATAGCTAAGGCCGCGCGCTCGTGATGCAGTTTTTCGATGATTATTCCTCAATGGTACATTGTATTTCAACAGTTGACCCCTCTAAACACTCAGCGGTGTCTACACTATCGGTATTGTGGTTCCGGAGGAGTACAATCTCGACCAAACGGCTAAGCCACGTATAAGAGTTTCGCTTCGCTCAGCTCAAAAATGTATTCCATACATTTTAAAATTAGTTTCGTATATTTCAAAATTAATTACATTTATTTCAAAATGTATTCCGTATTATTTCGAAATTTATTTCATTTCATTTTTTTTTACATAATGTATTTCAAAATTTCGACCACCAGCATATTAAAATTATTAAAGTTTCGGTATTTAATGCCGTGATAACTACGTGATGAATTTGACACTAATAGTGAAGAGCGGCAAGAGAAACTGTTATTCAAGCGACAACACAAGCCGTGAACAAGGATCATTAGGAGAAATGTTTTCATTGTGAGATGCAGCTACGAGTATAATAAGAGTACTTATAGAATTTTGGGTCAATAATATTTGTTTTGAACGAGTTTTTTGAACCCTAATGGCTAGTTTTGTTAAACGAACACACTTAGTGTTCGTTTAAAAAAAATAGCCAATACGAGGATATCTATGACTAATTTGAAAAGTTTACAGATAGACGGACAGACATATTTCGATATTCCGTGAAAGGTTACAATAATTCGTTTCTAACAAGCTGATGGCTATCTTTGCTCATACCATCATATATATAAAGTGACATTGCTGTGTGAAAATGTACTGAGCGAATTTAAATTAGTTACAGCTTTCATCATGACAAGCTTAAACTTTTAACAAATGTATTAGTTTATCTTGGCCATCGAATAGCTATAAAGTTAGTTAACTTGTTAAGATGTATTTTTTTTACAATATAATGTTTCGCATGCATCATTTCCTAGCTATACACAAACGATTACAACGAAATTCTTATGGAGGTCACGTTGAAAAGATTTTATGTTCTGATTTTTGTGATGAATTTGATGTTTTGGTTACTTACTTACTACTTTGATTACTTTCTCTGATTTATCAACATGCTACATCGGCAAAGAGCAGAGGAGTACCGTGGGGTAAATGTTGGAAAGAACTACAATAATTTATAGCTAGGTATATAGTTAATCTCTTGTATTCTTTCAGAGATTTTTCTATTTTATGCTAATTCTTTCCAGAAAACCTATAAAAATAATATTATGCCTATTTGTTTGGTTTTAAAGATAGCTAAATTTTCTAATAATTGTGTACCGTCGCCTGCTTCCTTGTTTTCGTAGGAGTACGTAAAACTTTTCATTTTTCCAGCATTTGTAGCTACAGTAGTTTAGTTCAGCATAAAGTTACGCTCCGCTATTATTGAGAAATCTATACATATTTTGACGAAATGAAATTAAAGTTATAATTATTGCCAATACATAAAAACCAATTAATGTTGATGAGTATCGGCGACATACGAGATACATGCATCAAAAATTTGTTGACACGTAATGGCAAACTTATCTCAATATGTAAGAGAGAATTATTCATCGATTGTTAAATATTTTTCTTTACAAATACTCAGACCCACACATCTTTGAATGAGTAAGCAGTGGTGGTATTTTCGCCGTGTTAGATCTTATTAACAAAAAATAATTGTCTGGATGTATGTAACATTCACCTTTTAAATACGTACCTAGTATATGTTTTATTGAACAAAATTAACATTCACGGTATCAAATATTTTGAGAAGTTAGTAGAAGAAATTGTGATACCGTATTTTCATTAAGATCCTTACATAAAACAATTATGTTTACGTATATATTAATAATAGTAATTTAAATCATTTTGATTCTGTTAGATTAATGCATTAATTAATTAAATTACTTGCAGTCAGAGTTATATATTAAAAAAAAATATATTTGCATTAATGTGTTGAAATGGTCCACTACCAGCGATAACAAATTATAATATAAACTAAATTATCAAGTCAAATAACGTTATCAACGGTATTTCATATCTCAGACTCAGTACTGTTCAAAGTTATTTAAAATGCAGAGAATATTACATATACACTGAATGATAACTTTAACTTGATTATGTAAAGACGATGTGTCACCATCGCCGCCGCCGTTTAAATTAATCCGGAAGAGAAACATGATGCCATCTTTTTCGTATTAGCATTTGAATGAGAGAGATAGCTGATAATATTACATAATTCGATAATTTTGTTTAACAGTGGTTAAAAGCCACATTTTGTTATGATAAAATAAGTGAACAGAAGATTTCACTTATTTAGGTTAGGTTAGGTTATATTTTATAATAATTTTGTCTCGAAAGCTTCAAACTGTCTTGATTGCAAATTAATTTCGTCATAAATGCTCTGCCTTCGGCCTCTTTACACCGGACCTTGTTAGACGGATACTACTCAGCCAAAACACTTAGGCAGATCAGTGTAATATTGCCGTAAATGCATAAATAAATTTAGTATTTAACTTCGTCAACTGTCATAGTCGCTTAGAACACTTTCATATTATATATATCAAATTGAGGTCTATTGAGACTCAAGGCCGCAAGACACAACTTGAATTACTTTTATTCGTGAATACTCTAATCGTCTTCGTGATCATAAACGTGTTTGTATTGAGTGCATATAAAATTGCGTGCTCCAAAATTTTACAACACTAGGCGCATCAGTCTGACGCAAGGAGCAATTTTCATTTAAGTTCCACTCGCTTAGCCGCTGGTCGTTGGCCAACACGACCTTAATGTCTTGAAACATTTGAGCCCATTGTGCGATATCGTGACAGAATCACGTTTTATTACTGACCTGCTTAGTATGTTTGCATGTGACAAGTTCTGTATCGCCAGTTTCGCAGAGCAGCCAAATATAAATTTTGGTTATTCTCCGAAATCAGTCTATTTGGGATGCTAAAATGTTTCCAATGGTAACAAAGATTCTTTGCGTGGACGTCAAATACCTTGAGTGGACTTAATCAATCATTAACCATTACTTATTGGTGGCATACTTTTTATAGTAATATTTATTTGTTGTTTTTAAATTCATTGCTTCTTCTACCAACTTCTCAGAATATTTGATACCGTGAATGTTTAATTTTTTCAATAAAAACATATACCTAGGTATATATTTGCAAGGTAAATGTTTCATTCATCCAGCCAATTATTTTTTGGTAATAAGATCTAACATGGTGAAGGGCCACCACCATTGACACTACCGACATTATCTTGGGTTCATTTTGATTAGATTAAGTAGGTATGTAGCGATTGTACCTTAATGTATTGAAGTGCTTAGTTACGCCATTTTTTTATTTATTCTTCTCGTAATTTCATTTTCTGATGTTATTTATTTTACATTCAATGCTACGTGCAACTTCATAAAACTGCAGTCCCTTCTATTTGCCTGCCCCGCGCGTTCTGGCTGCGTGAAAATCATATTGTTGTATTCGTTCGGTCTACATCTTTATTGTGATCCTGTTGCCTATATTAAAATTTGTTATTTGTCTCATTTTGTTACTTTATACATTATTTGGTTTCACGTATAATTTATAGACTACTTAGTATTTGGGAATTTGTGTCATGATTATTTTTGTTATTATTTTTTCCAGACCACCTACCAATTTCAACCTTTTAAATATATACAGATAACATCGAACTGTTAGTATGTATATAATAAAAGTTTAATGTACATACCTTATTGATCTTGAAATCTAGAAAAATCTTCATTAAATAGCTTGCTTCGTGTCAATAAATCCAGTTAAAGGACACCCTTAACGGGAAATAACAGTAACGGGTGATGAAGTCGTCCTTTGAAAGTAAGTTATTTAAACGAGGGAAGAATGCCCGCATGTCTGGCTCTATTGTCCAATTAGACAAGGCAATGAATGGATGTAATGCTCGTAACAGCGTCTATTCACTCGTTCCGTTTGGACGATTGTATAGGAACAAAACAACAACGGAGCTTATTGTTTAAAATGCATTATTAGCATTTCTTTTGAACCAAATACCACATTCTGAGATCTGAAGTTCAAATATGATTGAAATTTATTTTCTGACAATGATGTGAAGTAAATATTGTATTGTAGTAGTATTATTGGAATTATTTTGGGCACCAATTTTATGATACGCAAATAGTCATCATCAGCTGTCAATGATTGCAATAAATCTAAACTATTTTAAAATTGTAAATAAGTTGTGTCTGTACATTGGACATATTAAAAACAAACTTGGATTATGTTAAATGCACGATTCTGAAAACAAAAATAATTTTTGAATTCTTGTCTGTTTGTTCGCGATGAACGCAAAAACTACTGAACGGATTATAATGCGGTTTTTTCTATCAGAAAAGTCTTGGTAAAACCTGCCGTAAGTTTGATTGCAATTAGTCAAGTAGAACAGAATATATGATCGAAAAAAGATAGCTGACCTCCGCGCAGGCGCAGCCGCGAGCATCAGCTAGTTCCTAATATGTTGCTTGTATCAGCTAGTTACTTTTATTTTAATGATGCACCAGTAAAAGTGAAACTATCACACATGAACCACATTGACCGCGTAGTAATTGCGACACAATCGAAATCCATCAGTACGTCTTCAAGATTAGTATTTTTCCTTTTACTTGAACTTTTGATTCGACGCGTCCATAATTACATGGTGTTTTACTGAAAAGTATTTATCTAGTACAAAATCTAGTAAATAAAATTCTAGTGTCTTTCGTTATGAGTTTCTCTATTATTATATCGTATAGGTACTCATAATACAAAATAAATACCGCTAAACTTCACCCTTTATCACGGCAAATTACTATTATATAAAATTAAAAATATTCCATGTTCTTCTTCAAGTAATAAACCATCGCTATGTCAAATTTTAACAATCGGTTTAGAGTGCAGCCGTAAAAAGTTGATAGATAGACAGACAGAGTTACTTTCACAATTACATTTTTACCGTTTCAAACTTCTATCATTTTCAAATTAGAAAATTACTTACCTGTAACATTTGGCGTAGCAGGAGGAAAAATATAACATTAAAATTATTTTTATTTCATTAAGAATTTCGGCACTTGTATAACAATTTTAGTACCTGCTTACGAAATATAGTAAACTTTTATAGATATCATATCTCCTGTGATGTCCAACCAAGCGCTTATGTTCTGCACCCATAATGGTACGTTACACCGAGGAAATAAAACTGTAGAGCTCATTACTATATAAATTATAGTTCTGAAATCTTAGATCATAATAACAGGTTTTGTAGAGGTGTTACGTGATTTATACACAGCTAACTTTCCTCTTAGTACAGTAACTGCTGGTTATCACACTATTTTATGCAGAAATTTGAAATTCTTCTTGCATTATTACCGATGATTTGTTTTTACTGCACTGAATCTAACAAAGGCAATTCCGTAATTTGGGGTGTGTGTTGGGTAACCTCCTCGAGTGTCGCTCCGATTCCGATCCCGCTGCAGTCCGGGGGGAACGGAATCGGAGCGGCCGGTACACCCTGGGCGGCGGTCAATGGCTTCCCCTTCACCCCTTCATAGGGTTGGCATTGATCGTCGGCCAATACCCAACGTGGCGGAAACACATCGCTCTCCGTACTCCTCTGCTTTCAGAGGAGACAGGATGAGCGATGCTGTTAGTGGTGAGATGGCCCAGGGTCAGCCGGGGTGCGAGGGATATGCTCTATGGGTAACCTTACACCCCGGCGTCTGAAGACCCGAGACGGCGTGCGGTTTTAGTCGGTGCAAGCCCGACATAACCGCCCCCGCTGGCCGGCGGGGGGGTATCCGAAGGGATTTCCGCACGATAAAAAAAAAAAAAAAAAAAAGGCAATTCCGTAATTGCATTATTTTCTCTTTGTTTATTTCATCAATTTAGTCGGTACCTGCTTTCCGTTCGATTAGATATTGGTATTATTCCATTTTCTTTTTCACATTATTTCACTTAGGATTAATTTTTGAAGACCGTATTGACGCTGACTCGATTTAGATTTTTTACATCATCTACGTTTTCATCAGAATCAAGTAAAATCTTTTCTCTAAATTATTTTTTCATCTATGAACTATTTGAAGCATTTATTTAAATAGACTAATGGCTTTTGCGGTCTGTATTTGAAGGTCTAACCTTCAACACGTTATATTTTGATAGCTATTCGGTCACGGGCGATGCCTTGTAAACTTACCTTAATCTATTTGCCTTCACTTCATTCGTTAATTACTGCTAAAATGAGGTAGTTACATGTAATTTTATTTAATGTCGCTTCACTCTGAATATCTTCGCAGCTAAATGTTTCGGTAAAAGTTAATAGTTTCAGATCCTAAGCAGACAATGTTTTTTAGAATAATGACAGTATTAGAAACATCATTATCCACCACAAGTTATTTTAACTTGTCTTTAATATTACAATGTGTAGGATGGTTCAGGATCAGCCGGGTGAAACGGAATTACCTTATTGAGCCACCGTACACCCCGGTATTAGAGAGAGATCCGAGACGGTCGGTTCGAGTCCGACATAACCACCCCCGTAGGCCTGCGAAAAGAAAAAAAGGTACAAAGGTATCAAAATAAAGTATTACGTGTGATGTTTTGTAACATATATTTTCTCGATAGTAGCATCTACGTTTCTTTAGTTTCTGTTTTCCCGTCTAACTTTAATACCTCTAGGAGTTTCACCACCTCGTCCACCTTTTGTAAGCTTGGAGCTTTTTTATTATTCAGGTAAGTACATATTTTGTCTCGGCCTAACACGCGCTCTGTCTCGCTTACACACGCCGTCAGCGTCAGCCAGCTGCGTTTGCGCAGGAGTTGATCGGATCGGAGTAGAACAGTAAGCGAAGCGGCGCTGACGTGATTGGTTGTCGTGTCCCCAATGTCTCGCATTCCGAATTTAAAATAATTGTGATCGTTGTTACTGTCAGACGCGGTGCGCTTGGAGTTTTGTGTTTAATAAAATGTAATTTAATAACCTATTTCAAATAATTGTGGAAAATCTTGTGTTGTGTTTGTGTCTAAACAACATTCGCTTAAGATGCAGCTGTCGCTGCATTGGAAATATTTTGGCAGATTTAACGTATACTGCATGCACATAAAAAGGATTTTATTTATATGCTTCTTCTACGATACTGCAGCAAAATTTTAAGTTATTGGCAGGTTTCCGATATGAGTGCTATAAATTACCAGCGTTTATCTTTAAATGATTATTAGTATACTTAACACTGTCCTTTCGTCCAATTTATGATTTGAAAGTAATATTGGCGAGGCTCTCATATACTACAAGGTTATTGCAAGCCTCTCGTATTTGCGTGCACTACCCGTGTGCCGTGAAAGTATTTGGGAACGTTGTCTTCACTGCGAATATATTTTAGCATATTAATGTTTGAGACGCAAGCTTTCTATGCATGTGTTTGGTCCAATAGTATGACATCACTGTCTTGTTACGGCATCCTTGAATGATTTCAGCATCATTGGTCATTCATTTAATTCATTTGACAATCGGTTCTCAAGTTCGATCGATTGTTAATGTAATGACCAAACTCAATCAGGCACTGGTTTTATAATTGCTAATATGCCTATGTACTTAATGGAAATATTACGATACCTTCACGCCTCGTTAAGTTATTGAAATCATAGTTGCCTTACCATACTTCAGAACTTGTTTATCGGTTAATAGCAATCGATTGAATACGCGTGTGTGACCTATTGTCACGTTTCAGTATTCAAACTGTGATTAGAAAGTTAAACAGACCAGATAGTATTGTCAAAACCCATGGTGATCCAACCATCTTGCATGTTACAATAGTGCAAAATGATGTTATCACATAATAACCATTCATATTATTATAATTATCATCAGACCGTAGAAAGTGGTTATAACAATACAAATACATATATTATTTCGAAACGGAAATGTCACTGGTGGTTTTAGGTATGATGTTATATTATTAAGTATCATAAATATATTTATACGTCACACTCTCGTATTTTTGTTCTCCATTTTTGAAAATTAAATAACGTATGCAGTGCTTGTTATGTCTTATGGTCACGAGTCATATTTGAATGTTATGTTTTCGTTGTAAATACTTTTTCAGTGATGTCATTCAAACACCATAGAAATTTGAATGGGAGAAAGGGTCACTATTGTTTATGGTCCGTGTACCTTACCGTTTGTTCTAAATAAATTTAACGCGTGCTAGTGCATAATCTTCCTAATTCAATAAATGATTTTGAACTTTAACGATGAGTCAAATGTTTAAGCCGCTACAAAAAACATACATAGTAGGTACAACAAATAGATGACGACTGATTAGTATTGTTTGTGCAATTATTCATTGTTAATGACATTGTAAATAACAATACCTTTTACATGAGGACTTTGAGGTATGAATTTACTTTGAGTTTATTACAACAATCATAAACCTATATATCTATATATTAGAATTTAGTTTTAGCACCTTACAAAAATATATTTTCATGGGTCAGAGAAGTCGATTTGTTTGCACTACACTATTTTTGTTTAATCCGGCAAAGTAGTGTTTATTAATTTTCATAAAAATTGTTGGCATTAGACGAAGATCAAGATCTTTATTTAACAAATTGAAGTCTAGTATTTGTTCCTTATTGCCTTCACTAGTTGTAGAAGTCCAACTATTTAAATGCAGTTAATGGGGCGAAATCCCGTTGAGTTATTATTGGTAATTTTAAACTCGCATAATTGATCTTATAATGAAAAAATATTAAATATGTGTTGCCACAATTTCTAAAGTTCCTGGATATGTTTCTCACGTATCATCGCTGACCAGCCGACTGGATATGTGGACCAATGAACTTGTTTCAACTCACCTATCGGGTGATGTCTTAGAAATCGTTTCCTACTAACTCGATCAGCCGTTTAATGATTGTTTCTAATTTGCTACCTCTTAACACGTATTATTTGTTATTTTTTTGTTTACATACACTACTTATTGGCTTTTTATCTTTCTCTGATTATGGATAGTTTTACTAAGTACCCTACTTTCAATATTTCATATCTTTATGACCTTCTGCTTTATATTTATGCTGTCGTAAGTGAAAGTGTGTTAATATCAATAACAATAAACTGACCATATGAAGCAGTTTTTGGGCCAGTTACCGCTCGCACGCAGCCCTCATTATTTAATTATTACGCACAGTGAATCCATTTGCATTCACCTTATGAATTCTATGGACCTAGTTAAAGCTTACTTGTGCGAAGGGATTGGGTCAAACAGCTTCTTAGGTAGCAGCTTTTTAAATGTATATTGACAATTCTTACCTCTATTACTAATTAAATTACTTTATAGGCTTGTTATTCAAAAATAAATCAGGTGTGACCTAAAATAGGATTATAATTTCTATCAAATTATGCATTCACTGCCACTGCACAGCCTTAAGTAAAGATGTGAAAAGATAAGAATGAAGCCTCAAACACAACTTGCACATTCAACTTATTACAGATAATACTGATAGTTACGCTGTTGGATACATAATTGTAGATGTTATTTTGTAGTTATTGTAAACGTACACATCAAAAGTTAGGAAACCATGGCATGTAATATATCCATCTGTCTAATTAAGATGCTTTAGACGAAGACACTTTTATATAATCATCTCAATTTCTCACACATACTCCGTTATAGTATGTATTAGTATCCCGACAAGTATAAGCTAAGAAAGTTTCCATTTCTATGTTCAATAGTAACATTGTAAGAACATTGAGTATAACACCCTCATCAAATACTGCTATGCTATTCTGTAAGAATGTTTATGTATCTCGATAGCTGAATCCGCGGTGAGTATCAAATTTCTTATGGCGAATATGATATCTCATCTCAGATTCAGCTGTTGAGATTTATAAACACTTACAGAATACCACCACTGGTATCTGTTCAGTAGATCTACCATACAACGCACATCCGAAGTTGGGTGCAGTTAGTACCGTGAAACGTATTTATGTTGCAATCAGGTTCTAAGACGGCACATGACGCTTCATTCGGTCTAAACCCTACCAAAAGAAATCAAAATCCGAACTTCACAATTGTGAATATTACTTCTTGCATACGAAGTCGAAGTTTCTGATGTATGTTTCATGGTAGGCTAATTAACGATATACTGAAATCAATAGGTTGTATAGCTAAAATTTTGCTGCAGTATTCAAGCACTGAGTTTTGCAGATAGTCCCGTGACTTTAATGTGTTTTGTTATGAAATTAACCAAACATCGAATGCGTCGCATTAACCTTCTATCTACTGACGTCTTTGAGTTATAACCTTTAACTGGTAGATAATCATTAACATTAATCTGGGGAGAAAATGGAATTAAAGTTTCCTGACACGATGCCACATTTGCGTACTTCTTGGCTTAATAGTGATGCAAATAAAGCGATACAGCAAATTTCGACTACATTATGAAAATAAAACATTATCCTGGAAAAGCGGTCATGGAGGACCCGTGGTTGTCCATTACGGACAGAACTATGGATCTTGTTTATGCAGCTAACTGGGTTGGCGCAAAAAATCTGAAAAAATTACACGACAATGATGAAAAAAACAGTGTTAAATTTAACTCAATATCAAGAAGTAAGTCCTGTCGAGATATTGTACGGCCTACTGATAAAGATAAATGTTATGGTAGCAAAACGTATTCATTTGAGGATAGTGAATATAGTTACTCGAAAGATGTTCCTAATGAAAATATATCTCAATTAGCCAAATACCAACAAAATATAGAAGAAAAGGCAAGAGCCAATAATGATCTCATCGCTCAAAATAAATTGAAACATAGTTATAGTTTTAAGGATATGCCGAATGGGTATAGGCCGTCTACATTAAGAAGAGTAAAACGCAGAAATTTTACGGAGTGGGATACTGAATCATTTGCTAGTAAGAGTAAACAGCCACCAGCGCCACCACAGCGAAAGGATTCTTTGAAATATGCGCACAGACAAAGGAAGGTAGATTCGAAAAAAAGTTATTATCCGCTACCCGATCCTGGGCCGGTGCCACCAGACCCATCGTCTGAATCATACTACGAATACTACTCGAGAGTGAGCCAACAAAATAATGATACTGATAGTGAAAAGATAAAACAGATACATAAAGATACAAAAAGAGAAAAAAGTACTCAAAATGAACCATCAAAGCAAAATGGCAATACTATGTATAAATTAATAAACTCAATGGCAACTTTAGATTTGAATCCAATAAAATCCAAAAATGGAAAACAAGACCTCGATATCAATGGTGAAACGGAAGATTTGGGTTTGTACATGCAGCCTATTAACCAATCGTTATCTACATGCGATCAATTTCCTAAGAATATAATGAAACCGACAAACCAACAATGTAGAAGCATCGAGGATACTAAACCTAGCTTTCGTTCTAAATCATTAAGAGTAAAAAGCGAAGGGAGAGTGCCTCTTCAAAGTTATTTGAACACGGTGCAGCCTGAAGAGACTTATAATGGCGTCACTGTCACCCAACCGAAAAGAAATCTATCACCGAGCGAACAGCTGACGCTAATGCAGTACGAAATGTTCAATGGCAGTCAAAGTCAACCAGCCCCGCCAGTTGCAAATGAGTTACACTCTATTGATCTGGGTAAAGAAAGTGACTATCGGACTACAAACAGTGTTGCAAAACAAATTAAACGTGAAAAATATGGAAAGCTATATAATACAGTAAGAGTGAAAAGTGACGATAGGTATAATAGGTACAATGACATTACATCTTTTGGTTCACTTAAACATAAAGAACGTATTAGTGAAGAACGTGTTACAAACGGTAATGGTGTTGCTTCAAGAAGTGCAAAAAGCTCATCGAGTGGTTCGGACTCAGATTTTGCGATACCTAGACCCAAATTAATAGTGCCTGTTCACACCTATGGAACCAGAAAAAGGAGAACGGGTAACCTCTGTCAGCGTGACAGTAATGCTACTCAACGTGACAGTAATGCCTCTCAACGTGACAGTAATGCCTCTCAACGTGACAGTGATACCACTGAGTCTTCACTGGACGCGGGCATAGTGTTAGACGTAACTCGCCTTCAAGACCCAAATAACAAGACAGCGGACAAACCTCATCGCGACGGTGACGCAGGTAAATTACTATTATGTTTTATCATCTTTATATAATAATTCAAGTCTATCTAACTTAACGGTTATCGTTGCTGTTATCGAGAAGTTTATTTTGATCTCACTTACATTGAAGTTGATTGATGTTCGTGTTATGACAACGAGACAATTTTGGGGTCTTCATACGGGTGATACATTCAATGACGTAATATATGAATGGTAAAATATCTACTAGCATGACACAATGCTACATTATTCAGTTCCATGGCGTATGTACACTTTGTAATTACATGTATTACATATTGCATTAAGACTACAGTTGAAACTGTATGTAAGCTTAAAACCGACTCGAATATCCATTGCTTTTCATATAATCATTAAAATTTTCGTGTGTAAATCCCTACTAATATATAAATGTGAAAGTAACTCTGTCTGTCTGTCTGTTACACTTTCACGCCTAAACCACTGAACCGATTTTGCTGAAATTTGGTACATTATATATGGTATATGGTAGATTAGACCTTGGGAAAGGACATCGGCTATGTTTTGTCGCGATAACCGACATCTACGCGGGCGGAGCCGCGGGCAAAAGCTAGTATTAAATAAATACAACAAAGCTATTTTTAAAGTTATCACAATAAGTAGCGTCCTTTGATTCACACGTTTCTTCTAATTTTTTAATTGTCCAAATGAATACATAGTATTACACCATAACTCAAAATAGTTCTCTTAAAATACAAGTGTGAAAGAAAAACGCTAACATTGCAAAGAGATAATAAACCGAAAGTATGTTGATCAATAAGTTTGGAGTCGAGTTTACGGCTGAATCACTTTGATAAATTTACTCTTGGCTCGCAGTTACATAGGTAACGAAAACTAATGAGTAATCATTAATTTTATGTAAAACTTTTTACTGATACGATTTTATTATAGTAGTTATATGAATTTTATATTATATATGTTTATATACATTATATATATTTTTTTATATATACCTAGTCTATCGTCTTCCCCACACACTGTTCACTTATTCTCTTCTTTTCAAAATCTCCTCTCGCAGGTCTGCTGGGACAGATTTCTTTGACAAATAAGCAGAGCCTCTGTACTAGTTTTTCCATTTATGTATTTTTATTATTGTGTTTATACAAAAATAAATTAATAAATAAGTTACTATGCTGCAATAAAAGCTATCGGAAGAGCGTTGACCTTAAAAACTTTCTATTTCTTTTCCAATATCTCGAGTGACATTATCGGGTGTTATTAAGACAAATATAATGAAGGATACACAAACAAAGCAGCCCACAAGTGAGTGAAGAAAAAGTATGCAAAAGTAAATGAATTTCAAAACCCAAGGACTTTAGTAAACGTTAAAGCACTTTATTTATGAACTAGCTGACCCGGCAGACTTCGTACTGCCTCAATCGATAGCACCTTTTAAACCTTCTCTGGACCTCCACAAATAATTCAAGACCAAAATTAGCCAAATCGGTCCAGCCGTTCTCGAGTTTTAGCGAGACTAACGAACAGCAATTCATTTTTATATATAAAGAGAAGACTAGCTGACCCGGCAGACTTCGTACTGCCTCAATCGATGACAAACCTTTTAAACCTTCTCTGGACCTCCACAAATAATTCAAGACCAAAATTAGCCAAATCGGTCCAGCCGTTCTCGAGTTTTAGCGAGACTAACGAACAGCAATTCATTTTTATAAATAAAGATAAGAAGAAAGATAACACATATTTTGCCTTAGAAGTTGTCTTAGCTATTAATAATACATAAAAAAGCGGCCAAGTGCGAGTCGGACTCGCCCATTAAAGGGTTCCGTAGTAGCAAGTAACATAATAATGTTTTTTTTTTTAATTTTTATATTTGAGTTGATTGAATGAAAGGTAAATAGCAGTTTAAGATATATGACGTATTAAAAAAAACTACTTACTAGATCTCGTTCAAACCAATTATCGGTGGAAGTTTACATGATAATGTACATCATATATTTTTTTTACTTTTATCATTCTCTTGTTTTAGAAGTTACAGGGGGGGGGGACACATTTTACCACTTTGGAAGTGTCTCTCGCGCAAACTATTCAGTTTAGAAAAAAATGATATGAGAAACCTCAATATCATTTTTGAAGACCTATCCATAGATACCACACACGTTTTTTTTTATAAAAAAAAATTTTTTAGTTTCAGTTCTAAGTGGACCCCTAAAATTTATTGTTTTTTTTCTATTTTTGTGTGAAAATCTTAATGCGGTTCACAGAATACATCTACTTACCAAGTTTCAACAGCATAGTTCTTATAGTTTCGGAATAAAGTGGCTGTGACATACGGACGGACAGACAGACAGACATGACGAATCTATAAGGGGTTCTGTTTTTTGCCATTTGGCAACGGAACCCTAAAAACACGTAGTTTCCTGTAGCCTGTAGTTTCCTGTATCAATACAATTTTCATAAATTTCGTTCACTAAACAGGCTACTAAACAAAAAGAAAAGAAAATGATAAACAGAGGAGAAAAAGGTACCTGAAATTTTCGTTAAAGATGGATTAATTTAATCATCTGCTTGATCTAATTGTGTTCGAACCATCCTACGAGTATAAGAGTGACATCACTAGTGTACTTTTATAATTGTACTCATTGGATAATCAATTCTATTCTTGATGTAGCGTTACCAAATCTCGAGAGATACTGACTTGTAATGATGCTGCAATCCGGTTGTGGAGCACAATCGTATAGAAAACGCATTTCAAACTTGTCAATATTTACATATTTTTTAGCCTACTTAAATTCCGTCATAATTTTAACTTTTCGATATTTACACATTTAATTACCTACTTCAATTTTATCATATTTTTACATGTTGTAATATGTAGTTTAACTAGATGCATTACAAAATTGTATTCTAAAAGATGCTTGATATCTTTATTCGTTATATTATTAGATTTATTATACACTTGATATTTTGCAAGTCTTAATTGTTTTTAAATTAAATATGCATTTTCATACTTAAGGCGGAACACAACGAACAGAATAAATTTAAAGCGTTCAAAATTATTTCCTATGTATAATTATAAATTTTGGCATATAACTTGAATTAATTATTTTTTTATAATTATACAATTAATGAGGTATTTCTTAAATATTACTATATCAAATTCAAGTTCACAAACTTTCTAATCGCTATTGGAAAGTATTAAATATCGTAATGTTGCCACAAAAGTAAACTAACAATAAATGGCAGTAAACCTGGACACGCAGTCGAACTCCTGACCCCGTATTATGTTCGAAGTAAGTTGCCTTGAAACACTTTCGTCAAAGTTTCAATTTGCGTCAGTTCAGTTACGAATTGGCAATCTGTTTGTCTAAGTCGTAATTTGTATGTTCGTATCAAAGAGTTCTCATTACAGATCGATGCTTTCTTACTGTCGAATTTGGTCATTGTAACTTAAATTATCTTGATTTACCAGTTAATACTTTATTTATTCAGAGTATAATGATTTTGAAGTGCCAAAACACTTAAAAAATAATGAAATAATGTCTTTAAATTCGAAGTTCTCTCGATCATCACTGTTCTTGCGGTGCACAAACTGTTTATTACAACATTAAGGTGATTATAAATATCATGAGGTACTAAGAGTTCTACTGCTACTGTCAAAATGGTACTTAATAGCTTTATAATGACTACGAGAATTATGTAATGTTTTCTTAAGCGTCACTTTTTCACGATGTTAAAAATATCTGTTACCTTTTAAGCCAGCGAAATATTCTTTGTATATTCGTTATGTAGAGGTTAGTTTACGTAATCTAATATAAATTTCTAATGTTGGTATATTTGTTTAATGTTTTCAACCATCTATATCTATAATATTGTCAATTTAGAAATTCTCTTTATTGTGAAACTGGCTACAGTTTTATGTTTACTAAGATATGTTTTGTAACACTTAGTTTTGCTATAAATTAACTCCTATTTCATATTTTAAATAAAATCACAAAGCTTTTATATTTAATTATCATATATTATTTATGTTATATACTTACTAGCAAAGCCGGGTACCCGCTCGGCTTCGCTCAGGGAGTGGATAAGATTGTTTGGTAGTTGTAATAAAAGAATTCACTTTAACATATATAAGATAAAAAAAATATTTGAGAATATATTCTTACTACAATCCTTCTATTTACAATACTTATATATAAACATTATTTTTCATTTTATTATCCGGGGGATACTCGTGTATACATTTTACGAATTTCCTACTCGATAGCAAGCTACGTTTAGTTGACCATGAGAAAAGCAGAAGTCTTTGAGGTTGATGCCGCAATATTAAATGGTCTACAATGCTTCAAAATATTTCAGAAAATTCGAATGTCCTGGAATGTTCCAGAGTGATCTGGGATATTCCCGAACCACCTCCCACAACATTCCTAAATTTTCTGGAGCGCTCAAACCCACGATGGATCTTGCTTGATATACGCCTATCAACGCTTTATAAACCCCTCCACTCATACACAAAGGTTTCAAATTGCTCCAGAATATTCCACAACATTCGAGAGTGTTTTGGATTGTCCCACGATGATCTGAAATGTTCCCCTACATTCCACAACATTCCAGAATGTATTGAAATTCTCTAGAATACTCTCGAATATTCCACTGTAATTTATTCCATATGTATTTTACTCAACTACTACCGACCCAAACCGCACGCCGTCTCGGGTCTTAAGACGCCGCGGGGTAAGGTTCCCCATAGAGCACATCCCTCGCACCCCGACTGACCCTGGGCCTTCTCCGGTTTCGAGATGGCCCCGTCGGGTTTGGGAACCACGGTGTCCCCGTATTGCCCCGGTTTGGGGGAGGGGCGCTAGTCGCTCCGCCGTCCCGGCCTACTTCTGCTGGGGTGACAGGCGGCCTCACCTGCCACCCCAATGTCTATATACCTACCATTACTATATATGTTTACGTAATTCGCTAGCTTAGGGCGGGTTGAAAGAATTCAGCCTTTATTAGAGAGAACGTTACCGGAAATTCACGAGTATTAGACTACCATTCGATGTTTTACATCCCTCTCACTGATAATTATTTCAGTCAGAATTGCGTGACTGAGGATTGAATTTGAAGTGTTGACGTGGAGTGCAAAGGTTCAAATCTTTCTGTTGTCTTATTTCTTCTACTTTTCATTTAAAATGAATTGAATTAAATAAGGTAAAATTATAATATGAATAATAATGTTATTTATTATCCAGTTAATTTAGTATAAAACAGTTGAATCTATGCCAATTTTATCAATATTTCGCACAAAACGGTTGAAATAATGTTAAAACAAAAAAGGTATAAACATTCTTGATAACAGCTGAATACTTATGTAGCGAAAACGATGTGCTGCGTAGTATACTTTCATATATTTTCTTATGTTGCTTCTTAAATATGCAGTCAGTGATAGAAAGTTCTTGATCGAGATTAATAAAGGCTTCCCAATATCGTGAATTGCTTCCGAGAGATTATGAATTCGAACACGATTAGAAACTTATACATAAATTGTCAATGATAATGCTAAAATTATCATTGTTCTGCTGAATAATATTTGAAATCGAATAGAACTACGTTTATTATGCTACTCCTACTTCTTCCACCCCAAGTGTTTCTGGATAAGACTATTCATTGTTTATATGTGTATATATACATGTACACGATCTACCAACAGCCGAAATGGTAGAAGATGGCTGCTATTCAACGATAATTTAAATTTTATTGGAAGTGATTATCCCGCAGCTGGCCTAAGTATTCATGCCAGGAACAGCACGACTCTACCTTATTCGTTATCTGTTTAAAAGTTGACTTGCAGCTAAAACTGCTTTCTCTAAAGAGTCGGTGGTACGGTTGGTATATTCCCAACCAATCTCCTTCAAAACTTTTTTTAAACCATCCTATAACTTAAAAGGACGTTTTGTAATAAGATGGTAGATATTTATAGTAGAATCTCTATCCAGTGAACTAGTCCAGCAAGGGTGATTTGTGATTCTCCAAATTTATACCACCGTTACTGGAGGTATATTTAAGTTGAACAATACTATTGTAATATAATTAAAAGGCCAGTGTGAACAATAGATATTGTCAAAATAAAATACAATGTCAAAATATTACAAGTGGTTCTGTTGATAGTTTATTGTTCGTATAAAAGAATTGAAGTCAAACAACTTGGCATGTCCTTGGCGCTTGACTTTGTCGATTGCGCAAATATTGTATTATGATACGTCTTTGCTATTGTTACTACTAAATTATTTACGTTCGAACAAAGCAATTTGATACAGCAGTAAATATGTAATATGTATGATTTTTCACGTAAACTATGAGATATACACTTTTGCTTATAAAGTCGTTAAACAAAAACGTATTCACACGTCAGCACAGAAAGGGAAATTAAGATACTATGTCGATCTTAAACTCTCACCGTCAATATAACCTGTGTTACTATTAGATTCCTATGCCTGTATGCAATTAGGTATTTTTAATAACCTGTTTTACGTCTCACAGCTGACGTTTACGAAGGGTTAGGCCGTGCCATAGTCTACATCATGGCTCTAATGCGAATAGAAAGATTTTACAAATTTTTGAGAACAATGTAGTGAATTCATAGGTTTCCATACCTATGGAGGTTTCCTTGTGATTTTCCTTTTACCATAGAACAAGTAGTACGCAAATAAACTTAGGAAAGAACTAAGAACTGAATTATATAAAAAATCACAAATACGGAACCTGCAAAGAATTGATTGTATAAAGTATCATATTATATAGTAGCCATATCAATGCCCTATAATAACCTTTTTGCATCGGGGAAATTTATTACTATATCGGTCTGCTGAGTAACTATGTAAATGGTAGAATCCCGTAGTGATAACCAGATATATGTAAAGGTTCAAAGAGAGAATGGAACTGATAGTAGAAAATAAAACATGAATGCATTATGGGGATTTACAAATTTAACTTTCACAAACATTATCCGTCAATGTCGAGTTAACTATTTAGATAAGTCGGGGATTTCCGCACGAAAAAAAAAGAAATATATAAAAAAGTCGTGACCTACCTTTTATATATTGGAATACGTGCTAAGAAAAGAATGTGGGACTGTAGATAATTCAGTTTCATATAATTATCATGTGACTATGAACTGCTATAATGTATTATATTTTTCAAAAGCAACTCCTGCTATAGAAAATTGTCTCATGAGCACTTGGTTATTCACATCCAGACTTAGTACAGTTAGCTGAAACAAAATGGGGATCGAACCCACAGCACTTGTACTGGACTTCCACGAGGCCACGCTCTAGCCGTGAACACTTTTTTTGTAATTGAAAAGAAAACGCACAGTAGCTACGTGCAATATAATTATTTATAAGTGGCCCTTGGGTTTCTCGGGGAGAACGATTAAAGGAGATAGGTATTTTAATAGTGATATCGTACATATTTCTGCTAATATTATGCTTATGTAAGTAGGTACGCAGCTGTGGTGTACTTACGACTTTGCTATACCGGACTGTACTGAGATTCGGGGGCGCTTCGTTTCTACCGTTCTGAATGAATATATAATATACTATAAAATACTTGTGGGTTCGAATTTGTGTTCTATTGATCAATTATATTATTGTTATGAACTTGGCCCAACATAAATTCAGGTTTAAAGCTAATCATCATCTTATGTTAAGAGACTATTATACAATCAATGAATTCTAGAACGATGAAGATAAATGAATGGAGATTACTAATCAACCTTATTGCAAACCTAAATCGGTTAAATAAATTTGATTTTATATAAAAAATAGTACATACCCATTAACATCGATGCCTTTCCAGTACTAGGAGGTACAGCTCCATGTTTCCCGTTAAATATTCTTCATATAGACCATCCGGTTCATGTTCATAATTACCTAGTACTAATATACTTACAAAACACAAATAATATCATTTGACGTTACATAAATACTGAGGTCATTCTGCAAAGTAATTCGCCTTAGAGCTGTCCTAACTCCAAGAGATTGCGCATTCCAATCAAGATAGATTGTATAATAATAATGGCGGACATATTACATAAACTTTGATTAATTTCGGCCCGTAGATATGTTTAGCTCTCTGCTTTAACTTCAGGTAAAATAATTAACTGTATATTATGATCACTAAAACTGTTTAGACCATTACCTACGTTATACTTGTAGAGCTTAAAATGAAATATTGTGAAATAGATTCATTATTTATATTTAGGTACGTGTCCTATCATAGCAAAGCTACGAAATCAGGTGTCAGATAGGTAAACATTTATGTAGCGTGTTGATAATGGAAACACATGTTTATTGGACAATAGAGATGTGCCAGGACAATAGCGTAACTATCGGCCTATCTTTCAATAGGCGGTAACAGTAAAGGCACGCAACAATTGCTTTATATTTACGATTACCATTCATGTGTTTATAAAATAGGAATTGTTTTGGGGTTCATCATTAAAGAGTGATTTGATAAACCAAACTATAGATGTGTATAAGTCAAAAGTAATAATAAGCATTCAACTTCGTGAATATTGTGCATTATTCATATTGAGCAATGGATGTGGCAACGACAGTTTCTATTTTTAGGAAAGACGTTGGTGTTTCCGTCTAATGTTCTTCTGAAAGGGCGTGGCTTTTTATTCATTAAATAAATTATTATCTCGGTGTTTTCAAGAGACAAGTTAAATTAGCTTTACATATTGAAATAATGCATCACTTGTAGTGGAAAAGTACAAGTGATGTATCTATATGTATGGCAAGTTCTATCAATTGCCATCAATCAACAGTATAAATATTGTAAATTAGCTGAACATTATTTTTATATTTTATTGATGGAAATGGCCTTGAGTAGGACACGACGTCACTGGGCCAGTGAAGGGGTTATGTCGGAATGGAATCGACTAAAACAAAATAGTGTTCCATCACAGGCA
This sequence comes from Cybosia mesomella, assembly GCA_946251805.1. Taxonomy (NCBI): domain Eukaryota; kingdom Metazoa; phylum Arthropoda; class Insecta; order Lepidoptera; family Erebidae; genus Cybosia; species Cybosia mesomella. Next base: position 11,576,796 of record OX276406.1, read on the forward strand.
CTTTTTGCTTGTTGTTGAATGTTACAAGGAAGTACCTAGGAACCATAACGATGCTAATAATTCTGGCAATCACGAGTGCACTCACACTGTTACTATAATAGTAGCATAGCGTACTATAGTAGTAGCAGTGTGGAAATATAGATCGAAATATTAAATTTCAGAGTTCCAAGTTTATGCGCTTCCATAATTTTGAGCATGATTCCAAATGGAATCCACACTGTTTTTCTTTTACAAATTCGATAGTGAACTTATTTCATGAGTAATCTACTTTTGTTTAATTTTTTTCTTTAAACCATTTGGACGGACTCCATAAAGGATACCTCGTTGACAAGCTGTCAACATGGTATCCTTTTATCTGGACTTTGGCTACTTTGTAATACATAGTTCACACGAGTCAATTTATATGAATACGAACAAGATCGCTCGAAAAGTTATTTTCCAAAAAAAAAGAAAGATCTATAAGTATATATTACGCATCTTAAAATACGTGCGTATGTTTTATTTAAGTCTGACCAAGACCTTTCTAATAGAAAAACCCGCGTCAAAATCCGTTTAGTAGTTCGTCGTTCATTTAACATAACCAAAGTTTTTTTTTATATCTCCAATGTATTGACACTAGTTTACTTATCGGCAATTTAATTATTTAGCATCATAGTTCCCGAGTGGATAAACCGATTTTAATTTTGTGTGTATTTATTTGAACGGCGAATGGGAATGTTCTGATTATTCCTAACCTGACCCGACGCCGACGTCTCAATACTATCATAACCCGAATTGCGTAGATTGGTCATTCTCTCTAATCTTTCGCAAAATAAAAAGTACATATTATGTCTCTTTAATATTTAGTATCCGACTTGGGTAGGTTAGGTTAGAAGGCTAAGCCTTCGTGGTTATTTTTTTATAACCATGCAGAGATAACTCATTTTCTAAGCTGTTTGATTAAATAGCTAGGCAAGTAATTAAACGTATCTGCGCATTTCGGGTTATGATAGGAATGAGACGTCAGGTCAGGTTAGGAAGAGGGTTACGTTCGGAACGAATATTACATTTTCTTTTCAAGTTTCTAAACTAACCCGCGACCGGGTCAGGTTTTCGGGTCAGGTTCGGAATAATCGGAATGTTCTTAGGTATGTCGGGGATTTTTTTTAATTTTCAATATATTCAAGAATTGATTCAGAGTGTGGTATCATTAAGTTATTATTTGGCAAAATAAACGTAATATTATAGAATATGAATTATTATTGAATTGCTCCTTCTCGTAATAAAAATATGTCCAAAATTTTGTCTCAGTCTAGTCTCCATCTCATGTTGATTTCCCAAATGTCAAAAAAGGTATACTCACAACAAAATTTTCAAGATCGAACACGACAAAATACGAAAAAATGCTCATCTTTTGCAAATCAGTCTAAATCGGTATACTGCTAAACTTTGTCATTGATATTGTAATGCGCACGAAACGAAATTTGTATACTATTCACTCTTTAAACGTGATTTGTAGGTCATTTTTTTAATGAGATTGAGAGTTTGTAAGGTTTCAGGCGTACAAGGAATATTTGTATATAATTAGACTATATATAATAATGAAACAAAACACATGATTTTAGCAATGACACAAAATTAATATTAGGTAAGTACCTACTCGGGGATCGTGCGGTCCATGGCCCTGTATGGGTGCCCAATATGGGCGGAGGCCCTGAGGACCAGAACTGTGCGGATGCTGCGCGCTCCGCAGCGGGTTCTGGCCATCAGGGTCATCCGAGGGTACCGCACGATCTCCTTCGAGGCGGCAAGTCTCCTTGCCGGAACTCCGCCATGGGACCTGGAAGCGAGAGCCCTTTCGCAACTGTACCAGTGGCGAAAGGAGGCGCGGGAGCAGGGATAGAACCCCGAGCCTCGAGAAATCGAGGCCGTGCAGTCCCAGCTCCGCCAGGCCATCGTGGTGGAGTGGAAGGAACGACTTGGGCAACCAAGCGCAGGGCACGCCGCAATAGCGGCGGTAAGGCCCATCATGGAGGATTGGCTGGAGAGGCGACACGGAAGCCTCTCCTACCGACTGACGCAGGTGATCTCAGCGAAGGGGTGCTTCGGGGACCACCTGCATCGGATCAGGAAGGAGCCAACGCCTGAGTGTCATCACTGCGACGCGAGCGAGGACTCAGGGCTGCACACGCTGGCGGACTGCCCGGCGAGGGAGGCGCCGAGGCGTGACCTCGTGGCAGCCATCGGGGTGGGAGTCCTCTCGCTCGGCAGCATGATTGCGGCAATGGTGCGGAGCGCGAGCGCGTGGGCCGCCGCCGCCTCCTTCTGCGAGCATGTAATGCTCGCGAAGGAGGTGGCGGAGCGCGCCCGGGAGAGACTTAGAACTCTCCCGGTTCGCCGAGCCCGCAACTTGCTCGCCGCGCGTCGCAGGCAACTCAGGCGCCGGAGGTCGCTTAACGACCTCCGTCCTCCATGAGCGCAGGCCTGGGGGTGGCGGGTGAGGCCACCTGTCACCCCAGCAGAAGCAGGCCGGGACGGTGGGGCGACTAGCGCCCCTCCCCCAAACCGGGGCAAGACGGGGACACCGTGGTTCCCAAACCCGAGGGGGCCATCTCGAAACCGGAGATGGCCCAGGGTCAGTCGGGGTGCGAGAGATATGCTCTATGGGCAACCTTACACCCCGGCGTCTGTAGACCCGAGACGGCGTGCGGTTTTAGTCGGTTCAAGCCCGACATAACCGCCCCCGCTGGCACGCGGGGGGGTATCCGAAGGGATTTCCGCACGAAAAAAAAAAAAAAAAAAAAAAGGTAAGTACCTACTTTTTTTCTGAATTATTTAGACATAATATAGTAATTGTAATGTAATTGAACATAATAATTGTAATTTTCCCAATTTTATAATAATTTATATGATATTATTAGTATATAAAATATTACACTGTATTGTGACAATTCATTACCCGTTTTTTTTAATTGGCTTAAAAAATATTTATGTACTATTTTATAAATATGTAACAACTTATGCTAAAAATAGTCAATTAAAATAAAATGACATTTATGCTCGTGGTTCGTGACGGTTACCACAATTATAATATAACGATCATAATAAACTGTTATGCGATGTTACCGAATTGCTTTTTTAATTTGATGGATTACTACCATTATACAATAATTAAATAAGCTAATTGCTTGGTGTACAGTTAGTGATAACTTAGTCTTAGTTTAACTAGTCTAATTTAGATATTTAAATTCTCAGATTAGGCATGCATAGGTTCCGTGACTGTGACCAAACTTTAGTTCCTAAATGGCTATTATTATTGAATGTAATCTATCGCATAGTTAGCTCTATGCAATTTTTATGTATATACATTTTAAATAGGCATTGTTTCTTTCTAACACGCCATTAGCAGCATTAAAACTAAACTTTTTCTTGTTATTATTAAGTGACAAAGTGGCTTTAGCTTAACTTGTACTGTCAAAATTAACTAATTATGTAATATCTTCTGTGAAAGTCTGACTATCACATTTAACGAGTTTTATTAATAGGAATCAAATGAATTTTTTTTGTTGTCATTATACTGTACTAGATAGCGACCATGCTTAGCATGTATTCTGTAATATTTCAAATTGCTAGTACTTATGATTCTTAAGATACAGTCTTATACCTTACCTGTATAGTCACTATGTGTACAGATGAATAGACAACGTTGGCTTAGTATTAGGCTTCATTGCTATAGTAATTTAGATTTAGGAAGTAGGTAGCAGGACCATTAAATTGCACATAAGAATTCTTCCTCCTCTCTTATTAAAAATGTTCACAATTTAATTGCAAATATAAAATGTCTCTTACATCGGAAGTAATTTTACGCTCATATTACCTTTATAATTATTGTAATCTAGGTCAAGACAAGATTACTTTCACATCATTAAATATATTAAATTTACATACAAGTACATTTAATCTACACGTGTGTAACATAATTTTATATTTTATTGACAGAAGTAGTCTTAGATAAGGTGGGTCAGCTTATCATGCTCTTTCTAAGTGTATTTTATATTTTGGAAGAATATCTGTAACCGAAATACCTATTCTATAAGTATTTTCTTTTACAAATTCACTAGTTTCCTCTACTGTTAATGAACACTTGGGTTTAGCTGATAGGGAATTCCCACTAACAGTACGGAATTTGGGAAGTGCAAAGAGTTGCAAATGACGTGGACGGCAAAAGGCACGTATTTGATGAGACCATCCACAAAACATTTACAAGTTTACCTTTGATATTATCCTTTTTTTCACTTTAAACTCAAACTTGTTGGCACCGTTTCCGTTGTTGGCAACACAATGGTACCATACAATATGTATGGTATCATGCCTATGAACTATTTTATTATGAAGTTCATAACGATATAGTTGTTAAAGTACACATATACACATTAATTCATAAAACAAACTGGTATTTTCACATACCTCTTTGTTTATTCTCACACTTATCTTGTTCATTTATTCAGGGTCGACTGTAACAGCTGCAGGCTATTGTAATCTTTACTACTTTAGCGATATGAACTATAAACGTAAACACTTATTGTTTGTTTTCACGTCATAAATGATTATTTGCTTAATCATTTCTATTCACTGCAGATAGGGTTGTGAAAGTTACGGGTTCTTTTTTGCCCTATACCTTAAATTCTGTTAAGCATGAAATCAAGAATTCCCTTTTATTTTCTTTTACCCGTGGAAACCCCCACTAGCTTCACCCCACCGTTGCCAGCAATGAGGTGCGTGTCTGAATCGAGCCGACTAAAACCACATGGTGTTCTTCCCAAGCGTCTATTGCCAGGCACCCAGGGTTCGCCCTCGAAAGGATAAGCCCAGGGTTCCCGGCAGACTTAGACCGCCATCACGGCCTCGCCTTTGGGGCCGCATTTGATCCGGCGTCGGTGAGTTGACAGGCATGTGTAGGACACACAAGACATGCCTCCGTCTTGGCCTGTTTCTGTAAGGACGGTGAGTCGGCCGACTGCCGTCCACAGACCCCGATCATAGAGGTCTGTAGTCCTAGGCGTAGACAAGTTTACGCCGTCTTCGCCGTAGACTGCGGAACTCGGGGGGAAAACTTCTATCCCGTTCCGTCACCACTGCCTCTTTCACGCGCATTACCTGCTCGCAGAAAGAGGCAGTCGCGTGCCACTTGTTCTCGTCAGAGACCACGGCTTTCACCAAGGTCCCCCGCGAGAGAACGTCCACGCCCAGGATCGCAACGATATCCTGGCGTTGACTTGCCCACACTCGGCACTCCACAAATGTGAGGAGCGCCGTGTTCCTCGCCGGGATCCTCGCAGTGCTGGTGCAGTGCCAACGTTGTCTCCCAGTGGATGCGCCACAGATACTTACCGAAGCATCCGTGTTCGGTAATAATCTTTGACATCCGGTCGGAGAGCTCACCGCAGTGCTTTTTCAACCACTCCTATATCACCGGCCTCACCGCCGTGATGGTGGCTTCTCTCCATATCGGTTTCTCAAGTTGACGTCATTAGTTATAATTTTGAACAGAGAAAAAGCCTAAAATGTAGTTATTATTCAATCGCGTTGCAACAATATCTGCGCAGCAATTAGTCACACAAAAAAAATTGCAGGTGATTTCTTTTTAAGCGACTTCCAAAAATGAGGAAGGTTCTCAATTTGTCGAAATCTTTTTTAGGTAGATTTCGATGAAATCGATCTACCTATTGGTTTCTTGACTACTGTCGAATTTTAAAAAAAAATCTTCATAGGAGGTCTAGTTATGACCCCCTGAGTCCGAAATGACCACTGGTCAAAAAGTTTATATATATATATATATATTCGAACCGTTCTAATTTTATCCCATAGTATACATGAATACCAACAACTTTTAATTATAAACCTATAAGATTAAAACTTTAACTAAAAGTGGAGGGGGGAAAAACCAAAATTTTTCGGGAAATAAATCATAACTTCTAACCGGTGAACATTCTTGGCGTCGGAAACATTTTTAATCGATAGGCCATTTTTAAGTCTAAAATAAATGTCTGAAAAGTTTTTCGCTAAAAGTTACCGTTTTCGAGAAAAAAAAAATCCGTCCGTAGTTCTCTATATAAAATAATATTAACTGCTTCACGAAATCTACCTGTGCGTTCCCCCTGCGGGAACGGATTTTTTGTGTATGTATTTCGCCGATTACTCGAAGGCACCTGAACTGATTTGGAAATATTTTTTTTTGTTTCAACAGGTGGTCCCATTTAAATTTCATAAAGTTTCTGAGACAGACAATGGAACTCTTCAATAAATGCCAGTAAATTAACCGTAATTGCTGCTATTGTTCGTAATTCATTTATTTTTTCTCTTATCAGTGCCTGTTTTAATGGTTTTTTGGTTATTGAAGTCGGCATTATTTCCTTTAATTCAAATTTTTAATTTTATATTCCGAAATTATAGTAAGCCACATCTATAAAACAAAGTCGTGTTAATGATGACCGCGATGAACTCGAGAACAGGTGGACCGATTTTCAAGATCCTGAAGTTTTTAGATTTGTCGCCGCCTACTACTGTGCCTTCTTGTGTTTTTTTTTACTGTAATCCCCATGGTTACCTCACCGTCGCCCGGAGTGTAGGTGGTTATGTCGGATTCGAACCGACCAAAATCGCACGCGTCTCTATTGTCGACATGTAAGGTGGCGACATAAGGCAATTCTCTCGCACCTCGGCTGACCATGGGCCAAATACGACTTTGAGATGACCCCTCGAAATACTGTGTAAAATATGAGACATTCACGAATATCAGCTGATAAGGTAGCCTAAATAGCTAGAGTGTTAGGTGTTTGGAAGTTTGCCGGGTCAGGTAGTTATTAATAATTTGATAATTCATAAGTTTTTATTACAGGCCAGGGGCCCGATTCAGTAACGCTACGATTTCAATACGATTTGAAAGAAATAATTTTTTTTTTTAAGTATTCCGTATGATTTGTTAAAACGAAACCTACCTACCTATTTGGTGTGGCGGAAATCCCTTCGAATACCCCCCGTCGGCCAGCGGGGCAGCATAGTTTGTACGGAAAGAGTAATTAAAAAAAAATGCCAGTCATATCAGCAAGCTCTTAGTCATGTCCAATTGAGAGATACTGAAGGCTAGCAAGTTTTGTTAAGCAAAATCATGGTTACTGTCAAGGTTTAAATTTTTAAACTAGTAACTCTAAATTTAGATTGGCCCTCAACAGACTCACCGAAGTTGGTCGGCTATTTTAAACATGGCCAGCCAGCCTTGAAAGTATTGACTAATATTCTTGATATGATATGGATTCAGAATTGATATAAAAAAAAGTTAAACTCCATTATACTGAATCCATATTGACGTATTAAACACTTGAGGCATTATCCGAACTAGCAAATTAGCACGAATAAAAAGTCAAACAACGCGGTACACTTTTGAAATCCCAATAGTAATGAGATAACATAATATATCTACTTCCCTCAATTTAACATAAGATCATTGATGATAACCAATTGAAATCCACTAATGGGTTTTATGATTACGATTGTGATTTAAAAAAATTATGGAACCGAAATAATACCCTAAGACATGCAAGCCGGGCAAGCGCTCTTGGGAGCCAGAGATTGTTTTGAAATCCGGCGTGGAACAAGGCTAGCTAGCCTAACCGTTACCCCTTATCCTTTTTTACCATCCTCTTTTACCCATCGCTATCTCGCAAAATGTGACAAGCGGCTTTCACGTTCTCTCACTACTAACCATGGCCAGCGCTTGGGTCTGCAGCATGAGGGTTTCTGCTCAAACGGCTGTCACGAGGTGACACCGACGCTCCAGCTGGTCGCTCTGCCAGTGTATGAAGCGGTGGGTATACAGAATAGCCCCGGCCGTATATATATTTACTCCAGGATTGTATGATGCAGGACCTTAACGAAATATGCCTTTTGAACTTTGGAAAGATGTTCTAAAGTCTGCATGTTCCATTTTAGCTGATGCTCTAAGCTGGAGTTCATGGATATACTGAAAGTAGGTAACTCAAAATCTGTTGGGATGATAAGGTATAGTGTGTTCCACAAAATATTGAAGAGAAAGTTTCAGGTCAATTATTTTGTGGGGCACTTCCACTTCCCAAAATTTGCGGCACTATTTATATTTATATATATATATATATATATATATATATATATATATATATATATATATATATATATATATATATTTATATATGTATGTATGTATGGTTCCACTTCCCAAAATTTGCGGCACTCTTACGGTCGCATTTTTGCCCCGATCGCTTTCAAACTGCGGTCAAAAATTGCTTGGGTGTAAACTTAGTTTAAGTTCGTGAATGGGTGGAATCCGGCCTAAGGGGACGGTAGGGCCTCACTTTTTGTGAAATCAGTTTTTCCAATTTCACGTTCCATGAAAGATATTCGAACCGTTCTTTTTTATCTATTTTATCCCATAGCCCAACAACTTTTAATTATAAACCTATAAGATTAAAACTTTAACTAAAAGTGGAGAGGGGGGGGGGAACCAAAATTTTTCGGGAAAAAAATCATAACTTCTAACCGGTGAATATTCTTGTGTCGGAAACATTTTTAATCGATAGGCCATTTTTAAGTCTAAAATAAATGTCTGAAAAGTTTTTCGCATAAAGTTACCGTTTTCGAGAAAAAAAAATTAAACATGTTAATAAAATAATATTAAATGCTTCACGATATTAATTGCTCCCCGCAGGACGGACGGATTTTTTTTTACAATGGTTATAAGCACTACAGATGGTAGTACATTCTCCTATTGTATCTTTTAAGGAACAGATAAAATACAAGAGATATAAAGAATTAAATGTTATAAAATCACTTAATTTTTTATATATTCATATTATATACCTACGGACTAAAGATTTGTAATTACTTTACATATATATTAGAAACACATAATATTTGGAAATTACCTTACCTTGAATTAATCATTGTAAAAATCAGAAATTTAAAATTTAATTCGTATCAAAATCATTAAGTGCAGGTTGGTATCACTTGCCAAGGATTGGCTAAGACAACTATTATTTATTCTGTGGCTAAGATCTAGACAGGTAATCGCGATATAAAAAAATAAGTTATACTATCCACGTACAGTTCTATATTTTTTAAAGATGGTTTATCTTTTAAGGCACGGTACTAGTAAGTGGGTTAATATATAACCCACTAGAAATCGTAAAAATGAAACAATTGATAAAGTTTTGTCTACCATGATTTGTTCCTCAAACTATGGATTTCAAAATAAGGGAAAGTAAGAAATAAAATGTATATTATATAAAATTAAATACAATTAATTAATTGAAGTATTTCATTTAATTTGCCTGTTTTATTTAGTTTTGTATCGACATTCCACTGTGATTTATTTTTCAGATTTTCTAAAACCAACCGTTTGTCTGCAAACCAACCAGTTTTCAAATCTATTTATTTTGGTGCAACCCACATAATTACAGACACAAAAGTAAAATAGGTAAATATTGTCCGCTTTGCATCAAGAAAAAGCCAGTGCAGTACCAGGCACAAGTACCTTTTTTTGTGCGGAAATCCCTTCGGATACCGCTAGCTAGCGGGGGCGGTTATCTCGGGCTTGAACCGACTAAAACCGATTACCCCAGTAATAAATTGACATCACTGACCGATCCGAGTTCAGCAAATTTAATCATCATGATTTCCCTTATAGTAAAAAACAATATGTTTTCCTGAAAAATTGCTATATAATTTCACGGCACAATCCGGCAAGGGTACGTCGTTATAGCGGCGGTAAGACCCATCATGGAGGACTGGCTAGAGAGGCGACACGAGAGCCTCTCGTCCCGGCTGACGCAGGTGATCTCTGGAAAAAGGTGCTTCAGCGACCACCACACAGAATTTTCTCAAATACTGACTTTCTAGTGTACAAAAAGATTTAGAATGCGATCGCAATCGAAGATTCTAATACAATACATTATATATGTATATATGTACATGTAGAATGTATTGTACATTTTATGTACAATACATTCTATCGTGGCCGTGGTCACAAAATGCATTGTGATGAATATTCACTTAAAATTTTATTGTCAGTTTATACAACACTACCTGGCCCTCCTCGGCGTATTCATATAGCGTATTCCTACATAATATATGCTCGTAATTTATTAGTTTTCAAATGATGTATGAGAATCTGCTGGATTTGATGACACTTATGATTACTACACCGCTCTCTTGGGTAGTAGCGTGATGACACTCACAAATAATACGGCTTTCTACTTGTCAAAGAATTTTCGAAATCGGTTCAGTAGATCCACCAATCCCCCCTACAAACGCACAACATCACAAAGTTTACCTTTTTATAATATTAAGTATCAATTAATATTCATTTTACTTATATTTAAATCATGACATTTTTTAATAATGCAGAGCCCTAAATGAACCTGGGAAGTGGCATGATATCAAAAAGAAATTGAATATCCCTTAAAACGGATCCACTCGGAATCAGAGGGCCAATTCTGATGAATGAGACCACCTTTTTTCGACAAAATCTCAATCTAGTCTCGACCTAGTCGATCTAGTCGAGACTAGATTGAGACTGAATCTTAAACATCTTTCAAAACAAAAAAACTTTTAATTTTTGAGAATTGGCCCTCAGATCTATTATGTTTTATTTTATATTCCGGTCAGATCCACCGTGCCAATAATCAGATTTTTATGAGCGATAGCCAATGTTGTATTTAAGAATACTAAGAGTGTGTGAAAATAACCAGGCAGCTAATAAAACTTGTTGTTTATGAGTTGTTTGACAGATGATGGCTCTACATTCTTCTACATTTCTTAAACACATCTTTTGCTGTCACTATCAAAAATTTGATTACTTGCACGATTGATTCGAACATAGTTGAAAATGATATTTTGTAATAAATCTAATCCCCAATGGATCAGTATTAGGAAAACGGACTGGAAAACTAGTGTAAGAAGTGTATGTAGTCGAAAATACTTTTCTGTTTCAGTTGTAACAATTTTTATGCATCTTAGCGACATATTTATTTGACAAGCCGACATTTAAATTACATACGCAAGTAAGATAGCCTTATTAGTAAGGTAGCCTTATTAGTAAAATAGCCTTATTAGTATATGAGTGAACTGTTAATAAAGATAAAGAATGTGACTAAAATACAATTTTATACATAAAGTCAGATGATTCACCTGACATAGTTTGATAAAATTACATACTTTGTTTAATTATTCGTAACCAATACACTCGAAACAATTATAGAGTCAATGTAACAACATAATAGTTTCATTATCCTATTATGGCTATATTATGATTACTTCGAGCGTAATATAATGCAGTACGTCTACTGCGTTAATTCATCAGTTATTATTGAAGATTTCTATAACAATGTACATTATGTAATATACAGAATTGCTAAAATCTGCTTCGCAATGTTTGACGTTCAGATTATTCACTGGCTCTTTTAACAAGAAAACGTCTTAATACACTTACTTATCTATTGAGATATTAGGTTTGTCATTTCGTCCTTGGACAATTTGTTACCACTTTGAAGTAGCGCATCCGATTGATAACAATAAACTCGATTAACTTCACATCCAATAACACAAATTTTCATTTACAGCTTTATACGCTATTGATAGGGTCAGAAAAATGAATTAAAACGATCCAGTTAATAAAATACTTAACCAAATATATATCTTTCACAGAGGGCAGAGTGGAAGTGTCTCGTGAGAACAAGTATCTCAGCACGATGGCTCCAGGCAAAGTATTCGGCGAGCTGGCCATACTCTACAACTGCAAACGCACAGCCACTATCAAGGCAGCTACAGACTGTCGCCTCTGGGCCATCGAGCGTCAGTGCTTCCAGACTATTATGATGCGCACCGGGCTCATCCGTCAAGCTGAATATACTGACTTCCTTAAAAGGTATGTTGTTGTTTGAAAGTATTTCCACCCTGTGTGTTGTTACTGACTTTTGTTACATCATTAAAGGTTCATGCAAAAGGATAATTTTGGAATATTGAGAAGTAAAATTTTGGGTAAATATTTCATCTATATAGTATCATGTATTATCTTTATCTTAAATTGTGAACTAATTTTGCTTTTTAATTACTTCGAGGATGGTCCCATTTCAATTCAAAATATGTTTCGTTTCAAAGTTAAGGGTAGCATTGTATCAATCAATTAGCTAATAGCTGCTGGATATAGGCCTCTCCTAACGTCCTCAGTCCATTAAGCTATTATATATTGTGATGGCATTATTAAAAATTGAAAAAGCCAGTATTACTTTTTCAAATATCATTATTATTCAATCTTTTTCGTAAAATATTAAAATCATTCGCACTCAATTAGCCATTGGAATAACTATTAGGTAGTGGGTGACAAAATTTTCTGACGTGTTTACTAAATTATTGATATTCATTGAGATTAAAACAAACCAATCAATGGAAGCTAAATGTTGATAGCCGTACGTGGGATTGTACATACGAGTATTAAGCAACCTCGTGAGATTATTTACAATTTAACCCGCTTACCGTTGCTCAACATAATAAACAAATGTTTCGAACACATGTTTTCACACACTAAGGTACATTATCGCGTTTCTACAAAGGTCACTAACATAAACATCTTGGAGTAACACACACTTCCTTACAGTTACGTAAACAAAATATGCTTGAAAAGCACTAAAAATGCATTGACTTATCGAAATACAAATGCAAGAATTTAGTTAAGTATACAAATTTAACGGTTTCTCATGTTGATGTCTACTACATTTTAAAATAATAACCAAATTATTTGTTATTATTTTAAAATGTGAGAGACTAAAATATTACTAATTGTTAAACTTTCGCGTTCCATGATATACAATTATTTAATAACGGGAATTAACGCGATTATGTATAGGTATATACATACCTTTGGATTGCCTGACGTTTCGACCAGGTTACAATGGCCGTGGTCACAGGCTGACTGGCGCAGTGGTGCACGTCCTCCGTCGTCGAGTCTGTGAGGTACAAAGTTCTTCCACCCGCCCATTCTCGATATTTTTCATATTTACGTTTCGCCGTGTACCGTCACATACTATACTTACAGTGTCCCTATTCTCTTAGCAAACTGACCGGTGTCTATCCGCAGAAAAGCGATCTAGCAAGTTTTTTATCACTGGATTCCTTGTTGCAGATAATTTAAACCCATCTTGTCGATTGAAATTATTTTGTTTCTTAATTTCAATGGCTTCACGTACAACTCTCGAATAGAAGTGACGTTCGGTGGAGAGGACTTGCGTATAGTGGAATTCAATTCAGTGATTGGTGCCTGCTTCCACAAGATGTTCTGCAATCGCTGATTTGCTCGTTTGACGGTTCTTTACAGCTGCAATGTGTTCCTTGACCCTCTCAGCAATAGCAGCGCTTGGTTTGGCCTATATATCAACTGCCGCAGCTGCATTTTATTTTGTAGACACCTGGAGTTTGTAGTGGCAAGACATCCTTCGGTGTGCTCACGATGTTGTTTACTTTTATGCCTGGTGCGTAAACTGTCCGTATGGAGTACTTTTTTAACACGGAACCGATTTTATCCGTTACTCCCTTGACATAGGACATATAGGCTGGCTGTCTGCTCACCTCCGGATGCCTCTGCCTCAATGTCTGCCGATTCCGTCGTCTGTTCACTTCGTCTTTTTAAGTATCCTATCCTCTATTTTTAAGTACCTCTTGAACATGATCCAGCTCTCGCTCCAGATGTTCAGGATCACAGAGATCTTAAGCTCTATTCTTGAGTGAGGTCATACCGGATTGTAAATTTCGGCGATGGTGATGAGACGTGGCGTGTAGGTATCTGTCCGTATGAGTACACACAGTGTGACAAGGACCCATCTGACCTTACGGTTACTTTTACGTCTAAGAAAGACAACGACCTATCCTTCTGCATCTCGTACGTGAACCTCATCTTGGGGTGTATGGAGTTGAGATGTTTAATATATTGATCCACTTCCTTTTCACTTTCTTTGACGATACTGAAAATACCATCCACGTATGATGATGATCCATGATGGTGTTCGGGCTGAGACTCAGCGCCTTCTTTTCAAAATGTTTCATTCAGACATTGGCAAGTACAGGGCTAAATATAGAAACTACAAAAAAAAAAAATATTGAAGTGAAAACTTGTTCTAAAGATTTAGATTGGAAAAAGAGAACATCTAGAACGGGACTTGAACCCGCGACCAGTCCCTTACAGGGGGGATGCTCTGACCAGCTGAGCTATCTAGACACGTCCCAGATATTCGAAATTCTCCGATATATTATATACGTCTTAAGGTAATTGGAAGGAATAAGGAAGTGAAAACTTCTTTAGTGGCGTTGTGCACTTGTTTTGTAATGGGTAAAAAAGGTTAAACTCGCGTCAGGACACGTGACCTGATCGAAAATTCGTAAGACGTTTGCAGACAAATATAGAAGCGCTAATTTCACACTGTACTTGACAAACTTGGTGGCACGTTCGTTTAATGAGTGGTCGTTGACTTCGTCAAGACTGAGATCGATTCCGACCGAGGCCCAAGAAACACTTTTTGTCATCATATAACTTTTTGTAATATTTATTCTATTTTGTGCCATAAATCTATTGATATAAAATGGAAATTAAACAAAGTGTATCTGTTACCACATAAATGATAGTACTTTTATACTGATAATTAAAGCAATTCGTGCAAAATAAAATGCACATCGTTAATATTCAAGTTTTCACTTCTGTCGGCACTCCCGGAGTGCAACCCGTCGTTTTTTTTTCAGTATGTAACGTATTGACCTTGCTTCATATTGTTTGTTATTCCATTAGTTAGTATTTTTAACTATCCTGCAAATAAATAATCCATTACACCTGACCATCTTTCACATCAGCTGTCTGTTAGGAATCGTGGCTAACGATAAGACCTCTGTTTGCATCATTACATGGTTTCATAAAGAATATTGCATTTTATTGTATTGTATAGACTTAAATCTTGAGTGTGACGAAGTGATCATCACTTCGGAAATCAAGATTTCCTACTATTGATCACGTTAATATTACCAGTTTTACGATACTTAATTTTTTTTATATAATTTTAAAAACCATTGCCTGTCCGGAAGAGAATAACTATTGGCATATTTCTCATTCAACTATATATCTACAGGTAATAAAGACATTGCATTGTGAAAAAATTAGGGAAAACTGAATATTTTGCATAAACGTTGGGATTTCATTATAATGAAACCGTTTCAATGTGGGAATAAATGGTAACTGTCAAGTGATTCTGTCTCAATAATTAAAATAATGAAAGTGAAACGTATCCATTTGTACACACTATATCTATATATTATATTTAATTTTATTAAATCAACTAGCTGTTGCCCGCGGTTCCGCCCGCGTGAAATTCTGATCCAGTTCCCGCTTCCCATGGGAACCTATTCCAAGGGTAAAAAGCAGTCTATGTGTTATTTCAGAGTATAATATATCCCTGTACCAAATTTCAGCCAGATCCGTTCAGCCTTTTTTGCGTGAATGAGCAACAAAGATACATACATGCATACTTACAAATTTTCGCGTTTATGTATATATTATCCTACTAATATTTAGTAGGATAATATATACAGGTTAAAGTAACTTCTATGTATGGCATTAAAATAATATTATGTAATATTTATTTAATATGGGTCTTAATACCGGTACCGATGTCTGTATTATATACGTCAGTAAAAACATATCCGCATAAGTTTAATGTTATACCAATGAACTAGAGTATGAACAAATTTTCCATGCACATGAAGACAGATATCCGAGCGTTCTATAAATTATCATTGCTTCAAGATCCATTTTAATGGTGCCCTCAATACCAATTGTGCTACCAACATACGGATAAACACGCACCATTGCATGACATGTGTGTCCTATATATATAAATGAAAACTCAAATCATTCGTTCTTGGCACAGAAATAAAAACGATCTTTAGTTTTTATGTGAGCTTTATTTGGATGGACTCATTCAACTTTCCTTCCTAATATGATGCGTTGTTTACAATTACAAGGGCATTAACCTCGCTTTAAGTCACTCAACTGGCTAACGAGATTATTTCGATATTTTGTCTATCTTCGTCATGTTTAAATGACCTAATTTATCATTGACCACATGACATCTTTCTTTTGGAATTAGAATATTTGTTTTAAGATGCAGTATTGCTTAAATATTTAATCATTTTAATAAGGCTGCAAAAATTACCAGCATTTAGTGGACTTTTATCTTACCCTTCTGATTCTTGTAAGCGAGCATAGTCCATTACATAAATAAATGTAATTGGTGAAGTAACTTATCCATTCATAAGAAAGCAATAATGCAGAGTTTAACTTATAACGATTTAGCGTACTTCTCAATTAATTAATTCGTTGCAGTAAATTCGAAATTATGTTCATTAAGTGCCAAAGTACATATCGATATTTCATACATTATACCGTCGGAAAACTTATAAATAAGGCAAGAATAGTTTGTGTTCAAACAATCGGGTGTGTACCACAATGGACTGTAAAATTTACTTGTCAGTATCTAATTTGCATGCATTTGAAATGAATATCAATCATTCACAAATATTAACATGTGAGTCTTCAGTACCGACGAATTAGCTTCGTTGAAAACATGATTTATGTATTTACCTGGGTAAATTCTTATTTAACAAAGCCCCTTGCTACTACATTTTGTGTAAGCATTATTTTATGAATATGACTTGGAGCTGAATATTATCTATTTCGTTTCATTATTAATATTCTCATGTAAAGTAGGTAGCTTCATTATTCGTTTTGAATAGATTCCTTATGTTTGTATTTAAACTACACAACAACACAGGCTTGCCTCCGAGAGCTTTACTGATGACAGGAAAGGATATTGACCTCAGGACACTTATGCAAATGCAATGGGCCCATTCTTCGGGTTTCTACTCGCACTCTTACAATAGTGACTGAATTATGCGAGTCTTAACATGCGATATAGGCATAACCATAATGACGGAAATATACTTTTAAAACAAATTAAAACCAGCATTTGATATTTTTTATAATTATTTTACTGCGTCTGGTTTAGAAGCGCGCACATAGCAAGTTTAATTTAAATTGAGTACAATACATATGCGATGTAAATTTAGATACACGAATTATCATTAGTGAAAACTGGCCTAAATATTATTCATTGGGTAATAACATTAAGACAACATTTTTAAATTAAATGCAATTCTAAAAAAACGAGTTCAGTAAATTTCAAAGAGGACTTTTTGTTCTCACTAGGTACAGTCAACGACAGAAGTCGCTTTACAAATTGTAATCTATATATGACCTTAGCTCTTAACCCTTTCATAAAATAATAAATAAAACATGCACAATATTAACTTTATCCTCTGGGGATTATAAAAGTACTTAAACATCCACTATTGATTCATGTATTCCTGGTTTACAAGTTTTGTATATATTTAAGTGTTAAATAACTTTGGACGTGGACTTTACTATCTGAGCATAAAAGAAAAATTCGTATATATAAGTACTGGGCAAAATTATATAGGCCTTCGCGATATTATTATAACAGTAAAAATTTATATGTTAGAGAATGAAATTGATAGCATATGGATGATACCATTTGCAGCAGTGTAACAAAACATTAAACAATATAAAGGTAGACCAAGTAGTTTAATTATTGAAACGATGTTAAGGCAACAATCAACCGAAGAGATGGTGCTAAGTATCAAAGCACTCTTAGTAATTGGTAACCTACATGCGATTGCTTGCGTACTAAAAAACTTGCCATCATGAAATCGAATGTGGTAATATCAGATTTTATTCTGCAGTTCATTGAAAATAAATTAAAAAATACATATTACAAATAAGAAAATTCCTAAAGTGAAGTGTATATAGAAAGAAGACAATCGAGTTTAGACAGTAGTCTAAACTGTATCAATCCTTTTAAACAATGTACCTTTTAATATTTTACATGTCAGTCTCACAGTGTAACTAGATCGCCTTCCATTTTAGTATCAAGGGTGTCGTGTTATAGAATGTTAAGTATCTGTTACTTTATATCCTTCGTGAAGAGCTTACTCATACTACAGTGATCCATCTTAGTTAAAGCCATCATACTCAAGATTAATGCGGCGATGTGATGTTAATCTAAGTTATTGCTTTATTTATAAACTAGTCTGGCTTCATGTTAAGAATATGAATGATTCTGCCATCTAATAACTCAGAGTGTTTAAAATAAACGAGGTTATCTTATAGGTCAGTTTAAGTTGTACACAGTACCGCCTCAAGTATTCCTCTTATTCGGTAATAAAATAAAGCGATGCTTATTAAACTTATCTGCGTGATGTGTCCGATTCAAATGCCAAACTGACACGCAACCACAATTTCATGGCTATCATTTCAATGTGTATGTATAGAATGTTTATTCTTATTCTTAGCTATTAAACTGACAGTAAAACAAAGCCAGTGTTGACGAAACCAGTGTCAACCATATTGCTTGTTGCCCAAGGCGGTGAGCGCGCACAATTTACGAAACTCACTTACTGGGCTGTCACGTTTGCAACTTGACATTTTGAGACTGCAATCCTTTCACTGCAACGATGTAATATCTATTTTATGAAAGTGCTAGAAAACTCGATTATGTATGATTTATTTTCGGTTACAACGTTGCTAAAAACCATGGTAACGATCTTATCATTGGAATGGTTACACAGTTTTTAACTCCAGACGCATTTACGACAGGGTTTTATAAGTTTGACGTGGCTGTGGCTCCCCATCGCAGCTCCCGTACGGATTTACCGATGTTGACGCGGATTTTTTTGTTTTGAAGTTGATATGATCGAGATGGTTCTTAGCTAGGGTCTTTAATTAATAATTAATGTTTTGCTAGTCTGTCTGATTGCAAGAATCGTTGTCTTGAGAGGGATTTTAGTGTGTATTTGCTTCTCAGTATCACTGATGTGTTTACACAAGGTTCGTGGTATTGCATCGTGTTACAGTTCTAGTAATTGGTTAGTAATGTTTCAATTATTTCCTAGTAAGCGGACACTCTTCTTAGAATTTTCATCCAATTAAGAATATGGCGCCTGGGTTTGTATTTGTTACTCTTGATGTCCTCTTCTCATGCCTAAAAACTGACAGCAACGTTTTGTTATCACGTTTACTTTGTATACCGTTCAAATATTTATGATAGACATTAACTAACTGGAGCGATAAAAATAACCGTGATTAAAAAAACATTACGTAATTTTTTTTGTGATGTGGTGCTCCATTGTTTTATTAGCATATTTTATAGTGTTTTATCGCTTATGTGTATATTAAGTCTTTTTTAGCCGACTTGAAACGGAGGTTCTCAGTTTGACCTGTATGTTTGCTCGCGATTATCTAGCGTTTGGTTCAACCGATTTTGATAGGGTTTTCAGAAAAGTATTTGTTACATTTTGTAGAAGATTTTGGTATGCTTAACTGACATCAATTATTATTAAACTTAAAATATAAAAAACCCCGGACATAGCTTAGAACACTCCCACATAGCTAAGACACACACACAGACACGTCAAATTTTTAAAACCCTGTCATTTTGGTGTCGGGGTTGAAAAAGGAGGTACTCAGTTTGACCTGTGTTTTTCACCTCTCCGCTCTCTTTAAAATATTACTAACCGAGCGAAATAGTACCTTTTTTTTTTTTATCGTGCGGAAATCCCTTCGGATACCCCCCCGCCGGCCAGCGGGGGCGGTTATGTCGGGCTTGCACCGACTAAAACCACACGCCGTCTCGGGTCTTCAGACGCCGGGGTGTAAGGTTACCCATAGAGCATATCCCTCGCACCCCGGCTGACCCTGGGCCATCTCACCACTAACAGCATCGCTCATCCTGTCTCCTTTGAAATCAGAGGAGTACGGAGAGCGATGTGTTCCCGCCACGTTGGGTATTGACCGACGATCAATGCCAACCCTATGAAGGGGTGAAGGGGAAGCCATTGACCGCCGCCCAGGGTGTACCGGCCGCTCCGATTCCGTTCCCCCCGGACTGCAGCGGGATCGGAACGTTTTCATCCCTTCGTTTGCAACGTTTTCATCCCTTCTTTGTTGATATTCCACCAATCCGCACCAAGCGCAACGCTTCCTCATTTATTATGCGGACAGCGAGGGAGTGGAACTCTTTGCCTGCGTCTGTGTTCCCCGATTCTTATAATTTGGGGACCTTCAAGGCGAGAGTGAATAGACATTATTTGAGTTTGCGTGTACCATCCTCGACTGCATCGTCACTTACCATCAGGTGAGATGCACTCAAACGCACTCAAATTTTTAATAAAAAAAAAAAAAAACCTTTTTTTTTTTTTTTCGTGCGGAAATCCCCTCGGATACCCACCTACAAATTTAACATTCAAAATTAACAACACGTAAAATCTTAATCATATATTAGATCATCGCTCTCTGGGATAGCGTTTCGTGCTATACAATCATAGATCTGTGTGAATAGTGGGTCGCAAGTTAAGACTGTCGCAGTCGTGTTTCCTGTATCTTTCTTTTTTTTTTCATGCGGATATCCCTTCGGATACCCCCCCGCGTGCCAGCGGGGGTGGTTATGTCGGGCTTGAACCGACTAAAACCGCACGCCGTCTCGGGTCTACAGACGCCGGGGTGTAAGGTTGCCCATAGAGCATATCCCTCGCACCCCGACTGACCCTGGGCCATCGCCGGTTTCGAGATGGCCCCCTCGGGTTTGGAAACCACGGTGTCCCCGTCTTGCCCCGGTTTGGGGGAGGGGCGCTAGTCGCCCCACCGTCCCGGCCTGCTTCTGCTGGGGTGACAGGCGGCCTCACCAGTCACCCCCAGGCCTGCGCTCATGGAGGATGGAGGTCGTTAAGCGACCTCCGGCGCCTGAGTCGCCTGCGACGCGCGGCGAGCAAGTTTCGCGTGCAGTACATACTTGCAGAAGGAGGTGGCGGCGGCCCACGCGCTCGCGCTCCGCACCATTGCCGCAATTATGCTGCCGAGCGAGAGGACTCTCACCCCGATGGCTGCCACGAGGTCACGCCTCGGCGCCTCCCACGCCGGGCAGTCCGCCAGCGTGTGCAGCCCTGAGTCCTCGCTCGCGTCACAGTGATGACACTCAGGCGTTGGCTCCTTCCTGATCCGATGCAGGTGGTCCCCGAAGCACCCGGAGCACATCCCGGAGACCACCTGCGTCAGCCGGTACGAGAGGCTTCCGTGTCGCCTCTCTAGCCAATCCTCCATTCCGCTATTGCGGCGTGCCCTGCGCTTGGTCGCCCAAGTCGTTCCTTCCACTCCACCACGATGGCCGGCCTGGCGGAGCTGGGACTGTACGGCCTCGATTTCTCGAGGCTCGGGGTTCATCCCTGCTCCCGCGCCTCAGGGCCAAAGGGCTCTCGCTTCCAGGTCCCATGGCGGAGTTCCGGCAAGGAGACTCGCCGCCTCGAAGGAGATCGCGCGGTACTCGCGGATGACCCTGATGGCCATAACTCGCTGCGGAGCGCGCAGCATCCGCACAGTTCTGGTCCTCAGGGCCTCCGCCCATATTGGGCACCCATAGAGGGCCATGGACCGCACGATCCCCGCGTAGAGTCTCCTGCAGGAGTCATCGGGCCCCCTCATGTTGGGCAACAGCCGAGCCAGAGCGAGAGCTGTGCCCTTCAATTTGGGGGCCAGACTTCGTGTTTTCTGTATCTACCATGCTTTGGACCCGGCACCCGCACGGTGAAACCAATGGGAGGCTAAGAAAGAGATCTTTGGAAATATGTTTGAAAATAACATATCCTTAAACCTTGGTAACAGTCTAGTATAAACAGTTGTACGTCATTATGCTACATGTTTATTAGCGCAATCGAAGTTTTTACGGATTGTTACTGTTGAGCTCTAAGTAAAAAAAAATCTGCACTTTAACATGATGCTGACATTCTTGCAAGTATGTTCATATAGCGATTGTAATTGTATTGTAGAGAAGTGATCTAAGCAGTCGTTACGGCCTAGTTTAAGAGAATACTATCGCCAGTGTGCGGCACATAAAGTATAATTCACTCATATTCTATCCAGCAATTCCTTAAACTTAAATAAATTTGGTAAATAATATAAAAACATCATTAACTAGGCTTCCAGTTTCATGTTAAATTAACTAGGTGTTTGCCGCTAGACAGTGGTACGGCCAATATTCGTAGTTATATATTATATTTATATTATAATTCTGAATTATCTTCAATAGAATACCTACTTTATTTACCGAACAAATCCATCTGCTAACATAAAAAGATCATTTGACTGTAGTATCAAATATTTTCCTCGTGACATCTTCAAGTAGAAACTTCTGCCTCGACACACTTTAGATAATTACTAATATACTCGTGCCTTAGTGTCAAATGACGCGATGCAATGATTGCAATATACAACAAAACAGATATCAAATTACTTTGTACTTAACTGATGTTGAATGTACATTGTTTAAAGCCAGAGTCCAAATACTTCTAGACGCAAAAATGTTGTGTGCGTTGCTGTGAGCACTATTTGCGAAGAATGATAGTATATTTGTATAATAGTATAAATATTTGAATGATTCTTATCTTTACTAATACTATAAATATGCAAAAGTAACTCTGCCTATATATTTTCAAGCCTAGAGCACTGCACCGGCTTTGTTAAAATTTGGTATAAAGATAGCTTATAACCTGAAGAACAACTACTTTTATTGGGGCCCCACTGAGATCTTCGGGGTTCAAGCTAACATCACCTGCAAGCCAGTAAACCTGCTGATTAACAGACAAACCTCTAGCGCAGGCTGTCCTCTCGATGTGTCCTGAAAAGCTAAGATTCGTTACATCAGTGGGAGAGCACGTAAGCGAAGCGGTCACCGGACCCCAAAGTACCAGTTTTAGATAGTACTGAGAAAACCACTGGGATAATTATGACTTTTATTGCGGAACACAGCTATTTACCGCGATAAATGGTTTACACGAGGGCACCTCTTTTTTTCTTTTACGTCCTTCCCAAGTGTCCATTGCCGGGCACCCTGGGTAAGCCCTCGAAAGGATAACCCCAGGGTTACCGGCGGACCTTGGCCGCCAGCGCGGCCTCGCCTGGTGGGATTGGGTTTTATCCTGCGTCGGTGAGTAGGCAGGCGTGCGTAGGATACACACGAAACGCCACCGCCACGGCCTGCTTCTGTAAGGACGGCGAGTCGGCCAACTGCCGTCCTCAGGCCCCGATCACGGAGGTCGGTAGTCCCGGGCGTAGACGAGTCTGCGGCGTCCTCGCCGAAGACTGCGGAACTCGGGGAGCAGGGTTCTCTACCACTCCCTCTCCGCCGTCTCTTTCGCGCGCATAACCTGCTCGCGGAAAGAGGCGTCGGCGTGCCACTTGCTCCCGTTGGAGACCACGGCCCTCACCATGGTCTCCAACGAGAGAACGTCCACGCCCAGGACCGCAACAAGATCCCGGCGTTGACTGGCCCACGCAGGGCACTCCACCAATGTGTAGAGCGCCGTGTCTTCGCCAGGATCCTCGCAGTGCTGGCACTGCGGCATTGTCTCCCGGTGGATGCGCCATAGATACTTACCGAAGCACCCGTGTCCGGCAAATATCTGGCACATCCGGTAGGAGAGGTCACCGTGGTGCCTCTCCAACCACTCCTCCATAATCGGTCTCACCGCCGCAATGGTGGATTCCCCCCACCTTGGATGCTCTAGGCGCACCCTCCATGTCTCCATGAGTTCCCGGTGGAGCTGGGACCGCTGAGCCCTGATTTCTCCGGCTCCGGGATATGGCCCCGCTCCAGCGCCTCCTTGCGCCACTGGTACAGCAATGCAAGGGCTCTCTCTTCCAGGTCCCATGGAGGGGTCCCGGCTAGGAGACATGCCACCTCGACGGAGATAGTGCGATACCCCCTGATGACTCTCACGGCCATCGCTTTTAACGGGCTGTTTAGAACAGCCACGTTGCGGGCCGCCAGAGTCTCCGCCCATACGGGGGCCCCGTACAGGGCCATGCTACGCATGGTCCCCAGGTAACACGAGGGCAACGAGAGTGCCACTTGAATCGTAATTCAATAACCTTTATATTATATAAGTCAATCGTAGCATTTCATTACAGTCCATTAGTAAACAAGATTCAAAGTACCCCCAAGTTCTTATCAACTTAACCTACAGTGAATTTCCAGATAAACATACTCATGGAATATAATAGACATTGCAATATCAGGGTGTATGAGGCCCCACCGTGAAGGACGAGGCTCTGGTGCGGGCTTTGTTTTCGGGGTTGGGAGGTCAGAAGGGTTCCGCTCCCGTAAAAACAATATAAACTAATCAGAAAGATCTAATCAGATGCAACCGGGATTGATACTCAAAACAGAGTCAACCATAAAATACAGTAGATATAATATACTAGTGTATTCCGGTTGAGTTGACCATATTATTTTTTAATTTTATCACATTAATGGATTTTGCCCGCACATGCACGGGAAACCTTCATGAATTCGATCTTATCTGTGATGATATGTTGGTCGCCATTCGAATCGAAATTTCAAATATAAGGTAACGTCTTGTCCCAAATAGGTTATTGTTAGAAGAGCCATAATCTTTTTCACTTTAAAGTGAAGTTTAGGATGATTAAGATGAGACACCGTAATTCTAAACATAAAACGGTCTATTTTCACTGACCTATCAATTTATCCCCCAATACACAAGAAATATTATTGTGTTAATAATATTATTGTTATATGCACAATTAGATCTAAACAACCGTATTGATTACAATTTAATGAACATAAACAGCACAGTGAGCTGCAGTCTGCACTTATCAGGCAATTAAACTCGCATAAAAGAAACAAGTCATCAAGTACATAAACGACAATATATTTTTATAACAGTGCGTCACAGTGTGCGAACGAAAATTGCTACAGTCATACAGTTTTTCACGGTCAATACTCTGTCAGTCGAAAGTTTATTGTGTCAATATTGTCGTGCTACCATAGATGAAAAACATTCTATAGTGCTACTGAATATTTGTGATGACACATTTGCATTAATCCGTTTCGTAATTTTAAGTAATACAACATTGAGAATTATTTATCATAATAAACTCGATGAGTAAGAATGTCGAAAGTAGACTTGATTACAAGTAAAGTCGATGAGGAAAGTATTAGTAAGGATATGATTGAATATTGATTTAATAATGCAGTTTGTAGGTTTTTACATCGTCGGTAACGCATGGTTAACTCTACCAGTGTACACGTAAATGTTGACTGGCTACTAACAGCCGTAACATATATGATTGTTTAGGCCACCGAAGTAAAGAAGTAAGTTTCCAACATTTTAGTTTGTGGTTCCTTTCATACATGGACGTTAAACTTGCTAATATTATAAATATGAAAGTTTGTGAAGATGTTTTATGTTTGTTCACTCACGCCCCAACGGCTGAACGGATATGGCTATAATTTAGTACCTACTGATCTCCATGATCGGGGCCTGAGGACGGCAGTTGGCCGACTCGCCGTCCTTACGGAAGCAGGCCGTGGCGGAGGCGTGTCGTGTGTGCCCTACACACGCCTGCCAACTCACCGAAGCGGGATAAAACCCGACCCCACCAGGCGAGGCCGCGGTGGCGGCCAAAGTCCGCCGGCAACCCTGGGGTTATCCTTTCGAGGGCTTACCCGGGGTGCCCGGCAACGGACACTTGGGGAGGACACCGTGCGGTTTTAGTCGAGACACGACATAACCACCCCCGCTGGCCGGCGGGGGGGTATCCGAAGGGATTTCCGCACGTTAAAAAAGAGAAAAAAAAAAAGGACAGATTATAGTCTTGAATAACACATAGGCAACGCTGGCCTATATCCCTGGAATAGGTTCCCATTTGAAACTTTACTAAACTATATAATTATAACTAGTGTTTAGGCTTCTTCAACTTTGCTACCGATTACTACCACTTACTTCTATCTAAAAACTGCTAGGTGCTGTTTAAATATTTGCCGGTGTATTATTACACGAAGCTAGAGATTTAGAGAGAGAGAAGTAAAGAAGTCAACTAAACGATTGAAGTAAGTACTAGTGCTACCTCATCATCGTCTTAACGTTGTTCCCGGTTGAATCCGAGGTTTTCACCTCGGAATCCGGGGTCCGCTTACTCCTTCTCCTCCTTTTGCACACGTCCATAGGCCACGGTTACCGCTTCCCATCAGGTGGGCCGTGAGCTTGTCTGCCACCTGAGTGGTATAAAAAAGATTGCCGTCTGACCATCCAACCCCGAGACGTAAGCCAGCACCAGACCCTGGTCCATTAGCAGTTGTACCGGCTTGAAGGTGAGGTTGTTTTTGGTTGCCGTTGGTAGGACTTGGTGAGACCTCATAGAACCATACTACTACTATTTATTGCAAATAAATATTCAAATTTTAAACAAACAGTTTTTAAATAATAATAATGATACGGTACGTTCACACAGACACTATACTATACTATCAAAAATTTAATGAGAAAAAAGGCACTGACGTGCTGCTCGGGAACCAAGGCTTCCGTATTCGTTCGACTGCGGTATTACTATACGTTTTGTAGGAAACTGTTTATAGTATACTGTTTATTATTTTATAATTTATTGTTCTAATGCATACGTTTTACAAATTTATTATAATTGTACGTAGGTAAAGTAGTAAAGTAGTATTTTTTCTTTGTTCTAAGCATCGGAACCCACCACCAAAGAAGCAGTGAATGAATCCACCAGTGGATCCTCGAAAGTGAATCATAGTTGAATGAGGCGAACTTTTTGTAGCTAATATAGTCAGCCTTTTGTACACAATCACATATTTTCAGAGTTCAATACCGATCACTTTCTATTTCATTTATTATAAAAATAAATAGAATCCGCAGCAGTTCTTTACCGGGCAGCATACTCTACCAACTAAGCTAAGAACTAGGTGAAATAGGAGTCCAACATTGAAATAAAACTATTTTTAACGGATTCTACCGCGATTAATTTGATGTTATTTTATATTGATCTCGACGTTTCGGTTGCTTTTCAGCAGCCATGGTCACGGGGAGACTAAAGATAGTTGTTGTCTTGTAGTGCCGCGGTAGCCTAGTGGTATGGGTAATGGACTGCTGAGACGAGGTCTCGGGTTCGATCCCAGGTTTTACCATGGCACACACCAATGACTTTTCGATGCTTTTCGAAGTTATGTGTGTATTTTTCGCAGGCTTATAAGTGCCCGGTTAATGGCAATAGGCTCGCCACCTATTACATTGGGACCTAAACATAAACTGGCGAAATGTGGGTGCTAGCACCTCTGCCTACCCCTTCGGGGATATAGGCGTGAGTTTATGTTATGTTATGTTATGTCTTGTAGTTTGAAGTGTAAGTTAGCTCAAAGTATTCAACTATGTTGAATTGTTGGTGTTACTATTTACGCAGAATGAGCTGTGAGCATGAAGTCTTGTTGTATTTTGATTTTTCTTGGAATTAATTAAGTGAATGACTGGGTCCCAAGCTGGTGGTACATTCCAACCATCTTCTCTATTAAAATTAGGATGTTTTTTAATTTCTATAGCTTCGCGGAGCCTCATAACTAGGAATCGATTTTCTTTGGCGAGTATCTGTGGTTTATCAAATCTTAAGTAATGTTTGGTCCCCTGTTGCACGTGTATGTGAATACAACAGACTTTTTTGAGCGTTAGTGTTTCGCAAACGGGAAACGAAACACTGTGAGACTAGCCAGAAAGACGTGCGGGTACCAGTGATACGAGAAACTGTTAACATCAAGTAATAGAAAGACGATTAGTTAAATACATATTGACATTTTATAGAAATAAAATGTTGCAACCAAATATTAACACATTATTAACTTTCAGAAGTGTCCTTTACATCTGACATTTTTTTGACCTCACCACACAATTTTGGTACTGGCCTTGGACAGTTTGATAGTAGCCAGTTCCGCAGTCAATAAATTTATTAATTTATGCTCTAATGTCAATTGGACAAGGTTTGAGATATGTATAGTTAGTGTAGCAATAAAATATGTATATATTTCTTGTAACAATGAAATAGTATTATTTAGATGTAGTCTATTATTACATTACGCAGACCTTAAGTCTGTATAAATGGAAACTCCTGTATAGAATGTTTGAAAACCATTATCTTCATAATTCAGGCACCAACCCCTTTTGCATTTGAGCTTATACTTTGGAGCCCGGGGTACGTTTTCCTACTAATTCATTATTAGTTAACGTCGGCATTTACGGTAGCAACTGCCGTCTCACCCTCCAACCACGAGAGGAATGCCAGCGTCGGAGCCTCGTCTCTTGGCTTGGGCAACCGAATTTTATGGTTCAATGAAATTTTTGAGAACCATTGAACAGTAGATACTTTTTTTTTATTGTTAATTACGAGAAGTAGCATGGCTCTACTTAATTCTGCAATAATTTGAAAATACGAATTATTTCAATAAATTATACCTACCTCAATCAATACGTACAGCAATCGGTCAAGGTCAGTAAATACGGCTAAGTATTACAGAGTGAAGTGTTAAGTGTTAACTTTGATTACTATACTTAAGAATTCGGTTTGAAGACACAGCTTGACAATCAATCCACTGTAGTAGACCTTACACTTTGATTCATTAACATCCATTAGAAGGACCATACAAAGTATGAGGGAAATATAATAGGGAAACCGGTATACATTTTGTTTTTTTACGTGCGGAAATCCCTTCGGATACCCCCTCGCCGGCCAGCGGGGGCGGTTATGTCGTGCATCGACTAAAACTGCACGGTGTCCTACCCAAGTGTCCATTGCCGGGCACCCCGGGTAAGCCCTCGAAAGGATAACCCCAGGGTTACCTGCGGACTTTGGCCGCCACCGCGGCCTCGCCTGGTGGCGTCGGTGAGTTGGCAGGCGTGTGTAGGACACACGACACGCTTCCGCCACGGCCTGCTTCTGTAAAGACGGCGAGTCGGCCAACTGCCGTCCTCCGCCGCAGACTGCGAAAATCGAGGGGCAGGTTTCTCTCCCGCTCCCTCTCCGCCGTCTCTTTCGCGCGCATTACCTGCTCGCAGAAAGAGGCGGCCGCAACCCCCCTCAGTTTCGGGACCAGACTGCGGAGATGTTGTTTGAAGTCCCATCGGCTATCGAGTACGAGCCCAAGGTACTTCATTGTGGGCTGGATGCCGATGCTTACGCCCCCTACGGTTATGCTGGTTCCCGCAGGTGGCCCCCTCCGAGGCCCGTGAAAACACATAGCCTCGGATTTGTGGAGAGCCACCTCGAGTCCCAGCCGCCGTATTCGACCCACGACTTGAGCAACCCCTGCCGTGGCTCCGGTACGATGCTCCCCGCGCCATAACGAGGGTGTCGTCAGCATAACTAGTTATGCTGACACCCTCGAGCAACGGACCGCGCAGCACCCCGTCGTATCCGATGTTCCACAGGAGTGGCCCTAGGACCGACCCCTATGGAACACCACACGATACTTCTCACCGCCCTGGCCCTAGCCAGCTCGGGTAAATTATGGCCCTCCCGGAAAACCAAAATATATTATTAAATTGTGAGTAGGTTACTATATGTACATTATGGCACATCTTATTTTCTTCAAAATAAACCTAGTTTGAAGAAAATAAGATGTGCCCATAATGTACATATAGTAACCTTCATAGATGCTGATTAAAGTTTATGATATGAATTTGAACACCACGAAGTTGACAAAACTATGCGACTCGCCTGATCGGAATCGCTTTACATTCCTAAACCTTTAATACTAAGAGCACTTGAATTATGAGTAACTTAGGTGCTTATCAGATTGTTTTTTTTGTGAAAAGATACAACTTTAACCTTGCAGTTTGA
Source organism: Cybosia mesomella (assembly GCA_946251805.1). Classification (NCBI taxonomy): domain Eukaryota; kingdom Metazoa; phylum Arthropoda; class Insecta; order Lepidoptera; family Erebidae; genus Cybosia; species Cybosia mesomella. The sequence continues at coordinate 11,606,665 of OX276406.1, forward strand.
AGTCTTTATTCTTTAAACAATAATAAGCACTAACAAACTGTAATAAATTATATAATGTTCTATACCTAAACTGTCAATAGGACTGGTGGTTCATATTGATGCCCAAGTTTATGAGTTTCCGATATCTGTCCAGATCAAAAACGTTTTAAAGGGTCAGGTCAAAAGAACCAGTAATCCGCGAGCACGTATGAAAACGTACATAGAAGTAGAAGATAAAATGTAGAAAAAAGTTGATCCTAGTAGTAATCTTTCACTTACTTTATCCTCATTGCCTGTCTACGTCAATGAGAATGTGGAATTTCCATTCACATACACAATATGTAACAAAACTAGTGTTCGATTCGTGAAGATGTATATAGCTAGGTATCAATATTAGGTTGTGTAAGTCTTTTTGGAAAATAAGTAAAAATAACTACCCCACAAAAACTGCAATGAAATTAAGGTGAATGAGGAAACTTACATTGCAACACAGAAGAGTCACTTTGTGAACAAAACCTCACTAAAAAACCGCTGCCGATAAATATTATTGAATATCTACTATGTGTTGTTCTCACATTCTTGTAATTTAGGGAGATATTGTGTAATTATAATATTACGTAATGGTATTTAAAATTCGAATAGTACATTTATTTTCATTAATATATTTCTAATTTTCATATAATGTTTATGTATTTTGGATACCTTTGTGCCCCTTATAGATCGGACACTAGTTTTGTTACACACTGTATATATATATATGTAAATTCCATTATAAATAAACAATATACTAGCAAACTCTACAGTGACTTGATTAGAAATGGATCTGCTATCTTTGGTTGGAAATGGGTGCTCTAATAATAGTTTTCTTTGTTCCTTACAGTGTGCCGATTTTCAAGAACTTCCCTGAAGATACGCTAATAAAGATATCTGATGTTTTGGAAGAAACGCATTACCAAAATGGCGATTATATCGTCAGACAGGGAGCCCGTGGTGACACCTTTTTCATCATATCTAAAGGCCAGGTATGTGTATTTCTAGACTAATCTATTTAATTAAACTGAATAGCACCAATGAGCTGTAGCTAACTTTCTTGGGAATGGTTGAGAGCACTTGAAAACGTGTGTAGTACATTTCAAAGAATATTCTCTAAAAATATATGATAACATAGTTTTCGACAATACTCTGTGTAACGTATTAGGTTTATAACTAAACTAATTGTACCAACTAACATTTTACAAGCATTTTAGCCTCTTTTGAAGTAGCCTACTGAGTACACTAAAATCTAGTTATAAATAATAGTATTTTTTATAAAAAAAATAACTTAAACTTACACACTTATATTTCTAAATCAAAGATAATCATCTTTCTTTGAGAAGTTTGAAGAAATGCCTATTTGAAATAGTTATAGCTCGTGGTCAACTTGTAACTTGATACAGTCTATGTCTGGATTTCACCAGTGAAATTCCGTTCAGTTCATTGATCAAATCCGCTCTTTCTCGCTATTTTATATTGGGATAAATTAAGTAAACGGATACAATAATAAAAGCAATGAACCTAATTCACCTACTCATTTTTTACGGCCTTGAACATTCTATTCATGGACGTAATGAGTTTATTATTAAACAATTTTTAACTTCAATATCTTAGCGACTTTCTAATGTGGCAATTAAAATAATATATAGAATGTTTTAATTTTTGTAACAATATTTCGACAGAATACAAAATCACTTTTTATCTTGTCTTCAATAACATTGTTTATAAGGGGGCTTTCGTTATTTTTGTCGTCATTTATTTCAATGACATCGTGGATGAAATAAAATCGACTTGTTGATATATGAAGATGAGTACAAAGCACGAAAATTTTCACTTTCGTTTGAATCAGCTTTCGACCGCTCACTACTTATAAAGACGTAACTTTTTTAACTTTGACCACATCTTTGTTTAGTAAATATATATCTTCCTTTCGTCTTGCATTACTCTTTTCATCTAGTCACGATGCTGCTTTCAAAGTATTACTTTGATGACATAATACCAACTAACAATGTCTTCCCGTATTATATGATGTATGTGTATGTGTCTGTATGGGTATCTAGATGTTTAGTCGTTTCCTTACTTTCTTATATTTGTATTAAGCACTAGCGGCCCGGTACGTGCTTCGCTACGTCAAAATGATCCGCCATGTATTGAATTCAAGGGCTTACCCGGGGTGCCCGGCAACGGACACTTGGGGAGGATCAATCCCTTCGGATACCCCCCACCGGCCAGCGGGGGTGTGTTTTGTCGTGTATCGACTAAAACCGTACGGTGTGCGCACGAAAAAAACAAATTCTGAGAGATTTTCTTAATATTTTTTTCCGTAAGAACCTTGTACAGAGTATTAGAAAACTACAAAAAAAAAAAACAGCCAAATCGGTCAAGCCGTTTTCATGCTATGTCGTGACAACGGAAAAATGGTTTCATTTTTATATATTGACATTCACCTTAAAAATAAAAACGAATAATCACTATTGCCATTTTTGTATCAACATCATTGAAGTTCGTTTTAAAAGTCATAGAAATTCGAATATAATGAGTCACTCACTATTGCTCTTAAACTTTCTGTCTCCGTTTGTAGTGATTGTCAGATAATTTCATCATTTTTAATAGTATATCGAATGTTCAAATTACATTGTCTTTATGTTTCTGTGGTAGTAAGTTGTAACATTTAAGTTATAGACGGTGACTGTAGGAAGTTTACCTTGGCATTTAGCATTACGTCTCCTTAATTATTTATTATTATCGCAGGCTGATGTCAACACTAGTATATTACAAATTAACATGAAGTCTACCTGCTAGATGTAATAAATTACACAATTAATGGTACTAGTACATGAAAATATAGTCTAAGCTCATCAGATTTTGTACTGTGTTAGGTTTTGATATCTCGTGAATTCAATAGATTACTAGATTTTATTGTCGTCCATTCACATTGCTTCCGACTAATCACCGTGGATCAAAACATCGTAAAACAGTTGCTGTGACTCAATTTTATATAGCACGGAGGTGGTAGAGGCCAAAAGCCTGACTATTGTAACTACAAGGTCAGCGCACTGAATACAAGCGTGAGTGTTACGCGTACAATATTTTGAGGTCAGATGCTTCTGAGTTTTTGTGGGAAACTATCGGGCTATATCACCTTCATTGTCTCAACTTACTTGTTCTTTCTCATAATCATAAAATCGATATCATATTACTTTTCATCTTCAACAGCTTCATTATTAATGAAAGAAAATTTAGGTTCTCATCTGTATTCAGTTCTGATTTAGTTTCTTAAATATTTATTATGTTTATTTATATCAAATTGAGGCAATTTCCAGCGTCGCAATTAGCCGTTGGTATTGCTTGTTAAAGTGTAAACGTATTTGAATGCGGAAACAATTTATCCTTTGTCTTTCAAATTCGTTACACTATCTAAATTTTGATTGCGTGATTGTGACATCACTGTTGGTACACTAAACGTACCTCTCAAAATATGGAAGAAAAGACTGAACTGTGATTTCTATCTCTTTGATTTGAAAATCTGCCAATCTCAAGTTAACCTTTACTTCATCATTACGAGCATTGTTCTGAACCCTGTGAAATATTAAAATGAACAATAAAGTCGTAATCGTGAAGTAATTTTGCCATTCTACTCAAAATTTGAATGTTGTAATTCCAAAAAGTTTCTTGTATGTGGAGTAATATTAGTTTGTATAATTAAGTAATTATAAATATCTAACTAAGAAATTTCAAATATTCATATGAAATAATAGCATGCAGATATTTACAAAACATTTATTTATAATAACTTATGTGTGTGTAAATAGAAAAACCTGTTTAAGTTTGTTTCCAGGCATCAAATTAAATGGCTATATATACACATAACTTTTTACATCGTTATACCGAACCAAGACCGAACTAATCGTCTAGATTTATTACTATTCTGAGAACCAAACATTTATAAAACGACCACCTCTAAGAGCGCTGAAGTGTGACAAACGTTTCTGTTTAGTTCATCTTGTGAAATTATTCGGATGACTTCATTTTCGTTGGTTGTTACATTAAGTAACATTATCTCGCCTGTTTCCACTGTTATCTCATCAATGTTTGTGTGCAAGCAACTTTTTACCTTAGTCAGTAAATATTGGATTTAGACAATCGTTAAACTGTTTCCGCTGCTTGAAAGCAATTCCAAAATACTATGAACTGTATAGTCCGCCTGTAACTTACATCAAACAAACTTTATATTTCTTTATTCAATAATTCACACTTGGAGCTATATAAACTAAAAATAAAGGTTCCCAATATGAGTTCTATATATAATTTTTAATTTGCTGTGAGGTGTGAATATTTCAGCTTGAATTGTTTTGATGCTTCATCGAACACGTTCGAATTTTTTGGTTGTAATAAGTTTAGTTCCTGTCCCATTTTCTGTTTTTCGAATATACTGTTACATGTGTGTTATATATTGTGTATTTATAGAATGGTGCCAATGCTTTATGGTTAAATAATTACTAAGTCAATATTTATGAGCCGCATTAAGGATTTACGGTTTCCCTTATCACTGGTTAAGACTTATTACTAATTTACGTAACGGAACTAGTAATAATGGGCTCTTGACTAAATTGCCTAGCATGTTTTAGTGGCTACATAAATGCCCCGTTCGTTATCCCTCTGTGTCGTACTTGACTTTAATGACAACTTTCGATGAAATCTAAACCTTCGCAGGGCGTTCGTTTCACATTTGTATGATTACGATAATGAACTCACTGGACCAGGTTATTATTTAAGTTGCACCGCATTACATAGACCAAGTTGACAATGATAATATTTATATTTCGTTTATATCATGCTCTTTTAATTAAACTCGTCATATAAAGACAATAATGTGAATAATATTTTAGACTAATGTTTTAAGTTAAGTAAGTAGTCTAGGAGTTAATGGTTATATCTATTTGTTTTCCAGGTGAAAGTAACTCAGAAGGCACCTAACAGCAACGTTGAAAAGTTTATAAGAACTCTCACAAAAGGCGATTTCTTTGGCGAGAAGGCATTACAGGGGTGAGTAACGTATATTAATAATATTATATACGTATTAAACCTACTAGATTTATATATACCATACAATTCTAATTTACAATACATACATAAGAATTACATACATACAATATATAAATGTCCTAGAATATAACTATAGTTATATTACATACACCTACATTTTATTAAATATATTGGCTGTAACTCTGAAGCATTCTTGTTGTATAACAGAGAGTGTCACCGTCAAGGTAATCTTGTTATCGTCATTTATGTTGTTTCTGCTTAAATCATGAGTCACGGTCTAAATGCAACTCAGAGATGCTTTGAAAACACCCTTTATACTTTGTGTTACCTACAGACAATTCACAATAGACTCGCCCCCTAAAATGTAATTGATGAAATGTGGGTGTAATACAACTACGGAGCAGTAATAGAACCCATTCGGGGATATACAGGTATGAGTATATATCATAGTATTATACCCGAAGTCTATCCAATGAAATGGAACCCATTATAAGACTCCAGCGGTCTGTATCTCATAAACCGCATTAGTTAAACAGCTCGAATTAGTTAAAAAATTTAAAGTCCCCCCTTCGTGTCCAAGTCCTACTTCTTTGGTTGATCTTTTCTTTAATAATTCTTTATTTACTTCATATTTTTTTATTATTTCAGAGACGATCTTCGAACGGCTAACATTATCTGCGACGCGCCAGAAGGCACGACGTGTCTTGTCATCGACCGGGAGACCTTCAACCAGTTGATCTCAACACTGGACGAGATCCGCACCAAATATAAAGACGAAGGAGAGAGCAGGGCGAGGTGAGACCTTTCACATTTTGCGTCATGGATTTTACCTATATGTGTATATATATAACATTACATCATTATGTATGTTAAAATGTTCTTAATCTACATATCAGTACGTATTGTAATGTATGTCCAGAAAAATTTTATGCAATTCGTTTGCATGTATATACAGAATAAATAGGAGTTTCTGAAATTCATACTAAGTCGGACACTGACTGATGTTTGTTCAGATATTATAAAAATTGTATAATTGGATGTGGGTGTTTCACATAACATATTTGATTAAAGAAGATAAACAAAAGATGATGCACGGGTGGGAATTCTCTTGTTACAAAACACTTAGTGAGTTTGGTAAAAGTAAAATATATCCTCATTGCAATAAAACTGTCCCGATCTTTGTCTTACCTTTGTTCGGTCTTTGTAATAAGCGAATTGTTAAAATTATAATAACAGTAAAAGAGAAACTTGATCTAAAAAATGGTAATAAAAGAGGGAATAAAAAAAAGCATTTATTCTGTATACCTAGACCGTTTTAATCCTCAACGAGCTTATTTAATGATCTATTTACAAACATGTTGACTAAATCTAATCACATTTTATCCTATTCAAGCTGTTCATTTCCCAGCTTGTTTGTCATCCAGTTATGCTTTACTCTCACAACATTTTAGTCACAGACCTTGTACCAGCAGCTAATGACGTAGTTTGAATGAATTACACGAATGAAATCTTTATCCTGTTTATATGGCAAGTGATATTGTAATGTAACATATTGTTTCATTATAATTAGTGTGACTTAATTGCATGGGAGCTTCCTATGTCAAGTTCACACAGATTAAAATTAAGTCGGCTGTGATAACATTGCAATACGTTTCATTAATGCAAAGACCATTGTGTTAGCCCACCATTTTTGACTTACCAATAATTTAACGACTGCAATATGGTAAGGACCTTTGTTTCACTGTCTGTAATACATTTTATCTCATTTTGATGCATACAACACGGAATGCATACTATGGTAAGTATTACTATATTAAAAAAATAGTAGTTTTAAAACTTTCTACTCATCAATATTTCAAATTTAATTTATTGTGGTAACAAATCGGTTATTAACTTTCCTCTTTGATGTAGAAAATGTTAGTGTCGTGACATAAAGCGGTAATAATTATGTTTCCCGCGTTTTTATATCGCATATTGTTAGGTTAACATGTAAACAATAGGCTCATCTCAATGGCTTAGCAATGGATTCAGTGCAAAAACAAAGACATTTCAATTAACGCTCTGGTAAGAAAGTTAGTAATGAGTTGATGACCTTGACCAAAACAGGGTATTGCGAGAAACTACTTTAGATTTGTTGTTATTTAATTTTAGCAGATTTTATGTTTTGGGGTATACGTACAATATCTTTATCTTATGATTTAGCCGTTCTGATAACATTAAATATGTAAAAAAGCGTCGGTAGCTTAGTGGTTAAGGAGTCGACCTTACGATCGAGAGGTCCCGGGTTCGAATCCTGGCCATTACACTACCGACGTGAACCCATTCCTAACACAAGCAATTTAGCTTAGCTGGAGGGGTTAGGGGGAATATTAGTAATTTCGGTTACTAATATTCTTAAAAACAAAAAACTAAACTAAAACTAAACTAAATTAGCGATTCGGTTAGAAACGGATTATAGTAACTTCAGTCGCACTTTTTTTGTTGTAGATAAATAAATTGTTATATATTATTATTCCAAATTTTCTGTATCAGGTACCATGTATGTATCATACCTATATATAAAATTAATCAATCTAACTAGGTTACGTTTTTAGAAAACGTCGAGAAAAAACAACCAATGTGGTCACTCAGATATTTAATACCTATCTTTAATGACAATTTTCAGATTGAACGAAGAATTTGCCAATTTGCGTTTAGGAGACCTGCGCATTATCGCAACCTTGGGTATCGGCGGTTTTGGTCGAGTGGAACTGGTACAGATTCAAAACGACTCCAGCCGATCCTTCGCCCTGAAACAAATGAAGAAAGCCCAGATCGTTGAAACGAGACAGCAACAACACATCATGTCAGAAAAAGAGATAATGTCAGAAATGAATTGCGAGTTTATCGTGAAGTTGTACAAGACGTTCAAAGACCGTAAATACTTGTATATGCTGATGGAGACTTGCCTTGGTGGAGAGCTGTGGACTATTTTAAGAGATCGAGGTAAGGCAGATATGTTTATCCGGATTTTGGAACCCATATTACCAGCTTTGCGTCTAGATAACGGTGTGTAATATCTCCTAGAATAGTTAATATGAGTTACTCTTGCGCCGAATAATCTTAGTATTATATTTTTCAATTGATATGAATATTTAGTTAATCTAAATAACTAAATCATGACTTAAATCCAGGTCAATTCGATGATTCGACGACAAGATTCTACACAGCTTGTGTGGTTGAAGCCTTCCACTATCTTCACTCTCGAAATATTATATATAGGTAAGTCCTGATTATAATAATTTCATGCTAATATCTTATAATGCTGTTTGGTTGACTGGAATAGAATTTCAGTGGTATGAAGTCCGCCTATGTACTCGTGCATGACGTTCAATAAATAAATAGGTAAATAAAAAAAAAAAGAAATTAAATTAAATTAATTAATTTAATTAAATTATAAAGGTTTTGAAATATGAAATTTTAATTAATGAAATATTACCGACAGAATATTATTCCGAGGATACTACTAACTTTCGAACATTTTAGCTGTTATATTGATATTGAAGAAAACGTTTTAGATTCGTGAAAAAACAGTTTTGATTCTTGAAAGACGCAGTTGGGTATTACATGTAGGTACTCAAGTGCCGGGGTGTGTGTTGGGTAACCTCCTCGAGTGTCGCTCCGATTCCGATCCCGCTGCAGTCCGGGGGGAACGGAATCGGAGCGGCCGGTACACCCTGGGCGGCGGTCAATGGCTTCCCCTTCATAGGGTTGGCATTGATCGTCGGCCAATACCCAACGTGGCGGGAACACATCGCTCTCCGTACTCCTCTGCTTTCAGAGGAGACAGGATGAGCGATGCTGTTAGTGGTGAGATGGCCCAGGGTCAGTCGGGGTGCGAGGGATATGCTCTATGGGTAACCTTACACCCCGGCGTCTGAAGACCCGAGACGGCGTGCGGTTTTAGTCGGTGCAAGCCGCTGGCCGGCGGAGGGGGGGGGGGGATCCGAAGGGACTTCCGCACGAAAAAAACTAAAAAAAAAGGTACTCAAGTGCCTGTATTTTCTTCTTTCTTTAAGCATTAAGTGGTAACGCGAAATTAGTGTGATTTTACGAGCATCCTCTTCGAGACTTAATTCAGTAGCCAGTATATAAATACCTTTTTTTTTTCCGTGTGGAAACCCCTTCGGATACCCCCCGCGTGCCAACGGGGGCGGTTATGTCGGGCTTGAACCGACTAAAACCGCGCACGCCGTCTCGGGTCTACAGACGCCGGGGTGTTAGGTTGCCCATAGAGCATATCCCTCGCACCCCGACTGACCCTGGGCCATCTCCGGTTTCGAGATGGCCCCCTCGGGTTTGGAAACCACGGTGTCCCCGTCTTGCCCCGGTTTGGGGGAGGGGCGCTAGTCGCCCCACCGTCCCGGCCTGCTTCTGCTGGGGTGACAGGTGGCCTCACCCGCCACCCCCAGGCCGGCGCTCATGGAGTACGGAGGTCGTTAAGCGACCTCCGGCGCCTGAGTCGCCTGCGACGCGCAAGTTGCGGGCTCGGCGGTACGGGAGAGTTCTAAATCTCCTCTCCTTCGCGAGCATTACATGCTCGCAGAAGGAGGTGGCGGCGGCCCACGCGCTCGCGAGTATATAAATACCTACGTATTCTATTTCTTATTTCAGAGATTTGAAACCTGAAAACTTACTACTAGACTCTAAAGGCTACGTGAAGCTAGTGGACTTTGGTTTCTCCAAGAAGCTGCAAGCGAGTCGCAAGACCTGGACGTTCTGCGGCACCCCTGAGTACGTCGCGCCCGAAGTGATCATGAACCGAGGTCATGATATTAGCGCAGACTACTGGTCTTTAGGTAAGATTCTTCATCTATATTAATATTATAAAGAGAGAGGCCAAATTTTGTGAGTTTGTTTATATGTTTGGGGTAATCTTCGGAAACACTGCAATTATTGGAAAAAAACTTTCACCATTTGTTTTTTTTTTCTTTAAACCCATATAAACCGAAGCGAAGCGAGGGCGGGTTGCTAGTTGTATAATAAACTTGAAGCATTAGTAGACAGCAAACAGAAAAAGCTTATCAACCTGATAAAAGAACACTATTCTATAAATCGCTGGAGGTCCTTACAATACAATGTTATTTTGGCTTTGACCTTTTTTGCGCATCCTGTATGCAAGGCGACTAAAATAACTGACGAAATGTGGGTATTTAATGTACCTCTACCTGTCCTTACGGGGGTACAGCGTTAGAATATAAAATCAAAAACTATTACACGTAACCTGAAGACATGGCAAATAAATCGTTTATATACAATTGCAAACATTTCACTATCATTAATGGCATTCGCGATTTCTTTTTAATAACAGTACACATTATGAAGTAACATTAGAAGGTTTTTACAGGGTCGGCAGTGCGAGTGTGACGCCTCTGGTGTTGCACTCGTCCATAGGCCACGGTAACTGCTTCCCATCAGGTTGGCCGTGAGCTCGTCTGCCACCTTAGTGGTATAAAAAAAGAAACAAGTGCGATATTATAATAAAATATATTTAAAATTATTTTATATTTCTTTGTCTATTTGCAATATAAAAATGTATACGATCGTGTTTAAACTATGTATGTTACTGAATTTATATGTAAAATAAAACTTGAGTAGACATTACCACGGTTCACGAAACCGAAATCGTATATTTATAAAATAATAAATGACGCAATCAATGTTCGTTTAATGATCTTATCTTTTTAAACAAACAGGCAACTAATATCAGAGGTCTTCTTAACAGAATCGTAAATGTCATGGCATCTGTCAACAAGGTCTTTATTCCCGTCAATATTTTTATTGTATCTCTTAATGTCAGCTTTCATAATATTTCATATTCGTGAACTAATTTATTTTTTATTCTTAACTTCTGTACTGTCAAAACGAAAATTTAATTGATGCAACAACATATACACAAAAAAATAATATAATGAAAATCTGTGATCGTGCCGTTACAGGGTCATGCATACCTTTGTGTAGAAGTGAACGGGTCTCTATATTTATAAATCAAAGGTCATAGCGAGGCGACAATATGTGATAACGAGTGAATTAGAGAAGTATTTGAAGTGATTTAAAGAATGTACTTTTAACTCGCTAACACACTAATAACTATTAAAATAAAACTAATTTTAATGGATAGGTAATTATCACGATTTATTTTGTGTTATTTTTGTATCTACATTGTTTCCTGATGTTTCGGGTGCTTTTCAGCAGCAATGGTCAGGGGGAGACTAGTCCGTTCAAATTAGTCTTATTTCATACTTTTTATAACGTCTCGGGACCTATCGCGATTAATATGGAACTTACTTTTGCCGACGTCAAAGTCTGACAGAGTCAAGCCGTGACCATGGGTGCTGCAACGCATCCGAAACGTCGGCAAAAGTAAGTTCCATATTAATCGCGATAGGTCCCGAGCCGTTATAAAAAGTATGAAATAAGACTAATTTGAACGGACTATGTGTATAGGTGTATGTGTGTGTGTGTTTGTTAGACGTTTGTTACTCTTTAATGTGAAAATGACGAAATTATGAAAATGCACAAGCATAGATTACATTATCTATAGTCTGGAATAGCACATAGGCCACTTCTTGTTACAGAAATAGGTTCCTGTGGGTCATGGGAACGAGAACAGTTTTTCACGCGTGCGGTAAAATCTATTTGCGTTACCATGAAACATGGAATACGTTGTTCTTAACTTGCAGTTTTGTTTGTCACCCTTTATTGTTACAGTAAAAGTAACGAAAACTTTGGACCTTAGCTTGAATTACTTAAAGAGGATGGAGGGTGATGACTGTCTATAACTTACACATTCCTGATTTCCAGGTGTTCTCATGTTTGAACTATTAACCGGTTCACCTCCGTTCACGGGCACGGATCCTATGAAGACGTACAACAAAATCCTTAAGGGTATCGACGCGGTTGAGTTCCCGCGGTGCATCACAAGGAACGCTGCAAATCTTATCAAAAAATTGTGCCGGGACAACCCGGCGGAAAGGTTGGGCTATCAACGAGGGGGTATTACGGAAATCCAGAAACACAAGTGAGTATTACATTTTATTACAATACAATGTTTATAATATCTACTGTGGAGTAATATTAAACTGCTTAGATTTGGGTGAATTTTTTTCATATTTTATTTTATAGATTTTATAGTAAATTTTATATAACTATCTACCATGACCGGCGTTAGTCAGCGACCGTTGGTTTGAGTCAGAGCACTGTCTGGCTAACACACAGCTCTTAAATTAGAAACGAGGGATTTTAGGGCTGCAAGACGGATCGAGACGAAATTAGTGGGAAACCATGCACAAGTAACCCGTCTTCCCCGTTAATAAGTACTCAGAAGCGATGACTTAACCGATTCAACTGACAACCTAACAACCTTAAAGACTTATATTTGGGTGATAGCACAGCAAAAATTTCTAACCTGATTTAAATTTCGGTGTGACTCTTGTAATATTTGTTTTGTATTTTTGCAGATGGTTCGACGGTTTCAACTGGGAGGGTCTTGCCCAACGTTCTCTGGAGCCTCCAATCACACCGGTAGTGAAGTCTCCGGTCGATACGCACAACTTCGACCAATACCCGCCCGATGGAGACGAACCGCCACCAGATGACTTGTCCGGATGGGACAGTAATTTCTAAATAAATAATATTTTGAAGCAATTTTGTTCCATAAAATGTGTCAATATTCCATTTCGCTTTACTGTGTGTGAAATAATCTTATAAAATGGTAAAATGATAAATAATATTCTCAAAATGAGACGGTTCACAAGTTTCGTAACACGTTTCATGTCATCATTATTATGTAGTCTAGGAAGTTCAATCTCCACAAAAGTATAATACATACATATTCGTAATTAACTGTAATTATATTTAAAACACAAAAAATAATAATGTGGCGTCTACATCATTAAAGAATAATTACATTTAACGAGTAAACTGTTTTCTCATATCGGTGTGATTGTTCCAATGACAGTTGAAAGTTTTAATTAAATGCCATTAAATATTTAGTTGTTAGTTCTTGCCAGTTGCTTGACAACTGATAGTGTGAATCAGAGAATTTAATTTTGATGTTCAAATTATGAATTTTTGCATATCAAAATTAGAATTTCATTTTAAATATAACTGAACGTCACTAGAAATTTGTAAATAAATTAAATTATAAATTGTATGTTAAAGTCTCAACTATTACATAATATATTATTTTTATTTCATTTTAAGTAAATCGTCACTGTATTATTTAATTCTTATATTATTGCAATGCTAATATAATTTTTGGTACTATTACTTTGTACTTATTTGTGTTTTATGAACGTATGCGTTTCTGGAATGCGTATCTTTACTTTTGGTGCAGAAAAGTACCTATGAGGAATATAAAGAAATCTCGTGACTATGATTTACTTTGAAAGAAATATCCTAGTTATAATTTTTAATGAGAGCTTTGTGCCGAAATATAATCAATTTGCTACAAAATACTCTCATACGTTAGATATTCCCATTTATTAGATACGCACCTGTAACTCGATCTTTTCTTTGTAAAATACATAGGTACTAAAGTTATTTATCTAGGAAAGGACGAATCTATTTTATTTACGTTGATACAATTGTGCCAACTTTACTGGTCTCCTTCTACGTAATATTTCTTCTCAGTAGTATTACAATATATACCAGTTTATGACAGGGTGACCGGAATGCCAAAACATTGTGTTACCAGATTTATATTGACAGTTGTTTTTCTTGCTTTTTAACAGTGATATCTGTGACATAGTATTCATATAAAATAAAAGAATACTCTATATTTCTGTTTATAAATTAATCAGAAATTTCTAATTAGAATCGAATGCACTTTTTGAACGCCATTTTTGTTTTATACACTTTGCCCAGGTTAAAATTTGCTTAAATATACAAATATTTTGCTTGGAAAAAGTTAGCAATTTGCACAATTATTCTGTTTTTTGCTTGGAAATAGTTAATATGTTTAATTTATACGAATTTAAAAATATAATCATAACTCTTAACTTGTGACGGAAGACTTGAAGGGCCTTAGAAACGGCTTTCAGGTATAGATACCGATCATATTTTTCGCAGAAGTTAACAACCTTGAACAGGTTATCATACTTTGCATTTCACGTGTACATTTGAAGTAAATCTCTTTAATTATGATTTAAATAATCTAAAAAACGTTGGCAAGGAAGTTTTACCCGAAATTTACTTTTTTTATATTAACTGCAGTTACAATTAACGTTTAATGAATGTTAGAAATATGTACGCGAACAAATTATTCCGTTCTCAAATAGTTACCTAATTTTGTGACAATACAATTTAATCGGTTATATATACATTTAATTATAAAATGTCTTAATAAGTAATATTGTATAAAATGTAATAAATGTATTCAAGAGTCCACTAATAGTTACTTTAATACGTTTAGTTGGTCATGTACTAAACGGCTTTCGGCCTATTTGGTAGCTATCTCTAAACATGACATACTTTAAGACTTATGAGGTAATTCATTTATAATAGTCAATTTACATATTGTAAGTCTTCCATATTAAATGTAGAATTTCTCTTTCTATAATATCATTGTAAATATCTCTTTAGGGAATAAATAAAACAATTGTTAATCAATTGAAATTATTAATAACATTTTGATGTTTGGGTAATGCAATTGAAATTATGTAATTAAAATTTATTTTTAAAATGCTATACGAAAACTTATTTTTGTAATCCCTAGGATTTAACGATTAATTCAATATTTTATTTGATTTTTTGAAACCATAAAAATACAATATTTCAAATGAATTATTGTTGTTTTGATTACCAATTGATTCTAAATTATGATACGACCAAGGAAGACAGCAAGAGTCATCAAGGAGGCGAGATTGAGAGGCAGTAGAGTGGGTCATTGTGACTGAAAGTTAGTATTTATTTATGTGAAGAGGTATCACGTACCTACAGTTGCTGGTATTATAAAATGCTGTGGTAAAACCTAGTTAAATAGCTATGACAATGGATATGGTTCTGCAATATGTCATCGGTTGTTCCCAGTTATACGTTTAAACGTCAGACGGTAGGTAGTCGCTCCTGAAAAAGCCATAATTAGGTAAATCAAGAGAAAGACTAGGAGGGCGGACGCCGGGGCTCCAAAATACAAGCTTTGAACGCAACTGGAGCTGACGCTATGATGATGCTGAATTAGGTCTTCTCTCGGTGTTACGGTTACAGACATAACAGGTGCGCGTGCCAAGATTAGTGCTCATTTCGGCGCAACCACTAATGCTCACTTGTTAGGCCAAAATGTGACGTAGTATGAAAACTTTCCTAGGCGAAAGATTTGCTTCTAAACAATCCTCTTCTGATGAGGCTGTCAAGCTGAGTGCCACCATTGTCAACATGGTACGTGTATGTAATGGTGACCCTCTTTCCTGAGACTTTACCTTCAGCTTACCATCAGGCGAGGTGGAGTCAAATTGACGTGTCCTAAATATAAAAAAAAAAAAAAAAAAAAAAAAAGCAAACCCTACTAATATAAATGTGAAAGTTTGTGAAGATGTTTGGATGTTTGTTACTCAATCACGCTCTAACGGCTGAACGGATCTGGCTGAAAACTGTTAGGTACAAGCATAGATTATAGTCTGGAATAACACATAGGCTACTTTTTCAAACAAATCGACACCAGCAACTAACACTACGCGCCCTGGGAATTCGGCTATTTTGTTCGTTTTAAGTGCCAAATAGTTTGTCGTGGCGTTTTACATATCTATGCAGCTATGTACTGAAAATTTCGTGTAAAAAAATCCAAAAAATAAAGAAATTTTTAATGACTAAACCTACTATTCGCGATCGCCCGATATATATTGAGCTAACTGTAGGTTAGAGGTGTGTGGAAAAAAAAAACGGTTGAACTTAACGTTTCTGTAGAGCTTCTAGTCTTGACAGATAGACATACGGATTTTCACTTGTGAAATAAACCTGAGAACACGCGTACAATAACTTAAATTTAATTATGATTTTATATTCATTGATTTGGTAAAACCCAGTCTTAGAATAATTTATTCGTGTATCGTATTCTTCTCATGTGGGAATCGTGCAGTCTAAAACATTAATATTTCACAAAGCGAAGGGATGTCGGCTGATACTAAAACTATTTTCAATCTAAGAATCTGCGATTAATTGAATCTGATAGTAGTCGGTATAGGCAGCCTTAACATTTAACTGCGTCCAGTAATTTTATAGATAGGCAGCTACTGCTGAATTGGAAGTTGCATTTCGGATTTCGCAGTTGAAGCCAGTATTTCTGATGACGTGTGGTACAATAGAAGTCGTATTATGTTTAATTTTATCAACATCTTGGCGTTGTTCCCAGTTGTGTCTGAGGCTTTCACTTTTTGGTTTGGCTTATACGGCTTTTATGAGAGCAACTGCCGTCTGACCTCCCAACCCCGAGAGGAAAACCTGCGACAGAAACTCCTCTGCAATCAGCAAGTGTACCAGAGAAGTAGATACATGAATATTGATAATAATTTTGCGTTCATAGCCATTATGATTTTAGCGATAATTTAGGCTTCAGACTATTTAGATGCGCTACGTACTATTAAAAACGAAATGGCAATTGAGTCTGTCATTCAAATCGACATCGGTATTCACTTTTAATGAAAAATATTCTGTTTGACGTTCAGGTGACGACTTTTAGGTATTTCTTAGAGAGGATTGCTGGTCACCTAGCTTAAGGAAAGGATGTTTTCGCAATTCTAATACCTTTTTTAGAGTTCCGTTGCCAAATAGCAAAAAACGGAACCCTTATAGATTCGTCATGTCTGTCTGTCTGTCCGTCCGTATGTCACAGTCACTTTTTTCCGAAACTATAAGAACTATGCTGTTGAAACTTGGTAAGTAGATGTGTTCTGTGAACCGCATTAAGATTTTCATAAAAAAATAGAAAAAAACAATAAATTTTACATAGAACTGACACTCAAATATTTTTTTCCGTCAAACCCATACGTTTGTGGTATCTATAGATAGGTCTTCAAAAATGATATTGAGGTTTCTAATATCATTTTTTTCTAAACTGAATAGTTTGCGCGAGAGACACTTCCAAAGTGGTAAAATGTGTCCCCGCCACCTGTAAGTTCTAAAATAAGAGAACGATAAAACTAAAAAAAATATATGATATACATTAGGTACGATGTAAACTTCCAACGAAAATTAGTTTGACCGAGATCTAGTAAGTAGTTTTGTTTTTAAAACGTCTTAAATCGTAAACCGCAATTTACCTTTCATTCGATCAACTCAAATATAAAATTTAAAAAAAATAACATTAAGTATTATGTTACTTGCTGCTACGGAACCCTTAATGGGCGAGTCTAACTCGCACTTGGCCGCTTTTTTTATATTTAATTTGCGTTTCAGGTGACGACTTTTAGATATTTCGTAGAGAGGATTGCTGGTCACCTAGCTTTAGGAAGAGATGTTTTCACGATTCTTATACCGGATATTAGGGGAAAAACGAAGAGGGGGTAGTACTGAAAAAAAAAATGGAGTGTTTTTTTCGATGAACCGGAGGAGCCGGAGGAATTATGAAGTGCAAAAGTTAAATTTGTCTATAAATAGATAGATTTATTCAATTATCAATTTTATTTCGATATTTATTAAAACCTTTATAATAAAATCACATGACAAGACGTACCTACTTACGTTTTAGTTAAGCAAGTATTATGCTTACGAACAAAAAAGAGCTTCACATAAATACGTAATAGCCGTGGAATAATGCAGACTAAGCTCACAGGATTAAGTACTAAGCTTAATTTTATGAGTTAATGGGTCATATTATGACACCTATGGTAATTCTATGTACTTGCGCGCTATAAGCACCTATAGGCCGCGGAAAAAATCTTGTCATTTTGACCTTGACACACAACCTATCACGCGAGCACTTTGAGTAAAAGGGCTCACGTGATTGGTTGCGCGTCAAGGCCAAGCGTTCAAGATTTTTGGCGCGGCATAGACTCGCCGTGGAACCTCCAGGACCTTATTACTTTATTCAGTCCGTTTGTCAACAGCCGTCCGCTCATTCAAATTTTATTGGATTAGTAATTAATGCTAATCCGTATACCATGTCGGTATACGGATGCGAATTCAACAAGATAAATAAAAACTTTTCTTTTTCTACCTGCCTATTGATGAAGAAAGGTATGTAATTTTGTAACTTCACGTTAGGACGCATATTATATCGAGGAATTTAAAATATCTATGACGTGTCCAGGTAGCTCAGTTGGTCAGAGTATTCACCCTGTAAGATACTAGTCGCAGGTTCAAGTCCTGTCCTGGATGTTCACTTTCTCTGAACTAAATCGAATGTTACCTATCGACAAACTTCGCCTACGTATTTAAATATCATTTGATACTGTAGTGAAGGACTTAGAAAATATAGGCTATTTAATAATAATTGCAATCCGCCTTATTATTTATAACTAACTAGCAGCCTGGGTCCTGGCTTCGCACGGGAATACATTCGCAAAAATGGAACCTACTTTTAACCCGACTGCAGCGGCGCGGCGCGCTGACTGGCGCGCTGCGTTCAGGTAGGCTAAATAGCCAAGCTTTTGGTGACTGTAAGTTTTAAGCAGTAATATAAGATGATGAATTTTACTCGTACGCGCCTTCACGCAAGATAACGGTATCGTAATTTGTCATTATGTGTTGGTATCTAATTAGGCACACCTGTAATTCTATTGAGAATTCATTTTTTTATTGAGAAAAGCAGCCCGAGCAGCATAACGTTTACTAGCATGTAACTCCAAGGCCAAGCGGCTGTAACGTAGTAATAACCGTACGGTCGAGCGTTAAGATACATATTTGCACGCAGTGGTCGATCACGTGGATCAGTAGGCATATAACTCGTACAAATACATTTTCCAGGTATTGATTTATCTGTACCAACTACTAGGTCATCTGTTGAAATATGCCAAATATTTTGTAGAAACCCGTAAGTTATTTAAATAAAGGTTAAAGTGGTGGTAAAACCATTAACTCAACTAAAATTACATTTGTCAGGAAATTATGAAATAGCATTAATATGCTAATATTACTGTGGAAAGGCAAAAGCTTATGACTTGCACCATACATCAACTGCATCCCGATCCGGAATTTTTTTTTTTTTTTTTTTTTTTTATTTATTTAGAAACAAACAGTCATAATACAAGTATGAAAATATGGAAACAAATTTAAAAATTGTAGACCTACAGTTTCCTGCATTTTTAAAACTACAGTATAAAATTTTATTTTAATAACAACCAAAAAGAGATTTTAAACTTAAATTTAACAAAATACCTACGTACATACCTGTGTTTTGTAATTACACATAAAACACATACAATTATTCATTGAGACATTCCGAAGCCAATCTCTTAAAACGTCGAAGAGATTCGCTAAACAAGTCTACATGTAATAGTCTGTCATTGTACAACCTGCAAGCACGTCTTACGAAAGCATTTTGTGCGTAACTAGTGCGACTGCGGGGTATCACAAAGAGAGGTTTGTTCCGGCAACTCCGTTCGCGACGCTGAGGTACTCTAAAAGATAATGAGTGCAATAATGGGGGAGCGTCGATAACATTGTTTATTATTTTAAAGATGATTGATACATCAATGCAGTTTCGACGACAACCTAATGAATGCATATTATACCTCTTCAATGACGTTACATAATTCAAATATTCGTTACCAGTACGGTAATCAAGAGCTCTTATAAATTTTTTCTGTACTTTTTCTATTTTATTTATGTGAATTTCAAAAAATGGATTCCAAATGGGGCTAGCAAACTCAAGACGACTGCGAACATAACTATTATATAGCACCTTGTAAGTTGAAGCTTTTTTAAAGGGTTTTCCTACACGAAGTATGAAACCTAATAGTTTAAAAGCTTTATTTATAATGTTATCCACATGAGGTACAAAAGTAACCTTGGAATCTATAATTACACCAAGATCACGAATTTGATTTACACGGCCTAATTCTTTTTGGCAAAGTTTGTACTGAAATAATATAGGTTCTCTCTTTCTGCTAAAACTTATGACAGAACACTTGTCTGTATTCAAAAATAGGTTATTTTGTTTGCAGAAAGTCTCAAAGTTACTGACATCTCTCTGTAGGGCATCACAGTCTCCCATGTCTCGGATAACCTTAAAGATTTTTGTATCATCGGCATACAGTAATATATTTGAACCATTTATGCTTTCAGTGACGTCATTAAGGTACAATACAAACAATAACGGTCCCAAATGCGACCCCTGTGGCACGCCTGAAGTAATGGGTCTGTACTGAGAAGTATACCCACCAACCGCAACAGCCTGCGATCGGTTTTCGATGTACGACGTTATCCAACGAAAAAGATCACCGTGTATACCAAGTTGCCAAAGTTTCAAAAGTAAGCGTTCATGACAAATTTTATCGAATGCTTTGGCAAAATCAGTGTAAATGGCGTCCACTTGGTAATTATTGTCCAAGGCCTCAAGAATGATCTCTGTGTATGATAGAAGATTTGTTTCAACACTACGACCCTTTAGAAAACCATGTTGATTTATTACAATATGACCACGCAAAACGGCAGACAGCTGGTCAGTAACAATCTTCTCTAATATCTTGCCAAATTGGCATAACTTTGAAATGGGTCGGTATTTATCAATGTCACAGCTAATCTCTCCTTTAGGTATCGGAGTAACCAACGCACATTTCCAAATAGAGGGCACACAACCTTCGCGAAGGGATTTTTCAAACAGTAAAGTGAAAGGAACAGATAACTCATGTGAGCATTTGTTTATGATAACCGGATGAATATAATCAGGACCAGCCCCTTTATTCACGTTGATTGATTTAAGGTATTTATACACAAGTTCTTTAGATAAAAATATTGTATCTATGTCAAAAATTGAATTATTAACTGGAGGAAGATTGCTCAGATCAATGGAGTTAGTACCAGGTTTCTCAAATACAGAGTGAAAGTGCTCGTTAAACATGTCACATATCTGAGTGCCACTTGAAACCGATATACCTCCGTAATACATTATTTGTGGTAAACCACTCTTAGCACAGATTGACTTTATATAAGACCAGAAGAAATTTGGATTCGTCTTGATTTTATTTTCGGTGAAATTTATGTAATTTCTATAGCATATAGGTTCCAATTTAGCAACTCTTTTTCTTAAACACCTAAAACTGTCGCGATCTAGGGGGTTACCGTATGTCTTCCAACGTTTATGGTATTTTCTTTTTTCATTTACTAATCTTCTGAGTGGCTTTGTATACCAAGGAGGTTTATTATACGACGTACGCAAAGGGCGCTTCGGTACATGGGTGTCTATCAGACGATTAAGAATTTCATAAAATGATATAATACACTCCTCCAAAGGACGTCCAGAAAATAGCAAAACCCAATCAATTCGAGATAACTCGCAATTTATTTCAGCAAAGTTCGAGTCAAAAAAGCAATGTTTAAGAATAGGAGCCGGTTTAAGAGAAGGTGAGTGAAATAATTTTAAATCAATTTGTACGGCTTTATGATGTACCACTTCCTTTACAAAAGGACAGTCACTGGTGAGGACGGTACATATACTGTTGCATAATATAAGGTCTAGTAGCCGCATATTTATATTAAAACTATTATTATATTGTTGTAGGCCTGAAAAGCATAGGAACTCTTGTAGTGACTTCACTATGGAATCAGTACTATCACCAAGATGCATAACATGAGTATCCGTGGAAGACCACTGAGCGTGAGTTACGTTGAAGTCACCCGTAATAAGGAAAATATCATTAGAATGTTCTATCACTTTTTGACTACATATTTCAAAAAAGTTCGCGAGTGTGTCTTTGTACAGTGGCCCATGCGGAATGTAAACACAACAAATATGCAGTGATTTGTATCCGCTGTTATTATATCGAGATAACGGTATAGTTATCCACAAGCAGTCGGAGGAGGAGCGCGGGGGACATGGCCAGTCCTGGCGCACGGGCAGATAGTCGCGATGCACCGCTACGACAACACCGCCGCCTCGCTCCAAGCCGCTCGCCCCTATCGATCGGTCGCACCGATACACTAAATATCTATTATCAAAAAGTTCCCTGTCGTAAAAGTTTGACGTTAGCCAAGACTCGGTAATACAAATGAAATCGTAATTAGACTGTGCAACCTGTGAATAAAATCTTTGTGTTTTTGTCCGAAGTCCTTGTACATTTTGATAATAACCGCTGAGGGTAAAACTAGACATATTGATTAAAAAGAAATATATTAAAATAAGTGTATATACTCGTAAAATTATGATTCGACTTACTAGTGAAGACGTTTTGCGGTACACATAATGCTAAAAGCACAATTATTTTTGAGCGGTAGTGAAAAATGCCTCGAATATGATAATAAATTACATTGTATGTTGTATAAATAAGTTGCAGTGGAAAGTTTTTATTTGAGTTTGGAGTAAATATAGATAAAAGCAAAAAAGCTTCATAGTCGGTGGTTGCAGGTTGATCTTGTAATTTAACGTATACTTGATTCAATTTACATAATGATGTAAGATAATATGACATGAATAACAGATATAGGCATGATAGTAACTTAAGAAAATAATTATTTAGTCACTTAATCTTATCTAAGTCGAGATTCTTGTTAATCAACATAACCTTGGACGTTTCCGTTTATCTTGCAAGAATCTTGCAATCCCGAACCCATAAATAAGCAAGTTTACCATCTTTCTTCAACTGGCGAGCGCGTTTTAGCAACAGCTTGGTGGTCGGGGTTAGATGATCTCCCACGTACAGGTTGATGGCTGGGCCGTCGAGACCCAAAGAGGATGTAGTGATGCCCCTACGCGCCCTTACTGCCGACAGGAGTTGGTCCTTGAAAATACGTCGAGTGAACTTTACGATGATGGCCGGAGTGCTAGATGATATATTATTTTCCTCATTGCTACCTCCATATCGACGCACCCGCTGTATGTAGTCAATGGAATGTTCATCCATTTTAAGTCCTACGACAGCAAATAGTGTTTGTAAGAAATTTAATAAGTTTTCGCCCTTTTTCAATGGCAAACCTGAAATCTCGACATTATTCATTCTGGTATACTGTTCTCGGACGTCATTCTGTTGTTGAAGAGTAGATATAGTGTTCATCGATGTAACTAATTCGGCCTGTAAGTTAGGTATTTCATCGCACTTTTTTTCGAGCGTAGTTAATCTATCCTCTAGGTCTGAAAAACGGTTTTCAAATTCCGTGAATTTCTTATTAATATTATCAATGCCGTTAGTGCACGTTTGAATATCGGACTTGAGGGTATTTATATCTAATTTCATAGTACTAAAATCAGATCGAAAATCTCTTATTTCTTTTAGCACAAGCGCAATACCCTCTTGTGTCCCGCTTGAGGATCCAGGTGAAGGTGCAGTGGCTGGATTAGGCATGCTGCGGCAGGTCAAACACCTCCATGCAGCCTTTTTTTCAGAGCTCATGCGTCGGTAGCCAGCTTCCGTGAGACCCGCACAGGCGTAATGCAGAGACCCGCGACACACAGAGCACAGAACTGCATCAATCACTTCTTCTTTGCACTTGATACAAATCATTTTAACTTTTTAACTGACGTAAAAAAAATATTTAAATTTAAATTGAGAACACTTGTTTACGTAGCGACAGATGACAGATGATGTGGAATTCCGCAACGAGGTCCCGCTATCTCCAAGTTCTCCTTTCCTATACAGCCCGCAACAACCCGCAGTAAGTACGTATGTAGTTTCGAACGCCGCTGTGGCGACACACGCTGTTGCGAATAATTTTTTCACTGCCTCACAGGTTCGAAAGCTCATGGACTCGAATGAAATAGTCGCGTGCCGCGGTGGCGGCCGGCGAAGCGCCGGAACCACTAGTCCAGAAAGTTGAATTTCGATAACGTGACTATATTCGAGCGTATGAGGCAGTGAAAATGTTTTTCAAAACAGCGTCTTTCGCGACTATTTCATTCGAGTCCACGAGCTTTCGAACCTGTGAGGCAGTGGAAAAATAATTCGCAACAGCGTGCATCGCAAGAACGGCATTCGAAACTACATATGTATCCCGATTGAGGGTTCTTGTAAAATATGCGATGTAAAAATATCAATGTCATATAAATAAATAATGTACGCCTAACGTGTTATTCGATTGGTCCCAGTATGGAGTGGTTCAGTTCCCGTAAGAAACATTACAAAACGAACCCGTCAATGGACACGGTGGTCGGGTAATTAATAAATATCAATTTGCTTGTTTATATTGCAGATTCAAAGGGGTTAGAGTCTCCGTTAGAATTCTTCGTCAGATAAATAATAACACTTGACTTCTTTAAGCAGAGCATATAAAAAGTATACCTAATTCTTAAATCGAGGCACAGACCCACAAGATATTTTCGACGTGTTTGGATTACCATTGGTCAACACGAATATACGGCGTTAGCACTTTCGTGAGTGCAAGTGTGAGTTCCAATCGAATGCGCTACTGACCGGACTTGACACACAAATTCAACGAAGATCCGCGTCCTAGACTGTACACGTCCGATTGATAAATTAATAGTTAAACCATTTTATTAATAACAATTTGTAATAGTTAATTATTTATAACAATGGTTGCAAGGAAGCGTGTAGCGAGGAAGCAAGGTATTTTCGCGCGTTGATCACTTCATTCCTGTAGCTAATGGGATAATTTGGTTCCGCATTGCTGGGGCCCGACCCTCCGCTATTGGTGCAGAATGATTGTGTGTATTCAAAAAAGGAATAGCAGACTATGTACAACGTGAAGTATGGCTTTTGGTGATCGAATATACTGTTCTTTTCAATATGAACTTACTGATTGAATAAAGATAATATATGTCAGATACTTCTCATGCAATCGGATGTTATTTATCCTTTAACCATTGTTCATATGCCTTACATATAACATATGTGATTATCTTAGCAAACAGTGATAGCTATTAATTAAATAAGTATCGAGAATAATAGCATTCATAGTTATTACATGGTCTATAATCTCTTCTACCTAAGTACGTATATGAGTTATCATTGAAAGATATTATATGTAATCTGAATCTCGAAAACAGTTCCAAAGATTTTCATGAAATTTTAATATACAGAGGGATTCGGGGGTGAATCGATCTGGCTAGGGTTCATTATTAGAAAACGTCGAAATAAAAGCCCCAGATATTAATGGCAGTGGCAGGTGAGGCCGCCTGTCACTCCAGCAGAAGCAGGCCCTCCCCCCCTAAACCGGGGCAAGACGGGGACACCGTGGTTCCCAAACCCTAAGGGGCCCTCTAGAAACCGGAGATGGCCCAGTGTCAGTCAGGTTGCGAGAAAAAGGCCTATGGGCCCCCCGGAGTCTATAGACCTGAGGCGGCGTGCGGTTTTAGTTGGTTCAAGCCCGACATAGCCACCCTCGCTCGCCGGCGGGGGGGGGGGGGAGCGAGGGGATTTCCGCAATAAAAAAATGAAAAAAGAAAGGTACTAATGAAAACAAATTCAATCTGGACACAGATGCAGCATTATGCATCTTTAGGCCTGTCCTTTTACACGGCTGCGAAGTGTGGCCGTTGCTAGAGCGACACAAGCAAGAGCTGCGTGCGAGTCACGGAGATGAATATGCTGCGGTGGATGTGTGGAGTCACGTGTAAGGATCGCGTGAGGAACTCTCGTATCCGAGGCATGATGACACAGATGATGATTTTTTGCTTTAAAAAGGTTTTTTAGCTTTAAACATGAGTCTTTCAGGTTTTGTTTAATGAATTGCTTGTTTTACGTTTTAAATATGCTCCTACCTTTTAGCTTCCTTTAAGTTTTCTTTTAAATTTTTGAGCTGAGCGAACGAAGCGAGCGATGCTTCTATACCCGCATAGCCGTTTGTTGGTGGCTGAACTCCTCCGTAACCACTCGCGCGATCTTGACCTAATTTTCCACGGTGATAGTGTGGACACTGAGGAGTGTGTCAATCGAGATGGTTCATGTCCGATGTACCATTGAGGAATAAGCACCGAAAAACAGTTTCACGAGCGCAAGGCCTTTTTTTTTTACGTGCGGAAATCCCTTCGGATACCCCCCCGCCGGCCAGCGGGCGTGGTTATGTCGTGTATCGACTAAAACCGCACGGTGCCCTCCCCAAGTGTCCGTTGCCGGGCACCCCGGGTAAGCCCTCGAAAGAATAACCCCAGGGTTGCCGGCGGACTTTGGCCGCCACCGCGGCCTCGCCTGGTGGGGTCGGGTTTTATCCCGCTTCGGTGAGTTGGCAGGCGTGTGTAGGGCACACACGACACGCCTGCGCCACGGCCTGCTTCTGTAAGGACGGCGAGTCGGCCAACTGCCGTCCTCAGGCCCCGATCATGGAGGTCGGTAGTCCCGGGCGTAGATGAGTCTGCGGCGCCCTCACCGCAGACTGCGAAACTCGAATGGCAGGGTTCTCTCCCGCTCCCTCTCCGCCGTCTCTTTCGCGCGCATTACCTGCTCGCAGAAAGAGGCGGCGGCGTGCCACTTGCTCGACCTCGGCTCAACGAGAAAACGTCCACGCCCAGGACCGCAACGAGATCCCGGCGTTGACTCGCCCGCGCAGGGCACGCCACAATCGTGTGGAGCGCCGTGTCTTCGCCAGGATCCTCGCAGTACTGGCACTGCGGCGTTGTCTCCCGGTGGATGCTCCACAGATACTTAACGAAACACCCGTGTCCGGTAACCATCTGGCACATCCGGTAGGAGAGGTCCCCATGGTCCCTCTCCAACCACTCCTTCATGATCGGTCTCACCGACGCAATGGTGGATTCCCCCCACCTTGGGTGCTCAAGTCGCACCCTCCATGTCTCCATGAGTTTCCGGTGGAGCTGGGACCGCTGAGCCCGGATTTCTCGGGGTTCCGGCCTATGGCCCCGCTCCAGCGCCTCCTTGCGCCACTGATACAGCAGCGCAAGGGCTCTCGCTTCCAGGTCCCATGGAGGGGTCCCGGCCAGGATACATGCCGCCTCGACGGAGATCGTGCGATACCCCCTGATGACTCTGGTCATCGCCTTTAACGGGCTGTTCAGAACAGCCACGTTGCGGGCCGCCAGAGTCTCCGCCCATACGGGGGCCCCGTATAGGGCCATGCTTCGCACGATCCCCAGGTACAGTCTCCTAGTAGGGGCGTTGGGTCCCTTAACGTTGGGCATCAGCCGCGATAACGCGGTCGCAGCCCCCCTCAGTTTCGGGACCAGACTTCGGAGATGAGGTCCGAAGTCCCATCGGCTATCGAGTACGAGCCCAAGGTACTTCATCGTGGGCTCGATGCCGATGCTCACGCCCCCTACGGTTACGCTGGTTACCGCCGGTGGCCCTCTCCGAGGCCCGTGAAAACACATAGCCTCGGATTTGTGGAGAGCCACCTCGAGTCCCACCCGCCGTATTCGACCCACGACTTGAGCAACCCCTGCCGTGGCCTTTAGTGCCGCGCTTCAGTGCGTTGCTCCCCGCGCCATAACGAGGGTGTCGTCAGCATAACATGTTATGCTGACACCCTCGAGCAACGAACCGCGCAGCACCCAGTCGTATCCGATGTTCCACAGGAGTGGCCCTAAGACCGACCCCTGCGGAACACGAACGCAAGGCATTAGCTAAGCGACCGTAGTATTTTCAAGTAAGAGTCCGCTCGCTCAGCTCAATTTATTTCAGTCGCACCCTGCATTCCTAGTATATGAATGAATGCTAATGCAAGATAGCGTAATTTTCACAAAAATATATTTGCTTCGATAGTTTTGTCAACAAAATTATAGTAACTATGGATATTATGTACAGTGTATCAATAGGATCCAAATAAAAAAGAGCGCTGTAGCATTTCTGCCCGTGAAACTATTAAACTACGATATTCTAAAGAGTTAAGAGTTTATGTCCTTTCTAAATTAAATTTATGCTATATATTCTGTCTATTACGTCTACCGAACAAATGAAGTCCTGTCGGTAGAACAAAGGTAAACATCATTTAATTTCGTTTCCAAAGTCAAAGTTTAGATCAATTTGCAAAGTTGTCATAATCGAATTTGTGTTCATGTTCTTTTATAATTGTGTCATTAAGTTAATTTTGCTGTTATCTCTTATGGTTTATTGATGTCGTTATTATGGAATATAAGTTTTGTTTTGTTTTGATTGGCATTGGTACGATTAATTTATTTTTTTTATATTACGCCAACCGTTAAAGCGTGGGTTAGTGACCAGGCCAATGCAATTACGACATCAAAAACATATATGCGACAAAAAGGTAATATAATTAATATGGCATATTTCAAACCCAGTTATTTTCTTTTTGTATTTACTTTGCGGCCTATTTTCTTCCTTGACAAGAATTTAATGACGCAATCAACTTTTCTAAGAATAATTAAGTCCGACCTTCGCAATTGTGAGAGCAAGGATTATGTTAACACGAACGAAGCAATAAAATTGCTGAGACCGATATTCTTAGCAATCCATGGATTCTCCGTGCGGGTGCCGGGTCCATCGCGTTGCTGATTTGGGAACTCGGGACAGTGCCTGGGACTTGCGACCTAAGTGTAGGTTTAGAAGGGGCCCCTTTTGTTGATGTACATCAACACTCACCTTCACTACCCAAGTTCCCCTCCCTGCCTAACCAAATTTGATACGAACCTACTAGTGCCGCTTTAGACATTCGTCCTAGTAATGAGCTTATTGTAGCTCTCGATAGGCCTAGATCTTTAAGTAGGTTATAGAGAGATTTTGCTGGTATACCTCTCGCTCCCACTTCCACTGCATACAAATTAACCACGTAACCGTTTTTGATTAATTTGTTTGTGAGATCAAAGTATTTATTTTTCTTTATTGTGTGGTCCTTCGGTATATTTGTTTCCCACGGTACAGTAAGTTCAACAAGAACCACATGTTTTAACCTCTTAGAATATAGGAATATGTCAGGTCTAGATGACGAAACCCCAACATCCTCCGGAATTTTATAGTGCTTTTTATACTTGTCGATTAGGAGAGTCCAATCTGGGGTAGTATCTAAGATTGAATAAGGTTTGTTCCTGGATGTTATGGATGAACGTTCAGACACAAAGTTGATATGACGTCTGTTAGTAGTAAATCCTTTTTGGGCTCTAGCTACTGCCAGACTCATTGCTTCACGTATGATGATAAGCACCTTATCGTGGCGGCGTGAGTAATGGCCTCTATCGAGAAGCACCCTACATCCTACTAATATGTGTCTAGCCGTCCCTATTGCCTCACCACAAGTATAACACTGTTTTTCTGTGGCCTTCCCCCACCTTACCAGATTACTCTGGTCTGGGAGGCTCAACTGAAAGGCGTTAAGATAAAATTTTAACAGGGCCGGCGACCAGGGGTGTGTGTTGGGTAACCTCCTCAAGTGTCGCTCCGATTCCGATCCCGCTGCAGTCCGGGGGGAACGTAATCGGAGCGGCCGGTACACCCTGGGCGGCGGTCAATGGCTTCCCCTTCACCCCTTCATACGGTTGGCATTGATCGTCGGCCAATACCCAACGTGGCGGGAACACATCGCTCTCCGTACTTCTCTGCTTTCAGAGGAGACAGGATGAGCGATGCTGTTAGTAGTGAGATGGCCCAGGGTCAGCCGGGGTGCGAGGGATATGCTCTATGGGTAACCTTACACCCCGGCGTCTGAAGACCCGAGACGGCGTGCGGTTTTAGTCGGTGCAAGCCCGACATAACCGCCCCCGCTGGCCGGCGGGGGGGTATCCGAAGGGATTTCCGCACGATAAAAAAAAAAAAAAAAAGGGCCGGCGACCAATCATAGATCAAGGTGCGCCACTTTAAGGCCATCGGTATGCAGAACTCTCCCATTGTCAACCATTCATTTTGGATTTCCAAATTCATCGCGTGCACTATTTTTCTGAAAATATTGTAATTTTTTACTAATGAATAAAAAATCTTAATGTTTATAATGGTAAAACTTAACATTCAGTACCTGTCTAGGGGGAATACTCTCCCAATTGAGGAACATAGATCTCTCCTGGTCAGCTTTAATTTTTGTCTTCATACATCTAAGGAGGTTGGTGACTGCTTATTTTTAAACATTGTTTATGTTACTTCGCCTCAATAAATAAATTAAAATTTTAAAGCATTTAGTATGCTATCTTTTGAAGTCAACATCCAGGACGGGATTTTTCAATTAGAATTCAGAGTTTTATGAAAATTGTTTCGGTTTTTTTCTAACTGCAAATGCTTTAGTTCCATTTTCTACTATAATTTTTGTCTGTAATATTTTGTTCAAAATTAATCTAATAGTAAATCATAAGATTAGAGATATCATTTTCCATATGCTAAACGTTCTGAATTTCAGGAAATTTTTAGTTTTTTCTACTTGAGATTGGTTGGATTGTATATTTAGTGTAAGAGGGCTCATAATATCTCATAAGCAGTAGCTTCCAAATACTAAAACGTTATTTCGCAAAAGAATAATAATTATCGTCCAAAACAGTTAAATGAAAACAATAAAGAGTCTGGAAAAAAGTTTTTACTATAGGTGTTGGTTTATTACTAAATTACGGATAGGCGACCATTGACGACTTGGATAATGATATAATAACACTCGTCTTAGGTATACTCTATAAAAACTAGCATAACATGTACAACCGGGAACAGGCAGTGTAAATAATGACCAATTTGCAGTTTGCAGCCAACGATAATCACGCAATTATTTTGTAATCATCGCAATCGCAATTTCTACGAATATGGCAAGATATATAACTCACGCTTTCAAGAACACAGATTTATTCGTATTTCTTCAAAGGAAGGTACATTACTGAAGAATAATCAAGTCCGAGGACATCCTTTATAAGGGCTGTTTTCATTTACAGGTAGACTTTCTTTGAATCCAGGTTTAATAGAAAATGTATAATAAAAAAACCGTCAGTATATCCCTAAAGACCAGTGTTTTATTCAACAACAAAACGTCAGTAATTTCTTTCATCCTACGTATTAACGGGTGGTTAACCTATTCTCGTCAATCGAGAACTTTAGCCCCAAAATATATAATACTGTGGAGTTAGTTTTAATAAAGTTATATTCGTTTTTTCTGGAAAAAGCTAACTGGAGTGCTGAGGCTCCTCGTGCATTCACAGACAGGCTTACCTATGAGCTGGTCTAACATATGACGGCGTGCAGCAGCCTGATTGAACGACAGCTCGCCTATTACACGCAGCCAGAAAGAGTGCAGTGGATACAAAACTATAATAACTTATTATTAGTTCTGTCGTAGCGGATGTATACGATCTACTCAAGAATGATTGTTCCATTTTTTCCTATTATACTCCCCATTATAACTCATATGTTTAACAACTCTCTATACTCTGGTACCTTTCCTGACTCCTGGAAACCAGCATATATCATTCCATTGTCCGAATCCTTCAATCCTTCCACAGTGTCTGATTTCCATTCTTCCGTTTCAATCAAAAGTTCTTGAGCATATTGTTCATCGACAGTTATCCTTCTATCTGTCTTCCTCTAGTCTTCTCAGCTCTTTCTAGTCTGGATTTCGCACCGGACATAGCACAGTTACAGCTCTCATTAAAGTGACTAATTAATAGACAAAGTAATTTTAGTAGCGCTTTTAACTCTGTCGATTTTGACGTAATGCTTGGTATACTGAAATCTATCAATCTTTCCTCTAGCTATATCTGGGTTTAATTCCTATCTTTCCAGAATCAGGCGTCCTGCGACTGCTGTGGACTCGTTGAAGGTGTACCTCAGGGTGGCGTTCTTTCTTCTCTTTTATTTTCCAACTGCAACTTTCGTCTCTTTGCCTGATGACCGCATCTGTAACATCATTTTATTGTAGCAGATGCTCCATCCGCAATATCTGCCATGAATCTCGACCTAGATTGGATAAGCCAAATCGTTCGGAGTATGCATCAACCCCTCCAAATCACAGGCAATAATCATTGATCACAGTAATTACATGCGCAGCAAACTTGATCTGACCACGCTGGCCCCTGTTCTTTTGAACGGCACTTCGATACCCTACTCAAATACCACCAAGGATTTGGGAGTACTCATTGAAGCCAACCTGTCCAAGAGTGCCCACATTAGCGAAGTTAACAATGAGGTTCATTATACCTTTCACTTCCTGAAATAGCTTCAGAGCTTGTTACCCTTAAATAAAAAGTCTTATCCAACCCATTATTGACTAAGCCTACGCTTGCTACTTAGATGCCCCTGAGGAGCTCTTAGATAAAATAGAGAGATTGCAAATCTTGTGCATACGCTTCATATTTAATCTCAGAAAGTACGATCACGTCTCACATTTTCGCAACGAACTCCAAATTAGTCTTACCCAAAGTCTTATTCAACCCATTATTGAATACGCTTACGCCTGCTATTTAGATGCCACTGAGGAGCTCTTAGATAAAATAGAGAGATTGCAAATCTTTTGCATACGCTTCATATCTAATCTCAGAAAGTACGATCACGTCTCACATTTTCGCAACGAACTCAAGTGTGTAATGTATATATTTTTGTAATTTTATGTATGCATGTGTCTGTAAACACTATTCCATCTCGCGTTCATACATACGTCTATACACCCTTTTCTTGTGTTTTACAATCTCCTCTAGCGGGTCTCCTGGAAAAAAAATCTTAAAGAAATAAACAGTACCATTGCACTATTCTTTCACCAATCCATTCTATGTAATGTTATTATTGTGTGTGTGCATAAATTTAAAAGAATAAATAAATTTGTCTTTTTATACCTATGATGGCAATGAAAAAATGTAGAAACAAACTGAATTAACATAATATAAATTTAACTGAAGCATTAAAACTAATTGGGATCTAACGTGTTCTAGTGTGTGCTCGTGTTATCGCGAATTACGGTCGAAATATTGCATAATAAACTAGATGCATATTAATGGATTGAGTTCCAGAACATAAGTAACATTTTCTTCCAACTATGCTTTAATTTCATCACAATCACACTAAAAATTCAGTACAAAGCGAGTCTTTAATGGTCTAGAGCAATAAAAATGTATGAAATTTCATATTTGCACAGTTTTTTTTTAATCGCACCAAAAGGTGCCAATTTCAATGGATTAGCTCTATTCAGCCAGCAATACTTTTTTTTTACGTACGTATTATTCGTTCCAAATTGTTGTTCCAAATTTAAAAAATGATTGCTGCGAACTCTGATTTAAAAATGAAAGAAATTAAAAAAGAAAACAAAAAAAAAACAAAAAACACCAAAAAAAAAACAAAAAAAAACAAAAAAAAAACCAACAAAACTCTTAACCTCACGTTTAATAATTGCTCAAGCATAACTTTTAATTTCAGTAATTAAACTTCTATTTTAACTGTTTGATATGAGTTTCTTTTATGTACTATTCCTATAGGTAATACTTGAAAGAAAAGCAGATTATGCACCTCGCCTTAAGTAATTTATATTGCCCTCGTGCCTGTAAGATTAGAGCCCTCGCTGACGCTCGGGCTCTAAATCAGGCACTCGGTGCAATAATAAATTACTTTATGCTCGATGCAATAATCCACTATTATTACGCAAGTGACGAAATTTTTCAATCAAGACGGTATGACAGTTATTTAAATATGCTTTTATTTTTAGTTATTCAGGAATATTTACCTCCCGACGCAAAAAGTGGGATGTTTTCAGTTTAACATGTGTTGATACACATGTCAGTATGTGGCTCCTAAATAAATGAGCCAATTTTGATGTAGTAATTTCTGTTTGAAAGCAGATGTGATCGAGATAGTTCTTAGCTACAATTTATGTTGATGCTGGGGTTCATCTTGGGGTTACTTAATTTTTTTTTTGTACTGCTGTTTCACGGTCGACTCGGCCAATCTCCGCAACATAAAGTGATAATTCTTAATTCCATAGTCAGACCAGTTTTCTGAATGTTTCAGGGTAGTGGCTGTGAGGTGTTATTGTACGTAGAATATTTTAAATACCATGTGTGTTATTCTGCTTGCAAATCTGTAATACAACATATCCTAAAGGCGAAACCACACCTCGTTAAGTGTTATTTGTTACCTATGTGGCTAGGCTGTATTCACCCAGTGTGGTGTGGTTGCGCCTTAATATGTTTCAAGAAGATTTTACCTCCTGGAATTAGTTGACAATTCATCATTATACTTTTTACACAAAATATGAAATTTAAGCGAAGTCAAACGCAATTATTTTAATTAGGTAAAAGTACAACGAGTACAACGAAGAGAAAATGTAATAAGTAGGTATTTCCCAAATATTTAGCCCTTTTAATTTTTCTTTTTTATAGAAAAGACCACCCTTTACTTTGAGCACGAGAAATTCTATAATAACACAATTAAAGCGGCGCCGCGGAGCGTCGTGAGAAACCCCGAAATAGATTATATTTTTATACAAATTTTGTCGTAATTATAATTGTTATTTTTTGAAAAAGAATAAAAGAGACTGACGTATAATGACTTTTTTAACATGCGCCAGAGTTTCATCTGTCAGTCAGCAGGTTTACTGGCTTGCAGGTTGGCTTAGTCCCGTAGATCCTGATAGGGCCCCGTACTCCCCAGGTTCAACCCCCACATTTGACAGGAATGTATGGAAGAAAATGATACGTTGCGCTAATCACAAATAAATTAGGACATTAAGCAAAATGTATGATGAGGATTCACAAAAAATATATTCCAAATAATTGATAAACCTTTTATGTTACTATTTTTATACTATGTTATTATTAAAAAACATAATATAAAAATAGTAATTATGTAGTATGTATTAAATCTAAAGTTCAGTATTATTTTAGTATCGTATTACTAATTAAATATCAGTTTTGCCGAATAATAAAATTGTAACTTATGTTATTGTATATTTTCGCCAAAGACCCTTTTAAATAAGTATTCTGTGAAGGGCTTCAGGTTATTTTGGTATTAATAACAACAGAAACGTAGCTTTGTGTTCTTACTCAATATAATTACGTCTACGTCTAATCTTAAGAAATTTTAGTATAAAGAAGTATTTCGTGAATCCATAACCAAATAGATTTAGACAAGTGGCCGCTAACATTGTCCAGGGTACACTTTGAAGAGGTGTTTCAGACAAGCACCATTGCAATCATCATCCAAGCGTCAATCCCGGTTAAATCTATAGCTTGTACATTGGAACCCGAAAGCCGATCTCCGGCACCATTATTTTAAGTTTATTTTGGTTTTTACGGGAGCGACCAACGTCTGACCCCCTAACGCCGAGAGGGAGGTCGTCAGTCGACAGGTTTTGCAATTGACGTTGGCTCGAGCCCCGAAGAACGAAGATCATGGTGGCCCACACACCCAAAGTTGTATCTACCCTTATTAGGTAAAAAACAATCTTATTACACAATCCCATCGGAAGCAATAAATATTCATACGTTTTTCTATTTAATTCCATCACTGTAAACACAATCATTGTAACTTTACAACTGTTTTATTTTATCGCATTCTTTTCTCGTGGCTCAACAATTGCACTGCAAATACGGCACTCACGGGGAATATCGCACCTGACGCTTTAACTTTGTAACCTAGATGACAATTTGTTTTTATATCTTTGATGCCAATTTCTGAAGGACCTTTTGTAAAGGTTTTCTAAGAGACCAAGGATAAATGTAATAAGTAAATGACGCTGGGTGGGGTGTTGTGGGCCCCACCAAGGCCTTCGGGGCCAAGCCAATCTCACATGCAAACCGGTACTTACCTGCCGATTAACGGACGAGGCTCTGGCGCTGGCTTCCTCTCGGTGTTGGGAGGTCAGATGGTAGTTGCTCCCATAAAAGTCATATAAGATAAATAAAAAAGGAGTAAGCGGATACCGGGATTCGAGGTAAAAGCCTGGGACGCAACCGTTAACAATGCTGACATGATGCTGAATGGAAAAATGGGCTACCGGTCTAGATCAGTAGTATTATACTATAAAAATTTTAAGTTGAGTCTCACTCAAACGAGAAAACTAACTTCGAGAAGTTCTTTGTATGCATTATAGTTCGGAATAAGGTCCATACTACACATTTAACCACTTCAAATATTTGAAAATCAAATATTGAAAATTTCAAAAGTTTACTGCGTGCGGAGCAGCACCTAACAGTTCATGGTATGTCACCTTGATTACCGTGTATGCTACAATAGCTCGTGTGAGTAGCAGCCCTTATGTTCCATTCAGACTCAACAGTTTTCTTTCATACAAAAAAAACCACAAAACTGCTTTTTCTCACGCGTGGTCCTACTAGTACCATTCATAAGTTGATATAACATAAAGTGAGGTATTATACCAGAGGCATTAAAATTTATTTTTTTAATTTACTTATGTTAAGTTTTTACCAGTATGGAGCTCGATTTTCTACCCACTGTGCATCGCTCGGTTGACTTCAACCGATTGAACTTATATAGCTTTTAACCGTTAATAGTGAACCGTATTTTTTTGTGTATGAAGCCACAGCTCATCATCATCATCTTCAGAGGCTAACCTGACCTGCTGATTGACGGACAAGACTCTGGTGTAGACTTTTCCTCGTGATTGGAATGTCGAACGGCAGTCGCTTTCGTAAAAGAAAAAGAAAACAAATCACGGGAAGGAGGAGTAACCGGACCTTGGGCTCCAAACTACAAGGATGCAACCGGGATTGGCGGAATTGAAGAAGGAAATCTGATGCACCGTATGCTAATCCACCACCTTCGTGGTATAAAAAATGTACCCAAGAAACAATAGTGTCAATCACTTCATATTTTTACCTTTAAACAAGCAATTCTGGTGGGGGCAATATATATATATATATTTTACGTTCCTAAACGAAGTACAAAAAAAAAACAAAATTAGCGTTGACAGATCTATCTATCTGTCACTGGGTTGTCTTGAGAAAAAAGTCTCGTTTTGGTTAAAATAAGTTTTGTTCGAATAAAGTATAATCCGTGAAAATCATATTTGGCTCGCGTTGATTATATTTTGGAATTATTAACGTATTCAGTTGGGAGTTGTTCGACCGAATTACATATTTGATGTGAAGGGCTCCATTGTTCGCCGCGCTGTGTTTATCTGTCTCCACAAAACATCATACACCTTACACTTCAGGTTCACAGACAGGTAAAAGCGTTTTGTTTCGGGCGCCTTCTAAGTAAATGGTAAGTGAAACCTATTTCATTAACAATAATTTGCTCTGTGAACCGCAGACTGCTCATTCCCCATTGTAGCCAGGAGGGCCAACTTCCACTGCGCACTATACCTCCTGGCCCGGAAATGAACAATATATATACATATATATATATACCCGGAACCCTATATTATGTAAATAGGGTTCCGGGGGCTGTATGTGCCTATATGTATATATATATATATATCGATAGATATAGATCGGCGATAAATCGATCTAGCTAGGTTTCATTTCTAGAAAAGCTCGGTCACCCTAATATTAAGTACTTATTCAATTAAGAAAATATCACGTGAATGCTACTCTACTATTCAATTAATAAACTTTCACTCAACGTTACGTTTCGTTTGTCAAACAAGTCCTTTTCTGAAAAAAGTTCTTTAAGAAAACACAGAGTTCGCTTCCTGATCCGATCTTACTAACCGTGAATCTATCCTCTCCAACGACAAAATCCTTAAGTTTATCCCTGTCGGCTTTAGCTAAACTTCATTTATTTTTAATTCAGAAAACCAGTCCTCTCGGCATGTTACCTCGGAAGCTAACGGAATAAGCTGAATTTTTGTATATACCTTTATTTTACTTTTTTTTTTAAATTTAGCCTTAAAAAAATAATTAAGTATTAAGTTAAGTTGTAAGTTAACGAAGGAAAAACAAAATAAATTAAAATAGCATATTATAATTCAAATACAGAAATGCCTGTATTGTTAATGGTTACGTCAACCATTTTTATGTTTGTGATTAAATAAAACTTATTGCCATTGCGACCAAAACATTCAAAACAACACCACAATCGTTCATTGACAAAAATACGTGTTGACACGAAAGGTTTTGTAACCTGTCTACACCTAGTTTTATAAACTTAACCTGAATATAAGTAAACAAAATAAATTTAATGAAGGTTTCTACCAGGTATTGAATTAGAACATCATCATCACCACAGCTATATGTCCCTATTGCATCCTTCGTTGAATCTTTCTAACAGAGAGATTGGGATTGAGAACCATTATACCTTTACTACCAGCCAAATGCATTATCTTAGTTTTAGAATTAATAAGAATGCTTGTCCTATGCTGCCCTATAATTGAAAAATAATTATATTTAATTTATCACTAATTTAACACGTATTCATAATAAATGTTATACTAAATAATAATATAACACGTATTGATGTTATTCATTATACTTATATGACACCGCACTGCAGGTAAAATAAAAACGCTCTCTTTGTGCAAGGGTGTACTCGTAGTATGAATTTACAGCTAAATTCAAACCGTAAAAAGCAATGGGCCCAGGAGGAATAGGCTTCCGGTGCCATTAATGGAACAAAATAATGGAAAAATCAGAAACTCCCCTAATACTTACAGGTAGGGAAGGTGTCTACGTTACATTTGAAGCCATGATAGCATTACATAAAGTATACAAATAAGCAAGGGTTAAACCATATCTTTCGGTGAGTAAGGCTACATGCCCCAGTAATTTAATTTTCATAGAGTATTCCTCCACTCGCTCTTAAGGGAGATGAGCGACAGGTCATTTACGTTTCAGTGCGCAGTACGTTTTAGTGCGGTGGTTTAAACGGACTGTATGCGAATGAGTGGGTATTTTTTATATATAACCTGTACCGGAATAAAGGCAGTTCAATTAGAATATTAAATTATAAAACTAAAATAAATCTGCAGTAATTTATTTTATAAGAGAGTAATCCTGGCTAAACGTAAAATCAGTAACTACAAATTTGGTTGTGCGTTTAAGTGGGCTTAATTCCTTTCAAAATTTCCTTTAATGAAAGATTTTATTAATTTGTTATGTTATGGAATTTCTTTTTCTATATTTAGATTGAAATGGAATCATTGGCATTTTCATATTATATATATTCATAAATTTTAAAGCAAATGCTAATTCTTTTAATTTAAATTTACACAAAATATTAACATATAAAAATAATGATACATAGAAACATGTTCAACAGCCAATTCTGAAAAACTATCGTCAGGTATTGCGTTTATTTTGCGGATGCTGCGTGCGAATCGCCGCACAATCTCTTTCGAGGCGGTGAGTCTCTTTGCTGGATCTCCACCATGGGATCTGGAGGCGAGAGCGTTCTCGCAACTATATTGGTGGCGAAAGGTGGCGCGGGAGCAGGGACGGGACCCTGAGCCTCGAGGAATCACGGCCGTGCAATCCCAGCTCGACCGGGTCATCATGGTGAAGTACAAAGAATGACTTGGGGGACCAAGCGCAGGGCACGCCGTAGTAGCGGCGGTAAAACCCATCATGGAGGACTGGCTAGAGAGGCAACACAGGAGAAGCACGGGGACCACCTGTGTCGGGTCAGGAAGGAGCCAACGTCTGAGTGTCATCACTGTGATGCAGGTGAGGACTCAGGGCTGCACACGCTGGCGGAGTGCCCGGCGTGGAAGGTGCCGAGGCAGGCCCTCGTAGCAGCCCTCGGAGTGGGAGTCCTCTCGCTCGGCATCCTGCTCACAGCGATGGTGCGGAACGCAAGTGCGTGGGCTACCGCTACCTCTTTCTGCGACCAAGTAATGCTCGAGAAGGAGGCGGCCGAGCGGGTGCGGGAGAGACTCAGGTCTCCCGAACCGCAGAGGAGGTCGCTCAACGACCGCCTGTCACCCTAGCAGAAGCAGGCCGAGGCGGTGGCGCGTTGCGCGCCCCCCTCCTTTCCGGGGGCAACACCCAGGCCATCTCGAAGCCGGAGATCGCCTGGGTCAGGTGAAGATGGCGTGGGTCCCTGGTGCGAGGGAAATGCTTCTTGGAGCACCTTACACCCCGGCGTCTGAAGACCCGAGACGGCGTGCGGTTTTAGTCAGTTCGCGCCCGACATAACCTCCCCGCTGGCCGGCGGGAGAGTATCCGAGGGGATTTCCGCACAAACTAAAAAAAGAGTATTGCGTTTCTTCTATTACAGGTTGTATATCTATATTATTCTATAAAAAGAACATAAAAATAAGAAAGTTTTTAATTTCAATGAGTCTATCTCTGTAACGCAAAGCGACAAACTGACAGCACAATCATTCATGCGTTGCGAATTTGAAAATCTTCTTTTGAACTACAGAGATTAAGATGGTTTATTAAAAAACGCGTAGCGCAAATTTCAAAAAGACATGAAAGACATTTAGAAGCTGTTTTCGGTAGCATTAATGGAAACTCACTCATTATCTCGTTTAACTTATTCAAGTATTTAGATATTTTATGTCGAAGCAGCTTACTACGGGTATTTATGTTCTGTTCTGTAAATAAGAGGTCTATCAATAAAATGTTACCATTTATCCATTACTTCTATAATGTCAACGAAAATTTGGAAACTGTTTTTTTTTTCACACAATTTAACGTACGCAGAACCAGTATAATTATAATTTATAAAAAATACAGTCCAACTGTATTATTGCAAATTCGGAAGAAGTCATTTTTTTTATATGCACCTACAACAAGGAGCCCCGGATGACATCGCAGTACACAAAGATACGGCCGGGCATTGTTTTTAAAAATGTACGTTTTATTAAAAATGTGCGATCTTTCTTTTTCTGTTGACAACATTTCGATATTTTAACGTTAGGCGGCGAGTCTCCTTGCCGGAACTCCGCCATGGGACCTGGAGGCGCGGGAGCAGGGACGGAACCCCGAGCCTCGTGAAATTGAGGCCGTGCAGTCCCAGCTCCGCCAGGCCATCGTGGTGGAGTGGAAGGAACGACTTGGGCGACCAAGCGCAGGGCACGCCGCAATAGCGGCGGTAAGGCCCATCATGGAGGATTGGCTAGAGAGGGAACACGGAAGCCTCTCGTACCGCCTGACGCAGGTGATCTCCGGGAAGGGGTGCTTCGGGGACCACCTGCATCGGATCAGGAAGGAGCCAACGCCTGAGTGTCATCACTGCGACGTGAGCGAGGACTCAGGGCTGCACACGCTGGCGGACTGGCGTGACCTCGTGGCAGCCATCGGGGTGGGAGTCCTCTCGCTCGGCAGCATGATTGCGCAATGGTGCAGAGCGCGAGCGCGTGGGCCGCCGCCACCTCCTTCAGCGAGCATGTAATGCTCGCGAAGAAGATGGCGGAGCGCGCCCGGGAGATATTTAAAACTCTACCGGCCCGCCGAGCCCGCAACTTGCTCGCCGCGCGTCGCAGGCGACTCAGGCGCCGGAGGTCGCTTAACGACCTCCGTCCTCCATGAGCGCAGGCCTGGGGGTGGCAGGTGAGGCCGCCTGTCACCCCAGCAGAAGCAGGCCGGGACGGTGGGGCGACTAGCGCCCCTCCCCCAAACCGGGGCAAGACGGGGACACTGTGGTTCCCAAACCCGAGGGGGCCATTTCGAAACCGGAGATGGCCCAGGGTCAGTCGGGGTGCGAGGGATATGCTCTATGAGCAACCTTACAGCTTAGTGTCTGTGCGCCGCAAGTCTGTAGACCCGAGACGGCGTGCGGTTTTTTAGTCGGTTCAAGCCCGACATAACCGCCCCCGCTTGCCGGCGGGGGGGTATCCGAAGGGATTTCCGCACGAAAAAAAAAATGTAGTCTTTCATTAGTAAGCTTCGGTAACTTCAATTTTATTCTTTCAAACGAAATTTTTCGAGAATTTTTAACTCACTGTAATGCCCAAATAACTCAGAATACTTACAGCTCAATAATTTATCTTTTGTGGAAATTCAATCTGCA
Source organism: Cybosia mesomella (assembly GCA_946251805.1). Taxonomy (NCBI): domain Eukaryota; kingdom Metazoa; phylum Arthropoda; class Insecta; order Lepidoptera; family Erebidae; genus Cybosia; species Cybosia mesomella. The sequence goes on from OX276406.1 coordinate 11,648,577, forward strand.
ACTATTATTTAAAGCGTCGGTAGCTAAGTGGTTAAGGAATCGGCCTTACGTTCGAGAGTTCCCGGGTTCGAATCCTGATCACTATACTACCGACGTGAACCCACTCCTAACACAAGCAATTTAGCTTAGGGGAAATATTAGTAATTTCAATTACTAATTAAATTTCATTCGACACAGGCAAATAACTACTTACTGAAAATGACCACTAAAACATAAACATAAAATATAGTATCTTATTCACCTCTACACAAATACTCTATCAGTTCTTTATATCACTCTTGGAAGAAGATTAAGATAAATTATCTATTTGAGCCAAGATAATGTTGTATTCCTTTTTGCACTTTATGTCGCACTAGTGAAGTTTGTATCGAAGCACACTATCACATTGCTGGATGGAAAATACTACGCCTACATACAACAGTAGATTTTACAGAGTTTAAAAAATGTGTCTAATAAAACACTAACTTCCTTTGCGTGAATTCACTCACTCGTCTACGTCTTCATTCAATTTCGCTTTTTTTCACAAAAACTTTCAATATAGGTACTGATTTTCTTTTTAGACTTTATGCAAGTATAAATTACATCTTCCTCTTTATGGAGAATACTTTCATTGTTACTATGTAGGCTTTGGGTCCGTCAATTAGTGAAATACTGAAATGGGAATTGTATGTCATTAAATAGAATCTATAACCGCAGGTTACTTATTATTTATTTTATCCGATTGAGTAAAACAGTTGCAACATAATTAAAACTACTTCATAATATATGCTTCGTTATGCAATCTTTGCTTTAGTCCTACTATAAAACTGTAAAGATTGATCTTTACAGTGTGAGTATATTAAACATGCGTTCACTGCGTGGTAGGTCTCGTTCAATTTCAGATAAACAAACTAATGTGTAATTTTCCGACACATTGAAGCCTCATCAAAGACTGTCACGCCGTCTTCAGCTGATCCATTACTTAGGCGCACCACTCACTGAAATAAGATTTTTATATTACGTAATAATTCATGTTGTTTTGTTTGTAACCTTTTGAAGACTTTTGTTGCATCGTGTATTGACAAAATACATGGACAATCTATCCTAGATAGTCGTATTACATAATATATGGGTGATCGAGCTTTACTCGGTTTTTTTTTCAACGTTTTCTAAAAATTAAATAACTAAATTTCGCGATACTCGTGGGAGCCGTTTCCGAGATTAAGGTGATATATATATATATAGAAGAATTGCTCGTTTGAAGGTTTAAGATTGTATATCCATACAATTCCAGTGAAGTTGCCCTTGTCTTCACCGGTATTAGTAGAATAGTGATGTTTATATTATAATACGAACCCCTTGAGCATTATGCCAAAGTCAACCACTAATTCCCTCATTTTTACTAAGTTATGGGCAATTAGAAGTTTAGAAGCAAGAAAATACCAATGATGGTATTACCCAACCCCTTCATATCCAAAAGGTTGAACACGTCTGCCAGAGCAATAGTGAAGAGCTTCAGAAATAATAAATTGTGTGTTTATAAGTATATTATATGGTGAACACATTTTTGAATAGATCAATAACTGACTTGTAATTTAGAGAAATTAGAAATACAAACGGTGTGAGTAACTACTGCTAAGTAACAATAGTCACTAATTCAGGTTTATTTTGAAGCGTTGAAAGAGCTATTGCTGAATATTTAATGAGAATCACAGAGGACAATATCGTGAAAACATTACCATATCTCGGATCTCAGATATCGCCGTATGGTAATTATCGCAACCGTGAAGACATTTAAGAAAAATAGAAGAGCAGTTAAATTTATTCGATGTACAATAAATAATCTGATCAAATCACAATAAACACATCGCATTGTATTTCCTGAATAAAAATAAAAGTGTTATCTTTCAAATTCGATTCTCGTTAAGGTATGTAATAAATATGTGTGGAGACATTAAAAAAATGTGGCCCATTTTTAGACAAAACAATATTGTCTTAAAACCATTGCTAAACCTAGAGCAGGCAATGTTAAAATCAAACTAAACTAAAACTTCTGTTGCGTGAGCTGTGAGCCGCGCCTTATAAGGGTAGCATTTCTTATATGAAGCCTTATGTAGACCACAATTCCTATTATGATACGTAGGTGCAAATAGATCTACCTCATGGATTTTTACTTATATGATTAATTAACAAGATGTGATATATTTAAGTTGTGTAAAATTCCTATTTTTTATAAGAGCCTCTCATTTAACGTTTTCATGTAATCATCGTAAACTGTTTTTACGTATCTATTCTATGACGATCCATCATACTGGTATAGTATTTAAATTTAATTTAAGCGTCGGTAGCTTAGTGGTTAAGGAGTCGACCTTACGATCGAGAGGTCCCGGGTTCGAATCCTGGCCATTACACTACCGACGTGAACCCACTCCTAACACAAGCAATTTAGCTTAGCTGGAGGGGTTAGGGGGAATATTAGTAATTTCGGTTGCTAATATACTTTTAAAAAAAAAAAAAAAATGAATGAAATAAATAAACAGTCATGCCTTTCAGAACAGCCAAGTGCACGCTCCAAGGAAATCTCTTTCTATAACCCTATCGTAAGGATGTGTCGCACATATAACGAAGTAAATCGGGTCAATGATGTGGATGTATTTAATGGTAAATTCTCCCAGTACAAGAAGATCATAACGCATATAATAAATGCACAATGTTCGTAGTGTTTGTTTTTTTTCTAATTAATTTACAAATGTAGTTTTAATGTTGGATATTTTTGTATTTGCATAGTGTTTTAATTATTTGAACAAGGCAAATAGTTGTTTTTGCCTATGTTTTAACTTTATCACGTTGTTTATGCTATATTTGGATTACTGTCTAGATTTAATAAGTAACTATTTTCAAATATTCTCATGCAACGGCAGTAATCTGTAAGCGTACCTTCCAGAAATAAATAAATAAAAGGAAAGCCGGGGACGATGGGGTGAAGTCCGTGGCGGTTTCCACACGCTAAAGAACACCACTTAATTATATAAACTTTTTTAAGTATCGACGTACGAATAAAACAATAATATATACGAATAAAAAAAAATTCAAGTCTTTCTTTCTAGAGACCTAGAACTAGAGATACTATATATTAGAATACGACAGTTTTGCGTACATAGATATTCAAATAACGAAAATAAATAATAAAAAATTTAAATGATTTTAAAGCTCAAAGATAATAATAATATAAGAGCGAGAGACGAGTAAGAGCTGTTTTGGGTCGGGAAAACAGTTCTGGAAAGTTCTTATCACTAACAAGAGCACCGTATCGTCGGCGCACGTAAAAATAGCGCAATTTGTGAGAGAAAGGTTTTATGAAAAGTTTCAGTACAAAAGAGAGTTAACTCCAGTACCTTTTTTTTTTTTTTTTTTTTATCGTGCGGAAATCCCTTCGGATACCCCCCCGCCGGCCAGCGAGGGCGGTTATGTCGAGCTTGCACCGACTAAAACCGCACGCCGTCTCGGGTCTTCAGACGCCGGGGTGTAAGGTTACCCATAGAGCATATCCCTCGCACCCCGGCTGACCCTGGGCCATCTCACCACTAACAGCATCGCTCATCCTGTCTCCTCTGAAAGCAGAGGAGTACGGAGAGCGATGTGTTCCCGCCACGTTGGGTATTGGCCGACGATCAATGCCAACCCTATGAAGGGGTGAAGGGGAAGCCATTGACCGCCACCCAGGGTGTACCGGCCGTTCCGATTCCGTTCCCCCCGGACTGCAGCGGGATCGGAATCGGAGCGACACTCGAGGAGGTTACCCAATACACACCCCCAACACACACCCCAGTTAACTCCAGTACCTCTCGTCAAAAGAATCTACATTCACAAAATGATTCGTATTAGCCAGGTACCTAGTCAAGGTAAATTTGTGACGCTGAAACTCTCATTCTTAAAATGAATGAAAGAAATGATGCGGAACAGTGTCTTAGGCTTCCATAAGGCAAAGAAAAACCCAAACATTTCAGTCTTTAGAGTAGCCATATATTATTATGATTTTACTAAGTTAATAGTACCTAAATATTTTTGATTTTATCGAAACCCAAGAATAGTGTAGTTAAAATTAATATGAGCTCTTTAATTTATAATTCTGCATTATTCTTCAGAGCCAGATGAAAAGAGTATTAACATAACAGTACACAGTTGTGACGAAATCATTTTCCACAGTTGAACGTCAGGTCGGTCCAATTTTCATAGCCAAGCTACGGCGAGCAATGCTACGCCAGTTCTGATCGCACAGGCGGGCGCTACACTCGCGTCGCTGGTTGAAATTCCCAATTCGTAATACGTACGAATCGAATGTAAACAAATGGAATGGATTTGAAATCTATAAAGTGTTCTAGAATTCAATGACTGTTTCAATGATTTTGTATTGTTCTGTTATAAAGTGATTACTTGTGGTTAAAAAACAAATACCTCAGTGTATAGTTGTGTGATTCTTTACTGTGGGATTTTCGAGCTGGTGAAAATTGTTTATAATTGCTGACAGCAGTTTTTCAGGTAATTGATATTATAATTGTTCTTTCAGTATGATTAATCTGTTGTTTAAGTTATGTTTTGTTAAATTTTTGCTATGGTTGGATTCACTTACAATTTTTTATTTCGATTTATGTTTAGTTTATGTTATTGTTAGCATTAAAGTACTACTACTACAAATGTAATTGTTGTACAACAATTACATTGGTAGTATTGATATGTAGTCATCTTCAAGGTCATATTATTTTTTTATAATTGAGAAGGTTATTTTTTATTTCTATGTGCGTGTATATTATCCGTTGATTAAGTTTAATTAATGAAAAGAAACTATACTGCTTGGTTAATGTAAAAAAATTCATTATGGAGTAATGCACTAGTTGAAAAGTCATTATTGGTCAGTGCCCTATACTGTCCAAAATATTATGCAGTACCTACTAAACACGGACGATCGCAATAAGTACTTAGTAGTTATCAATTTGCCTCTTTCATATAAGTTAAACCTCTTTAAAACTAAGATTCTAGAGGTTTTCAGTGTGTGAAACTCATTTTCATAAGCTTCTCAACGTAAAGGGTCAATCCCTACAGAAGTCTGTACGTGACTATAAAGTTATATTACCTATAGTTTTATAGTGTTACGGTTTGATAAATACATACTTAATTATACATATAATTAATACTATAAATACATATAATTAATACTAGCATTTGTACGAATCCTCAGTGAGATTAGGCGACGCCTCGGCAGTGAAACGGGGTGAATCCTCTTGAGTTGAGGTAAGTCCCCCGTGTATTGGGGCGAATACTGCGTAGACGGGAGAGATGTGCTCTTCTTGCATCGACGGATGTGTAGCGGGCACTGATTTCTATGTAGACGGGAGAGATGTGTTCTTATTGCGTGGACCGTAGGTGCAGTGGGCACTGAGCGCTATGTAAACGGGAGAGATGTGCTCTTCTTACATCGACCGTATGTCCAGTGTGGCCGTAGGGTAACGAGACTGGAGCGGTCGCTCTAGGCTGTGGTTTCCCTGTTGAAGCCGACGGTGCTGGATGGCGAAGACTTGATTACTGTTCACGCGGAAGAAGTAAATAGGCTGGTGGCGATATGAATGCTGCTGATGTGAGGTTACGTGATAAGATCACTTTCGGGGTCACCACTATGGAGAAACGAGGTGTGATGTTCCTCTAACACAAAGGGAGCGGCCCAACAGTTGTATGTATTTTATACCAATGCGCGCACTTCACTTTCACGATTCAGGATCGGTAGTGACGTAAAAGTATAGAAGTAGTTCGACTTGTTGTCGGTAGATGGCGCTGGGTATATGTGGTGTTACTACAAGACGACTCTGTCTTCTTCTTTGGGGTTATAAGACGCGAGTGTATGTATATATTTATATAAAGTCATTATCTTTCGAGCCTTTTCCGAACTCAGTTTTGGGGTCAGCTTTCAGTCTAACTACGAAACGGCCGAACTTCGATATTTTCCATGAATCGACTACCACAGGCCACTGGCGATATCGAATTTCTGTAGATAGTCCGGGTTATCGGTCTAGTCGTATGGCAACCGGGACCGATGGATTAACATGCTCTCCGAGGCACGGATATTTGAATGTAAAGTATGAGAACAAATTAAATCTTGTTTAATAAATCTGCTTACTCGAAAAAAACGTGCGTACATTAAATATGTATATCCTTCGTGATTAAAAATCATTTATGTAGGCATTGTAGGTATCTACTGTTAAAAGCACTATTGAATTTATATCATTGATAAATGATACCTTTTTTTTTATTTTTTCGTGCGGAAATCCCCTCGGATACCCCCCCCCCCGCCGGCCAGCGGGGGTGGTTATGTCGGGCTTGAACCGACTAAAACCGCACGCCGTCTCGGGTCTGCAGACGCGGGGTGTAAGGTTGCCAATAGAGCATATCCCTCGCACCTCGACTGACCCTGGGCCATCTCCGGTTTCGAGATGGCCCCCTCGGGTTTGGGAACCACGGTGTCCCCGTCTTGCCCCGGTTTGGGGGAGGGGGCTAGTCGCCCCACCGTCCCGGCCTGCTTCTGCTGGGGTGACAGGCGGCCTCACCTGCCACCCGCAGGCCTGCGCTCATGGAGGACGGAGGTCGTTAAGCGACCTCCGGCGCCTGAGTCGCCTGCGACGCGCGGCGAGCATGTTGCGGGCTCGGCGGGCCGGGAGAGTTCTTAACCTCTCCCGGGCGCGCTCCGCCATCTCCTTCGCGAGCATCATATGCTCGCAGAAGGAGGTGTGATAAATGATACCTATATACTAAACCTTATTGATACTAGGGAGATCTACAAAAATCTACTAAAACTGTATTTGGGACATCACTATACCTTGCCCGCAACTCCGCCTGTATGGAAGACTTACCCCTTTCCCGAAACCGCTATAAATTGGCGGGATAAAAAACATCCTATGTCCCATTATTATCGGTAGAACTTTACCTGAGCGAAACATTTCTGCCAAACAAACTTACTTTTGCATTATAATAGTTTGTTTTTTGCATTCTAATTGGTTACGATTATAACACATTTCAATGAACATAATTGATAATACCTTATTTATTTTTTCGTGCGGAAATCCCTTCGGGTACCCCCCCCCCCCGCCGGCCAGCGGGGGCGGTTATGTCGGGCTTGAACCGACTAAAACCGCACGCCGTCTCGGGTCTACAGACGCCGGGGTGTAAGGTTGCCCATAGAGCATATCCCTCGCACCCCGAACTACTTAAATGTTCCGCCTGGTTACTTGGGTAATAACTTTAATGTCTGGCCATGCCACTTCTACTAGGTCCTGAAAAGTATGAGAGTCCTTGTCCACCAAGAAGTGCTAGTTTGACGTCGTAAGGGATGACATACGTGCCATTGGTCTCACTGCCATGGATGCCCAAGATTGTGGGAACTGGCGAAGAAAAACAGAAAAACAAAAGAATAACAGAAAAACTGGTGAAGCATTTTTATACACATTTTCTTTTACGGCAGAGAGTATCGTAATGATTCGAGGAGGATATAATTCTTAATTGTAAATATTTAGTAACACAATCATAATAATCAAATTTTATTCTTAAGATAGTTTCTCCTTATTTTTTTTCTTTTAAACAGCTTCAGCAGATGGTAAAAGGTTAAAATGAGCTTGTATTTAATTGTTAGATTTGTGTACGTCGCATTACGAAATACATTCACACGTATATAATTATATTCGTCGATGCATGTACAGTGTACAGTCGCCCTCAGAAATAACTCAACACATTTAAAGTTACCTTACTGTTTCAATTCAGCTCTAAAACCTTTCATGTTGTAATATTTCATGATTTGTTTATTAAACAATTCATGAAAATATAATACATTATTCCTCTGCAGATGAAATAATACTTACATATCAATTTATATAAATGTAATGATTGTTAGTAAAGAACAAGCGCCGAAATGTTAAGCGTTTAAAAAATTTACTCACAGTAAAGTTAATAAATATTTTTTTTATGATTTATCGTTACACCACATATTTTGTGTAAGCTTTATAAGAGAAAGAATATTATTGAATAACTTATTTGACCTAAGTACGTAATGTCTAACATATATCACGCCATCGCGTATACCTGACTAGGGATGCGTGATGGCATTTTTACAAATATCGAACCGTTTTATCTGTGACCGTAACTGTGGCAAAAATACCTACCGAAGGGTTACCTTTCATGATTATGAACAAGCTTCTGCCCACGACGGGTTAGCTCGTATGGTAAAGTGACTCAAATCAACAAAATCAAAATATTTAGAAATATTTTTTATTTCAATTTACTTGTCTATCCATCTCCGCGCATAGACTGCTTAACTTCATAGGCAGTACACAAATTACAGCTGATTAGAGATAGTCTTCTTTTGCATTAATGTAGATTCGTACCAGTTTCCATTTTTAAAATCCAATATTAAAAGTATGGAGATGCAATTCCAAGAAGTGTTGGCAGAGCCATCGAATAAATTTAATGAATTTTACTATGCATCGTTTATTACATCAACGAATTGCTATTACACCTACTGTTCAACATGTTAATAGAGTTGGTATTGGTGAAGAGGATAGGTACCTAATAAAAGAAATAAAAAATACTTCATTGCGATACATTGTTTTATTTATACCTACAAGTACAACATTAATTTCAGAAAGCATTAATATGGTGTAAATATGGTGTCCAAAAATTATGCAGGTTCTACCGTAATATGCCAAGTGCCATATTCAGCTCATATTGTAGATACAACACCAGATAGTGTTGAGTAGAAGTCGACTTGTTAGCAGGATATAATGTCCAACGGCCAAGCAATCAGTTTCCCAGCATGGGTCTGATATCCAAGCCGTTTCACAATGAAATACAGCAATAATATAACCTATTATATTATAAATGACGAATACGAATTATAATGTTATTAGATATTTAAGTGATAGTTTACCAGATCCACAGAATACATAATAGTACAAGTACCAGATCTGATAAATTACATTGACATCACAACAGCCATTATGCTCTCTATGGTAGGCATTTAAGAGGATTTAATCATATAAATAATTTTAATAATTTACAGAGCATTTTCATAAATATAAATTTATATGAAAGAATGAAACATTTGTTTGATGCGTATTATTTCAGAAATCATATACTGGCCCGTTGGCCGTTTACCTACGAGTCTTAATTAATCAAACTCACTTATCAAAGAATAGCACCAACCCAAGTCTTCCCGTGGGTGTCGTAAGAGGCGACTAAGGGACATATCCGGGGGCGGGCAGCAGCACCCCCGCAGAACAACCCCTCCAACAAACTGCGATCCCCAACCCGCCTGCCCAGCGTGGGGATTATGGGCACTACCCCCAAATGAAGGAAACAGCCAAAAGATGGCCCCCAGTTCCCGGCCGCCTCGCTATCCCTGGTCATGGTAGCGGCCATGGTAACGGCGGGGCAGGGGGTGCTAAGAATCCCCGGGCTACAATAGGCTACCAAACCCTTCACAAACTGACCCTGGCTACGTATAACGGACGCACTCTGAGGCTTGACCATCATCTAGCGCAGTTGGCAGTGGAGTTAGAGAACATTAAATGGCATGTTCTCGGGTTATGCGAAGTCCGTAGAGAGGGAGAGGACACCGTAACCCTTGACTCGGGCCATCTTCTCTACTTTCGCGAGGGTGATAAAACATCCCAGGGTGGCGTAGGTTTCCTCGTCAATAGGGCCCTCTCTAACAACGTTCAAGAAATCTCCAGCGTGTCGAACAGGGTAGCGTACCTGATCCTTCGGCTATCCAAGCGGTATAGCATGAAGGTTATTCAGGTCTACGCACCGACCTCGGCACACTCGGATGATGAAGTGGAGGATATGTATGAAGACATATCCAAAGCCTTGCACAACACCACTAAGGCTCACTTCAACGTTGTTATGGGGGACTTTAACGGCAAGGTGGGTACCCAGTCTGGGTACGAATCCCGTATAGGCCCGCATGGTTATGGAGTTAGGAATCACAGGGGACAAATGCTTGTCAACTTCCTTGAGAAAGAGGGACTATTCTTAATGAATTCCTTCTTTAAGAAACAGCCTCAAAGGAAGTGGACATGGCAAAGCCCCGACGCTGTGACAAAAAATGAGATCGACTTCATCATGACGGATAGCAAGCACATATTCAGAGATGTCTCAGTGATCAACAGGTTTAATACCGGATCTGATCACCGACTGCTCCGAGGCTCTCTGAATATCAACCTAAAGCTTGAAAGAAACCGTTTGATGATGTCCACGCTCCGACCTAACCCAACCCAAATCATGGCGGGCACCGAGAAGTTCCAGCAGCTTCTCAGGGAAAGATTTGTTGCCTTGGAACCCACTGATGACGCTGACGAGACCCTACACAATCTGGTCGAAACGCTGAGAGACGAGGGCATCAAGTTCTGCAAAAAACAGCGCACTGGCAGGAAGTCCAAACTCTCGGATGAGACTCTGGGGCTGATGGCAAGAAGACGGGAAACCACCCAAGCGACTTCGTCAGACAGGTCACACCTAAACAAGGAAATTGCGAAGATGGTACGGCGCGACCTTCGGAGCTCCAACACACGCCTCATTGAAGAGGCGATAGAGCGAAACCGAGGGTCCAAAGTATTCACTCAGCAGCTTGGAAGGAGCCATCTGACGAAGCTCATAACGCATGATGGGAGGACCGTCTTGTCGAAGCCGGAGATCTCCGCCGAGATAGAGGATTTCTATGGCCGTCTGTATACTGCACATGCTCCCCGTCCTCGACGAGACGACCATGATTCCAGAGCCACCCTGACACGCCACTATACCGACGAACTGCCTGATATCAGTCAAGACGAGATCGTGTTAGCTCTGAAGCAGCTTAAAAATGGAAAAGCCCCCGGTGAGGATGGAATTACTTCAGAGCTTCTGAAGGCAGGAGGAGCTCCTGTCATACAGGAGTTACAGAAGCTCTTTAACGCCGTCCTTCACAGTGGGAGAACTCCTAAGGCGTGGAGCGGGAGTTTGGTTGTTCTCTTTTTTAAGAAGGGTGATAAGACCCTCCTTAAAAACTACAGACCCATCACACTCCTGAGCCACGTCTATAAGCTATTTTCACGAGTGGTCACGAATCGTCTCGCCAGGAGACTCGACGAGTTCCAGCCACCGGAACAGGCTGGGTTCCGCGGAGGATATGGCACCATAGACCACATTCACACAGTGAGGCAGATTATACAGAAGTCCGAAGAGTATAATCAGCCCCTGTGTCTCGCTTTTGTGGACTATGAAAAGGCATTTGACTCCGTTGAAACTTGGGCTGTTCTGGAATCCTTACAGCGATGTCAAGTAGACTATCGTTATGTCGAGGTGCTGAGATGCCTTTACGAAGCCGCCACTATGAGTGTCCAAGTACAGGGTCAGCAGTCTAAACCCATCCAATTGCGCAGAGGAGTGAGACAGGGGGATGTCATATCCCCGAAACTGTTCACGAGCGCATTGGAAGATATGTTTAAGACGCTGGACTGGAAAGGTAAGGGCATAAATATAAACGGCGACTACATCTCACACCTGCGATTCGCTGATGACATAGTCTTAATGGCGGAGTCGCTAGAGGAGCTAACCCAGATGCTGGACGGCCTAGCTTCAGCCTCGCGACGCATCGGTCTTGGCATGAATTTGGATAAAACCAAAGTCTTGATCAATGGCCACATTGATCCAGGACCGGTCGTCGTGGATGGCCACCTTCTTGAAATTGTTTCTGAGTACACTTACCTCGGGCAGATTGTGCAGTTGGGTAAAAACAATTTTGAGAAGGAGGCCAAGAGGAGGATCCAGCTAGGCTGGGCAGCGTTTGGGAAACTACGTCGGGTTTTCTCGTCATCCATACCGCAGTGTTTGAAAACGAAAGTTTTCAATCAGTGCGTCCTACCCGTAATGACCTACGGAGCTGAGACGTGGACACTCACGGTAGGGCTGGTCCACCAGTTCAAAGTCGCTCAGCGAGCTATGGAAAGAGCTATGCTCGGAGTTTCTCTGAAGGATAGGATTCGTAACGAATACATCCGACAGAGAACCAAGGTTATCGACATAGCTCAAAGAATAAGCAAGCTGAAGTGGCAGTGGGCCGGCCATATCTCGCGAAGAACCGACAACCGCTGGGGTAAACGTGTTCTTGAGTGGAGACCGCGACTCGGCAAACGTAGTGTAGGACGCCCTCCGGCCAGGTGGGATGACGATCTGCGAAAGACTGCGGGCAGATGCTGGATGCGGCAAGCTGAAGACAGGGCGCTATGGCGCTCATTAGGGGAGATCTATGTCCAGCAGTGGACTAGAATAGGTTGATGATGATGATGATGACTTATCAATGAGAGTACCTTTTTTTTTTTTTTTTATCGTGCGGAAAACCCTTCGGATACCCCCCCGCCGGCTAGCGGGGGCGGTTATGTCGGGCTTGCACCGACTAAAACCGCACGCCGTCTCGGGTCTTCAGACGCCGGGGTGTAAGGTTACCCATAGAGCATATCCCTCGCACCCCGGCTGACCCTGGGCCATTTCACCACTAACAGCATCGCTCATCCTGTCTCTTCTGAAAGCAGAGGAGTACGGAGAGCGATGTGTTCCCGCCACGTTGGGTATTGGCCGACGATCAATGCCAACCCTATGAAGGGGTGAAGGGGAAGCCATTGACCGCCGCCCAGGGTGTACCGGCCGCTCCGATTCCGTTCCCCCCGGACTGCAGCGGGATCGGAATCGGAGCGACACTCGAGGAGGTTACCCAACACACACCCCTCAATGAGAGTACCTATATTGCTTACTCTGCGGAGTGGACACAAAATATTCACCTTAATCTCGTTATTTGCTAATCGCGCTTAAAATATTCGAAATCCAATATCGTTTTTCTTAAACTTCTTATTTTGTTATGAGAATGGTCAACAATAAATTTTTAAGTGTTTTAGTCATTCTTAGTAATGAAACGCTACCATTTCACTTCAAATGTGACTATGTATATGGTCCTGCCATTGTCCTTTATTAGTTTTCAGTAACTTTTGGAGGCGACTGTACGTAGGGCCATAATATGTATTTAAGTGCGTATATGTACGAATGTTTCCAACGGAAATTGCTCGACGAGTCCGCGAACGGAAGCGACCGAATGGGGGTTCCGAGATGAGTAGTTTGCGTCGCCTTCCTCCCCAAACACGACTGATGAAAGTTGCTAACTAACATTAAAATGCTTTTCATTGTTTAAGGTATTGTTTATGTATGCTACCTTCCGACAACAAGACATGACACTGTCAACTTAACATAAAATTTATGAAAAACTAATTCAAGTTGAGTGGCCAGGTATACAAATTTAGAGCCTGTAGAAATCTAAAGAAAGGTGAATTTGGCTAGTACGGCTTTTATAGAAGCGAGTGCCGTCTGGCCTCCTTACGTCAAGGGAATACCTGCCCCAGGGCCTTGTCTATCAATCAGCGGGTGTACCGGCTTGCAAGTAAGGTTGGCTTCATCCCAATGGTCTTGACAGGGTCCCATACACCCACATTACTATTATCATTAAAAAAAGAGGCAGTGTGAAAGTCTCCCAGTTGAGTTATACTTATTGTTTAATCCCTTATTCATGGAGCTGCACCATTCACTATTTACTAGGAGATACAATTACAATGGATTTTATGTCCCCTAAATCTATTAGATTACTAGCTGGGAAGCTATTCCGGGAATAAAGATTAGCCTATGTATTATTCCAGACTATTATCAATCCCTGTACCAAAATTCAGCCAGATCCGTTCAGACGTTTGCGCGTGATTGAAAACAAACATCCTGAGTAACCAACATCTTCACATTCACAGTATTAGTAGGAACAGGATATAGCAGGTAGAAAATTTGTCATTAGACTAAAATCTTTCGCGAAATTGGATTCTGTGTATTGTGAATTATCATTGATTGTGAAGCAGGTTAAACTCACTCACATAACATAACTGATAACACAAAACTATTGATATTCATCATGTGATTCTGAAATAACAGATAAAATCTGTAAATTATCAAGACTGTAATGAATACGTCTGTGAGTGCACAGTGAATAATGGAATGTATGTTTTAATTCAGTTCAATTGGTTGCAAAGACGCATTCATTCAGAGGCACTTACTGTACATATTAATGAATCGTTACGATAAAAACTTTGCTTTGCTTATTATAATTTGTTGTGGAGATACTATTTTTAGTTTTATTCTCGGAGCTTTGCGTTTGTTTGCATTGAGTGAAAAATAACTATTTTAACGGATTCTATGGAGTTACATGGACACTAAACATGGTTATTATCTCATAGTTTAAAGTGAACAACCACCATCTTTAGACTACCCGTGACCATGGTTGCTTAAAAGCAACCGAAACGTGTGGATCAATGTGAATAATAAAATAACACCAAATAAATCACGATAGAATTCGTTAAAATAGTTTTATTTCAATGTGTGATATTCGCGTAAATTTCTGACAATATCATGCAAAGCCGCACAATTAGCCGCTTCGCAATTTCTTTAAAAAGGGAGCGAGCGCTTGGACCCCATGGACCTAGCTTTTCGACTCCAAACGGCTCAAATATATAATTACTGATTAAACTAGTATATTTGCGCCATTTGAGAATCTCTGCAGATGCAGCAGCAGTACATGCACAGTCCACCGTGCTTGGAAGATGGGAAAGCACCAGAATGTTGCGTCCAATACCAAATACCTACCCATTTTCATCGGCATTTTCAAGGCATCAACGTCATACCATCCGGTCTCTTACCATCGTCGCGGGCCAAACTTACAGGTTCCAGGATAACTGGAACATCGGCGGTGACAAGTGCCCGACAGATAATATCATTGACATTGGTGTGTCGGGACATGCGGCCTGCGCTCCTACTGCCTGATAGGCCGTGATATCCTAGGCTATCAACTGCTTCTACACAGAGACATCGATGCAGAGAAACACACGGTGCACCAAAACCTAAACAATTAGCGATACGGAAGGTCGTGTCATCCAGCATTGTACCAATGTTGGCCGAAGGAGGTGCCTGAAGCTAAACAGATTCCCACTCGCCCACAGCCAAAAGGCGAGCACGCACAGCAGCACTGGCAGCTGTACTGATTATATTTTTTCTGACTGTAATACAGAGCGGCTCATCCCATTGCCTCTGGGAAGAAAGGTCATTTTACAAGCATTTAAGGCTTCGACCTGGCCTGGCACATCTGATTTACAAAAATCAAAGATCCAAAAAATCTGTTTAGCCGTTCTTGAGTTATAAAAAGTACGCTTTACTACTTTTTACCCCTTTAGGGATTGAATTTCAAAAAAATACTTTCTTAGTACACCTCCATGCATCAAAAGTAACACACCCTCCAAGTTTTCAAGTCACTATAATAGGACAAGCGATTTAGGCTGTACAGGCGTGAGTATGTATAAAGAAATATCATGTTTTTTTTTACTTTTTTACATGTTTATTCCACTTTAATTTCTAGATACTATCAGACCAGTGGATCTTCAAAAGTACAAACTGTGAACACATGTGGATTGTTTTTAATCTTTTTTAATTTGTTTAATATAATTTTGTAGATTAAAAGTGATGGAGTTAAAAGTTTCACAATATCTTTAAAAATGACGAAATAATCGGCTAGACACACTTAACGTTTTCACCCTATATATGTTATAAAAGGATAAAATTTCCTACATAAAATAATATATTTTACGAATAAATCCAAAGAATTGTGCTCAAAGGACAACCAATAACAGTTGTAGAACGGAAAATAATCCTCGATTTATGAGCACTCAAATCCGCAAGAATTTTCCATATTGGAATATCAAAGACCAAAGCAAGTAAACAATATTTCTAGTAGGACAGTTGCCGGGGAACAGGGCTACTTAAAATTATTCATCGGAGTGTAAAAATTATGGCTTTTCTGTGTCTGTAATTACGTTATATTTCACGGTGGAATGAAAACAGGCGGTTTTCAATTAACGCTAGAAAATAGATTATAGTAAACAAGATTTTGCGATATATTGAAAGACTTTGTCATATTTAAAATGACTTCTGAAAATTTGATAAATCAATAAATGATTGATTTATCAAATGCAGAGTATTTTAGTGCGAAGTGAAACAGTACTACTGAGCAAAGACTGCTCCTTATAAGTCTAATAGTCCATACTGGCTCTACATGGATATCTCTTATATGCATGTAGGCACCTGGATTCTAGGTAAAGCCTTTCCACTCGGCATTATAAGGATTGTCGCCAAAACAAGTTCTAATTCACAAGCGCTAATTAGTTATTTTTAGTTTTATTTATATATTAGTTTGTAATGTGAATTTCTTTAAAGTGTATTAAATTCCAAGAAATTCAATATCATATTTTAAAACTACTATTACTACTATTTTCTCAGTTCTCAATTAACAGCAACGCGTTTGTAATTTGAATAAAATAATTATTTTACCAAGTGATAAACAAATAGGTTAGACTCAAATAGCATAGTTTCATATTTAAATATAAAGTACGTATAATACGACGACCTGTGTGGCGTGGCGGTGGACCGTAGAGGTCGCGGGTTCGATGCCCGCTGACTGTAAATATTTGTATGCATGAATATGTACATTTGTATTGGTCTGGGTGTTTCTATGTATAACATGTATATAATTAAAAAATGTATTTATGTATGTTAAAAATGTATGTGTGTAGAACCCATATTAAAAGTAAAGCTTAGTTTGGGTCTAGATAGAGCTGTGTACGTTATCCTAGAAGATTAATAAAAATTGCTAGCTGTTGCCCGCGGCTCCGCCAAATTGGAATTCTGATCCCGCTCATGCAACTCCCAGATCGTTTTGTGACCTTAGCGACCTGCACCGCCCGATGCGCCTTCTGCGGCACGGGAGATTGCTAGTCCTAGAGCGGGAGAGTGCTTGTCCTAGAGCGCTCGAGACTGAGGAGCAGTTCCAGCAGCGAGCCCTAAGTTGACACTTTCCTTTCATTATTTTGATAGCGAACTATTCTAGGTACCTGCCTTTTATCTACATGCCTCATCAAAATTATATTTTTATTATATCCCAAACTTCGTACATTTCTTACTTTCATAATTATTTCGCTATTTCTCCATTCCAACTTCATGTTTATTCTCTTTATGTTACCTATATAAGAATTCTTGTTCAATCATCTAACTTTCTGACTTATGTTAGGTTTCTGCGACCAGAGCCTATTTTCTTAATAATTCTTTCTATTAGTTTATTGGTTTTTACGTTTCATTTGTTATCATATCTTGTCGTTATTGCTCTTTCTCGAGAAATGGTAATGACAAAAGATCATACACAATAGCCATCTCCGAATGGTTAGGGGTCTGAGTGAGGAGAGGGAGTATAAGAGGATCAAATCTGTAAATGTTTTCCTCGTAACCTACTACCTATATTTGTATAGCAAGCTTATAAAATTATTTGTATTCTAAAAAGTAACGTACTTATAGGGTGCCTCAAAATCCAAAACTAATCCTTCCCGACCTATTAAGCAGTTTATAACAGTGTGTATCTGTTCATTCGTTTTATCGCTTTCTTTATCGCACATCTATGGTTTCTTCAGAAGATATTTTATTTTGATGCTGATTTTTAGCTTCAGTCAATGTAACGATGGCGTATATCGTATCAAAGCCGGAATACTACATTTTTTATTACTGTTATAAAATTTATGGCACTCGTGATACGCCTCGCGTAGGTACACTTAAATAGGGGTGTGTGTTGGGTAACCTCCTCGAGTGTCGCTCCGATTTCGATCCCGCTGCAGTCCGGGGGGAACGGAATCGGAGCGGCCGGTACACCCTGGGCGGCGGTCAATGGCTTCCCCTTCACCCCTTCATAGGGTTGGCATTGATCGTCGGCCAATACCCAACGTGGCGGGAACACATCGCTCTCCGTACTCCTCTGCTTTCAGAGGAGACAGGATGAGCGATGCTGTTAGTGGTGAGATGGCCCAGGGTCAGCCGGGGTGCGAGGGATATGCTTTATGGGTAACCTTACACCCCGGCGTCGTCTGAAGACCCGAGATGGCGTGCGGTTTTAGTCGGTGCAAGCCCGACATAACCGCCCCCGCTAGCCGGCGGGGGGGTATCCGAAGGGATTTCCGCACGATAAAAAAAAAAAAAAAAAAGGTACACTTAAATAGTCAAGTTTTTTTCGATTTTGAAGTATTCGTAATTAAACGGTTACTCATAACAATTACAATCTAGACCTTGAGGCTAATAAGTAATTTTAATTTAACTTAATTTGCTAAAATCATACAAAGTTAAGAATGTGTCCATTGGCACTTTTCTTATTGTCTCTATTATGATTGAAAGACACTTGTTCTTGTGTTCTTTAAGAGTAGCACTCACTGCACTACAACACTTATTTCATTAAACTAACTCAAAGGGCTTAGTAAAATGGCAAGTAATTTTTAGTCCGCCAAATTGCACCCCGCCTGATGGTAAGCTGAGGTGAAGTCCAAAAAGTAGTGGCCACCATTTCCAGTGATTGTTCCTAAATGGTGGCCCCTACCTAGACGGCCTCGACAGATGTTTTTTCACGCCCCGCTTAATGAGCCCAGGATTGTAGGTAGAAGGGAACACGTGTGTGGGTAAAGCGTTCCAGTGCTTTATGGTCCGACAAAAATAGGAATCACCAAACCGCTTGGTTCGCGATGGTATCGATTGCACTGTATGAGGGTGACACCTAAGTCCTGCACGTGTCGTTCGGGACAAGAAGGGAAAAGGAGGAATCAATTGGAATAGCTCATCGGAACATTACACATGGTATATGCGATAGAATACTGCCAAGGAGGCTATATCTCTACGCAGCTGCAGAGGCTCTAGAGAATTGGTGACCTCAGGACTATCGAATATCCGGACTGCCCGTCGCTGCAATCTGTCGAGAGCGTCCAACAAGTACTGAGCGGAGCCATCCCACAGATGAGAACGGGTACCGCAGCGGGGGTAGCGAAGGCTGGTAGAAGTTGGAATATGCATGCAGAAGATTACATAATGAGCGTTATGATCATTCAAATAACTAAGTTTGAGGTAATTTTAGTAATGGTTTTTCAATCATGGATTACTAATAGGTATATGTTTTTTGAGAGGATGAAAAAGAAGACTGACGTGTTGGGATTTTACATATTTGCATCTAGAGAATTACTAACCACTGATGTAACCATAGGATATTTTCTTCTTTTGAATTGTGCCAATTACTGATATGATAATAAATAATTTCTTTAAAAATGATGTTTAATTACATACATATCTAAAAACTTATGCCTTTCTCTCTCCAAAGTAGACTGAGAATAAGCCCGCCATCTACAGTAGTAAATAGCTTTTTCTACGCTGCCTTTATTACGTACTTACAAATTTGGAATACGTCCATTGTGAAATGTAGTTTTTTAGGGTTCCCTACTTGAAATCGAATGACGCGAGATTGAATAACACTTGCTCGAAAACGCTTACTCGATAGTACTTGAAATCGATAAATTATGAGCTCAACAATTCTCTCCCTCGATGCATCAAAATCTCGAATAACTATAAGCTCGAATCATCGGCAGCGCGAAGGCTCATTATCTTGAAACATCATTTCTCGACCGACCATCTAATCGATTTATAGAATATCTCGAAAACGGTCTAGTGGTTCCGGCGCTTCTGAGTTAGGTTAGGTTAGAACTGTGACCCCACAGAGCGCGAGCCGAGCGAGCGTAGCGAGCGTGCCGCGGCAGCGGCCGGCGAAGCGCCGTAACCACTAGTTACGAGGAGGAACTTACGAGGAACGTTTTAGGTGTGAATTTTAGGTGTGTCAATAAATTACCTACGTTAAACAATCTTTGTACTAAGTACCTTAGTACATATTTTTATTTAGCCAGAAAAAAGAGGGCAGTTTTAACCACAATGGTAACATTATATACACGTAGTATTTTTATCGAGAAAGGAACACCCAAAAGCTCCGAAATATTTTATTCCGAATTTCATATAACCGAAGAAATGTGTTTTTTTTATGGTATTGATTGAAACTTTTACTTTTTTTTACCTAAATGTTGAGAACTACGCGGCAGGGTGGTTATTAAGGGGGAAATATTTTCATTATTTTTGCGATAGGACGCACCGTTTTCGAGATATTCTATAAATCGATTAGATGGTCGGTCGAGAAATGATGTTTCGAGACTTTGATACATCGAACAATGAGCCTGTCGATGATTCGAGCTTTATGAAGTGGTAGAGTCAAGCAACAGTCATTTTGGTCGTTGCATGAATGGGCCGACTCGACCGGGGAAGCACCACGCTCTCACAGAATATCGACGCCAAGTAACAGTATTTGACCTGTTGCGTTCCGTTTGGTGAGTGAGAGTGCCGGAGCCCAAACTCCTTTCCCATCCCCTCCCAAACACCTGTCCCATCCCCTTTCCTTTACAGGGTCGGCAGCGAGAGTGTGACGCCATTGGTGTAGCACACGTCCATAGGCCGCGGTATCCGCTTCCCATCAGGTGGTCCGTGTGCTTGTCTGCCACCTTAGTGGAATAAAAAAAAAATTGTTATTCGAGATTTTGATGCATTGAGGGAGTGAACTGTCGAGCTCATAATTTATCGATTTAAAGTACTATCGAGTAAACCTTTTCGAGCAAGTGTTATTCGATCTCGCGTCATTCGATTTCAAGTAGGGAACCCTAAAAAACTACATTTCACAATGGACATTCCAATCTGAGTTTCAAATTCCAGTGACAGTGTTCAAATCAGATCAGCTTGCGTATCAACATCAAAATCGTAAAATTCTAAACATAACCTGTTTGAATTAACACAATGCGAATCACTAAATATTCATTCATTGTATATTCACTACTTTAGATGTGGTTTCCAATACAGAATTTCAAATATTATTACAGTAATCGTGTACTTGACTGTTAAGTTGAATCAGTTTCTTTTTATTAAACGTCAAACAGTAAGTTCTATGGAAACTTGGAATGAAATCATAAAGTGAAAAGTATTTCATTATTGTCAAATAATTTACAATAGTTGTTGGCTCGATGATCCTACTTCCTATTATCCTACTAGTATTATAAATTTGAAAATTTGTGAAGATGTTTGTAAGTTTGGATGTTTGTTACTCAATTACGCATTATTATAGTCTGGAATAACACATAGGCTAATTTTTATCCCTAGAAATTTTACCATGGGTTGCGGGAACGGAAACAGAATTTCACGCGGGTGAAGCCGCGAGCAACAACTAGTTAGGAATAAATAAAAACATTAAAATTGTCAGGCCTTGATTTTTACCGCTTTTTGATTATTCTTCATTTATATGAAGAATAATCAAAAAGCGATCATCTAACTTTCTGACTTATATTAGGTTTCTGCGGCCAGAGCCTATTTTCTTAATAATTCGGTAGCCTAGTGGTATGGGTAATGGACTGCTGAGACGAGGTCTCGGGTTCGATCCCAGGTTTTACCATGGCACACACCAATGACTTTTCGATGCATTTCGAAGTTATGTGTGTATTTATCGCAGGCTTATAAGTGCCCGGTTAATGGCAATAGGCTCGCCACCTATTACATTGGGACCTAAACATAAACTGGCGAAATGTGGGTGCTAGCACCTCTGCCTACCCCTTCGGGGATATAGGCGTGAGTTTATGTTCTTTCTATTAGTTTATTGGTTTTTACGTTATTATTAACCTCACGTATATATTTGATTTTCTGGGATGATTATCATTTGAATATCCCACTAATAGTATTCATGTGTAAGTTTGGATGGATGTTTGTTATTGTTTCACGCAAAATCGGCTAAATGGATTTAGCTGAAATTTGGTACAGGGATAGATTATTGCCTGAAATAACACGTAGTCTATTTTTATCAGTGGAATAGGTTCCCGTGGGAAGCGGGAACGGGAACAGAATACCACGCGGGTGAAGCCGCTGGCTAAAGCTAGTTAGACATATATTAACAAGTGCCTCTGAAAATTGCGGTCCTTCTACGTTAAATACCTGGTCTTTGATTAACAATCGTATGATTTATTGATATCGACAATTGCTGCACTACATCAAAAATATAATTGTACGCTTCAATGAGAATATTAATAACAGAAATAAGAAACGATTTAGTTTTCATCAGTAGTAATAGAATATCTCTTTATTGTTGTACAACAAGAATAATGGATTATGTGGGTATATACAATTGGCGACCTTATCGCACTGTCTCTTACAGGCAACCATTGGATTGGATTGGATTTGGAGAAAAAAAGAGTCGGAAAGCATATTTGGGGTAGCACTGTGTACATTTGTCAAATTACCTACATACACCTAACGTGCTAAACTTGTAATAAAAGTACCTACTTTATACTAATAGCCATTGATCGTGGATGTATATATTACTGAAGTAACATATAACTAAAAAAACTAGTGGGGCGGAAATCACACAGTGATTGTCAAACTTCGGGCCAAACTTAGATATTTTTGTTGCAGTATTTTTATTCAAAATTACAGACCTTAGGCTTTATGCATATTATTCGACGCGTCTTTATATATTGAGCAATAAATATGAAGAAAATTAAATCAAATCAAACGTGTTCGACGTCAAAAACACAAAAAAAATATTTTTTAGGGACATTTTGTATGGAAGGTACCCGAAACCTTGAACGTACAAACCCCAAAATCTAATCAGTTCTTCCCATTAACCAAACAACATGATTGGCGAAAGAATTTTTTAAATCGGATAAGTGGTTCTTGAGTTATTGCGTAAACAGACATCCAGACATCCAGACATCCAGACCAACAGACAGACCGACACAAAATTTTTTTTTGCTTAATTAGGCTTAGAATCATGTGAAACGTCGAGAAAAGTGATAAAAAGTGGGTGTAAGATTTTGATTTTTTTGCGTGATTTTAAGACTTCGGTGTCCACCTGGTTGGTGGCCCGAAGTAAATATTGATATTCAAATTTATTCGTGTTGGGTTATACAACACGGGGACATAATGAACGGATTTCAAAAAATTGCTACAATAATTCCGCAACTGTTTTCACCTGGGCTACGAAAATAAATACGTCCTGTATTACCAGTATAATGTTATGTAAACGTAACCGCATGCATATAAATAGAGCACAAGAATAAAATGCGGGGTACCTTTTTTTTTTCGTGCGGAAATCCCTTCGGATACCCCCCCGCCGGCCAGCGGGGGCGGTTATGTCGGGTTTGCACCGACTAAAACCGCACGCCGTCTCGGGTATTAAGACGCCGGCGTGTAAGGTTACCCATAGAGCATATCCCTCGCACCCCGACTGACCCTGGGCCATCTCCGGTTTCGAGATGGCCCCTTACTTGCTCTCCAGAAATACCTTTTTTTTTTTTTTTTTTTTTTCGTGCGGAAATCCCTTCGGATACCCCCCCGCCGGCCAGCGGGGGCGGTTATGTCGGGCTTGCACCGACTAAAACCGCACGCCGTCTCGGGTCTTCAGACGCCGGGGTGTAAGGTTACCCATAGAGCATATCCTTCGCACCCCGACTGACCCTGGGCCATCTCACCACTAACAGCATCGCTCATCCTGTCTCCTCTGAAAGCAGAGGAGTACGGAGAGCGATGTGTTCCCGCCACGTTGGGTATTGGCCGACGATCAATGCCAACCCTATGAAGGGGTGAAGGGGAAGCCATTGACCGCCGCCCAGGGTGTACCGGCCGCTCCGATTCCGTTCCCCCCGGACTGCAGCGGGATCGGAATCGGAGCGACACTCGAGGAGGTTACCCAACACACACCCCAGAAATACCTCATTTCGAAGAATTCTCATGACTGAAATAACGCCATTTAAAACTGATCAAGTAGTACTGTGGAGAACTAACGGTGATAATTCGTCAATGGCTAGACCGATTTTCGTTTTTCTTTTTTTGTCATGTGTATATGAACAAATTACATAATTAAATACCACTCGCGTGAATAAGGCTTTTTTGTTCATTGAGAAATCAGATTTTAATTATTTTTTCTGGTGATTATTCCTCCGTGGTACTTTTGATTTTTCTAGCCTATGTCCTTCCCATCTTTGCTTTTATGAAATTTCAATCGGTTCAGCCGTTTGGGAGGCGAAGATGGTCTAAGCCTTAGCAAATACATGAGTCGTCTAAAAGAGAGCTTCACTCTTTCAGAGCTCAATTATTTCACGAAAATGCATTGTGTGATTTGTCGAACTGCAATATTGTGATGCAATGCATGAGTGGCTGATAAAATCGCGAATACGATCCCGCATTTATTAAAGTGAAAACATCGCGCGTTGAGCACTTTTTGGGTGAACAAAAATAATGGAACTTGCGTCATCGTCACTGTGACGCTTTTCATATTTTTTATAACAGCGCCATCTTTGTTGTAGCTAATAAACCATTGTGTTCTGACCTTGATGCAGTTTTGAACTGATTCATAATGAAAAACTTGATGACTCTGTAAACATGTTTTAGTGTTTTCGCTTCTGTCGGCACTCAGGTCACTTCAGGTCAGACGGCAGTCGCTCCCGGAAAAACCAATATATCGTTAAAAAAATTTTTGCCCATGGTCATTTTGTATTAGTGATTTATATACTATGTTAACGTTTTGCGTATGTTATTAAATAATATTGTGAAGAAATGTGAAAGAGAAAAGCAAATGAAGTATTGTTTTCTCTGACCATCCGTCGAAAGAGATTTATGCATGTATCTTTGAAGTATGTATGAAATTGGTATAAGTAGTAAGTAGGTTTTTGAAAAAGACACACTCATGGTTGGTTTCTGAAAATAATGGGAAATTGAAGTTGAGTCTCGTCAACACCTACTTAACTTACGCACAGTTTCGTACTGCGCACTGTGTGTTAATTTAATTGTATTGAATCCAAAGAAAACCTTGTAATTCACAGCTGTGATTGTAATTTGGATCGTGAACATTTGAGTATATATGTAAGCGACGAAGCGTAGCGAAAAGGATCATATCGTGTGATATCTACATACATCGAGAGCTTGCTTGTTTATTCTACGTGCCATGAATAAGCGACGCTATGTAATATGTATAACTGCTACTGATAGACCTTTGATATAAATTATTCTTGTCGAATCCAGGGTAAACCTACTGGCCTTGTTTTACATTCCAGTTGAACCAATTATGCTGGAATCAGTTGGCCAGTTTTCTACGAAGCAACTGACTCTAGTTTGAATTTTGATGTGATTCTGGGACTTTATTAGACTTCAAATGGATTGGGATACTAATGCCTTTGTGTGTTATTTACAAGATTTATCTTTGTAACTTCTGCAGCTCAAGGGAATTTAAACGCTCACGTAACATTTAAAAGTTCTGACATGACTTTTACTAGGATTTGTTACTTGTGACGGATTTGAATTGTAATCCGTGATCCATCGGTGTGCTGGACTATACAAATGTTTCATAACCGCGGTAATCGTTTAATTTTTGAGGTGGATGCGTTCTAGGTATTACTTAATATAACACTTATAACAATCAACCTGTATTTTGATAGAGCTTTCGAATTCTCGTCAAACGTCGTGGACCTAATTGATGAGATTGAGCAAACGGTGCATTTTGGCCTGTAATAGCTTTATTGTTTAAAATAAACTTTTTGAAAGAAAGCGAACCGAGTTACTGATTTCTCAAATACGGTATCCACACATAATAAAATTCTTTTTACGGTTCGAATTTATTAATTCCGCCGAAAACTATTAATTGTAGCTACAAACAGTTTATAATAAAATCTAATACATGAATTGTTATTCTAATAATACTTTACATTCAAACTAAGTGCTCACAGTTATAGCCAATAGGTAGTAGGCATAGGTATAGGCAATGATATCCGACTAGAACTATACACCTTTCTACCTTATTGGCCCAAGCCTTTTGTAGGAAAGCTAATCCTGCTCCCGTCTTGAGAAGCGCACACAGGACATGAGAACACCGCGCAGCGTGCCGCCTCCTCTAACCTGTCAATCAGATGGCTAGCTATGTTGCTCGCAGGTGTAAAATATACACTATCTACCTCTTCTCGAAGGGATAGACAACGGGAGAAGCTACCATGTCACTACCTCTCTGTTTTACGGTCCCATTATTATTTAGAATATATATTGCCCTTAACCTGGCACCTTTTTGGTCGTATGTGTACTATATGATGGAGAGCAGTTCTATCCCTAACTTCCCTTACACAACACCCACGGTATTAGATGGAGTGTCCCTTGTGTTTACTTCAACGTGAACATATAATATTTTCTTAAGATATATACGTACGATGGACTGACAACAAAAAATAGCTGTAATAGACTGGGTGTGGAAGGCATATCCAGCAGTGAACTGCAATAGGCTAAAATAATGAATATCAAAGATCCCTTATACGTACGTGTTTTATGTTACGCAATAGAATATTTACAACACAATAGAGAATCCTACCAAATTACGAAAATACGTATTTTTTAATATGACCTACTAATTATAAAACAACGTATTCTTTGACGTAATATATTGTTAAAGATGCAATAGTAATTGCCTGCAATTTCCTTCATCACCCCACGAATGCATTAATTAAACTTATAGATAAAATTCTATACGAAATAATCCAAAGAAAAAAGATTTTAAGTATGCGTTTTATAAATTGGGGTTCAAAAAGTCAACCCTCAGGTCGCGACTGGGCTTCAGTGCCAGAATTGAAATGATAAACAGAAAGAAGAAACTATGCTACAAATCAAAATGATTCTTTTCACATAATTACGAAATCAAAAAATAAATGTTATATTTTTCTTTAAAAATATCTTAATGAGTTTTTTGTATTTTTATGCATATTTTCAATACGATCTTCCAACATCTCTCAGGCGTCCGGCGAAGGCTTAATTTTTTCATGATTATTTTGGTTATGTTCCAATTGCTACACCCGTTCATGAAGTTAATATACTAAGGATTTTGTTTCTAGTAGAAAGAAAGAATAACGACGAGAACCACTAAAAATCATCTTATAGTATCAATAACCAGTTATGTCTAATAGTAACAGTATATAGGTATTGATTCGATTTGGCCTATGTAGTGGAACAAATAAAAGCCTGTTATTAATCACGTGGAAAGTAATAAATACGCCCGCAATGCCCAATTTGTCCTGCAATCCCAAGAGATGGATGTCCGTTTCGGTCGGGACAATTGCAACACAGCGGTTTACATATCAATACAAATATAACTACTACGTGACCCAAAATTTTCAATGGATAGAAGTGGTTTATCAGTATTCTTGGATCAAAATGATTTAGAGTTTAGACAAATACTGAGTAATTCTGACTGAATATGAATTAGCCTCCTTGGTCCGTAATATAAATTTGCGATAGTCTTGCGATGGGGTTGGATCTCCGAATTGAGCAAAGCTTTAGTAATTGTATTTTATTGATACTCCAAGGGTAGGTAGAGATGTATTAAAAGCCTCATTTGCCAACTGCATTGTCGGTATCATGTGAAAGCAGCAAATAGCCTTCAATTGGCATATTTTGACATAAATATTTAGGCAGAAATTGTCAGTCGTTACATAAAAACTTGATAAGCAGCTCTTTGTTTAAGCCAGGTTTCTATGGATACCGAACCCTGGGTTAGACATCGTAGAATATCTGATGTACATCAAATATTAGCTGGATAAAATTTAGTCTTAATAGCAATATTTTTTTCAGTGCGAATATTTTCAGTAGTATGGAACATCGTATAAAATGACAATTTATCATAGTTTTTCATACTCTGACAGATTGTTTGATCCTAGTTTGACAAGGGCCTCACATCGTTTGAAATATTGTTACATAAATATAATTTAGACATATATATATATATATATATATATACTAGCAGACCCGACAGACGTTGTCCTGTACACACGTCGTTACATTTTCCAGTGGACCAAATTGTAAATCTAAACCATCCTCGAATCCCCTTGAACTCACACAAAAAATTTCATCAAAATCGGTCCACCGTCTCGGAGGAGTTCAGTGACATACACACGCACACAAGAAATATATATATATATATATATATATATATATTTGGTCCACTGGAAAATGTAACGACGTGTGTACAGGACAACGTCTGTCGGGTCTGCTAGTATATATATACATTCTGTATACTAAGTATCGGGAATTTGTCAATAAAACAAAAAATACAAATTATTCATTTAAGTTTATTTTATCGCCTTCAAAGTAGGCCCCATCGCTTGCAATACAACATCTCCACCGCTTCACCCAGTCTTCCATACATTTTTCATAGGCTATTTGCGGTATGGCCTTTAGCTCATTCAGCGAATTTTCTTTTATGGCTTCTATCGACTCAAAACGTTTTCCTCGAAGTGGTAATTTTAACTTGGAAAATAAAAAAAAGTCAGACGGAGCCATATCAGGTGAATACGGTGCTTGGTCGAGAACTTTTGTTGAATTTTTCGCTAAAAACTCTTTCACTATAATGGCTGTGTGTGATGGTGCATTATCATGGTGCAGCATCCATGAGTTGTGTCGCCACAAATCTGGACGTTTTCGGCGGATACTCTCACGCAAACGCTTCATGACGCCTATATAATATTCTTTATTCACTGTTTCTCCCTCTGGAAGGACTTCGGAGTGAACCACACCACGGTAGTCAAAAAGAACTGTCAGCATCACCTTGATTTTGGAGCGACTTTGCCGCGGTTTTTTGGGTTTCGGCTCGTTTTCGAGACGCCATTCTGAAGACTGTTGGCTTGTTTGCATGTCATACTCATAAACCCATGTCTCGTCGCCAGTAATTATACGTTTCATAAAGGTCGGATCCGTAGAAGCTCGGGAAACCATGTCTTCAGCGACATGCTTTCGCTGCGCTTTTTGAACAAAATTGAGCTCTTTTGGAACTAGTGGAGCGGCGACGCGTTTCATGCCTAAAATGTCAATGAGAATATTGTGGACGGACTTAAAAGATATGTTCACCTCACTAGCCAACTCTCTCAGACTCATACGTCGATTTTCGAGCACTAGCTTCTTGATTCTGTCGATGTTTTCTTTGGTCGTAGCGGTTGAAGGTCTACCAGAACGAGGCAAGTCTACTACTACTTTTCGGCCTTCTTTAAAAGCCTTATACCATTCATAAGCCCTTGTTTTCGATATACACGATTCGCCGTAGGTATTTCGCAACATTTTTGGTGATTCACCACACGAAATATCATTCGAAGCACAAAATTTAAAGCACACTCTTTGTTCAACAATATTTTCCATTGTAAAAATCGCCGAGGACTCAAAGCTATGACCAACAAAAAGTGTAGTTTAAAACAAATTGAATGACAGATCCCGCTCAAATTTTGCGCGCTAAATCAGTGCAGTGCTACCAACATGCAGTAAAAAAATTAGAACGACCTCTTTTACGCGGGTCTTTTTATTGACATATTCCCGATACTTTTTACACAGAGTAGTATATACACACGCACACAAGAAATATATATATATATATATATACCATTTATTTATCTCATGAAAAACAATTAGACAATGAACAGGCCAAATAACGATCAAGTGATGCAGCAGCTAAGAAAACTTTGTGTGAAACGACGAAGAAAAATCACTCCTTGAACCTATTACAAACTTCTGTGTCAATCCATATGGGGTGTCAGTATACTTAAAAATCAACAACTGTTTAACCCGGGAACATCGTAATCAATTTGGGATACGGGATTCAGATTAGGCGCGACCCCAATATACTTATGAATAATAAAGCTAGAAGGAAGTAGAGAGTTTTAACGCGATAAATCTTTTCTACCGTGAAATATAGCCGTAGTTTACTGTTTATAGACTGGTAAGACTGTCGCCAGGTCCTGGCCCGTCTATATGAATAGAATTCATATCACCGGTTTGAACACTGTTATATCACGCATTATTATCAACTTGACTCTTGTATCAACCTGTATCTTTTTGCTCCATTATGACCGGAACCATTACATATTATATTCACACTTCTTACAACTAATAAATACTTACGATGATGCTTTTTTTTTTTTTACGTGCGGAAATCCCTTCGGATACCCCCCCGCTGGCCAGCGGGGGTGGTTATGTCGTGTCTCGACTAAAACCGCACGGTGTCCTCCCCAAGTGTCCGTTGCCGGGCACCCCGGGTAAGCCCTCGAAAGGATAACCCCAGGGTTGCCGGCGGACTTTGGCCGCCACCGCGGCCTCGCCTGGTGGGGTCGGGTTTTATCCCGCTTCGGTGAGTTGGCAGGCGTGTGTAGGGCACACACGACACGCCTCCGCCACGGCCTGCTTCTGTAAGGACGGCGAGTCGGCCAACTGCCGTCCTCAGGCCCCGATCATGGAGGTCGGTAGTCCCCTTACGATGATGCTGCGCTAGTAAATACGTAACGTCATCGATGATGGAATGAACATATATTTAATATTATAATATTTTTTTCGCCATTTTCAAATAAACGTTGCGCAAATTTT
Organism: Cybosia mesomella; assembly: GCA_946251805.1. Taxonomy (NCBI): domain Eukaryota; kingdom Metazoa; phylum Arthropoda; class Insecta; order Lepidoptera; family Erebidae; genus Cybosia; species Cybosia mesomella. The sequence goes on from OX276406.1 coordinate 11,679,009, forward strand.
TACTAGGACCAGGGACTACGACCTACTTACAGTGTGCTCAATGGGGTATTACTTTTTATGAATTTAGAACTTGACCGTGTTTGCTTCCTGCCACTCACTATCACCCATCAATCAATCTGCACTCTGTCAGCACTCCATCACGGTCTAGCTAGAAAAGTTTACCTAGTAACACAAAATATCCACTATACAAAAATCAATACATTGTTGCTTGAATACTTGCAGAAATGGTGAACTAAACACGAATCAGGTCACATTACATCCCTAAATAGTTAAACTCCGAGGCCCACATTTGTGAATAGCTTGAGCGTAATAATGAAACACTTAATCGATACACAAGTTTCTTGTCTTACCAAGTTTGATCAGACAGTTTGCGTATCATGGAGTTTACTAGAGACAGCTTTCTAGTGTGTGGGTATTTCGTGTTGTAGATTTAACAGTACTTATTAGTCTAAAGTCACCAAGGAACAGGTTTAAAGGAATAAAAGTATTAAACGAATTTTATTCACTCGGTCATATTATCGTCAAAGTGGTGCTCGACGATTGTAACGAGGTAGTTTTGATATCATATATATTATGTTCAATAAATAACCATACCTATTGGCAAAAACATGTTATAGAGTAGGTACCAATTGAGACAATTCGTTAAGGTTATTACTATTTCAATAAATGAAACTGCGTGACATATACTCGTACGTATCCCAGAGATAATATTATTATTTGATTGTATACAATAAACTTCATAACTGTTCTTGTCTTTTGCGTATGTACTTAGCCCAACCCAGGTAAGCTTTATCGGCTTTGCACTTCTCTCACCACCATCGTACACAATGTTTTACGTTCAGCTAAATTTACTAATATATCATACAAAGCACATAAGTCTCGATTTTCTTTGAATTGTGGAAACCTACCTCATTGGTCTTAAGACGCCAGGGTTTAAGAAGGTTGCCAAAAGAGCATATCCCTCGCACCCCGACTGACCCTGGGCCATCTCCGGTTTCGGGATGGCCCCCCGGGTTTGGAAACCATGGTGTCCCCGTCTTGAACCGGTTTGGGGGAGGGGCGACAGAATAATTAACACAAGCTACGTACTATGTGTACTGATTGCTGTCTTACGTGCACGTTTCTAAACTCATAATATCCTAACAGAAGCAACCAGCAACACCTTGGGTAGCCGTAAACATAAAATCAGTTATTAGTGTTCATTAACCGATAACTAAAGGGACGATTACGATCCGTACCCGGAATCGTTTACAATCATAAACAATACGTATTGTATTCCCATGACACCTGAAAGTTATCTACTACTACTAATATTTTAATACTAGCTTTTGCCCGCGGCTCCGCCCGCGTAATTGTCGGTTATCGCGACAAAACATACCTAAGTCCTTTCCCAAGGTCTAATCTACCCCTGTACCAAATTTCAGCAAAATCGGTTCAGTGGTTTAGGCGTGAAAGCGTAACAGACAGACAGAGTTACTTTCACATTTATAATATTAGTAAGGATATATAAGGAAGATAAGGATATAAGGAAAGAATATATTGCCGCGTTTCCTCAATTTGATGATGTGGTAACCTACATCAATATTAAAAGCGGTTGGGTTATTTTCAACCGACTTCAAAAAAGGAGGTTCTTCCGATATTTTTTATGTATTTTCTATGTATCATCATCATCAACCTATGCTAGTCCACTACTGGACATAGGTCTCCCCTGATGAGCGCCATAGCGCCCTGTCTTCAGCTTGCCGCATCGTACCTTTTCTATGTATGTTCGGACATAACTCCTTCATTTGTAAATGTATTTGCAAATTCTTTTTTTTTTGTTAGACAGGCCTTTATTCCGAAATGGTCCCATTTAAATTTCGTAAGTAAATTACGGAGACAGATAACAGAACTATTCAATAAACGGCAGCAAATCAATCGTGATTGCTGCTATATCATTACGCATTGTTTATATAATCACATAATATAACATCACGCCTGTAGGGCACAAGGATATACAGATGAGTTCTGTATATATATTCGGTGATATTGCCATCGTTTATGACCTGATTTTAATAATTATTTTTGTATTGGCATTGGTTTAGCTTCGAGGTCGTCCCATATTAATATTATTAGTATTGGACTCCGGAAATACACCGGGGACCTCTTCAGAATCAAATAGAACATGTGTAATGATAGAGGTATCGTTAGTTCAAACTAAAAAAAAAAGGTACTCACACGAAAAAAAAAAAAGGTACTTAAGTTATGTTACACTTTTCTGTAAGTCTAGATATTTGAAGTCCGTTTAAATTTTGTATAAAAATTTTACTTATTAACAGAAGGCTTACGAGTATAGGCTTTCAATATGCCTCTTCAATATTTAATCTAAAATATTTATAACTGATGGTTTCTCGGGCTGATTAACTAAAGTTAATTTGCATAGTATAACCAATTGTATGTTAAATGATTGGCAGGTTTGACAGGCTCCACTGCAAAATTGATCGCTTAATATAATTAGTGCATGACCTCCTTTGACTTTCCGACTAATATTTAATCAAATTGGTTCGGATAAAGGCGGCATCCTTTCGCATTTATAGCATTGAGTCGCTTCTGAAGTTAATAAATGTCTAAAGTTAAATGTTGACAATGAAACTAATAGCAGTTCTTCGTATGATATAATGTGGATATAATTATGTACAATCCCACCAAGATCTTCAGGGCCTAAGCCAACCTCACCTGCAAGCCAGTACACCTGCTGATCGACGGACGAAGCTCTGGCGCAGGCTTTCCTTTCGGAACTGTGAGGTCTGTCGGCAGTCGCTTCCGTAAAAGTCAAGTAGACCAAAGGACAATGCCCATGTCAGTATGGAAATCGGTTGCACACTTTTTTTTTGCTATGTCACATAAGTATAAACTGTATTAAAAAGCCTGCATTAAGTATTATCTGAAATATAAACGCATATTGTAACAGAACTTGGGGTTATTGAGAAATTAAATGATTACAACGAGAAAAACAACAACAACAAGAAAATATTGTGACACAGACTGTTGAACTGACGTTTGAGTAAGACAGGAATACCATGTATAAATTAAGAGCAAACTACGACTGAAGCACACATTATTTTACAACTTTAACTGATTATCACTAATAAACTACGAATACATACACGAAATATTAAGATTTCATTACTGCAATATATTTGAATGTCAAATTGCGAATTATTATCACGTGTTATTATTTAACCATTTTATTTTGAAAAGATTGGTATATTTTGCATTCTACCACCAATGGTTTATTTTATATAATGGTAACAATTAAATTAAAATGGAAACGTTTATTAATTCAAGTTTTATATCTTTATAATTTAAATTCAAACCCCAAGTTCTATAGAAGCGATTTAGTGTTGAAAAGTCATACTATAATCAATATTATTTTCTAACATTTGAAATATTGACACGAACGTCTAAAAGCGCAACCAAGAATGGGCATTCTCCTTTGGAGGAACTTTTGTAGGTGAGCGGACCCCAGGAAGATCTTAATGGGGTCCACCATACATCTTTATCTATAAATACTCATTGTAACCCTCAGTGATCTACACAATTTCACTATTAAGTGTAACAATTTGATGATTGATTTGTAAATTTGATGTACGACTTATCAGTAGCTCAAAAATAAAAAAGAGCATCATAAAGAGGACTAAAAGTTTTCATAAAAGTTTATAAAAAATATATTTCACGTTCTAAATAAGTTGTTCTTGAGCAACAAGTTTATATATTTTAATTGCTTATTATGTCACTGCGTAGGTTTCTGTAACGGTAGGTAAACTCATTATTAAACATTACTTGTAAAAGTAACTATATCGTGAACTTATTTACACAATTTGCCCAAGGTGTGTGAAATTGAGTGCTCTTTAGAGTTCCCTCTTTATAGTATGCAAGATGTAAGTATTATATTGTTGTGCAATCTTATACTTTTCAATACAGAAAATGAGACAATTTGTCAACAGTATCGCGATCATATCTCTCACTTAAGTTGTACGGTATAAATAAAATTCAGTATCATCTTACTATCTGCAGGGATCTTCACTCTTAAACTATAATACAACAAATACAACCCCTTATTAAATAATAATGGCAGTGATCCATTCACTACCCTCGCTCTATAGCTATTTACAGTTGACTAGTCAATAAGTCTGCTAGAACAGGGTAGAAAATTAGTGAATGGAGTGTTTTCATCAAAATTGGATTAGACAGATTGACACGAAGGGGTGTGAAATCGTTGACAAGAACCAAATAAATGTCAAAGGGAAAAGGGAAGATTGATGATTAAATTCCGTTGTGGTTTTCAGTAAGTTTATTAGTTTATATAATATATATAAGTCGATTGATTCCGAATATTTTTCTGTTTGTTAAGAATGTTTCATTATAAACTAGCTGTGTCCTCTTCGTCTTCGTCTGCTTGGATTTAGATTTTTAATTGTTTTGGGCGGAACCCTAATTCTATTTCTAAAATAAAAGTAGCCTATGTGATTCCTTATAATATTACCTACCAGGAAAGTCCTGACAAAATCAACCGAGCCGTTCCGGAGATTACCTAATTCAAACTGACAGAAAGAGAAACAGACAGGCGAAAATTTTCAAAATCCTTTTGCGTTATATGTATTTTACATACACGCATTTGCATTTATTTAAAATCCGTTATTTTAATATATCAAAGAGGCACTTCAAATTCATTTATTTGTATCGATCAATCCATTTAACGCGATGTTTACTTCTTTCAGTAGGTTCAATATTATGAATAAAACACTTCTACAATTAGATTTGTGAATAGATGAAAGCAGAAATTGGCCATAATTCAATACGCTTCTAAATTCCACACAGAAAAGACATAATTAAGCGTAGAAAAAGTTTAAACACTATTTGCTTACAACTTTCAACATTTCTTTTGTTATTGTTTTTACTCATGTAAGAGACGAGACATGCTCAATAAAGAATTAAGAAAACTAAGTGCTTGTATTCTGAAAATGAGCATCCTTTATGAAAAACAGCATCTCAAGGTCGATAAGGACAGTCCTTCTTTCAAGAAACCATACAAAAGTGAGTTATCGAAAACTTTATAAACTGATAATAATTAATTTCGTCAATTTGGTTTAAGAAATATCTTCATCATTACTTTGATATAATATTTAATAAGTAATATACCTGTTAGAACTACATGATGACTTGTACCGTACCGGATTCGTCACGTCGAGCCGCAGCAGCTCATCTAAATTTCATGAGAACCTGCGGGGGCGCCCGTTCATCAATTACGTTCATTCGGTACCGTCCCTATCTTTTGTAACTATGCCGCACATTGAAGTAACATTCTCTGCGTTCACTTTTCGCTATAATTCTGTGAATTAATCTATTAGAGGAATACATTAGTATTCAAAGGTTGGCGGTAACGCAATTTCTTAGTCTATGCAAAAATAGAATTTAACGACTACATACAAAGGCCTACTGAGGCATAGCTTCATAGGCGCGTATTCGTCATTACACTCTTGGTGTAAGTCTGCTTGCAGTTTACATGCAAAACAATGTCTCGCAAGTCATATGCCGAGGTGTACATCGAGTGAACGCATTAGTAATAAGCCAAAATAACGTCTCCGTCGTTTGACGGCATTCTCAAAAATGAATAAAAACGTAAGCGTGCAGTACACCACGTAGACAATGTTCAATATGCTGGACTGCACAAGAAACACAGCGTATTTTGAAGCATCTATGAAGCTACGCTTCCGTGGACAGTAGGCCTTAGTGTTCATGATCACACCAAGTGGTGCGCGAATCATGATATAGGTTTTTAATACCTCATAAATAATTATCTGTGTGATGTACCAGCAGACCATTAGACATGAAGAGATTTTTTTAGTGTTAACAACGCTATATTCAAAAAACAAAGCTCTATCATCCAAACAGCCGAGGTTGGCTGTACGTATCCAATGCTCTCCTGATCCTAATTTCCTTACACTCGCCTACATACTGACCAACTGAGCTACCAGGACACCTCCTCGATATTTGAAATTCGCCGATACATTACGTCTTAGGTTAAAAACGTAATTTACTATGATGACCCATTACTTAGTGAAACCCTAAAAATTAAAATTTGCAAAACGATATTCATGGTCACTAATAGGTATAAATACTGTTTAATTTACGTATTAGGGACCAAGTGAACGGGTTTTAATCACAGATTAATTTGGTAATTACACTTTAGTAGCGTCTTCTTTTTTTTTTTGTACGTGCGGAAATCCCTTTGGATAACCCCCCCCCCCCCCGCCGGCCAGCGGGGTTTAGTAGCGTCTCGTCTACTTCTTTAAACCGCGTAGCTTTGTTTAAACAAGTGCATCTGGTTGTTGAAGTAATTATCAATCCTGCACAATATTATTATGATAATAGCCAATTTAGGTGAGCGGTACTTGGCCTTCAGTAAATAATCACATAACACATGGTAGTCTCACCCGCCTTTACGCAATGTTTTATGAGAAGCACGTGTGTCCAGCGCTTCACACAATGATGTGAACTTTTATAAGAAGTTGGTTTCAATCAAATATGTTGTTACGGTAGATGGCTCCAGCGTAGCCTTAAGACGTATATAATATATCGGAGAATTTCGAATATCTGGGACGTGTCTAGATAGCTCAGCTGGACAGAGCATTCCCCTGTAAGGGACTGGTCGCGGGTTCAAGTCCCGTTCTTGATGTTTTGTTTTTTCGATCTAAATCTTTAGAAAAAGTAAGCATAAAAAATTCTTATAAATTTAATTGAATGTACCAAAGAAGTTGGGTAAAACGGAATCGTCTATAAAAATAGCATCGGTAGCGTAACGGTCATAACCTTGCAGGTTTAAAAAATATTCATGATACTGGAGACATTAATGTTGAATTAACTGAAGAAGTTACAATACTATATGTACAGTGTAGTATTCTTGCTTCACTGCAAGAGAGCCCTGCCCTTGTTTGCTTGTTTCCGAGTTTTGTCCTACGTGACGTAAATATTCAACCACCAAAAGACTCAACCTCTGCAGCCAGCTGCAATCCACGATATGCAAGTCAGTCAACCGACTTAGAACTCCGGTGAGTAGACTAGCAAGGAATGTGAATGTGAATTTGTTCAACAAAAATTGTTACTAGGTTAGCTCTAATCTATCCTAATTTAAAATTTGTTGTAGTTATTGAAAATATGTATTTAAAATCAAAGAGCCATGTCACTTTGCATTTAATTTGTAACTTCAATATAATTAATTATGATATTGTCGGAAGTTTACGCGAATGTTACACATTGAACGATACGATATCTCCCATGTACAGACACAACTAATTAACATTTTATAATAATAATAGTCCTAAAAACTACCTAATAGTAGTAAAAACAAAGGTGTTCGACCAGTGCGTCCTACCTTTTTTTTTTTTTTTTTATCGTGCGGAAATCCCTTCGGATACCCCCCCGCCGGCCAGCGGGGGCGGTTATGTCGGGCTTGCACCGACTAAAACCGCAAGCCGTCTCGGGTCTTCAGACGCCGGGGTGTACGGTTACCCATAGAGCATATCCCTCGCACCCCGGCTGACCCTGGGCCATCTCACCACTAACAGCATCGCTCATCCTGTCTCCTCTGAAAGCAGAGGAGTACGGAGAGCGATGTGTTCCCGCCACGTTGGGTATTGGCCGACGATCAATGCCAACCCTATGAAGGGGTGAAGGGGAAGCCATTGACCGCCGCCCAGGGTGTACCGGCCGCTCCGATTCCGTTCCCCCCGGACTGCAGCGGGATCGGAATCGGAGCGACACTCGAGGAGGTTACCCCCAGTGCGTCCTACCTGTCATGACTTACGGTGCCGAAACGTGGACATTGACAGTGAGGCTTGTCCACGACTTAAAAGTCGCGCAGCGGGCTATGGAGCGAGCTATGCTTGGGGTTTCTTTGAAGGATAAAATTCGAAATGAGGCTATCCGACAAAGAACCAAAGTCACCGACATAGCTCGCAGAATAAGCAAGCTGAAGTGGCAATGGGCTGGCCACATCTGCCGAAGGACCGATGGCCGATGGAGCAAACGAGTCCTAGAGTGGAGACCACGAATCGGTAAACGGAAGGTGGGACGTCCCCCAGCAAGATGGACGGACGACCTGAAAAAGGTAGCTGGGATAGACTGGATGCGCAAGGCGGAGGATCGGGTGCTATGGCGTAAAATGGGAGGGGCCTATGTCCAGCAGTGGACTGCAATAGGCTAATTGATTGATTGAATAATAATAGATAAATAAATAATATAAATATAATATAAAATATAAATATTGTAGGACAAAGTACACAATGCCATCTAGACCCAAACTAAGCAGAGCTTGTCTATGGTTTCTAGAATGCGGATAAACATACTTAAATACTTTTTTTTGTAAATAAATACATATTATACATAGAAACACCCGGACTAATGCAAATATAAATATTTGCACTGAGCAGGAATCGAACCTGCGACCTCTGGCTTAGCAGTCGAACGCACTACCGCTACGCCACAGAGGTCGTCCTAACGTAACTAACGTAGATTTTATCGCGAATATTAATTTCACGCCATAATTCGTAACGGTTTGTAGTCTCATATCTCTGGGTACTGTAAATATTTATCCATTACCTATCTGGGCAGCGCGGCCCAAATGTATGTATAATAAAAGTACGCATCACCTCTTTGCGCGGTGTGTATATTATGTCGTAGCCATACCTTAAAGTTGATAATTCATTAAATGGAGAACTAAAACTCGCATAAACTTCAACTTCTGATGATATGTCAATCCACGTTGGGCCATATCATTATTCTACGATATGTCCACGATATAAATATATATCACGCGTTACCGTTCGATCAATAACTCTGTAAATAATACGTCCTAGGGCGGGGCGCGGCGTACCTCCATAATCTAATCACGCATCATTTCTCTGCACGGTTAATATACCTATAGCGTATCACCTCCATGCAGCATAAAGGTGTGGGCATACATAAAAGTGATGCATTACGACTAGGGCTTGCATTATCCGTGTTTTTTCTGTATTAACTGGCTTATCCTGATTTTATTTCATCAATAAAATACAATGCGGACTTCGAAGTGAAGTGACACAACACTGTGATGATGAATAAAATACAAATTGTCTTGATAAATTGATTTATATAGTTACATTTATTATCACAGAAATCATACATGTAGGTACCTGTAAATAGATTTAATAATGTTGCATACATTTCAGCTTATGTTTACCTTATATTTAATTTAAAAAGCAGCGATAGCCCAGTGGTATACGTAACGGACTGCCGAGACGAGGTCTCAAGTTCGATCCCCAGTCGCCCCGGGCACACACCTCTGATTTTTCATAGTTATGTGTGTATTAAAAATGTTTATTATCGCTCGCTTAGTATCATTACTAAGTGAGCCATGCGCGGCACATAGCGGGCACATGCCCGGTAGATGGTAATAGGCTCGCCCCCTAATACATTGAGACCTAAACATAACTGGCGAATCGTGGGTGTGTAATACACCTCTGCCTACCACTTCGGGGACACAGGCGTGACGTTATCTTATGTTAAGTTATATTAAATTTCTTTGTTTTTTTTTGAATTACCATGTCTTACGGAACTCGATTATGCAGCAACTAAATGATCTTTCTTTCTTTCACCTGCAGTTGTCTAACTTCACACAGTCGCAACTCTTCGGATTCTTAATTGAAGCATATCTCCGTATAAACATGCTACGGCTATTTGGGACGTGATTTTAAATCACATCGGTGAGCGATGTGTCATCGTAAGTAATAGAACCGTAGTCTGGTGAAATCGCATCTGTTTAAATACTCGACTAAAAATACGAGTAAAAAAAAATTGGTCAGGTACTCTTCTTACTTCCCAGGTGACTCAGGCGCCGGAGGTCGCTTAACGACCCCCGTCCTCCATTAGCGCAGGCCTGGGGGTGGCAAGTGAGGCCGCCTGTCACCCCAGCAGAAGCAGGCCGGGACGGTGGGGTGACTAGCGCCCCTACCCCAAACCGGGGCAAGACGGGGACACCAAGGTTCCCAAACCCGAGGCCGCGAGAGGGCCATCTCGAAACCGGAGATGGCCCAGGGTCAGTCGGGGTGCGAGGGATATGCTCTATGGGCAACCTTACACCCCGGCGTCTGTAGACCCGAGACGGCGTGGGGTTTTAGTCGGTTCAAGCCCGACGAAAAAAAAAAGGTACTCTTCTTACTCTTTTGATCTAGTTTAGGACTGACTAACTGAACTTTTCGTAACAAACAAAAACAACATATTAAAACACTGCTAAACATCTTGTAACTGTGTTTATAATAAAAAAAACCGGCCAAGTGCGAGTCGGATTCGCATACCGAGGGTTCCGTACAAACCTGTAGGTATATATTTACCTCTACGCGTTCATGAGAAAAGAAGTAACTTTAAAATTTTCAAAAATATTTTTTATTATATGATGTAACTAAAAATTTACGGATTTCGCAATTTTTCCTTTATCTGGTAACGGTTAAAAGTTTTTATAGAAGGTTTTTGAATGGAGTTGCAATAAAATAAAGGTGTGACTTATGCACTGTGAAAATTAATTAAATAATGAATGTAATTGGTACAACTACCGGCTAGGGCGAGCAGAGATAAATAAAAAAGGTTGATTACAATATATTAAGATTATAACCGGTAAGAGAGCGTTACATACATTTATATTAGGTATTTTGAGTAAATGAACCTCAGGGAATGGATTCGTAATAAAGATTCTGCCGTAGCGTTGTTCGGTCCGTTGTGCAAAGATGGTAGTATGCACTTAGCTAGTGGACACGTGGCTAGTGGTGTTGCCGGCGTGCCAGGGTCTCCGCTGGTGTGCCTCGCTACCGCTATGATGGTGCGAAGCCCGGTGCGAAGACCCTGGAAATAGAAAAAGTGCAGGTCGGTTTGTCACTAGGTAATTACGTCCAAGTGACCCGCTAAAATAGCAGGTGAAGAGAATCTCCCAGCGGCACTGCAGCGTAGCTAGAAGCTATAACAAAAGAGAATATAAATAGGCAGCACAAGCTGGTGCCGCGACCTCTGACCGTAGGGGTCATCGGCCTCGTGGCACTAAATAGATAGGCTAAAATAGCACACAGTATAAAATAAAATATATTAAGCCATGCATTTTAGCAGGCAATAAGCTGCACCTCTGGAAAGTCTTCACCTGTAGAAAGAAGTAGGAAATGTTGATCTCAAAACTTACCCGGAGCCGACAGCAGTTGGCCACGGGGTCAAAGTGACCTTCCTCGGCGAAGGTTGCCAAGGAAAGGAACGATATAAGAGCCGTCAGTTGATGACTGGGCTAGTGTTGTCCAATCTCGCTCGCACAACCATAGATAATTAGTAGTAAGTTATCGAAACATACTAAAATATCGATTAATTTTATTGATATAATTTTAGTTGATTTATAAAAAATCTACAACGTTACAATACCCCCTCAATTAGTTCAGGGTTTTTGTTACCCAAAAACCCGATACTGGACTGCTCAATACAATGCTTGACTTACGCTTACACATACATACTTTCTTACATACCTCCCCTATCATGTTCATCCATACTTTGCGGTTACCACTTAAATAATGTAGCACACGCTTCCTTCCGAAGAGAGGTTCCAGGATAATAGGCGCTGGAGACTCAGACGTAAATCTAACAAGATGGTAAACATTGAAATGTCACAGACAACAATTCCAATGGAATTGGGCCCACGTTGGGCGCCAATGTAACGGTTAAAAGTTTTTATAGAAGGTTTTTGAATGGAGTTGCAATAAAGTTAAGGTGTGACTTATGCACTGTGAAAATTAATTAAATAATGAATGTAATTGGTACAACTACCGGCTAGGGCGAGCAGAGATAAATAAAAAAGGTTGATTATATTAAGATTATAATCGGTAAGAGAGCGTTACATACATTTATATTAGGTATTTTGAGTAAATGAACCTCAGGGAATGGATTCGTAATAAAGATTCTGCCGTGGCGTTGTTCGGTCCGTTGTGCAAAGATGGTAGTATGCACTTAGCTAGTGGACACGTGGCTTGTGGTGTTGCCGGCGTGCCAGGGTCTCCGCTGGTGTGCCTCGCTACCGCTATGATGGTGCGAAGCCCGGTGCGAAGACCCTGGAAATAGAAAAAGTGCAGGTCGGTTTGTTACTAGGTAATTACGTCCAAGTGACCCGCTAAAATAGCAGGTGAAGAGAATCTCCCAGCGGCACTGCAGCGTAGCTAGAAGCTATAACAAAAGAGAATATAAATAGGCAGTACAAGCTGGTGCCGCGACCTCTGACCGTAGGGGTCATCGGCCTCGTGGCACTAAATAGATAGGCTGAAATAGCACACAGTATAAAATAAAATATATTAAGCCATGCATTTTAGCAGGCAATAAGCTGCACCTCTGGAAAGTCTTCACCTGTAGAAAGAAGTAGGAAATGTTGATCTCAAAACTTACCCGGAGCCGACAGCAGTTGGCCACGGGGTCAAAGTGACCTTCCTCGGCGAAGGTTGCCAAGGAAAGGAACGATATAAGAGCCGTCAGTTGATGACTGGGCTAGTGTTGTCCAATCTCGCTCGCACAACCATAGATAATTAGTAATAAGTTATCGAAACATACTAAAATATCGATTAATTTTATTGATATAATTTTAATTGATTTATAAAAAATCTACAACGTTACAATCTGTACTATAAGACAGAAGAGAACTTACTTCCTACCAAATTTGAAGATTCTAAGTTCACAGGAAGTACCCTGTAGGTTTTGATTGCGGCATAAACGGCTCTATCTTTTGATTGCTTTGGCTTAGAAGTTTGATTTTTTCACAGCTCCAAGGGACAGTAAATCTGAGTATTAGATATAAATTTCAGTTTGATACTTCCACGCGTTCCTGAGAAAAACAGTCTTGACAGACGGATGGACAGACGGACGGATGGACAACGAAGAGTTCCGTTTTTTCCTTTTGAGGTACGGAACCCTAAAAATGTATTCAAATCATGAGGTCATACTTTGCTTGTACCCACACTTATGAACATAAATAGACTGTCAGCACTCTAAACCGAATGATGCTTTGATATAAAAAATGCTTACCACAGATCTAGGGTAAGCTAGATACCGCAAGCCATTATTCCAGCATAATTATCACCAAACTGGTGTAGGACTCCAGCTTTCCATGCCTTTCTGCGCTCCTACTTCTATGTCCAACCTATTCGGTTTATATTCAACATAAAAATGCCGAATTCTGTTTGCCGACTAAGGCTAGAATATAAACTAGAATATTAATTCAATATGAACTGCGTTAGCGTTTCACTTAATGAATTTCATTCTGTAAAGCCGTGAAAAGTCAGTTTAGTTACACGGATTTTCACTGGTGTTATCCAGCCTTAATGGCTCGCGTGACGTCATCGGTGGTGGCAAAAAAATTACACGCTCGGTTTTCATACTATTTAGTCCACACGTGGCATCAAAGTAACTCTACATCTGTGCTGCAGGCACATCAAAATTGATATAACTGACATAATGTAAACACTTCTTACGCTTCTAACGATATCACCCGGTTGAGGTTAACGATATTCTTGACGTTGAGTGCCACTCGATGATGATATCATTAAAAACCGCTGACTAGGATTTGGTTATGACACACCAATAAATATTTCTTCCTTTTTAGGGTTTTTCCTTTCTTTTCCTTCCTTTTCCTTTTCTTCCTTTTCCGTTGCCAAGTGGCAAAAGACGGAACCCTTATAGATTCGTCATGTCTGTCTGTCTGTCCGTCCGTACGTCACAGCCACTTTTTTTTCCGAAACTATAAGAGCTATGCTGTTGAAACTTGGTAAGTAGATTTATTCTGTGAACCGCATGAAGATTTTCATATAAAAATAGAAAAAATAACAATAAACTTTGGGGGTTCCCCATACTTACAATAATATATTTTTTTCATCAAACCCATCATCATCATCATCAACCTATTCTAGTCCACTGCTGGACATAGGCCTCCCCTAATGAGCGCCATAGCGCCCTGTCTTCAGCTTGCCGCATCCAGCATCAAACCTATGTTTGATCCCTATCTATGGATAGGTCTTCAAAAATTATATTGAGGTTTCTAATAAAAAAAAATCTAAACTGAATAGTTTGTGCGAGAGACACTTGTAGCTCATGTAGCTCATGTAGCATGTAGCATGTAGCTCTTGAAGATCATGATAAAATTATTATAATCATCACAGCTTAGCTTTGAAGATACGATAGGGCGAAATTGGTAGGACCACGTGTCAAAAATCGATGCTTGATCTATAGGTCTGACGAGATTGACGAGTTCAATCTTCACCTAGAGAAGTCACATAACTATTTAGCTTTATAGTCAAAGAGAAAACGAGAATAGTTAAACCAATAGAAAATAGACACACGTTACCAAGTTTTATTTATTTTAGAAAATTTCACTAGTGAAGTTCGACCTTAGTAGCATTAAATAGTTTCATAACGTTTTTTTATGGTACCATAAAAATCTTCAGCTTCATCTTGCCATACCTTATCTTACTTACCTAAAAATCACCCGCATTATCCGAGGAAATACCAATTAAGAGGCCAAACGCGTACAACGTACTATTATATATATTAATCCAGAGTTTTTTATGGAGATATCACTTATCTTGCCACACCTTATCTCATTTACTTAGAAATCACACATTACCTAAGAGAATACCAATTAAGCACGCACAAAATTTACCATTATATTAATACAGAATTAAGTGGTTTGTTCGTATCCAGAGGATTAAAATTTCGATATAACCAGCAAGTTCACTTCCTACTTTCAAGAGCAGTTTGCAATAACAACACAAATTCAACTAAATAACTCGCAAACTAAAATTGCCTAGTCCTCTACTTAATGAAGCTGGCGAAAATCAATTTCTCTCGGAAATGCTATTAAGGGCGCGATCTTGGTAAGCAGATAGTTTGGGGCACACCGTTTGCCCTGTAGATATTTATTAGCTGCGGATAAACGCACAGTGGAGAGTCAGTTTTTAATAAGTAGCAGGTAAGACTGATGATGAAATAATGACACATTTATGAATGAAATAAAACACTACCAAGGTCGGAATACATGAAAAACTGTCCATGTTAACCGAGACATAGAAAGCTATTTTTTTTCGTGCGGCAACGCGCGCTGTCTCGGGTCTTCAGATGCCGAGGTGAAGGTGTAAGGTGGCCCTAAGACAGGTCCCTCGCACTCCGACTGACCCAGGACCGTCTCCAGTTTTGAGATGGCCCCCTCAGGTTTGGGAACCACGGTGTCTTGCCCAGGAAAAAGGGGGAGCGTGCAACGCACTGCCGCCGCCGAGACCTGAAAAGCTGTAAATGCAATAAATACCTGACCTTAAATATTATAATAACTGCTCAATAACATACCATTATTGCTCTGAGTTTTAAGGACAGATGGTAGTCGTTCTTTCAAAACAATTTTTTTATTTTTCGGAATGATGAGAACAGTAATCTTACATCTTTAAGGAGTTCGTGTATTCTACCTTTTAACTGCTAGTCTATGATATAAAATTTTGCTAATTAATTATAATTCAATCAATTTAGGTAGATTTCGATGAAATCGATCTACCTATTGGTTTCTTGACTACTGTCGAATTTAAAAAAAAATTCTTCATAGGAGGTCTAGTTATGACCCCCTGAGTCCGAAATGACCACTGGTCAAAAAGTTTATATATATATATATATATATATATATGTATGTATGGTTTCACTTCCCAAAATTTGCGGCACTCTCACGGTCGCATTTTTGCCCCGATCGCTTTCAAACTGCGGTCAAAAATTGCTTGGGTGTAAACTTAGTTTAAGTTCGTGAACGGGTGGAATCCGGCCTAAGGGGACGGTAGGGCCTCACTTTTTGTGAAATCAGTTTTTCCTCAAAATTTCACGTTCCATGAAAGATATTCGAACCGTTCTAATTTTATCCCATAGTATACATGAATACCAACAACTTTTAATTATAAACCTATAAGATTAAAACTTTAACTAAAAGTGGAGGGGGGAAAAACCAAAATTTTTCGGGAAAAAAATCATAACTTCTAACCGGTGAACATTCTTGTTGTAGAAAACATTTTTAATCGATAGGCCATTTTTAAGTCTAAAATAAATGTCTGAAAAGTTTTTCGCTAAAAGTTACCGTTTTCGAGAAAAAAAAATAAACTGTTTAAAGTCCGTAATTCTCTATATAAAATAATATTAATTGCTTCACGAAATCTACCTGTGCGTTCCCCCTGCGGGAACGGATTTTTTTTATAATTGAAAACATCGCTACTTTATTTCCAACTGGTTTAAAAGAATATTACGTAACATTTACGGTAATTTTAAAAATAACCAACCATTTGCGCAAACTATCACTCACTGAGAACGATCTCCTAATTTTGTAGCTAAGAGATCAGATGATGTATTAACTTTAGAAATTGGAGCCTATTTTTTAGCCCGTCTCAAGTAATAAAGATGAAATTCTTTATCAACAAAGTTTAAGATGGATATTATAAAGAACTTGACAAAAAGTAAGTTTCAACTCAGCTGTGTCACCATATTTGTAATTACTTTGCTTTCAGAAGTTTGGGTTGATAGGGATTTGGGTGCTTCAAAAATATTACTCTTATTTTCTATGAATTGGCAACAATAAAGATAAAGTACTTATGTATGTATAGAGTACTGAGTGTTAAGTGTAAATATGTGTATATAAGTGTTATCGACACAGTATTTTTCATCCTCATATTAACTCACCTGACATGTATTTATCCCGTTTCACAATTTATTCACGTCTTATTAGGTCACCCCGTCCTGTTATTACTTACTGCCAATTACTTTGTTTTCTTTACAAGATACCTGAAGATTCTAAATATGATTTACCTTTATGAACAGACTTTATTTCACATTTATAATATTATTCATCACATTCATTGGTTTCATTATATTAATGGAGAATTTCGTGAAGAATTTAATGAAAAGGCATAACCAGATAACGCCATAAGACTCCCTTATCATATGAGCTTAAAGAGAAAAATGGATAAAAGGAAATGAAGGAAGCTAGGATTTAGGATTTAGGATCCTCTCGAACATAGCGAAATGAAGCGTACTACTACTCGATGACATCGAGTAGTAGTACGCTTCATTACTTCATACTTGCTCACGGCGATGGTGCGGAGCGCAAGCGCGTGGGCTGCCCCTGCCTCCTTCTGCGAGCAAGTCATGCTCGAGGAGGAGGCGGCGGAGCGGGTCCGGTAGAGTCTTTTGAAAATATAATTTCACTCCACCAGATGGTTAGAGCTTTAAATGAAGTCTACAGAGTGAAGACCAACATATACCAATCAAAAAAGTGGTGTCTTTAAGTAAGGACATATAAGCGGAACGACGGGATTGCATGAAAGGTTTAATGACATATACGTATAGGTAGCCCGTGATGTAAGGACAGAAGCTTTTCATTTACCTTCGGTACTTTCTATCTCTCTCGCTCCTCTTTCTTACATAAAGTTTTATTTAATTATTTAACCGATAACCCTTATAACAAAACACCCTTCATTTAATAATAAATAATAACCTAGGGGAATTTCCTCTTTGAACTTAAAAGAACGGAAACACTTTAAAATGTCAAGTATGCAATTCATACCTGAATTGTGTAGCTCTGCAGTAATGGTTACAGCCAATTATGCCCTAATCAAGTACTTAGTTCTTGTTATAAGTACTGATAAGGCACGCTCGCTAAGGGACAAGAAGTAGTCGAGAGTCTTCGAGGGCGAGGCTTGAAAATGATCGTGATATAGCAGTATTTCATAACGGGGAAATTTTAGGCAGTTATCGTTGAAATTTTGTTAATTTGGTACTCTTTATCCGACTGCGCCAGAACTAGGGTTATTTTTTTCAAGAGTATGTATGTATGTCTAATTGTTTGATGGATTTGAGCTTGAGAGGTCTCGTTAGATTCGTATTTATTGTGAAAGTGCTACTGGGTAAATCAAAATAAAAAATGGTGGATTTTTGTCATTGTCGTTAATTAATATATTTTCGCTCAAACTTATCAAAGGTTATCAAAATAAAGAGCGTTAAATAGTGAGTGATTTCAAAAATATATTTATCAGGAATAAAAAGTATACAATAAAAATATTAATTAAAAAATAAAAAACCCGACTGTTCTAAAAAGACCGAATAAGTTTATTAGCAAAGCGGGACCCATTTGCTAATCATAAACCGAAAGAAAATAACGCCTGCCATCGAACTTGTTTCGGTCTTTTTAGGGTAAACGCGTTTTTGATTTTTAATTAATAATCATATTTGAGCTTAATTTTTAGACTCTCGTTTTCTAGAGAGACCCATCTCTAAATGTGAAAGTGGGAATCAATTGGAGTTTTGGAAGTATCGAAAAAAACTTGAGGCATTTCCCTATCACCTTAACTTATAGACACTAATTGTTTTAGACAAAGAAGCATCTTTTATTGGAGCTTGAAGTTGACTTGGCCCCACCAAGACCCTTACGGCTAAGTCAACTTCACCTGCAAACAGGTACACCTACTGATTGATAGACGAGGCTCTGGCGCAGACTTTACTCTCGAGAATGGGAGATCAGACGGCAGTCGCTTCCATAAAAACCGTATAAGCCAAACCAAAAGGAGGCGAAGGAGTAAGTGGACCCAGGTTTCCGAAGGTTCCGAAGGGATGCAACCGGAAACAACGCTAAGATGATGATGTAAAGAAAAACATTATGTAGCAAATAAAAATCGTATTAAGTACTTAGTTACTGACTAGATAAATACACTTTGTTAACAGATGCATAGGTTCCATATTTTCGTAGAAATAATGTTTGAGCCTACCGTCACCCCCTGTTCATCAATAGTATTATAAAATTGTAAAAAAGCTGTGTTTGTCATTAGAGATATTAATAAAATAATACTTGGGTTATGTTAAATGAACGATTCTGTTTTTTTTTTGGAATTATTGTTTTTTTGTCTGTTTGTTCGTTTTTAGGTTTCGGTTTTTAGCAGAAAGGTCTTGGTCAGACTTAAAATTAGCCTTATGTTCGATTGCAATACTTAATAATTTTTTTCGAATTATTGTTTTTTTGTCTGTTTGTTCGTTTTAAGTAGAAAAGTCTTGGTCAGACTTAAAATTTGCCTTATGTTTGATTGCAATTGGTTAAGTAGAACCATATACCTACCAGATATAAGCAAAGACCGAAAACCAATCTTCGCACGGGTGAAGCTGCGGGCATTAGCTAGGCTATACATACATTCGTAAGCATAAGACAGCTATTGTCTTATGCTTACGTAAATTTCTCGTAAATACCTCGGTTCGTAAATATCGACCCAGGATAACAAGTACAGTCAGCCTCAGAAGTTGCTAGACACTAACCAAGACACAAACGATCTTTATACATTGAAATGAATCAATAAAAAAATTATGTATTTTTATTTTTGTAATCTTCAGAGGACCAATTTAACATTTTCTGACAATCAATTATTCCTAACTTGTAAATTGTAAAATAAAACATACACATGACCTAAAAAAAGTAAAAAAATATTCAAACAGGTCTCTTTATAACAATATTCAGAGTTCATTCTTTTCGTATCTAGTGCACAGAGTAAACATTAAAAATATCATTTGTTCGTACAATGGCACAATTCCACATCCTTGTTATGGCGGATCCTTTGTTCGGCGTATGAATTCCGTACTTTCGTACAATTTTCACTGTCCTCTAGTGAGCTGCTGTTAACACGTGTCTCGCTACACGTAAACCGAGCTGTTTCAGTTTCACATTTTCGTGTTAGTAAATTTAGCTTGTTATTATACTAATTTGCGAGGTTTTTACCTCTATTATAATTTTGTTTTTTGAGCAAAACTTCACTTAAAAGTTAAAAGTGTTTGCGTGTTTTGGTTGTTAAATACTCTTAGGCTGGATTTCACCACCGAAAATCCGTTAATTTAATTTAATTATTTGAGCCTAAAGTCAGCTTGCTGCCACCCCAGATTACATCTAAACAAAGATTCAGCCAAAAACTCTTTTTCTTCATCCGATCCAATCCCGATAACATCCAAAGCTTGCACTTCAGAGCCTGGGATCCGCTCTCTTACACCTTCATTATTTGTTTTTACTTCGGGCCACCAACCAGGTGGACACCGAAGTCTTAAAATTACGCAAAAAAAATCAAAATCTTACACCCACTTTTTATCACTTTTCTCGACGTTTCACATGATTCTAAGTCTAATTAAGCAAAACAAATTTTTGTGTCGGTCTGTCTGTTGGTCTGTTGTCTGGATGTCTGGATGTCTCGATGTCTGGATGTCTGTTTACGCAATAACTCAAGAACCACTTATCCGATTTAAAAAATTCTTTCGCCAATCATGTTGTTTGGTTAATGGGAAGAACTGATTAGATTTTGGGGTTTGTACGTTCAAGGTTTCGGGTACCTACCATACAAATTGTCCCTAAAAAAACATTTTTTTGTGTTTTTGACGTCGAAGACGTTTGATTTGATTTCATTTTCTTCATATTTATTGCTCAATATATAAAGACGCGTCGAATAATATGCATTAAGCCTAAGGTCTGTAATTTTGAATAAAAATACTGCAACAAAAATATCTAAGTTTGGCCCGAAGTTTGACAATCACTGTGTGATTTCCGCCCCACTAGTTTATTTTGGCTTTATTCTGACCCTCCAACCCCACGAAGAACCATGTATCAGAGCCTCGTCCGTTAATCAGCAGGTGGTACTGGCTTGCAGTGCAGGTGAGGTTGTCTAGGGTCCTGAAGATCATAATACACCCAAGAATGCCAAGCCAAGCCTAACAGTCATATTTTTTAACAATAAACGTTAATACTTAGAAAGTGTCACCAAAATTCGTTTCTTTATTTCATTGTTCAAATAACCCTCCATTTTTAGCTCCGCCGCATCTGACATAAATGCAACT
The DNA here is from genome assembly GCA_946251805.1 of Cybosia mesomella. Lineage (NCBI taxonomy): Eukaryota > Metazoa > Arthropoda > Insecta > Lepidoptera > Erebidae > Cybosia > Cybosia mesomella. Next base: position 11,699,970 of record OX276406.1, read on the forward strand.
ACTAGCAGAAAACTGATATTTTTATGTTGCCTTTTATAAATCGAATACAGATTGTGTTTTCCTTTGACAACTTCGTTGCTCGTTTTAAATAGTAAATTGAAAGCGATCGATATGTTAGCTATGACTTTGTAGCAATTTATGAAAATATTGCTTTGTATGAACGCCGAATCGCGGAGTTAAGTGATACTGCATCTATTTTGTGATCGGAAGTGGTGTGTTGGTTAGTTGTCCAGAAGATAGTGACTAAGCTAAGTGTAGTCTAAAAGTAAAGAAAACTATTCAGATTCTATCCCTAAAATGGGACACCCTACCCGGAAGTATCTTATAAAATGCTATTTCTTGTTAAACTGATGTGACGAATAGTATATGCCTTACCGGGTTGTTAACTTATGCAGATTGGTATGTATACTGAAGCTCTTAGGTCAGCGTCTTGGCCATTTCAAACTTAAGTGTTGGTCTAATGTGTTTGTCTTTAACAAGCTCTCTGCAATATTTATGTACTAGCTGTTGCCCGCTGCCCGTGGGAAACTATTCCAGGGAAAAAAGCAGCCTATGGGTAATCGAGACTATAATGTATGCATTCAAATGAATTGAATTAGTAGGAACTAGGATTAATGGCTTGTCCCTCAAAATTTACAACAGGGGTCTACCATGATACGTAGGTACATTTGAAACTTTAGGTTCAACCGAAATATGACCGAAAACCTTTAGGCCCTTCCGCTGCCTTATGTGATAGTATGCATACGGGCGCCCGCACTGTGTAATGTTTCATGCAAACACATAAAGCAACATATATATTGGCACGAAACAGTACGAAGTGCACGCATAAAGCACCGGATGGCCGTAGATACCACGAAGTTACTTCGGATTGCCGTTGGTAGAGTTTAGATCGAACTAAGTGTGATTACTTCCAACTAAGTACTGTCTTCGGGTCCGTTTTTGGATAAATAATACCAACCGTGACTTTATCATGAAGACCTATACTCGCTTAACAAATTTTAATCTGTTGATCAGCTTAGCTCTTAACCCTTTCATAATATAGAAAATAAGCATACATAATATGGGGATTATTAAAGTACATCTACTATTGGTTCATGTATTCCCTTGTAAGAAAAGGTTACTGAAAATTTTTAAGTGTTAACCAACTCATGTCTTTGACTGTACCAATTGTTTGCCAGAACCTTTGCTCCACAACTTCGAATGTATATACGTTTTATGAGGTTTTATGGTAGGCCTACTGTTACTACACTAAGAAGAGTTACAGTTACTAACTCACATAATTATTGGGTACGTTGACATTTTCGGTACTTGCCTAGGCGACGGCTTTTAAACAAAACAATTTGTAAGTCGTTTGTGACACAGTGCTCATTCAATCGTTATCACGTTTTTTTTAGCCAATCTCCAAAAAATTGTAATAATTTTATTTATTTTTTAACTAGCTGCTGCCCGAGGTTTCTCCTGGATGTCGGTTATCGCGATCAAAAGTAATCATGAAATTTTGACCCCGTTCTCACAATCCATGGAAACTTATTCTTACTTACTTAACTTATAGGGATAAAAAGTAGCCTTTCCTATTATTTAACTTATTCTAGGATATCATCTACCCCTGTACTAAATTTCATTTCATATTTGTGTAAATAACTTTCCAATTACCGCTTTATAATTGCCCATTTTTAAAGTATTCAAATGGATATAGTAATGTTATCCTTAAGAGATATATATATGCCATCGCGAAATTTACTGAAGACCTATATAAGATACAAAATTCCACCGTAGATGGTTTTGTTATATATAGGTTTATGGGTTTAGGCAGTGTTTTCGTTGAAATCTCCCAAACGGCTTATTTTTTCCAACACCTAAATTTCTTTATATTTTAGCCAATGTATGCAAAGGCTTGACAAATCTATACATATAATAAAATCGTAATGAGATGAAAACTGTACATTGAATATTAAAATAAAACTGCTGTATTCTAGAAACGATACCGATGCCAAAAATGTGATTTTTAGGTTTTTAGGGTTCCGTACCTCAAAAGAAAAAATCGGAACCCTAATAGGATCACTTCGTTGTTCGTCCGTCCGTCCGTCCGTCTGTCAAGACCGTTTTTCTCAAGAACGCGTGGAGGTATCAAACTGAAATTTATATCTAATACTCTGATCTACTGTCCCTTGGAGCTGTGAAAAAATCAAACTTCTAAGCCAAAGCAATCAAAAGATACAGCCGTTTATGCCGCAAATTTTTGAAACTCGCACGGGAATCAAAACCTACAGGGTACTTCCCGTGAACATAGAATCTTGAAATTTGGTACCAAGTAACATCTTATAGTACAGATAAAGGAAAAATTGCGAAAACCGTACATTTTTAGTTACATCATATAATAAAAAATATTTTTGAAAATTTCAAAGTTACTACTACCATAACTATGACTCGATTGTCGTGATGGGTGAACTTTTACTTATATACCTACAGGTTTGTACGGAACCCTCGGTGTGCGAGTCTGACTCGCACTTGGCCGGTTTTTTTTATCCGTTTGTCTGCTCTTTATTATCGATGTCTGAGCATCACTTCAAAAACCGCTGAACAGACTCAGGTGAAATTGAACATTCTTCTAGGGTATGGTCATAAACTGCGGTATATATCATCACGCTATTATAAATATCATAGGAGCAGCAGGGTAAAATAGACCAAATATATTATTGATAATTTCTTTATAAATACAAAACAGATCATCACGAAATTCTGCAGTTCGATAGAACGCATGGTCAACTTTCGGATTATAAACCATTACGCTATAGCTAAAAGGTGATGAGCAGTAAAACATGAAATCTCGAAACTACAGAGTGTAATTAAGTGTAAAAGATAGTTGATTAGAGACTCAACCTTTGATAATAAATATTATCACGCTATTATATTAGGGAACCAGGTAGAATTTATTTCGATGTTACACATAAACATCTATATCTTCACGATCAATGATTGAAAATATTACGATGTAATAGGTTATCTAATACATGTTGGGTTCGAAACTGCAGACGTAAACATACCTTGATCTGTACCGAATTTAACGCGGAAGAAGTAGCAGGCAACAGCTAGTTATGTACTAAAACTTTTCTATCCATTGGTGAAAACAGCATGAAAATAGGTGCAGTAGTTTTTGAGGTTATCGCGAACAGGTAATCAGACAGACGCGGCGAAGGACTTTAACAAGAGAACTATTCCATTTTTTTACACCAGATTTATTATTGTTTTTATTGACTATAGTTGCTGATATTTAAAATAGTATTTTCAGTTACTTTTTTCTTGACTGTAATCGAATTTTTTCTATGAATCATGGCTTCAGATTTATAAATAACAACGATGACTTTGATTACACATCCTCTAAAACAAACAGTTTTAAGGTGCTTAAGTAATTTACTCACTTCTTAAGTATGCATTTAACTGCTTTACTACTCAAATAAAATAGCAATCCATTCGTCACGGTTGGTTCTTCGGCACACACTTACTACACTAGTTAATGTTTCTTGCATTTTTATACAATTTATTTCATTATTTTAGACTTAGTTTTGATACTTGACGTGAAAAGGTTTTATATCCCACCTGACTGTTACGTAAGCATGTGTAAATTAATAATAGCATAATGCGTAATAGATTTTTAAATCAAATGTCTTAATATTACCAAGTAATAATTCAATGTCCATTGGCCAATGGCTTAATTCTAGGGATTGTCATTTCTTTCAAGGTATTTCTTACAATTTTCTTGTTGTTTTGGAACGAATCCCGGATTTTCAAGGAAGTACAACATTTGCACGTTCTATAGCAACTTTCGTTACTAAAACCGGCGCGAAAAGCAGTTAGACATTTTTTTAATAAGAAAATGACACTTTTTTTAAAACAACTTAAAGCCAGTGCTAGTGTGGGATACCCATATTTTAATCCTTGATCTACTGACATTATGCCTGTCATAATACTAGGGCTATCATCAGCCTGGGGTTATCCTTTCGAGGGCTTACCCGGGGTGCCCGGCAATGGACACTTGGGCAGGACACCATGCGGTTTTAGTCGGTATATACACGACATAACCACCCCCGCTGGCCGGCGGGGGGGTATCCGAAGGGATTTCCGCACGTAAAAAAAAGGACAATCATCAGGGTTATATTTTTGACCCAAATTTGAATCGCATAAAGTTATGAGTTATTTAATTTTTCGTTTATACGGCCACCCCTAACCTGCAAAGATTATTTTACTTTAAACTTTAAAGAATTTTTCCTTAAGCAACATTTAACAAAACGCAATAGTATCGCAACACATGAGGAGTTAATTATTATTCTGGCGTATCATCTATATGCTCATGTTTTTTTTAAATGTTTGATGTCGTTATTCATTTGTAATATTATGCTTTAAAATAATATACCATTCAAAATGGTTACCTATGCTAGCAGTAATTATATAAAAATAATTATTAAGATGTTTTTAGTCATATTAGTTATGAAATTAAACAAATTATTTAAAGGTATTGTGCGTTATCAGTTATTGTTACAAAATAATTTCAGCATAAATAGAATTTAATGAAAAATTACAATACTAGCTGGGCTAACGATTTCGTCCGCGTGGATTTTGATATTTTTAGTTCTTTTATTATATTCGCCTATGTTACGCCTTATAATATTACCTATCTATTATATCAAAATTGGCCCTGCCATTCCAGAGATAACCTAATAAAGATAGACAGACGGACAGTATTTCAAGTTTTTTTTAATATTACATACAGACACTTCAATTTTATTTATTTATATAGATTAAGATACCAAAAAATCAAAGCAAACATTATGAGGTCCCTACTACAAATCTACTTGTAAAGTTGCCTGTTGAGCTCCCTGTTAGGCGCGGGACAAACACAAAGGACGTAAGACGAAGACGAGCCCAAGACGCGTCTAAGACATGCCCGCGGTTAAAATATATCAAAGAGACGGGGCGCAGACAGGGCGCGAAGACGTTTCTCACATTAAGCTTTGCTGGGCGAGCACGCGGGCGGGTACCACGTGTTCCGGGGTGTGAGGGATATGCTCTATGGGCAACTTTACACCCGTATTAAGACTCGAGACGGCGTGCGGTTTTAGTCGGTTCAAGCCCGACATAACCGCCCCCGCTGGCCGGCGGTGGGGTATCAGAAGGGATTTCCGCACGAAAAAAAAAAAAGAAAAAAATAGGGTACCACGTGTTCAAAGTAACAACCCGCGAACCCCTCACCCCGCGCGGCAACGTCTTGTCCGCGTCTCGACTCTTCAGCGGTATGTTTCAGGATAGGGCGCAGTCATCGAAAGCTTCCGGTGCAAGAGCTAAGAGACCCCTAAACTAACTAAACTTTTTGACGTTGAAGATATTTGCCTCGAGTATACCCATACTCGAGGCAAATATCTTCAACGTCAAAAAGTTCGCGCATGTGCACTAACTGACCAATTAAAAACCCAATAAAAGAGCTGATCAACTAATGACGTGAGCACGTGTGAGTACGTGTGCACTCTTGAAGGCGCCTTTTTCGTGCAGATATTACTGAGCTAATTTTTACTAGCTAATTTGCACAAAGCGTGCAAAATATTCCATACTTTTTGCACAAAATCATGCAAAGAAATCCATACGATTTGCACGGCGTGTGGGCGCTCGCATGCGTGACACGCATGAGGCAGCGGAGGCTCTTATGTTGAAACCAGTGGACTTGCATGATAGGTTTAGCGATCGTAGAGCAGGCTATGAAGTCTGTGAGGATAGGAGCAGATGGCAGGTTGTTATCTCTGCCTACCCTTAAGGGATAAAGACTTGAGTATGTGTATGTGTGTATTTTTTTTTGTACAGGTTCTAAATTTTTTAAATTTACATCCAAACACAACCTTAATTAACTAATACGAATCGTTACATCAGATGTTTTTCGCAATTTTCTGGGTTCCACTTTTTTTGCGCAGAACCCTAATACTTTCTTAAAAATTGTGCCTTGTAACATTACCTATCTGTCAGTGAAAGTCCCATCAAAATCGGCTTAGGCGCGGAACTCTAATAATTTTTCTAAAATTAAAGTAGCCTATGTTACGTCTTGTAACCCCTCTTGTCCCGATAAAATCGGGATTCAAACAGACAGAAAGGCAGAAAGGCAGACAAAATTTTTAAATATTGTATTTTGTTGAAGTATCGGGTATCGATCATATGCAATAATAAAAAAAAATATACGACATTCTACACAGCGCTTACTAGACCCAAAGTAAGCATAGTTTAACTAGCTTGTGTTATGGGTTCCAGAATGTGGATAAACACACTTATATACTTTTTTTATAAATACATACATATTATACATAAAAACACCCATACCAATGCAAATAGACATATTCATGCATACAAATATTTGCACTGAGCGGGAATCGAACCCGCGCCCTCTGTCGTAACAGTCGAATGCACTACCGCTACGCCACAAAGCCAGTCAAATCTGTTATTTTAATATTACAAATAGACACTTCAATTTATTTTATTTGCATAGAAGACTAGCGGCCCGAGACCCGGCTTCACCCGGAAGCAAATTCGTTAAAATTACATATAACCCGATTGCAGCGCGACCTTCCCGGTCCATTGCTAAATATAAGATTTCTTATTTTAAAAATGACAGACTTCCATACACCCGGTCATCCCTTATTTTACCCCCTCCCTCAGTAGCAAAATATTGAAAAACGCTGATACAGGAGCAGCAATATAAAATTTCGTGCTTCTTACTTCGGAAATGACGAACCTTTCATATAATCGTTCATCGCCAATTTACCCCTTAGTAACAAAATTTAAAAAAACGCTGATACACGTATTCATAACTGGCGAATCGTGGGTGTGTAATACACCTCTGCCTACCCCTTCGGGGATACAGGCGTGAAGTTATGGTATGTTATGTTATGTATTCATTTATTTTTGAATAGATTTCGTTTTAATTCTACAATTATATTAAATATTACACGCACTAAGAATAGGATTGAAAAGGGGTGCAAACTTTGTATTACAATTTATTTCTTGGTCCGAAAATTTGCTATTGGGTATTGCTTCTAATTCAATCCTACTCTTAGTTGGCACGGCACGCATAGTAAATTAAAACTTACTACGTCAACTTGTCCTGCTCGTCCATTAGTGAAAACAGCATGAGAATCCATTCTGTAGTTATTATAAATTAGATAAACCGCCACTGGACCGCCGCCGAGTAGTCAAGTGATAGTGTCTGGTATTTTTTCACTTTTCTGTAAGTTTAGATTTTTGAAGTCGGTTTCATCTTTTTTATTAAAATTCAACTAAACAGCAGCCAAATCGCAATAGAACCTAATTCCTTCCAAACTTCCGCGTCTGTTGCCCTACTCCCCCATTATTTTCTTAATTTTGACTTTTACGGGAGCGACTACTATTTAATTCCCCAACCTCGAGAGAAACATCTGCCTAAGCTTTATCCGTCAAAACCTTAATTGGAGGTGAATTTGGCTTGGACCTACAAGATTTTAGTAGGATGAAAAACAAGGATCCTACTGAGGCTCTAAAATAAAATCTATATATTATGATACAGATTTTACTTTAGAGCCTCAGTAGGTATCTCTTTAATGCCTTCATTCACGCGTAACTATTTAAATCTTTTTTAGGACTAGTGCGTTAATTATAAGTTTATGTTCGTAATGAACATATGTACATACAAATCTTACTTTTAAGCGCAAATATACACAGTTGCCTATTTTAAGTATTTATGTAAGGCTGGTGGATAACCTTCACGGTATAACGTGCAGTTGGTACATAATTAGCAGCAATATTGAGAAATCCAAGTTTTCTAATATTTTATGTAGGTACGTATCTAAGGTTTCTAGGTAAGCTACTACCTCTATGGCGTAGCGGTGGAGTGCTAAGTTGAAGTCCGCCAGCGCGCAGGTCGGTTATCGTTTATCGGTTACATCTCCGGTTGTACTTAACCAATTGCAATCAAACAATTTTAAATTTTAACTGTGACCAAGACCTTTTTAATAGAAAGAGCCGATGGAAAGATAATTGTCCAGGTCACGGATAACTCTCGACATAAAATCGAGACGGCGGCTGAACTGCAACATCTTTTAAGGACATTTCCTGTTGCCGAATCGAAATCTGCTAGTACATCCACTACGGGCACAGTTTTGCATAAGAAACTACGCAAGTAGATAAAATCACGAATTCCTGTTAATACTACTATTTTCTTTTTATTTAGATTTTATATTGTCGGTCAGTTTTACATAAATCAACTTTTGTATATTTGACTTTGACGTACCTAATTCAGCGTATTGACAAATGTGTCACTCGTTCGGAAACATCAATAATGTATGTTTGAAAACTAGTATTTTTATCAACATTGTGCATGCTAGCGAGTGCATAGAGGACTGGAGGGGATAGAAATTTTTTGAGTTTAAATTTTAGTATTGTAATTTTTAAATTATATTATTTTATATATATTTTATATTATAGTTATTTATTTATGTTTGTAGGTTCAGATGATAGTTTTATATCTTGTTCTTCTTCTGTTGCGTCTAGTGACAGTTTTGATAGTGCACATAGTGATGACGACTCCGTACAGCTCTGTGACAAACTGTCCTCTATTTTTTCACCCTTTCCTCATTTTTTCAATGTTGTGCATATAAATGCTCAGAGCATTCCTGCACACTATTCCGATCTTCTAGCTTCTTTCAATGCTAAGAACGTTCACGCTATCCTTGTCTCTGAATCTTTTCTTAAGCCTGTACTCCCTTCGACCCAATATTCACTTCCCGGGTATAAGCTTCTGCGTGTTGATAGAACGGGTAAAGCATGTGGCGGGGTTGCCGTGTATCTTCGTGGAGATATCTCTTATAAAGTTGTTGACCAGTCCCCAGGTGTATACTCAAATTTTACAGAATATATCTTTATTGAAATTGATTTTAAGCACACTAAAACACTACTAGGCGTTTATTACAGCCCTTGTAGTAATATTAATTATTTCCCCGCTTTTGAAATGCAACTTGAAAATCTATCGTCACTGTATGAACATAGAATTATCCTCGGGGACTTCAACACTTGTCTTCTCAAAAATGATTCACGCAGCCGTTAACTCTGCTCTCTTGTCTCTTCTGTAGATATGCATATTCTTCCCCTAAATGCCACACACAAGGTTCCTAATACTAAGCCTTCTCTACTTGACCTTATTCTAGTTTCTAATCTTCATAAGGTGGCTTCACATGGACAGCTGTCTGCTCCCTTTTCATACCACGACCTTCTATACCTTTCCTATAAACTGCGTCCTCCGAAACGCAAGAGTAAATTTCTAGTTCTTCGCAATTTTAAAGATATTGATCTGGAGCGTTTGGGGGGTGACATAGATGGTGTTGATTGGTCATCTGTTTATGACTGCAATAACCTGGATGAGAAGCTGTCTATTTTTACAAGCACGTTGTTGGCCATCTATGATGTACATGCCCCTCTTAAAAAGGTAAGAGTTAGACACCATCCTGCGCCATGGCTTACTTCAGCCCTCAAAAAATATTATGTTGAAGCGAGATAAGGCCAAGCGTAAACATGTTAAATGTCCGTCTGAGGAGAGCTGGGATCTGTACAAGAGGCTACGTAATCGCTGCAATCGTATGTGTAGGGATGCGAGACGAGACCACATTCATAATTCTATTGAAAATCTAAACACTTCTCAACAATGGCAGTTTCTTAAATCTTTGGGTATTGGTAAGGTCGTTCATGACAACCTTACCGATATGGACCTCAATGCATTGAATGCCCATTTCTCTGCGCCTCCCACTACTATTCCTTGTGATGTTAAGTCCTCTACTCTAAATTTCCTCTCTTCTCTTCCACTACCTTCAAATACTTCTTTCTTATTTCAGCCGGTCTCAGAGGTAGATGTTAAGAAACATTTACAAACCATATCTTCTAGGGCTGTCGGTGACGATGGCCTTCAACTCCAAATGCTTCTTCCCATCCTGAATCAAATTCTTCCTATCCTTACCCACATGATAAACTACTCCTTATATTCCAACTGCTTCCCTTCTTCATGGAATAAAAATTCTGTTATACCTCTGCCCAAAGTATCCAACCCTGCAACGCACTCTCAATTCCGACCCATTTCGATCCTTCCCATCTTGTCCAAAGTACTCGAGAGTGTTGTTCACGATCAACTGTCCTATTACCTCTCCTCTAATAACCTGCTAAGTCCATTCCAATCTGGCTTCCGCCGCGGCCATAGTACTGTTTCAGCTCTAGTCAAAGTAACAGACGATATAAGATTGGCCATGGAGAACAAACAACTGACAGTTCTGGTTTTATTGGACTTCAGCAGTGCCTTCAATTCGGTTGACTTTGACATCCTCTTAGGAATTCTATCATCTTTTAACGTTTCTACTTCTGCAACTGCCTGGTTTAAATCCTATCTTGAGGGACGCTCACAATCAGTTCGAATGAACGAGGCCTCCTCCGCTTGGTGCAACTTAGTGGCGGGCGTTCCTCAGGGTGGTGTTCTTTCTCCTCTCCTCTTCTCTGTCTTTATAAACGCCGTCACTAAGGTCATAACCTCAAATTATCATCTCTACGCAGACGACTTGCAGCTGTATCGACATTTCAAAGCCGATGAACTAGCTAGGGCTGTAGCTGCCATCAATAATGACCTTGAGAACATTAATGCTTGGGCTAAATCTTTTGGATTGTTAGTCAACCCAAAAAAAATCTCAAGCACTCATTATCGGTGGCAGATATATGCTCGGCCTTATGGATCATGAGTCTCTACCTCCAGTTAAGTACGAGTCTGTGGCCATTGACTATTCCAAGAGTGCAAGAAATTTAGGAGTGCACATCGACTCCAAGCTTGCCTGGGATGTTCACATTGCGGAGGTAAGCAGGAGGGTATACTGCGCATTTCAATCTCTCAAACGTCTCCAGAAACTCCTACCTCTTCAGACTAAAGTTACTCTTGCGCAATCTCTTCTACTCTCAATATTAGACTATGCTAATGTCTGCTTTCTCGATGCTTCGGAGGAACTACTGAATAAACTGGAACGCTTGCAGAATTTGGGGATTCGCTTCGTATTTGGCCTTCGTAAATACGACCATGTTAGTGAATTTCGTAAAAGACTGAACTGGCTCTCTATTCGGCAGCGTCGTAACACTCACATCCTATCTCTTCTCTACTCTATACTTCAAAATCCTAATTCTCCGTCATATCTGCGGGAACGTTTTGAATATCTTGTACCTAGGGGCAAACCCTGTCGTGTTTCTTCCTCTCTTCTGCTTCATACTCCTGCACACTGTTCTAGTTGCTAAGACGGATCCTTCACGGTGCAAGCTGTTCGTCTCTGGAACTCACTCCCTCATACCATTCGGAGTAGTACCAGTCTGGACATCTTCAGAAGAAGAATTAAAGAATTTTTCCTTTCTCCATAATTTAGTGTGTATATATCTAACCTACAAATATATTTATGTATGTATGTATGTGTGTGTATATATGTATATATATATTTTTTTTTATTATAAGTATTGTAGCATGTTTCTCTTTTCTTTTCATCTTGTGAACACTTCACACCCTTTCTTAAACTATTCTTCCTCTATTACTCAAAGGTTTGCTGGGAGAGAACTCATATTGAGTTAAGCTCGCCTTTGTACATCTTTTTTGAAATGTCATTTATGTTACTATCATTTTCTTGTGTGTGCAAAAAGAATAAAAATAAAAAATAAAATAAATAAAGAGCCGCATATCCGTTCAGTAGTTTTTACATCCATCTTAAACAAACAGACAAGAATTTAAAAACAAAAATCTTTGTGTTCAGGATCGTTCATTTAACATAACCCAAGTATTTTCATAAATATCTCCAATATACTGACACAACTAATTTACAATTTTATAAAAGTAGGTAATATAGATAGATTTGCATCGGTTAGTGTATTTGTTTGTCGTCGCCGTCGTAGGTTCAGGGTCCGATTCCCGCTATGTGCAAATATTTGTATGCATGTGTACTTTGGGTGTAGATAGAGTTGTGTAAAATGTCCATTTATTTATTAACATAACCTAACTTAATCAATTTAACATAGTATGTGTACAGTGTAGTTTGGAATTTTTAAATCCTGGAGATGTGAAGATAACATCGATTGAAAATATCATATAAATTTATCGCTATAAGTAATATTTATAAGAAATAATTAATTTTACAATATGTAGTCAATAAATATTAAAAAGAATATATGATCTTAAACTATTAAACGAGCAATTCTTGCATACATATTATATATACCAATACATAGAAACTACTGTCTCGAAAACCGCTCTATTTGGACAAAAATTTGAATATAGATATATCTATATTCTAATTACTATAGTTCTGCTTTCTAAATTTATCTAGATAGGTATCTTGCATAAAAAACCAAAAGTTCGAACGAAGCTTGGTTATCCAGGTACTATATCTAATCTTTATATGTAATAGTTTCAGTTCACTTATCAAGTAGTTTAATATATTTAAATTATAAAGTTTTAAAAAATACATTTATATCTATACTTCTATACTAATATTATAAAGAGAGAGGCCAGCATTTTGTGAGTTTGTTATACATCTAGGGTGATCTTCGCCACCGCTGCACTCCTTGGAAAAAATCTAATGTACACATTGTCCCCGATGGACATAGGCTATTTATTTGTGTAAATTACGATGGCTTGATTTAAACAGAACTCATATAAACCAAAGCGGTGTCAAGGTACTCAATGTACTCATGGCTGAGTCGTAATTAAAAACACGCAGCGAAGACAATACCTCTAATTGTTTTAGGGAAGTGTTCTACTTCCGCCTAATGTTTTGGCCAGGCGGAAAAAAAACTCGTATCTCTATAATAGAATAGAATAGAAATAAACTTTATTGTACACCAATCAGAGTATGCATACATGGAATACATAATCAACATATGTACAAATGGGTGCCTTATCGCTAAAAGCAATTTCATACAGGCAAACTTTAGGTGGACATGTATTTGAAAATGTAAGGATAGTTATTGGTGTGGTTAAAAGAAAAGATAAAAATCAAATAAATAATAAAAATATTGTTCATTCGAATGAAATAAATATCAATGTCAACTTATAGAGTATATAATATACATGCATAAACATACATAAATCCATAAGATATATACGATACACAATAAGAAACTAAGAAGCTAACTTAAAAAATGGCCAGATATTGGGCGCGCCTGATGGATAAAGGCAGTGCATTCCACAGTTTATGGAATGCTTAGGTACTGCCAATTCCAATGATACCGAAGACCTCAACATAGCATAAAAATCTATTACGTGATCTAAAGAACTTATGAAAGTACTGACTTACTGACCTGTGTGGAGTGGTGTTTGGCGGTAGAGCGTTCGACTGCTAAGCTTGAAGTCGCCGTCACTGCTGGACATAGGCCTCTCCCAATGTACGCCATAGCACCTCATCCTCCACCTTCCACATCCAATCTATTCTAGCTTCCTTTTTTAGGTCGTTAGTCTATCCGGCTAGGGGTATCCCACCTTCCATTTGCCGAATGAAGGCGAACAAAGTTAAGTTAGTTAAACCATATTATACAAAATGTTAATTTACTAAGCCTGTAGGTATTGGGTAAGTTAATTGGCAGAGCAAACGGATATCAGATTGGATATTTAAGTGAATGAAGTTTATCGTGGCGCACTATTACGAAAAAATATCCGTACCGTTAAACTAACACTCAGTAGGGTTTTCTGTAATGAATTCTTTCAATTTGTTATCACTTACTAATTGAAGAGAATGATGTTATGAAACAATAGAATTTTAATCTTAATTGTTATATACAATGCATTCACTTTCGAAGTTATCCATGAATGCGGAACGTTGCGCTGCTGTGAAGAAATTGTGAATAGATACGGAGTAGTGTTGAAAATTGTATTTAGGCTAAACGTTTTTAAAGAAGAACATTGTAAGGAATCAATAAATAAAACGTGAATGTATTCCACAACTATATAAATATTTATTTTATTTGGATAGGTAGGTACTACTGACCGGGGGTGTGTGTTGGGTAACCTCCTCGAGTGTCGCTCCGATTCCGATCCTGCTGCAGTCCGGGGGGAACGGAATCGGAGCGGCCGGTACACCCTGGGCGGCGCGGCGGTCAATGGCTTCCCCTTCATAGGGTTGGCATTGATCGTCGGCCAATACCCAACGTGGCGGGAAGACATCGCTCTCCGTACTCCTCTGCTTTCAGAGGAGACAGGATGAGCGATGCTGTTAGTGGTGAGATGGCCCAGGGTCAGTCGGGGTGCGAGGGATATGCTCTATGGGTAACCTTACACCCCGGCGTCTGAAGACCCGAGACGGCGTGCGGTTTTAGTCGGTGCGAGCCCGACATAACCGCCCCCGCTGGCCGGCGGGGGGGTATCCGAAGGGATTTCCGCACGAAAAAAAGGTACTACTGACCGTTAGTTTCAGAAGAAAGTTAATATTGTTACAATAATCTTTTTAAATCTTTTAATCGTCTCATGGCAGGGATGCCCAGGTCCAAGCGAAGTGGAGGAGGAAAAGTCAGAAAGCAGACTCGGCTGCAATTACAAGGCTGTGATAATGATTGAATATGTTTTAAAAAGATTTAAAAAAAATCTAAATGACACTAAAGTACCTGAACGAAATGTAATTATCTGTTTTTGCAATCATGTATTAATCAAACAGATGTTATAAAATGTGGAATCTTTTGTTGCTTCTTTTTAAATTTAATTGAGACCATCCTCACTTATTAATCTGTACTTTTAAAAATAAAACATAATGAGAGTTGATGAATGATGAACTGATGACAAATCTGAGCTGAAAATAATGTAGGTCATATCTCGAACGCACAGAAAACAATAAATGAAAATCTCTTTGAAGTGGCACTTTTTTATTAAGATTCAAATAGCGCAAATCATTTAAGCAAAAGCAATGTCTAGTCTGCAAATAAAATACAGGATATATTTAGTAATAGCTTTAGATCCTAAAAGTTGTTCAGAAAGCCTTTAAAAATATATACCTTCCAAGTAAGAGGCTGACCAAAGGACATCGAGTCAACCATCACTTTAACCTTTAGGGTGGAATTAGTATTGGGGTGCGTGTTGGGTAACCTCCTCGAGTGTCGCTCCGATTCCGATCCCGCTGCAGTCCGGGGGGAACGGAATCGGAGCGGCCGGTACACCCTGGGCGGCGGTCAATGGCTTCCCCTTCACTCCTTCATAGGGTTGTCATTGATCGTCGGCCAATACCCAACGTGGCGGGAACACATCGCTCTCCGTACTCCTCTGCTTTCAGAGGAGACAGGATGAGCGATGCTGTTAGTGGTGAGATGGCCCAGGGTCAGCCGGGGTGCGAGGGATATGCTCTATGGGTAACCTTACACCCCGGCGTCTGAAGACCCGAGACGGCGTGCGGTTTTAGTCGGTGCAAGCCCGACATAACCGCCCCCGCTGCCCGGCGGGGGGGTATCCGAAGGGATTTCCGCACGATAATAAAAAAATAAAAAAAAAGGGTGGAATTAGTATTATCTATATCGATCTGATAAAAAAAAATCAAACGCGGCTGATCTGAATAAAGATCTGCAAAAACTGGGCAACCAAATAAATGACTGCAAAGTTTTTGTTTTGAATTATTGAAATAATTGCTTAGCACGGGACTGATCTTGGGACATAGGATATTTACTTTCTAATTTCAGCTCACAAAATGTTAAAAGTGCTTACAAATTGTATCAAAAAATTGTAGTTCGTAATGCAATAAGTAGATATGCAATAAGTAGGTGTGGCCAACTACACCAATTTGTGAGGGCCAACAACAGCCAAGTATGACAATAACAATAACGGTAATTTGTTTGTTACAGGTAACACAACACTTTCATAAATACATTTGGCAATCAAAGTAACCGACTGTTGTTGGCATCAATAAATCAGGATTGCAAAGGAAGAAAGGTACTCAAATAATTATTTATTGAAAAGCACAGTAACAAATATCTCCAACTAAATGGGCCGATAGCCTGATAAAAACTGAAGTTGGACTGCTAATATTTTTTTTATGGAATATGTTTTTGACAATATATTTTTTTCATTTTCTCCAAACAATAATATTACGTACCTACATAAGTAATATTCAGCTCATGTTCAAGCATTCAAGATTAATATCAATGTCTATAAGATCGTAAACATTTATTCGTATTACATTTTGGCATCTACAAGTATGAATGAAAGAGGTCTTCATCGAAAAATGGGTCCCTCAGGAGAGATTTCATACCTGTCTATTTAGATGCGAAAAGTAAAGATGTAGTTCAAGAATCCATAGACTGATAGCCTAGACCTTATTTTTTCATTATTGGTATCAGTGGACTTGAATAATATCATATTTTCAACAACCTCTCAATTTAATATGGAATATATTTTCATCGTTGGTTATTGGAGTATTTTTGACCACCCTCACGTTTCAGAATGTATATATTTACATGATATATTTATATATGTATATATTTACTTAACATATATTATATGTATGTATTTACAAAAAAAAGTATATAAGTATGTTAATCCGCAGGCTGCAACCCATAACACAAGCTAGTTAACCTATGCTTACTTTGGGTCTAGAATACGCTGTGTAGAATGTCGTAGAATATTTATTTCTTATATATAAAAATGAATTGCTGTTCGTTAGTCTCGCTAAAACTCGAGAACGGCTGGACCGATTTGGCTAATTTTGGTCTTGAATTATTTGTGGAGGTCCAGAGAAGGTTTAAAAGGTTTGTCATCGATTGAGGCAGTACGAAGTCTGCCGGGTCAGCTAGTTTATTTATAAAATCTGAAAATGAGATGGCCCCCTCGGGTATAGAAACCACGGTGTCCCCGTCTTGCCCCGGTTTGGGGGAGGGGCCCTAGTCGCCCCACCGTCCCGGCCTGCTTCTGCTGCGGTGATAGGCGGCCTCACCTGCCACCTCCAGGCCTGCGCTCATGGAGGACGGAGGTCGTTAAGCGACCTCCGGCGACTGAGTCGCCTGCGACGCGCGGTGAGCATGTTGCGGGCTTGGCGGGCCGGGAGAGTTCTGAACCTCTCCCGGGCGCGCTCCGCCATCTCCTTCGCGAGCAATACATGCTCGCAGAAGGAGGTGGCGGCGGCCCACGCGCTCGCGCTCCGCACAATTGCCGCAATCATGCTGCCGAGCGAGAGGACTCCCACCCCGATGGCTGCTACGAGGTCATGCCTCGGCGCCTCCCACGCCGTGCAGTCCGCCAGCGTGTGCAGCCCTGAGTCCTCGCTAGCGTCGCAGTGATGACACTCAGGCGTTGGCTCCTTCCTGATCCGATGCAGGTGGTCCCCGAAGCACCCCTTCCCTGAGACCACCTGCGTCAGTCGGTACGGGAGGCTTCCGTGTCGCCTCTCTAGCCAATCCTCCATGATGGGCCTTACCGCCGCTATTGCGGCGTGCCCTCGGGATACTGTGCCTGGATATAAAATATGAGCCATTCGCGAAATAAATCCAGCTGATAAGGTAACCAATACAACTTGATTCTAAGGCGGAACGAAGCCTGCCGGGTCAGCTAGTGTATAAATATTTGATTGGCTCATACAACTTTAAATGTAAATACTGTTGTAAAAGTTGAATATACGTTATATATATGTCGGAGAACGGGGAATCTCATCAACATTGTCTGCAGGTCTAGTGGGCGTCATCGTGGGTAAATGCGAGCACAAACACTATTCAGTATCCCGAACAATTTATTATTTTATTATAATTAATAAAATGACAAATAACACTTGATAATTATATTTGAGCAGCGGGTTCGTGGCGCCGATCTTTCTTTAACACCTACTCCACTCAAAATGATCTGCCTCCGTCAAACGTTCTGTCTTCAGTGCCACCTCGCACGCTATTTATAAAGATGGCGCCTCGACCCCACTCGAGGCTACCCTCTACTCATAACACGTGTTACAAATTTAAGTGAAAAGGATTGACACAATATTAAAGTGTGATAAATCAATTTAAAATAAATCATATTTAACATAGTTGTTTAGTAATTAACTGTAAATAAATTAGTTTGTATAGAAATCAACTTCAAAACTAAATAAGCGAGATTTTACACAATATAAAAATATGATAAGTCATATTAAATGAAATTACGATTAAATTAACATTGAACAGTTTTTATAATTGATATTACATTATATTCTACAACCAACAATCAACTTGAGTCCGAGTACCTCCACCGACACGGCCGTCCTGACATTTCACGCGTCCTCGTGTGATGTTGAAGGGCAAGCATTATCATCTGTAAAAAAAAAACGAAAAGGAAGATTTTGGGATAAAATCGGTCACTCCTGACAAAGTATGGACATGTTTGTTATGCACCTCAATGCAATAACCTGGATTTTATGATTAAAACATTTAAGCTACTTGTAAGAAACAGCCACCTCTTTGTTCAGACGAACCATTATTCATACTTGTCTAAAAGCCACCTCGCTTTTTAGACAACTAATATCAACACCGTCCAAATAGCCACCTCGCTTTTTGAACAACTTACATACACACCGTCTAAATAGCCACCTCGCTTTTTAGACAACTTATACCAACACCGTCCAAATAGCCACCTCGCTTTTTGAACAACTTACATACAAACCGTCTAAATAGCCACCTCGCTTTTTAGACAACTTATACCAACACCGTCTAAATAGCCACCTCGCTTTTTAGACAACTTATACCAACACCGTCTAAATAGCCACCTCGCTTTTTAGACAACTTATACCAACATCAACGTTTTATGTTCATCATATACTTCTACTCTGGTACACAAATATACTCCACAAATAAATCTTACCGTCATGATCATCTGATAAACATGGATCCAGCTCAGTAGGAACATAGGATTGAGGGAGTGGACGTAAGCGGTCTCTCGAGTATTTGTAAATACGGTTAGAATTCAAACTCTTGAGATGGTACCTGTCACCATCTAACATTTCAATGAGTTTATAAGGGCCTTTGTACTTAGCATCCAATTTGGTTTGATTCCGTTCGTGATTTTCAATTAAAACATAATCTCCCACAGAAAATGAGGTTACTTTGGCCTTGTTCTTATCAAACCGTGCTTTATCAAGACTGCAGCTTGTTCTCTAATTTCGTCTACATTAACCTCAATCTCATGATCGTCTACCGTTAACAAATTTAGGGGCATAGCTACTACAATTGTGCTATTTATAGATAGCTGAACGTCGTCTAGTGCCTCTTGTCAGGTCCTATTTAACCTCTACAGCAGTTAACATATTTTTAAGAGTTCTCATTATCCGCTCTACTTGACCATTAGCGCGACATGAACCAGTTGCTATTAGATGCAGTTTGATATTATGACTCGTACAAAAATCTTTAAACTCTTTATTAGCGAAACATCTTCCTTGGTCTGCTATTATACGCAGTGACATCCCAAAAAGTGATAAAGTTGCTTTAAGAGCCTTAATTGCACTCTCAGAATTAATTCTCGAGGAATGTCTAAGTAAGACATATTTCGTGAAGGTATCTAAGTATAAAAACGTATTCTTTTAGATCACTTTTGCCACTGAGCTTTCCGGTAGCATCTATGTGAATTGTATGCCAAGGGATGCTAACTTTTGGAATGGGGTGTAACTCTATTTGTTATTTACCACTATTTGATTTAGCTACTTGACATGTTATACTATTTTCGACGAACTTCCTAACATAACATTTGGGAACCAATAATGTTGATATGCTTTTTCTAGAGTTTTTTTTCCATCCCAAGTGGATAATGGATTCGTGAATATGATTTTGGTCGATACCAACGAAAAGCCCTAGGCACAATCGGTAACCAAATATTACGGTTATTTCTTTGAATCCTCCTATAAAGCACACTTGATCTTAACTCGTAAATTCTACAACATTCTAAATCAAGATCATCATTTTCGATTTTATGAATAATTTGATTGCACTCAGGGTCTCGTCGCGGTTCGGCTTGCAGCCAGTTCGAAGATAATTCGGCTATATTAACGCGATTTTTTTATTAACAAAATCGGACTAGAAAATGGGGACTTACTAGGTCTAATAACTCCGGCAGACAATAATTCACTACACTTATTGCGTACTATTCACCGTTCTTCGACGCTTAGATGATAAGGCCGCCGTTGCACGGTTTTAGAGGCATCTATAAGTTTTATTTCCAGTTCACCCGACTTTACCCTACTAGTAGGGGTACCAACCACAAAACAAAGTCCCTAAAATTGCAAAGAAGTTCAACTAGTTGTGATTTAAATTCATCTGGCACGTCAGTATCCACCTTATTAAAGTCAGCTGTGGCGTTACGTATATCACAAGTATTAATAAGCGAAGAGTTTTTAATTATAGTTAGTTTATCACTAGAAATATGTACGGTAAATCCTAAGGCCAATAAATCGCGCCCTATCAGAATATCATTGCTCAGAAAATCATCAGGAATTACGTGAAATAAAATTTGTACGTTATGACTACAAAGAGTAACATTACATAAAACTTGCACATTACACGGCACGCTTGATTTTCCCACCCCCGTAAGTGTAACAATTGCATGTTGTAATTCTCCCACAAGTTTACGTGAAATAGTTTCTTTAACCAGGGCATCATCAGCACCAGAATCAAAACGAAATGAATACTGCTCACCATATTGAGTGATAAGCCCGGTGATTGGTCTCACACCGCATATGTCCACTCGTTTCACTACGCTGGATGTAGGGGTAGGCTGCGTACTGCTGCCTGCAACTGGCCACGTCTTCGAGCACCGTGATGCTACGTGTCCTTCAGCACCACACTTGTAACATGTCACCGAGGTCTTTCTCATAGTTGCGGCCATGATGGGGCGCTCGGAGCTCTGAGTTGGTTGCTGCTTGTCTGCATGAGGGCGGCTGGAACATTCATAAGACTTGATGTCCAAATTTTCCACAAGCATTACATTTTGTGGAAGTAAGACCGAGCCTGCCCAACATTCGTAAGTGCCTTGAAGACTCTGAATAACACCGCTTACGAAATGAAAATTATATAAGTTCCCGTTGCATTTTGCTGCGGGTAGTTATCTCTTCAGAAAAGATATTGCGTTGTAAACGTGGTTCGATTTGCCCCATGTGAGCAAGTATTAATGACACCACCATTTTTTTCTTTTTCTAAATTACCCCATCGTGACACAAGCAAAGTAAACAAACGGCTTGCATATGCAGCAAGACATTCACCATTTTGTAGCTTACCATTAAACATTTTTAAAACCGTTGCTGCACATGTTTCTGACGTATCGAAACGAGAAAGAAAAATTTCTTTAAATTCTACCCACTTCATATTAGGAAAAGCAATTTGGGAAAACCATGAAGCGGCTGAACCCTTCATGGCCTTACTGAGTATTAGAATAAGTTTACTTCCCTGTATATCATGATCCGACAGGCAGATATGAGCCGTTGCCAACCAAGCTCGAGCGTCAGTGTCTTCACTTTCTGGTTGAAATTTGGGTAACGTAATATTTTTGTCTTCGGTAGCCAGCGGTTTACGTAGTACCTCCACGAGCAGTCGCATGCTCTCTTGTTGCGCCTCGAATAAAGCGTGCCAACCATCTTGCACGTCAATTGGATTGTCTTCGTTTTGTGCTTGCACTGATCCCACTTCTGATGTCGGAGAACGGGGAATCTCATCAACATTGTCTGCAGGTCTAGTGGGCGTCATCGTGGGTAAATGCGAGCACAAACACTATTCAGTATCCCGAACAATTTATTATTTTATTATAATTAATAAAATGACAAATAACACTTGATAATTATATTTGAGCAGCGGGTTCATGGCGCCGATCTTTCTTTAACACCTACTCCACTCAAAATGATCTGCCTCCGTCAAACGTTCTGTCTTCAGTGCCACCTCGCACGCTATTTATAAAGATGGCGCCTCGACCCCACTCGAGGCTACCCTCTACTCATAACACGTGTTACAAATTTAAGTGAAAAGGATTGACACAATATTAAAGTGTGATAAATCAATTTAAAATAAATCATGATTTAACATAGTTGTTTGGTAATTAACTGTAAATAAATTAGTTTGTATAGAAATCAACTTCAAAACTAAATAAGCGAGATTTCACACAATATAAAAATATGATAAATCATATTAAATGAAATTACGATTAAATTAACATTGAACAGTTTTTATAATTGATATTACATTATATTCTACAACCAACAATCAACTTGAGTCCGAGTACCTCCACCGACATATATATATTTATATATATATAACTATCTCGCTGCTTAATGTCTATTAAGTCGAGGAAGGAACTAACAATATCCATTAAGTACATCATCAGACCTACTCGTCGGCTGCTAGCCAATACGATTAGGCTCTAGCTCTCAGTAGGCTATGGGTATAGTAACCCAGTGTACTATTCGTGTCACCTCTATATTACTGTTATTACATCGAGCTAAGATAAGCTGCATGTTCGTTCGGCTCGCCAGTCGTGCGACAGGTTTATGCTTATTTATACCTAAGTTTGACATTCTCTTTAACTTTCGTGGATTTCTACCAATTTTTAACTACTGGTGGAAGCTATCGATTCATCACAACCCGTTGTGTGGCTGCTATAGAATAGTAGTATAGGATGACCACAAACCATTGTAATACAAAGTACTAATTATGATCGTAATATTTTGCGGGTAATAATTAGGCTCTAATTGGACAAACGTAATGGCAACCCAGCAATGAGGAACCATACCGAATTATTCTGTAATATTAGCGTGTTACTAAACAAGTTTTTAGTGGTGAGACTTGCAGTCATATTTGACGTACTGATAGTTTCTAGTATTTATTACACTTGAAAACGTAGTTTATGACTGTGATTATGTCGACAAAAATTACATTCACTGAACCGTGTTCATTCTGCCGCCACGTTTTGCGAGGAGGTGACATACGGAAAAAAGGCTTTGAAGCAACTTTTCCATAGCCTCTATAAGGCCTAGCCTTTGTCATTTTTGTAATGTTAATAAAAAATGTTCAAATAGGAACAAACCTAAAAAGTCTTACTAACCTACAGGTATTAGATCGATAGTATATTTTCAATCGACACTACCTCAATCTCTTATAACGACGACGTATCAGAAGATAAATTGCGTAATCATGGTACCTACTGTATATGGAATTTATAAAAATGGGAAGCTATTTTATCAAAACGCATTTATTTCGGAGGAAGTATATAGCTTAACTAGCTAGTAATATGGGTTCTAGAAATATACTTAGCCATATTTTATATATATATACATATAAACACGAAGACCAATATATAAATATTTGCAATAATTTGGTCTAATAATGGAACACTATACCCTATCGCTTTGGGTCATGAGACTCACGAGTCAATCACGATAGTTGATCAATGGAAAAGCTGTTACGCGGTAAATCCAAACAAATTAAGAAATCGCAATGATAGGAGAACTGTAGCGGTAAATTTGTTCATTGTTCACATGCGAAATATTTGCAATCGAACTTGGTAAGGTTAGTAGTTAACAAGGCTGATTCTGTTCCCCCTAACACTGACAGATTACACACCTTTCAGAAGCTCAGAAGAGCACTGTTTCTAGCCAGGTTTGCTACGTTGGGAGGAATTATAATTCATGATACGTGAACAAAATATTACCACATCGCCCAATCGATATTTTTGCAGAGATTTTCTACTATCATATTCTTGTTCATTACCGAAAAGGGTTATGAGTTGACTAGATGGTAATCTGTGTCATACGTTCTGAAAATTTGAAAATACTGCCATTGACGGCTTATTTCTGGAAAGTTAATACGACGCAATTAGGTATATCGCTGAAGCGGGGGTGTGTGTTGGGTAACCTCCTCGAGTGTCGCTCCGATTCCGATCCCGCTGCAGTCCGGGGGGAACGGAATCGGAGCGGCCGGTACACCCTGGGTGGCGGTCAATGGCTTCCCCTTCACCCCTTCATAGGGTTGGCATTGATCGTCGGCCAATACCCAACGTGGCGGGAACACATCGCTCTCCGTACTCCTCTGCTTTCAGAGGAGACAGGATGAGCGATGCTGTTAGTGGTGAGATGGCCCAGGGTCAGCCGGGGTGCGAGGGATGTGCTCTATGGGTAACCTTACACCCCGGCGTCTGAAGACCCGAGACGGCGTGCGGTTTTAGTCGGTGCAAGCCCGACATAACCGCCCCCGCTGGCCGGCGGGGGGGTATCCGAAGGGATTTCCGCACGATAAAAAAAAAAAAAAAAAAAAAGGTATATCGCTGAAGCGTGAGCGCTGTAAGTGTCACCGTGTGAGGTGCCTACGTGGTAAGTTTAGATTTATATTATTAGGTTCCCTAGCGCTGAATACCGTGGTTAGTAAGTTAATATTCAGTTACTTGCTAATGAAGTTCTAAGAAACCAGCTTTTGAAGTAAAGTTCATGAAGAAAGTACGAAGATACATTCATTTCCATTTAACATACATCCTCTTACGCCGTATACTCCTAGGGATACGCTGTGGCAATAATGTTAGTTTCATACCTTTTTAAGGCAAAAAAAACTTCATATGCTTCCACGATTATAGTCACCTACGCCAACAAAGTGAAGAGCTAAAATAATACTATAATAACTAACTGTATATAGCATACTTTGTTATGAAAACAGGCAAGGGTAGAAGCCCTGGCCGTGATAGCGTTGACAAAAAAAAACTTTTACTTAAAGCCTAAACAGAAGCAAAAGTTGATAAAAGATTGTAATACTTACTTTTCCATGATTTAGTTGTAAACTAAGGAGAATTTTAATAATCTACCCTAATAGCTACATTTACTCGGACGTAAATCGCCGAATAAGACATTCTTAATAGCTTAATTTAATTAATTAAATATTTTTCTAAAATTATGCTTAAAGTTGCAAGTTTCTAGCTCATCGGGAAGTTATTTTAGAATCAATTAAAAAATTCCATTTGAACAGATAATAAAGAGAGTTAATAAAAACTTGATAAAAAATATAGTATTGTAACAATCCGCGAGAAGCTTTTCTTATTGTGGGGCTGTCTTGAAAAATCTATGATATATTTTGAAATTAGTACTGAAAATCCATACATGTAACTTAAACATAGTTCGCCATGCCCTGCTACCGATAACTTAACTCACAATCTATTGAATTTGAAGTACATATGAATATAAGTAGATATGTCATACTCAAAGTATTATTGCCATGAAAGATTTTAGTCAACGTCAGACAGTATGTTGGACTGTAACCGCCCCCGCTGGCACGCGGGGGGGTATCCGAAGGGATTTCCGCACGAAAAAAAAAAAAAAAAAAAAAAAAAAAGGTATGTTTTCATCGGGGTGCTTGGTTGGGGACCTCCACGCGGCGCACCCTGGGCAACGGAGACGGCAGCGCCTCTCTCCTAGGGTGGGAGAGACGCTGCCGCCTACGGCCAACTCCGACCGAGGCGAGGACGGCCCTGTTGAGGGCTGTTCGGAAGCTTTCCACGTGTCCCTCTGATTAGCAGATGGCACAGTGGAGAGCAAGTAAGGGGGCCATCTCGAAACCGGAGATGGCCCAGGGTCAGTCGGGGTGCGAGGGAAATGCTCTATGGGTAACCTTACACTCCGGCGTCTTAAGACCCGAGACGGCGTGCGGTTTTAGTCGGTGCAAGCCCGACATAACCGCCCCCGCTAGCCGGCGGGGGGGTATCCGAAGGGTATCCTGAGAACGTCTAATACAGACTAATAAAAACAAAAATGTGTAAAATGTGATTTACCATTTTCATCATTAGCAGTAGCAAAGTATAGTATAGTATAGTAGCAAAGGATACCCCCCATCTTTTGCTAACAGGCATATTATCAATCATCCTCTTCCTAGCCATATACATATATAATGAGTCCATCTTCGTTAAGATCTTCCTCTCCTCTTGTAACCGTCCACTTCTATACTTAATACCTTCGAACAGGATCATCGGTTATAAGCTATTAAGCAATGCCTTTTTGAGAATTAATAGAGTGGAATACAAATTCTGTTTCTTTTCGTAGAAACTTTATAACATCGTTATAGGAGTTAAAGAGAGTGGTTTATATTCCGCACAAGTTATAACCTGTCAGCGCAAAACTTTAATAACTTTTTTATCAAGCGATTGTCTTCGTAGCAAGTTGTATTAAAACAAGTTGAAGAAAAATATCAAAAGACCTTATTTTATTTTTCCGAAGTTAATGTTTTATTGCAAAGCTACACAAATAAAAAATTCCATGTTATTGTCTATAGGGCCTATTCTGGTTACAATTGGTGACACTTATTATGGCAATGATTCTAGAATGCAGAATATTCACAAATATCTTTAAAAAGAAATTGATTTCAAAAAGAAATGGTTTGGAAATGTTGAGAACTAATAGCTAATACCTTTGTTTTTTCGTGCGGAATCTGGATTCATTTAGCACAAAAATTGTAACCAAAAAAACTATACCCGTAGCGACTATAAATTAGTGCACTAACCTCGTCGTATCCTCGAGGGAAGCGTGATTGGGTACATTTGGTACGCGATGTATACCTAGAGGTATATTTCTTTTTAAACTAATATTAAATTGTCAATTAGCTGTGTCTGAACATTGGAGATATTTAATAAAACTTGTGTTATGTTAAATGAACGATTCTGAATTTGAATTGAAACGGATTCTGATGCTTGTCTTTTAGGTAGGTATTGGTCAGATTAGAAATCTGCCGTATGTGTGATTGCAATTGGTTAGGTAAAAGCGGAGATATGACCAAAAAACGATAAACCCTTAACGGGGCCGCGTGCATCAGCTACTAAATTATAATTAAGTAGGTAATACTTTTTTACTTAATTAAATAAAGTTTCGTCAGCTAGGAGCGCTCCTACAGATTTTTGAGAGAATTAATATGTTCTTAGAATGAATATAGAAACACTTATACGTTTCAATTTTTCCAAGGGACGAAACAGATAATTATTTATATCTTGGTGGTATTTGGGGGTGTGTGTTGGGTAACCTCCTCGAGTGTCGATCCGATTCCGATCCCGCTGCAGTCCGGGGGGAACGGAATCGGAGCGGCCGGTACACCCTGGGCGGCGGTCAATGGCTTCCCCTTCACCCCTTCATAGGGTTGGCACTGATCGTCGGCCAATACCCAACGTGGCGGGAACACATCGCTCTCCGTACTCCTCTGCTTTCAGAGGAGACAGGATGAGCGATGCTGTTAGTGGTGAGATGGCCCAGGGTCAGCCGGGGTGCGAGGGATATGCTCTATGGGTAACCTTACACCCCGGCGTCTGAGGACCCGAGACGGCGTGCGGTTTTAGTCGGTGCAAGCCCGACATAACCGCCCCCGCTGGCCGGCGGGGGGGTATCCGAAGGGATTGCCGCACGATAAAAAAAAAAAAAAAAAAGGTACATGTCTTTGATCTTATTGACATACGTATACCTAGGTCGAGCCTTATAGAGTTTGACCCTTATTGCACACCCACGATTCGCCAGTTATGTTTAGGTCCCAATGTAATAGGGAGCGAACCTATTGCCATCTACCGGGCACATGACTAAACGAGCGATAATCAACATTTTTAATACACGCATAACTACGAAAAGTCAGAAGTGTGTGCCCGGGGCGACTGGAGATATTACCCAAAAACTTTAACAGTAAATATCCATTTCAGTCAACAAAGTTAATTAGAAATTAAGAAAAGCCTGAGTACGTCTAGGTCGACCTAAGCAATCTGACATACGGCAAATTTTAAGCCTGACCAAGACCTTTCTAATAGAAAAACTGCACCAAAATCTTTTCAGTCGTTTTTGCGTCCATCGTAAACAAAACAAACAGATAAATAAACAGGAAGTCCAAACAAAAAAGATTTTTATGTCCAGAACATAACAACATACCCCAAGTACTTTCTTTTTAATATATCATATGTACAAACTCAACTAATTTACAATTTTATAATAGTATATACATTATTGGATTGATAAATTGGAACAACGATATTTACTCGTACCATAAATAAGAAGTAAAGATTTATTATCTCTACATACCCAGTAGAACCAATAAATATCTCCGGACTAGTATGAACGATTCACCTGTTGTTTAGATGAAACTAATTGGTAGCCTCATCTGGCTTTATTATATGAGTAATTTCCTTTTCTGAGTGATGGCAAACATAACTGTTTGGTAGGCTACACACTTTCATTTAGAACAGGAAGACGTCGTGCCATATTGCTGTCACAAGTTAATGGTGGCTGACCTTGTTTAGGTACTTTTGTTTCGTCTCATTAACCAGTTAAAGCATCTTCTTTTTCTTCGTCCATGATACGAATTTTTGGACGTATTTGTGTAAGGGTCCCTAATAATGAAATAACGTAGTAATTGTAAGAATGAAAGAAAATATATTCATGGTAGCTACAAGAGATACATCTACCTATAAATAAATAGGCTAAGACAAAACGCCTTTACTTGTCAACCATTGTTTTGTTTGTTTATTAACTGTTGATAAGTATTATCAACAAAAATAAATATTTTTTTACTAACCTTGACGAAACGGTCGAATTTCAACCACTCCTCTACTGTGCTAAAATTGCCAATTTTATCAAGTTTGTCTAAAATTGTATCTATAAGTAATTTGTACTCTGAATACTCTGTCCGTAAGAGTTGAGCTGCCCATCACTCTAATTGAACCTGGCCGTAGACGGCGCGCGGCTAGCGGCGCGACTTCTTCCACGCGTGCCTTTCTCATTGCTGGAGACTGCATTCCTATATAACATAGGATGACTCAAGCCCTTAGCAATAGGTTCTCGTGTCGAAACCTTTTTGTTTTAGTCGGTTCGATTTTGACATATAAACTTTACTACAGGATTTCTACACAAAAAACGTCGCATTACGACAGCTAAAAATCGTGTGTAACGCTCCTTACGATTTCTGGTTTACCGCTTTCTTATCTACGGTAAAAAGTGCCGGGTTGACCACAATCTATCTTGGGGCGATGTATATCAGTAAATTCACTACAAATCAGATACCTACAGGGCACAAAGGGCACCGTGAAAGGTCAAGACCAGTGCAAACACTGAGTCATTCAATGACATAATATCAATGTCGGAATCGATATTTGAACTTCATTATGAAAGTGCTATTTATGCGAACGAATAAATAATTAGAATATAACGCACGCGATGAATTTGGAAATCTAAAATGAATGGTTGACAATGGGAGAGTTCTGCATACCGATGGCCTTAAAGTGGCGCACCTTGATCTATGACTGGTCGCCAGCCCTGTTAAAATTATATCTTAACGCCTTTCAGATGACCCTCCCAGACCAGAGTAATCTGGTAAGGTGGGGGAAGGCCACAGAAAAAGAATGTTATACTTGTGGTGAGGCAATAGGGACGGCTAGACACATATTAGTAGGATGTAGGGTGCTTCTAGATAGAGGCCGTTACTCACGCCGCCACGATAAGGTGCTTATCATCATACGTGAAGCAATGAGTCTGGCAGTAGCTAGAGCCCAAAAAGGATTGACTACTAACAGACGTCATATCAACTTTGTGTCTGAAGGTTCATCCATAACATCGAGGAACAAACCTTATTCAATCTTAGATACTGCCCCAGATTGGACTCTCCTAATCGACACGTATGAAAAGCACTATAAAATTCCGGAGGATGTTGGGGTTTCGTCATCTAGACCTGACATATTCCTATATTCTAAGAGGTTAAAACATGTGGTTCTTGTGGAACTTACTGTACCGTGGGAAACAAATATACCGAAGGACCACATAATAAAGAAAAATAAATACTATGATCTCACAAACGAATTAATCAAAAACGGTTACGTGGTTAATTTGTATGCACTGGAAATGGGAGCGAGAGGTATACCAGCAAAATCTCTCTATAACCTACTTAAAGATCTAGGCCTATCGAGAGCTACAATAAGCTCATTACTAGGACGAATGTCTAAAGCGGCACTAGTAGGTTCGTATCAAATTTGGTTAGGCAGGGAGGGGAACTTGGGTAGTGAAGGTGAGTGTTGATGTACATCAACAAAAGGGGCCCCTTCTAAACCTACACTTGGGTCGCAAGTCCCAGGCACTGTCCCGGGTTCTCAACTCAGCAACGCGATGGACCCGGCACCCGCACGGAGAATCCATGGATTGCTAAGAATATCGGGGTATACAATTTATTTCACTTGTACTTGGTTGGTAAAGACACTTTATGATACGTAGTAAAAATTGGTTTTATGATATTGTTATTGCTTCAACAAGTTTATTGATTTCAAGTGATAGGTAAGTATTTTATTAAAAAAGAAAACTGAGCATTGATGCAGACTAAATAATTATTGCTATAAATATAAGTACCTGAACTATATATTACGGTTATGGTTACATGAGTTCTGTATAAAAAATAGTAGCGTCCGGCCTCCCGGCTTTGCAAGAGAATTAATTAGTAAAAACTTATTATATTGACCTCAAACCAATTTAAGTATTTTTTTAAAATTAAAAAACTAACTTCCAACCTCAAACGAGTTTAAGAATTTTTAACTAATTAATTCTCGTGCGAAGCCCGGCCGCTTGTTTTTTTTTTACAAAAACTACATATCCAAAGACAATCAAATATTAGACTGATTGTATTTTTGAAAGTATTTTGAATCAATAAACTGTTTCATATTTGATCAATAAATCGGTGATACAAGCCAATAACAATAAAGAAATATTCACTTCCAAACTCCAGCGCGTATCACTGATCATTTTAAAATTTGTTACAGGATTGTCCTTTAATTCACGACTACTAAAATCTTCCTCCACAAAAAAAATCGTTAAGTACCATTAATTTCTTGACTGACAACAACGCCGCCGGACGTGCCGACCTTATGCACACTTTGTATACTTACGTATATAACTGCCGTCACTATAGCACAGTCCTAATAAAAATGTTAATTCGAAAGAATATCAAACAAATTTTAACTTTATACAATTAGCAGAAAAGTTGCATATCGATTTGGAGTTACACGTACATAGGGCTGAATAAACTGTTACCACTGTCGACATAGGTCAATTTCGCATCCGGTCCAAATTAATTAGTAACTATTGTTTCAGGCCTCTTTCTAAAGACGCTATACTAACTTGACGTTTTAAAAGATGGTACTAATGGTTTTGCAATCAGGATACCGAAGACCGTACGTAGAGGAGGAGGAGGAGGAGAAGGAGCAGAAGCTGATTTCAGGCCCCAAAGAGCTAACTCTGAATGTAACTGGGATAATAATGATGTACAATATTTGAGTAGAACATCATTCAAACTGACATTCTAGATCAGCATCAGTTTCTTCCCTATATCTATTATTGAAAGTATAAATAATATAGAATTAGGCATACAATAATATACATAAGAAAAAAATTATACTGTGTACCTATTGTTTATATATTATGTATTAAGAACTTCCTTATATGTAAAAAAATCTTAATGATGAGTTAGGTACAACGAATCGACATATCAATTACGTTTTTCTGGAATGATCCAAAATATTTTACGGGGTGAGAGTAACAGAGGTATATAATGGAATACATAAGCTGAAATAAATGTTAATTTATTTATGTTTTAGGGTAGTTTGTTATTAGTAAATCGTTCTTGAACAACTTCAAGGAAAACCGGAACTATTTTCAGTGCCTATACTAATGCAACTTATTTTTTAGGATTATGGCTAGTTGATTACTCAAATAAATCGTGCTGTGATTAAACACAATTTTAATATCATAATAACAATATGTTTCGTCAAAAATATTTTTCTAACATCTTCAGAATTTTTAACATCTCCACTAATAAGGTACCTACTATAATCAGTAAAATATGGGTTACCAGCCCCTTTATTGTAAAACGTGAACAAAAGATTAGATTTAAATCAAAACAATAAAAGAAATTGATTTTTAATATATTTTTTGTTAATTATAAACGAAAACCACGCTTGCACATAAGTATTCCAGAGTGGGATTTTCGAAATAAACTTATCATATGACATACTCGTACCTGTTTGGGCAGTGACCAGACAAGCTCGGGAATAATCAATTGCTTACCAACCTAGACACCGATTGGCCGTAGAACACGGATCCGTTTGTTTAACCAGGTTCGGCTCAAGAGAGGATCAAGGTTGTCTTAAGATTATAAAGCAATTGTTATTATACCGCCAAATAAAACTAAATAAATTATAAGATTCGCCGTGTTAGGTACATTTTTGTACAGCCATTTTTTCTCCAACCGAAGGAAGAAAAATGATCTTTTTTAACAATTAAACTATACATACATGACAATTGTAAATTATCACTCTACACGTATGTATTTGCTTGTATGGACATAACTTTCTTTTCTAATTTAGACTACTCAACAATATACATTACGTAATTTAACTTTCAATTAGGTACGACACTCACGTAAGAAGGAGATGGCGGAGCGCGTCCGGGAGAAATTTAGAACTCTCCCGGCTTGCCGGGCTAGGCGGGCTGCAACATGCTCGCCGCGCGTCGCAGGCGACTCAGGCGCCGAAGGTCGGTTAACGACCTCCGTCCTCCATGAGCGCAGCCCTGCGGGTGGAAGGTGAGGCCGCCTGTCACACCAGCAGAAGCAGGCCGGGACGGCGGGGGCGACTAGCGCCCCTCCCCCAAACCGGGGCAAAACGGCGGAGATGGCAAAGGGTCAGTCGGGGTGCGAGGGATATGCTCTATGGGCAACCTTACACCCCGGCGTCTGAAGACCCGAGATGGCGCCCCGAGACCCCGCCGGCTAGCGGGGGGGTTAGTCCGAAGGGAATTCCGCAAGAAAAAAAAAAGGTACGACACTCACGATTAACACATCAAACTGTAATTCCGTTAAAGATTTATAAGCTCGCTACCATTGACTAAGTATGTGTTTGTCCCTGGGGTTATCCTTTCGAGGGCTTATCCGGGGTGCCCGGCAACGGACACTTGGGGAGGACACCGTGCGGTTTTAGTCGAGACACGACATAACCACCCCCGCTGGCCAGCGGGGGGGTATCCGAAGGGATTTCCGCACGTAAAAAAAAAAAAAAAAAAAAAAAAAAAAAAAAAGTATGTGTTTGTGCAATAAATTATTAAATTATCATCATATTTAGCTGTTCATCTACTGACTAGTAAAAGATTTTTCCATCACAGCGCACTAACAAAAACCGAACAAAGGCGATTATAACACAGAATTAATAAATATTATTACTGTGATTATAACCTACGCACGCGAGCTATGTAAGAGAATAGTATTTTCTATTATAGGTATCCACTCATAGGTGCAGAGAGCGTATTGATTCTATTGAGAAGTCGCAGTTAACGATGACGGTAACGTTTTGTTTAAAGCTACTGGTCAAAAACCAACATTAATTGTATCGTTTTTAATAGGTAAGTACAAGGTTTTCTCTTGCCCAATCGCTGCAATTTAGAACTAATTTTGAGATATACAGATCCACACAATTGTGTCCTATCAGTATTATACCTAAGGCAAAGCCAACGACAACGCCATTCGTTTCTTCATATTCTTGAAATTTGGTGATAACAAATAGTTCAAGGTCATCCGTAGAATGAATGGCAAGGACATACAATATAAGTTGACCTCACTGGAAACGGTCGCTAGTTCAGAGAACTCGTTCAAGATGAATCATAATACCAAAGCTAATATCATTTTCTATAGAATATACAGAATATACTACATAATATATTTACAGTTATACCTCCGCAATATGTAGATTAACTTTTTACCTAACAGATCTTATGAGCTTATATCTTCATTGAAACTTTCATTCAAACATATCTGCGGTTGCTTCTGAAGTGCCCTTATTCCCAAACATCAATAATTTGGTCGATGTATATTCTTCCATATCGACCCCGAAGAAAAGAATAATGTTATTAAACCCTTGGTTATTGATTTTAAGAGCCCAGGTGTACAGAAAAACACATGCGTGCAAGGCGTGTGTTAGGACGCTTAAATGAATATTACACTTGTCTATTAGTAATTCAGCTAGCGTGTAGAAATAATTAGAGAACATTCATTTTAATTTGAATGATTAATGTTTGGAAAGTGTTATACTTGTCAATTATTTATGACATTAATTATAAATTTATGTGGCATACTGTACTTTCGTCTATATCGATACCAAGAATATAATTAGGTAACATTTGATGGTTTGTTTGTTTGCATAGAATAGGCTCCGAAGCTACTGGCCCGATTTCATAAATTCTTAAGCCTTTAGAATGTTACATTATCCTTGAGTAACAGAGGCTACTTTTTATCCCGATCAATAAGTACTTTATTTATCTACGTAATAATAATAGTGACGTAAAGAAATAAGAATGACAAACCCAAGTAGGTAATTTTGTATTTATAACAATTAACACAGGCAACGCCTACAACAAGTTCAGTGAAAGAATTTTAATGATATTCATAACATTGTATGAGACGACGTTATTAATATTACAAATAAGTAATATTACAACAAATACAAATACCTATACATCCATATATAACCATTAACATTGTTAGTATACCTTTTCTTATTTTAGTTACCTCAACATCTAGAGGAACCTCGCCCGGTAATCAACACGTGTACCGGCTCGCAAGTGAGGTTGACTTAGGCTCAAACATGACAAATTCAATGGCAAATTATTTACTGCATATTCCCTTTATATAACTGAATACTGTTCACTAAGACATTGAAAATACTGAACAAGCTACTTTCAAGCTGTCAGTTTGAAAAATACCACTCACAATAATAATAATAAAGTATTCTAATACATTGTACACAGCTTTATCCAACGTAAGCATTGGTAAATTGCATCAAATAATCGTATCGTAATCACAACATGCATAGCTCAGGTATATACGTACGGTGGTGTTGTAGCAAATTGGGAATGCATACATACGTATGTCGTTATTTAATATTATTTTTATTTAGTAATAGTAAGATCGCATACTTACGTAAGGCATCCGTTGTCCTACATCCTACTCACCGACGCGGGATAAAACCCGACCCTACCAAGCAAGGCAGCGCTGGCGGCCAAGGTCCGCCGGTAACCCTGGGGTTATCCTATCGAGGGCTTACCCGGGGTGCCCGGCAATGGACACTTGGGCAGGACACCGTGCGGTTTTAGTCGGTTCATTCTCGACATAACCGCCCCCGCTGGTCAGCGGGGAGTAAAAAAAAGGTACGCAGCTGTTGAACGCTCTACGTCAAACCATATAGCTATTCAGAGTATAGTAATAATAATGTTGCGCGGTTGGCGGGGGTTATCCGAAGGGATTTTCGAACGTAAAAAAAAAGGCAGCCGTTGTCGGTGTCTGCTGAAGGAACCTATTCCCGGAATAAAAATTAACCTATGTGCTATTTCAGACTACAAATAATAGTCTACTCTTGGACAAATTTCATTCAGATCTGTTCCGCTGGTTTTGCGTCGAAGACTAACAAATATCCATACATCCTCACAAACTTCAGGTTTATAATCTTTTATAACCAAGCGCCAATCCCAGTTGCATACAAAGATTGCACTTTAAAACCCGAGATTCTCTTTCCTACTCCTCCTTTTCATTATTACGTTTATTTTGACTTGTACGGAAGCGGCTGGCGCCTAACCCCCCCAACCTCGAGAGGAAAATCTGCGCCAGAGACTCGTCCGTCAATCAACACATGTATCAGCATGCAATTGAGGTTGACTGGGGCCTCAAAGAGCTTATACACCCTGAACTTTCACATTTATAATATTAATGTGACTTACCGGGGGCAAGAGGCACCGTGCTTCCTAAACCCGAGGGGGACATATCGAAATCGGAGATGGCCCTGGGTCAGCCGAGATGCGAGGGAAATGCCTTATGGACCAGGTCACCTTATACCCCGGCGTCTTAAGACTCGAGATGGTGTGAGGTTTTGGCCGCTAGCCATTGGGGTATCCGGGGGATTTCCGGATTTCCGCACGAAAAAAAAGGTTTAAAAGTAGAAAATTAAATTAATATCAATGGTCGAAAGCCAAATCAAATCTCGGATTTATGTTGTTATTTAAATAAGTTGAATAACTACTGATGAAATGTGTTCATAATAATAATTGTATCTAATAAATAATAAGTTTGTTTTTTGCAACAAACCTTCCCCTTCTCGTCTACGTCTTAGAAAAATATAATAAGTCTTATTTGCTTTGCTTTTGCTTATTTTCGAATGCACAGCCAGCGTTTTCCAAAATTCTGAATCTGTTTTTCCAATAAAGATTTTTACTAGCAGACATAAAAAGCTTTATTTATTTTTATGCATTTGCATGAAACTACCATAAAAATCCAGCGCGAGCAAGGGTGATAGGGTTCACAGTTTCGCTTCCCATGCCCCATACAACTCCACAACGCATTAATATACTAGCAACAAAAGTTTCAGAAATTTTGTACCGCAATTTCGGTAAAAGCTTCGCAAAGCACACCATTTTGTTTCTGTAGAGCTCTTACGTCGAAAATTTTTGAGTCCTATTAAATTCCAAAATTTTTGATATTCCGTTGTAAAGGATACTTTATAACAGTAGAAAGCTTTTCTGTTTACTGTATAGCCTTAATTGGTGAAAACACTTTTACAACAAATTTGAATGAGAATTGTGCGATCATTATTTACATCCATGCGATTAAATACAATTTATTTCAATAATTAAAAAGAGTAAATCTCTTTCAGAATTATTTAAAATAGCATTATAAGTGGTGGTTTCATAAAACCACCACTTATAATGAAGCCGTATTTAATTATTTAGGGTGCTTTTATATAGCCTTTTTCCCCCTTCGGATACCCCCCGCCGGCCAGCGGGGGTGGTTATATCGTGTATCGACTAAAACCGCACGGTGTCCTCCCCAAGTGTCCGTTGCCGGGCACCCCGGGTAAGCCCTCGAAAGGATAACCCCAGGGTTACCGGCGGACTTTGGCCGCCACCGCGGCCTCGCCTGGTGGGGTCGGGTTTTATCCCGCTTCGGTGAGTTGGCAGGCGTGTGTAGGGCCACGACACGCCCTCGCCACGGCCTGCTTCAGAAAGGACGGCGAGTCGGCCAACTGCCGTCCTTTTATATAGCCTACAGTAGTTAGCTATTACTGCCTACACTTATTTTACGTCGTTTTTCGTTCTTTATAAAGTAAATAGCAAGCTCAAGTTAAGGTCAACACTTACCACGAAATAGATGTACTTATAATTTATAGTTCACAACAGCAAGGTAAATCTTAGTGCGTAATTTATTTCGATACAAACCTCGTAAGGAAGCATATACCTACGTGACCTCCATGTAATGTTACTAATTAGTTAGAAACTCAGACTAGGCTCGGTAAATATATTGAGACCTAAGCTTTAGAACCTATTCGGTATCTATGCCTTAACCTACAGATCGTCGCCGATATTCTCTCTAAGCGTAGTGATTACCCGGAAGTCACTTGAAAATATACGGGACTTGGGACATCGGATTCTTGCAAGTGTGAATATGTGTGGATTGTAACTTCTTCTGAGTCAGTTTTAGCATCGTTGATAATGAAATAAATATTTCTCTAGAATGAAGGCCTTATTAAAGAAACTTCATCTTTATTCCTGCTTCCTATCCTATACTAACACTACTAAATATTGTAAATGTGAAAGTTTGTGAATATGTTTCGATGTTTGCATGTTTGTTACTCTATCACGCTCTAACGGCTGAATGGATCTGGCTGACATTTTATACAGGGATAGATTATAGTCTGGAATAACACATAGTTACATTTTATCCATATAATAGGTTACCATTGGTTGCGAGAACGGGATTACCATAAGGGATGTAAAAATCCATCACGGTAATACTACTAATCAATTTTAATATCAGGTTTTATATGAATACCCGTACCTGAGCTCTAAGCTCTAAGAAAGCTAAAAAAAAGCATTCTGCCACAGTTAGTTACCCACTACCGACTCGAACCCTGTGGGAAATCACTATAATAGGTTATTATCATACATAGTTTCGTAAACTCGTTGTAGGACTTCAAAAGTAAGTCATATAACATTCGAACAAACAAAATCATCACGCAAATCAAAGGATTTTTGGTCCACATTCTGCTCGGTATTCTGTGGTATGGTCAGTGAATAAGAAAATGGAATATTATTAATAACCCAAGGGATATCAATACCTTAGTAGCTATTATCAGACTTACATTAAAATATAATAGAAGACGGAAAACGTAAATGTACGATTTGTATTTTATAATATATGTTTGTGTTTTGATTTAGGTAGTGAGTGATAAGCACTCAGGGAAACAATTTGCAAATGGTAAAAGTTAAGCTTTATTAAGATATGTATAGGTAAAAGGTTATATCTTGAGGTATGTAAATTGTAGAGATATTGAAGATGTTTCTTCCTTTTAATAGTAATATACCAACGTTTTCTGAGTGTACCTACTGCTTTTAGTTTGCCGGACATGTTTAACCTGATTATCATATCGTGTCGCCTCTGACCGTTCCGATTACATGTCAGAGGGCTTAAATTATTCTCTTATCCCCATTTTTTATTTTTGAAATCAAACACATTTATATAGTTGAACTGTTATCTATTATCATACTAATATTTTAAATGCGAAAGTAACTCTGTCTGTCATTAACTTAACCACTAAACCGATTTTGACGAAATTTTGATGAATTTTGAACAGAGATAAACTATAGTTTAGGAAAGGACATAGGGTATGTTTGGTCGCGATAACCGACATCCGGGCGGGCAGAGCCGGAGGCAACAACAGCTAGTACGTAATTTTTTGCTCTTATAAGAATATAGGTGCTTTAACAGCAGCATAACAGTAGTGTATTTGTTTGGTCTATCCATCATGGATGGATAATGTTCGAGTGTACGGGATGACGGCTATAAACATGTCGGTAACACTCTTTGAAAGGTTGATTTATGGACACATGTCATGAAATATTAACACGCCTTAGAATTCTAAGAGACATAAGTGTATTTATTTAAGTGCGACTGGGTGCTAA
The DNA here is from genome assembly GCA_946251805.1 of Cybosia mesomella. Taxonomy (NCBI): domain Eukaryota; kingdom Metazoa; phylum Arthropoda; class Insecta; order Lepidoptera; family Erebidae; genus Cybosia; species Cybosia mesomella. The sequence goes on from OX276406.1 coordinate 11,738,972, forward strand.
AATGGTTCTTCACTATAATAACAGTATTCCTCTGTTTAACGTTTTGTAACGTATTGCAAATAAATAACAAAAACGTGAATACAATTATTTATCTAGTAAGATAGACTAGATCGAACAAGTTTAAGTCTAGTGCTTCAAAGTCTCATGAAAATAAGGGTTTGACGCAGAATAAGCTGTTGTATCATGCACATGTTTTAAGGCATTTATACTCGCCCCGCTCGAGTATATGGGGCCCGTCATGATTTTCACGGCCCAGCCACCTTCACTTGTCTCACTGGCTGTATTTTACCGCCTATACCATGGTGAGTGTTCTGATGAGCACTCTTACTAATCCCACCGTCTGCCGTCCTATCCAGAACAACAAGTGCACTACTGTGATGTCTTGATACCGTCTTGAACCAAGCGGTTCGGTACATCACATGTGTTTTCTTCTTCTTACAATACCGGGTTCTTAAGCGAGGCGTGGCAAGGTAGGGATCATTTGACAATCGACAAATTGACGAACAAGCCTCTGGTGCGGGTTTTTCTTTCGGGATTCCTTAGAAGCCGGGCTACAAAATGCAACCACTATTGGCGGTCGGATGAAAACGAGACACTTAACCCAAACCAAAATCAAAATACATGTATAATAAGTATTATTTACAATGCAACATTTATTTTTAAATTGATAATGAGATTTTAAAAGATTTCAGAATCCATGCGGCTGTGTACTGAGACTTTCATAACATAAAATCTTAATAACATGAGACTAGTTTTGGCATATCAGTTCCACGTACCATTGCCACCGAGGCAGTCAAGAACTTTAGCGACGTACAGTGGAAAGAAAATTCGACTTTGATAGCTTTAATTTCCGGCCTGTACAGAGAGCAAAAGCCTCTACAAAAAGTTACTACTTAATGAATGGAATTGCAGAAAGTGGGAGTAGGTTACGGAATAGGTTGTTTCGTATATGTGGCAGGCAATTTTTTAATCATGATTATCTTATATTTAGAACTGTATTGTATATCACATACATACATAAAGTCATGGCCATTATCCCAGGTGTGACTATATGTATGTATGTGAGGATTAGGCCGAGGTGAATAAATACCCACATTTCACCCTCAGTATTCGGTCCCATGTAATAAGTAGTGACCCTATTGCCGTTCACCGAGCACTTTTTCTTTACTGTCAGATGTAGAGTACCCCTCCCTTAGTCACCTTCTACGACACCCACGGGAAGAGATAGGGAACCACGCGGTAAATAATTGTACATCAGCATCAGATTATAGGATTTTAAGTAAAACTAAACGATTTATACTTTTTAGGGTTCCGTTTCCAAATGGCAAAAAACGGAACCCTTATAGATTCGTCATGTCTGTCTGTCTGTCCGTCCGTATGTCACAGCCACTTTTTTCCGAAACTATAAGAACTATGCTGTTGAAACTTGGTAAGTAGATGTATTCTTTGAACCGCATTAAGATTTTCACACAAAATTAGAAAAATACATTAAATTTTGGGGTCTCCCCAAACTTAGAACCGAAACAAAAAAAAAATTTCATCAATTCCATACGTGTGTTATACCACGCACGTATGGAATTGATATTCACTATATCCATAGGGATAGGGTCTTCAAACATGATAGGTATTGAGCTTTCTAATATCATTTTTTTCTAAACTGAGTAGTTTGTAAGAGAGACACTTCCAAAGTGGTAAAAGGTGCCCCCCCCCCCCCTGTAACTTCTAAATTATGAGTATGATAAGACTACAGAATACATCATAAATCGTAAACCGCAATTTACCTTTCATTCAATCAACTCAAATATAAAAATTAAAGAAAAAAACATTATTATGTTACTTGCAGCTACGGAACCCTTCATGGGCGAGTCCGACTCGCACTTGGCCGCTTTTTTATGAGTAAAATCGCACATCATTTGAATTATTAGTCCACAAACTAGTTCTCATAACGATATTAGAGAACGACAAAACAATACGTACCAGAACTAATTACTGTTGCGAACACAAAACGCTAAAGGGTTCTAAAACAAATCACCAACAAACAACTTGATTATTATAATTTATTTGGGTACCTTTTTAACTCATTACAACAAAGGTTCAGAGTTAAAAGCTTCGTGATATATTAAAGGTTTAATTATACTGGCTTAGAATAATATCATACAAAACAAACACATAATAAATAATTACATTTTTTTATACCACTAAGGTGGCAGACAAGCACACGGCCCACCTGATGGGAAGCGGTTACCGCGGCCTATGGACGTGTGCAACACCAGTGGCATCACACTCGCGCTGCCGACCCTGTAAAGGACTGGGGATAGGAAAGGAGTTTGGGAGGGGATGGGAAAGGAGTTTGGGAGGGGATGGGAAAGGAGTTTGGGCTCCGGCACTGTCACTCACCAAACGGAACGCAACAGTTCAAATACTGTTACTTGGCGTCGATATTCTGTGAGAGGGTGGTGCTTCCCCGGTCGAGTCGGCCCATTCCTGCAACGGCCAAAATGACTGTTGCTTGATTCTACCACACTAAATATTGCGGAACGTTCTATGTAGCACTAAAAGTACTTAAGCATAGCTTAACTAGCTTGTGTTGTGGGTTGTAGAAGCGGATAAACGGACTTAGATACATTGGTTTAGTAAATACATACAAATTATACATAGAAACACTAGGACCAATGCAAATAAAAAATTCATGCATACAAATATTTGCACTAAGCTAGCATCAAACCTGCGACCTATGACTTAGCAGTCGAATGCTTTGCGGTTGTTGATATGAATGAATATAGGGCTGTAAGTGAAGTCTGCAGAGCGAAGGCCACTATTATAGATGCCAGCAGTAAGTAATATTAAAATGGTGATCCTCAGTTTGATGACCTCGATAGATGCTTTTTCACACCCCGAGAACGAGACCGAGACGAAATCACATGTCTTGGGAAAGAATTCCCAGTCTTTACGGTGCGACAAAGAAACGAGGTGCCGACAGCCAAACCTTTTGGTCCTCAATGTAATTGCTTGCACTGTATGATGGTGATACCTCAGCCTTGCACCTGTTGGTCTGGATAGGAAAGGAGAAGGTGTAATCTATTGAAATAGCTAATTTGACACTCACAAGTTTTTATTTACTCTTACAATAGCGCATTCAGCGTCTAAATCCGATACATCAAGAATGTAAATATTATTCAAATATGCAAAATGTTGCACGTTTAATTTCGTCAACATTGATATACCTTGTTCACAATTTACTAGAAAACTAAAGATATGTACTAAGATACTAAAATCTTAAATAGAGACACTTAAATTAGCGATCGAATCTTTTGGAATCTAAGTCCCCAGACTCAGTAAGTTATGTCTATGCCTGAGGTCGTAAGATGATAGTATTTTATTTCTTCTACAGTTTTAATGCCTCTGATCCGGTCCGTGTCCTAAGTACTGTCCTTGTACCTAAGTGAGTCAAAGTACAGGAGATATTTAAATCTCGTGCCGCCTCAGATTTTATGAAAATACATAACGCAAAAATACATAAAGCAGGCATCGACACAAATAACGTATAGTAAATTTAGTTAGAGAAAGAAGATTTCTGATATTTTCCCAAAATCCTTTCGATGTATCTATTTGCCTTGAATAGTGTTCTTGGAATAAATGTTTAGACATTCTTCGTGAATAATGCAATGAGAAACGTTAATGCAAGGTTCGCACTACATGAAGAGTTATTTGTGTAATTATTTTAACTCATGTATCAGTGTATTGGGCCCCACCAAGGTCTTCGGCGCCCAATCAAACCTCACCTGCAAGCCAGTTACCTGCGGATTAACGGACGAGGCCCTGACTTTCCTATCGAGGTTGAGAGGTCAAACGGCTGTCGGTCCCATAAAAATCAAGATATGGAATAATGATGAAATAATAAAAATTTTAGCATAAATCTTAATTATTTAATAGGTACTCCAAGTTGGGGTGTGTGTTGGGTAACCTCCTCGAGTGTCGCTCCGATTCCGATCCCGCTGCAGTCCGGGGGGAACGGAATCGGAGCGGCCGGTACACCCTGGGCGGCGGTCAATGGCTTCCCCTTCACCCCTTCATAGGGTTGGCATTGATCGTCGGCCAATACCCAACGTGGCGGAAACACATCGCTCTCCGTACTCCTCTGCCAGGGTCAGCCGGGGTGCGAGGGATATGCTCTATGGGTAACCATACACCCCGGCGTCTGAAGACCCGAGACGGCGTGCGGTTTTAGTCGGTGCAAGCCCGACATAAACGCCCCCGCTGGCCGGCGGGGGGCTATCCGAAGGGATTTCTGCACGATAAAAAAAAAAAAAAGGTACTCCAAGTTTTCGGGGTGCGAGGGATATGCTCTATGGGCAACCTTACACCCCGGCGTCTTTAAACCCGAGACGGCGTGCGGTTTTAGTCAGTTCAAGCCCAACATAACCGCCCCCGCTGGGGGATTCTAAGAATCCCAAAGAAGATAACAACTGTAATTAGGTGATATTCTGTCACACCCTCGGCTCGGTTTATTTGTTCAATTCAAACTATAGTGATTGATTACCCTTACTGAATATTTAAACTAATTAATTAGATGGCAGGTTTATTGTCAAAATTGCATTGGCACCTGTATAGACATATATGTGGTTAAAGACCATTTATTAGAATAAGGCTAATAGGAAGTTTTAAGTCTAAATAAAGCAATAAATAGTATACATTACATTATAATCAGGCTGATTTTGAAGGCGTTTAACTCAATTTAAAGTACACTAGCACATTGTATTCAATGAATGTCATTGAGTAAAACGCGACTCTGTTTAGTTAAACGGATTTGTACTATCTCAATCGAGCCTTATTGATTACAGCTGTTTCAGTAATAGATATATTGACGCACTACAGAAATTGTATTCTATTTCAAAATTTATCAAACCAGTTCGCCTGAGTAAATATCTGACACAAATGCTTCCTTTGATGACAACACGTTCTAACAAACCTCATTGATAACGTATTAACAGCTCCGGGTAATGTGAAGGAACGCCAGTCATTGACCCCTCTTGAGTCAGATGTCAGCACGTCGCCGACACTGAAGCACTGCACCCTTTCGACACTGCGGCACCGACGAGTGATGTTGCTAGTGGAAGCGGTGGTGGTAGTCGATAAAGACTACGAAAAATCTGTAGTTATATTTTTTTTACATAAATGTATTAATTTGTGACAAATTAATCAGTGCAGCTTGACACATGTTTTATTATATTTTAATGTTACACAAGTAAACACAGCCGACCAAAGAAATAAGTATACATCTACCGAAATTAATTGAACACGAGTTATGTATTGAAAACTATATTAGAACACTATACGAACACTGTAGGCACGACAAAAAAGATTTTTTTTCATTATCCTATTTGTCTGTAGGTTTATCGCTCTATAAGTAAGGTTTACAGATAATAATTATAAGTACCAGTACGTTGGACAGGATTGCTAGATTAGAGGAGGTATTACTGCTTTCTGTTTATTGTTCTGTCGAGACGGGAGCTGCCGACGTTTTGAGTTACTCGGCCTTGAGAGAAATCGCTTCTATTAACTTTACTACTCCTCAATTGAGTAAGTAGAGATGTATATGATGCTCTAGGAATTAGGGGTGTCTCAGAAATAAGATTATAATTAATTTACCTAAAGAGCACCTTTTTTTTTTCATGCGGAAATCCCTTCGCCCCCGCCGGCCAGCGGGGGTGGTTATGTCGGGCTTGAACCGACTAAAACCGCACGCCGTCTCGGGTCTTCAGACGCTGGGGTGTAAGGCTGCCCATAGAACATATCCCTCGCACCCCGACTGACCCTAGGCCATCGCCGGTTTCGAGATGGCCCCTTCGGGTTTGGAAACCACGGTGCCCCGGTTTGGGGGAGGGGCGCTAGTCGCCCCACCGTCCCGGCCTGCTTCTGCTGGGGTGATAGGCGGCCTCACCCGCCACCCCCAGGCCTGTGCTCATGGAGGACGGAGGTTGTTAAGCGACCTCCGGCGCCTGAGTCGCCTGCGAACCTAAAGAGTACCTACGTGGCGAGGCGGTAGAGTGCCACATTGGAGTTCGTGGGTTCGATTTGAGATTGTGTGTACGAATTTGCATTGGTTTGCGTGTTTATATTTACAAAAAAATGTATTAAAAGTATGTTTAGATCCGCATTCTAAAACCCATAACACAAGGTAGTTAAGCTATGCGTGCTTTGGGTTTAGATAGCGTTGTGTATGATGTCCTAGAATATTAATTTATTATTATTATTTATGAGAGCTACAATATGTGTTACAATTCGAATGCAAAAGTAAGTATTTTCTGCTTAGCTAATCCAAACATTGTTCTAGACACGAAACCGTAAATAATTCAAGAAAACTTTCCTACAAACGCTATCGTCTCAATCTTTCTAGTGTTGCATGCCAACTAATCAATTAGCATAACTTCTTTTTCTTATGTTTTATGTTAAGATGTTAAGTCTATTTTATCGATACATTGATACGGTCCTCACTATGGCGCTGTTTCATCTCTTGCTATAAATGACCAGATAGTAGTTGAATGGCTGCTTTGTAAGGCATATTGCCTACTTTATGTATTACACAGATGCAGTAAAACCACTTTACGATGACGCACAATATTCATAAACATTTGTTGATGTTAAAGATCTTAAAGAAAATATGCGGTACCTAGATACTTAGTATCTAAATTATTATTTATTAGGAAATATATCTTTCTTTACTTTATATTGTTCAACTAGTTCATCCATCCAAAAAAAGATAACCGGTAAATATACCTTTTTATCGTGCGGAAATCAACCCGGATGCATCCGAATTGATGGAAAGCATGACGCAAATAAAAATATTAATGTTTTTCTAAGACTTAGACGAGATGGGGAATGTTTGTGGCAATAAATCATTTTTATTATTTATAAGGTACTACTATAATTAAGCACATAATTCATCAGTTGTTATGTAACGTATTTATATAACAATATAAATACGAGACTTGATTTGACATTCGACCATCCATATTAATTTATTTTTCAACTTTAAACCTTTTTTTCGTGCGGAAGTCCGGAAATCCCCCCGGATGCCCTGCCGGCCAGCTGGGGTGGTTATGTCGGATTCGAAACGACTAAAACCGCACGCCGTCTCGAGTCTACCGACGCCAAGGTATAAGGTGACCCTAAGGCGTTTCCCTCGCAGTCTGGCAACTGGTAAGTATACCTAAGTCATTTGTTTGTTAATAGTATAAGTTTTTTTAGTATTATTTGGTAGTTAGTATTATTTAGTATATAGGTTTCTTAGTATTATCTGATGACCAAGTTATCACTTGGTAATCATTGGCTATCGCCAGTACGACTATTACTAGTGACCAATGTTTAAAATATTTACAAATACTAACATAAATCACCATTTTTAAAAATTTACATATTAGATAAAATTTACATAGACATATTTCTAAAGGAAACTATCTAATTCATAAACATAGATTAGTGTTTGCAATCTTCTCCTACTACTGACTTATTATTTTCTCAAAGATTGTTTACTTTTCATCACATGACATAATATTGATTCTTTCTACCATCACGTAAATATTTTTTTTTAACATCGATAAGTTACAAGTTTGAAGGTCTTGCAAGTACTTCCAACGTGATCTGGTAATCTCGTCTGCGTACCAGATTTACATAATCCTATCTCCACGTATAAACTTTTCCCAAATAATTTATTTACTGCCACAGACTTACCGCTTCAGCTCACTTTTAAAATAAGGAAATTACACTTTGACCGAGATGGAAAAAGTTACTTTTGTTTAAATCCTTGTTAAAATCTTTCTTAGCGTTTTTGTAATTTCAGTTTTCACGTCAGTTGTTAATGTATTTTAAATACAGTTACTGTTCTTACATTATTTTTTTCTTATTTCGCATGGGCATTATCATGGGCATTCTGTAAATACAATTACTTAACTATGTATCTGAGTAATTAATTATCTAAATTGATATAGTATTAGTAACTTCAACTTTGGTAAAACATTTTCTTATCAGTGGAATAGGGGACAATGAAAACATCGATAACTTCGGTTTCGCACGAAACACGAATGAAAGACAGAATTTAGGTACTATAAACCGGATTGGTACTGCTCGAAACTTCAGATGTACGGTTCATGGTTCTACTAAACAAATTGTAGAGTTACTAGTTACGCCATTCTAGAAACGCCTAGTAAAGACCCTAAATGAGACCTTTCACTTTTGCAATTATTCATGAAAATCATTTTGATTTTCAATTTGACAATTATATTGAAATACATGGTCCAATAATTTATAATGAGTAAACTGAACCTGCAATGCCACAAATTGCGACTAAGTTAACGTAATAAACCATTCTTTAGGGTCTCCCAAAACTCATGGATCTCTCGCGTCCATCGATGTACCTAGCTAGGCATTAAGTAAGAAATGAGTGACTGAAAAACCACAGGTCGTGTCTGTGCCCATAGTTGCGTGTATTGTTCCCGCTACAAGTGGCTCGACACCTCGAGTTTACAAAGGTTGCCTGCCTACCTACAATGTCGCTTCAAAGAGATTTGCAAATTGTTCGCAGGCACTCAAATTGTAGAATGACTGCAGTTTTTCCATAAGACTACATTTCAGAGGATTTCTCCTATGAGAAACGCTTTATACGCTTATATTAATACGCTATTTATTAGCTTCATCTGTATGTTTGTTTGTATGTTTGTTTGTAACCGACTACTTTGGGCGCGATTTTGACCCACTTTAAACAGCCAGATTTCGTTCAAACTTTGTAGATTTATCGAGGACCGATGACAATACACTAATTTGATAAAATTATTTTATCTTTAGCCGATTTATCTAATATTAACAAATTTTCGAACACCAAAGAGAATGTTTAATTCAACAAAGCATATAATAGTTTAAAATACTTAAAAAAACGTTTTTATAAATAAACAAAACTAAAAAGTAGGAAACAAATAATAGTTTAAAAAACTAATATAATATTATCCACAACCCCATGGCTGTGGATAATAATACCCAGATTCTACGTTTGCTGGGGTGCTTGGTTGGGGACCTCCACGCGGTGCACCCTGGGCAACGGAGACGGCAGCGCCTCTCTCCTAGGGTGGGAGAGACGCTGCCGCCTACGGCCAACTCCGACCAAGGCGAGGACGGCCCTGTTGAGGGTTGTTCGGAAGCTTTCCACGTGTCCCTCTGATTAGCAGATGGCACAGTGGAGAGCAAGTAAGGGGGCCATCTCGAAACCGGAGATAGCCCTGGGTCAGTCGGGGTGCGAGGGATATGCTCTATGGGTAACCTTACACCCCGGCGCCTTAAGACCCGAGACGGCGTGCGGTTTTAGTCGGTGCAAGCCCGACATAACCGCCCCCGCTAGCCGGCGGGGGGGTATCCGAAAGGATTTCCGCACGAAAAAAAAAAAAAAAGATTCTACGTTTGCTGAATTGCCAACTGGTAGACCAAATCAGTATTTGGTCTACCAGTTGGCAATTCAGCAACCAGTGTTTGCCCTACTAATGTTATAAATGTGAAAGTTAGTGAGGATGGATTTATGTACGAGTATATATGTCTGTGTGTGGATATTTGTCACTCTTTGACGCAATAACAGCTGAACGTATCTGGATAAAAATTGACACAGATTTAAATTATATCTGTAATAGCATATAGGCTATTCCAGATTATAATCTTCCTCTGGTTTTTTTATACTGGGAAGAGGTTTAGCGGGAACGGGGTCAGTATTTCACATGGGTTTGTTTAGTCACAGCTGGTTTTCGATACTATTATAAAATTTTAAATTAGTTGTCTATACATTAGAGATATTAAAAATTCTGAACACAATTTTTTTTTTAATTCTTGTCCCTATGTCCGTTTATCTGTTTGTCTAAACTGAACTACTGAAGGGATATTGATGCAGTTTTTTCTATTAGAAAGGTCTTAGTCAGATTTAAACTCTGCCGTATGTTTGATTACAATTGGTTAAGTAGACCCGAAGATATGACCAAAAACGAAAACCGACTTCCGCGCGAATGGAGCCGTGGGTGAAGTCGCGGGCATCAGCTAGTATTTATATAAAACCAGCGGTGGTAGCGTAATGGAAAAATCCTTGAACTCACGATGGAAACACAGGTTCGAACCCCGTCCAGTAAACCTGCTCCTAACACATCAATACTTAATGAAGGTTTATGCACCTTATTATTAAAGAAATTACTTCCAACAGACCGGCGAGAGTAGACCGTGTCAAGACGATGAAACGAAACGATCACTTGCCCATCCGACTTTTCTTCCTTTAAGACTAAATTTCTGAAACAAACATGCCGCTCTGACACTTGTCCATCTACTTTAGCCTGTCAGTTGTTATTTACGCCAAATGGAAAGCCAGACGTGCTGCGGTCGCCAGTATAATTACATTTAACCGTGGCGCCGTTGCCTTCCGAGTGACGTCAGAGGTTTGTTCTACTTGTTCAGGTGTACAATGCTGATATTATGAAAAGGAAAGGTTATGTTTTTATCCATTTTCCCATAATCACTGAGAACGCTTATACAATAATGAATAGGAACTTATAATGGCTAAGAAGGCACGCATCTGAGAGCAATAACAATCTCACGGCGTATTATAATATTATCGACACCACCGCAAATGCGCATTAAGAAAAACATATCTATCCACATCTGTCTATACTATTTTAAAATTGTAAACTACTTGTTTCTGTACAATGGAGATTTTAGGAAAAACTTGGGTTAGGTCAAATGAACACAAAATATTTAGTTTGGCATTCTTGTCTGTTTGTTCGCGATGGTCGTAAAAACTACTGAACGGATTTTGATGCGGGTTTTTCTATGAGAATGGTCGCGGTCAGACTTAAAATCTGTCGTATGTTTGATTGCAATTGGTTCAGTAGAACCAGAGATACGACCAAAAAAAAGACAACCGACCTACGCGCGGGTGGAGCCGCAGGCATCAGTAAGTAAGAATAAAACTGTGATATCATATTAGGCCGGAGGGGCGTAGGTGATACCATAAATTTGGTCTTCAGGGCCTAAGCGAACCTCAGGTGCAAGCCGGCTGATAAACACTGAGTTCAGACGACAGTCGTTCTCATAAAAGCCATATAAGCCATAGCAAAAGGAGGAGAAGGAGTGAGCGGACCCCGGGCTACGAGGATAAGACCCCGGATGCCATCTGGAACGACGCTAAGATGATGATGATATATTATGAAAGTTGGAAAAACGATAGATACGTGTAAGCGGAAGAATGTTCTCTGCCTACCCCAATGGGGAAGAGGCGTGACTGTTTATCTTATAAAATAAATGATAATTTTAGAAGGACTATTTAAATGATAATGGTTAGGTTAAACGATTTTTGTTAGGGTAAAATATTTTTATTATTTCCTTTATTAAATTTTAAACACATAAATTATATTTTTAAATACATTCTATATATATATATAAAAAACAAATATATTTAAAAATATAAAAAATAGTGGCCCACCGGCATCGGGTACAGGGACCAAGCTACCGGTGGTTAGGGCTCCAGACAGAGGAATCTCCTCACAATACGAGCCGTGTCAAGGAGAACTGCCTTCTGCATCAAGCGCTTGACCCAACTGCCTAACGCGAGCCTCTGAAGATGTTGTTCGAGGCTCTTGGCAATCAGTCCGTGAACCGATACAACTATCGGAACAATAATCGCCGAATCCACACTCCACATGTCGACAACCTCGTGAGCCAAATATATTTTTATTATTGGGTTTGCTTAACCTACCTGCTTACTAATAGTATACCTATCTCTAGCTGTGAGTGTGACATGTTGCGCCTGGCCAGCAGTGAAAGCGTACCCATATAATGTTTTCACTTTTGTCGGCAGTCCCCATGACTGCCTGTGTCATTTTATAGTTTACCTATAAATAGCAGCATTGAGCATACCTCTGTATGGGTAAGTTATAATATGGTTATTGCCTAGACATGAAGCTCAATCTCTCTGCTCATCATAATTATCATCTTAGTGTGGTTGCCGGTTGCATCCGAGATTTTGGTTGCAATTTATGACATTTATGGGAGCGACTGCCGTATGACCTCCCAAACCTGCAGAGACTTTCCTCTCATATAAAGTTTGGCCGTGGCAAATTTCATACTCCTCCCGTAATTTTCGTAAAAAGGTATAGGCGCCTACCAAAGTTTTTACTTCACGTATTGCAAAAAATATATATATAAATATATATAATAAAAATGCATGGTGCCTTTTTCTAAATTCACGAAATAATATTCACATTGCTAAATGTTAAATGTCATGAATGAAATTTACAATGAATTTTATTTCTAACCTTACCTTAGTATACATACCGCACGTTTGCAAGAAATAACTTATCTGTCTATACTATGATAAAATTGTAAAGTTGTATCTGTAAATTGCAAATATTAAAAAAAAATACTTGGGTTATGATAGAGAACTGAACAATTCTGAACACAATTTTTTTTTAATTCTTGTCTGTTTTTCTGGTTATCCATTTATCTGTTTAACTATTAGTCTGTTTGTCTATTTGTTCGCGATGGACCCAAAAACTACTGAACGGATTTTGATGTGTTTTTTTCTTCTATTAGAAAGGTCTTGATAAGACTTAAAATCTGCCGTATGTTTGATTTCAATTGGTTAAATAGAACCGGAGTGATGACCAAAATCGATAGCCAACCTCCGCGCGGGCGTAACCGAGGGCATTTTTTTTTTGCGTGCGAAAATTCCCAAAATAAAAGCTCACGAAACCGTAATCCAAACAATCTGAAATTAAATTTAAGCTGAACATCAGTGAACGCACTATATATTTTACTGAAACGCATCCTGAAACTGACATGTAATTTGCTGAGAACCTTTTCAAGTGCTGGCGTATGCAAAATAAAAGTAGTTTCTGATAGAATATGTCATACTACAACAGAATATACGATGTTGTGTGGCCACATCCGACGATCCTGACTAATATTTTAAATACAGACGACTTTGTTTCTTCCTCATTCTGGCAAGAATGGCTGGATGGATTTGGCTGAAATTTTGCACTTTATTTTACCCTTTAGGTACGAAACATTAAAAATTACAGTTTTTTAATGAAACGGTATTCAATGTTTTATAGTTTTTGAAAATATTTTAAAAGGTTTGTCTGGAAGATATATTATTTAGTAGCTAAATCCCTCTTTAAGTTTTATGAAGACGTTTACTATATTACCTCTATCAGTCAACCTTCATTTCACCCACGGTCTCCTGGGAACTATTGACCACAAAACTAAGATCATATTGAGGCATCAAGGCACAGCGGGCTTATGCATAACTTAGTTACCCAAGTCACGTCACTGGATAATGTAAGCAAAACTACTATAGTATTATGTTATCTGTAGCAAAACGGAGCGTCTTGATTGAATCAGGACCACATAAATCCCTGGAGTTTCGTCACTGAAACTCCTTTAGTACTGAGTGAAGTTCAATCTTAATATTCAAGATTGTAGATTGTGATAATGTATTTACCTGTAGATAAATATTCGAAGAGATAATTTCTCCATTTCAACCTTATAGAGCTGTGTTTAGTTCACAAGGTTTAGATTAGACCATAGAAATAATAAGTTCTTTGGTTAAGACCTACGTAATATATATAATCAAAATATAATATACCTTTTTTTGTGCAGTAATCCCCTCGGATTATGTCGGGCTTGAACCCACTTAAACCGCACGCCGTCTCGGGTCTCCAGACCTGAGTGTAAGGTGGGCCCATAAGGCATTTTCCTCGCACTCCAAAATATAATATACATACGTAGAAATTTGCGTATGTTCCTACTTAGGCTTCTTCATTATAACCATGTCGGTCGTTACCTAGTCAATATGAACATGAATAATTTTGCTTACTGACGCGTTGCAATTGAAACAATCCTTTTTACGGTGAGCATTTTAACTAACAGACGTAGTATCCAGCCTAGTTAGTTCTTTTATAATTCTGTAATTTATGATCTGATCGAAATAATGTCAAATATCATATAGTGATAGTAAACTTGTTAATATAAGTGATTTATTTCAATATGTGACTATATGTATGAATGTATGTGTGGCAAGTTCCACCAAGTGCCATCAGTCAACAGTATAAATATTTTCTATTAAATTTTTCAGTCTAATCTCATGTTCCATCTTTTTGCAGGTAATTCGTTCATGCGCTTCAATATACTCGTAATCTCACAGGAATAAGAGTAAGTGAAGTGTATCTTCTATCTATACTATTATAAAATACTAAATAAGTAGAGTCTGCACATTGGAGACATTAAAAAAAATTGGGCTATGATCAATGAACGATACTGAGCACAAAAATATATAAATTCTTGTCTGTTTGTCTGTTTATCTGTTTGTTCGCGATTGACGCAAGAACTCCGGAACGGATTTTAATGCGGTTGTTTCTATTAAAAAGGGCTTGGTCAGACTTAAAATAACTGCCATATGTTTGATTGCAATTGTTTAAGTGGAACCGGAGATACGACCAAAAAACGATACCTAACCTTCGCGGGGGCGGGGCGGAGCCGCGGGCATAAGCTATTCATTATAATATATCTATATATTATGTTGATTTCAAATGGTTTTATCTTACATTAAAATGAGGAATATGACTGATGAATGCCGTCTGCCGTCCCAACCCTAAGAAGAAAGCCTACACCAAAGCCTCGTCTATCAAGCAGCACTTATGGTCTTGCAGGTGAGGGTGGCTTAGGCCTCGAAAGTGTTGTTGGGGCTCCATACACCCTCTGTAATGTGTACCTCTGCCTGTGTTACACAACAGTAAACAGTAGATTGTTGTAGCAAATGAGGTACGTTCTGAGATCAAATTAACTACCTAATTAAACATTATTACAAAAATCGATTCAATTAAAAATCCACGAAGTATTTATTGGACGCAACTTTTCCAAATACCCTTATTTACTGTAAACTAATGACGGTACCTTCTCGATTTAATGATGTTTAGTCAAGTCCCGAATTGATTTCGTCTTGATGTTTACCGAGGCCAGTTGGGCCTATCGAACACAGTGAGAGCTCTTGAAATTCCGTAGTGATTGGTTGTTAGTTTATAGTCAACCGATTCGTGGCCCAGATCGCCGAGAGTGAACGATGAAGTTGTGTAAGTTAGTCTGAATGCAGATGGTACCTGAATAGACTAGGTAGGATGCGAGTAAGTTAGTTTTCAAGACAAAAGAAAGATTATAACTTTAATAGACGTTTCAGTTTGAAGCTAAGGAGCGAGACCGATATTCTTAGCAATCCATGGATTCTCCGTGCGGGTGCCGGGTCCATCGCGTTGCTGAGTTGGGGTAAATCCCCTAGAAAGGGACTGGCTGCGGTTCAAATCCCGTCCTGTATGTTGACTTTTTCCAATTTAAATTTGTAGGAAAAAAATAGCATACTAATAGCCTCAAAATGTCATCTCGAATTCTTCCTATCTTTAAGTAGTAGGTAGTATTTTCAAAGATCTTCAATAATAATTCTTTAAAAAAAAATATATTTGAAAATGTATTAAGTTATCTTCATTCATCAAACTCTACAACGAAAAAATATGTATATAATGCGTGTAAAGTAAAACAGAGCGAATAATAAAGACAAAACACTACGATAAGTTTTTTGATGTGAAATATAAGTGAACTTGGCTCTCTAACATACAAATACAATCACGCCTTTCTTCCTCTGGGGTAGGCAAAGAAACAGGCCGCCCCTTACTTCTGTCCTTACAAACTTCACGAGCTTCCGCTAACGTCATTAAACCCTTTTACTTCGTACCTTATAGTTACTGCACTAAGCTATTTAAATACAGATCGTGAGATTATTTCGTGCTGCAATTATAAAACAAGCGCGTAGCGCAACATTGTACACGCCACATGTCAAACCATCACAAAGTTTTTGCAGGTCGAATGTAAGATATTTCTAATTTATAATTCCAAAATTAGATCATAACATCATTTGAAATACAATAATTGGGCGCAATATGAAATAATAAATATATCTGAGAACCTTGCATGTTTGATTTGCATGACCTTGCATGATGTTAAGAAGAGTATTCAATCTATCACTTCCAATGCTGTTGGAAATGACTGTATCAGCCGCAATATTATACTTCCTATTCTTGACGAGCTCTTACCAGTAATCTGTCATATCCTTAATAGCTCCATCATAAATGGTACGTTTCCATCAGCATCAAAGCTCAAATTACCTTAGACCTTACCTAAGAAGCCTAAACCTTCATCGTTCGTAGATTACCGTCCTATTTCTATACTACCTTTCCTTTCAAAAGTCCTGGAACGCCTAATCCATAATCAACTCAACGCATTCCTCTGTCGTAATAACTTGCTAAATCCCTATCAGTCTGGCTTCCGCCCTGGTCACAGCACCACGACAGCTCTCATTAATATTGCGGACGATATAAGATCTGGCATGGAGGATGGCAACCTTGCAGTTCTATGTCTACTAGATTTCAGCAATGCATTCAACACTGTAGATTTTGATATTTTACTTGCTATATTGGGCTCTCTTAACATATCTCCAACGGCAATTGACTGGTTTCGTGGCTACCTGTTTGGTCGCCGGCAGCGAATAAAACTTGACAATGTATTCTCATCATGGTGTACCACTTCTGCCGGTGTACCACAGGGTGGCGTTCTTTCGCCGTTGCTCTTTTCAATATTTATAAACACTATCTCCAATGATCTCATTTCTTCCTACCATCTTTATGCGGATGACTTACAAATTTATTGTCAGATACCTTCTGACAATCTGTCGCAGGGTATTCTGACATAAAGACTTAGATCGCATATGTGCATGGACAGGAGTGTATGGTCTTCAGATCAACCCCACTAAGACGCAAGCGATAGTAATTGATAGTTCTTACTACATTTCGAGAGTGAACTGGGCAACACTTCCTCAAGTTTGTTTCATCGGAGTAACAATTCCTATCAGCAATACAGTGAAAAACTTGGGCATTTACTTTGACCAAACTCTCTCATGGAACGCCCAGTTACAAAACGTAAGCAGAAAAATCTTTGCATCTGCGGGGTATTTAAGGAGGTTGCGAAATTTTCTCCCTACTGACACTAAAACTGCTGGTGCAATCTATTGTTCTCCCTATCTTGGACTATGCCGATGTTAGTTACCTTGACCTTAATGAGGATCAGCTTGACAAACTTGACCGGCTCCAAAACTTTTGCATTAGGTTTACGCAATAATAATATTTGGGTTACGCAAGTTTGATCATGTCTCTGAGTTTCGTACTAGGCTCAGGTGGCTGCCTATCCGGCGCCGACGGGATACTCACATTATTTCTCTTTTATATAAAACCCTCTTCAATCCTTCTTACCCTATCTCAAAAAACGCTTTTCATATTTGCATGACACGCACACGACGTACTTGAGATCATCGGAAAATTTGAAATTGTGTATGCCTAGACATTCCACAAGGTTCTTTGATAAATCTTTTACCATCGAAGCAGTGCGCCTGTGGAACGCGCTGCCAGAAACAATAAGACGTGCACAAACTCTTCAGACATTTAAAACACTGGTGAAGGAGCACTACTTGTCACTGTAACATTCATTATGTGGAAGATAACCATGTTCATATGTTATGGTTTTTAATTTATATGCGTATATGTATATATACGTATATACGTATACGTATATGTATATATATGTATATGAATGTGTGCGCCTCTGCCATCGCTGGTGAAATCAGTTTGGGTATGGAGTACTATATCCCATACACCGAGGTCACCAGTGCTCGCAGAGCTCGCCCCTGGTTCGGGCGTGAGTGCAATGACGCTGTTCAACAAAAGCAGTCGGCATTCCGCGCCTGGGTCAGGGCACGCGCAGTGCGCGATCCAAATGTGGGTCACCTCAAGGCGGCGTATAACACAGCCACAAAGGACTGCAAGAGGGCATACATTAGAGCGGATGCTCAGCGCATAGCACGGCTTGGTCAAGAACTCATGTCGCATCCCGCAGGCAGCCGCGGCTACTGGCGACTGGCCAAAGCCGTGCAATCCAACTTCTGCCAGCCCTCGCTACCGCCACTACGGTACCCTGATGGTTCGCTGGCTCACGAGCCGCAAGAGCAAGCAGACATGCTGGTTAACCTCTTCGCGGCTAATTCACGTGTCGATGACTGTGGACTACAGCCACCAACGCTACCCAGCTGCGACCACTCAATGCCTGATATTCGCATCAGGCAATGCGACGTTCGAATAACCCTACAGTCACTCGACATCCGGAAAGCCAGTGGACCTGACGGTATTCCTGCGTTGGTCCTAAAAAAATGTACAGCGGAGTTGTCTCCAACGCTAACACGGCTGTACCGCCTGTCCTATTCCTCAGGAAAAGTCCCGCGGGCTTGGAAGGAGGCGTACATACAACCGGTCCCTAAAAAGGGAGACCGTTCGGACCCGGGCAACTATCGACCCATAGCTGTCACCTCAGTCCTCTGTAAAGTGTTTGAGCATATTATAAACACACAGCTCATGCGTTACCTAGAAGATCACCCATTAATTAATGACCGGCAATATGGCTTCAGACCGAAGCGGTCAACGGGTGATCTTCTGGCGTACGTCACACATCTCTGGGGTGAGGCTATGGACAGGCATGGCGAGTCATTGGCTATCAGCCTTGATATCACCAAAGCCTTCGATAGAGTCTGGCACAGCTCGCTTCTTTCCAAGCTTCCGGCCTATGGTCTGCCTACTCGATTGTGCAATTGGGTTGCCAGCTTCCTGCATGAGCGCAGCATCCGAGTTCTCTGTGACGGCCGAGCTTCAGAGTTCATGCAGGTTAATGCTGGCGTACCTCAGGGGTCCGTCCTATCACCCACTCTCTTTCTTCTGCATATCAATGACATGCTGTCTACTGGCAGCATTCATTGCTAACAGCCTGGAACCTCTGCAGCTGCGTAGAGACATTGCTTCTCTGGCTGTATTTTACCGCCTCTACCACGGCGAGTGTTCTGACGAGCTCTTTCAACTGATCCCACCTTCTCCATTTCGATCCAGAACAACACGTGCTGGACTGCGATGCCATCCGCACACGGTGAAAACCATTCAGTCCCGAACTCAGCGGTTCGGTGCTTCCTTTCTTTGTCGCACGATAAAGAGCTGGAATGCTCTGCCCGCGCACGTGTTTCCTTCTTCTTACAATCCCGGGTTCTTCAAGCGGGGCGTGAAAAAGCATCTTTTGAGGCCGTCAAGGTTAAGGCCGTAAGGGCAACCTTTTTTGATCGTCAGCATCTGGGATGGTGGCCCATATATTCTGGACTTCACCCTAGCTTCTCACCATCCAGCGGGGTGCAGTCAATCGACGGAACAAATATAAGAAAAAAAAAAAAAAAAAAGTAGGTAAGTCAATATTTAACGTCCTCACATTTGTATGTATGGACTTTTTAGGTAAATACTATTATGATTTATATATTGTATGTACATTATATGTAATAGAATTTATATATTATGAGGTATGATGTACCTTTTTTTTTTTTTTTTTTTTTTTTTTTTCGTGCGGATATCCCTTCGGATACCCCCCCCCGCCGGCCAGCGGGGGCGGTTATGTCGGGCTTGCGCCGACTAAAACCGCACGCCGTCTCGGGTCTTCAGACGCCGGGGTGTAAGGTTACCCATAGAGCATATCCCTCGCACCCCGGCTGACCCTGGGCCATCTCACCACTAACAGCATCGCTCATCCTGTCTCCTCTGAAAGCAGAGGAGTACGGAGAGCGATGTGTTCCCGCCACGTTGGGTATTGGCCGACGATCAATGCCAACCCTATGAAGGGGTGAAGGGGAAGCCATTGACCGCCGCCCAGGGTGTACCGGCCGCTCCGATTCCGTTCCCCCCGGACTGCAGCGGGATCGGAATCGGAGCGACACTCGAGGAGGTTACCCAACACACACCCCAGGTATGATGTACCTAAGTATTTAAATTGTAAGTACACCACATGTTGCCTGTTACTCCAAAATTACCAGTCCATCAGAAGGTTGTCTGTAAGAGATCGCAGTATGCGATAAGACCGCCCATTGTACTTCATTAGTTATGTTATTATCTACGTATTACTGGTGTACAATAAAGCATATTCTATTCTATTCTATTTTATTTGTTATGAAGTGTCCCGCTTTTGTGCACGATTGTATTTTATCTTTTCATCCGAAGATGTATAAATGAGGTCCAATGGAAATATTGTTTGATAGTGGGCTAATGGACAGAGTATAATAATTCTAGTTTTAAGATCCAAACAAAACAAAAAGGTCCAAAGAGTCATATTTGTAGATGAGGTCTAAACCTGGAGGTCCTACGGGTACGTAGCCGCTCTCATACTCTTTGTCTTAATTCGACTTATCTTGGCTTTTAGAGAAGTGACTGCCGTCTGATTGCCTAAACTCCAAAGGCAAGCTTACACCATAGCCTCGTCCGTTAATCAGCAGATGTACCGGCCAGCAGGTAAGTTTGCTTTGGGCCCTGAAGATCTTTGTGAGGCCATTCACCTGATTGAAATATGTACTTGTTTGCATTATATTTAGGTACTTTATATTTTTGGTAATATAGAGAAACCATTATAGAATTAACCATTGTTGGCATCTATAATAGTGGCATCTTAATTCAATCTGTAGATTTCACTTACAACTTCTTACCATCTAGCGGGGTGAAGTCATCATGACGAGTCTTATATACAAGAATGATTTCGATTTCATTTTAATACAATATTGTCAACAGTAACTTTATAAACTTTCAGCATTCAATCACACGCGTGGTAGTAATACTCACAGTCGCTACGGATAAAATCAAAGTTCGGCCGTTCCGTAGTTAGATGGAAAAGCCGACCCCAACTAAGTTTAGAAAAGGCTCGGAGGAGGATGATGATGCAAGAAGAAGGTGCCCTTAAACCTCGTTAGTATGAAAACTAGTGTCGCCAAAATTTGGCATATTATGATGGGTCACGTGACCAACGTGACTCGCGTCACACAAAACAGTGACGTGATTGGTTATATTCAACAATAAATGTCAATTAGTAGCCAATCGCGTGCAAGTTATGTGAGAACATTAAACATATTCACAGCATTGTAATAGGTATACAAGCGATAGCTGCGGGACACTTCCTCTTGTTTTTATATACCGTGCATACGAGACAAAAAATATCTATCACCTATACCTATATTCAGTTGAATAAAAACTTTTAATGATATTATTGGAAGTTTACGCGAATATGACATTGACCATTGGCCATGGTCACGGGGAGAGTAGCTGCTGAAAAGCAACTGAAATGTCAGGATCAGTGTTAATGAAATATAATACATCGGGATAGCATCCGTTAGAAATAGCTTTATTCAAAACCATTTTAAGCTTACTAACCAAGAAATACATGAAATAATGTATGATTTCTTATGTTGTATATAAGCTCTGTAACCTTGCCACGCGTATGCAATTTCGCCAAGAGCTATCATACAGACGAAATTCAGTCGACTAAAATTCACTCAGCATCAGTCACAAAGGGCTAGAGTATATATATATATATATATATATATATATATAATATATAGGCTAGGTACCAATCTGCTAAATCTGCGGTAACCTGCTGCAATGTTATCTATTTCAGCAGATTCGAGCGGTGGTACCGTATCATTACGTTAGGGATCAACTAACCCACACAACTTGAAAATCTTTACTACATAAGCATTTAACTCAATCGAAAACGTAAGCAACAATTTTATTCCAATATAATGAGAAAGATCAGATGAGAAATCAAGAATTTGAGAAAAGCATGATTCAAGGCGGTGATGGAAGAACTTTTTTAAC
Source organism: Cybosia mesomella (assembly GCA_946251805.1). Lineage (NCBI taxonomy): Eukaryota > Metazoa > Arthropoda > Insecta > Lepidoptera > Erebidae > Cybosia > Cybosia mesomella. Next base: position 11,760,805 of record OX276406.1, read on the forward strand.
ATTTTTTTTTCAAATTGATGACATTGAAGTACTTCTACAATACCTACTAAACAGAAAAGATAATGGTTGATAAAGAGAGGAGAAAAAGGTCCTCGAAGTTTTCGCTTTGCACAATAGATACTAGCTGTTGCCCGCGGCCCATGCGCAATCCATGGATGCATATTTCAGTAATGTAAGGTAGCCTATGTGTTTTTCTATAATATATCCCAGTACTAAATTTCAGTCAGATCCGCTAGGCCGTTTGAGCGTGATTGAGTAACAAACATCTTCACAAACCTTCGTATTTATTATAATATTAATAAATAGGCTCTAAATACAATGCCCACATATTGAAACCGCCTGATATAACAATGTAAAACTCATATGCTCGAGTGCCTTAGTTGAGGTTCAAACTTCAACTACAAAATCAATATTAACTATCTCATTGTCACACTATATCAATATCAACAACAATCATTACTATCCCGTAATTGTTCAAGTAATCAACACTGACCAATATATTAGAATGGTCAGTGTTTGTTGTATCCGCATTAAACAATTAATCATAAAGTCATGAAATTACATGTAGACATAAATTATATATAAATGTAGATAATCAATAATGAATGATTTCAAATTATTGTCAAGAACTACAAAACATAATTCAGTATTTACCCGACTGCGCCAGAAGGAGGGTTATGTTTTTCGTGAGTATGTATGTATGTATGTATGTATAATTGTTTGGCACGCTCTGCAGCCTGAACGGCTCGATGGATTTTAGCTTGAGAGGTGTCGTTAAATTCGTATTTACTGTGAGAGTGACACTGGGGATATCAAAAAAACGAAATGGTGGATTTTTGGCGCTAAAATGTATGTTATTCAAAAAATATTATCACTCAAACTTATCGAGTAGGGTACTAAAATGAAGAACTTTAAAAAGGTATTTCAAAAATATATATATCATAACTAAAAAGTATACAATAAAATTATTAATTAAAAAACCAAATAACCTGACTGCCCTAATAAGACCGAAACAAGTTTGATAGCAGGCGGGACCCAGATGCAAATCATAAACCGAAAGAAAATTAATGGGTCCCGCCTGCTATCAAACTTGTTTCGGTCTTTTTAGGGCAGTTGGGTTCTTTGATTTTTTAATTAATAATTTTATTAACTATTCGTTTGTATGTTGACAAAAAGATTCCAAAATGTTACGTTAACGCTTTCGTTACCGTTTCGTTATCGTGACGGTAAATTCTAAACAGACCTATCAACATCTTCTATATTTTGAAGGCAGTTAAAATGACATCTGCCATAAACATCAAAATTGTTAGCCTTCTTCATTATAACTACCTATTACAGATATTGTAGTATAAATGAAGAGGGCCTACCATGAAACGTACATTCGTAATCGCGGATCGAAATTTCGGGCAATCGGTACCATGAAACCCACTTTATTCCGCAGTCGGGCCCGAAAACGACACGTGACGATTCATTTGGCCTAAACCGTACCATGAAACGACCTGAAACCGTAATTTGCCGAATTTTGAACATCGTTTTCGTGCGTATTTCGTGCAGTCTCGCAACTGCGGATGTGCATTTCATTATAGGGCTTTCTGTGCACTCACCTTGTATATCATTCTGCCAACTCTAGCTCTGTAATCTGAGATTTTTTTGTTATCAAAGAGACCAGATAAAATCAGCAATTGTTCAAAATTGTATCATTGAAATTTATGGAAAAAAACTCCAAGGTACCTTTTTTGAGCTCCCGCGGGAGCAGGGACGGAACTCCGAGCCTCGAGAAATCGAGGCTGTGCAGTCCCAGCTCCGCCAGGTCATCGTGGTGGAGTTTTGGAAGGAACGACTTGGGCGACCAAGCGCAGAGCACGCCGCAATAGCGGCGGTAAGGCCCATCATGGAGGATTGGCTAGAGAGGCGACACGAAAGCCTCTAGTACCGACTGACGCAGGTGATCTCCGGGAAGGGGTGCTTCGGGGACCACCTGCATCGGATCAGGAAGGAGCCAACGCCTGGGTGCCATACCTGCGACGCGTGCGAGGACTCGGGGTTGCACACGCTGGCGGACTCCCCGGCGTGGGAGGCGCCGAGGAGTGACCCCGTGGCAGCCATCGGGGTGGGTGTCCTCTCGCTCGGTAGCATGATTGCGGCAATGGTGCGGAGCGCGACCGCCACCTCCTTGTACGAGCAGGTAATGCTCGCGAAGGAGATGGCGGAGCGCGCCCGGGAGACATTTAGAACTCTCCCGGCCCGCGGAGACAGCAACATGCTCACCGCGTGTCGCAGGTGACTCAGGCGCCAGAGGTCGCTTAACGACCTCCGTCCTCCATGAGCGCAGGCCTGGGGGTGGTAGGTGAGGCCGCCTGTCCCCCCCGCCAGACGCAGGCTGGGACGGCGGGGCGACTAACGCCCCTCCCCCAAACCGGGGCAAGACGGGGACACCGATGGTTCCCAAACCCGAGGAGGCCATCTCGAAACCGGAGATTGCCCAGGGTCAGTTGGGGTGCGAGGGATATGTTCCAATGGCAACCTTACACCCCGGCGCCGGCGTCTTAAGACCCGAGACGGCGTGCAGTTTTAGCCGGTTCAAAGCCGACATAACCGCCTCCGCTGGCCGGAGGGGGGGTATGCGAAGATATTTCCGCACGAAAAAAAAAAGTACCTTTTTTCTGTTTACTATTTTTCTGTAAAATTCAAGGGTTAATCCTCTAAATTGACACACTACCGCCCTGAAATACTTTTTTGGTTCTGAATGTCGAACTAATTTATATTAGCTTATGCCAAAGAAGATCATGATGTAAAACTTATAGCTCCTATACCCTGTACCTAACTCCGTTCCTTTAATAGAATTCGTAAAGTACCTTCATGTTTGATTTCTGAAGTTAGAACTCTATTTGAAATACTGAGTTATTTCAAATAGCGTAGAGATTTCATCATTCCGAAATAAATTAAGTTCTCTATTTATTTTGGGCCCTTTGATATATTTGTCTCAATTGATCAAAGTTGTTCCCAATATGTTTATCCCATTTAATCCAAGATCAGTTTACTTGAAAAGGTTTTAGTCACTCTATGAATCTAAGCCGCTTGTTTATTTAATTATGTAAAATCCTATAGGAATCTATCGGTACAAGAATGGTGTCTACAAATTGTTCAAATTACTTCACCAAATTGTTAATCGAGTCAAAGTCAATGTCACGATTCACAAAACGAATACAGTTTACTCGCGCACGACTGATGACAAAACTGGCACAAGACCATACTTTACGTTACGTGCATTTAATTTCATTTCAACGAATAAATTTCATTTCATTTATACTATAAACAACTAGCTGCTATAGGCAACAAATTATATAATAAAACCTTCCTTGAGAACCACTCTACTCTATCCATTGGTGAAAAGCATGAAAATCGGTGCAGTAGTTTTTGAGTTTATCATGAACAGAAAGACAGACATACGCGGCGGAGGACTTTGTTTTATAATATGTAGTGATAGTAATATATTTTTTAATAGTAGGTAATAATAAAAAACAAATTTTCGCCGCAGTGACTTTAGAATCGGTTGTTGAACTCACGAAAATGCTACACCTGATACTCAGTGAGTTCATCTAATGCGTGTTTGTTTAACCACCGGTAACCGCTTGCCATCAAGTAGGCAGTATGCTTATATGCCCCATTAGTGATATAATTTGTGATTTGTGATAATATTTTAAGTCTTCGTTTTAAAAAATTTTGAAGCTGCATCTGGTGAGCAGATGCAGCTCAGCAAAATTTTTTAGTCTCACGTATGTGAGAAAAATTCTCAAAAAAAAAATTCAAAAATTTAATTCACTCATCAATTTTGACTGTAACATGTACACTAGCCATCTCGCTAAAAAACTGGGACGACTAAAAAACGGAGTAATATTTTAATTTGGAAATCACATTCAAAGAAGCCAGCCAGAAGCTCCATGAGGAATATTTTTATTTATAACATACTTTCACCTGTGTGCTATTATAAAAGCATCTGAAATGATCGCGTTAAAATTATTTTAAAAGAAAATGTAGGCTGTTCAGAGAGTTTTTAATGAGGAGCCAGTATTCCCAACACGTCTGTACACAGAAAGTGGCACGAAGTAATTTGAATACGGACGAACTGTAAGAGAGTAGCGAATCTGCGTATTTTCAAATGAAAAGATAAATGTTTAATGTCAAGGAATTTTTAAATTATGACTAATGAAAATTTTGCCTTTTCTGCTCTTATTAAATGAGAATGAAGATTAAACTAACTTAGGGTTTATGGGGTAAAGCCAACCTCACCTGCAAGCTAGTATACTTGCTGATTAACGTACGAGGCCCTCCTACAGACTTTGCTCTCAGGATTGGGAGGAAATCAAAAGGAGCGGTCCTCGGGTCCCGAGGTATATGCCTCGAATGCAACCAGGAATAACGATAAGATGATAGTTATAGAATCTAAAAATAACTAAAATGCTGATATCGATCCCAAAATCGCGATCCCTTGACGGCATCGACAAATGCTTCTTCACGAACCGCTTAAAGAACCAGGGATTGTCTATGTAGATTTTTGTTGCCATTGGCTAAAAAATAGTGGAAGAGTGTCCACGTGATTGCAAGCAGAGATGAATAAAAAAGCGCACATGTTACGCCGACCCCGAATAAATATATTATGGGATGACGCTGGAAGATGATGAAGAAGAAAAGAATGAAAGAAAAGTTTTACAAGCGGACGAAGTCGAGCGAAAATCTCTCTATACTCCACTCGGTGTATTTCGATTGTGACGATACTCCTCCTTAACTAATCGACCAATGTTGACCAAACTTTTCATGTAAATACAACTTGATACCCGGAAGGTTTAGAAAAAATAAAATTGAAAATCGAACATACCATAGAGAAATAATCACCCTTCAAAAATTTCAAAATCTGATTTCTCCAAAATGATCGATGTTGAGACCTCGATTTTGGCGTCAAAATGTGCAACTGAACTATTGGCTTAAGCTTATTGAAAATCGGTCTAGCAACGGAGGAATAATCACCGAAAAAACAATTCAATGGTATTCAATTGAAAAAAAAATTGCGCGTGAATTGTAGGTATTCATGTACTGTACTCTCAGCTCAACATTGCAACAGCAGAATGCATTGCGCACCTAGTTTTATGTTGTCACAAGGAAACTGATTGCTTTACTAAGTTAGGTCCACCAGATTATACCTAGCCTGTTTGTTCACCCTAGGGTTGTAATTTAAAAAGGTAGGTAAACTGAAAACCACATAATTTTAACATTCATATCTACTTTAGCAATGGATAGAATCAAAGACATTAGGTAAATTTTGAAATATAATTAAAATTATATTTCAAAATTTACCTAATGAATATTAACAACAATTGTTAATATTCATTACAGTGAGCACTCTGGCTTGCCCCATTAGAATTAAGCATAACATTACGCAAGGTTTAATTAAGCCGTACCGAAATTTGAACATAAATAAAATATTAATTTTCGTTGGCACAGTCTGGTTATTTGTTCTGAAATTCAAATTAAATTCGGAACCAGTAACACAATATCCACGTACCTACCTACGTCAGCAACGGGTAGTTGTATAACTAAACGCACGTTTATTACAAATGGCGGCAACTGTTTGTGACATATTCGTTTTGAATTAGTAAACTGAGATACATGTTGAGAATATTTTGGTACAGAAATAATTGCATACGTACGTAAATAACGAGATGTAGTGTAGGTTTTGTACATGGAGTATATAACCAAATTGTCATTGATTTTCAATGCTGTGACATTGTGTGTGTTTCAAAAATAACGTGCTTTACGTGAAGCACGTTATTTTGGTTTGGTTGGTGGTTATGATATCTTTCAAAACGATTTTCATCAACTTCTAGACGTCTGCAGTGCTTTGAAATTTTGGGCATCAGGATTATTATCATTGCGACCTGTAAAATAATGCAAATTCTTTGCGATTGGATTGCGATTTTAATGAATTGCGGTTGTAAAGATCAGATTGTAGTGAAAATTCGTGAAACTCGTGAAAATTCAACTTAGTTTACATTACATTTCGCGTATTCCTAGAAACTCACATGACCTATTTCCGAACATCGTACTTCGCATACTATAAATTATGTACCAGATTTACACAACACATACTTCAGCCACACATTTCGCTATTATCAACGTCGCCGCCGAACTTTGGTGGCATAAAATTAATACGTTTCGTGCGAAATTAAAGTGCTTTTAAATTTAAAGGTGTTATTTGACGAAGGAATGACGACAATGATGGTGCCTTTGTATGCAAACTTTGCTTCATATATACAAATAATATGCCTAGATCTCATTTGAAAATTCTTCACATGGCTGATAACTGTCCAAGTACAGTCAACGATAAAAGTAGCATAACAAGTTCTTATTTATTAATCGCCTTAGCTATTAAACCTTTCATAAAATAATAAACAAAACGTGATTTATATTAACTTTAACCTTTGGGGATAAAATAACCTTTACAGCTATTATCGGTACATGTATTCCAATATATATAACTTTGTAAATATTTTACTATTAGTCAACTTTTATCGTTGACTGTACCAGGCCTTACCCGGATGAAAACCTGGCATTAGTGCCTCTTTTTTCCGTACAAAATATAATTACTAGAAGTCTGCATACGTAGGATACCTGTAAAATAAATAAACACGTGTATGACATTCGTAGAAAAAAGGAAAACAGATTCGCAACGGTGATAATAATAATAGGTAGGTACTCTCTAGTGTAACATTTTACAAGAAATCAGTATCAAAGTCATAACTCTATCACTGCCACTGGATGCTATGCGAACAATAGTTTCTACTGGAACGTGAGAAGTTATTTCAATCAACTTATATCAAAACAATGGTACAGACCTGTGGAAAAAAAGCAGTCGTGTTTTGTTAACAAAACGCTAATGTTACTATTATTGCATCTTGTAACTGTTGCATGATTCCAAATATATTGTCGTGGGCAATATGTTAGTTAGATTTGAATACCTACATTTTGAAATTCGTATTAAAAAAAATAGACTAGTACCGGTAGTGATTCCAGTCGATATTTACTGAACAGTGCACTGGAATACGGACATGGTATATGGTAGGACAAAACGGGAATTCTTAGTGTAAAACTACCCATCTGAAAAAACCATTTCACTGTAATGTTCAGCCTTCAGATCGAGAATAAATTAGTCAATATTATATTAGTATACCGGATGTTAGGGAAATGCTCCCATGTGTCCCTCTCCAACTCTAGTGCGACAATCGTTTGTGTTGTACTAGATGGCGTTAAAAGTCCACAAAACATATTTTTTTGGAAATGTAAAGGGAGTTTTCATTATTTATTTCCTGTTATTTATCTGCCATAATCCGACAATGATTTGTCGCACTACCGTAGTGTCGAACTACTGTCGCACAATCGTTTGTCGCACTAGAGTAATGTCGACCCACAGTGTGTCGCACTAGCGTGCATTCGAACTATGGTGAGTCGCAGTACAGTTTTGTCACACAATCGTTAATCGCACTTCCATTTGTCGAACTCACGTAGTACACCCATTTCTTTTTACCCGACTGTCAAGAAGGGTTATGGTTCTTCGATCGGTTATGAATCGCTCAATTTTGTTTATCTTTAGTGCTATCACCTTTCTTCGTTTCCCTAACACCCGCTATAGGAAATACAAATCAATTACGTTAGTTCTAAGTGTATAATATATTTACGTATCTAATAAAAATACAAAGGAAATGACCCGAGACGGCGTGCGGTTTTAGTCGGTTCAAGCCCGACATAACCGCCCCGTTGGCCAGCGGGGGGGTATCCGAAGGGATATCCGCACGAAAAAAAAGGTACTTTTTTCTAAAGAATATAAACCTGTGAAGGTATTCTCGTTAATCTCTTCAATAATTTTGTATCAGATTTGCTACGAACACGTACTTACAGATACACATACATATATAATTATGTTTTTACTTGAATTTAAACAAAAAAATACGAATATTCTTACTAGTAATAATAATTAACTAGTACATAATCTGGAAAATGGTCAAATAAAAATACGGGCTTCTCTAATTTTACTCAAAATATGTCAATCAGAGTCGAACGAAATTACAAGTTTAGTATGATTGATAAAGCTTTATCTAGAATAGTAAATATTTATATTTGTAAACGTAAACTGTAATCACAACTTACAAGCTCGTAAGCTAATAAAGCTTCTATTTTCAGATTCTAATTTAATCAACATTCAATGAATGGTGTAAACATTGATTAACCTGACCTAATTCCACCCACATTCGAACCACTGTAACTCTTGTACCCCATGATCAACAGTAATGACCCACGAAAACACCGAGTAAAGGCATTCGCAAAATCGCAGCGAAAGTTAAACTATCTTCGAAACCGCATCGAAATTAATCTGGAATTTAAATCGGAGAAGTTAGAAGACTTACGTGACCTATTGATTTTTACCCCAAAGTTTTTTATTTTGCCATTTCACATTTAACAACAAATAGGTCCAGTTTACAACGTCATAAAGATCTGGACCGCATATTAGGACCAATTTCCCCCTACTAATTTCGTGTTAACTGTGCCGCCAATCAGAGGCGACTTGCCAACTACCACATGTTCTGAGCGTCGTAGTTTCGAAGTCAAACATTGGCAATTATGTGTGTGTGGCATTATGCGATGTTATAATTTACATGGTAAGAATTTTCACTCTGAACACAGGACACACGTAATGCAGGCCGTCGTGCACGCGTCGCTTCGTGTCACGAAGTGTATGTTTCGCATCGCTTGGTAGAAACGTGACCATATCCTTATGTTAAACAATAGACTTTATATCATGTGTATTACGTTATTCACAGTTGGTCTGAGTCTGGTTTTATTATAATATATTTCCATTCCTTGCATCATTTTTGTGAAGTCCACCGCCTCTAACTTTTTGATTCTTGATTGTTGAATGACGCATCTCTTTCATTAAAAAAAAATACTATGTATTATATTCTAGGACATACTACACAACGCTATATAGACTTACTACTATTAAATTAAGCATAGCTTGGAATATGGTTTTTAGAACTACTTAGGTATGTTTTGTACATCTTGATATTTTCTGTATTCGAAATTAACTATGAGAGATGATATAATAATGTATCAAGACGTCTTTAATGTCCGCTTTACTACAAGCGACATCTTGGCTGTCAGCCAGATATCTGATAGAGCTAATAGGCACCTATTGTTCTCGTAACTTAGACTTTACTTAAACATTAAGTACTTTTTAGTCACTGTCATACTGAATTTCGAAGTTCAAAATAGCGATGAACAGTCAAAAGTCAAAAACCATTTATTCTGTATAGACCATTAATACGGAACTTACAAAACGTCATAAAAAAATAAATAATCTAATGTTTGGCAAATGGACCACCGGTTCGAAACGCGGCCCTGTCCTGAGAAGACTCCGGCAAGAAACTCAGCGGGCTGTTTTTTTTTTGGTCTATTTACAAACATATTTACTTAACCTAAGTACAATATTTCATTTGAGTAGCATAGAGAGAGAGCAAACAGTTCATATCCAAGCTTGTTTGTCGTCTAAATAGTCTTGAATTTTATAGTAGCCTTTTTGGCAGAGTTTACTTTTAATTTGGCTTTTAAATTTATGAAGAGGTAGATTCTTCATTTCACTAGGAAGCTTATTGTAGAAGCGTATACAGTTACCCTGCAAGGAATTACTAATCTTGTGGAGTCGACTACCACAAAGGAGTAGCCCTAAAGTACCGAAACGTGACTCACGGTAGTGCGAAAGTGCGCCACATCGATACCCATAATTTCGAATGTTTTCCACCGCGAAGCACGGTAGTGCGAAAGTATTCCACATCGAGTCGCGTTTCACAGGGCTACAGTTCATCGCTATTTTGCATCAAATCACAGATGAAATTTTTGAATTTACATACTCTTAGTGGTTTTCTTACATCACTGAAATCGGCAGGGTTAGGTTAGGTTAGGACTGTGACCACAACAAGTGTGCCAGATAAATAACACAAATAACATAAAAAAAATAATGAAAACCCCCTTTACATTTGCAAAAAAATATGTTCTGTGAACTTTTAACGGACTGTCATACTAAATTTCGAAGTTCAAAATAGCGATGAACTGTAGTCCTAAAGTACCGAAACGCGACTCGATGTGGAGTACTTTCGCACTATCGTGCTTCGCGGTGGAAAACATTCGAAATTATGGGTATCGATTTGGCGCACTTTCACACTACCGTGAGTCACGTTTCGGTACTTTAGGGCTACAAGTTCATCGCTATTTTGAACTTCGAAATTCAGTATGACAGTCCTTTTTAGTTTCTAAAATGGCAGTTCACTATAGTCGCATGTTTAAATTGAACTTTATTATTTATCCGTATCTGCATATTACTCATTAAAACACTAATAGATAGGTCCGAACTCACACATTAGACGTGTTTGTAATTGTGTGTTTTGTAGAAAAAATAACCTTATTATTTTAATGTGCAACCAAGCGCTTAGTTATGAGCAGTTTTCTAGCAACAACCCATAACCTTTTGCCTTGCAACTTTGAATTCAGATGTAAAAGTAGACCTTTAGGTTTCAGAAACATATACATAAAAATTTAAAAATAAATGTATTGATATTGACAGGCAATAATTAGCATTTCGGGGTATTCGAAGGGTTTTTTCGCACGAAAAAAAAAGGGCAATAAATCCTCAGGACTTTTGAGTCTTTAGAGAAGAACCAAGAATTTAGTAAAAAGTAAACATATCCAAACAAATAGTGATATTTATACACATTCATTGACCCTAAAATCAAAAATCTCCAGGATTTTCCCCGTGACCATCTCTACTGAAAAGCAACTAATGATTAATAAATCGCGATAAAAATAGTTTTATTTCAATCTATAAACCTAATAATCAAAACTAGGTCCTCAAATAATTTACCTTTTTTTTAGCGTGTGGAATCCCCCACAGGCTTCACCCCATCGGTGCAGACGATAGGGTGGGCGTGTCGGAATCGGACCGACTAAAACCACACGGTGTCCTTCCCAAGTGTCCATTGCCGGGCACCCCGGGTAAGCTCCATATACCTGACCTAACAAAAATATTCCAAATCCGCATCATCTGAATCATAATTTCCATTATCAAACAGCTGAACGCGAATTGAATGAATAGGCATTGATACGTAATTTTACTGTCAAATTGACACCACGAAAAACATTGACGCCATAATTTGAAGCACCGCTGAGACGCTCGCTGTCACTAAAGACGTGTCTCAAATACGTATCATACTTTAAACATTGAACAAAGAAAACAATTACGAAAGTTATAATTTTCTAGATGGATAAAACTGACGTTCAAATGAAGTAAGTAAAATTAAAAGGTGGGTAGAGCTCTGCTATTCCCATGCAGTAGCCTGCTGACTAAGGCGTCGAATTTCGGCGGGTTCAAACCTCTGCCATTACACTTTCGACGTGAATTCATCCCGAGAACACCGTTTAGCCTAACAATTTTAGGGGTTAAGGACACTACTAGTAATCTGGGTTTTTAGTTTTCTTCTAACTTCTATTCGAACGGTAAGCTTACTTACTATTTGAGTGAAGCTGTAAGCCTTAGGTCTTTTGACAAATTTTAAGTGTCCAAAAGAGCAGGATCGTTACTCCATAGTTTGTATTATCTTCATCTGATTTTAATTAATTAACATTAATAACATAAGTAAAAAAATTGCGATCAAGTGCGAGTCGGGCTCGCACATGAAGGGTTCCGTAGTAGCAAGTAACATAATAATGTTTTATTTTAATTTTTATATTTGAGCTTTTAGATTTAGATTTAGATTTTATATTTTTATATTTATTGCGGTTTACAATGTATGATGCATTAAAAAACATTACTTACTAGATCTCGTTCAAACCAATTTTCGGTGGAAGTTTACATCATATACCAATTTTTTTAGTTTTATCATTCTCTTATTTTAGAAGTTACGGGGGGGGGGCACATTTTACTACTTTGGAAGTGTCTCTCGCGCAAACTATTCAGTTTAGAAAATAATCGTATTAGAAACCTCAATATCATTTTTGAAGACCTATTCATAGATACGTATGGGTTTGATGAAAAAAGAATTATTAAGTATGGGGAACCCCCAAAATTTATTGTTTTTATTCTATTTTTGTGTGAAAATCTTAATGCGGTTCACAGAATACATCTACTTACCAAGTTTCAACAGCATAGTTCTTATAGTTTCAAAAAAAGTGGCTGTGACATACGGACGGACAGACATGATGAATCTATAAGGGTTCCGTTTTTACCATTTGGCAACGGAACCCCAAAAACAGCGTCAAATTGGGGAAAGCCTCGAAATTACTTGCTTTTCTGTAGAGAAATATTAAAATTGAAACACTTCATAGTGAATGAACCTTTACTGTGTGGTTTGAATGGAACAGTAAGAACCCTTGAGACTTTCTAACAAAATATTTTAACACTGCGCGTACGCACTTCGAATACGCATCAGGAACACAATAGCGGCGTTTGACTATAATTTCGAGGCATTTCTGTTGGCATCCATTGTCATTATGTAGTGTAAGGCGTTGATAGAATATAAATTGTTCATTGTAGTGATAAAAGGTCACGAGTTCATGCGCACGTGTGTGATACATATTTTGGTGCATACGGAATTAAATTTTATGTCAAGTAATTGTTTTCGTACGAACGATATTGACGCTCGAAAGGCTATAAGTGACAAAGACATTTGACACGAAAATCACTATTCGGTCAAGTGTTTATAATGTTGTTTAAGATCTCTTTTCTTTACATCTTCGATGTCCCTTGCACCATTTGCCTTTCAACCGTCGATATGAATATCATAATTTAGATTGTTATAGTTAAATATACGTAGTTGTGATACTTTAACCGCCCCCGCTAGCCGGTGGGGGCGTATCCGAAGGGATTTCCGCACGAAAAAAAAACATACTTAGGAAAAGCACAAATATGACATTGCTACTGTACATGAATTTCCAGGTTCAATTTCCTGGTCGTGGAAACTGTTATGAGATTTTTCTGGTAAGGAATTCTTAGTAGTCGCAAAAGTGATTGAATGGCTCACGTGTGTCTGAAATATTCAATGAAACGTGACTGGCAGTACCCCTCTGGCTATAATAGCTAATAAATATAATATCAAAATTCTATACTGGTTAAAATATTTCAAATGTTTTTGCTTTACGCCTGTATTATACTTATTGTGACTAGTGGTAGTAAAACTGGGGAATTGAAATTACTGTGAACTGATTTAGTTAAGGAGCAATTATTACAACTTTTAGAATTTCCAACATTTCTAACTGCTCTGGTTCTTTATCAATAATAAAAAAAAGAAACTAATAAGTTCGACATTCTTTATAGCCAGAAAAAGTAATATGTACGTCTTCAGTCAGCATAAATTGAAGTCTGGTATTTTGTTTTGAATATAAATTTGTATGCATTAAAAACTTATGACTGTAAAAAACGAGTAACTCTACGAAAATATACCATTTATTCCAACTAGTCGCACTAGTGGTGCCATGATCTAACTAGAACTGGAGTTAGGAATAAGTATAATTCTAATAAGTTCATTTTTTTTTTCAAAACAATTATTACTAGTTCTAATAAGATCTGAGTGTTAAGATTTCAAGATTTGGGTTTGCCGATTCAACTATTAGGGTAAAAATATACTAATTAGTTATACTGGCTTTGACGATCTAACCATTCATGTAAAATAAATTCAGAAATGGAACCACGTTTCAAGAGGCCGCTGTAAAAATAACCTAATTTCGCGTTCCTGCAATATTAATGGCTCTCATTTTCTTGAAAAGACGTTATTCTATCAACGAGGGAATTAGAATTACCTCTATTCCTTCCATTCCTAGTGTAGTAATTCTATTAAAACATTTTTCTCGTTTACAAGTACTTTTTTAATAAGGCGTGCGTTATAAGTCAACGTCTTTATCGTTTAAAATTGGCTAAATGCTTAATTAATGCCTTGATTCCAGTTATTATACAATCATGAGATAGGTACTTGATATACTTCGGGGTGCGAGGGAAATGCCTTATGGGCCTCGTCGAGCACCTCTCAAGAGTGAGGCCGGACCTGGCGGATGGCCAATATGGCTTCCGCCAGAGGCGCTCCACCGTGGATGCCATCATGCGCGTGAGGGCTCTGGCGGAGGATGCAGTAGCCCGGGGTGAGGTGATGTTGGCGGTGTCCCTGGACATCGCCAACGCGTTCAACACCTTGCCCTGGAGTTGCATTAGGGAGGCGCTCGTGTATCACGAAGTGCCTCTCTATCGTGCGGATATCTATGGTGCGGAGCGCGAGCGCGTGGGCCGCCGCCGCCTCCTTCTGCGAGCATGTAATGCTCGCGAAGGAGGCGGCGGAGCGCACCCGGGAGAGACTTAGAACTCTCCCGGTCCGACTCCCGGCGATCCCGCGATCGCCGATCCCGGCGACTCAGGCGCCGGAGGTCGCTTAACGACCTCCGTCCTCCATGAGCGCAGGCCTGGGGGTGGCGGGTGAGGCCACCTGTCACCCCAGCAAAAGCAGGCCGGGACGGTGGGGCGACTAGCGCCCCTCCCCCAAACCGGGGCAAGACGGGGACACCGTGGTTCCCAAACCCGAGGGGGCCATCTCGGAGATGGCCCAGGGTCAGTCGGGGTGCGAGGGATATGCTCTATGGGCAACCTTACACCCCGGCGTCTGTAGACGGCGTGCGGTTTTAGTCGGTTCAAGCCCGACATAACCGCCCCCGCTGGCACGCGGGGGGGTATCCGAAGGGATTTCCGCACGATAAAAAAAAAAAAAAAAGGGAAATGCCTTATGGGCCATCTTACACCCCGGCGTCTAAAGACCCGTGACGGCGCGCGGTTTTAGTAGGTTCAGGCCAAACATAACCACCCCCGCTGGCTGGCGAGGGGCATACGAGGGGATTTCCACAAGAAAAAAGAGGTCCGCAGAGGTCGAGAGGTCGCGAGGTTGATTCCCAAATATTTGTTGGCATGAATGATGCCTTTGCATTGATCTGGGTTTTTATATGTATCGTAATAGTTATTTCCAAAAAATAAGTACATTCAAGTATGCTTAATTTGCATCCAGATGACGCTGTCTAATACTATCCAGGAATATTAAAATTCAAGTAATGTTTTTAACAAAACTTTGCACCGTACCACCCTTTTTTTTTTTTTTTTTATCGTGCGGAAATCCCTTCGGATACCCCCCCGCCGGCCAGCGGGGGCGGTTATGTCGGGCTTGCACCGACTAAAACCGCACGCCGTCTCGGGTCTTCAGACGCCGGGGTGTAAGGTTACCCATAGAGCATATCCCTCGCACCCCGGCTGACCCTGGGCCATCTCACCACTAACAGCATCGCTCATCCTGTCTCCTCTGAAAGCAGAGGAGTACGGAGAGCGATGTGTTCCCGCCACGTTGGGTATTGGCCGACGATCAATGCCAACCCTATGAAGGGGTGAAGGGGAAGCCATTGACCGCCGCCCAGGGTTACCGGCCGCTCCGATTCCGTTCCCCCCGGACTGCAGCGGGATCGGAATCGGAGCGACACTCGAGGAGGTTACCCAACACACACCCCGCACCGTACCACTCTGCTTGAAAAAATAATATTTGAGTTTTACTTAAGAATTAATTTTTTACAAATTTTAACTATGCGCAGATAGAGCTAGAGTAGATAGAGACAGAGCTAGAATCTCATGGAAACTTTTATCACAATTTTTTCTTACGTTTTTCTTTTTGTTTAGATCCCAATGTCAAATTATCAAAAATCTTTTGCTTTCACCGCCAGAAATTGTTGGAGTATGCCACTGAATGTTCTTCTTTATCTCTGTTATGCTTGACTGATTTGACCTCAGATTCGTATCAAAAGAAATTCGGGAAGTTTTCGACATTTTATTCCATTTATATCCACATGCACATTAGGAGTCCAATAACGTACAAAATTGGTTCGTTCGTTGAAAATAATTTGAATCCAATTTATTACTGATTCTGGGCAACCTAATTATCCTTTCGAGAGCTTACCCGGGGCGCCCGGCAACGGACACTTGGGGAGGACACCGTGCGGTTTTAGTCGAGACACGACATAACCACTCCCGCTGGCCGGCGGGGGGGTATCCGAAGGGATTTCCGCACGTAAAAAAAAAATGCTGTCTTCCTTCTAAAAGTTAACTTGTGAATTAGAGAATTATTTCTGAATTATAGAAAATTTACAAACTTATAATTAGGAAGTGTTTTACCAATTCGAACGAACAGTGTGTTTTAATGGTGCAAATATTTTTATATAACATGCGCGTTAAGCCCGCTTCGTTACGGGTAGTAAGAGCCCTACAAAATCTGACAATCTAGTCTAACTATAGCACTTCAATATCGTCAGTGGACTGAGTTGATGATAGGCTTGGAGGATATTGCCCCCATTGACAGTTAGTAAATAAAGCACTAAAAACCATGAGCTTTTTGCTTTGTTTCCTAACTAAAATGGGAGTGAAGTAGCAGTCTAGACAACTTAAATCATTCTATAATAAAATTCTGGTGCCAATTTCATAGCACTATTCAGAAATGTTATGACATATCGTAATGCGTACAGTCACGAGCAATAAAATGCGTAGATATTTGCTAATTTAAAAATGGTTTTCCACACTAGTTGTTTGCCGTGGTTTTAGCCTCAGATACAAGAATTAAGTACCTTGGCGTTATTATTTTTAAGCTCTTACTAAAATGCATCCTTGTATAATAATAATCTCTCCTGACCGTATTCGGCCACAGCGACTTGCTACTAACTATTGAGCCCTTCGTCGGTGCGCTTCAGGTAACTGAGATAGCCTATCTTTGATGCGCACGTACGTCCACATACGCTACAAGTCTGTACCCCTCCGACGTAATTATATTGTATGGCCGCAGGTGGTCGGGCCTTGTGCTCGTCGCGTTTTGCATCGAGCTCTTCTATCCGCCTTCTCTCAAACTCGAACACCTTGGTGTGTACGGTGTGTCTCCACCGTGGTCGATCCGCCGCCATTACCTCCCATTGTGACGGATTAAGATCACATCGCTTCATGTGTCTCTGAAGTACATCTTTGTTCCGCAGCAATTTGCCGCCTTGTTTGCGCTTATCATCCTGCAGTTCACAATAGAAGATGCGCTTCGTCACTCTGTCGTCCGACATTCGGGAGAAATGACCGCGGCACTGAAGCTGCCATCTCATTAGATAGGCCTCGATTCCACCAACATTTGCCCGTCGTAGAACTTCCGTGTTCAGGCTTCTGGATCAGGCTTGGAGTAGAGTAAAAAGAAAACATGCCCACTTTACTAGGTTTTTTTTTTCTTTGGAAGTTTTGTTTAACCTCTTTGTCGGTAATTTGGCATGGATATACATTCCATGCCAAATTACAGGTTTCTTAAAATAAGCTGAACTAGGCTGCAGATAGACGGACAAATAGACGGATGGATGAACGGAGGTAGATCTCACAATTGTCTAACAATTACTGCTTGCTGAATTTAAGAGACTGCGTGCAGCAGTTTATTGAGCTGCAAAAATATGCAATGCAGTATTCACATGCAGGTGCCATTTTTAATTATGCTAGTAATAAAAGAAGATATTATTGACACATTTTATGTTCATTTTATATAGTGGCACCTTTCAGTAACAAACCAAGCAACCGCGAACAAACCCAACCAACTCGTATACATAAGTTATTTCATCGTTATACTTTCATTATCTATCCTGCTATACATATATCCATAGTAATATTATATAGAGAAAGGCTTTTTCGTATGACTATATCACCAACGCAGAGCTAACCATCGAAGATAGAACTACCAATTTCGAAAACTAGGTTCCGTAGCTTATTTCGGGAAATGCAACGTTTAAGGATGCTAAATAGGGGTTAATTATTTGTATTTGAGGCATGAGTAAAAAAACATATACGTTGTCAACATGTATCACCCAATCTGTATCAGAATTCATCCAACGATTACAATTAAATACAATAAAGCGAAGTCCTCCGCCGCGTCTGTCTGTCTGTCTGTTCGCGATAAACTCGAGAACTACTGCACTGATTTTAATGCTGTTTTCCAATGGATAGAGTGGTTCTCGAGGAAGATTTGAGGGCCTCTTAGCGGTACTGCTACGACAGGAGGCGCGGGTTCGATTCCCGCTCAGTGCAAATATTGTATGCATATATAAATATGTCCATTTGCATTGGTCTAGGCGTCTCTATGTATAATATGTATATTTACAAAAAAAAAGTAAGTTTATCCGCATTCTAGAACCGATAACACAAGCCAGGTAAACTATGCTTACTTTCGGTCTATAGAGCGCAGTGTAAAATGTCGTAGAATATTTATTTATTATAATTTGTGAAGTTTTTGTAAACATTGGCAAGTATACAATAATATAAGTTTGAGGTGTCAGAAAAAAAGCCGTCTTGGAGCTTTCAACGGAAACGCTGCGTAGTGCCTAAACTCTTTGAGATATAATAAAATGATGTATGGTGAAATTGTAAATGTCATATAGGTGGTGTGTGTGTGTGTGGTGATGGAATAGAGTCGCATGGGTAGCGGGACCGGGATCAGAATTAAACGCGGGTGAAGCCGTGGGTAACAGCTAGTACCTATTATAAATAATAGTCTCAAGTGTTGCAAACGTCCATTGGCGCAGGTAATCGCTTTCTGTTAGGCAAGCGTATAGTTCTTTGCCACCTAAATAAATGTTAACATGTAGGTAATATTGCACAATCGTTCAACAAAATGAATGGGACTGAAAGTTGGAACTTCCAAATCGTCTTCGTCGCGTATCGAATACCGAGAAAAATCTACGAAGGGTATGTCCCAAGCTATTCAGCCAATTCGGTCACGTTTTAACGCTTGACTAATAAAATTCCAATAAATCCCTTAATATTATTTGATTCTCTGGCATTCAGTAACACAATTCAATTTAGGAGCTCGTACCGAAATATTACTGTTTTTTTAGTGAAATAAAGAAGAATTGCTATAACAATTCCAAATATTGTCTACTAGATAATGCAACAATACGTCTGTTTTATGTGGTAATTATAGTAATAACTTTACGCAAAAGCATTAAAAGAGTTCTCTTTTAATGTCTTCGGTTGTTAGTTATAACGTCATAACTGTAACACAACGAGTAATCTCAAGCGAACTTGTTTGGTGGACCACAGGTCAGAAACCATCTACTGGGCATAAAGTTTAAGATTTATCTCGTTCTGACATCTTATGTAATTACAAACACATGTACCTATATACAGAAGTTATATTGTCTCAATAGTTCCTATGAAGGAACTAAAGGGACTATTCAGACAAAAAAAAATTGCTTGTTCCTTCGAAGGAACTTCTAAAGGAAGTACCTACTGTGAATAATCCTCTATTTACAGAGCCTAAACTACGAACATGGGCTACAAACTTGAAATTTGAACAGTTGGATTATAATCATTTATTAAAATATTTATTTTAGAAAATTTCACTATACCCACTGTATGGGTGTCCATACTACTAATTATATCCTTAAACTAACTGCACGTCTTCTGGCTTCGCCCCTGTGCAATTATGTTCCGTAATCTCGTCCTCATTTTTGTACTTTGTAGTTTGCACTTTGCACAACTGCTGCTCACATTTTTAAAGTATTATAAATATTTTTATATCTATGGTATACTTTAGGCGCGTACGCATGACACCTGTCAATTCATTGTACTTTTCTGTGCGCGCGCTGATCGCATCGTTTTTCCCTTTGATCAAGTTATTTAGCTAAAAGAAGCAAAATAACTTTAAGAATGGGAAAACACAAACGAAGAAAGCGAGAGGAGGCGTTGGAAGAGCGATTGAGAGAATTGGAGTCACGGCTTAACGAGTGGAGTCGTCACGACCTTACCGGTAAGTTTTTCACAGTATACCTACCTTATTTTCATTTATGTAAGTAAGGGGTTCTGCGATGCGCATTGTATAGTTCTCTAGAGTTTTCACGAGAGGTTAACCACGAGAACATTACATGCTGCAAACTATACCCAGGTTGTAACACCACAATGAGCTTTCACGAGAGGTTAGCCGTGGCATACCTGTTACCTAGTGGAAGGAATATGACTACATCCTTAGAGCTTTCACGAGAGGTGAGCCTTGGATATAAGCGTAGTCTTGCAACTCGGTTGCTAATGCTGTACGTCTGTTCAGATGGCTACACAAACCGCCCCAGCCAAGCTCGCTCCAGCCAAACCCGTTCCAGCCGAACCTGCTCTAGAAGCAGGTCACCATTAGAACTGCAATACCACGCCCGGCCCGATGGATGGGAGACGGACATCACGGCCCGTCACCGCTCACCACAGAACCGAGTTTCACCCACCACTGGTAGATGCAACATCACAGCAATTGATCCCAGTGGGGATGATGTCGAGGTAGTACCAATACCTACAGATATACCAATAACAAAGGAAATACCAACTCACATAGAGGACCTACTAGGACACGAGGGTACCCCCCTTACAAGCAATTCCATTGAACTACACGAGAGCTTGGCCACACGCTGGACAGCCATCTTATGCAATGGCTTGGAAACTGATACAAGAGAGGACCGGACTGGACGGAGACGGACATCACGGCCCGTCACCGCTCACCACAGAACCGAGTTTCACCCACCACTGGTAGATGCAACATCACAGCAATTGATCCCAGTGGGGATGATCGAGGTAGTACCAATACCTACAGATATACCAATAACAAAGGAAATACCAACTCACATAGAGGACCTACTAGGACACGAGGGTACCCCCCTTACAAGCAATTCCATTGAACTACAGGAGAGCTTGGCCACACGCTGGACAGCCATCTTATGCAATGGCTTGGAAACTGATACAAGAACACAATTGGTAAAAAACATGATCCCCCAAAGAATTTAGCATACCTAACACCACCAAATTAAATGAAGAGGTAGCAGCTGCCATGAATGAGAATAACATTAAACGGGACAAAGGAATAGCCCAAAATCAAACTACATTGGCAGCATCCATCACTACCGTGGGAAAGGTGCTCAATAGCATGATAGCCACACAGGGGGACGAAGCTCATATCCAGACCCTAAGTGATGCAGCTAGGTTGCTATGTGATTTGTATCATGACAATTCAATCACACGCAGATCTCTAATACTACCTGGCCTGAATAAGGATATGAAGGAGTTGATGGAGCAAACCCCTATTTCAGGATACCTATTTGGTGATAAGCTTCAAGAGAAAGTAAACACTATAAAGGCTGTGAAAAAGTCTGGTCAAGAACTAAAAAATACTCCACAAACCAAAGTATCCACCAAGCCCAAGCCTTTAAACTATCGACGCCCACAATGACCAGTGCCACGTCCGAGTGGGCAGAAACCGAAGTTGAGGCAAGCAACTCAAGCAACCAAGACATCAATCCGCTCCAGGCAGTCACCACAGCGCCAGCATCATCCCCGACGCAGCGTTCATCGCTAAATGAGGTACAAACAGGTAGATTACAATATTTTTCTAGTGAATGGTATAAAATTACTAATAACCCCACTATACACAGGTGGATTAAGGGTTACTCCATACCTTTTACTAGTATACCTTCTCAAACAGTTATACCACAGAATACCCACTTCAATCAGAAAGAAGCCAGGCTTATTTCTCTTGAAGTAGATAAACTGTTACATCTAGGTGCTATACAAAGGTGCTCACCTACTAGTGGCCAGTTTTTATCTGGGGTATTCTTACATCCTAAGTCGGATGGTTCATGGAGGTTTATTTTGAATCTGAAAAGCTAAATAGATTTGTTGCTACCACACACTTTAAGTTAGAAGATTGGAGACCTGCAACAAAACTTATGACCACAGAATGCTATATGGCCACAATTTATTTGAAAAATGCATATTACTTAATATCAATTAAGAAATCTCATAGGAAATATCTACGCTTCATGTTTCGAGAATAAATTGTATCAGTTTACATGTCTTCCATTTGGGCTCAGCGTAGCACCTTATGTCTTCACTAAGATCATGAAACCGATCATCTGTCATCTGAGGTCATGGGGTCTGTTATCGTTTATCTACTTAGATGATATGTTGTGTTTGGCTGCATCATACGAGAAATGTATACAAAATGTGTCTGCCACCCGGAATCTGCTACATAATCTGGGTTTTATAATTAACACTGAGAAGAGTAGCATGAGACCTAAACAAACGTGTCAATATCTAGGATTTATATTAGACTCTATTAACCCCTCTGTATCACTCCCACTGAGAAAGATAGAATTTATTTCGAAAGTTTTATGACAAGTTAAATCTAAAAAGAGATCTTAAATAATAGACTTTTGTCAACTGTTAGGTACACTAGTAGCAGCATGTCCAGCAGTGGAATATGACTGGCTATATGCCAAAATTATGGAAAACAACAAAACAGCTGCTGTAGCCGACAGGAAGAGGGGTGCAAATAAAAGGTAGGTTTTAGCAATAGTGTCGCCGCACACAGCGTTCGCGTCCGTTCGTCAGAGGTGTATGCGGAGGACTCCGCGCGTACTAAAACGGACAGGTAAGTAGGCCCGTCCCCCCGCGCGACATACCCTACCCCTCGGACGCGTGGCCACAAGCACTGCATGCGACGAACCATTTATTATCTTTACACAGGTAAGTACATATTTTCATTTTAGAAAAGACAAGATAGGTAGGTATATATACAGACAGGACCTTACGACTACTTAGTTTAATTATATATTTCTACATTTTCAGGTAAGTATTAGGCAGGTTCATACGGACTAACGTTCCGTCGTCAACATTCCCCACCCTAGTGCAAGATTGCACTCCTAATCCTATTCCTAATCTATTGCGATGCGTGCGACGCGTGCGGCGGAGCGTGTTATCACTCCCGTACGCGTTCCGACGTCGACAACTCTCACTCGCCCGTCTTTACCCGGATGAACCGAGTCAATCCGACCGCGCACCCACACGTTCCTCGGAGCATTAGGATCCACAACCACCACGAGATCACCCACCTGTAAAGGCCTTTCTTCTGCGGTCCACTTTCTTCTAGGTATCAGCTGAGGCAGCATTTCTTTCACCCATCTCATTCAATACATGTCTGCCAGACGTTGGGCTATGCGCCATTGTTTGCGTAAGTAAAGGTCAGAATCATTATACTCCCCCACTACAGGCAGATTAGATGAAGACCCCAGAAGAAAATGATTCGGGGTGAGTGCCTCTTCGGTTCCCGGCTCAACGCTAACATGGGTCAGTGGACGCCCGTTAACTATTTGTTCCACTTCTGCCAACAATGTAAGAAGAACTTCTTCACGGGGGGCACGTTCCTTTAAAACAACCTTAAGTGAAGTTTTTACGGTGCGTATAAGGCGTTCCCACGCCCCACCCCAGTGCGGACTGGAAGGCGGGATAAACGTCCAGGTTGTCCCATAATTAACCGCTTCCTCCTTCAAATGGTTAAGATCTAATCCTTTTATAGATTCTCGCAATTCTTTATCAGCTCCTCTTAGATTGGTTCCATTATCCGAATATAAATGTAAGGGCCATCCTCGTCTCGCACCCATCCTACGAAGGGCCATGATGAGAGAATCTGAGGTCAGACTAGCCACGAGTTCCATGTGTATGGCTTTTACAGTAAGGCACGTGAAAAGAACCGCATATCTTTTCTCTCTTCGTTTCCCTATAGTGACCTCCATCGGACCGAAAAGGTCAAGCCCGCAGAACGTGAATGCACGTTGATGATGAGCCAACCTAGCCTCTGGCAAGTCTCCCATTCTGGGTGGCCTAGGTTGAGCCTTCCTTATTTTACAGAACATACATTCTAAGGCAACCTTTTTTACCGTTGGTCGGAGGTGTAATATCCAATATTTTTGCTTCAATTCATTTACGACCGTTTCGTGATTACTATGACAAGCTCGAATATGAAAGTGTGAAATTATTAAACGGGTTATGTGATGACGTCCGTCCAGAATGACAGGATGTTTCATGTTCATCGGAATATCACGAGCAGCGTCTATGCGGCCACAGACGCGAAGAACTCCGGCCTCATCAAACATTGGAGACAGGGTAAGTAATTTACTTTTTTTTGGTAACTGATTTCTTTTTTTCAGGTTTGCTATGTCTTCGGGAAAGCTCTGCATCTGCGCGTATTTGATCAGCAACCCTTCGGCTCTCAACATCATATCGCCATCGATGGTACCGGCTGCTTTCTTTATTTTCCTCTCAATAAATGATAACATAACGCATGTAGATTTCAGTAGACGTAACCAGCAGGGCTATTGCGTATCTCCATTGACAGCCAAATTTATTATCACTTGTCAAAGTGTTATTCAATTTGGCTGTCAAACACGAATTTCGTATTATCTATCTACAGTGACAATATAAGATGACGTCATGAGTACCGATTGCCACCGAAGGGCACCGGTAACGAAAATGACAGGTGTTTTTGTATCGATACAATAAACATTGCGATCGCGTAAGCTTAGTGGAAATGAAATTTATTATTATTTCATTTGTTATGATTTTTGTGAAGCACACGACTCAAGAGTAGTGTTTTATGCTGTAGTGCAAATGCACTGTAGTTGTCGTTTTTGTTTGAAGGAATATTTTATTGTGATGATTGTGATATTTGTACTGTATATGTGTTGAAGTGTTAAATACGCTCTTTAGAGACGTTAAAATTGCCAAATACTGATAAACTCGAGCCCAAGACATTTTTTACACTGAGTTATGAGATGATAAACTAAAGTAGTTTGTGCCCATAATTTAGCAACAAATGAGTCTCAAGGACTCTCCGCTGTAGACTAATAAATTAGATAATACGGTAAAATAAGTTGACAGCAAATATGTTATTTCCAAAGTGTTTTGTAAACGACTGGATAATCTTTTGGACCATATTTTTAAGTATTACTCATTCTTTATCATATCCGAAATTATGTTCAAGTTGCCCATGTTCGTACTATATAAAAACATTTTGTATTAGAAATAAGTTAGTTTTATTCCATTTCTCAAACAAGAATTATTTTGTGACCGAAGTATGGCACGTTTAGTTTTGTTGGGATTTGCTGAAGAACAGCGCAAAAGAAATATTTTAAGGATTAGGAGACGTTGCCTACGTGACGCTAGTAATCCTTTGCAGTTACCAGAAAGAGAGTTTATTGCGAGTTTTCGTTTGAGTAAAGCTGGATTCCAACAGGTTTTGGAAGAACTCCGTCCACACTAACCACAAGCTCAACGGAAAACGGCTGTTCGCAATGAACTGAAAGTAAGTTCCTTCTTGCCTTACCTTTTATTTTTTGTTCGCTCCTGTGATGACCCTCTTACCAAAATACCTACTCAATGACTTTATTTTTAAAATTTATTTAAGTATGTATATACATTTTAATTTGATTTAATCAATCAAAAAACTTAGCTTTATTTTTGTTTGTCTATTGCAGATTTTGGCTGTCTTGAATTTTTATGCGAATGGTTCATACCAACGCAATATTGGTGCATCATATCTATTTAATATGTCTCAGCCAACATTTTGTAAGTGCTTACATGAGGTTACAAATGCACTTAATGTCAGCGAAGTACTCCATAAGTACATAAAGTTTCCTATAGCCCAACAAGAAAGAGAAATTATTATGACAGGGTGAGGTTTATTTTAATTAGAAATAGATTTTAGCTATGTTTAAATAAACATATTTACTTGACCGATTGTATCACTGTTTTCAGATTTATGGAGAAATTTGGATTTCCAGGCATTATTGGGTGCATTGATGGTACACATGTGGCTATAATCCGACCCCTAGAACATGAAGAGACATACTTTAACAGAAAAAATTATCACTCTTTGAATGTTTTACTGGTTAGTATGTTAGGTTAGTAAGCATTATTATTATTGTTAATACATATTAAAAATTTGTTGTAAAAGATAATATATTATGTATTATGTGAATAGGATTTTCTTCCTTTAAATAAATGTGTCTTATCAGTAAAATAAAACATTTTTTCCAGATTTGTGATGCCAACCTAAATATACTGCATGTTGATGCATCATTTGGTGGTGCATTCATATGTGTGGAATCAATGCCCAATAAAAACTCTCCTAGAAAGACTGGAAAATAGAAACCGCTGTTGGTTATTAGGTATGTACATCAAATAATTAAAAATCTCGTCAGTTTGTTTTTTTATTGCTACGAATATCCATATTGATGGACACAAATATTTACACAGAGAGGGAAACGAACCTGCAACCTTTGATGTGCAGTAGTGCTCTACTAACTGCCGTCTCACTATAATATTCATAATATGAATATTATGGATGATATATAATGTTGAATGCTCTGAGTGAATGATATAATATAATAAGTAAATATATTTTTTACTACAATTTCAGGTGATTCTGGATATGCACAGCGCCCATGGATGATGACACCTATCTTAGGTGCTGTTCCGGGTTCCCCAGAACAACATTATACAGAACTTCATTGCAGAGTCCGAAATACTGTTGAACGTTGCATTGGAATTCTGAAAGGCCGTTGGCGGTGTTTATTAGCACACAGAGTACTTCACTATGACCCAATTACAGCAGCTAAGATAGTGAATGCCTGTGTTGTTCTACATAACATAGCCAACGCACGGAATGTACCAATACCTGAGTCTCAGAGTGACGATTTTGACAATGACCAACAGATTCAAGTTTTTAGAGAGGTGGCAAGGAAAAGATGATATATGATATTGTTATACATACTTTTAATATTGCAACTTATTGAAGTTTTTTCTTTAAATGATATTGTTATACACATTTTTAAAGTTTTTTCGTTGCAATAATCTTGAAACATATTACTTAAGAAACATTTGTAAATTTGTCATACAAGATCGAAAAAAGAGAATGTCATACACATTTTAGATAAAACATATTTTATTTTATTTTTTGCATTAAGCTTGCTTTTAATACTCTGTTTTTGTTAATATCTTTAGGCTAAATAATTAAAATGATATTGTTATACATATTTTAAATGTACATAGTGAAGTTCATTTTAAGCCTAGAGGCAAAAACGATGGTGTGTTATAAGTTAGACGTGTCTGTCTGTGGCATCGTAGCTCCCCAATTGATGAACCGATTTTGATGTGATTTTTGTGTTTGAAAGACCATATGATCGTGATGCTTGACTATAAATAAATTTGTTGGTATCTTTAGTATACATAATTAAAATGATTTTGTTATCTTACAGACAACCTTGGTTTATTTTAATTATTTTTTTGTTGATTATTTCTTGTGAACATAAAATATATATTTTTTCCTTATTCTTAATTTAGTCACAATTATTTTATGTGAATACCTGCAATTTGGTTTATGAATCGTGAAATATTACTTTATATTATGTTTTTCATTAGCACTTTCATCATACTTGTAAGAATATATATATATACACTTTTAACGTCTTTTTGTGGTTACTGAAACATGCCTAAAAACCAATAAAGTCCGTAAATGGCATGGTTATACGGTGATAGACCTCGTGTACGTAGCAATAGTGAACCTACCCGTACGATGTCGTTAATACCCTAGCTTTACTATAAGTATCTCATATAGGTACATATATAGATAAGTGACGATCTATATAGCCTAAGGCAACAGACGTACTGAGAAAGGAATTAAGTATGGTGGTAGTGGTTTTTTCAGTTGGTCAAGCAGGTTCACAAGGCTGATTAAGCACTGACGGCTAAAGGTGTCTTGGACGGGTAAGGAGCTTAGACAGTAATGAGTCAAAGTCGGATTTTACATAATCATTTGTTTAATGGCGTAAAAATGCAATACATTAATAAATACAAAATACATTGATAAAAAAATACGTTTTAAAGCTAGATTTACACATTATATGGTCAAGGATTTAGTTGGTAGTTACATATTACAATCTTAAGTACTAAGTACACAATACATAAAATAGATAGTACCTACACAAACCCCGCGACCTCTGGTGTAACAGTCGACCGGTTTACCGCCACGTCATTTAAGAATAGAATAGAATAGAATAATTAATTTGCTCATAAATATGGTTACATAAGGTCATAAATATATATAAACACATGCATGTTTAGCCTCAGACTGTGGCATGCAAATTTTCGACACAATTATTACATTACATAATTGAATACATTTTTAATTACATTAATTATTTGAAAATATTAATTTAATGTATGAAAACAATTATAATTGGACTGTCAAGAGAATTATATAATTATCATAGGTCAACTTCAATTCGTCAAACATTTAGTCAATATTATTGGCATTTTACCAATAAAATTCTAAAGTTACAAATTATAATACTTAGGAATAATAAAATTAGAGAAGAACACAATTTGTCATAGTCACTGTAAAATTATAAATATTGGAAAAAAAATATCATTGGTAAGTCATAGTTTATCCCTTACAGATTCTTTAAAATTTAAATATTCATCAATAGTATAAAAAAATAATACCTTGCAGCTGCCGTGGAAGCGATGGTAGATTTAACGAAAGACATGTTGTACGTTATATGTACATCTCACGGGTTAAATATAGCTGGGTAGTACACCGCTATATTTATTCCGTGCGGTTTATATAACTACGAATATCATCTCTTATCTCTCTTATCAAGCCTACCATCGCTGTCAGCGCTTCCACGGCACCTGCAAGGCGCTCTTCAGCAGCAATACGTCTACACTCAATATCGTAGGCCCAGCGTGGCACCCTCTCGTCTCTGCGAACTGAAATTTATAAAATGTGTTATTGTTTTGATGTTCAAGCGTTAACATTCTAATATAACTACGCAGCGGGCGATGTAGGCCCAAAGCAAGCCTTATCTTAACTAGCTTGTAATATGAGTTCTAGAATGTGGATAAACATATTTACATACATTTTCTTCATATTTAAATACACACATATTATACATAGGAATACCCAGACCAATGCAAACAGATATTCTTGCATATAAATATTTGCATTCCGCGTGAATGGAACCCGCGACCTTCGAAGTAGCAGTTATACCGATGACGCTATCCCGCTACGCCACAGAGATCGCCTTGCGTATGTCGTTAGTTTAATTGCTTAAGTTCTGAAAATGAAAGTTACACAATACGTACTTTGCCTTTGTGACCTCGACCTTTGGGTAGAGGTAGAGCGCTGAGCAGGCCCTGAAAAAAAAAACAGTTTTACAATTGTTTCTACTTATTTTCATTATTTTGCTTTCAATGGATGGCTATTGGCAGCCACTTAGCCAGCCAGTGTGTAGTAATCAACTACAAAGCCCACCATGTGACGTTTTATTTCATCAAAAACTCAATCACGCTGATTAACATACGAGGCTCGATGCAGGCTTGCCTCTCGGGATTAGGGTTTCAGACGGCAGTAGCTCCCGTAAAAGCCAGGATAAGCCAATTCAAGATAAAGAGTAGGAGAGTGGCTCCAAAATACAAGCTTTTTATGTAATGGGGACTAAAACTGTGATGATGATGATGAGTTATATGTTAAAATATACTTACTATCTTCTCTTGAGGAAACATTGGGTGGCTCATTTTGAGTTTCAGGCTGCATCTCAGTGGACATTAGAGGAGGCGGCGCAATCGTCGGTTCAGGTGTATACCCTACTGGAGGTGGAATTTCTTCATCAAGCCATTCCACATCCATATAAGGCTCTGGAGATACAGGATTCAGGGTTGGAGATACAGGATTCAGGGTTGAGGCCGGAGGAATAGTTGTTGAGGATGTACTGGGATAGGAAATAACAGGATCAGCAGGGGTTGACGGCAGAGGAATGTTTGTTGGAGGTGTAATGGAATAAGGAGTTTCTGCTACTGATGGTATATTCTGTGAAAATAATATTCTAATAAGTATCTACAGATTTCTTTTCACAATAATTGTACAATTATAATTTACCAGTAAGGAAAGATAACTGCCTGTAACTAACTAAGCTGCCTGCCCACAGTTTCAACTCATGTTAATTCTACTGGGCTCTTTGAGATCCCTTTGAAAACATATGTATTTGGTACTTACATTTCAAAATTTGAATTAATATTAGAAGAAAAAATATAACAAATCTACAATTCCATTAATTCTGAAGAGGTAGACACAAGTATCAGTATAGTACACCTCGATTATTCCGAAAAAACATCTTTGATTCTATTAACTCTGAAGAGGTAGGTAGAGGTATCAGAAAAGTGCATGAAGTAGATGTACTATACTGATACCTCTGCCTACCCTTTCAGAATTAATGAAATTTAGGGCTTGTTCTTTTTACTTTCAATGCTTAAAATATTGTATTTAACTGTTGAATGTTCCAATAAATAAGTAAAATGAATTTACCATTTTTTAAATAGACATTATGTTTATATTTCTTTTCATAAATATCTATTTTAAAATGCTTACACAATTTTAAGTATTGTTGAAAGAGAAAAGAACAATTCTATAATTCCATTAACTCTGAAGTGGTAGGCAAAGGTATCAGTATAAAAGCATGAAAAAAAGTATGTTATAAAATGAATAATGAAACTAACACCAATGGGTATGCGCACACCGGGTAATCCCTCCACCGCCACTGGACCTATAATTGTTAATACTCTCTCCTCCAAATGAGTAAGAGGTATACGTTTGTTAGGCCCTCCACCAGTTGCAGATGCATTCCTCCTCAAGTTTGCAGCTTTGGTCTTTGTTTTGGCTTTAAATTCTATCCAGTACTATGTAAAAAACAGGATATTATCACAGTATAAATATCAAATTGAATGAAAATTAAACAAAACAAAATTAGGTAACATATGGCATGCAACTGAAGTGTTTTTTTTTTAATAGGGTCCTGCATAATGTTTCTTATGAGTCTGGGTACTCAAGTGGGTTGTTTTTATCGGTTTAAAAGGGACCAAGAGTTATGTGACAAAAAATGCATGAGTTTACTGATACCAAAATAATGATAGAGTGTAAATAGGTATTTAGTTATGCATGCCAAATACACAAAATGGTTACAGAAGATAACTATTTCTCCTGTGTGCGACAAATTTATTTACATTTGCAGTACTAAATGCTGAATAATGTAATGTAAGTTTGATTTTATATTTCTAGAGGATTTTACTAAAAAAAATAGGATATAGACTTACTCTACGCCACTGGTCTGGTGTTTTGGTGGTCCCTTCTGCTACCGAGTTCAGCTGAATTGCTAAGGAGTGCCACATTTCTCGGGTTTGCTGTACGGCCTGTGGACCACCCGGAAAGCGACCCAATGCTATGTCGCGATTGGACTCCGCGAACTCTAGGAGCAACTCCATCTGCCGTATGCTGACTTTCCTGGGAGCAGGCATTTGAAAAATGGATTTTGGCCATCATTATATTTCTATTCACTCCGTACACTATTTGTTAAATGATAAATAATGTGCTAATGATAGAATAAATTATTCAACGATGTGATGTGCTATACATGAACTGAGTGCTAAAGTCATAACGTAGTGTTGCTTCTACATTATAACTGATACTCTATATCTTATCTAGGCATGTCACACGCATTACATACAGTATTATTTTATTAACTTGAGTTAATTATCTTGGCAATCTCTTTAACAAACATTGTTTCAGCAATTTTTACTATTGATTTAAACAATGCTTTGTACATTTTTAGAAAGACTATTTTGTGATTTTCCTCACTTACCTTTTAATCAGTAATTGATTTATACACTCACGGTAAAAATTCTAAGCTTACGCACTTTAAAACAATATTGACTTTCGAGTGATCACTTCCACAACTTGAACAAGAATGAATTTGCCGCCTGTTTCACATATCATGCGTATTATAAGCCGCATAAAATAAAATGTTCTCCAAAACGTAGTAAAGTATCGGTTAGACAGCCTTACTTAATTTATTCGTATAATATTCGATAAAAAATAGAGGTGCTAAGTGGTGTGGGGAAGAGCACTGTTTGGCACTGTAACAAATATGACATTCAATGAGATACGCAATACCAATTCTAGTGTGTTACATCGGAGTCATTGGACACCGGTGTACTTCCGAAGGCCATAAACCATTGGCACTGATAAAGATACGCAATAGCCCTGCAGGATGAGAACTTCAGTGGATCGGGAACAACAGGTAAGTTCTCTTGAATAGTTGTAAGTATGAGAGTACATTCCAAATCCGATTTGTTTACTTGAGGCATCTCAAAATTGTTTGGCCATGATGATTCATCACTACGCAAGTGAAATGAAACCATTCATTTTCGAGAGCGATAAAATCACACTTTTCCCTTGTAGCAAGATCAGCGATGTTCATTTTTGTTGGTACATATCGCCATTCACTAATCCGAGTTAATTCATCAATTTCTCCCAATCGGTGAGCGATAAAAGATTTATAAGTGCGAGTATCATTTCTAATCCAATGCAGCACCGTACTAGAATCGCACCAATAAAATATTTTTTCCGGCCTCATATTGTGCTCCTTTTTAATCGAATCAGATAGCCGGGCGGCAAGAAGTGCAGCCTGTAATTCCAATCGTGGCACTGACATGTGTTTTAAAGGAGCGACACGGCATTTGCTTGTAATAAATGCCGTGCATATACCATTATCTTCCCAGCGCCAATACGCTACGGCGCACATAGCTTGAGTCGAAGCATCACTAAATATATGTAGTTGTAGATTTGTATAACCACTTGAAATCGAGCGCTTGTTATCTGTAGTCAAGTATGACTCACACTGCATCGGCGCGGTCGCTCGTTCGGCCGGTCGAGGCTGCGCGTGCGACGCCGGCTCAGCGGTGCATTCGGCGCGGTCGCAGGTTCGATCGCCCGATGGAGGCAGCGACTGCGGGCTTGAGTTTACCTTCTTATCTCTTGACACATTTTGGTAATAGCGCGGCAAACGTACTGTACCAATTTTTTTCAAATTTTGTAACCATTCAACCCATTTCGTGAAAATATTATCAGGTATGACGTCATCCCATTGCACGTTACCTCGCCAAGTTTCCTGAAGCATTATTTTCGCCTTTATTGTAAAGGGTGACAAGAATCCGTAAACGTCAAATATGGACATAACGACCCGTAACATTTCCCTTTTTGTGGGCCTCGTAGACCCGTCCATAATTCTTGTAGGTATTCTTTTGAACGAGACGTCAAACCCCAGGTTATCTTCCCCGGGAAACCATATTAGCCCGAGAGTGCGTTCACCTTCATCTCCTTCTCCTATTTTGAATTTTACCGCAGAGGTACCGAGCGCTTCCTTTGGTAGACAGGACAAAACAGAGGGACAATTACTCGTCCAGTTTCTTATCTCAAACCCGCCTTGGCGGTGAATGTCAACAATATCACTCACAAGTTGCATTGCGGTGCTTTCGCTGTCTATACTATCTATATAGTCGTCGGCGTAGTGTTGTTTACAAATAGCGTAGACTGCGGCCGGCTTACTCGCTTGAAATCTTAGTGCGTTTTTGTTCTTTATAAATTGTGCGATGAATGGAGAACAGTTAGCGCCAAATATGAGTGACGTCATCGCGAATGTTTTGTAGGGATAGTCCGGACTGTCGCGCCATATAAATCTCAAGGCATCTTGATCTTCGCGAATAATTTTCACTCTGAGAAACTGATCTTTAATATCCGCTGATATAGCTATTTTGTTTTCTCTAAAACGTAGCATAATTCCATACAAGGACATTAATAGGTCTGGCCCCTTTAACAAATAATCATTTAAACAAACACCACTACTTTTGGCGGCGGCATCAAACACGAGACGCATTTTTTTCTTGCTAGGATTATCCACGCCGAAATGGGGAAGGTACCATGTCCGTGGGGACGGTTCCGACGTGATTAATTCCTGTGCAAAATCATTTTCAAGAAGATGACGAATCCTTTCGGTATATCGAGCGGCAAATTCTTCATTGAGTTTCATCTTCTTTTCCACGTTGAAGAGACGTTTTCTGGCATTTGGTAAGGAATCTGGCATCTTCCCGTTCATGCTTTTCCAGGGAAGCCCGACGTGCCATCTTCCCGCTATGAGGGTAGACGTCTTCTCCAGGTATGCAACGGCCCTCAAATCTTCAGAGTTTTCGCGTGGTTTGGTTGTGATTCCCATTGACTCCAAGGTAAACGATCGACGAACTTCTTCCTGTATTTCCCCCAGTAAACGTTCGCTTTCTGAAATAGAATCAGAGCTTCCGAAGACGAGGAGTGAAGAGTGTGCCGAGTCATCGGAACGCAAACGAGATATATGACCATGTATACACCACCCCAGCGGAGTGAGGGTTGCATAAGGTTCGTTACATTTCCCCTTAATGACTTGTAACGGTAACAGTAAATTATAATTATCCTGCCCTATCAAAATATCTGGTTTACAATGCCCAGTAAGTATTTGATTTTTTAGTTTACCTAAATGTTTATATTTACAAATATCTATAGATGGAATATTCTGCACAGGTAAATTTAATTCGTTGACACTTTGTGCCTTTAAACTAAACAAAGTTCCATCTGCACCAGATACACTCAAACTTACCATCTCGGTTTCACATACAAGCTGTGAATCATTCCACGCACCGCACACACGCATAGTTTTTTTACTACCGCTTATCCCCAGTTGTTTCGCTAGACTCGCGTTTATCAATGAAATACTTGAACCATCATCTAACAAAGCAATAATTTTTACTATACCTCTAGCGCTGTGAATATATATTGGAATAGTTTTTAATAACACTTTAGAAATACAATTGACGTTCGTAACATGTTCTACGTTGGGATCAGAATTCAATGACGGCGGCGTAACGGTAGCATTGTGTGAAGACTCGTTTGCACTTTTATAATGTAATAATTTATGATGCGACTTCTCGCAGTTATCAATGCTACAGTTAGGTGCCGTACAACTGTCTCTACTGTGACGTGATACTAAACATTTATAACATATTCCATACCGTTTAACATAATTCCATCGATCTTTACGCTTTGCCTTTTTAAATTTTCTACAATCAGATAAGATGTGTGTACTTACGCGACAGAATTTACACTTTTCCTCAGCGTCACTCGTACTATTTTGGACCAATAAAGTATGAACATTACCACTATGTTTATGCTTATGTTTAACGTCATTATGAACTATGCTGAGAGTCACAGAAGTTTTACTTATCTTCACGGCTTCTTCACTCAGAAAGTCCGACAGTATTTCGAGTCTTGATTTCTTTCCTTCTTCAATCCGTGTAAAACCGTAGTCTGCCCATTTGGAGATAAGCACAGGAGGTAGCTTAGACAGGACAACTGCTGTGATGCTCATCCCTCTGAGATATTCCTCTTGCCCCAGAGCCAAAACTGCTGCCACATAGTTCTTTATCTTCACCGAAAACGACACAATATCTTTGTGGTATTCAGAGGTGACGGGATGGAGTCTCGTAATGTCACGTATGATCCTAGGTAGTATGATGTCTGGCTGTCCATATTGCAGCTCCAATGTAGACATCACAGCTTCCGGAGTGGCGGCGCTCACGAGGAGAGCCCCAACTGTATCACGGGCCGCTCCTTGGAGGCACTTCCGTAAACGCCACATATTTTCTTTAGGCGTAAAATGACAAACCTCCGTCGATTCTTCGTAGGCGTGTTTGAAGTTCAGCCATTCCATTGGGTCACCGTGAAAAGTAGGTAAGTCTTTCGGCGTGCACAACCGGCTCAACATTTTAGCGTTTGGTGCATTGGAGGTTGCTGCCACCGCAATTTCTTTGATCGCTTGTGCTAACTGTTGAAAGTCGGAAAGCGATGATTTTTCGGGCAAAGATGTGGGTAGGTGTACATCTTTGCTGCAGAATTTTTCTTCATCTTTCGGCCGTGGTGATGATTCGGCCCTGGGTAGGATGTCTTCTTTTTGTTCGTGCTCACCACGATCCAGCCATCGTTCCACCTTTTGTGATGCACTCATCGAAGTTTCACTGCACGTACCGCGAGATCTTCGAGATCGTTCCTCCTCGAGTGCAACGATGTCGGCCGCCAGTTTTTTTTCAATAACTTCTTTGCTTAACTTTGCAATGGCTTCAGCGGCTTCCAGTTCCAGTTGAAGCTTGCGAAGTTCAAAAGATTTCCTTGTTGAAGCTATGGACCCTTTTTTTGACGAAGTAGGTATTTTGGTGACGGTTTTCATTTTTGTGCTACCGCCCGCTGCACTATGCTGCCTGCTAGGACCTTCTGTTGCACCAGTTTTCCCCGATGGTTCTTCCTTGGTGGTTTGTTCTGCTCCATTGTCCCTTTTCTTTGCGCCACGAGTTTGTACCATATTGTGTGGCGGTGGAGTGCTGAACATTCCAGAAACCGGTCGTTCCTTCTCGTTGGTTCAGATTCGGCTCGAAGACCAGCTTATGTAGCCGACAGGAAGAGGGGTGCAAATAAAAGGTAGGTTTTTGCAATAGTGTCGCCGCACACAGCGTTCGCGTCCGTTCGTCAGAGGTGTATGCGGAGGACTCCGCGCGTACTAAAACGGACAGGTAAGTAGGCCCGTCCCCCCGCGCGACATACCCTACCCCTCGGACGCGTGGCCACAAGCACTGCATGCGACGAACCATTTATTATCTTTACACAGGTAAGTACATATTTACATTTTAGAAAAGACAAGATAGGTAGGTATATATACAGACAGGACCTTACGACTACTTTGTTTAATTATATATTTCTACATTTTCAGGTAAGTATTAGGCAGGTTCATACGGACTAACGTTTCGTCGTCAACAGCTGCTTTAAAGGCTAATAACAATAATTATGAAGCATACCTTTCTATCTCTAAAGTAATCCATTCAGATATAGACTGGTGGCTATCTCACATTCAGAATCGGAATAAAATAAAACAATATAAATTTTATTTAGACATATTCTCAGATGCTTCATGAACTGGATGGAGTTTAGTATGCAATGGTATTAACAGTCATGGTCATTGGACTGACAGTGATAAGTGCTTTCATATTAACTACCTAGAACTTCTGGCAGCCTTTATAGGCCTCAAGACATATGCCTCTGAATTAAGATCATGTGAAATTCTACTTAGAATTGATAACACAACTGCCATAGCATATATTAACAGGATGGGTGGTACTCGCTTCCAACACTTGAATAGCTTAGCACGAAAACTATGGCAGTGGTGTGAGGAAAGGCAACTATGGATATATGCATCATACATTAGTTCAAAAGAAAACACAGTTTCTGATGCAGAATCAAGGCGTCCCCATTCTGAAATAGAGTGGGAACTGAGTGATGCTGCTTTTAGATCCATTGTGGATAACCTGGGTAAGCCCCAGACTGACCTATTTGCAAATAAAAATAATAAAAAATGCAAAGAATATATTTCATGGGTTCCTGATCCATATGCCTACTGAATAGATGCCTTTACCGCTCAATGGCTAGGGAGGTTCTTCTATGCTTTCCCTACATTTACACTCATAAGTAGAATGTTACAAAAAAATAAGATCAGAGAAAGCACTCAGCATTGTCGTAGTTCCATACTGGCCAGCACAACCCTGGTGCCCAATGTTTAACTCCATGGTTATATCAAAGAAAATTATTTTAGAACCATGCCCCGATTTACTTATGTCTCAGGACCCGCATCCGTTACACAGGAGCCTTACCCTGATTGCCGCCATATTATCAGGACCGCATTCTCAAGAAAAGGAGTGCCTTCCTCCTCATTGGAGATAAAGTTAGTATCATTATCAGATAAAACAAGACTACAATATGAGTCTGCACTAAAGCAGTGGATTCTGTTCTGTCAGAGCCAAGATGTGATCCCATTAGTAGACTCAGTACCACTGGTGCTATCATTCCTAACTTATAAGTTTAAAGAAGGACTTTCTTATAGCTCACTTAATACCATGAGGTCAGCGCTTTCCCTGGTATTGGGATCTCACATTGGTACAGATGATAGAATTACAAGATACTTTAAAGGTGTATTTAGACTAAGACCCAAGAAGCCCAAATATGATATGGTATGGGACCAAAGTATTGTTTTAAACTACTTGTCTACATTATATCCTAATGAGGGCCTTAACATTGAACAGCTTACTAAAAAAATGGTCACATTATTAGCACTTGTGACTGCGCAAATTATCCAAACGCTGTCCCATATCCATATAGATAACATAAGTCTCAATGAGAACAAAATTAGCATAAAAATTCCAAAAATAATTAAGACATCTGCACCCAGTAGAAACCAACCACGTTTAATACTGCCTTTTTTTAGAGAGAACAGTCCTGCAACAACCTTATTGCATTACATAGAATGTACTCAAAGTTTAAGGAAAACTTGTAATACATTAATTATCACATTAAGAAAACCATATCATGCTGCCACCACAACATCTATTAGGCTTTTATGGGAGGTATAAATATTGAGGTCATAAGGAAAACTGCAGGTTGGACTACAAATTCTTCAACCTTTGCTTCTTTTTATAATAGGCCAATTATTGCTGACCCGAAAAGAAACAGATTCAGCAAACCTATTGAGGTTTGCTGAATCTGTTTCTTTTATATATAAATTATCATAGTATATGATAACACTTAAGTCAAGGCTAGCCCAATGTTTGTCTAGTGATAAAGTATAAAACGTTAAAGGTGCACGGAAGTGCCCCAGCCAAGTTTAATTTTTGTAATAAGTGCTTGATTACAATAAGTAAGTTCGGTATCACAACTTTCTACTTTGAACATCTACATAGTACAAAAATGAGGACGAGATTACGGAACATAATTACAAGATCGGACTAACTTACCTAGTGACGTCCGATCCCCAATTATGTGAAGTAATCTCGTCCTCATTACAGACCCAACCCTTCCCATACTTAA
This sequence comes from Cybosia mesomella, assembly GCA_946251805.1. Taxonomy (NCBI): domain Eukaryota; kingdom Metazoa; phylum Arthropoda; class Insecta; order Lepidoptera; family Erebidae; genus Cybosia; species Cybosia mesomella. The sequence continues at coordinate 11,799,621 of OX276406.1, forward strand.
TTAATAGGTTCAAATAAGTGTAGTCTATCTATGATATTATTATGTCACCTACTAGTTCCTTTCTACCCCCTTCTGAAAGTTGTTTATAATCTTTGAAACAATGAATTGACAGATGTCATGCGTACTCGCCTAAAGTATACCATAGATAAAAAAATATTTATAATACTTTAAAAATGTGAGCAGCAGTTGTGCAAAGTGCAAACTACATAGTACAAAAATGAGGACGAGATTACTTCACATAATTGGGGATTGGACGTCACTAGGTAAGTTAGTCCGATCTTGTAATTATAACACCTTGACTGTGGACTTTCAAAAAAAAATATTTCATACAAATCTTATCCTAACAATTTCAAAACACATAAATAGAATTATCTCATTACAGTTCAGTACAGAAGTTATACATTTCGGTAGTTATAGTGCGTACATACATTTCGGTGATTCTCTTCCTCAGCTGAATTGTATTGCACTTGAATTGAAGGGCACAGGAAAAAAAGGAGCTCATTAACATTTCAATTTATTATTTTATTATTTAAATAAATTATTATTTATTTACCAATCCTATGTCATAAAATTACAATCTATTATGTTAAATATACACGGTTCCTATAATATATAGGTACAAATCAAATTGCAGTTGAGGTGTTAGTGTAAAAACTGAAATTTCAGATTTAATTCTTTGATTACTTGAAACAATGAAAATGGCAATGAGCTCCTTTTTTTCCTGTGCCCTTCAATTGCTATAACAGCTTCGTGTTTAAACCCTGTTCGAAATTCTTAGTAAAGCTCAATCTTATAACTATAACCTATATTTCATCGAAGTACGAAAAACTTAGATGAATTCCAACATCTAACTTGAAAATTGCAACATCTAACTGATGGTTTTTATTGATGCTCTTTACGATGACCATTAAAGTCAGAAGCTGAAATCAAGATTTAACAATCGGCAAATAAAATAAATTTGCCAATAAACGTGGCATGTGATGGTCATTGGCAATAAAAAGGTAATGAGAGGTTTTAGTGCTTACCAATTTTAAAGGAATTCTATGCTGAAAGGCTAAATGTTTTTTTCTCGGAACCTACCTATAAATTTCACTTAGCACATTATTTATCTAGTCTAACCTATTCATTTTCATTATTTCGAATGGGGACACCGAATACCGCAAGAGTGATCCATCCACGATGTCTACGGGCCACTTAATCCATTTCTCCCCAGTACTACTGGGGAGCAATAGTTAACGTGGCCTAGTGTGGCTACTGGAAATATAACCTAAGTCTACTGGATTTTACTGTCGGATTATTGAAATAAAACTATTTTTCCGTCTCCCCGTGACCCCATGAGTACTGAACGACGACGTCATGATCAGTGTAAATAATAAAATAACACGAACTACATCGCGATAGAATTTATTTATTTATTTATTTATTTATTTGCACATGGAAAACTTACAGCTAATACAGTCAAATAAAAAAGCAGATTAAACATCTGAAAGCCAATTAAAAGTTTTCACTTCTAGTTCTGGTATAATACACATAAGTGAAAGCAAATGCTAGCGAAAATCAAAACACAAAAATAAATTAAATCACACAACACGATAGGTACCTAAGAGCCGAAAATTTTTTTTATTATATAATTATTAATTCGTTAAAAATAGTTTTATTTCAATCTATTGGATGTATTAGCCAGTATAAAGTTTTAAAAACTCTAAACAAACTACGGTAAGGTTAAAAATATAGGCGTTACATAGTTATTTTTTGAGAATAGTAAATTATAGTCCTAGCTCTCCACCGATAGATGACATTGGGCGCTGGGGTGAAAGCAACTTAGCATTGCTCTCGGTTGCATCCGGAGCAACGCTAAGTTGATGATGATGATGACAAGATATATTAAAACATTTTTGCTTGATTCATCTGATTCATTATCTTATAGTTTAATACATATATTTGCAGCTTTTACTAGAAAAATACTGCCGCAATACCTGCCGATGAAAACCGCAAAAGAATTTATATGAATAAATTCTGGGGCGGCGCGGGGAATAGCTAAAAAATTCATCGTGGCACATCTCACTCGCAAGAAAGCCAACATAGCAAGCCTGTTCAAGCTCACCGCGGTCTAATGTGAATATTGAAATATGTCATACATAAAGAACAAAGAATGAGATAACGTCTACGAACCTTCATTCAAATTTATTGCGAATATTTAGAAAATTAGAAACGTTAGCAAGCAAAATCACATTCATATAATATGGGTTAATAAAATGAAATACAAACTCAAGGAAAAGTGTCCTTACATACGTGTTAATGTGCAAAGAACAAAGTGATGTCAAATTGAATCGCATGGCTCTTGAAGACTCAATTGAATTAAATATACAGCAATGAATATTAATAATGTTATTCTTGATGGTATATACTCGATAATTCTGATAGTAATCTGCAATTGCGTGACATACTTTGATTTTGAAGATAATAACTCAATCAAGTTCTTAACCTTTTGTACCTTATTGTATGGGAGGTGTAAAAAATATTGATTAGTACAATAAACTATTAATCAAAAATCTCATGTAGAATAATAGTTTGTTGTTTGAATGTGTGGGTAGTGTGTTTATAGTAAAGTATTTAATAATCAGGTTTGGCTTTGAAGCCATCCTACGTTCTGTGAAAAAAAGCAATAACTACGTCATATTTATTTGATTTCGGATTAGAACTTTGCCAAAATTCACATTTCAGTTACACCACTGCTTACCTCAACGGGAATAAGCAAGAACAGTTTGTCGTTTTTTTTTGTTCTGCGTAATAAGTAGCCATTTGCCATCAACCTGGTATTCTTTACAGAATCCTAACAGAAAATTAATAAGACTGTCCGACCCCAGAATCGTAACCGAGACCTCACGCACATGAGCAGTGTTCGCCACTCGTTGCTCTTATCAACTTAAAAAGATAATGTTGCAAGTACAGAGGTCACTTATAGCCTAAAAACGAAGTGATCCTGTGAAGGATTTGTTTTTTTTTCTTTTGATGTACGAAGCCCTGTCGGGGTGCGAGGGAATTGACTTATTGACCTTACACCCCGGCATTAAAGTCCCGACGCGGCGGCGTACGGTTTTAGTCGGTTGGAGTCCAATATATTCACCCCCGCTGCCGGACGGGAGGGTATCCGTGGGGATTGCTGAACAATAAAAAGGTACGGAACCCTAAAAAGGATGCCTATTCATAGAGCAAAATCCTCATTGCCCAGTCCACTGGGGATTACCTTCTTGCCCTAGTGTGTTCACTGACAAAGATCTGCTTAAAAGTTATTGTCGATTTCAAGGCGATTATCCTATCTCGAGGTATTCTTACCGCATTCCTAAGAGCATATTTCTATTATGCATTTGGTTTGTGGCTGATCCTAATTCGATTAAAATCGGCAATGCTCTCCTAATATTAATATAACATCCATAGAACATAATTCCAGCGAGCTTTTTTTTCAGATTAGTTATTGAAACTTACAATTTATTTGTAATGGTTGAAGATATTATCGGCAGCTTTAGCGAATATTACACATTGGTATCACTTCTATATCTACTTATATACCAAAAAGAGAGGCCGCATTTTGTGAGTTTGTTTATATGTTGAGGGTAATCTTCAGAACCACTGCACTTACTAGAAAAATTATTTCACCATTTCAAAGGATGCTTGAATTAAAAAAAAACCGGCCAAGTGCGAGTCGGACTCGCACACCGAGGGTTCCGTACAAACCTGTAGGTATATAAGTAAAAGTTCACCCATCACAATAATCGAGTCATAGTTATGGTAGTAGTAACTTTAAAATCTTCAAAAATATTTTTTATTATATGATGTAAGTAAAAATTTACGGTTTTCGTAATTTTTCCTTTATCTGTATTACAAGACGTTACTTCGTACCAAATTTCAAGATTCTAAGTTCACGGGAAGTACCCTACAGGTTTTGATTCCCGTGCGAGTTTCAAAAATTTGCGGGATAAATGGCTGTATCTTTTGAATGCTTTGGCTTAGAAGTTTGATTTTTTTACAGCTCCAAGGGACAGTTAGACCTGAGTATTAGATATAAATTTCATACCGATTTCTCGATCGAAGTGATCCAATAAGGGTTCATTTTTTCCTTTTGAGGTACGGAACCCTAAAAATCATATAAACCGAAGCGAAGGCGGGGTGCTAGTTACATATAAACTGTATTTAAAATAAAGAAGAGGATTTAAAAAAAAAAAATTTTTTATTAAACCTTTATTATGTTCTTGTTAATAAAAAGAACTAAAAATTTAAAATGGGGTTGCGTCGTTTCATTACAGAGTTCCTATGACCACCTTACAGCTCCATCATCAGACTCTGGATACCATTGAAAGACAAACTACTCGTCAAGACGAATCAAACGAGCTGAAACTCAATGAGGTTGCGTCGTTTCATTACAGAACCTTGCAGCTCGATCATTAGATCCGGGTTCGTCATCATTAGACGATTAGAGCTTATAAAAATACAATTCAATTCGGTCTATGCGTATGGTCACAGACTAACTCCGACGTCATCTTGAACCTCTAAAGTTAGCCAGTTAAAACTTACTCAACAAACAGTTTCCTGCAAACTGATTATCGAATGGGGATGTAACCTAAAACGTTAGCTTTTATTTAGATTTACACCAAATCGCATACATTGACGATTTCCCGGTCCATCTGTTTTAGGGGAGCATCGTTTACTTTTGTAACATAATTTTACTGCCTCCACAGATTTTATTAAGGTTGTGTTAGTCAGTTAGGTATACTTTTTAGAGTTTTTAAACATAACATAACATTGATGATTCACATGATTGACATGATTATATCTATTTTTAACAAATATTAGTCGAGTTGAAGACGACTAGCTCTGAAAAATGATCTTACCACTGTAAATACTAAATTACATAAATATTACGTATGTTACAAGTTAAATCTAAACACGCGGCAGCATATAAAACCAAGTTAGACAAAACAGAACTGGCGACGCGATGCAGCACTACTATTACTTGACATTATGGTTGTTTAAAAAAACATCGAGATCTGCCGTTCTCAAGCTTTGCGCTTAGTAACTTTAGCAATAGGTAAATTTAAAAAAAAAAAAAAAAAAAAAAAAAAAAAGGTCAATTTTAATATAGATTGCCCACCTTTTGCATAAAAAAGTACTTCAGGGCTATTTTGATTGTTAAAGAAAGCTAGCAAATTTGAATTAATCTTATAACAATAATTTTGCTGCTCAGTTATAATACTTATAATGTTTTTAGTTCTTACCATAAAACCCACCGAGTTACTAATAAACTTGAAATTTACTGTCCAATAAATGATGCTCGGAATATAACCATTTGTTTCGACTTATTTTATATGGACCACCCGTAATGAAATAATAAAACTCAATATCGTAACTTCTTCAGGCCACGATGTTCGTCTTGAGCAGTGCGTCATGCTGAGCGTTATAAAATAGGTATTCTTTCTAAACTAGTCATTATATTGCTGTCGGCATGTAAGCCTCCTCGATCATAAATAATATATGTGTATAATGAATAATTATATTTGGATTTGAATAAGCCTTCCTTTTTAGATCAGACTCGTCCTTGGCCCAATATAATGCAATAATTCACGTATTTTGCGATAGCATGTTGCTCGTGTGAGGTTTTACAGAGAACTGCCGGTCGATACAGGTACCTATCAGCAACGTGTCAACGCACTGGAGCTATCAGATTGCACTGATCGGTTTCAAATCGCTGGACGCTCCGACAATCTAAACGAGTAGCCTAAATTAAAATAGTCAATGACCATGAAAATAAGTGACCCACCTTTATCGATCGCCTCAAAACGATTGGTTGTATAGCTATAATAATGACATCTCATAAAACCCTCAGAATTATTATCATCAATGAAATATTGTAGCTTCAGTATTAACTCTCAATATTTACAGCTGTATTGGAAGTTTTTTTTAAATATATTCTTCAATATTACCTGCTGTAATAATATATGTATGAACCGCGGTAGCCTAGTGGTATGGGTAATGGACTGCGATTAGTCCCGGTGTCCACCATCAATTTGGCCACCACTGGTGGACAGAGACACAAATTATGAAATTATGTTCCGCTGTCTACCAGAGCAACATATTTTGAAAAGTTGTGTTATCATTTTGGTCCGCTGTCCACCAGTGGTGGACAGAGCAACATATTTACTTCGGGCCACCAACCAGGTGGACACCGAAGTCTTAAAATCACGCAAAAAAAATCAAAATCTTACACCCACGTTTTATCACTTTTCTCGACGTTTCACATGATTCTAAGTCAAATTAAGCAAAAAAAATTTTTGAGTCGGTCTGTCTATAACTCAAGAACCACTTATCCGATTTAAAAAATTCTTTCGCCAATCATCTTGTTTGGTTAATGGGAAGAACTGATTACATTTTGGGGTTTGTACGTTCAATACCATACAAATTGTCCCTAAAAAATCTAAGTTTGGCCCGAAGTTTGACAATCACTGTGTGATTTCCGCCCCACTAGATTTGAAAAGTTGTGTTATTGCACACTGCAACAGAGAGCTGCCCACCAGTGGTGGCCAAATTGGTGGTGGACACCGGGACTAATCAATGGACTGCTGAGACGAGGTCTCGGGTTCGATCCCAGGTTTTACCATGGCACACACCAATGACTTTTCGATGCTTTTCGAAGTTATGTGTGTATTTATCGCAGGTTTATAGTGCCCGGTTAATGCCAATAGGCTCGCCACCTATTACATTGGGACCTAAACATAAACTGGCGAAATGTGGGTGCTAGCATCTTTGACTACCCCTTCGGGGATATAGGCGTGAGTTAATGTTATGTATATATAATATAATATATGTTTCTGCAACGGCGCTGATTCAGTTCTTTGCTTTTTTGATCAGCTGTATAGCTGCAGATTTATTATGTTTAACTTTGATAAGTGAGTGATATCTTCTTTTCTTCTTCTTCTTCTCTTATATATAAAAATGAATTGCTGTTCGTTAGTCTCGCTAAAACTCGAGAACGGCTGGACCGATTTGGCTAATTTTGGTCTTGAATTATTTGTGGAGGTCCAGAGAAGGTTTAAAAGGTTTGTTATCGATTGAGGCAGTACGAAGTCTGCCGGGCCAGCTAGTTTGCTTTTAAAAGTTAAGCATAAATATATGGTAATTAAATATATTTTTTAAATAATAATTCAATTTCTAAAGAAATAACTCTAAATTATGAAATAAATACAAAAGACATTGTAGGGTCCTATTTTATTTCTTTTATAATTGTGAGTTATTTCTTTTTGAAACCGATATTTTTGTTTTTGATCACATTTAAGTAATTCAGAGATTTTTAGTTTTAAGTAATTATTATATGCAACAGAAATTAATCCTTAGGTATAGGTGTTGCGGCAGCATGATTGCGGCAATGGTGCGGAGCGCGCCCGGGAGAGATTTAGAACTCTCCCGGCCCGCCGAGCCCGCAACTTGCTCGCCGCGCGTCGCAGGCGACTCAGGCGCCGGAGGTCGCTTAACGACCTCCGTCCTCCATGAACGCAGGCCTGGGGGTGGCAGGTAAGGCCACCTGTCACCCCAGCAGAAGCAGGCCGGGACGGTGGGGTGACTAGCGCCCCTCCCCCAAACCGGGGCAAGACGGGGACACCGTGGTTCCCAAACCCGAGGGGGCCATCTCGAAACCGGAGATGGCCCAGGGTCAGTCGGGGTGCGAGGGATATGCTCTATGGGCAACCTTACACCCCGGCGTCTGTAGACCCGAGACGGCGTGCGATTTTAGTCGGTTCAAGCCCGACATAACCGCCCCCGCTGGCCGGCGGGGGGTATCCGAAGGGATTTCCGCACGAAAAAAAAAAGGTACAGGTGTTGGTAGGGCACGCGACAATAGCGGTGGTAAGGCCCATCATGGAGGATTGGCTAGAGAGGTGACACGGAAGCCTCTCGTACCGACTAACGCAGGTTAACGTTGGGAGTGGTAGAGTCAAACAACAGTCATTTTGGCCGTTGCAGGGCCGACTCGACCGGGGAAGCACCACCCTCTCACAGAATATCGACGCCAAGTAACAGTATTTGAACTGTTGCATTCCGTTTGGTGAGTGAGAGTGCCGGAGCCCAAACTCCTTTCCCACCCCCTCCCAAACTCGGAGTCGGAGTCGATGGGAAACATCGACTCCCAAACTCCTTTCCCATCTCCTTTCCTTTACAGGGTCGGCAGCGCGAGTGTGACGCCACTGGTGTTGCACACGTCCATAGGCCGCGGTAACCGCTTCCCATCAGGTGGGCGGTGTGCCACCTTACTGGTATAAAAAGTAAAAAAAAAACTACGGTAAGAGAAGCTTCGGGGACCACCACCTGCATCGGATCAGGAAGGAGCTAACGTCTGAGTGCCATCACTGCGACGTGAGCGAGGACTCGGGGCTGCACACGCTGGTGGACTGCCCGGTGAGGGAGGTGCGCGAGGAGGGCGTGGCAGTCATTGGGGTGGGAGTTCTCTCGCTCGGCAGCATGATTGCGGCAATGGTGCGGAGCACGAGCGCGTGGGCTGCCGCCGTCTCCTTCTGCGAGCATGTAATGCTCGAGAAGGTGATGGCGGAGCGCGCCCGGGAAAGATTTAGAACCAAGCATGCATGCACATGCGCGCCCGTGCCCGGACGCGTTCCTGAGCCTGCAATAGGTCGCCTTAACGACCTCCGTCCTCCATGAGCGCAGGCCTGGGGGTGGCAGGTGAGGCTCCAGCAGAAGCAGCCCCTTCCCCCCCCCCTCCGCCATACCGGGGCAAGACGATTAATTTTATACACTTGTCATATAATTTATTAGCAATCTGTGGGATTACATTTTATGATCCTAATTATCCTCCAAGCCTTTTTTCGCAACTCTGATGGGCTTAGCTTTCAGTCTTTATATTTCCGTGTAGCGACTGCCTGACTGAAAAGAATTTTATTTTATTAAATGTACTTAATAAATTATTATTGACTCTAATTGATTTTTTATGGAATAAATACCAGATTTACACAGTACAATTTAACTATTATATTTACAATCCTAATAATATTATAAACGCGAAAGTTTGTGTCTTTTTGTTGCTCTTTCACGCAAAAACAGCTGAACGGATCTGGTTCAAATTTAGTACAGGGATAGACTATTGTCCGGAATAACACATAAGCTACTTTTCATACCGGGACTAGGTTCCCATGGGTAGTCTAGTGTTCCGACCTCGTTCGAGCACTACAGTTCGTTTACCTGGCCATCATGTGTCAGAGATTAAAAATATTTTTTTTTTCATTTGTAATAAGTTTAGGGAAGAAAAATAATTGCCTTGGCGGTAAAGTTGCTGACAGCGGGTGACGGAGGGCTCTGGTCTCGTCCCGCCGTCTGAAGAAAGTTCCAAGAGAATTGATTGTAGGCTCAATCCTTGAGCTGAATCCGCGATTCCCCTACAGTTCGATTAAAATATAAATATATTCGTGTAAAACCCCTAAAACTCGATATAGGAAGGTTTTTTGTGCAAATAAATGCCAATATAAACATTAATACTTGTGTTTTATCTTTTCGTCAACACGAGGTATTGTGGCGTCAGACCCCGACGCTACAGTAGCAAGAACGGGGTCAGAATTCCACGCGGGCGGAGCCACGGGCAACAGCTAGTCGTATAATATTCTGTGACGGAGATATTGACACTTTCTTGCGAACAACAATAAGCTAAAATTAATTTGAAAATATTTATTACAAACATCTCGGCAAAAGTTTATTAATAAAAAAGAATGAATTATTCTATGCCTCGCATAATTATAAGACCGGGATTACTGAAAGATGATATATTTATTTATATTATTTGTATAAAAAAAATTACTCACATACATATATCCCATACAACACCACTCTTTTGATATAATTGTATACAAACTAACAAAGGATGACTCTAATACCCGAAAATATAATAGCGTATATAGCACTGGCGTGATTAGCACATGTACCGACACTTTTCTACTAGGTCTAGTACTAACACTCATGTAAGCCAAGGTGACCGACGAATAATTAAACTATAACGCCCTTGGAGAACCAACGAAAGTAAAATTCTCTTCGAAGCCTAACTATTTTAGTCAGAAGTAAAGTGGAATAATTTCAAGGCTCTCTAATCTGCTGCTTACTTCCCTTATTATTTCCAATTCCTTCGCTATAAAGATGGAGAAGTATCAATATTAGGTATATAGTATATTTAAGTAGCTGAATACAATATAGATGTCAACCAGAGTCAAAGGCTCATGATCATCATCACAGCTTTAGTCCCGGTTGTATCCAAAGCTTGTACTTTGGAGCCATTTATCCGTTCTCCTTCTCTTTCTCTTGATTTGGTTTTGTCACTAGCGACTGTCGTCTGACCCCCAACCCCGAGAGGAAAGCCTGCGCTAGAGCCTCGTACGTTAGGCAGTAGGTGTAACACAGTAAGGAAGGCGCCGAGGCGTGACCTCGTGGCAGCCATCGGGGTAGGAGTCCTCTCGCTCGGCAGCATGATTGCGGCAATGGTGCGGAGCGCGAACGCGTGGGCTGCCGCCACCTCCTGCTGCGAGCATGTAATGCTCGCGAAGGAAAGGCCGAAGCGCGCCCGGGAGAGATTTAGAACTCTCCCGGCCCGCCAAGCCCGCACAATGCTCGCCGCGCGTCGCAGGCGAATCAGGCGCCGGAAGTCGCTTAACGACCTCCGTTCTCCATGAGCGCAGGCCGCAGCAGCAGAAGCAGGCCGGGACGGCGCGCGGCGGGGCGACTAGCGCCCCTTTCCCAAACCGGTACAAGACGGGGACACTGTGGTTCCCAAACCCGAGGGGACCATCTCGAAACCGGAGATGGCCCAGGGTCAGTCGGGGTACGAGGTATATGCTCTATGGGCAATGCTCTTACACCCCGGCGTCTGAAGACCCGAGACGGCGTCTGGTTTTAGTAGGTTCAAGCCCCACATAACCACCCCCGCTGGCCGGCGGAGAGGTATCCGAAGGGAATTCCGCAAGAAAAATAAATAAATAAAAAAGGTGTAACACAGTAAAAGGTTTTGTGCCTCTCAATTCGGACCCCGCGGTTCGCTCACTTCTTCTCCTCCTTTTAGTTTGGCTTATACAGCTTTTATGGAGGTGACTGCTGTCTAACATACCTACTCCGAGAGGAAAGCCTACTGCCAGAGGCCCAGAGGCTTGCAGGTGAGGTTACCTTGCACTCCGATGATTTTTAAGGGCCTAAAAGTAACTTTAACTTACATTTTGACTTTACTTTACTGATGAAATGTTCTGTCCTAATGTTGACGCAACGTAAATAAATTATCATAATATTGTGTACGCAATCATTTCAACAAGTCACTAAATGTGATTAGCTCTTTACCGAGGTTAGAACTCATACGTAACTACTCCTATTGCTTATTCATATGAAGGTGGTGAGCAATCAGAAATAATTGTTGAAAATGCATTCACTAACAAATTAATCCTCCTTCTAAATCTGAACGCCAATCTCAAACGCATCCAAAGTTCGCGTTTGGAGCCGGGGGTTCGCCCTCCTGCTCTTTTGATATCACCAGTAAGTTGTGGCGGTCAGACGGTAGTCGGTCCAGGGAAATATTGAAATTCGGCCGTTTCTTAATTAAACTGAAAGTTGGAAAAAATGTTTGGAGGATGATGATAATACTCGTATTCAGCTGGTAAATTCTCACATGATGTACTTACCAAGATAAGTAAACCTAGCCACGGCCTTGACCCTTAAAAATAATAGAATGAAGTAAGTTTATTGTAAAATTAATTTATGTTGCTTTCGAAAATGATTACTCTACTGGTTACACTCTCGAGCCGTTGCCAATAATATACTTGGTTAATTAAAAGCAAAGCATGTCTACCGAAATTAGTTAGTAATATACAATACAATATTAGTTTATGTTACAATGTTCTGTTTCAAAACGTTTGAGGTAAATGTGAGTAATAAGTTTTCTTCGCTATGTTTAGTTTGTGAAATGAGAGTTTTAATATACATCACCTGAACCTGATTATGACTTGCTGTAACTCTTAGTGGATTTTCTTTGGACCAATAGTGGTGATTGTTTCGGTTGTACATACCGTTATTGGAAAAATTTGTTTCGTCAAACCACAGTATGTAATTTAAAAATTCATGATCTCGGCTTATTTATACTCTTAGCCATCTGTAAAAAGTAAGCCTTCGAACATCATCATCCGGATGTAACACTTGAACTATGCGCCCATATCGATAGCACTTATAGCCGTATTTTTTCCGTATCTTTGTCACAAGGGAGTGGGAAACACCTATTTCAAGAGCGACATGCCTGGACGATATCTCTGGATATGCTTTGACATAAGTCAGAACCGCAATCTCCGCGACTGTGTCCACACGAGGCTGCCGCTTGCTTTTGAAAGAACCCTGCAATTTCAGGTTTTTCAAAAGATTTGTAATAACCTTTCTTGTTGGCACATGCCGCAACGGATACTTATTGCGGTACCACACTAATACAGCTCCCGCGTTTCGATTATTGACAAAATAGGCTTCTAACAAGTCCATTTTTTCACGATTAGAAGACATTTTAGCCAAAATTCTTAATTAATCTAATATATAAAATTCTCGTGTCGCGGTGTTTGTAGTTAAACTTCTCCGAAACGGCCTGACCAATTCTCATGAAATTTTTTGTGCATATTGGGTAGGTCTGAGAATCGGACAACATCTATTTTTCATCCCCCTAAATTTTAAGGGTAGTGCAATAATTATTTATTCACAATTTATTAGTAACTGATAAAGACAGTAATTATCAGTTAATTTTATTAAGTGATCTCATTTAAATAAACACGTGTTGTGATCTCCCGCCAACAACGGCCATTACCGTACCTTTTTTTTTTTCTTGCGGAAATCCCTTCGGATACCCCCCCGCCGGCCAGCGGCGGCGGTTATGTCGGGCTTGAACTGACTAAAACCGCACGCCGTCTTGGGTCTTAAGACGCCGTATATATTGTACTTAACGTTTTTGGAAATAGTTTTAAATCATAATGAAAACGTGTACGTGTTTAATAAATATACTTGTTTCATTATTGTGAAAGGTAAGTCAAATAATAAGGAAACAAATACAATATTAAGTCACTGTTTTTTTTACCAATACACTGATAGAAGGATTTATTAACTATTAATAATTTAATTTCTTTGAAGACAACTTTAATAAATATTTTTTTACATTCAATAAATATTAATTTGGGAATAAAGTACTCATTAATAGTTAATGTAACATTAAATAAATCGTATTCAATAAATAATTAATGTTTCCTAGAAGTGATATACATGGCAAAACAACGTTTGCCGGGTCAGCTAGTAACTTATATGAATTTTCTCAGCTGATATTAAGAATCATCATCATCATATCAGCCGTTGGAGTCCACTGCTGAACATATGCCTCCTCCATTGACTTCCATTTTGACCGGTCTGATATTAAGAATGACATAAAGATATTCGGATCAAATTCAAAATTTGTGGGTTAAAAATCTTTTTATTTACTTTATATATATACCATGTAGAAATTTGATTCTCTTGCCGAAATGTATGGGAAATGTTTTTGGTGATTTCTGTCTTTTCTAGTACTCAAAGCTATAATGGTCCCACATGAAATCCCTTTTGATCCCCACATGAAATATTCTATTTCCCTATTTCCCCACATGAATATTCAATTTCATGTGGGGATCACAGTGTGTGGTATTGGCACAAAAAAAAATTGGACTTTAGCATTTTTTTTGCTAACTGAAGATTTTTGCAAAATCTGTGAATGCAGTTCAAAATATCTAAAGAGTTAGGGAAGGTCTCCTAAGAACGTTTTGCTGTAATCACAACGGTTAAGGTACTTGCCCGTACTGCCCCGTTTCAAAAATACACCCTGTATACTTACACATTTTTACCCAGACTATTACATTCTGAAAAAGAAACCTAAAAAAAGGTGGATCATAATTTTGATACGCACGCCAGGAATGCACCTTGACATATCCTTAGCAAATTTTACTAAAAATTTATAAATTCAAATAATTGAATATTATGCTTAGTAATGTGCCCGGTAGATGGCTATAGGTTCGCCCCCTATTACATTGGGACCTACACACAACTGGCGAAACGTGGGTGTAATACACCTCTGCCTACCCCTTCGGGGATACAGGCGTGAAGTTATGTTATGTTATGAATATTATGCAAAATACACAATGAACCTAAGTACGAACCAAATAAAAATTAAATTAGGAACACAAAATATGTCATACCGAAGATGAAAAATATTCAAACGATGTGCCTTAATTCGATTTCCAAATGCATAATGAATCATCAATTCGATTCTCATCAATCATTCAAATATTGAGACCGGTACCAAATTTCTTATAGAAGTGTTCCTCGCTCCGGTATAGATTCAAAAAGGACTAATAAACTGTTTATGTTATTGTTAAAAGTTTCTCAAACGGCAATTTCGACGTAGGACATAATGTAGTGGGGTGCTTGGTTGGGGACCTCCACGCGGTGCACCCTTGGCAACGGAGACGGCAGCGCCTCTCTCCTAGGGTGGGAGAGACGCTGCCGCCTACGGCCAACTCCGACCGTGGCGAGGACGGCCCTGTTGAGGGCTGTTCGGAAGCTTTCCACGTGTCCCTCTGATTAGCAGATGGCACAGTGGAGAGCAAGTAAGGGGGCCATCTCGAAACCGGAGATGGCCCAGCGTCAGTCGGGGTGCGAGGGATATGCTCTATGGGTAACCTTACACCCCGGCGTCTTAAGACCCGAGACGGCGTGCGGTTTTAGTCGGTGCAAGCCCGACATAACCGCCCCCGCTGGCCGGCGGGGGGTATCCGAAGGGATTTCCGCACGAAAAAAAAAAAAAAAAAAGGCACATAATGTAGTAAAACGTTTAAGTACAGGAGCTCACGGGATTTACACGGGATTTATCATAGTCCTAGTATAAAGGCGCAATTCTTTTTGTACGTAAGTAGAGCGTAAGAAGTTCTTCGTTCGACTGTGATATTAGATGAGAAAATTGTTTATTATGAGCATTCATTTCAAAAAAGCAATTAAAGTTAAGATGCCAAAGTCTGGAAATCAATGATTTCATAAATATGACTTGAAAATATTTTCGAATCTTTTTACTTAAAGTATTCTGAACAAAATCTGCATCAATAAAATTAACTGCTCACATTTCACAGTTAACATTTCGTTGAAAGCAATTTGAGAAAGAACAACGGTATAACTTTCTTAGTATTTCAGACCTTGTATAATGGATTCAACAACCACTTTTATAGCGGTTTAGGTGGAAGGTATGAAAAACTTCAACCTCAAGAAGCTACTGTAATAATATTATAACAAGTTTATATCCAAATATTTACCAGCTGCTTCGCCCTGCTGCAATAATAGCAGCTTACCCGTGGAGTTTCCGATTTTTTTCTTTCAAACAAACCTTGTCCTAACAGTATCGAACACAAAAAAAAGTATTATCCAATTTGGTGCAGTAGTCGTTCGGCAATTATGCGCGTATTTTTTAGGGATTTTCTTTAGAAAAGCCCTATTGCTATCGAATTGTCGTCGACGTCGTCGTTGCCAATTTTCTGTCACGGTTTTGGGTATGAAGGAGATGAGCTATCGAGTTGCTGTTTTCGGTAATAGATTCGTGCTGGGGTGAACCATTGCAAGATAAAGAAAAAATCGCAAAAAAAAAAAACGCAAAATCGAAAATCCCTTGTATTCGGCTGAGCTCGTCTCAGGAATTCAACTTGTTCTACAATATATTATTTCGGTGATTCATTTTTATTTATATAGATTACGTGTGCTGCTTACCAAAGAGGCGTCCATAATGTATAGATTATGGTATCTTTGCATGACCCTGAAAACATGGTTGCAATGACTTCTTTTTTTTTTCGTAGTTGTCAATTATTATGATTATCCCGGCGGGGGGTATCCGAAGGGATTTGGGCACGAAAAAAAAAAGGTAGTACGTATTAACTATTATCTAATTTGTGACAGTGCACTAATAGATAAATCTGGTGTCTATTAAAGTCATAAGCTACACCATTGGTACCATCAGCCAGAAAGTCATTTCATTTAGTTACCTTTTTTATGATTGTTTTTTTTTTACTCGTAGGCTTATACCCATATCTTATTTGGTCTTTATTATTTTGAATAGTAACCGACGATGCGATCTACAATGGAGCAAGCTGGCTTTGAAGATTCCTATGCACATGCGACTCAAGCACATAGAGATTATAGGTTATACGGCTGAAGGTATTAGGAACATACATACAGTAAACAAAATTGGGTCTAATATCTTTAGAGCCCAACCTGACTTGAATTGACGCTCGTAAAAGAGATACAGCGAACGAACATACTGCCCCTACGGTAACTATTACTGTAAGAGAGAAGAGGAGGGGACATCGGCAATTATTTCCATATTTAAAGAACACCGCTCATGGTAACGCTAAAACAGCGTAGAGAAAAAATAAGTCACAGAACTGAGAATGGCCCAAATACTAAATAGAGTTCAAAATACTTGTCTTCAAGATTCGGAAAATATTGCAATTGTATTTTATTATACTTTTGTTACCAGCTGTACAACATAACTGCTACTAGCATAGTAAGGTAGGCGTAGGAGAGCGGCAAATAGTAATTGAGCTGAGTGAGACGAAATCGAGCGAAAGCTCCTCATACCAGACTTCAGGATTTTCTTTGTCACAGGTCTCCTCCTAAACTACTAATTCAATCAGAACCAAATTTGACATGATTAAAGAGGTCAATCAGAGGAAGGTTTATGGATATATTTTGAAAAAATTAATGCTACCACAGAGGAATGATAACCGTTAAAAAAAATCCAGATGGAATTACATAATAACCGCTCGATACACTGTGACCAAACTTTACACGCTCAGAAAGCATGTCCAGAGTTGTGACTTTCAAAAAGAATTTTCAAAATCGGACTTGCCACGGAGGAATGATCACTGTTCAAAATTTTCAAAATCTGATTCCGCAATAGCGGTCAAATCTATTGGACAAGTTTTGGCGCCAATAATGATAAATAAATCGCTCTTAATAATTCAAATCACGATATCTCACTCAGCTCAACATTGCAAGCAGCGATTCGCCTTGCAGACCTAGTTACAATAACTTTAACTACTTCGTACGTAATGTAATTGGAAACTAATTCAATCAAAGTACTGATTTAATTTAAAGGTAATCGAATCAGAAATCTCTCTGTAAATTGTAGTCCGGTAAAGTAAACCCTGGTTTTATTACTAAAATAACATTGGTTTCTGTATCACAATAAGTCATGTATAATAAATGAATAAATATTGCAGGACGAAGTACACAACGCCATCTAGACCCAAACTAAGCAGAGCTTGTCATATGGGTTCTAGAATTCGGATAAACATACTTAAGTACTTTTTTTGTAAATCATTACATATTATACATAGAAACCTCCAGACCAATGCAAATATACACATTTGCACTGAGCGGGAATCGAACCCGTGACCTCTGGCTTAGCAGTCGAACGCACTACCGCTACGCCACAGAGCTCGTCGTCGATGTATTACCGGACACAAAATACCCATTCGGGTGTATGGGGCACCATTAGGATCACAGCGGCCCAAGTCATTTAACCTGCAAGCCGGTACACCTGCTGATTAACGGGTGAGGCTTTAGCCCAGGCTTTCCTCTCGTAATTGGGAAGTTGATGACAATCGCTCCTATAAAAGCCGTTTAAGTTAAACCAAAAGGAGGAGAAGTAGTAAGCAGATCCCGAGCTCTGACGCGATGGCCTCGGATGCCACCTAACAGCTAAACACAACAACAACTAAAATGATGATGAATGAATTATAATTATATTTCGATTTTCTAGTAAGTGGCGATGGTAAAGTGGCGTACGTAACGGACTGCTGAGACTGAGGTCTCGAGTTCGATCCCCAGCCGCCCCGGGCACACCTCTGACTTTTCGTAGTTATGTGTGCATTAATAAATGTTAATTATTGCTCGCTTAATAATGTGCCCGGTAGATGGCAATAGGATCACCCCCTATTACATTGGGACCTTAACATAACTGGCGAATCGTGGGTGTGTAAAACACCTCTGCCTACCCCTTCGGGGATACAGGCGTGAAGTTAAGAAGTTTATGTTCTAATCTACTTAAATGCAGATAGTCTGAAACTGTATCCTACAATTGGTAAAACTAAATATAGAGTACAAGAAATCACGTAATGACGTGCAACCCAATATTCATGTATTGCGTAGGGTACACATAAAAGTACATACCTACATATGTATGAATTCATATGATTATTTGTTTAGGCGGTATCTTCCCCTCAAGCAAGGTTTGCGCCACTTAAGGCACGTACTAAGAATATTTGGGTTTTGAGTAAATGACCTAAGAGCACATAGCGTTATGTAGATACTTCGAAGCTAAGCCTGAGAAAAACCTTTTTAAGAAACTGATTTTATGAGTATCTCGTCCAGTTGGACTTGGTTGGACGTTGGAATAGTTATTGAGGGAAACATTTTCACCTGACAAATGAAGCAGATAAACGAATATCTTCTTACTTTATCCGAGCTTCAATTCCAGCTGCATCCTAAGCTTGCACTTTGGAGCCCGAAGTCCACTCTGATACTCTGATTTTATGAGTATCTCGTCCAGTTGGACTTGGTTGGACGTTGGAATAGTTATTGAGGGAAACATTTTCACCCGACAAATGAAGCAGATAAACGAATATCTTCTTACTTCATCCGAGCTTCAATTCCAGCTGCATCCTAAGCTTGCACTTTGGAGCCCGGAGTCCACTCTGATACTCCTCCTTATTGAAATTTGATTTATTTTGGCTTTTACAAGAGTGACTGCCGTCTGACCCCCCAACACCTAGAGGAAAGCCTGCGGCAGGGCCTCAATCAGAGGCTTGCAGGTGAGGTCGATTAGGGCCCTGAAGATCTTGGCCCCGATGCCCATACAAACCAATATACTTACAGATATACAAATATATTGTAATTAGTTCATTAAATTCCACTTTAGCCACTGCATTTTCACATTTATGTATTTGCACTATACATATTATATATGTTAATAGAAAATCGTGAACACTCTTACTTGCACTGTAAAAAAATATCAGATCTTACGGAGAGCCAAATTCCAAACTGTATACGCCCAAACCTCACACTATAACGCTTACCATAGCGTATAGTGGTCTTGGCGGCCCCCAGATATAATATACATATACAAAGAAAGATCTACGTCTAAAAATACGGATCGACCCTCGTCACAGAACAGTAATGTATTATCTATGCAGTATAACAAGAATAGACAGGCCCAAATTAAAAGTTCTCCGAAAATTACTTCACGGCCTAAGAAAATATAAATGTTCCTTTGACTAAGAGCAAAACCAACTTTTGGGAAATCAAGAGCAATTCCCGAGTCCTTCCCTGAGGTAAACTTAAGAGAATACGGTAAGTAAATGAATTAGGTTAGATTTTACTGATAAAATCTTTTATATTAATTCCTCAGTTAACCTCTAAGAGGATCTCTTCCACTAATATGGAGTGGTAACAGCTATCCTTGTTGTTTCAGATGGGCATGAAAGAGATGCGATAAAGGCAGCTTTGATGCGTTTATCGCATCACTCGCGATGACGCAGCGGTTAAAACTATTTTTCTTTAATGAGATAAATGATTTAAATATTATATTGTTTATCTGAAAAATATAATAAATGTAATATAAAATTAAACAAATGGAATGTTTCTGTTTTATTAAAGCATATACACATCATTAAATGAGGGAAAATAACCACTATTCAACATGGGTGTCACAATCTCAACAAACGCAAAGGAAATTCATCCCCTCGTGTTTTTATAACCGCGTACAATGATACCCACTCAAAAAATATATGTCTCGATACATCGTTATTCAATTTAGCACTTAATCAATTATTAATGACTAATCAGAAATTAACTTTTAAAACAATAATCTGAAATCTATATAACTTAATTAAATACTAATTATAAGGAATGCAGAATTAGACTGACGGTGATGTCACTACTTCCCCTAGTCTCTTCACGTTTGTAACAGTACATATCAAGATATGAGACAAGCACAATTTTAATCTCCCCGAGACTATGGCTGCTGTAAAGCCTTGTACGGACTAAGCGTTCCAATGTACGCGTAGTTGGTACGTGAACTCAGGAACGATAGTCCGTATCTCCAGTACGCGTATAAAATTTGAGCAGTCGCGGCGGGTCGTCATAAGTTAGCTCTATGGCGGATATTGGCTGAATGACTCTCGACTACGCATTCATAATTCAGCAATGCATTGTGCCCTGTACGCGTATATTCCTGTAGAAATATTCAGCTACACCTGTACGCGTATTCAAAATATCTAGCTTAGTCCGTACAAGACTTCAAAATATTATAAATCGCGATTTAAGCTTATAGAATCAGTTTCGTTTCAACTTCTTCATTCGATTTCTTTATCTAATTATATCTATTATATAATTTTTAATTTGGTTGAAGAGTATTTATTCAATCAAATATGCTTCTTGAGACATTCATTTAACAATAAATCTCTTCGGAATGTTAACTAAATATAAAACGACTTTAGATAAAGGAAACCTTTCTTCTAAGTAATATCTGATTTTTTAGAAACTTTAGATTTAAAAGGTTTTTTAAAATGTGGACATTTATTGTTAGAGAGTTTATATTATAAAAGCACAGTCGTTAAAAGTGAATCAATCAGACAAATGTATTTTACGAGATCTCAAAAACGGAACCATTCCCAGCAAAAAAAGGATTCCCGGCATATTTTATTCGTATTTTTAAAGGTCAAAGGTTTCTTTCCCAAATCTTTTACTCAGCCAAAGTGGAAATATAAAAACAAAGTGTTAAAAGGATCTTGCTGTTTTCTCCATTTAAATATTGATTTGGTACAATATTAATAGATGAAATTCATTTTTCCTTGAAGCTGAAAAAGGCTGAGACATTGTAAAAAATATTTCTTTTCCACCCTGATAAATTGAAACCTTTGATAGATTTCCTTTACTTTCCTCGTAAATATACTATTATATTATATTCGGTCAAAATACTTTTTAGGGCGCGCTTTGTAACTTAAATTCGTAAATTTTATGGTGATGGTGAATTAAAACTTGATATAAGTTTACATAAATATTTTACTTTATAAATACACTGATCAAATTAATGAGGTATTGAAAAACAGGTAGGTCAAAAGCACTCGAAACCGGCGGGCTTGCATGAAAGGTTTAATGAGACATAATGAGACAACTGCGTACCAGCACCAACAGCATCCTGCACGTGTTTTCGGATCGTTGGGACTCTCCATTTCTCAAACGATGGATAGGACTGCATGTGGAGAAATAGTCATTATGATGTTATTGTTGAATTTATAAATGTGTGATAAGTTCCTAACATAGTCTGTAAGCTTTTGTAATACTAACAAATATGGATCAAGTCCGAAATAAAAGTATATTATTATTAATGACAGTGAAGGAAGCTCGTGAAGTATGTAAGGACAGAAGCAATTGGCGGGCTGTTGTCATGCCTACCCCAGAAGAAAAAAGGCCTAGTCCAGCCATAAGTTTTGTTACAAATGAAACTGCATTTTTTTTTTAAATGAAGTAATGTAATATTATTACTAGGTCTGCAAGGCGAATCGCTGCTTGCAATGTTGAGCTGAGTGAGATATCGTGAATCAAATTTTGAACAGTGATCATTCCTCCGTGGCAAGTCCGATTTTGAAAATTCTTTTTGAAAGTCACAACTCTGGACATGCTTTCTGAGCGTGTAAAGTTTGGTCACAGTGTATCGAGCGGTTATTATGTAATTCCATCTGAAATTTTTTTAACGGTGATCATTCCTCTGTGGTAGCATTAATTTTTTCTAAATATATCCATAAACCTTCCTCTGATTGACCACTTTAATCATGCCAAATTTGGTTGGTTTGGATAAGTAGTTTAGGAGGAGACCTGTGACAAAGAAAATCCTGAAGTCTAGTATGAGGAGCTTTCGCTCGACTTCGTCTCACTCAGCTCAAAAATGTATACCTACATATTTATTTATTTAAAGCCTTAGCAAAAAATAAAAATTGATTTTATTCGAAATGGCCACCTTTGGCTTTTATACAGGCCTTTAATCTGTTTGGCCACGAATCTATGGATTTACGCACTGTTTGCAAGGGAAATTTTGCCACTGCTTGCTCCAAAGATTTTTTAAGAGACTCAATGTCACCGTATCGTTTAGAGCAGGCCATGTCCTCTAAAACTAGCCATAATTTGTAGTCTAAAGGGTTGAGGTCTGGGCTAGATGAGGGCCAGGCTCTTATAAAGTCCGGAACGTTGGTTTCTGGCCAGGCTTAGGTAGTTCGTGCCTTGTGACCAGGAGCAGAGTCCTGCTGGAAAGTCCACGGTATATTTTTAAAAAGTGTATTGCTGAGAGGTTTCACAACATGATCCATGAAGACAGTATCTTGATACACTTTGGCTGGAGTTTTCACTCCTTTTTCACAAAAATGTAGCTTTGTGACTCCCCGATAAGATACGCCCCACCAAACCATCACTGACGCAGGATGATGACCACGTTGTACCTTTCCGACCACTTGAGCAGCTTCCTTAGAACTGTGAGCGTACACTTTATGATTTTGCTTATTGTAGTGTTCTTCAATCGGGTAAAGAGGATATTTCTGTGCCTTTCACCTGCGTATCGCGACAGAAGGCGCTTTGATCGATCCACTCTCTTTAATCGTAAAGATTGTAACGGTGAAGGTTTTATGGAAGGTTTAAAATGAAGTTGCATAAATTTAAGGTGACTTATGCACTGTAAAATTGAATTAAGTAATTAATGTATTTGAGACTAACTACCGGCTAGGGCGAGTAGAGATAAATAAAAAGTTGATTACAATATAATATGACAACATTATAATCGGTGTTAGAGAACGTTACATAAATTTATATTAGGTATTTGAGTAAATGAACCTAAGGGGATGGATTCGTAATAAATACTCTGCCGTGGCGTTGTTCGGTCCGTTGTGCAAAGATGGTAGTATGCACTTAGCTAGTGGACACGGGCTAGATGTTGCCGGCGTGCCAGGGTCTCCGCTGGTGTGCCTCGCTACCGCCATGATGGTGTGAAGCCCGGTGCAAAGACCCTGGAAATAGAAAAAGTGCGGGTCGGTTTATCACTAGGTAATTACGTCCAGAGGTGCTTGGTTGGGGACCTCCACGCGGTGCACCCTGGGCAACGGAGACGGCAGCGCCTCTCTCCTAGGGTGGGAGAGACGCTGCCGCCTACGGCCAACTCCAACCGAGGCGAGAACGGCCCTGTTGAGGGCTGTTCGGAAGCTTTCCACGTGTCCCTCTGATTAGCAGAGGGCACAGTGGAGAGCAAGTAAGGGGGCCATCTCGAAACCGGAGATGGCCCAGGGTCAGCCGGGGTGCGAGGGATATGCTCTATGGGTAACCTTACACCCCGGCGTCTTAAGACCCGAGACGGCGTGCGGTTTTAGTCGGTGCAAGCCCGACATAACCGCCCACGCTGGAGACCCCCCGCTCTCCAGCGGGGGCGGTATCCGAAGGGATTTCCGCTCGAAAAAAAAAAAAAAAAAAAAAAAAAGGTAATTACGTCCAAGTGACCCGCTAAAATAGCAGGTGAAGAGAATCTCCAAGCGGCAATGCAGCGTAGCTAGAAGCTATAACAAAAAGGAATATAAATAGGCAGCAAAAGCTGGTGCCAAAAAAAATATGTGAAATGGCGCGAAATCGAAAGAAGTTTTTAAAATAATTGAGCTGAGTGAGACGAAGTCGAGCGAAAGCTCCTCATACCAGACTTCAGGATTTTCTTTGTCACAGGTCTCCTCCTAAACTACTAATCCAATCAGAACCCAATTTGGCATGATTAAAGAGGGGTGAAAAAATTAATGCTACCACAGAGGAATGATCACCGTTAAAAAAAATCCAGATGGAATTACATAATAACCGCTCCAGACACTGTGACCAAACTTTACACGCTCAGAAAGCATGTCCAGAGTTGTAACTTTCAAAAAAAAATTTCAAAATCGGACTTGCCACGGAGGAATGATCACTGTTCAAAATTTTCAAAATCTGATTCACGATGGCTCACTCAGCTCAACATTGCAAGCAGCGATTCGCCTTGCAGACCTTAGTATACATGTTCCAAATTCAAAATAATTAAAAAGTCGAAAAAGAAAGAAAAGTTTTGATGTAACAGTATTTAAGGCCAGACTAGATATATGTATATTTTACTTTACTTCCATACATTGTATGTAACAAGGGTTTGCCCACCTTAGCCTTAATCCACGCCATATGTTATTGAATACGTTTACTTTAGAATATTTACCTAAACTGAATTGAAACTAGAAATAAAAATACTAAACAGATTATATTTATTGTTAAATATCTCGTATATTCGACGTCAACGTCATTACGGGTAGTTTGAGCCCTATCGAAGTTCGGCTGCTTCGTAGTTAGATCGACAAGCTTTGTCGATCTAATTATGAAGCGCCATATTAACAATGAATATATGTAATATAAAAAAAGATGAAAGGCATTGTTTGCAAAAACAATACTGCATTTACAAAATTATGTTAATAAAATAACCCTTAAATCTGGGTCACACCCTAAACAGTCGTAAATGTAGAGCATTACTTTATTTACAGCTGAGGTAAGACTCCCATTACACGTACGCCACCTGTCGATCAAAGAGCCTGGTTCCATACCGCAAGGGAGGACTCACATGTAATAACATAGAAGCCTTCAACTGCGCAGACTTTGTGAATAATTATTTCATGCATTTAAAAACCACACGTATGCTGTTGTGACATTTGCTAATTAATTTAAGAAATTTAAATTATATAAAGTGTTTAATTAGGATTTCGTAGAAACAGGGTAACAGTAAGGGACGTTCAGAGTGCAAAATATTATGTTCTAAATCAAATAATTATGCCTATATAACATATTATAAAGGTAAAAATGGTATTATTATTAAACTATTAAAACCTTACTTATGTCATGCAAATTTATACACATACTTATTTATCTATACATATACAAATTACTTTTTCCGACTGATTAGTCCCGGTGTCCACCACCAATTTGGACACCACTGGTGGACAGAGAGACAAATTATGAAATTATGTTCCGCTGTCCTCCAGTGGTGGACAGAGCAACATATTTTAAAAAGTTGTGTTATTGCGAAACGACTTTTTGTCGCCAAACGCTGCTTCGACGCTGAACGATTCTTCGAATATTTATCAATCGATGGACTGATATTTCGCACTTCCTGCCTCGCTCGGCTTATATTCCGAAAATAAGTAAAGTGGGTTAGGTTAGTTTAGAACTGTGACCCCAACAGAGCGCGAGCCGAGCGAGCGAAGCGAACGTGCCGCGGCAGCGGCCGGCGAAGCGCCGGAACCACTAGTCCGGAAAGTTTATGGTAAGAAGTGCTATCTATGAAGAGAGATCTCTGTGTACAGTGATAACACAACTTTTCAAAATATGTTGCTCTGTCCACCACTGGTGGACAGCGGAACATAATTTCATAATTTGTGTCTCTGTCCACCAGTGGTGGCCAAATTGGTGGTGGACACCGGGACTAATCGGTTCCGACTGATTCATCAAGACAGAGCCTAAACTGCTGGACCTAAAAACTACTAACTACAAACAAAAATTTCGGCAGTAGATGTTACTTATGCTGTAGTGATCCACTAAGAAAGGATTTTTGAAAAGTTCACTTCTAACGTGGCAAAATAATTAATAAAACAAAATTGTCGCAAAATGGTTACAATCATTACTTTGACAACAATGTGGTGATTACCAGAGATCGGAATAGGTAGAGTATATTTACCTAAAGTTCGAAGAGGTAAGTAACATAGAGTTGATAATACCTCCTCTAAAATCCCGGAATTATAAATATAACAATTAAAACCCGGGATTTCAAAAACATAAACTGAACTATGAGTATAGTTACAAATTATTGATTTGAAGAATCACATTTCAATTTTTAGGGTTCCGTAGTAAAATTGTGGCAGATTCAAATGTTCTAAATAGTTTGTTTGTTATTTGGTTGTTTACGTGGATATTAAATACATTTTAACTTATGCCTTAAATACATTTTGTTGTACAGTTTGGTTAATATTATTCAGGTAGCGGTAGTGCGGTAGTCTCTATTGTTGCTAAATATCTTTTGTTACACAAATAAATACGGTATAATTTACTATATTTTTCACACATGTAGGAATTGCTATCTATTTTCTCTTTTATTCAAGCGAGTTGTGTGAAAAAGATAGCAATCATCGTTTTCTATTTTAAAATATACGGAAGTATATTCCTGAATAGTATTCTGGTGAGTGTGAATGTGTGAGACAATTTTGTGGAACCTCAGTTTTGACACAGCTTGAACTGAATCGAATTATATCTGGTTTATCTGAAAATAATTGCATTTTTGCCCAATAGACGGCACGACGAGTTATTTTGCTGTATATTTCTGGGAAAATGTATAACAACTTTATTGAGGTTATTTGTTGAGTTTGAGAAAAAATATTTTGTAAGTAAATATAATTTATATTGCTTTGATTGGATATTGTGTTTTCTTAAGTTTTCCTTTTTATTAGCATCGTCATCTTATGGTCGGCGGAGATCGCACAGCTGCGAGCAGCGTGCGTGACCGCTCGCCGCCGGTACACCAGGTTTCGCCGGAGGCGTCGCTGCCCAGACGATGCGGCAGCTCGAGAGGCGGAGCTATACGAGGCGTACAAGGGGGCCAAGAGGACCCTCCAGGTAGCTATAAAGCAGTCCAAATGGCGGGCCCGCGAAGAGCTGCTGGAGTCTCTGGAGCAGAACCCATGGGGGCGCCCTTACCTTGCGGTCAGGGGCAAAATCCGCCCAAGGGCGCCCCTACTGACCCAGAGCCTCCAGCCAAGGCGGCTGGAGGGGATCCTGGGCTCCCTGTTCCCAGTGAGAGCGGAGGAGCATGTACCTCCACGTATGGCTCCGCCTCAGGCGTCTGACGCTGATAATAGCGCGTTAGGCGCCTGGCAGAGGAAGTGGAGGAAGCGGGAGGGGTGGTGGTGGCGGTGTCTCTTGACATCGCCAACGCCTTCAACACCCTACCCTGGAGCTGCGTTAGGAAGGCTCTCGCGTATCACGGAGTGCTTCCTTACCTCCGCCGCATTGTCGAGGCATACCTATCTGAGAGGGCCATAGTTTACCCGAGCTGGCTAGGGCCAGGGCGGCGAGAAGTGTCGTGCGGTGTTCCGCAGGGGTCGGTCCTAGGGCCACTCCTGTGGAACATCGGATACGACTGGGTGCTGCGCGGTGCGTTGCTCGAGGGTGTCAGCATAGTTTGTTATGCTGACGACACCCTCGTGATGGCGCGGGGAGCAACGTACCGAAGTGCGGCACTAAAGGCCACGGCAGGGGTTGCTCAAGTCGTGGGTCGAATACGGCGGCTGGGACTCGAGGTGGCTCTACACAAATCCGAGGCTATGTGTTTTCACGGGCCTCGGAGGGGGCCACCTGCGGGAACCAGTATAACCGTAGGGGGCGTAAGCATCGGCATCGAGCCCACGATGAAGTACCTTGGGCTCGTACTCGATAGCCGATGGGACTTCGGACCTCATCCCCGAAGTCTGGTCCAGAAACTGAGGGGGGCTGCGGCCGCACTATCGCGGCTGATGCCCAACGTTAAGGGACCCAGCGCCCCCACTAGGAGACTGTACCTGGGGATCGTGCGGAGCATGGCCCTATACGGGGC
Organism: Cybosia mesomella; assembly: GCA_946251805.1. Classification (NCBI taxonomy): domain Eukaryota; kingdom Metazoa; phylum Arthropoda; class Insecta; order Lepidoptera; family Erebidae; genus Cybosia; species Cybosia mesomella. Next base: position 11,827,417 of record OX276406.1, read on the forward strand.
CCCCGTATGGGCGGAGACTCTGGCGGCCCGCAACGTGGCTGTTCTAAACAGCCCGTTAAAGGCGATGGCCGTCAGAGTCATCAGGGGGTATCGCACGATCTCCGTCGAGGCGGCATGTCTCCTAGCCGGGACCCCTCCATGGGACCTGGAAGCGAGAGCTCTTGCGCTGCTGTACCAGTGGCGCAAGGAGGCGTTGGAGAGGGGCCATAGGCCGGAGTCCCGAGAAATCAGGGCTCAGCGGTCCCTGCTCCGCCAGGAACTCATGGAGACATGGAAGGTGCGACTTGAGCACCCAAGGTGGGGGGAATCCACCATTGCGGCGGTGAGACCGATCATGAAGGAGTGGTTGGAGAGGGACCATGGGGACCTCTCCTACCGGATGTGCCAGTTGGTTACCGGACACGGGTGTTTCGGTAAGTATCTGTGGCGCATCCACCGGGAGACAACGCCGCAGTGCCAGCACTGCGAGGATCCTGGCGAAGACACGGCGCTCCACACGTTGGTGGAGTGCCCTGCGTGGGCGAGTCAACGCCGGGATCTCGTTGCGGTCCTGGGCGTGGACGTTCTCTCGTTGGAGACCATGGTGAGGGCCGTGGTCTCCGACGGGAGCAAGTGGCACGCCGCCGCCTCTTTCTGCGAGCAGGTAATGCGCGCAAAAGAGACGGCGGAGAAGGAGCGGGAGAGAACCCTGCCCCCCGAGTTTCGCAGTCTGCGGCGAGGATGCCGCAGACTCATCTACGCCCGGGACTACCGACCTCCATGATCGGGGCCTGAGGACGGCAGTTGGCCGACTCGCCGTCCTTACAGAAGCAGGCCGTGGCGGAGGCGTGTCGTGTGTTCCTTACACACGCCTGCCAACTCACCGAAGCGGGTTAGAACCCGACCCCACCAGGCGAGGCCGCGGTGGCCAAAGTCCGCCGGCAACCCTGGGGTTATCCTTTCGAGGGCTTACCCGAGGTGCCCGGCAACGTACACTTGGGAAGGACACCGTGCGGTTTTAGTCGATACACGACATAACCACCCCCGCTGGTCGGCGGGGGGGTATCCGAAGGGATTTCCGCACGTAAAAAAAAAAAAAAAAAAGCATCGTCATCAAAAGGTTGGGAACAACCTTTTCCCAATTACATTGGGGTCAACTTAAATATCAGTATTTTACGTAAAGCGGCTGCCATCAAACCTTCATAACCCAGTATGAAACGAGTGATTCTTAGTTAGACCAGCTGTTGAGAGACTTCTTAACAACTATTCTAATCCGTGGATGGGTTACCATCCACGGATCAAATGAGGCAAGCATTGCTTATACTTTAACAACTTTTTATTACAATATAATCTGGTAAATAACAGGTGAAAAAACATCACTCCTTAATTTGACACTTAGAATACGGAACTCTAAAAACATAATAAGTTTCTTCAATATAATAATTTAGTAGAAATGTATTCCAAGTGCAATAAGTAATTAACAGTTTCTTAAATCCCGGGATTTAATCTTTATGTTTATGATTCCGAGATTTTAGAGGAGATATTATCAACTCTATGTTACTTCCTTCATCGAATTTTAGGTAAATATACTCTACCTATTCCGATCTCTGGTGATTACATTTTTCTCAGGATAATGATTACTAATTCCCGAGCTAGGGTAATGCCTGTATTTTGGGAGGCAGTGCAAACCGTGGACATTGATACGTTAAATATACATAAGGATTGTTGCTGTACAGCGGGCTTATAGTGGTTTCGAAGTGTAGTAAGTACTATTAATAGTTATTTAGTATATTACTGGTATGTGGGCGTGTGTGTGCGTGGGTGTGCGTGGGTGTGCGTGTTAGTGTGTGTGTGGTTGTGTTGATGTGTGTATTGAAGTGCGTGGGTTTGCATGTTGTAAGCGTGTAGTTGTTGATGGATTATTATGATAGGATTTATTATGCCAGGTATGTGAGTAAGATGGAGTAAGGGATGAACGTTTGTATGGAAGTTCATCATTTTCTAAATTAGAAGCACGAAATCTCATACACCTGCATTTGGTTAGAAATAAATGAATACGTGTATCAGCGTTTTTCAAAATGTTACCCCTAAGAAGGTGAAATCGGGGTTGATAGTTTATAGTTCGTCACTTTTGAAGATAGAAGTATGCCATTTCATACACGTACGTCTTTAAAAAAAATGAACACATATGTCAGCGTTTTTTCAAAGTTTCACCCCAAAGGGGGCCAATAAGGGATGAGCGGTTGTATGGAAGTTCGTTATTTGGAAAGTGCTGAAGTTTTGAAGTAAGTAGCATATAATGAAATATTAAAGCTTGTTTGGTTTACATTTGCTATTGGCCCCGGTAGGTGGCTATGCAGTCTGGTTACAGGATTTTTTATAAATTTATTTCCGGGCGAAGCCGGGTCCCGGATTACTATTGCTATCACCCATATGGGCGCGTATAGACAGTCAATATTATATTGCGATTCAATATCGTGATCCGGTATCCGGTACCCGGTATCCGGTATCGCGTTTATTTGCACATCAAAAATATCGCATTTGCACATCAATATTATTAAGATACATATATTATTGACAGGATCGCGATAAATATTGAGGCAATATTTATCGCGATCCTGTCTATAGGTATATATGATGATAAGAACGCATATGCGCCCTATGACCATTCCACTATCTCAATTTTTTTTTTAAGTAAAATATAGTCGCCAGCAATCTATAAGGTTTTCGTTACGTAAATCAATATAGAGAGCCAGAAAATAAAAACTTTCAATATTCAATACAAACCTTATTACGAAATGACACAGGTATCTTCTGAACCATTTTACCTGTATGTCTTCTAGTTGACAAGGGTCTCGTTCATTCAAAATCATAACTCTGTAAAAGGTTCGCGCAAAACCTATATATTTCACCGATATTTGTTGTGTCATGTCGTCACAATTTATTTAGGTGACTAGTTATGTAGGTTAATACTTTAAAAACATCTGGGTATTGTGCTTAGGCCGGTACACCTACTGATTGGCAGATGAGGCTCTAGCGCAGCGCGGTTTTTTTTTGGAATTGAGGGGTCCGATGTCTGATGCTTTGGTAAACGTCAAATTAACCAAATTATGGAGGAGTAGGAGAGAGATGTAACCGGGATTGACACTCGGATGATGATGATGACATTAAAAACATATCAATGCCGTCAAAATAAGTATCCCATTTCAGCATTGATTGTTGGCCTTTATTCAAGTGCTAGAAGCTAAACCAGAAAGTTTATAATAGCACTTTCTTAAAAACGGTTTTATAATAGATAAACTGAATAACATTTTGTGGTAATTAGTATGCCAAGATTTCCTGTATATCGCCCTTCATTTTTTCCGTGCGGAAATTCTTTCGGAAACCCCTCCACCGGCCAGCGGGGGAGGTTATATACTACTAAAATAGCTTATTGCTTCGGGTCTTTAGCCGCCGGGATGTAAGGCGGCCCCATAAGGCATTTCTCTCGTACCCCGGCTGACCCAGGACCATCTCCGGTTTTGAGAGCCCCCCCACCCCACCCCCCCGAGTATGAGAACCACGGTATCCCCGTCTTGTCCCCGGAAAAAGGGGGCATTCCCCCATTCCCTAGAAAGGGAGTGGTCTTCGGTTTAAGTGCTGTATATGAACATTTGACCAATTATTGCTACCAAAAGACGTGACCAGTTAGTTCTGTTCATAGACTTGTCCAATTAGAACCTTTACACGCCTTGACGAAAAGAAACATAATTAGTAGTTGAAACAAAAATCGATTTTAAAAAACGGCTTGACGAGTCGAAACAATTTTCAGACTTGACCAATCATACCCTTAGTCAAATTTATAAGAGTTAGCTCTTACGAATTCTCTCGAAAGGAACTCTCAAATATATATATCGTATCAGTAATTTACTTACTTCTAGGTACTGGGGATGGTAGTCAACATGCCGATATCGAATGCAACGATCGAATAAAAAAACAATAAACTCAGAAGACTGCAAAGATTTAGTTAAGCGAAGAGTTTACAAATTACCTCTACCCCAAGTCAACACAAGCTTTGCCAGACGTCCATTTAAAGACATCTACATATATAAAAAGACAAATAGCGCTTGCGACATAAAAACATGTTCGGTAAAAGAGGCAAGGTTGAAAGTCACAAAATGGCTCAATTCCCTATCGTACGATCTTACCGAAAGTTTAATTGCTCATCTGTCATAAATGTTGTGGTCATTGGTAATTTTCGAGTGAAAAAATGAATAACTTAACAATGATACACTACTAACTTCATCTACGTAATTTCACCATTGATGTATTAACGTATATAATCATAGATTTAATTGTTGGTAAATGAATTGTTAATATAATGGTATGTCATTAATGCCATGGAAAATGGGTAGGACTCTGGTTTGGGACGCAACATGCGTCGACACCATTGCTCCTACCCATATAGCCAGCATGGCTGGCTGTGCCGGTGCTGCTGCTGCTTCTGCGGAGACTCTCAAACGGCGCAAATACTCAAACTTAATTGGAGATTATGAATTTGCAGGAGGCATGCGATGCGGAGGAATTCCACGATGCATTTTAGGTTTAAGTTTCTTTTAATTATTTATTTTATTTTAGTTTTATTTAGTTTAGTTAGATATAAAATTTGTAACCACATTTGTACATTTACCTTTAGATAAAAACATGTATTTATATTAATAAATAAATAAAAATAACTATGGTATAATTATTTGTGTTAAGCCGAAAAGCTCTGATGTAGCCCGAGCAAACGAGACCGATATTCTTAGCAATCCATGGATTCTCCGTGCGGGTGCCGGGTCCATCGCGTTGCTGAGTTGGGAACTCGGGACAGTGCCTGGGACTTGCGACCCAAGTGTAGGTTTAGAAGGGGCCCCTTTTGTTGATGTACATCAACACTCACCTTCACTACCCAAGTTCCCCTCCCTGCCTAACCAAATTTGATACGAACCTACTAGTGCCGCTTTAGACATTCGTCCTAGTAATGAGCTTATTGTAGCTCTCGATAGGCCTAAATCTTTAAGAAGGTTATAGAGAGATTTTGCTTTTTAATTTGTATGCAGTGGAAGTGGGAGCGAGAGGTATACCTCTCGCTCCCACTTCCACTGCATACAAATTAACCACGTAACCGTTTTGGATTAATTCGTTTGTGAGATCATAGTATTTATTTTTCTATATTGTGTGGTCCTTCGGTATATTTGTTTTCCACGGTGCAGTAAGTTCCACAAGAATCACATGTTTTAACCTCTTAGAATAAAGGAATATGTCAGGTCTAGATGACGAAACCCCAACATCCGCAGGAATTTTATAGTGCTTTTCATACGTGTCGATTAGGAGAGTCCAATCTGGGGCAGTATCTACGATTGAATAAGGTTTGTTCCTGGATGTTATGGATGAACGTTCAGACACAAAGTTGATATGACGTCTGTTAGTAGTCAATCCTTTTTGGGCTGTAGCTACTGCCAGACTCATTGCTTCACGTATGATGATAAGTACCTTATCGTGGCGGCGTGAGTATTGGCCTCTGTCGAGAAGCACCCTACATCCTACTAATATGTGTCTAGCAGTGTCTAGGGTCATCTGAAAGGCGTTAAGATAGAATTTTAGCAGGGCCGGTGACCAGTCATAGATCAAGGTGCGCCACTTTAAGGCCATCGGTATGCAGAACTCTCTCATTGTCAACCATTCATTTTGTATTTCCAAATTCATCGTGTGCACTCGATATTTATCGTTTTCGTCTTGTTTTAGAAAGGACTGAAATATATCCTGGTCCCTTTCTGGCTCTCGTACTCCCAACCCCACTCTGTTCGACTGGGCCCCTATCATAAATCGTTTATGGAATAGGAGTCTAAATTCAAGCTCGGACGCGTTATTATCTTTCGGGAGTGCCCTGACTGTGTCATCTTGGGATTTACCTAAGGTGTGGGCTTTGGTAACTCTAAGGTGTTTATAGAGCTCCGATGGTTTCTTAAGTTTCATCTCAAAATTATTTTGATCCCTAAATAGAGCAGAGGAATCAGTAGAGTGCGCTAGTCCAAGCCACGATTTTAGTGATTTTATGATAGTTGCATCTATTTTCGCCAGTAAGGTTTTACCGAATTCATACACCAGAAAAGGCCAATTCAGACGTGATGTTAAGTAGTTGTCATATATCCAAGCTTTTTTGATATTGTTCAGTCGAAGTCAAAGTCAAAGTCTAAGTCTTTATTTTTCAAAACAGTGCAACGTAATTACATCTTTTTGACGTCAAAATCTGCTTAAAACTAAGTTTACTACCGCTTCCTAGGCCCTAGTGGAGAAGAAACGGCGCAACAAACTCCACTCCTTAAGACTAAATATGGACGAATGTACATTTTTGTCTCGTGTCAAGATAAATAAAGGTATATAAAAAAAAAACAAAAGTTAAAATAAAAATTTAACCAAAGTTAAACGTTAAAATAATTTAAAAAAGTTAAAATATGGTAAAAACAGGTTGCCTACTACAATATTATGCTGTAGTTGTAGCATTAAGAGGGGCCTGCACCATGCTCAAGTCAGAAATCTTTGTCTTTAAGGTAATCATCTGTCCTATAGTATGCTTTTTTACATAAGGTGGTCTTTTAAATTTATTGTCAGGCATAAAAAGGACCGGGCAGTATGGGCAGTGAACCTGAGGGCTAGCAACGTCGCAATCCTGCGATCCCCCTTGCGGTTGCTGGCCGTCAGGATTATAAGGGGATACCGTACGGTCTCCTTTGAGGCGGCGAGTCTCCTTGCCGGGACGCCTCCATGGGACCTGGATGCGAGGGCCCTTGCGGCCAGTGGCGCAAGGAGGCGCTGGAGCGGGATCTAAGGCCTGCCCCACGAGAAATCGAGGGGCAGCGATCCCAACTCCGCCAGGTGCTTGTGGAGGAATGGAAGGAACGACTTGGGCAACCAAGCGCAGGGCACGCCACGATTGTGGCGGTACCCGTCATGGAGGAATAGCTGAAGAGGCGCCACGGAAGCCTCTCCTACCGGCTGACGCAGGTGCTAACCGGACATGGCTGTTTCGGTGAGTTCCAGCATCGTATACGCCGGGAGACGACGCCCGAGTGCCACCATTGCCGGGGCTGCTCCGTGGACACGCCGCTTCACACACTGGCAGAGTGCCCAGAGTGGATGGAGCAGCGCCGTGTCCTTGAAGCAGCCGTCGGAGCGGGAAGCCTCACGCTGCAGACCCTGGTGCTGGCCATGGTTGGCAGCGAGAGTGTGTGGAACGCCGTCGCCTTCTTTTGCGAGGCAGTGATGCGCGCAAAAGAGGCGGGAGAAAAGGTACGGGAGAGAGCTAGCACTGTCCCGTGCCGTAGAAGGCGCACCGGGTGGCGGAGATCGCAGAACGATCTCCGTCCTCCATGAGCGCGGGCCTGGGGGTGACGGTCGGGGCTAGCCGTCACCATAGCAGAAGCAGGCCCAGGTCGGCGGCGCGTCGTGTTTCTGCGCACGCTTCTCTTAGGGGGAGGGTGGATTACATCCGCGTTGGGATCGCCAGCGCTGGCGACCGGAGCCGTTCGGGGTCTCTGGGATATCCTTCCTAGGGCATACCAGATTCCCCGTACAACATGGCTGACGCAAGAGGGACACCGTGCGGTTTTAGTCGGTTCAAGTCCGACATACCCATCTCACCGTTAGCTCCGGTGGGGTGAAGCCCGTGGAGGTTTCCGCACGTTAAAAAAAAAAAGGCATACCAAGGACCGATTCAGGTAATTTATTATAAAAGCATATACCTTCCCCCCTAAAAGAATCACTAACTTTGCTGAGCCGATAACATGGAAGGATCAGTTTATTTTTGTTGCGCAGATTTCTGTCTGTAATGTCACTTACTTTTGTAAAATTGGATATATTTTTCCTGACATACAGTATGTTCTCGAATATATATTGGGAAGCTACAGTTAAAATATTAATATTTTTGAATGGTTCCCTAAGAGAATCTCTCCTAATCGATATATCGATATTGTCGGACAGATCTTACGATATCATTTAAGTTTAAAGTCCTGATATTATTGAAATTTCCTATTTAATACTTTTGGCTTTACACGCAAGTAGTATACATTTATGAAATTTTAAATTGGATAGGGAATTAGTTAAATGAGTATACCTAAATAATTATTTTAATTAAGCGTAGCGAGCCGAAGGCGAGCGAAGCGTCTTTCTCCACAAATCGGGTTTTCGCGTGAAACCATACTCCTCCTAGACGGCTCGACCGATCTTGACCAAACTTGGCACGGTTATCAAGCTCAGTTTGCTGAGTGTCTCTATGGGTCGAAAGTTGATGTCCGACGTACCATCGAGGAATAATCACGGAAAAACCAAATCAATGGAAAAAGTCGACCGGTCACGTTGACCTATTGTTGAATAGGCAAATCTCGCTACGCTTAAGTTTGGGTTGATTGCGAAGCTGGTAACCGTCCTAGTTAATTTACTATCTACAATCCTACTAATATTATAAATGTGAAAGTTTGTATTGATGTTTCTTACTCTTTTACGCAAAAACGGCTGAACGGATGGGGCTAAAATTTGGTACAGGGATAGATTATAGTCTGGTTTAATCCCGGGAATAGGTTCCCAGGGGTTGGGGAAACGGCATCAGAATTCCACGAGGGCGGAGCCGCGGACTCAGTTCAGCTAGTAAATTACAAATAGTTAATTAAATAACATAAACACAATATTACGATACATCGATGTTTTCTAAGCGTTGTATTTACACGTTGAGGTTTTTTTCTCAAATATCGATGTGTCGATACATCGATTTTTTTCCGATTTGGCCGATACTCGTCCCCCGTAAGTATGGGCTCAATATGGTTAAGTATGTACCCAAGGCGCGGTACAGAGGTTGCGGCCAGTGTATAGTATTTGAGGCTTCTTCTGATACCTACCTGAATAGTATAGATATGTACAGACCTTGGCAGATACATTTATCGTTAACTTATAGCGTTCACGATAAGTACATGCACATATATTTCTTGTATATAGCAGCTATTTGTACAAACATAGGAACTTACATACTTATTCCTTTACTGTACATGCGATTCATGGCGACCTATGTGGCATGATGGTAGAGCGTTAGAGATACCGGGTTCGATTACCGCTCAATGCAAATATATGTAAATGGCTAGATAGTGCTGTGTAATATATCCCAGAATTTAATAATTATAATTTTACTATAACTCATCACAACGCCACTTGAAAGAAGAAAAAATGACGGGAGTAACACCTCAGAATTTGTGTTTCTGAATACATGATAGTACTCCCTACGTGTGTAAGTTAAGAAATACCTTTGACGTTTCACATTTATCAAACCGCACCAACTTCGCACAAGCGCCTCACACGATTTCAAACAACCATGTACGGCAAACCAAAGAATTATGAAGTTAATTGTAATTAGTTACACTGCGCATAATTCTTAATACAATTACCAAGTTCTGTTTCTATTCACTAATTCTATTGAATGTACAAAATTTTCTTTGAAACCAACTTAAAAATGTTGTTTTTATAGCTTTACAAAAACCGGCCAAGTGCAAGTCGGACTCGCCCATGAGGGGTTCCGTAGCAGTAAGTAAAATGTTTAAATTTGAGTTGATTGAATGAAAGGTAAATTGCGGTTTACGATTTATGACGTATTAAAAAAAACTACTTACTAGATCTCGTTCAAACCAATTTTCGGTGGAAGATAACATGGTAATGTACATCATATGCTTTTTTTAGTTTTATCATTCTCTTATTTTAGAAGTTACAGGACACACCTTTTACCACTTTGGAAGTGTCTCTCGTGCAAACTATTCAGTTTAGAAAAAAAAAAAATTAGAAACCTCAATATCATTTTTGAAGACCTATTCATAGACCCCAAATGTATGGGTTTGATGAAAAAAAATTTTTTGAGTTTCAGTTCTAAGTATGTGGAACCCCCAAAATTTATTATTTGTTCTATTTTTGTGTGAAAATCTTAATGCGGTTCACAGAATACATCTACTTACCAAGTTTCAACAGCATAGTTCTTATAGTTTCGGAATAAAATGGCCGTGACATACGGACGGACAGACAGACAGACATGACGAATCTATAAGGGTTCCGTTTTTAGCCATTTGGCAACAGAACCCTAAAAAATGCTAAGGCACTTGACTCAGACATTTTTATCCACTGGTGACACTGTCAACCCCTAAATGACTCTTATTTTCTAAGTTTATCATGCCTCTACTCGTATTATGTCTGAAGCAAAGATGACCTCACGTTTAGTGGCAACATGTGGCACTAACCTAGTCAAATTAATCAGATACTTAGCTAGGTAAAGTTATTTTTTAGTAAGTATAACCGTAAACTTACTTTTAGGGTCGGAAAGGAAATGCAATCTATCACTTAAAATTAAATCTGACAGTAAAACACCAATTACTTTAAAGTTAATTTGAAATCTAACAAGCAGTCTCTTGCGTAAAATAAATAACGCCTGAATAATTTCAGATGGAACTTCAAAAACTTCTGTAAGATTATGATTAACTTTCTGTTCCAATAAAGTTCAAGGTAAAAAAGGTTATACAACGAAATACAAAAGAAAAAGATGGCTTGACAGACTTTGATCGGCGAGCACGAGCATAGATACGCATTACTAGCCGATGTCCGATGCTTCGCCCGCGCGGAGGTCGGTTATCGTTTTTTGGTCATATCTCCGGTTCTTCTTAACCAATTGCAATCAAACATTCGGCAGATTTTAAGTACGACCAAGACTCAGAGCAATAAACCAATGCTTTGAGGACCAAGACCTTTCTAATAGAAAAAGCCGCATCAAAATCTGTTCAGTACTTAGTTTAAGCGTTCCTCGTGAACAAAAGGACCAGAATTCTTAAAAAATAATATTTTTGTGGTCAAAATCGTTCATTTAACATAACCCTATTTCTTTTAAGTATCTCCAATTCACAGATACACAGATGCAATTATATAATAGTATTAGATAGATAGATTCAGCATAGCTATTCTTTCAGAAAACTACTAATAATGTGGACCTCTCCAGCTATGTGAAATTACTAGTAGGTTCACCTAAGTAGAGTACTGGGTCAGGTACTTACGAACCCACATCTTCTCTGTCCCAAGTGCTGCGTCTGAGCCATTGTATAAATCACCGTTTTACTTCATACTTAATTCAATCCTTTGCATAAAACTTTAATAACCATTCAATTAAATGTTGAATAAAAAAATATTAATAATTTAGTTTTAATAATGTCGTCCATTAATTTATCATCTCAATGTCAAAACCCATCAATTACTCATTAACTCCGTTGCTCAAGAAGAATTTGACGTAAGTCAAAAACCACTAAAATATTCACGTCGGTATACAAACGCTCGCTGACGCGGAATGTATGTCTACTTCGAAAACTACATCACGTCTTTCTGTATTATTTTTATTTAATATTCTGAAGGAAGTTGCTGTACCTCTCGCAGACATTTAGTCCTTCAATTTATGTTTGATTTACATATTAACATCGGGTAATAAATAATATTATTCAGGGACAAAGACGATTTGCTACTTAGATGGGATGTTTCAGATTGTTGGACGTGTGTCTACTTAGACGTATCGAATGTAAAGCACCTCACAAATTGTTACTTACACTTCAATTAAGTACAACTTGTACATGTGGTTTTAGACATAACATAACATAACTTCACACCTGTATCCCCGAAGGGGTAGGCAGAGGTGTATTACACACCCACGATTCGCCAGTTATGTTGAGGTCCCAATGTAATAGGGGGCGAGCCTATTGCCATCTACCGGGCACATTATTAAGCGAGCGATAATTATCATATATTAATGCACACATAACTACGAAAAGTTAGAGGTGTGTGCCCGGGCAACTGGGGATCTAACTCGAGACCTCGTCTCAGCAGTCCGTTACGTATGCCACTGGGCTATCGCCGCTCATGGTTTTAGAGCACCGATAATAATGTATATATATATATATACATATATACATTTACTTTTGAATATCTACGTGCATATTTGAACACAGAAACATTCAGGCCAATGCAAAAAAATTAAACAAAATTGCACTGAGTTGGACTATCTTTGACATAACAGTCGAACGCGATACAGCCACGACCCTCGCATGTCCTCAAAGTATAATATTTATATTTATATTATAAAAGTAGTTAGATAATTACTACATAAATTAGACTCTTAATAACAAGTATTTTGTTATAGATTTAACTCAAAGTGAAAAAGTGAATATCCAGGACGGGATTTGAACCCGCGACTAGTCTTGCAATGCAGATATTGCTTAACAGCTTAGCGCAGTATATATAACCAAACAAACAACCTAATAAAAACAGTGAGTCAATATTTCTCAGTCCAATATCGTTTGACCTTGACCTTGATTATGCTGGAGGTCAACTTTCACTTCCAAGGAAGCAAGCTACAAAAGGATACACTTTTGTACACATAGTACAGTCATACATATTGAAAAGGCCTCGCTCACCGCTGCTTCTTGAACTGTACTTTATTTTAATTTCTTAGGAGGGGGATATATATTTACATATTAAATTTATGTAGGTACTTACTGTTTTTTTTAAGTACAGTCGCCCTCAGAAGTTGTTTAACACTAACAAAGTTACTAACGATCTTTACATTGAAATACTCGTAAATAGATAAATAATGTTATGTTAAATTAATGCCGATGGCGGCTGGCTGTACTTAGGATAATCGATTCTGATATTTTTCTAAAGTCATCATTATCATCTTAGCATATCCCAGTTGCATCTGAGGCTTTCACCTCGAAGCCAGAGGTCCACTGACTCCTTCTCCTCTTTTAGTTTTTTTTTTTATATTTAGGACACGTCAATTTGCCTTCACCTCGCCTGATGGTAAGCTGAAGGTAAAGTCTCAGGAAAGAGGGTCACCATTACATACACGTACCATGTGTGGTACAATGGTGGCACTCAGCTTGACGGCCTCATCAGAAGACGATTGTCGTCGTAGCCCCGCGTGCGGCGTGACACCCACCGGTCCCACTAGTGCTGCGACCACAATCCCCCAGCCCGGCTATGCACTTGCTGACCCCTGAACGCAATCAAACCGTAATTGGATTACTATGGAGGGTTTTTCGCAATCGTGCACGGTGGTACCTACCCGGCCGAATTTTGTGACAAATTTGTGTCATCAGATTTGGCGTAAACGGCTTTGATGGGGGCAACTGCCGTCTGACCTCCTAACCCCGAGAGGAAAGCCTGCGCCAGAACCTCGTCTATGAAACAACACGTGTACCAGCTTGCAGGCGAAGTTGGCTTGGCCCCGAATGTCTTGGTGGGACCCCATACGACCAATATTCTTCTCGCTAATGTGTATTAATATCTATACATATAAATAAAATTGGAGTGTCTGTTTGTAATATTGAAATAACCGTTTTTACTACATGTATATGAATATATACCTATACGGAACATACACCAAAATAACATTAGTTACATTTTTGTCTGTCTGTCTGTCTGTTTTTTCCGGCTAATCTCTGAAATGGCTGGACCGATTTTAACGGGACTTTTATTGGTAGGTAGCTGATATAAGAAGGAGTAACTTAGGCTACTTTAATTTTAAGATTTAGGATCCGCGCAAAAGAACTAAAACCTTAAAAAGCGATATCCACGCGGACGAAGTCATAGCGTCGTCGCGGGCACAGCTAGTATTAAAAAAACCGGTCAAGTCGAGTCGGACTCGCCCATGAAGGGTTCCGTAGCAGCAAGTAAAATTTTATATTTGAGTTGATTGAATGAATGGTAAATTGCGGTTTACGATTTATGACGTATTAAAAAGAAACTACTTACTAGATCTCGTTCAAACCAATTTTCGGTGGAAGTTTACATGGTAATGTACATCATATATTTTTTTTTGTTTTATGATCCTCTTATTTTAGAAGTTACAGGGGGGGGGGCACATTTTACCACTTTGGAAGTGTCTCAGTTTAGAAAAAAAAATTTGAAATCTCGATATCATTTTTGAAGACCTATTCATAGATCCCCACGTACTTTACGTAGTATGGGTATGGGGTGGCACAACACGTATGGGTTTGATGAAAATATTTTTTTTGAGTTTCAGTTCTAAGTATGGGGAAACCCCAAAATTTACTGTTTTCTTTCGATATTTTGTGAAAATCTTAATGCGGTTCACAGAATACATCCACTTACCAAGTTTCAACAGCATAGTTCTTATAGTTTCGAAAAAAAGTGGCTGTGACATACGGACGGACAGACAGAGAGACATGACGAATCTATAAGGGTTCCGTTTTTTGCCATTTGGCAACGGAACCCTAATAAAAATGTATTCTACTGAGTGTGAAAGAAAATATTAGGTAAATATTCCTTTTTTTAAGTACAAAATTACTCGCACCTTTTTCTAGTCGTAAGTGTGACTTAGGAATATAATATTCTCTCTATTTGACAGTGAATATGCAGATTATACAGCCCCTAAAAATTCCTGATTGGTGGCAGTAAATTAGCCTCTTTAACTAAGACATCAAAGCATAATTTAGGTAAAGAGGATGATTGTACAGTGTACATCTCTGCCCACACTTATACTAGTGGTAGAAATTTGATGACACAAATTTGTCACAAAATTCGGCCGGGTGGGTACCACCGTGCACGATTGCGAAAAACCCTCCATAGTAATCCAATTTCGGTTTGATTGCGTTCAGGGGTCAGCAAGTGCATAGCCGGGCAGGGGGATTGTGATCGCAGCACTAGTGGGACCGGTGGGTGTCACGCGGTGCTGCGACGACAATCCTCTTCTGATGAGGCCGTCAAGCTGAGTGCCACCATTGTTAACATGGTACGTGTATGTAATGGTGACCCTCTTTCCTGAGACTTTACCTTCAGCTTACCATCAGGCAAAGGTGAAGTCAAATTGACGTGTCCTAAATATAGAAAAAAAAAAAAAAAAAAAACTTATATTCAAAGGAAATTTGCAAATTCATAATTACAATTATTCTGAATAATTGAACTGACAAAGTCTACGATTAAACTCCATGACAAGTCCAATACCTTTGGGAAATCGGACCACTGATAGTTAAGCCACGTAAGGCCCTGGGGAAGCTGCCTTGAAATTTCCGAAATATTAAAGGAATTCTCCTAAAGATGGTCACCATTAGAAATAAATACGTCTAGTGGCGTCGTAAACGAACTGCGTCTATTCGATTTATAAACTCATTTTTATACGCTTTTTATCAGCTTCATCTGTATGTTGTTTGTATGTTTGTTTATAACCGACTCCTCAAGGCTCCACTTTAAACGGCCAGATTTCGTTCAAACTTTGTAGATTTATCGAGGACCGATGACAATACACTAATTTGATAAAATTATTCCATTTTTCAATTTGCAAAATAAGATTTTTGTTAATTTATATAATTTTCATCTATAGTCGATAAGGCAGAAATTTTAATTTCCAACCATTATCTTTAGCCGATTTATCTAATATTAACAAATTTTCGAATTATATATTCATATATAATAATAATAATATTTAATATAATATAATTATATAATCATATATTAATTCAACAAAGCATATAATAGTTTAATAAAAACTCAAAAAAAAAGGTTTTCATGGATAGACAAAACTAAAAAGTAGGAAATAAATAAGAGTTTAAAAAAATAAAAAAACACGCTTTGTATAGAAAACCGAACTAAAAAAATAGAAAATAAGTTTTAGTAAATTTAAATTAAAAATAGTGTTAAAAATTTCAATAAATATACTTAAATTAATAATAGTGTAAATAAAAAAAATATATTTTATTTAAAAAAAGCGTGTAGTGTTTTTTAGGATATTATCAAAATGATAATCACTCTACTCATGTCTGTCAATAAAATATTTGTATCTATTGACCCATGCAAAAATTTATTTCATTTTAAAAAAAGGGTGGGGCCCTTTTTTTAAAATGAAATATTTTTTTTTTATTTACACTATTATTAATTTATATTTATTGAAATTTTTAACACTATATTTAATTTTCTATTTTTTTAGTTCGGTTTTCTGTAAAAAGCGTGTTTTTTAGTATGTTTAAACTCTTAGTTATTAACATTATGTATGATGATGATAGATTCGGATGATTTAACAAAAATATTTACAATTAAATTTGAAAGAATAAACTATGCTAATTTCCTGAGAGGTAATTTTTTTATAATTGATATAGCGTAACGTAACGTCCGCAGTTAATCGTAGGGGGTATGCGGCAAAACTTAAGTAATCGTGATGTCGTTTTATTAAAAAAAAAAAAAAAAAAAAAAAAGGTACCGAGCCCACGACCTCTGATCTGACGTATGTAGTCGAACGCTCTACCGCGGTGCCACAACAATATCGATATTAATTACGAACATATCTTTCAATTGGGACTTACATCACATAACAATAATTCAACTAACATGGACAGCCTACTAAAACAAGGCAATAATCTGACATACTTATCCCCTCAGGATTAGCTACAACTTACAAGCAAATGACTAAAGGCGGCTTAACAGGGTGCGTGATTCTGCGGATGGATGTGAATCAGATCGCCTAAACACACTGTGGAAGAAGAGTGGCATTTGTAGAACCACAAACAAGTTCATAGTGCATCGGCTAGAAGCAGACCGATACGCAAAGGATAAGTAATTGATGCGCGGTGCGTGGCAGTCCGTAATCTTCTGCGTAAGTAATGAATCTTCACACGCCGCGCCGTGGACAGCCTCCTTAACATTATAAATAAGTATTATTAGCACTGAACCCACGTTATTGTTCTGCTTAAGGCACTATTAGCCCTTAATAACTATAACCCGGGTTTATTGTAGCTATAGAGTCATAGGTAGTAATTATTTCGGTAATAATTATTTATTGGAGGGAGCCGAATAACTAATAGTTAAGAAGAATATGCTGAGTTGGGATTATTGAAAGTAAGTAGGTACACTTACAATTACGGTATTATATAGTATACGGTAAAATTACGGTACAATGAATATTTGTAGTTTGATACATGTACGTAGTAAATACGTATTCCAGATAAAAATCCTCCAGCTGTATTTTTTTCGGAAATGTATGCTAATATACTACGTGCTAATAAAACCCAAAGTAATGACGAATCTTACACCGTGACGCCCACTCAATGATGACGAAGGATGCTTTTACCATGACGTTCACTTAATTCAATCGCGTCCGAGCCTTCGTTTGCGTGGTATGTACACGGCGTGTTAAGTGTTGATATTGTTTATTACTATCAGGTTACTGTGTACTTACCATTAGGTGACTGTATACATAATTATGGCCGATCTTTGAACAGAGAATTTGAAGTTGAGTCTCGTCAACGCATACTGACGCACAGTGCGAAGTACGAAGCAGTGCGTAAATACGAGTAGACGTAGGCACCGTTTCGTACTGCGCACTGTGCATAAATAGGCGTTGACAAAACTATCTTCGACTTTTCAATTCAGATACCAGTCAATACTTTACCATTACTTTAGTTCAATTACACTTTTTCTAAAGATTTAGATCGGAAAAAGAGCACATCTAGAACGGGACTTGAACCCGCGACCAGTCCCTTACAGGGGGAATGCTCTGACCAGCTGAGCTATCTAGACACGTCCCAGATATTCGAAATTCTCCGATACATTATATACATCTTAAGGCGACGCTGGAGCCATCTAACGTAATTCTTGTGAACTACGGAAACAATGAATAACTTTACAGTCATTTTTAAACATTGTTTTTTGATGACTCCACCTAATTAATTCAATTAAAATTTATAAGCATTTTGTATGCTTACTTTTTCTAAAGATTTAGATCGGAAAAAGCGAACATCTAGAACGGGACTTTAACCCTCTCCAAGGGACAGACACAACTTATTTACAATTATATAATAGTACTAGCTGATACTTGAGTCTCCGCCCGCGCAGATGTCAGTTATTGTTTTTTGGTCATATCTCCGGTTCTACTTAACCAATTGCAATCAAACATACGGCAGCAGTAATAGAAAAAATCGCATCATACTCCGTTCTGTATTTTTTTCGTCTATCGCGAACAAAGAGATAAACAGACAAGAATTTCAAAAATACATTTGTGTTTAGTGTTGTTCATTTAACATGACCCAAGTGGTTAGGGTTCCGTACCTTTTTTTTTTTTCGTGCGGAAATCCCTTTGGATACCCCCCCCCCCGCCGGCCAGCGGGGGCGGTTATGTCAGCCTTGAACCGACTAAAACCGCACGCCGTCTCGGTCTTCAGACGCCGGGGTGTAAGGTTACCCATAATAATAATAATAATCTTTATTTCCCAGAATATGGTCGGTTACAGGTGTTGGGGTTATTTATTAGGTACAGCATATTCTGCCACTTGTGGCGTGCAAATCTTAAATATTGAACACATAATTTATAATACTAAAAAGTCTCATCTTTGACATGCAATAAATCTACGCGGTTGGATTTAACGACATTATATCATAGGGCTTATTCTAATTCGTCAAAATTGTAATTTAATTTATTAATATTATATTGTAGGATCAAGGAATTATCAGAGTACTCTAATGTCAAAATATGTATTGTTACTCGAATGTCTAAAAGATAGAATTTATACATTTAAAAATTTGTCTTCTAAATATTCATTTATGCGGTAATAGTTTTTATCACATAAAATTTTACGAAGCTCGTTGCGGAACAAGCTTATGGGTATTTTTTTAAGACTACCAGGTAGGTGATTATATATTTTAATAC
Source organism: Cybosia mesomella (assembly GCA_946251805.1). Taxonomy (NCBI): domain Eukaryota; kingdom Metazoa; phylum Arthropoda; class Insecta; order Lepidoptera; family Erebidae; genus Cybosia; species Cybosia mesomella. The sequence continues at coordinate 11,846,135 of OX276406.1, forward strand.
ACATGCAGTATACATTATTTCGGAACATTTCCAGATTTATTTTTGGTATCTGGAGTCGGTCTTTGTGCCTTGTTCGGCTGTTCGCCGAGTCTCCCATCTTTTTAAATAATGTGGAATGTTTTTTAACAAAAATGCAGATTTCCAATAGATACAGGCATGGTAAAGGGAGAATTTTGCATTGCCTAAATAGAGGCTTACAGCTGTCGGTAGTAACCATTCCGCATATTGCTCGGATGCATTTCTTTTGAGCCTTGAACACTTTCTCAACTTCTGTGGAATTACCCCATATGATAAGACCGTAGCGAAGTATTGAGGCTACATATGCATGATATGCAACAATCGCTGCCTCAGTGCTTACAGTTTGTGATATCCTTCTTAAAACATAAACAAAGCGGTCAATTTTACTGAGAACTTTCTCAATGTGAGGTTTCCAGTTACAAAATTTATCAACTGCAACACCTAAGAATACGCAACTGTTACTATTATTTAGGATCTCATCTTTGTGCATTATTTCAAGGTTTGATATTTTGGAATTACATGTTTGAAATTGTATAAGACTGGTTTTATTCATGTTTACCTTTAGATTATTTATTTCCAGCCATTGAGTAGCTCTATCTAAAGTGTTTTTAATTTCCGCTTCTAATGCTGTTTTGCTATCGCTTTTAATAATAAGTGTTGTATCGTCTGCGAATAGGATACATTCATGACATAAAGCATCAGGGAGGTCGTTAATATATAATATAAACAGCAGTGGGGCCAAAATACTGCCCTGGGGCACACCATAATTATTTAGCATATATGACGAGCGATATTTTATTTCTTTATTGTTCTCAATTTTTGTTAGTTCAACACATTGCAATCTGTTATCCAGGTAACTTTTAATCCACGAATGGGCAATTCCTCTTATTCCATAATTGTACAATTTCGAAAGCAATCTTTTGTGACAGACAAAATCGAAAGCTTTTGTCATATCAAGAAACACGCAAGCTATCATGGATTTATCGTTGAGAGCCTGTGTTATTTGACTCACCAGTGAAAAACAAGCTAGGGAAGTGGAATTATGTTTTCTGAATCCATATTGCTGATTTTTGAGAATATTGCATGAAGATATGAAGGCATCTATTTTATTATACATGACTTTCTCAAAAAATTTTGCCAATATCGGGATCAACGTTATGGGTCTGTAGTTGTTAACGTTTGTCTTAGTTCCTTTTTTGTGTAACGGCTTTACAATCGAAATCTTCATGGTTGTAGGAAATATGCCTTCTGATATTGAAAGATTAATTATATAGGTAAGTGGAGTCAGTATACTTAAGATAGACTTTTTTAATATTTTGGTGCTAATATGGTCGTATCCCGTGGAGTTGGTATTTCTTAGGAAGTTGACAATTCGGAATATTTCAATTTCATCTACTGGGGTCAAAAATATACTCTTAGTATTCTGTGGAATGTTAGTCATGTCGTTTTGGATGTTTGTTTGTGTGTGTTTATTGGTTAAATTGGTATAAAATTTGTTAAATAAGTCACATATTTGGTTTGGGTCATCGTATAGTACATTGTCAATTTCTAGAGCGTCAATTTCATGTCTTTCAGAATTATTGTTTGTCCTATCTTTAATTACATCCCATGCTGCTTTGCATACGTTTTTGGACGTGGTAATGTAATGGTGATTTGTTATTTTTTGTGATTTACCTATGCATTTTTTGAGTATACGAGAGTATCGTTCATAGTTGGCTTTATTTTGTTTTTTGTTATCATTATTTAACCGATATTTGATGTATAACATCCGTTTTTTGACGCAACATCGTTTTATGCCCTTTGTTAGCCAACTATTTTTGATAGGTTTCGCAGTACATTTTTTTTTTTTTATTGGAAAGCACAAATTGTAAAACAGTGTAAGTGTGTCATGAAAACTATTGAATGCATCGTTTGTATTAGTCAGTTCATAGACTTCGGAAAACGAGAGACAAGATAAGTATTCCTTAAACTTTTGTATGTTATATAGAGCATATCCCTCGCACCCTGACTGACCCTGGGCCATCTCACCACTAACAGCATCGCTCATCCTGTCTCCTCTGAAAGCAGAGGAGTACGGAGAGCGATGTGTTCCCGCCACGTTGGGTATTGGCCGACGATCAATGCCAACCCTATGAAGGGGAAGCCATTGACCGCCGCCCAGGGTGTACCGGCCGCTCCGATTCCGTTTCCCCCGGACTGCAGTGGGATCGGAATCGAAGCGACACTCGAGGAGGTTACCCAACACACACCCCAGGGTTCCGTACCTCAAAAGGAAAAAACGGAACCCTTATAGGATCACTTCGTTGTCCGTCCGTCCGTCTGTCAAGACCGTTTTTCTCAGGAACGCGTGGAGGTATCAAACTGAAATTTATATCTAATACTCAGGTTTACTGTCCCTTGGAGCTGTGAAAAAATCAAACTTCTTAGCCTAAGCAATTTAAAGATACAGCCGTTTATGCCGCAAATTTCCGCAAATTTTCGAAACTCGCACGGGAATCAAAACCTACAGGGTACTTCCCGTGAACTTAGAATCTTGAAATTTGGTACGAAGTAACGTCTTATAGTACAGATAAAGAAAAAATTGCGAAAACCGTAATTTTTAGTTACACAATATAATAAAAAATATTTTTGAAAATTTTAAAGTTACTACTTCTTTTCTCATGAACGCGTAGAGGTATTAAATTGAAATTCATATCAAATACACCTACAGGTTTGTACGGAACCCTCGGTGTGCCAGTCCGACTCGCACTTGGCCGGTTTTTTTTACATAATATCTCCAGGTACAGACACCACTTATTTACAATTTTATAATATAATACATAGATTATTATATATATGAATAAATTAGTTACGAGTTATGAATTAGTATTGTTCGTACGGAACAAACAATGAACATTGAATTATTCAAACATTAAAGATGTTTAATAATTCAAACTATGCACTACAGTCTTAAACCTTTTGACGCATGGGATTGGCAGAAGCTAGACACAGAACATAAATCTTGCACGATTTGAATGAAAAATAAAATTAGAAGTTATTAGTCATAATCAGTAATAAATAATGTATAATATTAAGTTGAAGGAATGATATACGACAAATAATTTAAAATATTTCGGAATTCTTTATTTCTGCGAGACGTCCTGAAAAGGTTACGTTCTACCATTTTCATTTTGGAATTTTAGTGGTTTTACATTTTATTCTGTACGGATCGAAATAACAAATCGTAAGTTAGCAAAGAAGTTGCTACACCAGAGATCATAATCGACCTATCATATTTTTTTTATACCACTCAGGTAGCAGACAAGCTCACGGCCTACCTGATGGGAAGCGGTTAAAGTGGCCTATGGACGTGTAAAATCAGTTATTCTTTCAATCGATTTGTAGAACCCAATAAACTAAATGACAGGCACCAAAAGGTACCTTTTAAATTATTTATACTGTAGTTCGAATGAACCGAAGAGGAAATCCTTGTATCTATCGTACAAACCATAATTTACGCTCGGAAGTAAATTGGGGAAAAAGCTCACATTATTTGCCCATATTAGGAGTTCAATCCTCGTAGATACTTACTATCGACTCGTAACCTCTTTTAAAGCAGGGGTGAATCATTTCCGCTTCACCCCTGAACCTAGAGACAATTTTTGTTCGAAACAGCTTAACTAAATAGTACATATACATAGAAGTCATTGCTAATATCCTTATGTAGGTAAATAACTTAACGGTTGGATAAGAAATTGATTCCTTTATAAATTACTTAAGCGATCATATTTCATTTTGATTTCTTTACCGAGCACTTAAATCCATATATAATACAATAAATATATACAGTTCAGTCAGCGATAAATTTATTATCTATTATACTACTAGGACGGTTACCAGCTTCGCAATCAACCCAAACTTAAGCGTAGCGAGATTTGCCTATCCAACAATAGGTCAACGTGACCGGTCGACTTTTTCCATTGATTTGGTTTTTCGGTGATTATTCCTCGATAGTAAGACCGATCTGGACATTCGACCCCTTACGACACTCAGTAATGTCTACTTGATCACCGTTTTGGTCTTTGGTCGAGATCGGTCAAACGGTCTCGGAGGAGTATCATTTGTTTGAAATGCAACTTTGAACCCAAAGACTTAATTATAAAATTGTTAATTGTGTTATAAAATTGTAAGTTGTGTCTGTACATTGGAGATATTTAAAAAAATACTTGAGATAGGTATGTTAAATGAACGATTCTGAAAAAAAAAAATTTTTTTTGAAATTCTCGTCTGTTTGTAACGCGATAGATGCAAAAATTTCTGAACGTATTTTGATGCGGTTTTTCGATTAGAAAGGTCTTGGTTAGACTTAAAATCTGCCGTATGTTTTAATTGCAATTAGTTAAGTAGAACCGGAGATATGACCTAAAAAACGATAACCGTCCTCCGCACGGGCGGAGTCGCGGACATCAGTTATTTAATTATATCATCTATGAAGTAACATCGTGATATCGAGCGGTTCGTTCCATTTGGCCTCACATGCATCAAGTTTTCATTTTTAATTGCCGATATCAGTCATGCATGTATTCTGTACAGTTAGGTACGAATTTATGAAGGTGAATCTTTTGATGTAATAACAAAGTAGGTACTTACTCGTAATATTAGTTACTAGGTCTGCAAGGCGAATCGCTGCTTGCAATGTTGAGCTGAGTGAGACACCGTGAATCAGATTTTGAAAATTTTGAACAGTGATCATTCCTCCGTGGCAAGTCCGATTTTGAAAATTCTTTTTTTAAGTCACAACTCTGGACATGCTTTCTGAGCGTGTAAAGTTTGGTCACAGTGTCTCGAGCGGTTATTATGTAATTCCATCTGGAATTTTTTTAACGGTGATCATTCCTCTGTGGTAGCTTTAATTTTTTCAAAATATATCCATAAACCTTCCTCTGATTGACCTCTTTAATCATGCTAAATTTGGTTCTGATTGGATTAGTAGTTTAGGAGGAGACCTGTGACAAAGAAAATCCTGAAGTCTGGTATGAGGAGCTTTCGCTCGACTTCGTCTCACTCAGGTCAATAATACGAGTACTTTTGTAAATTTTAATTGAAAACTGTGAACATCTAGAAATAGACTTTAAAACCGCTGCAATCTCTTTCGAGGGAGAGTACTCTGCTAACTGAGCTACCTGGACCAGTCCCGGTTAGCTCAATTCTCGTCTGGGGTGAGGTAGGAATCCCCCCCCCCCCGCTGGCCAGCAGGGGTGGTTATGTCGGGCTTGGACAACCGACTACCAACAATATTACGAAAGCAGATGAAAATTTTGTAGTGATAGTATTTAATATCTGATCACTCTAAAACGACTGAACAGGTGGTGTTCAAGGAATAATCGAATTTCAACAATATATATTGTTTCAGGTCATAGAATAGAATAGAAATCTTTATTTGCATGAAACACAGAGCGAATGATCGTGACAGTTTGTGATCATTGTGTAGTTTGGCGGGTTTACTCCATTAAGGTTTAATTGACGACAGTTCGAAACCTACGTATTTATTTGTTAGCTGTAAGGCCTGTGTGAAACCTGTAGGTATCTGTGAGATTAGATATGGTAGATATAAACCGTATTTTGACTTTGGCTATTTATGAGTCAAATGTGTAGTGATTGGGGAGGACACCGTGCAGTTTTAGTCGAGATACGACATAACCACCCCCGCTGACCGGGGGGGAATCCGAAGGGATTTCCGCACGTAAAAAAAAAAAAAGGGGTGTACAGGGTGCCCAAGCCAACCTCACCATTCAAGTTGGTGCATTACATTAGCTGATTACCAGACGAAGCTCTGGCGCAGGCTGTCAGTCGCTCCCGGAAAAGCCGACATACCGATAAAAAGCAATAAGCGGATCTCGGGCTCCTAAGTGCAAACTTTAGATGCAACATGAGTCTAGTCGTTTTGCTAAAAAGTAATAACGATTTATTTCCAATCGCTGGTAGAAACACTGAATTCTGATGAAAAGTAGTTTAATAACAAGAATCATGCATGAACAATATTAAATATTGCTAGTGTTACGACTAATTTATTCCAATTTTCTCCTAGTAATATCACCGATACTAAGATTTAAGTACGTGGTTTATCAAATGAAAAACAATATGTTTAAGTATAGTTACACAAATAAGATCACACACAATCACACGACCCACTGATAGTTTCTGGTGCTAGTTTTCAACATAATGCCAGTCACGGATTATTCTGATATAGCTCACGCACAATGTACATTTTGGCGGCTAAATGTTATTCGTTACTGACTGTACTTATACATAACGCACACGTCTACAGTCGCGTTCGTGAAACTATAGTAGTTTTTAATAAATCCTTAAAGAACATTCATAAACAAGGACATGACAAAGTAATATATGTATCGTCATCCCCAAGGGCATCCCTTTTCCAGGAATGTAGGTAAATACCCTTCAACGCGGCGAAATAACATAATTAAAAAACCTTTGACAAATTGTGTTAAGTACTCTCTGAATTAGCACCTAACAGAGGCTTAGCGTATTTGGCTAAACTGTTGAGTATATTTTCCTAGATATTACAAAATAAACACAAAATAAAACGAACGCTAAATTTGTAACAGAATAAGCTTTACTTGGAAAAAGTCTGTAAATCAGTTTAGTTTGTCATTTATCATATTTTTAAAAATTATTACCGGAGGAAGGATAATTTTTTTCACGGAATACAGTTCTTAAGCTACGGAAACTGTCTCTCTAAGGGTATAAAGAAAGAACAGGGCCATTAGTGACTTACAGCTCATTCAGTCGTTTTAAATTATATAGAAAATCTTCATTGCTATGTTAATTTATAATAATAAATAAATATTCTCGAATATAATATTACACGGCGCTATCTAGGCCCAACTAAGCATAGCTTGTAATATGCATTCTAGAATGTATATAAACCAAGTGCAAAGCATGTTTTTTCGTTTTAGGCTTTTCTTACTTTCTTAATATTGGATTGAGTATGAAAATGTCAAGCTAAATGTTAACGACTTCAAAATTGGTTGCAATTCTACGATCAGGGACCTAACCACGATGCGCTTAAAACACTTCAGTTCAATTCAGCGACGGCTAGAGAGAGAGATGGTGCTATATACCACTCTCACTCTGCCACGCTGCCTGAAACTGAATTGTTTTAAGCGCACCGTGTTTAGGACCCAGGCCAACAAAAGGGTCCATAAATTTATACATTTCAATTCACTTACAATGTTCAACATTATTTAAATAAAATTCATAGGCAAATATCGACTATAAATTATTAATTACTAATTGATAATATATGATAACTTACACGGGTCCTTACATTTAAAGTTATAAGCAATTAAATAATCCCTAATAGATTTAAGTTAATTTATCATATTGTTTTACTGCTTTTCCATCAATGAGAATTTGGATAGTCACATCTCTTTCAGTTAACTTGACTAGCTCACTGGATACAAGATCGAAAACGATTTGAAGTTTTTCAGCCAGCAGATCAAATTCTCCATCTTGTGGTTTAATCGCCCTCTCATCTTTCGTGGTGCCTTCGTAGTTTTGTATATCTGTCAAAATATTTTCTGATATTTTTTGTGCTAGTGTGGATATCGCCGTCTCACAATTGCCGAATTGAAGTCCTTGTGAGGAGTATCGTGAACTAAGATACTGTATAACCACTTCATTTAATGTACTCCAGGCTCCAAGAGGGTTCATCTTAACTAATAGTGACCAATTTTGTGGAAATATCGAAGGTTCTACTAGGTACAGAGCGGTCAAGTATTTCTTACTCAGGAGTGATATGAATAAGTTTCGCGGACATGGAATAATTGGCAAGTCTGGATAGTGTGGATGACTTTCTATTTTGGAGTAATGTTCCATTTCTCAATACTTAAACCCACCCACAATACACTTTTAGAAGCTCTTTGTCTCTTTTTGTCTCTCTCTCTGCTAAAATGTTTTTTTTACTTTACTCAATATCTGCAACAAACAAGTAACAAATTATTATATTTGAATTACAACACTATATAGATATATGCACAGAACACTGGTGGAAGGTGCCTGATGCACGATCTTAGCAAGAAACATATTAAAATACATTTTACTTTTATTTATAGCAAAAATAAACAACTGAAAATAGTGAACTGTACAATTAAATGTTTTTTGCTGTTTCTTTTCACATTAACATTAAATTACTGTATGTTTTATAAATATTTTAGAGTAAAGGTACACTTATGGACACTTGAGGAGGACACCGTGTGGTTTTATTCGGTCCGATGCCGACACGCCCACCCCATCGTTGGCCCGATAGGGTGAAGCCCATGGGGGTTTCCACACGTCAAAAAAAAGGATAGGTACACTTGTGCCAAAATCAAAATGGTGGATGTAAGCAGTCATTTTGAATGGTATGTAACCTCAATTTACCTACATCTATCTAACGATAGTTTTCTAGAGCGAAACCGCAATGCAAACAATCTTCTATAAGAAAATAATCGTTTGAAAGTCAATTAGCCTATAAAAGATTTTCCTCTTAATCACCGGCTACTTAGGCAACATGCTGTACATAGTTTACACGGAAAGTCAATAACCCAGTGTGCTATTTTACAAATAAAATTATGTGTTTTATACGTACTTTAGCAGCCACTTGACAAGTAAACCGCAGGAGCCTCGGACTACAAGCAAAGCCTTTTACTTTATTTACCACAGTTTTATTAAAACTACTTTTATATTACGCAAGTTTGTTACGTCGCAGTTAACCACACGGGAAATGTGTTTTCAGGACTAAAGTGTTATTCGTTTTGCGGACGAGTTTATAATAATGACTTCTACGAGTATGTATGCTGCTAGACAAGATGTTTAAAACAAAAATTTGGAGAACAAGCTTTTAGCTTTCAAAAATTTGGTTTAAATTGGCTTTGAAGAGAGTGACTGCCGTGTGGAAGTGACTAACCTAACCTAACCCGAAGAGAAGCCTGCGCTAGAGTCTATCAATCAGCAGGTGTTGTGTAAAACAATTTTGAACATCTCGTTTTATACAATTTTCATGACTTGACAAGTAATTTACTTGAGCCCGTACCTTGGTATTGAGAAATGTTAAAACTTTTGGAAAAGTTGTGATTTACATCAATATAATAGTTTAATACTCATTTTTAGTTTTAAGTAAAAAAAATACTTTCAGCATTTCAATAAAATAAACACTATGGCATCTAAAAATGTCGACTTTGAAATTTAATACATAGACACAAACAATTATAACGCGATATACAGTTATAATTGTCAGTCCTAATTATAAAAAAAGTGATGTCATGTTTGCATGATACCATCCCGGAACAGTGTGTTGTGTAGGCGCAAATATATTCACTATGGCCAGAATAAACTGTAGATTTACATATAACATTGATGTTCGGTACAAACTAGCACGAATTTGAACCTATAATGACGCTGGCAATCCTCATATAGTGCTGCAAATTCATGTAGTATCCATTTATTAATATTATAAATGCGAAACTAGCCCTATGGACTGTTTATACTGGAGATTGATGGCACTTGGTGGAACTTGCTACACATATTGAATAAATCACTTGTACTTTTCCACAATTATTTATTTATTTGAACCTTACCGGTTTCACCTTACGGCATTATCAAAGGTCTACAATTTAGTTTAAAACATTGTAGACCTTTGATAATGCCGTAAGGTGAAACCGGTAAGGTTCAAATAAATAAATAATTGTGGAAAAGTACAAGTGATTTATTCAATATGTGTAGCCCTATGGAGGTATCCATTTTTCCTTTTCATACATAGATTGCACAACCGATTTTGTTAAAATGTGTAGTTATAAATCAATCCATAAGGAAAGAAGGAGGAAGCAGTCTGCTTTTCAGCCCTAAACACATCACTAGCTTCCTCTACACTCATTAAACCTTTGGCTATCTACAGTATCTACACACCAAAGCCGGCTGAACCCGCCGCCGGCTTGTACCACCGAGCTTGTATTGCGTTTTTTGCGATGCGATACGCAAAACAAGTCCGGCGTCACACAACACAAGGTTATGCCGCCGGACCGGCAGTTTGAGTATGTAGATACCCTTTGACGCAAGCCCGCCGATTTCGAAATAAAAATTTAATAATATTAAAACCTAATCTTAAAAGTAGAATGAAACAAAATGGACAACAATTTATGAAGACACTGGACCGTTCCTTCAACTATAGCCTCCTCGCCTCGCAGCCAGTAAAACGGCTGTAATAACCCTGTTATGACGTTATAAATTTTCCAACTAGACCCCTTACTTTGCTCAAGCTAGAAGTTATTGCAAATAATGTTTAATATTTAATTTAGCTCGCTTTGACGTTAATTATAGTTCAAAATAATTTATACAAAGTCTATAACAGAATTCGTAAACTCATTGTCGAGTTTGACTGTTTAATGAGAATAAATGTTACTGTGTAGTCTCGCTGGTCTTGTTTCCTTATCGAACAATGTTTGTCTTGGGATTTTGTTACATAATTCTAAATTAGGATGTCAACATAGACTGACTAGCATTACAAATGAAACTAAAAGTGTAAATAACAGATTTACAATGGATTTATACATTGACCACCGACTCAGTTTGTAAAGAAAATGAATGACATCGTACGACCGATTTGGTGTCTCTCACTAACATATCGAGACCATCGCTTGTCAAGCTTGCAACTCTGGTATTTCTCCCAACGCCAATACCAGTAACGTCTACACCCCATAGAAATTGTTTAAAACTGCCCGCGCTTGCGAGAAAACACTGTGCGAAAATAATTACACCATCAAATCTGTGTTTAGTCGCAAAACACAGAATTCACATCTAATGTTTAGTGCACCATGGAGCTCCATGGAGGCCTTTTGAAAAATCCAAACCTGGTGTACACAGCGCCCTGCGCATATGCGTGCGTTTTCGGTTAACTGACACATCAGTTATAAGTCGACGTCATATCTTACAAAAGCGGAGGGTGCAGATACCGATAAATTTACAATAGTGCACCCAAAACTATTCTATTGTTCAAAAAGTGCAGGTAGTTTTTCTGAATCGCACAAGTAAAGTATCTCAAATTTTAACCATATATACAAAATAGACAGGACTCATGATGGTCTGTCCGTTTCTTCGCATTGAATCAGTCCCAGGGAGCTGACCTAATTCCCGTTGTAACTAAGTCTGACTATTGCAGCACCTTGATTGTACCACAACATCACTACCTCTAGATGACGGTTCGGTATTTGGCACTGAGTGCGTACTCAACGGTCTCAACACCAATGTCGAAGAATTTTTGACGGACTTTTTATTTCAAGAATATTTAGAAAAAGTATGTGAAAGGTTTTCTAAATTTTCTTTACAAGACTGTTAATATTTTAGTTTTATGGGTATTCTAACTGTTAAATACATAAGTAACTATGTCACTTTTTAACCTCTTTTAACTTTATAGCCACCTCATTCGATCGGCGTACATTTTTTAAATTATTTCAAAATTGAATACTAGTAGTATCTGTACATTTGAGATATTTAACAAAAAATACTTGAGTTATGTTAAATAAACGATTCTGTTTTTTTTTGGAATTGTTGTCTCACTGTTTATCTGTTTGTCTGTTTGCAAGTCTAATAAGTCTGACTAAGACTTTTTATTAGTAGAAACCGTATCAAAATCCATCACGAACAAACAGACAAGAATTCCAAAAACAAACATATTGTTGTGTTCAGAATCGTTCATTTAACATAACTCAAGTATTTATATTTTTTAATACCTCCATTGTACAGACACAAATCATTAATCAATAACAATTTTATAATTTATAATATACATAGTATCTTTTTTTTTGCGGAAATTCTCTCGGATATCCCCCCGCCGGCCAGCGGTGCCGGTTATGTCGGGCTTGAACCGACTAAAACCGCACGCCGTCTCGGGTCGTCAGACAACCGGGGTGTAAGGGTGCCCATAGGGCATTTCCCTCGCACCCCGACTGACCCCGGACCATCTCCAATTTCGAAATGGCCGCCTCGGGTTCACGGTTCCACGATGTCCCATTCTTGCCCCGGTTTGGGGGGGGGGGGGGCTAGTCGCCCCGCCATCCCGGCGGAGATAGGTGGCCTCACCTGCCACCCCCAGGCCTGCGCTCATGAAAGACGGAGGTCGTTACGCGACCTCCGGCGTCTGAGTCGCCTGCGACGCGCGGCGAGCATGTTGCGGGCTCGGCGGGCCGGGAGAGTTCTAAATCTCTCCCGGGCGCGCTCCGCCATCTCCTTCTCAAGCATTACATGCTCGTAGAAAGAGGTAGCGGCGGACCACGCGCTCGCGCTCCGCGCCATTGCCGCAATCATGCTGCCGAGCGAGAGGACTCCCATCCCGATGGCTGCCACGAGGTCACACCTCGGCACCTTCCACGCCGGGCTGTCCACCAGCGTGTGCAGCCCCGATACAGATAGGTACAGATGCAATAGTGATGGTACAGAAATTAAAAAGTAAAGGAAAATACAATGGGCAGCCTTATCGCTTAACGCAATTTCTGCCCGGCAATCTTTGGATGGAAATATTGGCTCGGTATTTTGTTGGCGTTCTATAGAGTGATTCTAATATAAATACATTATTATAAACATACTTAGGTATTTAAATATAAGGGCACGCCGCAATAGCGGCGGTAAGGCCCATCATGGAGGATTGGCTGGAGAGGCGACACGGAAGCCTCTCGTACCGACTGACGCAGGTGATTTCCGGGAAGGGCTGCTTCGGGGACCACCTGCATCGGATCAGGAAGGAGCCAACGCCTGAGTGTCATCACTGCGACGCGAGCGAGGACTCAGGGCTGCACACGCTGGCGGACTGCCCGGCGTGGGAGGCGCCGAGGCGTGACCTCGTGGCAGCCATCGGATTGGGAGTCCTCTCGCTCGGCAGCATGATTGCGGCAATGGTGCGGAGCGCGAGCGCGTGGGCCGCCGCCGCCTCCTTCTGCGAGCATGTAATGCTCGCGAAGGAGGTAGCGGAGCGCGGCCGGGAGAGACTTAGAACTCTCCCGGTCCGCCGAGCCCGCAACTTGCTCGCCGCGCGTCGCAGGCGACTCAGGCGCCGGAGGTCGCTTAACGACCTCCGTCCTCCATGAGCGCAGGCCTGGGGGTGGCGGGTGAGGCCACCTGTCACCCCAGCAGAAGCAGGCCGGGACAGTGGGGCGACTAGCGCCCCTCCCCCAAACCGGGGCAAGACGGGGACACCGTGGTTCCCAAACCCGAGGGGGCCATCTCGAAACCGGAGATGGCCCAGGGTCAGTCGGGGTGCGAGGGATATGCTCTATGGGCAACCTTACACCCCGGCGTCTGTAGACCCGAGACGGCGTGCGGTTTTAGTCGGTTCAAGCCCGACATAACCGCCCCCGCTGGAACGCGGGGGGGTATCCGAAGGGATTTCCGCACGATAAAAAAAAAAAAGGTACTTAAATATAGGGGTGCGACTGGTTGAATCACCTCCAAGTTTGGTGCACCCTTGGGAACGTGTGCGATGACGCATCATTGATTGCTCTTCTGGAGTAGCTGGCGTCAACGTCAACGGCCAAGAGTCAGACCAACCGGCCCTTTTCAGGGCCAGCTGACCCCATTGCACGAGGGGGTCGGCGTATAGCGGTCCTGCAAGACCCACGGGGGGGGGGCTGTCGCTCCAGGTACCCCTCTGCTGTTATCAGAGGGGACACTGCGAATGGCCCAGGGTCAGTCGGAGTGCGAGGGATATACTCTATGGGTAACCTTACACGCCGGCGTCTGTAGACCCGAGACGGCATGCGGTTTTAGTCGGTTCAAGCCCGACATAACCGCCCCCGCTTACCGGCGGGGGGGTATCCGAAGGGATTTCCACACAAAAAAAAGGGTACTTAAATATATACCCACTTAAACAGATATAATAACATTGTGTTCTTTTGGAGGCGAAATCTCGTACGGCCCTACGGCTAAAAAATTCGTATCCGCTTGCGAATATCGGATTGACAATTGTTCCTCTTTGTACTGTCCCAACGTTCAGGCATACAAATATTTGCACTGATTGGAAATCGTACCTGCGACCTCCGACTTCGTCGAACTACCGCTCTAGTAGTAAAATTGAAAAAGTATTGAGTTAAAATTTTAGTAAGTATGTTTTTGTTTTACAGACGATTTATACTATCATTCTGGCTATACTATTACTGGCTTTCAATCTAACTACGAACCGGCCGAACTTTGATTATTTCCATGAATTGAGTGCCATCTTGTGACTTCCACAAACCACTTGCGGTTCTGTAGTTTGAGCAACCTGGCCGTACTCTTTAGGGCTCCAACTACTCGTACCGAAGGCCACAAATGTTTGTATAACAACCGGGACCGACGGAGGGATCTCAATGTGTTAAGAAACGGTCACCCATCCTAAGACTGATCTGTCTAGTATTGCCTAACATTGCAATGTATCAATCTACTCGGTTACCACATGGCCACGAGCCCCTCATTCAGCAATATCAAAAATTTGTTTAGATAACCATGCATTGTGGGACTGTAGCTGTATAAGTCTGTCTGTGTGCGTGTGCCTCGACCTCGACCAAAATCTATGCCATTTTTTTCTAAAGCTGTGGGTGCAGATACCCAAAATATTACAATAGGGCATTCAAAATTGTTCAATGAAAAAAAACCAGGTAGGTTTTCTGCATCGCACAAGTAAAGTATCCGAAGTTTAAACTATATATAGAAAATGGTCAGTGACCCTGTTGGGGGCCGTCCGTTTCTCCACATTGAATCAGTTCTGGGGAACTGACCTATATCCCCTGGTAAAGGTTCGTCCATGTGACATGTGGCCTGCGCACACAATCAATGTAGTTCAATTTCGATGACAGAGTCAGTATTTGGCACTGAGTGCATACCAGACCGTCTCAAAATCAATGACGAAGAAATATTGACGGCCTCTTTTGTGGTTTAGATTTTTTTAAACAATTTCAAAGTTATGTTGAAAATTAAAAGCTTCCTTTTCTGACTAGGTATTAGCTATGTCTATGAACCTACTCAAAGAGTGCAGTAAAGTTAATCACCCCTTAGATAATTATAATGAACCGTTGGGAAGTCGAAATGCGCTCGTAATTCAGTACTTTTATGAGTTTAACATGAATCATCATCCTCCTAGTGATTTCCCGGTTGCGTCCAAGGTTTACTTTTGGGAGCCAAGGGCCTTTATTATTTTTCATTGGTTTGTTAACTTTTACGAGAGCGACTGCCATTTGATCTACAAATCTCGAGAGGAAAGCCTACGCCAGAGTCTCGTCCGTTGTTTAGCAGGTGAGGTTGCTCCTGTACACTCGCGTTTAACATGAATGATTAATTTTATTTCATTTGTGTTACATAGGTGACATATCAAACGAGGTTAATACAATTTGTCTGCCTCAACGCAGGCACGAGTGCAACATTTACAGGATATGCACTAATCGGTAGTGCGGACGCGAACAAAGTACTGTCATACAACGCAGACATTTTTGACATGGCGATAGTAATGAGGTAACGCAACAACCTCATTTTAATATATTGGTATAACCTCATAATTGGTATAACCTCTAAAATCCTTTGTACACAGTAGACGTAGGTACTTAATATTATGCACAACAAACAAACACAATCACAAAAGCCCTACTTATAGAGGAAATTGGATCATTACGTAACCTCTGTATTACACAACACTGCTAGTTTATATTCCAAAGTCACAAACCATATCAACCGTGACTCCCAAAACGCTTCTACTCCCGTGTCTAATAAAGCCTTCTCTTGTAATAAACAGACCAAAGTTAGACACATTACATTTACCCCAATTACTTCTGTACGGATACACATACAGTAGGTACCTACTAATTAGAAACCAATAACATTACTGGAATGAACGTAACAAGTTAAATGTTTTAATTGAAATAATGTTTACTTACCTAGTTTTAATTCTCAAACGTTAAGTTCATTTTTTTCACTACTAACACAGTTTCTCATTATTATTTATTGAATAATTTGCAATCGAATAACATGAAACGTTTTATTTTGTTCTTTATATTTGGTATAATGAAGGTAAGATCAACAATTAAAAACAACAAAGTATTTCTTACCCCCATTAAAAAAAAAAAAATTTGTTTCTGTATAACTCAAATAGGTGTCGCTTTAAACCGCCCATTCTATATTTGAGTTTCAGAAAAAGTATTTATGAATGAAGATGGTTTCTAAATTAATATGTTCTAATTTAAAAAAGTATGTTTTGCTCATTTGAGCTTTTCTTGCCAGTATCATATTAAGTATAGATTATTTTCTGTCATAAATACTCATAAAGTTTGACCGGCGATATAAGTGTTCTTTACTATCTTATCTTTAAATAATATAAAAAGAACTTTGTTTATCGGATGTCTCGCTCTTCACGGGAAGTTGCATTCTATGTAACGTGAGATGCTGATACGATTATGATTTGTTCCCGAACCTATAACTGTGACTGTGCCTTAGTGCAGTTCAAAATTTGTAAAAAGACTACTGCTGTAAAAAATGTAAGGTGGACCAGGAGAGAGGTTAGCGCCGGACTTTCTCTCCTGTTCCTAGTGCACGGAGTTCAGTGTTCTGTTCTCAACATCACCGAAGAAGAGTAAAATTGACATCTTTTTTGTACCTTTTTCGGTAGGTCAAATGTCGGTTTTTTTGTGAAGATGTTTAGATGTTTATTACTCAATAACATTCTATCGGCTGAATGGATCTGGCTGAAATTTGGTACAGGGATAGATTATAATCTGGAATAACATATTTTATCCCTGAAACAGGGTCCCATGGGTGGCAGGAAAGGGATCAGAATTCCACGCGGGCCAAGCTTTCTGCTCAGATGGTACGGCTGTGGAGTTCGTGCTCTTAATATATAAGTAATCATCAAAGCGACTGATCATCGATTAACATGAGCAGAAGGCTGACCTTTTTCTAGCTCAAACGGCACATCAATGAAAACGAAAAAGGCCTCCGTTCCATTAAACTCGAACATGTGAAGGAGTAAAAATTTCCCTATCGGCTAAAAGGCTTCATATTCAGAAAAAGAATATCGCAAAATGTTTCTTAAAATTGTGTTACCGTATCTCTTAAGCTTTTATTAGGTAATACCTCGTGATATTAAACAGTCGAGAGTTACGATCGAGAGGTTCCGGGTCGAATCCTGGCCATTACAGTACCGACGTGAAGCCACTCCTAACACAAAAAATTTAGCATAACTGAAGAAACAAAAAAGTTTTACGCATATTTTTGTCTTATGAATTAAATCTGTAATTCATTTATTTTTCTGTTTTCAGTGCCTGTTTTAATGGGTTTTTTTCGTTTTTGAAATCGGTTTTAATTTTAGTACAATGTAAACAAAACTTTTCTCAGTGATACGAAAAGATCAACATATTGAAACGACCACTCGATGAGATGATCAAGCAAACTTTCAGTATGTATCGCTTGTGTGTACTAGAATTTATTACTACAACGTTTTGGACAAATGTTTTACGTAAACACATGTCACCTGAAGCTCGATTTGATAACGCCATTTTTTTTTCAATTCGATTCGAAAAAAAACCGGCCAAGTGCGAGTCGGACTCGCCGATTAAGGGTTCCGTAGCTGCAAGTAAAATTATTATATTTGAGTTTTTTCATTGAAAGGTAAATTGTGGTTTACGATTTATGACGTATTAAAAAAAAGACTACTTACTAGATCTCTCTCAAACCAATTTTCGGTGGAAGTTTACATAGTATACATCATGTACATCATATGTTTTTTTTAGTTTCATCATTCTCTTATTTTAGAAGTTACAGGGGGGAGGGGGGGGCACATTTTACCACTTTGAAAGTGTCTCTCGCGCAAACTATTAATTATTTCTTTTTGTAAGTTTGGGGAACCCCCAAAATTTATTGTTTTTTTCTATTTTTGTGTGAAAATCTTACCAAGCCCGGGGTGCACTCTCCTACTCCACCTTGCCATGATGTGGTTTATTTTGGCTTTTACAGGAGCGTCTGACAACCTGATCCCGATAGGAATGCCTGCACTAGAGCCTGGTCTGTCAATCAGCAGGTCCACCGGTTTGCTGGTGAGGTTGAATGTGTGGATTGGGTTTGGGTCACCATACACAATAGTGGAACCCCAAAAATAACATATATAATAACATATATATATATACAATAATTAAAGACTACTTAAATCAGACTCATAGTTATACGATAATAGTCTCAATGATGTTTGTATTTAAGTAGCATTAAAGTAAAAAGAACAGTATCGAAGTCACATTTCTAAATATCTCTTTATCACAGATGCTTATTTTGATAATACTTACTTGAAAATACAGGGACTGTTATTATCATGCTCAAAGATAAGAAAGGGGTGGTTCAATCCCGACATGACCGCCCCCGCTGGCCGACGTGGGGGGGTATCCGAAGGTATTTCCACAAGAAAAAAAAAAAAAAGATACATGAAGTGTGTCTGTAACCACAGATTACATAATATTATTCTAATAACATTGATAACAGTACGTTTTGTTTTGTTTATTACTCTCCTCCTCTGCTCCGAGCCTTTCCCCACCTCAGTTGGGGTCGACATTCAGTCTAACTACGAAACAGCAGAACTTCGGTATTTTTCGTGAAGCGGCTACCATCTGATCTCCACAACCCACTGGCTATTAGATTCAGTTCATCAGACTTTTTAGGGTTACGACTATCCGACTCCCACAGATATTTCTATGGCAACCGTCAGCTGTCCGAGGCGGTTTTATTTTTTACACAAGTGTATAAAAGTGTTTGTTTTACTTTATAAGCAGACTTTAGAAACAGAGATAATTATGAATAAAGCATTGGAGCTACAACAGAGTTTCGAGTACGACGAAGGAGTAACTCAGTGGCGTGGCGGTAGCGGTTCGATTCCCGCTCAGTGCAAATATTTGCATGAGTATGACTATTTGCATTGGTGTTTATGTTTCTATGTATAATATAATATGTATGTATTTATAAAAATATACAATAGGTAGGTACATATAAGTAGGTATATTTATTTATTTTCTGGAACACATCGGTATTATTACAAGTAATGCTCAGTACTATATTATCTATTCTGTGGTTATGCTTAATTTGTGTTTAGATTGTGCTATGTAAAAATATTTTAGTATGTTTATTTATTATTAAACCCTATAAGTGTTTAATATTTGAATGAATAAAGGTAAAACCAATATTATAATGACAAATTAACATTGTACTTTTACTACACATTTTTACGACTAAACCTCCGAACTAATCATAATGAAATTAAG
Organism: Cybosia mesomella; assembly: GCA_946251805.1. Classification (NCBI taxonomy): domain Eukaryota; kingdom Metazoa; phylum Arthropoda; class Insecta; order Lepidoptera; family Erebidae; genus Cybosia; species Cybosia mesomella. The sequence continues at coordinate 11,865,442 of OX276406.1, forward strand.
TGCAAAAGGGAAAAATATATATCCCAACGGTAATCGGACAACGCAGTAAAGAACATCCACCTTCTTTTGAAATCAGTTAAAAAAATACGGCGTGCCAGAAATTTAGACATCTCTTTCAAACAAATATGTGTCGCAAAAGAGAGGTCAAAACTTCTACATCAGTGGTGTTGAGTGCTACGCACATCCCTTCCATTAAACAGCTCTTAACCATCTGAAGCAACTAACCCATACCTTTGAAGTATTCCATGTGCCAACCTAGGCAATGCACCCTCAAGGTCACACTTCCTGTGTAGAAACGGACCTCCCAACAAAACTACCCTAAAATTCTATATATAGTAAGAACACCCGCAAACATCACTTTCGTGATTCAGAACAGGTAAAGATAGCATTATTTCTCGAACCCGTGGGGTCTTGAACACATGCAATGTTGAAAACGCTACACCAAAAAAATGTCGCAGCGCAGGTAATAGAATTAAAAAAATGAGAATGCTTTTGTGGGGATGATATTGCAGTTTGCATTCATCTTTATTTTTTCAGCTATTTGACGTCTTTTTACACTACAAAGGTAGCAAAAAAGGGCTCGGCCGTCCTAATAGTAGATAACGGGCCTGTGAACGGGTGTTAGTTTAGGAATAATAATGAGGACACATCAAGAGCCAAAGTACGCATAACTTAACTAGCTTATTATAGAGAAAGATCCCACTGTCGCTAGAACTCATTTATTTTCGCAAGGCTAAAATGTACGGGATAAAGTAGTGTAGGTATGTACCTTGAGTGTATGCATATTTGCTAGCTTGTCCCGGCGGCTATTTATCAGTAATTAGGATCGAAATGTAGATAAAAAAATGTACAGCTTTGCAGTACTGATTTTTACGTATGTGTTAGAAAATATGGTTAAAATTCACTAGGAACATTTCCAACATCATACCGTCGGTGGTAACCTTTACCAGAACCCTGGAAGATCCCAAAAAAGTATTTTGTCGAAAATTAGATCTTTCCTTAAGTTGGCCGTATACAATTGCTTCCCAGAATTAGTTCCTTATCAGCAGCACTATCGAATGGTAGAGTAGAGGGACAAACTTAAAGAAATTTCTCATTTTTAACAAAAATACCTTCCTACCTATCTTTAGCACCCAACCTAACCTACTTATAGCACCTGATTACTGACAAAATAGCCGCCAGGACAAGCTAGCAAATACACATACACTCAAGGTACATACCTACACTACTTTATACCATACATTTTATCCTTGCGAAAATAAATGAGTTCTAGCGACAGTGGGATCTTGAACCATTATTGGATAGAACTCGTCGTCATCAGTGGACAATTCAATGATACCAGGATCGGTGGAGACAAACCTGCTTGTAGGTAATATGGGTGTATCCCCACCATGCTCTCACCAGCCCACAACCTCACCTGCTAGCCGGTACACTTGCTGATTAATATATGAGGCTTTGGAGCAGGCTTTTCTCACGTCGTTTGAGGCGTCAGACGGCAGTTTCTCCTATAAAAACCGTGTAAGTCAAATCAAAAGGAGTAAGCGGGCTCCGGGCTTGAAAGTTGAAAGCCTTGATAGCCCCTGGTGTTGCACACGTCCATAGACCACGGTAACCGCTTCCTATCAGGTGGGCCGTGAGCTTGTCTGCCACCTGAGTGGTATAAAAAAAACAAAGAATTAGCTTGTAATATGGGTTCTAGAATGAGAATAAAGATACTTAAATTCGTTTTTTTTTGTGAATACATACTACATAACCTTTTAGTAGGCACAAAGGTACCTATAATAGGAACCTTAATTTTAGGCTTGAACTTATTACAAAGCTATAATCAGATTCTAAATTCATCTGTAATAGGTACTGTCACACATACTTGTAATACAAGACAAATTAACTTCATCAGAAACTTTCTTTGTTTAATGAAAGTAAACTTCCATTCCTAATTACTTTCAAGTTTTTTCTGGAGAGCTGTGGACGAATTTCTTTTATCAAACATAATTAAAACCGATTTTTATGATAATTAAAGTTGTTTATTTGTAACCGACTTCAAAGAAGGAGGTTCTCATTTCAATGCCTATAAATACTTCTATACTAATATTTTAATAATAATAAATAAATATTCGACGACACAACGCTTTCTAGATCCAAAGTAAGCATAGTTTAACTAGCTTGTGTTATGGGTTCCAGAATGCGGATAAACACACTGTTATATGATTATTTTTTTGTATATACATACATATTATATATAGAAACAACCAATGCAAGTAGACATATTCATGCATACAAATATTTGTAATAGAAGTATCGATCAAAGGCAAACAATGTCCGTTTCAAATAAATTGCCTAATAATTTCAAAGGAAAGGAAAAACTCGAAGGCAAAGATTACACTATCGGTAAGAAAACAAAAAATATTTCCAAGATACACTACAGCGCATCACCGGTGGAACACAAAGTTATTTTCGCTTAGGACAAAACTCAGGCTCGCAGGTCTGATTTGCACGTGGTACTTGCTGTATCGTACTTATCACATAACACGAGTATCCTATTTTCAACAGGCCATTAGTAATGTGGGTCACATATTCCGTACGAACCTGCAACCAATGGATCAAAAGTTTGATGACTGAGCTACCATATAGTATCTTCGTATGCTTTTCTTTGTACTGTGTCTCTGCATACATATTATTATAACAGCTAGAACACAAACATGAAATACAAAACACGGATAACATTTATCTGCCATGGTAATTTAGTTAGCAGAAAGGCGGTTTCGACAAATATGGCACATATTTTTAATTTTTTATTTTTTGCGTTTGGAAAAAACTATGACTACGATCTATGTGATTTTTGGAAGTATATAGCTTCTAAAAATAAAATTTTAAGCACCATATTTCTGGAACTGCCTTTATTGATTTACTGCTATCTCTATTACCACGCCAGCTATGTTTCTAAAGTAATCAAATAATATGTTAAAAAAGAATATCATAAGATTATAAGATACTAGCGACCCGCCCCGGCTTCGCACGGGTGCAATGGATGTTATTATACATATAAACCGTCCTCTTCAATCACTATCTATTAAAAAAAACCGCATCAAAATCCGTTGCGTAGTTTTGAAGATTTAATCATACATAGGGATATAGGGACATAGGGACAGAGAAAGCGACTTTGTTTTATACTATGTAGTGATTATAAGGTGGCTTCAGTGCGCATTGCGTTCCGCCTAAAAAGAATATATGGCGGATTCATGTCCTGTCGTGAATGCTTACTTCTTCCGATTTAAAATTTTTACCTCAAAACCTTAAATTGATTCTCAAAATGTCAAAGTTAAAACCCCGTAAAAACTCGAACATTCAGAGAAAAAAATCTGCTGTATTGAGAATCACCTCTTTTTAAAAGTCAGTTAAAATATAATAATGATGTTAAAATAATATTCGTTCTTTTCTTGTTGCAGGTCATCAATACACTAAACCGGAGGAACTGTTTTAGTGCTAAGTTTAATTTCAACAAAGAAATTAAAAGTGAATGTGTAACAAAGTGTTGGTTAAGTGTAGAAGTGAAGTGTCCGCTCTCTTGTCATGTGACGCACTAAAATGCTCAAGATACAAATGTTAGAATCCATCGTCAGTAATGATGCTGATGAAAACCAGGAGCAGCAGCAGCACGGGTAAGTTCGATAAATAAATAATAATTGACGAGTCATCCGTCCGTCTCGATGCGATTGTGACGACACGCAAACGAAAGAATTTAATGCTTTGTGTTGGACTCAGCGGAGGCGACTCAGACGTTGGAGGTCGCTCAATGACCTCCGTCCTCCATGAGCCTAGGTCTGGGGGTAGCAGGTGAAGCAGCCTGTCAGCCGAGCAGAAGCAGAAGACAGGGATACGTGGTTCCTAAACCCGAGGGGGCCATCTCTAAACTGGAGATGGCCCTGAGTCAGTCGTGGTGCGAGGGAAATGCCTTAAGGACCTTACACCATATCTGAAGACCGAAGAGGGGTTGACTCCGACATAACCTCCCCCGCTGGCCGGCGGGGAGGGTATTCGAGGGGATTTTTGCAAGGAATAAAAGTGTTTGTCTCAAAGATGCAATATTGAGTTCAACACTTTTTAAATAACTCATAGGTTCATCGAAGGCAGACACTACATCCCGCAATCTCATTCTGTCCTTACTCACTTTACATAATAAATAAATATTCTACAAAATTCTAGATAGCGCTGTCTCTAGACCAAAAGTAAGTATAGCTTAACTAGCCTGTGTTATGGGTTCTAGAATGCGGATAAATAGTTTTTTTTTAATACATACGTGCCCTATCATACATAGAAACACCCTGACCAATGCAAATAGACATTCATGAATTGCACTTTATTTGCACTGAGCGGGAATCGTACCCTCAACCTCTGACGGCAACTTAGCAGTAGAACGCTCTACCGCCAAGTCAAGGAGGTCGTTAAAAAAATCATAAAAGCAATTATCCCCGATCCTTGACAGTTACCTAGGTAGGTACCTATTTTCTGTAGTATCGATCTTCGACGGAATATCCGCCGTCATGGCGCCGATATAATTTTACAAATAACTTTTTATTGGGACATCACAGATCGTTGTTTTTCGCCCCAGTGCGACAGATTGGAACAAGACAAACAAATTAATGTAATCTTTCCGTAAGTGCCTGAAACCTTATATTAATAATTTTGCTTGCAAAATATGGTGTTTCAAAGATTAAAATAAACAAACTTAACTTTGAAATTTCGGACGGGTGCTGCTGGCAGTGTTTAATATTCGATACTTATATTAAAAATATTGTGTTTATTGGGAATCTACTTATTTAGATTATTAAAATAATTACAATAAACAAAACATGATTTATTTATTAAACTCGTCCCCTGAGATTACAAAATTCTTAGGTTTACTTACATTGATTATTTTTTTATTTATTTCAATATTAAGTTCGTTTGTAAAGTTAGTGTTCAGCATCTTTTGAGAGCGACTGTACTTACGTGTTTCTTTTTTACCGACTCCAATGTACTCAAATGGAAACCCTCCTCTTGCATAATTCAGTAACATTCTATAACCTCTTCAAGTTAAACAACCTATTCAAGGCAAGGAGTAAGTTCAAAGCAATAATTCAGCAAGCTGGGATCTGAACTTATGACCCGTTAATCGTAAGTCAACATCCTTACCCAATGGACTGTTATTGGTGCGGATTCAATTCGACTTAAAAGGAATGTTTTATTAGTTATACGCGCAGATAGGACGGAAACAATTTAAGGTGTTTACCTATACGGTCTGAATCTAGTATAAGGATGCTCCCACACCGGTATTTTACGACAGTTAAAAACAGTGTCAAACACCCCCTACTGCCCCTACATGTATGTTTTTAAATTCAATGAAATTTTAAAGCAATTAGTAGGCTAACTTTTCCAATAGATTTAGTTCGGAATTGGAAAAATTACCAAACAATTGCTTTAAAATTTAATTTAATTAATGTGGCGAAGTAATCTAAAAACAATGTTTAAAAATGATTGTAACATCATTCATTGTTTCTGTAAGTTCGTAAGAATTACGGTAGATGGCTCCAGCGTCACCCCAAAACGCATAATATAACGGAAAATTTCGAAACTTTAGTACGTGTTTAGGTAGCTCAGTGGGTCAGAGTATTCCTGGACTGATCACGGGTTCAAGTCCCGTCCTGGATGTTCACTTTTTCCATACTAAATCTATGGTTTTAAATGTTGACAAACATTTGTGAACAATGGTGTGGAAGCACCCCTATAACTAATATTAATTGATATAAAATAAATGGTAGGTACTAAGTGAAATTGGCAGCAAATTACCACAGAACAATGTCATCATCACCCTCATGACGATTTCCCAGTTGCGTTCAAAGTTGGCAATTTGGAGCGCCAGTTCGATTGGTATATCGGCTTTTCCAGTAGCGACTGCCTTTTGATCTCTCAACACTGAGAGGAAAGCGTGTGCCAGAGCCTCGTCCGTTGTTTAGCAGGTGCACCGACTTGCAGGTGAGGTCACCTTTGGCCTCAAGGATATTGGTAGGGCCCTACACTGTGTACACCTCACCATCCACTGCCTCTGCATACCCTCTGCGTACCCTGTACATAAGTAGGTGTAATAATATAGTCAATAGGTAGGTACTGAACAGTTGTTTTTTGTCTACCTACCCACCCTGTTTACTTACTATGCAATGAGCTTACAAGCGTTGCCATAAAAACATCTATGGCAGTCGTAACGGGTAGTTGGAGCCCTGAAAATACCGACCAATGGTCTACCTACAGAATTTTGATATCGCCAATGGGTTATCGAGGTCTGACGGCAGTCGCTTCACGGAAAATATCGAAGTTCAGCCGCTTCGTAGTTACACTGAAAAGGCTCAGAGGATGACAAGCTTGCAAGCGTTGTATTGTAAACCCATTTTAATAAGTTTAATTTGTTTACGCAAATATGATCACGTATCCGAATTTCGTAATAAACTCAAGTGGCTCCCAATTCGCCTTCGTCGGAATACTCATATACTTTCTTTATTATACAGCATATTGTTTAATCCTTGTACACCGTTTTATCTCAAAGAACGGTTCAAGTTCCTTCGTGACACACATTCAAGATTTCTGAGGTCATCGGAAAATTTGAGACTGGAAATGCCAATGCATTCTTCAAGATTCTTTGATCAATCTTTTACTATTCAGGCAGTTCGCCTGTGAAATGAACTGCCACTACATATAAAGAGAGCACAGTCATTGGTGTCTTTCAAAAATATGTTAAAAGATCACTATTTGTCCATCTCCCGTTAGGTGACTATATAGTTGGTATAGGTATATGTAAATATTTTTTGTATTATATATATTGGTATACACTTATAATGTAATATATTGTGTATATGCTTAAAATACGACTGATTTATATGTAATTTTTGTTTATTTATCTAATATATGTATAATTTCTTTTTCTTCTTTTTCATTGTTAATTGTACACTGCCCTTATCCATCTCTTTTGATTTCTATCCATCCAAAGGTTGCCTGGAAGAGATCGCTGTTAGCGATAAGGCCGCCCATTGTATATTTATTAACTTAAGTCGAGTATTATTTATTTATTACTACTTTTATGGTGTACAATAAATAATATTTTATCTTTTATCTTTTTATCTTAATAAGACCTCAATATCGTATACCGTTATGTATGGGTTTTTATGAGGTTCCCTCAATCATACTGATCGTTTGCAAAGCTTACTGCTATTAATCCTCTACATACCTATATCCTGTCTACATGTCCAATACATAGCTCTTTTTTTATAGTAAGCCACAGTAAGGTAAAAATAGTCATGCAAATGCATAAATGAAAATAGTGAAACATTGATCCGAGACCATACTTCTTCGCGGTCAGTTCCTCCAAATAACCCAAGATAAAAGTAAGTCCTACCTACAAAGGTGGCATCATAATTCGAGTCTTCCGCTTCATACATTCTGCTCGACCTCGCCTTAACAGCACGAAGGGACATTGAACATTGTTTGCGCTCGTAAAACTAAATGAAAACAGAGAATTGTGGCATGGCGTCGACGCGCGACGCGACGTTGGATGAGGCTTGGCGCCCGCTCACGACAACAACAAATTCTAACATGTTTTATGTCGGATCACGCGTGGGATAACTTGCTGGCTAAGATATATTTATCCCTTAGCTATAACAGCCGTGTCACGTGTTTGTAGTATTGTTTGACCGCGTGGCTTAAACATGAAAGTCTCACGCTGGTGGGGGTTCTCAGGATTGCTGTAACTACCTATTGGAAAAAAAGGAAAGGGAATATTAGACGTACCAACAGTCGTGCTTCTGACTTACTTACCTCACCTGCAAGCCAGTTCACCTACTGATTGACGGACTAGGCTCTGGCTCAGGCTTTTCTCTCGGGGCTGGGTGGGCAGTCGGAAGTCGCTCCAAATAACAACCGTATAAGCCAAACCAAAAGGAAGAGTATGCGGACCCCAGGCTCCGAGATGAAAGCCTCGGATACAGCCGAAAACAACGCTAAGATGATGACCTCCTACACCAGGTCCTTAAGGCGGGGTGCGAAAAACATCCGATCAAACAGAACAACAGTGTAGTAAAAAGCGGCCAAGTGCGAGTCGGACTCGCCCATGAAGGGTTCCGTAGCAGCAAGTAACATAATAATGCTTTTTTTTTTTATTTTATATTTGAGTTGATTGAATGAAAGGTAAATTGTGGTTTACGATTTATGACGTATTAAAAAAAAACTACTTACTCGTTCCAAACAATTTTCGGTGGAAGTTTACATGGTAATGTACATAATATATTTTTTTTAGTTTTATCATTCTCTTCGTTTAGAAGTTACGGGGGGGGGCACACATTTTACCATTTTGGAAGTGTCTCTCGCGCAAACTATTCAGTTTAGAGAAAAATTATATTAGAAACCTCAATATCATCTTTGGGAGTCCCCAAAATTTATTGTTTTTTTTTTTCTATTTTTGTGTGAAAATCATAATGCGGTTCACAGAATACATCTAATTACCAAGTTTCAACAACAGCATAGTTCTTATAGTTTCGGAAAAAAGTGGTTGTGACATACGGACGGACAGATAGACAGACATGACGAATCTATAAGGGTTCCGTTTTTTACCATTTGGAAACGGAACCCTAAAAAGCTTCAAACTGACGTTCGATTAAACTCCAATGAGGAAATTGGAGGGCGGCCATAGTAGGTACCTAATTCTCCTAAACTAAATAAGATAAACCCATCGAGTTTGGGCTTAAGAATTTGTTGTTTTTTTACGGCCACTGACATGAACTGAACATAAAAATGTTTGTTTTCTAAAGATTTAGATCGGAAAAAAGATTTAGATCAGAAAAAGAGAACATCTAGGACGGGACTTGAACCCGCGACCAGTCCCTTACATGCAAAGTAAGCATACGAAATGCTTAAAAATTTAATTGAGTGTTTGTTTTGTCAACAATTCAATTGCTTTTGTTCATGCGCAAGAATGATTCGATAATGTGTCAGAAATCGTTCCAGACTGCGTGTAAAGGAAAATTACTGTACCTACGAAGGCGATTTAATGTTTACGTTCGGTTGGATGCCCCATGAATCCGACCGAAAAATGTATCATAGGTAGGTTTACGTACTGCATCTTGTAACGAATATATTTATGTGAGAATGAGTTTAATGTGTTTTCGTATTAATCTACCGAATGACTGATCTGATGACCGCGGTGAGCCTACTACTGTTAATCGGGCCCTTTCTATAGTCTCTCTGCTGCTACTGAAAATTTTAAGAAGAAACCCAATATGCTATGTGCGACCCGAGAAATTTTTGATTATGTAAATAAATACAAACAAAAAGTGGTGTCAAATTGTATAATCAGTGGGGTCGTCCAACACAAGGAATATAATATATAATGAATAATAATCGTCGGGCTATCGCTCAGCAAGAGTACCGCTTGGATTGGCACTCCGGTGATACCTGTTACTACAATACCTGTGCGCATATACTTAAGCAGGTAGTATAGTAATAAAGCCTCTCCTATGTGCCGCACTGCCGCGGTACGGGGGATAGGTTGGTCAGATCCCCTGGCTGACTTCCTGAGTATACACGGACACCAGTTAAAAGTTCAAATAGTCTGCATATATATGATCTTGTTGTGAAAATATTTTAATATCGCGATTTAGAAACAGACAGAAATGGAATTATTTTTAGGGTAGATAGAAATTTTATGTTACATTTTATTACTGTATTGTTCAAGTTGTATTTATCTAACTTTTGGAATGAACCGTTATTACTTGAATAATAATAAAGGGAACAGTAGATTTAAAGCGTTAAATAATGATTTAGTATTCATGATTTGTAAGTTTACAATGAGTAGATACATTAAAGTAGTACTGAAAGAGAAAAGTAGGAAGTAGGTGTGTGTATTGTTGGGGTGCGACTGGTTGGATCACCTCCAAGTTTGGTGCACCCTGGGCAACGTGGGCGATGACGCATCATTGACTGCTCCCCTGGAGTAGCTGGCGTCAACGTCAACGGCCTAGAGTCTGACCAACCGGCCCTTTTCAGGGGCAGCTGACCCCATTGCACGAGGGGGTCGGGGTATGGCGGGCCACCCCCCCCCGCCGGCCAGCGGGGGCGGTTATGTCGGGCTTGAACCGACTAAAACCGCACGCCGTCTCGGGTCTGCAGACGACGGGGTGTAAGGTTGCCCATAGAGCATATCCCTCGCACCCCGACTGACCCTGGGCCATCTCCGGTTTCGAGATGGCCCCCTCGGGTTTGGGAACCACGGTGTCCCCGTCTTGCCCCGGTTTGGGGGAGGGGCGCTAGTCACCCCACCGTCCCGGCCTGCTTCTGCTGGGGTGACAGGCGGCCTCACCTGCCACCCCCAGACCTGCGCTCATGGAGGACGGAGGTCGTTAAGCGACCTCCGGCGCCTGAGTCGCCTGCGACGCGCGGCGAGCATGTTGCGCGCTCGGCGGGCCGGGAGAGTTCTGAACCTCTCCCGGGCGCACTCCGCCATCTCCTTCGCGAGCATCACATGCTCGCAGAAGGAGGTGGCGGCGGCCCACGCGCTCGCGCTCCGCACCATTGCCGCAATCAGGCTGCCGAGCGAGAGGACTCCCACCCCGATGGCTGCCACGAGGTCACGCCTAGGCACCTCCCACGCCGGGCAGTCCGCCAGCGTGTGCAGCCCTGAGGCTTCGCTCGCGTCACAGTGATGACACTCAGGCGTTGGCTCCTTCCTGATCCGATGCAGGTGGTCCCCGAAGAACCCCTTCCCGGAGATCACCTGCGTCAGTCGGTACGAGAGGCTTCCGTGTCGCCTCTCTAGCCAATCCTCCATGATGGGCCTTACCGCCGCTATTGCGGCGTGCCCTACATACGATACCTATAACACAACATAAAATAATTTTCAAATATTTAGTCTGTCTGCTGTTTGTTTTTCTGTCTTCATAATGATGATGTATGTGTGTTCCGGGTTATCTGCGAAGTGGATTGGCTGATTTTAACAGTATATAAGGGTTTCGCGCAAAAATTATTAAACCCAGATCGAAGTAACCACAACGTATGAAAATTATCAAATAAATAATATGAGCCAATGTTCCACTTATTCACCTCCTGGCTAATCATCGTGACGTGATCGGTGGTGGTGAAAACATATTATTTAATGCAAGCCTCCGTCAAAGTTACACTCGATCGCATTCAATCTTCAAACCACGAACGACTCATTGTAACTGGCACGCTCCATCCATTCACACAATTAAGTCGATTGTACACGATCGGTATTTAACTCCCACTTACACAACGGTGTGCCATCGATATGCCGTTTGGTGCACCGAGTGTGAAATACGGTACTAGAAAAAGCGATCATGTGTACATAACTTAATTGATATTTTAGAAATCAATCGCATGCTTCGAAATTCAACGATTGGGTAACGGTTAAGGCGTGTCATCGTCATTATCATCGTGAATTCCGGTTGCAACCCAAAGCTTGTGTTTTGGAGATCGGGATTTGGAGTCCATTCTCCTCTTTTTCTTGATTTAACTTATCTTAACTTATGCGGGAATGACTGCATCTAACCCCCCAATCCAGAGATGAATCGCTTCATCCGTTAATCAGTGAGTTGGGTTGTCAGACGGCAGTCGCTCCCATAAAAGATGTATAAGCCAAACCAACAGGAGAAGGAGTAGGCGCTCTCCAGGATCGGAGTTGAGAGCCTCGGATGCTCTCACTATGCTGTTCCAATAAAATATTGAAATTAGATTAAGTAAACATGTTTGTAAATAGACCAACAAAAAGACAGCCTGCGAGTTTCTTGCCGGAGTCTTCTCAGGACAGAGGCATTTCGAACCAGTGGTCCATTTGCTCAAAATTAGTCTTTTTTTGACATTTAGTAAGTGCCGTTATAATGCCCTTTGCGGATTGTAGTTATTTTTTTTGTGTTTTTTTTTGCGCGGTAAACTAATTATTTTCCTAAAATTACAGTAACCTATGTTACGCCTGTAACATTAGTCTTCTCTTCATCAGAGCGCCAATACCACATTCAAAGCTCTACTGCGCTACTCTTTTTTTTTATATATTCGTACCGTCAAATGACTGCACCCCGCTGGATGGTGAGAAGCTAGGTTGAAGTCCAGAAGATATGGGCCACCATCCCAGATGCTGACGATCCTAAAATGGTAGCCCCTACCTTGACGGCTTCAAAAGATGCTTTTTCACGCCCCGCTTGAAGAACCCGGGATTCTTTTGCCATCAATGGTTTATCTTGGCTTTTACGGGAGCCAGTTGCTCTCAAACCCCCGCCTAGAGGAAAGCCTTCGCCAGAATCCTATTCGTCTGTACCAGCTCGCAGATGAGTTTGGCTTGTTGTTTGGTTTAAATCATCACTATACAAAATTTAGTCCATATTACCCCGCTATGTAAGCTTGAACCGACCACAGTAATCCCAGATTAGGAAATAACTGAGAATCCGGGCTTATGACCCATTAAATAACCTGTTATAACGTTAAATAACAGTTTGCGCTGAACGCGTGAGTAACAACATTTTCCACAGAGTAAATAGAGGTAAGTAAATCTGTTTTCTAATGGTGAGATACGAAAATACAACCGCACGCTCTTGATGAAACTGTAGCGACGTTTGATTTTCTAATTTATAAAGTCGAATTGTTCTTGTGTAAGTGATATTTATTTTAGTCTCACGAGTCTTTATGCTAACTGAATTAACTAGAAATTGACAATTGAATGATATACCTTCAGAGCGCTATAGGGATTTTTGAGTTTCGGGGTGCGAGGGATAATTTTTTTTGACTTTGACTTTGACTTTGCCTTTGGCTGAGCAGCGGGGGGGGGTGTACCCGGGGGGATAAGTATCTGCCTACATAATAATATACCTGTAATTTATTAGTTCTCCTTGCTCCTCGCACCCCGACTGACCCTGGGCCATCTCCGGTTTCGAGATGTCCCCCTGTATACTATAACATTATAAAACTGAAGAGTATTTTTTTGTTTGGTTGAACGCACTTATTTCAGGAACTACTGGTTCGAATTGACAAAAATATTTTTGTGTTGATTAGTGTGTCGATAAATGCGAGGAAGGTTATATATTATCAAGCTCCGGAGAGCGTAACAGTAATCGTAAATTACAATTAATTAAATTACATCATTCGGAGGCTTTATTTGTGTTTACAACGAAACATCCTTTAGATACCTTGTACGACGACACCCATGGGAAGACAAGGAGGATAGATTGGACCTTGTGTTCTACTTCGCCCATAACTATGGGAACGCCATAATATTTTATCAACTGGATATCTGATATTGTCGGAATTTTACGCGAATGTCACACATTGAAATAAAACTATTTTTAACGGATTCTATCGCGATTTATTTGATGTTATTTTATATTTTACAATGATACATTCTCCCCGTTACCATTGCTGCTGAAAAGCAACCGAAACGTCGGGATCAATGTAAAATATAAAATAACATCAAATAAATCGCGATAGAATCCGTTAAAAATACTTTTATTTCAACTAGACATCTACTACGATTGAATTCATGTCCTTGACACATCTCATTCATATAATTATTGCTAACCAAAAACAGTTAAGAAACTCTTCACATAAAATAATTAACGACCACACAACCAATGGTCATTGCATATAGCTTTTCGCCGCTGCCTACGCTCACGTTTATGTAGATTCTGTCAAATCATTTTTCTATTCTTAAGAAACAGTACATACTTTTTTGAGATGAAATATATGTCCTTTTCTGTACTGACAACGTGTAGGTATTCAACATGAAGATTGGTTGAATAGTTAAAGCGCGAAAGCCTAACAAACAAACAATTATATTTATAATAATAGCAGTTACCGGCAGCTCCGCCTCGAAACCAAATGCGACGAAGTAATCCAGAAGAAATAAAATTCGACTATCATACATAAAATATCATCAAAGACACGAACAACAAAGTCTCAAGTCTCTTCTCAAACCATTTCAAACGGAACAAATGCAAACATTACCTTCTCAGGCGTTACCAGGAAAACATAAATAAAACGATTGATCGGTAATATTTACTTATTTACAATTTGGATTCATCCCATCTCAATACAAGCGCAGTTCAGACTGGATAGACCGTTTGTGGCAAATTGTTCGCTAAATAATTTTCAACAACATTATTTTCAAAGTTATACTCAATAGTTTATAAGTCAGCATTTTGATGTTACAAACTGCATATGCACAGATTTATTCAAATCACGTGATCAGCTGCGGATATGACAAGATTGAATTATATTATTTATAATTATTTAATTCGCCAAAATACGCTACCAGACAAAGCGTTTTCATTAATAGCACACACATGCGAACAATCGTCACCACAGTGTTCCTGTTCCAAACTCACAAGAGCTAGCGAGGTAAAGTATCTGGGTGTGAGAATTGATTCGGGACTACGGTGGGATAAACAAATCGATGTTGTCGCCAACCGTTCCATGAGACTCATCCCCATTTTTAAGTCTCTTAGGTACTCTGCTAATCCTGATACCTTAAGAATGATTTTTCATGCCCTATGCCAATCGGTTATTGGGTATTGCATTCCTGTATGGGGAGGAGCTGCTAAAACCAAGCTTCTTAGAGTTGAGAGAGCACAAAGAGCCGTACTCAAAGTTATGACACGGAAACCCTTCCGGTACGCTACCTCTCAGTTGTATCTGGACTGTAAGGTTCTAACTGTCCGACAGCTCTATGTGCTCCATGCAACACTTAGAAGGCACGCGAGTGTTCCCCGTTCCAATCCCAACAAACGCAGAAACTCAACACCAAGCCTCTCCATATGCACACGACACAAAACTTCCTTCGCCAGACATCAATTTTTAAAAATTTATTATTATTATTAAAAATTACACAAAATACTAAACATAGTTGACTTAAATAAAAATGAACTTAAATCTAAAGTTACTGAATGGCTTCTTCAGCAGGATTACTTGAAGACAGAATCACTCCTTACATACATCGCCTAACATAACATCTCACTCAATGCTTTCCAACACAACAACCTTTTGCAAACGCACACCAAACACACAAACACTCACACTCAAACACACACACACACACACACACACACACATTTACCCACCCCTCATACACACACAAAACTACTGGTAGAATTTATGTAAAGTGCAGTGGTAGAACGACACAGTCTACAACTTGCAAACTTACTTTTGAAGTCATTTTATAGCCGAACACTGTCCCTTAAGATACAGGCTATCCTAGTTTAAGGGACAGGGTTAAACTTAATATAATGTCCACAGATCCAAGTTTGTATCTCTATAATATTTATTTCTACCAAGCTATTGTTTATCAAACATGTGCAAAATCTTGTAGAATCATTGTCAAAACTCTGTACTTTTTGGCACATTTTTTTTTATTTATATTATCGACGTCTTCTCAGATAGCTTTTTGTTAAGAAAGATTTTGAAGTTTCTTCTAAATCGCGTGACTTTAAATGTATTCGTATTTCCAAACGTAGCAGATATTGCTCTTGACTGGTAGTACGACTACCTTACCTATTTTAAGATAATATACTTTACTGATCTTTAACCACATTCAACGTAATCAAATACCAAGACGCGGTAGATTAAATCAGCTTTAGCAAACTTCTTGCCATCTGCGAAAACGACAAATCACTGTTCGTTCCTTCCGAAACGTCCTTGACCTAGTTGCATTCCCATTGCCTGAACTAAAGTACGTACTTACTCTTATTACGATTCGTTCAATTCAGTTCTGATGCGTTCTACAATAGCTGTAGGCAAACAGTATGAACTTGAACACAAATATACTTGTCTACAGCAAATCATTACGAGACTGTGAACACAATCTTAATTTTAGTTTCGCTGTCGTAGCAGCTTATAACGAACAATTTTTTTTTATTGATGCGATGTTGCTATCAATTTGCTATAACAGCTATCTGATGGATTTCTAAATATTTCTAATACCAAAAAACCTTTTTTTTAATCACATCAGTTATTGTAGTAGCCTTGAACATAAGATTAATTGAATCCAAATTCACTAGATGGTGCTGTAGTTCAGCACACCTATAATACATAATTTATGAATAAAACATATCACAAAACCTTAATTGTTTCTTACTTCCTTTATATTATATTGCATTTGTTAGAAAATGTACAAAAGGAATTGCAGATATTGCCCTTGGGTAACATCGTTTGATTCTGCGAATTGACGTAAAACGAATTCTTACTTTGAGGACCATTTTACGAATTTCCATACAAAACTGTCAACCACAAGCGCACTTGAATTGAGCGTTGTTCATAATTACGATTGATCAATGTGTGACCATTTTACGATTTTCAGTATGGACCCATATTTGTTTTCCTAATACGATTCCAATTAAATGGCCTTTTTAGACCGGTAGATGCCGTAGATGTTTATATGCCAACCGGGACCGACGGCTTAACGTGCTCTCCGAGGTACGTAGGGGTCTCAATGTGTCAGAAGAATGGTCACCCATCCTAAGACTGCCTGGTTTGTGTTGCTTAAACTTATAAATGGTTTCTAGTAATGTAAGTAATGTAAGCAGTAATGTTAGATAGTCTTAATACTGTTTATTCGAGATCGCCGGGGCGATATACCCATATTACAATTTATTTCACATTGACTGCTGAGACGAGGTCTCGCGTTCGATCCCAGGTTTTACCATTGCACACACCAATGACTTTTCGATGCTTTTCGAAGTTATGTGTGTATTTACCGCAGGTTTATAAGTGCCCGGTTAATGGCAATAGGCTCGCCACCTATTACATTGGGACCTAAACATAAACTGGCGAAATGTGGGTGCTAGCACCTCTGCCTACCCCTTCGGGGATATAGGCGTGAGTTTATGTTATGTTATGTTATGTAAATAACAGTACAAGTTTTATGGCATAGCAGCATTCCTTTAAACCACGAAGGTTTGTATCGTATGCTGTAGGTACTTAAATCTAGATTGACAGGATTTCATTATTTATATAATAAATAAATAAATAAATAATAAATATTCTACGACATTTTACACAGCGCTTTCAAGACCCAAAGTAAGCATAGTTTAACTAGCTTGTGTTATAGGTTCCAGAATGCGGATAAACATGCATATATACTTTTTTTTTGTAAATACATACATAAACACCCAGACCAATGCAAATACACATATTCATGCAAACAAATATTTGCACTGAGCGGGAATCGAACCCGCGCCCCCTGTCGTAGCAGTCGAATGCACTACCACTACGCCACAGAGGCCGTCATCTGATGATGATGATCTTAACTTATATTTAATATTAGTAGGCGTAATATTATCTCGCACAATTGAGGGTAATCTATTTATGTATCTGGGAACCAGGTAGTTAGTTGTTCGCTCACCGTATATGTTGTTTGTGGCGGCCCGGCTAGTTTCTCACAGCTGATTCCTAGCCTTCTAGGAATCAGCTGTGAGAAACTAGCCCTTGGCCGCTTACTACACATACAGCGTGTTCCTGTTGTTTCTTAAATCTGCTTTTAAAGAAGTTTTCCTTGATTAATGTATATTGAAATTGTGTTTGAATTGGAAGAGTTAAGCTATGCTTACTTTGAGTCGTGATATGCCATTGTCCGAATATAATTATTACCTACTAAACCAACACTACTTTTTGACCTCGCAACACCTAGAGGAAAGCTAGCGCCAGACCCTAGTGCGTTAATCAGCATGGGGTATGCCCGCGGTACCGGTAGTTTGTTAAAAAGGTTACCCCGTTCTTTTTTAGTAATATTTATGTATGTGCCCTTGGAGGAACTGTATATCATCCTCATCATCATCATATCAGCCGTATGAAGTCCACTGCTAAACATAGGCCTCCGCCATTGACTTCCATTTTGACCGGTCCGTAGCGGCCTGCATCCACCGAGTCCCTGCGCTCTTTACCAGGTCTTCCGTCCAGGTAAATGTATATACCCTTTGAGTATTAAACATAGGAGATACCTTGCGCGCGCATCCCTCTATCGCCAAAGTACCTGGTACATCATAATTTGGTCGTGTCGGCATAGTAGTTTGGTCGTGTTGGTATACGCAATTTCTATTCATAAGTGTGCGTAATAACCTCATAATAATGTTGTTGTGTACTATACGTGTTTGTACCTTCTCTTCATGCTGCGGGCAGTGTTGGCATCTCCAGTGTTAATTAGTCAAAGGTCCGAGACAACAAAAACAAAGCCGCAATGCATTGTTTTGTCCTCCAAATAAGGTAAAGTGACATTGCTGAGAGCAGTCATTGTCTTGGCTTTATTATGCATAGGATGAGAACTTCTAGTAGTGATGCCGACTTCTCTTATGAATACAATTGATTAGAGCAAGGTTTCTCAAACTTATAACTCTACGTACCCCTATGCGACTTACAAGATATGGGTCGCCATAAGCGGACCCAATTTAAGAAAAATGCCGGCGTCGTGTCAATTTTGTAGCATACCCTCTATGATTATATGGCATACCCTAAGGGATACGCATACTTACCGCACTTTTGAGAAACCTTGGATTAGACCAGCATTTGGTATTTGACTTGAATTTGATAGTGATGGTTCTGGGGCCCCATCAAGATCTTCGGAATCCACTCACCTGCAATCCGATACACGTGCTGATTGACGGACAAGGCTCTGGCACAAGCTCTCCTCTAGGGGTTGGGAGGTCAGACGGCAGTCGCTTCCATAAAAGCCGTATAAATAAACCAAATTAAAAGAACCAGAACAAGTAAGCGGACGGGAGAATACATCGGGGATCTACATACATCGGGTATCAATATTGGTTCTAAAATGATTATGGCCCCCGTAAAGGTGAACATACTGCTAACATTCGGGAGTAGATATAGGAGGTTCGAACTCACAATCAAGCTCCATTAAAAATAGCTCCTTTTGTTTTATTAGTTTATCTACACAGTTTTTCCACTCTCACTAAAAAAGCTTCATTACAACACAACAGAATACGCAGTTAGTTTTCCAATTATAACACGGACGTGGGCACAGGTGGACAAACATATCGTATTTTCTTTTCTTTCAAGTTTCGAGGCCTCCTGGGTATACCTTAGTGAAATTACACGTTAATCCTACACAGTATTTATATATATGTGCTTTTGTAAACCGTACGTGAGTTGTTTTTTGGTAAAAAAAGTAGTAAAGATACGTATACAAGATGTAATAAAGCGTAGGGCGGATCCTATGCCACCTTGCGAGCTGCCATACAGTAAGCTGTTAACATCGTGCACTGCGGTTCCGGCGGTCCACAATTTTGAAGCTCAGAGTGTGGTATACGTCATCTTAGTGTAACGCGTAATGTATTTTAGTATGGAAGTGAAGTGGTGAAAAAGAGGTAAGGCGATAAGGATATATGTACTTATAAATCTTACTTAGAACAAGAAACTTTAGGTTTTTTGACTAGACAAGATATACAATATGTAACAAAACTAGTGTCCGATCTGTGAAGGTATCAATATTGGTTCTGTTAATGTAAACTTATTGGAAAATAAGTTTTAAAAAAATTACCCCACAAAAACTGCAATACAATTTGCCACTATGTGAACATACTACATATCTAAAAATAAAAATAACAAAAAAAACACAAGAGGGCACGGTGGTGCAGCCAGCGGGAGGCGATGTTGTGGGCCGCCGCTAAATATTATTGGATATCTACTATATGGTGTTGTCACATTTTTTGATTTTGGGAAGATATTGGTTAGTTATGTTCTAGGAAATGACATTTAAAATTCCAATAATACATTTATTTTCATTAATATATTATTTTTAATTTCATAAATGTTTATATATGTAAGATACCTATATGTCCCTAATTGATCGAAAAGAAACTAGTTGTCGATCAATAAGGGTTGTGTTACAGACTGTATTCAAATACCGAAAAATACATTTCGATAGTTAAAATGTACATTATGCATATCTAAAGAGGATTTAGAGTTTAACCATAGAGCCATTTTAATGTGATCATATACATATATACGAAGTATTTCCACCGTATAGTACACTAAACTGGTTGTACCTACCCCCACTATCATGTGCCACCTGAACCTACCTATGTGTGTGAGAATGGTTGACTAGTTTCGCTTTGTAAATTTTACAATCCTGATCTGCAATCAATTTTGAGTGTTTGAGACCGACCTTCGGGACCAAACCAACCTCATCTGCAAATCGGTACACCTGCTGATTGACGGTCGAGGCTCTGGCGCAGGCTTTCCCCTCGGGGTTGGGTGGTCAGATGGCAGTCACTTCCATAAAAGCCATATAAAATAAATCCCAAGAAGGAGTAGGTAAGTGTACCCGGCTCCGATGTGAAACCTTCGAATACAAACAACAGGAACAATGCTAAATTGATGATTAATGATCATCATCTGCCTGCCCTCATCCGAATTATTTGGTCTCAGCGCAACATTCTCTTCTGTATGTATATTCATTTCTTTCCTTGCTAGATCCTTTTTCACGCACACATTTACAATATCAGATGATAGTGACCTTGAATCTGATCAAGCCCTAACCCTTATACTTAAGCCAAACGATTTACAACCACATCCCATTAAAGAGAACATCACTGAATATTGCCAAATAAATTCCAAAGGCATTTTTCGTATATCCATAGACGCCAATAATTTCCTATGTCACAAATGACAACGGTTTTACCTGTCAAAGCCAATGTCTTGTTACAACGTCACTTTTCTCCCCTACGGATGTTATCGAAAATATCACTTACAACAAAATATATCTTTAAACGACCACAATATCTAGCGCTCTGATCAGTTAAATAGTTCCACCAAGTCTATCGAACATTGTAAAACACATGAAATACTGCGGTTCAGAGTAAACTGGTCCTATTATAAGGAAATAAGTTTACCTACCTATTCGATATCAATGAGATAAGTTAGGCAGCTTAGAATGGAGGATGGTGGACGGTTGCTAAATTAAATCACGCACGAGATGAAAACCCTTATAATTACTGAGTTGAACTTTTGCATCATTGTAGGTAGCTCAAATAGTCAGTGTCGAATATTTTCTTGTATATGTGTGTACACACACACGTGTGGGGCCAAGGTCGTCTAGGGCTTTTCTTTCGGGGTTGGCGGAGTCAGTCGGTGCCGTAAAAGCCGAGAGAGAAAGTGGACTCAAGGCTCGAAGGTGCTTACTTTGGATGCTACCGGGATTGTAACGATGATGATAACGATAAAGCAAAGATTTCTATTTAGATATACCAGTTCACTAAATTACTTCTAGGGAGTTATTTTCTCGTGACCTAAAAGTCGTAGGCACCGAGATTTTCGCGGTGTTTACGCGGTTCGTTCAAAGCACTGCAACGTTACTTTTTATGATTTGCATTGGTCTGGGTGCTTGTATATATAAATTCTATGCATGTATTTGTTTATATCTTACAAAAACAACTACCATAAATCTCTAATTTCAAAGTAACGTCGTCTCTTTAGAACAATAGTGATTCACCACAAGTTCGATAACAGTCTACTCCTAAATTCTAATTAAAAGTTTCCACAAAAGACAGCCTCTAACCTTACATCAAACAGTTTTCAAGGATCGTTTCGCGGGTGTATCGTATCGAAACATTTTAGTCGTGAAATTTGTGAAGATCTACTGATTTTTTATATTGAATTGTACTTTTACATAGTAGTTATACAGACTTCTAATTTGAAAAAAACCCATCAACAAAGGTGAGTTAGTTGAGAGTGGTCACACCGATTGCTCCCGGTTGCATCTCGGAAGATGCTTACTCTCTCTGTTACTTTTGAAACCAAAGACGGCAGTCGCTCCCATAAAAGTCGTATAAGCTAAACGGCTTGTAAGAGATATAGAACTCTCCCGGCCCGCCGAGAACGGAACATGCTCGCCGCGCGTCGGAGGCGACTCAGGCGCCGGAGGTGGCTTAACGACCTCCGTCCTCCATGAGCGCAGGCCTGGGGGTGGCAGGTGAGGCCGCCTGTCACCCCAGCAGAAGCAGGCCGGGACAGCGGAGCGACTAGCGCCCCTCCCCCAAACGGGGGCAAGACGGGGACACCGTGGTTCCCAAATACGAGGGGGCCATCTCGAAACCGGAAATGGCCCAGGGTCAGTCGGGGTGCGAGAGATATGCTCTCTGGGCAACCTTACACCCCGGCGTCTGTAGACCCGAGATGGCGTGCGGTTTTAGTCGGTTCAAGCCCGACATAACCGCCCCGCTGGCCAGCGGGGGGTATCCGAAGGGATTTCCGCACGGAAAAAAAGGCTTCTATGGGAGCGACTGCTATCTGACCTCCCAACCCCGGGAGGAAACCTCCGTCAGAGCTTCATTCGTCAATCAGCAGGTGTACTGGCTTGCAAGTGATGTTGGCTTTCACCCCATAGATCTTAGTGGGGCTCCTAGATAGTTAAGTATTCTTCTTAGTATGCCAAACTCAAAAAAAAAAGCACCTGGGGTTATAACAATCACAGGTAAGTGGACACGAATATCTAATAGCACATATACACACATTAGTAGATACTTGGTACAGTATTTTTAAAAGTTTCGTTGACCCCATGGGGTCACAAATGTCATTGAATAAATACATTTTACTACAATGAATGCATGGGGCTGAAATCGCTCCCGTAAAAGATTAACCAATGTTTTCCTTGCAGTGGCCAACCCGCAACACTGCAGGTGATTCAATGGCTTCCCAGTTTGCCACTTGAGATTATATCCAGGCGGAAGGATTTAGGCGCATACGGCGGATTGTTTTAGTCTAGAGAAAGAACTAGAATGGACAGTATAGAAAACCGAATTTGAAGAGATTTTCACTGGAAGACAGCTAACTACTACTACAGGGCGTAACTTGGACTAAATTTATTTTAGGAAATAATAGGGTTCCGCGCAATAACCATAAAGCTCATAAGATTGTGAACAAAATAAATCCCACGCGGACGATAGTCGCGGGTAACAGCTAATTGTATAATAATGATTAACAGTGGCTGCGTCTTCAGTCTCGTGGCATTAGCTGTCGATTATGTTTGCAATATTTATAGGCTATGGGCGCTATTGGAAAACACGTCTCCAAAATATCAAAATCATTTTTATTTCCCGCTGCCTATTTAATGGGCTAAATAATTCAGTTTAGTTATAAACTTACTTATAAGGGTCACTTATAAAATATCGGAATATCCAAATTGCCTAAAAATGCACGATTATTGTGTATTTAACATGGTTAAATGACATTTAACACATTACCGCTCTGGCGAAGATAAAAAGACCTAAGAACACAAATCACTTAATGGTTTACCTTGAATAAGATAAGCTTCGACTAATTCTTGTACCTTAATTATTTTTTATCATAAAAGTAGCCCTTTATTATGCATTTATTAGTTATGCCTTATAATATCAACTATCTTTCTTTTATTATAGGTAATCTCATTTTAAATGAAAAACCCTGAACTTATCTTTTAACACTGCCATCTATTGTATAAAATATGAGTTCTATATGTAGCGACATCTAGTTCCTTTGTACTACAACTTTCATTTCAAACCTTTAATCAATGCTTTTGTTTGCGATTGTGCCATTAGATGACGCTGTGTTAGAATTTACACAAATAACGATTTGGTTTTTTAAAAACCCACAAGGTATTAAAATTTTAATATATGTCTAATTAAAAAAAAGCGGCCAAGTGCGAGTCGGACTCGCCCATTAAGGGTTCCGTAGGTAGCAGCAAGTAACATATGTTTTTTTTAAGTTATATATTTGAGTTGATTGAATGAAAGGTAAATTGCGGTTTACGATTCATGACGTATTAAAAAAAACTACTTACTAGATCTCGTTCAAACCAATTATCGTTAGAAGTTTACATTGTAATGTACATCATATAGTTTTTTTAGATTTATCGTTCTCTTGTTTTAGAAGTTACAGGGGGGAGGGGGACACATTTTACTAATTTGGAAGTTTCTCTGGCGCAAACTATTCAGTTTAGAAGAAAATGATTTTAGAAACCTCAATATCATTTTTAAAGACCTTTCCATAGATACCACACACGTATAGCTCTGATGGAAAAAAAAGAGTTCCATTTGTATGTATGGGGACCACCAACAATTTTTTTTTTAATTTTTGTTTGAAAATCTTAATGCGGTTCACAGAATACATCTTCTTACCAAGTTTCAACAGCATAGTTTTATAGTTTCGGAAAAAAAGTGGCTGTGACATACGGACGGACAGACAGACAGACATGACGAATCTATAAGGGTTCCGTTTTTTGCCATTTGGCAACGGAACCCTAAAAACTGTTACCTATTAAAACGAGTGGATGCTAGCAGACGGCCCAGCATGCAGCTTAATAAAAATGAGTTGTTAGAAGGATTTTACCATAAAGTATTAAGTTAGATCCTTAAACTTACTTGGAACGTGAGTAAATTGTCTTTTATACAAGCATAAGGATCGAATGTTTAGGTAGGTAGGTAGGCATTTGGAGAATTTCCTTTGCACAGTAACTAGCATGTTATATTAGGAGTATCCGAAGGGATTCCCGCACGAAAAAAAAAAAAGGTATGTTTAAAGTAAAGCAGGCCGGGACGGCGGTGGGGCGACTAGCGCCCCTCCCCCAAACCGGGGCAAGACGGGGACACCGTGGCCCAGGGTCAGTCGGGATGCGAGGGATATGCTCTATGGGCAACCTTACACCCCGGCGTCTGAAGATCCGAGACGGCGTGCGGTTTTAGTCGGTTCAAGCCCGACATAACCGCCCCCGCTGGCCGGCGGGGGGGTATCCAAAGGGATTTCCGCACGAAAAAAAAAAGGTACTTATGCTTTAGGGCACGCCGCAATAGGGGCGGTAAGGCCCCACATGGAGGATTGGCTTGAGAGGCGACACGTAAGCCTCTCGTACCGACTGACGGAGGTGATCTCCGGTAAGGGGATTTCGGGGACCACCTGCATCGGATCAGGAAGGAGCCAACGTCTAAGAAGCCACAACTGCGACGCGAGCAATGACTCGGGGCTGCACACCCTGGTAGACTGCCCGGCGTGGGAGGTGCCGAGGCGATACCTCGTGGTGGCTATCGCGGTGGGAGTCCTCTCGCTCGGCAGCATGATTGCAGCAATGGTACGGAGCGCGAGCGCGTGGGCCACCGCCGCCTCCTTCTGCGAGCAAGTAATGGTCGAGAAGGAGACGGCGGAGTAAGCCCGGGAGAGATTCAGAACTCTCCCAGCCCGCCAAGCCCACAACATGCTCGGGTCGCTTAACGACCTCCGTCCTCCATGAGCGCAGGTCTGGGGGTGGCAGATGATACCACCTGTCACCCCACCAAAAGCAGGCTGGGATGGCGAGGTGACTAAACCCTCCCCCCCGTCCGCCCCTCTTCCCTTTCGTGGCAAGATGGGGACACCTTGGTTCCCAAACCCGAGAAAGCCATCTCGAAACCGGAACTCGAGAAAAAAAGGTACTTAATTATTTACTTTGACTTTTTTATATGGCAGAACAACGTTTGCCGAATCGGCTAGTATATGTATATATATTTTTTTTTTAATTCTTATCTTTTTGTCTGTTTGTTCGCGATGGGAGCAAACACTACTGAACGGATTTTGATACTGTTTTTTTATATTAGAAACGTCTTGATAGGGCCTAAAATCTGCGGCATGTTTGATCACTTACAATTGTTTAAGTAGAACCAGAGATATGACCCAAAAACGAAAACCGACCTCCGCGCGTCTGGAGTCGCGGGCATCAGCTAGTTTATTATAAAATACCTGTAACCATTCCTTTCTTAAATACCCAATAACACGATTGTAAGAATGTCAGCTTACTATCTGGCCATAAGTAGGTATGCGATGTTAATGCTCGCGAAGGAGAGGGCGGAGCGCGCCCGGGAGAGATATACGAGTACAACTCTCCCGGCCCGCCGAGCCCGCAACATGCTCGCCGCGCGTTGCAGGCGACTCAGGCGCCGAGGTCGCTTTTTTTTATATTTAGGACACGTCAATTTGACTTCACCTCGCCTGATGGTAAGCGTAAGGTAAAGTCTCAGGAAAGAGGGTCACCATTACATACACGTATCATGTTAACAATGATGCTACTCAGCTTGACGGCCTCATCAGAAGACGATTGTTCTCGCAGCACCGCGTGTCACCCACCGGTCCCACTAGTGCTGCGACCACAATCCCCCTGCTCGGCTATGCACTTGCTGACCCCTGAACGCAATCAAACCGAAGTTGGATTACTATGGAGGGTATTTCGCAATCGTGCACGGTGGTACCCACCCGACCGAATTCTGTGACAAATTTGTGTCATCAAATTTCTACCACCAGTACCGCTTAACGACCTCCGTTCTCCATGAGCGTAGGCCTGGGAGTGGCAGGTGAGGCCGCCTCACCGTCACCCCAGCAGAAGCAGACCGGGACGGTGGGGCGACTAGCACCCCTCCCCCAAACCGGGGCAAGACGGGAAACAGTGGTTCACAAACCCGAGAAAGCCATCTCGAAACCGGAGATGGCCCAGGGTCAGTCGGGGTGCGAGGGATATGCCCTATGGGTAATCTTACACCCCGGCGTCCGAGACGGCGTGCGGTTTTAGTCGGTTCAAGCCCGACATAACCGCCCCCGCTGGCCGACGGGCAGGGGGGTATCCGAAAGGATTTCCGCACGATAAAAAATAAAAGGTATTCGATGTTCATCACTGTAGTAAGTAAGTATCTAAGCCTGACCTGAAAACCCTTATAACACATTTATAGAGGAAAATATACAATTGTTACACTTATTTTATCGTAAAAGTCAACTGAGGAAAATGCTTTAATTAAATAACATATTTCGTTCAGCAACCCCTGGCTCTGTATGCGCTGAATGAATTGTTTCGGGACATAGCAACAAAATTCAATTAGATAGATGTTTTATTTATACAGATTTGAGGGCAAAGTAGCAATTGTGTTGTGTTATATAGAAATTCATTTAGAGCAAAAAATTTTGTGTTCTGTTTAACATACCTACATGACGTGGGATATTCCAAGATCTTTGGGTCCCAAGTCAAGGTACAGGACCAAGATGAAGGTACAGGATGATGACCAAGACGGGACAAACCTGCTGATTTACGGACGAGATCCTCATCTGTCAATGCAGGCTTTCCTCTCGTGGTAGTTGTTAGACGGTAGCCGCTCCTGAAAAATCAGCCGAATCAAATCTAGGAAAATAAGAGTAGATGATTGGACCCCGGTCGCTTAAGCGCAAACTTGGGATGCAACTCGGAAGAAGAAACTGATCACGTTAAATTATCTTGTAAAAAATCCATCCTATTCTGTAAGAATCTTAATGTATCACGATAGCTGAATCTGCGGTGAGTAATTTCTTATGGCGAATATGATATCTCACCTCGAATTCCACTGTCGAAAGTTATAAATACTCTTACAGAATTAAATTTGGTGTGTACTCTACCTGCTCGTATTCATTGGGACCGAGGTACTCCTCGGCTACTAACTAGTGTGTTACTTATTTACGAACTGTAATGCGCATAAGTCATTAACTTCACCGTAACGGAACAAAGAAGTTCACACGTTCTGCGTCATTTACTTACGAAAATGGCTACAGTTTCGGGTGGTTAAGAAATAAGAATTACTTACGAACATCTGCCTGTGTTTTACAATAATGTTGTTAAACAACTAATGATATTATTTATGGGAAAGACTATCGGTAACCGTTTCATTCTGTCAACCAGAACAAAGTGCCACATTGGAATAATAAAAGTGTATAGATATATACCACTACTATTAAATAATACTTAATAGTAGTAATCCAGTACTAGAATACAACTACTAGTCCAACTCTTAAGGTAATCTGTGGGAATAGTGAGTACCTACCTAGTTTATAATTACCGTCGTCTACGTGCACTGGAAACTGAAACTACGTGGCCTATTTTCACAAATATAAACGAATTATCGATCAGTGTAAAAGTATAGAAGCACGCGATTTCTAACTAAACATGGAACTTATCAAAGTGCTGTACTCACTGTTTTTCTACTGTCAATCTTGACATCTCACATGCCACTGAACTAGTGCCTAAAGTAACTTACTTTATTTTGTTTAAGTACAAATGTATTCCCCAGTGAATTGTTTGTCAACGATAATATTCTTCTTCTGAGTCGTTCACTTCTGGTGGAAAGGTCATGGTTATAGATCGTCTTGATTGCCTGTAATCTTTACACTTTCTAAATTAACTTCAGCATGCACCCAGCGGAATCAAGATTTTCAAGGCCAAGGCTGATTGACGGGCGAAACACCGGAGGAGGCCGCCTGTTACCCGGGCGAGGATTTGTGTTGGCGCTCGGATGATGAACGTAGGGACTTAATACTTATTTTGAAAGGCTAAACATTAGCACTAAGCTGTTTATATAGAATATAAACATAATTATGTAACTTTGTGTGATGATCACACAAACAAGCACTGGTGGTAGAAATTTGATGACACAAATTTGTCCCAAAATTCGGCCGGGTAGGTACCACCGTGCACGATTGCGAAAAACCCTCCATAGTAATCAAATTTCGGTTCACGCGGTGCTGCGACGACAATCCTCTTCTGATGAGGCCGTCAAGCTGAGTGCCACCATTGTTAACATGATACGTGTATGTAATGGTGACGCTCTTTCCTGAGACTTTACCTTCAGCTTACCATCAGGCGAGGTGAAGTCAAATTGACGTGTCCTAAATATAAAAAAAAAGATGTTTACAGTTTGCTATAGGATAGATACTTTATAAATTATATAAGTAAATGCAGTTTCTCGGATCAAACAAAAACTTGAAACCGATAAAGTCGGTTAAAATGATTAAATGTTCTCACAATGTCCTGTCAAACAAATGTGATGAATCGTTATTTAATCTTATCGTGACTTTGAACAATTCAATTTATTTTCCTCAGAAGCCAGTTTAGAAAGTAAAGTGAGGTGAATTGAGCTAAAGCCAATAATGCTGGCTCAACGCTTTCAGGCTGCTTAATGAATAACTTTGAACTTAAGATAATGCAATTTAAGTATTGCAATTTCAATACTAAAAGCCATTCTTAATTATACTTATTTTGAAATAAAGATTTTTTAGAACGGATTTCACTAATGAAATGAATCCATCGAACTAATGTACATCATTCTACATACGATATAAGTACGGAAATAAGTGCTTATAGCTTTACCCGTGAAGGTGTACATGAAGGTGTATATCTACTTATCTCCGTAGCCGTGTGTACAATGTACATATACCTATTACTATCATATACATTATATGACGCAATTATAACTAATTCAAGGCAACAAATTCATTAACAAAATAATCATGATTAGAAATCTTATCTTAAAATCACAGAAATAAATATTTCAAACCAATTACTTCATAAAACCATAAACTACACTAATAAAGACTTCCTTTAACTTAATGTTCATAAATTATATGAATGTTTTTTGTCATAAGTCTAGTCATTCACAAGACCCTTAAAAGAAATTGGCTTCAAAAGTCATTTCCTTTCTCAATACGGCACAGAAAAAAAAAATCACACCCACCTGGTTGGGCGCGTGGCGGTCCTTTCCGGTAGCTTCCCCTAGCTATAAATCGAAGAATTTTAAAAGGTACTTTCAGCAAAAGATAATGCAGACAACAATACGCTTCTTCAAATGGTTGGCTTACTAACTTTACCGGTTTATTTTCTTTATAATTTAATAAGGAGCGCGTGTCGGATGTCCGATTGTATGTGCTCAGGCAGTGTGACGCTGTTATAACAAGTTTTTGTTGTTTTAAATAATATTGTATAGACTGCGAACTGTTTGTTGAAACTGGTTGACAGATGTTCGCTGTTTTAATAAATGAAACATTTCATAATCCATGTTACGTATAAAATTGCAATCCATAGAGTATATATAGACACTCAATAGCGTTATAATCTTTATTCAACGGGTTACTACAAACTTAACAACTTGCTTTTACTATTCAACCGATCATCATAAAATCTTATATATATTACGTTTGTTACGTTGTCAGAGGTGCACATAAGTAATTACATGGACCTTACATTCAGATAAAAATATATTTTTCACGGTCTCATATTAACGCTATACTATTTATAACGTGTATCATTCATTACCAGTTTTGTAATTAATCTTTAATCAGAGGTAGCAACTCCTCAATTGTGAAATCAAAAGTGATAATAACTGTGTTTACAAAAGCAAATCACTCTTTAAAAACACTCAGAAAAATGATTAAACAATGAATTTACAAGACGCAAGGCACAGGGCAATCTAAACTTTTTATATACGACTAGGTCGCCTTTTCACGAAACAGTTTCTACAGGCTCCGGTTTCACGTTGTACCGCAACCACAGAGAACCGATACTAGTGCCTCAAGTAAATCACGGTTACATATTTTATATTACAACTACGCTTATTTTAACTATTTTCAACATAACTACGGTTGATTCACATATGTTCATAACGCATATTGGTCGACTGTTCTCTGTTTCTATTCACCTAAGTTTGATTGAACTCAAATCACTCATACTAACAAACGATTCATTGTTAATCTATCTATATTCTCTCTCTCTCTCTCTCTCTGTTTTATATATCTTATTTAACTTATACGAACATAGGGGACTTCCTATGTTCGCCTTCGCCTGTTAATGGTCAATGTACTAACCTAACCTAACCTAATCTACCCGTGTCCGCTCCGCTTTCATTCTTCTCTAAATTTGAACCATTTGCCGTGTTGGGAGGGTGGATCATCAACTTTATGACCAATTTAGATGTTAGTATTTTTTGTGTGTTTCTCAGCTTAATTATTTAGTCTACAAATATTGACAAAATCTAAAGTAGGTGAATCGTCCATTATTTCAATTAATCGTAGTTAAATAAAACGTAGGTGAGTTGACTGTAGGTAAGTTGATCTTTAGATATTTCGTCCATAAGTTATTACAAACTTCTGTGAAATAGGTATTTTAAACAGTATATTTATGATGATATAAATTTCACCGTAATTATTCGGAAAATAGTTAAAAAACTTTAGTTGGGTGTATAATGATTTGTAACCGAAAATACTGACAACCGAACAGGGTTTGCCGGTCCCGGTGAGAAATCTTCTTGTGGAAATGGATATTCGGCCTAACACGAGCTGCTGTCAAACCTCTTGAACATCTAAAAAAAAATCTTGATTAGAGTTCTTGTTTCTAGTAGGATTCGTAAGGATTATTGTTCCTTGCACTGACGGTGCAGTGTAGCATCCCCCGACAACTACGATACAACATTCATAAACTATGTAACGTGTAACCGCTTACCTTTATTTTATTTTTTTCGTGCGGAAATCCCTTCGGATACCCCTCCGCAGGCCAGCGGGGGTGGTTATGTCTGACTTGAACCGACTAAAACCACACGCCGTCTCAGGTCTACAGACGCCGAGTATCAGGAAAATGTTGAATCGAATGCCATTTTTTTTCTTTTGATTTAGTTTTTTTTTTGTGGATATGGGGTAATATGATGGACTTTGTAGATTTTTATTATTGTTAAGATACCTGAAATTAAATGACATGTTATATTCAAGATTCGTGACGACTGCTGGTGTGCTACTCACTAACATGTCTAAGTTATTCAATGCTTCTTTGAATTGAACTGTGAAGTTACTTGTTTCCTTGTTAAACGCTTTCTCAAGTTTTTTTTAATAAACGCCTGCGATGCTTATAACATATTGCGTATAAGTATAATTTATCAAATAAAATTTAGATATAACCTAATAAGAACATTTAGTAGATGCTAATTGGGTCAAGCCTGTGGGTGGCAGGTGAGGCCGCCTGTCACCCCAGCAGAAGCAGGCCCTGCCCGGCTATGCACTTGCTGACCCCTGAACGCAATCAAGCCAATGTTGGATTACTATGGAGGGTTTTTCGCAATCGTGCACGGTGGTACCCGCCCGGCCGAATTTTGTGACAAATTTATGTCATCAAATTTCTACCACCAGTACCGCTTAACGACGTACGTCCTCCATGAGCGTAGGCCTGGGGGTGGCAGGTGAGGCCGCCTCACCGTCACCCCAGCCGCAGACCGCAGAAAGACCGCAGAAGCAGGCCGGGACGGCCTGCTTCTGCGGTCCTGTGGGGCGACTAGCGCCCCTCCCCCAAACCGGGGCAAGACGCGGGCTGTTATCGTAATAAATTTTGTTACGTGATTGAGTAGGTACCTAGTTAACGAACAAATAAACAAACTCACTTTAGCTTAAACTTTGTACAAGAACGAACACAAGTTGAAATAAAACTCCATGCCGCTTAATAAAAAACACGGCTGCTAAAAACAACCGAAACTTCAGGAAATAACACAAAATAAATCGCAATAAAACCGTTAAAAATAATTTTGTTCTCTAATTAATATTCGCGTAAACTTTCAGCAATGTAAGTATCCCAAGTTTCACTACAAATTCTTTTTATCAAGTTTACATCAAAGCGAAACAGATCAATGGCATAAAGTATAAGATTTATTGCTTTTAATTCAGAGCATAAAGGGTTCGAAAAATATGCTGTTATTGTTGTATGAAGAGCACCTTTGTTGTCAAACTATCTTCTTTATTTACGATAATGCACATTTTTCACGCACCATTTGGATTTTACTATCGGTTTATCGCGTTACTTTAACTGCGCTCACGCATTGTGAGCATATTTTGTAATTTTAAACGCTTAGACATAATAGATGGTCTGGCGCGGTAGACAATATTATATAAATCTGTAGGTATAGAGATTACTGATAGATATCGGTCAATTTTGGAGATGAGGAACATATCCTAGGATTATCTCCAATAAATTCTGATTACTTTATTCAGTAGATATTGTGTTAGAGCATACAGCCGATGCTAAACTGTTTGTGATATTAGTCACCAAATAGCATTTGCTGAATATTGGGTCAAGTAACTTACTTTTTTTTTACTAGTTTTGTGACAAAACTAGTAGTTTTTTTTTATATTACCTACTGCAGAAAGACAGAAAGATAGTAACCAAGGGATATAAATAAATTCTTACCACTCCAGAGACATACCACGCTTTACCTGGGCACTGGGCAGTCCTGACTAGCTGGCACCCCATTGAACTCTTAATAATTATTATTATTAAGAATACCGAATATGTAACCAAATTTTTTTTAACAGGAACTTAGAACCTCAAGCACAACAGTCACACTTGCTACCACTACACCACAATTGCAGTTTTATTATACAGTACTAGCAACTGAGATTAAAAACTGAGAAAAATAAACCGGTTACTCATAAAATATTTAGCTGCTAGTAAGCGATAGTATTAAAAATATATATTTTACAAAAGTATGTTTAGAGCAAACATTTTACTAACACAACGTATGCAAATTGGGTCAACCCAATTTATTCATTGAATGTATGAGCGCGGTCCTCCAAACAAGAAACACCAAACATTATTCTGGACTCGAAATAATAGGGTGAATTTTGCATAGGATTTTAATTGTATTTTAGCACCATTCCCTTTAAAGACCGCTCTCTGAAGAGAGGTTATTTACATTATACGCTACAAATTGTATCACAGTTTTTATGATATCATCTGAAACTAATGATTAAGTGTACGGTCGTATTTTTTAAGAGAAACATTTACTTACTGATAACGTGGGATCCAATGCTAGTCTCGTTGCCTCCTTAATCTAGGCTAGACTATAATTGTAAGGATTAGTCTAAGTGGGCTACGAACACAGATTACAACTCCAACTCCTTAATTCAATGAAAAGTTTATATCTGGGACGTGTCTAGGTAGCTCAGTTGGTCAGAGCATTCCCCCTGTAAGGGACTGGTCGCGAGGTTCAAGTTCCGTCCTAGATGTTCTCTTTTTCCAACTCCTTACTTAGGATTAGAGAAATGACCCCATTTTTTGAAGAAATGTTTAGGCACCTAAATAGGGACCTAATGTAGCACTATACATTGTAGTATTGTAACTAAGCTATATTGATTATGTTAGGAGTAGGTTCTTTTCGATAAAAGATTTAGATGGAGATCGAGCCTGCATTCTCTCGATTACAAATCCAAAAACCATAGTGTTAGGAAGATAACGATACTTAATGCATTTTTTTTTTCAAAAATTGTTTTTGATACGTGGTAATTAGTAAGAAGAGTTCACATTTTATAAATTTGTGAGTCTGAAGCATTTACTTTGCTTATTCTTATATGCATTGCTCACTTTTTATTTTAAATTCATTTAAAATAAAAAGGACGGAGGTCGTTAAGCGACCTCCGGCGCCTGAGTCGCCTGCGACGCGCGGCGAACATGTTGCGGGCTCGGCCGGCCGGGAGAGTTCTAAATCTATCTCGAGCGCGCTCCGCCATCTCCTTCTCGAGCATTACTGCTTGCAGAAGGAGGCGGCGGCGGCCCACGCGCTGGCGCTCCGCACCATTGCCGCTTTAAAAACGTATCCGATCCTCACAAACTTGGGTAGGGAAATATTTCAACGTAAACAATATAATAAATAAATTGCGAAAAAAGACTATGTTTGATTTGCCGGCTCACGTACTCAATTCATAAGCGGTCAGTTTCGCCACCGAATAAAAAATATAGTTACAATATTTTTTGCACACATCAATAGGTTCGCAAAATCTATTGTAGACTTTACATAGTTTAAATGTTGTGCCAAAGCAAGAAGTAATAATAATTATTTCTGTGTGCCAACGTAAGCCAATGTGTGCCTCAGTATAATTACACTATTATTAGAATATTGAACTATCGTCATTTGAATAAACTTATCCTTGTATATTATAGACATTCTGTATGCAATACCTAGATATTAGTACATGTTGACTGAGTGACTGAACTAGGTCCTGATCGTCACGAGGTAACTACATGCCTGTCGAATCTGTGCATGGATAGTGGATAGGCATGTAGTGACTTAACTTAAACCACCACATCACATATGATGTGTAGTGATGTAAATTTGTAATTAAATTTTTTATGTAGGAGTAGTTATATTATCTCGAAATACGAATAAACGACTTCGTTCATCCTTTCTGTATTAGTATATTAGTTTCTTCCAATGTGTACAGGCTTTATGTTGTTAGGTCGCGGTAGTGCTCCCCCATCATCCTTTTTCCGAGGGCAAGCCAGGGACACCGTGGAACCCGAGGAGGCCATCTCGTAACCAAGAGAGGGCCCTGAGTCAGTTAGGGTAAGAGGATAAATACCTTATGGGCCACCTTACACCCTGCATCTGAAGACCCATGCTGGCGTGCAGTTTTAGTCGGCTCGAGCCCGACATAACCTCCCCCGCCGGCCGGTGTGTTATCCTAGGGGATTTCCGCACGGAAAAAAGCTTATGGTGTTGTAATAATATACAAATCAAACCAAACAATGTAAAAAATTTGTTACTAAGTACTAAGTTCCGTCTAAATACATGAATTTATAAGGTATACTCGAAGATACTTAGGAAATTTAATACTTACTATTAAACGAGCTACTCTCGTAAATAGATATATTTATACATTACTATCTCGGAAACCGGTCTATTTTAATTAAAATTTGCATGTAGATAAGATTCCACTTTATAAGTTTATCTATGAAGATGTCTTTTTCACGTACTTTTTTATAAACACGCTATTTTATTACATAACGCCGTCTCCTAACTCTTTTAAGTATGTACCTACCTACATTATTGCTGTTGATGTGAGGATAGTGGTATCTCAAAACCACAGAATGACGTCAAAACGAAAAAGAACCCTAGCAAAGCTGAGTCGCCCAGGATGCCGATGTAGGTGCTTAGGTACCAGGTAGTTGGGTTCTTGTAATACCTGAAGTTCACTGTACCGACCTGTGGCTAGAAGAGCTAGGCCTTAGCCCACCCCGTTAGTATACTTTGGCAGACTTCATAAACCTTCGAGAACATTATTTTCTTGTTAAAGAAAGCGATAAAATACTTAAATACGTCAAACTTGAAGCAGTAGGCTATTATTATCTTCTTCTTCTTCTTCTTCTTCTTATATATAAAAATGAAGTCTCGCTAAAACTCGAGAACGGCTGGACCGATTTGGCTAATTTTGGTCTTGAATTATTTGTGGAGGTCCAGAGAAGGTTTAAAAGGTTTGTCATCGATTGAGGCAGTACGAAGTCTGCTGGGTCAGCTAGTAATGTATAATAATTCATAATTCCTGAAATGTGAAAAATAGGTATTAAAGCAAGGTATGAATTCACAAATGCAAATTTATCGTTAAGTGTAGACTTGTTATTTAATAGGAATAAAAAAACTTAGAAAATTAGACTAATTAAAGTTTTTGTAGAAAGTAACGAAATTAATTCAAAGAATGGTGTTATGCTTCCGCAAACACACAGTATGCATAAAAAAATAACTACATACTTCGCAATTAGTAGACGCATATGTGTATTTTTTACGAACAATATCACAAAAAATATTAAACAATAAGGACTTAATTTAGGGATATTTTTTCTCACAGTATAAACAAAAGTTACTACATTCATCGAAGGGTTGAATTTATTGTTTAACACTTACTTTTTCTTTTCAACCAGTTGTAAAACGGCGGGTTTAATTATAAATAGAGGTGCAATACAATAAAAAAAATAACATTGTTTTGTATTGAAATTATACAGTTTTTTAAATCACACTCTTATATCAGTTATATCAGTTGCTAGTCCTTTTGTTATCTTAAGTATGAATAAAAATATAAAGCAAAATATTGAATAAATATCTTAGATCTATCTCTACAGGAAGCCGAGTTAATTAGCAAAAACATTGAAATAGGGTATACATTCTAGTAAACTCATAAAAAACTTTGCACCTATAACAAAAATCAATGTCATAAAATATAGGGCAGCGCCAACCCTGCGCCGCGCTGGTACGTAAATTCATTGCCAGTGGTATGGTGGCGATCAGCTAGAAAATCAAGACATTTAAAAAACAAACTTGAGAGGTGTCAATGGACACCCGGATGGAACGAAGTTCCTTA
Source organism: Cybosia mesomella (assembly GCA_946251805.1). Lineage (NCBI taxonomy): Eukaryota > Metazoa > Arthropoda > Insecta > Lepidoptera > Erebidae > Cybosia > Cybosia mesomella. The sequence goes on from OX276406.1 coordinate 11,902,417, forward strand.
CATACACACACATATATAGTATATATATATCGCTTTTGAAAAGTTCTTCAGAAACTGAAACTCCTCGTCGTAGTACTCGTCAACTCCTATTCATTAGCGAATTCACAAATGATATCCATCACGTCGGGGTCACCACTTTTATGCCTCAAGGAAACACATTAAAAATATTAAATCAAATCGTAGTTTATTTTTACATAAGAGAAAATATTGACAATGACACCATTCGTTTCCATAGTACCGTGACAACAATGCGCGGATCGGTGCGTAGAAGTTACAAAAACAAAAAGTGTCGTTACAGTCTTAATTTTTTCCGTCTAGCCCCCTTTCGTAACGCGCGATAAGGAACTTCGTTCCAAAAATTATTGTAATTTTTATGGACTTGGTTAATGTCATGGTCTTATTCAATCACTTAAAGTTTTCTACTTATTAAATCATCATCATCTTTGCGTTAGTCTCGATCGCATCCAAGGCCTGTTTTTGCTTATTAAATCGATTTCCTATATAATTGAAAATCAATAAAACCCTCCCTTTTTTTCAACTAGCTGTCCCCCGTGACATACTTCGTTCTCCCGTGGCACCTATTTAACCCATACATCCATTACTTTTGTAATAATGTATGGAAATTTGCCCGATTTGTTGACAAATATGACTACTGCTCCGCTCCCCTGGGTAGTAGCGTGGTGATATATAGCCTATAACCTTCTCCGATAAATAGACTTTGCAACACAAGATTATTTTTTACATTCGAACTAGTAGTTCCTGAGAATAGCGAGTTCAACCCAACAAATAAAACTCTTCAGCTTTATAATATTAATAGATATGTAAATTTTAAAAGATAAAATAATAATTTTGACTTTGACGCTTATGCGGCTGTCATTCACGATAACAACAAATGGTAAAATGCAAATGAACTTTTTATTTGACAAAGTTGCGCCGACATCGCATTGTTATGCCAATCGCATTCGCGCCCGTCACTAAATAACAACGATAATATACAAAAATGTTTATATCAGTTCTTGTTTATGGCGCTGTCGCTCATTCATCCAAAATATTTAGCATATGCACGAATAAGAGGAAAATTTGTTAAAATGTTCTGGCCTTTTTGAGACTAAGCACACATGACACAAATCTCAGAATTGGATAGAAAATAAATAAGAGAATAATAAATAAATAAATATAAGAAAGATATTGCTTTTAGACATTGTTAAACACGTTTTAAATAAAATCTTACTTGGTGTAGCTGTCAGCCCAGTCACCAACTGTAATTGTTTTAATTGAACTCTCTGCATATTCTATCCATTCTATAGATATTTCCATGGACCACATTAAATATTAGCAGTAAAAGTACGCTCTCTAATAATTCCAGATATTTCAATAAGCATTGTGCAGTGTGCAGTATGTGCGGGCGCATGATGCTAAATGATTAATCATTTCTATCAACACCAATTGACAGTGATCGAGTGTTTCAATATCTTTAAGATTAACGATCATATCAAAGTTATAAAAGTACACTTAATAAAATTCCAAAAAAAAGCGGCCAAGTGCGAGTCGGACTCGCCCATTAAGGGTTCCGTAGTAGCAAGTAACATAATAATGTTCTTTTTTTAATTTTTATATGTGAGTTGATTGAATGAAAGGTTATGACGTATTAAAAAAACTACTTACTAGATCTCGTTCAAACCAATTTTCGTTGGAAGTTTACATGGTAATATACATCATATATTTTTTTTAGCTTTATCATTCTCTTATTTTAGAAGTTACAGGGGGGAGGGGGACACATTTTACCACTTTGGAAGTGTCTCTCGCGCAAACTATTCAGTTTAGAAAAAAGAAATTAGGAACCTCAACATCATTCACACGTATGGGATAGATGAAAAAAAAATTGAATTTCAGTTCTAAGTATGGGGACCCCCAAAATTTATTGTTTTTTTTTCTATTTTTGTATAAAAATCTTAATGCGGTTCACAGAATACATCTGCTTACCAAGTTTCAACATCATAGTTCTTATAGTTTCGGAAAAATAGTGGCTGTGACATACGGACGGACAGACAGACAGACAGACAGACACGACGAATCCATAAGGGTTCTGTTTTTTGCCATTTGGCAACGGAACCCTAAAAACACTCTAATTCTGTAAACATTAACTCCCCGGTGTAACTTTAAACAAGACCAAATAAAAACAATCTTGAGAGCCTGTCTTTATTATACTCACCCCAAACAATACAACCAAAACAGCATTTCACAGTATTCAAAAACGAAAAAAAATATTTTTGGAAACTATTTTTGAGTTTGATGTTTTTTCGCAGAATACGCAATATGACACCCCTAAAATTATTCAAAGAACTTTCATTTTATTTCGAATATGGAATACGTCGAAAGGTCGTGGAGGGCGCGCGCACATTGTCCCCGAATGTGATAGATTGCCGTCATATTCAAAGTAACACCTATAGATATGTAAATTATTACTACACATATCTGTACTGTGTCGTATTGTCACACATTACAGGGGCGTGTGCCTACAAAGTAATAATATAAATTCTGGTATATTTGGATACAAGTTATCAATTTCTAATTTAATAGAATTTTATACCGACACTCATTTTAAACTGATATTTAATAGTCTATCGATTTTTTGCCAAAGTTATTTCGTCATATTAAGTATGTCGATAATTATCGAGATCATCTAGATACCTATTATACGTATACGCGAACTGATAATACCAGGAAGGGTTAGAATCAAAATAAAAGCCATTCGCAATAAAAACTATCTAAGTATTTTACTCAGTTTCAATAAATTCATTAATAGATGTTTTATATTTATTACAGATATCTAATCTCAAGTATATATATATATTATAAGTATACTGTTTGGCTGCTTGTATACCTGTCACTCTAATATGGCTTGACATTTTAGTTATATCACTGAGTGATATAACTAAAATCACGTTAATCACAATCATATATCAGCTTTATTTAAACGTACGACTGACATTCCAGATCACTTACATCGAATGCCACGGCCGACACAAAAATAAATCTTCACTTATCATATCGGCAACGCATTCAAAATATTGTCCCACTATAATCTCCGCCCAAGCGCTTGCACGCCCGGCGCAAGCGTCACAACTCGGTTCTTTTTATCAATTCAGTAATGGAAGGGTTGAAATACAATGGTCGAATCACGTTACAATTTTTTTTTCGATAGTTGGTCTTTTTAATGCCTGTGGGCCGGTACCCCGGCCGACACTATTCATGCAATGATTGATGGAACTAATTAATTTTTGTCGTACGCGTGTTTATCAATGAACTTAGATAGGTACTTGAATTCGAAATTCAAAATTTTAACATCTATTGTAGTGACGACAAAAGGTTTGAGTTTTAATTTCAAACGTAACCGAACGCACCGTGTATTTTGTTGCACAATAAAAAAAAAGAATTAAAAAAAATGCAATTATGACTGATATAAAATATATGACATAATGTACTATGTACCAACAGCAATGTGAAATTTTAAATGAACTTCCACTTCACAGTTTTCGGCGTGGACACTGAATTGTTAATTACCTACTGACCGTCCGCATCACATACCCATTAATAATTAAGACGAGTGTGCCTCATCCAAAAAAAAACTGAAACCCTGATAGCACTCACAGGCGTCAATTTCCATCGTTTGCAGTTTATCGTTTGTGGTGTAAAAAATACATTCATATTTTTCGATGCAAACGAGCACACCGCAGCGTAAATTGCAACATGTCGACCGCAGTCAGTGTTGTGTCGCTTTGTTAGTGGCCGTTTTGGTATATACACACATTCAATTCTACTTCAACACGGTGTAGCTTTGTACCGGGATTCAAGTGCAAAATATTACAGTGTTTGTAGCTGGAATACTTAGTTGTGTCAATTTACGACTATTCTGATTGTACATACGCAATGAAGATTAAATGTATGTTGTTCTAAACTTTAAATAGGCGCTCAGATGATTATAGTGAAACCTCAGATACATCATTTAACATTAGTAGTTCATTAATTATGCAATAAAAGTAGGTAGCTATCTATTAAAAACAAAATGGATTAAGTAATGAAAGCGCACGGCATTTCAACTAATCTCGTCCTCGTTGCACTCATTATCCTGACTTTGATGTTTTATATAAAATACGTGTGTCGGCAAAGAATCATATGGTGCGGCAAAGAAAAGAGGTGCAGAACCGCTTGGTCCCAGATGGAATTGTTTGCACTGTATAAACGTCCTAAGCCCTGCATGTGTTACTCTGGATAGGAAAAGCACAGACCATCATCATAGATAGTATATTATAAATATACTACTTGGTTTATTTAATATTCCCATCACTAATTATAGGCGATTTAGAATATCGATAACTTGGGATAGCAATCAGCACCTCGAATTAGATTGAAGGTCAGTAATCATAAACGTATTTCATCACAGCCATTAGAGCAAGAAAATATGTTGGGCTATATTATGAAGAGGCAGGGCAGGGTCAACTCGAGCGATATTTTTATTCTTTTAGGCAATAGACCGTAAACGATCACTAAATTAGGTGCAGGTTAAGTTTAATAGTGGGGTGTGTGTTGGGTAACCTCCTCGAGTGTCGCTCCGATTCCGATCCCGCTGCAGTCCGGGGGGAACGGAATCGGAGCGGCCGGTACACCCTGGGCGGCGGTCAATGGCTTCCCCTTCACCCCTTCATAGGGTTGGCATTGATCGTCGGCCAATACCCAACGTGGCGGGAACACATCGCTCTCCGTACTCCTCTGCTTTCAGAGGAGACAGGATGAACGATGCTGTTGGTGGTGAGATGGCCCAGGGTCAGCCGGGGTGCGAGGGATATGCTCTATGGGTAACCTTACACCCCGGCGTCTGAAGACCCGAGACGGCGTGCGGTTTTAGTCGGTGCAAGCCCGACATAACCGCCCCCGCTGGCCGGCGGGGGGTATCCGAAGGGATTTCCGCACGATAAAAAAAAAAAAAATAAAAAAAAAAAAAAAAAAAAAAAGGTTAAGTTTAATAGTACTTTATCTCGTATTAGCAAAGTATTATTATATGTATTATACTAACGTTTTAATGTACTAAGGTTTTAATGTATATAGGTAGATTTCAATGAAAATTTGTTTGAAAATTTCATTTGGATCTATAAGGTTTGAATCTTCAACTTTATTCATATACTTAGGTATCATTCTTGAAAAAACAACCATCAGATGGCGTATATAACCAAAAAATGCCGAGTGAGATTTGATCACCCAAGGGAATTCCGCACGAAAAAAAAAAAAAAAAAAATACAAGTACCTACCGTATTAAATCAAGTAACCTTTATTAGGCCCAACCCGACCTCATCTTTAAGCCGATACCCCTGCTGGTTGAAGGACAAGGCTCTGGCTTAGGCTTTCCTGTTGAGGTTGGAGGATCAGACGGCAGTCGCTCCCGTAAAAGTCAATTAAAACAAATTGTGGAAACGAGGGCTAGAAGAGCGGATCTCGGGCGCTACCAGCATTTTCGATCGGATTTCAGAAGAACTCGCACTGTATGCAGGTTTTATCATCATAAGTAAATTAATTAACTTCTATAAACTCAGAAGTGAATCTAAACTTTTTATAATTATTTATGTGTGTAGGAAGAGAGGTCAACAACTGATTATTAGGATGGTAAAGGTAAAGTTCGTTTGTGCGCCACGCGTGACTTTACGGTTCGTTACTCAGAACAAGAGTCAAAACTCTTGTTCTGATTTAATTAAAACGGAACGAGTTTTTCAAAATTTCTTAATTGTTTCCGTCCGAATATACTTTTATTTCAACCTCTTCCTTTATTATCCTGGAAGTTGCTTCAAGAGCCTGCTATGTTTTATTGCAATGCGTACTTTTGAATTTAGAACGTAGATTGCTTTTAATTGTTTTCAGTTGACCAACTTTGAATTCTTTTATTAAAATCTTAATGGAATTGTTACGTATAGAAAGAAAAATAGTCGAGATATGAAGGTATGGTGTTCAACTTTACTACCACAGTCTATTTTCTACACACGAAAGAGCACATGACCAATGACAACACGTTGAAAGGTGAATTTCGATATCATTTGACGTTTTTCATATGAACCTTCTTCGACAGACTTCGATACTCTCGATAAATATTAGGTCCTTACATATGAAATTGGCGTTTTGTCGTACTGGCCACTTTGATCTCAAATATCTCCTCTTTGGTTAGGAATTCCAATTTCAATCTTATATAGTTATTTACTCATGCTTTTGTGTTTTGAAAACCTTATACTATACTATACACTATCAATCGAAAGACATCTGCACTTGATGGCTATCCTTTTTTCTTAACAACAGCAACACCATCGATTATACATGAACATAACTTCACGCCTGTATCCCCAACGGAGTAGGCAGAGGTGTATTACACACCCACGGTTCGCCAGTTACGTTAAGGTCCCAATGTAATAGGGGGCGAGCCTATTGCCATCTACCGGGCACATTATTAAGCGAGCGATAATTTACATTTATTAATGCACACATAACTACGAAAAGTCAGAGGTGTGTGCCCAGAGATTATACATTAACCTGCTCATAAAACTCTCCCAGAGTTTATTACCCGACTGATGCAATTAATTATCACTCCTAAATTAGTATCTCAATACTTGAACTGCCAATATCCAGTACACGTATATTGGCAGTTCAAGGATACTTGATTTTGGTATCTGTCTATTTTAATGCCCTTGCGAACTCTGTGTGTATTTGTTTTACTGCATTAACACGGCTATGTCAATATTGAATATGCATTTCGTTAGAATTATGCATCAATGCTTGTATCATATAGAAACAATTGAACAGTATTGGGTTTATGCTCATCGTTCTACACGGTGATCTCCGGGTCAACTAGACAATGTAGGCTCTAAGTACCTTCTTTTTTCGTGCGGAAATCCCCTCGGATACCCCTCCACCAGCCAGCGGGGGCGGTTATGTCGGGCTTGAACCGACTAAAACCGCACGCCGTCTCGGGTCTACAGACGCCGGGGTGTAAGGTTGCCCATAGAGCATATCCCTTGCACCCCGACTGACCCTGGGCCATCTCCGGTTTCGAGATGGCCCCCTCGGGTTTGGGAACCACGGTGTCCCCGTCTTGCCCCGGCTTGGGGGAGGGGCGCTAGTCGCCCCACCGTCCCGGCCTGCTTCTGCTGGGGTGACAGGCGGCCTCACCTGCCACCCCCAGGCCTGCGCTCATGGAGGACGGAGGTCGTTAAGCGACCTCCGGCGAGAGCCTACGAGCAGAATATAAAGCTTCAGAGTGCTGACAGAACTACTCTATCTCCTCTTTGGTTAAGAATTCCAATTTCAATCTTATACAGCTATTTACTCATGCTTTTGTGTTTTGAAAACCGTAATTCATTTGTTTTTTCCTCTTTTGGTTTTTTCTTTACGTCACTCAGTTTATAAAATGGAAATCTTGGAACATCGGGTTTTTACGAGTACGAGTTCCATCGTGGCACCAGCGCTGCAGAAACGGCTCGAAGGATTAATGATGTGTATGGCGGCGGTGTCGCGTTTTTGGTTCCAACATTTTTGTTCTGGAAATTTCGACCTGCAGAACAAGCCCCGCGGACAGCCGGAGACCAAAGTTGTTAATGAAGAATTGAAGGCTATTGTGGAAGCGAATCCATTGCAAAACACGTACGAATTAGCTACAGGCTGCGGTGTTAGTGATAAAACTGTTTTAATCCACTTGAAGCAAATTAGGAATGTGAAAAAGCTTGTAAGATGGGTACCTCATGAATTGAGTGCAGCAAACCGACAAACGCGCGTCGACTGCTGCGTTACATTACTCAAACGTCATAATAATGAAGGGATTTTAAATCGAATCATTAAAATTCATCGAATCATCAATCGTAATGGCTGAACCCTGGCAAACCAGCCAAATACTGCCCCAAGCGAAAATTGACTCAAAAAAATTACTTGTGAGCGTTTGGTGGACTAGTGCCGGTGTCATTCACTACAGCTTTCTTAAATCTGGCCAGACGATTACGGCGAATATCTACGCTTATGCGTATGGCTAGCTGCTAAACAATCGAGCCTGGTCAATCGCTCTAGGCCACTGCTACTTCAGGACAACGCTAGACCACACTGCACAACAGACGGCTACCAAATTACAGGAGCTTCAATTGGAATGTCTAAGACATCCGCCGTACTCCTCGGACCTTGCTCCAACAGATTATCATTTTGTTCGAAATTTGGATAACTTCTTGTACGGGAAAAAATTCATCTCCGATGGGGCAGTCCAAAGCGCCTTCAAAGATTTTATTGATTCCCGTCCGAATGGTTTTTTTAGTAAAGGGATCAGTGAACTACCTATGAGATGGCAAAAGTACATAAATAGCAATGGTACATGCTTTCATTAAATAAATATATTATATTTAACAAAAAAACGACTTTATATAGACCTACCTTACAAAACGCCAATTTCATGTGTAAGAACCTAATATTATTTTGTTTTATTCTCATACGTGCTTATAATTTTTGTTTGTTAGTAAACGGTATTAAACATATATTTTAAGCTACAAAAGCAAAGCCTCAATAATCACGTGATAAATACTAACATAGATTGTTTTAAAAATACTTAACTCCGGATTATGGCCCAATAAAAAAATTTTTACGTGATAGGTGGCATGGTACATAAGTACGTACATAATATAGACGGCCTCTGTGGTGTAGCGGTAGTGCATTCGACTGCTACGACAGGGGGCGCGGGTTTGATTCCCGCTCAGTGTAAATATTTGTATTCATGATTATTTCTATTTGCATTGGTCTGGATGTTTCTATGTATAATATGTATGTATGTACCAAAAAATAAGTATATAAGTATGTTTATCCGCAGTCTGGAACCCATAGCACAAGCTAGGTAACCTATGCTTATTTTGGGTCGAGAATGCGCTGTGTAGAATGTCGTAGAATATTTATATAATTATTGACCGAGAATTTTAGCGCTTTTCGAAAATTAGAACTTCTAAAATGCGAATAAATTGCGGCTGATCTCTGAGCCTAAGGTTCATGGTCGTTACGTCGTCGCGTCGCTGAAGTTATTTATTTCAGAACTACAGTGTACTATTATTTGTTATCACTAAAAAGGTCACAAATGTATGTTACTCGTAAGAAAATAAGATCTAACCTAAACTTTATGTCTCCTAAATAATTTATGAGCTAAAAAAACATTAGGATAAGTAATTTTACTTTTTACGAAGCTAAAGTAATTGGAAAATATGTTCAAGATTTTAGTAGCACTGCAAATAAAAGGGCTCGTAAAACTTTAATGAGTACTCCAAGAATGAATGATGGGGTTGGGTAAACTAGTTTTATGTCGTCCTAATCAAAAAGGGCTTAAAAGACATTCCTAAGAAAAGAACGGTGGGACAATAGATAATTGAAATGGACATCCGGTCACTAAAGTCATACAAGTTAAAAGCAGTGTGTAATTTAGAAGTAATGTTTTCGAATTGATTTGAACTACGAATGCATAAGTTGAATTGAGTGTTTGAATTAATTCAAATTTCGAATGTAGATCTATGTAGATTCGTGACAATTTAAGTTTAAAAGTAAAATTTGGTAACACAACTGATAAAATACTTTTCACTCATTTGCAAATTAGATATTAACCTTTTCTTTTAGTATTGGAAAGGTATCTCAACAGGGAAAAGTACGGAGAGTACTGGGCTATATGTTTATATACCAATGAGGAACCAAATTACGGCGATGTCGAAAACGTTAAGATTGTTGGAAAGTAAAGTTAACACAGTCAGTAAAAACAAAAACTATATATTTTTTCAAACACAAAGTTACTTTCATTTATTAACATACGAAAGTGTAATGAGTAACGACACAATTTGATAATCATACCCCACTAGTATAATCCTCCTCCTATAATCATCATCCTCCAAGCCTTTTCACAACTCAGTTGGAGTCGGCGGTCTCAGTCTAAGTACGAGCGGCCGTACTTCGATATTTTCGACTGCCATCTGACCTCCACAACACATTCGAAGTTCTTTACTTAGACCACTTGTCGGACTCTTTAGGGCTCCAACTACCAACTACTCGTAACGACTGCCATAGATGTTCGTATGGCAACCAGGACCGACGGCTTCACGTGCACTCCGATGCACTAGTTTTATAAATGTGAAAGTTCAAATCTGGATGAATTTTGGCTCAGAGGTAGCTTATAGTCTGGGGCGTGTGTTGGGTAACCTCCTCGAGTGTCGCTCCGATTCCGATCCCGCTGCAGTCCGGGGGGAACGGAATCGGAGCGGCCGGTACACCCTGGGCGGCGGTCAATGGCTTCCCCTTCACCCCTTCATAGGGTTGGCATTGATCGTCGGCCAATACCCAACGTGGCGGGAACACATCGCTCTCCGTACTCCTCTGCTTTCAGAGGAGACAGGATGAGCGATGCTGTTAGTGGTGAGATGGCCCAGGGTCAGCCGGGGTGCGAGGGATATGCTCTATGGGTAACCTTACACCCCGGCGTCTGAAGACCCGAGGCGGCGTGCGGTTTTAGTCGGTGCAAGCCCGACATAACCGCCCCCGCTGGCGGGCGGGGGGGTATCCTAAGGGATTTCCGCACGATAAAAAAAAAACAAAAAAAAGGTATAATAATATATATATATATAATAAACCATTCGCTATGCTAAGAAAATGTTCATGTGAATTGTAAGAATTGAACTAGTATTTCAAGCGGCGAGTAACAGCTAGTTAACTCATCAATTTGAAAAGAGAATGTTGGACATGTATTAAATGGATACTTCTCTATTGGAGGAACCTATATTGGAGGACATACGAAACAAGTTAGGAGGCCTACTCTTAACTCTGATAATAGTCTTCTAGGGGCCTCCTCTAAGGAATCTTCTTAAGATTTCATGTTTTAATGGCTTGCAAGTTTGTAACAGTTATTACTATAGTATCAGTGCATTCTTTATTCAATTTTACACTAACATTACAGTCTGCTCAGATATAACAACATAAGAGTTTATTTTCGTAATGATCCTCAGAAACCAAGCAATAAAAATGATTTTTGAAAAAGCTAACACATGTATAACTTTGACGATGCTCATTGAAAGAATCTGTACTATTAAAAAATTGTCAATTACGTGTCTGTATATGGGAAATATTAAAAAAAAATGGGTTATGTAAAATAATGATTCTGAACACATAAATATTTTCTTTGGAATTCTTGTCTGTTTGTCTGTTTGTTCGCGATGGACGCAAAAACTATTGAACGGATTTTGATGCGGTTTTTTCTATTGAAAAAGGTCTAGCAGACTTAAAGTAAAAAGTGTGTTTGAACCGGAGATATGACCAAAAAACGATAATCGAACTCTACGCGGGCAGAGCCGCTAGCATCCGCTAGTATTCCATAACTTTCTCTGTAGACACAAAAGAAAAGATTATTACTCATAAAATTTAATGGACGAAATGTGTTAGAAACTGTTAATAACCAAACATTAAGTATATGATATAGATAAAAAAGCATATGGCTCTCTTTTACTGGTGTTCAGTAAATTGATAGTTAATGCAGGAATCAATTAGCAGTATCGTACATCGATGAAATATTAATCGACTCGATAAGATAAAACATTCATGGTAGACCGACCATCTGGTCCCTACCGATCCCATGAGTTAATGCGACTGATTTTTTTTTGTTACAGAAACATCGAATTACTAACTATGCTGTGAATGTTTGTAACATGCAATTTTCAACTCTACATAGAAGTGTTAATGTGCAAAACAATATTTTAAATGATGCCCTGTCAGAACTGTAACAGACAAGTTTGCTAACGACACACAAACACAAAAAGTTTGTTTTTCTAACATCGCAAAAAGGTCGTAAATAACAAAAGCCATGATGACAATAGATTGCAATTTGAAGTGGGCCACTCAACTTACAATAACGACCCCTTGAATAAAATTATCAATTTTATTAGCTTGAAATAAACATAAAAGTTTCTGCAAACAGCTTATGGTATATCTACTAGTTATTTTCGACAATCAACAATTGCACTAGTCACCATTAACTCAAAGCAATACAAATATTTATCCTTTTTAGGGTTCCGTACCCAAAGTATGGATAACCAATGGAACACTATCACATTACGAAGACTTTCATAAACCATAATAGTTATACAGCTCAAATTTTGATGAAGCTAGATTCTAGCTTAAGCCAGGATCTAATATCCTAAATCTTAAAATATGCTAGAAGCTAAAATAGGAGAAGTTAATATACTAGAAGCTAATATTCTTGAAGCCAATATACTAGTAGCCAATATTGTAGAAGCTAATATGCTGGAAGTTAACATGCTAGATGCTAATAAAAACGGGTTGAAAATGTCGCCTCGATAGACGCCCAACAGAAGTTAAAGGGAGATAAAAAAGAAAAGGAATTAAAAACACTTTCTAAAAACAAGCTTTCTAGTAAATGAAAAATAATATTTAATCAAATGAGCCCAAACATGACGGGTTTATCCTGTTTAGTTCAGAAGTTCCTATGACTACCTACCGTCTGCATCTTCACATCCTGGATAGCATGTGGCATTACAGTATTTACCAAGATAAAACAAATGAGCCAAAACTCGTCTTGTTTAGTTTCGGAGTTCCTATGAACACCTTCCGACTCCATCTTCAGACCCTGAATACTGAGAGTTTGCCAAGACAAAAAATGAGCCAAAGCTCGATGGGTTTATCTTGTTATTTTTAGAATTTCCTGTGGCAACATTCCTACTAAACTACTACTAAACTAAACTAAACTAAGTGTATGCAAAATTTCAGCTCAATCGGTAACCGGGCAATGGATCAAATTTAATTGGCAAGATTTGATAACGAACATCGGAACAAGAGAAACTAAACGAGGGTATATTTATTAAACACGTACACGTTTTCGTTTTGATTTAAAACTATTTCCAAAAAACGTTAAGTACAATATATACAGGTACGGTAATGGCCAGGGCACGCCACAATAGCGGCGGTAAGGCCCATCATGGAGGATTGGCTAGAGAGGCGACACGGAAGCCTCTCGTACCGACTGACGCAGGTGATCTCCTGGAAGCCATCGGGGTGGGAGTCCTCTCGCTCGGCAGCATGATTGCGGCAATGGTGCGGAGCGCGAGCGCGTGGGCCGCCGCCACCTCCTTCTGCGAGCATGTGATGCTCGCGAAGGAGATGGCGGAGCGCGTCCGGGAGAGGTTCAGAACTCTCCCGGTCCGCCGAGCCCGCAACATGCTCGCCGCGCGTCGCAGGTGACTCAGGCGCCGGAGTTCGCTCAACGACCTCCGTCCTCCATGAGCGCAGGCCTGGGGGTGGCAGGTGAAGCCGCCTGTCATCCCAGCAGACGCAGGCCGGAACGGTGGGGCGACTAGCGCCCCTCCCCCAAACCGGGGCAAGACGGGGACACCGTGGTTCCCAAACCCGAGGGCATCTCGAAACCGGAGATGGCCCAGGGTCAGTCGGGGTGCGAGGGATAGGCTCTATGGGCAACCTTACACCCTGGTGTCTGTGGACCCGAGACGGCGTGCGGTTTTAGTCGGTTCAAGCCCGACATAACCGCCCCCGCTGGCCCGCGGGGGGGTATCCGAAGGGATTTCCGCACGAAAAAAAAAAAAAGGTACGGTAATGGCCGTTGTTGGCGGGAGATCACAACACGTGTTTGATTACATGAGATCAGTTACCTAATGAACTAATAGTTAAAACTGTCTTTATCAGTTATTGATAAATTGTGAATAAATAATGATTGCACTGGAAATTAATAATCCATTTACGATGAGAGTAAAATTAACATGAGAGATGTACAGAAAAATTAAAATAATACGTATAACAGTCACTGCTACGATCGATACACAAATAAAACCAAAAGAAAATGGCCGAAATCTGTTTTTAGGTAGATTTCGATGAGGGGTGTGTATTGGGTAACCTCCTCGAGTGTCGCTCCGATTCCGATCCCGCTGCAGTCCGGGGGGAACGGAATCGGAGCGGCCGGTACACCCTGGGCGGCGGTCAATGGCTTCCCCTTCACCCCTTCATAGGGTTGGCATTGATCGTCGGCCAATACCCAACGTGGCGGGAACACATCGCTCTCCGTACTCCTCTGCTTTCAGAGGAGACAGGATGAGCGATGCTGTTAGTGGTGAGATGGCCCAGGGTCAGCCGGGGTGCGAGGGATATGCTCTATGGGTAACCTTACACCCCGGCGTCTGAAGACCCGAGACGGCGTGCGGTTTTAGTCGGTGCAAGCCCGACATAACCGCCCCCGCTGGCCGGCGGGGGGGTATCCGAAGGGATTTCCGCACGATAAAAAAAATAAAAAAAAAAAAGGTAGATTTCGATGAAATCGATCTACCTATTGGTTTCTTGACTACTGTCGAATTTAAAAAAAATTTCTTCATAGGAGGTCTAGTTATGACCCCCTGAGTCCGAAATGACCAGTGGTCAAAAAGTTTATATATATATATATGTATGTATGGTTCCACTTCCCAAAATTTGCGGCACTCTCACGGTCGCATTTTTGCCCCGATCGCTTTCAAACTGCGGTCAAAAATTGCTTGGGTGTAAACTTAGTTTAAGTTCGTGAACGGGTGGAATCCGGCCTAAGGGGACGGCAGGGCCTCACTTTTTGTGAAATCAGTTTTTCCTCAAAATTTCACGTTCCATGAAAGATATTCGAACCGTTCCAATTTTATCCCATAGTATACATGAATACCAACAACTTTTAATTATAAACCTATAAGATTAAATCTTTAACTAAAAGTGGAGGGGGGAAAAACCAAAAATTTTCGGGAAAAAAATCATAACTTCTAACCGGTGAACATTCTTGGTGTCGGAAACATTCTTGGTGTCGGAAACATTTTTAATCGATAGGCCATTTTTAAGTCTAAAATAAATGTCTGAAAAGTTTTTCGCTAAAAGTTACCGTTTTCGAGAAAAAAAAATTAAACATGTTAAAAAATAATATTAATTGCTTCACGAAATCTACCTGTGCGTTCCCCCTGCGGGAACGGATATTTTTTTTTTGTATTTAGGACACGTCAATTTGACTTCACCTCGCCTGATGGTAAGCTGAAGTTAAAGTCTCAGGAAAGAGGGTCACCATTACATACACGTAACATGTTAACAATGGTGGCACTCAGCTTGACGGCCTCATCAGAAGAGGATTGTCGTCGCAGCACCGCGTGACACCCACCGGTCCCACTAGTGCTGCGACCACAATCCCCCTGCCCGGCTATGCACTTGCTGACCCCTGAACGCAATCAAACCGAAATTGGATTACTATGGAGGGTTTTTCGCAATCGTGCACGGTGGTACCTACCCGGCCGAATTTTTTGACAAATTTGTGTCATCAAATTTCTACCACCACTGTATAGTGAGTAAGACATGAGACCGTCAAGTAGAGTGGTAGAGTCAAGCAACAGTCATTTTGACCGTTGCATGAATGGGCCGACTCGACCGGGGAAGCACCACCCTCTCACAGAATATCGACGCCAAGTAACAGTATTTGAACTGTTGCATTCCGTTTGGTGAGAGAGTGCCGGAGCCCAAACTCCTTTCCCATCCCCTTCCAAACTCCTTTCCCATCCTTTCCTTTACAGGGTCGGCAGCGCGAGTGTGACGCCACTGGTGTTGCACACGGCCATAGGCCGCGGTAACGGCTTCCCATCAGGTGGGCCGTGTGCTTGTCTGCCACCTTAGTGGTATAAAAAAAAAAAAAAAGACCGGGTTCGTTCTCATCCCTACTCCGTGATGTTTGCTGGATGAGAGGGGACAACGGTAGACATCTAGCGGGGATAACTGATCGATTGATAGTTGATCGGTTATCGACCGGCGAAGGCGGAAGATCAAATTGAATTGAGAAAAAATAATAATTGAAGGAAATTATTAAAAATAAAAATAATAAAAATCATGATGGAAAAATAGGGGTTATTCGTAGAGAGTTGAAAATTCAGGGTTGTATGTATGTTCTAATGACAGCATTAGACCATACATACAATCCTGAATTTTCAACCCTCTATCGTAAAAAAAAAAAAAAAATTGGACTACCCTTAACATTTAGGGGGATGAAAAATAGATGTTGTCCGATTCTCAGACCTACCCAATCTACAAACACCGCGACACGAGAATTATATATATTAGATTGAACTAGCTAGAGTTCATTTTTAGGAAACGTCGAAAAAAAAAACATAACTTTAGATTATGACATCTATTGGCAAGTAGTAATACTAATATTTTTATATTTAATTTTTTTAAAGCTTTGGCCACCCTAGGTGGCCAAAGCCAAGCCGTCAGCTTAAACAACAACTACTTCACCACTTTTTCTTCACTCAAAAAGTGCTCATATAGAAAGTGTTCAACCCGCCTAAAGAAGTTTTCACTTCAAATAACAGTTTTTGCAAATTTCCGGTGACATATATATATGTATTGACGGGACGAATCCCACCCGTATGCCCACAACTGTAACTCCTGTACACCAGATTCAACAGAAGTGACCCTCAAAACATTGAGTAATGACACTCGGGCAGTCCCAAGGAAAGTTAAACTGTAGCTTGGAAAATAATCAGAAATAAATTGGAGTGTTAGAAATAATAATTAATTTGTTACTACATACATAGCTTATTATTACATATAAACGTAATGAAAATTTGATTTCGGTAGTTATTATGGGCACTTATATAAAAGAAATTCTTAATTTTAATTTCATAATATCTGTAAAAGAAACGACGGAAATACTCATTTACACATTTCAATAAAAAACCTTCAATGGACCGTTTTTGTAGCTACGTTTGCATATTTTATCACAACGTCTGTTTCTGAAGCTTTCGCGCTATCTTTGTTTTGTTTTTTTTTGGCGATATACAGTTTTTCCTTTCGCTTTTGTGACACCTTTATTCCCTTACAGTAGATATTTATTTTCACATCTCTAAATAGATGTATTTTGTTTCTGGATTTGTTTTCGTATCTTTCATAAAAACGAACCATGGATTCGATTCCAAAAATATGGATTTCTCAGATAGCCTCTACGTCACCCTACGTGCATAGCATTTTTCAGGACAACATCTTACTACACTTCCCGATTACTGCTGGCTGAGTACATTCGGGGATACAGGCGTGGTGTTATGTTATGTAAGCACATTTTGGCATGGCACCGACTTCAACAGAAAAGTTCTACGTGTTTTTTTAACTTTAAAATTAAATCTGTAAATTCAGTTAGACTTTTCAGTGCGTTTTTTGTTATTGAAGTCGGTTGAATTTTGTTTTATATAAACAGTTTATTTTTCCTTTTTTAGTGAATGTAACTCAACTTCTTAAGTTTATTCCCGGTTGCGTCCCAGGCTGTCACCTCGGAGTCCGGGGATTGCTTACTCCTTTCCTCCTTTTAATTGGGCTTATGCGGCTTTTATGGGAATGACTGCCATCTGACCTTCCAACCCCGAGAGGAAAACCTGCACCAGAGCCCCATCCGTCAATCAGAAGGAGTACCAGCTTGCAGGTAAGACCGACTTTCTAGCTTAGTGAATCATGTAGACGATGCCCCGCTTCACAGGGCTCCTGTTTCTTCGTGCTTTGTCACAAGTCACCTAATACGAAGGGTATAACTTCTAACCTATTCTTTCCGTGTTGAGATGCGCTGTGTTGGTAACTCCATTCCACTCTCCATTTCACTCTTCTCTCCACTCCACTCTCCACATCACTCTCCACTTCACTCTCGACTCCATTCCACTTTCCACTCCTCACTAGTATCCAATCCACACTCCACTTCACCCCACTCTCCACTCCACTCTCCAGTCCACTCTTCACTCCACTCTCAAAAACAACTCTTCACTTCACTCTCAATAACCACTCTCCACTCCACTCACAACAACCACGCTCCGCTCCGCTCCACTCCACATCACTCTGTTCTACTCCACTCCATTCCACTATGCACTGCATTCTCCACTCACCACTACCTCACTGTTATATCGAATCTGCGAATTTGTAACGTTTCATTACAGGCGAATGCTCACGATGAGGGAGCACCTTAAAACAAATCTTTGCTTTGCTATTGAACTCACAAAATGGTGTTAATTCTGTTGCTCATCTCACTAAACTTTAGTAACAGAAGAAACGGCACCAGTATATACGGCCTTTCTAAATATGTATTCCAAAATTCCAAACAAAAGATATTTGATGTCATGTTCGATCGTACACCCGATAATTTCACATTTTTTGTGTAAGTTAGAGTATTTACTGCTGCATCTCCGGAGTTCTTGGTCCAATACTAATAAAATGAATATGGGACCAACTTGGAGTGAAACTGAACCCAATGCAAAAATAGTTTTCAAAATCAGTTCATAACCTACGGAATTATCGGTGAACATACAAAAAAAATAGGTACAGTATAGAACCTTCTCCTTTTTAAAGTCGGTTTTAAAAATACAGTCCAAAACACATAAAACCACAAATTAAAATACCGATTAACTTTCTCTGTACGAGGTAATGCCTATTCAACACTTACGCGATTGCCTATAGGTACACGCAATTTAACCACGTAATACTAAGCTACGCAATATTAGCTGCACAATATTCCACTCTACCGACGATATGTAAAATATTAAGTACTGCCTGCGAATCTGACCGTGTGCCTGTGAAATGCTAAACCCACAGGAACCTATTCCCGGGATAAAAGTAGCCTAAACGTTATTGCAGACTATAATTTTATTCCAAATCCTATTGGTATCAAATTCCAGCCAAATCCGTTCAGCCTTTTAAGCGTGATTGAGTAACAAATATCCAAAAATTAGTAGAATTACTAAAAATTAAAACGAAACGTTCATTGTTATTCTTGATTGTTAAAATAATATAACACATAATAACTGATAAGGACTGTTCATATTTTTATCACTCTATAAAAATGTCGCCTCTTTCAATGTGGGCACAGTTGTTTTATTATGTACAGAAAAATTATTGCCATTTTTATAGCAGAACAGCACCATTTCGGACGATATTTTACGAGGTTGAAAAAGTTTTTTTTTGCAATACCACACCAAAATTGAATGAGGAAATTGATTGTGGAAGTGGACTACAATACTAGCTTGTAAATTTTAGAGGTCGTAAAATGAATAGTGCCCAATGGGGCTGAAAAGTATACTTTTGTATCTCAAAACGTAATGCGTATATAGAATCATTGACCAATATTATTTTCCTATTTTTTATTATTACATTATACCTATTTATTATTATTATTGGTCTATGATAGAATTTACACCATGTACAGTCAACGACATACCTATTTTGTTTTTTTTTTATATTTAGTCCGTCCAATTGACTGCATCCCGCCTGATGGTAAGCTGAGGTAAAGTCCAAAAAGTAGTGGCCACCATTTCTAGAGATTGCCCCTAGAATGGTGGCCCCTACCTAGACGACCTCAACAGATGTTTTTTCACGCCCCGCTTAAAGAGCCCAGGATTGTAGGTAGAAGGGAACACGTGAGTGGGTAAAGCGTTCCAGTGCTTTATGGTAAAAAAAGGAGTCACCAAACCGCTTGGTTCGCGATGGTATCGATTGCACTGTATGAGGATGACACCTAAGTCCTGCACGTGTTGTTCGGGACAAGAAGGTAGAAGGAGGAATAAATTGGAATAACTCATCGGAACATTCACCATGGTATATGCGATAGAATACTGCCAAGGAGGCTATATCTCTACGCAGCTGCAGAGATTCTAGAGAACTGGTGACCTCAGGACTATCAATGATCCGGACTGCCCGTCGCTGCAATCTATCGACAGCGTCTAGTAAGTACTGAGCGGAGCCATCCCACAGGTGAGAACAGTATTCCACGCAGGGACGAATTTGAGTCTTATATAAAAGACACCGCTGCCCCGGCGTGAACGACCGCCTCACCCTGTTCAGCACTCCGAGTTTACGAGAAGCTGTTTTAATAACGCTCTCAATGTAATTTTTATTATTAAGTTTGCAGCGTACATCCATACCGCGCATGTTGATACTGTCCTGTAGTGGTAGTGGTGTGTTCCGAAGAGTAGGGAGGGGAAGGAAAGGAGGTACCTTTGCTGTAAACGCGCATGCCTGTGTTTTCTTGGCATTGAACTCGACCAGGTTTGCAGATCCCTATTTGGAAACATGGTCTAGGTCCTGATCGAGCTCAATGACAAGTTACCGTCTTCTCTCCTCGATGTCAGTCTGCTTGGCCGCTGAATGTCCGAGATAACGCCCATGCAAAGTACTGTCATCTGCATAGCAATGTATGCTGCCCACGGACACTAACAAATTTATAAACTTATATATCAATAATGCAAAAACATGAAAGATATTTTTAACTAAACATACACACCTTACATATATCTGACACCAAAATTTAGCAAAAGTTAACCCTCTCTAAATCAATGTTACCAAGGTCAATAAACGCCAACTGAAGTAGGGAGAAATTAATTTCGAAACATTGATACAATCTGATAAAGCAAATACACAAATTAACACCTCAAAATTTTATCTTGACTTTCCAATCAGGTCATTGAACTAACCCTTCGAATTCTGCAAATTAAAATACCCTCAAATACTGATACATCACAAAAAAACTACTCAAAATTTAAACCTTAAACGTTTGTGACAAGGTCTAAAATTGATAGTTTTTTTTGTATTTTATATTTTGTCTTCGTATAATTTTCGGAATGTTAATTACTGGCCACCCTCGGGTCTGTCACAATGCCTTTATGGCTGGTTGGTTCGATTATGGTAATTTGAGTAGTAAAATCTCGAATTAACAAATGTATACTAGTAGGACAATAGTTTGCACGCTGCTGACAGTTCACAATTGACTTAGCTGTCGAAATTTCGTTAAAGCGAAGTATGGTTAAGGTGTGGTTTTGCAGCAATGCAAAAATAGTTTAATACTTTTCATTGAATCGTTTGACTGAATGATTAAATTTTATTTATGCATAATTATTAAAGATATTCTTAAGTTTTAGTTTTTTTTTAAGTTTAAATATAATACATAATGTGTATCTGTATAACAAATAATATTTACATTGAACATACAATTAAAACAAATTTTAAAATTCTGACTTAATATTGTATTTCCTCATCCTAAAATGCCAGTATTCAAAAAAGATACCTACGCTCTTATCTATTTTGTTTTTATTCTTAGGGTTCCGTACCTCAAAAGGTAAACCTTATAAGATCAATCTGTTGTCCTTCTGTCCGTGTCACCACCGATTTTCTCAGGAACCTAGCAAGATGAAATTTATACCAGATACTAAGGTCTATAGTCCCTATTACGTGTACAAAAATCAAGGTCCTGGTAAACACAATAAAAAGATATGGGCAAACTTAGATTTTTGCGAAAACTTGTATGTATCAAAATTTACCTTAATTTTCAATGTTTGTTATTTTTCTGAATGTTCCCTTTACTTGTGTTATAAGATCTTGCTTTTAACCAAAATTGGCAATTCTAAGTCAACCGGAAGTACCCTGTAGGTCTTGGGTCGAAAACCTATATGGTAGTTCTCGTTCACCTAGAATTATGAAATTTGACAAAAAGCAAGACAAGCAAAGGCTTACAGCACAAATAAAGAAAAAATTCCAAAAAATAAAAAAGTTTGAAATTAAAGGGTGTCCCCATACATACATAGTCGATGCTTATAAGATAGGCATCTGAGTTGTATGGGCGCTCATCCAATTAAGAGGTTTTGATTAATTGGGACCAACCTCAAATAAGGTATCCAGTTTTGTACGGAACCCTCGGTGCGCGAGTACGGCTTTTACCAACCACCAGTTAATGTCAAAGACAAAAAAACTTGGCAAAATGGCTTCCACGTGTGAACTAACTGGCCAATCAAAAACGAATAAAAGGACTGATCAATCAGTTGTATATATCTAGAAATGGTCAAGGTCAAATTGTCAAGTTGTTTTGACTAAACAACGAAACATGATCTAATTGCATTCTTCTTACGAGTTGATCTGCTGCATAATGTATTTGTTTATGTAGGTATACGTGATAATATCTCTAAAATTAAGAAAATAACTTTGTGGCATCCCAGAAATACTAAATTCTCGTCCGAACTGGTGATCATGCCTTTTGATAATACATAATCGTCGCCATTACCATACAGTAAGGTAAGGTATGTAGATACATTATGTTTTTTTAAAATCAAATAAAACTCCGATCATGTATAGATGAAACATTTGAGCCTTATTTTTAACTGGTTATCAACGTTTTATTTACTTTTTGCTTTGTTATCGAGAAACGTTTATTTCGAATCATTACTGGTATCAACACAGATTACCCAATAGTTGGTATTACTACTACTGTGATTAACTTGTCATTAAATTGTTTGCGGTCTCACACCACTCACATGCATTTGTTACAAAACTGTTGCCTAACACCTAATTTTACATTAGGAATAAACAGACCCTACCCTGGAGCTGCGTTAGGGAGGCTCTCGCGTATCACGGAGTGCCTCCTTACCTCCGCCGCATTGTCGAGGCATACCTATCTGAGAGCCATAGTTTTCCCGAGCTGGCTAGGGCCAGGGCGGCGAGAAGTGTCGTGCGATGTTCCACAGGGGTCGGTCCTAGGGCCACTACTGTGGAACATCGGATACGACTGGGTGCTGCGCGGTCCGTTGCTCGAGGGTGTCAGCATAACTTGTTATACTGACGACACACTCGTTATGGCGCGGGGAGCAACGTACCGAAGCGCGGCACTAAAGGTCACGGCTGGGGTTGCTCAAGTCGTGGGTCGAATACGGCGGCTGGGACTCGAGGTGGCTCTCCACAAATCCAAGGCTATGTGTTTTCACGGGCCTCGGAGGGGGTCATCTGCGGAATCCAGCATAACCGTAGGGGGCGTAAGCATCGGCATCGAGCCCTCGATGAAGTACCTTGGGCTCGTACTAGATAGCCGATGGGACTTCGGACCTCATCTCCGAAGTCAGGTCACGGAACTGAGGGGGGCTGCGGCCGCTATCGCGGCTGATGCCCAACGTTAAGGGGCCCAACGCCCCCACTAGGAGACTGTACCTGGGGATCGTGCGAAGCATGTCTCCTAGCCGGGACCTCTCCATGGGACCTGGAAGCGAGAGCCCTTGCGTCATTGTACCAATGGCACAAGGAGGCGCTGGAGCGGGGCCATAGGCCGAAGCGCCGAGAAATTAGGGCTCAGCGGTCTCAGCTCCGCTGGGAACTCATGGAGACATGGAGGGTGCGACTTGAACAACCAAGGTGGGGGGAATCCACCATTTCGGCGATGAGGCCGATCATGAAGGAGTGGTTGGAGAGGCACCACGGTGACCTCTGCTACCGGATGTGCCAAATATTTACCGGACACGGGTGCTTCGGTAAGTATCTGGCGCATCCACCGGAAGACAACGCCGCAGTGCCAGCACTGCGAGGATCCTGGCGAAGACACGGCGCTCCACACGTTGGTGGAGTGCCCTGCGTGGGCGAGTCAACGTCGGGTCCTAGACGTGAACGTTCTCTCGTTGGAGACCATGGTGAGGGCCGTGGTCTCCGACGAGAGCAAGTGGCACGCCGCCGGCTCTTTCTGCGAGCAGGTAATGCGCGCGAAAGAGACGGCGGAGAGGGAGCGGAAGAGAACCCTTCGCCCCGAGGACGCCGCAGACTCGTCTACGCCCGGGACTACCGACCTCCATGATCGGGGCCTGAGGACGGCAGTTGGCCGACTCGCCGTCCTTACAGAAGCAGGCCGTGGCGGAGGCGTGTCGTGTGTGTCCTACACACGCCTGCCTACTCACCGACGCGGGATAAAACCCGACCCCACCAGGCGAGGCCGCGCTGGCGGTCAAGGTCTGCCGGTAGCCCTGGGGTTATCCTTGCGAGGGCTTACCCGGGGTGCCCGGCAATGGACACTTGGTCAGGACACCGTGCGGTTTGAGTCGGTTCATGTACGACATAACCGCCCCCGCTGGCCGGCGGGGGGTATCCGAAAGGAATTCCGCACGTAAAACAAAAAAAGGGTTATAAACAGATACTTTAATTTTACTATTTTTTGCAACTAGACTATGAATTGTTTAATCCACTATGAAAATATTCTAAAAATAGGTATCTAGAATATTTTTCATGATCACGTTTTGAAATTTTAACACTTTCTTGAATATGATAAATAGTTATGAAACTATGACGTGTGAGTTAATTAAGACATTTGAATGACTTCGGCCCCTTCACTTGATATAAATAAATAAATGTGTGAGTAATACAATACATTTTAATAACTTTTATTACTACCTAATAATAATTGTTTGAAGACTGTGAACGTAGTTAAACTTTTAATAACTCGTGAAATTTCTAACTGTGCAGACCACGAACTTACGCACAATATATTTACACTATATAATTTATTATAAAACACTCACAGTCTTTCCTCTCGGGGTTTAGAGAGCAGATGGCAGTTGCTCCCATAGGGCTGTAAGATAAGACGAAGAAATAAGCAGACTCCTGACTCCGAGGTGAAAACCTTGAATGCAACCGGCACAATGCCAAGATGATGACAAAATTGCATTTCGACGTCGCGTCATAAATGCATTTTGTCATCATCATCTACTAGAGATAGGTAAATTTTTGATTTGGTTAGGTACAGTCAACGAGGGGTGTGTGTTGGGTAACCTCCTCGAGTGTCGCTCCGATTCCGATCTCGCTGCAGTCCGGGGGGAACGGAATCGGAGCGGCCGGTACACCCTGGGCGGCGGTCAATGGCTTCCCCTTCACCCCTTCATAGGGTTGGCATTGATCGTCGGCCAATACCCAACGTGGCGGGAACACATCGCTCTCCGTACTCCTCTGCTTTCAGAGGAGACAGGATGAGCGATGCTGTTAGTGGTGAGATGGCCCAGGGTCAGCCGGGGTGCGAGGGATATGCTCTATGGGTAACCTTACACCCCGGCGTCTGAAGACCCGAGACGGCGTGCGGTTTTAGTCGGTGCAAGCCCGACATAACCGCCCCCGCTGACCGGCGGGGGGTATCCGAAGGGATTTCCGCACGATATAAAAAAAAAAAAAAAAAAAAAGGTACAGTCAACGACAAAAGTTGCTTAACACGAGGATATGCACTTGGTGCAAGCGGTATGCATTGGAAGTGAACCCCTTTTTTTTCTTTCTTTTTTATACCACTCAGGTGGCAGACAAGCTCACGGCCCACCTGATGGGAGGCGATTACCGCGGTCTATGGACGTGTGCAACACCAGGGGCGTCACACTCGCGCTGCCGACCCTGTAAAAACCTTCTTATGCCCTTCTTGAAGAACCCCATATTGTAGTCGCTTGGGAAAACCACAGCAGGGAGATCATTCCACAGGCTGAGGGTGCACGGAATAAAGTGCCTTTCATATCTAACTGTATGCACCGTTTCCGGTCGCAACGTGTGAGGATGAATTCCCTGTCTGTGGCGAGCGGTGCGATGATAGAATGTGGCCGTGGGCATCATATCATACAATTCTTCTGAACACACCCCGTTATAAAGGCGGTATAAAACGCACAGGGAGGCGAAATCACTCCTAAGGTTAAGCGGTTCCACACTGCCTGTAAGTATGGGATGGTCGACGATCCTCAGCGCCCGTCTTTGCACCGAGTCGAACGGGTCAAATCTGGGGCCGGACTTGCGACTTATAAAGAAGAAGTCTTTGCTCCGCATTGAAGTACTGCTTCGTCCTGTTAAGCACTCCAAGTTTCTTAGATGCCAACTTGACCTTGTCTTCCAGGTGACTACGGTACACCCCAATCGGACACTCTTGTGAGAGTAGTCTCGATTTCAGACACAAGTTGTTCGCGACTTTCTTCCACGGAGGACCGAGGGATGTTAGCTCGGCCCGTGTAAAATGCGTTCCCGGTACTGTCGTCCGCATAGCAATGAATGGAGTCATCAGACAGCATGTCATTGATATGCTCCTGCATATTGATTGATTCCGACTGGAACAGGGTCGGAGACAGCATGGAGCCTTGTGGAACACCAGCGTTTATGTCCATGTGGTCCGAGCAGCTGCCGTCAACGACGGCTTGGATGCTTCTATTGGACAAAAAGCTGGCGATCCATTCGCAAAGTCCCTCGGGCAGTCCATAAGACGGCAACTTCAAAAGAAGACCTCTGTGCCAGACCCGATCGAAGACCTTCGCTATATCGAGTCTGACCGCTAGTGCCTCACCTTGACTCTCGATGGCTTGCGCCCAACGGTGTGTGAGATACACAAGAAGGTCACCGGTAGAGCGACTGTGGCGGAAGCCGTACTGTCGGTCGCTCAATAGATCGTTTCCTTCAAGGTATCTCAGGAGCTGTACGTTAATGACACGATCCATTACCTTCTAGAGAAGGGAGGTGATAGCGATAGGCCTGTAATTGGACGGGTCTGTTCTATCGCCTTTCTTAGTCACAGGATGCACGAATGCAGTCTTCAACGAAGCTGGGACTTGTCTCGTGGAGTAAGAGAGCGCGAAAAGCTATGTAAGAACAGGGCACAACTCTGGAGCACACTGCTTAAGCACCATCACCGATATGCCGTCAAGCCCACTCGACTTGCGAACATCTAGGGACTTCAATTCCCACCGGACCACCCGTTGTGTGATTTTGATTTCTGGCATAGAAACACCACACCAGGGGATAGTGGGTGGCTCGGCATTCCCATCATTCATGGTCGAGCTTGACGCAAAGAGGTCACCTAAAAGACAGGCTTTCTCCCTTGCGCCATGGGCCAGATTGCCGTCGGGTTTTGCAGCGGCGGCAGACAAAACCGACAAAAATTTCCCTCGGCAGCTTTGGCAAGCGACCAGAATGCACGACTACCAGATGGGTACCGCGCCAGCCGTTCACCAATTCTGCCGATGAATTCAAATTTAGCCCTGGTCGTTGCTCTTTTACTGGATCTCGAGGCGGCATTTAATTTCCGCTTCACCTCAGTGGGGATCCTTGTTAGCAAGAGCCGTGGTCCAAGCCTTATAAGCAGATTGCTTGTAATGTTTTGCTTCTCTGCAAGGCCGATTAAACCACGGGCGCTTACTTGCTCCTGTTGCGATCCAGCGATTGGGAATGTAGCATTCCATGGACGCTAGAATCGCCTCAGTAACCGCTGTTGCACAGGAGCTTGGATCTTCAGAAGTGAAGCAGAGCCACCTATACGGGTACGAAGCAAATAATTCTCGCAATCCATCCCAGTCTGCCGACTTATAGTGCCAAACATGCCGCCATTCGGATGGCCGAGGTGGTTGTAGCCGTGCGAGAGGCACTTGCGCCCGGGCGAGGCAATGGTCTGACTTGCCAAGTGGTGCTTCCACAGTTATACCCCTCTAAGACACAGGCAATGGTTGTTGATTGGCTCCAGAATGTTGCCTCAAGTTAATTGGTCACAGTTGCCAGATATCGTTCTTAATGGTTTTCCACTGGAAATATGCCAAAGTGTGAAAAACTTAGGGATATTCATCGACAGCACACTATCTTGGGGTCCTCAAATCCGTGAAGTTAATCATCATCAATCGCAAATTGTTTGCATCAGCGGGGTCCATGCGCAGACTGCATAACTTTCTACCAACGACCACTAAAATTACGCTTGCAGAATCTCTTCTTCTTCCTCTTCTTGACTACGCCAATGTCAGCTATGTCGACGTCACCGAGGAGCAACACGATAAGCTTGAGCGCCTTCAAAACTTTTGCATTAGATTTTTATTTGGTCTACGCAAATATGATCACGTATCAGAGTTTCGCAAATTGTTCAAGTGGCTCCAAATTCGACTTCGACGCTCATATTCTTTCGATGCTTTATTATAGTATTGTCTTTAATCCCAATACTCCCACTTATTCAAAAGAACGTTTCTTGTTCCTCAATGACACACATTTAAGATCCTTGAGGTCGTCAGAATCATTGGTATTGGCAGTGCCTAGGCATTTTTTATGATAAATCGTTTACTGTACAGGCGTTACGGTATAGAGTGCACTGCCATTATCGATTAGACAGGCACAATCACTGGCCATCTTCAAAAGGATGTTGAAAGAACACTAGGGCCCATAGTCTCCCCCATTCCTTGTTCGCGTTATGTGCTGTCTTAACTTTCGTACGAGGTATTAAAATATTATATGTAGGTTTAGAATGTATGTATGTAAATTTAGTATGTATATATAAATGATTTATATTATGTACGATTATATATAGGGGTCGTATTTATGTATCATTGTCTGCTTATTTGTAGGTATATATACCTACTACATTAAAATACATGTTTGTAATCCAATCTATTATATTATAAGATTACGATTAATTATGTTTACGATGTATACTTATTCTGATTGGTGTACAATAAAGTTTATATCTATCTATCTATCTATCTTGTAACATTCTAATTTCTTAATCGCCTTAGCTATTGAACCTTTCATAAAACAAACGAAACATAAAATATATACATTTTTCATATGGGGATTATGAAATCACTTATACAGATATTAGTGGTATACATGTATTTTAATATAAATAAAGCGACCAAGTGCGAGTCGGACTCGCCCATGAAGGGTTCCGAAGCAGCAAGTAACATAATAATGTTTTTTATACTTTAGTTGATTGAATGAAAGGTAAAATGCGGTTTAAGATTTATGACGTATTAAAAAAAACTTCTTACTAGATCTCGTTCAAACTAATATTCGGTGGAAGTTTACATGGTAATGTACATCATATATTTTTTTTGTTTTATCATTCTCTTATTTTAGAAGTTACAGGGGTGGGACACATTTTACCACTTTGGAAGTGTCTCACGCGCAAACTATTCAGTTTAGAATAAAATGATATTAGAAACCTCAATATCATTTCTGAAGACCTATCCTATAGATAAATTGAGTTTCAGTTCTAAGTATGGGGAACCCCCAAAATGAATTATTTTTTCCTATTTTTGTGTGAATATCTTAATGCGGTTCACAGAATACTTTATTTACCAAGTTTCAATAGCATAGTTCTTATAGTTTCGGAAAAAGTGACTGTGACATACGGACGGACAGACAGACAGACATGACGAATCTATAAGGGTTACGTTTTTTGCCATTTGGCAAGGGAACCCTAAAAATGGTAAATATTTTACTATTAATCAACTTTTGTCGTTGAGTGTAAATTGTTTACCTATTTATTATTTTTATGAATAAAATGTAGTGATAATATATTAACATCTCAGCCCATTGAATATTTTCTGTCATAACAATACTGAAAGCGAATACTATTTGCGTCCATAATTCACTGAATAAAACACATCTGAAAAGTAAGAATTGAAATAATTTATTTGTGTAGGGCTACATTACAATTGCAAAGCGGTCTCCTGCATTTTGCATAATCTTACCACTGGTTGTTGATTTTACACTTATAACCGTGTAATCCGGGTTTGCATTTATTGTAATGCTACTTCCTATTGTTGGCAAGGTACCTAAAGGGCTTCACCCTATTTCTAACTCCTATTGTAATTGAAGAGCCCTCGAACGTAAGCTATGGTCAGTGTGATATAATACTTTACAAGGAACTGTAAAAAATATATGTTACTTAATTCCAGAACGCATTAGCGGTCTAATAATCCCTTTGACCACCGACCTGTGAATATAAATGCAGTGTCGGGTAAATACAGTACATCTAAAAACGCATTCGGGTATACCAAAACTTCACTAGGGGAGGGTAGGCATAATAGGATATCCCCTTTGAATATGGAATCGCCTAAATTATATCATCATTACACAGGTGCACCGGCTTGTAGATGCGGTTGATTTGACCCCAAAGGTCTCGGTTGAGCCTCAGACCGCCTATAACCTACATAAACCACAGATAAAGATATCTTATTTGTTTATGCTTGTATTCTTAGTTCTAAGGGTCACCGGGATGTTCAGGACACTTTGGATAGCGTCAGCAATGTATAAATGACACTCATGCTGTTTAGATCGTTTATCGCTTATCATCCGACGGACGCTCTTTGTTATTTAAACATACACATACTCACGGCTTTCTTCCACCGGGGTAGGCAAAAATAACTGCCATTTGCTTAAGTATATCCCCCACTTCACGAGCCTCCTCTATTGTTGGTGAACCTTTTATTATATTGGTCCAAAGTTAGCCTGAGACCAATAAGGCAGTAATTGCTTATCCTCATAAAATAGTTTATTGTAAATGAAAATTCAATTATTAACTTCACGAATTGACAAACTGGTGTGAGAAATTTCTGTAGATACTTGTAGGCACTTTGTACTATTATTTATTGTGCTGTGTAAACTTTTTTCCCTTAACTTCAATCTTAATCGTCTTTGTTATTATTCCGGGAATATTTTAATTAACGATTGTTATTGCTTGTTTTTGTAGGGAATCAACAAGAACTTCAGATTCAATTGCAAATTGCTGTATTATATTTTAATTCATAATCTAAAACATTTATCTGGAACATAATACTCTCTGTATTAGATTATTTTTTACTTCTTTGATATGTTTGGTTATTGATAGCGTATAATGCAATAGCGAAAAGTTAGAGCTGAATATTTAGTTCATTATTATTCACACACACGGCCATTTTGATTTGATGGCCTGAGTTTGTCTTAGTTACAGTACTTTGATGAAGCTTTGTAGGGTTATTTTAGTACACATGGGTACCATTTACTCACACCATGCAATTCATCCTACATCATCTTCCTGCGCCTCTTTTTTCAAGAATATTAATGCCCCTTTTGACGGCTAAAGGGCTCTATTAAATGGGACTAAGGCTAGATTTCACCAATGTAAATCCGTTTAACTAACCTGAATTGAATCGTTTAACCAAATCGTGAAAATTCAGAATTCAAATTGAATAAAATGTGCTAAGACTGCCAACGCGCACATTTCCCATTAAATACTCTAAGAATTTACAAATACAAAACAAGAAAATAATAAAGTATGCAGCCTTGATTCCTTAACAAGAAAGTCATAAATCATTAAAAAATGTATAAACAACTTCAGCGTAACAAAAATAAGGACGAAGTCAGACGTGCATAATTTTCATGTGAGGCATATTTTTTGCATCGTGAAAAATGATTGAATCAATGAAATTGAATATTGGAATGTATGAAAATCGAAATGTATGAAAACCGATTACAACACTCGGCTCTGGCTTAGAATCCTCTCTCAGGATTGGGGGCAGACGGCAGTTGTGCTAGTAAATACCAAGATAAACCAATAAGGAAAAGAGGAGTAGGAGAGAGGACTCCGTGTGTAAGCTTATTACTTATTCCTTATTATGTATTTCCAATGCATTTTTTTTTTTCCAATCCATTGCAATGGAGACGCCCGCCCTCAGCCAGACGTCAGACGGAATCTAATCTGTTCCTATGCCTATCACTGTGTAAACTTTGAAACCGAGTTAAGTGCTCGGATGATTTATAATGATTGTAGCATTATAAATGTATCAATGTTGTGTGTTCGAGCAACACACAAAACTATCGGACCAATTCCAATTAACCGTTTCGTTCAATAACTTACGATCAGACTTAAAACCGTGAACATATCTTGTCTCGCTACGCTAACTGAAGCCAGACATGCCGCAAAAGAAGCCATCTAAAATAAATAGTAGTGACAAGAACTTAGGGATTCAAGCCAATCTTAACTGCAAGCCTGTACACCTGCTAATTGACGTACGAGGCTCTGGCCTGGCGTAGGCATTCATCTCGGGGTTAGGGGGTTTGAGGGCAACCTCTCCGGAGCCTCTCCTGTAAAAGACAAGCCAAATCATGGAAAGGAGGCTTTGTAGAGTGGACCCTAGGCTCTAAAGTGCAAGCTTTAGATGCAGCTGGGATTGGTGCTAGGATGAAGAGTCAGAGAATACAACGGGTGCCACCGGAAAGCGCTAAACGATATCCGGCCTCCATGAGTGCAGGCGTGCGTTGGGTATTGCTGCCTATCGCCATAGCAGAAGCAGGCCAGAGATGGTGGTACGATATTTTCAGCGCGCGAGTCACTAAACGAAAGGTATGGTGTGACCTCCGTCCTCCATGAGCGCAGGCCTGGGGGTGGCAGGTAAGGCCGCCTGTCACCTCAGCAGAAGCAGGCCGGGACAGTGGGATGACTAGCGCCCCGCCCCCAAACCGGGGCAAGACGGGGACACCGTGGTTCCCAAACCCGAGGGGGGCATCTCGAAACCGGAGATGGCCCAGAGTCAGTCGGGGTGCGAGGGATATGCTCTATGGGTAACCTTACACCCCGGTGTCTGTAGACCCGAGACGGCGTGCGGTTTTAGTCGGTTCAAGCCCGACATAACCGCCCCCGCTGGCCAGGGGGAGGGGGGTATCCGAAGGGATTTCCGCACGAAAAAAAATAAAAAGGTATGGTGTTGCCCTAGTTTACTGAGATATACTTGCGCGGTTCTTGGTAAAAGACCGTATGATTTAGTTGCCTCAATTCCTACATCCCCACTTCACTGCTAAGCCCAGTGATGTGGTATTCGTTGAGGGTTCTCACGAGAAAATAAAAGGTATAGGTACAATAATGATCACTTACGTGTTAATGATTTGTTTTCTTATGAGTAGTTGTGTCTGTTTTGAGTACGTGATTGAGAACATGCAATATTATTAATTCGTGTCATTACATGTGTTGTCTTTCTTTACTCATACATTACTTATCATATTTTAGAGCTAACAATCAAATAAGTAAGTACATAGTTCACGACGCAAATCAAGTTACATGAGATTGCTTATTCTACACAAATAACTGTACTTAAACTCTAATAATATGTAATCTACGTTCGCTTGGTCTATCATTCTTTTAAGAAGCTAGTAACTCGAGAATTGTTAATCCAATGCTTATTTTCTAGGTTTATAAATATATTTTTTTAAGAAATATTGGGAAAGCCTCTATTAACTATTCAAAGGTGGTTGGGCAGCAATAGTACCTATTTGTATTGTACTTTTTTTTATTAGATTCCAGGTTGAGGTCAAGACCACAAAAATTATCATCGCGATAATTTAAACTACTACTATTGTTATTTATCAAGTTTATGATAGATTTTCTAAAATCAAAAAGTTTTAACATAAAATAACCTGCATTAAATTTTCAAATAATTTCGTTATAAATATGCACGCTGCTTAATACTCCATAACTCCGTATTCATCTCAGAACTGGCACTGATCAGACAAAGACTTAAAAAGAGCCATTGTCGAACCGTGTTTGGTTTAATACCTTCCATTTTCACCTCGCTTTGTGAACAAGGAATGTCTTTCATAAGTTTTAGTTAGACTATAATATGGAGCGTGGTTGAAAGTAATTGCTCAAGTTATGATGGCCGATGCATCTGTGTTCAGATAGTTTTATTGGTTGTCACGGGTGTGAAATAAGACGAGTTTTTGATGTTGATCTGTTTCACCTTACACTTACACGCCTAACTACATTCCCTTTTACAATGCCATTCCAATTTCATTAATGGAGCATATATTATATTTTTACTAGCTTCTTATTGTAAGTTTTTTAGGTAAGGATGAATGAGGCTCTAAAATCTGCAAGCCGGTACATCTGCTGATTGACGGTCGATGCACTGGTGCAGGCTTACTCCGGCTTGGGGAAGAAATTATAGATCTTATATTCAAATATGGATATTTATGTAAATATAGCTATAGGTAGCATTATAATATTAAATTAGTATAGTTATATTTTGTGAGTCATAGCGTTCTCTAAACACAGAACCTTTGGTAAATAAAGTCATTTTTTGAGTTCAAACTACGGGTTCAAACTGTTCAAGTTACGAGACGGCTATACTATATGTCCCGTAACGTATAGTCTCTCCTATAGTAGGTTAATACTCGGATAATAGCCTCTGGTCAATGATCAGTCCATTTTGGCTGAAAGACGGAGTATATTAAAGGTCATGGTCATGTTTCCCTAGCTTATATGAATGCTCACAACACGAGTTAGCGCATTGCCGGCCGTAACGATGCGGGATGAGCAAAAGGGAGGTATGAAAGGTGAAAATTCCGGTGCTATCACAATACGTATGGAATACATCTTATGCTTACGTTTTTAATAAAGCCAGCCGTCGAATATAGTTTGAAATGTATCTTTATCGCCTACAATTCTCTCTATCTTCATCCGGGAGCCTACCCTGATTGCATCGAAGACCGCATCCCGGACTCCACAATGCAAGTCCCGGGTCCGCTCCATAGCTCCAAACAGACAGTTTATTTTTAAATGATGTGTAAAATATGTAATGTGTTTAAAACTTAAAATATACATTCGCAGTGGTTGTTGTGAAACTCGTTTTATGTTAGTACTTAATGAGTAAATAAGTTTAGCGTATTGTTTCTTTCATGAATACATGTGTGAAGTATAACTAACTAGGTATCACTTAAATGTTGTAAAGTAGGTAGGTACTCTGTTTAACCCTTCAAGCACTAGTCCTTACAATTATTTATTATTTTTTAACTACTGGCTGATGCCCGAGGCTCCGCCCGCACGGAGGTCAGTTATCGTTTTTTGATACTTACGGCAGATTTTAATTCTGACCAAGACCGTTCTAATGGCAAAAACCGCATCAAAATGTGAAATCACACATCAATGCGTGAAAAAACAGATCATCATCATCATCATGAACCTGTTCTAGTCCACTGCTGGACATAGGCCTCCCCTAATGAGCACCATAGCGCCCTGTCTTCAGCTTGCCGCATCCAGCATCTGCCCGCAGTCTTTCGCAGATCGTCATCCCACCTGGCCGGAGGGCGTCCTACACTACGTTTGCCGAGTCGCGGTCTCCACTCAAACAACAACAACAAAAACAGATAGATAGACAAAAAGACAAGAATTCAAAAAAAATATTTTTTTTTGTGTTCAGAATCGTTCATTTAACTTAGCATGAGTTTTTTTTTAAATATCCATAATGTACAGACATAACTATTTTTTTTTTTATAATAGCATAGATTTTCTTAATCTATATATAATATAGATAAAGAAAACCTACGACCAGATGACCTGCGTGGCGTGTCGGTACTGTATCAGAAGTTGTGGCGTAGGTACCGCTCGCTCGGAGCAAATATTTGTATGCATGAATTTGCCTTATTAAGAAAATAATTTGTATTAGCCATGTTATCCACATTTCAGAACCCATATTATAAGTTATGCTTAGATTTGCTCTTGACAGCTCTGTGCAGAGGTATATGCCAGAATGTTAACGTCATTGTTTGGAGGAAATCGTTTAGCGATTTGATTGTCCATTAAATTTTTCGGATTATTCTTCTTTTAATATTTGTCGAGACTGCTTTCAAAGGCTATGGGTATGGGGTTGCCATTTATAGTGTACAGATACAACATCCGATGCCTCAAACACAATGCTAATTAAAAATCCTGAAAAAAAAATTGAAAATAAAAAATTAAGGCCGATCTACTAAATAAAAACGATCTTTTTTTATCTTCAGTACTATCGCCTGTCTTCTTTTTCGAGAGCGTTGCCCTAACACCCGGAATGTATAATATCTTATTGTAGGTAATACTATACCTACTTACTATGAATAATATCATTTCATACTTTCAACAAAAAAAATCTCGTTATCAGTATTCAAATCACAATTCCTTCCATAAAAAAAAACAATCTTTTACAAAGAATAGGGCAAATAAGATAAGGGTCACTGACCCGCCTGAGACGTAGGGGTAGTTTCGTCACATCTTTGTTTTCATATTTGTCCCCTTTATACGCCTTGTTACACACTTGTAACCCGCTCCACCTTGCTTTGTGCACCAGACTTTATTACCTACAGGATGTGGTAAAACCTGACGTAACACAACACAACCGCATAACTAATATTTAACAAAATTTTGTTTGTGATGCATAATATGGTGCTTAGGCCGTTGTAGCACTCGCAACCTCAAAACGGTATCTAAATAATCTAACTTCTCAACCCCGAGAGGAAATTCTGCACCAGAGACTCGTTCATCAATCAATCAACTGGTACGGTGAACCTGATCAAGAACCTTGGTTTGGGACTCGGAGTTCTTGATCAGGTTCATACATGTGTCCATAGTGGTCGTGTGTAAGGGATTAGTCCCGTTAAAAATATAAAATACATGCCACATGCCATTAACGCCTGAAGACAGAATATAAGAAAAGTAATGCGGTGATTCATACTTCTAAATTCTCATAAAGAACGACGACAAACAATTTTCCAATACTCTTCCTTTCACTTTCGTGGAGATTCGACGAATTATCAACATCGTTACTTCTTTGATCCAGTTTTACTTTGTCTCATTGGATAAACGGGTCCAATAAAAGTATAAATTGACCTAGATTGCTATCCATATTGCTTTCAATATTTATGTGACCTAACTATTGTATTGCAGTATCGCGATCATAAATAAAATAAATACACACTATAAAACAAATAAATATTGAAAGACCTGTACAAACAAACCCAGTTAAAATAATAAAGCTTCTTCTTGATTTTCATAAATTTCATCAACCTGTATACTATAAAGCATCGTACACACGATAACAGAGGAATAGTCCAACTAACCTCTAACATAATAAAGAGTTAACTGTGTGAATAACAGCATCCTTTTGTCCCCCTTTGTGGAGTTGTGAGAATATTTTCTTGATGCCACTGGGTCACTGTATGAAATAAAAACCCATTGTACTTGTATTGTCCGAAAAGCATTAAGTAGTTAAATAAAGCACCCCCTTTTTTATTAGACGCATATGAATTGCGCTAAACAGTAAACGGTCAGTTTCTCGGCATATTTTGGTCATTGTCCCTAATCGCATACGTAAAGCTGTAAAGTTTCTCAATTCATGAGTATTTTTTTTTTTAGGGTTCCGTACCACTTAAGGTGCAAAAAGGAACCATTATAAGATCACTATCTTGTCCGTCTGTCTGTCCGTGTGTCGCCACCAATTTTCTCAAGAACGGGTGGACCTAGCAACTTGAACTTTATACCAGATACTGAGGTCTATAGTCCCTATTAGGTATATAGGTAAGTAAAAATCAAGGTCCTGAGTCAACACGGTAAAAAGATATGGGCAAATTTAGATTTTCGCGATACCTTGTAAGTATCAAAATTTGCCTTAACTTTCAATATTTAATTTTTTGGAATTTACTCTTTTTGGTGAAAAGCAATTGACAATTCTAGTTCAACCGGAAGTTTTGGGTCGAAACCATTGATCTATAATCTCGTAATTCGGCAAAAAGCAAGGTTTTACAGGACAAATAAAGGAAATATTCCAAAAAATAATAAGTAGTACGCATATCTCAGTGCATGAGTTCGACTCGCACTTGACAGTTTTTTTTATTTGACATGAGACTAGGTATATATAGGTTTACGAACTATTCAATGGCGTGGCCTAAGTTGCCTAAATGTTTTGGGCTTACCTTGTAGGTGAAATTAGCTCGTTGAAATCCATGTATGGATTATTACATTTATTTGATTTAAAATCTATTATAGTGGCTTTCGTGTTTTAGACTCCACTTATAGCTTATCATTGGGCGGATTTAAACTAAATTAACTTGACATAAATATCCATTATTCACATTTATTTCTGGACTTACTTTTGTAGATGTATGATGATCATTCAAATATTTAACGTCATATGTTTATTCAATGACATAACATAGCATAACTTTACGCCGATATCCCTAAGGGGTAGGCCGAGGTGTATTACACACCCACGTTTCGCCAGTTATGTTGAGGTCCGAATGTAATAGGGGGCGAGCCTTTTGCCACTCACCGGGCACATTACTAACCGAGCGATAATTAACTGTTTATAATAACAACTTACATTATTATACGCCGGCCAGCGGGGGCGGTTAAGTCGGGCTAGAACCGACTAAAACCGCACGCCGTCTCGGGTCTTAAGACGCCGGGGTGTAAGGTTGCCCATAGAGCATATCCCACGCAACCTCCTCCTTTTTCGAAATCGGTAAAAATGTATTATTCAAGGAATATGAACCCAGAAATTATACATCCACAGATCTTCAATCACAGTCCAATTCCTGCATTTAAAGTGCCAATTTCACTTGCGGCCTATTTCATTTACTTTGTCCCATACCGAACATTTTCCGTTTCATAAGTGTATAATTACTGCTTTTATTGGCTCATACCATTCCGTAGGAGGCGTGTACGAAATTGTTGTTTAGCTCCAGGGCAGCTTAGGGCTTACACCGAATTATTGCCCACTTACGTGACTCCGTAAATTGGTTTTAGAAAGTTCGATGCAAGGGAATTTACCTCGTGATTTATTATTATTAGCTTCGTCGGGTTATTCGTGAGGTATACGATATGGTGAACTGTAAAGTTGTATTTCTGAATAACACCAATCATTAATCCGCAACAAAATCTTAAACATTTCAAGGACACATTTATTCAAGCTTATGCCTGCCGCAAGCGTGGGTATATCTAATTGTATTTGAAATGAAACGTTTTTAATCACGTTTGACCCAAATGGCTACAAAATTTATTCCATTTCACACAGTTGGTTAAAAGTTTTCAATTCACTTTCAAAACATCAAATGG
Organism: Cybosia mesomella; assembly: GCA_946251805.1. Classification (NCBI taxonomy): domain Eukaryota; kingdom Metazoa; phylum Arthropoda; class Insecta; order Lepidoptera; family Erebidae; genus Cybosia; species Cybosia mesomella. Next base: position 11,940,899 of record OX276406.1, read on the forward strand.
CAATAAGATGCAAATTAAAATCGTTCAGGTCTAACCCGATCATGCTCTCATCGGAATGGTGATCCGAAACGAGAAATTTGGAACTTGTTGCAAAGATAACAATGGAGCTTCAGGTGTTGCTGTGACGACTTCTCGCGAATACCGGCCGTGCATCGTCAATGCATTATGAATAATATAATATTATAATTAATTCGTAGTTTTTGACTGAATTAGAAAACCGGATAACTGAGAATGTTAGTAAAAAAACGTATCAGGTTTTTACTGTTCTGAATGCGTTAATAATAATAATTGATAATTTAAATGGGAGTAATACGTTTACGAAATAATTTTCGGGATGATCTGTATGGCAGTAACAGTTGGCAAGGTAGTCCCATGCATAGTCACGATTAATCCTACATTAAAAGTTTTCCTTTTGCAGTTAGCAACATAATTGACTTGACTAGCAGTTAGAAGGAGTAAAAAAGAGTATCAGCTGGTTGGAATTATCTGCGTGAGAGCTGTCTACTCGCACCCATAAAATTAGAAATAATTTTAATGGATTTCGAGTACACCACGTGTATAGTATCTAATATGTGCAAACACTGTATACAATAACTGATAAATTGTTACCTCCTTGTTTCAGGTAAGTCAACAGATATTTAAGTGTCAGTAAGTACAAACTTAATATCTCACATCAACTGGCCCTTACGAGTTTCGTGTAGAAATATTAAAATGTCAAGAGATCCTTAACGGTACATATAAACGGTTACCGGCAGGCGAGTGGGTATTTGAAAACGATTGAAGTCCCATGGTGAGTTAATTATGGGCTGGACCCTGTGACCCTTTTGAGACATAGCTTTTGTACTCGTACAGGGCCGCCAAATGGTTATTTAGTAAACAAATTGAGGTCAATGACTCCATCTAATGGCAGGTAAAGGTGAGGAACTTATTCACGGGAAGAATTTGAGTTACGTAAGTACAGCAACATTTTACATACCTACCTATTCCATATATTCTTTAGAAAAGAAACTTTAACTTTATTTCAATCGAACTGTTGTTGATAAATAAATAGATACTTGATTGACAATGTCTTCTGCTGGGAGACTTCTGATGGACAGCATAAATTAAAATAATAATTGAACAGTATGTAAGATAGGCCAGTTAAAACAAAATGGTGTTTTTTTTTTTTCAAATTCTGTTCTATCAGTCTGATATGAAGTCTAGAGAGGTGTCAATTTCTAAAGCGATAGTCTTCAGTTTCAGGGACTCGATAGATGATAAGAGGATGGGAACTCTTGTGTGTGTTGCGTGTTGTGTGTATTGCAACGGCTGAATTCAGTACCCAAAAAAAGGGTAGTATGGAACATTTTATTCCAAGGGGCTAGATCCAAGGAACTGTTAGTGCTGACACGATGCCTTCAAATATGAACGGGAAATCCTGTTATGTCCAACGATCTGCAGAAAAGGAAAGTTATTCGAACTTGACCGATTTATTCATCAGTAAGAATATGATTCACCTGCAGATATAAACTACAAAGTACATTGTACACAGTATGAATACTGCACATGTTCAAGATCTACATATGGGAGTTGCGTGCCTAATTTGAACTGAGTTAGTCAACATATATGTTTTTGTTTTGAACACGTTTTAGATTTGTATATCGATAGCTTTTTGCAAGCTTGACTGCGGTCTTCCGGACCTAGCCCGTATTCCACAGGGTACTGCGGACAAGTTTGCCGTTGAATGTCTGATGACTTCTGACTCAGAGATGCGTATACGAATATCAATGTGCAGTTACAACTTTACGTGTACTGCATTCAGTTGAGTACTTTGTTATAAAATGATGAACATAAGACTAATGGGTTCGTAATTCGTGTCAGTAAAATTAAACTGTTTCGAAGAAGTGAATATTATGAAAACATTCTGATTCCGCGAGAATTTCCAATTTTCCCAAGTTTTCAATGAATCCAAATTGGTATTTTATTTTAGCCAGAGATGTTTAATTTCTTTGATTAAATCTTTAACTTCAGACAAATTAACAGAAACGGAAACTAGCATTTTGCGTAGTGGCGCCGTTTGATATATGTATAAAAAGTTAAAATCTCCAGTTAAGTTTCACCAGTGAAAGTGATTGCGATCAAGTCGAATTGAACTGCATTATACCAACCTAAATAAAATTCATTGAGTACCGTAGTTTCATTTAATCTCAATAATTTACATTGAAGAAATCCGGCCTAACAATTGTTATAAAATCTAACGTTATCAAGGTGCAAGCTTGTATTAAAAGACCAACAGGCCCAATTAATAATTCCAACGGAGACTTTGATATTTGTTAACCACTCCCTATTGTTTAATACAGGTATTTGCATACTAACACAGTACCTAATCCCAATTCCCGGAGTATGTACCGTGTATTGTATATACCCTCCCTGTTCGATAATCGCATCGCAGATATCAAATAGGAACCTCGATCTTGATAAAGACGAGAACAAGCTATCATTGAGAATTTTTAATCCGAAATAAATTTGCAAGCTTGCATCGAAAGATCAATAAACCCAATAAAAAAAATATTATTATTATCACAATTAATAAGCCTCAAAATGATTTGGGTATTCCCAAACCACTCCCTTCTGCTTAACACAGGTGACTGCTTACCAGCACAGTGACCCCAATTCTCCGAATGCCTCCCGGTTCAATTATTGTCGATAGGGTAATCTCTCCATCTCACTTTTAAATTAGGATGTCGAGATCTCGATAAAGCCGAGAACTCGCTATTGTCGTAACATTGTTACGTAAGCATTTGCCGGGTAAGGGATTATTATAGTTAATAATGGGTACTAGCGTAACTTATCCATTTCGGTTAGAATCGTGTGAATTATTAATTTTTATTGTTTCATAGAAAATGTAGTTATAAGATATAGATAATATATATATATATATTTATAGAATTATCGTGCAATGTACAATTTTGCAACCCCATGTATTATTGTAAACCAAACACCTACCAATCAACAACCGTTCCACAGATTTTTTAATATTTAATAGTTAATCAATCTATTTGGAGATATATATATATATATATATATATTTATATATATATAATCACCCAAAGAATGAAAGGTTGCCGTGTTACATACTTTTCTTTAAAAAAATTTACGAATGATTTGATGACAATTAACATCAACAATAATGTCATCAATAATATACATTATTTATTTATTTATTAGAGCCTATATTACCTATCCGTAAGGCCTGCCGTGAAATGTTCATCCGCAATTGCGGGCCCGCACGAAACGCGAACGAAAAAAGTGTCATTTAGGTACCGTGAAATTACTTCGGATTTGTTCGGGACTGAACCAAACGAATCAAGAAGGTTTTCGTTTACAATATATTTGTATTAAAAATGAACTATTATAAAAGAAATGAAGAAATACATTCATTTGCATTCAATGATGATACCCTTTCGACGTTTTGAAATAAGTAGTATAGTATCGGTGTTTTCATTTTTTGTTTTTGGCAAGCATTCAAAATTCCGAATTTTGCGGTTTCAGGTCGTTTCATGGTAGGATTTAGGCCGAAGGAACTGTCATGTACCGTCTTCGGGTCCGATTGCGGGATAAGTGCGTTTTATGGCACCGATTCCCCGAAATTTCAGTCCGCAATTGTGAATATACGTTTCATGGTAGGCCTGCTGGATATAAATACATTTTTTTTTATTTTGCTCACGAATTACTTGCAGTCTTATGTCAGTCAGAGAGCTTCGAAGTTTAATGCAGTATAATATGTAGCCTTCATATCGTAGGTAGTTATGTTATAGGCAGCATTAGTATGCGTCGCGAAGCTGAGTGAGGAGGCTTGTAGCATTTATGACAGGTGACCATGACTAATATGTTGCAAAATTATTCCCTCTACAGCAGGTGGAACACATTACGTGGATATGTCTTTTTTCTTTTTACTTGGGCTGCCAAGGAAGTGTAATTTAGTGCCAACTTACTAACTTACTTTTTATTACGTATTATAGCAATAACTGTCATCATATTAGCGTGATTCTCGATCGCACACGAGACTTTCAGCTCGAAGCACGAGGTTATTTTATTCCTTCCTTCTCTTGCTTCACCGACAGTCATATGATCGCCCAACCCCGAGAGGAAACCCTGCGCAGAGGTCTGGTCCGTAAATCATCAAGTGTACCGGCTTGCTGGTGAGGTTAACTTATTACCTGTATACTGATAACAGCTTACAGCCCAAGTCGGCGTGCGGTTTTGGTCGGTCCGAGGCCAACATAACTAACAGCAGCTGCAACAGGGATAGTTATGTTGGCTGATAGCTGGTGATCCTACTTATTGACAGACGAGGCTCTGATGCAGGGTGTTTCGTCCGGGTTGAAAGGTCAGACGGCATTCACTCCCATAAAATATGTATAAGCCGATTTTATAAGCAGGAGAAGGAGTAAACGATCCCCGGACACCGAGGTAACAGCTTGAGATGTAACCGGGACCAAACTTAAGATGCTAAGTTATATTCACTAAAAAGGTGGAAATTAAGCTATTTCAATTTTTTTTTAAACCGACTTCAATAACCAAAAAGGTACTGAAAAGTGACTAACTGAAACTGAAAACTCTATAAAAGTCAGGGCCAAGCCCGAAACACAACGTTATAAAGCATCACAAGTCGTCTATCCGTATTGAACGCACAATATAATTTTAAACTTTTTAGCTCCGAAATAGCATAAAAAGACAAGAAAACATAATATTTAAATACATGAAACACAGAGAGAAAATTATGCTATACAATCTAGGTATGAAAATAAAGTAGCAAGAAAAAAAAATCCAGTATGTAAAAAAAAAAAAAAACAATACAACAGAAAAGTCTCATGTGTTTCTTATCTTCAGAATTTTCAGTGATTTTTGGTTATTGAAATCGTTTTTTTTTATTTAAAGGCTTATTTGCATCATTGTTTTCTTTTACAAAATACGATTAGGCAATTATTGGTTGGGGATGTTTATAACAAAAATACAAAGGTTTCCATTTCTCACAGTAGATTCGTAGTCGAGTATTATCACTTATCACAGAACTAGTAATAAGAGTGAAATATAAATAGGTACTTACACGAAGTTCAAAAAATACCTGTCTCTTCATGTGCCGACATGAAATAATGTAATTTGACGAAAAATATTTGAATGAACAGTAAATATCTATTTATTGAACCTGTGATGAAATGATCAAGTGTTAACTATGGCGCTAGCTGTGAAGTTTAAAAAGTATAAGTTGAAAAAAAAACCTTGGCGTGTTATTAATATTGCCCATCGTCGTCAATGAGTACGTAGGTACCTATCTACCTAGGTAGTTTAATAAATTGATTTCATTTGCTCTGCCCTGCTTCGAAATTTACGTTTGCTGCATTACCTAGGGATAATCAGCTCTAACCTACCTATCTACTTCAAACATAGACCTACTTAGATTCAGTTAAATTTTTAAGCATTTGTATGCTTACTTTTTTCTAAAGATATTACTTATACAAAATATTAATAAGTACCTAGATATTACTTATACAAAATATACCTAACTAATTAGGGTAGCAGGTAGGTATATAGGTACCTACTTATTCTGTTCAAGTCAGAAACGTATAGGTAGGTACTAGTTACATACTTCAAATAGCTATAGTTATATCCTTAAATAGAAAAAATGAATCTCACATCCGTAACATAACGAGATTATTTGATAAAATAATGAAATTGTTGGCCATTATTATTATTTCGTTTGTCTCGGTGCATGCGCACGGGCACGCGCTGCATCTCCGGCCCGCCGAGCGGAGCCGGCCGAGCGCTTGATGCGGCGGGCGACGACTGCAACGACCAATCAAGTTCTCAGTTACTTTCTGTCACTCAATCCGCGTGGTAGTGCCGTGCTTCGTGATGTGACCGTTCACATATCGGACTCATTTTGAAAATTTAAGTACCGAATGTTGACTATGGGATAATAAATATGATAATTTTAGAGTGAAAATGTGCTCGGTTTTTGTTGGGATTGTTGAGTGTAAATTAATTTAAACGAGATACCGTATTCCTATTATCGAAATAACGTTAATCTGGATTGTTTACTATGGTGATCGTAAGTGTTTTCAACAGGTTAGTGTGTTATTTTTGAGAAAATATATGTTGCATGATTTGTGTTTTCACTTTTAATTGAATGGTTGTTTAAGTATGTTTGTGGATTTAAAATGGTTACACATAGGTATGAATTGGATTGGTGAGGTAGGTACTGAAAAATACTCGTGTCGTATATTGGCTACAGTTACTGGCTCAATACTAAAGTTGATTTCTAGTAATTATAACGTTTATACCTATACTCTGTCCAACTAGTTATTTAAATTTGGAAGCCCCATTTTTCATCGAATGTGATATCCTTCCTAATGCGTAAACTTCAAACAACAATGGACTTTATTTTTTATGAGGTAACAATAGTTTTTACACATTGGTATTTTATTTTTGCTCCATAGCAATTTAATATTTTTTATGAACTTCTTTTTTGTATATCAAGTCATTAATTGTCTAAAATAATAATTATTGACGATTAATTATAATAAAATATTATTGAAGTACCTATTTTAATTCTTTTTACATAATATAGTGACAACTTTCAATCCCTATTCCCTACACAACACAACTTCAACATGTGTGATGTTTTTCATTAAAAGTCGATGTAAATGCAAATAGGTGTAACCGATTACCTAAGATTCAATAATTTGCAGTGAATACATTCGATCCCAACACTAGATGCGGTAAAATGTAACTGTTTTTGTAAAGCGAGTGAATTATCGTATGTTTTAATTTAACTGAGACATTTGAAGCATTTCAGTGTTTAGAATTGGTTATAAATAGGGTAGATATATATAGACATATATATGATTAAACAGTTTATATATTTTATGACAGCGCATTTCCAAGTTTCATTTCCAAGTTTAGGTATGATTTATGACCCGAGACGGCGTGCGGTTTTAGTCGGTTCAAGCCCGACATAACCGCCCCCGCTGGCACGCGGGGGGGTATCCGAAGGGATTTCCGCACGATAAAAAAAAAAAAAAAAGGTATATTATGACTACTTGGCGATAACATTTTTTTTTTTCGGAAAAAGCTGTATTTTAGATAGGTATTATTGAATTATTTGTAATTAGGGGGCCATCTCGAAACCGGAGATGGCCCAGGGTCAGTCGGGGTGCGAGGGATATGCTCTATGGGCAACCTTACACCCCGGCGTCTGTAGACCCGAGACGGCGTGCGGTTTTAGTCGGTTCAAGCCCGACATAACCGCCCCCGCTGGCACGCGGGGGGGTATCGGAAGGGATTTCCACACGATAAAAAAAAATATAAAAAAAAAGGTATGATTTATGCAACAGCTACGTACTGAAGCGGCTCTCAAAACTTAAATAAATAATTGGACCGAGTATGTATACATTTGTATATTATTAAGTATATGTCTCAATATGGACTAAGTGTGGAATAAGACGATACATTTTTCGTCACGCTATTACAGAACTTAAAGAATTGTTGTGTGTTTAATCCTATTATGTAGCCATATTGATAGCGACTAAATAGGCATCAATAGAAAGTCGCTTAGCTTATTAGACTAGGCAGGCATGTGTGGAATGCAATCTGATTTGATCTCGAGCGCGTAAAGTGCGAGGTCATAACTGGGTAGTTATGACCTCGCACTTTACGCGCTCGGGGACCCAGGAGGGTATAAATTACCTTACCTATGGGTAAACCAAGGATAAACATATCGATTGCCCTGCCACCACCAACAGTCACAAACATAATAGGTATCTGCTTAGTAAGGACTAAAGATTAAGCCCCATTGTTCGATAAAATGACTGTCAAGAAAGACAGAAAAACTTTATATCTACCTTTTTTTTTTTTTATCGTGCGGAAATCCCTTCGGATACCCCCCCGCGTGCCAGCGGGGGCGGTTATGTCGGGCTTGAACCGACTAAAACCGCACGCCGTCTCGGGTCATAAATCATACCTAAACTTGGAAATGAAACTTGGAAATGCGCTGTCATAAAATATATAAACTGTTTAATCATATATATGTCTATATATATCTACCCTATTTATAACCAATTCTAAACACTGAAATGCTTCAAATGTCTCAGTTAAATTAAATTTAAATAATACCTATCTAAAATACAGCTTTTTCCGAAAAAAAAAAATGTTATCGCCAAGTAGTCATAATATACCTTTTTTTTTTTTTTTTTTCGTGCGGAAATCCCTTCGGATACCCCCCTGCCGGCCAGCGGGGGCGGTTATGTCGGGCTTGCACCGACTAAAACAGCACGCCGTCTCGGGTCTTCAGACGCCGGGGTGTAAGGTTACCCATAGAGCATATCCCTCGCACCCCGGCTGACCCTGGGCCATCTCACCACTAACAGCATCGCTCATCCTGTCTCCTCTGAAAGCAGAGGAGTACGGAGAGCGATGTGTTCCCGCCACGTTGGGTATTGGCCGACGATCAATGCCAACCCTATGAAGGGGTGAAGGGGAAGCCATTGACCGCCGCCCAGGGTGTACCGGTCGCTCCGATTCCGTTCCCCCCGGACTGCAGCGGGATTGGAATCGGAGCGACACTCGAGGAGGTTACCCAAAACACACCCCAGTCATAATATACCTAGATAAGTCAAAATACTTAATTGTAGCTTTCCAGCTTCCGTTTCATATTTTCTGTCAAGGCACAGATTAATAAATAGTTACTAACGTAATTTCCTTTTATATTTTTAAAACGAATTAATAGTGAATAATATGCTGTGCTAAGAACTATGCTAAGTGTAGCTTAACCTTATTAAACATTCTATAGAGGTGATCAGAATAAGTAATTGAAGAAATAAGTTTAGAAGAAAAAGTGCTGTGATACGTCCATCGTACCTTGCATCTTCCAAGTTCGTAGGTATTTATGACCCATACCGGTATTGTGGAATTCCAAATATGAATTAGTAATCAGAATCACAACCATAATCTCTCTCACTAAGGATATATAACATGATTCATTCGTTATTTCACAATCTGTGTGACCGAAGAGAATTTAGCATTTGTTATCGCGAATCATCAACAAAATTACATTTTAATGAATGAAAATGAAAATAGAATGTATAGTCAGTATAGTTAATTGAGTGAAATGTAATGCAGCTTAGTTCATGAAGCTCTTATCGCCGTTGGTGAAATCTACACTCAACCCCATGGAGGGAAGTATTTGAACAGTGAACCTTAAGATGCTACTATTCCGTCAATAAGAAATAAATTATTAATTTAAACTAACCGATAACTCTAGATTTTAAATGGCATTCGTTCACACATTCTGAATAGGTAACAAGAATTGTCACAGTTGAGACCAATGATTGGATCACAAGATTAAACAGTTTATTATCAGTAATTTACCGTGGTAAACCTTGTTTTTTATCAATAGGTGAAGACACTAATCAGCTAAAAGCTATTAAGATACAGGTTAAACCTTTTAATTACTTAATTGTTCACTACCTGTTGAAGCCATTCCCAGTTCAAATGAAACAAAAAAGTCCGTCCACCGTTCCTGATTCGACACAGTAGCTACAACCAATATTAGGTACGTATAATACCTACAAAGGCGCACCTGACGACGACGCGACGTCGCGTCGTGACGCTTCTATCACACTCTTCCGCACCACGTTCCCGTATCCTCGTCATACTCTAACGCTTTTGAAGCTAATTATGTCTATACTTCATTAAATTGACCTTTTTTGTTTCTCTTAATGTCAGCTACTTCTTCCTTCAGCAATATGACATGAATAAACCATTTTGTCGCATTGTTAAACGAATTGTTTAGTGTAAAAACATTTTAAGGGTTTATATTGATTGACTGTTTGATCGCTGCAATGCGTTACTGATTGCTTTGAGAAATGGAAACTGAATGATCTTGAAATATGTATGCTCATCCTCAGCTGGATATGGCTAGCAGTGTGTGCACTTCTGCAAATCATTTTACCTATGTGGTTCCCTCTCGTTACTGGCGTGCCGAGTGTTTGCTTGCCTGCGATGCCGATGTATCAGTGACATAGATATCGGCCATTAGCGTGTCAACATAAACATTAAAGAGTGGATGATTGATTAACTCCTCATTGCGAACGGATACCATTATAGGTTTTCTAATAGTTGTTTGTCATTTGTAATAACCTTAACTAAGCTTTTTGTTCATTCTGTCCATGTTGGAAGAGATTTTTTCTTTCTCCAAATCGACCAAAATCACGTTTATATAACTAAATCCATTAACTTTGCTAGTGTACGAAATCATTGATTAAAATCAATGATTTCGTACACTAGCAAAGTAACTAATTCAGTCCATTACATAAACCTGCTAATAATAAATTTGAATAGAAACGTCAATAAAATTAAGAGTTAAATACAAATTTAGGTGGGTGATACAGTCAGTGTCAGAATGAGCACAAAACGCTATATTATCATAGCGAAAGTATAGAGACTAGAGCGCCAGTAATAATGTAGCAAAAATTTTAATGTTATGCTAAACAAATGGTTCACGGGTAAAAGTTTAATTTAACAAAAGTGGGAAATGCTCACTGTGCGGCTGAACAACGTAGCCAATCTCATACAGAACGCTAAATGCGTGCAGATCTCTGCAGATAACATGAATGTGCATTAAAACATTCTCAACACGCGTATTAACCTGAAAACAGTCGGCTAAAATTACACCTCATAAATATCGCAGTTAATTTTTTAAACTTCTGTTTATTACTGTTTCGCCTTACTTTATTCTAGAAAACCACCACATTTAAGTACCTATATTATCGCTTCGCGTAAATAACTTCTTATGTACTGGTTTTTGTTTCTCTCAAAATTGAAGCAAATGAGGTGTAATTTGAGAAAAGTCCTTTATTTCTTTCAAACTGTAATCAAGTTAAAAACTCTCAAGCAACGAAAGTGATAAAAAAACCGGCCAAGTGCATTATTGATAAAAACGGTAAAAAATTGTCTGTTGCCCATTTAAATATTGGTTTTATTTTGATTCGATTATTTATTTTTAAAGTGAATATATAACTAAATATTCTGTGAATATTTCAGACGCTTGAAATATTCACAGGTGTTCCTATTTCTTGTTATAGCGATAGCGGTGACAGAAATACATCATCTGTGAAAACTTGCTAACTATCATTGTTCACGAGGCCTGGTTACAGACGCCCAGACAGGCAGCGGAGTCTTAGTAATAGGGTACCGTTTTACCCTTTGGGTACGGAACCCTAAAAATGTGCACTTAGGGAATAATAAATCATTACAGTTTTTGTCCATGCTGATATTCGAGAGTGGGACTTCAGTAAGCAATGAATCACGTACATTCCATGTCCTCGCCCACGGGCATATTTACCTCTCAAAGTGCTCCTAACTCATTTACAGATAAAGTACTTGTCGCTTTATCGACCTTATTTATATATGGGCAAGATTCATTTCATATTTAAAGTGATACTTTAACCCTGAGGTCATTCACTACGGCTACTTGACTGGAGATGAATTTTGACTTGATTATTATATCGAGAAACAATTTCAACCATGCTTGATCTACGGTCTACTGTGCTGATTCTAGAAAAATTGTATTGAATCAATGTTTTATGGTCCAGAGGTTCTGTTAACCGTGCTTCTTTACTAACAAATGGGTTATTATTATGTTATAGTGAAGCGTCGGTAGCTTAGTGGTTAAGGAGTCGACCCTATGATCGAGAGGTCCCGGGCCCTGAATCCTGGCCATTACACTACCGACGTGAACCCCACTCCTAACACAAGCAATTAAGCTTAGCTGGAGGGGTTAGGGGGAATATTAGTAATTTCGATTGCTAATATTCTTTATAAAAATAATTATTAATATTAAAAATAATTAAAACTTAGAATGCAATTCAAATTTAAAATAGAAAAGGGCTCTAAAGTAGTAGATGCATTTTCTTAATCAACGACACAATAAACTCGCACATTTTACACAAAGGACCCGGGGCTTTAATTATTAGTTAACCACGGTAGAACTCTTTTTAATACATGTAAACCCTAATGGGTATTTGTAAGTACGAGGTGAGCGATCCTAATTCATCAAGCCAGAGGTAACTTTCTGTTGGCTGCTGTGATATTAAAACCGCAGCAAATGCTTGCTGTGATAGTGTGGTACAGATGAAATAACCTTGATATAGTTGGCATCCAACAAATTCAGTTTTGTGAATCTGTAAATAGACTACAGTTTTTGCTACGTTTAAAAGTCCGCAGGGTGGAGGACCTGGTGGAGGACCAACCTTTCAGTGGATTTCTTCTCTTTAAAAAATCGTACCTGTTTATTTCTAAGCAGTATAGCAACGATTTATTTCTAAATGATAAGTAATTTATTTAAGAACTTTATTTGGATAAAAAATTGTAATTAATAACTTTAATATGTTTTTTTTTTAAATAATAATCCAAAATTGTGCGTATTTGCAGCCACCCTGTGTCTAATACCATCCATTTGTGATCTATTACCAGCCTAGCCTAGGGTCATGCCATTTGAGTTTTTGGCATTTCGAATATATATTGTATACACACATAGCTTTTTTTTTTTTTTACGTGCGGAAATCCCTTCGGATACCCCACGTGGCGGAGGCGTGTCGTGTGTACACACATGGCTAATATATTTCTTATTCATTAAGTTCAAAACAACAGTGTTTATTTTATGTATTTATTGACATCTTTATAATATAAATTTCTCAATTTTATTGTTGAAATAAATGTATCACTTTTACTTTTCCACTATAATATTTAATAAATTACACCTGACCGGTTTCGCCTCACGGCATTCTCAGAGGTTTTTTATATATATAAATATTTAAAAAAATGTTTTTTTTTTGGGGCAATTCCAATCCTTAGCTGTACGCATAATAAATGCGTCACGGAAACGTTTAGTGTGTATGACGGGAATATCCACCATGTAGCGGTGGTGCGTCGCTGTGCGTCTGGTCGTTCGTTGGTGGAAAGGGCTTGAAGGTATCAAGTTGTGCAATTCCAGCGCACACTCTCCGAAATGCATCCGATAAAAGACCGATAGGCCTGCAACTTTGCGTCGATGTTCAAGGCTCTGTAGCCTTTTCTCGACGAGTGCATCGTTGTTAATGAGCCTCTTGGCCCGTCTCTCTATTGTGTCTTGCGCTTCTAAATGGTATTTTGCTGAGCCATCACACAGATGTGAGCAGTACTCCATACAGGATCGCACCTGCGCTTGGTACAGGTTGAGCAACTGTTCCGGTGTGAAGTACTGTCGCACTTTCGACAGTATGCCCAGCTTTTTTGCAGCCACTTGAGCTTTAGCCTCAATGTAAGACCCAAAATTGAGGGTGGATGTTAATGTAACGCCAAGAAGCTCGAGGCGGTCGGTTATCGGCACGGATGCATTTCGGAATGTGGGGTTTGGCTGAAATTGACTTCGCTTTGCGGAGAAAAGACACGCCTGAGTCTTGGTAGCGTTGAATTTGACCAAGTTAGCATCACCCCAATCGGAGACCGCTTTCAAGGACAAATTCAAACGCTCAACCATAGCCTCTCGGAGAGACCTCGGATCTCCTCCACGCTGGCTCGGGGGTTGGACTCTCGACTACTGTGCTTTCGTCTGCGTACAAAAAGTACCGGGCTTGAGCAGGTCGTTTATGTTCAACAGGAATAACGTAGCCGAGAGTACCGACCCCTGAGGGACCCCAGCGTTGATTGCTAATCGGTCGGATGTGCAGCCGTCAACGACCACTTGGATAGACCGATTCCTCAGGAAGTCGGTGATCCAGACACATAAGCCAGGGGGCAGGCCGTAGGACGGAAGCTTGCCAATTAGGCCATCGTGCCAGACCCTGTCAAAAGCCTTCGAGATGTCGAGAGAAACGGCAAGTGCCTCTCCGTGTCTCTCGATGGCCTGACTCCAAATGTGGGTGGCATACACAAGAAGGTCCCCAGTGGAACGGTTTATATTGCCGATCACTGAGGAGATCGTTCGCTTCAATGTATGCCAGGAGCTTTTTATTCAGTACACGTTCCATAGTCTTACAGAGTTTGGACGTTACCGAAATTGGTCTGTAATTGACAGGATCCGCCCGGCTGCCCTTTTTGGGCACAGGTTGCACGTTGGCTTGCTTCCAAGCCTTCGTCACTCGACTGGTCTCATAAGAGAGACGAAACAGTCGTGTCAAAATAGGAGACAACTCAGGTGCACAAGTCCTGAGCACTATTGCTGGAATCCCATCGGGTCCACTGGCCTTATTCACGTCCAGATTACTAAGCACCCTACGTACATCCCGCTGTCGGATGCTGATATCTGCCATGCGCGTCCCACATCCGACAGGAGGAGCAGGAGGCTTCGTCGTTCCGGCATCTAGACGCGAAGACTCCGCAAAAAGTGAAGCAAATAAATTAGCTTTTTCCTCAGCGGAGTGGGCCAGTGTCCCGTCAGGCTTCTGCAGTGGAGGCAGTGAGGGGCGGCAGAAGATGGACTCAACCGACTTTCCTAGGGCCCAAAACGCTTTACTGCCCGCTGGATACAATGCAAGTTTGTTTCCAATACGGCTAATATGGTCAAAGCGGGCCTTTCGCAAAGTCTTCTTGCAAAACTTGGCAGCCCTGTTGAAGGCTCTCTTCTTTTGAGATATGTCCTCCGCCCCGCGGTTGCGGGCATCCACCCAAGCCAAGTAAGCCGCATGCTTGAGTGCTTCGGCACGACCGCACTCGGCGCCAAAACATGGTCGAGCTCCGCCAGACATGTCTACGACAGAAAACGGAATGTAATACTCCATTCCCTGCCGCAAAACATCCACCACGGCGTCCGCGTAGACGGATGGATCAGTAGAAGAGAAGCATGCAGGCTGCCAAGGGTAAGATGCGAAGAAGGATCGCATCTCATCCCAATCTGCTGACCTGTATCGCTAAACCCGACGGGAGCCCCTAGGACTAGTGTCGGTCGGGGAGTAGACGGATACAGACTTCACCAGACTGTGGTCGGAACTACCCAGCGGTGAAGTAATCGACACCGAGTAGCGGTCTGGATCAGTTGTCAGCAGAAGGTCCAAGCAACTGGCTGTGTGCGTCTTAACATCCAGTACCCTCGTTGCCCCCTGGACCAGCTGGGTGAGATTTAACGCTAATGAAAGCTTACGAGTCTCTCTCCCAGCATGGTCGGTTGACTGGTATGGGAAAAACCACTCCCTGTGGTGGGCATTGAAGTCCCCCAGTAACACCAACTGGGCTGAAGGGCTGTTGAGCTGTGTCTGCCGCCTCACTGAGGTATTGCGTGAGATTGGTTGTCTCCTGGTCCCCGCCATGCGAACGATAGACACAGGCATAGACAATTTTGTCAATACCTGTATCGACCATCACCCAAAGTGCAGAGAACCTGGGATCATCAAGGTTTCGGAGACGCTGATAGCAGATGTCGTCCCGGGCGTATACACACACGCCCGTTTGTGGTTTGAAGTTGTACTCCAGAGTGAACCTTGGGTATTGAAGGTACGACACGTTTGCCGGACATCCGATCTTCGTCTCCGAAAGGAACAAGAGTGCAGGTTTCTCACTCTCGAGGTGGTGGTGAACTGCTACGAGATTTGAGTGCAGACCTCGGATATTAGTGAGGTGCACTTTGAGAGAGAGGGAGTGCAGCCGCTGTCGAACTTTGCACTTTTTGTTCCTTGTCATGTGATGAGATGAGTGAAGAATAGGTGAGAGAATGGCAGTGAAGTGAGGTTCCACGCCGGCAACCCGCAGGCACACTCTGGATGGACGGCATCATTGAGAAACTAGACTGGAGACCGCGGGGACGCCCGAGCCCCCCCGGAAATGTCCATCGGGCCCTCTCATCGGGTCGCCAGCCGGCACGATGGGGCATCTCGGGATTTTTCGATAGTTGGCGAGGCAGCCTTTCATATGTGGCTAACATACTACTTGGGCCCCCATCTACCTGCGGTCGGCCAGCGGTGCACCGTGCCTCGGATCCCGCTACCCTCCAAGGCCAGCATCCCGATGCCTCCATAGCAGAGTGCAACAGGTCGGTCAGCCTGTAGTGGAACAGCTACTTCGACCCATCCTCCCGAATGGCTGCACCGAACATCGTACCGGAACACAGCCAGGCTATTTGGCGGTACGTCTTTGCTCGATGGGTGGTCAAAAGCCATCGGTCGAAATCTACCACCAGAGTATCACCTGATTAGCACCACCCAGGGGCCACGTGTAGAGATTCATTACAGGGTGTTCTCCTACGGACGCGGGTGATTCAGCCCCCAATACATTACAGTCACCAAGTGTAGTGAAACTCAGATGTTCACTACACTTTTTGACTGTAAAGTATAAATAAATATGAAAAACCTTTGAGAATACCGTGAGGCGAAACCGGTCAGGTGTAATTTATTAAATATAATACTGGAAAAGTACAAGTGATACATTTATTTCAATATGTGTAGCAAGTTCCACCAAGTGCCATCAATCAACAGTATAAATATTATATTTTAATGGTGTCGTGTGTCTCTTCAATCGAGGTGACTCGTTGACAGGTGCGTGACATCCACCAAATAGCCAAATTTGAATTGAGAGGTTGGGTCTCGAATTGTGTCATAGTATAACTTATTTCTGTAGGTCCCTAAGTAAGTCGAAATTTAGAAAATGGCCGACTGTCTATTTATTTCTTACTTTGAATCATGATTAAAGCTCACACATTAATGCTAGTGTAGTTAAATTTGATACACTATATGAACAAAAAATTAGATTTTTAGGGTGCTGACACTAGTAAATCCGTCAATTAGATTCCTTATTATCAAACAAAATTGATGTAAGGGCTCGGGTTGGTATTCGGTAATTCCACCCTATACCTGTTATTTTATTTTATTTCAATCGGAACCTTTACTTCATCTAATTTTTTTACTGTTATATCTGATATTTTGTATGAGTCGAGCTAAAGAGTACGCACATCCCATGAACAGCATTATTCTACGTGGAACCAAAAATAAACTTCTACCTACTTAATAGGTATATCTGTTACCTGGGATTCTCAAGCTATATTATAGCCCTACACACGCCTGCCAACTCACGCTGCTCGGTAGCGATCTCAGGACCCTATTCGAACTAGGACCCTCAGTCATAGTCGCTGGCGATCTCAACGCCAAACACACCATGTGGAACTGCCCCATCACCTGCACCCGAGGTAGGGTCCTGGAATCGCACTCGAGCACGCTCAACTACGATATAATAGCTCCATTAGAATGTACTCACTTCCCGTATGAAGTGGAACATAGGCCGGCGGTGTTAGACCTGGTGCTTCTTAAGAACGTGAACTTACGTTTGTGCTCTATAGAAGTACTGCACGAGCTTACCTCAGACCATAGGCCAGTTATGGTAGAACTGAATCAGAGACTAGGTCCCATTGATACCGGTCAAGCCCCCCCGAATAGGTGGACTACGGATTGGGCGCGGCTTGAGAAAAGACTCGAGTCGACCGAATCCGTACATCTGAACAAAATACCAGATCACATCGTTAGCGTAGAGGACACCACGGAGGCGATCGACTCCTTCACAGAGCATGTACAATCGTTACTTAATGATTGTTCTCGGAGGGCTCCCGAGACGGAAGACCGTCGCTGGAAGCTCCCCGATGACGTGCGTGATCTGCTGAGGAGGAAGAACGCCGCCGTGCGCGCCTACGATAGGTTCCCTTGAGGAGGCAACAGGGTTAGTCTCCGCAGATTAGAACGGGCCGTTAAGGCTCGCATACAGGAAATGCGTCAAACTCGATGGGACGCTACATTAAGCGATCTTGAGCCGTCTCACGTCGCTTTCTGGCAGTTGTCTCGATCTTTGAGGAAAGACGTGGTCGCCCCTATGCCTCCCTTAAAGAGGCCCAATCAGTCAGAAGCTTTCGAAGATGTAGAAAAGGCGGAGTGTCTGGCCGAAAGTCTCGAGTCTCAATGTTCGCCCAGCACCCTACACACCGACTTAGAACACGTACGCGAAATAGACTCTGATGTGGAACGGCAAGCTTCACTTCCGTTACCACCGGACAGCGACGGTCATATCGACCCAGTCACCCCGGAAGAGGTTGAGGAGATCATCAAGGGCTTGCACACGCGTAAAGCACCCGACTCGGACGGCATCACAAATAAAGTCATTAAGTTATTCCCAGAGAGGTTACTCGTCCTTCTGACATACATTTTTAACGCAGCGCTCAAAAATAACATCTTTCCGCAGCAATGGAAAGAGGCCGTGGTCATTGGGATACCCAAGCCCGGTAAGCCAAAGTCCGAGCCGACCAGTTATAGACCGATCAGTCTGCTTAAAGGTTTAGGGAAAATCTATGAGCGACTAGTATGCAATAGGCTGAAAGCATTTGCCGATGCAAAGGGTCTCATTCCGAACGAGCAGTTTGGCTTCCGCGATCAACACTCATGCGTACAACCAGTGCACCGCATCGTTGAGCACGCCAGCGAGCGGTTGCAGTTCAATCAATTCACAGGGGTTCTCTTCTTCTACGTAGCGAAAGCGTTCGACAAAGTGTGGCACAACGGCCTCATTTGGAAGCTGTTCCACATGGGAGTGCCACACAGGCTCGTACTCATCATACGGGACTACTTGTCGAACAGAAGCTATCGCTACCGAGTGGAAGGGACCCTCTCGGATCCTCACCCCATTCGCGCCGGTGTACCGCAGGGGTCGGTACTCTCACCCATCTTGTTCACGTTATTCACGTCAGATATACCTTTGCACGGGCAAGTGAAGACGGCACTTTTCGCAGACGACACAGCCATCTTCCACTCGGGACTTAATCCCAACATAGTAGCTAGAAAACTCCAATCCGCGGCCGACACCCTAGGGGCATGGTTTCGGAAATGGAGGATAGAGGTTAATCCGGATAAGAGTCAGACCGTGCTGATCCACAGAAGGAGGCGCGACCTGTATCCCTTAGAGGGACTTACACAGATTAGGATGTTTGGCAAGCCGATCCCTTGGGCTAGGCAAGCCAAATATTTAGGTATCATTCTTGATGATCGCCTCAGCTTCAAAGCTCACCTCAAAGCGGTCCGCGATCGGGCCGCCTTCGTATTAGGTAGACTACATAGTTTAGTGAACTCTCGTTCTAGGTTATCACTTAGGAGTAAAGTCAGACTTTACACTAGTTGTGTTAGGCCAATCATGACATACGGATGTCCGGTTTTCGCTCATGTTAGTGAACAATCCTTTGTTCACTAACATGAGCGAAAACCGGACCGATTTTGTAGTGTTTGTAGCTTATGGATCCTTCCATAAGCTACAAACACTACAAAATCGTTTCATGCGCCGAGCTACGGGAGCACCGTGGTTTATGCGTAATGTCGAGCTTCACACCGACCTAGAACTGCCGACGATCAGGCAGTACATAAAACAGTGCTCCCTTAGCTACTTTGACTCTGCCCCGACTCACCCCAACCCTCTAGTGGTTGAGGCTGTAAACTACACACCGAGTTTAATTTCACGCACGCGGAGACCTAGACACGCTCTCGGAGAGCCCGATGATGCAATAACACTCGCTCAACGAAGAGCCTACACAGCTCACGGAGCTACACAAAATAAACCGCGGTTCCGTCTTCGCCGACGAGGGCGGAACACGCGCCGCGCTTTGTTCGTAAATGTGGGCCTAGGTCGCCCCAGTATTAATCCAGCAGCAGCCCAAGCCGAGGCCGCCCCAACTGGGGACCCTTGAGGCGTGTTGCTTAAAATCAACTTTCGGCTGAGAGCCCTATGCGCTCGCCACACTGTTCGCGTAAGGTTGTAGAGGCCTGTCGGCCAACAACCCACACCGCACACAAAAAAAAAAAAAAAAAACCTGCCAACTCACCGAAGCGGGATAAAACCCGACCCCACCAGGCGAGGACGCGGTGGCGGCCAAAGTCCGCCGGCAACCCTGGGGTTATCCTTTCGAGGGCTTACCCGGGGTGCCCGGCAACGGACACTTGGGGAGGACACCGTGCGGTTTTAGTCGAGACACGTCATAACCACCCCCGCTGGCCAGCGGGGGGTATCCGAAGAGATTCCGCACGTAAAAAAAAAAGGCCTACTTGTCTGCTCTTAGGCTATAAGATGACCATTATCAATTATCATTCTAAATGATTTAAATACCTACTTACCAACCATTTTATTCTAAGTCACAAAACTAAAATTTTCTGCTCAGAGAAGAAAACCAAATACTGCTAAAATAGCACGAAGACTCATGCTACCTACTTCAAATGCAGTAAAACGCTGATGGATTTGTGTTACGACTCCACAAACCACTTTTACTCTCATCCTAACAGTTTAAACTTCATACTGGTGACTTGAACTGTGTCATCAAGATGAAATAGTATAAAGAGAAAGATGTACCACTTCGTCTAGCAGGTTTCCAACAAGACCAGACATAGACACAAAGAATGACTCCGGTTGACTGGTGATTCTGATTCGAGTGGTCATCTACTGGGTCTACGTCGCTTAAATACTTTTTCAAATAAATTTGGTCAAGAATCACGTTAAAAGTACTGAATCGATTTTGATGAATTGTTTTCCGTCACCATTTTTTTAATGCTTAATTCGTCCCTAGACTGTTGAGGAGAGTGGTGCGATGACTGGTATACCTAGAGCCTACTAAATTATTTTTCAGCCTTTAGTACGTTATCTACTTCATTATCATCTTTTCAATAAAACAGTTTAACTTAAAATTTCATATTTAATTGAGTTAGCCACAAGAATACATTCTCATAAAATTATCTACACCATTGGACAACACTGGCCGCAAGTAATGAGTTGCTTTTAATTCTGTTGCACGTCCATCGGGACCCTAACCTCAGTGAAAGTTGACTGCTCTACTTTGCAAATTGTCTCTTATTAACATAAGTAATTTGCATTTCGTATACCTACCTCCTTTCGTTATATTTGTGTGGTATAAATAATTAGCTCTGTACATACATTTACGAAAATATTTAAGGATAAAGAAATTAACATGGACATCTATATCTATCATTTCCTACACATATATATAGGTATAAGACAAAGTCGTGTTAATAATAACCATTTATAACTCCAGGACGGGTGGACCGATTTTTCTGATAAATTTCATGTAAAATATCACTAAATGGGTGTAAAGCTATCTTAAAAGTATAGATTATAATAGTGTCTCTTGGTTTAATAAATAACACATTGTAGCATAAAAAGAGCACATTATTAGCGCCATCAAACAACAACACGAAACAAAGAAATTGTATTTTGGTTTATAATGAAAAATAAACATAAGTACAGTACAATATTATTTCAAAAACCTCTAATGCAGAGACTCATGAAAGGTAAAAACCACTGCCAAAGTTTTCTACTGTATGCGATAAATTGCTTTTCAACTGTACGTCTTCATTGAATGAATGATTACTCTTATTTTCTTTGAACGAAGTGATATATCGTGACTTAACAATAATTCGTAATTGGTCCAAAACACACACGAACAAACGCTCAGTTGAAAGTTCTCGCTTTCATCGTGAATTGACGTCGTTTTGTAAATTTAACAAACACCGCAAGGTAGTTAGAAACTCGAGTGTTTATGTTCATGCGCAATATAGTACGGCAGATGTTATGGCAATGAACTTTGACGGTTAGTAAATTCTAAACTTCCAGGGACTGCAGATAAATAGTGTAGCAAGGGTGCTGTTGGCGGCTGTATATCTCTAACGAAATATGCGTGAGAAGATAGATACCAAGATGGATGGAGACATATAAATTATCCTACTAACATAATGCTAAAGTTTGTTAGTGAATGGAGGTTTATAGCCTCTTCATGCTGTACGGGCTCAACGTATATCCAGTAAAATCTGCAAGTAGCAGCTATCTTACTAACAACGTGGAAAGAGAATATTGAACTCAATATCAGAGAGCGACCAGAAGTTTTAATGATGATTTATTGATGGTTACCTGTCGCAATTACTGTCATTGATGAAACCCGCCATAAGGTTTCACGGGCAACTTTACTTATTTAACGAGGCCGACCAACTATGATAACTGCTTACCATCAAAGTGGCAAGTGTTATCTTGAAGCAATATGTATCGACAATCTGCTCAGAAGATGTCTGATTTGCAACTGCAACTGTCTCTCTATAGCTGCTTCCGCTTCACAAAACTGATGAACAGTATGAAATGGAGTTTGTCATTGTGATCATTGTTATATATGCCAGGCACAATTTCATACTTCAACTGCTGCATGCAGCTGTATTCAACTATTTGTGTGCTAGAAATATTTATAGGAATAAAAAGCAACTTTAGGGCCTCACTCATTAGTGTACATAATCAAGAATAAATAAATTGTTTAGGTATATAAAGCACCTACTAATGACCAATTTACATTTATAACTGTTACCAGTTTTAGTACCTTGACGATAAAGACCGATAACAATACAGTTTCTAAGGAAATGTAAAATAAAATTAAAAAAAAACAAATAAAATCCTCTGTACATCCTCCCAAATTCAGCAAACAGGTTTTGCTACCAACAAGTCCAAATACAAATAAAAAGAAACAATTTTGCCATTGAGTTATTACCTCAACACTCGTTAACTTTTTAACATGAATTATTTTGTATAGGGAAAGTAATGCAATGTCACGCCAACCGAAGGGAAATTAGTATTTTGTTATATTATCTGTGGACGAATAAAACGACCAGTAATGATCATGACTAAGCATTCTGTAACGATTTCGTAATTCGAGATTATTGACACCGCATTATGTGGAAAGTGCCGTTGTATGGTACGAGCGTGTACACCGCGCCGCTTCGCCATGCAAATATATAATTTAAATGCAATAGGATGGCAACTGCATCTCAAAGTCAAAATAAATGATCGAGTGAGTTTAGTTAGCATTCATATTTAAGGCAATATATCTTAATTGACAAAAACAGACGGATGTGCGTCTGTTCTTATTAATCATGTACTTACCTACTACTGACGAGCGTCATGGCTGAATTCTGTTTTTGAAAATTAATAGTTCGAGGATACTTCAATCTTCAAGCCCGACATAACCGCCCCCGCTGGCCGGCGGGGGGGGGGGGGGGTTCCGAGGCGATAACCGCACGAAAAAAGAAAAAGAGGTACTTCTTTTTTTATACCAATCACAAACAAACAGGTTATATTTAACCTACCTGATAGTAGACGACCCTAATGTTGAAACAATATTATAGTGTAGAAGATTTACTGATAGTGTTGTCGGCCCTTGTTGCACTTCACTGAACCATCGATCATTAAGGATAAGCAAGGTTATCGCTGACAGGTTTTATGTCTTAAGTATTTTACAAAGTACCACAAAGTCTTTCGAAGCCTACGTTAAACTGATAGTTGATATGAGGGAGTTAAACCTTTTAAAATATACTTATTACTTGGACAAAAGCCGCACTTAAAACACAGAACGCCAGTGACTGCTTAGTGGTATTAGAAGATCAAGTTGCTCCATTAAATATGGTATTGCCCTACTAGAACTATATATACTATACTATATAAATATATAATATAATAATAATAGAATAATATAACTATATAGTAAAACTTGGTAGAATATGATGCCAAATCCATGGAGACGTCAACCCACATGTTTGTGTCACTACGGTTACACATGTCGCGGTGACACATGATGTGGCAGGACTACGCGAGTGGACCTACCCTACATTTCTACCTAATAGATTAGGACTATTATACTTATACTTTAAACCCTTTCGGTTTGGCACCGACTTCAACATGAAAGTCTTATGAGCGTTTTTGTCTTTTGAATGAAATATGCAAATCAGCTATTTTTCACATTTCAGTCCCTTTTTGGTTTTTAAAGTAGGTTTTATTTTTTTATAAATAATTTATTTTTGGTAAAAAAAAAATAAAAATTGAAAATTGGTGAAAAAAATAATTACGCAGAGTTGAAATGCAAACCCGGAACTGTTTGTAATTTCAACAGAGGCATTAATTACGATCATTGGCGGATCGGATACACGTTGTTTATTGTGCTAGCCATTATGTAGCACTAATTCTTCTCTGTAACGCTCTCATATTGTTGCTCTTACACTTGCTTTACTTTATAATTGGAACTTCATTCTCGAACACTATTTAAGACCATCACGCAACGTTAAATCAACTAGCCGTATTTCTTCACTTACATTGATTTCACCTAAAGAATAAATAGTTATGCTTTCTACATCGACAATATATTTACGCGAAACGGCACTCGGAGAACCGGTAATTAGTTGTAATTAATTCTGCATAATTACCTACTTAATCGATATACACACTCATTACTATTCGTGGCCACAACGAAGTTCCGAATGCTTGTTATCTACACTTAGCAAAAAACTGTAACAATTATATTTCATTGTATTTGAAATATAAGCACATACTACCCTATGTAGTATGTGCTTACTAAGGAAGGATCTTTGTATGTTTTATGTTCGAGGTTGAACTAAACACTCGTCAAAGTTTGTCAATAGTTCCCTCTACGTTCTCTCAATAAGAGAAGTGTCACACGCGTTGTATTTTGATCTGGCGAATATTTTCTAACCCAAGACTTTACTTACTACTACTACTTAGTGATGATGATGATTTACAGAACTCTGGATATATTGTGACTTAGGTTATGAATTATGATTTTCGAATCAGTTTGAAAGAGTCACAGGTGAAATGTGTTTTATTATCGATTATATTTGCTTGTGGTTGTGTCTATGCAATGAAGTAATTAAAACCTAACAAAAACTAATTATGAAATATATTACCGATATTTTCGGGGCCCTTCCGAGTGAACAACGCTCGTGCGTAACTAGAACCAGACGGAGTAGCATCGCTCGAGCAAACGCGTCGGCAGTTAAAACTTTGAGTTGACATACCGCGATATCGTGCAACTTGGTTTTACTCGTTTACGGCATTACAGTCTAGGTGGAATCCGGTCATTACGACCGCATTTATTAGCAGGAACTCTATTCTACGCAAGTACTTCGTACTTGCTGTTTTGCTGCGGTGCTTTTTCAGCTACCAATTGAACGCAATATACGTATCAGATAAAGTAATACCTTAATTAAATGTATTATTGAATTCATTAATGAATTTATTTGAAGACCTTAATTGAATATTAAAGAAGAAACCCGATTCCCAGACAAGTATGTGAGTACTTGACAATGATACAGAACTGAGAATTTGACATCAATGAAAGCATTTGGAAAGTTTTCATTGTCACAATTCCCACAGTGGCCAGATTTTTTAAATTGTGCAATTCAAGTCTGGATTGACCTTTTTTTTGGCGTGTGGGAACCCCGACGGGCACCATCCCATCGGTGTCATCGATGATATGTGGGTGGTGGAAGCGAACCGACTAAAACCACACGGTATCCTCCCCAAGTTCCCATTCCAGTTCCCAAGCACCCTGGGTGCGCCCTCAAAAGGATAACCCCAGGGCTAACCGGCAGACTATGGCCGCCATATCATTTTTTTCCTCTTCAGGATTATATTTCAGTTGAATTCATTAGAAGCCCTGTTAATATTGTTATACCCGTCATATCTCTATTGATTCTAAATCCGGAACTGTCATAATTATGCGATAAAATATAATATGTTCGCAAATACCGCGCATGAGTACGCAAAAATGCCCCCAATACGCGAACTGATCGAAATTGGCTAAACAATAAAGCATTCCATAGACTCCATTGTGTTACCATCTGTCAGTCCATTCAATCACTCGATAATCGTAGGTTGCCGTTAGTACAATCGCACAAAACTTTTGTTATTAATAGTACTTTTGCGCACACGCTAGTAATATAGTTATTATTGTGCGTTTTTTTTGTTGGTTTCGTCTCCCCACAATCCTATATAAGTTTATTTATTAGTGGAGCACTAAAATCGTCACAAGGGTTTCGATTTACGGCTAAGTTTATTTTGTTGAGAGGGGATCAGTCGCCGGGTTGTCAGGCAATGTATGGTTTGTTAATCGCTCGTTCAATCTTAGGGCTGTCGAATGTTTATACATTCTATTAATACCGTTGCGAAAGCATGCACTTCAATACTATAAGATTATATAAATTACGCGATGACTGTATTGAAATATCTAAGAATATTTTTTTTTGGACCAGTGCGGGGCGCAATTTGATTTTCCGTTCTTTGTAAACGATTTTCACAAATTGCTTACACAACAATTTACTTCTGTGACTAGTGATGGGACGGATGTAGTCTGTAAAGTTTTTAAAAGTGGTTTATTTAGGATGTGTTTTTCATACAAATCTTCCGTAAAAATACCTAAATTACAGTGAAAACCGTATATCTATAAAATTCCGTTTTATAGTTTAGAAGATGTAAGCAGAGAAACAGACGTGTAAAAGGCTTTATTTTATAATACTACGTAATGATAAATAATTAAGTTTAAATGCACAGTTTTTTTATTTTTTAGAATTAAAATAAAGATAATATAATTTTGATTAAGCGAAAGTGTCTGTGCAGTTATAACTTTAAATTGCGCATCCAATTTTTTTTGTTACACAACAGTAAATGTAGAACTGTTTCCGTAATATTAGCTTACTATTATAGCAGATTCACCCGAAATCGGCTGACTAGTATGAAAGTTTTATTGACGGAAGAGGAAGTTCATGAGGTGTGTAAGGACAGAAGCAATTTTTTTTTTATTTTTTTTATTTATTAGGGACAAAAAACAGTTATGCGTTACAGTAAATTCTTAAAATTCTTGTCTTCCCCGTAAAAGAGAAAGTCGTGAAATAGTTTTATTTAGGAAAGTGAGTTCGATCGAATGCTGTGTCCTAGAGAGGAATCTGCGCCTACCGTCTGGATAGCACTTCTACTCTGCACTCTGCATATGTACATAAATTAGCAGGAAGTTTCAGAAGACAATAGCTTATATGAAGCCTTTTTTTTACGTGTGGAAACCCCCACGGGCTTCACCCCATCGGTGCCGACGATGAGGTGGGCGTGTCGGAATCGGACCGACTAAAACCACACGGTGTCCTCCCCAAGTGCCTTACAAAAGTTTTTAACTACCACCAATGATCTTACAATAACATGAGGTAGGTATATATTATGTTATCTCAATACTATGGCGATATCAAACGTCTACCGTTCCGCGTTTATGACAGACAGAAGTCATACTTTGTTCTCGTTTGCGCTCACTGCTTAGTGCATGTCTCGTACTCATGCTTGCGTTGATTTATTTATTTATCTATACTATAAAAACAAATAAAAAAAAAGTAACATTGCTTGCGTTGATGTTAGCTAATTACCCTAGGTTTGAGTAGCCGTTTTTAAGCAGCAGTACCAAATTTTCAGATGTCATAAAAATATGTGCCAACACAAATTCTGATTGACCGATTACATATAAATCAGTCTTTATGCTCTTGCCATAATCATCAAGCTATAAGAACAATGTTATTTTGGTTCAAATTACATCAATATACTACATGTCGTGCAATACATAATACATTGACTGCACTTATTTTTAATTATCGGTAATCGGACGTATTGTATAACAAAGCACGTGTTTGATTTTAATTGCTCATTGCATCGTATTTTGATTACTTTGCCGATGTAAAATATAAATGGCACGAGACAAAATAAATAACAAGGAAGATGAAATGATTAATCATGCTTGAATAAAAAATACTGTTCTCTTTTTATGAAAATATTTTTTTTTGTATCGATGGACGAAATGCAATTGATGTCGGCCCATCTACTAGTATTATTGTGGTATCGTCTAAAGATTTATCGGCTAAAATAGTTTACGCTTTATTAAAAAAAAACTATAGAACTCAATTACTAAAATATAACCGCACGTTCAACTCATTCAATATATAAAAATCCGCTGATGGATTTGGGAATAAAAAATGTTTTTCTTCTAAAACTGACTTAGTGACTTATCTGATTGTAAATTAAACTTGAATTTATGTTTAGTACGTGTCTTTCATTATCTTTAATTCACCGTAGTATTAAAAATACTCGTTATAGACGAAAAAAACGACAGATGCTGGTACACTTTCCTGTGCGATGTTACGAGCGTCGCTTTTACTCGTTACTGAGTGCCTACAATTAATGCCGATATAAAACTGCTCTTAACCATGCAATTTCTTAGAAAACTTAACAATAACTAAACCTCCCAAGGAGCGAATAGTACTATAAAGTAGCGTAACCGCAACTACTGATTTCAGTAGTCAGGTTTGACTCGCGGGTTCAGTACATTACATTTTTATATTTTTTCATTAAAAAGCAGTGTAGTACCAAATATTTCAACAAGAGTTCAACTCCTATAATATTGTTGAAACTATGTAAAGGTACTAATATATACTACCAATGCTATACTTAAATAAATAACGGCCCACTTAAATCATAGTATTTTAAAGTGAAAAGCTTTATTTTAAGTAACAAATTACCCATGAAACTGATATACCGTACCCTAGTAATGTGTTTATGATAGTGATAGTAACGAATGAAACAATTTCTGCAATTAATCGAAATTAGCTGGTATTTGTTTCGTTCATCCGATTGCTAAGAAAGTTATGTCGTACACTTAAAATACTTTTTTTTTTATTAAAAGATACATTAAAGTACCTATATTATAATCGTTTCTTAAAGTGCAATTGATTACCTAGTATTCCGTACTAAGTACCTAGATATTCAGTAGGTACTACTATTTCCTCCGTGGCCGCGTTTAACCTCTATAAATAAGACGAAGTCAAGTCGCACAACGAGCCTTATTATAATATAAAACATGACTATAAAAGGCCTGCACTTGAATACAGGCAGTAAACTGAAGTATGCAATAAGTAGCAATCAGAAAACCAAAACAATAAAGAGGACTCATTCGAATAAAATTATATAGCCGGTCAAGCGAGAGTTGGAACTCCGAGTTGATGATGCATCAAATCGCGTTTTCGTAGACTATCTTAATGTGTGAGCTTAAAGATTTATTACATTGTAACATTTATATAAGGTGTCACAAAATTAGGTCTCTGAATTTGGTGAGATGACTTGGTATCGACAAAATATGTATTTGAAACAAAAAAAAAATATCGGGTAAAATAAAAAAAAATGAAAAAAAAAACACCACCAGCGACGAGCACACGTGACGCTGGTCGCGATTTACGTATTTTCCCACACATCCGCTTGGAGAATACTGCGAGGCGAGGATACTACCTATCCGCGATACCAATCCGCGAAACTAAATCACGACCAGCGTCACGTGTGCTCGTCGCGTCACGTGACACTGGTCGCTGGTGGTGTTTTTTTTTAAATCTTTTTTTTTTTAATCTTTTTTATTTTTATTTTACCCGATATTATTTTTTTTTTGGTTACCAAGTCATCTCACCAAAATCAGAGACCTAATCAGACGTGACACCTTATACATATATGTTACTGTAAAGTCCGAACTACGGTAAATCCTAACATTTTCCGGTAAATCTTATGATTTACCAACACGAGTTGATAAATGGTAAATTGTTATTATACCAAATCAATTCCGTCTTTTACAGTAACATATATATTTCATGTAATTTTATAAGCAAGTAACTTTTGTTTTCAGTTCTAATAACCAAACCGTTTTCTCTTTGACGGTATATGAAACAATTAACCTTGAAGCTTGCAGTCCACTACTGGACATCACAGATGGACAGGTATCTCTCCATGTGCGTCATAGTACCGGATTCCCAACCTTCCGAGTCTAGTCTAGTAATATCTATTAGTAATCTAGTAGGTATATTGGTAAAAATATTCACAAAAAATATATATTATGGCAAAAAAAAAGTTTTGACACAGTCAAGCTTCACCTTTACCACAATGAAAGGTTTCCATTTCGGTCAAATTGTCAAATGCAACCTAATTGGATGTCCTGTTGTTTAACTCAGGGAGAAAAAATTGTAAAAGCAGGTGATATTTAAAGGTGTTTAAAACTGCTATAGCCTGAACATGACCGCTATAAATTAATCGCTCAGAATGTTATAATCGTTTAAATAAATAAACTAATATTTAAGGAAACCGTTCATTAAAAACTAAGAAAAAAAGTCTTATTGCACCTGACCGATTCAAAGGTGCGCTCGCTTAGTACATCACTAAATCAATCAACGGAAACTGATAATAAGGCCTTAATGAGTGGAAAAGTTCATTCGCTAAATGATGTCATTTTTGGTTTGTGAATTGAAGACACGTATGACGTAATGCTTGTTGTAATCGCTTCGCCCTTGAGAGAGTATTGACACTTAATTACAATTTATCGTACTTTAAATAGTTGAACTGACAAGTACGAGTATCGTACCTGTTCCGAGTATTATGGGCTATTTCAATTTCTGTCAAGTCCCCCAAGTCGTCTTTGTGGAAGTAACAGTTCGATATACACTCAACATAAGTTATAATACTTATAATATCCATGTGACCGAGCATAGCTCGTTTTTTTTTATCGTCGTTATCTATAATTAAACCTAGCTACATCGATTTATTGCCCCCGAAACCCCAGGAGGAGTGAGTATACAGGTTCACTAAATTTCATGAAAAACGGTGAAGCCGTTTCCGAGATTCAGTTTATATATACACAAGAATTGCACGTCGAAAGGTTAGGTTTAGATGAACTGAAAAAGGCATTTATCTGTTCATTAATATGCAACTATTACTTTTAAAAGACAAGTAGCAATCGCAGGGCATATCACCGGAAAATTATTACACAAACTGCAAGAGAAAGAGCAGAAATCTGTAGAATTTTCTG
Organism: Cybosia mesomella; assembly: GCA_946251805.1. Taxonomy (NCBI): domain Eukaryota; kingdom Metazoa; phylum Arthropoda; class Insecta; order Lepidoptera; family Erebidae; genus Cybosia; species Cybosia mesomella. The sequence goes on from OX276406.1 coordinate 11,971,635, forward strand.
GTTTTTACAACCTTATTTTTTCAATTCATGATATTTTCTTATTCTATTCACAACCATTTCATCAAAAAGTACATCAGTAAGGTACTCGATAGCTTGATATTTTCCCCAAAAAAAGATGAACTCATAAAATATTCAAGGAAACTTATATTTAGTGGCTTCAAGTTAACAAAGTTAATTCGTGGTGCTTCTTATTGCGTTGTTCATAACAGTATATTTAGAATTGTGTGTTTATACGAGATCGTGAAATGTAAATGAAATTTCGAATTATTTGACTAGTTAATTCGAATCTCATAAAATGAGATTGTCGACAGCTTCTCAACAATCTCATATTTCTTTTATACTTTATTTTATATTAGGCCTTTGCCTGCATAAAGCTTCTTAAACTTGTGTATCTATTGTAAGCTCTAATACTTAAATGCTAGAAGTATCTACAAAATTTTATGAAAATGTGATAGTTAAAAAAAAGTACTCAATCAGTTTCTCAGTTAAACGATATTTAAAATAACTTATTAATTAAGGAACAAACTATCATTTTTCCGCGAAATATCTTAAGTTTTTGTATGGAGTTTATGAGCTTTTCGAAGTATTTAACAAACTTAACATCAGTAATTTTAACGAATACAGAAAACATTTTTGGCGATTGCACATGTGGGAATGATCTCATAATATTCTTGTGAAATACCAATTCTTTTAAATTGAATGCCATAACTATCTAAGATGACCATTATTTTCAAATGGCTTAAAAGGAATACAACATGGTGTTTTTTAGATTAATATTTTGCTGTATATTTGAGCGTCTTATATTGGGCAAGTTAAAAATATAATGTGCTTTCATCCATAAAACCGTAATCTTATACAACAAGCTAGAGCAATAGCAACAAGCGTAGGGATGGGCAAAGGGACAGATAGCTATTTGACGTTATTTTTTTTCCGAAAATCAATAGTACCAAACTGGTTTCTTCTAAATATAAAACATCGGAACTAAACCGGGTGCTTACCTTTAACATGCAATAGACTGGGCATTTAAGAGTATAAAATAAACATCTAAGCATTTGTTCAGAGTTGCACATTTTCAATTTATATAAAATGCAGGTGATGGCACATTAACTTACGCATACTATTTCCGATTTTTATAAATACGTATATTTCTATTTTTTACGAACAATAACTATCGTATTAACATCATTCATTGAAGGGAACTGGTCTCGGATGACTTCATTGTACTACAAAAATATGAATATTTAATGGTTTAGCCAATGTTTTGTGAACGCGGTCATTGTTCGTGATAACGTGGGGCAACGCGGTTACCGGATCATTCCGGTCATCGCGACTAAAGAGACTACCGCAACCTCTTGTTTAAGGGACGAATCGGAAACCATAGGGACATTACCACAGTATTGGGTTTATCGTTTTTTTCTGCCCTACAAAAAATAACGTTTGTGTTTATTGTGCTAAAAGCGCTCTAGCTTTTAGCACAAAAAAGCATTTCTAATATAAGGACCCGAATGGATCCGTGGACCGATTTTGTTAGCTGTTTGCAACACAAAACACGTTAATGCCATTTAATAGACGCTCTTTTACTAACATATTTTAACAAACTACAACTTCCCACAGACATCCGTTACCTCCCTTACATCCCCGAATGAACAAAATTTAATTGCGTAATGAAAGTCAACAGCCGATGTGCGCGTTGCGTTATTAAAAAAAGTGTTCGAAATTCGTAATCAACGGTTTATAAAAAATGAACCAGCTTTATAGAGCCGGCGCTACGGGTTTATGAGTTTGCAAAATCCGAGGATCGGACTGTGACCGGATTCCTTATCCTGAAACCCCAAAAAATACAAAAAACATCTTGCCGCCAGATCTCAGATGTTGTGATGGTCCCTTTCCGCCTATTTCTTTCTGTTCAGTTCTGTTTTATATAACCAAATAATGTACTAAAAACGATTTTCACGAATAAAATGAAAACAAGAGGTCGTACTAAAAAGTGCCTCATATAAAATATGTGCAATTTGGAGAAACAAATTGAATGAGCTCTAGTGGACTTCAATCGGTTAAGTTGATCGTGTATTTCGAGCGAAATTTTGAAAGTTTATATAACTAAGTATATACTTATAATATATATATATACTTAAGTATATACTATACTTAAGTATATACCACTTATGTTTTGATTAATATAAGTATATATACCCCACGGTGTCTTCCCCCAGGTGTCCATTGCCGGACACCCCGGTAGCGCCTTTGAAATAACAACCCCAGGCTGCTTTTGTGGGCCTTGAAGTTTCCTGTAAGTTTTAATAAAATCAATCCATAAGCTTCTACGTAACGCAGATAAAAGAAAAGAAAATTACTTTTGTTAAGTGGCCAAAAAACAAGTGTCTAAATAACCTACGATGATTTTTAAAAAGTTTTCACAATCGTGAAGAGATTATCTAGAACTTGATATATTGTTGTTGTCGTAGATCAATCGCAAATATTGAAAAAGTTGAGAAAAAAAATAGGCGGAAAGGGACCATGACAACTGGCGGCCAGATGTGTTTTGTAGTTATTTGGGGTCTCCGGAATAGGAATCCGGTCACAGTTACCGGTCCTCGGATTTTGCATACTCATAAATCTGTATCGCCTGCTCAAATATACTTTAGCGGAATGCATTTTGATCTCTTCTCAAGATCTTTTCTGAGTAAGTCGCGTGCCGCATGTCTGGTCGATAGTCGTACATACTTTGAACAGTCATGAACTATTATTATTGTAAGTTTCTAGAACCATATCAGTCGGCGATACTGATAATGGTCTGTAATGAAATGACGGCAAACCTATTGTCGTGATTAGATCGATGCGTTGCAGTTATATTATATAGATTAGGGTTGCCTGTTATGTAATTCTAGTATTTTTCTTAAAACTATAATTTATAAACGTGGTTGAGTATACATGAGCATTTATGATTTAGATAAAGTTCAAACGACTCAATTCCCTAATGATAATCTAGTGTTGATATCATCAGGCAATATAATGCCTTATTGCGTAAAACTTACAAAGAAATAACACAGCACAGCCCTAGTACTGATTTTCGATAAATCGAAATTCCTCCGGCTTACGGTATCTGTTTAACGGTAGTTGATCGGATTGTTATTATCTATATTAAAAAAAATTGGTCTCCTTTGATTCGAATCAAGTTAATCGGAAGTAATCGTGTTATGTTCGCGTGGTAGTTGTGTTTGTTGAAAGGCACGGTGGCCCATGATTTATTCACGCATCAATAAATTTTATTTCGCTCTTATTGTGGTACAATCATCGTTTATACTCTAATAACAATATGATTATAATAATTGATTCTTAACCAATAGATTATAAACAGATTTTCGATAAAGCTACTAAAAGAGCAAATTAATACACGGACTGTGGATAAGCAGTCACCGTGGTCTTTATTTTTTTTTAATTTCAGAATTTCGTCACTCGTACACACACATACTATAGAATTTAGTTTAAATTTTTTTTTCAAAATCTAATTGAAAACCCTATCTAACTATGAGTATTTCTGAAAATTTTATAACCTCATGAGGTTCTGTTTGGACGATCATACTGAATATCAAGGTTTCTATTGAAATCACGCAATTTGAAAACGTATCGCTAGTAATTGGACCCCATTATTTTATTTTGTTTTCGGATACCCCCCCCCCCCATCCCTCCCTCGGCCCGCGGGGGAGGTTATGTCAGGCTCGAACCGACTAAAACCGCACGCCGTCTCAGGTCTTCAGACGCCGGGGTAAGATGGCCCAATAGTAATTGGACCCAAGGTGAGAATTTTGGCAACATGACTTGATGTCCTTAAGACTTTATGACAGCATCTAAGATTGATTACATTTTTTTAATAAAATCGCTTATCGATGACAGCATGTGGCAAATTCTAAAATATTTCCTATCAAAGTTTTCGGACATTCTTGCTCATCTCGCATAAGTTAAACAATAGTTAGGAGAAAAATGCCTGAAACACACTTATATCATCTGTTATAGACATCGACAGCCGTCAGTGAGAATCTGAACTGTACCCCGGGTACGGGATTTTATACTCCAGAACGAACGTTATAAATAGATTAGGATGTACCCTTTTTTTTTTCGTGCGGAAATCCCTTCGGATACCCCCCGCCGGCCAGTGGGGGCGGTTATGTCTGGCTTGAACCGATTAAAACCGCACGCCGTCTCGGGTCTTCAGACGCCGCGCCGGGGTGTAAGGTTGCCTATAGAGCATATCCCTCGCACCCCGACTGACCCTGGACCATCTCCTGTTTCGAGATGGCCCCCTCGGGTTTGGGAATCACGGTGTCCCCGTCTTGCCCCGGTTTGGGGGAGGGGCGCTAGTCGCCCCACCGTCCCGGCCTGCTTCTGCTGAGGTGACAGGCAGCCTCATGTACGAATTTTCAAGTGACAAATTGCAAATATTCCTCCTCTCGTCTCAGATTAGGCGGCCCGGGGTTAAAATTATATTTACATACAACATCACATACATTCATACATACAGTCACACCACTTCCCCAGTGGCAGTGGCAGAGACCACATTTTTCCACTTGCTACGATCAGCTTCTACTTTCATCTTTGTTTTCATACATAATCATTCGTTGCAAGTACTCTTGACCTGGCTTTTCTTTACTATGGTATATTCAAATTAAAATGTTTTCGAGCTACTGACAGAAGTTTTGTATCAACATAGTAATTTTTATACTCGTACCAAGTTTCTAAGTTTAGTACGAAAATGTAAATGATTGTGGAGTAAATGTTTTCTACGATCATTTGTAATACCTAATTTCAACATCTAATTAACTCCTATAGACAATAGACAACTATCTATTCTTAACAATATTTTCTTTTACTTTGGGTAACCTAAATTACTATAAGTAACATTGTGTAATTGCACTATCTTATCAAAACGGAAAGGTCAGCATGAATCGGCGTGTCATGCTTCCGATGTTACTATCAAAACTATGACTTTGATACGTCCTTTAATTGTGTTTTAAATATATCTAAACGCCGCTTAAGATGAAATATTTTTTAAATATCGACGTCAGTATAAAAGTTCTGTATTTCATGATTACCGTATTCAATCGCTACAGCCCGCTGTACTAAACTGTTGGCTTTCAGAATGGGTGCTTTTGGTGCCCCTCCAAGATCTTCGAGACCCAAGCTAACTTAACATGCAAGCCGGTATACCTGCTGGTTAACGGACGAGGCCCTGGCGCAGGCTAACTCAACCCCGAGAGGAAACCCAACGCCAGTCCCTCAATCTGGAGTTGTATTTTTTGTTTAGGTACTGTATGAGGATTACGAATCGGGATATAGCCTAATTTTAATCTAGTAGTCATATACGCACCTACATACTTTTTAAGTATACGTACCTCCTATAAAAGAATTCTGATAACAAGTCGTCTCAACCTACATCAAATTGATTTTATTCTCTCTGTGTATCCTGCTCTCTCTAACATAAACCCACATAAACCAAACCCAATCAAGATATCTATATTGCGTAGTTACGGTCCTATTCATCAGGCGTGGTCCATGCGCCCTCTGAACCATGTGACCCGGGAAACACGGCTCTATCCACTTCACTAGCTTCGCATTGTGAAGTATGAGTGGGTAGAAATACTATGGAAGTAAGAGACAGTTGGCTACGAATCGCCAATCTCAACCTAAATTAATAGAATGGTAAGTCATGATGAAGTTTCTGCTTTTACAAAACTTTCTAAAGTGGACTAAAAATCGCTAAACGTTTGGTCCTGTTAAAATGACTTAAACCACAAACTATAAGTAAATTTTATTTTTCGTGCGGTAATCCCCTCGACTTGAACCGACTAAAACCGCACACCGTCTCGGGTCTACAGACGCTGGGGTGTAAGGTTACCCATAAAGCATTTCCCTCGCATCCCGACATCTCGGGTTTGGGAACCACGGTGTGCCCGTCTTGCGCCGGTTTGGGGGGGGGGGGGGGCTAGTCGCCCAGCGGGGGTGTTTCGAGATGGCCCCCTAGGTACCTATGTATAATTACTGTATTACAGTTAGTATTACTGGGCGATAGCCCAGTGGTGTACGTAACGGACTGCTGAGACGAGGTCTCGAGTTCGATCCCCAGTCGCCCCGGGCACACACCTCTGACTTTTCGTAGTTATGTGTGTATTAATAAATGTTAATTATCGCTCGCTTATTCATGTGCCCGGTAAATGGCAATAGGCTCGCCCCCTATTACATTGGGACCTTAACATAACTGGCGAATCGTGGGTGTGTAATACACCTCTGCCTACCCCTTCGGGGATATAGGCGTGAAGTTATGTGTTACTTTATTTAAACTCGCAAATATCTGCTTCTTGATCAAAGTTATGATATAATTTTTCGTGCGGAAATCCCTTCGGATACCCCCCCGACGGCCAGCGGGGGCGGTTATGTCAGGCTTGAACCGACTAAAACCGCGCGCCGTCTCGGGTCTACAGACGCCGGGGTGTAAGGTTACCTATAAAGCATCTGGAACCACGGTGTCCCCGTCTTGCCCCGGTTTGAGGGAGAGGCACTAGTCGCCACACTTTTCACTTTTGTAACTTCTGCGCACCGATCCGCACATTATTGTCACGGTACTATGGAAGCGTGTCATCGTCAATATTTTTTCAAGTGTGACATAAAATTTCATTACAATTCCTTCACTAATTAATCAAAATGAACTTCGTTCCATCCGGGTGTCCCTTGACACCTCTCAACTTTTTTCAGCTATTTACAAGTTGTACAATCATTAAATTTTTATGGAGCAAGTAGCAACACAAGGCTTACAAATTGGTACGCCTAAATCCTTCTATAAAGTTATTGAAATGACAGTAATTCATTACTATAGTTTAGTTTACGACTTACAAAACAGGCTATTAAACCTATAAAAGAACATGAAAAGTCATCGTAAAGGTGGTTAACTATACACGATTTACCACGAGATGTTGTCTGAGCCATTATCGTAAATATCCAAGTACATATTTGAAGGAATATCGCCAATCACGAGTCGGGTATGCGATGGTAATAAACGGTTGGTATGTGGTATTTAACGATATTGATATTAATCTAATACCTTTAAACAAGCAATTCTTGTATATATTTATATATATAATCTAATCTTGGAAATGGCTCCATCGATTGTCATGAAATTTAGTATCCCACCAAAAACGTACCTGTTAAAAAGGGGGCCAAGTTCCTATCGGTTATTTGTTCGCCTAAAAAAGGGTTGAAATCCAATCCAATGCCAAGTTTAGATGCACTTTAAAATCGATCATGATCATCTTCATCAACAGCCTGATCCCCTGGTAAACATTTGCCATTCCCAAGACTCGCCACCACACCCAGCCCTCCGCCTTCCGCATCCAGCCACTACTCGCCACCGTATTCACGGCAACGGTCCATCTGGCCGTAATTCACTTTACCGTACACCCAACTTAAAATATGGTATAGTTGTGAAAATACGTAGGTACTTGCACGCGGCCTGTTGCTGGAACTTGGCCTGCGCACTACCGTGCGCTTAGATACATGGGGGGGTTTCGGTAAATCGAATTCGGATAAATCGATGTGGCTATGTTTCATTTTTACAAAACGTTGAAAAAGAAACACCCGTCACCCAGATATTATATCTAATAAGTCGAAGGACTATCTGCGTCGAAATAACTAAGGGCGCGTCCATTAATTACGTAAGGTAGTTTTGGCGATATTCCAACCCGGTATCCTCTTCCTTTGGTGAGATGTCGTGAGATTTTGCTCGAGCCATAAGCTGTACATCGTTTTATGACTATGATGACCTTCAGACACCTGAAGGGTCGTTATCGCGACTCTGTTCTCTGTTTTATTTGAAATCTGCCGGGAGTGGGGGGGACTAAGTACTTTAGTTGTAATGTTATATTTCAGCTCTAACCCTATCTAAATAATTTAACCAAAAGTTACAAAAGGAGAGAGAGACAAAAAAAGTAGTACCATAGTACTATTCCTTCCATCATTCATTACGCAATGTTATTATTGAGTGTGCATAAATTTTAAATAAAAATGCAATTCATGTTACGTAGGCGTAAAGGTTACGGAATCTTTATTTTTTCATACATTATGAACTAGTTGTTGTCGCCATTGTCTACGTGGAATACTGATCCTGTTCTCGTGACCCACAGGATTCGCGGGACAACACTGTGCTAAATGTCTAGCGTTCATCCATGGACCCAAAACTAACCCAAACTGCCGCGAGACTTTTCTCATCATATTCAACTTTCAAGTTGGACGTTTAATATAATAAGTTTCGACTAATTACTAGAGTTTTATTGGCTCCAATGTGTCAAGCGTCTACGTTTGACACATTGCGTATAAATAATATATTATTATACCTATAATTTTTTTACAATACATAGGTACATAAATTATTTCTATTTTATATTATTTCTACTTATTCTATTGGAAAGCGTAGTTTCGAAATACAAAAAACTGCATACATAAGCATTATTCAAAGGTAGACAGTATCCTGCCCAATTGTCCTAACCAAGCTGGATGAGCGTAATGTAATATTGAGAGAGCCATGAGCGTTGAGTGAGGGTCTACTTATAGTTGCAACTTGCGCCCCACGGTGAACCCTGTGGTTTTATGTCACTAATCAGCCACTATTATTGTCTGATGATTTATGAATCACTTTGTGACCTCAAGGGCCGCCCTTATAAATCTTTATACTTTACAAAAAAAAAACTGTTTAAAAAGTATGACACAAGAATAACTTTGTGATTTAGATATTGTCGCAGTTTTTATAAATATTACAATTAAGTTCCATATGGTTCCATATAATTATGACTTGTATGCCGTAGACTTACTTAATATGTGATAATAATATGAATGTATTTATAAAAACGAAAAGTATCCATGTTTATCTGCATTCTGAAACATAATTTATCAAGCTATGCTTTGTTGTAGCCTAGATGGCGCAGATGGCGCTGTGTAATCATGACCTATGCTTTTATGCTGAATTCAATGATTTTACGAGTAAATGAAAATTAACGAACGTGGTATAAAAATTTATACACGTTATAATGATTATGATACTAAATTAAAGATTAGATATAATGTTAACCTACGTTACATTGTATATTTGGTTGCCTATCATAACTATATCCTTGTATTTAAGCTTTATAATGATGTAAAAACAAATGAAACCAGAGTATGACTATTGAAATAAAACCCATAAAGATACTTAGCGGAATTATTTATTTGTTGATAATTTGCAGTCCACGATTTGCTTTCAAAGGCGGTTTTGTAAATATGCAGCTAAACCTTTCATTTAATAATAACTATAATCGTAAGCAAAGCTATCGGCTTACTCGTACACTAGCTATTGCTATTACGCGCCCACGTATCACTGCATCATGACTGCATCCTTTGCATGGCCTTAGCTTTATTTATTAAAATTACATTTTGACAGAATCGTGCTGCGAATGAAACTGCGATCGGTCTGTAATAAGCAATCTTGTTAAGCAAGAGATTATTTATAGATTACGGAAGCGTGCTTCAAATTAACGGGATTTTTTTTGCATTTAGATTTGGTTACCATGCATCGGTGAGATGATTATATCGCAATCGAACCGAGAACCACACGGTGTTCCTTTAAATATGTATGGCATCAAATATTATATAGCTTCTAATATTAATATCGGTAGCTTAGTGATTAAGGAATAACCGAGTAGGTAAACATATTGGAAAGTTAAGGAACACTACAAGGCAATCTTAGAATGGGTGACCATTCTTCTGACACATGGAGATCCCTCCGTGTCTCGGAGAGCACGTTAAGCCGTCGGTCCTGATTGCCATACAAACGTCTATGGCAGTCCGAAAAGACCGAACGAAAAGACGTTAAAAGGACGAATTCTAATAACAGAATTTCGATATCGTTAGTGGGTTGTACAGATCAGACGGCAGTCGTTTCACGGAAAATATCGAAGTTTCAGTCGCTTCGTAATTAGACTGAAAGCCGACTTTGAGTTGCGAAAAGACTTGAAGGATGATGAGTGGTTAAGGCGATAAGGCCACGTGAACCCAGTTTTAACACAAGCGCTTAAACTCAGCTGGCTTAATCTGAACTTATTTCAGATATTCAGAAATTTTATTAAAAATATGAAGACTGAACTTCGTTTACATCGTGGATTTATCTGACACTTTAATCTGTTAGTAAATATTTCATAGTAAATTTGGTTCAGGTAGGTTCATAATTAATAATCTTACTACAATAAAATATACACTCAGCATATTAGATATATCTAGAAATTCTCAAAGATTTATCTTACTGTTTGTATATATATGGTAAAAGAGATTAATGAAATATCTGAATACTAAGGTCCTCACAAAGAATTCTGCCGAAGCCTCAACCATTGTTTCAAGAGTTCCAGTTGGCACTTGGAGTATTCGTTTGCCCACCTTTCCATATGAAGCACAATAGGAGTTTCATTGTTTACCAACGCGAATTTGAATGGGCTGCAGATAAAATCTTGGTTGACAGCCGCTTAAAACTGCACGCTAAAATATCATGCGTTTGTAGCTTTCATAGTTCAGTTAGACAAATAGCCACTCAGCTTGTACAGCCTGTTTCATTATATGATAGTTGTTCGAATCTGACGGATTCGTCTCATTACTCTTAACCTAAGTTTCAATAACTATCCTTCCAAAGGGTTTTCTTGTACCTTCTTTTTTTATTTTTTTCGTGCGAAAATCCCTTCGGATACCCCCCCCGCCGGCCAGCGTGGGCGGTTATGTCGGGCTTGAACCGACTAAAACCGCACGCTGTCTCGGGTCTTCAGACGCCGGGGTGTAAGGTTGCCCATAGAGCATATACCTCGCACCCCGACTGACCCTGGGCCATCTCCGGTTTCGAGATGGTCCCCTCGGGTTTGGGAACCACGGTGTCCCCGTCTTGGTCTGGGGGTTTGGGGGAGGGGCGCTGGTCGCCCCACCGTGGGTTTTCTTGTACCTAATCAGCTATTCACGGGACTTCAAAAAAAATTGAATATTCATTTTCCATAGAAAACTATTCTCACTCCGACAGTACTAGGAATTCAGTCCAGGGTGCGACTGAAATAAATTGAGCTGAGCGAGCAGGACTCTTGAAAATAAGACATCGTACTACGGTCGCGCGCTCGTGAAACTGCTTTTCGGTGATTATTCTTCAATGGTACATGGGACATGAACCATCTCGCTTCAAAACACTCCTCAGTGTCCACACTATCACCGTGGTAAATTTGGTCAAGATCGCGGGAGTGGTTACGGAGGAGTTCGGCCACCAATAAACGGTTATGCCGGGGGTATAAGAGCTTCGCTCGCTCAGCTCAAATAGCTCATGAAAAAGTACCTATTCTTTCTTTCTTTCTTATGGGCTGTCCTATTACGTGAGTATGAAAAACTGGTGTTGAAATAATGTGGGTATTTTATTCATTTGCCTCTGCTCACCTCTTGTTTGTTTGTTTTATTTATTTACAAAATATAAGACATACATTCTGCACATTAACACAGCTTAAAGGTTTATCTGATATGCCATTAATAAATAAAGTGTGCCTAAAATAAGTGTTGGAACTGAACGAAATAACATAATAGAATCTCGTCGGAGATATACAAGCACGAGTAAGCTAAGTCTTTACCGCAAAAAAAAATCGTATGGATTTTTTTTCTTCCGTTAAGAATTTTAATTTGGTATATTAAAAAGTATTCGTAACTGGAGCTGTGACCAGCACTACGTTTACTTACTTCAGCTTAATATTTAAAACAACTATATTAAAATGATGTAACGTTATGAATTTAAAGTATCTACTTTCAGTTGCAGAGTCGGTATGTGACTACCAATTTTCTTCAATATTATTATAAATAATAATATAACCATATTCTGCCAGAGTAATAAAATAATAAATGTTGATGGCAGAAGCTGTTTATTGGAGCAGATATACGGTGTTTGCCTTCAACCCCTCGAAAACTAAATCCATGGAATTGTTACTTAGAAGCTATTGGAATAGCTACTATAATCGATTTAGCTCCCAACCATACAGACAAATTATTTTTATTTGACATAATATATTGAATAGTCCAGCGTCTATTTCGGCAGGTTCATTTCTGTACTTATATAGTGCCTTGCAGCATAGACTGCACGTACTGCCATCCAATATTAAATTGAATTTATGTGAAGGAGCTATGTCCCTGTTTGATAGTTTCGAAGGACCTGGTGAAAAGAAGAGTCCCTGGACGAAGATACATAATTTAAAATTTATTTAATTTTTATGTGAAGCATATTCCCCGATATACCGTTCAGTATGATGAGATCATTGCAGGTTACTAAGTAAGAAATATAAACGTTAGCAAATATCTTCATGGTTGTTAACCAGGGCTCACAGAGCCCAACATTAGAACACAACAAGTGATTAGTTCCGCGTTTTAAGTAACGCAGTTTTGCAATTTCACAGTATGGCCCACGCGAATAATCGATATTCTGACGTGAGTCATGGACTCGAATATTTTCTAATCGATTTATGCATCGATACTAATTTACGACTTCACAGACTGTGTTTACAGCGTAGATCGTTTGTTTATTCGGCTATGGAGTTTCACGGATCGCTGTTTGAGGTTGCTAAATTAGGTATATTATAACTAAATTTCAAGCTAATATTGAATGTCTCGATTCGAACCACCTTTTTCGTAAAGCAATGCAAGTATTAAAATCTTTATTTACATTATAAAAAATAAGAATTCTCGCTTGATGAATTTGATGATAAACGGTTAGGCAACGCATTAGCATCCGTCCCTATTTTAAATATTTTGTTATTTCTACCCGTATAAGCCTAAGTATCTGTAATTTTTGTTTCGTTTCTATCGTAATATCTCACGTAACGTTGTTTTTCAAGAATCATATTATCTAACAAAAACCGGGGAACGAAATTAAATATGTTTGATGTTTTCACAATCTAGTTGCTACGCGTCCTTTTAGATTAGACTAAGTATGAAATGAAGACGAATAATTTGCCTGCAACCTTCGCAAGGAAATTTAATATTATACTAAGTACTAAATGCGCCATTCTTTTGCAAACATCGGCAGATGTGATGTGACTTTTTCTGACGATAGAGCTGCAAAATTCTGATCTTAGTACAGCAAAACGTGGAAACTCAAGTGAAAGCAGACAAAGTTTAAGAACCTGCAATTTATTGCCACGAGTGTAACATTGACAATAACTGTAACGCACAGGTAATGCGAAATATATGCAATTATACAAAAGTGAACACCGGAACAAATACATATTCATAGCATTCACTCCTTTCATTCTCAGTTAATAAAAAATACTTTTCTGATTACGTGACGCGCCATACACTGCATCTTACCACACCGCGATTGTTACGATTGCTGCTTTAGTGTACCTACCTACCGAGTATTCTTTATTCGATTTCACGTTATTTTTATTCAAATAATGGAAATTAAACAAAGGGCCATTCAAGAAAGGTAAGCAGATTTGAAAAAAAAATTTACTACTACCTTTTAGGGCAAAACTTTTCCCCTCACATCTATGCTTACATAAACATTAGAAGCTTTTTTAAAATCTGTTCATATTTCTTTATGCTATATTATATTAATACTTTATTGGTATTAAGCTGAAATCCCTACTATTATAAATGCGAATGTAAGTTTGTTTGTTACGCTTTCACGCAAAAACCACTGAACCGATTTTGCTGAAATTTGGTACAGGGGTAGATTAGACCTTGGGCGGAGCCGCGGGCAAAAGCTAGTATAAAATAAATATAATAAATATTGTACGACAAAGTACACAACGCCATATAGACCCAAACTGAGCAGAGCTTGTCATATGGGTTCTAGAATGCGGATAAACATACTTAAATACTTTTTCTTTTGTAAATAATTACATCTTATACATAGAAACACCCAGACCAATGCAAGTATACATATTTGCACTGAGTGGAAAACGAACCCGCGACCTTTGGCTTAGCAGTCGAAAGCACTACCGCTACGCCACAGAGGTCATCATAATAATCCTACTAATATTATTAACGCGAACTTTTGTAAGTATGGATGGATGGATGGATGCTTGTTACTCTTTCACGCAAAGACGGCTGAACGGATCTGGCTAAAATTTGACACAGGGATAGATTATAGTCTGGAATAACACATAGGCTTTTTATCCCGGAAATAGGTTTCCATGGGTTGCGGGAACGGGATCAAAATTCTACGCGGGCGGAGCCACGGGCAACAGCTAGTTAATAATATAAGGAATTTAATTAATTAGTATTTATAAATAAATATTGCTGACGTAAAGAAGTCAAAGTAGGTACACGATGATTGGGGTGTGTGTTGGGTAACCTCCTCGAGTGTCGCTCCGAGTCCGATCCCGCTGCAGTCCGGGGGGAACGGAATCGGAGCGGCCGGTACACCCTGGGCGGCGGTCAATGGCTTCCCCTTCACCCCTTCATAGGGTTGGCATTGATCGTCGGCCAATACCCAACGTGGCGGGAACACATCGCTCTCCGTACTCCTCTGCTTTCAGAGGAGACAGGATGAGCGATGCTGTTAGTGGTGAGATGGCCTAGGGTCAGCCGGGGTGCGAGGGATATGCTCTATGGGTAACCTTACACCCCGGCGTCTGAAGACCCGAGACGGCGTGCGGTTTTAGTCGGTGCAAGCCCGACATAACCGCCCCCGCTGGCCGGCGGGGGGGGGGTATCCAAAGGGATTTCCGCACGATCAAAAAAAAAAAAAAAGGTACACGATGATTGTTTGTTACAGTTTATGCACAATGAGCTTAAATGTCCTGAAGCATACCGTGTTAAGATGTACGCTAGTCACAATACTCACAATCTATTTTATACACCTTAGAAAGGCACTTAACAGATGGTAAATATTGACTTATTTCTTTTGTTGTGTGCTCACTTAAGGCGTAGAAAATCTTCCGCACATTATAGTAGAATAGTTGGCGCTCAACTGTGACTGACTTTTTTCTAAATCCGTGACGGTAGTGGGGATGTCCGAACTTGGTACCTTCGAGAACTTGTTCTGTTAACATGTTCAAGCTCAGTGACCAGGTGATTCTTGTATCTCCTCAGGGTCTTTGAAACAAAGGCATTCTCACGGTAGCTAGTTGTATACTGACAAGATTAATCGTTAAAGTATTTAGGGACCTACGTAAATGGGTATGCTACTATACATTCCAAAGTAAATTGTATGTTCTACTTGATAGATTAGAATGATATTGTGAAGTATCATATTGTAAGGAACAAGAAAAATTTATTGCAATGCTAGAAAATAGCCTTCGGTCATTGCATTGCACACATAATTCAACTGTACGGTGTTCATATAACATTTTAGTAAATTTTGAATACAAATCAAAACTGGTACTTAGTTTATTTGTTAGATTTAAGTCTATTTATTTAAAAATATATATAATTTACAATACACTTCGGCTTACCCCTTTGGGGGTATACAGACATGTTTATAGATATGTCAACGTTTTTGCCTAAACCTACATACAGAAGTTTGAAGATATTATCTGTCCAGGAAGCTTTAAACTCTTTTAATAGCAATCATCCGTCTTTGTACAAAACAATTAGGTTTATTACTAATAGCTCAGGTCCATTTTTGGTGCGTATCGACTATTTATTTACACAGGACCGGTTTATTTAATGCTCTGGAGTTCCGCATCAGCTCGTGATCTATATAAAATTTACCTTTAATTGTAGTTTTAATTTTTTTAATTCAAATATTCTGAATTAGCTTCACGCACTATGAAATCATACATCTAAAATATATTATATAGGAAGTTCTTTTTAATGTTGTTTTTGCTTTTGATGTTAATAAAGGAGTGCTAAAATTTAAGACTGTCATATAGATCTTATAATTGTCAACATTTATATTATTTGAAAAAATGTTCAGACATAAAATTTCATATAGTAATTTTTTCAGTTGATTTAAAATATTAATATATCAAATTTACAAACAAAGTACGTATTTCAAAGTCTTTGAAATTTTTAAATCTGACACAACACGTATACTTAGATATATCGATACTTTTAAAGTTCATTATTCAAGTAAAATCGCGCACTACACCCTGCATCCTGCCTAGTTAACTCTTTGGTCGCGTGTACTTATCTATACTAATATTATAAAGAGGTAAAATTTGTGAATTTATGAGATTGCAGAGAGTGATCTCTAAGAGCCCTGTACGTTTTACCAAAACTCATCCTACTAATTATCGGATCACAAACTTTACCTCTTTATAATATTAGTATAGATGAAAACTTTAGCTGATAATAACTATAGGGACTTAAACTTACCAATGAAGAATCAAATTTCATAATGAAGAACACTTTTGTTACTTTTTCTTCTTTAAAATAACGTACGAGTAAAAGTTATGATCATCAATCATCAATTAGCCTATTTCAGTCCACTGCTGGACATAGGCCTCTCCCATTTTACGCCATAGCACCCGATCCTCCGCCTTGCGCATCCAGTCTATCCCAGCTACCTTTTGATAATACAAACGGGCAACTAGGAACAAAGGAACACAAACAAAGGAACGCAAACGTTCCATTAGTCAAACGTTCTTTGGTCAACCGTTCATTCGGTCAAAGTTATGATATTGTACAAAAAATATTATACCAATATTTAAAAAAATCTTAAATTTGGCTCTTTTACCATTTACTGTGAGGTTTGCTATCATAAAGGAGTAGGTTATCTCTACATATAATAAAGTCGTAACGAGGTGAAAACCGTACATTGTTTTTCAAAACAAAATTTTCTATTTGTTCTAGGAACGATACCGATACCAAAAAGTGATTTTTAGAATTTTTGTCTGTTTGACTGCTTTTATTATCGATGTCCGAGCATCACTTGAAAATCGCTGAACAGATTCAGCTGAAATTTTGCATGAACATTTTTCTAGGGTATGGTCATACCTGGGGATCGTGCGAAGCATGGCCCTATACGGGGCCCCAGTATGGGCGGAGACTCTGGCGGCCCGCAACGTGGCTGCTCTAAACAGCCCGTTAAAGGCGATGGCCGTCAGAGTCATCGGGGGGTATCGCACGGTCTCCGTCGAGGCGGCATGTCTCCTAGCCGGGGACCCTCCATGGGACCTGGAAGCGAGAACCCTTGCGCTGCTGTACCAGTGGCGCAAGGAGGCGCTGGAGCGGGGCCATAGGCCGGAGCCCGAGAAATCATTGCTCAGCGGTCCCTGCTTCGCCAGGAACTCATGGAGACATGGAAGGTGCGACTTGAGCATCCAAGCTGGAGGGAATCCACCATTGCGGCGGTGAGACCGATTATGAAGGAGTGGTTGGAGAGGGACCATGGGGACCTCTCCTACCGGATGTGCCAGATATTTACCGGACACGGGTGTTTCGGTAAGTATCTATGGCGCATCCACCGGGAGACAACGCCGCAGTGCCAGCACTGCGAGGATCCTGGCGAAGAAACGGCGCTCCACACGTTGGTGGAGTGCACTGCGTGGGCGAGTCAACGCCGGGATCTCGTTGCGGTCCTGGGCGTGGACGTTCTCTCGTTGGAGACCATCGTGAGGGCCGTGGTCTCCGACAGGAGCAAGTGGCACGCCGCCGCCTCTTTCTGCGAGCAGGTAATGCGCGCGAAAAAGACGGTGGAGAGGGAGCGGGAGAGAACCCTGCCCCTCGAGTTTCGCAGTCTGCGGCGAGGACGCCGCAGACTCATCTACGCCCGGAACTACCGACCTCCATGATCGGGGCCTGAGGACGGCACGGGACGGGACGGCCGACTCGCCGTCCTTACAGAAGCAGGCCGTGGCGGAGGCGTGTCGTGTGTACCCCTATATACACACGCCTGCCAACTCACCGAAGCGGGACCAGGGCGCCGGCAACCCTGGGGTTATCCTTTCGAGCCCTTACCCGGGATGCCTGGCAACTGACACTTGGGGAGGACACCGTGCGGTTTTAGTCGATACACGACATAACCACCCCCGCTGGCCGGCGGGGAGGTATCCGATGGGATTTCCGCACGTAAAAAAAAGGCTATGGTCATAAACTGCGCTATATATCATCACGCTATTATAAGTGTGATAGGAGCAGCAGACTAAAATCGACTATATCTATTATTGATCATTCCACAAAGCAGATCATCACGAAACTCTGAAGTTCGATAGAACTCGGACATGGTCGGTCTATAAATCATCACGCTATAGCTAAAAGGTGATGAGCAGTAAAATATGGAATCTCGAAACTACAGAGTTACAAAATAGTTAAAAGATAGTTGATTACAGACACAACCTTTGATAATAAATTTCATCACGCTATTCTATTAGGGATCCGGGTAGAATTAATTTCGATGATACATATAAATCTCCTTTCTTCATGATTAATGATTATAACGATGAAAAGGTAACCTACATGCTGAGTTCGAAACTGCAGAAGAAAACATACCTTGATCTATTTCGAATTTAACGCGGACGAAGTCGCAGGCAACAGCTAGTTCAACATAATGGCAATGGTGTTACGTGCTAACATCCATTCCTGGGCAACTGTAGGAACGTAAACGTTCCATTGGTCAAACGTTCTTTGGTCAACCGTTCATTCGGTCAAATCTATGAAAGTGAAAAATTATCCGTATATATACCTACACATATATGTATAAGGATCCGTTATATTTTATTATGGTAGGACGAGTTCTGGTAAAATTTACGGGACTCAATCTCTAAATCGACTGAATCGATTTGGAAAATTCTTTTACCAATAGACAGCCACATTATTTGTGAGTCTCAGGCAGTTATCATAAATATCAACAAATCCGACATATTCCCATAAATTATATGAAAACGAATAAATTACGAGATGGGAATGATGGGTTCGAAATACGCTACAGGCGAAGCCATGGAGGGCCAGCTAGTAACTTATATTCTGCGCAAAATTGTAAAACATATTTCAAACTAATGTAAACAATGCAAAGCAAAATGCAAACATTAAACATCTCGACCCGCAATATATTTGCAAACAATTTGTAAGCAATTTTCAAAATGACTTCGCCACGCCATGTTTTAACTAATTGCCTTTAAAACTACAAACACTTGTGTAATGGTAATTAAATGTAGCTTAACCAACAAGTAATTGCCTGGCCCTACATAAACAGGACCGAGAGGTTTTGTTCTACCGGTAGGATATAGATTAGATGTCAGTGCTTAGTAAGATTTATAGACGCAGAAAATCTTTATAGGAAAGTTGTACTCAAGAGAAGTGCTTTTTTCTAGATAGCGTTCTTACCTATACTACTGAATAAATACACGTAGGTTCGTAACTTGACCCATAAAAACTACTACTGTATATATTTTATTCGAAGCCAGATGATTACTATTACAACTGTGTAATAGTAATCAGTTAAAGAACATCAGTACCTACTGAGGTACTGATGTTCTTTAACTTATTGCCAACGGCCACTGCTAAACTGCCACCACTGGTGGTCGTTAGTCGTTATCTTCCGTTTGTTGCCAACTGCCACGACCTAGGGGAACAAGTAAACAAAATGTTCACAACTACTTTAACTGATTTTATCGCGATTTATTTCGTATTATTTAATATTATCACTGTTCCCAAGCGCCGTTTAAATTGAATACATTTCTGTATACGAAAAGAAAAAAAAATAAAACAAAATGAATCGTGAATGGTTTATTTCAATGTGTAATTTTCACGTGAACTTTCGACAGTATCATTTTTAAAGAAAGTTTTTTTTGCGATACAATTTTTACCCTATGCTGATGTTTCGATTGAATTCCACACGATCTAAAGTTTTCTTTGTATAAAAGTGCATAAAAACTTGCTTCATAAACAAGAGAAATGAACCAAAATTGTTGAAATCGAACCGACTTTAAAAACAATTATTGCAAACCCCTACGGGCCGGAATATTATGCAAATAAAATGAAATATCTAACGGTTTGAAGTGATTTTAAGTGAAGTAACATATTTTTTAACGTAATTAAAGTGAATTGTGAGTTCAGTCATCCCTGCTAAAAATACCAAGTAATATCAGAATGTACATTAATAGTGTCATGTAAATTAGAATTATCTAAACACATGAGATTATAATCTAACAAAAAGTTAACTTTATTCATAGCATAGCAATAGAAATTTAATTCAGTTTATAATAATAATTGCGCACACGTGCCCTACAGCGAATAATCTTCTTACACCTTAACTCGTCTTAACTTAAGTATTTCAGTGCTTATTTTATCAGTTTTTCTAGACTATTTGACCAATTGACTAAAAATACTGATAAAATAAGCACTGAAATACTTATCAACATCTTCGTAACCCAAACCAACAACACCAGCTAGTCGCCCCGCACCTGCTGATTAACGGACGTGGCTCTGGCGCAGGCTTTTCTATCTTCTGGGTTCTTCTGGGTTCGACAGCAGATAGCAGTCACTACCTTAAAAACCAAGCAAAATCAAATAAATTTTGAGAAGAAGGCGTAAGAAAACGAGACCGAATCCCTGACTCCAAATTTCAAGCTTTGGACGCTGGGATGGTGATGGAGCATGCTGGCACAATTTGCCCAAACTATCACTGTAATTTATTAACCATTGAAAAGTGGGCGTTAGTTTTTATTGCTAGACTTTTTCCCACGGACTCTACAAAATGCAAATTTGGAAGCTGTTAATCTTAATGTTCTTAAACATTTCGGATCCAAATAAATACAGTTTTGTAATTTATATTATTGATATCCATTGACACCACGAAACTGAACAGACTCAATCGACTCAGATATCATTCAATCTTTCATTCACTCTCTATATATTTAATTCAATAATTCTTCTTATCCAATGGTTGCCTGTAAAAGATTGCACTTTTGTGCCATAGATTGCGCGTATTTTTTTTCTTTTCGGCGACATACATGAGTATGATGCCTTTAGACGTCATTTTTCAAAAGTCGCTAACTGGGGTAAAAGGGGTCAGTTGAAAAGTTGACCCTGGTTTGAAGTTTGGGATAAAGCTTAGGAAATGATTAATAGTTTACTAGATCCACGTGTGATGAATTAAAACTTAAACATGTAGGTAACAACAGTTATATTATACAGTATTTATCTTTCTATTCAAGTATCACATAAAAACATTAATATCGGTGAACAATATTGTGGTTTCGAAAACATGAATGGATTTACCTTTCATGCCTGATTAACCTGGTTTATATTTTATCTCAGTGACGGAAACCCCAGTAAAGCATTAGAATAATATTAAAAATTCTACATAAACGTAGAATGGTTGGATTGTGGAATAAAAACACGTCAACTCAAAACAAAACAGTGTAATCAAGTAACTGATTATGCGTACAAAACAGTACATTAATTTTATATGAAACCTCTGTTAAGTACTCGTCTTTGATTCTATCTCTTCTCCCTTCCAACGATCACTTCCTTCCTCTATTCTCTTCATCACGCTTGGTTTCTCTCTCGTTCACTCATTGCGTTTAGTACCATCACCTTTCATACGTTTAGTTAATTTTCCAATCTTACATAAATTGGAAAGTTGTAAGGATATATCGATGAAGGGATATTTGTTTCTGGCTAACCTTTTACCTAGAGAATATGTTCCTGTCGGTCGCTGGAATGGGAGCAGTTTTTCACGCGGATGGAGCCGCATGTAACCGCTAGAGTATTAAAAGTAATTTCAAGGCTTACTCTTCACCAGTAATATTTTTAAATTTGTTGAAGTCACGAACTGTGAGTTAGCGCAAACATTCAAGAGAAATGGCAAAAGCATTAGACATTCTATATTTCTGAATTTTAATTTTTTTTTAAGAATATGTAACCGAAATTACTAATAATAAATTAATAAGCTAAATTGCTTGTGTTAGAAGTGGGTTCACGTCGGTAGTATAATGGCCAGGATTCGAACCCGGGGCCTCTGGATCGTAGAAGTTACCGACGCGACGCTTCAAACAATTTAAGGGCAGTGACAAAAGAATAACAAATTCAAGTCGTAAAATGCTTTAATCTCGTTACATTTTATAGCCCTAAAGCCATAAATAAAATTCATATAAAATGAATCTACGAGAAACTGTCACCTTATTTGTTGATCATTTGTAGACTTTTCTCCTACATTTTTTATACCAGTTAATGTAGCAACATTTTATATTAATTTATTAAGTTCTTTGATACGTTTATGTACATAAAATAGATAAGAAGTGTCCAAGACAGAAAGTTTAGGATGACGCACAGTTTAGATAATATGTATTACGTAAATTAAACTTCCAGATAAAAAAATATTTTTGGGGCTAGCCCATAAATTATTATTGTAGGATTTAAAAAACACTAAACTATGTATTACTTATATTTAATCAATGAAATTTCATAAACTATGGTGATTATCTTATTACCCAATAAAAGTATTAATACATTAAATACACTTTATACAGGGTTAATTCGGAAATTAACAAGTTCCTGCTACCTTGAGGTTTAAAAACATAAAACACATAACACTTTCAAATTTCTAAAGTATCGAATCTTGACCTTTAAAGATACACACATACATGCTCAACAAATAATAACAAACTTATTATCATAAACTATTGTTAGTCGTTTCCATATACAGACATTCCATATACATTTACTGGTGGTAGAAATTTGATGACACAAATTTGTCACAAAATTCGGCCGGGTAGGTACCACCGTGCACGATTGCGAAAAACCCTCCATAGTAATCCAATTTCGGTTTGATTGCGTTCAGGGGTCAGCAAGTGCATAGCCGGGCAGGGGGATTGTGGTCGCAGCACTAGTGGGACCGGTGGGTGTCACGCGGTGCTGTGACGACAATCCTCTTCTGATGAGGCCGTCAAGCTGAGTGCCACCATTGTTAACATGGTACGTGTTTGTAATGGTGACCCTCTTTCCTGAGACTTTACCTTCAGCTTACCATCAGGCGGGGTGAAGTCA
This sequence comes from Cybosia mesomella, assembly GCA_946251805.1. Lineage (NCBI taxonomy): Eukaryota > Metazoa > Arthropoda > Insecta > Lepidoptera > Erebidae > Cybosia > Cybosia mesomella. The sequence continues at coordinate 11,994,594 of OX276406.1, forward strand.
AATTGACGTGTCCTAAATATAAAAAAAAAAAAAAAAAAAAAAGACAATTTAATCACTGCCAACTGTAATTGAAAGTTATCCTGAAAAAGATCTAATGAATACATTTAACTATAGTTTTAGACAGAACATATTCAATTTTCTTTATATCTTATCATTTTAGTTAACTTCATTTTGCTACTAATGTTACCTAATTTAGTTTCGACGCAGAGTTGTGAACCTGTGATATGGGTTTCAATTAATTATTTGGCACCCGGTGTCATGCCCTGTCTGTCGCTCCATTTAAGCTACATGGTACCGTTATTGCAACCTTCTGTAACAAACAACCCCGTGTCCCTAATACAACTCTAATTATAACTTTAAACTAAAGAACTGATTTATGATTCGATCACGTATACCTACTTACATATCAGATAAAATTCTCACCTGATAAACATATATTAGAACTGAGTGACACTAATTGGTAACACGAACAACTGGTTCTATAGAATACGTTCCGACAAAAGCTGATAAGAAATTTATGACTAAACTCAATGATCTTATATTAAAAAGAGGTACTTTAATACGGTAAAAATGGTAATTCAAAGTGCGGATTATTCGCCTCACTCATCGCGCGCAAGAGAGCAACAGGACATGCAGTAATCAGTGAGTGCGAGGAAGATCAAAGTATAAATTCTACCACATAACGTGGTACGCTTTTGACTAATATTTTAATAGAAGATCATTGCTTACAAGAGTATCATCCGATCATAGATCAAACGTATATCATCCGTTTGTATGTATAATTAAAACAGTAATATTATAATTTACTAAGCTATAATTAGCAGGTATTCCGAGTAACGAGAAAGGAAACGTCAAAGAGGATGCCATTAGATCGTTGACTTGTCGCAATAATCTGGTAATAATCTTATTTAGTCTAGATTCTGAACAAACAAGACTATGACTGATTGGAAAATTACTAAATTACAGCGTGAAACGCGCCTTTCTTCAGACTATCAGACTATTTTGTAACTCACGATGTCTGGGCACTTAACGGACTCACCAATAATAGTGGAACTGTAGGACTATATAAATTGTATATTGCCTGTTCACTAAACAAGCTTCGCACGTCTAAACATGACACTGATTTGGTTTCATTGTCTTGTCCAATTACATTTGATTTTGTTTTGTTCTAAGTTGCTTGCAGTTGCAATAATCTTATAATACTGATGCCCTAGGCTTAAAACCTGCTGAATGTTTGATTGCAATTGCTTGAGTAGAACCGGAGATATGACCAATAGTCGCGATAACCGACATCTTCGCGGGTGGAGCCGCTGGCATAAGCTAGTTTTAATATAAGATAATTTAATATTTAATAAATATTTGATAGTTTTATTTCAATGTGTGACATTCGCGTAAACTTCCGACAATATCATAAGATAATTGTTCAGTTGGTTTAAAGTAGAATTTAGCGAAAACGTATGGGAAATGATTAGTTTCAAGGACTATCGTGATGTTTTAAAGGCCTTACAACCGTTAAAAGATCATGCAAACTGGTTAACCATTTTGAAGGACACAAACGTTACGGTAAATACAAATGTAGATAAAAAATCTCAAATGATGCATTATCGTCGTCACACATTACATGAAAAATTTTGAAGTATTTAAAAGTAATTAATTTTCGAACACACCAGAATGAAGTACTCCTTAATTTTTTTTGGTATTCACGCCCCCACGGGCTCTGTATTTTAGGACAAGCTTGGGAGGCTCAGAAGAATGGCAACCCAAAACCATACAAGCTTCCTCTGCTGTCAATAAATATTTCATGATTCTTTAGATTTCGGGTGCTTCCGATCAGTCCTTGTTCAGGACCAATTTAATTCTTCTTCACACATAACAATAAAAATCCCTGTTGAGGTCATCGTGCATTTTGAGTATATCTTGAACCTTGTGTATTGGGAAAAGTACAATACATACAAGCTTACAACTTAGTCTTGTAATGCATGCTTTTACAAGCTCTTATTTAACTTGCTCTGTGAGGTTCTTAATATGGGTCAAATCTTGGAAGCTCAATTAGAACCACTTTCTGACGTTTGATTGAACTATGATACAATGGAGCTGGTCTGAAGATGGAGTCGGAATGTCGGAATGTGAACTCTTAAACTAAGTTAACCCGTTGAGTTTGGACTCATTTGTTTTGTCTTGGCAAATACTCTGACGCTAAATGATATCCAGGGACTGAAGATGGATACGGTAGGTGGTCATAGGAATTTATAAACTAAACAAGATGGACCCGTCGTGTTTGGGCTCATTGGACTTGTCTAAGTAAGCACTTACTAGAAAGCTTGTTTTTAAAAAAATATTTTAAATTCACAATTTATATTTAAACAAACAAGAACTGGGTCCTTACCACGACGCTCTAATAGCATTCAAAAGCCATGCAGCTCAGCTGAGGGAGAGGGATGGAGCTATACACGCTATATTACTGCATCCCTCCCCTTCTGGAAGATTTCAGAAGATGGCTGCCCGAAACATGATCGCTTATAGCACGTTTTGGTAGTCCTGCAGTTTTCTAATCAACTTGTTATGGTACGGAATCTTCCATCTAAGAGCTAGAAGTGTTGGCAGCAGCACAATCAGCACAGTAGACACGTACAAGATAATTCTAATTCAACCGATATTTCAAAACAAACGTAGGTTAACTACAAATCTTATAAATTGTTTATCAAACGTGTCAGTCCATGGTTTCATTGGTTAATTTATTGTACGAGTAGAATACATACAGGCACAAGGCTAACAGCTCCTACGCGAAGCGACCATCGTAAATCTAGGACTAGTCTAGACAGTATTCGAGTACAAAGATAATCGTGTTATGTGCCAAAAACTGCCCGTGGGTGCAACGCAACGACCGAAACAATAATAGCGAAAAATGAAATAATCAGCCAAAATTGTCCAAAGTGTTCACAAATACGACTGACAGTTTACACAATGGTACTATAATCGAATCTAAAATTACCGTAAGTCTGATTCACTAATATTTAAACAAATATGTAAATAATAACAAAAATGAATGAACACCTACCATTTTAATTTTGTGAACTATTTATAATTTCTATTACTCTACTGATGCGATAAATGATGAAGGCGAGTGATTAGTGCTGTGTTCGGGGAACCCTCATTATGTAAGGTCCATAATAACTGTTAATGAGTGTTGTTTAGCTCTATTTAAAGTTATTTTAGTGTAATATTCAAAGATTTTAAATGATATATTTCGAGAAAAGTTTTGTTCGATAATAAAATTCGTACCAAAATGTCAATAAAGTTGAAATGATGTCGGTGCTATTATCAGAAAACTATGTGTTTCAAATTAATACACAATTAGCAGCTCGTTTTAAAAACTATTACTTTGTTAATATCTATGCTAGACTTAAATGCTCACCTCTACTCTCGATGGCAAAGGGACCCACATTAATAGACCGTAGCGGCATAGGCGATATAAATATTTATAATCCCAACCACATCAACTTGTATTTTATGAGATAAAATGTCAAACAACTTATAATCAGTAATTCAATTTATTCTATCAATAAATTTCCACAGGGTGTAAGCTCGCCTCTTTATAGATAGCTTTTTGGTAGCCAAGGCAGGGTCATTGGCTACCAAAAGTAACACCTTAGGGTAGGGAACCCTAAGGCATTACTTTGAACGGCTTTAACTCAATATTAACTTTAATTATCTTTCATGTACCCTACCTATCTAAATGCTTTTCAAGAGCATACAAAAACTTAACGAAATAGAATTGATGGAAGTTAGTAATGATAGGCTCATATTACAACGGAGATTAAAGGCCTTTCTAAAAAACAAACTGTTTATTTAAATTGAAATGTATATTGGCCCCTTTAGGTATCCGATTCGACATCGCCTAAAACAAATTACACAAATCGGCTTCAAAATTGCGTAGATATAGAATTAAGTAATATAAAATGAATGCCAAATAGTAAACCTCATATTTTGAAACGAATTAATTAAAAAAACATTTTTTTTCCTACAAGTTCTTAATTACGATAGTAAATTATGTTTCGAGCACTGTTTTTGACATCATATCTTCCAAACAAAAAAAAAGTAAAACAAACGCTATGAAGAATAAACTTGAATGTGATAATGGCTACCGATATGTATTTATTTTAGGCCACTACTATTTCATGAATGTTTAATTGTGCTATAAGCGTAGGTACTATGTATTTTAGATGGTAACGTAATTGCACTGATTATAATAAAAATCATTTTAACAGCACAGTTAGGAAGAAAGTATGAATAGAAAGTTACAAATAAAATGCACAGAAAGTTACAAACAGTTTTGTGGCTCTAAATATTCACTTTCGCTGGAGAAGTGTGAATTATGGTGCACTTTGCAACGCAATCGACTAGGTTTGTTCGTAGTAATACTTCGTATCGGTACTTGTGATTCTCCAGGCAACCTTAGTTCTTTGCTGACAAATTTAAGGTGACTTTGTCGGAACTACAGAATTATCCGAATAAAATCTGATTATTTGTTAGTCACCAAAATGTTGGGAACAGCGTAAGTAATAAAATAAGTAACACAATAAATCGCGGTACTATCCGGTAATATTCGCATAAACTTCTGACAACAAATAAATTTAACCGTTACATAAAACAGAGGCCAAGAAATTCACTTATCAATGGCTTAGTAAACTATCTTATGAGGATACAGAAAACCTATTGAAAATTCTTGAGTAATTGTGATTTACGGCTAATATAGCTACTTAATATATTATACACATACATATACTTATACATATTAGTAGGATGTAGGGTGCTTCTCGATAGAGGCCATTACTCACGCCGCCACGATAAGGTGCTTATCATCATACGTGAAGCAATGAGTCTGGCAGTAGCTAGAGCCCAAAAAGGATTGACTACTAACAGACGTCATATCAACTTTGTGTCTGAAGGTTCATCCATAACACCCAGGAACAAACCTTATTCAATCTTAGATACTGCCCCAGATTGGACTCTCCTAATCGACACGTATGAAAAGCACTATAAAATTCCGGAGGATGTTGGGGTTTCGTCATCTAGACCTGACATATTCCTATATTCTAAGAGGTTAAACATGTGGTTCTTGTGGAACTTACTGTACCGTGGGAAACAAATATACCGAAGGACCACACAATAAAGAAAAATAAATACTATGATCTCACAAACGAATTAATCAAAAACGGTTACGTGGTTAATTTGTATGCAGTGGAAGGGGGAGCGAGAGGTATACCAGCAAAATCTCTCTATAACCTACTTAAAGATCTAGGCCTATCGAGAGCTACAATAAGCTCATTACTACGACGAATGTCTAAAGCGGCACTAGTAGGTTCGTATCAAATTTGGTTAGGCAGGGAGGGGAACTTGGGTAGTGAAGGTGAGTGTTGATGTACATCAACAAAAGGGGCCCCTTCTAAACCTACACTTGGGTCGCAAGTCCCAGGCACTGTCCCGAGTTCCCAACTCAGCAACGCGATGGACCCGGCACCCGCACGGAGAATCCATGGATTGCTAAGATTACGGTCTCATTTGTTCCAACATAAAACTTGCATGCAACATACATAACACACACACACACATCACACACATTTTTTTCTACATAATTTCCTTGCCCATCTAGTCATGATACACATCTAATAGCTTAATGATATTATGGTATTAAATACCGGACCATGATTTTGGGTTTAAAGACGCTGTGTGCTGAAATACAGGTGACAAACCTAGCTCAGCAGCAGATGTATAACTATGTACAAAAACCTAAATATCTTTGTAATTGTATAATATCTTTGTATTTGTAATGTATATTTGGGCTAATAAATTATTATTATTATTATTATAACAACATTTGAAAATCTTGTAAATTTAATTAGGCCAAGATTACATTTATAATATCACAGTTTTTACCAAATAAACTTCGAATTAAAATTTAAAAGAAACAGATAACTGGCAAAAATGACAAAAACCTTAACGGCAAGGGTCGCTGCATCAGCATACAGCTAAAAATAAACACGAAGCCATAGGTAATTTAACGTATCGAGTCTGTACCTTGTCTCTGCTATAGGTCACGGAATATAAAAGTGAAGTCGAGTAAAAAGGGCAAACCCAAGGTTGCCCTTTTTACTCGACTACCAAGGAAGGGTTATGTTTTTTGCTCTTGTCTTCCCCGATATACCAAACAGAGGTAAAAACATCACTTGATTGAATTCGTTGTGGGTACTAAAACATTTGAAACTCTACTTTTAAGCGAGAATTTATGTAAGTTGTTTATGTACTTGTTCTGCGTTTTTTTTGGGTTCGTCCTTCGATTCCCGGAGTCCCCCATCTCAATATAAATGAAATGAGAATGAATGTACTGGAAAATATAAACGAAAATTCTAATATATTTCTGTAACGTATCTAACAACTCTAGATGTACTTATTATATTTGTCCAATTGCTTTCGATTACATCGTGATTCGTGAAACTCGTACAACACAATTGCAATTCTATACAACCCTTAGCGTGGGCTTTCTAATGATCTAATCCTGGGGGCGTACAACTGTGTCAGACTATAACTAGCTGAATTATAGTTACATGGCCGATTATCAGAGTGAGCTGCGCAGGCGTCATTTGTTGAATAATTGACGAGGGAAACCTAATAAATAAATATAATGCGACTGTCGATGCTAATATATAAGGTGTCACAAAATTAGGTCTCTGAATTTGGTGAGATGACTTGGTATCGACAAAATATGTATTTGAAACAAAAAAAAATCAGGTAAAGTAAAAAATACTTATATAAAAATGAAAAGAAAAAACACCACCAGCGACCAGCGTCACCTGACCCGACGAGCCCGTTTTGTGACGTGACGCACGTGGTAGGCTTGCAGTCCTCCTCGTAGTATTCTCCAAGCGGATGTGTGGGAAATACCTAAATCGCGACTAGCGTCACGTGTGCTCGTCGCGTCACGTGACGCTAGTCGCTGGTGGTGTTTTTTTTTCATTTTTATATATATATATTTTTTTACCCGATATTTTTTTTTTGTTTCAAATACATATTTTGTCGATACCAAGTCATCTCACCAAATTCAGAGACCTCATTTTGTGACACCAGTATAACCAGTAGTTGGTATTTATAGACAATTATACTCGGAGATTTCACATTTCGTAATGCATCTAGTACTAAATATTTAGTACCACTTGGTACAGTACCTATAACTTAAATACATTGCTGTTTAATAGGCACTAACCACTACTTAGAATTCGAAAACCAGAAATTTGATGTATATTTCAAGTTTACTAAGTATATCGCTTTACGTTGCACTTAGCAGACATTTGAGCAAAATTTGCATGAGCGGGATTTGTTGTATTAAAAATTCCAGGAGCGACCGCCTGCAGAAAATGCGCTTACGAATTATGCAACATATTTGAATGAGACAACATTTATTTACTACTCAATATAATATATCAAAAATATAACAACGAATCTAAAATATGTCCTAATTGTGGAATATCCCAATTTCTAGAAACTTCTGCCGGCTATAACCTAATAAACCGCCCCGCTTTGCAAGGGCAAATTTGATAAATTATGTATCACTAAATTCTATACCACCCAGCGGGTCCAATTGTCAATCTGACTATCTAGGTACCTACTCGAATACACGATATCACATCGGCTTCAATATTAAATTTCATGCTTCTTCCTTCAAAAGTGACGAACTTCCCATATAAACTTTCAAACCCCGAATCACCATGTTTGGCGGGAGTATAATAAAATTAAATATGTATGTTAAATAAATATATAATAAATAATATAAATATTGTACGACAAAGTACACATCGCCATCTAGACCCAAACTAAGCAGAGCTTGTCATATGGGTTCTAGAATGCGGATAAACATACTTAAATACTTTTTTTTTGTAAATAAATACATATTATACATAGAAACACCCAGACCAATGCAAATATACATGTTTGCACTGAGCGGGAATCGAACCCGCGACCTTTGGCTTAGCAGTCGAATGCACTACCGCTACGCCACAGAGGTCGTCGTCTACTACCTATACTGTGCCATTTTGTAGTTTCTTTTTCTTTTTGCGGAAAACCCCACGGTAACCCGGTAACCAGTGGGGTTAGTCATGTCGGTCTCGAACCGATCAAAACCGCACGCCATCTCGGTTCTCTAATGCCAGGGTGTAAGGTGGCCTAATAAGGCAATTCCCTTGCACCCCAGCTGACCCTTGGCCATCTACGGCTTTGAGAGGGCTCCCTTAGTATACTGTGCATATACTAGCAGTAAGAATAATTAAAAATATGAGACATTCACGAAATAAATTCACAAAATTAGGCGGAAAGAAGTTTACCGGGTCAACTAGTATAATTATTAAAAAAATCCTTCCGTAATTTTAATTTTACTTGAACTGAGTAGTGTGTTTCAGGATGTTAAATCTCCTATATCAGTAGATATCAAAATATTGTGCATATTCGGTCGAAAGCTAGTAAAGCGTCGAGTCTCGCAGAATATCAATTAGATGACCGCTATCTCTAGACATTTTGTCATTGCAAAACGAACAGTTTCGTAACAGACCAGCGAGCATGTCCTTTTATCGTTTTGTTATAAAGCCAAATTGATATGTTGGCAAATGGTCTACCCACGTTCCTATTGTTACTCTGAACTTGACGTTGTTGTTTAAAACAAATGAATGAGTCGGTAATGCCTTAATGACGATAATTTCCTTTGGTCTTTAAATTCTAAAATACTTCCTTTCCATAGAAGATTTTATTTAACAGTTATGCTATAATTTTTATTTATAAATCTTCTTATCATCAACCGGAAAAATCCATCTCATTTTTTACTTCGACACAAATAGTTTCACCATATTCGATTAAAAGATACAATTCTGATATCTATATCCGCCTTTACTTACATTGATTTATTATCAACAATACAGTCGCTAACCTCACCTTTAATGATTGAACCCACATCTCAATCAAAATGTATATTTGGACATCATTTGATAAACCATTAATCATAATACCTCGTATTGTTATGAATGTAGGTGTTAATGAAAGTTTAACAATGACTTCTGTAATAAGTTGGTCAATTAAGTCGTTATGATAGTTATCGTTTCAACAGCCTCCAGCGAAATGTGCATTAATATTGCAAAATCTTTTTGTATAATTTCATAATATGATTACGGGTTTTGTCGATTGGATTGCTATCTATAATACTTCTAGATTATAATAATTGGAAGTACTGTCAATCAACTTCATATCATATTAAGTTATACTGTCGAATTTATTACTCATGCAGCTTTACCAATGTTTAAGTACTTAAAACGGAAAGAAAAACGAATGTATCTAATGTTCAAATGTTTCAATTCATTCAAATGTCAAATCGTCCAACATAATAAAGAAATGGTATCATTTTTCAACTGGGCTTCTCTCACGGCTTTAATCTATTTTTTTTTATATTGTCTTCAGTCTGTGTATGTCTTAACGGGTGTTTCATGACCACGCCTTGTTCCCATAGAAATGTATTCCATGCTTTTGTTTTGATGTCATACATATCTATGGTAATATTATTCATATTTTCACTGCTTTTTATACTTACTCGCTCGTTTTCTTTTTTAACTATATCATCTAGATTTTAAATTAATGGCTCTAGTTAAGTTTAAACAATGACTGTATAGTTAGTTTTGAGAACATGTTATTATATTTTTTTTGGAATACAAAAAGTAAGATTTACGTTTGCTTACAACACCAAAGATAGCAAAAGTTAGTATTTTTAAGAAATTATATTATAAACACTATAACAGTGTGTATATTTGCTGTATTATTACGCAGTTATGCTGTATTATTTAGTTAAGTGTTTGTTACCGACATTCAACCTTATACAACTTATTTTAAACTTTCGCGTTTTAAATAAATTGGGACCTAATCTTGGTAATGTTTACATAGTACGATATACACCTTTAGTTTGCCGGACATTCTGATCGAATAAACCCTATTGTGGTCACAGGACAATCCATCGGAAACCATAATTTATTTTTATTTATTAACATACACCGGTTCGAGTCCGACATAACCACCCCTAACTGGTCTGGAACTAAAGGAGATATACTCATTGTATTGTGCTCCTTTGGCTGATCAGCCTGATCTTGGCACGCACTCTGGTGCTATATGACATTAGGTACTAAAACTAATCGGGGTGCGAGGGATATGCTCTATGGGCAACCTTACGATTTTAGTCGGTTCAAGCCCGACATAACCGCCCCCGCTGTCCGGTGGGGGGTATTCTAAGGGATTTCCGCACGATAAAAAAAAAAAGGTACTAAAACTAAAAAGAACATACTGAACATAAAATAATAATTTTTTTTTTCTTAAAAACAAGCTTTCATACCAAAATCCGGAGTACTAAAACGAATACAATAATTTTGTGCAAATTTGATAGTTTAGAACACAGAAAAAACTTGCGCGCTACAAGCTTTTGAAATCAGTACAACCCTTGCAAAAAATATTATTTTTGCTTTAGAACGACGAATTAATTAAAGCATGTTTTTTTTAAGTTTTTTTTTTATTATTAATACAATAAAATTATCCAATTTCAAATACTTTGTAACAGGTCACATGCGCATGCGCATGAACACTGAGGCTGAATTTACCGGCAAGTGTAGGTAAATACGTTCTACTAAACTCGGTGCGGTGCTCACGTTTATCTTGAAAGTCATTGAGCAAAATTTGATAATTTTTATTCCTTATAACGGTGAAATCCGTCATAAAACTCCCTTATTTGCCTTAATCGCAGTTTACATGGAGTTTCAGAGAATTTATTTTAGTAAAACATGAGAACTTAGTTTAATTGAACAGAATTTCACGGTAAAATTTAGCCTTAGAGATTTCGGTTTTAGTCGGTACAAGCCCGACATAACCGCCCCGCTGGCCGGCGGGGGGTATCCGATGGGATTTCCGCACGATAAAAAAAAAAAAAAAAGGTATAATCAAGCTGTTTTAATAAAATGTAGTTTTAAAATCCATGAATTCGAATGATCTATAAGAAGGGAAATTAACGATTATAAGTAATGGCTAAAGCATCATCTAATTTACAACAGAGATGTTAGGAGTGGACCCTTCATACTGACGTCAACCCACTCTGGCAACTATTTGAATGCTTGATAGAATCTGCAAACTTATTCCGTTGACGTTATTTTTACTATAATTAAGATAATACTAGGTACTTATGTCATTTTAACATAACGGATTTTAAGACATAACATAACTTCACGCCTGTATCCCCGAAGGGGTAGGCAGAGGTGTATTACACACCCACAATTCGCCATTTTTGTGGGTGGTTATATAAGACTGAAAATAATTAAAATCAAACATTTAAAGGATCCTCGTTCAGTTTGTTATGATCGCAAATACGTTTGTTGGTGAAATAAGCATACGACCGACTTATTGATAAATTGTTACCGTAGCCTATGAATGCTTGTGACGCCAAAGTCAGGGGTGTCTCGCGCCTTTTTCACCCGCAAAGGCCATGTGAGAGGGAAGACCTGACTCGGGACTACCAAAGTGCAAGCTTTGAATGTGACCGGGACTTTAACTATGATGCTGATGTTATAGTGTGACTCGCGTTGCCTACCCTGGTCTTCTCTCTTAAGCTAAAATGAAAATTTTACTCACTTCAGTCAATGCGTTGATTGAATAAAGTGAAAGCCTAGCATCAGCAAGTGTGGCGTACCATTTTTTTTTCGTGCGGAAATTTCTTCGGATACCCCCCCGCCGGCCAGCGGGGGCGGTTATGTCGGGCTTGAACCGACTAAAACCGCACGCCGTCTCGGGTCAAAGACGCCGGGGATTAAGGTTGCCCATAGAGCATATCCCTCGCACCCCAAGGTGTGGCGTACCCATACTGGTTTGCTGGTATCAAGTAAAGACTTTTTTTTTTGTAAAGAAGTAGATAGTTTAATAGTAAAGGAGCTCTTTAATTTTAATGACAGATTCTGACCTTAAAGCTGTGAAAAATAAAACTTCTACATCAATGCAATCAAAATGTACAGCCGTTTAAGTAGCAAATTTCACCAAATTGCTCTTGGCATCAAAACCTATAGGGTACTTACCGTTGAGCTAGGATCATGAAATTTGGCAAGAAGCAAGGTCTTATAGCACAAGTAATGGGAAAAATCCGAAAACCGTAAATATTTTGTTAGTATTAGTTAGTAAAAAGAATCTTTATGTCTGTGTGTCAAGACTAGAAACTCTATAGCAAATTTAAGTTCGCCCTCAATTCAGTATGGAACCCTCAGTGCGGGAGTCCGACTCATTTCGTCTACTTTAGTATAAAAACACCGGCCGATTTTAATGCCATCCTTTTCCTTCAGGCTGTCCTATATATTACCATACGAATTAAGCTTTAAATGTACTTGGGTAGAAGCAGTTACTCTTGTCGTTCAAAGGTGTAAATTTGTGACTTAAGATAAAGCATATTTTACTCAGTTTTATTTGAGCTTTTTCAATGTGTAAATTAATCATTCCGCTTGTGTATTTAATCTTCACAATAAACTCACTTCAACTGCAGTAATCTTCTAATGCAGCAATTTCTGGTTCATAACGGGTTTTTAAACCTCCCAATAGACATCAGTTAACAAATACTTGATAGCAATAAAGAAACCTTTGTACGAGACTTAAATACAAGATCACATCAAGATTAAGATTAACAAATATACCGTTACTTGAGACATGCTTTGTGATAACTAATTATTGTATTATTTATACCGTTAATTAAGAGGCTGAAGAACCGACGATTTAATCATAGAAAGCATTTGAAATGTCAAAATGACTTTCAAATAACTTTATTACGTCTTAACTGATTAACATAAATATACCTACTACGCTCCTCCTATAGAACAATGACGCAATTAATTCTATTTTAGTATTTTTAAGTGTTTACTGGTTTTGTAGAGCCTTTTTTTCCGTGAAAACAGATGCTTTTTTATAATTGCTAACACAGATGCTTTTTGTAGTTCGAAAATTTGGTCGCTTTTGTAGGATTGCAGACATAGATGCCGATTAGTGATGGTGTAGTGGTTTTGCATGTAACTGACTCATTTTCAGCACTTTTTCTCTCGTTAGTTACCTACCGTAGAAAATATACTTTCCTTGTTAAGGTAGAACATATCTTATACCTTTAAACACACAATTCTAGTATATTATTATGTATATAATAATCTGAATTTCGGAAACGGCTGCAATGATTTTCATGCAATTTAGTATGCAGGAAGTTTCGAGGATGATAAATCGATCTAGCTAGGTTTCATTTTTAGAAAACCTTGAATTAAAGCCGAGCAAAACTCGGTCATCCAGTTACTATTATTTCATCTGTGGTAGAACATTCACAAAAGGAGCATAAAACAACAAAAAGATCAGACTTTGTAATGAAATTTGGCTAGGAGCCGATAGATGGCGCTTAAATCTTAAATCGACAACGCTTGTGTTAATGTGACATGGCAGGATGACCACTTATTGCAGTCAAACGCAAATGGCACAAGTTTTTGTCAAGACCATCCTTAATTACTATTTTAAAAAAGTAGCACCACGGTTTAAGCTTTCTTAAATTTAATTAGTAATTATTCATGAATACACACTATTATATAATATTTATAACACGAATAAAAATCTTAGTGTTCATCTGATGGCCCTAGATTAATTTTTAATTCAAAAGTGAAAGGTATATAATTGGCGAATCACTTTTTTGCAGTGTCTCCCTTTTAGAAATATTGAAACACCTGAGACTGAATTATAGACAATATTTTTTTGTTTTTCACCCGACTGTTATATTTATATGGACATTTCCGAGGTTATCTGTGATAGCCGCTAGTGGTATAAAAAAACAAGTAAATTCATCCTTAATCTGTAAAATATTATTATTATATAATAAACTTACATACATTATGGCAAACGCCAATATATTGGTTTATTGTTTGTTGTTTATCTTTACTTTGGTAACGGACCTATTTTCCTTACATCGTAACATGTTTAGTACTAATTGCATGAATCATAGAAATACAAATTGATATTGTTCTGCCTTCCCTAGTAGTCGTAAACTGTTTGTCCACCTACACGCTTCCCTGTAAATAAATTCTTTATTTCTCTTTAATTTTAGGCGCAGTATTGCTGTAGAAGAGACTAAAATCGTGACCAAAAAGTGACTTCGTTGAATTGAATGTTAAGATTAGTAAGTTTAGAACTGTGATTAGTGACGAATGAAGTCCAAAGTGGGGAAGTTGTTGCCCACGGGCGGGCATAAGGAGACTTACACATTGCTTTCAGCGAGACGAAGATACATGAAGAAGTTAATGTACGTATTTTGCTTTAGTTACTTTTCTACTTACCTGACTACATAGACCGGTACCATGACACTCCTTAGAAATTCAGTCATTCAATCACTTCAATAGCTCATTAAATGTGCGTGAGTACATGCAAACTGTTAGATATCGATCTATATACTTACATAATATCTTCGAAGTATCGGATGTTGATCATTACTAAAGAGCGTTTGCGCACTGCTTCCGATCCCAATCTGAGGAAATGCGGATGTCTTAAGCGCAGTGCAAAAAAACTATAATAATTAATTTGCTTTGGATCGTGAGAATTCTATACTGAGTTGCAAATAACCTGAGATCGGGAGGCATGGCGACACGCCACCATTACTCATGATGCATGTTCCGCTCATACGTATGAAACGTTTTGGCAACACATTCATTATGTATATTCCAGAAAGCTAAAACCTGAGAGTCTTAAGTTTTAAGCGAATAATAGGTTGCTTCTAAGCAAGAGTGTTTCATCATCGACCTGCGAAAGTGAACCTCTTAATAATTAGAAATAACTTCAATGTAATGAGTGATAGTTATGTAGTGAGCTAATTATTATGGAGTAAGAAACTGCTTTTCCCAGCTTAAATAGGTCAATTTCATAGGGTCTGTGCGAGTGCTGGAATAGGAAAAACAGCCACAGCGTACCAAATACATATTTTGCAGATAGCTTACTAATAAGTCAAGTAAACATAGTAATAAGTAGTATTTTCGGTGGACGCTATAAGGTGTTAGCTTGAACTAAACTGAATACAATGAATTCTATTCTATTTAAAGAAACAAGTCAAATAAGTGAATACCAATTTGGAATCATGTCTGGTATCTCTATCTATAATTTATCCATATACTTATATAACCACAATCAAATACGGGCAGTGAAGGTTAACGTATGTTAGTATGTTCCCTACACTTAATCAGAGATCAATTACTTATTAGAGATAACAGATTGGTTTTTCACTAAATTTAATTATTTAAAATTCACATATTTATACTGAAAGATCTTAGCATAACCTTTCGTTTGAATAAACATTATCCATCGCCGATATTTATTTTCAATTCGTTGAATGTGTGTATTTCATTAATTCGCGACGTATGGTGCAAGTTTAACATTCTCTTTTTATATCATATCTGCTTACTGCCAAGGATAATAAGAGCGTGATGCAATATCTGTATTCTTAATATTAGTTTCACTGTCAATTTCATTACAAATGTAGTTGAATCATGAGAAATACTTTTTAGCTACTAACACCAAATTCGTCTTTTGTACTATCACCCGTCAAGCTAAGATTGAGGTACACCAGTGTAGTATTATAGGTATCTATAATGGTGACCCCCACTCCTGAGACTTCACCTATAGCTTACCGTCAGGCGATTTGAAACACTAATTTTTAAACTTTCGCGTTCCATGATATACAATAATTTAACGGGAATTAACGCGATCATGTATAGGTATATACATGCCTTAATATCGAGAATGTGCGGGTGGATGCAGAACTTTGCACCTCACGGACTCGACGACGGAGGACGTGCACCACTGCGCCAGTCAGCCTGTGACCAAGGCGATGTGAAGTCACATTGACGAGCCCTATATAAAAATAAAAGATCTGAACTGAATGCATGAAAACCTCACTAGAGTCGTTAGATACGATAATTTGATTGTCATTTAAAATTGTAAATACAGCAACTAAACTAAAAAGTAATTACTGGTAATTGGTTTATTGTAAAACGAGCAATTTCTATCCAATACCTTTATACTATCTAGAGCGAAATACATTCCGAACTGTTTGAAACATTTATTTTAGTTCAGCTTCCGTGAGATATGGCCCTACAATAAATTTCCGATCATTACGAAGCGAACAACAATGACACTAATGCTATTGAACAAGTACTGCTAGCTCCCGTTATACGATATGCCATCATGATGGATGGAGGTAACTGAACTGACAGTGTATTTCAACTTCATAGCAGCTTCTAAACATCAGCTCACACTTGATGAAGCGGATCGATTCGAATCGCGAACTATATTTTGTTTACGTAGATAATTATTAGACTCAGACGATTGTAAGCAGCCTTATGTAAAGGCCTGAAATTGTTAATACTATATTATATATTAATACTATATTTATTTATACTATATATTAAGGTAGGAAACCAGTTCATGACTCACTGATTAGCTGTTACCGCATCTCATAAACGGAAAATGGGGAGAATAAACGGATGGGGAGAATTTGAAAAAGGAAAGGAAGAGTGGAATCGAAAAAAGAAAAGAATTCTCGTTGACTACGGTACATGTCACTCTCGCAGCCACGGAGTAGCAATATACCGAATATTACTACTCCGTGGTTGTTAAGTTCCTTCCTTGTTAAAAAGCCTACTAAGGTTACTGAAAGATCGCCAGATTTTCCTAAAATACGTACAAGAATTCCAAGATTTCAAGCGTATATATTTATCAGTTATGAATATAATGTTTCTTTGCGTGTATATGTTTATTGACCGGAAATTCTATTTGACAAACCGCTTGTATTTCTTAATCGTAAGTCGCCGGTCTGAATCTGAGTCGACCGTAACAAATTGTTTTGATGACTTATTCAAAACAAAGAATCAGGTTCAACGAGGAAAATACTTTAATTACATCATTATTAATTGTAATTTATATTGTAATATAGACATAGCAGTAATGACACACACTGATCAGTGGATTTAAAAGGGTAATATCAAGGGTTAATGCATGTCAAAGAATTATACACACATAAGTATAATTGACTGTAGTTCAGCATCAATCAATTGGCCTTTTGCAGTCTACTCCCATTGTATGCCGTAACACCCGATCCTGCGACTGCTGTATTCAGCCTAAGTCAGTAACCTGTTTCAGGTGCAAATTCCAACAGGCTCGGGGCGTCCTGCCTTCGATTTATCGATTCAAGGTCGTCACTCTTGAGTCTAAACCCGCTTGGACCAACACTCCTCGGTCAGCTAAATTTGGCTAGCATTAGCTTGTAGATTAGCCTTTAGTGTCCACGTTTCGGCATCGTAAGTCATTCGCATGGTCGAAGAACTTCGTTCAATACATTTTAGAATTATATTGTTTTCTGATGATTCTGATCTTATGCCATACATAGCTTCCGATTTTACACATTTTCTGCGAGTTCTGTTTTTCATCTGACTAAAGCTAATTGACTTACACGCCATGGAATTGGAGCTATCAGTGTGATCGTAACAAGTCCGTTCAATTCTTTTCCTTTCCACGTTGTTGACGCTATGGCAGCCATGCTGATTGATATGCACGAAAACTAATTATCCAATAATTTTTTTTTTTAAAGCGGCGATAGCCCGGTGGCGTACGTAACGAACTGCTGAGACGAGGTCTCGAGTTCGATCCCCGGTCGCCCCAAGCACACACCTCTGACTTTTCGAAGTTATGTGTGCATTACTAAATATTAATTATCGCTCGCTTAATAATGTGCCCGGTAGATGGCAATGGGCTCGCCCCCTATTACATTGGGACCTCAACATAACTGGCGAATCGTGGGTGTGTAACACACCTCTGCCTACCCCTTCGGGGATACAGGCGTGAAGTTATGTTATGTTAATTTTGTTATTAGAAACAACTTTCCAGCGTTAAACATTTCTTTTTATTATAATATTACGATGGGAATCACCTTCAAATGATACAATACGACAGTCAGCGAATATTGCAGCATTTGCAGCCTGTGTAGGCTTGCAACATCAGACCGATCGGTGTCACTAATTATTTTGCAAGGTTCCCTAGACTCGGTGGTAGACTTCAGTGACAGAATAGCGTATATATAACGTATCCTATACTTTATTCAGTCAAGTAATGTGGGAACGCAATACTTTATTATCCTAATATACTTCGGCATAACACGTTTTTCATAACTTTTAAAAGCATAACAATACTTTAGCATAATGATTGTGTGGCATTACTGTTGTTTTAGGCATAAGTATCATTTAGACTAATTTTTTTGGTCTAATTTAAGATCGTATAAACTTACTAGGCATAAAATTATTTATGCGTATAACAGTTTACAGCATATAAATATCAGAAGACCGTGGTCCCTAAGCCACGAATATGTTAATATCTTCACTAAGAATAATAAACTAAAAATAGCCACGTAAGGCTCCTATTTTACTTTAGAGTAAAACTCAACAATGTGCTGTAAATGGATGTTGATATACCAGCAATAAGATTAACACCCCGACTTACAGCAGTCCGACTCGGATAGATTAGGTTAGAAGGTTAAGGCGGGAGCGAAGCGAAGCTCCCGCCTTAACCTTCGTGCTTATTTTTATTTGTAAGTATCAAAAATAAGTGCCCCGAGGAGCGGGGTTCCTATTTTCTATTATACGGCACTGGTAATTAAAACTGATTGTTTTAAGCAACAGTGCCGTATTTACTTCTTTTTAATATAAGATGACGATGTTCACGTACGCGCCTTCACACGAGGTAACGGTATCGTAATTTGCCATTATGTTTTGTTATCTAAATGGACACCTACCTTTTTTTTTTTTTTTTTTTTTTATCGTGCGGAAATCCCTTCGGATACCCCCCCGCCGGCCAGCGGGGGCGGTTATGTCGGGCTTGCACCGACTAAAACCGCACGCCGTCTCGGGTCTTCAGACGCCGGGGTGTAAGGTTACCCATAGAGCATATCCCTCGCACCTCGACTGACCCTGGGCCATCTCACCACTAACAGCATCGCTCATCCTGTCTCCTCTGAAAGCAGAGGAGTACGGAGAGCGATGTGTTCCCGCCACGTTGGGTATTGGCCGACGATCAATGCCAACCCTATGAAGGGGTGAAGGGGAAGCCATTGACCGCCGCCCAGGGTGTACCGGCCGCTCCGATTCCGTTCCCCCCGGACTGCAGCGGGATCGGAATCGGAGCGACACTCGAGGAGGTTACCCAACACACACCCCAATGGACACCTACCTAACAATGATTTTATTAAGAAATTATTTTTTATTAAGTAAAGCAGCCCTAGCATCACAACGTTTACTAGTACGTAATTCTAAGGCTAAGCGGCTGCAACGTAATAATTACCGTAACGTCGACCGTTAAGATAAATATTTGCAAGCAGTGGTCGATCGGGTGGAGCAGGCATCTAACTCGTAAAAGTAGGTTGATTTTCCAGGCAGTGATTCATCTGTTCCAACTTTTAGGTAGTCTGTGGTACTTGTCGACGAGGGCATTTACACCCGTAATCGAGGGAATAAAACATCATGTTAAAATTAATAGTAATCCTACTATTATAAATGTGGCTGTTTGTGAAGATGTTTGTGAGTTTGGTTATTTGTTACTCAATCACGCTCTAACAGCTGATCGGACCTGGATGAAATTTTATTACAGGGATAGGTTATAGTCTAGTCTGGAATAGGTTCCCATGGATATCGGGAACAGTATCAGAATTCCACGCGGGTGAAACCCGGTCCAACGCTTTGACGTGATGACTGAAATCCTCAGCTACCTACTCAGGGCGTAGCTTAAATGCCCAAATTCGTAGGCTCTTCGTGCAGGCTATTTACATATTGCGTTACGTTTCGCTATCGATATAATTATACGGTCAGACAGAAAAAATAAACATAAACATAACTTCACGCCTGTATCCCCGAAGGGGTAGGCAGAGGTGTATTACACACCCACGATCCTTAACATAACTGGCGAATCGTGGTGTGTAAAAAATATTTGATCGTTAAAAACCCCAGGAAATGTGTTTAATCTATGATGACGATGGCTTCGCCAGCTACATCGAATACCGACCTTCGAAAATCCATAAAAAGTCAATTTTATCTTAGTTACTGCCGAATACGCATATACGATTTAATGTTGTAATAATCTTTGCCAATAAATATCACTTGCTATAAGGAGATGCTAAATAAGGTTTGTTAAGTCTGGTTGAAAAAGGCCGGAGTAATTAACATTTTTTTCCAAACATGGTAACTTGGCATTAAAACTTATGATATACTTATGATCTAGTTTTGAACCAAGGTGTTTTGTACGTGTTAGTTAGGCACGACCCGGTAGATGGCAATAGGCTCGCCCCCTATTACATTGGGACCTTAACATAACTGGCGAATCGTGGGTGTGTAATACACCTCTGCCTACCCCTTCGGGGATACAGGCGTGAAGTTATGTTATGTTAGTTAAGCACGTAATCCAGAGTAAATTGGACTTTGTTTATTTACGTGATACATGGTTTTGTAGATCTTAGCGTCCTGGATAGTCTTTATGACGGTTGTGCGCAATAATTAAGTATCGGACTATTCGTTAAGCTTTGCAGCAGGCCAAGCTGTTTGTTAATATTATCCTCTGGATATACAATGCTAATAAAATAAAATAAATTCTTGTAACCGAAATCGTTTTACACGCAAATCCTTCTGCAAAACTGAAACTAATCCGATATTACCGAAATGTGGACGTGAAAGACGTTTCTCCCTGCCTTTTCAGGGTTTCAGGCGCAAGAAGTAATGATATATGAACGTAGAAATCATAAAAGTATAATTGTTATATCTCTGTTTAAAGTCTACACAAAAATGCCCGTATCACGTGTTAATAAATTTATAATAAACCAATCGTCAATACTTTTTACTAAAATTAATATAAAAATTTTCACAAAATTCGGCCGGGTGGGTACCACCGTGCACGATTACGAAAAACCCTCCATAGAAATCCAATTTCGGTTTGATTGCGTTCAGAGGTCAGCAAGTGCATAGCGGGGCAGGGGGATTGTGGTCGCAGCACTAGTGGGACCGGTGGGTGTCACGCGGTGCTGCAACGACAATCCTCTTCTGATGAAAAAAAAGACTACCTTCAGCTTACCATCAGGCGAGGTGAAGTCAAATTGACGTGTCCTAAATATTAAAAAAACGCCGCATACGTCGGTAACGCCGCATACGTCATGTGGTAACGCCGCATACGGGTTGTTTTATGGTGCGTGCAGCCGGCTCCATCGATTTATAAGAGTTGTCACGTCAAAAGAAAATACTTCAATAAGGATAAGAGCTCACTCACTCATTGCTAATTATTTTAATTTATCTTTCCATACTTTTTTAGTTATCATACCATTACATTTTCAAAATAGTTATTACCTACATAGAGTAATTGCGAATACTAACGAAACTAATACCCAGTTCCTGTTTCATACAATGTTAATAGACGTGAGCCGTCAATTTGCAATGTGTTACTGACGCGTGCGCCCGTCAAAATGCCATCGAGTAACGGCGCGCGGCGTCGTCGGCGCACCTGCATACGCGCACCCGATTATAATATCCGATAGACGATAATACCCGATTATACGCATAATACTATGGTGTTTGGGATACTATGATTATGGCTTTTGGTTTTCCGAATGCTTTTTATGCTCTTGTACCTATTATTAAAATCAATAATTATTATGCTATTTTATAACGCGAGAATATTCTTTAGCTATGCCTTTTTTTCTATGTCAGCGAAACTTTTTTTACCTTTGAAACTCGATGCTTGGAAACGTGTCTAAACACAATCGTAACGTGTAGTTCGGGAGATTCAAACTGGTTTATTTATAATTAGGAATTGGATTCTTAGCTGTTTAATTTAAAAACTAGTGTCTAAGATCGGCTGGGAAAAATGGGTCTTTGCATTTGCAAATCCCATTGTCATAATATCTAAAAAGTCCTAGAGATAAGACTTTTACATCTGAAAAACCTAGCAAGTTCCTTTGTATTTGTTAGGTTTTTAGATATAAATCTATCCGAAACTTTGTAAAACGTGAAAAAAAACAAATGTCTATGCCTCGTGTCCCTTTCTATAGGCGAAATGTTACTGTCGGCTAATACGAACTACGAACGTCCTTGTTTCAAGCACGTTTACTTTACAGTTGGACAATCCGAATAAGGGGCCTTTTTATGATCTGTAAAAGTTTGATTTAATGTTGGAAAGTCAATAAATAATAATGCGTGCAGCTAATGAGGTAGTCGATGTAGTATAAGTACTTTTACTACTGAAGAATGTTGGATTATACTTCCCAACGTGAGATATGTATCTCTAACACTATTCTCTTTCATTCATAATTAAACTAACATAATGACGGCCTATTAAATAAAAATGCATATTGATCGACCACGCACGACGGCTACACTATTGAGATTTTCCTTCAAGAAAAACACTATAACACTTAGTTTGCATCGGGAACTACCTTACACCCCGGCGTCTGTAGACCCGAGACAGCGTGTGGTTTTAGTCGGTTCAAGCCCGACATAACCGCCCCCGCTGGCCGGGGGAGGGGTATCCGAAGGGATTTCCGCACGAAAAAAAGAAAGGAAAAAAGTCTGCATCGGGAACCAAACAAGAGCGCACGCAAATAAGCGTTAACTTATGCTATCGGACAACTGAGGTAGGAGGCAGTTACTGCTAGGGATGTATTAACAGTATACACATGAGGTGTTCTTGGAGAGAGGTGTTAGTGGTGGTAGAAATTTGATGACACAAATTTGTCACAAAATTCGGCCGGGTAGGCACCACCGTGCACGATTGCGAGAAACCCTCCATAGTAATGCAATTTCGGTTTGATTGCGTTTAGGGGTCAGCAAGTGCATAGCCGGGCAGGAGGATTGTAGTCGCAGCACTGGTGGGACCGGTGGGTGTCACGCGTTGCTGCGACGACAATCCTCTTCTGATGAGGCCGTCAAGCTGAGTACCACCATTGTTAACATGGTACGTGTATGTAATGGTGACCCTCTTTCCTGAGACTTTACCTTCAGCTTACCATCAGGCGAGGTGAAGTCAAATTGACGTCCGACGCGGTCGTAAGAGGTTGGTAGGTAGGGTAGATATCGAAGAAACATTACTTCTATGCCAAAGATCTGATATCGGAGTAACCGCGTCAAAAGGTTAGGGTTCCTCCTTCAACTTGACATCGCACATAGAAAATCTTATTATACTGTTCGTGTCCATTTTAAGTAACCTAAATTATGATCCATTATTCCATCAGAAATCTACTTTGTTTATACAAATGGTACTTAGTTGAGTTTTATGTAAATTGAATGTTATACCACTTCATATTTAAATTTTATTGGGCAAATAGTCGTTTGCCATAATTATACAAAATGTTTTCGTAACTTGGGTCGAAATTATATTTATACAAATAGCCATAGCATTCTAAGAAGAAAGTTGCATACTTGTTCTTTCTTCCATGAAGAGGGATTATTCATATTTGCTGCACGGATGGCCGAGGGGTGTCAGTGTTGAATCACCTTGATATCTGGATGTGGAGACTACGACGCCCACATCAGACACATTTATTTGTATGAATCATAGATAATATGAAAAGTCAGAATTTTTGCAACTACTTGTTCTAATTGTAAGTGTTCTAGGTGACCGCTGACCGTAAGACAGGCCCACCTTTGCTTGTATGCCATCCTACTCGTCAAATATCCTATAAAAAATCCATATTTTCGGTTCTACGTAACTAAATGCAATTAAAAATACGGCAGATTTTAAGTCTGACCAAGACATTTCTCATATAAAAAACCGGCAAAGTGCGAGTCGGACTCGCCCATGAAGGGTTCCGTAGCAGCAAGTAAAATTTTTATATTTGAGTTGATTGATGAAAGATAAATTGCGGTTTACGATTTTTGACGTATTAAAAAAAACTATATACTAGATCTTGTTCAAACCAATTTTCGGTGGAAGTTTACATGGTAATGTACATCATATATTTTTTTTAGTTTTATCATTCTCTTATTTTAGAAGTTACAGGGGCACACATTTTATCACTTTGTAAGTGTCTCTCGCGCAAACTATTCAGTTTAGAAAAAAAAATACTAGAAACCTCAATATCATTTTTGAAGACCTATCCATAGAACCCTACACGTATGGATATGATGAAAAAAAATTTGAGTTTCCGTTCTAAGTAGGTATAGGGACCCCCCAAAATTTATTGTATTTTTTCTATTTTTGTGTGAAAATCTTAATGCGGTTCACAGAATACATCTACTCACCAAGTTTCACCAGTATAGTTCTTATAGTTTCAGAAAAAAGTGGCTGTGACATACGGACGGACAGACAGACAGACAGACATGACGAATCTATAAGGGTTCCAATTTTTGCCATTTGGCAACGGAACCCTAAAAATACTGCATCAAAGTCCTTTTAGTAGTTTTTGCGTCCATCGCGAACAAATAGACAAGAATTTCACAAATTGTTGGTTTATACATAGGAGATAGTTAATAAAAAATACTTGGGTTATATTAAATGAAGGATTCTGAACACAAAAATATTTCTATTGAAATTCTTGTCTGTTTATCTGTTTGTCAGTTTGTTAAAACTTCTGAACGAATTTTGATGCAGTTTTTTTTATATTAGAAAGGTCTTGGTCGGACCTAAAATCTACCGTATGTATGATTGAACTAAAACTGAAGACATGCCCAAAAACGGATAACCAACCTCCGCGCGAGCCGACCCGTGGGCAACTGCTATTATTCTATACATATGCGCACACAATAGAGTGACACTCAGAATAGATTATGGATTACGGATCAAGGAATTAGACCTGGATCACATATAATATTCGCTGGAAACAAATTATAGATTAAAATATGCGGTGGCTTTGCATCACCGCTCGAACAAATAATGTACACAACGTTAAATATCATTGACAGTTGTATAACTAGTAAAACATTGCAACATTATCCTCATATCAACTTTAGCAGGCGGACGTGTATAATAGTGATACTTCCAGCTATTGAGTATGGCGAAATTAATTAATACACCAAGTGCAATTATTAATTAGATTCAATTTATTCGTTTTGTGTTGGATAGAGCATTTATTGAAGAAGTTAGTAGGCTATATATCATCAAGCTAGCCGGAGAGCGGAGCTGTAATTATAAATGTCAACAAATCGGGCAAATTGCTATACAGTGCGGTAGAACTAATAAATTACGGACATGTATGGTACAATTGGTTCCGGGGGGATGGGGGGGGGGGAGTATGCCACGGGCGAAGTCGCAGGGCACTGCTAGTATTAAATATAAGCCTAAATAGGTTAGTAATGCTAACTTCATAAATACTTCTTTCTTCTTTCATAACTAATAAAGTAATTATTACGTACTTACCTAAATTCATTTTAAATTTAAAATAACAAAAGATTGAAATAAAAAAACCTCTATAACTTTTTTTATTTTTTTGTGTGGGGTGTGGGTTGTTGGCCGACGGGCCTCTACAACCTTACGCGAACAGTGTGACATTTCGTGGTAAATATGTTATTTATTTCGTAGTAGTCCTGTATTTACGACTATTACATTCTGTGTATGAACAAGTATAACAATTGTAGTCAACGAGGAGTCATTGTGGTGGTCCTGTGAATTTTCTTACATAATGATTGTGTTGTTCGTAAATAGTATCAAAACAGCATACTGTTCTAATCAAATCACAGAGTTCTTAGAATATATAGTATACATACTATTATTTTAATGATAAAAAAAATTAAAAAATTCATGCTACCTTTGAATTTTTAGGAACCTCCAATTACTGGTAGGTATTTCGGTTTTAAAATATTATATACTTATACGTAATTGTATATTATGAATCCTATAAAAAAATTAATATATTATGTTTTACGGAACCGTAATATCGTGAATATTAGCTATATTGACGATATAACTCAGTTACATTGGTACGTTGTACAAAAACGCCGAACTATTACTACCCTGGGGTTCTTCAAGAAGGGCATTAGAAGGTTTTTACAGGGTCGGCAGCGCGAGTGTGATGCCCCTGGTGTTGCACACGTCCATAGACCACGGGTACCGCTTCCCATCAGGTGGGCCGTGAGCTTGTCTGCCACCTGAGTGGTATAAAAAAAAACCATTTTGTAGTCTTAGTCCGGTGGGTAGTCCGGTTGATCGAACTATTGCAACTCTTTAATTGTACGGTCACAACAGTACAGCGTTGTATAGTCAGACCCAATGACCCAGATGAGGCCTGCAAGCTACTGCAAGCAGACTTCAATGTGTTAAATAGGTGGTGTCATGACAACGGTCTAGTACTCAATGTAAACAAGACCAAACTCATGCACATTAAGTCACCCTATCTTAAGCACCCGCTAACCAATACAATAACGGTACATAACCACATTTGCCTTCACCGTGGTCTAGCCAACGTCTCTTCCTGCTGCTGCCCGATTATCCAACTTACTGACTCTCATACATACTTGGGTCTCAAAATTGACACCAATTTAAACTGGACACATCATATAGAACACGTTTGTAACAAATTGAGACAGTTCCTGGCCAATATTACTATGTTGAGAGACCGTATACCATATAAGGTAAGGATAATGTTGTACAATTCATTAGCTGAATCCCATGTCCAGTACTGCCTCAGTAGCTATGGTCGCACCTATAAAACATACCTGAAGAGAATTTACAACTTACAGTTACGAATATTGAAGAAATTAGTATCACCAAAAACCAAACTACAGTACGAAAACGATGAATTAGGCCTTTTTAAACACTGTAATACGTTACCCGTCCAGCTCCAATTTAAATTGAATTTAATAAAAGAACAATTTTTTAATCCATGTTTACTCACCAAAGTGGAGCACTCTGTGTATACGAGAAGTATTGCACAAAACAAGTTTTGTACTATGCGCGCTGATAATACATTCGATGAACGAACTACTCGATACTTGGTGCCTCGCTTAGTGAATGAACTACCCTCAGATCTACGTAATAACATGACCGAAAAAAGTACTAAATCAGTATTAAAAAAATTCCTTATAGACAATATTGACATCTTTAAATAAAAGGTACTATTAGATTATTTAATGTTTCTAAGGGTCGGGTTCGGGGGGTTCTGGATGTGTGTTGCCTATTTAGTTTGACTTATATTCGATACCTACCTTTCGATTCCTGTGTTATTATGGGTATCTATGTATGTGAAATCGTTTGTGTATAATATATACATAAATACCTACCTCGACTAAAATTAGTTGTTATCGAGTTGTTCTGTCAACTAATAAACCCTGTAATGTTTTGTTTTTGTTGTTAGCATAAGGACAAACCTCTGTGGTTTAATTTGTGCTATTCTGTACAATTTGTAATGTATTTTAAAACACGTTAATAAAAAATAAAAAAGTCCAAAACCAATAATACCAAGTAATCTTCATCATCATCATCTATGCGTTGTCCAGGTTGCCACCGCGCTTTCACCTCGGAGCTCGGAGTTCACTTATTCCTTCCCCTATGGATTTGGGTTACACGGCTTTTTTTGGGAGTGACTGCCGTGTGACCTCCTAACCCCGAGAGGCAAGCTTGTGCCAGAACCTCGTCCGTCAATCAGCAGGTGTACCGGCTTGAAGATGAGGTTGGCGTGGTCCCAAGGACTTGCTGGGATCCTAATAAAGCCCAATACTAGAATAATAATATGTAATCTGTGCCAATACACTCGATAAGGCCAAGGACAATATTTCTTCTTCTAACGAGACGATAAAGTTGTTGAGTTGGGATTAAACAAAAAAGTAGCACATCTTTTGGCACAGGCATAGTACTAATAAAAGAAACAAATTATTTTGATTTGTATCCGTGACTCGACTAAGCGAATTAAATGAAGAAAAAGTAACTAAATATATTCACCAGAACTTTCTACATAACACAAAAATTTCACATTACGCAATACAATTTCGTTAGTGTAAAATTGTATAATGTGAAGTAGCACCTTTTGACAATAGGCGACTGAATCTCTAAAGCGTTGAACACAACTTGTGTAGTCATCATCTATCATCGACTGAAATAACACGGGTTTCTGACTCAATAGTATATCAAACGTTCGGAACAGATCAAAGATGACAAGACCGAATGGACACAAAATAGTCGCGATCATTATTATAATATTGTTGTACCTTGAACCTATGCGGTAGTATGAGGTTGTTAATTATATAAAGATACATGTGTGGGGATCACTGTGGGCTTAAAATTATACTACAACTGTAGTACTTTTTTTTTCGTGCCGAAATCCCCTCGGGAATGGCCCCCTCGGGATAAAATAAATAAATGAAATAAAATAACCCTCGGAATAAATGGCTTACATAAATTAATTTGATTATTGAAAATAAATGGAATGGGACTATTTTTGTTTCCATTTCCACATAACATAACTTCACGCCTGTATCCCCGAAGGGGTGGGCAGAGGTGTATTACACACCCACGATTCGCCAGTTATGTTAAGGTCCCAATGTAATAGGGGGCGAGTCTATTGCCATCTACCGGGCACATTTTAAGCGAGCGATAATTAACATTTATTAATGCACACATTACTACGAAAAGTCAGAGATGTGTGGCCGGGGCGACTGGGGATCGAACTCGAGACCTCGTCTCAGCAGTCCGTTACGTACGCCGGAAATCCCGTCTGTTACCCCTCCGGCCAGCGGAGATGGTTATGTCGGGCTTAAAGCGACTAGAACCGCACGCCGTATCGGATCTTCAGATGCCGGGGTGTAAGGCTCCCCATAAGGCATTTCTGACTGACCCAGGACCATCTCCGGTTCCGAGATGGCCCCCTCGGGATAAAATAAATAAATGAAATAAAATAACCCTCGGAATAAATGACTTAAATAAATTAATTTGATTATTGAAAATAATTGGAATGGGACGGGACTATTTTTGTTTCCATTTCCACTAGGTATATTAAAAATAAATTTCATAACACAAAGCTCGTAATTTCGCATGTAATTCGATAGTCGTTCTACGTTATAGTTTGACGTTTCGCAATGAACTCGTAAAAAAGCGAGAAATCAATTCTTGTTGGACCTAAAAGCACGCTGCGTTTGCGACACTAATAGAGCCGACTAATTGAACTCAATTTGTTAGCTATTCTTATCGATCGTGAGTTAACGTAGTAGGCGTTGACGTAGTAGTTTGATTTTTTCACAGTTTCAAAGGGTTGCAGACTTGCGTATTTGATATTTATTTCAACCTAACACCTCCACGCGTTCCTGAGAAAAATGTCTTGATAGACAGACTTTTTTTTTTGATATGGGTAATTACTTATTTCTGGTTTTCCTATTTTTCCCTTTACTTGTGCTATAAGACCTTGCTTCTTGGTGCCCTATAGATCTTGATACCCATGAATTTGGTTAAATTTGCTACATAAACAAACGGTTATATCGTTTGTTTCAAGTCGTTGCAGACCTGATTTTATGGTATAAATTTCAACTTTATGCCTCTACAGGTTCCTGAGAAAATGGGCTTGAACGAAGTGATCCTATAAGAGTTTCAGTTATTCCTTTGAGGTACGGAGTCTTTTTAAAAGTATTGTTTTTTTTTTGTTTCTTTCATATAACAAATCGAAAGCCCTTACATCTATAAACATACGTGTTATATGAATCCTTTAAATAAGACAGTTGATGAAGTAAGATATTTTAGTGTAGTAAAAATCCCAACAGAGGACCAGTCACATCTAAAGGTAAGCCGCATCGTAACCGTGAATAACTGAAACGGAACGTAAACGAAACCGTGAAAACTAAACTTGCCTATATCTTGACAGATTTTTTATACACTTTCTGATTTATTTGAACCAATCGACTGATGAATGAAACAACATGTCTATATCGTGTACCACCCATTACGGTCACGCGTAGGTACGCGCATATAAATTTCCGACATCGATCTAGAAATATAATCTGTGAGTGTGGATATATGAACTTAAATGTATGTATTTACATCTGCAGTAATATAATTATAATTAGTAATAATGATAAAATAATAATTAGTAATATAATAATATCATTCATGCTTTGTCAATCATTATCATCCTCATAGCGATTGTCCAGTTGCGTCCAAAGTTTGCAGTTTGGAGCCCGGGGTCCGCTTAGTGTTTTTGATTGGTATATCGGTTTTAATGAGGGCGACTACCGTCTGACCTCTTAATCCTTAGAGGAATGCCTGTGTCAGAGCCTCGTCCATTGTTCAGCAAATATATATATATATACTTATACATTTTTTGAATTCTTGTTTATTTATTCGCGATGGATGCAAAAACTAATGAACGGAATATAATACTGTGTTTTCTATTAGAACGGTGTTGCTCAAACTTAAATCTGACGTATGTTTGTTTGCAATTGGTTAAGTAGACCCGGAGATATGACCAATAAACGATAACCAACCTCCGCGCGGGCGGAGCCACCGGCATCAGCTAGTGTATTTATATCTTAAGTAATATCATTCATGTTTTGCTAATAATAATGTAAATTTTATCTTGCTTGAAAGCAATGATTATGGCAAGCACTACACCTAGTAGTTAGGATTTAACCACAGAAATAATAATAAATATTTTTATTTGATCTGTGGATTTGACAAACTGCCGGTTCTAGCGCTTGATCAGGGCAGAGTGAGATGGTGGATCTACAGTTTTCAAATACTTTAGGGCAGAAACTCATAATTGTGAACAAAGTCACCAGCATAACGTATACAATTTATTTGGATTTACACACAGTTTCCAGTGGTTATGTTTAGTATTGTACCATTGTAACAATTTGTGACAACAATATATACTACTTACAATGCAAGCATGTTCATCTTCCTTTAGTATTTTAGGTTGATTGAGTATGACTTCACAGACTTGTCTGTAGCTAAGATAATGTGTAGGCATCAGTTTAAAACTTTACTAGCGTTGGTATTTTGGAGCATTTCTGGCGCTGAGTTCCTTACTAAGCCTAAGCATAAAGCTTGTTTAAAATATTTGCTGTTACCAAAACTCACTATAATAATTCATTTTTGTGCAGCTCAATTATATGTTAGTCTGAAACCTTTCTATATTTTTTTACAGAATTTAAGGAGTTTGACCCAGTTTATACTCATTCATTATGCCACGTCCACTATACCAATATATTAAACCAACTCCACCCCTAACTGCCGCTTACGAAGTCCTTTAAAACCTGCCTAGAAAAAAAAAAAGTAAAATAAAATGATAACGACGCGACGTAATAACAATTACCCTAACATCTTGTCCCTTATGGGGGATATTGGGGCACAAAGAACGGAGTTAGTTATAACCAAACTAAACGATAAAAGTTTCCGGCAAAAAATGGAGAAGCAAAGAGTGAATATTAGTATCATGTAGGCGTTCAAAGAGGCTGTCATAATTTCATTGCCTAATGAGAACCCGCCCTTAGGCTACATTCTATGAGGGCTATCTGTATCATAAATACTCGAACGCACGACCGTTAGGTAGCACTGTTTATGTTACTAATATTTTATTCCATACCATAGCTCCGAGCTTGTTGTTCTTGGAACTGATCTGTGCTGATTACCTACCTACTGTTACGAATATTCTGAGATGTTTTTGGAACTGCACGCTTTTGCTTGATGATATCATGGTCACTTATTTTTATTAGAGGTTACAATAATGCCTGTCTACATGGCTGATTCAAACCTTGTTTTATGTCATCCTTATAGTCTGATGAGAAACCGAGGAAGTAAGGGAAAAAGCTTAAAAATAATCTTAAGACTCCGTCGATAAAGATCGCAGCCTCATTACACATCCATCACGAGTTTCCCATCATTAAGTATTGTCAGAAAAAAGTGGTTTTAAGTTCTATTGACCTTGAGGCTCTTTAATTAGCGATAGGCTCTACTTCCGGTCTTTAAAACTCTCGCAGCAGGGCGTTATCTCAGTGTCGCCAGAATTAAATAATATACATACACAATTAAAAAGGATTGTCATGTAATGTCTAGGCCACGGGAGTTGAACTCTAGGTGTTACAGGTCCGACCCCGCCGTAGGATATGCCAATAGTTGCAAGTGGAAAAAATATTCATCATCATCATCATCAACCTATTCTAGTCCGGCCAGGTGGGATGACGATCGGCGAAACACTGCGGGCAGATGCTGGATGCGGCAAGCTGAAGACAGGGCACTATGGCGCCCATTAGGGGAGACCTATGTCCAGCAGTGGAAAAAATATTATTAAAAAAAAATATTTCAATATAACTCGAAAAAGCGCAAAATTTCATTAGAGGATATTGACTGTGAGACAAAATCCTACTATGCAGTGTTGTCACATTCTAATATTTTAGGGAGATATTAAGTCATAGGTCGCGGGTTCGATTCCCGCTCAGTGCAAGTATTTGTGTGCATAAATATGTATATTTGCATTTGTCTGGGTGTTTTTTTTTTGTTATATATTTAGGACACGTCAATTTGACTTCACCTCGTCTGATGGTAAGCTGAAGGTAAAGTCTCAGAAAAGAGGGTCACCATTACATACACGTACCATGTTAACAATGGTGGCACTCAGCTTGACGGTCTCATCAAAAGAGGTTTGTCGTCGCAGCACCACGTGACACCTACCGGTCCCACTAGTGCTGCGACCACAATCCCCCTGCCCGGCTATGCACTTGCTGACCCCTGAACGCAATCAAACCGAAATTGGATTACTATGGAGGGTTTTTTGCAATCGTGCACGGTGGTACCTACCCGGCCGAATTTTGTGACAAATTTGTGTCATCAAATTTCTACCACCAGTACAATTTTCAACAGTTTCTATGTATACAAGTATGTTTGTAATGTTGTTTACAAAAATAACGCAACCAAGTATGTTTATCCGCATTCTAGACCCCATAAAAAAGCTAGTTAAGCGATGCTTACATTGGGTAGAATAATCATCATCTCAGTGTTGTGTCCCGATTGCGTCCGAGGCCTATACATCGGAGCCCGGATCCGCTTCCTTGCTTTTCCTTCTCCTAGATGTAAAACGGCCTGGCATATTTATTTATTTGTTTATTTAAAATTCCAATAATACATTTATTTTATCAATATATTATTTTTTAACTTCTGACAAAAACGTGTCCGTGTGTCAGTCGGTGGCATCGTAGCTCCCCAACGGATGAACCGATTTTGATTTTGTTTGAAAGGTTTTCATTTCATAAATATATAGTTATGTATTTAGGATACCTATTGCCCCTTATTGATCGGACACTAGTTTTGTCACAGACTATATATTTATAGGCATAGCTATTGACGCAGCGACAAGTAATTGTATCGGGCAATTTACCTTGGTTATCTTGTTACAATGATACACGTAATAAGGAGTTTGCATATGTCTGACAAGGTTCGAAACGCATCAATGGTCTGAAGGTCAAGGCATAAAACTGATTCTGTTAGACTATGCAACTGAGAAATAAGTTGAAATATAGATTATATTTTTATTGTTCTCATCTTCTCTCAACATACTTTTTCCTTTTTACTTTCATTGTGACAGCAAACTTCGCTAATAGAACAAAAAATTCGGTTGGGTTGAACCTTGAACAATAAATTTGCACCGATCATTGCATTAAAGCGCCAGTCATAAGCTTCATAAAAATACATACGCTAGGCAGAAACTGAGCCTTATACTGAACCCATCTTAATTTTAACATGCCTCGCGCAAAGGCGAAATACGCGTGCCCAAGTTAAACTTCGTGTCTGCGGCAGATAGCAAGGAGGTAGGCACCTGTCACTTCTAGTAAGCAAACTACTTACTTTCGGAAGAGTTCGGTTCCTCATACTCATTAAACTTAATACACTATGGGCTTAAACTTAAGGCAGAACAAAAAGTTAACAGAAACACTAGGCGACCGAAGTCATTCAACGACCTTTTTTTTTTTTTTTTATTTTTAACGTGCGGCCAGCGGGGGTGGTTATGTCGTGTCTCGACTAAAACCGCACGGTGTCCTCCTCAAGTGTCCGTTGCCGGGCACCCCGGGTAAGCCCTCGAAAGGATAACCCCAGGGTTGCCGGCGGACTTTGGCCGCCAACGCGGCCTCGCCTGGTGGGGTCGGGTTTTATCCCGCTTCGGTGAGTTGCAGGCGTGTGTAGGGCACACACGACACGCCTCCGCCACGGCCTGCTTCTGTAAGAGCCCAGGAGGAGGCGGACCACCCGAGGGCTCTTGCACCGCCAGGGGGGGCGCCTACGTCGACGTCGGCGCCAAATTCGGCACCAAAGCCGGCGCCAAAGTCGGCACCTAAGCCGGCGCCAAAATCAGCGCCTAGGCCGGCGCCCAATCCGCCGCCAGAGCCTAGTGTGGTGCAGCTCTTGGCGGCTATCGAGAGGCGGCTCGGTGTTCTGGAGGACCGGGCTTACCGTCCCCCACTGGCACGGCCTGCGTCTTTCGCAGCTGCTGCCGGTGGTAAGCCTGGCCCCGTCACCCCAGTGGCCCCAACGCCACAAGGGAAGGGGAAAAAGCGCGGCACCCCCACCCCCGCCATACCCGCCACTCCCGCTGCACCCGAGCGTCCCTCCAGAGGGGAGGAATGGGTGGTAGCGGGAGCCGCCAAAAAGGCGAAAAAAGCCGCCAAAAAGGCGGCTAAGAAGGCGGCAAAAGCTGCTGCGGCGAAGGCGCCGAAGAGGCTCCGCGCCCCACGGTCCACTGCCGTCGTCCTGACGGTGACGACGGAGGGTGTGGAGAAGGGCGTGGGGTACGCCCAGGTCCTGAGGCAGGTTAAAGCCACAGTGGACCTCAAGGCCCTCGAGATAGAGGGGGGGCTCCGGTGCAAAACAACTCGCACCGGAGCTCGCCTCCTCGAGGTCTCCGGTGCCACCAGCGGCCCCAAAGCCGACGCCCTAGCGGCCAAGCTGAGGGAGTCGCTGGATACCGAAGCCGTCCGCGTCACCAGACCCAACAAATGCGCAGGTTTGCGCATTTCGGGTCTGGATGACGCGGCCACGACGGAGGAAGTCATCTCCGCCGTCGTGGAGGCGGGCGGCTGCCCCCGTGATCAGGTGAGAGCTGGAGAAATCCGCTTCAGCTCCACCGGTCACGGCACGGCAGTCGTCAACTGCCCCGTCGCAGCGGCGCAGAAAATTGCGGACGAACGGAGCCTCCTCGTTGGGGGCTTCCTAAAGGCGCGGGTGCAACTCCTGCAGCCCCGCGAGACCAGGTGCTTCAGGTGCCTGGCCGTGGGGCATGTGGGAGTGCAGTGCACAGCGGGAGACACCGTGGGGGATCGGTGCTTCCGCTGCAGTCAGCCCGGGCACAAGGCCAGTGCTTGTGATGCTCCGCCGCGCTGCTACAAATGCGTAGCGGAGGGCAAAGCGGCGGAGCACCGGGCGGACAGCAGAACCTGCGCCGCCTCGAGGCCAAAGCCCCGTTCGTCCGCTACGGGTAGCGGGGGTGCCGCTCAAGAGCGGCCACATTCGCGGCGGGATGCGGAGATGGACGTCCATTAATGGACACACCAATCCGCATCCTGCAGGCGAACATAAACCACTGCACCGGTGCTCAGGATCTTCTGTACCAGAGCATCGTGGAGTGGTCTATCAATGTGGTCGTGGTCGCTGAGCCGTACTGGGTCCACCCCGGAAGCCCGGTGGACCTGGACGGCGTAGCGACCGTCTTCGGGGGGTCCGCCGCGGACACCTCGCGCCTTGCACTCATTGCAAGGTGCAGAGGCTGTGTCGCGGCGGACTATGAGGGCTTGGCTGTCGTGGCCGTCTACTTCTCGCCAAGCCTTGACCAGTACGAGCTTGAGCTAAGGCTCGCTGAACTGGACATTGTTCTCGCTGCGTGCCGTCCTCGTCCTGTCTTGGTCCTGGACTTCAACTCCTGGTCTCAGGCCTGGGGCTCCCGGGAAACCAATGACAAGGGGCGAGTACTGGAGGACTGGGCCAACACCCGTGGTCTAGAGGTCCTCAACCGGGGGAGTGTCGCCACCTGGGAGCGGCGGGGGCTCAGTTCGGTCGTGGATGTCGCATTCGCGACCCCTGCTCTTGCCCGCCGCGTCCAGGGTTGGCGCGTGGTGGAGGAGGAGGAGACGGATTCCGACCATAAATATATTCGGTTCAACGTCTCCCCTCCAACTAACCTGCCGCCGACCATCGCGAATCCCCCGGATCCACGTTGGGCGCTCAGACGCCTGGATCGGGAGGCTCTCCTGGAGGCATCAATAGTGCAGGCCTGGATTCCGTCACTGGCCAGGCCTGCCGATGTCGACGCAGAGGCGGAATGGTTCAGGAGAGCCATGTCGCATATCTGCGATGCGGCGATGCCTAGGGTTAAGCCCGGCCCGGCAAAGAAACAGGTGTACTGGTGGTCAGCGGAGATCGCACAGCTGCGAGCAGCGTGCGTGACCGCTCGCCGCCAGTACACCAGGTTTCGCCGGAGGCGTCGCCGCCCAGACGATGCGGCAGCCCGAGAGGCGGAGCTGTATGAGGCGTACAAGGGGGCCAAGAGGACCCTCCAGGAAGCCATAAAGCAGGCCAAACGGCGGGCCCGCGAAGAGCTGCTGGAGTCTTTGGAGCAGAACCCATGGGGGCGTCCTTACCTTGCGGTCAGGGGCAAAATCCGCCCAAGGGCGCCCCTACTGACCCAGAGCCTCCAGCCGGAGCGGCTGGAGGGGATACTGGGCTCCTTGTTCCCAGCGAGAGCGGAGGAGCATGTCCCTCCGCGTATGGCTCCGCCTCAGGCGCCTGACGCTGATAATAGCGAGAACGATGTGCCCCAAGTCAGGGAGAGTGAACTGGGGGTAGCAGTGCTCCGGCTTAAAGCCCGGAAATGCACTGCCCCCGGACCCGACGGCATTCCAGGCCGAGCATGGGTCCTGGCTCTGGAGGAACTAGGGCCTCGACTGGTGGTGCTCTTTAGCGCATGCCTCGAAAGGGGCCAGTTTCCAAAGGCTTGGAAGACGGGGAAACTGGTCCTTATCCGGAAGGCGGGGCGGCCGGCGGACCAGCCATCCGGTTACCGGCCGATCGTGTTGCTCGACGAGGTGTGCAAGCTCTTTGAGCGGATTATTGCAGAGCGCCTCGTCGAGCATCTCACGAACGTGGGGCCAGATCTGGCGGACAACCAGTTCGGTTTCCGCCGGGGGCGCTCCACCGTGGAAGCGATCATGCGCGTTAGGCGCCTGGCGGAGGAAGTAGTCTCGCGGGGTGGGGTGGTGGTGGCGGTGTCTCTCGACATCGCCAACGCCTTCAACACCCTACCCTGGAGCTGCGTTAGGGAGGCGCTCGCGTATCACGGAGTGCCTCCTTACCTCCGCCGCATTGTCGAGGCATACCTATCCGAGAGGGCCATAGTTTACCCGACCTGGCTAGGGCCAGGGCGGCGAGAAGTGTCGTGCGGTGTTCCGCAGGGGTCGGTCCTAGGGCCACTCCTGTGGAACATCGGACACGACTGGGTGCTGCGCGGTTCGTTGCTCGAGGGTGTCCGCATAACGTGTTATGCTGACGACACCCTCGTTATGGCGCGGGGAGCAACGCACCGTAGCGCGACACTAAAGGCCACGGTAGGGGTTGCTCAAGTCGTGGGTCGAATACGGCGGCTGGGACTCGAGGTGGCTCTCCACAAATCCGAGGCTATGTGTTTCCACGGGCCTCGGAGGGGGCCACCTGCGGGAACCAGCATAATCGTAGGGGGCGTAAGCATCGGCATCGAGCCCACGATGAAGTACCTTGGGCTCGTACTCGATAGCCGATGGGACTTCGGACCTCATCTCCGAAGTCTGGTTCCGAAACTGAGGGGGGCTGCGGCCGCGCTATCGCGGCTGATGCCCAACGTTAAGGGACCCAACGCCCCCACTAGGAGACTGTACCTGGGGATCGTGCGAAGCATGGCCCTGTACGGGGCCCCAGTATGGGCGGAGACTCTGGCGGCCCGCAACGTGGCTGTATTAAACAGCCCGTTAAAAGCGATGGCCGTCAGAGTCATCAGGGGGTATCGCACGATCTCCGTCGAGGCGGCATGTCTCCTAGCCGGGACCCCTCCATGGGACCTGGAAGCGAGAGCCCTTGCGCTGCTGTACCAGTGGCGCAAGGAAGCGCTGGAGCGGGGCCATAGGCCGGAGCCCCGAGAAATCAGGGCTCAGCGGTCCCTGCTCCACCAGGAACTCATGGAGACATGGAGGGTGCGACTTGAGCACCCAAGGTGGGGGGAATCCACCATTGCGGCGGTGAGACCGATCATGAAGGAGTGGTTGGAGAGGGACCATGGGGACCTCTCCTACCGGATGTGCCAGATGGTTACCGGACACGGGTGCTTCGGTAAGTATCTGTGGCGCATCCACCGGGAGACAACGCCGCAGTGCCAGCACTGCGAGGATCCTGGCGAAGACACGGCGCTCCACACGTTGGTGGAGTGCCCTGCGTGGGCGAGTCAACCCCGGGATCTCGTTGCGGTTCTGGGCGTGGACGTTCTCTCGTTGGAGACCATGGTGAGGGCCGTGGTCTCCGACGGGAGCAAGTGGCACGCCGCCGCCTCTTTCTGCGAGCAGGTAATGCGCGCGAAAGAGACGGCGGAGAGGGAGCGGGAGAGAACCCTGCCCGCCGATTTTCGCAGTCTGCGGCGAGGACGCCGCAGACTCATCTACGCCCGGGACTACCGACCTCCATGATCATTCAACGACCTAGTGTAAACATTAATCGTTTAACGACTCGGTACGCAGCCGAATTTGGTAGCGAGCGACACGGCACTTACAACGGTTGTCCGTTTTTCTATTCTCTCCCGTACAACGATTCATAGTGACGACTTCGTATGTTCTGTTACGTCTGTTTGCTTCCATTATTTTTGCCGACAGTTGTCACTCGTAAGTAGGCAAGTCGAAGTTAGCACTTGAATTCGCGTAATCAACGCTTCAACCGAGCCGACTACGATCAACCATACCAAGTTAACTAACCGAAAATAAGTGGTGATCTTACAGCAAAACACTATAAAATATAATATACTCAAAAAGTGGTGTCTCTTGGCTAGGTACACTAAAATTAAAAGTTCATTACATGGTCAAATAAGCTTTTTATTGTTATTGCATACTGATGATTATCACATGCCAAAGTATATTATTAGGAACGGCATGTTAAAACGGTTTATAGACAGTAAATACTTGCTGATAAAATCCAAACTAATGTAGAAGCTTATCCAGTTCATGTAAGACTCGAGACCGCGTGCGGTTTTAGTCGGTTCAAGTCCGACATAACCGCCCCCGCTGGCCGGCGGGGGGGGGGGGTATCCGAAGGGATTTACGCACGAAAAAAAAGTACCTCTTTGCAATGATAATTCAGAAAGATAATGCTTTCCATATAGAAATTATTACTTTATAATGTAATTGACCCTATTTAGGTGTCCGTTATGTTAGCGTACACAAGAGCTATATCGAGTTGGTTACTATGCCATTAAACTCTGTGTAAAT
Source organism: Cybosia mesomella (assembly GCA_946251805.1). Taxonomy (NCBI): domain Eukaryota; kingdom Metazoa; phylum Arthropoda; class Insecta; order Lepidoptera; family Erebidae; genus Cybosia; species Cybosia mesomella. The sequence goes on from OX276406.1 coordinate 12,034,130, forward strand.
ACTGCCTAATTAGTGTAGAAATAAAAAAAACTCTTCCTCTTTAGTCTAGGAAATAAACACCAATTTCACTGTGTACGCTGGCGTCACGATCAAGCTAGCGTACACATGGCCGTACTCGAAAACTGCTAATTCTAAAATAACAGCGTTTACACACAAAAATAGTGCTCTAATACTTCTCCCACTATGCAAAATTTCATAACGATTGCTCTTGTAGGAACAGAGATATTGAACAAGACTTTTCAATGATATTCGGAGCTGGCGTTATGGCAGCGTACACATAATAGTTCTCATAGAAAGGGAACTTTTCTTTTAATAAATGTTATATGTATAAATAGTGCGTGAAATTCTGCCTCTATTAGTGTAAATGCTTTATGCGAATTCGCAGTGGAATAATCAAAAAATCTATGTTAAGTTCTAGGAACAAATGTATTGACGTACAGTCGCGAACAAAATGAATTATTAGTGAAATTATAAACTGAGATATAGAGTTATTTTCTAATATAAGTTAAAACGGTAATAATAATGGTTATACTGTGATAAAAAATAATTGTTTTTGGCAAAATAAATGTAATTTTTCTGATAAAGCTATTAATTTGAATTTTTCCAATTATTTCATTTTCACTTAGAACTATATCTACAAATTAATGAAGTGAATATCCTCCAAGTTCAGTATTTCATCACGTTTCAGTATTAGTTTTGTATTTTAAAAAACTTGACAAATCACTTTTGAGCACATCTGTACCTGTACTATGAACAGAAATAAACATGGATTTTTTAATTATTCCACTGCGAATTCGCATAAAGTATTTACACTAATAGAGGCAGAATTTCACGCACTATTTATACATATAGCATTTATTAAAAGAAAAGTTCCCTTTCTATAAGAACTATTATGTGTACGCTGTCATAACGCCAGCTCCGAATGTCATTGAAAAGTCTTGTTCAATATCTCTGTTCCTACAATAGCAATCGTTCTGAAATTTTGCGTAGCGGGAGAAGTATTAGAGCACTATTTTTGTGTGTAAACTCTGTTGCTTTACAATTAGCCGTTTTCGAGTACGGCCATGTGTACGCTAGCTTGATCGTGACGCCAGCGTACACAGTGAAAATGGTGTTTATTTCCTAGACTAAAGAGGAAGAGTTTTTTTTATTTTTACACTAATTAGGCAGTATTTACACAGAGTTTAATGGCATAGTAACCAACTCGATATAGCTCTTGTGTACGCTAGCATAGCGGATGGTTTTAATATAACATTGTCTACTGCGATTAGTTGGTCGGGTATACGAAAATGGTAAATGGACCGCCTTTAACAGGAAAAAATAGGTACAGTGGCAACCAAGAGGTGCTGAAATTAACAGATTTGACTTTACAGTCAAGTGTTATATTTTTAACACCAAGACAGTTTAACTTTCCCCGATTTACAGTAAATTGATTAACCAATAATTGAACATTTTTTACGCTTTTTTTTAGCCTTGTTTATTTCCTGTGACATAAATTATAAAATAAAGTAAACATATCGACTTATTGTTTATATACTTTAACTAATTATATTAATTTTATCTATCCCGGTTTAAAGCCAACATTAGTCAACTTGAAAATTTTTAAAGTATTGAAGTTCTTAAGAATTTTGGCTTCGAGTCACGATCAAATTTAAAACATAGTAATCTAAGTTCTCATCAGATTTAGTGGAGAAGTTGTTTCTTTTATAAGATAAAGAACAGTGCTACCATCATAACATGTGCAGAAACTTTTTCGTCATAACTGTTCTATGGCGCCAAATAGTTCTAAAACTTTCTGCATCAATCCTTTTTATTTCTTGACTTACTTAGATATATTTTTGTAATAAAAAAATATTTAAACTAACATACATATCATACATAGAAATACCCAAACTTATACAATTGGACATATTCATGCATACAAATATTTACACTGAGCTGAGAGGAATCGAATCTACTACCTCTGATATAGCAATCTAACTCAAACAATCGAGTCACTAATGTTATCATAAATAATAATTTGAGACATTATTCAGGAACAAGGTATAATTTCTTAACGCAATGCTGAATACATGTTAATGCAGAATTCACTATCTACCTCAGTCCAAAAACAGGATAGTATAGCTCTTGTTCAGCTTTGAACTTGCTTCTATATTCTATACTATACAAGTGAATAAATTTGAAGTGTCTCTTTGTAATGTTAAAATAACAGCTTTTTAACAAATGCAAGTGGAGAATGTAGGTAGGCAATGTATCCGTCCTCCATGAGCGCAGGCCTGGGGGTGAGAGGTGAGGCCACCTGTCACCCCAGCAGAAGCTGGCCGGGACGGTGGGGCGACTAGCGCCCCTTCCCCAAACCGGGGCAAGACGGGGATACCGTGGTTCCCAAATCCGAGGGGGCCATCTCGCAACTGGAGTTGGAACCGACTAAAACCGCACGCCGTCTCGGGTCTTAAAATACGCCGGGGTGTAAAACATGTAGGTAATGTATGAAATATTATTTATTTTATAGTTTGCCTAGGTATTTTATACATTACCGAATGCGCAGTCGGTAATGTATGTAAAAGACAAGAGCAAGGAAGGAGGGGAAATAAAAAATGCAAAAATCAGCCGAAAAAATGTCACCACGGGATCTTATGAATATTATAGACGTATTCAATAGCTTTAGTTTTTTTAAAGCTCGATTGAACTTGAGATTTTAGATTTTGAAATTTTAATTTTATAAGATTTCGTAATTTTTGAATTCACACGTTTTAAAAACTTAATTTTATGGAGTTGGGCGATAGTATGGATATGAACCTGGTTGGTGTCAGTATCAATATTGAAGAATCGCACCAGTTGAGCTACTCTGATAACCTGACAAGTCTCAACGATGATTTATATCTAAAGGAAAAAACATAATATACAAAGACAAACATCTTATCTCTTTCTCATATCTTTATCCCATCCAAAAGCTTTCTCATGCGTGTTATAAAAAAAGTAGGAAAACAGTTGGCCGAGACCGTGAAATGAGCAATATGTCATATCCGTTATATAAATCAAGTTAATTGTATCATCGCGTACATCTGGTGTCTGCGTGTGAATTATTGTTGTCTTATTGAGGCAATCGGAACAATCTTAGACTGGGTACCGCTATTTGTTCATATTTCAGAGCTTTTGTAACACCATTATTTATAAAAAATTCAGGCTTCGTAGTTTGTCTCCTGACTTTGGGCTATAGATGCATGAGTAGGTAGATGTTTTGGGGATTATGTAATAGAGCTAAGCTTTTTACCTCAAGTCTTGCGTGCATTCCTGCGATTCTGAAAATATTCTCACTGACAGCCACCTACGTTGCTGGACGCTAACAAATTTACTAATGGTAAAGATAGTTGAAGATATAGGTATGTAATACATGTACTTATAAGTTTTTTTTTTGTAATCCTCAGGGGATATGGTTAATACAATTTAGGTTTCGTATTTAATTTTATATAGGTTTATTTCATAATTCATGTTTTGTATTGATCTATACTTTTGTCGCTGACTGTACAAACCCAATTACACTTTAATCCGTCCAGGTCTCATGCACCAAGGCAGGCTCGAGGAGGGAACAATATAAAACTTACGCAGACTAGACGGATATATAGACCGCTTTGATATTAAATATCTCGCTGTTTTCTAGACCACACGCAATATGTAGACTATAACACACGAATACTATAATAGCAGATCAGCATACATATTGTGCACATACGAAGCGACCTGGCCTGCAAGGAGCGACGGTAAAATGTTCCGATTGAATACAATTGCTGCTTGCACACGTGTTCCCATAGCTGAGTCATGCAGACAAAAATATATCCAATGCTTTTGTTTAATGAAGTTTTTTCCTATAATAATTGTAGCATGTCGTTTGTAGGCTGTAACCGACACATTCGACAAGTAATTTTTTCATTAACATAAAAAATTTGAAAAAATAATTTAAAAATAAATTTTGAAAATTGATGCCGTAATAAATTTTGAAAACGAATTGCAACATTGAGTTATTCTTGTCATAATATCTCAATAACAGCTATAAATCCGGCATTATGCGTGTTTGCACCTTGGCTTACCATCAGACGGGGTGTAGTCAACTTGATGGACTAAATATATAAGCAAATTGAAAGTCAAAAAATATTTTATTACCATGCAGTAACATCTGCCAATCAAATTTATGACACGACAAGACTACAAAAGCACCCTTCAACACAACTAAATTAGGCTAAGTCGAAAAACAAACATTCATTGATTGAGTCGCTGAATACCGGTTCTCGGTGCCATTTCATGAAGGGGAAAGATTTAATTTGGAAAACCATTATCATGGTCATAGGGAGAGTCCAAGGGAGTATAGAATGGTCAGTTAATTGTATCATAAATCACAGACTTCAACTGCCCTTACGCCCGAACTATTATTACTTGCATATAGTTCCGCTATTGGACAAGAGATGGGGTCATTGCCGCGTGCATTTTTGTTTATATTATTATGATAGCGATAAATCGTGCATAACCGGTTATCTCGATTTTTAGCTGTGCTGTCACCTCGTATATCACGCGCTATTCAATTTTTGAATATAAATTCGCGTGATGTCGTGCCGCTTAACTACACTCGAAATTGTACTTGTGCATTCATTTTTTTAATACGTATTTACAGCTTCATCTGGAATTATGTGCCTATGTAAACAAATCTGGGCTGTTGAATTATTTTGAAATAAATTATAGGTACATAGATATCCTAAAATAGCTATATTACACAGCTCTATCTAGTAATAAACTATACTATGCTATGGGTTCTAGAATGTGAATAAATACTTAAAGTTCTAACTACCTACACAACTTATAAACATTTTTTTTGCGTAAATACATATTATTACACCTACATAGAAATATCTGCATATTATGTGCATCAGATCCGCGACCTTTGACGCAGCCGGCAACAGTCACGCAGGTCGATCAGTTTTTAATTGCCGTAGCGATTTTTCCCTAGGAGGTAGGTATGCACTTTCTTTTCTCCTTAGAAGGTGCCGAGTCACACCTCTAATGTTGTCTTGAATGCGGTCATAGGCCATGGTAACCGCTTACAACTGGAGTAGCTACCTACAAAGTACTTACTTAATTTTACTTTTTTTTTCGTGAGGAAATAACCTCGTTATGTCGGGCTTGAACCGGCTAAAACCGCACGCCGTCTCGGGTCTTCATACGAGTGTAAGGTTGCCCATATAGCATATCCCTCGCACCCCGACTGACCCTGGGCCATTTCCGGTTTCGAGATGGCATTCTCGGGTTTGGGAACCACGGTGTCCCCGTCTTGCCCCGGTTTGGGGGAGGGGCGCTAGTCGCCTCACCGTCCCGGCCTCGGTAATAAATAAAAAATAACCACGTAACCATGCGTTTGTTTTCATTACTGTTAAGAAGGTACTGCGTAATTCAATTTATTCTATCTCTTTATTCACAAAACCAACGAAGAATTTGAACAGCGCTCCAAGTATAACGATTTATGATAGTTTCCCGTCACGCTTCAAGCTAAGAGTATTTTATAATAAAAAGAAAAAGTTAAATATTTGCATAAGTAAATCCCAAGAAGGACGCTCGCTGTAACGAGCTCTATTGTCGAGAAGTTATAGGTTTTATTGTACTCAAACCTTTAAGGCCTAGGTATAAAATATAAACAAATGGCATTGATCGATGCAGTAACTATTTTAAGACGCCATTTTAGGTTTTGTACTTGCTTGATAAAATTGTTGACCATCCAATTCACGGAATAAAAAAACAAGACAGTGTGGGAGTGCGACAGAAGTGAAAACTTGAACAATAAGTGTGTATTGTTTAAATCGCCATCATACATCCCTCCCTAACCCCTGTCTCCCACCCTATATCTATCCATCCATGCAGCTACCACAAAGATGTCGTTGTTATAAAAAAAACATCTCCTTCCCTAAGCCATCCAACCATCCAGCTACAATACAGATGGCGTTATTATAGAAGCGTCTCGCGTGACCGAGACACCTATCTCGGGGACGAGTGACGTAGGCGACCCGGTAAGGATTAAATTTAAAAAAAAAAGTGAGTTCCATGATTTTTCTTCACCTAAAAAAAGTGCTCATATGGAAAATGCTTAACGCACCTTTTTTTTTTTTATCGTGCGGAAATCCCTTCGGATACCTATACGGATACGGTTATGTCGGGCTTGCACCGACTAAAACCGCACGCCGTCTCGGGTCTTCAGACGCCGGGGTGTTAGGTTACCCATAGAGCATATCCCTCGCACCCCGGCTGACCCTGGCCCATCTCACCACTAACAGCATCGCTCATCCTGTCTCCTCTGAAAGCAGAGGAGTACGGAGAGCGATGTGTTCCCGCCACGTTGGGTATTGGCCGACGATCAATGCCAACCCTATGAAGGGGTGAAGGGGAAGCCATTGACCGCCGCCCAGGGTGTACCGGCCGCTCCGATTCCGTTCCCCCCGGACTGCAGCGGGATCGGAATCGGAGCGACACTCGAGGAGGTTACCCAACACACACCCCAATGCTTAACGCACCTAAAGAAGTTTTCACTTCAAAAAATCAAGTGTTTCGCAATGCCGTGTGCCACAATGATGTGATGATAATCACATAATTCGCAACACAATTGACTATTAAACAAAGAAAGAAGATATATTTTATTATATTTCGGATTCGTATTGGTTTACATTGTGTTTAGTATCCACTTAATTGTCATCACATTCATCACTCATGTTTTTATCCTTTTCGGTCTGAGTGGCACTTGAACCTCGATGGCCTTGTTTGTTAAGCTAAGCATCCACACGATGACGCTATACTTACTAACTGTCATATTTTGCTCATAAACTGATTATTAAATATACTGTAGTGGCTCCACTTATTTGAATTTTGAAGAAAATTCGTGGGTGAGAGTCACTCTACAGTACATCTAGGCGCAAGCTTTCTTCGCCAGAGGTCAGTCGGCAGTTCCATAAAAGCTGTATAAGCCCAACCAAAAGAAGGCGAAAGCCCAATACAACGCCAAGATGATTGTGAGTGAGCTGGCTTAGTACAATTAGATTACGGGAATTAATGTGATCACAATACAAGAACATCATAGGTACATATTAGACCCGGCTGCGACTATAGGCCTTTACTGCGTAATTCAATTTGTAATTCCCCGTAAACATCCTATATCCCTACTAGTATAAATGCGAATGTAAGTTTGTTTGTTACGCTTTCACGCAAAAACCACTGAAGCGATTTTGCTGAAATTTGGTACAGGGGTAGATTAGACCTTGGGAAAGGACATAGGCTATGTTTTGTCGCGACAACCGACATCTACGCGGGCGGAGCCGCGGGCAAAAGCTAGTAATTTTATATAATAGAACGCGAAAGTTCAAAAGTTCGTTTCTATGTTAATTTTGCTGTGTGCTTATGCATGTTTCAATGCTACAAAGGTAGTAATCATGCTTACCGTGGCCTGTGAAGGCTATTTGTTATTTCAAATATCTATGGTTGAAAGGCAAAATGAGGGTGTAAGCGCATCCAATATTCAAAGAAAAAAAGATCCCAAACGACTTCGTTAATACTTGACCGAAAAGTCATTCTCTTGTCAAAACTGTGGTTTTCGCTTATACCCTTTAGTCTTTCACCATCGAAATAATAGCAAATCTGACTGTCTAACTACTGGGTACGGAGTATGGAAGGCAAGAGTCTAATCTACAGCACTGTCAACCGTCAGACATGCATTTTTCGTCACAAACGTTTTCTAATATCTGGGGATCAACTTTGAACCGAACGTCGTTAGTTAGATTACTACAGTTAGTCACCTACTGAATTTCCATAATAGGTTCATTCTATAAAATCTGAAACTTGCGAACGTCATATCTTAGGTTTATATTTGTTTAAACAACTAGCGCCATCTGCCGTACAACTATTAAACTATTTTCAGCGCCATCTGTAGCAAACTGTGGTAATTAAGCTACGTACTAAATTGTTTTCTTTTTTGTCCGCCAGGCGACAGCACGTGTCGGCGCCATGGAGCTCTACAACCACGTCGACGACAGGAGGCGCTCGCGCTCAACACGAACTATTCGAGCTTCTTGAACGCGTTCAATGTTCTCGGTTAGATGACCAGAGGGCGGTACTGCCGCCGTATTTTTCTCAACATTCTCAGGTGAGTTTAAGGAAATTACATTTCGCTTTAATTTTATTTTAATAAAATATGTGGAGTGACAGAGATAACATTTGAATAAATGCACATAGTAGTTTTTTGCTCATTACCTATTTTCATGTAAAAGTAAAATATTACGCAGTTCTTCGAGGATGAGGGAGCCCTTGTGCCATGATACCAAATCTATTTATACTATTATAAAATTAAAATATTTGAAAAAAAAAACTTGGGTTATGTTAAATGAACTATTCTGAACACAAAAATATATTTTTTGGAATTCTTGTTTGTTTGTCTGTTTGTACAGAACGGATTTTGATGCAGTTTTTTCTATTAGAAAGGTCTTGGTCAGACTAAAAATCTACCGTATGCTTGATTGTAATTGGTTAAGTAGAACCGGAGATATGACCAAAAACTTATATCCGACATCCGCGCGGGCGGAGCCGCGGGCATCGGCTATAAAATATACAAACGTATAACTTCTCTGGCCGGCGGGGGGGTATCCGAGGGGATTTCCGCACGAAAAAAAAAAAAAAAAAAAAAGGTGCTTATGTAATTATAAATATTTGTTCCTTTAAGGAAAATTGCGAATGGCCCTAGAAATTTGTGTCCCTAACGTCGGCTAGCCAAACTATTCCTAAACGTTTACTGCCCTAAAACCGCAACGGAACCCATCAACCAAGTTCATTAACTACTGTGCTGTGGAGACTTTCAAGGGTCACTGGACAACCAGTTCGTTAGCTCTAAAGAAATAATCGACGGAAACACAACAGTATGGCTATGAACCGATAAAGAAGGCGGACAAACGGATGCCATAGAGGGGAGTCAAGCAGACCATGTCGAAGAAAAAACACGGGTACACGGTACTGGGTACAAGATATGAAGAAAAATTATAACACATTAAAGTAATACTTTCTCCTTATGATATCTTTTTGCGTTTATGAATTAGGGTTATAGCGATAAAGAGTGAGTGGCAAGTGCATACTTAGGCAACATTACTTGCGTTTTTCAATACTTTTAATTTGTAATTTATTTGTAATATGTAATACATTTTAGAATGACTCAACTGATAGCGCGAGGTCTAACATCCACAGTTTTGAGGTTTCGATTCACATACGACAAATTTAATTGTGTGATTTACGGATTATTATCTGAAGTGAAGACTTGTTAATAATTTGTCACAAAGTAGATTCTTTGTGTCCTTTTTTGTAAGTTTGTATAATCCTAAACGATGTATGGGATCATAATATTCATAAATCCTTACTAACCGTCATATTTAGAATATTAGTAACAATATTTATAAGCAGCTTGTAAAAACCACTCAGCTAACATACTTTAAAACATTTCATTCTCTTACATAATAATAAATAAACTCTTCTATTTAGTTTAATCCCATTCAGTTTTCACATTAAAATTAGATGTGAAAATTGTTACTCTGTCCACACCGCAAATTAGAGATCTGAAGAAACCATTTTCGTCTATTTTCCGCTTGTGGTTGTGTTTCTTGGTGTTTGGTTCTTGCTTTTCTTGTCCTTGTTGCCACTATTGAAATTAAAGGACAGCGTTGGTACGACATGTAGATAATGATCCCTTTGTCCTATTTTTACAGACAGGTAACATTATTTTCACAAGGAGAGAACATAGGAGGCGGACCTTTGAGTAATGTTTTTATACATACAGTCACGTCTCTTTCCCATTGGGGTAGGCAGAGACCACATGTTCCCACTTGACATAAACATGCTGAATTGACATACACCTTTCACTTCTACCAATTTCATAAGTATTTTCATACATGCTTGGGTCATTGTCAAATTTTGTGCAGGTAAACTTGTCCCTCAATTAAGTTATTTTTTATGAGTCATGATTACACAACTTCTTATTTTTTTTACAATACTTACATACAAAATACATCGGTTTAATCAACATTGATTAGTATAATAAAGACTTAGTTTAGATGTTTTTCATTTTTTTATAAGTAACATTGTGATAATTTCTGGTAACATTTGTAGATAATAGTTTTCCAAACAAACTCTATGTGTCCCTGATATCACTCCGTGGTAATAAAGATCGAATAATTATACTATAGTACTTACATTTACATTCAGATTTAGAACAACTATAAGCAAATTATAATGCGAATATACAAATAATTGTGCCACGTATAAATCGAACTCCTTATTCGACGTAGCCATGATTTTAAATATCCAGTGTATTTCATGTAAACCTGAAACGCAAAACAAACTCCATTTTTTTATTAGCATAGATAATTATTTTTTTTCGTGCGGAAATCCCTTCGGATACTATCGAATCGTCTCCAACAAAACCCTTAGTCAACACAAGCTAATCTGTTCCACCGTTTCAATTAACTAAATATTTAAACAAACCGTCTCAATATTTCTTCCCCTCTGATTAACATATCTACTGCATATTTATGAGTGCTAAACCTTCCTGCCCGCTATTATATCGAATATTTTTCGTAATTATACTTTTAAAATTTTCTTGTCTGTATAATAATCTCGACTGTTACGACAGGGTGAGTGCCAAAAATAATTTCTGTTTCGTCGAAATACAGTTAAGTAGGTGTCAAAGGAATTTTATCAGGGACATCCTTTAATAACTAAAGTAGTACCTACACAGTACGCAGCGCGAGGGCGGGAATCTCAAGATAGGTACGCAGAAATGTGATAGAGTAGAATATTTTATTGTAGGCAAATGATGGCGGTTTTTCATCGTTTAGTAGGGATATTTCTACCAGACAACATTATACAAATAACAGTTGCTGTACTTGTAAACAGGCATAACCAGACTTTGATTTGTAGATAATATTTTGAATTTCTTTTCTCAGGGTTAGGTTGCAATAACAGCGGACCACTCATTTAAGGTGGCGGGTTCCCCTGTCGCTCCGTATGGGTACCATTTTTTTTCTGCTTAAACAATTAAACAAAAAAATTGGTATAGTATATCTCCCCGTACATTATTATTTGTTTCTGCATGGAAGTTGTTATAAACGTACAATTATAGCTACAATCTTTTCCATTTTGGACTCCTTTAATGGGAAAAATAGAACACAATTACATTGTAAGAACATGCTAGTAGCTAAAAGTTGTATAACCATCCTTACTTACTTGCCTTAATGTATTTTCATTTTATGTGCACCTTAAGATAGGATAGGATATGATCCTATACTAGATGACATAGACAGAAGCTCTTTAACTTCGTTTCACATCCTGTATAGACTGAAATGTTTCTCATTCTCTTCTAGCGTGAAAACCGCCTACCACCACCGACATGCGTGTTTTATCTATACAATAAAGCATACAAGCCATAACATTCTGAACTTGTTAATGGATGCACCTTTGATATTATTAGTATATTTTGTTTGGGTGTTTTGTAAATAACGTCACACAGCTGAAACGTGCATTAACTGAGAAATAACCCTTTTGTCTCTTCTCAGAAAAGTGTTCGAGAAGAGATTTTGAAACATGGAACTGACGCGAAGATTTTTTTATAAGTCGACGTCATTATTTCAATATTTCCGATTTCCTGGTTTCAGTTGTGTTCGATATTCACGTTTTATTTCAAGATACTATTTTTTTTATACAAGCTAGTATACTCGGGTGCATCACGGTTTCGTTTCGTATGCATTCAGCTATAAATCTACAAGTTTTGAAATTTATAGTAAAATGATAATTATATTGTTGCGAATGATGTGGTATTGTTGTGCTAAAAAAGTAATTCACAAAGTCTAGACTCGAAATGGTATTAGATATGGGTCACAAGACTCGCAGGGGAGCCAATAGCAGCTGGTAGTACAGGGTGGAACTCCTTTTATTTCTCTCTAAATATGTATGAAGCATTTGTAGGTTGTCTGGCAGGAGATAGAGTCGTTGGACTTTGCAAGCTAGGGCCCGGAAGGCAAATTGCCACCTTGACTATAAATATAGCTGGTGCCAGAGATAGTTAAATTATATAACTAGAACACCAAAACCTTCAATGATATAATTATGTAATATACAATTTCCTATATTATCCATTGTTTAAAAAGAAACAAGAACGATATCAATTAATTAATCTTTTATCATACGTAAAAAAGTAATTATTCTGAACTAATGGCTAATTAGTAAACGAGTACCATTTTAAATAAAATATTATCTACAAGTTTATTTGTATTGTCGAGTTGTACTGTGAGAAAATGGGCTATAAATATTTGTCATAGACTAATGCATGTTCTCCATTTCATTGATAAATGAATGAATGTGAGTATTTATTTTATTTGTTGAAGTATACAAAGTTATAAGTTTTATTCCGATGCTTTATTAGGATGATATAATTTCTTATCTATTTAGCACATACCTACACATCTTATGCAATTATGAAAGCGTGATATATGACAGACTCAATCCTGTTCCAAAATCTAACAAATCCTAAAATCCGTTTGAATTTAAACCATCCAGGGACCTATTCAAACACATGATGATAATGAAAATGTAACAACATGTACAGATTTGTTAAATAAAGTAGATGCAGTAGTTAAGTACAAGAACCTGAGTATCCCGACAGTAAGTAACAGGTTCGACTATGCAAAGATACTGTTTTCGAGTGTTGTGATTTTAGAATAAAAATATAATAGAATATAAAACTATCTTAAACGGATCGCGATTTATTTGCTGTTATTTTGACAAGAAACACCTGAACACTGAGTAGACTAATCATGCCAAGCAAATACTGCATGACAAAAAGCTCAAACAACCGCGCATCCCGAAAAAGCCAGCCATTGTCGAGCGCCAGCTTGTTGTCCTAGTACAAGGACTTACTGACAAGATTGACTAAATTTTGAACCAAGCTTCAATTAACACATACTAAAAGCCGCCAACGAAGAAAAGTAACTTTTTACCATATGTCAAGTGAAAACTACCTCTACAAGATACAGGGGTCTATAAAATAGATTGGGCTCTCTTATATTGGTCAAACCAAGCGAAGCATTGGCACTTGCGTTAAAGACCACATAACTGATATAAAACACCAACGCTTTACTTAAGATTTGATAAACCTCAGATACTCTCTAAAGAAAATCGTTTCCCACATAGAAAGCTCTGCGGGGCTATTAAAATCAAAAAACATCCTAGTTTTAATAATAAAGATGGTTGGAATGTTAAAGCTTGGGGCCCAGTCATTCACTTGATTAATTCCAAGAAAAATCGAAATACAAAAAGACTCCATTATACTGTGAGCTCATTCTGCGTAAATAGTAACACCGACAATTCAGCATAGTTGGATTACTTTGAGATAACTTATACTTCAACCACCATTTTCCGTCTCCGCGTGACCATGAAACGTCGGGTTCAATGTAAATAATAAATAAATCGCGACATTTCAATGTTTGACAGTTGCGTAAACTCCCGACATTATCAAATAAACTATAATTGTATGAATATTAAACACTTCGAAATTCATTCCTGAAATTAAGTTTTTAACTTAGATGAGTGAACGCAATTAATCTTGTCTATCTATCTTGTTATTGAATATTTTTATTAGAAGACTAGCTGACCCATCCCGACTTCGCAGGGTAAAATTACGAAGAATGGGTATTGTAGGACTTATAAACCGATGACAACTCCCTACTGGGTCCAAGCTAATAATGCCTGTAAGCTTCGTGCAAGTGCAAACTCTAAAAGTGCAAGTCTAAAAAGATCTATCACAATTGGATGTACGCGAACGGTATAGCATACCGCACAAATAAAAAACAAACAACAATTAATTTTTATACATTACATTAATTAGCAAAAGGGGAATGTATTTTTAAAACACCGACATTTTGTAACGGTGATGCAAAAAATTTCCTTGCACAACGCCAATTTTAATCAAGAAAGTAAATGTAAAAATTCGTGTAGACCTTGGAGTGCTCCTCAAACTAATTGATAATGATACTGTTTATTCTCGTGGGAATTTACATTTAAGAGAAAAGATATGCATTCATATAAAATAGTAATAAAATAAAGTGTTAAGGTAAGTATGTAAATTGTTCTTATTTTAAATAGGATTGTTATATACATACACATACATAATAATATGTCCTCACGCGGTATATTCCTTAAGTCGTTACATGGTTACTTAATGGGTAGAAGGCGAATCTATTGCAGTCGTTAGGGTAATGTTTCATGGTGATGTATGGGGTGCAATCAAGACCAGTGACACTGCAATCGGGTTAAATAATTATATTTTTACGAAATTTACCCGTTTACAACCGGGAAGGATCAGCTAGTAATAAAATACGACAGTCAGATTTATTCTTTGTTTGATCACGTGAAAACGGCTGGATGCATTTGGCTATCATTCTGCACACAGGTAGAATACGGTAGAATATCGGGAGTAGAATACAGGCTTCTTTTTATCCCGCGTCTATGTGTGAATCGCGGGAACGGGAACAGTGTTTCACGCGAGCAGAACCTTGGACAACAGTTAAACGCGGTTGTGTCGTTAGGTGAGCATTTAGGCGTATTTTGATAACTGAATAATATATGTGAAGACAGCGTGTCGTGTGTGTCCTACACAAGCCTGCCAACTTACCGAAGCGGTTTCAAACCTGACCCCGTAGGCGAGGCCGCGATGGCGGGGTTATCCTTTCGAGGGTGCACCCGGGATGCCTGGCAATGGACACTTGGCGAGGACACCGTGTGCTTTTAGTCGGTTTGATTTCGACACACCTATCCCATCGTTGGCACCGATGGGGTGAATCCCGTGGGTTTTTTCACAACAAAAAGAAAAATGAGGCTCGGCCAAATTCACGAGATTGAATCGGAGGTAGATCGAACGTTGTTTTTTTTCGTTAAATTTTTTTTTTTGATAATTTTAGTCAAAAACGCTTAGCAAAAATTCCTTAAATTTGGTAAAAATCCTCGGTTTAGTCCTTTAGTCGTGGCAGTCGGGACAAACCTGTAAAGGTTTTTTGACAACTTTATACATATGTACACCACGATGATTCTTGTTTGTGAACATGTAAATAAATAAATAAAAAAATAACGTAAATTGCGCATTTATGCATCATGATATTACATCATCACAGGAAAAAAACATGTCTACATACACTTTCCCAAATCAAAAAGTACAATATAAATGACATCCACCTGCCAAAATTTCAACTTTGTAGCCTCTGCAATTTAGACTCTGCGTTGATGAATTACTCAGCCGGGGCAAGTAATTATGTATAGGTCTGTACAGATATTTTACATACGATTAGTTTTTCTTTGAACGAATGAATAATTAATAAGCATTGGATTAACAGGGCTGCCTAAGTATCACTTAGTATGTAAGCCTATTAAATATACTGCGATGTATTAAGTGCCGTAATAAGTGCAAATTAGTACCTATACCATACTTATGAGGTTCCGTGTAAGTCATTTTCTGTGATGTAATAACGATTACCTGTTTGATAAAGTGATTATTATTCTAATCACTTATTTTGAATAACCATAGTCATTATGATATATTCGAAGGTAGTTAAATATTAAACTCTTGACACAAATAGCATAATTATTATGCCGCTGCATACGTTGGGCCAACGTTAGCCAATATGCGCCACAGTATATTAATATTCTACTACACAGCGCTATGTAGACCCAAACTAATCAAAACTTGTAATATGGATTCTACAATGGGGATAAACATACTTAAATATATTTTTAATACACATCAACCAAATAGACATATTATTATAGTGGCCAATGTCAATTAAAATAGACATATTCACGCATACAAATAATTCCACTGAGCGAGAATCGAATCCGCGACCTTCGATGTAGTAGTCGAACTCTACTCCACAAAGATTGTATACTTAAACCATATTCAAAACATCGAACTCCGGTAATTTTCGTAAAGTTGTCATTGTAATATAAACGTTCTGTTGACAATCTCTCTGTGCATGAATATATGTATTTGAAAAGATATATGTATATATGTATGTTTATCTACAATCTAGAGCCTATAATACAACCTGGTTAAGCTTTGCTTTCTTTGAGTCTAAATAGCGCTATGTAGTATGTCCTAGAGTCTTAGAATATTTTGTAAAACTTGCTAGAACCAGCAGAATATGAGATCTGACATTATTAAGTCAACATCCCTTTTGTACCATATACTACAAAAATAGAACTTGAATGTTGGTGGATGTTGGACCAATGTGTACAGTCGCTTTACACTTTTCCCATGACGCATAAATTTTGTTAGTATGAAATTAGAACATTATATCAGCTTCATATCTAACCCAAATTGCTTTGACATTTAGTTGGCCTGTATACCAAGTGTGCCGTGGTCTTGTGACGTTTTTTGATGTATGAGGCTTTGTTACTTTTATTATTTTATTGAAAATAATCTCTTCAAATATTGTTGTTTGAATAAAAAATTTTTCTTTCAATACTAATGAGCTATCCATAAAAAATGTTTGGAAGTTTAAAGCTTAGCGTAACATTACTTATAGTAACAAATAGTTTGTCAATATAATTCAGGAGCCTATCAACCACAACCATGAAATTTCATCAAAATCGGTTCTACCACTTATAGGAGTTTAGTAGTGGCGCTAGTGATATATACTACTTACATACATAAATCAATATGACTTTTATCTACTATTGCGATTAATTAGGCACGTTTTTAACCACCGACCCAAAAACGATGGGGTGTTATAACTTTGATATGTCTATGTGTGTGTCTGTCTGTCTGTGGCCTCGTAGCTCCCGAACGGATAAACCGATTATGATTTTGTTTTTTTTTTGTTTGAACGGTGAATTAGTCGGAAGCAACAAGTATGTCGGAGGTTTCTTTTATTTTAAATTTTGTTTTTGTGTGTTAAGAGTTTTAAACGTGAGGACTGACCAAATTAATAGTCCTATTGTATGTAAATATGTGTAAAGATATGTAAAACTGTAATCGATTTATAATAGATAGATAGACATTGACTATAATATATTTGACTAGGTAATCAATAAGTGATTCATATTAAAATATATAGATTGTATTTTTTTGTCTTGTACATAAATACAAATACGGCTCTTTTCCATTGGGGTAGGCAGAGACATCTTATCAACTGCTACAATCCTATTAGGTGTACGCTTTTCTTTTCTTCTACTTTCATAATTGTGTTCATACAGCTTGCGGGTTGCGATAACTCTTCACCTGACTTTCCTTCACTGAGTATGATTATTAAGGGTATTTTTTTTACGTGCGGTAATCCCTTCGGATACCCCCCCGCCGGCCAGCGGGGGTGGTTATGTCGTGTATCGACTAAAACCGCACGGTGTCCTTCCCAAGTGTCCCTTGCCGGGCAGCCCGGGTAAGCCCTCGAAAGGATAACCACAGAAATATGAATATTAAGGGTATATTAATATTTCTGTTGTATAAGTGTAAGGGTATTATGTAATAAATGAATAATATATTTTTTACGGAATATTTCCAGCAAATATTAGTCTTTAGGCTAAGAATATATAATAGTACTGGTACTTTACGCCAAACAAAAAAAAACAATTTTAAACTCAGTCTTTGTTATGCTTCGTGTAACTGTAAGTACCAAATTATCTTTTTATTTGTCCAGTCCATAGTGCTTTGGATCAAGGCTGCCTCTCGCTCTTACTGCGTTCTCATAAAGAAGACCTTGGGAATTGGAACAATGAATGGCCCTTTTTATAACTCTCGCTGGATGCCTAATGGGAAAAACATGAATTTTGATGGTGCAATATTTACTTTCAGGTTTACTTTAGGATCAGTCGACTAGTTACGACGTTTAAGTATGCTTAACTTTTTCTTATTTTTATTTTGGTGTGAGTAAACGTTAATTTCAGTACCTAATGTGCGCTAGTGATACCAAGTCTACCAGTGGTCTTTTATAAATAAATAGCCACTCATATCTTGTAAAGTGACTTACACTTTCGAGCACAAATGAGAATTTGATGACGAAAGCACAAAAGTTTGTACTTTTATGCATAGCGTATCATCAGTTTACTGCATCGTCTTTTCTTTATGTCACGACGCTGTTGTGAAAATTTTCATTTATAAAGTGTTTTAACAAAATAAGTCAACAAGTCATAATACAATCACAATGTGACACTTGTGAGTGTCAATTGTGTGCGTCTATCGTAAATCTCAGATTTACAATGTAATGAATAGAGTCACGGAGAAAAGAAAATAAACTGGCAAGTAAACCTGTTTCTTGTAACAAATTGGACGCGTAGATGCAACTTTTGTCACATTAATTTGTTTCCATTATGTATTAGTGTACTATGGGATAATTATGTACATTTAATTTGATACATATTAAAACTATATAAACTTTACCTGAAAAACTGTGGACAAATCATTATCTACTAATTTGCTAGAAATATGAACGTAGAATGTAGAGCCAGGCTCATTGCAACACGACTCAAAGTTCTACCAGGGAAGTTCCACTCTCTAATTCAATATCAACTTTAACTAACAATATACTTCACTTCGAACGGCTTGTAAGAATATCAGAGACCATTTTTTTACTGTTCCTTTTTTTCTCCTCTACCTCCTTGCATAAGCAATGCGTCATTCAACCTCTGGTGTTGTAAGCCTTCATAGGCCACTGTCACCGATTCTTATGAGCTGGCCGTGTGCTTGCCTTGCTTGTTCTTTGTGTAGCTACCGTAGTATTGTAGAAACATCGAGTCATCAGCACGCGCTCACGAGCACAACGCCCCCTAACTCGCAAATCGCAATTGCATAAAAAAACACTCCGAGTCCGCGAATGACTCATGAATCATGATCATGAACTTTAAGTAAGTGATAGTGGCTACCCAATAATTTATTTTTAAACTGTTTACGAAAGATGATGTCGTGAAAATATATTGAGATGCAACCATTCTTTTTTTTTTTTTTTTTTTACGTGCGGAAATCCCTTCGGATACCCCCCCGCCGGCCAGCGGGGGTGGTTATGTCGTGTCTCGACTAAAACCGCACGGTGTCCTCCCAAGTGTCCGTTGTCGGGCACCCCGGGTAAACAAATACTTTGAAATTAAGCGGATTGAAGCGAGATTCTATCGTGGTTTATTTTATGTTATTTTAATATTTACACTTTTGCAACCGCCATGATTTCGGAAGAAAGTGGTCTCTCTCATGTCTTGCTGAAGAGCAACTCAAACCACAATATATCGTGATACAATACAATCCGTCGAAAGTGTTATTTAAATGTGATTCGCGGTAGCTTTCGACAGTATCGTATTAGAGTTAGAAAAATATAGTTTTCAAATTTTTTGCTCGACGAAAATCAAATCACACCAAGACCTTCGGGGCGCAGCCCGATCTCACTTGCTATCAGGTACAGTCAACGACAAAAGTGACTTAACAAATTCTAATTTATTAATCACTTTATCTCTTAAACCTCTCATAAAATAATAACAAACCATGAAATATATAAACTTTTCCTCTGGAGATTATAAAACTACATCCATAGTCCTTATAAGGTATTCATATTCCAATGTAAAAAACGTTTGTTAATATTATGTTATACCTATGTTATATACATATTCTATCGCTGCAATTGCACCGGAGAGTTGAAAAATATAGATATTTGTGCAAGTAAACGATGTGTATTATAATAAGTGACTATATTGCGATTATATCTCTATTATAGTCGCCAAGAATTGAAGCAGAAGTTCTGCGAAAAGAAATCGTATTGTGTAACCAACCACATCATTAGAATTTTACAAAAATACATAATTGTATTTGTCATGACAAATTCCTATTTTGTAACAAAGACTGTATATATTTTCTACTCACATGACCATTAGGTATGCAAAATTAAAAGTAATTTATGTGTGAACTGATTTTAGAATTCTTTGGACTTTCATACAGCTGAATACATTTTAGTATTATCTCCGACAGTATTAATCGTTCTATGATTCCACTAGAACTATTGACCCGGTCTTATAGTGTTATAGGTATTCAGCTTAACTATTAACTTTTAAGTATTCAGACAATATTTTAAATAATTCTCATGAAATATATTTACGAGTAAATAATAGCAAATTGCATATGAAACTTATTTTCATTTTCGTTCAGAGTCGTAGAATCGTATTTAGAACTAAGAACAGATTTCCTCAACATCAATTAAAGCAAAACTGTGAATCACGATCAACTGAAGCTAAACTGCGTTATTACATTTTACTGAATGAATTTCATTGAGTGCAACTTGAGAACCCTGTTTAATGCAATGAATTTTCAAATCAAGTCTAACACACATAAAAAACATTCACTAACATTTCGCACAATAAAACTGCACTATCAAATGTATCACTATAAATCATAAGTACGCAATGTCGGCACGATAAGATTTAGGTTTCTCTGCCTACGATTTCAGGTGTGCATATAATTAATTATATGCCACGTTTTAACGACCGTCAAATGAGGTGCATGCGCTTGCATATGTGATGGGCCGTTTACGTAATCGTGTAGTGATGTGGTTATTTTTGGTCGATATTGGAGAGTGCCTAATTTTTATTAACATAACTTAATAATATAAATCTATCAGTACTGAAAACCTAATACTGTGGAAACTTCACAAACAAACTCAAATATAATATAATAATATTTCTAAAGCAAAATCATATTTTATTATTGAAATGATAAATTTTCACTGAAAATTTTAGATGTTTGTTTGTTTGTTTTGTTCCAATTTATTATTATCCTTTCTCTTGTTTTCCAGTCTGATCCCACTATGTCCTTAATATCATCGCTCCATGTCTTTGTAGGCGTTCTTCTTTTCTTTGTCCAGTTCATGTTATCGCGCAGTATTAGACTGTGATGTTGAACACTTACATAGTATAAAATAACAAAGATTTATTATCTCTTTAAAAGGTTATCTTAGTTTAGTTGCAATTTAGCAGCGCAGTGCTTTGTGTGTATTCATTTACGCTAATCCTTAACTTACTGCTAAAGATGTTGAATTCTTCTTATCTTTCTAATCGTAGTAGGGAACCGTATTTTACAGCCAATATGAAAGTGGTTTTTGTTACAAGCATTGATTTATACCAGTGACAGCATACCATCAGGCGAGCTAGTAGTGCTAGTAGGAGAGATGTAGTAGTGTAAAAACCAAAAAATCTTCATAATACTTAATTTAAATTTAAATTTTATCGATAAAGTAAGCAACGAAAATACGGTACGCACTATATGATCATGATTTTAGTATTCGCATCCCTAGCTGATTCTTTGTGCCTATTCAAGTTTGTATGTACTCTGGCCTCAGTTGTGTCTACCTTAACTTTCTTATAAAAGATTGAAATAATAAAAATCAGTTGGCAAACAGTTAATATCGCCTAAATGTGTGTATTTTTCTAGTTTATTCCTATTCTATCGACTCTGAAGAAAAACCTTTGTTAAAATCTAGGGATACTGATAATATATGTAGAAAATGAAGACCTTATAACATGCACTTTGCCACGTAGCACCTCTTTACTTGAAATTGACAAAATCAATTTGCTGCTATTACTAATACCTATATTAATTACTGGTCGAGTTAATTGCATTGAGAGATGCGTAAATACCTTCAATAATTGATTAGTAATAACCAAACTTACCTGTTAGTCATTTATTGTTTACCAAAACTTTAGCTCAACATGTTTTTTTTATAGTATATATATTGTATAGTATATTTTTGTAATACTCATAAAACGCTTTAAATTTTTCCAAAAATTAAGTTTTTCCTTTTCCATGTTACGATGTAAATGTGTAAATCGAAATTATATTTATCTTGATTTATAATTACTGCCCAGATAAGGCAATACACCGATCACTTCCAGGTAACTAATTTAGAGGTTTTGCCAAACAACTAGAAGCCTTCGGCTATGATTGTAATTGAATATCGTCAATAGTTTTGTATGATAATTTAGTCATCCGGCAAGTTAAAATTGCATTTTCAACTTAGTGAACGTCAAAAAATATTTTTTCTTTCAGGTTAAGTCTTCAAGTCTTTTTATTATTTTTAAATAATATTATTATACTCACACCTTTCACCATTGACAGAGGTTTTACCTTCATTACTTAAACCAAACGGATCCCGGCCAAAGGTTAATTCGCTCGTGGATGGCGAAATACATGTTGGTTATTGTGCTTGGTATACAATAGGGTTATTCAGGACAAGGATTTTTAAACTAACTTCACGAACAAACACAATATGTTGAAGTTATTGTCAAGGGCAGATGTTGATGGTGTATGTAAGGCAATTTTTCGAAATTACACAAATAATGTTGTACGCATGTATTTTACACCCTCATACATAGATACAATTATAGATCCAATAATGTACAAACTCGTTTCAATATCTGTATAATACAATAATGCCATCAAATTAAAATACTTGCATAATTTAAGTTTTCTCTGTAGAGTATTTATTTGCGTGTTTATTTGACAATGACATTTTAATGAGTATTGTTATTTACATTTATTACTTATTGATAGGACTAACAAACGATCACTTCGAAAATTTTATTGAGACAAAATTATTCTTTGGAGTCTTTGTTCTAACGTCCTCCTTGATTTTATGTTTTTTCTTAAAATTGTATGTCCCGTTTTAGTAATTCGACCTTTTTGGTGTATCAAACGCATCTGTTTACAGGATATTCCATGTTTAACCAAATATTCAAAATATTTGCACATGCAATTGTAGTTGGGGTTTCAATAATTATTAACTTAGGACAGATTTATTTTCATTCAATGGAACGAATAAATTCAGTGCTGCTTTTTCGGGTTCCGTTGCCAAATGGCAAAAAACGGAACCCTTATAGATTCGTCATGTCTGTCTGTCTGTCTGTCCGTATGTAACAGCCATTTTTTTCCGAAACTATAAGAACTATGCTGTTGAAACTTGGTAAGTAGATGTATTCTGTGAACCGCATTAAGATTTTCACATAAAAATAGAAAAAAAAAACAATAAATTTTGGGGGCTCCCCATACTTAGAACTGAAACTCAATTTTTTTTTTCTTATCAAACCCATACGTGTCTATGGATAGGTCTTCAAAAATGATATTGTGGTTTCAAATATAATTTTTCTCTTAACTGAATAGTTTGCGCAAGAGACACTTCCAAAGTGGTAAAATGTGTCTAACCCCTGTAACTTCTAAACTAAGAGAGTGATTAAATTGATGACATTACCATGTAAACTTCGACTTCTTGAAAATTGGTTTGAACGAGATCTAGTAAGTAGTTTTTTTTAATACCTCATAAATCGTAAACAGCAATTTACCTTTCATTTAATCAACTTAACAATAAAATTTTAAAAAAAGCATTATTATGTTACTTGCTGCTACGGAACCCGTTCATGGGCGAGTCCGACTCGCACTTGGCCGCTTTTTTATTGATTGATTTATTTGATACATACCGTAATTTATGGAAGCCATGTTTACAAAGTTGTTTAACTTTTCCTTTCAATCTTGACGTTGAAGTTTTGCCAATAAAATCATAGGTGTGTGCAATGGCAATCGGGGTGCGAGGAATTATGCTCTATGGGCTACCTTACACCCCGGCGTCTTTAGACCCGAAACGCCGTTCGGTTTTAGTCTGTTCAAGCCCGACTTAACCGCCCCCGCTGGCCGGCGGGACGAAGGGTATTCCGCACGAAAAAAAAAACGACGTGTTGCACTCCGGGAGTGCCGGCAGAAGTGGAAACTTGAATATTAACGTTGTGCATTTTTGATATTTTGGAATGGTTAGGGAATAATTTTGCACGAATTGCTTTAATTATCAGTATAAAAGTACCTACTATCATTTATGTATGTTATATATATAACATACAATATTCATTTAACACTTCAGAACTATCACAATTATCCTTCCATCCATAATTTCAACGACTTTTTCACAATCATTATTACCAGAACCATCATCGCCAATATATTTACAAAGTGAGTACTTTGTAAATATAGAAATAGCGAAAGAAAATTAGTGAGTACTAATTTTCTTTCGCTATTTCTTCGTTACTTTTTTCATTAACAGATGCACTTTGTTTAATTTCCATTTAATATCAATAGATTTATAGCACAAAATATAATAAATATTACAAAAGTTATATGATGACAAAAGTGTTTCTTGGGCCTCGGTCGGAATCGATCTCAG
The DNA here is from genome assembly GCA_946251805.1 of Cybosia mesomella. NCBI lineage: Eukaryota > Metazoa > Arthropoda > Insecta > Lepidoptera > Erebidae > Cybosia > Cybosia mesomella. The sequence goes on from OX276406.1 coordinate 12,058,411, forward strand.
TCTTGACGAAGTCAACGACCACTCATTAGACGAACGCGCCACCAAGGTTATTAAGTACAGTGTGAAATTAGCGCTTCTATATTTGTTGTCTTACGATCAGGTCACGTGTTTTCTGACGCGAGTGTAACCTTTTTTACCCATTACAAAAAGTGCACAACGGCGCTAAAGAAGGTTTGAAGAAAAAAAATGGTGTGTGCAATGCATGCAACGGGTGTATAGATAGTGGATCAGAATTAATTTTAAAATAGATTTAGAATTAGCCACCTTTTTCCCTTTTGCCTCGCTTGCTCTTGCATATAAATTGGGGATTCACCTTGGTTTCAGATATAGAATGCAACCTTTTGCCCATTCATCTTAATTAAGTTGTGGTACGTTATGTTCATAACAAAGTTCCCGAGTAGATAAGTAAACGGTATTTGTCGGGCAGTCTGGTTGATAATCCACACCACATCTTTCCTTTATTAATAAAGTGTTAGCTTCCGTCTTATTCAAGTCTTTGGCTTCGGAAGTAGCTTAGTAGTAGACACCTGTTGAACCTTTGTTCCCTTCACTGCAAGACTCGAGGGTAACAGTGTGGACGGTTACTCCCGGATGTTCCCACGGCCCCCGCGAACGCATCCATGCCTAAATTTGATACATTTGCAACGTGCACTTTTATGGGTATGAATATTCTAGAGTTTTGTTTTGTGGAAATAAACTACTTAATTTTTACGGGTTTTGTTTTTTGAATTGTTTTAAATTTAAATTTGTCGATAGTTATTTGTCATCCTTGATCTTCGATTTCCCTATTCATTGATTCGACGATAGGTAAGTAGTAAATGAGACATAATGCCTAAGGCAATAGGGTCGCTTACTGTCATAATAGGATAGAGACAGAACATAAGACAATTTGAAAAAAAAATGGTTTGTATACATCACTGACAACGGTACCTACCCCTTTAGGGATACTTGGGCGTAAGTATATAAATCTTAATAAAACCGATATAAGTAAAACAATTGGCCACTAGCTAATAATATTTCCAATTTCATTATTTAACCTACAATTTTTTCCTTTACCGTTTATTCGATAACATGGTAAATAAATATAAATAAATAAATATTCTACCACATTCTACACAGCGCTTTCTAGACCCAAAGTAAGCATAGTTTAACTAGCTTGTGTTATGGGTTCCAGAATGCGGATAAACATACTTTACTTATATACTTTTTTTTTTTGTAATATAATACCTTTGTATTTCCCAGACACATGTGCAGGATTTGAATGCGTGTGATAGTAGGAAACTGCAGTATGGCCAATTGGCCATGTTTATATTACTTTCTATTGCAACAATTAATCTCGTGCAATACCATTTAACTGATATTCGCATGTCGCATGGCGCTTTAGACTATCACATTAGAAACGTTTCAAAAGTTTTTGTTGTCTTCTCCGGCTGTTACATTCACCTGTCTTAGGTTCTACTGCATATGAACCGAAGGCTGTTCTATCTACTTATCCTTGTCTTTAACATAACAATAATAAGGCAAAGAAAGAGACGAGAATTCTTCAATGCGCCTTTGTAGACTGAAACATGTGGCAGTGGCACTGTGGCACGCGCCGCGCCATTCGGTTTTCGAACGCAACCCTGTATGGACGTAATGCTCTGTCTAACAGTGCGATAATCGAGTGTTTTGACAACTCCAAAATTTTGGAACTTTATTTTAATATTTTTGGAGCAGTTTTAATCTACTGAAGTTTATTTATTGGACGTGTTGCAGAAGTGTTGATTGTGTTTTTAGTTAAGAAACGGTTTATGGACTGAATTTTGTAAATCTGTGAATGACTTCGGCTATGTTGACGTTTTCGTGATCAGTAGCGAAAGACGTATAACCTACATCCAGGGCGCGACGAAGACGCTACCAAGTGAAAGTTTTAAAACCTACAGTTTATATGCATGACTGCTGTTTTTGGACACCCGAAGCCATATAAGAAACATTCTGTTGTTCAAGTCGAAAATCTTTTGAGAGTTTTCTTTCTTAGTAAAGGAATAATTGAAAAACTTCCAGACGCTTATGGGAACACTCACAGCTGGGTGACCCGAAAAGTGTAATAAAAATAAGCGATTTACTGAAAGATTTATATCGTCTTTGAAGTTTTCTTAGGATGATTAATAGTGAGTGTCGTGAGGATGCGCTTCGAGAAGCGTGAATAGACAATTGCTGCGATTTATTTTTCTGGCTTTATGAGGGAGCGAAGGTCGTTACCGATTAGTAGCGAAGTGGCGTTGAAGAATGAGAAAGAAGGATCTGGGAAGTTAGCGGTGAACTCTGTTTTATGCGGTGTGGTGGATGAACTGTCTAACGGAAGGACTGGCAGACGGGGATCCTGGGTGCGTCACGCCGTCATGGGTGTGCTCAGATGGAAGGACCTGACAGGAGTTAGGACTAGTACACCGACTGAACAAAAAGAGGTTTGTATACTTAATATTGCGTGAATAATCCTTAAAACTATACAGTAAATTACCTCATTGATGATGATGTTTGTTATGACTCGTAAGATATTATTAAATTATAGTTAGATCATTGTGTTTGGCCATTACGGTCAAATAATAAATTATGTTCGTGAAGGGTTTGATAACGGCCACAAATATACAGTGTTGGGTACAATGGACTTATTGACTTTTAGTACATTTTAATTGGTAGGTGTGTATGTCACTGAACTCCTCTTAAACGGTTTAACCGATTTTCATGAAATGTTATGTGCACACATAGACCTGGATAGTTTAGATTTACAATTGGCCCTGGCAAGTGGCGCTACAATTTTTTCGTAATATATATGTATAATATATAGTATAGTATATAGTACATATATATATATATGTAATATATAACAATATGCAATCAAATGGGTTGTGCTGATTTCTAAAGCTTTTATCGCGCAAGTTTTGTCTCTGTGTTATAATTACGCTGCAAGCTTTTGAAATCGGCATACTTGTATAAATTTTAATTTTCGTTTTCGTACAACTGTTTAAAATAAAATTAAAGCTTGTTTTTGAAGTCAAAATTTATTTAGGTGGGTTGAGCACTTTTCATATGAGCACTTTTTTGAATGAAGAAAAATCATGAAACTTGCGTTTTCGCGGGATGCCTACGTCACTGCTCACGGGGACGCTTACATCTTTGTTCACACACAACAGTCTATCTTGTTTAGTTCCAGACCCCCACCGTCTCCATCTGTGGACCTTGGATATCATATATGATATACAAGGCTACAGCACCACATTGTTTCATCATCAACCTATGCTAGTCCACTGCTGGACATAGGTCTCCCCTAATGACCGCCATAGCGCCCTGTCTTCAGCTTGCCGCATCCAGCATCTGCCCGCATTCTTTCGCAGATCGTCATCCCACCTGGCCGTACCAAGACAAAAAAAGAACCCAAACTCTTTGGATTTGAGTGTATACTCGATAGATTAACTTGTTTAGCTTAGGAGTTCTTATGGCCACCCTTCTACTTTATCATCAGACTCTGATTACCATGTAACACCAGAGAGTTTGTCAAGACAAAACAAATGAGCCCAAACACGATAGGTTTATCTTGTTTAATTTAGAAGTTCCTATAGCCACCTTCCTACTCCATCATCAGACCAGTTCCGTGATACCATGTAAATGCATTGTCATCCAAACTAAAAGTGTATGCAAAATTTAATTTCAATAGGTTTAGGATAACTGCTTCAAAATTCAGTTGCAAGATTAGACCTAAACTAACATACTTATGTACATAGCAAGTTAAAAAAAGTTTGTAAAAACCGCCCGATATATCGTTTTTCCCGGTCGGAATGACTACCTTATCTTGGGTAGTGCAATAAAACAAAATGAACTGTAGTCAATGGGGGAGGCCTATGTTCAGCAGTGGACTTCCTACGACTGATATGATGATGATGATGATGAACTGTAGTGTTTTTGATTATATGAAATTAAACGTACCTACTTAACTAACGGCTGGGTTAGTTATTAAAAAAATATATTGTTATAAGATCATGTTATTCATAACTTGTATGTATTCCGTTCATCAATTATGGATAGGTAGTTCTGTCTTATCTTCCAGAATGATTACATTCGTCTGAATGGACGAGAAGTCTACTATGTTACAATATAAGAAATGTGGGCAATTCTCTCCAAGGGATACCTCATTTGCTCGTATACCCTACAGAGACTGCTGTAATGCTACTGAGATAGTTATTACAGATATAACTACTGATATATTTATTTACTTCTTACTGTTACCCGCGGCTCACCCGCATGGTTTTCTGATCTCGTTCCCACAACCCATGGGAACCTAATGCAAGGATAATAGTAACCTATGTGTTGTTCCAGACTATATAGTCTATTCCTGTACCAAATTTCAGCCCGATCCGTTCAGTCGTTTGAGCGTGATTGATTAACAAACATCGAAACACCTTAACAAACTTTCACATTTATAATAATAGTAGGATATACTTTATTGTAGACCAGGTAAATAATTATTACTTCAAATCATAGAGACTACGGAAGCAGTACAATAAGGCCGTCCCTTATCGGTTGAAGCGATTTCTACTACACTTAAAAAAAAGGCATCCTTTGGATGGTAACATGTTGGTAGGATTAAGCGGTAGTTGTTTAACGTACTTATTAAAATACATTATTTAAATATAAGTCAATACAATGTTTTGAAATTTTATTGTACAATAATACAAACATAAATATAATAGTTTTGATGGATCTTGTTACTTAATCACGCCAGAACGGCTGAACCGATCTGGATGTAATCGACACAATAATAAGTACACATAGGCTTTCTATTCCGGGCATAGGAGGCAGTGAGTGGCGGTAACAGAAGCAGTATTTCACGCAGGCAACAGTTTTTATAATATATTTTATGTATCCTCAAACGGCATTCATTACCGCGAATGTTTGACACTTGACCGAGATTGATAAGTAAATAGGTACCGCTAATGTGCAATTCTATGAAATTTATAAGTACTATTCTATACTATAATATGTCTGTGTAAATTAGTATTAAATGGGCTTTTCTTTTGAAAAACATGATCTAACATTTGTGAAAAAGTTAGGAAGAAGGATCGGTGATTCGAAGCAATCATTTAATAATCCAATAATCATAGATAAGTTATCAAATATATTAGTCTTATCTCTATATATGTAGTAAGAACGTGTATGATGTCCCACCGAGATCTTCGGGGTCAAAACCAACCTCACATGCAATTCTCACCTGCTACTAATTGACGGATGAGGCTCTGGCGCTGGTTTCCTCTTTGGATAGGTGACCAGACGACAGTCGCTACCGTATAAGCCCAGATAAATCAAATAAAAGAAAGAGAAAGAGACCAATTGCCAGAGGAGAGTGAACCTCGGACTCCAAAGCGCAAGCTTTGGAGGCAATTAGGATTGGTGCTCCGGCGAAGAGAGACTGTTAGTAGCTATGACCGCCATATAAGAGGTTATCGTAGTTTATAACATAACATAACATAAACTCACGCCTATATCCCCGAAGGGGTAGGCAGAGGTGCTAGCACCCACATTTCGCCAGTTTATGTTTAGGTCCCAATGTAATATGTGGCGAGCCTATTGCCATTAACTGGGCACTTATAAACCTGCGATAAATACACACATAACTCCGAAAAGCATCGAAAAGTCATTGGTGTGTGCCATGGTAAAACCTGGGATATTGGTAATGAACTGCTGAGACGAGGTCTCAGCAGTCCATTACCCATATCACTAGGCTACCGCGGTAGTTTTATATTAACATAATAAGTCTTGGTATATATGTAATACACCGATTATCCTCCCGGTATTAGGTATATGTATTTCCATTGAATGCATACACAAACGTATGATTAATCCATAATGTAAAAATTAAATAAACACACACAAACAAAAGAATTACGGACAACTTTTCCTCAAGTATATCGAAGTTTCCTAGACAGTAAATATGACGCTAATGGTTTTTTCATTAACATTGGACACATACAACTCCAATAATTCACGAATCATGACTCACACATTATGTAAATAGGTGACGAATTGTGAAAACTTGACTAGGCTGGATACGAGACGGCTGTTGCGAAATTACGAACCAAAAAATGTCCGTTAGTGTCATCTTGTTGTTGGATGAATAACGGTACCCACTATCGTTGCGCAACCATAGTGTACCAGGTCATTGTGTTAGGTTAGTAAAACTTCGTTTGTTTATTGTGATTTTTATTTGATTGATTTTTTTTTGTTTAAAGATAAAACTTAAAGGTTTTGCGAAGTATTGTTAACAATGGTGTAATGTTTAATACTCCGTTCTATTTAAAGTTTGTACAGTCGGAGATAAAAGTAGCTCAACATAATAAAATTTGTAATTTAGGTAAACCCTTTTATAGTAATATCATAAATGCGACAGTAAGTCTTTCTGTATTCTACCTTATTAGCCGCTGAACCAATTTTTGGAAATTATGATCTGAAGTCTTCTTTAGGTCATGATTTAAAAAATTTGTTCTTACATGTATTGTTTTTTATAAATATCTGTTAATTACAGTATATTTATATACCTATATTTTACAGACATTTCTTGAAATATGTGCATTTTAGTAGTTATTTTAATATGATACCCAGTCGAACAGAGTGGGGTTGGGAGTACGAGAGCCAGAAAGGGACCAGGATATACTTAAGTCCTTTCTAAAACAAGACGAAAATGATAAATATCGAGTGCACGCGATGAATTTAGAAATCCAAAATGAATGGTTGACAATGGGAGAGTTCTGCATACCGATGGCCTTAAAATGGCGCACCTTGATCTATGACTGGTCGCCGACCCTGTTAAAATTCTATCTTAACGCCTTTCAGATGACCCTCCCAGACCAGAGTAATCTGGTGAGGTGGGGGAAGGCCACAGAAAAACAATGTTATACTTGTGGTGAGGCAATAGGGACGGCTAGACATATATTAGTAGGATGTAGGGTGCTTCTCGACAGAGGCCAATACTCACGCCGCCACGATAAGGTGCTTATCATCATACGTGAAGCAATGAGTCTGGCAGTAGCTAGAGCCCAAAAAGGATTGACTACTAACAGACGTCATATCAACTTTGTGTCTGAAGGTTCATCCATAACATCCAGGAACAAACCTTATTCAATCTTAGATACTGCCCCAGATTGGACTCTCCTAATCGACACGTATGAAAAGCACTATAAAATTCCGGAGGATGTTGGGGTTTCGTCATCTAGACCTGACCTTTATTCTAAGAGGTTAAAATATGTGGTTCTTGTGGAACTTACTGTACCGTGGGAAACAAATATACCGAAGGACCACACAATAAAGAAAAAATAAATACTATGATCTCACAAACGAATTAATCAAAAACGGTTACATTGTTAATTTGTATGCAGTGGAAGTGGGAGCCAGAGGGATACCAGCATAATCTCTCTATAACCTACTTAAAGATCTAGGCCTATCGAGAGCTACAATAAGCTCATTACTAGGACGAATGTCTAAAGCGGCACTAGTAGGTTCGTATCAAATTTGGTTAGGCAGGGAGGGGAACTTGGGTAGTGAAGGTGAGTGTTTATGTACATCAACAAAAGGGGCCCCTTCTAAACCCACATTTTGGCGCAAGTCCCAGGCACTGTCCCGAGTTCCCAACTCAGCAACGCGGTGGACCCGCACGGAGAATTCATGGATTGCTAAGAATATCGGTCTCATTTAGTTTAAAGTTTTAATTCCGTGTTTTTTTACAATCTTCTTACAAGTAAATTAATAAATAAACCGTAATCACAAAACTGCCACTCGCACCGCCATAAAATATTTTTCAACTCAAACCTACGCCAACAGTTCTTAGAGATTCAGGACTCAAGATATTGAGCAACGACTGCCGTACCCAGATCTTTTAATTCAGCATACTGACTTTAATAAATCATTTATATTATTATTATTATTAAATATCCTTTGGATCATAATAAAGCGAGTTGTAAACAAACATCGGGTACAGCTCATTAGCCAGCACCAGTTTATGTATAATTTACCCTCAATACAATAGTTAATTGTGTTACTTTAATAATGCATCATACCTTTGGATTATAATAACAATTAATTTGATAACCTTATAGAAATACATCCATACACACTAACACGTGATTTTCGCATAAGTATGTATATGTTCACACAATTATATACATTACTGTTCAGGATATAGCAATCATGTAGTTTCAATTGTACAAGTTTTGTTTAGATGTACTATAAGAAGATGGATTAGTTTTAGTTATAATTTATTAAATTAAATTTTCTAATGCATTTTTTGTTACTTTTAAAGCGTGCATCCACTGTACTTAAACTGTATAATCTACCTTTGAATTTTATAAAAGCAATTATGCTACTGCAATAACATGGGTACAAAAGAAACAAACATAACCCATATTAGCAAATTCTCCAACAATAATAATGGGCATTAACTATATATTTTTTAATATTTTTACTTTTTATTTATGTCACAAAATATTCCAATAACACTGACAACACACACAATTACAGGACCCTTAAAACTATCCGAATACAAATATCAAAGCCGTTTTAGGTTTATTTCTATGGCTATCTATTCCGAAGCCTCTAATCCTGATCCTGATCCACAGATTGGCCACAAAATGTAACCCGATAATAGAAGAATTTATTATTAACGTGCGTATGGCCTAGGAGTCCCCAGCTCGCATGCCAGGTGCTATTTTCACCATGTTGACTCAAACTGGCTTTCAACAACAAGTTATTGAGTGTTGTTCTTTATTGCTTGAAAATGTCATCATCATATCCTATTGCTGGAAAATGTCATCATCATAATCTTATTGCTGGAAAATGTCAAATAGGCTACCTTATGATTGAAGGAAAATGGGGTAAATTGTATCTTGATGACAAAAGATACATAATAAGTAGGATATTTTCTTATCTATCTTTTATAGGTTTACATTTCTAGTTTACTGATATACAGTACGATCAGATACAAACAGTATTATGAACTGACTTGATTAAATCATAATTTTCCAAGAATCTTGTAACAATGTATGTCCTGTATTTTTCGGGTCAGACGTATAAACACCTAATAAACGAATAAGAAAAGTAAATATTGCTCAAAACACACCAACAATAGATAACACTCATCACGACATCCTTAGCAATACGTCTATGAATCATATTCATAATACTGTAAAAATAACTTAAAGTGATACTTCGCATCCGCCTGAAATATTAATGACTGGAAAATTCTCGCTACCAAAATGACAGTTGAAGCCATCGGTTAGGTTAGGCTAAATTTCAAAATCACCTTAAAATTGCTCGAATTTGAATGTCGATTTCTCAAAAGCTAACGCAGTCAACGTCGGCTTGGACAAATAAATCTTTTGAAATACACTGTCAAAAGACACTTTGTCCAAGTTTTATAAAAGATTAATACTTTGAATTGTAATTACTTCTTATAATTTACTTGATTCAAGATCGAAAGATATCGGACGACGATAGTAAGCCGTAAGCTTTATTTACTGGCAGTTATTTCATTATATTGAACATAATAAACACACCGGACATATTATTACTAAACTTCTTGGAAAATGCTATACTAATGCTAACAATTCTTTTGCTCTATTTATGATACTAAGGAAACTGTTAAGATTTATCTAAAATATTTATGAAAATGTAGTGCAGTGATTAAATATTCAATTTCAGCTATCTTATTTTGGTAGATATACAATAAGGATTTTTTAAATCATCTCATGAGGTCATTTCATTAGCATGATTTACTTGTTACTTTATATTGTTATGTAGTCCTATTTAAAATCATAGTAAATTTTTTAATATCGTGTTATGCGTTATTAAACAATTACAGCTACATTATCATTATCACAGCTTTTTCCCAATTTCGAAAACAGGGCAACCAAACTTGTTCATCTAATGTTATTACCGTGTTTAAAACCATTCGAAAGTTAAATTACTTTTGTATTTAAATATCATACAGATTCCTGTAGATCAAAGTATCGTGACACTCACGACGCCATCAGTACGAAATAGGTCACAACTCGGAACTCTATTCGTTTCTTTGCTCGATGAGTAGCGAAAATCAAGCCTGACTTTATGTGCATACTTAGTCGGATACGTTTATCTCACTCCAATTACTCTCGCGTAGAATTTTACTTGCTCATAGGATATTATTAGGGCCGGCACGTACGCACTTCTTCTCATATAAATAAAAAAGGTTCTAATTAAAGAAATACATTTTACTTCGTGAAATTAATACGTATTGCCCATTTTATTGTCCGTGTGGTGCTTAAGATGTAAAATTACATTCGTAAACCAGTTACTCGTGTCCTTATCTTCTTCAATTAGCTGATGATAATTTTGTAATTATGGTCAAGCAATAACTAAAAAATAATTTACTTTTAGTAATTAATTTGATTTTTAAGAGTGATAGGTGTTTTAGTTCTATTTTTATAATAGCATTTGTTTGAACTACATCAATTTAGTTAGTTATACCGATATCGTAGTATGAATTCTATATTCACTAGCAAGTATGTAGATATTTTATTTATAGAAAATCAATATGTGGAGGAATACATTTTTGTGGCATTCTCTATCGAAATATGGCCAAAAGAATTTATATTTTCATTCTTACACAATTCCCATACCATGAACACACAAATTCAAAACTAGTTGAAATTTGAATGAATTCGTTTAAAATCTATATTACGGGTATTTCATCTGTGGAAAAATATTACCTTATCGATAAAATCATTTATAGATAAAAATATAGTATAGTTAAGACAAAGATGAACATATAAATACCATGCCGTGGGAACACACACTACAATTTTTTTTCATATCACGCATATTTTTGTATAAGCAGCTATCTTAACTAACGGTCGACCACGATTTTATTCTCACCTCAATCAAACTTTACTTTGACACAATATTATGTTTCTTCCAACTTTACCTACATATATTACCTTTATAGTGTCTTTGATGTGTTCTTTTAACATATTATCCTCACTCGCTTAGCCTGTCAACCCTCAACATATACCCAGCTGTGACGAGTGACACATCCATATGAGATTGTATTAGCAAAAGCCGGCTTTCGTCCTGAAAGCCGTTGGCGCGCTCTTCTGAGATTAGGCTTGCATAATATAAAGTGTCCTTTATTAGTTACCCTGACTTTTATAGTGCATTCGTTCCAACACCACAATATTATGTTCCGAAAATATTGTTATTTATTCCTGCTTTCCTGGTACAAAATTATGGGAGGATTATTTTGTATGCGATTCGTCTGTTCCTAAGGGAAGCAATCATGGTGAAATATGTTGAAAATATCTCAGACTTGCTATTGGTTTTCCTTTATTTATTTTTACGTTTTATATAACTTTCTAAGGCTGGACAGTAGTTTTATGCAACTTAACAAGGTTCTCACGTTTTACTTAGAGAAAATCATCATTCATTAAAAATTATAACGCAGTTTAGGGTTAATTGGTGGTTGGTGAAATTCGTTCTAAAGAATTATAAAATTAATTAAATTTAAATAATTATTTTTTGTAATAAATATTAGCATTCGATTTTATTGTTTACGTGCCCCGTCAGGGGTTCAAAAAAATTTACCTGTGTACATTTTATATGAACTTTATCACACGTCCGGGCCCAGGCCGGCGACGGCGCGCGGTGCTTCAGTATCTGTCTTATCTTTATTGCATTAAGTAATGGATTCAGATGAACTAACAGACGAAAAATGATTTTACCGTAGTGCTCAAAAATAATATTATAGGGAATATAATGTTCTACGTAATATTACGCAATAGCAATAATACTTCTTATGTACGATAATATTGTATTTTATTACAATAATTAAATGCTACTTTATTGCCAACTCGATAATATACGTCCATTACAAGATTTATTACTCCAGTGTAACACAAAGGAACAATATGTGAATTATATCTTGGTAGCGCTCCAGGGCAGTTAGGGGCACTCTCACATTTTCGGTGTGTTCACCACAAATGCCTTTGAATGCTTGCCATTATTACTTGCGACACTGCATTATGACAACTGCGGTTTGGAAAATAGGTCAAACTGTTTTAATTTTAAAATTCGAAGGTTTTTCGGCATATTTGATGAAAAAAAAAACGTAAATTCCAAACCCTCATTGTACAAATATCGGATTGTACAAATAAGGGATCAACTCAAAACCCATTATATAATAGGTACTTGAAGAGTAATTACACGAATATTCAGGAAACGAAGTCCTCTGATCCGTTTTGTTACGTCATGCCCCCCACCATAAGTTATCGATATGGTGAAGATAGATGTCTTGTTCCATTATCGGTAAAAGTTGCGAATTGATGGTGGTCTGTAGGTACATACCTGAACAAATCCGTAGTCTTTGAAAATTTTGGCAGATAGTACCCGAGGTGATTTTTCAATGACGTTTTCTTCCTCGTAGCTCCAAATATCCGTTGCCTTTTAATAATAGTATTTCAAAACTATACTTATCAGATTTGTATTTGCGAACTAAGTTATCAGTAATATTTAAGTAGTTATCTATTTAGATATGTATTATGTAAATATTAACCTTTCAAACACTAGCTTTCGCATTTCAGTAGCAGTCGTTTTCTAATAAAAAATTCGGGGATCTGACTAATTTATTTGTATAAAAATCTTATAGGTTATAAGACTACGCCACGACGTGTTTACAACCCCTCCATGCCTCGGAGAGCTTTCGGTCCTTGTTGACATACGAACCTCTGTGACATTCGTTACGGGTAGTTGGAGCTCCTAACCTGTTCTTATTATAGAACTTCGCGATAGCCAGTGGATTGTGGAGGTCAGATGTCAGTCGCTCCATGGAAAGTATCAATGTTGGGTTATGAAGTATGGAATTCGAAATCGACTGAATTGGGAAAAGGCTTGATGGATAAAACGCAACCTTATTTGTGTGTTGTTTCTCTTCTCAGCTAAAAGCAGTGGAACCGATAGGAGCCAACCAAATTTATCACAATATACTCAAGGAATTACACTGAGAAAAATGTGAGAATCCAGTTTATTTGAAGCATGTTTTTACTGGTGAAATCCATCTAAATCGCCACGACGACATGCTTCCAACGCGATTTTATTCGCATGTACGTGCGTTTTCATTCGCTTCAAGCGTTAAATCGCGATATCGTAGCGTTTTCGAAAGCGATCCATCGAACCACGACTGAATAATTTAATTGATACATATATTGCGTGAGGACGGAAATGTCCCACATGCATGTTTAGTTTAAATGTTTATTAGTATACAATGTTTGCGATATTTAAGACACGGGTATGCGGGATGTAGGTAACAATAAATTTATTTTGTATCGATGAGTTTTGTTTATTTTAGGACTAGGTTGTGCTAAATTGTTGTGAAACGAACGTAAGATTAGAAACATTTTCAGGTTGCAACAATCTGTACTATTTGAATAAATAAATATATTCTACGAATTATTACGCAACGCTATCTAAACCCAAAGTAAGAATATGTGTTCTAGAATGTGTAAATATGTACATATATATACGAACATCAAGCCAATACAAATCTAACTAGTCAAATCGCTTTACCGCTATGGCGCTATGGCGGTTTACCACATAACATCGGAATTTGAAAATACCTTTGACATTTTTTCCCGTGCTCGCGCGAATTGTGTCTTGTTATTCAGTTTCGGACCGAATCTACTATTTGGAGTGAATATCAAACTCAGTAATACATACATATTTTTTTATGTGATAAACGTGACCTTAAACCCTTAAAAGAAAAGTTAAGAAACAAATAAGTAGACGTTGGGTCGCGACCGCTAAGCGTTGCGTAATGTGACCGAATCCTTAGTTGGCACATTGACAACTATTTCACGGCATTTGTGCTGTGTTGTCAACCCGGTCAGTGGCTTATTCTCCTTCATTTTAACTTTATAACTAGGAAGAAATGTTTTACTTGAACATAACTATTGGTGAACTGGTGAATGGAGCAGCATTTAATTATGACAGCTTCCTAGAAAATGTTATGTAGCTTGAGATGAATTATGTTTCCTCATCAAATTGGTCTACGTCCGATTGTTTTTATTATATTACCTAATAATCTGGTTTATATTATTTTTAAACAGATGTTGTTCATAGGATGTATAGATCTTCTGCTGATTGACTCACGAGCACACACTTTTCAATTGGGGTGGGGATGTCCGACGGCAGTCGATGCCGTAAAAGCCGGGATAAGCTAAATCAAGAGAAAGAGTCAGAGTGTGGCGTGTGGATCCCGATTTACGCTTATGGAAGTTATTCGTTACTGCTACAATGACTGATAGATTTAAGAGGTTTATTAACATATCGTGACAACATATTAACAAGTTGAATTCCTGAGACGAGCTCAGCCGAATACAAGGGATTTTCGATTTTGCGTTTTTTTTTTTTGCGATTTTTTGCGATTTTTTCTTTATCTTGCAATGGTTCACCCCAGCACGAATCTATTACCGAAAACAACAACTCGATAGCTCATCTCCTTCATACCCAAAACCGTGACAGAAAATTGGCAACGACGACGTCGACGACAACTCGATAGCAATAGGGCTTTTCTAAAGAAAATCCCTAAAAATACTTGAAATAAATGAATCTAGAAGAATTTAAAAAGAGTTTCTTACTAAATTTACAGGAACTTAAAAATAATGAACCACATTGCGTGTGCACAGAATAAAAAAACATTACGTGTCTTATTATTGTGTTATTTTAGTCTTGTGTACGTATGTGTATGTGTAAAAAAATGTAAGTAATTTGAACGTCTGGAAGTGGTAAAATTTTAATTGATAAATTCTATGAGAGACATAATGACATAGGTATCCGTACATTTACATTTATCAAGGTGAAAATGTGTTACATATTATATTCTCCAAAGATCCAGCCGATATCAATTTAATCAGAGTAACATTGTTTGATAAAATAAGCGATTGATATCTACGTGTAGTACATAGATCCCTTTAAGCATATTTTTTAAATAAGGCAGGCAGAAGACAAATATTTGTGATCTGATAAGATATACCTACATGGACTTAATCCAAGGTTAGCACGTAAGGTTACATCGAGGGTATAATCTACTGTTACATAGATTGAGCATAAGATATGTAAATGTATAGGTACATGTAATGTAGGAAGAAAAGCATTGAGAGGGAACTATAGCAAAATTAGATACCACTTGGGTCGCAAGTCCCAGGCACTGTCCCGAGTTCCCAACTCAGCAACGCGATGGACCCGGCACCCGCACGGAGAATCCATGGATTGCTAAGATTACGGTCTCTACAATGCTCGCTGAGGGCGAGCATTGTAGCATAGTATCTGTATATGGTGTATGGTATTTGTATGATGGTTTCGTCAGATGCTTTTTTACACCACGCTTCAAAGACGCGGGAAGACGGAACACGTAATCCAAATGACTATTGTTTAATAATACGTAATGTTACTTGGAACACTAAAAATCCGTAGAAATATTTTATAATGTTGACACAGTAGGATACATACATTAGTTTCCCGGCATATTAAGTTCTGAATTTCTTTTAGAAATGTGTCACGACAAATCTCTAAAGAAATTGCCTTATTTTTTTTTCGTGCGGAAATCCCTTCCGATACCCCCCCGCCGGCCAGATGGGTCATTTTGCACGCAATGTAAATAATCAGGTCAGGTTAGATATCTACGCACAGAAAACTCAGTTCCTCTAAGATTCACGCTGATACGTCTTATTTTACCCGTATTGCACCTCTTTCTGCACTTTTCTAGTACATACTTTATATTTTAAGTTTTAAGCTTCTCTGGCCTATGGTAGCCATATAATATTAAGAATATATATTCTGACCTCAATAAAACACGTATATAGTATAGTAACATTTTACAAGGTAGTGTCTTGCTAAGAAATCACTTTCAAAAGAAAAGTGAAGAATTTTGGCAACCCACATGTGGTCAGTCATCCGTGCCCTTAATCTAAGGAGGTGAATGCACGCGCGTAAATGGAATATAAACTCTTCGATAACATTGACAGTAAGATGATAAATGGTTGGAACTTGACGACACAGTTTTACGAGTTATAAATCAAAATGTTCGCCCTTCCGAGAGTATTTATGTGTTATTGTTAACAAACGTGTTTTTTATTTTAGTGTGTAAGGTTGAAAATATCGAGACAGACTTAGGTGTTTTTTTAATTTTTTTTGTAGTTTGTTTTTAATAATTAATATGGATATTTGCAGTGACATATTCTTTATATGTAGGCGTTATTAATTAGTTTGGATATGCATTGAAGTAACTACAACTATTTGAATATATTTAAAAACATTAAAGTAGTTTATTCGGAGCTAGAAAGTAATACTGGTAATAGAAAATGATAAAAAAGGCATATGAGTATGAATGAGCACCTCTATTCCTCATTATAATCACATAAATCAAGTATCAGACGATTAAAATCCGTTACATGTAACATACCTACTCGCAATTCCATACATATCAGCTAAATGGACCATGTAGCGTATAACGCACTACAAACTGTTCAGTTAGCCTGCAAGCATTTATTGGTCGTCACGATTTTCGTGATGAGGCCCATGTAGACGGAATCAGTATTGAGTGTGCTTTGTTATAACTGTATTTGTACACGTGTGTCCTGGTCTTTATGTGAATTCTGTTCACAGTTTTTGTGTATGAACATACTAGATTGTCTTAGTGAGTATTCATTTATAGGTATGCGCATTGATCTTTGTAATGTCAACATCGTAACCACACACAAATGTAATTACTCGTTACGCAGAGTCTTAACCGCTAGAACTACGAACTTGAAATGTTGGTAGTTGCTGGAGGCCCTTATATTGTAAGCGTCCACTAAGAAAGGGTTATTGGTAACCTCGCCTCTAAGGGAAACAAATAAAATAGTGGGGTAAAGTTTCCAAAAAATCTCGTTTCCAAAATAGGGGAATTTTCAATGTAAGAATCTCCTTGGCGATCTCAGTTTTGAATTACAGTAGAAAACGATGAAATGAGTGGCAGTAAAACCAATTGCAAAATGTTCTCAGCACTCTAATAGTCTCGGTCAACTTGCCAAGCATTCTTATCCGAAATGTTCTTGAAACTTTAAACGAAAAGCAATACAGCTTTCGCTGAATTTTCCTCCTTTGTACTGTCACAAAGCAATGTTTTGCGATGGCATTTTACCCACCTTTTATGTTCTTGATTGTTCGAAAGTATTGACAGCGTTCAGTCGGCAACGTCTCTTTTTCAATTAATTAATTTGTTAAAGAGCATTAACGGTATATTAAACAAAGTGTCAAAAATGTAACCTTTAAAGTGTTTTATTGAGAGTCCAAAATCTATACTCTATACCAATATTACTAGGTCTGCAAGGCGAATCGCTGCTTGCAATGTTGAGCTGAGTGAGAAAATTTTGAACAGTGATCATTCCTCCGTGGCAAGTCCAATTTTGAAAATTCTTTTTGAAAGTCACAACTCTGGACATGCTTTCTGAGCCTGTAAAGTTTGGTCACAGTGTCTCGAGCGGTTATGATGTAATTCCATCTGGAATTTTTTTAACGGTGATCATTCCTTATTAGCATTAATTTTTTCAACATATATCCATAAACCTTCCTCTGCTTGACCTCTTTAATCATGCCAAATTTGGTTCTGATTGGGTTAGTAGTTTAGGAGGAGACCTGTGACAAAGAAAATCCTGAAGTCTGGTATGAGGAGCTTTCACTCGACTTCGTCTCACTAAGCTCAATAAGAATAGAGGCCGAATTTTTTGAATTTTTTTATACGTTTGGGGTAATTTTCGCAACCACATCACTATTAAAAAAATCTTGCACTATTTGAAAGTTACATGTGTAAATTATGATGGGTTGAGTTAAAAAACCTCATATAAACCGAAGCGAAGCGAGGGCGGGTTGCCAATATAGAAAAAGAAACAAACAGCCATATACTAGGCGAAATTAGTAAGAAATTATGCGAAGGACCCCGGCTAGAAAGAACGGTACTCGTACTCACCCTGGGTAGTTTTATTCGACATTAAAATTTAGCCTAGTCTGGATTTGAAATTACTGGTGACCATCTTACTGGATTATTACGATCCGATCGATCTTACGATTGCGAAAAACCCTCCATAGTAATCCAATTTCGGTTTGATTGCGTTCAGGGGTCAGCAAGTGCATAGCCGGGCAAGGGGATTGTGGTCGCAGCACTAATGGGACCGGTGGGTGTCACGCGGTGCTGCGACGATAATCCTCTTCTGATGAGGCCGTCAAGCTGAGTGCCACCATTGTTAACATGGTACGTGTATGTAAGGGTGACCCTCTTTCCTGAGACTTTACCTTAAGCTTACTATCAGGCGAGGTGAAGTCAAATTGACGTGTCCTAAATATATATAAAAAAAAAAAAAAAAAAAATATGTAGTTCAAAAAAATCCGTTTCCGCAGGGGGAACGCACAGGTAGATTTCGTGAAGCAATTAATATTATTTTATATAGAGAACTACGGACGGTCTTTAAACAATATTTCGTGAAGTTCCCCCTGCCAAGCGCATTTTTAACATGTTTAATTTTTTTTTCTCGAAAACGGTAACTTTTAGCGAAAAAAATTTCAGGCATTTATTTTAGACTTAAAAATGGCCTATCGATAAAAAATGTTTCCGTCGACAAGAATGTTACCGGTTAGAAGTTATGATTTTTTTCCCGAAAAATTTTGGTATTTCCCCCCTCCACTTTTAGTTAAAGGTTTAATCTTATAGGTTTATAATTAAAAGTTGTTGGTATTCATGTATACTATGGGATAAAATTAGAACGGTTCGAATATCTTTCATGGAACGTGAAATTTTGAGGAAATACTGATTTCACAAAAAGTGAGGCCCTACCGTCCCCTTAGGCCGGATTCCACCCGTTCACGAACTTAAACTAAGTTTACACCCAAGCAATTTTTGACCGCAGTTTGAAAGCGATCGGGGCAAAAATACGACCGTGAGAGTGCCGCAAATTTTGAGAAGTGGAACCATACATACATATATATATAAATATAAACTTTTTGACCAGTGGTCATTTCGGACTCAGGGGGTCATAACTAGACCTCCTATGAAGAAATTTTTTTAAAATTCGACAGTAGTCAAGAAACCAATAGGTAGATCGATTTCATCGAAATCTACCTAAAAAAAGGGTGTGTGTACTTATTTACGTACGCACGTAAGGAGTTAGACTTATTGAAAGCAACATTTAGGAAACTTGGATTAAATATATTATGACTTGTTACTTCTTTGTAAATACGTTCGGCTCTTTTGATAGTACTTTTCTAAAAATAAAACAATGGTAGAATGTCATCGATGTCAGTTTCGGTCATTGTGTGTTTATGTTGTACGTATAATTTTTAATATATGAATATAATTAAAATAGTTATCAAACATTTTCAGTTTTCAGAGTTTTTTTTTGTATCTGCCTCATAGTCTACCTTGAAGCCAAATATCAAGTTTGTCATCTGGAAGTGGGTTAGGTTCTAGGGTGGCGGTTTTTCTACGAGACGGTGTGCGCGCGTATCGTAAAGATTTACTCTTATTATTTTTCTTACGCGCCAAAAGAAGTATAATTTCAAAAAAGGCAAGAATCCAATTGGATTTAATAAAAATCATTGGCATTTTGATAGATATTCCAACTGTCGAAATATAAAAGTAGTCCTTGAATAAAAACTTTTTCAATTTAGTGCTTTTTTATTTCTTTGTCACAGAACGAGAAAAATTGTTAAAGTTGTTGCAAAGTTTTGTAAGTTGAGGTGTAATGTACACGGTTTATTTTCAAACAGATATAATAAAAACAAATACTAAACGAGTTCCTGTAATTTATTTTATTACCAGCTATTAAGCCTAACGAAAATTGTTTTATCCCAGGAATTTAATAAAAGTAATGCCATGCGGCAATTTTTTATCAAAATTGGTTGTGTGTGAAAACTCCAAAGTTTATAATGTTACATAAATCTCGTTACAGTTACGCAAGTAGAAAAAGTCTTTGTAGATTTAATGGCCTCCAATTAAGGCTACAGTAAGATTTTACTTTGGTAATATCAGTCGATTGGCGCGGCTTGTAAAACTACGTGTTTCTAGTTCTTGCGAACACGTTAAACATTTCGTGCCTCATTTCTTTAGTTCAGGTTATATTCTGTACTAGCTGATGCCCGCGGCTCCGCCCGCGCGGTGGTCAGTTATCGTTTTTGGCCATATCTTTGGTTCTACTCATACCAATTTTGCCTTCACAAAATTATACACTTCACACCGATGCGCCAGGTTTTTTTCTCTGCGGTCTGTATCAACATCGGGCACAGGTCACGCTGTCCCAACGTATTTTTGATACAAATTTACAACAATAACACCTCTTTCTATAACCCTAGCGCAAGGATCTGTCGCACATATAACGAACTGAATCAATGTTCGTAGTGTTCGTTTTTTCTTATTCTTTTACAAATGTAGTTTTAATGTTAATTATTTATGTATTTAAATAGCGTTTTA
The DNA here is from genome assembly GCA_946251805.1 of Cybosia mesomella. NCBI lineage: Eukaryota > Metazoa > Arthropoda > Insecta > Lepidoptera > Erebidae > Cybosia > Cybosia mesomella. The sequence continues at coordinate 12,078,959 of OX276406.1, forward strand.
GTTATTCAAGCATGGCAAACAGTTATTTTTTGCCATGTGTCATGTATTTTACCTTTATCACGTTGTGTATGCTATATTTTGATTACTTTCTAGACTTAATAAGTTGCTGTAAGCGTAGAAATAAATAAATAAATTGCAATCAAACATACCTACGATAGATTTTGACTCTGATCAAGACCTGTCTAATACAAAAAACCGCATAAAATCAGTTCAGTAGTTTTTGCGTCCGACACGAACAAACAGATAAACAGACAAACGGACAAGAAGCAAAAATAATAATTTTGTATTTTTTTAAATATCTCCAATGTACAGACACAAGTAATTTACAATTTATTATATACTAACTGTTACCGACTGCTCCGCCCGCGCCGAGGTCTGTTATCGTTTTTTAGTCATATCTCTGATTCCACTTAACCAATTGCAAAAAATATACGGCGTCTGACAAAGACCTGTCTATTAAAAAAACCGCTTCAAAATCAGTTCAGTAATTTTTGCGTCCATCGTGAACAAACAGACAAGAATTACAATAAAAAATGTATTTGTGTTCAGAATCGTTCATATAACATAACCCAATTATTATTTTTATAATGTCTCCAATGTACAATTTTATAATAGTATAGAGTCAGTATACCATGGACATGTACCTATAATCTTTACAGAATACTAATTACATATATTACAAAACGTGGATAAACATAATAAAATGTACGTACGTAATAAAATGTTATGAATTAAACCTGGTTCTTTATTACTGAACGTTTTGAAGTTTAAATCAACGCATATTATTATAATTATCAAGTGATAAGTCAATGTACGATAAAAATAAAATTATGCCATATCCAACAACAATAGCTTTCAATATCAATAGCCAATAAATACGTTATATAAACTAGGTCATTGTATTACAAATACATTACATATAATTCTAGGTTTCATTTAATTATTTTTTTTATGCTGCCTTTTCATGATGACCACCACCACAGTATCCTAAAACTATTATTTATTAGAAAATTGAACTAGTGTCATTTGCATTAACTTATAGCTGTAATAGACATTCTGTGTACAATATTGGTGCATGTTGGGCCAATGTGTACAGCGGGGAGTGTTTCATTCTCTACGCTTTCGAATGTGAAAAGTAATGGTTTCTATACCTCCTTAGTCATGCAAAACTAATTAGAGAGCTCTTTCAAAGCGAGCCAGATCAGATCTTTATATGAAAAACAACGTGGGAGTGAATTTTCCTAAGAGCGAATACTTTTGTTTTTTACTCCATTGTACATGTCTTTTGGCATTGTCAAGTGATTCGCGTGCATTATTTTTGTGCATTCTCATGTTTCTTTTTATCATGGTAGCATTGAAATGCAATATCTGATGACAGTTACAGCTTACAATATTAAGTATCTAAATGTTTGTGGACAGGTTTATTTTTAAATTTTTATTGAGGTCCTAGGGTAAGTCAGATCGGGTAATTTTTCTCACAGAGTGTGGAATTGTGCCGGGTAGACGACAAGAGGCTCATCTCTTTACTCAGCATGATTTATTACGCTGATTCAAAAATATAATTTTTCTTTTTCACAACGCTATTGACTTTTAAATTGGAAAGATTCTTAATTGATTGTATGTTGGTACACACACACACAAACACACAATGCACAATTAAACAATGTATACGAAGCTAAATACTGATAAGAACTCTTTATTTTGTATGAACTATGAATATTACTCCATTCATCACAATTATTGAGTGCTTTCAAAGGCGTCACTTTTTTAAATTCTACTTATAAGTTTATTTGATTATTGAACCCTTATTGCAAACGTTGCACACCTACTTGGACAGAGCCATTGCCCACGGTTATTAGAACTTTATATTGGTATCCCTATTACGGAACGGCTAAGTAGACAAACATGTTTAGTCGTTAAGTCTTAAGGCGAGGGTGTTCGACGACTTTAGGTATTTTTGGCATGGCATACACCCATGAGTACCATCTACCCATGGGGCACCATCAAGATCTTCAGGGCTCAAGCAACCGTGCAAGCCGGTACATCTGCTAATTGATGGATGGTGCTCCTGTAGAAGCCAATATGAACAAAACTATTGAAAGAAATAGAAGAGCAGACCCCGGGTTGTAAACTGCAAGCTTTGGATGCAACCGGGATTGGAGCTCGGATGATGATGATAATAATTATTAATTTGGCGTTTTTTTTACACCACTTAGTTGACACACAAGAACATGGCTCGGCTCATCTAATGGGAAACGGTTGCAAGTTTTTTGTGTGGGCAGGAATATGGCTTCATGAGGTTAGGCCCCAAAGCAAAACCTTCATCAGCAATGAAAACCTTATATAGATATTACAGGTAGGTAGTAGTAATATTTGGTGATGTTGAATCTTGTAAGTTGGTACGCTGATGGATATTGTTCCCAATATTCAAGTCATCGTGTATCGAATAACCGGAAATACCCTAGAATAACATAAATGAATTTCAGAATCTATGGACGTCTAGATTTCCAAACACACGTATCTAAAACACCGTTTTTTGGGGACCCTCGCCTTAAATAGCTCAGTTACTGTGAAGCTGTTTTAAAATAAATAATGTTGATTATGCTGCATTAAAAAATAAGGCACGTTTGAACTCAACTTTGAAATGGCCTGTTACAAGTAAAAGCCTTAAAAGATTTTGAAATTATCTAATTCAATGGAGTTCAAACTTCACATAGTTAAGTGTTCGATATTCGTAATTTGGATTTTTTTGTGATTTTGAATAAATGGATTCTGGTGAACGAATGCAGTTATTGCTACATTTACAATCTCGACTACAATTATACTACTCAGTACCTCTTTTATTTGTCGCTCGATAAATAACTGGAACACTTTATCAACACACGTGTTTCCTTCTTCTTATAATCCTGAGTGTGCAAGACAAAAACAAGGCATGATTGTCTATCGAGGCTATCAAACTAAAGACTAACTCTTATTATTTCAGAATTTAAAGCATCTGCAGTGAAGTGATAACTATCGGGCGTACTTCGATATGTATTAGTTAAGTTTTAATAGAGAAAATGAGAATGAACATTGAATACCTACAGTTTTTTTATGATTTGAATTGTTGATGTCTATCAAATTCAATAAATATAATTATAATCCAATAAAGGTCCAATAAAACTCATAGGCTATTTATAAATAGTAGTTTGAAAGTAATCAGTCTATGTCTGCTGTCATTAACTTGTAGAAAAAGATTAAGAAAAAGATTCTTTGATGTCAAAAGAACACTGTTCGTTCTATATACTGGCAGCCTATTAGTTTTTAAAATGTCCCTTTCAAACGTGCTTAGTCAGCTAATGCTAATAAAAGTGCTCCAGGGGTGTGCATTCGCGCGAAACATACCTGCGAGGCAACACCGCACTTGGTCAGGAAAATACAAGTGGAAATGGAATTGAAAGGCATTTCTTAGAACACAAGACAAAAATGGTACGTGACCAAACACTGATAATTACCACTGCCCTTACAGTATGCATACTTTAAGCGACTACCTCTATAGACAACAATTTAGTTCCTTCTACCAAATAAATAATGCGAATGGGTGAAGTATGAATAGAAACGTTAGTCGTTTTTCATTCGCTTCCTCATAAAAGAAACACATGGGCCAGTAGTCCCGCACAATGAACACATGGTGTTCATACATGCAGGCAGACATACTTTCGTCATGCTTCTTCAGACAATACAGTACAGAGTCCCATTTTCGCAACCGTTTCACATTATGTCCCATAATATTGTTATAGTGTTACGATGTTTGTTTTATGTCGAAAGTGGAGCGCATAGAGATTTCGGTGCTTAAGTACAAGTGTTCGTTTTATGGTGGGAAAAATGCATCGATGGGGTTCAAGGAACTGAAGGAACCATTCTGCTAGTTAAAATGTGACAGTCACTGTTTAAAATCTGATGCTCTTTATAATGTATTAACTGGCTGCTATTTCATTTTCGAAAATAAAAAAACACATTTAATAAAAAGATTATTTGACGTTTAATAAAAATAAACTGAATGACTTCACAGTCAAGTATCCAATTGTTTTGTAGCTATTGGTCAGCCGTTCTTTCTTTGAATTTATGTTTGTATTTACCTCAATTTTGAAATAAAAACTTCTTTAGGCGCGTTGAGCACTTTCCATATGAGGAAGACGGGGAGGGATGATACCGATAAAAAAATACACTCTTAATTATTCAAGTTTTCACTTCTGTTGGCAAACCTGGAGTGCCACTCCCTTTTTTAAAATAATACCTACATAACATAGCGTCTTTAGAACGGTGTTGTTGAATATTAGTAGCATAGGATATTTTTCGAAAATACATTTTTAAAGCATCAATTTTCTTAAAATGTAATGTCATTTAATTCCATCACATTCTGAGAATTCCTTGGGAATTTACAAACTACAGTTAGTATTATGTACCTACTTGTTATTTATGAAATAGTACAAGAGACTCATCCTGTATTGTTATATTTTATGATTGGTTTATTTTTAGAATACTTCGATAGTAACTGTTGGTCTTTACCTGTAATTCTTGTTTATTATACATATATACTATGAAGTTTTATTTTATTACTTTATACACGTCGTCTTCAATTTTTTGTTTCTAATAAATACTGTTCTTTTTTCAGGTAACCGTCTAACATTTGAATTCTGAATTCTTCATCATCTTCATTCTAAGGTATGTCTGTCTTACGAACAAATTTTTCAACCATGGATGTAGTACATACTAAATTGATGATTATGAAAATTTTAGGAATAAGTCGATATATTCATATCGACTTCTATTAATTCTAGAAATTCTCCTAATCAATTTCTCCTAATCATAAAGATTTAGATCGGAAAAAGAGAACATCAAGGACGGGACTTGAACCCGCGACCAGTCCCTTACAGGGGGAATGCTCTGACCAACTGAGCCACCTAGACACGTCCCAGATATTCGAAATTCTCCGACATATTAATACGTGTCCTAGATGTTCTCTTTTTCCGATCTAAATCTTTAGAAAAAAGTAAGCATACAAAATGCTTAAAAATTTAATTGAATTCTCCTAATCATGATTTTTAATTTCATGAAGAAACCGAACAGATGTTCTGTTTCACTTCCCGCTTCTCATGGGAACCTATTTCAGGTCTAAGAAAGCCTATGTATTATTCCAGACTATAATCTAGTCCTGTACCAAATTTCAGCCAAATCTTTCAGCCGTTAGAGCGTGATTGAGTAACAAACATACACACACACATATTCACAAACTTTCACATTTATAATATTAGTAGGAAGTAGGATAGTAGGATTACATCACTTAAATTTGAAACCATATGCTTATTCAGATTTCACATATTTGAAACTACTATGACCAATATTATTATAAGTTTAAAGTCGAAGTTTGCATAACTAATTTAAATATAGATTTTTAATAGTTCGCAGAGTGTATATACCAATTACCAATATTACGGTCAGCAACACACGCAATGTAACGTGCACACACTACGACACGCAATTTCTTCGGTAGCCAATTTGCTGGTAACAATCTAGACATTATTACTATGATGTTTTCATGGCTTTTGTTTTCTTATTCTTTCAGCTAGCTAATAAACACACAGCTGACTTGATATTAAGGAGTCCATCCATCTCCGGTAGCTCTTACTGAAAGTATCGATTTCCGTCGAAATTAAACCAGAGAGATCACCAAACTCATAGATGATCTAATCAAGCTCGCACATAGACATTATTAGCTTATTGTATAAACAGTGTAACAACACTATTAACACTATATGGCAACATTTATTTTTACACGTTACACCGTTTCTACTTACACATTAAAGTTTTCATATTTAGATAATAATCATCACTTCTTTAGTAGTATGAAGGCCATCTTAGAGTAAAGGAGAGTGAGCAAATTTGTATGAAGCCCTGGCCATGCGGGGTCAAACTTAAGCTTGTTGTTTTTGATGTGGTTTAGACCTGCAATTACTTTGTAGACAATTCTTTAACAATTTGTTATCATTAACAAATAAAACACATCATGGTTTTTGTGTACTTTTAATAGTTATACTGGTTATTCTGGCTTATATTCGAAGAAAAATGAAAAGTAAGTAAAAAAATAAATCACCATAATACCTTTTATTAATTATAACGCATTTTATCACATTACATCATTGATAGATATCGACAGTTATTGTACAATCGTCTTAATTTTAGTGGCCATGCTCTATGTTGGCACTTAATTTTCCGCTGCTAGTAAACTAATGTCTTCAGGTTGATTTCTTGCCCATCTTGGGTACCATACTACGCACATTACATGTGCGCAAACATCCTATCCTGCGCTTTCCTATCACGCATGATATGATGATATAATGAGCAATAGTTTATCTTTCTTCTCTTTGTCGGTTAACTACAATATATAAAATCCCAATCGCAAAAATAGAATCAAATGTTCAAAAACGAAAGCCAAGTTATCAGTTTAATAGTAAACAAAGTCCGGAATTCAAAGTACACAGTATAACAACTGTGCAGACACAACGCAGGAAGCAAGCGCCATTTTGCGCGGTTTGTCGCGCGTATATTTTGTGGTCATAGCTGATTGGTCCGTCAGGTAAACTAACATTGTGCACCTGTTTGGTTTCAATAATAGTAATCGTTATCAAAAGATGTTGTTCTGTTTAAAAAAATGTATTACATGCAGGAAATAATTGTAATGATTTTCTATACGTCGCCATTTAAGTATTTTTTTCCTAAATAACTATTTTAATAAATGGTCGCCGACAGCCCAGAAGCGCCCATTCTCCTTTGTCAATTTTAGTAATTTATAGTACTACTTTTGTAAAATTTAACGAGATACCATCTTTATGATGTCATAACTTCGTTTTCCTAAGAAAAACATGATAGTTAACCTTAACAAAAAGTTTTGAAGTTGACAATCTGGTATTGAGCAACGTGTAGAACCTCTTTGATACGCTGTATTGGCATAATACATCTTCAGAGCGATAAAAACATACTCAGCAAGCTTGACAAAAAGCAGTGTTCATGTTCGTGCAATTACATATATTCATTGCTAGGTGAAGGCCGCCGTATGACGTCATCTGCGATTGTAGGCTATATGTCTTGTTTCACATAAAGCTGTTCATGCCACTTAACAATTTGCAAATTACTTCATCGTGTTTTATGTTGATTTTAGTTCATTTAGGATTCATTAATTATAAAAAAGGAGAAAAAGAGAAGAAGGTTCTTCCGTTGTCTGAAAACATTTATTTAATTATATACAATTTTAACATTTTATATAATTCTAATACTGTTCTTATAATGAACTATGTATACTCGTAATATGTATATGAACTAACACTAAATTCATTCATTGTTTTCAATGTCATTGTAAAAATCTATGCAAATTTTAATTCTGAAATGTTTCCATGTTGAAATAAAAATACTACCATCAGTCTGATTAGAACAATTATTTATTCTTTAGAACACATCAAATGGATATTTAAATTTCGAATGGACTCGAATAAATTCACAAATAAAAGAAAGTATAAAACGTTTTATTCTCAGTTTACGATAAAACGTGATAGTCAACATCTCTACCTGTCAGATTAGATATTTTTTTTAATCAATAAGTAATTTCTACCTGAATTCTACGAAGGCTGTCCAGTACTAGTCCCAGTACCAGTCTTCGCAATACTGATACCTAAAAGACCCAATATCTAACTAACTACGATTTCTGGATTGTTTTGAATTCGCAACACTGATTTATTGTGGCTATAAATTCTCGACAAATGCAAATACTTAGTGCTAAATGTTGCGAAGCATATCTTCGTTCGTGTTCGCAGTTGGTTTCTATCAATTCTCTTGTGCCGATTTAATTGAACACGGCTTTTAATATGACAGGTAATTGAGGTAGAATTCTGATTAATGTTCAAATTCCAATTAGCTCAATGGTTATTAAATTTTCAGTTAAACTTTTATATTAGTTGTTTCAAGTTATCACTACTTTCATTTGAAACTGCTTTCATTAATGGCCGCAGACAGCTCCCCGATATCTAGGTAAAACCCCAGCTTCTCACCATCCAGCAGGGTACACTCCATTGATGAATTAAATATTTAAAAAATAAATAGCAATTAACTTACACAGTATTCATTATATTATTCAGCTTATTTACGCGAAAATTACACATTAAAATAAAACTATTTTTATAAAGTGGCGTACGTAACGGACTGTTGAGACGAGGTCTCGAGTTCGATCCCCAGTCGCCCCGGGCACACACCTCTGACTTTTCGTAGTTATGTGTGCATTAATGAATGTTAATTATTGCTCGCTTAATAATGTGCCCGGTAGATGGCAATAGGCTCTGCCTACCCCTTCGGGGATACAGGCTTGAAGTTATGTTATTTTTATTGGAGTCAATACCCATATATAGTCGTTCCAACCAATCTGTGAACTGAAGGGTAGCGTCACCGTCGCTTCAGTATTGCTAACTGACTTTGAGACTTTGATATGTAATAAAATCGGAAAAGTTAGCAAAAATATTATTGGTAGAAGTCTATTTTTCACATTACACAAAGTTAGGTTCCTCATCTAGTTATCTCACCAGTCTCTAAAAAGCGTCCGCATCTATCATAAATTGTTTGTTCTATGGAACTACTGATTTTTTTTTTGGCTAAAGGGCTAAAGTTTAGTATTTAGTTTAGACTGTAACCCCTACTTTCACATTTCACGAAAAACCAATCTAAAATTAGTAGTACCTGTACATAGTGCCTAAGTTTGAAAATAAAAATAATTGTATGCTTAATAGAGATGTAATCCGTCCGGTCGGCGATTATATTGGGTAATGAATATATATGTAATGTGATCCGACCACACTAATCTGTAGTGTAACTGAATGACATTTGACAGTGACAACCGAAGTTCCGATTTTCACCATTTCACAGAAAAGCTGATACAAGTATACCACGGTAATGTATAGATATTATTACCGTGACTAAACCGTCATTATTAGCTCATAAATCTTTTTCCATCTAATGGTTGCCGGGAAGAGATTGCAAATTACAATAAGTTATATTTATGTTTTAATTTTACTTTATTTTGATTGTTATACAATATAAGAGTATATCTATGACGGATGTGTCTCCCCGTGACCATGGGTACTGAAAAGCAACCAAAACTTCGGAAACAGTATAAATTCAACCGTTAAAAATAGTTTCAATTTACAAAGTAATACTTACGAACGTTAATATGGACTATTCACGGAAGTAATTAGGTTGGAACCTACACTCTACAAGAAACCATCGTTAACACCACTTGCATTTTATTGTGTACTGAGGGAGGGACATAGACGGTAGCATGAAAGTAACACCTTTGGATTGTAGACACCAGCCCCGTAGTACAGCACTATTGACACGTGCGTCTTATGAGTCAGAGAGAGACAGATTTTTCTGCTATTTCATAGAGTCAAAAGACACAAGTCTTCCCCGGCACTATGAGCTTGCAGGGTTGTGGGTATAGCGCCGATAACAGCTAGTAAATTTACATCCTGATTCGCTATGCATCGAGTAGAGTCAATGAAAAAACGTCTGGCCATTAAAACTCACGGCCACTTTTTTCTATCGTCAATTACAATGCTTGTTTGTTTTTATTAGATATTGCGTTCATGAAATTTTATTGGTTTTTATGATGTTTTTAAATATATTACATTAAAACCATATCTTATGTTATGAGGAATTTAGGTCAAATTTGAAGGTGCCTGGAAGAAATTCTATAGTACGAGACTAAACACTCTTTTTACCTTACTTCTTACTACTATTATATACGAAAGTTTGTATATTTGGATGGAGGGATATTGTTCGTCAATCACGCCAGAATGACTGAACCGACGTGAATGTAATTTGGCCGGCATATCATGTTTTCTTATAAAACCTTCCTAATTTAAAATAATCTCTACGTCATCATCGTTCAAACTATATGTTTACGTCATCATCGTCTACCACGTTGCAAGAAAACTTCAACTACATTTTTTACGTGGCAATGACAACGGCTCACTCTGCCAATACGTATAAATGCTGATCCAGGGATGAGGACAACCAGGGATTTGTATTGCCTTGTAGCTCGTAAAATTTAACTGGGTCTCTAATATGGCGATAATCGGTCACTCTCACAGCATCGCTTTATCTCAGAGTGTAGTTGACCTTGCTAAGGAACGATATTCCATAATGCCTTATTTCACACGACTCTCACGAGTAATCATAATAAGCCAAACAATATAAATAAGGGCTTTGAAATTGCTTCAGAACCCTTCAGTGTCTCCTTGCTGACTGAATAGCTGACAGTATTATCACAGATTACCTAATAATTTAATTTATATATAAAAGCGTCGATAGCTTAGTGGTTAAGGATTCGGTCTAACGGCCGAGAGGTCCCTGGTCCGAATCGCGACCATTATATTACCGATCTTAGTCCACTCTTACCACAAGTTACTTATTTCAGCTGCATAGGTTAAGAAAGGTTCTAGTCATTACGGTTTATACTCTTTAAAAAAAAAGGTAAATAAGTAGCTGATGCCCAAGGCTCTGCCCACGACTCTGACGTTTCTGTTCCAATCTATAATCTAACTTTGTGGCAAATTTCATCCACATCCGTTCAGTGTAACGGAGTGACAAACATTCATACATCAAAACCATTGCATTTATAATAGTGCTGAAATAGGATTATACCTAGTTTGTGCAATGCGAGTGTAACCAGCTTATTTCTTAGGTGTATTTATTTAGAGAAGAAGATTAGGTCAATGTTTTGTGTCATGCCGAGACAGACTATAATGGTCAACATAACAGAGTGAAATTACACTACACAAATGACGTTAAGAATGCTAGATGCCGTTGTTAACACAAAAAGATATCGCTTGTCTAATCAATTACATAAAAACGTTCAGAAATCGAAAAGACAAACATAATTCTAGATCAACTGTCAACTGTAAGCCTGACAGCTTAAGTCATTCGTGACGGACGTAAAAAAAATCCCCCATTAGTAGGCCAGTTGGCAACAGTTGTAACAACTAGAAAGCTTTGTTCTTCATGATCACATTCTAACATAATCATACATAACCACGTACGTTTTTCAAACAAAAATGCGCTACATTTTCTAAGTTTTCTCCTCCGGTTACAGCGAAAGTGTAACTTCAACGTCTATTAGAAAGCAAATTCGCAAGTATCAAACTGATTTTAACCTGGTGTGTAAAGAATAGCTTGGATATAATTTGCTTGTAATAATAAATCATTGTGCGAATTCATCGGATCAAAAGCGCGTGCGTTACTCGTATTGCGCAAGCGTATTAATGCTGCAACCGTAAGATTGTTATTGCACCGAAGACCTGTAAAAAATTACTGCATAGAGATTTGTTGTGAGATTAACTTGAAACCTTACGTGTTATTCCCGGAGCGTGCTAGACAATTTATTTATGACAACAATATTTACTGATGTTTTTTTAATTATTTTATTTACTCTGAAGTATGAAAGTACTTAACCAGTAAACGTAAAAATTGTTGTTCTTTCACGCAAAATTATTGAACAGATGTTGACGAAACTTGACAATAATATAGAGCATACATTAGAATATCTTGTTGGTAAAAATCTATAAATATGAAAAAATAGTAAAGTTGGTAGGGCTTATTATTAGAGAAACGTAGTTTTTATTTCAAGGATGCCCAAAAGGCCTGTGCTGCGAGAGGAAGTTACTAGTTTATTATAGTCCTAGTATTTGAATTCTCAGTCTAAGAAAGCCATTAAATGATTGAGACTCGTTTAAGACCATCTCGATAATAATCCGTGACTTAAAAGTTTCCAATCTACATACAAGGATACATTTAGCGAAGTCACTTATCCGAAAGAGTGACTCGGTTCGAAGAGATCTGAAGAGGAGGTTCATTCACGAGACCGTAATCTTAGCAATCCATGGATTCTCCGTGCGGGTGCCGGGTCCATCGCGTTGCTGAGTTGGGAACTCGGGACAGTGCCTGGGACTTGCGACCCAAGTGTAGGTTTAGAAGGGGCCCCTTTTGTTGATGTACATCAACACTCACCTTCACTACCCAAGTTCCCCTCCCTGCCTAACCAAATTTGATACGAACCTACTAGTGCCGCTTTAGACATTCGTCCTAGTAATGAGCTTATTGTAGCTCTCGATAGGCCTAGATCTTTAAGTAGGTTATAGAGAGATTTTGCTGGTATACCTCTCGCTCCCACTTCCACTGCATACAAATTAACCACGTAACCGTTTTTGATTAATTCGTTTGTGAGATCATAGTATTTATTTTTCTTTATTGTGTGGTCCTTCGGTATATTTGTTTCCCACGGTACAGTAAGTTCCACAAGAACCACATGTTTTAATCTCTTAGAATATAGGAATATGTCAGGTCTAGATGACGAAACCCCAACATCCTCCGGAATTTTGTAGTGCTTTTCATACGTGTCGATTAGGAGAGTCCAATCTGGGGCAGTATCTAAGATTGAATAAGGTTTGTTCCTGGGTGTTATGGATGAACCTTCAGACACAAAGTTGATATGACGTCTGTTAGTAGTCAATCCTATGTTCGATTGAACGTAAAGAAGTAAGTTTTTGTTTCTTTATTTTCGAGCGAATAATAACTAATAAGTCAAATTATTATGAATAGTATATAAGTTATATATGTATAGCTGAAACGTGTTTAGACCAGTTAGCCAGGAATTAATTCCAAATTTATTTTTCCAAACTGTTACTGACAAAACCAAAAACCCTATAATATTTTTCCCAATAGCCGTATAATGTTTTTGTATACATTCTAACTTGTGATTATACTAAAGTTTTACATCTACAGATGGATCACAATTTGTCGTAACAACACCAAACCAAATCTTACATAATCTTAGTAAATCTGGAAATGTTCAATCCAATTTTTCTGTGTTCTTCGACGAGTTTTGGTTCTTCATTAATATGTATGAGTCGTGAGTAAAGATTGTGCTAAAATTCGGACTAGTGCGATCCGATGGCAATAACATGACTGACCCTTGTCAGCAAATGGATTCCTTCGAAAATAGATGGCGCTGAACTCATTTTTCGTCCGCATCTGACTCGAACCTTGCATAAATCTTTTTGGCCCTCGCACATCTCATGAGATATGGTTAAGGCGCAATTTACGTTAATATTTATGAAGAAAGGTAGAAAGACAACAGGACATGACATGGACCCGTTTGTTTATTCGGTTTACGATTAATATGACTACTTATGTGTTACTGACGGTGCACTCATTTCTACGCCGGGGCTGTCTAACAAAAATGAGTGCACCACTCATTTTGTTAGACATAGCCATTGCTTTAGCTGCGATATTTAGCCAAGAGAAAAGCGCAGAGCCTCGTCCTGGCAATCAGCTTGTATAGCGGCTTGCAGACGTGGTAGGCTTGGGCCCCTAAGATCTTTGTGGATTTCCATACATCTAATTGCCTCTCCTCATGGATACACGTCAATATATACGCTTAATAATTTTTACCATTTAATAGTCTGTTTTTTATACTCTCTGTGTATAAAATCTGTGTGGACCTTGAACATTGTCGCTACCTTCAAAAATAAACTGAGATACGAGTTGAATAATTATGAAGATGTTTTTGTTACTCGTTAACAAACACGTAAATGTCAATAGCACTAATTATAAACTGCCTTACGACGTTGAATGATTTTTTTTTTAAATGTTCCGTCTTTCGGCGGTAATTTTATTTACCTTAGTAGATTAGTATCATAATACTTGTATGAAAGACCGCTGTCTAGCTAAAGCATATAATAGGAAATTGAATTAAACGATCAAGTTCGCCTTTATAATATTTACAGCATGATGTGTAGGAACATTTATTAACCAATCGTCTATGAGTGAAAATTGCTGTTTGTGCTTCTAATAAATAAGTGCAGCAAGTGTATTCTTTACCATTCACGCGCCTTTGAAGGGTTTTCCATCATAACGATTACAGCAGAAAACGATAACCACATCTATGATTCCAATAGATATAGTTAGTAACCCGATTTGCTTCGATCGTTAGTAAGAATTTAGCTGATTATAGGTACAGAATATCTTAGCACGTGAACGTCTTGGCTTCGCAATGTCTAGGTACTGCCTACTGTGAATTTCCATCATGTAAAGTGAGATCCAATTTGCAAAGTTCTCCATAATCTTATGTTTCAAGTTTAGATGAAAAGGTATACCTAGGTATAATCTTATAAGATTAATAAAGCATACTGCAATCCGGTCACGACCTCCTCATCTTGATATTTCAGGCGACTAGAATAAATATACACGTTATCGAGATGAAGTTGAAACAACGCCAATTCGATTCCAAACCCAGCCGCTGATTCAAAGTGACGTAGGTGAAGTTCGTTGAAGAAAATTGAAAGACGATTTTGTAAACTACAGTTTATCTCATATTCAGGTGCCTGTATGACGTACAATACAATAAAATATTTATTTTCTGCGTCAATAGAATACAGGATGTCGTTATTGGTCTTTGATTAAGTTAAAATCATAAAAGTATTAATTAATATTCTAAATTTAGCCCGCGCTTCGTTTGTGATTACTAAGTCCTAAAGTGTAGGTGTTCTGACTAAACACCTACACTGCATAAGCCATTGGCCAGAACTAACTTAAAACAACATTCAACCATATCCCGTTTGTCCAAGACATATATTGAAATCTGTGGAGGGGTAGATTTACTAGCCGATACACTACCACTTTTCAAAAGGGTTGTTGTAAGGTTGCTTAGGATTAGTAGCAGAAATTAAATTAATTTAGCTCATATACAAAACTTTTAAACAATTTTTTAGTCTATCATTTGTACTCAGTTTTGTTTCTTTTTTTTTTCTTCTATAGGTACCGATATTACTACTTGCATGATGTGACACCTTAAAATGTTGTGCATTAAACTTAATATTATAGTTGCATGTTTTAGATGTAAGTGATAATGTAACAACTACTGGTTGTCCAAATAAATAAATAAATAAATAAACTGCGATCAATGATAACTAAACTAGTTTACCACGTTTTACTCCTCTTAGCAATATTATTAATGAGAAAGTTTGTGAAGATGTTTTGATATTTGGATGTTTGTTACTCTATGATGCTCTAACGTCTGTACGGATCTGGCTGAAATTTGGTACATATGGATTATAGTCTGGAATAGCACATAGGCTATATTTTATCCCTGGAATAGATTCCCATGGGACGTGGGAACGGGAACACGCGAAACCGCGGCCAACAGCTAGTTAAGTCATAAAACGTTAGAACCAAGCGTAACTTAACTCGACCGCAATAATTTTCACTGTTGAAATTAATTTATAACTTGCTTAAACGGTAAAATATGCACACACAAAAGTTAATGTTCTCGGATCTTTGTAAAGTCTGCCAAACTACACTATAGTATAACTGTCTAACTTAACCCGCTCATACTAAGAGGAGCCCTGTGCCTGAGAAAGGGATGCCACTCAGACTGTTGGAGTGGGAGAGCTTTAAAGAAGCCCTATATTTGTACCGATTATGTTGCGCATCGCATTAAACTTAATCTTTGAAATGTCTTAGTATTCGAATATCGAATCATTATCGGGATCCGATTAAATTTAGACTTTAAATAGATAGTATTAAATGTGAATGTACATGTATATGTTCTTTCACTGTATATGTACAGCTCACCTAGATAAGCCCCGTAATGTTTCTGTGTCCGTGGTGTTTTCACGGGAAAGCGCCACGAGGATATTTGATTGATTATTATATTTCGAACTCCTTAAATTTTCTTTTGTTTAATTTCGTCGCGGTTTCTAAGACGGTTAGACTTTTCTTTTCGACTTCCCGAGTGTCATTATTCGGTGTGTTCCTTCAGTCGGGGTGCGAGGGATATGCTCTATGGGCAACCTTACACCCCGGCGTTTGTAGACCCGAGACGGCGTGCGGTTTTAGTCGGTTCAAGCTCGACATAACCGCCCCCGCTAACCGGCGGGGGGGTATCCGAAGGGATTTCCGCACGAAAAAAAAAAAAAAAGGATACTGCTGTGAAGTGTGGGAGGCATTAGTCCTGTCAAAAATAATTAGGTACTTTAAAGTACTTTGTGGTTGTCGTTGTTTCGACAGGACTAAATTTTATTAAGATTTTTTGTCTAGTTTAGAGTGTTTATTACAACAAAATCCTGCGTAATCCGCATCAATTTAAAGTAATTTTAAATGTATACAAAACAACTGGAGCCTTGATATGTTATCGTCTAGATCAAATCCTTATCACTCTCATCGTGTTCATTTATAACTCACTATGTCGACGCGACTTCGCCCGCGTGGACTTAGATCTGGGTATTTAATTTTGTTGCGCGGAACTCTAATTTTTTGTCTACAATTAAAGTACCCTGTGTTATGCCTTGTAATATTAGTTATCTACCAGTGATAGTCCTGATAAAATATTCCATAGCTTACCTAATTCAAACAGACAGAGGCAAGAATTAAAAAAATTGTATTGTTGTTATAAGTATCGTGTTACATTCGTATGCAATCATTAAAAAGAAGTTATTTTAATATTACAAACAGAAACTTAAATTTAATTTAGGTACCTATGTGTGTGGAAGGAACGACTTGGGCGATCAAGCGCAGGGCACGCCACAATAGCGGCGGTAAGGCCCATCATGGAGGATTGACTAGAGAGGCGACAGCCGCTCGTATCGACTGACGCAGGTGATCTCCGGGAAGGGGCGCTTCGGGGACCACCTGCATCGGATCAGGAAGGAGCCAACGCCTGAGTGTCATCACTGTGACGCGAGCGAGGACTCAGGGCTGCACACGCTGGCGGACTGCCCGGCGTGGGAGGTGCCGAGGCGTGACCTCGTGGCAGCCATCGTGGTGGGAGTCCTCTCGCTCGGCAGCATGATTGCGGCAATGGTGCGGAGCGCGAGCGCGTGGGCCGAAGCCACCTCCTTCTGCGAGCATGTGATGCTCGCGAAGGAGATGGCGGAGCGCGCCCGGGAGAGGTTCAGAACTCTCCCGGCCCGCCGAGCCCGCAACATGCTCGCCGCGCGTCGCAGGCGACTCAGGCGCCGGAGGTCGCTTAACGACCTCCGTCCTCCATAAGCGCAGGCCTGGGGGTGGCAGGTCAGGCCGCCTGTCACCCTAACAGAAGCAGGCCGGGACGGTGGGGCGACTAGCGCCCCTCCCCCAAACCGGGGCAAGACGGGGACACCGTGGTTTCCAAACCCGATGGGGCCATCTCGAAACCGGAGATGGCCCAGGGTCAGTCGGGGTGCGAGGGATATGCTCTATGGGCAACCTTACACCGTCTCGGGTCTGCAGACGCCGGGCGTCTGCAGACCTGAGACGGCGTGCGGTTTTAGTCGGTTCAAGCCCGACATAACCGCCCCCGCTGGCCGTCGGGGGGGTATCCGAAGGGATTTCCGCACGAAAAAAAAAAAGGTACCTATGTGTATTACATTATGTATTATTTGTATATAGATACAACAGCACAATTATAATTAATAATCTAATTGATTATTTATCACTTATCAGTCAATCCTACCTTAATATACTTAAATGGACACGATTCTTATAGCGTCCAAGAATAACTTAAGTTTTGGTAGTTAGGAATTTCTAGTCTGATGCATGGACGCATAATAAAGGAAAAATAAAATAAAAAATCTAAATACCTGACTGCCCTAAAAAGACCAAAACAAGTTTGATAGCAAGCGAGTGGGTTCCGCCTGCTATCAGACTTGTTTCGGTTTTTTGAGGGCAGTCGGGTTTTTGATTTTTGAATGAATCATTTTAGCGCCAAAAACGCGTCATTTTGTTTTTTTTTTAATTTTGGTATACCCAATGTCACTCTTACAGTAAATAGGAATCTAACAACACCTCTCAAGCTGAAATCCATCGAGCCGTTCAGGCTGCAGAGCGTGCCAAATAATTATACATACATACATACTCTTGAAAAACAACCCTCCTTCTCCAAATTAGACAAATGGTTTAGGTTGAAGTTTTATGACAGCTGGGGTGTGCCGAAGTGTTATTAATGCCTACCTATATTTAGCATAATATGTTTCTGGACGCAATAACATATTGCTATTATTTGCTATTATATATTGTTATTATATTAAAATGTTATGTGAATATGTAAATAAACCGAACCTTTGTTTGCCAACGTATTTTATGTATGCTTATACCACTTCCACCTGTCATAAAAAATCCCTAACAGTATAAAGTACTCCAATTTTCCTTAACTGAATATGTTTTTTTTTGTTCTGCAACTTTTTACAAAGTAAGTTTTATGTGTAGCATTTGCTAAATGTTTAAATTAAAAAAATTAATACAACTAGCAATAGTATGATCACAATATTAGTAAAGTACTCTCTCAAACCTGCTGCCATTTTTTTGTACCGTTGATAGTCGTAGAAGCACATGAAAGAAAAACTAAAAAGATGAGACTATTTTGACACTTGGCAACGTTTCGTAATTTGAAGGGATTCTAGTGATCTAATTTAACATCGATGAGGGATCAGATTCCACCCATTATAATATCAAAATTTGACATTAAACAATACTTATCACAAAGTAATCCTAGCATTATTTTAATGTACATGAAATCGATAAAGGTATATTTTAAAATAAATTGTTCATCATATCTCTAGTCTAGAGTCTACAAGACTATCAAGGAATCTTCTAAAATGTCAAACTAATCTCCAAATTAATAAGCAAATATTCGTTATTTTCAAACAAGCCACACAAGACGATCATGAACTTTGAAAGTAACTTAACAAAACTTCTTCGTCAAAGAATGTCTAAATTAATAAACTTAGTTTGTTGAAAGATTTCTATCCATTTTGTTCTCAAGACAGTGTTAAGTGTAAAAAAAATCATGTACATCGGAGTACTTGTGGCAGTACTTCATCGTCAAAGAATGTCTAAATTAATAAACTTAGTTTGTTGAAAGATTTCTATCCATTTTGTTCTCAAGACAGTGTTAAGTGTAAAAAAAATCATGTACATCGGAGTACTTGTGGCAGTACTTCATCGTCAAAGAATGTCTAAATTAATAAACTTAGTTTGTTGAAAGATTTCTATCCATTTTGTTCTCAAGACAGTGTTAAGTGTAAAAAAAATCATGTACATCGGAGTACTTGTGGCAGTACTTCATCGTCAAAGAATGTCTAAATTAATAAACTTAGTTTGTTTAAAGATTTCTATCCATTTTGTTCTCAAGACAGTGTTAAGTGTAAAAAAATCATGTACATCGGAGTACTTGTGGCAGTCGTGGATAAGGGTTTCCGCTTGGCAAACTTCTCAATCGGACCACTTCGGAGTGGAACAAGTTTATCCTTTGAGCTTTTGTGCTCCCTCTCCCTTATTTTGGTAACCAAATTGCACGAATAACAGACTATGTAGAAGCACAGGTTTGACCTGTAGTCAGCTATCGTTTAAGCAACTTGAAAGAAAACCATTTGAAATATTAACATAGCACTCGATCTTCGCTCTAGAATATGTGGCGTGGCGGTAGAGGGTTCAACTGCTAAGTCAGAAGTCACTGATCCAATTCTCACTAAGTGCAAATATTTGAATGCTTAAATATGTATATTTGCATTTGTTTTATTGCTCTGGACGTGTCGATCTTTAATGTGTACGTTTTTCAATAAACGTTCTAAGTAGGTATAATTTATTCGCATTTTAGAACCCATTTACCAATGCTTAGTTTTTATCTAGAATGCGCTCTGTAATTATGTATGTAGATTTTTTTATTAAAACGTAATATTAATACAAATGGCATGTAGTTTTAATTCAATTAGCAGACTCAAATGAGAAACTTAACCACTTAATACTAATGTCAAACACATCAAAAGATAAAATTTTAATTCTACATTTTACTAATGAGTTTCAAAAGTAATTTATTTATGTGAAAGTCATTGAACTTTATGTGAACATTTTCAACTGATTGAATATGCCATTCGAATTCACAATAACTTTCGAACAAAGCTCAATCAGAGCGTGCGAACCTCGTTTCGTATTATTTTAATATTAAAGTTTTTCTACCACGGTATACCAGATCCCTTGCAACATTTTGCTGTTAAAAGACTCGAACAATCCGAGTTCCCTATTAAGTTATATTAGTTACCCCACATAAGTGGAGTAACTAATATAAAATGTAGTAAGTTCAGGTTACTCCTTCTGCAGAAGATCCTTTTGGACTACAATTTGGTAAGAAATAATGAAATGCTATACGTTTTGTGGCCAGGTTTTATTCATTCATTCATATCTCGTTCCTCGATTATATCGAAATTGAAATGTTTCGCTACTTCATGTTCTGGAGACCCTTGCAAAACTTACGATATTTATGCTAATAAAGTAGCTACATATGTACGGTGCTAGTTCTCATGGCGTACTGTAAATAGCGTCATGTAAAATATTAGGAGACGTCTACAGTCACATATATTATCTCTACTCTTTCTTTGTTACCATTTCAAATGTTTATTGTTTTATGTCAAAGTACAATTTACTTTCCTGAAAATAAGTAGGAAAATACTATATTTCTTTTGCATTGTGTTCCATCTACACGCCATTACAATTTTTAGAAATGTTCTCATTCAAAGGATCACAGATGGTAGTTCAATGTTTATTGTTTTCGAATGCCATGTTCGCATTTTTTCACATGGCAACTATTTACATCCAACACTTTCTTTCTAACAAACAATTTGCTGTCTTGTTCGCATTCCGTCGGAGAGGTCAAATGTGCTTCAACAAACGTTCAGCCATTGTTTATTCCTCGATGTGGAACATTACTCTTTTGTTTCAAATAATCGTGGTTCGACTTTCCTCTATTCATTAAGTTTTCTGGAGACAACTGGCAATCCGTGTGTAGCTTTTGTACTTTCGTCATTAATACATTTTGAACTTAGTTTTCAGAGTGTTACGGTACAGTATCCTAAGAAATTATTTCAAAGCGATTGCAGGAACGTTTAAATTGGACAGAAAATGAGCGAGTTTCTTTTTACAATGTTTGTAATTCGTACTTGTGTTTAGACAGTGCCAAATTGTTCTTTTTTTGTATTATAGACACTTTAGTAATTAACGCATGACAAGTGAATGGCTACAGTTATGAAAAACTATAGCTGATATACCTACTTGTAATATGAATTTTGCAAACATATTCTATTCATGCACTGGTAGCATTATTGAATTTAATTGACAACACATTTTCACTATAATATTGAGAGCGTAATCAGAAATAGGAACGCATTGAATATCTGAAATGATCTAGGTAAACAAATGTCTGTGTGTATGCAAACGTTCCTGTTATCAAACCTATTTTTCCTGGTAGCCTGCTATCGGTCGTGTCGTGTACTCGCGAACAGTGCCACGGTTTTCGCGCCATCATTTTCCGCTGTCAATTCACCACAGACGAACGCATTGTACAACAATTTAATTTGGTTGCTTTTTTAGTGTTTGTTTTTTAATTAAAAGACTGTTGTGCTGCGATGAATTTTTCTGAGGATATCTGGTTGATGGTGTGAGAAAAATGTTTCCGAACAACAGAAGACAATCGCTAACTGCGTGGATGGAGAAAGCTCTATCAAGAAGAAATTCCAAGGGCTCTTCTCCAATTCCTTCACCGGGTTGTGGATCAGATGATGTAGGTATTTTTTATATATTTCGTTATTGATTTTATGAATTTGGCTAATGCGTAAAATGATGATATGACCTTGAAAATCGGCCAATGTTATCTGTACCTGATTACAGAAATGATTTGGGTATACGGAGTATTATGTTACGAAATGGGTACTTTGCATTGGAATACTTACATAATGCCTTTCAATTATGAATTTCATGTACCAAATACGAATTAATGAACGGGAAACGAATAATATATAAAATATATGCTTTTACCTTGTCTTTTCCCATGTGACATATTAATTTTACACCTGAAAATATCAAATTGAAATAGATACGTAATATTATCTCTATACATTTGGCAGAGATGCTGGGGGCACCTGCGACGTTTTTATTCATCAGCGCTCACTTGTCAATATTTTGGCAATTAAACACAGTCAGGGTTGTCGCAGTGAAATGAGTTTGACCTACATTTACTTAGTGGTTTCTTCCTTATCTTGTAAAAACTGTACTTATCTAATTAGGCAAAGCCCTAATCACCGGATACTAACAATTTAACATATTCGTATACGCGAACTGTTGGAAAAACGGGTATGTTTTGTAACCTATCGCATTCTTAATTTTAGGAAGGCACCCCACTACTTGCAAAATGTTTTAATATATTTTTGATGATATTTTTGTCTCATTCTAATGATTGATCTTTTCTGCAATTCGAGGAATGTAACCAATTACACGCGTCAACGTATCGCGAAAAGTTATGGTTTTTGTCACATTAGCATTGCTGGGGTGACATGAGATCACTATTGTTGTAATTGAGTTTTCTCTGATAGAGTCATGAATGCTCTCAGACAAACAGTATGTTCTATCTTCAACGTCAACTAGGTACTTTCCAAATATTTCGAATACTACATTTCCATATTTTGAGCCTATGTAGTCCCAACAGGTCTAACTGGCTAGAGTACTTTATTTATTTAGGTGTGTTGAGATATGTAGTTGAAGGAATTTAAAATAAGGTATTATTTACGAATTGTGGTTTTAAATAACTCGATATTATAGGTACGTATGTGTTTTAATTAACAATACAAAACGGCTATTTGACGTCAATGAGTGTATTTTTAATGATCAGGAACAAGGACAGTTTATTTTGAATTAAATTATTGTTTTTGCCTGAAATGTCCTGGTTATTCCTACCATGTAATATGTCTACAATTTAGTAAGGAATAAACTGACGAACAGCGGGCATTTTTTAAAAGGGTGGAATACCTCTAAGAGTAGGTTTTAAGGTAGGAAACGTTGCATAGCCTCCACTGAACAAATAATAATTGCCTTCTTGTACTTCAATTTTTTGTTTAAACTATTCCATTCATTTATATATTCCCCTGTTATGTATGTGCAAAAGGCACATATACATAAATATGATAAGAGTAAGACAGTGGAAAGATTAGTGCCCGTTGCAGTAATCTTACTGTTTACTTCAGCAATATATTTATTCTAGCCGATCAGCGAGATTGCAGGGCAGAAGAAAAGAAGATAAATGAGGCAATAGAAACGAATACATACATACGTTATGTTATGTACATAAAACTGCAAATAAATACAATCATACAATGGGTAATCAGATTTTGAATTCATTTTTTTTATTCATGACCAATGCTAATCAGTATTAACAAACGTTCATTCTGAGGTGCGATCGATAAACACTGAGTCAAACGCAGAGTTCATCGCCATACGATACCTCTGAAGTATTACAAGGTCGCGTAACCTTCGCGTTTTTAGTACGATAAAGGGTGTTCTAATACTTTCGCGTTTACACGTCTATTGCTATTGTCAACATGACAACAGTTATGATGACATCATTTGACTATTGAGTATTCACCTTGTACGTATATTGAGGGCAGTTAAATGAAGATAGAAGTAGGAAATTTTAAAGTAACGTATCATTCAATTTCAATGCTGTTTTTGCCGTTTTTTTTTGTTACAAGCATCAAACAACTGTTTAGTATACAGTACTTTAACATACTTTTGTTCTAGTGTAACTAAGCAAAAAAAAAAGAATTGTCATAATTACTCCTACTCGGTATACTCTGTGATAGTTATAAGTTAACACTTTCTCACTATTTGATTTGTACCATAACAAGTGATCGCAAATACCAAAACGGCCGCTCAATATACCTGCATGTAGGGATATTGGAGCGGTAATCTGTAATAATTTTGGTATAACCTAAACTAAGATCTATATGATCCACACTATCAATGTTAAACAGATTAAAAAGGTCACAGCATTATATATAGATTCACGTTGGCAACATTGGAACACTTGGGTTTGTCACACCTCGAATGTCAACACCAAAGTAAAATAAACAAATTACTTATTAAATGTAAGTAGCAATTCAACATTGGTAGCGTTGACAATTTATTAGCTTTATAAACTCTCTTGGGGTATGGACTAGACAAGAAGGCGCGTAAAATGAATACTGACAATTTTTTATTGCGTGATAACCCTGGTGTTGTAGCGTTGCGTGTTTTGATAAAGGTGACTTCAAATATATCAACAAACAGCACTACTTGTATATTGTGTGTTCGTGGTTTATGCCTCCAAAGGAATGTACCTTACATCTCTGCAATTGCGGGTATTTATGGACATTGCTAACGATCTGACGGGCTGCTACATTGTCACGTTTGCAAGAGCAAGTAATACTCGAGAAGGAGGCCGCGGTGCGGGTCGGGGGAGACTAAGGGCCGTCTCCATGACGGTCACCCCAGCAGAAGCACGCCAGGGTGGCGGTCTTGCCCTCTTTTCCGAGGGGACACCCTGGTTACTAAACTCGAGTGGGCCATCGCCAAACCGGAGTAGACTCTGGATCAGTTGGGGTGAGAGGGAAATGCCTTATGGGGAGGGAAATGCACCATATCTGAATACCCGAGACGGCGTGTGCTTGAAGTCGGTTTGAGACCGACATTCACATATCCTCCCCCGCTGGTCGGCTTTGCAAGGGGATTTCCGCATCAAAAATTGGTCCCGGTTGTTTCTGAAGGTTCTACCTCGGAGCCCGGGATCCGCTTGCCTACTTTTTCTTCTCAATCAAGATCTTCATCATTCGCATATCAATCAATATCCAGAGTCAGTACAGTGAATAATATACTGACTCTCGATATTGATTGTCAGTACACCGCCGGCCAGCGGGGGCGGTTATATCGGGCTTGAACCAACTAAACCGCACGTCGTCTCGGGTCTATAGACGCCGGGGTGTAAGGTTGCCCATAGAGCATATCCCTCGCACTCCGACTGACCATAGGCCATCTCCGGTTTCGAGATGGCCCCCTCGGGGTTGGGAACCCCGGTGACCCCGTCGTACCCCGGTTTGGGGGAGGGGCGCTAGTCGCCCCACCGTCCCGGCCTGCTTCTGCTGGGGTACTACTAATGTACCTGAATAGTTAAAGGTTCGAACCTTTGACTGTTTAGGTATGATAGTAACAACCCGACACCAAAAGTAAAGGTTTAACATAATTAACTTAACTTTAGTGCCACCAAGCGGCAAATTGTCTGCGTTTCATAATTTGTAACTGTACAGTTCACATTACTTTCCTTAACAGCCGACGAAAAAACGACAGGGCGTTGTAAGTTTGACGTGTCTGTGTGTGTGTGTATCTGTATGTGGCATCGTAGCTCCCGAATGGACGAATCGTTTTTGATTCTTATGTTTGAAAGGTAAATTAGTCAGTTGTGTTCTTAGCACATAGCTAAGATTTTTTTTTTAAATCTTAGCTATGATAAACGCGGGTTTTAAATTTTTTAAATTTATTAACATAGACTTCAATGACCGTTAAGAGAGCCTGGCATATGGTTCCACGACATGATATTCTTTCCTATAACGTTCCAAGCCATATGGTTAATTTTTTACTAACGGCCGCCGCGCCCTCGCAGGTGTAAAACGACAGCTGTTATTTGCTATTATCCCACGAAAAATATGTTACCTATCTGATAATATTTTAATTATATTTTTATATTGTACAAAATTTTAGATTATTATTCTTTTTGTCATACCTTTTTTTTTTTTTTTTTTATCGTGCGGAAATCCCTTCGGATACCCCCCCGCGTGCCAGCGGGGGCGGTTATGTCGGGCTTGAAGCGACTAAAACCGCACGCCGACTCGGGTCTACAGACGCCGGGGTGTAAGGTTGCCCATAGAGCATATCCCTCGCACCCCGACTGACCTTGGGCCATCTCCACTTGCGAGATGGCCCCCTCGGATTTAGGAACCACGGTGTCCCCGTCTTGCCCCGGTTTAGGGGAGGGGCGCTAGTCGCCCCACCGTCCCGGCCTGCTTCTGCTGGGGTGACAGGTGGCCTCACCTCTCACCCCCAGGCCTGCGCTCATGGAGGACGGAGGTCATTAAGCGACCTCCGACGCCTGAGTCGCCTGCGACGCGCGGCGAGCATGTTGCGGGCTCGGCGGGCCGGGAGAGTTCTAAATCTCTCCCGGGCGCGCTCCGCCATCTCCTTCGCGAGTATTACATGCTCGCAGAAGGAGGTGACGGCGGCCCACGCGCTCGCGCTCCGCGCCATTGCCGCAATCATGCTGCCGAGTGAGAGGACTCCCACTCCGATGGCTGCCACTAGGTCACGCCTCGGCGCCTCCCACGCTGGGCAGACCGCCAGCGTGTGCAGCCCCGAGTCCTCGCTCGCGTCGCAGTGATGGCACTCAGACGTTGGCTCCTTCCTGATCCGATGCAGGTGGTCCCCGACCGATTTGGCTAATTTTGGTCTTGAATTATTTGTGGAGGTCCAGAGAAGGTTTAAAAGGTGAATAAATATGGAAGTTGTTTCAAATATAAATTTGTTCTACGCTATGAGGAATCAACTGTTACGTACTGTACGTTATCTAATATTGTAATCTTATTAAGTATCCTTTATAGTTTATGTTTCATTTTTTTTTTACTTAACAGTTGAGTTTTTTAACACGCTGTTATTAGCTTCGTATGTATGTTTGTATGCTTTTCACTATACCTTGTATGTTCATTTGGCAAAAAACAATTGTGCAATAAAAGCAATTTATAAGCCTATGTTATATATATAATACACATTGTGATATTATTTAGTTACGCTTTTAGCAAGGATATATGTAACTTTTGTTTTCGTGAATTTGCAATACAACTTAAATTCGATTAGCTATTCACGAAATTATTCCAATCATTATAATCAGCTATTACATTTTTTTAAAACTTCAAAAAAAAATCGACCTGTGTATCCCAGATATTATTATTGTTAAACATATAGTAGCTGTTGCCCGCGGCTCCGTTCGCGTGAATTATGATCCGGGATAAAAATCCTATGTGTTTCTGTGAAAGAGTAACAAACATCCATCCATTCATACTCACATTTATAATATAAGTACAACGCAACCCCTAACGGCTTCACTAATGATCAGAGCTGCATGTGATAATTGATTATACGTTACCTGATAAACTATACTAAGATTACCAAGGCCTAGTTAGAATCCCTTTTAAAAAATAAGTGACCTTCGCCAGTGTTATTTAAACCACCAATATATCAATCATCGGTGACCGTAACCTAATTAGGATATTTTTGTTTCCGCCGACGAGTCATGCGCTCGTGCCTTCGTAGATTCACGTGAAGTTTTGTTTATATTTTTCAATAGCGATTAATTTTCAACACTAGTGCTGTTTACGTTAGGTTCATTTAATTTAGGTGCTCAGAAGTTCCGATCTACTTGAGTAGTGAGTAGTAGCAAAATGTCTCGAAGGATGCCGAATTCAAAACCTAAAACGATTATTATTCGGTCATCAAGGACAACACACTAGAGAGATATCGTTTGTAGGCTAATTAATTTAGACACATCGGTCATTCTCGTCAAATCATCAACCGTATATTTATTTCGGTAAACGGAAGGTGGGACGTCCCCCAGCAAGATGGACGGACGACCTGAAAAAGGTAGCTGGGATAGACTGGATGCGCAAGGCGGAGGATCGGGTGCTATGGCGTAAAATGGGAGAGGCCTATGTCCAGCAGTGGACTGCAATAGGCTAATTGATTGATATTTATGTTATTTATCACAAGAATGGGCGTAAATAACGAATTGTTTATTGTTATAGTAATTTAATTAAATAGATATAAACCACAATACATAATTGGCTTCTTGATTAATTAACAAATGAGACTTACCTGTATAGGTGTAACCATTATCTTTTCAAATTACTCCGGGGTAGGCAGAGACAACAACCCGCCCTTAGCCAAATAAAGAAAAGAGCACATATGAATGCCAAAGTTTTACAATTGCGTTTGTCAAAAATATCAAAAAGATGTAAATAAATCATTTGAAAATGATTCTTTCACTGGTTCGTTAGTTGGATCTACTGAGAAGAGACCAGCAAGAAACTCAGGTAGATCATCGTTATCCTTTCTTTTTTTTTTCTGAGAGACCATATTTCCACTTGCTACGATACTGGCATAGGTCTTTTGTTGCTTCTACTTTCATAATAGCTAGTAGCGGGAACTCTGAATTTAAGTATAAGTTAGTTGTAAAATTTCGTGTTGTACGTAAGATATTAATATCTGGGTGACCAATTTGTTTTTTTTTGCTCTCGACGTTTTCTAAAAATTTAACCTAGCTAGATCGACTCCGAAACCTATACTAAATTTCATGAGAATCGTTGGAGCCGTTTCCGAGATTCAGATTACATCTATACTATTATAAAATTGAAAATTAGTTGTCTGTACATTGGAGATACTTAAAAATATATAATACTTGGGGTATGTTAAATGAACGATTCTGAACAAAAATATTTATTTTTAATACTTGGATGTTCGATTTTGATTTTTGATTTTGATGCGGTTTTTTCTATTAGAAAGAACTTAGTCGGATTTAAAATCTGCCGCATGTTTGATTCCAATTGGTTAAGCGGAGAGGTACTTTGTATTTAGCCTACTAGGACT
Source organism: Cybosia mesomella (assembly GCA_946251805.1). NCBI lineage: Eukaryota > Metazoa > Arthropoda > Insecta > Lepidoptera > Erebidae > Cybosia > Cybosia mesomella. Next base: position 12,107,558 of record OX276406.1, read on the forward strand.
TTATCCCCCAGTAAAACCCAGATCTTTGATATTGTCAGTGTTTCCTAATACCTAAATGTACCTAATTAAATATTATTGTACTAGCATCACTAATTCCTATAACTTGTTTTAAATAATCGTGCAATATCAATGACCGGAAAATAAGACAAGATTTATACATGAGTATAAAATAGCGTGTCACTCATAGTGGTTGACATCGACCTGAAACAGACAATGGATTGTTTGTCAAGATGGTGTGTAATTGTCAATAATTATAACCAGTTTTCATCGACTGTCACTATATATATAGTTACATGATTTATGACACTAACGTGATGAACATAAATTGACGGTTACGTAATTACAGAGGCGTCGCACTTACAAACGAAAGTTGGTTCAATTCGAATATTAGTCAGTAGACTATATACATGAACTTCTAACACAAGTATTTGCTTATTAGGACGGTTGACGAGAATATTTCTAATGTTTCTATTGCAGTCCACTGGACATAGGCAGATGCCTATGTACTATGGCCTATTTATTGGCAAAAATAGAAAACTGTACATATAATAATGTTTTGAAAAGCTAAGTATTTATATACACGTTTATGAAAAACAAATGAACGATAAAAAAGGACAACAAGACGGCTTTCTGTGGAAATTACCATTACAAAATACGTATTGATTAAAAACATAATCAAATGTTTAATGTAAGAATTGTATTGTATCAAGGCCTGGATTCTCGCACTCAGATTGTTTAGCCTTTAACACGCTGAAAGAAATACCCTCGCATAAACATATTCATCTCATTTCGCACTTTCGTACTTCAATATCATTCTTCTTTTCCAGAACTACACCATTAAATGTCTTCTAATATCCGTCGCCGGTAATTACTATAAAATAAATTGATTATTTCCATGCAAAGTTCAGATTTAGGTAAACTAATGGCAATATTCCGTGCTAAGTTCCTATACTATGCGCAAATTTTGAGTAGGTATATAAATAGGAGGATTAATAATAAAAGTGTATATTCAAATACTACAAATAAACTTCGCTTGTTACCATACGCTAATATACAGGACTCGTTTATCAAACAAATACGCTCCAATTTCAGGAGTATGCTAACCATTAAAGAGTTTTATCATCAATATCCTGACTTCATCATCAGATAGGCTCCATGGTGTCAAATTAATGTATTGTCACTCGGATGTCACATACCTGTTGTATAAAGTTTCAATTCGATACAACTAATAGAAGTTAGTTAACTTCCATTCGTACTTTCAAAATATGTTTATACTTAGTTATACATGTGAAGTTGATTAGCGTGTCGAAATGTAACCAAAAGCTAGTAGGGAGTATAAAGATATAATTATTTACATGTAGCGAAAATATAATATAATGAGTGGTTCCTATGGACCCTTTTCATAACATTATAGGGTGTTTACTGAACTGAGTCACCTTGCCTAATTTGAGCCTTGTTGAGCGAAGGGCTGTGTGGTATATTTTTACATCAAAAGCCATGAAAATGTCGGTCAAGATAGGCACATATGATTCACGGGATATAAATAATCTAGTGTTAAGAGTTTTTGTTTGGGAGAACGTTGTTTATCTAATTGTGAAAGGTTTTTATTTAGTATGACGTCATCAAGTCTCAATTATCCTGAGGCAATCCATTATAACAGGCCATTGTATACAAATGTGAAATTGTGGTTATTGAACAAATTAATAAACATGTTTTTATTAATATTACAGAAGGAATGTAGGTACGTTACATTTTAAGGGGTTCCGTACCTCAAAGGGTAAAAAAGCGGTCAAGTGCGAGTCGGACACGCCCATGAAGGGTTCTGAAGCAGCAAGTAACATAATATTATATATTTATATCAGAGTTGATTGAATGAAAGGTAAATTGCGGTTTACAATTTATGGTGTATTAAAAAAAACTACTTACTAGACTCGTTCAAACCAATTTTCGGCGAAAGTTTACATGGTACATCATATTTATTTTTTAGTTTTATCATTCTCTTATTTTAGAAGTTACAGGGGGGGGGGGGACACACATTTTACCACTTTGGAAGCGTCTCTCGAGCAAACTATTCAGTTTAGAATAAAATTATATTATAAACCTCAATATAATTTTACCGCACCCAACACGTATGGGCTTGATGAAAAAACATTTGGACGGAACCCTAAAAAGGAACCCTTATAAGATCATCCTCTTGTCCGTCTGTCCGTGTGTCACCACCGATCTTCTCAGGAATGGATGGAACTAGCAAGTTGAAATTTTTACCAGATAATGAGGTCTATTTTCCCTATTAGGTGTATAAAAATTAAAGTCCTGAGTCAACATGATAAAAAGATATGGGAAAATTTAGATTTTTGCGAAAACTTGTAAGTATCAAAATTTAGCTTAATATTCAACATTTTCACTTTTGGATTTTTTAAAATTTTTGTTGTAAGACCTTGCTTTTGCTAAATTTCGTCATTCTAGGTCAACGGGAACTACCATATAGGTTTCCGATCCAAAACCATAGGATACCTCCGGTTGAACTAGAATTGTAATTTTGGTTAAAAGCAAGGTCTTGCAGCACAAGTAAAGGGAAACTTCCGAAATATTAAAATGTTTAATATTAACATTATGCCTATTCATCTTTTTTCAATTAACCTGCCAATTTAGAATTATATTCAGAGCATTCTTTGAATTCATAAATAGATTGCAAACCTATTCTTTATAGGGTTAAGAAAAAGTTTTTCCTCTACAACTGTGCAGCTGAATACAAGTGAGGGGCTTGGATGCTACTAGATACATGTGAATATACGAATATTCAAGATGCTTATCGCATTTTCAGGGCCCATGTATTCTGCCTGAGAGGAATTTTAGACATCTGTGAAGAAATGTCTGCGCATTACGTTTCCGTGTTATTGTATATGAGTGTGTTATTCTTATGTATATACATATAATATATGTATATATAAATATACTTCACTGAGTGAGTTTAAAAATAATTGCTTCTAACAGTTCTTTCAATTGAAAACTGCGCAGTCAATTTATTTGTTTATAAATCTGGAATTTTAAATGCTGTATCGATCTAATCTAAATTAAAGCATATTTATCCGTTTGTTATTGTGTACAACATCCGGCTTTTGATTTAATACGTCGAGAAGAAGAGTGAGAATCGGACAAAGATAGGTTCGCTTTGGTTTTGTAGAGAATTCTTTCTATCGCATTATACATTCCGGATACTCTATTTATGATTTGGATGAAAGAATGACAGAAAGATGTATAAATAAACTAAAAAGTTATCGCCGGCTTACGTATAAATATAATGCAATGCAATAAACTTTTGAGTATAATTATACAAGTAGGTACCTATGAAACATGTACAATTTATGTAGGAAACAAAATATGTTTGCACTTAAGGCTTCTATTTATTTAACAATCGTGTTTCAAACTGCCAAGAAGGTCATAGCTTACATCTCAACATATAGAAGTATGCATATTGTAACACAAAATATATCGTAATGTTAGAGATGTATTTATTAGAAATGTTCGTAATAGGTGAAAAATAAAATTTGTTGCAATTGATTAATAGATGTTAGAGGAATAGGCTGGTTATCACAAAGATAAAGTTTATCACAGTGATAAATACAAAAAGAGTTATTCATCCTCCCTTATCTACTGGCGACTCTATTGGTGAATAGGCCTGTGTTAATACTGTGCTTCTACGAACTTTTTATTTTGTCGGGCATGTAACTTTCATGTACGCAGCTCAGAAGAACTGTGTGGAAGCTCTTCAAGCGGCATTCTTTTAAAATTATGGTGGTCGTTGCTTGCGAACTTCTAATGTGTAGTTATTATATACTCATGCCCATGCTCGAAGCTTCGGTAAAGAAGAGAAACCTACGCTGTTTTTTTTTCGAATTCTTCTCAAGCGTGCATTTAACCTCTTATTACAGTTTCATCGTAATCGGAGTGATACTAGTATTTTTTTTCAAAACTCAGAACTGTCTTGAACTGAAATTGAGAAGACATGTTTGTCAACGACCTATATAACTTTCGTAAGAAAACATTCTGCGAATTCAACTGTCGGAGATATCGAAATCTCATCGACAGTAAGTACTTACACTTTTCTTCCTCCGTGTTATTCAGAGGTAACCGCCTGCATCTGCTTCAGCCCTCACACACTTCACGAGCGTCCACTACTTTCATTAAATCTTGCAGGCAAGCCTGCCGGTTTCGGATGCTTCTGACCTGCCATTCTTCGACTCATCATCGATGTTCTGCGAGGTCGACCCCAGCTTGCCTGTACAAATTACATAATAATATATTGCAACGAGTGCACTGATCGCGTATATAACGCCAGTCTTTCATGACACGTCAATGGGAGTGATTAATTCAGTCCCAATGAACTAATCAAAGCAGCAACTGCCAGTTGTGTTCAGCTTAAAAACGGACTTGCGCTATATTTTATCAGTTTCGTATCACACTTCGTATTGTATAAACGAAAGGGGTCGATCGTAATCATACCGATCTTTTGGGTCTAATATTTACTTGATTATACTAAGGTTCAACCCCTTTATGAGGTTTGTAACGTAAATTTTATGTTTGAACTTTATTTTTAGAGTATAAATAATATGTTAAATCGTAAAAGTAACCTTACCAGTCTGATAATTGAATTATCATTACAAAAATAAAGGACCTGCCTTAACATCGTAAAATAAAAATAATATCGCTTCATAAAATGTAATACTACCTACATATCTAATCTATAAGTAGCCGTACATAATTATATAAAAGCAGAAACTGACTGACTGATCGATCAATGCACAGCTGAAACAGCTGGGTCTGGAACCATCTTGTACAACGTATGTTCATTAATTGGTCGGATTAACTTTAAACCTGGTATTCAGGTTAATTAAACACGTGTTTCAGCATTTTTTTATATTCAGCCCCTTAAATGGTAAAAGGAGTTTGAAAAAAAAACCGTTCCCGCAGGGGGAACGCACAGGTAGATTTCGTGAAGCAATTAATGTTATTTTTTAACATGTTTAATTTTTTTTTCTCGAAAACGGTAACTTTTAGCGAAAAACTTTTCAGACATTTATTTTAGACTTAAAAATGGCCTATCGATTAAAAATGTTTCCGACTGCAAGAATGTTCACCGGTTAGAAGTTATGATTTTCTTCCCGAGAAATTTTGGTTTTTCCCCCCTCCACTTTTACATAAAGTTTTAATCTTAAAGGTTTATAATTAAAAGTTGGTGGTATTCGTGTATACTATGGGATAAAATTAGAACGGTTCGAATATCTTTCATGGAACGTGAAATTTTGAGGAAAAACTGATTTCACAAAAAGTGAGGCCCTACCGTCCCCTTAGGCCGGATTCCACCCGTTCACGAACTTAAACTAAGTTTACACCCAAGCAATTTTTGACCGCAGTTTGAAAGCGATCGGGGCAAAAATGCGACCGTGAGAGTGCCGCAAATTTTGGGAAGTGGAACCATACACACATATATATATATATATATATATATATATATAACTTTTTAACCAGTGGTCATTTCGGACTCAGGGGGTCATAACTAGACCTCCTATGAAGAATTTTTTTTTAAATTCGACAGTAATCAAGAAACCAATAGGTAGATCGATTTCATCGAAATCTACCTAATATTTTTCATCAGATTGTTGTCTTACGAGCAGGTCACGTATTTTACTAACGTGAGTTTAACCTTTTTTACCCAAAAAAAATGCACAACGCCGCTAAAGAAGTTTTCACTTCAAAAACATATTTATAGGTATTAATGAAATGCATACTAGTTATGCAAATAGTTACTTAAAAATCGTATTTAATTTATACGTTTATGTAGAAGAATGAGTCAATAATGAATGAGTCATGAATCACAAAGTTTCCTTTTCATCAAATAGACTTGATCGTCCAGTTTCAACGCAAAATCTGCGGTTGAAGGCGATAGAAACTTTGTTCCTCATTGGACCATTTAAGACAAACTCGATCTTACCTTTGTATTTCAAAATGATTTCTTTTCAAATTAGAGGACATTAAAGCTATTGTTTTAAAAAATTTTGAATGTTTATCTTGTATTTCTTCATAGCAACTAGCTCTTCTCTGCCTTTGACGACTTTTTGTATGAGAGGTTACGAGGGTAATGTATGGGAAATGATTTCCAAAACATACTAGAATCAATAAAATCAGAGCTATTCAAAGAACTATTTATTTATGTACCAGCTAACCAAACAACTTTGTTCTAATTTCACTTACATAAAAGTACAAATCTGTTAGACCAGTAAAGATCATACATAAGTTATAGAATGACGAGAGCTCCGAAAGGTAGTTATAGTCTGCCACAGTCAGTACTGACTCATAGGTGTCTGACTGTATCATTGCCAAGAAGCCAACCAAATGATATGATCAATTTTAGAAGCTTGTGAGCACTCTTATTACCAAGGAGCTAGGCTGAAATTTGTCTAGCAAGGTTACTATTAATATTTTGATAAACTTGTAGAGCACGTAATCGTCTTGCAGTCTGAATAAATCGGCGCACGATGGTGTAATACCCTGCGACAGTGGCGTTGTTTGCAAATCGAATATATAACGAGTTTTAGCTTTTCCTACTGAAATTTTCTAGGCACGTTTAAATAGGCTTCTATTGGAATTTAAACGTTGTAGTGTACTAAAAGTATTTAGTTTTCCTATCAATACAAGCCAGCATAAGCACTTTAGATCAACACGTCGTGCATGAGAATATAGTCCCTTATCAAATTAACTCAATAAGTACAAACGTGTTACTATTATAATGTATTCACCTCATTACCCTTGTTTTAAGAATACTGGATATGAACGTCACTAACCAACTTCACCGCAATTAAATTCTTTGAAACCCATTGCAATTTAAAAACCAATTTTGCATTTTAACTTTTCTGAACCAAGTACAGTAATAAGTGTTGTATTTTTGGTTATTCAGACGTTACGTTACAGCATTACCCGAAAGTCTATATCAATAGCCCCAGGGATAAATCTAGAAATATTAGTTTTAGTTTTGAGTTTCAATAATAAAAGTCGTCATGGTGTAACCTTGTTTGTATTGTTAAACTCAATAGAAGTATGATCGCTCATTGGGGACGTTTTTAAGAGAGCCTTAATGTTCAGCAGTGGACGCCTCGACATCCTCTGGTTGTAATGCTTTATTATACTGCTAAGATTGTTAACTAAATAATCACATCAAACGACAGGTTTACCTCATAGTAAGTGGCTGGATGTATGGATGCTTGCTGTCTACAAAGAAAAGGAAAGAGAGGGGTAAAGGTGTTTGTTAGTCTGTTGTCTTACCAGTCGTCCAAACACAGCATATCAACTTATAGCTATAGTAGTTACGTTACGTTAAGAGGGTGGTACTCCCTGGGTAATAAGAATAGTATGACTCATCATCCTTCTAGCCTTTTCCCATCTCGATTTTCTTAAAGCAACTAAAGTATGACTACTACCACCTAAGGGTAATATTAAGTTTCCGCCAACACTCCTTCGAGGATAAAAGCTTAAAGCTGTACTTTGTCTTCGACGTTAGGCTTATTGTCGGATCATCGATAGTCCTGAGGTCACCAATTCTCTTGAGCCTCTGCTGCTGCGTCGAGATATAGCCTCCTTGGCAGTATTCTATCGCCTATCTATACCGTAGTGAATGTTCCGATGAGCTATTCAAATTGATTCCTCCTTCTCACTTCTTGTTCAGAACAACACGTGCAGGACTTAGGTGTCATCCTCATACAGTACAATCGATACCATCGCGAGCCAAGCGCAAGGTGACTCCTTTAAAGAACTGGAACGCTTAACCCACACACGTGTTCCCTTCTTCCTACAATCCTTGGTTCTTTAAACGGGGCGCGAAAAACCTCTGTCGAGGCCGTCTAGGTAGGGCCTACCATTCTAGGGACAATCTCTGGAAATGGTGGCCACAACTTTTTGGACTTCACCTCAGCTTACCATCAGGTGGGGCGCAGTCAATTCGACGGACTAAATATTAAAAAAAAGAGCAGATGCTTATGTTCATAATATATGTACTCACGTGAATCATGTGTGTATCGACAGATGCAATTCACATATTTTAAATAACATTAGTACGATTAATACCTTTTTTTTTGCGCGGGGGGGTTATGTCGGGCTTGAACCGACTAAAACCGCACGCCGTCTCGGGTCTACAGACGCCGGGGTGTAAGGTTGTCCATAGAGCATATCCCTCGCACCCAGAAACTCAAGAAACAGTACGTTCTGTAATTTGATTCCTGTAAATTTCAACAGCATCTGTGAAATTTCTGGGTTCGTCGAACAGTGCGGTACTAAATGAAATTCTTTCTAGTAAGTGAATATAAAAGCATATTTAGCAGCCATGAGTGATGCTTGCGTAAACATCTTTGGAAATATATTCACCTGTATACATAGCGCAACCAACGACGTGTCTGGTGGTATACCATTAAAATTTAACATAACATAACATAACTCACGCCTATATCCCTGAAGGGGTAGGCAGAGGTGCTAGCACCCACATTTCGCCAGTTTATGTTTAGGTCCCAATGTAATAGGTGGCGAGCCTATTGCCATTAACCGGGCACTTATAAACCTGCGATAAATACACACATAACTTCGAAAAGCATCGAAAAGTCATTGGTGTGTGCCATGGTAAAACCTGGGATCGAACCCGAGACCTAAATAACCGAATAATAAAATAATAGTTAAGATTGAAACTAATAATAATAATAAGTGACCTATTGATTTAATTATAATTTTAATATGTAATGAACCACCTGTATCTTTATATAGTTGTTTTTTTTTTTAACGTGCGGAAATCCCTTCGGATACCCCCCCGCCGGCCTGCGGGGGTGGTTATGTCGTGTCTCGACTAAAACCGCACGGTGTCCTCCCCAAGTGTCCGTTGCCGGGCACCCCGGGTAAGCCCTCGAAAGGATAACCCCAGGGAGTTGTTAAACCATTAAGTATTGTTTTCGGTCAATGTACATATTCAATTAACGATTCAACAACATTAAAAATAAAATATTACACCCACTAATATCGCCGTTTCCTTGTATTACGCAGCAGTTATGTTTCGTGCTTAATATGAACGAACGTGTTTAATTTATGAATAATTTAAATACATATTTTTTTTTATTATGAAGCAGAAACGGGGCAACGGCAACCACGTCTTACTTCTAACTGTAAGTTTATTTATTTAAAGTGACATCGAAATTAAGCCCCGTCTCCACTTGTACTTATATATAATTCAATTTATTATATCAACCTCCTTTTACTTATTGTTATAAATTTAAATAGAAATTCTATTCATGATAGAAAAACGGCCTAATTCCAAAACTGTTTGAAATTGAAAGCGAATAAAATGTTTAGTGGACTTCCGCGCGCTGAATTTCTTCAAGTGTATTTTTGGTATCTACATTCAGGCAATCGATTAGACGCGACTGCACTAAAAATAGTCGACGTGCAGTGACCCAATAAAATTTGTAAGATATTTCTACTTCTCGGTGAGGAAAAAATCTTTGTAGAATTGTTTTTTGAGTTGAGCACAGAATGAATGAAGTTAAGTTATAATGTAACATGATAAATGTATATTAATGTTTTACTGTCTCGATGGTGTAACAGAAGGAGTGTGTTGTGTGTTGTGCATCAGGTCTTGGGTTCGAGAAAAACGTGCTATTGATTTTTCTGTTAGAATTTTTGATCAAAAGCTTTGGTGTCAGGAAAAGAAAGGTGCCCAGTTGATTGTAAAAGGTTCCCATTCTATCACGTTGGGCCTAAAATAACTGGTAAAGTGTAGATTTTCAAGAATGATAATCTACTATATACACAGATATCAAAAACAATTTATTTATGCCAATGGTACTTTCTATTATTGCATGTCATACTGTGTAACATTTTGCAGATGACAATACGATTTATGGGCATAACAAAATATAGAGCTCGAGTGTAGAAAGACCTTTTGATAATATTGTTAAATCACTTTCTTGCCTCACCGTTCAATGTTATTCGTATTCATAATACACGTACTTTTGTGAAACCAGCTTTCCTTGTGCATAACTCTCCAATGCAGTAGCTGAGTTACCTAACATTGATCTTGATAATTTCAATTATATTCTGATAATTTGCTTCTAGCTGATAATGGAGAGAGCTACTCTAATTTATGTGTTATTATTAATATTTAATAAATATATTATTAAAAAATAACTAATATTAACGGATTTTGTCACGTGTTGCCGGTAAAATTAGTTTTATTTCAATTTGTAACATTCGCGTGAACATTCGGCAATATCATGTAAATATTAAATATGTTGTTCTACCTAGGTACCTAAATAGAGAGAAACGTGAATAAATATGACGTGTGCAATAATCTTGACATTGTAGGTGTATATTGTTGCCAATTTTTGCAAGCTTATAGGCATTGGTTCTAAAAATATTTATACGGAAAACCCAGTAGGGAAAAATAAAAACAATTCAGGAACATAAGTAATTATTTGTACATTACAATTGATAAAAATGAGTATATTTGTAAAGATACAAACAATAGATCGTTTATTCTCTGCAATCATGATGTTTAAGGCATGAATCAAGCACATCGTATATCTTTTTCGTACTAAGTTTTTAAATATCGTGTTACGTTACATTGAAACGTGATTTCATGAAGATATTGGCAACAACTTGTCAGTTGTTTTTCGCTGCGTTGAGTGAATTATTCTAAGAAACGTTTTTGTAAGAAAATATCATCGGTCAGCGAACAGTGGATTGACATCATGACACGCGATCTGAGATCATTCAAGCGATAGATAAGTAATTAGCTGTATTGAAAACATGAGTAAAAGAATTGTAAGAAAACGAACATTTATAGTTGGAGAATAAAACAAAGAAATAAATAAGTTTATATCATGCAAGCAATTATTCAATTTATACAAACTCTATTTGTGCGACCTGTAAATATATGATATGATAATTCATATTCAAACCATTAATTAATGAATTAAATAAGTGCGTAATATTTATTAATAATACAAGTAGGTACTCACGTACTTATAGGAAAACGATATGATTTAATAAATAAGGAAGCTCAACAAGACTTCTGTTATTCCGTTTGTAATTATATCTGAAACTTTAATTAGGATTTTGGGACATCAATTCCTTGAGCACAACATGTTATAGCAAATAATTAAGTGAATACTGTATTCAAAATATTACACTGAATAAACTTTAGGAAGCCCGCGCGCTCTCGCAATTGTTTTCATGTACGTGACTCTCACTGACGATTAAAAAAAGACACCGCGGATGGAATAGATAATTTGTTGAAGTAGCACATAATAAAAAGCAAATTTTTTTGACGCCAGCCTGCTGTCATGTCACTATAGAGTAGGTTTGTATCTCTTGAGTCTCTTCCACCAACGATATTGCAGAAAATCTTCCAGATGACCATTGCGGCTCATATCAATAAAAAGCGAAAGAGATTCAAGACACGAGTTTACAGTGCCATGCTATGAACACTGGTCCTTTATCTTCTTGTCTCCAGCCCCAGTAGTATGGTTTTGAAGATTAATATCTCTCGACCTCTTCGAACAGTAACATCAAGATAAAAATCTTTCAGGTGACAAAAACGACTCATATCAACAGTAAGAGAGTCTTGAGTCTACACTGTCATCCTGTCAGGACTGGTCCTTGTTCTTGTGTCACCAATCTCAGTAACATAGCACTGTAGACTAATTTGACTCGAGTCACTTCGGCTAAAACGACTCATTTCATTGGTCATAGGGACTTACTGTCATGCTTCGAGGACTGGTCCTTATCCTTGTGTCACCAATGTCACTAGCACAGTAATGTGGACTAATGTGCCTGAAGTCTCTTCGACTAAAACGACTCATTTTACTATTGTTTTCAGTTTGCTATCGAGGGAAGTGGATTTATTGTATTTCTAACTCCTCCAATTTACTTCTGATTAATTTCAATGTGGGTTCCAAGGCAGTTTAACTTTCCTTGGGCCTTCCCGAGTGTCATTACTCGGTGTGTTCGTGGGTCACTACTGCTGATCCTGGTGTACAGAAGTTACAGACTATTCAAATGTTTAGAGACCGAAATCGAGTAGCAATTTCAGTATCTTGTACTGAAATACATAATAGGATTAAAACGTTGTAAATCAAGTTGCGGATGAGTGAACATGAATGACGTGTCCGTTCAATTTCAAATTGCAAGTCCATTTGGGTTTACATATCACATGACTGTTGAGAGTCAGTGGCATAGAATAATTTATTAAATTGCCCTTTTGATTACCTTGTTGCATAATGAACTGTGATCTAGTTAACCATAGTTAAAGAACGACTAGCACAGAAATAATTTGGTTTTATCCTCACAATAGTTGAGTACCTAGTGTGATGCACGACTGCGTCGAAATTTTAGGCATTGGTGCTCACTGTGAAATATAAAAATACTTTTATTAAATAAAATCATTAATTCTTTGCTGCTTTAAGTGACATTTTGGATTATTTCAGTGCAACAATGAACATAATTATTAATCAAGTTAGACACTTGAAATTGTGTGTAAGAAAATTATTTCAAAAATGTTAATTACTGTTTTATTTCTATGCACATTTTGTCTACATTATCTTGTTTTCTATTCACTCTATTTCACTGTAATTGAAATGTATAATCAAATTTGAAGCATTCAAGTGTTTTCAGTCAATATCACGCGCATATAACCAATCAAAAACACGTTACTCGTAACATGTATTCGCACGCACTCAACTAGCGTAGCGGGTTACACATAACAAGTACAACTGGATAACGTTTATAATAAGATAATTATAGGCAATGATTATAAGATTATAAGCGATTCACTAGGGTATATTATATGCGGCTCCATCAAGATCTTGAGGACCAAGCCAATCTCACCTCCAAGCAGGTACACATGCTTATTGAAGGACGAGGCTCTGGTGCAAGTTTTCTTTCGGAGTCGGTAGGTCAGACGGTAGCCAAATAGTTGAAACAACCCAATAAAAGGAGAAAGCGTACCCCGGGCTCCATAGTGCGGGCTTTGAATGCGACTGTATTTATCGCTACTAATCGCTTCAGCTTATAACTTCTTTTTCAGGCCCGTCGGTAAGTAGATAGGAATCTGGGGGGCGTTTTATGCCATGCTCATGCTTACTAATTCCCTGTTGTCTCTCTAAGGGTCACTTGCTCTGTAATCGATCTTCCTGCTAATATGGACACCCCACAACCACATCTTAGCGTTCCATTACCACGTCAGCTGGCTTTTTCGTGATTTATATATATAGACCTCCCGTTAGTGACCACCTCCGGCTTTGAACTCGCTAAAGTTTGCCAAATATTGTCTAACCTAATCTACTTCTTCTGTTGAATTATTTCTGGAGAACTAATGATCGAAATGGTGTCACCAGAACGTCAATCGTAGGTACTGTTAGTGACACAATGAAATGTAAACTATCTCGTTAGACGAGTGTAAAGAACCTTCTGAATAGCGGTGAATCTAAACATCTCTGGTGAATAATTGCTAACCACACGCGCTCATTAAACCTATTGAATGTGTTTTAGAAGACGTAAGTCATAATTATTCACTTTGAGTGCTCTGATTGAAACTACATTGAGGTCCTTCACATTGAGTGGGTACTTTTATTCAAGCACGCAGTAATTGCGATCCCTCTTCAGTAAAATGATACTTCATACCCTGAAAATGATAGTTTAGTTGGGATTCTTATAAAAATTGAATCCAAAATGTTAATCATTTTATTATAACTATACCTATTGATTTGTATTAGTTTGACTTCAGCGAACCAATTTTTTACCAGCTTGGTAAATTCTGACCCTGAAGAGCTCTATTCTTTAAATCAGTTGAGAAAAAAGTTGAAGAATTTTTTTTTTTTACAAACTACGCCATCTTGAATAACTTTTAATTTATTATGTTCGTGAAAGAACATTATAAAGGTGGGTGTGGCTTAAGTATTATACGTTGACGTATCGACGTCAATGTATAATACTATATGGATGAAGTTCAACCCTTTTGATTGCATGGCGGACTCCTCCAGTCTTACGCAACAGCCATTTGAATCAAATTTATCTTTCATCAACATCATCATTGTTTTACTTCACCTCATAATACTATGAAACAAAACATGTAGATACAAAAGCTGAATAGAAACGGTTATTAAAACAAACGGTAACAAACAAACAAGTTATGTGTTAGTTCCACCCTCGGTAGTTTTTCACTAGAAAATGTACAGTTCGCTGGGATTGTACCGACCTTAATGAATGCTCTCGTGTGCCTATGCACAACATTCCATACCTTTACCTTTGCTACCGAACGTTTTACGCCCTCTTAATGTTCGCACGAGGTGCTGTAATTGCTGAATATACGAATATTTCACGAATACGAAAATGTGCTCTATGAAATACGTTTCTGAGCTCGGAAGTGTTTCATAATATACGTTCTCCTCATTCATGCGTCGTTCATAACTTCACATTTACTACTATCTTTATGATAGCTTTGAAGGTTTCAACATACAACTCCTTGTAGTGCCGTAGGGTTGCAACCTTGCAACACTGTTACAGAGCTGACGTAGCACAGAAAAAGTATTAACTAAGTCAACATTATTGTGATGTACGTTTAATATTTCAATCTCTTCACATATGACTTATTATATTATTAATACAGAGATCATACGGAATTGATTTAGAATCCAATGCTAGAGCATTACTTCTCCCTTATCCTTGTTTTTCTACAGCACACAAATGCAAGGTAAGCAAGCTTTGATTACAAGTTTAAGTCTCCCTGTACCCTCTTACTCGTAAAACATGGGAGAAATGAGAGTACACCTACCTACTCGTAAATCTGTCTCGGTAAACCTTGAATTTATTATCCTACCTTATATTGTATGCATGTGGGCTTAAAAATATCCCTCGACTAACTTCTGGTGGACAGTTTCCAAGATACAGAGATAAGCGGATTCCCCGAAATCCGTGATATTTGATTCGCAACTACTAAATTTCTTATCTAACGACAGTTCGGATATAAGTCGGCTTATTGTAAAACCTGCAAAGAATTCTCCTATTTACTACATCAGGTGCACTTTAGGTAAAAGTGGGAAAATTTCATTTTCAGAAGGCCGTTGTCCACATTGTCATCTTATAAATGTTTATTGTTCGCAGTTAGTAACGGTAGAAAATTACTAGGATTTTTGTCACTTTTTTTGCGCACAATCCTTCAGGATTATTACATAGTCACCTGATGATGTTGGTAGTTGGTAGGTACAATATGTGGCTGGGGTGTGTGTTGGGTAACCTCCTCGAGTGTCGCTCCGATTCCGATCCCGCTGCAGTCCGGGGGGAACGGAATCGGAGCGGCCGGTACACCCTGGGCGGCGGTCAATGGCTTCCCCTTCACCCCTTCATAGGGTTGGCATTGATCGTCGGCCAATACCCAACGTGGCGGGAACACATCGCTCTCCGTACTCCTCTGCTTTCAGAGGAGACAGGATGAGCGATGCTGTTAGTGGTGAGATGGCCCAGGGTCAGCCGGGATGCGAGGGATATGCTCTATGGGTAACCTTACACCCCGGCGTCTGAAGACCCGAGACGGCGTGCGGTTTTAGTTGGTGCAAGCCCGACATAACCGCCCCCGCTGGCCGGCGGGGGGGTATCCGAAGGGATTTCCGCACGATAAAAAAAAAAAAAAAAGGTACAATATGTGGCTAAAATCTTCGAGTAGGTATATGAGTTCCTTAAAGTACGAGTAAAGTTAAAGGTGGTTGTCAAGACGTACTCGTACACATCAGTTGTAGTTACTCTACTGGTACAAGTAGCTCACAAATAATCTTCTCTCATCTTCTCGTAAATGGTACGGACACTTTTCAAAATATCAAAGCACATCTGAAAATGAGCACTTCGCAAAATATGCACATTTACTTGAAAAAAGTTTAAAATAAAAATTGCCTCTTGAGAAAGTTTTAAACATGAAGTAGGTTTTTTTGTCCAGTACACATTAAACGTTGTGCACATGGTGCGCTGGAGCCCTACAACTATATATCTTAAGTAGCTATGTGTATTTATTTAAGAAATTTATTATATATTACGAATTCTAATCGTGGTCTAGGAAAATATGATAGAAAATATTTGCTCTTGTAAATACCCACGGTTTGTAACAATGTCTCATGTGTCAGGAAGCCATAACTCGCCGCTATTTAATTTAGTGGTTCTATTGAACAGGCTATTGTGATCGAATTTGGCGTTCGTTTGATATTCAATATCAATGGGCACATGACATTAATTGTTTTTATGCGCGTAAAAGGACACCAAGCGCCATTCCGTCTGGGGTACACACTATACAGTCTACAGTCGCAGTCGTAACATAAACCTGTCACATTCGCTTTCTTTAGTTATTCTTTGTTAGTGCTGAGCTTTCACCTTTACGAGCGTTTCACCGTTTAGCGTAAATTTTATAACATAACATAAACTCACGCCTATATCCCCGAAGGGGTAGGCAGAGGTGCTAGCACTCACATTTCGCCAGTTTATGTTTAGGTCCCAATGTAATAGGTGGCGAGCCTATTGCCATTAACCGGGCACTTATAAACCTGCGATAAATACACACATAACTTCGAAAAGCATCGAAAAGTCATTGGTGTGTGCCATGGTAAAACCTGGGATCGAACCCGAGACCTCGTCTCAGCAGTCCATTACCCATACCACTAGGCTAAATTTTATATATGTTATAAATAATACTATGTTAGTCAGAGCTTGGTCAGAGCACTTGTCTAGTGTCTCGTTTTCTATTTGGGTATGAGTGGATTGACGTTAGTAATGGTGGTGGGTTCGAATCTACAACCACTATGTTATGTTTAGTAGTATCTCGGAGTCAGGAGAAAATGCACGGTATAAGACTATGGCTTACTCTGTACATATATAGTACGTGAAATCGAAAAATATTTGCTATAATGTGAAATACATCCAAAATCTGATAGAAATATTTGTTTTAAATTTGAACTAAATCTTAATCTTTTCCATAAACATAAAATGGTTTCGATGTTATCACTGTAAACGGTAGTCCCATTTTGGTTCCATTCTGGAAGATTCAAATGCCAATGAGCGATTTTATCTCAAGTTTCATTGTCAAAACATTGACACTTTCAAACGTTAAACATGAAACTGCGTTCTTTTGCCACATCTTTTTCACAACTGTTGTTGGCAAGCACCACTCACGTAGTGGCTTAGGTATCGGACTGCGCTCGAGAGGTCGCAGGTACGAACCCTGGCAATTACGCTACGACAGGCAATGTAGGGTTACCGAGATTACTAATGATTTCGGTTAGGTATCAGTTGTCAAGTAGCAGGTACTAGTATCCAAAATTACTAAATGTAGGTAATAATAAAATCAAAAATACAAAATTTGATTTAATTTATGAAATAAATAGTACGAGAAGTAATAACTTAGTACTATGATTAATGATAACCTACTATGATTATTTAAAACAGGAAGTATATTTCCGTTTTTATATTATTGCAGTACGGCAGAATTCAGAATACTATAAAATGACTTGGATGTAATTCGACGATAACAGAAACCAAATTTAATTTGCACGGGTTAACACTTTGTGATTAACACACAAATATTAACCCGTGTCACAGTTCTCTTGTAGACGGAATTTAGTACATTCATGCACGAATACTGTTAATTTGATATATGCATATTAATACACCTCAGCCCAGCCTACCCCTCACCACTATACTGATACACAATCGTTAATATGTATGTATTTATAAATAAATTTAAGGTCAATGATTTCACTTTTATCATCACACATAATAATGTGCGCAATATCGCATCATAAATACATAGTGATAATGCATACCATATTGGTCTACCTCTTATCTTTCTTCGAAGAAATTAATATCGTTGGGTCACGTATTGTTTGGTAACTTTATAGTATCTTGTGTAATTTAAACGTGTGCTGCTACACATAGTTACGTAACTTTCTATAAACAGTTCTTAATTATGTAATATTCCCACACTTAGGATTAAAATAAAGCTACTAACTAAAACTAAAACTAAACTAAGCATTAAAGATTAAAATACACATTTTGAAACCAAATTTCAAAGCCCGATACTATCTCTGCTCTCATTTGCCCGTTCCATTTATCAAAATAATAAATTAAGAAAGCCTCTAGATCGCACTTGATCGATAGCTTGGTTAGCACCAACTTTGGTTTCGGAATGTACAAAGTTTGTACATTGAGTTACGCAATAGCTAATGCATAAGTACCCTTTTCAAGTACAGCATATTGATTTCCCGTTCTGCCTTATCAACAAGTTCAACTCATGTTCTAGATATAAATTCCTAATTTTGAATATCGAAAATTGATTCATAAAACTTACCCTTGCACCTGTGAGCCAACGTTGAACTCCCACTTTCAAACGTTTTAAATTTATTTTACCGTCTGAATACAAGTTTTTGAACGACTTCCAAATATACCTCTTTCGTATTTCCTATATTTCTTGTCCTATTTTAGACTTGCATAACAGTGTATTTTCGGGAAGTCATTGCCAGAATGCTATGTAAGATTTAGACGAGTATTGGAGGACGTACTTTTGGCAAGTTCTAATGTTATTCCATTATTTATAATGTGTTTCAATTTTATTACGATGCGAACTCATATCGCCTAGTGAAATTCTATTGCAAATACTATTAGGTATAGTATAAAATGTCCTGAGGAAATCATAACTGCGCATAGATAGGACCTCCCTGCTGCATATTTTTGACGTGTAAAGCTATAAATATGGTTTTATAAATATTTTCTGAATTTATCTTATGAAACAGTACTTGCGCAGCAAGCATTTTGCGCTTTATATATTTTATACTAGCAATACCTCTTAAGATAAGCTACCATACCTCGATATCTTTGATTTATTCATGTCCCTGCATAAATTTTACTGAATGTAGATAGTAGATATAGAGATTGAACAGATATTTGACGTATCTCTTCAATCTCACCAAAGTATAGTTTAAAGTAACATTTAGTTGCATTGGCAACGGTTTACAATAAATAATTGATAATCAATTTGATAGAAATAATTAAAATTATTATTTCATTTTATCTAAAATGATTTAATAGGATCGAAATTAAAAGATATAATCTGCATTTATCTGACAGTATTGATTTTGCTTGAATCTTTCTACTTTTCCGGAAACTTATCTTTTAACATTTAAATGTCTTTGATTTTATAGGTCAAAACTGATACTGTACTGAGGCTAGTGATATAGCTATGTCTTTAAAACATGTTATCATTATATTTTGTGAATGCAAATACTTAAGAAAAAAAACAAAAATTCAAAAAGAGTTCTGTGTAGTAATTAGATACATACATACATGACATAGATATTATATAGAACGACAATAAAACCTTACTGTAGGTGGAATTCATTTAGCAATATTCTGTTTCTGCAGTCGCCGTTGCGATTCTGGACTCCGTAATCTGGATAGACCCAGCTTATCGCCGGCCAGTGTCTATATATACACAGACAGATTAAAATATGATTGTTAAGTTTTCTTCTAATTTACCTTCTCTGCCGTTGAATTTTTACGCTCGATAAATCTTTAATATCGTACCGTTACTCGTATTTTAAGCTGTTTTCGTTGAAATTATTGTATATATTTATGTAGGTACTACTCAATCTTACCAGAATAAGTTTTAGATAAGGAGGTAACTCTTTTATAAACACTTTTTTAATTCAAATAAGTATTAAAAATGGAGTAGTAAATAAGATTCCGTACCTTATTTCTGTGCTCTAATAGATCATTTCTGTTTTTCAGGTATTTTTCGACACTCAAAATCCGGTAAGAGACGCGGTAAAGAAAACTTTAAACGTAAAACGTATTATCATAAAAGTCTCGTTGAATTTCAAGCGGTCATTGAAATTCAAATGGTTGCCGAGTTGGATGAAATCGTCACAGTTTTTCCGAATTGCTCAATATCTGGTTAACATACTTTTTGAACAAGTAATAAAAGAGATAAACTTAAGATCGTGAGAACTTCTAAGTTGTTTTTGGAATGGAGACTTTTCGAGTCTCTTTCTACTTTTTATAGCGAATCCATTGCATAGATATCCATTATCATATTTTTATACTCAGTGGAATAACTTACGTGGAATAATAGTTGGTTGTACCAGACAATATTTGACATTTCAAAAGCGCGGGACAAGCATTCATGAAAAAAAAAATGCTGTAAAAATATATGACAGAAAGACGCTTTATGGAAAAGCGGTTCATTTTGTTTGGCAACGTAACCGCTTTCTGTGTACTGAGTTAAAAAAAAACACAGAACAGGTTTTCTCATTCACGGCTCGACGCTGCGCACTGCATTTTTCATTCGCAACCTGAAATCGTGCTCGGCATATACATTATATTATCTATCCGATGTTTCGGACCAAGGCCGCCTATATCTCCTGCAGTAAAGGGTTCATTCGTAAAGTACGTAAAATAGATGTTATTTGAAAAATGCGATACATTATGTTATGGAAACCCAAGGTTACGTTAGCATGGGAAATAATATCACGTTTTTTTTTTCGCATATCAAAAAGCAATTCTATGAAAAAATTAACCCCCGGTTTCTCATGCGCTTGTCAATCTCGTGTCATCTTTACACACCAAATACCGAACGCTCATTGGTTGCTTGTCATCATTATCATTAAATTGACATGAGTTTGAAAAACTTACGAGAAACCGTGGTAAGCTCAAGGGCATTTTTTTCCGCCATCAATAGGCAATGCTGGTGGCAAATCTAAACCTATCTACCTAACTACTGTCTGAATCAATTTAAAAATAATAATGATCACAAACTTCATGTACTTACCGTTCGATTTGATCATGTTTAATGACTAAATACCCGCATCCATAGGACACCATGACGTAACACCGAATCTTTTTATAGATTCGATTGCAACATATCTTTATATAATATTATCATCAGCCTACATAAAATACATTATTTCATATGGTATAATCTAGAATGCCAACAAACACTTATTTAAACATTCGTTGAAAAGCTAAGGTTTAAAGCTTTTGAAGTTTCAAGAGAGAGTACTTAATACGTTCCGTCCGTTTGCACATAACATTCTGTTTCAAACTACTGTCTACTACTACTACGGGTTCACGTCACAATATCACTCACTATGCACAAGTACCTGACAGGTTATATTCTTAATACTTTACCTATTAAGAAGGTACCCTAGTACTTTTTCAAAAATAAGGAAGAATGTACGTTATTACTTCCGTAGAAATATGTAAGAGACAGGAATGTATGAAAATCTATTGTTGACGTAGTAAGCTAGTGACAAAACTTCCGTAGAAATATGCGAGAGAGAAAATTGTATGAAAACCCATTGTTAACGTGCTAAGCGGGACGTAAAATTGTATAAAAATTCATTGTTAAAGTGTTTAATTTTGTTTTTAACGTGTTTGTTTCTTATACGCGGGATAGCCGCTTACAAACTCGGATACTCCTTTGCAACCAAAAATCTGATTTCAACCAAATTTGGCATGGTCATAACGACAATCTAGGGGCATGTGACCATAAAATTAAAAATCGGACATAACCATTGAGGAATTATCACCGAAAAACAAATTTACCATTGAAACTAATGGAAAAAGTTCGCGCGCGTAAAAATTGAATTTTTCAGATTTTGAAATAAAAAAATAAATGCTCACTCAGCTCAATTTTCTTGCGATCGGCTAACTGCATCGCATCCCTAGTTTATTTTCCTTGTAGGTGTAGTATAAAGCACTATGGTATCACTCGGAAGCAAGTGCGATTCCCTGCTCGTGTGTATTGATACACCCTCGTTAGTAATCGGTCTCTCTTTCTCCCCTCGATGAACAATGTACCTACATTGGTATAAGCTTCCTGATGATATCATATCGGCACAAACTGTTAAACAATTCACCAATAAACTGGATATCTTTTTATAAATGCTTGCAACCCATGCTTGGGTTGCTAACCCTGCTTGCTTGGTATTGCTTATTTCTTAAGCTTTTATCGCAATTAAAAACTTGCGCGATACAAGCTTTTGAAGCACAAGCTAAGCGTTAGCAAGGGTTGCAAGCATTATTTTACTACTTTCGTTGTATATACAATACTATTGTTGGACCGATCTCTGTTTACCTAAAATATTATCAAAAACAAAGTTGTTCGTAGTTTTTCAGCGGTTTTACTAATAGAGATAAATTCTGTGTGTCCAAACGTCAAATAATATATTGAACGAAAATTCTGCTAACTTGTAATAATTGTAGTTTTTCCCGATTAACGAAGCTATTAAGTAATTCCTCTGCGTCACTGCACTTTGGAGAATAAAATTTATAATGGGATATTATATCCCATTGTACATTTTATTCTCAAATACCTTCGGATACCCCCCCCCCCACGCCGTCTCGGGTCTTCAGACGCCGGGGTGTAGGGTTACCCATATGCCCATCCCTCGGACCCTGACTGACTCTCTGGGCAATCTCCGGTTTCGAGATGGCCCCCTGGGGTTTGACAACCACGGTGTCCCCGCCTTGGCCCGGTTTGGGGGAGGGGCGCTAGTCGGCCCACCGTCCCGGCCTGCTTCTGCTGGCGGCCTCACCTGCCACCCCCAGGCCTGCGCTCATGGAGGACGGAGGTCGTTAAGCGACCTCCGGCGCCTGAGTCGCCGGCGACG
The DNA here is from genome assembly GCA_946251805.1 of Cybosia mesomella. Lineage (NCBI taxonomy): Eukaryota > Metazoa > Arthropoda > Insecta > Lepidoptera > Erebidae > Cybosia > Cybosia mesomella. The sequence goes on from OX276406.1 coordinate 12,130,291, forward strand.
CGCGGCGAGCATGTTGCGGGCTCGGCGGGCCGGGAGAATTCTAAACCTCTCCCGAGCGCGCTCCGTCATCTCCTTCGCGAGAATTACATGCTCGCAGAAATAGGTAGCGGGGGCCCACACGCTCGCGAAACACGAGTGCCTATAAACACCACACCAGAATGGTCACTGGCAAGTTTTCTACGTATTCTCCTTCTCAAGGAGGATACGTAGTACGTACGTACGGAGGATATTACGCACTAGTGGAAACGAAATAGTAAGTGCTGAACGTGATGTATTTACCCAGTCGACCGGATTGTGTACTGAAAATTATCGTGGGACATAATACCAAATCACCGCATGTAACATTAATATATCGTTTATCAAATATCCAATTGCAACAGAGCTGTTGTAACCCCGCATAGAATCGGTTGACTTTTTGCGATATTCTCTATATTGCTCACTCGTCTGAACATGGGGTGTCGTGTCAAATGAAATGGGAAATAGCAATTCCGCCCATATTCTGCGAGTATATCGCAAAGCTTTTCGTACGCTATTTTGCATTTGTGGAATATTCTAACGTAAGTTTAATATTTTTTACCGTATCGATACTCAGATTAAATACTTATTAATTTTCGATAACTCCTCATTCTAAACTGAGCTGAGCCGAACGCTTTACCTTAAATATTTTAATATTCTCATACCTTTTTAATTTTTTTTTTTCGTGCGGAAATCCCCTCGGATACCCCCCCGCCGGCCAGCGGGGGCGGTTATGTCGGGCTTGAACCGACTAAAACCGCACGCCGTCTCGGGTCTGCAGACGCCGGGGTGTAAGGTTGCCCATAGAGCATATCCCTCGCACCCCGACTTACCCTGGGCCATCTCCGGTTTCGAGATGGCCCCCTCGGGTTTGGGAACCACGGTGTCCCCGTCTTGCCCCGGTTTGGGGGAGGGGCGTACCTCTTTCGCACTAGGGAATTATTCCTTCGTTTACGGAACAGTCAGGAATTGCTGATTTGAAACTCACATAAGTAGTAATTATCTTGGGATGGAACCACTTAAATAAATATAGTGGCAGTAGGTACATGACGTACCTACATTTAAATGCTATGCCAGTATTCGAGAAAGATAAGGCATTAGGAGTACCTATAACAGCTCCAGCACGTTTCACTAAATAAATTTCATTGAATAGACCATGGAAATCCAGTTTAGTTCAACACGGTTTTACACGGGTGAAATCAAGCCTCAGTTTGACAGACAAAAATACAAGTAATACAAGTCATTTTTGGGGTTCCGTACCTCAAAAGGTAACCCTTATAGGATCACTTCCTTGTCCGTCTGTCTGTCTTTCAAGATCTTTTTCTCAGGAACACGTAGAGGCATCAAGTTGAAATTCATACCAAATACTCAGATCTGTAACGCTTTGACGCTGTGATCAATTCAAACTTCTTGGTCAATGCATGCAAAAGATACAACCGTTTATGTAGCAAATTTCATCAAAATTTGATGAAATTTGCTTCATAAACGGCCAGTCCCTTGGCATCAAAACCTATAGAGTAGGTACTTCCGTGCTAGAATCATGAAATTCGGGAAGAAGCAAGGTCTTATAGCACAAGTAAAAGGAAAAATCCGAAACCCGTAAATATGTAGCTTTGATTATGTAGTTACCCACATCACAAAAAATATCTGTATGTCTGTCTGTCAAGACTAGAAGCTCTACGGCAACTTTAAGTGCGCTCCTTAATCCAGTTTGGTACGGAACCCTCAGTGCTTGAGTCCGACTTGTACTTGACTGGTTTTTTGTTATTAACTTTTAGTACCTGGATGACCGAGCCTGGCTCGGTTTTTTATTTCGACGTTTTCTAAAAATTTAATCTAACTAGATCGATTTATCGCCCTCGAAACCTCCCTACATACTACACTTCATGAAATTCGTTGGAGCCGTTCCCGAGATTCAGATTATACCTAGATATACAAGAATTGCTCGTTTAAAGGTATAAGGTAATATATTTTATACCGTGAGCTTATGCCGGCAATACTAACTCGTTTATCATTAAATCAATTAACACAACTTCATGGTCATTACTTCAAAATGGTTATTTACATAAAATAGTTCAAGCTAAAGCTCAAGGTGATAAATTTGTTTTATTATCAAACTAATATCAAGGTCTCCCATTGTCGTGAATGCCAAGTATTGCGATGCTTATGTATTGTTTTCTGGCACTATGAAGTGACCCTGTTTTGGCAGAATTTCCCCTATAACGGTTCCCTTTAATGTCACAGGTCAATAAAGGCGTAACCAGGCCGTTAAAGTTAGCTACACTAAAAGTGTAATGGCTTGACCCCAATGTTTGTGTAAATCTACGGCTTTGTAATTGCCCTATCATTCGGTACCATTTGCTTAATTTGGCTAAATTAGTTCCTTCTTTTTTTGAAGAAAATTTTTGTTATTGTTTGTTGAACGATATTGTTATAAGTTTTTACGGTTATTTTTTACGGATATTACACCAGACATATCGCGGTAGAATCCGTTTGAATTCATTTTATTACAATTGTTAAACGATTTAGTACCTATATACTGCCCAGTTTAAGGGGTAATATCCTGGAATATAAAATGAAGAGGCAATTGTGTACCACAATCCTGTACAGACACAGTTCACCGTAATACGTAACGCGATTTATTTCTCACACTACTTTCGGATAAATGTTCTCTGTTGAAAATTATAATCAATCATGTCAGTGTTTTGTGTGACTTGAAACGAAATAAAACTATTTTTAATGGATTTTATCGCGAGTGGAGGGGAGTCTCCCCGTGACCATGGCTGCTGAAAGGCAACCGAAACTTCGGGTTCAATGTAAATAATAAAATAACATCAAATAAATAGAATCCGTTAAAAATAGTTTTATTTCAATGAAGTGAAACGGTCATAATAATATATGTGCGAGTTTGACGACACTAATTTCCATACTAAGGATAATTAGTAGCATTGCCTCTTGATTTAAAAGTGTAGTGACGATACATTTCGTTCCACTTTTGCTAGAACTAACAATTCAACTTAGTGTAAATCTATATTTAATAGAGCAGTTAGGTGAATTACAAACAAATACATAGTCCGTACAATTCAAGTTATTATATTAGGCGCCCGACATGCTCATTTCAAAATTGGTATATGAAAACCCAAAGTTCGTTCGAGCTCAAAACTTGGAGTACTCGATAACGTCGTCAATTAGTGGGTCTACGTCGAGCACTCGCTCGAAACCGCCTATGCCTAAGTTTACAACCTGGCTCGAGACTAGGGTTGAAACGTTCGCAACTGAAGGCGGCCTACACGTTAATTACTTTAAGGAATATAATTATTAAGACTATCTACGTATTAAATTCAACATCAAAATCAATATTGTATTTCATAACTATTACTGTAACACATTGTAACCGTAACATTATTATCATAGAGCAGACTACTAACGAAGGAAAAATACTAAAAATAGTTAAAGTTACATATTCTTTTTGTTCGTTGAATATACATGATATAGTTCTTTTTTTTTTCTTTTATTAGCATACACACAATACACATATCTGGATAGTGTTTCGATTTAGGAGGAGAACCTCTCTCCTCATTAAAGGCCTCTTATGCCCTAGAATATTTGTAGTCCACCTCTCTCGTACGGTACGTACGCTGAAAAGATCAATGTAATAATACGTACAACTTCATTACGATGATTAACTTCCAAAATAAATTATGACTTTAAAACAACTGAATCATATGGCCTCTCAATCTGTGTTGGCAACCCTAAGGATGTATTTTACTTAAAGACGAAATAATATACGAGTTCACATACCTACCTTGTATAGTAAATCGAAGTAATCGTGTGTGTAGTTGTAATGAGGCGGTAGGGTTCCGTATGGATAATTATAGTGTAATCTTGTCGATTGCTAGTTGCGAATGAACTGTTTATACCGACGTAATGCATTACACTCTTCAGTAAAATCGCTTCCTTGAACTAATGGGTGCAATATGAGGACGGGATACGGTACATTTTTAACATTCCAATCAAGATTTTTTCTCTTTATCTATGTAGATGCTATTGTCATCAACAAAATTATTTAAAGCTCTTTTCGCTTATCCTTTGTCACGATTGATATGCTTGATAACAAAGGATCATTTAAAATGAGCTCCTAAATGAAGACATCAGGTATCAGATGATGCATAAGTTTCTATAACAAGACATTATTAGTAGTTAATAAACCCTAAAACAAGTTATGTTTATAAAACAAAATCGATATAAACTATTCCGAAAATAGCGTCTCGTATTCTCATCAAACTGAACTTTAAAAAACTTATTACATCGCCGATGTTTGGGCGGGCGGTCCGCCCAGCGAGGTTAACGACCTCGCTAATAACTTCCGCTTACCTGCAAACGCTAGTCGTTAGCCTAGAGGCTAGGCTTCAGGTTGCTATTACAAAGACCTTTTTGCGAAGTTTTGTAAAAGAAATTGCGGATTTACAAAACATTGACTGTTCATGCTTTAGGGAAAAGTTGTCTCTCTTTACATTTGCTCTTTGCGTCCATGTTATTGTTATATATATATTATTTTTAAGTAGGTATATAGCTATTGTTTTAATATTATCAGATAAGTCTCTTGTACAACTTCGCTTTCCTCCGTGATGTAATAGGTCTCCTCGCCTTTACTTGGATACCTAGTATTATGAGCTCAATTACCACACGGAGAGGTATGTAAATTCTTTGCCGTGGGTTAATGTAAACATGGCTGACAAAGCTAGCCGTAACCGCAACCGACGAGCATAAATGAAAACAATTATAAAATTAGAAGAAACGAAAGGCGTGTACCTGATTATACCAAGTCAAAAGATGTTGTACACTTTTTTTTCTTCTTCGTGCTAAAAACCCTTCGTAACCAACCACCCCGCCGGCCAGTGGGGGTGGTTACGTCGGGCTTGAACAGACTAAAACCGCACGTAGGGAAAGAGGTTCGACTGTATGTATTTACATTTACATTCTATGTCTTCAGATTGTAATACTGATATAAAGCTCTTTTTTTATATTTAGGACACGTCAATTTTACATCACCTCGCCTGATGGTAAGCTGAAGGTAAAGTCTCAGGAAAGAGGGTCACCATTACATACACGTACCATTTTAATAATGGTGGCACTCAGCTTGACGGCCTCATCAGAAGAGGATTGTCGTCGCAGCACCGCATGATACCCACCGGTCCCACTTGTGCCGCGACCACAATCCCCCTGCCCGGCTATGCACTTGTTGACCCCTGAACGCAATCAAACCGAAGTTGGATTACTATGGAGAGTTTTTCGCAATTGTGCACGGTCGTACCCACCCGGCCGAATTTTGTGACAAATTTGTGTCATCAAATTTCTACCACCAGTAAAAATTCTTGATTAATTACAAAATGTATGTTCGAGTGTTTATTTTAGCTGATTACATTATTGTACATACATTATTGAAACTTTACTTATCACAGTTAGAAACTAAAGTGGTTTCTATCAGATATTTGCCTACCATACAATATTTTAATACTTTGTTTCCTGCCCTGTCAATTTGATAGAGAAAAATGATATTCAGTTGACAATATTGAAGGCAGAGTTTAATGTAAGATACATCAAAGAATGCCTGTTTCGCTCTAGCTTTTGATGTAAAGAAAGCCCCTGAAAGGTTTTCATAAATTGTTATGTACAAAGGATCAATATCTACATGAATTTTATATTTATTCTTTAAATGCTTTTCATTTCTGAAGGATGTCTCACTTCGTCCTTGTCCGTCGTGAGTTAAAATAATTCGTTGATCCGTGTTCTATCTACGTCCAGTACGCTTTTTTTTTCAACCTTGCCGTCATTATACAAATCGTACCTTTTTTTTTTTTTTCTCGTGCGGAAATCCTTTCGGATACCCCCCCGCGTGCCAGCGGGGGTGGTTATGTCGGGCTTGAACGGACTAAAACCGCACGCCGTCTCGGGTCTACAGACGCCGGGGTGTAAGGTTGCCCATAGAGCATATCCCTCGCACCCCGACTGACCCTGGAAAGAAAACTATAGTCGTTTAAAATAATTCAAATTCATTTATTGATGGCAACTAGGCCCAATTTTTTTGTAACAAGTTGACTTAATTTTATAACTATCAATTGATAAACTGATTAGCTATATAATGATCATTATAATAGATATAATAAATATTAAAAACAATAAATAATAAATGTATGTTAAATAAAATTAAAATGATACGTCCTTGTTTTGTCCAGTTCTTTTGCACCAAACGGCATGAAAAGCATCCGCTCTTGCCGCAAAATCATGCTGAAATTATGTATTTCTCATATTCTACTTCACCTGCAATAGGTGAGGTATAAAATAAGAACTGGGCTCATCCTGCTTTCAATACCTGCGACCATAATACATTGGATCTTACCTATATGCATACAACATCCACAATACCTATATCATGCACACTCCACACACACACTCGCTCTCTCTCTCACACACACACACACACACACACACACACACACACATTCAAGCACACAATTGTTCCAAAATGTCCTTTTAAGTGAAATAGTTCCAAAAGCCTAACAATAAGTAGTTACAATAATGTACTCTTGATACAATTCTTGGGGTTGCTGACTCTGTATGCTGAAATACAGGCTAAAAGCCTAGTTCGGCAGCAGACGCATGATTGTTACATTACAAAATAATTTAATAGAAGTTTTTTAACATTAGATTATACAATACAAATTTTATTTCTAATTCAACTGACATCTTAAATTTACTCCTAATGCTGACTGATTGTAAAATCTAACTTATGACATTGTATTTCTAATAATGATGACTGTGAAAACTGATAAGTACCCTATTTATTACCTCTGTTAATTTGACTGTGTTAACTTCCTAATACATATATAAATATCTATTAATGTTGACTGAGTAAACTATGATGTATTGTATCTCTAATACAGATAAATTGAATAATGTAAACTTATATGTATTTTTGGGCTAATAAATTATTATTATTATTATTATTATTATAACTACACCATTTCATTCAGTGCGACTATGGGATAGGACTGTTCACACTCCGAGAGCAAACATAAAATCCACATAAAAGTTCCAGATGACCGGCAATGGACTCGCTCATATTACTAGGGACCGAAAAATATCATTAGTTTAAGGATGGTAGAAGATTAAATGGTCGCTTTGCTAGCTACCATGGGATATAGACGATTTGTCTTATCTGATTTCTATTGTAGACTATTATTGCGAAAACTTTCTTTATTGCCTGTTAGTAACAATTGAGAATTCAAGTTGTGAATTAGAGCGTTAGATATTTTTAAACTGCTTACAGTTCGATTCTGTTTCATTCAGTAGTATTCAGTACATCAAAACAGTGCAAGCCGCATAATGAATCAGGTGCTTGATCGAATCCATTGTCGTTTCAAGACTAAGTTCAATACCACGACCCAGATCCAACCGCAATACGATTCCAATACTTGCGCACAGCCTGGAGCGATGCAATGCAGATTATTTTATGCTATGTACACGCAATATTAACTACTATTTCAATGATTTAAAGAATAGAATGACATATTGCGTTTATGTTAATAGCATGCTTCGGGGCATATAGTATTGAATGCAGTGAAGATTTAGTTTTGATTAAGAGTTGGCATGTTTATTAAGTGGTAATAATTTTGTTTGGATACGTATAACTTTTGCGGTGTTACATTTGTACCAGCTTTAAATAGAAAATTTAGTAACAACATTTTGTAAACAACTAAAATAGATAACACTGACTTATTTGGAATATATTACTTGGTTTACACTTTTTAATCCTTCCGTAAAAGTGATCTTATCCCTTTTTTCCCATACTAACCAATTTCCTCTATCTTATAATCTGAAATGTGGCGAAATGTGGGTGTATCTGCCCCTGCCTATCCCTTCAGGGATATACTGGTGTGAATGTGTTTGTGTGTATTGTAGTAGAATCTGATGCATATTACCTTTATATACTTATGTTTTTGTATTTTATTGTTTTTATAAAAGTTTGCTAATTTATAGACCAATTTGAATTTAGAACATACTATGGAAATCAGTCATTTGTAACTGTATGCAACACTAAAAGCTAACATGATGTATTATAGTTAAACTATTCAACTTCAGCAAACTTAATAGCTAAATCAACAATAAGGCAAAGAAAACTGTAGGAAATTCGTTCGGGACGCCATAATGTATTTTACATGCATAATTTGGGAATAAATTAAGCGAAAGGAAGCAATTGTGATGAAATCCACTGCATCATGATTACTAAAAACGATTCTATAGTCGATTTTCAAAAGCATGAATATTTACAAAAAAATACGTAAAATAGACGTGATGTTTTCACATCTATTTTAAGTATTTTTTTGTGAGAATAAATCTCATAAAGATGTGAAAATATCAAAGTAGATTTTTACATAGGTACACATTTTAAACAATATGAAAATGTCAATACAGCGATTAAAATGTCAATGAATACAAAAAATATTTCACGTTCTATTTTCATCCGAAAATTTCAAAATGATCGCGCTATTTTTATAATAGAACGCTGTGTATTTTTCAATATATTTTATTCATAAAGTGAGATATTGGCGTTAGATTAAATTTGGACAATTCACAACAGATTGATAGTTTGTTTGTCTGACCGCTGGATTTTATCAACTGATTGAATTCGATTTCGACAGCTGCACCGTCAATTTTTTTGGCGGTTTCACGTCAATATTTGTTCACAGATATTATACGAAAAAATAAGGCTATATAGTTAGTTATATTTGTTTACAGAACGTGTTTGTTTGTTACTGGTTATAAATGGTTAGTGTTGGTACAGCTTTGAAGTTTTGTGAATAAACTTCCATTTGAATTTATTTGCGGAGGGTTGTGTAACTGTGTGAGTTCCGTTTCATGTTATTTTGGTAACGAAATTTGACACTGTTAATGTATCTACTATGAGTAGTGTAATAATTGATTTGTTAGAAACGACAATGAAACACACATACTTTGTTACGACTTTTATCAAATACCTATATTGGGTAACTTTAAGAAACTAAGATGAGACTTCAATTTGGTTAATAGGTCATGGGTTCAACATGCTGGAATAGGCGGTATGCTCACGGGCTACCGGCTAATAATGGTATGGTCTCCCATATAAAAAGTATTGTTTATCTATCATCGCACCGCTCGCCACAGACAGGGAATTCATCCTCACACGTTGCAACCGGAAACGGTGCGTACAGTTAGGTATGAAAGGCACTTTATTCCGCGCACCCTCAGGCTGTGGAATCATCTCCCTGCTGTGGTTTTCCCAAGCGACTACAATAAGGGGTTCTTCAAGAAGGGCATTAGAAGGTTTTTACAGGGTCGGCAGCGCGAGTGGTAACCGCTTCCCATCAGGTGAGCCGTGAGCTTGTCTGCTAACTGAGTGGTATAAAAAAAAATAGAAAGTAGTAACGCTTCCTTCAGATCAAAGAATCAAAGGCGTCGTCACTTTCATTACCCAGCACTCAAGCACCACGACGCTTACTAACACCGCCTTAGGTATGCTACTAACCAGAACTCACTATCGAAACTCTTGAAGAGAATGAATACCAGAAACACTTTATAAGTCAACAAATATTACTTGTCGTTAAACAAATGTAAGGAGGCCATTTACCTAATCCTGCTAGGTATAAGCATGGTATTAAAAAGGTTTATCACACAGTTAACTGGGAACACTCCCAAATAATCACAACACATTTTATCTAAATTAAGATTAGCTGCACGCAACGTCGATACAAAACGTTTCCTATTCTTTCACTATAATAGCAACACAAACATCTGTAAACTAGGATTCGTATCTAGGACACCACTTTTATAGATATTTGGCAACGGTTATACTCGCACGTAATTTTGTATCAACAACTATACATTGCCGGGATTCAATGGTACTTAATTCACTTCTTTATTGGTCAAAGTATTTGTTGCAAGTATTGTATAATGAATGTATCGATACACAGGTTTTGTTGGTTATTTCTATAACAGTCTGCGTATTACCTAAGTATTCGTACATTGACGATTGAAAAACTAGTTCACATTATATTGAAACCAGACCAGATTTGCAATAAGAAATATATCATGCCTAGTATTCGTTTTATAATAATGCATATATACCTATATAAAAACGGATGTTGGTATGTAGGTTGCTATGATATAGGTACAAGCTTATATTATGAACTCCAGCACCGTTTGACCGATCACTTTAAAAGTTAGTCTGGCCCATCAGATAGTGATCGGTCAAAGGATATTTTGTAGGTTTTTGTTTGTGAACAGTCATTCATACACAAATATACCCACCTCTTATTAAATACCGACGTCAAGTAGCTGTATGCTGTATTCGTATCGTTGTGACACCCTCAGAGGCCTTTTCCGCTTCCTTTCGTATTCCTATTGTTCTCCTACTCCACCTTTCCCCTCACAGGTAGCAATGCATGAGATACTTTCTGTTGCAAGCCTATAGGTCACGGTAATCGCTTACCATCGAGTGGGCAGTGTGGATATTGCTGCCTCATGTAAATGTATGAATAGTATAAATATATTTCTGCAGTTTTTGCCCAATTTTTTATCCTTTATCTTTTTCTTGGCATCCAATAATGTTATTATTGCCAATGGTCGATAACAAAGGTCAATGCATTCCAGTTTTTATTTATGATGCTACCTTTTATTGTATGTGTTCGCAGTTCGATTAACTAATTGGGTACTTGACTGTCAAGTCAAATCAGTTTTTTATTAAACGTCAAAAAGGTAAAATATGATCACAGATATCTTTGTCACCTGCAATCAGACCACAGACAGATCACCAACAATTTGGTGATGGGACATCATGGTATGGTACGTAACGTTGCATGACATCTAGTTTGTTTCCTCTCCTTCAGTCAATGTAGCAAATGTTTCTTAGAATGAATTTTGCAATGTCACTAAATTGTATAGAAAGATACATTTAAAGGCAAAAAGTATCTTAAGCATATCTGTTCATAAGAAAAGTAGCTAATCATGTAAGTAAAAAGAGCAGTAAGTTTCAAATATACGGTGGATGACTGATCAAGAATGTGCAGATATTACTAAACTGAATTATTGTTCCTTTTATGGTGACCGCTTATTCGGATTGACCAACCGTATACGTGAACAGGCGCGTTTGTGTTAACGGACACATTTAGTTTAACTTCAGTTCTTTCTTCTATCTTAACCAATTGAGATCCACCGGGGGCCGGTAAACTTGTTTCCAAACAGAATTACCTGAAAGTAAATAATACCATACTATCAAAAAATCTTGATTTAAATTAGGAAGGCGATAACAATCTTATATCTGGACAGTTTATCTTGTCAGAAGATACATGTAGAATGTTTATCTACATTAAAAAGTTAAGGAGAGAAGTACAGCGTGGTTGTAAGTGTTAAAGGGGTAAAGGGGGTCGTCTTTAGCATATATTAAATTCCTTTGCTACTCGTAACTTATACGCGGTGCATGGCGAACCGAGATGGATCTGCGGTGTTGTTACTCGTGTAAATGTCCTAAGTTTTAGGTTGGATTTGACCGATGAATAAAACGCTTTAAAATTTCAATATTCCGTATTAGCGCTATTAATCTTTTAGGTATAGTATTGTTTAACCTGCTTGGTATAAAATTGTTAATGGTCAAACTCAAATAAAAGCGTGACAAGAATTTGACCAGTTTAAAATAAGAACACATTTTTGTGTGTTCGTTCATCAATGACATTTGTAGTTATATTATTTTTTATGTTGCGATTTTCATGCATCTTCGTTGAAATAGCATGGGTGGCTTGATCGCACGCGTGTGCTTATTACTTTGTAATTATGCGTTGATGCTTTGTTGCCGTGTTTCTTCTGCGCACACCTTGGATGGTTTATGCCGCATCATTTCTTGTACGCTCTCTCCTACCCCACTCCGTGCCATTTTATCGCAGTAAGTAGTTGTCCGTGTACTGTAGGTATTATCATTTTATTCAATATTATTATCATTAATGTGTGGATATACAATAACTTTGCATAAGCTCGAAGTACCTACAAGTAAAATTCCACAGTAAGTGTCTTATGAAGACAGTTTTAAGATATTGTGTGTTCATCTTGTGAAATTAATAAAACTGTTCTCCGTCAAAAATAAATCATTTGAACATTTGAAACATGAAACGGCAACTGTGGTGGGACAATTTACAAAAATATTCATTAGAATCCGATTTTGTTAAAAATAAATACTATTTACATAAGTATATCTAATAGTATGCAAAAAGGTTTTCACTTCATATAACTTTGTTAAAATCGTCGGTTTATCCTAGAGCGCCAAAACTAATTTCCGTAGTTTCATCTATTCTATTCCCAAACTTTTAATTCGCCTCTTGCACTTCACACGAGTAGTGATTTTGGGTTCTTGCAGTTTTCAATTTATTCCAAAGTTGATCTAATTAGACATAATTAGAGCAACTTCGATACCTTTTGTTCTTACATGAATTCATAATATATCAGTGCATTTAATGAGAATTTTATTGAGGTACTCATCACTGTGGATCTGGGGCTTCACAAGCTCATAATGGCATTTGCAAGTAGCTCGGTGCATGCGAAATTAGCACTACTACATTTTTGTGGAGCACAATGATGCAATCCCAGAGCTCAGCAGTCGCTTTGTGAGGGAAATACTCTCATTCACGATAGTGAACTTTTTGAATAAAAACGCTGTAGACGTAGTACACCAATAGAAGTGGTTCATTACGTGACGTAGTTATGCTGTTATTAAATTCATTCTATGGGAGCCGCACGTTCTGTTTCTGCATTAAGGTGCGTCAATGTTAGTATCTAATTGGAGGTTGAAAGGTATCTAACAAAATAGGACAGCTGTATTGATCACAATGGCGTTAATCTATTTACATATATGTCCAACGAGCCATTTATACTACACACAGAGAATTTCCTACACAATGTAAATATTACCAGTGCAATCGTGGCACACACCTGTGTCATAGAGACTCCTTCGGTACAAGACGATATAACTCTATTGTATGGTATCAAAACTGTTTCATACTCACCTCGAGATAGTGCCTTATTTCTTACACGCCCGAAGCGAAAACAATGGTCGATCTTCTAGCAACACATTATTAGCCCGGTTTGGAAACAACGATAATAACATACTAATTTGACATGGGTATATGTACTATTTTACAATGCTTTGGCACAGCTCTAGGAGCTTAAAATTGCGTATATTGCAAATACTGATATGAGGAATGATATAGGCAAGCGTGCGAACTTTTCTATTAACCTATACACGACTTGCCTAAAATTAGGGTATCTCTACAAAACTTCGAAATAGTGGCTATTTCCACGTAGTCGGGAATTTGTTCACCCATGCTAAGGTCATAGTATAAAACAACACTGCACACCAGTGAGTCTGAGGCCAGCATGGCGAGAAGACTCATGTCTCTCGAGTCTATTCGACCCATGAAATAGCAACTAGAGTGACGAGTCTACAGTGTCTAGTGTTAGTTTTTGCGAAACCCGTTTCCAATCCACTATATAGTGACAGCGATTGTAAACTGGATTGGTTGATGTTTAGCGAGTGCGAGTTGCATGACCAAAGTCGTGACGTGACGTGAAACAAGTTGTCAGTGACTCAGTTATTTCATTGTCACATTCATTTTCAATTATATAGTAATAGTAGTGAAAGCTATAGGAGAAGTCGATTCAAAAATGTTTTAACACATTATGGCCGGACCGTATTTTTTCGCTGGGAGTATATTTGCGGCCGTTAAGGCATGAGATGATCGCAATAATAAAATACTTATTCATTAAAAAAATACACCGTTGCTGTACTTCATAGAAATAAACACTATACGTTTTTTTTAATTTGAAAAAATCGACTAAAAGGTTAGTATTGTAGGCTAGAGTTGCCGCGAATAGTTGTTATAGCGAATAGTCGAATACCGATTAATCGCCATTCACTTTGGCGAACATTCGAATAACTCGACATTACAATTCGACATCAATAAGGCACATTAAAAATTTGTTCTAAGGTTGTGAGAAAAGAAAACAATGAAGCTAAAGAAATCTGTTTCAAGTTACATGTATGTGTGTATAGTTATATATATATATATATAATGTAGAAATAGAATTTTTCATTTTTAAATGCTGGCAACCCTTTTCTTGTATCAGCGTTTATAATTTGTAGGTCCCCTACAATCGGGTCGGACCATATTGACCATTGGTCGGAAATAGTTTTTTGCACCACTATCTGCCTCTGTTGGATTTTAAATATTAATTAAAAAGCTTAACTAATTTAAGTTCATGAATATGATGGGCACAGGCTCATATTACAGATAATAATTGATACTGTGTATTGTTTTATTAAGGAAAATAATAAAAATGTATTATTTTCAACTCATTAGTTTTTTGGTCGTTAAAAGTTTATTTTAGACGACTATTCGCCGAATGCCGAATAATAATAGCTATTATTCGGTATACAACGAATATCAAACAAAATTTCGAGTAATGCCGAATACCAAATAATAGCGAGTATTCGCGGCAACTCTATAATGTAGGCCTCTACCCAACCAAAAAAAAAACTACGGGTTGCATTCCGGGAGCGCCGGCAGAAGTGAAAACTTGAAAATATTAACGTTGTGCGTTTTTGAAATTTTGGAATGGTTAGGGAATAATTTTGCACGAATTGCTTTATTTATCACTATAAAAGTACTATAATTTATGTGGTAACATACAATATTCATTTATTGCGCTATCGTACACAAACATGACAATTTTATATTATCATCCATAATTTTAACGGCTTTTTCACCATCATTATTACCAGAACTATCATCGCCAATATATTTATAAAGTACCTACTCACTCATTTTCTTTCGCTGTTTATTCGTCACTTTTTTCATTAATAGATGCACTATGTTTAATTTCCATTTTATGTCAATAGATTTATGGCACAAAATAGTATAAATATTAGAAAGAAAGAAAAGAAAAATGCGTTTATTTAGGCTTACTGCAGCACACAAAACAGATCAACTTATAATATACCTATTGATGACAAACACATTTTAAATAATGTTAGTTATAGATTATTAGTTAGTGTTATAGATATATACATTGTTACATATATATTTTTACATTATAAAACCATCTTTAGACTAATTATTCATTTAATTTGGTAATTGGCAACATTGACCATCAATCCCCTATTCAGCCATTACGTAATATATGATATTTGATTGATCTATGACATCATACCTATCTATGACTCAATGATGTGATGTGAACTTTATTACAACTACAAAATAAATCCAGTGCAGTGGCCTACGTACTTTGTGTTGAAAGATGGGTATTTATTTCTTATGTGTTGTGATACAATGTTAAATATGTTATGCGCTGCAGCTGCCAAAACTGGTCGCTTCTCAGCTTGGTGCTGTGCTGTAGTGTTCGGTGAGGACCAAATCTACACCAAGCGCTGATTTGCATTCACGGCCATTTTGTGAAGTGAAACGCAATTGCGCCACCCGGCGCAAAAAGTTACAAAAAGTTATACGAGTGTCATGACAAAAAGTGTTTCTTGGGCCTAGGTCGGAATCGATCTCAGTCTTGATGAAGTCAACGACCACTCATTAGACGAACGCGCCACCAAGGTTGTTAAGTACAGTGTGAAATTAGCGCTTCTATATTTGTTGTCTTACGATCAGTCACGTGGTTTACTGACGCGAGTTTAACCTTTTTTACCCATTACAAAAAAGTGCACAACGCCCTTAAAGAAGTTTTCACTTCAAAAATGGTAGTCGCTATACTTACAATCATATCGCATCGTCACGGTGACTAAACGTGTCCCCCACGTTTTATTTCACTGTAACCTACACTCACATGCACTCGGCTTTCAATTTGATTGATCGACTCGCTAAACTTAGGGACAACGTCACTCATAATATTTTTGCACAACTCGCACTAGGCACTCAGTAGGTATCATGCTACAGGGAAGCAGTTTTGTTGAATAGAAAATCCAATTACGCTTAACTTAGAGGATTCGTAGCGCTAAGATAAAACAAAAATCTTCTCTGTTTAAAAAAGAAACAATATTCACAAATCAAGATTTACGTTTAATCGGGACCGAACCAACTGGTCCTCTAATCTTGTCAAGAAAGAAGGAATCCTCAAAGAATGAAAAACAACTGATAAACAAACAACGCTGAGATAAATTAAAAAAATGGAGGCCAGACTGATTAAAGATTGCAATGCTCATTTAACGCTTCGATAAACGCAATTACCTGCTGGGAGCTAGGAAGAGCCGTTTTCGTTCTCATTCACTTTTAATGCCACACCCCTTCGACTTTCTTAAAATCTTACTAATTCAGTTTAGATAGTTCATTATTCTATCATACAGTTGTGTACAGTGCAATAGAGAACTTACTACCTATACTAAATATAAGCAATAAAAATAGAAATACCTCCAAACCTCGCAAATGTCTAGATAGATATTATATCACCAAAAACCATGCATATTAATGCAATGTTTACCTATGATGTGACTACGTGAAACGGCGATAGCGAATGCCAATAATCGTAAACTTCGAATATCGGAACGTGTATCCGCACGTAAAGTTATGAATGAAACATTCAATAAATATATGTCACTATTGCTTTTCATGGGTATGGTAAGTTAGCTGAATAACATGTTTTGGTTATAAAGTACCTATTCAGAATATTATACACACAATTTATTATAATCTTATCTTAGTAGGTACTATTACATATAAATGCGAAAGTTTGGATGTATGAATGGATGGATAGAGGTTTCTCGCTCTTATCACGCTAGACGGCGGATCCAGGTGCAACAATTGGCAATGTAATTTGGCACAGAGATAAGCTTTTGGTCTGAAATAGCATAAAGACTTTGACATGAAACTATTTTTGACGGATTCTATCGCGGTTTATTTGTTGTGATTTTATAATTTACACCGAACCCGGCGTTTCGGTTGCTTTTCAGCAGCCATCATCCCGACAATAGCATAAAATCTTTTTATCCCAAGCAATAGCTTCCTGTGAGTCGATAGAAAGGGATCAGTTTTTCGCAAGCAACAGTTAGTATAATAAGAATACATAATAGGGAATACATATATATTTATTTATTTACTTTGTATGAAAACCACATTATCAATTGTGTACTAAACTTACTTGTTAATTACATGTGTACATGCTTAGGGAAAACAATAACCACGAGTTGTCTGCGAACTACATACCACATTAAACAAACAAACTCAGATACTTGTGTAAACAATACAATCTACAACAAAGTCTTGCGTTATCTTCCCATTAAATTCTAAGCGATCTTGCGCTATAGACACGTTGCACTCCTTCAAACAACCACAACTGTCATTCATTTAGAGCATAATGTAAAAATAACGCTGCCATTTGCGGTTGTAGAAATCGTGTGAGGCACTTTTATCTCGAAAACGAGCAAATGGCACAGCAATATCGTTAGTATCTGGCATAGAACAATGGTAACATAGACATCCCCTCGCTATTTAATGAACACGAGAAAGCTCCGTTATACTCTCTCTATAGGCTGATAACGCCAGTATTGAAACTTTTTGCTTGTTTGCTGAATTATGTTTTTTGCTGTCGGGCTGAGTATGACCTTTGACTTTCACAGACATGTAAAAGTTATTCTTGCGCACCATGCAAGAATTATGACGAATGTGATTGAACAGAACGTGCTTCTTCGTGTCAAACTCGTAAATTTCCTCTATTACGATATCTTTTCATTAGGGGCGTATGAGACCCACCGAGTTCTTCGCACTTCGAACCTCACCTGCTAGCTGATGCACCTGCGGACGAGGCTCGAGCGTAGGTTTTCCTCATCTCCTTTTCCTTCAGTTTGATAGATTCGTCAGATGCTTTTTCACTTCCCGCTTAATGAATCCGAGATTGTAGGAAGAGAATACGTGTGTTGGTAAATAATTCCAAATTTTTATGCTAAATAATAGGTGTCGTTTTTTATAGATTGAAGTCTCTAACCAAATCTATAAAAAAATACTCTTATCATGGTCTGATTTAACTGCTTCAGGTATTCTACTAACACGCTTCTTGTGTTTCAATACATCCTAAAATTAAAACTTACTACAACTTTACATTTATGCGCGAACGTTTCAATTTATATAATGTTAATGAGTTGTTAGTCAGTTGTTTTTTTTTCTGCTATAGTCATCGCTTCAATATCATAATTTGCTTACGTCATAAGGATATCACGGATCTTTCTGATGTAATATCTGAATGAGAATCTTAACTATGCTCGATAATGCAATTGGTTTATCTCTTATCATTGTTTGAATTAGATAATGCAGTTCGAATGCTGACACGTGTGTAGTTGTGTAGTGGAACACTTACATGATTCTGTCATTAAGGCGTTGGTTAACAAGTTTTCATTCGTATGGGCTATCAGGTGATAGTTTTAAGAAATTAATCCTAATTATTTAGGGCTTAGCTAGAGATATAGGTATAGGATCATGATGATGTTGATTATTTTATAAATGCTTTTGTATACCTTATACCTATCTATCTAATTTCGTTTTCAGTGTGATAATGTTTAAAAAGGGTTTTAAAATTTGAATATCTAAAAATAAAAAATAACCTATTGTATTGTGTTTGGAGTTGCTTCCCGTCAGTGGTGTTATAGCCGGGATTCGAACCCCGTTTGATATCAGTTGACCACAAAAACCAATAAGAAGAGAAACAGAATCCGCTTATGCAAAAACGATGCTTCGTTTAGTTGTGTTTGTTCTCCGATGACTCAAGAGTAAAAGGCTAGCGGCATTAAACTACATTATTTGTATAAGATCGAAAATTAATAGTTTCATAGATTGGCAGTTTTGGTTTGATGGGTATATTGATAGGTATATTACAGTATATTATGATGGGAACAATTTGAATGCCGGTATAGTAAGCAAGCGCAGGCGTGGCGTCATTCCGACAATGAAATGTGATGCCGACCGCTTAGTAGCAATTTACTTTCGATTACAAAGCAATCATCGGTCAATACAAAACGATACTACCATGTTTACTGACTAAAAAAACAAGTATCTATTACCTATTGAACTTCTTTAGACTTCTGTTGTGACTTCAAAAAAGAAATATTACTGTGTGTAACCTAATGAACAATCAGCATTAATATATGGCTTACTAGCTTCCAAACTTTCGCTCTTAAAATATTAATAAAACTATATTAATGTAAATGTTTAATTGTTGTATGGTGAAAACTTTAGATGCACGAACCGTTCAGTGTCCGCTTTACCGTTTCCCGCTAAATATAATCTGTATTCAGGCAAAAACTGTTCGAAAATTGAAACTGTTCTAAAACTGACATAATTGCATTCATCATAGTAGTTTTTGTTTATTACACCTACGCTCCTTTGCGGCAGCTCGTTTAGTAAATCATTATAGAGTTCATACTTCGTACGTCCGTTCACGTACAAATCACATTAAATAATCATTAGACCACATCAAATGACAATGTAGATGTGACATCACGATTGACATCAACATTCCCGTTTTGCGGGTAGCAATAAAACGTTATATTTATATGATGAGGACAGAACTACAAAAAGTTTTCCAATAACTAAATGGAAGCTGCATTTGCCAAATGAAATAAGTGTAGGAGAGTTTACTTTTGTTTCATATCTACTATTATAAAATTGTAAATTAGTTGTATCTGTACATTAAAGATATTACTTAGGTTGTGTTAAATGAACGATTCTGAACACAATTTGGAATTCTTATCGGTTTCTTCGCGATGGACGCAAAAGCTACTGGGGCCCGATTCAGTAACGCCACGCTTTCAAAACGCGTGATTTCGATTCCATTAGTAAGAAAAACTGTAATAAATGTTTTAAAAACTCAGTATGATCTGTCAAAACAAAACCTACCTTCACTTTAGTGAGGTTATTAAATATTTAGAACCATTCATAGTTGATTTCGTTTTCAATTAGATTTTGAGATTTTAATGTCCGTTAGTTTTCGAAATCATACGTTTAAAAAAACGTAATTTGACTGAATCGGGCTCCTGAACGGAGTTTTAGTGCGTTGTTTTTCTAATAGAAAGGTCTTGGTCAGACTTAAAACTGCCGTATTTTCGATTACAATTGGTTAAGTAGAACCGGAGATATGACCAAAAAACGATAACCGAACTCCGCGTGGCAGGCGGACATCAGCTAGTTATTAATATTCTCTTAGAAATGCGTCTGTGCTTTTCGAATATAATGGAAAAAAATCTGTACTAGTGCTAGCGGGTACCTACAATTTTGTACCAGTTTCGCATATGCTGGAATAGGTTCTATTTGACACGCTTACGAGGCACATGATGCCCCTTGATATAGTCATTTAGGTATTTAATTTAGCTTATTTTTATATAATGTATATCTCGTAGGCCTACGAATAAATTATTTCTTCTTTTTCCATAATTCTTCTGGAAAGGCATTAGGCGCCCCAATTCGAATAGCACCAATTCAAATCATACCAAAATTACCCCATACCTGTATGAAATAACTTGGTGCGCTTCAAAATTGGTGCGCTAAATGGATGCCTCAAATTCTAGATTGCAAGCCCGTTGTCTTAGCTATTACCGTATTTGCTTTAATAAGGCGTTCTTTTTTCATTTTACTGTATAGAGTTACTGTAATAATAAGGAAGTAATAACAGTAAGTAAAAGCGTGAATGGTCAATATAATGTTACCACATTCTGTGTAACGATGTATGCGAAGTTTTTTAACATACTGTTACGTTTTGTAACTCAAATGTAATTCAGTTGGTTCGAATATAAGTCAGTTCAATTGTTCGATATATCGTTTGCTTGTCTTATATATATTATGTAATGGATTGGTTGAGTGATTTCGTGATGGTATTAAAATATTTAATAGTTAGTTTATGTCGTAATTATGTGAGCATGTAGCGTTTTTCAATATATATATGTACTGGATATTGCACTCTTAATTATTTTTTCGTTTCATCGCAAGCAGTATATCTTCAAAATTGCCCCACCGATTTCAATGTCGTGCGAGGTCTTTTCGGCACTATATAAGGGGCACGAGGAAACGACGCTGGGACACCTTGTAAATGTGTATGGTTGGTTCCAGCTTGTAGGATAGTTTTGGACGCGACAGTTGGCACTGTGGTTGAAATTTATTTACATAAAAGGCGATCTGTTGGAAATATTTGACTATCCTTTTCATTCCATCATTTTGTATGACCACTATCGTACCTATTTATTATCACTGTACCCAGGGCTTGTATGAGGATACAGATGACACATCGATTGCTATCAGTAAGAACAGGCTCTGACAAGCAGCATCATTGCAACAAAAACAACCGAACATATTTAGTTTTTTCGAAACTGAAAGTTGAAAGGAGGACACGAATTAACACGAATTAAACCTAAAATCGAGACCACTATTTCACAAATAGACCGATTGAACTGCATTCTAAAATTAAACTTTACTGAAACTAAAATGAATTGAGCCCGTGCGTTTAAATCAAACGAATTTTGTTTAAGTTCAACAGACTGACACAAAAATGTATATAAAAAGGAAATAAATATTTTTCGAGAATGCAACATTCATGTATTTGTGATGCTTTATCTACTCTCAAGATATGTTTACATAAATTTAAATTTTAAGTAGGTACATTATATAATACGACTTCATAACTTTAACCTATTTAATCATCAGACTGCGTAAACGTGTCGATTACATCTGCTTCAAAGTGAATAATGTGTAGTGTGGAATTATTGTTAAAACATTGTAAGTAATAATTGGAAGATAATCTAATGTAAAATATAATAAAACTATAAAAATTGGAAATTAAAGGAAACAACGATTATTTAACCGACGACCTCTGTGGCGTAGCGGTAGTGCGTTCGACTGCTAAGCGGTTTCGATTCCCGCTGAGTGCAAATATTTGTCTGGTCTGGTTGTTTTTATGTATAATATGTATGTATATCTGCATTCTCATTCATTTGGGTCTAGATGCGCTGTGTAGAATATTTATTTTATGTTATTATTATTTATTTCAGTAATCTACGCGGACGGAACTGCGGACAACAGCTCATTAGCTGATAAATGTAGGCTTGTTGCTTGTGCTCTATATTTGTCAGTATTGGCCGTGCTTTCCGTGCCTGACACGTAGCTACGAATATTATCGACCCTTAGTAGAGGCAAAAGTTATTTCCTTTCAATCACACGTAACTTTATATTTGTAATATATATCTAAGTAAGTTATTATCGCGATTATATTATAGGTAGGAATACACATATCTATGCACTACCTGACTTTTGACCAGGTTATCACAGGCTGATTGCTCCAGTCAGACTGTGATCAGGGTCACTGCAACCCGAAACATCAGGCAGTTCAAATGATTTAAAGTAATCACGGTATCATGAATTTCAGCAGTGAAAATCCTTTTAACTAAACTGAGTTTTCATGTTTTACTCAAAGAATTTCATTGAATGAAATGTACTAACGTTTTTTAAATGGTATTAAACACGATTATATTCATTGGTGGAATCTAGCCTAAATTTGTTCAGACTTGATTATCACTACTACGATTTATAGAATAGATATAAATTTAAATTAAAAAAATAAATTGTCTTCATAAATAAGGGCAATGACTTTTCAGACACTTCTATTTTGAATCGATGATCATTAACTTTCGTCCGCCAGATAATCTTCCGGGAAAACATTTTGTCTCCAAGTTTAAATGAACCACAGGAGAGAATTATTCGAGTCATTTGTTTGGTATTAGATGGTGTAATTAAATGCCACGATGCCTAATGAACCTATTATGAGATATTTGGATAGTTTCAGTGAATTATTAAGCTTCCCTTTCCCTAATATTTTATTTAGTTTTCTAAATTTTCAAACTGTTTAATAGTTTTTTTTGCACACAGCGCTCTCTAGACATATTGCGCATAGTTTAACTAGCTTTTTTATGCGTTCTAGAATGCGGATAAACAAACCAATATTTCTTTTTTTGGAAAATATATACATATTATACATAGAAACACCCAGACCAATGCAAATAGACATATTCATGCATACAAATATTTTCAATTTGCGGGCATCGAACTTGCGCCCCCTGTCGTAGCAATCTAATACACTACCGCTACGCCACAGAGGCTATCATGTACCGTCACAGTAATAGTTCGACCGACTAAAGGTTTTCAAATAATTTATCGACCCAGATGTCAATAATTTGAATCTATTCATATCATTGCTAGAGATGATCTTAGTTATACTAAATGCTTATTGATATATTTTGCCATTCACTTATTAGTAGCTGATGCCCGCGGCTTCGCCTCCGTGGAATTCTGTTTCCATTTCAGTTTTACATCGGAACCAATTTCAGATATAAAAAGTAAATATAGTAGAAGCCTATGTGTTATTCTAGACTATAATCTATCCCTGACCCAAGTTTAAGCCTGTGCAAATATTTGTATGCATGAATATGTCTATTTGCATTGGTCTGGGTGTTTCTATGTATAATATGTATGTATTTACAAAAAAAAAAAGTATATAAGTATGTTTAGACGCAGTTTGGAGCCCATAACACAAACTAGTTAACCTATGCTTACTTTGCGTCTTGAATGCGCTGTGTAGAATGTCGTAGAAATATTTATATTTATATTTTATTCGTTCAGCCATTCGAGCGTGATTGAATAACAAACATCCAAACTTACAAACATCTTCACAAACTTTCACATTTATAATATTACTAACTGACCCGGCAAACTTCGTTTCGCCTTAGAGTTAGTTACCTTAACAGCTGACGCGCGAGACGGCGCGAAGTTTTGGTCGGTTCGAGACCGACAACCATCCCCGTTGGCCGGCGGGGTGGTAACCGTTACGATTTCCGCAATAAAAAACACAAACAGGCACGGTATAGGCGTAAATAAATAAAAAATTAAAGATCATGAAAAACGGTACATCCGTTCTTGGGTGTATCCCGATCATCACTAACACGACTTTGTTTTATATATAGATATTAATAGGAATATAGGATAGTAGGGTTAGTGTTGTGAAACAGCAGGGGTGCGTTTCACCCTTGGCTCCTAAGGATCATAGCGTGATGCTAAATAATCCATAACCTTCTTCAAAAATTGAGCCCATCAATCTTTTTTTTTTCAAACCACATGTAGTTTCAGAGATTAGTGCGATTAAACAAACAAACTCTTTTATCTCTTTTATCAAACAGTTTTATTATTAGTGTAGAGAAGATATGGTACTTTTAATTTCGTAATTAAATCAATGACAAACTAAAGTAAAAGGATTACACAGGAAACCAACTAAGTGCAGACATTTGATACCTAAAATCCGCGCAATTACAAACATGTCTAAGGCAATATCCGTTATACTTGGTTTTTTTACCTGATTTCATTAGTTTTCTTTCCGTTCCATATTGTACCGCAATTTATGTAAATTAGCTTAATTGTATTTAAAATTTAAAGTATGGTTACCTATAAAAAAAACACGTGAGTAATAAATACCAGAGTTACTTAGTTTGTAGTAGAGAATAGAGAGACCAACGAAGTATAAAATAATTGAAACTTAGATTGAAATTGATTTGACTAGGCTCTTCTAGGTATCTACATACTCAGAAGGTTCACTAGATTTAAGATCTAGAAATTCTAGTCTATTTATTTTTAAACAAACACAAGAAATTCAATTAAATTTTTAAGCATTTTGTATGCTTACTTTTTTCTAAAGATTTAGATCGGATAAAGACGTATTAATGTATCGGAGAATTTCGAATATCTGGGACGTGTCTAGGTGGCTCAGTTGGTCAGAACATTCCCCCTGTAAGGGACTGGTCGCGGGTTCAAGTCCCGTCCTAGATGTTCTCTTTTTCCGATCTAAATCTTTACAAACACAAGAAACTTAAAATGCGATAGAAATGACCGTAAAACGGTCAAAATTTTTGATTAAATAACACCTAAGTCTGTCGGTACTCATTTAGGACTTTGACCGTTAAGTATGCTGCTTGTCTCTAACACAAGCTAAACACGAGCAGCATACAGATAAGAATCTGTAATAGTTTGAAATATTAGTACACAATCATAAAAAATCATGTGTAAAATGTTAATATTTGACGCAAGTTTATACCCTGTTCACGCAAACAGCTCGTCCTGTTACGAAAGCAAACTAAAATCACTATTTGCTGAGCTGGTCTGGGTTCTTTATAGGTCGCCTAGGTTATTGAAATAGATCGAATATTTGAATTTCCCAGTCGTCTTTATATTCGTTTCACCTATGAATAGAACTCTTTTATAACGTACCTATAGTTTTGAATGCACTGAACTACTCGTATGTAGATTTTTCCTGGAACGACTTGATTGATTGAAATTGCAATATGCTGCCAATTCTATACGTGAAGACACTGTTATTTACTTGTAACATGTAAATTGTTTACAGCTTGCGATTTATAGTGTTAGAATACTTGCGATATTTGATTTCAGCGGTTGCGTTTACGAGACACAAACATGGCGCCGGTGACGTCAGATTAATTTGATCAAAGTGGAAATGACCCGAGCATTTTCCACGCTACTTGTTTCAAGTTGCTGTCAACGGCTCGGCTAATGCTTCCGTCGGCTTCCAATTTTAAACTTTTGATGGTGTTTACGGGCGCGGCACAATTTATGCGCCGTCAATATCACAGAATCAATTGGAGCACCTCGTGAACGAATGCTCACTCGATTTACCAGAGACACCTGTTTTTCTTCTTTCTTAAAACGCTTTGGAAATCGGTAAGATTATCGTGATTTGATATTCTCATCTTGTGGTTGCACAAATCGGGGGTCTCAGGGTTTCTCACCGCATACGCAACTGATGGATATACCGCGAAACAAATTATCCGGATCGGTACAGTTAACGTGAAAAGCACAATAATGGGATCCCACGGCTCAGGTTCAACGGACGACGCGTTCGTCACGCTTACTTGCGTACCACCAAGATTAGAATTTTATTACAGCCGCCTTTACTACTTCATCAAAATTTTGAACTGAAAAAAATACGCTTTAAAAACCATTTACAGTTTCACATTTCCTCTGTTGCTTACTGGTGAACATATTTTAGTGAATGTGGTAAATGTTACTTGTGCTTATTCTGACAGACGAGATGGAATCGTGATAACAAAATTCAGTACGATACTGGTTCCGAGTTCCAATATTTCTTCTACTACTGAACATCTGATAATTCTAAAAGATCTCCGAGTCTGACTAGGGAATGTGTTAAATTATTTTGATCGTTCGATCTACCGCTTCACGGATCCGAGCCTATTTTGTATAAATCATAACAAATATAAATGTTAACATTCATTTTAAATTAGGAAAAGTCACGCTCCCAACGGTTAGAGGTTACGAGGTGTAGACCTGCCGTCTACACCTCGTAATACTGTCAATACCGTAGTTGTTCTGCCGATTGAACTAAATTATTCATGTTTCTATAATTCATACATTTAATATTCTATGTAATATAACGAAGCTACAGAAAGCAGTGAAGTTAACCGATTATAGGTTCTGTACAAAGAACGTCCAATTCGTAACACAATAGCGTGGTCGGATTTTTAATAAATTATGAATTTAAAAACACTTTTTTTAAACAAGTGTTCTAGTAGGTAAGTGCAAAACAAGGCAAATTAAATGAATCGAAACATGATGGGTTTAACTTGTTTAGTTCAGAAGTTCCTCTGACTACCTACTGTCTCCATCTTCATGTAGCATCAGAGTATTGGCCAAGACAAAACAAATGATCCCAAACTCGATAGGTTTATCTTGTTTAGTTCAGGAGTTCCTATGGACACCTGACTCAATCATCAGACTACACCTTCAAAGTACCATATTATTGCATTGTCACCTATATCAAATGCAAGTCCAATCAAACTTCAGAAAGTGGTTCTAATTGGGCTTCGAAGATTTAACCCATACTAACTAACAAACTAAGAGCAAATTAAATAAAACCATGACGTCAATTGTCTTCAAGTAGCACACATTTAAAATAAACTTTATTTGGTTTACTATCACTGGAGATGCTGGAGAGTACTACAATAATTCCAGTTTGAGTACCACAGGTTGGAATACTTACTCCACTGTACAAAATACTGTTAGGTGCGATGCGTTTCTGGTTAAATAATTAAACCTTTCATTCAAACAAGCTTCTCAAAAAATGAAGTAAATAGAAATAGGTTTATTGCCAGGCACAATTTCTTGTTCTAGATCAACTTCTCCAAAAATTACAACTAATGCAGTGAATATACTTAATGAATGCAACATATTCCTTGCGTAATTCCTTGTACTAGAGCAAGTTTTCCAAAATAATCTACTGATACCTTATTTTTTATTTATTTTTTACTTCGGATACCCCCCCGCCGGCCAGCGGGTGCGGTCATGTCGGGCTTGAACCGACTAAAACCGCACGCCGTCTCGGGTCTTAAAACGCCGGGGTGTAAGGTTGCCCATAGAGCATATCCCTCGATATCCCGACTGACCCTAGGCCATCTCCGGTTTCGAGATAGCCCCTCCGGGTTTGGGTACCACGGTATCCCCGTCTTGCCCTGGTTTTGGGGAGGGGCGCTAATCGCCCCACTGTCCCGGCCTGCTTCTGCTGGGGTTACAAGCGGCCTCACCTGCCACCCCAAGGCCTGCGCCGCCTGAGTCGCCTGCGACGCGCGGCGAGCATGTTGCGGGCTCGGTGGGCCGGGAGAGTTCTAAATCTCTCCCGGGGGGCGCGCTCCGCCATCTCCTTCGCGAGCATTACATGCTCGCAGAAGGAGGTGGCGGCGGCCCAAGCGCTCGCGCTCCACACCATTGTACCAATAAATACCTATAGTCGAATCGATACCGAAAACTGATCATTGACTTTGTTAACAGGTGACGCGGCAGCCGAATGTTCGTTCGGTGTCAGTTGGCACGCCAGGGGGCGGCACAAATGAACGACACTCGTTCGCCGAGGGGCGAGTACCAGCGCCTCATGGGCTGCCACCTTCACCAGGCACGCGTGTTGGCGCCTGCATAGCCAGCAAAAGACTTTTGGAAGAAACTCTTGCTAAACCTGGTAAGTTATTTTTTATTTTAAGAGCAACACATGAATCCCATCATGTTGCAAATATCTTTAAGCAACGGTGACAGCTTTCTGTCAGACGAACTGTAGATTTGCCAGCTTATTGATATAAAAAGGTACCTCCAATCAAGTGAGTGAGGTATTTCTTCCATACTAATACAATATGTATTTATGATATAAACAGTAGACCAGTAGTAAAATAACTGCTATAACTTATTAATAACTAGCTGACCCGGCAGAGTTCGTACTGCCTTAATCTATAACAACTTCCATATTTATTCACCTTTTAAACCTTCTCTGGACCTCCACAAATATTTCAAGACCAAAATTAGCCAAATCGGTCCAGCGGGCCGTTCTCGAGTTTTAGCGAGACTAACGAACAGCAATTCATTTTTATATATAAAGATGGTTGTAAATTATGTAAAATTTACATTTCCTTTTACATAATAGCGGAACACAGAGTGTCATTCATCGCTGTTTCCTGCCTCATAACATTGTCAGTTATTTAAAGAACTGTCGCTAAATATGGCTTTACAGAGTATTAGCCAGTCTTTTCACATATGGAATTCGAAAATGAAAATACTGAGTGCCGAATTTAAAAAGCTACATTTTGGTAAAGGCAGCCGAGGCCTTTTTTCCGAGGCGCTGTCGAATGATTGATTGATTAAATAAATGAATGAGGTGAGCATCCTTTTTCAATTTCAAATATCGAAGTTCATATACCTGTATTTTCTTTTTAATTTTCACTGCCAAACGTTAGTTTGCAATTCATTGTTGCTATGTTACATACGCAATGTGTTTTATACGTCTCAAAATAAATACAAATAGGAGCTAGAATAAAGTGATTGTAATTGAGTGAACGGTGCTTGTGAACAATGGCACTAACTAGTGTTTCGACCTTTAGGCTTGCATTTATACGTTAAACTAACCGATGAACTGCCGTAACTATAGCGCCTAATATTAAATGTTAACATGCTAAACAGTTTAATAAATGTCAAGTGACAGGACTCCTCTATACTTAGTGCTTAACTACGACTTAGTTGTCGACCTCTCACTTACTATCGACTTTTAGTTACAGTATATGCAGCATTAATAAGTACAGGGATTGTAAAACTATTGGAGACTCTACTTCATTTTCTACAACCTCCTCTGTTTCCCCTCTTTAAAATTAAAAAATATCTGTATTCATGTAGGTCACAAAGTAACACTTAAGTATGTCAAAATCAATGCTTCTACATTTAAATTTACAGCCAGCTTAGCAAGGCAATAGGCCTGTGAGAAATGTATCTGGGAATAAAAACTCTCGGTTACTCTTAATCGCCAGTAATTCTCCCCTTTAAGTGGTGCCGCTGTAGAAGCACCTCTTGTGTGAGCATTTATAGATCACGGTAACCGCTTATTATCACGTAGAGCGTGTACTTGTTTGCTACCTGAGTAATACATCAACGCTCTTCGTTCTGCTCGCGTAGCATACTAATGCACAATGTACCTGGTATTAGATTGCTCAGAGCAGATATCTGAGACAATTTAAATTCCCACGCGTGCAAAATGTTTCTTATTTTAGAATTAAGACTATAATTAGACGTTATACAGACAAAGATAATAAAGTAAATGGCAGTTCATTTGAGGTCAATACGACGACGAACAATACAACGAGAGGCTCATCATCCCCGTGGGTCAGTAGGTACTATTATCGATTCTTTGCCTTGGGACCGTATACAGGACAAAAGAGTAATATTGTATGTGTTAAGTCACCTCTGCCTAAACCTTCTGGGATAACAGGAGTAGGTACTATAGAGGAATAAAAGGTAATGAAATGATAGCACACGTAGAATAAAATTTCTTGCATGATAGTTGTAATGAGAAAAAAAAAAAACTTTCAATATATTTTATCAAGTATCTACTAAAAGCTCAGAATATAAAAAGTATTTACGCAAATTAAATTTCTGTACCTTAAATGTTAATTAAGAACATTAGTGCATCTTTCAGTCTGAATTTTAAGACTATTAAAATTCTCTCAAGCACTTGTCGCCTATAAAATGTCTGTTGACCTGGTCTTAATGGAATTAGATTTTGCTACGGCCTTGCGAATCTGGCGAAATTTAAATGTTCAAGCATTCATTTTGACGTTCATAAGTGTTACTTTTTGATGTAAATGAATAAGGATATTTGATTAGGTTGGTTCTCAATGGACCCTTCCATTGAGTTGAATAAAAACTTTTTAGTATAAATAATTTATAGGTATTAGTCGGTTCAAGCCCGACATAACCGCCCCCGCTGGCACGCGGGGGGGTATCCGAAGGGATTTCCGCACGATAAAAAAAAAAAAAAAAAAAAAAGGTATGACGCCGTAAAGTAAATCCGTTTTATCCACGGTTTGAGTGACATTTTGAATTAGGAACAATATATTAACAAATCTTTTAATTACTTCGTTGGTTACTTTATCAGTAGTCAGAACGGAGTCAAATGCCAACGAGATTTTGAAGCTTGAAAATATGTAATAATAAATATAATACGACAGCACTTTCTAGACCCAAAGTAAGCATAGTTTAACTAGCTTGTGTTATCGGTTCCAGAATGCGGATAAACATACTTATATACTTTTTTTTGTAAATACATACATATTATACATAGAAACACCCAGACCAATGCAAATAGACATATTCATGCATACAAATGTTTTACACTGAGCGGGGATTGAATTTCGCGCCCTATTTCGTAGCAGTCAAAAGCACTACCGCTACGCCACAGTAAGTTGCGTAAAAGTTTGTGAAACTACAAAAAAGGGATGTGATCGTTCTATGTAGA
Organism: Cybosia mesomella; assembly: GCA_946251805.1. Lineage (NCBI taxonomy): Eukaryota > Metazoa > Arthropoda > Insecta > Lepidoptera > Erebidae > Cybosia > Cybosia mesomella. The sequence continues at coordinate 12,161,260 of OX276406.1, forward strand.
GCGGCTAGTAATTTTAGAAACATTAAATATTTTCATTGGTTTATCATTCCAGAATATTCTAAATATAATTTGGAATTTGTATAATAAAAAAGTAATAAATTTTTACTTACTAATAAAAATAAATAAACTTCAAATGTTATTAATTTATTATATTAAAAACTTCTAAATGAGTTGTTATGCCTAGAATTACCTATAAAATGATAAACCTAATATATTACTTGACACAGTACGTGACTATGACCTAGTTACATATTTGAATAAATTTTTCTGAATTGCCATTTAACTAATTTTGGAAAGGCATAGAATGGAATATAAATCTTTTAGAGTAGGTACACATTAACTTTCGTCATTGTTAAAATACATTTGGAGAGAAAGTGAAGAAAATGTTGGGAACAGACAGAGGTGTGAAAGTATTCTGCTTTAGATTGCCCGATAAGACAAAGCCAAGATGTGCTTAGTGCTTGAATCTTAAGGCTCGTTTACACAAAGAAGGCCGCATCATGCCATCTTTCCCATCAAAATACAATACACTTGCTGTACGAAACTATCCTTATCCAGCAGTATTTACGGTCGAGATTAAACTGTGACACTTTAGATTTTTTTCGAGATTGTAATTTTTTTTGATGACATTATTTTAATCTAAATTAGAACTCTATTGGTGGTGGAGCCCACTTATTTTTAGGAAGAATTGGATCGTTCGACAGGGAAATAGTACGGAGGAACCATCTCATTTAATAAAGTCATTAGGTAGCATTATGCTGTATTCTTGCTGTTGGTCAGCCTGCCCGGCTCCTCCTTTCGTTTTGTCCACTCTCCTCTTTTTCCCCTCTCTTTTACTTCCACACTCCCCTCTACAGTTAGCAACGCGCGTAACCATTAGTGGTTCAGTCCACCTATTGACGATATTTAAAAATTGAAGGATCTTTATCTTTAACTAGCGGCGGTAACTATAAAAGTATGTATAACCCGATTGCACCGCCACATACCGGGTAAAAATCCAATAGCAAAAAAAACAAAAATAAGCATTGATATTGAATTCCATGATTCTTCACAACTAAAGCACTTTCCATATAATGGAACTTCCATGCAACCGCTCATCTCTTATTTGCCCCCTTAGGGGTGAAATAAAAAAAAAACGCTTATACACATTTGCGTTTATTTCTAATCAGAAGCAGCTAAGTATATGAAATTTCGTGCTTTTTACTTTGTTTACGATGATTCTGATCCCGTTCCCACTTCCCATTGGAACCTATTCCAGGGAGCCTGGAGCCCTATAGCCTATGTGATATTTCAGACTATAATCTATCCCTGTACCAAATTTCACCCATATCCGTTCAACCGTTTTTGCGTGAAAGAGTAACAAATATCCATACATCCTTACAAACTTTCACGTTTATCATATAAGTAGGATATACTATTATAAAATTGTAAATTAGTTGTGTCTAATTGTATCTAATTGTCTAATTAATTGTTATGAGTAATTTTTAATTACGAGTACATCATAATTGAAAAAAAAAAGTTGTGTCTGTACATTGGAGATAATAAGAAATATACTTACAACAAAAACTTGCAACAAAAACGTCGGTTTCAGTGTAAATCTAACATCAAATAAACCGCGATAGAATCCGTTAAAAATAGTTTTATGATAATGTTTCATATTTACGTATAGGTAAACTTTTAATTGCAATCGAAAAACTTGATGATTATTTTGGAGCGTTAAGGCAGGCACGCGCAGACCGAATCTAAAGAAAACATTAAGTTTCGAATTTTTAAAAACAGTGAACTTAACATTAATACTATATATATTTTGTGGCATTGGGACAGTGCTTAAACAGTCAGTTCTCTTTCTAAAATCTAAGCTGCTTAATATTATCCAATTTGTTTGAGAAGTCACAAAGCCTCTTAGTTCATAAAACGGGAAAATGAGCTTGATAAATTTAAATATTCAGTTTTCTCTGATCCCACTGCGTGAAACATTTACGGACATCAGAAACCATTTATCTCTCAACAGTGTTGTGTAGCAAATGCTTTTTAATTAATGTATCGGATTGTAGAAACAAAAAATAGCTATTTCTATCACTTGTGTTCAATAAATAACATTCTACGATGAAGTTTAACGGAAATTCCGTAAAAACCAAGCAGAATTTATAGTTAAAATAGTTTTCCTCTGCTAGTTAGCTGATTAAAACATTAATGAAATGGGGAAATTTGCTAGTTATATCTTGGGAAATCAGGGCAATTGCGTTTACATCTGATGATAAATGTATTACTGTAGAGAGAAACGCTTTCTGCAATATTTTGAATTGTATAATTTAAAATTGCATTTGAGAGATTTTTTTAGAAATACCGTAGAAATTCGGGCACCGAATAGGAGCGTATTATTAGCACAATAGGGCTGGTTGACCTAGAACTGCACTGGAATCAGATGTAATATGTATTAAGTCTAATGTTACTCTATCATATTTTATTAATATCAATCTCAAACAATTTTATTCGTGACTGTACAAATCACAAAGTTGGCTAACGGACCCATTTGACCTATTCAAAGTTGCTTGTTGCGGACCGAGTTCGAGGGGACCCAGTTGACTAAAGAGCCACCTACAATGGTTCAGGAATCAGAATTTGCAATTGAGGGATAACGGGTTTAGTAATGGTTGTGCATTCGACTCACTATCAACGTAAACCCTCTGCTATGAAGAGCATTTTCATTCGTTAAAGATTTAATCATTAGTAATCTGTGACTCACGATACTTTACGAACACAAAACTCATATTGAACCGTTTTCCAACTTTATTTTTTTAAATTTTCTTCCTTAAATTTCTTACCTTCTTTATCCTTCTTTATTTTCAGCTATCATAAAAATAACTTAATATTCACGTAAAATTCGTTAATTTTTAAGAAAACCTCATAAAATTATGTCATATTATAAAACTTTCTCTGCGTAGCTCTATGTTTGAATAGATGGTTTTGTATGGAAGTCAGTGTATTAGGGACGTCCTTTCAGAACAGGGAGGCGGAACAATGAACCCACGCAGGCAGGACTGTATTCAATGTAAAAAAATCCGCTGGACAAAAGCGAGTCTAGACTTTATATCAGGCTTGTTTGAAATTAGATGTGGTTCTAAGGACGGAGGGATCCTCCCCTTCAGACTTGTTGTTACCGAATCTTTGATTATGCGGTATTAGGTGGAATATATTTTCAATAAGAGAGAGTGAGAGAGAGAGAATTCTATAGTTTGCGCACTAATATAATTACTTACTATGCAATCTTTCAATTAAACTAGAATGTTTGTGTTAGGAATTTGTTCATGTATTTTTTTATAATATATGTATCTAAAGCGGCAAAGTCTATCTGATAATTGCTTTGCGGTTGCCGCGAATCATGAAAGCTTTCAAATTGTTGAAATACAGTATATTTAGTTTTTTTTTTTTTGATATTTAGGACACGTCAATTTGACTTCACTTCGCCTGATGATAAGCTGAAGGTAAAGTCTCAGGAAAGAGGGTCATCATTACATGCACGTACCATGTTAACAATGGTGGCACTCAGCTTGACGGCCTCATCAGAAGAGGATTATCGTCGCAGCACCGCGTGACACCCACCGGTCCCACCAGTGCTGCGACCACAATCCCCCTGCCCGGCTATGCACTTGCTGACCCCTGAACGCAATCAAATCGAAATTGGATTACTATGGAGGGTTTTTCGCAATAGTACACGGTGGTACCTACCCGGCCGAATTTTGTGACAAATTTGTGTCATCAAATTTCTACCACCAGTTTATACACATTAATACAGTTAATACAGGTGGCGATAGGATAAAGACTTTTACTGATAGCACCTTAGTACGGGTTCTGGAGATATTATTTTCCACATGACAAATAAACGTAATCGTACTTACAAAACATTGCTAATTTAAATAAAAACACTTGAGAGATACAACAAAATCATACATTATAATGCACTCTTGAAACAAGCTTTTTTTGACCGTGAAAGAAAACTCAAGTTTTCTCTGTCTGAGTTTTCTCTCTCTAAGAATAAAACCTGGTTCCGTTCCGGACGAGACAAAAACCTTTAGCCCTAGGGGTTCAGGGGTTTGGGTTGGTCTTGGAGGTAGGTCATAGGTTCATTCATTCATCATCATCATCAACCTATTCTAGTCCACTGCTGGACATAGATCTCCCCTAATGAGCGCCATAGCGCCCTGTCTTCAGCTTGCCGCATCCAGCATCTGCCCGCAGTCTTTCGCAGATCGTCATCCCACCTGGCCGGAGGGCGTCCTACACTACGTTTGCCGAGTCGCGGTCTCCACTCAAGAACACGTTTACCCCAGCGGTTGTCGGTTCTTCGCGAGATATGGCCGGCCCACTGCCACTTCAGCTTGCTTATTCTTTGAGCTATGTCGATAACCTTGGTTCTCTGGGTTAGGTTCATTACCTACGAGTATATCAGAGTTGTTAGCAATCAGTGACGGTAGGTAACCTTGGAAGCATTTTGCGTATCTGAAACCAGCGCTGTCCGCTTGCACTACAACGCGGACAGCATTTAAGCTGAGAGGCGGCCTTTATTCTACCTTTTTTTTTTTTTTTTTTTATCGTGCGGAAAACCCTTCGGATACCCCCCCGCGTGCCAGCTTCGGATACCCTCCCGCCCTTTATTCTACCTAGCCATATAGATGCATATAACATTGCTATGTATGCACAATTGTTGTAATTTATTCTGGTTGCTAAGCTGTACACATATGTTTAAGTAAGCTGGGTTGAATAAAAATATTTTCTTTCTTTCTTTAATCTAAAAAATAATTGGACGACATGACTACCTTAAAGTACAAAAAATATTAAGATGTTATGGCGTTATATGTCAAGGATGTCTTCAATTGTGTTATCTTGAGACAGTTTCATAAACGACACAGTCCTTTAAACATTTATTTAACATATTTTACTAGCTTATTTTCGCGGTTTCACCAGTGGTTTCACCAGTGTAAAGCATTTAACATGGTTATACGTTCGTCTGCCATAGATGCTACGTCATAAAATGTATTCAAGCAAAAAAAAAACATAGTTTTAATATTTCGTTGTCATCCTTGCAGGTACTCCTCCAACGGTAGTCTTACCGCCAACTGGGTACTGGGTTGATGGATTAGATGATGGACTACCAGATGGAGAGGATGTGGAGCCCCGCCCCCAACCAGGCACACCTCGTCCAACCGCTAGACGGTACAACATCGACACCGATGACACAGCAAAGTACTACAGGCGATTCTTCCTTGGCATGGTAATTTTAATTTATGTCTTTTGAAAATAAATATCCTTACAGTAAAACCAACTAGAATCATGCTTGCCGACCGACCGACTTCATAATTATACTGCTTTTATTGTATGTCTTAAGTAAGTACCTAGACACTGGTTGTCAAAAGAACGTTGATTCTTAAGTTAGATAGTCTAGATTCATACTCTCAACAATGAACAAAGTTACTTTTTAAAAGCATTACGAGAAGTTGCAAAATCACCACAAAAGTACATAAATCATAACACGATTTAATTGCTTTCGTGACCACTGCATACTTTCTACGAGCGGATGGGATGGACGAAAATAAAAGTGGATTGCAAAACGCACGGACCATTGACATTTGCGCGCCACGCTGTCTGCGACCAACGAAATAAAACCGCCACATGTTGCCAACTGTTCTACTGTTCTTTGAAAGTTGGACTAGAGCTCACACACACACACATTTCGCTTTGTAATAAGAAGCTCACCCTAAAGCCAATCTAAAATAAGTGTAACCTATATTCACAATCATGGAAATTTACTACATTGCAATAAAAATATTTAATATTTGAAACCAATTATAATTAAAAGAAAGATGTGACCTTTTTTTATTTTTATTTTTTCGTGCGGAGATCCCTTCGGATACCCCCCCGCCGGCCAGCGGGGGCGGTTATGTCGGGCTTGAACCACGTTAAAGGTTTACATAGATTACAATAATAAGGAGCGTATGATACAGAAATAGATTACTATCTGAAATGAGTTGCATTTAAAGTTTAAAATTACAAAAATTGTCTGAATTTATTCTCAATATTTACGGCGTGTTAGTGCTATGGTTATCCTTTCGTGGACTAGGCTCTGTCATTCGCACTGGTGCCATACGGACGGGTGCCCGAGGTATTCTTTTACGAAAACATATCATCAACCAATTCTAGTCCACTGCTGGACATAGGTCTCCCCTAATGAGCGCCATAGCGCCCTGTCTTCAGCTTGCCGCATCTAGCATCTGCCTGCAGTCTTTCACAGATCGTCATCCCACCTGGCCGGAGGGTGTCCTACACTACGTTTGCCGAGTCGCGGTCTCCACTCAAGAACACGTTTACCACAGCGGTTGTCGTTTCTTCGCGAGATATGGCCGGCCCACTGCCACTTCAGCTTGCTAATTCTTTGAGCTATGTCGATAACCTTGGCTCTCTGTCGGATGTATTCGTAACGAATCCTATCCATCAGAGAAACTCCGAGCATAGCTCTTTCCATAGCTCGCTGACCGACTTTGAACTGGTGAACCAGCCCTACCGTGAGTATCCACGTCTCAGCTCCGTAGGTCATTACGGGTAAGACGCACTGATTGAAAACTTTCGTTTTCAAACACTACGGTAGGGATGACGAGAAGACTCGACGTAGTTTCCCAAACGCTGCCCAGCTCAGCTGGATCCTCCTCTTGGCCTCCTCAAAATTGTTTTTACCTAACTGTACAATCTGCCCGAGGTAAGTGTACTCAGAAACAATTTCAAGAAGGTCGCGACGAGGTCCTGGATCAATGTGGGAATTGATCATGACTTTAGTTTTATCCAAATTCATACCAAGACCGATGCGTCGCGTGGCTGAAGCTAGCCCATCCAGCATCTGGGTTACGAAAACACGTTTCGCGACAATTATGACAAACTTTAATGCAATTCAAGGGGCCCGCAGGAACCCCGCGTAACACAATTCGGGTGCACTTAAGTTAAAAATAGTGTATTTTTTGTACGCGCTTCACTTCCACTTGATCACGTTTCCCTTGACATCAAATTTCGATGGCCTTTTATACCATGACCTTTACTTAAGGTAAAGTTGTACGGTTCCTGTACAATATATATGCATATGAATATAATTTCTCTTAAAATAATTACGAGGCTGCAAAAATAATGTAAAATTCAATTCGATCAGGTAATACAAAATTGTTTTTTCCCCCTTTCCGTTGTTATAGCTGTTTTCATCAGATTGTATGGGCTTTTTGCTAATCTAACTCAGATTTACTTATTATTGAGTCGACTTAAAAAAAACTCTTACTAGTTTTATACACCCTTTCATCTATCGTAGTCAACAATTGCTGTAAACTACTTAATCTCACATGGCTGTATTATATTTCCTGTCATACTAATATTATCAAAGGTTTATATCGTGCCTTGCGATCTATATTTCACAGAGCGACTGTACAATGTAAGACATGCTAGGTGGCGAACCCATTAATAATGTCAAGCGAGATGGCATATGGCTCTCTATTCAATGGAGGATGAAAAAACAGTGATTAAATACCTACATACTGGTACTTATTATATTTCAGTTATGTGTACTTACACGAGATTAGATATGGTTTCCATCCAGCACTACATTGATGATGGTGCTTTTACATAAATGCTCACCTTACCAGTCAGTGTTGTGCTCAAGTACCTTTTTATGGGATTCGACAAATTTTATCCCAGTCGCGTAGTGTTCATTGTTTGCATGTAGAGAATGTAAAGGTAGCTTTTCAACAATAAAAAAAGCGGCCAAGTGCGAGTCGGACTCGCCCATTAAGGGTTCCGTAGCAGCAAGTCACATAGTAATGGTTTTTTTTAATTTTTATATTTGAGTTGATTGAATGAAAGGTAAATTGCAGTTTACGATTTATGACTTACTAGATCTCGTTCAAACCAATTATCGTTGGAAGTTTACATGGTAATTTACATCATATATTTTTTTTAGTGTTATCATTCTCTTATTTTAGAAGTTACAGGGGGGGGACACATTTTATCACTTTGGAAGTGTCCCTCGCGAAAACTATTCAGTTTAGAAAAAAATGGTATTAGAAACCTCAAAATCATTTTTGAAGACCTATCCATAGATACCACACATGTATAGGTCTGATGAAAAAAAAATTTTTGAGTTTCAGTTCTAAGTATGGGGACCCCCAAAATTTATTGCTTTTTTTCTATTTTTGTATGAAAATCTTAATGCGGTTCATAGAATACATCTACTTACCAAGTTTCAGCAGCATAGATCTTATAGTTTAGGAAAAAAGTGGCTGTGACATACGGACGGACAGACAGACAGACATGACGAATCTATAAGGGTTCCGTTTTTTGCCATTTGGCAACGGAACCCTAAAAAACAAATACAAAAATAAAACTTCACCCTTTGCTTATGGTTTGTGTCGTGAAATATGATATGAAGTATCGAGCTATTTATCAATCAATCAGTTGTTGGGGCATAATTTAATTTGGGCGTTTTCTGTTAATTTTCTATAGAAAACATATTTTTCTTAAAGGATAAATTTAAGGTAGTTACGAATATCGCTGCCGCGTTATTTTTATCTGCGTTCGCTCCCAAACCCATAAGACGTACCACATCGGTACAGTTACCGCCACGTGTGAACGTTCCCATACCCACGCCTTATGACGTTTTGTACTTTTTCGTAGCGTTTCGAATCTTCATAATTGTCGTCTTTGAACATGGGCAACTTTCATATTGATCATAAATGTCGTTGTAGATCATGAGTTATTTGCTAGATACTACTTAGTAGCTTCTTTGGCACTATGATATACCTTGTAGTAGCCAGGCAGGAGGATACAAAAACATGGCACACATTAGGTATTTACAATGTAACTAGAAACTGTGAGCTACTATTCCATACATTGTAAGGTATCAATAGATCAGTTTGTGCTTGAGATGTATCTGTAGGGATGCCCCAATCTGTATATATATTTAGATCTGAGTTTCTTGCAATAAGTTATTTGAAAGGTAAAACTTAGGTATAACAACATTAGGATATAACTTTTTTTATTACAAACTTCTACTAAAATCTAACTTTAGAAAACATTGACTATTTTCATAGTTGTAGGGTATTCTATGAAAACTTATATAAATACTACATACATTACATTTAGTAATTATGATTAGTATTTTGTAAAAAAAAATGAATTCGAAATCTACATGCCTATTGTAGACTAAAGCGATTGTACCTTTATCCTTTATCCCTTCGGATACCCCCCGCCGGTCAGCGGGGGCGGTTATGTCGGGCTTGAACCGACTAAAACCGCACGCCGTCTCGGGTCTACAGACGCCGGGGTGTAAGGTTGCCCATAGAGCATATCCCTCGCACCCCGACTGACCCTGGGCCATCTCCACTTGAATTAAGAATTAAGACCCCTCCTTGGTCTACGAAAACGTATATATTATATGCATTAGAATGAACTGCATTTGTGGTATGACTTTAGAATGACTGATAATATTGTCTAATAATATCTTAATCTAATATCTTAATCTTTTTTAATAATATATAAAGCTTGTCTGCCACCTGATAAGAAAATAAAGTGTTTACTTGTTATTCAAATGTGAAAACTTCTAAATGGTGTCTAGTAATGTAAGTAGTAATGTTATGTAGTCTTAATAGGTACTGTTTGTTTTCCAAATAAAAAAAAAAAAAAAAAAAAATATTTGTATCTACCAAAACTTTTCAATTTTTTTATACGTTGACAACACTTCAGAGTGGAGTAATGATTGTATAGATTTCTATCTATTCTCTAAACAATGAACGTTGTAAATAGCTTTAATGCTATTAAATTTAATTTACTTTAATAAAAAATTTAGTAGCGGGAACGGGATCAGAATTCCACGCGGGTGAAGCCGCGGGAAACAGCTAGTTAACTATAAAGCTTTGTGCACATAAGTATACCTTGCATGAAACGTGAACATGCATAATGCTAGTGGAGGATGTTGACGACCACAACCAATAAACAGAAGCCTTCTACAGCTCATAACTACACCACACATAATATCATGTCTGTTGTATGTATTACAGTGATTATTATTATAACCAATAGACCGATACAGGATCATTAGATGGCACGAATCGAAGCACAGTACCAATGAGACCTTCTGTGTCATCATATTTAATGAATAAAAATAATACGGTACATTTCTGTCGACACGACTATTACGATTAGAAAACAAATAATTTCTTACTTTTCGACATCTTCTCTACCGCTATCGACAACTTCTTCATGCATTAAGACCATTGCATAAAGGTACTCAGTTCATCCGTCTTTAGTCACATCTTCGACGACCGTTTAGAACGCTGCTACAGCTTTTGCGTTCATAAAATGAATTCTTCTGAGTTTATCTTTAATTTTCAGAAATTAATAAAAAGCAATACACGAAATATTGCACTGTTCAAAAAATTGTTTGTTTCTCTTACAGCGTAGGCTGGAGCTGGCAATATGGTAATGAATGTATTATCATGCTGCTTCGAGAGCGTCGTCGTTCTTTTACTTTTTTTAAAACAAATGGTACTCAACTATTCACTAACCCGTCCACAGTGACTGTTCTTTTATTTTTCTGTACGATTGTAGTGTAATGACCCGATCTACCGAAAAAAAACCGGCAATCATATTTTAAAAACTACATCCTATTTCAGCCTGTTCTTCGGAAGTAAAGACTTATTGTGGTGTTTGCGATCTTGTTTAAGGCTTATAACAATAAATATCATTGCCTGTCACTATGTCAAGTGCGGGAATTGATAGTCCAATATTGTTTTTTTATCATTTCACAACGCAGTTTCGAACACTTAGCATATAGCGACCTCATGCCCAGGTTATTGTGCAAAATTGTTTGAATTTGACTCGTGTCATTACTTAAAGATGCCTGTATCTAAAACGTTTATATTTTCTTCCGTCACTGCCACAACCTTAACTTACTGGTACAGTTTTGTTTGAATTCACCTAACTGACCAGACATAGTATCAATATAGTATGTTCCATTATTAGATATTAACTTAAGTCTTACATGATCTTGATTTTGATCTAGTCCGCAACGAAAGTCACAAAATCGTGGAAATATCATTCGGTGGTACAACTAATCCTTAAAATGATTGGCCACCTAAGTGCCTTTTCACATAGGTACTCAGCCAAGTACTCTTAAGGCTTCTAACAAACATGTCTCCAAGAAATCGATACTTTGAAACTATTTGCAGTTGGTAAGTGCTTTATAAAATGAAAAACGTGTTCTTACTCTAAGCATCAGTGTTACAAAACTTTCTAGACTATTACTAGAATGAATTAGTTTGGAATTGCAAGTTTTATTTCTTCTCCAGGTCTCTTTCATTAAGTAAAACTTACCAGTCAAATAGTTGGGTACACTTGGGTAAAAGAGACGCTCGGATATGGAAACACCTGCATAAGTACTGCATAAAAATCACAGCTAGATTAATCTTGTGTTATTTTCTCAGAGCATTTGCGTCGTTCGTTTTGTCCAAGAGCTAGAAATTACAAAAGAGGAGAATGGTTTTCGTTTTATGACTGATGTTGTATGTCCGTTATGGGCTATGTTTACTAGCCGGTCAGGTAGGCCGTGTAGGGTATTTAGTTGCGCCATGAAAAAATGAATACCAATTAAAACAAATGCAGCGTCAAACCGGTGATTAGGGACCCAACTTACACTTATTATTTGAAGAAAAAAACTTGCGAACGATAGTGGGAAAGAGCGTCTGGGCTCACCAACGCGGAACGGTTTGGCTTCACGCCCAGTGAGCTAACTTCTCAGCTACATGTAGATTCCACCGATTACGGCATTGTGGAGTAATTTAAGTCTCGACCCGCGTGTGTAACCGACGTTATCATGCGTACAGATCTTAACAGACGCCTCGTTACGGAGCTCTGAAAATATTCGTTTGACTTATCTTTTGTAAAATGCCTAATTTAAATTTAAGTATGTGGAGGTACCATGGAATGCATTAAATGTATCCAGTTTTTAAGTTATTGCTTTACAACCTTCGGGCCAAAACGTAAATACCTGTGTGTTACATTTATTTCGGAAGATTGTTTTTTGCTTATTGCTAAGTTTATTGTAGAGCAATGCAACATGCAAATTAGATCGTTCCCATAGCTTAATTACGGTTTCTTGTTGCCATTGAAATGAATGGCAAATCACATTCGTGGCACATAATTCCTTACACAGTATTACAGCTAAATATGCTTGTTACACAACAGTTAATACCTATGTAGTTTAGTATTTGACACAACACAGGTATTTAAAGTTACATTAGGGTAGGGACATGTTGAGCAAGCGGGTAAGTTGGGTAATCGAAATATCTCCAAAACTAAACAGTACCGTCACCCCAGGAGCTAAGTAGATTGGAAAGTGAGGTTCACGGGAGAGGAACACAATCCGCCATCACCAGTTGCCATGCAGCGCAGGAGTTGGTGGCAAGTTTCGTTTGCTTTTTTTTCTGACTCAAAATTTAAAAAGTTAGCCTTAGTATTTTAGATTGCAAAGACAGATGTCTTAGGCAAGTGGATTATTATAAATTCAGTAAGAATTTATAATAATCCAAAATTTATTAAAAAACGTGACCGGGGGCTAATTGATCACTTTTTAACGGGACTAGTTGAGCAAAGCAATGTCCACTGAAATTCGAACTAAAATTACCAGATAGCTGGAGAGCTAAAAAGTTTGCAGGAACCCGAAAAAACCCGAACTGTCCATCAGAAGTCTGTACTAAGGAGCATAGCAAGAGCAAACGAACTCCGTGGTCTGGTGGGGTAGATCGTTCGACGTCCACGTCGGAAGTTGCGGCTTCAATTCTAGCTCAGTACAAATATTTGTATGCATGAATATATCTTTATGCATTGCTCTGGGTGTTTATATGTATAATATGTATGTATTTACAAAAAAAATGTATTTGAGGATGTTTATCCGCAGTCTAGAACCCATAACACAAGCAAGTTAAGCTATGCTTACTTTAAATCTAGATAGCATTGTGGAGAATGTCCTAGAATATGTATTATTTATTAATGTCTGACTTTGGTCTCTTTAGAACCATTTTCTGCTAAACTATACAGAGTAAAAAAACAGTCAGGCGTAATTTATTCCCAGATAAATTTCCTAACAATTAAAGCAGCTCTCATATTTCCAATGCAACCCATCATGGAATAAGAAGGTGATAAAGCTAAAATTGCTCAATGTGCCCCTCCCTACCCTACATGCTTAACGTATTACGTAACTTTAGGTACATATAACAACGCGATATGTAAATAAATATATACAACTCATCCAACGGACTAGAGGGCGTATCTTATATAATTTGCATAAAATATTGCAATCGTTACTTGTCAACCCTGCAAAGCTGATGGGCCATTGTCATACCGCAAGGGTTAGGCTAGATGAATGCAAAGCTTCGATCGCTAAGCCGATACCTGTCCCATGCTGACGTGTAAATACATCCTGCCAAAGGCCTTCATGTCCTGCCATAAAATAGGGCTGTAACCGGTACTATAAACTTTTATGTAGTCCTAAGAAGCGTTTGAATATTGTTATTTTTTTATAATAGAATATAAAATTATCCTACAAAGTAAATACATTTCTGAATAGATATTGGAAAAGCATATAACGCGAAAGAAAGCAATGTAAATAAAAACTTGGATTCACAATGCAATTACAATTTAGATTTTAAAGTCTAATAACTAGTAATAACCTATGTAATTGTTTAAGAAAAACGAACACGCTTCGAGTTCAATCAAAATGTCAGAGCCATCACTTCTTGGCGTTCAAAATGAAAGAAATCTTTAATAACACTTCATTAAATAAACATTTGTTCGCCAATCCATTCGTTTTAAATTGGTGACGATGACAGTTACCCTCGACAAAAGAAAAATGAAAGCAATAAGCAAAAGCCTTCTTTCATAAAGCAAAATTGGTTTGAGGACAATTCGTTTTGGGTAAGAAATGATGGGCCTGCGAAATGATTGCGACAACGGTGCATATGAAAAATTTAAGATCTGACTTACGACGGTCGTCAGCTGAAGCCAATGAGACTGAAAGATAGTAAATGGTTGTATGAGTTGTATCCTCAATGTCACTTTTATGTATGCGAACGTAGGAACTACTTAAAGGTAGCTGACAATTTACTGACAGTCTTTCTCTAATGAGTAATGACATAATAATGTATATTCGCGTATAATAATATATCTATAGATAGATATATAATATACAATTGTTGTTACGTCGGTTAGTACTATGTAACTACTGAATGACTTGACCTTTTAGATCTGATTCCGACACTAAATTGATCGAAACCATGGTTCGTAGCTCGGCTTTTTTGGGTTTGAGATCTAGTCATACGTGTAAATATTAGCACCGAGTGGGAATCAACTTCGCGTAACTTGATATGTCGAGCGCTCTGGAGTCACGCCATCTGAAAACATACTATTTATTCGTTAGTTGTAGCCGATAACGCAGTAAATCTGAATCTGAATTAGAAAATACAGTAGCTGAGATATTACTTATTGGCGATAATCGTTGCAATTTATAATAATAGAAGTTTACCGAGTGCGTGTGTGTCCATTCTTAACCACATCTGTAATTAAATTGTATATAGGTATGCTCTTGTTATACAGATATTCATGCTCTATAAATTTTCTAAACGAGAGGTCTTTAATCTATATCAACATGAATTGAACCTTTTCGCACAAATTGAAAAAAAAAACGTTAGATTTCATCTCAGATGACACGATCCATCAACGAGTTCGAAAAGGGCATTAACCCGCCGTCCCTTCAATTACCATCTTTAACTTTCAATTTGCCTCTTTGTGGCTCTTAAAAAGGACATACAATAAATTCGAGATATTCCTAAAAAAAACTTGTTATCATTTTACTGGAGCATGCTCAAATATTATTGAAGTTATACTTCTTTTGGCGCGTTAGCAAAAAATGATGAGAGTAAATTTAGCACACTGTCACGAACAACAGACCCCATGAAGTTAAGTAGACAACGATTTACTGTGAGTACGTTTGTGGAATTTGAGGTTAGTTGACGGTATGTATTATTTACATTAGAAACTAAAATACATTTTTACATTATTATTTCTACAAACGTAAGATACCGCGAAGGATACATTTTTAGAAAGATTTTTATCTTGTTAAAGCATAGAAGTATAACTTCTTACGTGCGTACATAAGTACACACACACACACACACACTTTTTTTTGTTTAAGACCGGGGTCTGTTATCCTTTTTTTGATCATATGTTCGGTTCTACTTAACCAACTGCAATCAAACATGCGGCAGATTTTAAGTTTTCTAATAGAAAAAAACCGCATCAAAATCCGTTCAATAGGTATTTACGTCAGTCGTGAATAAAAAAAAAATGTGTTCAGAATCGGTATTTTAACATAACCCTAGCTTTTTTAAATATCTCCATTGTACAGACACAACCAATTAACGATTTTATAATAGTATAGATAATAAGTAATTTTGTTTTGACATGCTATAAGGAATGTTTATTATCTTGGTCGAATTAAGTGAATGCACAGATATCCAGGTGCCTTTTCCAACAACCTTTGGAATCCTCCGAACTGCTGTTCTTAAAATACATACTAACATATTGTTTTCAAAACAAACTTTTATTTTCAACGATCGAATGTTTCAAAACAAACTGTGAACTTCGCGACCTTTCAATGGCTATAAAGATTTATAAAAATATGTATTGGGAGACTTACTGAGTTATTTGCCACTGAATTTCGACTAAAACAGAAAACTTTATGCCTTCATTTAAAGTTATATGTTTAGCTTGATCTGTTTTATTGATACTGTCGTTTACAATAAGATGTATTATGTGCTTTTCATTGTTTATATATATGTATATATATATATATATATATAGTATTGTTTTAGTAACAATAGTGTTTGTCCTTCATAAAGGACAATTTAAATGCTTGAGAATAATAAATAGGGTCTAGTCGTTTAGCAAGGTTAAGTGACAATGGTATCGCTAATTAGTATCTACCATGGTGAACGAAGCTTGTTTGGACCTTGAAGAACTTAAACATAATATTTTATATTGCAAAAAGTTTAGAAATCGGATGGCATTGTGTGATCTTAATGTCTTATTGTTTCTCAGCATGAAATATTGCTCAACTTTTCAGATAGAAACTAAAAATAAACGACGATGCGTTTTTGATTTTGGTATTCAGATTTAAAATAATTTTATCTTTTCTTTTTTGTCTTCATTATATTTCCTTGCACTTGAGATATCTGTCCTATGCGACGTTTATGTTCCGTCAATAAGATTTTTGATGAGTATTATATTGTATCTGTATGTGTTTCAGCCCCAGGAAAATACAGTATTCTATAGGTCTCATTTACTTATATGCAATATTAATATATTCATTCCTCATTTCTTGTTTCCTCGTAGGCGTGGAAAAATCAGTTCACATTAACGGGAAATTACATCATCATCAAACGCCCTGATTCAGCCAATAATAGAACACTGCTGCATTACAAAGTCAAATGTCATAAGACCAACTTCATTATTCTTTGATGTCATTTTAATTAAAACAAGTCTTTGGGAGAATAGGTAATCTGTGCTATATGGATAGGCTTATCAGTATTCAAAGGTTTTCAGAAGGACTTTTGAAAACCACTGAATTATAATGCTGACAGTACTCATTTATGCATCTATATGATTATAGACCGCTAAAATTAATTGCAATTTCAGTCTAGCCACGCATTAAGACATTAACTTAATGTTCAACGAAATAAAACATAATGGTCTTCTAACTATTAATTGACGAATATATTGACATAAAAAGTCCATTAACGTAAATATCAATACCCTTAAAAACAACCTTGGCTCTAAATATACTATTCCTATAATATTTCGTGGGGTTTATGGGCGGAGGTTGCTTGATTGATGTTTTACTGTTATTTTGACGGTCAATATTGGTTTTGTTATTACATCCGTAATTAACTCAATTTTTCCTGTTACATCGGTCCATTTGTATTATTAAGTTATACATGTATTTACAGTAACTCCGTTTAATCCAATTCCGTTAGCTTTGTTTGATTTCAACATTATTTAATATTTACCAGAGGCACGCAATAATTCCTGCTCAAATTCATGACTCAAATTAATTCGGCTGTCGTTGTATATTTGGGAAATCACAATGAGATAATGCGTTAGGCAGAGGATTTAGGCTGCAGGCAGTGAATAAAAAACCATAATATTATAAGAACACCTTTTCTAGGAGATTATCCTCACTGAGGCACCGACGAGGTAGTTTGCTTAGCTAGCTACTGAACGTGTAAGATAATAGTTTATAAGTATTTCCCGTATTACTAGATATCGTTTATAGAAATGACTGTAACAAGAAAGTTAAATTGAACTTGAAATAGAGGCGAACCGGTTCATTTCTGATGTTAAAATTTGATAAGAATATAATTTTACATACATTGTTTGATAATTTGCAATAACAAGCAATATACTACAATATGGGGTTCTTTAAGAAGGTTTTTACAGGGTCGGCAGTTCGAGTGTCCTTAGGTCGCGGTAACCACTTCCCATGAGATGGGCCGTGTGCTTGTCTGTCACCTAAGTGGTATAAAAAATACCAATTTTAAGACCAAAGTTACTGAAATTGTAATGGAACTGGCCGACTTTCCATCAAATCTGGCAGGCATACTCTGGAAAAAACTTGACTGTGAGCAATATTACTAAGGAACGGTTTTTGGTTACAGGAGCACATAAATTTGGTTGGTATTGATGATAACCTCGGTCCAGTAGTCATGTCCCTGAAGAACGAGCACATGGCTGGACAGGACCAGACTAGAATACTGCTGAGGCTTCGCACAGCGACAATGTATGGACTTATACCCACCACTAGTAAGTGCATTTATTTATAACGCTATTTTAGACCAAATTTTTTTGAATACTTGATTTCTTACCAGCCAATGCTTGAGTACTGTAGGTCGTTTAGGTTCTGGACAGTGTCTTCGAATGTCTTCTCGTACTAGAATTCGAATGGGAATTCAAATAGGATATAATTGTTTGTGTATACCAAATATCACTAGATCTGCAGTTCTAGTCTGGTTTTGTATAAATGTAGCAATCATAGATCCAGGAGAAACCCCAGATCATATCTGTATAATTCCAATCAAGACGATATTCGTAGTTCCAAATACGTGAATAAACATTACCTAACTTTATTTTTAATCTGTGGTCGTATTTATTATTTATCAGGCAGGGTTTTCTATTTACACTATCCGGAAGTAAGTTAAACATCGGGAATAGTGTAGGTGCAAAAGTAACACAAAACAAACAATAAAATCCGTTAAAATTCGTTTTATTTCACTAAGTAATAGTTGCTGAAACTATAAATATAATTACTTATTTTTATCTTTTAATAGGATCAGGAGTAATGCTCTCCCCACTCAAAATGGCTAAAATGCTTAACGAGCAAGTAAACATCGTGAGCTTGTCGGCTGTGATGTGTCTGCACGCCTCTTCACTGATAGCGACGTACGACGAACATGTTCTAGTCAACTGTTTCAAATTCGGAGTACTGTATCAAACTTACGGACAGACCACAGAGGAACAGTTGTTTGGCAACAATGAAACGTCACCAGCTTTCGACGAGTTCCTAGACATGCTCGGACAGAGGATCAAATTGAAGGACCATAAAGGTAGGTTCTAGTTGCACGTATAAAGGCTAGCTTTCGCAACTCGACGTCAGTAATTACGTCTTTTTTAAGTGGGTTCACCACAGCGTAAAGGGACAATTCTTAGGAGATTTTTTCCAGTTCCAAAGTTGTTTACTCGGAACTATCGAATGGCATTCGCTGGCACGATGCCTGTAGCTGTAGATTGTCTCTTTGGTTTTGGAATCCGGAACAGTTTGGGATTAATTCCCTGCCAAGAATCCACAACGTAGCAGTCAAATCGGAATAATATAGGTTACTGGCAAGGTATTTTTTTTTCGTGTGGAAACCCCCGCGGTCTTCACCCCATCGGTGCCAACGATGAGATGAGTGTGTCGGAATCGGAACGACTTGAACCACACGGTGACCTCCCCAAGTGTCCATTGCCGGGCACCCCGGGTAAGCCCTCGAAAGGATAACCCCAGGGCAACCGGCGGACTTTGGTTGCCATCGTGGCCTCGCCTGTGCGGTCGAGTTTGATCCCGTTTCGGTGAGTTGGTAGGCGTGTGTAGAGGACACACACGACCGTCGCACCTTCCATGTATCCATGAGTTCCTGGTGAAGCTGATACTGCCGGGCCCCAAGAAAATGCCTCCTTGCGCCATTGGTAGAACGACGCAAGGGCCCTGGCTTCCACGTTCCATGGAGGAAACTGGGCACGCTTATTTTAAATTTAGCTGTTTTGCAGCATTGCATATATTATAAAAAAGCTTTTCGTTCTTCTTAATTACTACAAATGTATGCATGTAATTACGTATGACATCCAGGAAAACCGGTCTAGTGTAGGATCCTATAGTTTGGGTATTTTATCCATTTAAAGTATTTAAACGATGTAGGAGATGAGATGCACGTTGGACGAGGCCTATGTCCAGCAGTAGACTGCCATTGCTGGAAGGCTAATAATTAAGCCTATTATATTGAAGCAATGTAGGATTTTAAAGTCGATATTGTTCTATGGATGTCATAAGCTTTCGCAAATATGTTTTTTTTTAAACTCATAGCCGTCAAACAGTAAACCGTCAGGGGAATCAGTAGCTCGGTAGATTAGTGGTTAAGGAGTCGGCCTTACGATCGAGAGGTCTCGGGTCGAATCCTGGCCATTACACGACGAGAACCCACTCCTAACACAGGCAATTTAACTTAGCTGGAGGCGTAAAAGGGAATGCTAGTAATTCATTTACTAGTACTCTTATTACAAAAAACGTCAAAATTAAACGTCTTTTAACGGGTTTTCACAACTATAGTTTTGAACTGGGGTCAAAGAGACAAATGGTCTGTCTTTAAGATCGGCTATTGATTCGCTGGTCGCACAACTCTTGACGTTTCTTCATAAACGCCCAATTTTCTAGGATCATTAATTAATTTTAAATGTTTAACCTCAGGCTACCGGGGCGGTCTGGACATTATAAACGGCCACACGGGCACGGAAGCGGTCTACGAGAAGTTCTACGACCGCGAAATAATGTTCCATGTGGCGCCTCTACTACCACACACAGTCGGTGACGCACAACAACTGCAGAGGAAACGGCATGTTGGCAACGATATTGTGGCGATCGTGTTCCAGGTAATATGAAAAAACTGCTATAACTAAATCTGGCTGCTATTCTGTAATATAGAAATTCGATGCCAAGATTCACTCACTTCGGGTATGTTCGGAGCGTTTCGTTATTGGATAATAGCCGAAGTGGGCGATATTGTCTCAATTTGTATACTTACCTATAAATTTTAGGAGTTATTGAAGGTTTGCAATTCAAACATAGAACACACTTTTCTTTCTTTTTCGTAGTGTTGCTTGACCGAACTGCAGTTTTCTGTTTGTTTCATAATAAAATCGTTTTATAGAAACTGATTTGATTTGTGTTAGTAGTGTCAATGAGGAAATTAAATACCTTTCTATTATCTTTCCTTATGGTAAAGTGCAACGCAAAGCAAGGATGATACCTATAATGTCGCTTACGCCTACTAACTACCACGGAAACAACTAGCCATTACGTAGGCCGTATAAGCCTTAGCTGTACCAAAAATAACAAAGTCACGGGAAAGTTTATTAGTGCATCTCGTTCTCGCAACTGTTTTCTTTTAGTATTTACACTTTCTCGTATTACCGATAGCGTATCACTATTTAGCATTATTACTATTTTAAATGTCATTCAATAGTAGGTACAATACAAAACCTAGTTATAAATCCACAAGGTAACATGTGATATGACCCATTTAGAAAATTACTTTCATATTGGAATTTATGTTTTCATCGCCCTTTCGAAATAGCATCAATAAAATATTAGATTACAACTCATTAGACTAATTTGACTGAACGTTCCGAGCTCGTAATTAAACAGAAACGAAAGTAATAAAAGGGTTTTTTTATGTTTTCCAATTATTGTCCAATGGTATAAATTTAAAAATACTACATACATACATACATATAGTCACGCCTTTTTCCCGTAGGGGTAGGCAGAGACAACATCTTTCCACTTGCTACGATCTTGGCATACGCCTTTCGCTTCTTCCACTTTCATAATTGTTTTCATACATGCACGCCGGTTACGGATACTTCTGACCTGGCCCTTCTTCAAAACGTCATCGATCTGATTGGAATACGTACGCCTAGGTCGACCTTTACCGGGTTGCCCAGTAGCCCTCGCCTCATAAATCTGTTTCGTTAATCTCCTTTCATCCATCCTCTCTACATGACCGAACCATCTAAGCATCCCTTTCTCTATCTTGGTCACTACATCTTCTGCCATACCACAACGTTCCCTTATCACACTGTTCCTCACTCGGTCCATCAGATCATATAGATAGTATATACTATGGTCCATTACCCATACCTAGTGGTATGGGTAATGGACTGCTGAGACGAGGTCTCGGGTTCGATCCCAGGTTTTACCATGGCACACACCAATGACTTTTCGATGCTTTTCGAAGTTATGTGTGTATTTATCGCAGGTTTATATGTGCCCGGTTAATGGCAATAGGCTCGCCACCTATTACATTGGGACCTAAACATAAAACTGGCGAAATGTGGGTGCTAGCACCTCTGCCTACCCCTTCGGGGATATAGGCGTGAGTTTATGTTATGTTATGTTATAGTTACTTATTCGGAGAAGTATGTAGGTACCTTTTTTTTTTAATTTTTTTTTCGTGCGGAAATCGCGTATAATAGAGCATATCCTCGCACTCCGACTGACCCTGGGCCATCTCCGGTTTCGAGATGGCCATCACTTCCGGGACGGTGGGGCGATTAGCCCCCCCCCCCCAAACCGGGGCAAGACGGGGACAACCCCGAGGGGGCCATCTCGAAACCGGAGATGGCCCAGGGTCAGTCGGGGTGCGAGGGATATGCTCTATGAGCAACCTTAGACCCCGGCGTCTGAAGACCCGAGACGGCGTGCGGTTTTAGTCGGTTAAAGCCCGACATAACCACCCTCGCTGGCCGGCGGGGGGTATCCGAAGGGATTTCCGCACGAAAAAAAAGGCACCTATCACTTTTCAAATTTACGCCATTCCATTCATTTATCTTAGAAGCTTCCGAGCTTAGTGGTTAAGGAGTCGACGAGGTGCCGGGTCCAAATCCTGTTCATTGCACTACCAACGTGAACCCACTCCTAATACAAGCAATTTAGCTTTGCTGGAGGGGTTAGGCGGAATATTAGTATTTCGGTTGCTAATATTATTTTAAAAAAAAGGCAATCTTGTATACCTACTTTATCCGTTTCTGTAAGAACATTAACACAATTGCATCAATCTTTGTATTTGCAGGAGAAAGCAACCCCTTTCACACCAGACATGATTGCGTCTCACTTCCTGCATACGTTCATCGTAGTCACACTCTTGGAACCTGTCGGTGGGGAGACCAGGTAAATACCAAATCTCATTTTTTAAATACAGTTGCCAGTATTTTATTGTATAGATACTGTTTGTTTTCGGGGTGCGAGGGATATGTCGGGGTACGAGGGATATGCTCTATGGGCAACCGTACACCCCGGCGTCTGTAGACCCGAGATGGCGTGTGGATTTAGTAAAAAAAAAAAGGTACTCTTTTGTTTATATCTCGATAAACAGAGCCATTTATGGCGTTAAATTTTATGATGTGTCACTAAACAAGCTTACGTTGTCAAATTAATTGACTAGAACTGCCTTAGGATCATAGGCGTGCCCAGCTATCGTCACAAAAATTGGAAAAAAAGAGAAAAAAGTGAGCCGAATAAAGGCAACAAGTACGAACGAACATATTATTTTTATACGTAAATTTCCTCTGGCAGAGATGAGATCCGATTCTCAGCACTCCATGGATTCACCGTGCGGTCGCCGGGTCCATAGCGTGGTACAGAGAGGAACACCATGACGGCGACTGGGACTTGCGACCCAGATGTAGGTTTAGGGTGGCCACCTTGTGATGCATCAGCGCTCACCTCCACCGTCAGTAGTGTTCCCCCCCCTACCTATCCAAATTTGGTAAGATCCTAACAATGCCGCTTTTGATATACGTTTTAATAAAGAGCTTACTGAAGCTCTTGGCAATCCGAGGTCTTTAAGTAAGTTGTACAGGGATTTAGCTGGAATTCCCCTTGCTCCTACTTCTACGGCATAGAGTTTAACCACGTAGCCGTTTTTGGTTAACTCGTTAGTCAAATCAAAGTATTTGTTTGTCTTTATAGCGTGGTCTTTAGGTATATTAGTTTCCCACGGTACTGTGAGTTCTACAAGCACTGCACGCTTATGCGATCGTGAAAAAAGGAATATGTCGGGTCTGGATGATGAGGCACAGACATCCTCCGGTATCCTATAGTGCTTCTCATACGTGTCTACGAGTATTGTCCAGTCAACGGCAGCTATCAAAATTGAATAAGGCTTTTGAAGTGATTTCTTTGAGCAGCCTTCCTTTACAAACGCAATGTCATTTCTTTGGTTTGTGGTTAATCCTTTTTTCGCTCTAGCTACCGCCAAACTTACAGCCTCACGTATGATTTCTAATACCTTATCATGACGGCGCGAGTAATGACCCCGGTCTAATAGCGTTTTACAACCCACTAGTAGGTGCCTAGCCGTACCAGTTGCTTCACCACATGAGTTACATGTTTTATCTGTGACTTTTCCCCATCTGACCAGATTGCTTTGGT
Source organism: Cybosia mesomella (assembly GCA_946251805.1). NCBI lineage: Eukaryota > Metazoa > Arthropoda > Insecta > Lepidoptera > Erebidae > Cybosia > Cybosia mesomella. The sequence goes on from OX276406.1 coordinate 12,185,138, forward strand.
CGGGGAGGGTCAACTGGAATGCATTCAGGTAAAATTTAAGTAAGGCCGGTGACCAGTCGTATATTATGGTACGCCATTTTAAGGCTATGGGAATACAAAATTCACCTAGAGTCAACCATTCGTTTTGCATTTCTAGGTTCATTGCGTGCACCTTATAGGTGTTGTTTTCGTCTGCTTGAAGAAAAGATTTTGTTATTTCTTTATCTGTTTGTCTCTGAATATTACCTAGACCTACTCTACCAGTCTGCGAGCCTATCATGAATCTTTTATGGAACTGGAGGCGTGATTCGAGCTCCGATGCATTTTTATCTTTTGGAAGGACTTTTACTATTTCGTCTTTAGATTCCGATAAGACGTGCATTTTAGTTACTCTTAGGTGTTTATAGAGTTCTGATGGCTTCTTAAGCGTCATTCCAAAATTATTCGCGTATCTATATAGTGCCGACGGGTCGGCCGACTGAGCTAGCCCTAGCCACGACTTCAGTGTCTTCGTGACACTCGCATCTAGTTTTTTGAGGAGGCTCTGGTTTATATCATATATAAGAAACGGCCAGTTAAGACGCGAGGTTAAATAATTGTCATAGATCCAAGCTTTTTTAACATTACTTATTGGTTGTTGGTCTACCTTTTTTAAATCGATAATGAAACTATCAATTAATTCGTCCAAAGCTGGAGTGCAACCTCTGTTGTCAATCTTTCTTCCGAGGAATTTAAAAGGCACGGTTTCAGATATAGTTGAAACGTTTTCCCCGCCTATACTAAGCCCTGGGTCATATGAAGTATACCTGGTACCCCGCCTACCCAGACATAGACAGTAGCATTTGCTAGGTTTTGCTCTCATTCCATCTGTCCATGTACAGAAATCGTCTACTCTACGCAGTAGGTCCTGGCACTGCTTTGGGTTACGAGTCAGTATTGCCAAATCGTCCGCGAATGCGAGGATAGACTCCGTATATTTACCGTTTAGCTTAAACCGATAGCCCCACTTCTTGTCGTGTGTGGAAATGTTGTCTATTAAAATATTTATTACTATATTGAAAACTATAGGTGATAAACAGCAACCTTGGAACAAACCCACATTATAATTTAAAGGTTGCGTGTATCCATCTTTGGTATTAATCACAAACTTTAATTTACCATAATAAGAGGATATTATTTCCCAAATGATGGACGGAAAGTGATACCATTTTAATGCAAACAACATAAGCTCGTGTTGTACTGAGCCAAAAGCGTTTTCTAGGTCTATCCAACAAACTGTTATTTGCTTTTCATTTGATCTGGCATCTTTTAAACTTTCCGCCAGTAAAGAATTGTGTTCCAGACATCCTGAAATTCCGGGTAGGAACCCTTTTTGGTGGTTTGGTCTGAAATAGTTATTATTGATCATGAAATTTGTCATTTTAAATTGAAGCCATGAGAAGAAAATTTTAGAAATTGTATTGGTTAATGCTATTGGTCTAGCGTCTTTTGGACTAGTTACTATTTCTTTCTTTGGAATGAGCACAAAATTAGCCTTGCCGAAGGCCGCTGGGACTTCTTTACTCGACCAGATCCTATTGAATATGCTTAGAAGATGTTTACGTACCGATGGGCATTTTTTATAGATAATGTAAGGTATGCCATCAGGCCCTGGGGCGGTTTTTGTTGGTTTCTTTTTGATTTGGTGTTCTATTTCGTCTAAGCTAGGTGGATTACAGAGAACGATTATTGATGGAGTAAAATCAACTGGAATAGTAACAACACGACATTCTGGTAAAATTCAATATATAAGTAGTATAGATTGAAGTTAGTATTAGATTGAATTGACTTGAATCTACGTATATATGTTGAATATGAACATTAATAATATATACCACGTATACAAATTGTGTCATAATTAATTAAGTGTTAATTAAAATCATATGAAATTCAGAACAAGCCATTACTTGTTGAAATTCACGACGATGAATGAAAATAACAAAATTCTATTGACGTTCCTTTGTATGTGTTTGCGACCGCACATTGCATCTTTCTCTAATCTATTTTGAACAGCTGTGGTCGGGATTAAAACCGTAACATTATAAAACAAACCAACTACTGAACACGAGAGATTTATTTTTATTTACGTCCCTACTTTTTATTCCAAACTTCAAATCTTGTTACTTTTTCACACTTGTCAAGTGACTTATTTAACATAAAGTTTGTGTTGCTTCTCAACAACGAGGCACAGAAGCATTATTTACATATAAAACGCGAGAAAACTGGAATAGAAATTTTCTTAGTAATTTATATGCAAACGAAACCGCACTGTGTAATTAGAGAACTTTTTATAGGGACTCGACCACCATTAGGTGGTCCACCCGTTTTATTTCTTTGCAGCATTTCTTTTATAAAACTCTCTGTTGGAAATCTAGTCTCATCTGAAACATACATGAACTCTATGAAAGGAATATGTTTTAAATGATGCCAAATTGCCTGATCCCGTACCTCTTTTTTTTTTCGTGCGGCAATCCCTTCGGATACCCCCCCGCCGGCCAGCGGGGGCGGTTATGTCGGGCTTGAACCGACTAAAACCGCACGCCATCTCGGGTCTTCAGACGCCGGGGTGTAAGGTTGCCCATAAAGCATATCCCTCGCACCCCGACTGACCCTGGGCTATCTCCGGTTTCGAGATGGCCCCCTTGGGTTTGGGAACCACGGTGTCCCCGTCTTGCCTCGGTTTGGGGGAGGGGCGCTAGTCGCCCCACCGTCCGGCCTGCTTCTCCTGGGGTGACAGGCGGCATCACCTGCCAACCCCAGGCAAGCGCTCATGGAGGATGGAGTGCGCCCGGGAGAGTTCTGAACCTCTCCCGGGCGCACTCCGCCATCTCCTTCGCGAGCATTACATGCTCGCAGAAGGAGGTGGCGGCGGCCCACGCGCTCGCGCTCCGCACCATTGCCGCAATCATGCTACCGAGCGAGAGGACTCCCACCCCGATGACTGCCACGAGGTCACGCATCGGCGCCTCCCACGCCGGGCAGTCCGCCAGCGTGTGCAGACCTGAGTCCTCGCTAGCGTCGCAGTGATACCTGATCCCGTACCTACTGTTCGAGTTATCGTATCTCTACTCGAACTCCTTTCTAAATTGTAATACCCGTTCAATGTAGATAGTTATTTCGAATAAACGGCGCGAACGGTAAGATGATGATCAAGTTTTTTCGAAGAAAATTGTTTGTTTAATGAAATTATTAATCTTTGATATGAAAGTTCTTATAGTAAAATTTAAGATAATTTCCAATCCTTGTAGAAAATGTCTACCTCTACAGAATTGAAAAAAATGAATTTTATTACATTGAACATAAGTTACATTGAAATGCTTTTAAAAAATAAATAATACCAAATGCGAAAGTAATAGGTAGGTAACAATTTTCGATGCAACTTTGATGTTATTATCTATTTGAACATTCATATATCTTACCCTTCTGATTCTTTACTGATAACTACTCATAATAATATAATTATATTAGGTAGGTATAGGTACCGCCCCCGCTGACTTGCGGGGGGGTATCCGAAGGGATTTCCGCACGAAAAAAAAAGTATGTATAGGTTTGTTTTTATATTCATATTGAACATAAAAAAGTATATTAAAAGGCAAGGCTAAAAGTGTACCAGTGTACCTATAATACCTGCACATAAGTCTTATTCAGGGTGGAAACGTTGTGTCCAGACGATTATTTCGTTGACCTTAAAAGATATTGTAAAACTTTAAATTAAAATAAAAAGTTAAAAGCTTCTTTTTTTGTAATTTTATGAATTTAGCAATACAGATTTCATTTCAGAGTAAAGTTTTGTAATATTCGTCTGGAATACGTAACATAAATGTCGAATTTTCTAAGTGTGGGTATTTTTTTAAAAACAATGGAGCAGGCCGTCTGACCCTTGTAGGTCATCGGTTCTGCTCAGATTATAAGTATATAGGAAAATAACTAGCGTTTCACGTTACATCACACAGCTATAAGCTGATAAAACATTTAACCGAAAGGGGTTTAGTTAGTTCAGCAATAAAAAGCAAGTATGTTAAACATTAGAATCATTTTTAATCAAAGCAACATGGATTCTACTTACAAAGTTATCTCTTCCAAAATCGGCAGCAAAAAGAGGCCCTCATCCTCAAGTTGAATGAATAATTATTTCTTACACATTTTATAAAGTTATGGATGTTATTTAATTTAGTTTACTATAACAGTTTTTCATTTGCAATAGAATCACTTCCGAAATAATCTGACAAGTAAGATAAAGGCATCTTTAATTTTATAAACTGTCTAAAAACATTATAAGTGTCAATATGTACCAATTTAAATACTTTAATTAATTTGTAATAGGAATTTAGACATAGCTTTTACATCGAATCATCAAATATTTATGATATTTACATGCCTAGTCTTTTGCAATGATTTGATTGGATCAATATTGGAATAATAATTAACAAATTCTAGAATCATTTGTTATGAAACGTATAGAGTTAAATATTATTTATAATCCTAATTGTAACAAACTAATAATAATAGTAAATTTAGGTTATTTGATGTTGCTGCGACATATATATATATGACTTAAATAATCATAATTTTCTTTTACCGTAATTATCATAATATTTATCAATTAAGAAACCAACAAGCCAACCACAGTGCTTACATCTGAAAACATGATTATTAAAAATAAACTTTACTTCTAGGTACAAGGTGGCCGTCACGGCACGTGACGACGTACCATTTTTCGGGCCGACTCTCCCGCAGCCGGCGATATTCCACAAGGGGCGCGAATTCAAAGAGTTCCTACTTACTAAACTCATCAACGCAGAGAACGCATGTTACAAAGCGGACAAATTCGCGCAACTGGAACTAAGAACAAGATCTTCTCTATTGTCGAACTTGGTCAATGATCTGAAGAATAAAACTAATGACTTCCTTGGAAGCGGCGTTAGGATTGAAGCGGGTGCAGTCTCTCCCCAACCAGAATTGATTCCGAAGCCCGAATGTCCCAAACCAGGGTTGTTCAATACTGTTAAACAAGTTATAATCAATAAAGTCAGGTACGTTCATATCGCACTTATTCAGTAACAATAATTGTTGATACCCAACACAGCCGCCACTCGAACGGGATTTGAACTCGCGAAATTCTTACGTTTCTGTTAGTTCGTAAGAAGTTTGGTAGATGGCTCTCGCTTTGCCCCATGACGTACCTACGTATAGGTGAATTTGTGCTTTTCAGGACGACTACAGGTAGCTCTGTTGGTTAGAGTATTCCCCTAGAAAGGGACTGCATGGTAACGGGTTCAAGTCCCGTCCTGGATGTTTACCTTTTCCGATTAAAATTTATAGGAAAACTTAACATACATTTTTACAGGCACCCTCAGAAGTGTTCGACAGCACAAACATAATTTCGTTGCAACGGATCATCTTATATAAGAGTTTTCCTGTATTTATCACGGCAAGCATTTGGCGTGTGAGAATATGATCCGTTTGTACTAAAAATATTTATAAAAAAAACTAACGGAACTCAATATCAGATGTTATCTAAAATATAATTTCAGCATTAGTTTAGATTTGATCATTTAATCTTCAATTGCTATCCTACCAGCAATATCAAATTTCAGGGTAGACTTTACCTTCAGCTTACCATCAGGCGAGGTGAGGTCAAATTGACGTGTCCTAAATAAAAAATAAAAAAAATATACAACAGTATATCACCTACAAATTTTTAAAGTTATTCATAATGGTTTCAGATCACCGAGTGTTGACACGAATCTCGCAGGGGACAACAACAAGAATGTCATCAATAAGAATAAATATATACAGAATGAAACACATACTCCTAATGTAAGTAAATATTCAAAAAAAAATCATGAAATTAAATCATGGCTATTATAGAATTATATTACAAAAGGAGGCATAAATTGACACATTAAAACTATTTTATTGCAACCACCATCGACAAGTGTGACAAGTTTCACACCATCTACTGAACTTTGTTTTTGATGGAGTACCAATTGAGAAGTTACTGATAGTTTTTTTTTTTTTTTAATTATATAAGCGTCGGTAGCGGCCCCCCCCCCCCGCTACCGACGCCGGTTAACCGGAACTTTAAGGAAAAACTAAAAAGACATAAAAAATCTGCAATTTCGTCACCACTCAACTGAAATCACAAACTCACAAAATAACATAAGTTTCATGATAATTTTGCAGAGCGCTCGTTCAAAATCGTCAGTAGCATCATCATCTGCATCAGCAGTGTCAGTAAGGTCTGCGGGCGGTTCGGGCACCTCGCACGCCTCGGGCGAGTCCAGTCCCGACGTGACGTCACGAGCCGCTCCTCCACGGCCCCCACTCACCGACCACAGCGATGACTCCAGCCTCAACTCTGTTGACCTCGATCCCCTCGGTTAGTATCATTTATTGAAAAAAATATCTCACTTATTTATGACACAGAATTTACAAAAAAGTTACTAATTTTTTTAGGTTTCACTTCATTTAGTACAAATCCATTTTGAATGGTCCTCTGGATAGTTGATATTAGGTTCAATAAATAGCCAAAAGCTGTGTAGTATATACAATGTTCTTTTTACTTTCGCAATGTGAATGATTCTTAACTAATTAATTACCTAACCATGTTAATCTTCCATTTGCAACTTGAAATATTAAAAGTTATGCTTTCTCGGAAATTTAAGAAATGTTGAGTGAAATGGCACAGATTATACAATATGTAAATCTTTGTGTATACCATAGATGATTTTACAGCTGATAGGTATACTTGTTTATTTTGGCTGTGCAAAAACACAAAAAAAATTGCGTTAGTCCTTCAGTGGTTCTCAAGATGCAAGCGTATTAAACTTGATCTTTTGATAGTTAGAAATAGTTGGAAAACTGATATAAAGTAAAAAGAATCTATGACACATTGTAAAACAATTGTGTTTTAATAGTTTCTAATTTCATATCTTCACTTCGTAATAGTTTGTATTTCTAAACTAAGTATAAATCAGTATTTAATTATACTCATTATCATCATAACGAGAGGTATCTAGTATTTACACTAGTAGACTTCGATAGATAACTTCCAAATGTATATATAAAACATTAATGTAAAAGTATGGATGTCGTTTTAATTTATCGAACGCCATATTAGTTTCTGATTTACTTGTTGACTGTGCCATCACTAGTACAAACAATTTGAGTTGTGCTTAGAACGCCTCACTAATTGGTGTTAACACTTGAATTTATGAGGAGCATTTTGTAGAAATAACAGCTCGTCTTCTATTTATCTTTGTGGTAACCCCAATCCCTATTTGTAAACCCAAATTACCCCTATCTATTGAAGAAAGATGTTTTGTAAATTCTGGAATACTTTTCAAATCTAAAATACATCCTAGGTACTTCGTAGATATACATTGTAATGATCATGATTATTGGCGTAATATTGTAAGTTATATTCTCTTTAATAGACGACAAGGACTGGCTGAGTTGTGGTAAATGTGCAACAGGTTAGTCCTGTAGAATATTTAGATATTTAGATGAAAATCTCTGTGTTTATTTAATGTCGTCTGTTAAGCATGTACCTATGCGTTTCGTTTATAATTAAAAAAATCGAACAGATGATCTAGGAACAAATGCGTTCGTATTTATACGTTGTTTCAAATCTTTGGCCTTATCTTTTTTTTTTTAATTACATATCGTTGATTGAAGTATATGTCCTGTCCTGTGTTACAAATTATTTTTGCTGTAATATAACACACCGCTTATTTTGTCCATTGTTCTATTTGTGCACGTATATTAAAATTGTCATTCTATATTGTTGTAAGTAGTTCGAATTACTTGGATTGTTCCTGTTTATATTATTAACTACGCATTAGAATAGCACCTCTTAATAATATTGCCAAACAGTGTCTTGAAAAAAAAATGAAAATATTTATTTCTTAACAAACTATTGCTTTGCGTTCTCACACAGGGGCAATGCCAGCTTTCGCGCTGTAAAATCATGTCTACAATTTTTTTTTGCCGACTAACCTACTCACTGAAGAAGTTTTTCTTCTTTTAAAATGATTAAACAGAAATGAACAATATACAAAAAGCTTAAAAAATATAGCGTACGTTTTTCGACAGGGGATGTATCATTCTTATGTATTGACGTTAAGTAGCGGTATTCGTACGGTTGGTTGGTAAGAATTCCGGAGTACTTTCTTCTCTCAATTGTATTCTTCTCATTCTCCTACTCTTCTTTTCCTTCATTTTACTACTCAACAGGCAGCAGAGCACGAGTCTACATCTCTGGAGTGAACCTCTTGCTACAGTAAGAGATACTCTTAAGCCCTAAATTCTTGTAAACCCCGTCCACTCCTCTCAAACAATTTATTGATTCTAATCTTAAAATACTTTATCACCATAATTACTTTAATTTTTAACTGTAGAAAGCTGTTTTCTATCCTCCACTATATTCCTATTAAGGTTGGAGAGTACCTTTTTTTTCTGGTGCGGAAACCCCTCGGATACCCGTAAACCCGTTGGCCAGTGGGGGAGGTTAAGATGGGCTTGAACAGACTAAAACCGCACGCCGTCTCGGGTCTTCAGTCTCCGGGGTGTAAGGTGGCCCCATAAGGCATTTCCCTCGCACCCCGATTGACCCAGGGCCATCTCCGGTTTCGAAAGGTTTGGAGAGTACATACTACAGACAGACACAGTAATTTTCAATACTGGGCCACACTGAACCAGTTCGGTTATGCTTTGAAAACTAAATACATCACACTTTGAGGGTAGGGGGCAAAGACCGCCTCCGCATTTCTTATTTAAAAATAATCAGTATTTAAATTAAGATGGTGCTGTTGGTATCAGTTCTAAACTTAAACGTTAGTGCTGGCTTCCTTTTTGCTTCTACTGCTAACTTGATTGATGGAAAAGGTATTGGTGCAGGCTTTCCTGTCAGACGGAAGTCGCTCCCATAAAAATCAAGATAAGCCATATAAAGAGGAAGAGTAGGAGAGCGAATTTTTGGTTTCCAAGTGTTTGCTTTAAATTTCACCGAGCTTAACGCTCTGTGATCATGATGCTAACTTCAGTTCAAATCATCAATGCACCAGCGCCTCTGGTGCTCATTGATTGAACCAAAGTTATTTTTGTTCTCTACCCTCTATATCAAATTCTATATTCCGCCCAGCCAAGTATGTCTCGTGCTTGGTAATTTGAAATAGAATATGTTCGCATATTCAAACTCTCGTTATATCAGCGCCTCTGGTGCTCATTTATTGAAATAAAATTGTTTTTGCCAAGTATACGGCCTGCGTTATAAATGAATTTGAATATTTGTATGTACAGAGAAGTTTATAATATTTACGTATTACAGGCGGTGTGTACGTGGACAGCGACACGGGCCTGGAATCGATGTCGTCTGCGGAGGCTGCGGCCTGCGGGGGATGCGGAGGCGCGGGCGGTGCCGCGGGGGGAGCCCCTGGGCCTAGTGGAGCGGATTTGCGCCTTGAAGTGTGCCGCCTCAAGAACGACAAGCTGGACCTGCTCAAGCAGAACATTGTTAGTATTGAGCAGAATATTGTTAGTATTCACTTTTTAGTAAGCGGAATCAAATTGTTAGCTGCCAGCTTTACGCTACATTGGAGTGACGGCTTAGTATCAGTAGTCCGATTAAATAGTTCGATGATCGAACTGCTGAGATTTTTTTGGCTCAGTAATCATCAGATGCAGATGATTATAAATCATCGGACTACTGAGTCTTTTAGTCCGATTCGACCTTTCCGGACTACTGGCCGGCGAAGCGCCTGACGCTGTCGCGGCACGCTCGCTCGGCTCGCGCTCTTTTGGGGTCACAGTTCTAACCTAACCTAACCCAGAAGCGCCGGGACCACTAGTCCGGAAAGGTCGAATCGGACTAAAAGACTCAGTAGTCCGATGATTTACAATCATCTGCATCATCGGACTACTGAGCCGAAAAAGTCTCAGTAGCTCGATCATCGGACTATTTAATCGGACTAGTGACAGCTTGTTGTTGTTGTATGTATTAGAACCACGGAAGACAGGACAGTAGACTATTTTCATTGGAATAAAATTGTAATTTTGGAGTGGAATTGGAGTAAAATCATAATTTTGGAGTTGAATTAGTAGTAAGGAGTAAAGAAACGATGAGAAGATTTTCGAAACAATGGCGCCTCCTAAACTGATAAATTTGCACGTCAAGAAATTAAATGGAGACTGTATGAAAAATCCTTATGATGATTTATTGATAGGTTTCGACAGTAGTCCTGACATTATCATATGACATACGACTAAAAGGTATCAATTGCCAAATTTATTGAAGTTGAAGCGAAAAAGATTCAACAAAATATCGTACGAGATGAATGGAAATATTTTTCATAATAATATATGTATTGCTTTGGCTTTTTTTTTTACGTGAAATCCCTTCGGATACCCCCCCGCCGGCTTGCGGGGGTGGTTATGTCGTATATCGACTAAAACCGCACGGTGTCCTCCCCAAGTGCCAGGCACCCCGGGTAAGCCCTCGAAAGGATAACCCCAGGGTTGCCGGCGGACTTTGTATTGCTTTGGCTCACATGAAATTTGCTTCATGCTTCTTTACTTCTAACATATGTAGTTCCACAAATCCATTCTTATGATATAAATCAGAATTTGTTCCCGAAAATATTTTACGCATAAGTATCTCTTGTTTACCTGGCATATCAGATCAATGCATCAAGTCAAGTCAAGATTCACTTTACAACAATAAAACTATTTTTAACGAATTTTATCGCGAGTTATTTGATATTATTATATTATTTACATTGAACCCGACGTTTCGGTTGCTTTTCAGCAGCCATGGTCCGTTAAAATAGTTTTATTTCCGTGTGTGACATTCGCGTTAACTTCCGACAATATAATTTACGTCGAATTAGAAACAAAAAATTATTCTCATTAATTACCATAAATTTATTAATCTATTGTGATCCACTACTAAACATGGGCCACTCGTAAAGTGCGCCATTGACCCGATACATCCGCCTTCCGCATCCAGTCTATCCTAGCTACCCTTTATTATTATTACACTCCTTACAAAAGAGGATACATAGGAAACATTGGTACCTACCTATGTTTCCGAAGACTCAGTCTGTAACCCTACTTACATGGTTCATATTTTCCTGAGTTATTGTTACTATATCTTTTGACAATATTTCTATTTTGTATATCTTTTGTTCTGTTTTAAAACTTGCTGAACTAATTGTCGTGGAATTAATGAATTTTATGTATAATTTTTTACATTTCATACTTGAAAACCTTAAATAAAATGTATTTCTTTTCCCTTAACAGACTTGGCAAAATGAAATAAAGAGCTTACGCGAGAAAGAAATGCAATTACAAGAGAAGTTGGCCGAGGCGTCCAGAGAAGTGAGAAGGCTTCGGGAACTACAGGTTACCGGTACTATCATCCAGAACCCTTCCACACATGACTCCACCGCTTAAAATTAAGTCATACAATATTTAAAATAAAACCCGATTTTACATACACATTTTGTATGTACTGACGGAATAGATCTGATTTAAAACTGAATTGACTAAGTAGAGGACGCAATCTGGGAATCGGAAAGTTTTGCTAAACGGAATGTTTAAAGTAGTTTGGTGTTGCTACTCGATATATGTATTTATATATGTTGCTCTCTGCACGTATTGTAATGATACCAAATGTGCAATCATTTGTATACATATATAAAGGCTGTACTTTTCATAAACACGTTATACAGCATCACTCAGTTGTTAAATTGCATTATAGTGGAGATAAAGAAATGCTATTTACCTTGTTTTGAAAATGAACAGCTGTAGATGCAATATCGGTATTGTTTATAGTAGCAAAACTATTCCTTATATTTATTTACAGGATGTATATTCCAGTTTTGATATGTAAGTAAAACTAGAAACACTTCTTATGTCGTGGCTTGACTGACTATTAATGAGAAATAAATCTTCGATATATATACACATATATATCTATAGCTAATTAGAGAGAATATGATTCGAATTTTTTTATATGTTGTTATACCAAAACTGAATTGTTAATGACTAATGTTAGGCTATTCGCTTTTTTAAATGTTGTGATAACCTAGCTTATTCGGGACATTATAGTTCTTTAAAAGTTATTATAATGCGTTTCATGGGCGTAGTAAAAAATAAAAATTCTTGGCGACTTTTCAACTCTATCATGGTAAAAGACACAGTAAAAAATATATTGTTTTGACTATAATTGAAAAAATATTAGTTAAACATAACTGCTTCATTTTGACTAAATAGAAATCATAACATCCTTACAGCCAGCTCTCTTATAGACATCGGTAGATATGTTCAAGAGAGTGAAAATACTTTAACAATACAATTATTGTTGTGTTGCAAGATTCACAATTGAATCTTGTAACAAAACGCTACGCCCAAATTGATTCAGGGAAAAAAAAGGTATTGTATTTCTAAAGATTTAGATCAGAAAAAGAGAACATCTAGAACGGGACCCCGTCCTAGATGTTCTCTTTTTCTGATCTAAATCTTTAGAAAAAAGTAAGCATACAAAATGCTTAAAAATTTAATTGTATTGTATTTATGTTACGTAAAAGAGTACCACTTGTGTTCTCAAGGATTGTTTTACGCGCAAAGGATATTTATTACTTAATGGTACTAATAATTGTGAAGATATTTGTATCTTTTTGTATGTTCTATCTAGAGTGCTTCCCGTTCCACTGTATCCAATGTCCTTAGAAAGATCTTTTTGTACTATTGATTGTTTTTATCATAGAAGTGTGATCAAAATAACTTCAGCGTGATTTTATTTAATCAAAGAATGATTGTAAAAATAGTTTTAGGAGTATTCATGGACTGTTTTCTTCTAATGTTTATTTCAAGGTTAACAAAAATTTTTGGAACTAGAATTTAGATAAAAATAATAACGGTACCTACTAAATTAAGCCTTGAATATCTAGTAGAAAGCCTACACATAATTATGGTGCATTAGAAAAATCTTTTAAATTAAAACTAAACGATTCTTATAGTGTGTTAGAAATTTGAATTTGTATAATTATGTATAAGCCCAGTACATTTTGGTTTTGTATGTTTGCGTGTCTGCACAGTGCAATTTACTTATCTTTAAGTTCTTTTAATTGCAATATAACATTAATGACCTTATTAACAAAGTCTACAGTCGTATACATTTGTATGAACATTTACTATCTTTTACTATTTAGTTTAAATAAATTTAAAAAAGATATGTCAAACCGATACAGTTCTGATATTGTAAATGGCTTTGTAAGTAAGGATATTAAAATATTATTGGTTTACAAATTTAAGTTGGCCAGCTCCTGTAAATATATTAGAACTGGTCTTAGGCTATTCCATTAAACAGTATTTCTCATAATTTATGCTTCGATTAAGTTTCGTTTCTCAAATGATTTGAGGTTGAATAATGTTTTGTTGTTTATAATTAATATTTTATACCAAAGTTAACATTCCCCACTAAATAGTTTAGAGTTTTTTTTTATATAATTATGACCTAAAAGTGAACCAGTATTCGTAACGTATCAACTGACGGAGCACCCTAACATACTTTCTAAGTTTACATTTAGATGATTTGATTGAATGTAATCCTTTAGATTTTGTTCGACTGTTGATTGTTATAAGTTGATTGACACCAACTGTTGATTCGTCTTCATTTAGACTTAAACCAAATATTGAGCGCGGAGCGTTAGAAGAGATAGATTATAATTATAAAAGATACCTATTGAAATATATGAATAGTTAATAATAAATAAAAATGTTGTTTTATTACCCAATTAATATATTCAATTAGGCCTTACACGTGGAATAAATTTAACTGGAGACAGTTTCTAGTGGCGCACGGTAAAATGGTCAATTGCTTTATCATTTTGTAAATCGGTAATTATGACTGATTGGAGCGACAGGAGAGATCTTCCACGATGCACTAGTGCTGAAAATATATTATTGTCAAGTGTTACATTGCTCAGAATAATATAATGTAATTTGTGATTGCACATTGTCACACGATCATAGTTATTGTATGCCTTCATATCGTCTTTATAGACAAAAGATTCGTGATCTATACTCCGTTTGTTTAGGTACTTAAAAAAAGGTAAACAAATCGTAAAAAGGGTTCTTTTATAGGGGCATTTTTCGTTCCGAAATAAAAGGAAACCAAAATAAATCATTTTAGAACTTAAAATCCATTTCTTCTCTTATATTTTTCTATATTTAACTACTTTGTTTAATATTAAGTTGCAATTATTATTTCCTAAGCTGAAAAATCATAATAATTATATTATATAAAATGATTTTAAAAAGTATTGCACTGTGCCTACCATAAAGAAACTAAAAAGACAGGTATTCAAAACAGTTTTTCCGGATCGCGCCATACGTCTATTCGCAGTTCGTATATTGTTCGTTACCATAATTGTTAAAATTTGGTGTTTCTGTGCTGTTATTGTTATAGTTTTTTTTGTTATAGTTGTTAGTAGTTTTGTTGGTTTAACTGTGGAAATGGGTGATCCTGAACCTGGTACTAGTCGTCCTAGATTCCATTCATTTCCATCTCCGAAGAAGAAACGTATCAAGAGGGGCCCTGTTTCGTCTTCAGAGAAACAAACTGTAATAAACATATTCAAGTTTGTTGAGGAAACGTGGCCCAAAGATACTTATCCTTATAGAACGGATGTTCACGAAAATACCATTGTCATTAAAGGTTGACAATCTCTGAAATTCGCCATTTTTCTTGTTTACCTACCTTTTTTTAAGTATCTAACCAAATGGAGTATAGTCTTTCTTGCATTTTCTGCAATAGACTTAATTCAAAACCGAAATGGCAGTGACTGGAGTCGTTGGAACAGCCGAGAGGAACCTCGCGGTGAGGCCGAGAGCTGGGTCCGTTCATATTTACATCACGCACATTTAACAAGAATAGGAATTTTGAATAAGGAATTTTAAAAATGGTGATAGGGCAGAAGATAGAAGACCAAAGATACAGTCGAATATTATTCTAGACATGTTCATGATTTCCCCTCCCACAAAAACTAACGCTCTATACTTATAGCTATGCATCGGTTTCATGACTTTCTTGACGATCAAACAGTAACAGAGTTATCTATATATCTATTTTGGAACCAAAATGTGTATTACATAGTGACATCTGCTGGATCTTTAAAAAGTAGCCCAGTTTTTTTGGTCATCGTGTTATTAGTGTATTACTATTCTTACCTAGGTGGCGTTATTCTCAAATTAAGAAAGAAGCCTTAACACCGCTCACTGTAAATTATTCACAACTAGCTCCACGCCCGGGTTTCGCCCTGGTGCAGTTATAGCGCCTTACCCGTTGACTTTCAAAAGAATTTTCTTTTATACAAACCGGGTCCTTACAATAACGAACACTAAAAAAAAAGGATTATCCAATTTGATGCAGTCGTTTGGAAGTTATGCGCGTACCTACATACATTTCGGTGATTCATTTGTATTTAGATAGATTGAATGAAATCACACTAAAGCATAAGTTACCAAAACACGTAAGCTCATAATGATTTGATTAAAAACGCACGCAGATACAGGATTTCGTTCAGGGGGTGGCAATAATTACCAGTAGAACATAGTGTTTCGACATAACCGATTTCAGTTTTCGCAATAAAGTAGGCCCGTACAGCATAGACCAATAATAAACATTAGTCTATGCTTACAGCCACGTATTTTTTATTGATATAAGTACTTACTTTTTTTTTTATACCACTAAGGTGGCAGACAAGCACACGGCCCACCTGATGGGAAGCGGTTACCGCGGCCTATGGACGTGTGCAACACCAGTATCGTCACACTCGCGCTGCCGACCCTGTGAAGGAAAGGGGGGAACTTACTTTATTTGAATAACCATATTATTAAATAAATTGGATAACACATCATTTTATTTCGAAAAAAGTATTGGTACACATCAAATAGTGTTCTTTATATTAACACCTACATGCGACCTAAAACATGATCTATAACAAAATCGTAGAAATTTACCCACTACCCAGTCTTTAATGTTCATACATTGTAATCTACTTTCGTCTCTATAAAGTTTATTGCAGCTAAGTAAGCTCTTTTGAAACAATTACATTTGTGGCAGTAAAAGAAAGAAATGAATGCTAAAATGCGGAAATTAGTTTGCCGTTGTCATTAAAGTCTATATAACTCAATAAAAGTGAAGGCGTTCGTGGACTGCTTGGATTTATTATGCCAAGAAAAGTTTTGATGTTAATTTGTTGTTTACTTGTAACTTGTAAACAACTTGGAAACCCACTGTGAGAGATAACCCTTTTGAAACATCAGCGCCATCTAGTAGTGCAATCATAGTAGGTATCTTGCGTATTGGTGGGGGTCAGTGCGTCGGCAGGGGGAACGTCATCGTGCTTCTTCAGTACGAAGTTGAATTGAGGCGAGAAGTCTGATAAGCCGGCAAGCCATTTCTATGTGGGTCAAGCCTTTCGGCTGAAACCTAAATATACGTTTTTTAACCTTCGTGGGAAAAACGTTTCTATTTAGGTGTTCGAGCCTTCGGCTTGACCCACTGTGAGATGTTTATTATCTGCCGGCGCTGACCCAGCGTACTGTGACTTGTAATTCAAAATAAAAAATTTTAGAACGTATTTTTGATCGTAAGCTCCGTTGATGAGGATAAGAAAATAAGGCGTTGTATGTAATTAGGTATATCATAACGTTTAATTAATCGATATAGACAGGATATACCATAGTTTTCTGAAGGGGGAGAAAAAAAAAAAAAAAACATGTTTCTTATTAGGTATAAGTAGGTACTTCCTAATTTGTACTCCCTAGTTACAAAATCACATGAAACGTGTATCACTAATATTATAGTTAAACTTAAGTTAATCAGTCGACCTTATATAGGAGAAAACGATTGTGACATACTAGTGGACGGGATAGTGTCCAAACCTCTTCTAGGTTCGATGATTTTGAAATAGTGTTTCAAGAAGGTTTGTGCGCTGCGCCAGTTTCCTTTACGTAGGACCTCGTCGATATCTAGATTTCTGTTTGTCCAATTGTCTGTAGCAACAGCCGATCTGAAACTACCTGGAGAGCCCTTGATTTGGGCAGCCCTAAGAATTAACCTCAGCCAACCCGCAATGACTGATCTCGAAGCTGCTTTTACTCTGCCTCTTGTCGTAATAAATAAGTTCGTAAGGGACGAATCGGCGCAGCGGCGCTGTTTGGATATTTTTATAAGTATTGGTATCCAGTGACAGAGATTGAATTTGAGGTCATTGTTCTTTGAGATATTCCAGCCCGATTGGCGAAAATTGGCACTATCGGTCTTCGAGCCAAATAGCGGCCAATACACAATTAGGTTTTCTGTGATTTGACAATGTTCTGCATCTATGTGCAGCAGAGTCAGGTCATGGACGCGACGTCCTGATGCTAGGAGTAATAAAGTGGCTACATATTGAGAGACCTGAAACAGGTTCGTGTCATCAATATGTCTGTGTGAAATCCACTGCAATAGATTCTCTACCTTCCATATCGACGGTTTTCTTTCGGGTGGTTTGTGTAAGAAAATCGCTTTGATTATCTTTTTCACAAGTGGATGGGCGCTCAGCGATTCTTTAAAGCTAGGTTTAGTAAAGGTGGCCACAGTGGACTTGTGAACCAGTATGGTTCTGGGGGCAAGTTTCTGCACCTCGTGTAAGAAGATTAGATATCGAGCTAAGTCACTCAGATTAGGGGCTGATGATGATATTCTATTTTTTGCGCACCACTGGAGCCAGTTATTCCATGTTGGGCGATATGTTTTCAAGGTGGATACTCTCCATGCTGTTTGCAAGTCACGTTCCTTGTCGTTCCAGTGTGCTATTTCATCGGCCCAGCCCGTATTTTCCAGGCCTCCAAACGTAAGTGCTGTATGTTGCGAGGTGGCAGGTTGGTTTGGAGGTCTGTTAGGTGGACTTCGAGGTTCCGGATTCGGTATGGGGGGCAAACTGCTCGTTTCTTCACCTCTGGTTTCCAAAATGCCTTCTCCCACATCGGTGCTATTAGAATATAGTGTCCGTGAGAGGCGTTCAGATGTTGCAGGACTCGTGGGATTAGAGCTGGGGGTGGGAAAATCCACCCCAGGCTGTAATTCCACGGTCTGCTGAAAGCGTCCGTGAAGGTACTCCAGTGGTCTTTGTGGTTCTCGCTCACATATGTTGGGACTACTGCGGACGCATTCGATGCAAATAGATCGATTGTCGGAACTCCCATCTTCCGAAAAATGGCTTCTTGGGTCGTTAGATCGAGATGCCATTCCTGTTGAGATTTCAGTCTGGACAAACTGTCGGCCAGCCCGTTGTATCTGCCGGGCAGATATTTTGGCACTATTGTTATTTGGTGCAGCTGGGCTAGGTTTAGGATTTTTGATGCTATGCTCAAAAGCTTCTTGGATTTTGTACCGCCCTGTTTCCGGATGTATGAGACTGCCGTCCTGTTGTCGGTTTGAAACAATAGGGTATTCCCTTGAAGCTGTTCCGGTCCTTTTTGCAGTACTTCTAACAGTGTCCATAATTCCTTTCGATTGCAGTGCCAATGATTTTGCGAGGTACTCCAACGACCTGAGAGATTTTTGCCGTTTACTATCGCGCCCCAACCAATGTCTGGGGTGTCGGTGGCTACAAAAGCAGATGGTGGGGCACTTTGCAAAGTTGATGTTTTTGTCATGTTTTGGAGCCACCAACGTAATTCTTCTTTTACTTGATTTGGAAATTGAAATTTCCTGTATTTTTCCGTGTCCGGGAGTGGTTTTGCTGCGATTTGGATGAGTCTGCAATGAAGGAGACCAAGTGGGATTACATTTGATGCAAAGTTTAATTTGCCTAGAAACTGTTTTGCCTCCATCCAGCTCCACTGGTCTTTCCGCAAAATGTTTAATATGGATGACTCTACGTTCCTAATCTTAGATTTTGGTAAGATCTTTTGATTTGACGATGTATCCCACAATAGGCCTAAGTATTATATTTGGGTTTTGGGTTGTAGATCGGTTTTATCGATGTTAATGTGCCAACCAAGATCTTTTAAAAACTGGACAGTCCACTTTGCTTGATTTGCCAATATTGCGGCATCATTGTGCATGAGTAGAAAATCATCGAGATACGCCATTGTGTATCTAAAAAGGAATAAGGGTAATGACTCTTATTCCTTTTTTGCGAAGTACCAAAGCTATCCAATTGGTAACTTTGCTGAAGATTTGGGAGCGCTCGACAAGCCAAAAGGTAAGCAATTCATATTGTAAAACCATTGAACGCTAAGGATAGGTACCTTCTGTGCGACTTTAAAATCGGGATGTGATAATAAGCATTTGAAGTATCTAGTTTCACTAGAAAATCGCCCTTTTGAATTATGTGAGAAATTTTCTTAAGGCTTATTAATTTGAATTTTGTTGGGTACACAAAAAAATTTAGGCATCTCAGATTAAATATCAGTCTGTGGGATCCGTTAGATTTCTCTCTCAGAAATATAGGTGATAAGTAGCCACTTTCAAATGTGTTTGGGGATATAGCTCGCATTTCGATTAACTGGGAAATTTGTGAAAATGTAGGTTCAAATTTTTTCCCCTTTTTTAATGACAGTGTCGTGTGAGGCGGTTTACGAATGAACGGAATAGCCTTTAAGAACACTTAGAATAGTTTCTGGAGCTCCCAACGACTTCCACAGGCTGATGTTTTCCCCGAGTTGACCTGCATAAAATACCTTGGGTTTAGGATTTTATTGCGGAGTTTTGACCTGTTCTAGGCTTGTTGTTGTTGGTTGAAAGCTCTTTGGTTGTGACGAAAATTCTTCATCGGTGGTTTTTATATTAGCGTGGGGTTTTCCTTGGTAAGACTTGTTAGGACCCTTATACGGTTTCTTGCCGGTTTTAACACCGGGCGTAGTTTTTTTTTGGGAAGACCTTGTGTGCCCCCTCTTGATTTTTTACCACCTCTGATAATTTTTCGTCGTCGAAGAGATGCGAGTCTGAAGGGGGGATGTCGTGTAGGACTTCATTTAGGATCTTGTTCGGACATTTGTAAGTCTCGCATCGAAGCTGAATTATTTCGGCTCTTCGGCCGCATGTGTATTGTAGGAGGCCGTCAGAGATTTTGCGAAAAGGGCTTTCTGGAGAGAGAAGGTTCTTCTGTATGTCCTGTTGGGCCTTTGTGTCAAGATTTTTGCAGATTTCTTGGAATGCTTTCCGCTGAAGTAGTAATCCGTGCGTTATGGCCCCTAGAGTAAGGTCAGTTTTTTCTAGCTGTATCATCGAGTTCCAGGATGGAGTTGATGTGGCAAGGACATTATTGACTTTAAGTGCCCCAAACACCGGCGTAGCGTGGAACGTTTTCTGTACGTCTGCGTAGCGTACGTTCTTCCAGCCATCATCACCGAGGCGTTGGCATCGTCGTCCCTGTTCGGCTATCTGCGCATCTGCCTTTGCCAGTTTGGGTTCCGCTTCAATCGTTGAAGATGTGAAGTCGCAATTAGTCAAATTGTTTGCACTGTTAGCTGCTTTCAGTGCTGCTAGTTTTTTCTCGGCTTCCGCAATTTGATATTTAAGTGGTCCTCCTTTTGTCTCCTCAGGAGCTAGGGTGTCCTCGGGGGTGAGGTTAAGCGAAGGTGCCTGGAAAGCGTCATCGGATTGTGCGCTTTCGGCTTCTGATTCAGAGCCCTCTGTATCACCCAGCTCACTTTTTGATGATAGCGCCGAAACCTAGGTGGCAACGCTTTCTAGTGCTTGTGTTTGGTTTGTGAGCAGGCTGATCAGCTTCTCAAATAGTGAGATCTGTGGATCGCCCGGGGTCGGTTCGCGACGTGGAGTTTTAGACGCCATGGAGGGACCGGCTATAGGGGACAGCGAGCTGCGTTTTTTTGGTGAGCTCCCTCTTACGGAGGTGGGCTTCAGAACTTTTACTGTGTGACTTTTGGTGAATTTTCTCCACGATTCTATGTGGGGCATACAATACTGCTCGTCCAAGAGGCCACTGGAGCATTACTCGTTTGATGAGTCGGTATTTTTTCTCGGAGAGGGTGTATAAGCTATGGCTAGACTTCCAGTAGCGCAGTTTTGCTTCGTCATTCGGGGACAACGTCTCCCCGAAGAGGTCCGAATAGGAAAAATTTACAACTTCCCACGATCGCCATTCAACCGGGTATGTGTCGTCGAGAATGTCCACTATTCGTAAGAAGAAGTCCTCGTGATTTTGTGGGACCAGCTCACAAAGGGCGCCCATTGTAGTCAACGCCATGATCTGAGAACCAGATGAAATGTCTTTGTAGTTCGGTTACTGCTGCCAACAATTGGCTCATCAATTGGTTCAATATGTTGAATCAATTGATACGCTGTCAGAGTGTCAGTGAGTGTGCGCTGCAATTCAGTTATTGATCGATATGTTTGTCGGATCAATTGGTGCGTCTGGTCGTGTCAGTTGATGCGACCGGTCGCATCAACGATGCGTCTAGTTGCGTCGGCCCGACCAACAGTAGTTGTTTACTTCGTAACGTGCATTCTGCTATGATTTTAGGAATCAAGCAGGTTGTCGTTCATTGCGAGACGACAACGTTGGCCGAATATAAGGCCTACATGTGCCTGGGCGACATGTGTGATGCACGAGATTATAGTCATTTGTAGGTTTTCCCTATCAAACTAGGAACACCCACGTGACGTAAAATGTGTGTATGAATATATAAAGTAACTAGCGGCCCGGTACGTGCTTCGCTACGTCAAAATGATCCGCCATGTATTGAATTCAAGGGCTTACCCGGGGTGCCCGGCAACAGACACTTGGGGAGGATCAATCCCTTCGGATACCCCCCACCGGCCAGCGGGGGTGGTTTTGTCGTGTATCGACTAAAACCGTACGGTGTGCGCACGAAAAAAAATTCTGAGAGATTTTCTTAATTTTTTTTCCGTAAGAACCTTGTGCAGAGTATTAGAAATCTCCAAAAAACACGCCGAGATTCAAAAGCGTACTGAAGAAGCACAATGACGTTCCCCCTGCCGACGCACTGACCCCCACCAATACGCAAGATACCTACTATGATTGCATCATAGACTACTAGATGGTGCTGATGTTTCAAAAGGGTTATCTCTCACAGTGGGTCAACCACTTTACCAAAATATATATCTCCATCTGTTGGCGATCAAATTTTCTTTTAATGGGCGTGAAAGGCATCTCTCTAGCCCACCATTTTAGCTATTATTTGTAAAACAATACATTTTTAATTTATTATGGCGATCAGTAAATGTAATAAACTATAATTTAAAATAACGAACTTTTATAAGTCTATATACATTTAACGATAAATTCATTTGAAATACATACCACTTATAGGACATCAGTTTATTTAGACAAATTACTCGATGGAGTCGAAAGCTGTTACACAGCTTGCGTGGAGTATAAAAAAATAACCAAGAAAAAATATATGCCTTCTAAATCCACCTAACAGGGTTAGGGCTCTTGTTGGGGTGTTGACCGTAATATTGATAGGTAGTGTCTCGACAGTGATATTATATTTTTAGGACCATCGTTTTTCATTGGGCGTATAAATTGTTCAAGATATTTCTATGAATTTCAGAGTTTAATACCTAATGGCTTTCGATCAAATAAATTTCTTTTAAACCTTCGCTCTGGGCGGTTAGGGGGTCTACACCCTCCCCATTATCTACGTGGAAATGTTTACAAAATTTCTGCCTTTTGTATTCGTGCTACGAAATAGAATTCGTTAAAAAATATATTTATTATTTACAGTCTCGCTTTGACAGTTGGTTTCCTTTAATTGTGTACTTTTTTTTGCCATTTGACGACTACTAAACTTTTCTTTTTAAATCGTGACGAGCTGATTAAAGTGAATATAGGTAAGTAAGCTTAATTATGTTAAAAGTCTGTGCAAATGGTCTCTGTGTAAATAATTATCTGTATATTTACTAGAAGAACTATCGCGAGGAGCTCGTGGCTATGTGGTAACCGAGTAGGTTAGAACATTGCAAAGTTAAGCAATACTAACCAGGTCAGTCTTAGGATGGGTGATCATACTTAACACATTGCGAGCCCTCCTTGTCTCGGAGAGCACGTTAAGCCGTCGGTCCCGGATGCCACACGATCATCTATGGCAGACGTTATGGGTAGTTGGAGCCCTAAAAAGTCTAACGGTGGTCTAACTTCAGAACTTCGATATCGCCAATGGTTTGTGGAGGTCAAATGGCAATTGATTCACTAAAAATATCGAAACTCGGATGCTTCGTAGTTAGATCGAAAAGCCGACCCCAACGAAGTTGGGAAGGGTTCGAAGGATGATGACAGGCGCAGTATTACGATGGGCCTCTTAATAAAAATGATAACCTTTACGGGGCAAAGATGACCAGAAAAAATTGTGAGATTGTGAAATTCGTTCATATTAGGCATATTTGTAAGTATTTTCTAGGAGATATGAATGTACACAACTATTTTTGAAACTTAATGTTATTTTGATCTGTATGAACTTCACCTGTTAACTTGATTACAATACGACGCCTGTGTTATAATAATACACAGGAAACATCTTATGGAAAAGTTAGACCGCGGTACATTTCTCAGATTTGAAGCAAAACTTACAGTTACAGCCTTTGGTTCAATCGCGAGGTTAACCCGGAAGGCATGCACGGACAGTCTTGTAACAATAATGATATTAGCTCTCGGATACAAGTTTTAAAATTAATGCATTGTCTTCGACAAAATAATATAAGTTTCGTCTGTATGATTTTAACATTATCCTGTTTCATAATAAGAACATTGATTATAATTTCACAAAATTTATTTATTATTATTATTATAAACTCACGCCTATATCCCCGAAGGGGTAGGCAGAGGTGCTAGCACCCACGTTTCGCCAGTTTATGTTTTAGGTCCCAATGTAATAGGTGGCGAGCCTATTGCCATTAACCGGGCACTTATAAACCTGCGATAAATACACACATAACTTCGAAAAGCATCGAAAAGTCATTGGTGTGTGCCATGGTAATACCTGGGATCGAACCCGAGACCTCGTCTCAGCAGTCCTTTACCCAAACCACTAGGCTACCGCGGTTATATTTACTATATTTCACAAAATTTACGTGCGGAAATCCCTTCGGATACCCCCCCGCTGGCCAGCGGGGGTGGTTATGTCGTGTCTCGAATAAAACCGCATGGTGTCCTCCCCAAGTGTCCGTTGCCGGGCACCCCGGGTAAGCCCTTGAAACGCGGTTACGGAACTATATAAGCTTATAATCTTCCCCGGTGTGCGTCCAAAGCTTACACTTTGGTCCACTGTCCTACTCTTTCTCTTGCTTTGGCTTGGTTTGGCTTTTACGGAAGCGACTGCTGTCTGATCACCTGTCTTAATCAGCACCAGTTGCCTTGGGTCCCGAAGGTCTTGGTGGGGCCCCATACTTTTTACGCTGACTATCCAATATCTTGAAATAAAATACTTACCTACTAACCTAGTTGTATCCTAAAGAAAAAAAAAAAAAATGATGATGAATTAGGTACATTCGAAATATAAAAATTATGATAAGTGGATGCGAAGCTACTAGGAAAAGTAATAAAAACTTAATACTAGTGGTATAAAAATCTCCCAGGTAGTCATTTTGTCACCATCGTACAGGCCTGGGCCCCTGCGCCGGACAGGCCTGTCAGCATAGACGATGAGGCGGAGTGGTTCCGGGAGGCCATGACCCGTGTCTGTGACGCGGCGATGCCTAGGGCTCCGCCCTATAATCCGAGGGGTCAGGTCTACTGGTGGTCGTCGGAGATCGCGCAGCTCATTCGGGGCTGCGTGATCACGCACCGCCGGTGGGCCCGATTCCGTAGGAGGCATCGCCGCCCCGCAGATGCGGAGGCCCGAGAGGCGGAGTTGTACGAGGGATACAGGGAGGCCAGACGAGCCCTCCGAGCGGAAATAAGGCGTTCCAAACGGGACGCCTTCCGTGAGCTGCTGGAGACGCTGGAGCGGGACCCTTGGGGGCGGCCCTACCGGATGGTGAGGGGCAAGCTGCGCCCCAAGGCCCCGCCGTTAACCCGGTGTCTCCAGCCGGATCTGCTCGGAGGAGTTGTTGGCTCCCTGTTCCCAGCGCGGGCGGTGGAACATGTTCCACCGCGGATGACTCCGCCTCGGTTGCACATGGCGCCCGACGTGGAAGACGACGCCGTGCCCGAGGTCACTTGGGTAGAACTAGAGCTGGCGGTGAGAAGGCTAAGAGCCAAACACACCGCCCCGGGACCCGACGGCATTCCAGGCCGAGCGTGGGTCCTAGCTCTAGTCGACGACGCTCTCGAGCCCCGACTGAGAGGGCTTCTCAGCGCATGTATGGAGCGGGGCCAGTTTCCGAAATTGTGGAAGACGGGGAAACTGGTCCTCATCCGAAAGGAGGGGCGCCCGGCGGACTCGCCGTCCGCCTACCGGCCCATAGTGTTGCTCGACGAGGTGTGCAAGCTCTTTGAAAGAGTAATTGCGAAGCGCCTCGTCGAGCACCTCTCAAGAGTGGGGCCGGACCTGGCGGATGGCCAATATGGCTTCCGCCAGAGGCGCTCCACCGTGGATGCCATCATGCGCGTGAGGGCTCTGGCGGAGGATGCAGTAGCCCGGGGTGAGGTGATGTTGGCGGTGTCCCTGGACATCGCCAACGCGTTCAACACCTTGCCCTGGAGTTGCATTAGGGAGGCGCTCGTTTATCACGAAGTGCCTCTCTACCTCCGCCGCATAGTCGGGGCGTATTTGACGGAGAGAGCCGTCATCTACCC
This sequence comes from Cybosia mesomella, assembly GCA_946251805.1. Taxonomy (NCBI): domain Eukaryota; kingdom Metazoa; phylum Arthropoda; class Insecta; order Lepidoptera; family Erebidae; genus Cybosia; species Cybosia mesomella. The sequence goes on from OX276406.1 coordinate 12,210,937, forward strand.
AACCGTGACCGGTCTCGGTCGGTGTGAAATGTCGTGCGGTGTTCCACAGGGATCGGTCCTGGGGCCGCTCCTGTGGAACATCGGATACGACTGGGTGCTTCGCGGTGAGCTCGTAGGCGGTGCCGCCGTCACGTGCTACGCGGACGACACGCTCGTGACGGCGTGCGGGGCGACGTACCGCGAAGCAACCCGAAAGGCCACGACCGCGGTTGCCCAAGTCGTTAGGCGGATCCGGCGGCTGGGTCTCGAGGTGGCCCTGCATAAAACCGGGGCCCGGTTCTTCCATGGGCCTCGGAGCAAGCCACCCGAGGGATCCTGTCTCATCGTGGGAGGAAATCGCATCGGCATCAAGCCCCAAATGAAATATTTGGGGCTCGTGCTCGACGGCCGATGGGACTTCGGAGAGCACATCCGAAGTCTGGCCCCCAAATTGAAGGGCACAGCTCTTGCTCTGGCTCGGCTGTTGCCCAACATGAGGGGGCTCGATGACTCCTGCAGGAGACTTTACGCGGGGATCGTGCGGTCCATGGCCCTGTATGGGTGCCCAATATGGGCGGAGGCCCTGAGGACCAGAACTGTGCGGATGCTGCGCGCTCCGCAGCGAGTTCTGGCCATCAGGGTCATCCGAGGGTACCGCACGATCTCCTTCGAGGCGGCGAGTCTCCTTGCCGGAACTCCGCCATGGGACCTGGAAGCGAGAGCCCTTTCGCAACTGTACCAGTGGCGAAAGGAGGCGCGGGAGCAGGGATGGAACCCCGAGCCTCGAAAAATCGAGGCCGTGCAGTCCCAGCTCCGCCAGGCCATCGTGGTGGAGTGGAAGGAACGACTTGGGCAACCAAGCGCAGGGCACGCCGCAATAGCGGCGGTAAGGCCCATCATGGAGGATTGGCTGGAGAGGCGACACGGAAGCCTCTCCTACCGACTGACGCAGGTGATCTCAGGGAAGGGGTGCTTCGGGGACCACCTGCATCGGATCAGGAAGGAGCCAACGCCTGAGTGTCATCACTGCGACGCGAGCGAGGACTCAGGGCTGCACACGCTGGCGGACTGCCCGGCGTGGGAGGTGCCGAGGCGTGACCTCGTGGCAGCCATCGGGGTGGGAGTCCTCTCGCTCGGCAGCATGATTGCGGCAATGGTGCGGAGCGCGAGCGCGTGGGCCGCCGCCGCCTCCTTCTGCGAGCATGTAATGCTCGCGAAGGAGGTGGCGGAGCGCGCCCGGGAGAGACTTAGAACTCTCCCGGTCCGCCGAGCCCGCAACTTGCTCGCCGCGCGTCGCAGGCAACTCAGGCGCCGGAGGTCGCTTAACGACCTCCGTCCTCCATGAGCGCAGGCCTGGGGGTGGCGGGTGAGGCCACCTGTCACCCCAGCAGAAGCAGGCCGGGACGGTGGGGCGACTAGCACCCCTCCCCCAAACCGGGGCAAGACGGGAACACCGTGGTTCCCAAACCCGAGGGGGCCATCTCGAAACCGGAGATGGCCCAGGGTCAGTCGGGGTGCGAGGGATATGCTCTATGGGCAACCTTACACCCCGGCGTCTGTAGACCCGAGACGGCGTGCGGTTTTAGTCGGTTCAAGCCCGACATAACCGCCCCCGCTGGCACGCGGGGGGGTATCCGAAGGGATTTCCGCACGATAAAAAAAAAAAAAAAAGGTAGTCATTTTGTCAGAACCACTCTCCATATTGCTATAATATAAGGTGTCACAAAATTAGCTCCCTGAATTTGGTGAGATGACTTGGTATCGACAAAATATGTATTTAAAACAAAACAAGTTGAATTCCTGAGACGAGCTCAGACGAATACAAGGGATTTTCGATTTAGCGTTTTTTTTTGCGATTTTTTCTTTATCTTGCAACGGTTCACCCCAGCACGAATCTATTACCGAAAACAGCAACTCGATAGCTCATCTCCTTCATACCCAAAACCGTGACAGAAAATTGGCAACGACGACAACTCGATAGCAATAGGGATTTTCTAAAGAAAATCCCTAAAAAAAGATAAAAGACAAAATAAAAGAAAATCCCTAGTATTCGGCTGAGCTCGTCTCAGGAATTTTTCTTTATCTTGCAAGTCCCTGTCGACGTCGTCGTTGCCAATTTGCAATAATTCACCCCAGCTGGAGTCTATTACCGAAAACAGCAACTCGATAGCTCATCTCCTTCATACCCAAAACCGTGACAGAAAATTAGCAACGACGGCGTCGACGACAACTCGATAGCAATAGGGCTTTTCTAAAGAAAATCCCTAAATTTTTTTTTTTTGGATAGGTCTTCAAAAATGATATTGAGCTTAATAATATCATTTTTTTTTCATCTATATATTTTTGGATAGGTCTTCAAAAATGATATTGAGCTTACTAATATCATTTTTTAGGGATTTTCTTTAGAAAAGCCCTATTGCTATCGAGTTGTCGTCGACGTCGTCGTTGCCAATTTTCTGTCACGGTTTTGGGTATGAAGGAGATGAGCTATCGAGTTGCTGTTTTCGGTAATAGATTCGTGCTGGGGTGAACCATTGCAAGATAAAGAAGAAAAAAAAAGAAAAGAAAATCCCTTGTATTCGGCTGAGCCCGTCTCAGGAATTCAACTTGTTTACCATTTAATTACGTACTAACAACAAAACCTCAATTAATAAGATCAAATTTTTGGACAAATATTAAAGACCAATATTTTGGACTAATATTAAAGACAAAATAATGATACGAGTAATAAGCATCGAGTCATTACATATGTAGTTCCGAACGCCGCTGTGGCACAGGTTCGAAAGCTCATGGACTCGAATGAAATAGTCGCGTAAGACGCTGTTTCGACGTTTTCCCTGCCTCATACGCTCGAATATAGTCACGTTATCGAAATCCAACTTTCCGGCGCTTCACCAGCCGCTGCTGCGGCACGCTCGCTACGCTGGCTCGGCTCGCGCTCTGTTGGGGTCACAGTTCTAACCGGAACCACTAGTCACTCTAATAGGCACTCTAATCGCAACAATGTTTTTCGAAACAGCGTCTTTCGCAACTATTTCTTTCAAGTCCATAAGTTTTCGAACCTGTGAGGCAGTGGAAAAATAATTCGCAACAGCGTGTTTCGCCACAGCGGCGTTCGAAACTACATACGCCCCCCGAGTCATTCTGGTTTTAAAATTCAACTTGAAGTTAGCTTTCTTTTTTTTGCGTGTGGAAACCATCTTAGATTAAGTATGTTCCATTAATTTTATAATTCATTGTTTAATGTTAAGCTACTTTTCATATTAAGGGTTAATTTAGTAAATATTTTATGAATGGCATAATGCTAATGCTTAAACAATGAATTATGTTTAGTATGCAATAAGAGGGTACGACTTCCTTGATTACACTCCGATCTGGCCTTGCCGGACAGGCTCGAAAACCACTGACAATGAGTTTACCCTTCATCTGTGTCCATTGACTTTTAAAGCGACCCAATTATTTTAATTATATACCTACGGGTCAAAGCGTTCATTAATTAATTAAAATATCGTTGCCTTTGCCGTAACATCAATCTGTTTAATTAAGTGTCGTCAATTTGTTTCTAACAAGACTACTTCCAATGCTTTTCTTAATTAAAAATAAATTTCATTCTTGCACGTCTGTTTTTGAGTGGAATATTGTAATTAATTTAAAACAACTTAAAAAATAAGACAAACCTAAAGGTTATTTTAATGGTCAATTTTGCTTAGCTCTAACGAAAACAGATATAAATATATTATCCATAGTCGCGCTTCTCCTACCTAATATATAATTATATCTTGAACATAAAGCTCCTGTGAGACATTGGATTAGATCATTTTGTCTAACATGTGTAAACACGTGGAAGCATTGGGGTAGACATTTCTTGAATTACATTTACATATTGTGAAATGGCACGTTGATATTATAAGTACAGTACTTAATCACTGTCAAAAGTAAAAACTGTCAAAAGGTATTAGCTGTAATGCTCGAAGACGAAGGTTGTAATTGTAATAGTATTTACCGTAAACAAAGAGATGTCAGGCAAGTCTATTAATCCATTGTCGACAGAGAATAAATGTTGTTTTTCATTTCACCGCTTATTTATATATTTTGTTGGTTAAGAAGTTCGTAATTTCGTTGGGACAAGGGACAAGATACATTGGTCACGCACAAATTTTAAATTAATGACATATTGGTACTATCAGACCTCTGTTAGATAACCTATGGAGATTTTCAACTCACGCTTCTAATAGAGCTGTAGCCCACATGCAGTTGGCCTTCCATTTTACGATTCGCTATTCGGGAGCACTTGCCCATGTGAGATACATTGAGAGTCTCGGCGGTATAACACGTCGCATGTCGTTGTCATTCCGTTTTATCGACATTCGATACATTTAGGATTAGATCACACCTAGAAACAACGAAGTTCGCCACTCGGTACTCTTTTTTGCCGCATGCATGATGGAATAAGCATCTCATACCTTATTCTACACAGATTCTATTCTGAACTATTATTGAGTATCTGTGCGCTACCTTTTGCGATTGAATTTCAAAACATTTCGAAGATATTTATTACGAAATGCAATTAGGTAGCATTTATTCGCTTGTTTACTCACTTTTTATTAGAACGCCCGAGGACGGCCTAGATAGTTAAACTATGCTTACTTTGGGTCTAGAAAGCGCTGTGTAGAATGTCGTAGAATATTTTATTTATTTATTTATTATTATTATACAACTAGCTGAACCAGTAAAAGTTGTTTCACCATATAAATTACTACCTTTTTTTTTCTGTTGCCCGCGGTGTCACCCGCGTGGAATTCTGATCCCGTTCCCGCTTCCAATGGGAACCTATTCCAGAGATAAAAGTGGCTTCTGTGTTATTCCAGACTATAATCTATCCTTCTACCAAATTTCAGCCAGAACCGTTTAGCCGTTAGAGCGTAATTGAGTAACAAACATCCGAACATCCAAACTTATAAATATTTTCACACTTTCACATTTATAATATTATTAAATTAGTAATATATAGTAGTAATAAATCAGTTAATATTAGTAGGAAGTAAGATAGTAGGATCAAAGAAAAAATAAACATTACGATTTGACACAATGAGACAAGTGGCTTTACCATAACCAACTTCTCTTTCAAATATATTTTAAATGTAAATTAATTACCCTTGGAGTATTGTGTAGTTAAGCTCTTTTCTAGAGGTTTCAGAGGTTTCAAATTCGAATGTGCGGATTGTTTGAGTCTAAGTGGATAGTCAAATCTCTGGCAGCAATCTATACCTACAGTCAAGGTTGAAATTGTATACTTATATTTATTTGTCAAAATTGAATATCGGTTCCATCTCAATTGGTGCATTTTCCCCAATATCGATGCCACATTGTGTCAATTAAACTTGCATATGAGCTTGACGCTCATCTAAACGTATGTAACACAATATGCGGATTGATGATTTAATTAATGTTCGTTGGGGTTGGTTGGAGGTCGTATAAGAACATTGCTCTGGAAGTCTTAGGAAGAGCCTAATATTCAACATCGGATCTATCTGTCAATTTAAGCTCAGTTCATGTTTTACGAGGCAAGTACTGAAACATAATTCCTCATTATTTCTTACTAGCTGTGGCTCCGCTTGCGTGGAAGTCGCTTATTGCGTCCACTTCCACTCCCACTCGCACTCGCACTCGCACTCGCACTCGCACTCGCACTCGCACTCGCACTCGCACTCGCACTCGCACTCGCACTCCCACTCCCACTCCCACTCCCACTCCCACTCACACTCCCACTCCCACGCCCACTCTCACCCCACCCTCACCTTATAACAGATATTTTGTATCATACTTTTTGTTGCTTTTTTAATGATTTTTGTTATTTTTATTATTTATTATTACTTCTAGATAAATGTCCTTGATGATAAAACTATATATTTGGATAAGGGTTAATATCGTGATTCAAATTTGACCTACTTTTGGTCCTGTTGTTGCAATAATTTATTAATAATTAATTGAGAACACAAAATGTGTTGTAGTGGAACTAATATTACGGTTGCATATATCGCCTCGCGGACTTTTTTGTAGACATTAAAAAGACCTATAAACCTGTAGATCATATTGTTCTATCATCAATAGTTTACGCAGCGCACGCCTGAAAAGATTTTCATTTCTGTATATTTTTTCACAATATTGCGATTTTCTTACGGATCTCTAATTTTTTTGAAAATAAATTGTAGCCTATGTTACTCCTAGATATTGTAGCTTTCTATTTGTGAAAGAATTATTGAAATCGGTCCAGTAGTTTCAGAGCCTATTCGTTACAAAGAAACAAAAGAAAAACAAATCTTTCCTCTTTATAATATTAGCTATTTCTTAAACACCCACGCGCGACGCGCGACGTCTAGACACATATAGAAATTTGATACTTCAACTTATATACAGTGTTATATGTCTCTTTTTTAAGTGGACGAATTATTCATGACCTTTGTTGCGGTCATATTTTGTTGTTTCAACGACTTTTCGAATTATGTTTATAGCGGCTTATGTACTATAGAAACGTTTCTGCAAAGCAGCGGCCATTACTAGTTCGTTGATCAAAATGATCCTACATCAAGACCCCCACAGCTCTTGGAACTATGTAGGAGATTACGTAGTTTATATATCTTTCATTGACTAAATTACTTTACGACCAGGAACCGTATTTTACTTAAATAAAATTGGGTCAACCCAAAACCCAAGGCTTTTACTTACGTAGTTCTTCGTATTGTAATGTTTTTTTAACTTAAAACTGTTATATTTAGTGAACCAATTTAATTTACAATAAGAAAAGAACGTAATAATTTCATTAACGAAACGAAAATTTTGGACTCATCATCATCTTAGGGTGAACTTTAAAGTATATGCATTGCTTGTGCTTGTTGCTTTGTGCTTAATTTTTTTTTTTAATAAGTCAATTTGTTTCAAATTTAAAGGCCGATGAATCAAGTCGAAAAGGGCTTGCGCGGCAAAGCGAGATAGATAGGTATACATATATGGAATTGGCTATATACATATGTATAATATACACTACACATTCCTATTTATTTGGAGCTCTAGCAGTGAGTGAAAATTGAATTGCAGGATTTCATTACATACCATGTGGTGGTGAAGTTAATTTATAGGATATAAAATAAAAATATTACCGTAACGCAGACACGAATTGCTAACTTTATGTAACCTTGCTCCCAATTTCTATCTCAGCGGCTTAAGGGCTAGTTCAGACTTAACGCAAAATACTTTTTCGTATTTTTTTATTAGAAGTGGGATGTGTAGATCTTCGGAGCCCAAGCCAATCTCACCTACCAGCGGCTGATAAAAGGGCTATCTGAGGAGGTTCTGGCGGAGGCTTTTATTTCAGGGTTACAGGTTCAAGTGGCAGTCGCTCCTGTAAAAACGAAAATAAGCCAATCAGTCATGGAAAGGAAGACGAGTAGGAGAGCGGTCCCCAGCCTCCAAAATACAAACTTTGAATGCAAGCGGGATTGACGCTGATGATGATGATGATGCTGAACATTTTTGTATCCTCGTGTGTCATTGCATCATAACTACGGACACCATGACAGCCGAGTATTTATATCCATTTGACATTGAAAGAATATAATAAGTTACCGTTTTTCGTGTAACAATGTTAGACGTATATAATTAGTGCTATGAGCTATTCCAAAGTGTAAACGGCCCTATTAGGAATGATTATAGTAATTCGACCGACACACATTCGTAGTACGACGCACAATCAACTCTACTTGTTTTTAATTACAGGTTTTTAATTTGTTAAGAATCACAGCTTCTTTCGGTACCGCTCTTTAATAATATTTTTCTAAATTGGTTATACTTTATTGGAGTTCGAATATTTATTGGCTTCATCTACCAATAAGGACAGATTAAGCCTAGGGATGCTTAAACTTTTTAAATCATAATCCTAGAGTTTTGTTCCGATTGCATCCGAGGCTTTATCTCGGAGTCCAGGACCTGCTTGCCTGCTTCTTCTTCTATACTTCGCATGATGGTCTTCGTAAATCATTAATTCAGTGACTGACGACAAGACTAAACCACTCCTTGATTATGGGGTCCTATTAGGATCTTCGAGGCCTAAGTCAACCTCAGCTGCTAGCCGTTACATCGCTGACAAGACGAGGCTCTGGCAGAGACTTTTACTTCTCTTTTGTTTTACTCTCGGGGTTGAGAAGTCAGACTGCAGTCTCCCGCATAAGCCAAGATAAGTCAAATCAAGAGCACGAGTGGAAGAACGAACCCAGGGGTCAAAACAAGCTTTGGATGTAATCATGACTAACGCTGTGTCGACGATGATGAGTGAGGCTGAAAGACCGGGATCGAAATAGACTAAAAATTAAAAAGTTTAGCACAACATAAATTATTCAAATAACGTACAATTTTAAAGTATAGGCATTGCTTGTGCTTGTTGCTTTGTGCTTGCATGCATTAATTACGCGAAGTTACAAAGTGAAAACAAACAGACTGGGAACTAACCACGGGGCGTTTAATTTTGTTTTCTAGATTTGAACTTTGTTAATAATTCACTTCGATGCGTCCTCCAGTATAGTCTGTTGCGTTTTATACCTACTCACGCGGGATTTTCTTCTGTTGCGTTTATACTTACTCACGCGGGATTTTCTTATTGTGATGAAGGAAGTATCACCAAGAAAGATAAAATGTGGGTATTTATTATTTAGGCGCTAGCGTCGTTGTTAAAGTAAAGTGTTACTGCTGATCTTAGTGTTGTTGATACTGGTTTAGTTCGTTCATTTTTACAAGCTTTTATTTAACTTGCTCTATTAGTTTGTTAGTATGGGTTAAATCTTAGAAGTCCAATTTAACCCACTTCCTTACGTTTGATTGGATTTCAAATTCGTATACTTGCGTATTTTGGTGACTGTACACAACCCAAAGCCAATTCCGTCGATGAGACTTTATCTGCTCAGAAACACGACTTCGCCGCAATGGGTGTGTACTTGGGGGTTTGCTGGATTGCAGAGGTCGCCGTGGTGCTGGTCTTCAGTGGAACACCTATTATGGGTAGCCTCGAAGAGTACTTGATTTTTCCAGAATGAAAGAGAGATTTTTTCATGTATCTTCATTTATTCTTTGTGAAGAGGAGAGAGCACTTCTCGCTTGATTTTCTAGTTGCCGACTGAGGTATCGTATACTCTCAATTCAATTAATTAGATTTTTCTGATTGGCCGATCGAACTATCGCGGCTCGTTAGTGATACCGCGGCTCGTTAGTGATACCGCGGCTCGTTAGTGATACCGCAGCTTAATGACTTTTCGCGGATGTAACCTTTTTTTTTGTTTTTTTTTTCGTGCAGATATCCCTGCGGATACCCCCCTGCGTGCCAGCCGGGGCGGTTATGTCGGGCTTGAAACGACTAAAACCGCACGCCGTGTCGGGTCTACAGACATCGGGGTGTAAGGTTGACCATAGAGCATATCCCTCGCACCCCGACTGACCCTGGGCCATCTCCGGTTTTGAGATGGCCCCCTCGGGTTTGGGAACCACGGTGTCCCCGTCTTGCCCTGGTTTGGGGGAGGGGCGCTAGTCGCTCCACCGTCCCGGCCTGCTTCTGCTGGGGTGACAGGCGGCCTCACCTGTCACCCCCAGGCCTGTGCTCATGGAGGACGGAGGTCGTTAAGTGACCTCCGGCGCTTGAGTCGCCTGCGACGCGCGGCGAGCAAGTTGCAGGCTCGGCGGGCCGGAAGAGTTCTAAATCTCTCCCGGGCGCGCTCCGGGCGCGGGCCGCCGCCACCTTCTTCTGCGAGCATGTAATGCTCGCGAAGGAGATGGCGGCGGCCCACGCGCTCGCGCTCCGCACCATTGCCGCAATCATGCTGCCGAGCGCGAGGACTCCCACCCCGATGGCTGCCACGAGGTCACGCCTCGGCGCCTCCCACGCCGGGCAGTCCGCCAGCGTGTGCAGCCCTGAGTCCTCGCTCGCATCGCAGTGATGACACTCAGGCGTTGGCTCCTTCCTGATCCGATGCAGGTGGTCCCCGAAGCACCCCTTCCCGGAGATCACCTGCGTCAGTCGGTACGAAAGGCTTCCGTGTCGCCTCTCTAGCCAATCCTCCATGATGGGCCTTACCACCGCTATTGCGGCGTGCCCTGCGCTTGGTCACCCAAGTCGTTCCTTCCACTCCACCACGATGGCCTGGCGGAGCTGGAACTGCACGGCCTCGATTTCTCGAGGCTCGGGGTTCCATCCCTGCTCCCGCGCCTCCTTTCGCCACTGGTACAGTTGCGAAAGGGCTCTCGCCTCCAGGTCCCATGGCGGAGTTCCAGCAAGGAGACTCGTCGCCTCGAGGGAGATCGTGCGGTACCCGCGGACGACCCTGATGGCCATAACTCGCTGCGGAGCGCGCAGCATCCGCACAGTTCTGGCCCTCAGGGCCTTCGCCCATATTGGGCACCCATACAGGGCCATGGACCGCACGATCCCCGCGTAGAGTCTCCTGCAGGAGTCATCGGGCCCCCTCATGTTGGGCAACAGCCGAGCCAGAGCGAGAGCTGTGCCCTTCAATTTGGGGGCCAGACTTCGGATGTGCTCTCCGAAGTCCCATCGGCCGTCGAGCACGAGCCCCAAATATTTCATTTGGGGCTTGATACCGATGCGATTTCCTCCCACGATGAGACTGGATCCCTCGGGTGGCTTGCTCCGAGGCCCATGAAAGAACAGGGCCTCGGTTTTTTGCAGAGCCACCTCGAGTCCCAGCCGCCGGATCCGCTCAACGACTTGGGCAACCGTGGTCGTGGCCTTCAGGGTCGCTTCGTGATGCGTCGCCCCGCACGCCTTCACGAGAGTGTCGTCCGCGTAGCACGTGACGGCGGCACCGCCTACGTGCTCACCGCGAAGCACCCAGTCGTATCCGATGTTCCACAGGAACGGCCCCAGGACCGATCCCTGTGGAACACCGCACGACATTTCACGCCGACCGAGACCGATCACGGTTGGGTAGATGACGGCTCTCTCCGTCAAATACGCCCCGACTATGCGGCGGAGGTAGAGAGGCACTTCGTGATACACGAGCGCCTCCCTAATGCAGCTCCAGGGCAAGGTGTTGAACGCGTTGGCGATGTCCAGGGACACCGCCAGCATCACCTCACCCCGGGCTACTGCATCCTCCGCCAGAGCCCTCACGCGCATGATGGCATCCACGGTGGAGCGCCTCTGGGTTAAGCCATATTGGCCATCCGCCAGGTCCGGCCCCACTCTTGACAGGTGCTCGACGAGGCGCTTCGCAATTACTCTTTCAAAGAGCTTGAACACCTCGTCGAGCAACACTATGGGCCGGTAGGCGGACATCCGAAAGATGAGGACCAGTTTCCCCGTCTTCCACAATTTCGGAAACTGGCCCCGCTCCAAACATGCGCTGAGAAGCCCTCTCAGTCGGGGCTCGAGAGCGTCGTCGACTAGAGCTAGGACCCACGCTCGGCCTGGAATGCCGTCGGGTCCCGTCGCGGATGTACCCTAATGGTCGATCGGTCAATCTTACAAATATGCATTTATTTTCTATTTACAATGATTTATATACCATATTATGTATTCTATTAGGGAGTAGAAATAAGGTGACACGAAATAAGATACAATTTACACTTATAGATCGGTAAACAATGACGATTTCTTCGTCGCAAATTTATAACTATTATACACGATTATTCCTATATTTTGTAAATCAGTTTAATTATATACATTATCACTTATGTACTAACTAAATTAACCTTATATACTAGTTGTTCTGCACAGTGACATTACGATAATATGGTAAATACTATGGAGCTGGTCTGATGATGGAGTCGGAAATTGTCCATAGGACTTCAACAACTAAACAGATGAACCAATCGAGTTCAGGCTTATTTGTTTTGTCTTGGCAAATATTCTGATGCTACATGATATCCAGGGTCTGGAGATAGAGACGGTAAGTGGTCATAGGAACTTTTGAACTAAACAAAATAAACCCTTATAAATATTTGGGCTCATTTGATTTGTCTGGTTATGCACTTACTAGACAGCTGGTTTTAAAAAAAGTATTATTGAATGAATAATTAAGATATATTTATATAGATTTTAGAGAAATAGATTACATCGGATTGTATCACGATTTATTTGATGTTATTTTATTATTAACACTGAACACAACGTAACGGAAGCAACCGAAACGTTAGGTTCAGTGTAAAAATGCGATAGAATCCACCAAAAATAGTTTTATTTCAATGTCTGACAATATCAAATAGAATACATTTATTCTTCTTAATCGGAGCGTCAAAGCCGGTTGCATTTAAAGTTTGCACCTTTACATTTAAAAATGCCCGGGGTTCGCTTACCTGCTCCTCCTTTGCATAGTTTCATTAATTTGAATTTTCGAAAAAAAAGCGAAACCCCTATATAATGATATCTGGGTTGTCCGTCCGTCTCTGTCTGGCGTATCACTATCTGTTTAGCGATTCGTTTTCTCCATTATATAATAGGACTCGTTTGCGGCCATCGGGCAGATCTGGCCAGACTTTTGTCACTTCAATTTTACTGTGAGTTATATTGGTAACTCTTGTTTTCCAAATTATCACTTAATCCAATTCTGATATGTACCTACGGAACCCTTAGTGAGTAAGTCTGACTCGCACTTGACCGGTTGTAGTCAACACAAAGATATTTATAATATTTATTTTCTTAATCACTTAGGTACTCGTACCTTTGCGAGGGATATGCTCTATGGGCGGTTGCCGGGGTGTAAGGTTTTACACCCCGGCGTCTGTAGACCCGAGACGGCGCGCGGTTTTAGTCGGTTCAAGCCCGACATAACCGCCCCCGCTGGCCGGCGGAGGGGTATCCGAAGGGATTTCCGCACGAAAAAAATAAAAAATAAAATAAAAGGTACTCGTACCTTTTATGTAGAGACTGAATACGTACCCTAAGGAATAAATTCCATTATAGTCATCTAGTAATAGTGCAGGTACAGTATTAATTTTGCAGGTCACGAAGCTTTTGAGACTAATATAACTTTGTGTTTTAGTGTATGTACTGTGCAAACATTATTATTAATTTAAAAATTCAACTTATTATGATGTTGTTTTTTGAAACAAATATTTTATATCTTTATTTTTGTAGGTACTTCGATTCAATTGGTAACTCTTGGACCTTCTTATTTTACATGCTATTATGGGGGTTTTAACCATAGGAAATTTATGGAGATTTGTTCTCCTGTAGTGCGCTTAAAGTGTCTTTAGACACTGGGCCTCGCACTGTGGGTGCACTGGGTGTACACCGATGCACCAAGTTTAGAATGTTATTTCAAAGTCGTCCAATGTGTGAATTGCGAAAAAAAAAACGAGTGGTCTTAGCACAAATATGAAAACAATCATAAAGGGGTGTTAGCGCGCGTCCTTAGAAGTCGAATAGTTTAACATACGAAGTTTATATAGACGAGGAGCATTAATGGCAATCACGTTGTATTATTTCCAAGCTGTACATCAAAGATCAGATAAATAGAAGCAAAAAAATACAACCTTCTTTTCATGAAGTCGGTTAATAATAGGTACCAGAGTGAAAATGATTATGTAGCCTCTTTTTATTTCGGTAAGGGGAAATTTTAGTGCCGTAGTGCGTGAGGTGTAATAATATGTGAAATAAACATGTTGCCCTTTGGCACACTATCGCAAAACAAATGTACGTGTTATGGGACTATGGCAACCCATGCTACATTATGTGAAAAGGATAAATAAGGATTTATGGTATTGTTCTTGTTAACCTTTTCTAGTAAGCTAAATTTATATTAGGGAAGGTCTAGGGTTATGACATGTCGTGTTTCTGCGCGCGCCTCTTTATAAGGGTGGGGGGATCCCAATGCTCAATAATACGTCGGGGTCGCTTATGTTGCCGGTCGGGGTCTCTGGGATATCTTCCGTTTTTAGCCATTTGGCTACGGAACCCTAAGCAGTCAGAAGCATTTAAACCGGTGGACTTATATAAAAAGTTTAACACAGTAGACGGAGCTCGGAAAGTGTGTTAGGACAGAAGCAAATGGTAAGTCGTTATTTCTGCATATATGTTAGATCTTTATGTTGCATGTCTCATCTACGTGTATAAAACTATGAATTCAGGTAAATATAAACGAACGAATCTATAAAACAGTTAAACAATTTATGATTAACTTACCAACACTTTTTGTTTTACTTATTTTGGCAATTACGGGTGCGACTACCATTTGACCTCCGCCTTCGACAAGCCTGCACCAGAGCGTTGTCCATTGATCAGCAGGTGTACCAGCTATCACGTGAGGTAGACTTGGGTCTCGAAAATGCTAATAAGACCCCATACCTTTTATCCAAATATCCCCATCTTTTCGATTTTACATAAGTTTCAGTGTAGCTAGACATTCTATACAGATCAATGTACCTCTTTAAAACTCAGATTACTTCCTGATTTACGATGAAGTTATGCTATTTTTTTCCTGTGACGTCAGGGTTTATTTTTTAACTCAAGGCAAATAACCCACGCAAATTTAATTAAGATAATGTTTAAAAAAGGGCAAGTTTCCGCTTTAACAAATTACCTTGATAAATTGGATTTTGTTTCCTAATTACATATTTATGCTGAAGTTTTTGTTTGTTCAAATTATAACAAAAGTTTTGTATTTAAATTTTTGTGAACTATTTTACATTGCAACTTACTTCTGAGATAAATTATTTCAATCAGATTCTGTTGCACCATCTATTCTAGCCATAATCCCTGAGCTCCCACTGTTGAAAAGCAACTAAAATCTATAACACAAAATAAATCACGACAAAATTCCTTCAAAACATTATATTTCAATGTGTAACACTCATGTAAACTATTTCAATTTACGTTTGTCAAATAATGAAGTTCACGTGTTGCGCATGAGGTCCACGATTCAATTTCCAGAGCGGGCAAATTATTATTTTTCTTTAAAAATTTCCGAACCGAAAATAAAATTGATTCACAATAATGCTTGTATTTGAGGCCGACATTGCATTATAAAATTGTAAATTGGGTGTGTCTGTACATTGGAGATATTAAAAAAAAACTTGATTTTTTTTAGATTCTTGTCTGTTTATTTATATCTGTTTGTCTGTTTGTTAGCGATGAAACAAAACTAATGAACGGATTTTGATGCGATTTTTTGTATTAGAAAGGTCTTGGCAAGACTTAAAACCTGCCGCATGTTTGATTGCAATTGGTAGAACCGGAGATATGACTATCAGCTAGTAAAGGATAATTTCAAGAGTAACATCGTCAAGAGTAACAGTCGTCAGAGCGTGATTGAGTCACAAATACCCAAACATCTTCACAAACTTTTACATTTATAATATTAGTAGGATATAAAAAGTGGGAATTAGGAAGAGTAGGAGTTAGGTTTTTTTTTTATTCGCGCTTATATGCATGCTAATAAAGCAAATATCTATAGACGAACGTGCTCTCCACACTTCGCCGTATGCGGAAAAATAAGGCAAATAATAAATTACACTTAACGAAACCCACCTTTATACAAATTAAACACCGTACCAGACTGCGGTGAAAATACGACCTAACAAACATAGATTTTTGTACATCCGATATTATAATAAAGATAGCTATAACAGTTAACTACTGTGTTGCGACACAGTATAATATTTTTCTAGTTTGATAGCAACAAGGAGCATGTATGTCATGAAACTGAATTATTTTATTCATAAGGACATTTGTTTTAGTACCATAGAGTCGGATGATAAGAGAGTAACAATTTATCATCCTCTGAAAAGACCGATGCTATTTTTACGCTGTATCATCATCATCATAGCGTTTTTCGCGGTTGCGTCCATAGCTTTCATCTCAGAGCCAGGAGTACCTCGTCTCTCCTTTAGATTTGGCTTAGACTTATGGGAGCGACTACCGTCTGACCTCTCAAACCCCAGAGGAAATCCTAGGCCAGAGCCTCATTCATCAATCAGTAGGTCTACCGGTTTGCAGGTGATGTTGGCTTAGTCACAATGGTCTTATGGGACCAATCAATTTGCTGTATATAAACATTAGCTTTTACCTCTTTTTAATAATATTTATTTACCAAAATGATACAATAGCCTGTAGGTAGTAATTTATTCCTTTATCACATATAATTCAATGAGTTAATAATTTATACAATTACTTTATAATTTAATTCAAACAAATAACATGAAGCATTAATGTTCGTCTTAACAAAGACCTGCCCACACCTGTACCCGATGCAAAAGTGCCCATCACAATGGCCACATTGCCTCTTTGAATGGCGATGGCCAGCCTTTGCACCAGGCACGTTCCGGCGCGGGAGTAACCGACTTCTATATAATTAAATAAAATGACAAAAATAAGCAAGCACCTCGGTGAGTTGTGGGTAACCAGACCTCGCGAGCAAGCTAATTTTGTTTCGAACAGTCTAATAATAGGTAATACTATTTGTGTTGAGTGATTGTTGAGCTATGATGACTATATTATGTTGGAAACAGAAATCTTGCTACGTGAAAGTACCGGCCCACTGGGTAGGTTCCATCTAACAACCAGTACCATTTCCATAGATACCTACAGTATGAGGCATGTTGGACCCTCCTCACCCCAGACCGTCACAAAGTATTCCAGAAGCGAGCAAGGAAAACGGTAATTGTTCAAAATCAGCTGCAGTTCTCGCTTTTTTGCTTTGGATTTCACCAATGAATATAAACTTTCGCGAGAGCTATCTACCAGCGATGGGGCTCAGGCACAGAAAGACAGGCAAATATTTATTTATGAGGAAGGTAAAAATATTTTCTAAGATCCAAGTGGTTGTGCTAACAAATGTTAAAAAAAAAATAAACGTACCGAAAATAAGTTGCCTTACTTACTACCTATCATAACTATATTTTACAGAACCCAAGTCTTATATATATAGCTTGGCAATTTCATACGTGACACTCTCAATGTTCGCGCAGGATGAGGGGCGTAAGGCAGGGGGGTGGTGAAACGTGCGCGCGGGACAGCCGACCACATCCTCTGCCTTACGCCCCCATCTTTCGTGAACCATGGGAGTGGTCACGCATGAACTTGCCAAGCTAGAATAATTTATGTTAGTCAAATTCTTAGACGATACAGAAATTCGACCTAAAAACTCCGCATAAAGTAATAAATATATTTCAAAATTCAATATAGGATTCAATCAAATCTCTTCATATGTGACTAAATTATTGTTATTACACTATTCAATGAACATGTATTATTATATTAAAGGGTTTGGCTTAAATTATTTAAAGAAAGCGACCGTAAAGGCTACAGATGTCATCAGAGATGCAATCAGAAAATCGCGATCGTCATAATCTTGGTATGGCACTTTTTTTCGATTAGGTTACTTACATTATTGAAGTGCACTATATGTATGTGTGGGTGTTATAGAATATCTTAAAATGATATTCAGAGACTGTACACACTACAACAATGAAATACACACATTTGTTTTCGTTTATAATCTTCTGAGAAAAATTACTTTTACGAAAACTTTTATGAAAGCTTACCTTTCGACGAGGGTTTATTTAGGATAGTAACATAGTCCCTCATGCATACAAATGTGTGAACACGAAAGGATTATGTCAAAAATATGATAAAGGGTAACAACAGTTTTTATTTCAGCTATTACGTAGAGGAAATTGGATCACTATCGAATTTTATTACAATATTTTAGTTTTTAAGGTATTAAATGTGTACGTGAGGGGCCTCAAGGGGTCCTCGTAAAACTGATGATGCCTCACAGCCATTTGCGGCTACAGCGACAGCTTTCATGATTGTGAGCCGGGCTGCTTGACTTTCTGGTGCGCTTTCCAGTGATTTATACACCCAATTTTGGCTGTGAACGTAGCTAACGTGTGAATTGAGCACTTGTTAGCACACCGTCTCTGTAAGACTATACTAGGAGTGCAATTCATACTGCTGTTGCAAAAATTGAGTGAAGCAATTTCACCAGAACTTTTTCTAATGGTGATAATTCCTCAATGGCTAGTCCATTTTCGTTTTTCTTTTTTGTCTTGTGTATATGAACAAAATACTTAATTTAACACCAATTGCGTGAATGAGGCTTTTATGTTCATTGAGAAATCAATTTTAATTATTTTTTCCGGTGATTATTCCTACGTGGTACTTTTGATTTTTGATTTTCCTAGGCTATGTCCTTCCCATCAGTAACATCTTTGCTTGTGGGAAATTTCATTAGAATCGGTTTAGCCGTTTGGAAGGAGAAGATGGTCTAACGAAATATATGAGTCGTCTAAAAGAGAGCTTGACTCGTTCAGAACTTCGCTGAAAAATGGCCGCAAGTGGTCGGGAATTTAGATCGTCCCATTATCTAATCTAGATCAGTAGATCAGATCTGGGTTTCAGTTCAAACTCGTGCACTTCCACGTGTCGAGGTTGCACCACTCTGCACAGCTGGCTGCTGCTTCCTGTTTTCGCTTACCATACTGGAGTTCTGAGTAGAAGATTCGTTTCGCCACACGTTCCTCCGCCATTCGTGACACATATCGGTACTACTGAAATTGTCGCCACAAAAAATAGGCTTCAATTCCATCCAAATTGGCTCTTTGCTGCTTTTGTGCTTTGCACTCGGTCGGACCTCTTGATATTCAAAATTTAACGTAGGCATTTAAGGTGGAATTGGTCGAGTATGCGATTATGACGGTGATACAAGCACCACATCTCGGCAGAATACAGAAGACTCGGCAGAATCATTGCCATGTATACCGAGACTTTTGTACTGAGCTTCAGGTCATTAGAGTAGAAGACCCTGCGGTTCAGCTTACCGAATGCCGCGGCTGCAGCACCGATTCTGCTATTGATCTCCGCATCAAGCTCACACCTGTTGTTACTGCACAAAGTTGCAGACGTTATATATGAATATTATGGCTAATTCTTATGACATATTAATATTGACGGAAACTTGGCTCATTTCTGACATTCAAGACAATGAACTTGTCGACGACCGCTACCTTGTTTTTAGATGTGATCGTGACAGGACTGCTTCAGGGAAGCTGCTTCGATGGAGGGGGTGTTCTAGTAGCAATACGGCGTGAGCTACAACCGACTAGGGTAACAACACAACTTGACTGCACTTATATTGAACAAATTATGATACAACTTCCCGCGTCTGAAGCCAATAAACGTCATATCATCAGTGTGTACCTACCTCCGAACACACCTGTAGATGTGTATAGTAAATACTTTGATATGCTACAGAACACGGTTATTGATCCCTCAGTCGAGTCATTTTTTATTACAGGTGATTTTAACATTCCCAGTGTTGACTGGCTGCCTCAGGGAAACCATGTCATTGTTCGTACGGATTCCCCCTTGGATTCAGTCGGTCAATTATTGTTGAATTTTTTATCTATGAGTAATGGTTTCCAATTTAACAATTTTAAAAACACCCTCGGGCGTATACTTGACTTGTTTATTTCCAACATTGACTCTGAGACAGTGTCATGCAGTCCCATATTAAATGTTGTTCAGCACCATCCCCCCTTTTCCGTATTAACTAGTTTAGAAACACAGTTTATTCCGATGAAACGTCAACCGACACGCATTTACAACTACCGTAAAGCCAACTACGATGATATTAATGATGACCTGCGTGAAGTCGACTGGTGCGCGAAGCTTTCACACCTCCCTGCTGAACAGGCGGTCGTAGTCTTTTATGATACGCTGTACGGTGTAATAAGGAAGCGTGTTCCCACTTCTCAAGTGAAAACTTCACGTTTTCCCATTTGGTTTAGTCCTACATTAATCCGTATTTTTAAGAGCAAGGAGCGGGCTTGGCGGAAATGGAAAACTTATAGAAACTTGTCCGATTATGAACACTTCTCGAGTTATCGTAAGTTGCTGCATAGAGAGATGGTTACAGGTTTCCGCGGTTACATAAATTCTGTTGACGATAGTATACCTACGAATATAAAGACTTTCTGGTCTTATATCTCGAATAAGAAAGCTAAAACAAACTTCCCCAATAGTATGTATTATAAGGATGTGTCATCACAGAATCCTATGGACATATGTAACCTTTTTTCTACTTTTTTTAGTTCTGTTTATGAGCCTTCAACTCTAGATCCAGAAACTTGGCAGCCTTCTAATCATTTCTCAGATAATTCCACTTGTGTGTCAGAGCTTAACCTCTCCGAGCATTCTATTCATAAAGCTATTAAATCGTTAGATATCTCCAAGGGTGCTGGTCCTGATGGCTTGCCACCGTACTTTTTCGTGAACATATCTAATAATGTTTACATTGCCCTACATATAATTTTTAATAAGTGCCTACATGAGTGCATATTCCCATCAGTATGGAAGCAGGCTTTCATTACACCTATTTATAAAAATGGAAATAAAGGTAACGTCGAAAATTATCACCCAATCTCGATCCTTTCCACTTTGTCGAAGCTGTTTGAGAGGCTCATACACGACGCGCTGTATCCTCACATTCATGAAATGATAATACCGGAACAGCATGGTTTTGTGAAGCGTCGTTCGACTAACACTAACCTTTGCTTTGCTTTGTTGACTACCTGTTTAAGAATATGGATCAACGAGTGCAAGTTGATGCTGTGTATACGGATTATCAGAAGGCTTTTGACAAAGTGGACCACGCACTGCTATTGGATAAAATTGACTTTAATGGAATACGCGGTAATTTGCTGCGGTGGTTCGTTTCTTATATTTTTAACAGAACTCAAAGGGTTGTTATAAACGGTTTCAAATCTGAGTCTATAGTTGTAAATTCTGGAGTTCCACAAGGATCTATTTTAGGTCCATTTCTCTTTGTTATATTTATTAACGATATAAACCAATGTTTTAGAAACTCCCAATTTTTAATGTACGCAGACGATGTGAAAATCTACAAGCCCTGTAAGTCCATTCAAGATTGTTTACTTCTACAAGATGATCTGGACAGGCTTAATAACTACTGTAAGGAAAATAAGCTGTTCCTCAGTTTCCCCAAATGTAACGCAATCTCTTTTACAAAAAATAGAAACAAACTGAACTATAATTACTCCATTAATAATATAGTTTTGAACAGAGTCAGCCTGGTTCGCGACTTGGGTGTTTTGTTAGATTCGTCCTTGCATTTTGAACAGCATGTTGACAGCATAATTAATAAAGCCTACCGTATGTACGGGTTTGTCATGAGATCCTGTCGTGACTTTGTGCAGCCCTCCACACTTTTATTTTTGTATAAAACCTTAGTGAGACCACAGTTAGAATATGCCGTTTCAATTTGGAATCCTTTCTATGCTAAATACACTCAGAGTCTAGAATTAGTGCAAAAAAATTTCTTACGTGTCGTAAACTATAAATATCACCGATTAAGAGTTCCTTATGTACAGCTAGTAAAACAGTATAGCATTTTAACATTGCAATCTAGACGTCTACTTCTGGACGTCATGATGCTGCATGGTATATGTAACAACAGATATGATTGCCTTGAAATCACCAATCAGTTGTGTTATATAGTGCCTAGAACTGTTCATCGACGAACGGTGCGTGTGCCCCAATTGTTTTACACGGGAACTTGCAAAACTAACGCAGGGATCCGCGCACCTATTCGTCGTCTCGTTGAAACCTATAACACACATTTTAATGAAATTGACATCTTCGCATTTTCCAGCGAACAATTTAAAAGTCTTGTCATTGAGCTCTTGTCAGCTTTGTAATTAATTAAAACTACCTTATTACCTTATTTATTTTTTGAGATGGGTCCAAGAAAATTTGTTATTAATTTGTTATTAACTTATTATGATTTTCATATTTCACTTAATCTTGTGTTATTATGAGATCGTGACTACAACTTGGCTTGAGTTTCTTTCTTTTATATTGTAAACCCGTGAACAATAGTGTGGGTTATATGTTCACCAATCTGTTAAATTACCTATAATTTGTTAACTATTTTAGCATGTAACTGTTTTTTGTTCCAAATAAAAAAAAAAAAAAAAAAAAAAAAACTGTGCACCGGCTGTTACTGTGCTTCCAAGATAACAGAACTTTTCGACCTGCTTAAGCATATCCTCACCGAGTCTTACGGCCAGCTGCTCATGACCACGATCGTAAGTTTATAGGAGCAAAGGATCATACGCTCTCCAATGATAAGCAGTTACTGATGTTAGGAAGCACCCATAGGAAGATGTTACTTGCAGTTAATGCATCCTAACATTCCTGACTGGTATCATTAATCCTTCTAATGAAACTAAACCTTAAGGCGAGGGTCCCTGAGGAAGGGTGTTTTTAGATTAAGATTTTTCGAAACTGTGAAGTCCCTGTTATTCTAGGCCATTCAAACTAGTATTTTCGGTTATCCGATACACGATAACTTTTACTTTCCTCGATAGAATTTACTATCAAAGGTTGGTCTAACCCAAAACGCATTCCAGTTTTATTTGATGTGTGTTCAGATTAGAAAAATAAAAATGGTACCAAAATGAAGGTCATTGATACGAGAATGAAAAACGGTTATCAAAATTTACATATATTCTGAATTTTACCCTGAAAATTCATAATACCTACGTTTTCTACCTATATGATGCGTTCGGAGAGTCAATCAGTCCCGAGCGGCACGTGTTAGAGGCAAGATGTGTGTCAGTTTACGGCAGATGCACAGCGAAGTCGAAAGATTTTTACCCGACTGCGCCAGAATGAGGGTTATGTTTTTCGAGAGTATGTATTTATGTATGTATGTATAATTGTTTGGCACGCTCTGCAGCCTGAACGGCTCGATGGATTTTAGCTTGAGAGGTGTCATTAGATTCGTATTTACTGTGAGAGTGACACTGAGGCGACACGGAAGCCTCTCCTACCGACTGACGCAGGTGATCTCAGGGAAGGGGTGCTTCGGGGACCACCTGCATCGGATCAGGAAGGAGCCAACGCCTGAGTGTCATCACTGCGACGCGAGCGAGGACTCAGGGCTGCACACGCTGGCGGACTGCCCGGCGTGGGAGGTGCCGAGGCGTGACCTCGTGGCAGCCATCGGGGTGGGAGTCCTCTCGCTCGGCAGCATGATTGCGGCAATGGTGCGGAGCGCGAGCGCGTGGGCCGCCGCCGCCTCCTTCTGCGAGCATGTAATGCTCGCGAAGGAGGTGGCGGAGCGCGCCCGGGAGAGACTTAGAACTCTCCCGGTCCGCCGCGCCCGCAACTTGCTCGCCGCGCGTCGCAGGCAACTCAGGCGCCGGAGGTCGCTTAACGACCTCCGTCCTCCATGAGCGCAAACCTGGGGGTGGCGGGTGAGGCCACCTGTCAACCCAGCAGAAACAGGCCGGGACGGTGGGGCGACTAGCGCCCCTCCCCCAAACCGGGGCAAGACGGGGACACCGTGGTTCCCAAACCCGAGGGGGCCATCTCGAAACCGGAGATGGCCCAGGGTCAGTCGGGGTGCGAGGGATATGCTCTATGGGCAACCTTACACCCCGGCGTCTGTAGACCCGAGACGGCGTGCGGTTTTAGTCGGTTCAAGCCCGACATAACCGCCCCCGCTGGCACGCGGGGGGGTATCCGAAGGGATTTCCGCACGATAAAAAAAAAAATGGGTATATCAAAATAATAAAAAAAAGGAATGGTGAATTTTTGGCGCTAAAATGTATGTTATTCAAAAAATATTTTCACTCAAACTTATCGAGTAGGGTATCAAAATGAAGAACTTTAAAAGGGGATTTCAAAAATATATATATCATAACTAAAAAGTATACAATAAAAATAATAATTAAAAAATCAAATAGCCCGACTGCCCTAAAAAGACCGAAACAAGTTTGATAGCAGGCGGGACCCAGATGCAAATCATAAACCGAAAGAAAATTAATGGGACCCACCTGCTATCAAACTTGTTTCGGTCTTTTTAGGACAGTCGGGTTATTTGATTTTTTAATTAATAATTTTATCTGTTGTGTAAATAAGTAAGTAGTTACTCATTGCATAAATATTATATATTTACCATATACCATACCTCGTATATATGTTAATGGGTTATCCATTTGATACCCTATCAAGATCTTGTAGCTTGACGCTCGGGGTCCATAGTTTCATAGTTTGGTTCATATAAGTTTTTATGGGAACGACTTCTGATAGCTAAATTACAATATTATAATTCTTTTAAGCTTTATTCTCTTTATCTAAAGTGCAACCAGAAGATCTTCTATGTAAATAACAGTTGCGTCATTATTAGTGCTGACACTGAAACACCACCTTAAGTTAACCTTCGTTGTTTTTCAGTATATTGAAGCAAAACACTGGACGCGGACCGCAAGCGCTGCTGTTAGTCTATATATTGTACACCGATTTTGATTAAGCTGTTAATTTTTGTTAAAATCTCTTGACTTAGAAAAACGGTAACTATAAATTATTTTAGCTAGAATGACGGGAACTTCATTTATAATTTGTGAAGTTTGTGGAGTAATTAGTGAAAAATTGTCGTACGTAGTATCTTTTTATTTACCTACTTAAAACCCCCGCTAAGATAACAGCATTTGATTTTTTTTCTCTAGGTGTTCCATATCCTATTTTTTTATCGTTGTTCATAAAGCTAAGGTTAAAAAAAAAATCTTAAATCTTTTTTCTTTTGTCACAATGTGACACTTACTTAAGTTTATGGTTGGCAACATTAATGCAATTTACTACAATATTCACAGATTTACAAGACAATGGCTAAAACATGTGAGAAAATGGTCTAACTCTAAAAGTTCACGACGACTCATTTATCTATTTGCCATTAATTACAATGGCTGTGTATACAAATTGTATCAGCTAGTAACATACTGCAACTAACATATTATCCATGAAGAATTGACAGTATAAAGTACTTAAATATTAGATTAAATTTTACTACTTAAGTTTTACCTTTACAGTGTAGTTAGACTATCTATTTTACGAAGAAAAGGTAATGCACCGTATGTGACCAAGTTGTATCGCAAAAGAAGATTACATTGCCACAATACGAATAATATCCATTAAACTTGTAAGACCATGTAGTCTAATCCATCAAATCGGTATAAGATTTTTTTTATAGATGGTTTCCGATCAGTGCCTCCTGCCTATTGCGACTTACGGTGATACGGTGCCGAAATGTGGACCCTGATGGTGAGCTCTCCCAATAAAGAATCAAAGTTACCGATATAGCTCGCAGAATGAGCAAGCTAAAGTGGCAATGAACTAGCCACACCCATATGCTGATGGCCGATGGACGGATGGTCATTGAAGCAAACGAGTCATAGAATGAAGACGGAGACCATAACATAAATCGGCAAATAGAAGGTAGGACGTCCCCTAGCCAGATGAACTGACGACCTGGTGATAGGGATAGACTGTATGTGGAAGACAGAGGATCGGGTACTATGGCGTATATTAGGAGAAGCCTATGGTTAGCAGTGGACTGGAATAGAGTAATTGATTTGATTGAAATTTTATTCATTCCAGAGCCTGACACGAATCGAACCTATCACATATCAAAATCGCGTTCAGCGACAAGGGTACCGTTTGTACTTTTATTTAATTTATTAGTTAATGTACTAGATACATGGAGCAATACTAGATACATTGTAAACAAGGTGTATTATAGAGTATGTATATATCTATTCATTCTTTTCATTAAAGAGGCGCGTATATATTTTATAAAAATCTGTGCCTCTTAAAGGCGGTCTCTAACATGTCGTTTTTTTAATGAATGCTCGACAACTCATTTATTTTCAAAACGATTTCACAACGGAAATAGCTTTAATAAACATCACGTTATTGCTAGATTACGAGTTCCAGTTCTCACTCCGTTTATACGAGATTTTCGAATCTGAAAACGTCCCGCCCTACGTCTCTAAGGATTTTATGCTTTGTGTTCGTATAAAAAGCTAACATACAATTCTAAATAAATTACTTTTAATGCTTCAGTTTTACGGCGTGCCCGAATTAGCTTTTAAGGGATCCTAAATAACCTTATACGCAACAATGTAATGAATCTTTGTTAATCTGTTCATCTAAGAGCTACTTTTAGTAGCTCTTAGATGAACAGATTAACAAAGCTTAACAAGTACATTTTTTTTTTTTTCAGTATTATGTTTTGTAATTATGTACGGCTTGGAAAGAATTTTCCCTCGCAGTCAGGATTTATCTCTGCCAAGCTTTTAAAAGTAAATAAGAGATGGGTCTCTTACAAGTTCATAAAAAGGTTTCTATGTACTTACTAAAGTTGGCAATATACAAAAGACACACCAGATGTTGCAGGCGTTCATACGCCACTACTGACTATAATCACTTTGGTAAATGATAGTAGGTACCAGAAATTGACTCACCTGAACCATTCTAGTCTGCTATCTTGGTAGTTTAAAAGTTCGATATAAATTCTACCCATTTCTTATTCTATACGAAAATTACATCAACATAATGTATGTTTATGTAATATGTGTGTGTGCTTATGTGTATTTGTGCATGATTTCGTGCGTGCATGTGAAACAGCAAGAGAATATTGTAGCAATGTAACAGCCACTTATCTTTTAGTTACAAATAAGGCCACTGGATTAGGAGAAATGTAGTATTTAGAGTAACATAGTAGTAAGAACGAAGTCCCGTAAAATAGCCGTAAAAGGTACAATGTAATGGGACAATGTGTTCTTAATGGTAGTAGAGCCATAATTTTCCCAGCACAGATGAGCTGTCTTAACCGTGAATGTACTACCTTCCCATTTAATATCAACTTAAAGTAGTAATATGCATTTTGAAAGGTTTATGAGTCTCGGAGACCTAGAAAGCTTGTAACGCAAATAGAAAACAGCGAAAAAAGAATAAATCGTGCGCAATACAAGCTTATGAAATCAGTACAAAATTATTATTTTCGTTCCAGTACAACTGAAATTTTACAAGCTTTTATTCAACTTGAAATGTTGTATGTAAGTAAGTTGTTATCAAAATTTGCAAACCATTTTCCGACCATTTGTTGGCATTCGATTGAGTTGAAACTTTGCACACACGCTCAGTTTGGATGGCATTTGAATAAAAGTTTGTTTTTAAAAGTTTTTAATAATTATATTTATTTGATAAAAGCTGGTTTTGAAAGAGATTTTTTAATCAATTTTATTATAGTTGTAATTTAAACTTTTCATCTTCAACATATTTCATTGTGTTACGATATGCAAACTTATTTTATCAGCAACTGAGTTCATTACTAAAGATATATAAAGAAAGAGGAGGCACACATAAAAGATACATGAAATAAGTTAAGGTAAACCAACGATTAGATTTCAAGAACACATGTGCTCGTGAGGAATGACGGAACAAATCAAATTTGTTTGATGTCTGGTAAACACGAGCGATCTTTCTCCAAGGTAATCTAATACCGTCAGCTACATATTGCTGCTCAGGTACCTGTTATTTCCTCATTTTTTGTTATCTGAAAAACTTTAGCACTACGGTAAAATCTTGCGGTAATCGCATGGCCCCGAGCTACGTGGGTAGCAAATATCTGGCTATGCCACTTACGTATTATGTAAACGTGATAAAGGATGCGTCTCTGTGGTCTTAAGGGACGCCGAAGACCGGAGGAGCCGAACCTGGGAGGAGTAGAAGCATTGAATGTGACCTAGACCAACGCTAGGATGACAATGATAGTCGTTTGTGTACTCGCAAACATTCGTTTGAGACTGAATTGTCAGATATTGAAATCACCAATCAGAGCACATAAATTACGCTGGAAATCTATTAATAGAAGTGTAATTTTTATAACCGTAAAAATATTTTTAAGGTGGATATTTTAGGGTGGATCAGGTGTAAATTAATTAAAATGTATACAGGAAGTACTTTACTCATTAACAATTGGACCAGGTAGGCGAGGTTGCAATCGGATCAAAATCTCATTTCATTAAAATTATTTTTAAATAAACCTGTAAAGAGCTTTATCTAGGGCATCGTATTACCGACCTTTTTGAAGCACTACGCTAATAATGTTATGTCTGGTCAGGTCTGTTAGAACAAGGGACGTTTTAATAAGTCCAGACTGGATATAATTGAAATCTTCGAGAATTTAGGGTTGATATGACATGCGTTATATTTTTAAAAGGACGTGAATTGAAAATTCGACTCAATTTGCATCTTTTATAAGATTCTTAATCAGCAAGTTTTCCCGTGAAACAGCTAACAAATCACGTAAAGGCATAGTTGTATATAATTATGTATTTATTATTCGGATTACAGTACCGCATTTCTGCGGTCCTCAAACTAAAAGGTGGTTAAGTAATATTTACAATGCAATATTACCACTTATTCAATCTTTTTACATATCTCAACTTTTAACAATATTTATATAATATATCGTAAATGCTCAAAAAGATTACTCCATCCTCTGTAAAATCACAACATAATTGCAGATTTATAGAAAATACTAGCATAGGTTTTAAAATATGGCCTCATTTGTCAGCTCTAGCTCGAAACTAGCTTTTTCACTTAGCCACTTTTTAGATTGAGAATGGCAGATTTGGTGATTTCCTTTAAGAAAATGTACCACTACAACCACTACTACTACTAATTAATAAACTATCAGAGTCGTGTCTATACTGGCAGCACTTGCGTGTGACTATTTTCTTATTACCTGATATATTTGTGGATGTAACTTTATAAGATTAGGCTAGCAAGTTTGCACGGAAACAACCGCTCAACTTATCAAATTCAATTTCAGGCGATCTCGGAAATGACTTCTAAAGATTTCCTCTATTGGTAACATTTTTTCATGTGAATTTATCCCTTTGAGAGCAACAAATAACATTTCTGAATATTTGATATAGAAAAGTGATAACTTTCGTAACTGTCAACACAAAAACGGCACTGGTATTTGGAAAATCCTATTGTAAATCGCGTGGGTTTAGAAAGTTTCGCGAGAGTGCTTTCGAGGAAATTCGAACTAATATCGAAGACAATAATAGTATATGACGGCGTATATGATACATTGATGGTTACTATGTGTATATACAGGTCGTTATTGCTTGTTTAATTATTATGATGGAAGTTAGTTTGCGGACGCGATACTTACTCATAAAAGATATATCATATGATCGTATAAGATAAATCATGTAATTGGATGTATTGCAGTAAGCACTTCATTATTAGAGTTATTCTGTGTAGTTCACGTAAATATTTTAGAAAGGATTAAGGGAGTTGACTGTTTGCCATTCTATAAGAGGGCATCGGAACCCTAAAAAGACCTTAATTACACTTAACCCTTTTAACCTATATTAAAAGTGTTAAGTGTAATTAAGGTGTAATTAATTAAGTGTAATTGTAATTAAGGGTTCCATCCAATGCCATTTGGCAAAAAACGGAACCCTTATAGATTCGTCATGTCTGTCTGTCTGTCCGTCCGTATGTCACAGCCACTTTTTTCCGAAACTATAAGCTAACTATATGCTGTTGTAACTTGGTAAGTAGGTGTATCAAACCCATACGGATAGGTCTATGCATAGGTCTTCAAAAATGATATTGAGGTTTCCAATATCTTTTCTTCTAAACTAAATAGTTTGCGCGAGAGACAATTCCAAAGTGGTAAAATGTGTTCCCCCCTCCTGTAACTTCTAAAATAAGAGAATGATAAAACTAAAAAAAAATATGATGTAGGTACATTACCTCCTCGAGTGTCGCTCCGATTCCGATCCCGCTGCAGTCCGGGGGGAACGGAATCGGAGCGGCCGGTACACCCTGGGTGGCGGTCAATGGCTTCCCCTTCACCCCTTCATAGGGTTGGCATTGATCGTCGGCCAATACCTAACGTGGCGGGAACACATCGCTCTCCGTACTCCTCTGCTTTCAGAGGAGACAGGATGAGCGATGCTGTTAGTGGTGAGATGGCCCAGGGTTACGGAACCCTTCATGGGCAAGTCCGACTCGCACTTGGCCGCTTTTTTGGGGTTATTATAAGAGAAGTAGTTCATATGAGGCGATAATAAAAAGATATTTCCATTTATATTCCAGTGGGGATAGTTTCTCGCTACTGGCCTGACAAGCTGAACAGACAAGATCAGAAAATATTTGATCATCTGCATTAGACGCGGTTTTTATAGTTAGCGTCTAAGCACACTATACCGAAAGCACGCGACTGAAATTCCGCATGATTATGCCCGCGATAATATTCGCAATGAATATTACTTACGACTTTACCGAAATTGAGTTGCGTATAGTCAAAATTCGGTCGGGCGTAAGTTCAGCGACAAAGTTAGTATCACGGGTCCGTAGCATAGTAATTACATAGCAATACACTAGAAGCAACGGAAGTTCGGTCCGATTGTTGGAAATGAATCGGCAGCGGCAGGGGCAGCGAGAGGCAATCAAACAGACACTGTATTTGCGTAATCGAATTTCTGTCATATAATTTCCGCACTAATGGTGCACTTATCAGCCGAATAAAATCAGACGCGGAACTTCGGTCGCATACTTTCGATAGTATGCTTAGGCACTTAGGCTGAACACCGATAGCGGCGCACCAATCGTTTTATTTTGAAGTGAGAAGGTAAGTGCAGTGTTCGTTTTTTAATAAAATACAAGCTGATGTCCGCGGCTCCGCCAACAGACAACTAATTTACAATTTACAACACGTACAAGTAACATTTACTTTGAAGGTGATGGTGGAGGTTGATCTCAGTTCTGAAACTTAAGTTTTATAACGAACTTTTGTGGGGGTGTGCAAGGTGTAGGATAAAAGTTCGTGTTAATGAACAAAGAAACAACTTCAAACAAACATACACATAAAGTAAAAGTTACAGTATAATGTTGATTGAATTTGTCGAAAACACGTAGTTGAGAGCACTTTGTCATTGATGTTCCTAGTTTGTTCTAAACTTTTTATTTGTACTAACACATTAAACTATACAGCCAATCAACAAAAGCTATATATATGTATATAATAAAAAGTTGCAAAATTAAATTAAAACGACGATCACTCACTTACTAAACTCTCGATCACTAAAACGAAAATCACTCAACGAAACTCGAATTTGCAACATTTCCAATGTTCTTTCTTCCATCCGAGCGCCAAACTTGGTTGCATCCAAAGCTTATACTTAGGAGCCTGGTGTCCGCTCTCGCACTTCACATTTTCATGATTTGGTTTGGTTGGCTTTTACGAGTGCGACTGTTGTTAGATAACAGTCGCTCTCGTAAAAGCCAACCAACCCCCAACCCGGAAATCAGCAGGTGTACCGTACCGGCTGGCAGGTGACGTTAGATTGGGCTCAGAAGATGTTGGAGGGGTCCCCATACACCTTAGCAAAAGCTTTGAAATAAATTTATAAAAATGATCGCTAATTAGCAAGACAAGTTTATGATAATCGTGTGCATAACTAACCAAGATTCCAAAAATGTATAATAATTTCTTCATTATGCGCGAAATTCGATCTTAGCATCGAATTAATAAAAAATGTTTTACCAAATTTATTTTTCGAAAACGGCCTGATTGAAGGCTTTTCGTACTAACCTTATTGAAAGTATGCAGTGTTCAGTATTCTGTAGAAAAGGTACCTTTTAAGTTTATTTAGGGCAGGGTTCTGGCTACCAACCATTTCAACAACAATTTAGTTTTATGTTTAGTCGATAGTGGCCTGAAAGTTTCTCTCGTACTGATGTACGAGAGAAACTGGAGAAAATGGGAGGGCGAATATGGAGAATCAATAGATAACTATCACTGTATTCAATATTCAATAAAATCCTCTTACTTAAAAATACAAAACATAGTACATAAAGTAATGCAGCGCTCACTGTTTCACATTATATAAAACGATATATTTTTTTAAAGTTTTAGTTAACTACACTTTTCAGGCACAAACACTCTTACAATTTTGTCGTAGAAATGCTTCGTGTACATACACGTCCACCATCTTAGGGTAATATCTGCAGTTATGAGTAAGACTTGCGGGACATAGCAAATTGTTAATATTTTAGATGCAGTTTTTTTATAATTGGTCGGGCTATAAAGAGTAGGGTTTGTATTAGTAAACATATTGCTGAAAATGCAACTCTAATTATATGCGATTGGTACGTAATTTCAATCATTTTGTAACGGTATCGTTACAAAATGATTGAAATTACGACTTTTAGTTCGACGGCTACACAAAAACTTAGCACTTGACTAGGGTTACCTCACCTCGTACGGCTGAGATATAGAGTTCAATCTCGTCGAATAAGGATACGTTTGAAATACACCAAATGCGTAATTGGTAAACAGGAAAGTGGGATACAATAAATTTTGTTGCCTTGTGAATTTATACAAAAGCCGGCTAAGCAAGATATGGCAATTTAATTCATCATCAACCTATTCTAGTCCACTTGCTGGACATAGGTCTCCCCTAATGAGCGCCATAGCGCCCTGTCTTCAGCTTGCCGCATCCAGCATCTGCCCGATGTATTCGTTACGAATCCTATCCTTCAGAGAAACTCCGAGCATAGCTCGCTGAGCGACTTTGAACTCGACTCGACGAGACGACCATGATTCCAGAGCCACCTTGACACGCCACTATACCGACGAACGGCCTGATATCAGTCAAGACGAGATCTGTGTTAGCTCTGAGGCAGCTTAAAACTGGGAAAGCCCCCGGTGAGGACGGAATTTCTTCAGAGCTTCTGAAGGCAGGAGGAGCTCCTGTCATACAGGAGCTACAGAAACTCTTCAATGCCCTCCATCACAGTGGGAGAACTCCTAAGGCGTGGAGCGGAAGTTTGGTTGTTCTCTTTTTTAAGAAGGGTGATAAGACCCTCCTTAAAAACTACAGACCATCACACTCCTGAGCCACGTCTATAAGCTGTTTTCACGAGTGGTTACTAATCGTCGCGCCAGGAGACTCGACGGGTTCCAGCCACCGGAACAGGCTGGGTACCGCGGAGGATATGGCACCATAGACCACATTCACACAGTGAGGCAGATTATACAAAAGTCTGAAGAGTATAATCACCAATCAGCCTTTGACTCCGTCGAAACTTGAACTGTTCTGGAACCCTTACAGCGATGCCAAGTAGACTGCCGTTATGTCAAGGTGCTGAGATGTCTTTATGAAGCCGCCACTATGAGTGTCCAAGTACAGGGTCAGCAGTCTAAACCCATCCAATTGCGCAGAGGAGTGAGACAGGGGGATGTCAAATCCTCGAAACTGTTCACGAGCGCATTGGAAGATATGTTTAAGACGCTGGACTGGAAAGGTAAGGGCATAAATATTAACGGCGACTACATTTCACACCTGCGATTCGCAGATGACATAGTCTTAATGGCGGAGTCGCTAGAGGAGCTAACCCAGATGCTGGACGGCCTAGCTTCAGCCTCGCGACGCATCGGTCTTGGCATGAATTTGGATAAAACCATTTCATGATCAATGGCCACATTGATCCGGGACCGGTCGTCGTCGATGGCCACCTTCTTGAAATTGTTTTTGAGTACACTTACCTCGGGCAGATTGTGCAGTTAGGTAAAAACAATTTTAAGAAGGAGGCCAAGAGGAGGATCCAGCTAGGCTGGGCAGCGTTTGAGAGACTACGTCGGGTCTTCTCGTCATCCATACTGCAGTGTTTGAAAACGAAAGTTTTCAATCAGTGCGTCCTACCCATAATGACCTACGGAGCTGAGACGTGGACACTCACGGTAGGGTTGGTCCACCAATTTAATTAGCTACAATTAAAATCTCACATTTAAAATTATTAAATGTTATATATGATATTTTTGCTAAACATATTATGATGTGCAAGGGGAAATTATGACAAAAAAACGTGTATTGACTGGACTGTTATGTTTTCATGGTTGTTATTACATGTATACTAGCTACTAATGCGATATATGGCTGACATGACCTTCCTCACGATTTT
Source organism: Cybosia mesomella (assembly GCA_946251805.1). NCBI lineage: Eukaryota > Metazoa > Arthropoda > Insecta > Lepidoptera > Erebidae > Cybosia > Cybosia mesomella. The sequence goes on from OX276406.1 coordinate 12,244,772, forward strand.
TGAGGCATTAAGTGTATCTCGCTATATCGTGGCGATATTATTAGACATTGGCATAATATATTTTACATGACATAAGTAAAAATTGCGAAGATTCTACTGCAGAAGCTATTCATCAAATAAGAACAAGGTAACTTTCTCCTGAGCAAGCTCTGGCAATCTTATATAGGTAAAGCAGAAACGCAACCTAGGTCGGTTCGTGTCCGACATAACCAACCCCGCTGGCTGGCGGAAAAAAGGGCGAAAAAAAGGGACTTCAATTTTAGATTCAGGATGAGTACGAGCAGGGATGTGTTCAAGTCTAGAGTACGGCTGTTGCTTTTTAAAGAGTTAGCAGAGTCATCTCAAGGGTAGTTGTATATTCTGTTTTGCTTTATATTGATTATGCATGTATGTTTATTTTATATATGTGTGGCGATACCACATATACCCAGCGCCATCTAGCGACAACAAGGTGAACTACTTGGATACTACTACATCAATACCAATCCTGAATCGCGAAAGTGAAGTTCGCGCGCTGGTATAGCATATATACAACATCCCAACGACAACCGTTGGGCCACGGCCCGCCAGGCGTGATCACCTTGCCTGGTCGGAGGATCCTCCCTTTATGTTGGAGGAACGTCACACTCTGTTCCTCCACAGTGGTGAGCCCGACGTGATCTGATCACGTAACCTTCGCTGAACATATCAGCAGCATTCATATCGCCACCATCCTATTCACTTCTTCCGCATGAGCGGTAATTAAGTCTTCGCCATCCAGCAGCTTCGGCCTCAACTGGGATACCACAGCATGCAGCGATCGCTGCAGCCTGGTTACCCTACGGCCATATCAGCCTCTAAAGGCACAGCACCTGCACATACGGTCCACGTAAGAAGAGCACACCTCTCCCGTCTACGTAGCAGTCATTGCCTACGGCATATACGGTCCACATAAGAAGAGCACATCTCTCCCGTCTACGCAGCATTCGCCCCATACACGGGGGACTTACCTCGACTCAAGAGGATTCGCCCCGTCTCACTGCCGAGGACTCACCTCATCTCACTGAGGGTTCGCCTCGCCTCACCGAGGGCTCACCGAGGACTCACCTCGACGCTTCGAGCCCCGACTCACTGGGCACTTCACCGCAGCACCGCATCACCGCACTCTGCCCCGCATCTTCGGGACCAGCGGTTAGTCCCAATTAACGAGGACTAGCGAGGAAGACTGTTCCACCAATGGAACCAGCGGCGTCCAGTTCCGACGAAATGGAACTACACAAGACTGGCACTGGCACGCTCCGCAAGAGAGCTTAAGACAGCTGACTCATCGCAATCAACCTCCGGTCTTGGAGGGGAGTGATGTGGCGATACCACATATACCCAGCGCCATCTAGCGACAACAAGGTGAACTACTTGGATACTACTACATCAATACCAATCCTGAATCGCGAAAGTGAAGTTCGCGCGCTGGTATAGCATATATACAACATCCCAACGACAACCGTTGGGCCACGGCCCGCCAGGCGTGATCACCTTGCCTGGTCGGAGGATCCTCCCTTTGTGTTGGAGGAACGTCACATTTGTGTCCTGTATATATATATATATATATATAAATAGATCAGTATCTATTTTTATATATGTATTATCAGTATAGATGTAATTATTTATTTATAGACTGTGAAAAGAACTTTGTTACATTATACAATTTATATGGCTTTACTATTTATTTAATTTTGAAAGATAATGGTACAAACGTGTTTAACAAATCTTTTATCTAACTAAACTATTTAAATAACTAAAATAAACCTAAGATAAAATAAATAATTAAAAGAAACCTAAACTTAAAATGCATCGTGGAGTTCCTCCGCATCGCATGCCTCCTGTGGTAACATGCCCAGAAGATTGGCAGCATTGCCACGTTGTTTGGCGATACTTATTCTCTGTGCTAGAAAGGAGCTAGCCTTCTGGTGACGAGAAGCATCGATCATACTTGTCGCAATTTCCCTGAAGACATTGCCAGCACTCAATGTTATGCCCCTAATGTTTTGACTCCAAAAGATTCAAGTATTTGCGTCGTTTGAGAGTTGCCGCAGAAGCAGCAGCCGCACCGACACAGCTAGCCGTGCTCGTTTAATGGGTAGTAGCAAATAATTTAAAATGTATCAATAGCGCGCCCATTGACTAAAAACGTACGATAAATCATTCATTGATTCCTGCTTCACCAATTCAACTGGGTAATGGATAAGTTGGTAAAGTACAATTGAATGAACAAATTTCATCATTGCAGCTTTTTGAAAACATTAGCCGTTCGCAGTTGACCGTTCGTAAGCCATTTGATATTTTAGCCGGAAATATTTTAAATGTTTGAGAGTTCCGTATGCCAAAGTCCAACCCACTTCCCCTATATTGTAACTAAAAGTCACCTGATAAAGATAGACAACCCTATTACAGCTTCGTTTTATTTTATGAATACAAATTTGACGCCTGTACTGACGCCGGGAAATTGAGACAGGCGTCTATTTTGAATATTAATGTGGGTTTTATAGGTTCCTAAAACGGAGTTATGAGGGTTATTGTTGAGATACAATTCACGTTAATTAACTGGATACGTTTTTTATTCACTTAATTGACGCAAAGTAACCAATACTGAAATTGAGCGTGGTTTTAACTGGATAAGGATACTAACGTTGGCCTTTACCATTGAAATTAATAGAGATTAATAACACTGGGTGATATCACACTTTATTTCAAGCGTGATATCACACTTTATTTCGATTTGATGGTGGTTATCATCACTGGTATAATCAGCTCTTATAATATTTAATTTTCAAGGTTGGAAGAGGTTGAGTTGGGGAATGACGGGTGGGACAGGAAGGTTGGTGGTCAGTGACTGGGTGTATATGGAGTCCCCCCACCCGTCATTACATCCTAATATATTAGTAGGTAGTATTATAAATTTCTAGAATATTTTTACTAATGTTACGTTAGTAACACTCTGTGGCGTAGCAGTAGAGCTTTCGACTGCTAAGTCGGAGGTCGCGGGTTTGATTCCCGCTCAGTGCAAATATTTGTGTACATGAATAGGAATTTTGCATTGGTCTGGGTGTCTCTAGGTATAAATTGTATGTATTTAAAAAAAAGTTATCTAAGTATGTTTATCCGCATTCTAGAACCCGTAACACAAGCTAGTTAAGCTATGCTTAGTTTGGGTCTAGATAGCGCTGTGTAGAATGTCGTAAAATATTTATTTATTTATTATTATTTATACGAGTGTGATAAGGCTTGTAAAAACAATGTTACAACAATGTAATTAATACATATGTAACAGTAATGTACTTTCCTGAAAACAAAAATATAATGTACATCGCCCACTTTTAAAAATGTAGTTAAGATGAACCTTCACAATACATATTTAGCATAGCATTTTTTATTGAAATAAAATCAAATTTGCGATAACATTCTTTCGTAATTCATTTTAAATATGGTTTTAAGCATGATGAGTCCTTACGGAATTTTGAAATTGCGATAAGTTCATACCCAATATCTTTTATAATTTACCATATATATATAATTTAAGAATATTTTTTGTTTGTTAATGTAAAACTAACAAATGGCGCATGTCCTAATATCTTTCAACTATCAAACACAGTGTGAGACTGATTTGTATTTCACTATGATATTACTATTTATAAATATGAAATTGGAGATTTTTAGAGAGAGAGTTTCTGAGTATCCAGTTGGGAATTATAACTAGATGCATAAATAAATTATACAAAATTGAATTCCATCTTGTTAAGATAGAATAATCTCGCCTCTGGAGTCAATGGCAAATTCAGACATTAAACGATTAAGGTTCTTAGTCTCAAGCCTGACTTTTATGAGCTCTCTATTTCTAAGAAAATTCATACCACGTAATCGATATCGATAATATAGTATTTCACTGTCAGCCCAGTGCCTCATATTTGTAAAAATATTCGTCGGAACCTAGAATGGGGCTCTGAATATATGATATTACCAATCTAGAAAAGAAACACAAACTGGTAAACGTAAACGTATGACTTTACCTGCATATCGTTTACAGATCATGTTGTTTGAGTAAATTACACTTTCAAAAAGCAACCTGTTTATGAGACCATAGTAAACTATATGTAGACAAGGACAGCAGTTATTAGAATGAGTGGAGTTATATCCTACAATGACGGCGGATTCGATAAATTTTTAAATGCCGACTACATATATATATATACAGGGTGAGGAAAAAGTATGGAAACCCAGGAAAATTCAAAAACCACACTTGTCTTGGTTATTCGTGAAACAAAGGTCATACCGTAGATAGTTTTCAACGAGGAATCCAACGGTGACCTCTGATTTGACCTTGAACCCTTTATTCAAGGTTATTTCAAGGTCAACGTTATTTTTTTAAATGGGAACCCCTATTTTCTATACGGGAATCGAAAAGGCGTAAAATTTTATGTCCGAATACGTGTTTAGGTATGAGGTTAACGTAACCCCTGAAGGTCAAATAAAGGTCAAAGTATGACTTCTTAAAAGTCTCACTAGTTTAGTGGTAAAACAAAACAAACAAAGCTCATACCCTAGGTAACTTTTAACGAGGAATCCAACGGTGACCTCTGATTCGACCTTGAACCTCAATTTCAAGGTTATTTCAAAGTCAACCTCATTTTTTTTAAATAGGAACCCTTATTTTTTATACCGGAATCGAAAAGAGCGAGAAATTTTACGAGTACTTTGACCTTTATTTGACCTTCAGGGGTTACGTTAACCTCATACCTAAACACGTATCCGGACGTAAAATTTTACGCTCTTTTCGATTCCCGTATAAAAAATAGGGATTCCCATTTAAAAAAATAACGTTGACCTTGAAATAACCTTAAAAAAAGGGTTCAAGGTCAAATCAGAGGTCACCGTTGGATTCCTCGTTGAAAGTTACCTAGGGCATGATATTTTTTCATTGATTTCATGATTGGTTTTCCGATTTCTCCAGGGTTTCCATACTTTTTCCTCACCAGGTATATACATATTTTTATAAACATATATATAAGCCTATAAATTCCCAAAAGGGGTTAGTGGAGTTATATTGACACCCACAATTGAACTAACTACAGCACCGCAGTTAGTTGAATTGTGGGTGTTGTGTGACGTAATAAGGAGTAGGCCTATTGCCGCTTAACGAACAATTTTTCAACCTTATCGGAGCCGGTCCTATTCAAACAATATACAGTCATAAATTAAATCATGAATCAGTCTTAATATTGAAATGTAGGTACGAATATTACATCTGAAACAGCTGTAATATTGATACATCTGAAGCATGTTTTTACAAGAAGCAAACAGATATAACGTTAATTTTCATCACTGTGTAATTTTGTGATTAATTAACAATATTTGGGTTTTTCTTTTATTTTTTATATAGATAGTCAGTAACAAGCAGATAAGGGTGTTTTTGTACGTATGGTATGGCCCTAACTAGTAGTAAAGTTGTGTAGAAGCATCAATGAGACGTTGCGACATGGACCAGAAGAACCAGACATAGGGGCGTAGTCACCGTATCATGATCACTAAGTGTTCCTATTTCAAAGATAAGAAACAAAGAATCTAAGCACAGCGTAATGTGCTAATTTTGAATCTTATCGGAAGCGTGCTGATATGCGGTATTGTGGTCGCGTTTTCAATAACAACATTGGGTATAACAGTCACTTGAGAACTCATCAGATACATGACCCTCTGTTGTATGTCAAGGCCGAATGCGGTGGGATACATTATGCAATGCGTAAATTTCATGAATATTAATGGGTGCCTCCCTTGGTTCATGTAACTGATATGTTTCAATTATACTAAAAAGTTTCAAACAGAACAAATGAGCAATTAGACCACCGTGAATAATTTCGCAGCATTCAGGGGACTAAGTAAAAGGTTTTGCCGGAATGCGTAAAAAAGGTATAAAAATTGAGTTTAATAAATTTGGTTCGTTAAAAAAATATACGCACTGCCAATGAAAGCCAAGTCACGTATAGTTTTGCAGTAACAAATAAAAATAAAAATTGCAAATGATGGGACTGCCAAACATACCAGGCCACTCAGAAAGTATTGCGAAAAAAAGTTTTTATATATGAGAGACTGGTCAGTTATAATCTATTTCTAAAATATGATTATTTATGAGTAAAAATAAGTACGTTCCAATTTCAAAATTTCTCTCTGCATTTTTTGCAAGATAATTTCAATTATTGTGTCTCATTGAAAAATGGATCTGCGTCGGGAACATTTTCGCGCTATGATTTTTTACGATTTCAAGTGTCGCCTGAAACCAGATGAATCGTACGATAGACTTCAAATGGCATTCATGGATGAAGGCCCTTCCAAGGCGACCGTGTATCGTTGGTATAACGAATTCAAGAGCGGTCGACTGACTTTGGAGGATGAAGAAAGAAGTGGTCGCCTTTTGACGGCTGTTACGGAAGAAAACGTGCTAGCAGTGAAAAATTTAATCCAAGATAATAGACGAGTCACATATCAAGAGATTCAGCACATTCTTCAGATTGGATCGGGAAGCCTTCACGAGATTCTACACGTGCATCTTCGTGTGAGAAGGATAGTTTCACGCTGGGTGCCGCACAATCTCACCGATGCTCAGAAGCAGGCTCGGGTGGAATGGTGTCGTGATATGATAAACAAGTTTGAAGCAGGCGCGTCTCGGCGTGTTTATGACATCATTACAGGTGATGAGTCGTGGATTTATCAGTATGATCCAGAAACAAAACGCCAGTCGGCGGTTTGGGTGTTTCAAAACGAATCAACACCTACCAAAGTGAAGCGATCTAGAAGCGGAGGGAAGATTTTGATCGCGAGTTTTCTCAATTTGTCTGGCTACTTGTTATCAATCCCTTTACGAAATCAAAGAAGCATCAACGCTGAATGGTACACTACCAAATGCTTGGCAGAAGTTTTCTCTGTAGTGAGCTACAAGCGACCAAACACAGGGCTCCGCGGGATACTACTCCACCATGACAACGCGCCCGCACACACCGCGCTTAAAACGAGGGACTTCCTGGACAGCACTCCGGTTAAACTCCTAGGTCACCCTCCTTACAGCCCTGACCTTGCACCGTGCGACTTCCTTTTATTCCCGAAAGTAAAAAATCAGCTCAAAGGGATACAATTTTCGTCGCCGGAAGATGCGCTGTCAACGATTGAGCAGGCTGTAAACGAGGTATCTGCGGCGGATTGGAAAAAGTGTTTTGAGAACTGGTTCAAACGCATGAAACTTTGTATAGAGGCTGGTGGAGAGTACTTTGAAAAGATTTAATAAAAAAATATTTACCTATAGAACACTGTTTTTTATTTTCGCAAAACTTTCTGAGTGTCCCACGTATATATAAATTCTAGGACGGTTTGAGGGTACTTGATACTAAACAATTTTAAGTAACAGTTTTCTTTATGCTTTTATTTTGATAAAGTTCAATAATATATGTAATATAAGAAGTCTAGAACAAAAATATTTTATACCATACCTACTCTAAAAAGCTTATTTTATTCACGCAAAACAGTGAATAAAAAGGCCTTTTATTCACTGTTTTGTTTTTATTCACTATTTTGGTGTTTGAATTTGGAACACAAAAATATATCCGGTCTCTATTTCAATGCTTACACAAACTCCTTGCGCTAAGATTCGAAATTCAAAACTCTTTGGTGCAAATAAATTCTCGAGATTTGATTGGTCGATATTTGCGACAAGGAGTTTGGCATTAGATTAAAAACTGTTTTGTGTTTGCTGCCTTTATAGAAAAAAAATAGTGAATTAGCGCCATTTATAATACTTACTGTGAATTGTATGATGTCTTTTCTCGTAGTCATGGTATAAAGTATAGTATGCAACTCCTGAATAAAGTACGAATTTATATCGAGGGCCATGAATCACTCGCGTCGTTCAGGATTCTAACAGTTGAATCACTCGCTGCGCTCGTGATTCAATCATTATAATCCTTCACTTGCTCGTGACTCATCTACGGCCCTCGCTTTAAATCCGTCCTTTATTCACTAGTTGTATAATATACTATTATACCATACCTACTCTAAAAAGCTTATTTTATTCACGCAAAATAGTGAATAAAAAGGCCTTTTATTCACTGTTTTGTTTTTATTCACTATTTTGGTGTTTGAATTTGGAACACAAAAATATATCCGGTCTCTATTTCAATGCTTACACAAACTCCTTGCGCTAAGATTCGAAATTCAAAACTCATTGGTGCAAATAAATTCTCGAGATTTGATTGGTCGATATTTGCGACAAGGAGTTTGGCATTGGAATAAATATTGTTTCACAAGTTGACCACTCTAATGATAATAATAAGAAAATTACGCTTAATTTCAGTCATTGCTCTAATTTTAATGTCCATTTCAATAAATGTCACAATTCTTATTTCTTGATTAAATTTCTATTTTCGCTTAAATTATGTTTTTTCTCGTAGTCATGGTATAAAGTATAGTATGCAACTCCTGAATAAAGTACGAATTTATATCGAGGGCCATGAATCACTCGCGTCGTTCAGGATTCTAACAGTTGAATCACTCGCTGCGCTCGTGATTCAATCATTAGAATCCTTCACTTGCTCGTGACTCATCTACGGCCCTCGCTTTAAATCCGTCCTTTATTCACTAGTTGCATAATATACTATTAATCACTAATTTTAAGTTTAAGTCCAATGAGGGTTGGGTAAAAAAATCAGATTATGAAGTACTTAATATTTCTTAAATCGTAACATAATAATATTATATATTACTAAGGTAGCAAACAGTGCTCTATTGTAATGCCATAGATGTAACTCACGCCTTGCCAACCCTACTACCCTTCATAAGAAGCTTTGGTGACTCTCCCCACCGGTAGAAATATAACACTAATCAAGTATTTTTTTAAAGCTGGCGGTTTCTTTAAGGTACCTACTTCGCTATTCGCCAATCAAGTGGCTGAAAATTTGAATTCGAAATTTTATTTTACAAATTGAAAATGTAAAAACACACAGACTTAAGTAGGGTATATTTAAATGTCGATGATTTATTCTCTAAAAAAATACCTCAACTCGTCATTTATCATATTTGTAATACGTACTTGTTCGGTCATCCAGCTAAATTAAATTATACTAGCTGATGCCCGCAGCTCCGCACGCGCAGGAAGTCTTTTATCGTTTTTTTTGTCATATCTCCAACGTTCTACTTGACCAAATGCAATTAAACATACGGCAGATTTTAATTCTGACCAAGACCTTTCTAATAGAAAAAAAACGCATCAAATTTCGTTTAGTAGTTTTTGCGGCCATCGCGAATAAACAGATAGACTTCCAAAAAATATTTGTATTTTTGTTTTCAGAATCGTTCATTTAACATAACCCAAGTATTTTTTTAAATATCTCCAATGTACAGACCCGGCAAACTTCGTTCCGCCTTAGAATTAAGTTATGTTGGCTACCATATCAGCTGATGTTCATGAATGTCTCATATTTTTAGCAATCCTAATTACTAGTATAGACACAGTATCCCGAGGGGGCCATCTCAAAGCCGTAGATGGCCCAAGGCTGACCCTTATTTGGCTACCTTACACCCCGGCATTAGAAACCTGAGATTAGATTTGATTGGTTCGAGTCTGACGTAACTACCCCAACTATGGCTGGCGGTAGCGCAACCGTTTACAGCAAAAAAAAACAGGAGTCAAATCTAAAACTTCAAAGATCATGAAAATCGGCTCACCCGTTCTCGAGTTCATACCGGTCATCACTAACACTACTTTGTTTTATATATATAAAGTAACTGTTGCCCGCGGCTTCACCCGCGTGCAATTCTGATCCCGTACCCGCCTGCATGGGACCCTATGTCACCACTTCAACCTATATAAGAGTCACAATTCCACCATATATTATAATTATATTTTAGCCAATGAATACAAAATCTTGACAAATTATATACTGAAACCTTCCTCGAGAACCATTCTATCCATTGGTGAAAACAGCATGAAAGTTTTGAGTTTATCACGAACAGGCAGACAGACTGATAGAAAGTCGCGGCGCTAGCATCGTCGTTTTCTCCAGTAACGTATGGAATTCGCATAACGGGCACTATTAACATTTTTACAGAGTTGACAACACACATTATGACGTCCGTAGTACCTTTTTTTTTGTGCGGAAATCCCTTCGGATACCCCCCCGCTGGCCGGCGGGGGCGGTTATGTCGGGCTTGAACCGACTAAAACCGCACGCCGTCTCGGGTCTACAGACGCCGGGGTGTAAGGTTACCCATAGAGCATATCCCTCGCACTCCGACTGACTCTGGGCCATTCGCAGTGTTCCCTCTGATAACAGCAGAGGCCATACCCCGACCCCCTCGTGCAATGGGGTCAGCTGGCCCTGAAAAGAACCGGTTGGTCAGACTCTTGGCCGTTGACGTTGACGCCAGCTACTCCAGAGGAGCAATCAATGATGCGTCATCGCCCACGTTGCCCAGGGTGCACCAAACTTGGAGGTGATCCAACCAGTCGCACCCCTCCAACCAGTCGCACCCCGACGTCCGTAGTACCTATTTCAAACATCAAAAGTTAATATTCTACTTCCTTAGTATGGAGACTAGTATCGTACTCATACATTATAACCAATCACGTAGTAGCCTAAAAGTAAATGTCAATTAGTAGCCAATCGCATTGCGAATTATTTATATATTTGCACAGCATTGTGACACACAAGCAACTTCCCCTTATTTTTATATTCTGTGTTTCTGGTTACGTCCGAAGCTTTCACCTGGGGGCCCGAGGTTCACTTACTCTTTCGCCTCCTTTTGATTTGGCTTATACGGCTTTTATGGCAACAACGACTGCCTGACCACCAAACGTCGAGAGAAAAGCTTGCGCCAGAGCGTAGTCCGCCAATCATGGGTATAACAGGTTGCAGATGAGGTTGTCTTGGCCCCGAAGAAGTTGGCGGACCGACCTACATGTTCAGTGATAATATATTAATATACGATATAGACTTTGATCTGTTTTGCTTAGCCGTAGGGGTTTGGGCTATAATCGTAACTTGTTAAATACTTTTATCATTTTCATTTCTACGAATTGTGTGCGTATTATTCAGTTTCACAATAAAGTTCTAGTAATAGGTCAGCAAAATACTTTTTTGAGGATTTCCGTTGGTGTATATCGGTCATAAGCATGAATAGAAAATTTCTATAGAAGACGATATCGTTATAACACCCGTTATAATAAAACCTGTATATTGGTATTGGTGTTCGAAATTTTGAGATTCTAAAAGAAACGCCTAATTTTTATTGTTGGAACCAATTATCGTTTAGTCTACATATGGTTCCAAACATCAAAACCATCGCATGTGGGTTTTGTGGTATTTACTTTAAGACGAAACCAAAAAAGCAATGGATTCTTACACAAAACTTCGTTCCTTCGGTCCTTTTCACGTAAAATAAGACACAGACTTCAAAAGTGACGTCATTAGAATCTCGCTCATTAAGACGAAATTGCATTGCTTGGCGTAATGGTACACCTGAGAATATCTGATAGATAGCAGAGTTTTTACAGTTGTGATAAAATAGTATTACCTGAAGTAAAATGCTCTATTTAGAAATAAAAAAGGTACGTACCTGTTTCGCATAAAAGCTTTTGAATTTAAACCAAGTAGGCGAATAAAAAAATGAGGTGGCCAAGTGGTAACCGAGTAGGTTAACACATTGCAAAGTTAAGCAATGTTAGCCAGGTCAGTCTTGGGATGGGTGACCATTTTTAATAAATTGAGACCCTTTCGAGCCTCGGAGAACACGTTAAGTCATCGGTCCCGGTTACCATACGAACATGTTCGGCAGGTTTTATGGGTAATTTGAGGCCTAAAAAGTCCGACAACTGGTCTAATTACATAACTCCGATATCGTCTGAGTGGGTTGTGAAGGTCAGATGCCAGTCGATTTACGGCAAATATCGATTTTCGGCCGCTTCGTTGTTAGATCGAAAAGCCGACCCCAACTGAGTTGGGAAAAGATTCGAAGGATAGTGGCAAATAAAAAAAATTCTGAAGTTTTTTTTGATTCTGATAGGTATTACAAAGTTCAGTATTGCAAAATGAGCAGACGTTTCCTTCTTTCCTATTGTCGGCAATATAGTTTTTATGTGGTTAGATTAGACAAAGGCTGCAATAACTAAGATCCTTTACTTCCTTCATTTACACGAGTGAAGGACGGATATTTACATTGGAGCTTTTTCTTTCGGTCAGTCGGGTCAAATTCTGCTATTAACGTGAGGAAAGAAAATTGGTGGGGAACACAACCGCTGCTATCAAGTAGCTTCTTTGGAAAAAGGGCAAAAGAAAGTAATGGCATTTTACGAAGACGTGGGTGGTTATTTGCGAACAAATAAAGGTAAGAATGACTAACCTAGTTTCTTTAATAGGATGCTTGGAGTTCGTATAATTCCTGTTACTGAATGTTAAGGACAGATTAGTTTATTTAGCTGTAACCTTTTTGAATAGCAGTGTATTTAAAATGAATTAAATTTAAATTGAGGAAAAGAGCATCCAGTATATTATAATCTATGCATCTATAAATATAATAAAGTCATAAAATCGTAACGAGGTGAAACTGTAAATTGAATATTTAAAAATAAAAAAATTGATATGTGATCTAAGAGCGATATCGATGCCGAATACATGACTTTTAGAACTTTTGTTTGTTTTTCCGTTTGTATGTTTGTCTGCTTTTTATATCACTTGAAAACCGCTAAACAAATTTGACTGAAATTTTGCGAGATCTTTCATCTAGGGCATGGTCATAAACTGAGCTATATATCATCACGGTTTTTTCAATATAGGTATTATAGGAGAAGTAGAGCAAAATCTGTCTAAACTATTATCGATGACAACTTCATTACTACAAGGTAGATGTTTACAAAATTTTGTAGTTAAGCAGAACTCAGACATGGTCAAAATCCGAACTCTAACTTATCACGCTATACCTGTAAGGTAATAAGCAGTAAAATATAAAATCTCGAAACTACACAGAGTTACCCACGAATAAAATATAGTTGATTAGAGACACAAACATTTCATAAAACCGGGCGGAATTTGTTTGATGTTACATATTTCTCTATCTATTTCGAACGAATTGTCATAGTAAAACGAGTACACCCCATCACCTTATCCTGCCCGTCAAATAAAATGTGTTAGTATCGAGACTGCAGAAATAGATATATACCTTGAACTATTCCAAACTTAACGCGTACGAAGTCGCGGGCAACAGCTATTAGTAAATACAATGTATTGTATCGAAAATACCTCTGTTGTGGCGGTAGTGCAATCGATTGCAACGTGAAGGGGTGCGGGTTCAATTCTCGCTCAGTGCAAATAATTTAATGTGTGCGTTTGTGTGCGAGGTCTAGAGATCTTGTTCGAGGGGGTTATAAATTAACGTTTCTCAAAAAAAAAACATTAAATGAACAATGAAATTTTGCAAATAAGTATAAATGTATACTTAAAAAATTAGTACTTTGGAGGGTCTGGACCTTAGTGTTATTAATTAACGGGAACCTAGGTGTGGATCTAAGGGGGTCCTGAGATTTACACCTAGATTCCCGTTAATAAATAACACCCACAAAGTTGTGAAAGCGAAATCATGCTTACCGGTTATTTTATCGCCGTTGATGCAGTATTAACAAAAACACTCTTGATGTAAACAGTTGCAATGTATTAGAGCCTACTGCCTTATTCACTAGTGGACTATATAAAATTGGATGTGGAATCAGATTCTAAATTCCAAACGTTTTAAAGAAAATTAGCTTAAATAAACATAATTTGCATTCGTAATTAATTGAATGTATTTCTTGTTTATTTTACAGAGAGCTATACGATGTTACGCCATCAATATGTCAAATAAAAGACCATTTCGACGCACGCAATTTATCGGTAAATGAGGGCTGGACAGCTACCGACGTATTTGTGCGCAATTGTCATGCATGTGCAAGTGACATTTTGCATTGATAATATCATTCTGTTTGTTGCTTTGTTTGGACTGTGGCTCGATACTTGTTATTCATTTACGGTGTGCTACTGTGTGCGGTCCTTCACTACTGTAAACCCAACATGTTTTGGAAATATCCACAGCTCACTAACCACGTACTAACTCTCATTGCAGTGAAATAAACTTAGTCTATATCCAATGCTAGAGGACGGAAATTTGAAATGAAAGGGAAGATAGGATATGGGGCCCCACTTAGATTTTCGGGGCCCAAACCAACCTCACCTGCAAAGCGGTACGCCTTTGTGGTATAAGATTTTTTTTTTCACGTTGATCGACGTAATAACACTGAACAAGATAATCTAGCATAATATTTAATCTGTTAACCTTTGCGTCAGTTGGTATAATATCACATAACTGAGAACGACGAGGACACTATGCGGACAGTAATGTATGAAGCTATCTCACAACAAGTATCTTACACCGACGGAGAAAATATGTCACGCGAGCTGTACGGATTTATATATTAAACCTGCAGTAGTATCTTTGTCTTATTAGAATCTCCGTGACATACACGTAAGAACTTATTGTAAAGTTGATCCCAAACTTGCCATAGAAAAATTGCTCCCTTTTATGCTTTATAGGGGTCCGTTGACAAATGGCATAAAACGGAACCCTTACAGATTCGTCATGTCTGTCTGTCTATAGGTCCGTATGTCACAGCCACTTTTTTTCCAAAACTATAAGAACTATGCTGTTGAAACTTGGTGAGTAGATGTATTCTGTGAACCGAACAAAGATTTTCACACAAAAATATAAAAAAACACAGTTAATTTTGGGAGTTACTTAGAACTAAAACTCAAAAATATTTTTTTATCAAACCCATACATTTACGGATAGGTCTTCAAAAATGATATTGAGGTTTCTAATAATTTTTTTTTATCAAAGTGGTAAAATGTCCCCCCCCCCCTGTAACTTCTAAAATAAGAGAATGATGAAACTAAAAAAAATATATGATGTACATTATCATGTAAACTTCCACCGAAAATTGGTTTGAACGAGATTTAGTAAGTAGTTTTTTTACGTTATAAATCGTAAACCGCAATTTACCTTTCATTCAATCAACTCAAATATAAAAATTGAAAAAAAAAAACATTATTATGTTACTTGCTGTTACGGAACCCTTCATGGGCGAGTCGTCCGACTCGCACTTGGCCGCTTTTTGCTTCCTGCAATGATTGGTGTTAATAGTTTAGGACCTCTATGGCATGGTTGTAGGCTTTACAGCGTACCTACGTAACGTAGCAATCGTTCTACAGTGTAGAGCGTTCGATTGCTACGTCTCGGAGGCCGATTCCAGCTTAGTGTTAATATTAATATTATTGCATTAGTCTGGGATTACCTTTAATCTTGCTTGAATATGACATCGCATCTAAATTTAAAACTATAAACTAAAATATATGTCCATCCTAAAAAAGGGGAAGAAGTATGTACAAAGTAAAAGGTTGTCAAAGAATTCTTCCCCGTCGATGTCGACTGGTAACGTACACAAAAAGCAGGCGGCATTGCCAAATGGGACGGGTGTTTCTAAGTTTATATATATGTACAAAAGATAAAAGTATCTAAGCATTCTTATCCACACTCTAGAACTCATATTATAAGTTAGTTAAGCTATGCTTAGGTACTTTTGGTCAGGGGTGTGTGTTGGGTAACCTCCTCGAGTGTCGCTCCGATTCCGATCCCGCTGCAGTCCGGGGGGAACGGAATCGGAGCGGCCGGTACACCCTGGGCGGCGGTCAATGGCTTCCCCTTCACCCCTTCATAGGGTTGGCATTGATCGTCGGCCAATACCCAACGTGGCGGGAACACATCGCTCTCCGTACTCCTCTGCTTTCAGAGGAGACAGGATGAGCGATGCTGTTAGTGGTGAGATGGCCCAGGGTCAGCCGGGGTGCGAGGGATATGCTCTATGGGTAACCTTACACCCCGGCGTCTGAAGACCCGAGACGGCGTGCGGTTTTAGTCGGTGCAAGCCCGACATAACCGCCCCCGCTGACCGGCGGGGGGGTATCCGAAGGGATTTCCGCACTTTTGGTCTGAGCAAGGACTCAGGGCTGCACACGCTGGCGGACTGCCCGGCGTGAGAGGCGCCGAGGCGTGACCTCGTGGCAGCCATCGGGGTGGGAGTCCTCTCGCTCGGCAGCATGTTTTTTTTTTTTTGAATGGGAGTCCGCTAGAATATTATATTGTAGCGAGACCCTTCTTGTGTACCCGCACGTTAGGTTCGCGCGGTCCTTATTTACGGATTAAGTTTTTATTACGATTAAGTTAAGTGAAAATGAAGACTAATGTCTGAAGGTTTTATACTATATGTAGAGCTTTAATTTTTCAGAGTGAAATACGAACTTGAGAATTTTAAGTATCTGAATGTATTGACTGGACTGAACTTTAATGATAATCATATAAGTAGTGTTTAATTTTTTGAGCCATTTGGGCTATTCTATTGGGACAATTTTGTAGGATTCCAAATATATTTGTTGAAGTCGAAAGGGGGTTATTGCTTCGATTTGTGTCGAGTTGTGTAAGTTTGTGTTCCATGTATGCTTATTATTCTAACGATTTATTGAGCGGTTTATTGTATAATAAACTACAAAATGCCCGGTGTGTTAAAATCTACGTGTGTCTTAGTAATGTAGTGTAGCTGTAGATGTGTGGCATATAACTATTTATATATATCCTTTATTTAAGTTTAAATACATATCAATCATATTTTTAAATACATTCTATACATATAAAAAAACAAATATATTTAAAAATATAAAAAATAGTGGGCCACCGGCATCGGGAACAGGGACCAAGCTACCGGTGGTTAGGGCTCCAGAGAGAGGAATCTCCTCACAATACGTGCCGTGTCGAGGAGCACTGCCTTCTGCATCAAGCCCTTGACCCAACTGTCTAACGGGAGCCTCTGGAGATGTTGTTCGAGGCTCTTGGCAATCAGTCCGTGCACCGATACAACTATCGGAACAATAATCGCCGAATCCACACTCCACATGTCGACAACCTCGTGAGCCAAATCCAAATATTTTATTTGTTTTTCTTTTTCGGCTTTCACAAGATTCTCGTCATGAGGAATGGTTATATCGATAATTATTGCGCGGCGCTCTGATCGATCTATCAACACTATATCAGGTTTATTAGCTACAATAGTCCTGTCAGTGATGATAGATCGATCCCAGTACAACGTGATACGCCCATTTTCGAGAACTGCGTCGGGCACATACCTATAGTACGGTACCTCTGATTCCACAAGGTTGTACTTTAGAGCAAGCTGTTGATGAACAATCCTGGCTACTTGGTTATGTCTATGCAAATACTCGCCGTTGGCAAGACGAGAACAACCAGAGATTATATGTCTAAGGGATTCTCCGGGACGGTGGCACGCCCGACATATGTCACCCGTACCATCCCTTAGAATATACTTCCGATAGTTATTCGTCATCACAACTTCGTCCATAATTGCAATCACAAAACCTTCGGTTTCCCCAAATAGGTCACCGAATCGTAGCCAAGACACAGATGCTGGTAAGTCTATATCAGACCCATGAAGAGCCCGATAGAAACGTCCATGCAACTCCTTGCTCTTCCATACATCCATGCGGTCATTAATACTTAATACCACAGGTTTGCGCCAGTTCTCTTTAGCCAAAGCTAGCGGGGTAAATCCGTTATCCACCCTTACTACATCACGATGCATATCAGCTTCATTGTGTAGGAAGTATTCCCTGAGGTTGCACACCTCACGGTTATGGAGGGACTTGGCATTTAAAAAGCCACGTCCCCCGCATTTCCGTGGTATGTACAACCTCATCACAGATGAACGCGGATGATGCATTCGGTATGCAGTAAGAAGCGTACGGACTCTCCTATCCAGGGTGTCTAATTTCGTCTGAGTCCACCTGAGTATGCCGAATGAGTACATTAAAACCGGCATGACCCAACCGTTATAGGCGCGCACCTTATTACCGCCTGACAAACGACTTTTGAGGACTTTTTTCAAGCGGCCAAAGAAACGTTCCCGTAACGATTGCTTCATGCTAGCTTCTGTAATGCCTAACGCCTGCGACATACCCAGGTATTTATAGGTGTCGATTGCGATGAGAGACCTGAGTTTTGTGGAATCTGAGAGCTCAACCCCATCAGATTCCACAATCTCCCCTCTTTTTACATGCATGACCGCACATTTGTCCACACCAAATTCCATCCTGATAGATTTACTAAAGGTTTCGGTCATCTTTAGTAACGCTATCAGTTGGGAATTGTTGGGGGCAAATAATTTAAGATCATCCATGTAAAGGAGGTGGGATATAACCTGACCATCTCTCCGCAATCGACAGCCTAACCCTGAACTCTCCAGCATATAACTAAGAGGGTTCAGTGCCAGGCAAAACCATAATGGACTAAGACTATCACCCTGGAATATGCCCCGCTCTATCCTTATCAGCCCGCCATTCTCGCAGGTCCGTCGACACCCTGGATAGCAAAGGACCGTACTCCATTGCCCCATACATGCCTTCAGGAAGGTACATAGAGTTGTATCAATTTTATACAACTCAAGCACCCTCAAGAGCCACGTATGCGGCACGGAGTCATAGGCCTTTTTATAGTCTATCCAACATGTCGCCAGGTCCTTACGATTACGGCGTGCCTGTTGGCTAATGGCCATATCAATTATAAGGAGCTCTTTAGTGCCACGAGCCCCACTTCTACACCCATTCTGAGAGATAGACATGATAGAATTGTCGGTTAAGTGTGAAGATATTTTTACTCTCAGGATGGATGTAAGAAGCTTATAGACCGTAGGAAGACATGTGATCGGTCTATAATTTTTAGGGTCCGTAGCACTACCGGACTTGTAAAGAAGGTGGGTTACACCAGTGGTCATGAAATTGGGAATCAATCCTGATTCAATACATGATTGGAATTGAGATGCCAAACGACCGTGTGAGCTTTTCAGCCATTTTAACCAAAAATTTTGCAGTCCGTCTGGTCCCGCTGACTTCCAGTTAGGCAACAGACGGACTGCATCGGTTACATCCTCTTGCAGTATAGTAACTGGATCCATGATCTTAATAGGCTCACACGATCGCTCAACGTCCTGCATCCAATCACCCTCCGTATGACTGACGGGCATCGACCAGATATTACGACAGAATGTATTAGTAATATCATCATCTGGTCGACACACGTCAGCCCCAGTCGAATCAGGGCGCTCCCAATCTCTGTAGACCCACCTTTGGTCCCTTTGGAACGTGCGATTCTGAGAATATCGCTCCACTCTTTTTTTATACCGCCGAATCCGGTTTGCCCACGCACGGTTTTTATGCGTTGGCAAACGTGGTAGGCGAGGTCTATTAACAAAAGGCATGGAACGATATTCCCGCATAGCACATTCCATTATATATATTATTATTATATTTATTATTTTAGTATCGAAAATTGTGTTTTTAATGCTTGTACTGTGTAGTGATACTTTGTGTATTGTACTCGTATAGTATTTTTGTGTCTTAGTGTATTTATTTTTCTTTATTTATTGCCAAAAAAATTCTTTGAGTTAGGAATTACAAGTTTAGTTTTACGTGGTTTTAAATTGAATGATTTGTTTATTTCTGTTATATTATTTTTTCTGTTTGAAAGTTACAATGCATATTTTTTTAAAAACCATTATAGCATATCAATTTATATAGGGAAGCCTAAAGAGAATTTATAGAATTTGTTGGTGATTGAATTTTCTAATTAATTTGTTAACTTGTACTCCTATGGAGTGCGGCGCGATGGCTGGATCACTCTAGCAATAGGCTACAGCAGCTCGAGCCATCGCGTCCCACTTCCTCCTAATGGGGCAGTCGCTAGAGAACGCATTATGCTGTACGAGCGGCAGCATGATTGCGGCAATTGTGCGGAGTGCGAGCGCGTTGGCCGCCGTTACCTCCTTCTGCGAGCATGTAATGCTCGCGAAGGAGATGGCGGAGCGCACCCGGGAGAGATTTAGAACTCTTCCGGTCCGCCGAGCCCGCAACATGCTCGCCGCGCGTCGCAGGCGACTCAGGCGCCGGAGGTCGCTTAACGACCTCCGTCCTCCATGAGCGCAGGCCAGGGGGTGGCAGGTGAGGCCGCCTGTCACCACAGCAGAAGCAGGC
The DNA here is from genome assembly GCA_946251805.1 of Cybosia mesomella. Classification (NCBI taxonomy): domain Eukaryota; kingdom Metazoa; phylum Arthropoda; class Insecta; order Lepidoptera; family Erebidae; genus Cybosia; species Cybosia mesomella. Next base: position 12,264,958 of record OX276406.1, read on the forward strand.
CGGGACGGTGGGGCGACTAGCGCCCCTCCCCAAACCGGAGCAAGACGGGGACACCGTGGTTCCCAAACCCGAGGGGGCCATCTCGAAACCGGAGATGGCCCAGGGTTAGTCGGGGTGCGAGGGATATGCTCTTTGGGCAACCTTACATCCCGGCGTCTTAAGACCCGAGACGGCGTGCGGTTTTAGTCGGTTCAAGCCCGACATAAACAACCGCGCTGGCAGGCGGGAGGGTATCCGAGGGGATTTCCGCACGAAAAAAAAAGGTACATTTGGGTCTAAAATATAAATCAGCATTGTACATAATCGGATAGAGTCGACTTTTAACTGCTACACATCGCTTAGCCTTTAATTATTTGTTCAAAGTGTTTCAACAAAGCGCCCTTGAAGGGGTTTGAAGTATTTTTTTTTACGTGTGGAAATTGCCACTCTTCACCCCATCGATGCCAACGATGGGATGGGCGTGTCGGAATCGGACCGACTAAAACTAGACGATATCCTACCCAAGTGCCCATAGCCGAACACCCCGGGTAAGCCCTCAAAAGGATAAGTAGTAGCCAGGGTAAGTAATTTAAGTAAGTAAAGAAATAAAATTACTTACAAATCAAATTGTATAAGTAACTTTATTTCGAATACAATTTGATTTGAAACACTCACACAATTATTTTAAGGCTATTCAGTGACTTTGACTAGCTTCAATGAGTGTTAAAAGCAAATGGACTTTTAAATATCATAAGAAAATATGATGAATATTCTTATTTGTTATTTAAGTTTGTTCAAATATTAAAATCACAAACATCTTTCTTTAATGGAATTAAGTCGTTCCACAACTGAAAGCTGAGTATTTTAAAAAGTGGAGTAGACAAGCAGTGGTGTAGGTTACTGTACACTACATTTCTTAATAGATAGATACTATTCCGATCATATATGCAAAATGGAGGATGATAGGAGATTTCTGAGAGAGGTGAAATAGGTTGGTAATATATTTGTGATATCTCTGATGACGCAAGAATTGAGCGCGTGAGCATTTTGTTACGTTGCTAACATTATAAAAGAATTAGATCGGAAAAAGAGAACATCTAGGACGGGACTTGAACCAGCGACCAGTCCCTTACAGGGGGAATGCTCTGACCAACTGAGCCACCTAGACACGTCCCAGATATTCGTAATTCTCCGAGAATTTCGCGAGAATTTGTCGCGGGTTCAAGTCCCGTCCTAGATGTTCTCTTTTTCCGATCTAAATCTTTAGAAAAAAGTAAGCATACAAAATGCTTAAACATTTAATTGAATTATAAAAGAAGTTCATTGATTTGTTATAGCTCAAATAACTTAGTTTTTTGTTTGACAGCTTGCACACAGGAATTGACCACTGTGTCTTATCGAATTTATAATCTTATTGAACTACAGTATTACGGATCTGGCGAAGTACTTATCTTGAATACTGTAGTGTTCGGACCTCGTCCCACACACTACGGTTCGTTTCCTGGCCGTCATGTGTCAGAGTTTAAAAATAAATACTTTGTGTTTCAAATTAGCTTAGGGAAGAAAAAACAATTGCGGCGTGGTGCTGCTTTCGGCTGGGCGGCTGACAGCGGGCGACTAGACGCGCCGCCCGGGTTCGCCGGCCGAAGAGAAGATATTAGTGTAATAAATATTTAGGCTCAGTCCTTGAGCGGAGTTCGCGATTCCCTAGTTCGCAGTAAAATAAAAGTATACGCGTAAAAACCTCCCTAAACCCGATTTAGGAAGCTTTGATGATATTGTTACAACGATCGTCGATATCTCGGAAACTACTGATCGAATCTTCTAGAAATTAAAACGCATTGTTAATGTCGAAGTACTCTATCGATCCGTTTAGAAAAATCCAGAAAAGTCAATACAAAATCACACACCCTTTTTAATGCCTATACCTACTTTACCTACAAATAGCGATAACAAGGGCATTCACCTCTATCGTCGGCACGACTGTGTAGGTACTTATTTTCTCGAACGCCCCAGTAAATACCTACTATTCTCGAACGCTCTAGTATATTCTACCCCGCTTATTAAGAGCTATAAAAGGACGCCCGGCTATCGACACGAGTCAGTTAATTTTCGAAAGCGAAAGTGAACACATCTTACCGAAGTGAACCAAGAGAGTTATACCTGCGACTTAAGCAACGATTGTGGACTACTGTGAACTGCTGAGCGACTGGAACTGTTGAAGAGTACTGTGTGTGCTAGTTATTTAGTTGTCTAGTTTGTGGTGAGCGAATAAACCTCTTTGTTGTGTAAACGGCATTTAATTTGTACCCCGCGCACGTAACAACTGGTGTCAGAAGTGCGATGCCGTTATTACCACGTGAAGACGAAGGGCGTACTCCACGGACCAGACGTCAAGTGGAAATGGATGCTGCACGTCAACGGAGCCTTGAAGAGGAAGGGCGTCAGGCCGATCCTACTATCTCAGCGGTAACTACGAGAGCACCAGATGGAACCTCGTCAGATACCAACATGATGACGCTGTTGGCTTCTATGCAGCAGATGATGCAGGCCTCTATGCAAGAAATGCAGGCCAACCAAGAGGCTAGTCGACAGACAATGCAGGCCTCCATGCAAGAGATGATACAGGCCAACCAAGAGGCTAGCCGACAGATGATACAGGCCAACCAGGAAGCTGTCATGGGTAAAATCGATGCAGGCATCCATGCACTGGGAGATAAAGTGAAGAACCTCGAAGACGGCTTGCAAATGCTGAGTAAGGAAGTGGCTTCGAAGACTGGGACCATTGACGACTGCTTGCAAATGCTGAGTAAGGAAGTGGCTTCGAAGACTGGGACCATTGACGACTGCTTGCAAATGCTCAGTAAGGAAGTGGCTTTGAAGACTGGGACCATGGACGGCCGCTTACAAGAGCTCGAAAGAGAGATTGTCAGGCTAAAAACCTGCGGACCTGTTGTCGCGACCTCACCATCATCAGCGAAGTTCGACCTACCACACTTCGATGGAACCTCCTCGTGGACAGCCTTCAAGTATCAATTTGAGATATTGGTAAAAACTAAAGGCTGGAGCAACGAGGAGTCTTTTATGGCCTTGACACTTGCATTACGAGGAGATGCCTTAGTAATACTGGAAAACCTGCCACCTGAAGGAAGGACACTGGAGTCCCTGATGGAAGCATTAGACACACGCTACGGCGACAAGCACCTGGAGAATGTCTACCGAGCGCAGCTACGCGAGAGGAAACAAAAAGCTGGTGAAAGCCTCCAGGAATGGGCTGTAGAGGTTGAAAGGCTCGTTCGTCGGGCCTACTCATCGACACCCGTGATGATCGAGACCACTCTACTGGAGGCCTTCCTAAACGGTATACGGGACGCAGAAGTGAAAACTAGTGTACAGTTGCGTCACCACCAGACCTTAAAAGAAGCACTGGCTTATGCCCTTGAGGTGGAAACCGTACGGCAGAACGCCGGGATAAGTAAGGTCAAGGAGGTAGTTGCAGAGGCGAGGAAGCCGCGGTATGTCCCAACGTGTTATTCCTGTAGAAGAAGGGGCCATATCCAGTTAGAGTGCCCTTCGAGGAAACGGAGGAGGGTCACGGACTCATGGACCCAAGTGGAACATGGAGTCAGGGAGGTCAAGGAAGTATTTGCAGAGGAGAGGAAACCGTGGTATGTCCCAACGTGTCATTTCTGTAGAGGAAGGGGCCATATCCAGTTAGAGTGTCCTTCTAGGAAACGGAGAAGGGTCACGGACTCCTGGACCCAAGTGGATCAAGATGTTCCGTTAAAACTAAATGTCGCCAGGGCCGCAGGGCGTGCGCTGGCTGGTCGATATGAGGCCCCAACCATCACTACAACTCAAGTTGGCAATGCTGATGCTTTGTCACGAAGGCCGTGTGTCGAAGATCGCAAGCATTGTCGGAGGAACGAAGCCCGAGAAGAGATTAAAGTCACAAAGGTGAATGGACTTGACGACGAATGGAGTGGACGCAGTATGAAGAAGGCGCAAGAAGATGATGATGATCTACAACCTATACTGCACTGGAAACAACTTGGAAGCAAACCCCGATGGAGTGATGTATCTGCTTACAGTTCAACTACCAAAAGCTATTGGGCCCAGTGGGACAGCTTAGCACTGGTAGAGGATATCCTGTATAGGAAATGGGAGTCTAACGACGGTAAGGAAGTAACCATGCAAGTAGTGGTACCACGAAGCAAGGTGGCCCCACTCTTACGGCACATCCACGATGGTGTTTCTGGCGGGCATCTCGGAGTCAAGAAAACCCTGGTTAAAGTGCGACAGCGGTTTTACTGGCTTCGTTGTCGGGAAGATGTCGAGGATTGGTGCCGTAGATGCACTGCATGTGCTTCGGTTAAAGGACCGCCGACAAGAAGCAAAGGAAAATTGAAGCTGTACAACGTTGGAGCACCGTGGGAACGTATCGCCATTGATGTTGCTGGACCTTTTCCAACGACTGATGAGGGTAACAAATACATCGTAGTAGTGCAAGACTACTTCACTAAGTGGCCGGAAGTATTTGCGACACCCAACCAGGAAGCAGTCACTGTAGCCAAGAAACTGGTTCAGGAAGTAGTCAGTCGATACGGCGCACCTATGGAGATCCACTCCGACCAAGGACGGAACTTCGAGTCTGCTCTGTTTCAAGAAATGTGCAAACTCCTCGGTATAAACAAGACCCGTACGACTCCAGCGCACCCGCAGTCAGACGGAATGGTCGAGAGGTTTAACCAGACGTTGGAAAATCACTTGGCTAAAGTTGTCGACGAACACCAAAGAGATTGGGACCAGTACATCCCACTGTTCCTGATGTCCTATCGATCTGCGGTGCATGACAGTACGGGACACACCCCAGCTAAAGTAAATTTTGGTCGAGAGATAAGGCTACCAGTGGATGCAATAACCGGCACGCCACCCGAAAGTCCTAAGCCCGTAACGGATTACGTGAGTGAACTTCAAAACCGGCTGGTCGAGGTGCACAGAATGGTACGGGAAAACAATTTGAAGACAGGTATAAGGATGAAAACCCGGTACGATAGAAATGCAAACACCAACGGTTTTGAAGAAGGAACACTGGTATGGTTTCACAATCCGCTACGCAGAAAAGGAAAATCTCCAAAACTTCAAGCTCGCTGGGAAGGACCCTATACGGTTGTTACAAAAATCAATGACATCACCTACCGCATTAAGAAGGGGCTTAGGGGAAAACCAAAGGTAGTCCATGTGGATAGGTTGACGCGATATCATGGAACAAATGATGCTCGGGACGAGCATGATTAAGAGGGGGGTAATGTTACAACGATCGTCGATATCTCGGAAACTACTGATCGAATCTTCTAGAAATTAAAACGCATTGTTAATGTCGAAGTACTCTATCGATCCGTTTAGAAAAATCCAGAAAAGTCAATACAAAATCACACACCCTTTTTAATGCCTATACCTACTTTACCTACAAATAGCGATAACAAGGGCATTCACCTCTATCGTCGGCACGACTGTGTAGGTACTTATTTTCTCGAACGCCCCAGTAAATACCTACTATTCTCGAACGCTCTAGTATATTCTACCCCGCTTATTAAGAGCTATAAAAGGACGCCCGGCTATCGACACGAGTCAGTTAATTTTCGAAAGCGAAAGTGAACACATCTTACCGAAGTGAACCAAGAGAGTTATACCTGCGACTTAAGCAACGATTGTGGACTACTGTGAACTGCTGAGCGACTGGAACTGTTGAAGAGTACTGTGTGTGCTAGTTATTTAGTTGTCTAGTTTGTGGTGAGCGAATAAACCTCTTTGTTGTGTAAACGGCATTTAATTTGTACCCCGCGCACGTAACAATATAATAAATGCCCATTTAAACTTCTTCCTCAGTGTTTGTCTTATTATCTACACGAGGTATTGTGGCGTCCAAGCCCCGGACGCTACAACTGGTGGAGGCGCTGCGGTCCATACAGCTGGTGGTTGCTACAGCTACAATTGGTGTGGAGGAACGCCGGTTTCCATACAACTGGTAGAGGTGCTGGTTGCCACAGGAGCTAGTGGTTGCTACAGCTGGTGAAGCGCTAGTTTCCGCAGAAGTCGGAAACGCCAACATTCTGCAGTTGGCAGTGAATGGATCGATCCCATACCGTTTGAAGAAAGACGTCGTGCGACAATTGGAGCGACGCATTTATCAGTATCGTTGTCTATTTTGCTTTTATGTGCTTTTATGTGATATTATGTGCTCAACGAGAAGATGGCTATGATGGTGGCTTGTTCCAGAATGTTTCAAGAGCATTGATAGTTGCCTGCGGGTCAATAGGGCCAATAAGGACTATAAGTCTTAGTAGAATTATAATTCACGTAGTGAATAACGTGTTATCTTGAACCGACTAAAACCGCATTACGTACTAGCGTAACTAGTAACTAGTAGTATTTTATTATTAATATGTGTTCTCTGTTTATTTCATATTGCTGCGCTGCTGAAGATAAATAGATTTGTTTTGTTTTTTATGTTCGTGATGTTCTAGCGTAGGAGTTAGACAATTATTTTTGTACAATATTGAGAGTTGTGATCTATACTTTGTAAGAGAGTCAAATCGTTCTGGACATAAGCGCCGACGATGATTGAAAGTTAGTTTTCGATCAGATTTTTCTTTATAGAGTAAGTTCTTTCTCTTTAATGTTGTTTTAAAAAATAATTTAGTAATGTGTAGGCGACATAAATAATTTTATGTCATCTTTCTTTTTAGTTAGGTAGGTCTTAAAAGTACTGTGTTACTAAGTCCTTTCAGGGCAAACCTTAAAATGTATCGGCAAGTGATACAAATAACTTTTCTTTGATGAGGCTGATTGTGGTCAGGTTTCTTTTAACCTGGGTTTTTGCCTGGCCAAGAATGAAGCAATTTTTCTTTGTTCGTGTTTTTCAGTATTTATTACAGTTTAATTGCTATAATTTGAAATTCTACTATCGTTTACTAATTATTACAAAGATTGCTTCGTTATTCCCATTGTACTTACACCCCGGCGTCTGCAGACCCAAGACGGCGTGCGGTTTTAGTCGGTTCGAGCCCGACATAACCGCCCCCGCTGGCCGGCGGGGGGGTATCCGAGGGGATTTCCGCACGAAAAAAAAAAAAAAAAAAAAAAAAAAAAAGGGACAATTCGCATAATTTTTTTTTTGTGTCCCAGATTTAGAATGTCTAGGGAGTCAGGCTGTTACATGAGGCCTTGGGCGTAGCTGCTGTAGTGTTCGGACCTCGTCCCACACACTACGGTTCGTTTCCTGGCCGTCATGTGTCAGAGTTTAAAAATAAATACTTTGTGTTTCAAATTAGCTTAGGGAAGAAAAAACAATTGCGGCGTGGTGCTGCTTTCGGCTGGGCGGCTGACAGCGGGCGACTAGACGCGCCGCCCGGGTTCGCCGGCCGAAGAGAAGATATTAGTGCAATAAATATTTAGGCTCAGTCCTTGAGCGGAGTTCGCGATTCCCTAGTTCGCAGTAAAATAAAAGTATACGCGTAAAAACCTCCCTAAACCCGATTTAGGAAGCTTTGATGATATAATAAATGCCCATTTAAACTTCTTCCTCAGTGTTTGTCTTATTATCTACACGAGGTATTGTGGCGTCCAAGCCCCGGACGCTACAATACCTACAATTTAGTTTAAAATTTCTCGGAGAGTTAGTTTCTCATTCAACGAGACTTTATATTTAACTTTCATTCAGGTTTAAAGTCTACATAAAACTAACGTCTTTCACCAACCACTACTATATTCACTAGCTGAATGATATTTATAAAAGACTTCTTATATAATAAAGATTAATAAGGTTGTTGTATTGGACGTCGTCGTATAAATTGTCATCGTAATCAGATTGTATAGTGCTGAATGCCAGTCAGGTTGTCCTACGTGTAATGAATTAAACATAAAACGAGGAAATAAGGGTAGCTTATTTTACTACGCAATTTCTCATAGGGTGTAGACAATGATAGCATTCCTGAGTCACCCTCAAGATATCAACAAAATATTCATATTTCAATGAATAAATCGTATTTAAGTTTTGATCAGCTTTTTTATTATTAAAACTAGTGATTTGTTATTTAAGATAGTTCTTACCTTTGTGGCGTAGCAGTAGAGCGTTCGACTGCTAAGTCGTACTGTACACAACCCAATGCCTATTCCGCCGATGAGACTTTATCTGCTCAGAAACACCACTTCGCCGCAGGGGTGTGTACTTGGTGGTTCGCTGGTATGTAGACGGTCGCCGTGTTGCGCTGGTCTTCGGTGGAACACCTATTATGGGTAGCCTTAAAGAGTACTTGAATTTTCCAGAATGAAAGATATTTTAGGTAGATTTCGATGAAATCGATCTACCTATTGGTTTCTTGACTACTGTCGAATTTAAAAAAAAAATCTTCATAGGAGGTCTAGTTATGACCCCCTGAGTCCGAAATGACCACTGGTCAAAAAGTTTATATATATAATATATATTTATGTATGGTTCCACTTCCCAAAATTTGCGGCACTCTCACGGTCGCATTTTTGCCCCGATCGCTTTTAAACTGCGGTCAAAAATTGCTTGGGTGTAAACTTAGTTTAAGTTCGTGAACGGGTGGAATCCGGCCTAAGGGGACGGTAGGGCCTCACTTTTTGTGAAATCAGTTTTTCCTCAAAATTTCACGTTCCATGAAAGATATTCGAACCGTTCTAATTTTATCCCATAGTATACATGAATACCAACAACTTTTACTTATAAACCTATAAGATTAAAACTTTAACTAAAAGTGGAGGGGGGAAAAACCAAAATTTTTCGGGATAAAATCATAACTTCTAACCGGTGAACATTCTTGCAGTTGGAAACATTTTTAATCGATAGGCCATTTTTAAGTCTAAAATAAATGTCTGAAAAGTTTTTCGCTAGAAGTTACCGTTTTCGAGAAAAAAAAAATTAAACATGTTAAAAATGCGCTCGGCGTGGGTCATAGAAGAAGCATAGGTCATAGAGGATCAAAAAAAATATTTCTAACCGTGCTTCACGAAATCTACCTGTGCGTTCCCCCTGCGGGAACGGTTTTTTTTTCATGTATCTTCATTTATTCTTTGTGATGAGGAGAGAGCACTTCTCGCTTCGATTTCTAGTTGCCGACTGAGGTGTCGAAGTCAAGAGTAGCCTTCACTGCGTCCCCGCAGGGGGCGCGTGTATCGGATCCTGGGGTAATACCCTTTCCGAGGCTGCCTTCGCGGTGCCTGGACAGGCACCGGTCCTTGGATCGGGGGTTTTTAATCCCCTTCGGCTTGTGACGCCGGTAGGCCGCTAGACTTCACGCCGCCCGGCGGTCGACCCGAGCCGGGTGAGATCACTGGTTGCCCAGTGAAGGCCCAGCTCCGAGTGACCAGCGACGGGGCGGCGGCTTTCCTGCGACCTCCGGCGTCCGTGCGTCTTCAGTTTTAGTGGCGGTCGCCCTTGAAGCGATTCGCCACCAGGCTTATGGTCGCGATGATCGTTTCCATCAATGTTCTAGTGTCTTCATTGTCGATGGCATGCTTAGCTTCAGCGAGGAGTGCCTTCGCTTCCGCCAACTTGGCGGAGGGGCTCGTCGCTGGGGCACTTGCTGCCGCGGCCGTCTGGGTCTTCTTCTCCCTCTTTGAGGTGAGGTGTCGAATCAAAATTATAGCGGCTTTTATAGTCTTAATTCAATAATTAGATTTTTCTGATTGGCCGATCGAACTATCGCGGTTCGTTAACGACACCGCGGCTTAATTACTTTTCGCGGATGTACCTTAATGGTCGATCGGTCAGTTTACAAATATGCGTTTATTATCTATTTACAATGGTTTATATACTATATTATGTATTCCAATAGGGAGTAGAAATAAGATGAAACGAAATAAAATACAATTTACACTTATAGATACGTAAACAATGACAATTTCTTCGTCGCAAACTTATAACTATTATACACGATTGTTCCTTCAGTGTTTAATTATATAAATTAATTACTTGTTCTACTTGTTCTAATGTAACTTTTAGGCCTAGTCAGCAATCAAGGGTTACCCTCGATAACATTAGAGAGGTGATCACGCCGGCAATGATGGCCATAGTTAAAAATAAATTCTCAGAAGAGTTGAATACTATCAAACAACGGTTATCATCTTATCATGAATCTATATCATTCATGAACACCAAATTTGAAGAACTTAAAGCCAGTGTTGAGGAAAAATCGTCTGCTATATACAAACTACAGTCAGATAACGAAACTCTGCAATCAACGGTTAGAGACCTTTCATCTAGATTGACTATAGCTGAACAACATTTGCGCGAGAACAATTTTTAGATAAACGGTTTGCCAGAACATCGCGCAGAGAATCTGATTACTACTGTTTTGCAACTGACAAAAATAATAGGCTGTGTTATACCTGAACAGGACATCTATAAGGCAACAAGAGTCGCCAAATTAACCAAGGATAGTGAAAGACCTCGCATTACCGTGCGAGGTCTTTCACTATCCTTTATTCTATTTCCTTTATTAGCGTAGCTTGACTATTAAGTCAAGCTACGCTAATAAATTTTAATAAGAAGCACCCCAACGACAAGTTGAACTCTCATCAACTTGGACTGGGGGGTTCACGCGTGCCTGTATACGTAGCTGAGCATCTAACTCCGAGTAACAAAGCCCTGCATGCAGCCGCTCGAAACAAGGCAAAAGAAATGAACTACCGATTCCACTGGGTTCGCAACGGTCGTGTCTATGTACGTAAGGATGAATCGAGCCAGGCACTACTTATTCGCAGTATTGATAGCCTGAAGCTTATAGTTTAATTTAGTCCGTCTTAATCTCGGTGGTCTATTTTATGGTGTATTGTCACAACATTCAACAAATCAGAACTCGAAATATTCGACCAGAATGTGGGTGGACTCCGTACCAAAACTGTAAGCGTCTTGGAAAATATCCCCAAATCTAATTATAGCATCATTGTACTGACGGAAACGTGGCTAAAATCAAGAATCTATGACAGTGAGATTATAGATTCTAGATACATAGTATATCGCAGAGACCGTTCATCTGTTGAGAGTTCTAAGAAGGATGGTGGTGGTGTGATTATAGCAGTTTCCCGCGACATTCCCTCGGTCCGAATGGTCAACTGGAAGTGCAATTGCGAGAGTGTATGGATCACTATTCATTTAAACATGAACAGTAGCTTAAAAAAGATTGCCATTTGCGTCGCTTATCTACCGCCGCCAAACAACTTAGTTGCTCTCAATAGGTTGCTCGATAATGTGGATGGCGTGATGGATACAGTTGACGATGTGATCATACTCGGAGACCTTGCCCTCCATCAAATGGGCTATGAATAATGACTATTCCTACGCAGAGCCGATAGTCTACAATGCGGTTAGGCCATTCACTTATAGATTTTATGTCAATTAATAACCTTCGCCAATATAATGACTTTCACAATGTCGAATAGAGAATCTTGGATCTAATCTTAACTAATCTACCCCACGTAAGGGCGGAGGAACCGTTGCGTCTTGTGAGCAAGTTGGACAAAAGGCATCCCGGACTAGTGCTTATCATCTCATGCCAGGTCTACCAGAGTCAGCGGTTTCTAAGGCCGGCGAAAATTATTAAATTTAATTTCAATGCCAAATATGATGTCCTGTCTAGGGAGTTAAGTAGTATTGACTGGAATAGAAAATTCGAAACATGTGAAGACGTAAATGTAGCGGTTTCGCTTTTTTACGCGGTACTAATGAGTTTAGTAGAAAAATACGTTCCCAAACGGAATAGTGTCAAAACAAATTACCCATCGTGGTTCAGTCTTGCATTAATTAGGAGGCTAAAAGTAAAAGAAAAACCCAGACTTAGATATCGCCGGTATGGGAATCCTTTGGACTTACTAGCTTCTCATACATTGCGAGAACACTCCAATAAGCTATATCGTATCTGTCACTCACAATACATACTTAACACTGAACAAAACATCTCGACCAATCCAAGAGCATTCTGGAAATTCATAAAAGAAAAGAAAGGCAACTCGTCGGCAATTCTATCTCGCATGTATAGGGAGGACAGCCGACCCTGGGCCAGCAATCGCTAACTTACTTGCATCCCTATTTTCCTCTGTTTATGGCTTCGAAGATGGTAACTGACCCGACTTGACCATTCGTGAATTTAATTTAATTCTCCATAAGAGTTGTATTGCCATCATCGACGTGACGGAAGGAGAGGTTTTTAATAGAATAAAAAAAAAATATTTTCAAAAGTGCAGGCCTTGACGGTATACCTCCCATTTTCATCAAACGCTGCGGTAGGACACTGGGTCTACCACTTGAGCTATAATTTAACCGTTCTCTTAGAGAAGGATGCTTCCCAGATAAGTGGAAGAAAGCTAGAATAATACCACTATTCAAAAAGGGTGACCCCAACGACGCCAAAAACTACCGACCCATAGCCATCTTATCATGTTTCTCAAAACTTTTTAAATCAATCATCTATCCCGTCTTGACTGGTCATGTGGATGCGTTGCTGTTGCCTAGCCAACATGGTTTTCGTTCTGGTCGCTCGACTGTGACGAACTTATGTTCCTTCGTGGCCGATTTATCCGATCATCAAGATAAAGGATTGGAGGTCGACGCGATATACACAAACTTCGCCAGCGCGTTTGACAAAGTAAATCATAAAATTCTTATTAATAAACTAAATCATTTTGGTATAACGGGTTCCCTATAACACTGGTTTCAATCGTATCTAGCAAAAAGACTTCAAATAGTTACTGTAAATGGGCATAATTCTCACTCTTATTACGCAGTCTCTGGAGTACCCCAGGGGTCCCATCTAGCTCCAGTTCTGTTCTCAATTTTCATAAACGACATAACATCTGTCATAAAAAAATGTAATTGTCTTCTCTTCGCCGACGACTTAAAACTTTACAGGGCCGTCAACTCACAAAATGATATAGATCTTATACTAAATGATTTGGATAGAATACAAGATTGGTGCAACCTTAACCTAATGCAACTTAGTGTGGTCAAATGTTGCCACGTCAGATTTTCAACAAGGAAACATAAAATTGACTCCAAATATAGCATTGGCGCAGTTAAACTGCAGCGGGTCTGTGAAACCAAAGACCTTGGAGTAATTATTGATGGACAGCTTCACTTTACATCACACGTCAATGCGATTGCTGGGAAAGCTGCCCAAATGCTAGGGTTCTTGAAACGGAACACGAGGAGCTTTAGACAAGTTCATACAAAAATAACACTATTTAACGCCTTGGTTCGTAGTCAGTTAGAATATGGGTCCGTGATTTGGAATCCCCTTTATGCCGTACACGCGCAGCGAGTAGAAACCATACATTTACGCGCATTTACGCGACATTTGGCATTCATCTCGCGAGGTATTTCACACAGAACTAGCTACGTCGGCTAATCAGCGCCTAAAATATTTTAAATTGACATGCTTATCTAATCGAAGTAAGCTGCATGATATGACCTTTCTATATAAAGTTGTAAACAATAACGTTGATCTCAGTAACCTATCAAACCGCCTTTTGCTCACTGTTCCTCGGAATCCGCCACGCCACCATTAACTAGAACCTTCTGCCAACCTCTAATGAGAACCATTATAGGACTTAACTCACCACTGACACGTGCATGTCGTCAGTACAATGCGCTTAACAGTAAACTCGACCGGCTGGATATCTTCCACGACTCGTTTAATGGCTTCAGGAGAAGGATATCGAAATCGCTCACATAATCTTTGTCCCTGCTTTGTCTACTTTCCACTTGAATCTTAACTTTACCCTATTAATTAGCACTTAAATGTATGTAATATTATGGTGTGAACTGTACATGCCTCTAATTGGTCCACATATAAGAAATATATTCAATCTGTTTTATATTAAGACAATGTTGTATTTGGAGACTGTTGACTGACTAAAACCGCACGCCGCCTCGGGCCTACAGACGCATCCATTTAACATAATAGTGTTTTGTTGTGCATTTTTTTCTGAAATAGGAAAACTTTATCATAAGTGTATTCTAGCTATGATTTCCAGTAAAGTAGAGGTGTTATTAACCTAGCTCTTCAGGCACCAGCTTCAGCCAATATCCCGCTGTGCTTTAAAACTTTGTATTCTGAAAACATGTTTCAGATTTTAATTAATTCATAAGATGGAAATATAAAATGCCTATAGGTAGTAAACCTTTCGGTAAGGCCCATCATGGAGGATTGGCTAGAGAGGCGACACGGAAGCCTCGCGTACCGACTGACGCAGGTGATCTCCGGGAAGGGGTGCTTCGGGGACCACCTGCATCAGATCATGAAGGAGCCAACGCCTGAGTGTCATCACTGCGACGCGAGCGAGGACTCAGGGCTGCACACGCTGGCGGACTGCCCGGCGTGGGAGGCGCCGAGGCGTGACCTCGTGGCAGCCATCGGGGTGGGAGTCCTCTCGCTCGGCAGCATGATTGCGGCAATGGTGTGGAGACTAACCCCTGAGTCGGTCCGCCACCTCCTTCTGCGAGCATGCAATGCTCGCGAAGGAGATGGCGCGCCCGGGAGAGATTTAGGACTCTCCCGGCCCGCCGAGCCCGCAACTTGCTCGCCGCGCGTCGCAGGCAATTCAGGCGCCGGAGGTCGCTTAACGACCTCCGTCCTCCATGAGCGCAGGCCTGGGGGTGGCGGGTCAGGCCGCCTGTCACCCCAGCAGACGCTGGCCGGGACGGTGGGGCGACTAACGCCCCTCCACCAAATCGGGGCAAGACGGGGACACCGTGGTTCCCAAACCCGAGGGGGCTATCTCCAAACCGGAGATGGCCCAGGGTTAGTCAGGGTGCTCTATGGGCAACCTTACACCCCGGTGTCTTAAGACCCGAGACGGCGTGCGGTGTTAGGCAGGTCAAGCCCGATATAACTGCCCCCGCTGGCCGGCAGGGGGGTATTCGAAAGGATTTCCGCACGAAAAAAAAAGGTATGCACATAGCGACTTCTGTTCTTTCTACGGCTAACATCACGTTTTAAATCGTCATACAAATCGAATATATCAAGCACATCATCTCGCAACCTAGACGCAATATCCAATGGTTCATATACGTAAAATAAGGATTAACCTTAGCTTTCCTGTATACAACGCATGTTATCCACAAATGCCTTTCAGATAGACTTAACTCAGTGAAATATGTTTATAAGCGTTTCGCACCTCACTAAAACATAATTAAATGTGATCTATTCCAATCGAATACCACATTCTTAATACCTCTGGTATTTCTTTTTTTCATATTCATTTTGTCTTCCAAACGGATACTACTACTTTTGAAACAAATATCAAACCAAGAATTCAACTTACACCCCGGCCTCTGTAGACCCGCGACGGCGTGCGGTTTTAGTCGGTTCAAGCTCGACATCACCGCCACTGCTGACCGGCGGAGGGTATCCGAAGGGATTTCCGCACAAAAAAAAAAGGTACCGTCAGTAAAATAAATTTAGGCTAATGGTTGAGGGGCTCGTGGCTAAGTGGTAACCAAGTAGCACATTAAAAGGTTAAGCAATCCTATCCAGGTCAGTTTTAAGATGGCTGAGCATTCTTAACATTACAAGGTTAACCAATACCAACCAGGTCATTCTTAGGATGCGTGACCATTTTTAACATTTCAAGGTTAAATATCCACCTTGTTTATTTATATCGTTAAATGTGAGGCACGCGTTTTCAAGCCTATAAAACCTTCAGCTATTATAGTGATCCCCAAACCCTGGGTCAGTCGGGGTCGGATCTTAATGCGGTTCACAGAATATATCTACTTACCAAGTTTCAACAGCATTGTTCTTATAGTTTCGAAAAAAGTGGCTGTGACATACGGACGGATGCAACGTAATGTGCACTAGTCCATCATTGTTCATTATGTATTTTTACGTCACTGAACGCACTGAGAAAAATATAAACATTCGTAGGATATATTTATAGTAAATGTGACTAATATTCTGTCTCTGCAAGAAAGTATCAGTAAAGTCAGCTACCCGTTTAACGATAATAAAGTACAGCTTCATAGCGTACTTTATAATCTCGTTGAAACTCACATCTTGTGCACAGTATAGCAACTCAGTGCACGTGAGAACATTCGTACTTTCTATATAATTTTGACTGTAGACTTGTTTGAGATGGATTTGTATAATTTATTATCGAGTAACAGTTTTATTCGGTAATAGGTATATTTTTTTCAAGTTTGTTTTTATAAATATGGCATACTGTACATAAGCTATATGTACAGTGGTTTACTTACTCTATTTCATTTAAATTAAATTAAATTAAAAATGAAATAGTGTACATATTTTATTCTATTTCGATACGTGTCATCTTCGACGTCTTTGGCTATAAGCGTGTAGCATTGATATTATGATTATATATTTTTTTAAATATCATGTTATAGTTTAATAAAATTAACATTCAAATTTAAGTGAAAATCAACAGAAACGTTAACTACAATCTCTATCTCAGAAGTGTCATTACTAGTTCCAAGTACATTTAATTATCAACTTTAAGCCATATTGTCCCTACGCTCCATTTAACACACACACATATTTTACTGCAAGTTTATTATTCTACTACACACAAAATTGGCTTAAATTTTGAGTTTCATGCCTTTTAATTTAAAAGTTCATCACATTCCATATAACGAACTTCCATACAATCGTTTATTCTTTATTTGACCCTTTAGGGGTGAAATTTAAAAGAAACACCGATACACGTTTTCTAACCAGAAGCAGCTATATGAAATTTTGTGCTACTTACTTTGAAAATGACGGACTTTCTATATAACCGTTCATTGCCTATTTTAAATTTGGAAAATTGCTGTTGCTTTAGTTCTAACCAGTAGGAGGTATATGAAATTTTGTGCATCTAAGTTTGAAAATGACGGACTTTCATACTATGTTTACCATGTTTACCACCATCGCAGTATAATTTCCAAAAATCTTTCCTTACTGGATTAATTATATGTGTTAGTCACACAGTTTTTTGTATTTGGAAATAAGAAAAGCATTTTATGTCATTGATAGGGTTGTTCAAGCGTTGTGTTTGTGAGTTCCCCTCTTACCTTGTTGCCCTGTTGCGCCTCCACGTCCAACAAGTTGCTAATCAATATGCCGTGTTGAGTGTCGTTTTGTTACTCCTCACAGCATAAGTTACGTTATCTTATAAAGTACCTAATCCTGTAAGCGTAACATTATATAGTAAGAAAAGCAACGTCCAATATATGAGTATACTAACATTGCCACGCGGGTTCACCCGCGTAAGTCTTGATCCCGTGGGAATATCGGAATAAAAAGTAGCCTATGTTACTCAGGGATAATGTAGCGTTCTAATGAAAGAATTTTTGAAATCGCTCCAGTACTTTTTGAGCCA
This sequence comes from Cybosia mesomella, assembly GCA_946251805.1. Classification (NCBI taxonomy): domain Eukaryota; kingdom Metazoa; phylum Arthropoda; class Insecta; order Lepidoptera; family Erebidae; genus Cybosia; species Cybosia mesomella. The sequence goes on from OX276406.1 coordinate 12,282,334, forward strand.
ATTCGTTACAAACATACTTAGATACAAATCTTTCTTCTTTATATATATACATATATATACATCTTTATTTAGATATAGTGTATGTTGCTTGTTTATACAAATAAATTAAGACTGAAGAATAATTATGCCTGCTTGTAATATTTAATTATAATAACAGCTGTTTAGTAAACACATTTAAGTGTTTATAGGGTATATATACTAAAAATAAAACGTATTGTTAATATTTCTTTTCTCTGTTATTCTTTCCTTCTTTCTGTTTTACTTGGCTAATTTTTGAAACGGCTGTTTCAACTTTGACAGTATTCCACTGACAGATAGCTGATGTTATAAGACCTAGCTTGGGCTTAGCAGCACTAGGAACGAAGTCGGAAAATGTACAGTCAACGAAAAAAGTTGATGCACACTAAAATATTTCAATCAATCAATTAGCCTATTGCAGTCCACTGCTGGACATAGGCCTCTCCCATTGTACGCCATAGCATCCGATCCTCCGCCTTGCGCATCCAGTCTATTCCAGCTACCTTTTTTAGGTCGTCCGTCCATATTGCTGGGGGAATTCCTACCTTCCGTTTACCGATTCGTGGTCTCCACTTTAGGACTCGTTTGCTCCATCGGCCATCGGTCCTTCGGCAGATATGGCCAGCCCATTGCTACTTCAGCTTGTTTATTCTTCGACCTATGTCAGTGACTTTAGTTCTTTTTCGGATGTCCTCATTTCGAATTTTAACCTTCAAAGAAACCCCAAGCACAGCTCGTTTCATAGCCCTCTGCGCGAATTTTAAGTCGTGGACTAGCCTCACTGTCAATGTCCACGTTTCGGCAACGTAAGTCATGACAGGTAGGACGCACTAAAATATTTACCAACCTTTTTTTCCACCAATAATTAACGTATAATTAGTTTTATATTCCCCAGAAAACAAAGTTAATATATATCATGTTTTGTTTAATTTTTTATGAAAGGTTTAAGAGCTAAGGTGATCAATAAATTAGAATTGGTAAGCTACTATTGATGTTGAGTGTACCTGTCTATTAGGTGGCTATGGGCTCGTTACCAAGTAAGTATAAGCAAACAGACTGGTGAAATATAAGTCTACGATATATAACATACATTAAATTGCTTACCCCTTGTTTACAAGTTTAAAAATTGAAAGGAGTGAATTTATCACAAACGAATCGTTTATTCATTCAATAGAATGCTACAATAAAAGACTCGTTTAGAATAAATTTATTCTACAGATAATATTGCCGTACAGCTGCTGAATCTTTATCCCCGTGGGGATTTAAGAGATAAGGCGAGACACTGAAACAGCTGTTAACAGATTATAAAATTTTAAGCAAGGAATATCATTACTGAAAGTTTTAATACTTGTCCGAGTCGAAGGCTTTTGAAATACATGTTCGCAGGTTTTTACGATTTTGTTATTACTGTTGAGATAAAATACTTAATACCGACGTAAAGTGTCTCGCTAAAGATCTCACAACTTATATTGTGAATATTTTATTTCAGTTTTATCCTAATTCTAATACAAAAGATACAATAAAAATTCGCCGCGTTGCACTGGTGTTTCTCAAAATATATTTTCGCTTACTAAAGATTGTCCGGTCTTGGCGATAACACCACCCTTAAGATAATTGCTAAAATACTAGCTAATTAGTTCTCATATATTTATATCAGAAAAAAAAAAACACATCCGCCAGGAGTCCCTTACAGGGGCAATACTCTGACCAACTGAGCTACCTGGACACGTCCTAGATATTTGAAATTCACCTACCGGTTTTGTGTGACGTCATGGGTCATCATTTGTAGTTTCTATACCAACGAGGAATTTAAATATGAAATAAAAATAAAAATCGCATATGCCATTTCAATAGCTTAATTAATTGTGTAGTGTCACTATGAGTAGCGACACTACATAATTAATGTCGACCTCTGTGGCGTTGCGGTAGTGCGTTCGACTGCTAAGCGAGAGGTCGCGGGTTCGATTCCCGCTCAATGTATATCCCCATTCTAGAACCCATATGAGAAGCTCTGCTTAGTATGGGTCTAGATGGCGTCTTTGTCCTACAATATTTATATATTTATAGTTAAACTCGATGCCACCAGCAGAATGGTGGCATCGATATTCTTTCGTATTTTTTTTTCTGATGCTTTGTTCCGTGAAAGGGCCAACCGTATCGCCTCTCCTTGCAGTTCTAGATATAACAAGAATGCTGGATAGTAAATATAACGTTATAATAGTTACAATATCAAATTTTGTAACACAAAACACCCATTAGACGCCGACTATTGGTTATTTTAGTTTACAAATTACTTATCTACGTAGTAATTACCGTTCATACGATGCCATTCCCAGCGGTCCTAGCTAGCGCGGGTAACTAATGTTAGTAGCTTCAGGTTGCCCATACAAATTGACTGACCTTTCTCTCTATGAAAGATTCACTCTATTCTTAATCTCACGTGATTCCAGGATAATATCTATTCGATCGCTCATAAAGCATACGTATATATATATATAAGTATATAAAAGTAACAAGCTCTAATTTGATCTTTCTAGAAACACTTTCCAGTACCTCTACTTTGTTACGACTTATTCCAATTTATAATTATATGAAAGCGACGGGCAATATGTACATACTTTAATTTATAATCATTTTATCAAATTAAATAAAAGTACATTAAAATCCACTTTCAATTATTTTTTCAAATTTTTATTCGTTTAAATAAAACTATTGTAATCCATTATATTCTTAATTATAATCTGCATGCATCTTGATCTGATCTAATTTTATATATTAATTTTTAAATATTAATCATTCTTTAAAAATTTTTTTTTAACAACGATATACAAAATCCTAAATTAAGTAAATTTATTCGTGGATTATCAATTATTAAACAGATTCCTCTAAATGAACTAAAATACCGCCAAATTATTTAAGTTTCAATAAATAATTACCTACTATTTTAGTATTTTTAATAATAGGTAATCCTCCCAATGATAGAAAATTTATAAATAAATTAATTTTAATTCGTAAATTAATATTATTAATAAATAATTGATTAATATGAAATATATTTATAATATAAAATATAAAAATTAATTATAAAAGAATAAATACATAAGTAAAATAATCATAAATTTTCTGCAATTTCTGCAAATATCTGCAATAATATTCATTCTAAATTATTAATTGAAGAAAAAGCTATTAATTTACGTAATGAAGTTTGATTCAATCCTCCTAATGCTCCAACAATAACATTAAGAGTAATATTAATTAAAATATATTATAATAATGTTGTGCTGCTATTATACTGTTGGCTGTTCTATGAAAGGTCCAACGGTATTTCAATCGTCCTTTCTACCTAAAACAGATATTCACTAAGATGGCTAACAAACAAACTATTTTATCATATTTTCGTTACAGTATCACTAACAACGGCATTACAGAAACAAAGCTTTCAACATATCAATTAAAACATATCATCGACTTTCCTTTCGCATTTTTCTGTACATTAATGAACTGCTGTTCTCAGCATCTGATAGACTTATATTTTTATTAAGATTCCTTCTTATCACATTATTATTCATACTGTGTGCTATAATATGTCCTATGTTTTGTCCGTTCTTACTTATTTACACTTTCAGTATTATAAGATCTTGGTATCAGTACATTCGAGATTTCGGTTGATTGAGATATTTTAAGGAATGTTCGAAAGTTCAGCGAGCTTTTGTTACGAGTATTAATCTAGTCATTACTATAACAAATCATGTTATTTTGTGCCGGATAATAAGTTATTTAAAGCGCAGAACCTCTAGAATTCAAGGAATATAACAAAGCGGTTACGGATTACCTAGTAGAAAAATCATTATCTAAACATATATTGCATGACCTAACCCTAGCTAAAGCTAAACCTTTACCTGAATCGTTCGACCGTAAGACGATTACTGAAGATGTAGTTAGAGGCATTTTCAAAGGAAAATATAAAACACTCAATTTGATTTCTCATACCCAGCTCTGCACAAGGATTACACTTCTATTGTTTGCGGATCTTCGGTCTGTATTTTCTGTTAAGTGAACGTATACCTATTGTTATAAGAAAATATAGACCCAAAGAGGTCGTCAGCAGATGTGAGTGTAATCATCTAAGTGCATTTACAAGCGAACTTCGCTTTATTATATCTTATATTATGCCTGAAAATTGCATGATACCGGAAAATACCTGCATAATTAGGAGTACCCACGGATGTATTTTCTAATATGATTAAAAAATTAATACGTATTGAAGCGAATCATACTGTTTGGATGTTACGTAAAATAAATACTTACAGTTATCTGAGTAATATGATAAAATAGATGTTGAAATATGATTTAATGTGAATCATCATCATCATCATCATCAACCTATGCTAGTCCACTGCTGGACATACGTCTCCTCTAATGAGCGCCATATCGCCCTGTCTTCAGCTTGCCGCATCCAGCATCTGCCCGCAGTATTTCGCAGATCGTCATTCCACCTGGCCGGAGGGCATCCTACACCACGTTTGCCGAGTCGCGGTCTCCACTCAAGAACACGTTTAATATCTTTTATACCATACCTACTCTAAAAAGCTTATTTTATTCACGCAAAACAGTGAATAAAAAGGCCTTTTATTCACTGTTTTGTTTATTCACTATTTTGGTGTTTGAATTTGGAACACAATAATATATCCGGTCTCTATTTCAATGCTTACACAAACTCCATGCGCTAAGATTCGAAATTCAAAACTCTTTGGTGCAAATAAATTCTCGAGATTTGATTGGTCGATATTTGCGACAAGGAGTTTGGCATTAGATTAATAAATATTGTTTCAGAAGTTGACCACTCTAATGATAATAATAAGAAAATTACGCTTAATTTCAGTCATTGCTCTAATTTTAATGTCCATTTCAATTAATGTAACAATTCTTATTTCTTGATTAAATTTCTATTTTCGCTTAAATTATGTCTTTTCTCGTAGTCATGGTATAAAGTATACCTTCTCTTGCTCGTGACTCATCTACGGCCCTCTCTTTAAATCCGTCCTTCATTCACTAGTTGCATAATATACTATTTCACTTCAGTAGCTCAAACATGTAGGTTTTGCTGCCTCAAATCAGTGAGCAAAATCGCATTTTGCTCACTGAGTGAGACCAAGTAATTTTTTGATTTTTGTTTTCAGAAAGCCGCGAATATCTTATTCAGCCTTGGGTTAGTCATACAATTCGAAACATTCACACTCTATCTCTTTCGCGCCATTAGAAAGAGACAAAGACCAGCCCTTTCGAAGTTCCGATTTTGAATTCGACCTCAAAGACATATACGTTCGGAATTTCGTAATAGCTAAAGCAATTTTGCAAAAAGATAACTATGTATTTTAATGTAATATAAGGACATTTTAACTTATTGTTGTATTTAAACGAAAATAAGTATTTACTGCAAATAAAACTGATATTTAACCTTTAAATATTTATTTCTAGTTTCAATAATGTTACGTAATATATTTTGAATAATAAAATATCATGGGTGCTATTTCCGAACACGCCTTAATTTAAATAAAAGAGAGTTGAATAAGTTAAAAAATATTAAAATAATCGTAAAATATGAGTGAAACTAGCGACGAGAACAGTATTTTAACACCGGAGGAGTTAAAACAACAAGTTATTAATGCAGAATTAAGTTTCCTACCTGAGAAGTCTCGCGAGAAATATCTGAAAGCATACCATGTCTTCAACGATTGGAGACTTACAAAGGGCACAAACAGTTTTTCAGAGACGGTGTTGCTATCTTATTTTTTAGATTTAGCACAGACGAGGCAATCATCTACAATGTGGAGTATTTACTCAATGTTGAAAGCTACTTTAAAAACAAATACTTTAAAATTACGTGCATATTGAAACATACGCAAAACTCGTATCTTTTCTAAAAAGAATGTCAGTTGGGCATAGTAACTAAAAAGTCCAAAATTTTCACGGCCCTTAAAAAAGAAAAAAATCTTAATGAAGCTCCGGACTGCAATTTTCTTGCCGCTAAAGTAAGTGGTATCTATGAATCTATGTTGTTAGCTATTAAAATTTGTGCATACTTACTTACTGCCTACTACTAATTTTTAGAGGCGCAATGAATCCTAGTCTGGCTTAGCAATACTATTAAAATATTTATTACGATATGTAAAAGATGCTGTAAATGTTAAATTATGCATATTAATTATGTAATATTTTCATTACAAGTTATACCGATCATAGGAATTAGTGAAGCGTGTCGCAATAACGAGCTATTTAATATCGAAAAGCATTCAGATAAATTACTGTTAGTAAAATTGAAAAATACGAAGAAGAACCTTGACAGGTGTTTTGTCCCACGCGAAGAATATGTAACTATTGTAGAATAATACCAAAATTTACATCCAGCCAATATAAAAACCGACCGATTTTTCATACAATACCATACTAATAAATGCTCATGACAGCCTATGGGAGTAAACAAAATAGATAGCACCCACGAGAAATTACCACTTTATTAAAACTGGAAGAGCCTCAGCTATACACGGGTCACTGCTTTCGGAGAACTTCGGCAACGCTCTTAACTGATTCCGGTGCCGATCTCACTACTAACTTGACCCGTTCGACTCGGTGCAAAGACGGGCGCTGAGGATCGTCGACAATCCCATACTTACAGGCAGTGTAGAACCTCTTAACCTTAGGAGAGATTTCGCCTCCCTGTGCGTTTTCTACCGCCTTTATAATGGAGTGTGTTCAGAAGAATTACATGATATGATGCCCACGGCCACATTCTATCATCGCACCGCTCACCACAGACAGGGAATTCCTCCTCGCACGTTGCGACCGGAAACGGTGCGTACAGTTAGGTATGAAAGGCACTTTATTCCGCGCACCCTCAGGCTGTGGAATGATCTCCCTGCTGTGGTTTTCCCAAGCGACTACAATATGGGGTCTTTCAAGAACTTTATTATAGAATTAGAAGGTTTTTACAGGGTCGGCAGCGCGAGTGTGACGCCCCTGGTGTTGCGCACGTCCATGGGCCACGGTAACCGCTGCCCATCAGGTGGGCCGTGAGTTTGTCTGTCACCTGAGTGGTATAAAAAATTAAAAAAAAACTACTACTTTAAAACGTCACGGCGGGAAGTCCAATACGGTTGCAGAAGGCTATATTGAAGACTCAGTAGAAAATAAGCCGAAAATCTGTAAGCGTATAGTGGAAACAATAAGTCTGAATTCGAATTCGGCACTTCCAACGACGCACAGTGTACCAACGTTCACACAATAAAAAGTTATTTCAATCTATTCCTGTTTATTATTTTATCTCCTAAAGTGTTATCGGTGCTGAAGTGAAAAGTTATGTGTACACGAGAGCAAAGTTTTTGCATATCGTGCCTTTGAATCCCTCGCCACACTCAGGATTCAAAATCAGCACTCGCAGCAAAAAACGATTTTGCTCTCTTGTTGCACAAATAACTATTATCTGTTTAGAAACTAAGGGTGTGAGTTGGTGTAGAAAGCAAAAGAAACGTGTGTTACTACAATATAACATCTCTGAAGAAATAAATCCGAACACTGACTTTAGATCACATGGTTACACGAAACTCTGATTTAGTTACATAGAGTTTCTAGCAGTGATAGACGGTAGGTTACTTTGAATTAAAGATAAGCACTTGTGGCCATAATACTATATCGAGCAAATTTTGAAAACTTAGACGTGATTTCTCCAGACGTGTAAAGCCATGGTCTCGACAGTGTGAAAAGATTAAAACGCAATGTATGAATACGTTGACGGATGGAGACAAGGGAAGTAATGTCCAAGCTTCAAATCTGAAATGTTTCTCCACCTATATAGAAAATAAGCACCATAATCCCTAAAGGAATTAGGTTATTGAATATTGTACGCCCTTCAAATTTAAACCTCAATGATTATTATTTTGTCTAGTCGAACGACTCCTAAATTTAGTAACAGCAAAAACTAGTAGGAGTTGAGCGTTCGGATAATTATTTCATAAATAAACCTAATGCCTTCCCTATTTATTCCCTTTTTCAATAGGAATACAGGCACAAGGTTTGTTCAAAATGAAGTACTCACACGTCGCAAGCAGACGCCGAATAAATATCTCCCACGAACGAAGATTTTTTTTTATTTATTTAAGTCGTACATTTAGCATTACGGTTATAGCAGCAGTTACTCTCAGAACATTGAGATAGAGCATTATTTGTATTTTCTCTTACTGTATGTAAAACTTCAAGAAAATGGATTCAGTTTGTGATCTTTTCTGCTAAGAGCTCTAAATGGCGATTACATTATTAACATTCACGAAGAATAGAAATTCGTTATTTTCTGAACACATTCATTCTTGTTACTTTTTATTTTTTGATACTTTATTTACTGTTCAACAAAGTGGTAACATGGATGTAATTAAAATAATTTCGATTCATGGAAGAAATAAATGAAATACCACAGTTTTTCGCCAATTTGGCGTTACATCATTTTATTTCATTGATCTTGCATATTGTTGAAATTATATCCTACTACAATAAGTGTATATTGGCATATGTTATATTATTAAACATTTATAAATATGAGGTGTAGCTTATTTTTAAATAGTCTGAATATTGAATACACTTACTTCTTAAAACTTATCACCTATGAGCAATAAATTGTTGTTTTAATAAATATTTATATCTACATATAGGTTTTTGACATTTGAAGATCTGAAAATTTTACAAGACAATAATATTGATAAATGATATGATGCCTTTTAATATATTTTAAGATTTTTTTTGAGTTTCATTCAAATGTATTACTTATTTCAAACGGTGTGATCGAGTAATTAAATTTCTATGCAATATTTGGAATGTAGTGTAAATTGGAGTTACAAAAATATGACTAAATTCATTTTTATAATTAGATATTTGAAATTACACGATAGTTAATTCAAATAGACCGTTTTCACAATTTCTTATTCTAAATTTATCATTCACTAAGTACGATACTGTACCATGTGGGAATAAAATGAGATTACAAAGAATCCGTTGCCGGAACAGTTCGTGCCGCATTCATCCCTGTGGGATATAATACGTCTGATTTAAATAAATAGTGAGGTCGCGTTGGTAGTCGTTATACTCATCCATTGTGTGTTGGCCGGGTTGTCGGGGTTAATTAGTAAGCGGGTGCCATTGTTTCACTTGTTCCATAGGCGCGGCGAGGGCCGAGTTCCAGTGTTGTAAGGCGCGTCCTCTGGCAAACATATATGATCCTAGCACGAACTTGCCAAGTAGTCGATCTGAAGCAGAAACAATCTCTTTTTTATAGTGTTTGATAAGGCGTCATTGTTCCATTTCTGTTAGACATAACGGGTCTTTGTGTGGTTTGGCCAATGGACTATTATTGCTCTAAAGCTGCCTCGGTGACTTGATTTGTCTTATATTAGCAGTATAACATATATGGTTTGAAAGTATTATGCCGTGTATATACTAAGTAAATGAAGGCAGACGGTGCTTAAGGATCGCATCAACCGAACCAAACTAACCAAATCGACGATTTAAATAAACCTTTTTTCGCATTCAATCCTCACCTTTAGCATAAACCGAGTGTGGTTGCAACGCCTGTATGGTGACACTCGTGGTATGCAGTTCATCAGCCCTTAGCCTGAAGTGGAAACACTCGGAGACGAAGGCCGAACCATCGTCTCCCACGTCTACGGCGGCAGTGCGACGTGCTCGTACTCCGCGGCATGCTCGCTCTTGTGTCACTCGTACCACCATTTCTCTCTTGCTTGATGATGGGTCCAACTGTGAAACAAAAATCTGGTTGTTTATTTTTTCCAGTCAAAATAGACTTCACAACCAAAAAAAAACACAAGTCTTAAGTCTATTGCAGTCTCTTTTTTTTTTTTTACTAAAAATTTGAGTGCGTTTGACTGCATCTCACCTGATGGTAAGTGACGATGCAGTCGAGGATGGTACACGCAAACTCAAATAATGCCTATTCACTCTCGCCTTGAAGGTCCCCAAATTATAAGAATCGGGGAACACAGACGCAGGCAAAGAGTTCCACTCCTTCGCTGTCCGCATAATAAATGAGGAAGCGTTGCGCTTGGTGCGGATTGGTGGAATATCAACAACGAAGGGATGAAAACGTTGCCCGCGTCTAGTTGTCCGATGGTGAAATGGAGCTGGGGGAATGAGGTCATGCAGTTCTTGAGCACATTCTCCGAAATGAATCCGATAGAACACCGATATGCAGGCGACTTTGCGGCGATGTTCAAGGCTTTGGAGCTTGTTGCTAACTAGCTCGTCGTCGCCAATGAGTCTCCTGGCGCGTCGATCGATGGTGTCCAAAGTATCCAGCTGATAGCGGGCTGATCCATCCCATAGGTGTGAACAGTACTCCATACAAGATCGGACCTGTGCTTGATATAAAATAAGAAGCTGTCCAGGTGTGAAGTACCGTCTCACCTTAGAGAGGATGCCCAGCTTCATTGCAGCAACTTTAGCCTTGGATTCTATATGTCGACCGAAATTAAGAGCAGATGTTAGGTGAACGCCGAGGAGCTCAAGATGATCGGATATTGGTATGGACTCATTTCGGAGAGTCGGAGTCAGGGCGAAAGGACTCCTTTTCGCGGAAAAAAGACACGCCTGAGTTTTAGAGGCATTGAACCTAACGAGGTTGGAGTCTCAATGAAAAGAAAAATGTAAAAACAAACAATAGTACCTTTTTTTTTTTCGTGCGGAAATCCCTTCGGATACTCCCCCGCCAGCCAGCGGGGGCGGTTATGTCGGGCTTGAACCGACTAAAACCGCACTCCGTCTCGGGTCTACAGACGCCGGGGTGTAAGGTTGCCCATAGAGCATATCCCTCGCACCCCGACTGAAATTGCACTCATGGGATCGATTGAGATTTTTCACAATTTCATTATAATGGTATCCCCAGCGCTCGACTCCGCTACTGAATGTCGAACTTTAAAATGTCGACGTATGTTAGGTCTAAAGTACAGGATCTCGATGTACGCCAGTTCGAAAGTTCACTGCAGCGAAGTATGCAAGGCCGACGTATGAAAATTTGATAAAACAATATCACGAGACACACAACAATTAATTTTCTAGGTGGTTAAAAAAAAAATAACCACGAAATAAACCTTCTAACCTAACCTATCCGAGTCGGGGTACTCTGAGTCGGGGTTGGCCTTGCATACTTCGCTGCAGTGAACTTTCGAACTGGCGTACATCGAGATCCTGTACTTTAGAACTAACATACGTCGACATTTTAAACTTCGACATTCAGTAGCGGAGTGCCAGCGCTCATGTAAATTTGCAGCTTCTTTGGAATTAATGCAAGGATACTCCTATGTTTTGCGAAAACTTGAATGGACTATTTAATACTATTTATTTACATAAAAGGACTGGACTCAGGTCTGAAGCTTTTTCGTCGATTAGTATTTTGTACACAAACACAAAGTTATCGATTCGAATTCAAATTTACGTTTCCATCCAGAGGCTTTCATCTTTCCATTGAACGGAAGCGAGTTGGTTTTCATTGAACGGAAGCGATTTCATGTACCATAACATCACTTGTCCCGGGCAATACAGTACCTTGAGAAGTCGAGCTTCAATAACCGTGACCGTAAGTCTGTGTAGGTTTTCATTATATAATAAGGAGACGAGTATTTCTCCCAGATCAGATGTTGGTTCTTGAAGATCCTGGAAAATATAATAGTGTTAATAAAACGAAATTTACAAGTTAGGTTTTTTTTTATGCCCTACTTATTTCTTCAAATAATGCATTCGTTTGGAGTAGGTATAGAAGTGACATTCTATAGATACGAGTATGTATTTCATCTCAAATATTTATCATTAATTAAGATATTGTTGCCTATTCGGTCAGTGAATATTTTTAAACAACTTAGATGATTAGAAATCACGTGTAAATTTCATAAACGATTAAACATCTTTTTTTTTTCCTTTAAAAACATTTCGCATGTTACCTGGAAATATTAAAGAATCATATTTAATTTTTTACGCTTTTATAAACTGGAATATACACATAAATAATTACCAAACGCCACACTTTACTTTTCACTTTTTTTTTTACTTTTTACACTTTGAAGTCTACAAATGTGGCTATTCCGTTCACCTTTCTAATATCCTATTCCGTGTTGCAATCAAAAGTCGTGCTATTCATCGTTGCTAGGTTACATGTTAAATATAACTATACAGAATAGAAGTTATGGTGTTACATGACAAATTTCATTTTTAACCCCCAACGAAAAACGAGGGAGTGCTACTATGACCGAATTCATACTGTTTGATCTTACCCTTTTACGTCTTTACCTCCCTTTTAGTCCTGATTTTTGCTTTGTGTATTAAATACATGCCAATAAAATCAATATTATTTTCTTCAGCCTTTGAAGATTGAGCGTCTTTTGCGAAAATAGAACATTGTAAGCAACGACTTAAGTTAAATCCTCATATTACTGTTGAAATAATGAGGTACTTAGTGCTTTAATAAAAATTTGGAAAGATGACTGACGAGCATACGACTACAGCTTTTTCAACAATAAAAATAAAAATGTGACTAGGACAATCTCTTTTTGCATGGTGTTCTTTGTAATTTTATTCTGAAATACTCATTAGCTATTACTGGTTCTTATACTGGCAACAAGAATTTAAATCACCTACGAGAATACACAATAGCTATGACCCGAGTCTGCCTCTGTAGAAGTCTAGATAACTCTTATTCGAACTTCTATATTAAAACAACAATATTATATCAAAAATTTCGGTATATTATGACTACATGAACATGCTTTTAGGCAAACAAGGATCTGAGTTGTTATTTTTGTTATTTACCGAAAAAATAAACAAATCGTAGCAAGAGATTTTTGTACCCCGCTGTGTTATGTGCACCGCGGGCTAAGGAAATCTAACGAGGAAAGTTTTGGTGAAATCTTATTGCGTATCAGGAGGTTGCTGATCTCAACAATCATATTTACAATATACAGTGTTCTTATTATTAGCACTTAACAATACTCAACAAAAATACTCGATAACAAAGACTATACTCATCAAAATAGATTATTTAAACCAGAAACTAAGAATTTATTTAACTATTAAATTCATATTACTCCCTAGAGGTAAAATTCATATTTAGTTTTTTTTTTACACTACTCAGGCGGCAGATAATTACACGTCCACCTTAGGTTAATAAAGTGGTCATGAGCGGAGTCTTTACAATTACGGGACTTAAACTTTAATAAATTCTCTTTAAAAACTCTTAATACGTCACGAAAAGAAATGGGGTTATCGGTTTAAAGTAAATAACATATACTCAAAGTCCATCTTAGCTTTTGCTGACGATCTCGCAATACTGACGCGCAATCCAAAACAATGTCAGGAACTATTAAAGGAAGTCGATGAGTTCTGTTCGTGGACAAATGGACTGAGGACGAAGCCCAGTAAGTGCCACTGTCTATGTCTGGGTAGACGGGACACCAAATTTACCTCTTACGACCCGGGACTCTTCATTGGGGGTAAACCAGTTCCCATAGTCGCTGAATCGGTGCCATTTAAATTTCTTGGGAGAAAGATAGACTATAAAGGACGCACACCATCCTTAGATGAAGTTGTCGATGCGTTTATAAATGACCTAAATAAGATAGATCAGATACCACTAAACAATATCAAAAAAGCTTGGATATATGACAACTACTTAACATCACGTCTGACTTGGCCTTTTCTGGTGTATGAATTCGGTAAAACCTTACTGGCGAAAATAGATGCAACTGTCATAAAATCGCTAAAATCGTGGCTTGGACTAGCGCACTCTGCTGATTCCTCTGCTCTATTTAGGGATCAAAATAATTTTGGGATGAAACTTAAGAAACCATCGGAGCTCTATAAACATCTTAGAGTTACCAAAGCCCACGATTTATGATAGGGGCCCAGTCAAACAGAGTGGGGTTGGGAGTACGAGAGTCAGAAAGGGACCAGGATATACTTAAGTCCTTTCTAAAACAAGACGAAAATGATAAATATCGAGTGCACGCGATGAATTTGGAAATCCAAAATGAATGGTTGACAATGGGAGAGTTCTGCATACCGATGGCCTTAAAGTGGCGCACCTTGATCTATGACTGGTCGCCGGCCCTGTTAAAATTTTATCTTAACGCCTTTCAGATGACCCTCCCAGACCAGAGTAATCTGGTAAGGTGGGGGAAGGCCACAGAAAAACAATGTTATACTTGTGGTGAGGCAATAGGGACGGCTAGACACATATTAGTAGGATGTAGGGTGCTTCTCGATAAAGGACATTACTCACGCCGCCACGATAAGGTGCTTATCATCATACGTGAAGCAATGAGTCTGGCAGTAGCTAGAGCCCAAAAAGGATTGACTACTAACAGACGTCATATCAACTTTGTGTCTGAAGGTTCATCCATAACACCCAGGAACAAACCTTATTCAATCTTAGATACTGCCCCAGATTGGACTCTCCTAATCGACACGTATGAAAAGCACTATAAAATTCCGGAGGATGTTGGGGTTTCGTCATCTAGACCTGACATATTCCTATATTCTAAGAGGTTAAAACATGTGGTTCTTCTGGAACTTACTGTACCGTGGGAAACAAATATACCGAAGGACCACACAATAAAGAAAAATAAATACTATGATCTCACAAACGAATTAATCAAAAACGGTTACGTGGTTAATTTGTATGCAGTGGAAGTGGGAGCGAGAGGTATACCAGCAAAATCTCTCTATAACCTACTTAAAGATCTAGGCCTATCGAGAGCTACAATAAACTCATTACTAGGACGAATGTCTAAAGCGGCACTAGTAGGTTCGTATCAAATTTGGTTAGGCAGGGAGGGGAACTTGGGTAGTGAAGGTGAGTGTTGATGTACATCAACAAAAGGGGCCCCTTCTAAACCTACACTTGGGTCGCAAGTCCCAGGCACTGTCCCGAGTTCCCAACTCAGCAACGCGATGGACCCGGCACCCGCACGGAGAATCCATGGATTGCTAAGATTACGGTCTCTGTTAAACCTTTTAGCCTTTCTTATCATAAACTGTTAAGATCGGTGCAACATATTATTCTATTCCATATTTTCCCATCAGACGTATCTCTTCAGTTGCTCCTTTACTTCAATAAAAGCACTTCAAGCATAGGACGGGTGAGGCAGGGTCGTCCAAATTGTCCTATATCATTCAGTCCAGAAAAGTTCATACCTTTTCTATATCAAGCTTGTATAGCTGTGGTTCTTCATCAGGTGCGACTCCTTCCAGCTCAGTCAAGGGTAGGATGATATGTCCAATTAGTTGCTTGCCTTTTCCGACTCTACCCGTGTCCAATATAGATAGCTTTAGAGTTAGGGTTTCGAGCTTGCCTGGTGGAATCTGAGGAAAGTAATAATTACAGTATATCGAAAGATTTAAAAACAAAGAACTGCTCATGAATAATGTGGAATCATCAATTGTTAAAAAAAAGGTATCGTCTTATAGAGATAAGTTTCCGCTATTTCAGATGACCAAGTAACCGGTTTTAGTGGACCTATTTGGTAGATGTCAACTTTCGCTCTTTGCCGATAGAAACCGATTTAGGGGATCTATTCAATAGATGCCAACTTTTGCTCTTTGCAGATTTTGTTTTGTCCCAAAGGGTACATGTTTTCTAGTCCCCTCCCTGCGGTTACAGTACTGTATTTATAAAACTATACCTTTTGTTCATTTGCCCCAGGGCTCATAGAAGCTCAATCTAAAAATATCTATGTAGTTTCTTCGTATTGTATTTAGAAACTAAAGCACATAAAAGCAAAACTTATTATACTCTAAATAAGTAATAAAAACAAAATACCTTTCGAAAATAGGTTACATTTCATCGAGGTATCTAATAAAGTCACACGAGCTGTATGAATAATTCGCTAATAAACTGATTGTGTAAGGAATTCTCTGTCAGTTAGTTCGGCTCTTATTTGATAGGCTTTCCTTATTACCATATTCCTTACCACGTTGCCCTATTTTGTTTGTGAAGGTCAGGGATAGTCCCATGTAAATTTGGTCCGATTATGTGATCTATGACGAAATTAACTTAAATTTGTAAAGAGATTTACACGACATATGGATCAATAATTCCATATGTTTTAAATAGGCTAGGCCTATATATTGATGGAGGAATGGTTGGAGAGGCACCACGGCGACCTCTCCTACCGGATGTCCCATATGGTTACCGAACACGGTTGCTTCGGTAAGTATCTGTGGCGCATCCACCGGGAGACAACGCCGCAGTACCAGAACTGCGAGGATCCCGGCGATGACACGGCACTCCACACATTGGTGGAGTGCCCAGCGTGAACGAGTCAAAGCCGGGATCTCGTTGCAGTCCTGGGCGTGGATGTTCTCTTGCTGGAGACAATGATGAGAGCCGTGGTGGCCGTTCTGCGAGCAGGTAATGAGCTCGAAAGAGGCGGTGGCGAGGGAGCGGAAAACTCTGCCTCCTGAGTTCCGCAGTCAAGTCTGCGGCGAGAACGCCGCAGACTTGTCTACGCCCGGGACTACCGATCTCCATCGGGGCCGGAGGACGGCAGTTGGCCGATTCGCTGTTTTACAGAAGAAGGCCAAGATGGAGGCGTGTCGAGTGTATCCTATGGGATCAAACCCGACCTCATAGGCAAGGCGGCGATGGCGGTCAAAGTCCGCCGGTAACCCTGGGGATTACCCCCGGGCACCCCGCATAAGCCCTTTCGAGGGCTTACCCGGGGTTCTCGGCGATCGACATTTGGGGAGGACACCGTCGGTCCGATTCCGACACGCCTATCCCATCGTTGGCACCGATGAGGTGAACCCTTGGGGGTTTCCACACGTAAAAAAAGGCCTAGATAATGATCGCATTTTACTAAAAAGGAATTCCAGCCCTAAAGGCCACAAACAGGTGATGAAATTTCACTAGTCATTTTTATGGTGTCATTCTTTAGGTTTGCCGAAATAGGTGTTTCCTTTAAATATTATACATGTCCAAATTAATCTTAGTCAGATAGTCGGTAGCTGAGTGGGTAAGGAGTCGATCTTACGTTCGAGAGGTCCCAGGTTATCCATGCTGTTACACTACCGAAGGCGACACGAACCCACTCCTAACACAAGCCATTTAGGTTAACTGGAGGGGTTAGGGGTAAATACTAGTAATTTAGGTTATTATTATTATATAAAAGTAACATATTAGGATAAAATTAAAATACTTATTCCTTGTAATAAAGTGCATAATCATGGAACTTGAAATAAGAAAATTTCAATAATAACGACGTTTAAACTTATATTGAAAGAATACACTTCAAAGATTTCACCCATTAAAATATAATGAGAAAAGTTTACAACAACGACATGGCAGGCAGTCTGGAACCTAATAAGATGGAGTGGCTTGGCTAACCTATTATTACATACTACAAGCTGATGCCCGCGGTCCCGCGTGCTCAGAGGTCGGTTATCGTTTTTTGCTCATATGTCCAATTTACTTAAGACTAGGATATTAGACGACATTAGGTATTTTTGGCATAGCAAAGTCCGTGTGCAGTTTCTCGCGCCAACATTATAGAAAAACAACGAAGGTTAACTTAAGATGTTCTACTAGCACTTTCGATAATAAGAAAAGTTCATAATAATTATAAAGTAATCAGAAAGTAGCACACGAAAAAGTCTTAGATCTTTAATAGTTCCATCCTTAAATTGAATTTTACATGTTGTGTACATACGTATGAGATCTGAGAAGGGATAATTTTCTAGGAAAATTAGTAGTCCTACTAAACTAGCGTTGTAATATAACTTGAATAGTTTGAAATTGAGTTCGTAACTGTCGGGTTTAGTGGTAAATCCTTTACGTAATGTGGGAATTACCTAATGGTTATGTTAATATGTTTTTGGTATATTAATAATTTTATGTATTATCTGTAGGTAGTTCTGTACTGCCTCATTGGTTGGTCCCATGACACAAATTTACCTTTAATTTGAGAGAGTGGGGGTGCTTAAAACAAATCGTAATACGTAAAGGCTGACGGCCTCTGTGGCGTAAAGGAAGTGCAGCCGACTGCTATGACAGGGGTGGGTTCGATTCTCGCTCAGTGCAAATATTTGTATGCATGAATATATCTATTTGCATTGGTCCGGGTGTTTTTATGTATAATATGCATGTATTTACAAAAAAAAGTATATAAGTATGTTTATCCGCATTCTGGAACTCATAACACAAGCTACTTAAACCATGCTTACTTTGGGTCTAGAAAGCGCTGTGTAGAATGTCGTAAAATATTTAATATTATTAGTTACTTTTTATTTTTATATTTGATATCTGTGTATATCTTGTTTCCACTGAATAAAGAACTAAGTAGATCTATAGTATATTATTGTTTTTATTACCAAATTTCAGCATTCTCGGAACCAGCTTTACCGATATGGATACTTCAAACTATTGTCTACCTTAGCTAAATCCCAATGTGGGTTATTTTTTTTTTTCGTACAATTTAGTCACTAGTCACCTTGGAAATGTCATATACTGCGCACATATTTGAAACGCAGACGTTTGAAACTCTTGATGATGGGTGTTCTATTTTTCAAGGTGCAGAATACAGACAAGACAATGACTCCTTTACGGGATCCAGGTATTGCCCTCACTACTTAACTGCTTTGTACCAGTTCAGACGAATTTAAGAGATGTGCGATAACGACAATGAAAAGGTTTATTCAATGAAGATTATGCCAATATTTTGTGTCTGCGGGCAAGAGAGTTACACGTCGAGGACTGAACAACACAGTTTTTTGTAAGTCCAGTGTATCTATTCTGGACCTGTGTTAGCCGCCACAATTTCATTCTGTCATCGTTTTTCAGTGAGCATGTGGGTTGATATTATTTATCTACTTCTGTACTTATTAATTCCAAGTCTAGTAGACAGTGATGGAAAATGTTATCATTTGTCTAAAATACTAACAATAAATATCGGGGAGCAAGTCGGTATGACATTGGTATTTTTACACGAATCGTAAAAACTGAACGATGCGCGCGGCTCATAAGCAATCACTCACAACAGGACACTTTGTCAGCTTGTCTATCGTGACAATTTTTATGATTACTTTTTTTTAAGATAGAAATTTGAAATGATTATCTAATTTGTGTTTTAACCCGACCTAAGATTTCCATTTTATATAATGTTAATATTCAGCGAAAATAACACGACTTCAATAATACCTTTTTTTTTTTCGTGCGGAAATCCTTTCGGGTACCCCCCCGCTGGCCAGCGGGGGCGGTTATGTCGAGCTTGAACCGACTAAAATCGCACGCCGTCTCGGGTCTTAAAACGCCGGGGTGTAAGGTTGCCAATAGAGCATATCCCTCGCACCCCGACTGACCCTGGGCCCCCTCGGATTTGGGAACCATGGTGTCTCCGTCTTGCCCCGGTTTGGAGGAGGGGCGCTAGTCGCCCCAACGTCCCGGCCTGCTTCTGCTGCGGTGACAGGCGGTCTCACCTGCCAGCCCCAGGCCTGCGCTCATGGAGGACGGAGGTCGTTAAGCGACCTCCGGCGCACTTCAATAATACCTACTAGATAAAATTAGAACAGAATTGGTGAATAATTTAATGGTCTAGACTCTAGATCTATTGATCCTATGACGTAAATGTACCTACTGAGTTTTAATGTATATTCGAGTATATTAATTCCACACGCCATCAAATACGTCTCAACAAACCCACTTTTGGTTCAGTAATACAAGTACATTACTAACACAAAATTCGGTACAATTTTGTACTAGTATGTAAAATTGTGCTCTCCGAGTGTTGCGTTAGGCACATGAAGACATAACAATTGGTCCAGAGGGTTTTATTGTACAATATTACTTTAGTTAATTAGCTGCAAATTAAATTTTCTAAGCCAGGATCACTTATTTTTATATACTCATAAGTACGTAATCCAATATCCACTGTAAAAATATGCTTGTTCCTTTAGCACGATGTGAAATAATAATACCTAATATGTATTGATCTAAATAAAAATAATAATTTACTAAGTTTTTAAATCGAAATAATCGCCTCTATCCCCAACAAAATGCGTACGCATGCAAAATAATTGATTGGCAGTTCACCTGCCTTTAAAAACGTGAGCCACAGCGTCACGTTCGGTAGACATTTATTCGTTTTTAAAGTGGGACAAAGGTAAGTTTGCTCAGCTTCATCTGTTATTTTGTGATGAATTATATTTAGCTTTGTTTTTCTCGAACTGTGACAAATTAAATAAATCATTTAGACCTACACTTTTTTTTTACAAAATTATTATGTTAGTTTCAGTATAATTTTTGACGCAAGTAACTCATTAATGATACAATTAGAAATGATAAGCCTGAAATACTTAGAGAATAATAATAAATAACAAATAAATAAATATTCTAGGCCATATTACACAGCGCCATCTAGACTTAAACTAAGCAGAGCTTGTCATATGGGTTCTAGAAAGCGGATAAACTTACCTAGATCCTTTTTTTTTTGTAAATAAATATGAATATTATACATAGAAACACCCAGATCAATCCAATTATAAATATTTGCAATGAGCGGGAATCGATCCCGCGACCTCTGACTTAGCAGTTGAATGCTCTACCGCTACGCCACAGAGTTCGTCAAGGAAATTGTCGTCAAAGAGTTGAACGATAATGATGACATAGACAATAAAATACTTGATGGGAGATGGCCCAGGGTCAGTCGAGGTGCGAGGGATATGCTCTATGGGTAACCTTACACCCCGGCGTCTGAAGACCCGAGACGGCGTGCGGTTTTAGTCGGTGCAAGTCCGACATAACCGCCCCCGCTGGCCGGCGGGAGGGTATCCGAAGGGATTTCCGCACGAAAAAAAAAAAATAGGTAGCTTACTTGATAAACAAATGTTTCATCGAAGAATGGGTTGCAAGTTTTCTTCTTTTGTTTAGTCTGAAGTACCCTCCTTTCGTCTGGCATCAATTGGATCCTAAGGGGTTTAAATATTATTTCCTTTATTGAGTTTAAAATACATATAAGTTGTAATAAATACGTTAAAAATATTATTTATCTTGATTGTCATTGAGGAAGGTTTTACTATACTGATAATAGAGTGAAATAAATAAAAAGCTGCACTTGAAATACAGCTGGTGATGAAAGAAAAACAGCACAAAGATATTAAATCATCAATAGTTAAAAACCTATATTTATTGCCGTAAAAAAGTGCATTAAAGGTGTACTCCGTAAATGGATGATATTTTATGTTCATATAGAACAGTGCTTAAAAAGGCGCCTTTAGGGCGTAAACATTAATTACATTAGTTCACTATAATCACTTACTTGATGTACGGGTCGCACGCGTTAGCCAGCGCGGGGGTGCGGGAAGGTAGATGTTTCACTTTTATAATATGCACTTGTAGCCTTTCAGTACCAGCCTCGTATTTCAGAGTGAACCACACTCGACCCTAGGGAAATTAAAAAAGAGGGTCTATTAAGACAACACGTCATATTAACGACTCTTTACGATTTATGAGTCATTCACAATCATGACGAATAGCGATTTTACGAGTCTCGTTTTCAATCAACGTGGATTAATATGGGATCTGTCGTTATATCGCACTGATATCGATGTAAGTCATCAGACTTGTTGGGTTGGTTGACTTGGTTAGGGTAGACATGGAACAAGTCAATGGTTTGGATAGGTAGCATATATATTTTTTTTTTTTTTTTTTTTTTTATAAGAATATTAGTAACCGAAATTACTAATATTCCCTCTAACCCCTCCAGCTAAGCTAAATTGCTTGTGTTAGGAGTGGATTCACGTCGGTAGTGTAATGGCCAGGATTCGAACCCGGGACCTCTCGATCGTAGGGTCGACTCCTTAACCACTAAGCTACCGACCAACGTGTGGAGCGCCGTGTCTTCGCCAGGATCCTCGCAGTGCTGGCACTGCGGCGTTGTCTCCCGGTGGACGGCCACAGATACTTACCGAAGCACCCGTGTCCGGTAACCATCTGGCACATCCGGTAGGAGAGGTCCCCATGGTCCCTCTCCAGCCACTCCTTCATGATCGGTCTCACCGCCGCAATGCTGGATTCCCCCCACCTTGGGTGCTCAAGTCGCACCCTCCATGTCTCCATGAGTTCCTGGCGGAGCAGGGACCGCTGAGCCCTGATTTCTCGGGGCTCCGGCCTATGGCCCCGCTCCAGCGCTTCCTTACGCCACTGGTACAGCAGCGCAAGGGCTCTCGCTTCCAGGTCCCATGGAGGGGTCCCGGCTAGGAGACATGCCGCCTCGACGGAGATCGTGCGATACCCCCTTTTTTTTTTTTTTTTTTTTTTTTTATCGTGCGGAAATCCCTTCGGATACCCCCCCGCCTGCCAGCGGGGGCGGTTATGTCGGGCTTGCACCGACTAAAACCGCACGCCGTCTCGGGTCTTAAGAGGCCGGGGTGTAAGGTTACCCATAGAGCATATCCCTCGCACCCCGGCTGACCCTGGGCCATCTCACCACTAACAGCATCGCTCATCCTGTCTCCTCTGAAAGCAGAGGAGTACGGAGAGCGATGTGTTCCCGCCACGTTGGGTATTGGCCGACGACCAATGCCAACCCTATGAAGGGTTGAAGGGGAAGCCATTGACCGCCGCCCAGGGTGTACCGGCCGCTCCGATTCCGTTCCCCCCGAACTGCAGCGGGATCGGAATCGGAGCGACACTCGAGGAGGTTACCCAACACACACCCCGTTACCCAACACACACCCCTGTGCGATACCCCCTGATAACTCCGACGGCCATCGCTTTTAACGGGCTGTTTAATACAGCCACGTTGCGGGCCGCCAGAGTCTCCGCCTATACTAGGCTACGACACTGTAGAATTTTATTACGATTATAAAGAAGTGTTATCATGAAAAGGTTACGAGGAGATTAATAGAGTTTTGTTGAATGTACTGCTTCCGGGCTGTCTGGCCGTGGTCTATAGGAAACTTGTGTTCCAAACGTTTCGAAATGTTTTCTAAACGTCCGGGGGCCGACGAGAGCGGAGAACCCTACGAGAGCCGCAGCTGTCAACCAATCAGGATCAATCACGTCGTTCCCCCCTCCAACTGCGCCTATACGCCAGTGACTCGGGCCTCTACATCAGTCGCACTTTACAGACTTGATTGCAGATTGAGCATTGCCCAACCCCACGCTACCTTGGTGTAACCCTGGACAGAGCGCTGACTTTCCGACGTCACTGCTATAACACCAAGCAAAAAATAGGGACCAGAAATAATCTTCTGAGGCGTCTTGCTTTGTCATCTTGGGGAGCAGCTCTTCATGTTCTCCGCACAACCGGACTATCACTGTTTTTCTCCGTGGGAGAATACGCGTGCCCCGTGTGGTGTGGTGTTAAATGAAACATCATTACGGATCATCATTAGGATCATTACGGGCTGCCTCAAACCTACCGCATTGAACATGCTATACCCTCTTGTAGGCATAGCTCCACCAGATGATCGGCGAGACGTAGCTTTTTCGGTGGAGAAATGGAGACAAGAAATGCGTCCAGTCCGTTTAAAAAGCCGTCGGAGCTTCATGAGAACTCGGGTTACAGACTGTGCCCCACAGCGGGCAAGAGAGCAAATGTGGATAGACAAACATCCGGTTCCGGCAGGTTTTATCAAATCAAAAGAAGACCTGCCGCCTGGACGTCATCTCCAGTGGCCAACTTGGAAGTCATTAAATCGCCTGCGGACCCAAGTTGGCCGCTGCAAGGAAAATATGGCAAAATGGGGCTACATCGACCGATCGCAAGTGGTCTGCAATTGCGGGGCCCAATCTCAGTCTATGTCGCATTTACTCTCTTGCCCACTGCGCCCCTCCACCTGTACTACCGAGAATCTGTGTAGGGCAACGGATAGCGCTATGGCTGTGGCCAAAATTTAGCCATCAAGTCTTGTATCTGGCCATTGACTCGAAGAAGAAGATCAGTAGCAGAGAAGTCACCACCGAGGAAGGTTCTCCGCACTCGTCGGTGCCCGGACCTGCCCCACTGAAGATGTCGACCGCAGTGATCGAAGAAACGTTTGGAACACAAGTTTCCTATGGACCACAGCCAAACAGCCCGGAAGCAGTATATTCAAAATGCAACGCCGGCCGTGAAAGCCTTAAGATTTATAATAGAGTTTTGTACTACAATGCTAGCAAATAAGCCCACGGTCAACTGATGGTAATTATTCTCATAGGTGGATTCATTTGAAACTTAGAAACTTCCTCAGTCGAGATAATCAATTTTTGCTTAAACAAGCATGATACTATTTAGACTAAAAGGATTTGGTTAGAAACAATTTTTACACCGATTGAGTATTATTTGAATTCAAGACCATGAGGAAGCAAAATTCTATGTTCGCTAGAATACTGGGAGGTTAGGATATTTAGAACTCCACTAGTTTCTGATTAACGGGACTAAGTCTTACTTAGGTACGCACTTGCGTATAAGGTGACCTAATAAGGCAATTCCCTCGCACCCCGGCTGACCCTGGGCCATCTACGGCTTCAAGCCCGACATAACCACCCCCGCTGGCCGGCGGGGGGGTATCCGAAGGGATTTCCGCACGAAAAAAAAAAAAAAAAAAAAAAGGTACGCACTTGCGTGGGCCGCCGCCACCTCCTTCTGCGAGCATGTAATGCTCGCGAAGAAGATGGCGGAGCGCGCCCGGGAGAGGTTCAGAACTCTCCCGGCTCGCCGAGCCCGCAACATGTTCGCCGCGCGTCGCAGGCGACTCAGGCACCGGAGGTCGCTTAACGACCTCCGTCCTCCATGAGCGCAGGCCTGGGGGTGGCAGGTGAGGCCACCTGTCACCCCAGCAGAAGCAGGCCAGGACGGTGGGGCGACTAGTGCCCCTTCCCCAAACCGGGGTAAGACGGGGACACCGTGGTTTCCAATCCCGAGGGGGCCATTTCGAAACCGGAGATGCCCCAGGGTCAGTCGGGGTGCGAGGGATATGCTCTATGGGCAACCTTACACCCTGGTGTCTGAAGACCCGAGACGGCGTGCGGTTTTAGTCGGTTCAAGCTCGACTTAACCGCCCCCGCTGGCCGGTGGGGGGGTATCCGAAGGGATTTCCGCATTAAGTAAGTAATGATGTACTGTAGTTTCATATAGGCTTGATTTTAAGGAAGGAAGTTCCATTCTGCCCTGCTTTTCCAACAAAAATGGAATAACTTTTTAAAAAAAGGAAAAAAATAAAAGGAAGAGGTTCTCAGTTCGTCGGGGTATTTTCATATTCATCGATTTAAATTTTTTGGAAACCAAGTATGATCAAACTTAAATTTAGAAATCCGCAAAAAATCTGAGTGAATATTCCTTTATCGAAACCAATATCTAGGTTTGTAGAAGTCATTTTCATTCTGCCGAAAACATGATGTCTTTATTTTTGTTGTCGTCGCTTGTATTCTGTAATTGTATTAAGGTTTGCTAAAGACAAGAATTGTGTATGAAGTTACTTTTGTTCGCTAAAAGCCAACACTTACTTTGAGATATGAATGAGAAAAGTTTTGTTGATGGCTGTACCCGTATCTGACACATCATGTGTATTTTCGTACAATTTATACATTCCTCTTCATGCTATCAAATACGGGCCATCGTAAAAACGTGGCACTTTAACGCTAAATTAAATCGGGTGGGCGTCTACTTATCCACTTACATTGAAGTACGTTTTCAAATATTTATGTACCTGGGTGCTTGGGAATGCTGGGTATTTCGTAAACTGAGTTGTGTGAGTCTGGATTAGATTATAAAGTTTAGGACATTAAATAAAAAGCGGCCAAATGCGAGTCGGACACGCCCATTAAGGGTTCCGTACCAGCAAGTAACATAATAATGTTTTTTTTTTATATTTGAGTTGATTGAAAGAAAGGTAAATTGCGGTTTACGATTTATGACGTATTAAAAAAAAACTACTAACTAGATCTCGTTCAAATCAATTTTCGTTTGAAGTTCACATGGTAATGTACATCATACATTTTTTTAGGTTTTATCATTCTCTTATTTTAGAAGTTACATAGGGGGGGGGGGGGGGGACACACATTTTACCACTTTGGAAGTGTCTCTCGCGCAAACTATTTAGTTTAGAAAAAAATGATTTTAGAAACCTCAATATCATTTTTGAAGACCGATCCACAGATAATACACACGTATGGGTTTGATGAAAAAAACATATTTGAATTCAAAATTTATTGTCTTTTTTCTATTTTTGTGTGAAAATCTTAATGCGGTTCACAGAATACATCTACCTGCCAAGTTTCAACCGCATAGATTTTATAGTTTCGGAAAAAAGTGATTGTGACATACGGACGGACAGACAGACATGACGAATCTATAAGGGTTCCGTTTTTTGCCGTTCGGCAACGGCACCCTAAAAACAACTAGAAACCAAGGTTATCGTTTCTAGTAATACCTTTCATTAAAGTGACATAACATAACTTCACGCCTGTATCCTCGAAGGGGTAGGCAGAGGTACATTACACACCCACGATTCGCCAGTTATATTTTAGGTCCCAATGTAAAGTAAAAGAATACTAATTTTGAATCGATTAGATCTGTGGAAGATACTGATATAATATAATTTTTAACCGAGTTCAAACAAAATCATGACACATGTGGGTTGACGTTATTATCAGACGCCTCGATGGAAATTGATGTATTTTCGGATTTGGTAAACTCTTCAAGAGAAAAATCTCATGCGCATTTTTGTATTTTGAACTAAATCTGTAATTCAGTTAGTTAGTCCTTTCTTAGTTTTGGAAATCGTTTCTATTTTTTAATTAAATTTTTTATTTGTTTTTCAAAAAAAAAAGCAATAGAAGGACTATTGTATCTACCCCGAAGGATATATATATAATATACTAGCTATCTCTTCCTGGCTTCGCCCGTGGCGTATTTCGCACCCCCGTTGCTCCCCTTTAATTTATTAGATTTCATATAATGTATGGGAATGTGCCGGATATGTTGACATTTATGGTTACTACTCCGTTCCCCCGTACCAATTGGGTAGTATCATGATGATATATTATATAGCCTATGACATTTACAAATAATGTGGCTTTCTACAGGTAAAATAATTTTTAGAATCGGTTTAGTAAATCCAAAAATTACCCCTACAACCTCACATACTCACAAACTAATAACATTACAAACTGACAAACTTTAACTCTTTATAATATTAGTATAGAAGCACCAAATACCAAACACCAAACTTGGATTGTGATAAACGAAACTTTAGTTTATTCAAAGGTAGTAAATGTTTATATCCTGTAGCTATAAATTTTAATGTAATTCTCAATAAATGGGGTGCGAAAGCAGTAAAAGTTTTACGCAAAGTAAATAAATATTCATAAACATCAGTCAATCCGCGGTGTATTGTATATGGACTATTAGAACAGAAATAATACACTACAATTTAGACATTGTTTATTGATTAATATTTCTTGGGTTTCTTAGCACTAACTAGCGTTAAAGGTAAACATTTTTTTTTAGTTATTAACTATATAACCTTATTTTATGTTATTAACTATTTTTTCAGTCATTTACTATAGTTTTATACACCACAATGGTCTGCCACTAATGGGAATATAAAACGAAGGGACTAATTATATTTAACTGGTGATGTTCTATAGTTAGCTAAAGGGGGTTCCCCCTTTCAGAATCGAAGACGTCATACTCCTTCCAAAACAAGTACATTTAGTTACATAATTTTCATTTATTTATCCAAAAGGTTATTTATTTTAAAAAACTCAAAATATTCTTATTTTTCTTTATATTTTTTTAATGCAGAATTCTCCTGGTACTTATTTAAGGAGCACTTTAAAATGGTTAAGTGGACGGAAGTGTAAATTAGGGACTAAGGACCTTACCAGCGAGTGGTTTTTTTTATTATTGATGGGCTCACGTTTGACCTCTATCCCACTCGGTGGTCTACGTTGAATCGCTTGAGACTTAGGCAGGGAATTCTACTCTTTAGCTGTACGCATAATGATTGTGTCGCTAAAGTTAATAATGTGTAACCAACGTTACATACAAGATGTCTTTTTTTTTAAATATAGTCTAGGTTCAAAACGCTAATTATGATAACACTATATTATAATATATTCTACTGGTTTGACCTTAACCTTACCCTAAAGTTTACCCTTCCTGGTAGTGAGAGCAAGTAGGGCGGTCCAAATTAAATTTCAAAAGGTACTCCTTTTACAACCAAGCTACGTTCCTTGAGAGAATTAATTTAGAGTAAATTTAAAGTTAATTCATCAAGGTAAGAACGTAGAAAAATTTTCTTTATCATAGTAAAGGAAAAGCTTCTTCAATTCACAATTCACGTGAAGTAATTATTATTTGTATGATTTACAAAAAGATGCTATAAGTTTAGGATTACTTTACGTCTCTACAATACCTTCTTTAGTGAAATCCTAACAATGTAACTATAAAATGGCATCAAAAGAAAAAGCAACCATTTGGAGTTACTGCATTGTAAACAGTTATAATTATATATTCAGAATTTTTTATTTCATATAAGGATATTTCTTATAAAATAAAACAAGTTTTAAAATTAAGAATAATGAACGCACTGAACGTATAAACTCGATATATTCCACTCATACGCACGAAATGTTTCGGCGACACATACACAATGCGTACAGCTAAGGAGTGGAATTGCCTGCCTGACTCTGTATTTCCGGAAAGCTATAACCTCCGAATCTTCAAGTCTCAAGTGAATAGGTTCCTTCTATGCAAACGTGATCCAGCGTACACCACATCGTCACTTTCGACCAGGTGAGATAGAGGTCAAACGTGAGCCTATTATTCATAAAAAAAACTCGAAACAATCACAAAGGCGTCACAGTGTTAAAACTTTGTTAAAATTCTCTGCAAGAGTCAAATATCTCAAGTACTACGCAATAAAGTAGAATGAAAAGCCTAAAATAAGATGAAACTCGTCAAAATACTTTCGGAATTTTCAATCACTACACCAAGAATAAAATTAATTACGTAGAACTAATTATCCCATTTAAATATTTGCAATTAAAGTATAAAATAATATAATTTATCAGTAAACTAATCAACATTGCACAAAATTGGCAATCAAGCCCTGCAAGAGTAAGTACTGCTTTATGAAGAACTTTGTCGTAATTTTCATATTGCGCCTTCTCAGCGGGGATGAGCTCAAGTAAGACCATGGTTGAAGGATAATGTTGTATATTAAACGCTACCACTGTGGAAATATGGGGGTATTATTTTTGCCTTGAAAGTAATTTCCTTTCACAATATTGAAGCGAATGAAACTTATATTTATTTTTATAATGTATATTTAGAATTTGATAATAACGATCAATTGAGTGAATTAAGGTAGCAGTGATAAGTCTTTGTTCGTTACGATTTATATAATACTTGTTCCACGTATTTTAAGCCACTGAATTAAAGCAGTATTTAAAAACTGCTTTCTTATATTTATATGTTATGTCTTTCTTTACAAAATTCGTTTTAATACATCACATAAATGCCATTCCTATTTTCTTATAAATCACACTCAATTTTCTTTTGTACATCGTTTTGATAATGCGGACTAATTTTATAACAAAATTAGTTACGATTATGAATAAAATTTGCTCGCGGGTATAACAAAAAGTAAAGCATGCTCTGTACCTGTACAACCTATATACCATAC
The DNA here is from genome assembly GCA_946251805.1 of Cybosia mesomella. Taxonomy (NCBI): domain Eukaryota; kingdom Metazoa; phylum Arthropoda; class Insecta; order Lepidoptera; family Erebidae; genus Cybosia; species Cybosia mesomella. Next base: position 12,312,067 of record OX276406.1, read on the forward strand.
TAGCTGATGCTCGCGGCTCTGCCCACGCGGAGGTCAGTTATCGTTTTTTGGTCATATCTCCGATTCTACTTAACTAATTGAAAATCTATTTATGCAATAGAAAAATCCGCGTCAATATCTGTTCAGTGGTGTTTGCATCCATTGCGAACAGACAGGCAAGGACAGAAAAGAAATCACAAAAAGAAAATTGAGTTCAGAGTCGTTTATTAAACATAACCTATTTTTTTTTAAATATCGCCAATGTACAAGTACAACTAATTTACAATTTCATAATGGTACTAGCTGTGCCCCGCGGCTTCGCCCGGGGCATACCTCGCCCCTGTGGCATACCTTTTTTTTTCGTGCGGAAATCCCTTCGGATACTCCCCCGCCGGCCAGCGGGGGCGGTTATGTCGGGCTTGAACAGACTAAAACCGCACGCCGTCTCGGGTCTACAGACACCGGCGTGTAAGGTTGCCCATAGAGCATATCCCTCGCACCCCGACTGACCCGGGCCATCTCGAAACCGGAGATGGCCCCCTCGGGTTTGGGAACCACGGTGTCCCCGTCTTGCCCCGGTTTGGGGGAGGGGTGCTAGTCGCCCCATCGTCCCGGCCTGCTTCTGCTGAGGTGACAGGCGGCCTCACCTGCCACCCCCAGGCCTGCGCTCATGGAGGACGGAGGTCGTCAAGCGACCTCCGGCGCCTGAGTCGCCTGCGACGCGCGGCGAGCATGTTGCTGGCTCGGCGGGCTGGGAGAGTTCTAAACCTCTCCCGGGTGCGCTCCGCCATCTCCTTCGCGAGCATTACATGCTCGCAGAAGGAGGTGGCGGTGGCCCACGCGCTCGCGCTCCGCACCATTGCCGCAATCATGCTACCGAGCGAGAGGACTCCCACCCCGATGGCTGCCACGAGGTCACGCCTCGGCGCCTCCCATGCCGGGCAGTCCGCCAGCGTGTGCAGCCCTGAGTCCTCGCTCCCCTGTGACATACCTCGCCTCTGTGGCACTCATTTATGCCATACATGCTCGTAATTTATTCTTCTACTTCTACAATAATGTATGGAAATATTGGTCGATTTGTTGACATTTATGATTCCTGCTCCGCTGTCATGTGTAGTAGCGTGATCATATACCCTATAACCTTCCCCGATAAATGGGCTATTTAACACAGAAATAATTGTTAAAATCAATCAAAACTGAGGTTGGCGCGTTACCCCAGGCCTGCGCTCATGGAGGACGGAGGTCGTTAAGCGACCCCCGGCGCCTGAGTCGCCAGCGACGCGCGGCGAGCGTGTTGCGGGCTCAGCGGGCCGGGAGAGTTCTGAACCTCTCCCGGACGCGCTCCGCCATCTCCTCGTGTTTTTTTTTTATGTCCTGGTGTACAATAAAGAGATGTTATTATTATTATAATAACCTTCCTCCATAAATGAGCCATATATATATATATATACATATATATATGTTACCGGAAATGTATGAAATCTAGGAATTGTATACAAATCCTCGGAAATTTATATAATTCCGAAGCTGTTTAGGAAATGTATAAAATATTGTTTCAAAAACTATTTAATACGTAAATGTCCTAGGAAATGTGCACAATTCCTAGGAATTGTATATAATTCCAATATCCTAGGAAATGTATAAAAATAATGCTTTCTGTAATAAAACACGTTGTTAAAATGATTATCACAAGCGACTAAACACGAACGGTTGTTGCGGAGGTCTCTGCGAGACCTAACCTAACCTAACCTATATCTATCCGTGTCGGTGCGCGCTGTGTCCACGAGCTCACTTCGCTCGCTCCCGCGGCGTCATCTTAGCGTTTGTTAACGTTCTTAATGACGCTAAAGTACTATAAAATTGCTCTTTCATAAGCGCGATGCGTGATTCGGTAGCCATTTTGAACAACAACTCATTGATAACTCAAATATTTACATTTCCGATTGCTATTTAGGCAATGTATAGATTTCCTAGGAAATGTGTCTAATATAATTTATTTTAAACATTTCCGTGCGATTTTAGGAATTACATACATTTCCTAGACATTGTATACAATGACGGATTACATACATTTCCGGTAACATATACACATGATCGTATATGTAGTATAGATATAGATTTCAAGCAAATAAATAATATAGACATAGAATATAGGTACGCAATTTCACATTTGGGCTAAAATTTAATTTTACCCAAAAATAATTTTCCAATAAAATATATTTTACCGTTTATTTCAGTTACGTATAACTTGATTATTGACGTAACTCAAGTGCACGGCGTTGAGTTAATCTAATAATAATACAGAATATATTTACCACATGTCCCTCGGGCCACATCAGATCTTCATCTAGACAATCCGATTTGTAGAGAGATGGGTCCAATACTCCAAGATCAGTCGTGTTCGCTGCAACAATTAAGTTAATGAAAATAAAAGAATGATACTTGCGTTGTAGGTAAGGATTAGTAAAGCAATTAGAAATCTCTGTCTAATTTTAACCATATAAAACTCATCTCTATATCCTACTTTTATGTAATTTGACAAATCACAAGTCTTCGAAATAGTCCACGACTGATGGTCACTCATCCGGTACTTTTATTAAGTTTAGGTTATAATCATTATCACGTGTACCATAAGGCTTATAGGTGCACGATGAAAACAGTTCTATCGTACTCTTGACACTTTTTTCAATTCAGTCTGTTGTTTAAATTAATATCTTTCGGAAAGATTATGTAAAAACCAAAAAAATGCGTATATTCTTCGTCCTTGCAGATTATATGTACTAATATTATACATTTTTGATGTTCTAGTTTTAGAGTTCCTAAGAAAAGTTAATACCTCTTATGATACAACTACTACTACTATGCATCTACATCCGCGTTAAGTTCAGAATAGATCAAGGTACATATGCTTACTTCGGTAGTAGGTGTCGATCCCGACAAGTATTGTATTAACTTATTTCATTATTATGATACCCCCCCGCCAGCCAGCGGGGGCGGTTATGTCGGGCTTGAACCGACTAAAACCGCACGCCGTCTCGGGTCTACAGACGCCGGGGTGTAAGGTTACCCATAGAGCATATCCCTCGCACTCCGACTGACCCTGGGCCATTCGCAGTTTCCCCTCTGATAAGAGCAGAGGGGTACCTGGAGCGGCCCCCACCCCCGCGGGAATTGCAGGCCCGCCACGCCCCGACCCCCTCGTGCAATGGGGTCAGCTGGCCCTGAAAAGGGCCGGTTGGTCAGATTCTTGGCCGTTGACGTTGACGCCAGCTACTCCAGAGGAGCAATCAATGATGCGTCATCGCCCACGTTGCCCAGTGTGCACCAAACTTGGAGGTGATCCAATCAGTCGCACCCCAGGGTTCCGTACCTCAGAAAAAAAAAAAACAGGGCCAGGGCTTGAAGTTGTGAAAAAATCAAGATTCTAGGATAGTACAATTAAAAGGTACACTCGTATATGCATGAGCATAAAACATATACTTAGGTTATTTCCAGTTGTGATCTATGGCAACACCATCAACATTATGATTTATTTATTAGGATAAATGATGTGGTCATTTATTCAGCATTTTTAGACACAACATTCGTTCCTTAATCCAGTTTTGTACGGAACGCTTAGTACGCTAGCCCGACTCGCACTTGACCGGCTTTTGCTAGTTGTGAGATTAAGATGTAACATCAAAATAAATCTGCCTGGTGCTTGAATATAATAGCGTGATGATATTAATTAGTCCTTAAACAACTATTTTATACGTAGGTAACTTTGTGGAGTTCCGAGCTTTTATATTTTCTACTAGTCGCCTTTTAGCTATAGTGTGATGCTTTATAGTCCGGATGTTGATCATGTCTGAGTTCTACCGAACTGCAAAATTTTATGAAGATCTGCCTTCTAAAGTGCAATTATAATTATTTAACTTAAATCTGGGTTTATTTTTTTAACGCAGAACCCTAATTCCTTTTCTTAAATAAAAGTAGCATATGTTACGTCTTATAATATTAGCTCTCTGCCAGTGAAAGTCCCTTCAATATCCGCCCCACCGTTCCAGAGATTACCTAATACAAATGGACAGACATTGGTGAGACGATGGTGTTTTGTTGTACCGTGTATACATTCAATTGCATTAATTGAAAAGCTCTTATTTCAAAGTTACAAACAGATATCTTAATTTTATTTATTTGCATAGATATAGATTAGGTTTTACATATGCATAACTAGCTATTGCACGCGGCTTCAGCAACCTATTCCAGGGAAATATTCCTATTTTATTTCAGACTGTAATCTATCCTTGTACCAAATTTCAGCCAGATCCGTTTAGCCGTTAGAGTGTGATTGAGTAAGAAACATCCGAACATCTTCACAAACATTCACATTAATAATATTAGTAGGGTAGGGTTTAAGGAGTACATAACATGTATAGCAACATAATGTCAGTATTTATTGTAGTTCTTGCGATGCACCCTATGGCCGGTACCCTAAGAAGTGCCTCTAACTTTTTTAAAGAAGAGGTAAATTGAAAACGAAATAAGTACGTATGCATAGGTCAAGGACTACGATAGATTGATACAAATCTTGTTATCAAATGGGGCCGGGCCAGCCTGACGCACACTATCAACTATGACATGACTACTTCTAACTATAGCTGTTGTACCCATTCCTTTGGGTATGTAAACACTGTGTAAAATATCATAGACTATTGGTATATTTATTAATATACCTAGTATTGCAATTATATAATAATAAACCACTTAGTATGTGTCTGTTTTAATTTTAATTACCAAAAAGATCACTTTACCAACGTCGGACTTCGGTTGTATTCATATATATTCAATTCGAAATTAATAAAATTTAAAAAAGTAGTTCACATTATCAACATAATTTATGTAGTAAAATAACTTTAACGTACGATGCTCGTTTGGTCGTTAAAATTTAATTTAAAACCTAAGGAATAACGTCGATGGTGGAAAGAAAAACTTCTGAAGTCCCAATTCGGGTAAGATAAGTTATGCATATCGTTGGATAAGATTTTTTTTATGCGTCGACTGGTACAATACTCGTAGCGATCGCAGCATATTATTGGCATTTAAGAAGTTTTTCTTTACCATCGGTAGTACGGGCTGCATGTGATTCAAGCCTCTTAAATTACGTGTTTCTGGTGGTTTTGGGATAGAAGATCGGTTAAGAGTTGCCATGCTCATGGCCACTCAGTTTCAATTGCCATAGATTACAGATCACCAATTGTATGTGTTAGGTACTGTGACGTCTGGGGTCTGGCGTCACAATTCCTCGTGTTAATGAAATGATAAACACAAGTATTTATACTTTAAATAGCATTTATTTTTCACATAAAACTTCTATATCGAGTTTTAGGGGATTTTACGCGAGTTTATTAGACTTTAAGCGAACTGAAGAGGGCCGCGGATTCTGCTCAGAGATTGAGCCTACGATCACTTTGCTTGGAACTCTCTTCGTACGGCGGGTCGAGGCCGGAGCCCCCAGTCACCCGCTGTCACCAACCTGTCTGCCAAGCCAATTGTTCTCCTATTCTAAATTTTATATTTTAAAACAAATTTATTTTTAATCTCTGACGCATGATGGCCAGGTAAAAATCTGTAGTGCTCGAACAAGGTCGGACGCTACAGTACTACAATCATAGGGTGCGACTGGTTGGATCACCTCCAAGTTTGGTGCACCCTGGGCAACGTGGGCGATGACGCATCATTGATTGCTCCTCTGGAGTAGCTGGCGTCAACGTCAACGGCCAAGAGTCTGACAAACCGGCCCTTTTCAGGTCCAGCTGACCCCATTGCACGTGGGGGTCGGGGTATGGCGGGCCTACAAGGCCCGCGGGGCTCGTCGCTCCAGGTACCCCTCTGCTGCTATCAGAGGGGACACTGCGAATGGCACAGGGTCAGTCGGAGTGCGAGGGATATGCTCTATGGGTAACCTTACACCCCGGTGTCTGTAGACCCGAGACGGCGTGCGGTTTTAGTCGGTTCAAGCCCGACATAACCGCCCCCGCTGGCCGGCGGGGGTGTATCCGAAGGGATTTCCGCACAAAAAAAACGGTACTACAATCATCACGTTATTAGTCTTGTATTAAATTAAATTAGAAGGTACAGTATTAATTGTCTATGAGATTATACAACCAATCTGATATGAGAATGAATTCAATGATCCTGATAAAGTATAATATATAGGCGCGTTGGCGTAGTTATTGAATCACCATTCCATTTGAATAGTTTAAACGCTCGCCATTTTGACACTCTTTTATGACATCGCGTAACTATGAAATGCAACGAGTGAGCAACTATTACTACCTACGTACAGACGAAGGTGTGTATATATATGTGTATTGACGTCCTATTCTATCTGAGCTGTGGCGAGCGCTTAGATATTTCAAAATTCCCACACAATTTGCGTCCTTTCAACAATAAAGAAATAATTTATAAAATGTATATCTAAAGGATCGATTACGTAGCAATAAAGAATATATAAAAAATATTGCCCCCATTTGAAATAATTTTATTATTATTTCTTATTAGTTACATACCTTCAGAATTTTCTTTTCACAATTAGGGTTAGTTGGGTTGCATCAAGATGACCCACCTGGGCCATTTGCCTTTAATAAAAATCGTAATTGTACATTCTGTTGGGAATGTGGAATACAGGGGACTGCTTAATAGGGGATCCATTTCTCGGTCGCATTTAGGGCCGCCTGACAAGAAAAGAATCTCTATCGTCTATAAAGTCGTCGTCGTGTTGTATTTCTGCTGACACAATGGGATACTAGAGCTTATTAAGGTGAGTTCCTGCATCTAATATATGGCAGATTGTTTCCCATCACTGGCAACCACTCAACATTAGCCGGAGTGTCTTTGTTAGCTACCGATTGGCAGATTTAAAAAAGTAGATATTAACATAAGATCCGATAGCTTTTCATTTCTACATTAAAATTTATTAGGCTCGCTTCTAGGTGGTTCAAAGGTTAATAATGAAAATGGGTTCTGCGAAATGATATACCAAATAATATATTGTCCGCCCCATGTCATTCGGATTCTGAGCCAATTTTCATCCTAACCTTTCATCCATAACTTATCCCATTATATAAATTATAAGTAATATAATTAACAAGTACTAGAATCACACCTTCAAGACCTCATATTGCGTAATTTTTTATTGTGTCAGCCAGTCGAGTGGCAAGAGCTGCAGCTTACAATTGCAATCGTGGAACTGATTTGTGTTACAAAGGAGTGACTCGGCATCTGATTGTAATGAACGCCGTACGTATACCATTATTTCCCAGTAATAATACTCTACGACTTCCATAACTCGAGTCAGTCCTATGAAATAGATGTCAGTTTTCAGCTAGCTATTTATAGGAATACGATTATATTTAATTTCAATAGTCTACATTAAGATTATTGTTTATTTATTGTTTATTGAATTAGAAGTTATCTGATTAAATACCTTTATAAATAAAACTAATTAAATGTCCAATTTGGGAACCTAAATTCGATACCATCATGCTAATGGTGTCAGCAGATGGATAGTGGAACTTCTCAGTGCTATCAAGTGAGCATTTGGAGTTGCAGCTATTTTTGGTTTGTTTTGAGGACTCCCTTACTTAAAATAGTTTATAATACCTTTTTACTTACTATTAATATTTAAACTAAAAACTTATTTCTTATTTAAAACTACCTTTAACTGAAATATATCTTATAAAATACATTCTTAATGCCTCTACGATAGTGACGTTACATACAGATAGAGAGATAGATATAACTGAAGACACGCACATAAAAATATGCCCACATACAAAAGTTCCACAATTAGGTAATAAATAGCCCTCAACCTAAAAGTTGAAGGCATGAAGTACGAGTAGATCTCTCATGCATTATTTTCGAAGTTATAAATTGACGTCATACATAAGTTTGACTTATGGTTTCTCGAGCCTTAAATCAATTTAATATAATGCCAAGTGACATTTATGTTCGTATTGAGATTACGTTTCTCTTAACCAAATATTAGATTGAATAACAAAATAATACACATAAATAAAGTTGTATTGTATTTCAAAATTTGACTCAATGTTTCAAACTTGGTAGAAATCAATTACCAAACATAAATAAAACGCTATACTACGCTTTCCCCTATGATTTGGCTAATCTTGGCTTTTACAGGAGCGACTGCCGTATGATCTCCCATCATCAAGAGGAACACCTGCGCTAGAGCCTCGTCTATTAATCAGCAGGTGTACCAGCTCGTAGTTGAGATCGGCTTGGGCCCAGAAGACCTCTGTGGAGCCCTCTACACCAGATCAAATAAATGTTCACTTACACAATTCTAAGTAAAGATTAATTATGTAAACAATTATACCTGTGCGTGGGTGATATATGCCACCTGAGATACATCTTGGCACAAAATGATACGTAACCATGTATTGTATACACCCCTATACTGAAGAGATTGTGTATCTGTTAGCACGAACGACATTCAAACGCCAATTCTAGAAATTGAATAACGTCACAAATACACCAACGTTTACACATTTCCACTACGCAAACAGTATTTCAATTTGATGACGTAGAATCGATTTGTTGAATAGAGATAACTAATGTATAGAATCAGGCTGTATACACGGTCTATATTATTTTGTACAAAGACTATAAATATATATATATTATAGTTTTTTATAGATCCTTTTCCTAACAGTAACATTTTTTGTTGGAGGAGTACTAGTAACTGGAATTGCTAGTATTTCCGTTAACCTTACCAGCTAAGCTAAATTACTTGTGTTAGGAGTGGGTTCACCTCGGTAGTGTAATGGCTAGAATCCGAACCTGGCACATCTCGATCGGAAGGCCGACTCCTTAAACATATAGCTACCGCTGTTTTTTTTTAATTTTATATTTAGGACACGTCAATTTGACTTCACCTCGCCTGATGGTAAGCTGAAGGTAAAGTGTCAGGAAAGAGGGTCACCATTACATACACGTACCATGTTAACAATGGTGGCACTCAGCTTGACGGCCTCATCAAAAGAGGATTGTCGTCGCAGCACCGCGTGACACCCACCGGTCCCACTAGTGCTGCGACTACAATCCCCCTGCCCGGCTATGCACTTGCTGACCCCTGACCGCAATCAAACCGAAATTGGATTACTATGGAGGGTTTTTCGCAATCGTGCACGGTGGTACCCACCCGGCCGAATTTTGTGACAAATTTGTGTCATCAAATTTCTACCACCAGTCAAGATTTTAATAAATGTAACATTATATATCCCACTAATATGAACTACAAATGTTAAAGTTTGTGAGGATAAATGAATGTTGATGGATGGACGGATAGATGAATATTTTTTTCTGTTTCACACAAAAACTGGTATAGCACTTAGGCAACTTTTCATCCCGAAAATAGGAATATTTTTCACTACAGTGTAGCTGCACCCACATTCAACAACTGGTGTGAAATTTTTAAAACCCGAATAATTTTAAGACTAATGTAAAAAAAACAAAAATTTTTATATTGTGCTAACCATTTTAATAAAAAAGTAAGTTTGTTTAAATTAAAGTTGTTCTGGCAAAGTATCTGAAGTCATAAAATGTAGTAGAAGTAATCAATAATTTAATACAGAGTATTTCTATTTGATTTTCACTTACCTCAATTATATGATTTTGGTGTGTGTATTTTAATTAAGTAACGATCATTTAAAATAATAATCGTGATACGCTCAGAAATACATTTTTAATACAAAATTAATTTACTTTTCAGTAAAAACGGAGGGTAACAATTTTATACGAGAATAACATGAAACAATATTATCCTACTGTAACGGCTTTTTTTAAATAATTTGTAAAAGATTTTCAGAGATTTTTAAAATATTATTGGTTTATTTTTATTTTAGGCCATTGACTTTAAGTAGTAAGTAAAAAGTATCATGCGGTGTCCCACAGGGGTCGGTCCTAGGGCCACTCCTGTGGAACATCGGCTACGACACGACGAACTTGTTCTGCTGACGACACCCTCATTATGGCGCGGGGAGCAACGCACCGAAGCGCGGCACTAAAGGCCACGGCAGGGGTTGCTCAAGTCGTGGGTCGAATACGGCGGCTGGGACTCGAGGTGGCTCTCCACAAATCCGAGGCTATGTGTTTTTTGGCGGGCCTCAGAGGGGGCCACCTGCGGGAACCAGCATAACCATAGGGGGCGTAAGCATCGGCATCAAGCCCACGATGAAGTACCTTGGGCTCGTACTCGATATCCGATGGGACTTCGGACCACATCTCCGAAGTCTGGTCCCGAAACTGAGGGGGCCTGCGGCCGCGCTATCGCGGCTGATGCCCAACGTTAAGGGACCCAATGTCCCCACTAGGAGACTGTACCTGGGGATCGTGCGAAGCATGGCCCTGTACGGGGCCCCCGTATGGGCGGAGACTCTTTTAAACAGCCCGTTAAAAGTAATGGCCGTCAGTCATCAGGGGGTATCGTACGATCTCGGTCCAGGTGCCCTGATCTCGTTGCGGTCTTTGGTGTGGACGTTCTCTCGTTGGAGACCATGGTGAGGGCCGTGGTATCCGATGGGAGCAAGTGGCGCGCCGCCGCCTTCTTCTGCGAGCAGGTTATGCGCGCGAAAGAGACGGTGGAGAGGGAGCGGGAGAGAACCCTGCCCCCCGAGTTCCGCAGTCTGCGGCGAGGACGCCGCTGACTCGTCTACGCCCGGGACTACCGACCTCCATGATCGGGGCCTGAGGACGGCAGTTGGCCGACTCGCCGTCCTTACAGAAGCAGGTCGTGGCGGAGGCGTGTCTTGTGTGTCCTACACACGCCTGCCACTCACCGACGCGGGATAAAACCCGACCCCACCAGGCGAGGCCGCGCTGACGGCCAAGGTCCGCCGGTAACCCTGGGGTTATCCTTTCGAGGGCTTACCCGGGGTGCCCGGCAATGGACACTTGGGCAGGACACCGTGCGGCGACTAAAAGTCGATTCATGCACGACATAACCGCCCTCGCTGGCCGGCCGGGGGGTATCCGAAGGAATTCCACACGTAAAAAAAAAAAGCCATTGACTTTGCAGTGGATTGAGTGTAGACCACGCTAGCTGTCGCTGCTTCCATCAGCATTTTTCCCGATTGCTCCTTCTCCTGCTTTTCGTTGGATTTATATGGGTTTTTATGATAGCAACTGCCAGCTGACTTCCCAACTCAATTGCAGCTACGTTGGTTGTTGGCAGCTAAATTAGTATATTCAAGTAAAGTTCAGCGTATAGTGTCGTTGTTTAGGAAGTAATTGTGGTGTTTACTACTGAATAGCGATGTTGATCATAATATAATTATATACATATGTAAACCGCAGTTTCTTATCCTACGAGTCTTTTCCCAAAGGCCGAACTTCGATATTTTTCTTGAAGCGGCTTCCATTAGACCTTCACAACCCACTGGCGATGACGAAGTCTGTAGTTAGACTAGGTTTTCAATCCTTTTAGGACTTCAACCACCCATGTTAACGTGTTCTCCGAAACAAAATATATACCTACTAGAGATTTTGACAAGAATTCATTGAAATTCTCTATTTGGATTGAAATAAAACTATTTTTAACGTATTCTATCGCGATTTATTTGATATTATTTCATTATTTACATTGAACCCGACGTTTTGGTTGCTTTTCAGCAGCCACGGGTCACGGGGAGACACAGCCTATTTAGGTTTGGAAGACTGATTCATTATCTTTAATTACTCGCTTTACAAGAATTTTGAGAGCTTGAATCGAAAGTTAGTTTTGATTTTCTTTTACATAAGTATTGTTGGAGTGCGTTCTTGTCTTTTCACTACCGATCAGGACATGAATAAGTTTAGCTAATGAATAATTAGAATAATTCAAACTTTTGAAGGCTCTGCGGCTAACAAACCACCACGAGCAATGATTGAACATTACCAGTTATTTGAAGGATAGATTTTAGGGTTATGCTGGTGAAGCGCCTCGTCGAGCACCTCTGAAGAGTGGGGCCGGACCTGGCGGATGGCCAATATGGCTTCCGCCAGAGGCGCTCCACCGTGGATGCCATCATGCGCGTGAGGGCTCTGGCGGAGGATGCAGTAGCCCGGGGTGAGGTGATGCTGGCGGTGTCCCTGGACATCGCCAACGCGTTCAACACCTTGCCCTGGAGTTGCATTAGGGAGGCGCTCGTGTATCACGAAGTGCCTCTCTACCTCCGCCGCATAATCGGGGCGTATTTGACGGAGAGAGCCGTCATCTACCCAACCGTGACCGGTCTCGGTCGGCGTGAAATGTCGTGCGGTGTTCCACAGGGATCGGTCCTGGGGCCTCTCCTGTGGAACATCGGATACGACTGGGTGCTACGCGGACGACACGCTCGTGACGGCGTGCGGGGCGACGTACCGCGAAGCGACCCTGAAGGCCACGACTGCGGTTGCCCAAGTCGTTGAGCGGATCCGGCGGCTGGGTCTCGAGGTGGCTCTGCATAAAACCGAGGCCCTGTTCTTTCATGGGCCTCGGGGCAAGCTACCCGAGGGATCCAGTCTCATCGTGGGAGGAAATCGCATCGGCATCAAGCCCCAAATGAAATATTTGGGGCTCGTGCTCGACGGCCGATTTGACTTCGGAGAGCACATCCGAAGTCTGGCCCCCAAATTGAAGGGCACAGCTCTCGCTCTGGCTCGGCTGTTGCCCAACATGAGGGGGCCCGATGACTCCTGCAGGAGACTCTGCGGGGATCGTGCGGTCCATGGCCCTGTATGGGTGCCCAATATGGGCGGAGGCCCTGAGGACCAGAACTGTGCGGATGCTGCGCGCTCCGCAGCGAGTTATGGCCATCAGGGTCATCCGCGGGTACCGCACGATCTCCTTCGAAGCGGCGAGTCTCCTTGCCGGAACTCCGCCATGGGACCTGGAGTCGAGAGCCCTTTCGCAACTGTACCAGTGGCGAAAGGAGGCGCGGGAGCAGGGATGGAACCCCGAGCCTCGAGAAATCGAGGCCGTGCAGTCCCAGCTCCGCCAGGCCATCGTGGTGGAGTGGAAGGAACGACTTGGGCGACCAAGCGCAGGGCACGCCGCAATAGCGGCGGTAAGGCCCATCATGGAGGATTGGCTAGAGAGGCGACACGGAAGCCTCTCGTATCGACTGACGCAGGTGATCTCCGGGAAGGGGTGCTTCGGGGACCACCTGCATCGGATCAGGAAGGAGCCAACGCCTGAGTGTCATCACTACGATGCGAGCGAGGACTCAGGGCTGCACACGCTGGCGGACTGCCCGGCGTGGGAGGCGCTGAGGCGTGACCTCGTGGCAGCCATCGGGGTGGGAGTCCTCTCGCTCGACAGCATGATTGCGGCAATTGTGCGGAGCGCGAGCGCGTGGGCCGCCGCCACCTCCTTCTGCGAGCATGTAATGCTCGCGAAGGAGATGGCGGAGCGCGCCCGGGAGAGATTTAGAACTCTCCCGGCCCGCCGAGCCCGCAACTTGCTCGCCGCGCGTCGCAGGCGACTCAGGCGCCGGAGGTCGCTTAACGACCTCCGTCCTCCATGAGCGCAGGCCTGGGGGTGACAGGTGAGGCCGCCTGTCACCCCAGCAGAAGCAGGCCGGGACGGTGCGGCGACTAGTGCCCCTCCCACAAACCGGGGCAAGACGGGGACACCGTGGTTCCCAAACCCGACAGGGCCATCTCTAAACCGGAGATGGCCCAGGGTCAGTCGGGGTGCGAGGGATATGCTCTATGGGCAACCTTACACCCCGGCGTCTGTAGACCCGAGACGGCGTGCGGTTTTAGTCGGTTCAAGCCCGACATAACCGCCCCCCCTGGCACGCGGGGGGGTATCCGAAGGAATTTCCGCACGAAAAAAAAAAAAAAAAGGGTTATGCTGGTATATTCCATAATGGCAATAACTTGAAATCTTAAAATACTGAAATCAATAAATAATACAATAAATATCAGCGATGTCTTATCTCTATCAAATCAAATATCATCATTTATTTGGAAAACTGAGTAACACATTTGAAACTCAAGATTGATGCTATTATTATTATATAAAGTAATATTCATTGTAAAATATTATTATGTGGAAGGTTATAGGGGTATGCACCTGCTGACTAATGGAATTGATTCCGGAATTAGGGGAACATACTTATATATTGTATCCCTGACAAGAAAGTATATTTAACCGCATTATTTGATATGTAATCAAAACTTCCATTATAGAATGCCACTTGAATGCAAATATCGTATCAGTAAAGAATCTACCGAGTTTATTCTTAGGCAATATTACAATCTTGTCACGTAGGGACCTCTACGCCGTAGCATACCATATTAAGCCTACGATTTTTCTAAACATTTTACTCAACCGATTTTTATTTCCTTCTATTATAGAAACGGTCTTTGGATAAAATAATAACGCAACTTTATTAACCTATTATTTTTCACTACTAAATACTATATTCGGGTTTTTTGATGGTTGAAAATCTTTGACATAATCATTAGGTATGTACATGAATGGTTTTAGTTTAATTGTGTAGGGGGTTCGATTCCCGACAAATAAAAGATAAGTTTTTAGTTGGAATATGTATTCATAGATCACACATGAAAATATGTAATACACGTTATGCCGCGAAGCTACGGTTTGGTCGCGCCCGATTCCCGTAAGATCTTAGGTTGAACTAGTTAGTTATATGGCGATCGGTCCGACCGCGCCGTTTCCGCGAAAGTTGCTAAGGCCAGCATTTGTATAATGTACGTGGCCCGTACATGCTTCCGGGCGAAAAGAGACAAAAAAAAACAAAGTTATAAACACAGATTTAAGACACACAAGTATTGTCAGATCTGCGCGGCAGTGGTGAACACGCCTGGTCCTTTTTGTTGCACACACTTTGCACTTGCACTGACACTGGCTGCTCGACAGCCCGCCCTAGCTGTCGCATGCTGATGACACTGATACTGCTGGGAGGCGACGGTGGCGCGGTAAGCCCGCGTCTGCCCGCCCGGCGACTCCGCCGCCACAGGAACACCGCTACTGCTGCTATTGCAACAGCCACTAAAGTGTAGCTTATCGCATAGTGATGCACATGATGGTAGAATTCATAATGATCCTCTGTGACGTTGGCAGCTTTTAAATCTTTGATCTTTTCCCCAAGCTTAGTTAATTCGTCCAAATCTAAATCAGCGGTTCCATTTTGGCGTGGAGTTAAAGAAATGTTAATCACATGATTAATCTGTGCAATCTCTGGGCTATAAACATCTGCATCAAAACTTAATGTATTCGATAATTTGGTGTTTTGAGCGTATGCAGTAAGATGGTCCTCTCGGATAATACAGTTCGGCTCAAGCTTAATGACGTGTGCGCCCTGCACTTGTTCCACGGTAACTTGATCTCCGCACATAAAGCGTAGTGTGCATTGAGTACAACAATAAAACAAATAAGTATTGATGTTACTTAATTGTATCCATTTGTTATTGCATGTAGCCGTACAGATAGTTATCACTTTATTTTGAGCTCATATTTTAATATTACACGCATGCATAAGGCGTCTGTTAGCATCGGCATATAAGTAATAATTCTTGAAATTAAATAACTCTCAACATATTCAATTTTTACCAAGTTTATAAACTGAGTGGTCCTTTTGAACCTCTTTAAAAAGAAATAGTCTCAAAGGTGCCAACTTTTTTCACTGAAACTGTGATAACTTATAGACATGTCAATAAAAGAAGGTTAATGAATTGATTGGTCCTTCCTAACCTCTTTTAAAAAAGTTTGTCTCAGCGATGCCAACTTTTTTCACTGAAACAGTGATAACTTATAGACATGTCAACAAAAGAAGGTTCTCTCTCGTAAGTACCGTTATTGTTGGCCTTGCTGACATTAAAAATACTGTCTGATTTGAATAGCTTATTCCTGCGATATTAAGTGGACGTTAATAATGGTCAACCCTAGACTCAAGCCTAGAACGAGTACAGCATATCTGTACGTGTTTTTCACACAGATTTTGCTCATGACATCATTTTACTAGTGTAGGTACAGTTGTCCCCCTTTTGTTTCCAGATCGCACCCTCGGGTTTGGGAACCACGGTGTCCCGGTCTGAGAGAGCGGAGGGGGCCCAACGCGCCACTGCCCCGGCCTGTTTCTGCTTGGGTGACAGGCGGCTTCACCTTATACCCCAGGGCTCCGCTCATGGAGGATGGAGGTTGTTTAGCGACCTCCGAACGCCAGAGTCACCTCCGCACCTCACGGGTTCTGCAGATCGGGAGAGACCTGAGTCTCTCCCGGACCCCCTCCGGCGCCTCCTGTTCGAGCATTATTTGCTCGCAGAAGGAGGCGGCGGCGGCCCTCGCGTTCTTACTCCACACCATCATTGTGAGCAAGAATATATAAATAGCATTCCTGGTCACACTGCTAGGAACGCTAAAGACTGTGCGAAGTGGAAGATAAAAAGCCTGAAAATTGAAATTCTCGGATGTGACCGGGACTCAATGCTGAGCTGATGATGTGAAAGTATGTTAATTAGAGTTATTTTTTGGGAATGAAGTGTGTTAGAGAACAAGTTTAATAAATTTCTTGCTTTTTTTATTACTAGCACCTGCGTAATTCCTGATCCCATGGGAATATCGAGATAAAAAGTAGCCTATGTTACTCAATAATAATGTACCATTCTAATGGTGAAAGAATGTTTGAAATCAGTCCAGTATTTTGGAGCCTATGCAATACAAACAAACAATCAAATCTACGTCTTTATAATATTAGTTTAGATTTTATGTAAAGTTGCTTAAAATGTGATCAGTAGATTGTAATGTTCTCAGCCACTTATGAGGTCGACTGTATTCGTGATTGTTGCAAATTAGTGTTGAGTAAACTTATGAAGTAGTATTCTGAGAAAACATGGGCCTTAACAAAAAACACCACCGATAGACTTACTATTTGCCAACGAGCAATGGAGAGAAGCATGATAGGAGTAAAGAGGAGGGATAGAATAAGAAACATCAATATTAGGAAAAAGACCAAGGTACAGGACGTAACCCTAAAAATAAAATCGCTGAAATGGAAGTGGGCGGGACACATGGTCAGAGGGAAGGATAAATGGAACAAAATACTTACGCGTTGGTACCCAAGAGAAGGTAAAAGGAAAAGAGGGAAACAACAAAAAAGATGGGACGACGATATCAGACAGGTTGCAGGCATAACATGGAGTAGAGTAGCCAGAGAGAGATCAGAATGGAGTAGGTTGGAGGAGGCCTTTGCCAATTGGCAAAAGGACTTACAGAAAATTAAGAAGCATCAAATATTCGAATATATTTAATTTTGTAAAATACGTATATAACAGTGCAGTGGTATAACAAACATAATTGTATATTTTTGTCCGAATAAAGGCTTTATTATTATTATTATTATTATTTATATTCTGAGAAAAAGCCTTAACTTAAAACGTTGATTAGTTTGTCATTAGGAGGGCCTCGTAAAGCAAAGTATTATTAGAAGTCCAAGTGAGATAATATAAGTTGACGGCCTTTGTGGCGAAGCGGTAGTGCATTCGACTGCTACGATAGGGGGCCGCGGGTGGCGGAGGCGTGTCACACGCCTGCCAACTCACCGAAGCGGGATAAAACCCGACCCCACCAGGCGAGGCCGCGGTGGCGGCCAAAGTCCGCCGGCAAGCCTGGGGTTATCCTTTCGAGGGCTTACCCGGGGTGCCCGACAACGGACACTTGGGGAGGACACCGTGCGGTTTTAGTCGAGACACGACATAACCACCCCCGCTGGCTGGCGGGGGGGGGGGTATCCGAAGGGATTTTCGCACGGAAAAAAAAGGGGGCCGCGCGTTCGATTCCCACTCAGTGAAAATATTTGTATGCATGAATATGTATATTTGCATTGCTCTGGGTGTTTCTAAGTATGTAATTACAAAAAAAAAGTATTTTCAAGCGTTCCAATGTACGCATAGTTGGTTACGCGTACACAGGATACGATAATCCGTATCTACATTACGCGTGTACAATTTGAGCACGTAGGTGACTCCCATCTGTACTCGTATTCAAAGTACCTAGATTAGGCGTACAATAAAGAAAGAAGGAAAAAAAGAAAAACATTGAATTCCTCACACGCACAATGAACATACAGTAGCATATAAATAAATAAATATCTTAAAATCTAATAGTAAATATCACTGTGCGATCCCGAATAAGACCCCATCTTAGCATAAATGCATTAGAACGCTTAAACCGTACAAGGCTTTAGGAGTCGTAAATATGTTTAGAATTAGGAAACGCAACTCAAGGGACGGCTCGCGTGCCAAGAAATTCAATAAAACGGCTACGCAGGTGATCTCTGGTAAGGGGTGCTTCGGGGACCACCTGTGTCGAATCAGGAAGGAGTCAACGTCTGAGTGCCTTAATTGTGATGCAAGAGAGGACTCAGGGCTACATACGCTGGCGGAGGGCCTGGCATGGAATGGAATGGTTGTTTGTTGGTTGTGAGGTGGCGGTCTTGCCCTCTTTTTCCGGGACACACACACACACACACTATGGTTCTCAAGCTCGAGGGCGCCATTGAGAAACCGGAGATGGTCCTGGGTCAGCCGGGGTGCGAGGGAAATGCCGTGTGGGGCTACCTTACACCCCGGCGTCTGAAGACCCGAGACAGCGTGTGGTTTTAGTCGGTTCAAGTCCGACATAATTAAAATAATCCCTTCGTATCCAGGTCAGCGGGGGGGGGGGGGGGGGGTATACGAAGAGATTTACGCACGTAAAAAAAAGCTTTATGGGGCCAAGACCTTCGGGGCCAAGTCAACATCACCGGCACTAGCGTAGGCTTTCCTCTCAGGTTCTTGGAGGTCAGCCGGCAGTAGGTTTCGTAAAAAAGTTGTATCAACTAAATCAAAAGGAGGAGAAGGAGTAAGCGAACACCGAGCTCCGTGATCTCGTCGTCTCCAAATAGGAACGGACGTAATTTTACCGCTCTTTTATTATTCCTTCTATCTATATATAAATTGTAAATTAGCTGTGTCTGTACATTGGAGATATGAAATAAAAAATTAGGTAATGTTAAATGAACTATTCTGAACACATACAATTATTTCTTTTAATTATTGTCTGTTTGTTTGCGATGGACAAAAGTACTGAACGGAACTTGATGCGGTTTTTTCTGTTAAAAAGGTCTTGGTCAGACTTAAAATCTGCCGTATGTCAAGTAGAACCGGAGATGAGAGATGACCAAAAATCGATCACAGACCTCAGCGCGGGTGGAGCCGCGGTCACAAATAAATAAATATATATTCTACGACATTCTACACAGCGCTTTCTAGACCCAAAGTAAGCATAGCTTAACTAGCTTCTGTTATGGGTTCAAGAATGCGGATAAACACACTTAGATACTATTTTTTTTTGTAAATACTAACATAGTATACATAGAAACCTCCAAACCAATGTAAACATACATGTTCATGCATACAAATATTTGCACTGAGTGGGAATCGAACCCACGCCCCCTAAAACGATAACCAACTTCTGCGAGGGCAAAGCCGCGGGCATCAGCTAGTAATTAATAAGCTTAGTTAAATAATTCATTGTAACTATGGGAAAGTACCCATTTACATGAAATGAATAAAATTATTTGACAATTACCGGGGTTAAAGTATTTGTTTAGAGTCGTAATTATAAAATAGAATATGATTATCCAATAAACATGCAAATTTTGGTAGCATTGAATGTCGCGAGTTCGATTTCCGAGTAATTTAGATGCATGAATGTATTGAATATGTATATTTGCATTGGTCTGCTTATAATATGTATATATATATAATATGTATGTATTTACAATAGATAACGCGTCTGAAGACCTGAGATGGCGTACGGTTTTAGTCGGTTTAAATCCGACATACCATCCCCGCTGGCCGGCGTGAAGGTATCCAGCACGAAACAAAAGGTGCAGTCCATGAATCGTTAACACGAGTAGAAAATATTACAAGGTAACAATGTGCTTACGGAAGCACGGAATATTATGTCAGTAAGGGTGAGCAAAAATTACTTGCATTCCTATTCAACGAAAGTCACACCTTTATTAAATCAAATCGGTTCTTAAAATGTTATTTCAGTCAATAAATTAAATCAAAACGTCGTTGCGGACTAATCGTGTTTATTCTATTTAAAGTTCACGTAATAAAAGTAAATTTCTAACAACAGCAATCAACAACTGTTTTTGAGAACTTTCTATTTAATAATTATTCCATTTTCAATTTTATAATCGACAATTTAATGAATCTTTTGAGCTTTAATTTTTCTTTTGATTTAAAATTAACAGTTTATGAGCTTTGTTAAACTTTATCATTAAAAGTTTATTGTTATCAGGTTAAACAAAAAAAAATACATTAATAAATAAATAAATAAATATTGTACGACAAAGTGAACAACGCCATCTAGACCCAAACTAAGCAGAGCTTGTCATATGGGTTCTAGAATGCGGATAAACATACTTAAATACTTTTTTTTGTAAATAAATACATATTATACATGGAAACACCCAGACCAATGCAAATATACATATTTGCACTGAGCGGGAATCGAACCCGCGACCTTTGGCTTAGCAGTCGAATACGCTACCGCTACGCCACAGAGGTCGTCACATTGTACAAAAAAGCTTACTGGTGGGCAAATGCAATGAGAAAACTCGTACGCTAATAATAAAAGCGTAGTGATAATATCGAGATGTGAAAGAAAAAGCGAAAGTTTGCGCAAAAAGAAAGAATAAGGAGAATAAAGGGAGGCTTGACAGATAAAGGTTTCAATGTAAATTAATTTTGTTTTATTTAATTTTATTTAAGAACGAATGAATAACAATAAATTGAGAAATGCGGTCTGTTCAAGAGCGATGTGGATGAGATGCATGATTTAGGAATGGTAGATAGATCACTCTTGACGAAGCCCGAATTTACTTTATAAAAAAAACGCAAAATTGGTTACTGAGCTCAATACTTAAGAATGGCTTCACCGATTTCAAAAATTTATTAATTGTTGTGTTCGTATTAATTGTCAGCACATAGGTACTTAAAAATATTTTTTCGGGAAGGGGAGATTCCGGGACCACCTGCATCGGATCAGAAAGGAGCCAACTCCTGAGTGCCATCACTGCGACGCGAGCGAGGACTCGGGGCTGCACACGCTGGCGGTCTGCCCAGCGTGGTAGGCGCCGAGGCGTGTACTAGTGGCAGCCATCGGAGTGGGAGTCCTCTCGCTCAGCAGCATGACTGCGGCAATGGTGCAGAGCGCGAGCGCGTGGGCCGCCGTCACCTCCTTCTGCGAGCATGTAATGCTCGCGAAGGAGATGGCGGAGCGCGCCCGGGAGAGATTTAGAACTCTCCCGGCCCGCCGAGCCCGCAACATGCACGCCGCGAGTCGCAGGCGACTAAGGCGCCGGAGGTCGCTTAACGACCTCCGTCCTCCATGAGCGCAGGCCTGGGGGTGAGAGGTGAGGCCACCTATCACCCCAACAGAAGCAGGCCGGGACGGTGGGGCGACTAGCGCCCCTCCCCCAAACCGGGGCAAGACGGGGACACCGTGGTTCCCTGACCCGAGGGGGCCATCTCGTAACCTGAGATGGTCCAGGGTCAGTCGGGGTGCGAGGGATATGCTCTATGGGCAACCTTACACCCCGGCGTCTGTAGACCGAGACGGCGTGCGGTTTTAGTCGTTTCATGACCAACATAACCGCGCCCGCTGGCCGGCGGGGGGGTATCCGAAGGGATCTCCGCACAAAAAAAAAAGGTACTAAAATTTTGGAAATACCTCTTCAAGGTTTAAAGCCCTAATGTCGCTGGGCACAAACAGCTAGCACAAAATATGTGAAAGCGAAACCAGTGGTAAAAGACAGTTATCAATAAAATAACCTTCATCTCAATAATAATGCTCCTATATGTAGGTACGTGCATGAACACCGCGGTTAATTAATTTATTAATTATAAGATGTTAAACTTTACATAGCTCCACTAACTACATACGAAGATCCATTACAACAGATATTAATCCATGTCTTTCTTAATTAACCGATATTGTGTAAGGACTTCGTCAATATAGCAGAATTTAAAGCCTTTGTGCTATGTTTATTAAGGTGTGCAGTTTTCTCGGAAATAAGCTTCTTATCACAATTAGAGAACTGCTTTTTATTAGTTTATGTAATTTTGTAAATTGCCGTTAAGCCCCAATTACGAACAAGGCTTAGGATAAAGTAGACACTTTTAAAATGTAAACGAAAATTATATAATAATAATAAATATAGTAATTACTATTGGATTAAGGTTTTGAAGAAGTTATTTTTGTTCATAATAATGAGACCTGAATAAGCAGTTACTACTAGTAGATTACGATCTATAGAGGGTAGTAATAGGGTTACATATCATTATTACTAAAATTGTTTTACCTATTTTCAAAATAGGTGACTACGGTCATATGACATACTGTTTTGAATACCTACGGTTGTTGCACAGATATTTGTAATAACTAATGGACGAAATATCTGAAGGCTATCTCACCAACGGTTTATTCAACTAATTGAAATTATGGCCGATTCACCTACTGTAGATTTATAAGTGGTAAAAATTTGTAGACAAAATAAACAATTTAAGAAACATACAAAAAATACTAATACGTAATAAGGTATTGATTTAAACTTAGAGTAGAATGAGGTGGAATGGTCTGAAGTGGAGCAGAGCGGACACGGGTAGAATAGGTTTGGTTAGGTTGGAACTTTGATCATTAACGAGCGAAGGCGAGCGTGCGGAGTGAGCGTGCCTCCGCAGCGGCCACTGAGCGCCAGATGCTCTATAATAGAGTCTATATTATTGGTGAATACGGTGTGATTCACCAACGCTTATATTTGGAGTGTGTAATTTTGATGGGTTAATGGTCATTGTTCTAACCTAATCTAACTCTCATTATTCATTAACACTAGATAATAGCTGATGGTCATATATTATAATAACATTACATTCATCCACTTTCACAACGTTTTCAGCCATAGTTACAATGTTAATAACAACTTGTACTCAGTTCAAAATAATTCAGTTATTGACACTACTACCATGTAATATTGTAACTACCCACCACTTTAGAAATCAATCCAGCACGCAGTATTAATAAAACATAGGCGAGTCGTACAGGCTGAAGACAGGGTGCTATGGCGCTCATTAGGGGAGACCTATGTCCAGCAGTGGACTAGAATAGGTTGATGATGATGATGAGTCGTCCAATGGGTATTTAAAACATAGTTGAAATATCCTATAACTCAAAAAAAATTAGATGAATCGTTCGCTAGTGAAATTGATGTTAGTTCAATCAAAATTAGGTGAATAGAACAATGGACGAGTCAACCAATATGCGTTATTAACATATTTGAATCAACCATAGTTATGTAGAAAATACTTAAGATAAGTGTATATCCCGGAAATTGGGCGGTCGTGATTTTTTAAATGCCAAGACCCTTCATAACCGCTAGATATACAACCTTAGAGAATATTTCCGACGTGTAGATTCCGATATGCATCGCGATGTGGTCGCAGTGGACAATGGCCTAACCCCTCTCGCGTTGGCTAAAGAGAACTGGCACAAACCTGTAGTACTTGGTACTGCTGATCGCAGAGAAGTATGGAAGGGCAAAGAGCTACACGGACGCTTCTATCGGGCCTTAAATGGGCCCGATATAGATTTAAAAGCATCTGTATCTTGGCTACGGTTCGGTGATCTTTTTGGAGAAACCGAAGGTTTTATCTTTGCAATTACGGACGAAGTTGTAATGACGAACAACTACCGGAAGTATATTCTGAAGGACGGTACGGTTGACATCTGTCGGGCATGTCATCGCCCCGGAGAATCACTCAGACACATTATTTCCGGTTGTTCTCGTCTAGCCAACGGCGAGTACTTGCACAGACATAACCAAGTGGCCAGGATTGTACATCAGCAACTTGTCCTTAAATACAATCTTGTGACTTCGGAGGTGCCATACTACAAGTATGTGCCCGACCCAGTTCTCGAAAACGGTCGTGTCACATTGTACTGGGATCGATCTATTATCACTGACAGGACTATTGTTGCCAATAAGCCTGATATAGTGATAATGGATCGATAAGAGCGTCGTGCAATGATAGTTGATATCACTGTCCCCCATGACGAGAATCTCATGAAGGCAGAAAAAGAAAAACAAATAAAATATTTGGACCTGGCCAATGAGATTGTCGACATGTGGGATGTGGACTCAGCTATTATTGTACCGATAGTTGTGTCAGCACATGGACTCATCGCCAAGAGCCTCGATCAACACCTTATGAGGCTCTCGTTAGGCAGCTGGCTCAAAGGCCTGATGCAGAAGGCCGTTCTGCTAGGCACGGCACGCATAGTGAGGAAGTTCCTCTCCCTGGAGCCGTAACCATCGGCAGCTTGGTCCCTGTACCCGATGCCGGTGGAGCACTGTTTTTATATTTTTAAATATATTTGTATTTTTTTAAATATATATATTTAAAAATGTAATTATATGTATTTAAAAGTTAATAAAGAGGAATAATAATAAAATTTTATTGTGCCAAAAAGTACAGAGTTTTGACAATGATTCTACAAGATTTTGCATAACATGTTTGATAAACAATAGCTTGGTAGAAATAAAAATTATAGGTTCCGGTAGGATAATACTCGTAAATTTAGTACTTATATAGACTAGGTTAAATCCATTAAACTATACAACGAAAAGCCCTATTTTAACTTAAAAGTAAGGCAGGGATTATATTGTGTTGATATTATTGCTATACAAACACAATCCTCAACTATGTTATATCGCGATATTTATTGCCTGTTTAATCCCTGTCTAAGAGCCAAATGATTGCTTATTGGCGCAACTCCCACAGTTGAATCACGTTCGACGAATTGTACTAACGAAGGAATTCGCTTCTTTGATCAGCTGCTCCACTGCCAGTGACACCTACGATGTCGTCACAGTAGGAAGAGAAACAAATAACAAATAACGCAGCGAAACAAATATTGTGCACTTTGTTTCACTGCGTTCCCATCCTTCCGGTAGGATGGAGCAACGTCGGGTTACCCGTCGAAATTCGCCCATCCAGCGAGGGTTCGACGCTCCTTCGTGCAAGCTGGCTGAGTTCCGGTATTTTCCAAAGCATCCATGTCGTCTCATTTTTACGGCAATGATCCTTAGCTGAAATGAACACTAAGCATTGCCAGTCTTGTGGCTTTATGCCACCCGCTAAAACTCTTCGGACGGGCCATCTAATACTTCACACTCAGTACTGTACAGGGTGATAGATATTTGTTTAATCAACTTCTATACCATTTTACGTGGTTATCTTTCTATCTATGGACTTGTAGTATGTATATAGTATAAGTTGTTCATCGCATGTCAAGATATTCCTTTTAATAAATCTTTAATCTTCTGACATCTAAAAGACAGGGACCATCTGTAACATGCGATAATGATCGACTCAGAAACTTTCAGTAGTAGATTTTATTACTTAAGTACCGAGAAAGTATAAAATATCCTTAAAAGTTATCTAGGCATATAACTATCACTGTAATTAATGACGAACTCAATAAAACTCACTGCATTTAACAGACTCGTATCTGTAGCTATCTCAATGAACTATTCTATCTTAAACTTAAATTAATCGTAGCGTGTTAGTTTCTAACGTTGTGTCCTACTTTTGTTTTACTTTCCCAAGATAAAAGAAAAAATCACGTCCCCCCAGATTTATTTTTAATATTTGATCATTGCTCATTGTAGAACTAAATTTTGATCAACTTTTATCTCACTACAAGCATTTCCTCTTTGTGCGTAAGTGTACCATTATGATATTTCCCTCCAAATGAGAGAATCAGTGCAAAAAATGATGCTTCATTTTTCACTACCTTTTACCATTATCAAGTGCCATCAATCTTAATATGCATGCACCGGTTATTTTCATGTTGTAATGAGAGTGGGATTCAACAGGTTTAGAATAATATATCTAGAATGTAATGGGCATAGTAAAAGACGAGGCTCCAACCCTTTTGATGTTTTGTTATAGTAATCGTCACTCATAGACATTCACTCATTTAATATTATATGCTATTCTATCTCAATTTACTTGATGTTATTTTATTAATTACACTGATCACGACGTTTGAGACCAAATAAATAACGATAAAACCCGTTAAAATAGTTTTATTCCAATGTGTGATATCGTGTAAACTTCTGACCCCTCATGCCTACAACGTTTTAAGAATTGTGTTTCATTCAGTCATGTGATATCAACTAATATAAATTATAAGTGCACGTAACGTGAATTTATATAAACACATACATAACATAACTTCACGCCTGTATCCCCGAAGGGGTAGGCAGAGGTGTATTACACACCCACGATTCGCCAGTTATGTTAGGGTCCCAATGTAATAGGGGCGAGCCTATTGTCATCTACCGGGCACATTATTAAGCGAGCGATAATTAACATTTATTAATGCAAATATAACTACGAAAAGTCAGAGTTGTGTGCCCGGGGCGACTGGGGATCGAACTCGAGGCCCCGTCTTAGCAGTCCGTTACGTACGCCACTGGGCTATCGCCGCTTTATATTATATAAACACATACTCCCACCTTATATAGTTAAGGGTTATATCAGCTTAAACAGTAGTAGTCCGTCTAAGCATTTAACTTAACCACATGCGCAAAGTTGTTTAACCAAAAGTTACTCTTTCTACGGATAATTTTGTGCCTGTCTAAACAGTACTAATTCATCGAGGCATTTCACTTAACCACATGCGCAAAGTTGTTTAACCAAAAAAATTACTCGGTCTACTTGAATTTTCGATATTTAGGGATTTGAAGCTATGTTTCATTAACCAGCAAGGTTTTTTTGGTCTTTTTTGTTTTAATTGGTTAGATTCAGACACAAGTAACCGTTTTGTCCTGTCCTCGGTGGGGTGGTACCCAGAGGTTAAAATGAAGAGTGCCCACAAGATAATTCAACTAAATGAAAATGTATTATAATCTATACCAGAAACTGATTTGTTTTTCGTGTGGCTTAAGTTTGCAGATAATTGTTAGGTCTTTTATTAAGAAACTATAAACGAGTAGCAGTATGTGTCGCAGAGCCACGTCGTGATAGTCCGTCACTTGATTAACGCGTCGGTGAGATTGTGCCTTTGTGGAATACTTTTAAAAGTAATCTCGGAGAAATTTTATTCCCACACAATGGACTGGTACATTTTTCCGTCTGCAGGTACAAAAAAGCTTACTGGTGGGCAAATGCAATGAGAAAACTCGTAGGCTAATAATAAAAGCGTGGTGATAATATCGAGATGTGAAAGGAAAAGCGAAAGTATGTGCGAAAAGAAAGAACAAGGGCAGGCTTGAGAGAGAAAGTTTTTAATGTAAATTAAGACAGCGAAGAAATCAACGGCAGTCTTAATTAATGTAAGAACGGATAAATAAGAAGAAATTGCACGCTCTATGGAGCAAAATATGATGTACCTACTTGCTTTGAGATCCTTTGTAACCATATTCGATACAAATAAATAAAGGGTCTGTTCAAGACTGATGTGGATGAAATAGGGCATGATATGGAAATGGTAGATAGATCACTCTGGATAAAAGTGGAATATAGTTTACAAAAAAAAATATCGCTAAATTGGTTACTGAGCTCAGAACTGGACAATGGCTTCAACGATTTCAATTATTTATTTTTTGTCGTGTTCGTAATAATTGTCAGGACATGGGCACTCAAATTTTGGCAATACCTCTGTTGAAAGCAATTACCATTGGATTAATGTTCTTAAGAAGTTATTATTATACACTAATGTGACCTAAATTATAATATATACGACTAGCTGTTGCACGTGACTTCGTCCGCGTTGTTCGGAATAGATCAAAGTATGTTTACGTTTGAGGAGTTTATGTATGAGTGTTGGCACAGTGGCACTCCTGAAGAGCCGACTGAAATGAAAACTTGAACAATAACGTGTGTATTTTTTAACTCAAGAATCTCACGAAAAACTCAAGAGCTCCGGAGAACCCCACGAAAACTGAAGAACCCCACAAAGAACTCAAGAACCCTCAAAAACCCCACGAAAAACTCTAGAACCCCCAAAAACACAACGATGAAAAGCTCAATATCCCTACGAAACACTCAAGAACCCTCCGGAACCCCAGGCAAAACTCAAGAACCTTCAAGAACTCCACGAAAAACTCAAGTACCCTCATAAACCCCCTCAAAATGTCAAGAAATCTAAAGAACTCCAAAAAAATTCAAAACCCTCAAGTACCCCCCGAAAACTTAAGAACCTCATGAAAAACGCAAGAACCCACATTCACCCCACGAAAAACTCTAGAATCCCCAAAAACACAACGACGAAAAACTCAAGATCCCCACGAAACACTCAAGAACCCTCCAGAACCCCAGGAAAAACTCTAAATCCCTCAAGAACCTCACGAACAACTCAAGAACCCTCAATAACCCACTCAAAATGTGAAGAACTCTAAGGAACTCCATGAAAAACTGAGGAACCCTCAAGAATCCCGCGAAAAACTCAAGAACCCATTTAAAAAGATGATTTATAAAAAAATGTCGGTAACGGTTACGTAAGGGTAAGTTTTCACTCAACAACGCACCAAAAGATGTTTTTACTTCAAAAAAAAAATGAAACAAAACACGTTAACAATGAATTTTCATATAGTTTTATCTCCCACTTAGCAGGTAAACAATGGATTTTCATACAGTTTTGTCTCCTGCGTGTTTCAAGGGAATAATAACGCACTTTCTGCCTCCTTTTTGGAAATGTAATATAGTACTTTCTGAGTTTATCAGTTAAGGGGTTGAAACACATATTTAAACAAATCTTTTAATAAAGAGAATAAATGTCAAATTTTTCAACATTTAAAAATATGTATTAGTAAAACTCAAGCACTCCTAATACAAATCTAACCTGGCTGCTTACAATTTAGATTTAAAAAAATTTGAGACAACCTGTCAAAAAAAAGACTTTGTCACTCAAAGGATAAGGAGGTTTAATACCGATTTTGAATTAAATCTGATGAAAAATATTTTGCAACCTCCTTTTATCATTTTAGGGGTTAGATATTAAAAAACGAAGAAAAACGTATTTAATTAAATCTTTTAAATAAAAAAATGCCATGTTTGAAGTTGATCTGCCCAAGATAACACGTTGTTTCATACAAGAAAGAAAGTTAGGGGTTGAATTTTCAAAAATCCTTTCTTAGTACACAACTTGCATATTTGTGCAAAATTGCATGGTTCTAGACCCAATGGTTTCAGCTGTACATTGATTATCAGTGAGTATTGGCTTTTATATTTACAGATTGTCTTTTCAAAAGCAGTTACCGTCCTATCTATAGAGTCTATAGGGTTACATATAATCCTTACTAATAATATATAAATGTGAAAGTAACTCTATCTTTTTTTTTTTTTTTTTTTTTTTTAAAGAATATTAGTAACCGAAATTACTAATATTCCCCCTAACCCCTCCAGCTAAGCTAAATTGCTTGTGTTAGGAGTGGGTTCACGTCGCTAGTGTAATGGCCAGGATTCGAACCCGGGACCTCTCGATCGTAGAGTCGACTCCTTAACCACTAAGCTACCGACGCTTTACCCTTATCTGTCTGTCTGTTACGCTTTCACGCCTAAACCACTGAACCGATTTTGCTGAAATTTACATTTATGTACAGGGGTAGATTAGACCTTGGGAAAGGACATAGGCTATGTTTTGTCGCGATAACCGACATCTACGCGGGCGGAGCCGCGGGCAAAAGCTAGTTATAAATAAAATTGTTTTAACTATCTTCAAAATTCAAAAAAAGTTACGGTCATAAGACATACTGTTTAAGATATCTACGGGCGTTTCACAGATATTTGTAATAACTAATGGACGAAATATCTAGAGGTCAACTTACCTACGGTTTATTCAACTACGGTTAATTGAAATAATGGCCGATTCACCTACTGTAGATTTATCAGTGGTAAAATTTGTAGACAAAATAAACAATTTAAGAAACACACAAAAAATACTAACATGTAATTAGTTCATCAACTTCATGAACCGGTCACTCACCACGGTCAATTGATTCAAACTTAGAGTAGAATAAAGTGGAATGGACTATAGTGGAGCAGAGCGGACATGGGTAGATTAGGTTAGGTTAGGTTAGAACATTGATCCACAACGCGCGAAGAAGAGCGTGCGGAGATAGCTTGCCACTGCAGACGCAGCCGAGCGCCAGATACCCTCTATTGTGGTGAATAATGTGTGATTAACCAACACTTATGTATTTATTTCGGAGTGTGCAATATTGATGGGTTTATGATCACTAACATACGCAAACCTAACCTTACTCTAATGATTCATTAACAGGAAATAATATCTGATATCATATATTAAAACCTTACATTCTTCCACTTTCACGTTTTTAGCCATAATTATAATAATAATAACAACTTGTACTCAGTTCAAAATGAAATGTCATTATACATACCATTGTAATATTGTAACTACCCACCACTTTAGAAATCATCCAGCGCGCAGTATTATAAACCGTAGGTGAGTCGTCCAATAGGTATTTCAAACATCCCCGAGGGGGCCATCTCGAAACCGGAGATGGCCCAGGGTCAGTCGGGGTGCGAGGGATATGCTCTATGGGCAACCTTACACCCCGGCGTCTGTAGACCCGAGACGGCGTGCGGTTTTAGTCGGTTCAAGCCCGACATAACCGCCCCCGCTGGCACGCGGGGGGGTATCCGAAGGGATTTCCGCACGATAAAAAAAAAAAAAAAAAAAAAAAAAAAAGGTATTTCAAACATAGTTAAAATATAAAATAGTTCAAAAAACCATTAGATAAATCGTCCGTTAGTACAATTAATTGATTTTAGTTCATTCAAAATTAGTTGAATAGAACTGACTCGTCTACACCCGGGACTACCGACCTCCATGATCGGGGCCTGACGACGGCAGTTGGCCGACTCGCCGTCCTTACAGAAGTAGGCCGTGGCGGAGGCGTGTCGTGTGTGTCCTATACACGCCTGCCAACTCACCGAACGCGGGATAAAACCCGACCCTACCAGGCGAGGTCGCGGTGGTGGTCAAAGTCCGCCGATAACCCTGGGGTTATCCTTTCGAGGGCGTATCCGGGGTGCCCGGCAATGGACACTTGGGGAGGACACCGTGTGGTTTTAGTCGGTCCGATTCCGACACGCCCACCCCATTGTCGGCACCGATGGGGGGGATGCCCGTGGGGGTTTCCAAACGCTAAAAAAAAATATGGTCGAGTCAACCAATATGCGTTAGGAACATATGTAAATCAACCGAAGTTATGTTAAAAATAGTTCAAATAAGTGTATTTATAATGATATGTAACCGCCTATAGACTACAGCCCTTTCAAAGCATTATTTCCTACGTTGACAAATTAAGAAACCTTAAACTGAGATTTCCGGTAGGATAATACTTGTGAATTTAGGACCTATTTAATACAAGATTAAATCTATCTTACTTTACAATGAAAATCCTTATTTTAACTTAAAAAGTACGGCAGGGATTAGATTATATAGAGATTATTGGGTGAGAAAACACCTCTGCCTACCCCTTCGGGGATACAGGCGTGAAGTTATGTTATGTTAAACAGAA
This sequence comes from Cybosia mesomella, assembly GCA_946251805.1. Taxonomy (NCBI): domain Eukaryota; kingdom Metazoa; phylum Arthropoda; class Insecta; order Lepidoptera; family Erebidae; genus Cybosia; species Cybosia mesomella. The sequence goes on from OX276406.1 coordinate 12,343,707, forward strand.
TCCTTACCTATGTTATATTGCGATATTTATTGACTGTATATTCAATGTTTAAGAGCCGATTGATTGCTTATTGGCTCAACTCCCACACCTGAATCACGTTCGACGAATTGTACTAACGAAGGCATTCGCTTCTTTGATCCGCTGCTCCACTGTCAGTAACACCTTCGACGCAATGACGTCGTCGCAGACGGACGGGAGCGCAGTGAAACATATATTGTGAACTTGTTTCACTGCGTTCCCGTCCTTCCGCTAGGACGGACCGTAGCGACATCAGGTTGCCCGACGAAATTGGCCCATACAGCGAGGGTTCGACGCTCCTCCCTTGTCTTCCCATTCTTACGGCAGTGATCCTTCGCTGAAATGAACAAGCATTGCCCTTCATATGGCTTTTTGCCACCCGCTAAAACTCTTCAGACGGGCAATCTAATACTTCACACTCAGTACTGTACAGGGTGATCAACTTGAATAGCATTTTTAAGTGGTTATCTTTCTAGCTATGGACTTATGGTAGTATAAGTTGTTCATGCATGTCCCGTTTTTCCTCATAATAAATCTCTAATCTTCTGACACCTAAAAGATAGGGACCATCTGTAACATGCGATAATGATCGACTCGGAAACTTTCAGTAGTAGATTTTATTACTTACTAGCTGTTACCCTCGGCTTCACCTAAATGGCATTTTGATCCTGTTCCTGCTACCCATGGGACCCTATTCCACCACTACAACCTATATAAGATACACAAATCCACCATACATCAATTTGTTACATCTCAAAAGGTTTAGGCAGCGTTTTCATCGGGCAATTTTTAAATTTTATATTTTAGCCGATATATAATAAAACTTGACAAATTATATACTAAAACCTTCTTTGAGAACAACTCTATCCATTGGAGAAAAAAGCAAGAAAATCGGTTTAACAGTTTTGAGTTTATTACGAACAGATGTACAGACAGATGCGGCAGAGCACTTTGTTTTATAATATGGAATGAAGATCTGAGAAAAGTATAAAATATGCTTAAAAGTTATCCAGGCGCATAAGCATCTTAGTAATTAATGACAAACTCATTACAACTTCCTGCAATTTACAAACTCGTATCTGTAGCTATCTCAATGAACTATTTTATCTTAAACTTAATCGTAGCATGAGGGTTTCTAACTTTGTTGCTTCTTGTGTTTTATTTTCCCAAGTTAAACATAAAATTAGTACCTTTAATGAAAAAAAACACGTACCCCAGATTTTAAAAAAATCAGGCGTTGTGTATGTAATATTCTGTTCCGTGTGAAAGAGAGTTGGGGTCTAAGCATAACATGACTTGTAGGAATGAAACTATCAGATATCGGCTGCTATAATAGCCAAGTTCTCACAAGTATCCGTTAATTGACGGACTCGGAATTCGGAGATTGGTATTCGGAGATTTTTTCGGAGTTCCATCATTCATTCACCAACTGCGAATGTGTTAAAAAATAACAGATTCGGTTTGACAGACCCCACCAATCACAGTTCATGGGACATGACTCAACCATGTTGTATACTGAGATTGTGTATAAAGATGAAAAAGATTGTATTATGTGAATCAATACAATGACGACCTATTTTAAATATTCCTATGTCCCCACTAAAGGATACAGGTAATTTCACACTACATGATATCTACTTAACGGTAATTAACTACGTCTAGACTGCGAGAAATTAACAGCATTGAACTAAGTGAACTAGTGATCAAAATGAACCTAGAAATGCAAAACGAATGGTTGACTCTAGGTGAATTTTGTATTCCCATAGCCTTAAAATGGCGTACCATAATATACGACTGGTCACCGGCCTTACTTAAATTTTACCTGAATGCATTCCAGTTGACCCTCCCCGACCAAAGCAATCTGGTCAGATGGGGAAAAGCCACAGATAAAACATGTAACTCATGTGGTGAAGCAACTGGTACGGCTAGGCACCTACTCTGCCGTGCTTATGAAAAACGCATCAACTCGATTTTTGAGTAAAATGAGTTCTATACATATTTGAAATCAGTAAAACGAGATCTACAACTTTGCTTAAGTAACTTTTTGTTAAATTAATAGTATCCCGGTTTTTCAGATTTTATAAACGCATTATCTTAACCTTTTATAACAGTTTTACTTCTGAATAATGCATTAACTATAGATAGAACAAGCTTTATACTAATAGTGATAGGTTGACTAGTCATAAATGCATTATCTTTAAGTTGATGCGTTTATTGTTAGCAATCGAAGGGATCAATATTGGCGGCATACTTATAATAATTGCATTAATTTGAGATAATGCATTTATTATTAGGATTACACGACTAGATTTAATTCCCGTACATAATAAAGCGCACTAATTTTACAAGATAGTGCGTTTATACTAAGTATCATGTACGTCGCGTCGGGTTTTAGTGCGTTTATTTTAACGGCTTGTTACCGTGCACGGGTGTTAGCGGGGAAGGGTAAGGACAGTTCGGGTGTCGACCCGCAGTCGCGGCGCTACCACCAAGCTGGACCAACGTTTGTTCATTCAAAAAAATACGCGGTAAGTTATTTAAAATATCTATAATTTAGTACTTTGCTAACCTGATTGTTTTATGTATGTTAATATTATTGTTACTTATTTATGTAAATCATTGATAATATTGTTGTTAGTGCGTATAAGTATGAGCGTACATGCGCATGCGTTTTTTTTGTGTGAGTGTATATGTAGCTCGTTCGTGTACACAGACGGACAGACACACACTGTCTGTCCGTCTGTGTACTACGTTTCTTCGAAACGCAGGAACCGATTTGGATGGTTTCCATAATAGCCTACTTTATAAAAACTGTTTATTTATTTAGAAAATAAATATAGAATATTCTTATTTCAGGTAAACATGACGAGTAGAAAAGATAAAATAATAGCTATGGCTATCAATAAAAGCTATAAGAGGAACGAGCCTGATTTATCAACTACTAAAAAGTTACAAACTGTGAATTCCCAGAGTCCGACTTGCAAGACAACACAAAAAGAACCAGTCTCTACAGATATAGACAGATTATGGTCGCGTTCACTAGATTTCAATGACTTCCAGAGCATATTTGATTTTAAGAATGAATATGGTAGCTTCATACCAACTGTGCAAGAAATCAACACTACACAGTTATTTGATATGCGAGCGCAAGAAATAACACCACCTCGTACGCGTCCTTCTTTGAAATGCTACGAAATTATGCCTGAAGAACCGGACTTGGATGCAAGCTTTATGGACTATGACAGCGATGATAGCGTCATGGACAAAGATTATGTGCCTGAAAGCGTGATAAAAAAGACCAAAGATACCTTTGCCATCTTCGACATAGAACAAGTTACTTGTAGTCCGATTACAGAACAATTTGTTCTGTAATTCATAATGTTACAAGTACGTCAACACATGCCTGCGATCAGACTAGTTCTAGTATGCTTGTAAAACCTCAGCCTACCGATGAAATAAGCGTATTGAACTCCCCACTTTTAATGGAAATCCAAGAGTCGGAGGCGGCTGTTACTTCTAATAAAGAGGCAACGTCTACACCATCTGCGACAACGTCTGTAAATGACAAAGGATTAACTAAATTAGGTTTACCCTCTAAAAGACGCAAGTTTGAGCTCCCCTTTTCAGAACGTGTAAAACTTAAAAAAGAAAATGATGACGAAAAACTATCGCTCAAGCCTCCATGTGATGATAAATGTCGAAGAAAGTGTACGTCTAAAATAACAGACCAAGAAAGACAAATTATTCATAATCAGTACATAAATTTAAGCTATGAAACAAGAGGGGTTTATTTTAAAAGCACGGTAGAGTCGTATAAGCCAAAAACAAAGACAGTTTCATCTGAGGATGGAAATTCTAAAAGAGGGCTATCTTACAGATACTATTTTACTGCCAACGATGTTAAAATTGAGGTATGTAAAAAATATTTTTTAACGACACTCGGCTATAACGCTACCAATAATAGGCGAATTTATACTGCGCTACACAAAGAACTACATGAACAGAAAGACAGACGAGGGAGTTACGTGCGTACAGATCTCATAGACAAAGATGTCATCAAAGCCCATATTCAAAGTTATAGGCCAATGATTTCCCACTATCGTCGAGAGCATGCGCCGAAAAAGTATTATCTGCCCAGTGATATTAATATTACAATAATGTATCAAAACTTCATGTCTAAAAATCCTACCATGACCGTATCGTTTGAAACGTATCGCAAAACATTGAGAGGTATGAACATTTCATTTGCTCACCTGGGCCATGAAGAGTGCGAAGCATGCGCTATATACGAGTTGCATGCAAAAAATACCGAATGCAACCTAGAGGCATCCTGCGAAATATGCATTCGATATAAATTGCATAAAGAACGATACACCACCTCTAGGGCAGAATATCAAAGGGATGCAGTTGAACTATCTGCAACTGATAAAGATTCCATTTATTTCTCTGCTGATCTGCAAAAAGTCATTATGCTTCCGCGAATGGATCAGTACAAAAATGCTATTTTTTGCCCCAGGATAATAGTTTTCAACGAAAGTTTCGTTCCCCTCGGTAAAGCTAAGAATGACAATAATATACCATATGCAGTAATATGGAATGAATCTATTTCTGGACGCCGCCAAGAAGATATTATGTCCGCATTTAATGCTTTTTTTAAAAGTAAACGAGATGTAAAAAATATAATTATATGGACTGATAATTGCGCAGCCCAAAATAAACAGGGCATTTCTGTGTTTTCTAGTTTACATGGTTAATAGCGTGACCATTGCCACAGAAACCAGAACAATAAAATATTTTGAGCCAGGACACACTTTTATGTCGGCGGATCACTTTCACCATCAGGTGGAAATGACTATGAAAAACAAGAAAATTTATGATTATGATGATTTTGTAGATTCTGTTAAAAGATCCAATGCTAGATATACCGTGAAAACTATGAATGTAGAAGATTTTTTTAATTTTACCGACGTGTCGTCTCAACATAAGATAAAAAACACAGTGCCCAGAGTATATTTGAAAGATGTGATGTCAGTCAAAGCTGAGAAAGGTGAATTCTCAATAAAGTACAAAGACAGTCATCAAGCAGAGTGGAAAATTCTGGACTTCCTTAAAATGAAAATAATTAAAAATAAATCTTTTCCGGAAGTCAGAAGTAAAATGTCGGTTAGAGGGGTCAGCAAAGAAAGAAAAGCCGAAATAATAGCCAAACTATTACCTTTAATGCCAGAAACTAGGCGACACTTCTGGAATGCATTGCCGGTCTCTGATTCAGTCGATGATTTAGAAATCGAAAATTAATAGTTTAGTTAATAAGGTTTAGATAATGAAAGTGAGACTGTGTTTTTATAAATATAGATATAGAATTAAGATTTAATTTAATTTAATTAATAATATAGATATTAAGATAATTTTATGTCAACTCAATGACCTAACTGTGATGGTAAGTGCCTAAAATAATTTAGCACTGTGATATTATCACAATAAAGTAAATGTTTGATCTCTTTTAATAATTTTAAGAACTAAATTAAGTATTTTGACTGCTTTAGTGTGATACTCGTACTCGTACTACAACTGTGTAAATCTATAATTATGGTTTAACCTAATTATTTAGAGTTATAAAAGATAAAGTAATTAAGATAAGTAAAGTTTCTATTTTAGATAAACAAATCTGCAATATTGTGTTTTATACTTGATGTAGATGTTTTCCTTAACGATGTTATTGCCTTATAGATGTTTTACTATTATTTTAGTATTTTAAATGAATCTGTGCCATAGTTTTATACATAAAAACTATAATTAATGTGCCTTGAAGTTGCTATTTTGTTTAATTTGAGTCAAGTTTTATATTTTAATTCATAATATTTTACGAAGAAGTGCTCACTTTTGATTGTTATTATTTTACTACGATTATTAGATATAAAAAGTTCTCAAATAAACAACATTATAAAATTAATTGTTTTTTATTATTACTCTAATTCTAAAATTCCGCATAACATAAACGCATCAAGTGATGATGTTGATGCACCTATAGGGTGTAATAAATGAAGGGTTGGAGTAACAATGACTACAGAAAATCGCATTATATTGTTTTACTAAGCATATATGCATCAAGTATGCTAGTTAATGCGTTTTTGACTAGTCGACGTAAGTTCTTCGAATTAGAGGCTGCTAACGATAAGTACCTTTTTCAAATTATATGCTAAACCTTACTATAATTTGAATATATGTTTCCATAAACACATTTTTGACAATTTGTTCTTTATTTGGTACATAGATCATATGCTTATCGGACAAATAGTTTTGAAGTTACAGCAAAAATAAAAATAAAAACTTTAGGCGCGGTTTTCTCGAAAGTGTCCAAATCCTAGTTAATGCGTTTTTTATAAGCACGGCAGTACTAGTGGGTTGTAAAACGCTATTAGACCGGGGTCATTACTCGCGCCGTCATGATAAGGTATTAGAAATCATACGTGAGGCTGTAAGTTTGGCGGTAGCTAGAGCGAAAAAAGGATTAACCACAAACCAAAGAAATGACATTGCGTTTGTAAAGGAAGGCTGCTCAAAGAAATCACTTCAAAAGCCTTATTCAATTTTGATAGCTGCCGTTGACTGGACAATACTCGTAGACACGTATGAGAAGCACTATAGGATACCGGAGGATGTCTGTGCCTCATCATCCAGACCCGACATATTCCTTTTTTCACGATCGCATAAGCGTGCAGTGCTTGTAGAACTCACAGTACCGTGGGAAACTAATATACCTAAAGACCACGCTATAAAGACAAACAAATACTTTGATTTGACTAACGAGTTAACCAAAAACGGCTACGTGGTTAAACTCTATGCCGTAGAAGTAGGAGCAAGGGGAATTCCAGCTAAATCCCTGTACAACTTACTTAAAGACCTCGGATTGCCAAGAGCTTCAGTAAGCTCTTTATTAAAACGTATATCAAAAGCGGCATTGTTAGGATCTTACCAAATTTGGATAGGTAGGGGGGGGAACACTACTGACGGTGGAGGTGAGCGCTGATGCATCACAAGGTGGCCACCCTAAACCTACATCTGGGTCGCAAGTCCCAGTCGCCGTCATGGTGTTCCTCTCTGTACCACGCTATGGACCCGGCGACCGCACGGTGAATCCATGGAGTGCTGAGAATCGGATCTCTCTAAGAATCTAGACGGATAGAACTTTCACTTGTCCAATAACCAAAAATAGTCTTATGAATTTGAAAACTAAATAAATTAAAACTTTCAATTTGAATTATTAATGTTATATATATACATTTATTTGTATTATTTGATCATTGCTCATTGTAGAACTACAAGCAGTTCCCCTTTGTACGTAAGTGTACGTACCATTATGATATTTCCCTCCATCCTGATATTAAAGAGTGTAAAAAATGATACTTCACTTTTTTTTTTACGTGCGATAATCCCTTCGGATATCCCCCCGCAGGCAAACGGGGGCGGTTATGTCGTACGTCGACTAAAACCCGCACGGTGTCCTGCCCAAGTGTCCATTGACGGGCACCCCGGGTAAGCCCTCGAATGGATAATCCAGGGTTACCGGCGGACCTTGGCCACCAGCGCGACCTCGCCTGGTGGGGCCGGGTTTTATCCCGCGTCGGTGAGTAGGCAGGCGTGTGTAGAACACACGACACATCTCCGCCACGGCCTGCTTCTGTAAGGACGGCGAGTCGGCCAACTAACCATCCTCAGGCCCCGATCATGGAGGTCGATAGTCCCGGGCGTAGACGAGTCTGCGGCGTCCTCGCCGCAGACTACGAAACTCGGGGGGCAGGGTTCGCTCCCACTCCCTCTCCGCAGGCGCGCAGGTTATGCTGGTTCCCACAGGTGGCCCCCTCCGAGGCCCGTGAAAACACATAGCCTCGGATTTGTGGAGAGCCACCTCGAGTCCCAGCCGCCGTATTCGACCCACGACTTGAGCAACCCCTGCTGTGGCCTTTAGTGCCGTGCTTCAGTACTTTACTCCCCGCGCCATAACAAGGGTGTCGTCAGCATAGCAAATTATGCTGACACCCTCGAGCAACATGCCGCGCAGCACCCAGTCGTATCCGATGTTCCACAGGAGTGGCCCTAGGACCGACCCCTGTGGAACACCCCATGACACTTCTCGCCGCCGCCCTGGCCCTAGCCAGCTCGGGTAAACTATGGCCCTGTCGGAATGATGTTTCACTTTAAACAAACTTTTACCATTATCAAGTGCCATTAATCTTAATATGCATGCACCGGTTATTTTCATGTTGTGATGAGAGTGGGATTCAACAGGTCTAGAATATCAGTGTAATGGGTAAAGTGAAAGACGAGGCTTCAACCCACCTGATGTTTTGTTCTAGTATTCGTCACCCATGGGCATAGTAGGACACCTGCCAACTCACCGACGTGGGATAAACCCGACCCCACCAGGCGAGGCCGCGGTGGCGGCCAAAGTCTGCCGGTAACCTTAGGGTTATACTTTCGAGGGCTTACCCGGGTCAATGGACACTTGGGTAGGACACCGTGTGATTTTAGTCGGTCCGATTCCAACACGCCCACCCCATCGTCGGCACCGATGGGGTGAAGCCCATGGGGGTTTCCACACGTAAAACAAAAACCCATGGGCATAGTTATTATTTAGTTCTAATGATTTTGTCAAATTGCCCACAGCATGGAAATAAAACTATTTTTAATGGATTCTATCGCGATTTATTTGATTTTATTTTATTATTTACACTGATCCCGACGTTTGGGTTACATTTCATTTTCAAATTACAAAATAATCCGTTAAAAATAATTTTATTTCAATGTGTGAGATTCGTGTAAACTTCCGACAGTATCATGCCTACAACATTTTAAGAATTGTGTATCATTCATTCGTGGGATGTCAACTACTAAAAAATATAAATGCACGTAACGTGCTCTTATATAAACAAATACTCCCACCTTATATAGTTAAGGGTTATGTCAGCCTAAACAGTAGTAATCCATCTAAGTATTTCACATAACCACTTGCGCAAAGTTGTTTAACCACAAAATTACTCTTCCTACGAATAATTTTATGCCAGTCTAAACAGTAAGAATCCATCGAGGCATTTCACTTAGCCACATACGCAAAGTTGCTAAACCACAAAATTACTCTGCCTACTTAAATGTTCGATACTTAGGGATTTGATATTATGTTTCATCGACAACCAAGGTTAAATTTCTGTAATTAGATGAATTTATTGAAAGGATAGGGTTCCTAAAATTTCTTACAGCCAATACTTGCCGTGGCCTGATGTCGGCAATATCATGTAGGTTTTAATTGGTAAGATTTAGACCTAGGTAACCGTTTTGTCCTGTTCTGGTTGAGGTGATAGGTTTAGGGGAAGGGTGCCTTTTTTTTTTCGTGCGGAAATACCTTCGGATACCCCCCCGCCGGCCAGCGGGGGCAGTTATGTCGGGCTTGAACCGACTAAAACCGCACGCCGTCTCGGGTCTACAGACGCCGAGGTGTAAGGTTGCCCAAAAAGCATATCCCTCGCACTGGTTAAGGGTGCCTACAAGAAATTTAAATTAAATGACAATGTATTATAATTTATATTAGAAACCGCTTTGTTTATCCTGTGGCTTAAGTTTACAAATAATTGTTAGGTTTCTCTATTAAACAATTCTTAAAACGTGTGGCAGTATGAGTTGCAGAACCACATCATGAAAGTCCGTTACTTTATTAACGGATCGGAGAGATTACGCATTTCTGGAAAACTTTTAAAAGTAATCTCGAGGAAATTTTTATGTCCAATGTCAGGCGCTCTGGTCACTTTTAATTGGTTAAACTAGCTTAACCACCTCCTCAAACTCTCGGGGTTAGAAAGTTCTGTATTTGAGTAGGAATTTGCTGTACTACAGTGCTTTTGACTTGAGTGTCATTAACTGCATGAGTATTTCGTTACGTTTGCTTTCTGCATTTACGTACATTAAAGTAATTAAAAAGTGGCGATAGCCCAGAGGTGTACGTAACGGACTGCTGAGATGAAGTCTCGAGTTTGATCCCCAGTCGCCCCGGGCACACAACTCTGACTATTCGTAGTTAAGTGTGCATTAATAAATATTAATTATCGCTCGCTTAATTACGTACCCGGTAGATGGCCGGAACTGATCATTGTGGGTCAACTGGAAGGCAGACGGGCGAGATGCAGAACACCAATGCGCTGGTCTGATGCCCTAAAGGAGGCAGCAGGTGGATCCATCCAGCAAGCATCCCATAGCGCACGCGACCGAGACGAATGGAGAACCCTTGTATATCGTCACGATCCTCAGAATTGAGGGACCGATTTATAAGAAGAAGAGGGCAATAGGCTCGCCTCCTATATTACATTGGGACCTTTACATCACTGGCGAATCGTGAGTGTGTAAAAAGTGACGAACTCTGTGGCGTAGCGGTAGTGCGTTCGACTGTTAAGCTAGAGGTCGCGGGTTCGATTCCCGCTCAGTGCAAATATGTATATTTGCATTGGTCTGGGTGTTTCTATGTATAATATGTATTTATTTACAAAAAAAAGTATTTAAGTATGTTTATCCGCATTCTGGAACCCATATGACAATCTCTGCATAGTTTGAGTCTAGATAGCGTTGTGTACTTTGTCCCACAATATATATATGTCGGTGGAGGCACTCGGACTCAAGTTGATTGTTGGTTGTAGAATATAATGTAATATCAATTAGAAAAACTATTCAATGTTAATTTAATCGTAATTTAATTTAATATGATTTATCATATTCTTATATTGTGTAAAATCTTGCTTATTTAGTTTTGAAGTTGATTTCTATAGAAACTAATTTATTTACAGTTAATTACCAAACAACTATGTTAAATCATGATTTATCTTGAATTGATTTATCATACTTTAATATTGTGTCAATCCTTTTCATTTAAATTTGTAACACGTGTTATGAGTAGAGGGTAGCCTCGAGTGGGGTCGAGGCGCCATCTTTCTAAATAGCGTGCGAGGTGGCACGGAGCACAGAATGTTTGACGAAGGCAGATCATTTTGTGTGGAGTAGGTGTTAAAGAAAGATCGGAGCCACGAACCCGCTGCTTAAATATAATTATCAAGTGTTATTTGTCATTTTATTAATTATAATAAAATAATAAATTGTTCGGGATAGTGAAAAGTGTTTGTGCTCGCATTTACCCATGACGACGCCCACTACACCTGCAGACAATGTCGATGAGATTCCCCGTTCTCCGACATCAGAAGTGGGATCAGTGCAAGCACAAAACGAAGACAATCCAATTGACGGGCAAGATGGTTGGCGCGCTTTATTCGAGGCGCAACAAGAGAGCATGCGACTGCTCGTGGAGGTACTACGTAAACCGCTGGCTACCGAAGACAAAAATATTACGTTACCCAAATTTCAACCAGAAAGTGAAGACACTGACGCTCGAGCTTGGTTGGCAACGGCTGATATCTGCTTGTCGGATCATGATATTCAGGGAAGTAAACTTATTCAAATACTCAGTAAGGCCATGAAGGGTTCAGCCGCTTCATGGTTTTCCCAAATTGCTTTTCCTAATATGAAGTGGGTAGAATTTAAAGAATTTTTTCTTTCTCGTTTCGATACGTCAGAAACATGTGCAGCAACGGTTTTAAAAATGTTTAATGGTAAGCCACAAGATGGTGAATTTCTTGCTGCATATGCAAGCCGTTTGTTTACTTTGCTTATGTCACGATGGGGTAATTTAGAGAAAGAACAAATGGTGGTGTCATTAATACTTGCTCACATGGGGCAAATCGAACCACGTTTACAACGCAATATCTTTTCTGAAGAGATAACTACCCGCAGCAAAATGCAACGGGAACTTATGTCATTTTCATTTCGTAAGCGGAGTTATTCAGAGTCTTCAAAGGCACTTACGAATGTTGGGCAGGATAACAAAAATCCAAGGCTCGATTTTACTTCTATAATATGTTATGCTTGAGGAAAATTTGGACATAAGTCTTATGAATATTCCAGCCCTCATGCAGACAAGCAGCAACCAACTCAGAGCTCCGAGCGCCCCATCGCGGCCGCAACTATGACAAAGACCTCGGTGACATGTTACAAGTGTGGTGCTGAAGGACACGTAGCATCACGGTGCTCGAAGACGTGGCCAGTTGCAGGCAGCAGTACGCAGCCTACCCCTACATCCAGCGTAGTGAAACGAGTGGACATATGCGGTGTGAGACCAATCACCGGGCTTATCACTCAATATGGTGAGCAGTATTCATTTTGTTTTGATTCTGGTGCTGATTGTTCCCTGGTTAAAGAAAGTATTTCACGTAAACTTGTGGGATAATTACAACATGCAATTGTTACACTTTCGGGGGTGGGAAAATCAAGCGTGCCGTGTAATGTGCAAGTTTTATGTAATGTTACTCTTTGTAGTCATGACGTACAAATTTTATTTCACGTAATTCCTGATGATTTTCTGAGCAATGATATTCTGATAGGGCGCGATTTATTGACCTTAGGATTTACCGTACATATTTGTAGTGATAAACTAACTATAATTATAAACTCTTTGTTATTAATACTTGTGATATACGTAATGCCACAGCTGACTTTAATAAGGTGGACACCGACGTGCCAGATGAATTTAAATCATAACTAGTTGACCTTCTTTGCAATTTTAAGGACTTTTTTGTTGAAGGTACCCCTACTAGTAGGGTAAAGTCGGGTGAACTGGAAATAAAACTTATAGATGCCTCTAAAACCGTGTAACGGCGGCCTTAACATCTAAGCGTCGAAGAACGATTAATAGTACGCAATAAGTGTAGTGAATTATTGTCTGCCGGAGTTATTAGACCTAGTAAGTCCCCCTTTTCTAGTCCGATATTGTTAATAAAAAAACGCGATGGTACAGATCGAGTGTGCGTAGACTACCGAAAATTAAATTCCAATACCATTCCTGATCGCTATCCCCTATTCCTAATATGTGACCAAGTTCAAAGGTTAGCAGGTGCGAGTCTCTACTACTGTCTTGATATGGCTAGTGGATTTTACCAAATTCCTATAAATGTTGAGTCGAATTCGATAGAAAAATTTTAACTACTAAAAAACTTTATCACCCCGGACGCTCACTATGAATTTTTTACGATGCCTTTTGGTCTTCGCAATGCTCCAGCTGTGTATCAGAGGGCTATTAATACCGCTCTTGGAGACCCAGCACATTCTCATGCCATAGTTTACATGGATGATTTAATTATACCCGCGACTCACGTAAAGCAAGGTTTAGAAAGGCTACGTACGGTATTGGAAACCCTAAGTAGTGCCGGATTTTCTTTAAATTTAAAAAAGTGTGCGTTTCTTAAAAAACAAGTGCAGTTTTTGGGTTACGAAATATCGGAAGGCGAAATTAGACCCAATCCTCGTAAAGTGACCGCCTTAACCAATTCTCGACCCCCACAAACTATCACACAGCTGAGTTCATCAATAACTTTTCTCTTAAAAAAGCTCCACTCTACCGTCTGTTGGCTAACAATAACTCTAAAATAGTTTGGACTGCTGAATACGAAACAATTAGACAGGACATAATCTCAATATTAACGTCATCCCCAGTTCTAATGCTTTTTGACTCAAAATTACCTATAGAGTTACATACAGACGCTAGTAGTGAAGGTTATGGTGCGATTCTTTTCCAAAGATCTGAAGCCAAATTACATCCCATAGAGTAATACAGTAAACGAACTACTGACGCAGAGTCTCGATATCACTCCTATGAATTAGAAACTCTGGTGGTTGTAAATTCAGTGAAACATTTTAGACATTATTTGCACGGCAGAACTTTCACAGTTGTTACCGACTGCAATTCTTTAAAAGCGTCTATAGCTAAAGTAGATTTAACCCCAAGAGTACACCGGTGGTGGGCTTTCCTTCAAGCTTTTGATTTTGATATCCAGTACAGGGAAGGCAAGCGAATGGCTCATGTTGACTTCTTTTCGAGAAATCATCTATTTGACACCAAAAATACTATTGGGAATAGTCACAGTTCAGACAAAGTCAATCGTGTAGAGGAAAAACGCGTTAATATAGCCGAATTTCTTCGAACTGGCTGCAAGCCGAACAGCGACGAGACCCTGAGTACAATCAAATTATTCATAAAATCGAAAATGATGATCTTGATTTAGAAAGTTGTCGAATTTACGAGTTACGATCAAGTGTGCTTTATAGGAAAATTCAGAAATAACCGTAATATTTGGTTACCGATTGTGCCTAGGGCTTTTCGTTGGTCGATAATAAATCATATTCACGAATCCATTGTCCACTTGGGATGGGAAAAAACTCTAGAAAAGGCATATCAACATTATTGGTTCCCCAATATGCCGAAATATGTTAGAAAGTTCGTCGAAAATTGTATAACATGTCAAGTAGCTAAATCAAATAGTGGTAAACAACAAATAGAGTTGCACCCCATTCCAAAAGTTAGCATCCCTTGGCATACAATTCACATAGATGCTACCGGAAAGCTCAGTGGCAAAAGTGATCTAAAAGAATACGTTTTTGTACTTATAGATGCCTTCACGAAATATGTGTTACTTAGACATTCCTCGAGGATTAATTCTGAGAGTGCAATTAAGGCTCTTAAAGCCACTGTATCACTTTTTGGGACGCCAGTGCGTATAATAGCAGACCAAGGAAGATGTTTTGCTAATAAAGACTTTAAAGATTTTTGTACGAGTCATAATATCAAACTGCATCTAATAGCAACTGGTCCATGTCGCGCTAATGGTCAAGTAGATCGGATAATGAGTACTCTTAAAAATATGTTAACTGCTGTAGAGGTTAGCCTAAATAGGACCTGGCAAGAGGCACTAGACGACGTTCAGCTATCTATAAATAGCACAATTCATAGAGTAACTAAAGCAAGTCCGCTAGAGTTGTTAATAGGTAGAGTAGCTAGACCCCTAAATTTGTTAACGGTAGACGATCATGAGATTGAGGTTAATGTAGACGAAATTAGAGAACAAGCTGATAAATTAATAAAAAGTAGCGCCAGTCTTGATAAAGCACGGTTTGATAAGAACAAGGCCAATGTAACCTCATTTTCTGTGGGAGATTATGTTTTAATTGAAAATCACGAACGGAATCAAACCAAATTGGATGCTAAGTACAAAGGCCCTTATAAAGTCATTGAAATGTTAGATGGTGACAGGTATCATCTCAAGAGTTTGAATTCTAACCGTATTTACAAATACTCGAGAGACCGCTTACGTCCACTCCCTCAATCCTATGTTCCTACTGAGCTGGATCCATGTTTATCAGATGATCATGACGGTAAGATTTATTTGTGGAGTATATTTGTGTGCCAAAGTAGAAGTATATGATGAACATAAAACGTTGATGTTTGATATAAGTTGTCTAAAAAACGAGGTGGCTATTAAGACGGTGTGTATGTAAGTTGTTCAAAAAGCGAGGTGGCTATTTGGACGGTGTTGATATTAGTTGTCTAAAAAGCGAGGTGGCTTTTAGACAAGAATGGTTCGTCTGAACAAAGAGGTGACTGTTTTTTACAAGTAGCTTAAATGTTTTAATCATAAAATTCATTTTATTGCATTGAAGTGCATAACGAACATGTCCACACGTGACCGAACTATTTCATCCCAAAATCTTCCTTTTCGTTCTTTTTTTTTTTACAGATGATAATGCTTGCCCTTCAACATCACACGAGGACGCGTGAAATGTCAGGACGGCCGTGTCGGTGAAGGCACTCGGACTCAAGTTGATTGTTGGTTGTAGAATATAATGTAATATCAATTAGAAAAACTATTCAATGTTAATTTAATCGTAATTTAATTTAATATGATTTATCATATTCTTATATTGTGTAAAATCTTGCTTATTTAGTTTTGAAGTTGATTTCTATAGAAACTAATTTATTTACAGTTAATTACCAAACAACTATGTTAAATCGTGATTTATTTTAAATTGATTTATCACACTTTAATATTGCGTCAATCCTTTTCATTTAAATTTGTAACACGTGTTATGAGTAGAGGGTAGCCTCGAGTGGGGTCGAGGCGCCATCTTTATAAATAGCGTGCGAGGTGGCACGGAGGACAGAACGTTTGACGGAGGCAGATCATTTTGAGTGGAGTAGGTGTTAAAGAAAGATCGGCGCCACGAACCCGCTGCTCAAATATAATTATCAAGTGTTATTTGTCATTTTATTGATTATAATAAAATAATAAATTGTTCGGGATAGTGAAAAGTGTTTGTGCTCGCATTTACCCATGATGACGCCCACTAGACCTGCAGACAATGTCGATGAGATTCCCCGTTCTCCGACATATATATATATACACCTCTGCTTACCCCTTCGGGGATACAGGCGTAAAGTTATGTTATGTTAAAGTAATTATACGATAATGTCATTTAATCTCATGTCAACTGCAAGCTATTGTCATCGCCTCCAATCACGTTCAATGAATTATACAAATCTGTCGGGACAAAATTAATTAAGTTTGTGGAAAACATTACTACATCGGACTAATGTGTTTTGGTTAGCTTGTGGGTATTCTTACCAGTAAATTAGTACAGCAGTATATAAAAATTTGCAGCAGAGTGCCTAGATCCTAAATGCTTCTAATAAAGTCATTTCAATTTTGTTCTTCGTCTGCAGGTTTCTTATATTCACAAAAACAATTCGGATAATACAAAATATATTTATTTACTTTGTTACTGTTTCATTATTAAGGTATATATATTGTTATATATTGTACGCCTTTTAACTGGCCATAAGAGAGGACTACTTCAGTTAATTCAATAGAAGTTTTTAAGTATGTATCACACTAGAATCATAAAAATAAGACATTAGAAGACTTTCACATTGACACTTATTTTTTAATAATACGCGCGGGCAACTCTCTTCTTAAGTATAATGAGAATTTTCTTTACAAAGGCGAGGATGCCAGTGATAACGACAAAAAGAAAATATAAACGAACTCTCTGCGATGACCTTCCTAGACTACAATGAGGAATAAAACGATTTTTGCAGGGTCAGTAACGCACATATCGTTTGTCTAAAGCCATTTCTTATTCGCTTATTCGGCAGCATACGACAAAGTGTGGAGGGCTCATTGGTTTATGTTTGCTGCATTCGTGAGTATAAACGGGAAAAACAATAAAAAAAAGACAAATATTTTAGCAAATACAACCTAGCCACATAACAAACAACACACAACGACTGTTTTTTAACTTACAGATTCTACAAAAAAAAAAGATAAAATAATTCTAATTAGGTTACAGCCCGCTGGGAAGTACTGTTCGTCGTATTCAATTACGCGAAAGTCTATAAAGGCAAGTAGAAAACTAATCGGTGCTAATATATCCCGTTTGCGGTAGAAAACTTTATTGTTAAACGGTAAACTTGAACTGAGTATGCACGTATTGGGCATTAATCAACCAATAAAGGCCCCAGATAATATTTTGATCTTTTATAGTTTTCCTTATGGTCAAACTGTACGTGTTCAAGAAAGTTTCATCCAACTAATAAGGAAAGGTTTCGATTAGAAGTCCGGTAACGTGAAATAATATCTATTTGTATTTAGTAATATTGTATTTACGATAATCGATTTCTAGGTTAGTCAGCTATATATGGTATGAGTACAGAATGCATTTCCTTTAGGAAAATATTGTAGACAAGCTGTTGCTCGTGGCTCCACCCGCGTGAAATACTGATGATGTACGTGCTATTCTAAACTATAATCTATCTTCGGCCAAAATTTCATCCAGATACGTTCAGATGTTTTTGTGTGAAAGAGTTACAAACAACCATTTATCTTCGCAAACTCTCACATTTATAATATTAGCAGGATTGAGATGTATTCTTCAGGGTAGATTTTGTGTATAAAGTCATAGGTAAACCTATAAGAAGATAAAGTTTGGGTACCGTGATCTTTTGATCCAATATTGGATATTAACTAAGATAAGTAAGTTGATATAGTTTGACAACAATACTAATTAGTTTATTGCTTGTTTTTTAGGTATATTTGTTATCTTTATGTGATTCCAATACGGATATGATTTAACGCTAAATAACGGTCGACGCATATAATTATTGTTAGATGCAAAATCCTACGAATATTATACATGTGAAAGTTTGTGAAGATGGATGGAAAGAGGCTAGAAAAAGTAACAAAACTCTGTCAGTTGTTGTTTTGTCTCCAAATTGACAAACACTATCAGTTCAGTACCTTTTTTTTTCGTGCGGAAATCCCTTCGGATACCCCCCCCCGCCGGCCAGCGGGGGTGGTTATGTCGGGCTTGAACCGACTTAAACCGCACGCCGTCTCGGGTCTTCTGACGACAGTTCAGTACCTCTACGTATCGCGATGTTTCATCACAATAAGTCTACAATATTAGTGTAGTGAGAATGTCAAAATGTATGGACGTATAGATATTGTGGTTGGATTTCGGACAATCCTAGTAATGTATAAAACTTAACTTAACACAACGCCATCTAGACCCAAATTAACCAAAGCTTGTCATATGGATTCTAGAAGGCGGGTAAACATACTTAAATACTTTTTTTTTTAAATAAATAGGTACATATTATACATAGAAACATCACCAGACCAATGCAAATATGCATATTTGCACTGAGCGGAAATGAACCCGCGACCTCTGGCTTCGCAGTTCTACGCACTACCGCTACTCCACAATGGTCGTTTCACCAAGTGCCATCGATCAATAGTATAAATAGTCTACAACGTTTTATAATTATTAAAATAACTTCTTCAAAAACTGAAATTTAATTCAATGACAATGAAACGAACTTCCTGTAGTATTCCAAATTCAATTAATTGATTTTATTATACTATACTATACTACTATACTTCTATAGAATAAACCAATGTAACAGAAACACATTTCTTATTTACAAAACCTTTTTACTATATCATTTGTATCTACGAATACCCTAAATCGAGTGGCGAACACAGACTAATTTTACACGTAGCACTGCAATTATGAACTCCGCAAACATGTTCAGGCTACTCCAATAAAAGTAATAGCACTGGCATTAAAGTTTATCAAACCGTGACAGTTGAAAACTCTATGAAGTAATCAAGCTGATTGCTATAGAAATGAATATTTACAGCATCGTGCCTACAAGTTCGTCTACGGCGTAGCTGTTGCGAGCGCTACACCTCTGTTATGAAGTCTTGGGTTAGATGCCTGACTTCCTTTAAAGTGTTTCTAATTTCTTCACGATACAAGGGGCCTTGGTAGGAGGCTATGTTTTTTTTTAACATTTAATCAAAGGTGTATAAATAGTTAATTTGGGTAACGTTTAATTGAGATTAACGGAGCGTCGTACGCTAATTATAAATTACTACAAGTCACTTTAGGAGGTTCTGAATTTAAGGATATCTCTAAAAATAATATGAACAAGCCCTTTTTTTAGGTATATCATATTATCTAACATCTCTAACTAAACTGTTTCAATCATCATCATCGCAGATATTATTTTGGTTGCATCCAAATGCTTGCACTTTTAAGCCCCAGATCTGTTTTCCTTCTCCTCATCTTGATGTAATTTACGCCAAGAGCAAAATCTCCGCTCTTAGCGTTAGTTACAAACACATAAACTGATGACTGTCAGATTTCTGTTCAGTCGACGGTGTCCAAGTTTCCAATCTTGTAATATGTAGTCATAGACAATATATAGTCTTTTTAGTGTCGCTTTTATTTTTAGTAAAGATTCAAAATTCATAAGCCTACTAGGCTTATGAATTCTGATTCTTTACTACCTACTGGATATCGAATACAACTATGGGTTCAGTCCTCATAGAGCCCGTGATCAAAAGGGCTACTAGTCTTTGAACTTTATCAAAATCTATTTTATTTTTCCCTACAGTGGTTTCGATGGGGTATCCAAAATACTATGGTTGACTGTACATTAATATTCAATAATAGAATAAGTTTTTGTTACCACAGGCAACCTTTGCTGATATTAAATGAACTTTGTTCTTCATAAAGTTCATTTATTATTACGTTCAAAGTCACCCAAAATTATATTTGTTTGTACTTTTTCATTTGTTCTCTGAGCATATTGGGAGATTTGAATTCATCAATGACATTTGTAAAAACAGATAAATCATAAATACATCATAAATTAAAACTATATGATTCAACTTGGTGGTACTTATAATTAAAAAATGTGTGAAAGCTGACTGTAGATTAGTTTAACAAAAGCAAACTGCAGTAACGAATAGAGAAGCATTTTGAAGAAATCCATATGATAAATTGTATGTCTATTTTCTGCGAGATGCGATGATGCGTGTATGTATAATGCCGATTGAAGAAGTTTTTGTGTTGTGTAAACAGTTTCAATTCTAATAAATAAGTATAGTACCAGGCTTGTCTCCGTTTTGTAGAGCTTTCTCTCTCTCGTACATTAGACTAACAGTCTGATACCTTCATACAGAGACCGTAATCTTAGCAATCCATGGATTCTCCGTGCGGGTGCCGGGTCCATCGCGTTGCTGAGTTGGGAACTCGGGACAGTGCCTGGGACTTGCGACCCAAGTGTAGGTTTAGAAGGGGCCCCTTTTGTTGATGTACATCAACACTCACCTTCACTACCCAAGTTCCCCTCCCTGCCTAACCAAATTTGATACGAACCTACTAGTGCCGCTTTAGACATTCGTCCTAGTAATGAGCTTATTGTAGCTCTCGATAGGCCTAGATCTTTAAGTAGGTTATAGAGAGATTTTGCTGGTATACCTCTCGCTCCCACTTCCACTGCATACAAATTAACCACGTAACCGTTTTTGATTAATTCGTTTGTGAGATCATAGTATTTATTTTTCTTTATTGTGTGGTCCTTCGGTATATTTGTTTCCCACGGTACAGTAAGTTCCACAAAAACCACATGTTTTAACCTCTTAGAATATGGGAATATGTCAGGTCTAGATGACGAAACCCCAACATCCTCCGGAATTTTATAGTGCTTTTCATACGTGTCGATTAGGAGAGTCCAATCTGGGGCAGTATCTAAGATTGAATAAGGTTTGTTCCTGGGTGTTATGGATGAACCTTCAGACACAAAGTTGATATGACGTCTGTTAGTAGTCAATCATTTTTGGGCTCTAGCTACTGCCAGACTCATTGCTTCACGTATGATGATAAGCACCTTATCGTGGCGGCGTGAGTAATGGCCTCTATCGAGAAGCACCCTACATCCTACTAATATGTGTCTAGCAGTCCCTATTGCCTCACCACAAGTATAACATTGTTTTTCTGTGGCCTTCCCCCACCTTACCAGATTACTCTGGTCTGGGAGGGTCATCTGAAAGGCGTTAAGATAAAATTTTAACAGGGCCGGCGACCAGTCATAGATCAAGGTGCGCCATTTTGAGGCCATCGGTATGCAGAACTCTCCCATTGTCAACCATTCATTTTGGATTTCCAAATTCATCGCGTGCACTCGATATTTATCATTTTCGTCTTGTTTTAGAAAGGACTTAAGTATATCCTGGTCCCTTTCTGGCTCTCGTACTCCCAACCCCACTCTGTTTGACTGGGCCCCTATCATAAATCGTTTATGGAATAGAAGTCTAGATTCAAGCTCGGACGCGTTATTATCTTTCGGGAGTGCCCTGATTGTGACATCTTGGGATTTTCCTAAGATGTGGGCTTTGGTAACTCTAAGATGTTTATAGAGCTCCGATGGTTTCTTAAGTTTCATCCCAAAATTATTTTGATCCCTAAATAGAGCAGAGGAATCAGCAGAGTGCGCTAGTCCAAGCCACGATTTTAGCGATTTTATGACAGTTGCATCTATTTTCGCCAGTAAGGTTTTACCGAATTCATACACCAGAAAAGGCCAAGTCAGACGTGATGTTAAGTAGTTGTCATATATCCAAGCTTTTTTGATATTGTTTAGTGGTATCTGATCTATCTTATTTAGGTCATTTATAAACGTATCGACAACTTCATCTAAGGATGGTGTGCGTCCTTTATAGTCTATCTTTCTCCCAATAAATTTTAATGGCACCGATTCAGCGACTATGGAAACTGGTTTACCCCCAATGAAGAGTCCCGGGTCGTAAGAGGTAAATTTGGTGTCCCGTCTACCCAGACATAGACAGTGACACTTACTGGGCTTCGTCCTCAGTCCATTTGTCCACGAACAGAACTCATCGACTTCCTTTAATAGTTCCTGACCTTGTTTCGGATTGCGCGTCAGTATTGCGAGATCGTCAGCAAAAGCTAAGATGGACTCTGAGTATATGTTATTTACTTTAAACCGATAACCCCATTTCTTTTCGTGACGTATTAACTTGGTAATTAAGATATTAATTACTATGTTAAATTCTATTGGTCCCTAAGCTAAGGCTAAGCATCCCTGAAACAGTCCCACATTATACCGTAATGGTCCTGTGTGTACTTCTTGGAAGCTTATAGCAAATTTTAGCTGGGAGTAATACGACTCGATTATCTCTATGACCACGGGCGGAAAGTTATACCATTGCAACGCGTATACCATAAGGTAATGTGGAATTGAGCCAAATGCATTTTCTAGGTCTATCCAACATACCGTTATCTGTCTTTCGTATTTTCTGGCATCTTTTAAGCTTTCCGCTAACAGAAACGAAACTGTTTACGAAATATTAAAACTATAGTTCTGTTTTTTCTACTCTTAATATAATATATCAAATTGTAGACATGCGATAGATATATAAATAACAGGAAAGCTCTCACACTTTTTACCGATGCGCGACGTACCAAATCAAAATTGGGGGATCAAATCAAAGTGGGATTGTGATCGCAGCACTAGTGGGACCGGTGGGTGTCACGCGGTGCTGCGACGACAATCCTCTTCTGATGAGGCCGTCAAGCTGAGTGCCACGATTGTTAACATGGTACGTGTATGTAATGGTGACTCTCTTTCCTGAGACTTTACCTTCAGCTTACCATCAGGCGAGGTGAAGTCAAATTAGCTTAGTGGTTAAGGAGTCAACCCTACGATCGAGAGGTCCCGGGTTCGAATCCTGGCCATTACACTACCGAGGTGAACCCACTCCTAACACAAGCAATTTAGCTTTGCTGGAGGGGCTAGGGGGAATATTAGTAATTTCGGTTACTAATGACGTGTCCTTACTTATTTAACATGCAATGTTTGTATGTGGGTTTGTTTGTTTAGGTCAAACCACGGAAGTCAAATTTCACTAACAACGAATTCAATTTGAAACTTTGGATGTATTATCCGGATGACTATCTGAAGCTGGAAAGAGGATGTGAATAGTGGAACTCTTGAATTGCTTTTAGTCCATCATCATATTCTCGTTGATCCCGATTACATCCGAACTACCACTTCGGAGCCCGGGGTTACGTCTTCTTCTCCTTTTCTTTTGACTTATGTAGCTTTTATACTACTAGCGACTGCCGTCTGGCCTCTCAAATTCGATTGGGAAGCCTGCGCCAGAGCCTCGTCCGTGGCTTAGCCCACAAGGTCTTAGTTGGGTCCCTACACCTTTCAACGGCTAATTGTAAACATCTCAAATTGGGGGTGATCTGGTTTGTTTTACAAGTTCGATATCATTCTATTTGATAAAGAAGTGTTTTTATATTTTTCTAGGTAAAAAAATTAATAATAATTTTATTAAACAAAATCACAATTAATTGGAAAAAAGTTTTCAATTAATTTTACGTGAACCTGTACTGATGGAATTAATGAAATTCTTTTGTATAATGAAGCCATTAAATCAGAACAAAACACTTGTGCTGTTGACGTCACGAACACCACTAATAACGTTGCGTTTTGTTGTTCCAAATTGCGTCCGATTTTATCCTCTTTTTTAAAATATTTATTTTATTTATTGAACGTCATGCACAAGTACATACGCGGACTTGAGGCCACAGGCATTCTCTAACAGTCACTGTTAGAGAATACCAAAGGTGGTGTAGAGAGAAACTCAGTACGTGCATTATTAAGAGCAACATTTCATGGTTAAATACAACTACAATACTGTGGAGTAATATCACACCTACACTACTGTAAGTATGTATCAGTATACATATTGAAAAATAAATATAAATACATATTTTATTTTATTTATTTATTTAAATATAAGTTACAAATTTTAGTACAAAAGAACTTATGATGCTACATAAACTCACTCGAGTTTTTCTGAGCAAAACAATTTCATCGACAATCAGTTTAGTAGTTAAATAATTTAATTTGCATTACATAAAATAATTAAATTTGCAGTGGGTAGGTTACAATAAAAAACAGCACTGCGTCGCACATCTACCTCCCACCAGCCGGCAAACTATTTCTTTATTGCACTCTGAGCATATCACAGAATACGTTAACTACATCTACAGTATGATGTTTTGTTTATATGGTTTAATGGCGTCTGTTGCTTATAGAGTATGAATTCTGTTATATTTTCTGAAAATGTGTATTGTGTGTATAAGTGTAATATTATGTCTAAGTAGATATACTTATTGTATATAAGTAGTATTTGTGTAGTAGGTATATCTACTTTTTTTTATGTTAGCAGATAATTAAAAAATCAATTATAATTATTTATATTTGCCATAAAATATAGTTTGAGTCTGAATTTGATATTTTTTGGTGTTATCTATTCCTAAGAGATAATGGGAGATTGTTGATCAGGTCCGGAATAACATATGACAGTTTCCTTTTGCCATAGAGGTTCTTGTATTGGGGTAATAATAACCTTGACTTCAAGACGTGACGTGTTTGAATCGTGTTATCATTATACTGTCTAATTTTTTTAACTTCTTTCTTGAAAAATTCTTCATTTAAAAGTGTGTATTTAATTTTTTCGTGTACTGGTAATACCTACTTTACAAAATTCAAAGAGTCCATGGTAGTTATTTTCATAATTCTTTTTAATAGTCCGAGGAACAACTTCTTTTAGCAGCCTCAATTGTAGTACATAGATGGAATCGAGGTGTGATTTGCAAGTTCTGCCGTAGCTCGATAGACCATAAGCAATTACTGATTTGGCTAAGGCAATGTACAGTTGGAGCCGGATTTGATGGGGTATTTTCCGTTTTATCAAAGTAAACTTGGCTAATATACCCCTCATTTTATCACAGACCCGGTTTACTCGTATATGACTCTTCCAAGAAAGTCGGCTGTCTATGACGAGACCAAGATAATGTTTGTTCATCCACCACGTCTATCGATTTACAGTTACACCTGTCAGGTGTGTCTTTGTTGTTATTCGTATGAAGGCACTCGTGACTGTGTGCGATGAGAGCAGGCTCAAAGTTGCATCTATTTTGACTAGAGCTTATGTACATTATTTTAGTTTTACATTCATTCAGCACAAGCCCCAGGTCATGCGACCATTTGGCCAACAGATTGAAATCATATTGAAGTTTGACCAATGCATCTTTAGCTGAGTTTTCAGCCGCCACAAGGCAAGTGTCGTCAGCAAATTGAAAGATCTCACATTTTGTAATCAAGTCCTGCAAGTTATTAACATATGTAAGGAAGTGCAATGGTCCTAACACCGATCCCTGAGCCGTACCCTCGCTCACGCGCATGGCATTACTATCTTCACCAGCCACTCTCACCTTAAAGGCCCTGTTGTGTAGGTAATCACCGCACCATTTTAAAAGTTTGCCATTAATGCCACACTCTTCTAAGCTCTTCAACAATGTTGGACGTCTGAGTGTGTCAAAAGCACTGCTGTAATCTATAAAACTACCATTACATGTCGTTTATCATTAAGGTGGTCGTATAAACAGTCTGTAAATTTGGTGCTATGCTGGGAAGTATTTTTATGTGGTTAGAAGCCATACTGGTTGGTGGAAAGAATATTATTTTTACTTAAGAAATCGTAGATTTCTTTACATATGTACTTTTCAGCTATTTTATCCACTATTGGTAGGATGGTTATTGGTCTATAGTTGGAGTAATCGCCTTTACTGCCCTTCTTATGTACAGGTCTAACTATACCGGTTTTTAAGGTATCCGGATAGACACCGCTAGACACGCTCAAATTGATAAGGTTAGTAATAGTAGATGCAATTTGCCATTTTTTATGTCGACTGCCCTTATCCCATCCAAACCTGGTGATTTTTTTATATTTGTAGATTTAATAATGTTTTCTATACACTTTGTTGTTGCTTGTCTATATCTCATTGATACATTTGCTGGTTTTGTGTACACAGATTTCTGTAGTAAAGGGCTTGAGCAATTTGGTGTTTTAGTTGTTTACGAATGTTTGCGCAAACTTGTTGGCCACATCCTGACTACTCTTACCATTCTTTTGCAGCGAATTTGTTATGATAGTGTCTAGGGACTGCTTTATTCTGCCTGTAATTCGGTTGAGAATTTGCCAAAGGTTACGTGGGTTGTGCTGGTTTTGAGTTATTTCTGCTCTAAGACTATTATTCCTTGCCTTTTGTATAATTTTATTGGCATAATTTCTAGCTTGTTGTTGTAATCACGTTTTAAGTTTAGGTTACTGGTATCTTTCACCCATTTGCTAAATTTTTCATCCCTATGTTTGCAAGCATTTATCACCATGTTATTTATCCAGCTATTTTGATTACGTAAATTGTTCTTAAGTTTTACTTGATGTGTTGATTTCGAATAGCATTCTTTAAATCTGCTCTCAATGAAGTCATTGATATTTATCGGACACGCTAATTTTTAACGCACACGCACCCTTTATCCCAATTAACTTCGTTGAGGAGTTGCTTAAGTTTCTTATTATTCATAAAAGTTTTATTTACTGGAACATCCTGTATTGGTGCACCAACACAAGCTAGTACAACCACTCGGTGGTCAGCCAGTGTAGTGCCGATTGCCGAAGTATATAGGTCTTTTGAATGGGACCGAACATATATGTGATCGATACATGTTTTACTTAACAAGCTTTTACGGAATTCTATTCGGGTGTATTCTGTGATTCCACACAAAAGACCCATATTATGCAATGAGTTGTTATATGAATGTATAATAGAGTTGCTGAGTTTCAAGTCAATGTTAATATCTCCCAATAGAAGTAAGTCAGAGTGATCAGAAAAGTGTTTAAGTGCCGATTGTAGCTCGTGAATAAAAAGATGTTTACTAAGGCTTGAAGGCCGGTATACGGCGCACAGGTTTATCGTATAGTTCGACTGAGTCGTAATAGTACACAGAATATTTTCAAAGTGTTGGGTGTTATATTCTTTTAAAACTGTTTTATGAATATTTTTTACATACATTATGATACCACCACCCTTTCGGCCATTTTGCAGGTTCGTAAGCATTTGATAACCTCTTAAATTAAAAATACAGCTTATAGAATCGGAAATATTAGCTTCAGATATTATTATAACATCAACATCTTTTTTAGAAGCCCGAATACATTGCTCGAGGTCCGTAAAGTTTTTAATTGTGGATCTAATGTTTATGTGCATACTTAGTAAACTTACACCAGTATTAGGTATCTTATTCAAAAAGTCATTAAGGTTCATGTAGTTGGTTAGTTCGTTAATGTCGTTCTTAAATTGAATATCAACCATATTTTATGAAATATATAAATGTGACTAGGTAATAGGTTAGTTGTATATTTATGGTTTTTTTTTATACCACTCAGGTGGCAGACAAGCTCACGGCCCACCTGATGGGAAGCGGTTACCGTGGCCTATGGTCGCGTGCAACACCAGGGGCGTCACACTCGCGCTGCCGACCCTAAAAAAAAGAAATTGCAAAGCAGGAATTAGCCTTTAGTCTTCCGGGAAGACCAAAAGGCTACTCCCGCCCCTCCCTTCTTTAACTTTACTTCTTTTTTGTAATTAGTGCTTGAATATCTTCCATGCTCCTAATTGTGTAGATCTTCTCGTGGTCGTTTTTTTTTGCTTTAACGTAGCCTTTTTTGAACCATACGTATTTATAATTTTGACGGTTTTAAGTTCTTGTTTTACATTCCATAGTAATTGTTTATTAAATTGCGTCATAGCCTCTCTGACGTATACAACATCTTTGATGTTTTTGCAGGTAGGATGGACGTCTGCTACACACGGTTTTATAAACTTTGCCTCCGTTAACCATTTCTCCTGGGTGTTTTCGTCACGTAATTCCACCAGTATTTTGGATGGCAAGTATTTGCGAGCGTGGAGCCTTCTCGTGGATTTGATCCCGTCTTTTGGCTGCTTGATTACAGCTGCAAGATTTTTGACAATATTTTTGGCTTCCTCATTGGTATCTGTTGGAACGTTGGCGATTTCTAGAAATTTTCCCAGTTTCTCTTGTTCTAGCTCCTGTATGCGTTGTTCCATTGCTCCCACACGGATTTCCAGGTTGGTTGTTTTATTAGAGAGTGCAGCATTTTTTCGTTCTAGGTCCTTAATAGTATTTTTGAAGACCTCCACGCATTGCAATATCTCATCCGTCTTAGAGCTATGAAACTGTAGGGCATCGTTTAACTCCCTCATTTCTTTTTTCATCGCCTTCTCGACTTCTTTCGATATGTTGGTGAGTAACTTTTTTGAATTAATTGTCACTGAGGTGTCATCTGCATCATCATCATCGTCACTTGGTACGACGATGGATGAGTTTTTTCGCGGCATTTCACCTTGGCACTGCAGACAAGTCCACTCCAGGCTGGGTGCAGCTTTTAGTGCTGTGATTTGCTTGCTGGTCAAACCAGTACACTTTGTGTTTAAGTGAACCACACACTCACATTTGCTGCATTCAACACCTGGTACGTTCTTTATTATATTTTTTTCACATTGTTCACACTTTTTAGGCATTGTGGGTAAATAACAAGTAGTTTTTTGATTATGCACAGAGGTATGTTGTTCGACCGACAGATCACCGATGAAATCTATATATGACTACACGCTCACCAGACATAAACATATTCGAATATGGACAACACGACAATCATTGGCGGCAGACTTACAAAAGATTACCCACATACACAATGTATTACCAACCAGAGATACGATAAATCTAAATTAAAAGTATTATTAATTTGAAATTATTGCCGCGATGGCCCTGCTAGTTTATCGAGAAGTGATTGGCGAGTTTTCACTTTGAATACATGACTGCTGGTGGCCTTCCTGCGGTCTCTGTCGTAGTTTGTATAAAGGTACTGAAAGAAAGGGGATAGGTAGATAGGAGATGTAAGAATTGAAAAGAGAGTAGTAAAAAACACGTAGATTTCGATGTTGTTGAATCGGTAACCAACTTAGTTGCGCACGACAAGCATGGTCATACTTGCGAAGGTTCGATCATATTTGTTAGGATGTTCTGTATTAAGGTCGAAGTAACAAACATCACCGCAGTGAAAGACAGGAAAGAGTGAGGTACAAGTATGGTTTTGGTCTTTGTGGGCAGAAAGTTCCGGAGACGATAAAATGCACGAAGCGTTCCTGTTACTCTACGACCAACATGTGATACTAGGTTTCACCAGCTCAAAGTCGAGTCTATAAATAAACCTAGATCCTTTACCAAACGGCTTAATTGTATAGTGGAGTCATTGAATGTGGAAGTGGGAGAGATGATGCTTTGATTATAGTCTAAAAATAACAACCATATTTATGAACGATCTGACCGAGGGGTACGGGCCTTTTCTGAGTAGGTATAAAGGGGATTATAAAACTTTCGAAAATGTTTGACTTCTCAGAGGATGACTCTAAAGGAAAGAAGTTTTGAGTACACCTGATTACAGATAAGGTCTTTTCCTTTGCCGTAAAATGATTGCGAATAAGAATGTAACTACTTTTATTAAATGTGTGAACATCTAAAATATAAGAAACCTAATTGTAGCCCTTTGTATAGAACTTAATATTCTTCATATTTTCTCGGCAAAACTGTAGCAGGCAGATCGTTTCTCAATTTGTAAGTGGATAAAGTTTCTTTCTGACCGAATAGCACGTAACCGTTCTAGTGTTTAGCTTAGAAATAGCCACGGGCCTCATTGCAAACATTTCCTCAGATTCTAAACATTTATACACACAAGTCTGCATAACATAGTGAACTGCAAATTAATTCTTGAATTCAGCGTATCTAGTTAGTAAGTATTACTGTAGTGTATACAAGGGCTTATGCACAAAAATGCAGGCAATATTGTGGTCTTGGTAACTTCGGATTCGGTGCAAGCAACAAGTAAGAGAACGTAATATATTATTGGACCTCTGAATATATAATGGAGAGTGAATATTCGCACATTACCTGCTAGTGATTTGTGAGAAGCTATTTAATAATATACAATCTGAATTATTTAAAACTAATAGAAAGCTATACTATACAGAAGAACAAAGTTTCCCCTAAACCACTGAAAAATGACAAACAAGGATTTGCCCTTTGGAAAGTGATCACAGTGGCCTAAAGTACTTTGTAACGTTGCTGATCATGTTAAAACTTTCAGGCCTAAATTGGTTAATTCTGTGTTAAAATACGTTAACTGAGTCTAAATATGTACGACTTAAATAAATCATTAAAGCCGATGTATATTAATATAACGTGAAGATTGAATAGGTAAATACTAATATAGAGCACTTATTTTTCAAAGTAAATGAATACATTGCTTTGAGTTAAGAAAATTAATGTACACTGTTTCAATATTTGATTTACAGAACGTGTAGCAGACCGGGCAAACTTCGTTCTGCCATAGAATCAAGTTATGCTAGTTACTTTATCAGCTGATTTTATTTCGTGAATGTCGTCTCCTTGCACCCCAGCGTTAAAGACCCGACCCGGGGGGGGGGGGTGACTATGACGATAGTCGTAAAATACCACAAAAAGGCACAGTATACGCGGAGACAAATCTAAGAAATGAAAGATCGTGAAAATCGGTCCACCCGTTTTAGAGTTCATTCCGGCCATCACTAACATGACTTTATTATAAATATATAAGATCAAAACTGTGTCGTGTAATACTCATGTAGTCCCTACCCTTGAACATTCTTTGCAAATATGTGCGAATAGAATAAACAGACCTACTTCCAATAAAAACACGCTCGGTACGACATAGTTAGGCAGAGGTATTTTTTCATAATATAGGTCAAGTCAATATGACTTCAGCTCACCTGATGGTAACTTAAAGGTGAAATCTCATGAATAAAGGTCACTTATCTCACTGTTATAGACAGGAATATGAAAATGAAATAGAGGTTGCGACCCCGCTGTAAGGTTATGGGATTGTAGGAACAAGATAACACGTGTGTTGGTTCGAAGTCTTTACGGCGCGGCATAGAAAGAAGGTACCGTCCCGCCCTGCACGCATTTTTCAGGATAGGAGAGGAGAGGGTGGGACTAATTTGAAGAGCTCATCGGGACACTGGCCTTTCACCGCCTTTCTACATTCTATTACTTTAATTTCATCGGTACGGTGCATATATTATTTATTTTAATAATTAATAACAGTCATCTTCATCTTGCCGCCCCTATCCCATATTTATTTGAGATCGGCGCAACAATTGTATGTCTTTTCCATTCATATCAGCTTACAGTCATCTCAATAGGTACTCACTCCCTTACCATCTCATATAATCTTTCACACAGTCCATGCATCTTCTCTTAGGTCTTCCTCTCCTCTTGTAACCGTTTACTTTCATACGAATTGTGTCAGGAAGGCATTAAGCGGCCATGACGACAATACTTTCATCTGTACGTACCACATATCCATAAAATTAATAAACAATAATAAATTGAAAGATTTATTTGGAGATTATGCAATAAATATATTGAATTCCAAACCAAAAAATATGTTTTTTTTTAAATTATGTGTTCTGTTCTTAACCGCCGACCAGGGGGGGGTCACTCCGCCGATCTGCGAGAAATTATAAGTACATGCCGGGGCAACCCCGGGACTGCTAATTCAGTGGTTGTCCCGCCGTGGGCCGCGACACTCGCACGCGTGTCTCCCGCATACCAACATCGCAAGCGCATATTGTATACAATGTATAAAATAAGGGCAATGAAATATTGCATTGCTGCGGGTTGCAGAAACAATGACCAAAATTCGGATTGCACGTTTTTAATAGATGAAATTTCAAATGATTTAATAGATGAAATTTTAAGATCAGTTGCAGGCTTAGACGAGACTTAATCTACTTACTAGATACAAAGCATTCAACAACAAATCTAGTTTTTATGGCAGCTTAAAAATGCCACCAAAAGATTTTATAGAGTATGTACAAAATTTAGTAACCGCTTTCATAGAAAATTTTGAAAATTGTGTTCAAAGTAATCCAGGCAGCAAACTTATAGAACTTTTTAGAAATATACCTCCACAATCGCCATGTGCATGTTTCCCAGTGGAATATTTATTAAAATTGTTTTGTAGGTTTCGCATATATGCAACAATTAAATTTAACAACCAGCAATTTAAAGATGGTAAAAAAAAAGTATATAAAAGTAAGGCATTTGTAGTTAAGTAAGCAATAAATACAGGTCACGCCCGCGTTACCTTTAGTATTTACTTACGTAAACCAATAAAAAGTAATCAGTAAGTAAATAATTATATTGTTTTTTCTTTTTTAATGAATTTGGTAGCTAGCTCCTAGACTATAAAACGCTTATCAGCCGGTCTAAACCAACTGTGACACGTGACTCATTCTCGAGCGAGAAATTATATTAGGTACCTATCTCTTGGGGTGCGACTGGTTGGATCACCTCCTAGTTTGGTGCACCCTGGGCAACTTGGGCGATGACGCATCATTGATTGCTCCTCTGTAACTGGCGTCAACGTCAACGGCCAAGAGTCTGACCAACCGGCCCTTTTCAGGGCCAGCTGACCCCATTGCACGAGGGGGTTGGGGTATGGCGGGCCTTCAAGGCCCGCGGGGGTGGTCGCTCCAGGTACCCATCTGCTGTTATCAGAGGGGACACTGCGAATGGCACAGGGTCAGTCGGGGTGCGAGGGATATGCTCTATGGGTAACCTTACACCCCGGCGTCTGTAGACCCGAGACGGCGTGCGGTTTTAGTCGGTTCAAGCCCGACATAACCGCCCCCGCTGGCCGGTGGGGGGTATCCGAAGGGATTTCCGCACATATAAAAAAAAAAGGTACCTATCTCTTTTTGTGCACTACTGTGAAAAAGTGACGGGTGTCGTTATGTCCTGCAACGAGAGTTGCCAAGCAATAACATAGTTGTGCTAGACGGGTACCTTTTTTTTTTTTTTTTGTCGTGCGGAAATCCCTTCGGATACCCCCCCGCCGGCCAGCGGGGGCGGTTATGTCGGGCTTGCACCGACTAAAACCGCACGCCGTCTCGGGTCTTCAGACGCCGGGGTGTAAGGTTACCCATAGAGCATATCCCTCGCACCCCGGCTGACCCTGGGCCATCTCACCACTAACAGCATCGCTCATCCTGTCTCCTCTGAAAGCAGAGGAGTACGGAGAGCGATGTGTTCCCGCCACGTTGGGTATTGGCCGACGATCAATGCCAACCCTATGAAGGGGTGAAGGGGAAGCCATTGACCGCCGCCCAGGGTGTATCGGCCGCTCCGATTCCGTTCCCCCCGGACTGCAGCGGGATCGGAATCGGAGCGACACTCGAGGAGGTTACCCAACACACACCCCTGCTAGACGGGTACCTTATTCTGACATAGTCGATGCTTGCGCCACAGAATAGATAATAGTGCAAAGCTACCGTATCCGCTTACGATCAGGCGGACCGTACGCTCGTTTGCCACCGACGAAGTTTAAAAAAATGACAACCCTATCTTCGGCAAGGTGCGGAGTAATGTCGACCTTCGCGCCGGGTAATAGAACTCAATGACAGCGCGGCTGGCGTGCGGTCCGTTGCTAATAATAATTAATAGGCACGTAAAAAGGCGGCATTCGTGAACATCAAAAAAGAGGGTCTTCTGTACTTGTACTATTATTTATTCTGTGCCCCGACGCAAAAACGACGGGGTGTATAAGTTTGAAGTGTCTGTGTGTGTGTCTGTCTGTTGCATCGTAGCTCCCGAACGGATGAATCGATTTTGATGCGGATTTTGTGTTCGAGAGCCGATTTGATGGAAATGGTTCTTAGACCAAAAAAAAAACAGCCCGCTGAGTTTCTTGCCGGAGTCTTCTCAGGACAGAGCCGCGTTTCGAACCGGTGGTCCATTTGCCAAACATTAGTTTGATTTTTTTTGTCGTTTTTTTAAGTGCCGTATTAATGGTCTATACACTTACTATAAATAAAGTGCATGGACTGTGTGAAAATATAAAAACTTAGCTATAAATAAATTTGTGTCGGTGGTCTCTTAATTTTAAATTTAATGTTTTTATCTTATTAAGTTGATACGTTTTCTAAAGTCATTTACAATTTTTTTTAAAAGACCTCATTCCAGGTAAATTCCAGGGAAATAAGGTGGTTGGCAAAATTACAAATAGCATTGAAACTAATTGATCTATAAATGAATCTAGGCGGTTATTCTTGAATGTGAACGAAAATAAATTGATCAATGCCAGCTGTTAAGCGGTATCAAATATTCAATACTACATTCGTGCCACTTATTTTAGTTCGCGGTAAAATAGATTGACAAATGTCAGGTTTTCAGCTTCATACGAAAATAAAAATACCATCATAGCACTTAAAATATGTACAACTAAGTATAGATTGTATACAAAACTACATTAAGTTGAATAAATATCAAAAAGGGCTATGGAGACATATAATATATAAGAAATACAAAAATATTTTGTCGGCGTTCATAAAAAATTAGGCCTGACAAATATAATTGATGTCATACGTATCAAAAGGTAGGTATTAAAATATCACGTGACAGCTGAGATTGAAGTCACGTGCCCTGTACTAAACCTGCTGCTCCTGTTTGTGATCTGTACGTGTTCTGTATAATATGTCTGGTATTCTTTTTCTTCAAATACAAATACTATCATTTAAATACGTAATTATGCTAAACGAACATTCATTTGTTTCTTATTTTTATTATAAATATTGAAATATTAACCACTCTACACCTTTTTTTTAAATCACGCTTTATTGATATTTCGATTTTAGTTAGAGGGACATATAAAATAAATCCGTTTGAATGAATACATCATCAATTATACTCCGCAAATACTCGTACAGTATGTAAATATATATCTAAAATGTATTTAACTAAGGTAACAAAGCTGCCAAATTAATACATAGTCTGCTTGAGTAAACAATATTCAAACTCGAATAATTATTCATGATAATAATTGAGTCCAATCTAATGTCAGGAAGTGTTTCTAGTTGAAGTCTTCCAAGATTTAACCTATACTAACTAACAAACTAACAGATCAAGTTAAATAAAGCTTATAAAATGACATTATACCTACTTAATAATATTAAGTGCAGATCTGAGAGCGACAGGTTGGGCAGCCCCTCACTCTAACCGGAGCTTGCACGAGACGTCAGCGAAACGTATTCCACGCACGTGTTACTTGGCCATCGGGGTGTAAAGACGCTAAATGCTGTATGATAGGTGGCTGATGTCTGCTGAGTTCCTGGGACCTTCGTGCTAAATGAACCGTGGCTTAACTATTTTGTAACTCGGTTACCAGTCGTAGTTTAGCTACTATTGTGCAATTAGTTACTGGTTTTTATAAAATATATTTTAAACTTGGGGGTCGGTTTCAACTAATGGGAGTTTTAAGAAGATAATGTTATCAGAAAAAGGCAAATATGCAGTTACTAGCTATTCCCCACGGCTTCACCCGTGGCGTGGCATGCTACGCTCCCGTTGCCCACATTTATCCTATACAATGCCGATAATTTATTAGTCCTCCAATAATGTAGGGAAATTTGCCCGATTTATTGACATTTATGATTACTGCTCCGCTCTACTGGGTAGTAGCGTGTTGATATAGCTTATAATCTTCCCCGATAAATGGGCTATCTAACACAGAAATAATTTTTCAAATCAATCAAAACTGAGATTGGCGCGTTAAACCAAACAAACAAACTCTTAAGCTTCATAATATCAGTATAGATTCTCGATTGTCTGCATCGACGTCAGCGTCAAAAGTAGATAATTATTGCAAAGATTGAAAAGAGTTTCAACAGATTAAACATCTAAACGGAAATTTTTGATTATATTTTAATCAACATTTAAAAATATTTTAATAGAGGGTAAGTATTAGTTAAAGATTGGGTTTAAGTAGTTGGGTTTAAGAGTATTTTTATTGAGAAATTGTTCAAATATTAATTTTAAAATTTGGAAATGATCATCTACTGTTCTACCTCACTGTACGTGGTATAAAGTGCTACGCAGAATGTGTTTAGTATAACTCTTTCTAGCCTGTGGCAATTTTGCTTAACAACATAAATAACCTATATTACAAAATAACAGCTAATGCATCACGGAAGCTTGTACAGTTCAGTGATATACCTACTTAACCTATAATATATTGTAGGCTCGAGTTGCAAAAGTGAGCCTTTGCAAGAATACATATATATTTTTAGCAAATGAAATATGGGGTTGTAGGTTGTAGTAATTTTTCTCTGAAAGTAGGCCCTTAGGGGAGGTAAGTATCTGAAAAATGCAAGATAACTGTTGGGTTAGAATTTGTAGTCCGTTTTGTTTTCTCTGTAGTCCTCTGTTCTAACTCTCTATCTATAGCCTCACAGATGTTGACATTTTTTTTTTAAAAAGAATATTAGTAACCGAAATTACTAATATTCCCCCTAATCCCTCCAGCTAAGCTAACTGCTTGTGTTAGGAGTGGGTTCACGTCGGTAGTGTAATGGCCAGGATTCGAACTCGGGACCTCTTGATCGTAAGGTAGGTAACCACTAAGCTACCGATGCTTACCTTACATTCTACCTCAGGGTTGCAAATTTATATGTATTTTAACCTCTTTGATCGAACTGACATTTCTATTAGATTCATTCTGTGTTACTAATATATCTACATATACTCGCGACTATAATATTTGACTCCTAAAACATACCAATTTAGAATTCGATTCCCGGTCACCAAATATTTGTATGCAGGGGTATTCTATTTGTATTGGTGTGGGTGATTCAATGTATAATTATATACTTACAAATAAAAAGTATTTATGTATGGTTATGCGTGTTAAGTAAGATTTGGGTCTAGATGGTGTTATCACAACATATTATAAAACAAAGTAATCAGCTGCGTCTTTCTGTCTGTCTGTCTGTTCGCGATAAACTCAAAAACTACTGGACTGATATTTATGATGTTTTCATCATTGGATAGAGTGGTTCTCCAGAAAGGTTTTAGTATATAATTTGTCAAGTTTCTGTATACATTGGTGTAGGGTACTTAATATACCTTATTATATTTACGTACAAAACACACTTATCAATATTTACAATATTTACATAAAATTTATTTATTACATGTATACCTATTTTATTTGCAGACCGTACATTTTGCTTACACTGAATCACTTTAATATTATCTAAACCTATATTCATATAATGGTATCGGTTGGTCGATGTTGCTTGTCGATATCATAAATATCGACACTAAGTTATCGACAGTGTCCCAGCTCGATGACATGTAGATGTATAAGGTGCATATACCTGCTCGATCTATGCGTACACGCAGAGGTCACAGTTAGTCGCTAACCATCTACGACGCGAAGCGCTTGTTACTTCCTTCCGCTATCTTACTCGCCAGTTTCGATTATATACTAGATCCCGTGGCTTATGTGCTTATGTACGCGTATAGCATAAATATATACTCAATATATAGTCTACTTATTATCTTCGCCTATCACTCAATCTATCTGCTGTGCTTTCTATTGCCTAACTACTGTGAACTGAACTGTAACTATCTTCTGTGCCTGTGCTTAATAAACTTTCCTCTCTTCTGATCGTGAGTGTTTAATTATTGTGAGTACCTACAATCTTCTACACTACACTGGTGACCCCCGTATTGAACAATGTCGGAGGATAAAGATTTTCCAGATGCAGTGGCACAGCCACGCCCAAGTGTTAGTGATGGGAACAAGTCGATAGAAAGTATCGATGTTTTTCGAGTAGGCGTACGAGTACCACCATTCTGGGCGGAAGAGCCTGATATTTGGTTTGCTCAAGTCGAGGGACAATTTGCCATTTCTGGTATTACAAGTGACCATACAAAATTTAATTATGTCATCGGTCATCTCGACAACCAACATTCGAGGGAGGTTAAAGACATAATTGTCGACCCGCCTGCGACCAATAAATATGAGAAGCTGAAAACCGAACTCATTAAAAGGCTTAGCGCTTCAAAAGAAAATAAGATTAAGCAATTGTTGATGCATGAGGAGCTCGGGGACCGCAAACCATCGCAGTTTTTTCGACATCTCCGTGGTCTTGCTGGTTTAAATATTCCAGACGAATTTCTGAAGACGATATGGATAAGCCGCCTTCCACACGGTATCCAGACTGTACTGGCAGGACAAGCCAGTTCGACTTCACTCGAAGAGCTAGCCGATTTGGCGGACAGGGTGAATGACCTCGCTTCTTCGACTCCTAAGGTTGCTGCAGTGAACGAAGTCCCTGGCTCCGTTATTAACGATTTGGTGCGAGAGGTTGCCGAGCTACGGAAGAAATTCCAACATTTATCGTCGGGAAGGAATAGCAGGACTCGTTCTTCGCGTTCTCCACGTCCTCAAAGTAACCGAAGTACCTCAAGGCAGCGGTCGCAGTCTAATTACCGCAAGTTTCCCCTATGCTGGTATCATGGGCGTTTTGGGGAGAAGGCTTCTAAATCTATACGGCCCTGCGACTACAAGCCGGAAAACTCCAAGGGCGG
This sequence comes from Cybosia mesomella, assembly GCA_946251805.1. Taxonomy (NCBI): domain Eukaryota; kingdom Metazoa; phylum Arthropoda; class Insecta; order Lepidoptera; family Erebidae; genus Cybosia; species Cybosia mesomella. The sequence continues at coordinate 12,382,429 of OX276406.1, forward strand.
TCGGTAATGGCGGCTGACGATTGCCCTTCTTCATCAACTGGTCGCCTGTTTGTCGTGGACCGATCTTCAAAGATGCAATTCCTGGTCGACACTGGTAGCGACCTGTGTGTCCTCCCTAGGTCAACGCTGCGTGATCGTCGTCGTCGGGCTGAATTTAGTTTATCGGCTGCAAATGGTTCTGCTATCGCGACGTATGGTTATGTTAATTTAAATTTAGATTTTAGCTTACGTAGAAGTTTTGTATGGCGTTTTGTTGTTGCTGACGTCACAAAGCCTATCATTGGCGTAGATTTTTTAAATTATTATAGCCTTGTTGTTGACGTTCGCAATAAAAGACTTATTGATAATTTAACGTCAATTTCCGCTGTTGCTAAATTAGCTAATTGTAACGATGTTTCTTCTGTGAAAGTGGTAACAGGTGAGTCACGGTTTCATAAAATTCTCGATGAGTTTCCCGAGATTACTCGACCAGCCGGTATACATCACACCACACCACACAATACAGTACATCATATTAATACGACCCCAGGCCCTCCAGTTTCTTCACCTCCTCGTCGTTTGGCTCCTGACAAGTTGAAGATAGCTCGAAAGGAGTTCCAAGACATGTTGTCTAATGGCGCAGCTAGGCCTTCACACAGCCCCTGGTCATCACCTCTCCATCTAGCACCGAAAAAGAACAACGGGTGGCGTCCTTGCGGTGACTACCGCAAATTGAATGCTCGTACCGTGCCTGACCGGTATCCGATTAAGCATATACAAGACTTTGCCCATAATATAGCTGGTTGCAAAGTATTTTCAACCTTAGACCTTGAAAAAGCTTACAATCAGATACCGGTCAGCCCTGAAGACATTCCAAAAACCGCGATTACGACCCCATTTGGAATGTTTGAGTTCCCATTTATGACGTTTGGTCTGCGGAACGCAGGGCAAACGTTCCAGCGTTTCGTGGACGAAATAACCCGGGAACTCGACAACGTATATATATGCCCCAGCAGCCACGAACAGCACCTGAGAGACATCTTCAGCAGACTGAAGAAGTATGGTATGCTGGTGAACACGTCCAAATGTGTATTTGGTAGAACTGAAGTTAAATTTTTAGGCTACCATATTTCAGAGCATGGATGCAGACCCCTGGAAGAAAAAGTACAAGTGGTAAGAGATTTTCCACCTCCTGCGAACGTGCGGCAACTGAGAGCGTTTCTGGGTATGCTCAATTTTTATAGGAGATTTCTTCCTAAAGCGGCTCAGATACAAGCTCCCTTGCATGCCTTACTAACAGGTTCTGTTAAAGGTTCACATCCAATCAATCTATCTGGGGAAACCTTAGCTGCTTTTCAAGCATGCAAAAACAGCTTGTCTGACGCCGCTTTGTTGTCACATCCTGATTGCAGTGCTACACTTGCAGTGGTTACTGATGCTTCCGACAAAGGCATTGGTGCAGTTTTGGAACAGCATAAAGACGGAGCATGGCAACCACTAGCTTTCTTTTCTAGAAAGCTCAGCCCGTCCCAAACCAAATATTCACCGTATGACCGAGAGCTTCTAGCCATTTACGAAGCCATCAAATATTTCAGACACATGCTTGAGGCTAGGCATTTTGTTTTCTATACTGACCATAAGCCAATCAGTTTTGCTTTCCATGAGAGGAAAAATACTTGTTCGCCTAGGCAGTATAGACATTTAGATTTTATTTCCCAATTCACCACGGACATACGCCATATATCCGGTAAGGATAATGTTGTTGCGGATACATTGTCACGTATTGAAGAATTGGGAGCGCCTTTAAGCCTCGAAAAATTAGCTGAAGGACAACTGGCAGACTCTGAACTACATAAGTTGTTGAGCGAGGGTTCGTCTCTGCACCTGCAGAAACGTAACGTCCCAGGAAGTTCTGCTACCTTATACTACGACGTTAGTAACGCAGCTTCCAGACCTTACGTACCCAAGACTCTCCGCCAGCAGGTATTTGAAAGTCTTCATTCACTCAGCCACCCTGGCGCTAATGCATCGGCCAGATTAGTAGCCGAGCGATTTGTTTGGCCAGGCGTGAGGAAAGACTGTAGGGAGTGGGCGCGCGCTTGTTTACAGTGTCAGCGAGCAAAAGTTCACCGCCACGTAAATGCACCCCTTGGCACTTTTGCCCTTCCACGCGCCCGTTTTAAACAGATCCACATAGATTTGATTGGTCCCCTTCCTTTATCACATGGCTATCGGTACTGTTTGACGGCAGTAGATCGGTTTACCCGATGGCCGGAAGCAGTGTCGATTGCGGATATTACTGCCGAAACGGTACCCAATGCTCTATTGTCCACCTGGATAGCTCGGTTTGGTTGTCCGACAGACATTATTACAGACCGTGGACGACAGTTCGAGTCGGCCCTATTCCAGTGTCTGTCTAAACTGGCTGGCTTCGAACATAGGCGGACTACGGCATACCACCCGGCCTGTAATGGTCTAGTCGAGCGTTTTCACCGGCAACTTAAAGCCGCGATAGTGTGCCACGCTAATGATAGATGGTCCGAGTCTTTGCCCTGGGTGTTACTAGGCATTAGGACAGCTTTTAAAGAAGATTTGCAGGCTTCCTCTGCTGAACTTCTGTATGGTGAGCCGTTAAGACTTCCTGGCGAGTTCTTTGAGCCCACGGTTACCGGTAGCACAGACTTATCTGACTTTTCTGCTAGGATCAGAAATTTCGCTGATAAGCTGCGACCGGTACCGACTGCCCGTCATGGGAAGCCGAGGGTATTTGTGTACAAAGAGTTAGAGACCTCTGACTACGTCTTTCTGCGTGAAGACGCGTCACGAGGTTCCCTGCAACCTGCGTACTCCGGGCCGCACAAAGTTCTTGCCAGAGGAGACAAAACTTTTAAAATTCTTTTTAACACCAAGGAGATGACAGTGTCGATAAACCGCCTTAAGCCGGCTTTCACACTGTCTGTTCAGAACAACCCTGAAACAGATGACCAACGCGATCACGTGACCCGTTCTGGTCGACGCGTGAGGTTTCCCGATTATTATCGCCCTTGACGGTCTCTGGTGGGGGGTGGTGTAGGGTACTTAATATACCTTATTATATTTACGTACAAAACACACTTATCAATATTTACAATATTTACATAAAATTTATTTATTACATGTATACCTATTTTATTTGCAGACCGTACATTTTGCTTACACTGAATCACTTTAATATTATCTAAACCTATATTCATATAATGGTATCGGTTGGTCGATGTTGCTTGTCGATATCATAAATATCGACACTAAGTTATCGACAGTGTCCCAGCTCGATGACATGTAGATGTATAAGGTGCATATACCTGCTCGATCTATGCGTACACGCAGAGGTCACAGTTAGTCGCTAACCATCTACGACGCGAAGCGCTTGTTACTTCCTTCCGCCATCTTACTCGCCGGTTTCGATTATATACTAGATCCCGTGGCTTATGTGCTTATGTACGCGTATAGCATAAATATATACTCAATATATAGTCTACTTATTATCTTCGCCTATCACTCAATCTATCTGCTGTGCTTTCTATTGCCTAACTACTGTGAACTGAACTGTAACTATCTTCTGTGCCTGTGCTTAATAAACTTTCCTCTCTTCTGATCGTGAGTGTTTAATTATTGTGAGTACCTACAATCTTCTACACTACATTGGCTAATATAATGATATTTGTTGGAGTTTGTTCCCAAACCTGAGGGGGCCAGCACGAAACCGAAGATGGCCCTGGGTCAGTCGGGTTGCGAGGGAAATGCCTTTTGGGCCACCTTACACCCCAACGTCTGAAAACCTGACAAGGCGTGTGGAGGCGAGCCCGACATAACTTCTTCCGCTGGTCGGCGGGGGGGTACTCGAGGGGATTTTCGCACGCAAAAAAAAAATAGGATCTCATGGGTAGCGGGAACGGGATCAGTATCCACGCGGGTGAAGCCGCGGCCATCAGCCAGTGTTATAAATTCTTGCATATTTATTCAAGATAATACCATAATAATTAATTGGAATAAATCGGTTTATTCGAATTAAACCTCTATTAATAATTTGATATTTTTGTGGGTTGTAATTTTGGGGGTTTCCCCATACTTAGAACTGAAACTCAATTTTTTTTTTCATCATACCCATCCGTGCGAGGTATCTATGGATAGTACTTTAAAAATGATATTATGGTTTCTAATATAATTTTTTTCTAAACTGAATAGTTTGCGCGAGAGAGACTTCCAAAGTGGTAAAAGGGCCCCCCCCCCTGTAACTTTTAAAATAAGAGAATGATAAAACTAAAAACAATTTTTTTATTTTTTTTTATTTAATAATTCAAAAGGTAAATACATTTTACAATCTGTTTCATACCAGTAAACCGGAAGGGTTTGTATCGGTACTCACATTCGTACATGTATATAAATAAAATAGGTACAATAAGTAGATCTGTAATGGAATCACAAATGTTATAATATATTAGCTAAGAGTCTCATGCAGAGTATATTGAACAATATGATGTACATTACCATGTAAACTTCCACCGAAAATTAGTTTGAACGAGATCTAGTAAGTATTTCTTTTTTAATAAGTCATAAATCGTACACTGCAATCTACCTTTCATTCAATCAACTCAAATATAAAAGTTTTACTTACTTAGCAGTAAGTAAAACTTTTAACCCTTCATGAACCCTTCATGGGCGAGTCCGACTCGCACGTGGCCGGTTTTTCAATGTATTCTAAGCATGGCTAAAAAATCTTAGCGTTTATAATATTATAGCGTTCTTCTATTTACTCTATTTTGACCTTCAATCATTTATTATATCAATATTATTATTCAAGGCTATCGTTGGAAGGTCAAATATGTTAAGTAATTAGAAAAAATATCGGTAGTGAATCTATTTAATGAAATTTTATGCTCCATGACTTTGAAAACACCTAAATTTCAAGCTTTGCTATGTTAATAATATGTTGAAGTACATATTGATCAGAATACCTTTTTTTTTTTTTTATCGTGCGGAAATCCCTTCGGATACCCCCCCGCCTGCCAGCGGGGGCGGTTATGTCGGGCTTGCACCGACTAAAACCGCACGCCGTCTCGGGTCTTCAGACGCCGGGGTGTAAGGTTACCCATAGAGCATATCCCTCGCACCCCGGCTGACCCTGGGCCATCTCACCACTAACAGCATCGCTCATCCTGTCTCCTCTGAAAGCAGAGGAGTACGGAGAGCGATGTGTTCCCGCCACGTTGGGTATTGGCCGACGATCAATGCCAACCCTATGAAGGGGTGAAGGGGAAGCCATTGACCTCCGCCCAGGGTGTACCGGCCGCTCCGATTCCGTTCCCCCCGGACTGCAGCGGGATCGGAATCGGAGCGACACTCGAGGAGGTTACCCAACACACACCCCTGATCAGAATACCTGTAATGTAAATTTGTATTAATATGTGGTAAATCTGTATGTATTATGCATCTGTGCTACCAAATTGTGCTATGTCTATTAGTTTTACTCAAGTTGGTAACGGTGTTTCATTTAAAATCTACAATCATCCACATTAATATATATTTATATTGACATGAATAAAACAAAATTTGCAGATATAATTTCCATTATCGTCTAAATATATTATTTAAATCATTTTGGTATAAATAACAGAAGATACATAAGCCCGCATAACATTCGAGGGCTTACCCGGGGTGCCCGGCGACGGACACTTGGGGAGGACACCGTGCGGTTTTAGTCGGTACACGACATAACCACCCCCGCTGGCCGGCAGGGGGGTATCCAAAGGGATTTCGGTACGTTAAAAAAAAGCCCTCATAACAATATCAATTATTAAAATTGCTCATAATATAATTATAACATTAAAGTAGTGTATTTGCTAATTGTATCAAATCATTAATTTCATACACAACAATCTCCACTGGGAATTACATTTATTAATGATTCCGTCTCGATTGACGTTATCTCGCTTGATTTGTAGTCAAAGTTTTCGTAGTCAGGTGAATGATCTAGTCTAATATGAAGTTAAACATCAGTGTCGCAGTATCTCGAAGTTTGTACTGATTTAAAATTTAACTAGCATGAGAGATAAAATGATAATAGTTTTAAGTAGGTACTTTAAAATACGGTGATTAGATAATGGTCGTTTAATAATATCGCGATATTGATAACTTTAATGTCTTTTTTACAACTTTTAGTACTCATCGAGGTTTTGTAAATGTAACCTAGCTAAATCGATTTATCCCCGTATTATAGATTACATATATTTAGACACACACATACACACACACACATATATATATATATATATATATAATAAATATGCAAGACTTGCTTGTTTATTTGTATTATTATTATTATATATATAGATTAGATCATATTCACATGGAATTCTAACTTACTTAACATACTCATACATAATTTAATATTTACTAATAGGGTGACACATTAAGACTTTCAGGCCGAAGTCATCCTCACTTGCTAGTCAGTGCACCTGCTAAACAACGGATGAGACTCTGGCGCAGTTTTCCTTTCGGGGTTGAGTGCTCAAACGGTAGTCGCTTTTGTTAAATTTAACAAACTGGGTTCCAAAGCGTAAACTTTAGATGGGAAATTGTTGGGATGATGATGATGAGAGGCCAAACAAGAAGTACATGGTCCATTTACAATATCAGTGATATCACGTATTACCGCCTTATAACCCGTACAAATTTATGCAAATAAGACTAATTACCTGCGATGTTTTCTGTAGTCATTTGCAGGGCATTTTTCCAGCTGCTCTTAATTCGACTGGATATTCCATTATGCCCTACCTGCAATTTTACTATTCACTTTCTATTTTAGTCATGCAATATTATTTTCTATGGTAGGAATGAAGGCGTAACGCTAGAAAATAGGATATTTAATAGTGCATTTCTATGCATACTAGTAACATTTAGAATTCGAATTTCTACTAATCTACTACTACCTACTACAACTACCTCTACTAATATTCTATTATATTTAAGTTTCCGTCCTCGAGATTGGCATAAGACTATGTAGTACCGCATAGGATTCGCCACTTGTGCACTGTTTGAGAAGATATTTAAATAAGACAACACATTTTTTTTTGTATGTATGTAAACCGATATACGTCACCGGCCAACTACCGCCGATCATTCGCGTTCCAGTGTTTCGCCGCTTGGTTAGTACTTTGTCTTTTAATTATTTTTGTTGGATATTTTATTAATTTATTTTAAGTAAAGTTGTGCAGTGTATTGTTTTAACAATGCCGAAACGTAAAAATACTTAAATGGAGGATTATAAGTATCTTTCGAAAAAATTACGCAAAATCGAAAGAAAACTGAGGAAGTCCCGACGTAAGGAACGACATTCGACTTCATCGAGTTCCTCTAACAGTAATTATTGGCCTGAAGATTAAAATAGCGAAGGTATGTGATAATTAAGGACATTTTGTCCTTTATATTCATGACTTTGGAGATGCAGGCAGTTGTGGAAGGACTGTCACTCTGACGTTGTTCATGTGATCTACTTTTTAACAAAGTAGCGTTTTTCTATAAACGATAAAGCAAGCGTTTTTCTATAAACGATAAAGCAGGATTATTCTAAAGGTCGATTATATTATCAATATACTCCCGATATAATTCTATCAAGCGCATTGTATGTGATCAACATACGCAGTCTGTTTCCCAATTAAGGGTAGGCAGTACTTATAAACGTGCATTTTAGTTATCCGTTTAACATAATATGATACAATGTTTACGACATACAAATCATATATTATATTATTTCATTAGCTCATTAAATAATGAAATTTATAGTACCTGGAGGATTGATTATTCCTACAGAAGTACTCGAACTGTCTGTCGAACCGTCTTTCGAATCGTCCGTCGAACCGGTGCGAGACTCGGTGCCGGAGCCGGCACTTGAGCCGGAACCCGAACTCTTGCCCGGCCCGTCTACTGCTCCGCAAGAGACAGAGGTTACGGCTCCATTACAACATGATAGCGATATATAAAGTATACTTGGTGAGGATCCGACTCCACCAAAAATACCAGTAAAAGAAATTTTACCCGCATTAGCTGTCACATTAACGCATATTGCAACTTCTGGTTTGAATACAGAGATACGCAAAGAGCTTCATAATAAATATGCTCTTCCATCAAACTGCACCCTTATTGGCGCACCAGCACTGAATCCCGAGGTAAAAGCCACTATTACTGACTCTGTTTTGAAAAGAGATCAAAGTATCGAAGATAAACAGAAGCAATTAGCGGTAGCTATATCTGGCGTTTCGGAAGCCATAACACCTTTATTAATTAAGGATAAGAAAGACACAGAAATGTGTCAGCTTTTGATGGATGCTCTGCGTATGCTTTGTGATATTCAGTATAAACATCCATCTATAAGAAGAGGGTTGCTATTAAATAACCTAAAGAAAGATCTGAAAGATCAAATGCAAGGAGCTGAGCTGAAGTCACAAGAACCTAAGCCGCCAGTGCCTAAAAAGCATGGACCAGCCGGACCGTCAGGGCCGTCAAAGAAGCCGTTTCTGTCGAGCCAGCCTTTAAACTGGAAGGGTCTTCCTCCGCCACGCAGGTCGACGGGGACTCCGAGGGCGAGAGGACCTGCCGCTCCCTGAGGTCAGTCAGCCAGATCATCACGGACGTCGTCACAGCAAGTCCACACACGCAGTTGGCGCTAGAGGAGGTAAAGTATGCAGGTAGACTTGCATCATTCTATTCTCAGTGGCAGAAAATTACACCTGATAAACAAGTGTTGTCATGGGTACAAGGTTATAATATTGTATTTTCAAAGACCGTTATTCAACATTACCCTCCCACAAATATAACTTATACACATAATGAAAATTTTAAGATTATTGAAGCTATAAATCAATTATTATTAATCGGTGCAATTTCAACATGTAGTCCATGTAAAGATCAATTTATATCTAACTTGTTCTTACTACCTAAAGATAACGGTAGGTCTCGTTTCGTTTTAAATTTAAAGAATTTAAACAAATTTATAGATACCACACACTTTAAAATTGAGGATCTTAGAACTGCATTGAAAATAACATCAAGTAATTGACTTATGAGCACTCTTGATCTCAAGGACGCATATTTTTAGGGATTTTCTTTAGAAAAGCCCTATTGCTATCGAGTTGTCGTCGACGTCGTCGACGTCGTCGACGTCGTCGTTGCCAATTTTCTGTCACGGTTTTGGGTATGAAGGAGATGAGCTATCGAGTTGCTGTTTTCGGTAATAGATTCGTGCTGGGGTGAACCATTGCAAGATAAAGAAAAAAATAGCCCTGTCTTTGATTTCTGGAAATAAGATTGGTGATGATGATCGTATTAAGCGCTTTTTCAGGGGTGTATATAGGTTACGCCCGGCGATGCCAAAGTATAATGTAACATGGGACTCCTCTGTTGTCCTTGACCTTTTATGTAACTGGTATCCAGATATTGAAAAAACCTTAGAAAACCTTTCTAAAAAACTTATATCCTTATTAGCCTTAGTTACAGCGCACAGAATGCAAACGTACTCGAAAAAAAAAATTATTAATATGAACAATACTCTGATAAAATTATTATTAAAACACCAGATTTCATAAAAGCGTCACGGAATGGATCATTACAACCAAGTCTTATTTTACCATTTTTTCATCAAAACAAGCCGATATGTTCTTGTAAAACATTAATTGATTATTTAGAGCAATCAAAAATCTTAGGTGTAATCAGAATTTACTGTTTATTAGTTTTAGAAAACCTTAATGCAGTCGGTTCACAAACTCTAAGCCGATGGACAAGTCAGTATTAGAGCAATGCGGGATAGACGTCTCCACGTTTACCGCACATAGCACGCGGCATGCTCCTCTAAAGCCAACTCTAAAGCCAATAGACTTGGAGTCAATTTGGATATGATAAGGAAATCTGCTGGGTGGTCAGGTAGCTACCAAATATTTGGTTGATTTTATAATAGGGTTATAGATGTTAGTAATAACAATAATGCTGATGCTGATTTTGGTTCAATCATATTGTGAAATTGATGTAGGTACAAATAAATAATAATTATCTAATTGTTATCATACTTAATTGTTCATATATCAAACTATGTACCAAAATAGTTTCTTTTCTATTATTTGATTTTTCGTCATGTAATGTTTCTAGTTCTACCTAATTCCTATTCCTATTCATATTATGATTGTGAATTATAGTAAAATAGTAGTGTAACAAAATTGCCTTGATGTTATTATTATGAACTCTCAATATCTACATAGTCTTATGCCAATCTCGAGGACGAAAACTTAAATATAATTAATGATTAAACGAACTTACCTGTACGTGAAGTTCTATCATAATTATATGATAGTTTTCGTCCGAAGAGATTGGCATCCCTCCCAACCTCCCGCAATTTATTACAGGTGTATTTGTATTATAAAAAGTATATAGGTACTTATCTCTGAACGCAATGATCGGCGGTAGTTGGCCGGTGACGTATATCGGTTTACCTACATACAAAAAAAAATGTGTTGCCTTATTTAAATATCTTCTCAAACAGTGCATAAGTGGCGAATCCTATGCGGTACTACATAGTCTTATGCCAATCTCTTCGGACGAAAACTATCATATAATTATGATAAAACTTCACGTACAGGTAAGTTCGTTTAATCATTAATAGTTTGTGAAGATGTTTGGTTGTTTCTTACTCAATCTCGCTCATACGGCCGATCTGATCCGAAATTTGGTAAAGTGATAGATTATTATAGTCTGGAACAACATATAGGCTACTTTTTATACCTAGAGTAGGTTCCCATGGGTTGCGGGAACGCGAACGGGAACTGAATTCCAAGCAAGCGGAGCCTCAAGGAACAGCTAGTGTCATCATATTTCTTTTGTTATGTTACTTATTGCTATGGTAGTAAACTTCTCCTGTATATTTATGATATATTCTTACAGCCCGATAAAAGAAAGAAACAGGAAGAGCCAGGAAAGATTTGCAAGGATAGCAAATAGCTTTGAAATGCTGTCAAGCGTATCCGAATGGAAATATACCTTTATCATCAAGTGGCGCACCGCTGAGCGCTATAAATTTTATATTTATATATATTATTTTGTCTGTATCTATTTCATCCGAGTCATGATAAAACTATTTCAATTGCTATTATATCAATGATTTAGACAGAAGTAAAAGGTTGATAAAAGTACTGAATACCCACGAACTAATTATATAACTGTATCGATCACAATATATTTTTAATTAATTGTACTGTTTAAAAGAAATAACTATTTATTTTAATTAATTTAGTAGCACTGAAGTGTTTAGATGACTAAAGTCTATTCACTAATTTAACTAAAATCGATTCTCATGAAGTCGGTGTATTTAAATAAAAGGCTGAAAGAAAACAGGTGTGTGGTAAAATAAAGGTAAAGGTATATGTAATCAAATATAATAAAAGAGGTTTAACCAAAGCAATATTGGTGTGCTTTTGGGATGCTGGGGTTAAATGGCAGTTGTTTCATGAAAAAGTGTATATTTAACAAAGAAAGCGTCTTATATAACAAGGGTCGGAGTATGTTGATAGTAACTGAAGCTTTTTCTTAAGCTTTCCTCACGGTAAAATCTTAAGAAGTTTCTGTATAAGCTGGAGCTACACCTTTTGTCAAATTACGATCGAATATTGAAAGCATGTAGGTAATAAGTAAAAGCTTTGTGAAAACCACGTTCGAGGAGATAAGACAAAATTATGAATAAATAACTTCATAAATAAAGTAGTATACCGAGAGGTTTTTATAAATTATTTTGTAATAGGTATACAATAAGCTACTTTGCAAATCTGCCGTGGTATGTATATTTTGAATAATATATTCGCAATACTTTTATTGAATTATTGAGAAGAGGTATTGCTGGAATTGGGTTAACTCTTAAAATAGTCTGCGGTTTTCCGTGTAGCTTTATTTGTAATTCAAGGTGACTCTTAAATGCTTTGAACGTAATTGCATCGTAATAGTTTAAAATTTGAAGAAAAAAAAACATATAAATTCAGCTGATAAGATAACCAACATAACTTGATTTTATGGCGGAACGATGTTTGCCTGTTCAGCTAGTATATATATATATATATATATATATATATATATATATATATATATATATGTATATATATATATACAAGAATTACTCGTTTTTGAGGATAAAAGATAATGGATACAATTCTCAACTCTCAGAAGGGACTGAATCTATTGGTTTCAGGTAGACTCAATAATTCACAACGTAGAATTGTAGATGAATAGGTAAATAGCACTTTGCAAGCTCTTAATGCAATGCTACCTAAAACCACAAAGGAAATTGGTGTAGAAGGCATCAAAGCCGTTTGACATTCCGTTGACGTTTTGTCGAAATGTGGGACTGCGGTATAAATACCTACATTACCTGTACAGGGACGATATCATGACTTTGATATTTCTTACCGAAAATGTAATAATGTGTGATAGAACGACGATGACTCGAATTAAAACAGTAGCTTCATGGCTAGGTAATAAAGCATCGCGTGGACCGAAAAGCTTTATTCCCTAGTCATGATGCGACTTTTCTCATTATTTATCAAGGTTTATTAATTAATTTTATATTTGGTCTTTTTCAGATGTTTTAGTTACTTTTCAACAGCCATTGTCATGGACTAAGGTGGGTATGATCATCTCGTATGAAAAGCGTTCATCAACGCACAGCCTAAATCACTGGGGCTACAAACTTGTAATAATTGCAGCTGATGACTTTTTGTATAAAATCTTTTTTTTTAAAAATTTCACCATAAGGGGCTCAAATGTAAATGGTTGATGAAAAGTAGTTTCATTGTAGTGTGTGAACTTTGCGTAAACTGCCACAAGTATTTTCATACTACACCTACTCCCAAAGTATCCTAGTACTTTTCAAAAATAAGGTAGAATGTACGTTATTACTACTGTAGAAATATGCGGGAGACGAAAATATATGAAAATCCATTGTTAACATGGCAAGCGGGCGACAAAAGCTTCCTAAGTAATATGTATGAGAGAAAAGTGTATAAAAAACCATTGTTAACGTGCTAAGTGGGAGACAAAAGTGTATGAAAATTCATAGTTAACTTTTTTTTTTAATTTTTTTTTTCTTGTATGTGTAATACAAAGCACTATGTATCACTCAGAAGAAAGTGCGATTCCTAACTCGTGTGTATTGAGACCCTTTGCTGCGCGTTGAGCCTCCGCAAACTATACGCCCTTGTTAGTAATCGGTCCCTTTCTCCCCTCGATGCTATGTTAATTAAACCAAAAATATTTCTTTGAAAACTAACCTTATAGTCGTTTATAGTCCATAGTATGATTTATGAAATGGCCCTCTATATTTCAGTCTAAATAATATTAAATCATCCTTGAATATCGTGACCCTACCATAAATACTTTATTATTTACTATGGCTACGGGCTACACAAAATTTATTGACGTAAAAATATCGGTCCCGGTGGATATATTACCGCGTTAACTGGCCAGGTTTACCGTATATGGATCAGAACTCTATTCAATGTTCTTTTATAATTCAGTAATTTACCTTAACTATAAATAACTTCATTGATGTAATCATGGAGAAATAATAAGTTTTAGCTTGTTGCTCTTATTCAGATAAAAGAAATGTTATTGGTAAAAGTCGTAGACGTCATTTGATTACAATTAATGATACTACTATATTATTAGGCGAAAGTTTAAATGTGTGAATAGATGAATAGATAGATGGTTGTTACTTAATCATGAATGAAATTTAGCACAGAGATTATAGTTTGGAAGCACATAGGCAGATTTTTATCCCGGGCATAAGTATCTGTGGGTTGCAGGAACGAAATCAACAATATTAGGATACAGGCAACATACAACATACAGGTATTAGGATAGTATTTAAAAGTATTTAGAAGGATACATTAAATTTCTGTATAATATATCTGTGTTTTGTAAGAATAAGGTTGTAAAGATGGTGATGAATAATTTATTAGTTATCCATAGTAATAAAAAGAAATCGAAAATAACTCTGTCGTGTTTTAAAGCTTTTCAAACTTTTCACAACTAAACCAAACGCAATTTAAATTCACAACAAGGTAACATAGGACCCGGTGAAGGTCGAAGGTTACTTGTATACATTCAAAAACTCTAGAACATCTGTGATATACACATAAATGTTCTTACCGTTGCCACGTTCACGTGTGGCGATGTTTACTCACTCAGGTGTGTAATGAAGAAATATTGCGTCACAAGGATGTGTAGTCCAAATTATCTTGCCGTAAAATATAGAACTGTAGTAAAACAGATTAAGACAAAATTAAAATTGCCTCGAAAGTTCAGAGGTAGCATGAGGTCCCAGGTTTGATTACCAGAACAATGTGTTATTAGGTTTTTTATAGAACATTTTCAGTAGCAGAATAGTTGTAAATCGTGACGTCACAAAGGCAAGTCTCGCCTAGGCGACGCAGGACTGAGAAAATATTTACACATGGAATATATAGACGTGAATTTATAAAGTTACAAGTAAAATGAAGATCTTGATACATTTTTACATGTACAAAAGTTGTGTTCGGCGTAGTAGTATCATGGACTCACCCACATGGGTTAGTTATTTAGATGACTAAAAGGTAATAATTAGTCGGAGTCTGAGCCCCATTCATATTTCATGATTGTATGTTTGTAACATCAGGCATCATTTCTTAAATTTCAAAAGACGAAACATCAGTAAAAATATTTTGACTACAAAAAGGACGTCGGAAATTTCGACGGAAATGTACTAAACGGGTTGCACGTAGGTAGCTCGACCAATTTTATAAACTCGATAAATTGCGTAACAATATGTAATGAATAAAATAGTCTGCATTAAAAGAGTACTTACTGAATGAATTTGATCGATACTGCGTGGGCACAGGTGGGCAGAGAACGTCACTGCCAAGGCTGTTGACACTCATGACGTCACGTAGTTCTCCGAGTGAGGATGACCGTAGTGATGGAAGTGAAAAGTTTACTTCTTTTGTCCTATAACAATATAACTACTTTCAATACGAGGAAAGGGAAAAGAGATAAATATTAATAAATGAATACTTTACCAAATACGTTTGAAATATCTTAATCTTTTATTATATCATTTGAAACACTACTGGTGGTAGAAATTTGATGACACAAATTTGTCACAAAATTCGGCCGGGTAGGTACCACCGTGCACAATTGCGAAAAACCCTCCATAGTAATCCAATTTCGGTTTGATTGCGTTCAGGGGTCAGGAAGTGCATAGCCGAGCAGGGGGATTGTGGTCGCAGCACTGGTGGGACCTGTGGGTGTCACGCGGTGCTGCGATGACAATCCTCTTCTGATGAGGCCGTCAAGCTGAGTGCCACCATTGTTAACATGGTACGTGTATGTAATGGTGACCCTCTTTCTTGAGACTTTACCTTCAGCTTACCATCAGGCGTCCAGCCATAAATTTTGTTACAAATGAAAATGCTTTTTTTTAAATGAAGTAACACATAACATAACATAACTTCACGCCTGTATCCCCGAAGGGGTAGGCAGAGGTGTATTAAACCCACGATTCGCCAGTATGAAGCAATGTAATATTATTAAAATTTATACCTACATATTTATTAAAGTCTTAGCAAAAAATTAAAATATATTTGATTTGAAATGGCCACCTTTGGCTTTTATACAGGCCTTTAATCTGTTTGGCCACGAATCTATGGATTTCCGCACTGCTCCCAAGGGAATTTTTGCCACCGCTTGCTCCAAAGATTTTTTAAGAGACTCAATGTCGCCGTGTCGCTTAGAGCAGGCCATGTCCTCTAAATCTGACGATAATTTGTAGTCTAAAGGGGTGAGGTCTGGGCTAGATGAGGGCCCGTTTTTCAGCTCTTATAAAGTCCGGAACGTTGGTTTCTAGCCAGGCTTGGGTACCTAGTTCGTGCCTTGTGACACGGAGCAGATCCTGCTTTAAAGCCCACGGTATATTTTTAAAAAGTGTATTGCTGAGAGCGTACACTTTATCATTTTGCTTATTGTAGTGTTCTTCAATCGTGAACATTTTTTCATCGGTAAAGAGGTTATTTCTGTGCCTTCCACTTGCGTATCGCGACAGAAGGCGTTTTGATCGGTCCACTCTCCTTAATTGTAAAGATTGATTTAGGGCATGTCCTGTATATCGACGATAAGCACAGAGCTTCAGGTCTTGGTTTATAATACGTGACAGAGTCCTAGCGGGAATTTCTCGCGATAAGATTTTTTGCTTCCTTATGGGGTTTCAACGAATTCTGGCTTTAACAGCATTAATACTCTTTGTAGTTCTATCAGCACGCGGCTGCCCCGATCTTTTCTGGTCTTGAACATACGAAGTGTATTTGTATCTATTGATAGTACGATATATGAACATACGGCTGTGTTTTGAAGTGTGTGTGAATGTTTTTGAAGTGTCCGGATTATGACCGACGGCTCCATACCCACCTTGTGCAAGGCGATCACTATTTGCGATCCTATTTTCTTTAACACCCCATTCCATATTGTAATTCGATAATGAACACGAAAAAATATGTGGAATGGCGCGAAATCGACAGAAGTTTCTAAAATAATAAACGTGTTCCAATTTCAAAATAATTAAAAAGTTGAAAAAGAAAGAAAAGTTTGGATGTAACAGTATTTATGGCCAGACTAGTTATAATATATTTTATTTATATAATATATTTTAAACTCATCCATCCTATGAACTTCAAAAAATATTAGTCATAAGTTGAGTCTTTGATTTAGTTAGTTAGTTAGTATCTGGTCTAGCGTTGCTACTTGAATATGGTTATGTCAGATAAAATTCTTTCCAAGCAAATGTTTCCCCTTTTTCGAGAAAATTTAATTAGAGAATTTTTCTCTGTAGGGTGCGAGGGATATGTTCTATGGGCAACCTTACACCCCGGCGTCTGTAGACCCGAGACGGCGTGCGGTTTTAGTCGGTTCAAGCCCGACATAACAGCCCCCGCTGGCCGGCGGGGGGGTATCCGAAGGGATATCCGCACGAAAAAAAAAGGTATTTTTTATCTTTTATTTTATAAGGGATACTAGTTGTTTATAGGTTTCTTCTTATATTGCGTTACATATTGGCGAGGCACTTAGTTAATGTTAATTCTATCTCAAAGATTGTAAAGAGATATCGTTACTAAGAAATGTATTCAGGGCTTGTTACTAAACTGCATGCCGTGACGAATTCAAGTAGTTATACTAGGAAAATCTTCTGATATCAAAGAGAATAAACATCTGATACTTTGTTTGTTGGGCCTTCTCAACACTGGTATGTACGATGAAACTTGGTAAAAGTACATCTTAAGCGAGTGTATCAGCTTTCTAGGTGAATGTGAGCTTGGTATAATTCTCGAACCTCAGTTAAATGGAATATTGCGGTTTGGTTTCTTCATTCTAATTTACAGCGATATCATTGCCGTAATATCTTAAGATAAAAGGTAAAACATCAGTTGCCCTGTGTATCTGTATTTTGATGTTACAACGATTTGAAGCTGGCTTTTAGTAGATATAGAAAACATGTCAATATACAGACGGTTTCAATGGCCTGGTAGGTATGCGCCGTAGACATAGTCTCTTGGAACGATTTGTATTCCTGAATCACTTCACGAGATAAAGCTAGTTACATCTTTGAATTTACTAAATTTAGTTGGTTGATATTTATTCGACTTACGATATTGCAAAATCTGTAGGCCTTTTCTTGTAGGACTGTAAACCATTGTAGATCTTAAATGGATATTCAAAACTAAACATGACTTTAGAAACCTAAACATTATTTTGGAATACCTATTCAAATAAAAATAAATTACAGACAGCAAGTACCAATAGATGATTCTAAAAAATAAACAGCAAGTCATTTTGTCTCGCTGAATACAAACATTTTCTTTAGTTTGAATGGCTAAGTAAGGTAAAGGAGTATAAATGTACACATTGTACCCCGTTTATTCATTTAGATCAAATTGAAGTTTTTTATGCTGTCCTAAGTTTTGCTATTTCATTCCGACTAAATTAGCTTTTGTTTTAGTATCATGTCTACCTTTTATGCACAATTCTATGTAGCGTGAAACTCTCATAGGTTCGACTCCTGGAGGCGCCTGTACCTGGAGGTGCCTGTACCTGGAGGTAAAGTTAGTAGGTACGGTTAATGCTTAAAAGGTATGAATTCGTGAAATTATGCCATATTGATAAAACAAAATTAAATGGCTTGGAAATGATTTATACATCATTGTCGCCTATATTCTAAGGATTCCGGTATATGGCTCCTATATCACCTGCGATGTATATTGTATTTAGACGAATATTTTTAAAGATGCCAAACGGGACTACGTAGCACAGTGGCAGAGTAAACTCCAATAGTGAAGCTATCCTCATAAAGCTGTCCTCAAAAAATACTTTTCAATTTAAATGTACAGGTAAAAATATCAAGAAAATAGCATATTGAATGTTGCTCAATTAATTCGTATACTTTGAAGAAATTGAGCGGATTCAATTTCCGCTTGTGGACGAGACAACAATGTTATTTTCATTTCCCCGCGTTACAAATATGTACTGGGACTTTTGAAATAATTTCCATTTCTCTATCAGAGACAGGCATATAATCTGTTTGTCTTTCACCGATACAAAAGTTATTATATTATATCTTAGATTTATTTACCGTACTACAGTATATTAGTATTTTATCAGAAGAACAATATATTAAGGCATACATAGCCTATGATGCAAGCGAGTATTGAATATATTATCGTAATGAGGATGAGGAACAGCATCTAGGAAAGTATAGAAAACAGCTATTCAAGAGTACTTGCATGGCGTTATGTTTTTTTATAAATAAGGTTTCTAGAGCTATTTGGGGTCATATCCAAGATCTTCCACAACCTACTTCTTGGTGCGTCATTCCCTAGAGTAGAAGGTAACATACAGCTCTAGTGTTTGTAGGCATACGGCCAACTACGAGACGAGCCGTACGCTTATTTGCCAAGTATAGTAAATATAAAAAATAAATAAAAGGTAAGCGTGAAATAGAACTAAAAACATATAACCTTTGAAGCTAATAATATAATAATGGAGATAAATTATTACACCTACATTTTCATTAAACGATTGATTCTATTATTCAGTTTGTTTAATAATAATCTGGCACGCCTCAGACAAACGCGTCTCCACCTACATATTTGGCCCAAACTAACAACCGAGCTTACAAATTTGTCGACTAAATGAGCTTCGTACTTTTGTAATTCACTTTTTTCTTATGGTGCTATGTAACATCAGCCTCAAAACATGGATCAAAGAGTTTGCATTAAATTTTGTGTGAAAAATGGAATGCTGTACGTCGCGCGTCGCTTTGAAGCCATTGCGCATGCGTCTTATCTCATCTCGTCAATCTTAGTGTTGCAGCTGCGACATTATTATTCTGAACACGTGGTTTTAGAGCTCATAATACACAACGCGATACATATTGTTGGTCATTTATATTTCTCCTAATTATCAATACAAATTGATTAACGTAAAACTATACTTGGTGACTGTAACATGTAAATAAATATTATATAAAAAACCTTTGAGAATGCCGTGAGGCGAAACCGGTCAGGTGTAATTATTAAATAAAATTGTGGAAAAGTACAAGTGATACATTTGTTTTAATAATTAGCTTTACAATCTGTTACAAAAGTTTTAGGAAATTCTTTGTAAATATTAAAATATTTTCTTTTTATTAACACACTTTTATTAACTCTAAGTTTTTATGTAAATGAATCTTTGAACTCGATTTTGGTCTTCCAAATGTCCGATTGATTTGAATTTTGCACACATAACAAGGATCGATGACAGTAAAATAATAATTGTTAAAAACCGTAGGGTGCTTTCAACAATCGTCATCCAGCACCCCATGCACGTTTAGTTTAGATGACAATGCATTAATATGGTACCATTGAGCTTGTCTGATGATGGAGTAGGACGGTGGTCATAGCAACTCCTAAACTAAACCAGATAAACTTATCGAGTTTGGACTCAATTTTTTTTTTTTACGTGCGGAAATCCCTTCGGATACCCCCCCGCCGGCCAGCGGGGGTGGTTATGTCGTGTATCGACTAAAACCGCACGGTGTCCTCCCCAAGTGTCCGTTGCCGGGCTCCCCGGGTAAGCCCAGTTTGGACTCATTTGTTTTGCCTTGACAAACAATGTCTGATGTTACATGGTATTCAGGGTTTGAAGGTTGAGTACGAGGGTGGCCATAGCAACTTCTAAACTAAACAAGATAAACCCATCTAGTTTGGGCTCATTTGTTTTGTCTTGACAAACTCTCTGATGTGAAATGGTTTTCAGGATCTGATGATGGAGTGGAAAGTTGGTCTAAGCAACTCCTAAAGTCAACAAGAATAACCTATTGAGTTTAGGCTCATTGGTTTTGTCTTGATAAATTCTCTTATATTATATGGTATTCAGGTTATGATGAAAGGTGGCCAGAGGAACTCCTAACCTAAACAAGATAAATCTATGGTGTTTGGGCTCATTCGTTTTGCCTTGACTAGCACTCTGGTACTACTACATGATATTACTAGAAAGATGAAAATAAAATAGTTACTAAGAAAACTTTTTTTTAAACCTACAGCTTTTATTAAAAAATCAGTTATACTAAAACAAAACGCAATTAGAACACAGAGATAAATCTAGTGCCATACAAGATTTTGAAATCAGCACAGACCTTGTATAAAATTGCTATTTTCGTTTTAGTACAACTTTTTTGAAGTGAAAACTTCGTTAGTGGCGTTGTGCACTTTTTTGTAATGGGTAAAAAACGTTGAACTCGCGTCAAGACACGTGCAGATCACGTGTCCTGATTCGAAAATTACACGACAAATATAGAGGCGCTAATTTCATACGGTACTTAAAAACCTTGGTGGCGCGTTCGTCTAATGAGTGGTCGTTGACTTCGTCAAGACTGAGATCGATTCCGACCGAGGCCCAAGAAACACTTTTCGTTATCATATAACTTTTTGTAATATTTATTCTATTTTGTGCCATAAATCTATTGATATAAAATGGAAATTAAGCAAAGTGCATCTATTAATGAAAAATGTAACGAAGAAAAAGCGAAAGAAAATTAGTGAGTACTTTGTAAATATATTGGCGATGATGGTTCTGGTAATAAGGATGGTGAAAAAGTCGTTGAAATTATGGATGGAAGTTGATTTTTCTGAGATAAACTTTTTAATGTAAAATAATAGTAATTGTTCTGAAGTGTTAAATTTTTAATGAACCTAATATAAATTGTCATGTTTGTGTACGATAGCGCAATAAATGAATGTTGTATGTTACCATATAAATGATAGTACTTTTATACTGATAATTAAAGCAATTCGTGCAAAATTATTCCCTAACCATTCCAAAATATGAAAAAAGCACAACGATTAACGTTGTGCATTTTTGATTCAAGTTTTCACTTCTGCCGGCACTCCTGGAGTGCAACCCGTCGTTTTTTTATAAAAGCTTATTAAATTAAAAGGTTTTTATTCGCTATGTTTGAACATTTTAGTCTTTTGTTTAAGCGATTTTTAGTTCTTAAACTATATATTTATTTAATATATAAGGTTTTATGCGGTGTGCATCTTGCTGTGGTCGCTTGACTTGAGCAGTAGGCAGCGACCGCGGTATGTGCAGTAGCCGCCAAATCCAAATGTAAAGACCTTTCTTTCCTTACTCTGTGGAAGAGACCTTCAACCCATTCGCAGCGCTAACAAATGTAGGAGTTAGTATAAGGCTATTAACTTAGTTTTCGAGAAATCATATATTGTAGGAGTATGTAATCTGTAATATATGTAGGTAAAATGTACCTTTTTTTTTTTTTTTTTTTTTTTTTTCGTGCGGAAATCCCTTCGGATACCCCCCCGCGTGCCAGCGGGGGCGGTTATGTCGGGCTTGAACCGACTAAAACCGCACGCCGTCTCGGGTCTACAGACGCCGGGGTGTAAGGTTGCCCATAGAGCATATCCCTCGCACCCCGACAGGTAAAATGTACCTACTCACAATAATTTATTTTAACTGAAAAACTATTTATACGCTTAGGGGGGTTAGCTAAAAACCTAAACATATTACATAGCTGACCAGCCATTAACTCTGTAGATTCATGTTTGTGAATCATACACCTTTTAAAAAGTTATAAAAAGTTCTAAAATACTTTTTGAAATTGCTTTATTATGCACGAAGAAATAACCAGCGCCTTTCTGGGAGGAAACTCAAAGTAAAGCGATTACTTCATTTACATTTTGAATGTCGAGTTGTTCTTTATACCCAAAAAGACCTATTCAAAGTTCGAAGTGAAGCTTAGGTGGAATCATATAGATAAATTATATTATGTTGAAGACGACCAATCAATTTCTTTGTGGATTGTTTTTTTGGCGGATGTTTGGTGTGAATTAAATAGCAGGTTTGATATGAATCAATAAACTTATTTTTTGTTCGCTGCTAGCCTAATCTATGTAATGCTAGGCAGGTGTTTTCCCGTGGGAAAAATGTAATATTTAATAAGTAACAGGAAAATAGACGGAATACGGCTCTATAGGGAACAGAAATGGATAGATCCAAATTCTGAAGTTATATGTACGTTAAGTGCTCCTAACCTTCCGATCAAGTTACTGTGAAATAGTTTACCACTTTTGCAAGTACTAGTATGATCTGTTTCGCAGAGAAAGAGATCACTAAAAAAGAAACATTTTTGTGACTCAGATCATCATCATCATTATCTAGCTTTGTGTCCCGATTACATCCGAAGTATCCTGCTTTTTCTTCTCCACTTCACACGATTTGGGCATCCATGGTAGTGATATCATTGCACGCATGTCATTCCAAACGACGTCAAACTAGCACTTCTTGGGTCAACCTCCCCCTACCGGGACCCGGTGGAAGAGCCTTTGCCAGACATTTGTTACAAAACGTGGCTGCGTTAGCGAATGCGACACTCCTGCATTTTATCTGCGATGGACATTTAGGCTGCCGCAAACGCGGGAGTTCCTCACGCGATCTTTACGCGTGACTACGTACATCTATTACGCCATATTCATCTCCGTGACACCAAACTCCTGCTTATATAGCTCTAGCAACGGCTACGCGTCACACATCCGTGTAAACGGACAGCCCTAATGATGGTTTTATAGACCTGCGGTGCTAACCACGACGCGCTGATAAAAATAATTTTTGGGCAGTGGAGCCGAGGGAGAGACATGGAGTGTATAGTTAATTGCTTTCCCTTTCACCTAATTAATTGGCATCTTGGGGTCACAGATGATACCAGTCATCTCACGCCACTTGACCCATACAGCGGTAATGCGTACCTTGACGTCGCAATCGGTATCATCAGTCGCGTGAAGTACAGATCTCTAGTAAATGGTGATCTTAATTATTTCTCTTTAAACAAAGAACTCTGCCGCTGAATTAAATGTTTTATGTTTGGTAATATATAGAGACAGAGAGAAAGGCGTCGGCGTTATATGTAAATCATATTGCTCATCAACGGAGACAAGTAAAACCCCGACCCCGTTCAGTAAATGTAATGATAGGAACATAAATGTAAGCTATCTGTCAATCTCATTCGCTCTTACAATGAACCTACAAGTAGTAGGGGGAAAATTAACAAAATATCTGTATTAAACGACGGGCCCAAGGCTTTTTCGTTATAAAAACCTGTAGATCACAAAATGTTTTGTGATTTGTGCACCTGATACCTTCGGCTATATGAAAAGCCATGCCACTTTCCTGTAGCACCATCTCAACTTTATCTCTAGTAAACGGGCATAATTACTAGGGTAACCTTGAAAATTAGGTTGCTGAGGGGTTGTAATTTAAGAAGTTATGAAATAAAATCAAATTTAGTTACACAGTCTCATGGCAAAAAATCTACACATAAATAATTTCTTATCTTGACCGATTGACAGACCTATTCACCTACGCACAGTCTAAACCGCTAGGGCTACAAACTTAATATAACTTAAATAAACTTAATATAATAAAATATTGAAATTTTGGCCTTTCATGTTATTAACATCCACACACACACACACATCCACTAAAATAAGGATTGAAGGATTGTATGAAAGTCTGTAAATTTTAAAATCAGAAGCACAGAATATCATGTGTCTGCTTCTGATTAGAAATAAAAGTATATGTATATCAGCGTTTTCCAAAATTTCCCCACTAACAGGGTGAAATAATATTTGAAAGGTTAGAAATACACTGGTTAGAAATAAACGGGCAAATGTATCGGTGTTTTAAACAAAGACCCCTAAGCGGATGAAATATGGGTTGATAATTTATAAGGGTGCCTGTCGAAACTGAGGGGGGCTGCGGCCGCGCTATCGCGGCTGATGCCCAACGCCCCTACTAGGAGACTGTACTTGGGGATCGTGCGAAGCATGGCCCTGTACGGGGCCCCGTATGGGCGAAAACTCTGGCGGCCCGCAACGTGGCTGTTCTAAACAGCCCGGTAAAAGCAATGACCGCCAGAGTCATCAGTGGGTATCGCACGATCTCCGTCGAGGTGGCATGTCTCCTAGCCTGGAGCCCCTCCATGGGACCTGGAAGCGAGAGCCCTTGCTTTGCTGTACCAGTGGCGCAAGGAGGCGCTGGAGCGGGGCCATAGGCCGGAGCCCCGAGAAATCAGGGCTCAGCGGTGCCAGCTCCGCTGGGAACTCATGGAGACATGGAGGGTGCGACTTGAGCATCCAAGGTGGGGGATTATGAAGGAGTGGTTGGAGAGGCACCAAGGTGACCTCTCCTACCGGATGTGCCAGATATTTAGCGGTCACGGGTGCTTCGCTAAGTATCTATGGCACATCCACCGGGAGACAACGCCGCAGTGCGAGGATCCTGGCGAAGACACGACGCACACGTTGGTGAAGTGCCCTGGGTGGGCGAGTCAACGTCAGGATCTCGTTGCGGTCCTGGGCGTGGACGTTCTCTCGTTGGAGACCATGGTAAGGGTCGTGGTCTCCGACGGGAGCCAGTGTCACGCCACCGCCTCTTTCTGCGAGCAGGTAATGCGCGAGAAAGAGACGGCGGAGAGGGAGCGGGAGAGAACCCTGCCCCACGAGTTCCGCAGTCTACGACGAGGAGGGGGTGCCAGGCAATGGATACTTGGGAAGGACACCGTGTGGTTTTAGTCGGTCCGATTCCGACACGTCGTCGGCACCAATGGGGTGAAGCCCGTGGAGGTTTCCACACGCAAAAAAAAGGGTAAGTACCTGTTTTCTTTTGGAGGTAGAAGCATGAAATTGATCTGTATAGCTCATCAAATTTTATGTGTGTACCTACTAGGTAGGTTCCTGGATGGTTTAGATTTATAATTGGTAGATAGCGTAGCGTAATTGCATTATACAAAAAACTTTTTCTCCTTAATAAGGTCAAAACAGACATCAAAAATAGTAATTGCCAAACAGCTGACAATTCGTGAGGGTCTAGCGTAAACATAATGTGTAAAGTACCCATCGACGCAAGTTGTGCATAAAAATAATAATTCAAGGTAAAAGTAAAAAAAATAAAAAAATAAAAATATCTGTATTAAATTATTAAACGTAATATTTTTTGCCTTTTTCTCATAAACGGTAAGTATTATTGTAAGTATATAGTAGACAAATATAAAGATCATACGATTATCTACAAAATAGTTCTTTGTTTCTCTTCGATTTACCAGTGATACAGAGATTCTAAAAACTTTAGGCTTGGAGTTTCTTTGAAGGTTAAATGTCAATTAAAATCTCATTTTGTATCTATACAATATTTTGTTATTATTAACGAGTGATCTACTATACACCCATTAAACACTTGTCTTTACTAAATTTATATGATTTAACCCAAAAGCCTTTCGTTGCCAAAAAGTTAACGGGGAGGGGATAGGGGTCTGACCCACAATAACGACTGGCAATATCGGTCATATTGTAGCCTGAGATCACTGAAACACATTTCAAAAGTTAGAATGCGGTCTGCACACTTTCGCGGTTTGGAACCCTTATAGATTCGTCATGTCTGTCTGTCTGTCCGTCCGTATGTCACAGCCACTTTTATCCGAAACCATAAGAACTATGCTGTTGAAATTTGGTAAGTAGGTTGGTGTATTCTATTAAGATTTTCACACAAAAATAGAAAAATAAATTAAATTTGGGGGCTCCCCATACTTAGAACTGAAACTCAAAATTTTTTTTTTCATCAAACCCATACGTGTGTGGTACCTATGGATAGGTCTTCAAAAATGATATTGAGGTTTCTAATATAATTTTTTTGTGGTAAAATGTGTGTCTCCCCCCTAGTAAGTAGTAGTAGTAAGTAGTTTTTTTTAATACGTCATAAATCGTAAACCGCAATTTACCTTGCATTCAATCAACTCAAATATAAAAATTTAAAAAAAAACATTTATATGTTACTTGCTGCTACGGAACCCTTCATGGGCGAGTCCGACTCGCACTTGGCCGCTTTTTTTTGTATGTGTGTTTATTATTTTGTTGTATGTGATAAGCTTTTTTTTGTAATTACGGGAATCAATAAATAATGGGATTGCTTCTTGAAACGATTTTGATCTAGATTCTTAGAGGATTACCTACTCTTTGATTGATCTTTGTCTAGCCTAGGTAGGAACAGGGCATGCCATCTTTCGATATGCTAACGATTTTGACAACCTGGAAATCTAAACGGGGACCTCATATTATTCCACACGCGCATACACCACGTCAACAAGTATGATTTGTAACCCTACCCTATATTACATATTCATGAACCACTTACTCTAATATCCAAATAATGTAAGTTATAGCTCTACAGACTGTTAGAATAGTTGCGATATATGTCTACAATATACAGACAGACTAACATAACCCCCTTTATCACAAAGCAAAAACTAACAAAAGAACTAATTTTAAACTATTATGTTACATTGTTTTGAGATGGTCTAGCCTAGTTAATTCTTAATTCATATTTGCAATAAGGATGAACCAGTCTATTTTTTCATAGATCTATAATATAAAAATGCAAGGTAAACTTTTACTACCATTCATATAGGCACGTTTTCATTAGCTGAATGTGAGTTAACTTTATGTCTTGCATTAATTAGGTAAAGCGTTGTGTGGAAAAAGCTTCATGTCTGACAGTTTATCATTTACACTATCACTATGCGTGAGTAAATATGTAAATCAACCATTCCTAATGAGGAAAAGGAAATATTTTATTATACTGTGACCGTTTTGTTACCGGTATTGCGATATTAATTAATGCAACCTATATATTCATATGTGTACGTTTATAGTTAATTTTATAACTCTTTCTCGAAGTGAATACTGAACTGACCAGTAGAAAGTAGAAAAATATTCGCCCGTTTTTAAAAACTCTTTAAAAAAGAAACGTTTCATAAATAACTCTTATATAATTCTGAGTTCCCATATCTATATTCAATATCAATATCCAATCAATAACCTTTTTTTTATCGTGCGGAAATCATTTCATATACCCTCCTCCCCTCCCCCCGCCGGCCAGCGGGCGCGTTTATGTCGGGCTAGAGCCGACTAAAACCGCACGCCGTCTCGGGTCTACAGACGCCGGGGTGTAAGGTTGATATTTACTTATTACTCCCACGTATGTTTAGGATCTGTTTCTGGTATAACCATGTTTATTACCTACTCAGAATTCTATTTCACCACACTAACTACCTTTGACTCCTGCATGTCTCAAACAGATGACGTTGTACCGAGATTAAACCACAGTTCTGTTGTGTTCGTGCCAGTCAACAGCTAGAATATTCTATAGACCGTCCACGATATTGATTATGGAACTGAGGTTCCATAATCAATATCGTGGAAAATATTGTGAATTCCTCATGGTCATGTTATCACAATTCACATCACTAATCACAAAATTAAATAATATCACTTAAAGTTTATAAACAGTTCACGATAAGGTTTCAAATCTTCAAAATATCAAGAGAGATTGCAATTTCATTAATCCAATTGTGGAATAGCCATAGTGAGCCAGTCGCCAATAGTGAGGAAACCTGTTAAGAACTGCAGTTGCCTCTTGTTATAGATTTGCTAGAACAGAAGAGATATTAGAATGCTCTCCACTAGAGCAATTTATGAAGTCCAGTATTGACACTCATTTGACTTTAAGGTATGATTAAACTGAGGTGTCTTTGTCCATCAGATACACCTTTCTTATGCCATGTTTACTCCTTCATGACTCTCCCTTGAATGTCGTCCGAATCTGATCTTTGAATTTTAAATCTTCTTGTTTGGAATGTCTACGAGTATTATGCGTATGGGTGTATCTTTAATATTATATAAAATACCTACATAATATATATATGCCTCTATATATATATTTGTTTCTGATATTTTAATACTATAAATGTTTGTCTATTTAATTGAACACTTTGATGGAAAAGCTTAAATTCATTTGTCGATCGATGGCTTAACCTGTTTTCAATTAGTCATTAAGGCCTGTTGGAAATTCTAAAACGTACAGAGATGATGAAAGAAGAATACTAGCTTCATTACATAAAAAAATGTATCGAGTACAAAATTTACCGAAAATTATACGGCGTGTATGAATATTGTGTATGAAGTCAAATTTAAGATATTATGCTCGATTGTCATTTCAACAACGGACGGAGTCATCAGTCAATTAACATTATACACCCATGTGATATATGGAATAAGATACTTACATGTAGCAAGGTGCAGAGATGTCGTGGGGTGGGTAGACTAGTATCGGAGGAGAGGGCACAGGAGAAGGACTGTTCTTGCGTCGTCGCGCCACAAATACACCAGCCATTATGATCAGCAACAATAAAGCTGCGCTCGCGCCACCTGATGCTACAAGGACTGCCTCTGCGGACAACGTGTAGGTAAGAGTAGCTAAATCAAATACCAGTTAGATGGTCCGGTAAACTAACAAATAAATAATTGGTTTAGTAAACGAAAGGTTATGGATGCAATTCAATTATATCGTAGTAGAGGTACATTGATATGTACACACCATTATTATAACCTCAAGGGGTTTAATAGGGTATACCTACAGTCAGCATCTAAATTAGATGACCATTGTATAGATTTCAAAATTAAAAATTTGAATGCAGTGATTAATTGCTTTTTAATCAAAAATTTTAAACATTTCAATTGAACCTATTAAGAAATTCCACTAAGAAATATAAATTACTTTGCTCAAAAAATAGTCTTGAAAATCTGAAAATAATCATCTACTTTTGACAGTGACTATCAAGTCGTTTGGACCAAGTTTAACTGGCTAGACATAGGGAGATACTGTCACACAATCTGAGACTATGTACACTAAAACACGACCTCATAATTTCCGAAGCGCAAAAGCTTGAATTACAGCTTTATTTATTCGGTATAAAGCCTGGGTACATTTTAATTTAGCATAAACTATCTCTGTTCTATCCAAATCCATCCAGCCACTAAAAATTTGTCACATTTATACTCTAAATTTGGCTCAGTAAATCTCTCTGCTTGAATGTGTATTATTATAATGCTAAGAACCTTCTTATGAGTCTCATCAAAATTATTATGATGTCGTATACAGGCACGTAAACTGTGACAAACAATAAAACATAGCACAAACTTTATTACGATAATAACCGTTTCAAAACGCTCGTGGGCGTAGTCGTTATTCTAGCTTTTTCTTGAGAAGACTTACAATTCCTTCATCCGATATAATTTTTAATAAAAAAAAAACGACGGGTTGCACTCCGGGAGTGCTGGCAGAAGTGAAAGCTTGAGTATTAACGTTCTGCATTTTTGATATTTTGGAATGGTTAGGGAATCATTTTGCACGAATTGCTTTAATTATCAGTATAAAAGTACTATCATTTATGTGGTAATATACAATATTAATTTATTGCGCTTTCGTACACAAACATGACAATTTATATTACATTAAAAATTTAACACTTCAGAACTATTACAATTATTTTACATAAAAGTTTATCTCTCAGAAAAATCAACTTCCATTCATAATTTCAACGACTTTTTCACCATCATTATTACCAGAACCATCATCGCCAATATATTTATACTAGTATTTTGCGCGGTGCGCGAGCTGCAAGCAGCTAGCGAGTGTTATGTGTAGCGCTCTATTTTGTTTATTTATTTCAAATAAAAAAATCGATCCGCCACCTTGGATTTTTCAACTTTTTTTTCAAAAATTCAAATTCAGAAGCCTCGATTTACTCAAAAATGACACCCATGTTGCCATGTCATCAAAGATGGCGGAGAAACGACCACCATGTTGGCCGCCATCTTGAATTTTTTGTGATTTCGGATTTTTCCCATAGTCACCCATTACTCCTTAATGATAATGGTAATCGATAGTTTGTGAGTGCAGCTGTACCCTGCATTATCAAGGTTGAGGAGTTGGGACTTGAAATCTAACCATGAAGTCGTTGCTTGGTACTTTTTTTTTTTTTTTTTTTTTTCGTGCGGAAATCCCTTCGGAAACCCCCCCGCCGGCCAGCGGGGGCGGTTATGTCGGGCTTGCACCGACTAAAACCGCACGCCGTCTGGGGTCTTCAGACACCGGGGTGTAAGGTTACCCATAGAGCATTTCCCTCGCACCCCGACTGACCCTGGGCCATCTCCATCTCTCTGGTACCTATAATATTAATTCACTATGAACACTTTCTGAATCTTGATAACCTAGGGGCCTAGGCGGGCAGTAAACTTTCAGCATCAGGATTAAGTAGTTGGATCCAGAATTTTTTATGGGACCAAGACGAAAACTTCTACTGTTTATTTAAAAAAAACTTTGCAAATCGGTCCAGAAACCTCAAAATAATCGGTGTACATACATTCAAAATAAACGGGCCGTTTTGAGAAACACCCCTTTTTTGGAAGTCGGTTAAAAGCAAATCAAAGTCTTGCACATTTGTCTCTTCAATATTCGCCTTATATTTTGTATGGAAAAAAAAAATTTTTTTCTATTCATCGAGTACCTGATCATCTTTTGCCAAAAAACCTCTCTTCTATCTTCTATTATACTTTGTGAGATAGACGCTGTCGAAATTTGTATGGGCGCCATCTTGAATCTGCCATTTTGGTTATATTTTTAGCTCACTGGCAATTGGATGAGATTCCGAGTGGTTTTTATTTGAGCACCCCCTACCTCTCTTCAATACCTTGGCCGTGCTCTTCACCCGTCTCCAAAATCCTCAATCATCAGCTCTTTTCGTCCTTTATACGAAAGCATCAGGGAAAAAAAATTACAGCAGAGGTGAACCGAAACACAATTCATCCATCTTTAATACTTTCTGAGAGAGACACCCATGACATTCGTGTTGACGCCATCTTGAATCCGCCATTTTGGATTTATTTTCATCTCCCTGCCAATTGGATGCGGTTCCGAGTATTTTTTGTTTGAGCAGCGCTCACCTATGTTTAATACCCTGGCCGTGCTCCTCACTCATCTTCCAAACCCTCGATCATCATCTATCTACATGTTTCTGACTAAGAGTTCCACAAAAACATTTTAAAAAGAAACCATAATTGAATTAAATTCTTAAGCATTTTATATGCTTACTTTTTTCTAAAGATTTAGATCGGAAAAAGATAGTTCCCAACTTGCAGTCTCTTCAATATTCTCCATATATTTTGCATGGAAAAATAAATTCCGCCATCTTGAATTTTTTTTCCATTCATCGAGTAGACCTTTGGATCCTGATCATCTTTTGCGGAGAAACTACTCTTCCATCTTTTATACTCTCCGAGATGGACACCGACGAAATTTGTATGGCGGCCATTTTTTTTTTCGCCATTTTGAATTTTTTTTCAGTTTTTTGGCAATTGAAAGACGTTTCGAGTGACATTTGCTCAAGCACCCCCAACCTATCTTCAATACCTTAAGCGTGCTCTTCACCCGTCTCCGAAATCCTCAATCATCAGCTCTCTCCATATTTTTCCTCCGAATGAATTTGTATCCTCTATACGAAACCATCAGCGAAAAAAAAAATTTTCATACAAAATTGTTCAGGAGAGGTGATCAATGAGTGAGTGAGTCAGTGAATCTGCACGAGCAGCTATATATATATTAAAGTACTCACTCATTTTCTTTCACTATTTCTTCGTCACTTTTCTCATTAATAGATGCACTTTGTTTAATTTCCATTTTATATCAATAGATTTATGGCATAAAATAGAATAAATATTACAAAAAGTTATATGACAACAAAAAGTGTTTCTTGGGCCTCGGTCGGAATCGATCTCAGTCTTGACGAAGTCAACGACCACTCATTAGACGAACGCGCCACCAAGGTTGTTGTTAAGTACAGTGTGAAAGTAGCGCTTCTATATTTATCTGCAAACGTCTTACGAATTTGTCGAATCAGGACACGTGAACTGCACGTGTCCTAACGCGAGTTTAACGATTTTTACACGTTACAAAAAAAGTACACACGCCGCTAAAGAAGTTTTCACTTCTAAAAAATTAAACCCTAAAGTAGAGGTAGCGGGAGAGGCAGGCAAGTGAGAATTCAGGCTTAAGGTATTCACGCACCATTTATGAGTGTGAATTTGTCTCAAACATGCATTTGTGAATCAATTTGTCGGTTGCTGCTAGAATTTAACTGGATCGAGTGAAACATATTTTTCGTTTCTTACTTTTTTATATGTGTGGTATTATTAATTATAGTAAATTCGTTTCATAAAATCACGGTATAACATAATGTCTATAATCTAAAAATTTCTTATAATTTGAGCTTTAATCTATTATACCTACAGTAAAGTTCATAGTTCATAAGTTTTATTTAGATTGCTACTCAACTTTTGAAAACACGAACTTTTATGAGCTCTGCCTCAGTTTCTACAACTTTGTATTTTTTCATCATCATGATCACACATGGTTATGTTTGACCAATTTCAACTTAAGTCTAACGCAACGAAATTAAACAGTAGGTGATATTATGCTATGTATAGTAAAATACATACGTATAGTATTAAAACCAATTAATTGCAAAGGAATAGTTACTGAGGCTAAAATCTAAATTTATGAAGTTTCTTGTGCTGCTGCTGTATGAAAAATACTCAATTCCTCAAAGCGTAGAGCTGCTTGGATGATTTTTTAGGGTTCCGTTTTTTGCCATTTGGCAACGGAATTATAGATTCGTCATGTCTGTCTGTCTGTCCGTCCGTATGTCCCAGCCACTTTTCTCAGAAACTATAAGTACTATGCTGTTGAAACTTGGGAAGTAGATGTATTCTGTAAACCGCATTAAGATTTTCGCACAAAAAAAAAAAAACATTAAATTTAGCACTGAAACTCAAATGTTTTTTTCCATCAAATCTATACGTCTTTAAAAATGATATTAAGGTTTGTAATATCATTTTTTTCTTAACTGAATAGTTTGCAAGAGAGACACTTCCAAAGTGGTAAAATGTGTCCCCCCCCCCCTGTAACTTCTAAAATAAGAGAATGATAAAACTGAAAAAAATATATGATGTACATTACCATGTAAACTTCCACCGAAAATCGGTTTGAACGAGATCTAATAAGTAGTTTTTTTATAATACGTCATAAATCGTAAAACGCAATTTACCTTTCATTCAATCTACTCATATATAAAATTGAAAAAAAAGCATTATTATGTTACTTGCTGCTACGGAACCCTTCATGGGCGAGTCCGACTCGCACTTGGCCGCTTTTATTTCTCCAGTCTTGAGGTTTCCATTTGAGTGTTAGTTATGTTGTTATGCCAAAAAAAGGTTTATGACAACACACAAAAAGTATAAAGTTTAAAAAGCTGTAACCAAACTACGGTAAGGGTAAAATATAGACATGAAAGAGTTTTTTTTAAGAATAGCAAAATAATATTTCCAGCTCTTAACCAATAGATGCTGGATGCGGCAAGCTGAAGACAGGGCGCTATGGCGCTCAGGGAGACCTTTGTCCAGCAGTGGACTAGAATAGGTTGATGATGATGAACCAATAGATGGCGCTAGTAGTATTTTAATTAATTGAAATATACTATAAAATTGTATTTTTTTTGGTGAATTCCGTACACTATACTTATATTTTTTAACGCGGGATTTTCTCCATTTGGAATCACGCTCGATACAATAACCAAAAGAATATATTTCGAGGTTTCGGTTTTTTTTAAATCTAACATCGGTTATGTTGATATTATTCCCATAAAATGTAGTCTATTGCACCTAATGTATGATACTAAATCGATTAACACCTCATTCATCGCAATCATTTCAGTATCTTAGGAGCTAAAATGGAATATACAGACAGACAAACACATAACCTTACTACGGATGCGCGGACGCACGCACCGTAGTCTGAAAAAAATAGAACACACTGGCAATGTACATTTCTTTTCATGAGTTTCATTTTTTAAACATAATACACAGCGCCATCTAGACCCAAACTAAGCAAAGCTTGTAAAATGGGTTCTAAAATGCAGATAAACATACTTATTCACTTTTTTGTTGTGATTACAACATAGAAACACCCAGACCAATGCAAATATATGTATTCATGCATACAAATATTTGCATTGAGCGGAAATCGAACCACGGTCTCTGACTCATCACTGACGCTGTGGCGTAGCGGTACAGCGTTTGACTGCTACGAATAGTTTCCCTCTACGGTACACTAGTTGTATTGTCATCGTCAAGTAAATTATCGTTTTCAGATTTCTTTTTTTTTCATTCCTTTCGAGCAAAGTAATTTGTATTTAATAATGAAAATGCTGTGAAACTACTTAGGTTAAAGGTTAAAGTCCAATTTTCTGAAGTCGATTGTGTAGGAAGATTTATCGTAGTTTGTTTCGCTTTACTTTTTTCTTTACTGTAAGAACAGTTTTTACGATGGCCTTTTTATGCCGTGAGTCTAAACTCTAACTAAATCTCTAATTTATGTGATGGGGTCCTATGCACACATTTCAATGAATAATCAGCGATGTCAAAAACCTACCTCAATAATTCAAGAATATGTTTGTATGCCACGGTCATACACATAAAAAGATAGTATAAGCGTCATACATGTTTATATGCACTATTCTCTTCCGTCCGCACATAAATTGTTTATGACGTCCAAACAGATTTTGACGACATCATAGAGAGCGATGAAACAAGTAAATAGATTACATTAACTACGAACGAAGGCTACGTAATGTCAGATTTATTATATTGAGTTAGGAAAGGTAACTACTTTCACGATCTATTATAATACTTTGAGAACAGACAGGGTAACCTTTATTGAATAAATAAAAGGTTGGATGGATATTCGCAGCACCTATTTTTTGACTAAATTGATAATTTTACTCTTATTATACACAATAACACTCATATGGATGTATGAGACTCCTCCATGTTCTTCATGGTCCGAACCAATCTCACTTGGAAGTCGGTACAT
The DNA here is from genome assembly GCA_946251805.1 of Cybosia mesomella. Classification (NCBI taxonomy): domain Eukaryota; kingdom Metazoa; phylum Arthropoda; class Insecta; order Lepidoptera; family Erebidae; genus Cybosia; species Cybosia mesomella. Next base: position 12,417,871 of record OX276406.1, read on the forward strand.
TGGCTTATTAAACGATGAACCACCACCGATACCGTCCACCGAACTTGTATATTTGCGAAAGGGGGACCCAGATTGGACCTGGAGTCGCGACCACTTTCACAACTATATCGGTGGTGAAAGGAGGCGCGGGAGCGGGGACGCCACCCTGAGCCTCGAGAAATCAAGGCCATGCAGTCCCAGCTCTACCAGGCCAGGCGAGGTGGAGTGGAAGGAACGACTTGGGCGACCAAGCGTAAGACACGTCTTAGTCTCTCGTAACGGCTGACGTAGGTGATCTATGGGAAGGGGTACTTCAGGGAACACTTGTATCGGATCAGAAAGGAGCCAACGTCTGCGTGCCATCACCATCGCCATCACTGTGATGCAAGCGAGGTCTCAGGGCCGCAAACGCTGGTGGATTGCCCAGCGTGGGAGGTGCCGAGGCGGGCCCTCGTGGCAGCCCTCGTAGTGGGAGTACTCTCGCTCGGTGTCTTACTCACAGCGATGCTATGGAGCCCGAGGTTGTGGGCTGCCGCTGTCTCCTTATGCGAGCAAGTAGTGCTCGAGAAGGAGGCAGCGGAGACCTGAGTCTCTCCCGAACGGTCGTCGGAGGTCGCTCAGCGACCTCCGTCTTATATGAGCGCAAGCCTGGGGTGACAGGTGGAGCCGCCACGTTGCGCGGCCACCCTTCCCCTTTTTCTGGGGCAAGACGAAGACACCGTGGTTGCCAAAACCAGAGATGGCCCTGAGTCAGTCGGGATATGAGATAAATGCCTTATGGGTCACCTTATACCCAGGCATTTGATGAACCGAGACGGCGTGCGGTTTAAGTAGTTCGACATAACCGGCGCGCGGGGGGTATCCGAGGGGATTTCCGCACGGAAAACATAAAAAGGTTATTTCGATAATTTTCACAGTCCTCGTTTCTACCAAAATCATTACAATTTATTTTAAACGAGATGATACTCTTGGATTCGCTCGCGCGGTGTAGTTTTCTGTTTCCGCAGTAATAAGTAACCGATGTGTTAATCCAGAAAATGGTCCAATTATGTGCCAATTTTCATTCAAAGCTGTTTAACGATTTACGTCTCATTGAGTGCCAAAATACAAACATATTCACAAACTTTAATAATTATAATATTAATAGAAAGTAATATCAACGCATCATACAATATTCACTACTTTTACTAACACACTAATAAATTATTATTTATTCTAGCAGTTATTAAATGTAGAGTTGGCTTAGGGAACGTATTGTAAATTGCACACATGTGTAAGAATTTAATGGTACTCAGACTCAGACTCAGACTCAGCTGAGAGATCAACTCGATGGGGCGCTGTCTGTCATGCCCCCATGCCAAAGAGATCTATAAATTGAGTTCTACTCAGGTAAGTTTTATGTTCAAGATTTTTATGACATCTGTACTACAGTTCTTTCTAAGCGCTCGTATTTGGTAATTGCTTCAGTGGGACCGCTGTATATTTGGTGCCAGCTTTTTTCCGCGTCAGGCTTTTTTAGGCTAAAATGTGATTTCTATTTATGGTGACATACTACTGACATCTTAATAGCAGCTTGCAATTTGTGGCTCCTTAGATAGCGAAATGTGTTATATTACTCTTTTGCCTACCCCGTCCAGGATGTGTCTATATATATATGGGCATATAAAAGTAAGTTTTGTTTAGTTGTGTTTCTAAACCCGAGCAATAGCTTTGGATTTTTTCATCCCATCTATTTATACTTCCATTAATTTTTAAATAGGTAAAATATGAAAGTACTTTTTTTTCAGATCCTTTTATCTTATATAAAAGTTTGATCGCTTTTAATTACTTTATCACTGTAAGCACTTAATGTAATTAATGATGGCTGAAATTAATCATACTAAAATTAAAAAAAAAATACTGACTTATTTGCTTCCAATAGTAATGAATGAACGTTTAACATTGATGTAATATCTTCTTTATATAAAATAAAGATACACATTTATAATTTAATTGGACTAACTCCTGAGCTAGATTTGTAAAGAGCTTCGAGATACTGACCAGTATTTTTGTAATCAATTCTGCTGACTCGTGCAACTTGCGGGCATTTACTGTTATTCTTGACGCTAAACATTTATTGCTTTAGACATACCCTAAGATCTATTTTGTCACCTTGTTTTTGAGCAAATTATTTATATTCTATACTGTAATAATAGCATATCAGGTATCAGGTTCCAACTAGTAACATTAGCATAGCAAGACCGATAATTTTAGTACAACGAAGCTAATTTGGATACCTCAATGCTAGCACGAGAGTAACAAGTAATTGCGAACGACAACAAATTGTTGTTATCCAACACGTAATGGTACATTTTTGACATCTCTATATTATTGAGATAATATGAATCTACCTGATTTTAATATAAGACCACTAAGTGTTGCCCATGGCGTCGCACGAGTGGAATTTTGATCCCGTTCCTGCAGCCCATGGTAACAAATTTCAGGGGTGAACAGCCTATGTGTTATTCCAGTCTATAATCCATCCCTGTAAAAAATCCGACCAGATCCGTTCAGCCTTTAGAACGTGATTGAGTAAGAAACATCCAAACATCTTCACAAACTCTCACATATATAATATTAGTAGGATAGTAGCAAGTAGTATTGCATAGTATTATATTATTAGGATGACTAAGTTAATGTTAAACTGACCTCTCCAATTCACAGCATTAGCGAGTGAAAACTCGGACACTGAATTCGTGGTGGGTGCCTGTTCGTAGCGAGGATTCTGCGGCGCGTTGTCCACGTGAATAAACCCTTCTACGTGCCGTGACGTCACTGGATCCTGGTACTCGCGGTCTCTGTCATAATATTCTATATTTTCTTTCTCTTTTGTTTCTTCACCTTCTGGGTTGTACTCTGCCTCGTAGTCTAATGACAATAAGAAATACATTTATAAGAAAATTTGCTAGGTTCAGCGACTTTGCCTCTCTCTCTGTTGATAAAAACGTATTTGCCTCTTAAATATCTGACTTAAGTATTAGTAAACAGAGACAGATAATAATAGAAAAGGATTACTAATACCTACTACTCCCGGAATAAAAATAACCTATCTGGTATTTGAACTATAATTTATCTCTGTGTCAAATCCAAATCTATTCAGCCATAAGGACGAGATCAAGTGACAAACATCCCTGCATCCATCCAAACTTTCTCTTTAATAGTAAGATTGCAACAAACCGAAGCAAAACCTCTATGTGTAAAATGTCAGACAAATCTGCTGAGGCGTTTTAGCGTGACTCCTAAGGTGGAAGCCCATCGGTAAGAGGATATAATACTTATCTAAAAATGATCTTTCTGCGTGTCATCTAATCTTTAAAGTCCAATAGGTTTCCACAATACAGAACAATGCCGCCTCTTGACTACCTGGCCTCCCCAGTACTCTATCTGTATCGTTAAGAATATCATCTAGCTTTATTTAAAGCCTGTGAGAAAAGCACATAAAAAACAAACAGTCGCATTTAATCGCCAAATTACAATATTTGTGTTAAACTCTGCTAACACAATCTAAATTGGTAAACTAAGTCGTTAAATTATGTATGGATTAATAACATTATTGGTCACAACGTCAATAGCCAATGACTTGTAATTAAGTTTAATTGAGTTACGTAGCCGATAGCTTATACCTAACTACCGGAGTGTGTAATTGTCTAAATAAACGGGCACTGAAAACCCAAAACTAACAAAAGGCTCTGTAAGTCTAATTACTAAGTATTGGTAGAATTAGAATCAAAAATATTTTACCTTATGGATTTTTTTGTAACTTTTATGTTTTCTTGTAAGACTTAAAACATCGTATACTATGCTTAATCATGCAGAGGAGTATATATTACAGAATAAGTGAAAGTGTTACATTAAAACTAACCATACGCAGATGTTTATTAGGTATGTATTTCACAACTCTAAAGCTGGTGTGACAGCAAGATAAGATCTCTTGAGGACTATTTTGGATATCTTATTATAGTTTGACCACTACTAAATAGTTCGAATGAACTGGAAGTGATAAGTGGAAGAAAGGTATGAACCACTTCTGTCTGAAATCCAGAGAACTCTCACAACAACTCCGAATCAACCATTCTAATACACAAGATAGTGAATTCTTTATCTTATTTCTTATTCTATTGATAGTGAACCCCATACAATAAACCTTCACAATAATCGAATATCTCTCGTCTTGCTATCTCAAAAAATATTGAGATCTTTGTTGTTGAGATCTCAGGTGAGTTAAAATACGTAGGATTTGGAATTGGAAAACAATGTTAAGTTCGCATTGAAAAAATCCGATATACTCAAGCAAACGAACAGTATTTCACTACAAAGCAAATGTTGTTCCTATGTCACTCCCAATTCTGGTCTTACACAGAGTAGATACTGCTGTTACTTTTGAGCAAAAGTGTCTGAATAGATATTATCTTTTGATTCGGTACAAAGATGGCCATCATCAAAGATTGCAAGCTCACAAACGGCACAAGCTACGGCTACGGCCCTTGTGTCGCAGTCAGTTGTAGCACAGAATATAAATAGTTTATTTATGCGGTTGTAGGCTGTTAAATAAAACAGATTCGAGCTCGTGCAATTCAATAACATTTAGACTCAAAATGAATAAACTGCCCTATTTTATTGTTCGTTGAGTAATTTGATATTAGGTATATAATATTATATATACCCGAGGGATCCAGTCTCATCGTGGGAGGAAATTGCATCGGCATCAAGCCCCAAATGAAATATTTGGGGCTCGTGCTCGACGGCCGATGGGACTTCGGAGAGCACATACGAAGTCTGGCCCCCAAATTGAAGGGCACAGCTCTTGCTCTGGCTCGGCTGTTGCCCAACATGAGGGGGCCCGATGACTCCTGCAGGAGACTCTACGCGGGGATCGTGCGGTCCATGGCTCTGTATGGGTGCCCAATATGGGCGGAGGCCCTGAGGACCAGAACTGTGCGGATGCTGCGCGCTCCGCAGCGAGTTATGGCCATCAGGGTCATCCGCGGGTACCGCACGATCTCCTTCGAGGCGGCGAGTCTCCTTGCCGGAACTCCGCCATGGGACCTGGAAGCGAGAGCCCTTTCGCAACTGTACCAGTGGCCAACTGTATCACTGTCCCTATCTACTTCGAGGTGAGCGGACGTGTTTGCTGTGCTCCGGTGTTATCTTAACTATCTATCTCTGCGTGACAGTGGTGCGTGTATTAAAAATCGGCCCCTCTCGTTCTCACTTGGGTAGTCCCCCATAAGAGACGGCGGCCATTTTGGCATCAGAGCGGGATGCAAAGTCGCGTGTGATCCGTGTGTGGGCGATTATCGGACCCTCTCGTTCCACCTTGGGGCCACAGCCATAAGGACCCGCGGCCATCTTTACTCGCGAGTGAGACAGAGTGACTCAGTGACAGTGACACTTACCCCTGCCAGTTTTGGCATTGCCGAACTGACAGGTGCCATCTTCGCGACAGTGACGTTTTGTTTCTGTGACACTTGACAGCCGTCTCCTTGACAGCTGTCAACCTACATTCTCCACAACTCAATAGTGACAGTGACACTCAGTGCGACATTGACGTTTTGTTTTTTTTTTTTTTTTTTTAATCCGTTTCGTTTCGCAACAACATTTTCGTGTATCAGCTAATACATAGATGATACCAAAACTTTATCCGATCGGTAGTGGGTCGTCAATATAAATAGAGAAAAAAAAAACCCCTCTGGGACCCCCCCGCCTCCAATAATGGAGGAGGATGACGACACCCGGCGCATTCGATTGGAGGAGGAGCTCCGCCTGTTGTCGGAGCGAGGCCTGGCGTCTGGCTTCATGTCAGGTAGGTCATCCCTCAGCAGGACCCCACCCTAAAACCAGTGCACCCCCCTGCCCCCCCTGATTGAGTCTTCAGGAGTCCCTGCCACCCCGGTGCAGACCAACGCGCCGGTCCCCACTGACTTGCTTCTAGATACCCCAGCGCCAATGACTAGGGAAAAGCGCCCTCTCGTCCCCAGATGAGCAGCAGGAGCAGAACAGGCGCCGCATAAACGCCAGACACCCTGGGAAAAGCGACGCTCCCCCCATAGGCGGTATACTGAATGCCGCACCCAGCGCGACCACGGCCCCGCCGTCAACCCCAGGGATATCCGGCCCGGAATTGTCATCGGCAGGCTACGTCGAACTGGCGGACATCGCGGGTTCGGCAACCACCGGAATAATGGACACCGTGCGATCCAAAACGTCCAGGCTGAATAAGGATGAGGTTGCAATCATTGGGCAACACGTCGCCAATGCCGGAGCCCTAATAACGTCACTTATATCCAGATTGGCAGCGGCTGAGCAGCGCGCAATGGTGGCGGAAGAACGCGCAAGGAATAGTACACCAGGGTCCAACAACGGTTCTCAACCTACGCAAGAGGCGACTCTCCCGAGAAGGGACTTCGCCACAGCCCTGAGATGTGGCCGCCAGGTGGCGCCAATACCAATCCCCGCACCCACCGGCCCAACCCTCGCCTTTGCCCCTGCAAATTGGAGGAGCACGTGTGGTTGTCCAGACCACAAATATCCAGGCAGCAAACCGGCTCAAGGAGGCCGCTCCACCAACCTTGAAGGTAACGGAACTCAGCCGTCGCCAGCCCCTGGTTTGCCTTAGCCCGATTGACGGGGACCCGAAGTTCGATGAGATCATAAGCGCGGTTCACGACCAAAACTTCAGGGACAACCCGAAGTGGACCAAAGAGGCCCTTGGGAAAGCCATGCGAGGAGCCTTCAAGAAAACTAGAAGGGGTGGCGCAGCTGTTGCGGCAGTTTTTGAATGCTCCCCTGGGTTGCGGCAGGAGCTGGTCGAGCGGGGGAAGCTCTAAATCGGCTGGCAGGTGGTGGAAGCCACCGACTTCGTTTCGGTAACGTGCTGCAACAGATGCCAGCAATATGGGCACCCAGAGCGACACTGCCGAACCACGGAGCCTACATGCTCCAAGTGCAGCGCAACCGGACACCGAGAGCCAGAGTGCACCAGCGAAACCTCCAGGTGTGCCACCTGCCACAAATTTGGACGTGGAGAGGCGTCCAGCCACCGGACTGCTGCCCCGAGCTGCCCTGCGCGGAAATACGCGGAAAACCGAGCCATGTCCATGACTAATTATGGATGAAAGCCGCTCTATTAAGTGTGGGCAGCTGAATCTCGGTAAATCTCTGAGAGCCACCAGGGAACTGCCGGCGATTGCGGACGACCACGGCCTCGACGTCATCCTAGTCCAGGAACAACATCCTGGATCACTGGGAATTATTGAAACCGGCTCATCCCCTATGGCGGGCGTATATGTGCACACCCGCTCGCTGCCATGTGTGGTGCTGACGCACCTCAGCAACGAGCATTGCCTCGTGGTCGCCTTAGGCAAGGACAATGTCACCATGGCCTCAGCCTACTTCCAATACAGTCAAGATGTAGGCCCGCACTTGCACCATCTGGACATCACTATAAGTGCCACCAACGGCAAACGATTGATTATAGGCGTAGACAGCAACGCACACTCGCCGCAATGGCACAGCTACCCGCGGCACTACACTGGCCGAGGCAGGGAGGCCGATCTACGCCGCAATCTGGTAGAAGCCTTCATCGCAGCCCACGATCTGCAGATTGCTAATGTTGAGGGCCAGTTAGCCACATTTAACGGCCCAGCGGGGGAGTCAAACATCGATATAACGCTCCACACCCGAAGTGTAGTCATCAACAACTGGACGGTATGGGACTGCCAGAGTGCCAGTGACCACAGGCTGATCACGTTTGACGTAGCCACCTCCAACCAACGCCGGCCTCCCAGCGAACGAGCCTCGCTGAGCCCCGAACCGGTGCGCTACCGGGACAGGGGGGTGCATTGGCCCGGCTTCCGATCTGCCATAGCGGTGCGAGCAGGACTACTCCGCCCCAACGCATCTGCTGAGGTTCTAGCTGAGGGCTACACCAACATGATTATCCGGACCGCGGATGAATTTCTGGGCCGACAAAAACCGCAGAAGCCCAACAGGTATGAGTGGTGGAGCCCCCAGCTGGACAGCCTCAGATCCAAGCACAATAGGGCCCGCCGTAGGTGGCAGGATGCTAGGCGTGCAGGAGGTGGTAAGGAAGCTAGTTTGCGAATGGAATTTAATAGGGTGAGAGCGGAGTATAGATGGAAAATGGGGGAGGCCGAACTCGCGTTCTTCCGCAAAACAGCGGACCTGGGCAACTAGGATCCCTGGGGCCTGGCCTACAGGGCTGCTAGCGGTAGGCTCAGGCCACCCAGCAACGTCCTCAACGCGATTCAACTTGCATCGGGTTTCACAGGGACGGTGGCTGACGCCATGAATGGAATACTGCGTTCGCTGTGTCCTGATGATGACAACTCTCGGGACATCGCGCACCACCGGCAGATCCGCATTCTGGCCTCGGCCACCCCCTCGGGCAGCCACACACCTCCCCCTACCTGTGGGGCCTCCCCCTACCTGTGGGGAGCTGGGGCAGATTATACGACGGCTCCCGAACACTGCTCCCGGGTTGGACGGCATCAGCGCCACCATTGTAAAGCAGGCGTGGAGAGCGGCCCCCATGGAGGCCGCATTCGTCTTTGCCAGGTGCATAACCGATGGGATTTTCCCCTCCATCTGGAAAACGGGCAGACTTTTGGTCCTGCCAAAATGTAACGGCAAGCCCCCCACTGATCCAAAGGCATACCGCCCAATCACGCTCTTGCCTGTGCTCGGCAAAATCCTGGAACGCGCCGTTCTTAAATGGCACCACGGCATTATTGTCAATTATGCGTGCAGTGAAGGACAGTCCTTCCAAATATGTCCAGGCTATTTTCCTGGACATAGCTGGCGCCTTCGACAACGCCTGGTGGCCAATGATACTCACAAAGTTAAAAGGACGCGGATGTCCCCCCAACATATTTAAAGTCATTAGGTCCTACTTTGCAGACCGACGGGTGGGCCTTTTCGTTGGCGACCAGGCGGTGTGGAAGGTCCAAACCATGGGCTGCCCCCAGGGCTCGGTACTGGGCCCCTTACTTTGGAACGTCCTCATGGATGACAGCATGCGCTTGCCGCTGCCATCGGGGGTCAGTATCGTCGCCTACGCCGATGATATCACGGCCCTGATCGAGGCGGATTTGAGAGCCGAAATTGAGCGCAAAAGCGCGGCCACTGTGGACCTGCTGAGCGGGTGGGGCTCTCGAAACCGGTTGTCCTTCTCCCCTGGCAAATCTTCGACGATGACCCTGGGGGGCAGACTCCAGCGGCCTCCCATCATTAAGATGGATGGCACCTCGATCAGGAGCGTGAGGTCCGCGACGGTTTTGGGGGTAGTCCTGGACTCTGGCCTGTCCTTCGCAGAGCACGCAACGAGCATTGGGGAAGGCGCGGCCAAATGCTTTGGCAAGATGAGTAGGATATCGGCGTCCACCTGGGGCGTCAAATACAGGGGCCTGCTCGCCGTGTATGGGGGTACCTTTGTCCCCACCGTCACATACGCTGCGGCGGTGTGGTACAGGAGGGCCCTCATGCACGTCGTCCACAGCCCCCTACTTCGAACGCAGCGGCAAAGCCTAATACTCCTCACAAAAGCTAATAGGACCACCAGCACCAATGCGCTTGCAGTTCTCGCGGGGGTACTACCGGCAGACCTGGAGGTGATCCGTGCTGGGGAACTGGAGGAGGCTCGACTAAGGATTCATAATCATAATCATAATCATCATTTATTTGCGAACACAGGTACAATTAGATATAACATAGCTTTAAATAGTTTGATCATTCCGTATTCCACCCACAAGGTATGCAAATTTTCAGTTTATTAAAATATAAAATCAAAGTAAACCAAGTAGCACAACTAATTAAATAATGAGGAGAAATTTGCCGAGCACGGGGAATCGTGCGGGCGGTTGCAGGAGGAGCTCAAACAGTGGAGGGCGAGCACGCGCGCGACCGCGTTACGAACCTGGCAGAGACGCTGGGACACAGAGGAGAAGGGGAGGACAACGTATCACTTCTTCCCTCTCGTGGAACAGCGGCTTTCATGGCATTGGGTCGAGCCGGACTATGAGCTGTCCCAGCTCCTCACCGGGCATGGATGCTTTCGAAAGAGATTGTATGACCTAGGCCTTGGCAGCGAGAGTGAATGTTTCTGTGGTATGGAAGACGAAGACCTACACCATGTGTTGTGGGTCTGCCTTTTGTACGCTGACATCCGCGCCACCATGTTAAGTGAGGTGGTTAGATCGGAGGTTGAGCCTATGTACTATTCGGACCTGGTAGGCACACCCCAAAACTTCGGCCGGCTACGGAGCTTTGCGCATGTTTGGCACGAAAGGCGCAAAGCTCAGGAGGTTCCCTAATGGCGAGCAATTTCCGTTAGTGTGGCGTGCTGCCCCAGAAAGGGGAGAGTGTACAAGTAGGAGGGCACCAAAATAATTTGGAGGGAGTCAAGAAATGCGCGCCCGCAAGGCAGTCGCCAGTAGGGCGCGCATCTCCCAAGATTCGGCCCGTTATAACCAAGACGGTTGGTAGGGCCATGGGAAGGAGGTGGGAAAGAAGGTGTACCAGTGGCGAAAGGAGGCGCGGGAGCAGGGATGGAATCCCGAGCCTCGAGAAATCGAGGCCGTGCAGTCCCAGCTCCGCCAGGCCATCGTGGTGGAGTGGAAGGAACGACTTAGGCGACCAAGCGCAGGGCACGCCGCAATAGCGGCGGTAAGGCCCATCATGGAGGATTGGCTAGAGAGGCGACACGGAAGCCTCTCGTACCGACTGACGCAGGTGATCTCCGGGAAAGGGTGCTTCAGGGACCACCTGCATCAGATCAGGAAGGAGCCAACGCCTGAGTGTCATCACTGCGACGCGAGCGAGGACTCAGGGCTGCACACGCTGGCGGATTGCCCGGCGTGGGAGGCGCCGAGGCGTGAGCTCGTAGCAGCCATCGGGGTGGGAGTCCTCTCGCTCGGCAGCATGATTGCGGCAATGGTGCGGAGCGCGAGCGCGTGGGCCGCCGCCACCTCCTTCTGCGAGCATGTAATGCTCGCGAAGGAAATGGCGGAGCGCGCCCGGGAGAGATTTAGAACTCTCCCGGACCGCCGAGCCCGCAACTTGCTCGCCGCAGGCGCAGGCGACTCAGGCGCCGGAGGTCGCTTAACGACCTCCGTCCTCCATGAGCGCAGGCCTGGGGGTGGCGGGTGAGGCCACCTGTCACCCCAGCAGAAGCAGGCCGGGACGGTGGGGCGACTAGCGCCCCTCCCCCAAACCGGGGCAAGACGGGGACACCGTGGTTCCCAAACCCGAGGGGGCCATCTCGAAACCGAAGATGGCCCAGGGTCAGTCGGGGTGCGAGGGATATGCTCTATGGGCAACCTTACACCCCGGCGTCTGTAGACCCGAGACGGCGTGCGGTTTTAGTCGGTTCAAGCCCGACATAACCGCCCCCGCTGGCACGCGGGGGGGGGGGGGTATCCGAAGGGATTTCCGCACGAAAAAAAAAAAAGGTATATAATATTTCTTATTACTGCTTATAACTAAATATAACTAAATAAATAGATAAATAACTAAATAAAAGAAAAATGATAACTAAATAAATAGTTATGTTATGTTATGTAACGTGTGCGCAGTCATGTGCTGATCAGCTGTGTGTCCCAGAATGATGCAAGACTGATTCAAAGGCCATACAGATAGATATAATTACAACTAAAGTACGAAGTCAAACAGTATCATTTAGTCTCCTTCCAGTATTTTCTTCACGTTTCCCATCATTCAATTAAAAACTACCCAAGTGTAGAAACTCTGTAGATATTTTGTAGCATAATGTTTCTAGCAAATACATCTGAAATTATTAACTCAAGTAAAACGTAACAGCAAACCTCATAAATGTTGTCGCCATCGCATTTTAGAACGAATCCATGCTATAACTACCTTCATAACACTTTGAAGTTTCACTTTAGTGGGGACGACAGATCAAGATGGCGACTATGGTACGGAGAGCGACAAGCTCACTTGGTTTCGGACCTTCTCAACGAAACGTTGTGTCTACTCCTTACTATACAAGTTGTATGGAACGATATATTTTTCTGATTAATCATTGTGTTTTGAAAGTGATCATATAATTAAGCATATTAAAATATGTAAGAGTGAAGTGTCATTGTACGTAAAATTGTAGCCGAGGTATTGATTTATTACAGGCCTGTCAACGTAGATGATGAGGCAAAGTGGTTCCGGGAGGCCATGACCCGTGTCTGCGACGTGGCGATGCCTAGGGCTCCGCCCTATAATCCAAGGGTTCAGGTCTACTGGTGGTCGTCGGAGATCGCGAGGCTCAGACGGACCTGCGTGATCACGCACCGCCGGTGGGCCCGATTCCGTAGGAAGCGTTGCCGTCCCGCAGATGCGGAGGCCCGAGAGGCGGAGTTGTATGACGGATACAGGGAGGCCAGAGGTGCCCTCCGAGCAGAGATAAGGCGGGCCAAAAAGGCGGCCCGCTGCGAACTGCTGGAGACGCTGAAGCGGGACCCTTGACCCTACCTAATGGTAAGGGGAAAACTGCGCCCCAAGGCCCCGCCGTTGACCCAGTGTCTCCAGCTGGAGCTGCTCGGAGGAGTTGTTAGCTCCCTGTTCCCAGCGCGAGCGGTGGAACATGTTTCACCGCAGATGACTCCGCCTCGGTCGCCCAGGGTGCCCGACGTGGATGACGACGACGTGCCCGAGGTCACTTGGGTAGAACTAGAGTTGGCGGTGAGAAGGCTAAGAGCCAAACGCACCTCCCCGGGACGGCATTCCAGGCAGAGCGTGGGTCCTAGCTCTAGTCGACGACGCTCTCGAGCCCCGACTGAGAGGGCTCCTAAGCGCATGTTTGGAGCGGGGCCAATTTCTGAAATTGTAGAAGACGGGGAAGCTGGTCCTCATCCGAAAGGAGGGGCACCCGGCGGACTCGCCGTCCGCCTACCGGCCCATAGTGTGACTCGACGAGGTGTGCAAGCTCTTTGAAAGAGTAATTGTAAAGCGCCTCGTCGAGCACCTCTCAATCCTGTGTGAACATCGGATACGACTGGGTGCTTCGCGGTGAGCTCGTAGGCGGTGCCGCCGTCACGTGCTACGTGGACGACATGCTCGTGACGGCGTGCGGGGCGACGTACCGCGAAGCGACCCTAAAGGCCACGACCGCGGTTGCCCAAGTCGTTGAGCGGATCTGGCGGCTGGGTCTCGAGGTGGCTCTGCATAAAACCGAGGCCCTGTTCTTTCATGGGCCTCGGAGCAAGCCACCCGAGGGATCCAGTCTCATCGTGGGAGGAAATTGCATCGGCATCAAGCCCCAAATGAAATATTTGAGGCTCGTGCTCGACGGCCGATGGGACTTCGGAGAGGACATCCGAAGTCTAGCCCCCAAACTGAAGGGCACAGCTCTCGTTCTGGTGAGGCTGCTGCCCAACATGAGGGGGCTCGATGACTCCTGCAGGAGACTCTACGCGGGGATCGTGCGGTCCATGGCCTTGTATGGGTGCCCAACATGGGCGGACGCCCTGAAGGCCGAAAGTGTGCGGATGCTGCGCGCTCCGCAGCGGGTGATGGCCATCAGGGTCATCCGCGGGTACCGCACGATCTCCTTCGAGGCGGCGAGTCTCCTTGCCGGAACTTGAAACTTTGAAACTTTGAAACTTTATTGAAATTGAAATAGTACAAGTGTATCTTAAAAAAAAATTTGGCACTGATCTCCACACTAGGATACCCTGTGTTGTGAAGACCAGTCACTTTCACTAGACACTGGATACAATAAATAATTAATAAAGACTGGCATAAGACTTTTTTTTTTTCATTTTATCCCTATATATTTGACATGTAGAATAGATATCTGTTTACGTGCGTGCATGTTTGTGAGAGGGAGACTGGTGTGGGTGTGTGTGTGTATGTGTGGAAGGAAAAGGATCTGTGTGTGTGTGTGTGTTTGTGTGTGTATATGAGTGTGTGTGTGTGTGCAGGTGAGTACCTATGCATGAGTGTGTCTGTATAAGTTATAAGTTATTTTGTGTGTGTGTCAAGAAAGAATTTCTTCAGTTTTTGTATAATCCAAACCCAAGAGCCAATCGTTGATCCTCATCTTGCAGCCATGACTAGAAATCCCAAGTAGGTTTAATCTTTCGTTTATTCTTGAATACAACTTAGGTCCCATCCATTCAAATGCTTTTTTTCCATAATCCAGCCTACATGTGCGCCTCCTCCATGTTGGCTTCCTTCTGGAACGTTCATCAGTCACAACAGAAGAATGTGCTATTTTATGGAATTGAAGTGTAACGGTCAGAATGTAAAGCTGACGTACAGTTAGCACCCGCGAATCTTGGTACAATTGAGTTGTTGGGTACCGCATTCTTCTGTTGTACATGACTTTGAGAATAGCTCGCTGTGCTCGCTCCACCCCTATCATCTGACATTTCTTTGCCGACCCCCAAGAGACAACACAATACATTAATATTGATTGACACAATGAGTAATATATCGTATGCAAGAGGTTGTTATCGGCTACTGATCTTAGTCTCCTAAAAATGTGTAGTAATTTCCTTACCCGTGAAGTCAAACTCCTACATTGCTCACTCCATGTTAGTCGCCTGTCAATGATAACACCTAGGTATTTTATGTGGCTGACCTCATTGAATGAGGCACAAACACATTGGCTTCCAGTGTGACAGGTGTGGAGCCTGACTTTATAGTCTTTTGGAGGCTTCGTTCTTTCGGTGACTCGGAAGTTTATCATTTTAGTTTTTTCTGTATTCAAAGTTAATAAATTATGGCTGAGCCAGTCAGAGACAGTTTGCATACCCGTTTCAGCGTGCTTGCATACATCATTCCAAGTGTTACCGTAGAAGATGATTGCGGTGTCATCGGCATATGCAAATATTTTAGAGTTCTTTAGGTCAATTGTACAAAGTCCATTTATGTATATGAGAAAGAGCGTGGGGCCAAGGACACTACCCTGGGGCACTCCATATCCTACAGTTGCAACAGGACTTTGGAAGTCACCTAGACAGACCTTTTGTACTCGGTCAGTAAGATAGGAACCAAACCAGTCTAGGGCAGTGCCCCTGACACCCACATGTTCTAGTTTCCGAAGCAGTATAGGCCTAGATACGGTATCGAAGGCCTTGGCTAGGTCAAGGAAGATACCCCCACACCTCACTCCACTATCCAGTTTGGTGACTACGAAGTCAACCAAGCTAGTGACAGCATCCTCCGTTGACCTGCCATTCCGAAAACCATGTTGGGAGTCTGAAAGTAAGTTTTTATTTTCTAGGTAATGCATCCAAAATATTGGAGAAGCTGATAAACAAGAGACTGCTCTTGTTTATCAGCTTCTCCAATATTTTGGATACTGATGACAGCAGTGATATGGGTCGGTAATTAGAAGCCAAAGCAGTATCTCCTGCCTTGTGTACAGGGCACACCTTGGCAAATTTTAATTTATCAGGAACTGCACCCATTAACATACTCAAATTGCATATGTGCGCTATATGTGCAGTAAGATACTCCTTGGCTGATTTAATAATGCGATTAGTTATGCCGTCCCAACCAGGTGCTGATTTACTTTTTAAGGACATTATTACATGGGCAACTTCATGCTCATCTGTTGGACTTAAGAAAAATGAGTCCCGAGTGTCAACACTTATCTTGTTCAGCGTTGGAACCATCTTGACCAATTCACCTTCTGTGGTATTTAATCTCTGCAAGTTCATTTTAGCAAGCTGCTCGCCTACATCAGCAAAGTATCTATTAACCTTATCAAGAGAGGTAACTGGGTTCTGATGCTTGGTAAGTAGGTCATAATTTTTATTTGTCTTAAGTCCCATGCTACAAATATTTTTAACTGCTGACCATGTCTTTTTGCTGTCTCCTTTCGCACGTTCCAATAGTTTTAAATCATGCGCATTTTTTAGATTTTGTATAATATTATTACAGTAATTCCTATAAGTTCTGTAGCGCTGTTGTATCCTGCAATCATTCCTACTTTCCTGCTTTCTAGCTTCATAATGTAATGTATCTCTCTTTCGTACACATTTTAGAAGATTTTCAGTCATCCATGGTTTCCGAATGGTTTTTGAATTAGGAAGATTAACTTTTTGAGAGTGATTCTTTATGCTTTGACTCAGCTTATTTGTAAAATCATCTAGTGCTTCTGTGACGTCGCTGTGGTGAAGAATACTACTCCTGTCTATATCTCTCTCAATTTCATTCATCAGGTTAGTATAGTCAATCTTAACCTGTTGTTTAACACTGTTACCAGTAGACGTCTTTTGTGTGATGTTTGTGAGGTTAGTGCCTATTACCACAGTGTCATGATTAGTTAATCTACTTTCACAAACTATCACTCTCGTTGGTTGCGAGGTTTTTATCATAGCGTGGTCGATGCATGTGTGGTCATGTGTTATGTATTGATGACCTGGGTAATAACCATGGTGCCCGATTGTATCAAGATAGATACTGGCTGCTTTTCCGTCTCTTGGATTAACACTGATATCTATGTTTACGTCCCCAGTTACAATACAGGTAGCCGTTTTCAATGTTTCCAGCACACGATTCAACGACTCACAGAACCTATGTACTTTACGAAACGAGGGTGATCTGTATATTGCCACAATTGATACCTCGACACCAACATAAACTATTAAGCAATTGCCTTCACTAAATAGCGGCTCTTTGATTGTAATTTTGAGTTCTGATTTGTACAGTATAGCAAGACCGTCATTTTGATTTATATAGTTCTTTGAATAGTGACACTCGTAGCCGTTTAATTTTACTTTAGGTGTAGTTTCATTCAGCCTGCATTCAGTTAGCACTATAATGTCGGGTGTAAAGTTAAGTCTTGTTAAGAAAATTATGAAATTATCAAAAATTTTTTGTATGCTCCTAATATTATGATTTATAATCGTAAGTTGGTCTTTAACTTGTCCAAGATTTGAGATACATAGTTCGGGCCGACTTATTTTACAACTAGAAAAGATTTGTGTATCATCAATATCATGTATAAAATCACATAGGTTAGCCATTTATAAATATGAATAGAAGTCGGATTCCGCTCGATTTTTCTGTTTCAATCTTGGGTAAGAAAATGTAGATGTAAAGAAGAAATGTATTCTTAGTATTACGTTTTATTTCTGTGTTGTATTTTCTAAAGTGTCTAAAAGTTTTATTAGATGTGGGCTCATAGTGTTTATGTGGCAGTGGGTTTATGTGAGTATTTATTAATAATAGTGAATTATAAATAGGTAGTTTGGTGTAGAGGTTTATGTATAATATTATGTAAAAACTTCTTTTAGTGTTGGCAATTGTACTCATGTATGTAAAGTTATAGTGTGGTTTTGAGTAGGTTATAATATAATTTAGGTTATAATTAATTAAGTTAGGATTACAATTTATTTTAGTGTGGATGTTTGTGAGTAAAAGTGATGCGTTGAAGTATGTGATTTGTGGGCACGTATACACAATGGTTAAATAACTAGTAACATTTATACAGATTAATAGGTAAAGTAAGCTTATGTATCTTAACGTAAATTTAGCATATAATAGGAAAGGTATAAGTTTAGAGCTGTTTATGAAATTTCTCGCCGTGTGTAGTATCTCGGAGTTGTTGGAGAGTGTTTTCATTTTTGACGATGGTGTATTTAGCACCTTCTTGTTTCCGCAGATATATCTGACCATTAGTGATCCAACAAAAGTCATATTTTTCGACTCGAGCAAAGTCTCGTGCGAGAAAAAATAATCTCTTGGATTTTTTCGTAAGATGCTCAGAGAAATAAATAGGTGTCGGATCAGCTTCCAAGCCGAGATGAGTGGAGTCTATACGAGCTGATTTGTTTTCATTGTTATATCGTTTAGTTTTTATCAAAAACTTATCCTTAATGAAGGTGTTTGTAAACTCCAGAACGATTGTCGAGGTTTTTGCGCTCTCTTTTGAGGGAAGGCGATATACGTCTTTTATTTCCGCTACTGGAGATTCAAATTTTAATGTCTTCATAAGGGTAGTAACTATATTGAGAATATCTAGCTTATTTTCTTTCTTCCTCTTGGGTACGCCCCTTAACTCAACACATGTTTTTCTGATTGTCCGCTCAAGGTTTTCATTTTTTTCATCTATCTCTGCTATGAGTAATTTGGTGGCATTCCTCTCTTTCTCCAATCCTTGTATCTTTTTTTCAACGTCTTGTATCAGATCAGACAAAGTGGTTAAAGATTTTTCTATCTCGCAGCTGGATGATTTAATGTCAATATTTTGATTTTTAATCTCAGTAACATTTTTTTCAAGGTTTTGCAGCCTAGTATTTAATGGTGTTATCATATTGGTTAGTATTTCCATAATTTCTCTCTTAAACTGATCGAATTTATCAGGCTCTGCATCTTCTTCAAGGCGTAATCGCTTAGAGTTACCTCTTACAGTCAGATTGGGGTCAGAAGCAGAAAGGATTTTCGAGGACGGTGTTCCAGCCATCAGTAATAATTAAGGTATGTAAAAAGTACTCACGTAAAGGAAGTACTCACTAGAATAGCCCAACCAGTTATGACAGCGCAGTCAGTCACAAGTGAACCTACATGAATTTCGTTTATCGAACGCAGCCCTATGCGTAATCAATGTATTTACTAAACGCAGCAGTCATTCATTCAATTGATCTGTTCAAGTTGCGAGAATGTCTGCAGAGTTGAAGCGAATTTTTACCAAGTGCGGTCTTTATGTTGGCAGCGTCGGTTTATTTTTTATTTTTTCTGGTTGGTAGTTTCGTTATATCAATTGTCAATAACAGTTGATCTTTGTTGTTATTTGAGTTATATTACGGTGTGAGTGCATTTTTGAAAAATTGTAACAGCCACCGACAAGTAAATTTATCGATGTGTGCGTGTTTTCAAATTTAAGATAGACTGATCTAAGAAAATGTTTTGTAGTATAACTCACAGTACAGCTGCAACTGTTGAAATTTTCCAGATTCACTGTTTGTAGGTTAGGTTTCCACCACTTTTGATTTGTATAAGCACTGTTGTTGTAAACTTTTTGCGTATTTTTATGAATTTTAAAGCTAGAAATCTTTGTCAGACGAGTAAACTCAGTTGGGGTTGCCAGTTAAGTCCGCCATGGGACCTGGAGGCGAGAGCCCTTTCGCAACTGTACCAGTGGCGAAAACAGGCGTGGGAGCAGGGACGGAACCCCGAGCCTCGAGAAATCGAGACCGTGCAGTCCCAGCTCCGCCAGGCCATCGTGGTGGAGTAGAAGGAACGACTTGGGTGACGAAGCGCAGAGCACGCCGCAATAGCGGCGGTAAGGCCCATCATAGAGGATTGGCTAGAGAGGCGACACGGAAGCCTCTCGAACCGACTGACGCAGGTGGTCTCCGGGAAGGGGTTCTTCGGGGACGACCTGCATCGAATCAGGAAGGAGCCAACGCCTGAGTGTCATCACTGCGACGCGAGCGAGGACTCAGGGCTGCACATGCTGGCAGACTGCCTGGCGTGGGAGGCGCCGAGGCGTGATCTCGTGGCAGCCATCGGGGTGGGAGTCCTCTCGCTCGACAGCATGATTGCGGCAATGGTGCGGAGCGCGAACGCGTGGGCCGCCGCCACTTCCTTCTGCGAGCATGTAATGCTCGCGAAGGAAATGGCGGAGCGCGCCCGGGAGAGGTTTATAACTCTCCTGGCCCGCCGAGCCCGCAACATGCTTGCCGCGCGTCGCAGGCGACTTAGGCGCCGGAGGTCGCTTAACAACCTCCGTCCTCCATGGGCGCAGGCCTGCGGGTGGCAGGTGAGACTGCCTGTCACCCCAGCAGAAGCAGGTCGGGACGGTGGGGCGACTAGCGCGACAAGACGGGGACACCGTGGTTCCCAAACCCCCCGCGGCCATCTCGAAACCGGAGATGGCCCAGGGTTATATAGATAGCATATGTGCTCTATGGGCAACCTTACACCCCGGCGTCTGAAGACCCGAGACGGCGTGCGGTTTTAGTTGGTTCAAGCCCGACTTAACCGTCCCCGCTGACCGGCGGGCTGGTATCCGAAGGGATTTCCGCACGAAAAAAAAAGGTATTGATTTATTAAATGGTATAATACAGTTGTCTAACAGTTGTCTCTTTTATACATTTTTAAAGAAATTAATTAATTTTAGCCCTGGTGAGCCGATGAATAATATTAATAGACTACAATTACTTTTGATCTGATTTAAAGCGTGTATCGGTAGTAGTATATCAGCCCGGTTTATAAACTGTTCCTCTGCTGAGTAACCGCGTTTTCTCTCTATAAGAAAGGTTAGATTAGATTTTTTTTCAGTCGCCCTATTATCAGTTTAAGAAGTTTAGTCAATTAGTGATTGTCAGATTTCATGGCTTTTGGAGAATATTGTCAATAAACGTACAAATATATACAAATACTTTTTTTTTTCCCTTCAGCTGTAGTCATAATTAATTCTGAAGATGGAAACGGAACCGCTGGCAGAAGACTAATCAGTTATCAATGCTAGAAATCAGTTAATTAGGTTGAAATTAAGTTTTAATTAATGAAGCAGAATTAATCACACCTTAAAATTTATTGCACACGGTTTTGTATTGCTTGTCAGCTAACCCTTTTTTTTTTTACGTGGAGAATGCTGTTACGCACGGCACCTCCGGCTACGGGGCAATAGCCGGAGATCGTGTGTGGTACTCGCCCATCCAGTAGCTGGATGGGCATACCCACTAAACCCCACGGTGCACCATGCTCTGCGCCTTGTTGGGGGGGCCTGCGACTCCCAGGCCGGACAGACCGCAAGCGTGTGCTGCGCCGTATCCTTACTGCAGACGCAGCGGTGGCAGGCGGGACTCAATTACCTCCTAGCGACCTTGAACAGGTACCTTCCGAAGCAGCCGGGCCCAGAAAGCACCTTCATCAGTCGGAAGGAAAGGGTCACATGCTGCCGCCCTGCCCACTCGACTATGACCGGCTGGAACGGCTGGAGCGCGTAGAGCCTCCAGCCGGGTTGACCACCTCTGCAAAATCTCCGAGCGGGTGGCGTCACGCCACCCGCGAATCTCCTCGGGCAGAGGCCGACTGCCACCATCCGCCCGGTACGCTACCGTTCGTCGATACACTTCGGCGAGCACTTCCACCTCCAAGTCCCATGGGGGTGTTCCGGCCAACGCGCAGGCCACCTCCGTCGATACGGTACGGTAACCACGTATGACCTTGACCGCCATTACCCTCTGAGGGCGCCACAGGCGGGCTCTATTCTCGGCGGTCAAGGCCGCCACCCACACAAGCGCACCGTATAACGCCATTGACCGGACAACCCCCGTGTACAGTCGCCTGCAAGCGACGCTGGGTCCCCCTAGGTTGGGCAAGAGCCGACGAAGGGCAGATACAACGCCGACGAGCTTCGGGGCGAGCTGCATGAAGTGCTCGTCGAAGCGCCACCTCCCATCCAGAGTTAGGCCCAGATACCTCATCTGGGGCTTGATCGGTATATAACGGTAGCATATGTACTATTCCAGACTATAATCTATCTCTGTGCCAGGGGAGAGGGGCTCGTGTCTAAGGTCACATTGAGACCCCTTAGTGGCTCAGATAGCAAGTTAAGCCGTCGGTCCCGTTTATTAATAAAAACAACTGTGGCATTCGTTACGGGTAGTTGGAGGTCTAATCAATCCGACAACTTGGTCCACAAACAGGACTGGTTACTTTACGGAAAATATCGAAGTTCGGCTGTTTCGTAATGACTGACACCCCTAATTTTGCCTGTGAAATTTCCCAAAATCCTTTTTAGTGCATGCTTAAAAAAAATGGAATAAATCAGTCAGTTGGGTCAAGTAATTTTTGTATAGATTTTAACAAAACTAAGCTAAGTCTCTCTATTCATCCAAAATTTCGCATTTTATATTAGAATTAAGACTAATAATATGAACCCCACTTTACCAGTATTAAACAATTCCGGTTTAAGTATTTCAAAATCTTACCTTGCACGTTATATCTATCTCTCAATATCTCGGCCGGGTCTATCGCCGGGGCGTACCACGGCCTCCGCGAGTAGACCTTCTTCCTATTAACCGTCACTTCGCTCTCATCAACGTCGCGATAACTTGGTGGTGACCGGTTTAACATCTCTAAACATCTGATGATACCTGCAAAAAAGATACGTTACTGATTTTTTATTCTGGTTTAGTTTTTTTTTGGGATATACAACAGAATGCTATCTATACTTAAACTCAGTATAGTAGACTTAGTATATGTACCTTCAGGTTATACTTAACTACTGTTTCTTTTTATATCGGGCTCACCCCGCCTGATAGTAAACTGTTTGCGAAGTCTAAAGGATAAAGGCCATTATTATAATATATTCTAGCAATGCTAAACTACAATGAGATGCATGGGGACCAAGACTCTCGGGGCCTAGTCAACTTGTAAGCCTTTCCTTTTGGGCTTCGGAGGTCAGACGACAGTCTCTTCCGGAAAAATCAGCATACCAATAAAGAATAATAAGCAGACCCTAAGCCCCGAAGAGCAAATTTTGGAACCAACTGGAAAATCTCTCTGAGGATGATGGTGAATATTGGTCTTAAGCTTGATGGTTTCATTGGGTGCGTTTTCACGTCCCATTTAAAGGATCTGGGCTTATTTTTGTTTTGGTTGGTTACCGAAAAGTGTAAAGGAGGGAAGGCCTGACGGCCGTTCAATTTGAAACCACTCCTCAAAAGTGGTTGAAGTTTTCCGGAGTCAAAACTGCACGCTTCAACCTCGATTTTATTATTCATAATCATTATCTTAGCGTTGTTCCCGGTTGCACCCGATGCTTCTACCTTGGAGCCTGCTACTTCTTCTCCTTCTTTTAATTTAGTTCATACGGATTTGATTAAAGCGACTGACTTCTAACCTTCCAACCCCTAGAGGAAAGTCTTTTCCAGAAACTCGTGTGTTAATCAGTAAGTACACCTGCTTACAGCCGAGGCTAACTTGCCCCAAAGGTATTGGTGGGCCCCTTAGACATATATTTTATTTATTTAATTTATTTATTTACTTTTGAAGAAGGCTTACAGACTAATGACAAATTATATGGTAACAACAAATATATAACAATATTGCTAATAACAAGCCTCCATAGCTAGGTAACAATTTAGGCATTAACAACATTAGTATAGCAGATAGTAGTATGCAATGATACATAAGTAGGCACCTAAGTACAGAACTACTAATTTTCGTTGACAAATTGAACTGCGCTACCTTTTTTTTTTTTTTTTTTTTTTTCGTGCGGAAATCCCTTCGGATACCCCCCCGCGTGCCAGCGGGGGCGGTTATGTCGGGCTTGAACCGACTAAAACCGCACGCCGTCTCGGGTCTACAGACGCCGAACAGTTTGAGTACCGTACCCCGCATCATCAGTGAAGAAAGGTTCAGCCAATAACCGTCTCACTGCGCTAGCTTTAGTGTTAAAGAAATCGTACTGCAATGAACCGCGAAGTTCATTGAAGCCGCGTGCACTCCGTAGTATAAATGAGGTACGTCTGTAATTGGTGGTTACAAATGGTATATTGAGCAATGGTCGTAGCCCAATCTGGTTTGTACGTAATCCTATTTTTGATAGAAGCTCAGTTGAGTCAATTGTACCATTTGCGATGTTGGTTAAGTAGCATATGTCACTTATATGGCGCCTATATTCGAGTGGGAGGAAGTGATACCGTCTGCAACGATGATGATAGTCGTGTGAAAATTGCTGTGTCTGATAGTCAAAATAACGAAGAAACTTCCTCTGGATACCCTCAATACGTGACTTGTAGACCTCGTATTGGGGGTTCCAGACTTGTGATCCATATTCTAAGCTACTGCGTACAAAGGAACAATACATGACTTTTAGCGGTTTGATAGTACGGAAACAGGCCGCGGTTCGCATAATGAAGCTTAGAGCTTTTGACGCTTAATTGACAATTTGATCTATATGTTGGTCATAAACTAACTCACTATCCTGTATGACTCCAAGATCTCGAACACTATCGACCCTGCTGAAAGGTTGGTTACTTAGTGTGTATCCTGAACCAATTTTAGATTTTTTTCGCGAAAAAGTAATGTGGTAGCATTTGGTTACATTAAGCTGAAGTTTGTTACGGCTACAGTATGTTTCAAATCTATTAAGTTCTGTCTGTAAGTCATGTGTATCGGATAAGTTTTCCACTTTCTTATGAATTTTCATATCATCAGCATAAAGTAGGATGTATGAATGTTTGAAGCAGCTCTTAATGTCAGCAATAAATAATATAAACAACAGAGGTTCCAAAATTGACCCCTGTGGGACGCCTGAAGGGATAGACGTCCAGGTAGAACCACAGCCTGTGTCCGACTTTCTACGTATGAAGTAAACCATCTATACAAGTCACCATGTATTCCTGCTGCCAATAATTTTTGTAGCAGGAGTCGATGATCTATTCTGTCAAAACATTTACTATAGTCGGTGTAAATTACATCTACCTGAGCGCCGTGCTCCATAGCATCCGAAACAAATTCATGCGAGAGGATTAAATTAGACGTTGTTTTGTAATCGTCCGCGACTCCAAAACTGTCCGCGGTGACGCGGAGCTAAAGAAAATAGGAAGAGAATACGGCCACTCACCAGATGCAGCTGATCCGTCTTCTGATCCGGAACCCCTGTTTTGTGTATATGTACCCTAACTAAATATATGTGGTTTATAAATATATTGATATACTACGTTACCGGTACAGTAGTCCCAACCCGTTAGTTTTCCGTAACCAGGATCCGGAGCACGACTGGTCACGGCCGTATTCCTCTCGTGCAGTGGTTGCCCGAACACACAACACACACAAGAAGAAGGTCCGTAGGAATTATAAATTGACCCGTATCAATATCAATTTGAATGAGCGAAGATCGCAACCAATAATTACAGTCAACGCGCGCGCGGCCGATTCGTGCGACAGCTCTCAACCGAATCTGCCCGTGCGACGAGAGTACGAGCAACTACCCGCTTCTTTCACATTTATTACTGAACAGACGTGGTGGAGCGACTTCTAAGAAATCCGTGTTGCTCGTCATCAAAACTACTCTTAACCGCTGCATAAACATCAGTGTAAACCACTCTTAGTATTTTAGAGAACAGGCACATTTTCGATATAGGGCGATAGTTTACAACTTTTGATTTATTCCCTTTCTTGAACACCGGAGTAACAAAAGCAGATTTCCATATTGTTGGAACTACACCTTCTGCTAAAGATCTCTTGTACAAAATACATACAGGCTCGACAAGGCTATCAGCACACCTGGATATAAATAATGGCGGTATAAAATCAGGACCACCAGACTTAGAGAGGTCCAGAGATTTCAGTAACTGCAATACTCGAGAAGGGCATACCTCCACCGCACTAATACATGTACCACGATTAATATATATTGAATTGTGAGAAATAGTATCATTAGGGATAGTGTCTCGTTCCTGAAAAGTGGAATAGAAGTAACTTGAAAACAGATTGCTAATTTCCTCACCTGTAGTCGCCGTAACATTCTGGTATTGGATCACATTAGGAAATGCTCCGGTGCTCTTACTACTCTTGACATAGGCCCAGAATGATTTGGGATTTTCCACAATAGATGCCTCAATTTTTTCCATGTATGTATTAAAGCATGACGTTTCCATAGCTATTACCCTACTGCGAAGTATTGCGTACGAATGGTAGTCCGACTTATTTCCATAGATTTTATACTTGCGGTGGAATTTATACTTCTCTTTAAGGATTTTTATTAAAGCAGAGTCATACCACACCGGGTGTGAGGAGTGTCTTACTGACTTCAACGGAATGTACCTGTCTCTAAGCTCATATAATTTATTATAGAATACTGTGACAGCATCATCCAACGACTGCGCGGACAGAATTTCTTTCCAATTAACGCAGTTTAGTTCATCAGTTATAGCTACATAGTCTCCTCTAGAAAAGAGATACTTGTTTGTAAGTTTATCTGAGAGTTCGTGAATTTCTACAAATCCTGTGTGAATAATAAAAGGTTTATGATTTTGGTCGATTGGTACTATCAGAGGCTCAATCTCACATGCAGTAACGGTGATAGGATCATTTGAGAACACCAAATCCAATAATCTATCATTAACATTACGGACCCAGTTATACTGTGATAAATAACACGTCTGTATGATATCCCAACAATAAACAATATGTGGACATGAAATATTCTCTGGGAGCAGCTCGGTACTGCCGAGATAGGCATGAGACCACTGTACCTTATTTGCAAAATTGAAATCACCCCCGATTATAAATTTATCTAGGGGATGTGCAAGAGTTATTTCATTAACATTGTTAATAAAATTATATAATTGATTATTGTAGGATACATATATTTATCATCTTCCTCCGAACCTTCTCCCCACTCAGTTAGGGTTGGCTTTTCAGTCTAACTATGAAGCGGTTCAACTTTAATATTTGACTTCCACATCCCATTGATCACTTCCACAATATCGAAATTCTATAATTAGACCATTTGTCGAACTTTTTTCGGCGGTATGGCCCATCATGGAGGATTGGCTAGAGAGGCGACACGGAAGCCTCTCGTACCGACTGACGCAGGTGATCTCCGGTAAGGGGAGCTTCGAGGACCGCCTGCATCTTATCAGGAAGGAGCCAACGCCTGAGTGCCATCACTGCGACGCGAGCGAGGACTCGGGGCTGCAAACGTTGGCGGACTGCCCGGCGTGGGAGATGCCGAGGCGTGAACTCGTGGCAGCCATCGGGGTGGGAGTCCTCTCGCTCGGAAGCATGATTGTGGCAATGGTGCAGAGCTCGAGTGCGTGGGTCGCCGCCACCTCCTTCTGCGAGCATCTAATGCTCGAGAAGGAGATGGCGGAGCGCGCCCGGGAAAGATTTAGAACTCTCCCGGCCCGCCGAGCCCGCAACATGCTCGCCGCGCATCGCAGGCGACTCAGGCGCCGGTGGTCGCTTAACGACCTTCGTCCTCCATGAGCGCAGGCCTGGGGGTGGCAGGTGAGGCCGCTTGTCACCCCAGCAGAAGCAGGCTGGGACGGTGGGGCGACTAGCGCCCCTCCCCCAAACCGGGGCAAGACGGGGACACCATGGTTCCCAAACCCGAGGGGGCTATCTCGAAACCGGATATGGCCCAGGGTCAGTCGGGGTGCGAGGGATATGCTCTATGGGCAACCTTACACCCCGGCCCGCGAACCAGCGGGGGGTTATCCGAGGGGATTTCCATACGAAAAAAAAAATGGCTCCAACTCCCCATAACGACAGTCATAGATGTTTGTAAGGCAACCGGGACCACCGGCTTACCGTGCTCTCCGAGGCACGGAGGGATCTCCATGTGTCAGAAGACTGGTCACCCATCCTAAGACTACCTTGGCTAGTGTTACTTAACTTTGCAATATGTTAATCTACTTGCTGAACACTTGCGGACCACGAGCCCATATACATACATATACTCTCGCCTTATTCCCTCCGGGGTAGGCAGATCCAACGGACCGCTTTACATTACTGTCATAATTTATTGCAAATGTTCTGATGTTCAAATAAGTATATTCTGAAAATATTATATTACATTAATTGATGATTGAGACGAGGTCTTTTTTAAACAAAGGAAATTTGCGCGTAGTATTTCTTTAGTCTCCCAAAAATATTTCTGCAGAAGATATTTTCTCTTCGATAGAAATATGTTTGGTCCAAACTCTATCACCACACACGTAATATGGTACAAAATGAGATAAAACAAAATTTTAAATTTGGAGATTTTAGTTTAGTTTAGTGAAAATGTACAACAAAATTGACACCATTGTTATAAATATCCGGAGATAAAGTGAAATATACGTTATCGACTTACAAACTGGGTACCGTATATGATAAACAAAGGTTGATCTTAATAAATCTAAAATGTTCGTGTCTGAGCGGTATTAGAAAAAAGTATTAGAAAAAAACTGTGGAATATTAATCATCATCCATCACAGTAAGACTTTATTTAGCACAAATATTTAACGAACTTTATAATACTGGTCGAGGATTAGTTATTTTGTGGGTGTAAAAATTATGAATATTTAGTGATGCAAAAATATGACAAATTCTTTTTGAATTCCACTATTTTGAGCTGGAATTTGGAATTTGGATTAGGAGTGTAATATATGTTTCAGTGCTACCATCTATACTATCATAAAATTGTAATATTGCGGTCTGTACATTGGAAATATTTGAAAAAATACTCGTGGGTTATGTTAACTGAACGATTCTGAACAAAATAAATTTATTTTATAATCTTGTCTGTTTGTTCGCGATGACTTTTTCTATTAGAAAGGTTTTAGTCAAACTTAAAATTCACTGCATTTTTGATTGCATTTGGTTAAGTCGAATCGGGGATATCAACTTGAATGAAAGGTCTACATTATGTTTATTTCTATTTTTATATTTTTATAATATATCTCAAAAGATTGAACTTCTTTCTAATTTATAATGCCTCTAGAACTTTTAATCCAAATCCATGGTTAAAATAGTGAAATTCAATAAAATAGTCACTATATCAATATGAAAACAAAATTCTTCGCGCGACTGTCTGTCTGTCCGCGATTAACTCAAAAACTTCTGCACCTACTTTCATACCGTTTTCACCAATGAATAGAGTGGTTCTCGAGGAAGATTTTAGTATATAATTTGTCAAGTTTATGTATATATAGGCTAAAATATAAGGGTATTTATTGGAGGTGTCGGAAAAAAGATTAGACGTCTGGGAGCTTTCAACAAAAACGCTGCCCTATATGCCTATAACACAATGTTGTATGGTGGAATTATGTATGTTATATAGGTTGCGGTGGTGGAATAGGGTCCCATAGGTAGCGGGAACGGGATCATAATTCCACGAGGGTGAAGCCACGGGCAACAGCTAGTTGTATATATATCTACACCATAGAACTATTCTCATATCATGGTATGAAAACTGTCATGACATCTTCAGGTCACCTCAGTGTTTAACCTCTCGGTTTATCTTTGCATGCATGAAGAATCACGGGTTTCATTCTTTCAACAAGGCCTTTTTTTTACGGGCGGAAATCCCTTCGGATACCCCATAACCGCCGCCTCCGCCGGCCAGCGGGGGCGGTTATGTCGTGAATCGACTAACACCGCACGGTGTGTCCTGCCCAAGTGTCCATTGCCAGGGGTACCTAGTAGCAGACTAGTAAATACCCTTTAGATACTTTATGTTTAAATTGTACTTCAAGTGTCTAGTCCAGATTAAGACCCAGACAACGATGAATATGCTCAGAATTTAACTGAAACATTCTTATACTTCTCATACTTCACAAAGACTGAGTTGAGAAATAAATACGGCTACCTTTAGATACGTGTTTGAACAATGTCGACCTTGATACTATTTCTAACATAAAGCGTAAAATTGGTCTACGCAATTCAATTAAAATTCAAATTGAAATACCAAAATTCATTTTGATTATAAAATAACGTTTATTAAGCGTAGCGAGCCGAAGGCGAGCGAAGCGTCTTTCTCCACAAATCGGGTTTTCGCGTGAAACCATACTCCTCCTAGACGGCTCGACCGATCTTGACCAAACTTGGCACGGTTATCAAGCTCAGTTTGCTGAGTGTCTCTATGGGTCGAAAGTTGATGTCCGACGTACCATCGAGGAATAATCACGGAAAAACCAAATCAATGGAAAAAGTCGACCGGTCACGTTGACCTATTGTTGAATAGGCAAATCTCGCTACGCTTAAGTTTGGGTTGATTGCGAAGCTGGTAACCGTCCTAGTTATCAACGTTATGTAAAGTCTGTGATAAAATAATCAGCCAATGAGAATCCAGTTCAATTGTCAATGTTTTCTTCAACTACGCAGCGCTTTCTAGACCCGAACTTCTATTTTTAACTAAGCATAACGGTAATGTTATTAATAGTTTTATATATATACCTATTAGTACGATTCTATAAATAATAACGCGAAGGAATAATACTGTCAATTTATTTATTATTCAATTGTTGAGTTAAAGCCTACCATTATTTTAGTATTCACTAGAGTGAACGACGAACAGTTAATTTAACCAATAATATTTTGGTTCTTCCGTCACTACCCACTTACTTACTCGCTTGTCCTGGCCTTGCCTTAAAACGTCCTCAATCTGATTAACATACGTACGCCTAGGGTGACCTTTACCGGGTATATTATAAGCTAGTAAAACTATGAGTATCTGTGCTCAGCATTTCTCATCTGCGATCCCGCGATTTATTTAAGGGGACAATCGTATGTGCTAATCCAGTATATAAGTTACCTAGATTCCGAATGTCACTCGAATCCATAAGATGGTTACAGCGCGTGCAACCACGGAGCGTGAAGAAATACCAATCACACACACTCACTTGGTCGCAAACTTTCGTAATAATCTACTAGCATTAGAATACTAGCAGAACATATTACATATTTTGTGAGTGGTAGAGTCAAGCAACAGTCATTTTGGCCGTTGCATGAATGGGCCGACTCGACCGGGGAAGCACCACCCTCTCACAGAATATCGACGCCAAGTAACAGTATTTGAACTGTTGCGTTCCGTTTGGTGAGTGAGAGTGCCGGAGCCCAAACTCCTTTCCCATCCCCTCCCAAACTCCTTTCCCATCCCCTCCCAAACTCCTTTCCAATCCCCTCCCAAACTCCTTTCCCATCCCCTTTCCTTTACAGGGTCGGCAGCGCGAGTGTGACGCCACTGGTGTTGCACACGTCCATAGGCCGCGGTAACCGCTTCCCATCAGGTGGGCCTTGCGCTTGTCTGCCAACTTAGTGGTATAAAAAAAAACATATGTTATTTAAAGCTATAATGCGTGAGCAGGGCCACAGGCTGGGACCCCGAAAAATTGAGGCCCAGCGGTCCCAGCTCCACCAGGAACTCATGAAGACATGGAGTGAGAGACTTGAGCAACCGAGGTGTGGAGAAGCCACCATTGTGGCGGTGAGGGGCACCACTGCGGTGACCTCTCCTACCGGATGTCACAGATGATTACCGAACACGGGTGCTTCGGTAAGTATCTGTGGCGCATCCACCGGAAGACAACGCCGCAGTGCCAGCACTGCGAGTATCTCGGCGAAGACACGGTGCACCACACATTGGTAGAGTGCCCAGCGTGGGCGAGTCAACGCCGGGATATCGTTGCGGACCTGGGCGTGGACGTTCTCTCACTGGAGATCATGGTGAGAGCCGTGGTCTCCGAAGGGAGCAAGTGGCACACCGCCGGCGCCGCCTCTTTTTGCGAGCAGGTAATGCATGCTAAAGAGACGCCGGAGAGGTACCGGGAGAGAACCTTGTCTTCCGAGTTCCGCAGTCTGTGGCGAGGACGCCGCAGACTTGTTGACACCCGGGACTACCGACCTCCATGATCGGGCCTGAGGACGGTAGTTGGCCGGCTAGCCGTCCTTACAGAAGCAGGCCAAGACGGAGGCGTGTCAGGCCAACTCACCGATCAAACCCGACCGCCGAAGTCCACCGACCACCCTCGGGTTATCCTTTCGAGGGCGTACCCGGGGTACCCGGCAATGGGCGCTTGGGAAGGACATCGTGTGGATTTAGTCGGTTTGATTCCAACATACCCATCTTATTGCTGGTACCGTTAGGGTGAAGCCGGTGAAAAAAAACTATAATGCGTGTCATATTCATTTTTCATTTCATATTTGATGTGGATTTATTAAAGTAAGACAGACATGCGGATCGTAGACACGATCGCATACACGACTTTTTTTTTAGCCTGTGGAAGCCCCCTCGGGCTTCACCCCATCGGTGCAGACGATGGGGTGGGCGTGACGGAATCGGACCGACTAAATCCACACGGTGTCCTCCCCAAGTGTCCATTGCCGGGCACCCCGGGTAAACCTTCGAAAGGATAACCATAGGGTTACCGGCGGCCTTTGGCCGCCACCGCGGCCTCGCCTGATGAGGTCGGGTTTTATCCCGCATCGGTGAGTTGGCAGGCGTGTGTAGGACACATACGACACGCCTCCACCACGGCCTGCTTCTGTAAGGACGGCGAGTCGGCCAACTGCCGTCCTCAGGCCCCGATCATGGAGGTCGCATACACGACTTAACATAAATATTGTTGAATAATGATTATAGAGTAATTATGAAACGATTTTTTTTTATTATATTGCTTTTTAAGAATACAAAAATAAACTTTAACAAGCAAACTTTTTCCTTTATGTAAAAGTTAATGATTGAGTTAACTTTTATGAATATTATCCAGGGTAATGAGGTAACCAGACATTTAGTAAAATATCTATTTGATATTTTTTGAGTTGTTATTTGAGTTTTGTCTTTAATCATTTTTGTAGAAACTTCATTCTAAGGCTTTTATTTGGGTTCTATTTTTAATTATATCGAAATAATCTTTCATGAACTAAACATCCAGCAGTTAATTCCGGTGGTAAATCAATTAAAATAAATAATGATTTTAACGCAACAAGTATAAAGTTTTAAAAACTGTAACCAGACTACGGTAAGGTTAAAATACGAGGAAAGCCATAGTACTGAAAATATAAAAAAAATTGAACGTTTTTTTTGACCGGTTTAATTTTTTTATTTTTTATTACCGTTATTCTGGTTTCATCGTGTTAGTACAGCTAGAAGAAACGATAATTTTATGAATAAATGCATCACTTTACCTCAAAAAATTAATGCCGAATTAAATATCGGTAAGATGTCGCCGGTCATTTAGCTATACTACTATAGTTATATAGGGTTCCGGGTGTTAACCCGGTATACCTACAGCTCCATGTTATAACAATTTTATGCATCTCAACAAATAAACCAGAATTATATACTGCCGTAGTTAGTTTACAGGCCACAAAGAGTAGTTTGCCTTATTTTCTGCTCTAGATAGGCGTCTACACAATAAATAAGCATTAGCTTGGCTAACACCGTCACAACCACCACTTTTTATTAGGACTTGGTTGCAAATGCTTTTAAGTTATAATGTTCCAGATATTTTTTTTTTAATAAATATATTTAGCATTATTTATTGAATGCATTTTGTTTGAGTACATATCGTATCAAAATTAGCTTAAAGTCAACTGTATAGTTGAGTTGACTATACTTCCAATTACATACATACAAACATATATACAAATTACGTACATACTATATTGTAAGAATATTAGGCAATTCAGATCAATCAGAATCTACATAAAAAGTTTAGGAATATTCTATAATATATGAACTACAATTTTATTTCTTCACATTTTTGAGTACTTGTTGAACTCATCTAAACTACCTGTGTAGATGAGTTCAGCAATGTACGGATTCTTCATGAAATATCTGTATTTTTAGATAGAGGTTGTTGTCATTTATGTTCAAACATTGAAATATATATAACTGCGAATCATCTGCTGTGGAACCGAGGCATAATGACACTGCACAGTCCCAACTGTGTATGCGTTGACAGTGTTATATGTATTAAACGAATATATAGCTCATGAGCGATATGGGCAGTCCGTAGCTCCTACCTAAGCCGATGCTGACAGAAAACTGGACTAATTCCTTGCCATCAGATATGTTGAAGCGTTTGCAATTTCATATTTTAACGGTAAAAATATCTGGATGGCTTTGCTCATTTTCTTTCTTCGACGTTTTTTAAAAATATATCCAGTTAGATCAATTAGCCTACAAAACCCACTTTTTTTCGTCACACATTTCCAGACCATCGCCCCGGCCTGCTTCTGCTAGGATGACGGGTGGCTCCACCTTTCACCACCAGGCATGCGCTCATGGAAAACCGAGGTCGTCCAGTGACCTCCGATACTTTAGTCGCCTCCGCGCCTCGCAGGCTCTGCGGATCAGCAGAGACCCGAGTCTCTCTCGGATCACCTTCGCCGCTATCTTCTCGAGTAATATTTACTCGCCCCACGCGCTCGCACTCCGCATCGTCGTCGTGGGCAAGACACCGAGTGAGAGGACTGCCACTCTGAGGGCTTCCACGAGGGTCAGCCTTGGCACCTCCCACGCCAGGCATTCCGCCAGCGTGTCCAGCCCCGAGTCCTGGCTTGCACGGCAGTAATGGTATCCAAGCATTGGCTCCTTTCTGATCTGACACAGATGGTCCCCAAAGCACCCCTTCCCAGTAATCATCTGCGTTAGCCGGAACTAGAGGCTCTCGTGTAGCCTCTCTAGCCTGTCCTTCACGATGGGCCTTAACGTCGCTACGAAACTATATACTAAACTATAAACTATATACTACGAAACTATATACTGTATACTAAATTTCATGAAAATCGTTGGAAAAGTTTATGTATTTACTAAAAACTTTATTTTTCAGAAGAGTGCATTTTGCTAACCATGGTCCGATGCGAAACTAAAGTGTATCAGATGACAAAGGATTATGATTATACGTATCGATGTTCTACAAATGCGTGTCAAAGCTCTAGATTTGATATTTTTTTAAATTCATCAAAACTTGGTTTAAATTTCATGGACAGAATCTAGCATCATTAGGAAACTTGGTAAAATGTGTGTAGAGGAAAACTTGACGATACATTTTGGAAGAACCAAAGGTTATATTTTTTAGGGTATAAAGTTACAAGTATCTAACTATGTACGTATGTATCCCGCTTTCTTATTATGTACATAATACGAAAGCTTGATTGCATAGAGTGCAGTTTAATCACGGTAAAGATCTGAGTCATCTCCGTTTTGCGGACGATGTGGTAGTACTGTCAGTATCCAGCACACAACTTCAGCTTTTTTTTAGCGTTGCGAAGCCCCCACAGGCTTCACCCCATCGGTGCCGACGATGGGGTGGGCGTGTGGGAATCGTACCGACTAAAACCCTCCCCAAGTGTCCATTGCCGGGCACCCCGGGTAAGCCCTCGAAAGGATAACCCGAGGGTTACCGGCGGACTTTGGCCGCCACCGCGGCCTTACCTGGTGGGGTCGGGGTTTATCACGCGTTGGTGAGTTGGCCGGCATGTGTAGGACACATACGACACGCTTCCGCCACGGCCTGCTTCTGTAAGGACGGCGAATCGGCCAACTGCCATCCTCAGGCCCCGATCATGGAGGTCGGTAGTCCCGGGCCATGACGAGTCGGAACTCGAGGGGCAGGGTTCTCTCCTGCTCCCTCTCCGCTGTCTCTTTTGCGCGCATTACCTGCTCGTAGAAAGAGGCAGCGACGTGCCACTTGCTCCCGTCGGAGTCCACACAACTTCAGCTTATGATACATTCGCTTAATCAATCCAGTAAAACGGTAGGTTTAGAAATGAAACTCTTGAAGGTAATGGAAATGACAAACGGCACAGAGAGAATAATTTCATTCGACAACGAAATTATCAAATATACTAAATAAGTACGTATACCGAGGAAAGTGAATAAGTTTAAAAAAAAGAAACAATTATATATAAATAGAAAGACGAATACAACTAACTTGGAATCAATATTGGAGGCTGAGAGAACTATTTGAAAGTAATATAACATTAAGAATTTAAAGAAAAATGATTTACCGTACCTTTTTTTCTTTTTTTTTATCGTGCGGAAATCCCTTCGGATACCCCCCGCCGGCCAGCGGGGGCGGTTATGTCGGGCTTGCACCGACTAAAACCGCACGCCGTCTCGGGTCTTCAGACACCGGGGTGTAAGGTTACCCATAGAGCATATCCCTCGCACCCCGGCTGACCCTGGGCCATCTCACCACTAACAGCATCGCTCATCCTGTCTCCTCTGAAAGCAGAGGAGTACGGAGAGCGATGTGTTCCCGCCACGTTGGGTATTGGCCGACGATCAATGCCAACCCTATGAAGGGGTGAAGGGGAAGCCATTGACCGCCGCCCAGGGTGTACCGGCCGCTCCGATTCCGTTCCCCCCGGACTACAGCGGGATCGGAATCGGAGCGACACTCTAGGAGGTTACCCAACACACACCCCTGATTTACCGTACCTATTGTATGGCTGTTAGACTTGCAAGTACACCTCAGAAATAGCCTTGCCAACGAGGAATAGATCGAAGTATACTCAATATAAGACAAAATACAGAAAATACGGCACTCATAAATAAGACGCATAACAAACGCCACTGACGTTCTATATTACTCCCAGAGACTAAAATGGAAATGGTCGGGACATGTGGCGCGACTACAAGACGAGAGGTGAGTAGAGTAATATTGAGAGTTCTAACTCACTTCGTTCGTCGAATTCTCAATATTACAGGTGGTGGTGCAATATAGTTAATATTACATAACCCAAGTATAACAACCTACATAGCACGTATGAAACGATCCCACGATTTGGCCTGTCGGTAAGCCTTTGTCGTCACATAACTCCCAGTGAGGTCTTGTTACGCGCGTCGCTGCGGCGCCGCGCGCCGGTCGAGCTTCGGAGAGTGCAATATGATATACAAGAACATTTCTCATATCTAAATGCACCTGTTACTGAAATCTACTTCCGGTCGAGCTTCGGAGAGTGCAATATGATATACAATAACATTTCTCATACCTAAATGCACCTGTTACTGAAATCTACTTCCGGTCGAGCTTCGGAGAGTGCAATATGATATACAATAACATTTCTCATACCTAAATGCACCTGTTACTGAAATCTACTTCCGGTCGAGCTTCGGAGAGTGCAATATGATATACAATAACATTTCTCATACCTAAATGCACCTGTTACTGAAATCTACTTCCGGTCGCGCTTCGGAGAGTGCAATATGATATACAATAACATTTCTCATACCTAAATGCACCTGTTACTGAAATCTACTTCAGACAAAATACAGAAAATACGGCACCCAAAAATAAGATGCATAACAAACGCCACTGACGTTCTATATCACTCCCAGAGACTAAAATGGAAATGGTCGGGACATGTGACACGACTACAAGACGAGAGGCGAGTAGAGTAGTTTTGAGAGTTCTAACTCATTTCGTACGTCGAACTCTCAATATTACAGGTGAACAATGCATTCATCGCAAACCACTTCTTGCAAGGGTTTGCTCGTTTGCCTGTTATATAAAGTAATCACAATAATGACATCATTCAATTCATATCTCATGAAGTTAACAGTCAACTTACTCAGTGCTTGTTTAATTTGAACTCTTTTCAAAGCATTTTCAAGAAAGCGAAATTAACGTGACAATGAAAATTGGAGATGGAGTGCTGATAATAATAGTGGAAAAGCGATTATGTGGACTTCATATTGTAAAAAATATAAAACAGGAGCAGTTTAACGCTTGTCATAACAAAAACGATAGATTTCCTATAATCCGTTATGAAGGGCTAGAGTTGTGGGCTCGAATAATTAGAATCGATAATAATTTGATAGATTTAACAGAAGAAATTTAAGTTATCACTATTCAATTATGAAATAAAAAAGTATAGGTTATACAAAACAATGTAGAAATCCATTAAGATTGATTTCACGTCATTAAAAGTTTTAACGGAATTCGATTGCAAAAAATTGATTTGGGGTTCATCGACTTGATATTATAATAGTTAGTGTATCTTATGAATATTTCATTGTTCAACTAACCGATGACCCCTATCAACTCATAACAAGATACATCTTGAAATTTGTAAAACAGTCATGTTCATTGCAATTACATGAAATCTGTGCAAACGCCGTAAGAACGATTTCTCGTCATGGAAAGCTTTTGTATAATTTCAGGACCTTCTAATTGTGGTAAAACGAATTTAATGTATACGTCGCAGAGGAAGACCGCTCACGAAATGGACAGATGATATGATCAAGACGGCAGGCTCTCTTGGATACAAGTCGCCTAAGATAGAGAAATGTGGAATTCTTTGGAAGTGGCCTTCACCCGCAGACCAAATAGTTGTCTAACATGATAAATAAAAACTACTTTGTATATATTTAAGTACAACTTCCACAATAAGATTTATAAATTTACCTAATTAAGCATAAGATATACAAAAACAATGCAAGCATGATTATAACTACTTTGCAAGAAATAGTAGTCTTTATACCTTTTTTTTATGATAAAATTTATTTTCCTTCTCTACCTTTCATTTTATATAACGCTTTCAATAAGATTAAAAAAAAAATTCCTTATCAAGAACGCTGTCAGTTTAGGAAAAGTAAGCAACAATATACTGAGTGCATCTCAGTGGTCGTTAGAAATTTATGACCCATGGAAGCGGCTCACAAGAGATGTAATTAATCACCGATTGTGAACCGAGTGTCATTCTGGTAATTTATTTACTTACGAGGTCGATTAGATGGTCTCAAATTGCCGGTATTTGCGTTTAGACAGCCACATCATCCTTAAAAAAAGATACGGTAGGAGAAAAAGGTCAGTACGGACAGTCTGGTTCGGTTGGGAACCATTGAGTTTAACTTTCGGACAAGTTCACTTAGGATATATTGAAGGAGCCGTAAAATTTTATGTGTCAATAATATAATCGATCAATAACGTAATGTATGACACAAGCAAGACCTACGATGGTTCTTACGATAAACTGCCTTATAGCAAAGGGGAGATGCTGATAAAAGTATAAAACTATATATTCAGTTTGCCAGTTTTTTTGTTTCCCGGGGAAGTCGATTCAAATGAACACTTTTTTAACCACCGGAGTAAGAACGTTGGGGTTTTATAACGTGTGTGTGTGTGTGTGTGTCTGTCTGTGGCATCGTAGCTCCCAAACGGATGAACGCTTTTTGTTCGAAGGCTAATATGATCGAGATTGTTCACCACGGATGGATGAATGGAACCACGGTGTCACAGGGTCAGTCGGCGTGCGAGGGAAATGCCTTATGGGCTACCTTACATCCTTGTTTCAAAGGTTCTGACGCTTCCTAAGCCTACTACTTTTTATATGTATGTTTATAGATATATAGATTTTGAAGACAACTTTCTTGAGTTGATTTTTTTAACCTTGACAACAACAGAGACGAGAATATATTATATTAAACACTAGCTAATGATATTCTTCTTAGGCGCAGTGGTCATAAAGGCTCTGAACTTATTTCGGTGTTTTTATAACCAGTATGTTTTTTACAATATTATTAGGGAATGCACGATCATTTTTTTAGCAAAATTTCTTTTTGAAATTTAATAGATATAGTTTCATTTACGTACAGTGATTTCACCGAGATCTTGAAGCTAGTTTGGGATATGTGATTTGTAGAAACATACATTACAATTCAATACCGTATTCCGGTATACGTTGAAAATGAGTAATAAAATATTGATACTTTGTGCGTACTTGAAGGTGGGCGAGACCGAGTATTAAAAAATACATTCAAAATAAAAAAGCTTAATCATAAAATTTGTAGTTATTTATTAGTTTCAATCACTCCCTAAGTTAATGGGCCTGGTGTCTACAAGGTCGACTGTGAGCGACTACAAGGTCCACTAAGTCCACTAAGAACAGTGTCTTATGATTCTTTTTTGTTTCTTTTCTGAGTTGTTTATAAAAATATTGTGCAGGTGACCTAATTTCAAAGTCCAAAGCTATTTATTAATCTGATTATATCTAGTATATAATTGCGGAGTATTTATCACCTATTTATTTTCATTTACGTTCTAACTACGCTTGTTTAAATAATTCACACAAAACTGTGAAAGACTTAGAATAAGGAATGTGATGAAATTAGTGAAATTGTACTAGCGGTTATTCGAATTGAGTCCTTAAACAATTATATCCAAGCTTATCTTATTTATTCAGGATAAATATAAAGGCTCTTGTATCTAAAAATACAAAGTAACGTTTATAATAAAATGTTAAACCGGTGATAGATATCTTAATTCTTTGACAACACTTCTTTATTCTATAACAGAATTGTTGGTTTTAATGAATCACCACAAAAGACATAACAAAACATGTGACTGTTAAATTATAAAGAAAAGAATGTAAATTAAAACGAATTATGTAGTGGAAATTCAGCTATATTTTCTGAAAGGAATCTTAGTACAGCCAAAAAATGCGAGTAATTTTCATCTAATGGTAACTGGAAGGTTTACACGCTTTTTTTTACGTGCGGAAATCCCTTCGGATACCCTTTTTTTTTCGTGCGGAAATCCCTTCGGATACCCCCCCCGCCGGCCAGCGGGGGCGGTTATGTCGGGCTTGAACCGACTAAAACCGCACGCCGTCTCGGGTCTGCAGACGCCGGGGTGTAAGGTTGCCCATATTAACTATTAACTGTGGAAGCTTGTAATTGGCGTTTACTAACCTTTTTTTTTTTTTTTTATCGTGCGGAAATCCCTTCGGATACCCCCCCGCCGGCCAGCGGGGGCGGTTATGTCGGGCTTGCACCGACTAAAACCGCACGCCGTCTCGGGTCTTCAGACGCCGGGGTGTAAGGTTACCCATAGAGCACATCCCTCGCACCCCGGCTGACCCTGGGCCATCCCACCACCAACAGCATCGCTCATCCCGTCCCCTCCGAAAGCAGAGGAGTACGGAGAGCGATGTGTTCCCGCCACGTTGGGTATTGGCCGACGATCAATGCCAACCCTATGAAGGGGTGAAGGGGAAGCCATTGACCGACGCCCAGGGTGTACCGGCCGCTCCGATTCCGTTCCCCCCGGACTGCAGCGGGATCGGAATCGGAGCGACACTCGAGGAGGTTACCCAACACACACCCCCGGCGTTTACTAACCTAAATGTTGTGTTTAAGTGAATGTAGCTGTAAGCTCCCCAAATAAAATAAAATAAAATAAAAAATAAAAATAGAGCATATCCCTCGCACCCCGACTGACCCTGGGCCATCTCCGGTTTCGAGATGGCCCCCTCGGGTTTGGGAACCACGGTGTCCCCGTCTTGCCCCGGTTTGGGGGAGGGGCGCTAGTCGCCCCACCGTCCCGGCCTGCTTCTGCTGGGGTGACAGGCGGCCTCACCTGCCACCCCTAGGCTGCGCTCATGGAGGACGGAGGTCCTTGAGCGACCTCCGGCGCCTGAGTCACCTGCGGCGAGCATGTTGCGGGCTCGGCGGGCCGGGAGAGTTCTGAAGCTCTCCCGGGCTCGCTCCGCCATCTCCTTCGCGAGCATCACATGCTCGCAGAAGGAGGTGGCGGCGGCCCACGCGCTCGCGCTCCGCACCATTGCCGCAATCATGCTGCCGAGGGAGAGGACTCCCACCCCGATGGCTGCCACGAGGTCACGCCTCGGCGCCTCCCACGCCGGGCAGTCCGGCAGCGTGTGCAGCCCTGAGTCCTCACTCGCGTCACAGTGATGACACTCAGGCGTTGGCTCCTTCCTGATCCGATGCAGGTGGTCCCCGAAGCACCCCTTCCCGGAGATCACCTGCGTCAGTCGGAACGAGAGGCTTCCGTGTCGCTTCTCTAGCCAATCCTCCATGATGGGCCTTACCGCCGCTATTGCGGCGTGCCCTTCCTTCGGATACCCCCCCACCGGCCAGCGGGGGTGGTTATGTCGTTAACTTATCTGTTTGAATATTGAGTATTATTTTCTTGGTTACAAGACAATATTTGAAATTTAATTTTATCAGGGGATTGGAGGAGCCATACAGAGTATCGCAACACTTATTCAGAGTTGTTGTTTTCTAGTGAATAGCGTTGCCAGGGTTCCTTACGAAGTGTGGTTCTGTAGGCAACGCATGAATGACACCTCTGATATTATAAGCATTTTTCGGCAGCTTAGTAAAAATAATTAAAATAAATGTAATAAGAAAGAAAGATGTAAAACTATAAATAATATTGAGCAGCTTCGAGTCAAAATTTGATTACAGTAGCCTAATTGAGGAATTACTGTATACGAATTTAGACGATATAAATCATATTCTTCTTGAATTTTGCTTGTTACGTTTACGAAGTAAGATTTTTGTTCTATTAGTTTAATTGAAGTATTAAGAGAAAATTAAATCAATACTTATCTACATTCGCTATGTTCAACGTGAATAATTTTGAAAACATTTGATATCTGCAAGACTCAGATGTTCCAAGGTTTACAGTTCTTCAAGTCAATAGCAAACCCCTTTTACAGCGAGCGATATTATGTCATAGTGTAAAATATTCGTTAGTTCTTAGAGTACTTTTTAGGGATTTTCTTTAGAAAAGCCCTATTGCTATGGAGTTTTCGTCGACGTCGTCGTCGACGTCGTCGTCGTTGCCAATTTTCTGTCACGGTTTTGGGTATGAAGGAGAATATGAGCTATCGAGTTGCTGTTTTCGGTAATAGATTCGTGCTGGGGTGAACCATTGCAAGATAAAAAAATAATCGCAAAAAAAAAATCGCAAAATCGAAAATCCCTTGTATTCGGCTGAGCTCGTCTCAGGAATTCAACTTGTTTATTTTAGATTATCTTGAGCAAGTGAGGGCATAGATAATGTTGAATAATAAATAGTTTATTTATTAGATCAAAACGGTTTTTGTATTATTTCGCAAATATTTTCG
This sequence comes from Cybosia mesomella, assembly GCA_946251805.1. Classification (NCBI taxonomy): domain Eukaryota; kingdom Metazoa; phylum Arthropoda; class Insecta; order Lepidoptera; family Erebidae; genus Cybosia; species Cybosia mesomella. Next base: position 12,460,204 of record OX276406.1, read on the forward strand.
ATTTCAATAATTTTTGGCTGTTTGAGGAATATAACCGAGCCTTTGGTAGGTTTATATTCCCATATAGGTACGGGTAGGCAAAACATGCAGATACAAGATGTTTTTGTTTTAAACTATGGTACAGTGAAGAAATAGTTCTGAACGTTGCATTCTAAGGTTTTGATGGTTCCGATGTGCTTTACTATGGCGAGTGTTCCGATAAGCTCTTCCAATTAATTCCAACCTCTCCTTTCCTATGCAGGACAAGACGTGCAAGGCTGAGATATAACCCTCACACGGTGTAAACAATTCCATCAAGAATTAAGCGGTTCAGCACCTCCTAACTTTGCCGCACCATCAAGATTTGGAATGCTTTACCAATACACGTTATTTCTTCTTCCTACAGTCCCGGGTCCTTTAAACGGGACATGAAAAAGCATCTGATGTGGACGTCAAGCTGAGGGCCACTATTACAACATTATCGGTGTTTGTAATTGTGATCCTCATACCTTAACTTTACCTGTAGCTTACCATTAGACGAGGTGAAGTCATATTGACGTGACCATTTTTTTTTCACATTTGTGGGTTAGTTTAAGTAACCTACATTAAGTACTCTTTATCATGAATGCCCTTTCTTCCCTTTTTCGCAACGCGGTAAAATGAACGAGAATATAAAATATACTGTCTGCTGCTACTTAGAACTACAAATGAGTTAAAGTATTATCATCCAGTCAACAACACAACAATATAGAGTGTTATCGTTCACGTTCATGCGCACAGCGCACCTGAGCCATCTTTATATTTAAGTTGTTCATGTTTCAGATGAAACATCGTTTCTTTTTAAACGTCAAAACTGAAAGTTCTTCATGAAAACTTGCAATAACGAGATATGACATACTTCGTTATTGTCTAATAATTTATTATTTGTGTTGAGTGAATGATTAAAAGTAATTATAACCAGTAGGTAAATAAAAACAGAGGCAAGTTCTCATTTATTTGATAAGTTCAATTAAACAATTTATTTTAACTATTGGTTATTTCGAGCCTCAAAATGTCCTAGAAAAAAATCAACGAATTTTTTGGTTACATACTGTAATGAATTTTTATTATTAGAATAAGTTTCATTTAGAAGCTTATATATATATACTCGTAATGCTCCAGTTATATTATTTTATAATGTCTTTTATAAGCTTTGGAACTGATTGTATTTAATGTTTGTGCTATCATAGTTACAAAGAATAATAATTTAGTTTTCCAAAATAAAAGTAGATATAAACCGGAAAAAGTGAACTTTCACCAAAAAAGTAGCATAATTTGGGCCTTTTAATTATCAGCTATCTGCCGGTGACAATCTCATCTAAATCGGTTCAACCATTTCGGAATTAACCAATACGAACAGACAGACAAAAGAAAAATAAGGTTTTTTTTGTTATACCTAAGTAACGTGTATAAATTCATTATGTAATCATTCACAGCTGTTTGACATTATAAACTGGCATACCGTCTGTATAAAAATATTTTATAATATTATAAATATCTATATAATCTGTATAAATAAATGTTTGATGTAATTCGGTGAAATTAGTTTTACATTAATTTGTAATATTTGTGTAAACATTCGACGATTTTTTTTCATGTACTCAAATTTCAATATATATTGTATCAATATCAATAATATATCGTATATCAATATAATTTGAATTTATATACAAGTCGGCAATTGACACATTCTAGAATTTATGATACTGGGATTATTAATTATGATCGTGTTTTTTTAATTTTGAAATCTTATAATTGCAGTAAGATTGGGAGTATAAAATGAATCATAAGACGGTATTGTCAAGATCTTTAGAGTTGTAAGGTACCATATTATGATCATGTCTGTAGTGTATGGTAGCTAGCGTTTTATAGTTATAAGTATATATGTTGTTTACGCCGATAGGCCTTACATGTGATTGGTTTGCTTTCTGTTTAGTTCGGAATAAAACGTTGTTCGAATCGGTTGCGTTTCTTTAGTACTTACCCTGCCTCCAGTATATTACAGTGGCGCAGTTGAGCAAATAAGTAGATAAGATTCGGGAGTGTTATACGGATATTAGTACTTTCTGTGTAGTGTTGTGAACATTTACAATGCCTGTAGGTCACATTCACGAATTCGAGCTAGTTTCCGGGTCGTGGAATACCTACATTGATAGGATTGAGCAGTATTTTACGGCTAACGCGGTAGAAGAAACTCGGAAAGTGCCGACGCTGATAGCATGTGTTGGTGATGCTACCTATGAACTTATGGCTGATTTATGTTCCCCGAAGAAACCCAAGGAATATAAATTCACAGAACTGGTAGAAATCGTGCGAAAACATCTACAACCTACGCCGTCTTTGCTGGCCGAAAGATACAAATTTAGAAAGAGGGTACAAGAAAAGGAGGAGAATGTGGCACAGTTTGTCGCGGCTTTGAAGCATTTGGGTCGAACCTGTGAGTTTAGGGATAAGCTGAAAGAGAACATCCGAGACCAACTTTTATGTGGATTATCTAGCGAAGTGATAAGACAACGGTTGTTTTGTGAGAACGACCCATCTTACGCTGAGGCGTATAAGTTGGCAATATCACTAGAGGCAGCAGCGAGAGACGCAGCAGCGGTCGAACAGCCGAACGGAGACAACACGGTGCAGGCACTGCGCGCGGGCCCGAGCGGCCGCGGCGGCGGGCAGCGGCGGCGGGCGGCCGGCGCGAGCGCGGGACCGCCACCGCGCACCGGGAACCAATGTTATTGCTGTGGCAGCAGCAATCATCTGAAGAGTGCATGCAAGTTTAAGGAGTACACTTGTAGGGTGTGCATGCAAGTTGGGCACCTGGCCCGGATGTGCCAGAACGGAAGGCAAGGCAGAGCAGACCGGCAGGTGTTGCAGCTGGAGTGAGACGGGGGCGCGGGTGCGGCGCGCGAGGGATGCGTGTGCAGCGGGCGCGACGTCGTCGGCGGCGAGGACGGCCCGGGCGGGCTGTACATGGTGCAGCTGCGCGGCAGCGAGCCCATCATCGCGGACGTCGAGGTGGCGGGCCGCAGTCTGCGCATGCATGTGGACACAGGTTCCCCAATTTCGTGTATCAGTGCGGGTATGTACAATCAATTATATAAGGAACATAAGCTACAGATAGACTCGCACGGTTACAAATTTAAAGGTTACGATGGACAAACAATAAACTGTTTGGGACATTTCCACGCGAGTGTGAGTTTTGGTAGTTTTACTAAAATGCTTAAACTATACGTGATTGAAAACGGTGCCGTACCCTTGCTAGGTCGTGTGTGGCTGAAGGAGCTACAGATGGACGTGATTGTAGTGAACGCATTACAGGCCTATAGTGAGCGTAAATCATGTGGTGAAAAGAGGTTTAATATAGATGAATTAGTGAATAAGTACCCTAGCGTATTTAGTGGTAAGTTAGGCTCGCTACGCGGGCAGGCGGCGACGCTGCGCGTGCGCGCGGGCGCGACGCCCGTGTTCCGGCGCGCGCGGCCGCTGCCGCTGGCGCTGCGCGCGCGCGTGGACGCCGAGCTGGAGCGCATGGAGGCGGCAGGTATCATTTCGCCGGTGCCATCCTCAGACTGGGCGTCTAGTTTAGTTGTAGTTTTAAAGAGTAGCGGGGCGTTGAGAATTTGTGGCGATTTTAAAAGTACCGTCAACCCAGTGTTGGAAGTAGATAAATATCCACTTCCCCGTACTGAAGTGCTCTTCAATAATTTAAATGGAGGTCAGAGATTTTCTAAAATTGATTTAAAATCTTTCGGAGGCATATCTGCAGGTGCGTTTAGATGCATCAAAAAAATACACGGTAGTGAACACTCACCGAGGGTTATACGTTTATAATCGGTTGATATACGGCTTAGCGTCGGCACCAAGTCTGTTTCAACGTATAATCGACCAGACCATGGCAGGGATACCCTACGTTTCAACATTCTTAGACGATATCTTGGTGACAGGACCTACGGAGGGGGAGCATCTTAAAAATCTAAACACGGTGTTCGGAAGATTTGAAAGGGCAGGTTTAACTGTGCGTAAAGAAAAATGCGTGTTTTTTGCTAAAGAAGTCAGTTATTTAGGGTTCGTTATATCAGAACATGGGGTTAGGACCGATGACAGCAAGGTTGAGGCTATGTTGAAAGCACCTTCACCCACCAATGTGTCAGAATTGAAGTCCTTTTTAGGCATGGTAACTTTTTATTCAAAGTTCGTTCGTAATTTTGCGAGCATTTTAAACCCTTTATATGATTTGCTTAAGAAAGATGCGCCCTGGAGTTGGATTGAGGCGCATGACACGGCGTTCAAACAAATCAAAGAGGCACTAAGTACTTGTCCCGTACTAATGCATTATGATGAAAAGTTACCGTTGATAGTAACGTGTGATGCGAGCGCGCGGGGTGTCGGGGCGGTGTTAACGGATCCGCTGGGCCATTTTATTGTCAGGGTATCAGTACGAGATCGAGTACATACGGTCAGCGGCTAATAACGCTGACGGGCTCTCTAGGTTACCTTATTCAGGCCAAACGGAGAAAGGGAATGAGGATGAGTCATTCATAAAATTTATAGAAGATAATTTTCCTATTAATGCAGAGGAAATTAAGGTAGAATCACAGAAAGACAAATGTATAGGTAGGGCTCTGGAGTATGTGCGGAGTGGGTGGCCTGCATCGGGGGCACAAGGTCTTACGGAGCCCGAGTTGGGGGCGCTGTGGCGGTGGCGGGAGCAGCTCACGGTGGAGGGCGGCTGTCTCATGGTGGGCTGTCGCGTACTCGTGCCGGCTGCGCTGCGCGCACGGGTGCTCGCGGAGATACACAATGTTTTTCCTTCTACAAAAAAGTTAGAATATATCTTCTAGCAAAACTAGTTCTACCTATAAAATTCGTTTTCTTAGGTATTTTTTCTTGCGGAAATCCCTTCGGATACCCCCCCGCAGGCCAGCGGGGGCGCAGCCGATACCTATAGTCTAATGAAAGACGTATGTTTTCTATAAGGCATGGAGATCAGGATTGAATATTTTTGTCTGTCAGCCAATTGTGGACCTGAAATTAGTTTGATTTCCTAAACCTCAATTCATTCAATTTACTATAATTACTGTTGTAATTTACACCATGATACAAGGACCAATGGGGAAAAAAATAAAATCTACACAGTTTTGAGTCTTTACTAGTGACTTTTACTAGTTGCTTAGAGCTTATGCGGAGTGGAATTGGCCCATGATGCGAGTGTCTATATGCCCCGGTAATACCTTATTATCATACTCTCTGTCCATTAGGCGTACAGTTTAGCAAAAAGAACGATTTAACGATTCCCTGTCAGTATAAAATAAGTGACACAATCCATAGAATATCACAATATTCGTCGCGCAACTCTGTATAGTTTTGTTTTTGTTAGCTCCAGTTCCTCACTGTGGCTTCTTAGATTAGTTGAAACCTTCAGTGTTTGGTATCTTAAGATTAAATTTTGCCACTTAATTTTTCAAGAGGAGGTAGTATGTATACACTAAATAAGAATAGGAATGGACTTGTCTTTAATTCCACAGAAGTCGTACTGGGTGCGTGAAATCTCCGGTCTCTATGAGCTCAGGCCTGGGGGCGAAGGACAGGAAGATCGTGTTACATGCGCGTTTTCAAAACAGAATAATATAAGTCTATGCGAGGAAGTATATGGTCTGTCAGAATAGCAGGTTTTCCTGACAGATCACCGCTTCTCGCGTTTCAGTCGCTTCGATTCCACTGACCGGCATAGGGAGGGGCGTTATGAAAGTCTGCGTGTAAGTTGTTGCTACCGGTACACTATTCCCACATATTCTTTTTTAAACCCCAAGTTAGATATCTCTATTTCATTTTAACGTAGGTTAACTGTGTATCAGTTTTATTTTTATTTTGTGTGTCATACTGTGCTTACTATCGTGTATCAATATTGTTCTACGTTTGTAGAATCGATCGATTTTTACATATTTGTTTACATAACAATAGGCTCGCACCTTGTTACGTAGGCACTGAAAACAGTCGGCAAAATGTGTTGATACATACACATAATGAGATTTGTATATTACTCACAATAATTGTAAAGCCACTTTTCCAATGGACTAAAGTCAGTCAGAAATTAATTAAGTTACTCGGTTACTCGTAGGTAGGTTTTTTAAAATAAAAAAGTGTCATTATAATAAAATAAACAATACATTTTACATTAACCACAAATAACATTAATATTATTGTTTTGTATGTTATATATTTACGTATGTTTTGTTGTTTTGTATTAGTGTTTTGTGTGTTAAAATATTTAGAATGCTACAGAAACAAAAATTATAGAAGAGTTAAAATAAATTTGGTAAAGTGAAAGTGCAAAGAAGAAGCTATTTCTACAATACCTAAAACTAATATACCTTAGTACCACAATCGTTAACATGATAAGTGCCGTACGTATTATAAGGCGTACGACTTCCAAGAACCGTGCATTATTCAGAATTTAAATGGAAAGAATTGACGTAGATCTCATCAAACTTTCAGTCAATATAAAGTTTAAAAATAGATTCTATAATCGTACATTACTTTGCATGAAGTAAATTTTAAATGTAAGTAAGAACTCGGTTGAATTGTATTATGTTGTATTATATTGTATTTGTAAACTGGAGCGTATTGGCGTAATGGGTATCACATTAGATCTGTTCAAGTACTACCTCAATAACCGAACCCAACGCATTAGGATAGACACATACCTCAGTGATGAACAATAAGTCACGTACGGAATACTGCAGGGAAGTATTCTTGGGCCTGCCCTCTTTCAAGTTTGTGTCAATGATCTCTGTCAATTGACCCTCCCTAGTAGTAAGATACAAGCTTATGCTGTTGACACTGCGATCATCATCCACGGACCTACTTGGATGGATGTAAAAGCAAAAGCGGAATCAGCACTGAGAGACGTCATCAATTGGCTGAATCACAATTTATTAAAATTGAATTAGAAAATTACAGTATACATGACTTTCGCATTACGACGCAGTGCAAAAACACACCACACATTAGCCTTAAGGGCTCTAAAAAAGCTAAGTTAAAAGAAAAAAAAATACACCATCCCATACCCTATCAAAGTCACTAGGTATGCGTTAAAGCGCCTGGGGGTGGCGGGTGAGCCTGGGGGTGGCGGGTGAGGCCACCTGTCACCCCAGCAGAAGCAGGCCGGGACGGTGGGGCGACTAGCGCCTGTCCCCCAAACCGGGGCAAGACGGGGACACCGTGGTTCCCAAACCCGAGGGGGCCATCTCGAAACCGGAGATGGCCCAGGGTCAGTCGGGGTGCGAGGGATATGCTCTATGGGCAACCTTACACCCCGGCGTCTGTAGACCCGAGACGGCGTGCGGTTTTAGTTGGTTCAAGCCCGACATAACCGCCCCCGCTGGCACGCGGGGGGGTTTGATAATATATATTGTTTTGAAAAAGGAATACGCATTTATTATGCAGTTATGATTATTAAATAAAATTACGAAAACCGACGAGGCCGTATGAGCTTGTTGCCTTTGCTTTTCCGACAAAAAAATATTAGTCTAGGACACAGATGTAGTTCAGTATAAATTTCGGTAAGTATTCCAAATTTAAATCACATTCTCCCCCTAGAGGATGAACGAAATTCAGTACAATTTTCTTTCCCTGTTTTTAACAGATTAAAAATGACTATTGTCATGTTCGCTTTTTGTGGCATAGAATGTCACTTTTTTGAGCAAATGGTACGAATAAAACAATTTTTAATGGATTCTATCGCGATTTATTTAATGTTATTTTATATTTTACATGGATCCCGACGTTTCGGTTGCTTTTCAGCAGCCATGGTCACGGGGAGACCAAAGATAGTTGTTGTCTTGTAGTTTGTTCAATACTTGCCATTGGTCTACGACAACGACAATATACCAAGCTGTAGAGTTAGTTATTTGGAGACTAAGGAATAAGAATCCGATTATAGTTGCCGATCCTCGGATTGTGCATAGTCAAAAACCTGTAGCGCCTGTTCAAGCACAATCCTAACAAAAATGTATTTCTGTTTCTTATCACCCGTGATGTAATCACGTGGGTCATAATGTGACACTTATGATGGTCAAATTTTACATTATATTTGATGCCTGACTACTAATTATATAATAGCGGCACATATATACATATAAATAAAACTACTTAGTAAAGACAAAAGTCTTTAAAAAAACATATAATTAGTTACACAAAACACATAAAACAGAATAAACATAAAGAATTCGTGGCACTCGCGGTTACTCATTAAATCTTTCTCATCAACATAGCTGTGAAACAAAATAAGTCACATGATATCTTGACAAATTTAAATTTTTGAGTATTTTACATTTCAGCATTAAGTTGAGTTATAAGAAACTTTTATAGATAGCAGTAAATTATTATTTTAATTAATAAGCGCTTACAAAACCAGACAACCAGAAAATATAGTATGTAATATATGCATTAAAAAATTAAATCGATTCAGTTAATCATCATCATTATACCATACAAAACGTGTACTTTGGAGCCCGGGGAGCCAAATTTCTTGTTTTGTCGTATATTGGCTTCAACGAGAGCGACTGTTCTCTGACCCTAGCTATGAAAGGATAGTCTGTGGCAGAGCCTCATTTGTCAATCAACAGGTGTATCGGATAACAGGTGAGGTTCGATTGGACTCCGAAGATCCAGTATCCATACTATCTATAACTACTATAACTATCTACATGTAGATAGTTATAGTAGTTCAGTGATGATTTGATCATGACTATGATCAAATCATCACTGCATACATAACTAACGTACTTGTCTATTGTCGTAAATTAGTACTGAGTGATGTGTTTATTATCCACTCACTTACTACAGAGATTCGCTCTTAAGAAAACGTTATAAGGGTATTACTTCCAGATGAGACTAAATGCCTATGGATTGATAAAATGGAAATACATTTCATTGACAGTTACTTTTATGAAACACAACTGAGACGGCTCAACCGGAGAACACCACCGCTAAATCGGGTAACATCCTCCTATTTAATACCAACTTTAAATAGCAGTCTTTGCATTTTATACCGTCGTTTCTTAGCTTTGTTCAAAGAATATACAACAAGTAAAACCACGTAGTGCAGCTACTCCACTATATTTCCCTAACTTTTGTGTTACTATGTAAAACTCTATTGTGTTGCTCAGAAACATGAATAAAATGAATGTCGTACAGGGTTGAACCGTTTATGTAAGCCAGCAAGTTTCACTTGAATATGGGTTTTCCCAAAAGGACAACATTCACTCTCCATACATTTCTGGGCTAATTTTGAAAGTGCCGGCCAATAAAAATAAACTTAATATTCTAATAGAGTATAACAAAATAAACATTTTTTATTATTAGACCGAAGCCCTAAGTCAACTCTGAGAGGTAATATTCAACAACAAAAGTTTGTGAAAAAAATCCTAATTATTGCAATATTCTGTCGTCAGAATGTAAAAAAGGTCTCAGTTACTAGTCTCAAGGAGTCGGCTGACCGGCGGCTGCGCCTGGCGTCACATGCTATCTCGCTCGCACTTACCGTGTAGTGCACGCCGCGCGGCGGGGGACGGTGGCGGGCGGCCGGGTACCGGCCTGCATTGTTTAGTTAATTTTTTAGTTCTCCATGCAACTTCTGTTACATCGGACGGCTATCTGCAGTGCTATTCTCTACGGTAGCTCGTCGACGAGCTCGTCGACGAGCTCGCAAAATGCTGCTTTTGATTTATATTTTATTTTAATTTTGATTTTAATTTATGATTTAGATTTAGATTTAGATTTAGATTTAGATTTAGATTTAGATTTAGATTTAGGTTTAGGTTTAGATTTAGATTTAGATTTAGATTTAGATTTAGATTCATCATCAATCTAATCTCAATCAAATCTAAATCTAAATCTAAATCTAAATCTAAATCTAAATCTAAATCTAAATCTAAATCTAAATCTAAATCTAAATCTAAATATAAATCTAAATCTAAATCTAAATCTAAATCTAAATCTAAATCTAAATCTAAATCTAAATCTAAATCTAAATCTAAATCTAAATCTAAATCTAAATCTAAATCTAAATCTAAATCTAAATCTAAATCTAAATCTAAATCTAAATCTAAATCTAAATCTAAATCTAAATCTAAATCTAAATCTAAATCTAAATCTAAATCTAAATCTAAATCTAAATCTAAATCTAAATCTACATCTAAATCTAAATCTAAATCTAAATAAATCTAAATTAAAATCAAAATTAAAATATAAATCAAAAGCAGCATTTTGCGAGCTCGTCGACGAGCTACCGTAGAGAATAGCACTGCTGTATCGTTTTAGTATTGTTATCGTGTTTTTGTTTTGTTATTATAATGTCACAAACGTTGTGTATACAATGTCGTCGACCATGTGAAGGTCGAAGGACATATACGTGGATATCACGAGAAGAGCAACATAGTGACATGGCGCAGATCGTTATTGAACAACTGATTGAGAGACAGGTAATCTACGCGCTAATCTCAGGATCTACTGGCTCGAATTGAAAAATTATTTTCGTGTTGAATAGCCTCATCAGTTCATCGACGAAGAGTATAGGCTATATATCATCGCGCTACTATTTTTATGGGAGCGGAGCACTGATCAAAATAGTCAACAAATCCGGTAGATTTCCATACATTTAAGACAATGAACAAATATCAGGCATAATAATGAAATAATTAAATGACGACGACCGGGGTTACGAAGCCGGGCAGTTAACTATACAGTAATAGGAATACTATGCTCGCCTCATAACTTTGCGTCAACGAAGCTGTCCTACAAGTCGATCGAAAGTGTTTAATCATATTCTTTTTTATTGTTTTCAGGAAGAACCGACAGATCATATTTGTCGACCATGTTGGCAAACAGTTGAAAGAGCTTATGCAAGACGAATTCGTGACGCAAATCAGGTTGTTGATGCTCCACTGCCGGATGAACCTGCTGCACAAGTAAGCCGTCTCCATCCAACATTAAAATTAACTGGATACCTTCGTACTCCAAACACAACTGCGAATTGTGTTTTTCAATATTGCCAGAATGTGACTCGCCTTAGGGTTCCGAATAATGTGGTAATTCGTCTCATCGTACGCTATAACCTCGTTGTACCAGAAAATGCTCGAGTATGTCAAGAACATTTGGAGGCAAACCTCTGGCATACACTTCCTATACAAGATAATCTCATAGAAGATTTTACGGCCTCGGAGATAGTAAATACTCTAACTATTATGCGAAATCATATTACAGCAGATATACTTGACTTTGAACAATATGAACTCATAAATGCTAACGAATTCCACACTTGGGTTGGAGTTACTCATGAACAGTTTTTGAATTTGCTTAACCAAACTTCCAGTCTAAATAATAACACACTTAAAAAAACTATACTGGCTGCAACGTTAGCAAAACTGCGTACAGGGGATTCCAATGCGAGGCTCGCTTCGATTTTTAGAACAAGCGAATCTCGATTTCGAAGATTACTGATTTTAGGTCGTGAAGCCCTATTGCGAGATTTTGTACCTACTCATTTAGGGTTTGATCATATGAATCGACAAGATGTGGCACAAAGAAACTTATTGATACCCGAAACGTTATTCGGAAATCCTGAAAGCTCTATCGAACAGAGAAATGCTATAGTCATTTGCGATGGTACATATATATATAACCAAAAAAGTTCGAATTACCTTTTTCAAAGACTCACGTACAGTCACCATAAGTACAGAAATCTGACAAAACCCTTTTTATTTGTGTGCTGTGATGGCCATATTATTGAGGTGTCTGGGCCACATGCTGCGACTACTTCTGATGCTCACATAATAAATTCAATTCTTGAGGACGAAGAAAGTATATTTCACTGGTTCTATAGACCAGGAGATGTCTTCATTTTGGATCGTGGCTTTAGAGATGCAGAGTTGAATTTACGGACACATGGATACTCGGTGCATATGCCTCAAACAAAGGATGCTAATGAACCACAATTAACTACGGTACAAGCTAACAAGTCCCGCCTTGTCACCCTATGCCGCTGAGTGGTAGAAGTTGTCAACGGACGATTTAAAAGGGATTTTAGACTACTAAGAACAGTCTATAGTAATCTCGCCCTACCTAATATGATGGACTATTTTAGGATTGCTGCAGCATTATTAAATGCATATCATCAGCTGATTGTGGACAATGTCCGAGCCCCAGCGTTCTTACAAATAGTGAGAGAAAGAATGAATATGCCAAATAGATTGGGCGATATAGTTACTTCATATAATTATAACCGAAGACGGGCACAGTTTGAGCGAATAGACACGCCGTCCGAAATTCCATTCCCTGTTTTAACGGAGGAAGACCTTATTTTATTCGCCGTCGGTATTTACCAAATAAAACAGGCACGAAGCTACTATGCAGAACACATCCAGGGCACTGGTAGATTTGCTATTGAACTCGGGGGAGAAATACCTGCTGAACATATGCGGGAGGTTGAAGAGAGGGAATTCTTCCTACTTCGAGGCCGAATTCAGTCTCGGCATGTTCGTTTACGAACATATAATGTTTACATAGGAATTGATACAGCTCTCACGGGCAGGCAAGCCATAGCACACTATTATTGCACCTGCCTTAATGGCAGAAGAACTGTCGGTTGCTGCTCCCATGTGATGTGCATTGTGTGGTACATGGGGTATGCAAGGCACCTGCCTGTGATAAGCATTCCTGCTGAAGGTTTAGACGACATATTTGTGAGAGCTGGCGAACTATAAAAAATAAATATTTAATATTTTAATAGTTAGTGTTTTTATTTTGTTTTCCTTTTTCTCCCTTGTTTTTTTGTGGCCTCCATACGAGACCGTAAAACCTAATTAGATTACCATAACTGTAGCAATAGTAGTTACCATATAATAGCTTAGACAAAACAAGGTTGTTTTACGTGTACGCTAGTCACCTAGCGTACACGTAAAACAGTCTGTATTCAGTGTAAAGTGTGAACTTTAACCCTAAATAAAATCTCAAGGAATCGATTTAGAACTTTGGTGTAGTAATAAAAAATGCTTACAATATTGTGTTCTATCAAAATCAAGGACTTTTTTTTAGTGGCCGGCAAAATAAAAATTAGCCCAATCGAATGATGTCCTTTATTTATCCAGCCAACAAGGATAAAAGATAAATGTGAAGGTAGTTCTTTAGAACAGGATTTAACAGACTTTTAGAGTCCGATTTATGAACACTTTTAACCAAATAGAAATATACTTGATAGGTGTTATTGATAATCTCTAAAGTAAATAGTCTCTCTTCATAAACTCGTTACAAGTGGCAGTACTAAGAAAAAAAAAGTCGGTCGGATTTTAGATGCTGGAGTTGTACCACAATATTAATTTCTCTTTGTTCATGGTGTGAAAATTTTGTAGTCTAGTCTATTTATACTTTTCCTTGAGTATATTTCTGTACATTTTAACCAAATTTAATGCAGTATTCGAGAAAGGAAACAAAATAAAACAGCAATGACAAACACTTCGTACGATATGAAATGATATCTAGAAAATTAGCCATTTTTTATTGCTTGAAAAGCTTATTTCCTACGCATTATCATTCAGATAACACATCGATTGCTTCAGTTAAAGAAAAATACGGCTTATATCGTATTGGGAGAAAATTTTGTGATTCGATTTCATTTTAGCACGAAATACGTCGCTTAAATATGTGCGATGTGGGCTCGGTAAATGATATTACGATACTTTCTTCTTTCTTTTATATCTATAATAAATTGATGCCATAAATGTGGTTTTATAAGAAATGTTTAGTTAGCTTGATGATAACGGGATTATTTTTCCATATTTTCTTGTTTTATTTCCATAGCTATTATGTTTTAAACTTTTTAAGATCGGGACCTGAGGACGGCAGTCGGCAGACTCGCCTTCTTCACAGAAGCAGGCCAAGAGGGAGGACTGTCGTGTGTCATACATACGTCTGCCAACACACCGATGCGTGATCAAACCCGACTCAATAGGTGAGGCCGCTGGGGTTATTTCTAGGGCTTACCCGCGGTGCCCGGCAATGGACACTTGGGGAGGACACCGAGTGGTTTTAGTCGATCCGATCCCGAAATACCCATCTCATCGTTGGCACCGATGGGGTGGAGACCGTGAGGGGGTTTCCAAACGTAGAAAAATAAGACTTCAACACACAAAAATTTGTCTATTCTATAGAAGGGTTCGGCAGTAACCGGTAGAAAGCTTGTGCTAACTCTGACATAGCCCGTACAGTATGACCTTACTACTGAGTTACTTTTGAGACTTCGTTTATGAAATAACCTGACTCACCAGGCTGTCTCTCTTGTAGAAAGGTTGAAGGAGTCAGCATTTGCTGATTGTGTCCGGACCGAGGTGGAGAGGAAGTCGCTACTGCGCAAGTTTGAGATTGATAGCAAGGATGTGGAAGATATACAAATAGGAAAAATCATTACACATTTATGTTATCTATTTATTAATTAGACTTTAGGCACAAGTCCATGGGTGGACTTAATTCCACAGGTATTCTTTAGCAGTCAACCAAAAAGTAAAGGACTTATACAAAAAATTATCCATTTCAAATGCCAATTTTAGGATGATATGGTTGCAAATAAGATGGTTGCAAGTAAGATTGGTTCTGTTGATCTACAGGCGAGGGGGAGTAAGTTTTTTGAAATATGTATAAAAGTAAATCTTATATTACTTTGCGATTAGTAATTATTAATCAGTGATTTACATGAAATTATACTTTTTATCCTTCAAAGCACGTAATGCCGTTATTGATTTCGAGAGCGGTAAAGCCGTGACGCAGCATATTAAAAATAACAACATGTTTACCATAAATCTTTGTTACTAATGCGAGTCACAATGTCTTGGTGATTATTTGTTTCGCAGAAACTATTACCATGTTTAAATACCTGGAGTTTTTATGTTGTTTTTTTTTTCAAGAAACTGATCCTAGAGACTTGAAATTTGGAAGGTGGGTTTGTTTTGATGCGTGGAGGTGTAGAGTAGAGACGGTAAAAAAGTAGGTAAAAACGTACTTTTTTAAAACTCAAGAACATCTGAAGAGAGTTTCATGATCTTTGATATTTTGGATTTGTCTCCACGTCGAATAGCATTGCTATAAAATAAATAAATATAACTATACTATAAAATATAAAAATATGATAAATTCACGAAATAGAGAGAGTAATAAGAAAAATTTAGTTTTTTAACACACTCTATATTGTTATAATGACAATAGGAACTAAAAGTGAGTTTAGCTTTTGCATAGAGTATACTTTGTGTCTTAAGTCTTTGTTCCGTTCAGTTATGTTACTCTCATTGTTTGTTATTTTGAAAACTTCAACAGAAAGTTAAAAAAGCACATGGTTAGGTCGGTAATGTTTTGTTGGTTTTGTTTTGTTGTTTTGTTGTGTAGTTTGTTACCCAACACACACCTCAATCTAGGTATACCTATAGCAGAATTGCCCGTTTAATAGGTTAAGTGACGAACACAGTAACTATCTTATTTTTAATAACAAAATATTATCATAATATTTTTATTAAAAAATCTCAGGCTATTCTTGAGTGTCGCGGATGAAACTAATTACACTGCTCAAACATTTTGAATTAGGTTTGTTTTGTTCACTTTGGGGACGGTTTGAAGTATCCTTTTAATTTTTTAATGTAATGAATAAAGAACTTTGGTTATAAAACCATTTAATTCAATAAAAACACTTGAAGGTTTGTTTTTTAGTATATTTTACTATTCTTTGAATGGATGAATATTTGTTATACAATCATGCCAGAACGGCAGAACGGATCTGAACGAAATCTGGCATAGAGATAATACCTCTGAGCGTGAGGGCGTGTGAAAGGGCAAAGAGCTGCATGGACGCATTTTTCAGGCTTTACATGAGCCTCACGTGAACTGAGAAGCGTTCGTAAACAGGCTGCGCTTCGGTGACCTCTTTGGGGAAATCGAGGGTTTTGTATGTGCGATACGGGATCAGGTTATTAAGACGAACGCCTACAGGAGATACATACTGAGGGATGGAACGGTGGACGTTTGTCCTTTGTGCCACCGACCGTCCCGGTTAGTCTCTCAGACATGTGACCTCTGGTTGTTCAATGCTTGCTGACACTAAGTATCTGCACAGACACAACCAAGGAGCCAGGATACTGCATCAAGAACTCGCCCTTAAATACGGCCTCATTGAGCAGGGGCTGCCGTGTTACAAGTACATACCGGAAGCCGTACCTGAAAACGACCGCGCTAAGCTCTACTGGGACCGGTCTATCATAACGGATAAGACTATTCTAGCGAATAGGCCTGATATCGTGCTGATGGACTGGGCATAGTCAAGGGTATTTCTTGTGGACATCACTATCCCCTATGAAGAGAATCTCATCCGCGCCGAAGCAGACAAAAAGACCAAATATCTGGACCTGGCGTACGAGGGTACCGACATGTGGGGGGTGGGGTCCACAGAAATAGTCTCATTTGTGATCTCAGCCAATGGTTTGATCACAAGGAGCCTCTCTGACAATCTTGAGAGGCTCAGGATCAGTGGGAAGTCGGTGGCGGCTTAGATGCAAAGAGTGGTCTTGCTCAACAATGCCCGAATAGTTAGACGGTTTCTCTGCCAATCGTTCTAACACCCCGGCCGACTGTTACCCATGTCGCCGGGGCTATCTTGCCGCCTCTTACAAACTATGGGGGAGGCGTGAAGTACTTTAATGGGAATAATAATAATGTATTTACTGACCGAAAATAATAATCTGTACATAAGTGATTCTTAGAATATATAAATTATATCCTGGAACAGTACATAGGCTACTGTTTATCCTGTGAATAAAGAGCACTGAATCAGTTTTCTAGGCGGGCAACAGTAGAAGTCAGTATTCAATATAAGTTATGATAGGTACAATGTTTGGTGTTTCCGAGGTATACCAGCTCTTTTGCACAGTCAGCACACTAGTCGTTAAGCTGCTCAAACTTAACACACTATAAAATGATATTGTCGGAAGTTTATGCGAATCTCACACACTGAAATAAAACTATTTTTAACGGATTCTATCGCTGTTTATTATGAATAATAAAAAATCAATGCAATATATTCGACCCTTCCAGGATGAAACGTCGTAAGAGCCATTTTAGCTAAAATCTGTTTCTAACGGTTTCTTTATCAGAATCGCTCTATCGATCCGTATATTTAAAATGTTCAAATTCGCAAAAAAAATCTTTTACAACACGCTCCAATCCACTCTCTAAATCCAGTTTTCTTTTTGTAAATTGTCGTAATGAGCAATTTTAGGTAGATTTCGATGAAATCGATCTACCTATTGGTTTCTTGACTACTGTCGAATTTAAAAAAAAAATCTTCATAGGAGGTCTAGTTTGACCCCCTGAGTCCAAAATGACCACTGGTCAAAAAGTTTATATATATATATATATATATATATATATATATATATGTCTGTATGGTTCCACTTCCAAAAATTTGCGGCACTCTCACGGTCGCATTTTTGCCCCGATCGCTTTCAAACTGCGGTCAAAAATTGCTTGGGTGTAAACTTAGTTTAAGTTCGTGAACGGGTGGAATCCGGCCTAAGGGGACGGTAGGGCCTCACTTTTTGTGAAATCAGTTTTTCCTCAAAATTTCACGTTCCATGAAAGATATTCGAACCGTTCTAATTTTATCCCATAGTATACATGAATACCAACCACTTTTCATTATAAACCTATAAGATTAAAACTTTAACTAAAAGTGGAGGGGGAAAAACCAAATTTTTTCGGGAAAAAAATCATAACTTCTAACCGGTGAACATTCTTGCCGTCGGAAACATTTTTAACCGATAGGCTATTTTAAGTCTAAAATAAAAGTCTGAAAGTTTTTCGCTAAAAGTCACCGTTTTCGAGAAAAAAAAAATTAAACTGTTTTTTTTTTTTTTTTTTTTTTAATTTATTTATTATTTAAAGCATAACATTACATTCTTGTACAGTAATAGCAACAAAGAAACCACTAAGGTTTATACCTGTGCTATAACAATAACAGTGAGACAACATTCAAACCAAGAAGAACAAATCTCCACCTACCTACCCACAAATACTATAAAAAAAAAAAAAAAATTTATTACAAATTATAACTAGATTAATAACAAGGGAAAAAAAAATAACAATAATAGAAATCAGCACTATAAAGAATTAAAAAAATATACTTTAAGTTTGCTTGTAATACCTGATACAGTTTAAAGTCCGTAGTTCTCTATATAAAATAATATTAATTGCTTCACGAAATCTACCTGTGCGTTCCCCCTGCGGGAACGGATTTTTTTAAAATAAATTTTCAATTTTATGTAGTAAGAGACATTTTTTTCATTTCATGGTAAATACAACACATGGTTAATACAGTACTTGAAAATAATACTATTGAAGATTTTGTAGTAAAAAACTAACAAATGTGACTTTTACAACATTTGTTCAGAAAAAATTTACAAATGATCGATGTCAATTTACGTCGTAAAATCCACGAGTTTTAATAATATGGTTTCTGCGACCATTTTGTTCTTATGAGACTATTGAAAAGTAATGTTAATTTTGGTCTTAAAGATCGAATCGAATTTTTATATGGCTTATAGATCTTTATCTCAAGTCATCTATACAATTATCTTATCTGCATAGAAGTGTAACAAGACAATATTATTATGTGTAGACTATACTGCTTGCGGGCTGTTTGGCCGTGGTCCATCGGAAACCTGTATTCCAGACTTTTCGTCGATCACTGCGGTTGACATCTTCAGTGGTACAGGTCCGGACGCCATCGTTTGCGGAGAACCTTCCTCGGCGGCGACTTCTCTGCGACTGATGTAGAAGCCCGAGTCACTGGCGTATTTATAGGCGCAGTTGGAGGGGGGAAACGACGTGATCGATCCTGATTGGTTGAGAGCTGCGGAACCGATGCGCTCGATCCTGATTGGTCGAGGCTAAGCAAGGGGGTGTGGCCTGCCGATACCGGGGATGGTGTTGGCTTCGTTATGTTTTAATTGTGATGACGCGCGGCTCTCAGTGCTGGGTACCAATCTTTTTCGAGATGAAAACCTTCGTTTTTTCTATTAAAATTGTTGGGATGGTTGAATATTTCGATGGCTTCTCGAAGTAGTCGTGGGAAGAAATGTGAAGTGGTGGCTAGAACATTCGTGTTCTGAAATTTGATGGTATGATTACCATCCTCCTGGTTGTGTTCTGCAACCGCTGACTTGTCGAAGTGGCTGAGGCGGCAATTTCGTTCATGTTCCAAAAGGCGGGTCTTGATGCTTCTTTGAGGAGTGCCCACGTATACAGAGCCACATGAGCAGGGGATTCGGTAAACTCCAGCTGAAGATAGTGGGTCACGAGGGTCCTTGATCAAACGGTGAAGATTACCTAACTGCGTCGTGGGCTTGAAAATAGGCTTATTATAATAATAATAATAATGTTTATTTATTTCTCTCACAAGAAAACAAATATTTGTGTGTTTTTTTATTTATTTATTTAAGATTTATGTACACACAAAATAATCATAATATAAACTGCATGTTGAAAAATGGTACATTGGTACTGCTTATTTCTACATAGAAATTTCTCCCAGCAGACCGGCGAGAGGAGATCGTGAAGAACACGAAAAGAGGTGTAAATGTGTGTATGATAACGGGAGAGAAACACTTAGGTACACACACAAGCTGGGGTGCTTGGTTGGGGTGGGGTGCTTGGTTGGGGACCTCCACGCGGTGCACCCTGGGCAACGGAGACGGCAGCGCCTCTCTCCTAGGGTGGGAGAGACGCTGCCGCCTACGGCCAACTCCGACCGAGGCGAGGACGGCCCTCTTGAGGGCTGTTCGGAAGCTTTCCACGTGTCCCTCTGATTAGCAGATGGCACAGTGGAGAGCAAGTAAGGGGGCCATCTCGAAACCGGAGATGGCCCAGGGTCAGTCGGGGTGCGAGGGATATGCTCTATGGGTAACCTTACACCCCGGGCGTCTTAAGACCCGAGACGGCGTGCGGTTTTAGTCGGTTCAAGCCCGACATAACCACCCCCGCTGGCACGCGGGGGGGTATCCGAAGGGATTTCCGCACGATAAAAAAAAAAAAAAAAAAAAAAAAGGTACACACACAAGCTCATAGTAGTATTAAGTTTACAATAGCAAAATCATACATATATATATATATATATACATACATATATAGATATACATACTAAACATAATTTACATAAACCTAAATAAATCATGTATACATACATAAACATACATAATACAATAAATAAAACAATATCCATGCATAGGGAAGACCTCCGTCATATCTCCTCCACTCCGCGAGTTAGCGTCACAGAACAGAAGAGAGATAGTGTTTTCGAACTTTACTTCTAAAAACAGATAATGTGTTGCTAGCTCTAATGTCAGATGGTAACGAATTCCATAGTCTAATCGCCTGCACTGTGAAGGAGTAGGAGTAGAAATCGGTTTTATGGGAAGGGAATTTAAGGAGAAAACGGAGGCTTGATCTGCACGGTGCATCACAAGCACGAACAAATGAGAACCTTTCCTTCAGATAAGATGGTGTAGAAGGGTTGTGCAGGATACCAAAAAGAAGACAAAGAACCCGGGTGTTTCTACGAAGGCGGATAGGGAGCCACTTGAGCTCTCTGCGAAACCGCGAGACATGGTCGTACTTCCTCAGATTGAATATGAATCGGATACATAAATTTTGTAGTCTCTCCAGTTTGCTTAAAAGATCCTCAGTGGCATCAGGAAAACATGCATCAGCGTAGTCGATGATGGGCTGAATAAGAGTTTGGGCAAGAGAAATTTTAGTTCTGACAGGTAGAAAGCTCTGAAGACACCTCAGGGAGTGGAAGCTGTAATGTACCTTCTTGCTAACTTCATTAATGTGAGGATTCCAGGATAGGTTAGCATCAAAGAGTACACCCAAGTTCTTGGCAGTATCCGAGTAGGGTATCCGAGTTCCATCCAACGTTACAGGAGCTAAAGTGGAGAAATCAAGCTGCCTGCGCATGTGGGTGCTGCCAATGATCATTGCCTGTGATTTGGTTGGGTTGATACGCAGTCCGAATGATTTGGCCCAGGCACTGATACGGTCCAGCTCACAGTTCATTGCAGACACTGCAGAGGGTGCATCAGGTGCAGCAAAATGACAGTATAGTTGCAGGTCGTCGGCGTAGAGATGATAGCTAAATGAAAGTAGGCTGGTAACAGAGTTGATGAAGATGGAAAATAAGAGAGGAGACAGGACACCGCCCTGAGGCACACCAGCAGCTAGCCCACACCAGTCAGAAGCTTCCTGGCCTAGGTGTACGCGCTGCGTCCGTCCCCGGAGATAGGAATCAAACCAAGAGATAGCATTAGAGGAAACATTAATACTCTTCAAAGTACCAAGCAATATGTCAAAATCCACAGAGTTAAAAGCGCTGCTGAAATCCAGTAATATTAATAGTGTTAGTTCTTTCTTTTCCATAGCCCAACGAATATCGTCAGTTACTTTAATTAGAGCCGTAACTGTGCTGTGACCTTTACGGAATCCAGATTGGAAAGAGCTGAGAAGGTTAGAGGAGGATAAAAAAAAGGACAGTTGTCGGTGGACAATATGCTCAAGAACTTTTGAGAGGAACGGAAGAATGGAAATTGGCCGAAAATCAGTCACTGTGGAAGGGTTGGGCGATTTGGGTAATGGAATGATATATGCTGATTTCCAGGAGTCGGGAAAGGTACCAGAGAATAGGGAATAGTTGAAAATATGCGTTATAATAGGAAGTGTAACAGGAAGAAGTGGAAGAATCATACTTGAGCAAATTTGATCAGAACCAGTAGCGGACGAAGAAATAGACAGGAGAGATTTTTGAACTTCTGCTTCAGATACAGGGGTCAAGTGAAAAGGTGGAGTCTGCGGGGTAGGTACTCCAGACAGAGCATGCAGAGTGCACTGCTTGATATCTGCGTCCAGCGAAAGTGGTGGTAAAGAGAAGTGGTCATTCAGCGCACACAGGTCCAGTGCCTTCGGGTCAGAATCGGTTGATTTGCCAATGCCAACAGACCTGAGGAATCTCCAAGTGTCCGAGGAGTTACGACCATGAAGCGATACATGGAAATGGCGTCGTTTAGCATCCCTACACAATCGACTGCAGCGGTTGCGCAGGGTCTTGAAAGCGATCAGGTTCTGATCCGATGGGCTGCTCCTGTAACGCTTCCTGGCTCTGTCCCTGCGCGCCATAAGGTTTTTGATCGTGGCAGTCAGCCAAGGTGCCGGACTGCGTCCAATCCTGACGCGTCTCAGAGGGGCGTGCCGGTCGAACAACTCTATAACCCTCAAACCGAAAATGTCCACCATTTCATTGACGTCTATGGAATTGAATATGGGCGTCCAGTCGGTATCACCAACGTCCCGCCGTAAAGCCTCCAGGTCGACACCCCTGAAGTTGCGAAGTAAACGGTACTGTGCCTTACGTTTGGGAGGCCTGATCCGATAAGAGAGATATAGTAGGTCGTGGTGAGAAAAAGGGGCACACAATTGGCCGTGTGTGTCTACATCGTCAGAGGAGGAAACTATAAGGAGGTCAAGTAAGGTGGAAGGATGACCAGGAGGATGGTGAGTGGCAGAAAGTGGCAAAGATTTAAGGCTGTACGAGGACAGAACACCCAATAGTTGACGAGACCGGCCGTCCCTCCTCAACAAGCAGGTATTGAAGTCACCCATCAAGACCACGTGATCATAGGAGGGAGAGTGCTGGTGCAGAAGACTCTCGAGATTATCGAAATAATCGATGTACATGTTAGGACTATAGAATACCCCGAGAAGAACCCTGGTGTGGACCAACTTAATTTCTATGAACAGGTGCTCGGCTGACTTGACGGTGTAGGGAGTGGGCGATGCACTAACAATATTGTAGGAAATGTTGTCACGTAAGTATATAGCTACACCACCGCATCCCTTACCCGTTCTATCATTTCGGATCAAGACGAAACCAGGAAGCGAGACGAGAGCAGAAGGTATGGAAGGTTTCAGAAATGATTCCGAGACAAGTATAGCATCGAGTGGGGAGTTGCCAAACGACGCCAGGAGGTCAGTGTAGTGGCCGAGCAGACTCTGTGCATTGATATGGACCACGTTAAGGTTCTTACGAAAATTAGAGAATAAGGAAGCGATTTCATCGTGCAGGATGACAGCAGGAGTGAGAGAGTCACCATCAGCGCTAACAAAGCTATCCGTATCTGAGGAGCATGAAAAGAAGCTGCTATTTATGGTGTCGAAATCCTCAGAGTTATGCATAATATATTAAAATAGATATATAAATACGTATAGATATACAGTACAAAAGATAGATAGATAAAAATAAAAAAAAAAAAAAAAAAATTAAGAAAAACAATCTAAGTTCTACCTGCGATCTCACCCACTCGCTAACCCAGTGGAAAAAAAATATATATTTAGATAAATTTTAGTAAGTCGTTCGTGCTTATCCGAGAAAAAAAAAAAAAAAAAAAAAAAAACCAATATCAATGTCAAAGTAAACAGGTAACAAAAGCGTAGAAGAAAAAAAAAAAAAAAAAAAATTACAAAGTGGTGAAATAGCACGAAAAACGTCACTTTACACAGGTATATTAAAACAATATTTCACATACGCTTCAATAAATAAAATACTTATCTCTAATGCAGCTTAATAAACAATAGATCACTGACAGAGGTCAGTGCATTAAACATGCTTCACACACTGAATGCATTAATAAATTTAAAGAAACGGAACGCAGCTGTCAAAATTCTGGCTGACATGACAATGTCATCCTCCGGGTGACAACTGTGACAAGTAAACAAACTTTGAAATTAGGAAAATACATAATGAAAGTGAAGTGTATGATTTAGAAATAGAAGGTATTAGAATAAGAGTGATTTGCAATAAAAATGAAAAGTGACGCAGGTACTCCGATGTCTCGAATACAGCAGTGACAAAGATTAAAAATATATATAAAATATAATATAAAAATTAAAAGATTGCACGAAGCAAGTTGGAATGTTAACTCATGTTGTGGTACAACTCAAGGAAAAAAGTACACAACTCAAGGTGTGTTACTTTTTTCCTTGGCGAGAGCTGGAGTCTGTACTAGGTACGAAACCTGTATTACAGGCCAGGCCCCCAGTTTTGTTAAAGGTACATTTGTGCTATAAATCCTGATAAACAAATTAAATTAGTAACTTTGTGGGTACTTTCAGAAAATAAACAAGATAAACTCAAGTGTAAAATGTGACTGTGAATATAAATGTGTGAGTAAGGTGCACTTTGTGTAGGTAATGTGTTTGTGTGTGTTTTCTGCAGGTAAGAAAAAGTGTGGTACAAGTTAATATTAAAACCATTAAGAGATTATGTGTAAATTCTGAGTGAAAGAAGGTATGTTGAGATGTTGTATGGTATAAGTTGCAAGAGTTGGGAGCTTATGCTTTTTCACGAATAATGATAGTGTTTGTATGAAGTTTTCCGTTTGATCATAGCTCATCTCCAATAGCTAGTTTTGTGATAGTTATTTTGCATTTGTACGTTGTCATTGGATATACATATGTATAGTTTTATTTATTTTATGATCGAGTGACTGGTTACATATTATGTTCACTAGATATTATTCGTAATATTTATTTGTTCCAATGTAGGTAGTTTCATGTAATGAGTGGACCACTAATTCGTGTTCACATAATTATAGTGAATGTTTAAGTTACGTATCAATTAATTATGTAGTGAAGTAAATAAAACTAATCCTGTTAATATACTTTTGTAGGTGTTACATCTGGTAAAGTAATCTAACTTTTATGTTTAACGTAAGAATACTTTTGTACAATGTATTTTTGTGTTATGTAAAAAAATGAAATAAAGACTTTGAAAATGAAAAAATGAAATGATTTATTTTATTATATAGGTAATGCGAAGAAAATGAAAGTTTCGCTGTGCAAGGCTGGTAGAGACAAACTTAGGTGGGAGTATAGCGTATGTGCGTCTGACTGTTTTCATTTTGTCCCGATCGTAGTGTATCCGTGCGTGAGTCGTTATAATGACACTGCGGACGAACAGAGCTCGGACTGATAAGATGCCACAGGTTCTATAGTGTTCGGCAGTGGGGTACCGGTAAGGGAGTTTCTATCCTACCTTTAGGAGTGCTCTCTCTGCTCGCTCTAGTCTCAGGAAATGAGTTTTGGTGGAGCCTCCCCATGCAACTATGCAGTATTGAGTGAGCGATTGACAAAGAGCTAAGTACACCAGTCTTAATATCTTTATATCGGCAACATTACGTAAGTTTGAGAAGACATATATCATCTTTCTCAACCTAGCCGTAAGTGTATCGATATGGGTGTGGTATGAGAGAGTAGAGTCAAGTTCAACACCCATATTCATATTCATATTCATTTATTTATTCACAGAATGCAGGTAAAACAATGTGGTCTTATAATTAAAATAATGTTTCCTTGTACATTCTACCTCTTTTGTGTGGTATGCAAATATTCAAACAGTCAATAATTAATTTGTGACACAATAGATGTAATATAATGGTTAGCTAGGCAAAGAATCAGGCATATAATCAAATTTAAAAAAAAATAAAAAAAGAGTTCAAATGTCACTATGGTCCAATACATAGAAATAATAAGAATATAAAAATAAAAATAAAAATATTGTCATTCACAAAGTTATTATAAATGTCAAATCTTAAAATTAATAATTACCAAATTTAATGATTGTCAACAAAACTAAGTCCATTTTATCAAGTCAGGTATTTAATGCAGTTTGTGTTTTTAAGAGCCGGACAGTTGCAAATTCTTTTTGAATGTAAATTGCAAAAGTGGGCTGGCAAATGCTGAAAGGAGGGCGGACATCTACCAGCTGAAGATAATGAGAACGTCACGTATTTCGTTTTCTCAACATTAAGGGTCAAACGATTTAGGTCTAGCCAATTAGACACCGTATCAAAGCCAAGCTGAGTGTGCTTGAAAGCTGCCTCCCAGGATGTATCATGGAATAATATTGCAGTTTTTTTTTATTAATTCAGGAACAATTTACATTATATTTGAATTCATGCAGTTGAAATAACATTAAAAATAAAATAAATAATTTAAAGTCCAAAAACAAAAATAAAAAAGACATACACACAGATTAACACAAATCATTACAACCTTAAATAATATAACAAAAATAAAAACAAAATAAAGAATGTCAATATCAAAAAATGTCACACACTTCAGTACCAACCTAAGAATGTCCCTTTCAGATGTCAGATGAATCGATGTCAATCTCAGATCAGAATAAAAACGAAATAAATACAGAAATTAATTTTAAATTATTAAACCAATTTGTTCATCCAACAGTTTCATCATAACCCATCATCATAAACTCAGACACAGAATAAAGACATTTTTCTAATAAGAATGTTTTTAGGCTCGATCTAAATAACTTAGTATTTTAAAGAACATCCTTCAGATGTTTTGGCAATTTATTAAATATTTTCACTGATTGGTATGCAGAACAATGCTTAGTTATATCTAATTGCGAAGTGATTTTGGATGTGATTATATTTCTCCGTGTACTTTCTCTTATTTTTCTTTCCTCTAGTGTTTCATATAAGTGAATATATTTAGAGAAGTGTGTTAAAAGAACTAATATGTATAAACTAGGAACTGTAAGGATGCTTAATTTTTTGAAAAAAGGTCTACACGACTCCCATTGAGGTATTCTTACAATCGTTCTGACGGCACGTTTCTGTAGTATGAAAGCCCTTTGAATGTTGTACTCATAGCTGTTTCCCCAAAACATAATGCTGTACCTAATCTTAGATTCAACTAAGGCGTGATACACTAGTTTTAGTTGATTCACGCTGATTTCATCTCTTAGCGTTCTAAGTGCATAACATGCAGATGAAATTGATGAATCAATTGCCATTAACTCTTTTTTCCAATTGAGTAGTGAATCTAAAGTGACACCAAGAAACTTGACTGCATCTAACACTACAATTTTATTTCCTCCTAACTCTACTTCCAAATTTTCATTAAAACGAGATGTGGTTCTGAACAACATGACACTCGTCTTATTTGTGTTCACTGTTAATCCATTTGCTACGAACCACTCATTCATGATATCGATAATTTTACAAATATTCAACGTGAGGTCTTTTAAGTTACATACTGCAGTGATAATAGTAGTATCATCTGCATACACGACTGCTCTAGCATCTGGCTCTGTCTTTTCTAGCATGTTTATTAAGTCATTTGTTACCAATATGAATAATATTGGCCCCAAAATTGACCCTTGTGGCACACCTTGATTATTTTTAACTACCTTAGACTTGCATATCGTCTCTTGGCCTTCATCATAAACATTTTTAATTTCAACAAATATTTGCCTATTTTGTAAGTAAGAATTCATAAGTTGTAATGGATTGCCTCTAATACCATAATATTCCAATTTAGCCAGGAGAATTTCATGGTCTCGGTAATTTCGGGAATTTCAGTATTATCGACGTAGGCGTAAATGGTTCCATGTGAGAGCTGCAGATGGCAGAGGTCATTGATATAAATTATAAACAACGTCGGGCCGATGATGCTGCCCTGCGGAACGCCATGTGTTATTGGGAGTTTATCACTAGTCCAATCACCTATCCTTAAGCACTGACGTCTATTGCTAAGGTAGCTTTTAAAAAGAGATAACTGAGTGCCTCTTATACCAATTTCTTCAAGCTTATCGACCAGCAAAGGGACGGACACTGTGTCGAATGCTTTTGCTAGATCTAAGAAAATACCTACAACCTTTTGCCTATCATAAAATTTAGTGACAATTTCGTTGGTTAGGTCGAGCACTGCATTACTGGTGGATATACCTGAACGGAAGCCATACTGGGTTGGAGCAAGAATATTATACTTATCGAGAAACCTAGTGAGTCTATTATTCATCAGTCTTTCCAATATTTTCGAAAGGGTGGGCAAGATAGAAATTGGCCTATAATTATTAAGCAGCCCTTTACCCCCGCCCTTGTGGATCGGATGCACTATGCCTAATTTAAAAGCATCCGGAAATGTGCCAGAGGTGAACACCAAGTTACATAAGAAGGTTATAGGTGGGATCAATATATATTTGAACGTTTTAAGAAACGAGGCCGAGATATTGTCAGAACCAACTGCACAGTCAATTTTAAGGCTTTTTATAACAAGGTCAATCTCTAGTTCATCGGTCTCAAGTAAAACAAACGTATGAGAGGATTGCTTGGAGTTACTAGGGTTTTTTGGGGTGTTTGAGTGGGTTACATTTTTTTGGGTTAGGGAGCTGCCGATTTTCGTAAAGAATAAATTGGCCTCATTTACTGAATGTTGAGGCTCAGTGGTTGAAAGGAGGTCTAGTGCAGGTAATTTTTGTTTTTTGGTGTGTGTAATTGACTTAATAGCTTGCCAAAGTTGTTTGTTATTGTTTTTTGCCTTATCTATCTGGGCCTTATCATAATTTACCATAATTGATCTTAGCCTTTTTTGTGAGGTTTGAACAATAATTTCTATACCGCTTATAAGTCGTGGCAAGTATTTCATTCTGAGGTGACCTTTTAAGTTTTAGGTGCAGGTGGACTCGATTTTTCAGACATCTAAGGAGACCTACTGTCATCCATGGCTTCTTTAATCTTTTGCGGTTAGGTAAAATCTTAACTGTGGAGTTGGTGACTATAATAGAGCTCAGAGTATTAATAAAATAGTTTGTGGCCGTATTGATGTTAGTGGCACTGTATAAAGAATCCAAGTCCATTTGAAGAAGGTCAGATTCAATTTTCCCATAATCAAGTACTCGGCGTGTCTTGGTGAGTTGGGGAACAGTATTAGGTTGATCAGTGGTGTGATGAAAGAGCATGACCGTATCGTGGTCCGTAAGTGAGGTGTGCACTACATAACAGAAAGAAGGCAGTTTAGTTTTTAAAATGATATGATCAAGCCAGGTTAAATTTAACGTGTGGGGTAGACGTGTGCCGGTAACATACCGAAGTGAGACGGTAAATCCAGGTAATCAATAGATTGCATTTCCGTATTGACTGCCGAAATATCTATATTGATGTCACCTACCAAAATAATGTTTTTAAATGATGAAAGGGATTTTAAAAGGTCATGAAGGGCGTTTGAAAATTTATCTACATTGCGATTAGCTGGAGGGCGGTAAATAGCAATGACAACAGTATCTTTATTAAACTGTAGCGTTAGGCAGTTTGCGTCCTGTATCCGAGGTTCAGTTACAGTAGTTTGTCCATTATTATTATGACGAAAATAGATTACTACGTCCTCATTCTGTGTGTAATTATGTTCAGTGACCGCGGAGTTGTAACCTGGGAGTATTGGTATAGGCGGTGCATTACGTAACCAGCATTCTGTTAAAACAATTAAGTCCCATGTAACGTTACTTCGGCACAGGAGCGTGGTCAAGCTGTTAAAATTTGCATTTATACTCCGAATGTTTAGACATATTATTTTCAGTGCATTTATGTTTGATCTAGCGATTCGGTCACAATCTTCAATCACACAAGTGGCTGATTCAGCCACAGAGATCTGATCCAGATCATTGTTTATTAAATTTATGGTATCGAATTTTGATTTTAATTTAACTGACGTGAAACAAGAATATAGCACCAGCCCGGCGGCCAAACACGTCCCAGACAGCTAACTACAAGCCTTTTTATAGTGACCTGGGATATGATATCTGCATTGTAGGTTTTAGATGAGCTATTTAGTGACATGTAATATATTTTGTGTAAGTTATGTGTAAATAAACTGGCAATAGTTGAATTTGTGTATGATACTGTGGTTTTAGTGTACACCTTAAACACATAAAGTCTCAATATAAAATAAAAGAAAGACGGAAACTTAGAGCTAAGAACTATAAATAAGTGTGGGTGGTATCCCGGTTCTGTCCCTAGTCATTGGGCAAGACGTAATTTGTCGAAGTCAGCTTCGGATTTTATAATGACATGCCGTTCACCATCTGCTTTACGTAGTAGAACTCTTCCAAATGAGATCCAGCAGTATTTATACTTATTATTTCCAGCGAAACTGCGAGCCAGGTAGTAGATGCGTTGGCAGCATGATTGCGGCAATGGTGCGGAGCGCGAGCGCGTGGGCCGCCGCCGCCTCCTTCTGCGAGCATGTAATGCTCGCGAAGGAGGTGGCGGAGCGCGCCCGGGAGAGACTTAGAACTCTCCCGGTCCGCCGAGCCCGCAACTTGCTCGCCGCGCGTCGCAGGCGACTCAGGCTCCGGAGGTCGCTTAACGACCTCCGTCCTCCATGAGCGCAGGCCTGGGGGTGGCGGGTGAGGCCACCTGTCACCCCAGCAGAAGCAGGCCGGGACGGTGGGGCGACTAGCACCCCTCCCCCAAACCGGGGCAAGACGGGGACACCGTGGTTCCCAAACCCGAGGGGGCCATCTCGAAACCGGAGATGGCCCAGGGTCAGTCGGGGTGCGAGGGATATGCTCTATGGGCAACCTTACACCCCGGCGTCTGTAGACCCGAGACGGCGTGCGGTTTTAGTCGGTTCAAGCCCGACATAACCGCCCCCGCTGGCACGCGGGGGGGTATCCGAAGGGATTTCCGCTCGATAAAAAAAAAAAAAAAAAGGTAGTAGATGCGTTGAGTTTTAGGTGTGAGTTTTTCCGATATGTAATCCGGTTTACTAGGTCCATCGATTTTTAAATGTGACGTACTGAGTTTGTGCTGCTTATTATTCGAATTGAAATTTCTTGCCTGTTTTATTATGCTGTCTTTGGTAAGGACACTCGTGAAATCCACTGTGATTATATTATTGTTGTTCTTGGTTTGGGTGCGAAAAACATCTTTAATTTCATTGTCATGTATCGGGTGGCCAACTACCTCGCCAGTATCAGTGATGTTAGTACGTAAGTCTGCCAAAGTCTCCTGTTGCTTCTGCGGGACATTTCTTATTTCTATTTTAGTAGAATATATCTGTCGTTCTATGCTTTTCACTTTGTCTTTTAATTCTCGAATATAGCGACGGTCTGACTCACGTTCGGTTTCTAGCTCAATTAATTTGCTTTTTATGTCATCGTATTCCTTCGATATGAAGGCAATTGACTCCTTTATCTCTGCATTTTGTGTAGTTATTTCGGCCATTGATGCTTGTAAGGTTGCAAACTTAGTGTTAGATTGTACTGAAGATGTGGACAGTAACATGAGTATTTCATCCAAGCGAGACATACATTCGCAATCCACGCGTTTGCGCTTGAGGCGGGAGGCTATGTTACTGTCACTACCCCTGAATGAGAGGTCTGGGGAGGATCCAGACTGTGGCACAGGTCGATATGAAACCGTGGCACTTTCGGTTTCATCTCTAATATGGGTGATCGGTGGAGTCCGCTTTAGAGGCATTTTTTTAATAAAATATTATTTTTACCTTTTCAAATTGGTGAGTCGCACTTGATGTGATAATTTTCGCTAGAAGCAGTAGTTAAGTATCCGCTATCCGCTGAAGCTTGTGAATTGTGGCAAGTACCACAAATGCAGTGACGTGAAGCAGTTTGAATGATCGGTGCGTGTCACGTGCGCTGCGTAGCTGGGGTACTCCATCTCAATTGTTGCTGTCCTGTTTGCACATTGACTCTGCGTTCTCTTCAATCTTATGGGCTCCTAGTACTTAGTCGCTTTGATTTTTGTATCATAAATATTTAATTATTCAAAAAATCACGTAAAAATGTACTAAGTGCACACGTCTATTCGCTTTCGCGGTCCAGAGAGGAGGGAGTATTGTTGTAAGCTTCTAGCAGTCTCCCGATACGATCCGTTATACCATGAATGTATGGCAAAAAGGCCTTCCCTAGAGGGGCAGGTTTCTCCTCATCCTGGTTCGTTTGAGAAGATTTCCTCGGATGAAAAGCTCTCCGTATCTCCTGGGCAGAGAATCCATTGGCATGGAAGGCCGAGTCCAGGTGGCGTAACTCGTTTTGAAGGTGTTGAGGCTCACAGATGCTCTTAGCTCGGTGGACCAGGATCTTGATGACTGACCTTTTCTGTCTGGGATGGTGGTTGGAGTCCTTGTGTAAGTAACGGTCTGTGTGTTTAGGCTTTCGATAGACCCGGTGACCATGGCTTCTATCTTCCTTTTTGGATACCAGGACATCGAGGAATGGCAGGTCTCCGTTCTTCTCTACTTCCATGGTGAACTGGATGTTAGGATTGATGCTGTTCAGGTGATTCAGAAACTTAGTCAGCTCCGTGTCTCCATGACTCCAAACCACAAAGGTATCGTCTACGTAGCGGAACCAGACCTGAGGCTTCTTGTGCGTTCTTTCAAAGAATTCCATGTAAAAGTTCGCAACTACAGGACTGGTGGCCAAGCCACCGAGGAGCAATATCACGGGGAAAGAGCGGAAAGCTTTAAAGAACCCAAGGGCTAATAAGGATATTGTTATCCTAAAAGCTGACAAGGGTAATGCCACAGCGGTTCTCAACACCAAGGATTATGAGACCAAGATCAAGGATCTTCTCGATCCGGCCACCTACAAGGAGATTCCAAAGGACCCAACGGCATGAATTGAGGTTGGGTCAAAAGAACAACAATTGAGGTAAGCAACCTGATTAAGGGTTCGTCTATTCCAGAAGAAACGCAGCGTATTATCGAGAAGTCTGAAGCTCTTCCACCTAGGCTGTATGGGTTAGCAAAGATCCATAAACCTTCAGGACCGCTACGGCCCATCGTGAGCGCTATCGGCTCACCCACTCATCCAGTCTCTAAGTATCTCACCGGACTGCTTCAACAACACGTCGGATCGTCCTCGTCATACATCAAGGACTCTCGCCACTTCGTGGAGAAACTGAAGATACTTTAATCGAGACAGATGAAGAAGATAAAGACGTGATTGAATAACATGTTACGTATGTTGTATCTTCCTATACATACATATAAAACTACGTTTGTTAGTACAAACTAATGTGCAATTTATAATCATTTCCAAAGATAAAAAGTTCCTGCAATTTTTACTTTAGTTTAAAAATCTAAAATAGTTTGATATTATGTAAGTTTAGGAAAATGTACTTATGCAATTTTCCTCAAAAATACTAATTACCTAGCCATACATAATAAAAAACAGATTTTTTAAAAAGATTATTGTTAAATTCTTACTTATTTTTGCTTTGTTACCCGACTGCGCGACGCAAACGAGTGGTAATGTGTTTATTTAGAAGTTGTGTTCATTTTAATTTGATAATTTTATTAGACTTTGTCAGAAAAAGTACAACATTACTTTTAAATAATGAAAAACCTTAAAATAATATGATTTTGATAATTAATGTGTACTGCATCTACTACACTAAATTACACTTCTTATTATTACAATTGTCTTTTAATGCTAAAATCCCTTCGATAAAACAATTTATGAAGTCTTATACAACTTAATAAAAAAAAGGTTACAGTTGCCAAGCAGAAGAAAAATGTCGTAGAAGCCATTTACAACTTGTTTTTGTGTAGTAAAAGCAATGCCATATCTGGAACTAATGAATGTAGGTTATTCTGAGTTTCTGTTTAGTAAACAACCCGAAAACCTAAGTTTAATGAGTTATAGTGATTTATTATAAATTCAACGAATCAAAAAATATACATGAAACAAACTTTACCGTTTTTGTTTTTGGGCCGTACTGTAAAATGTCCTTTTGGCTTTTACTACGTTTCATCCTAGAAGGGTCGATTATACCTAATATAAATTAAATAATAAAAGAATCAATTCACTATAAATGGTTCCGATTTACTTTTCGTGGTACCAAAAAGTACTAAGACTGTCGAAAAATGTATAAAATTTTTACAATACGTAACCTTATGTTATTCACAGCAAGGGAGTCTTGAAAAAACGGCTTATTAAATTTGTGTCACGTATTCAATCCTAACGAAGCGTAAAATGTAAATATTTCGGTAGTGGGCGTACTGAATTTCATGTAAATTACGATATGTGGGAAATTACAATGATGTTATAGGGCATGTACGGCAACCGTGTCAAGTAAATGAGGTGAATGAGTTTTATGAGCAATATTTGACTGTCCCTTTTCAAATGGGTGTATTATTTATGTAAATTCAGGACGAGGGTTTGCACTTACCTATCCAGAACAACACGTGTTAGATGGAGGTGTCACCCTCATACGAACAATTCCATTTAGGAAAAACGGCTTGTAACCTTTTTTGCCGCACCATTAAGATTCTTTAGCAATATATGTGCCTCCGTCTTTCTACAATTCCGCTACCTTTAAGTGGGGTGTGCAAAAGCATCTATTTAGGCTTCCAAACTGAGTATGTAAGTGAACCCTTCGTTCCATAGACTTGACTAAAATTTTCTTAACATCTGGCATAGTGAAGCCATATAGAAAGCACTAAACAAAAAAAAGTACTTTAAAAAAGGAAAAGTATTTGTTCAATTAAATTTTTAAGCATTTTGTATGCTTACTTTTTTCTAAAGATTTTAGATCGGAAAAAGAGAACATCTAGGACGGGACTTGAACCCGCGACCAGTCCCTTACAGGGGGAATGCTCTGACCAACTGAGCCACCTAGACACAAAAAAACGGCTTATTAAATTTGTGTCACGTATTCAATCCTAACGAAGCGTAAAATGTAAATATTTCGGTAGAGGGCGTACTGAATTTCATGTAAATTACGATATGTGGGAAATTACAATGATGTTATAGGATGGTAGGATGGTAGGTGGCTCAGTTGGTCAGAGCATTCCCCCTGTAAGGGACTGGTCGCGGGTTCAAGTCCCGTCCTAGATGTTCTCTTTTTCCGATCTAAAATCTTTAGAAAAAGTATTTGTGTCAAAACCTAAAGAACATTTTCTCCAAAACAGCAATAGATAGAAATATCAAAAAACAACACTTAATTAAGTTGAACACCTTTTATACAATGATTTACAGCACTGACTAAGTAAGACTGAGCGCTCATCATAGACAAGACAGTCTTAAAACAGACTATTGCTCTACAGAAACATATGAAAGTGGGCAACCTTAGAACAAAACAAAGCTGTCTAATTACCTACAAGTCACGTCGAGACAAAACTGTATGTAGACTGTTTTGTCTCTAACGCAACTAATGGCAACAGGCCCATGTTATATGCTATCAGTTGACAGCGTGTAACTCGGACCCCTATTGCAAGTGACATCGAACGAAATACACCTCAGGTATTTCAAGCCACCCGAGGGGGACACCTCGAAACCGGAGATGGCCCTGGGTCAGTCGGAGTGCGAGGAAAATGCCTTATGGGGCCACCTTACACCGCGGCGTCTAAAGACCCGAAACAGCGTGCGATTTTAGTCGGTTCAAGCCCAACATAACCACCCCTGTTGGCCGGTGGGGGGTATCCGAAGGGATTTCCGCACGAAAAAAGAGAGAAATTGCAAGCCAAAGTAATGTTGAGATGTGATGAGCTATTATTAGGTAAAGTAGATTTCCTTGCCGTGTTTAACTTTAATATTAAAGCATGGTTCAATAAAAAATTTAAGCAATATGTATGCTTACTTTTCCTTTTTCCGATCTAAATCTATAATTAAAGCATGTTAATATTTAATTATAATACACCAATAAATTTTCCAAATGAGTTAAATTAAATGAATTAACTATAAATTTGTCAGATAATGCCTTTTTTTTTTTTTTTTTTTCGTGCGGAAATCCCCTCGGATACCCCCCCGCCGGCCAGCGGGGGCGGTTATGTCGGGCTTGAACCGACTAAAACCGCACGCCGTCTCGGGTCTGCAGACGCCGGAGTGTAAGGTTGCCCATAGAGCATATCCCTCGCACCCCGACTGACCCTGGGCCATCTCCGGTTTCGAGATGGCCCCCTCGGGTTTGGGAACCACGGTGTCCCCGTCTTGCCCCGGTTTGGGGGAGGGGCGCTAGTCGCCCCACCGTCCCGGCCTGCGTCAGATAATGCCTATTCGCTTTT
This sequence comes from Cybosia mesomella, assembly GCA_946251805.1. NCBI lineage: Eukaryota > Metazoa > Arthropoda > Insecta > Lepidoptera > Erebidae > Cybosia > Cybosia mesomella. Next base: position 12,496,189 of record OX276406.1, read on the forward strand.
GCAATTTGCAAATTTTATTACAATCGTAAAAGCGGGTTTCATTATTTAGTCAAACATTTTGTTATAGATTTGTTATATTTCCATATTTCTTATATTTGAATATGGAGGAGTTTTGTGAAGCTTAACTGTAAAATTATTTACTAAATCATGTATTGCTTATTTTTTTATTTTTCAGCAATAGATAATAGAAAAAAAGGATATAATTATTATCTATACTGGATACATAATTTCTATATTGGATGAACGGATTTTTATGGAATGTGATTTGTTACTCAATCACAGTAGAACGGGCCTACGGATCTAGATGATATTTAGCACAGATATATTTTATAGTCCGGAATAGCACATAAGCTACAGCTTTTTATCCCGGGAATAGGTTCCTGTGAGTCCCGGATCAGTATTACACGCGGGCAGATCCGGAGGCATTAGCCAGTACACTAGAAACCCTTGAACTTGGCAGTAAAAAACAGACGGGTGCACACAAAGTGAAAACTTGAATATTCACGTTGTGCACTTTTGATATTTTGGAATGATTAGGGAATAATTTGCAAATTCGTGCAAAATTATTATCTTTTTTATTAGAATTATCAGTATAACAGTACTATCTATACAGTATATTTATGTGTTAACATACAATATTCATTTATTGCGCTTTATTTTATTTATTGCGATGTACAGAAACATGACAATTTATATTAGATATATTAAAAATTTAACACTTCGGAACTATTACAATTATTTTACATTAAAAAGTTTATAAAGTACTCACTCATTTTTTTCGCTATTTTTTGGTCACTTTTTTCTTTAATAGATGCACTTTGTTTAATTTCCATTTTATATCATTGATTTATGGCACAAAATAGAATAAATATTACAAAAAGTTTTATGATGACAAAAAGTGTTTCTTGGGCCTCGATCAGAATCGATCTCAGTCTTGACGAAGTCAACGACCACTCAATAGACGATCGCGCCACCAAGGTTGATAAGAACAGTGTGAAATTAGCGCTTTTATATTTGTCTGCAAACTTTTTATGAATTTTCGATCAGGTCACGTGTCCTGACACGAGTTTAACCTTTTTTACCCATTAAAAAAAATTGCACCACGCCGCTATAGAAGTTTTCACTTCAAAAGTCCATTAAATCGACTTTTTAATATTTTTCACTTGGAGGAATCTCAACGACACAATGTCGAAGTCGGTATCTTGAAATGCGTTAATCTAATACCGATGGCGACTGTACATTTTACAAGAACAAAAGCTTGACACCTAACAGAGGGCGAGTAGTAAGTATCAACATATAAATCCCAGGCTTATAACACACTGTCCCAAATATTACCAAGTTGACGAACTCACTCTATAATATCCAATCTACCTTTTCACACAATTTTAAATGGCAAAGGAATTTATTAAATAATCGAATTTGAATATTGTTATTGAATAAAGTTCAGGTTAAAAATACTCGCAACCGGCGGGCTTGCATGAAGGGTTTCATGACAGTAGAGGAAGCTGGTGAAGTGTGTAAGGACAGAAGCAGATGGTGGGCAAGGTGGGAAAGGAAAAGACGTGAGTATAGGTATGTATGTGTATGTGTATACTCTTTTTGTCATTATTAAGGATTGGTAATGAAGGCAGATTGATGAGATATGTATTTAAAAGCACTGGGTGAGTATAATTATGCTTTTTAATATTTATATTCTAAAACAAAATATATATTGTTTGTTTATCTCTGAACAGTGCAAGTACCTGCAAATGACACTACAGAAAATAAAATATATAATAACCTCGGATACAAAGTCAATAATCCTAGGTGGCTGAGCTCATATTCCTAAATGTATTTGCAGCATTAAAACCGGGAACAAAGTTTATACTATGGAATGATGACTGAACCGCGTATTCGTGACATGACTGATAAACTATTTTTAAAACACGGTTTTCCCGAGCCAGAATTTAAACCTCGAGGATATTTACGTCGCAGATTAGTATATTTGTTTACCGCTTGTCTACGCACCAGGTCTATTATTAATGTTTCTCTAACATAACGGTTATGTTAGAGAAACATTAATAATAGACCTGGTGTTATTATTATTATATGTTATTAATGTTCGTTCGGCACGTCAATACAATTTCTATTGCTGTAAAATAAAAATATTAACCTTAATAATCATCATCATCTTAGTATCGTCCCGATTGCATCCCAGGTCTTCACATCGGAGCACGGTATCCGCTTTCTAGCTTTTCCTTCTGTACTTCATACGATCTTGGGCTTCCATGGCAGTTAGATAAAAAATAACCTACTTAAGTGCAGTTACGTGCAGTGAATGTAATAAACAAATCTGAATACAGATTAGGTGAAATTCAATCGAGTTAGCGCGGTTATAACAGGTCGCTATCATTAGATCTCTTGATGACGGGTAGTTTGCAAGTCATGACGAAAATTTTCTCTGACATCTCCGTTTACGGTGTGCAAACCCATATAACGTGACGTGTTTCACATCTTAATTAATGAAGATTTATTGTGAAGATGGGTAAAAATATATTTAGCAAGAGAAAGGATATAAATTAAAGTTGGACTAAACCAGTAGTATAAATGTGATATACATATACGGCTATAAAGTATTTGGATTTGGCACGTCGCGGTCGTGAAGAAGACAGTCCGGTTAGTATCGACTAGCTTCGATTTTGCGTTCTACCACAGCGCATGTCTACAGCTTTATATCTTTAAAGAGTAGTTAAAACCGAAGCTACATTTTCATTGCCTAGTTCTTTTCGAACTTGCATTAAATTAACATTTTGCCCATGAAAGTTACTTTGTGACCCAGATAAATAAAATATATTTACAGATTTAAACACACTAATATTGATTCAATTAAATTTTTAAGCATTTTGTATGCTTACTTTTTCTAAAGATTTAGATCGGAAAAGAGAACACCTAGAACGGGACTTAAACCCGCGACTAGTAAGCATACAAAATGCTTAAAAATTTAATTGAATTAATTAGGCGGAATCATCAAAAAACAATGTTTAAAAATGACTGTAAAGTTATTAATTGTTTCCGTAGTTCGCAAGAATTACGGTATATGGCTCCAGCGTCGCCTTAACACGTATATAATATATCGGAGAATATCGAATATCTGAGACGTGTCTAGATAGCTCAGCTGGTCAGAGCATTCCCCCTGTAAGGGACTGGTCGCGGGTACAAGTCCCGTTCTAGATGTTCTCTGTTTCCGATCTCAATCTTTAGAAACACTAATATTGTCTTTTTCATACTCACATAATGTGTAACGTAATTTTGCTCAAACATTCGTGCACAACAATACAATAAAATAGAGTGAATTATATAAATATACGGGATAGGCCTCAGTAAATCAGTTCAAGTCACACTAATTAAAACGTAAAGAGAACTTATTATTGTTTCATTCTAGTTGTATAGAGGAGATAAACATCGTCACTTACGATCAGGTGAGATAGAGGTCAAACGTGAGCCTATCATCCATAAAAAAAAAGATATATAGTTTCGGGGCTGACAAATTTGATAATCCAGACTTAATCCACCAATTAGGTACACATCTAAAAATTCTTCATTTGACCCTGAAATCCTTCAAAGAATGCACTTTGTCAAAATATAACATGACACAATCTATGCCCGCCACAAACTATGCAAGATTTAATTGATTTTGTGATGGCTGACAGTTGTTAAAATGAGGCTTTGGAGATCTTCCTAAGAGCTCTATTTATTCCTAGGGAATATATTTTCAGTTCTGTATCAGCATCAAATCCTTGTCGGTACCTATAGGAATCGGGTTTCTCCTTTGTAACTGAATTAAAGCTAAACTAAAACTTCTTGTTGTTTCGCTACAGTTGTATACATTTGTTTATCATTTATAACCGCTGAAATTATACTTACAAAATATTATCAAAGTTACGGAAGCTAGATAATGATGTACAAATGGTACAAACGCGTTAAAATGGCAGGTCAGTGGTTACGTTCCGCGTCGAAAAAGTGGTGTGTGGGCTTATAACAATAAAAATATCTTCACATCCTTACACATATGGATGGTTACTGTAGCAAAAATAAAATTGGAGTAATTTGCCCATGTCGGGTGAAAAATATATAAAGATAATTTAAAACTAAAAATATTTCAGACATTCGTGCTAGAATACCTTTTTTTTTTCTTTTCGTGCGGAAATCCCTTCGGATACCCACCGGCCAGCGGGGGCGGTTATGTCGGGCTTGAACCGATTAAAACCGCACGCCGTCTCGGGTCTTAAAACGCCGGGGTGTAAGGTTGCCCATAGAGCATAAAACCAAACACGTCGTGGATAGCAAACCCAAAGTAGTCGATGAGAATCATACATTACAAAACCATAACCATAAGCATAAGATCTTAAATCTGAGAGGAATCAAAAAACACCCACAAAAACATTGACAAAGTATAAATTACATTTGATTTACTTTTCATTTAGTCCATTGAAATGTTACAATTTAAGGACCTAATATTGCATTTGTCAATAGAAGCTTAACCCCAAGTTTGTGGGGTTGCCGCCCTTTTCCCACGGCCTGATCTTGGAAAAAGGGATGCTACCTGACCTTTTTCGCGATATCTCGGAAGCTATGTGTCCTACAATAAATTCGTAAACACATAATTTGTAGCCAATCGCTTTGCCTACTTAAAAACTTTTACCCTAAATTTAAAATTAAGAACTTATAAGCAAAAAAGTGAGAAAATATATTTTTTGCTCTATAACTTTTTTTATACATTTCACAAATAAATTACCTCAGACCAATCTTGTAGATGGTATTTTGAGGAAAATGTTTTCATTCTTTTAAAACGCTGTTACAGCGCTCCAAAGTTGACCGGGTTCGTCAATGCTCATGAGAATCCGGTCAAAACGAAATGTTTAACTTAGTTTTATGATCTTTGCTAGCCCCGACCGTCACCCCCAGGCCCGCGCTCATGGAGGACGGAGATCGTTCTACGAGCTCTGGCTCCCGCTGCGCCTTCTACGGCAGGAGAGAGTGCTAGACCTCTCCCGTACCTTTTGCGCGCATCACTGCCTCGCAAAAGAAGCCGGTGGCGTTCCACGTAATCTCGCTGCCGACCATGGCCAGCACCAGGGTTTGCACTGTGAGGCTTCCCACTCCGACTTCTGCTTCAAGACATGGTGCTGCTCCATCGACTCTGGGCATTCTGCATCTGGGCATCGGCTCTCGGCGTATACGATGCAGGAACGCACCGAAACAGCCATGTCCAGTGAGCACCTGCGTCAGCCGGTAGGAGAGGCTTCCGTGGCGCCAATCCAGCCATTCCTCCATGTCGGGTATTACTGCCACAATCGTGGCGTGCCCTGCGCTTGGTAGCTCAAGTTGTAAAATGTATAAAAAAAAAGTAATGGAGCAAAAACGAATTTTTTGATAGAAATTTTCTCACTTTTTGGTTCCGTTGCCAAATGGCAAAAAACGGAACCCTAAACTTCCAACGATAATTGGTTTGAACGAGATCTAATCAGTAGTTTTTTTTTAATACTACATGAATCGTAAACTACAATTTACCTTTCATTCAATCAATTCAAATATAAAAATTAAAAAAAAAACATTATTATGTTACTTGTTGCTACGGAACCCTTAATGGGCGAGTCCGACTCGTACTTGGCCGCTTTTTTTGCTTATAATTTCTTTAATTTTAAATTTAGGACAAAAATTTTTTGAACATATTTGTAGGCAAAGCGATTTACTACAAATTTATTGTCGGACGCATAATTTCCGAGACATTGCGAAAAGTTAGTTAGCACCTCTTTTTCCAAGATGGCAGCCGGGGGACAAGGGCGGCAACCCCACAAACTTGGAATTGTGTCACACATGTCCCAAAAATAAAATTGCGCCGTCTAAAAAATGCAAAGCTCATGTAACATTTCAATAGACTAATTATCATTCATCATTTGCCTACGGTACAATCAGTTCATCTGGGGTAGGCGGAATGTTTGTTTTTCTATATTATCAAATATCGAAAAGGATTAATATTTTGGTCATGTGGAAAGATTTCATATAATCTATCTATATATATCCATCTGTTCTTCTTTCATCTTTTTCTCTACAATCTACAAACATAGACACTCACCACTCTTTTACTCATCAACGATTTCCTATCATCGTATGTAATACCGGTTAGTATTAGAATACGTTCCTCATAAATGATAATTCCTTAACTTTTCCTTTTTTGTAATACGATCGACTACATAAAACATACAATCGACTTACACGCCATCTTCTTTACAGCCGATCATTCTAATCCATAAAGAAATTACGTTTGTAACCCTTTTTCAGTTTTTTATAAATATTTTTGAGGGCATCCCTTGATGGTCAAATGTTTTCGCAGTGATCAGTTGACATGTTAAAAAAAAAACACCACCACTGCCAATGGGTGCACTCTTTTTCCGTACTCCGTGGTGCACCCTCTCACCTTAAAATTATATTTTCAATTTTCTGCCCAGTAGCTGGAAGTCGGCACCAAACAGCAATCCGAACGGGCACACACGTGTGTGCCTTCGTTGCAAGTGGTCGTGTGGAGAGTGCATTTTTTGGAATGTTGATGTTTATCGCTGAAGATTTCACGTTGCACTGTTTTGATTTGGTTATTTGTTCATATTTAAGGTAATTTAGTGATCTTTGTTTAGTGATTGTTTACATTTTTAAGAACTTACTTATTAAAGTTAAATAAAACGGTTTCTTATTTATTTCTATTTTTATTATTTTATACTTTGTTTGTGGCTATAATTGAGCTGAGTGAGACGAAGTCGAGCGAAAGCTCCTCATACCAGACTGCAGGATTTTCTTTGTCACAGGTCTCCTCCTAAACTACTAATCCAATCAGGACCAAATTTGGCATGATTAAAGAGGTCAATCAGAGGAAGGTTTATGGATATATTTTGAAAAAATTAATGCTACCACAGAGGAATGATCACCGTTAAAAAAATTCCAGATTTAATTACATTATAACTGCTCGAGACACTGTGACCAAACTTTTCAGGCTCAGAAAGCATGTCCAGAGTTGTGACTTTCAAAAAGAATTTTCAAAATCGGACTTGCCACGGAGGAATGATCACTGTTCAAAATTTTCAAAATCTGATTTACGATGTCTCACTCAGCTCAACATTGCAAGCAGCGATTCGCATTGCAGACCTAGTGTACTAAATACTACATGCTCAATTGTAATTCAAAACAAATCGCTTCTGTACAATCCGGGCCGTAGATGAATCTCGTGAATTTGCTTCATATGGGATGAGACCTCCAGATAATGTTGTTCCGAAAAATGTGAACAATTGTGGTGAACTTTCATCTAAGGTAAAATTAGCTGTCGAATCCCGTGTAATGTTGAGACGTATCATAGCAGTATCTGACGGCCTTGTCAATGGTGCTATGGGTATTATAAGTACAATAAAATGGCCATCCCTACACAGGGTTCAACTAGAGGAAGGGGAATTACCGGATTGCATATTAATAAAATTTAACAATGAAAACATAGAAAGAAGCCTCACAGATAGCGATACCATACCTCCAGTGATTGCAAGTTTTCAAGGTTATGGCAACATTGAGCGTAGGATGTTGCCGATAATTTTATGCTGGGCCGTCACGGTACACAAATTACAAGGTGCAACCCCTGATCAAACTGTTATCGATCTCGGAAAAAAAGTTTTTGCCAAAGGGCAGGCATATGTGGCACTGATAAGAGTAAAAACACTTGAGGGTATTGCTTTATCTAATCTAGAGCCAAATGAGCTATTACACAAACCTCACTATGAACGAGCTAGAGTAGAAATGCAGGGACTGAGAGGTCTACACACAAGAGACTGACCAGTCTAAATCTCATTTATCGTGAGGCTTTTTTTTTAATACCAGCATAAAAATCTGTGAGTGAATAATACATCTCCGCTATTTTCCCACCCTTAGGGTATTTTTTTCCAAATTTATATGGAACCAACAAAAAAAAAATTATCAAAATCGGACTACTCTGTAAAAAGTTATGCGTGATCATACATAAAAAATAAAAATATAAGTACGCGTCGAATAGAGATACTCCTTTTTTTTTCGTCAAAAACACAATTCATTCTTAGGTGTTTTAAAACTACGACATTAAAACCATTGCTTGTATTTTATATAGAATCTTTCATGAAGAGTTCAAAGTCATTGTTATAACAATAACATGCAATATACCACTATTCATTCAATAAGCCTAATTAATAAGTTACAGGAAAACTACAGGTGACAATTATCTACTTACCCTTTCACAATAAAAATCACAGGTACACCTAGTTTTGCAGGGGATTTATGCTTCGAACTTTCTAAACACACATATACATGCTTTACTACTAATGCTTACATATAACACACGGTGGTTATACTTGGGGAATAGGTGCGAGCGATGTTTCGCTCAGCCTTGGGTACGTACGTAGATCAAAAGTACCGCCAACCAACTGGATGAAAACGCTCTACCAAAGTTATACGAAGTATTCAGTGCGCATGTTCCTTTCATTAAATAAAGTTAGGGTGCGTACAGATTCTGTAAACTTTGAATATGATACGAGCAAATATCCTCTATTGAAAATAAGGTGACATGAATAACTGTCTCGTTGCTATATTAGATGAATTAGTGGTCCAGTTAAGTTCAAGAGCTTGAGAAATAAACAATTGCTTGACTTGACTGAACTTCCGTGACTTAGACTCATAATATAGCTATGTAAATGAATATTGGGATGACTTGCAAATGGCATAGATTAGGTGTTAAGTTAGTACTTAACTAGTAATAGTTTAGCAAAAACTCGGTAGAAAACATAATAATGATAAAAGGAAAAAAATCTGTCATTTAAAAAAGTTATTACTAATTATGTATTCTTATAAGAACTTACCTATTAAAATGATTGCTTCTGTGTGTAAACCAGTATTCTGAATCATTTTGACTACAAAAGTTAACTATCAAGTAGGTACTGAATATCAGGGGGTGGCAGGTGAGGCCATCTGTCACCCCAGCAGAAGCAGGCCGGTACGGTGGGGCGACTAACGCCCCTCCCCCAAACCGGGGCAAGACGGGGACACCGTGGTTCCCAAACCCGAGGGGGCCATCTCGAAACCGGAGATGGCCCAGGGTCAGTCGGGGTGCGAGGGATATGCTCTATGGGCAACCTTACACCCCGGCGTCTGCAGACCCGTGACGGCGTGCGGTTTTAGTCGGTTCAAACCCGACATAACCGCCCCCGCTGGCCGGCGGGGGGGTATAAGAAGGGATTTCCGCACGAAAAAAAAAAAGGTACTGAATATCAAAGGGAATGCAGCATAAGTACATGCAGTGTATACTGGGAATTATTTAGTTTTGCATTATGGATGTAAAATAACAAGGGATGGTAAACCAATTGTGGCGGGCGTGTGAGCAAAATTAATAATCAACGAGGGTTACGGAAATAATTTCGAAGACCTTAATAGCAGGTGAGTTCATAATTTGGTAATAGTTCCGTGGCGTTATATTTTCAATCTAGATGATTTGTTCCTTCTTTCAAGTATAAGCTTGTTCATAGTAAGATTTTTCTTCTGCAAGGGATTTCCGCACAAAAGAAATATGGTACTTCAATTACTACTACACTATTGGCCTCATCATTCTTTTCCAGTATTTCTATTGGATGGCTGCTTAATTCCTAGTGCAAGAATATAAGAACCACCCTATGTTATCAATAAATTATAAACATAACAAATTATAAATGTACAAGTTGGTGATGATGTGTGAATGTATGTTACTCAATTACGCTCAAACGGCCGAATAGGTCTAGCCAAAATGTGTTACAGGTATAGGCTGGAATACCACATAGGCTACTTTTCATCCCTGGAATAGGTTCCCATCGGTTACGGGAACGGAATTACAATTCCACGCGGGAGAAGTGCGGGACAGAGCTAGTGTATCATAAATACTTGTTGATCTTTTAGAGTTTGATATTCTATCTTGTTATGTGTATTTCAAGATTAGTCTAGCTACTAAAATTCTTCAAATGCGTTCGTTTACTCATGTTAGACGGTATTTTCAGAAACACTGTAGGAGTTTTAATTTTTTTTCCTACCAGGCTGAATATATTTACAGAATCTTGTGAGTATATTTTCTTGTATGACAGTAGAGACAAATGGCCTGTTTCTGAATTGAGAAATTGACGTTGATTCTCTCTGAAGGCTAACAAACTGTGCTTAAATAGGCACTGAGAGAAAATAGAAAAAAGTAAATTACCTAAAACTAAAAAAACTTACTCATTATAAAATATCATGTAAGAGAGAAAAATAATTTAAATATAGTGTGGTGCTAGAAAATTACCCTGTAAAGTTATCCCTCGGGAACTAAAGGGTAAATTACTTTCCAAAAAAGTTCTATAAAACTTTGAACATACAGCTGAAATATTTAGCGATAAATCCCACATAACATTTCACCACCATTTTACATAACAAATGTATACACATTTGTTATTAATTGGCTACGTTAGAAATATAATAGAGCACAACTTTGGAGTTGAGTTTAATTATTTGACGTGGTTTATTTTGGTTTATTTGATATAACATCGTTTTTTATCGTAAATTAGTAGAAACATTTTGCAATTTTTTTAGGGTTTCAATAGATTCCATTGAAGAACAGAGCCTTTTTATTTGAATTCATTACAATTTTGGGTTCCTTTAATTTTTATTTTAATACCAAAAATGAGCTGACTATTCATTTATACTATTATAAAATTGTAAATTATTATTACTGTGTATGTACATTGGAAATAATAAAAAAAAAACTTGGGTTATGTTAAATGAACGATTCTGAACACGAACATATTTTTATGGAATTCTTATCTCTTTGTCTGTTTCTTCGCAATGGATGCAAAAACTACTGAACGGATTTTGATACGATTTTTTCTTTTAAGGAAGATCTTGGTCAGACTTAAAATCTGTCGTATATTTGATTCCAATTGGTTAATTAGAACCGATCATATTGTCAGAGATATGACCAATAAACGATAACCGACGTCCGCGCGGGCAGAGCCGCGGGTATCAGCTAGTTTTATATAAATTAGTATAGATGAGAAGGTATTAAACTACCTACTAATACCAAGTGGTCAATGACTTCAAAGCATTAGCGACTATTAGGTAGTTCAGTTTTATTTTTAGTGGAAGCGGAAGTGGCAGTTTTATTTGAAAAAAAAGAAGTAGATGGCGGGCTGTTGGTATACGCATATAATAATTCATCAATAATTAGTCTATTTTAGTCCACTGGTAGACATAGGCCTCTCATCTATAAACCTAATTAAAGTAAAAATACCTTTAATTTCTGGTCATCCAATCAGAGTCACCTTCCTGAATGATGAATTATTTCAAATTGGTTTCTTTCTAGCTGACCAAATATCGATTTGGTATTACTAGAGTAGCCATAAGGGTAGGAAACAAGCACACAGGTGCCTAAAAGATTGAACGTACTGTAGCTTACGCACGCTTGCAACAACGTAGGTTATTTCAACCTACACTAACGTTGGTGGCAGGTACTTAAAAACACATTCATAAAGATTACATAATTATATGGGCTACACTATGAAAAGGTTCCAGAATGAAAGTGTTACACTTATAAATGTGGTATTGAATCTGTTAATCGTTACCACTTTCAATTGTTTAACAGTTATATATATATATATATATATATATATATATATATGTAACAGATATTAATCTGTTAACAGTGTTAATAAGTGTTAACCGAAATGCTACGTTGCCAAATTTACTATCCTGTTATATTTATAATCTAAATTTTGAAATAATGATATTTTGTACACCCCCAAGTGCTTTAGGACGTTATTTCTATTACACTTATTAACACATATAAAACGTGCCACTTTGAATTTGGTACACTTACGTATCTTTTACATTTATAAATGGTTTTCTTCTAAAACAATTTCAAAAAACAGTGTTTAACACTTTATTACGGTTACAATTTGTTTCCCTAGTTGGTGGTTAGAGATCTTAAATCTTGAATAAGTAACCAAATAACAAGTACGCGATCATCAATTTGAACTATATTATTTCCTAGTTGTTGCCCGCGGCTCCGCAAGCGTGGATGTCGGTTATCGTGATCAAACATAGCCTATGTCCTATCCCAAGCTTTAGTCTTTGTACCAAATTTCATCAAAATTAGTTTCAGTGGTTTAGGCGTTAGACAGACAGACGAAGTTAATTTCGCATTAATAATGGTAGTAGGTATGGAAGTATAGATATTCTCACACTTGTAAATTCTTGAAGGCGTATACTTTTTGCTTGCACTGAGATGAAGCACTGGGTACATTGAAATAAATAAAAATAAGTTAGATAGCAGGCGGTACCCATTTAGAAACCATAAACTGAAAATAATTAATGGGTCCCGCCTGCTATCAAACCTATTGTGGTCTTTTTAGCAGCAGTCGGGTTTATTATTTTTTATTATTTATTTTTATTTGCAGCTTTTTAGTTTTAAGCATGCAAGAGAAACGAATCTTATAATAAAACAAACGAAAACTGGATTAAGTACAGAAGCTCCGCTTGTTGTAAGCACCGTCAACGCTTTAATTTATCATTCGTCGTTCCAAATTACATTAAAAGTATATGTTCTTTAAATTACATTTTATGATCATCATTTTGATACCGTACTGATAAGTTTGAGTGAAAATATATTTTTAACAACCAACATTTTAGCGCTAAAAACTCCCCCATATAGTTTTGGTTCACATTTTATGCATTTTATAATACTCGGAAGATACCTTTCAGTTGAGACCGCATTAATCGAAATCCGTGCAGCGGTTTGTAGGGTATGATGTAATAAAGAATATTACATGCATACAAGATACGCGCGAAAAACATAACCCTTCCTCGGCAGTCGGGTAAAAACAGCACTTGAAAGGGAAAGGCACATATCTTCACTTTTACGAAAGTATTAAGAAGTCAGGGTTTCCGAAGAAGGTAATAAAAGTCTGAATCTACTAATTTATAATTTATTATCCCATGATTTCAAAAAAAACTTCTATCTTCAGTTGGGCGTTTTAAGCAATACAATACTACTTGCTACCTGCTTTCATAATTAGCATTTACTAGCAACCCGCCCTCGCTTTGCTTCGGTTTATATGAGTTTTTTTTAACTCAAGCCATTAATACTTACATAATATATAGCCTAATTCTATCGGGCATAATGTACATTTTAAATGGTGAAAGAATTTTTCCAATATCTACAGTGATTCCTAAAATTAGTCCACACATAAACAAACTTACAAAATTCGGCCTCTCTCTTTATAATATTAATAGATTTTATTAACTGAAATGTCTAACATTAAAACACAATGCGTTGTTATTTATTCAGAGGGTGCTTGTATTAGTAATTATTTGACGACAAATATTATCATAGGTCACTAAATGTACACAAAATGCTCGTCAGTAAATTGAGTTTGGTAGAATTGTAAATTTTGCTTTTGAATATCGTTACTACACCTCGTTCCTGATTCATTTAACCTCAATGAATAAATCTAACCGAGAAGCGAAACAATGCGTTAATGTTCTTCATCATCATCCTCATAGTAATTTGCCAATTGCGTCCAAAGTTTGATAAGATAAGATAAAAGATAAAATATTCTTCATTGTTCACCATAAAAGTAGTTCTAAGTATATAAATAATATTCGACTTAAGTTTAATGTACAATGGGCGGCCTTATCGCTAACAGCAATCTCTTCTAGACAACCTAAACCAATAGAGATGATAAGGGCAGTGTACAATGAACAACCAAAAGAAGAAAAATGTCTAGGTGGCTCAGTTGGTCAGAGCATTCCCCCTGTAAGGGACTGATCGCGGGTTCAAGTGCCGTCCTAGATGTTCTCTTTTTCCGATATAAATCTTTAGAAAAAAGTAAGCATACAAAATGCTTAAAAAATTAATTGAAAGAAAGAAGAAAAAATGGTAAATATGTTAGATAAATAAACAAAATTACATGTAGTCCAGTCGTATTATAAACATATATACACAATATATTACATTATAAGTCTATACAATATATATATAATACAAAATATTTACATATACCTATATAGTCCGGTATATATATATGATAGTCACCTAACGGGAGATGGACAGATAGTGATCCTTTAACATATTTTTAAAAGACACCAATGTGACTGTGCTCTCTTTATAAACGGGCTTCAAAGTTTGCACTTTGAAGGCCGAGGTTCGCTTATAGTTTTCGATTCAATATATCGGCTTTGCCAGGAGCGACTGCCTCGTCCTTTGTTTAGCAAGTGCAACTTGCAGGTGAGGTTAGAGTGGGCCTCAAGGATGCTGGTAAGGCCCTTGTATATCTTAAAAATCCAATAGTTGTTACACTCTTTCACGGAAAAACGGCTGCATAAAATTTGGCACATTTTTAGGGTTCCGTACCTCAAAAGGAAAAAACGGAACCCTTATAGGATCACTTCGTTGTCCGTCCGTCCGTCCGTCCATCTGTCAAGACCGTTTTTCTCAGGAACGCGTGGAGGTATCAAACTGAAATTTATATCTAATACTCAGGTTTACTGTCCCTTGGAGCTGTGAAAAAATCAAACTATACAGCCAAAGCAATAAAAAAATACAGCCGTTTATGCCGCGAATTTCCGCAAATTTTCGAAACTCGCACGGGAATCAAAACCTGCAGGGTACTTCCCGTGAACTTAGAATCTTGAAATTTGGTACGAAGTAACGTTTTATAGTACAGATAAAGGAAAAATTGCAAAAACCGTAAATTTTTAGTTACATCATATTATAATGAAAAATATTTTTGAAAATTTTAAAGTTACTACTTCTTTTCTCATGAACGCATAGAGGTATATATATACCTACAGGTTTGTACGGAACCCTCGGTGTACGAGTCCGACTCGCACTTGTCCGGTTTTTTTTATCGTCATTCATTGTAGTAGTTTTTTTTGTTTATTTACTTCAGTATAACTAAAGATAAAATAAGTTATAGATATAGGCTCAAATTATTAGGTTAACAAGCAAGATTCTGTAACCGAACTAGGACAAGCCTGTATCTCGGCTAACAGCGCCCATCCCCTCCGCAAAAGTTACAGTTTGGTAAATAGCGTAGTCAAAAGTTAATTCAAAACAATCGATCAAGAAGTAAATTACATCAATTAAATTTTAATAAAACAAAAATCGAAATAAAAAAAGTGGAATAGCAAATAGGCTACTTTTTATCGTAAGAAAAGGTTCCTGTGATTCACCGGAACGGGATTAGATATCAAAAATTATACGATCGTGCTTACAATACTCACCACACATATCCCCACCAGTTTGTGATACTGGTAATAATTATTGTTGTGGAAGAATATTAAATCTATTTAATGTGCCTGTCACTATGACTACGTGGCGCCATCCTTTCGTATGATGTCACAAAGCTGTTACTGTCTACTCACGGTTAATCTTTAACTATACGTATAACTTATAGCATTTGCTAATACAACTATGGAAACATATAAGTTGGATAAATTCTAATAAAAATACGTGCATTGTTGCCTATTGTTATTGTAAACTTTATGTTATACCAACTAACAATAAGTCCAAAATAGTAAATATGCTAGCAAATTATAATTTACTATTACTATGTAATATTAGATGACTATAAATAGTTGTATGCCTCGTATGTGTTATGCCTGACTATGCCAAGGTAGCGAAGACCATTTGACGATCGATCGAATCTGGAACGGTGGCCCATATCTTCTGAATTTCTATCCCTATCCTTATCCCTGTAACAAATTTCAGCCAGATCCTTTCAGCTGTTTGAGCGTGATTAAGTAACAAACATCCAAACATCCACATTATTATTATTATTATTGTGCACCATATGTCTCGCAGTCCGCCAGTTTTTGATAGACATATTACACCTGAGCCAATGGAAGTAAATTAGTTTTGATTAGGTTTTTAGTTATGAAGGCCTTTGCGTGAGAACTGCATTCAAGTGTATATATTCATAGAAAGGTACTAATTTCTTAATCTTATCATTTAATTACAAGGGTGTATGGGGCCACACCAAGATCTTCGGAAGCCAAGTCAAACTTATCTGCAAGCCGGGTGGTGCCTACTGATTGACGGAGGAGGTGTATAAGTGAAACCAAGAGGACGAGAAGAAATAAGCGGCCCTCGGGCTCCAAAGTGAAAGCCGCGGTTGCAACCGGGACCAAATTTAAGATCATGTTGAATCAACTTGCAGAAACATGGTGTTCTGATCACTTTAATACATAGAATTTAGGTCTTCAAACGAAGCACTTTATAAAATTGAATACTCTAAAATGAAGTACTAATCAAAACAAATTCTGTTTTTTCAGTAAATTTTCGTTACCGGTCAAACAGCTAGTAGCGCTTCCTATATTCTCGGTAAAACGGTAATTGGTTTAAATACCACGCCCGACAACAAGAGGCTTTTACTAGAAAATACTTGGTTGGACGAGTCATAATCTAAAGTTAACCATGAACTAGGTTATTTTGGGATTCTGTAACAAAACTGAAATAAAAGAAGAAAAAAATTCTGTGCTGACCTGAAATTGAGAGAAAAATATAGAATGCATCAGCTGCATATTTGCCCGGGCAATTCCGGGAAATTCAGGGTTGAGTAGGTACCATCTGTGTGGGGTGGCCTCCCTCTACTACTATCTACTAACCTTGGTTACAAGTTGGATCTTATAGAATCTTGAGGTCTGTGCCATCACGGCAATAGGCAACCTATTACGTGGGACAACTGTACCTGGTGAACAGTGGGCATATAGTATAGCCACTGCCTACTCGTTTTGGAATATACGCTCACGTATATTTATATACGTTTATATACGTGTATTTATGTCATTCCAGTTTCTTCAGAACTCCAACTCCAAAATTTTAGTAGAGATAATAAAAGTAACACTTGTATATTCCTGATGGAGTGAGCAGATGTAGGATTCCGGCACTTTACGGTCACACGTAAAGTGCACATATTTTTCGAGTGCATCGTGACACTTAAATTACTTCCCATCTCCTGCAGAAGTGAAAATATATATTATATGCTTCCACTTTCACATACTGAAAGGTTACAGACATATTCATAATAAGGCATGTCGGTAACGCGAACACGTAAGATTTTTCCCAACCAAAAAATGCTAAACGCGTCCAAAAAGTTTTCACTTTATTTAAAAACCGGCCAAGTGCGAGTAGGACTCGCCCGTGAAGGGTTCCGTAGCAACAAGTAACATAATAATGGTTTTTTTTTAAATTTTATATTTGAGTTAATTGAATGAAAGGTAAATTGAGGTTTACTATTTATGACGTATAAAAAAAAACTACTTGATCTCGTTCAAACCAATTTTCGGTAGATGCTTACATGGTATTTTAGTTTTATCATTCTCTTATTTTAGAAGTTAGACACATTTTACCACTTTGGAAGTGTCTCTCGCGCAAACTATTCAGTTTAGAAAAAAAATATATTAGAAACCTCTATATCATTTTTGAAGACCTATCCATAAATACTCTACACGTATGGGTATGATGAAAAAAAAATTTGAGTTTCAGTTCTAAGTATGGGGGAACCCCCAAAATATATATATATATATTTTTGCTATTTTTGTGTAAAAATCCTAACGCGGTTCACAGAATACATCTACTTACCAAGTTTCAACTTCCTTCATAGTTCTTATAGTTTCAGAAAAAAGTGGCTGTATACGAATCTATAAGGGTTCTGTTTTTTGCCATTTGGCTATGGGCTATGGAACCCTAAAAATCTCCGTCAAGTTTATAGATAAAACAGCGAAAAAAGTAATGAAGATCCAAACACGAAACTATGATTTTTAATATTATAATGTGATTTAGATATAAAGAATTTCTTAGAATGCTTTTTCAACATTTGTCTTATTTATGTTCTATTTATATTCAGCTAAATGAATTAACCTCAAAATTGATACGAGTTTGTAGTAACATATTTTTTATAGCAATACACACTACTTCTGATATTTGCGATCAAATCAGTCATGGTATCATGTTATATAGCGAGCCAATAGATCGATGAGTTGAGCCTCAATATAACTTTGATGCTAAGAAGATGAGTAAATGTTAAGTGTTTGCGAAGCTATCCCTTCGAATTCTAACATCTACAAACCCGCGGAATAGCGACCGCTATACCAATACAGTAATAGAATATCCTCAAGGTCTAAAGTACTTCTGACAATGACAGCTCTTACGACGCGCTTTTATTATTCTTGTAGCTATACAATGAGCGTAAATATTTCTTTGTATGTTTATTCTAACATTACAAAATCTACAAAATCGATTCATAACTTATTCATTCAAACATCAATCGTGTTCGGCATCTAGTTATACTACATTTATCTAAAAATTTATTTTGCTACGAGAAGACTGTCATCTGACCTCACAACCCCAGGGGTTAACGATATTTTAAGGTTAGATCAATTTGTCAGGATATTCTAGAGTGCTATAATACTTACAGTTTTACACGAACACAAAACATATATATATATTGATCCCCTGTTCCAATTACTACTACGCTGACTCGTTCCTTGATCTGTGTGGTCACATCTGTATCATAAACAGCGTGTGAGAGCCAGTTTCCTCGACTTGGTATACGGTTGGTACATTCCCCCGATGTCATTATTATCATCTTAGCTATGCTCCCACTTATATCCAAGGCTTTCAAACCTTGGAGCCCGGGGTTCACCTTGCAATTTATGTTTTATATATTTTGGGTATAACAGGCCCTGATTCCTGAGAGGCAAGCCTGTACCTGAGCGCCATCTGTTTGTCAGCCGAAATTTTCCGCTGATGTAACACACATAAAAATAACTTGATGCCTCTTAGATTTTTGTAAGCTGTTACGATGTTTTGTAAGTTTTCTTCAAGCTGAGAGATGAGCTCAGTAATGAGATTTCTGTTCTGTATATATTCTGTGGTTGTTTGATAACTAACCAATGTATGTAGTCGTCCATGTACGTACTCATTTTAATTGAGCCTACGCCATGTCGTCAAAGTATATAACAAAAGGTACTTAATAAGTAATAATGGGATGCTTTCACAATCAATTAATATCAGACTGCCTACATACTTCCAGATTGGGAGCTTTTAATTAACATTAACATTCTACTTAGACGAGAAAATGAGATTAAAATAAATGAAATGAATTTCGCTTTTAATGTCGTAATTTTCTGCGACATGTTCTTGCAGTAGGTAAGATTTAATAAATTAAATTCACTAAGATACAGAAAGATAGCTTATATTTACACAGTACTGCAACCTGCAAAGTACACAAGTAGAACTCATATGTAAATACGTAGTCACGTCTCCTTACCATTGGGGTTACCATATTATGTTTCCACTTCCTATGATCCTGACACCTTACCTACATTTCTTTTACTCTCTTATTTGTTTTCATAATTAAATGTTCGACGGTTGAGTACCCACTCTTGACCTGACCTTGCCTCAAAAATGTCGGGTTGCCGATTCACCATCACCCCATAAATTTGTTTCGACAATTTTCTTTTGCTCTTCCTATCTACGCATCCGAACCATCTTACTTATTTTCAGAACATAATGTAACATGTTAAGGCGGAACCACATTTCGTTAGGTGTCATTTCTTATGCGGCTAGGCTGTATTCATCCAATTATTCGTTATTTGTTTTAAGCAAATATAGACGAATTTGCCCTCTACACTTCGTTGTATTCGGCCGAATATGGTGAATAACAATATAGCGATATGTGGTACAATGCCAGTAATTGTGCAGCCAGTACGGAGAAATAAATGAGCAATGAGTATAATATTAAGTCCATTTATGTCCTTCCAAATTAAACCCGATACAGCAAGCGCATGAAACTTGACTGATACTGAAATTTGGCCAGTTAGTACATCAATATTCATTACTTAACTGGAAAGTCTGATAGATGGGTGACAATATGAACTGGTTGAGCAAGCTGAAGGCCATGGTTTTAAATTTAAGCATGAAAGGTCGAGATGCTAGAAATCTTGAATCCGTTCATGAGTTCGCAATATGAATTCAATATCGGTAATTTCAATTTAAATCACAATCTATAATCCGGAATCAGATCACAGTATATGATCTATTTCAGATAAATAACTTTCTTTCTTTCGTTTCTTTTTCTCTGTCGAACTACAGAACTTCGACGATGATGATGAGACGACAGTCGCTTCGTCCGCCGAAAGCCGAACCCACTAAGTTAGTAAAGGGCTAGGAGGATGGTGAACTTTTCCTTGTACACAAACAATATATTAAATAGTCCAAATATACATTTGATGAATACAGGCGAGCTTAACTCAGTATTGAGTTTTGGCTGATTATTATTTTCTAAATTAATAGCTCGATTACAATGAATACCATAACCCGCTGAAAACAATAATAATTATTACTTTGGTGTCACACTCTATTAATTTTTATAACTTACATAAAAAATAAATGGAATAGTATTGTTTTACGCCATTACCCCACGCACCTTTCATAATTTGGAAATAAGGAAAATCTAGCTGTTTTTACTGTTGGTCGTATTTTGATTTCTAAAATCCCTTTTTTTCCTCAACAACTTTTTATACCAGCTCTTATTACGTACTTTATTAGTGTGTCTGTTTCCTTATAACTTCAAACCCTTTCAAACTTCATGTCATTCTGTAACGTTCCCCCCAATATAATCCTTTATGTGAACTTGAATCGCCCACTGATGAGACGTTGAACCTGAGTGCAGCAACTGCCTACAGTGCTGAAGGCACTGAAGTATCCGTTACTATTATATCCTCCAAGTTTAGGAAGATACCATTGACATTTGGCTTTATTGTGATCGTCTAAGTATGGGACCCTTTATACGTTGTGTTTAAGCATTGTAGCAACTCATAGTCCTTTATTTGGTACATTGAGACAAGGCAGAGTACATGGTATTGAGAACACTGATTACAATCTAATTCCTATAACGATTTTCTGTCTAGCAATAAAGTTAAATAATGTTCCTATACAACTACATTGAATCCCTGAACCTAATATGAATTAAGATTTTGAATTTAGGAGCTACCTAGCCTCAGTGATACTTAGTGATATCAAATTCTGAATATTAAGTTCATTCCTAAGTGATCCTAGGTATAGACAGTTCAATTCAAAAGGTAATAGTTTTCAGTAAATATAGAGAATTGAAATTAAAATTAGAGTTAAGATTACCTATGTGCTTGACCTACATTGATAATTGTACAGAATGCCTGAGACTTTCCTGCATGAAGCTAGATCATGGCTAAAGGTAATAAATAGTTATTGACTGTTCTAAGTTACAGAAATAAGTATTAACAAGGGTAAAATATATAATCAATTTAGAAATATCCTAAAAATAACTGAATAATTAAAGGAATGGATATGAATATCTTATATGCAAGTTAGAATATAATTGGTAACACTTGTTGGCAGTCATAAAATAGTGAAACAATGCTTAACTACTTGTAAAACTAAGTTTCACCTTAAGATGTCTGCGAGTAATTGTTCTAGATAATTAATAGTAGGAACATTATATGCACTTAATACCGTCTAATCCTTTACTGATTAACATGATAAGTTTCTAAGGCTTTCTTACATGCAAGCAAGTTTAATTCCACAGTATGATATAAGTATAAGCATGTAGTTTAGATGGAAGTGTAGGTATAACACACTCAATATAGAGTGGCCTCACTATACTGGACCTTTCAAAGGAAATGTACCTACATAGTCTTCTTATATACAATTTGAGTTATTTAGACAAAGATATAGTAAATAATGGTGGTCAAGTGAATAAAATGTGTGATTAAATACATATGTGGTTAACAATCAGGTACCGTGAGATAACCTACATAATAGATTATCTCAGAGTAGCCGGACAAATGAAATGAAGCTTCTGTTGATATATGGAGACTGCTAGGATGGGGTATTTTGATAGGTAATTAGGAACCCTATGACCGGTTCCATTTCTGGAACCGGGGAGGCCGCATCCACCAACCCCAGGCCCCCAACGAGCAACCAATCCTCTCCAAAACTGAAGGCATACTAGTTCTAAGTTATGCACAACCTTGGTGCTTTACAAATTAAATAGTACCGAATTGGGAATGAGTGCCCAATTTCGACAAGTAGGTTAGATGGAAATATATCCAGTCTAACGAATGCATAGCTCAAATCATTGCTGTTATGGGTACCAGCTGTAAACAGACATGGTAATATATATGATTAGGCCCTCCCGGATCATAGGACCAAGACGCCAACCGTCACCACTCAGGGTCGAACCTAATCGTCACAGTGGACGAGTCAAACAGTGACCAGTGGGTGTTCGAGGCTGTGTGATCATGTGGCAACTGTCCACGTTTCAGGGTCAAGCGATACCGCGACCAAACGCTTTCAAGACACACGCATATCACCGAGAGGACATAATAATACATAGGTAAGTATGATGGCATGTATTGTGAAGGCTTAGCCCAATACAATGCTTACAATGAAATGAGCACACATCCGTCAAACAGGATACATAGATCAAATTGAACATCGATCCTGTAGATAATTTGTTTTTAATATCCGAATTAAATCAGGCACTCACAAGGAATGGATAGGGACAAGGAATTGTCAAGAGTTAAATGAAGCTACTTTATAAGATAACAATCATTCACCCAAGTAATTTCCGTACCTTTTGAGCTTCTCATCTTTACAATGAAAGTGAGGTCTAATTGATAGGAACGATAATCCAGCAGATGGCTACATTTCAGTATAACCATCGTAATTAAGGTAGCTCAATTTATCAAACCTTAATCTCATCCTAAGCAAACTGAAGAGCTTGGGAGGCTCCTTGAGCGTGCCTAGAACCACTTATTCCGTATACACAAGGGTATTGTATAGTATGCAGGCTGAGTATAACGAAGAGCGTAGGTATAACGTAATGTTTTATAAGTTAAATCATAAGGCCCATTAATCACACTTTGCACATTAAATGCCGTCACAGATATAGGTTAAGGGTCTACAATAGACATCCCAAGCTTATAGAAACTAGCCATCTAGGTTTAAATAAAGTAGGTAGCATCAAAAGAAAGCGTTAGTAGCAAATTGCTTAGGTAGGTACATATAGGTTAACGGCGATAAAACTGTTTTGTAATCTATTCATGTGACCTAAACTTTAAGGATTATGAAAGAACACACAGAACATACTTTCCGCATGTAAATCGGAATGCCGCCTGCTTCAAATGTTATCGTTCCCTAACTGTAATTCAGAGGAATATGGAGTTGGTTGGCACCGTTAGGTATCCCTCCATAACCAGGCACATTGCTTGGGTTTCCTACGGGAAAACTAGCTAAACCTCCGCCGCAGCGCTACCCTCAACTTCTAACTTAAGAGACGATAAACGACAGCAATGACTTTACGAATGGGTCGCCAGACTCTTCGACCCAAGACAGTAATAGTACGCTTATATTTAGCGTTCTAAAACGCCTAATGAAAGGAGTCTTGATTTTCGTAAAGGCCCTACACTTCCTACGCTAAACAACTTTACGAATGGGTCGCCAGACTCAACGATCCAAAGCAGTAATAGTACGCTTGTATTTAGCGTGCTACTACGCTTAATGAAAGGTGTCTTGATTTTCGTAAAGTTGTTACATCTTATACCCTACATGTATGAATATATCTCACAAAAAAATTCACGTTTCGTTTTATTTTCTACCCACAAAAGTAAATTATCATGGAAACAATCATGAAATCCAAATACAGACAACATATTAAGAATAAGAAGAACAAAACTAAGATAACTCACCACCAGACTTACACGCAGCTACCAGGCTCGAAGGCTGCTCAGGCAGGGCCACCGCTTGTTCCTCGTTCCCGATGAATTCTTGAAGACTGTCACAAGCCTGCACGGGCAGAGCTTCTGCTAGGTTCTAATTCGCGACGAATTCTCGATAAAAACTCCCTGATATTCTCCGGTACGCCCCTTTTATTTCCTCCTACTACCCCCTCCTTTCCAAATTTTCGTTCGCCCCACCGATAATCACGCCACTACACGTCATCTCTTCCGAGTTGCCATAAAACAATCCGTTTCAAAACTACTACCAACTATCGACTATTTGAAATTAATAACGGAACTATCAGCCTAAACGAATAAATCCACTTCAACCATAATTTATTCGATTCTATGTTAAAAGTAGCCTCACATTAAATCAATTGTTTTGCAAATAGTTTATTTATATTCATTACTAATATGTACTAATTTTATTTCATTATTTATTTTCTTTCGACTATGTTTGCTTTTCGCTTTTATATCGTATTAAATCAATTATTAATCAATTACGCCTAGAAAAATGTGCGAGTTCAATCCTTGTTCTCTTCTACAGTCTTTTACAGTTTACATATTGAACCCAGAGAACATGTCCTTTACTTTTATTCTACTTTTAGACCGACAATGTACGAGTAGTGAGAAGGGTATTTTAATGTTAATCTGCAACATCTGAAGCCGTTCTGAACAGCAAGCCCCCATCCTCTGACCGCCAATGCAATCTCGATGGGTGGGACCGTCACAATCGCCCCTTAAAATATAACGTAGTTCACCGAAGTGATATTTTACCTATAATAACGGGTACAACCCATCACGATTGCCGCAGACAATACAACACAACCACAACCAGTCTAGTATCAGACAGAGCCGGGTGCCTACATACATCGTAAGGTAGTGTAAATCTTTCCCATAATAGTTCACTATGGAAACCTAAGAATTAATTTATTAAGAAAATATTAAAATTGAATTATTGTATACCTTAATTTTGTTAGAGTGAAATAAGTATTATGATAGTAATTCCTATTGATCACCAAATGAGATGGATTGTGAAGGCAATGGTTAGTTGGTAAAGGTAAGTAAAGCAGGTCCTAACTATTTTCCAATACAAATTTAGCCACACTAATTTCGATGCGGTGAGTTGTATTGATATTGCAAAGTCCTGTGGATTCACAGAACAATGCTTATCAATTATGTTTGTAGAGTGTGCGTAAAGATATGTCAGCTGCATGGGAAGTGTATTTGCTTGCAGTAAATATAATCACAAATTAATGTCGTCATAGAAGTCTACGCATAAAGAGAGTTGTGAATTCCCTAAAATCCGTATCAACTTCCTGAATAGACACTCACTTATGAAAATACCACAGAATGTGTAAAGTCGACTGTAGCTAAATTAGTATTTTTTATTTTCTCCTTGTTTGCTTAGTTAGAATCCAGTCATCCCACACCTTAAGTGTGTGTGTAGTTTAACCATATCAAGGCAAACCACTTCTCCATCTCGATACCAAGCTTGATAGCGGTCCCGCAACACAACACTATCTCTTCAAGCCAGGACATGACAGTCTATAGCAAGGAAAGCCTGGTTGTGAGGCAAGCTCAGTCCTAGCGACTCAGAGTAATGGTATTACCCCGCCCTTCAATAATAAAGTCATTCCTTAACAGCCGTCAAACATAGCAAGTGCGAACGGTCCACCCCACATGGCTCGAAACCCAAAAGTGTTCACCGCAAAAATGGCGCATGTGTAGTGTGGCTCATTTTAACTTAACTGTGTAGTCGAGGAAATGTGAAGGTACCTTAACGGTATGCTTAGACCTCGGATTCATCAATCTCGAGCCCGTCTACTATCCTAACTCTTAGCAATCCTTCATAAATCCGATTGAGGTGCATGCAGAATGACTGGACTATAACCATGCCTCGCAATTCTACTCCCTATAGTGCTGGTTGGTTAAAATTCGTTTTTATTATTTATAGTATGCATAACGCTAGTTTGTTTAATACCAAATGAGATTCAATTTCTATATATGTGTGAGTAGATATATGTGTTTTAGAACTGGGACAGATCTCATGCTCCTATGTTCAGGCTTAAGTAAAACTACAACACTACGTTATTTCCTGCCAGTATGACAATCTCAGCGGGAAAAATGGTTGTGAGTCATTCAGCGCTGCCGCACAGAGTAGACGATTATAGAAGATTTTGTAGTTCTCTACATCGACTTATAATCCAACTACTCCATTCCCCAAAAATAGTCAGACCTTGTGGGCAATGAAAATAAAGGGGCCAATAGCCTTTACTCCACCCGAAACAGACCCAAAAGACACGTCCCAGTTCTCAAACATTCATGTAGAGTGTGCAACCAATATGTTCATAACGTGTATAGTCGAGATTCTGTGAAGACCCATTAACGGCATGCTTAGACCTCTAGTCCATCTCTAACCTAACACCTTGCATAATCTTCACAAAATCTATTTGTGACGCGGTGTGAATAGGCAATTGAATCTCAACTGGTCTCATAATCTCATAGCTTTAATTATAGTACTAATCGGGATGGTCCTTCATTCTGATTTTAATGAACCCATTCCATACACTCATACAATTCACTAGTATACATCTCATAACAACAAAAAAAATCATCATACACGCTTTCATAGCAAACTCCCGCTGCCGAGCTCACTACCAACCGACCAGTACTAATAAAGCAAAAGAATTCTCATTATTTGCTCTTCCCCTTTTTTATGATTATTATCATATATTTATTATTATTTTTATCTCCTTTATTCATTTAAATACATATAAATTACATTTTTTAAATATATCCCAAAAATACAATTTCCCTTTTATTATTATTATTATTGACTGTCAGTTAAACTGGAATTCCGATTTAGGAAAATAGTGTTCGAATTAATTTCTTACGCACTATATATATATGAAAAAAACTGCAACCAGGTTTACAGTCATAACTGCATATCACGAATCTCCCTCAGGGTAATAGACCACCATCTAAATCAAATGACATTTCTTCGTGATTCTACAGGTTTCACCGTGATTTTAATATACCACCACCATTGCTTCAGTGCTCATTCGAATGATTGCCTCTTATGATACAAAAAAAAAATCGTAAAAGAATAATTACATTTATTAGTTCAATTATGTATCTGTTCAACACAATTTCAATAGCCTAATTTACACACATTCTAATTCTAAAATGATCAACCAGTGAACCATACTTAAATCTATCACTCGTACCACAAATAATAATGTTCTAACATTGACTAAATCTTAATAACTATGATTAACATTAAATTATTCATGTAGTAATATTAACTATCCAATAACTGAAAACCTTCAAATACACCTTCAATGAGACCTAATATTTCAATTTTAAATCATATTAGTGATTAATCTATTGGTAATATTTACTCAAATGAATTGTATTAAAGTTACCTCTAATTTGTTTGGTCTTAGGGTCCATCAAGGTGTAAACATTTGCAAAAGGAATTGCACAAACTACATACGGTCCTTCATACATTAATTGAAACTTTTTGGTAAGCTTCTTCTGTGCTTCTGATTTATTAGTCTTACGAACTTTGACATAATCCCCTATCTGAAATTCAATTAAACGATGTGACTTATTGAATTTCACCTGTCGTTTAACACTGTTATCCTTTAAATTTTGTCTCACTTGAGTTCTAATTTTATTTATGTCTTTAGTTTTCTCTAATTGAGGTAGACAATTATCAAAAGACATGCTGTTACTTGTACCGTACAGTATTTCATTAGGAGTGAAACCCGTGCTCTCATGAAAACTATTATTGTACAAAGTTTCTATCTTACCAAGTATTGTGGCCCAACCTTTGTGGTTATTATGGCAATATGTCCTAAATAGACGTCCTAATTCTTTGTTTACCCTTTCTGTTGTTTCTCAAAACTAATTTTGTTTATCTGTTATAATTAAACTAAACTTGATTTAATAAAATTTATTCTTTACATTTCAAATCACTAATGATGGCCAAAACCTATTAAAATTCTAAATGCTTATATGTGTATCGCTATCCCAACTATTAAACCTTATTATTTAAATATATAAGTGCATCGCTACATCTTGAAACCATATCCTCAACTAAGTTTTAGTTCAATATGTGACTAAAATAAAGTATCATTGGAAGGATTGGAAGGGACACCTCACTAAATTCTAAAGTCTAGTCTATTTATTTAAACTAACTATTTTAAAATTAATTGAAAACAAGCTACTAATTTAAGTTATTTAATTTTGTATTGCGTAGGGAATTATCACTAGGTACTCAAACCAAAACCGCTACCTCCACCTTCCTGTCTTTAAAGTAATTTAAAAAATTCAAAAAAATCAAAGTATACTGCAGTCAATCTAACATAAAGTCCATCTAATTATTTATTAAGTTCCCGCCCCCTAGCTTATATAGTCTGCTAAAGTATTCCTATCATATTGATAATTAATGTACTGCTATGAATGGAGCAACTGCATCCAAAGTACCAATGCAATGAGTGTGCAATAATGGGTACAATGATAATATGTAAGTATACAACTATGTAGTCAATCTTAGTTATTTACTTAAAAAAACATCTATATATTTAATGTTATGAATAGGCATTTGTACCTTGTTTTCCCTAGAACTGCCTACGAAATTATAGCTAAGAACTAGTTACTGTTGTTTCTTCCCTATGTCATGAAATATCTGCTTACGATCTAATAATAATATTTCAACTTTAACAAAAACACTTCGCGATATAATCTACTTCCATGATCACATACAAGATTAGCTGATAACGCACGAGACCCTGATTGTAAGTTTCGATTTTAAATCCAAGAACTAATAAAACAAAGTACTTCATAATATGTCCAATTATCTATTTATTTATTTTTTATATCTACTTAGTAGGTCTATTAGAATTAAAATAAGAGTATAAAACCACGCCCTCTATTCAACTTTCAATGAACTAACAACTGACGGGGATTGATCGCCCCTAGGTTATTTCGCTAGATGGCGCTAGTAGGTTCCAATCCAGCTACAATATTAAAATTATACATCTCAGTTATCGAATCCAACCTAATAAAATTTAACTATACGTTTTATACAAATAACTAAAAGCACATTCTATACATACGATGCAAAAATTTCAGATTTAACTACCATATCTAATGATAATTAGAGCTCATAACCTGCCATCTAGTGTCCCACCGCATCCAACTATAATGTCGAAGAGAATTATCACATAATAACTTCTTTAAAGATCCAGTTTTTGCGTAAAGTTTGTAAAACTATGTCTATTTAAATGTAAATTTACCATATTATGTAACTGTCCCAAAATAATTAACTAAGGTTTGTTCCAGGTGAACTTATTAAAAGTTCAAGCATTAAATCAATTATAGCGAAATCTTATTGACAGTCGATTCTCGTTACATTCTGAAAAATTTCAGTCATGTAAGCAACCCAAGTTCCGCCTAGCGACAATACCCCGAACTACCTTTAAGTCTACACTGTAAAAATACTATAAACATTTAAGTAGATAAAATACTAAATTTGAATAAAGGACATGGGCTCAAGCTGAAATTAATACAATTCAGGAACAAAATAACCATCAAATGACAAAAGATTTACTGGGAATTGAACTTACGATCATTTGACATAGCTAGGCATTCTAACCACTACTCCATAGCAGAATATAGTAATAAAATATAATTAAAATGACAAAAAGAGCTTCCCCTTTTGAGGATCGAACCCTGACCACCTGTGTGTTAGTTACTTAGGGCAATCCAATAGACCATCTCAGACCCTGCTAATTTTTCTAAAATTTAGGTTTACTTCCTACATGGCAAATCATGTAAATGTTTAAAGTCTTGACACACTAAATAAACGCTTCTAATATACTTTTTATACTATTATTAATATTATTATTATTTATAATATCGCCGCTTTACAAATATCTACTGAAATTATATAAAACACATTATTTTGATTTGTCTAATAGCTGTTATGGTGTCACTATCAATTCCCCAATCGTAGGTACATAGTTTTGTTGCCTATATTTTATGTTCTCGAGGCAAAGGGGAATCCAAAATATTACAGAATTTATTTCCGTATATTACTTCTACGAAAGAACTTTGTTCTTAAATATGGAATCATCTTCTAAATAAATAGCAATTCAACAATCGCGACATAGCACTTCCGCTGACGCGCTGCTGTGCAATGTTTTCGTTTCATTTATTATTTACGTTAACATTTAAACTAAACCATCCCTACAAAATCTATAAGAAATTCCTAAATCGCTAATTACATAATAATAACATTTCATTTTACATGTATCTATTATTTAAATATTTCATGGGATTTTAAAAGACTTTAATTTTATCTTGATATTCCGTTGTATGCATTGTTTTGCAAAACACTCAGTTCACATAATCATATAAATAAATTTTATCGACTTTTGATTTTATCAGCTAATTTTACAAAGCCAATATCGTTTTTTCATTATGAAATCACCCTGAATACTTCAATAAGAATTTATCGTCCGCGAACGCCGTTACAACTAGGTACTTCTAACCTTCTTCAACAAGTAAGTTCTTTGACGAGCAATATTATCTAAATGAAACCTTTTAATCCCATAACCTATTGTTAATTCTATTTAGTACTATTGTGTATAGCAACAATGTAAAGCATCAACCTATGGCAGCAGTGCTCACACCTAAATACTAAAATAAAATTTATAATTAGAATAAAGTTTAACATTACAACGACTATCAAGCACCATGAATGAGGTATTATTTTGATCGGCTGCCTAACCTATCTCATCACAATGTCAGTTCAGTGAATACATCTTAGTATGCGAACCATTAACTTATGTATATTGTAAGCAATGCATTTAAGTTTTTATCTATTTCACTACCTACTTTTATAATTTGCACCATCTTTTGTACCATATTAGTTCATGCAACCACAAGGTACTTGTAACACTAAATGTTTAGATGTAAGTATCTATGTTATTAGGTATTCATATTTGTAACCATGTACCTATTCCTTATATAAGTAGAACTACTCTTTGATTCCAGTGAATAATGTACTTAACCTCAATTTCAGGTTTTAGCTTATATAAATTACTGTAAACCCTTTCATAAAGGACAGTATAAATGCATAAAACAACCATATTTAAGATGTTTAAATTCCTATAAATTTAAAGTATAGTAATCATATCTTTCTTTGTTTCAGCGTTTGAAAGAATCTATCCTTGACTCTAAAAGAGGAATCTATTATTCTCACACAACCGGACACTTTAATATAAATGACAGGTTCCATGTGCAAAGAAGAATTTGGATAACACTAGAAGTCAATGAACTTATACAGCTGTGAACTAAAATTTGAATGGTACAAAACTCAAATTAGATACAACTTGTACTTGGAAGTAGGTACACAATAGAATACAGTACAGTAAGTTTTCCATTGAAAGTTCCCTAGAAATACTCAAAATAATCTACTTTTTGCCGCTAACATTATACATTACAAATCTAATGTAAACTAGTGTATATGAATTTTATGATTTTCTACTGATTGATGGAACCTAAAACAGATTGTTTATTTTGTGATACTGACAGGCAACTATGTGACATTTGTCTGCTATGGGCAAATGTATTAGTATTTGACTTCATTTCATATGTACATGTACTTACATGTAAAATAAATTAATCTATTATATCACTACTATTACATAAGGCAGTATATATGGCTATGGTTTACCTATTTATAACTCATCACTTAGTAAATTAATGCAAATTTAAATATTAGGCATCTACTTAATATTACTTTCAACCCAAAATTTACTTACTCTGACTATGCCCAAACAATGAAACTGCACTGAAATTATGGTAACAGTCTATTATTCATAGCATCATTCTTAGAATGTTTAAAACAAGTTATTTAGCTTGTAATAATATATTCTGGCTTAGGTTTCTGCTTAAGGCATTTTATTATTAATCTATATATTTGATAAACTGTGTAAAAAGTAAGCTACTATATATTGTGTTTTCTTCCTCAAAGTTTTAATTGACCTTATGTGTATTTGTATGTATCAGTATCTGTGTATTTACTTGTGCCTAGGCTCTTGCTTGTAAATTTATGTACTTTTATGACATACATAATGTGTTGTTTGTGTTGTATTATTGTTCCTACACAGCAATATGGTTATGCACGCCCCTAAATACTTTAAATGGTTACACTACTCTACCTATAGCATTATTAGTCCCATTTTAGATATAAAATACTTCTCACCTTCGATATTAAAAGACATAGTGTTCCCAAGGTACTCGCTTATCCTCAACAATTTGCAAAACCAAACAATCTTGGTCATCACGGCACCAAATTGTAACGTTCCCCCCAATATAATCCTTTATGTGAACTTGAATCGCCCACTGATGAGACGTTGAACCTGAGTGCAGCAACTGCCTACAGTGCTGAAGGCACTGAAGTATCCGTTACTATTATATCCTCCAAGTTTAGGAAGATACCATTGACATTTGGCTTTATTGTGATCGTCTAAGTATGGGACCCTTTATACGTTGTGTTTAAGCATTGTAGCAACTCATAGTCCTTTATTTGGTACATTGAGACAAGGCAGAGTACATGGTATTGAGAACACTGATTACAATCTAATTCCTATAACGATTTTCTGTCTAGCAATAAAGTTAAATAATGTTCCTATACAACTACATTGAATCCCTGAACCTAATATGAATTAAGATTTTGAATTTAGGAGCTACCTAGCCTCAGTGATACTTAGTGATATCAAATTCTGAATATTAAGTTCATTCCTAAGTGATCCTAGGTATAGACAGTTCAATTCAAAAGGTAATAGTTTTCAGTAAATATAGAGAATTGAAATTAAAATTAGAGTTAAGATTACCTATGTGCTTGACCTACATTGATAATTGTACAGAATGCCTGAGACTTTCCTGCATGAAGCTAGATCATGGCTAAAGGTAATAAATAGTTATTGACTGTTCTAAGTTACAGAAATAAGTTAACAAGGGTAAAATATATAATCAATTTAGAAATATCCTAAAAATAACTGAATAATTAAAGGAATGGATATGAATATCTTATATGCAAGTTAGAATATAATTGGTAACACTTGTTGGCAGTCATAAAATAGTGAAACAATGCTTAACTACTTGTAAAACTAAGTTTCACCTTAAGATGTCTGCGAGTAATTGTTCTAGATAATTAATAGTAGGAACATTATATGCACTTAATACCGTCTAATCCTTTACTGATTAACATGATAAGTTTCTAAGGCTTTCTTACATGCAAGCAAGTTTAATTCCACAGTATGATATAAGTATAAGCATGTAGTTTAGATGGAAGTGTAGGTATAACACACTCAATATAGAGTGGCCTCACTATACTGGACCTTTCAAAGGAAATGTACCTACATAGTCTTCTTATATACAATTTGAGTTATTTAGACAAAGATATAGTAAATAATGGTGGTCAAGTGAATAAAATGTGTGATTAAATACATATGTGGTTAACAATCAGGTACCGTGAGATAACCTACATAATAGATTATCTCAGAGTAGCCGGACAAATGAAATGAAGCTTCTGTTGATATATGGAGACTGCTAGGATGGGGTATTTTGATAGGTAATTAGGAACCCTATGACCGGTTCCATTTCTGGAACCGGGGAGGCCGCATCCACCAACCCCAGGCCCCCAACGAGCAACCAATCCTCTCCAAAACTGAAGGCATACTAGTTCTAAGTTATGCACAACCTTGGTGCTTTACAAATTAAATAGTACCGAATTGGGAATGAGTGCCCAATTTCGACAAGTAGGTTAGATGGAAATATATCCAGTCTAACGAATGCATAGCTCAAATCATTGCTGTTATGGGTACCAGCTGTAAACAGACATGGTAATATATATGATTAGGCCCTCCCGGATCATAGGACCAAGACGCCAACCGTCACCACTCAGGGTCGAACCTAATCGTCACAGTGGAC
Organism: Cybosia mesomella; assembly: GCA_946251805.1. NCBI lineage: Eukaryota > Metazoa > Arthropoda > Insecta > Lepidoptera > Erebidae > Cybosia > Cybosia mesomella. The sequence goes on from OX276406.1 coordinate 12,530,056, forward strand.
GAGTCAAACAGTGACCAGTGGGTGTTCGAGGCTGTGTGATCATGTGGCAACTGTCCACGTTTCAGGGTCAAGCGATACCGCGACCAAACGCTTTCAAGACACACGCATATCACCGAGAGGACATAATAATACATAGGTAAGTATGATGGCATGTATTGTGAAGGCTTAGCCCAATACAATGCTTACAATGAAATGAGCACACATCCGTCAAACAGGATACATAGATCAAATTGAACATCGATCCTGTAGATAATTTGTTTTTAATATCCGAATTAAATCAGGCACTCACAAGGAATGGATAGGGACAAGGAATTGTCAAGAGTTAAATGAAGCTACTTTATAAGATAACAATCATTCACCCAAGTAATTTCCGTACCTTTTGAGCTTCTCATCTTTACAATGAAAGTGAGGTCTAATTGATAGGAACGATAATCCAGCAGATGGCTACATTTCAGTATAACCATCGTAATTAAGGTAGCTCAATTTATCAAACCTTAATCTCATCCTAAGCAAACTGAAGAGCTTGGGAGGCTCCTTGAGCGTGCCTAGAACCACTTATTCCGTATACACAAGGGTATTGTATAGTATGCAGGCTGAGTATAACGAAGAGCGTAGGTATAACGTAATGTTTTATAAGTTAAATCATAAGGCCCATTAATCACACTTTGCACATTAAATGCCGTCACAGATATAGGTTAAGGGTCTACAATAGACATCCCAAGCTTATAGAAACTAGCCATCTAGGTTTAAATAAAGTAGGTAGCATCAAAAGAAAGCGTTAGTAGCAAATTGCTTAGGTAGGTACATATAGGTTAACGGCGATAAAACTGTTTTGTAATCTATTCATGTGACCTAAACTTTAAGGATTATGAAAGAACACACAGAACATACTTTCCGCATGTAAATCGGAATGCCGCCTGCTTCAAATGTTATCGTTCCCTAACTGTAATTCAGAGGAATATGGAGTTGGTTGGCACCGTTAGGTATCCCTCCATAACCAGGCACATTGCTTGGGTTTCCTACGGGAAAACTAGCTAAACCTCCGCCGCAGCGCTACCCTCAACTTCTAACTTAAGAGACGATAAACGACAGCAATGACTTTACGAATGGGTCGCCAGACTCTTCGACCCAAGACAGTAATAGTACGCTTATATTTAGCGTTCTAAAACGCCTAATGAAAGGAGTCTTGATTTTCGTAAAGGCCCTACACTTCCTACGCTAAACAACTTTACGAATGGGTCGCCAGACTCAACGATCCAAAGCAGTAATAGTACGCTTGTATTTAGCGTGCTACTACGCTTAATGAAAGGTGTCTTGATTTTCGTAAAGTTGTTACATCTTATACCCTACATGTATGAATATATCTCACAAAAAAATTCACGTTTCGTTTTATTTTCTACCCACAAAAGTAAATTATCATGGAAACAATCATGAAATCCAAATACAGACAACATATTAAGAATAAGAAGAACAAAACTAAGATAACTCACCACCAGACTTACACGCAGCTACCAGGCTCGAAGGCTGCTCAGGCAGGGCCACCGCTTGTTCCTCGTTCCCGATGAATTCTTGAAGACTGTCACAAGCCTGCACGGGCAGAGCTTCTGCTAGGTTCTAATTCGCGACGAATTCTCGATAAAAACTCCCTGATATTCTCCGGTACGCCCCTTTTATTTCCTCCTACTACCCCCTCCTTTCCAAATTTTCGTTCGCCCCACCGATAATCACGCCACTACACGTCATCTCTTCCGAGTTGCCATAAAACAATCCGTTTCAAAACTACTACCAACTATCGACTATTTGAAATTAATAACGGAACTATCAGCCTAAACGAATAAATCCACTTCAACCATAATTTATTCGATTCTATGTTAAAAGTAGCCTCACATTAAATCAATTGTTTTGCAAATAGTTTATTTATATTCATTACTAATATGTACTAATTTTATTTCATTATTTATTTTCTTTCGACTATGTTTGCTTTTCGCTTTTATATCGTATTAAATCAATTATTAATCAATTACGCCTAGAAAAATGTGCGAGTTCAATCCTTGTTCTCTTCTACAGTCTTTTACAGTTTACATATTGAACCCAGAGAACATGTCCTTTACTTTTATTCTACTTTTAGACCGACAATGTACGAGTAGTGAGAAGGGTATTTTAATGTTAATCTGCAACATCTGAAGCCGTTCTGAACAGCAAGCCCCCATCCTCTGACCGCCAATGCAATCTCGATGGGTGGGACCGTCACAATTCTATACATTATACACAGTTTTGTGATCGTATGACATGTCAGCCACGCAATGAATTTGGATATGTGGTCTTACAGTGATTGTCACAACTTATCGCATTGTTAGAGCTGCTATTTCACCCAATGAGCATTTTCGGTCTTTAAGCGTATTATTTATATAAATTAAATGGACATTATTCAGCGTCGACCAATCCTCACTTACTAAAGAAATTAGTTCTTAAATAGTGAATATTTTAGTAGATTAAAGCGCAACGTACATTTCCTTAATCCGGGCAATTAATTTTAAAGACTTGCAAACGTATGGAGCTCTGCAAATTGTTAATATTACAAGATACGAGGAGAAGTGTTAAATGTCAATTTAGGAATAGATTATAACTTTTCATATACTTCGTGTACATGAACCTAAGTATGTTTTAGTATCTTTTTCCCCTTTACTCATAATTAATTAAGTTTTGATTATGAATTTTTACAGATTTTCCTATAAATTTATTTGGTACTTGATTTAAAAAATTATAACATCAATTATTTTTACTATGCTGTACTGCCGTAGTCATAGACTGCAATGACTGTAAACCGTTTAATTATCAGAAACTGTAGGCAGAAAACAATAATTCCCACTAATTTTTCTTTCTATTTTACTAATCTTTTTTACCATATCCACAATCTTCTGCCGACGACGTCATACGGGGCGAGTCTGGTACTCTGTAGAATATACTGCTTCCGGGCTGTTTGGCCGTGGTCCATCGGAAACTTGTATTCCAGATGTTTCGTCGATCACTGAGGTTGACATCTTCAGTGGTACAGGTTGGGACGCCGTAGAGTGCGGAGAACCTTCCTCGGCGGCGACTTCGCTGCGACTGATGTGGAGGCCCGAGTCACTGGCGTATTTATAGGCTCAGTTGGAAAGGAGAAACGACGTGATCGATCCTGATTGGTTGAGAGCTGCGGAACCAATGCGCTCGATCCTGATTGGTCGAGGCTAAGCAAGGGGGTGTGGCCTCCCGATACCGGGGATGGTGTTGGCGTCGTCATGTTTAAATTGTGATGACGCGCGGCTCTCAGTGCTGGGTACCAATCTTTTTGAAGATGAAAACCTTCGTTGTTTCTATTAAAATTATTGGGATGCTTGAATATTTCGATGGCTTCTCGACATAGCCGTGGGAAGAAATGTGAAGTGGTGGCTAGAACCTTCGTGTTCTGAAATTTAATGGTATGATTACCATCCTCCTGGGTATGTTCTGCAACCGCTGACTTGTCGAAGTGGCTGAGGTGGTTGGTTGATGCTTCTTTGAGTAGTGCCCACGTATACCGAGTCACATGAGCAGGGGATTCGGTAAACTCCAGCTGAAAATAGTGGGTCACGAAGGTCTTTGACCGAACGGTGAAGATCATGTAACTGCGTCGTGGGCTTGAAAATAGGCCTGATGTTGTAAGCTTCTAGCAGTTTTTTTTTTCATTTCATTTCATTTATTTATTTCGTGAACACAGGTTAATATAGATGTTTACAGGGTGCTTTGGTACATACTATGTTCCGCCGATTGGCATACAAAATAACATGCATATATTAAGTTTATTACAATTTACATTTATTACACATTAAATTTATTATTATTTATATTATTTTATTATTTATATTTACATTTATATATATAGTCAGACAGTTCTTATTTTATGACCAAAAACTATCTAAATTTTGGGAATTCAATCAATTCGTATCATAATTTAGAGAATTTAATTTAACGTGAATTTCAAATGTAAAATTTCTTCAAAATAGGGCAGATATAGATAATTTATTAATGTCAATTTTAGGATAGTTATTGATCAGATTCTTAGATGTCAATTAATTAGTAATAATGTCAAGTATGCATTACAATAATATATAAATTATATCAATATGCACAAAGTTACGAATGATAGTTTTAAGTACAATGTAAATTCTATTCAAATTTAAAATGGATGTAACCTATTTACTTATTTTATAGACTGGTCAGATAGATACTCCTCAACAGAATAATAAGCCTTTTCATTCAATAGGTTGAAGAGCTTTCCCTTGAAGTCGTGGCTATTCTGGCTGACTCTTATGTCCTGGGGAAGTTTGTTAAATAATTTAGGAGCCATTGCAAAAAGGCTTTTGTGGGCAAAACTAGTGTTGGTGGGTAGTAGGTGCTGTTTATCCGCGCGACGTTGACTTTCCACTTTTTTAAATAGCCTAATGTTACTCTTGACAAAATTTACAACCTCATAGATATACAGCGACGGTACAGTCAAAACTTTAAAGTTTCTGAAATGTGGTCTGCAGGTATCTGTTTGTTTTAATTTACAGATAGCTCTCACACACTTTTTCTGCGCTATTAGTACATGTTCAGTGTAGGCATTACCCCAAAAGATAACACCATACCTCAGAGTAGAGGCGACGTACCCATGATAGGCAGCTAAGACCGCATTCCTATTCGCTATTTTACCCAGCATGCATAAAGCGTACGAAAACTGGGTTAGTTTCGTACAGATATGTTCAATATGTGTCTTCCAGGACATGTCATTATCTATATTTATACCTAAAAATTTTGTTGTTTTTGTTTCATGCACACGGTCTTGTTTATAGTTGATTTGGACTTCAGAAATTGTATTTTGTTTTAGTTTGAAATTCATAATTTTTGTTTTGGAAATGTTAATTTTAAGGTTGTTAATATTCAGCCAGTCAATAATTGAAGAAAGACTTGTATTGACGTTGTCTTCTATTTCATGTATACTCCCAGAACTAAAGATGATAGTGCTGTCATCTGCAAATAGGGTCATCTGGTGCTCGGTAGCAGCAGGGAGGTCATTGATATAACAGAGGAACAACAATGGTCCCAAGACAGATCCTTGAGGTACACCATAGGTAACCAATTTTGTGCTGGAGGAGTATGTGATTTCAGTTTCAGTTCTTATATTTACTTGATCCCGATACGATCCGTTGTACCATGAATGTATGGTAAAAAGGCCTTCCCTAGAGGGGCAGGTTTCTCCTCATCCTGGTCTGTTAGAGAAGGAAGTAGGACACGACGGTATCTCCCGTCCTAATTGAGCAGTCCGACTGGGGTAGTACCTCCGCCCTACAGAAGACCGCGGCCATAATAACCCTTGTGTTGTGTTCCCGGCGGTAAATACGGTAGCCAGAGCTCACTGGAGGGGTTTTGTGCTGTCAGCGGGGAGACCAGAGGTTTTAGTAATCGTCACCGACTTGTATGGGCGTGAAATGCTGGCGTGGCGGTCAGGGAGACCCGGTGAAACGGCTATCCGCTGGCCGCCCGCAGGCTTGAACGGTTCCCGAACCTGAGGACTACATAATCTCCGCCCCAGGAGGCTGAACTAGCTGCCTGTGAAAAGTGCCTGATACTGTGGTCGTGCCGGAGGAGGAGACCGGAGTGGACCCGGCTACAGTATTCAGGACCGGGGGCCCTTCCGCCCGCCTCGCCAGTCAGTCACACAACCCTAACTTGTCGGTGGTCGCATAGAGTCTTGCTTTGTCTTCTGCACTGTCAGCACAGAATCACTCTTAACCTTCTCCCCCCCCCCCTTATCCTTCTCAAAATGGCCGAAAATAAAAGGAAAAATATTTCGACAGCGGCATCCTGGTCCACATTACAAGTGGACTTTAGCAACATCAAGGGATTGCATATCAACCTCAACGCGATCCATCAACACCTTGAAACCGCTCAGCCGACCTTGTTTTTCCTAACGGAGACACAAATATCATCCCCTGCCGATGCAGCCTACCTAATGTACCCTGGGTACAAACTCGAGCACAATTTTTTGAGGCGTGCCGGGGTATGCTTGTACGTCCGGGATGATATTTATTGCCGCCGTCTTAATGGCCTTGAAGACAGGGACCTGTCTATTTTGTGGGTACGTATAGATCACGTGGGTCACATCCGTATATATACGTGCCTTTACAGGTCTCATAGCGGTGACTTGGGAACGACTCAACTGTTTGAGTACCTGCAGCGGTCGGCAGACAAGGCTATTGAGCAGTACCCCACCACGGACTTAGTGTTCTTGGGGGACTTCAACGCTCATCACATTGAGTGGCTGGGTTCCTCGAGCACTGATTTAGCGGGAAGGGCTGCTCACAAATTTGCCCTGACCTATGGGTTCTCGCAAGTGGTTGATTCTATCACTAGAATACCAGATAATGCCAGATACTCCATAACTGTGGAAGCACCATTTGGCAAGTCAGACCATTGCCTCGTCCGGGCGCAAGTGTCGCACGGCCACAACCACCTCGGCCATCCGAATGGCAGCATGTTTGGCACTATAAGTCGGCAGATTGGGATGGATTGCGAGAATTCTTCGCTTCGTACCCGTGGAGGCGGCTCTGCTTCACTTCTGAAGATACAAGTTCCTGTGCAACAGCAGTTACTGAGGCGATTCTAGCGGGAATGGAATGCTACATTCCCAACCGCTGGATGGCAACAGGAGCAAGTAAGCGCCCGTGGTTTAATCGGCCTTGCAGAGAAGCAAGACTTCACAAGCAATCTGCTTATAAGGCTTGGACCACGGCACTTGCTAACAAGGATCCTAATATCAGTGAGGTGAAGCGGAAATTAAATGCCGCCTCGAGCAACGGCCAGGGCTAAATTTGAATTCATCGGCAGAAATGGTGAACGGCTGGCGCGGTACCCATCTGGTAGTCGTGCATTCTGGTCGCTTGCCAAAGCTGCCGAGGGAAATTTTTGTCGGTCTTGTCTGCCACCGCTGCAAAAACCCGTCGGCAATCTGGCCCATAGCGCAAGGGAGAAAGCCTGTCTTTTAGGTGACCTCTTTGCGTCAAACTCGACCATGAATGATGGGAATGCCGAGCCACCCACTATCCCCTGGTGTGGTGTTTCTATGCCAGAAATCAAAATCACACAACGGGTGGTCCGGCGGGAATTGAAGTCCCTAGATGTTCGCAAGTCGAGTGGGCCTGACGGCATATCGGCGGTGGTGCTTAAGCAGTGTGCTCCAGAGTTGTGCCCTGTTCTTACACAGCTTTTTGCGCTCTCTTACTCCACGAGACAAGTCCCGGCTTCGTGGAAGACTGCATTCGTGCACCTTGTACCTAAGAAAGGCGATAGAACAGACCCGTCCAATTACAGGCCTATCGCTATCACCTCCCTTCGCTCGAAGGTAATGGAGCGTGTCATTAACATACAGCTCCTGAGATACCTTGAAGGAAACGATCTATTGAGCGACCGACAGTACGGCTTCCGCCACAGTCGCTCTACCGGTGACCTTCTTGTGTATTTCACACACCGCTGGGCGCAAGCCATCGAGAGTCAAGGTGAGGCACTAGCGGTCAGCCTCGATATAGCGAAGGCCTTCGATCGGGTCTGGCACAGAGGTCTTCTTTCGAAGTTGCCGTCTTATTTACTGTCCGAGGGACTTTGCGATTGGATCGCCAGCTTTTTGTCCAATAGAAGCATCCAAGCCGTCGTTGATGGCAGCTGCTCGGACCACATGGACATAAACGCTGGTGTTCCACAAGGCTCTGTGCTGTCTCCGACCCTGTTCCTCCTGCATATCAATGACATGCTGTCTGATGACTCCATTCATTGCTATGCGGACGACAGTACCGGGGACGCATTTTACACGGGCCGAGCTAACATCCCTCGGTCCGCAGTGGAAGAAACTTGCGAACAACTTGTGTCTGAAATCGAGACTACTCTCACAAGAGTGTCCGATTGGGATGGACTAAACCTGGTTCAATTCAACACCACTAAGACACAAGTATGTGCATTCACCGCTAAGAAAACCCCATGTATTGTAGCGCCACAATTCCTGGACACACCACTTAATATCTCCAAAAGTATCGGGATCCTCGGTGTCGACATCTCCAGCGAGGTCCAGTACCGTAGTCACCTGGAAGACAAGGTCAAGTTGGCATCTAAGAAACTTTGAGTGCTCAACAGGGCGAAGCAATACTTCACTGCGGAGCAAAGACTTCTTCTTTATAAGTCGCAAGTCCGGCCCCAGATGGAGTACTGCTGTCACCTTTTTGCCGGAGCACCTAGATGCCAACTTGACCCGTTCGACTCGGTGCAAAGACAGGCGCTGAGGATCGTCGACGATCCCATACTTACAGGCAGTGTGGAACCGCTTAACCTTAGGAGAGATTTCGCCTCCCTGTGCGTTTTCTACCGCCTTTATAACGGGGTGTGTTCAGAAGAATTGTTTGATATGATGCCCACGGCCACATTTTATCATCGCACCGCTCGCCACAGACAAGGAATTCATCCTCACACGTTGCGACCGAAAACGGTGCGTACAGTTAGATATGAAAGGCACTTCATTCCGACCCTCAGGCTGTGGAATGATCTCCCTGCTGTGGTTTTCCCAAGCTGTAGTCGCTTGGGAAAACCAAGGGGTTCTTCAAGAAGGGCATTAGAAGGTTTTTACAGGGTCGGCAGCGCGAGTGTGACGCCCCTGGTGTTGCACACGTCCATAGGCCGCGGTAACCGCTTCCCATCAGGTGGGCCGTGAGCTTGTCTGCCACCTGAGTGGAATAAAAAAAATAAAAAAATTCTTCGGATCAAGAGCTCTCCGTATCTCCTGGGCAGAGAATCCATTGGCTTGGTAGGCCGAGTCTAGGTGGCGTAACTCGTTTAGAAGGTGTCGAGGCTCACAGAGGCTCTTAGCTCAGTGGACCAGGGTCTTGATGACTGATATTTTCTGTCTGGGATGGTGGTTGGAGTCCTTATGTAAGTAACGGTCAATGTGTGTAGGCTTTCGATAGACTCGGTGACCAAGGCTGCCATCCTCTTTTTTGGATACCAGGACATCGAGCAATGGCAGGTCTCCGTTCTTCTCTACTTCCATGGTGAACTGGATGTTAGGATAGATGCTGTTCAGGTGATTCAGGAACTTAGTGAGCTCCATGTCTCCATGACTCCAAACCACAAAGGTATCGTAAGACCCATACGTGTGTGGTATCTATGGATAGGTCTTCAAAAATGATATTGAGGTTTCTAATATCATTTTTTTTCTAAACTGAATAGTTTGCAAGAGAGACACTTCTAGAGTGGTAAAATGTGTGTCCCCCTGTAACTTCTAAAATAAGAGAATGATAAGTGTTCGTGAAGCTATCGCTATAAATAGTTATTTGTTCTATAATTAACCTATCTTTTATCTTGCAAGCAGGACGCTCATCGTGTGTGAAAAAACTAAAATTCGTATTTTGTACAACATTTGTATTGATTTCAAAACTACAATAAAATTCACTACTATCACACCGAGTTCTCATTTGCTGAAAACCTGGGCCGCAACATATGGTCCTTCGAGCCGGATGAAATCGAATCGGCGGCAGTGGCGACGCGACGGCGTGGTTGGTCAATAACAACAGCACAGTACGTGGTGCAGTTGGCAATAGTGACATTTCCGGTGCGGAAGTCATTCATTCGTTTTACTATTATCATTCGGTCTTTATTTGTCAAATCTGTCAAATATACATTGAATTGTGAAAATATTTATCAAAATATCATATCGTTTCGTATTTAAAGCGTGTTATTTCGTAACGTTAAGTGGATTTAAAGGTTTTATTCGGTAGTGTAACGCAATTGTGGTGAACATGGCTGATTTAAAAGAACTGAGAAATAAACGTTCAAACATAAAACGTACATTAACACTGTTTGAAAAATTCGTGTTAAATCTTGAAAATCCGATAGATGCTAACCTGAGTTACAACTGCGGCTCGAGAAAATAAACAACATTTTAGACAATTTTAGCCAAATACAAGAAGAGATCGAGAAATTGTCGTCGTCGGAGGAGATAGAGGAAAAGGAGCGATGTGAATTCGAAGATCGTTATTTCAGTGCATTAGGGAAGGCCCAATTCCTACTGTGCGAAACTAAAAGCTCACGCAAAGACGAAAATCACGGTAAGTCAAAACAAAACATAAAATTACCTGCAATTACTTGCATTATATCAGGCGTTATGAAAACATTACAAAAGGCTAGCATGCGGCTAAGAAAATGGCGTTCAAATGATTCAACTTTAATACAAGATGTAACTAGTCATGATCAAGATCTAAATCTACGAAACTTGGATGAAGTCAAAGCACTAGGCACGGGGTGGAAAAGTTCTACTGATGAACTTTATTTCGCCACTAATATTACATCACAAAATGGTGAAAATAAAATAACAAAACGATTTATTTTATCTACGATTTCCAGGATATTCGACCCACTAGGACTCGTAGCGCCATCTGTCGTTCAATGTAAGATACTACTTCAAAGCCTATGGCTACACAAGTTATCCTGGGATGAAGAAGTACCAGCGAATGTTTTATCACAATGCAATAAAATCGTAACGTCACTGCCCGCTCTAAACGACATTCGCATACCGCGTTGTGCTATATCAAGACATATTTATTTCGAATTTCATACATTTACAGACGCCTCTGAGACAGTGTACGGCGCTTGTCTCTACGTTCACTGCGTGACGGAGCACCAGATCACAACTCGTCTGTTGATGGCCAAGAGCAGAGTGAGTCCCATTGCGCGCGCTCTCACCATGCCCAAGCTAGAACTGTGCGGCGCGCTAGTGGGCGCTAAGCTGGCGCGTTGTGCTCGCCGCGCGCTGCGACTCTCTCCACGCCGCGAGCTCTACTGGACCGACTCAACCATCGTGCTCGGCTGGCTCCACATGCTACCTGTTAAACTCAAGGTCTACGTAAGAAATAGAGTATCAGACATATTAGAAATCACACAAGATTCGACGTGGCGTCATGTGCCGACTCACCTCAACCCCGCAGACTTCGTGTCTCGCGGTGTCCCCGCGCCAGAGCTGCCATCTCTCGGTATGTACTGGAATGGCCCAGAATTACTACAAAATACTGAAGAAGAGTGGCCACAAAATTTTTATTCACAAGACTTACCTGAAGTTAAACAGGAAACTTCATTAATTACAACTATAGAAAACTTAAATTTCTTATTCGATAAATATTCAAATTGGACAACCCTAACAAGAGTCATGGCGTTTATTCTGCGTTTTATACACAATATTAACCCGAAAACTATGAAAAAAAAATAAAGGCATTCTACAATCGAGCTAACTACACGCTGCAAGAAAGCAACTGATAAAAATGGCACAAGCTGAAAGCTTTGCTGCAAATAATAAAACAAATGATAAACAATTTGCCTCCCTCAACGTGTTTAGAGATTCAGAAGGATTGTTAAGGGTTGGTGGAAGATTAACAAATACATATTATAAATATGAAAAGAAACACCCGTTATTACTACATGCAAATCATACTTTAACGAAGCTTTTATTTAATCATGAACACAAACGATTACTTCATGCTGGACCTCAAGCAATGCTCGCATCGATAAGACAACAATATTGGCCACTTGGCGGAAGAAATCTATCGAGATCTACTTACCATAAATGCGTCTTATGTACCAGAATGAAAGCTGCAACGATAATTCCCATGATGGGTGACTTGCCACCCCACAGAGCGCAGCTTACCTCTCCGTTCCAAGTCGCAGGCGTTGACTACGCAGGACCTATACTATCTGCATCTAAAAAGGGTCGTGGATGCACCCTTAACAAGGTATATATTGCAATTTTTGTTTGTTTTGCAGTGAAAGCCGTGCACTTGGAGGTCGTCAGCGACCTGTCCACTGATGGCTTCATGGCCGCGCTACACCGATTTGTAAGCAGACGAGGCTTACCATCCGACATCTACTCCGATAACGGCACACAATTTGTTGGCGCGAGCAATGAACTGAAACGTTTTTTATCGAGTCACGCATCTCAGGTTTCGGAACACGCTTCACGTGAAAACATAAATTTTCATTTCGTGCCACCATATTCACCACATTTTGCGGGCCTCGCGGAGGCAGCAGTTAAGTCCACTAAACGTCATTTAGTAAGAGTGTTAGGCAATAGTCACTTAACGTTCGAAGAACTTTGCACTGTTCTTAATCAAATAGAGTCAATTTTAAACTCGAGGCCTGTCACTCCTTTATCCTCGAATCCAAACGACCTAGAAGCGCTCACACCAGGGCACTTTCTAATTGGGCGACCGTTTACTGCTATACCAAGCCAAGACTTAAGCAACCTCAGAATGCATCAGCTAAGGAGATATCAACGCATGCTATTACTTCAGCAACAGTTTTGGTCAAGATTTAACAAAGAATATATATCCGAATTGCAGTAGCGCAAGAAGTGGACCAGGAATGCTGAACAGGCACTTGCAGTAGATACCATGGTCGTGATCAAGGATGACAATCAACCACCATTGACGTGGAAGCTTGGACGCATCTTGGCTACCTACCCAGGCAAGGATGGTGTTACACGGGTTGCGGATATTAAAACGGCAACTGGAATTACACGAAGAAATTTCACGAAAATTTGTCCTCTTCCTGTTTGAACCCAGAGGTTTCAAGGCGGGCGCTATGTTCGTGAAGCTATCGCTATAAACAGTTATTTGTTCTATAATTAACCTATCTTTGTAAACATGTACACCTTTAACGTTCATTCAAATAATTTCAATCGCTCTTCAATTCCATTCATTCTACCCACTTTTATCTTGCAAGCAGAACGCTCATCGTGTGTGAAAAAACTAAAATTCGTATTTTGTACAACATTTGTATTGATTTCAAAACTACAATAAATTTCACTACTATCACACCGAGTTCTCATTTGCTGAAAACCTCGGCCGCAACAATAAGACAAAAAAAAATATATGATGTACATTACCATGTAAACTTCCACCGATAATTGATTTGAACGAGATCTAATAAGTAGTTTTTTTTTAATACATCATAAATCGTAAACTGCAATTTACCTTTCATTCAATCAACTCAAATATATTATTTAAAAAAAAAACATTATTATGTTACTTGCTGCTACGGAACCTTTCATGGGCGAGTCCGACTCGCACATGGCCGCTTTTTTTGTTGTTTGAACAATTTTATATTCGTACCGACTTCCTGTGTTTCATTAATGATTTTGTACCGTTTGTTGACTGCACATTGGTGTAGATCCGGATCATTAGACACTTTATTTTAGTTAGATATTAAGTTATAGTTGTATTTGCGTTTCCACTTCCGCGCTTTAGATCACGCTTCGGAAAGAAGTAGTGATTGCGTGAAACTGAGTGGTGGGGCTACGGCTTGAATACAACCTGCTCGTGGTCTCACTCCTCACCCTTGTCTCCGGGTTAAAGGAGACTGGTAGCAGAGCTGTTAATTGTCTTTTTTTATTACTGCGCTCGCTCGGTTCACGCACTGAACATTCACCGTTCGGTCAAGGACCCTCGTGACCCACTATCTTCAGCTGAAGTTTATCGAATCCCCTGCTCATGTGGCTCGGTATACGTGGGCGCTACTCAAAGAAGCATCAAGACCCGCCTTTCGGAACATGAACGAAATTGCCGCCTCAGCCACTTCGACAAGTCAGCGGTTGCAAATTTTAATAGAAAAAACGAAGGTTTTCATCTCCAAAAAGATTGGTACCCAGCACTGAGAGCCGCGTGTCATCACAATTCAAACATGACGAAGCCAACACCATCCCCGGTATCGCACCCCCTTGCTTAGCCTCGACCAATCAGGATTGAGCGCATTGGTTCCGCAGCTCTCAACCAATCAGGACCGATCACGTCGTTTCTCCCCTTCAACTGCGCCTATAAATACGCCAGTGACTCGGGCCTCCACATCAGTCACAGCGAAGTCACCGCCGAGGAAGGTTCTCCGCACTCGACGGCGTCCCGACCTGTACCACTGAAGATGTCGACCGCAATGATCGACGAAACGTCTGGAATGCAATTTTCAGTTGGACCACGCAAACAGCCCGGAAGCAGTATATTCTACATGCTACGCCGGCCGTGAAAGCCTTAAGATTTATATTAGAGTCTGGTACTGTCAACCGGGCACGTTTCCAGACTTTCCAGATGACTAAGAAACTCAATATTAATTGCTCTAACCTCTGGCTCTAGTCTCGTACTATCAAACCGGGTATGTTTTCAGACTTTCCACATGACGGAGAAACTCAATATTAGTTGCTCTAACCTCTGGCTCTAGGCTGGTACTGTAAACCGGGCACGTTTTCGGACCTTCCACATGACTGAGAACCTCAATATTAATTACTCTAACCTCAGGCTCTAGTCTCGTACTGTCAACCGGGTACGTTTCCAGACTTTCTGCATACCTGAAAATCTCCATATTAATTGCTCTAACCTCAGGATATAATCTGAAACCTCAAATAAAATTATCGTACTTGCCACAACTGCGCCACCGAGGTCATCATTTGGGTATAATAGGCTAGCTTATCGCTGAATATAACTAATGGCTGAAATAAGTTTGAGGGTAAATCAGCTAAAAGAGTTACTATAATTTGTAAGGCTTTGGCTGACTTTTATTTTCTGCGAGCAATTTACCAAACGATAACAAATATCGACAATTTAACAACTGAAGACGCTTCAATTCTCAATATAAATGGTAAATTAAACTCACTCGTTTGGTTTTCTAAAACTAGCTTGAATTGCTCAACTAATTAAATTATAGTATCGGTATGTAATATCTTAGAGGAAGACCTTTAGACTAGAGGTCGGTGTCCTAATGGTGATGCAAAGAAATAAAACAATTTATAACATGTGCCGGCATTTTGCCGGGGAGACTCATGATGTGGTGGCAGTGGACCTATCCTATTTACCTTATTCCTATTTGGCTTTGCACCGATTTCAACAAAAAAGTATAACATGTTTTTTATCTTTACAATTAAACCTGTTATTCAGTTATAATGGATGGTACACTTTTCAGTGTATTTTTGGTTATTGAAGTCGGTTGATTTTTTTTATGAATTTGGTTTATTCCCAGTTGTATCCCCGGCTATCGCCATGGTGTTCGGGGATCGCTTAAACCTTCCCCTCTTTTAATTTGGCTTATACGACTTTTATGCGAATGACTGCCGTCCCTGAGAGGATAACCTGCACTAGAGCTTCGTCCGTCGATCAGTAGGTGTAAGTGAGGCTGACTTTCTAGGTTAGTAAATGATGTTGATAGTGGCCCACATCGCAGGACTTCTATTTCTTCGTGCTTTGTCACAAGTCACCTAACACGAATGGTATACACTTCTAACCTAATCTTTTCGTGTCGGGATGAGCTGTTTTGGTAACTCCACTCGACTCTCCTCTTCAATTTTCTCTCCTCTCCACTATCCACTCCAATCTACACTTCACTATGCACGCCACTCTTCACTCTACTCTTCATTCTATTTCGCTCCACTTCACTCTACTCGTACTTCGCTCCAATCCGCTCCAATCCGCTTCAGTCCGCTCCACTCCACTCCACTCCGCTCCACTCTACTCTACTCCACTCCTCTCCACTTCACTTCACTCCACTTCCCTCCAGTCCATTCTCCACTCACCACTACCTCACTGATGCATCGAATGTTAGAATCTGTAACGTAACATTACAGGCGAATGCTCACGGTGAGGGAGCACTTTAAAACAAATCTTCGATTTGCTATTGAATATTATAATGGCGTTAATTCTATTGCTCATCTCACTAAACTAAACTGTCTTTAAAACTATTTCATTTCAGTTACGAAATTTTGTTCTATGTGCCGTGGTCTTTAACGTATTGCAATATTATATCTTTGCCACTTTTATTTAACAAAATAATATTTTTTAAGATTTCACAGGCTATCGATGCACCTCTGGATCCAGAAGCGCATCGAGCCATATGCTGCACCGCACTCTTACTGTCCGAAAAGATAACAATTTTGTTCAAATTTTGATCTATCGCATTAGATAAGGGTTGATGTATTGCAATGAGCTCCAGCAAAATTATGCATGCCTCACGGTTAACTTTAAATTCAGCCCCATAGTAAAAACTTACATCATAGGAACCAGCTCCTAAACCACATTCACTTTTAGTACCTACACTGTTAAATTAGTATACTGTTACCTAACCGTCTAAGGAAAACATCAGCAGCACAGTCTGTTTAAACCAAATTTTGCCCACTTATTTTCAATATGGGGACTAGACACTGTCAGGGGGGGCAAAAGGTACTGCAGTTACGTCGACGTGACTGCCTGCTCAGGAGACCTGCTAGCACTGATCGATGGCTGGAGGACCGACGAGAGCTTGGCGGCCAGCTCTGACCACATCGGCATAGCGTTCAACTTAAGATTAGTAAGATCTAAAGCGACTACAATCAACAGAACTACCAGATTGTTCAACACCAAGAAAGCGAACTGGATTAATTTTCATGAGCAAATGTCACGCTCCTTGGTGGAGAACAACCTGGTAGTCGAAGTGATTAGAAACATCAAGTCCACAGGGGAAATAGAAGAAAAGTTGATAGCGTATCAAAATTGCATAAAAACATCTTGTGAGGAATCAAATCTCAACAAAGAAATGCTAAGTATGCCGTGGTGGTCGGAGTAGCTCGCCAAGATGAGGAAGGAGGTCGTCATATTCAGGCGCCGTATCAGGAACGCCGCGCCCGTTCGCAGGCAGTGGGTCATGACGCAGTACCTGGAGCGCAAAGACAGATACGAGTCGGAGGTTAAGTTAGCACAGACTGCGAGTTGGCAGGAGTTCTGCACAAAACAAGACAAAGAGGGGTTATGGGAGGGAATTTACAGGGTAGGTCCACAGCAAGGGAAGAAGATCCACCGTTAGAACATAATGAGGTAGTTCTAGACGCAAGCGATTCCGCGGGGCTCCTCGCCTCGGTCTTCTATCCGAAGGACCGGGACGAGGAGGACACCGCGGACCATAGGGCGACTCTCGAGCTGGCCAAAGTAGTCAATGGCAAGGGGAGGGGAAATGACTTCTGCGACCCGCCATTCACCGGCGGCGAGCTTAGGGACGCACTTGAAACTTTTAACCCAAAAAAGGCCCCAGGTGCCGACGGCTTCACTGCCGATATTTGCCATCACGCAATTGACTGCGCACCTGCACTGTTCTTGGAGTTGCTCAACAAATGCCTGGCTTTCGAATACTTCCCCAGACCATGGAAGGAGGCGACAGTCGTTGCACTTCGGAAGCCAGGCAAGGACTCGTACAGCTCCCCCAAATCGTACAGGCCGAATTGGGCTCTTGCCTGTGTTGGGGAAGCTGTACGAGAAGATGCTGGCAGCTCGGCTCAAGTTCTACTTAATACCACGGATTAGTACTCGCCAGTACGGCTTTATGCCCCGGAGGAGCACCGAAGACGCCCTCTATAACTTGATTCGGCACGTGCGTGGCAATCTCTGTGAAAAGAAAATTGTCACGGTAGTGTCGTTAGATATAGAGGGCGCCTTCAACAGCGCATGGTGGCCAGCTATAATCGCACGACTGGCTGAGGAATAGTGCCCCGTCAACTTGAGGCAAGTTGTCAGCAGTTACCTTAGCGAGAGAAAGGTGCGGGTGAGGTACGCAGGAGCGGAGAGCAAAAGGGGCACCCAAAAAGGTTGCGTTCAAGGTTCGATAACGGGTCCCTTGCTGTGGAACCTGCTTCTGGATCCACTACTCAAATTGCTCGGTGAAGGCAGGAACTACGTGCAGGCTTTCGCGGATGACGTGGTTCTCGTCTTCAACGGGGACACGGCTGCAGAAATCGCCACCCTTTTCCGGGGGCAAGACGGGGACACCGTGGTTCCCAAGCCCGAGGGGGCCATCTCGAAACCGGAGATGGCCCTGGCTCATTCGGATGCGAGGGAATTGCCTTTTGGGCCACCTTATACTCCGACGTCTGAAGACCTGAGACGGTGTGCGGTTCTAGTCGGTTCGAGCCCGACATAACCTCCCCCGCTGGCCGGCGGTACCCTCCCGTCGGCCAGCCGAGGGGATGTCTGCACGGAAAAAAAAAAGTACGTCACACTCGCATTGCCGATCCTGTAAAAACCGTCTAATTCCCTTCTTGAAGAAACCTATATTGTATAATTATTACCTGATTTTCAGTTATATTTCTTCATCAAGTCCTTGTTTGTATGGGAATCATCTTTGATTTAAAAGATTAATAGGTATAAATCGTAAATAGTACCCAAACGATTAAAAAACAGTACATCTGCAGATAGTAACTTAAAATATATTGCAACAGAAGAAGTGGTTCAACACTATCTTAAGGCTTACGGCTTGATTAACCGTCTACGCAGCATTATGTACCTTGAAGAATGATTGTTATCCGCTAAAGAATGGGGACCCTTATAACCTTCCCATTTATATAAGCATTCATCTTTTCAAACGAGTCGAGAACGAAATGTTTCACGTTACTGTGGCGCTAATATATTTAAGTGACCTTGGAAAATGTATTCAAGATTGTTAGTAAAAGACGATTAATTAATTTTAGCAACTTAGCTGGCAGTCTACATTGTATTTTGAGAGATTACTGTTTACTGATAATGAAGAAACACTTAGCCCGCATGACGGTTAGTGGTTTCCGTACCCTAAAGATGCTTGAGGTATTTACTCAAACGTAGAAATCAGCAAAAATCTATTATGGTATACAAGGTGTTTCTGTACTGTAATTCATCGTTTTGAAGAGCCCACTGATGGTGAGTGCTATTCAATTGACCTCTGACCCTATTCACTGAAGGAGCTCAATACCAGATTATTTTGAATTAGATATTCTATATACCTCGAGAAATCGAGGCCGTGCAGTCCCAGCTTCGCCATCGTGATGGAGTGGAAAGAACGACTTGGGCTACCAAGCGCAGGTCACGCCGCAATAGCGGCGTTAAGGCCCATCATGGAGGATTGGCTAGAGAGGTGACACGGAAGCCTCTCGTATCGACTGACGCAGGTGATCTCCGGGAAGGGGAGCTTCGGGGACCACCTGCATCGGATCAGGAAGGAGTCAATGCCTGAGTGCCAACTCGAGCGAGAACTCGGGGCTGCACACGCTGGCGGACTGCCCGGCGTGGGAGGCTCCGAGGCGTGACCTAGTGGCAGCCTTCGGAGTGCGAGTCCTCTCGCTCGGCAGCATGATTCCGGCAATGATCGGCCGTCTGTCACCCTAGCAGAAGCAGGCCGGGACGGTGGGGCGACTAGCGCCTCCCCCAAACCGGGGCAAGACGGGGACACCGTGGTTCCCAAACCCGAGGGGGCCATCTCGAAACCGGAAATGGCCCAGGGTCAGTCGGGGTGCGAGGGATATGCTCTATGGGCAACCTTACACCCCGGCGTCTGTAGACCCGAGACGGCGTGCGGTTTTAGTCGGTTCAAGCCTGACATAACCGCCCCCGCTGGCTGGCGGGGGCGGTATCCGAAGGGATATATTACCCCTTACAGAACATCTTACTAATATATGTGCGAAAGTTTGTTTGGATAGATCATATAATGTGATAAATCCCTTTGTCCCAATCACGCCAGAGTGGCTGAATGGATCTAGATGAAATTTGATACAGAGATAAGTTTCGAATAACTCATAGGCTACTTTATACCCCGGGAGACAGATATTATGTAAAAAATAAAGATGCCGCTATATTTCATTGCTGGGATTCGAAGAAAACATACAACGACTTTTTAACAATAAATTAACTGGAAATGCCAAAAAAATGCTTAGAACTTTTCATCAAAATTGAACGTTTAACGACAATAAAATGACCTCAATTTAGGTTTAATTTTGTGAAGCCAAACTTTCTTAATTTTTACTTCATAAAAAATAAATTATTCTCAGCTCTCCGCTGTGATAGCGTACGAATATTTTTTTAAGTTTTTCGTTATGGGGTTAGTGAAAAAAACCTTACCAACCAGAATAACTACTCCACGATGGTAGTGGATTTATCCATACATACATTCATACATACATTCATACGTACAAACTTTCACATTCATTATAGTAAGATTGAAACTGGGTACATTGATTTCCGATATGAAATAATCGGTACCCTACAGAAAATCTCAGTACACGATGAGTTTGTAGGGTTTCACTACAAATTAATCTGCTGTACGATAGGATCCAAATAAGTTCAGCTATAGGTCATTTTAGTGCAATGTCTTTCCAATGCATATTTTTTAATTTATTTACCAAACATTTATAGATAACAGTAACCGGTTATCACGAAGTATTAAATACCTGTTTATTATCACAGTCATAAAATAAAAGTAATTATATAACTATGTAAGTCCGATCTCCTTTCTTAAGGGACTATTAACTATCTCTTCACAAAGCAAAATGTTCGATATATTATAGTCACTCACGTAAAAGATAAGATACACCAAGAATGGAAGAGTAAGAGAGGACCCCGGGTTTAAAAGTGCAAGCGTTGAATGCAACCAGGATCATCAGGCAATCATCTTAACAGCCACTGTGTTTGCTATATCCTTTGTCGAAAACCAGTATGATATAGGTATACGCCTACGCAAAATACAAGGTCAGAATATAATGCCCCGCTCAGTTAAAATTGCAATAACGAATCCCTGACTTTTCTCATACTATAACTGTCACGAACAAACCATTGTCATAACGTTGACGTATTTATGAACAGATCCCATTTCAACTCATTGCACTGTCTGTATTATCTCATTGACATTCACAATTATTATTGTAGCGAAATTTATCTAAAACCTATAAAAGTGTATCGAAACATGAGTACGAAAGTGATTAATTTCAAATGTCAAGTTCAAGAAATCTCTTTAACCTTTTTTAGCGTAATTTAGTTAGGTACCGATTTACTGGGGTGTGTGTTGGGTAACCTCCTCCTCCGATTCCAATCCCGCTGCAGTCCGGGGGGAACGGAATCGGAGCGGCCGGTACACCCTGGGCGGCGGTCAATGGCTTCCCCTTCATGGGGTTGACATTGATCGTCGGCTAATACCCAACGTGGCGGGAACACATCGCTCTCCGTACTCCTCTGCTTTCAGAGGAGACAGGATGAGCGATGGTGTTAGTGGCTGAGGCCACCATAGGGTCCTGTAGGATCCAGGGGCGGGTTGGCCCACTGCTAACGCAGGGGCCGACGGGCACTTGTGCCGCCGCCGGTGAGAGAGGACTAGCCATCCTCTCGCGTTCCGTAATCGGTAGGTGATCAGCAACGACCTGACTGGTGGCTACAGAAGGGTACGCTGTGATCTTGCTGACCGGAGGGCTTGCCTTTATTGGCCGGCCCACGACAAGGAAAAGTCTATAACACCCGACAGCAAAGTCGTAAACACCTATGGATACCAGCCGACCTCCATAGTATATAGGCTTATCCAGGTGCAGGGGGCTCCGCCTGGATGGACCACCTTTCCCCCATACTGGTGGGACATGATATGGACAACACAATTAAAATATCGAAGAAACCGGACGGATTAAAAACAACGAACATAGGCACTAATAACGGACACGAAAGAGTGGTAGTAGTGGAGGGTGAAGAGGTGAGACCACGGTCTCGCACGCGGTCAGCGAGGTCCGCCTTCCCCAGACCCGCTACTCCGCTCCCAATTGGCGGGGAAACGGACGCGGACACAGGGTCCGCGGCGTCAACGGCTGGCACCGCCAACGAGAGAAGTAGGGCGAGCAGCCCGGCGGGTCTCGGTCTGAAGCAGACCCGTAAGCGGAGACGGCGCACAAAGGCCCGGCTGGGGGAGAGCGTGTCGGATGAGGATTATACCCTCACCGGGACGACCTACTCCAGCAGTGACGAGGTGTCGAAGCCGGCGCCCAAAGTGGCTGCTGGCCGCCGAGGGGCGCGAGGTGGAGCGAGGGTTGTGCAGGCCACCCGAGCCCCTTCGGCTCTTGGGAGGGCCACGGAAATGTCACCGCCGAGGCCTTCCACCTCGGCGGTGTCGGAGCCGTGCGGGAGGACGCGGTCGCTCTTGGAGAGACTCCAGAGGGTGACCGCGTCGTTCCAGGGGTCCCCAAACCCTGAGCAGGAGGCGATGTTGCGCATTGTGCTCGACATCGCCTCCGAGAATTAGGGCCTGGCGGCGCAGCTGGCCGAGTCTCGTCGGGAGACGGCTCGACTAGCTGCAGCCGTCGAGGAGCTCAAGAGGGCGGTGGCGAACCCGGCTCAACCGGCGCAGCGGGTGCAACCGGCGGAGACGGCGCGCGTGACTCGCTCGTTGGCGAGGCAGTCGGCGCCGCCGGAGCAACCGGTGCAGCAGCCGGCACAGTCGGTGCGGCCGGCGCAGCCAAGGGTATCGCCGGCGGAGTCCTGGCTCCCCTATATGGAGGCGCTGGAGGAGAGGATGATGTGTCGGATGGAGGCCCTAATGGACTCTATCCGCCGTCCGCCTCTGGCGCCACCAGCGGCCGGCTACGCGGCTGTAGCCCAGAGGGGCCCCACCCGCCCGACTGCGGGTGCGGGTGCGACCCTGCCGGGGCCGGCTCCTCAGCCCCCTCCCGCTCAGACGTCCCCAGCCCTGGCCCCAGCCCCAGCCCCAGCCGTGGTTCCGGCTACCTCCACCCCATTGTAAGGGGCTGGGAGGTGGCTGGAGCCAATAAAAGCGGAAGGCCGCCAAGAAGGCCGCCAAAAAGGCCAGGAGGGCCGCGGCCGCCGCGAAGGCAGCGCCGGGGAAGCTCCTTGCCCCTCGAACAACTGCCGTCGTCGTCACTTTGACGGCGGAGGCAGCGTCGAGAGGCATGGGGTATGCCGAGGTGTTGGCCAGGGTAAAGGCCAACGTGGACCTCAAGGCCCTTGAGATCCCGGGCGTCCGGTGCAAGAGCACACGGACGGGAGCCCGGCTTCTTGAGGTCCCCGGCGCCGCCAGTGGCCCCAAGGCTGACGCCCTAGCGGCTAGGCTGAGGGAGTCGCTGGATGCAGCCGACGTCCGGGTGTCCAGGCCCATTAAATGCGCAGAAGTGCGCATCACGGGATAGGACGACTCCGTCACTCCGTCACGGGTCGCTGACGGGCGGAGCCTCCTGGTAGGAGGCTTCCTGAGGGCGCAGGTACGGCTCCTGCAGGCCCGACCGGCTAGGTGCTTTAGGTGCCTGTCGGTTGGCCATGTGGGGGTGCACTGCACGGCGGAAGTGACGGCGGGTAACCGTTGCTTCCGCTGTGGCCAACCCGGTCACAAGGCCGGCACGTGCGACGCCCCGCTGCACTGTTTTAGGTGTGCAGCGGGAGGCAAGCCGACCGACCACAGGGTTGGAAGCAAGGCCTGCGCCAGAGGGGAGCCAAAGCCGGGAGGCCGGCCTTCCGCCTCCAGTTCACAGCGGGATGCGGAGATGGGGGTTCCATAATGGATCCTCAACTCCGCATCCTGCAGGTGAATGTTGGCCACGGTGCCCATGCTCAGGACCTTCTGCTCCAGAGCATGGCACAGTGGGCCATAAATGTCGCCGCTGTCGCCGACCCATACACCTACCGGTCCCTCGGGCCTGCCTGGGAAACCGCGCTGGATGGGTCGGCGGCACTGGTGCACAACCCTGCCGCCGGCAGCCCCCCTCTTGCCGTCGTTGCAAGGGGACCCGGCTGCGTGGCAGCGGCGGTTGGCGACATAGCGGTCGTGGCTGCTTACTTCACGCCGAGCCGAGACATAGCTGATGACTCGTATGAGCAATGGCTCCGTCAGCAGGCAGTCGTCGTCAATGCCTGCCACCCCCGCCCGATCCTTGTGCTCGGGGACTTCAACGCCTGGTCGTTGGCGTGGGGTTCCCGTCACGATAGGGGCCCGGCGGGGGATAGAGGCAGGGCACTGGAGGACTGGGCCGAAGGACTCGGCCTAGACCTCCTAAATCGGGGAGCCGTGGACACGTTCGTGACCTCGAGGGCCAGTTCAATCGTGGACATCTCGTTCGCGCGTCCCTCGTTGACGCGACGTGTTCAGGGCTGGCGTGTCGTTTTGGGGGAGGAGACAAGTTCGGATCACCGATATATTCGGTTTGACGTCTCCGCCCCCGCGAGCGATGCGCCGGCCACACCGGCTCCACCCGAGCCACGTTGGGCACTTAAGCGACTAGATCGGGAGCTCCTCCTGGAAGCCGCCATCGTACAGGCCTGGGCCTCTGCGCCGGACAGGCCTGTCAACGTAGACGATGAGGCGGAGTGGTTCCGGGAGGCCATGACCCGTGTCTGCGACGCGGCGATGCCTAGGGCTCCGCCCTATAATCCGAGGGGTCAGGTCTACTGGTGGTCGTCGGAGATCGCGAGGCTCAGACGGGCCTGCGTGATCACGCACCGCCGGTGGGCCCGATTCCGTAGGAGGCGTCGCCGCCCCGCAGATGCGGAGGCCCGAGAGGCGGAGTTGTACGAGGGATACAGGGAGGCCAGAGGTGCCCTCCGAGCAGAGATAAGGCGGGCCAAAAAGGAGGCCCGCTGCGAACTGCTGGAGACGCTGGAGCGGGACCCTTGGGGGCGGCCCTACCTAATGGTAAGGGGAAAACTGCGCCCCAAGGCCCCGCCGTTGACCCAGTGTCTCCAGCCGGAGCTGCTCGGAGGGGTTGTTAGCTCCCTGTTCCCAGCGCGGGCGGTGGAACATGTTCCACCGCAGATGACTCCGCCTCGGTTGCCAATGGTGCCCGACGTGGTTGACGACGACGTGCCCGAGGTCACTTGGGTAGAACTAGAGCTGGCGGTGAGAAGGCTGAGAGCCAAACGCACCGCCCCGGGACCCGACGGCATTCCAGGCCGAGCGTGGGTCCTAGCTCTAGTCGACGACGCTCTCGAGCCCCGACTGAGAGGGCTTCTCAGCGCATGTTTGAAGCGGGGCCAGTTTCCGAAATTGTGGAAGACGGGGAAACTGGTCCTCATCCGAAAGGAGGGGCGCCCGGCGGACTCACCGTCCGCCTACCGGCCCGTAGTGTTGCTCGACGAGGTGTGCAAGCTCTTCGAAAGAGTAATTGCGAAGCGCCTCGTCGAGCACCTCTCAAGAGTGGGGCCGGACCTGGCGGATGGCCAATATGGCTTCCGTGGATGCCATCATGCGCGTGAGGGCTCTGGCGGAGGATGCAGTAGCCCGGGGTGAGGTGATGTTGGCGGTGTCCCTGGACATCGCCAACGCGTTCAACACCTTGCCCTGGAGTTGCATTAGGGAGGCGCTCGTGTATCACGAAGTGCCTCTCTACCTCCGCCGCATAGTCGGGGAGTATTTAACGGAGAGAGCCGTCATCTACCCAACCGTGACCGGTCTCGGCCGGCGTGAGATGTCGTGCGGTGTTCCGCAGGGATCGGTCCTGGGGCCGCTCCTGTGGAACATCGGATACGACTGGGTGCTTCGCGGTGAGCTATCAGACAGTGCCGCCGTCACGTGTTACGCGGACGACACGCTCGTGACGGCGTGCGGAGCGACGTACCGCGAAGCGACCCTGAAGGCCACGACCGCGGTTGCCCAAGTCGTGGAGCGGATCCGGCGGCTGGGTCTCGAGGTGGCTCTGCATAAAACCGAGGCCCTGTTCTTTCATGGGCCTAGGAGCAAGCCACCTGAGGGATCCAGTCTTATCGTGGGAGGTAATCGCATCGGCATCAAGCCCCAAATGAAATATTTGGGGCTCGTGCTCGACGGCCGATGGGACTTCGGAGGGCACATACGAAGTCTGGCCCCCAAACTGAAGGGCACAGCTCTCGCTCTGGCGCGGCTGCTGCCCAACATGAAGGGGCCCGATGACTCCTGCAGGAGACTCTACGCAGGGATCGTGCGGTCCATGGCCTTGTATGGGTGCCCAATATGGGCGGAGGCCCTGAAGGCCGGAAGTGTGCGGATGCTGCGTGCTCCGCAGCGAGTGATGGCCATCAGGGTCATCCGCGGGTACCGCACGATCTCCTTCGAGGCGGCGAGTCTCCTTGCCGGAACTCCGCCATGGGACCTGGAGGCGAGAGCCCTTTCGCAACTGTACCAGTGGCGAAAGGAGGCGCGGGAGCAGGGACTGAACCCCGAGCATCGAGAAATCGAGGCCATACAGTCCCAGCTCCGCCAGGCCATCGTGGTGGAGTGGAAGGAACGACTTGGGCGACCAAGCGCAGGGCACGCCGCAATAGCGGCGGTAAGGCCCATCATGGAGGATTGGCTAGAGAGGCGACACGGAAGCCTCTCGTACCGACTGACGCAGGTGATCTCCGGGAAAGGGTGCTTAGGGGACCAACTGCATCGGATCAGGAAGGAGCCAACGCCTGAGTGTCATCACTGTGACGCGAGCGAGGACTCAGGGCTGCACACGCTGGCGGACTGCCCGGCGTGGGAGGTGCCGAGGCGTGACCTCGTGGCAGCAATCGGGGTGGGAGTCCTCTCGCTCGGCAGCATGATTGCGGCAATGGTGCGGAGCGCGAGCGCGTGGGCCGCCGCCACCTCCTTCTGCGAGCATGTGATGCTCGCGAAGGAGATGGCGGAGCTCGCCTGGGAGAGATTCAGAACCCTCCCGGCCCGCCGAGCCCGCAACATGCTCGCCTCGCGTCGCAGGCGACTCAGGCGCCGGAGGTCGCTAAACGACCTCCGTCCTCCATGAGCGCAGGCCTGGGGGTGGCAGGTGAGGCCGCCCTTCACCCCAGCAGAAGCAGGCCGGGACGGTGGGGCGACTAGCGCCCCTCCCCCAAACCGGGGCAAGACGGAAACACCGTGGTTGCCAAACCCGAGGGGGCCATCTCGAAACCGGAGATGGCCCAGGGTCAGTCGGGGTGCGAGGGATACGCTCTATGGGCAACCTTACACCCCGGCGTCTGCAGACCCGAGACGGCGTGCGGTTTTAGTCGGTTCAAGCCCGACATAACCGCCCCCGCTGCCCGGCGTGGGGGTATCCGAGGGGATTTCCGCACGAAAAAAAAAAAAAAAGGTACCGATTTACTTACATGAAATCATAATTATTTAATTTACAAAATACGTCAATAGCTATTAATTATGCTAACTATTCCTTCAAATTGCAGCCGCTCAGCTAGGAGGGGATCACTATTATTCTATTCAGCCTGTATATAAAACTATAGGAATGATTGTGGCTGAAATTTATATCTCTAATTTCTGTTTTAAAGGCCGTCGTTGTGATTATGGCACCTAATTATACCTTTATTTAAATAACTCCTAACACAACCCCACCTCCGTTTACAAGGACTCGGGTGCGTGGATGTACCTAATGAAACACTTATCATTATGAGCTAAAGATACATATTATATACACATATAAATATTCTACATATATATAACAATGGGCAAAAATGTTTTTTCATTCAATTCATATTATTTTTTGTAATTATTCTTTTTTGTATCACTAACAGAGAATTTTGTCAATAGTTCTGTTACTTTGTTATTAATTCTTCTGGTTTTTATATTTAGTATAAATTAATTATTTAATATATAAATATTTATATTCGCTGTTCACTCCCAGCATCATTCAAATTTTAAATTTACCAGTGGCTTTTCTAAAGATTTCTTTCATGCACACATGAAAGAAATCTTTAGAAAAGGAAGAGGCACACCTCTTCCTTTTCTTTTTGTTCGTGTGAAAGCTCCCAATTAGTGTAGCACCTAGGGGTACCGAAGTGGTTATGACAATAATTATGAATTCAATTTAAATTGATCAAGAAGTTCTCCCATCTTGAGTTAAGAGTTAGGAAATATAACGATTCCTTTTTAGGGTTCCGTACCCAAAGGGTAAAACGGGACCCATACTAAGGCTCCGCTGTCCGTCCGTCCGTCTGTCAACAGGCTGTATCTCATGAACAGTGTTGGCTAGACAGTTGAAATTTTCACATGATGTATTTCCGTTGCCTATAACAACAAATACTATATAGGTCTATAACTAAAATAACAGAATAAAATAAATATTTAGGAGAAGGCTCCCGGGGTGTGTGTTGGGTAACCTCCTCGAGTGTCGTTCCGACTCCGATCCCGCTGCAGTCCGGGGGGAACGGAACCGGAGCGGCCGGTACACCCTGGGCGACGGTCAATGGCTTCCCCTTCATGGGGTTGGCATTGATCGTCGGCGAATACCCAACGTGGCGGGAACACATCGCTCTCCGTACTCCTCTGCTTTCAGAGGAGA
Source organism: Cybosia mesomella (assembly GCA_946251805.1). Taxonomy (NCBI): domain Eukaryota; kingdom Metazoa; phylum Arthropoda; class Insecta; order Lepidoptera; family Erebidae; genus Cybosia; species Cybosia mesomella. Next base: position 12,558,158 of record OX276406.1, read on the forward strand.
CAGGATGAGCGATGGTGTTTGTGGCTGAGGCCACCATAGGATCCTAGGGGATCCAGGGGCGGGTTGACCCACTGCTAACGCAGGGGCCAACGGGCACTTGTGCCGCCGCCGGTGAGAGAGGACTAGCCATCCTCTCGCGTTCCGTAATCGGTAGGTGATCAGCAACGACCTGACTGGTGGCTCCAGAAGGGTACGCTGTGAACTTGCTGACCGGAGGGCTTGCCTTTATTGGCCGGCCCACGACAAGGAAAAGTCTATAACACCCGACAGCCAAGTCGTAAAAACCTATGGATACCAGCCGACCTCCATAGTATATAGGCTTATCCAGGTGCAGGGGGCTCCGCCTGGATGGACCACCTTTCCCCCATACTCGTGGGATAAGTTATGGAAACAAATCTCTTTAAAAAGAAAATAACGGACCGGAAATCCAACGAAAATGACCAAGGCAAGAAAATGGACGATGAGAATGACGAAGTCTGCTCGGAGATCGCGCAGCAATCAAGCGCGGAGGTAGCGCCAAACACCTCGGCGGTGTCGGAGAAATTCGACACCGCCCACGAGCGAAGCAGGGCAAGCAGCCCGGCGGGTCTGGGCGTTCCGCGGACCCGTAAGCGCAGGAGGCGCGCAAAGGCTCGGGCGGGGGGGGACGTTTCGGACGAGGACTTTACCCTCACCGGGACGACCTCCTCCTCCAGCAGCGACGAGGCGTCGAAGCCGGCGTCGAAGGTGGCTGCTGGCCGCCGAGGGGCGCGTGGTGGCGTGAGGGGTGGGCAATCCACCCGAGCCCCCTCGGCTCTTGGAAGGGCTGCGGGAAAGTCACCGCCGAGGCCTTCCACCTCGGCGGTGTCGGTGTCGGAGCCATGCGGGAGGACGCGGTCACTCATGGAGAGACTCCAGAAGGTGACCGCGTCCTTCCAGGGGTCCCCAAACCCTGAGCAAGAGGCGATGTTGAGCATTGTGCTCGACATCGCCTCCGAGAATGAGGGCCTGGCGGCGCAGCTGGCCGAGTCCCGTCGGGAGACGGCTCAACTAGCTGCAGCCGTCGAAGAGCTCAAGAGGGGGATAGCGAGCTCGGCTCAAACGGCGCAGCGGGCGCAACCGGCGGAGCCGGCGCGCGCGACTCGCTCGTCCGCGAGTCGGTCAGCGCAGCCTGCGCTGTCGGCGCGGCCGGAGCGGCCGGTGCAACCGGTCCAGCAGCCAGCACAGTCGGTGCGGCCAGCGCAGCCGAGGGCACCGCCGGCGGAGTCCTGGCTCCCCTACATGGAGGCGCTGGAGGAGAGGATGATGTGTCGGATGGAGGCCCTAATGGACTCCATCCGCCGTCCGCCTCTGGCGCCACCAGCGGCCGGCTACGCGGCTGTAGCCCTAAGGGGCCCTGCCCGCCCGGCCGCGGGTGCGGGTGCGACTCTGCCGGTCCCGGCTCCTCAGCCCCCTCCCGCTCAGGGTAAGGGGAAGGGCAAAGGCAAGGGGAAGGGCAAGGGGAAGACGTCCCCAGCCCTGGCCCCAGCCACAGCCCCAGCCGTGGTTCCGGCTACCTCCACCCCGTTGGAAGGGGGCTGGGAGGTGGCTGGAGCCAGCAAGAAGAGGCGGAAGGCCGCCAAGAAGGCCGCCAAAAAGGCCAGGAGGGCCGCGGCCGCCGCGAAAGCAGCGCCGGGGAAGCTCCGTGCCCCCCGCACTACGGCCGTCGTCGTCACCCTGACGGCGGAGGCAGCGGGGAGAGGCATGGGGTATGCCGAGGTGTTGGCCAAGGTGAAGGCCAACGTCGACCTCAAGGCCCTCGAGATCCCGGGCGTCCGGTGCAAGAGCACACGGACGGGAGCCCGGCTTCTCGAGGTCCCCGGCGCCGCCAGTGGCCCCAAGGCTGACGCCCTAGCGGCTAGGCTGAGGGAGTCGCTGGATGCAGCCGACGTCCGGGTGTCCAGGCCCATTAAATGCGCAGAAGTGCGCAGCACGGGCCTGGACGACTCCGTCACGGCTGAGGAGCTTAGGCTCGCCGTGGCGGAGGCCGGGGACTGCTCCCCGGACACAGTGAAGGCCGGAGCTATACGCTTCGGCCGCAGTGGACAGGGGGCAGCAGTTGTCGACTGCCCTATCGCGGTTCTGCGCGTTCGACTGTGCTAGCGGACGGACGTGCTTAGTTGCGCTCTGTAGTTTTTATTCGTTTTTATTGTGATTTTGTGGTATTTTTCCGGGATTTCGGGAATTTTAATTCACGAACCTGGGGAGTACTGCTCGCCAATCATCCCTTACCGTTTTTTTTCTGGACAATTTGTTTATTTATAGTGTATTTTATTGTGAATATGTGCTTATGGACACGAGGTGCCATAAATAGTGCTTAAGTGCGATCATCCGGGTTGTATCCCGTGGAAAAGGACTCGCACTAATTTGCGTAAGTGTTTTTCTTAGATATTATAGTGATCACCTGAAATTCAGGTTGTTTTTAGTGAGCACATGGTTAACCTCACTTTGAGGTTAACCACGCGGCCATATTTTTCTCTGCGTGCTATTTACCCGTTCGACGTCTGACGTTTGACGGGTGACAGCTCAAGTTTGACAGGCAGCACTGACGTACGACACTTGTGTCGCGTTTAGTTGCTGCCGTGTGGAAACAGGGGCGTTTTGAGAGGACGCTACCGCTGTGGACGAGAAAATATTCCGTTTGTTTTCTTTCATTATTTAATTGTTTGTTTTATTTTATTGTTATTTTAAATAATGTTGCTAGCCACATAGCTCTGGACCATACTTTACGAGATTGACTTTGGCTGCCTCTGGCGGGTGACAGCTGTCAGTTGTCATTTCGTCTGGCGTTTGTTGACGGCTGACGTTTGACAGCTGACAGTCTGGCTGTCGGGAGGCGTTAGCGTTTGACGTTAGCGTTGCGTTTGGTCGCCAAGGTTTTCGTGACAGGCGTTGGCTGTCGGGAGGCGTTGGCGTCTGACGTAAACGTTGCGTTTAGTCGCCAGGTTTACGTGACAAAGTTGTGAGTGCAGGTCACGTTAGCTGCTCTCGTAAACTGTATATTATTTTTGAACTTTTTATTTTATTTTTGGCTTTTTTACCGTAAGTAGTGTATCGCCTATGGACGAAGACGAGGATCTTCGTCGGCAGCAGGCGTTGCTGGCTGAGGAGTTGGCGCGCAGACGCATGGAGATTGACTCCCTAGAGGAGTTAATGGGCGAGGTACCCTCTGGGTCGCCATTCGCGGCGCGAAGTTCTTTGGCTCGGACTCCACCGAAGAACGTACTGTCGAGTGTTTGTCGCGAACCCCTCTCCGTCTCCCCCATCGATACGCCAAGGGATGCCCCTGTTTCTTCGGGACCTATCCCGGAGATGCAGTCCAGCGGTAAACGCTTATTGAGCTCTCCGGAGGAGGTCCAGGAGGCAATTAGACGCAGGGTGACGCTTAAAAAGTCGACTGCCCCCCCCATTGGCGGTATCCTGACGTCCGCGCTGGCGCCCCCTCGCTCGCAGGCGGTGACTCCTGCAACCGCCGGCCCCCCTTCTACTCTGCCACAGAGTAAGGAGGCCATCATTGAGGCCGTTCATCAGGCCGTAAAGGGCATTTCAGCCGTGGCGAACGCCTCAAACAAACTCAACATTGGGGACAAGGGTGCGATCGCGAGCCATGGGCAGGACATACTTGCCTTGGTCGCCCAGCTGACTCTCCGGCTCGCAGAGGTGGAGCACGAGGTCAGCGCCACTAAGTTGAGGGCACTGGAGATGACGAGTGCTGGAGCGGCGCCTGCCGCCCAGGTGTCTGGTGCAGTAGCCGCTCCATCATACGCCAGTGCCCTTAAGAGACCCTCGGGCAATCCACCCCTCCAGGTGCATCATCAGGGGCCAGCTGTGATATTCTACCCTGACAGGGAGGATATCAAAACGAGTGACGATACCAAAAGGGTGTTGCAAGGGGCCGTCAAGCCAGGGGATGCGGGCATTAAAATCACCCAGGTGCGCAGAGTGGGAAACTCCGGGGTGGTGGTGAGAACCGCCACCCAGGAGGCAGCCACTCTCCTGAAAAAGGCTGTACCGCCGGGTCTGAGGGTCGCGGAGCCGAGAGCGCGCTTGCCAAAGGTGGCCCTGCGCTACCTTCGCGCTGACCCGGTCGGGGACGACTTACTAGACGAACTGCACCGGATCAACATGGCTGACGATGAAAGGTGGCCACTAGCTCGGTTCCGGGAGGAGTGCAAGTTTGCCGTCAAAAAACAGCTGGGCCCCAAATTCTTAGTGGTCCTGGAATGCACGAGTGCCGCCCGTGATAAACTGGTCGAACTAGGCCGTGTGTACGTGGGCTGGGACGAGGCCGAAGTGACCGATCACATCAGGTCTACATGTTGCACGAAATGTCAGCAGTACGGGCATCCCGAAAAGTACTGTCGCGCAAAGGAGATGACTTGTGTAAAGTGCGGTGACAACGGTCACAACAGCAAGGAGTGTCAGTCGAGCACCCAATGCTGCGCCACGTGCAAACGCTTTAAGCGCAAGGACGCTCACAGCCACTCTACTGCCTCGCCAAACTGCCCGGCCCGCCAGCACGCTGAGGCACTGGCCGCTAATATGGTCCAGTATGGATAAGTCCCCCCTTATCAAAGTTGGTCAGCTGAACCTACAGGGCTCAGAGGCATCCACCACGGAGTTACTAGCTACGGTTGGTCCCTCTCATAAACTGGACCTGATTTTGGTCCAGGAACAGTACCAGAACCGTGCTGGGATCCTGCAGTGTGGACGTAGCCCTAAGGCAGGATTCGTTGTTTTCAACCGCTCCATTGCGGTAACGCTGCTCGAACATCTGAGTAACGAACACTGCTGCGTGATCCATCTCGCACACGGGAATGTTGGCATGCACTTAGTATCGGCATACTTCCAGTACAAAGACGATATCAGTCTACACATAGCGCACTTGGAATCCGTCTTACAGCGACTCCCACGGGGTCCTGTTCTCATTGGAGTGGACAGTAATGCCCACTCACCTATGTGGTTCTGTGAAAGGCGTCAGTACACCGGAAGGGGACCAGATGTTGAGCACAGGAGGAACCAAATGGAGGGATTTATTCTCTCCAGAGGCTTACTGTTGCATAACGCCCCAGGGCAGCATCCTACATTCAACGGTCCGACGGGAATGTCTAACATTGATCTAACTCTCTCAACTAGAGGAGTTAATGTGTGCGAGTGGACTGTACATGAGGGTGAAAGTATGGCAGATCATCAGCTGATAACTTATGTCATTGCTGGGGATGGTGCGGGGGAGGCGTGTAGCATGTCAGTGACAACCCCTGACCAGTTCAGAGTGCGGGGAGTCAATTGGCCCTCCTTCTGCTCCGCTCTACACGCTAGAATGGGCAAGCTACATCCTGGTCTTTCGGCCTCTGAATATAGCGTGCGCTACTCAGACACCCTCCTCTGCACCGCTAGGGAATACCTGGGGAAACGCGCTAAGAACACCAATGGGAAATACGAATGGTGGTCCCCAACACTGGACGATTATCGCCGCAGGGTATGCCGGGCCCGAAGGATATGGCAGCGTTCCAAGCGGGATGAAAGCCCTCTCCAAGACTCACACCACGATACCCTACGTTCCCTACGGGGCGAGTATAAGGCTGCTATGAGAGCGGCGGAGGTGGAGTTTTTCCGCAAACTGGCTGACTCGGGGAACGATGACCCATGGGGTCTGGCATACAGGGAGGCTAGTGGCCGCGCGAAGCCCCCGCAAAATATTCTGTATGGCACGCGTTTGGCTGAGGGGTATACTTCGTCAACGGGGGCCACCATGGATAAGCTTTTGTTGTCACTCTACCCGGATGACATACCCGGTGCGGATACATCCTACCATCGCGAGGTGCGTATAGCAGCTGCACTCGCACCCTCCGGCAAGGACATGCCTGCCCCCGATAGGGATACAGTTGAACGCATAGTGCGCTCCCTTCCTAGGACGGCACCGGGTATGGATGGCCTTACATCAGTCATTATCAAGTGGGCCTGGAAAGCCACATGGTCGGAGATGCTATTAATGTACGGTAAGTGTATTGAGGAGGGCGTCTTTCCTGATCACTGGAAGGTGGGACGGCTCATCGTCCTGCCAAAGGGAAATGGTAAGCCTCTCAGCGACCCGAAAGCGTACAGACCCATAACGTTACTACCCATTTTGGGTAAGATTCTTGAACGTACCATAGTTGCTTGCGCGCCCTGTCTGTACAAAAATATCTCGGAGTCTCAACATGGATTCAGTCGCGGATGCTCCACGGTTACGGCACTAAGCCAATTGAACTCGATTGTCGATAATTCAACTGCTCCATATGTACAGCTTATCTTTCTGGACATCTCTGGTGCTTTTGACAACGCGTGGTGGCCCATGATTCTACTTAAACTCAAACAGGGTGGATCCCCACCGAACCTGTATAGAATCATAGTTAGTTATTTTACCAATCGCCGTGTTGGCTTCATTACAGGCACCAAATCTTCTTGGAAATCCAACACCATGGGGTGTCCACAGGGATCTGTTCTAGGCCCGACACTTTGGAACCTCCTCCTTAATGACCTCCTTCTGCTGCCATTGCCCGAAGGAGTGCATCTGATTGCGTACGCCGATGATGTGACTGTCGTTATCGAGGCGACTTCCCGAGCTGAGATTGAGCGGCACGCTGACGTCACGCTGAGGGCTATATCCGGGTGGGGCGCCCGAAACCGTCTGGGTTTCTCACCCGGTAAGTCTTTAGCGTTGACTTACAAAGGTAACTTTAAAAGGCCGCCAACCATTCGGATGGACGGCGCCTCGATCGCGCATGTATCACAGGCTAGGGTGCTCGGTGTTACTCTGGACGGGGCTAGGTCCTATGGTCCGCATGCTATTTTTATTGGTGAAAAAGCCGCAAATTGCTTCGGCAAGGTATCGCGTGTCTCAGCCACTAGATGGGGGATCAAGTTTCCGGCACTTAGAGTCCTGTATGCAGGGACCTATGTTGCTACAGTTACCTATGCTGCGGCCGTATGGTACCGACGCTCGTCCAACTTCGTGGTCAAACGAAATCTGCTTAGATCACAGCGGCCTGCATTAATTTTACTAACGAAGGCCTACAGATCGTGTAGTACCGCAGCGCTGCCAGTGCTTGCGGGGGTTCTACCTGCCGACCTGGAGGTCTTTCGTGCTGGACGAATTGCGGAGGAGGGACACCAGCTGGCCATCAGGGAGCGTAAGCAGCTTAAGGAATCGGTGAGGCGTGACGCTGTCTCCCTTTGGCAGGAACGGTGGGAGACCTGCCTCGATGGGCAGGAACTACGCAGCTTCTTCCCGAATGTTGTCGTGAGGCTAAAATACAAGTGGGTCGAACCTGACTATGTTACCTCGCAGATCCTCACGGGACACGGATGCTTTAGGCAGCGACTTCATAGGCTTGGCCTAAACGAAACTGCGACGTGCCCGTGTGGTGAAGCCGTTGAGGAAAGCCGAGACCACGCACTTTGGGACTGTGGGCTGTATGCCACCGATAGGTGCAAAATGTTGGACTCAATACACTGCCTAGGCCGTGAGGTAGAGGGCCCAGTATTTCACGAGGAATTGGTGAGCAGTAGAGATGCCTTCCTGGCACTACGCACGTTTGCGCATTCTTGGCACGCCATCCGGCGTGAACTCGAAAACGGGCCGTAAGTGTACCGATGGCTCGCAGGACGCGCAGTACCATTACTGTGTTTGTCAGCCCCATTAGGGGGTTAACGCTTCTTTTCAAGAGTAGAAAGCCAGCCCCGTTGGGGGAGAATTCGGCTGGGGACGGATAAAGAATTTGTAGGGAGTCAAGACAGCACCCGCGGAGAAGGCTATAAGCAGACCGCAACGGGCGCTCTCCCGTGATTCGGTCAGTACGCCGTGAGGCAGGAATGACCATGGGAAGGTTGGAGGGAATGCCCTATCGCGGCCTTTGAAGACCGACGGGTGGGCCTTTTCGTTGGCGACCAGGCGGTGTGGAAGGTCCAAACCATGGGCTGCCCCCAGGGCTCGGTACTGGGCCCCTCACTTTGGAACGTCCTCATGGATGACGGCATGCGCTTGCCGCTGCCATCGGGGGTCAGTATCGTCGCCTACGCCGATGATATCACGGCCCTGATCGAGGCGGACTCGAGAGCCGAAATTGAGCGCAAAAGCGCGGCCACTGTGGACCTGCTGAGCGCGTGGGGCTCTCGAAACCGGTTGTCCTTCTCCCCCGGCAAATCTTTGACGATGACCCTGGGGGGCAGGCTCCAGCGGCCTCCTATCATTAAGATGGATGGCACCTCGATCAGGAGCGTGAGGTCCGCGACGGTTTTGGGGGTAGTCCTGGACTCTGGCCTGTCCTTTGCAGAGCACGCAACGAGCATTGGGGAACGCGCGACCAAATGCTTTGGCAAAATGAGTAGGGTATCGGCGTCCACCTGGGGCGTCAAATACAGGGGCCTGCTCGCCGTGTATGGGGGTACCTTTGTCCCCACCGTCACATACGCTGCGGCGGTGTGGTACAGGAGGGCCCTCATGCACGTCGTCCGCAGCCCCCTACTTCGAACGCAGCGGCAAAGCCTTATACTCCTCACAAAAGCTTATAGGACCACCAGCACCAATGCGCTTGCAGTACTCGCGGGGGTACTACCGGCGGACCTGGAGGTGATTCGTGCTGGGGAACTGGAGGAGGCTCGAATTAGGATTGCTGCCGAGCACAGGGGATCGTGCGGGCGGTTGCAGGAGGAGCTCAAACAGTGGAGGGCGAGCACGCGCGCGACCGCGTTACGGGCCTGGCAGAGACGCTGGGACACAGAGGAGAAGGGGAGGACAACGTATCTCTTCTTCCCTCTCGTGGAACAGCGGCTTTCATGGCATTGGGTCGAGCCGGACTATGAGCTGTCCCAGCTCCTCACCGGGCATGGATGCTTTCGAAAGAGATTGTATGACCTAGGCCTTGGCAGCGAGAGTGAATGTTTCTGTGGTATGGAAGACGAAGACCTACACCATGTGTTGTGGGTCTGCCCCTTGTACGCTGACATTCGCGCCACCATGTTAAGTGAGGTGGTTAGATCGGAGGTTGGGCCTATGTACTATTCGGACCTGGTAGGCACACCCCAAAACTTCGGCCGGCTACGGAGCTTTGCGCATGTTTGGCACGAAAGGCGCAAAGCCCAGGAGGTTCCCTAACGGCGAGCAATTTCCGTTAGTGTGGCGTGCTGCCCCAGAAAGGGGAGAGTGTACAAGTAGGAGGGCACCAAAAAATTTGTAGGGAGTCAAGAAATGCGCGCCCGCAAGGCAGTCGCCAGTAGGGCGCGCATCTCCCAAGATTCGGCCCGTTATAACCAAGATGGTTGGTAGGGCCATGGGAAGGAGGTGGGAAAGAAGGTGCCCTATCGCGGCGGGGAATGTAATCTCTACGGAGACGAGCGTAGGCACCTTTTGGATAACGTTACGGTTCTTCAGGTGGGTCCAGTGTACTACCCGGATCTGGTAGGATCAGAGGAAAATTTCCGGTATTTCCGTGAATACGCGCGAAGGTGGCATCAGAAGCGCAGTGGGCTGGAGAGAGGTGAAGAAGTAGGAGACCTAGAAGAGGCGAATTAGTTAACAGGAAAAATGGTGGAGCTAGCGGTACCACTGAAAGGTGGGCACACGGCGGGCTTAAGCATCCAAGGCGTACGTGTGTTGTTCACGCCCCAGAAGGGGGAGAGGCTGACATAAGGGACAAGGACGAAGAGAACAATTTGTAGGGAGAAATGTGCGTACCCCCAAAGAGCCACTGGCAAGTAAGGGTATGCATCTCCCGTGATTCGGCTTGTATAACCAGTAGGTTGGAACAAGCCATGAGGCGGAGGTGGGTTTGCCCTATCGCGGCGGCCCAAAAGGTCGCAGACGGGCGGAGCCTCCTGGTGGGAGGCTTCCTGAGGGCGCAGGCACGGCTCCTGCAGGCCCGACCGGCCAGGTGCTTCAGGTGCCTGTCGGTGGGCCATGTGGGGGTGCACTGCACGGCGGAAGTGACGGCGGGTGACCGTTGCTTCCGCTGTGGCCAACCCGGTCACAAGGCCGGCACGTGTGATGCCCCGCTGCACTGCTTTAGGTGTGCAGCGGGAGGCAAGCCGGCCGACCACAGGGTTGGCAGCAAGGCCTGCGCCGGAGGGGAGCCGAAGCCGGGAGGCCGGCCTTCCGCCTCCAGTTCGCAGCGGGATGCGGAGATGGGGGTTCCATAATGGATCCTCAACTCCGCATCCTGCAGGTGAACGTTGGCCACGGTGCCCATGCTCAGGATCTTCTGCGCCAGAGCATGGCACAGTGGGCCATAAATGTCGCCGCTGTCGCCGACCCATACACCCACCGGTTCCTCGGGCCTACCTGGGAAACCGCGCTGGATGGGTCGGCGGCACTGGTGCACAACCCTGCCGCCGGCAGCCCCCCTCTTGCCGTCGTTGCAAGGGGACCCGGCTGCGTGGCGGCGGCGGTTGGGGATATAGCGGTCGTGGCCGCTTATATCACGCCGAACCGAGACCAAGCTGCATATGAGCAGTGGCTCCGTCAGCTGGCCGTCGTCGTCAATGCCTGCCAGCCCCGTCCGGTCCTTGTGCTCGGGGACTTCAACGCCTGGTCGTATGCCTGGGGTTCCCGACACGAAAGGGGCGCGACGGGGCATAGAGGCAGGGCACTGGTGGACTGGGCCGCACGACTCGGCCTAGTCCTCCTAAATCGGGGAGCCGTGGACACGTTCGTGACCTCGAGGGGTAGCTCCATCGTGGACCTATCGTTCGCGAGCCCCTCGTTGGCGCGACGTGTTCAGGGCTGGCGCGTCGTTTTGGGGGAGGACACAAGTTCGGATCACCGATACATTCGGTTTGACGTGTCCCCCCCTGCGAGCGACGCGCCGGCTGCACCGGCTCCACCCGAGCCACGTTGGGCGCTTAAGCGACTTGATCGGGAGCTCCTCCTGGAAGCCGCCATCGTACAGGCCTGGGCCCCTGCGCCGGACAGGCCTGTCTGCATAGACGATGAGGCGGAGTGGTTCCGGGAGGCCATGACCCGTGTCTGTGACGCGGCGATGCCTAGGGCTCCGCCCTATAATCCGAGGGGTCAGGTCTACTGGTAGTCGTCGGAGATCGCGCAGCTCAGACGGGGCTGCGTGACCACGCACCGCCGGTGGGCCCGATTCCGTAGCAGGCGTCGCCGCCCCGCAGATGCGGAGGCCCGAGAGGCGGAGTTGTACGAGGGATACAGGGAGGCCAGACGAGCCCTCCGAGCGGAAATAAGGCGTTCCAAACGGGACGCCTTCCGTGAGCTGCTGGAGACGCTGGAGCGGGACCCTTGGGGGCGGCCCTACCGGATGGTGAGGGGCAAGCTGCGCCCCAAGGCCCCGCCGTTAACCCAGTGTCTCCAGCCGGATCTGCTCGGAGGAGTTGTGGGCTCCCTGTTCCCAGCGCGGGCGGTGGAACATGTTCCACCGCGGATGACTCCGCCTCGGTTGCGCATGGCGCCCGACGTGGAAGACGACGACGTGCCCGAGGTCACTTGGGTAGAACTAGAGCTGGCGGTGAGAAGGCTAAGAGCCAAACACACCGCCCCGGGACCCGACGGCATTCCAGGTCGAGCGTGGGTCCTAGCTCTAGTCGACGACGCTCTCGAGCCCCGACTGAGAGGGCTTCTCAGCGCATGTTTGGAGCGGGGCCAGTTTCCGAAATTGTGGAAGACGGGGAAACTGGTCCTCATCCGAAAGGAGGGGCGCCCGGCGGACTCGCCGTCCGCCTACCGGCCCATAGTGTTGCTCGACGAGGTGTGCAAGCTCTTTGAAAGAGTAATTGCGAAGCGCCTCGTCGAGCACCTCTCAAGAGTGGGGCCGGACCTGGCGGATGGCCAATAAGGCTTCCGCCAGAGGCGCTCCACCGTGGATGCCATCATGCGCGTGAGGGCTCTGGCGGAGGATGCAGTAGCCCGGGGTGAGGTGATGTTGGCGGTGTCCCTGGACATCGCCAACGCGTTCAACACCTTGCCCTGGAGTTGCATTAGGGAGGCGCTCGTGTATCACGAAGTGCCTCTCTACCTCCGCCGCATAGTCGGGGCGTATTTGACGGAGAGAGCCGTCATCTACCCAACCGTGACCGGTCTCGGTCGGCGAGAAATGTCGTGCGGTGTTCCACAGGGATCGGTCCTGGGGCCGCTCCTGTGGAACATCGGATACGACTGGGTGCTTCGCGGTGAGCTCGTAGGCGGTGCCGCCGTCACGTGCTACGCGGACGACACGCTCGTGACGGCGTGCGGGGCGACGTACCGCGAAGCGACCCGAAAGGCCACGACCGCGGTTGCCCAAGTCGTTAGGCGGATCCGGCGGCTGGGTCTCGAGGTGGCCCTGCATAAAACCGAGGCCCTGTTCTTCCATGGGCCTCGGAGCAAGCCACCCGAGGGATCCAGTCTCATCGTGGGAGGAAATCGCATCGGCATCAAGCCCCAAATGAAATATTTGGGGCTCGTGCTCGACGGCCGATGGGACTTCGGAGAGCACATCCGAAGTCTGGCCCCCAAATTGAAGGGCACAGCTCTTGCTCTGGCTCGGCTGTTGCCCAACATGAGGGGGCCCGATGACTCCTGCAGGAGACTTTACGCGGGGATCGTGCGGTCCATGGCCCTGTATGGGTGCCCAATATGGGCGGAGGCCCTGAGGACCAGAACTGTGCGGATGCTGCGCGCTCCGCAGCGGGTTCTGGCCATCAGGGTCATCCGAGGGTACCGCACGATCTCCTTCGAGGCGGCGAGTCTCCTTGCCGGAACTCCGCCATGGGACCTGGAAGCGAGAGCCCTTTCGCAACTGTACCAGTGGCGAAAGGAGGCGCGGGAGCAGGGATGGAACCCCGAGCCTCGAGAAATCGAGGCCGTGCAGTCCCAGCTCCGCCAGGCCATCGTGGTGGAGTGGAAGGAACGACTTGGGCAACCAAGCGCAGGGCACGCCGCAATAGCGGCGGTAAGGCCCATCATGGAGGATTGGCTGGAGAGGCGACACGGAAGCCTCTCCTACCGACTGACGCAGGTGATCTCAGGGAAGGGGTGCTTCGGGGACTACCTGCATCGGATCAGGAAGGAGCCAACGCCTGAGTGTCATCACTGCGACGCGAGCGAGGACTCAGGGCTGCACACGCTGGCGGACTGCCCGGCGTGGGAGGCGCCGAGGCGTGACCTCGTGGCAGCCATCGGGGTGGGAGTCCTCTCGCTCGGCAGCATGATTGCGGCAATGGTGCGGAGCGCGAGCGCGTGGGCCGCCGCCACCTCCTTCTGCGAGCATGTAATGCTCGCGAAGGAGGTGGCGGAGCGCGCCCGGGAGAGACTTAGAACTCTCCCGGTCCGCCGAGCCCGCAACTTGCTCGCCGCGCGTCGCAGGCAACTCAGGCGCCGGAGGTCGCTTAACGACCTCCGTCCTCCATGAGCGCAGGCCTGGGGGTGGCGGGTGAGGCCACCTGTCACCCCAGCAGAAGCAGGCCGGGACGGTGGGGCGACTAGCGCCCCTCCCCCAAACCGGGGCAAGACGGGGACACCGTGGTTCCCAAACCCGAGGGGGCCATCTCGAAACCGGAGATGGCCCAGGGTCAGTCGGGGTGCGAGGGATATGCTCTATGGGCAACCTTACACCCCGGCGTCTGTAGACCCGAGACGGCGTGCGGTTTTAGTCGGTTCAAGCCCGACATAACCGCCCCCGCTGGCACGCGGGGGGGTATCCGAAGGGATTTCCGCACGATAAAAAAAAAAAAAAAAAAAATGGGAAGGCTCCCATACAATAAATTAAAGATGTTTTTACCGTTTTCTGCTCGATATTAATAACGTTTGAAATACTCACAGAATATTTATTGTATATTCACTTCAAAAATAAATATTTTAATATGTATACAATGGGAACCCCATTGTATAGATAATGCGTGATAACCGTTCGTGTGCGAGTACGACTCGCACTTGGCCGGTTTTTCTTTATTTGTAAATAGATAATACGTATACTTTGATGTTTTTTTTTTTTTTTGAAGTGGGAGCCCCGTCTAGAGTTTTAATTCTAGCGTGACCCCCCCCGGTTTACCCTCACCTTTAGTTGGCGAGGCCCTTTTTAACTGTTAATTACTTGTTTACATATAATTTTGAAGATAGTTTTGAAGAAAATTTAGAATACGTCTTTTTATTTTTACTTATTAATTTATCAAAATGGGGAAATACTTGTGTATGTGCTTGTTTTATGTGTGCGACGGTTTATTCTGCAGTTTATTCACAGCTACAGAATGCCCGAAGTAAAGAACGGTGTGGTTGATGTTTTGTATGTGTGGTGCTAAGTTGAATGTTGTGCGTGTTGTGTACGTGATGTTACGATGTGTATCAAAGTTGTTCCAATCATTTTTTCAGCATTAGGCCGTTTAAGCATTGGCGGCTCGGCGGCCGACGAGCTTATTGACGTCACTCGACGCGACGATCGCCCAGCCGTCTACGCTTATTGTTAAAACTTCAGTACATAATTATGTACGTATAGCTGATACATATATAACAACAACACATGATGATGATACATAAATAAATATGTGGTGATAGGGTATAGTGGTAGGGAACATAATTATGTACTTCTCAAGTAGCAATAGATATGTAGAATAAATAAATAACGATATTATATAAGATTTATAGCTAGTGATAGGTAAAGTATATAGTATAATAATACCATAGATTAAACAGGGGTAGATTCCATCATCTTGTTCTAATTTTCTCAGAAAATTATAGCAAGTGGTTTTGTCTTCCGGAATGTATATAATATACGTTGTACAGATAGAAAAGAAATAAGTTACTACTATCATAATTGTGGGGAAGTAATAGTTTTATAAGTGAGTGAGCATAATAAGATGTTTTAGGTATAACATTTTAAACAGATATCGTAATTTTAGGGATATATAGTGAGCAGATATAGTATAGATTATAATTTTTGTACATATAATAATGGTATATAATAGATAAGGTAATAATTACATTAAGTAGCGAGGCTATATCGACGGGTTTTTGATGGGTAGGCAGGTATAAATTATTATTACTTTGTTTTATAACTATGATATTTTTATATTATTAAATGTTTGATGCCTCGTATTATATTTATATAAAATATAACCAATAGCAATTTTAGTTTTAATATATGTTTGCGGTACCCAGAGCATCCCTAGTAGTACGCTATGGTTGCTCTGGCCATCGCTTCCCACTTTTGTAGGACTGGGTATGTCTAATCGAAGACGTGATGGTTCTTGGTTTCCACATTGTCTCTGGTGCAGTTTATGCATTGGGGCTCCATGTCCTTTCTCCCGCATTTTATACTTTGATGTTGGAATATTTAATTCAAGATACCATTATTATATTATTATTATATTATAGCAGCTGTATAATATTACAAAACATAGAACTATGGAATGATAATTTTAAGTCGCTTTTCAAGATTGTATTACTCAATTTAACCCTAATAATTTTATATTTAAGTATCAATATCAATTTATTGTTCAAACACTTCAAAGTCTTGAAGTGTTTCAAGAGAATCTCGTAAGACTTACAATTTAAATTCAAATTAGTATGATAAGCATTCAGATTTGTTAATAATCCTATAGTCTAGTAATTTTCGTACGAAATATATGAGTACACTTAAGGACGTTATATGTATGAAAGGAAGCATGAAACCAAGTATGAAACCAAGGAAAATTGTGAAGACTTCGACATCGATACCATGGATACTATTTTTTCAATCAATGTCAAAGTTCACAATAATCCGGTTTTGCATTTTTTCCATCAACGGTAAGTCGTATCGTAATTTTTTAAGAACAAAGTTAAAGATCATACCATTATCTATGAAATTATTCTTGTGTGTTCCAGATTTTCCTTTTGAGATAAAGAACACCAATAACCACTATACCACATGAAAGTGAGGTAAAATAAATAAATAAATAAATAGTTTCACTTGGTGTCTGTGTTTCTGTGTTTCTTTCCCTCTGAAGCCAAAAATTGACACTTCATTTTCGACCACTTCTGATCACCCTAAAGCTCTGAAATTTTTTAAGTAGGCTAATGTCACCTTAAATTTTTATTTTAATCATCAGAAAAAAAAAAACTTTTTAAAAACCACGTTTTCCTTCCGACCAATACTAAAAAACGATTGAATGATGATTGATGATTAAATATGAAAATTTAAGGTGGCATTAGCCTACCTAAAAAAATTCAGAGCTTTAGGGTGATCAGAAGTGGGGGTGCGACTGGTTCGATCACCTCCAAGTTTGGTGCACCCTGGGCAACGTGGGCGATGACGCATCATTGATTGTTCCTCTGGAGTAGTTGGCGTCAACGTCAACGGCCAAGAGTCTGACCAACCGGCCTTTTTCAGGACCAGCTGACCCCATTGCACGAGAGGGTCGGGGTATGGCGTGCCTGCAAGGCCCGCGGGGGGGCGTGGTCGCTCCAGGTACCCCTCTGCTGTTATCAGAGGGGACACTGCGAATGGCCCAGGGTCAGTCGGAGTTCGAGGGATATGCTCAATGGGTAACCTTACACCCCGGCGTCTGTAGACCCGAGACGGCGTGCGGTTTTAGTCGGTTCAAGCCCGACATAACCGCCTCCGCTGGCCGGCGGGGGGGTATCCGAAGGGATTTCCGCACAAAAAAAAAGGGTGATCAGAAGTGGTCGAAAATTCAGTGTCAATTTTTGGCTTCAGAGGGAAAGAAACACAGAAACACAGACACGAAGTGAAACTAAGAAAAACGTGATAAAATCACAATTCACAATTTTTTTATAATGTTATTCCGAACGTTCATATAAATTTTCAGCTTCTTTGGAATTAATGCAAGGGTGAAGTCTATTTTGACTGGTCTATTACAGAGCTTTGTTTTCTAACTATATATGTGGGATTTAAAGTTCTCTGTTTTATTCAGCGTAAACTTCGTTTCTTATAATTTAACTATTTTAAATTTATACCTGTTGTAAATATAAAGTTGTTGATTAACCACGTAATTGATCCATTCAGAAACACGTACAAACTTACATACTGTGAGAATAAATCAGAATAAGTCTCACAAAGACCTTTGGGGTCTGCAAACGTTCGCCGACAGTCGTTTCTCCTGTGGACTGATCACCGACAGCACGTTTCGTTTTTGAGAGATTCGTCGATAGAACGTTTCACCTATGGATGTTTCGCCGACAGAATGGTTCGCATTTGTTTATTTCGACGACAGGGCTTTTCAATTATAGAATATTCGCCGTCAGGTCGTTTTGTCTACGATGTTGTCTGGGTTAGTAACCTAACCCAGACACCATCTAATCTAACGATTAGAACTGTGACCCTAGCAGAACCACTAGTCCGGAAAGTTGGATTTCGATAGCAAGCTAGTAGCTTTTTGGTGGCTTTGTAGTTTGGTATCGTGTCGTATCGTATCTTCGTGTCGGTGAAACACTTAGTAGCTGAAAAGGGCTGTCGTCGAAAGTGACGCATATGAAAGGTCCACAGATGAAAGTCCCTGCTGGGGAAACGGAAATTAATGAATCATTCTGTCGACGAATAGTCCAATGGCGAATCGGTCTTAAGAGAACGGTTGCAGAATCAGACCTTTGGACTACAATTACACTTTCATTGTAGTCCATATAGTCTTATTATTAGAACCACATAGATCGGTAGCTATTGAAAAGTACATAGTAAATATTTTGAAAGACTCTTTAAAATGAGAGTTGGAGGATAGAAAAATTACAACAATTATAATTAAAGTTCAGTAAAATACATAGTTCACAAAAATATACTGTTCTATACTAATATTTCCGGTCATATCAGATATATTATGTATTTACATATCGTTACATCGTACATAAAATATTGGATTAATTGTTGATTTATGAATATTTGCATTGTGTAACTTACAGAAAGATTTGCACATCTTGTACAATCCATTTGCTTTGATAGCAAAGCAAATGGATTTACCGTAACAATAATCTATAAAATATATCTACGACAGAATGGATACGAAAGGCAAGAGTACCGGGACTTAAGGTGGAAAAACCAATGTATAGCAGTATATTTGCTGCTTTCGGTACCTAAATCAAGATAAAACTGTTTTATAAAATTTGTGCTTATACATGTCTCATAGCTTTTCAGTACATATACAGAAACAAAAGATGGAGATTTTATAAACCTGTTCTGTCTCTAAAATATAGAATACTAGCTTTTGCCCGCGGCTCCGCCCGCGTAGATGTCGGTTATCGCGACAAAACATAGCCTATGTCCTTTCCCAAGGTCTAATCTACCCCTGTACCAAATTTCAGCAAAATCGGTTCAGTGGTTTTTGCGTGAAAGCGTAACAAACAAACTTACATTCGCATTTATAATAGTTTATAGGATAGTGCCTGATAAATTAATACTCCTTTACCTTTTTTTTTTTTTTTTTTTTTACGTGCGGAAATCCCTTCGGATACCCCCCCGCTGGCCAGCGGGGGTGGTTATGTCGTGTCTCGACTAAAACCGCACGGTGTCCTCCCCAAGTGTCCGTTGCCGGGCACCCCGGGTAAGCCCTCGAAAGGATAACCCCAGGGTTGCCTATCGAGTTTTTTTCCGTCTAATCGCGTGGTATGGGTAATGGACTGCTGAGACGAGATCTCGGGTTCGATCCCAGGTTTTACCATGGCACACACCAATGACTTTTCGATACTTTTCGAAGTTATGTGTGTATTTATCGCAGGTTTATAAGTGCCCGGTTAATGGCAATAGGCTCGCCACCTATTACATTGGGACCTAAACATAAACTGGCGAAATGTGGGTGCTAGCACCTCTGCCTACCCCTTCGGGGATATAGGCGTGAGTTTATGTTATGTTAAATTATTAGCTCACAAGATACATATGACACTTTACATATATAGGGAGGTACGGCAAATCCCCTTGGATACCCTTTCGCCAGCCGCTGCGCTCATGGAGGATGGGGGTAATTGACCTACGACGTCTGAGTCACCTCCGCGCCTCGTGGGCTCTGCCGATCGGGAGAGACGTGAGTCTCTTCAGGACCCGCCCCGCCACCTCGTTTTCGAACATTACTTGCTTGCAGAAGGAGGCAGCGGCGACGACGGCGAAGACGTTGAACGAGAGGACTCGCACTCCGAAGGCGGCCACAAGGCCTGCCCCGATGCAATTCCTACAGTACGCTCTAGTTTATTGTTTACCCTATATGCTAATAAGAACTGGGCTATAATGTTATGGACTGGATAATTATACACTTATGCATAAAGAGACTAAACAGTGAAGATCTAGCGGCAATAATCTCGGTCTATTACCTCCTACCTATACTATTCAGTATAGGTAAGTTTTATGGATAAAAAATATCCTAGGTGGAACGACATAACCACCCCCGCTGGCCAGCGGGGGGGTATCCGAAGGGATTTCCGCACGAAAAAAAAAAAAAGGTGGAACGAATTGTTTTCATTAAACATTATCTTGCAACTATGTATTGATACACTAAACATTACAGTTTGTAGACCGCACAATATAAGTATTTATTTTGTGATAACCTATGTGTTCTTTAATTTCGATAAAACAGATGCCCTTTGAGTAGTATCAGGTACAATAGCAAATGATCACATTCTGGCCATAAGTTTGTATAAAAAGGGGCTGCATTCTTTGTTCAGTACAGAACTCACAGCGAGTCTCCACGATGAGGGCTGTCTTATTAATCGTAGTGTGCCTGGCCGGCATGGCCATGGCGAGGGAAATTGACGATACCTCAATTGGTATGTAACTAAGATTATATAATATAAGATTTAATTTTGTACTTTACACATACTTTATTTGTAGCTCATTGTTTCTTATTTCTAATTTTGTCCAGGATCTTAATTGGTAACTAGTAACCCACCCTCGTTTCACTCCGTTATCCTATGTGCATCGGGGATAATGTACCTTTCAAATGGTGAAAGATTTTTTCAATTTTTGGGATTCAGTTGCTGAGACATTCACTTTACAATTTTCAATCGAGTTGAAAGTTTTCGAATAAATATTTCTAAAATAATCCTGATTCTAAATGAAAATATAGCTTGTAAGATGAATCGATTTGCTGTTTCCGTTAGCTTTTTGATGCGGCCCTAGTGGTCTATAAATCTTAATTTTAAACGAAAAATACACTGTATATTTTAGTGTATTTCACTTTAATTTAAACTGATTGAAGATAAATAATATTTTCAGTAATATAAAAATGAAATATATATATTACAATACACACAGTAGTTGTAATTATTTTATAAACACAATCTTTGCCACGAATGCGAAATACGAATTACTTTAAAGATGATATTAGAAAATATATCATGTACGTATATGTACGTATATGTTATACGGAACAGGTAGGTACTTCCACAATACTAATGTTTGATTTTTTTTTACAGTTACAATGGACATAAAGGAAAGACAAATGGTCATACTGAAGTTGTTAAACCACATCATGGACCCCCTCATGTATAAAGACCTAGTAGACTTGGGTAGAGATTTTAAATTAGAAGAGAATACGGATTTGTTTAGCGTGAGTACTAAAGTTGAATTTTCTTTGTCATTATAATACAATTCATTATCATATAACCTTCTAAGGTACTCATTTTTTTTGCAGAAAACTGATGTTGTGGAAACCTTCGTCAAAATGCTCAAAGTTGGAGTATTACCACGTGGGGAAATCTTTACCATTCACGTTGACCGTCAGCTTAAAGAAGTTATCACTATGTTCCATGTCCTTTACTACGCTAAAGATTTTACCACTTTCCTTAAAACTGCCTCGTGGATGCGACTCTATCTAAATGAAGGCATGTTTGCTTACGCTCTTACCGTGGCAGTCAGACATCGTGAGGACTGCAGAGGAATTGTTCTACCTCCTCCTTACGAAATTTATCCCTATTACTTTGTTCGTGCTGATGTTATCCAAAAAGCATATCTACTCAAAATGAAAAGAGGATTAGTGGACCTAAAATTGAGCGATTTCTACGGAATTAAGAAGACAGACAAAGATGTATATATCATCGATGAGAATGTCTATGACAAACGTGTGTATATCAATGATGAGGATCGACTACGTTACTTCACCGAAGATATTGACCTTAATACCTACTATTACTACTTCCATGTCGATTATCCATTCTGGATGAAGGATGCGATTTACGACAAAGTAAAGATTAGGCGTTTTGAACTGACTGTTTATATATACCAACAGATACTGGCCAGGTATTACTTAGAACGTCTTAGTAATGGACTAGGTAAAATTAACGAATTCTCATTCTACAAAACCATAAAAAAAGGTTACTGGCCGTGGTTGAAGATGCATAATGGAATGGAGTTCCCTGTCAGGTTTAACAACCATGTCATAGCTAGAGACACAAATCTCGATATCATACGTCTAAGCGAAGAGTATGAGAGGATCATTAGAGACAGCATTATTAAAGGATTCATTGAAGTAAGTAATAAAGTGAAATGTCGTAATTTATACAGTACCAAAACTATTTAATTTTTATTTTTCTTTAGTATAAAGGTATGAGGCTAGAACTGAGCAAAAATGAAGATATGGAAACACTCGGCAAGTTAATTTATGGTAAAGTGGAGCATATTGATTTTGATCGGACCCACATTGAATCTTACCGTTATTTGTTGATAGTTATGAAGGCTGCCCTTGGACTGAACACCTTTACATCTGACAAGTAAGCCTACTTTTTAATAACTTGTATATTCCGGCTTAAGTAATTATTATTGATAAGTAATTGTAGGCTTAGGCTTAGGCTTAAGTAATTGTATTTATATGTATTCCAGGTACTTCGTCGTTCCTAGCATCTTAGACCATTACCAGACTGCACTACGTGACCCTGTTTTCTATATGCTGCAAAAACGCATTATTGATCTTGTATTCTTATTTAAATTGCGTCTACCCAGCTATACCAAGGAAGATCTTTACTTCCCTGGCGTAAAGATTGAAAATGTTGTTGTGGATAATCTGGTGACCTACTTCGATGACTACCTGATGGATATGACAAATGCCCTTACCTTAAATGAAGACGAATGGAAGAAGACCAAGTCTGATATGGTATTTATGGTACGCAAACGTCGCCTTAACCACCAGCCATTCAAATTTACTATAGACATTATGTCTGACAAGGCAGTTGACAGCGTAGTTAGAGTTTTCCTTGGTCCCAAAAAGGACCATCTGAATCGTCTCATTGATATCAACACAAACCGCTTTAATTTTGTTGAACTTGATGCTTTCTTGTATAAACTGAACACCGGCAAGAACACTATAGTTAGAGATTCTCGCGATTTTCACAATCTTGTCAAAGACCGCATTATGACTCGTGACTTCATAAGAAAAATTGAATCTTTAACTGATGTAAGAGACCTACTAGTGAAGGATCTGAAAAACTTCCATACTGGGTTCCCAACTAGACTTTTACTACCTAGGGGTCACGTTGGTGGACTGGAAATGGTGTTTTACGTTGTTGTAACTCCATTAAGGGCGGTCGATAATGTTGACTTCAATATTCTTGACAATTATCGCAAGGGTCAACTGTTTGACTTTAGGTCTACCTTCCTCCTTGATAAGATGCCACTTGGCTTCCCACTAGATCGGTATATCGACACTGGTAACTTCTTCACTCCTAACATGAAGTTTGTGGATGTGCTGATTTTCCATAAGAAGTTGACGTGTGATATGAAGACCCGATGGAACCGTTGGGTGCTAAAAGACTATGATATGATTGATACGACACCAGTTGTGGCCGATACATACTTCATTGATACTGATTTTAACTTGAACGTTAACCGTAACCGTAATTTGGTTGATATCTAATTCTTTGTAATTATGTTATATTTAAAAGACCACAATTACGCGAATAATAAATACAAAAGCAAAGCTGAAAAAGTATATATTTAGAATTGGTTATTTTATTATTCCTAATTCCTATTCATTAGTTTATCTTATGTTAACCACTAAGCTATCGATGCGTCATTGTAAACGACCTAATATAGTTATAGTGGTTAAGGAGTCGGCCGGAGAAGTTTTGGCTTTGAATTTCGGTTATGTATTTCTTCAAAAAATGAATATATTTTTAGTTCATTAATAGTATTATTAGAATAATTATAATATTATTGATGAACTACTACAAAAAACTATCCATAAAAAAATTGAACTTTGCCTGATATTGGTGATGTAAACGTGGCAGTATAATTATGATTTATTTTTAAGATATTGATGAAACGGTACGGCAGGACTACTGCAGGATAACGTTGCAATGAAGTTAAACAATATAGGGGAACTTGTTGTACTTAGTTAAGACTTAAAAAAAAAAAATGATGAGAATTAGACCTGTCAAAGAGACATAGAAAGTAGATCAGTTATTCAGCCACATAATTCATGAATAAAATCTGTGGATTTTAGTCATTAACTGGACACAAAAGCCGCAAAAAAGGAGAAAACTGTCCAGGATACAACAGAGCTGAAGGTCCTTGCACCGTCCGACGTAGGTAACACAGGTTCCCCTACAGTTTGTAACAATATATTTGAGAACTTTCGCAGGCTATCGTCAGTGTGTAAATAGTGGCTCATAAAACAGTTACATTCTCTTTTATATATTTCTTATAGCCGCTATACAACACAAAATATTTATTGTTTATAATTTGTTAAGCTATTTTTAGATGCAGAATTAATAATATATTTGTAGTGTATGCAGATATACTTATGATTTGTCTCGAGCGCATAAGTCACATGGTGCGGGTAGAATTGAGTTCATACGGTGTGCGACCGCAAACCGAAAAGCCCGTGTTCATCGTGATAGCGGAGCCACTACTATAATAATAATACTTAGTGTGCAAATACTATCAAATGCATAAGCAGAGCATACTATTATAAATTATATAATCAAAGGTTAGGTGTATTTATTATTAAAAATTAATTCTATATCAGAGGATAGTAAAGTTATGATTGTGACAATCAAGGGCTAGATACCCTTGATTGTCACAATCATAACATTGATTTATATTCATTATTAAGTTCAGTATTAGTACTGTTGGCAGTCGGAGGCTGTAACATTATATTGTTTATCTACACCCATGCTATAAATCCTCTATAAAAGATTCTGAAACAGTTAGCTTATTGCCAACATTAATACATCCAATGTCATAATAACCATAATATCATCCGAACGGGTGTTATAATGTTGTATGAAATTTCATAATAACACTCCTTTCGCTTTTTCAATCTCTTCCGCGCAAAGGGTTACTCATCAGACAGCCAAATTCTTACCGCCCGATGCGTGGAATCTGTATGAGTTTCAAAAAAAGAACTGTCATTCACGCGCGTTGCATTGCACCACCACAGCGGCGGCGCGCCGTAAAAAAAAATTAAAGCTTACTCGTTCGAATTCGAATTCCCGCTATTTTTCTTCGCTATTATTTTTGCAAATTGTTTTGTTTACTTACTATTTTATAGAGGACACATCATGGGTGTAGATAAAGTCTTGTATGCAACTGTATAATTAGGTATTAAAACACTCATGTGATACTATTATCACACTCAGCTTCGCTTCGTGTGATAAACCCACATTCATGTTTTAATACCCCTCATTATACCACAGTTGCATAAATAACTATTTCTACTAGGCCACATAACCATATTATGCTAGGTTTGTTAGTTACTCTATTCGTGATTAAATGAATGATTTAAATACTAGTTGCTTCTTAAACAATGTATACTACCAGGTATAGTGCATTATATTGTATTAGTGTTGTAATTCGTTATTCAAGAGGAAAACCAGAACCCCTATGGATTACTTCATTGTCCGGCTGTCTGTCTGTCAAAACCGTTTTCTCAGGACACGCTTAACGCGCTTTATTAGCTTAGCATGTAGGTATATAACGGAATCTTTGAACTAGATTTGTGCAGAACAACTAGTATATAAGCTTATTTTGTTAGTACATAAGTAATAGTGTATATAATTAAACTGATTTAACAAAAAACTGTAGGAATAATCGTGTATAATAGTTATAAGTTTGCGACGAAGAAATCGTCATTGTTTACCGATCTATAAGTGTAAATTGTATCTTATTTCGTGTCACCTTATTTCTACTACCTATTAGAATACATAATACGGTATATAAATCATTGTAAATAGAAAATAAACACATAATTGTAAGATTGACCGATCGACCATTAGGGTATATCCGCGAAAAGTCGTTAAGCCGCGGTGTCACTAACGAGCCGCGAGAGTTCGATCGGCCAATTAGAAAATTCGAATTAATTGGATTAAGAGTATAAAAAACCGCTGTAAATTGACTCGACACCTCAGTCGACAAGTAGAAAGTCAAGCGAGAAGTGCTCTCTCCTCTTCACAAGGAATAAATGAAGATACATGAAAAAATCTCTCTTTAATTCTGGAAAATTCAAGTACTCTTCGAGGCTGCCCATAATAAGTGTTCCGCTTAAGACCAGCACCGCAGCGACATCCACAATCCCAGCAAACCCCCCCAAAGTACACACCCATTGCGGCGAAGTCGTGCTGAAGAGCAGAAAAAGTCTCATCGACGGAATTGGCTTTGGGTTGTGTACAAGATTGTTGAGTACTTCAAAACGTCGAATTAATTTAAAATTTTGCATACCTATTAAGGACCGAGGACAATATAATACATATTTAAAATTTTAACTATACAGTCAAATAATAGTTTATTAAATTATAATAGTTCGAGATTAGAAAATATAGTGAATAACAAAACATTTAATTCTGTGTTAAAAAAACACGTTTGAAATGCTGAAAGGCTGGACAAGGGGTAGGAGCTACAGTCCATCAAATCTAAGAGGTACCGTTTGACGTTTCATATTTTTCAAACCGAAACAACTTTGTTCATACGTACATTATTCAGTTTCGATAACCTTTTTCATAAAACCATGAATTTAGAAAGATTTCATTATTGTATCTGTACTGTACAATTCTTAATATCTAAATGTAATTGAAAACTTTCAAACAAAGCAAAATAACACATATTTACACAGTAAATAATTTCTAATAGTTATATTCTTGACCTCATTACAAAGTTACGTAGTTAGGTCACTGCACGTAGTGTTGCGACTCTTCGGATACACTTGTATGCAAAAAAATCGTTTACATATACGAAAAATCGAATGTATTATTTACAAATTACACTTGACAACCAAACAAATATTTTTTCATGTGAATGGGATTTATCTCACATATTACGATTACATAACTAAATAGTTATGTAATCGTAAAATATGAGATAAAACCCATTCACCAAAAATACGTATTTATAAATCAAATATATTTGCTTCTTTAAAAAGTTGTCGAAAGCGATTTGTCGATTTTTGATTTTCGCGCCCAAATAAGTCGGGGTTTCTCGCGCTAACGCTGTCGAAATAGTAAATGGAGTCAGGGATAGTGTTTTTTACATTTATTTTTGTGTATGATAGTATGGGTTTGCATATTACAGAGAAATAAACAAATTTTTAACAAGCACATCCATTGATTTTACAATTACAATTTTTTCTTCTAAGTCTTATTTCTACGTCTAAAACTAATAAAAATAAGGTATGTAGAACCCATTCACAAAAATGTTGTTGCCTGATGTTATAAATTAACGACGTTACTGCGCGACCGCATAATGCACTGAATACACAGATACCCTAAAATAAATTAATTTAATTATTTTTAGGTCAATAGGCAAAATCGCAGGTGTCCAAGTCTCTACAATTTTTTTTTCTGGCAACACTGCCAACTACAAGCGCACGCGGTCCGCTCGGTCGGTTCGGCGTCAGCAGTCTCTCGCCATCTTGGAAGCTGACTGTGCGCGTACTTGCTTTCTCGTTTGTGTTTTACAATTTGTGACTTGGCTATTACTTTTCTGGACTGATCATTCTTTATCCGTTTACCTTGGCAATATTTATACTGGACTCCGAACTAAGCAAGTGTTTATTAATAATGTCGAAAAGAGGACGTACTTTGAACAGCCAGGCTCGTGAATTGGTGGTGAAATTACACGAGTATTTTGAGCGTGAATCTCAAAATGGTGGACTTCTACTGCCAGTTACACAAGTTCGGGATCGCGTCGGTGAAGCTCTCGGTATTGGTAGCCGCACCGTTGGCAAAATATTAAGTGAAAAATATGGGCCTTCGGGGAGTGACAGTAACGTACTTCACACACCGAAAAAACGAAAAAGAAATAAACCTGTGACAGGCATCGATGAATTCGATAGTCATGCTATTAGAAACCATATATACGGGTATTTTACAAGAGGCGAATTTCCAACATTGGCAAAGTTATGTGCAACTTTAAAAGATGCCGGGCTGTATAAGGGAAGCATAGAGTCGTTGAGAACGGTAATAACAGGAATTGGCTTCAGATACAAAAAAGTTGACAAACGAAAAATTGTTATGGAGCGACATGACATAATTATGCAGCGACTAACATTCCTGCGCGAAGTTAAACAAATTATAAACTGGGATAATGTAATATTTTTGGACGAAACTTGGCTAAATTCCAACCATTCTGTGCCGAAAACATGGACTGATGATTCTGAAGCTTCGTGCTCGAAGGTGCCGATAGGAAAAGGTGGACGCCTCATAATATGCCATGCTGGGTCAGCGTCTACAGGCTTCGTGGAAAACTCTTTATTAGCTTTCCAATCCAAAAGCACTAAAGAGTATCATGAAGAAATGGACGCAGTAAGGTTCCGAGAGTGGTTCTTAAATTTATTACAGAATATCCCTCCTAACAGCACAATTATAATGGATAATGCCCCATACCACTCTGTGCAAATTGATAAAGCACCTACGTCAGCCAATAAGAAAGCAGATTTGGTGGCATGGCTGCAAAGAAAAGGAGTGGATGCCGACATGTCACTATTAAAAGCTGAATTATTACAGTTAGTGAAATTGCATAAACCACCAAAACCGACATATGTAATTGACCAATTGGCCGAAGAGCACGGGCACAAAGTCATACGACTTCCTCCGTACCATTGCCAATATAATGCCATTGAACTGATTTGGGCCCAAGTTAAAGGTAATATTTTATAATATTATAATAATAACACGAGTACTTCTAACATTTATAATTTAAACAATGGTTTTCGTCTGCTATCAAATAGTTACATTATTGTTTTACAGGTTATGCAGCAAGACACAACACAAAACCACCCTTCAGTGTCAAGAAAATGGAAGGTTTATTAAAGGAAGCATGTGCCCAAGTTACACAGGAAGATTGGAGTAAAGTAGTACAAAAAACAAAGAAAATAATAATGGACGACTTCGAAAGAGACGTACACTTTGATAATGTAATGGACAATCAACTGGTCATTAATTTAAATGACGATGATGACGAAGACGACGATACTAGTACTAGTAGTGAATAAAAAAATATCCTAAACATTTCTTTTATTTAATTATAACAATTGATTTCTTAAAATTCGGATATTATAGTAATCGATCTCTCAAAGTTCGGATATTATAGTAATCGATTTTTTCATCCCATCCCTATCATTCAATTGTCAGAACTGTCAAACGGTACTTCTTAGATTTGACGGACTGTAGTCAGCTGTACAGCTGAAATATCAAAAAAGTGGCAACACTTTTATAACACTTACTGGAAGAGTGCTAGTCAAAAGCCGTCATAGTATGGATTCACAAAGAAAAAGAGGCACTTAAAGGACTGCTAGTCCTTATATTGATTTGAATACCTAGAGAGAATGGACGTAAAAATATTGATCGAAAAAATTTATGGGCCGAAAGTGAATATACAATCCCGCAAGGGCTAACCTGGGCGTACATATTTCAATCAGATCGAGAGTAATATCTCAAGAAAGGCAGATTGAGTTTTATTCTAAGACTACTATGAATACACTGAGTCTGGGTTCGCCATAATTTAAAATAAAAGCAACTACTAGGCTTTTGCTGTTTTTTGCATCAATATTTTTTATTATACTGGGTTCTAGTTGCCTGCGTAAAATTCTGATTCTGTTCCCGCTACCCATGGGATCTTTTCCAGGGATAAAAAGTGCCCTATGTATATTACAGACTATAATCTATTCGTGTACCGAATTTCAGTTAGATCCATTGTTTCAGTGTGATTGAGTAATAAACCTCTTCGCGAACTTTACATTTATAATATTAGTAGGAAGTAGGAATTTCGGTCATCTATATGAACTAATATTATAAAGAGAGAGGCCGAATTTTGGGAGTTACTTTATCTTCACTGTTGGTATTAAAGCAGAGTACATGTCACTATCAGAAGCTGTTAAAGAAGCTCTTTATCTAAGATTATTGCTAAGAGACATGACAGCATTGAAGTAAGATAAAATAATGACAACCAACTGGCATTGAAGCTATGCGAAAATGCCACCATAAGTAGCAAAACAAAACACATTGATTCATTTTTAGGGTTCCGTAGCCAAATGGCAAAAAACGGAACCCTTATAGATTCGTCATTTCTGTCTGTCTGTCCGTCCGTATGTCACAGCCACTTTTTCCCGAAACTATAATAACTCTGCTGTTGAAACTTGCTAAGTAGATGTATTGTGTGAACTATTAAGATTTTCACACAAAAATCCAAAAAAACCACAAGAAGTTTTGGGGATGATTACGATGTAAACTTCCACCGAAAGTTGGTTTTAACAAGATCTAGTAAGTAGTTTCTTTTTAATATAATATTACCTTTCATTCAATTAAC
Organism: Cybosia mesomella; assembly: GCA_946251805.1. Lineage (NCBI taxonomy): Eukaryota > Metazoa > Arthropoda > Insecta > Lepidoptera > Erebidae > Cybosia > Cybosia mesomella. The sequence goes on from OX276406.1 coordinate 12,587,851, forward strand.
TCAAATATAAAAATTTAAAAAAAAACATTACTACGTTGCTTGCTGCTACGGAACCGTTCATGGAAGAGTCCGACTGACACTTAGCCGCTTTTTGAAAGATTATGTACAAAGTGGAGTAGTTAGTGTTCGCTACATGAGCACTTCAAATATGTTGGCCGATGTGTTAAATAAAGGAATAGCAGGACCTTGACATCTGGAACTAAGAAACGCTAAGGATTATCATTGTGAAGAGTAGTATTGGTATTAAACCTTTTTGCACCATGTAAGCCTAAGTTTAATCAAAGAAACAATTTAATGTTCATCGTTTCTGTGTCATCTCAGGCGATGGCAGAGAGATGGCAGAGGCGAGACTGGTCTTGGAGAAAAAATTGTATATTGTTTCTAACATTTATTTTCCTACTAAGTATATTGCCACTAACGTTAAACATGTTTTAATTGTAGTTCTGGGCATTGGGTTATCATCATAGTATACACGTATAACAATCGGTAACTGCACCACCTATTGTAAAAAATCTGTCACTATTTTAAACGTACATTATGATTATTACGATTATGTATGTATGATACATAGCGAGCAATCATATTTTTATTAATCTAGTCAATAAGCAGCGTGTTCAGCTGAGTACAAAGAAAAAGGAACTGATGACGCAGTCATCATGTGTTAGCATATTTACACGAACCATTTTGAGCCACTTCTGACCCTTTCACAACTTGAGAACTATACGTACGAAATTTGGCATATTTATTGAATACCTTTGGCTTGTCTGGAATCCAAAATTTCATCAATTTTGCTTAAATAGTTTTTGATATATTAAAGTTTAGAAACCGGTAGATTTATGACTGACTCACTGACCTTTAGTTCAAAAACCTAACCCACTTCCAGATGACCTAGAAACTTGAAAACTGAAAATTATTAATAACTAGCTATTGACCGCAGCTCCGCCCGCGCCTAATTTTGATCCCATTCCCGTAATCTATGGGAACGTATTAAAGGCCCTTAACTTGTCTATAATCCGAAATTTCATAAAAGTGGCTCAAATAGTTATATATGTGTTAACGATTGAAAACCGCCATTTTTATGACTGTTATAGGTAAAAAACCTAATTCACTTCCTGAGGAGATAGAAAATTGATATTTGGCGTCAAGTTAGACTATAAGGCATGTACAAAAAAAAAATCAGAAAACTGAAAATTATTGCTTGTTTACTTTGATCCCGTTCCCGTAACCCATGGGATAACCTATTCTAGCAATCAAAAGTAGCCTATTTGTTTCTCTCTGTTCTAGACTATAATCTATCCCTGTACTAAAATTCAGCCAGATTGGTTCAACTGTTTGAGCGTGATTGAGTAACGAACATCCAAATCTCTTCACAAACTTTCATATTTATAATATTAAACAGGATTAGTCTTAACAAAGTATAAAAAAATTGAAGTATGAAAGTAGGTGACGGATTCACCTATCCGCGCAATCACCTATCCGCGCATTAACCTATTCGTGATATCTTTAGCTCTGTTCACGTCACGAATCCGTGAAGTGGACAGAGCTAAAACCTAACACGGCATACATATTATAATCTTAATCCAATCAAATCAAAGTGTTATGAAACCTCTATAGTAGAATTCAATCGTAAAAAATAACATATTGAATAAATCACTTGTACTTTTCCACAATTATTTATTTATTTGAACCTTACCGGTTTAAAACATTGTAGACCTTTGATAATGCCGTAAGGTGAAACCGGTAAGGTTCAAATAAATAAATAATTGTGGAAAAGTACAAGTGATTTATTCAATATGTGTAGCAAGTTCCACCAAGTGCCATCAATCTCCAGTATAAACAGTCGTAAAAAATAAACGTAGGAAAATAGAGCAATATTACAAATAAATGTGTTAATCTTGAATATTAATAATTTCTGTACGATAAGTAATGATATCCCATCAAAAACATAAAATTATAGCCGAGTTCAATATTAAGACTCTTCGTCGTTGTCGACTTCGCCGACAAAAGAATCAAATTCCAACTAATTTATTAGGTTCTCGGAAAGTCTGTAAATGTGAATGAAGTCCATATCTCAAGAAATAGTTTTGATTTTCCTCATTTCTTTCACCTGTCGAGATTTCGTTCTATTGTTACTTCTCTTGGCTTCTTTTAATTCAAGCATTATAGTTATCTGTGCAGTCATAATATTAACATAACATCACAAACGGAATAAAGCAAAACTGAAATTGGTTTATTTTTCATAACTTGAACAGCCGTATTTGACTAGCTAGACTATGAGACTGTAAGCGAGGCTATGGGCGAGGGTGACGCTGTTTTTGTTAGAGCATACGAAAACGTATGAAGTAATGTCAAATATATCAATTTGAAGCCTATTTACCTACCGCTACAGCCTAGAGCGCTAGTGTTCGTTTTAGTGCATACCAAATTTATAGTTCGTCGCTGTCGCAACGCTATACGCAAGGCTGTGTAGTTAGAGAATAGCACGACAGGGCTTTTGTTCTCTTCCTATGCATCCTTAACAAGTTTCCTAAGAAATCGCTTAGGTTCACGCTTATACACTCTACAATTCCTTTATCGACTGGGCTATAAATATAAGTGACTTTGTATTTAAGCAGTATATTTAACCATACATAATAAGATTAAAATTTCATAAGGGTCTCATCGTGTTTAAGTGTGAGAGTGTTAGAGTGTAAATGTGGATAGCCGTGATCAAAAAGAGATGTATAACAAAAATAGTAGAATAAAAAACACAATATTTGCACTGAACATAATGCAAAGCTGATAACGTAATCAAACGCTCTACTTTACAGGTCGTCAAGTATGGATAATGCAAGTTTGTATAAGTAATTGTTTATCACTGTTGGTTAATTTTCGATGAACTTTAAACCGAAAAAACAATAGCATGTGACAATGTATCATCTTCAATAACGATATTAGACTTTAAAAACTTGTAAAAGACTATTTGAAATCTTCCAACATCAGATGTTGGAAGGTTTGTGAAACCCATATTCAATGTTCATCTGGAGTCGGGTATCTATGTATATTTACAACAGAGAAGTCTATTCTGGTTGTTTGAATATTAGGGTTGTCCTGGTTCAATTCTACCTTGATTTTGTTTCACCAAGTGGCGGGTAATCTGCTTCTTCATCCTTGCTGGTTCCACCATACATAAAATAAATATGTTAACAGTATAATGAAATATTATAAACGCGATGATTTATCCATTTCTTCAAAAATTTCGCGTGTTCGCATATTGAACAAGAACACGCATTATAAAGAAGCACAGATTGAACTGAATAAGGGTAGTGAATGGATTCATTTAAGCCAAGTTAAGTAGGTCGGATGATTAAGAGATGTATGGATGGAAAAGTTGTCGTAAGTACGCTCGTTAACTTTATTATGTGAATGAAAGCAGCAGCAGATACATGGTCCTGTTTGGAAGTGTTTATTTGGTCTATTTTGGTGGATATTTGATGCACCCCGCCTGGTATAATTTCGAGAAATGTCACACAACAAAAAACGTTTGAATTTTTATGGAACGTTCAAAATTAGTCCGTATGCTTCTCACCTCGTGTGCTCTTATCAATTCTATAATAATAAATATTCTACGACATTCTACACAGCGCTTTCAAGACCCAAAGTAAGCATAGATTAATTAACATGTAGGTATATACTTATTTATCTTCACCCCTATTTGTTGCGATATTGGTGCAACAATGTAAATGCCCTTTCTTGCTAAAGGCATCTAATTGTAAACATAATATTACCATATCGCTACTAAAGTTTGATATAAAAGGAGCAGGAATGAAGAGGTAGATACAGTTGATCACAAGTCGGGTCGACTCCACGATGAGAGCCATCCTATTGTTTGTGGCGTGCCTGGCCAGCTTGGCCATGGCTAGGGACATTGATGACACCAAAATAGGTAAGTTGATTGTCTTTTTAGTCCCATCATTTTTTTTATTCAGTCCAATAAGTACATTTTATAACTTACGGGATTGTTTATATATTGTGGCGCTCAGATTGATAGAAGATGGCAGTAGAGGGAAGAAACACTACTTGATCGGAGCGCATAGATTTGCTTATAATGACATCAAAACCCATTAAAAGCACACCGTACACTGTGATAGGGGGAGATTGCCGCAGTCCTAGCTATATACTTGGAGATCTTGTTACTTTTCGATATAAAGAGACTTGCACTGATTACATCACTTGGCTCTGATTTTACTATGGACATAGGTTTTTTTTTACAATAATCAAGTATGAACTCAAAATTTATTTACTTGCATTTCTCAAGATCATTATGTTAGCAAATTGGTTTAGCTTATTCGGTTTATATGGGGTTATAGACTGCCGTCTGACCTTCCAACTCCAAGAATAAAGCCTGTTCTAGAGCCCTGTTCGTCAATCAGCACGGTACTGGCTTGCAGGCGAAGTTAACTTAGCCCCGTAGGTCTTAGCGGGACTGTTTACATTAAAATTTAAGTGCATTTTCTGTCTCATACTTTATCGTGCTATTTATTATTTTTAAGTCACTGTGGATATCAAACAGAGGCAAACGGTGATTCTGAAATTACTGAACCATGTCATAGAACCACTTATGTATAAAGACCTAGTGGACTTGGGCAAAAATTTCAAAATTGAGGAGAACATGGAATTGTATACCGTAAGTTTAGCAAGTTACTTCAAACAATTTCATTAATCAATTGAATATTTTATTGATCAAGCCTTATATTTCAGAAAACCGATGTTGTGAAAGATTTTATTAAAATGATAAAGGTTAGTGTACTTCCTCGTGGAGAAATTTTCACCCTACACGTCAATCGCCAGTTTAAAGAAGTTATTACCATGTTCCACATGCTGTACTATGCTAAGGACTTTGATACCTTCTTAAAAACTGCCACCTGGATGCGCCTCTATCTCAACGAAGGAATGTTTGTTTACGCTCTCACCGTAGCAGTTAGACATCGTGCAGACTGCCGAGGCATTATCTTGCCTCCTCCTTATGAAATCTATCCCTACTACTTTGTGCGTGCCGATGTTATCCAAAAAGCTTATTTACTTAAAATGAAGAAGGGACTTTTGGATCTGAAATTGAGCGACTTCTACGGGATCAGGAAGACGGATAAGGATGTGTACATCATTGATGAAAATGTATATGACAAACGTGTTTATTTCTCCGAAGAGGATAGACTCCGTTATTTCACTGAAGATATTGACCTGAATACTTACTATTACTACTTCCACATTGATTACCCGTTCTGGATGAAGGATACTATTTTCGACAAAGTTAAGCTGAGGCGCTTTGAACTTACAATGTACATGTATCAGCAGATACTGGCTAGATATTATTTGGAACGTCTGTCTGTTGGCTTAGGTAAAATCGACCAATTCTCTTGGCACAGAACCATCAGAAAGGGCTACTGGCCATGGTTAACGACGCATACTGGTCTTGAATTCCCGGTTAGGTTTAACAACTACGTCATTGCTAGGGATACGAACTATGATGTCATTCGCCTTGTTGAAGAATACGAGAGAATTATTAAGGACGCTATCATCAAAGGATTTATTGAAGTAAGTAGTACTAATATGATGTTATTATACATACTGTTCAACAAAAAACATTGAATTTAATGTCAAAATGTTATTTAGATTAATGGTCTGAGGTTTGAACTGACCAAACATGATGATATGGAAATGTTCGGTAAGCTGATCTACGGCGAAATTAACAAACCGACCCTTGACGCGACCTACGTTGGCGCTTACCGTTACCTGCTTATTGTTATGAAAGCTGCAATTGGATTGAATACCTTAACCGCTGACAAGTAAGTTGAAGTGTTTCAATATTTTATGTGAGCACCAACGATTTAGTAATTACATATCTATTGCACGGATGTTAAACTGGTTTGTCCTTCTGATACGATTAGCTTCAAGAGATCAAAACAGGTACAACATGGGGCAATCATGATGTTTTATACCTATCGAATAAATTACCATTTCATTGAAGTTAAAGAGACCAAAAAGACCTTTGATATTTGAACAAATCAACTTTTTTTTTACAGATATTTCGTAGCGCCTACCGTTTTGGATCACTATCAGACTGCACTTCGTGACCCTGTATTCTACTCACTGCAGAAACGAATTATCGACCTCGTGTTCTTGTTCAAACTACGCCTGCCTAGCTACACAAAGGAAGACCTCTACTTCCCTGGTGTCAAGATTGACAACGTTGTGGTTGACAAGCTTGTTACTTACTTCGATGACTACCTTATGGACATGACAAACGCCGTTGTCCTTACAGAAGAGGAATTGAAGAAGACTACGTCTGATATGATTTTCATGGTACGCAAACGCCGTCTCAATCACCAGAAATTCGCAGTCACCCTTGATGTCTTGTCAGACAAGACTGTGGATTCCGTAGTAAGAATCTTCCTCGGCCCTAAGAAAGATTACCTTGGCCAGCTCATTGACATTAACTTGAACCGACTTAACTTCGTTGAAATTGATTCCTTCGTTTACAAACTAACAACTGGTAAGAACACAATTGTCAGGCATTCCTTTGATATGCACAATCTTGTGTCAGATCGCATCAAGACACGCGATTTGTGGAAGAAGTTCGAATCTACTACTGACTTGAGAGAAATATTTGTCAAGGATCTGAAGAACTTCCATACAGGTTTCCCAAAAAGACTGCTACTTCCTAAGGGTCGCGTTGGTGGTATGCCCATGGTACTGTACGTTGTTGTTACCCCATTGAAGCTAGTTGATAATGTTGACGTGAATATCTGGGACACTACCCGCAAGGACTTTGTAGCTGATTTCAGATCAACCGTACTTCTCGACAAAATGCCTCTTGGCTTCCCTCTGGATCGCTATATTGATGTAGGTACTTTTTTCACACCTAATATGAAGTTTTTGGACGTCATGATCTTCCATAAGAAGACGACTTGCGATATGAAGACCAGGTGGCATCGCTGGGTACTGAAAGATTACGACATGGTCGACGTAACACCCATGGAGGCGGACTCATACTTTGTTGATACTGATATTAAAGCTGACCGCGATGTAAACCTAACCGATTGGTAAATATCTTCATTCTGACATATACTCGACAATCTTATAAGCAAGAAAGCATTGTTGCCTACTGAGTTTTTTTTATATAACTATTTTTAATATTTTTGTAGGCAAAATAAATGCAGCACAAAATAAGTCTGTGATTTACCTGAAACCTTACGATAATCCATTCCTGGTTAATTGACCTGTTTTTTTTTTGTATTGCGTCTCGAGCCTTATGCCAACTGAGTTAGGGTCGGCTTTTACACAATACACATCAATTTACAAATTATTCGAGCAGTCTAATCAATTGAACAATCTACAACGATTGTTATCCAGAGTCAATCAAGTTCAGAATCAATATTCAATTGACTAGCTGTTGCCAGCGGTTTCACCCACGAGAAATTCTGATTCCGGTACCGTAACCCTTATGAACCTATTCCAGGGATGAAATTTAGCATTTGTGTTATTCCAGGCCATAATGTATCCCTGTACCATACTTCAGACTGATCTATCCAGCGGTTGGAACGTGATTGGGTAACAAACATCCAAACATCTTCACAAACTTTCACATTTATAATATTAGTAGGAAGTACTGACTGACTTTGACCACTAGCTCACCTTTTGTTACATGATGAAGCTTTTCTAGAAGCAACCTATTCACTCTAGACTAGAAAACTCCTGGCAAAATGAGCAAGTCGTGGCAGTCCGCACAATACGTTCAGAATTTCCAGAATATTTTATATTTCTTCTCTTTATGTCAGTGCTCAGTAGCTAAGCCTGTTGATGATTTGGATAAAGATCCAAGAGCCAAATTATCCCGACACTACACAGAGGATATCCCGGACATCAGCCTGTACGAGATTAGGATGGCCCTCAAACAGCTCAAGAGCAACAAGGCGGCGGGTGAGGACGGAATTACTTCGGAGCTTTTGAGTGCGGGTGGAATACCGATACTGAAAGCTCTACAGAGGCTCTTTAATGCCGTCCTGCTCGAGGGTACTACGCCCCAAGCAAGGAACAGAAGCGTGGTGATTCTCTTCTTCAAGAACGGTGATAAAACCTTACTGAAGAACTACAGGCCTATCTCGCTTCGGAGCCATGTTTACAAGCTGTTTTCGAGGGTGATCACGAATCGTATCGCACGCAGGTTTGATGACTGCCAGCCGAACAAGCCGATTTCCGTAAAGGCTATAGTACCATAGACCACATCCATACGCTGCGGCAGATTATACAGAAGACTAGGAGTATAATTTGCCACTATGCTTGGCGTTCGTGGACTATGAGAAAGCCTTTGAAGGCCTCAACAGAGTGTCCCAGCGGGTGGGCCCGAAAATGAAAAAATGAACGAAAGTCATGCCAAATGTCCATGTGTCGCCCACCCCCCGTATTATTGGGAGGCTCACCTCTCGTAGTTGTTGATGAATATCTCTATCTGGGACAAACCGTCCAACTAGGAAAATTCAACTTCGAGAAGGAGGTCAATCGACGAATCCAACTCGGCTGGGCTGCATTCGGGAAACTGCGCAGCGTCTTCTCGTCCAAAATACCGCAGTCCTTGAAGACAAAGGTCTTTAATCAGTACGTATTACCAGTGATGACCTACGGTGCCGAGACGTGGTCTCTCACTATGGGCCTCATAAGGAAGCTCGGGGTCACACAGCGAGCTATGGAACGGGCTATGCTTGGGGTCTCTCTACGAGATCGAATCAGAAATGAGGAGATCCGTAGACGAACCAGAGTTACCAACATAGCAGAGCGAGTCAGCAAGCTGAAGTGGCAGTGGGCAGGGCACATAGCTCGGAGAACCGATGGCCGTTGGGACAGAAAGATCCTTGAGTGGAGACTACGTAACGGCAAGCGCAGCGTAGGTAGGCCTCCCGCAAGGTGGACAGACAACCTGGTAAAGAGCGCAGTTACTCGGTGTATGCAGGCCGCTACAGACCGGTCAAAATGGAAGTCAATGGGGTAGGCCTATGTTCAGCAGTGGACTTCCTACGGCTGATATGATGATGTCAGTGTTGATTCCGGTGCAGTCAAGGCTTTCACTTCGGAGCCCGGAGTCCACTTTGAAACAACCCCCCTTCCCCTCTACAACACTTTAGCTGGCCTTCACCATCACTGGCAGTGAGACCATTAGCACGTATGTCATCTTTTACGACGCCCAGCCAGCACTCCTTCATTCTACCCCTCGTATCGGGGTCCGGTGGAAGCAGTAGGGCCAGACATTTGTTAGCCACATAATCAGGTGGTCTTCGCAAAACGTGGCCACACTAGGGAAGACGATTCTCTGGGAGTTTATCTACGATATCAAGAAAAAGAAGGCTGCCGTCAGGTAAAGTTCCTCACGCCATCCTTTCATGTAATTCCGAACATCCACTACGGCATATCTTTGTGATATGCAGCTGGATCATCATTATTATTGCTTTTGTTATTGCATCATCTATTTCACTTCCCAAATAGGATGAAGGCCGCTTTGGTTCAGACTACAGTGACGGTGTTCTCGAAGCGCAGTAATGTGGCATTTGGATGATAAATCTGTAATTTGATGACACAAGTGAAAAAGACTACAAGGGGATATTTTCATTTCGTCTATGTCCTTTAACAGCATACTTCTGCTCATATCTACTGATAATGATGATTTCCTCCTCTTCCATGGAGGAAATCATGATTATCAGCTGGGCATGGTAATGATATCAGCTGAAATTGCAAATTTAATTCTTAGGCTTATTTAACATCATGAACTTGCCCTGTAAAAAACAATAATATTACATAAATGAAAGTAAATAATAAAGCTCCAAATATAATTAATTGAAATTCACAGGAGGCACCGTAGTACTTTCTTAGGGTGCCTCCTGTTCCCAGCGCACCATAAAAAGGACAGTAATAAAACTTAGATATTTGTACAAATATACATATATATAGGAAGAACTAATCTTTTAGTACATAACACTGTAAAAATGCAACATCGTATAAATTATGACTCAACAAAATAAAAGTTATTACTTACATTTTCAGGAACTCATGGTAGGCGAATATCACAATTTTAGATATTTTTTTTAATGCGATAAACGCATAATTACCCATCTCAACTTATGATATGTAATTGAAACATTATGTTAGGTTAAGATAAAATTATAAATTTTACTCTGACTTGTGAAATAGCATGTTGTATATAATAAAATGTATGTGCACCTGAAATGGGGCTATGGAATATTATAGGGGTAAGGAAAGTTGTCATTTTTAAGGAAATGCTTTTTTTCTCATATTTTGCTTAGATTATTACTCTGAGGGCATGTCATCATCACCAACACCCCATCAACATTATTCCCTGTAGCATCTTTCACTCAGGAGCCTGGGGCCCGCTTACTCCATCTCCTCTTTTCGATTTGGCTAATCTTGACTTTTATCGGAGTGACTGCCTTCTAACTTCCCAACCTCGAGAAGAAAGTCTGCGCCTGAGTCTCGCCGTTCATCAGCAGGCGTACCGGCTAGCACTTATTGGCTTGGGCTCCCAATATCTTGGTGGGTCCCTCCCCCCATACATCTCAATGACAACTACTTGTTTACTATAAACTACTTGTTTACTAATTTACAAAATTATAAATTAGTTGTGTCTGTACATCGGAGATATTAAAAAAAAACTTGGGTTATGTTAACTGAACGATCCTGAACACAAAAAGATTTTTTTGAATTCTTGTTTATTTGTCTGTTCATCTATCTGTTTGTCTGTTTTGACGCCATAACTAGTGAATGGATTTTAAAGCGGTTCTTTTTTCTATTAGAAACGTCTTGATCAGACTTAAAATCTGCTGTATGTTTGATGATATTTGGTTAGGTAGAACCGAAGATAAGACCAAAAAATGGTAACCGAACACCGCGCGGGCGGAGCCGCGGGCATCAGCTAGCAATCAATCTACTATCAAATAATTGACTATCCTCAATACCATCAAGCCATTTTTCCGTCAGACAGATTGAGTACATCAAAACAATTAATACATACATTTTTATGAAATACAGAAGAAAATATTGTGTCTAAGGAATGCATAAAAAACCTACTTATTAAAAATAAGTAACACAGGTATGTGTTTCTCAAAGTTGTCGTATAATGAGAAAAAAATAGAATGAATAGGCCGAAATATCGGCCGGTCGTCCTGATTTGTTATTTAAAAATACTTTTTAAGGTCTTGTTCCATTCTAATCTGGTACTTTGGTGATGAATTATTTCTTCGCACAAAAATATTACAAGCTCGTACCCAAACATAATCAGAACTACATTCCTTAGTTAAAATGTTTGTCTTGTTATCCACTGTTAGATGATCGTTACTGTAGACCTTCTTGTCACCTTGGAGTCTAAGTCCTTGGCGGAGCTAGTATACTATAAACATAACACAAGCTTTAGATCTGGATGGACCTATCTAGATCCAATATAAGATTGAGTCTAAATACCTGCCCTAGAATATTTATTCGTTTTTATATATTGTGAATAGCCGAAATATCTTTAAAAATATATTACAAATTGAACCCGGACACTGACCGCAACAAGGGTTTTCAACGCTAAAGGGCACTGCTCTCATTTTACTCTAATTTGTCACATTTTTTGATGATAATAAAATTTTAACGTTTTCGTCCATCAAGGTAACAAGTGTTGACATCTATTGTGGGTAACATAAACATGCATTACAATTTTACTGAACTTCTGGAAAAGTTAGTTTTAAAATCGTAAGCTAGATGGCGGTAAAATAAAGATAGCCAAATCTGGTAATGATATTTTTAAAAACTTAAGTATTATAATGTCAGTAATTAAAGTTTGTTTATACAGAATTCTTAAAAAGTAGTTGTGCTATTAAATTACACAAACGATTTTTTTGGCGGAAGTAATAGTCTTTTGTTAATTTTAATTAATATATTATTCTCATCAACTGATTTTTATCATTCACTATCATCATCATCCTCATAGCGATTTCCCAGTTGTTCTCCCTTCCGAAATATGCGCTTTGGAACCCGGGGTCTGCTTAGTTGTTTTTGATTGGTATGTCGACTTTTCTGGGTAGTGTTTACAATTGCTTCTTTAGCCCAGCCCCTGCATAGTGTTGGGCTAAATAAGATATCGGGCGGACAAATTGTGAAAACAGTCCACATATCCACAGTACCCACGCACACATCGTGTTGGGCTGAAGAAGCTTTTGCGGAGACAAATAGTGCATTTGAGCCCCGTATCCTTCTTCAGCAAAGCACATACACTATGTTGCGCAAAGAAGGGGATTTACGTACTGTTATACTACCTAGGTACTACCTTCGCTATACTTTTCATGTTAGTTACGTTGTGATATTTTATATATAATAGGATCCCCACGAAGCAGGGATCTGTCGACATCGCTCACTAATTCGTAAGATAGAAAAATATCCAACCAAAACAAACACCAATTTCTCGGTTTGCATTCAAACATTCCGCGACGCGTGACGCGGCAAGCGATATATACAAGCAGGGCGAGGGTGTGCGGGTGGGCGGTACGTGCATCGTTGGCATAAAAAAAGCATTTACAACGCAATGACACAATTTGTCTCCCCAAAAGCTTCTTCAATCCAACACGGTGCGTGTGTACTGTGCAAAAGAAGGATACAGAACGTCAATTCACTATTTGTCTCGGCAAAAGCATCTTCAGCCCAACACGGTGTGTATGTTGGGCTTAAGAAGGATACGTGGATCGTTTTCACAATTTGTCTGCCCAAAAGCTTATTTCGTCCAACACTATAGAAGTGCTGGGCTGCAAAAGCATTTGTTAACACGCTTTTCTGGGCGCGACTGCCGTCTGACGGACCTCCCAACCCCAAAAGGAAAGTCTGTGCCAGAGCTACACCCGTTAATCAGCAGTTGTACCGGCTCCGAATATCTTGATGGGACCCCATATACATATACAGTTATAAAAAATTAGTCTATTTACATTTATTGAAACCATGGTTGAAATAAAAATCAACGCAAATCATGACATTGAGAGAAATGTCATAAGAATGGAACAAAATTTCGATTCAAATCTTCGAGATTTATTGTTGCTAACATAATATTTGGGCATATACACATAATGGTCGTTAAACTATTATGAAACTATAAAAGATTGCACAGTTTATTATTATTTTTCTATAAAGATAGCCTACTCTTAAATCGGTCGCACTGATTTGTATCTACTTTCATATGACACGACTTCAATAATTGAGAAAACAATTTTAAGAAAAAGTTTCTTTATCTGTAGGTATCACTTTTAGTCTATTTCATTATACAAGCAATTCGTATATCAGCGTTCTCGTTGCAATTTGTTTGTAAGTAATGTGATAAATACTTTATTTCATGAATAACATAAGTCACAGAACTTTACTATTGATAAATGTAGAGATCACAATATCTTTCTACATGTTAAATTTCTTGCAAACATCTTTCGCCTCTTTTAATTTTCTGAGTTGACGACTTGCCAATTCCCATACAACTCATAGATCCATTCTTGAATATTCTATTCATCCATCCATTGTATATGTACGGAATATCGAAGCCTTTTTCGTTCTATCTGGGTCACGGTTGAAAGAACTCATCGAAACACCGTAGAGGTGGTAAAAATACTACTAATAAGGTTGAAAGCGGTTGATGCCTGTCGGTAGCTTAGTGTTTGAGAGGTGCACTTTAAGATCAAGAGGCCCTGGGTCCAAATACCCACGTGAACCCGCTGGTACCACAATCAATTTAGGTTATTAAAAATAATTTAGCTGGAAAGGTTGATAATATAATATGATAATGAGTGAGGGTAGTTGAAGTGTCAAAACCTATTTTGAAAGCTCTTGTATATTTTTAAATTTAAAAAATACAGAATTTACCTTTAAATGTTAAATTACAGTTAAAAGCCTTCTATATCCCTCTCACTTACAAACATCTCATGGATTGCTACTTCAATGCACTTAATTCTTCATATACAAAATGGATCTATATACCAGCTTATTTAACTGCATGGAGGAGTTATCAGCAACATTCACTGCACGCATGGCCCAATATGAAGAGGATCTGAGGATCGCTGGTGGTGAGTCAACAATTCATAAATCTGTACAGATCTAACGATATCAGAGTTCCTCACAAAGCCCCGACACGAGGTGTTCGTATGTGCTAGGAGGCACTATGGTGTGAGGCGATGTTGGACCGCTGATGGCAAGATCATTGTTCAGGTCTCGGATAATTCTCGGCATAGAATCGAGTCGGTGGGTGAACTGCAGCAATTCCTGCTCAATTCCTGCGCATTATTCTGATCTTCTATCTTTTGATTCCGAGTACGTTTATGCGGTACTAGTTTCTGAAACTTTTCTTAAGCCGGCACTTCCTTCTACCCAGTATTCTCTCCCCGGGTATAAGCTTGTGCGCGTTGACAGAACGGGTAAGGCATGTGGGGGGGTTGCTGTGTATCTTCGTGGAGATATTTCTTATAAGGTTGTTGACCAGTCTTCAGGTGTATACTCAAACTTTGTAGAATATCTTTTTATTGAGATTAATTTTAAGCATACTCAAACACTACTGGGTGTTTTTCACAGCCCTTCTAGTAGTATTAATTATTTCTCCTCTTTTGAAACGCTACTTGAAAATTTTTCGTCTAAGTATGAACATAGAATTATCCTCGGGGACTTCAACACCTGTCTTCTTAGGGGTGACTCACGCAGCCGTGAACTCTACTCTATTATCTCTTCTGTCAACATGCAAATTCTTCCCTTAAATGCGACACATAAAGCCCCTAATTGTAGGCCGTCTCTACTTGACCTTATTTTAGTATCTAACTCTCATAAAGTGGCTTCTCATGGACAGCTGTCAGCTCCGTTCTAACACCACGACCTTCTATATCTCTTCGTCCTCCGAAACGCAAGAGTAAATTTTTATTTCTTCGTAGTTTCAAAAACATTGTCTGGAGCGTTTGAGAGAGGACGTGGATGATGTTGATTGGTCTTCTCTTTATAATTGCGATGACCTGGATGGGAAGGTGTCTATTTTTACCAGAACATTGTTGAAAATCTATGATGTACATGACCCTCTTAAAAAAGTAAGAGTTAGACATCTTCCAGCACCGTGGCTTTCTCCATCCATCAAAGCTCTCATGTCGAAGCGAGATAAGGCCAAACGTAGATATAGTAAGTGCCCGTCTGATGAAAACTGGGCCCTATACAAGAAACTACGAAATCACTGCAATCGTATGTGTAGGGATGCGAGACGAAGCCACATTCACGAGTCCATTCATTTCTATCTTTACCCACATTATCAACTACTCCTTATACTCTAACTGCTTTCCTTCATCGTGGAAGAGGGCCTTTGTCTTGCCTCTGCCCAAAATACCTAACCCTACCATGCTTACCCACTTCCGACCCATCTCAATTCTTCCTATCATGTCTAAGGTTCTCGAAAGTGTTGTCTACGATCAACTGTCTAGATACCTCTACTCTAATAGCCTGCTAAGTCCATTCCAATCTGGCTTTCGCCGTGGTCATAGTACTGTAACAGCTCTAGTCAAAATAACTGATGACATAAGTTTTGGTCTTATTGGACTTTAGCAGTGCCTTCAATTATTCTGTTGATTTTGACATCCTTCTGGGAATCTTAACATCTCTTAATGTTTCTGCTTCTGCAACTGCATGGTTCAAGACTTATCTTCAGGGATGCTCGCAATCTGTTCGTATCAATGAGGACTCTTCCGATTGGTGCGACTTGGGGGCGGGCGTCTCACAGGGTGGCGTTCTTTCTCCTCTTCTGTTTTACGATCTGCGAAAGACTGCGGGCAGATGCTGGATGCGGCAAGCTGAAGACAGGGCGCTATGGCGCTCATTAGGGGAGATCTATGTCCAGCAGTGGACTAGAATAGGTTGATGATGATGATGTTTTCCGTTTTTATAAATGCCATTACTAAGGTACTTACTTCACACTATCATCTCTATGCAGACGATTTGCAGTTATACCGACACTTTGGAGCAGCTGAATTGCCGGGGGCCGTGGCCGCCATCAACAGTGACCTAGCAAACAATAACTCTTGGGCCAAATGTTTTGGTTTATTAGTAAATCCACATAAATCACAAGCGATCATTATTGGTGGTAGATATATGCTTGGCCTTCTTGATCACAATTCCATACCTCCAATAATTTATGACTCTGTGGCCATCAACTATTCGAAGAGTGCTAAAAATTTGGGCGTGTTCATCGACTGTAATCTCTCTTGGGATGTTCACATTGCAGAGATGAGCCGGAAGTTATACTACTCGTTTCAATCTCTCAAACATCTTCAGAAGTTCCTTCCTCTTCAAACTAAAGTTACTCTTGCACAATGTCTTCTTCTCCCACTATTAGACTATGCTGATGTCTGTTTTCTCGATGCTTCGGAGGACCTCCTGAACAAACTTGAACGCTTGCAGAATTTGGGGATTCGGTTTGTATTCGGTCTACGAAAATTCGATCATGTTTCTGAATTTCGGAAAAGACTGAACTGGCTCCCTATTCGGCAGCATCGTAATACTCATATCTTATCTCTTCTCTATACTATCCTTCACAGCTCTAATTCTCCAAACTATCTGCGGGAACATTTTGAGTATCTCGTACCTCGGGTCAAACCCTGTCGTCTTTCCTCCTCCCTTTTACTTCATACTCCTGCACACAGCTCCAGCTGTTATGATGGGCCATTCACTGTACGGGCTGTTCGACTATGGAACTCACTACCGCACCATATTCGAGACAGTAGCAGTCTGGACATCTTCAAAAGAAGAACTAAAGAACATTTCCTTTCACAATGTTAAATTTTATATTTTATATATGTATAACTATGTATAAAATATAAATGTATGGATGTAGGTATATTATTTTATTTTACATATAGTATATTATATTTACTTTTTGAATGTATAATTTATACATAAATTATTAGTAGGTACTAATAATATAAAAAAAAGGTACTATAATAATATAAATAAGTAATACATAGTCTATTGATTTATTTTTGCCATCTTTCGTTTATGTATACTTTTTTTATTTGTACACTTTGCTTCCTATTTTCTTTTTTCTACCTCTACTGCTCAAAGGTTTGCTGGTAGAGAACTCTTTTAGAGTTAAGCTCGCCTTTGTACATAATTTATTTTAATTGTAAAACATTTATATCTTTTTCTTTTTTTGTGTACAATAAAGAATTAAGAATTAAGAAAAGGTTAACGGAAATACTAGTTATTGCGGTTACAAGTAACTACTCTTTTAAAAAAAAAGGCAGTAAGGAAATCAAGGATCTTGATGACCTCAGTGACGTGGATGATGCGGATAGGACGCCAATGCAATCTTTGCAAGATGCTGTGCAAAACCACCCTGTACAGATAATATTTATATAAAGACATCATGCTTATGAAAAAAAACCGACTTCTTTTTGTTTAGAGCTCCGAGTTTGTGGGCTTCGCCCGCGTGGAATTCTGTGCCCGTACTCGGTACCCATGGGAACCGATTCCAGGAATAAAAAGCCAATGTCGGATACCCCCCCGCCGACCAGCGGGGGCGGTTATGTCGGGCTTGAACCGACTAAAACCGCACGCCATCTCGGGTCTACAGACGCCGGGGTGTAAGGTTGCCCATGGAGCATATCCCTCGCACCCCGACTGACCCTGGGCCAGCTCCGGTTGCGAGATGGCCCCCTCGGGTTTGGGAACCACGGTGTCCCGGTCTTGCCTCGGTTTGGGGGGGGGGGGAGCGCTAGCCACCCCACCGTCCCAGCCTGCTTCTGCTAGGGTGACAGGCGGCCTCACCTGCCACCCCGAGGCCTGCACTCATGGAGGACGGAGGTCGCTAAGCGACCTCCAACACCTGAGTCGCCTGCGACGCGCGACGAGCTTGTTGAGGGCTCGGCGGGCCGGGAGAGTTTTAAATCTCTGCCGGGTGCGCTCCGCCATCTCCTTCGGGAGCATCGCCTCTCTAGCCAATCCTCCGCTATTGCGGCGTGCCATGCGCTTGATCGCCCTAGTCGTTCCTTCCACTCTACCACGATGGCCTGGCGGAGCTGGGACTAAACGGCCTCGATTTCTCGAGGCTCGGGGTTCCGTCCCTGCTCCCGCACCTCGCCTCCAGGTCCCATGGCGGAGTTCCGGCAAGGAGACTCGCCGCCTCGAAGGAGATTGTGCGGGACCCGCGGATGACCCTGATGGCCAACACTTCTGGCCTTCAGGGCCTCCGCCCATATTGGGCACCCATACAGGGCCATGGACCGCACGATCCCCGCGTAGAGTCTCCTGCAGGTGTCATAGAGCCCCCTCATGTTGGGCAGCAGCCGCGCCAGAGCGAGAGCTGTGCCCTTCAGTTTGGGGGCCAGACTTCAGATGTGCTCTGCGAAGTCCCATCGGCCGTCGAGCACGAGCCCCAAATATTTCATTTGGGGCTTGATGCCGATGCGATTTCCTCCCACGATGAGACTGGATCCCTCGGGTGGTTGGCTCTGAGGCCCATGAAAGAACAGGGCCTCGGTTTTATGCAGAGCCACCTAGAGACCCAGCCACCGGATCCGCTCCACGACTTGGGCAACCGCGGTCGTGGCCTTCAGGGTCGCTTCGCGGTACGTCGCCCCGCACGCGTTACGAGCGTTTCGACCGCGTAGCACATGACGGCGGCACCATCTACAACTCACCGCGAAGCACCCAGTCGTATCCGATGTTCCACAGGAGCGGCCCCAGGACCAATCCCTATGAAACTCCGCACGACATCTCACGCCGACCGAGACCGGTCACGGTTGGGTAGAAAACGGCTCTCTCCCTGACTATGCGGCGGAGGTCGAGAGGCACTTCGTGATACACGAGCGCCTATCTAACGCAACTCCAGGGCAAGGTGTTGAACGCGTTGGCGATGTCCAAGGACACCGCAGCACTATGGGCCGGTAGGCGGACGGCGAGCCTTTCGGATGAGGTACGGTTTCCCCGTGTTCCACAATTTTGGAAACTGGCCCCGCTCCAAACATGCGCTGAGAAGCCCTCTCAGTCGGGGCTCGAGAGCGTCGTCGACTAGAGCATATTTGTGTATCTAATACCTCGGAAACGGCTCCAATGATTTTCACGATATTTAGTATGCAGGAGGTTTCGGGGGCTTCCATAAATACATCTAGCTAGGTTTCATTTTTAGAAAACGACGAATAACGGTCACCCAGATAGTAGGTTTGACCAATCAAGTTATATGAGATGGGTACGGAGGCCCGGTAACAGTTGCTGCCGTAAAAGTCAATATAAACCGAATATGGAAAAAAAAAAAGTGGACAGCAGATCCCGGGGGCTCCAAAGTGCAACCGGGATTGGCCATGGGCTGATTATGACTGTTTAAATGAAATTGCTTCTACTTGCCATGGTGAGTAGTCTAATGGTGAACAACACCGAAAAAATATGGACCTACCATCAAGAACTAAATGTTGATAACTTAAATGATATAACACGCGTATCTCTAATGTGAACTTACTACTGAACTTGGACGCTACCCTGACATTGACTAGGTCAGTACACCAAATAGCTGATATCATTGTTGTGAAATTGTACATAATAATTTGACGCAATGTGATCATACGAGATTTATGAGAACTTATTTTAATGTTTACTTTTATTAACGGTTATAATGTGTAGGGTGTGTAACTTTAAAGTTATACCATAATTACGTGGGGTTTCTGAAAGTTTCTGGAGCTGGCCACTTATAATAAAAAAACAGGATTTAATTTTTTTTTTTTTTTTTTTTATCGTGCGGAAATCCCTTCGGATACCCCCCCGCCGGCCAGCGGGGGCGGTTATGTCGGGCTTGCACCGACTAAAACCGCACGCCGTCTCGGGTCTTCAGACGCCGGGGTGTAAGGTTACCCATAGAGCATATCCCTCGCACCCCGGCTGACCCTGGGCCATCTCACCACTAACAGCATCGCTCATCCTGTCTCCTCTGAAAGCAGAGGAGTACGGAGAGCGATGTGTTCCCGCCACGTTATGTATTGGCCGACGATCATTGCCAACCCTATGAAGGGGTGAAGGGGAAGCCATTGACCGCCGCCCAGGGTGTACCGGCCGCTCCGATTCCGCTCCCCCCGGACTGCAGCGGGATCGGAATCGGAGCGACACTCGAGGAGGTTACCCAACACACACCCCAGGATTTAAGACCTCACGTTTAAATCTTTGATTATTTGACAGACTTTATTAAAAATCAAAGAGTGATTATACTTCGAAAAGCAAGAAATTTTATTTAATGTAATATCTTGTCTTATTTACCAAAATCCTGATATTATTACACACCCAATATGTACGTACATGGTTAGGAAATAATTGACTTTTACTACTGTTATAAGGGCGATAGCCCAGTGGCGTACGTAACGGACTGCCGAGACGAGGTCTCGAGTTCGATCCGCAGTCGCCCCGGGCACACACCTCTGCCTTTTCGTAGTTATACGTGTATTAAAAATTTTGATTATAGCTCGCTTAATAATGTGCCCGGTAGATGGCAATAGGATCGCCCCCTATTTCATTGGGACCTAAACATAACTGGCGAATCTTGGGTGTGTAATCCTCTGCCTACCCCTCGAGGATACAGGCGTGAAGTTATGTTATGTTGTTATAAGGGTGAAAGGTTGTATGCATAGATAAATGGATCGGATCAGGATCAGTATTTCCCGTGGACAGCTGGTATCTTCGTAGGTAAGTACCTTGAAGAAGCTGTTTCTTTCAATAAATCAAAGTGTTACGCAGTTGAGTCCAAAATTAGGTCTAAGCTTTACGCTTAACTTAGTGTTCTGTAAATTGAAAAAAAAAAAACGTTTGAAACGTTTGAAGCTAACCACGAGCTATGCAGCTATCTAGGAGCCCAAAACATCAGCGTATTCCAATTGAATAAAAACAACAAAGTTAACGTATATCGTCGGTCTGGAAGACAAAAGCGCGGCGTTACCCAGTTTATACCCAGGCTATAACTAACTTGACTTAAAAGTAGTTTTGGTAGGTAGGTATACTTAACAGTGATACTGAATTTGAAGAGTAAAATCTAGTGGGGCGGAAATCACACAGTGATTGTCAAACTTCGGGCCAAACTTAGATATTTTTGTTGCAGTATTTTTATTCAAAATTACAGACCTTAGGCTTTATGCATATTATTCGACGAGTCTTTATATATTGAGCAATAAATATGAAGAAAATGAAATCAAATCAAACTTCTTCGACGTCAAAAACACAAAAAAATGATTTTATATTCCAGTTTCTTTCAGAGTCTGGTTTTATGTAAATATACAATATACGTGTTGTCATTGTCACTCAAATGTCAAAGTCAAATACGCGTTACTCTGATAACTCGAAAGAAACTCACTTGTAAAAGTTTTTTAGGGACAATTTGTATGGTAGGTACCCGAAACCTTGAACGTACAAACCCCAAAATCTAATCAGTTCTTCCCATTAACCAAACAAGATGATTGGCGAAAGAATTTTTTAAATCGGATAAGTGGTTCTTGAGTTATTGCGTAAACAGACATCCAGACATCCAGACCAACAGACAGACCGATACAAAATTTTTTTTTACTTAATTAGACTTAGAATCGTGTGAAACGTCGAGAAAAGTGATAAAAAGTGGGTGTAAGATTTTGATTTTTTTTGCGTGATTTTAAGACTTCGGTGTCCACCTGGTTGGTGGCCCGAAGTAAAAAATTTACTTTTTACTTTTTTTACTTTTCAGATTTTAGTTCAAAAACTAATTCAATTCTCACGGCTCAGCAAATTACGAGACATTCAAATATCACGAGTCACATCCTCCGAAATTATATTAAGGATAAAGTAATGATAACCTTGCTCTTACCCTAGATTTAGACAAAACACTGCACCGTTTACAAGTTATATTAGTCAGTCAGTAGGTTGTCGAGGTCAGATGGCAGTTGTTTCACAGAAAATATCGAAGTTGGACCATTTCGTAGTTAGACTAGTTACCGACCCCAACTGAGTTGGGAAATGGCTCAGAGGATGAATGACATTTATAAAAAGTTACATAGTGCTTAGCAATTTGTTGACATCAAACAAGTAGGACGTAAGAATATTGACCTGGTTATTTAGTCATGTTACATTCGAATCTATAATATGAGTACGTTCAACTGTATTTATCAGAATTGAATACGGTTTATTCCCCTTTGAAAAATAATATAAAAGCTAGTGAGGCTAGAATACAAACTTCAATTTAAAAAGAAAGATGAAACTGCACAGATTAATATTAGTTGTCGCAATATTAATCACCCAAGTTTTAGGGTATATGATAAAGGTGCCTACGAAATCTATCGCAACTCCATCGGTGACAGGTAAGTCTTTGTTTATGTCTATATTCTTTTTCTATATTTTGAGAATTAATACAGTTTCATTGAGAAATAATGTATTTAATGAATTAATACAGTTTCATTAAGAAATAATGTATTTAATTTTGAAGAAAACTACCAGAGAGATAATTTTCTATATGATGTCATACAATTTACAAAATTAATTACACTATATACATACACATTCCTTAAGCCTTCGTTTAGGTGCCCCGTGTGCTTCTCCGCATCGATGTCGCTGTGGAGAAACCGTCGACAGATTCAGACACCATAGCTTATCGTGCTACAGGTGCGCTGGGCGAAAGCCACGGCAGGCCAGCCCCAATGACATAATCTGAAGTGCACTTGTCACCATCGGGGTGCCAGCTGTACTTGATCCAAATGGTTTGGCACGCGACGATAGTAAGAGACCGGACGGTATGTCATTAATGCTATGGAAAATGGGTAGAACTCTATTTTGGGGGGGTCGATACCATCGCTACTGCCCATATAGCCAGCACGGCTGGTTGTGCCGATGCTGCTGCTGCTTCTGCGGAGACTCTCAAACGGCGCAAATACTCGAATATGATTGGAGATTGCCAATGTGCCGTTTGGAGTCGAAACGACAGGGGCATGGGGTTCGAGTGCTCGCAATCTCTTCAGGGAGATTGCGACACGTTTGATCGATGCTTCTCGTGTCCAGTTGACTGGCTTCTTTTTAGCACAAAGAATAAGTATTGCCATACAACGTGGCAATGCTGCTAGTCTTTTGGGCACGCTACCACAGGAGGCATGAGATGCGAAGGAATTCCACGATGCATTTTAGGTTTAGGTTTTTTTAATTGTTTATTTTAGGTTTATTTTAGAAATTTATTATAGTTTTGATTTATCATAATTGTATGAAGTATGTAAAGCTGATTTCCCTATAAACATACTAAATGATATAAGTAAAATTATAATAATAAAATAAAACCAATTTCATAACTGGAAAAAGAAAAATAACTGAATTACACATTTAATTCAAAAGACAAAGATACACATAAGACTTTTCTGTCGAAGCCAGGAGCTAACGCCTGAGTGCCACCACTGTCGGAGCTTGTTCTCACACCGCTTCATACGCTTGCAGAATGCCCAGCGTAGACGGAGTGGCGTGGTTTGCAGCGAGAGTGATGGGTGCCAAAGAGATGTGGGAAAAGGAATGGGAGAGGTCTAGCACTCTCCCGTGCCGTAGATGGTGCATCGGACGGCTCCATAACCGCAGGCACAGGGTGGCGGCGTGTCGTATTCACCAACGCTGGCGTTCGAAACCGATCTGTGTATCTGGGATTTCCTCCCTATGGCACACCAGATTACATCCATTATTGCCTATGGCTGCCGCGAGAGACACCGTGCGGTTTTAGTCGTTTCAAGTCCACCATCAACCCACCTCACCGTTAGGTCCGGTGAGATGAAGCCCGAGGGGGTTACTGCACGTAAAAAAGGCGACTTCGAGTAATCGGTGAACATACATAAAAAAAGAAGATACCATCGAATTCAGAACTTATTTTTGGAAGTCGGTTAAAAAATGTATCCTAGTGCGGTGATAGCCCAGTTGCGTACGTAACGGACTGCTGAGACGAGGTCTCGAGTTCAATCCCCAGTCACCCCGGGTACACACCTCTGACTTTTCGTAGTTATGTGTGCATTAATAATAAATGTTAATTATCGCACGCTTAATAATGTGTCCGGTAGATGGCAATAGGCTCGCCCCCTATTACATTGGAACCTAAACATAACTGGCGAATCGTGGGTGTGTAATACACCTCTGCCTACCCCTTCGGGGATACAGGCGTGAAGTTATGTTATGTTAAAAAATTAAATTAACGCTGTCTTTCCATTATTTGCCCGGTGAACCGATTTTGTTAAAATTTGACAAAGAGATTGCTTATAACATGAAAAAGAGCATTGGATATTTTTTATTTTGCAAAATAGCAATTTGCCGCGATAAAGCTTTTCCATACGGGTGGAGGTCAAGGCAAAAGCTAGTATAGTAGCTCCTAAAGTTCTCCAATATAATAAACTGGTTCCTGCATTACTACATGAAACCAACCTACTCACACTTAATGGTACGCGGTTACAGTGATCAACGCTTGCGTGAGATGTCACCCCTGCATTGCTAACACATAGTACAACTATTGGGCATTTCAAAGTTGTTAATAGGCATTTTGACTATATTTAAAATATTGTACGAATTGTTATCATCCTAATAAAATGTACCGTAAAAAAACATATTTTATTAATTTTCAAAATAAAATAAGTTTCTTTTTTGTTAAAAAATCAAGATTAAAATCTCACTTTTATTGATATTTGCTTATAAATGCTCTGTGACGTCACACATAAGTAAACAGAGTTTTTCAATACAGGCTGTCTGCATTTCCTAGTGATAATCGACTGGTTCAATTATTAATTACTAATAATGTTTCACTTTTATCTTATATATCTCAAAATAAACCATTATTTTTGCAACTAATTTCAATAATTATATAAATGTGCTTTAAGTCGCTTACTGTTTACTTTGGTGTGACGTCACATGTCACGGGATCCGTTATGGCGCGTACTTTTTTAAATCAAACTTTAATATCGATTTTTATCCTAAATACAACAGTTCTCAAAAAAATATTGATGCAATCTGTATTTTTATGTTGTAATACATAATACAGAACTATTTTTAGCAGTAGTCAAATACCCTATTATAGAACTATAGAGTCTTAATCTATGCCTCATATAACGTTCAAGTATATCCTAAAGTGAAGTCGCTATTACCAACGTCTGATAGTATATTTTTTAATATTTATCTTTTATTTGTATAAAACATGTGTAGGTTCATTACGAGTATTATCCTAGATGAGTGTTAAAACAATTGTAGAAAATAAATAAGAAAATAGAATATATCGACGGTGGAAAGGAAAAACTTCTAAAGCGCCTTTTCGGCGAAAATGAGTTATACAAATCGTTGGAAAGGATTTCTTTTTCTGCATCGACTGGTATATCTTTCATAGTGATTGGAGCATATTTTTGGGGCTTAAGATATTTTTTCTCACCGTCGCCAGTACGGGCAGCATCTAATTGTCAGCCTCTTAAATGACATGTTTCTG
Organism: Cybosia mesomella; assembly: GCA_946251805.1. Lineage (NCBI taxonomy): Eukaryota > Metazoa > Arthropoda > Insecta > Lepidoptera > Erebidae > Cybosia > Cybosia mesomella. Next base: position 12,613,349 of record OX276406.1, read on the forward strand.
GTTATTTTGGGATAGAAGTCGGTTAAAAGTCAGATCGATGAGCAATAATATTTTTCAGTATTGATTTTTTTTTTAATCTTGAAGCAAATTGTTTTTGAGTAAATATATAAGCATTTTTTCTTTACGTCATCTAGATGTTATTTGAACATAAGAAGGCTTTTTTAATAGGTTTTTATAAAAATATTCTTATAAACAGTTTTTCATTGCTGTACTTCACAAATGATTGTCGCTTAAGAAAAAAGATTAGTTGATGTAACATCCTTAAATGTGACATAAAATACTACCTTCCCTACATAAATGTTTTTGTAGACATACCGACAGTTAAAAGATAAGCACAGTACCCAAACAAATCTGACAGATTATGTATTTTGTTAGTAACTTTATTGTAAAGTTATTTTTATCAAATCATATTCTTAAGAAATTTTGTCATTAAGACAATATGAGACAGATGCATTGTAAGTTTGATCTGATCAGCTTTGTCAACATAGCAATTATTCTTTACAAGGTTTTTATATTAAGATCTATTCAGCATTTTTTTACTATGCAAATGCGAGATAATAGATTCTTATAAGAATATTTCCCTTTATTATTTGACATAACTTTCGGGCGATAAGAATTTTTGGCTGACTAAAATTTAAGTTACTTTTTCTTAAACGCCAACTATACCAAGCACCCCAAGTAAAATTACGTACCTGCTTTATATTTGGTAATTTAGATGATACTTTAAACAAATTATCCTCCAAAGATACAAATAACAATCAATAATAAGAACTTATTATTTTTATTCGAAAAAGAAAACTTTAAAGAAGTTTTTCTATCATCGATATGTTTAATTCAGTAAATCGTTCCACCCCTGATCTTTTCCGGCTATAGAGAACACAGAAAAAAAGAAACCTTGGTATTCATCCTAAACTTGAGCGTAAAGAAATTAATTTTTTTTATCTATTAATATTATTAATCCAGGACTTTTTCCGAGTTAAATCTATAGCATAACAGTTGCTTTAAAATTTCCCTATATTATTTATATTAGATATAATTTATCTTACTATCTTGCAGGTCTTTTAATTGATAGTATCATGGTAATAAGCGTCATAGTAATATCATTGCTTACCCTTCCACCTATGTGAAGAATTGAATAAGTGTATTGCTTTTTCATTTAGTAAAATGATTTAAGGGTAACGTTCCAAAACGAAACTAGTGTTTCAACCATTTCATTAACGTAACAAACATATTTTTAACTCATCAAATGTAATTAATTAAAACTTCAATCCATCTTCTTCAAACAAGTAGCTCAAATAACTACTGATAGTTTTTATTGCAGTGTCAAAGCACAATCACAATACATCTTCTGTATGAAATCAGAAAAATACCCCGCCATTCATAATGCTATTCATAAGGAAACAAACCTCCAGTTTGTATCCTTATGAATAGACTACACAATACTCCAATTGAATCGAATCATTGTATTTTTAGGTAACACACAATGGGTGCATGTTCAAGAGTTGATGATACCTTTATTTGAAAATGTTTGCGAAAATAGCAACAATCCAAATATATGCAAATTGGCTCAAGATTTTAAACTTGATTCTACAGATTACATGGCAAGTTATTTTCACTTTAATTTTCAGCATGCAAATATAATAATAAAAAATTTGTCAAGTGCTATTCGGACTTGCACACTGAGAGTTCCGTACAAAAATGGATTTAGGGGCGAACTTAACGTTGCTGTAGAGCTAGTCTCTCTAGTTTTGACCGGCAGAGATGCGGTATTTAGTTTTTAGGGTTCCGTTGCCAAATTGCAAAAAACGGAACCCTTATAGATTCGTCATGTCTGTCTGTATGTCCGTCCGTATGTCACAGCCACTTTTTTCCGAAACTATAAGAACTATGCTCTTGAACCTTGAGAAAGTAGATGTATTCTGTGAACTGCATTAAGAGTTTCACACAAAAATAGATAAAAAATAATACATTTTGGGGGATCCCCATACTTAAAATATTTTTCATCAATTTTTCATCAAACCCATACGTGTTTATCTCTCTCTCTATCTATGGATAGGTCTTAAATGGTATTGTTTCTAATATCATTTTTTTCTAGACTGAATAGTTTGCGCGAGAGACTTCCAACAGTGGTAAAATATGTGTCTCCCCTCCCCCCCTGTACTTCTAAAATAAGAGAATGACAAAACTAAAAAAAATATATGATGTACATTTTTTTAATACGTCATAAATCGTAAACCGCAATTTACCTTTCATTCAATCAACTCAAATTGGACAAAAATTTTAAATAAACATTATTGTGTTACTTGCTGCTACGGAACCCTTCATGGACGAGTCCGACTCGCACTTGGCCGCTTTTTTTTATTTTACTATATATAATGTAAATTGTATCGAGAGCATTAGTAAAACAGCTTCACATTAAATGGGAATGCATCACAGGGTGAGGCGATTTTTCGCGCCGGAGCAGCGATATCTTTTATATAAGACACAGGTTCATCCCTGTGTGGAATAGTATTCTCACCTCTGGAATGGCTCCGTCGGTACTTATAAGACGCTCTTGACAGATTGCAGGGATGGGCAGTCCGAATATTGATAGACCTGGGGTCACCAATTCTCTAGAGCCTCTGCAGCTGCGTAGAGATATAGCCTCCTTGTCAGTATTCTGTCGTCTATACCATATATGGATGTTTTTATTACGTTTTTCTTGTTTGTTTTAGAAACCCGAAGTGATTAAACATTTAGAAAACCTCATATCAACTGGATTACTTCTCAAGGATACAATATTTTCAGAATACAACCCAAATCATCTGAATGAATTGAGAATAGTTTATGAAGTTCTATACAATGCTAAAGATTTTGATAAATTTTATAAAGCAGCTGCTTGGGCACGTCAAAATTTAAATTGCGCATTATATGTAAATGCAATTTACATGGCTATTCAAAATAGAAGAGACACCGAAAAGTTGTCTATCCCAGCCCCATATGAACTATTGCCGAATTATTTTATTAACCAGAATGTTATAATACAAGCTGCAAATTTGTTTAGAAAGGACTACAATGACAATCTACTACCCTCTGAAAGCATTCATAGTGAGGGTGATTACTACATTATCGATGCTAACTACACGGCAATATTTTATGACAATGATGATGAGTCAAAACTGGCTTATTTCCGGGAAGATATTGGTTTAAATTCTTACTATTTCTTCAAAAAACTAAAAATGGCCCCTTGGTTTAACAATGACAATAATGAAAGTTTTGGGGAAAATATGTTCCAAATTATGAAACAATTGATGGCTAGATATAATTTAGAAAGATATGCTAATGGACTGCCTGAGTTAGACAGTATTAATTGGGAAACTCCGTTGAATATACCTTACGATCCTTTGTTGATTTATTCTAACGGAGTTGCGTTCGCTCCTAGAATATCATCGGTCAAATTGTCAGAAAATGAAGATTTCTTACAGTTGAGAGTTATTGAAAACAATTTAATAGATATCGTCAGACACCTGGTAAGTAGTGGGTATTTACACGTATTTAGAAATTATTCATTTATACACATACACTTAACCATATGCTCTGTTCTATCAGGATCTTTGGGGCCCAAGCCAATCTCACCAGTTCTGGCGCAGGCTTTCCGTTCAAGGTTGGGGGGTCAGACCGCTACAGCAGTTGCTCCCGTAAAAGCCAATATGTCAAATAAAAATGGTTAGACGCCGTAGCAAAGCGGACACCGGACTCCAACTTGTAAATCTTTGTAATCTTTGAAATTGTAAATCTTTGGAGGCAACCGGGACAACGTAGGATGAAGAAGAAATTCTAAAGATGTGTTTATTAAACTAACAACATTACATTTTCTAGCAACAGCGTGGTTATAACAAAGCACAAATATTAAATCATCTAATGGAAATTTTGGTCACGGGTGACAGAAGCTATGAGGTATTGGCTAGGACACTCCTAGGCAAAGATGTAACTAAAAAAGGGTAACTAAATAATTTAATACTGTATTTCATTTCTAATGAGTGTTTTAGAATATTATATAATTGTAAATTGTGTATGTACATTGAAGGTATTTAAAAAAACTTGGATTATGTTAAATGAACGATTCCGAACACAATTTTTTTTCTTTTTTCTTTTTTCTTTTTGGAATTCTTGTCTGTCTGTTTATTTGTTCGCGGTGGACATAAAAACTACTCAACGTACTTTGATGCAGTTTTTTCTATTAGAAAGGTCCAAAAAATATATATGACCGAAAAACGATAACCGCCATCCGCTCGGGGGCGGTACCGCGCTCATCAGCTAGTTTCAGCATAAAATAAAGACTATTTGTGACGTGTTATTTTGCAGGGATGCCTCAGTCTTGGAACACTACATGACCTCCCTTCGTGATCCAATGTTTTGGAAAATTAATATGAAAATAGTCAATATGGTAGATGAAGCTTTCAAACTTTTACCAACGTATACAAGAAATGAATTGTTCTTTCCCGGAGTTGAGATTGTGAATATTGACGTGAAAAAGATGATCACAACATTTGATTACTTTACCTTTGACGTCACAGACGCATTAAAAACAGAAGAAACTGCATTTAGAATTAAAGTTGGTCAACCTAGGCTAAATCATAAACAATTCACAATTAAGGTGAATATTTCGTCTTTGGTATCTCAAAAGGGAATCATGAAAATATATTTAGGACCGAAGCTTATGCCCGGTGAACTATCAGCTAAAAAGAATCTTTTTACTTTACTTGACGACTGTCATATTAATCTAAAAGTAGGACCAAATGTGATAACTAGGTCATCAGATAATATGAAACATTTTTCTGAAGATTTTATGTTACTCAATAACATACGCAAAAAAGTTGAATATGCAGGATTTGGATTAGATTCCTTGCCCCTCAAAACAATTCAATCACAAGTTGGCTATCCTTCAAGGCTTATTTTACCTAAAGGCACATCACAAGGTTTACTTCTTCAAATGTTTGTGTTTATCGCTCCTTACGTTCAAGCAAATTTTGACGAGTCATTTTCTCAGAATAGTCCGAAATTTAATAGTGCCATATTATCTCCTGGATATCCACTTGATTTAATTATACAAGACCAGCAGTTATTTGGACTACCAAATGCTATGATAAAATACGTTAGTGTGATGCAAAAAGGGGAAAGTAAAGTAGAAAATTATGGTGGTCCAGGTGTAACTAAATCTTGGTACAGCACGAATACTTATGATCCATCTGCGAGAACAAATTATAATTCAAAAAATAATCAATATGGAAATAAAAAAGACTATTCCGTCAAAGTTGATGACTACGATATCGATACCAATAATATATTGTCCGATAAAGAAAATTACGAAGATAATTTTACTGTTATTAGACTAAGTGATACTCCTTATTCACATACGGGTAACAAATTTGACTATTCTTCAAAAAGAGAACCATTTAACTATGAAGCAAAAAAGGCTCAGTATGACAGAAAAGATTATTCTTCAAAGAGAAACTTCATGAAACAAGATAGAGTAATAAAAAACAAGATCGATAATGTCATTTCCACAACTGCAAGTGAGTTTGTAAGCAGTACTGAAAAAATATCAATTATTACTCCTAATGATAGCAATGTATCAAACAAAATGGGCACGATTAATAGCATTACTACAGAAAAATCAATACAAATACTACCAGAAAAAAGCACTCAAGAGGATTTTTTAAAAGTAGAACCACTTCCATTGCCAGCTATGTTTAAAAAAGGTATAACTTCAGTTTGCGACTGTTTACATAATACATCTAGTGAAAATGCAGATAAAGTATTTGAATAGACAAACCAATAATACTTTAGATATAATACCATGCGTTTATAATAAATAATAAAGCTTATTGATACTGATTTAAATATTACTTACGTTAATTACTATATTATATACTTCAGATTTTGATGATGCTGAAAAATTTGACTATAAAGTGAAGAAAACTGAAAAAGATTACAAAATTAAGGGAGGGAAAGTAGAAATAGATCAATTAATCGAAGAAGCTAAAAAGAAACAGTATATCAATCACCATGTAGCAGACAGTAAAGATAATATAAAAATTTCAGATACAGTAAAAAATAATTCTGAAAAAATTCTAGCGAATATAGATACCAAAACTACAAAATTCAATAGTATAATTAATACACAAGAGAATTTTTTAACTGAAATACCACTGTTGCTTCCAGCCATGCTTAAAAAAGGTACAGTTTGATTTTGTGGCAGTTTACGTAATACAGTTAACTATAGCAAAAATGTAGATCTGTTTGAATATTCAAACTAACAGCACTTTAAAATTTGTTTTGGGTATACATATTTACTTAGCCATATGCTAGGAGCTATGCATTTAAATAGTATAGAAATTAATTAGGTACTTTCTTTTATTGTTCAGATTTTGACGAGGCCAAGAAATTTGACTATAAAGTGAAAAAAACTGAAAGAGAATACAAAATAAAGGGGAAGAAAGTAGAATTAGATCAATTAATCAAAGAAGCCAAAAAGAAACAGTATATCGGTCGCCGCATAGAGGATCAAATCGATGAAGAAATTATAAAAACTCCAAATACCACAAAAGGTAGTTTAGAGAAAGTAGATACTATCGCAAATACGCAAAATCCAATAAATGATGTTACTAAGCTGCATAATTCTACTGAAAGCGAAGATCCGAATGAAATCAGAAGGGGTGAAAAGCTCTTAGACAATAGTACTGAAAAGGTTCACATAGCAAATTTGATAAAAGAAATCACGGCTTCATCAAATAATAATTTTAAAACAAAAGAGTACTTCATAGTCAAGAATAGTACCGAATCAGTTACCTAAATAACAGAAGTTGATAATAATATAAATTGTATACATTAAAATAAATCTATTTTTAACGGATTATATCGAGATTTATTATTTTGACGTTATTTTATATTTTACATTGATCCCGACGTTTCGGTTACTTTTCAGCAGTCATGGTCCCGGGGAGAATAATTTTATTTCATGTGTGACATTCGCGTAAACTTCCGATAATATCATAAAATGTATAATAGAAAAACAGTGAGTTATCCAAATACTATGCAGAAAGGTCTTATAAATAACTCAATATAGTATTTATCTCAGAAGGGGTGAAAAAAAATTCTGCTTTGAATATTTCATTACCACGTTTCCTAAATTATATTTCATTGAAGGGCCGTAATCAGAAAAAGTAATAAAGAATGACTTGGGTAATTTTGTTACTAGTAAATTGATTGTTTTATTGTGTGTATTATGAGTTATGTAAAATAAAATTAAAATTCATTGAATTTTAAATCCTTTAATTTATTAACCTTTGGTTTAGACTTTTTCTTACATCAACCGATGCGAAAGAAGAAAGAGATTTGCTGTTATATAAAACTGACTATTTTAGTGATTTTTTATAATATTGATTTAATATTGGTTTTATATTCATGTATTTAGGATGTATAACGCATTAATTTCCAAAAATCCCTGCGTTTGTTATCTATTTGAGCTGAGTGAGACGAAGTCGAGCGAAAGCTCCTCATACCAGACTTCAGGATTTTCTTTGTCACAGGTCTCCTCCTAAACTACTAATCCAATCAGAACCAAATTTGGCATGATTAAAGAGGTCAATCAGAGGAAGGTTTATGGATATATTTTGAAAAAATTAATGCTACCACAGAAGAATGATCACTGTTAAAAAAAACCCAGATGGAATTACATAATAACCGCTCGAGACACAGTGACCAAACTTTACACGCTCAGAAAGCATGTCCAGAATTGTGACTTTCAAAAAGAATTTTCAAAATCGGACTTGCCACGGAGGAATGATCACTGTTCAAAATTTTCAAAATCTGATTCCGCAATAGCGGTCAAATCTATTGGACAAGTTTTGGCGCCAAAAGTCGTCCAAAACTCCCGAATAACTATCAAAAAAATAATTCAAATCACGATGTCTCACTCAGCTCAACATTACAAGCAGCGATTCGCCTTGCAGACCTAGTATTAATTATTGCGGAATGGTTTTAAAAGTGGTCAATAATATATATACATATTATGTTCCTACGTGTGTACTTAAAGCTTTTGATTGAAGGTTTAGTGATTTACGTAATGATGATTTCATGTAAGCGATCACTTGCTTCATCTTATTCTATTCCTTAATGTTATACGCTGTGAAAATAGTAGAATAGTAGAGAAAATAGAAAAGGTACATACAAGAAATGGAAACTAAAATTCCTTTGGCATTGGAAAAATTTGGAAATCCAACTTGAAATTTGCAAGACTTCATAGTACTTTCTTCGTAATTTTCAGCTTTATCTTTCAAAATTTTATATGTATATATGTTATGTTTTTTTTTTTTTTTCTAATCGGTGATTTTCTTAGTCAGAAATAACTTGTTTATGTCTGTGGACAAGTCAGTCCGGATCGACCTCGAACACAACACAAATTGGTGATGTTTTGCAACGAGGTCAGGTCTGAAGCACCCATAACTGACAGGTTGTATTAATAGTTTGAGGAACGGTAGACGAAACTTGCAAGTGCAAAAGTTTTCTGTCCTTATCCTTCACGAGCTTCTTCTACATTTCAAACGATTGGTTATTTTCCCTATTTACCCTGAAACGAGACACATAAAAGAAATGCGATGGGCGCAGCAGTATTCTTAACGTCATCATCAGTAAATCGGTTTGGTTTGGTTTGGTTACGTCTCTATCAAATGTACTTCTTTCAATCTAAGTTATGTTAGGTTTCAATAAATCAATTAATTTATACCTAACATTTGAATGCGAGTAGTAAATCCCAGTGTTAATTTATTTCAAAGTTCTGAAATAGTTAATAATTTTATTCGCTGTAGTTATTGCTTATTAGGCACAACGCATTAAATTGTATAAGAGCGAATCTCTCAAAAAGTTTCATCATTTTAGGGAATTGCAAACACGTAGTTAGACTGCCGATTATTTAAATTTTAGGCACAAAACGATAAGGCACATCGCAGACTTTACATTCTATAGAACCTCAAAGCTAAATTAAGTTTGTGTTCCTCATGATAAATAAAGTATCCAGAGCTCAAATACCTGTAATTTACCATAAGGATGTGGATACCAAGTGGATAAATGCTTGTTATCCATATTAGTGGTCTACAAAGATAAGTATTACGCAGTAGAGAGCTCAGCCAGTAGACTTGGTCCTGGCTACTCATTTTTAGTAGTTAATGCTAACCTTCAAATTTGACACCTTTTTTTTCTTAATATTTATAAATATATATATGATATATATATGTAGCGTAAATAAATAAAATATATCATGATATTTCTAAGGATAATAAGTCTATGTTAGAAGGTTAGTATATACTTATCATAATCATATGTTAGCTGTAATAGAACGCGACCTCTTAACTTTGGATATTTTTGAATTTACGATATAACTAGTAAAACTATTTAATTACGACAGACCGTGATCTTCATTTTAATTGATCATTAAGCAACTAAACGTATATAAAACAAGGAGAGCGAATGCACATTATTGCTATTTTGAGAGGTTTTCTATCATTATTGTTGGATGCGTTCCAACCATTTTACAACGACGGCGACGTTACGCTTTCCCTATTTTCATCGCAGAAAATTTAAAAACCATCGGTCACTACTGTGACAACAGCTAGAATACAAGTTTAAAATACTTTTATAGTTGATTACATAGTTTTTACAAAAAATCATTGCAGGCTTTATGATGAGTATAATGTTTGAATAAATAATTAGATCAATTATTACTTACTAGTGTGTCAGTTTTGCCCGATTGCGATGGACTTAGGTACTACGACATCCCCCCAACATGAAGGGGCCCAATGACTCCTGCAGGAGACTCTACGCGGGGATCGTGCGGTCTATGGCCCTGTCTGGGTGCCCAATATGGGCGGAGGCCCTGAAGGCCGGGAAGTGTGCGGATGCTGCGTGCTCCGCAGCCTACCCTAGCCTAGCTCCTAGCCGGAACTCCGCCATGGGACCTGGAGGCGAGAGCCCTTTCGCAACTATACCAGTGGCGAAAGGAGGCGCGGGAGCAGGGACGCAACCCTGAGCCTCGATAAACATTTCAAATATTTCATTTGGGGCTTGATGCCGATGCGATTTCCTCCCACGATGAGACTGGATCCCTCGGGTGGCTTGCTCCGAGGCCCATGAAAGAACAGGGCCTCGGTTTTATGCAGAGCCACCTCGAGACCCAGCCGCCGGATCTGCTCCACGACTTGAGCAACCGCAGTCATGGCCTTCAGGGTCGCTTCGCGGTACGTCACCCCGCACACCGTCACGAGCGTGTCGTCCGAGTTACTCATCACACTAAGTCATGTATTGGTATTTTTTTTTAATATGAATACAAGAATTTGTAATGATTGACATTGGTACTAATAGACGTATATCGATTGGTGGTACTAAATAACCTAACCTACCAGCGACATAATTTAAACTGACTTGAACCTTCAATACTACCAAATACTACTACTAACGGCCTCTGAATATCTACATAATGTTTTCATTGCTGAAGAAGCTTTTGCTTGGGGCCTAACCTCATGAATCCGAGGTGCAATCACGGTTGCATCCAAAGCTTACAGTTTGGAGCCCAGGGTACGCTCTTCTACTTCTCTTTTCCATAACCGGGTTCATTATTACTTTTACGGAAGCGAGATGACCTCACACTTGCTTGGGCACAGATAATCTACGGATCTTAACGGTGCCCATGGGTATATGGAACACGTGGGTGTATGAGACCCATGGGTATATGGGCCCATGGGTTACGTATATGTATGGGGCCATAGACGTAGACCCATGGCACCCCATAGAAGTATGGGGTGCCATGGGTATATGTCTATGGGCCCCATGAGGGAAATAAGCCCACGTGCGTCCATACGCATGCCCCAAGGGTTACATATATGTATGGAACCCCATGGGTGTACGGGCCCCATACATGTGTGGGGGTCCATTAGTTTATGGCCCCTATGGGATTAGGGGGCCCTATGGGAATATGGGGCCCCATAAAGATCTTGAAGCTTGGCGCCCGGGGTCCACACTTCTGTTGCTCTTTTTCATAGTTTGGTTCATATAAGCTTTTACGGGAGCGACTTTCTGATAACTGTTTGTTTCTGATAAATGTTACAATATTATAATTATTATAAGCTTTATCCCCTTTATCTAAAGTGCAACTAGAAGATTTTATATGTAATGTGATCCAATTTCAACCCAGGATTGTTCCGAAGGTTGTTCAATAAGAGAGAGAGATGCCTCTAAAGGGCCAGAACTTGATGGTCGTTCGGTGATATTTTTTGAAAATACGGCAGATAATCTGTATGTTTCCATAAGAATCCGTGTGTGTTTAATTTATTGCTATCACAAGCTAACGAGCTGTGGGCTAGGTTGAGCTCAACTCACTCTGCCTCACCCCGGACTCCAACCGGTATACAACTATCAGTGACCCCGCCCACTTCACACTATTATAATAGTTGCCATGCCGGTATCTTTTTTATAATAGATACTTTAATATAACTTAACCTCGCCTGATGGTAACCTAATGGAAAAGTCTCAGGAATAGGGGTCAATACAATGGTGGCCCTCAGCTTGACGGCCTCATCAGATGCTTTTTCACGCCCCCTTATAGAACCAAATCTTGATGGTGCGACAAAGAAAAGAGGTGCCGAATCGCTTGGTTCCTTATGGAACTGTTTCCACCGTGTGAGGGTGATACCTGAGCTTTGTACGTGTTTGTGTTCGTGTTCGACACGTGTTTGTATTTTGCAACACCTCCTTTATTAGGGTAGTTTATAGCTGTAATTTTTGCCACAGAATTACCAAATTATATACCCGCGACAAATCCAGAAAACACAGGCGTTCTCAAACAACAAACAAAACACAGGAGTCTGCTTAAAGCATAGGATAGCACTCTTGGTGGATAGGCACGGTCTGAATCTGAATACATTTGTCGTGCATCTTAATATGCTTAGATATAAATTTGTCAAGCAGACTGTCCAGCGCCTTGGTTACAACAGTTGTCAGCGAAATTGGCCACATCAGAAGCATCTCCAGTTTTATTTTTTACGATTGGAACTGCCATAGTAAACATGAGGTCATCGGGTAAATAAGAGTGGCTAATACATAGATCGGCAAACGTATGTAGGACGCCCTCCGGCCAGGTGGGATGACGATCTGCGAAAGACTGCGGGCAGATGCTGGATGCGGCAAGCTGAAGACAGGGTGCTATGGCGTTCATTAGGGGAAACCTATGTACAGCAGTGGACTAACATAGGTTGATGATGAATACATAGATTTAAAAACATAGCCAACACTCTCGGCAGATGTACGCTTCCGTATTTCAGGTGCTCCATACTGAGGCTGCCACGTCGTGGCTTGGTGACTTATTTCATGCCAGCTATTACCGATCTAATGTCTTTTGCTGTGAATCTAACTGCAATATCACTTAACGCGCCCCCCGCATCGATGATCTGGGTCAACCGTGTGAGGTGTGAGTCCAATTTAAAGTGATTTTTAATACAATTGGCTATATGATATTGTCGGTAGTGTACGCGAATATCACACATTGAAATAAAACTATTGTTAACGGATTCTATCGCGATTTATTTGATGTTATTTTATATTTTACATTGATCCCGACGTTTCGGTTGCTTTTCAGCAGCCATGGTCACGGGGAGACTAAAGATGGTTGTTGTCTTGTAGTTTGAAGTGTTACTTATCTCAAAGTACCCGAACTATGTATGTTTTATATCAACATTTATTTTGATATTTTGGACACCCAGAAGTATACATTTTAATTTTACCTTTAACTGGTGGTAGAAATTTGATGACACAAATTTGTCACAAAATTCGGCCGGGTGGGTACCACAGTGCATGATTGCGAAAAACCCTCCACAATAATCCAATTTCGGTTTGATTGCGTTCAGGGGTCAGCAAGTGCATAGCCGGGCAGGGGTTTGGGATTTTGGGGGATTGTGGTCGCAGCACTAGTGGGACCGGTGGGTGTCACGCGGTGCTGTGACGACAATCCTCTTCTGATCAGGCGTCATGTAGCGTAATATTTGTTGGTGCTTAGATAAGTCTAAGTACCAACGAATATACAAAAAAAATGCTGTACTGCATACGCATTTCTTCGATTGTTCGTAGTTGAGTTTTTTTTAACGCCAACCGCAAAAACAACGGGATGTCATAAGTTTGACGTACCTTTTTTTCTTTTTTTTTCGTGCGGCAATCCCTTCGGATACCCCCCCGCCGGCCAGCGGGGGCGGTTATGTCGGGCTTGCACCGACTAAAACCGCACGCCGTCTCGGGTCTTAAGACGCCGGGGTGTAAGGTTACCCATAGAGCATATCCCTCGCACCCCGACTGACCCTGGGCCATCTCCGGTTTCGAGATGGTCCCCTTACTTGCTCTCCACTGTGCCATCTGCTAGTCAGAGGGACACGTGGAAAGCTTCCGAACAGCCCTCAACAGGGCCGTCCTCGCCTCGGTCGGAGTTGGCCGTAGGCGGCAGCGTCTCTCCCACCCTAGGAGAGAGGCGCTGCCGTCTCCGTTGCCCAGGGTGCACCGCGTGGAGGTCCCCAACCAAGCACCCCTAGTTTGACGTACCTGTGTGTATGTTTGTCTGTGGCATCGTGGCTCCCGAACGGATGGAACCGGTTTTAATTGATTTTTTTGTTTGAAATTTGTTTGAAATTCTTAGCTATGTTTTTTCAATTCTTAACTCAATTTTGGCTTACATTTTCTGCAATTCAGGGAACAGTACAAGTTTCATCAAAATCCGTTTAGAAGTTTTGAGAACATAAATTAACACGTGTGCCTAACCCTGACGGAAATTCGCCTATCTCAAACCATTGGTCAGTGTCTAGTGCATGTAATATTTAATTTAAACTGAAAATTAGGAAATTAAGTCCACTTCAAAAGTACACTACTCAACTCTACAACTACTACAACTACTAAAGTACTAAAAAGTTTTTTAGGCCTACAGTTGGATTTACTGACCCTGACCTCAAAAGTATTGCGTGCCTTTAATTTATTTCGGAACTTTGAGTTGTGGTCGTTTTTTTAATATGACACTTGCTGACCTGGTAAACTTCGTTCTGCCTCAGAATCAAGTTACGTTGGTGACCTTATCAGCTGAATTTCTTGCGAATGTCTCTTGCACCCCGGAATTAAAGACCGAGACGGCATGAGGTTTTGGTCAGTTCGTATCCGAGATAACCCATCTGCTGGCCGGTGAGGGGCAACCGTGTCGATTGCTGCAAAAATAAAAACCACAAAAAGGCACACTATAGGCGGAAACATGAAAATCATGAAAATCGGTGTCCACTTGTTCTTTAGTTTATGCCGGTCATCACTAACATGGCTTTGTTTTATATTGGAACGTGCGCGGGGTACAATTAAATGCCGTTTATACAACGAAGGGGTTTATTCGTTCACTACAAACTAGATAACTAAATAACTAGCACACACAGTACTCTTCAACACTACTAACAAAAGCATAGAAATACATAGAGATTTGAAGATTGCTGACAACACAAATAAAACTACGTTTTTTCGATGATAAGCACTTACATATACTTCACCAAAATATTGCGGGTCTGTTAAACAAAACCGACAGACTCGCCGTTAAATTGGAGGAGCTACGCGACGAAAATGTTAACGTGGACGTTGTTTGTGTCACAGAGCATTTCATTCTATCTGTTGTGAAGATAGTCTAGCATTACAAACTACCATCTAGCCACAGCATACAGCAGAGAAGATAAAAGAAGAGGCGGTGCGTGTATATTAATTAAAAAGGGACACCAATGGCAGGAAATACGGGAAGTACATAAACTAGCTATTACTGGTACTTTTGAATGTTGTGCTGTAGAGTTAACCGATTGTAAGGTTATTGTAATATGTTTGTATAGAGTGCCCGTTGCAGGTAACTTGGATATATTTTTTGAAAAGCTGGAAGTGCTACTTAAAATGGTATGTGGTAAGCACAATAAAAATGTTATAATAGCAGGCGATTATAATATTAATGTTTTAGTCAACAATCGTATTACTAGGGAATTTGAATATTTATTATAGCAGTATGGCTTGAAACTAGCTTTACAAAAACCTACGAGACTTAAAACTAAAACATGCCTAGATAATTTTATGCATAACTTCGGGAAAAAATGTAATACTCAAATCTTGGAATATGGGTTGTCGGACCACACTGCGCAACTAATAGAGTGTCCAATTATAGTTCAAGGTGAAGTTAAGTTTTGGCGCATAAAAAGACGTAGATATAATTTAGAAAATATCAATAAGTTTAAGTCCTGCCTGGGTAGTCTATCGTTCTCTGACATATACTCAACTGAGGACGCAAATGTAGCCTACGATAAGTTTATGGATACATTTAATCTATTTTATAACTTGTGTTTCCCATATAAAACTATCACTATAAAATCTGTGAATAAAGTTAAGTGGATATCTCGAGGTATAAAACTCTGCAGCAAGACTAAAAGAAAACTCTTATGGAATTATAGGTTAAACTCAAATGAAGCGAATAAAGCCAAATATAAAGAATATGCACGTAGATATAAAAATATAATAAGGCTGACACAGCGTTCTCAGAATATACATAATATTAAAACCTCAAAAAATGTGTCAAAAACCACCTGGCAAATAATAAATCAGGCCAAAGGAAACCATCCTCCAAATGCAATCTCTAAATTAAGAATAAGTGAAAACACCGTAATTGCTAATCCACAGGAGATAGTCAACGCTTTCAGAGATTATTTTGTTGATAAAATTGTACCTTTAGCTAATCGCGGCACAAACGTTACAACACTTATCGATAGAAGAAAAAAATCTATGTTCTTATCGCCGTGTATTCCATCAGATATTGAGACTATTATATCTGCATTGTGGGGCAAACACAAACAGTGTGGGGTTTGATGGTATTATAACTAAAGTAATTAAGTCTACTAGCCAATGCATATCGAAACATTTGAGTCATATAATAAACTTGAGCATTATAACAGGTATCTATCCAAGTGAACTAAAGACTTCAGTAGTCAAACCGCTTTTCAAAAAAGAAAATAGAGAACTTATGGAGTTCTACAGACCTATCACACTTACACCTGTTTTCTCTAAAGTTTTTGAAAAGTATATTTATAACCAAATTAATAAATATGTAGAGAAAAATGAAATCTTAGCCATAGAGCAAAAAGGGTTTAGGCAGAATAAGAGTATAAATAGAGCGATATATGACTTTTTAAATATAGTTATGAGAAGAATGGATAGTAGGGTACCGGTATGCGCAATTTTTTGCGATATGACTCAGGCTTTCGATTATGTGGATCATGAAATCCTACTAGCAAAGCTAGATCATTACGGTATACGAGGAAATGTCCTAAGCCTAATAAAGTCATATTTGACTGATCGAAAGCAATATGTAGAGCTCAAACATATTGATACCTTTAATAAACGTGAAGAAACACTTGTTTCACATATACGCTCAGTTAAATATGGCGTGGGTCAGGGTAGCGTCTTGGGTCCTTTATTGTTCATTTTATATATAAATGATTTGCCTAAAGTGACTAATCATCCAGTTACATTATTTGCAGATGATAGTACAATTGCTATAGAGTGTCAAAATAGAGAGAATTATGAAAATGAAATTAATACTGTACTATTGAATATTATAAATTGGCTAAATAATAATAATTTAAAGATCAATCTATCTAAAACGAAATTAATGCAATTCACACAAAGACTGCCCACTGTACCAAATCTGAATATTAATTATGAAAATATAGAAATTGACGAAGTTGATTCAACAAAATTCCTAGGACTTACTATAGACAATAAGATGAATTGGCAATCACACACGGAAGCATTATGTAAAAAAGTAAGCAGCTCGTCATATGCCTTGTATAAACTTGCACGAATATTAAATACTGATGCCCTACTTACAGCGTACCATGGAATGACTGCGTCACATCTAAGGTACGGTATAATGTTTTGGGGTAATTCGACACATAAGGATACCGTCTTCAGAGCCCAGAAACGATGTATCCGTGCAATGTTTAGCTTAAATAGGAGGGATAGCTGTAAACCATATTTTTTGAAACGTGGCATACTGACACTACCGTCATTGTTTATTTTTGAAACGGCTACTTTTGTAAAGTCGAATACTGAACTCTTCGAGACTTTGGCAGATACAGTCACCCGAAACCGAAGAGCAAATACACGTGATAGGCTACGCATACACAGAGCAAATACGGCTCTATTGCATAAAAGTGTCTACTGTATGGCGCCAGTAATCTTTAACAGAATACCTCCAGAAATTAAAACATTAAATTTTAATCTATTTAAGAACCGTCTACATGAGTTTCTATCAAAGAAATGCTACTATACAGTAAGTGACTTTCTCGCAGGCAATTAACATGATGTACCTGGATCTTATTATTTGATACCTATAGAAATATTATGCAGTACATAAATGAATTTGTAATAACTTGACATTTATATTGAATAATTATTTATTGTTATTTTGAATTGGTTATTGTGCTAATGGACAGTACCTACAATTAATAATTTTCCTTGACATCAATTTTATTATTATTGACATGTATCTCCTGACTTTTCTTTGAGAATAAATATTGTCTCTTTCATTTATCGAGATCTTTCTTGACACTTATAATTGACATAATGTTTTTTTATTGTATTGAATTGGTTGTTTTAGATTTTTATTAGCATTGGATAATGTAATGTAAATGTAAATATATTGAAAAAAAAAACCCACAATGTATTCTTGCATGCCAACAAGGTAGGCCGAAGAGGACTTCTAAATGTACTAAATACTATCGTAATACCTTTGGTCAGCAATAAATGATTTTGATTTTGATTTTTGATTTTGAACAGTTCAAGTCGCTCAGCAGTTCAAAGTAGTCCACAGTCGTTGCTTAGGTCGTAGGTATAACCCTCTTGAATCGCTTCGGTATGATGTGTTCACTTTCGCTTCCGAAAATTAACTGACTGCGCGTCGATATCCGGGCGCCTTTTATAGTTCTTAATTAGGATGGTAGAATGTTCCAGAATCATCTAGATATAAGGCACGTTAAGAACCTAAGTAGAGCGTTCGAGAAAGGTACCTACAACAGTAGTAGGTACAGACGCGCCAACTTTCAAGGTGAATAACCTAGTATTCAAGATTGCAGGTAAATACCTACAATCTTGCATTAAGAAGTAGGTATAGGTATTCGAGGTAGGTGCGGATTTGTGTTGGGGATTCTAGATTATTCTACACTAATCGGTAGAGTGCTTCGATACTAGAAATGCGATTTAATTTCCTGAAGATTCGATCAGTAGTTTTCGAGATATCGACGCTCGTTGTAACAATATATATAACATAATCATATTAAAATTTGTCTGAAATGTTAAATAACTGTGTACAATAATTACGAAATGAAACAACTCCATAATATTACTAATTGTATGTGTTCCCAACACAAATAAACTTTTATTTTCAATCGTTAAATTCAAACCTTCTAAATACAAATCTACAAAACTATATTTTTGCTCCGCCGTGGGCCGCGACACTCGCGGCCCGCGGCGGAGCAACCACTGAATAAGCAGCCCCGGGGTTGCCGCCGGGATGTACTTATAATTTCTCGCAGATCGGCGGAGTGACCCCCCCCCCCCTGGTTATGTGTGTATTACAAATGTTGATTATCGCTCGCTTAGTAATGTGCCCGGTAGATGGCAATAGGCTCGCCCCCTATTACATTGGGACCTAAACATAACTGGCGAATCGTGGGTGTGTAATACACCTCTGCCTAACCCTTCGGGGATACAGGCGTGAAGTTATGTTATGTTATGTTATGTGAAAGAATTTGCTGTAATTAATTATATTTACCAGTTGCTAAATTTAATTTTGTATTCGTTTTACGTACATTTTTAGGTAGATTTCGGTGAAATCGATCTACCTATTGGTTTCTTGACTACTGTCGAATTCAAAAAAAGTTCTTCATAGGAGGTCTAGTTAAGACCCCCTGAGTCCGAAATGACCACTGGTTAAAAAGTTTATATATATATATACATATGTATGTATGGTTCCACTTCCCAAAATTTGCGGCACTCTCACGGTCGCATTTTTGCCCCGATCGCTTTCAAACTGCGGTCAAAAATTGCTTGGGTGTAAACTTAGTTTAAGTTCGTGAACGGGTGGAATCCGGCCTAAGGGGACGGTAGGGCCTCACTTTTTGTGAAATGAGTTTTTCCTCAAAATTTCACGTTCAATGAAAGATATTCGAACCGTTCTAATTTTATCCCATAGTATATATGAATACCAACAACTTTTAATTATAAACCTGTAAGA
This sequence comes from Cybosia mesomella, assembly GCA_946251805.1. NCBI lineage: Eukaryota > Metazoa > Arthropoda > Insecta > Lepidoptera > Erebidae > Cybosia > Cybosia mesomella. The sequence goes on from OX276406.1 coordinate 12,632,715, forward strand.
TTAAAACTTTAACTAAAAGTGGAGGGGGGAAAAACCAAAATTTTTCGGGAAAAAAATCATAACTTCAAACCGGGGAACATTCTTGTCGTCGGAAACATTTTTAATCGATAGGCCATTTTTAAGTCTAAAATAAATGTTTGAAAAGTTTTTCGCTAAAAGTTACCGTTTTCGAGAAAAAAAATTAAACATGTTAATAAAATAATATTAATTGCTTCACGAAATCTACCTGTGCGTTCCCCCTGCGGGAACGGATTTTTTTTCTTAACTGAACTCAACTTTATCAGTATTATCTACAAATATATCCGGTTTAAGACAGTGTCGATGTTCAAGTACAAGGAATAAAAGACATTATTGCACAAAAAATATGAGCAAGATTAATTTCTACATTCTGAGATTGTGTATGCATACGCCATATTTAAAAAGAGTTGTACAATAGAGAAAAAAGCAGCCAAGTGCGAGTCGAACTCGCTCATTAAGGGTTCCGTAGCAGCAAGTAACATAATAATGTTTTTTTTTTAAATTTTTTAATTTGAGTCGATTGCATGAAAGGTAAATTGCGTTTTACGATTTATGACGTATTAAAAAAAACCACTTACTAGATCTCGTTCAAACCAATTTTCATTGGAAGTTTACATGGTAATGAATATCATATATTTTTTTTAGTTTTATTATTCTCTTATTTTAGAAGTTACAGGGAGGGGGGATACACATTTGACCACTTTGGAAGTGTCTATCGCGCAAACTATTCAGTTTAGAAAAAAATTATATTAGAAACCTCAATATCATTTTTGAAGACCTGTGCATAGATATGACACAAGTATGGGTTTGATGAAAAAAAAATTGTTGAGTTTCAGTTCTAAGTATGGGGAACCCCCAAAATTTATTGTCTTTTTTCTATTTTTGTGTGAAAACCTTAAAGCGGTTCACGGAATACATCTACTTACCAAGTTTCAACAGCCTAGTTCTTATAGTTTCGGAAAAAAGTGGCTGTGACATACGGACGGACAGACATGACGAATCTATAAGGGTTTCGTTTTTTGCCATTTGGCAACGGAACCCTAAAAATGTAACATAAAAACGCAAACATAAGACAAAGTACCTGTAAACTATTTAAAGAATTATTTACTTTTGGCGGAGGAATCTCACCCGAGGAATACTGCAAGGAAAATCTGTAGTTCCGTGCCAAAATGAAGTTATATTTCCACTCCATTGACGACGAATGATTCAGGGTATGGTAACTCTATGACAAAATTTGGCTATAATTACCAATCATTTTGATTGCGGAATGCAAAATCTGTGTAATTTAACTACATGTCGGTTACGCATCGTCAAATAAATTTAATAAGTCGCTACTGTTGCATCGGAGTGTGACCGCTTGTAAAATTATCAGCATAATTATTTATGATGTGTCATTTCCTACAGTTTAATGGGTTAGCGTCATAAACAAGCTATCACTTTTAACTAGCATCAATCTATATGTAAGGTAACAGTTTTCTGAATACATAAAAAAGTTATTGAATCCTGTGATTGATAGATCGAAGAAAATTAAGCTTTTTTAATGTAATACCCGCTAAGATGTGTTCACCATCTCAGTGACATCATCATTTCAATCATGGCACATACATTGCTGAACACAATTTATTCCAATGCGGTCCATTGTGGACCGGTAATAACAAACATCAATATATATTAATAAAAAGGTAGATGTCCTTTTAAAATTGTGATTCAATTTTCAGTTCAATAAGAACCTGTAATCAAAATATTAATTTATTAGCCAAATATTGGCAAAATAAATAGTCATTATACAGATCTTGCATGAATTATTACGTATTAAACTAAAGTAGTTTTTAAATAATGTCTTTGAAAGTGAAGTTTGAAATTTGAAAGGTTTAAATTCTATATACAAATCAGGAACCGTACTGTGACTACTAGTATCTACTATAAGCACATACTGCTGTATAATTAACGAAATAACTCTTAATTTGTTTTCTTAGCGACGGTTGACATATGTATTTATCTAATACCTTTAACCGAGCAATCCTGGTATATGTAATTTACTTTATTTATTTATTTATTTTATTACAACATGCAACTCTAATAACACTTACATTGAATATGTATACTAGAACACACTACCCAGTAAATTCACAATTTCACTACAATACACAATACGTATACATAATTATAATACCTATATATCTATAAATTCCGCTAATCCACTACACAGTTAATACACAATAAGCTGCCTTTGTGAATTCAATCAGATTACAATTAAATAGCATGTATGCATATGTACCTATATTTACATGTATATTCTGAATCTCGGAAACGGTTCGAACGGTTTTCATGAAATTTATTACAGGGGGTTTCGGGGGCGATAAATTGATCTAGCTAGGTTTCATTTTTAGAAAATATAAAAAATAACCCAGATACTACGTTTATTATATGTATCGATGAAGACGTTTGCAAGTGCGGAATATCTTCTGTGATATTTTTTTAAATTGGTTTCATCTGTTTCAATCATCATTGTCTCAGCATTGTGTCCCGATTGCATATCACCTGTCTCAGTATCTGTAATAAAATCTAATAACTTAATTATGACAAACTTTCCAATTTTTGATTGTGAAATAAAGAGAATACAATGAATTAGTCAGATGATACGAACAAGACTTGGTCTGATGATGGAACCGGAAGGAATGAACTTTATAATAAAACGACTTAAGTAATTGTACTGAGTTTTGGTTTGTTCAACTCAGCCTGACCACATGAATCTAACGTTTCAAATCGTTATGACAGAAATAGAAGTAGGTCAAAATTAACTTTCAAAATTTGGTTACATACTCGAACCTACTTATTAGTAAAGTTGATAAAAAAAACTTGAGCACATGTTCTCTTGGTACATAAACTATATAAAAAAATACAAAAAAAAATGTCTCTTTCATTTACATTACATAATTGAATAAAGATATCTTAAAATCAAAATAACTACAGTATAACTAAAGATTGAAACAACAAATATATACAATACCTGAACCTAAAACCTAAAACGCATCATGCAATTCCTGCGCATCACAAGCCTACAATAAAATGCAATAGGTATATCTACTACACGATATAGTATCTATTTTGTGCACATAATAATCATTATCATAGCGTTAATAACAAAATCGAAGTAGAACTACACTAATATAATATCATGGCTGGAAGTTTCGACATTAAAGAAAGAAGTTTAGGTCAAATTAAAACTTATGAAAATTATCAATTTGGCTATAATAAACGTGTAACCTGACCTAATTTTAGTATGTATTGTTGTTTCAGAACGTTCCACATGGTGAACGTGTAAAGCGCGACTCAGATTAGATGTTTCTCTCATTGTGGCATACACGAGAACACAAAAATTATAGCCGATCACCGACAGTCTATATCTGCGCGGGCGCCGCTGTATAACCCGTTTCACGCACCAGCAGTCACCAATCATTGGCTTCTATTAGCATAATATTCTGTTTTCCACGTATTTTCAACTATATGTTCTACTATACCTATAAATTATCTATCATATATTGTGTTTAACACTAAACTCTTTGTAATGTATTCATAAATTAGGTTTACGTACCTAATTTATGCTTTAGGGGATAAACTACAATAATAATGACCCCTAATTTGAAAAAAAATTACCTTTCGTTGTAATTCGTTTTTAAGATATATTTATTAGATGAATTATTTATACGGTATCTTTCAATTTGACTATACGTCAAATCGAAAGAAACCGTATAGATACTATATATATTATAAGATACTATAAGTTATTAAGGTAGGCTCATAAATGTAATTTTACAGTTGAAATGTTTACTGGTATCAAAAATGTTGCGAACATCAGAAGATGACGTTGCTACACGTAATATTCTCGTTGGGATTGTTGTGAATCGGCGGCCGCATCAAAGGAATTTCCTGCTCTTAATCAAGGAACAACTTTATATGCGCATGAGTTTCTGTTACGCTTTAATCTGAACATTTTGGAGATGTTCAATGTGCTACTCACGTGGCTCTTTATTGCATCAAGATCATAAATAGCTAATTCCAGTACTGACAAAGTTCCTGTGGGATGCACATGCAAAAGCTATAATACAAAACGCTCATAAATCATCAATGTAAATATGAACATTATAGACTAAATCGGTTTTGATGATTAATATGATGACAATAATATAGAAAATGCTTTAGAAATAACTCGATAATTAATTAATAATTATTATATTTCCTTTATTACATTTAAAATACATTTAAATTATATTTTAAATACATTCTAAATAAAAAAACACAAATATATAAAAAAATATTAATTATTAACCTGATAAGGAATGATTACCATACTTCTACAAAAATGCTTTCAATAAAAATTTATAAGAGATACACAAACTGGACTGCATATGTCGAAGAAGGTTTTTAAACGAGCAATTCTTGTATATATATATATATATACATAGAATCTGAATCTCGGAAATGGCTCCAACGATTTTCATGAAATTTTGTATACAAGGGGTCGATAAAGCGATCTAGCTAGGTTTTAATTTTAAAAAACGTTGAATAGAAAAACCAAGCGTAGTTAGTATTATACTGATTCGCTATAGTTGTAGGATCTTTTCTATGAATATTAGGCAAATGGATGAAAATAAAATTCATTGAGATACTGGAAAATAATACAATAATTATAATAACCCTTTATCCATAAATTACGGCCGACAGCTGTCGGCTCAAGTGTTTGAGTTGGGATCATATAGTATTTGCAACAATGTGTCAAAAAATATCTTCATTTTATACTACTAACGTAACAAACGGACCAGACCGCTTGATAAGAAGCGGTCACAATTAATAGTCTATAGGTATTTGCAACTCCCCGACATAACCGCACCCGCCGGCCAGCGGGTGCGGTTCGAAGGGATTCCAGCACGAAAAAAAAAAGAAAGGTATTTGCAACTCAGGGGTGTCACACGCGCGTGGCCAACCCTGTTATAACTCTCGAATTCTCTTTTTCAAGAATCCCATACTTTGGTCACAACAATGTGATGAATTCTTTGAGAAGACAACGAAAGGGACAAAAATAAAAAATTGATATTATCCTAAAATTGAAAATAAATTCTCTTAAATAGTGCTTGCTGGCTTCAGCAATTTTAGCTTTCATTACTTTAATTACATATGTCAGTAGGAACGAGTGATGCGATATCAAATATTTTATTTAAATCTGACAGCTTACTTCCTGTAGCATGCAACATAAACATTCTTACTATCTGACGTCAATATAATTCACGCTGAGGAAGAACTATATAGCTACGTCACAATTCTGAACCTATACGGTAAAGAGAGAGATAGCAGGTTTTTCAACTTATTTTTGTATTCCAGTCTGAAGAGGAAGGAATGCTATAAATAAGGGTGCTACGCCGACGTAAAATCTAGTGTAACAACACTCGCACTCGGTTTCGGTTCTTGTTACAACGCCAACCCCACACAGACACTATGGTGAGGATTTCGAGGATTTGAAGTTTTGAAGGATGTGAATGTGACAGTTAATTGTGAAAAGAAACAAAAGTGGTCAAATTCCTTTATAAAATAAATTTGGTTTCAATACATATTCTTTAAACAAATTTAGGAAATGTGATATTGATACAAGCATGATGATGTTTGACAAAACGATTATGATATTGTTCTTTGCCCATACAAGGTCCTTAATTACTGAGAATAACTCTGTCATGTATCTCATCTAAATTTTTAAACATTCTAAACATGATTTGTAGCCGTTTCCGAGATTCAGAGTCTATATATATATACAAGAATTGCTTGCAATGTTTACCTTAATTGGGTATTCTTTTATAGGACACTGATGATGATCAAAAGATGGCCATGCTCCGCAAGGCATTCCAAATGTTTGATACCACCAAGTCGGGTTACATCGATGTATTGAAAATCTCCACTATTCTCAACACCATGGGACAGCTCTTCGATGACTCTGAATTGCAAGCGCTTATCGATGAAAATGATCCAGAAAGTGAGTATCATACTTAATAGTTCAATTTACAGATTAATATTTGATAAGTAGCCAATCTTAAAAAGATGTCATCTGGCAAAAGGTTCTATCGTACGAAGCTTTTAATGTAGTGCTCAATTGGTATAGATCTGGCTTGCTTCTTATTACGTGAGACTGCAAAACATAGTACGTTTGAGCACCCGAGACGTGAGTATGTGTGTATATGCATATTACTCATTAACATGTCATTATGATAAGGTCAAATCAATTCATTAGATCCACTGCAGTCGGATACAGACCTCTCCTAATGTACTCTATAGCACCCAATCCTCAATCTACCGCATTCTATCTATCTGTTTTATATGACTATCTGGTTTCAATCTCATATTGTCCATAAATCGTATTAAAACTAGGCATAATAATAGATTTAGTTCGGAAGAAGTGAACTTTCAGGACGGACTTGAACCCGAAAGTGAGGCATAATTATCTGTTTTTTTTTTAATTGGATGGATTTTTCTAAACGTTCCTTGCATGATAACCTAAATATTTATATTTTTACCATTGAAACAGATTCAAGGATATTTTGTCAATAAACGTAATGGTAATATGAATATATCACATTCTATGATCATTATAGTTTTTCATAAAGTATATAAAACCCAGTTTCTCTGATATTAATTTTATGGCTGTTTAGAAAGCACCAATGTTGTATTTTATGAAAATAAACGTAAAATTAAAACAGACTAGTTACAAAACAGTATAGACTGTTATAAAACATTATTAAAATAACTAGAGTCAAACTAACAGCTTCTCGTTGATTATTAAAAAAAAAACATTTGAATATGCTAACAAGAATTCACACGTACCGAGGCTATGACACCTTTTCGAATATATACTCGAATATTTTTACACGTCGCGGGAACTAATGAGGTTATTTCCGTACGGTTTCTCCTCGAGCTTTTCGTTCCATTGAAAGACGCATATCTCAGTTTCTGAAGTTTATTTATCTATTAGAGCGACAATGAAAATGATTTATTAACAAGTAGTTTATTGAAATTTCAAGATTCACTTTATTTATTATGTTTATTTCATTTTAGCCTCTGGTAAAATCAACTTCGACGGATTTTGCAATATTGCTTCCCACTTTTTAGAGGAGGAAGATGCTGAGGCTATGCAACAGGAACTGAAAGAAGCTTTCAGGTAAGGTGTACTTTGGAAAAAAGCACACAATCTCAATTGCGATAGTTGCAGTTGGTATATTTTAAACTTTATGTATTGCAGATTGTACGATCGTGAAGGTAATGGCTACATTACCACATCTACCCTTAAAGAGATCCTGGGTGCTCTAGATGACAAGCTCAGCTCGAGTGACTTAGACGGTATCATCGCTGAGATCGATACTGATGGTTCCGGAACCGTTGATTTTGATGGTAAATATCTGTTAGCAGTTTTGCTTTTATATGTTCTTGATAGCTTAAATATACTGAATATCGTTACAGTATTCATGGAATATTAGGCTGGAGGTCTGTCTACATTTTGTCAAGTCGCCAAGACCGGCCTTCGCAGTTAACACGCAGTTACCTGATGTCATTTTGCGGACAGAATTGTCAGTAACGTGAATGTAATAATTTGAAAACGAATCATTCCACGCAGATCATTTTAGCAATATATTTCAAAATTACCAAAACATTCGTTCGACTAAAACAATTCTTATCTAAACCGACTAAAAGGCCTACGCCACACAAGCTGCTTTTTAAGATAAACTGCAACATCAATTTCGCTAACACAAGTATAGAACTGTAATTGTTAAGTATTAAGTGTAAAAACGTAAATTTTAATGATAGGCACTTGTTTCAATATAGGCAACTTACAATATTAACTCATTGGACTTAGATTCAGCAGGGTTACCATGAAACGTACATCCGCAATTTCGGACTGAAATTTCGGGCAATCGGTACCATGAAACGCACGTATCCCGCAATCGGGCCCGAAGACGGCACATGACAGTTCATTCGGTCTAAACCTTACCACGAAACAACCTGAAATCGCAAAATTCGGAATTTTGATAGTCCGCTAAAAAAAACACTATACGACTTATTTAAAAAGTCGAAGTGTTATCACAATCCAATACAAAGGACTGTTTTTTTTAATTTGACGGCCTCTGTAGCGTAGTGGTAGTGCATTCGACTGCTACGACAAGGCGCGCGGGATCGATTCCCGCTCAGTGCTGAATATGTCTATTTGCATAGGTCTGGGTGTTTCTATGTATAATATTTACATATTTATAAAAAAACATGTATATCCGCATTCTGGAATATGGGTTCCAGAATGCAGATGCTAGATGCTAACACAAGCTAGTTAACCTATGCTTATTTTGGCTCTAGAAAGCGCTGTGTAGACTATCGTAGAATATTTATATTAATATGTTGGTATTTAATAGTTCATTTTTAATAGAAATATATTGTAAACGCAACCATCGTTGATATGTTTGATTCAGTCTTGAACATACTTTAAGGTCCCGACCGAAATAACGAAATTCGAAGTTTCTTCATGGTCCCTAAATGACACTCCTTTCGGTCGTGTTTCGTGAGGGCCGCAATTGCTAATGTACATTTCGTAGTATGCTTTTTGATTGGGTTATTGTTGTTGTGTTAGTACTTTTTATTGAATTTAATTCATGCATTTTTGCAGTTTTTATTCTGATTTATCTGGGGATACAGCGGTGCCCCCGCCATGACGAGACATTATTATAATTCGATTATTTTTTATGTATTTTCAATATAAATTTAACTGGTTGGAAATATTAATATCACCAATAATATACTCGTATTTATTACCTCAGTCGACATTAATTGATAGTTTCATAACAAGTGTGTAGCAGTTAACACTATTTAAAGAGTTTCTTTCATTTTAATTTATTCATTGTTTTCTTTTTATTACAGAATTCATGGAGATGATGACAGGAGATTAAGCCAATCGTGAATAAAAAATATATTGAAAGTATTATTATATTTAGATGCTACGTTATATTTTCATTAAGATAAGACTTTGACACTAGTACAAAACCAATTGCGGTGTTAGCCTGTTTATTTTATTTATTAAATATAAATTACACAATGATTTACTCTATCTTATAGATAGGTACTCTATAATATAAGAATTAGCTTACAAAGGTAGGCCAGGAATCTTTAAGTTCGTTCTAGAGAATTATTTCCGGAATAATTCGCATATAACGAATCTGTAACAATTATATACTAATATTTATAACGTATGACAGTTTTTTATAAAATTATTCTAAAATAATGTCATAATTTTATAAAGTCAATATTATATAACAACACAATTTTTACTTTGGTTTTAATTGGCTGTCCTTCACCTCATTATGTCTGTGGAAACTTACAGATAGTTTTGGAACTACTCAGAAGTGAGCATACTATGGCTTTGTTGATCAAAGGCACAAAAATAGCGCAGTAGAATCGTATCTAGTGATTTATTATGATTTATGCGTCCACGCCGCCTACGTGATATAAACATAATATGCAAAGATACCTCCCCTATAATGTATATTTCTAAGTAATATGGTACATGCGTTTGAAGCGAAAGAATTGCTCGCAAAATTGTCACATTGCATTTTGTCTCCTGTAAGTATGGTACAGCTGAGTATACAATCACAAAACATATTTAACAGCTGGTTAGGTAGTAATGAACAAATATTATTATCGTAAATATTCATCTAATTTTGGTGAAGAGATATTCAGTGTCATATAGTTATATATGTTAGTAAATTTTGAGACGCAGCGTACTGCGTCTTAAAATTTACTAACATATTGACGTATATACCAACATTGGCTTTGCATCATATTCAGAACATCTATTATTTTATTAGCTGAGAAAAAAATATTATTTTATTATATAAAACAACATCTTTTAATTATGAATGAATCAATAATCTATATATATACAACAAAGTTATGTTAGTGATGACTGTTTATACCTAACACTGAGATGGTATTATTTATATCGATACGATTTGAGAAACGACGCTGAGAATTTAAACTCACATCTGTTAACAATACTTAAAATACCATCGATACAACATAAAAAATTATTCGCCTTCACGACTTGTTTTAAATATATATTAACATATTAATAAAGAAATATTTACATGTGTTAATTATTGCAAAATGAACTCTATGGACGACAGCATTATCTCATTAGTTAATGTGATATAAAATAATTTATAAATGGATTTAAGGATTGAATAAGATGTATTTAGATTTCTTTGTCAAGCTTTGAAATGAGACTGTTGGTTAATAATAATTTTAAATTTCGCTCGCGGCCGTTTACAATAAGTTTACCAAATTCTGCTGGATTGAAATCGTTAAGCTTTGGCTATGAAAAAGGATTGTGTGTGATACTGCATGGGGCATGGAATGTTAGTAATTTGAGATTAAGAACGGTGCGTATATAATTAAAATATGATAATTAAGTAGATGGCAATAGGCTCGCCCCCTATTACATTGGGACTTTAACATAACTGGCGAATCGTGGGTGTGTAATACTCATCTGCCTACCCCTTCGGGGATACAGGCGTGAAGTTATGTTATGTTTGAACTAGATAAGATGTTTGTTTAGAATAATATTGGCGTTTTATTTTAAGTACAAAAAGGGTCTAATCGCATCTTACTTCGCGAGGTATAAAAACTAATTTCAAACCGGGACAGTGGAAGTTACTATTGGTATCTGTTGATGTGCGCACGTTCTGTTGATGCGATTAGTAATTATCGTTGGCTATGTTATGCTAATATTATTGGTGATTCTTTAACGAGTTGTGCGTGAAATCAGTAATAAGTTGTAACAAAGCTTTGAATTGAATATTCAAATATTCCTATATTTTTATAACCTAACCTCCATGATCGGGGCCTGAGGACGGCAGTTGGCCGACTCGCCGTCCTTACAGAAGCAGGCCGTGGCGGAGGCGTGTCGTGTGTGCCCTACACACGCCTGCCAACCCACCGAAGCGGGATAAAACCCGACCCCACCAGGTGAGGCAGCGGTGGCGGCCAAATTCCGCCGGCAACCCTGGGGTTATCCTTTCGAGGGCTTACCCGGGGTGCCCGGCAACGGACACTTGGGAGGACACCGTGCGGTTTTAGTCGAGACACAACATAACCACCCCCGCTGGCCAGCGGGGGGGTATCCGAAGGAATTTCCGCACGTAAAAAAAAACCTATCTCAATACAACCCAAATTTCCTAGAGTCGTGGCATCCAAGAACTTGTAGGTATCACATGCCTTAATTTCTGGAATTGAGTCTGATTTCGGAAGCGATTCGAACACCTATTTCCTATAATCTAGGATCCGTAGAATAGTTTTAGGGGTTTTTGAAAGCTATTTGATTCCTTATCCTCAGTTTAGTTCGCATAGTTATCCCCTTTCAAACAATTCGCATACACACACATACACATGAAATCATACATACCTACTAAGTCTGTGGTAAGGGACTTGTAGACGAAAGGTAAACACTAGGGCCAATTTAGTGTAGAATTATTCAGGTCAACCCGTCGAGGCGGATTTGTAGGTAATATCATACTAAATACGTTTATGTTTACAAAATAATTATCATAAATAACCTAATCAATCTAACGGCAAATCCATTGTGTTTTAATTCAAGTAAACGCAAATTTTATTGTAAAGTTGTGAATAAATCAGTTATTCAATAATTGAATAAAATTATAAATAGTTATATCGAAGATAGTTCCAGAACATTGTCTAAATAAACCGTCTAAATAATTTGTTATTTAACTTGAAATATATGACTAAATAATATAATTGAAAGTGTTGGGTAAATTGCTACTATTATATAGTATATTGTTTTGGATAGCAAAAATAGAGCTGTTGTTTGAATTTATATAAAATACGTTCGGGTGTGATTTGAAAGAATGCGTGTAATATCATTACCGCCAGAACATTTTACCTGAGCACTCTAATCAAATAATTAAGTGCAATATAATACCACTGAATACGTCATTCGAGAATCAGAATAAATATAAATGATTATACTGTTATCAGTTATAGAACATTAATATAAGTAAGCAGAAGTTGACGAGTAATACATTAGAGTAAATTATCAAAGTGGCTGATTGCAATATATCGAGTAACACATGAAAACAGTGTTAGCAATACAAAGAGATTGACGTTTGTGATCTCAATTGATATTCGACTAATAAAGTGCAAAAGAATACAAGGTTCCTTCAGAGACACCTGAAATATATGCATAGTTTTCTAACAAAAGGGTGCCTTTTAGTCGAATACAATAATAAATATATGTGTTACAATTAGCTCACTTAATAGATAATTTAAATACACTTTTAGGTCCTGGAACCAGTTGAGTTTTCAGCTTGAGCAAGTTATCAGTGTGTAACAACTCCTCAACTGTAAAGAAAACTCTCAATCCCAAATAGTTCTCTCCAAAAACTGTAATTCAGCTCATTCAACCAATTAAATACAGGGGAACTAAATGAACAAGTGTGTAGACGCTCGGTCTCGTTGTCCTCGCGAGAACGAACGAGATCCCTTGACTCGAGCTCAAAAAACCGAGAAGTGATCAAAACTGACCGAGACGAGAACGAACGAGCGAGACAAGACGAGAGCACCATGTACTACTCGCTCTCGGCTTGTTCCGGGGCGTCTCGTCGAGTGTGTACAGCAGCCAAGAAAGATTTCCAAAAGAAAACTCGAATTGTGATGTAAACAAAAATACAGAGAGCCAATGCCAACAATTTGACATTTGCTTCGACAACTTCACAACCAACGTCATAGACAAGAATTACTTAATACACAATTGTTTCACAGACAATTTTTGTAAATAACAATTTGTTTATTTCATGTTTTACTTGGCTTAAAAAATATAATATAAATATCTATGTATATACAAGCAGAACCTGACTGACTGATCAATCAACGTACAGCTGAAATACTCTGGATATAGAACCATTAAATTTTTCACAGATATTTCTTAGGTGATTTAAGCGTGCACTAAGAAAGTATTTTTGAAAATTCAACCCCCATGGGAGGGAAATGAGTTGCACATTTTGTATGGAGCAACGTGTTTTCTTTGCCTGATCAACTTCAAACTTGAGATTTAGATTCTCAAAAAGATTTATAAGATACACACGTGTTTGATCGTGTTTTAATGTTAGGGTTCCGTAGCCAAATGGCAAAAAAACGGGACCCTTATAGATTCATCATGTCTGTCTGTCTGTCCATCCGTATGTCATAGCCACTTTTTTCCGAAACTATAAAAACTATGCTGTTGAAACCATTAGAGTAAAGTGGTAAAATGTGTCCCCCCCCCCCCTGTAAGTTCCAAAATAAGAGAATGATAAAACTAAAAAAAAATTATGATGCACAATTTGTTTTTTAATACATCTTAAATCGTAAACCGCATTTTACCTTTCATTCAATCAACTCAAATATAAAAAAATTAAAAAAGCATTATTATGTTACTTGCTGCTACGGAACCCTTCATGGGCGAGTCTGACTCGCACTTGGCCGATTTTTTCATATTTTTTTACTTTGACAGATTGTATTTTTTATTAATAATATTTTTAATGTAATATAAATTGTCATGTTTGTGCACGATAACGCAATAAATATTGTATGTTACCACATAAATGATAGTACTTTTATACTGGTAATTAAAGCAATTCGTGCAAAATTATTCCCTAACCATTCCAAAATATCAAAAATGCACAACGTTAATATTCAAGTTTTCACTTCTGCCGGCACTCCCGGAGTGCAACCCGTCGTTTTTTTTTTCAATGGCTGGTCGTTAGCGTTTCAAACCTTGGTCTGTTTAAAAGTATTTCTATATACGATCACGATATTAAGGTCGGCAGCACGAGTGTGACGCCCCTGGTGTTGCACACGTCCATAGGCCGTGGTAACCGCTTCCCATCAGGTGGGCCGTGAGCTTGTCTGCCACCTGAGGGGTTAAAAAAAAACGAATCTAACTTCTGGCGCTACTTTACACGATTCTTGTTAAGACCTCTCACTCTTACCCTTAACTGAAGAATTTAGTTACATGCTAATACCAAGAAGCTTATAACTCGTGTTTTGTTATGTTTATGGGGATTTTTCACCTATGAAAAAAGGGCCATAAAATGAACAAACTATCTTAAATTCGCAGTTATAGCTTCGGTAATTTAACTCCACGGGTCAATCACCATCCCCGGTATTGGGAGACCACGCCCCCTTGCTTAGCCCGCAGAGACAAGCAGGAACTGCGTGTCACGCAGATGAATATATTGCGGTGGATGTGTGGAGTGCCGTAAGGACCGCTTGAGGAACTCTCGCATACGCGACAGCCTTCTTTTTCGTGACATCTCGGACAAAATGCAGGACAGTCACCTTCGCTGATGCGGCTATAAGTGGGTAACAAATGTCTGGCTATGCTACTTCCGCCGGGCCCAGGTAAGAGGTTTAGACCCTAGAACTGCTGGCTTGACGTCATAGAAGATGACATGTGTGCCAATGGTCTCACTAGCATGGATGCCGAAGACCGTGCGAAGTGGAGAAGAGAAAGTCGGAAAGCGGACCCCGGACTCCGACACCCTTGGATGCGACCGCGACTAACGTTAGGATGATGATAGTGAGGGTATTTCCCGTCGATCTAGAATCATGAAATTTGGCATGAAGCAAAGTCATATAGCACAAATACAGGGGAAAATTTTAAAATAGTAAATTGAAATCCCATAAAAAGAAAAAAAAATGCGATTGGAAACTTATTTCATAAAATCAACTTTAACTTATTGTGGTTTACTTTGTGGCACCGAATCTTCTGCCTTCCGCATGTAGTCTACTTCAGCTACCCTTATCAGGTCATCGTTTCATCTGACTGACTGGCTTCCGTTTGCGGAGCCATCGGTCCTTCAGCAGAAGTGGTTCAATTTGCTTAGTGGTAACTTTAATTCTTTGTCAGATGACCTCATTTTAAATTTTATCAATCAAAGAGCTGCAAACGAAATCGCTACATAGCCAGCTGAGCACCTTGGTCGTGGGGGTTGAATAGCGCTACCTTTAAATTGACGCTGATGGTAGAAACTTATTTGCAGTTCGCCACCTATGTCGGATGTTTCAATACACCAGATTTCCAATGGCAACGGATTTTTTTTAAAGCAATTCAGATCTGAAAGGAGCCCTCATTACGCGAGTCCCACTCGCACTTGACCGGTGTTGTCTCTTTTATAAGGTTTTCTTTAGCTTCACCTATCCCAAAGTTTGTCATCAAATCTTGCAAATTGAATTTGATCCACTTCTCGGTTACCGGTTGAGCTGAAATTTTGCGTACATGTGTAAATCGCGTGACAATGCCATATTATGATGACAAGGTGTTGGTCTGATGATGGAGCTGGGAGGAGGGAGGTGGCCATAACCTCATCGAATTTGGGCCCGTTTGAATCGTCTTAAGGATTAGTTTGTCTTTCAATGTAATAAAGGTCTGATGATGGAGCTCGAAGGTGATCATAGGAACTTTGTAATGAAACGACGCAACCCCATCGAGTTTATTTTTATTAAAAAGAACAAAATAAAAGCTTATTTCTAAAAAGCTTTTCATTTAATTGCACTTGTTAATTATAACTTTAATTTAAGATAGCACAGCACAATCTGTGGGCCTACCGCCCAAATGTCGTCGATATCACAGCCGTCGAAATGTTGCGTTGGTCAAGGTCGACGGCCATTTTGTACCGCCCCATTGATAATCGATGCCGGCGCGGCGTAAGAATGAATGAAACGCTGTTTTTGACAGTTAAATAGCTGCCGCCCAAAAAAATTCAAATCGACGGCGTCACTTTGAAGTGTCATTTCATTACGGCACCTCATGAGCTGTCGTTTTGAATATTATTTTCTTTTCCGACGGTTGATTACGATGCCGATTGCACCTAACACTGGGCTACTATGGCTTTTATGGGTGCGACTGCCGACGAGTGGGTTCTGCCGTCCTATTGCACCTAACACTGGGCTACTATGGCTTTTATGGGGGCGACTGGGTTCTGCCCTCCTATTGCACCTAACACTGGGCTACTATGGCTTTTATGGGGGCGACTGGGTTCTGCCTTCCTATTGTACCTAACACTGGGCTACTATGGCTTTTATGGGGGCGACTGCCGACGAGTGGGTTCTGCCCTCCTATTGTACCTAACACTGGGCTACTATGACTTTTATGGGGGCGACTGGGTTCTGCCCTCCTATTGCACCTAACACTGGGCTACTATGGCTTTTATGGGGGCGACTGCCGACGAGTGGGTTCTGCCCTCCTATTGTACCTAACACTGGGCTACTATGGCTTTTATGGGGGCGACTGGGTTCTGCCCTCCAATTGCACCTAACACTGGGCTACTATGGCTTTTATGGGGGCGACTGGGTTCTGCCCTCCTATTGTACCTAACACTGGGCTACTATGGCTTTTATGGGGGCGACTGCCGACGAGTGGGTTCTGCCCTCCTATTGTAATGCAATAGGAGGGCAGAACCTAGTCGCCCCCATAAAAGCCATAGTAGCCCAGTGTTAGGTACAATAGGATGGCAGAACCCACTCGTCGGCAGTCGCCCCCATAAAAGCCATAGTAGCCCGGTATTAGATGCAAACGGCATCGTAATCAACCGTCGGAAAAGAAAATAATATTCAAAACGACAGCTCATGAGGTGCCGTAATGAAATGACACTAAAAAGCGACGCCGTCGATTTGAATTTTTTTAGGCGGCAGCTATTAACTGTCAAAAACAGCGTTTCATTCATTCTTACGCCGCGCCGGCATCGATTATCAATGGGGCGGTACAAAATGGCCGTCGACCTTGACCAACGCAACATTTCGACGGCTGTGATATCGACGACACTTGCGCGGTAGGCCCACAGATTTATTTATACGCGCTACCTGCATTGTAAAACAATATTATGCAAACATGTTTCCCCTACGACGTATATTTCCAAGTATTATGTTCATTGGGTTTAAAAGTGAAGAATTGCCCCCAAACCAAAATTAGTCATGTTCCAAGACTCTCAATTGAAAAATTGTCCAATTGCATTTTGCTTCCTGTGAGTATGGTACAGCTGAGTACACAATCACAAAACCACAACAATAGTTCAAGTAGCGATGAATTAAAATATTTTTTTTTTAAATATTATTCGTGCAGAAATATTCATTATTAAATATTGGCTGCGTCTTAACATTTTTCAACACACATTGACTTAACATGATAATCGGAACTTAATATTATATTATATTAATACTATAAAAAGTATCAATTGCAATCCTGTACAATATTATGCCGAATACATTTTTAACTTATTATTTTTATACGTGGAAATTCAAAATACGCAATGCATATTTTATTGTGTTCCTTTTTTTTGGTGGGATGTTTTTTTTTTATTAAAAAAATCGACTATAAAAGTCCACGTCGCTCGTACCGCTAGGGCGACAATTATTACTTCGTCTCCTCAGATATCTGTTAAAAACCGGGTTATCCCCTTAGCGAACTGGTTCAGACTAGTTTATTCCCCGAACAGTCCTCGGTGCTGTCCCCACTCGCCTTGTTAGTGACATGTCACGCACACATAGCTGTGCGTGTAGTTGTGTTCCCGAGTGACAACTTAGTTCGAAGTTTTCATTCTGTACACTTTATCTATTCAAGTGCAAATATCCATCTTGATTTTTACTTAGTCAATCATCAATAAAAATAAACCATTTAATGACTATCTCAATCATCACTAATCCAACTTCAAAAAAACGGAGATTTCGCTTCCTATTAATTTTTCTGTTAAAAAGATAGTTTGTTAATAATATCAAAGTGACAGTATTACCATTAAAAAACAATATAATATTGGGGTTTCAAGATCACTCCTTGCCATGTATGTTTTAAAGATTATTTCATGTAAATGTTAACCACGACTACGTTTTAGGTGATACATAGGTACGTGAATTCCAATTTTGGATCTTTGGATTATCTCTCGATTTAGACAAGCGAATTGACCACGTAGATCATACGATTTGACTACGTTGGACTATTTTACACGCTGAATTTATAGTCATTTTGGAACGAAATATTGTGGGCACAGTTTCGATAACAGTACCGCCTGGAACTATTTATTTGAAAAATAAAATAATTTCTTTTTATTAAAACGCCTAAATTGAAGTCGTTTGCACAGATCAAATGAGAACTTGTGGTAACTCTTTTCAATTTCACGTAATACGCTTACTAAGTTTTATTACCATCGTTTTCATTCTACATTTCCGCATTCGGTAAACAACCCGGCGCTCATTCCAGTCACAGGCTCTCATCTTCGTCAACCGCTGCGGCGCCAGTCACGACTCAAACCGCTGCTCGGCGGCGCCCTCTGCAGTAGCACACCCAATAAAATCTTTTACATTTTATACAATTTACCTGTGCTTTTTAAATTTAATTAAGAACCAAACGCTTAAAAATCATCCGTCATTTTATATCTTCTGAACGTTTCGCTTATGACTCAGGTACATACCTAATTACTTATTTAATTACGATGAATATAGAGGCCGGAAGGGTGATAAACTCTTAATGTAACAACCAAAAATTTATGTAACAATGTTTAGAGGGCAAAACTGCAAAATAAATGGTGGTCATGACTGTACACTGAAAATTGCGTTTATTAAAGCGACCCTCAGGATCTCAATTGGATAAGGCGAAATATAGTTATGAGCTCTTGTGTGGATATAAGCCATATCTAAGAATTTAACAGTACTAGTTGCTTGCAGTACTGGCTTGGTGATGTTTGGAATAACCATACTAACATGGATAGTTTGTTTAGAAATCGCCGTATCAACTCCAAGTGATGAATTCCATAGTGTCATCGATGAATCAGGTAGGTCTAAGTGATTACTTGATTTGTAATTCCGGCAGATATGAGAAATTGCACTTGGATTTTAGTAGGTCAAAAATAAACTTACGGGTAGGAATAACACATATCTGATAATATTATATTATACTACTTAGCTGTTGAACACGGCTCCACCCGTGTAAAATTCTGATCGTTCGATCGTTTTTAAAAATAGTATCGTCCTATTTTCAGGCATTCTGAATATACTCACAAAATTGAATAAAAATGTAAGAGATATATTGAAACCTAAAAGAAGACGCGACATAGACCCTAACTCCTTCTTGAGAAGTGCACGCGTGATATGAGCATGCAGCCTCCTCTGGCAATTCCTTAGTATTGTAAAGATAGAGTTTTTTTTCTCTCTACCCTGAAGAGCCACAGTTGTAGGTCAAACCTATATCTTACCAAACCAACTCCAACGCACTAGTAATATATATCTTTTCAGAACTTACAATTAATAATGAGCACCGACTTATGGGCATCGTTCCAGGGAAGATTGGAAGCTCATCACAAAAAACAGAAAGGCTGAAAATAATAAAAACACTTCAGGTAATTTTAATATGAAGTAGTTTAAATTCTCAAAAAAGTCTTTATTAACAGTGGACTAGAATAGGTTGATGGTGATGATGATGATGATGAATAATTGTTAGAACTCTTTGTTTTTAATTCAATCCAAACTGAACGTTTAAACAAAATTTCAGCTCAATCTCATGCCAACAAATAGTCGAAAAATGGTTAGCAAATTTTGACGGGAAACTTACTTACATGCGATCAATGAAAGTTAAATAAAAGCTTGTAATAATATAGTCATAACAGGTACATTTTTGTTACGTGTGGAAATCCTTACGGGCTTCACCCCATCGGTGCCACCGATGGGATGGGCGTATCGGAATCGGATAAACTAAAACCACACGGTGTCCTCCCCAAGTGTCCATTGCCGGGTACCCCGGGTAAGCCCTCGAAAGGATTGTGTAGGACATACACGACACGCCTCCATCTTGGCCTGCTTCTGTAAGGACAGCGAGTCGGCCAACTGCCGTCCTCAGGCCCCGAACATGGAGGTCGGTAGTCCCGGGCGTAGACAAGTCCTCGCCGCAGATTGCGGAACTCAGGGGGCAGGTTTCTTTCCCGCTCCAAGTCCCTTCAGTTTAGGGACCAGAGTTCGGAAATGTGGTCAGTTTTTGCCTCCGCCACGCATTTATCATAATAGGTACTTGCGTACTTTTGAGCCTTTTCAAACCCATTATTTTTTTGCCATGAGTTTACTATGAAAATTCACATACGTAAAACAATCTTAAACAAAATATTATTGAAGCAGCTCTAGAAGGCGTTGTTTCATAATCATTTGTATAAAGGCTTAATTAAATGGGGTAAATTCACGTATTAATATAGTCAATAGTAACTAATCCTCATACAATCTTTACATGCAATAAACAAAGCACCAATAGCTGACAGAATCTTAGTGCTTACAGTAAAATTCAGTTAATTGGTCATAAATATTAAACAGTCCTATTAATAAATTCAGTTAGCCTATTGTAGTCCACTGCTTAACACTCTGCTACAGCACACATCCAATCCACTGCCTTCCGCATAAAATCAGTGAATCACATTGCCAATAGATGCTATACATTTTTAACTATCTAGTATATTTATTCTGTTCAGGTGATTTAAATATAGGGCATAGATCAATTATTTTAGAACCTAACGACTCTGTTTACAGGTTTAAAATAATTTGTTTAACTATTGTGTATTTATTTCAGAATAATGGAGACTACAGATTCTTTATGAATTACACAAAAAAAGGTGTCACTTTAGTTGGACGAACATTCAACATATACAACGACGACATGAGAGAAGCAGCTCTTTACTTATTTGGATTTATAAGACACATAGGTTTTGCAGGCTATGATGCCAAAGAACTGTTTGATTTTGAAAATATAAATCCAGATTTGGTTAGGTACGCGTTTGATCTCAATAAGCTGTATGGAGAACATCCAGGCAAAAATGAAATTATACCACTATTTATAAGTAAACCAAATTTTTTTGTGAACGGAGAAACTATTTTCAAGGCAATAAAGATCAGTAATCTAATAAACTATAATGTTAATACAGAAGAAGCACATGTTAACCAGTATTTCAAAATCGGGGACAATGTTATCATTAATACCAATTACTCTGGTTGGAATTTACATTATAATGGAGGTGAAGAAGAATTAAATTATTTTAGAGAAGACATATCTTTGAATAGTTATTACTATGGGGTACATTTGATGCATCCATATTGGTTATCTAATGAAAACTTAGACGAAATTCATCCAAGACACAATGAACATTATTATTATACTCATCAACAGCTATTAGCACGGTTTCTTCTTGAAAAGGAATATATTAAACAAGGCAATATGTCACGTAATGATACTGATTGTAAAGATTTCAATCCATGTTTAGTTCATGATAATGGATTACCATTTCCACATAGATCAAATGTCGGAAGACATAATGATGAGGCTAGAGCAACAGTAAAATCAATAGATATTGCCATTAGAGAATGTATGGCAAGAGGACTTATAATTATGGTAAGATACCTAAATGGCGAGACAAATTGTACATACTTAAAACCTTATCCTACTAATGGTATTCTATCTTATTATCCTAATATTATTGTAAATGTATGTATTATAAATGTATTATTGTATTGTAAATGTAAAAGTTTGTGAAGGTGTTTGGATGTTTGAGTGTTCTTTACTCAATTACAGTCTAACGGCTGAACGGATCTGGTTGAAATTTGGTACAGGGATAGATAGGGTCCCATGGGTAACGGGAACGGGGCAGAATTCGAACTATGTGTTGGCCGTAACGCCGCCCGCGGTACATTCCACGCGGTACATGAGGCGCAAATAGTCGTTAAGTTCCCTGAAATTTCGCAATTTTGAGCGCAATTTTTGTTCATTTTTCTTTCTGAAAAAACCTTTTATAAAATGTTAGGAAACTTAAAATAATAGAGGATTTAAATCGCTAAAGTCGTTCTCAAGTTATGGGGTGGCCAATGGAAACAGAGTTTCATTTTTATGTAATAAAAAAATATTATTAAATATTCTACGACATTCTACACAGCGCTTTCCAGACCCAAAGTAAGCATAGTTTTTAACTAGCTTCAGTGCCGTCTTACCAGAAGGAGCGGTTCTTATTCATCCGCACTCCTAATGCTACGTGCATTTCGCTCTATCCTTAAATTCCCTTCACACAAAACTAAGTTCTACTCAAACATCTTCTCTGTGCATGCGGTTAGAATGTTGAACTCACTTCACTCACATACACGTACATCAGATCCAGCAACTCAATATTTTTATATTATTTATATTTTTTACAGGGCAACTCAACAACTATAAATATGACTGAAGATAATTATATAGATTTGTTAGTCAAATTAATACGCGCTAATTATGAATCAACAACTACCTCTAAAATTGTGAGATCTTTATTTGGGTATGGTGGAGACGGCAACTCGTATGATGAGTAAGTAACTCGTGTTATGAATTTATTGTTGTATAAATAGGAATAGAATGGATACAATTTAGTAAAAAAAGCAGACTACTGGCTACGAGGTGGCAGCTTCGAATGGAACCAAGATCATCATCATCATCATCATCATCAACCTATTCTAGTCCACTGCTGGACATAGGTCTCCCCTAATGAGCGCCATAGCGCCCTGTCTTCAGCTTTCCGCATCCAGCATCTGCCCGCTAGTCGCTAGGAAAATGATGATGAGGGTTATATCAATAACTCGTTTATTGAATGAGATAAAATTACTTTAGATTTCTTAAACATAAAACTTTAGCACATATTTGAGAAGATTAGCAACCCCGCCAAAGAAAGTATACCTTTTTTTCGTGCGGAAATCCCTTCGAATACCCCCCGAGCCACGCGCCGGCCAGCGGGGGCGGTTTTGTTGGGCTTGAACCGACAAAATCCGCCCGCCGCCGTCTCGAGTCTTAAGAGGCCGGGGTGTAAGGTTGCCCATAGAGCATATCCCTCGCACCCCGACTGACCCTGAGCCATCTCCGTCCCGGCCTGCTTCTGCTGTGGTGACAGGCGGCCTTATCTGCCACTCCCAGGCCAGCGCTCATGGAGGACGGAGGTCATAAACCGACCTCCGGCGCCTGAGCGCCTGCGACGCGCGGCGAGCATGTTGCGGTCTCGGCGGACCGGGAGAATTCTAAATCTCTCTCGGGCACGCTCCGCCATCTCCTTCGCGATCATTACATGCTCGCAGAAGAAGGCTACATTTTTTAGAAACCATAATCATCATTCAGTTGTTGAACACCACAAAACACAGACGTTTTGCAAAATGTGTGTATTCTGTTTTTAGATGATAGTAATGCTAATTCTTTAAATTACTTTGCAGATATAATCCCGCCCCTTCACTATTACACTTTCCTGAAACATCGTTGAGAGACCCGAGCTACTGGTATTTGATGGAATTTATCCTAAATTATTTTACTGAATACAAACGAAAAATAGAACCGTATAATCTAGCAGACTATGAAACTGAAAACCTTACTATTGTGGATGCTATTGTTCCTAAAATAACGACATATTTTGACTACTATCAGTTTAATATAAATACAGCTATAGCTAATAATATAAAGTTACCTATAACAGTAGCTGCCCGACAAAAAAGACTCAAACACTCACAATTTACTTTAACTTTTACTGTGGAATCTAAGGTTAGAGAAAATGTAATAGTAAGGTTGTTTTTGGGACCACCATGTGATAACTGTTGGATAGTATACTCACAATTTTATGAATTAGATATCTTTGAATTCTACCTACAAAAAGGAGTTAACTTTATAAATTGGTCACCAGATACCTCAACAAGGTTGTCAAATGACGAGTACTACAATTTGGCAGCA
Organism: Cybosia mesomella; assembly: GCA_946251805.1. NCBI lineage: Eukaryota > Metazoa > Arthropoda > Insecta > Lepidoptera > Erebidae > Cybosia > Cybosia mesomella. The sequence continues at coordinate 12,656,557 of OX276406.1, forward strand.
TCTTCCTCACAAGAAAATAAAACTAATAAGTATAATATGTTCAAGTTTCCGGAGAATTTGTTAATACCTAGAGGTTTGGAAAAAGGATTAAACCTTACATTATTTATAATAATAACCTCTTCTGATGATGCGTTTGATAGTGATGTTACTCCACCAACCAATTTTTACCGAAGTTTATGTAATGAACTAGATAAAAAACCATTGGGTTTTCCATTCCACAGACCTTCTAGCAACTACAAGGATATGGCCAACAATTACCAATTTTACAAAATTATAGTTCATCATAAACAAAACAATGTGGCGAGTAATGGCTACTTTTCACCTCATTTGAATTAACACTTATAAATCAATTATTGATATAACTTTCATTTAGAAATTATGTGATAAATGAATGTAATTTTATCGTACCTTAATATTTCATATATTTAACCTACTACTCAGATACAGCCAGTGAATAATTAAATCAAATATTACCTTTACCTCAGACTCATTAAAATAGATCCAGTGACTCAATCGATCAAGTGATTGATTGAGTGAGTGAGTGAGTGATTGTGACTAGCAGTGCCCGTTGAAGAGTTCACCTTACAATTTCATTATCAAATGTGGTTCATAGTGTCATAATAGTGCATTGTCATCCGAATGCCACAAGATATTAAATCAGTCACAAAGTTTCAGATCGACAATGAGAAGTACGTTAAAATCAAATTCCAAGATTTGATTTATTAATAAGGCAAGTTAAAATAAAAGTTGGCAAATATATATGCTACTATTACTAACTTCTCGACCTAGGGCGTACAGGACCCTATCAAAACCGATGTTACAACGATAGTAGTATTGGGTCTGGGAGATCCGTATAAAAAATTCGCAATGATTTTAATACCTATAAGCAACTTAGTAGGATATTGTACTAATTGAATAATACGACTATTGTTTAAAAGATTTTTAATCACATATTTTATAAAACATACCCTAGTTATACACCGAACACTATAGGGGCTCGTTGTCGTGTCCAACTCGGAGGTGAGACCGTTAGCTCCAGCTATGGAGAAGTATGGCAACGATGCACACAAAAATTCAGAAATAAGCTTATTTTAAAATGGCCTGGGTTAATTAGACCCAACTGTGCGATCGCTGGGTTAAATGGTTTAAATGTAATCACATCTGGAGTGGAAACATGCATGAGCAACTTGTGTAGACTATGGAAAATGTTCATGAACGTTTTAACTATTTATTAGTATTTACCCATTAGGCCATTTAAACCATTTAGGCCATTTATCTGATTTCCTTTATGACACTTCAGCAAGTTCAATAAAGTTCGTGAAGGAACGAATGCCTTGTACAGCAAGGCATATCCTCTGCGCATTGCTGACCATAATCAACCTTGCCAAGCTCTAGCGACCTTACTTGTTAATGTAAACATATTTTCTTAGTATTATTTAAGTGCTATTGCAGTCGAAAAATAAAATACTTCAACTCTCTTCATGTGCTGTGAAATGACTAATTTACTTTTTAATTATGTTTCATATTTTTAATGGCAAGCTACAACATTTAACACCTGTCCAATTTGTCGAAAAAAAAAACAATTATTCATAATTAAGCATTTTATTTAGTTTTATAGATATCGCATATTGTACATTATTTAATACACTTGATGATGACTCCACCACTACATTTTATGATTTATTTTGATTAAAGTATGCAGGAGTGTTGAGTTGGTATGGGAAGGTTTCGCCCTTGTGGTAAATTTTCACGTCCTTAAAGAATAAGTTAGGTTGTTTGAAGTAAACCTCGTTCACAGGGCGGTCGAAGGGATAGCCGAAAGGTTTGTTGTCGATGACAAAGTTCTCGAATACGTCCTTGCCCTTGGGGACACCATTGTGTGGGTACACAAATACAAACAGCTGGAATGGATATCCACCTTGCGTACCTTTAGGTAGCAACAGTCTTTTGGGGAAGCTATAAGGCTGAACCGATTGGTCATAAGGAACCTTGCTAGCTTCTAAGTACTTCCAAATCTCACTGGTAGGTACACTATCTTCCTTGAAGAATGGGAATTCGCTAGATTTGCGTGTCACCGTGTTAGCTCCTGGAGTAAGTTTATGTACAAACCAGTCCAATTCGTAGAACTTCAACCAGTCTTCCTCAATGTTTACTGGGTAACCGTTGCTATTATATTTGGGTCCAAGGAAGATCTTAAAAACGGCATCTGTGGCTACATCAGACTTGACGTCGATATCGATAGAGAAAGCTTCATGATTAAGGCGAGGTTGACGGATCAAATAACTGTACTTATATTTTTCCAACTCTTGTTCAGTAAACGTCAAGCTGTTTGTGACATTAAAGTCAAAGTAATCGAAATAAGTGACAAATTTGTCAACTTTCACGTCGTTAATTTTGACACCCACAAAATGAAGATCATCATAAGTGTAAGGTTGCAAAAACTGCTTAAAGTGACCAAAGTAATCAATGATTCTCTGATATAACTGATAGAAAGCAGGGTCCCGCAGAGAAGTCTGATAAAAGTCGAGAGCGCTTGGCAGGAAGGTATATCTGTAATATTAATAATATTTATAATAAATGTATCTATAAATTAACACATTTCTCGTTAAAAATATGCTCTGAATTTGGTTGTGATATTTTACGAAACTAAAATTTCAATAATTCAGCCAAACCATTTTCAACTATTGCTACTTACTTATCATAAGGTTTAGGACTGCCTCCGAGCACATGACGTGCAGTGATTTCGTAAGAATGTTGGTAATTTTCTATGTGTTCTTCAGCGTACAAGTCAGCGTTAGTCTGCCAGTAATTACCAACGAAGTTGATAGCCTTTGGATCGGTGAAGTCAACTTTCTTATCGAACTGTAAATATTTCGTTGTCATTACAATGTATCAAAGATAAAAGAGCTCATTGAAGAAATTTTATTGTGATACTTACAGCCTTGAAGTGGCCTTGCTGCAAGTATTGGAAGAAGGTCTTTTCGTAAGCATCCAAGAATCGAATGGGCTCAAAGTTCTTCTCACTGTGTACATCATAATAGTTGCTCCTTTGAGCAAATGGAGTGTAACCCGCAGACAAATGTGGATAGTAACCAGTCTTGAATGGCAGATACCATGAGAATTCAGGAGTTTCACCTAAGCCATTAGAGTAACGTTCCAAGCCATAACGAGCTAACAGTTGCTGATAATAGTGGAAGTATATCTCACCACGACGTTCCTTGAATTCACCAAATTTCTCAGAGTTCCACCAGAAAGGTAGATGAGTATGGAAATAATAGTAGTAAGAGTTCAATCCAATGTCTTCGGTGAAATATGATAGTCTCTGTTCTGGGTTGGGATACGTTAAGGAGCTGGAGTAATTGGCGTAAAATATGAAGTTGTTCTGCTCTTTTACTACACCGTATTCATTATCATATTTCTCAACATTGAAAGCGGCTTTAGCGTACTGTTTATAGAAAACGTCCACATTGAAGAAGTATTGGGGATAGAGTTCATAAGGAGCTGGCAGCACAATTCCATGAGTATCAGTTCTTTGAAGAACGGCAATATAATATGCATACAAGAACTGTCCTTCGTTAATGTACAATTTAGCCCAAGCAGCAGTCTTGTAAAAGGTTTCAAAGTTCTCAGCATAGTAGAAAACGTGGAAGAGAGCAATGGCTTCATCCCTCATCTTTTCATAGAAGATTGAAAACAAATGGTACTTGGGTAAGAAACCAGTTTTATAGAGACTCAAAAACTCTTCAACAGCTTTCTTGTTCTGTAAAACGAATTTAATGTCTTAGTTATTACAATTAACTCCTTATTTATATTTAAAGGCGTTTTGTTAAATACTTACAGAATATTTTTCAAGGTTAGCTTCAATACTGTAGTCATTGCCAGCTTTGTAGTAGTCTACCTTATCATCCTTTTCGTTATAACGCTCAAATAGAGAGAGCACTTTTTTTTGACGAACAACAAAATCAGCATCAACTGTTGGCATAATATTTCATTTTATGTGTTGTAGTTAAATCTAATTTTGAAGTTAATTTTTTACATCCATTAAATCAACTCATTTCATGATTCAGAAATTGGATCATACAATAAACAAACCAAATATTTACAACACTAAAAAAAATCTTTACAATAATTTTGTTTGTTAAGGGTTGTTTACTTAATTTATGCAGGCATGTTTCCGTGGATAAAGGTTTTATAATGTATGCTTTAGTCCGATTCCGATTACGTTGAAATATCCGTGAAGAGAAAGATTTGAGCGCGTTTTTAACAAAAGTCAATCACGGAAGAGTGTGGTATTGTGGATAATTATACATAGTAAAATTTTACATGAAGAGAATTATGTATTGACTCTATGTATGTACATATATATATATATATATATATATATAATCTGAATCTCGGAAACTGCTCGAACGATTTTCATCAAATTTAGTAAACAGGCGGTTTCGGGGGAGATAAATCGACCTAGCCAGGTTAGATAACGTCGAAAAAAAAAACGAGCTAAGCTCGGTAGCTCAGATATTATTATCAGATTTACCTCGCATTTGATGTAAAATAAAATTATAATTGTATGTATGATACCCCACCAATATATTCGATGCCGAAGCCAACCGTACCCGCAAACCGGCTTGCGGGTACACCTGCTGTAGACGGATAAGACTCTGACGCAGGTTTTTCTATCAGTGTGATTTTTGAATGCAACCCGGTTGCATACAAAACTCACACTCACGCGGATAAATCCAATGTGAAATAAGTATCTCAAAATGTATTTCTTACCTGTCTTGAATTTAATATCGTGTTGTGGGACGGCTACGCCCAAGGTTAGGGCCACAAGCCCGGAAAGCACCAGGATAGTCTTCATTCTCCACAGCCTCTGTCAACTATGTGACATCTGCCCGCACTAGCCATTTTATACTAAAAGATGCCTTGCTTATCGCATTCCTTATCATATATTGTTTATATTTTTCCAAGTTGATTATTGTTAACCTCTTAAATTTTAGGTATACCGATCATTTGGTTTTTGATAATTGCCTAACTTAGTGCCATCAGACACACTGCCATAAAAACGATGGTTATGTGACTCTGATTGTGTCAATATGTCTACACTTGTGCATTCATGAAATACATAATATAATTAACCCAGGTAAATTAGGATAATATTTGTGTTGGCTGTACGAACATGTTGTCCAGGAAACTTAAAATATATGAATCAGTACATTGATTGTTCTGATAGTTTTATAGAAACTATGTGCCGCAAACAGAATGCTCGTCATCTCTTAATAATAAAATATTATATAAATATAAATATAAATAAAAATAATATAAATATAAAAAATATAAAAAAAAAATGTAACAAATATTTACTATTAAAAAAACTAGTGTCTGATCCATGAACAGTCGAAGCGAAAACTTAGATGGCAACACAAAAGGGCCACTTTGTGAACAAATCCTCTCTAAAAATAAAAATACCAAAAAAAAACAAGAGTGCTTTGCGGTGCTGCTAGCGAGGATAACTACTATGTGGTGTTGTCATATTTTTAAATTTTGTAGAGATATCGGGTATGATCTAGGAATTGGCATTTTAAATTCCAATAATACATTTATTTTCATTGATATATAACTTTTAATTTCATATATGGTTATGTATTTAACCATGGTTATGGATACCTATGTGCCCCTTATTGATCACACGCTAGTTTTGTTACAGACTGTATTATGTAAAACACTTATGATAAATTCAATAATAATCAAAAGGTGTTGTTCTTTTTTTTTGAAGTAATTTATTATTACGCTAGGTTCTCATGATACAATGGTTTCATTTTTTAAATCATAATATAACATTTTTGAAATGTAGTTAAGAATTCTTTCGACGTTTATATTTACTATTTATTTTAAGTTATCAACTTCATATGAAGTTTTTTTAAGAATGCACCGTAGATTTAACCTGCAGGAATACAGGAGTGCAAGTAAATGAAAAGCACTCCCTTAGGTAAGACGGCGCTGCCAACCCACTAGATGTTAAAGAAAATAGAATGTTTGAGTGTGTCTGCAAAGGTGGATGGGGACCACTTGAGTTTATTGCGAAGTTGAAAAAAATGTAGTAAAGTATTTAGTTAGTTGAAGTTAAGTAAAAAACGTACACCCGCAAGTTTTGCAATCTCTTAAGTTTATCTTGGAGTTCCTCAGTGGCATATTACAAGCAATAATTAGAAAATAGAAAAACCAATATCAAAATCAAAGTACTGACTTATTGCAAGGGCAGAAGAATTCAGTGGCAGTGAGCAGACACAGTAGTTTTGTTGAACTCGTCATAGAGGATCATATTGGTACCACCATACCCTTTTTCTTTCGTGCGGAAGCATAAAATAAAAAATAAAAATATCAGCCTGGATACCCCCCCCCCCCCCCGCTAGCCAGCAGGGATCATGGGGATCATGTCGAACTCGAACCGAGTAAAATCTCACGCCGTCTTCAGACGCCAGGGTGTAAGAAGGTCCAGTCCATAAGGAATTTTCCTCGCACCCTTACCCCATCTTACGCTGGAAAGGGAGGGGGGCAAGTCGCCCCGCGCCCCGACCTGCTTCTGCTGGGGTGACAGGCGGTTTCTATGACAAAATTTAGGTGATAAATAAAATGTCAGACTTGGTTTACGAAGTTATATATTATTTAATGTATAGGATTTAGTGATTATATTTCTGATAGTTGTAGCAGTGTGTGGCCTGCTCCACCAAGATTTTTGGCTTCCAAACTAGTTCACCTGACGATTGATGGACGTGGCAGGCTTTACTCAAGATTTTTCTTTTTTTTTATTTACATTTATTTAGAAGATTTTGGCCTAAAAGGCCATGCCAACTTCTTGACTTGAACACACCCAGATTAGATACCTGTGCAGATGGTTGACGAATATCTTGAAGAGGAAGAAAGAACCTGTCAAAACTCCCAAGAATCGTCGTAAATTGGTATGTGAGGTGGTAAAGTGCCAGCCTTTGGAGTAGTATTAGATGGTGGTATGACCACCTGTGGGTTGTTCCTTTGAATCTAATACTGTTAGGACATAGTTTTATATTAATTTACACAGATAATTACAATAATAATTAATCTTATAATTATAGTGACTGTGTGATGTAATAGGCTATTGAGCAATGTCTACTTGATTATGTGATGTAATCGAACAGATACTTCATTGATATCAATGTAAATTACCAAAGCTGTCAGTGAAATTAAGTGGCAATGTCACTTCAATCGATAGGGTATGTTAGATACTTCTTAATCCCACCCAGCCTCAGTTGGTTAGAAAATATAGCCCGAACTGTCTCAGGGGCTCAGCGGTAGGACACTCCGTAATAGCGGCGTTTAGACCCATCGTGGAGGACTGGCTAGAGATACGACACGGGAGCCTCTGGTACAGCCTGACGAAGGTGATCTCTGGGAAGGGGTGCTTTGGAGACCATTTGTGTCCGGGGCAAGACAGAGTCACCGTGGTTCTCCGAGGGGCCGTTTCGAAACCAGAGATGGTCCTGGGTTAGTCAGTTTGAGCCCGACATAACCTCCCCAGCTGTCCGGCTGATGTATCCGAGGGGATATCCGCATGAAAAAAAGGGCTCAGCGGTCCCTGCTCCACCAGGAACTCATGGAGACATGGAGGGTGCGACTTGAGCATCCAAGGTCGGGGGAATCCACCATTGCGGCGGTGAGACCGATCATGAAGGAGTGGTTGGAGAGGGACCATGGGGACCTCTCCTACCGGATGTGCCAGATATTTACCGGACACGGGTGTTTCGGTAAGTATCTATGGCGCATCCACCGGGAGACAACGTCGCAGTGCCAGCACTGCGAGGATCCTGGCGAAGACACGGCGCTCCACACGATGGTGGAGTGCCCTGCGTGGGCGAGTCAACGCCAGGATCTCGTTGCGGTCCTGGGCGTGGGACGTTCTCTCGTTGGAGACCATGGTGACGGCCGTGGTCTCCGACGGGAGCAAGTGGCACGTCGCCGCCTCTTTCTGCGAGCAGGTAATGTGTGCGAAAGAGACGGCGGAGAGGGAGCGGGAGAGAACCCTGCCCCCCGAGTTTCGCAGTCTGCGGCGAAGCCGCCGCAGACTCATCTACGCCCGGGACTACCGACCTCCATGATCGGGGCCTGAGGATGGCAGTTGGCCGACTCGCCGTCCTTACAGAAGCAGGCTGTGGCGGAGGCGTGTCGTGTGTGCCCTACACACGCCTGCCAACTCACCGAAGCGGGATAAAACCCGACCCCACCAGGCGAGGACGCAGTGGCGGCCAAAGTCCGCCGGCAACCCTGGGGTTATCCTTTCGAGGGCTTACCCGGGGTGCCCGGCAACGGACACTTGGGGAGGACACCGAGCGTTTTTAGTCGAGACACGACATAACCACCCCCGCTGGATAGCGGGGGGTATCCGAAGGGATTTCCGCACGTAAAAAAAAAAAAAAAATTACTGTTGTCTGATTTAGGCGTTAACCTGTATTACAAATCACCAGGAAATCACCCATGGGACCTGATATTTATAGTTAAAATTAAAACTAGACATGAAAAAAAGTACAAGTATATAAGTATGTTTATCCGCATTATGGAACCCATAACACAAGCTAGTTTAACTATGCTTACTTTGGGTCTAGAAAGCGCTGTGTAGAATGTCGTAGAATATAAAAAAAATAAAAAAATAAAAAAAAATCACATAAAGAATTGAGTATATAAATCTATACTAATAATAATCCTGTAGATTTGGTTTGTTCGAACGCACTAATATCTAAAACTACATGTGCCATATGAAGAATTTTTTTTGCCTTTAATAGCGGCAAGGTAGAATCTAACCCGTAGGCACCTTGTCATAAGGTAAAAAAGATGAAAAAGACGTTTTGATTCGAAGCAATGGAATAGAACCGAGTACGCGAGTGAAGCCGTAGGGCACTGCTAGTAAACGAGAAATGTGCACACGACAACTACAAGAGGTCTTCGAGTTATGCCTAATCATCCGATAATGTTATTAATACCAAATGTTTGGGTAGCATTGATAACCGTGACCCCTGATAAAAGTCACTATCAGTTGATTAATATGTGAAAGTGTTACGATGTCTCGTTTCACACGACTTAACAAAATAAAGACAAACTTGCGTAACTAAGCGATTGCCACGTAATCTAATAGTATAGTTTTATTGAATAACTAGCTGGTGTCCGCGGTTCCGCCCGCGTGAAGCTCGATTATTCCGTTATTAGTTATATTAGGGTTCCGTTGCCAAATGGCAAAAAACGGAACCCTTATAGATTCGTCAAGTCTGTCTGTTTGTCCGTCCGTATGTCACCGACACTTTTCAGTAGTTTTTGCGTGCATCGCGAACAAACAGACAAACAGATAAATAGACAAACAGAGAAGAATTCAAAAAAAAAAAAATTGTGTTCAGAATCGTTTATTGAACCTAATTCAAGTTTTTTTTTAATATCTCCAATGTACAGACACATCTAATTTACAATTTTATATTATTTTAAAGTAAAGCACTTAGGGCCCCATCACGATCTTCGAGGGCTCGAGTCAACTTCACCTGCAAGCCTTAACACCTACTGTTTAACAGACGAGGCTCTGGTGTAGTCTTTCCTCTGGGTAAAATCCAGAATAAACCAAATTATAAGAAGCTGTATGAGAGCGGATTCTAGGGTCCAAAGTGCATGCTATAGATGCAACCAGGATTAGCGCCAGGATGAAGAAAAAATATTTTAATGGTATCAAAGTTCAGAGCATATAGTGTTAAATTGTTTTGAAATAAAAATTGTGCAATCCACACCAATTAATCAATTCACTGTTTACATGCGCTGTTATCGTTATAATTTATTTGATTTTTTATTTATATAATACCATAATAAGTTAATCTCCATATTCGTGCTTGTTTTCGCTGTTTGTTGCTAAGGAGTTTCCGTTGTAATTAGAAAATTGTTTTAAGTTGTAATTAGCAAAGTGTGTGTCTTCATTAAAGCCCTTCATGGGGTTGGCATTGATCGTCGGCCAATACCCAACGTGGCGGGAACACATGACAGGATGAGCGATGCTGTTAGTGGTGGAGGCCCCCGTAGGTTTCTGGGGGATCCAGGGGCGGATTGGCCCACTGCTAACGCAGGGACTTGTGCCGCCGCCGGTGAGAGAGGACTAGCCATCCTCTCGCGTTCCGTAATCGGTAGGTGATCAGCAACGACCTGACTGGTGGCTCCAGAAGGGTACGCTGTGAACTTGCTTGCCTTTATTGGCCGGCTCGCGACAAGGAAAAGTCTATAACACTCGACAGCGAAGTCGTTAAAACCTATGGATACCAGCCGACCTCCATAGTATATAGGCTTATCCAGGTGCAGGGGGCTCCGCCTGGACGGACCATCTTTCCCCCATACTCGTGGGACATATTATGGAAAATAATAACCTAAATAAAGAAAAACCGGACGGGATAACAAACGACGACCAAGGCATGCAAAATGGTAATGGAAAGGACGGAGTGGAGTTAGTGGAAGGAGAAGAGAAGGTGAGGCCGCGGTCTCACTCGCGGTCGATTAAGGCCGACTTCCCCAGACCCGCAACTCCGCTGCCAATAGGTGGTGAAACCGACGCGGACATTGCGTCGGTGGCGTCGACGGCTGGTACCGACAATGAGTCGGTATCCAGCCGAATGGAGACCGGAGCCGAAGCCCCGGACAACGGGCGACCTCCTCGAGCGAGGAGGATCGGCCGGCTAAAATACTGACCACTTCGGCAAGTAGAGTGCCGAAGCTGCCGGTACATGTCCCGCCACTACCCAGTGGCAGGGACCAAGACGTTCCTGCTGCGAGGGAGCTGCTTTCGGCCCTGGCCCGGATCACGGACGCTCTAAAGGGGGCGAAAAACGTGGCCGGGAAAAGGAAGACGGTGGCGGAAAACGTCGCCGTCGCCAAAACGGCTTTGGAGGAGCTCCTCGCCCGGAGCGTCTCCGAGGAGGAGGCGAAGCTCAGGGCCCGGGTGACAAGCCTGGAAACTGAGCTCGCCAACTCCCGGGAACAACTACGGGCCCTCCGGGAGGGGGTTAAGCACCTGACCCAGCTGGTCAAGGAATCACCCCCGGAGGCCCATAAGGCGCCTAGAGCCCAGGAGACGGCGGTCCAGCCGAGGGCACCTGCGCCGTCAGGAGTGGCGCCTAAGTCGGTGGCAAAGTCGGTGCCTAAGGTAGTAGCCAAGTCGACGTCCAAGCCGGCGACTGAGGCGGCAACCACAACTGCGCCAAGTGTGGTACAGCTGTTGGCGGCGATCGAACGGCGCCTCGGCGTATTAGAGGACCGGGCGTACCAACCTCCGCTGGAACAGCCCTCATCCTATGCGACTGCCGCCAGCGAAAATCCCGGTCCCAAGACAGGGACCGCCGTCCCTGCGAACCAACCGCCGAATAAGGCCAATGGGAAAGGGGAGGGGAAGGGCAAAAAGCGTGGCACCCCCGTCTCCGCTGCAGCCGTCGCTCCCGTCGCACCCGAATGTCCCTCCAGAGGGGAGGGATGGGTGGTAGCGGGAGCCGCCAAGAAGGCAAAAAAAGCCGCCAAAAAGGCGGCTAAGAAGGCGGCCAAAGCCGCTGCGGCGAATGCGCCGAAGAGGCTCCGCGCCCCACGCTCCACTGCCGTCGTCCTGACGGTGACGACGGAGGGTGTGGAGAAGGGCGTAGGGTACGCCCAGGTCCTGAGGCAGGTGAAAGCCTCTGTGGACCTCAAGGCCCTCGAGATTGAGGGTGGGCTCCGGTGCAAGACGACTCGCACCGGAGCTCGCCTTCTCGAGGTCTCCTTCGCCACCAGCGGCCCCAAAGCAGACTCCCTAGCGGCCAAGCTGAGGGAGTCGCTGGACACGGAAGCCGTCCGCATCACCAGACCCAACAAATGCGCAGGTTTGCGCATTTCGGGCCTGGATGATGCGGCCACGAAGGAAGAGGTTATCTCCACCGTCGTGGAGGCGGGCGGCTGCCCCCGGGATCAGGTGAGAGCTGGACAAATCCGCTTCAGCTCCACCGGTCACGGCACGGCAGTCGTCAACTGCACCGTCGCAGCGGCGCAGAAAATTGCGGACGAACGGAGCCTCCTCGTTGGGGGCTTCCTAAAGGCGCGGGTGCAACTCCTGCGGCCCCGCGAGACCAGGTGCTTCAGCTGCCTGGCCGTGGGGCATGTGGGAGTGCAGTGCACAGCGGGAGACGCCGTTGGGGATCGGTGCTTCCGCTGTAGTCAGCCCGGGCACAAGGCTAGTGCTTGTGATGCCCCGCCGCGGTGCTACAAATGCGTAGCCGAGGGCAAAGCGGTGGAGCACTGGGCGGACAGCAGAACCTGCGCCGCCTCGAGGCCAAAGCCCCGTTCGTCCGCAACGGGTAGCGGGGGTGCCGTTCAAGAGCGACCACATTCGCGGCGGGATACGGAGATGGACGTCCATTAATGGACACACCAATCCGTATCCTGCAGGCGAACATAAACCACTGCACCGGTGCTCAGGATTTTCTGTACCAGAGCATCGTGGAGTGTTATCAATGTGGTCGTGGTCGCTGAGCCGTACTGGGTCCAGCCCGGAAGCCCGGTGGACCTGGCCGGGGTAGCGACCGTCTTCGGGGGGTCCGCCGCGGACACCTCGCGCCTAGCACTCATTGCAAGGTGCAGAGGCTGTGTCGCGGCGGACTATGAGGGCTTGGCTGTCGTGGCCGTCTACTTCTCGCCAAGCCTTGACCAGAACGAGGTTGAGCTAAGGCTCGCTGAACTGGACATTGTTCTGGCTGCGTGCCGTCCTCGTCCTGTCTTGGTCCTGGGAGACTTCAACTCCTGGTCTCAGGCCTGGGGCTCCCGGGAAACCAATGACAAGGGGCGAGTACTGGAGGACTGGGCCAACACCCGTGGTCTAGAGGTCCTCAACCGGGGGATTTTCGCCACCTGGGAGCGGCGTGGGCTCAGTTCGGTCGTGGATGTAGCGTTCGCGACCCCTGCTCTCGCCCGCTGCGTCCAGGGTTGGCGCGTGGTAGAGGAGGAGGAGACGGATTCCGACCATAAGTACATTCGGTTCAACGTCTCCCCTCCACCTAACCTACCGCCGACTATAGCGAACCCCCCGGATCCACGTTGGGCGCTCAGACGCCTGGATCGGGAGGCTCTCCTGGAGGCATCCATAGTGCAGGCCTGGATTCCGTCACCGGCCAGGCCTGCCGATGTCGAGGCAGAGGCGGAATGGTTCAGGAGAGCCATGTCGCATATCTGCGATGCGACATGGCTCACTGAACAGGTGACTACTGGTGGCCAGCAGAGATCGCACAGCTGCGAGCAGCGTGCGTGACCGCTCGCCGCCGGTACACCAGGTTTCGCCGGAGGCGTCGCCGCCCAGACGATGCGGCAGCCCGAGAGGCGGAGCTATATGAGGCGTACAAGGGGGCCAAGAGGACCCTCCAGGAAGTCATTAAACAGGCCAAACGGAGGGCCCGCGAGGAGCTGCTGGAGTCTCTGGAGCAGAACCCATGGGGGCCCCTTACCTTGCGGTCAGGGGCAAAATTCGCCCAAGGGCGCACCTACTGACCCAGAGCCTCCAGCCAGCGCGGCTGGAGGGGATCCTGGGCTCCCTGTTCCCGGCGAGAGCGGAGGAACATATTCCTCCGCGCATGGCTCCGCCTCTGGCGCCTGACGCTGATAATAGCGAGAGCGATGTGCCCGAAGTCAGGGAGAGTGAACTGGGGGTAGCAGTGCTCCGGCTTAAAGCCCGGAAATGTACTGCCCCCGGACTCGACGGCATTCCAGGCCGAGCATGGGTCCTGGCCCTGGAAGAACTAGGGCCTCGACTGGTAGCGCTCTTTAGCGCATGCCTCGAAAGGGGCCAGTTTCCAAAGGCTTGGAAGACGGGGAAACTGGTCCTGATCCGGAAGGCGGGGCGGCCGGCGGATCAGCCATCCGGTTACCGGCCGATCGTGTTGCTCGACGAGGTGTGCAAGCTCTTTGAGCGGATTATTGCAGAGCGCCTCGTCGAGCATCTCACGAACGTGGGGCCAGATCTGGCGGCCAACCAGTTCGGTTTCCGCCGGGGGCGCTCCACCGTGGAAGCGATCATGCGCGTTAGGCGCCTGGCGGAGGAAGTAGTCTCGCGGGGTGGGGTGGTGGTGGCGCTGTCTCTCGACATCGCCAACGCCTTCAACACCCTACCCTGGAGCTGCATTAGGGAGGTGCTCGCGTATCACGGAGTGCCTCCTTACCTCCGCCGCATTTTCGAGGCATCTATCCTATCCGAGAGGGCCATAGTTTACCCGAGCTGGCTGGGGCCAGGGCGGCGAGAAGTGACTTGAGCACCCAAGGTGGGGGGAAGGATCAAGGAGTATCAAGGAGTGGTTGGAGAAGGACCATGGGGACCTTTCCTACCGGATGTGCCAGATGGTTACCGGACACGGGTGTTTCGGTAAGTATCTGTGGCGCATCCACCGGGAGACAACGCCGCAGTGCCAGCACTGCGAGGATCCTGGCGAAGACACGGCGCTCCACACGTTGGTGGAGTGCCCCGCGTGGGCGAGTCAACGCCGGGATCTCGTTGCGGTCCTGGGCGTGGACGTTCTCTCGTTGGAGACCATGGTGAGGGCCGTGGTCTCCGACGGGAGCAAGTTGCGTGCCGCCGCCTCTTTCTGCGAGCAGGTAATGCGCGCGAAAAAGACGGCGGAGAGGGAGCGGGAGAGAACCCTGCCCCCCGAGTTTCGCAGTCAGCGGCGAGGACGCCGCAGACTCATCTACGCCCGGGACTACCGACCTCCATGATCGGGGCCTGAGGACGGCAGTTGGCCGACTCGTCGTCCTTACAGACGCAGGCCGTGACGGAGGCGTGTCGTGTGTGCCCTACACACGCCTGCCAACTCACCGAAGCGGGATAAAACCCGACCCCACCAGGCGAGGCCGCGGTGGCGGCCAAAGTCCGCCGGCAACCCTGGGGTTATCCTTTCGAGGGCTTACCCGGGGTGCCCGGCAACGGACACTTGGGGAGGACACCGTGCGGTTTTAGTCGCAACACGACATAACCACCCCCACTGGCCGGCGAGGGGATATCCAAAGGGATTTCCGCACGTAAAAAAAAAAAAGGGCTAGGACACATCTTCCACGTGTTTCTTCTGCGATAACCGCCAGTCTACGGGGGTAACAAATATCTGGCAATGCCACCTTCGCCGGGCCCCGATAGGAGGGGTAGACCCAAGAAGTGCTGGCTTGACGTCGTAGAAGATAACAAGTGTGCCAATGGTCTCACTACCACGGATGCCCAATACCATGCGAAATGAAGAAGTAGAAGTCGGATAGCGGATCCTAGACTCCGAGTTGACAACCTCAGATGCGACCAGGACTAACGTTAGGATGATGATGAGGCTTTTTAACCACGATGCGCGAGTCAGAGCCTGGCGAGCTTCAGAGTCTTGAACATCGGCACAGAGTGGTATGTTGTCGAATTAATTTCGGGAAGTATGCGTTGGAATTACATAAATTAATTCCTCCAAGTCCCATTAATTATCAAATGATATGAATATTGCGGAATAAACCGTTCTTGTGTTGAATGATAGTACTGTAAGTAAATATACAGTACAATAGAATTTTTCGTACACTTGCACTTGTAGAAAATAGGTTAGGAAAGGAATATAGTTTAGAAAGAAAAAAAAATCGAGAAAGAAAGAAAAATATTTATTATCTATTAGTTAACACTTTATAAAGGGCGTTACAGGGCGACGCCACATGGGGGGAAAGTATCTTCAATAATATAGAGAGGGAATTTTACTGAAAGAAGACTTCATTTTAATTTTAAAATTTAAACTGCATTCAAATATTTTCGCAAACTCGATTAAAATCTGAAAAATATCATAATGTACTCTTATGGCATCAATCGATAGGGTCAATCATAACGATAAAATCTCTCTAAGAAACATGGTAAATTAAATAAAAGGAATCCATGAAATCTTACTTACGACTTTGTTCCCAAATTTCCAGCTATTTTCGTT
Source organism: Cybosia mesomella (assembly GCA_946251805.1). Lineage (NCBI taxonomy): Eukaryota > Metazoa > Arthropoda > Insecta > Lepidoptera > Erebidae > Cybosia > Cybosia mesomella. The sequence goes on from OX276406.1 coordinate 12,672,543, forward strand.
AATGACTTTGGTATTTTTGGTTCTACGACTAAAAAAAGGTTACCAACCAAAGTTGTAGAAAAGTTAATTTGCAACAGAACTGATTTTACAAATTTTCTGTGCGATGCATAATTTACCCGATAGAGCGTAAAAACCATTTGCACCTGTTTTTCAGGATGGCGAGATAAGACGTCAAGGCACACATTGCCGCTGCATTAGCCAAGTGGCGTGTGCTGACTGGTGTCATCTGTGACCCCAAAATGCCAGTTAGGTTGAAGGGGTGAACCTATATAACTATCATTAGGCCTGTCCTTTTACACGGCTGTGCATCCGCGGCTGTATCCATTAATTTAATTAATAAAATGCAGTAGTGTCTCCTTTACTGGCTCGGCTACGTTTTGCGGCAGCCACCTGACTACGTAAAGGGAAAAGCAGGAAAGCGGACCCCGGGCTCCGAGGTATAGGCCTCGGATGCAATCGGGACATAAGGCTGACATGATGACGATGACAGCATACTGTTGCTTAAACACCATTTTCAATGAATGGGTTCGTCCACGGTCAAACTGTTCTATTTATGCTGTGTAAAGTATAGGTTTATCACCTCAGTGATGGAAACTTAGAATTACCTTTTTTTTTTATTGTGCGGAAATCCCTTCGGATGCCCCCTCGCCGACCAGCGGGGGCGGTTATGTCGGGCTTGCCGCCGTCTTGGGTCTACAGACGCCGTGGTGTAAGGTTACCCATAGAGCATATCCCTCGCACTCCGGTGTCATTCGCAGTCAGGCCGGTTGGTCAGACTCTTGGCCGTTGACGTTGACGCCAGCTACTCCAGAGGAGCAATCAATGATGCGTCATCGCCCACGTTGCCCAGGGTGCATCAAACTTGGAGGTGATCCAACCAGTCGCACCCCCACTTAGAATTACCTGTTTTGGGACTTGCTTTCTGAAAAAAAAAAAAACGACTGACGCAAATATTTTATATGAAACCAGTTATCAGGCAACACTATTTGTGGTATTCGAGTGTTAGATACTTCACTCAATAAGTTATATTATATGTAAGTACCACCATTTTGTTACATTCAAATAGTTAAGTTTTTATTCTACATTTTATTATGTTGACAACTTCGTGGGCCACTCGACATTTTTTTTATCCGTTAACATCAGATTTTATAATAGAATGTGGTGGCTACATGTTATACAAGTATTTGCTGCCGTCCAAGAGCCTCTGCTGATGTAAAAGCAGTGCTGGCACAGCCAGGAGCAAGGATGTCGATATCAACTCACGTTGTATAATACTTACTAATAATAAAATGAATAGTGCAAGACCCCATAAGGTAATTCCCTCGCAACTCAGCTGGCCCGGAGTCATCTACAGTTTTGAAATGTCCCCCTCGGGTGTGAGAACCACGGTGTCCCCACCTTGCCCCGGAGAGAGGAGGCATCCATCGTACCACCGCTCCGGATTGCTTATGCTGGAGTGACAGGCGACCTCACCTGTCACCCCCAGGCCTGCGCTCATGGAGGACGAAAGTTTTTGAGTCGCCAGCGCCGCGCAGAACACATGTTACGGGCTTGGCGGGCTAGCAGAGTTCTAAATGTTTCCTGGGCCCGCTCCGCCGCCTTATTTTTCTGGAGCCTTATTTGCTCGCAAAGAAGACGACGGTGGCTCACGCGTTCGCGCTTCGCATGTTGTCCTAAATCATGGTGCCGAGAAAGACGAATTCCACCCTGAGTTCGAAATAATCGTACTTATATGGGGATAGAACAACATTTCATATAGTGGTAGATACTTAAATAACTGTTGAAGTAATAACTGACAAATACTATCTTTAAATCTACTTCATCGAGGTAAATTCATTATCCTATGGCGATAGGTATTATATTCGGCAATTCATATACCATTAATAAGGTGTTATTCTAACAATACAATCAGACACTTCAATTTTATTTATGTTTGGGTCTGAATAATAAAATCAAGGATCAAATAAAGAAAATCGCGTAAAATATCATACCGCACTTTAAGTGCTATATTTAGTTTATTTGAAAAATTGAAAGCAAATATTACTACTGCACTGATCTCATGCTATGAAGGGAAAATACTTCACTTTTTGACTAATTTATAATTCTATTAACAGCAGACTATAAAAATCTTATTGCCTTCAAAAATTTCATTGAAATAGAAAAAAATGTATTAATATTTAAGCATTTTATTTTATTATGGATAACGCATTTTTTACATTATTTAATACACTAGTAGACGGTTAACAATTTATGACTTGTTCTGGGCGATATATGCAGGCGTATTCAGTTGGTATGCGAACGTTTCACCCTTGTGGTAAACTTTCACGTCCTTAAAGAAAATGTTAGGCTGTTTGAAGTAAACCTCGTTCACTGGGCGGTCGAATGGATAGCCGAAAGGTTTGTTGTCCATGACAAAGTTTTCGAACGCGTCCTTGCCCTTGGTAACACCATTGTATGGATATACAAACACAAACAGCTGGAATGGATATCCACCTTGAGTACCTTTGGGTAGCAAAAGTCTTCTGGGGAAGTTAAAAGGCTGCACAGACTGGTCATAAGGAACTTTGCCTTCTTCTAGGAACTTCCAAATCTCACTGGTAGGTACACTATCTTCTTTAAAGGATATGAACTCGTTAGATTTGCGTGTCACAGTGTTAACTCCTGGAGTAAGTTTGTGTACGAACCAGTCCAATTCGTAGAACTTCAACCAGTCCTCTTCAATGTTTACTGGATAACCGTTGCTATTATACTTGGGTCCGAGGAAGATCTTGAAAACGGCATCTGAGGCTACATCAGACTTGATGTCGATGTTGACAGAGAAAGCTTCATGGTTAAGGCGAGGTTGACGGATCAAATAACTAGATTTATAGTTTTCCAACGCCTCTGGAGAAAACGTCAAGCTGTTTGTGACATTGAAGTCGAAGTAATCAAAGTAAGTGACAAGTTTTCCAACTTTCACGTCGTTAATCTTGACGCCGACAAAATGAAGATCATCATAAGTGTATGGCTGTAAATATTGCTTGAATTGAACAAAGTAGTCAACTATTCTCTGATATAGCTGGTAGAAAGCAGGATCACGTAGAGAAGTCTGATAAAAGTCGAGAGCGCTCGGCAGGAAGGTGTACCTGTAATTTTTTCGATAAAATTACACTCTTTCCGTAACAAAAATATACCTCAATAATGGATCTAAGTGGACTGAGAGATAAAGTTATGTTAACATGTTTAAGTTTAAGGGATGAAATTTTGATGACTAGACTTAAAAATTTTCAACTTCTGGTACTTACTTGTCATAAGGTTTGGGACTGCCTCCAAGTACATGACGTGCAGTGATTTCGTAAGAGTGTTGGTAGTTTTCAATGTGCTCTTCAGAGTACAGGTCGGCGTTGGTCTGCCAGTAATTACCAACGAAATTGATAGCCTTTGGACTGCTGAAGTCAACCACCTTATCGAACTGTAAATATTTCGTAGTCATTACAATGTATCACAAACATAAAAGAGTTAATGGAAGAAATTTTACTGTGATACTTACAGCCTTGAAGTGGCCTTGCTGCAGGTATTGGAAGAAGGTCTTCTCGTATGCATCCAAGAAACGGATGGGCTCAAAGTTCTTCTCACTGTGTACATCATAATAGTTGCTTCTTTGAGCGAATGGAGTGAAACCAGCAGTCAAATGTGGATAGTAACCAGTCTTGAACGGCAGGTACCATGAGAATTCAGGAATTTCACCTAAGCCATTAGAGTTACGTTCCAAACTATAACGAGCTAACAGTTGTTGATAGAAATAGAAATAGATCTCTCCACGACGTTCCTTAAATTCACCAAATCTCTCCGAGCTCCACCAGAAAGGTAAGTGAGTGTGGAAATAATAGTAGTAAGCGTTCAATCCAATGTCCTCGGTGAAATATGACAATCTCTGTTCCGCGTTGGGATAGGTTAAGGAACTGGAGTAATTCGCGTAGAATACGAAGTTGTCCTGTTCTTTTACTACACCGTATTCAGTTGCATGTTTATCAATATTGTAAGTGGCCTTTGCGTACTGTTTGTAGAAAACGTCAACATTGAAGAAATATTGAGGATAGACTTCATAAGGAGCTGGAAGCACAATTCCTTGCGTATCAGTTCTTTGAAGAACGGCAATATAATATACATACAAAAACTGTCCTTCGTTAATGTACAATTTAGCCCATGCAGCAGTCTTGTAAAAGGTTTCAAAGTCCGCAGCGTAGTAAAATACGTGGAAGAGGGCGATGGCTTCGTCCCTCATCTTTTCATAGAAGATTGAAAATTCATGGTATTTAGGTAGGAACCCGGTTTTGTAGAGACTCAAAAACTCTTCAACAGCTTTCTTGTTCTGCAAAACGAATATAATGTGACTAACTAGTTTAGTAAATTATGAATCATTCTTAACAAAGAAAGTGGTGCTTAGGCATAACAACCATTTTTTATATCGTTTCACGTGCATTTTCTAAGATACTCACCGTGTATTTATTGAGGTTAGATTCAATGCTGTAGTCCTTGCCAGCTTTGTAGTAGTCTACTGTGTCGTCTTTTTCATCATAACGCTCAAATAGAGAGAGCACTTTTTTTTGACGAATAACAAACTCCGCATCAACTATTGAAATAAAAATTTATATTATTTTAGCTCTTTTAAGATGGCAATATATGGATTTCATAAATCTAAAAGTTCTCTTGACCATAACATACGATAAAATTGTGCGTTATTTTAACGTATGCAAACATGATCTATAGCTGGTTTTATAAATATTATAGCCAGACTTGCATGACTACAATTATTTATTAAAATTACATAATTTTTACATATGTGATATACTAATAATGTAATATTTTTATGACATACCTAAAATGATATTTTTATAAAACGAATATATTATACAACAAAATTATGAAATAAAATATTAAAATATTATTCTTACCAGTCTTAAATTTATAATCAGGTTTTGGGACGTAGACTCCCAGGGTAAGGGCTATTAGCCCCGCGAGAATCAAGACAGTCTTCATCTTGTCACAGCCTCTGTCAACTGTGCCACATCTGCCCGCACTAGCTGTTTATATACTAAGAGATGATTCAGTTATCATATTTTTTATCATTAATATTATATGTTATTGTTTATTTTTTTGTTTGAGTAGGTTAATATTTATACAGTCAGTAACTAGGTATATTGATCATTTCACTTGATATTCTTAATTTTGTGTTTGATTAGTCGAACAATGATGCATATTGTATCTTATCCTATCGTACTTAGTAGAATCTATTTTTTTTATGAGTAGTAATCGAAATTACTAGTATTCCGGTTAACCGAGGGGGGCCCTCTCCCCCTCCAGCTAAGCTTATTGCTTATATTAGGAGTGGGTTCACATCGATAGTGTACTGGCCAGGATTCGAACCCGTGACCTCTCGATCGTAAGGCCGACTCCTTAAATACTAAGCTTCTAACGCTTGGACGGGTGATTTAGTCAAGCTCTGTGGTGTAGCGATAGTGCGTTCGACTGCTGAGTCAGAGGTCGCGGTTTCGATTCCCGCTCAGTGCAAATATGTAAATTTGCTTGGTCAAAAAAAAAGTATCTAAGTATGTTTATCCGCATTCTAGAACCCATATGACAAGCACTGCTTAGTTTGGGTCTAGATGGCGTTGTGTAATTTGTCCTAGAGTATTAATTTATTTATATCATAATTATATTTATAGCCTGAGACCTAATTACGACCAGCCAGAACGTGGATAGTGAAGCTCTTCAATAAGCGACTGGCAAGTGATTTGAATTGAAACTTATTACTATTGTTTTAACGAGCCCCAATCTAAGATGCATGTTTTTCATTTATTTACTTCATACGAGCGTATTCTGGCTGCATCCAAAGTTTGCACTTTCGAGCCCGGGTTCCGCTCTCCCACTCCTTCCTTCTACAACTTGGATTATTTTGACTTTTCTGGGAACGAGCCTCATCTGTCAATCAGCAGTTGAGGTTGGTTTGGGTCCCGAAGATCTTGAGGACCCATAATAAAATAATAAATTAAAAAAGCTTTTATTTCTGCTACGTAAAAATTTCCACTACCGACTCGTAGTCACACCACATTTCATGCTTCTTGTTAAATTACATTAATTTGCTATTAATGGAAGTCTCCTTTCGGCGTAGGCCTCTCCCAAGTATAGTTTAGTCTAGTTGTCCCCTCTTGAATTCTCTGTTTCGTGCTGCTTTCTCATACTTATTCACCAAATACGTCCCGCCAACTTTTCTTCTGTCTACCTTGTTTTCTTTGGGACGCTTACGTTCGACGAGTAAATCAATTTATTAGGTTGATCAACATAGATAACGCGTTAAAAGTAGCTACGTAAGTGATGGTAGTAGGCGCGGAGTGCTACAATTTAATGTGTGAATTGTGCGCTCCCAGTACTCCAGAATCAAAACCTTACGATGACCTTGTGAAATTATTGAAAGAACATTTGGAACCGCATCGGTCGGAGATAGCAAAGAGGCACATTTTTCGTCAACGTGATCAACGTCAAGGTGAAAGTATTCGCAAGTACCTTCAAACACTCAAACGTTTAGCGAAAACTCTTGCAATTTCGGCGCCTGCTTAGAGGTGTGTTTGCGAGATCAAATCGTTTCGGGGCTCTTCTATAAGGACATGAGATCAAAAATCTTGCCAGGACAAAGTAAATTGGATTACAAGCGCGCGGTAGAATTGGCACGGCGAGTACCTCGGGGAGCTCGGCTAGAGCGCGGCCTAGCGCGGCCCCGCTGGAGGAGGACGGCTTGCACTGGATCGGCGCGCGCAGTAGCGGCGGCGGTAGTGGAGGCAGCGGCGCAGACGCTGCTCGCCCAGACCACGCATGCTCGCGGTGCGGTAAATTGGGTCATTTGGAAGGCAAGTGTTGCTTTAAGCAATATAATTGTAATTTAAAATAATATGTAAAAAAAATCGGGTACGATAGGGTCTAAGAACCAGTTTTTTATTAATGAGTCTAATACGGAGGATGATAATTTTAATTTTTATAATTTAGTGGTTAAAAATGACGGCGATGGGCCGTACTATGCTAATATGACAGTGAAAAATATTAAATGTAAATTTGAAATTGATACGGGATGTAAAATAATAATAATTTCTAAAAATTATTATGATGAAAAGTTCTCAAACATTCCAATAGAGTATAAAATACTAAATTTGAAATCTTATACGGGTGACGTCGTCGAGACAATCGGGTACATTATTTTTGATGTTATTTTTGGTAAACATTGCGCGAAACTGAACTTGTATATTATTAAGAATGGTGGATCTCCGTTGATGGGACGCACCTGAATTAAACACTCAAAGCTAGCAGTAGTGAAATGCAATAATTAGACACATGAGGACTCGATGACATCGTTACGTAATGATTTTCCAAATGTATTTGCTGAGGTATTAGGATAATTTTTTCTGAAGATTTATTTCGGAAAAAGAGAACATCTAGGACGGGACCTAGATGTTCTCTTTTTCCGATCTAAATCTTTAGAAAAAAGGTAAGCATACAAAATGCTTAAAAAATTTAATTGTATTAGGAACATTTTAAACAAGGTTTCGATTGTATTTAAAAGATAAAACACCGGTATTTATTTGCCATTAGCCTTGCGTCGGCCTGTGGAAGAGGAGCTCAACCATTTCCAGAAGGAAGGTGTAATTTATAAAGTAGAACGATCAGATATAGTACCAGTAGCTAAAACTAATAGTGTTAGGTTGTGTGGTGATTATAAAATAAACATCAACCCTTTGTTGAAGGATTACCACTATCCATTGCCACGGATTCAGGATCTGTTCGCGGTATTAGGGGAGGGCCGAGGAAGAGCAGTACACCGAATTAGATCTGTCTAGCGCTTTCCAACAGTGCATTTTGCGCTTCGAGAACGCTCAATTCGGCTGAAGTGAATTACAATAAGATAAGGAGGGGTTTGGAGATAGTGTTTGGAGTAAGTAAACACCAGCAATATCTCTAGGGTAGGCATTTTACTCTGCGCAGCGATTACCGTCCGTTAATTTATAATTTCGGTAAAAAGAAGGGTATACCGGTGACCGCTGCCAGCCGTCTACAACGGTATGCGGTTTAGTTGACGGCCTACGATTATGATATCGAGCTCGTGACTTCGTTTAAAAGTTGCATCGCTGATGCTCTGTATATATCCGACATCGGCGGCTCTCGTTATAGGTTGTTTAAGATGATTATTTGCTCGTTTCGGTTTACTGAAACGACTAGTGAGCGACAACGGGCCACCTTTTACGTCACCGGAGTTCGCATGGTATTTAGAACGACTCGGAATTAAACATACATTGATAGCTCCTTATTCTCCTTCTAGCAACGGTGCGGTAGAAAATGCAGTGCGCTCCGTTGTGTGGAATCTTTAAAGGAGACAGACTGTCCAAGATAGGTGTATTTTGTAACATATTGAATTATTGTGCCTTGGACTTGTATTGTGTTGTCATTAATTATAATAGATTTTTACATGTACTAATAACTAAGAAATAGATGTTCTATTCTATTTTGAGTAATCTGTTGGTGTTTGGGGCGTTTATTGATAAATCTACCTTTCACAAAACCATTTTTTTCTAGATTTTCAGCAATTTCCGCAAATACAACTATGTCATCTGCAAAACGATGGATAAGGTACTCGCTATTTTAATATTTTTTACAGACTGGATATATATTTCTTTTACAGATAAATTCTAAGATGGTGGAAAAAAAATTGGAGTAGCACCAGATTTTTTACCAAAGGAAAAATAAATGAGCCACTCCATAAGTGTATCTTGCTAAGTTTAGGAGTTGCTATAGCCACCTTCCTACTCCATTATCAGACCTTGAATACCATGTAAAACCATAGAGTTTGTCAAGACTAAAGAAATTAGCCCAAACTCATTACGTTTATCTTGTTTAGTTTAGGCGTTGCTGTGGCCACTTTCCTACTGCATCATCAGACCCTGAATACCATGCAAGACCAGAGAGTTTGTCATGTCAAAATAAATGAGCCCAAACTCGATAAGTTTATCTCGAGTTAAATAAATCCTTGTAAATAAGGAACCGATTTTTGCAGCGATTGTGACTTTTGACCAAATGGTTAAAAATCTTCAAATTTTAATTTTTAACCATTCAATTTTGTAAGTTGAGAATAAATATCTGGGTGAACGGTTTTCTTTTTTCGACGTTTTCTAAAAATGAAACGTAGCCAGATCGATTTATCGCTCCCAACCCCCCTGTATACTAAATTTCATGAAAATTGTTGGACCCAAAACCGAAACTCGAAACCGGAGATTGTCCTGAGTCAGTCGAGGTGCAAGGGTAATGACTTATGTGCCACCTTACACCCTGAGATTAGATGAGATCAAGACCCGAGATGGCGTGCGGTTTTAGTCGGTTTGAGCCCAACATAACCTCCCCCTAGCCGGCGAGGAGGTGTCTGAAGGGATTTCCGCACATAATAAAATGAGGTCCGATTATCTTTTATGATTATACATCGGCTTTTACGGGAGACCCGACTTTGATCCCACCCCGAGAGGAAAGCCTACGACCTTGGTTGTTTAACGAAGCACTGACTAGCAAGTGAGGTTAGCTGGGACCCGAAGGTGTTGGTAGGGCCCTGCACAGTCTGCAAACTCTGTTGTCCTATATATTCAATCATTATTTATCAGCAGAATTACATTTTGAGTGTAACGGTATTTTCATTTCAGATGTCTTACTCGTGCCCCTTCGCAGTATTATGTTGATAATAATGTATTTAAAAATATTTTGTAATAGGTTTGTACGAGGTAGTCTTGAGAACTACAGCACCTTTTTTCACCATTTCAATTTTTCTTTCACCACTAGCAAGGTATATTATTCCGGATGGATATAGGCTATATTATTATATACAACCGCGCCACTAGTGAGGGGTAAAATTTTGGATAACGCCTATACCGTATACATTTATTTCTAACCACTACTAACGTGAACCCACTCCTAACACAAGCAATTTAGCTTAACTGGAGGGGTTAGGTTAGTACGTAAGTAGTACTAGTAATATTGGTTACTAATATTCTTTAAAAAACTTGTTTCTATCCGAATAAAATGGAACAAAAGGAATAAGTGATCATAGCCCACGTTGCCCAGGTTGCACGACAGTGCGGTTTGCCAGACAGAGTAGAAAATTTTAGTGCAAATTATCTACACGAAATTAGCTGAGTATTATTTGTGCGAAAAAGGCGCCCGCATGCGTATACGCCTATGCCCTAACATAGGTCGACAGTCGAGTCTTTTGGCAAAATTATTGTGACTATGGATGTTAACAATTCCTCATTGTTATTTACTAATCCAATTTAAAATATTTTTGAGTCTTGATTTTAGGCAACATAATTATACTGGTGATATAAGGAAACACACATAGATTTTACAATAATAAATTTTATTGTATTCGTAATGTTTACAATATTGGATATATATACTAAGCCATTACATAGTTATTTCATGAAATATATTAAGATCTTAAAATTTCTTCTGAGTGAAGTATGAGGGAGTGTTTAACTGGTAAGGGAACATTTCACCTTTGTGATAAATTTCTACTTCCTCGAAGAACATATTGGGTTGTATGAAGTAAGCGCCGTTTACAGGGCGATCGAAGGGATAGCCGAAAGGCTTGTTGTCCATGATGTAATTCTTGAACATTTCCTCGTCCTTTTTGACTCCGTTGTATGGGTACACGAATACAAACAGCTGGAATGGAGAACCTCCGGGGGTACCCTTAGGCAGCATTATTCTCCTGGGCATATTATCAGGCACAACAGACATGTCATAAGGAACCTTTCCTTCTTCGAGGTGCTTATAGATTTCGCTAGTAGGAACACTGTCTTCCTTGAAGAACATAAACTGGCTAGATTTGCGTTCTACCGTGTTTTCACCTTTTGTAAGTTTTTGTATAAACCAGTCCAATTCAAAGAATTTCGTCCAGTCGTTCTCCATGGTAGCTGGATAACCATCACTGGTGTATTTGGGTCCAATAAATACCTTGAACACGGCATCAGTAGCCGTATCCGATTTAATGTTGATCTTAACAGAGAAAGGCTCATGGTTAAGGCGTGGTTGACGAATCAAGTAGTTATACTTGTACGTTTCTAGGTTTTTAGCACTAAAATGTAGGCTGTTTGTGACATTAAAGTCAAAGTAATCGAAGTAAGTGGTCATTCTGTCAACTTTCACATCGTTAATCTTGACTCCAACAAAATGAAGATCGTCATAAGTGTATGGCTTCAAATACTGTTTATAGTAAATCAGATAGTCGATGATTCTCTGATACAGCTGGTAGAAGGCAGGGTCACGCAGAGAAGTCTGGTAAAAGTCGAGTGCGCTTGGCATGAAAGTGTACCTGGAAATAGGGAATGCATGAATGAAAAAAAAATAGCCTAAGCCCACAATTTCTATATAGCTACTATCTAGAAATTGTAACTAGATAGCTACATTAGATTAAAATGAGATGTCATTACCATCTGTCGTAAATATTTCGGGCAGTACTTACTTGTCATAAGGTTTAGGACTACCGCCGAGAACATGTCGGGCGGTGATTTCATAGGAGTGTTGGTAGTTTTCGATATGCTCCTCGGAGTACAAATCAGCGTTGGTCTGCCAATAATTTCCAACAAAGTTGATAGCCTTTGGGTTTGTGAAGTCTATTTCTTTGTCGAACTGTAAGTATATTAGGTAAATTAAATGGTATACAAATTAATTAAAAAAATTGCACAACTAATAATTAGGATACTTACGGCCTTGAAGTGACCCTGCTGTAGGTATTGGAAGAAGGTTTTCTCGTAAGAATCCAAGAAACGGATAGGTTCAAAATTTTTCTCACTGTGTACGTCATAATAGTTGCTCCTTTGAGTAAATGGTGTGACACCGGCACTCAATTGTGGGTAGTAACCTGTCTTAAATGGCAGGTACCAAGAAAACTCAGGAATCTCACCCAGTCCATTAGAGTAACGCTCTAAGCCATAGCGTGCCAAGAGTTGCTGATAGAAGTAGAAATAGATCTCACCGCGACGTTCTTTGAATTCGCCAAATTTCTCAGAGTTCCACCAGAAAGGCAAGTGAGTATGGAAATAATAATAATAAGCGTTTAATCCAATATCCTCAGTGAAATATGCTAACCTCTGTTCTGCATTAGGATAGGTTAGGGAGCTGGAGTAATTGGCGTAGAATACATAGTTGTCATTTTCTTTCACTACACCGTAATTAGTAGCTCCCTTTTCAATACCATGATCCTTTACAGCGTACTGTTTGAAGAAGACGTCCATATTAAAGAAGTATTGAGGATAGAGCTCATAAGGAGATGGGAGTACCATTCCATGGGTGTCTGCTCTTTGAAGTACGGCGATATAATATGCGTATAAGAACTGTCCTTCGTTAATGTACATCTTGGCCCAAGCCGCGGTACTGTAAAAGGTTTCAAAGTCCTTAGCATAGTACATTACGTGGAAAAGAGCGATTGTTTCGTCTCTCATTCTTTCATAAAAGATCGAAAATTCATGGTATTTGGGCATGTAACCTGTTCTATACAATGCCAAAAACTCTTCAACTGCTTTCTTGTTCTGCAAATATAAAATGAAAAATTAGATATGTAGAATCAACTAACTTTGGGAAAATAACTGTATATATTATTATTAAGTTTATTTCATTCAGAGATATATTGTTTAAATAAAATATTTACAGTGTACTTATCGATGTTAGTTTCAATGTTGTACTTCAAGCCAATTTTATGACAGTCTGCCGAATGGTCATCTTCATCTACTTTTTCAAACAGAGAGAGCACCTTCTTCTGGCGGAGAACGAAGTCAGCATCAACTGTTAATGAATAAAACAAAAGTTGTGTGTTTGTTGGTCCAATAAATGAAGATAAGTAGGGGTGACTATAAATTAATCCTAAAGTTTGGGTTTGTTTCTAATATTTTCCGAATACCTTACATTACTTTACTGTACCTACGCCAGGTATTATAGGAATGATGGCCAAAATCACTGAGCATAACATTTGGCAATCCCCAGGAAAAGTTAAACTATCTTGGAACCCAAAAAGAGTTTAATTAGGAGTTAATTCAATATTAAAGAAATGCCAAGCCGAAACATATATGAAATTTCTATAAGAAAGTGATCCATATTTTATTCCATTTATAGGATTTAATATCAACTTACCAGTCTTAAATTTCCAATCATGATGTGGGACGGCCAGGCCCAAAGTGAGGGCCACAAGGCCAGAGAGGATCAGGACAGTCTTCATCTTTTCACAGCCGCTGTCAACTGTGCCTCATCAACCCGTACTTGCACTTTTATACCCATGGATGCTTATCAAATTTCTTGCACTATTATTGTAGTGATAAAAATATTATGCTTTATTACTCTTTATCTTAGCACCTTTATTGTGACCTTTACATGAATGAGATCAGTATGCTATGCATAGAGAAAGCTTAACAACCTAAACCTAAGAACTATGTCTGTCATACAAGATTAAAATAGCAGATGACTTAATATCTCTTGGCAAAATTGCACACCGAACATCGACGTTTAACATTCAATTACCTATTGAAAGTCAAAGATTAAAGAAATTATTGATTGACTGGTATGGTTTTAGGTTATTAATAGTAATCTGAAATTGGCGGTTTATTAAATGCAAAAACATGCATAGTTTTCACAAATTTGGCTATGGAGTTGACTTACAATTTTGTATTTTTCGAGTACGATACATATTTTCAAATTTGTAAACAAGTTTTATGATTTTAAAACTAGGTACGGGGAATGAATGAATGATGGCAAACACATGTTATCAGAAAAGGAATAATGCAGTTATGTTCAGCAATAAAAATGGATTGCACTGATTTGATTGCTGTAATTAATTTCAGTTTTAGAGCCTATTGTGGAACTTGTCTTAGTAGCGTTAGATTTATAGTGTCAATAAGAAGAAATATATTGAAAAAACTCTTAATTTCATCTCAGATACTTTCTATTTCAAATTTTCCATGTGGTAGGTGCATGCATTTTCAATATCATTTTCCGAATAAATCAACGCAGTAGTAGACTTAAGCCTGCTTGCTTGTTAAGATCATAAGACGATGTAACATACTACGATTTGTATTCTTTAGGGTTCCATACCTCAATAGGAAAACCGGGAACCAATGTCGAATTAATTGCTTATCCGTTTGTCAGAAATAAAAACTCATTTTAACTAATCAATTGCCTACTGCGCTCAACTGTGTCGCCTTCGGTCATCCAGTCTAATCCAGTCACCTTTTTCAGGTCATCCATCCATTTGGCTGGTGGCATCCCACCATTAGTTTACCAATTCGCGATATTCACTCTAGAACTCGTTTGCGGTCATCGGTTTTTCAAAAGATGTGGCCATTCCACTGTCATTTCAGTTTGCTTAATCTGTGATTTATATTGGTAACTTCAGTTTTCCAACAGCAATGTTGAGCATGTCCCTCGATTCAGTTTTGTACAGAACCCTTATGCGCAAGTCTGACTCGCACTTGACCGGTTTTTATTCATAACTAGCCTATGCCCCTGATTTCCGAGCCCCCATGTAACAATGATCCTATTTCTGCGACCTACAGGAACCTATTCTTGCCATTTTGCATATTGTTGGTCTATGTCTCATTACTGGTTGTACTCTATCTTTGTGCAAAATTTCATCTAGATCCTTATAGTCATTGTTACGTGATTGAGTGACAAACAAACCAACTTTTTATTGCATTTATAAAATTGGTCAGGAACATCGCATCAGAAGGTGTTATCGTCTTCAAGTCGGTAATTGTAAATACATAATTGTATTTTTTTTTATCAAATTGCATTCTGGATAGCAAGTTCAGGGCCATAGCTATTTTACAGCTAAAGTAGACGATCTTTATGCTGGCATTAAAATTGAGGCGCTTAATGAACGTGCATCCATATAACTGCATTGAATAATTACTTATTTAGAGGACAGTTGCTTTTTTTAGTAGAATTTAATACATGAAACAGAAATTGTTTTGAATTCATTATATCTAATAAACAAACACAAAGTACCATATTAAGGCATTGTCATCCAAACTAAACGTGTGTGCATAATTTCAGCTTGATCGGATGCCAACAAATGGTCGAATAAAGGTTTGCAAATTTTAACGGATAACTTACTTACATATTATACTTTACTATGTCTTGAACATTAATTTATTTTTATTTTCCTTACAGTGAAACGTAAAAACATTTACTAAAAAATAATAAATACCTAAAGATGTGGATGGAGGCTATATGTATTACTAGAAAAAATTAGGGATCCTTAGAAATCACTACTAAAACCACCTTGGGTGGTGTAAAAATGTGTGAAAAAAAGTGTCGCATGCGCTGCGGAAAGTATTGATAAAACAACAAAAAAGTGTTAATATATATGTATATAAAAATGGTTTATTTGAAATTTCAACCTGTGTGGCGATGAAATGGGGGGTGATAGTTCGTTTGTTGCGATAACCAACATCGACGCTGACGGAGCCGCGGGCAACAGCTAGTAATAAATAAAGTTGCTCTCAATAGAGATGAAAGGATGTAATTTTTGTTGTCCACAAGGCTCCGTGCTGTCCTTTAATATATGCACTGTCATAGGCTAAGCGGTGCCAAGCACCGGGGCCCCCGAGGCCAGGGGGCCTGTGGACCCTGACTAGCAAACCTCATTTTGATTTGATTGTGAAAAATTCGCCCATTTTTGGAATGTAAATAAAATGGGTTGCACAACATAAATCTAATCACCTAATCATCAACTCATTTGTAAGAACTTGTGGGGAAATCTAATATATTCTACAGGGAAATTTCCCAATCTGTAGTTTGTATTTGTACAGTGGTGCGACCTAGCAAGATTCGTCGTCATGCTGCTCATAGCTCCTTGATTATCTAGTTTAAATAATAATTATACCGATCTGTGAAAGGTGTGTGGTGCATAAAAGTGATAAAAGACTCATAAATGAACTATGACAATGTTAGTGACGGATTAGATAGTAAGTAGTTAGTAGATACAACAAAAGTACAGTGAAATGCAAATTCGGCAAGCATTGATGAACATTAAATGTAATCTGTTCGTCAAAAGTGAGTCTTGTACAAAAACTTAACTACAGTATGTGCTGTAGTATATGTACATATGTGTATAACTTAGTAAAAACCTTGAAAATTAATTAACTTAAAATGAAATGCATCCTTTAGTACATAAATAATTCCGTTTTTTATTTGAACTAGATCCACAGCAACATCATCTAACCCTAAATAAGTTTACTACAAACAATAACAGACACTCAATGAACTTAACGATAATACCTACGCAATCGATAATAGTAGGGGAACCCAAGATGCTAAATGTGGATTTGTGACGTGGGGACCAACTGGATTGTGAACAACAGGTGCTAAATAGGAAAAACCGGCCAAGTGCGAGTCGGACTCGCCCATGAAGGGTTCCGTAGCAGCAAGTCAATTTTTTATATTTGAGTTGATTAAATGAAAGGTAAATTGCGGGTTACAATTTATGACGTATTTAAAAAACTGCTTACTAGATCTCGATCAAACCAATTTTCGGTAGAAGTTTACAAGGTAATGTACATCATATATTTTTTTTAGTTTTATCATTCTCTTATTTTAGAAGTTACAGGGGGGGGGGGGGCATTATACCACTTTGGAAGTATCTCTAGCGCAAACTATTCAGTTTAGAAAAAAATGATATTAGGAACCTCAATATCATTTTTGAAGACCTATCCATAGATATGTTACACGTGTGGGTTTGATGAAAAATTTTTTTTTAGGCTTCAGTTCTAAGTATGGGGAACCCCCAAAATTTCTTGTATTTTTCTATTTTTATATGAAAATCTTAATGCGGTTCACAGAATACATCTACTTACCAAGTTTTAACAGCATAGTTCTCATAGTTTCGGAAAAAAGTGGCTGTGACATACGGACGGACAGACAGACAGACATGACGAATCTATGAGGCTTCCGTTTTTTTGCCATTTGGCAACGGAACCCTAAAAAAGGATGATGATGTTATGTCGCTTTACTAGTAGGTTTAACATGTACAGGTTTGACAAAAGCACTATTACTACACATTATAAAACAAAGCCGTCTGCCGCGTCTGTCCAACTGTCTGTTCGTGATAAACTCAAAAACTACTGCACGATTTTCATGTTGTTTTCACCAATACATAGAGTGGTTCACAAGGAAGGTTTTAGTATATTATAGGCAAGCTTGGTTAAAATAATAATTATATTTGTTGGAGGCGTCGGCGTCGGAAGAATTTAGGCTTCTGGGAGCTTTCAACAAAAACGCTGCCTAAACCCTTTGTGATATAACAGAATGATGTATTGTGAAATCCTGTATCTTATATAGGTTGTGGTGGTGAAATAAGGTCCCATAGCGGGAACGAGATCAGAATTCCAAGTGTGCGTAGCCGCGGGCAACAGCTAGTAAAAAAACAAAATAGTCACTTGGACATTTTCGAGCGCGTCAGAGATTTATAGTTTTTTTTTAAAAGAGAGTGTGTTCTTTATGTTCTTCTCCGTGCTTGATGAGTAAATCCCAAAATATCTATATAGATAGCTAAAGCCTATAGCTGCAGATGTACGTACAACGCCACCTGAGGCTCGAGGGAGTATCTGGAAGCAAAAAAAAAATTTAAACAAAAGGAGGCTCCAGTTCCTTTTTTGCACCGGGGCCCTTGGTCACCTAGCTATGCCAGTGAATATACCATGCCGAATGTGTGTATTCGTTATTATGGAGATGACAATACTAGGCACACAAACTAGACAGATCATCTCGTGGTCCGTTGGTTCACCATCCCATGTGCCGAGAGTCGTAGTGCAAACTAAAGTTAATCCTATTCAAGCCCCTTGCTTCTTTTACACTTATCAAATGCAGCACAGTTACGGCTCTCATCGAAGTGACTGACAATATTCACTAGGTTATGGAACGGAAAGATTTAATCATTACTAATATTGTTAGATTCTAGTAGCTCTTTTAACTCTGATTTTGACGTGCTATACCAACACTAAAATCTGTCAATGTTTCTTCTAATGCTATCTCTTGATTTGATTCTTATCTCCGGGGCACACGCAGCGCGTTCACTTAGATCAGACGTATTCCGACTGGTGTGGACTCGTTGCGGGCGTACCTCAGGGTGTGTTCTTTCTTCTCTTTTATTTTCAGTCTTTATCAACTCTGTTACCAGGATAATTTCCTGCAACTTCCATCTCTACGCCGATGACCTGCAGCTGTATCATCATTTTGCTGTAGCTGATGCTCCTTCTGCAATATCCGCCATGAACCTGGACCGTATAAGTGTCTGAGCCAAATCCTTCGGACTATGTATCAACCCAGCCAAATCTCAGGCAATGGTTATTGGCAGCAATTACATGCGCATCAAAATGCGCACCCTGGCTTCTATTCTTCTGGATGGCACTCCAATACCATACCCGGCCAATTGATGCCAAGCTAGCCTGGAGTGCTCACATTAATGAAGTTAGTAAAAAGGTTAATTACACCTCTCCCTCCCTAAGGTACCTCCAGAGTTTTCTAACCCTAAAAACTAAAATAAGTCTACCCCAAACTTATCTAGCCCATTATTGACTACGCTAATGCCTGCTATTTAGAGGCTAAAGAGGAGCTCTTGAATAAACTTGAGAGGTTGCAAATCGTGTGCATTTGGTTGATATTAAATCTGAGAAAGTATGATCACGTTTCGCATTATCGTAACGAACTCAAGTGGCTTCCGATCCGCCTCCGTAGGAACACCCGAATACTCTGTCTTCTCTTCAACATTCTGAACAATCCCTTGTTTTTTTTTTTCGTGCGGAAATCCATTCGGATACCCCCCCGCGTGCCAGCGGGGGTGGTTATATCGGGCTTGAACCGACTAAAACCGCACTCCGTCTCGGTTCTACAGCGCCGTCTTACCTGAGGGAGCGGTTCTCATTCGTTCGCAATCCTGATGCTCCATACAGGTCAAGCCTACGCTTCATTCTCAAATTTTCTTCTCCAAACGCAACTTCTACTCTTAGTCCTTCTCTGTGCAAGCGGTCAGACTGAAATTCACTTCCATCTTACACCCGAGCTAGCAACTCGATATCAGTCTTCTTCAAAAGTAAAGTCCGCAAACACTCTCTTCTACTTTGTGGCCTAACTACTCATGCCCATATATATGCATATTTGCTTATTAATTGAATATATATTTGTATGTATAGTCTATTTAGGGTTGTGTATTTTTTTTTTATATATATGTTTGTGTATGTTAATTTAAATATGTTGTATGTTTTGTTTGTTTGTGTTAATATATTCATTCTCGCTATCATGCATACGTATAAATACCACTTTTCTTGTTTCTACGATCTCCTTTCGCCGGTCTGCTGGAATAATTTTTTTAAGAAATAAGCTGTACCATTCTACTATTCTTTCCACCATCCAATTTTTGTAGTATATTCGGACCGATTTTATTTTATGTTTTGTGTCCAAAAGTTTTTGAGATTACTAAAATGAATGTAAATATTTATCACAAGATGACATTCATTAAAGTCAGAAGATACTAGCACCAGACAGAAACTAAAAGATTATATCAGATTATATTATATATTTAGATTATTTGTTTCTGTTTGTCTGCAGGTTATTTTCGATGTTCGAGCATCACTAGAAAACGCAGAACGGATTCGTTATGGTAACTTGGGTATATATCATCATGCTATTATAGGTCTGATAGGAGCAGTAGAGCAAACTCGTTCTTAGCTATTATTGATTATTATAAATTCATTATTACAAGGCAAAATATCAATTTCCACAGAGTTACCTACGAATAAAAGATACTTGACAAGAGACTCATAAACAATTCGTAATTAACATCATCCTGCTATTATATTAAAGAACTAGGCAGAATTAATCCGATGTTACACCTGAACTGCACAGCTATCAAAAATAAATAATTGACAATCGACACCTGCCAAAGTATATTTACTTAGGGTATATTTAGCCTGATCTATCCCGAACTTAGCGTGGACGAAGTCGCGGGCAACAGCTAATAAGTACTAATAATATTTTTTTATAGAGATATTAAAGTATCCATTCGTTCGTCTAACTTGATGATATCAATAGATATGAGTTTACACAGAGAAATTACAATAGATCTCTAGCTATGCTCAAACAAAATACAATTTTTAACGTATACCAATAGGTATACGTTAAAATCTAATAAGGTATGACTGCAGAATCTAATACCTTTAAACGAGCGATTCTTGTATATATATATATATATATACTGCAAGGAAATCATGTGGGAGCCGTTTGGAATGTAGGTCTCGGCGTTCGAGGGCAATATCGGTCACCCAGATATTGTTTCTTATTTAGGCTACTTCAGGCTAAGTTGTATTTTTTAATGAGCTCTACTAATAAAAATAGTTTCATTAAACTTTCGTGATGACTGTCCGGACTTTCTGACTGTCCGATATATTGTAAACTCATATATCCTCATACTCTGCTATAAATACAGTAGTACAGTTGTGCCAGCATTTCTGTGAAATGGTGAAAATCGAACATATTACTTATTTTTCATTATTGCATTTTATTTTTTACACCTCCTAGGCACTACGGCTATTACTCATTTTAGATAGGCCTTTTTTCAAATCTGAAAGTACGGGTTAAAGCCTAAACTAAATGCTGACCTTTAGCGAAAAAATTTAATCAGTAGTTCCGTAGAGCAATATGATAGGTGCATTTTAGAGACTGGTGAGATAATCAGGTGAGAAAACAAACTTTGTGCAATGTGAAAAATTAACTTCGACTCATAATATTATTTGCAAACTTTCCCGATTTTATTGCATATCAAAGTCAATTAGCAATACTGATGAGACGGTGACGCCACCCTTCAGTTCATAGATTGATGGAAACGACTATGGCGGTAGCGCTGGTAGTACAGAATAGATGATAGTTGACAGTAGGCAAAATAACTCCATCTCCAGCCACAGTGTAGAACTAACCGTTACCTTTCTACCCATTGAACAGATGGCGCCCAAACATGTTAGTTACATTTTTCAAACACAGGTGGTGCTGTTTACTCATAAGGGGCTGCGATAAAAATCTTTCTAATGATTTGCTGTTGGTATTGGTTTACATATAGATGGCGTTAGTTAATTTTAAAAAGCTAAAATAAGATCAATTAGTATTGCTAATTGTTCTCCTCTAGTTTCATCATTTACTCTATTATTCGTTCTGATTCGTACGCCCTGCATGGAGATAGTCAGTTTCTTCCGTAAGACGCTGGCTGAGAAACTTTAATAGCATAAAATAAAATAAACTGTATTGTTATAGTTAACAGAAACACGTTTATCTTTCTGTAGATAACTTAAAGCTTTGTATGGATATATGATGTCTCTGATAAGAATGGTAATTTATTTAACTTCATTTTTGTATTCTGCTACATCGGTAAACCAGCAAACGGTATTTGCATTAGTAAGGTCTAAGTCCTTAAAACCACCTGCAACGTCAGAGACATAGCACATATATAATTACTGATCATAGCCAAGGTTACGCAAAAGCAAAGATTTACGAGGAGCTTTGATGCTCCCACTCACCTCCAGAAACACGATCCATAAAGACCCTACATTAGTGCGCCATGCGTAAATAGTCAATTTATCTGGCGTAGCAATAGAGCATTTGTCTGATATACAAATATTTGCACCGAACAGACATCGAACCCGCGACCTCCAACGTAGCAGTCGAACGCTCTGCCACCACGCCACGCATTGATACGACAATCTAACAGTGCAATTACCGTATAGGTTGCACTTCTGAAAATTATGAATCTGAAATATGAACACAAACCAGTTTCTGCCGTCAATGAGACCGTAATCTTAGCAATCCATGGATTCTCCGTGCGGGTGCCGGGTCCATCGCGTTGCTGAGTTGGGAACTCGGGACAGTGCCTGGGACTTGCGACCCAAGTGTAGGTTTAGAAGGGGCCCCTTTTGTTGATGTACATCAACACTCACCTTCACTA
Source organism: Cybosia mesomella (assembly GCA_946251805.1). Taxonomy (NCBI): domain Eukaryota; kingdom Metazoa; phylum Arthropoda; class Insecta; order Lepidoptera; family Erebidae; genus Cybosia; species Cybosia mesomella. The sequence continues at coordinate 12,694,582 of OX276406.1, forward strand.
CCCAAGTTCCCCTCCCTGCCTAACCAAATTTGATACGAACCTACTAGTGCCACTTTAGACATTCGTCCTAGTAATGAGCTTATTGTAGCTCTCGATAGGCCTAGATCTTTAAGTAGGTTATAGAGAGATTTTGCTGGTATACCTCTCGCTCCCACTTCCACTGCATACAAATTAACCACGTAACCGTTTTTGATTAATTCGTTTGTGAGATCATAGTATTTATTTTTCTTTATTGTGTGGTCCTTCGGTATATTTGTTTCCCACGGTACAGTAAGTTCCACAAGAACCACATGTTTTAACCTCTTAGAATATAGGAATATGTCAGGTCTAGATGACGAAACCCCAACATCCTCCGGAATTTTATAGTGCTTTTCATACGTGTCGATTAGGAGAGTCCAATCTTGGGCAGTATCTAAGATTGAATAAGGTTTGTTCCTGGGTATTATGGATGAACCTTCAGACACAAAGTTGATATGACGTCTGTTAGTAGTCAATCCTTTTTGGGCTCTAGCTACTGCGAGACTCATTGCTTCACGTATGATGATAAGCACCTTATCGTGGCGGCGTGAGTAATGGCCTCTATCGAGAAGCACCCTACATCCTACTAATATGTGTCTAGCCGTCCCTATTGCCTCACCACAAGTATAACATTGTTTTTCTGTGGCCTTTCCCCACCTTACCAGATTACTCTGGTCTGGGAGGGTCATCTGAAAGGCGTTAAGATACAATTTTAACAGGGCCGGCGACCAGTCATAGATCAAGGTGCGCCACTTAAAGGCCATCGGTATGCAGAACTCTCCCATTGTCAACCATTCATTTTGGATTTCCAAATTCATCGCGTGCACTCGATATTTATCATTTTCGTCTTGTTTTAGAAAGGACTTAAGTATATCCTGGTCCCTTTCTGGCTCTCGTACTCCCAACCCCACTCTGTTTGACTGAGCCCCTATCATAAATCGTTTATGGAATAGAAGTCTAGATTCAAGCTCGGACGCGTTATTATCTTTCGGGAGTGCCCTGATTGTGACATCTTGGGATTTTCCTAAGATGTGGGCTTTGGTAACTCTAAGATGTTTATAGAGCTCCGATGGTTTCTTAAGTTTCATCCCAAAATTATTTTGATCCCTAAATAGAGCAGAGGAATCAGCAGAGTGCGCTAGTCCAAGCCACGATTTTAGCGATTTTATGACAGTTGCATCTATTTTCGCCAGTAAGGTTTTACCGAATTCATACACCAGAAAAGGCCAAGTCAGACGTGATGTTAAGTAGTTGTCATATATCCAAGCTTTTTTGATATTGTTTTGTGGTATCTGATCTATCTTATTTAGGTCATTTATAAACGTATCGACAACTTCATCTAAGGATGGTGTGCGTCCTTTATAGTCTATCTTTCTCCCAAGAAATTTAAATGGCACCGATTCAGCGACTATGGAAACTGGTTTACCCCCAATGAAGAGTCCCGGGTCGTAAGAGGTAAATTTGGTGTCCCGTCTACCCAGACATAGACAGTGAGACTTACTGGGCTTCGTCCTCAGTCCATTTGTCCACGAACAGAACTCATCGACTTCCTTTAATAGTTCCTGACATTGTTTTGGATTGCGCGTCAGTATTGCGAGATCGTCAGCAAAAGCTAAGATGGACTCTGAGTATATGTTATTTACTTTAAACCGATAACCCCATTTCTTTTCGTGACGTATTAACTTGGTAATTAAGATATTAATTACTATGTTAAATGCTATTGGTGACAAGCAGCATCCCTGAAACAGTCCCACATTATACCGTAATGGTCCTGTGTGTACAGTAAAGAAAGTAATAATCGATAGCACAGCTCGTTTTTGTATACAGTTCTGTTGAAGACCTCCTTCACCAATCCGAAAAAAAAACTTCTAGTATTTGACATAAATTGTAACATTCATGTAATAATAGTAATGCGTAAGGTATTAAAAAAAGAGAACTTATGTAATTATCAATATATTTTCAACAGTATTCTTTATAGTCTGTACATACAAATTATATACATAAATATTATAGTTAATGAATGTGGATGAGATCTATCTAGCTGATTGTATCTGATACATAAATATATTAATAACGGCTGTTGATTTCATAGTTACATTTATGGTGGATATAATAATGATGGTCACGATACTATTAATATTTACTATATTTATCGAAATTACACTGAAAAGATGAACTAAATATACAATATCATAAAATCTGTAGATATTTAAACTCATAGTATAATAAAAAATTACGGTACATTCGTATATTAATTTTAAATAAGCATTGAAAAATTTGGTGTTGGTGCTTACTACGATACTTAATTAAATACAATAATAATAAATAACTAGGTACATTGATAAACAATATAAATATTACCAATAATGAGATACATACAAATTTTTAACAGTCCTACTCAGTCAGTTGCAAAATTAATAAAAGATTTATTCCATGTGATGAACCACTATTTCAGGTGAATGTTTGTGGTAGATTAAGACGTCCTGAAAGACCATGTTGTGAAGTCCTTCCACCTGCCATGGATAGAGAGGCTTGTTGACTGGGAAGCCAAGAGGATCATCAGTAAGGTAGCGAGCACCAGTATCGAAGCCAAATGAGGTATTGGGATCGAAGCCAGTGCCGAAAGGAATGGCTGGTGCTCGGTACTCGGAGATGTACACCATTAATACAAAAGGCATACCAGCAACGCGACCTGTGAATGACGAAATAGATAAAATTCAATGTTCACTTAATTATTTTATTTAACAAATTAAAATTTTAAATGAAAATTTGAAAGGCTGACACTATTTATTTATTTGATTATGTTTATCAATGATCGATGCTAAAATATAACTTCAAATATAATACAAAAACAATTATTTGTAGATGTGGCCAGGCTTGAAGATACAAACAAAATAACATACAATAATCAGTAAACTAAACATACCCTTAGGAAGCACTAGATGCCGAGGTACTTGAATGAGGTCATCAAACTGATTGATGATGAATTGTCCTTTACCATGTAATGCTTTTTGCACCTTCTCAAAAATTTCATAAGTCGTACTCCAGTCTTTACCAGTATTCACATTGTCATCAGAATCTCGAGTTATTACGCTTTCTCCAGCGGGTACTAGAAATAACGTTTGTTATTAAGTTAGGAACTAATGAGTTTCTCTGCTTAATTTTCAATAACAAAATAGTTTTGAATAGATACAGTTTAGAACGGATTAGTACCTTTTTTTCGTGTAGAAATCCCTTCGGGTACCCCCCCCCCACCGCCAACCAGCGGAGGCGGTTATGTCGGCCTTGAACCGACTAAAACCGCACGCCATCTCGGGTCTTCAGACGCCGGGGTGTAAGGTTGCCCATAAAGCATATCGTACCCCGACTGACTCCGGGCCATCTCCGGTTTCGAGATGGCCCCCTCTGGTTTGGGAACCACGGTGTCCCCGTCTTGCCCCGATTGGGAGGGGCGCTAGTCACCCCACCGTCCCGGCCTGCTTCTGCTGGGGTGACAGGCGGCCTCACCTGCCACCCCCAGGGCTGCGCTTATGGAGGACAGAGGTCGTTGAGTGACCTCCGGCGCCTGAGTCGCCTGCAACGCGTGGCTACCATGTGGCTACGCTCGCGTAACAGATTAGTATTATATTAAACTATAACCTATTCAATCATTACGTCTTATTATTCCGATAAACAGTGAACATATTTGGATGAATAAATTTTTGACGAAGATGAAGCAGAATTTAGTATAATTTTTGATGACGTGCTTCTGCTAGCATTCAGGAGCATTGATGCCCTTGGCCAGATCGATATTGATAGCGCTAATTGGTTTTTTTTTGTGTATACGTAACATCACTAGTAGCAGGATGTTACATGCTTACTAACTTTAAAATATCAACTTACAATCGTGAACGAACTCGTCAAATTGGAAGAAGTTGTGGCTGTTCTTGCTTAGTGGAATTTCACTACCGTGGCTATTATATTTAGGAGCTAAGAAGAACCTCACTACAACGCTCTTGGCAACTTCACTCTTGACGCTAACGCGTATCTGGAACACTTTGTGGTTCAACCTGGGACGTTGGACTAGAACGCTTCCTGTATAGTGTTTGGCTAAAAAAACAATATACATCAGATATTAATAGTTATTTAAAACATGATAAATATCAAAATTATTTAATCAACAAACGTACCTTCTTCCGTAGTAGAGTGAAGATAACTGGAAACATTCATATAAGTATGTTCAAAGTAGGTCACCAACTTATCAACGTCTACCTTTTTGATAGCTACTTGAGGTAGAGCTAACTCTTCACGTTTGTAACGAGGGAGTTGTTCTTGCCATAATTGAAACAGATTCAGTACACGCTGCCAAATCATGTAGAAAGCAGGATCGCGCAATGCTGTTTGATAGTGCTCCAAGACTGATGGAACTACCAATGGCATATACCTATAAATGTAAAAATATAACTTTAGTCAAGTTATTACCTTTAAAAAATTTCAATAGGAACTGAATAGTATACATATTGACATACTGATTATAATAGTTCATGTTATTTTGATGTTCATGAATCAGAGAATTGCCCAAAACCATCTTCCAGATGTTGATGAAGTTTCTGTAGTACTGTGTATTAGGAGAGTCGATATTCGCTTCAATTATACGACCTAAATCCTCAATTGCTTCCGTAACACGTAGATTAATGTGTTCACCGGTTTTCTGTATGAATTATAACATTATTAGCATAACCTGCACTAGGAGTTATGTTTTAGCCATAAATAACATGTAACAATGATGTACTTACGTTTACAATGTAACCTTGGTCAATAGCATCCCGAATGCGACGTTCATAATCATTAATTGCTTGCATTTCATCAACAAATTCTGGTTGGTTAAGGTGAAAGTGATTTGGTCTAACGGGATAAGGAACACCATTATTGTATAAAAGACCAGATATATAGCCATAATTTACAACATCTTGACCGAGATCTGGGATTTCTCCAAGGCCATTGGACAATCTTTCCATGTAATAACGGGTTAACAATTGTTTATGAATAAACCAAAACCATTCTCCTCGTCTGTCTTTACCTAGAGGAACCACCTCACCACCAAGCCAGCTAGGTTTAGCAACATGGAGGTTATAGTAAAGAGCATTAAGTTTGAAGTCATGGGTGAAATAGGAAACAGGTGCATCGTGGTGGTATCGTGCGTAAGGCCATATTGTAGCATTCCATCTTATGACAACATTCTCATCCCATTTATATGTAGAGGGATAGTAGTCAATGTCTTTAAAACCCTGAACATTAATCCTTTGTGCAGTGGTCATAACTTCAGCATTGTTGAAGAATGATGGGAATACTTCATAAATGTGGGGAACAAATATTCCTTTTGTGTCTTTTCGTTGGAATATTACCACAGTAAGAACGTAAGAGAATAAATATTCATTTGTGCGTTCTCTGAGATAAACAGCAGTTTTGTAGAAAGTATCATAGTCTTTAGCAGAAAAAAGTACATTGAACAACGTTTTAGCCTCATATATGTGCTTACTCTGGTGCACATTGAAAGGAACAGTCCTAGGAAGGACCCACTTATGCTCCATCATTTGGATGTAACTTGTCACAGCACTTACATTCTACAACAAACAAAGATATGAACTGAAGGAATACGAAATTGCACATGTGTTAATATAGGTACATAATTCCAGTTTTTATAGCATGTGTTTTTTTGCAACGATTTTATATAACAGAAGATACATACGGCAAAATGTTCAATGTTCTTCTCAAGCTTCCAGGTTTTAGAGATGACTTCGCTAGATTCCTTATCCTTCGGTTCATGAAGACGGAAGAACAAATTCATCAATTCGTACTGGCGCTGTACGAAGACTGAGTCACCTAAATCAGTCAATTATGTTAAACACATATTATATGAAAAAAAAACAGCATCATGGCTCTTGTAACTAAAGACGTATTCCGTATACATATATACTATACTACAAAATAGTTTCGATAGCTAATACTTCTAGAGATATCAATTGACTAACTTTACTTGATGAGAGTAGGTACCTACTAGAACGCTGACTGTTGAGCGAATACTAAATTAATACTGAACTTATGAGATATCAGGTAATCAATCAATTACAAATCATTTAATTACTCTATATTGGTAACATTCGTATTCATATTCTTTATTGCAAACATAAATCGCTTATAATAAGGCACATAAATTGAAAAAGATGTTAAAAGGAGAGCTAAATTAAATATTGAGTTTTTAGAAAGGAAAGACAGAAAAATCGCTCTTAACCCAGCATCATTACGGCAGGATCAATAGGACTAATTGCCGCACACGGCCGTGTGTCTCAATAGATACAGGTAAGTATCAGCCTTATCTGATGTGCACCGCATTTCAGGCTTTTAGTGCCGGTGCAAGGAGCAACACGTGTGTAAACCTGCGACAAGGTCATTATGACCCAGCTCAACAACGACGTTGCTATTTTCTGCCATGAATTAGTTTGGGGTTTTATGTTTTTTTACTTATTTACGCAATAAACTCGAAGGAGTGAGTGTCATCAAATCATGTGCATTCATGAAAAAATTTCAGAGAATGACGGAATTGTTATATTTTTCTAATAGTGTAAATGAAAATAATTGCAGTGTTTGTAGCCAAGATATTTATACTTATAATAAGTAGGTGACAGGGAAGGCGAAATTTTATTACAAAAATAATGGCTATTTATTGCCTTTGAATTTAATGTTTTCCAGTGGTATCATTGCGAAATCGTCTGATAATCAAAAAAAAATATTCTCACTCCTTTGGATAATATTATTATGCAGCACTCTACACTGACTCAAGAGGCATAACAGAAAAAATAAAAGAACCTCGTTTTTTTTTTAAATTTGGGTCTCACTCTTGTTAATGGTACATTTGTCTACGTAAAGGTTCATCAAAACCGTCATCGGAAAATGTACAATAGAAAATTTTCAAATTGTAAAAGAAAAAATTAAAATATACATGAGTTTTTCTCAAATATATAATATCCGCCACAATGACGACGGATTACGAACAGCGTTTCTATGGTCTTAAAAAAAATCACATAAAATAAATTCAATTGAAACTTACCAATTTTAGGTGTAGTTTTCTTGACGGGAACAGTAAGGCCCCCGGCCACAAAAAGGGCCAATACATACAACACCAAGCGAGCCATACTTGCCAGTGCCGCTGCATTGTCATCACTTCATATTTATAGGCAACAATTCGTAGATAATAGTGTAATTATAAAGGTATATTGTATCTTAGGTCACTTATTAATTGGTGTATTTATCAATGAACACGTTGTAATGTAAGTGTAACAATTATATAGAGAAGGTGACGAACTAACGACTTTCATTCTGATCTTGTATCAACGATAACAGTGTAACTACCCCGTTATATCTTTGTGTCAATATTACTTTTAATAAAGTCTTGTTCACTAATCGTTATTCTGCGTGGATTTTACGGGTATTAAATAGTTCTCGGATGGAGTCAAAGTCACGAACTTAAGCTATAAGCTTTCAACAGTAGGTAACAAGCGTCAATTCTGATGGCAAAATATGAGTTAATTCCGCGAATTTGTTATACATTTTCATAGCACAAAACATGCTAAAATAAGTGACCTATCAGCAGAATAAATAAATATCAATACTACTTCAACCCATCCTGAGAATTTTTCTTCTAAAACCTCATGAGTGTTGTAACTTTTGGATTACTTGAATATAGAGTTAAGTGTAGTAAGTTTTAAAATTTTGCTATCGTCAAGAAGTTTGATCTTTTCTATACATTGTATTCATAAGACTGTGACTGTCATGTTGACAATTGTCTTAAGAGTCTGAGGTCTGGGTGCCTACTTCAGGCGTCTTAAAGTGAATATGTCGATGTATGACTTTAATAGATAAGATTGAATGAGATGCCGTAGGGCGTATCGGAGTCCCACCAAGACCTTCGGGGCCAAATCAACATAGCCTGCGGTACGAGCCGAGGCTTGGAGCGGGCTTTCTTCTCAGAGTCTGGGTGGGACAGACGGTAGAAGCTCCGGTAAAATTAAGAAGACCGGCCGGACCCCGAGCTTTCAGGCATTGAATGCACCCGGGATTGCCGGAAGTCTTATTTTTTTGAAGTGAAAACTTCTTTAGCGGCGTTGTGCACTTTTTTTGTAGGTAGTGGGTAAAAAGGTGAAACTCGCGTCAGTAAATACGTGACCTGATAACACATATAGAAGCGCTAATTTCACATTGTACTTAACAACCTTGGTGACGCGTTCGTCTAATGAGTGTTCGTTGTCTTCGTCAAGACTGAGATCGATTCCGACCGAGGCGCAAGAAACACTTTTTGTCATCATATAACTTTTTGTAATATTTATTCTATTTTGTGCCATTAATCCTATTGATATAAAATGGAAATGAAACAAAGTGCATGTATTAATGAAAAAAGTGACGAAGAAATAGTGAAAGAAAATGAGTGAGTACTTTATAAATATATTGGCGATGATGGTTCTGGTAATAATGATGGTGAAAAAGTCGTTGAAATTATGGATGGAAGTTGATTTTTCTGAGAGATAAACTTAATGATGATGTAAAATAATTGGAATAGTTCTGAAGTATAAAATTTTTAATGTAATATAAATTGTCATGTTTGTGTACGATAGCACAATAAATGAATATTGTATGTCACCACATAAATGATAGTACTTTTATACTGATAATTAAAGCAATTCGTGCAAAATTATTCCCTAACCGTTCCAAAATATCAAAAATGCACAACGTTAATATTCAAGTTTTCACTTCTGCCAGCACTCCCCGAGTGCAACCCGTCGTTTTTTTATATAATCTTAACTTTCAAATGCGTGCACATATCAATAGCCTGTCTACAATATACTACATACATTACCATCAAACTAATATATGAGTGGAAACTTGTAACTGGCCCTCTTCTAGTATCTATCTATTTGTATACTAACCATTAGCTGTAATTTTCCTTAAAATATAATATATAAATAAATAAATAAATTGGTATGAATGAAAAACAAGAAGAGTTGGTATATATACCTAGACAGTAAAAAGTTAAAAGATGTCATAAGAAAAGATCACTATCGAGATTATTTTTAGAACTTAATAAAATTTATTAAGAATAGTGATTTCGTGTGTCATAACGAAAGTCATAATATTCTAAAGTAATTAGCATTCTGTAACAAAAATCTAAAATTTTCTCTTCAATAATCTTTTATGACCTAAACTGGGCCTCCATTCCTTATTATACAAATACGTGAAACTATTCATAGTCAGATTGTTTAAAACTTAAACCGAAATCAGACCGTAATAGTCGAGATATCGTAAAACTACCTACACTTTAATTATGCAAGTATGAACATTTCTCGAACTTCAATAATTAATATTGCTTAAGATACTTCTACACAGTACCTACTATTAACACATAGGGTTTACGCTTACAATCTAACAAAAATGATTATTTTTAGTTTTTATTTAACATTTAGTTTTTATTGAAATCGCTTCTGACATAAGAAAATTTAATTTCATCATGCAAGTAACACATTATCTTGAATGTTTGAATACCTAAATGTCACTTGGTATATTATTACTTGATTCTCACTGAAATTGAATTACTTCAGATCTTTCCATTCCATTTTCAAGTTCATGAATGATGAGCTTTATTTTATGAGTATTTAGCGTCGATAATATAATTAGCGATAATTAGCTGAATTACAATGTAAGTATTATGGCGGATCTACACGTCGCTATGGCATGTGTTATTTGTTATGCGGCTAAGTAGTATTCGCGCGAATATTTGTCATGTGATCGTCATTTGTCATTTGATGTGCCAAACATGCCAAATATGTGTTACGCGAATAACATTTAGCGAAGTGTGGTTCCGCCTGTTTGCGTAGGTACTTGTAAAAAAAAGGTACTTGTGTAATCGTATCCGACCTCGAATAAGTGGCAGTTTAATAAAAAAAAAACAATATACTTGGATTTGCACTTCTACTTCATGCCCACAAATAAACTAAATATTAACTTGGTTGGTTATAAACGGTAGCAAGAATAGCATAACAAAGCACTTTTAGTTTTTATAAAGTTAAAGAAGGAGTTGCTGGCGATGCTACGTGTCCCAGACTAGATGCGATGGATTGAAAATGAATAGTGACTTTGTAGTACCCGATGAGATAAAATAGGGTATACAAGAACACTGGGTAACTTTATGGAACTAACTATTGTATGTTAAAAAGCAAAGAAAGTATAATATTTATCACTCTGTCACCTCAACAGCAACTTGAATCGTAGCTCCCGAACGGATGAACTGATTTTTTTATGTTTGAAAAGCAAGTAGAGTGACAGTCGAATGCCGAATGTGAAAAATATGAAAAGCCTCTGTTGAAGACAAGATTACATGCTATACTATGAAAAAGCAGGGGCAGGTAAAGGGCAGCCTAAGTGGCGTGGCAGTATTGAAAGCGGCCGCTACGCAGGAGGCGCGGGTTCGATCCCCGCTCAGTGCAAATATTTGTATGCATGAATATGAGTATTTGCATTGGTCTGGTCGTGCCTCGGAGAGCACGTTAAGATGTCGGTCCCGGTTGCCATACGAATATGTATGACAGTCGTTATAGGGGAAATGGGTGAAATGGCCCCACATAAAAAGGGCTGATCACCCGTCTGGTCGAACAGCGTCCCCACTGGCAGTATATATATGAAAAAGGACTTGTGAAAAATGTAAACCTAATCTTAATTATTTCAACTTCATCGTAGCGTTGTTCTCGGTTGTATCTGAGGTTTTCACCTTGGAGCCAGGAGTTCACTTACTCCTTCTTTTCTTTTGTTTCACTTATACGGCTTTTATGGGAGCAACTGCCGTCTGACCTTCCAGCCCCGAGAGGAAAGCCTGTGCCAGAGCCTCGACCGCCAATCAACACCTACTGATTTGCAGTCAGGGCTCTGGCGCAGGCTCTGGGCAACCTTGCCTACAACCCACTACTAACGTGAACCCATTCCTATCACAAGCAATTTATGTAGAATATACTGCTTCCGGGCCGTTTGGCCGTGGTCCATAGGAAGCTTGTGTTCCCGGCGCCCGGACCTACCATGACCCGAACCATATTCTACATGCAACGGCGGCCGTGAAAGCCTAAAGATTTATTCAAGCAATTTAGTTTAGCGGTAGGAGCTGAACGAGAATAGTAGTAATTTCGGTTACCATTCTTTAAAGAAGAAAAAATACAAAAAACATAATGCTAAACGATCGGGGCCTCCTTACCAACCTACTATTATAAATGTGTTTGTTGTCTCGTCTATGAAGCCGACTCATTAGTAAAATAATTCATATGAAATGAGCAATTTTAATCGAAAGTCATATTAAAATTGTTAGAAAAAAGGTACAGTGCTGTGACAAGAGCCAATATATCACTCGAGCAGCTCCACACACCGCCCGGCCATGTCCGAAGTTTTGACATATGAGTAATTTATTGGCTAAAAAAATAAATTACCGGATTGCCCACACATTTGTTGTGTTCAAGGTGGTTGATTCGGGTGCGCCCGCAAAAAATGATCAACGCCCGGAGGCATAATATTAACTCCCAGTAACTTGCTACTCGTGCAGTTATAACAGTGTGTAGGGATACCGGTCAAAGTATAACTTGCCATCCAGTAGCCTTACGCGTCACAATAATCATGTTCTTTCTCAGAATAGAGTATTTAATTTTACTAATTGAACAGTGAATCTGTTCAATTAGTAAAATTTGTAACATTAAACCTCAATAAAGTGTAAGTGTAAAAGCTGTATTATCATGTCATGAAGCAGGCTAATCACTACCATCAATTTCAAAATTCAGAGACAAACAGATAAAGAAATAACAAAATCTTTTCTTCAAGCAGACGAAAACAATACCTATAAGGTGCACGCAATGAACCTAGAAATGCAAAACCAATGGTTGACTCTAGGTGAATTTTGTATTCCCATAGCCTTAAAATGGCGTACCATAATATACGACTGGTCACCGGCCTTACTTAAATTTTACCTAAATGCATTCCAGTTGACCCTCCCCGACCAAAGCAATCTGGTCAGATGGGGAAAAGCCACAGATAAAACATGTAACTCATGTGGTGAAGCAACTGGTACGGCTAGGCACCTACTAGTGGATTGTAAAACGCTATTAGACCGGGGTCATTACTCGCGCCGTCATGATAAGGTATTAGAAATCATACGTGAGGCTGTAAGTTTGGCGGTAGCTAGAGCGAAAAAAGGATTAACCACAAACCAAAGAAATGACATTGCGTTTGTAAAGGAAGGCTGCTCAAAGAAATCACTTCAAAAGCCTTATTCAATTTTGATAGCTGCCGTTGACTGGACAATACTCGTAGACACGTATGAGAAGCACTATAGGATACCGGAGGATGTCTGTGCCTCATCATCCAGACCCGACATATTCCTTTTTTCACGATCGCATAAGCGTGCAGTGCTTGTAGAACTCACAGTACCGTGGGAAACTAATATACCTAAAGACCACGCTATAAAGACAAACAAATACTTTGATTTGACTAACGAGTTAACCAAAAACGGCTACGTGGTTAAACTCTATGCCGTAGAAGTAGGAGCAAGGGGAATTCCAGCTAAATCCCTGTACAACTTACTTAAAGACCTCGGATTGCCAAGAGCTTCAGTAAGCTCTTTATTAAAACGTATATCAAAAGCGGCATTGTTAGGATCTTACCAAATTTGAATAGGTAGGGGGGGGAACACTACTGACGGTGGAGGTGAGCGCTGATGCATCACAAGGTGGCCACCCTAAACCTACATCTGGGTCGCAAGTCCCAGTCGCCGTCATGGTGTTCCTCTCTGTACCACGCTATGGACCCGGCGACCGCACGGTGAATCCATGGAGTGCTGAGAATCGGATCTCATCTTTATCTAAATCATGTTGTTTTTGACTACTTGGTTTGCGCGTAAAGCCTTGTACGGACTGAAGCCTTGTTCGGACTATGCGTTCCGATATACGAGTAGTCAGCTACGCGTACACAGGTACGATAGTCCCTATCGTACTGTACGCTCATACAATTAGGGTACGCGTGTCGATTCACGACGAGTCGTTGCCAATCAGCAGCAGTCTTGTGAATACGCGTTCAGAATCCAGCAATGCATTGTGCCCTGTACGCGTATACCCGCGTGGTCAACGGTTTAGTCCACTCTCGACCCCTCGGCCCCTTTTTTTTTTTTTTTTTACGTGCGGAAATCCATTCGGATACCCCCTCGCTGGCCCAGCGGGGGTGGTTATGTCGTGTCTCGACTAAAACCGCACGGTGTCCTCCCCAAGTGTCCGTTGCCGGGTACCCCGGGTAAGCCCTCGAAAGGATAACCCCAGGGTTGCCGGCGGACCTTGGCCGCCACCGCGGCCTCGCCTGGTGGGGTCGGGTTTTATCCCGCTTCGGTGAGTTGGCAGGCGTGTGTAGGGCACACACGACACGCCTCCGCCACGGCCTGCTTCTGTAAGGACGGCGAGTCGGCCAACTGCCGTCCTCAGGCCCCGATCATGGAGGTCGGTAGTCCCGGGCGTAGATGAGTCTGCGGCGAGGACGCCGCAGACTGCGGAACTCGGGGGGCAGGGTTCTCTCCCGCTCCCTCTCCGCCGTCTCTTTCGCGCGCATTACCTGCTCGCAGAAAGAGGCGGCGGCGTGCCACTTGCTCCCGTCGGAGACCACGGCCCTCACCATGGTCTCCAACGAGAGAACATCCACGCCCAGGACCGCAACGAGATCCTGGCGTTGACTCGCCCACAGCCCTCGACCCCTAAACAAAGATTTCTTTATTTGTTTCCTCTCGACCCTTAAACCTATCTCGTGCACTCTCAACCCCTAATTTGATAATTATCTGAAATTAATATTTTGGTACACCTTTGGTGGACCTTGTAAGCATGTGGTTGTGAATTCGATCCCGAGTGGCGGCACAAATGTGAAAATCATTTTGTGAAATATAGATCTAATAGTCATATAACTTACCATTGCTGACGGTGAAGAAAACTATTGTGAGGAAACCCACATAACCTAAAAAAAATCTGGCCTTAACCTCTCTCAACTCTCTTGACGGAAGAGAGAAGACCCGTTCCCCAGCAGTGGAACGTATATGTGTTGCCTACTATTAAAAAAAATACACGAGCAATATTAAAGTACTTAATTTCTTTATTTATGATCTGCTGAATCTTAAAAAATATATGGACTTAATTTTTCTAAACAAAGACTAACTGGTATTTCTTTATGAATAAATTGATTCAAAATTTAATTAATGCGTTTGTCGTTGTCAATATCGTCTGATCTTCGTTTTTACTGTGATGAAGATAGCATCTTAACTAGTTTTTGATAATTGGAATCATCTTCTATAATTTGCAAAAATTGTATGTTTTTGTTAATTTTCTATTTAGCATAGCATGCCAACCTTCCAGTTTATTAGTGGTGCGATGTCGTTCAGCATAACAACACCATTTATTTCTCATGAGTCGGTTTTCAAACCATTGTTGTACGAAACATAAACTGGCGAAATGTGGGTGCTAGCACCTCTGCCTACCCCTTCGGGGATATAGGCGTGAGTTTATGTTATGTTATGTTTTGTTGTACGAAATAATCGTTAAATTCTTTCACACACTGTTCATCTGGACTGTCTTCCATGATATAAAGAAATCCATTATCAATTTCTTCTTGAGGAAGGTGCGCCAATGTATATAAAGCTACGTGTTTCCGGGTAGTCTTTTTTAGTTAAATTTAAAGCCTTGACTTTTTTCCAAATAGCCCGGAAGATAGCCAGGAAAAAAAAATTCTAAGGCTAACATAGGTCCACTTTCAAATACTACAGTAATTTTTACTTTTTTCATTAGACTGAATAAAAGGTTATAGGTAGCTTGCTTTTTACTTCCTAAGACGATATAAATTAAGGGTACAATATTGGTATTATCTTCTGAGCTCCCAATATCACCATGAATCGAATATAGTTGTAAAAAAGGACGGAGGCAAACTTTAAAAGTTCCATCACAAAAAAAAAGGTCAACACTGCACATCAATTGTCTTGCTTTACTACTTGCGAATGCCAATATTCTCTCAGATCTATAATTATAATCAAATAATAAGAAGTTCTCAAATAATTTAGGCACTTCTACTTCGTTAGCGGCGGAATAGCAACTTCTTTTTACACCTGCAGCTTTATTCCGTTGTTTGTAAAGTCCTGATTCTACATTTTTATATGAAGGTAATTCTTTGATGACATTTGGTTCGGAGTCCTTTAGCGCAACCACTGCATCATAATATATAGATGGTACAGTCTGTTTAAATTCTTTTGACACTCGTTCCAAAATGACATGATCTACTGCATTTTATTTTTGACACTATTAGTTTGAAATAAATGCACAGTAGACTTGATCACTTTACTTTCCGTTTCTAAAATTGTCACAGTACCGTGGCCTATTAATACACCGCCAATATGATGTTCCGTTTTTAAACTGCTTCTTGACATGGTATTGATGACCTTCCAGAAGCAGTATACGACCTCCTCTTTGGGAAGTAATAAATTTTAAATGTGCCCTATTGTCACTTGTAGTTGGTATATCAGACATGTTTTAGAACTTAGAACTTCTGTATGCATCAATCACTTGATAACTACTAAAACGCAAATTACTGAATCAGAGCTGGTGCTAGAATCGTACCAGTCGGACTGAGAGCTGGTGCTAGAATGCCTTTCAAGATAAATTGGATTAATAATAACACCTCGGGAGGTTCGATTCTAAAAATTGCAAGTAAAATTTGAAAATTCCAAATTTAGATACAAATAGGTATAAAATTTACTAGGAAAACCTAGTAAATATTAAAAATTACAAAAAAAAATAATAAAACCTACTTTTCAGAGCGAATTAGAAAATGACTTAGGTGACATGACATTTATCACTCAAAAACTGTCGACAAATTAATTTTCATATTTAGGTTCAAAACTAAGTAAAAATACAAGTAAATATGAAAATAAATACTAAGACATGAAGAGAAAATTATCCTTTACGATATAATAACAGTCAAGACATAAAAATCGAAAAAAAATTAAAATGAATTATGAAAGTGAGTGAGACAGTAATGATATGATACATTACAATATATATGGGGTAGACTGATGAATGATTTATCATACTAAGTGTACTAATGGAGGTCGAGAGGAAACCAAAAGTTGACTGGAAAATAATATCCACTAAGATATAATATAATACCATAAGACCCCCAGGGGTCGAGAGTAAACTATAGTTAGGGGTCCAGTGGACACATTATTTATTGGGGGTCCAGGGGTCGACACTGGACTAAACCTGGTCAACTAACTAACTACTAACTTGTATTAGTACATAAACAATTGCTAAAGTTATAAACAATGAAAGATGAAAAATAATGCACCACGGCCAAACAGCCCGGAAGCAGTATATTCTAAATGCATTTTGTTTTTCGCCAATATTTTTTAGACTATTAATATTTAAGAAATTTCAAAATAAGATTCATAAAGAGGAGGAAATTTTCAATAAAAAACTCCGAGCTCTCGGAAGTCTATCTCCATCTTTATATATAAAAATTACGTGTCACGTTGTTTGTCCGCGATGAAGTCCTAAAATACTGAACCGATTTTAAATTTGATTTGCACACCGTGTGCAATTTGATCCAACTTGAAAGATAGGATAGCTTACATCTCAATTTATAGTCGCAATATTTAATTACAAATGTGTCAACAAATCGGACAAAGTTCCATATATTATTGCGAAACTAATGCATGTATCGGTTAAATAGGTGCCATTGGCGTTTGAAGTATGTCACGGGCGAAGCCTCAGGGGACAGCTAGTTATTTATAATTTTAATTTAACGCTGAAAATAGGTCTCAGCGATACATTTTTTCTGAATATCTTTTATCATTTGAAAAAAATATGGTGTATTCTGAACACTTTAAAAAATGTATTCCCGCTGAGAATTTTACTTAAAGTTAATTTTTCAAAAAGTAAAACGATTGATAACTAACGAAATTTTCTCGAACTTCCGTCTTCATTGTAAAATTTAAAAAATGTTAAAATTCTTCGTTTCGTGTAGCCTTTTTTATATACATACAAAAGCACGCCATATATTCATAGTTATATATATTATTATTCACAATTAAAATTATTTAAACATTTTTTTTTTCATTTACAATGAAGACGGAAGTTCGAGAAAACTTCCGCGACCATTTTCAATCCGCCTATAACGTGCCTTTTTTTCGTGCGGAAATCCCTTTGGATACCCCCCCCCCCCCCCGCCGGCCAGCGGGGGTGGTTATGTCGGGCTTGAACCGACTAAAACCGCACGCCGTCTCGGGTCTTAAGACACCGGGGTGTAAGGTTGCCCATAGAGCATATCCCTCGCACCCCGACTGACCCTGGGCCATCTCCGGTTTCGAGATGGCCCCCTCGGGTTTGGGAACCACGGTGTCCCCGTCTTGCCCCGGTTTGGGGGAGGGGCGCTAGTCGCCCCACCGTCCCGGCCTGCTTCTGCTGGGGCGACAGGCGGCCTATAACTATTTGTGTTTTGATTCGCTTCGGTTAGCCCCCTCCTAAAATGGCCAGTGGGGTGGTCATGTCGCACTCAAACCGACCAAAACTTCACGGCGTGTCGGGCGCAAGGAGACCTTTTTGAAATAAATTCAGCTAATAAGGTATCCAACATAACTTGACTCTAAGGCAGAGCGAAGATTAGAAGCTAGTCTATATAAATAGGTATAAAAACAAGGTCGTGTTAGGAATGACCGTGATAAATTCAAGAATGAGAGGACCGATTTTCATGATCCTTGATTTTTTAGATTTGTCGCCGCCCAAACTGTGTCTTTTTGTGTTTTTTTTGCGGAAATCGCCATGTTGTGTACCCCGCTCGGTAAAGCGAAATAACGACCCCTGTTGGCTGGCGGGGCTCGCTATATCGAACTCGAACCGACCAAAAATCCACCGCCTCGAGTCTTTAATGCTGGGGTGCAAGGAGATATTCTCGAAATAAATTCAGCTGATAAGGTAACCAACATACCTTGATTTTAAGGCAGAACGAAGTTTGCCGGGTCAGCTAGTTACTCATAATTTTATTAGTGAGTCATACTTACGTCTTGCTGGGAAAACAATGACTATATCACGTACAAACCAATTGTTAGAAAATCAATTTGTATCACTTGAGTAAATAAAATACCAGTAGTATCTCATGGTCTTACTACTATTATAGATACGAAAGTTTTGATGTATGCATGGACGTTATGTTACTCAATCAAACCAATGCAGCTTACAGGATTTGGATAAAATTTCGCACAGAAATAGCACGTTATTCTGAGAGTACTCAGAATAAAAACGCTTACGCGGTACTCCTATGAGTTGTGGAAACGAGATCAGAATTTCACGCGAGTGAAGCCATGGGCAACATCTATTATTTTATTATTCCAATTTTATTATAAGTACCTAAGAATATAGATACCAACAGCTGCCATCCCCGGCTACACCCGCGTGAAATACTGGTCCCGCGTATCCCATTGGAAGCTACTCGTGGTGTAACAATGTGCTATTTCAGACTGCATGTTTTTTCTACTTACTATGGGACTTTATTTGATCACAAGGAAAACTTCATCGTCTTCAATTACTGAGTTGATAATTTTACCTTCACTCAACTCAATCAATATCGTTAAACGGATATTTTTTTCAATAATGACAACAGTTCCTTTTGAGAGATGGTCTCATTTAATATTCATATATTTGTTTTCAACGTTATTTTACCCTGACACTTTACGGATGGCTTTGCATTAATTATTCCGTGCATGAGGTCGCATTCATTGAACTCTGCACTCGTCATCTTTGACAATCACGAAATTCTTGTTCATTGGTACGTCATTATTTTCATTTTATTAAGATGTCATACATTATCATTTAAATTAACGTTAAAAAAGCGGCGGTAGCAAAGTGACGTCCGTAACGGACTGCCGAGACGAGGTCTCGAGTTCGATCCCCAGTCGCCCCGGGACCCCTGACTTTTTATAGTTATGTGTGTATTAAAAATGTTAGTTGTCTCTCGCTTAGCAATGTGCCCGGTAGATGGCAATAGGCTCGCCACCTATTACATTTGGACCTAATAATAACTGGCGAATCGTGGGTGTGTAATATACCTCTGAATACCCCTACGGGGATACAGGTGTGAAGTTATGAAGTTATGTTAATTAACGTTCCATAGATATAGGCAGCTTACTTATCAACGTAAAATTCGATGATAAATATTATGTTACTTTGTTGACATTAAACTTATATATATATGTGTGAATGTCCGAAATTAGTGAATGTAAAGTTGCACCGGTATATGTCGGCAATCACCAATCGATAGTGTAACTCAAAAACTGTTCTTTTTATACTTAAATTGGACATACACCGGTGAATGTTACCATACTCAGAGAAGATAAATTGAATCTTAGATTCAGCTATTTCCCTACAACACCGCGGTTCAAGCCCAACATAACCGGCCTCGCTCGCCGGCGGCGCGGGGGTGGGGGGGTATTCGAGGGGATTGCCGCACGAAAAAAAAGGTACCCAGTATACTTACCTAACCCTCTCCTGTCCCCGTGGGCACATCGTAATGTGCCCACACATGACATGTCTCGCGACTCCGAGGGACAAAGCTCTTGGCTTAGCCGCCCGGACGAGCAAGAAAACCTCTCTAAAAAACCGGCCAAGTGCGAGTCCGACTCGCCCATGAAGGGTTCCGTAGCAGCAAGTCAAATTTTTAATATTTGAGTTGTTTAAATGAAAGGTAACTTGCAGTTTACGATTTCAGACGTATTAAGAAAAAACTACTCACTAGATCTGGTTCAAACCAATTATCGGTGGAAGTTTACATGGTAACGTACATCATATATTTTTTTTTAGTTTTATCACTCTCTAATTTTAGAAGTTACAGGGGGGGGGGACACATTTTACCAGTTTGGAAGTGTCTCACGCGCAAACTATTCAGTTTAAAAAAAAAAGATATTAGAAACCTCAATATCATTTTTGAAGACATATCCATTGATGACACGTATAGGTTTGACGAAATTTTTTTTATTACTTTTTCTATTTTTGTGAAAATCTTAATGCGGTTCACAGAATACATCTACTTACCAAGTTTCAACAGCATAGCTCTTATAGTTTCGGAGAAAAGTGACTGTGACATACGGACGGACAGACAGACATGACGAATCTATAAGGGTTACCCGGCACATTACTAAGCGAGCGCTAATAAACGTTTTTGATACACACATAACTACGAAAAGTCAAAGGTGTGTGCCCGGGGCGACTGGGGATCGAACTCGAGACCTCGTCTCGGCAGTCCGTTACGTACACCACAGAGCTATCGCCGCTTATCGCCTAGCGCAAAGCTACGCTTACCCGGGTATGGGGGGATCTCTGCCCGGGTTAACCTCTATTTCTACCCCACTCGTTGGTTCTAATATGGAAAAATAAAATGATAAAAAGAAGGAGAAACAGAAGAAAAGGAAGGAGAAGAAAAATACAAAAAGGTGAAGGCGACTCTATGATAGTGCCTCAAACGCTGGGGCTCCCTAGCACTGTCGGCTAGGCTGGAGTAGTCTAGCCGGCAGTGCGACGGATGTACCAGTACACCCGGAGTCTCTTTTAATCCCTGGGAGCCGACGGAGCTCCATACGCTCTATAACTGAGGCGTCTTTATACGGAGAACCCAGACGCCGACAAGACTCGGATTTGGAGTTGGTTAGTCTTGATCTCGGTGGAAAGCGACGCAAGTGCGGCCGGTCTGAAGGGGAGGGAGAAGTCACGACTGCGATGCCAGCCCACAAGCAAAAATTACCACAGTGCGAAGAGGCCGATCAAACCCCCGCCGTGGCGGTGCCAGGACTCGCTCGGTAACACCAGGGCCGACAGGCTCTGCATTTTCCGCTCGGAGGCCGTGCCACGAGCACGCTTAGACCGCGGGCAAGCGGCAGAGGAGGAGGTGGTAAAAGTCCTAGAAAAGGTGATTTCATCTGCGCTAGGGGGCTCTGTCTCCCATGCACCGACGGATGTGCTAGAGACTTCGGAGACGGCCATCATTCGGGTTGCCACACATTCCCGGAATTTTGTGAAGGCCCTTAAGGACTCCGGACGGTGTTATTCGAGAAGTTGAAGGATTGGTCACACAACTCCTGAGTCGCTTAGATGACTTGGAGCGCCACCTTGAGACTCAGACGGAGCCCGCCGCACCCTCTTCTCCGGTGCTGCAGCGGCCATCTCCGCCGGATGCCTTTCCTGATGCCCAACTGCGTCAAATGCTGTTGGCCATCTATAAGATGCACTAAGATGCAAGCATCCTCTGACCTAACTAGATTACTTTACCTACCTATACCTAGTATAGGTAGTTGTTGTAATGATTTTGAATAATAAACAATTGATATATATTTACGATTCTAATTATTGTAAAAATTTGTGACTTCATTAGGCATATACTGGCCCAGAACTTCTGTTTACACACATAATTATTTTTCAATATCAATCAGGCAGGCATCATAAGTTTCCTCATATTGAACCCTAGCCAAGTCGTGGTGAATGACCGAAATCGTCATGAAAAGGATAAATGATAGTCATTCAGCAGCTATCTTGGTGGATGTTACCAGGCACCAGACTATCTTAACATACACTGCATTTCGGAAATTCGCAGTAACATACGTGGGACACTCAGAAAGTTTTGCGAAAATAAAAAAGTGTTCTATAGGTAAATATTTTTTTATTAAATCTTTTCAAAGTACTCTCCACCAGCCTCTATACAAAGTTTCATGCGTTTGAACCAGTTTTCAAAACATTTTTTCCAATCCGCCGCAGATACCTCGTTTACAGCCTGCTCAAACGTTGACAGCGCATCTTCCGGCGACGAAAATTGTATCCCTTTGAGCTGATTTTTTATTTTCGGAAATAAAAAGAAGTCGCACGGTGCAAGGTCAGGGCTGTAAGGAGGGTGACCTAGGAGTTTAATCGGAGTTCTGTCCAGGAAGTCCCTCGTTTTAAGCGCGGTGTGTGCGGGCGCGTTGTCATGGTGAGTAGTATTCCGCGGAGCCCTGTGTTTGGTCGCTTGTAGCTCACTACAGAGAAAACTTCTGCCAAGCATTTGGTAGTGTACCATTCAGCGTTGATGCTTCTTTGATTTCGTAAAGGGATTGATAACAAGTAGCCAGACAAATTGAGAAAACTCGCGGTCAAAATCTTCCCTCCGCTTCTAGATCGCTTCATTTTGGTAGGTGTTGATTCGTTTTGAAACACCCAAACCGTCGACTGGCGTTTTGTTTCTGGATCATACTGATAAATCCACGACTCATCACCTGTAATGATGTCATAAACACGCCGAGACGCGCCTGCTTCAAACTTGTTTATCATATATCATGACACCATTCCACCCGGGCCTGCTTCTGAGCATCGGTGAGATTGTGCGGCACCCAGCGTGAAACTATCCTTCTCACACGAAGATGCACGTGTAGAATCTCGTGAAGGCTTCCCGATCCAATCTGAAGAATGTGCTGAATCTCTTGATATGTGACTCGTCTATTATCTTGGATTAAATTTTTCACTGCTAGCACGTTTTCTTCCGTAACAGCCGTCAAAGGGCGATCACTTCTTTCTTCATCCTCCAAAGTCAGTCGACCGCGCTTGAATTCGTTATACCAACGATACACGGTCGCCTTGGAAGGGCCTTCATCCATGAATGCCATTTGAAGTCTATCGTACGATTCGTCTGGTTTCAGGCGACACTTGAAATCGTAGAAAATCATAGCGCGAAAATGTTCCCGACGCAGATCCATTTTTCAATGAGACACAATAATTGAAATTATCTTGCAAAAAAAGCAGAGAGAAATTTTGAAATTGGAACGTACTTATTTTTACTCATAATAATCATATTTTAGAAATAGATTATAACTGACCAGTCTCTCATATATAAAAACTTTTTTTCGCAATACTTTCTGAGTGGCCTGGTATATATAATAAATAAATATCAGCATCATCAGGTAAAATCAATCAGGTATATTTTTTAAATTCACATATTTACACTGATCGGGAAACGAACCCGCGACCTCTGACTTAGCAGTCGAACGCGGACTCGAGGTTCCAAAATGGTATATAACGTGCAAATTTTGCATGCATCCGAGATCAGTTTTTTTATTGTATAACAGTTAGGTAGCAGACCGGCACATGGCCCACTTGATGGAAGCGGTTGCCGTGGCCTATAGACTGCCGACCCTGTAGCCTTCTGCCTTCTGTAAGAACCTCATATTGTAGCCGCTTGCGAAAACCACAGCAGGGAGACCATTTCACAGTTTGAGCGGAATGAAGTTTCTTCCATATTTTACTGCGCCGGTTGCAACGTATAAGGATCAATTGCAAATTGATCTGCGGCGAGCGGTGCGATGATAGAATTTGGCCGTGGGCATCATATCGAACAATTCTTCTGAATACATACCATTTTATAGGCGGTAGAATACGCACAGAGAGGTAAAATCTCTCCTATCGCTAAAAGGTTCCAGTAGTATTGGGATGTTGATGACTATATCTATCTTTAATCGATAAAACCTTGTAGAATATGCCTTACAACTGTACGACTTGACTTGCATTCTCTCTCTCTTTCTTCACCTATCATCATGAAACATTTATCTAACCTGTCACTAATTTAAAGCTCGACATATGACGAAGCATATGTTATAAGTAAGATTTTCTCAGTCTGTTGTCCAATTATTCCTAGTTTATCGTGGATTTTAAACGAATTTCTTCCTTCTGCTTATCAGCTACTTGCCACTAACAAATGGGGACTATGTTCTCTAATAGCCAATGAGCCTTACCAGACTCTTTGTCTCCGGGTTCTGGGTGAGTTTATGCAATGTGCTCAATCATAGATGGTGTCTTCGTTTGAAACTAGCTCATATCAATCTGTGTTAAGCAGATTTTAAAGTATATGAATTATTTCAATAGTGATTAATTCTCCTTCTAGTTCCATCAAGGTTCAGTTATCAGAGGTAAAGCTCCTAATATATATTATCAAGGTAAGCCTCTCCATAGTAATATGTGGAATTTAAATTAGCTTGTTGGTCCGATGCCTTAATTATTAATCATTTAATTCGATTATTTTACTATGCTTGACCAAAACTATGAAGTATAGTCAAAGAAGTTTGCTATCAACAATGTAACAACTGTCCAACTGTTTCGTCATACTTCGTGATAAAACTGTTACATGTGCGATCAAACACGTTAATTTTATCATTTACAATAGTGAAAATGTTCCTAAATGATAAACTTACTAAAAAACCAGTCAAGTGCGAGTCAGACTAGCACTCTTAGGGTTCCATACAAAACTAGATTGAGGGGCGAACTTTACGTTACGTAGAGCTTCTAGTCTTGACAGACATACAGTTTTTTTTTTGTGAAGTGGTTATGTACGTATTTACTGTTTTCAGATTATTTACCATAACTGGTGCTAGAATATCTTGCTTCTTGCCAAATTTTGATGATTTTAGCTCAACGGGAAGTAAACTATAGGAATTGATGCCAAGGGTAATTTGGTAAAATATGGTGAAATTTGCTTCACAAATGGGTTGATTTTTTAACAGCTTCCAAGTATTACAGATTTAAGTATTTGGTATGAATTTCAACTTGATGCCTCTACGCGTTCCTAAGAAAAAGGTATTGATACAGACGTTCAGCGATATGATCTTATAAGGGATCCATTTTTTCTTTAGGTACGGTACCCCAGGGGTGTGTGTTGGGTAACCTCCTCGAGTGTCGCTCCGATTCCGATCCCGCTGCAGTCCGGGGGGAACGGAATCGGAGCGGCCGGTACACCCTGGGCGGTGGTCAATGGCTTCCCCTTCACCCCTTCATAGGGTTGGCATTGATCGTCGGCCAATACCCAACGTGGCGGGAACACATCGCTCTCCGTACTCCTCTGCTTTCAGAGGAGACAGGATGAGCGATGCTGTTAGTGGTGAGATGGCCCAGGGTCAGTCGAGGTGCGAGGGATATGCTCTATGGGTAACATTACACCCCGGCGTCTGAAGACCCGAGACGGCGTGCGGTTTTAGTCGGTGCAAGCCCGACATAACCGCCCCCGCTGGCCGGCGGGGGGGTATCCGAAGGGATTTCCGCACGATAAAAAAAAAAAAAAAAGGTACGGTACCCCAAAAATAAATAAAACATTATTTACTTGATTATATAATCGAACCAAGAATATCATGAGAAACGAAATAAATTATGATTATGAGAGTTAGGTCACTACCTAACCAGCCCCGCCAATTACATAATTGGTCGGTGTGTACCTATTTGTATCTTTGGGGCCCAAGCCAACCTGTTAGTCGTAGGTAGTTTTGAATGCCGTCCTTGCGACGCATGCTGCTACGAAAAAAAATTCAAGTACACCCTTGCAAAAAGTATTGTATCGAAAATCGCTAAATCGAATGACGGACTCGCGAACACGCTCTCTCGACATTTCCTTCCATTTCTATTTTTTTTCACAGCAGCGTGCGTCGCTAGGACGGCATTCGAAACTACATATCAGACCCAGCCAACCTGGATACCTGCTGATTGACGGACGGGCTCTGGTGTGCTTGGGGCTCAGGAGGTTGGGGTGTCCGACGGCAATCGCTCTCGTAAAAGCCAAGATCAGCCGCGTCAGGAGAAGAAAGCGGGTTAGGGGCTCCAAAGTACAAGCGTTGGATACAACCAGGATAACCGTTATATATCTATAAACCTAAAATCAGCAATAAAATTTAATAAACAACTAACAAACTTACAAGATCTCTCCATAAAAAAAACTTTTCGATGAGTAATTATATCAAAACTGCCTGATTTTTTTTTTCTTTCTTTATCCTCCACAAAGTTTTCTTTAAACCTGTCACTCAAACTATAATGAAAATATTTTGTACGGTGACAACCGATTATCACCTACAGTTTAAAAGAATAATTCTTAATATCGCCAAGTACATCAAACACCACTCATAATAAAGACATATTCTAAGAAATACTCTCACTCACAATTCACAACTCCATTGTCCTTTACCCATCAACAATAAGCTTAACTAATCTTTTACGAAAAAAATCATAGATTAGTTGACAACTACAGATATGGATATCTGTAAATATTTTGTCAATTTTGTGTGGTCTAACCAGTTGCATTGTTATAACACTTTCTTTTTCAATAGATTATGTCTTCAACATTGTAAAGAGAAAATTAGAATGTCAACATGACGCTTTTAAGTACGATAATCCAGTTTAGGGCACAATAAACACGTTGTTTTCTTGAATATCGCTTTTAATTCACTGATCCGAAAAGGGATTCTTAATATACATGTTTATATTCGTTTTATGTTATATTGAACATCCTTCTATTTGCATTTATATAATATCTAATAATGGGTGCGGATGTTGTGTCTGATCGTGTAACTTCGGAACCACTTGACCAAATAAGATTGTATTTGACACAATATATTTGATTTTTGGGAGTTCAATCATAACCAAATAATTAAATAGATATTACGTAATATCTTCCAGGAGTGGAGCAGTAACATTAAAGCCACATTTACATTGAGCCATAGCCTAGTGACCCGATGAAATCAGCTGTTATGAATTCGGCGCGGAAAATGGAGGACTGTATGTTATACTTATCGTTAAATTTACACAAAAGCTTCTAGTCCTCCTCTAAGTTCGGCAGTGTACTGCGATATATTATGCAGATTAATTAGTTAACATAAAAAGTAAGTTACATAAAATGTTTTCATAAGAAAATTGAGCAAAATATATTTTATTAAACAAACAACGTGACAAATGGGCACATAGGTCGCTATATGAAAAGCGGTAACAAGTGCCTATAAAAACTTACAAAACTAAAGGTGATACAATGATCTATCTCTTGAAATATTATACAAATGATAATCTATAAATATATCAAAGTCCTTTAGAGTTTAGGGAATCGCCAACCAATAGTTGGGGTCGCCAACGTTGGCGGCCAAGGCCAGTCAGGTGAGGGATGGATATCCCCTAGATAGGATTATCTAGGCTATACTTGGTTCGCCAGCCATACGGGCAGAGGTGATGAAACACTTTGCGGTTTTAGTCATGTATCGGTTCGAGTCATACATGCCACATCTTTAGTTCCGATGTTAGTATCTTCGTAACTGAATTTTTTATTATCATAAGCTGCACCATTATCATGTGCTCTAATTCTTTCATATAAAGGTTATCAATAAGTTCAGTGTTTAATATTCTATTACCAATATACCTTTTTTTTTTATCGTGCGGAAATCCCTTCGGATACCCCCCCCCCCGCCGGCCAGCGGGGGCGGTTATGTCGGGCTTGAACCGACTAAAACCGCACGCTATCTCGGGTCTACAGGGTGTAAGGTTACCCATAGAGCATATCCCTCGCACTCCGACTGACCCTGGGCCATTCGCAGTGTCCCCTCTGATAACAGCAGAGGGGTACCTGGAGCGACCCCCCCACCCCGCGGGCAATGGGCTCAGCTGGCCCTGAAAAGGGCCGGTTGGTCAGACTCTTGGCCGTTGACGTTGACGCCAGCTACTCCAGAGGAGCAATCAATGATGCGTCATCGCCCACGTTGCCCAGGTTGCACCAAACTTGGAGGTGATCGCCCACGTTGCCCAGGTTGCACCAAACTTGGAGGTGATCCAACCAGTCGCACCCCCCAACCAGTCGCACCCCCCAACCAGTCTCACCCCTCCAACCAGTCGCACCCCATTACCAATGTACCTATGATTATGTTTTATTTTTATTCACAACATTTCTGTTTTCATTTCTCTACGCAAGTGGTAATGCTAGTAAAACCTATGGTGTTACAAACATTTAAGTATAGGTCAGAGTAACCGTACTTGTTTGCTACCCCAGAAGTACAAAAAAACCTTGGGCATTCTATTAACACATAAATATTTCCGAAACCCAATCGTGTCGGCCACACATTAAGTTATCCCATTAAATTAACGGGAACCATTCGAAACGATGGAACGCCTCGAATTTCGACTTTCGTGCTTTGTGACTATAACAATCATAGCTCGTTTATTACACGAATTAAATATTATAAAGAAAGAATCGCATATCCCAACAATCATCTATCAATAATAGGTGCTTTTAATTATCCTTTATTTCACCTTGAGTTCTCCGGTCACTTTTGGATAGTTTTATCTCCCTTATCTGTGAAAACAATAAGAGCCCAGAACGTGCGCAATGATAACAAAGAGGTAGGTATAAAAGTAACAATCCGTTTACATATCGGCTTAACTACAGTGAAATAATGCTCAGCATTATAATTAACTGACCCGCGTGAACCTTGTTGAATGAGTTGCACCATATTGAGATAGTTAATTTTCGGTTACAGTTAAATTAACTTACACTATAAACAATTCTATTTACAGATACCCAATATGCAATAGACTATATTGGTTTGTAAGCTATTTATGTAAACATATCTATAAAATAATATGCTTTTGACTATGGAAAACAAAAAAATTTTGTTTTTTTGAGTATCAGTCAAATTTCTTTTTGCCAATTGGGGTATTTTAATATTTACTTTACTTTAATAACTGAACCAAATATTGTACAAATTTACTTGAAAACTTTTGCAAGGGACAAGTTACTTTAATCGTTAACCACAGTTAAAGTATCGGTGATATCATCCATTTTCTGCGGGACCGCATCGGGCGCACATCACACCTGTGCTGTCGGCATCAAACACACCGCCCCCCACCACCCGCGCCCTCCTCCACTCTGTATCATACAAGCCGCCTCGCATATTATACTCCCATGAGAACTAAAAAAGCGTCCGGTCTCATTGAATAGATAAACTGGATGTGCCATGGATGTAGTTGGTCAGATATTCAGAGCGTAGGTACTGCTAATATTATTACCTAGACGACTTCGGCCGCGTAGATTTAGATTTTAGGGTTTTAGTTCTTTTGCGCGGTACCCTAATTTTTCTTGTAAAAAGTATTCTATTTTAGGCCTTATAATATTACCTATGTGCTAGTGAAAGTCACGACACAGCCTATCCAGAGATTACCTAGTTCAAACCGACATACAGACAGACAGACAAATAATAAAAAAATGCTTTTAGGGTTCCGTACCTCAAAAGGTTAACACTGTCTGTCCGTGTGTCACCACCTCAGGAATGGGTGGACCTTGCAAATTGAAATTTATACCAGATACTGAGGTCTATAGTCCCTATATCCCCCCTATCTATAGTCCCTAAGCGTATAAAAATTAAGGTTCACGATAAAAAGATATTGGGCAAATTTATATGTTCGCGAAAACTTGTAAGTACCAAAATTTACCTTAATTTTCAACTTTTTACTGTTCAGAATTTTAGAAGAAAGAAGAAATTCTTTTCTGTTATTAGTACGTGATGCAATCATTAAAAATTTGTTATTTAAATATTATAAAAATACACTTTAATTTTATTTATTTGTATAGAGCATAGAAATATTCAACTTGAAAAGCTAAAACCTTGATTATTTTTGCACTTTACATATAAATAATACTCCAAATAACAAACAATTACTATGATATTAAAATATTTTAACTAATACATTTCGGTTAGGTAATGAATTATTTCGTGTTATCATAACCTGCCATTATATAGATAGTAATATTTTTCCACTTCTAGTGTTTCTTTACATCGTTATGAATGTCCAACCAATATTATGGCCTTTTCTGATTTTATTGATTTGAAATACCTAATCCACTGATTGATTTCTTTATTGCCCACCGAAGCTTCGTCGGTGTATTATGTTGATCCTATTGACGGTTGTTTAGGTATAAATTGAGTTAATTGCCCGATAATTGATAGTGTTAACGCGTGTCCGGGTCTCGTTTTGGCACCTAATTAAGTCCTGTGGGAATACAATAGCCTGTTATGTAAGTTTCGTGAGAAAAAATGTTGATATTTAATAACTAGTGTGTAATAGCCATTACGTTTTAAGTTTTTTTTATGCGCATTTTATCATTGTATAGATCAACATTGAAAGTTTAAATGTTGTTTAGTTTTTAAATATCACTGCAAAGTTTTTCTAGGGATTTCCGCACGTTAAAAAAAAAAAAAGGTAATATATCAGCATAAACCTAATAAATATTATTTTTAATGCCCAAATCAGTTTTTCACATTCATTTTCTTAGATATAGCTAACAACTTCAGGCACTTAGTAAATTGACAATGATAGAGGACCTGAGTACATATTTGCAAAAAAAGCAATATTTTTTTTTTTATTCTATCCCTGCTATCTTTTTCAGGTCATCCGTCTATCTTGATGGGGTCATCCCAGCACTCGTTATTCTGAAAATTATTAAT
The DNA here is from genome assembly GCA_946251805.1 of Cybosia mesomella. Lineage (NCBI taxonomy): Eukaryota > Metazoa > Arthropoda > Insecta > Lepidoptera > Erebidae > Cybosia > Cybosia mesomella. The sequence goes on from OX276406.1 coordinate 12,724,979, forward strand.
TTAAATTAAAGATTTAAAAAGGAAAGTGAGTAATTTATCGATTTTTTTCTCGAGCGGATTTTCATGATGAGTGTACAAAACAGATTCGATCAGAATCGTTAATTATTCTAATTTTATTAGGTTATATTATCAGTCTGTGATGAAGAGAGGATAATATCATCTAATTACAAAATCTGCGTCTAAAAATGTAAACAGTCTGAAAATTGTGTTTGAATTGTGTGTTGACTTAGGATTACAAGGTAGATGCTTAAAATCTCCTTTTACTTGGATTGTTATTTTCATCCTCAAAAAGCCTTTATAAGGATCAGGCTTCCAAGCAATCTCGTCTAGTGACCTTTTGAAGATTTTTTGTATGTACTTAAAAGATTACTATCCCAAAAAATTAAAATTTGAATAATAGTATTTTATGGATTGAAAATATTTGCCTATAAAATGAAAACATAAACGCTTTAAGAGGCTTGTCTATACTGATTATTATAATATTATAAAGCTGAAGAGTAGTCAGGAACTACTGGTGCGAATTGAAAAAATATTTTTGTGTTGGATAGCCTTTATAATCGAGGAGAGTTATAGACCATGACAAAACGTGCCCCACTCACATGCCATTACTCTGAAGAAATACCCGATGTCAAGCAGTACGAGATAGAGGCGGCTCTCAAGCATATAATGAACAATAGGGCATTATTACTGAGCTCCTAAAAGCAGGCGCGACCCCAGTCCTGAAAGAACTAGCGAGCCTCTTTAATTCCGTCAACTAGCAAGGATTAACACCTAGCGTATGGAGCGGGAGTGCGGTGTTACTGTTCTTCAAAAAAGGTTATAAGGCCTTGCTGAAGAATTACAGACCCATCTCACTCCTGAGTCATGTCAACAATTTCATCAGGGAATCGTTTCGGGAGTAAGCTCGACGAGTTCCAGCCACCGGAGCAATCCGGGTTCTGAAAAGGCTACAGCACCATGGACCACATCCACACTGTTCGGCAGATTATACAAAAGACTCGCGAGTACAATCAGCCGCTGTGTATGGCTTTTGAGAACTACGAGAAAGCCCTCGTCTCAATCGAGCCGGGGCAGTTCTGGATGCTCTGTATCTGTGTCGTGTCGACTGGCACATACATCGAAGTGCTGAGATGCCTATTTGAGACCGCCATTATGTCCGTCCAGCTCCAAGACCAGAAGAGAAATCACATAAGTCTACAGCGTGGAGTGAGACAGGGGGATGTAATATCCCCCAAACTATTCACCAACGCGCTGGAGGACGTCTTCAAGACTCTGGATTGGACTCAGCGGGGTATAAACATAAACAGTGAGTACATCTCGCATCTTCGGTTCACCGATGGCATCGACATAATTGCGGAATTCTTGGATCAACTGGGCGAGATGCTGCCAGAAGGAGACTCTAGACGCATCGGTCTTGGTGTGAACTTGGATAAAATCAAGCTTATGTTGAACGAAAATGTCACACCGAGACCAGTTGCTATTGATACTGGAAGTTGTTCAACAGAATGTCTACCCCGGGCAGGTTATCCAACTCGGTAGAAACAACTTCGAGAATGAAGTCACCAAAAGGTTTTAATTAGGTTGGGCAGCATTTGGCAAACTACTTCGGGTATTTCTCCTCCACTTTGCCGCAATGCCTAAAAACAAAAGTCTTCGACCAGTGCGTCCTACTTGTCATGACTTACAGTGCCAAAACGTGGACATTGAGCAAGCCGAAGTGGTAATGGGCTGGGCATATTTGTCGAAGGACCGATGGCCGGTGGAGCAAACGAGTCATAGAGTGGAGACTGATAATCGGTAAACGGAAGGTAGGATGACCCCCCAGCGAGTTAGACGTATGATCTGAAAAAGTTAGTTGGGATAGACTGAATGTGCAATAGCGTACATTGGGAGAGACCTATGTCTAGCAGTGGACTGCAATAGGCTAATTGATAAACTACCCAGAAGAGCGGAGCAGTTATCATAAAAGTCGACAAATCGGGCAAATTTTCATACATTATTGTAGAACTAATAAATTACGCGCATGTATAGGTTAAAATGGTTACCACGGAGGACCAAAGTATATCACGGGCGAAGCCGAGGGGCACAGTTAGCGTAATAATACTATGATTCTCTTAACCGAAGTAGGTAAACAACAAGTATTTAATTCTATATCTTGTTCATTAGTTCTCTTAATCTCTGAATAGGTATATGACATCAAAACTATTTATCATCGAGGTATAATAATTATATCAATTTCGAACAGTGGAAATAAACCACTCTCCAGTAATAAACAAGTCTATCGAGATAAGGTCCCGGATTCGTAAAAAATTGATAGGTAAGATTTCATTTTGGTAATAACCTATTTCGAATGATCTGAAATTAATAACAAAATGAGATGAGACAGGATGAGCGATGCTGTTAGTGGTGAGATGGCCCAGGGTCAGCCGGGGTGCGAGGGATATGCTCTATGAGTAACCTTACACCCCGGCGTCAGAAGACCCGAGACGGCGTGCGGTTTTAGTCGGTGCAAGCCTGACATAACCGCCCCCGCTGGCTGGCGGGGGGGTATCCGAAGGGATTTCCGCACGATAATAAAAAAAAAAAAAAAGGTACGTAGAAATTACAATTATATTTGAATAGGATGATAACGATTACATTTAGATACAATAGAAGTATACGACTGCTGAGGTTGCGGGTTTGCTCAGTGCAAATATTTCTATTCAAGGACATGTTCCATTTTAGTATTATATAGCCTATCTACAATATACTACATACATAACTATCAAACAAATATATTTATGAAAACTTGTTATCTCTTTAGTAAACTAACCAGCTGTAAGTCTCCTTAAAATATAATAAATAAATATTATTTTAATGATGAATAATTGGTTAATTTTTTTTTGTCTATTCGTTTTCCCGAAAATTGAACATCGTAAACATTTTTCTGTTACAGTATTTGAACCAGTCTGTAGTCTATAATAGCAACAAACTGATAGTCTAGAAAACTTTTAAATGCCAAATGTTTCGTACATTTAATGAGCACGCTCTACCGTTTGCTCTTATTAAAATATTAATTATTCTATTCTATTCTATTCAGTCTGAACTGTTAGAGTACCTTTGTACCAAGTGACATTAACTAGAGCCATGGAGGTTGCTCGTCTGAGTTCCTGATGCTGTACGACGAGATGTCTAATACCACGCTAAAATAGAAACGGACGAAGGACGGGTCCCTGGTGTACCACGACTGTGATGGGGTAGAAGGTTTCGTGTAACCAACAACGGTCCGAACCAAGGAATCGGATTCGTGATACATGTCTCGGATGATGTCAATATAAGATTCTCGAACGTTTTTGGATTGCAGTACCCACCAGATCATTGTGCAGGCAATACAGCCGAAGGCATGCATGTATGTGTATGTATGCATGCCTAAAAATAGGCACGGTAAAGCCGCCGAGATGATTCTTAGTAAAAAATCAAAATCCATGATCCTGTGACCGGAGCGAAAGCCATATTGACACTCCGAGAGAGTATGAAGAAAGAAGATGAAACACATTCTTTCATTTCTTTCAAGACATCTTGTTCAAGCAATCCTGAACAGGTTCGCTTACAGCATAAGAGCAGTGGTTGCCAATAGCTGAGGTAAACTTAATTTCTAGGACGACGCTTTATCCAACAGCCACCACTTGATTCGGCGCTGGCAATTTTCAGTGCGGTATTTTGTAAGTACCATTAAATGTTTTAGCATATTGGGCTTTTCCAGGGGTGACTGCCATCCGACCCCCAACCCCCAAAGGAAAGCTGATCCAGGGCCTCGTCCATTGCAGATGAGGTTCGATTGGGTCAATTCAGATGTTCTGAAGCTACTGAAAATCTTGGTGGGACCCCAGCTACAACCCTAGTAAAACAAATAACGTTTTATATTAATGAAGAATTCATAAAAAAAGGCTTCGTTGATAATAATAAAAAAGGTACCTAAGAGTAATTGTTATAGGTTATAATCCAATCCTCCAAATAATTGTCATTAATAGACAATACACAATAATGCTAAGTAACTATAATACGAATCACTTTAGTATACAAAAGTACGTAGTGATGTTTTTTTTTTAAATTGCTTAATATTTCACTTTATTCTGAAAAATTGATGTCTCACTTTATGTTCAGACAATACAATTAACTCAATATAAACACTTTAAATACTAACTTTATCTGTATACAGTTTAGAGTTCCAGTTTGTCAAACCTAAATTAATTAAAACTGTTCTCCTGAATAATTGGGGGTATCCGAAGGGATTACCGCACAAAAAAAAAGGTACGTTTATCTCTCGGGGTCAGGGAAATGCCTTATTGGCCTCGCCGTCTGAAGACCCGGGACGGCGTGTGGGTTTAGTCGGTTCAAGCCCGACATAACCTCCCCCGCTAGCCGACGGGGAGGTATCCGAGGGGACTTCCGCACGAAAAAAAAAAACAAAAAGAAGAAGGTACGTTTGTCTCCTAGACTATTGAAATACGTTTCGTAAGTAATTCGAGTTAAAATATAACAAGACCCAGGCTAGCGTAGCCTGAGTTTCAGTCTATTGTTTTTCAGGCTCTACTCTCCTTTCTATGAAAAAGAATAGAAAAATTGCATATTCCTTTGATTTTACTTATCTCTATTATTCAGTTATATTATATTCGGTAAATATTAATCAAACTACAAAGTTATGGTATAAGGTTATCTTAAATGAGTTTCATATTGTAGGCATATAAATTTTTAAACTTAAGATTAGCAATGCTATAGCAACCAACTAATTCAACATCTTATTCGGTTTCTTATATTGATGAATAAGATTGCAATAACTAATTAATTACCATTCATTGCGTAATGATACAAAGCCCATAATATGATGCGTTCAATAACGTAATGAATATCTTCATTTAATATCATAATATCTAATTTAAAAAAGGCCCCGTTTACCTTGTTTACGTTTTTATGATAAGTCTTGAATATCTACTAGATATCAACTAGATATTTAATAGGTACAGGGGAAAAGAATTTGGTAAAACTCTGTCGGTCCTATTTTTGCCATTTGGCTACGGAACCCTAAAAAATTGAGTCTGGTCAGAATATAAATCATTCTATATTCGATAGAAAATATTCGAAAATAATATGAGTATACTCAGGTAAAGTATATTTTTCTTAGGCCGGTGCCACACACTGCTAAAATATTCATAATTATGGAGTACCTTTTTTTTGTGCGGAAATCCCTTTGGATATCACCGGCCAGCAGGGGCGGTTATGTCGGGCTTGAACCGACTAAAATTGCACGCCATCTCGTGTCATAAGACGCCGGGATGTAAGGTTGCCCATAGAGCATATCCCTCGCACCCCGATATCCCTCGCAGCCCGAACGGGTATTTGCATCATAGTTCAAAGTTTGACTACATATTTACAGTTTGTCATTCAAATTCGGGTTCAGAGTTCAAATGTTTACGTAGTCTGCTACACCCGTGAAAAGTTTAGCTACTCGTAAATCACTGAGCGAAACGGTTGCTTTTCAAAGTTGCAAGATGGAAAAAATGTTTATAATTATGGACTTTTTTGAAGGAGAACCTAGACCTGGAACCCTAAAAGTAAATTTGGCCAAGGACGCCTGAATCAGAAAAAAATTATTGTCAAACCCGGCTTTTTGTTATTATTTTTTTTGCACGTTATCTAAATAATTACATCAATTAACCAATCGTGGTCCAATAATAACATATACTTAAATAATGTTAATTCCCAAAATCGTCGTCCATCGTGTTTGTTGTTTATTCCAATACAAGGAAGCGAACAGATCAGAGCAGATCATATTTGGCAGTGCCAGAAACGATGGGTTTATAATAATATGAGCCTAGTTAATTCTTCGTTAAAATTCTTGTCTATTTCTGACACCCACATTAAGGTACTGCAAGGGCGTAGATAACCAATAGTCCTCACCTGGCTCCTTTCACAAGTAAGTATTTAAATGTAAGTGATAATAGACACTTGGAATACAAATGAGGCAGTTGAATTTTCATCCATAGTCTGAAAGAATCTGAGTCAGATTACTCTGTAATATTCCTTCCAAATCCGATTCTGCAGCACATGAATCTGAAAGGATTAATTTTAAGGCGCAACCCATATATAGCGTACGTAATACTCGAACTTACTTAATGTTAAGATGTGCCACACATATTTTGTTGCTACCACTTATAATGGAAAAGTGTGACTTGGCTCTTTCATAATCATCATCATTGCACCTCTCACCAAAGGCAGACTTTCAAACCAGAACTAACATGTACCTACTACCACGATTCGGCAAAATATTGCTCTCTTGGGCTCTTCAATTATAGTATGACAAGTTTTTTTCTAAAGAGACTAGATAAAGTTTAATTTTTTTCGTGGGTGTGTAATACATGTCTGCCTACCCCTTCGGGGAATACAGGCGTGAAGTTATGTTATTTATTATGTTTTTTTTTTTCAGAAATAAAAAAAAAGATATTCGCAGGATCGGTAACGCACAAATGATACCCAATGGTATCCCAAGCGTATGGACGCTGGCATGGGGGCTGGCATGTCTTACAATCAGTATACAAAAACTGTGAAAATATCAGTGCTTCATGATCGCAGGCAAATGAATTCGCAAGCCTATGTCATGGGATCAATAAAGCAGAAAACGATACGATATGAAATTTCCCTCGCCTTTCATATCGTTGAATGCCCCCACAATATATTTGTACCCTTTTTTTTTTGCGGAAATCCCTTCGGATACCCCCGATATTTTTACCCTCACATTTTTCTTTTAATTGTGCCTTTTTCGTATAATTCTAGAAAGTTATTTCATAATGATGGAAATGAATGAAAATGAAACGTAAATCGATTCGCGATTCTTTGTTCTGGTTGGTTGTATCAATTCTCCCCTCACAAAAAAAGATATGATATTGTAGACACAGACATAGGTGTAATATTATATCCTCTTCCTGTTATGGTGCGCACTGACTGATGTTGCATAGCATAATCTAACATTGTTACACAGTGAGTATTTGTGAACTCAGTATAGGGAAAAAGCGAGCATTTCGGTACACCACGAAACGGTCACTGCTAGCTGCGAATGTTACAATACGCGCGGCCTCGCCTGGTGGGGTCGGGTTTTATCCCGCGTCGGTGAGTAGGCAGGCATGTGTAGGACACATACGACAAGCCTCAGCCACGGCCTGCTTCTGTAAGGACGGCGAGTCGGTCAACTGCCGTCCTCAGGCCCCCGATCATGGAGGTCGGTAGTCCCAGGCGTAGACGAGTATGCGGCGTCCTCGCCGCAAACTGCAGAACTCGGGGGGCAGGTTTCTCTCCCGCTCCCTCTCCGCCGTCTCTTTCGCGCACATAACCTGCTCGCAGATAGAGGCGGCGGCGTTCCACTTGCTCCCTTCGGAGACCACGGCCCTCACCATGGTCTCCAACGAGAGAACGTCCACACCCAGGACCGCAACGAGATCCCGGCGTTGACTCGCCCACGCAGGGCACTCCACCAACGTGTGGAGCCCCATGTCTTCACTGGAATCCTCGCAGTGCTGGCACTGCGGCGTTGTCTCCCGGTGGATGCGCCATAGATACTTACCGAAGCACCCGTGTCCGGTAAATATCTGGCGCATCCGGTAGGAGAGGTCACCGTGGCGTCTCTAACCACTCTTTCATGATCGGCCTCACCGCCGCATTGGTGGATTCCCCCAACCTTGGGTGCTCAAGTCGCACCCTCCATGTCTCCATGAGTTCCCGGCGGAGCTGAGACCGCTGAGCCCTGATTTCTCGGGACTCCGGCCTATGGCCTCACTCTAGCGCCTCCTTGCGCCATTGGTACAATGCCGCAAGGGCTCTCGATTCCAGGTCCCATGGAGGGGTCCCGGCTAGGAGACATGCCACCTCGACGGAGATCGTGCGATACCCCCTGATGACTCTGACGGCCATCGCTTTTAACGGGCTGCAACAGCCACGTTGCGGGCCGCCAAAGTCTCCGCCCATACGGGAGCATCGTACAGGACCATGCTTCGCACGATCCCCAGGCACAGGCTCCTAGTAGGGGCGTTGGGTCCCATAACGTTGGGCATCAGCCGCGATAGCGCGGCCGCAGCCCCCCTCAGTTTCGGGACCAGACTTCGGAGATGAGGTCCGAAGTCCCATCGGCTATCGAGTACTTCAAGCCCAATGTACTTCATCGTGGGCTCGATGCCCATGCTTACGCCCCCTACGGTTGTGCTGGTTCTCGCAGGTGGCCCCCTCCAAGGCCCGTGAAAACACATAGCCTCGGATTTATGGAGAGCCACCTCGAGTCCCAGCCGCCATATTCGACCCATGACTTGAGCAACCCCTGCCGTGGCCTTTAGTGCCGTGCTTCGGTACGTTGCTCCCCGCGCCATAATGAGGGTGTCGTCAGCATAGCAAATCATGCTGACACCCTCGAGCCACATGCCGCGCAGCACCCAGTCGTATCCGATGTTCCACAGGAGTGGCCCTAGAACCGACCACTGTGGAACACCGCACGACACTTCTCGCCGCCCTGTCCCTAGCCAGCTCGGTTAAACTATGGCCCTCTCAGATAGGTATGCCTCGACAAAGCAGTGGAGGTAAGGAGGCACTCCGAGATACGCGAGAGCCTCCCTAATGCAGCTCCAGGGTAGGGTGTTATAGGCGTTGGCGATGTCGAGCGACACCGTCACCACCACCCTACCCCACGAGACTACTTCCTCCGCCAGGCGCCTAACGCGCATAATCGCTTCCACGGTGGAGCGCCCCCGGCAGAAACCCAACTGGTTGTCCGCCAGATCTGGCCCCACGTTCGTGAGATGCTCGACGAGGCGCTCTGCAATAATCTGCTCAAAAAAGCTTGCATATCTCGTCGAGCAACACGATCGGCCGGTAGCCGGATGGCTGGTCCGCCGGCCGCCCCGCCTTCTGGATAAGGTCCAATTTCCCCGTCTTCCACGCCTTTGGAAACTGGCCCCTTTCGAGGCATCGCTAAAGAGCGCCACTAGTTGAGGCCCTAGTTTCTCAAGGGCCAGGACCCATGCTCGGCCTGGAATGCCGTCGGGTCTGGGGGCAGTGCATTTCCGAGCTTTAAGCCGGAGCACTGCTACCCCTAGCTCACTCTCCCTGACTTCGTGCACATCGCTCTCGCTATTATCAGCGTCAAACGCCTGAGGCGGAGCCATACGCGGAGGGACATGCTCCTCCGCTCTCACTGGGAACAGGGAGCCCAGGATCCCCTCCAGCTGCTCTGACTGGAGGCTCTGGGTCAGTAGGGGCGCCCTTGGGCGTTTTTCGTCCCTGACCGCAAGGTAAGGGCGCCCCCATGGGTTCTGCTCCAGAGACTCCAGCAGCTCTTCGCGGGCCCGCCGTTTGGCCTGCTTTATAGCTACCTGGAGGGTCCTCTTGGCCCCCTTGTACGCCTTGTATAGTTCCGCCTCTCGGGCTGGCGCATCGTCTGGGCGGCGACGCCTCCGGCGAAACCTGATGTACCGGCGGCGGCGAGCGGTCACGCACGCTGCTCACAGCTGTGCGATCTCCGCTGACCACCAGTACACTTATTTCTTTGCCGGGCCGGGCTTAACCCTAGGCATCGCTGCATCGCAGATATGCGACATGACTCTCCAGAACCATTCCGCCTCTGCGTCGACATCGGCAGGCCTGGCCGGTGACGGAATCCAGACCTGCACTATGGGTGCCTCCAGAAGAGCCTCCCGATCCAGGCATCCGAGCGCCCAACGTGGATCCAGGGGGTACGCTATAGTCGGCGGCAGGTTAGGTGGAGGGGAGACGTTGAACCGAATGTACCTGTGGTCGAACGACGTCTCCTCCTCCTCCACCACGAGCCAACCCTGGACGCGGCGGGTGAGAGCAGGGGTCGCGAATGCAACATCCACGACTGAACTGAGCCCTCGCCGCTCCCAGGTGGCGACACTCCCCCGGTTGAGGGCGAGGACGGCACGCAGCGAGAACGATGTCCAGTTCAGCGAGCCACAGCTCAAGCTCATACTGGTCAAGGCTTGGCGAGAAGTAGACGGCCACGACAGCCAAGCCCTGATAGTCCGCCGCGACACAGCCTCTGCAGTCTGCCCCTTGCAATAAGTACAAGGCGCGAGGTGTCCGTGGCGGACCATTTTAGAGCTTAGAGTCCGCTTTCATACTTTTTCTCTTGATTTAGCTTATCTTGGTTTTGGCGGGAGCACTGCCGTCTGACCTCTTAACCCCTAAAGGAAAGACTGCATCAGATCCTCACACGTTAATCAGCAGGTATACCGGCTTACAGGGGTGTGTGTTGGGTAACCTCCTCGAGTGTCGCTCCGATTCCGATCCCGCTGCAGTCCGGGGGGAACGGAATCGGAGCGGCCGGTACACCCTGGGTGGCGGTCAATGGCTTCCCCTTCACCCCTTCATAAGGTTGGCATTGATCGTCGGCCAATACCCAACGTGGCGGGAACACATCGCTCTCCGTACTCCTCTGCTTTCAGAGGAGACAGGATGAGCGATGCTGTTAGTTGTGAGATGGCCCAGGGTCAGCCGGGGTGCGAGGGATATGCTCCATGGGTAACCTTACACCCCGGCGTCTGAAGACCCGAGACGGCGTGCGGTTTTAGTCGGTGCAAGCCCGACATAACCGCCCCCGCTGGCCGGCGGGGGGGTATCCGAAGGGATTTCCGCATGATAAAAAAAAAAAAAAAAAGGTATACCGGCTTACAGGTGAGGTTAGCTTGAGCTTCGAAGGTCTTCTTATTGAAGCCTCCATACACCTGCGCAACGCTGATCTTATAAAAGGTTAATTGTCTTACAGAAGGAGCTAAATTTGGAGGCTGCCAAAGAAATTTAAGTGAAACAAAGCATTTTAAGACTTTAAAAAGGTAATTTTCGTATTGTTACTTATAAATATGGTCACTTTGTGCTTGTTTGCCAAAATGAGACAGAAATGAGACAGAAAATGAAGCTGCTTGTCCCAAACACAAGACTGCGGCTGCTAAATAAAAATCATCTTTAATCTTCCTATGATCATGGATGTTGAGAAATAACCAAACCGAAATCAGTAAAATATTTAAGCAACGCTAAATTAATCGCCACAGAATTCATAAAAAATAGTTTTATTTAAATGTGTGATTTGCGTAAACTTCCAACAATTTCAAGTTCAAAATATCATATATATGAATATACATAGGTATATTCCAAGTTATATTCTATAGGTGAAACAATTTTGAGTAATTATTCTGATGACGTCAAAACAATTTGTATAAAAATATTCGAGCTGAAATATCAAAGGCACGGTCATTCTTTTGCATCGAACTACAAGCTATTTGTTATTAGTGCAACTTTGATTTGTAATGTTATGAACAATATAGATTTTTTTTCTGTGTGAGATGGCCTTATTTTATATTATGATATGTATATGAATATGTTAGGATGTGTGTTCAGAATCTCTGTAATACATTATAGTTTGGACACATATTTTTAACTACGGGAATTTTCCCAAATCACGAATTGGTAAGGTATGCCAATGTGAACACAAAATAAGGACTCAATCGGTTTCAGGAAAACTTCGAAACACTTAAACTAGACCAAAAAAATTGAAACAAAACTACATGGAATTATTGTTTAACTACTAATGGTATTCTATAAACAATTAGGTGCTTAAATAGGTGTCTTCAAATTTGAACAGAAAAATATTTTTTCTAAAACAGTATTTTTTTTTCATGAGGTAGGTATTTCAAAATCAATGTTCGCATTCGAAAAAAGCAGTCCAAGATGTTAAGATTAATAAATTAATAACGATATCAAATCCGTAGACCTATACCTATTTATATGACTCCTATTATGATTATGTTTATAAGTTAAATGTATATATTTTGTAAGTACTGTAGAAGGTTTCTTCCTATTGTTAACGTTCTTTTTTTTATCTATCCCTATTCTTATCCCTTCGGATACCCCCCCGCCGGTCAGCGAGGGAGGTTATGTCGGACTTGAACCGACTAAAACCGCACGCCGCCTCGGGTCTTCAGACTCCGGGGTGTAAGGTGGCCCCATAGGGCATTTCCCTCGCACCCCGGTTGAGTAGGTACAACAATAAAACAATAAATCAATAAAAAGTTAAATAAAATGAACTTTTAGTTCAAAAGGACCCTTATATGTTACTGTATAAATCGAAAGGTTTAATACTTGATACGTATTACTAGCATGCGTGTGAAACACTTACTTCAACCTCTGTACGAACATTTTAACCAGAACAATGTAAACGTAAGTTTAGTCAGCAGCCCTTCGGCAGACCATAAAACGTTTTCGAAGTTGAACAAAGACATCAATCGGTTCACATTTCATCTCAAATTACACGTGTTTACTCATAATATGGACACATTTGCCGAAGTTCTCGCAACAAACGCACATTCAACGCAACAAATATAAGGATTTAGTATTCCCCGAACTCCGCCTTAGGCAATCAATAAAATATAACTCAACGTTTTTATACTAAAATAAATTCAAGAGCATTTTGTTGTTCTGTCCACGGATGACTTAATAACCTCAGAAGATTTTACTGTCAAAAGTATAAATGGCAAAAAGTATAATAAACTTTCTTTTTGCATGAAATCATTGCTGGCGCGGAAAACGTATTCTTTTCCTCACGACTTCCCCACGGATATTAACACCTGATCCCTGATATCGGTGCTGTAAATTTAGCACTATCCATCCGTAGACAACCAATTATTCAAGCATTTCGCTCAGGTCGAGCAACAGGTTGGTAGTTTACCGTTTTCTTCTAAATGCTCACTGCAAATTTCTTAAAAAAAGCAAGTGTTGCTAATTAGTTACTTACCTAGGTATATTTTAATTCGTTAGATTGTAAACGCTCTTCAACTAAGTTTTGGTAAAGATTAATGATATTTTGTTTTCATTGTAATATAATGAATTGTTTAAAAATACTTGCTTAACAATGTAGCATAACTTACATTCAACATTCTTGTAAAGATAAACCAAATTAGAACTTTAATGTAAAAGAATATTTAAATAATAGTAATTTGTAATTTCATTATTAGTAAACGCATATCTCCATTTGTGATTTCCCCTTATCTTGGTCTTTTCGAGTAACTGTTACAAAAACTACTGTATAGACAAATGAAATGTAAACAAACATCTGAAGGTATTCAAACGGCGGTAATGTAATTAAATATTATCATTTTCCCTAATATACACTTCAGTCCCTTTACACTATTCTACTTATGAATTACATAAAGCATAATGTTACCATTATCAAAGAAAGGATCGAAGTAAATCTATTTAAATATAACACAGAAGAACACATTGAAAGCATTAAAACACCTTATGCAGAACACTGGCAAAGTACAAGCAACGAAGCCTGTTAACACGAAAACGTTACCCCACAGACATTAATCACTATGAATTAACAGAAGTGTAGCACAATCAGTAATTAATAGTCTATATTTATTGGGCTCAACATAAATAGTGTGTTGTCTATCGTATCAAGACAACAACTCAAAATAAAATACCCTTGGCCAGACCTCCAGGTGTGAGTGCATAAATATAATACACCGGCGACCCGCTGGCACGCTCATGCTCGCTGTCATATTAACTGTTACATTAAATTACGGCCCCAGAACTGATCGACCTTTCGTACTTATTATCTCAATATAACACACACGAAAAGCAGCTTTAAGATTTAGTCACAAAGCTTGATGTCCAAAAATATTTTTAGTTGGCATCGGACGTTTGGGATCTGTAAAATCGGAGCCGGCAATGTACCAGAGCTCGCACATTGATTTCGGCTCTTTCGAAAAGCTATCTTTTTTGTTCATTTGTTTGTTTTAATAATATTTTATCCGATGTGATGGAACGGACGCATTTGTCAGCTCTGTGAAATATATCTACGTCCTGTGAAGGCTGGCCTGGCTAATTAATTAGGCGGATTGTTACCTACATGCTAATGAAGGCACGTATCGTTGATGAGTTTTAGAAATATTCATTATTCATGTTATATTATGTTTTCACCTGGTTACCAGAAAGCCGTACTAAGTTTGCCAGAGTTTAGTTTCACTTTCTGGAGTTCATAGAGATGGTAGCTACGCACTGTAGCTACGAACGCCTGCATGGCGTAATTCAGCATCTATTAAATAAATGGCAAACGTAACAATTAATCTAAATAGAAAACAACCATAAAGCTGAAAGACTGAAAGAGGAATGGAAGTAAAGCTACGTCAACAAGATGCATAGTTACCACAACCAGTATCTAATTAACGAATATGATGTAAGCACCAATCGTCATAGTTCTTAGTTGATTTATTTATGCTTTCAAACTATTCAAGACTTTAAATGTAATTTTTCCTCGATTTCGAATACTTCATCGTTATTAGTAAAACATAGTTAATGTAAGGAATAATAACACCAACACAAGGATATAATGATATAATGTTAAATTTCAGCATTATATTCAGCATATATAATACATTTTAATTTTTTAACATCGACAGACTAAAGTCAAAGACGTGTAATTAAGCAATTTAAATGCCAAATTAAATTTATTCTAATGAAGTTACACTACCCTAGTTTAGCAGCTCGCATTAGCCACTAACTTCAGTACTAACAATATGCAGTACCCAAGATATTATTAAAGGCCTTTCAATATAAAACAGTCATGCCCAGTTACTAAGTGTTCTTGATTATCATGATTCAAAAGTTTTATATCTCATTTCATCTTATCTTCTCCTATCAGCGAACGACGATGAAAATTTTCATTAGTCCTTCCCAGTACTTTCAATAATATTTTCACAATAGAGATGACTTTATCGCCACTGAGGCATTAAAGCCGTATTTTTTAAATCTGTTTTAGATTTTAAATGAAAGGAATATTAAAATTGAAACATGATAACGATATTTAATATAGAACCTATCCAAGCATGATATTCAAGTTAACTGTCCTGTACCTTTTTTTTTCGTGCGGAAGTCCCTTCGGATACCCCCCGCCGGCCAGCATGGGCGGTTATGTCGGGCTTGGACCGACTAAAACCGCACGCCGTCAAGTTCTCCCCATCAAATTCCATCCTTTTAAGTGTCGGCTCCTGGCGCGCGGGCCACTCGGCACGAGTGTGGCTGCGGGTCCCGCGCGGCGGGGCGCTGATACTTTACCTCCCACCCCATCCTGCAATACCGGCAGCCCCGGACAACAATAAAAAGCGCAAAGGAAAAAAGACCGAGGTATATACCCCAGGGGGGTACCGGCGAAGCTGGAGAATCCCCCTCTGGACCTTCCCAAGGTCCAGACAGTCCCTCGTATTCTGGGGGGTCGCGCAAACTAAAAATAAGAAAACCTGCGGTCAGGTGGTACGTCCCGGTAGGTCTCTATCTGAGACTGTCGGGGACGACCTGACCCAAATGAGCATTACAGAGAGTTATGCTCAAACCACCATCCAGGAGTTGACCATGACCAAATTCGTGTGGAAGAGGTTAAAGGCTCGTAGGAAAAAGCAAAAAAAAAAAAAAAAAAAAAAATAAAAAAAAAAAAAAAAAAACAGGGTGAGCAATCGAACCAGGTCAAACGCCGGGCTCGTCAGCCGCAGTGGCAACGACTGTGACTCAGGGAGGGGTTCAAAAAGTCAAACGTCAGAGCACCAATCCTGACGATTGACCCGGACATAAGGGCAACATGGGCAGCTGACGAAAAACTTGGTAAAAACTTGGTGGGGCCGGAGCCTTGGCTCCCAATATCGCACAAAAGCTCCAAGGGAGTAATCAACTGCAGGATTACAGCAGAAACCAACCGAAGATGGAGATCACCGACAGGCATGAGACAGTCGTAGATCTTTATTAAGGGCATCGACAAGAAAAAGACAAGCCAACTGACCAAACTCTCAAGAGGGAACATGAGGCTCGTCATAGAAGTAATAACAGGACATTGTAGATTAAACAGATACCTAACAGTGATCGAAGTTAAGACTGACCCTAATTGTCCGGAGTGCATAGAGACAAAAGAGACCAGTTTCCACCTGCTGGCTGAGTGTCCCATGTACTCACTAATTAGATGGGAACTTCTGGGATCGGACACACTGGACACGGAGAAGTTGAAGGATCCGAAGGTGGAACAGATCGTAAGATTCTGCAAGGATACAAACAGGTTTGAAGGGGCGCCGTGAATGCTGGAGTAACCACGCTCTCCCCAACGATCGAGAGGGCTGGGGAAATAATTGCATGAAATGGCCCACAAGCTTCGTGGGTGCAACCGTCCCCAATTGTAATAATAAATAATTGGGTCAAGGGCTTGATGCAGAAGGCAGTGCTCCTTGACACGGCACGTATTGTGAGGAGATTCCTCTCTCTGGAGCCCTAACCACCGGTAGGTTGGTCCCTGTACCCGATGCCGGTGGGCTACTATTTTTATATTCTTAAATATATTTGTTTTTTTTTTATATAGAATGTATTTAAAATATAATTTCTTTCTTCTAAATAAAACATACATAACAATGTTATCATTACATAAACTCACGCCTATATCCCCGAAGGGGTAGGCAGAGGTGCTAGCACCCCCATTTTGCCAGTTTATGTTTAGGTTCCAATGTAATAGGTGGCGAGCCTATTGCCATTAACCGGGCACTTATAAACCTGCGATAAATATACACATAGCTTCGAAAAGCATCGAAAAGTCATTGGTGTGTGCCATGGTAAAACCTGGGATCGAACCCGAGACCTCGTCTCAGCAGGCCATTACCCATTCCACTAGGCTACCGCGGCTGTAGTAAATAGTCTTTATAAAAATAAAAGAAAAAAGATACAATTTATATGTATTTAAAGTTTAATAAAGGAAATAATAATAATATGTACCTATGTATTAACCCTTAATAACCTAGAGTTTCAATTTTGATACCAATCTTTTAAACCGAATGTTCACATTACTATTAGTTTTTTTTATAGGTTGGCTGTACGTATTTTACTGTTGTATAATATTCTTTCCAACGAAATTTAAAAAAAAAACAAATGTCCTTATTGTTTTATTTTATCTATGACATATTACTTGCGCGGCAAAGTGAACAAGTAAACACATTTTACTAAAAGTTTTGTTGAATACAAATTTGATATATTTTCTTTTTCTGAAGAATATAAATACTTTTGAGGTAAGTGAATATATTATTTTCGCTATGATATAATTATTTTTTGCGAGTGCATGTTTTACTTGAAGAAACTAGTGCTATTTTTGTGAGTATCAATTTTGATACTTCAGGCATTCCGCCCTACATAAAACCTACCTACTAATTCTTTAGCTATAAAAACTTTTTGAACTTCCGATTCATCATTTTTCTGCATAGCTTGGTGTTGGATTACTTTTATTTTTATTTTATTATGGAAATTTATCAAAAATGGGACCAGAAGAGATTGAGAGCATATTGAAGCGGTTAGAAAATGGTGAAATTTCGGAAGACGATTCCACCGATAATGAAGATGACATAGACTATTATTCCAGCCAAAGAGATCGTCTGATGGAGCTAGAAGATGAAGAGGATGATGTAGGTAATTTTCCCACTGACCCAAACTTGGATGCAGATCCACCTGCAGCAAACGTAGATACCGACATGCAACATAATTTAGAGACTGTTGAACGAAGCCCAACTCCTACAACCAGCAGCCAGAACAACCTGCAATTTGCACCTTTCAACTCTAGAAACTTAGTGTGGAGAGTAAAGAATATGGACATAGTCCAAAATGCTTTCCAGTTTGCTGGCAACACTGAGTATTCACCAGAAATTATGAACTTAGACACTCCTTTTCAGTTTTTTTCTTATTTTTTCGGTGAAGAAATTTTGAGATTTCTAGTGGACGAGTCAAATAAATATGCCTTCCAAAAGAATCCCAACTTTACAGAACCTGTAACTGTCTTAGAATTACGTAAATTTATTGGAATTCTTATTTTTACTAGTGTATATCATTATCCTAGTGTCAGGTCATACTGGTCAAACATTACAAAGTTTGAACCCATAGCACAAACAATGAATCGCAACAGATTTGATAAAATTCGACAAATTTTTCACATGAATGACGACTCTAAACATTTGCCCATTGATCATCCCCAGCACGACCGACTGCATAAAGTAAGACCAGTGATAGACTATTTGAACAAGAAATTTATTACTGTACCATTTGAGCATCATCTATCACTAGACGAGCAAATGTGTTCAACTAAAATTAAACATTTTATGAAACAATACTTACCCAACAAGCCCCATAAGTGGGGATTCAAATTATACGTTTTATGCTCTCTGTCTGGGTATGCCTACAGTTTTGAGATTTACTCAGGAGCTAAGGACATAGACCGTTTACCTGGCGAACCAGACCTCGGAGCTGTATCGAATACAGTTATTCGATTGTTACGACCAGTACCAAGGCACGTCAATCATATAACTTATTTTGACAATTTTTATACGAATATTCCTCTGCTACATTACTTGACCAACGAAGGTATTTATTGTCTTGGAACAGTACAGAGAAACAGGCTTGGAAAGTCGTGCAAGCTGCCGGAGAAACGGGAAATTATGAAGTCTAACGTACCCAGAGGAACATATCACGAAAATGTGGCCTCTCACGAAAGCCACGAATTTTCGGCCACAAGTTGGAAAGACAACAAACAAGTACTATTACTTTCCACGTATGTTGGCGCTGAACCAGCGGATACTATAACCCGCTACGAAAAAAAACTAAAGGCCAATGTTCAAGTATCACGTCCTCGGGTGATAAAAGAATATAATGCACACATGGGCGGCGTTGATTTGATGGATAGCTTCATTGGTCGATATCGCATCCGCATAACGTCGAGAAAGTGGACAACGAGGCTCTTCTACCACTTGTTAGACATGACTGTCATCAATGCTTGGGTACTATACAAAAAGGTAAACACAATGAAAGGAAAACTTCAGAAGAATATTATGAAGTTAGCAGATTTTAGAACTGAGCTTGCCGATACTTTATGTAGATATCAAAGTCACTCGAAAAATAAAAGGGGAAGACCCAGTACCAACAGTCGACAAGACACTACAGTACCTTCTAAAAGACCCCGGACAGGTGTACAAGTACTACCCTCTACTGACGTGCGTTGCGATTGTATTGGTCATGAAAAAATATTTATGGATTCTAGAAATAAGTGTAAATTTAATAATTGTAGGAAACTTACCTCCTGGTTCTGTAAAAAGTGTAAAGTGTCGTTATGCGATAATAAAAACAATCAATGTTTCGCATTATTTCATGCATAGGTATATCTGATTTCTTTATGGCGTAATGCCTGAAGTATCAAAATTGATACCTGTTTTTTTTTCTAAATAAATATGTAAAATTAATATTGTGATTTTTTTAGCAATTTTTCCCTTCATCTAGAACCTCAAGCAAACACAGTAATATTAAAAATAAATCACTTTCGTAAATCAGGCTACTAAGGGTTAATGATCATTGTACATAGGGCGCACTAAAAGTTTCCAGAACTTACCACTTACATATAAAATATTTAAAAGTTATAACAACATTCGAAACTAGAGCTCTTTAGCTGTAGAATACAATTTGTCTAGTGTGACTTTTTGTTTTAGCATTTTGGCGCCATTTTAAAAATTAATTGTCTTCATCTTCTATAATATGGAATTAACTCGGGAAAATTATCGTACTACGATTTTAAATTAAATTTGACAGCTTTGCTTTGTTCAACTTCAAACTAATTTTGGCGATAAAGCACCATGCAAGACGACTATTTATACCTTTTTTTTTTTTTTTTATCGTGCGGAAATCCCTTCGGATACCCCCCCGCGTGCCAGCGGGGGCGGTTATGTCGGGCTTGAACCGACTAAAACCGCACGCCGTCTCGGGTCTACAGACGCCGGGGTGTAAGGTTGCCCATAGAGCATATCCCTCGCACCCCGACTGACCCTGGGCCATCTCCGGTTTCGAGATGGCCCCCTCGGGTTTGGGAACCACGGTGTCCCCGTCTTGCCCCGGTTTGGGGGAGGGGCGCTAGTCGCCCCACCGTCCCGGCCTGCTTCTGCTGGGGTGACAGGTGGCCTCACCCGCCACCCCCAGGCCTGCGCTCATGGAGGACGGAGGTCGTTAAGCGACCTCCGGCGCCTGAGTTGCCTGCGACGCGCGGCGAGCAAGTTGCGGGCTCGGCGGACCGGGAGAGTTCTAAGTCTCTCCCGGGCGCGCTCCGCCACCTCCTTCGCGAGCATTACATGCTCGCAGAAGGAGGCGGCGGCGGCCCACGCGCTCGCGCTCCGCACCATTGCCGCAATCATGCTGCCGAGCGAGAGGACTCCCACCCCGATGGCTGCCACGAGGTCACGCCTCGGCGCCTCCCACGCCGGGCAGTCCGCCAGCGTGTGCAGCCCTGAGTCCACGCTCGCGTCGCAGTGATGACACTCAGGCGTTGGCTCCTTCCTGATCCGATGCAGGCGGTCCCCGAAGCACCCCTTCCCTGAGATCACCTGCGTCAGTCGGTAGGAGAGGCTTCCGTGTCGCCTCTCCAGCCAATCCTCCATGCTGGGCCTTACCGCCGCTATTGCGGCGTGCCCTGCGCTTGGTTGCCCAAGTCGTTCCTTCCACTCCACCACGATGGCCTGGCGGAGCTGGGACTGCACGGCCTCGATTTCTCGAGGCTCGAAGTTCCATCCCTGCTCCCGCGCCTCCTTTCGCCACTGGTACAGTTGCGAAAGGGCTCTCGCTTCCAGGTCCCATGGCGGAGTTCCGGCAAGGAGACTCGCCGCCTCGAAGGAGATCGTGCGGTACCCTCGGATGACCCTGATGGCCAGAACTCGCTGCGGAGCGCGCAGCATCCGCACAGTTCTGATCCTCAGGGCCTCCGCCCATATTGGGCACCCATACAGGGCCATGGACCGCACGATCCCCGCGTCGACTATTTATACCTAGTTTTCAGAATTCGAGTGCGTGTGTCACTCTCAGCAACATCAAAGTCTGAGTCACCTACGCACCTTACGGGCTCTCGGCCTCTCGGCCGCCCCCTTCTCGAGCATTACTCGCTCGCGGAAGGGGCAGCGGCAGCCCACGCGCTCACGCTCCGCACCATCGCCGTCAGCAGGAAGGCAAGCGAGAGGACTTCCACTCCGAGGGCTACTACGAGAGCCCGCCTCGGCACCTCGACAGCATGTGCAACCTTGAGTCTTTGCCTCCCAGCACTCCTATCCTAAAACAAAAATGGTTAGAAGCGACTCGAAGACTTAATTGCAACAGTAATACCAAGCCTAAAAATATTGTAAAACAAGTTTATATATTTTTTGTAATCATGTAAAATATTATCAACTATTTACACATTTTCTGAAGAGCTTAATAACGTTTATTTTTCTTAAAATTTTAGTTACTTTAGTTAGAGCCGGGACCAAGAAAATCAAAAATAAGCTGATATATGTATCTTAGTTGGATACAAAATCAAACCAGTATACTAAGTTGCAAAAGAAAAACTTAAACGCAACTTAATTGCAAGCCCAAAATCGACGATTGAAAACATCCTTAAGAGTTTGGTAGTAAAGTTTCTGATTAACAATGAGGATTTAACTTGCTTATAAATACTAATGTAAAGGTTAGTTAATGCGTTTTCATCATTAATGTATAGAGTTTTTGATTTTGACTGTTTTATTTAGAAAAATTCAAACACGAATACGATAGGACGAGACGAATAAGAAAATAGTAGTTTTCTTTCTTTCTATAGTTATAACAAATGTTTTACGTCATTAGTGCTTAAAAAAACAGTGTGTTTTCACATTTTTCATTCATTTTCATTCAATTTCACATTGTATTAATATAAATATTTATTTATATTTATATATTTTTAAATTATTTTGCAATGCAGCTGGTATGGTGATCTATTGTAAGCTATTGTATTATAAGAAATATGATATATAAAACGTTAACAGTGAAATTTGCACTGACGTGACGTAAACACCTTACATCGATAAAAAGCATATCAATATAATTACATGACTGGCTGAGTAGCTCATGTACCTTAATTCCTGACATTTATACAATTTGACAAAAAAATACATACATACATACATACATTATAGTCACGCCTTTTTCACATAGGGGTAGGCAGAGACAACATCTTTCCACTTGCCACGATCTTGGCATATGCCTTTCATTTCTTCCACTTTCATAATTGTTTACGGGTACTTCTGACCTGGCCCTATTTAAAAAAAAAAAAAGATTGAGAATTTTGAGTTCAAGCTAGAGCTTGAACTCAAAATTCTCAATCATTTTTTTAACACATTTAAGGATTGATTTACCATCACTTAAATTTTAGACACTTATTGGAGTATACTTATGCTATATTACAATCAAAGTTTTTTTTTAATAACTGTTAGATGGCATATTATGATGCAGGTATCGGTTTGTACCCTATTCCAACGTGGATTAAACATATTTTAAGTTAAATTAACTCTTTTTTATATCTGGTGTATGTATCCAATTATAAGTGATGGTAATCTATAAACTTGATTATAGTTTATATATTGTGATTACGTAATTTAAATTAATTGCCAGTAAAATAAGGTATGTTTTTATTTTTATACCACTCAGGTGGCAGACAAGCTCACGGCCCACCTGATGGGAAGCGGTCACCGTGGCCTATGGACGTGTGCAACACCTCTCTCAACACGTCACACTCGCGCTGCCAACCCTAAAAAAAAGAAATTGCAGAGCAGGAATAGCCTTTAGTGTTCCGGAAAGACCAAAGGCTACTCCCCCTCCCTTCTTTTTTAGTTTTTGAGCTGTCAGAAGGAAGACTCTACCCTCTGACAGTACAAAAACACTCAGTGAGCTCTGGCTACCCTACTCACCGCCGGGAACACAACACGAGGTTATTATGGCCGCGGTATTCTGTAGGGCGGAGGTACTTCCCCAGTCGGACTGCTCAGTTGGACGGGAATACCGTCATGTCCTACCTCTTTACATTATTTTATATACTCTTTTTATATTATGGGTAATATGAATGCATTCCATAAGAAGTGCTGGTACTTTTGAAGAAAAACCAGGTCCGAAGTACCCTTTTTTTTTTTTCCCGTGCGGAAATCCCCCCCCGCGTGCCAGCGGGGGCGGTTATGTCGGGCTTGAACCGACTAAAACCGCACGCCGTCTCGGGTCTACAGACGCCGGGGTGTAAGGTTGCCCATAGAGCATATCCCTCGCACCCCGACTGACCCTGGGCCATCTCCGGTTTCGAGATGGCCCCCTCGGGTTTGGGAACCACGGTGTCCCCGTCTTGCCCCGGTTTGGGGAAGGAGCGCTAGTCGCCCCACCGTCCCGGCCTGCTTCTGCTGGGGTGACAGGCGGCCTCACCTGTCACCCCCAGGCCTGCGCTCATGGAGGACGGAGGTCGTTAAGCGACCTCCGGCGCCTGAGTCGCCTGCGACGCGCGGCGAGCAAGTTGCGGGCTCGGCGGGCCGGGAGAGTTCTAAATCTTTCCCGGGCGCGCTCCGCCATCTCCTTCGCGAGCATTACATGCTCGCAGAAGGAGGTGGCGGCGGGCCACGCGCTCGCGCTCCGCACCATTGCCGCAATCATGCTGCCGAGCGAGAGGACTCCCACCCCGATGGCTGCCACGAGGTCACGCTTCGGCGCCTCCCACGCCGGGCAGTCCGCCAGCGTGTGCAGCCCTGACTCCTCGCTCGCGTCGCAGTGATGACACTCAGGCGTTGGCTCCTTCCTGATCCGATGCAGGTGGTCCCCGAAGCACCCCTTCACGGAGACCACCTGCGTCAGTCGGTACGAGAGGCTTCCGTGTCGCCTCTCTAGCCAATCCTCCATGATGGGCCTTACCACCGCTATTGCGGCGTGCCCTGCGCTTGGTCGCCCAAGTCGTTCCTTCCACTCCACCACGATGACCTGGCAGAGCTGGGAATGCACGGCCTCGATTTCTCGAGGCTCGGAGTTCCATCCCTGCTCCCGCGCCTCCTTTCGCCACTGGTACAGTTGCGAAAGGGCTCTCGCCTCCAGGTCCCATGGCGGAGTTCCGGCAAGGAGACTCGCCGCCTCAAAGGAGATCGTGCGGTACCCGCGGATGACCCTGATGGCCATAACTCGCTGCGGAGCGCGCAGCATCCGCACAGTTCTGGTCCTCAGGGCCTCCGCCCATATTGGGCACCCATACAGGGCCATGGACCGCACGATCCCCGCGTAGAGTCTCCTGCAGGAGTCATCGGGCACCCTCATGTTGGGCAACAGCCGAGCCAGAGCGAGAGCTATGCCCTTCAATTTGGGGGCCAGACTTCGGATGTGCTCTCCGAAGTCCCATCGGCCGTCGAGCACGAGCCCCAAATATTTAATTTGGGGCTTGATGCCGATGCGATTTCCTCCCACGATGAGACTGGATCCCTCGGGTGGCTTGCTCCGAGGCCCATGAAAGAACAGGGCCTCAGTTTGTAACCGGCGTGCATGTATGAAAACAATTATGAAAGTGGAAGAAGCGAAAGGCGTATTCCAAGATCGTGACAAGTGAAAAGATGTTGTCTCTGCCTACCTCAATGGGAAAAAGGCGTGATTGTTAGATGGCGTATTATGATGCAGGTATCGGTTTGTACCCTATTCCAACGTGGATTAAACATATTTTAAGTTAAATTAACTCTTTTTTATATCTGGTGTATGTATCCAATTAGAAGTGATGGTAATCTATAAACTTGATTAGTTTATATATTGTGATTACGTAATTTAAATTAATTGCCAGTAAAATAAGGTATGTATATTATACTCTTTTTATATTATGGGTAATATGTATGCATTCCATAAGAAGTGCTGGTACTTTTGAAGAAAAGCCAGGTCAGAAGTACCCGTAACCGGCGTGCATGTATGAAAACAATTATGAAAGTGGAAGAAGCAAAAGGCGTATGCCAAGATCGTAGCAAGTGAAAAGATGTTGTCTCTGCCTACATCAATGGGAAAAAGGCGTGACTATATGTATATATGTACGTGCTGATACTCTGTGTTTGTAAATGCAACTGTGTGACTTTGGCGACACCGATTTCTTTCTATTTTTACTTAGATGCTACTTCTATGTAGGCATAAGTCAAATTCAATCATTCTTACGCAAACATTTGGGTGTGAGAAAACTGTGCTCTCGATGGATTCCATGCAATTTGACTGAGGCTTTAAAAACGGTCCGCGTCACTTGGCGCCGTGCCATGCTTACCAGATACCACAAAGGGGCGTCAAATTTGTTGTTCCATCATACAGTCCCGACCTGGCACCTTGTGACTTTCTTCATTTCACAAAAATTAAGAACCAATTACGTGATCAACGGTTTTCATCACCAGAAGAAGCTGTCGAAGACTATGAAAAACATGTATCTGACCACCACAGCGAGAAAATGTTTTCAAAATTGGTTTAATCGAATAAAAAAATGCATTGGCGCAGGAAGAATATTTTGGGAAACAATAAATGCATTTTTAACCATTAAAAGTATTTTTTTTCTAATTCATTTATCATTTATCAATTAAATTTTTAGTGCGCACCACGTACTGATTATGACGATCAAAAGCTACATTTTACCATTTATTCTATTAGAAAAGATTAGTTCTTGGTGTTCTTCTTACCAGACTCCGGCGCGAGCGTCCACACGTCCATAGTAAGGTTATGTGTTTGCCTGTCTATGTAGAGTATTTACGTATATTCTACTGTAGATCCTAAGACACTGAACTAATTGTAATGTATTAGGTGTCAATCGATTCAGTATCATGCTCTGGGCTACATTTTATTTGAATAATATCAATCATGTTAAATTCAAAAATTTGGTACCTTAAAAAATATTTTTGGCTATCGTATCGAGTGTAATATTATGGAATATACCAAGAGATAAAAATACAATTTTATAGTATATTTCAGTGATTTAAAACACTACTAGCGCCACTTGTCCTAAATATAGATGTGTAGAGTATTTACGTATATTCTACTGTAGATCCTAAGACACTGAACTAATTGTTACATTACAATTAGTTCAGTGTCTTAGGTCACGTCCATAGTAAGGTTATGTGTTTGCCTGTCTATGTAGAGTATTTACGTATATTCTACTGTAGATCCTAAGACACTGAACTAATTGTAATGTATTAGGTGTCAATCGATTCAGTATCATGCTCTGGGCTACATTTTATATGAATAATATCAATCATGTTAAATCCAAAAATTTGGTACCTAAAAATATTTTTGGCTATCGTATCGAGTGTAATATTATGGAATATACCAAGAGATAAAAATACAATTTTATAGTATATTTCAGTGATTTAAAATACTACTAGCGCCACGTGTCCTAAATATAGAAAAAAAAAAAAAAAAAAACTGTCGGTGGAGAGCTGGGACTATATTTCACTATTCTTCAAAAAATACTCTTTCACGTCTATATTTTCAAACTTACCGTAGTCAGGTTACAGTTTTTCAAACTTTATACTTATTGCAAATATTATTAAAGTTTTGATGACATCGTCATAATCCTGGCATAGCCTCTGGCCGTATTTAGCTCTTAATACATTCAACTATCTATCTTCAATACTTTCCAACGCAGATTGGCGTATTTGACGTCATAGAGGTCCCGTAAACGCAGCATGCCTAATGCGTTTTAGCTCGGTTCGTTATGTATCGTTTGCCTAACAACATGTAATGGCCGACTGTCATTAACTATATTAACCCTAGTTCATAATTCTAATGGTGCATATCGCAAGTCATGCTTTTTGTCATTGTCCCTTATGATGCCACTTCCCGATCACATACGCGTCGGCGCCTGTGATATCTTTCTTAAATAGTTCCAATTTAGTCTGCTGGCATTATTATTAATTTCTTTCAGAAGGAAAAGTTGTTGTTTCATAAATTGCCAAATAACAAAACAAAAGCTAAGTTAGTAGTAAATTTGTTCAGCGGAATACTGCCTATACTTTATTTACTTACGCGATAATTGAAGAACATTCATGTGGTAGTAAAATAAAATTTATTAATAGCTGTTCCCGCACCCCATGGAAACTCATTTCAGGAATAAATAGTAGCCTATGTGCTATTCCAGACTATACTCTATCAGCCGTTTGAGCGTGATGTCCCATTGATGTAAACATCTTCACGAACTTTCATATTTATAATATTAGTAGGATTATATTTCTTTAGTCGTAAAATTTGGAATTAGTCAGTAACTTGACCTTTATTAGGCGAAGACTTTTCAATAAGGCCTCGCTTGGCCTTCTAGAAGCCTTACAAAATGAAAAACCAACAATCGCAAATTCAAATCATTTTATTGAGTAGGTACTTTCACAAATAAATCTTTGCGAAGGTACCGTTTATACACGAAGGACTCGATTTATACACCTTGACCTACTTGTGATTGAAGGCTACAGCTAAGGTAGCCAGTAATCTCAGTCTCTGTAAGACGTTATTTTTTGGTATCGTATTTTCATCTGTTGCGTTATAATGTACCGTATACCATAATTATTGCAAAGATAAAGTCTTGCACCATAGTAGCGATACTTAAATGACAGCACAATAGTTCATTAGATCATTCAATTTTTTTTACTAATGCGTTATGATCAAAAGTGTCAACAAATATTTCTACATATAGTGACCCCTTGGGATGGTCGAAATTCGCCTTTTTTCAAGGTTTTCAGAAAGTTTAACTTCATTGCATTTCTTTTTAATTTTGTGATATACGTCAGCTGTCAACATATGTGATAATATGTTTGAAATAGGCGGTAATAACTGATGTGGAATAATAACACAATGGCGTCTTCGCCATTAATAGTTTTATAAACATTTATTATATTTTGAGAGATTGGCGAAATTGCGGTGATTCTACTGCAGAAGCCATTAACTAAAAAAAGAAGAATAACTAATGTGGGTGTGTGTGTTCCAAATGCATGGTAGTGTGTGTAATGTTTCTTTTATTAATAAAATGTATTTTTATGCATCATTTACAAAAAAAATGGCGTTCTGCACTTCTTAAGCTATAACTATCCCAAATCTCATATTTCCCCGTCCGCGCAATTTTCGTAAAATGGGAGAGGAAAGCTTCCCTTCACGTATTAATATGTAGATATTTTTTCACTCTAACTGAAACTTAAACTTTACCAGATGGCGGGCCCACACTTCGCTATTCGTTATTCACCTACGCTGTATCCGCACAAATATTCGTGTATATGAGCGAATAACAAATATTTGCCACGGAAAGCCAAACATACCAAATATAATGTGTGTCATATAAAGGTCAGCAGGTAACGGTAGTTTTGGATTGGTCGTCATAAATAATTCTCACTACCAAAGAGTTCTCATAAAGCCAAGTAGTTTATAACCAATGGAGATTGCAATTACTTTTTTAGGGATTTTCTTTTGAAAAGCCCTATTGCTATCGAGTTGTCGTCGACGTCGTCGTTGCCAATTTTCTGTCACGGTTTTGGGTATGAAGGAGATGAGCTATCGAGTTGCTGTTTTCGGTAATAGATTCGTGCTGGGGTGAACCATTGCAAGATAAAGAAAAAATCGCAAAAAATAGCAAAAAAAAATAATAATCGCAAAATCGAAAATCCCTTGTATTCGGCTGAGCTTGTCTCAGGAATTCAACTTGTTTTAAATATACATAAAGTTACATATTATACAGAGAATAGGTACTAGTGGTAGGGGTTCGACTGGTTGGATCACCTCCAAGTTTGGTGCACCCTGGGCAACGTGGGCGATGACGCATCATTGATTGCTCCTCTGGAGTAGCTGGCGTCAACGTCAACGGCCAAGAATCTCACAAACCGGTCCTTTTCAGGGCCAGCTGACCCCATTGCACGAGGGGGTCGGGGCATGGCGGGCCTGCAAGGCCCGCGTGGGTGGGGCCCGCTCCAGGTGGGGTACCTGCTGTTATCAGAGGGGACACTGCGAATGGCCCAGGGTCAGTCGGAGTGCGAGCGATATGCTTTATGGGTAACCTTACACCCCGGCGTCTGTAGACCCGAGACGGCGTGCGGTTTTAGTCGGATCAAGCCCGACATAACCGCCCCGCTGGCTGGCGGGGGGGTATCCGAAGGGATTTCCGCACAAAAAAAAAGGTACCAGTGGTAAGGCCCATCATGGAGGATTGGCTAGAGAGGCGACACGGAAGCCTCTCGTACCGACTGACGCAAGTGATTTCCGGTAACTTCGGGGGCCAACTGCATCGGATCAGGAGGGAGTCAGCGAGGACTCAGGGCTGCACACGCTGGCGGACTGCCCGGCGCGGGAGGAGCCGAGGCGTGACATCGTGGCAGCCATCGGGGTGGGAGTCCTCTCGCTCGGCAGCATGATTGTGGCAATGGTGAGGACCGCGAGCGCGTGGGCCGCCGCCACTACCTTCTGCGAGCATATAATGCTCGCGAAGGAGATGGTGGAGCGCGGCCGGGAGAGATTTAGAACTCTCCCGGCCCGCCGAGCCCGCAACATGCTCGCCGCGCGTCGCAGGCGACTCAGGCGCCGGAGGTCGCTTAACGACCTCCGTCCTCCATGAGCGCAGGCCTGGGGGTAGCAGGTGAGGCCGCCTGTCACCACAGCAGAAGCAGGCCGGGACGGCGGGGTGACCAGCGCCCCTCCCCCAAACCGGGGCAAGACGGGGACACCGTGGTTCCCAAACCCGAGGGGGCCATCTCGAAATCGGAGATGGCCCAGGGTCAGTCGGGGTGCGAGGGATATGCTTTATGGGCAACCTTACACCCCGGCGTCTTTAGACCCGAGACGGCGTGCGATTTTCGTCGGTTCAAGCCCGACATACTTATTCATGCATACAAATATTTGCATTTTAGGCCATTGAAAAGTTACATTTGGGGTTGCGTTTTTTAGAGGAGGCAATTTTATTTTTTTGATGTGTAGGGGGTATGG
This sequence comes from Cybosia mesomella, assembly GCA_946251805.1. NCBI lineage: Eukaryota > Metazoa > Arthropoda > Insecta > Lepidoptera > Erebidae > Cybosia > Cybosia mesomella. The sequence continues at coordinate 12,754,826 of OX276406.1, forward strand.
TTTTTACGATATATCTCTTAAACTATTTATCTGATAAAAAAAATTGTTAACATTTTAAACCATTTCAACCCCTATTTTCAAGATGGCAGCCGTTCGACAAGGGTGGCGACCCCACAAACTTGGTTTTAGCTTTACACTGACCCCCCCTACACATCAAAAGAATAAAATTGCGTCCTCTAAAAAACGCAAGGTTAGGCCTAAAAAATGTAACATTTCAATGGACTATTTTTGCATTATGGCAAAATGTATGGAAGTGACATTATTTGTTGACATGTCACGTGTAACAAATAATGTCACTCCTATACATTTCGGAATTTTGAAGGTTCGCTTCGAAGCAATTCCATTAGTAGAATATCACTTTGTCTACAGGCCCTTATTCGTATTCGCTATTCGCGCTTATGTGTTATATGTGCTAATAAAGCAAATATAGACGAAAATGCCCCCCCACCCCACCCCACTACGTCGTATGCGGGCGCATGGTCGAATGACGAATAGCCAAATGTGGTTCCTTCAAAGATTTATTTGGTTACTTAACTGGCTTACTTAACTATAATTTGCATTTATATTGCACTGGCATACTTCTTAAATTACTCATGTACTTACTTTAATTTTTGACGGACTTAACTTTAAATTTAAACAACCCGTCCTGCATTTTCTGTAAGTAAATAATGGTAAACCTGTCTTGCCGTTTGTATGGTGACATCTAATTAAGCCTCTTGAGGATGGAATCGTGATATGAAACCGGAGAAATTAGCAATGAAACAAGATATATGAGTAGCTTTGAGAATAATTCGGACCGAATATAATATATTTTTGATAGATATTGACATACTAAACATGTCACGTAGGTTAACTTTGCCTTGATTACGTTGACTTAAAAGTTTGAGTTTTTCACAGTTCAGTATTTGATTTGATATAATTTTTAAAGCAATTAGTATTGTTCTTGTGAAACACGTTATTATTGATAGACAGACAGACAGCGAAGAAATCCTATAAGGCGTCGCCTTAAGACGTATATAATATATCGGAGAATTTCGAATATCTGGGACGTGTCTAGATAGCTCAGCTGGTCAGAGCATTCCCCCTGTAAGGAACTGGTCGCGGGTTCAAGTCCCGTTCTAGATGTTCTCTTTTTCCGATCTAAATCTTTAGAAAAAAGTAAGCATACAAAATGCTTAAAAATTTAATTGAATCCTATAAGGGTTTATTTTTTCCTTCCGAGGTGCTGAACGTTGAAGGACTGGGCCGAATGAGTCGGCCTAGACCTCCTAAATCGGGGAGCTGTGGACACGTTCGTGACCTCGAGGGCCAGTTCAATCGTGGACATCTCGTTCGCGAGCCCCTCGTTGACGCGATGTGTTCAGGGCTGGCGCGTCGTTTTGGGGGAGGAGACAAGTTCGGATCACCGATATATTCGGTTTGACGTCTCCCCCCCCGCGAGCGATGCGCCGGCCACACTGGCTCCACCCGAGCCACGTTGGGCACTTAAGCGACTAGATCGGGAGCTCCTCCTGGAAGCCGCCATCGTACAGGCCTGGGCCTCTGCGCCGGACAGGCCTGTCAACGTAGACGATGAGGCGGAGTGGTTCCGGGAGGCCATGACCCGTGTCTGTGACGCGGCGATGCCTAGGGCTCCGCCCTATAATCCGAGGGGTCAGGTCTACTGGTGGTCTTCGGAGATCGCGAAGCTCAGACGGGCCTGCGTGATCACGCACCACCGGTGGGCGCGATTCCGTAGGAGGCGTCGCCGCCCCGCATATGCGGAGGCCCGAGAGGCGGAGTTGTATGAGGGATAAAGGGAGGCCAAAGGTGCCCTCCGAGCAGAGACAAGGCGGGCCACAAAAGCAGCACGCTGTGAACTGCTGGAGACGCTGGAGCGGGACCCTTGCGGGCGGCCCTACCGTTTTTTTTTTTTTTTTTTTTTCGTGCGGAAATCCCTTCGGATGCCGCCCCGCCCCGCCCCCGCGTGCCAGCGGGGGCGGTTATGTTGGGCTTGAACCGACTAAAACCGCACGCCGTCTCGGGTCTACAGACGCCGGGGTGTAAGGTTGCCCATAGAGCATATCCCTCGCACCCCGACTGACCCTGGGCCATCTCCGGTTTCGAGATGGCCCCCTCGGGTTTGGGAACCACGGTGTCCCCGTCTTGCCCCGGTTTGGGGGAAGGGCGCTAGTCGCCCCACCGTCCCGGCCTGCTTCTGCTGGGGTGACAGGTGGCCTCACCCGCCACCCCCAGGCCTGCGCTCATGGAGGACGGAGGTCGTTAAGCGACCTCCGGCGCCTGAGTTGCCTGCGACGCGCGGAGAGCAAGTTGCGGGCTCGGCGGACCGGGAGAGTTCTAAGTCTCTCCCGGGCGCGCTCCGCCACCTCCTTCGCGAGCATTACATGCTCGCAGAAGGAGGCGGCGGCGGCCCACGCGCTCGCGCTCCGCACCATTGCCGCAATCATGCTGCCGAGCGAGAGGACTCCCACCCCGATGGCTGCCACGAGGTCACGCCTCGGCGCCTCCCACGCCGGGCAGTCCGCCAGCGTGTGCAGCCCTGAGTCCTCGTTCGCGTCGCAGTGATGACACTCAGGCGTTGGCTCCTTCCTGATCCGATGCAGGTGGTCCCCGAAGCACCCCTTCCCTGAGATCACCTGCGTCAGTCGGTAGGAGAGGCTTCCGTGTCGCCTCTCCAGCCAATCCTCCATGATGGGCCCCAGGACCGATCCCTGTGGAACACCGCACGACATTTCACGCCGACCGAGACCGGTCACGGTTGGGTAGATGACGGCTCTCTCCGTCAAATACGCCCCGACTATGCGGCGGAGGTAGAGAGGCACTTCGTGATACACGAGCGCCGCCCTAATGCAACTCCAGGGCAAGGTGTTGAACGCGTTGGCGATGTCCAGGGACACCGCCAACATCACCTCACCCCGGGCTACTGCATCCCCCGCCAAAGCCCTCACGCGCATGATGGCATCCACGGTGGAGCGCCTCTGGCGGAAGCCATATTGGCCATCCGCCAGGTCCGGCCCCACTCTTGAGAGGTGCTCGACGAGGCGCTTCGCAATTACTCTTTCAAAGAGCTTGCACACTTGGTCGAGCAACACTATGGGCCGGTAGGCGGACGGCGAGTCCGCCGGGCGCCCCTCCTTTCGGATGAGGACCAGTTTCCCCGTCTTCCACAATTTCGGAAACTGGCCCCGCTCCAAACATGCGCTGAGAAGCCCTCTCAGTCGGGGCTCGAGAGCGTCGTCGACTAGAGCTAGGACCCACACTCGGCCTGGAATGCCGTCGGGTCCCGGGGCGGTGTGTTTGGCTCTTAGCCTTCTCACCGCCAGCTCTAGTTCTACCCAAGTGACCTCGGGCACGTCGTCGTCTTCCACGTCGGGCGCCATGCGCAACCGAGGCGGAGTCATCTGCGGTGGAACATGTTCCACCGCCCGCGCTGGGAACAGGGAGCCAATAACTCCTCCGAGCAGATCCGGTTGGAGACACCGGGTTAAAGGCGGGGCCTTGGGGCGCAGCTTGCCCCTCACCATCCGGTAGGGCCGCCCCCAAGGGTCCCGCTCCAGCGTCTCCAGCAGCTCGCGGAAGGCGTCCCGTTTGGCACGCCTTATCTCCGCTCGGAGGGCTCGTCTGGCCTCCCTGTATCCCTCGTACAACTCCGCCTCTCGGGCCTCCGCATCTGCGGGGCGGCGACGCCTCCTACGGAATCGGGCCCACCGGCGGTGCGTGATCACGCAGCCCCGTCTGAGCTGCGCGATCTCCGACGACCACCAGTAGACCTGAGCCCTCGGATTATAGGGCGGAGCCCTAGGCATCGCCGCGTCACAGACACGGGTCATGGCCTCCCGGAACCACTCCGCCTCATCGTCTATGCAGACAGGCCTGTCCGGCGCAGGGGCCCAGGCCTGTACGATGGCGGCTTCCAGGAGGAGCTCCCGATCAAGTCGCTTAAGCGCCCAACGTGGCTCGGGTGGAGCCGGTGCAGCCGGCGCGTCGCTCGCAGGGGGGGACACGTCAAACCGAATGTATCGGTGATCCGAACTTGTGTCCTCCCCCAAAACGACGCGCCAGCCCTGAACACGTCGCGCCAACGAGGGGCTCGCGAACGATAGGTCCACAATGGAGCTACCCCTCGAGGTCACGAACGTGTCCACGGCTCCCCGATTTAGGAGGACTAGGCCGAGTCGTGCGGCCCAGTCCACCAGTGCCCTGCCTCTATGCCCCGTCGCGCCCCTTTCGTGTCGGGAACCCCAGGCATACGACCAGGCGTTGAAGTCCCCGAGCACAAGGACCGGACGGGGCTGGCAGGCATTGACGACGACGGCCAGCTGACGGAGCCACTGCTCATATGCAGCTTGGTCTCGGTTCGGCGTGATATAAGCGGCCACGACCGCTATGTCGCCAACCGCTGCCGCCACGCAGCCGGGTCCCCTTGCAACGACGGCAAGAGGGGGGCTGCCGGCGGCAGGGTTGTGCACCAGTGCCGCCGACCCATCCAGCGCGGTTTCCCAGGTAGGCCCGAGGAAGCGGTGGGTGTATGGGTCGGCGACAGCGGCGACATTTATGGCCCACTGTGCCATGCTCTGGCGCAGAAGGTCCTGAGCATGGGCACCGTGGCCAACGTTCACCTGCAGGATGCGGAGTTGAGGATCCATTATGGAACCCCCATCTCCGCATCCCGCTGCGAACTAGGGGCGGAAGGCCGGCCTCCCGGCTTCGGCTCCCCTCCGGCGCAGGCCTTGCTGCCAACCCTATGGTCAGCCGGCTTGCCCCCCGCTGCACATCTGAAGCAGTGCAACGGGGCGCTACACGTGCCGGCCTTATGACCGGGCTGGCCACAGCGGAAGCAACGGTCACCCGCCGTTACCTCCGCTGTGCAGTGCACCCCCACATGGCCCACCGACAGGCACCTGAAGCACCTGGCCGGTCGGGCCTGCAGGAGCCGTGCCTGCGCCCTCAGGAAGCCTCCCACCAGGAGGCTCCGCCCGTCAGCGACCTTTTGGGCCGCCGCGATAGGGCAGCCGACAACTGCTGCCCCCTGTCCACCGCGGCCGAAGCGTATAGCTCCGGCCTTAATTGTGTCCGGGGAGCAGTCCCCGGCCTCCGCCACGGCGAGCCTGAGCTCTTCTGCCGTGACGGAGTCATCCAGGCCCGTAATGCGCACTTCTGCGCATTTAATGGGCCTGGACACCCGGACGTCGGCTGCGTCCAGCGACTCCCTCAGCCGAGCCGCTAGGGCGTCGGCCTTGGGGCCACTGGCGGCGCCAGGGACCTCGAGAAGCCGGGCTCCCGTCCGTGTGCTCTTGCACCGGACACCCGGGATCTCGAGGGCCTTCAAATCGACGTTGGCCTTAACTTTGGGCGGGCGGCCCTACCTAATGGTAAGGGGAAAACTGCGCCCCAAGGCCCCGCCGTTGACCCAGTGTCTCCAGCCGGAGCTGCTCGGAGGAGTTGTTAGCTACCTGTTCCCAGCGCGGGCGGTGGTACATAATCCACCGCAGATGACTCCGCCTCGGTCGCCCATGGTGCCCGACGTGGATGACGACGACGTGCCCGAGGTCACTTGGGTAGAACTAGAGCTGGCGGTGAGAAGGCTGAGAGCCAAACGCATCGCCCCGGGACCCGACGGCATTCCAGGCCGAGCGTGGGTCCTAGCTCTAGTCGACAACGCTCTCGAGCCCTGACTGAGAGGGTTTCTCAGCGCATGTTTGGAGCGGGGCCAGTTTCCGAAATTGTGGAAGACGGGAAAACTGGTCCTCATCCGAAAGGAGGGGTGCCCGGCGGACTAGCCGTCCGCCTACCGGCCCATAGTGTTGCTCGACGAGGTGTGCAAGCTCTTTGAAAGAGTAATTGCGAAGCGCCTCGTCGAGCACCTCTCAAGAGTGGGGCCGGACCTGGTGGATGGCCAATATGGCTTCCGCCAGAGGCACTCCACCGTGGATGCCATCATGCGCGTGAGGGCTCTGGCGGAAGATGCAGTAGTTCGGGGTGAGGTGAAGATTCTTTCATGGGCCTCGGAGCAAGCCACCCGAGGGATCCAGTCTCATCGTGGGAGGAAATCGCATCGGCATCAAGCCCCAAATTAAATATTTGGGGCTCGTGCTCGACGGCCGATGGGACTTCGGAGAGTACATCCGAAGTCTGGCCCCCAAACTGAAGGGCACAGCTCTCGCTCTGGCGCGGCTGCTGCCCAACATGAGGATGCCCGATGACTCCTGCAGGAAACTCTACGCGGGGACGCACGATCCCCGCCATGTCCATGGCCCTGTATGGGTGCCCAATATGGGCGGAGGCCCTGAAGGCCGGAAGTGTGCGGATGCTGCGCGTTCCGCAGCAGGTGATTGCCATCAGGGTCATCCGCGGGTACCGCACGATCTCCTTCGAGGCGGCGAGTCTCCTTGCCGGAACTCCGCCATGGGACCTGGAGGCGAGAGCCCTTTCGCAACTGTACTAGTGGCGAAAGGAGGCGCGGGAGCAGGGACGGAACCCCGAGCCTCGAGAAATCGAGGTCATGCAGTCCCAGCTCCACCAGGCCTTCGTGGTGGAGTGGAAGGAACAACTTGGGCGACCAAGCGCAGGGCACGCCGCAATAGCGGCGGTAAGGCCCATTATGGAGGATTGGCTAGAGAGGCGACACGAAAGCCTCTCGTACCGACTGACGCAGGTGATCTCCGGGAAGGGGTGCTTCGGGGACCACCGGCATCGGATCAGGTAGGAGCCAACGCCTGAGTGTCATCACTGCGACGCGAGCGAGGACTCAGGGCTGCACACGCTGGTGGACTGCCCGGCGTGGGAGGCGCCGAGGCGTGACCTCGTGGCAGCCATCGGAATGGGAATCCTCTCGCTCGGCAGCATGATTGCGGCAATGGTGCGGAACGCAAGCGCGTGGGTCGCCGCCACCTCCTTCTGCGAGCATGTAATGCTCGCGAAGGAGTTGGCGGAGCGCGCCCGGGAGATATTTAGAACTCTCCCGGCCCGCCGAGCGCGCAACATGCTCGCCGCTTGTCGCAGGCGACTCAGGCGCCGGAGGTCGCTTAACGACCTCCGTCCTCCATGAGCGCAGGCCTGGGGGTGGCAGGTGAGGCCGCCTGTTACCCCAGCAGAAGCAGGCCGGGACGGTGGAGCGACAAACCCCCTTCCCCAAACCCGGGCAAGACGGGGACACCGTGGTTCCCAAACCCGAGGGGGGGGGGCAGGGTCAGTCGGGGTGCGAGGGAGATGCTCTATGGGCAACCTTACACCCCGGCGTCTGTAGACCCGAGACGGCGTGCGGTTTTAGTCAGTTCTAGCCCGACATAACCGCCCCCGCTGACCGGCGGGGGGGTATACGAAGGGATTTCCGCACGAAAAAAAAATAAGGTGCTGAACGTTGAAAAGGAATAAAAGTCACAGTTTAAATTCACCTATGTTTTTAGAAACCCAGTTGCAAATGTTAAGTTTTGTGCAAGAGTGATACCTCATTAACTGTTTGTATTTGACAATAAATAATCAATGTACCATTTTCCGATGATGAAAACCTTTTTCGAAACTTCGACATTAATATATTGCTTAAACCCCGCGTCATTAACTTATCGGTATGTAATCACTTTAACTTTAATATTCATTACAACAAATGATACGCCCACATACGTAAACATAGATAGACTCGTTGAAAGTGTGGTGTACCGTTAAGGGCCCTGTACCAGGACTCACGTAACCTGCGAAAGGCGGGCATGGGGTAAATAACAGTCTATTACCCCCAATTATATTATTATATTCACTTTAGCTTTGTCACGAGGGCCCGATGACACGATCTGGTGCTTAAGTGAATATTCATCGGCATCCGACACACCACTTTATGGTACGTCTTTATTTAGGTGTGGGGTAACTGCTGTATCTTACTCGCTATGTAGAAATATAGAGAGTAAGATAAACCTTTTAATTAAATTTATTTCGTGAAAAAAAAAAACAAATTTCATAGTTAGGAGCTGAAAGTTTTTCGGTATACGAGAACTTCTGCACTCACTTCTACTGTCCACCAAGGCAGGGTTTTTAGGAAATATATTGCTCATTTTAAAACAGATTCAATTAGGGCAATAATTATTATATTTTAACTAACATTTGTGACAGTGAATAAACAAGGTTACCACTAAATAAGAGAAAAAGTTACAAAGTAAAATAAAATTGGTAAAAAAGTGGATCTAAAATGCTAATATATTCCCTTGTTTAATGCGAAGCACGTAAGCATAAACAGCAGGATAATATTTCCATATAACGTAAAATACACATTACGCATACAAAATATTTTTATCCCTTCGTCCTTTAAATTCTTTCACATCAGCACACACCCACCTAAAGGCATTTTACATAAATTTTCGACGCAACATTCTTCCTTCACAAACAAGCGCAAAGAACAAGCGATAAGTTTTATAGACGTATTGTTACTTTTTCTTACCAAAGTTCGAGTGAACAGACCTCAATAACACATTCAGTCTGCTTACAAATTTGTTTCACCTATTCGTGGATATTTTGGCGCTTTTCAAAAGCCACATCGACGTCAGACCACCCGACTAACGCATAAACTTGCCAATATATTAAAAGTAAACGTCGAGATGAAATGGAGGCGAGTATTTTGCATCTGATTAGTAAGTATCTAAAGAGTTAACGTTCCAGTCATTGGTAAGCTTCAGAGATGCTTATTAGTTACGTCATTGTTGGTTCAATAAATAAATGTTATTGCTACTAGTTACGACGTCAAATTTGTGATATGTTATGAAAAAAATCATCATACAGTTGACATTCTGTTACAGGCTATAATTGCCGAATAATCCAACCAAGCTTTTTATATCAGACATTTTTTTTCACCCACAGTTAAATTACACCCTTTTCTTCTGTGACTTCGTTCTTTTCTCTCTTTCCACCATTATCTCCTTGAACACTTCCACAACTCAATTAAATTTTTAAGCATTTTGTATGCTTACTTTTTCTAAAGATTTAGATCGGAATCCGATCTAAAACTTCCACAACTCTTTAACTGTACCTACATGTTTCTTCTTAACAGTAAATCTTCTTATTCAATGAACTTACAAACTTTTCCTTTACATTACTTTACTTTAGTGCAATAGCCATCGGAATTAACACATTCTAAGTTACCGATCTCCTCAGTTATAACTTAAGAAGTAGAAGTAAAGAAAAATTGAAAACTGTTAAATTTGTCCTTTCAAAATTACAAAAATAATTATATTTCAATTTATTTATTGCTTTATTCGTTTGTAATTTTTTTAGTGTTATCATCATTTTATTTTGGGGGTAGCAGGTGAGGCCGCCTATGAGGCGGTGGGGTGACAAGCCCTCTCCCCCCTTTCCGGGGCAAGATGGGGACATAGTGATTCCCAAACCCGAGGGGGCCATCTCGAAACCGGAGATGAACCTGGGTCAGTCGTGGTGCCAGAGAAATGCCTTACACCCTGGCGTCTGAAGACCCGAGATGGCGTGTGGATTTAGTCGGTTAAAGCCGACATAACCAGGTTAACGAGGGGATTTCTTTTGAAAATCTTTTGAAATACCAATATGTTTCTGCAAAAATTTGTAGGACAGAGGGCTCGTGCAATGTAATTTAAGCCATAAGCTAGCGTTGATAGATATAAAAAGTTCATCGAATCCCACTCAATATACGAATGACGTGAGTGCACCATTACGCCTGTTTTTTCAGAAAGTGTAGACACACATGTATTATACCCATATTTCACCCGTTGTAATTTTCAGTGTTACGTATACCAGCCAGTCTATTTACTGTATGCACATTTAAATGCATGGGCGCCATTTAATTCCAGACTCCATGCGAATTTAATTCGGACACTACGGTACCTGGTTATTCTTTTACCGTTATTATTATTTCCTTTATTAAACTTTACATACATATAATAATTATTATTTCCTTTATTAAACTTTAATTCCATATAAATTATATTTTTAAATACATTCTATAAAAAACGGCCAAGTGCGAGTCGGACTCACCCATTAAGGGTTCCGTAGCTGTGTGTGTGCGTGTTTTTTTTTTATATTGTTATATTTGAGTCGATTGAATGAAAGGTAAATTGCGATTTACGATTTATGACATATTAAAAAAAAACTACTTACAAGATCTTGTTCAAACCAATTTTCGGTGGAAGTTTACATGGTAATGTACATAACATATTTTTTTTTAGTTGTTGTTTTTCAGTTCTAAGTACGGGGATCCCTTTTTTTTTTTTTATTGTGCGGAAATCCCTTCGGATACCCCCCGCCGACCAGCGGGGGCGGTTATGTCGGGCTTGAACCGACTAAAACCGCACGCTGTCTCGGGTCTACAGACGCCGGGGTGTAAGGTTACCCATAGAGCATATCCCTCGCACTCCGACTGACCCTTGGCCATTCGCAGTGTCCCCTCTGATAACAGCAGAGGGGTACCTGGAGCGACCACCCCTCTCCGCGGGCCTTGCAGGCCCGCCATGCCCCGACCCCCTCGTGCAATGGGGTCAGCTGGCCCTGAAAAGGGCCGGTTGGTCAGACTCTTGGCCGTTGACGTTGACGCCAGCTACTCCAGAGGAGCAATCAATGATGCGTCATCGCCCACGTTGCCCAGGGTGCACTAAACTTGGAGGTGATCCAACCAGTCGTACCCCCCAACCAGTACGGGGAACCCTCAAAATTTATTGTTTTTTTTTCTTTTTTGTGTGAAAATCTTAATGCGGTTCACAGAATACATCTACTTACCAAGTTTCAACAGCAAAGTTCTTATAGTTTCGGAAAAAAGTGTCTGTGACATACGGACGGACAGACAGACAGACATGAAGAATCTATAAGGGTTCCGTTTTTTGCCATTTGGCAACAGAACCCTAAAAACAAAAACAAATATATTTAAAAATAAAAAAAATAGTAGCCCACCGGCATCGGGTACAGGGTACCAAGCCATCGGTGGTTAGGGCTCCAGAGGGAGTAATCTCCTCACAATACGTGCCGTGTCGAGGAGCACTGCCTTCTGCAGGCTCGCGTTAGGCAGTTGGGTCAAGGGCTTGACCCTTGACCCAACTGCCTAACGCGAGCCTCTTGAGATGTTGATCGAGGCTCTTAGCAATCAGTCCATGAACCGATACAACTATCGGAACAATAATTGCCGAATCCACACTCCACATGTCAACAACCTCGTGAGCCAGATCCAAATGTTTTATTTGTTTTTCTTTTTCGGCTTTCACGAGATCGTCGTCATGTGGAATGGTGATATCGATAATTATTGCGCGGCGCTCTAATCGATCAATCAACACTATATCAGGTTTATTGGCTACAACAGGGGTCAGTGATGATAGATCGATCCCAGTACAACGTGATATGACCATTTTCGAGAACTGCGTCAGGCACATACCTATAGTACGGTACCTCTGATTCCACAAGGTTGTACTTTAGAGCAAGCTGTTGATGAACAATTCTGGCTACATGGTTATGTCTATGCAAATACTCGTCGTTAGCAAGACGAGAACAACCAGAAATTATGTCTAAGAGATTCTCCGGGACGGTGGCACGCCCGACATATGTCAACCGTACCATCCTTTAGAATATACCTCCGATAGTTATTCGTCGTCACAACTTCGTCCATAATTGCAAAACCAAAACCTTCGGTTTCCCCAAATAGGTCACCGAAGCGTAGTCAAGACACAGATGCTGGTAAATCTATATCAGGCCCATGGGGAGCCCGATAGAAACGTCCATGCAACTCCTTGCTCTTCCATACTACCATACGGTCATTAATACTGAATACTACAGGTTTGCGCCAGTTCTCTTTGGCCAAAGCTAGCGGGGAGAGTCCGTTGTTCACCATTACTACATCACGATGCATATCAGTTTCATTGTATAGAAAGTATTCCCTGAGGTTCTTCCCATCCATTCCCGTTCCCACACCTCACGGTTATGGAAGGATTTGGCATTTAAAAAGCCTCGTCCCCCGCATTTCTGCGGTATGTAAAACCTCATCACAGATGATGCATTCGGTATGCAGTAAGAAGCGTACGGACTCTCCTATCCAGTGTATCTAATTCGGTCTGAGTCCACCTGAGTATGCCGAAGGAGTACATTAAGACTCAAGCGTTATAGGCATATACCTTATTACCGCCTGACAAAAGACTTTATTATTATTATTCATTAGTTTTATTTTACCTAACTTTTTACCATCAACTAGGTAAGTAATGAGAAGAAAACAAGAGACTAAAATACCAGTCAAGCAAGAAACGACGCCAAAATGTAGCGGTTTAGTTTTGGAGCAGTCGATCATATTTTTTACATACACTTGTACTCTTCTACCTCTCTGTCCTATAATATTTCACGAGTTTTCACTGTCATCAATTTACAATTCTTATTAACCTGCGAGTTTCAGGTGCTTATAGCCAACCATTTTTCGAAGAAGTAAAACTATTTTAATCTCATTTAGCTTTACAAAAACTGCAAAATGAATAACAAAAACCGTCATCTGTACTATTATATAATTATTAATTAGTTCTGTCTGTACATTTGAGATATTTAAATTGAATAAATTGAATGAACGATTCAGAACAAGAAAAAATTGTTTTTGGAATTCTTGTCTTTTTATCAGTTTGTCTGTTTGTTAGCGATGTATGCAAAAACTACTGAACAAATTTTGATGCAGTTTTTTCATTAGAAAGGCCTTGATCAGACTTAAAATCTGCCGTATGTCTGATTGCAATTCGTTAAATAGAACCGGAGATATGACCATTAAACGATAAGCCACCTCCACAGCGGAGCCATGGGCATCAGCTAGTAAAGTATACTTATAATCAATATTACAACATATAGTTGGCTTCCACTGTGGACCATGATCAGTGATTATAGATTATACGGTATCCTTCCGTTTGGCAAAATATTTTTCGTCAAATTTTACCTCCCAAAAAACTTATCGCTCTAGTTTCATTTCCCAAAAGAAATTAGCAAATTTATATTTCGCATTTTAATCACTGGGTCAAATATTAATTTGCCACTTTTTAACTTGCTCAAGTTTTATTAAGTCAAAATATACACTAAGCAAATACTTTATTTTGTAAAAGAATATATATTCCAGAAATAAGTAAAGTGGGCTGGGTTAGGTTAGAACTGTGAGAGAGAGATTTGTATAATAACAATATAATTATTATAGAAGTTCTTACCTGTAAATTATTTGTCCAAGGTGAAACAAACATGCAGCAGTATATTTTCAAAATGGAATCTTAAACTTGAAATACTAGCTTTTTCGAATTCCAAAATGCAGCATTTTGGTGTGTTTTTTGTTTTGGATAAACTCCCTTACAGCTCCACGGAGGTTTGATAAGTGTTTTCGGTCTGCCAACATTTATTACCCGGGATGCTCGGAGAAACAAATGACGCTCTTTTTAATTAGAAATTGGAATCTGTCTCGGGGTATAAAAGCAGGACTGAGTCCTATAGCGTGCTCAGTTTATTTCAAGTGAACCAAGGAGAAGAAAGAAGAAGAAGAAGAAGAAAGTGGAAATAAGTGAAGTGAAGTGAAGGTGTGCTCCGTGACCTAAACAGCGGAGCTAGTGAGAAGTAAGGCGTGCTTCGCGGCCGTACAGCGAAGCGGGTGTACTCCGTGACCTACTCAGTGGAGCTAGTGTGAAGTGAGGCGTGTTTCGCGGCAATTCAGTGAAAAGAAGAGCATACTTGTAGTCCGTGTCAGCAAATCCCGCATCGACGCCCTGAGACTCAACCTAATTGTGCACCAGCGTTTCTGTCCGTGAAACTAAATATAGGCTAAACTAAATAAACTGTAAAGTTATTCATTGTTTCCGTAGTTCGCAAGAATTACGGTAGATGGCTCCAGCGTCGCCTTAAGACGTATATAATATATCGGAGAATTTCGAATATCTGGGACGTGTCTAGATAGCTCAGCTGGTCAGAGCATTCCCCCTGTAAGGGACTGGTCGCGGGTTCAAGTCCCGTTCTAAATAGGTAGTAGTAGTAGTAATAAAAAGGCACCTTAATTCCAACGAGTTTATTTCTTTTTAATCCCGTACCCGCTCTCGCGACAATAGTATTGCTAACTGTAAAATTACGAAAAGTTTTTATGCCAAATGTTTTTTTGCCAAATGAAAATTTGGGAAATATACTTTGGCATGTGATACTTTGGGAAACTTTTTTTGCCCAAAAATTAGTAATTCGAATTATACAAATAATTATCTAATGGAGAAGTCAAACAAAATACTAGATCATCAATCATAAATACACATATACATGCAGTGAAGTCTCTATCCAGAGAACATACTTTTCCGCTTACCACGATCCTGACTTGCCTTCCACTTATTTACTTTCAGAATTATACTGCACATTTTTTTTACACGCAACAGTGTGTGTGTGTGTGTGTTTAATTAAAGTGCGTGGCCGTTTACTTCTACAAAGTATAAGAACATTGTGTGGGAGTAAACGACTAATAATTATAACATCTTTAATTAAGTTAAATTCGTCATGTCTACCTAACATAATTAACGAGGTGCTATTCAAATAGATTAATTGCGTTGATGAACAACAATGAACTCTATTAGGTCTTTAGAGAGAATCCTAAACAGGCGAGTTACTTAAACATCCTTTAATTTTAGGAACAAAAGCTTTTCTCTCACCATCTCAACATTGTTGTGATAAAAATTGGCGGCATGACATCGCAATTTGTGACAACGCCTGAAACTAATATGTCTTGTTTAATTCACTAAGTGGTGACAATAAACTTTGATGTAACTACTTCTGGAACTCTTATGTTTAAACATAAAGAAAAGTTTTCTTAAGTTAAGTTAAATCGTTAAAAATAACGTTGGGTCACCAATTATTATCTTTTAAATCATTAAGAATCCCAACGTGAGTGTGTAGAGACTTGTTTGATATTGATTATTTATGACAAATGCAACTTTATTGACATATTGAAGGTGCCTGATACTCTAAACGTAGCATAACGAGGGAAAGGATTTTTCAAACACACGTTGCTGTAAAACGATGACATTAGGATTCCTATATTCTATAAGCGTTCCAATTATGTCGTAACTTTATGAAGTCACCGTTTCTGTAAGTTGTTGGTTAGGGTTATGGCTGAGCCAAACGGAGATATGTGCTGACCATGTCCAATGTCTACCACTCTGAATTAATGTAGAGATGACTAGACCCGTTTGCTCTACTTTGTTTCACCACTGTCCTCATAGCGACCCAAAACACAGGCAACATCCTCATTGGCAGCAATACACTTGGCAGTAGCAAGGTCAAAAAAAAACCAAGACTAAGGTTCCATAAGGGTTTCTAGTCTAGTAACATGATTGGGATCTAATCTACAACTTTCATTAGTTAGTGAGAGAATAATGTAAGATTATCTCACGTGCATAAAATACTCATACTCATACAAGCGAGCTAGTATAAAACTGTATTCCTGAAATTTTAAATCTAATCAAAGTTTTAAAATAGTGACTGTATATACATATGTTACTTGACTGTCATCGGTTTACCCGTATCGTGTTTCTTGAAATCCGAACTTAGTAAATAAATAATTTATACCAAATATTTTCATATAGAATTGGAATTAATTTTCGCGAATTCAATTGGCCAGCCAAACGTATTTGGAATTTAAATACTGTAGCAGACAGCTTACATTCCAATAGGAATGTTTATATGCTCTGTATCTGTATCTTCTATTCTAGTATTTGTGTGTATTAGAATTCAAGAGCTTATAAGCATTCTTATTGGAGTGCAAGCAATCTATACAACAGTTTCCCAGAAAGTCCAAATACGTTTGGCTGGCCAATTAAGTATATTTATTATCATTTGACATAGTTATTCATTGGCACAGATGTCAACTTAAATAATAAATAAAACAATGGCAATTGTTTTGCAATATTAACTTTCGATTTCATAAATAAGCATAAAATGAAACTTTGAAATGTTATGAGACGCTTATGAAATAGGAAGTTTCTTCTCTGCATACAGAACTATTTGCCAAATGACATGCACTAGTTACTCGAAATACGAAATCCAAACTTAATGATTGTTTTTTTTTCTATTTTTTAATCTTCGCCAATCGTGAATCGCAGAACCGATTGCTCCGTCAGCCGAAGCAGTAATTTGCAAAAGAGAAAAAAAAACAGTCATTTGTCAGAAACACACAAAAATAAACAACAAACCTTTCCCACGGTTTCGAAAAACGATAGATCCACCGAAAAGAATATTGTTAACAACCATTTTTAACCTATACCTAAGAAATCCTATGTTCATTTTAGAGGTCCATGACTGAATTATAGAATTGAAATTCATATCCGCATTGAAAAAAAATATGGTTGATTTTAATGAATTACACCTACATTTTAATTAATTTTAAATTGTACCTATGTCTAGTGTCAATTATAATCACGAATGAAAAAAACCATTAAAAATTACTTTAGATTTGCTAATTGTGGCGTATATTTTGGTAATAGTACAAAACAATATCGAACCTCACGTCTATCAATATTTGTTAATATTTTTTTTACTTTATTCACAACAGCAGTTGTTTTATATAAAGCTGTTATATAAATTTATTTTGAAGCTATCCGCATTTTAGTCATTAAAATTAATTGATCACAGTTGACGTAAACGTCATCATATAATTATGTACGCATCACAATACATGTATTCTATTATAAAATTGTAAATAAGTTGTGTCTGCACATAAAAAAAAAACTTGGGTTGTCTGAAATGAACCATTTTGAAAACAATGATATTTTTTTTGGAAAATTGTCAGCTTGCCGGTTTTTCTATTCTATTATGTTAGAAAGGTCTTGGTCAGACTTAAAATCTGCTGTGTGTTTGATTGCAATTGCTTGAATAGAACCGGAGATAGGACCAAAAATTTATAACCGACCTCCGCGCGGGTGGAGCCGTGGGCATCCGCTAGTCATGAATAAATATATACCAACCATATAATAACTACTATTATAAAATATGCTTAGAGAGACATATTAAATGATGACTAAAGTTTTAAAAACAAATAGACATAGATGCAGAGCCAAGTTATAGTTTCAGCACTACTGTGCAGCTATATTGACTTGAGCTTGACGGCCTCTCTGGCGTAGCGGTAGTGCATTCGACTGCTACGACATGAGGCGCGGGTTCGATTCCCGCTCGGTGCAAATATTTGTTTGCATGAATATGTCGATTTGCTTTTTTCTGGGTGTTTCTATGTATAATATTTTAGTATTTACAAAAAAAAGAAGTTTATAAGTATGTTTATCCGCATTCTGGAACCCATAACACAAGCTAGTTAAACTATGCTTACTTTGGGTCTAGAAAGCGATGTGTAGAATGTCGTAATATATTTATAAAAAAAAAAATTACGGAAGTCTGAACACCTTCTAGAATAAGTCTATTAGTATCGCTCCGAAGAATATGCCTATATCCCACTTATCGCCAAAAGGCCTTCCGAGGTACAAACGTGAAGTATGCATTTTAGAATAAATATGTATTTTAGCCAAAACAGAAACACGTAAAATTGTTACCACTAAGTACTTCTAAACTATAGTAAAGTAATTTCACAGTTATGTTTACGGGAATTGTAAAACTTATTATGATTTCAAAGTTCCCTAAAAATAATACGTATCTTCAATAATATACGTGATCAATCAACGTAGAACATCTGCTGAAAATTATTTTATAAAATATATAAAAAAGCAACCGCCATCACCTTAAATAGGAGTTTTCATTCAACATTACAACAATGGCCCTTCCTTCATTGGCACACTGACGTTTGATTACTGTTTAGGTACCGATAGCAAAACAATGGCGTGATAAAATTATAATATTTTCAATATAAAATGTAGGACATGAGATTAGAACGTGTATATGTTATTTTTATGTGTGAGAGAAATATGTCTTTGTTCATTCTATTGTTATTTAAAATTTAAAGAAATGATTGCACAGTTGGTGATTTGACTTCTTTCAACTGTGTTTCAACTGTACATTAACATTTAATCGATAAGAAAAATTATTTACAGAAGGAACTTATGTAAAATTACATAAGTAACTTGTTGTAAAAAAATAAAAAAATGTTATGTGGTTATGAAAGTTTAATAAAATATTATAATAGTAAAGTTCAGGTACATAGCAGCCTGACCCTTTTTACGTAGTTATATCCATTTTGTGCCATCCCCTGCATTTCACCTACAATATAATAAATTAAGGTACTGACGATCTTGTCCGTAGGGAATTTAAAGCTCTTCTTTGTGATAAGGCCCATTTACATTCATCATTTATTGTACATTTAACTTAAATTATTGCAATCCTCACTACTCTGTCTTTATAACTAATGTTGGTCTACAATAAAGAATTATTTAATAGACTATACTAGACATACAAATAGAAACTTGAAATTTATATATATATATATATATATATATATATATATGTCGCTGTGTCCGTTCGTTTTAAAGCGAGTGCACAGACGTGTGAATATTGTGTATGCTCTGCATGTGTTTTTGTGTATGTGTGCCTAGGTATACCTAATATATTAAACTGATTGAATATATCGGACAGCGAATTGTAACATAACTGTATCAGTTGTGTTATAATTCATTGTCCCAACTGAGTTGTGTTATTTTGTAACAGCTGTGTTTTGTGTATTTAATACGTACTAAGTAAGGCTAGAATAGAAATACAATGCATTACAACATAATGTAATTATTTAAGAGGACTAGGTGCCGCTAACTGCTCTACAGTTTGGCAACTGATGTTTTTATTCTAAGTGTTGTAATTAAATTATTAAGTTAACTAAATAAATAAAAAATAGTACAGGCTAAGATGTCTTAAATTAATATGCCATTGAAAGAGCCGCTGTCGATATCGCCTACTTGAATGAAGGTATTTGAAAAGACACGTGTTTCATTGAAAGGATAAAATGCAGTTACTTAAAATAGACATAGTATGAGAATGAGGCAAGAGGAGGGTAAAAATATTGAACTAGAAACTATTCTAAGACTTTTTCTTTACCGTAAATATAATAACAATAGCTGATGCCCTCGGCTCCGCCCGTGCGGAGATCGGTTATCATTTTTTGCTCATATCTCCGGTTCTTCTTAAGCAATTGCTATGAAACATACGGCATATTTTGAGTCTGACCAAGAACTTTCTAATAGAAAAAATTGCATCAAAATTCGTTCAGTAGATTTTGCGTCAACAGGTAAACAACCTAACAGATAAGAATTTCAAAAAAAAAAATGTGTTCAGAATCGCTGATTTAACATAACCCATTTTTTTAATATCCCCAATGTACAGACACAACTAACTTACAATTTTAGAATATTATAGATGTAAAAAACACTACTTTTTCTTCCGTAAAACAATAATGATAGATAATAAATAATCTAACAGAGAATATAGTTTTGTATGATTACAAGCTATCTCTAAAAAGTATTTTTTCTCTACACATAATAAATTTAATCTTGTTCGAAGATATATAACAGATTACCCTGCCAACTCTACTTACGCATACAACGATGCACCGTACACATACGAAGTATAACTAGTTAATTTCCTTTGTGACAAAGGCGCGTCGCGGCGGGGATGGATGCGTGAAAATCGCGATGCGACACGGTGATCCACGCACCGGGCGGCTGCTGTCCGAACGTGGGATGTAAAATGTAAATAAAAGGTGACTACATAAAGTTTATGCTTCTTGATATTAGATTATTTTAGAACAGAGGATTAACGAGACTAGGCAGGCTAAAAAACTACTAAATATAATAATAACCGATGCTCATTTGATATTAACGTTTTTTTTTTCAGTAGAAAACTACACAACTGGTTGTGCCGTGCAGAATAACGTTCGATTGGCATTCCTGACCACACAACAAGCTGTGCCTGCTAGTTAGTCCGCACAAATCTACGATCCTTGTATCAACGTAAAACTCACACAATTAAATGAAAGAATAATGATTAATCACAACGTCTTTGAGTTCTGGTTGAACTTTAACAATCGAATATCCAGCTAAAAGGTTATCCGAACTTCAAATGCATTATTTCTGTGTCCAACAAAATTATTTTGTCGCAATCGAGCTAACTTATACTTATACTCGGAATAATTGGTGCACTCGTCAATCGAAGTGGCTAATAAGCCCCTGGCAGGTCTTGGTTGATATCGCTGTTGACCATATCCATTCGGCGGGAAACTTTCCTTCCTTCTCTTTCCTAAAAGCCCCTTAAAGTTACGATTCCAATCCGTTGCCCGTCAGATTTACAGTTTAACTGTGAAGGTTTGTATCAGACCATATACAATGTTCCAAAACATTAGAGGGACGGTGAACTTTCTTCTTAACATTTCTTCCCAGGCCCTCTGATAAATTAAAAAGAGACATCAAGATATCTAGTAACCTAAAACGCAAGGAATCGGTAAAACATAAAAAGCAAAGCTTTGCCCAAGTGTGCCAATGGAAACTGGACCACAGATTTCGAGGTGAGAGCTTCGTATGCGACCGGGACTAGCGTGAATATGATGCGTCACCCGAAGAAGTAAAAAAGATAGGTGTTGCCATTTTCGTGGCTTATGATGGACCGTAAGAATTGTTAGCCGTACATATATGATTTTGGTTTATCTATTATTTAGCCATATGTATTTTAGACAGAAGTAATACTTCCAAATTACAGATTTTTTGCCCATGAAAAGGTAAATCAGAAAGAACATTAAATTTGTTATATATGTATTCAGTATTCTAATTCTAATTCGTTAGTATATTATATGTTCGTTTAGTTTTTCAGATTACTTAGTTAAATTTAAATCCTGTGGTTCGATTTCAATCAATTGTAAATTTTTTTAGTGTAATACTGGCTACTCATTCGAAAGTATATATGCAAATTTTTACTTATGAATGTTTTTTCTTACATTGTCAACATAACAACAAGCGATTTCCCGCTAGTTAATAAGCAGCCGACAAGTCTGCGCAGGCGCTGCACCAGCCAAAACCCGCGGGCGGCGCGCATGCGCGACGTTCCCGGAATACGAGCGCGATTAATAGCGACACAAACTATTTCCGCTTAACCGAGACAAATCATAATTACTCCTTCGGGTTTGCTCTTACGCACCCCCTTTGATGTTTTTATTCCAAATCCCGGTTACGGCCAACTTAAAACAAATAGAACGGCTCACGACCGATTATACGTTTGCGTTAAAACGATTTGTAACGGTGATAGCTTTCGTGAATTTCGCCCATGTTTCTGTCCCTGTGTGGTCCCGCGCTCGTTTTGGATAATTACTTGTTTGCTTTTTGTTATTAGCTTCCCTGTCAATAGTTTGACGTTTGAGTGATCAAACGGAACGGCTTCCTTATTTCCCACGATGAAAGAGTAGCCCCGTGCGCTCAGGAATTTTTAATCAAGGGACATTTATATATCTCTCTTACGGTCACTTTTAGATTACCAATATCAGGTTTACGGTTGCATGTGTAATTTAAAGTTCTTTGACCCGTGACTACCTAATTGTTAGCACGCAAATCTTACACGAAATCACTTCAAAACACCGTTAATCGAGTCATTTTCTTATACCTAGTTCTGACAACCAATCATGCCATTGTTGATATATATCGGTAGGTACGCTTTTAATATCACTCTCACATGATTTCCCATTACAGATCGCGGCGTATTTTGGGTGCAGACAAGCGGCAGCGTATAGTCGCGCGCAGATGCGACATCCGTCGGTCTCACGTGAAAATCGATTTTCCACGGTACGCCAGCTGGCGCGAGCGACAGCTATAAGCCACATTCTGTTTGCTTTTAATTGTAAAATTAGTATACCTTACTACGATTAAAATAAGGGCGGCAGTACTTTGAACTATAAGTTGCTTATTCCTCGTAAAAAGTTGTCCGGTGTATGTACTATGAAAGTCAAAAGTTCCTTTGTTGATATTTTTAATGTTTCGCACATTGTTCGTCAGCAAAACGGACCCACCGCGTTTGATCCGATTGCTGTAGTTATTTATGGTTATTAGAATAGCGTGCCGATGGCGAATAATTAATTTTTACGTTCAATTCTTTATTGTTATGTCACGACATTGATGATCCTGATACATTGGCTTCAATCGTCTTATTTATTCGTCCAATTTTGTTAGTATAATGATTTAATTTTTTATGTATCAATTATATTTTTATTTGTGTATATCTACTTATTTTATTTAATACTATAAACTACGTTATTCCGATTATTTAAGATTTCACAAGTGAAACGCGGATCAACTGAACTGGGTTTTTGAAAATTCATTGAGTAAAAAGTAATAACGCAGTTTAGTTTTAATTTATCTTGGTTACTATATTGGCAAAACTCGCTCTCAATAAATAAATTATAACATAAATTTAAAATCAATTATTACTATCTAAAAAGGAAAATAAATGGAAAAAGAAAACATTAATCTGAAATCTATTTGATCACAGAGAATGGAATGATATTAAATCAAAGGACTGAAACTGAAAGGAAAGCGGCCTTAAGCTAAATAAAAGTGGGTTTATCTTTATATTCTTTGAACAATGACCTGACCTACTTGGTAAAAGTAAATATCAGGCCAACTTCAAAGCTGTTAATCCACCTTTAATTAACTTTGAATTGCCTGAAATTTCCACCAGACTGCATTAGCCGTAGTGTAGTGACTGCAACGAAAGGACAGGTTTCAAAAGTACCTATAAACTAATGCATCATCGTATTAATTCCCTTATTAAACATAATAAAATTGTGTAAAATGTCATGAAATGTGAAGGCTTAAAGAGGTATGGAGGATATCATTATCCGAGCGCCAATTCTAGTTACATCCAAAGCTTGCGCTTTGAAGTCCGGGGTTCGCTCTCCTATTCCACTGTGGAGGAACGGGGTGATACATTTCTCCGACACAAGAAAAGAATCAGGACAAGGACTCAGGGCGGGCCGCGGCCCAACAGTTGCCGTTGGGATGTTCTCAGTGCGTGAACTTAAATTTGACGATGCAGGATTGGTAGTTATGATTTATTGTGCTAGTTGGCGCCGAGCACATGTGGCATAGCCATATCTTCTTTTTTAATCAAAGGTTTATCTCGGCTTTTACGATAGGAAAGCCTTTACCAGAGCCCCGTCCGTCAATCAGCAGATGTACCTTACCGGCTTGTAGGTGAGGTTAGCTTCGTGCGGTTTTAGTCAGCTCAAGCCCGACATAACCGCCCCGTTGGCCGGGGGGGGGGGTATCCGAGGGGATTTCCGAACGAAAAAAAAGGGCTCCATCTATACCGTCGGGGCCAATATATATATAGGAGTAGTAAATATTTTTAAAGTAGGTTGGTATAAAAATCAAATCTAATCCTCGAATCGTTTTCCATTTATGCGTTGGACTTTGTCGTTTCTGTATATGCCATCATCATTATCATCCGAGCATCAATTCCGATTTCATTCAAAGTGGTATTAAAAGTCACGGTTGAATATTAAAGTGGTAAGCAGAGGTGTGTCGTTATTACCTATATTTCACCCACGCTATCAACCGGGTACTGTTTTATTTTCAGGCTCCGTTTTGTTATTGATATTTTCTAATAGTAAAATAGTATGAGATCGAACTCGCGACCTATGCGCCAAAGTGTCACATTAGTAATAACTATAAAAAATATGAAATGTAAGTTACAAACATGATATTTCTCAAAATTACTATTCTATTAATATTCTTGCTTATATTATTCTTCAATTTAAAAAAAACTGGCAAAATTTTAACTTATTTCCAGTATTCAAATAAAGAAGAAAAATAGCCTACATAAGAACCCACTCAAATGATTGACGAGCCTCAATATATTGAGCGTACTGAAATGAAGAAAGACTGATTGCTACCACTTCGCCGATCTCAGAAACGTCAAAGTTTGATTGGTGATTCCCATGTGTAATACTAGTAGTCTCGTAATAACAAAAGCGTAGGGCCTCTTTAAATGTCAATTCTCAGTTATAATAAAGCACAGCGACTACCGAGATCCATCATTGTCTATACAAGGTCGCATCGGCGCAAAACAATACACAAAAGTATTCTTCGAAGAGAAGTGAAAAAAAGCGTACCTAGTTTTACCGACATACAAATAATCTGATTGTTCTAACCCGGATAAAGGCAAAACTATCGATTGAGCACACTTAAAATTAGTGTAATATAATTAGGCATATGACATGAATTGAACGGGTATCACAATGGAACAAACGAAGCATAGAATTGTGATATGACGGCGTATTAGATGCGTGTCGGCTGTGCTCTATGGCGGAGATGTGACCACTTAATCGAGCACCGGGGCCACTAAATACCTGAATCTAATCAGCATTTCTACACTCATTTTTAACACTTAATTTTACACGTATCTTAGCATTATACATTTGATTTTACGCGTGGTCCGTATGTAGTTCTATCACGTACGCAGCTGCGGTCGAAAGTATGGCTAATGAAATAACACATGCACGCTGTTTACACATTGTTAACTCACTGTTGCGGTATACCATTTTCGATCACTTTTCGATTAGCTACTTCTAAATATAAATAACTTAGGATTTAATAGCTGTTTAGGATTTTATTGAGTACGTCTGAAGGGATTAGAAGTATAATTGTAAGCTCATCTCGATTAAAATAAAGCATTGACATTTATAAACAATAAGGACACAAATTTAGCAACTTTTGCCATAAATATTCTTAATTAATTTTAGTTTCTGAATTGTTCGTAATTTGTTTAGAACTTTGTATATTTTGATAAATACAAAGGTAAATAAGTACCAAGCCCATCTGGTGGTAAGCGGACCCCGCTAGAGGAGTGGTGTTGGTGGATAGGGGTTTATAAACGCTCATTGCCACCAGCAGAGGTAAAGGAGGGAGAGAACTGAAGGGAATGTAGTGAAGGGAACTTAAGATCTCCGACACGCCTGTCACAACAACAACAACTAAATGCAGTTGAAGTCAATATTAGATGTAATTTTGGAATACCCATTGAAAGGATTAACTCCTGCCTACGCTAGTGAAGTCAAGGCGGCTAAAACAGCTGACGGTATATAAAACCGTTTAATGTATATATTTGATAATCGGTAATTATAAAACTGCTTCTCTCATTTAATATAGATCGTGCAGATCTAAAAAACAAATGCTGTATTCTTCAGGATATAAGGTACTGTGGCCTTGTTTTATTTGGATTTTTAAAATAGAAAAAGGATATACATAGTAGAAAAGAGACTCTGAAAATCACTCTAACTTTTATGATTAAACCAAATATTTTCTACAATATGTATGCAAATGATCAAAACTTTTACATATACATTTAAAGAATATAATGACACACCATGGTTTATTTGTTAGTAATAAAATCCATCTTTTACCTATCAAGTTTTGTTTTTATCGATTTTAAGGTTCGAGTTCTCTATGCTCGCCCAAACATTCAATGCCCGACGAGATTTGTTGCTGAACGGACCTGTTTTAGGTTACTGGAAGCTTGCCCCCCCCCCCTTCGCACACCATCCCCTCATGTTCCACCGAAGATCAAGTAT
This sequence comes from Cybosia mesomella, assembly GCA_946251805.1. Taxonomy (NCBI): domain Eukaryota; kingdom Metazoa; phylum Arthropoda; class Insecta; order Lepidoptera; family Erebidae; genus Cybosia; species Cybosia mesomella. Next base: position 12,780,336 of record OX276406.1, read on the forward strand.
AAATTCGGAAGCGGGGCGCAAACGAAAACTTTAATTCACGCGTCGCCCGCTTCATCTAAATGTCTAAATTACGGGCTAAGATATCATTGCTCTTTGGACAGTGATGAAATCGAATCAAAATGTTCATTAAAATCAATATGGGTATCGTTTCCGAGATTTTCGGGCTTTGTTATTACGAATATACCTATAATCTGTGGTGTAGCGATAGTGCATTCGACTGCTACGACAGGGGGCGCGGGTTCGATTCCCGCTCAGTGCAAATATTTGTATGCATGAATATGTGCATTTGCATTGGTCTGGGTGTTTCTATGTATAATATGTATGTATTTACAAAAAAAAGGTATATAAGTATGTATATACGCATTCTGGAAACCATAACACAAGCTAGTTAAACTATGCTGACTTTGGGTTTGGAAAGCGCTGTGTAGATTGGCGTAGAATATTTATTTATTTATTTATTTATATATTATCCATTAAAGATGGCGGACTTGAAATTTTCAATAAAATCAATATGGATATAATTTTTTGAGGTTTTTGGGGTTGGCGATTCCGAATATACTATCCATTTAGCAATAAAAGATGGCCGACTCGACATTGTCAATAAAATCAATATGGTTATCGTTTTCGGGTTTTCGGGGTTAGTGATTCCAAATTTAATTAATTAGTACCTTTTTATATCGTGCGGAAATCCCCTCGGGTAAAGCCGGGTACCGGGGGTGGTTATATGGGGCTTGAACTGATTAAAACTGCACGCCGTCTCGGGTCTTCAGAAGCTGGGGTGTAAGGTTGCCCATAAAGCATATTCCTCGCAGACAGATAGTACCTAATTTGACGACCTCTGTGGCGTAATGGTAGAACATTCGACTGCTAAGTCAGAGGTGTCGGAATCGATTCCCGCTCATTGCAAATACGTATATTAACATTGGTCTGGGTGTTTCTATGTATACAATGTATTCATTTACAAAAAAAAAAGTAAGCAGGTAAGTAAATAAACCTAAAGTAAGCATAGCTTAACTAGCTTGTTATATGGGTTCTTAAATGACTTTAGAATCAATATTTTTTTTATTTCTTTCTTTCTTTCTCATTTACGGATAAACATACTTAGATACATTTTTTCGTAAATACATAATTATACATAAAGACCCCACACCAATAATAATTTAATTGGTATTTTGATATAAGTACTTTTTTTTTTTCGTGCGGATATCCCTTCGGATACCCCTCCGCCGGCCAGCGGGGGCGGTTATCTCGGGCTTGAACCGACTAAAACCGCACGCCGTCTCGGGTCTTAATACGCCGGGGCGTAAGGTTGCCCATAGAGCATATCCCTCGCACACCGACCTGCCACCCCCAGCATCGCAGATCATGGAGGACGGAGGTCGTTAAGCGACCTCAGGCGCCTGAGTCGCCTGCGACGCGCGGCGAGCAAGTTGCGGGCTCGGCGGGCCGGGAGAGTTCTAAATCTCTCCCGGGCGCGCTCCGCCATCTCCTTTGCGAGCATTATATGCTCGCAGAAGGAGGTGGAGGCGGCCCACGCGCTCGCGCTCTGCCGAGCGAGAGTACTCCTACCCCGATGGCTGCCACGAGGTCACGCCTCGGCGCCTCCCACGCCAGGCAGTCCGCCAGCGTGTGCAGCCCTGAGTCCTAGTCGCGTCGCAGTGATGACACTCAGGCTTTGGCTCCTTCCTGATCCGATGCAGGTGGTCCCCGAAGCATCATGGAGGATTGGCTACAGAGGCGACACGGAAGCCTCTCGTACCGATTGATATAAGTACCTACCGTAGAATCATTCTTAATGCATTTGAAAACAAGCTGTTACTTAGATCTAGATGTTACAAATAGAGACTTCAATTTTATTTGTTCGAATAGATACCTTAACTAATTATTGTGGTTGAATAAAAACTTGAATTCAACTTTCAAAATTCAACTTTCTAGTAAAAAATAATATTTTGACAAATTATTAGGCATATTAAAAAATTTCATAAAAAAGTTTCTGTTGCAAGAAACCTAAATAAAGCAGAATCATGCAATCAACTTGCACCTAGGAGGCAAGTTTTGCATGGGTAAATACATGAGACCAAAAACATGTCTTAGCTAGGTTTTATTGTTGCAAAAAAGAGAGAGAGCAAGCTGTGGTGGGGTGACAGCGCTTGGTAGCGATCAAACTCTCAAGGACGTTGGCGGCTGCAATCACCTTAAACCACTCCTAACATGAATATTAAGCTTATTTAATGAGATTAAATCTGTTTGATCCCACCAATTAAGCTAAACGTACGAACGTACGTTTATCACCCATATCCAAAGTAAACTGTTGTTGGCCGTATTTTAAGGGTAAATAAAAGGCATATTTTTGTTAGTGGTAATCATAAAAATATATTTTTATATATTAGGAAAGTGATTTTATTTCAGCGCAGATTACCTTCAGTCAGAATATACTAACAGTCTCATATAACGTAACTGCCGCAAATGTTAAAACCACAATATCCAAAGAATGATGCATTAGTTTAATGAGTTTGGTTTATTTTTTGATTTAGTTAATCAGAACGTTTAAGTATTATGATAACTGCAAGGGATAACTTAAATCTCTGGCGATAGACCTACAGCCCTTTCAGATGATAAGCGTTAAACACGCATTTTGATAACAAAACTCACACGAAATCAATTCATGTAGCCCACATGCTAATCCGCGTTTGGATGCAAGGCTTTTAACAAAATTCAACGTGTTCAAACCCTGTTATCTGAACATACCCGAAAGTTGGGCTTCCACTGCGAGCGGAGCGACGAGAACAGAAGAAACGGAACGGAGTGGAACTCTATATATAACTTCGTTTAAGTTATCAAGCTATTATAATAAGTTAGCAAAACTCTTTAAGTGCTCAATGACACGTAAACAGAGTTCGCACGGAGTCTTCTCCGTTTGCAGTGTAAGCCTGTTTTAGTGTTCACGTATGAAAGTAATTACATTCATAAATTCAAAGCTGAGAAGCAAATTAAACAAGTTGATCTTTCATAGAGGTTGTCCCACGTTTCACAAATTAGAAGCTCCCGCACCAATATTGGAACGTGGAAATTCATCCCCCCCCTCCCCGCTGCCGTTGTAGCGTACGGTCGTGTCAATAAGTGCTCCAAGATTATAAATTATATAAGTGGTTAAAAAAACATATTGTGGTGGTTAACCGTTTCAGTTTACGGAAAAAGTGAATATTTAGGCAGAAATGCATATACGCGTTCTCTAAATTCAGTGTTGTTCATGTTTTTCGACTATACATTTTTGCATTTGCTTGAACAGATTCACTAATAACATTTACATCTACCTGCTATTAAATATTAATTGGTGACTGTGTTTACAAGAAGTGGTCTATTGAATGCCATCTGTGAGCTAGCTACACTAACGAACTGTCACGAACATACGAAACATTTATTTCGTAGCAAACGTAAACGTTCGAGTGGCGCAGGTGTTTACGGTTCCGCTTGAGATATTTTGGTTACCGGTTCGAGACTCAGCGGTCGTATACTTTTTGATGCTGCTCTTTTTGAAGTTTATCTATAACTGCTTAAACATACATAGTAACACCTGAATTCTACAGTGCTAAATTGCTGAGGTACTGTGGTAGCAAAATAATATCGCAATGCCACTAAAAAGAACACCTCCTGGTTCACCCGCCCAGATATCGTCGGAGGCCGCGCCTGCGCTTAATAATAGGCAATATGACTCGGTACAAACTCTTGTACCGAACTTTACCACAATCCAGCATAGCGAATCGGCGCCCAATCTTTATACTATTCTTTCTAATACTATGGAGCGTAAAAAGAGGAAATACGACGAAGAAGATCTCAACATCTCGGAGATGATACAGGAGATGTTTTCGACATTTTCTCGTGATCAGGAAAAGCGATTCCATGAACTTCAATGCACAATTAATAAACTATCGGACCAAAATAGTGAATTGAAAAAAAGTGTTATTATTATGTCCGATAAATATGATGACTTCCTGCATAAAATCACTATTCTGGAATCGGCTCGTAAAGACGACAGGAAGACGATTAGGCAGCTGGAGGATAAGCTCGAATCACTGGAGCGTAAGTCTCGCTCATCAGGCGTCGAAATTCGTAACATACCTTTAGACAGCGGTGAAACAAAGGACGTATTATGCGGATTAGTTACGAACATAGGAAAGACGTTGGATGTTGGTATCGATACATCGGGAATACGAGACGTCTACAGAATTAACTCTAAGGACACTACAAAACCTATCATAGTGGACTTTTCTACTACGTTACTGAGAGACAGTTTTATCAGGGGCATGAAAGCATTTAACAAAGGCAAAGGTAGAATGGAGAAATTAAACACTACTCATATAAACCCTCAATATACACATAAGCCAATATATGTATCAGAATGCCTTACTCAGAGGGCCAACAGACTTTATTACTTGGCCAGAGCATATCAAAAGAGCCATGGGTATATGTTCTGCTGGACTGCTAACGGTATTATCTATTTGAAAAAGACTACGGAATCTAATCGTATACGAATATCTTCAGAAGTAGACATTGATAACCTTAAGAATGTCAAATGACTATTTATATGTAATTTTAATTCAATTTCTATACTAGTTATTGTTTATCTTGTAAAATTGTATTCAACTATGCATGCTCACCTATCACTTAAGATTTGTATCTACTCAGTCAGTATTACACTTTACATAACTTACATAAACCATCGCACTGTTACATCAAATAGGCCGAACAAAATATTCGTTGTGCACTTTTATAAAATCCAATATAGCTTGTCTACACTTACAAACACAATAACATGTATACTCTCGGAATTTACACATAAACCATATACTCATCATACAGACTTACCCCTCGAAGCTCAGTGCACACAAACATTTAATATTATACATTATTATATATTTCAGGCATCACAAATGATTATTATTACTTCTATTGTTACTGAAATTTTTATGAATATAAAAGTCATGTATATAATTATAAATATGCCACATACTTATTCTAAAGTTATTGTATCACTAAAATACAATACTATTGTTAATTTGTATACACCCCGGAGACATTCACAAGTAACATATATATTAGTAACTAAAATTCGATCTTAATACACAAATAACTGTGAATGATGACTTGGATGAATTATCTGTGGCCGATTTCAGCACATGTGATATCGATGAATGCCACAATTTAATGTATACTGATAACTCCACGGTAAATGTATTTATCCAAAATATCAGAAGCGTGAATGGAAATTTTGCGGGACTAAACACCCTCATTGCAAGAACTGAAATTGATTGGGATGTGATCATCTTAACAGAATGTTGGCTCTTTGCGAACCCGTTTATACCAAATATGAGTGGTTATCGATTCGTAGGCACCAACTTTGTCAGCACCCAAAACGAAGGTGTAGTTGTTTATTACAAAACTTCACACACCTATACCATATATGAGCCTGTATTATCAGGTGCAAACTGCTTGATAGTTATAATTAATGTCCAAACTGTTTTGCTGGGTATATACCGCCCTCCAGGTGGCAAAGATATACCTGGGTTCCTTGATTCCTTGAACAATGTTTTACGTACACTATCATCCTATAAAAACATATTTATCACGGGTGATATAAACCTAGATATAGTGAAATCCCCCTTAGAGAAGCATGTCGAAACTTACCTATATATGTTAGCCTCCCATGGTATGTTGCCCGCGTACTGTATACCCACACATCACAAAACATGCCTTGATCATGTAATGGCCAAAACAAAATTACCTACCAAAATTCTAGTTGCACACACAACCCTCACGGACCACTACAGCCAAATTATAAGTCTCTCTAATATGCCTTCTTCTCGCCAAATGACAAAAACAATTAAATTAATAGACTACGCGTCCCTCGACGAAAAAGTTAAAATACTAGACTTCAGCAAAATCTACACACTAGAAACCTCGGATGACGCACTAACTTTCTTTCTTAATACTCTTACAACCACATTATCAAGCTGTACTAAAAACATTAAAGTCCCTAGATGCAAGAGAATACTAAAACGGTGGATAACGCCCGGTCTATTACGATGTATGCGAAATCGAGACAAACTACACCTCAAATGTAAAAAATATCCTAATGATGCTAATATTAAACTAACATATACCCGATATCGTAACTTCTGCAGTGTCATACTTAAAAAAGCTAAAATGGATTATGATCGAGCGGAATTTGCTGAATGTAAAGGCAACACAAAAAAAATGTGGGACAAAATTAAAACAATCACTTACACTAAATCGGAAGCCAGTTCATCTACAGATCTCATTAATCCAAATAACCCATTAAAATCGGTAAATGATATCAATAATTTTTTTGCAAACATAGGCGGATCATTGGCTAGGACCATTAATATGAACACATGTTCCGACCTCACTGCCCAAATCCTGCCTTGTCTTTCCTCATTTGTGCTTCTGCCAACCGATGCCCATGAGATAAGAGACATCATATCCTCTCTCAAAAATAACTGTGCAGTAGGACGCGACAATATTTCTAGTAATCTGATAAAGAAATACGCCAATACACTAGTAGCCCCTATTACATTTATATGTAACATTAGCCTTTCTACAGGGGTGTTTCCAAAGGATTTAAAAAAGTCTCTTATTCATCCAATCCACAAGAGTGGTAGCAGAGATTGTGTCAATCACTACCGTCCAATATCAATTCTACCTACATTGTCGAAAATTTTAGAAAAAGTAATTAACAAGCAACTTATTAAATACATAGAAACACGAAAACTATTATCTGAAAATCAATTTGGTTTCCGAAATGGTAGATCAACAAATGACGCAGTACACCAACTTACCGACACCATAGTGACTAAACTCGACAAAAAGAAGAAGGTCCTTACGATATTTCTTGACTTGGCGAAAGCTTTTGACACGGTCTCAGCGCCACTCCTGCTGGAGAAGATGGAGAGGCTCGGAATTCGCGGCACACAGCTGAAGTTATTCCACAGCTACTTAAAAAGTAGATTCCAACGTGTCAAAGTAGATGAATGGATAAGTGATGACTGTGAAGTTGACACTGGAGTACCACAGGGAAGTATTTTGGGCCCTACATTGTTTCTGATATTTATCAACGACCTCTGCCAGTTGACGATGACAAATGGAAGAATTATTACATTCGCGGATGATACAGCACTCCTCTTCTATGGAGATACCTGGGAGGAAGTCTATCACTTGGCGCAAACTGGCTTCTCCAAGGTTATAAGCTGGCTAACGACCAACTCCCTCACACTAAACACGGATAAAACCAAGTACATACAATTTTCTCTAAGTAATCATACCTCTATATACAGACAACTACCAAAAATAACCGCCCACACATGCAAGAATTACTCTTCCAACTCATGCACATGCCCTCAACTCCAAAAAGTGGACTCAATTAAGTATCTTGGTATTATTATTGACAAAAACCTAACCTTTCATTCTCATATTGACCTTCTGTCTAAACGAGTGAGGAAGCTCATTTACATCTTTAAACACTTAAGACATGTTGTAGATAATACGATACTGAAAACTGTCTACTTTGCATTATGTCAATCGTTACTAACTTATTGCATTACAACCTGGGGCGGAGCTGCCAAAACAAGTATGATAAAGATAGAGAGAGCTCAAAGAGTAGTACTTAAGGTAGCCTTTTCATTACCATTCTTCCATCCAACCTCTGAACTCTACGTAAAGTGTGAAGTTCTCACGGTTCGTCAACTCTTTATCAGGCAAATAGTCTTGCAGAAACATTCCACCCTAACTTACCATCCATCCGCTCTATCTCACAAACGAAAAAATGCTAGGGTATGCACAAATAAAATATATAGAACCTGTCTTTCACATCACAGTTACTGTTTCCTTGGTGATTATTTATATAATAAATTAAACTCGTTTTTAAATATATATCCTTTAACGACAAAAAATTGCAAACAAACCCTCACTTCTTATCTCTTAAGTCTTGATTATAACTCTACTGAAAATTTATTAATTGTTCCGGCATAAGTTAGTTAGTATTCATCATCCTCATTTACTCATATACCTGCACACACATACGCACACCCTTACACACCCTCTCACACACACACACCTACATATACACCCATACACTCACCCTCACACTCACTCACACACACACACGACTTCACCCTTCACTCACTCTCTCACACATACAGACACTATGCAAAAAATTTCTTATAGATCTATATACGTGCGCAGTTCTATTCTTTTGAATTGTCTCTTTACACAGAAGAATATTTAATTTTGCGCTAAATTAAGTACGTATTCATTTATCTTGTAGGGGGCCTGGTAATCTGTGTGACAGGATTTCCTAGTGCAGATACCAGTCTCCCACAAAGGAGTAAAAATTTTATTTATGAGTCGTGTGGGGGCGAATGCAGTGATATCCTTCTGTTTTCAAATGGATATTGCTGTATTCTCTGCTACATGATTTATATTTAATGTGCTTAAAATGTATTTTGTGTACCTTTGTGGAAGAGAACAAATAAACTATATTATTATTATTATTATCTCCTTTATTTAATTTCTATACATATAATTACATTTTTAAATATATATATAAAAAAAAATACAAATATATTTAAAAATATAAAAATAGTGTTCCACCGGCATCGGGTACAGGGACCAAGCTGCCGGTGGTTACGGCTCCAGGGTGAGGAACTTCCTCACTATGCGTGCCGTGCCTAGCAGAACGGCCTTCTGCATCAGGCCTTTGAGCCAGCTGCCTAACGAGAGCCTCATAAGGTGTTGATCGAGGCTCTTGGCGATAAGTCCATGTGCTGACACGACTATCGGTACAATAATAGCTGAGTCCACATCCCACATGTCGACAATCTCATTGGCCAGGTCCAAATATTTTATTTGTTTTTCTTCTTCTGCCTTCATGAGATTCTCGTCATGGGGGACAGTGATATCAACTATCATTGCACGACGCTCTAATCGATCCATTATCACTATATCAGGCTTATTGGCAACAATAGTCCTGTCAGTGATAATAGATCGATCCCAGTACAATGTGACACGACCGTTTTCGAGAACTGGGTCGGGCACATACTTGTAGTATGGCACCTCCGAAGTCACAAGATTGTATTTAAGGGCAAGTTGCTGATGTACAATCCTGGCCACTTGGTTATGTCTGTGCAAGTACTCACCGTTGGCGAGACGAGAACAACCGGAAATAATGTGTCTGAGTGATTCTCCGGGACGATGACATGCCCGACAGATGTCAACCGTACCGTCCTTCAGAATATACTTCCGGTAGTTGTTCGTCATTACAACTTCGTCCGTAATTGCAAAGATAAAACCTTCGGTTTCTCCAAAAAGATCACCGAACCGTAGCCATGATACAGACGCTTTTAAATCTATATCGGGCCCATTTAAGGCCCGATAAAAGCGTCCGTGTAGCTCTTTACCCATCCATACATCCCTGCGATCAGCAGTACCAAGTACTACAGGTTTGCGCCAGTTCTCTTTAGCCAACGTGAGAGGGGTTAGGCCATTGTCCACTGCGACCACATCACGATGCATATCGGAATCTACACGTAGGAAATATTCTCTAAGGTTGTATATCTCGCGGTTATGAAGGGTCTTGGCATTTAAAAAACCACGACCGCCCAATTTCCGCGGGATATACAACCTCATTACCGATGAACGTGGATGGTGCATTCGGAATGTGGTCAGCAGTGTCCGGACCCTCCTATCTAGAGCATCCAGTTCAGTCTGAGTCCATCTGAGTATGCCGAAGGAGTACATTAGGACTGGCATGACCCAACCATTGCAGGCACGAACCTTATTACCGCCCGATAGAAGGCTTTTCAGAACTTTTTTCAGGCGGCCAAAGAAGCGCTCCTGCAATGCCTGCTTCATACCAGATTCGGAGATTCCTAATGCCTGTGACATACCCAGATATTTGTATGTTTCGGTTGTAGATAGAGATTTAAGTTTAATGGAATCTGAAAGTATCATCCCTTCGGATTCCACTATACCACCTCTTTCTACATGCATGACCGCACACTTGTCTAAACCAAATTCCATCTTGATAGAGCTACTAAAGTTTTCAGTCATCTTTAGTAGCTCCATCAATTGTAGGTTATTAGTAGCAAATAGTTTGAGGTCATCCATGTATAGGAGGTGGGATATAACCCGACCCTCTCTCCGCAACCGATAGCCTAGCCCTGAATTCTCCAGTATTGTACTTAGAGGATTCAGTGCTAGACAGAACCACAGGGGACTCAGACTGTCGCCCTGAAATATACCCCTCTCGATTCTTATCGGTGCATCGTTTGTCTGGCAACATCCTGGATAGCGGAGAACCGTGTTCCATTGCCCCATACATGACCTCAAGAAAGTAGTTAGAGTTGTATCAACTTTATACAACTCTAGCACCCTCAGAAGCCATGTATGTGGAACAGAATCATAAGCCTTCTTATAATCTATCCAACATGTCGCCAGATTTTTACGGTTACGACGCACCTGTTGGCTGATGGCCATGTCAACTAGAAGGAGCTCTTTAGTGCCACGGGCGCCGCTCCTACATCCATTCTGAGAGATAGAGATGATCGAATTTTTTTCTAAATGTGCAGTGATTTTGACTCTCAGAATGGAAGTTAGGAGTTTATAGACCGTCGGTAAGCATGTAATAGGCCTATAATTTCTGGGGTCCGTAGCACTACCAGACTTATAGAGTAGGTGGGTTATTCCAGTTGTTAAGAAATTAGGAAGGGAACCCGAGTTTAGGCATGATTGGAATTGAGTTGCTAAACGAGCATGTGAGTTACGGAGCCACTTCAGCCAAAAGTTGTGCAGGCCTTCCGGTCCTGCTGACTTCCAGTTCGATAACGAACGGACTGCACTTGCAACATCTTCAGGTGAAATGATTATTGGCTCCATAATCTGTATCTTCGCACAAGCTCGTTCAACCTCTCTCATCCAACCACCTTCTGTATGTATGACTGGCGTCGACCAGATGCTACCCCAGAATGTATTCGTAGCGTCAGCATCTGGCCGAGTACCGTCATTTACACCTGACTCGGGTTGTTCCCATTTTCGATAAACCCACCGCTCATCCTTTTGGAAGATGCGATTCTGGTTATACCTATCTACGCGCTTTTTGTAGCGTCGTATCCGATTTGCCCATGCATAAATTTTCTGCTTCAGAAAGTCAATGCGCTCTGTGACACATGAAGCGTATTGTTGAGGACTAACGTTAGTCCCCAAAAATGCCCGTGTCACAAAGCGCATCACTCTCGGGCGGGTATTGCCTGATCTGAAGCAGATTAGCTTACCGGTGAGTGCCCTAGCCTCAGCAATACGACGTTCAATCCTGTACTGCCAGGCAGGCACAACAGGCTTGGGTCGAGTGGCAGTTTCATTTACAATAAATTTTACTCCAGCTACTCGACATGCTGCGACGGCCGCACAGTACAAAATCGAATGTGTATCACTGAGGTCTACGCTATTTTCTAAATACTCAGATAATAGCGCATCCAGGGCACAGACCAGTGCTATATTTCTTTTATGCATGGGCAAACGGGGTAAGCGAGGTCTTTTACTTGGTATCATAGATCGATACTCCAGCATCGCATCCTCCAAAGTGCTCCTTAATCGTTCATTATACTGGGTACTTACGGATATAGTCTCACTTTCCACATCCTCATCGGTGTGACTGAGCTGTGGCGGGTTTACGGTCGCGGTTACGCCAGACACCACCGAAGGCACAGCATGCAGTGAAGTGGGGATAGTAAGACTATTCTGCACGTCAGAGTATAGCCTCTCAAGTACGGTACCATCCAACATGTTGCAACGTTGAATAGCCCGTACCTGGTCCGATAGTCGTTGCGCTGAAACGTTGACAGCGGGCTCAAGTTCCTGAAACAGAGACAGTAAACGATTATTATTATTATTATTATTATATTTTATTTAAATTTGACTTGGCTACATTAAAAACGACTTTTATTTGAACAGGTTTCCCTTCCGAAAATATTCGTAAAATAAATAGTACCTACTACTTTCAAATAAATCAATAAATAAATTGATGTATAATTAATTATATTTGTAAATATAATTAAATATGCATCAATTTATTTATTGATTGATTTGAACGTAAAGATCTTGAAGATTTTCTTCAAAATTTTTTACATTTTCTTTATTATTTACTTTATGTAAAGTTTTAGAGCTAAAGTGGTCGGTAACTTGAAATGTGTTAAGCTAATAGCGATGGCGACTGTACATGAGAGTAATTGGTTTAGAATTAACTGCTGAATCGGACTCTACCATTATCTAATATAACGGCGTGTGGCTTATTTAGATTGCTTGATTCATTATATTACTAGCTGTTGAATTGCTGTAGAATGTTGGACCAAGTCTTGCTCGGCGGGTTAAGCAGGAACAGTGTGTAGACTGTCCTAATTTTGAACCCAACTGTACAACGAACCCTCTAGGTAATTCTTTTGTGTTACTTGAAACAGATTTCTCGGAAGTGCAACAAATAATTACAGAATTAAAACATAACTGTGCAGTAGGACATGATGGAATACCAGCTTCCATTATTAAATCCGCCAAACATGTACTTGTTCCATCTATCACCCACATCTGCAATTTATGTATCTCAGGGCATTTTTCCCGATACTTTTAAAAAGGCCTTGGTCACTCCAGTGTTTAAGGGTGGGGATGGAGACCGGGTTGAAAACTATAGGCATATATCTGTACTCACCACATTGTCCAAAATCATGGAGAAGATTCTTAACAAAAGATTGCTTGGCTATCTTGAACACAATAAAATAATTGCACCAAATCAATATGGCTTCAGGAGAGGCATATCAACTGAGGATGCGGTTCTAGAGCTGACGAGTCAAATCGCTAGGAATCTTGATACCAGGACAAAAAGGCTTTCGACACGGTCTCTACTCCCATCCATCTACGCGGTTTGGAGGGTTTGGGAATAAGAGATATACACTCTGAATCTTTTCCGCGATTTTCTCACAAACCATAGTCAGCGTGTTAAGATAGATAACTACATTAGCGACAGTGTCGACCTTACCTTTGGCGTACCACAGGGTAGCGTGCTGGGTCCCACTCTCTTTCTTATATATGTTAACAGACTACACCAGTTATCAATTCCCAACTGTAAGATCCTTGTCTATGCAGATGATACTGCGCTCATCATAAGCGCAAATACATGGGATGATGCTCATCGCGCAGCTGAATATGCTCTTCACATAGTGATAGCCTGGCTCTCCTCAAATCTACTTACCCTGAATATCACTAAAACTCATTATGTACCCTTCTCAGCAAACTCTTTTACACAGCCTATAATGCAAAATGTGAAAGCCCATAGTTGTCACCCTATGCTCGTGCCTTGCCATTGCCCCTCGATACACAGAAGCTCCTGTGTTAAATATCTGGGAGTGCACATTGATGGCACACTGAGTTGGCAGAAGCATATCGATGTGACAGTGTCTCGGGTACGTAAATTAATTTATCCCATGAAAAAACTTAGAAGTGTAGTCCCTGGCCCATTGTTAAAAACTATTTATTTTGCATTAGCTCAATCACTTCTGACTTATTGCGTGTATTGTATCTGTTTGGGGTGGTACATTCAAATCTTGTTTACTTCGTCTTGAGAGAGCTCAAAGAGCTGTCTTGAAGGTTATGCTCCATAAACCATATCGCTACCCAACAACCCAGCTATACAAGGATATATCTGTACTCACTGTCCGACAACTGTGTGCACAAAACATTATTCTGCGTAAGCACTCGACATTGTCCTATGATCCGAAGTTGAAAAAATCATTTTAAATAGCTTATCTAAACCACAGGCAGAAGTCCCCTTTTTTCTCAACCTTTACCTCTGCGGTAATTATGTCTTAATTATTGAGACATGGAAATTGCGCAATTATACATGCACTTACTCTCTACATACACACACGTACACACCCTCATACACAAGCACACATACACATACACATTAAACATTCTACACACAACTTACTTTTATTTTTGCAACAAATATACACTTGAAACAGATTACAACTATTATCAGATATGGTCGTCGTACTTTGTATAGTAATTAGTATATTTTGAAACAAATGTACATTCATTTTCATAATGTAAATACAACATGGGTATAATTTTTTCTGGCTTATGCTACTTTCTCTCATAATATCCAAATTTTGATCACTTTAGACAACAATAGCGATATTTCATACTGGTGGTAGAAATTTGATGACACAAATTTGTCACAAAATTCGGCCGGGTAGGTACCACCGTGCACGATTGCGAAAAACCCTCCATAGTAATCCAATTTCGGATTGTTTGCGTTCAGGGGTCAGCAAGTGCATAGCCGGGCAGGGGGATTGTGGTCGCAGCACTAGTGGGACCGGTGCGTGTCACGCAGTGCTGCGACAACAATCCTCTTCTGATGAGGCCGTCAAGCTGAGTGCCACTATTATTAACATGGTACGTGTATGTAATGGTGACCCTCTTTCCTGAGACTTTACCTTCAGCTTACCATCAGGCGAGGTGAAGTCAAATTGACGTGTCCTAAATATAAAAAAAAAGAAAAAAAAATGTAGGTACAGATAACACGTTCTCAATTTATTTATAGTAAAATAGTATGAATCTGTACGGGGAAGGCGCCAGTGTCTGTAACAGTTCATACTAGCACGGGCACTGACGTTCACTCTGTCTCTAAAAAATGTGATTACATAACTAGTTCTGTTATATAGTTGATAGAGATGGGCAAACTGTATTTGGCTTATTGACAATAAATTATTATTATTATTATCTCTTTATTCACTTTAAAATTACTTATAAATTACATTTTTAAATACATATTAAAAAAAAAACTATTTAAAAATATAAAATATAGTGCTCCACCGGCAGCGTGGCAGGGCCCAAGCTACCGGTGGTCGGGGTCACAGAGAGAGAAACCTCCGGACAATGCGTGCCGTGTCGAGGATGACCGCCTTCTGCATCTGACCCTTGACCCAATCATCTAGCGAGAGTCTCTTGAGGTGTTGGTCGAGGCTCTTCGCTATCAGCCCGTTCGCCGAAATGACTATCGGGACAATGATCGTTGAATCGACATCCCACATGGCGGTAACCTCGTGAGCCAAGTCAAGGTACTTGCTGATTTTGTCCTTCTCAGCCTTCACGAGGTTCTTGTCATGCGGGATGGTGATGTCAACGATCATTGACCGGCACTGGGGCCGGTCGACTACCACGATATCAGGTTTATTGCAAGCAATAGTCCTGTCCGTGATAATAGAGCGGTCCCAGTAGAGCAATGTATGACTATTTTCAAGAACCGACACCGGTGTGTACCGATAATACGGCACCTCAGACTCAACATGGCCATATCGAAGAGCAAGTTGCTGGTGGATGATCCTGGCCACTAGGTTATGCCTGTGCAAGTACTCGCCGTTGGCCAGATGAGAACAACCCGAAATAATATGCCTGAGTGACTCTCCGGGACGACGGCATGCCCGACAGATGTCAACCGTACCGTCCTTCAGGATATATTTTCGATAGTTGTTCGTCATCATGACCTCGTCAGCAATTGCACAGGCAAACCCTTCAGTTTCCCCAAAGAGGTCCCCGAAGCGTAGCCAGTTCACCGAGGCCAGAAGGTCCACATCGGGCCCTGTTAAGGCTCGATAGAACCTCCCGTGCAGCTCCTTGCCCTCCCATACGGTCTTGCGGTCCGCGACGCTCAATACCGTCGGTCTGCGCCAGTTCTCGTTCGCCAAGGAGAGCGGAGTGAGATCCTTGTCTACTGCCACCACATCACGATGCATCCCGCATTCGCTGCTCTGGAAGTAATCCCTAAGTCTGCACACATCACGGTTGTGTAGGTTCTTGGCATTTAAAAAGCCTCGGCCCCCCCACCTCCGTGGTATGTACAGTCTCATAACAGACGAGCGCGGGTGTAGCATGCGATGAGTGGTGAGCAGTTGACGGACCTTTCTATCCAGGGCGTCCAGCTCAGTCTGAGTCCATCTCAGTATGCCAAAGGAGTAAGTCAGTAGAGGCATGACCCAACCGTTGAAGGCTCGCACCTTGTTGCTGCCCGACAAAAGACTGTTGAGTACTTTTGTGAAGCAGCAGAAGAAGCGTTCCTTCACCGATTTCTTTATATCCACTACTGAGATACCCAAAGACTCTGCCATACCGAGATACTTATAGGTTTCGGTTTCAGAGAGAGATCTGAGAGTCATAGTCTCAGAAAGTTGCAAATTCGTAGAATTCACAACTTTCCCCCGCTGCACATGTAAGACCGCACACTTATCCACACCGAATTCCATCCCAATGGCGTTGCTGAAAACCTGCGTGATTTTCAGCAGCTCCACCAGGTCAGGAAGTTTCGGTGTGAAAAGTTTGAGGTCATCCATGTACAGCAGATAACTAATAACCTCACCCTCTCTCTGAAGCCGGTAGCCTAGACCTGAAACTCTCAACAAAGTGCTGAGAGGATTCAGTGCTAGGCAAAACCAAAGCGGGCTCAGACAGTCGCCCTGGAAGATGCCCCGCTCAATCCTTATGAAGTACTGGGGGTCAGAGGAGATCTCCCCGCCGCCCGGTTGACGAAGGACTGTGGTCCACTGCCCCATATACGCACTGAGGAAGGATCTCAGAGTTGCATCGATGTATTATTATTATTAGCTGACCCGGCAAACTTCGTTCTGCCTTAGAATATAGTTATGTGTTTACCTTATCAGCTGAATTTATTTCGTGAATGTTACCTTACTTTATACCATTAAAGACACGAGACAGCGTGAGGTTTTGGTCGGTTCGAGTTCGCCTTAACCACTGGCTGGCCGGCGGCGGCTAGGTTAACCGTGGAGATTTCCGCAAAACTACAAAAAGGCACAGTATAGGCGGAGACAAATCAAAAAAATCAATGATCATGAAAATCGGTCCACCCAGTGTTGAGCTTATCCTGGTAATCACTAATACGGCTTTGTTTTATGTATATAGATTAATTAATAACTCGCATTGAAAATTGGATTAAGATTATTTTATGATCCAAATACATAATTATTGATTTATTTGCTATAGAAGAGCCCGCCGGTAAAACACTCAATGAAATCAAAATATGGGACACAGATTTGTACACCAGTAAAAGAATATTTTATCATCATCATCATCGTTTTACTGCATTTTAACTGATGTATACACAGTCTATCTCTCATGCCTCACGTCTTTCTCACAGAACATTGCAAACGTTACAATAGCTAAAACATGATATAACAGATATACTTAGTTAAAAACCAGTTATTCATATATACTATTTAACTACAAATAAATATTAAAATATTCTATTGTTCACAGACAAATCTTTCCGAATAAAAACATTTTAATCAAAAATTAAACCGCCGAAAAAACTGAAAACCGAAAAATAATAAACCTTTTTTATTTAACCTTAATTACTAACTTCTTAAAGTAATGAAACTATATCTAAGTATATATTTTTGTAAATAGCTGAGTTTTAATTAACCTTAATAACTAAGTTCTTAAACTAATGTAAGTATAGCTAAGTAATTTGAGCGGTTTAATTTTTTGTTAAAAAGTATTTATTTCACATTTTTTGGTGGCTATAATCCTCTAATTACTACATGCTTAATTTTCGATTACTTTTAAAATATCTACCTACCTTACTTAAGCTATTAACTTTCATAAAATACTTCTTTAACCATTATTTGTTGTATAATATAAATACTTATTATTTTTAAATTTATATGGGACCAACTTCGGGGTATACTCTTTCCAATAAAAAAAGAGTTATCAAAATCTGACTACTCTGTAAAAAGTTATGCGTGGTCATACATAAAAAAAATATACGCGTCGACTTGAGAACCTCCTCCGTTTTTTCATAACATAAACTCATAACATAAACTCACGCCTATATCCCCGAAGGGGTAGGCAGAGGTGCTAGCACCCACATTTCGCCAGTTTATGTTTAGGTCCCAATGTAATAGGTGGCGAGCCTATTGCCATTAACCGGGCACTTATAAACCTGCGATAAATACACACATAACTTCGAAAAGCATCGAAAAGTCATTGGTGTGTGCCATGGTAAAACCTGGGATCGAACCCGAGACCTCGTCTCAGCAGTCCATTACCCATACCACTAGGCTACCGCGGCGGTAAAAAAAAAAAAAAACCACCATCGTTTGAGATTCTTTCATTGCTTATATTTTTACTTTATATAAATATATCAAAAAAGGAACGCTTATCTCATATAAGACTAAAAATGTCAAAGATATAAAAAATAATGATCACGATATTTGTTGTCGAAACGAAATGAAGGATGGAAAAATATTTTCCTCTCCTTAACTTATATCATATGTAGGCGGTATTGTGATACCGAATATAGCACCTTAACAACACATTATTAGATTTCTAAGGCAAAGTGAACACAGTATCATGGAAATAGCATGGATACATAACATATATTTAGGTATATGACAGACTGCTTATAAGAATTCCGTGAAACCATGTCATCGATTACTTTTTACTTCTGTACCGTTTGTTATTAGTACGGACTCCAGGTATATTATAAAAACTGGTTGCATAGCAATCTTTTCTATGGTTAATTTCTTCCTAATGATTATTATGAGAGCGGCTTGCAAAAAGCGGGGCGTATTTCACTTAGGTCTAGCATAATCACTCAAGCAGCCCAATTATTAAAATACTTATTGTATTAATAATGAAATTTTGAAGTAATTAGAATGCTAACTTTTCCTGCAAATTGAAATACCATTAAAAACGTCAATGTGAAATGAGAGCCAAGTTCAATATTAAGAATATACGTCGTTGTCGACTTCATCGAGAAAAGAATTGAGATTTATATGGCTGCCAAGTTCTGTGTAGAAAATCCTAAAATTTTAGTTACAAGAAACAGAAACATTCTAAAATATACTACCTGAAAGCGGTGCTTTAGGAGGACTTTCGAAGTTTCCTACCTAGTAATAATTTTGAAGGCACTTTTAAGAAAGAAAATTATCTTATAATGCATGGATTATCTTATTATTTATAACACATCTAGAGATGAATAGCAATTACTATTTCCAAGCCCAAATACGAAAGTGTGATAGTTTCACAGTAAAGTGTACCATGAAAACGCATAGATTGCGGAATGGTGATAGGTCTCTCTTCGCACACCCTGAGTAATATAACAATTTCTTGCTTTTTGGTGCTACCACAACATTTTCTACTGAATAATAAATTCTTAAATTTTAACAATAAGCAATTTATTTTATTTGCGATGTAATTCAAGCTCAAGATTTGACTTGACCTAGATATTTAGATGTTTGTTACACAATCATACTCTGACTAATCAAACGCCTGAACGAATCTGACTGAAATTTGGTACAGGGATAGACTATAGTCTAAAATAACACATAGGCTACTTTTATCCCTAGAATAGATTCCCATGGGTTACGGGAACGGGATCGAAATTGCGTGGAGCCGCGGGAGCTAGTCTATACTAATATTATAAAGATGAAAGATTTGATTGTTTGTTTGTATTGAATATGCTCCGAAACTACTTTACCGATTACAAAAATTCTTACTATATTAGAATGCTTCATTATCCCTGAGTAACATAAGCTTTTTATGCCAATATTCGCACAGAATCAGGACTTACGCAGGTGAAATCGCGCGGCGATGTTAGTGTTTATATAAGTTTGAAAGCACACACAAGTAAACTGCTGTATCACAGTTTCGATGTCAGCCAAAATATGCGGGTGTACACTTCAGCTACATAATAGATTTAATTACACTAGTGAGGACGATGTGACCTCCGGGAACCAGCATAACCGTAGTCAGCGTAAGCATCGGGATCGAGCCCACGATGAAGTACCTTGGGCTCGTACACGATTCGGATCGGATTCGGACCTCATCTCCGAAGTCTGGCCCCAAAACTGAGGGGGGCTGCGGCCGCGCTATCGCGGCTGATGCCCAACATTAAGGGACCCAATGCCCCCACTAGGACACTGTACCTGGGGATCGTGCGAAGCATGGCCCTGTACAGGGCCCCCGTATGGGCAGAGACTTTGGCGGCCCGCAACGTGGCTGTTCTAAACAGCCCGTTAAAAGCGATGGCCGTCAGAGTCATCAGGGTCGGCACGATCTCCGTTGAGGTGGCATGTCTCCTAGCCGGAACCCCTCCATGGGACCTGGAAGCGAGAGCCCTTGCGTCATTGTACCAATGGCGCAAGGAGGCGCTGGAGCAGGCCATAGGCTGGAGCCCCGAGAAATCAGGGCTCAGCGGTCCCAGCTTCGCCGGGAACTCATGGAGACATGGAGGGTGCGACTTGAGCATCCAAGGTAGGGGGAATACACCATTTCGGCGGTGAGGACGATCATGAAGGAGTGGTTGGAGAGGCACCACGGTGACCTCTCCTACCGGATGCGCCAGATATTTAACGGACACGTGTGCTTCGGTAAGTATCTATGGCGCATCCACCGGTGAGAACGCCTCAGACTCGTCTACGCCCGGGACTACCGACCTGCATGATCGGGGCCTGAGGAGGGCAGATGGCCGACTCGCCGTCCTAACAGAAGCAGGCCGTGGAGGAGGCGTATCGTGTGTGTCCTACACACGTCTGCCAACTCACCGACGCGGGATAAAACCCGATCCCACCAAGCGAAGCCGCGGTGGCGGCCAAAGTCCGCCGGTAACCCTGGAGTTATCCTTTCGAGGGCTTACCCGGAGTACCCGGCAATGGATACTTGGGGAGGATACCGTGTGGTTTTAGTCGGTCCAATTCCGACACGCCCACCCCATCGTCGGCACCGATGGAGTGAAGCCTGAGGGGGGTTCCAAACGTAAAAAAAGGGAGGACGATGTTACGTTATCTTTATAGGACTCATCTATTTGGCCTCATCTATTATCAGAGTATACCCAAACAATTTTGCACATGTTTGATCGTATGGGATACAGCTATAATATAGACTTGCTGTATATCGCACTAGTTGGATAGACCGTGCAACTACGTTATCGCAGCTTTTGACATAAACGGCCATCACACCGCTTGCCTGCTACATGGTGTGCATTCATTGTCTCCCAACTGAATAAAATTTCGACATATACTATATCGCACGAGTTGAATGCACCGTGCAACTATATGAACCTCTTCAGGTCGTTATTATCGCAGTTTTTGATACTAACAAGCTAAACAACGCTGCAACGCTAGGTTGCCAAGTAGTGTGCATTCATTGTCTCCCAACTGAACAAAATCCCGACAACTATAACTATCACCCCTTCTCGCTAGGCTTTACTGCAGTTCATGGCAATCTTTGGCTATTATATTCGCTATATCACCGAGCAATATGCATTAATAACAAATTATCGAATTGCCAATAAAACCTTCGAAGCAGTCTTGCCTATGAATTTGAATCACAAAATAATTTAATCAACTATATTACGTAACCATTACGAGCTATTAATAATATAAATCCACATAAACTTTAAATAAGAGCCGTCGTCGCGGAAACCCTTCCAGTATTTAGAACGCCAGTACTTCTGAACGTCGGCGGGAGGGTTTAAGCGCTTGAAAACGCAGATTGATGGATTTAATTCCACTCTGCTTTTAGTTCTGGAATGGAGGCCTTACAACCGTAATATATTTATGGATATGAATTCATACTGCTACTCAGACTAAAATTTGGCTTTTATGTTCAACATATACATTTTATAACACAGAAATAATATTATTATTTCTGTGATGTATAGAAATAAGTGGGTACCTATAATTTATGTTAAGACAATGTAATACGTTGAGCCAGTCTGTGAATATACGTCTTGATGATAAGCCGTTGTCTCATTGCCTATATACCTCCAGACTAGCCGAATACATATCAGTGGCGACGAGGATACGAACTTACCTACGTAAGAAATAAATAAAGTAATAAGATTGCAATTTGTAAAAGATGTCGGTCGGCAAAATTGCGGAATTTAAAGTGAATACTGACGATTGGAGATTGTATGTGGAACGTTTAGAACAATATTTCGTAGTGAATAAAATAACGAGTGAGTTACAAGTGCCTACGTTGATAACGGTAATGGGAGCAGAATGTTACGAACTTTTAGTCAACTTGTGTACGCCGGATAAGCCTAAAGACAAAAGCTTCGAGCAGATCACGGTAATTATGGAGAAACACTTACAACCGAAGCCCAGTGAATTAGCCGAGCGGTACAAGTTTCGGCACCGCAAACAAAAGGAGGGAGAAACTATATCGGAATACACCGCCATATTAAAAAAAATGTCGAAGACCTGTGGCTTTGGGGCGTGGTTGGAAGAAAGTCTGAGAGACCAGTTAGTTTGTGGGATAAGTAATGAGATTATACGACAACGGTTATTCGCCGAAAGTAAGTTAGACTTTGGCAAGGCATATAGGTTGGCAGTGAGCATGGAGGCGGCGGAAAAAGACGCGGCAGAGGTGGTTGGGCACAGGGGATCGGTAGGCGAACCTTCGACGACGCCCGTGCAAGTGTCGTATCAAGCCATGGCAGCGACCAGGTTGCCACGGGGGAAGGGGGCGGCACACTATGGAAAATATAGTGCGGCGGTGCACGGCGCTGCGCGTGACGTCGGTGGAGCGGCGCGGGAGGCCACTCCGCACGCGACGCGGGGGCGCGGCCCGCGCGCATCGGCAGCGCCCGCGCCCTCTAAGCTGGGTGAGCGTGCGCAGCAGCAGTGTCAGGTGTGCGGCGCGCGGCATGACGCAGCCACTTGCAAGTTTGTGCGCTATGTTTGCCGAGTCTGTAACCAGCTGGGGCACCTGCGACGCATGTGTCCGAACTTGGCAGGGCATTTCAACGTCAACGTCGAGCAAATAAATAACGACAGCGATGGTACGGAGAGTGACGAGGTAATTTATGTTGATGTCGGTAGATTAGCGGCCGTAGAATGTAAACCTGTGTATGTAAATTTGAACGTTAACGGAAAAGATATTCAAATGGAATGTGACACAGGCAGTGCTATTTCGTGTATAAGCAGAGAATGTTATGTTAGAATGTTTAAAGATTTAAGTCTCAATCCTTGTAAATTAACGCTCAGATATTATACTGGGGAGTCTGTTAAACCCTTAGGAGTGATACTGCCTGTAGTAAAATACAAAAACCGATGTAAAACACTGGAGTTGTTTGTTATAGGAAACGGTAAAACTATTCTTTTAGGTCGGCAATGGATGGCCGAATTAAAAATACAGTTACCTATAGTAAAGTATGAATGTAATAATATGATTATGTCCAAAGATTCTCTATTCGATATGTCTTCTTTCAGCACCAAATACTCTGAGGTATTTGCTGACGGCCTGGGTCGATTCACGGGCGGCAAGGTGAGCGTACACGTACGGGACGGGGCGCAGCCCGTGTTTATGCGCGCGCGGCCGCTCGCCTACGCGCTGCGCGAGCCCGTGGAGCGTGCGCTGGCTCAGCTGCAGCTCGACGGCATTCTCACTCCTGTTGAGCGGTCGGACTGGGCGACACCGATCGTGCCGGTCGTCAAGAAGGACGGTAATATCAGAATATGTGCAGATTACAAGTTAACTCTCAATAAAGTTATAGAAGTTGACCGCTATCCGTTGCCGAGGGTGGAAGAACTGTTGCTCCGGTTGAGGGGTGGCGAACATTTTAGTAAAATCGATTTGTCTCAGGCCTACGCGCAATTTGAACTAGATGACACCAAGAAGTACACGGTGATAAATACCCATAAAGGGTTGTTTATGTATAATAGGCTAGTATATGGACTTTCATCAAGCCCAGGTATTTTCCAAAAACGTCTGGAGCAATTATTTGTTGATTTACCTCAAGTTGGAGTATTTTTAGACGATATAATTATTACAGGGTCCAACAGGGAAAGCCATAGGCGTAACCTATGCGAAGTATTTGATCGCTTAAAAAAATACGGTCTTAGGTTAAAAAAGGATAAATGTGTATTCTTTGCAAAATCAGTTAATTATTTGGGTTACACTATTAGTAAAGACGGCGTTCACACGTGTCCCGACAAGGTTAAATCCATAATTAAAACACCAGCCCCTAGAAATGTTTCTGAGCTGCGAGCATTCATTGGAATGGTCATGTATTATGGCAAGTTTATAAAGAATATTAGTACAGTGTTAGCTCCCTTATATTACTTACTTAAGGCAGGTGTTCGGTACACTTGGAACAAAAAATGTCAAGACTCTTTCAGTGACGTTAAACATTTACTGACTAGTAGCGAAGTTCTAATACACTATAACCCAGAGTTGCCTATTATTTTGACAACGGATGCGAGTAGTGTAGGTATAGGCGCAGTGATATCGCATACGACCGCGAATGGCGAACGGCCGGTCGCATATGCGTCACGCTCGTTGACACAGGCAGAGCGCGCTTACTCGCAAATAGATCGGGAGGCACTGGCTATCGTTTTCGGAGTTCGTAAATTCCATCAGTACCTTTATGGGCGTAAATTTATTCTTAAAACGGATCATAAGCCTTTGACTTACATCTTAGGTAATAAAGTAGGCATTCCGGTAATGGCCGCATCTAGGCTACAACGTTGGGCGGTACTGTTAGCAGGCTATACCTATGATATAGAGTATGTTTCATCAAGTAAGAACTGTGCTGATGCTTTGTCGCGGCTACCATGCAAAGACAGGAATAGTGGAGAAATACAGAAGGAAAGTACGTACGTTAACTTCGTCGAGAATTTTTTGCCCGTTACCAGTAACGACATTAAGGAAGCAACAGTCAGTGACAAGGTTCTAAGTAGAATTTTGAAATATATACAATCCGGTTGGCCTGTAACTTGTACTGACGATTACATTCAACCCTTCTTCATTAGACGCAATGAATTATATACGGAATACGGGTGTGTAATGTGGGGATATCGCATGGTTATACCTTCTTCCTTGCAAAATAAAGTTCTAAAGCAACTTCACAGTAGTCATATGGGAATAGTGAAGACCAAAAGTTTAGCGCGTAGCTATGTGTGGTGGCCTAATATTGACGCGTCGGTAGAAGCTATATGCAAGCAGTGCGAGACGCGTGCGGCAGAGGCCGACGCGCCCCGGCGGGTTCCCATACACCCTTGGCCTTATCACACTCGCCCTTGGAGCCGGCTTCACATTGACTTTCTAGGTCCATACAAAGGCTTGACATTTTTCGTAATAGTTGATTCCACTTCGAAGTGGATAGAGGTTTTTGAAATGACAGGCACTAACGCGTCAAATGTTATAAAAAAGTTAAGATCGACTTTTGCTAGGTACGGTTTGCCAGAACAAGTAGTTTCTGATCAAGGGCCACCGTTCACCAGTTCAGAATTCAAACATTTCTTGAAAAATAATGGTATACAACAGTTTTTTTCACCAGCCTATCGTCCATGCTCAAACGGGGCTGCTGAGAACGCCGTTAAATTGTGCAAACGTGCGATTAAGAAAGCACATAGGGATAAGGTAGATGTTGACACGGCGTTACAAACATTTCTACTAGCATACCGGAATACTGTTCATAGTACAACCGGTGAAACTCCGGCCATGTTACTGCAAAAACGTTCGCTAAGGTCGAGACTAGATTTGTTACGTACTGATCGGATCGTAGCAAACCGAGTTCACGACGCCCAGCGGCGTCAGGTCGAATATAGAGGCGGTACTCCGCGTAACTTTCGAGAGGGAGATTTAGTTTGGGCACGTGAGTACGGTGCGCGAGACAAATGGGTGAAGGGTACTGTTCAGGGGGTAGACAGTATGCGTAGGTATTCGGTAAAGGCGGATAGCGGTCAATTTTATAAAAGGCACATTGACCAAATGCGTCATCGACCTCGCTTTTCGGATGTTACCTGTCCAGAGGGAAATGATAATCAACAGAGTATTGAGGAGAGTGTTGTCGAGCCGCTAAGTAAGGGGGTAGAAGGGGTACTGCGCGAAAACGTGATAGTAGACACCAATAAAGAAATCGAAGTACAAGATAGTGTAGGTGTTGTTCCTTCAGAACATTCACCTACGGTTACTACTACACCTGCATCACCTGTGCATCGATGTCCCCGGCGTATACGGAAACCTGTTGATAGATTTAAGATAGAATAATTAGTACTTTCATGGATATTTAGTTGTTAAGATTACAAATAAAATATGTTTATAGAACAGTGGTGGAGGTGTGATGTATAGAAATAAGTGGGTACCTATAATTTATGTTAAGACAATGTAATACGTTGAGCCAGTCTGTGAATATACGTCTTGATGATAAGCCGTTGTCTCATTGCCTATATACCTCCAGACTAGCCGAATACATATCAATTTCTTTGCTCGGTAAGGACTTTAATGTAATCGGGCAAAGATTAGACAAAGGGTTAAATGATAATACAGGGTGGAAACGTTAAGTGTGTCCAGCCAATTATTTCGTAATTTACCAAACTTTAGGCACCGCACGCCTCGACACAGATATATATATATAGGTTAGAAGGGTTCTCTGCGGACTTCCGTCAAAATTTTAAAGTTACTTGTGATAATGCACGAAGAAATAGGGCTCCGACGAAATCTCACATTAATTATTATCCATAGATAGAAAACTATCTATACCTACTAGAGATCTGAGTAGAGGAAGCAGTTAAATTAAACAATTTTTAATACTACACTGAAAACATCATCCGAATCTAGATCGTTCGCAACTCTGAATAGTGTAATTGTTTATAGTTACCTTTTGTGAATTGTGCTTGTAAACCCTCCGGCAGCTCAGGAGTACTGAATTTCTGAATACTGGAAGGGTATAATATTTCTTTATAAATACTTACTCTCTTATAAATAGGAGGTATTCTAAGCTTAGCTTCGTCGAGCTTTAGAGAATTAAGGGGAGTAATTCGTTCATTAAATAATTTAATATGAAATAAGTTTGTGTCGTTTGATAAGTGGGAAGTACGTCAATGTCAGTGGGGGAGGCCTATGTTCAGCAGTGGACTTCCTACGGCTGATATGATGATGATGATGATGAAGTACGTTAACCGATTTTAAATCAAATTAAGTAGGTATGTAGATTTTTTTATCAGATCTTTGTCAAATAAAACTAGCATGTGCATTTTAAGCAATTTTTACTTTAGTATTTAAAGATAACAAATTAAATATTTTAAAAATTGTCACTGATTGCAATAGATATTAAGACAAACGTTTTGTTTTAATTACTAGACACATTATTTAATAATGTATTTGGTTTCGTAACAATTTCAAATGTATGTTTTTCAAGAAACCGTCTTGTTTCTATTTCTGACTGAATTCTTGTGAAAAACTTATCGTTTTGATAATAATAAATGATCATATAATATCATCATTATCTTTTTATTAACCATATCGCTCAAAACTTTGTGGCCTACAGATTCAATTTTAATGATTAATAAGTACGTAGGTATAGAGGCGTAAAATGTAAATATCTAAATTATAATAATTCAATTAAAACTTTATTTAATCTCCTTAAGAAGATGAATTTATTCTTGATTCGTTAAAAGTTTGCTAATAAACTTTTTATACTTGAATTTTGATTTAATTTTCACGAAAATTCTCTTGCACAAAATTATCTGAATTCGATTGAGAGCATAGTGCTAATATAGTATAGTGCCTGGTGTGGCATAGACCTCAACCCTGGGTAAGCCTGATGGGTAACCCACAATCTGGTCAACCTGTATTTCAGAATCAGTCAGTCATAACTCTACATTGCCGTTGCGATTCATCCACCATCTGCTGTTTCTTAGCCTACTGACATGAACCTATATCTAACACAAGGAATTCTACTAAACATACGCACATTTTCTCTTTCCGAGGTATGTAGAGTCAATAGCCCGAAATCTGCTTCAGTTACTTACTACTATTTAAAAAAACACTGGACGAATCCATCTAAACTAAATACTTTTATACCTACTTCAAATAAAAAATAATCTGTGTCACAAGCGGTCTTTAACAATTGAAGAAAGGATAGAAGCAATTGAAAAATTTAATTAAAAGAGTAATTTCGGCAAATATTTAGCTACGAAATCTTATAAACCTTTGAATTCTTAAACTGCTATTCCCATTAAGTCTACATCTTCAAGTTAAAGCATTTTAATTGTTTGTTTATTCTGAATCCGCATGGCTGGCTACAGACCTTCTTCCAAATTTATTAAAAAGTATCATCAAAAATCTACGTGGCCCCTGCCAACTTCACACACCAACAGGTACTCTGGCGCAACCCTCCTTTTTTCGGGGTTACAGTCATGCGGTAGTCGCAGTTAAAAGGAATAGGCAAACAGACCCCGGGTCTCAAAGTGAAAGTTTTGTAGACTACCGGGAAAACGCTAGAATGAAGAAGAAGATTCAAAGCTGACTGTCGTACCTAATATTATACTACTACTTTCTTAAAATATTGCAGAGCCAACCGAAGAAAAGGAAGGGAGAAATTATATTAATAGACCTCACAGTAGGTACCAAATCTCCTTAACCACCGTCTTCAAGGAGAAACAAGGTTTCACGGCCACCGCATCACCTGAGACCGTTGTAATGAAAAAAACTAAGATAACAAACTTCTTCGGACTTTCGATAATTTCATGCATCGTTTATTAATATAAAATACAAGCACGGAGATGTTGAGTAATTCGTATTTATGTATGTGTTCGTCGTTAATGTCAATTTTTATTATCAGTCTTGCTAAACCATACCTAATACCGTGTATTATTGTGAGAATGTACATCCGACGTCCGCTCACTCTGTTCTATTGTTTTATTGACAATGTTCATTTAACGATACACACTATCGTTAGTTTTATTGAATCAAGGTTTCATTCATAAAACTAAACGTATTTTTTTAAATTGAGTTCACCGTGACAAAATACAGACAATAAAACTTTCACAAATATTTTCACATAATTGAATTTAAATCAATTAGTGCCAAGACAACATTTTTATCAGCTTAGAGTCCCATAACGAAAATAATGGGACCTTCAACACTCTCACAAACATTATCCAGTTGTTAATGTCACTGCGTTTCACTTGAATTTAGCACTCGACGCTTGAATAAGAATACTAAAATGTTTAGGAAAAAGGCCAAGTTACTGTTAGCTATCCAAAAGCAAATTAGTAAATTATTTACCAAAACGTCTTTAGTTTTTGTCTCTTTTATTATACATATAGCTATTAAACACTGAACTAGGTATTCTAACACTTTAATAAACCACCAATTAATGGTATAAATGGTATATAGTAATTTATTGTAATTTGCAAACGATTATTGGTTTAGAATATGAACCGGTTTCTATGTATTAACCGTACACACTGAGAATGTTGCATCAATACTACAGCGGAAGTGGTTGGTTATAAACATTAATAAATTTGAGGTTTCGCATTACAGATTTATCAAATCTTGATAATGTACAACTTCGAAATCATGAAAAAAGAGATGTAATTAATTTTGGGGGATCTCGGGCTTTGTTGAATCCTTTCCCCTTTAAAAAGAAAAAAAACTTCGAAATACTGTGAACTTAATATGTTGTTCTGGAAATATAATCGATCTACAAAAGAACATAGTTTGTTATATTACACCTTATATAACAATGTTATACTTAAAATATTAGCCCGTAGTTGTTCTCTATCACTCAGTCGGTAACTATGTGACGTGATAAATTGCTCCTATAATTTAAAACTTCTCAATAAACATTAGGGTGAAATTCTCCGCGTGAAAGCCAGTCCGATCCCCAAACAATAACAGCCCCTACTCAACGAGGCATAACCGAACGCCGTTACCATTACAAAACCCTGTCGAATAAATTCCAAGCCTCCCCAACACCACCCCAGCTAAATATAAATCGCAAAAAGTAAATAAACGGCTACCATTACTGCCCTGATTATTTGGTACTCCCCTCTAAACTACCGCCATTTTGATTTCATTATTATTTTTATACAAACGTTCAGATAACAATAATAGTATTAGTTAAAAATAACGGGGGATTCGGTACACAGTAAAGTTAAAAGTGTTGCAACCTTTTTTGCAACTGCGACCGATTTGTTAATCGTTCCATCTATTAGTACTTCAAGTAATTCTTAACCGAACATCTTGCAAAAGTATTAAAAGTAAAATAAATAACGTTTTATTAAAATAAAGTAGTGGTGAAAATGCAAACAGTTTGTCAATTTACAAATAAATCGTTACTTTATAACTAATTTGTATATCATTGTTCTTAGCACAATACGTCTTCTTAAATAACCGAGTCAACTAAAACTGCTTTCCAATAACCGCTTTGATCAGGGTAAACATTCCTCCCTAATTTATGTTCGGGTGGATTTCCTGAGACTTCAAGTTGGTCTTGACATTGACATTGCCGAAGAAGGAAATAGGGTAACGGGAAAACGATTGTTTGCAGATGTTCATTGTGATGAGTTCATACACCTACCGTTTCAACGACGTATTACGTAACATTAGAGTAAAATTTAATTTAAATATTGAATGTGCAATAAAGAGTATTTATCTATCTTTAATATGAAAAAATGGACGGGTATTAATAAAATACAATTTGTTTTGAAGAGAATCATCTAATCCATCAGGTTCAGAGTTGTAAAAAAGATCCAGCAGTCGTAGCACGGGGAAACCGAGAAACACAACTAGTCAATAGCTATAGATCATTTATTTTAGTGGTTTTTTATTTCAACATGAACATCCACGAGTCATTCAATTTATACTGAAACAGCCCATGTCAAAGTTTATGGCTCCCTCTAAAATTAACTAATTCAATCACGTACACTAACAATAAGAATACAAGACACACAGTTTGTGGTTACTTCTGAAATTGGTGAATACTGAAAGAACTGTAATAGTACTTTGGTTTCTTTTATGTATTGGTTGTAAATAACAAAATTATGTATAAATTTATGCATATGGGAAGAAGAAAAGTGAGAGAGAAAAGTTCAAAATCATCATCATCGTAGCGTAAGTCTCGGTCACATCCGAGGTTGTCACCTCGGAGTCCGGGACGCGCCTTTCGAATTTTACTTCTCCACATCGCACGGGCTTCCATTCTCCATGGTAGTGAGACCATTGGCACGCATGGCATCTTCTACGACATCAAGCCAGCACTTCTTGTGTCTACCCCTCCTACTGGGGCTGGGCGGAGGTGGCATGACCAAACATTTGTTACCGACGTAGCCTGGCGGTTGCCGCAGAATGTGGCCGTACCAGTGAAGGCAAAGACATTGCTATAACAAAGAAAATTACAAGACATCCAAGACAGCCTTTTTGTTTTATTTTACGTGCTGAAATCCCTTCGGAAACCCCTCCGCCGGCCAGCGAGGGCGGTTATGTCGTGCATCGACTAAAACCGCACGGTGTCCTGCCCAAGTGTCCATTGCCGGGCACCCCGGGTAAGCCTTCGCCTGGTGGGGTCGGGTTTTATCCCGCGTCGGTGAGTAGGCAGGCGTGTGTAGGACACATACGACACACCTCCGCCACGGCCTGTTTCTGTAAGGACGGCGAGTCGGCATTTCTCGGCGCTCCAGCCTATGGCCCCGCTCCAGCGCCTCCTTGCGCCATTGGTACAATGACGCAAGGGCTCTTGCTTCCAGGTCCCATGGAGGGGTCCCGGGTAGGAGACATGCCGCCTCGACGGAGATCGTGCGATACCCCCTGATAACTCTGACGACCATCGCATTTAACAGGCTTTTTAGAGCAGCCACGTTGCGGGCCACCAGAGTCTCCGCCCATACGGGGGCCCCGTATAGGGCCATGCTTCGCACGATCCCCAGGTACAGTCTCCTAGTGGGGGCACTGGGTCCCTTAACGTTAGGCATCAGCCGCGATAGCGCGGCCGCAGCCCCCTTCAGTTTCGGGACCAGACTTCGGAGATGAGGTCCGATGTCCCATCGGCTATCGAGTACGAGGCCAAGGTACTTCATTGTGGGCTCGATGCTGATGCTTACGCCCCCTACGGTTATGCTGGTTCCCGCAGGTGGCCCCCTCCGAGGTCCGTGAAAACACATAGCCTCGGATTTGTGGAGAGCCACCTCGAGTCCCAGCCGCCGTATCCAACCCACGACTTGAGCAACCCCTGCCGTGGCCTTTAGTGCCGCGCTTCGGTACGTTGCTCCCCGCGCCATAACGAGGGTGTCGTCAGCATAGCAAATTATGCTGACAACCTCGAGCAACGTGCCGCGTAGCACCCATTCGTATCCGATGTTCCACAGGAGTGGCCCTAGGACCGACCCCTGTGGAACACCGCACGACATTTCTCGCTGCCCTGGATCCAAGACAGCCTAACTTTCCTCTAGACTTCCCAAATGTCATTACGGGATGTTTACGTGGATCACAACTGTTGATCATAGTGTACAGGAGAGTCACAATAGTGAGACTGTGGGTAAAAGGTGTAAAACGTAAGATGGCTTTTAAAACATTACTGAATCAACTTATTATTTTCTCGTAAAGAAGCCAAGTATAGAGTTTATGACTGTGATAAGGGTGTCCTAAGCACCTGAATTCAATGATAGTCGGCAGCTCATAAATTTGATGTTCCTATAAAATTAAAAGTACTTGGAATATACTATAACACGAGAAATAGCAATTGATTTTACTAATACTGAAAAATAAATAATGTTGAGTAAACCAGTTTGGATTAAAGTTAAACTAACCTAACTCATAGCCACTACAATACAAATACCTACTATGAAAAATTCGTGTGAATTGTATAACAAGATTAGACACAAATTCCAACAACACAACAATACTTTAGTTGCCCTATATGACTCCTGCTAGTCGGTTCAAGCCCGACATAACCGGGGGGGGGGGTATCCGAAGGGATTTCCGCACGAAAAAAAAAGGTAGGGAAAATTAAAATTTGAAATTTTCGTACATGTTTACACTGACATACATTGTCTACACCACATTAGCATAGCAGTAGTTACTGTATTTTATTTTACGGCGAATAAGTCCTAAAAAGAAATATTAATGTTGTCCTTAATCTCAACAACTGACGCGTTTGTGGTAAAATTCTCCAATTGATGGTTTAATGGCCTTCAGCGTTAAGATATTTAACTACTCTAAATAGTGCGATGGTAAATCACGTTTTACTATACACTGAAGAATATGAACTCATCAAACAACAAAATGCTTATTGCCACGTTCCACACAAACTAAGGAGGCTTTCATGTTGTAACGGTTCCCAATGACATTTGTTATTTATTCCAAACTTCGTTGATATAATGTGTACTTGTGTTCGTTAGCTAAAGGCAACTGTAAGGGAAAGAAATTGGATAGCCAGAATTCTTAAGAACTTCGTAGAGACATTGCGAAATGTCTGAGAAACATTCCGGCCCTTACACAGTTAAATAAAATTCCTTCCCGCTTGTACCCAACATAACGTCCTTGTCTGCCAACATACAATATATGCTTGGTATTTTCTCTCTGCTACGATTAGAACAATACTTAAAGGGTTAATATAATACGATAAAAGGACTTCTTATAAATCCTATAAACTTTGTTTTTAGGGTTCCGTTGCCAAATGGCAAGAAACGGAACCCTTATAGATTCGTCATGTCTGTCTGTCTGTCCGTCCGTATGTCACAGCCACTTTTTTCCGAAACTATAAGAACTAGGCTGTTGAAACTTGGTAAGTAGATGTATTCTGTGAACCGCATTAATATTTTTCACACAAAAACAGAAAAAATAAATAAATGAGCTATATATATAATGGGCTTAGAACTGAAACTCAAAAATGTTTTAAGCTCATACGGGTTTGATGAATAAAAAATTTAAAAGACAGGGTAACACGTATGTGTTACCCTATCTTTGGATAGGTCTTCAAAAATGATATTGAGGTTTCTAATATATTTTTTCTCTAAACTGAATAGTTTGCGCGAGAGACACTTCTAAAGTGTTAAAATGTGTCCCCCCCTGTAACTTGTAAACTAAGAGAATGATTAAACTAAAAAAATATATGATGTACATTACCATGTAAACTTCCACCGAAAATTGGTTTGAACGAGATCTAGAAAGTAGTTTTTTTTAATACGTCATAAATCGTAAACCGCAATTTATCTTTCATTCAATAAACTCACATACAAAATTTAAAAAAAAGCATTATTATGTTACTTGCTGCTACGGAACCCTTCATGGGCGATCCGACTCGCACTTGGCCGCTTTTTTTAAGGAAATTGTCCCATGTAGTTAAGTATGTTTAGTGCAGTTAGTCCTGTTTGTCGGGGTATTAAGGGTTAACCAACCAATACAGGGACTATACAAGTAAAATCCGTATTTAAACCGATTTTATTCATCTTTTTTAAATGTTTTCTTATATTTCATAGGTTCGTACCTAAGAACGTGTAAGAACCTTCTTACATTGAAAAAATAGAAAATTGCGCAGAAGTTAGAAAATCTAAGAAAACTTAACGACCATAATATTAACGTTTAATATGTAACCTTATTGCGTCAGTCGTTTGTAATTGGCACCATTGACATATTGAGAATCCGTGTTTTTGGCCACTTGTATGTCGCCTGTTCCGGTGTCGGAATACAATAAAAGTATTAAAAAAATAATTTTGTTTTTAATACTGAATGTAACTATGTAGTGAAAAACATACATATGTATTTACTTTGAAAGTTACAATTTATACCAAAAATCGCTATCTCTATCAAAAATAATAATTTGAAAAGAACAAGCAAAAACAAATACGAGAATCACATCGCTACTACTTGTTCGTTCACACCGACCGTATACAACAGACGTCACATATCCCACATTATTCGCGCATCTCGAATACCTGTCTTGAAAAACAGACAACAATGGTACGACACTTCACACCTATTACGACGCACCCTGGCTCCATTCATACCTTTGACGCCACATACAATGATGCCAACATAAATGTCAATATCTGAAGCGGCGTTTTCAAAATTCGAACAATCTTCATTTTGTACCAGTATTTGATGTATTAGCCACGAATTAGTCGGCCAGTCCTTTTATATGGAAACATAATACCGTTGATGCTATCTGCTGGCATTCACAAGGTGACAAAGTAGTTACGCCCATAGTCCCTAGCTTGCGTGTGGCAATCTTGGGTGGTTCAGGAAAGTTACAACCATAATTTAGGACAACTAAACCAGTTAAATCATATTCATATATGGAAATATAAATTCAAGAAATTGGAAATATGTAGACTTGTCTACATAAAAACAAACTGGTCTATTTTCGGGTTTAATATTCATAATTTTAAGTGACACATACTAAAAGTACTTCGAAAATTGTTCACAGTATCGTAGGCATTCCTAAAGTATGTTAGGTATTCTTTGCAATTTTTATTTTCCGAACATGATTAATGGGCAAAATTGGTAATACGCTCAACTTTAGAAGCCTTATTTCTTTGAAACTTTTCTATACATATCTAAAATAAGATTATGAAATAAGATATGGTTATTAAATTTTATATTTAATTTTCAAACTTTACTTTATGACTTAGAGACCATCATCCTTCTCCCACGCCAAACATAACTATACATTTTTTGTATCATTTACTTCAACACAGAAAAAACATCATTAAGTGATCACAGTAGCTTTTTGAGCACCTGCAAGGCTGTTTCGCGTATTAGCGACCCGTTACAGGAAAAAATCCATTTTGGAAGTAACCCTAGCACGGAGATCATTCTACAATTTGAGAATCCACGGGAGGATATCTTGATCTAAGGCTCTTCAATAATGTTTTTGAGGCTGTTTGATGTCTTGCAACGCTTATTTTACTTTGTAGTAGATTACATAAGGGATCTCATAACCACGTAACCGCTCATAACCCAAAGATAGAAGTTAAAATAATAATAATAATGGCTTATTTTAGGTTATATTATGAAGCCCGTAATGAAAATACATTGTAACTTATTGGCCATTCACCTTATATATCAACTAGCTGATACCCGCGGTTCCGCCCGCACGGAAGTCAGTTATCGTTTTATGGTCATATCTCCGGTTTTACTCAATCAATTGCAATTAAACATAAGGCAAATTTCCGCACCATTGCCGCAATCAACCTGCCGAGCGAGAGGACTCCCACCCCGATGGCTGCCACGAAGTCACGCCTCGGCGCCTCCCACGCCGGGCAGTCCGCCAGCGTGTGCAGCCCTGAGTCCTCGCTCGCGTCGCAGTGATGACACTCAGGCGTTGGCTCCTTCCTGATCCGATGCAGGTGGTCCGCAAAGCACCCCTTCCCGGAGATCACCTGCGTCAGTCGGTACGAGAGGCTTCCGTGTCGCCTCTCTAGATAATCCTCCATAATCGGCCTTACCGCCGCTATTGCGGCGTGCCCTGCGAAAGGGCTCTCGCCTCCAGGTCCCATGGCGGAGTTCTGGCAAGGAGACTCCCCGCCTCGAAGGAGATCGTGCGGTACCCGCGGATGACCCTGATGGCCATCACCCGCTGCGGAGCGCGCAGCATCCGCACACTTCCGGCCTTCAGGGCCTCCGCCCATATTGGGCACCCATATAGGGCCATGGACCGCACGATCCCCGCGTAAAGTCACCTGCAGGAGTCATCGGGCCCCCTCATATTGGGCAGCAGCCGCGCCAGAGCGAGAGCTGTGTCCTTCAGTTTGGGGGCCAGACTTCGGATGCGCTCTCCGAAGTCCCATCGGCCGTCGAGCACGAGACCCAAATATTTCATTTGGGGCTTGATGCCGATGCGATTTCCTCCCACGATGAGACTGGATCCCTCGAGTGGCTTGCTCCGAGGCCCATGAAAGAACAGGGCCTCGGTTTTATGCAGAGCCACCCTTGAGGTGGCTCTGCATAAAACCCAGCCGCCGGATCCGCTCTACGACTTGGGCAACCGCGGTTTTGGCCTTTAGGGTCGCTTCGCGGTACGTCGCCCCGCAAGCCGTCACGAGCGTGTCGTCCGCGTAGCATGTGACGGCGGAAGCGCCTACGAGCTCACCGCGAAGCACCCAGTCGTATCCGATGTTCCACAGAAGCGGCCCCAGGACCGATCCCTGGCGTAAAGTACTGATTCCCTTTTCCCAGAATAAAAAGTTTTTGCGTGAAAGAGTACCAAGCATTCTCATACACATTCATCCATCCTCACAAACTTTGACAAAAGTAGGATTTACGTCAATTTATATTAGTAAATAAAATTTTATTTAATTTAATAATATTTATATAAACTATACAAAGACAACATAGCAGGAGATGACTAGCAAGAAATAAAACAATCATTGTCTTACCGCATCATAAGCTCATGGAAAATACCTCAAACCAACAATAACGTACATACATTTGTCAAGGAAATCATCAATTACATCGTAGATCTGTCATCAGGTAGGCAAAACCACATAAGAAAGGCCACCACCCACCGATAGCATCATAGTTTGGTTTGTAACAATGAACTTCAGTTAAATGTACTTGCAATTGCAGACAAAACCAAACCGACCGTCTAAAACCATACCTCCGACTTCAATAGTCTTGTTTGTGGTTTTTGATATAACACAGTAGGCTTCATGGGGGTCGCGTTTTGCTACCGAACAGTAGTGCACTCTTTTGTTCTTATCTCGACATGCGGTCCATAATTGTGTGGTCGGATGAACAATTTGGTTTGAATAACAAATTGAGACATTTGAATTATTTTGTTAGGAAGTTCGAGGAAAGTGAACCCTAGTAATGATAAGCAGTAAATGGCAAATACTGAATAGTAGGATTACATTTCTGTTTACACTTGATTAATTTCAGTAGTTGCTGAATTTGAATTCCGAATTAACATTGATATTAATAATCTTTCACACTATCCATATTGGATTAAATTTTTGCCTCACAATATCCATATTGGATTACATTTTTGCCTTTATTTCAATATCATAAGGTTCAAATTTCTTTGCATTGTTCTACGTTAACATATGATAATCACATCCATCGTACTAAGTTTTAGAGGTATCAAGGCGAGGACGGTAAATGATAATAAAACGAAGAGCTTTGGCAAACGTACGAAGTTTGAAAGGCAGCTTTATTGTTTTTCTTAACGACCTTAACACTTCGTTTTATTAGAAAACAACCAGTTTTTCATTTGTCTGTTTATAATAAACAATTGAAGAACTGATTGAAGAGAATGACGATACATGTACTGAATAATAATAAAGCCTATAAAGTTAATGTGACTGAGTCTTACTTTGTTAAATGTTGTATTAACTATTAAGTTGAAGATTGCGGAATTTGCTTTACGTACAACTGAGGCCACCCGACTGAGGACTAGAACCTTTAGCCGTAGAGAAGAATGAAGTTATCGTAGTGAATAACGGTCAGTTCTTAAGTAACCTCTGCACTTTCATCGTACAATTATTATTTATCAGTTTACTAACTATGCGTTAGCTACTCTTACTTTGACAAACGAAATAAACAAAAAATAAAAAAGAGGCATTGCCACTTTCATTATGCAGGGATCTTGCATACAGAATAAGTAAGTTATTAGGAAGTTTTTAGATCAAACATCATGTACGATAGCGATGCAAACTGATGCAAGTATTTATACATATACTATTAGTACATCAACACGATGACGATAACGTCTAACAACGACGATATTTTAGAACAATCGATAAAATAATCAGTATCCATTCCGCAGCATGATAGATTTATATATTTTTATTAGTATACTAGCTGACCCGGCAGACTTCGTACTGCCTCAATCGATAACAACACAACTTCCATATTTATTCACCTTTTAAACCTTCTCTGGACCTCCACAAATAATTCAAGACCAAAATTAGCCAAATCGGTCCAGCCGTTCTCGAGTTATAGCGAGACTAACGAACAGCAATTCATTTTTATATAAAAGAAGATTAGTATATTTCATTGACTCACATCTTCCACTCCGCCTGGTATGATTGTCATGCGGACTTAAGTAGGTAACTCACTATGTAGGCATCTCTCCAGCCTTCAAAGCACAAAAGTTGACGTCCAAACGCATCTGACAACCACGTATTTTTTTTTGAAGTGTACCCCTTCCAGCTAAGCACAATTGCTTGTGTGCTCATGTCGGTACTGTAATGGCCAGGATTCGAAAATTCAGATCTTGATTGTTAGGCTGACTTCTTAAACACTAAGGTACCGATGCCTTACATTCAAGATCAGTACCAGCTTGTGGATGATATTTTTAACGATTTGCTCAATATTTAATTCTGAATAGTGAATCATCATCAACCTATGCTAGTCCACTGTTAGACATAGGTCTACCCAAAAAAGCGCCATGGCGCCCTATCTTCTTAATAGTGAATATATAATAGAAAATAAAAGGTATAGAGCATAAGCAACCAGTCTACAACAATTCAATATACAGTAAGTATAAGATGAAAACATACGACTTCTCTTATATAATATTTGTGAAGCGTGAAATGCAAGGAATCCTCACCGTCACGAAAAGTCTGAACGTGACTTTAAAATATTCATTTTAAAATATACATATTACGGACTATTTCATGAACAATTCACTTCATTGGATAGCTATCAGAGTAATAGAAAACATTTTGACTGGGCATAATATATTATGTTTACTTAACTCAAAAATACTGATACCTGAAACTTGAACCAATAATGTATCTTATGTTAATTAAAATAATTGTTTAATTGCTATAGTTATAATACTCGTATATGAACTTGTTGCCTGCCATACTGCCTGAATATATGATGGAACTTAAATAAATCAAATGTAACAACATTGTATTCATGGCTTCATCATTCATTCCTGGATGTTCACTTACTCCGAGTTAAATCAAAAAAAAAAATTCATTGTATTCATACCTATAATAATATTATAAAGCTAAAGAGTTTGTTTGTTTGGTTGAAAGTACTTATCTCAGGAACTACTAGTTCTTGAGATAAGTAAAAAAAAAAACAATCTTTTTGTGCTGGATAGCCTATTTATCGAGGTAGGCTATATATTATCACGCTACTATCCAGGGGAGTGGAGCAGTATCATATTTGTCAACAAATCGGGCAAATTTCCATACATTATTGTAAAACTAATAAAATGTAGGTATTGGTTAAATAGGGGTGTGTGTTGGGTAACCTCCTCGAGTGTCGCTCCGATTCCGATCTCGCTGCAGTCCGGGGGGAACGGAATCGGAGCGGCCGGTACACCCTGGGCGACGGTCAATGGTTTCCCCTTCATAGGGTTGGCATTGATCGTCGGCCAATACCCAACGTGGCGGGAACACATCGCTCTCCGTACTCCTCTGCTTTCAGAGGAGACAGGATGAGCGATGCTGTTAGTGGTGAGATGGCCCAGGGTCAGTCGGGGTGCGAGGGATATGCTCTATGGGTAACCTTACACCCCGGCGTCTGAAGACCCGAGACGGCGTGCGGTTTTAGTCGGCTCAAGCACGACATAACCGCCCCGCTGGCTGGCGGGGGGGGGTATCCGAAGGGATTTCCGCACGAGAAAAAAAAAAAAGGTATTGGTTAAATAGGTGTCACGAAGGATCGAAGTATGTCACGGGCGAAGCCGCATGGGACGGCTAGTATCGCCATAAAATGAATAAAATAAATAGATAAATAACTCACGACGATTGATCTTCACCTTCTCAAGGAATTTTATTATTTGTTGTTCAGATATTGATCACCGAATAATTAATTTCAAAAGTTGGCAGTGCTAAAGTTGTAACACGTTGAAATATTTTTATAAGGATTAATGAGATTGGTTACATACTTAGAAAAAAAAGCTCCCGCTAAACACTTCTTTGTAAACTCATTAGCATCGTCCATTTAAAAAACAAATTTAAAAAAAGATTTATTATTGTTTCTAAGAAAGAATAATCAATTTGCATATAGGTAACACGCAACGTCTTACAAATTCTAAAAATTAAAAACATATGTAAGTAACATTCCTAACCGACTTCGCGAAAAAGCAAGAAGTGCTATTCAGAAAGATTTCAAAATGCAATTCACTAAAATACGAGTATGATCAAAGTTGCAAACTGTCACTGGCTATAAAATGAGCAGTTGACTAGAACTATGATTACTAATATGTTGAGATTACCAGCAAAATACCCATCAAAAGTTATGACAGCACCTTACTCTATGGTCATTACAATGAGCGTCATTGTAAAGATGAGAAGGAAAAAGACGTTGAGGCTTTGTAATTTTAGGCTTTGTAGTTTTTAAGATTATTGTTACTGACACTATGGATTTTGGTCCGAAATAAACGAATTTTATTTTTATTTATTTATTTTGTTATATCAAATTAATACAAAACAACCATTTCACACCGTTACACATCAAGCTGAATGAGTGAAGCACGCACTGCTCTCTGCGGTTGAAATGAGCAGCTAGATATAAATGCGATCGAGTATGCATGGGGTGCTGTTAAGCGAGCTGAGGGTGTTGCAGACGAAGCCTGGAGGGACAGGTAGAGCCGCCTTTCATATTTTATCCATATCCTTCCAGAAGCTAGCCGGGACAGAGGTGCGTTGGGCGCCCCCCCCCCCTTTTCCGGGCGCAGGACGTGGACACAGCGGTTCCCGAACCCGAGGTGGATATCTTGTAACCGGAGATGTGCACTCATGCGGGTACCTTTTTTTTTTTTTTTTTTTTTTTTTCGTGCGGAAATCCCCTCGGATACCCCCCCGCTAGCCAGCGGGGGCGGTTATGTCGGGCTTGAACCGACTAAAACCGCACGCCGTCTCGGGTCTGCAGACGCCGGGGTGTAAGGTTGCCCATAGAGCATATCCCTCGCACCCCGACTGACCCTGGGCCATCTCCGGTTTCGAGATGGCCCCCTCGGGTTTGGGAACCACGGTGTCCCCGTCTTGCCCCGGTTTGGGGGAGGGGCGCTAGTCGCCCCACCGTCCCGGCTTGCTTCTGCTGGGGTGACAGGCGGCCTCACCTGCCACCCCCAGGCCTGCGCTCATGGAGGACGGAGGTCGTTAAGCGACCTCCGGCGCCTGAGTCGCCTGCGACGCGAGGCGAGCGTGTTGCGGGCTCGGCGGGCCGGGAGGGTTCTGAACCTCTCCCGGGCGCGCTCCGCCATCTCCTTCGCGAGCATCACATGCTCGCAGAAGGAGGTGGCGGCGGCCCACGCGCTCGCGCTCCGCACCATTGCCGCAATCATGCTGCCGAGCGAGAGGACTCCCACCCCGATGGCTGCCACGAGGTCACGCCTCGGCACCTCCCACGCCGGGCAGTCCGCCAGCGTGTGCAGCCCTGAGTCCTCGCTCGCGTCACAGTGATGACACTCAGGCGTTGGCTCCTTCCTGATCCGATGCAGGTGGTCCCCGAAGCACCCCTTCCCGGAGATCACCTGCGTCAGTCGGTACGAGAGGCTTCCGTGTCGCCTCTCTAGCCAATCCTCCATGATGGGCCTTACCGCCGCTATTGCGGCGTGCCCTCACTCATGCGGGTACCTGTCTTGTGCAAATAATAATTACTGATCTAATTTCGTGCTGGTAATTCGCAAAAAATCGTGCGAAAGAATACGTACAATTTGCACGACGTGCTGGCTCGCACCGCAAGCATGTCACGAATGACGAAGCGCAAGTGCTGATTTATTTATTTATAGTCTCGTTCTTCCTTTGATCATACTTTATTAAAGGATCCAAGGAATATAATTAACATCAGATGGCCAACTACAAAAGGGTCAAGGCCTAAAAAAATATTCTAAATACAAGAAATCAAACTATTTTCATTCTAACAGAAATCTAAGTTACATCATCACCACCTATACAATAGTAATTATTTATACATCAGTAGTTGTTTTATTCATTATAATTGTATTATTTTTTAGAATATAAAAAAATGATTGCAAACAAAATGATTACAAACAAAATCTTAGTGCTAAACAGTAATTATCGTAATTTCAACAATAAAAAAAAGGTTAGTGAGAATTTCACATTTTGTCACCATTCCTAGAACGACGACGGTTGTAAATCTATTTAATTGCTTGCTTTTGAAACTTAAAGGTTTTTACTTAATATTTTAGGGTGCTACCTCCTACGGCCACAGAAGCTGAGCAGTAAAACAATAAAACTGTACTGTTGGACTGTTACTCTCTTTATGCGTTCTTACAATCGTCGATCCTGCCCCGAACTGCCCTTCCATTGTTTCTGGGTGACAAGTGAAGACGTTGAACAACACTGTTTTGTGTACTGAGTGTTGAACTCAGAATTTCCGAGTACAAATTTTTATTTGAACAGTTAAGAAATTAAAAAGGTATTTAAAAAAGTAATTATTAATGTTCACTTCTACATCTTCTACATCACTTCACTACATATTATATAAAACAAAGTCCTCTGCTGCGTCTGTCTGTCAGTTTATTCGCGGTAAACTCAAAAACTACTGCGACGTACAATCAAATTAAATGTAAATGTAGAATCAATAATTTTAATGATCATAAGTGTTACTTTATGACCTAAGTTCATGAATAAATTTATTGAACTGAGTCAGACGAAGTCGAGCGAAAGCTCCTCATACCAGACTTCAGGATTTTCTTTGTCACAGGTCTCCTCCTAAACTACTAATCCAATCAGAACCAAATTTGGCA
This sequence comes from Cybosia mesomella, assembly GCA_946251805.1. Lineage (NCBI taxonomy): Eukaryota > Metazoa > Arthropoda > Insecta > Lepidoptera > Erebidae > Cybosia > Cybosia mesomella. Next base: position 12,823,879 of record OX276406.1, read on the forward strand.
GGATTAAAGAGGTCAATCAGGGGAAGGTTTATGGATATATTTAGAAAAAATTAATGCTACCAAAGAGGAATGATCACCGTTAAAAAAATTCCAGATGGAATTACATAATAACCGCTCGAGACATTGTGACCAAACTTTACACGCTCAGAAAGCATGTCCCGAGTTGTGACTTTCAAAAAGAATTTTCAAAATCGGACTTGCCACGGAGGAATGATCACTGTTCAAAATTTTCAAAATCTGATTCACGATGTCTCACTCAGCTCAACATTGCAAGCAGCGATTCGCCTTGCAGACCTAGTTTAGATTTTGAAATATTGTCTATGGCTAGTATTCAATGTATTCATTAGTTACTCTTTGCGCATGATGGAATAGATGCAGTTCTGATCCTTCCACCCCTATCTGCTAACCGTACACTTACTAGTAGAATTATTTTTTCTATTTAATTAATAAATGAAAATATGCCGACATATCGCTTTTTTACATGAATAAGGAAACTAGTACACGATCCACCTAATGGTAAGAGGTGTCACTCACCCCCTTTGAAAACGGGAAAAAAAAGCAGAAAAATAGAAAGAATTACAGGAAGAGAGGAAAGGCCTTGGGCACTAGAAGCCGACGTTAAATGAGAGGAGGATTTGTCAGTGGTCGAGCCGATCTAATCGTCTTAAATATAAATAGCACCCTACGCTTTTTAACAATAAAATAGATATTTGGTATTCTCAAACTCATTAACAATTATTTTTTAGTTTTTAGTTTGGTCTTATTATATTCAACTTAATAAAATGAGTTGTAAAATGTAGGTCAACGGCGGGGTGTGTGTTGGGTAACCTCCTCGAGTGTCGCTCCGATTATGATCCCGCTGCAGTCCGGGGGGAACGGAATCGGAGCGGCCGGTACACCCTGGGCGGCGGTCAATGGCTTCCCCTTCACCCCTTCATAGGGTTGGCATTGATCGTCGGCCAATACCCAACGTGGCGGGAACACATCGCTCTCCGTACTCCTCTGCTTTCAGAGGAGACAGGATGAGCGATGCTGTTAGTGGTGAGATGGCCCAGGGTCAGCCGGGGTGCGAGGGATATGCTCTATGGGTAACCTTACACCCCGGCGTCTGAAGACCCGAGACGGCGTGCGGTTTTAGTCGGTGCAAGCCCAACATAACCGCCCCCGCTTGCCGGCGGGGGGGTATCCGAAGGGATTTCCGCACGATAAAAAAAAAAAAAAAAAAAAAAAAGGTACGGTCAACGGCAGGGGTGCTTGGTTGGGGACCTCCACGCGGTGCACCCTGGGCAACGGAGACGGCAGCGCCTTTCTCTTAGGGTGGGAGAGACGCTGCCGCCTACGGCCAACTCCGACCGAGGGGGGGACGGCCCTGTTGAGGGCTGTTCAGAAGCTTTCCACGTGTCCCTCTGATTAGCAGATGGCACAGTGGAGAGCCAGTAAGTGGGCCATCTCGAAACCGGAGATGGCCCAGGGTCAGTCGGGGTGCGAGGGATATGCTCTATGGGTAACCTTACACCCCGGCGTCTTAAGACCCGAGACGGCGTGCAGTTTTAGTCGGTGCAAGCCCGACATAACCGCCCCCGCTAGCCGGCGGGGGGGTATCCGAAGGAATTTCCGCACGAAAAAAAAAAAAAAAAAAAAAAGGTACGGTCAACGGCAGCTCAGACGGGCCTGCGTGATCACGCACCGCCGGTGGGCCCGATTCCGTAGGAGGCGTCGCCGCCCCGCAGATGCGGAGGCCCGAGAGGCGGAGTTGTACGAGGGATACAGGGAGGCCTGAGGAGCCCTTCGAGCGGAGGTAAGGCGGGCCAAACAGGCCGTCTTCAGCGAGCTGCTGGAGACGCTGGAGCGGGACCCTTGGGGGCGGCCCTACCAGTTGGTGAGAGGCAAGCTGCACCCCAAGGCCCCGCCGTTAACCCGGTGTCTCCAGCCGAAGCTGCTCGGAGGAGTTGTTGGCTCACTGTTCCCAGCGCGGGCGGTGGAACATGTTCCACCGCAGATGACTCCGCCTTGGACGCCCATGGCGCCCGACGTGGATGACGACGACGTGCCCGAGGTCACTTAGGTAGAACTAGAGCTGGTGGTGAGAAGACTAAAAGCCAAATACACCACCCCGCGACCCGACGGCATTCCAGGCCGAGCGTGGGTCCTAGCTCTAGTCGACGACGCTCTCGAGCCCCGACTGAGAGGGCTTCTCAGCGCATGTTTAGAGCGGGGCCAATTTCCGAAATTGTGGAAGACGGGGAAACTGCTTCTCATCCGAAAGGAGGGGCGCCCGGCGGACTCGCCGTCCGCCTACTGGCCCATAGTGTTGCTCGACGAGGTGTGCAAGCTCTTTGAAAGAGTAATTGCGAAGCGCCTCGTCGACCACCTCTCAAGAGTGGGGACGGACCTGGCGGATGGCCAATATGGCTTCCGCCAGAGGCGCTCCACCGTGGATGCCATCATGCGCGTGAGGGCTCTGTCGGAGGATGCAGTAGCCCGGGGTGAGGTGATGTTGGCAGTGTCCCTGGACATCGCCAACGCGTTCAACACCTTGCCCTGGAGTTGCATTAGGGAGGCGCTCGTGTATCACGAAGTGCCTCTCTACCTCTGCCGCATAGTCGGGGCGTATTTGACGGAGAGAGCCGTCATCTACCCAACCGTGATCGGTCTCGGTCGGCGTGAAATGTCGTGCGGTGTTCCACGGGGAGCGGTCCTGGGGCCGCTCCTGTGGAACATCGGATACGACTGGGTGCTTCGCGGTGAGCTCGTAGGCGGTGCCGCCGTCACGTGCTACGCGGACGACACGCTCGTGACGGCGTTCGGGGCGACGTACCGCGAAGCGACCCTAAAGGCCACGACCGCGGTTGCTCAAGTCGTTGAGCGGATCCGGCGGCTGGGTCTCAAGGTGGCTCTGCATAAAACCGAGTTCTTTCATGGGCCTCGGAGCAGGCCACCCGAGGGATCCAGTCTCATTGTGGGAGGAAATCGCATCGGCATCAAGCCCCAAATTAAATATTTGGGCCTCGTGCTCGACGGCCGATGGGACTTCGGAGAGCACATCCGAAGTCTGGCCCCCAAATTGAAGGGCACAGCTCTCGCTCTGGCTCGGCTGTTGCCCAACATACGGGGAGCGGTCCTGGGGCCGCTCCTGTGGAACATCGGATACGACTGGGTGCTTCGCGGTGAGCTCGTAGGCGGTGCCGCCGTCACGTGCTACGCGGACGACACGCTCGTGACGGCGTTCGGGGCGACGTACCGCGAAGCGACCCTAAAGGCCACGACCGCGGTTGCTCAAGTCGTTGAGCGGATCCGGCGGCTGGGTCTCAAGGTGGCTCTGCATAAAACCGAGTTCTTTCATGGGCCTCGGAGCAGGCCACCCGAGGGATCCAGTCTCATTGTGGGAGGAAATCGCATCGGCATCAAGCCCCAAATTAAATATTTGGGCCTCGTGCTCGACGGCCGATGGGACTTCGGAGAGCACATCCGAAGTCTGGCCCCCAAATTGAAGGGCACAGCTCTCGCTCTGGCTCGGCTGTTGCCCAACATGAGGGGGCCCGATGACTCCTGCAGGAGACTCTACGTGGGGATCGTGCGGTCCATGGCCCTGTATGGGTGCCCAATATGGGCGGAGGCCCTGAAGACCAGAACTGTGCGGATGCTGCGCGCTCCACAGCGAGTGATGGCCATCGGGTCATCCGCGGGTACCGCACGATCTCCTTCGAGGCGGCGAGTCTCCTTGCCGGAACTCCGCCATGGGCCCTGTAGGCGAGAGCCCTCTCGCAATTGTACCAGTGGCGAAAGGAGGCGCGGGAGCAGGGACGGAACCCCGAGCCTCGTGAAATCGAGGCCGTGCAGTTCCAACTCCGCCAGGCCATCGTGGTGGATTGGAAGGAACGACTTGGGCGACCAAGCGCAGGGCACGCCGCAATAGCGGCGGTAAGGCCCATCATGGAGGATTGGCTAGAGAGGCGACACGGAAGCCTCTCGTACCGACTGACGCAGGTGATCTCCGGGAAGGGGTGCTTCGGGGACCACCTGCATCGGATCAGGAAAGAGCCAACGCCTGAGTGTCATCACTACGACGCAAGCGAGGACTCAGGGCTGCACACGCTGGCGGACTGCCCGGCGTGGGAGGCGCCGAGGCGTGACCTCGTGCCAGCCATCGGGGTGGGAGTCCTCTCGCTCGGCAGCATGATTGCGGCAATGGTGCGGAGCGCGCCCGGGAGAGATTTAGAACTCTCCCGGCCCGCCGAGCCCGCAACTTGTTCGCCGCGCGTCGCAGGCGACTCAGGCACCGGAGGTCGCTTAACGACCTCCGTCCTCAGGCCGCAGGTCTGGGGGTGGCAGGTAAGGCCGCCTGTCACCCCAGCAGAAGCAGGCCGGGACGGTGGGGCGACTAAGGCCGCTCCCCCAAACCGGGGCAAGACGGGGACACCGTGGTTCCGAAACCCTAGGGGGCCATCTCGAAACCGGAGATGGCCCAGGGTCAGTCGGGGTGCGAGGGATATGCTCTATGGGCAACCTTACACCCCGGCGTGTGTAGACCCGAGACGACGTGCGGTTTTAGTCGGTTCAAGCCCGACATAACCGTCCCCGCTGGCCGGCGGGGGGGTATCCGAAGGGATTTACGCACGAAAAAAAAAAAGGTACGGTCAACGATAGAAGTCGCTTAACAAATTCTAATCTATTGATCACCATCTCATAAAACAATAAATAAAACATAAACTAATAAAACATAAAATATTAACTTTCTCCTTTCATGATTATAAAACTACTTGAACATCCACTGTTGGTTCATGTATTCCTATGTAAAATAGGTTTTCAAATATTTTAGTTAACCTACTTTTGTCGTTTGGTTATCTTCATAAAAAAGATAGCTGATTCTTTAGAACCCTTGAAAGCAGGGTAAATGGAGTCAATACACAGAGGCCTTTAGAGATTCATCTTATACTATAAACTCCAAGTCCTAACTGACTCACATAGTGACAACGCACAACCTAAACCGCTGGTCCTAGAGATTTGAAATTTGGAGGGTATGTTTGTTTTGATGCGTGGGGGTGTACTAAGAAATGTTTTTTTTTTTTATTTAACCCTTAAGGCGGTAAAAACATACTTTATTATAACTCAGGAACAGCTGATCAGATTTTCATGATCTTTGATTTATTGGAGTTGTCTCCGCCTTTTAATTACAGCATAATTAAAAGTATGATAATTATAGTGATGCATGAAATAAAGTAGAATATTAACTGAACTCAATTTTTTAACGCCATCTATATTGTTGACTACAGGAACTAAAAGTAACTTAGGCCAAATTTACGGTCATATACTTGACGTGTTACCAAGCAACCATTGTTTATGCACGGATTCTGTCATTTTGAATAGTATTTATACTGAACTTAAATATGTGTATTAATTTCATGATATAACATTTGGCGACGATGTAGATTGATTTACTGAAAAGTAAACGTACACAAGCCACCTTAAGCTGGGTCCACATTTATAGCACCTTGACGTATCACGATCAGTCGTATCGTATCGAGTATTTGTATCATAAATATGGACGCTCATTTTGTCAATATCGTATCATTAACGCGTCCATAGGCTAAATGCATTCACGATCGATACGACACGTGTATCCCCTTTGATCACCGATGAAAAACCGACACAGGATGGTTCGCGGTGTATCACATATTATACAGTATCGTGTTACAGTATCAAAATACGTCCAACCCCCGTTCGTGATACGCGTATCGGATACGAGGTGTATCAAGATACGCGTTTAGTGCGGATCGGGCTGTATCAGATACAGCGTGTATTGTTAACGGGTATCATTTTGTGTCTAAACTAGCGATCATGATACGCGTTGAGGCCACACAACGGAGATACGATACACAGAAATGCTACTACTGTGGACCCAGCTTTACGTGTTATGCTAATAAGAACGAGTAATGCATTTCAAAATGAAGAAATTTAAATACATATTACGAAGAAATAGAAACAAGATTACTTAAGGTCGATTCACACATATCAGTGAAGTCATATGGAACTATGACTAACCACTATTATTATACTATATTATACTATGACACTATTTATCAACGTGTCCGCACAGTTCCATATCACTGCTACAGTGATGCGGTGGTACTTCAATTCACAATTAGTAGTATTCAGTTGTCTACAGATTTTCAGAAAAACGTCTGCGAACGGGGTACTGGTGGAACTAGCGATGATAGCCATTGCTTTAGATTTAGGAGAGCATTGCAGAAAGAAAAGAAAATGGGTGCTTAAAGCACGGCAATTAAGAGAAACTGAAGGAGAATATACTAACAATTAATGAAAGATGAAAGAAAATATAAAACGCCTACAACATACTGATGAAAATATTGCAATATTTGTATTAGAACAAAAGAGTTTATCATAAAAGTATGAATTTAAATGTAACAAATATACCGAGGTCTCAGGGCGGAGTACTCGGTGTGGGAGTCCTCTCGCTTGGCGTCTTGCTCACAGCGATGGTACGGAAAAGTTGTGAAAAAGACGATCACAAGGCAAATGAATGCGATACTATAAAAAGTACATGCTGTAAATGTCAAAAGAAAGCACCTGGCATGAATCTTATTACATGGATGCAGAGTCAATACAAACATATAGGACAACTCCACCAGCAGCCTCAGTAACGACAACAACGAGAAGATCAACCTCAAATAGAGCGAAATTTCAAAGAAATGCGTAATACTTAGAAGTGACATTGAAGGCAAAAAAGTTCATATGGAATTTGATACTCGTGCTAGATTTTTGAAAATTTTATGTTAAAATTACAAGAAATTTAAAATAAAAAAGGAAGTTTACCAATATGTAACTAAAGCTAGGTAGATGAAGTGATTCTATTAGCTAACAAACAAACCCCTCCCTACGCTTCTCAAATAACTCTGGTGAAAACGCAGCCTAAAACTTTTCAGTTCTGTTGGTAGTAATGATGGTGGTTGGTGTGTTCTGTCACCCACGTATCTATTTCTCTAAATTTTAATTATGAGAAATGACATAATTAAAAATAATATTCCCCACTTTATAACCGTTGTTGTTTAGGATAGGTAATAGGAAATTGCATTTTAAATACTTACAACATTGTTAATTTCATATAAATATGGTATTCAATCGAGAACCTACCCCTTTTTGGTCGGACAGGGCTGATGTTACTTACAGCAACATGCCTTGTTTTGAAAAACTCACCTCTACGAGGGTGAAATAGGCGTTGAAAGTTCATATGGGAAGTTCGCCAGTTTAGAAAAAACTGGTAGGCGATAACCGATATCCACGCGGGCGAAGCCGTGGGCGAAAAGCTAGTAATTTAATGAAGCATAAGAAATTCACTGGGTAGATTCTACAAAAATATCCCGGGGATAACAACCAGATCCAGTAAAGATCAAAACAAACATAATACTAGTCATTTACTCTTATTATAAGTACATACAGTCAATCATTGTCAACAAAACAATAAAGATTACCTTCTAAAGGAGCCATTAAATATAACACCTCAATAAAGTGTTTGTAAACACGCAAAGCCCTCCAGCTGAGAGGAGGTGCTCGTTGCTCCAAAGACAATGTCCCAGACTAATGGCTACCGATGACTCACTAACATACTAAAATAAATCATTGTTGCTGCACTGTTCTAACAGGAATCACGAGCGATTGTTATTCCTTCTATGCTAAACCAGACTCATAATTTGTTCAAAACAAGGTATGCTGTTCTCGTGATAAAGGGTCACAGTATGAGGTCCAACTGAACGTCGAAAGTTTGAAGGTTTTTGTTGATTAGAAAACAAAACGGCGTGTCGACACCCTCGTATCTATTATGTAGTACTGTTTCAATTCCTTAACAGTCAATAGACAAAAAGTTGAACGAATGTTACTCTTTGTGATAGTCGCTTTAAAACGATAATGAAGGCCGTTATTTATAAATTATAACAAATTAGTTACGCTGTTATTTATAAAACAATTGCAGTACTTTCCTAAGATACACTTCTACATGATATTCAATTAAGTTTGGAAACAACGTTCAGATTTTTTCTTTTACTCCGTTTTGCTTACAAAGTTTATATTGTTGTAGGGACTTAGTGCTATAGTTATAGACTAGCTTCTATTTATATAATAGGTATATTCTGAGACTACCAGTCGGGTAATAAAATATAATGACGGGTACGATATGATAATATCCTAGGGTATTAATGGTGGGGTCCCGTGCTTTTATCGTGGTCCAATTGTTTACAAAGAGTCGTGTAGAATTCTGATGAAAATGAGAGGTCCATGTGTAATAAGGAGTAGTACAGTAAAGTGAGCTGGGCTATAAGGTCCTCAAAATATATAATACAATAGACCTAAGTATCTTAGTTTCTTAACTACCTTTATTTCATTCGAAATTATTGATAATAACAATCAATTCGTAACCATCGTTATTTAAATATAAAAGTTATTTATTGTATAATATTTCCGCACGATAAGATTTAATATGTAAAATATGTACATCCGATAGGCAATAAAATTACTTACACAAGCGTATGTTCTAATGAAGTAACGATAATTACAGATAATATTTGAACAAAGCACGACTAAGTGTTTATTTACAATGTGAACAAAGTATAAAGTATCAATTTCGCAACAATTCGGTTCCTCACAATACAATAATATTATAACTATTCTTTTTAATATCAAATAATTTTAAAAGATTCTATCGATAAAATATGTCTACCAAAAAGTGAACATTTAGCACGTTTTGTGTAACTTTGTCTGGCATCACAAAACGTGCTAAAAATTCGGTGGCTTTTTGATATTAAAAAATGAAAAAATATTTTATTTCAGTCAATATTCCACAAAAACTAGGAATCTGTGTTGACTTTTTTGGTCGAGTGATCAGTGGCCATGCACGACTTTCGCATTTGATCGGAGCTCTGTGGACACTCGGAATGCCGTCGATTCATTTCTCGTGAGAACCGGTGCCAAGCAGCAGCAAGTGCCGTCGACAAATATTTTTGGGTGATTGTAAATTTTTGCTAAACAAATGCTTTCGATACGCTACTAAATAGCTTTCTTGAGAAATAAATTTCAAATGTCATTTAAAATGTTAAATGTTATTACATTAGAAACTTGTGTCTTGAGAACTGTGTCAAACCTTGTTTGTTTAGTATACTGAAACTCGTACGTCTTTTGAAATTTAAATGTCCTCGTAAATGATTATCTGCGCAAAATCTAATTAAAATTATATTTACAGCTGCTTTCCATTTAAAATCAGAAATGTTAAAGGAATATGATACCCAGTATGATACTCATCGTCAGCACAGCGTTAGCCCCGGCTGTCTCAAAAGCTTGCACTTCGGAGACCAGGGTCCGTTCCTATTCTATCTTTTAATTTTTCCCCATCTTACTTTTACAGGAGCGACTGCAGAATGACTTCCGCAACCGCAAGGGGAAAGCCTGTGCCAGAGCCTTTTCCGTCAATAAGCAGGTGTACCGGCTGAAAGGTGAGGTTGTCACCTGTCAGCCTCACCTAACAGTACGCATTCTTTAACTGTGAATACGCATTTACAATTAAAGAGTGATTTAATTGTGAATGCGTGCAATTATCTCGGATATAATTGTACGCATTCACAATTAAATCACTCTTTTCTTCTGATTGCAATTTAAATCACCAAAACATACTGCACTGTTAATTTGAAATCTAGAATCAAACAGTGAACAATCTCATGCAATCAATTCTAAAGCGTGATGAAAAGCAAAATACCATTACACAATTTTAAAGGTTTGAAAGAAAGTTTTTAGCAAACAACCTGTCGCAGCGTGCAGTGGACACAGCTCAATCAGGTAGCGACAGTGTGTCTAATATTCGTCGGATCCGATCGTGACACGTGCGTGCTTTATCCGCTGTGAAAATCAATCGGGAACCGATAAGAGTTTTCCGAAAAACCAAAGGCGACGACCGATTATTGACGTGACGATCCCCACTGCCCCTCAATTCGAGACCCACGAAGCATCTGCGATCGTACCCGCTATAACTGTCGCTGTTTTTGAATATTTAATTGCCGAACAGTTAACCCGTAATTCAATTTTGTGATTTTTCGTTCTCACGCAGTGTGAGAACAATCATGTAGAGAGTTTTACATGTTTTAGTAGTCGTTAGATACGATTACCGCTGTCCGATACGCAAATACAAGATTGGTATGTATTTATAACATACCGGAAACAGAAAACGCGGTTCACATAACGATTAGTATGTACCACGGTGCTAATTCGATTATTGTTAGCATTCAATTTTAAAGTTATATTTATATATCGTAAATAAAAGTAACCGACATTGTAAGAATGAAGTGCGCGAATTATAGGAATGCATGTCGTATTGTATCTCAATCTATGTCTACTATTAATAAAAGTATGGCCGAAATGTATGGTTATTGTTCTTTATTCAGTTTCTTAATTAAGAAGTAACGTAAAATGATCGTAAATTTATAGTACCTCTGCAAATATGAGTGTGTTCGACTTTAAGAACATTGCAATTATTGCACAAAATGAAACAGCTTTTAGTATTTTGTGATAATCTTGCGAACTGAATACGAAGATGAAGCCCTGGGTGCAATAACGCAAATTGGAGAAGTAATATCTATCAGCGAACTGCAATAGACTGATTGATTTATATACATAGTAGCTTCAGTTCAGTAAAATCAACGATTAGCTGCTTATGAGTGTAAAAAAACATATATACACATTTACATTAAGACATAAAGACATTTACACATTACTATTTGAAACATTACCGTGTGACTACCGTGTAATGTTGCGATGTACTAATCCTTATTCACATTAATGAGGGTCTCATTGACATATAGTAGAAACATTGAGGCTCCACAAAAACTACATCCGCCTCCACAAACAGTCCCCGCCCAGTTTTTCCAACAAACTTGATTCGTCATGTCCAATTAAAATGAAGCCACGATTTTTCTCATCGGCGTTCTTGAAGCTTTGGACTAAACTGGATTTGGATAAGAATCACTTGATACCTATACACTTGATTTATACTGACGACGCCTATTAGCTATGGTATTGCGGTAGTGTTCAACTGCTGCGTCAGAAGTCGCCGATTCGTTTCCAATCCCACTCAGTGCAAATATTTGTAGGTATGCATGATTATTAAAAAAAGGGTGTTTATACTTATGTACGCAATAAGAATTCATACTAACAAGATGAAAATCTTTCTAAAATTTTTATCCTTCGTGGTATAAACGAACCGTTCCACGAAGGATAAAAAATTTTGAAAGATTTTTTACGTAGGATAGGAACGTTTGTAAAATAATAATGTAAAAATATATTGTAGTTTATCATATAAATAAATATTACATACCATCAACTAACTTCGAATTCTACAAATGTACTCATATTAAAATGTTGACTAGCTAACTTCAGGGTATCAGTTTTCTAGCTAACTTCATGGTGTCGATTTTTCGTGCCGGTGTGCGAGCGCATCGTAAAAATTTACTCTCATCATTTTTCCCTAATGCGCCAAAAGAAGTATAAGTTCAATAATATCGCGTTTGCACAACAATATCATAACTGTCTACAGGCGCTTATATAATATAATGCAGAATAAGTTATTGTTGATTAGTACTTTGAAGGTTAATCCACCCGTACATTTAATTTATACATGTAACAAGTTTATAAGAAAACAAAATAAACTTTTTTAATTATTACTTTCATAATTAAATTTATATTGCTTTGTTGACACTTAATCCTACTACTATAAACTATATACTAAACGTGAAAGTTTGTGTAGATGTTTCGATGTTTCCTACACAATCACGCTCAACGGGATAGGTACCTGCCAGTAAAGGCAAAGCTTCGCTACTAACTCGTCTACGGCTGTATACCCTGCACCAGAATATCAGTGCAAGTCGTTACCCTTGTAAGCTTTGGATACAAACGAGATTAGCATTCGGATGAAGAAGAAGAAATAGCTACGTATAGTGAAGTGGAGAAGAAAAAGCAAGTAGGCGGACCCTGGGCGCCGAGGTCTAGACTCGGATGCAATCGGGACACAACTATAAGATGATGATAATTATTATTATTTTTTTTTTACATGCGGAAATCCCTTTCAGATACCCCCCCTGCCGGCCAGCGGGGGTGGTTATGTCGTGTATCGACACTGACTTATAATATTATAAGCTTGAAGAGTTTGTTTGTATGTTTGGTTGGTTGAACGCGCTAAATCTCAGTAACTACTGGTTCGAATTAAAAAATGATTTTTGTATTGAAAAAATATATTTTTTAAATTATATATCATCACGCTACTACCTAGAAAAGTGGAGCAGTAATCATAAATGTCAACAAATCGGACAATTTTCCATACATTATTGTATAGAACTAATAAATTATGGACATGTATGAGACAAATGGGTGACACGGGGGCGAAGTATGCCATACCAATATTTATTTTATCAAATAATTCCGACCCATGCATCTGTTAATATGTCACTCGCGCCATAAGTTTACATAAAAAAACATAACTTCACGCCTGTATCCCCGAAGGGGTAGGCAGAGGTGTATTACAACACCCACGATCCGCCAGTTATGTTTAGGTCCCAATGTAATAGGGGGCGAGCCTATTGCCATCTACCGGGCACATTACTAAGTGAGCGATAATTATCATTTTTAATACACACATAACTACGAAAAGTCAGAGGTGTGTGCCCGACTGGGGATCGAACTCGAGACCTCGTCCCGGCAGTCCGTTACGTACGCCACTGGGCTACCGTCGCTTTTTTTACTAATTTTCTAATTTTCCACGCAACTTGCATAACTTTTTCTTTCATGAGAACCTTCTCCTGACAATAGCAAACACAAAGAAAAAAAAATTGCGGAATCGGTTCAGCAGTTCACGCGTGATACCGTAATCAAGGCAATTAGGCATTCATTTTTATATATATAGATATCACAGACCCCATATCACAGTTGATATCCTTATGCGGTTTACAAAATAAGGCCGTTCAGTTTTCATGGACGTGCAAACAGCTAGTTTAGTATATTTTATCTATTTTTTACAGTTTTATATTATATATTGTAAATTTCCTATGTAAAGTTTGTTCATTATTTTCAGAACTTAAAATAGGACATAACACAGGCATACAAATCACTGATTACTATGCAAATACTAAGCAAATTTCAAGGGGAAAATGTAAATGCAATGCATTTTAGTATTTTACTGTTGTATTAGCAATCTTCCATTACTTGTGTACAAACTTTATGCAAAATATCTCCACTACATGTGAGCTATTGGTATTTAGGAATGTAAGCACTTGCCTTACAATGGTAGAAATTGTTGACTTTAAATATATTTGTTAATATTTAATCCGAGCATTTGTGCTTATTCTAATTAATATTATAAATGTGAAAATTTGTAAAGATGTTTGGATGTTTGCTACTCAATCAAACTCTAAGGGCTGAACGGATCTGGCTGAAATTTGGTAAGGATAAGATGATAGTCTGGAATAATACACAGGTTTTTTATTCCTGGAATAGGTTACCATGGGTTGCGGGAACGGGATCAGAATTCCACGCGGGCGAGGCTACAGGCAACAGCTAGTGGATTCTAAATTATAAGCCAACTTACCATTAAATAAGTACAATGTTATTAGATATAACCTTTTTGCTAGCGTACTTACATGACAACCTCTGTGGCATATCGGTAGTGCGTTCGACTGCTAAGCTGGAGGTCGCGGGTTCGATTCCCGCTCAGCGCAAATACTTATATTCATAAATATATGTTCATTTGCATTGGTCTGATGTTTCTATATAATAAATGTATGTATTTACAAAAAATGTATCTATGTATATTTATCTGCATTCTAGAACCCATAACACAAGCTAGTTAAGCAATGCTTACTTTGGGGACTAGATAGCGATGTGTAGAGTGTTTTTTTCTATGAAGGAGTGTTGTAAAATATTTATTTATTCACAATTTAATTAGTGGCTATTATATCTTCATCAGCGTCAATCTCGTCATCATCAACGGGTACGTTCTCGTTATTATTTCTTTTCATCACAGATTTGGGTTATCTTAGCCTTTACGAGAGTGACTGACATCTTTTTTTTTAAATATATTTAGGACACCTCAATTTGACTTCACCTCGCTTGATGATAAGCTGAAGGTAAAGTCTCAGGAAAGAGGGTGACCATTACATACACGTACCATGTTAACAATGGTGGCACTCAGCTTGACGGCCTCATCAAAAGAGGATTGTCGTCGCAGCACCGCGTGACACCCAGCGGTTCCACTAGTGCTGCGACCACAATCCCCCTGCCCGGCTATGCACTTGCTGATCCTTGAACGCAATCCCAAAAGAAAGCTTCCGTCAGAGCCGTGTCCATTGATCAGAGAGTTCACCGTGCTAACAAGTGAAAAGATAAAAGTCGACACCAACTGAATTGGTAAAAGGCAAAATTGGTACAACATACGTATTCTAGAATTATTTAAAAAAATTAAAACAATTCCTAATAAATATTCTTATCTGAAATTCATAATTCCATGAGTCAAGCGAATGTCGTCGGCCAGTCAACAGCGGTTCCCACGCGTGTGCTTTACCGAAAACTTTTTGCGTTCAACAATCCGTTTTTGTGGTAAAAACCTGACTAAAATCACGTTTTCCATTCAAACGCTTTACTATATAGCGAAGCCTTCCGCGTTGAAGCGGCGAAGTGAGGAATACGTGTTGACATTTCGATCACTTCTGATGATCATCAACTATAAAAAGACTGACTCAGTGTGACCATGATAAAGTGACGTTCTAGTGTTAATATTAGCTCATAGCTTAACACTTCCAAGAACTTCGAGTTTATATTCAAATGAAAATACTTCGTTCTTGTCAAGTTATGTTTAACATGGATAGTTCTATAGTATGCAAGAAAGAAAACTATTTTATGAAAGACACACACAATTAAACTAGAGGGTAAGGCTTACATAAATGACATTTCGAGAAATGCTACGGTAAATGGTATAAAACAAAGTGTCACTTGGGCGATGCCACGTATGCACCCCTCTTCACCTTCCATCGAATTCGTGAAACCGTAGCCGGGGACCCTATGCAACCTACATAAGAAATTACCATGAACCCTAATAGACCTTGACCGATTATCATTCAACAGGTGACGTCATTGTATATAGAGCAAAGATAGTCTTGCTGTGCTCTTGAATCAGAGACGCGTGGGCAGAACACGTCACGCTACAATGTCGGTTGACGACCCACTTCTCTTAGACCGACAAGCAACTCTGACCATCGTCCTCAGGTCAGGTTAACCAGAAGCCAGTATTGGACACTAAAGAAAACCGAACCAGTACATCTCGAAATAGCGCACTGAATATTTCCGATAGTCGATTCTCTAATCTTTTTCCGTTTAATAATAATATTAATATAAGATCTCGAAATACCTTTCTGAAAAGTACAACTACTACACTGGTAGTATAGCTACTTTCACCATACTATTTAACATTACTAAAGTTCATTAGCTGTGAGACCACTGAACATTGGTCTGACGAACATACTTCAAGGCTCAGGCTTGAAGGGCTAGGACTTGAAGGAAGGCAGGTGAGGCCGACTGTCACCCCAGCAGAAGCAGGCCAAGACGGTGGGGCGACTAGCGCCAACCCCAACCGGGGCAAAGCAGGGATACCGTGGTTCCCAAACCCGAGGGGGACATCTCGAAACCGGAGATGGCCCAGGGTCAGTCGGGGTACACCTCCGGCGTCTGAAGACCCGAGACGGCATGCGCTTTTAGTCGGTTCAAGCCCAATATAACCACCCCCGCTGGCCGGCGGGAAGATATTCGAAGGAATTTCCACACGAAAAAGAAAATGTAGCGTGCTCGTTTTTCATTTATTCTTCTCCAGATAGTAAAGCATTCACTCTAACAATGCTTACCATGACCTTCCGGGGGCTGACACGTACCTCCACTCTATAGGCCTACCTACTACCTCTCCCGGTACCCAAAAGGTCTTATGTTGGTGACACCTTGTGGTTTTATTTAGTCCAACGCCGTCACAAGTACTCATCGTAACAAATACTCGTCATCCCTCCGATACGGTGATTACCATGGTAAAAGAAGATAAGTAGTGTGGTGTCTGAACCTCATTTCACACCACGATGCGGTTACCTGGCCATTATGTGTCAGAGTTTAAAAATAATTATTTGTTTGATTTAAATAGAGCGTAGGGAAGAAAAAACAATTGCTCCGTGGAGCTGCTTTCGGCTGGGCGGCTGACAGCGGGCGACTAGACGCGCCGCCCGGGTCCGCCGGCCGAAGAGAAGATATTAGTGCAATAAATATTTAGGCTCAGTCCTTGAGCGGAGTTCGCGATTCCCTAGTTCGAAGTAATATAAAAGCATACGCGTAAAAACCTCCCTAAACCCGATTTAGGAAGCTTTGATGATATAATAAATGCCCATTTAAACTTCTTCCTCAGTGTTTGTCTTATTTTCTACACGAGGTATTGTGGCGTCCAAGCCCCGGACGCTACAACTGGTGGAGTCGTCGGTTTCCATACAGCTGGTGGTTGCTACAGCTACAACTGGTGGAGGAACGCCGTTTTCCATACAGCTGGTGGTTGCTACAGCTACAATTGGTGTGGAGGAACGCCGGTTTCCATACAACTGGTAGAGGTGCTGGTTGCCACAGGAGCTAGTGGTTGCTACAGCTGGTGAAGCGCTAGTTTCCGCAGAAGTCGGAAACGCCAACATTCTGCAGTTGGCAGTGAATGGATCGATCCCGTACCGTTTGAAGAAAGACGTCGTGCGACAATTGGAGCGACGCATTTATCAGTATCGTTGTTTATTTTGCTTTTATGTGCTTTTATGTGATATTATGTGCTCAACGAGAAGATGGCTATGATGGTGGCTTGTTCCAGAATGTTTCAAGAGCATTGATAGTTGTCTGCGGGTCAATAGGGCCAATAAGGACTATAAGTCTTAGTAGAATTATAATTCACGTAGTGAATAACGTGTTATCTTGAACCGACTAAAACCGCATTACGTACTAGCGTAACTAGTAACTAGTAGTATTTTATTATTAATATGTGTTCTCTGTTTATTTCATATTGCTGCGCTGCTGAAGATAAATAGATTTGTTTTGTTTTTTATGTTCGTGATGTTCTAGCGTAGGAGTTAGGCAATTATTTTTTGTACAATATTGAGAGTTTGATCTAAACTTTGTAAGAGAGTCAAATCGTTCTGGACATAAGCGCCGACGATGATTGAAAGTTAGTTTTCGATCAGACTTTTCTTTATAGAGTAAGTTCTTTCTCTTTAGTGTTGTTTTAAAAAATAATTTAGTAATGTGTAGGCGACATAAATAATTTTATGTCATCTTTCTTTTTAGTTAGGTAGGTCTTAAAAGTACTGTGTTACTAAGTCCTTTCAGGGCAAACCTTAAAATGTATCGGCAAGTGATACCAATAACTTTTCTTTGATGAGGCTGATTGTGGTCAGGTTTCTTTTAACCTGGGTTTTTTGCCTGGCCAAGAATGAAGCAATTTTTCTTTGTTCGTGTTTTTCAGTATTTATTACAGTTTAATTGCTATAATTTGAGATTCTACTATCGTTTACTAATTATTACAAAGATTGCTTCGTTATTCCCATTGTAAGGGACAATTCGCATAATTTTTTTTTTTGTGTCCCAGATTTAGAATGCCTAGGGAATCAGGCTGTCACATAAATGACCATTAAGGGCGTAGCTGATGTGGTGTCTGAACCTCATTTCACACCACGATGCGGTTACCTGGCCATTATGTGTCAGAGTTTAAAAATAATTATTTGTTTGATTTAAATAGAGCGTAGGGAAGAAAAAACAATTGCTCCGTGGAGCTGCTTTCGGCTGGGCGGCTGACAGCGGGCGACTAGACGCGCCGCCCGGGTCCGCCGGCCGAAGAGAAGATATTAGTGCAATAAATATTTAGGCTCAGTCCTTGAGCGGAGTTCGCGATTCCCTAGTTCGAAGTAATATAAAAGCATACGCGTAAAAACCTCCCTAAACCCGATTTAGGAAGCTTTGATGATATAATAAATGCCCATTTAAACTTCTTCCTCAGTGTTTGTCTTATTTTCTACACGAGGTATTGTGGCGTCCAAGCCCCGGACGCTACAGTAGCTTTTCCTTTTTGTACTAATCACCGTATTATTTGCTTTTTATTAAACCTTCAAGTGTCTTTTTAGGTTTCCGTTGCTAAATGGCAAAAAACGGAACCCTTATAGATTCGTCATGTCTGTCTGTCCGTCCGTATGTCACAGCCACTTTTTTCCGAAACTATAAGAACTATGCTGTTGAAACTTTGTAAGTAGATGTATTCTGTGAACAGCATTAAGATTTTCACACAAAAAAAAACAATAAATTTTGGGGGACCCCATACTTAGAACTGAAACTCAAAATTATTTTTTTCATCAAACGGCAATTTACCTTTCTTTCCATCAACTCAAATATAAAATTTAAAAAAAATGCATTATGATGTTACTTGCTGCTACAGAAACCTTCATGGGCGAGTGGGACTCGCACTTGGCCGCTTTTTTTTAAGAAATATCTCTTGATTGAAAGAAAAATAAGTAATAAGTAACATAATGTGTATATGTTATGTATGTGTAATATTATGTTATTGCGTTAATAAATTCAGTAACGCATTATTGTAATTGTAAGTAACTATTTACTTTAAAAATAGTTACTTACAAAAAAAACTGCCATAACGCACAAAACTAGCTCTTACATAAGTAATTCAATATGAAAAAGAAAACAGACTTCGATAACCAAAAAAAAACACACTAAAAACAAGCACTGCAAATAGAAAAATAGCGGAATTACAGATTTAATTCAAAAGATAAACATTTGCGTTAGGTTTTTCTGTTGAAGTCGGTGCCTGGAATGACATTGATTTTTTACGTTGTGTTTCGGACTTGGCACCATCATTGTTCATAAGGACCTTTCTCTACTTTTAAGTTTTCTAGAATTAGCCTCAACGATAATCAGTTATATTCCTTTATGGAAATGGATTATTCAATTAACTACATAAAAATATTACATTAACCGCATATTTAGTTAAATAATTAAACAAAAAAACGGGTCGTCAGCTTGTGCGATAGACCAAAAGTAGGCATTTGGTCACAACAGTCAACGTTAAATTACACCACTGAAGACACTAGAGGGTTATTAAACTTCTATTGCATAATACTCAATTATACCGTATTTCTAGTCAAATCAGTAGCATAGCTACGAAGGTTGAAAGGGGTTAGCAAGTTTTCCGTCTGATTTCTTTTCAATTTAATATAATAAGTTTTGAAATAGGTTTGTTGTCATTTTTTTTAAACTTTAAAATGATGGTGTAGATCAATAGGTTTTATCCAAACTATGCTAGTGTCTTTACCGTTCCCCATTAATGTCTTTATACTAATTATAGACAGGACATTTGATTCAATTAACACAAGAGTAAAACTGTGGACTGAGGTCTAAATAAAAAGTATCCGATATCGATACAGCTGCATTATAACATCGAAAAATCAATAACTTAAGAACATTTGGGATACATCCTCTGTTTCTACAATTGACTTAATATTTTTACAAACTCGAAAAACAATAATTATATTTCACTCAGTATAAGATTAATATCAGATATTAAATTTCCCCAAGAAACTTAATTTGAGTAACGTACCTTATTATAGAAGATGAAATCACTGGAGTGGTACACAGAGGCCTTAAATCTGGTAACATATATTACTGAGGATAATCTTATACATCTTTCAGAATATACGGCTTCTTTTGTGGTAGATATAAATAGCCATCAACATTGATAGCACCGTAGACGTACCCACTTAAAACGTAAGTAATGTAGGTATATACTTTACATTTTATCAGAAAGTCGAATATACAAGTTAGCTTAGGGCTCCATCAATATCCTTGAGACACAAACTAACCTCACCTACAAGTCGGTGTAGCCTTTCTGTTCAGGGTTGGGAGGTCAGACGAAAATCGATCTCGGGATAGCCGGTACACCAATCAAAAACACCTCGGGCTCCAAAGTGTAAACTTTGGACGCAACCGGGAAATCGCTATGAGAATGATGATGTTAAAAAATGTTAAAACCGTTTGTTCAAAATCAATAATATTATTAATTACAATAATGTTCATCCATGTTACACAGTTAAATATTATTTACGATGCAAGATATTATAAATACTTAAGCATCGCAAATCTACTAACCTTGCATCAATGAACCAAGACATGCATCAAGGAATTTATCTTTATATTGCAATTTGTGTTGCAAATCAAGGTCACTGAGGCCAGCAAATTAGAAAATTTTCGTAAATACTAATAATAATTGCAGAAGGCAATTGCCCGATTTCTTATTTTTCAGTTTTTTTTTTTGCTTAAGGTATAATGAGATAATGGAATCTCTTTTTTTAATACTGTAGTAGGTAAGCGCTCGACGTAGCTTTTGGGCGCATTAATACCCGGATTAGTTTATCTTTTTTCTTCCCGTTACCCGTGGTCTGTTAGAAATATTACCCAGCCTGCGACTATTGGTCATAAGGAAATTGTATAGGGACGCTTAATTTCCCACAACTCCAAAGGGCCATCTTCTTTTTCTGCTGCTGGGCAAGGTTACCACTTGAAGGTTACACTTAATGACATTGATCTTTGTAAGACCGAATCCATTCGCCTCACCACGAGATGGTTTTCTCAGAGGTTTTCTTTCTCGCTCCCGTCGACTCTGACGTTACTAGCTAGGGTTAGGTCTATATCAAATCGACAGTAGTCTGTATCAAATCGAATCCGAACGTTCTATGTGAATGATCTGTACAGGTTTTCAGCCTTGCAGCTCTAAAGAGCTCTAAAGGGCTTGGCCGGGTAAATTTCAGGGCCAAACCTTTTCTCCAGAATATAACACGCCAGTCTTCGCAGCGTCTCTCCACAGTACGCTAATCGGAAGACACCTAGAGAAACCTAAAACATGTACAACTTCCGCAAAGACTTTGCCGCTTCCGGCGTTCCCTGAAATTTATAAGGTACTGATAAACAATCAAAAAAAAAAAGAGAAAAGGTACTGGTTAACAGTACGGATACCTTTTTTTGTTTTTTCGTGCGGAAATCCCTTCGAATACCCCCCCGCCGGCCAGCGGGGGCGGTTATGTCGGGCTTGAACCGCCTAAAACCGCACGCCGTCTCGGGTCTACAGACGCCGGGGTGTAAGGTTGCCCATAGAGCATATCCCTCGCACCCCGACTGACCCTGGGCCATCTCTGGTTTCGAGATGGCCCCCTCGGGTTTGGAAACCACGGTGCCCCGTCTTGCCCCGGTTTGGGGGAGGGGCGCTAGTCGCCCCACCGTCCCGGCCTGCTTCTGCTGGGGTGACAGGCGGCCTCACCTACTACATGAAAATTTATAGAATAATACCTACCTAGGTACTATGTATTCTGTGATGATGCTAGTTAAAAATATAAAGCGCGTTCACGTGTCACGGTTTTTTTGCTAATTTTATAGCCTTTCCGTGATTGAAACGTGCATATCTGTCTCTATTTGAGTAGTCTATCTGTGTCTATTTGATTGCGGTGTATTTACTTGAGATTGTGTAAGGAAAACTACAAAATGATTAATATTAATAGGTTTTCAACCGAATTCCTTAACATCTGAAGGTTTTTCTATACAATCATTTGAGTAAAAAATTCAGTCTGTTGGTGGTATAAAACCCGTAAACGGGACGGTTAATTGAGAAATAGCTGCAAGAAAGATTTATTATGAAGTATAAAACAATGTAAGACAAATAGTGTTGTTAGGTATGCATTATGCATATATAAAATAGCTGATACTGTCTCACAAAGGTATAACTTTTCCCCTATGCAGTGTAGTAGAAACCAAGGTACTGCCTCGGTGGCGATAAGCGACTTCTGAGCACTAAGTCTTCTGGTCATTAAAAAGGTGCTCAGTTGAAAGCAATAGGCTCACCTCTATTCACATGGCACCGCAAATGAAGTCAGTGAAATATGGATGTTAATACACTTCAGCTTACCCCCTTGGCCTGAGTATGAAACCTCCAGGTAATATCCGGATCCTGTGGCCTATATTGAACGCTCACTACAGAAGAGGTGTCGCGTAATGGTAAATGATAGAACACAACTGCTTTTAAAATCACCCAGCTCTTCATCCGAATGACCAGTCAGAGAAACTGATGACGTTGGTAGATTTCCGCGTAACAGATATTGTACCTCTAATAACAGTGAGCCTAATGTGTCTAAAAAGCCATTAGGTTCCGCACCAATATATCAACGAAAACAATTCTAAATTAATGAAATTTCCTGTCCAAATTTAGAGCCACCTCACTAGGGAATTACCTTCATCCTATAGATAATAACCAAATAGGTAATAGTGTTGTTTCTGTTGTGTTGTCGTCGTGACCTCGTTAGTATTGTACCTAGAGGATTCGATGCGAAGCTATCTCGACGCTCCCGATCGTTTTTTAGATTTGGAATTTCCGAGATAAAATTTTCCTGATCCCGAGATTTTTTGGCCATGACATTTATATTTATGCCACGATTTATAATTGACTACGTGAAGCGAAACGACGCTTAGTGCCAAGACTGTCGACAAAATTATTTGCCCATCATTTTAATATAAACACTAGATACCACAGTTGAACTCAGTGGGTTCCTCTATTTTTTTTTTGTTTACCTAAACTAGGTACAAGATATTTTTATGACACGTAGATGTCACCAAGTATTATACAATAATATAAATAAATTCATCTATTTTATAAAAATGGTACAAAATTCTCCTTATAAAATAGTACAATGATATTAGTTGCCCTAGAATTTGTATTATCAAGGGTGTGCTTTGGCACTCATGCTAGGTGAGCCCTGTGTCGCAAGTTTCATTATCTTCCTTCAGATCTGTTAAGTTATTACATAAATTGCATTTTATTTGGCTAAAATTGGAATTGAATTGAATAATTAAATAATACATTTCATTAACATACGTTATCAATAAGTGTTACATTAATATTATTTCTAAGTACCTATAGTTATTGAATATTATTGCAGTATAATGTTCACTATGTTTGTGAGCGCGCGCGTGTGTGTGTGTGTGTGTGTGTGTGTGTATGACGTTGAGTGAGTGTGTGTGTATATGAGGGTGTGTCTGGCTGTGTGAGGCTTCTATGTAGCTATATGGAGAAGGTTTTCGGTCGTATCGTAGGTTAAGGTCCTGAGCCAATCCCTAACTACTCCTGCAACAATACCGAGTGAGCGTGGCTATATTTAAATGTTGGTTAGCTTTATTACAAAGTCTCGCACCCAGTATTCGAAAATGCCTTTTAGCAGCGGCGGTTTTATGCCTTTCTGTGTTAAACACATTTAATCTCCGTCGCATACCATTTCTCTGTGCTGAGGCATGCTTGCGAGTTACTGTTTTGAGCATAAAGAGCTGTCTAATGGTGAGAACTTCACTTTCTTCATAAAGAATTGTAGTCGAAGTAAAAGCTTCCTTATCTATAATATTAATGTACGAAGCTCGCTGTGTCAATTTGCTATGATTTATAAAATAATTCTTCTAATATTTTGAACTGATTGGACAGGCAAGCAATTCTCACTGGGTTTTCCACGGGTGCCAATCGTAAGATTGCATATATCACAGGCGTCCGTTTAGGTTATAATATTGTCTACTGTAGTCAAGAGCAATGTTTATTTATAACTTTATACATACCTTAAATATGGGTTCAACAAAATCGTACAGCCCTTTTATTTTTCGTGCGGAAACCTACTCGGGCTTCACCTCGCCGGAGCTAACGGTGAGGTGGGCGTGTCGGAGTCGAACTGACTAAAACCGCACGGTGTTTCGTCACATCGGCCTGCGTGGTCGGGGAACCTGGTGTGCCCTAGAAAGGATATCCCAGAGACCCCGACCGGCCCCGGCCGCCAGTAGTGGCGACCCCGACGTGATGTAAGGGATCTAAATCCCACCTCCCCTATAAAGAAGCGCGCGCGGAAACACAACGCGCCGCCACTCTGGGCCTGCTTCTGCTAAGATGACGACTAGCCCCAACCGTCACCCCCAGGCCAGCGCTCATGGAGGACGGAGATTGTTCTGCGATCTCTGCCGGCCGGTGCGCCTTCGACGGCACGGGAGAGTGCTAGACCTCTCCCGTACTTTTTCTGCCGCCTCTTTTGCACGCATCACTGCCTCACAAAGAAGGCGGCAGCGTTCCACACACTCTCGCTGCCGACCATGGCCAGCAAAATCGTACAACCCTGGAATTCACCAAGTATAAGACAGAAATACTTGGATTGACTAAGTATAAGATCAAAACCCTGTGATTAAAAATCGAATTAGCTGTACTGGTGGTTATAGCTCCTTAGGGAGAGTGTTACGATCAGCAACGTGCGTTGGGTGTTGGACAGGTTTACAGACAATAATAGCGAATTAACAGCAGGTGGAAGTGTTAGCCCCAATCTGCATTGCTATCATCTATATATATAAAAATGAAACCCGTTTTCCGTTGTCACGACATAGCATGAAAACGGCTTGACCGATTTGGCTGTTTTTTTTTTTGTAGTTTTCTAATACTCTGTACAAGGTTCTTACGGAAAAAAATATTAAGAAAATCTCTCAGAATTTTTTTTTCGTGCGCACACCGTACGGTTTTAGTCGATACACGACATAACCACCTCCGCTGGCCGGTGGGGGGTTTCCGAAGGGATTGATCCTCCCCAAGTGTCCGTTGCCGTAGTGCCGTAGTGAAGCACGTACCGGGCCGCTAGTTTTATGATAAATTTTATATTTCAAATGTTGACTGAGAGTAATATTATCGGAAGCAGTTATTAAGTAACATAAATAAAACTTATATGCCTAATACATTTCATTGGGTGTTTTTGGGGAGCTTCGGGTGGAGCCAACCTCACCTGCATGTTGGGTACACCTACCGATTGACGAACTTGGCTCTGACGCCAAGCTTTACTCTCGAAGTCCACGAAGACAACGTAGCAGTCGCTCCCATACAAGCCGTATAAGCCAAAGCAAAAGTAGAAGAAGGAATAAGAGGACCCCAGACTCCAAGGTGAAAGCGATGGGTGTACCCGGGAACATCGCTAAGATGATGATAAACGAGACTTATAAGTGATTAAATTATTGAATGGTATTACAACCTACACTTTGCTTCTATTCCTGAAATTGTAATCCTATAATGTCTAAAGGCAGTACCTATACAGATTATTCTGCAATATTCCAAGAATTTACCGAGCACGGTAGATATATTTTGTACAAAGTGCTGCAGCTTGCATTTGACTGCCTAATTATGTCCACGTAGAGCTAAAATACAGTATTCACTATTGCATAAACCTTTGTGGACTTAGATAGAATTCGCGTTATGGACACTGCATCCGTGTAATAAAATGTGTGAAAACTTGATACTAAATGATTTACTGCTAAATATGCCTCAAGAATATGACATGTAGCTTGTGTTTTATATGCCAAGTTCCATGAACCAGTTAGTTTTTGATCAAAGTTGTCACAACAAGGGTGAACTGTAAAGCCAAGGAAACAATAGAGTATTGTCTTTTTACCTTCGCTTTGCAGTTTAAAACTCAATAATTAACTTAAAAAAATTGACTTCATAGATCACAAAAGTAACTCAACTAAAAAGAAAAATTTAATTTATAAATAATATATATATAATTAATTTATAAAAAATAAAAAAAATAGATATATATAATTAATTTATTAATTTATATTATTTATAATATTTGTTAATATCATTAGAAATTTATATAATATTGAAGTTGGTGCTAAGTGAATCAGAGATTTGAAAATCCTTACTAATATATAAATGTGAAAGTAACTCTGTCTGTCTGTCTGTTACGCTTTCACGCCTAAACCACTGAACCGATTTTGCTGAAATTTGGTACAGGGGTAGATTAGATCTTGGGAAAGGACATAGGCTATGTTTTGTCACGATAACCGACATCTACGCGGGCGCATCCGCAAGCAAAAGCTAGTATATTTATATATTTACCATGCGTTGGAAAATGACTTACAAAAACCAACGAGCTATGAAATAAGAGTTATAAAAAGCAAATATTCACCCTAATATAAATACTTATCTATCTCCAAAAAAACACCAAAAAATAATGAGAGGTAACATGAATTTATCCCAAAACATAACTAAACGTATATATGTGTATATGTGACCAAACCCGTCTAGACGTATATATGTGACTACACCCTTTTTTTTTTTTTTTTTATCGTGCGGAAATTCCTTCGGATACCCCCCCCCCCGCCGGCCAGCGGGGGCGGTTATGTCGGGCTTGCACCGACTAAAACCGCACGCCGTCTCGGGTCTTCAGACGCCGGGGTGTAAGGTTACCCATAGAGCATATCCCTCGCACCCCGGCTGACCCTGGGCCATCTCACCACTAACAGCATCGCTCATCCTGTCTCCTCTGAAAGCAGAGGAGTACGGAGAGCGATGTGTTCCCGCCAAGTTGGGTAGGCCGACGATCAATGCCAACCCTATGAAGGGGTGAAGGGGAAGCCATTGACCGCCGCCCAGGGTGTACCGGCCGCTCCGATTCCGTTCCCCCCGGACTGCAGCGGGATCGGAATCGGAGCGACACTCGAGGAGGTTACCCAACACACACCCCTACTACACCCTTATACCTATGGAAATCCAATCGTCGGGTTGCCAAAAAATGAAAACAATAATCGTACCTTAAGCAAACGTTACCCTTTCCAATATAATGTCGTAAAAGACGTCAACTTTATTAACCGACTTCTAAAAAGGAGGAAGGTTCTCAATTCATCGGAATCTTTTTTATTTATGTATGTTCCCCGATTACTCGAAGACGCCTGAACCTATATGGAAAATTCTTTTTATTTTTAATTCGAGGTGGTTCCATTTAAAGTTCGTGAAGCTCTGATGATAAGTTTCGGAGACAGACAACGGAACTCTTCAATAAATGCTAGTAAATCAACCATGATTGGATTCGGATACTGGTGGTTAGATTCACTAACTGATTAAGTTACCGTATTTAGTGAATATATGTAACCACAGTATGAATTCTGTATTACGAGTAGTTGTAGTTAGTATTCTTGAGTTGATACAGAGAGTAGATTCAATATAACATTTAATTTGTTTTAAATTAAAACTCGATGATTACACCCAGTTGTTCTGAAAATTTCGGTTCCTTCTTACTTATTCTCCATTAACTCTCCATTTATGTTTCGTTTCATTTTCCACTGTTAAATCTGCTGTGTAGTGATGTTGTATGAAATTTGTTTTAAACAGTTTTAGTGTACAGATCATTAACGGGAATACAATGCAATGGTAAAGAGAGACACGATAGTCTGTCCACGACATGTAGAGAAATATCGGTCCAACGAAATCGTCAGAATTAAATTGGTTACTATGAAAACCTATTCAACTGAAATGTCACCTGTGTTTGATGTTCACTACGACTAGTCTAAACAGTAAAGTAAATTAACATAAGGTATGCCTATGTTAATTTACCTTAACCTTACGTAATTTCACACTTGTTCTGCTAATACACAACTGACTGGGTGGGTCAGCGGCAGCCAGTTCGACTGCTGTGTATGATGCCCCAGGTAAGATTGCCGGGTCGAGTTGACGGCAATAGGTTCGTCCCTTTTTATGTGAAGCTAAAACTGATTGTGAAACTTTTGCCAAACCTTTGAAGATAAACTTTGAAACCACGAGTTTTTTTTACAAATAGCTCGAAAAGACAATTCATTTCCACATCACTGTCAAGTAGTTACGTAGTAGGTAACTTACGAAGACTGACAGTACTGCTACGAAAAGAGCAGGCTAAGTCTGCATTCACACAGGAATATACGTGGATAGGTAGCGAGGGATGTTTGTTTACCTAGCCCCATTCAGCGCAGCTCTAGTTTTTGTAAGTGCATGCAAAACAAGGGATGAATGTGTGCTACGGATATATTGCGAGGGATCTATTGCAAGGGATGTGTTACGAAGGATGTGTGTCAGGGATGTATGGTGATCAAAGAAATAAGAACTATGGCTAACTCTAGCACATCTCTGATGAAAACAATGACTTATAGAGGCGTGAAGCTTGCCTTGAAGACACTACAAGTAGGTACTCAGATCTCTACCCCTCTCCTATAAGACTTAATTCTAGATGTCTGAAATATAATGAAATTACCTTCTATACATTCCAAACATCTCTCAGCCTTGCGGATCATCCTAGATAGGATCCGAGCCATTCCTATCTAGGATGATCGGCGATGTTATTGAAATTACAAAACATCCTAATTTTAATAGAGAAGATTGTTGGAATTTACCACCACCTTGGGATCCAGTCATAACGTAACATAACTTAACGCCTGTATCCCCGAAGGGGTAGGCAGAGAATACACGCACGATTCGCCAGTTATGTTTAGGTCCCAATGTAATAGGGGGCGAGCCTATTGCCATCTACCGGGCACATTACTAAGCGAGCGATAATCAATATTTTATACATCATCTAGTCATACACTTAATTAAACCAAAGAAAAAGCAAAATACAGTAAGACTTCATGTTCAAGCTCATTCCGCATAAATAATATGAGACCATTGCTGCCAAATTGTAACCGAAACGTCGGGAACAGTGTAAATAATAGAATAACGCCAATTAAATCGCGAAAGCATCACCGTTAGAATATTGTGATATTCGAGCAAACTTCCGACAATATCCATGATATGAACTCATATTTCTCCTATTTGACCACGGGATTGAAAACTCTTGTGATTGGCTGAAGCTTGGTTGCTTACGTCACCTGCAGGTTTACAGTTGATAAGATTTGGTTTAGAAGGGTCTAAATATGTATTTTTCTTTTTGTTAGTTTTGACGTTATCGGGTTAAATGGCGTCAAGACTAGACTAGACTAGACTCTAGTAACAGGGCGAATTTATAAAATACTAGCTGACCCGGTACTCGTACTGCCTCAATCGATAGCACCTTTTAAACCTTCTCTGGACCTCCACAAATAATTCAAGACCAAAATTAGCCAAAACGGTCCAGCCGTTCTCGAGTTTTAGCGAGACTAACGAACAGCAATTCATTTTTATATATAAAGAAAATATTATTTGACGACATTTAGTGAAACCTGATTTGTGTATAAAACTCTTAAAATTTAACTTTCTTCAGGCAAATATCTGTACTGCGACTTTACAAAACCCATCCACAGTCAGAACAATTTTAATATCCAACCTGAGAAAATTTACTCTGATGCGAATTCACAAAATATGTCCCAAAACAAATTATATTATCTGCGTACATCTTGTCCGTTGTGGGTATCGAACCCATAATACTTCAGAAAAAGGTACTTCACTAAGTTGCCTTTACTTTTTAATTTAATAAATGATTACCTAGAAAAAAATATAAAAATAAAACACTAGCTTCGCCCTAAGACGTACGAGCGAAAATTTACGAGCAAAACTATCTATCAACGGGTCGTAGTTCGGTTAGTCAAGATATACCCTCCTAGAAAGACACTGGTCACGGGTTTATATCCCATCCTGGATGTTGACTTTTCTGATTTAAATTAATAAAATACTCGCATCTATAAGGTAACGCCTAAACAAGTTAGATAATTGAGTTTGGAGTAGTTTTTAATCAGGTCTGTACCACATTGCATATTTAACGATCAAATTTACAATATTTGATTAACAAATTATGACCAATGGCGAATCACAAGTCAATCGTGGATCCGTAAACCATTCTCGTGATTGGTGCAGCTCAATTAAAATATCGTGATAGGGCGTGACGAAAGCGTTATGAAAACCTTCAGATATTAAATAAAGACGAAAATTTTGATTTAGAAATCAATTGTACTGTAAACCTATATTGTATATTAAATGCCTTATGTTGGATTAAATTTTATCCCTTAGGCCTATATTAGCATTCAGTCAAAGATGCAACGCAATATATTATATATACCTTACCTTACCTTAACATTTCTATGCTGGTCAGTCTTTTAGTAATACTGGCCAGCCCTTCAAGTATATACTTGCAACAAAGAATGTATTAATTGGGATATTTCGTTAAGATCCCTTCAGCGTTATATTTGAAAATTAAACAGTTTACACTCCCTCGACTGGTCATGCGTTGTTTAAATATAAAGAGGTGTTGCCGGATTTCATCAGTGAGATAAGAACGTACTGTTCTAATTTTAGCAGTTAAATGTCAACCATTACGAAAAAAAAACTTTACAGTAGCATTAATTTATTCTGGGTAAACCGTTACTTTACAAGGTACTTATTTTATATACTTAATCTATGTTAAGACACTATACCTATAAATAAATACATTATTTATATAAATCACAACTTCACTCAAGGCAATTTTAGGACCGATTGGAACAATCACTAAAATAAATAGCACAATTTTCACACGTGTAATTAAAACTAACAATAAAAATTAACGCAGAAAACGTAACTAATCTTTTGGTGATTGTAAATTATTAGGTTATTATGTTTACTGGGTATTAAACATGATTACAACATTGCTAACATTGATTTATACCTAAATATAATATACATTATAACAACTTATAACATGTAGTAACGATCTATAGCTACCGATAAAAGCTACACGGAATTTTGTAATGTGCATTTTGAATTAAGGAACTGCAATTAATACAATTATATAATATTATATGTTTCTAATAATTAAAATAAAGCTCTATAATACAATGAAGGTTAAGATAATAAGTCTCTCAAAATACCTACCAGTTGCTTGTATATTTTAACTTTATGGAATATGTAAATATATCAAATATATTCTGTAGAAATATTTAGTTTTCTCTATTTTATGAAGGCACTCTATGATATGTCCAGTAACAGTGAATCTTATTGTTATATAAAATAGTAATTTAAATAGCAATATCTATTTTTCATTATCGTATTTCATTGGTAGGCATTCATTGCCACAGTTCGTAAGTAACTACCAAATATTTTCTAGTGTACTCTTCCCATATCCATGCCACCAAGTTGTCCTAAGTAAGGGTAGCCAGATTTTGCCTCTGTAGGCGAATGTGCGTGCGATGCATAGTGAGAAGGATTTGTGCCGAAGAATGAACTGTAACAAAGATATGAAATTATTACTCACCATAATTATATTTATGCTAATTGTACCTGTTTATTTTTCATACTGATTCAATATGTTGTTTTTATTTTAATATAGTGCATTCCTAGATATTTGTCTCAATACTTAAATATAATCAATGATTTGGAGACGTCCTATCAGTTTAATAAAGAGTCCCGTATCAATATATATGCGAGTCCCATATAGCTACATGGGACTCTTATAATACATATTTGAGAAAAGGAAAGGATAACTCAATAAAATGTCGTTGAGAATAAATGCGACGTTGTGCAAAAATGAACTGAAGCTGTACATGAAAGCCAAGGCTGTTTAACTTTTTCTAGAGCTCTTGTTTTTACTTAGAGCATAAAATCATCTTTTACAGGTAAATTCTGAAGTTTCAATACAAAATGCTAGCGTGGGAAAATATTGTCCGCATAATTTCGCTTTATCCGTTTGAACCTACTGATTATACTAAAATAATGTAGTAATAACATAGTCCAGGCAGTATTGTTACTAAACAACATAATTTAAACGACGTTTGTATAGAGACAGTTAACTCTAAGAGGAATTTTCGGAAGCAATTCGTGACTGAGCGTGCTATAAAATTTTAATTCATACTTGAAACGGTGGCTAATACATTATTAAGGTACATTAGTGTCGTACATCGCTCATAAACTACCGAGGTCGGTAATGTTAGCCCTACATTTGATATTATGAGCACAATGAACATATTCGTAACATTACGTCACTACTATACGATGGCGTATACAGTTGTTGTGAAAGTTATATAAAACTTATTTAGAGCTAGAGCCCCGGAAGTTAAAAGTTGTTGATATACGTGTAAGGGTTAACCGCTCGTTGGTTCAACTTTAATTGACCTTTTTGTGATTAATTACACAAAAAGAACAGCTGGCATCTCAGTTTATTTTATACCCTTCTAGAAGTAATTACAACTAACCACAAGTCTTAGAAATAAATAAAGGTAAATACGACTATATGGTCCTATGAATATTCTCTACACAGATTTTCTTGTCGCTCCAAAGTGCCAGTTAAACGGCAATAATTGTATTTAACATATCCTAAATTCCACCTTATTGGAAATATGTATAAACATTTTACATGTGAATGGTACACGTGCAAAAACAATAACTTTTTGTACGTTTCGTGTCGAAAGTGAACGATGCAAGCGCAAGGTGGTTGCACGGTACCGGTCACCGCACGCAAGACCGACTACAGTTTAGGAAGTCGAATGCAAATAGCTGCAGATAAGTTTTAATACCGGGTTCGCGTTAACATAATGCTTAGGTTCACTGCACTAATGTCACGTTCGGCCTCTCATTAATCGCCACTCGGCGTACAAAGCAAGCTGTGTTTATTATTATTACTGTTTATCTGTTATCCGCAACGTATTGTATTCCAAGATTTCTTATATCATTAAATGATCGCTACTTTATATGGAGCCTAAGGGAACTCGAGTTTTCATACCATTTATATAAACCTAAGTTGTACCTAGGTACTGATTGGTTGAGCTTGTGTGAAATGTGTTTCTAAACTTCTGTTGCTGACTGATTCAGATAAGTATAAGATAATATTATAAAATTGTAATAGTAAATATATATTTTTTGAATTTCTTGTCTATTTGTCGAACGCATAAACTACTGAACGAATTTTGATACGGTTTTTTCTATTAGAAAGGTCTTGATCAGACTTAAAATCTGCCGTATGTTAGATTGCAATTGGTCAAATAAAACCGGAGAAATGACCAAAACGCGATAACCGCTCTTCACGCAGGCGGAACCGCGTGCATCAGCTAGTATAAGATAATATCAAATTATTCTAAGAAACCTCCTAAATAAATATGTTTTTCAAATACTCGATTCTAAAAGCTTGGTATTTTTAATACTATAACTCAAACTATTGTCTGACGGTCACATTTAAATATTTATGTCACGATCTTTTTTGCATATGAACACTATATTGTAATGTACGAAAACAGAAATGAATAGCAATAAAACTGTTTCGATATAAGTAGTGACTACGAAATGACAAATAGCTATGCACTAATATAAAATTAATGTGAAGTGATAAATGATATCATCTATGTAATCTTATCTACACTTTTATAAAATTTAAATTAGTTGTACAGACACAACTACTTAATTAAAAATTTATAATAGTATAACATATGGAGATATTTAAAAAAATACTTGGGTTATGTTAAATGAGCGATTCAGAACGTTTTTTTTTTAATGATTGTCTGCCTGTTTATCTGTTTGTTCGCAATGGACGCAAAAATTACTGAACGGGTTTTGATACGGGATGGGATTTTTTATTAGAAAGGTCTTTTTCAGACTTAAAATCTACCGTATTTTTGATTGCTATTGGTTAAGTAGAATCGGAGATATGACCGAAAAACGAAAACTGACCTCCGCACAGGCGGAACTGCGATCATCACTAGTGACAAAAATTATTACTATTTACGACCAATGAATGCCTCGTTAAATTAAAAAGATATTCAGGTTCTCATAACTAATAAAGCCAACTAACTGATTTATTATGACTCATGGACATTTTATGAAATATAGATTTTCTGTCTGATGCAACTCGCACAAGTCTGTACAAAGCTTTAAGGGTTAAGGTATTTATTCCACTATTATCATCTTAAAAATATATGAAATATACATTAACCACAATTTCAGTACACAATACAATATTTTTGGCAGACAAAAATAACCAATAGAGATAAAATGAGGTGTTACGTCAATCAACCATGCGTAAAGGACTAGATAAAATAGACCGACACATGGACGTAGCTAACCCATATATTATTAGTTTGTCTGCCATTGTGCAAGGCAGGATATTGTGTGTGGTCCAATGTGAAGTTTATAGATGGGCTTTGTCTCGATAACACAGATAAATGTCTTCGCCGTATAAAGTACAAAGCGACAATATATTTGTCACATTGTCATTCGACAAATTCACTTTGGTAGTTACACATACTATCCAGACGGCATGAGTGAAATGTTTTCTACGCCCTTCTTTCTGTCGTAATAAACTTACATTAAAAAATACACTGAATATCGCATGAGAATTCAAAATAACTAACTAAAACTTTAATTAAAAATCGATTGAAAATCACTATAAAATTCGCAGCCCTATTGCATTCACGATCGGATCGGCGGCGTATTACGAGGCGCGCGCTGTAATAACCACCCATGTGGCGTATAATGGCCGACTTCTTACACTCTTAATTGATTAGCGGCCGCTTCGGCTAATGATAAAGGAAGGTGAAAAGAAATAAAACGTACGCACCCCGATTTGCGAACGAAGCCCACGCCCGCGTGATAGCCACCGGACGCTACATTACACGCATAGTACCTACCCAGCTCCTAGATGACTAAGGAGGAACGGTCATATTCGCACGACGTGTCATATACAATTATTATGAATACCTCTTGACTAACCCAAAATGATGTCATTGTAAATAAGCACCCTAAACCTACTATTATCGTAACAGTCATATCGGGTATTGACATAATAGATAGTTATTTAAATGCCCGGCAGCAAAGGTCACTTTATTGTAATTGCGTATTCATCCGCATAAGCCAACAGATATGAGTTGAGAAGCTCAACATCAATAATTCATAGGATTACTTAGTTGCGTTCGAGATTATTGAGATGTTTTAAGTCGTGATGGGTTCATATACAACTAAAGTAACGACTAAAAATACAAGGGAACTTACGTGAAAAAGGCTTACCTATAATTTTCGGGCCAAGCACCAACTTCTGCGAGTTTGTTTTGCGCGTGGCCGCTGAGTTGCCTAGAAGTCCAATGGTTGTGAGCTGACATGGCGTGCTCTTGTTTCGAGTAATCTCCGTAGCCATATGGATGTGAGACTGGATCACTGGGATTCGCGTAAGTCGAATGCTGGTAGGTGATAGCGCTAGTGTGATTCGTCGCTGGACTAGTCGAGGTTGGACTTGAGCTCGGAGGTGTAGCATCAGCCGATGCTTGTAAGGGAGTTGCAAGTTCCGATGAATGGGATAGAGGGGTTAGATTCCCAGAGGTGAAAGAAGTTGAAGTTGGTGGATGTAAAGAGGATGCTGCGAGCGCAGACTGGCAAACTGAGGGAGCAGATAACGCTGATTGGTGGAGAGAAGGCGCAAGAGCTGAGTTTAATACCGCGCTAGTGCCTAAAGCTGAGGAATATGATTGTTGCCAGGAAGCGCATTGCGCGTTAAAAGTTGATGGGGGCTCGTATTGTTGATGAACAGATGGGAAAGCTGATTGTAAGGACATGGTGTTGAACGCGCTGAGTTGCTGCTGTGAGTTCAGTTGCTTACGAAGGCGAGCTCTTCGGTTGGAAAACCATACCTGAACAAAAATAAAGTTATGATATTTAGTCTTTAGTATCTTTGTATAATTTTATATTAATATAAGTCAACATTAATTTAGTCTACACTTTGAAAAATCATAGAACACTTTGGTTACTGATTCAAGAGGGATATACGATTCTATACTCATTTCAAAGACGCTACCTTAATACTATAATTACATGTTAATTTGATTGTACTTCCCATCGAAACCTATAATTATCTTGGGTAACTAATTTAACAAAAACTTATAAAACAACGGTAGCCGAACATATGGCAGCTCTTACTACTATCGTAATTAATTATAAAGGTAATAATGTTTTTCTAGTGCCACGCTTTTGTAGGGTCGGGAAGTGAGCGCAACCAACAATGGGTTTATTTGATTGCGTTCATCTATCACTGATGCGGACAAATTGTTTTGAAATGACACTGATAGTTACCTGAACTCTTGCTTCAGTGAGCTTCGTTTTCTGAGCAAGTTCTTCCCTAGTGTAGACATCAGGATACTGAGTCCTGGTGAATGCTCGTTCTAAAGCTTCAAGTTGGTCTCCAGAGAAAGTAGTTCTGGAGCGACGCTGTTTCCTCTTCAGTGTGATGCCCGGCTCCGACTCGGTATCTGAGTCTTCGCAAGATGAAGGACCTTTTGAATAAAGGAAATCTTTGTTGGTGCACAGCGAATAACTTTAAATATTGCATCTAAATCTACAGTAGTGTAATCAACTTCGTTTTTCGTAAGTATTGTATTTTTAAATGTCTACATTCACTATGATGACTGTTTAAATTACATGAATTATTGTCACAGTAAGTTTTATTGCGACTTTCTAACTATTTATTTGGTCTTGTTTTACGTCGATGATTATATTCGGACTTCACCGCGGACCACACGCGGTTTCTATTAAATTAAAGGTAACCACATTACATAACGGCTTCACTGCCTTCTGATGAATTCTTCGATGCTTTAATAACATAATTTTATAATCGTTGATAGTGAAATTTAATGAGATTATTGAGAAAATGAGAGCAGTCTTATCTGTAAACACCTAGTATATACTCGTATATTCTACAACATTTTAAGTTTCATTTGTCAATTGTTTCAACAAACTAATCACAAATAAACTAAATGAAACCATACAAATCTTTACTATATTATCATTTTGGACCTGGATGACCGAGCTAGTTTGGTATTTTTTTACGTTTTCTAAAAACGAAACCTAGATATATCGATTTATCGCCCCCGTATACCCACTGTATACTAAATTTCAAAAACCCTTTGGAGCCGTTTGCAAGATTCAGATTACATATATACAAGAATTGTTCGTTTAAAGGTATTGGATTATGTACTTTTAGCTCATTTAACCATGAACTCTGAAATAATTATTATTTGGCCGATATAACCAAGGTAGTATGTATGCAAATATTTCTACGAAAACCCGCGACAAAAAATTACCGTTAGCGGCGTCACAGGATAAGCACGAACTGCAAATTTTCAATACGCGATTTCGAGCTGTAAAGGGGGCCGCTTTTCCAGTGTAGACATTATTTTGCCCGTGCACAACTTAATATGCATAATCTTATCGGTGCGCAGAATCTCGCCAGCAAAACCACGCTCCGTCACTGAACCGGGATATTAGGAGCGCCATTTTATATTGGATAGCTATACGGCACAAGACGTGCAGTACGGACAGATTGTCGTAATGCAAGCCCCGCGGCCAAACGCGATGGGATAATAACACGTTTGGATACTAATTTCATTTTTATAACCTACAATTTCGAAGCCGACACAAGGGGCGCTGCTGTAGCGTGCGCGCGCGCCGCGCCCGCTTCACTTTTACGTGGATTATTAACTTTATACGCCATTTTGTGAAGTTTGCGAACGTTCCGACAGTCTCATTAAAGGAATAAAATTATAATAATAGTATGTTTTGAACTAAATTAAGTGATTATGGTCTTGAATCAGTGTTAAGGACTACGATGACACGGTGAGTTATTTACGCATCATTACAATGAAGATTATGTCAGCAACTCTTTAAAAGATTAAATAATATTCACTAAGGCTTGTAAGTATAGCTAAACGCTTCTTAATACCTATCCACAGTCACTTTGTACAATTAAAATAATAGACTCAGAATAAACCACAGCATAGTCATAATCCTTTATCAAGTGGGTACAACAACAAACTGGAGCAATATAAAGTTGAATGCAAACACACAACGTGATGCTTTTGAAGCGCTTTAGTGCTCCTAGAAACTGAACTGAGCTGATAGAAATGCCTGCGGTGTGTGTACCTAGACTCACATTACTTTTATTTTCCATGTTAAGTCTTAATATAAACGTTTGAATTAATCCGAGGTAAGTATAACTTACCTAGAATACCATCAATGCTGTGATTTCTTCTAGGATCTGATTCGTCTCTTTTGCCTCCTCTTATTAGTCGTGAAATTGAACTGACTGACGGTGCAGTGTTTTTATCACAAATGCCTTCTTTAATTAGTTTATCTCTAATTTCCCAGGAAAATATACCTGGGTTTTGTCTCTTCAGTTCTTCGATCCTGTTCTCCACTTCGGGAGTCGCAACTCTTGGCTTTGATCCTCCAATCACACCGGGACGAATGGAGCCAGTTTCCTGTGACCAAAAATATACTAATCAATCTACCGCCTGTAGTCTTTAAAGTAAAGCAAAACTTAATATTCGATAAATAAACTTAATTTGAACCGTTAATTAGTTTATTATGGGAATGTGTTCATTCTCACCTGGTATCGGTTGAGTATCTTGGAGACGCAGCCATGCGAGACGCGCAGTTGTCTCGAGATGACACAGGGCCGCACGCCTGCCGCGGCCATCTCTACGATCTTCAGCCTAATGTGGTTAGGTAGCGGCCGACCGTTGATGAATACCCCTCCCAACTGATTCATACGACCTTGGCCTGTCAACAAAACAAACATAATGAATTAGCTTTCATATTGAATGATCCGAAAACAAACCCATTCAGATATGTATTAACCTACACGTATAGCAATATAAGAAAACAAGATCTGAATCGAGTTTGTTATTAACCTAAGCTCTCTGAATGTATCTATTCTAGTCTGTGATAATACAATATTGTGAGATAATACACATATCGTTTACGTGCGCATGATTTTCTGAAGTAGATTATACAATTGAATTCTAATAAATATATCAATGGGAAATAAAGTTATTGAAAATGTTTTGTGCTGCCATAGAAAATAGATGGCTGGTCAAAACGGTAGCCATATTAAACTCAAATAATGCATAATGTATGAATGGTAACAATACATTATACAATATTGTTACGGCAAAACGCTTCATGACATCTTGGCTACTGCACGCTCTACAATATACGTACCTACCTCATCGGTAGCCCTCGATCACCTCGTAATTTTACGTTTCATTGCCAGTGTTCTCAAGCAAGAGTATCCAATTTCTTTTACACGAGTGCGGTCATGCAGAAACGATAACACAAACTATTTTTGGACTTTGTTGGGTTAGACTTGTTACATTTTACGAGTACCTATCAACTTCTGAAATAATATAAAAATCCTAGATAAATTGCTACATCATTATCACAGTTTATCCTTGTGTGATATTTCCACATTGATGAAACATTTCTTATTGTAATAATGAAAAGAACGAAATAAAAAAATATTTAATGTTTTAGAATGATAAGAATAGCCAGTTATAATTAGGTTTGGTTTGTTTAATAGTTATTGCGAATAAAATCTCACGGAAAATACCTATTTAATATTACTGGATTGGATTAATGTGTTTATGTGTGCGTAAAGTATCGCTATTATAATCACATCATTGGTGCGGGCCGCGGTTGAGACCACCTAACGTCAAAGGAAGCCGCACAGTCTTCGACTTTTGCAACACCTTTGTGCGTGCATGTCAGTTTCTATTCTGAACCATATGACTTGAAAACAATCAGTAATTATTATAATAATTTCTAATAAATTCTGTTTATATATATCGAAATTATTGGAATTGTGAAATTGTGGCCTAGTAGATAAGGGAAATTAAACGCACGACAAAAAATTAGTTGCTAGTAATTGAACTACCTAATTAAGTAACCAACATTTGTAATTAATTCCTTAACGCAGTATGTTCTCCACAGCAAAACACAACTTCGATAGTAATAAATAATTGGTTTTTAATTAAACCTTCATGCTTAACTTGGCACTTGGCAACAACCGCTATAAACCCCTAATATATTTTAAAAAACAACAGTGGCATGTTCCACTTGTGAAGGCATTTAAAGATTATCAATTTCGAATAATTCCACAAAGGTTCCGCCACATATATAGCCCTAGACCCCTACTGAGAACCACCAATCAATTAGACAACATGTCAACAAGTATGTCCTTTGATAAGACAAGGAACCGAACGTACATCCATCATACGACCTAAAATACACCGTATTACAAATCTCTTAAAGTTTAATTATGATATACATTTAGAAAAATTCCCAATCTAATGATTGAGAAAATAAAATATTGAAACCTAAACCTTCCAATATAAGGCATAAAAGTTAAAATCGTTCACAGACAAATGCTTTTGTGATATCCAGAGTCAGGCCGGTCGTGGTTCTGCAAGCGATACCCACATTTTTTGTAGGAGACCGTAGACGTTGCGGTGCCTCGAAAGCCCATGTTTTTGAGTGTTAATTTTATGTTCCCGAAATATTTATGACGCATAACGTGTCCATAACAACCCCGCTATACAAATGTGGGTGGCTTTGTGGTAATGTATCACTTCATTATAATATAGTTTTCTTTTGGCGAGATAGTTTATAGCCACGTTAAATATAGCTCTATCACTTGTATTTTATGTGTTTTACTGGCAAATGCCCGCGGCTCCGCTCGCGTGTCGGTTGGTTGTCGTTTTTGGTCATATCTCCGATTCTACTTGACCAATTACAATCAAACATCAAACATCAAAATCCGTTCAGTAGTTTTTGCGTCCATTGCGAACAAACAGACAAGAATTCAAAAAAAAAATGTTTGTGTTTAGTATCGTTCATTTTTTAATCTTTAATCATTTAATCTAAGTATTTTTTTTATGTACAGACACAACTCATTTACAATTTTATAATAAAATTTTATAAAAACTGCAAAGTGACTATTAAATATGTCTATGTCTAAATAATAAGAGAGGAATAGATAATTCATGAACTAGTATACTTTTTATGTTGATACCCTACGAATACAAATGTGAAAATTTGTGAGTATGGGTGTATGTATGGATGTTTGTTACCCATTCACGCAAAAACGGCTAAAGGAATCTGGCTGAAATTTGGTACAGGAATAGGTTATAGTGTAAACATTTTATCCCTGGAATAGGTTCCCATGGAAAGCGAGAACGGGAACAGAAATCCACGCGGGTGAAGCCGCGGGCAGAAGCTGGTATACCTATAAACAGTTTAATATAGATTAAGAAGAAAAACATTTTGTTAAATCTTCATACAATATCTATCGCCCAAGCCTTCCAAGCTAACAGGATCAGTCAATATCAGTCAAAGACGCATTGATAGAAATTTTACAATCAAATCACAAAAAAAGGTTTCAAGCCCACAATGCGTAATAGAATTCGCAAACATTGTAACGCTATTAACGCAAAAGGAGGTGAACTTAACAACAAATTCAAACATTCATTGGTAACTAATCGTTCGGAAGTGCATTTGAATCATGCACGAGATGAGCACAACAATGTTAGCTCCTAGGGTGGCATATAAATGTGAAGCACTGAAAATAATGTTGAACCGACAAAAAAATATCAGTCAGTAGGTCGACATTGTGCGGTCGGTAGCCGAATGTATTAATGCCTTGGCTGTCAATATTTTTTACTCACGCGTTTTATTCATAGCAATAGCAAGTCTCCACAGCTCGAAACATAATCACATACTAAAGTTAGATATAGACACCATTGCACCGTTGAAGTATAAAATTTTCTCACAATCACATAATCGTGTTTCGATTCGTTCAACCGTTGCGTTCGTGTTAGACGAAATTGAAACAGAGTCAATCATTTAATGCTAAACGTAAGAGGTAAACCGTGACCGAATAAATGAAGATTCTGAATTCACCATTCGCATTTCTGTGTCAACTTTAATTAACAATCACATTTTCATCAACCTTCGTAGTACTTTTGGGTTATCACTTCCATTGTCGGATAGAGATTGAATTTCTTAACCTTCCATCTTTGCTTTGACGAAACTCATTATCAATTTGTACGACTCGAATTTCTCAATCATTTGAATAGGATAGCGTAAAAAGTGCATTGCACTTTGTTTTTCTTCAATTGGTATACATAAAGTTGGTACATTTTATATTTACAATAAAACACCTTATGTCGTTTGAAACGTTTGATGTCATAGGGAACTAGTGCCGCACTAGTCGCGGGTCCACATGGCAGCTAATAAAATTTATAACAATAGCCGTTAAGATATCCCTGCTTCCTGACTGCCACGCAAAACTGCGCAGTGGTCCTGATTCTTTGTAAGACTACATTATTTTGTAGAAAATTTTTCTTTTTTTTATGTAAAGTACTGATATTTTCATCGTCAGCAAGCTTTTCCTCTTTCTTTAGTTTAGAGTTCAAATGAAAAAGATCTAGTCATGTAAGTTATTAATAAATACATAATTTATAGTACTATTATTCGAATTTATCGAAAAACCTAACGAAATTTCCACAAGTACTTGATAACAACTGTATAGTGATAGTTTATAATGTTTGAAGTCGATATCGTGTTGTGTAAATAAATCGTAAACCCCATTTTCACAATCATAATATGTTTCTGCTAGCAAATCAATTTCACGTAGCGACATTAATGTGCCTATAGTAAAATTTATATGGGGCTTTACGTCACACGCCACACCGCTTTCCTTCCATATGAGTTGTATGCCAACGATAACTGTACGACTCGTGGTTTCTGCAAAACCTGGTCATAGTTCAGAAAATCTAATTAATGTTCCAGGTGTTTTTGCTTTCGCATTGAAAATTATCAAACTCCAACTTATTCTGAATGCACTCTAACCTTTTCATTTTCACTGCCTTGATGTAGTACAATAATGTTAAATCTGCTAAATTTAACACTAAGATTAAACTTATAAAACATGTTTTCTATCGCTGTAGGCACAATAACATTAGAACTGGCACTGTCCCATTGCCTACCACAAGAATTTTTGGCAACTCTTACCACCAAAATATTATTTTTGTACTTTTAGTACAGTTGGATTTTCTACTCTTCTACCCTTTACGGAGATTAGTCGACTAATTGAGCAGTTTAAAGAAGAAAGGTGGACAATTCCATTACATGATAAATTAACTGACAATAAATTAATTACATATTATTGATGTTATTTTGTTGATGTTAACTGAAACACCAGCAGTGTTCCATAAGAAATTATAAATGCCTAAACAAGAATTATGTAAATTTTTAAACAGATGTTTAAAAACATGCAACAAAACCGTTTTGCGTAATTTGTTCTTTCAATGTGTATAATAATACAGTGCCCAATGAATGATACAGTATTTTATTAATAAAACGTAGACATAAAAGCAAATGTACCAGTAACTTAATGACAAAACAGTATGAATACGGGAATTTAAATGAGGTTGAGCATGACCATTTAGTTCTTTTAACAGGAAACTATTTAGATGTTTTAAAATTGAAATTCTGTTTCTAATAAAGTTTGTAACCATGCAACTAACAAACTTTATTACTTATTACTATACTTATAATGATAGAAGTCTTGGATATATTATATCCCTCGGGTTTTGGAGACGAATGTCGCAAAGTAGGCTCGGTGTTCATTGAAGTCTTTAAGTAATTTGTATTGTTCTTTTAATGTATTAGTATAATAATACAGTGTTCAATAAATAAGTGATACGGTGGTTTTATTAGAAAAAAGTAAACACGAAAGCAAACTTCGGATAAAAGCTAGTGCAGAATGAATTGAATTATAGCAATGCGTATGTAGAGCGATAGCTAAAAGGTTATAGAGTGTATAGAGCATACAAAATCTCATTCGATCAACAAGTACAACTTTTTAACAATACGTGCTCCATATTAATAGGTTCGTAATCCGTTTCAATGCGTCGCAACTAAAGTAACAATGTACCATCAATTTACAACAGCATAAGTTTTCTATTCTCGTTAAAAATGTATCTATACGCTAATAAAATAACCTATTACTGTCCGAAATCAAGCAACAAAGAGAGGTGAAATGCCATCTGAATAGGCATTAGAATTGGGCGGCGTTCACAAAGGCTGTGTCATTCCATTAAGCCTTCTTCAAGTCTTCAAACTATTCTGTGTGGCCCGTAGTCGCGTGGCCGTGCCGCGCCGGTCACCACAAAATGTAGCAATCGAATATCAAATCAGTTCTATTATAATTCCATACGAGATAGATACGTATATTCTCGGCTTGGGACATTTTCTCATTTAGTTACAGTCAGCGTCAGTTTGATCTTGGCTTGCAAAGTACTCAAATTGATGTGCACACCCACAGATTC
Source organism: Cybosia mesomella (assembly GCA_946251805.1). Lineage (NCBI taxonomy): Eukaryota > Metazoa > Arthropoda > Insecta > Lepidoptera > Erebidae > Cybosia > Cybosia mesomella. The sequence continues at coordinate 12,867,928 of OX276406.1, forward strand.
AAACGTATATTAGCAACCACAGTGGTCATGTTGTTGTAAGCATTCAAAGTGGTCAAAACAGCTTAGCTTTCAGTTTTCCATAATTATGTTAGCTATCAGTGTTCATATTCATATGTGCGAATACGTCACTCAATAGTATCCAAGGATGCAGAGTACTAAAAAATATCTTCCGTATTATGTAAAACTAATTGTAATACTTGTACTTAAAGTATATTTTTGAGTATCACAATTTAAATCCAATCATTTCTTGTATGACTTATGGACGTATAATTGATATATATTTTATATAATTTTTTAGAAAATACCTAAAAGACAATAGCTGCAATTTTAATCTAACCCGTTACTTTTATCTTCTTATCTTTTATCATAAAAAGAGTATGAATACGGGCATTCAAATGAGACAAAACAATTTAGTTCTTTTAACAGGAAACTATTAAGAGTTTAAAAAATTGAATTACTCTTTCAAATAAAGTTTGTAGCCATGCAACTAATAAACTATATTACTTATTACTATATAAATTATAATAGAAGTAATGGATGTATTTCGGTCGGGTTTTGGGAAAGGATGTCGCAAAGTGGGCCCGGTGTTCATTGAAGTCAGTGGACTGAACAGATTCAAACATTACCTATAATTATTGTAAAATTTAAAGAAATTCTTGAAGAGATTTTTTGCCTATAGCATGTGGTGAGTATCCCCGTCTAAATTACGTAAGGTGGGCTTTTAATTTTTGTAAATATTTTTAGTATCCTCAAATACGAACCAACATTTATGTTTAACCCTAGTTTGTTGGATATGAGTGTGAACAAACTGATGGACAAACTATGAACAATATCCTCTGAATTATAAGACATATCAATTACGTTATGCAAGAAATAAAAATTACTTGCAAAATATTATAGTAGCATAAAATTTGCTTCCTACTTCTGGTACCCCTTTAGTTAGGTAATCTGTGGTATAGTCTTAGAGAAATCGGTTATGAATTGAATATAATTTAAAAATATTCAAATTACTTAAGTATATGTTTGATAATGTATATCTTACAAAGCGGAACTACGGCTATAGGAAACAAAAAGTATTTTTAATAATTTGTTAAAACACGAGGGAGACCATTGAACGTGTTGCCAACTGTTCAAACTAAGGTAACGCCTTTCGGCATGACAGAACCGAATATAATGTACGTACCTACGTAAGTAATGAATGGAACTGAATATTTTATTTCAATATAATAGGCTATGTTTGAGAGTGCCCTGTTTGACCTCATTCCGTATTCATAACGCGTTATGTACTAATTTGACGAATTATTTTCTTTTCTTGCACGAAATGGACTCTTTGACGTCGTTACATGCCGCTGTCGGACAAAGGATTTTGCCCAAGAAACTAATAAATACAGTCAAAGTTGTTTGCCGCGATGAAAATCAAACCTTAAATACTTAGCTGATGGTGTTGTTTACTTCCATCAATCTTTACATGAGTTATACATAATTATTCTAGTGATGATAAAGAAATTCTATGCGTAGGTAATTTAAGCTATAGTGACTAACTTCTTTATTTATGACGGCTTAATATTATAGTAGGTACAAAATAGATTTAATCAATCACTATTAAATCAAATTCAGACATTTGGCGATACATCACAAGAAGAGGTAAATATATATATATATATATAATAACATAATGGAAGATATCATTTCAATAAGTCATCCTACTGAAGGAGTAGATTCCCTAAAAAAATACTGAGGCAGAATCGGTACCTCCTGAGTGTCAGCTCTGAGTCTGCAAGAGTTTATAGATCGGTAACAATAAACGCTTACAGACTAAAAAGAGAAGAAGGTATCAGTATATCTCCTTATAATTCGATGGGTCATGAGCAAATTTGCTAGAATTTAAAGCATTACATAATACCGCATAACATTACAATGAATTCGAAAATCAATTCATATGTACTCACCTAGCAATGTAATATAATGTAATGTAATAAATAAATGTAATGTAATATATAAGCTGATATTGGTAGAGGCACAGTGAACATATAAAGACAGCAATTATTTGCATAATAGGATCAAAAGACGTTGCCGTTGGAACAAAGGGACCGGACTTGTTGAGTAGAGACGTCAAATCCGTAAATCCGATACACTAAAACCAGACGAAGTGTGTTTAAAGAGTTAAAACGGCTAACTGAGTTCTATGTATGGTGCATATTAGGACTAATGGAAGAGGCAGCAAGCGCTCGTGATTTTCGTTGTAGTACCCAGTCGCATATTTCAGAAAAAATAGTCTTAATGATTGATTGAGTGTTGTATTCTGGATGTTATCCCACTTGCACTTAGAATATTTTTACAAACTGAATTCCTTAGGTGATTTACCAAGAATATCTGTCGGGTACCATCTTCGTCCATGACCCATGTTCAGCTTGAACCCATTTATTAAGAAAAGTTCACATCTTGTGAAGTGTCAACAGAGAATATCAGTCGCGTGATTCTCGGTTAATGGCTACTCCCTTCCCGTAAGTCGTTGAAAAAGGTAACTAAGGGAAAGGACTCTTTTCCATCTGACAGTAAACATATATAATCCATGAAATAGTGCCCTATTGACGGTAATAGGTTTGCTTCCTATAATGTGGAACAAAAAAAATATAGGCAAATAAAATAAATACTCTTAACATGTTACAATGCACGATCTTATACTCAACCTAAATATATGTAGTTGACGAAATGTGGGTGTAAATATAATTCTACCTTCAGGGAGAAGGCAGAAGTATATTAACACCTTCCTATACAGGCGAGAGAATGTATACATAATTTCGATAATGTAAGGCCTGGCGTATATAATAATACGTACACGGTAATTTAACTTCTTTACTGTACTTACACTTACATGTATTATATCTAAAAAAATATTAGCTTTGTGAGTGTGACCATTCTACTTAGCCATTTGTACTAGTTTCAATCGGTAACTCACTTGTAATTATATATTATATCAGATACAACCCGTGGCTCCGCCCACATGGAAACTCTTCATCGGGGTAAATAGATGTTGCCGAAATAAAATGTATCCTGTGTTTTTCTTCCGGTTATAGGTTCTCTATGCTAATTTTACTGAGTTATTTTTGATTGTGTAGACATCGTGTAGACATCGTGAAGGTGTATTTCCAGCCATGTCAATAATTTATCTTCTTAGCTAACAATTGTAAGTCTAAACTTAATTTCTAGATAACTAAATAGTATTAAAGAATACGCATTCACATGATTTCAAATGACCTAATGAACCTAGTTGCCCCTGTGATGTTTTTTAAAGACTTTTTGTAACTTGAAATACTAGTATTCCCCTAACCCCTCCAGCTAAGCTAAATTGCTAGTGTTAGGAGTGGGTTCACGTCGGTAGAGTAATGGTCAGGATTCGAACCTGAGATCTCTCGATCAGAAGACTGACCCCTTAACCACTAAGCTACCGACGCTTAATACGATATAGTTATGTGTACTGTTAGAGGCAATGAAATTGAAAAGCAGCAGTTAAAATCGAATTGAATTGGAAAGTAATTACTAAATGCAAAGAATTATTGTGCAAGAGAAAGGTAGTATAGCAGATCTTTGTCGCAAAAGGCGTACATCGCCCCGAGCGGTTTAGATTTTGATCTCATGGGCTTCACTTAATCTAATAATCATTTTAAGAGTTTCAACACCCTGATTTTACGATATACCCATGACTGGAGTTTTGATAATCAGATAGGATTACTGTGAAATCATTTTGAGTCAAATTGAGTTGATTACCACGTTTTTAATGGATATTTCCAAGAAATATCTTTGAAAATTTAGGTATAAGAACTACTAATTTGTTATTGATTTTGAGCAATAAATGAGATAGATCTAGGCTGAAAATAAATCCCAAATAGGGATCAAACCTCTCGCGGTGGTGGTGCGGAGCGCGAGCGCATGGGCCGACGCCGCCTCCTTCTGCGAGCAAGTAATGCTTGAGAAGGAAATGGCGGAGCGCGCCCGGGAGAGATTTAGAACTCTCCCGGCCCGCCGAGCCCGCAACATACTCGCCGCGCGTCGCAGGCGACTCAGGCGCCGGAGGTCGCTTAACGACATCCGTCCTCCATGAGCGCAGGCCTGGGGTTGGCAGATGAGGCCTTTTATAATACCTTAAGTTAATATGTCACGAAAAGAAATGGGGTTATCGGTTTAAAGTAAATAACAAATACTCAGAGTCCATCTTAGCTTTTGCTGACATCTCGCAATACTGACGCGTAGTCCAAAACATTGTCAGGAACTATTGAAGGAAGTCGATGAGTTCTGTTCGTGGACAAATGGACTGAGGACGAAGCCCAGTAAGTGTCACTGTCTGTGTCTGGGTAGACGGTACACCAAATTTACCTCCTACGACCCGGGACTCTTCATTGGGGGTAAACCAGTTTCCATAGTCGCTGAATCGGTGCCATTAAAATTTCTTGGGAGAAAGATAGACTATAAAGGACGCACACCATCCTTAGATGAAGTTGTCGATACGTTTATAAATAACCTAATTATGATAGATCAGCTACCACTGAACAATATCAAAAAAGCTTGGATATATGACAACTACTTAACATCACGTCTGACTTGGCCTTTGCTGGTGTATGAATTCGGTAAAACCTTACTGGCGAAAATAGATGCAACTGTCATAAAATCACTAAAATCGTGACTTGGACTAGCGCACTCTGCTGATTCCTCTGCTCTATTTAGGGATCAAAATAATTTTGGGATGAAACTTAAGAAACCATCGGAGCTCTATAAACACCTTAGAGTTACCAAAGCCCACATCCTAGGTAAATCCCAAGATGACACAGTCAGGGCACTCCCGAAAGATAATAACGCGTCCGAGCTTGAATCTAGACTCCTATTCCATTAACGATTTATGATCGAGCAGTCGAACAGAGTGGGGTTGGTACGAGAGCCAGAAAGGGACCAGGATATACTTAAGTCCTTTCTAAAACAAGACGAAAATGATAAATACGAGAATCGAGTGCACGCGATGAATTTGGAAATCTAAAATGAATGGTTGACAATGGGAGAGTTCTGCATACCGATGGCCTTAAAGTGGCGCACCTTGATCTATGACTGGTTGTCGGCCCTGTTAAAATTCTATCTTAACGCCTTTCAGATGACCCTCCCAGACCAGAGTAATCTGGTAAGGTGGGGGAAGGCCACAGAAAAACAATGTTATACTTGTAGTGAGGCAATAGGGACGGCTAGACACATATTAGTAGGATGTAGGGTGCTTCTCGATAGAGGCCAATACTCACGTCGCCACGATAAGGTGCTTATCATCATACGTGAAGCAATGAGTCTGGCAGTAGCTAGAGCCCAAAAAGGATTGACTACTAACAGACGTCATATCAACTTTGTGTGTTCATCCATAACATCCAGGAACAAACCTTATTCAATCTTAGATACTGCCCCAGATTGGACTCTCCTAATCGACACGTATAAAAAGCACTATAAAATTCCGGAGGATGTTGGGGTTTCGTCATCTAGACCTGACATATGCCTTTATTCTAAGAGGTTAAAACATGTGGTTCTTGTGGAACTTACTGTACCATGGGAAACAAATATACCGAAGGACCACACAATAAAGAAAAATAAATACTATGATCTCACAAAAGAATTAATCAAAAACGGTTACGTGGTTAATTTCTATGCAGTGGAAGTGGGAGCGAGAGGTATACCAGCAAAATCTCTCTATAACCTACTTAAGATCTAGGCCTATCGAGAGCTACAATAAGCTCATTACTAGGACGAACGTATAAGGGGGCACTAGTAGGTTCGTATCAAATTTGGTTAGGCAGGGAGGGGAACTTGGGTAGTGAAGATGAGTGTTGATGTACATCAACAAAAGAGGCCCCTTCTAAACCTACACTTGGGTCGCAAGTCCCAGGCACTGTCCCGAGTTCCCAACTCAGCAACGCGATGTACCCGGCACCCGCACGGAGAATCCATGAATTGCTAAGAATATCGGTCTTGATGATAGGTTTAGGCAGGCCCGGACCAGAAGGATCCGCTTTCTCCTTCTCCTCCTATACATTTGGCTTATGCGGCTTTTACTGGACTGGAGCGACTGCCTCACGAGAAGAAAGCCTACGCTAGAGCCTCATCTGTCAATCAGCAGATATACCAGCTTGCATACCGGTTTGCCTGAGGGTCTTGATGGGGTGGGAACCGGTTGGATTAGGTATCTACTCCCCGCAGCAATGCAAAACAAGGCCTCATATTTTATTTAATCTATAAAAAACATAGATAAATTATTGTTATATACTAATTTTCATTTAATATAATATGACGTTAAATCAAAGGTCCAGCTTTGAATATCCGTTATATCAATTTGTTTATTAATAGATCACCATAAGTAATGGCAAGCAAGCGCCCTGAAGGTTGATCGGGCGGCGAGGCATTTCGCCGGCTGCGAGCGGGGGCGGGGAACGCGTCATATTATGCGGCTAAAAGAGCCTGTCGGTGCCTTTGATCTGCGCGGGCGCGCCGCTGAGATGTGTGCGTGTGCGCAGAGATGTGCATCGCTTGTCGGTCCGTGATATGAATGTGACTAAACCTTGATTATGGTACTGAACTCCACTTAAAGGTCAGAATCCAACGTTTCATATTATACGTACTTAGTATCATTTTTTAACCCTAGCCTGTTAAAGTTTAATTGAGAGAATATTTATTAGGTAGTGTTAGAAAACAAATGATTGTTTTTATGCTGACAACCGATAATATATTTATAGGATAGTGTGATATCTGAAAAATGCACTCAGAGAAAATTACAAGGTGGCTAGGTGGCGTTGCCGCGTTGAGATCAGTATCAGCGATCATCGGGTCCGCCGCATTGCCTGCGGCACAGCAGATCGCGCTCCTCTCAACATCGATATTATGCCAACTAATATCGATGTTAACTTCTATACTTAAACTCTATATACATGCATCATTATGCACAAACTCGTAACTATTATAAAATTTCAATACTTGTAGTATAAGATTTAATCTTAAATGACTCGCGACGATTACATTTATAAAATTTTATATCCAGTAAGTAGCATCAGACACTGTCTTTATTTCTTTGATCAGAAACTATAAGGTTGTATGTAAGTACTTAATGTGCAAAATTGCGCGTTAAGTAAAATTAAAGTGTATTTAATTTCTACAAATTACAAATAATCCTTCATCCTCTTAAAGCATTGAACAAACGTTTGTGATGTTCACGGGCACATCAGATGGACTTATAAGACACTAATCCTGATTTATACTTCAAAAAGTAATATAATTTGAAGTCGAATTAAAAAATCGAAACACTTTTAATCATTTGAAAAAGGCTTCGCGCCATGCCGCCGCGCAGCCACCTTAGCGTGATGACTCATTCTACAAAACCACGTATCTGAACTTTTTAAAAGACCGCATTGAAATCTAATACAACGCAACTAGGAAATTCAATGCAAGCCTTTTTATCTCATAACTAAAAGTATCGCTCTGGAAATTATTTTACGGACACATTATTGCCAAATGTATGAAAATGTTATAACATGCCCCAATAAAATGGACACCAAATATTAAACATTTCTAAATAAGAATTATATATAGGTACCTACACATATAAGATGAAAAAATGTGGCAGCTTATCCGTACGCGATGTCGTCGGCATTCTTTAATGTTATTGCTCTCTCCTCTGAACCCTTTCAAATATGTTTATCTCTCTCTTTTTAATTTGCCTTAGACGAAACAGGTCATAAGTCGAAGTGACATTTTTAACAATGCAGTCGAAATGTTTTCGTATGGTAATGATTTATGTGTAAAACGGTCAGTGCGAGAGCTTTTTGAAGCAGTATTCGTTGTTATTTATACACGGTTAGCCTTTGAAATGATCTTATGGTCCGGCCGGAGGGGAAACAATGGCATATTTAATTTAACACCTTATGAAATATAATACGAGTTATAGTTATGGATATATACACGTACTTTAATTGTAGTTACCAATTCAATTATAGAAAATGAGCTTTAAATAGATAAGGAACTGTTGGCGTTACAAAAAATGTAGGATTGAATAAAGAAGTAGTATCTACGAACGAGTGTCCATGAAACTTAGATACTCACAAAAACTGTCGCCAGTAATAAAACAACGATACAGTGAAACGACAATACGCTAAGAAAACAAAAGTTATTGAGTAATTTTACGACGGGTGATAATTTCTCCCAAATTTTAAAAGGACCATAAATTTAGTTTTTTGGATTATACTCGCGATATACCCGATGTTTGATCAGCTTAAATAATCCGTGTTTATACTAAACCTTAAAAGCTGAATATAAAGAAAGAAAGAAAGAAAAAAGTTTTATTTAGTTATCTGCACAAATCATCGCGCAGACCCAAATAGGGCCCCATCTCAGCATGAATGCTGCGTACATCATCAGTATACGCAGCAGAGACATGCACATAAGCAAATATAATATACGTTTCTAAGATACCTTGATATTTATTGAGGGTAATGATGCATATCTATATTGGCCAAATATTGAAAAGATACCAATAATTATTTATATTTTGTTTATTATTCTTCACCAATTAAGAGCAAGATCATTCGGACAATGACACAAAAATGACAATAGATCAGTCGTGACAGAAATATTGTTTGAAACAGAGACAAATCACTTTCTATAGCTTACGGTCCTTGACCATTCCAGAAAGGAGACTCTAAACAAGGTTCTGTTATAAACGAGAAAAAATGGATACAGTTCCTTCGTTGGTCTTGTACGAAGTTCACGAAGATGAAATATTGTTATATTGGTAGCTATAAAATGCACTTTGTAATTGTTCGTGATTTTATGGTTTTACGATCGTTTTCGAACCCTTAAATCGAAATACGGCTGTCTGGGTTTATGATATAATTTTAAATCTAACTAGTATAGCCAATTTATAATCAGCTACTAAAAATCAGCTAATCATGAACGAAACAACGTGTTTTATTTATTGCTCGGTTTTAAATGTATAATCTGACTTTTGATTGATAGAAGAAAAACGTTATGATTCAAATCGAATGAGTCTTTTATGTCACAACATACGTGGAACAGGTATGTTCTACTCAATATATGTTGTGTCTATTAATTCTACACAATTATATTACACATATTACCTAATAAGTACTTACATATATTATTATCCGCATTTCAAAATGACATTGAATCTATGATAATACCTATTTTGCAATCAAAGGTAAATATGCCTCTAGTATAACAAAAAGATATACTAGAGCATACTAACTTTATTTGCTTGCTCTAAGAATTTACTTTAAAAAAAAGATATTTAATCTAAATGCATACTGAAGACCTTTAAATTAACTGGTATTAGGTACATACTAAATATCATAACAGTAAAGATGTTATTAAAAGTAAAAACCAACCTACCTATACCTACTCACGTAGGTAAAAATCGTATAGTTACCAAATAGGAAGTAATCGCACTGAAATCAAAGGCTTACCTTGAAAAGAGTATCCGGTGAAGTACGGAGTCATGTTAAGTGTTGATACAGCCATGGACGTAGTGAATCAAGAGCTAGATGACTAAGATGATTAGCTCTTACCACCAAAATTAGTCCAAACACATACAAAAGTCCCAAAAGATCACTATTTCAGTCTTTCACTATCACAGCATGGACGCAGACATAGTTACGTAAACAAAACTGCGTGTGTCTAATCCGTGTTACTTTGAAGACAGCTCAGTGCCCACTGACGTGTGATGTAAAGATGTATTTCAACTCTCAAGTGTAATCTTTCACAATCAGCGGACCAACAAAAAATGGTCAAACTGGCCGCCTCCGCAGCCTTCGAAACGGCTTCACCTAATCATTTGTCTCTTTCTATCTACCGACTGTTCTCGTCACCCGAACTGTAGCCGGTATGAAATTGCTTAAAAAATTTAAAGAATTGGTGATCTACAATTACTAAATTTAATAATAGTCAGTTGTGTAGTCTGAAGCTAGAATATCAAGTCTTTATAACAGATTTTGATTCATTTTTGGCCTACAAAGGTGAACCGAGGCAGACCGGTGTGCAAACGAGACAGCACGATGGCTCGGATCCGGTATCTTCAAAGCGAAGAACGCTTACATTTAATAATGTGTGAGTCGCGCCTGAGTCGCCGTTCCGTGACGAAAAACACGAGGCGTGTTGCTACAACGATCTATGCCTACTGCGAACGGGGATTGGTCAAAATTTGTTTAAGGCGGAGTTTGTTAGCACACCAAGAAAATGTTGCTGCAGGTTTGTGTGCGTTAATTGCAATGTCGATCGGTGTTCGTGTAAAGACACATTTTGTTTCAATGTATATGAATTTTTAGTATTTTATAACAATTGCTCGGTCCTGGTGACATTAAGATATGATTGTGAACATACAGTTTATTTATTATTTTGTATTTTATATTATTCAATATTTGTGAATGCTTAGCTGGAATATACAACTTGTCACTTTTAATATTAGTAATAGATACAAACTCTCGAGGACTTTTTCTCGAGGAGGTTTGAAAGAATAACTATCATCAGTATCTGCAAATTGCAGATACACTCTTATCCTATACATTGCAGCAACGAATAATAAGCACTTACCACCAAGGTGCATCTAGGTTAAGGTTAAGGTCCTATGTTGTAGAGGAACAGGGGGGAATTAAAGAAATTGAACCACTTTATTTCAATTATATTTTATGGATAAATGGCATTATTTTAATAGGTATGCCTTATGATTACGTTATGTTTCAAAGTTTATATTTTTATGTTTTATTACATGTATTTGTGGTCTGATCACTATTGCCCCCACGGGTTATCATCACCCCATCCACTGGTTCCTATTACCTCAGCCCTCGGGCAATGGGAGCCAAAGCTACTTTCATTAAAATTACCATTAGGTATGTAAAAAGTTATGTTTAGATTGGTTTCTTGATGACAAGAACTTAAGGCCGATTAGTAGGTTTAGTCCACTCCCGACCCCTCGATCCATGTAGATGTTCAAAATACCAAAAACTAAAAAGTCATGTTATTTTACCACGTATTTCTTAGTTTCACTTCGTGTCTGTGTTTCTGTGTTTCTTTCCCTCTGAAGCCAAAAATTGACACTTAATTTTCGACCACTTCTGATCACCGATCACGTTTTTCTTAGTTTCACTTCGTGTCTGTGTTTCTGTGTTTCTTTCCCTCTGAAGCCAAAAATTGACACTTAATTTTCGACCACTTCTGATCACCCTAAAGCTCAGAAATTTTTTATGTAGGCTAATGCCACCTTACATTTCATATTTAATCATCAGAAATAAATAAAAATAAATAAATAAAAAAAAACTTTTTAAAAACCACGTTTTCCTTCCAAACTAACAAGAAGAAAAGTTCGGAAGGAAAACGTGGTTTTTAAAAAGTTTTTTAATTTTATTTTTTTATACACAATACAAGAAATTCACATTAAAAATAAATAAATAATTGAATTAACCCGCCCCTCACCGTACCCGGTGCAAAGGTGCCCATTACGCTGGCTGCATTGCTCCGTTGGATAGCGATGGCTTACCTTTGCACCAGATACGAGCCGGAGCGGGAGTCACCCGTTTTGTCCCTCAACCTACGCCCAAAAAATATAAATAAATCTTCATTCTGACAGAAGTAATTGAACTTATTCCTTAAGTGGTTACCATTCTGCCCGACTCTCCTAACTTATGCTTTATAACACATCCAAATTATTTAACATTACCTACTATATAATATTGTTATATAACTTGTTGTATCGCCCACTAATAAAACAGAAAAAAAAACTTTGTTTTATAACATGTTTTGTTATTTACGTAGTCTAAAAGTGATAGAGGAGTTCTATGACTTTATGTAACAGTCATAAAAAAATAAAAATTATCTATTTACTTATTTGTAATATTTTATTTACAGCATGACTCTGACATTGCCACTCTTTATTATTATAGTTGTGTAATACTAAAGCCTAATTAAAAAAACGGTAGATAATTATGTCCAAGTTTATTTATAATTAAATAAACGCGTCATTTGGTAGGTAAATACTATTGTCTAAAGTATTTAATGTAAACAAGGCCGTGTTTCGTAAGCACCTTCGTAAACGCTCCTCCACACTGAACAACTTTGCATAACAAAGCCTGCCTTATGAACGCGCATAGATAATTCGTTAAGTCCACTTAGTTATATTCGACGGTTTAATAACCTTCTTTATAATTGATGGAAATTTTATTACTACACTGATTGCTTTAGATCTGTCTACCAACCTTTCTTATTATTTTCAACGTTTTATGCAGAGAGCCACATCAATTTGGCCCGCTGCACATAAGAGGAATATCAGTTTTTCACAATTTTATTGTCATACAGTGGAACAATATGAGTTATAAATATAAATGGTGGTAACAGCTTTTTATACAAATGAATACTTCAAAATTTAGTCATTAGACCAAATTCTCTAAATTAATACCTTCTTCGTACATTAAGAGTTTGTGGCCCGAACTTGTTTTGGATTGCTAACCCCATTGCAACACTACCTATCTAGCGGGTTCAATTGTAAATCTAAACCGTCCAGGGTCCTACTCGAAACCATACATGAAATTTCAGTAACGTTACTATTCAATACTTCTTACGCTTCCTGCTTTCAGAACATTATACCTTACAGTTGATATGAGAAGTTCGTCACTTATACCCTCTTAGAGCTCAAACTCTGAAAATCGCCGATCACTTCTTCGTTCACATGTTCAGCCCTCTTAAACCTTAGGTGTGAAACTTCCAAAATCCTTGGTAAGTGAATGCTTATAACTTCTTTTTATTTGCCGTTCCATGACAAAAAGCGTGAAAAAGCATCTTGGCGTGAGAAAGCAAATATCGAGCCGTCAAACTGAGGACCACTATTTTAGTAGTGCTTACTGCTGGTATCCTTAATGGTGGTCTTCTTCTAATAGACTTCAGCTGTAGGTTTGGATTAAAATGTGCAATATAAATATATCTACTTATAACTCTGCTTTACTTAGTAAAGAAACGGATTTCTTTCACTTCTGTTCCAAGACATATTATATTTCCCAGGGGCTCTCCAAGTACCAATATTTTATGCTGTAGTTTCTGGACGAAGCTAGATATCTACTAATTGTATTTTACTCTTAGTGGGTTCTAAAGACTAAAATTGTAATAGAGGAGACTAACCAATATTGTACCCGTGCTTAAATTGGACCACTTCTGTGAAGAACAGAAGTGGTCCGATTTAAGCGTCGCGTCGTAGGTCCAATATTGGTTACCCTTCCCTAAAAAATTGTAGTCTAAAAACTTTTTGATAAAATAATAGAAGTTAATCGTTACTAGCTTATTTAATTAAAATTTAAGAACAAAAATAATAAATAAATTTACACTGAAATACTATCGTCGTAAAGAGATATTTAAGGCTTGGAAGCAAATAAAATCTTTAACAAATGTACACAGGCCCTTAATAAATGAGACAGGAAACAATGCAATATCGAAACGAACAGAAATCGTCGATTCATTAACACCAGCCTTGAGTCGAGTTACAAACTTTTTAATTAAAAATCAACCAACGCTTCATCGCTCTTGCGGTTTACAAAACCCTTAATTTGTAGTGGTCTATTTACACATTGATAGCTTTAATAAATACACCAAAATAATATATCTCGACGAATCGCTGAATAAAAATATTCTAACGGCTGTTACATAAAAACTAAACTCAATATTTAATACCTAAGTGTAATAACGAAAATTTTATAAAGTAAGTAGGTGTCAGGATTTCTACTAATTTCTTATTATGTACCTTCTAAAATGAATAAATTAAATTGTTGTCTATAGCTGAAAGCCATTTAGTTTGTTCAAGTTTTGCAAAGATTTTGAAATATTGCCATATCACGTCAACTTGTCTTAGCAGATGCTTAACGTTCTAATTAGTAATACTTAATGACACTTTACCCTCTCGTGTCATAATAAGTATTTACTTATTATGTTACTTATTATTAATATAGCTAGTCAAAATAACCCTAAATTGAAAACACAAAATTACCAACTAATATCAATGATTGCAATGCACTAAACTTGGCTTTCTATATTTTTACTATCAGTACTTTTCTGTTCTAATAAAGCTAACAAAAAAGCGGCCAAGTGCGAGTCGGACTCGCCCATTTAGGGTTCCGTAGCAGCAAGTAACATAATATTGTTCTTTTTTAATTTTTATATTTGAGTTGATTGAATCAAAGGTAAATTGCGGTTTACGATGTATGACTTATTACAAAAAAACTGCTTATTTGATCTCGTTCAAAACAATTTTCGTTGGAACTTTACATGGTAATGTATATCATATATTTTTTTTAGTTTTATCATTCTCTTATTTTAGAAGTTACAGGGGAGGGGGGGACTCATATTTTACCACTTTGAAAATGTCTCTCGCGCAAACTATTCAGTTTAGAAAAAAATGATATTAGAAACCTCAACATCATTTTTGAAGACCTATCCATAAATACCACACACGTATGGGTTTGAAGAAAAAAAAATTTGATTTTCAGTTCTAAGTATGGGGACCCCCAAAATTTATTGTTTTTTTTTTATTTTTGTGTGAAAATCTTAATGCGGTTCACAGAATACATCTACTTACCAAGTTCCAACAGCATAGTTCTTATAGTTTCGGAAAAAAGTGGCTGTGACATACGGACGGACAGACAGACAGACATGACGAATCTATAAGAGTTCCGTTTTTTGCCATTCGGCAACGGAACCCTAAAAAGGGTATTTGACAACTGACAATTCATGGGTTTCAATGGTAACTTAGTGGTTAAGGCAGACTTGCGATTTATTCGATCGTGGAGTTGTAAGTGTGACCTCAGATAATACCAGCGTCCCTAAAGAATGGTAACGGCTTACAATCAAGAAGGTTATATTCTTATTTGCCACTTTAGTAGTGACAAAATTATGCTGACATTTAACAGTGTGGACGTGGTAAACTAATAACTCACGTCCGCAATTAAACCAACAGTTGTCACTTCACGTGCTATTAAGAATCTTCATACGGGGGACGAGTCGCATTTGCTCGTACAAAAAAGGCGTGAAATGTGCGCTGAAATCGTTGCGCTTACGCTTCAGGGCCCATTGCGCACCAAAGATGCCGCTGAAACTTTGCACTGATGGGCCGCACACGACGCCAGACCGTTTACGTTATAGTCTTTATTGAAGGAATCTTTGTTGTCATGAGATTCGTTTCTCTCGTTTACCAGTAATAGCTTGACACCAAAGTAATTATTAAGGAAGTTGAGTATGTGCCCAAAAATGTTTACTGCATCTACCTATATTATCAATGTCACCCAAGCTATGGTTTAAGTTAGTCCATCTTCATCCACAGATGTAAGTATTATGTTTATGTTTGGGGTGTGTGTTGGGTAACCTCCTCGAGTGTCGCTCCGATTCCGATCCCGCTGCAGTCCGGGGGGAACGGAATCGGAGCGGCCGGTACACCCTGGGCGGCGGTCAATGGCTTCCCCTTCACCCCTTTATAGGGTTGGCATTGATCGTCGGCCAATACCCAACGTGGCGGGAACACATCGCTCTCCGTACTCCTCTGCTTTCAGAGGAGACAGGATGAGCGATGCTGTTAGTGGTGAGATGGCCCAGGGTCAGCCGGGGTGCGAGGGATATGCTCTATGGGTAACCTTACACCCCGGCGTCTGAAGACCCGAGACGGCGTGCGGTTTTAGTCGGTGCAAGCCCGACATAACCGCCCCCGCTGGCCGGCGGGGGGGTATCCGAAGGGATTTCCGCACGATAAAAAAAAAAAAAAAGGTATTATTTATTCTAGTAGACTTATTTTGGTGAATAAAAAGCGGCCAAGTGCGAGTCGGACTCGCCCAGTAAGAGTTCCGTAGTAGCAAGTAACATAATAATGACTTCTTTTTTAATTTTTATATTTGAGTTGATTGAATGAAATGTAAATTGCGGTTTACGATTTATGACGTATTAAAAAAAACTACTTACTAGATCTCGTTCAAACCAATTTTCGTTGGAAGTTTACATGGTAATGTACATCATATATTATTTTTAGTTTTATCATTCTCTTATTTTAGGTTACAGGGGGGGGGACACATTTTACCAATTTGGAAGTGTTTCTCGCGCAAACTATTCAGTTTAGAGAAAAATGATATTAGAAACCTCAATATCATTTTTGAAGACCTATCCATAGATATTACACACGTATGGGTTTGATGAAAAAAAAATGATTGAGTTTCAGTTCGAAGTATGGGGAGGGGAACCCCCAAATTTTTATTTCTATTTTTGTGTGAAAATCTTAATGCGGTTCACAGAATATATCTACTTACCAAGTTTCAACAGCATAGTTCTTATTGTTTCGGAAAAAAGTGGCTGTGACATACGGACGGACAGACAGACCGACATGACATATCTATAAGGGTTCCGTTTTTTGCCATTTAGCAACGGAACCCTAAAAACCAATATTGGTAAGTATCCTATACATAAACATAAATCAACAAAACGAACGTTACTAGTGTTGGGTACTTGTTAAAACTTGAGTTTTACAAATGATGGACTTCTAGAAAGCCACAGACTTTTTTATTTCTGCTGTAAACGTGGAGATAGAGTTATAGTATAAACTTCCGAAGTTTTAGAAAAGGAGCAGGTCAGGAGTACCCTAAACCGACGAGCTTGCATGAAGAATATAATGAGAGTGCATGAAGCGAGAGAAGTATGTAAGGATCGTGGCAAATGGAGATCCGTGATCTCTGCCTACCCCTATGGGAAACATGCGTGATTTTATGTATGTATGTATGTAAGTTTTACATAGCTGCATAAGCGTGACTCTACTTATCTTGCGAACCGCCCTGAGCTAAGGTAACTACTTAAAATAACATAACATAACATAAACTCAAAAGTTATTCAGAGGAGTACAATGAAGCAAAATGATTCATGCTGCAGACTGTAGGATAAATAAAAATAACCACCCGGGCATTGATGAATACTAAAATAATACATTTATTGCTATTACATCACAAATACCTTCTAAATGAGCTTTGTTGTTATATATTTCGAACTTACTCTATTTGCTTCTAATTAAATATGTTGCCGAATCCAAGACTATTCAACTTTCTCTGGAACTGGCCAAGTGTCAGTCTACTCGATGATTTCATTTGTCAATGCTATGTTTACAACCCAGGGGTTGGAAACATAGAAACCGTAATAATAAGACAGGCTCTCTTATTATTAAGAGTTATATGATTGGAACCTACAAATAGTATAGTAAATTACCGAATAATGACACTGTAGTGACATATTGGGTATATTTCGCGAAAACTGTTCAAACAAAGCGAACTGCTTTGTTTGAACAGTCTTTAGAATAGAAATACTATTTTATTTATAATAGACTCTCATTTAACTACCTCAGTGCATGTTAATTGACGATAGTAAAAACATATAGGTATTAATGATCGTGATCGATCATAGATATGTGGTTGCTTACAATATATCTATTCCTAACGACATCTGGTTTAGGACGATAATAATATTTTTTATTGACATTACATTCATTATAATGGATTTTATCGTGATTCATTTTGTGATATTTTTGTATCTACATATGCTATTTCCCGACGACGACGTTTCGGTTAATTTACAGCAGACATAGTCACAAATTAAAACATCGAACGACCAGATTTCTAAGCAAGCGTTTTTCATCTTCGACCACATTGTTCCAGCAGGTGAGATGATTTTCTCATGATTATATATTTATTTATTATATATGATGATATACATCCATTTAATATGCATGTCTAGTTCAAATGTCAATCTTTTAAATCGTTAGAACAATAATAATAATTCTTAGAATGCTTTTTTCTTATTCAAACTAGAAACAAAATTGCCCATACAAGGTCCTTAATTACTGAGAATAACTCTGTCATGTATCTCATCTAAATTTTTAAACATTCTAAACATTCTAAACATGATTTGTAGCCGTTTCCGAGATTCAGAGTCTATATATATATACAAGAATTGCTTGCAATGTTTACCTTAATTGGGTATTCTTTTATAGGACACTGATGATGATCAAAAGATGGCCATGATGATTAGACAAATGGCTTGTACTAAAACCAAAGATCATAAAGCACTAATTACTAATTGGTGTGACCAATCCCTCTCAGCTTATCTAAGAGAAACACACGTGCAGATATTATTTGGTTCGGTATTGTTTAGATTCGGCTCATGTGTTTGATTCGCACTGAGTCATAGTGTAAAAATAAAACATTGGCGTTTTTGTTGACATTTATAATGAGAGGCGGGCCTGTGGTTGCCAACATGATAATTTATCACACAGATGCACCGACACGCGACAATCTGCAAATTACTTCACAAAAAAAGACCTGAAAAAAGCCGGATATATTTGCCATAGTTTTGTTTTCTTAAACAACTCGTGCACTACTTAGGAATCCTTTGGTTGTATATGGGCAAATATGTCATATATGAAGCACGAAGGCATATCTACATCGCACAAAGAACAGCGGACTCCTCGCTCGATTTGAACCTGTTGTCAGAAATAGTATTTCTACTTAACAGAAATCAACTTTGACGGCGAAGAAATAACTTTTTTTATCCTTTACAGCCTGTAAACCAATTTTATAGCGTTAAGGTTTTGATAGAGATAAGTTGTAATCATTTTCAACTACTATAACACGCCACCATCAGCCTTCATCAGCTTATTCGCAACCTTCGTACAAAAAACTAAATAGATGATGAAAAATTTTGTAACGGTCTCCTATGCTTGGAAAAAGATAATGCTATAAATGACTGAGCAAATGTATTCCGACAAAAAAGGTCTCACAAAACAGGTTGTAATAATGCTTTTTATATTTTGCACTATGAAAAAGAAAATACTATATCTTTATTTTTTAATAATAACGTATATATAGATTTCGATGGGAAAAAGACAATATCCCGGATGGGACTTAAACTCGCTACCAGCCCACTGACAACTGACCAACTGAGAAACCTGGGGGCTAACAATGACCGCTTAATAGGAATTCAATTGCAGACCTAAACTGAATAATTTCGTACTCATACCATGACGTCGTATTAAGTCGTTCAGTTTCATGTTCCAAATGTCAACAAAAGAATCAAACGCGAACGCGTTTCTGTTTAAGCATGTCATTCATAGTGCGGATCATAGTAATTCGGTTGACAAAATTGTATTGAATTGCTCCGAAACAGAACTGTTTATACTTAATCATGGTAAGGTCCCTGAATACGTTCTGGATATTAATTTGTAAAAATCTTTTAAGTAAGTTTATTATATAGCGATATAGTGAAATTAAATTACAGAGTGAGTCACTCCTCTAATGATGTCTAAAAAATAGTACAAAATGATTGTAACGCATTTATAACTTGGAATCAAATGTCGTAATATAGGCCACATGTCACAGCAGGTTCGAGTCCCGTCCGGTAATTAGGGCCATTCGATATGCCCTCCGCTGTTCCGGGGATATAATTCAGAGACTTACACATATATTTCATATTAGTGTCTACTAGTAGTTACAATGTTGTTGTTAGTGCAGTAATTTATTTTATAAATTACAGATTTAGTTGGCTTTTCCTTTGTTACATAAGTTTGTAACAGTTTTTTTTAGGGTAATGAACAGGTTCCTCATCGCGTATTTAAATACTAATGAACAATACCTAAGTGCCATTTTCAGACATTTTTATTGGCTGAAGTACTAAGTGTATCTGGCACGTGGTGAATCTATGCCTAAAAGGTACAGAAGGATTAAGTAACAAGGAATTAACAATCTATCTAACAATCTTCATAAATCTTTGTAGACTAAAACAACCACAAAATAGCAAGAATGCAATACAATATCTACAATCTTCTGCAAGTAGAGGTATATACCTACATCCGCACCTGGCTATGATTTGAAATTCTACCACTGACCTCTTAGATATAAGACTAAAGTAAAATTGAATCCCTATCAACGAATCAACAAATTATGAATACAATAAAAAATTGTTAGCAATCACAAACAAAACTCGTTCCGAAATGTTATATTAAAATATACGTAAGTAAATAAACGTAGATTGGAACTTATTAACATTGTAACGAACGAACGACATAAATGTGTAAAAGATCAAAATCTACGACATAGTAAATGTAGTGTGACGTCAACCGCGGACCCACCGTGTGAAATGGGCCCGCCCCACGTGAAAAACAAACACTCGTAAAAATATGTCCAAATGACATGTAAAATTTTTCTATGTCACCATGAGATATTGTAATGGCCCGTTACGAAAAACAGTAATAGTGTCTCATGCAACAGGGGCATTAGACCGCCCTTGAAGACATGTGCCGACGGATTAAAGTCCATTATAGGAAGGAAAAGCCAATTCACTCAGGGTGAATTGAATAAGCTAATGGGCAGCACACAGATACAAGCCTATAGAAGCGACATAAATGTTAATTTCAAGCTTACGTGTAAACTCCCTCATACTCCAACGCCTCTAGGTAATTGAATAATTGTCTAATGTCAATAAAAAATTACTAAAACCAATTTGCGATTTTCTAAAACACTTCATAATACAAAAACTGTGTTTTACGATCTAGTCACGTCGTTTTGTTATGCCAAACTGGTTATATCCTTAAACAGAAAGATATATTGCAAATTAAAGGCTTCCTCAATTTCAAAGCATCAATTGTTTCTCAAAGCTTTTTTGTATCATAAAATAAAATTGTGGTTTTATGTAAAACAAACTTGTCTATAATCAAGTATGAACATTGCTAAATTTATTTTTAAATACTAGGTAACGCCTAAGATTTCACTCGATTGGTTTATTAATTAAGGGAATCCTATTTTGATCGCTAGCTTCCAGGGAACCAATTATCTCGCAGTAGGGCCTATATCAGTATTTTTGAGATGTAATAAATATGGCTATATTATATAAGCGGCGATAGCCCAGTGGCGTACGTAACGGACTGCTGAGACGAGGTCTCGAGTTTGATCCCCAGTCGCCCCGGGCACACACCTCTGACTTTTCGTAATTATGTGTGCATTAATAAATGTTAATTACGCTCGCTTAATAATGTGCCCAGTTGATGGCAATAGGCTCGCCCCCTATTACATTGGGATCTTAACATAACTGGCGAATCGCGGGTGTGTAATACACATCTCTGCCTACCCCTTCGGGGATACAGGCGTGAAGTTTATGTTTATGTTATTATATTTAGCCCTCTAAAGGAGAGATTATTGCATTTGACTCTGGCTCGGTTTTTTCCTTAATCTATACAATGTAATCAATTGCCTCATCCAGTTGAACCTTTAATAATGCGTCCACATCATCCGCGTCGCCGTCGTTGATGTTCCATATTTAACACATTTGACTTGTTTTCACAAACACAAGCGAGGTCTCTTCTAGCGGAGGCGTGCGCCCCGGCGGTGTGATCACACATTTCTAAACATATTTTTTATTCGTCGGCATCCTTACAAGTTGAATCTGGCTAATGACTAAAATTAACATTCTCATATTTTAATAATTTTCTGTAAATCTGACATTTAACTAAGAAAGGTCGCACGGAAGAACAATTAAACATGTTTTGACATCGATAAATTGTACACTTAATTTACGTAGTTTTATTATGTTAAATAAATTGGATGTAAACATAGAGCCATATCAAATGTATTTTATTGAATAACGATTAATGATTAAAGGGTAGATAGGTATGTATAAATGCATTTATTATTTTCGAGTAGTAAATTCACTACGGCGAGCGTTAACTTTTAACTGGTATCGAGGTCAAAATTGACCCCAAGGGTTCATATTTTTAATCACAACTTTGCAGTCTAAGTACCTACAGCCTTGCGCAGCTATACGTTGTGCGGCGGATGACAGACACTCGTCACTTAACTGCTACTGGAAATAGAGGTATTTACATTGTTGGGGTCAAAATTTACCCCAATAGTGAAAGTGTATATTTTATTGAATGAGTTATTTTGTATAATATTACTATTTTCTTGGCACAAAGTCATCGCGATGGCCGATTTTACGTGACGTCGAAATCTCACAGCTTCTGGAAGACGAAGACCAAGAATGCATCATTATCAGCGATTGTGAGAAAGCAGATATACTTAGCTGTTCTGAAGATAGTATTATAATCAGAGATACTGATTCTTCGAGTTCAAGCAGTGAAGGAGAAGAAGAAGGCTTCTGACATTTATAGAGGCAAAAAGTACGTACTACTATATCGGTCACTTGTACTAAATTTTAGATCTGATGATGATTCTTTAATTTTTTTGTGAGCATTGTTTTAGGTCGCCATTTTTTAGTAACATATAATCTCAAAAGAAGTTTCTGATTTTTGTTATACAGATTAAAAACGAAAACGAGTTGAAGATGTTTTCTTGATTTGTCACGGTTTTTATATAAATAGTAACACCCTAAGTAGAATCTCAGAAAATAGGAGAATTTATCTATTTTTTAATTAAAACATGTGATTCCTTGTTAACTAAGCTAAAATTTTAATAAATGCATACTTTATAAACGCCTTTTTCCTAAATAAATAGAAAATTAAAAATATTAATTTCTAATCTGGGGTTACTTTTAACGCCCCATGCCACTTACGTTGCCCTTTCTAGCAACACCAGCTAAGGGTTAAGAAACCGGCATCATACATACACGTGTAGGCGAGACGTTCTACATTAGAATAGTCTAGCTTTCTAACTCTTTTTAAATAGGGTCAAGTAAGTACATACTACTTTGTAACAGGCGACTCTTAATGGCTGTAATACAGCAAGTCCAGACGATTTGCATGCGAGCCGGTGAAAGTGGTCCCCAGCTTTCAAGTGGCTCCACGAAGAAGAACAATAGAAACTGGTTGTTTGTAGAGAGCCCACCATAAGTGCGCACCTACATACTAATGCGCCTATGTACAGTTAAGTTCATTGTAGTTGCTGATTCGATATCTTTCGAAATGTTCGAAACTGCGTTAATTCTATCCAACGTAGAAATTGTTTCTTTTACCATCATAACGGTTAACCATTCGCTAACTGGCCGAAAATTCAGCCCTATACAACGAAACAATTTCTAACAATTATATTAACAAAATATAAAAGGTTTCATTGAGGGAATTCCGATTAAAACGTTCTATTTCGAAAAATAGTTAACTAACAGAACCAAAGTGAAGTAAGAACTTCTCACTATTGTTGGGTACAACAAGTGATTTGGGATCTCAGCTCGTTTGAATACGCAGTTAATCCCAAGACGCCACTCGATTTTGTTTTGACACACTTCAACATGTCACGAGAAATCCTGCCACTGTGTACCTAACGCCTGATACATCATTCTGACAAAAACCAAATCGAGATACTCATTCAACTCGTTTTTTGATACCCCAGTGTGAATGAAACCCAATAATAATTAAACATGACCAGCACTTTTGGAGTTGCGGGAAATTCAAGAAATAATCCTTAAGGTTTTGATTAGAATTCGGTAACAAATGTTGCTTAAAGTAATTTTTTTTTGGTTTTGGTTTATATTTCAAATTTCATAAACAATGATGAAATCAGATCCAAACTCGCTTTAAAATTTCTCGTGATCTTTTATTAGACAGGTCATTCGACCTACAGGATGCCATAGCTAACTAGCTTATATGTATCGATAAAGCCATGCTTTTTTGAGCACAGTAGGTACGATGTCTTCTCACTTAATGTCAACGATAAGTAAATTATTTGGTAATCGTAAGGTTTGTAATACTATGGGAGGTCTTTCCCCCCTTCGTTTGGAACGCTTCTCCTCCTATATTCATCCCCTTATTTTGAGTATGAACGTGTGAGCGAGACGTCTGTGTAGCAAGCATACGACTACGTTAACCACTTACCATCAGGTAGGCCATCCGCATGTTTGCCACCTTAATCATGAACTTATGTAAGATACAACTTAAAGTAAAGTTATTCAACAAATACTCGCATAGACCTAAGCGAATTTTGGCCAGGAAAATTGTATTCAGACATCAATATTTATAAGCACCTATTTAACAATTAAAAATATTTTAAGGTATGAACATTACATCATGCAGGTTTACAGCTGGCTATAGAAAATGCAGAGATACCCCAAAAAATGTAACGTGAAACGAATCGCGTGCAACGTCCACAGGACAGTCGCATGCGTTCTGAACGCGGAACGCACAATACCGCAATACAATAGTCGATAATTTGCATGACGGTTTTTTATCGACACTATTGTCGACATTCTGCTAGCAGCTGCAGCTTCAACACGAGGTGTGGATATAGTCGCTGACCCTTATTATGAAACTGAAATCTCTGTCACTAAAATAAAACATAATGGTGTGTGATATTGTCGGAAGTTTACGCGAATGTCACACATTGAAATAAAACTATATATTAAATAAATCCGTTAAAAATAGTGTTATTTCAATGTGATCTTATTTTATATATATATAAAATAAGATCCAATAAATCGCGATAGAATCCGTTAAAAATAGGTTTATTTCAATAATGGTGTGTGTTAATATATACTGTATTATATTAAGATCAGTTCTATTCATACTCATATTAGTAGACAAGGTTTAGCCATAATCCACCTCGCTATCCCAATACAGACTAGCAGACTTCGCAAAAATTGGAATGTACCCGATATTCCGCCTGGTATTTCCTGTACAATTATAGTGAGCAATAATGAAAATTTAGTTAATATACTAATATACATCTATACATACTCGTATAGCAAAATCGTAACGAAGTAATAACTGTACATTGTTTTTTTTTTTTTTTTTTTTTAAATAAATGCTATGTGATCTAAAACGATACCGTGCCGAAAAATATTGTTCAAAATTTTTGTTTGTTTGTCTGCAAGTTATTATCGATGTCCGAGCATCACTTGAAAACCGCTGAACAGATTGAGCTGAAATTTTGCATGAACATTCTTCTAGAGTATGGTCATAAACTTCGTTATATATCATCACGTTATTATAAGTGTGATAGGAGAGCACAGCAAAGCAAAATCGTCCAAATCTATTATTGATCATTACGCTTTTATTACAAAGCATATCATCGCGAAAATTGCGGTTCAGGAGAGCTCGGACATAGTCAACGTTTGGACTATAAATCATCACGCTATAGCTGAAAGACGATGAGCAGTAATATATGAAATCTCAAAACTACAGAGTAAGGTACTTGTGTAAAAACTATTTTTTGAAATTTGATAAGAGACTCATTAACCTTTGGAATTAATATCATCACGCACATAATCGAGTAGACTTAATTTCGATGTGACGTATAAACATATATTTCTTCATAATTAATAATTGAAAATGTAACGATGAAATAACCTAATTGCCAAGTGGCGTACGTAACGGACTGCCGAGACGAGGTCTCGAGTTCGATCCCCAGTCGCCCCGGGCACACACCTCTAACTTTTCGTAGCTATGTGTGTATGAAAATGTTAATTATCGCTCGCTTAGTAATGTGCCCGGTGGATGGCAAAAATAGGCTCGCCCCCTATTACATTGGGACCTAAACATAACTGGCGAATCGTGGGTGTGTAATATACTTCTGCCTACCCCTTCGAGGATACAGGCGTGAAGTTATGTGAAATAACCTAATAGATACCATGTTGGGTTTGAGAATGCATAAGTAGATATACCTTAGTCTATCTCAGGAACCGCTACTTAAATAATAAATTACAATATTTGCAATAATGAATTTTGCTTCACTGATTTCCGATATATGTATAAGAGACTAATACAGACCCTTACGTAAGAAAATATATCTTAAACGGATACAATACTTCTCTTCTTACTCGATACATACAATCGTCATTAACAAACTGAACGGCTATAAAGCATATACATAAATTTACACCCTTTTTATGCTCGCCCTTTGACGTAGTAACACATACGTGACTGTTCCTGGTGATTTACTATTATTACCAGTAAATAAAAAGTGGTAGGGGACCAAAGAGGTGGAGCGAAATGCTATTGTAATACACACCATGTGTAGGGTCCGAAAGATAATACACCCGCCGCCATCGGCTTTGTAATTGATTCACTTATGTCACACGCATCGAGCCTTCCAACATTTGCAACTAAAATATAGTCAGAATCAGTCAGACCCTTCGTGCAATATTCAAACATAGTCAGTGTTTAAAGTGTCCCATAAAAGTTTCAGTATTCAAATAAATAGCATCGTTAAAGTTTGTGTATATTTTAGTCACGTACGAGGAGACTTATATTATAGAAGTATATCCATATAGTGATGGTGATACAAAGTGATTTCTTCAAGATAACTTTCAGACTGTGCAAGAAGACCATTGATAACTAAATGAACACTGTATTGTAATTAAAAACATCAAAATGGATTACACAACAGGAACTACGTCGTCGATGAACAATATGAGACCAATTTTCGGCGCGTACGCCTTTCAAGGTGAGCGTCGAATTATTATTGTCCGTAGACACGAAAGGATCCAGAAAGATGAGAAAAAAGGCCCGATATGGTTAATTACGATGTTCCCAGGTACCAATAAAACAAGCAATAATACGTCGGAATCAAAGACCCGAAATCAATATCGACTATTGCCTAAACAATAAAAAATTGGGCACAGCACATTACATTTATTTTCCATGAACGGTTCCGTAAAGAATTGTTATAACATTCCTATCGCAGACTCATGAGATTCTGTTAATTGATGTCTCTGTCATTGTTACTATGCCGAGTGTTGACTTTGTGATTATCTTACACGACGTCGGCATTATAAGCTGGCAATTCAAAAGCTATAAACTTGAAACTTGAATGATAGCCGTCAATCGCTTTGAAAAATTAATAGTAATATTTTTCTGGAGATGATCATATTATTACAATCTCGCTTAACCCTAATAAAATCTGAACGATGACGCAGACAGTCATATTTCTATTACCTACCTATTAACGCGGAACTCTAAAAAACGAAGATACCTTTCAAAGTGCCGCTTATTAACCTCTCATCGACTCCGACCGTAAAATGTAAACTCGATAAAGCCACCAATTAAAACTAAATATGAGAATCTCAACAATCAAAGCTCAAGCCGCTACATCTGACACCGAAAAACATTTCTCCAAAAAATAAATCGCGTTTTTTGTAACGAACGCAAGGTCGCAAACGCAGCATGATTTTCGCCTTTCAACAAACGCGATTACGTGCAGGCCGGACCGATCACATGCCATCGTAAAATCGATCACATACGAATTCTGAACCCTAAATAGAACAGTTAGTGAGAGAAACATATTTTCGATCAACTACACATCGTGGTCAAGACAAGGTACGTGGTGATAATAACAATGCTTTATGAAAAGGTTTAGCCAACTAATTTGTTTTTTCTCGGCTACTGTCGATCTCGGTAGCGATGCAACCTTTTTTTGTTGAAGGAGATCAATCAGTCAAAATAACAGTGTGATACCGCCTTTGATGCGATCCGGCCGGCCTGTTTTAATCTCTACTGATACATGATTAGATCACCGATGATACAGCAAAGCCGAATAACTGATCTGAAATTGGACGAATCTAATGCTTTACTTATAGATTACTGATGAAATCAACCTTATCTGTTAGTATAACGATATATAGTGTAAAGTAGATGATTAAAAATTAAGATTGAAATTTACATCGTATTGTAACTTAAAAAAATATTTTAAAAAGTTATTGAAAACAACGTTCGGAATACGCCCAAAGACGGAAAATTAACGAAAACCTACCCCGTAGTTCATTAAAGGCTAAATATTATTATTGTAAACTAACACATAAACCAAACAATTTACCTCAAGTTCATCAGCGTGTCTATATACCATAATCAAGGCAGTAGTCAACCACAACAATAGCCTTGAGATTTTTTTCAAATCGAAACGCAATATAAAAGTCCTATTAAAAACAAATGATGTCAATGACATCCTAATGACCGTCCATCATTTCACAACACCGTCAAAACTGTCTCAGCGAGCAAGCATGCATATTACATGCGTCAGTCCGTAATACCTTTTTCACCCAAAGTACTTTTTGCCACATCTGATAAAATTCGCACTAATGTTGTACTTACAAGAATGAGAAATGAGATATGTAATTAGTCGACTTTTTAAAAAACGAAATACAGCAGTCTACTTAAGGAAACTTCAGAATGAACTAAATTACGTAATGATAGTCGTCATGTGCAAAAAGCTATTTGAAACTTGATTACTCGAGTTTATTAAGTCGACTAAGCTACCAGTCCGATGAACTATTGAGTTCCCTCCATTAAACGAAAGCTTTCATTAAATCGAGTGTAATGAAAAAATAAAAGTGAGAAAGACGAATGATTGTGATTCGGAATTAAATCGGGGGCTGGTCTCATCAATGCGTATCTCCATTGAGAGACATACAATGGTAATCACAGAGAAATGCAGAAACTTGTATGATTAATTACATACAAGTTCTGATCGTCGTTGTGTATTTGTTGTGTGAGAAGTAATATAACTATAAAACAGTTAAAAATGTACACGTATGGTATTAAATTCTTACTCTATGTACTACTTATCTTAAGCACATCAGGCGGTATTGTTAAAATTGGCAAAAATGCAAACAAAAATTGAGGCATTAGGTCTCCTTTTGTACCTGATACACTGTAAGTCAAATACGTTCAGAAATTGATTAAATATTATAATCTATAATGTCATCATGAAGAAAAACATACGAGTAACTCAATTATTTGTCAAAGCATTCAGAATAGGATTTAGAGAACCAATTCTAGATTACCAAATTTTTGGCACAGAAGTAGATAGCGCTACAATCAGTCAACTTCCGGAAAGCCAGTGGTCCCAATGGTATACCAGCGGTGGTTATATGCAAATGCGCAGCGGAGTTGTCTCCAATGCTTACGCGTCTGTACCGCATCTCTTACACCTCGGACACAGTGCTACCGGCTTGGAAAGAGGCAAATGTACAGCCAATTCCCAAGAAAGGGGATCACTCAGACCCGGGCAACTATCAACCCATAGCCGTCACCTCAGTGCTGTGTAGGGTTTTTGAGCATATCACTAGCGCTCCTTAATTAATGATCGGCAATAGGGCTTCAGGCCGAAACGGTCAACGGGTGATCTTCCGGCTTACGTTATCCATCTTTGGGGTGAGGTTATGGACAAGCATGGCGAGTCATTGGCTATTAGTCTTGACATCGCCAAAGCTTTCGATAGAGTCTGGCACAGGTCGCTTCTTTCTAAGCTGCCTGCCTTTGGTCTGCCTCCTCGATTGTGCAGCTGGGTTGATAGCTTCCTGCAGCAGCGCCGTATTCGAGTTCTTTATAATGGACGAGCTTCGGAGTTCTTGTAGGTTAATTTTGTTTGTGTCGCCCACTCTCTTTCTTCTTTATCTCAACGACATACTGTCTGCCGGCATCATTCATTGCTATAAA
The DNA here is from genome assembly GCA_946251805.1 of Cybosia mesomella. Classification (NCBI taxonomy): domain Eukaryota; kingdom Metazoa; phylum Arthropoda; class Insecta; order Lepidoptera; family Erebidae; genus Cybosia; species Cybosia mesomella. Next base: position 12,897,383 of record OX276406.1, read on the forward strand.
GATGATAGTACCTTGCACGGGCGATATCACGGATACCCTGTGGCCCACCAGGAAAAAAGGCAGCTTCTTGTCGCTAAGCTTGCCCGGGTCCTGAATTACATTTCTCAATGAGGCTCTGCAAATCTGGTCGAGTTCTCTTTTCTTTCATCATGTCAGCCAAACGACGCCCACTGCTGGGCATAGGCCTCCCCCAAGGATCTCCACAACGATCGGTCCTGCGCTGCCCGCATCTAGCGGCTTCCCGCGACCTTGGCTAGATCGTCGGTCCACCTTGTAGGGGGCCTGCCCACAGAACGTCGTCCGGTACGCGGTTGCCATTCGAAAACCTTTCCGCCCCAGCGGTCATCGGTTCTCCGCGCTATGTGTCCCGCCCACTGCCACTTCAACGATGCAATCCTTCGAGCGATGTCGGTTGTTTTAGTTCTCGTGCGGATCTCATCATTTCTGATTCGATCGCGCAGGGAAATACCGAGCATCGCTCTCTCCATTGCTCGCTGGGTGACCTTGAGCCTTCTTATGAGACCCATAGTAAGGGACCACGTCTCGCTTCCATATGTCATAACTGGCAACACACGCTGGTCAAAGACTTTCGTCTTGAGACATTGAGGTATTTCGGACGCGAATATATGCCGGAGCTTCCCGAACGCTGCCCATCTGAGCTGGATTCGACGAGAGATCTCTTTCTCGAAGTTAGACTTACCTAACTGGATCGATCTCTTTTCTTTGCAGCAACATTATTATTTGACGGCCTCTGTAGCGTAGCGGTAGTGCATTTGACTCAGTGCAAATATTTGTATGCATGAATATGTCTATTTGCATTGGTCTGGGTGTTTCTATTTATAATATGCATGTGTTTACAAAAACAAAAAAAAAGTACTTAAGAATGTTCATCAGCATTCTGGAACCCATAACACAAGCTAGTTAAACTATGCTTACTTTGGGTATAGAAAGCGCTGTGTAAAATGTCGTAGAATATTTATTTATTTATTAGGATTTGGAATTCTTTACCAGCACACGTTTATTTCTTCCTACAGTCCCGGATCCTTTTTTCCCCTATTGTCCCTAAAAAATCATTTTTTTGTGTTTTTGACGTCGAAGACGTTTGATTTGATTTCATTTTCTTCATATTTATTGCTCAATATATAAAGACGCGTCGAATAATATGCATAAAGCCTAAGGTCTGTAATTTTGCATAAAAATACTGCAACAAAAATATCTAAGTTTGGCCCGAAGTTTGACAATTACTGTGTGATTTCCGCCCCACTAGATTTTCTAAACAACAATCTAGTGACGTCTAAAGAACACTGTTTTGTTACTCTATGCAGTTACTGCCAAGTTAAATATCTCTCGACTTGGGAATCAAACCAGCATCCTTAGAAACAGGAGCTTCAGTCCTGAATCTCTTAAATGTTCAAAATATGTGATTTAACTATCAATCTTGCAATATAAAAATGCTGATTGTAACATTTTCTATGTAAGGGATCACCTTCGGGAATGACGCACTGTTTGTAGTGTATTTTTATTTTTGTTGCGATCTTCACGCCTTTAAAATACACCCATATTGTTACTAAAAGGCGTCTAGAGGTTGCTTACGTTAAATTTATTCTAGTACGTACGTACAAGTAGTAACAAGTAAACAGTTAAGAAGGTATCAGCATGCTGCTTACGTACTTACTGACGTATATCTATAGACGCAAAATTTTAAGGTATGTTATTAAAATAAAGAATGTATTTTGGGAATGAATAAGTTTTAACCGAAACAATTTTGTAAATATTGATACATTATTTGATAACAATAATAATAGTATAAAGATGTAAAAAGATCCTTTAATAGGAGTTCATGCGTGTACAGTCTACTTGATTTACTTAATGATATTAAGAATATTATATACAAAGATGTAGAATACTGCACTAGTGGCGCTTAACTGTTGAAGATAAATTTAGACAATTGTCGAAATAATTGCACTTGAAGTGCAACTCGCTACAGATAGCTACCTCTTTCTGTATCATACGCTCTGTATTATGTATATGGATTGGATGAATAATAAATAAATAATGAATGGCCTAGGCGTGTAATTTACTGACTAATTTAATCAGTTGGCTGCGACATATACCTACACCATATACTGTACGTCAAGTCATAATACTACAATAACTTGACGCCGCGCAATTCAAAAGTAACTCGTCTTTCTTTTAAATATCATTGGATTTAATTAAACATAACATAAACTCACGCCTATATCCCCGAAGGGGAAGGCAGAGGTGCTAGCACCCACATTTCGCCAGTTTTATGTTTAGGTCCTAATGTAATAGGTGGCGAGCCTATTGCCATTAACTGGGCACATATTAACCTGCGATAAATACACACATAACTTCGAAAAGCATCGAAAAGTCATTGGTGTGTGCCATGGTAAAACCTGGGATTGAACCCGAGACCTCGTCTCAGCAGTCCATTACCCATACCACTAGGCTACCGCGGCCATTATTTTTTAAAATTATTAATCTGATTATTTCGATTCTGTTTCTGTCTTTGTGTTCATTATATTTCATTTCCATTACGAAATTATGCAAACTGGCAACGTTCTAATATTATAAGGATAATGATATAGATGATTTAATGGTATTGCACTGGCTAAGGTATTTTCGTATACAAACCGAAGGTTATTTTTTATAATTGATTTTATATTACTGAGATAGCAAATAACGGTAGATTCGATGGTAAATTTGCAGTAGAGACTAAGGAAGAAGAGAGGAGAAGAAAAAGGAAAGACAGCTATGTACTCTCACAAACCATTCAAAATGCAGCACACTGCTACTTAATTTTGACGTTAACTTAGATTTTGGTTCTTCCCCGTTTGGGCCACCCTAATCGTGTTTGGATACTACGGCTATAATTAACTTCAACAAATATAGTCTCTTTACGAATTAATTAGCCTCTTCGAAAAATAGCTGCTTGACTAAATAAAATATTATTATCATTAGAAACTGTTTAAAAGAATGCCAAGAATGTTCTCCTTAACGTTGAATTTTCTCTATTTTCTAAAGCGCTCACTTGTCAAAGTGTCTGTTTCGAGACGACATATCTGTCGTGGAAGGAATGCAGATAATGGATGAAAAAGTATAAAATTCCTATCGAGCCAGGCCGCCAGGACGTCCACTGATTGAGTTATAAGCTATAATGGCAATTCCATTCTGTTTTTGCACTGTTTTTCACTTGAATGCCATGTGGTAAAGCCTACTCATATTTAATATACATTAGGCATTGTCTGTCGATCTTGGATTCGTGCTTCTTGTGATCAGCGATACCGGAATGCGTGTCTTGTTTATTTTGATTGTCACCTTTGATATATGATATACATAAATATGCCTGATTGTACTTTTTGTTATTATCTGCAATGTAGCTAGGTCTTTATATTGGATTGCGCACATAGGATAATGGTTGTGTGAAATTGAACTTATTTATCATGATCATATCATTATTTATATATTTTTTCATAATATATATATAATTTTTCATATATTTTCGGAATTGGAGTAATAAATGTATTTTCAGTTTAATAACATTGTTGTTTGTTTCTGCAGGTGAGTAGAATAGCTAAAGCTCCTAACACACTGGTTTGGGATGTAATGTAACCCATAAATACTTGAGCCTAAATGCGACACAGGTTAGAATCGACACGACGACTAGAAAATTACTTTAGACGCAGAATGTATATTGTTATGCTCTACTTTCAAACCGTTTTGTTACCACTTTTACATTGATTGAGTCAAATAATTTCAAATTAGATATATTTGATACGAATTGCGTTATCTTTCAATATGGGGAAGTACATATTAATAAGTATTAAATGGGAAAAATAGACATTCTGAATTACAATAGAAAATATTAATATATCTCGCAATTGAACTAACAACTTAACAACACAACAGTTTATCTACTTACACGGTACTGACACCTCACATCAACCAATTATAAGATCATTACATCAAACCATAAAATCAACACGCTCTAAGCGTCCGCAAATATTTTATTGGATTAATTGTGCACAACCATCTGCAATGTTAAAAAGCGAGAGGATGTAAGCACTTACCTGACAAACTACACTTTAGCGTTTTACACATCCAAATCTGACTTTAATGATCATGCTCATACAACCAACTCCTAATACCCATATACAAAAAACAATATCAAAGTCGAGACATCCAGTCGCCAGTGATCTCGGAAACCTACTCGAGTGACCTTCTCACGTGGTAATAAAGTCATTTTTCGTTTGTTTTAGTGTTATATAACACAAAGTTCAGCGGCAGGTAGGCACAGCAGGCACAAAGCCGGGTAGCCGCGTCTTATAATCGAGAGTGCCTCCGGTTTGATAGTTAATTAAAGAAGTGAATAACATGCGGCAATGTAAGTCAGCTGCAATCTTCGTTATTGTATGAGATCTACACCAAGCGGCCAATACCTCCTTCATCGTACTCTTTGATGTTCACATTAATTGCATGTCGATATTTTGTGTATAACCATTTGTCGTGAAGGTTTATAGCTAATCATTCGGGTGTATAAGCAAAGTCAAATATTAATTATGTATGCAGATAAGTTGTTAAATTATATCTTGTTTTACTTTTAAGGATTGAATAAAAATTGGTCCTATTGGTTCAAGGAACGGGAAAAAACCCTTACGGTAAACAAACTGTAAATTGTATAATTACTAAGGAGCTATTTACTCTGAGTCTTCCCTCAATTCTTTGCACTGCGATGTCGGTGCAGTCTGGCCTGGCTTGCGAGATAGATCTTTGTGGCTTAGATGATATACATAGAAACTATAGTACGCTGGGAAATTAGCTCTATTAAACAGTTTAATTCATTCTATTATTATGAAACTACTTTTAAAAATATAATTTAATTTGCTGAACAGAAAATTCAGGTAGTCGATTTTATTTATGTAATTTTTACTACTCTGAATATTTGAAGTAAAATATTAATCAACTCTACTAGTGGTTTAGTCATGAATAAAACAAAATCATAAATTTTCTCATAAGTCTGTTTATTGTCACTTCGATATTTTGAAAACAAAAAGCAAATTTAGATACGCAAATAGGTAATATTTTGAGGCAATAAAACCGTTATCGGTGAAGTTATCGCTGCGCAACGGAGCGCATTTTGCACGCTTCTAATGAACGCCTTATGAAACAGGCAATTTATCACATGTGGCCTTATCACAGAATGCACTGATAAATTTTATATGAGAAGAAACTTAAGTAAACAATAGCTATTATTCAAACACCTAAATACCTATACACGTGTACCATGCGCTAGATTGATATTATGTAAGTGTAATGAAGATGTGAAATCCGGAGAGGTATTTGTTTTCCAAATTCTTCTATGCCTTTAAACAATTGTTCAGTTTTACTTTGGGCAAGCAGTAAGTACGTGCCTTGTTATTTTGTAACGTTTCACATAAACTCTCATTACCAATTCGTAAAAGTTGGTATTTCAAAAGGACCGTCATTGTCGGCGCCTTGTATCCACAGCCTGACCATGAATAAATCAATGAAAACAAATAGTATTCGGCTACTAGTGTTCCTAAAAGCTTTTTTCAATGATGTATGATCTGCTATTGTCTCAACTCCCGTTTTGTTACAGACTCTCAAGTATGTTAATTTATTCAGAGTCAAATAATAGGTAGAGCATATTTTCCTGCCAAGATCCAATGCGCTATACATATAGATAGGTTGGAGGCGTAATTTGGTAGACACCGAAACTAATTTATTTAACAAAGAACGGACCGACCGATAGAGCACTTTTTATGCGTGTACAAACATATTATTATATCTTGTACATCTAGCTGTAGATCGTATAATAATAACATCTATGAATTTGTATTGAAAATAGGTATTGAAACTTATTTCATACTGAAAATCATTAGTATATAGGGTAGTAATAGGGTTACATTATGCATGCAGGAAGGTAACATGTTAAACTACTTGTGAATAGGCAAGACTAACCCACAAGCGTTTCTTTACAAATTAATACTTACCAAGCATTGAATAGACATGATTCTCAACCCAATGAAAACGTCACTGCAACAAAAACTAATAATTATAATTCTTAAAGTACATAGATACACCTGAACATTACACTACAGTCAACGATACGACGCGCATTGTTAATCTTCCTAAACAGCTTTCCATAGCGGTTACCATCGAAGTTGTTTTATAAAGGCTGTGATCTGTGATTGTCCTTCAAATTGACTAAAGAATATTACCGTTCTTCATCCGATATAACTTCTTCACACCTACGGGGTATGAAAAAGTGTCTGATGAATGATAATAGACTCGTTCTTAATTATGTGGGACCAAATACATAGCTGGTGGTGATAATTATGTAAGTGTTAATTCACCTCTGACTACCCATGGGATACCCGTAGGGAAAGCTATAATGACAATAATCCATGGATTATTGTTATTATCGCTATCCATACGGGGATTATACTGATGTAAGTGTATTGGGACTATTGTATGTAAATTTCATATGTACTTCAGTGGCCTTGAAGCTTTCTTCTAGTCCTCTATCATTAACATCACGAATAACGTCTTTATTAAAAGACGTGACCACAATCATTCTAAGAAATGTTACAAATTATATTTGACCGGAAATTAAAAATTCCTGGGACGAATGGCGTAAAAACTTTAACCTTTTTATGGCAAATAATGTCAAGCGATGAAACAGTCTTGAATCTTTTATACTTCTAGCTTTATTGTTGACATAATTGCTTATTTAATGACTTACTTGTAAAGCAATGTATGCTTTCAAATGTCAGATAAGCTATTACTACTAAAAATGTGGGTAGCCATAATTTATCGGTTTCGGTGATGATTTTACCATACAAAACCATAAGCGTATATGATACGATCTCAGAGCCTTTAGTTACTATTTTGATTTTAATTTGTCAACCTAATATTGATTATTCAAGTAAAGCAATATTTTAGCATATTTAATTGAGCTTGCAAGTGGCATAATGATATCTTAATTAAATTAATGTTAGTTTGATGAATACACAAGAGGTAATGACGTTGGCCGCAAGAAATAAAGCGGTAATATCTAAAATCTAATTTTACAGGAGAAATAAAAGAAGCTAGAAGAAACAATTTGTTTACATGTTTGTGAAATGAGAGCTTTTTTTATCAACAATTTAACCCTTTAAAAATAATTGTAATGGTATAAATATTTAATAAAACAATTAAAAATATGTACTATTTCAATTTTAATATCATTAACTATTTTATTACCACACTGACCACTTATTCAGATTCAGTAATGTAAATATAAAATACAACGTAATATCCACTTGAGATCTTGAGCGTACCAGCCGATTACCACCTACTTCAGGCAAATTTTAATAGCTTGTACCGAAAAATTCCTTCAGATTACGTCGTATGTAGTGTCACAGTTTATTTATTTGTTATAAAATTATTTTAAAAACTCTGTAAATTTTATTACTTATTGTTCTTTTTTGTTTAGACCTGTTTTTTGTGTTTGTCTCTTAGAGTAATGTAAGCTGTTATTGTCATTTATTTTAATGAAATATGAATTTAAAAAAACTAAATATGTGTGTGATAGATTGATAGGAGAAGCCAAAAATCAAATATTAATAAAAAACCGGTCAAATGCGAGTCGGACTCGCCCATGAAGGGTTCCGTAGCAGCAAGTAAAATATATATATGGGCTGATCTAATGATGGAGCTGGAAGGTGGCCGTAGGAACTTCGCAATGAAACGACACAACGTCATCCAGTTTGATGCTCGTTTGAATCATGAATAATGAAACCTGATTATAAAAAGTTATTTTTGAAATTAGACATGTTATTTATTTTATATTAGGTTTATTTTAAGCATTTATAATAGTTTAATCATATTCATCCTAACTGTTTGAAGTAAATAAATATTTTTCCATACTATTATATATGAAAGATTATAGATAAACTTATTTTACCTCTAATATAATACCAATATAATACCTCTACTAAATAACTAATAACTCTACACCACCTTGCACAAGGTAAAGTTTGTTCTACAGTTTTAATCCTTAACCGTATACATACTACAAATGCGCTGCTCCGAACCATATCGATGAACTCTTATAATGGTTAATTCTACTGTTACAAAACTCTCGAGACTAAATATCGCTAAACTTTCATTTAAAGTTATCGAAACGACGTAAATCTTTGTGATTTACGTACGTATAAGTCTATCAAAATTCACATTTAATACTATCCAGTGAATGTCAAAATTTAATTCTGTGGTCCCAAATAGAATAAAGTTTCGCAGTGCAAATAAACACATTTCAGAGATAGTTCAGCTGCGTGAGTTGTGCAACAGAATCGATAAAGCCATATTGTTATCCAATCATAGGTGTCGATAAGGTATTCAAGTAGAATTTATTTTACATTATATGTAATCAAATTGAACTCTCAACAAATCGTTTTCTAAATACTATTAGTAAAACGACGATAAATAATACATAAAATATATAATTTATTTTATATTTGTTCAATAGGTACTGTGTAGTTATCAAGTATACGTTGATATTGGATTTATTACCAACCTGGTACTAATGTGATTGCTTACTGAAATGATAAAAAAGTCAGCAAGCACTAAGTAGAAAATTGTAAAAAAATATAAATAAGTAGAGTGCTGAAGTAGTGAGCGTAATTTAGATAATGGGAGGACCATTAAGATCTTCGGAGCCTTAGCCAATCTCATCTGCCAGTGCACCTGATTGACGGACGAGGTTCTGTCGCTGGCTTTCTTCTCGGAGAAGGGGATCAGACAGCAGTCGCTCCCGTTAAATACCGTAAAAAATCAAGTAAACCCTCGCGGCACCAGCGGAACCCTCTTCGGGTGAAAGTATTTAAGAAGATGGACAGTTTTTCATTAAAATGATTTAGGATGCCAATCCAATTTTTCTGCCCACAAAATCCAATTGGTATCGATTCTAATACTATAATGAAATGCCCAGGGTCAGTCGGGGTGCGAAGGAAATGCCTTATGGGCGACCTTGCACCCCGACGTCTGAAGACCCTAGACGGCGTGCGGTTTTAGTCGGTTCAAGCCGGCGGGGGGGTATCCGAAGGGATACCCCCCCCCCCTCACAAAAAAAAAATGGTACCTAGCGCTTCGACTATTTTCAATGCATTATCGATACTTACCTATTCCAAATACCAGCGGCTTTAGCTTACTCGCAGGTGACTTACGTTACTAGAAGTCTCAAAAATAAACGTTACCTTCAAAAACATTATCTTTATTGTAGATATATTACGTACTAACTCTCCTACGTAACCAAAACTAATTAAGTTTAATACTATGATTAACATTATACCATATGTACCTACCTAAGCAGTATTACGCTACCCAAAGTGGTTAGCAAACATGGCGTTAGGACTTATCGCGTGCCTACAGACGGCAGGGAAATGGTTTATTTTGCATTGAAGTATGACTTTTCATCTAGGGATTCAGTATTTAACCTTCGCATAACGTTTATTTTCTTGACAACGGTTTTCCTTGAGGGAAAATGTTACTATAATATAAGTGGAACTAATACAGAGAACTCAATTGATGTAAAAGTATGTTTAAAATTAAAAATAATTAACAGCTACGTGTATATTGTTAATGAATGCTGTTTTTAATTGCATACACAAAATTATCGGTTCGTCGGTAGTATTTTTAAAGGTCTCTGCAGCGATGAATCTAAATACTTGTATGTTAAGCAACATTTCAATTCATTGTGAGCTAACTATTAAAATATCTTACATCTAACATTCATTTCATATAGATAATTTCAATGTAAATGTAGGCAATCTTAAAATATAAGAGTTTCATTTTTCAATCGTCAAATTAAACACTTTAATTGATTAACTATGAAATATAAATTATTTGACAGGTGTAAGAGAAAATAAAATAAATGAATTAGAAATGCAAGTTTAAGCAGAACTTTCCTTTTAATATTTTTTAACTTCGTAATCCTGTACTATTTTTATGTATAGTCAACAACAGACTCAAGATCGTATTGAAATATACCTTAGCGCTTAAACTTTAAAGAACCGACATAATAGCAAAGAAAAAATATTGTTTAATTTGATATTGTGTAGGTCGTTAAACTTTAGACTCAGGTTTCTTTTCCATAAAATTCATAGTAAGAAATAATCATAAAAATTGGTGAAAATCACACACAAGAATATTCTATATCACATGTACCTGATTTTGGCAGTATAAAAGGAAGCCAAGAACTTTACACCACAACGGAACTGTATAACAAAACTCATTAATTTGCTCTACATACCTTTACTTGATTGTACTTCACACTAGAAGCAGCTGCCCGTGATTCAATGCTGTGGAGGGTAAAAAGAATTAAATCTTCATTCCTCTCAATTTTTCTACTATTACCACTTCCAAAAATGATATTAGAATTTATTCAGTATTAAAATAAAATCTTCTCGATATCCGTAATAAAAACTTTATAGAATTTTTCACATCATTAAATCTTCTTGTAGAGTGTAAATTGTGTTTCTTATCAAAAGTAACCTTAGAGTCCAGAACCAGATCTACGTTAGATCTACATCTATATCTATCTAGATCTAGCGATGTATTTTAAAGTAAAGTGAAGCAACTATACAAAAAACTAACGCTTTGTATTACAATTACAACAAGTACTTATTTCAAAATATTATTTAAATTCATTATTTAAATACTAGCTAACTTCACTAAACCAAATAAAACTAAAATAAAATAAATGCATAATTAAAAGAAACTTAAAGCTAAAATGCATCGTGGAATGCCTCCGCATCGCATGCCTCCTGTGTTAACGCTTTGTATTAATTACTCTCATCGCTCTGACTAAACCTGCATCTAATGCACTCGGGGTCCTGCTGTTTGACCAAAAGTCATTTGGCAAAATTACACTTGACAAACAACGTTTGGTAAAACAATGGTTTCGCCGACTGATCATTTCACAAATTACTCACTTTTCCAAATGATCAACGCATAAATATATGTGTACATTTAATAAATAATTATTTTACACAATGAACATTCTGAGTTATCTGATAAAACTACTATTGGTCTAAAAACGTTTGATATAATGTATGAAGTGACAAGTGTTTCGTTTATTATTAAATCTAATAATGATATGGTATAGATCAAATTAATACACATTATTTGGAAAATAATTACTTATTTATTACTTATTATTTATTCAGATATTAATACACTAGTGTAATCAATGTTTATGTGAAATAAGTATTCACATCATTATCATCACACATCATTCGGTCTAACGTTTAATATATATAAAAAATGTCATTATGGTTAACACCCCGACTCAGAGTACCCCGACTCGGATAGGTTAGGTTAGAAGGCTAAGGCGGGAGCGAAGCGGAGCGGAGCTCCTGCCTTAGCCTTCGTGGTTATTTTTTAAACCACCCAGATATATATATCACTATATATCACATATAAACTATCCAACAGACAACGCTTTGTTTGAAAAAAGAAGTACTTTTATGAAATAACATTTTGTTAAATGATATTTGGATACCTTTTTTTTTTCTTTTTTTTTTTTTATCGTGCGGAAATCCCTTCGGATACCCCCCCGCCGGCCAGCGGGGGCGGTTATGTCGGGCTTGCACCGACTAAAACCGCACGCCGTCTCGGGTCTTCAGACGCCGGGGTGTAAGGTTACCCATAGAGCATATCCCTCGCACCCCGGCTGACCCTGGAACATCTCACCACTAACAGCATCGCTCATCCTGTCTCCTCTGAAAGCAGAGGAGTACGGAGAGCGATGTGTTCCCGCCACGTTGGGTATTGGCCGACGATCAATGCCAACCCTATGAAGGGGTGAAAGGGAAGCCATTGACCGCCGACCAGGGTGTACCGGCCGCTCCGATTCCGTTCCCCCCGAACTGCAGCGGGATCGGAATCGGAGCGACACTCGAGGAGGTTACCCAACACACACCCCGATATTTGGATACCTAAATGCTCAATTTGCGAAACATATTATTTGGTTAAATGAAGAAAGGTCAATTGACATTTTAATATTTAATACATACATTTGGCAAAAATAGTGTTTGTTAATGGATCATTTGCTAAGTGAGTTTTTGTAAGAGGATACTTTTGTCAAATGTCTCATTTGCCAAATGAACATTTGGTGAAACGTTGTTTGTCGAATGACCATTTGTCAATTATTTTTTGGTCAAACATTAGTAATCCAATGCACTCATGAAACTTTCACGTTCTTCCTAATTATTTTCATGCTATGTAACTTATATTAACTTGCGACATATGGTAGGAATTTCAAAGTTATAACATTTTTACGCACATACGACTTAAGTTTCTAGTCAAAATCGGTCAATTGCAGCAGAACCATGAACTTAATTATATTGACTGGAATTTTAGAGAGAATTCGTTCATCGAAATTATCAAGTAAATGAGCTCTTAAGTGTAAGAGTACTAAAGGATAATTTGTTCAAAGTGTTGGCAAAAGACGACAATTTCAATTATAATTAGTTCTCATTTTTAATACAGGGAACCACAGTTAAGCATCTATTCAAATCAATTCATCCATATTCCTTGGGAATTGTGTAATAGTACCTGCTTTGTTAATTCAATGATTTTTTTCCTGGAAGCAAGTAAGTACTTTTCATTTATTTTATTTCACTTGTATTTTAAACTATCTCTTTTATTACCATTTTCTTAGTTATGAGACCTTCATATACTTACATACTAACTTACCGAGATTTCGTCGCAATTTGATAAGGAGTCCGTAGAAGACTAACATATAAAAAAGTATTAATTTAAATATGTACCTATATAAAAAAAAAACCGATTTAATCGTATCTGACCATCCACTATTTGCCTTGATGGCCCAATATAAGGCAATGTCATTGTTATGCTTAAGGTCTCAGTTCCAATGACCAGGTCAAAAGCACATAATAAGGCGTAGTACCCGGGTACTACGCCTTATTATGTGCTTTTGCTTTACGGTGAGCCATGGGGTGAGCTATAACCGGTTATAGCTCACCCCATGGCTCACTGTATTGCGTAAGAGCGAATTGCCAAAACTTACACAGCAAAATGTCCATGTGTCCACCTTTGACACCTTCACGACATACAGGTGTAAATATGTATAAAACTCATAAAACTACAACATTCCTATGAAGCACGATGTAAGTCTTAAAAATAACGCACGTTTATCCATAAAAGTTAATGTGTTTTAAGAATATCAGTCATAATCTATTCGTCCAGATGGTAAAATTCATCATACTTCTACGCTTTTCTTTAATTATAAAATCACCATTTTATAATATATCATCGCATACACTGGTAAATGCTAAACGACCGCGTCGTCTTCGCTTACGTCGTAAAAAATAATTTGCTTAATTGAACACTTCGTAGACATTTTATTCTAAAAGAATAATTGGTTCCCAAGCGAGCTGCCTATTATTATCCAATAGTTACCTGAATATTCGGTAACTGTGAGAAAAACATTTACTCCAGATAAGATGAAACATTTTGTATAAAAAAGAGAGGAAATGAGTCAGATCTGGTCGAATGCGGGTCGGTAACGAGATAGCAACGCTCCAATGACCATAGTAGGGCTTCCGGTGGACAAGTAGAAAATGGACATCGGGAGCTACACCTGTTGTGGTATTTCAAACAGAAAATTACCTTTTCGTTAAACAACCTAAGAAAATTCAGGTTTAGATTGTTTTCATGTAGAACAGGTGTATATATTCCTAAATATGTATTACAATCTCACATTGTTAAAATTTTTGCTAAAATATATTCAATATTACATTAGTAGACTACTTCCGCAGACCTTTTTGAAATAATATATTTAGTACATGCAAGCTATGACAAAAACCAGACTACCTACTCACTAAACCTAATGATGACTAATGATTGCATGAACTAATCAAAACGAGGAAGCTAATAAAACGAAACAGGACACCTACCCAGGGACGCAGACCAAAAAACTTCCAAAACTTCGAATCGGACACTTTTTATTTTTGTTTCCACATCCCAAAAGGCCGATTAAAAAATTCGGCGCTAAAAAGAATAACACCGTGAGTCTATTACTCGTATAGCATGTCATCGACGGTTCATTAAAATGCGATGACTTAACATAAACACCATAGTGGACTTCATTGATAGCCTCTGACGTAGGTTTGGGCACATAAAAACTTTCATTATTTGCCAGGCAATCGTAATTCTTATTACGATGATCTAAGAGTTACAAGTTTTCGTCAAAGTAAGAATTCACTGGTTCACTTTGGAATGAAAGATCGTTTACAATAGCATTTCATTCCGTGGAATCCATTGATAATTCCGATGCTACCAGTGTTACAAGATGCTTATCTCACGAGCCATCACTGTATCGGTGAAAATTACTTCCGATATACTACACTTTATAAAGGAGAACAAATTTTATAAACTTTATGCAAGCCGCTGTTATTTAATACCACCCAGGTGGTTAACGAGCATAAGTAATTTTATAGTAAAAGATAGCACCCTCTTTGATAGTAAAATCTCCCAAATTCCCTCCCAAACCTTTTAGGGTTTTCACAGGGTACGACCCTGTGAAAACCCTAAAAGGTTTTGAGACCTACGTGCACTAGTACAAAAAGGAAACTTTATCACAAAATGTACTTTAGAAGTCCTAGAGACTCTCCCTACCACAGGACACAACACTAGAAAATTATTTTTGTCAAAAAGGTAGAAGAGCCATACTGCAGCTAAGTGAACAAAAATTTTCGAACTAGAGCTGACAAATGATGGCATATTTGGATACCCATGTTAGTATTTTCTATAAATCTGCAATTACGTTGTTATTGGAACAGTAGATGGATACATTTTTGAGCATTTTCGAGAATAAAATTGCTATTGAAATATATAATTATTTGTTTAAAGTTAAGATGTGAAAATTGACCAGAAATCATTTTCATCACGGCAGCATACATTTTCCAGCGCATTATAAATATAATCGTTTCAACCAGGAAATCTCATCTTCGCACTTGACGATGCGACGTTAAGTAGCAATATGCTTTCGTACGGTTAATAATTTTACTAGAGGTATTACTTTTTTTTTAGCATACTTCAACGGATGACACTTCTGGTAGTAGTGGTGGACTTCTGGTGGCGGGTGAGGCCGCCTGTCACCCCAGCAGAAGCAGGCCGGGACGGTGGGGCGACTAGCGCCCCTCCCCCAAACCGGGGCAAGACGGGGACACCGTGGTTCCCAAACCCGAGGGGGCCATCTCGAAACCGGAGATGGCTCAGGGTCAGTTGGGGTGCGAGGGATATGCTCTATGGGCAACCTTACACCCCGGCGTCTGTAGACCCGAGACGGCGTGCAGTTTTAGTCGGTTTTTTAGTCGGTAGTCTAGTCGGTTTTTAGTCGGTAGTTTTAGTCGGTGGCCGGCGGGGGGGTATCCGAAGGGATTTCCGCACGAAAAAAAAAAGGTACTATTCACAAAAGTTTCACATCGGTACCTATTGTGTCTTCCGTAGTTCACTATTACATGTTCATCCTTGTAGTACCCTGACTTTGGTGTATTCACATTTCTCTTTCATTTCTAAATAGTGGAACAATATTAATCATTAAACGTAATTTTTTTTGTTCTCTGAATCACAGTTATCAGTCTCTAAATGGTCTTCAGTTTATAAACAAATTTCACCTTCAATGTCTTCCTCTTCTAAAATGATTTCTATTCTTTGGTCATTCAAACAATTTTGCGACATATCTACAAAGAAATAAAACCAAAATAATATTTAAGAAATGGAAAATTACACTTACACATTGCGACCCATACTCACTTGATGCGTCCGTACTGTCCAAATGCCATGCTGGTTGAGGCGGGGTGTGCGGATAGCCTATGAAGCTAATTGAATATATTTAGTGCAACGACACAAATTAACTTTTACAAAAACAGTAATGGCACAAAAAGAGTAGTGGGCATAACAATGATGTTATGTTATGTTACAAAAAGAGTAGTGGGTCTTTTCGACCCAGACGCGACTACCCGCGGATTAGATAAGAATCATTGTTTTACCTAGGTGTAGGCTAGGCTCACCATGCGTTATTAAAGCTCAACGTGTACCTACGTGTGATTCATGTGATTATACAAGAGTTTGAGGCGAATGAGGTATGAGGCCTAACCAAGATCTTCAGTGCCCAAGCCAGCTTCACTTGCAACCTGGTACACCTGCTGATTGACGGACGAAGCTTTGGCGCAGCTTTCCTCTCGGCGCTGAGAAATCAGACAACAGTCACTCAGAGCCAACATAAGCTACACCAGGAGGAGAAAGCATAAGAGAATAACCCGGGGATGCTGATAATGATGTTGAGAACAAACATAAAAACAATAGATGAAATTAAAATATACAAAAAAAAATAAACAGACACCATCAATTAAAAATTATGGAGAATATTCATAGACTATAAAATCACTTATACGGTTAATTTTATTATTTTTAATTGGATTGGTGTCGACTTTTATGTTGTGACCATTTTGAGCTAAATACTAATCAAAGGACGATTGTATATAAGGTGTAATGCCATAAAAGATTTCATGTGTGAATTTGGAGCAACCGATACAGGACAATACTGCCGTGCTCAAGCTAATAAAAATATTCCCTCATTTTTCAGCCCTGGCTCAAAATTTTCGGTTGTCATTCACCACACACAGCCACTTGAGGATGGCAGAGTACTTGTACCCTTAAAATAAATTAATTAATGTCTAAGAAGACAGTGGTATTCCGTCAGAACCTAGCTGAACCTAGAAAGGAAACCCCTACAGGCCTTGACCATCTATCGAGCAGCAGGCTGTCTTTCGATGGAGTGTGTCGTTGTCTCTGGACAGGGGAACTCTCCAGCTCGTTACTTGCTAGGGACTTGCTGTCACAATTATCGCGTGCTCTGTGCTCGACTGTTTAGATCCTCAAACTATGAACCACCAGCGCCACCACTACCACCACTACGCAGGCACCCATTTACGTACTCATATCAGCCATACCCTCCACTTGAGCTAAGAACTTCTCTGCTGAAAACCTATTATTTATTTCATTAGCTTTACTGATTACCTAAACAACTAATAAAAGTTTTGGCTTTAGGAAAAAAGAAATTTAATGGTAACGTAATGAATAGATAAGGGTAATTTGTATTTGTATTTTGATAATTTATAATGATAAGCTGTTCAGAACATAATTCACAACATAGACTTAACATACTCAAAAAAGCGCCCAAGTGCGAGTCGGACTCGCCCAGGAAGGGTTCCGTAGCAGCAAGTAACTTAATAATGTATTTTTTTTAATTTTTATATTTGATTCAATTAAATTTTTAAGCATTTTGTATGCTTACTTTTTCTAAAGATTTAGATCGGATAAAGAGAACATCTAGAACGGGACTTGAACGAACGAATATCTGGGACGTGTCTAGATAGCTCAGCTAGTCAGAGCATTCCCCCTGTAAGGGACTGGTCGCGGGTTCAAGTCCCGTTCTAGATGTTCTCTTTTTATATTTGAGTTGATTGAATGAAAGGTAAATTGCGGTTTACGATTTATGACGTATTAAGAAAAACTACTTACTAGATCTCGTTCAAACCAATTTTCGGTGGAAGTTTACATGGTAATGTACATCATATATTTTTTTAGTTTTATCATTCTCTTATTTTAGAAGTTACAAGGGGGGGGGACGCATTTTACCACTTTTGGAAGTATCTCTCGCGCAAACTATTCAGTTTAGAATAAAATATCATTTTTGAAGGCCTATCCATAGATACCACACACGTATGCGTTTGATGAAAAAACATTTTTTGAGTTTCAGTTCGAAGTATGGGGAACCCCCAAAATTGAATGTTTTTTTTTATTTTTATGTGAAAATCGTAATGCGGCTCACAGAATACATCTACTCACCAAGTTTCCACAGCATAGTTCTTATAGTTTCGGAAAAAAGAGGCTGTGACATACGGACGGTCGATATCAAATAAAGTTACAAGAGCACCTTTGTTTTTTTTTTTTTTTTCGTGCGGAAATAATTTTTCTTAATTACTGAGTTAGAAAATAAAAAAGGCCTATTCTATGAATGTTTTTTTTTCTGCAACGGCAAAAAAGAAAGCTAGATTAAACTATTTACTTTCCAATGCCGTGAGAAAACATTCTACTTTGAACTTTCAGTGAGTACCTACTTAGAAGAAAAGGGGAAAAAACGAATGAGACAGTTATAAATTATTGTGCCGTGAAAATTACGAATTTGTTGCAAAATTGAATGCTTTGAAGGCACTTTGTGGACCGATTCTGTTTGGAATAAATTAATTATGGCAATTTATGTCGATTTTCCATCGTTACCAGCGACCGACACCGTTTAAATTACAATTTTGTACCTTGGTTAATCATTATTGTTTACATTATCGTAAATGTTGTTGTATCACTTAAAGTTATGTTCGTTTTTTCTTCACTGAATTAATAATATAATTATTATCAAGGGCCTCTTAGTAAAGCAGACCCTTTTTAGTTTCAATTTATGTGCCCGTATCGAAACTAAGTGTTTTGTTTTCTGGCTACAAATAATTATGTCTATCAGATAGATTGTTATTGGGCTAGTGAAAATTGGTGTTTAGTACATTTTACCTACTTTTTTACTTATTTCACTTATATATATTACGAGATTTTTTTCAGTTCCACTGGCTCCCATCGCTTTTTTTACGTATGGACACCCCCACGGGCTTCACCCCACCGCCGGTGCTAGCGATGAGGTGGGTATGTTGGAATCGAACCGACTAAAACCACACAATGTCCTTCCCAAGCGTCCATTGCCGGGCACCCCAGGGTTCCCGGCCCACTTCGGCCGCCATCGCAGCCTCGGCATCGTGAGTCGGATATGTTAGCTCCCATCGTTTGCTGAAGATTTTAAGACAAGCATTACTAGAAGTAAATTGCGATTTGGATGGTTTGCGAGAGTGCAGAGGGGTTCGGTACTTCGCTTCCTTCACATTTTCCAATTTCTCTTCCCCATTTTCCTTCTGTATTTAGCGACTCACCAGTGATAACCCGGGCGTTGCAAGCGTCCGCAGACCACGGTAATCACTTACCATCAGGTAGGTCATTTCACTTTTCATTGCCTCTTTTTTTTAAGTCTTAACTTTATTTATTAAAAGATTAAATATTCCAATATTTCCTCCCTTGGTTTTCTTCCATAGAGTAAACCTACTCTATGGAAGAAAACCAAGAGAAACAACCAAGACGCAACAAGCAGTGGCATTTGTTAGGATATAATAGGTTAGCACAGTTCTCATTCGCTTCTTCACCATCATCGCTATCTTCACTCGTATCGCGTACATTCGCCAAGACATTTCGTAGCACTTAGCGTCTTGCTTGACAACCATGCCTTTGCCGGTCAAGCATTGCAAAAATAAATATCGTCACCTTTACCAGATGCTTAGATGATCATTTTTTGTTAAGCAAAAGCAGACAAACACAAAAAATCTAAAAATCCCCTTTTTAGGGTTCCGTTGCCGAATGGCAAAAAACGGAACCCGGAGGTTTCTAATTTCATTTTTTTCTAAACTGAATAGTTTGTGCGAGAGACACTTCCAAAGTGGTAAAATATGTCCCCCCCCCCCCTGTAACTTCTAAAATAAGAGAATGATAAAACTAAAAAAAATATATGGTGTACATTACCATGTAAACTTCCACCGAAAATTGGTTTAAACAAGATCTCGTCAGTAGTTTTTTTTAATACGTCATAAATCGTAAACCGCAATTTACCTTTCATCAACCAACACAAATATAAAAATTTAAAAAAAACATTATTATGTTACTTGCTACTACGGAACCCTTCATGGGCGAGTCCGACTCGCATTTTTGGTATCGGTATCGCTCCTAGAACACACATCAATTATTTTTTTGGAAAATATTCCATGTACAAATGTTCAATGTTTTCACCTTGTTACGATTTTAGTATCTGTATAGACTCAATGAATGTTTATTTAACAAGCCAATTACTTCACTCTTAATATCCATTATAAATATTGGATTAGTCAATCATTTACCCACTGTATCCACCCAGTCATATACCATTCTATTGTAGGACTAATATTAATAAGCTCCAATGTGTGCTCATTCATCTATTGAATTCTCTTAATAGTGCATGTTCGGCCACTCCAATGGACAGCTAAAACAAATAGTCTATTTCATCGGAAATAGATCATGCGTGAATAAATAGAATCTGACCACGCATGAAAACAAAGGCTTTGTAAGAGTCTCAGTTTCAATAACACTATTTATTTTCATAAGTAGGTACATACAATTTATGAATATTGGACCTTTTGACCTATTTAGAAACGTATTTAATATTGGAATATACTCATTTAGAAAATAAGTCCTTTAGATTGAAAATCTGTTTTTGATGTAAAACTTCGTCTAGGTATGCAAAATTGGGGTGTGTGTTGGGTAACCTCCTCGAGTGTCGCTCCGATTCCGATCCCGCTGCAGTCCGGGTGGAACGGAATCGGAGCGGCCGGTACACCCTGGGCGGCGGTCAATGGCTTCCCCTTCACCCCTTCATAGGGTTGGCATTGATCGTCGGCCAATACCCAACGTGGCGGGAACACATCGCTCTCCGTACTCCTCTGCTTTCAGAGGAGACAGGATGAGTGATGCTGTTAGTGGTGAGATGGCCCAGGGTCAGCCGGGGTGCGAGGGATATGCTCTATGGGTAACCTTACACCCCGGCGTCTGAAGACCCGAGACGGCGTGCGGTTTTAGTCGGTGCAAGCCCGACATAACCGCCCCCGCTTGCCGGCGGGGGGGTATCCGAAAGGATTTCCGCACGATAAAAAAAAAAAAAAAAAAAGGTATGCAAAATTATGGGGTGTGTGTTGGGTAACCTCCTCGAGTGTCGCTCCGATTCCGATCCCGCTGCAGTCCGGGGGGAACGGAATCGAAGCGGCCGGTACACCCTGGGCGGCGGTCATTGGCTTCCCCTTCACCCCTTCATAGGGTTGGCATTGATCGTCGGCCAATACCCAACGTGGCGGGAACACATCGCTCTCCGTACTCCTCTGCTTTCAGAGGAGACAGGATGAGCTATGCTGTTAGTGGTGAGATGGCCCAGGGTCAGCCGGGGTGCGAGGGATATGCTCTATGAGTAACCTTACATCCCGGCGTCTGAAGACCCGAGACGGCGTGCGGTTTTAGTCGGTGCAAGCCCGACATAACCGCCCCCGCTGGCCGGCGGGGGGGTATCCGAAGGGATTTCCGCACGATAAAAAAAAAAAAAAAAAAGGTACGCAAAATTATAGACAGATTGAAATTTGAATTTTGAATGAATGAACACAGTATGACTTTGGGACAACTAATTTGGAATCTTAGGAATCTGATGGAAGGTGATTATAGACTCGATCAAAGTAGAATGTTTTACCTACACACTTAAATTATTGTTTATTTGTTTCGTTAATATGAGCACTTTTAATTACTCATTAAAGATAGGACATATATTGGAAAATTATGACATGAGAATGTCTCTAACACTTTAGTTGAAAATTATGGAAGCATACACACCTTATATCACGAAAAAATATAGTTAATAAAAATTAGAAAAAGTGCTGATTCTGTTAGTAGGCTTCAAATAGATAGCATTGGAGGCGAATATGACTGTACCTTTTTTTTCGTGCTGAATTCCCTTGGATACCCCCCCCCCCCCCCGCCTTATGACTAAACAACATTTTAAGGATTCAACGATTTTAACGGCGCCGAAAGTCGCTTGACGACCATGGTCCTCCATGAGCGCAGGCCTGGGGGTGGCAGGTGAGGCCGCCTGTCACCCCAGCAGAAGCAGGCCGGGACGGTGGGGGGGGGGCACCGTGGTTTCCAAACCCGAGGGGGCCATCTCGAAACCGGAGATGGCCCAGGGTCAGTCGGGGTGCAAGGGATATGCTCTATGGGCAACTTTACTCGCCGAGACCCGAGACGGCGTGCGGTTTTAGTCGGTTCAAGCCCGACATAACCGCCCCCGCTGGCCGGCGGGGGGGGGGTGTATCCGAAGGGATTTCCGCACGAAAAAGAAAACAGGTAGTTATTATCCCGAAATTCTACCCGGTTCCCTTGGGTTGAAAGTCAAAATGTGAAATTTGCTATAAATTATTAACGCGTGGTCCAATTTCATTGATTTCTTTTTTATAAGAAAGAAGTTATTATAAAGATTTTCCCTTAAAAAAAGTAAGGTATTTTTCACTTGCTATCAGCAGCCTCCATTTTTCGCTTCCGATTTTTCAAATCGTTCGTTAATATTGACTTAAAGTTCCATGAAAATGTTGATTTCATTCTGTATTTTATACGTTTAATTTCATTCATGGCAGAAAAAGATTTGACGGGTCATCTAGTACTTTATTTTTCTTTTTTTTGCCGAAAATAAGAAATAAGTAGCAAAATAAAAAAGTACTGCAATGAAGATGTATAAGAAAAAAGTAAATTAAGCTTTCAAAACGTATAACATGTAATGACTATGATAAGGAAATGGCTAATGACATAGAATAGAAATAAATGATTTGAAGTATATTGAATCCCACCAAAAACATACCTGTTAAGAAGGGGCCAAGTTCCTATCGGTTAATTGTTCGCCTAAAAAGGGTTGAAATCCAATCCAATGCCAAGTTCAGATGCATTTTAAAATCGATCATAATCATCTTCATCAACAGCCTGATCCCCTGGTAAACATTTGCCATTCCCATGCCAAGTTCAAATATAGAAGTATTATAATTTTAGATATTTTTAACCAAGTACCTACGTATTTTCACAACTATACCTACCATATTTTAAGTTGGGTGTATGGTAAAGTAAATTTCGGCCAGATTGACCGTTGACGTGAATACGGTGGCGGGTAGTGGCTGGATACGGTAGGCGGAGGACTGGGTGTGGTGGCGAGTCTTGGGAATGGCAAATGTTTACAAGGGGATCAGGCTGTTGATGAAGATGATTATGATCGATTTTAAAGTGCATCTAAACTTGGCATTGGATTGGATTTAAACCCTTTTATAGGCGAACAATTAACCGATAGGAACATGGCCCCCTTTTTAACAGGTATGTTTTTGGTGGGATTTCAATACTTTTTTTCAAGAAATCGTACCAATTTTTTATTTTTTTGCCATATTTTATACCCCTCCTCCCTCGTATTCTCATTGTATCACTGGTTCATAAACATGGTTATTAAACATTCGATATTCGATTAAGCCAACTCACCCTTGACCGATTTCTTAAATTTATTATGACATATTTTATACCCCCTCCCCCTCTCTTCCCTATCTATGAAATTTGGCATACTGCTTTAGTACTAGTATATGATTACGTAGGTACAATTTTATTTCTGTACTTGCAATAGGCACTAAGCTACAGGGGGGTCAAAAGTGGGTCGAAACGCTTCGTGTAAATAGTGCACGGCATGCGCGCGGCCTGTTGCTGGAACTTGGCCTGCGCACTACCGTGCGCTTAGATATAATAAATGCCCTGCATGGTACTAATTGAAATAAAGATACCAGTATGAAAATGTATCTATATAACAAAAATTTCGTGAACTAACTACATCATTATGTACCGAAGATAAATTGAGCTTAACGACAAGACAACGTTGACTGAGTCATGTATATCTTACTTGCTAGTCTAGGTATGCCTAAAAAATGTAAGCATAACCTAGCAGTCAGGGGCGGCGCGCTGCACGTAAACTTTAGATTTCAATATTAAATATTTCAACGTGCAAAGAAACCTGTGCTGCTGTGTAAACCTGGCATAACATTAGTTCAGATTGAACCAAAACGCGTCGCTCACTGGTAAGTGGCGAGATATTAACCAAAACCTTTGAATGGACTACATATCTACAATCAATTTTAATACAAGTATATGTTCAGGTTTTCCTACTAATATTATAAAAGTGAAAATTTGTGAGAATAAAAGTATGGATTGATGCCTATTTGTTACTCTTACACGCAGAAACGGCTGAGCGGAAATGAATGAAATGATTTGGCACACATTTGAAAATGGATTATAGTCTGGCTTTCGAATACAAATATAGGTTCCTGTGGGTTATAGGAACAAGGGGATCAGTATTTCAGCGGCATCGCTTCAGTATTGCAGCATTTATCAGTATTGCAGTATTACTAATTAAGACTTAATGCAGAAGGCGTAGGTAGAACCGGGTGCTATGTTACTATGATACAATAGGAGAGGCCTATTTCCAGCAGTGGACTGCAATAATGTAATCGATTGAAGTTCCATACATATACACACGCCTTCTTTCCTCCAGAGTAGGGTCACCAAGACCTACTACGGGGTCAAGCAAACCTCACTTGTAAACTGGTACACCTGCTGATTAACGGACGAGGCTGTAGCGCAGGCTATCCTCTCGGGGTTGGGATGTCAGACGGCAGTCGCTTTCATAAAAACCGTATAACCCAAACTAAAAAGAGGAGAATAAGTAAGCGAACCCAGGTTCCGAGATGAAAGCCTCGGATGCAACCGGTAACAACGCTAAGCGGTAATGAGTGCAGGCCTGGGGATGACAGCTAGAGCCGCCTGTCACCCTAACAAAAGCAGGCCGGGGCGGCGGCAAGACGGAGACACCGTGGTTGTCAAACCCGAGGGCGCCCTCTCGACACTGAAGATGGCCCTGGGTCAGTCGGGATGCGAGGGAAATGCCTCATGGGCAACCATACACCACGACATCTGAAGACCTGAGACAGTGGGCAGTTTAAGTCGGTTTGAGTCTGACATAACCTCCCCCGCTGGATAGCAGGGGGCTAACCGAGGGTATTTCTGCACCGGAAAAAAGGGTGTTTCAAGGGCGATAAACCGATGTAGCTAGATTTCATTTTTAGAAAACGTCAATAAAAAGCCTAGTAAAGCTCGGTCATCTAGGTACTTTTAAATTAAGCAAGGCTAAAATTATAAAAATGAACAAAACACATATACCTTTTCTTTTTTCGTGCGGAAATCCCTTCGGATACCCCCCCCCCCCCCCGCCGGCCAGCGGGGGCGGTTATGTCGGGCTTCAACCGACTAAAACCGCATGCCGTCTCGGGTCTACAGGCGCCGGGGTGTAAGGTTGCCCATAGAGCATATCCCTCGCACCCCGAAACACACATATACCTATACATAGGTAGGTACTATACTACTACATTTTAAATATTCATAAAATTTAACATCTCAATAATTAACACATCTTCATAAGTATTTAAAAGGTTCCATTTGACAAACATCCATCACAACTAATACAACTGAAAGTATAAGTATTACACTGAGATATTCAATACTGAAATAAAAAACCGCTCAAATGCCGCGCATAGTTTATTAGAAAAGGACAAACATATATCTGTCACTATGCAGTGAATGGGCAGAACTCGTCCCCTCCAACTGCGCAAGCGCCTGTTTTGGTACCACACTCGGGTGACAAACATTTCTTCACCTGATTTCAATACTGAAAAAACATAATTTTTGTATCTCATCCATCTGTAATAAATGAATAATATTAGTATGATGAGCTTACCTTCCACTCAAGGACCTATTTATAATGTTTTTTTTTCTAGTGACGTACATTGAACTAATAAGCAGTTTTATTTAATCTATTGTTGATAAAAAAACTAATTTGGTAAAAATTATCTTTATAAAATATAAATTCCCCACCGCATGGCTCCACTAAGCCTCACACTCGTATAGTGGGAGTGTACCATGCACTCACCAACACAACGACAGCGGAGCCCTCAATACTGCCTCCTGCCGACACGCACACCACCACGCTGCGCCGTGTCCGTACGTACACAGGCACTCTCAGTTCTCAACACAACCTCCTCTACTGCACTCACGCGCACTAAAAAAAGATAACGCGATCTATCGATCTTTTTCCAAATTCAAAAAACGACGTCGCAAGATAGCCTTCTTGACTATAGTTGGATATAACTGACGTCTACCATCGAACGCGTCGCTACACCACCAATATTTATTAAAACCACAATATTTATGACATCGTAATTAATTAAACATGTCGTTTTAATTATGTAAATACAAATGGGTGATAATCGATTTGAATTATGTGTTTTGATCTCGTTCGCTTAATTTAATATAAACAAACATTTATCATATTTGTGGCGTTTTTACGGTGTTAACGTTTAGATCATATAAATTTCGAAGCGATGTTTCTGGTTAAGGCTAGCTGACAGTTGTGTGCCGGTATTATGTTTGAGCTTCGTTAAAAGTGATACTAACTCTGTGATCTGCTGGTGTAATGGAATCGCACTGAATCTCATACCATTATGGAACGTCACCAAAATGGTATGGATGTGTGGGTAGGTAAGGGTATTAAGTTTTCATATTATTTATAACAACAATAACGCAACTTTGTTATGTATATATCAACAAATTTGTTATGTATAACAATAATTTTGACGATACTTTAAATCTAATTGTAAGTTGTAGTAACACGAACTCAAATGATAATAATTCTATAAAAGTCTATAAGTCTAATAATTCTCTAAAGTCTATCCGAATTACGTTATTAAAATAATGTTTTTATCTATCTATTGTTACATAATTGATTGTTGTGACATGTTGACATGTTGTGCACAAAGTACTAACTAAGATGTGCACAAGAATGATTGATTCTTGTGCAGTTCCAAATGTCTTAGTTGTTGTATGTATGTATTGTTATACCTGTCATATTATAGCTATCTTAAAGTTAATATTGATGTTAGGGCAAGGGCGCGTCAACCAACTGGGAGGATTGTTCATCAACGGTCGTCCTCTGCCGAACCACATCAGACTGAAGATTGTGGAGATGGCTGCCGCAGGTGTACGTCCCTGCGTCATCTCGAGACAGCTCCGCGTTTCGCATGGCTGCGTATCCAAGATACTCAATAGATACCAGGTGAGTGATAACTTACGAAGAAAAAAGTTTTTTGTGTGTGTTTTGACGATAGTATTATTATAGTATATTTTGAACTTTTCAGACTTAAACATGAAGAAGTAATTCAGACACTAGAATTTGACAAAAAGTTAGATAAAATCCACGATTTGGATTTGTAACGAGACTAAAAATAAAATAAAAAATAAATGGTTAAAGTTTAAACTGAGTTATTCTATTTTATGTGCAAACTTCGAATTGAGATACAGAATTATAAGTTTCTTAGAAATAACGACCTAACTTAATGATCTATAACTTCCTCAAAAACATAAAGCAGAGGTTTAATTGTTTTCTAATTTGAATCAAGTTTTGAACAGAATAATAACTTTTAATAGCAGTCTCTCACGTGACCATTGTTATTGTTGCAAGGTGTTAATTGTTATATTCGTTTTTTAATTATTCAAGATTTACTAATAAAAAAAAACACAAAATCATTATCTTTAGGTATGCTATTGATGTTCGACTTTGTTCGATAAATATTTTTTAAGTAACCAACTCCGATAGAGAACAAAATAATTTTCTTAGGGACATTTCGACATCGTATTATACGAGTAATAAGCACTGTAAGTGTTTAAGTATAGCATGCTCTCCTAGTCTATTCTTCCTCTTCATCCGAGCGCCAATTCCAATTTTATACAACACATGCACTGTGGAGCCCAGGATTCACTCGCTAACTCCACCTTTCCATATATTAATTTCTCTCTAAGCTCATAAAGCCTAATGTCTTACCCTAAAATACAATTAGAAGTATCATTAACATACTAATAAATTTTGAATTTATTTTATTTTATTATTTTAAGAAAACTTACAGCTAAAATACAGAGTAGGATATACCAAAGTATACCTATCATAAGATGGCCAATTACAATTTCGCTTATAAGATACGTAAATATAGTAAATATAAGACGGCAGAGAGCAGTATAATAAGTATTTAACTAGAAATAGACAACTGAGACCATGAACAAGGTGAAAAAAAACAGGTCAATCTAGAAACTACATTACATCTTGTCATTAACGTCATGCATAATATAGTCTTAATAAAACGCTCGACACACCCTAATCAGGTGGGAGTTTTGTCTGTTATTGCACATATAGCAGCTTTGATTTTCTTGGACGCACAGATTATAGACACAATCCTCCAATCTTTACAAGCAGTTCAGAACAATCAATGGAATGATTTACCAATTTAAACAGAAGAGTCAACTCTGCTATACTTCTACATTCATATAATAGGAGAATATGACATTTGCTACTTCTACATCTGCTCAAATAATTAGGT
This sequence comes from Cybosia mesomella, assembly GCA_946251805.1. Lineage (NCBI taxonomy): Eukaryota > Metazoa > Arthropoda > Insecta > Lepidoptera > Erebidae > Cybosia > Cybosia mesomella. The sequence goes on from OX276406.1 coordinate 12,925,654, forward strand.
AAAAAGGTACCAGATCTGAAATGGATGTAACACAAAAATTTTCTTTGTCAATATAAATATTATAAACAGGGTTCCAAGCCTGCGAGCAATATTCGTGGTGATAGCGAACAAAAGGACAAGTAGTCAATACTATAATTACTTTTTCTTGTAAGTTTAAATAGTTGGCATGGTAGATGACACTCCATCACCTGAGAATTACATAGACGAATATTTAATCTAACCATAGCAGAGTCTTAGTTAACTAGTTCACGGTATGAGACTGTCACGTTATTAAATTTGACACCGATTTGAATATAAAATCAACCATTTCATCATTTAAACTATGTCATCACAAGTACACACTTTGGGAAACTTGAGTAAGTCAATTGACATCGAGCTCAGACGGAAAAGTATTTAAAAATTTGCATATTTTCACGAATCTACGAATTTACAAACCTCGTCTACACCTTGAGATGAAATTTTTCTATTTTGCATATATGTAATAAGTTATTCGATGAATTTATTCGAGTTTCATGCTACCTGGATAAAACTTGGATAAAACTTATTTACTTCGGTCAGTGGTTAAGGAGTCAACCTTATGATTGAGATGTCCTGAGGTTGAATCCGACGTGAAGCCAATCCTAACATACCTACTAGTAATTATTATCATTGTTACTAATACTCTATAAGAAAGGAAACTCATAAAATATACGTTACGTTAGCTTTATAATTCTAAAATCCACTATGTAAAAATAAAGTCTAACCCTTCTAGTCAAGATAACAACTGACCAGAAAATATTAAAAGTGTTTTCACTGATGTTTTACTGCTTGTGTATATCGACTGGTCAGCCGTCAAACAATTGCCATTGATCTCTTGCCCAGCCGAGCCTGAAGGTTCGTTTTCACCACCGTTCCTATAGGCACTATACAGTATACACTACAATAATAGCGATTGTTTCGCTCAGGAAACGTTTCGCCACGCACCACGAGTACCTATAGGGAACGACCTCAGCTGCTACCTGCTTACATACATCTAGAATATCACCACAGAAATGTTAGAATTTTTTTAATGAATCTGATATAATAAACTTAAGTTCGTACCCTATTCGCCGAAATTATCACAAAATGTAAACAAATTACAAAAATAATTCGTTAAGTGTCGCTTCGAATCCGTGTAAATCAAAAATAAAGTAACATAAGAAATTCAAGAAGTACAATAAACTGCGGATGCTCGACTAGTATACATTCTACATTTTATCGTAATGAATGAAACTCTGATAAGGTGTACGGTGGGGGGGGGGGTAATCTTCTGATAAGGGCCCAAGGCAAGTTCACCTGCAAGTTGGTACACCTGCTTATTGACGGTGAGGCTCTGGTGCGAGCTTTATTCTCGGGGTTGGGTGTCAGCCGGTTGTGGCGTCCGTATGAACCAAATTATGAACAGGGCAATAAGTGAGTGGACTCCGGGCTACATAGTGCAAATTTTGAATGCAACAGGTATGGTGCTCGGATGATGAAATAGAAAAGATGAAACTCTGATGAAAGGACGTTCTGTTATGATTGAGTACCTACTTACAACCTATTATTCCATATTTGAACAAGCATAGGCAAATAGTCCCTGCATATCAAAATAGTGCCCAATATAAGTAATATTGTACTTCACAAACAAAGTAAGTGTAGTAGATACAAGAATAAAAATATTACCTAAGTACTTTCACTGAGTGAACAGAAACAATGATTTTGTTTATTTTATGTAAAGGATTCTGTATTTAAAATAAGTTTTATATTTATTCAGCTCTATACGTACAGTTCTCCTTTCAGCCTGCCATCATATTTTGATATTATCTGTATTTGTGGTTTGAGCACTTAGATCGAATGTGTACTGAGCAAATGACCCGCCAAGTATGTAAGGCACTAGTACCTAGGTAGGCAGGCAAGTTAGAGTCGACCTCACTGAACATAAACTGATAAAATCGATGATGTATTAAAAGCGGCCAAGTGCGAGTCGGACTCGCCCATTAATGGTTCCGTAGCAGCAAGTAACATATTCATGTTTTTTTATTGTTGTATTTGAGTTGATTGAATGAAAGGTAAATTACGGTTTACGACTTATGACGTATTAAAAAAAAACTACTTACTAGATCTCGTTCAAACCAATTTTTGGTGGAAGTTTACATGGTAATGTACATCATATATTTTTTTTAGTTTTATCATTCTCTTATTTTAGAAGTCACAGGGGGGGGGGGGGACTCATTTTACTACTTTGGAAGTGTCTCTCGCGCAAACTATTCAGTTTAGAAAAAAATGATATTAGGAACCTCAATATCATTTTTGAAGACGTATGGGTTAGATGAAAAAAATGGTTCACAGATTACATCTACTTACCAAGTTTCACAGCATAGTTCTTATGGTTTCGGAAAAAAGTGGCTGTGACATACGGACGGACAGACAGACAGACATGACGAATCTATAAGGGTTTCGTTTTTTGCCATTTGGCAACGGAACCCTAAAAAAGGGCAGGTCAAAAGTATTCGAAACTGGTGGGTTTTGCATGCAAGATTTAATTGCAGTAGATGAAGCTCATGAAATGTGCACAGAAATGTATTTAATTTTTTTTCCGATCTACGGAATATGCAGCATATAAGGCCCCATGCTGCTTCTGAGACTTTGCCTAATACAAAAACCCAATTTAATTTTGCCAAACCCGGGAATCGACTTACACTAGTTTCTCATTTTATTCAAACATAAATGCCAGCGCCAGGACTGAAAGTTGGCACAGAATTGGTTATCGCCCATTTCACAGAAACCATTATCTTAGCAGGCAATCCCAGCTCCGTAAAATCTCCACTTAGCATGACATCACATTGTTCCATTGCTTCCTTACTGCATAAGAGAAAGACAAACCAACAAACACATTTTCGATTTATTGATTTTAAAATACATCACTGACTTTTTTTTTATTTTTTATATTTAGGACACGTCAATTTGACTTCACCTCGCCTGATGGTAAGCTGAAGGTAAAGTCTCAGGAAAGAGGGTCACCATTACATACACGTACCATGTTAATAATGGTGGCTCAGCTTGACGGCCTCATCAAAAGAGGATTGTCGTCGCAGCACCGCGTGACATCCACCGGTCCCATTAGTGCTGCAACCACAATCCCCCTGCCCGGTTATGCACTTGCTGACCCCTGAACGCAATCAAACCGAAATTGGATTACTATGCAGGGCTTTTCGCAAAAAAATCTGTGTATCAGATGTATACCTATATCTCAGATTCGACCCCAATCACCAACAAATACTTCAAGCAAATCGTGAAGTAACTATTTTAATTATTGCACCTCCAGTGCAATGGTAGTAGACCTTACATGACGAAGCCCTTCTACTAAACTTATAATAAAACGATCTCTCTCGCCTAGGAGACGGGTTCAATTAGACCAGGCGTGATTGGGGGATCGAAACCGAGAGTTGCGACTCCTGAAGTTGAAGCAAGAATCGAAGAGCTCAAGAGGCAGAACCCGGGTATATTTTCGTGGGAAATACGAGAAAAACTAATCAAGGTGAGCTATCACACTTTTTATTGCATTTTTTCACTGATTTGAAGCGTAGTTAGAAGCTTATATCATCAAAGTTTTGCTCTCGGTTACAGCCGAGGCCTTCGCCCCGGAGCCCGGGGTCCGCTTATACCTTCTCCTCCTTTTGTTTTGGCTTGTTGTTTCATGGGAGTCATTGCCGTCTGACCTCCCAACCCGACAAAATAACCTGCGACAGAGTCTCGTCCGTCAATCAGCAGGTGTACCGGCTTGTAGGTGAGGTTAACTTGAACCCAAAGATTTTAATAGGGCCCCATATACCCATGACCTACCCAGAACCCTTTGTCTACACAGTAATTCTTGTATTACTTTCAATCAAGTTAGGTGTGAAATCCTGACATAAGCATCGCTTAGCTTGTAATGAGCAGATTCAAAATCAAGTCGGCGGGTCAGTCTCTATCAAAACTTATACAAGTATAAAGTATATAATCGTGTGTTCCACCTTTTGGTACGTCCTTCTTTCTTTAGGTTTCAGGAGTATATTGGATAAAGAAGGAAAGTGATACAGATTTCGGATTCGAATGCGAATAGTGTGGGCAACACGTTACTGCTATTCACGTTAACTTGTCCCTACACTTAACGACAGACGGATAACACCTTTTATTTAACCTGAACTTTAAAATCGGTTTAACTCGGCTAGGTCCTGGCCCGCATTTCCCAATGGGGATCAGATAACTTGGTCGAATTCAATGCCAAGAATACACAGGCGTGCGCGTTTACGGCTAAGGTCCTCCTTCCTTCCTCTTCTAATTCTTCAGAACACACCACTAACACTACAGGACCACATAACATGCTATGAATGAATGTTCGCTGCAAACTGAACAATAAAAACTACATCGATAGCGACATGAAAATAACTTCAAGAAAACTCGGAGTTCTGAACAAAGTGAGACGGTTTTTCACGCTGGAGCAGCAATGTTTATTATATAAGATACAAATTCGCCCCTGCGTGGAATACTGTTCTCATCTCTGGGATGACGCCATACAGCACTCATTAGACGCTCTCGATAGGTTAAAGTGGCGTGCCATCCGTATCATTAAGAGTCCTGAGGTTACTAATACCTTAGAACCTCTGCAAAGAGACATAACACGGCGAGTGTTCAGATGAGTTCTATCCGCGCACGTGTTTCCTTCTTCTTATAACCCCGGGTTCTTCTAGCGGGTCATGGAAAAGTATCTGTTGAGGCCATCGAGGTGGGGACCATCATTTTAGGATCGTCAGCATCTGGGATGGTGGCCCATATCTTCTGGACTTCTCACTAGCTTCTCGCCATCCAGCGAGGTGTAGTCAATTGACCTGATTTATATCTAATACGTTAATAGTACTTTTGTGTTATCACCACGTAGGTTAAATACAACAAGAGAAGGTACTAAGTAAAGTGACATTATATCTATGTAAAGATATAAGTTGATATAGTTGTACGATAATGATAAACTACAAAACCGTCACCGATCACTTTAAAACTTAATACATATTGCTCTACAGTGCTTTTTCCATAGACAAAGTTGAATGTACCATTTTTTTATTTTTTTTTATCGTGCGGAAATCCCTTCGGATACCCCCCCGCGTGCCAGCGGGGGCGGTTATGTCGGGCTTGAACCGACTAAAACCGCACGCCGTCTCGGGTCTACAGACGCCGGGGTGTAAGGTTGCCCATAGAGCATATCCCTCGCACCCCGACTGACCCTGGGCCATCTCCGGTTTCGAGATGGCCCCCTCGGGTTTGGGAACCACGGTGTCCCCGTCTTGCCCCGGTTTGGGGGAGGGGCGCTAACCGCCCCACCGTCCCGGCCTGCTTCTGCTGGGGTGACAGGTGGCCTCACCCGCCACCCCCAGGCCTGCGCTCATGGAGGACGGAGGTCGTTAAGCGAAGTTGAATGTACCTAGGTATCTACTTTATTCCGAAAAATGCACGCAACAAACACGCGCAAAAACGGCTAACCGAACGGAAGATAGATTATAGTCTGACATAACACGTACTTGTGTCCCCAGAATAGGTTGTATCAGTATTCCACGTGGACAGAGTCGTGGGCAACAGTTAGTATCAAATATATTCACAAAGGTCGTCTGTTTAAAAATTGTATGTGGAAAATACACAACTTAAAAAGGAGTACTATTTACAACTACCTGAATAAGCTAATTTTATTTCCCTATTTGATTTTATAACGGCATTTTACTATTTGCCCTTAATCCGTCTTATTGGACTTATTAATTTCTCATTTATTAATAACGTCGAGTAAGGTGATCATTTAAATGTCTCAGGATCAATTTATCAATTAATGTAAATTAATGTTTTCAGGTAAGACAACGTCTGGTTATCTTTTTTTTATGAAATATGTTATGTCGTAGTAATATTTTTATTGACACGAGGTAAGAACTACAAGAATATCGTATTCCTTTGAACTATATATCGGCTCTGTAACTTATACGCAACAAGCAAAAGACAAAATCTTAACCTGATTATTACATTTCAACGATTATAGTTTTCTTTTTTTTAGCCGTTGTCTTCTATAAAACCATAATGATATTGCTGTACGTGCTTTAAAGAAGTTAATTCACTCCAATTTCAAATAGTAGTACGATATGCTCTGAGTGAGGTTTAGGTACTGTGTCAATTTTTTTTTATTTTCGCAAACCTTATTTACCCTAATACGATTCAAATACTTCAACCTCACCGTAAAATTTCATAATTACATAACTTAGGTTTGTCTAATACGTAGTCGAAATGTCCCTTCTCGTTGCATTTCACTTAGTAGCCATTATAAGGCCATCATGAAACTGTATAACACTTAACTAAAACATATAGATGACGTTTAATATACAGTGTGTTATTTGAAACAATTTTTACAATAAGGACTACACCCTGTGTCGCGGAAGGCATGCAATGCAGTACACACGAATTAGTCCCCAATACATAATTCAAACTTAAAATTTAGCGCTCGATACAAAAATAAAGTATTTATAATTGAACTAGCTGACCCGGCAGACTTCGCACTGCCAATCTGCAATCGATAACAACTTCCATATTTATTCACCTTTTAAACCTTCTCTGGACCTCCACAAATAATTCAAGACCAAAATTAGCCAAATCGGTCCAGCCGTTCTCGACTTTTAGCGAGACTAACGAACAGCAATTCATTTTTATATATATTGAAGAAGATATTGAGCATAATATGATATTTTACAAACGTTAATAAGGCAATGAGCAACCGTGATACACATTACAGGAGGGCGTGTCAGACCCACCCAGCATCTCGTCGATCTCCCGACTGCTCCGCGGCGGTGCACGAGATCCTGATGGCAAAAAAGATTACAGCATCGATGGCATACTTGGAGGTAAGCTGATCAAAGCTTTTCTGAGTTATTTGCGGCAATGTTCAAGTCTTTATACCCACGCTAAATGAATACTTTGTTATGAAACCTACGCAAGCCTGATGTTATGAGAGACATTGTAAAGAGCTTAGTACATACAAATATTGTGAACTAAAAATTCATTTTAACTTTACAATGTAACAAAAGTATACAATTAAGTGCACAAAATTAGATTTACATTAAAAGCGTAAACGTTTTGTAACGCGTATTAGCTGAACGTTATAACATCCGATAGAATTAAAAATTCAATCGGCCCAACAAACATTGCGTAACTTCCCATCAGCCACAAAAGGTTATTTTGCGACATTAACAGCCGCAACCTGTCAAAGCTTTCTCACGAGAGTTCAAAAAATCAATTTCCGCAAACAAATCTTACGACGTCATTGTTGCCATTTGAAATATTGAAGTTTGTTCTCGATTTTTCAAAGGGCGGCCGTTCGTTTTGCGAATGAGGCAAATTTGTGAAAAAGGTGACCGACACTTTGTCGGGCCGCAGTCACCCGCCGCGCATTCGATAGTGCTGAAATACGAACAATCTACGTAACATGTTGTGGTTGTGGTGTCATTGTTGCTCCATTTTGTCACCAAGTTTAATTGTGCTTTGAAAGTGCCGTATGTACCTGTTGTTGGTAGTTTCCTGTGCAGTCATGCCGCCCACTTCGCCCGCCATAGTTCCATGCAACTTTGCGTTTGTTTCAATTTCCGTAAATGTGTTTGTGTTTGCTATCAGTAATTTAGAACAATGTATAATCTATTTAATTCGTAACAACCTATATATATTCATAATTATTGTAAGTTTCTTGATTTATGTACTCTAAATAATTTTCATCCATGATCAGAGTTATTATTCTGAAGTATCTTGGATACTTTAAACGCCCACATACAACACCCAAATTGGTGAAATCAGGACGATATCGGTATTACTAGTATCGTAGTGATTAGCTGATTTCAGATTTCACCTCCAAAGAAACCCAAATATTATAAAACTAACCCTGTAGCTATTGGTAGAATAATCTGAATTGCTCTTAACCCTTAACATAGCATTTTTTAAACATATAAGACAGTTTTGATAATATTAAAGTGGACAGAAAAATATTTCCACATATCTAGGTTAAACTATTATTTGAGTACATATTTCATATAGTCTATTAATTAAGATTTGTAAACACATCAATTTATATACCTACCTATGGAAATCTAGTTTCAGAAAAGCTTCATCACGCATGACTAAAAGAACAAAGGATGTTCTACTTACACAAAGGTATTTTCTCCCGAACAGAATAAGTGTTTATGCCTGATAAGAGAACCCTAGTTAAAGATACAAATAGTCATCATGTACATGCACTTCAGATGCTTATTATTGTATCGATTACATGAATTAGCACATAGTGAATTCGCAATGTTGCATTATCATCGGAGCAATATAAATACTGTGAAAAAGTTAACACTCAAATGTGTCATGAATTTGGTGTACAGATAGTATTTTAATATCATTTGCTGTCGTTTAAAATTAATAAAAGAAATAACACACCCAGATATTAAGTTCTTCTGACTTTAGATTGGACTCAAATGTACAGGTATACTTGCAATTCATGGATGGTAATGCGATAATAGGGTACTATGAAGCTGGTCTGAAGACGGAGATAGGAACATAAGGAAGTGGTCATAGGAACTTCTGAACTAAACAAGATAAACTTATTTGATTTATCTTGTTACTTACTTGTTAACTCTCTCAAGTTTATTAAAAAAAAAATTCTACGTAATAAAAATGTTTGATGGTTGCATTTTTTTTTGGTGCGACAACTAAACAAATACGTTCACCCCAGTCAGAATACCTATTTTAAATAACTACATATTACCCTAAGTCTCAAATCCCGCTCCGGTGTCAAATACTATTAGCAATGAAACGTAAATGTAAGTACGTACCGCAATAAAAGTAAGCATTATTACTAAGTTACGCTAAGTTATTACTGGCAACACAAATTGTTTTTAAAACTGCCTCATGGCGTAAAGCGCTATTGGATTCTTCTGTTGAGAATTTCTCGGGGATACACAGGTGACATCGTATAATATTTTGAAAAGTACTCGTCCGCAAATGGAATAAAATATAACAACTAAAGTGCTACTAAAATACTTGCAGCTGCTAGTTTGCGTCACCTGAAGTGTCACACTTTTCAAAATATTATACGATGTCACCTGTGTATCCCCGAGAAATTCTCAACAGAAGAATCCAATAGCGCTTTACGCCATTAGGCAGTTTTAAAAACAATTTGTGTTGCCAGTAATAACTTAGCGTAACTTAGTAATAATGCTTACTTTTATTGCGGTACGTACTTACATTTACGTTTCATTGCTAATAGTATTTGACACCGGAGCGGGATTTGAGACTTAGGGTAATATGTAGTTATTTAAAATAGATATTCTGACTGGGGTGAACGTATTTGTTTAGTTGTCGCACCAAAAAAAAATGCAACCATCAAACATTTTTATTACGTAGAATTTTTTTTTTAATACACTTGAGAGAGTTAACTAGTAAGTAACAAGATAAATCAAATAAGTTTATCTTGTTTAGTTCAGAAGTTCCTATGACCACTTCCTTATGTTCCTATCTCCGTCTTCAGACCAGCTTCATAGTACCCTATTATCGCATTACCATCGATGAATTGCAAGTATACCTGTACATTTGAGTCCAATCTAAAGTCAAGAAGTGGTTCTAATTGGGCTTCTAAGATTAGACCATGGAGCAATATTGTCATTGGACAACACACTAACTGACCATAACTAACTAACAGAGCAAGTTAAATAAAAGGTTGTAAAAAGTAGTTTTTGAAGTGTCCAAAATCACGATAAAATCTCTAGATTACTTCAGTACTGATCCAATATGTATATAATGACTCTCTGATGATTGATAATGATAAATCCAGACAAGAAAAAGATTCGCCAATTCTCTCCATCCGTTCGCGAACGGTTGTAGGACATGTAGATCCCTGTCACACACCCAATTTCTTATGGGTAACTTTAGGAACAAGCTGTATCAATTTAACTTAGTTCAGACACCACCTGATATCAACTGCGAACAGTCCAACAATTACACACTCTGGGAGTTGGGAGTGTATTCTTTGGCGCAATGAACATAATACAGGAATAGTCATCTGATGCGAAACTTTGCGAATCTCGTGTCCACTAGTGTAAATTGCATGCTTGGCACAATGAACATTACTATAGAGGGAGAGTCATCTGATGCGGAACTATGCGAATCTTGTGTCCACTAGTGTAAATTGCCATGCATTTAGCCTTCTATTAGAATCAAAAATAGCTCTCTTAGAACTAAACCTGGTGTTAGCACAGGATCTGTTTTTAATAGCGCTTCTAATACAAAAATATTGAAATCGTATTGGATTTCTGCAAGATCGATATATTGCCCCATCGTCGGCACCGATGGGGTGAAGCCCGTGAGGGCTGCCACACGCTAAAAAAAGCTATATACTTATTGGTAAGATTAAAAATGTAAACGCTACCAATAGGCGGAAATGAAGCAGTGTAAAAAAGATAATGCTTAAAAGAGTAGATTTTTAGAGACACTATGGTGAAACATATTTATAATTATTTTATGTATGCACTAAGTGCACTTAGCAGTAATAAAATACAGTATAAAGGTACTACCATCCATTTCACTCGATTAAGAAATAAGAGCGTGAAGTGTATGACTTTTATTTACCATTTTATTAGATAGGCTAGTAGGTGGGCGCTCGATAACTTCTTAACGGTTGGAGTATGCAATCAGAGTAATAATTACACCATTATATCATATTTATGACCCATTGAAATGTAATCAACAACAGTAGGTATAAATTCTACTACGAGCTTGAACTAGACTTCACACGTTCCTGTTTCATGTAGATAATATGTTTAATTAGTAAGTCATTAATAAGCCAGGCTTTAAAAGTATTGATATCCTCAATTCTTCTACTAATAATGGACAGATGTCTCATGTACAAAATTTGATCTTAAAGCAATTGATTCTTAGGATTACTAGGTAAAAAAATTGTACGTCCGTTGTTAGATTAAAAATATATCGTGTAATTGAAAATTAAGTAAGTTTTGATATTGAAATATGAAATTCTGAATAGATAATAATAAGCTATTATTTAGTTATTTTCAGAATAGTTTAGAGTCAATTGTTTTTGGATTCTATTTTCACTAGCTTTGAAATATATCTTGATTATCACTAAAGTTTAAAACTATATTGACAATCAAGATATATTATAATCCTAAATGATTTCTTACAGTGAGCTATGTATTATTAAGGAACTAGCAACCCACCCTCGCGTCGCTTCGGCTTATATATTTTTTTATTTAACTCAAGCATTCGTAATATACATATAATATATAGCCCATGTCCTTCGGAGATAATGTACCTTTCAAATGGTGACAGATTTTTTCTAATAAATGCAATGGTTCTGTAAATTACCCCAAACATAATGAACAAATGTACAAAATTGGGTCTCTCTCTTAATATTATTAGTATAGATATTGTTCGAGGTTCGAATTTATCTCTTCGTTATGTGAGGAAAGGTTTTGACTGTTAGTTTCACAGTATTACTAAGGTTAAAAGTTATTTTTTACTTAGACATTTCGTATTATAAATCAATGAAACAACTTTCATCAAGCCCCTACGTAAATTTGATTTTCTCTTTGCATAACTTTCAATGTGGATTAGACACGATACATAAACACGTAACAGTACTGCAATAGAGGGCGACATTACCTACAAACGACGTAGACCGAGCAATCAGCTTTCACAGTCACATCAGAGCAAAACAAAAGAGTACGGGAGGGTGATAAAATCTCGCATTTGTTTAATAACATCGGTCGTTAGAATCAACTAATGTCGCGGTCTCGCGGTTGCCGCAGAGGCGATTATCGCCGAACCTCCACAACGACGAGAGACGTATAACGCAATCACTTTATATGCGAGCTTTTAACTTAGGTTCACATGACTACATAACATACTTCAACTAATAATTTAGAACCGTCACATTAAAATAGTTACAACAATTTTTCACTTATTGCAGATATTTCTTTCAGTTCATTCTAGCAAGCGAAATCTACTCGTAGTATTCGAATACGGATTGTGATTGTATACGGACTGTTGTATTTAACTTATTGGTCTTCTTCGTAATGTATTTACTAACATTACATGTTCTTTATCTATCAATGTAAAATTGATTTCTTAATTGACTATTTTCATAGTAATCAAAATTTTTGTCGCAGTGTTGTAGATAGAATAAACATACATGAATGTTCATCATCAATCATTCAATACCTCTTCATTATTACGTTTATAAATGTACCTAGCCTATTGGCTAGGTACATTTATAAACGTCTGTGCGATTAGTCTACATAGAAATTTAAATTACCAAATGAGACTTGTTCACTAAATTGCATTCTAAAATGTCACCAAAAGATTTACTTACAAAATGCAAGTTGTGACAAAGTTGAAAAATGATGACATTTACTATTTCTAAAGGCAATTCAGAGCATTAAATTAGACTTATTCTTATCAGCATAGACTTTCACTGTACGTCCATGTAAACCTCGGACGTCGAGCTAACACGCGCGGCCTTACAATTATTTAGTCGGCATTTATTACCACGCGTTGTATTCAAGACAATTTTGTCTCATCACATTATTCAATAAGAGCCCTCCCAGAAAGACACGAAGCTCTCCGGAAGTGACCGATGGTGGCCGACAAAGATGAACCGAAGTGCTTTTGAATAAGCATTAACAAGCTTACATCATAGTTTTATGGCGTCTCTTTACAACCTTACAGAATTTATTTTAATAAACTATTGTACGTGTTTATGTTCAGTGTAACTGTTGATTTTGATGCATATACTTCTCTTCTACTACTTCTACTTGTTTAGGTACTTGTTCAACTGAAACCTGACTAAGTATTACGAGGTATTAGCCAATGGTTGATTCATGTCGATCCTGTACTAAATTGGAAGGCTTCTTTCACGTATATTTTAAACTGTAAAATGGGTACAATTAATAGTTGACCACAACAAATGGATGAAAGGTTGAAGGCTTGGTTATATACTCCATGGTGACGGCCCTTGTTTAAAGTATTCAATTAACTGGCAGCCGCAGCCAAAACGGAATGTTTCTATTAAAATCACAATACACCAACAATTTAATTAAGCATCTCTGTTTGAAATTTGCACAAAACAACTTTTATGGCTTTAATTATTATTTTTAGCTAGTACATAATGTTAAAATCTGTTATAAATAATTGGTCGATTATAAGTCATTTTTGGAACTTAGGATATTGGAACATAGGATAGCAATAGCTAACGCATTTTACTTATAAAGGTTATATATAAAGGTTATAGATTCAAACGCAACCCAGTATACTATTGACATCATCCTTACACAAATAGTTTAGCTCAGCTTACTAGTTTTGACTTAGTCTTACCAGTAGTATTTAAAAGTAGGAGTCTAGCGTGAGCTCTTTGGTAAATTTACGAAGAAACAGGAACATCGCTGTTTGATAAGGTTCAAGGACATTCAACCGGTTTATCAGCAGGATATAACACCAGTTTTTCACAAGCTTTTATTTAACTTGCTCTGTATGTATGTATGTTGGTGCAGATCAACTCGTGCAATTAAATTTGAAGCAGTTAACTGCAACCGATTTAGTTGAAATTTGGATGATAATGCATTAATATACCATGGAGCTGGTCTGATGATGGAGCAGAAAGGTGGCCATATGAACTCCTAAACTTAACAAGATAAACCTATCGAATTTGGGCTCATTTTTTTTGTCTTGACAAATTCTCTGATGTGACATAGTATTCAGGGTCTGATGATGGAGTAGGAAGATGGCTATAGGACCTTTTCAACTAAACCAAATAAAATTATCAAGTTTAAGCTCATTACTTTTGTCTTGATAAACTCTCTGGTGTTACATGGTATTCAAGGTCTGTTGATATAGAACAAAGGTGGCCATAGGAACTCCCAAACTGAACAAGAACTACAGAGTCTGTAGCTCCGTACACTTGTAATAGTAATCCCATTCCCGCAACCTACAGGAACCTGCCTGATATAAATAGACTATTTCCAGTTACCGATTGCACTCTACCTGTGTGCAATATTTTAGCCAATCGCTTACGTTGCGTGATTGAGTAACTAAGTAATGATACCAGCCGTTGCCTTCAGCTAACCCCGCGTGAAATACAGATCCCGGTGCTGCAACTCTCAGTAGCCCATTTTCGGGATACCCTATATTCTCTCTCTCTGTGCCAAATTTTATCCACATCCGTTCAGACGTTAGGGCGTAATTGAGTAACAAACCTCTATTTATTCATCTGCCAGAATTAGTAATCATCAGTTCCTTCGTTATCAGTAACCCTGGCATGTACAAACCTATCGTACAAACAGTTAACAACAGTACTACAACTTGTTATAACTACGTATTGTCCAGCTATTGTTGTCAGGCAATGAAAATTATTAAGGTGTCTCACATATCAAACGTAATCGAAACCCTTTATTATAATTTTAAGGTAAGTACTGTATACATATAGAAGTAACCATAACATGTTAGTGGTATTATTGTGAAATGAAGAAGCTAATAAAAGTGTAACAAGAAACAAGCAACTCACGCCCACAAAACACAGACGTGCTAATCCGACCATCTGTTAACATTGAAACAACCCGCTGAAACAAAGGCCGACCCGACTGTTTTAATGAACCCAGATTATGAAGGTGTTAAACCTCCGCCGCCGCTCTTTCAACTCCCAAATTATGACTTTTGAACGAAGCCGGCGCGCGCGCCTCTTCACGGGGTCACATTTCGGCAATCGCCAAAGTTTCTCTCGCCCTCTCCCACGTACAATTCATCCATAAACCTCTCGCCTTTCTTTGAACATAAATTCCCTCATAGTTTTGCTTTACTGCTGCTCCACAATGAAACCATCTGAAATGGACTTTACGACCACCCCGTAAAGTATTAAACAGCACTTCATCATTTCGTATTTTCGATTTGTATTTAGCCTCATACGTTATGATCAGGACTTGGAACAAAAAAGGCTAAATAAATCTGTCCCTGTCTCGCGCGCCAGCCGGAGAATTTGAGCAATGTAAATCATTTTATTACAAAATGTTGTTTTTTATTTGTCGCGCCTTTGTGCTTAGAGAACTTGCCTCGTGCTTTTAATTATTCCACACACGATGCATCATTATAAAGAAAACAAATTAGTACAATAAGAGAACATTATAATACGTTATAAATCAGTGCATTTTTATTTAAGTTTTCAAATAAAAGTTTTACAATAAAAAAAGTCTTTTAGATCACTTTGAATTGTATTGTAACTTCAGCCATTACCGTGAAATATTAAATAAATTTATTTGCAAAACTCTATTCAGGTTAAAAGTTAGGATCAAGGTATTAAAGATTCGATTGACACAGTTTTCAATAAATTTGTTATTTATTGTATTCCACAACGTGAACTTATGTAGTAGGTTACAAATTATTGAATCTTCATAAACTCTATCAGGCTCAGCAAAGTGGCTTGCTAGTACATAATATAATACTGATACGAACCCACAAACAAGAAGTTTAATTGGTTGGGTTAACAATAATATGTAACCAATTTCTTAAGCAAACTACTGAAGTTTCTCGTTTTTAGTTTTGAGTTGGCAGTCATTATGCTTACCATCTAATGCAATCCTGTGTGTGTCGTATTAAACTCGTGCTTTTGCCTTACACGTCATAAATCCAGCTCGTGATACCAAAATATTGAATGGTGCCAAAATGTCAACCGTACAGCAAAGAGACCGACAAAGAGGCCGCCGCGCTGGGTGTTCCTTATTCCGCGCCACGCTGAGCCCCTATTTTTTCATCTCATTCAATTTTGACTTCTTTCAAAAGGCTATTAATATAAGCTCCATTTTTTGAAATCAGTTTTAAGGCCAAAGCCGTGTATTGTTGCGGCCGTTTTTTAATCTGTTTCCGTAGGATACCGCTACCGATTTATAAATGAGATCGGCTCGCGAGCCCGGCCGTTCTTGATTTAGGCGAATTAAAACATGATGTGGGTTTACACAAAAAACACTCTGTTAATAAATAACGCGTGTATCAAAAAAAGAGATGAAGACAAATTACAGTAATATAATGTCATATAAATTATAAGATCGCCTCAGGAGTGTCAGTTTATCTTGCTCTATTTAATCATTTCCAAGACATTAGCTTGGAATGCGAGAGTGCCCTTGAGATTGAAACTTTAGTCAACTTCCTTAAGGACCTTTTACTACTGTAGTACCTACAATAAGACATAATCCAATCTGTTAAAGTTTATCAGAAATTTACTGAAGAGATATTAGTAATACACTAGCTGTTGCCCGCGGCGTCGCCCACGTGGTATTCTGGTCACGTTCCCGCAATCCATAGGAACCTACTATGTGTTATTCCAGACTCTAATCTAGCTGTGTACTAAATTTGTTGGACCGTGATTGAGTAACAATCATCCAAACATATAAACATTTTCACAAACTTTCACATTTATGATATTACTAACTTTTGCCCGTGGCTCCATCCGCGTGGAATTCTGTTTCCGTTCCCGCTTCCTATGGAAACGCATGTTTTATTCCAAACAATCCATCCAAGTGATAATCTATCCCTGTACCAAATTTTTGCCAGATCAAACAACATTAGCTCACAATCTTTCGCGTTTATAATATTATACAGAGGGATGAGGTTTTGCCATAGCCGCCAAAATTAAAAATTACGCAATCTCATTGTATAGGACCAACTTTAAGAACTTGAGAGACTTCCATGGGTAAAATTTGAAGGAATTATTCAACCTAATTATGGTATATTTGAAAATCATTAAAACTTGAGTCTACCCTACGAATAATCTTGCAAATTTACCAATAAAATGTAGATATTCTTATGAACCGACAGCGGTTGCAATTTTCCTTGACGTACTTAATGAAGAAAATTTTAATGGAATGGTTATGGTAGCAATTTTAAGTACTCGAAGAGGCACGTTCTTCGCTGGAAAAATTATGTTTAAAAAAGTTTCTTCAATTTACTAAAAGTTATTAATAACTAGCTGACCCGGCAAACTTCGTTCCGCCTTAGAATCAAGTTATGTTGGTTACCTTATATGCTGAATTTATTTCGTGAATGTCTCCTATTTTATCGTAATTGGTTGTATCCCTAGGGGGCCATCTCAAAGCCAGATGGCCCTGGGTGAGCCGAGGTGCGAGGGAATTGCTTTATTAGGCCACCTTACATCCGGAGTCCGGCAGTACAGACCCGAGATGGCGTTGAAGTTTGATCGATTCGAGTCCGACATAACTACCTCCAATGGCCAGCGGTGGGGTAACTGAGGGGTATTTACAAAAAAAAAACAAAAATGGCTAAAAATTCAAATAAATTGAAAATTGGTCCGTCCGTTCTCGATTTCTAAGCGGTGATCACTAACACAACTTTATATTTATAGATATCAACGTCTACAGTGTACGTTTTCTTTTAGTTATCTCAATAAGTATTTTGAACATAAGTTATTTTCATTCTGGTTTTAGCAAAGGTAACATGACATTGACATCACAATATTCTTAGTTTTCCTCGACCAAGACGAATAGCCCACTCTCAATATGATGAAAATAATTGCAATTATTTGTCGTAATATATATTTATATATTTAAACCCAGTACTATCGTAAAATTGTTCACTTCATTGAATCATGTTGATTCAATTCAATTATCAGTAAGCTAAAATTATTAGAGATAGAGAAAATTTACTAGAAGGTTATTTTAGTCATCATCATCCGAACACCAATCCAGATTGTACCCAAGCTAGCACTTCCGCCGCTCTCCTATTCTTCCTTAATTTAGTTTATTTAACTGCAGTCTGTCTCCCTAAAACGAGCTTGCACCAGAGCCTCATCCCATACACCTGTTATACCTGCATAGAATACTCTTTTTATGCAATATTGTATTTGGCTATAAAAATAATAAAACAAGGATTTTTTATTGTTTCCAGGTCGAGGTTCTGACTCGTCAGACATAGATTCAGAACCAGGGTTAACGTTGAAAAGGAAGCAACGTCGATCACGCACCACATTCACAGGAGAGCAATTGGACGCTCTGGAGAGAGCCTTCCATCGTACACAGTACCCTGATGTGTATACTCGAGAAGAGTTAGCCCTGCAGACGGGACTAACTGAAGCTAGAATACAGGTAAAAGTCTTGTATAGCATTCAGAAAATATCTGTTTTATGCATTTACTTTCTTACATCGTTATCATTTTTGCGAAGTATATAGATAAACAGAAGTAAATTTATTCAGATAGATAAGTCTATCAGGAACACGGAACCAATTAGTGCCCTTGTTATATTGGCTGTGATTTAATAACCTTGTTCCCTACAGAAAATCATTGTGACTGATGATTGCGTAACCATTTGTATTATAATCTATGTATGTGTAATAAGTGTGTCTTACTATTCTTGATACAAAACAATTAATAATTGCTTTGTATGAAGAATAGTAAAATAGTAAAAAGTAAAATAGTAAATAAAAAGTTTCCAGAAACAAAAATTACATATACCTATCACACTCTACTGTCATTGTCATGAACGAAGACTATTGACCAAGAAGACATTAATTTCATAGTCATTGTCATTTAAAGGACATGCGAAATTTAAAGTTGCAATATGAGATATTATTATTGAATACTCAGTATCGCACGGCTGCTACAATATTATGTACTAAAGAAACTATTCTAAATTTTTAAATACAACAGTCTTAATCGCTAAATAAACAATACATCATAAGACATATCGTCTGTTCATCCATGATTGCCTAAATGCTGTTGAAATAAAACAGATCTACGCAGATTATCATTGTTTTTTAAACTAGGATCATGTCATAGGAAATGTGATAATAGTAGTCTTAAGATGTCTACGTCCTTTCATTACTTTATTTAGATGACTTGAGATGCTTGAGGTACTTATGAATTCGAGGGCACGCCGCAATAGCGGCGGTAAGGCCCATCATGGAGGATTGGCTAGAGAGGCGACACGGAAGCCTCTCGTACCGACTGACGCAGGTGATCTCCGGTAAGGGGAGCTTCGGGGACCACCTGCATCGGATCAGGAAGGAGCCAACGCCTGAGTACCATCACTGCGACGCGAGCGAGGACTAGGGGCTGCACACGCTGGCGGACTGCCCGGCGTGGAAGGCGCCGAGGCGTGACCTCGTGGCAGACATCGGGGTGGGAGTCCTCTCGCTTGGCAGCATGATTGCGGCAATGGTGCGGAGCGCGAGCGCGTGGGCCGCCGCCACCTCCTTATGCGAGCATGTTTTTTTTTTATATATAGGACACGTCAATTTGACTTCACCTCGCCTGATGGTAAGCTCAAGAAGGAGATGGCGGAGCGCGCCTGGGAGAGATTTAGAACTCTCCCGGCCCGCCGAGCCCGCAACATGCTCGCCGCGCATCGCAGGCGACTTAAGCGCCGGAGGTCGCTTAACGACCTCCGTCCTCCATGAGCGCAGGCCTGGGGGCGGCAGGCGAGGCCGCCTGTCACCCTAGCAGAAGCAGGCCGGGACGGTGGGGGGGCAAGACGGGGACACCGTGGTTCCCAAACCCGAGGGGGCCATCTCGAAACCGGAGATGGCCCAGGGTTAGTCGGGGTGCGAGGGATATGCTCTATGGGCAACCTTACACCCCGGCGTCTGTAGACCCGAGACGGCGTGCGGTTTTAGTCGGTTCAAGCCCCCCGCTGCCCGGCGGGGGGGTATCCGAAGGGAATTCCGCACAAAAAAAAAGGTACTTATGAATTCGATTAGCCTCTATTAAATTTAATATAATTGTTTGCAGGCACTGCTTATGTCTCTCAGTCCGCTAACTCTTTTTCTGCGATGAAGCAACCAAAATAAAGATATGAAAATCTATATCTAATCTAAAAAATCTATTTATTAATAATCTTAATTTTAGCTTTGCCCTTTTCGTAACTAAATAGCTAAGAACTTATAAATATATAAAAAAATAGCAGAATCCTAATAAATTACGTTGATTTCAGGTTTGGTTCTCGAATCGACGAGCCCGTTTACGAAAGCACACCGGGTCTAACACAAGTCCTGGTATCGCTGGGTATTCAGCCTTGCCAATGCCACAAATACCTTGTCCTTATCCTGCCGGTGAAATACCCTCTTTATCTCAACACCATCCACAACATCCAGACTCTTGGCATCATCAAAAATATGCCAATTACAATCAACTTATGGCTCAGTCACAGCACTTGAACCAAGCCTTCCAAAATGCTGCTTTCCCCAGTACTTCCAGTTCAACATTCAGTCATTTAGTTGCCGGAGCTAATGGTCCGCCGCATAGTCAAATACTGGACAGTGGTATACCGAGAAACGATTATGCTAGGTATCCGAATAGCGACGTTTACAATAAACCCATTAATTATCTATCTAAAGAGGCTGACGTAGATGATAAGATGAACAGTGAAGATGTGATTGAGCCCAGAGAGGATTTTGAAAAGCCCACTGGAGATGATTATGGAAAATCGTTACCTAATAATGAATATCCTAAGGTTCCTGCTGATTATTCCAAAGTCACTGCGGATCCGTCTGTTGTGACTGCAAACTGGAGTCCATCTCATAACTCATTAAATATGAGTCTAGCAGGCTTATCTAGTGAATACAAATATATGAACGATCCTTATTCGTTTCCTAACGTGCCTGACCCGCTCTCACAGCATAACTATCCAAATCCAACCAATACTACTAACAAATATTGGATATGACATAATTACATAGTTATTGTACATTTTTGTTTTAGTAAATAAATGTTAATTTTATTTAAATTATATATTAGTGAAATTATTTTGATAAAGAACGTTTGTGAGAAATTACCTCTACTTTGCATTCCAATTAATGATACCTAGAATAAAACCAAACATTTGTAAATTGTTACTAAGAGAGTCATTAGATAATAAAGGTTCAATTATACATTAGTTTGAGGTTCAAATAACTATTTCGTTTCTCCTCTCACTCCTAACGTTTTAATATTATTGGTTCAAACAATGAAAAACAGGTTCAAACGCAAAAATATCTTACATTTACTATAATTAAGTTTATGACCTACAAATAAATTATTAATAATTCAATTCCTATTACTATAGGATCTTTCAGTAAAGATCACCAATTTGTTCTGGTATAGCTGGAATATTTGTATTGTGTCCAACTTACTGCACCTCTGTGGCAGATATACCCGAATCAATTCTCAGCATTTTTAATACAGGTGGAATCAGAAACTCTCGGAATTGATTAGAATTTATCTACCATAGTTTATTACTAAGAGAGTCATTATTTAATCAATCTTTAATTATACATTAGTTTGAGATTTAGTTAGGTATTTTTCTTCCTTTTCTCATTGGTATATTTTAATATTACTGGATCAAATAATGAAAAACAGCTTCAAGTGCAGAAATATCTTACATTTACTATGCTTACATTTTTTATCAAATTAAATCTTTATAATAGAATCCATATTACTGTTGTGTTACTTCCAATAAGGCAGCTCCGATTTCTTCAGGGATAGCAGGAGTAACTATATTCTGTGCAACTGGCGGCAACTCTGTTGTAGATAAATCAGTTCCGAGAGCTTCTGATCCAGGTGTTGAGGTGATATCACTGCTTGATATAGATACATCATTTACCGAAGTGGCTGTAGGCTTTTCAACATTATTAGAAGTTGCTGCTGATCCATCTGAACTGATCGAGATAACATTTATGTCGGATACTGTGGTAGTGACCTCAAACAGGCGCAAGAGATGGTTCAATAGCGTCAAGTGAGATAGGTGTGTCAACAACTACAGGTGCTGGTTTTACTACATCTGTTGTTGCGAGTGCAACAGTGTTGCTCCCTGTGGTAGCATCAACTGATGGTAATGTATTTGATACCACGTCAATTGGTACTGTGTCTACTGTAGCAGCTAGGGGTCCTTCAGTAACAACTGAAACATCAACATTTGGTAGTTCGGTAGCAGCTACGGGTACTTCAGTTCCTTCTGAAGCAGCGGGAGTGTGTACAGGCATCGCTGTATCGGCCACTACTTCAGATGGTCCAAGAGGTATATTGTCACTGGTGATAGGAGCATTACCTACTAAAATAGAGTCATTTACATTATTGGTACCCTCAGTAGAGGTATCAACAGCATTGGAAGTAATGCTATTGGCTACTACTACCCCTGTCGTAGGTACCTCAGCAGCAGTTCCTTGTATACTGATAACGGTATCATTTCCTACGGCAACTGGAACTTCAGTCGTAGCGGTAATCACATCTGATGCGTTTATGATAGACTCTTCGGTAACAGAAGTAACCTCAGTGATGTTAGTGTTAACAGGTATTTCGGGACTAGCAGGAACTACGTTAGCTGTAGTTTCTTCGGCTATTGTATTTACATTCGAGTCAGAAAGACTAATAGATGTATCTACTGGGGTGGTGTTACTAGAACTTGCTAGAATAACTTTCGAAGAATCAGAGGATCCAGCTGTCTCAAAATCAGATGAAGTTACATCAACTAATGTGTCTACATTACTTAGACTTGTAACGTCAGGGATAGCTGTTGAAATACCCGTGGATTCTACTATGACGCTAAAAATCGGGACAGAAGTAGGGTTTGTAGCAATAGCATTTACGTCAACAGTGGTTACTGTTTCAGTTCCAACAGGTTCAGATAACTCAGGAGCTACGACGTTAACTGCATTGGTATTACTTGAAATTGTAATGGATGTTGCCGTATCAGATGTACTTGCGTCAGTTGTTCCTGCGATAGAAATATCCGACGGCGTTGCCACTGTAGATTCCACTTCATTAATACCAGCATCAACAATTAATGAAGAAGGATTAGTAGTAATATTCACAGGTGCATCAGAAGAAATTACTGAATTTTCTGATGTTATTTCAGATCCTGTTGAAGCAGTATTTTGTGATGTTGCAGACACATCGACGTTGGATAAAGTAGTGTCGCTAATAGCATTTATCGAATAAGCAGTATTAGGTAAAACTGCTGCTGCAGCTGTTTCAGCTCCGCTAGACGTCGTATCAGACACGGGTGCAACAGGAACATCAGAATTTATTGAGTTGGCATCATGTACTTCAGGAATGTTAGCGACATTCGTTTGGTCTACAACAGAAACATCTGATCCAGGAACTAGTGGTAGAGCAACAGAACTTACAGTTTCAGCTGAAGGTATATTTCCATTGACATCGGAACTTGCAGTCGACGCTAGAATCGTATTTTCAGAAGTTTCGGAACCAGACGGACTGTTACTATCGATGCCCTCAACAACTGCTTGGCTTCCGATATTCACACTAGAAATATTATCATTTGAGACCTGGGTATTAACATCGGCATTAGAAGTCCCAGAGCCAGAAGTTGCTTCAGTGCCGGTCGAGACGTTGTTAATAGACGTTGATGACTCAGCACTAGGAGAAGCCGAGCTTAATGTGTCAGCTCCTGCAGACTGTGAATCACTTGAAATTGTAGAAGAGGCAACATTGCTCGAAGTGGAAGATAAAACTGAAGATGTCTCTATACCATTAGATATTTCACTTGGATCAGTACTAATTCCTTGAGAATTATCAACGGTAGCGTCAACTGTAGGATTATTATTATCTGGTGCATTTATGAGAAGCAAATCTGTGGATCCTTCAGCGATAGGAGGTGAATATGTACCAGAAGCAGAACCATTGCTATTTTCGGTAGATTGATTGCCAGCTGATTGACTAATTGGAATGTTTTCATTTAAATTAATGCTTGCGGAGTCTGTAGGTAGAGCAACATTTGAATCTACATGTAAATCTCCAGCGTCAGAAGATACAACATTCACTGAGTTTGTAGCACTGTTAGCATTCAGAGAATCGCTATTAAGAGATAAGCCATTATCAGCTGACACTACGGTATTTGAATCAGTGGGAATCCCCTCAATACTCGGGTTTGCAGAGCCGCTAGATTCAGTGGCAACGTTTACTGATGGAATATTGTTAGACTCAGAAGTGGACGTAGAAGAAGAGTCTCCATTGTTGTTTGAGACAAAACTACTGTTTGAAGAGTTTATTTCCAAAACATCATTATTTGAGATTGAGGATGGAGATGTACTGCTGTTTGATGACGGTTTTCCACCGGTGATCCAAGTAGGTACTACGTCAGATAAAAATTGAGCAATTGCAGTAAGAATAGTTCTTTCTTCCCCAATTGCCTGCTTTGCCTGAGGTGCCCACGGCAAACTTACATTTTGTAATAAAGCCGTATCGTTGTCTAACTCAGCAATCTTATTTGTTATATCGGCTTGTAACTTTTGAACGTACAGTGTGTTTACTTGACTAATGAAATAGTTTTGGAAACCATTCTGTGAGGTTGAGTTGCCTATTAATTTACTTTGCACTAATTTTAACACAGCTTGACGATATTCAGTCTTAGTACTGTTAACATTCAGACCAATTTCTTCTTGTAAATAACTGTTTATGGCAGCATCTTTTTCTAAATCTGAGCTGTTTACAGTCAGACCATATTTCTGATATATATAATTTTTCCATATGTCATCAAAATCCAAATCTTCTCCAGACTCTGATGATTCCAATGATTTATTGTCCGATTCTAGTGTTTTCTTTTCTAATTCTTCAAGCTGTTTACGCTTCTCTTTTTCAGCTTTGCTTTCTTCTTTAGCTACTTTTTCTACTCTTTTTCTTTCTTCTTTCGCTATTTTTTCCTCACGTTTACGCTTTTCCTTTTCCAATTTATCTTGGAGTTTTCGTTGTTCTTCCTCAAATTTTGCTTCAAGCTTTTGTTTCTTTTTACGTTCTTTTTCTAAGTGTTCTTCTATTTTACGTTCTTCTTTTTCCCTTTTTTCTTGTAGTTTACGCTCCTTTTCAGCATATTTTCTCTGTAGTTTGTCAGTATCTTCTTGATTTTTTAGTTCTGAAGAATCGTCATCACCATCATCTCCATCATCGTCATTACTTTCATTACTCTGATTTTCTATTGTATCACCCGATTCATCTCCAAAAGATCTTTTATTACGTAGCAAGGCTCTCGAAGTGCTTTCATCTGGCAAGTATTTCGCGCTCACTAGGCAGAGCAAGGATATCTGTAACAAATTTATCAATAATTTATTTAAATTCATCATCATCATTACCATCCGAGCACCAATTGCGGTTGCTTGTCGTTACAAGTACAAAAATGATTATAAACAGAGTATGAATATTTTATTAACTTTTATGGCGTGATCTTGTTAAGTATGTATATAAGAAAGGCGAAAAATCTTTGCAACAATTATTTAAACTTTTTTTTTTCATTTACAATGAAGACGGAAGTTTGAGAAAATTTGGTTAGTTAATAATCATTTAATGTAGAAAAATTAAAAAGTAAAATTTTCAACGGGACTAAATTTCCTAAAGTGATCAGGATACACCATTTTTTTATTAAAAAAAATCTATAAGTACCTTAAAAAAAAAAACAATGTGTCAATACATTTGACACCGCGCGCGCAACCAAAAAATGTCGCGCGGAGTCCCATTTTCAGCGTTTAATTAAAATTATAAATAATGTGTCGACTAGACTACACTTCAATGTCATAATATGCAGTGCTAGACTATACTTCAACGTCATAATATGCAGTGCCTCGTAAGCAACTAGATATCATGACATGAAATGAAAGATAACCATGATTAACAAATGCGATGAACAGACTTATAATTACTGAATCATTATAATAAATACTTTCCCGGCATACAATTACAAATTCATACAGCGAAAAATTTCTTGGAAAGTTCTATATCCGACGTCAATAATAACTAAGCTAAGTTCGTAAACATAACATACGAAATTTCGGTGTACACTTATATGTAACTAAAACCAAAATAAGATTTCTAGCTGTCCTACTCACCCACAAACAACATACCTACTACCGAACTAGAGAACAGCTCCAAAAGTTAACTGCAAATCCCGGGATACATACCTATTGTTCTCTATATGTCATTTAACAACACAACGTGCCGAAATTAAAAATATACGCTTTTAACAAGATCCAAGACACTATTCTAAACTTCTACTACCCTATCCTGCTATCCTATTATTTTATAGCTTTTTATTAGCTTCACCTGTATGTTTGTATGTTTGTAACCGACTCCTTTGGACACTTTAAACGGCCAGATTTCGTTCAAACTTTGTAGATTTATCGAGGACCGATGACGATACACTAATTTGATAAAATTATAATAAAATAAAATAAAACTAAAATATAAAAAATAAATAATAGTTTAAAAAAACTAAAAAACACGCTTTTTAAAGAAAACTTATATAATATTCGAACTAAAAAAATAGAAAATAAGTTTTAATCAATTTAAATTAAGAATAGTGTTAAAAATTTCAATTAATATAAATTAATAATAGTGTAAATAAAAAATGTATTTTATAAAAAAAAAAGCGTGGGGTGCTTTTTAAGATATTATCAAAATGATAATCACTACTCATGTCTGTCAATAAAATATTTATATCTATTGACCCATGCACCCCACGCTTTTTTTTAAATGAAATACATTTTTTTATTTACACTATTATTAATTTATATTTATTGAATTTTTTAACACTATTTTTAATTTAAATTGATTAAAACTTATTTTCTATTTTTTTAGTTCGGTTTTCTATAAAAAGCGTGTTTTTTAGTTTTTATAAACTATTATTTATTTCTTACTAATATTATAAATGTGAAATTTTGTAAAGATGTTTAGAAGTTCGGATGTTTGTTACTTAATCACGGTGGTACTGTATTAATAGATTATAGTCTGGCATAATATTATGTAGGTTACATTTATACCTAGAATAGGCACCCATGAGATGCGTGAACGGGATCATAATTCCACTCGGGTGGAGCCGCGGGCAACAGCTATCTATATAATTATATAGATTTTTTTTTTTTTTTATCGTGCGGAAATCCCTTCGGATACCCCCCCGCCGGCCAGCGGGGGCGGTTATGTCGGGCTTGCACCGACTAAAACCGCACGCCGTCTCGGGTCTTCAGACGCCGGGGTGTAAGGTTACCCATAGAGCATATCCCTCGCACCCCGGCTGACCCTGGGCCATCTCACCACTAACAGCATCGCTCATCCTGTCTCCTCTGAAAGCAGAGGAGTACGGAGAGCGATGTGTTCCCGCCACGTTGGGTATTGGCCGACGATCAATGCCAACCCTATGAAGGGGTGAAGGGGAAGCCATTGACCGCCGCCCAGGGTGTACCGGCCGCTCGGATTCCGTTCCCCCGGACTGCAGCGGGATGGGAATCGGAGCGACACTCGAGGAGGTTACCCAACACACACCCCATTATATAGATACCTAAACTTTACACTACCAAATCAAACACACAAATCCAAGTTTGATCCTACTGCTTTTGTTTATTATGCTTATTAAGGATACGAAAATTTCGTTGAAAATATATAAGAGTACTCACCAGTGTTAGTAAATATATGATCCTCATTTTGATTTTTCTTATTGTCTCATTGAACGCGAAATTCGTTTAAGTTACACTTCAAAAATTGATCGTGAACTTGTGTTTCGTAAGAGCTCGTTCGTTTACATGTGTTCAGAATATTTTCTGTGATGTCCTTTTATACTTTACACGGCAATTAGCTTAGATAACGTAAGATAATAGCTCCTGCCAAGATAACCGTACGCTGTAAAGTCTTAGCCAAACAAAATGTTTTTGCGAAGTCTGACTCAGAACAAATAACCCTTATAGGCATACCAATTATGTTGTGCTCTCATACTCTTAATTAAAGATACAAATAAACAAGCGGATGTTTGATATTGTAAAACGCGACATAGTGAAAGGAAATTGATTAATCCTATGCCTTGTCTTTTCAAACGGTTGCTAACAAGATTTCATTTCATGATTTGGTAAGAAATTAATAAAACTTACAGTTTTATAACGAAAATTTGAAAGAGTTTGTAAATAACTAAACTGGCCAAGTGCGAACCGAACGAGTTGCAGCATGCTGCATTATCATCGATATTACGTAAGTAGGTGGTACTTTGCTGGGAAAAGCTTGGCATTTTTTTTAACGTGTGGAAACCCCCACGGGCTTCACCCCATCGGTGCCAACGATGCTGTTGGCGTGTGGGAATCGGACCGACTAAAACCACACGGTGTCCTCCCCAAATGTCCATTGCCGGGCACCCCGAGTAAGCCCTCGAAACGATAACCCCAGGGTTATCGGCGGACTTTGGCCGCAACCGCGGCCTCACCTGGTGGGGTCGGGTTTTATCCCGCGTCGGTGAGTTGGCAGGCGTGTGTAGGACACACACGACATGCCTCCGTCTGGGCCTGCTTCTGTAAGGACGGCGAGTCGGCCAACTGCCGGCGGGCGTGGACTGCGGAACGGGGGGCGGGCAGGGTTCTCTCCCGCCCGGCTTGCCACTTGCTCCCGTCGGAGACCACGGCTTTCACCATGGTCTCCAGCGAGAGAACGTACACGCCCAGGACCGCAACGAGATCCCGGCGTTGACTCGCCCACGCTGGGCACTCCAACAACGTTTGGAGCGCTGTGTCTTCGCCAGAATCCTCGTACCAGCACGCACTGCGGCGTTGTCTCCCGGTGGATGCGCCACAGATACTTACCGAAGCACCAGTGTCCGATAAGTAATTATCTGGCACATCCGGTAGGAGAGGTCACCACGGTGACCTCTCCAACCACTCCTTCATGATCGGCCTCACCGCCGCGATGGTGAATTCCCCCACCTTGGTTGCTCAAGTCGCTTGGCATCCAAAAAAAATAAGTTGCGTTTTGTTAAAAAGAAATTATACCTTTTAAATCTAGCAATAATTATATAAAGAATAAAACAAACACTTTTAAGGAATCCAAAGGCTAAAACAGGAACAATCAAAACTAAATATATCCTAAGATAAGAATCACATTCTTATGCCACTTGACAACAAGACAGGTAATGTAATGCAGCAAGCATGGTGCTGATGATGCATTTCCGTCACATTAGTCATATAATATATCATCAATAGAGGAATGAAGAACCAGTCTATTAGTTACAAGCCTTCATACATATATACATACAATCTGTTGATTTGTATCTGCGCATCATTTACAGAGGGGTTAAGTTGGTTATAGTCATAAAAAAATAATGTTAAAAAAGGATAAAAAAATAGAACTGCACATTTTTGAACTGCATTTGCATGTTATTTACAGAGCTTACTCTTACGAATTTAATCAATAGTGCATTGAATATTTTAAAATTATTATTAAAATAATAATGCTTATTTATGTCTTCATTACTCATGTGCTAGTGATAACAATCGATAGAGTAAGCCCCGTAAATAACACGCAATTGAAATGAAAAAAATATAGACTTAACTCGGAAAAAGTGCATTTCCAGAAGAGGACTTCAACCCGCGACCGGTCCCTTACAGGGGAATACTCTGACCAACAGAGCTACCCGGACACGGTTCTCCGATACACTACGGCTTGGGGTGCCGCTGGAGCCATCTACCATAATTCTTACACACTATCGAAACAATTAATGATGTTACAATCATTTTTGAACATTGTTTTTACATTACTCCGAACATTAATTTAATGAAATTTCAAAGCAATTCGCAGCAAGATTCAAGATATACATGTCTACAAAGTAGGTCAATGTCTCGGAAAACATTTCTATAGGAAGATGAACTGGGGCCGTAATTTACGAAGTAACTATTGTCTACTGTGTGCCCTAATCTTATAAAAACAATCCGTTTAGTGCTTACTTCCTGTTTATTGATACATTTATAGCCCCTCATAAATAAATCTCACCAAAAACATGTTAAATGATGCCAAGATGAGCCTTTGCTTATATTGTAAAAAAGTTATCAGATCCTATGTAGGGCCAAGCTTCTAACTATGCAAGCTCTAACCTAACGCATCTCTTCAAATCTCATCATACACACATATACAACATAACTTTTGTACAGTACTAGCTGTTGCCCGCGGCTTCGCCCGCGTGGAATTCTGATCCCGTTCCCGTAACCCATGGGAACCTAACCTAACCTAACGCGCCTTGTCGTGGAGTTGCGGATACCAGTCCGTGATACCATACCATACCAAGGTTAAACTCGCGTCAGGACACGTGACCTGACGTGAACTCACCGATGCGGGATAAAACCCAACCCCACCTGGCGAGGCCGTGGTGGTGGCCAAAGTCCGCTGGTAACCCTGGGGTTATCCTTTCGAGGGCTTACCCGGGGTGCCCGGCAATGGACACTTGGGGAAGACACCGTGTTGTTTTAGTCGGTCTGATTCCGACACGCCCACCCTATCGTCGGCACCGATGGGGTGAAACCCGAGGGGGTTTTCACACGCTAAAAAAATTGCGTAAAAAAGGTTAAACATCGTCAAGACACGTGACCTGATCGAAAATTCATAAGACGTTTGCAGACATATAGAAGCCTAATATCACACTGTACTTAACAACCTTGGTTAAAAAGAGTGGTGGTTGACTTCGTCAAGACTGAGATCGATTCCGACCGAGGCCCAACAAACACTTTTTGTCATCATATAACTTTTTGTAATATTTATTCTATTTTGTGCCATAAATCTATTGATATATTAATGCCCCAGAAACGCACTCCACCTCACTCAGCGATTTCGCAATATGAATCAGAACCCGATTTACCAAGTGAAACGCTCAAACTAGACAAAGCTCAGACCAAAGTCGCTCCACGTAAACGGAAGCATGAGCATGTAGATGAGATGGGCGCCTTTACGACCGAAATGAAGACCATGCAAGCATAATTTAACATGAACATGTTTTTGGTGGGATTTAATTTCTTTTTGTAAGTAACCTAAATTATTGCCATAGTAGATTTTAATATTATGTTTATTTTATTTATTTTTTAGGGTTCGCTACCTCAATAGGAAAGAAACATTCTACGATATTCTACACAACGCTATCTATACCCAAAGTATCTAAGCATAGCTTAGATAACTTGTTTATGGGTTCTAGAATGCGGATGAACATATACATAGAAACACCCAGACCAATGCAAATATACATATTCATGCATACAAATATTTGCTTTGAGCGGGAGTCAAACCTGTGTCCCCGCACGTAGCAGTCGAATACACTACCGCTACGCCAGAAAGGACGTAATAGGAAAAAATGAACCCTTATCCGAGAGCAACCTTAAGTTTGTCACTCAACCTAGTTGCATACTGAACCCTCAGTGCATTAGTCCGACTCGCACTTGATGGTTTTTAGGGTTCCGTAACCAAATGGCAAAAAACGGAACCCTTATAGATTCGTCATGTCTGTCTGTCTGTCCGTCCGTATGTCACAGCCACTTTTTTCCGAAACTATAAGAACTATGCTGTTGAAACTTGGTAAGTAGATGTATTCTGTGAACCGCATTAAGATTTTCATACAAAAATAGAAAAAAAGCAACAAATTTTGGGGGGTCCACCATACTTAGAACTGAAACTCAATTTTTTTTTTTCATCGTACCCATACGTGTGTGGTATCTATGGATAGGTCTGGTTCCTAATATAATTTTCCCTAAACTGAATAGTTTGCGCGAGAGACACTCCCAAAGTGGTAAAAAGTGTCCCCCCCCCCCCCCCCTATAACTTCTAAAATAAGAGAATGATAAAACTAAAAAAAATATATGATGTACATTACCATGTAAACTTTCACCTAAAATTGATTTGATCAAGATCTAGTAAGTAGTTTTTTTTAATACGTCATAAATCGTAAAACGCTATTTACCTTTCATTCAATAAACTCAAACATAAAATTTAAAAAAAGCATTATTATGTTATTTGCTGCTACGGAACCCTTCATGGGCGAGTCCGACTCGCACTTGGCCGCTTTTTTAAGATTGTATTTTATGCACATTTTACCAATATTCTAAATACAAATTTTGGTGCTTAGCTTTAAAATTGTCAAAGTTCCATAGAAATTTTCACCCCCAATGCTAATTCTCGCACGCATACCAAATTTCAGCTTTCTACGACTTCAGGAAGTACCCTAACAGTATTGATCATTAGTTATAGTGAGTGAAAAAAAACTGTGTATTTTAGATATAAATAACCTGTAAAGTATAATAGCTATACATTTGAAACTTGGTATGTTTAATAAGTACTCTATCGACATCATATCCTGAGAATTTGGACTTTCTAGTACTGTCCAGACTGAATCTATAAGGGTACAAAAATACGGCGAAACGCTTCGAAAAAAGTAGCGCCCTGCGCACTCGCCTTGGCTTAAACTTTAGAAAACATAGTAAATGTATCTAAGTACGTACATCGGTTAATTGCTATATTGCAGCTATGACTTCGTTATGTCGCGCCCAGAGGCGTAAGGTTTTCTGGTAGTTTAAAAAAATATTAAACTTGTTGAAATATCTTTTGTGCTAATATCGTAATCCTTGTCTTGGATTCATGAACTAGTACTAATACTAAGGATAGGGTTAAAGACAAACTAGCTGAAGTAGCTGTTTGTAGCCACTTTATGATCTGTATGAGGAAGCAAGTGTTGAAGTGTGTCTTATATAGATTGATATATAGGTATAAAAATTAAGAAGCTTTGAACAGAATTGTAAAGTGGGATCAATTATTTTTTAAGAAATTTTTCCACGCCGTCTGCGTAGAAGTATGAAGTTAGTAGTAATCTACCGTAAAAATTTACAGCCGTGAATACATGAATGAATGAAGACAAATATTACGCCATTGTTACTTTTCTATGTACATAGTTTAACTGTGTTCAGTACAGTATAATAAAATGACGTCATGTACACATCAATCAGAAAATTGTTTACTCTAAGATATAATATAAAGTAATTTCACTGAGACTGCCACCATTTAAATTATCTAAATGTTTATTTTTATATTAAAATAAATAGATACATCTCGAGGCTTTACTATAGCAATTGAAATCACAATATAAACAATGAGTTGTTGATTAAATCATTAGGATTTTCCGAAATTCTTAATACCAGTACTTTTACCAATCCAGAAATTTTGCAACATTTACATTATACATTTCTTTTTACACTACTAAAGTAGCAAACAAGACACAGCCTGCCTGGTTGCAAGAGATCACTGCAGGTATCACTCCCACTTTACCACAAGGAATTGGAAGGGAAAAATAGAGAATAAGGAAAAATAGAAAGAGTAACCGATTCCCACACATTACATTCATTTTTGAGTGTTTTAATGTCCGCACCAAAGAGTAAAAGGGTACGAACCCTATTACTGAGGCTCCGCTGTCCCTCCGTCCGTCTCTCACCAAGCTGTATCTCCTGAAACGTGATAGTCAGACATTCCCTCCAACCTTCCCATGGTCATTCCTGCCTCACGGCGTACTGACCGAATCACGGGAGAGCGCCCGTTGCGGTCTGCTTATAGCCTTCTCCGCGGGTGCTGTCTTGACTCCCTACAAATTCTTTATCCGTCCCCAGCCGAATTCTCCCCCAACGGGGCTGGCTTTCTACTCTTGAAAAGAAGCGTTAACCCCCTAATGGGGCTGACAAACACAGTAACGGTACTGCGCGTCCTGCGAGCCGTCGGTACACTTACGGCCCGTTTTTGGAGTTCACGCCGGATGGCGTGCCAAGAATGCGCAAACGTGCGTAGTGCCAGGAAGGCATCTCTACTGCTCACCAATTCCTCGTGAAATACTGGGCCCTCTACCTCACGGCCTAGGCAGTGTATTGACTCTAACATTTTGCACCTATCGGTGGCATACAGCCCACAGTCCCAAAGTGCGTGGTCTCGGCTCTCCTCAACGGCTTCACCACACGGGCAAGCGTGATAAACGTGATAGTCAGACACCCTCCTCCTGCCCATGGTCTTCCCAGCCTCTTGGCTATTAAGACCGAATCACGGGAGGTGCGCGCCTTACTTGCGAAGGCTCTTTCGGGCGCGCACGATCTTGACTCCCACAAATTTTTGTCCCGGCCCTCTCCCCATTCAGGGGCGGCTACAAGCGAGATGCCGCAGTTGCGGCCCACAACACAGTACGGCTTCGCCGCCCGCTCGGGTCCTATGTTGGTAATTACGCCACCAGGTTGTCGTCAATTTGGCTACGACGCGCGTGCCACTTGTACGCAAAGGATCGAAACTGCCGGAAGTTTGCCTCCGAGGAGACGAGGTCGCGATAGTACACCGGTCCCTCCTCTTCCCTCGTGATCGCATCGAGCAGGCGTTCCCGGTCATCACTGTAGAGGGGGCAGTTCCACAGGACGTGGTCCAAGGTCTCCTCGACTTCCGCGTCGCAGGTGCACGCCGGCGACCGCACCAGCGCCATGTCATGCAGCCTTTTCCTAAATGCTCCGTGTCCTGTCAGAAGCTGTGAGACTTTATAGTCAGGCTCGACCCATGTAGCTTTTAGGCGAGCCAACACGTCCGGGAAGAACCGATGGAGGTCCCTACCCTTATCCTCCTCTTCCCATCTCAGCTGCCATGAGGCAACCGTCTCCTCCGAAATTTGTTTCCTTCCCGTTGTGAACTCGTCCCGGTTGAGGTGACGGATATCATCTATCCTTCCAGCACGTATCACCGCTGTAGGACCGTCAGCGGGTAGGACCCCCGCCAGCACCGGCAGAGCTGCGGAGCTAACCGACCGGTAACATTTGGTTAGCAATATTAATGCTGGGCGTTGCGTCCTAAGTAGAGCGCCGCGAATCACATAGGCTGACACGCGCCTCCACCAGCAACCTGCCGCGTACGTGACAATCGCGGAGTAGGTGCCCTGGTACAGGAGCTTAAGGGCTCGGTAACGAAGGCCCCAGGAGGCGGTGGAGACGCGAGCCATCCTACCAAGGGCCGCGGCGGCTCTCTCCCCAATGGATACCGCATGCTCCCTGAAGCTGAGGCCTGAGTCGAGTACCACACCCAGAACCCTGGTCGACTGTACGCTTTTGACTGAGACCCCATCGAGCCTGATCGTCGGGGGGCGGCCTGGCATCTTTCCCTTCATGGTCATAGAGAATGACTTGGAGGGAGAGAAGCCAAGGCGATTGCGCTCACCCCATTCCGATATCAGGACCATGGCACGTGAGGCCGATGCCTCGACGCCGGCGCGTGAATTGGACTCGATGAGGATCGTAACATCATCAGCGTAGGCGACCAGTTTGACTCCGTCTGGGTATGGGAGCCGAAACAGGTCGTCCATTAAGACGTTCCAGAGGGTTGGGCCCAACACCGAGCCCTGCGGGCAGCCCATTGTGGATGTCTTCCACACTGCCCTGTCCCCTACGAAAAGGCCAACCCTCCGATGCGAGAAATACGAAATGAGCATGCGGTATACATTGGGTGGGCATCCCCCATTCTTTGCCTTTAGGAGGATCATTGGCCACCATGCGTTGTCGAACGCCCCCGAAATGTCCAGGAAGACAGCCTGAACGTATTTGCTTGTGCTATTTTTGGCTGTGTCCTGAATGGACTGGAGAGCCGTAAGAGTCGAACGACCTGTTGTGAATCCGTGCTGGCAGGGAGATTGATTGCGCTGGATGCTCGGCGCACACTTGAGCATTACCCGCTCCAGGATTTTGCCCAGAACGGGAAGTAGCGTGATGGGGCGGTACGCTTTGGGATCGGACAGCGGCTTACCATTTCCTTTCGGAAGTACCGCAAGCCGGCCGTCCTTCCACGCACCCGGAAAAGTGCCCTCCTCAACGCAAAGGCCGAAAATTTTAGCTCGGAGCTAGCTGCGTGCCACACATGTTTGACCATGCGGGCAGAAATTCCATCGATTCCCGGAGCAGTGTTAGGAAGATTCTTGACTAGCTCCCACACCTCCTGACGTGACAGAGGAAGCGCGTCCCGGCCCGAGGGGGTGCAGGCCGCCAGGACCCTAACCTGTCGATGGTAAGTTGTATCTATGGAGACATTGTCGTCCGGGCACAAGGAGTAGACAAGGTTGGTCATGGCGGCCCCCACGTCTCCCGGGAGTTCCTCTAAGTACCTAACCGCATTGATGATGTTTGGTGCAGGACGGTGTCTGCCGGTCGCCGCCCGATAAGCGAGCCCCCATGGGTCCGAGTTGCCAGAGTCGGCCAGATCCCTAAAAAAGTCGGTTTGCGCTTTCTCCATTAGTTGCCTATAGCGGCGCCGGTGCTCGCTTACACTCGATTTAGCCGAGGCCAGAAGGGCCTCGGGTAGGTCGCGCTTCCTGGCTGTTTGCCAGGCCCGGCGCGCTTTGTTGTGCGCCTTGCGAGCCACGTCGAGAGCCGGGGTCCACCATTCGTGGCCCTTGGCTCGTTTCCTGCTATTGACTGAGCCCAGTGCGGCCTCCGCCGCACACCCCACTAGGCTAGTGAAGTCGGAGCAGACCCTATCTGCCCCCAGTCAAGCCGACC
Source organism: Cybosia mesomella (assembly GCA_946251805.1). Classification (NCBI taxonomy): domain Eukaryota; kingdom Metazoa; phylum Arthropoda; class Insecta; order Lepidoptera; family Erebidae; genus Cybosia; species Cybosia mesomella. The sequence goes on from OX276406.1 coordinate 12,962,019, forward strand.
CACCAGCTCGTGGACCCGAGTTTGGAAGAGTTCCCAGTTTGCACCGCGCTCCCGAAACCTCTTTGGTTCTCCCGACAGTGCCGCATGTGGTGGCGGCTGGTGGTGTGTGTGGCCGGCGGTGATGGTGGCCACTATCAGCCTGTGGTCTGAGGAGCTGGCATTCGGGCAGACTCTCCAGTCAGATATCTCAGCACCACGAGTAGACAGGGTAACGTCAATGTAAGATTCCCCGTTGACGGTGGAGAAGGTGGGGGGTTGTCCCTCTCGGTTGTGGATGGTGAGGTTGCGGCTGGCAATGAAGGCCTCTACCTCCTCCCGTCGGCGGTTGACCTCATGCCCTCTCCCTGAGTAGTGCCGTGGCTGGGAGTGCCACAGCGGTGAGTGAGTGTTGAGGTCGGCACGGATTATTACGTTGTTCCCGCGCGTTCGGTCCAGGATCCGTCCTAGTTGTTCCAGGTGAGGGCCTGCCTGCTGCGAGTGCTGAAAATAGGCGCTCACGACCGTGATCCCGTTTCCGTGGCCAAACCCGATGTTCGCCGCGATGCAGTGGCTATTCGACAGGTGCGAGAGGATGCAGATCGTAGTATCTAGGCGCGGTGAGAAAATGGCGGCCATGCTGTCCTTGCCGTCCGGCAGCAGTAGAGTCTGGGCGACACACCGGGCAGGATCCCCGGACACGTACGGCTCCTGCACCAGGATCAGGTCCAGGTCCCATTCCCTGGCTATTAGCGGGAGCTCCGCGGTGGCGTCAGCTGCGCCCTGCAGGTTCAGCTGTCCAATCCTGAGTGTTCCTACGGGTTGTCTAGCCATAGTTGATTCGTGTTAGTTCCCGTTCTTCGGCGTATCTCCTGGCTGGACAGTCTCGGGAGTTGGTGGAGTGGTCCGATGCACCCTTCCGCCCGAACTTCTTACAGGTGGCACAGCACCTCCTCTCCGTCTGGCATTCCTCGTTCTTGTGGCCGTCGTCGCCGCAGAGTCCGCAGGTGGTCACCTTGGCGCGGCAGTACTTCTCTGGGTGCCCGTACTGCTGACACTTGCGGCAGCACGTGACACCCACGAAGTCATTAATTTCAACCACCTCCCATCCTATGTAGGCTCGTCCCATGTCGACCAGGGCTTTGCGAAGGGCGGAGCTTGCCTGGCATACCCACATGCACCTGCCGTTACGTCGGCTACGGCGGTACAGTCCTCGTAACTGCTTCCCAAGTGCTTCTTCGGTCCATGCGCTGTCGTGCAGGTTCTGCTCCCACAGTTCCTTTCGTAGCGTCTCAAAATCCTGCTCGCCGTCTGCCCCAGTCAGGGAGATCAGGGGCTGCCGATCCTTCGGCTCCTCGACGCGTAGAGTGGGAGGGATAGCTTTTTTTAGTGCTTCTGCCGCAGAGGTCGACCCCGTCTGGATTATAACCCCACTGTTACCGCACGGCCGCATTCCGTGTATACGGACACCAATCTCCGCTGGCTTTACGGCCAGCTTAAGCGCGACCTTGGTCTCGGCTGCAGTTTTGAAGACATCCCGTTGGTCTTCGGCAGGGTAGACCGCAATGACCGGACCCGGGCGCGTCGGGATTTCCTTCGGCTCTTCATGCCGGCCGAGTTTCAGCATGCTGGCATACGAGTGCGTGGCGGGTGCCGCAGACTTGGTGCCATAACGGGGTCCTGGTTGGTCTAGAGAATTCATGCGCTCCTCAGCCACCACGGCGCGCTGCTCCGCAGCTGCCAGCCGTGCGATGAGGGTGGTTATGATAGTCAGACAGTTGAAATTTTCACTAATGATGTATTTCTGTTGCCGCTTTAACAACAAATACTAAAAATAAAATAAAATGAATATTTAAGGGGGCGCCGTGACTCCGGCACACAACAAACGTGATTTTTTGCTCGTTTTTGCTCGATATTGATAACGGCAACAGCTAGACGCTTGAAATATAAGGCGGGCTCCCATACAACAAACGTATTATTTTTTGCTCCATTTTGCTCGATATTGATATATTGATAACGGCAACAGATAGATAATGGTACGGAACCCTTCATGCGCGAATCCGACTCGTACTTGGCCGGTTTTTAAACTATAATAATATCCTAAAATATATTACTTAACAAAAAACGAATTTTAAATTCGAAATCTACAAAAATCTATAATTTTAAGATCAGCCTTCAAAGCCACACAAGTTTACTTTAAAATTTACTTTTACTTGAAACTACCTTTTTAATCAGTTTTGAATCAGTTAGAACTTACCTACTTGCAGAATATTAAAAATTAAATTCGCATCCTCGGATACAGATTTACCTAAGTACTTGAAAATTTTCTGGTGGTTCGCCTTTTTAGACCACTAAAAAAGGTTTTTGAATGGTAGATGAACTGGATGTCCAATGGAGGACATACCTCGGCTAGTTTGTTTCATTAATGGGAGGAACATACTGTGAGCAAATAATGCTCGAGATGGAGGCGGCGGAGCGGGTCCGGGAGAGACTCAGGTCACTCAGACGTCGGAGGACGCTCAACGGCCTCCGTCCTCCGCGAGCGCAGGCCTGGGGATGACAGGTGGAATATGGGTTGTATAATTCAACAATATTTGCCTACTCATTAAAATCAGAAATTGTTAAAATATTATGTTACATTTATAGCCAGATTACATTTACAGAAACATTTAGGTCACGGCTACTCTTTTTTAACCACCAGTACCCACTTGCAACAATTTGTCTGCAAGTATGATGCTGCAATGAAACCACCCGTGAAGGAATTTAATTATGAAGGAATTTTGATTAAATGTTGAACTTTATTAAACCAGCTATATTTAGTGTCCACATTGTGTAATAGCGTCCACCTTATGATGAAAAACAATGTGCGAACAAATGAACATTATTATTACTATACTCTGAATTTTTTTACTCCCCGCTGACCAGCGTGGTTGGTTATGTCGGGCTTGAACCGACTAAAACCGCCGCGGCGGTCTTCAGACGCCAGGGCGTAAGGTGTCCCATAAGGCATTTCCCTCGCACCCCGACTGACCAGGGCCATCTCCGGTTTCGAGATGATGAGATGAGATCGGGTTCGAGAACCACGGTGTCCCCATCTGTGGGGGGGGGGTGCTTTCCACCCCACCAGACTGCTACGTACCTCATGAGTCGCGGATTCGATACCCACAGTGATTATACGCATGTTTATCTACATTGGTCCAGGTATATCTATGTATTTAAGTTTAGGTCCAGATAGCGCTGTGATCAAAGTGATTAAAAAAAAAATTTGTCACACAACGATATATCATCCGTCCCTCGCATTGCACGTCAAGCCGTCGTCGGTACGGTCACGTACGGTACGGTTGCCATACGAACATTTGTGCCATTGTTGTGTATGTATGTTATGGATAGTTGGAGTCCTAAAAAGTCAGACAACCTGGTCTAGAACTCCGATGTCGCCATTGTGTTGTGGAGGTCAGATGGCAGTCGCTTCACGGAAAGTATTGAAGTTCTGCCGTTTTGTAGTTAGATTAAAAGCCAACTTAAATGGAAAAAGGCTCGGAAGTTTATAACCTTGATGTTTAATCCAACTAATAACACATGTAGCACGAGCATAACACGTGGACCAGTCATCAACTACCTCGTCATCCTAAAAAGTAGAGAGTGACCTGGTGCGGATTTGCCACGACTTGCACAGCGCTAACAAGAGCATAATAAATATAAAACCAACTTCAAAAACTGCTAAAACAGGCACTGAAAAAAGAAAAATAACACAAGATAAAATTACGCGTAAGACTTGCCATCGTATTTTTTTTTTACCTAAATATTAATGATTTTAAGCATAAATTTATGTGATTGGTCATTGATGCAAATGTCCATTCGTCGAAAAAAAATCTTAACGTGCGTTCTAGGAGCCATGCCACTGAGAAAAATGTGATTTTTAGAATTTTAATATGACTGCTTTTTAGTATCGATATCCGAGCATTACTTGAAAACCGCTGAACTGATTCAGCTGAAATTTTGCATGGAGATTCTTCCGGACATGGTCAAAAACTGCGCTATATACCATCACGCGATTATAGGTGTGATAGAAGCAGTAGAGCAAAATCGACCTAACTATTATCAATCACAAGTGTATTACAGTGCAGATCTTAACGAAATTCTGCAGTTCATTAGAACTCAGACATGGTAAAAACTCAGACTATAAATCACCACGCTAGGTAAATACCTGAAAGGTGATGAACAGAAAATTTCGAAACTTCACAGAGTTACCCACGTCTAATAGATAGTTGTTAAGAGATGCATAACCTTATATTACTCGCTATCTGCTGATGAAAGTCCCGTCAAAATTGGCCCAGACGTTCTAGAGATTACAACAAACGGATAGAAAGACAGGCAGACAAAAGGTAATTATTTTTTTGTTGTAAGTACCGTGTAGACATTAAGGTGCATTGATTTAAAAGCTGTCACAAACAGACATGGCGATGTATTTATGATGTAATCCAACTGTTCTGGATATAACGATCAAATTGTATATTACTCGTACATTATTTATATAGGTAATGTCATTCTATAAGTCATATTTGAACTAATATTCAATTTACTATAATACTCAGTTACCAGGTACTATGCATATAAAATATTATCAAAAGACATTCAATCAGGAAGCCTATTTTCATACAGTTATTATTCAAATATTCCACCGATCTTAGAAAAGACAAAGACAGATGTGACAGTTAAGAGATAGTGTTTGTCACATAACAGTCACAATTGTTGTTTTATTGATATTTCTTTATTTGAAACATTTAGCTACCTTTGAAGATTTTAACAAGAATTGAGGGACTACCATGAACTTTTCGAATAACTGCTAAGGGTAGCAGCTAGGATATCTATTTGTACCATAAACACTTTCATGTAAGCTGAAGTATATCAATTGCTGACCTGCAATATTTTAATGTCAAAAATGATTAATGGTAACGCCAAGCCGCTGACATGTATCATGTGGCCTCTAACCAGAGATTACTGACTCGCCTGCTATTCACTGAATTCATGAAAAAAAATAAGGCAACCGTTCAATTCTCTTCAATTATACCTATTGACCTACTATAAGAGTTTATGGGAGGCTTGCAATACTTTATAAAGAAAAGTGACCTTCAATGGAAACGTTGCAGAAGCGGATATTATATAGACAATATAGATTATAATAAGTGGTATAAAAAAACATAACAAAAACTCACGCCTATATCCCCGAAGGGGTAGGCAGAGGTGCTAGCACCCACGTTTCGCCAGTTTATGTTTTAGTGGTATATCCCCAACTGTATATATATAAGTTGTATATCTAATTCACTTTTTACCGCTTTTCTTTGCCGCACCATAAAATCTTGAAGTTCTTCACCAACACACGCGTTTCCTTCTTCCTACAACCCAACTTCAAGCGCGGCGTGGACAATAACCTTTTCATCTCTCCTGTTCGGAAAGTTTAATTTTCATGGGTAGCCGGATGGAAACTTGCTTATTTCAGCCCTAGGGTGGAAAGTATTTTTTTTTTAATTTTAAGTTATACGCTTTTTTTTACATGGACTCCTAAATGCACATCTCTTGACCAACTAGATTTCAATGTAACCAATAGATTCGATTTTCTAAATTTTTCTAATGTTGGCAGTAGTAGTAGTAGTCGTAGCAGTGTACGTGAATTATAACTTTTTTCAGTATTAAAAAAAAAACAATTTAAGTTTGCTAAAGAATTAGCGGGAAAACGAGATTCAATATAAATAAATACCTTGTGTTAATTGGGGTTAAAAATGGTTTCGGAAAGTGATTCCAGTGACATGGATATTAATTTACTTAACTCCCGATGAGATTGAAGAACAGGCAAAAGCTGTTGTTGATAATCTATTTTCAAATTGTTCTAATTTTACTTTAAATTTTAACTGATAATCAATATACCTGTATATTCGTTAAATGTGTGTGTAGTATTTTAATTTCCTCACATAGTCGAAATGAAAAGTAGAGTGTGAATGTCACCATTTCACCCTCAAACTATTGGCGCTCTCACTTCGTTCGAGTGCCAGAAATATTTCGGGTGAAATGGCTGACTTTCAACCCTTGTGTAACAATTTACTATACAAGCTCCTCGTGGTGAGGGCCACACTTGTAGCATTATTGGCATCTATAAGAGTGACCTTTATTTCTGGCACTCCACCTTTACCTTATCACCAGGCGAGGTGAAGTCATATTGATATGCCCAACATAAAAAATCAAATCGAATTATTTTCTTTCAATATAAGAAATAATCGCCTTCATTACCTTCTAGACCTTATTGTCGGGGCAGTTAGGATAAAATTGGGTAAAAAAAATCACACGCACTTGCTAATGACTCCCAAATTTATCTTAAAGATTACATTGTTTGCATGCTTTACGTAATGTATGCCAAATGAGTCTCGGATGTGAATTAAAATTCTTCGAAGGTAACACAGAGTTGTATAGATATTGCGATAAGTACTTACCTGTGCCTTCTATAATTTTGTGCGTTACTCTACTTTCGAAGATTAAAACATGGATCGTATTATAGTAGCAAATTTGGAGTACTAAATATAGTGTAGGTACAATAAACGTGTTAGTTCATATCTTATGGACTTCTGAACCAGTTTTTATAAAACTTGCACTGTTCCCTAAGTTGAGGTACATGTAAGCCAATAAAAAGGAATGGTCACAATCCACTTCAAAATTTCGGAGAGATGCTTGGACAAACATAGGTACATACAAAAATAAATTGTAAATTTTATTTAAAAGCTTTATAATGATTCTATATTTATGTAAATGTAGAGCAGTTGTATGGGGCCCCTTGTACCTAAACCGACCATCGACCGACCACGATTGGGACATAACAAAAAAGTAGAAAGTAACAGTTTCATTAGTAAAAATACAAGTTTGATTTTGACCGGGTTTCCATTTCCAATAAACGAATGTGTTTTTGGCCTTGGCCCAAAAACCAGTTAGGTTTGGAAACACCCCCCGAAAGGCTAACATGTGAATATAGTCTTTGTCAATGTTTATAGAAGCTAGGTAATCTTTATTAGATATAATAATAACTGAGATACTGTATTATTCTTATATTAACATCAAAGATTCTTTGTCATGTGATCAATAGCACTTACTGGAGGTCTAGCTCAATCTAATAACCGAGTCACAAGAAAGTACTCACTAACAATTTGGAGAGTTAATCTGTCTAAAACCGTAGAATAATTTAATCCTAAAACACATTGTTTTTTTTTTTAAACACATTGATAATAATTACACTGCCGATCTGCTGTTAAAACTCTCTAAAATAATCAAAAGTTGCAAAAAAATAATATATTTATGCTGCTAAAGTTACAAAAACTACAAAATATAGTGGCCGGTTTCTAAATTGAAGAATTGAAGTAGACTCTCATCAACGCCTGCTTACCTACATTGCACAGCGCGAGTAGGCGTTTACCTAAGTAGATCCGAGTTACGGTTCAATGGTATTTCGCAATTGCCACCTAAATTAGACTCTCTATCGAAGAAAAGTAGGTATGGTATGGTATGGTTTCGCGAGCTGGTATCCGCAACTCCACGACAAGGCGCGGTTTTTGCGTGAGGGTGGGCATTTCACTCGATCCACCCCAACTCATTGAAGAACGCCAGCAGGCTATTCACGCTGCTGGCAATCTCCTGGAGCGTACCTGTATTTCCGAAGTACTTAACCCTGTATGTGGCGGTTGCAGGGCAGTGTAGGAGCACGTGTGCCGCTGTTTCTTCCTCTCTCATGCAGGCTCTGCAGAGAGGGCTGTCGGTGATTCCTAAAATAAAAAGGTGTTAATTGAAGGAGCCGTGCCCCGTGATGGCAGCTGTGGCCGTGCGCAGTTGCCGTTTGGTCAGTTGTCGAAGACGCCTGGTCAGTCTATTTTCAAGCACGGGGAGTGCTTCCCTCGCCTGTCTGCAAACTTCCAGATTTGTCCAATAGCTGTTGTGTTGATCTCTCGTTCGTTTGTTTACTATAGTTCGTAGGCATGCAAAGGGGATCGGTATTATGGGCTCAGGTCCCATTACCACCATGTCAGATCCTCTCCTGGCAAGCTCATCTGCTGCATCATTGCCGCGTGAGCCGCTGTGACCCTTAATCCATTGCAACGTTATGTTGTTGGAATGGCCTATTTGGTTCAGTTTACGATGGCACTCCAAAATTAGTCCCGAGTTTATAGTGTGGCTGTTTAAAGCTTGCAGCACGGCCATGCTGTCGGAGAGTATGCGTATTGAGTGGCCTTCCACTCTCCTGGCCATTACCGCTGAAGCTGCCAGGGTAATCCCCATGCATTCAGCTTGAAATACTGTGTTATGGGTCCCCAGCGGTGTTGAAATGGATACATTAAGGTCCTCCGAGAAAACGCCGGCCCCGGTGCCTGTTCCAGTTTTTGATCCATCTGTGAAAATGCGTAATTCCGTTGGGCATAAAGCCTCACAGCGGTGGTCCTCATGAAGTTGGATCTTGTATTTTTTGTCGAAAACGTATTGTTTGGGTACACGATCATTCATTGCTCCTATCACGGGTATCTCCTTTATGAGATCTGTGAGCAGTGAGGTGTGTCGTGTGTTTCTCTCGCTCCATAGGTTGAGTGCCCTCAGGCGTATAGCCGCAGCTGTTGCTTCTTGGCGGATGAACAGATCCAAGGGTGGGAGTCCGAGCATGGCTTCCATTGCCGCGGTGGGGGTAGATTTCATGCATCCAGTGGTTGCCATGCAGGCTAGTCTTTGGGTCCGTTGTAGTTTAGCCGCTATTATGCTGTTTTCGGTCTTTGGCCACCAGACGATAGCGCCATACGCTATCATGGGGCGGATTACTGTTTCGTAAAGCCACAGGATGATTTTCGGTGATAGCCCCCATTTTTTACCAATCATTCTTCTGCACTGCCAGAAGGTAATGCCGGCCTTTTGTAATTTATTGTCTAGGTGGCTACTCCATTTTAACTTGCTGTCAAGAATAACGCCAAGGTATTTTACCTCTTTTGACAGTTGGAGTTCCGTGTCAAAGAGTTTGGGTAATCGGTATTCGCCTAATACCCTTTTGTTCGTAAACATTACTAACTCGGTTTTGTTCGGATTCACCGATAGTTCGAATTCCCTGCACCATTTTCCTACAATGCGTAAGGCTTGTTGGGTTAGGTTACAGACCGTTCCCGCTACCTTCCCTGAGATAAGGATTGTTAGGTCATCGGCGTAGCCTATTGTGTAGTCGCGGTTTTTGTTCAGCCTTGTGATTAGGTCATCTATCACTAAATTCCACAGAAGTGGAGAGATAACTCCACCCTGCGGGCAGCCTTTGGCTATCAGAGCTGTCTGATCTTCTTCCCCAAGGCGAACTACTCTTTTGCTGAGCATGTTTGTTATCCAGTCTGTTAGTACCGGTTCCGCTCCATGTTTTGACAGGGCGGCCTTAATACTGGTGAAGCTGGTTTTGTCGAAAGCTCCTTCGATGTCAATGAACGTTCCTAGGCAGAAGCCTTTTTGTTCGATCGCTTCCTCTATCCGGCTGACTACCAGATGGAGGGCTGATTCCGTAGACTTACCGGAGCTGTATGCGTGCTGGTTTGCATGTAGGGGTAGCTGTTTTAGTGCACCATCTCTCAGCTCCCTCTCGCATAGGCGTTCCATGGTCTTTAGCATGAAGGAGGTCAGACTGATTGGTCGATGTGCTTTGGGATTTGTGTAGTCACCCTTTCCTGGCTTCGGGATGAAAATTACTCCTACTTCCCGCCATCCTTTTGGAACGTATCTGTGTGCCAGACAGGCTTTAAAGATACGCTCCAGTCTGCTTGCGACTAGTTTGTCGCCCCACTGTAGCATAGCAGGGATGATTCGGTCGGGGCCAGCTGCCTTATAAGGGTGAAAATTACTGATGGCCCACTGGACTTTTTCCAGTGTGACCACTTTGTTTGCGTACTGCCAGTCTCGGGCAGTAGGTGTTATGGTTTCATCGTGCCAGTTGATTGTCGTCGTGAAGACGCATCCAGGGAAGTGGGTTTCGATGAGTACGCGTCTAGACTCTTCTGGCGATGTTGTGAGTGTATTATCCTGTTTTTTAAGGGCGGTCAGTGCCATCGGTTTTGTCTGCGCTAGGACTTTCCTTACCCTGTTTGCTTGTTGGCATGATTCTATGTTCCCACAGAATTTTCGCCATCCCTGTTTGCTTCGGTATCTAATACATTTTTTGTAGCTGGATTTGGCTGAACGATAGGCGTCCCAGTCTTCATCTGCACAAGTATTCATAGCCCTGTTGAAAGCCCTTCTAACCTTCCTTCGCTTGCGCTCTAGCTCTGGGCCCCACCATGGCTGTTTGCCTGGGGTTTTGGGAGGTAGGGTTTCTGGGCATGCTATGTGGTAGCTGTCTATTATAGATTTGGTTAGGTGGTTTACCTGTTCTTCAATCTGTATGATGTTGTCGAGAGTCAATGGTGAGCGCTGTTGAGCAAGTCTATTTGCCAGATGCTGCTCAAATTTCACCTTGTCGGTTTTCCTCGGGTTGCGTTTTGGCAGAATTTGTAGTGTCCCGGCCTGTAGATCGAAGCGAATCCACCTGTGGTCTGAGCAGGATGCCTCCTTGGAGACGTACCAGCTCATGATGGCTTCCGCTGCGTTTTCAGTAGCTAGTGTTAAATCAATAATCGTACGGCTCTTTTTGGTGACGAAGGTCGGTTCAGAGCCGGTGTTTAGTAAGGTAAGGTTAGTAGTGAAAAGATATTCAACAAGGGACTTACCTCTGTCGTTTTGAGTGCTCATGCCCCATAGCGGATGATGAGCATTGGTGTCGGCCCCAATTATGACCTCCACCCTTTCCCTTTCGCAGTGGTCCACCAGCCGGGTGAGGTCTTGCGGGGGCAGCTCCTCCTTTTCGGGCATGTAGGCTGAGGCGAGGATGACCACCTTGTCCTCGACGTCCAGCTGTGTGTGCAGCCTTATGGCAGTGAGGTCTCTACAACAGAATCCTGTGAGGACCTGTGTTTTTAGGTTTTTCGTGACATATATACACGATCTGGGGAGATCATGTTCGCCTGTCACAATAAGCTTACCTCCTAAGCTGGAGAGCCCCTGGATGTGGCCTCCTCTGATCCAAGGCTCTTGGATCAGAGCAATTGCCGTTTGTTGAACCTCCAGCCATTTACGCAACTGTGCCGTCCCATCCCGGCTGTGCTGGAGGTTCACTTGGAGGACACTAATCTTCGACGAAGGGGACGCCATCACTGGTCGTTCCCTCTTCGTCCCCCCCAAGTTTTAGCTCCGCGAAAAGGTCGCCTGGTACGAGGTCGTCCCCCAGGAGGCCAGAGATTGAGGCCAGAACGTCCTCCGCCTCTTCTGCCTCCATGGGTGCGCCTTCCTGTACGACACTGGCGGGGGCTGTTGGTGGTGCTATTGCAGGCACCTCCCCGCCAGTTTCGGGAGCGTTTGGGAGAGGATGGGACTCCTCTCTCGCAGGTAGCTGCTTGAGCTCCTGTTTGATGGTGGCCGTGGATGGGTCCCATCCCAGAGGGACGTCGGCATACCTGCCGGACCGACCCTGGAATTTGACGTACACCGTCCCCACTCCAAAAGCGAGACGGCGTCCGGCCTTCATAAGGGTCGGTACTTGGTCCTCTGGGACTCCGACCACCAGGAACCACGCGGCGTTTTGTTTCGTCGCGTTTAGCAAGGTCCACTTTGCGACCTCCACCTCGGGGTTCTGGAAGGACAGAACTCGCCCAATTTTGCGAGCGTCTTCCAGAAGCCCTTGTGGATCAGGGACCAGTAAGCCACAACGTGCCCGCTGAGGGATCTCAGTCTGGCGCTTCACGACCAACTGGACGTTGGGCGTGAGCACCATATCGCTTACGGCACGTTGTAGCCATGTGCGTGTGTGTTCATCCGCACACCACAGTTTCAGAACTCCCTCAGCATAGAACGGTTTGGCTCTAAACTTCGGGGGCTGAGTTTGTTTCCGAGCCAGGGCATCACCGAAAATACGAGTTTGTATCTCGGTGAGTACCTGCTCGGATACGTCCTTGCCAATACGCCCCGTGCGCGCGCATGTAATTGCGACGTCAAGAGGCGTACTCGCAGCTTGGGCGTAGGTTGGCCTGGCGACCTTTTTGGTTTGGTCCAGCCTCTGCCTTTTGTACTCCCCGCGAGGCGAAATCGTCTCGTTGAGAGCACGTTTGGCAGAGGACTGACCGTTCCCATTCGGTCGCTGTTTAGCCCCCTTCGCTTCGCCACTGGTAGGCGGAATATTCCGTCCACCAGCGGCGAAGCTAAGGGTACCGAAGGCCTCTGTTTTCGTTTCCGAGACAGAGGGTTGTGAGGAAGAAAGCAGAGACTTGGCCGCGGTCGCCGCCATACGCCTCTCCTTCTTCGTTTTTCGGACCTTCCGTTTCTTTGGCTTGACTGGTTCGGCAGCTGCCTTGCCATCCACGCCAGTCGGTTGGGTGCGTGCCCTGGTCCTGTTTGCCCCCTTTCTCTTAGGCAGTTGCCAGCCTTCCGAGAAAGCGTCCTCCGGTTGGCAGGAAGCTACCTTCGCGGGTACCCGTAGATGGAACCACTGAGCTTCCCGTGAAGGTTGTTTCGGTGCCCGCACTGGTACCCGTAGATGAAACCACTGAGCTTCCAGTTTGGGCTGAGGTTGTGAGTCTCTGTTTTGTGTGTTTGCCTCCACCGGTACCTGCAGCCGAGGCCACTAAGCTTCCGGTTTTGGCCAAGTGTGCGCTGAGGGCGCGTGTGGTGCTTTCGCCCTCCCTGGTACCCGTAGTTTTAACCACTGAGCTGCCAGTTTGGGCGGTGTGGTGAGTAATGTGGGTGCCTTTCCCGGTGCCTGCAGCCGGGGCCGCTGAGCTGCCGGTTCGGGCCAAGTGTGCGCTGAAGGCGCGTGTGCAGTCATTCCCTTGACTGGTACCCGCAGTCTGGACCACTGAGCTGCCAGTCTTGGGATTTGTGGTGTTAGGTTTTTTATTGGTAGTTGGCCTATCCATGTTATTGTTAAATATTAATTTCGTCCCTTTGGCTTCCCACCCTCCACGGAGCCCGCAACTGGGAGTGCCTTACTCGACTTAATTCGAGGGGCACTAGGACTACCAAAGAGATATAGGAGTGCAAGGCTGGTTTACAGTGCGACATCGGGGGCTCGATCGGGTTGGCGCTGGGGGCATGAAATGGCCTACCCACAACGGCTGGTCAACCCTCACTTACCCCGTCAGCATGACCTTTACCCACCACGATAGTCGTCCAAAGACGGTTATCGTGGACCCTACACTCCTCGCCAGTGGCCCACTAATGGGACACCTTGACCTAATTTCCCCAACCATGGCTAGTGTTTGGGGCTACCGTTTAGCCTGAAATCCAGGCCAAAGAGGGCGTGTTGCCTCGCGGACGCATAACCGCCAGCGCCGTTTGGCTCAGCCCTCCAGGATCCCTTCATCCCTGCGTACGGCGCTCAACTGCGCAGGTCCATGCAGGTGACTGCCCAGTCACAGGGGTTATTTTTGTTTCAGGGTTTTCTTCCCCTAGCCAGATGGTCCGGTTATGGCGCCGGAGATTCGCCCTCGTGCATCATATTTAGCTACTACAGTTCCGAGGTAGGTGGAATGAGCGAGGCTCGTTATAAACCATAGCATTGCCCGGAGGAGACGACCCGCCCGGATGTATCCAAGCGAGCCCGCACCCAGGCCGCGGCGGCAGCCTGGGAGCGGCGGGGACGTATATGAAGCACTAGCCGGTGCGCGCCGAACAGCCTAGCTTCGCTCACCTAGGCGTACGCTATTGTCGTCTTAGCATTTATGTTAAAGGTAAATTCCCTGGCAGAAGTCACCCCACTAAGGACTAAACACCGACCCCCCCCAAAAAGTAGGTAGGTAATGATTTTTATTTAATCATCCTACACAACATATGAAAACCCGATTCATATTATATAAGCGCCTTCTTTAAACTGATCAACGACATATTGCCGTCCCAAATTTGACAGGCGCCTTAACGCTTCGGCGTTTGGATATTGGCCTCGATCGGCCTTGATACTCCAAACCATTTATTATTTGCCGCATATTGTTGGCGAAAGAATGTTTAGTATCAATTTCAATTGCCCTGAACCTTTACCTAACAGATACGAAAGTACATACTTATAAAGACTTTAGATACCTGAATTCAGACAGATAAACTAAAGTAAGAAGGTTAAGTTTAGTAATGTGTAGAATAGTGTAATATTAAAATAACAGATTTAAAAAAAATGTATACGAGTGTATCGTACGATACATATAACCAAAAATATATTTTTAAATATTTTGTCTGTTGTTCTTTCTGTCTGTTTAAATGAACTAATTTCTGAAGGAGATAATATTATACGGCGTGACATGGGCTCCTTTTATTTAAGCAAAATAAATAGGATTCTGCGCAAAAAAAGTAGTACTACCAGTACCATCTACCACTGCTAGAACCAGTAATATAATAATAACTTTTATTGATGTAAAAGCCGTACAGAATTTGGCATCTGGTAATTAGGGTGAGTATAAGTTAATAAGTAGGTGTACTTGTAGTACTCCCGAGGGGGCGATCTCGAAACCGGAGATGGCCCAGGGTCAGTCGGGGTACGAGGGATATACTCTATGGGCAACCTCACACCCTGGCGTCTTAAGACCCGAGACGGCGTGCGGTTTAGACATAATCGCTAACCTAACCGCTGCCCGGCGGGGGGGGGGGGGGGTATCCGAAGGGATTTCCGCACGAAAAAAAAATAAATAAAAGGTAGCTATGATCCCGAACTTCTACCCGGTTCCCTTGGGATGAAAGTCAAAATGTCAAATTAGCTATAAATTATTAACGCGTGGTCCAATTTCATTGATTTCTTTTTTATAAGAAAGAAGTTGTTATAAAGGTTTTCCCATTAAAATTCATGGCCAGCGGGGGGGTTATCCGAAGGGATTTCCGCACGAAAAAAATAAAATAAAAAAACGGTACCAGTTCAGAAATTACAGACATAACAATCCTCATCCAAAAGGTCCAGATAACTTGAAACCCGGATTGAATAGGATCTTTTGAACATACGGGTCATCTTAAATTGGGATTTTTTATACCATGTGCATATGGCCCACCTGATGGCAAGAGATCTCCTTACTTAATGGATGTTTATGGCACCAGAAACTTTCAAATCCTTCCAAGGCCCTTTTAGGACTGTACATAACCCCACACGTGTATATTAGAATTGTGATATTTCACTTTAAAAATGAAATAATTACGTTTATGGGTGTACGAGTATATTATTAACAGCTAAATAACACAAACTCAGAGTATCATATTTTTTTTACCTCAATATTAATAGTTTTAAGTATAAACTTATGTAGGTGGTTATTGACGCAAATGGCCTTTATTCGAAATAAAAGTAAATTAATATGTGTTCTTGGAGCGATACTCTTGCCATAAATGTGTTTTTTAGAATTTCGTTAACATATTAGTTTTAATTTCATATATGGTTACGTATTTAGGAAACCTATGTGCCCCTTATTCATCGGACACTAGTATTGTTACATACTGTATACCTATTAAATTATTCAAAGCAATTAAGCAGTTTAGACGTGATATTGCATGCTTTACGTTTACGCTGCAATACTTTCGCATTAACAATATTAGAAAGTACATGTTTTGAACAAACCACACATTAAAAATATTTTTAATAAATTATGATTAGATTTTGAGTATCTAAGTTACATAAATATAATATTTAGTATTTACTCCTAGCAAACATTTTAAAAATTATGAAATATCGACTCCAGCGCTGGTCGCGTCTCGTCTGGCCGCGTCACATCACTACGGTCCCGACCTATGAGTGCCCGCCCTCCTCGTCTCCTGTACCTCCGAGAAAACCTGCGTTGCGTGATTTGTTTTCATAAATAAGTACCTATAAGAATTGACTTACCGATGAAATCTGATACTGGATTTCAATTTTGTGTGTTTCCTAGTATCGTTTTTGCAAGATCGAACTGCACATTTGACCATTATGATCGGTATATTTTGAAAAAAAAAATTATGCACCGCTAGAACTCAACCACTACTATAAGCACTCGTGACGAGTTTCATGTTGTTCTCACTTGTTCCCACTTCGTTGCGCGTACTCTATATACTTAATATATACTCTAAGGTTGTCGGGGCCTGAGGACGGCAGTTGGCCGAATCGCCGTCCTTACAGAAGCAGGCCGTGGCGAAGGCGTGTCGTGTGTGCCCTTACACACGCCTGCCAACTCACCGAAGCGGGATAAAACCCGAGCCCACCAGGCGAGGCCGCGGAGGCGGCCAAAGTTTGCCGGCAACCCTGGGGTTATCCTTTCGAGGGCTTACCCGGGGTGCCCGGCAATGGACACTTCGGGAGGACACCGCGCGGTTTTAGTCGATACACGACATAACCAACCACCCCCGCTAGCCGGCAGGGGGTATCCGAAGGGATTTCCGCACGTAAAAAAAAAAAAGGTATCTATCAATGAGCTATTGGTTACGATACCCAATTGAATGAAAGATTTGGTTTTAACGAAACACTATTTGTGAACGCTGATAAAATTAATTAATAAATTGTTTTTCTATTTTAACAAACAAAAGCTAAATTTGAATCAGCTATTTTAAGAGAACTTGAGTGATGTGTAAATCTTTTTATTTTGTGCTATATTACTTGCACAAAATGTGCAAAGTAGTAATCATTACTACAAAGTAGAATGACATAGGTGCCTCAAAGGAAGTATAATATATTATCAACAACAACATCTACAACCAAAATAGTTTTGATAACAAAATCTTATCTAGCGTACGAATTTAGTACGTAAAACTTCATACATTTACAGACGACCTCTGTGGCGTAGCGGTAACACTATAGTCACAGATTACTAAATAGTTAATTCACCATAGTGTTTATTTGATATCAGTGCTATTCAAAAACCCTTGGGAAACCTGTTGCCAAATATTAGTTTACTTGTATTAGATCCTTTGATCCGTATTTAAACAACTCCGACAACCATGTTCAATATTTATTTGATTAAAACGGAATCCGTTATTTTCCACTTGAAAACATGAGTAACTATATATCTTGGGTTGACGGTTATAATATAAAACAATTCTCAACACAAATTGTTCGATTTATTTATCTTTGTGAACGTCTCGGATACAGATAGCAAATTAGCACTAAATATTGATAACCTTGATAGGTGGTACATGAGTCCACCTATGTCCACCTGGTCATGGGATAGGTAGACTATTTGGGGCTCCATCAAGATATTCGAAGCACCTGCAACTAGTTCACCTGCTCATAGACGACAGGTTCTGGAAGGTTCTCCCTACCCCCAGAAAGGAAAGAAGTGTATGCTTTCCTTCCTTACTCGGGGTAGGAAGTTTAGACGGTAGTCGTGCTCGTAAAAGGCAAAATAAACCAAATATAGAATAGCAGAAGAAGAGCAGGCCTTTTTTTTTTTATTGTGCGGAAATCCCTTCGGATACCCCCCCGCCGACCAGCGGGGGCGGTTATGTCGGGCTTGAACCGACTAAAACCGCACGCCGTCTCGGGTCTACAGACGCCGGGGTGTAAGGTTACCCATAGAGCATATCCCTCGCACTCTGACTGACCCTGGGCCATTCGCAGTGTCCCCTCTGATAACAGCAGAGGGGTACCTGGCGCGACCACCCCTTCCCGCGGGCCTTGCAGGCCCGCCATGCCCCGACCCCCTCGTGCAATGGGGTCAGCTGGCCCTGAAAAGGGCCGGTTGGTCAGACTCTTGGCGGTTGACGTTGACGCCAGCTACTCCAGAGGAGCAATCAATGATGCGTCATCGCCCACGTTGCCCAGGATGCACCAAACTTGGAGGTGATCCAACTAGTCGCACCCCAAGAAGAGCAGGCCTGGGCTCCAAAGTGCAGGCTTTGGATGCAAAGTAAGATGAAATTTGTACACGGTTTGTTTTTACAATGACTGCTTATAAAATACTAACAGTCGCTTGAAATAGAGCTGTTTTTTTTTGAAACTGGAATATGGAGAGGTAAGAAAGAGAATAAATATTGTAATGGATACTAAAGTTGAGTTTATTAATATACTACATTAAATAACCGGCAGTCAATGATAAAGTCTCGCAGAAAAGTAAACCGTAAGTGCAGTCTCTAGCGATGGCGGCAATATTTTTCTGTGAGTAGCCATTTACCAATAGCTTCTTAAGACAGCAATTATATTTTAACAATATAATTATATAATATTATATTGGACACTGAACTGTATTAGAAAGACTTTATTAATATAGGTTTCGATTCGTGAAGAAAGCTTTTAACTCGGTAAACTCTAAAAAATATATAAAAATTTGTAAATACTTCAACAGTTTACAAGAACCTTTCAGAATAATAATAATAATGATAATGTTTATTTTTCAAATAGATAACATAGATATACATTATTATACAATGAAAATAGTATATTATATGATGTAGATTTGTGCTATTTGATTTATTTTCCATTGGTTTGAACTCCGTTGGATTCAATCAATGAGACTGAGGATGATTGGAGATCACGCATTGCTAATAAGGCAAGCTTGGTTCTAGGTATTTAAATAAAAAATAAAAATAAATAAAATTTAAAATTTGTACGATTAAAAATGCTAAGCACTTTGAAAAATTCAAATAGAATCTTTGTTTCCAACTAAATTGCTTTTATATCTCAAAACTTTCCTATTCGTATGACGTATCAAGAAAGGCACACGTATTTCCCTAGTATAATTACAGTCATCTATTTACTATAGAAAGAAAAACAACTTCAGGAAACCCGATCTCACACTAAAGCCAAATGAAAACATGTTGAGGTAATGTTGCTGTACAACTACAACATAATACGTATCATTATTAAACACTTTACAGTTCAGGTAAACAAGTGGCTTTGTTGACTATATGTATAATGTCTTATCTTATTCTATCTACTCTCACCATTTGGGAAAACCTCTGTGTGTGTACTAACAAGTATAGGAGGTACAATCTAATCCCACCGGCAAACAATCATTGTATAAAAGGAGACGCAACTACTAGCAGTATCATAAATACGAAGATTAACGAAGGAACTAAGAACTCGAAATACAACGAACAATATTACAGCCATGTCTTCTAAGATCGTTTTGGTTATTTGTGTTTTGGTAAGTATCTCTTACTATAGTATCTCTTGTATATCATCATCATCATCATCAACCTATTCTAGTCCACTGCTGGACATAGATCTCCCCTAATGAGCGCCATAGCGCCCTGTCTTCAGCTTGCCGCATCCAGCATCTGCCCGCAGTCTTTCGCAGATCGTCATCCCATCATAGATACGTCTAATTTAAAATTCAAACATAATTTCAATCATGAGGTCCTATTCCATAGCTCTAATAGGTATTTAATTTTCATAAGTTATTAATGTTATGATTTATAAGGATTCTGGTCTATAAATCGGATAAAAGCAATATAATATATGTATTCACCAGTACTATGTATACAACACCTTACTGTTTTCAGTATTAATTGTTTAAATTATAGTATTGGTAAATTTAACAACTACTAAATAAAATATTTTTACATAACCGTGACAATTCCGGAATACTTTCAGTCAAAGTTTATGAGAAGGCTAAGGAATATAATTGATTCATTTGTTTATATTACTCAGGTGGCTGTAGCTGCTGCAATTCCGGCTCCAGGTGGTTGGGGAGGTCCACCTACAGGAGGTTGGAGTGCAGGTGCCAACCCATGGATCCCTCCATGGATTTCTTCTGCCCCTTGGTACCCCCAGTGGGCCCCTTGTACCACTATTGGAACCACCTGTCAGGACTGTTCTACAAAATTGGTTTGCACTAAAGTTGGTGCCCTACAACGCGCTTGCAATGACCCCACCTTACCTTACTGCAACCTTGGCGAGTGTTCTGCAACTCCTGCTGATGGATGTGGACCAGCGCCCGCAGCCCCCGTTGAATTGGCTGCTTAACTTACTTATTGTTATCTCAATCCTTTAACCCTCTCATTCTGTTTAAAATAATTATTGTTTGAAAGTATAATAAATTTGTTAAATTAATTGTATTTTGGTAATATATTTTTAACTTTATAACTACTACGAATCCTGAAGCAGTTGTTCAAATTTTAATAGTTCTGTTCCTGATATTAAATATTTTATAAAAAAGTATAGTAATTTATTTTATAAACGACAATATCATCGCTAAAGAACATAATATCGGTAGTGATTACAAAAGATACCTAGACTCTGAGTAGTAAAATGTGACTCATTCATCGCTTCCATGCGTTAACGATAACGTGGTCACAACGCAACACGCTACACCATCTATATTATTATTACTGTACTGTCAATGTCTGTCGATCAAATCCAACAATCGCAAGAGGGTCATCAAAGGAAAGTAAGTAATTAATTCATTTTGGGGTGACAAAATAACGAAATATGTTAAATTTTAAATAAATATTTATATTAATAAAATGAAACTGTAATGTGGTGGTCCTTATATTGATGTATTCTATTTAACCAGAATATACGCAGACATAACTCACAAACATTTACATTATTTACTAGCTGTTGGCTGCGGTTCGCCCGCGTGTAATTCTGATCCTGTTCCCGTAACTCATGGGAACCTATTCCCGGGATGAAAAGTAGTCCATGTGTTATTCCAGACTATAATCTATCCCTGTACCAAACAGTCAGATCCGTTCAGCCGTTGCTGAACAGATCGTTGTTCAGCTGTTACCGAGTATGATTGAGTAACAAAAAAAAAAACACACAAAAATATCTTGAAAACGTTAAACTTAGACTATTTAACTTAGAATATTTGAAGAAGAAGAATAAAAAGGAAGTAGGATTATTTGAATTCTTACAGAATTCAAGGAAACCGGTATGACGTATCTCACTCAGTGAATATTAAAGAGATTTTTATTTAAAGAATATTAGTCACCGTAATGACCAGTATCCTCCCCCTAACCAATCCAGCTAAGCTAAGCTGCTTGTTGGAGGTTGTTAGGAGTTGGTTCACGTCGGTAATGTAATGGCCATATTCGAACCCGGGACCTGTCGATTGTATGGCCGAGTACATAACCACTAAACTGCCAACGCTTTTTTTTTTATTGCCTGCCCTTTGGAGCGGGGTCTATTTTTACAATGAAATAAAAACTCTGCCTATTTAAAAACCTACGCTTTCCTCTTTCATTCCGAGTCTCTTGGTCATACCAGTTCTCGCATTTATTCCTCTCGCACTTTCATTCAACCTTTCATTCTCTCTAGGGATATGGGATTATGTCGTAGTATTTTTTTTTGTACCTAAGCTAAACTATTCTATTTTTCTTTTCTTTATTATTTATTGACAAAACTTTTACATTAGTCTTAAATTTTTCTAAAGATTTAGATCGGAAAAAGAGAACATCTAGGACGGGACTTGAACCCGCGACCAGTCCCTTACAGGGGGTATGCTCTGACCAACTGAGCCACCTAGACACGTCCCAGATATTCGAAATTCTCCGACATATCATATACGTCTTAAGGCGACGTTGGAGCCATCTACCGTAATTCTTGCGAACTACGGAAACAATGAATAACTTTACAGTCATTTTTAAACATTGTTTTTTGATGACTCCGCCTAATTAATTCAATTAATTTTTTAAGCATTTTGTATGCTTACTTTTTCTAAAGATTTAGATCGGAAAAAGATATGTCGGAGAATTTCGAATATCTGGGACGTGTCTAGGTGGCTCAGTTGGTCAGAGCATTCCCCCTGTAAGGGACTGGTCGCGGGTTCAAGTCCCGTCCTAGATGTTCTCTTTTTCCGATCTAAATCTTTAGAAAAAGTAAGCATACAAAATGCTTAAAAATGTAATTGGATTAGTCTTAAATTATTTCTTAAATTTCTAATACATTTAACTTTTCTTACGGCTATTACTTTTTATTCCTTCACTTATTCTATATTTCATTTTATATAACAGTTTTATTAAGAGTTACAATTTAGTCGTATCTAATTTTAGGCTAGGCCACATAATGCCCAGCATAAAGCGCTAGCATAAATTACTAGACCTTGTTTTCGGCGAACCCACCATGCCCCGTGAGGAATTGGGTTGTTTGGCTCTCGATGGTGATCCTCCTGATGATCTTGTACGCCTCTATCGCGCAGGGGAAAATCATTTTAGTGGTTGAGGCTGTTTGACCTTCCTGGTAACGCCTGTTCCATTCGACAAGAGAGCCGTGTCGAATGACTCTCTTAACGAATGAGACAGGGCATTGGTCATAATCCGGCTTCTTTTTTAACTTTTGGGCGGCTTCCTTGGCGAGGCAATCCGCCCTCTCATTACCCTCGAGACCGACGTGGGCCTTTATCCAGTATAGAGCCTTTGCCTCGCACGCCGCTTCGCGCAGCGCCAGGAGCTCCGCCTGGTAGACGGTGCAATGACTCGCGAGAGCGAACTTGCGGGCCTTGGTCTCGGACTGCTTGTTCCACACAGAAACAGCAGCCCCGACCCGGCCCCCAATCCCGCTCCCGTCCGTAAAGATAGGAATGTCATGTGATTTGACATTAATTCATTGTTCCTCGTCTACCACGCAGTCGAACTCCAGACGCGTGCGTTCCGCGGGGTGCGGGGCCGCCAAAATGGGGGCCAG
The DNA here is from genome assembly GCA_946251805.1 of Cybosia mesomella. Classification (NCBI taxonomy): domain Eukaryota; kingdom Metazoa; phylum Arthropoda; class Insecta; order Lepidoptera; family Erebidae; genus Cybosia; species Cybosia mesomella. The sequence continues at coordinate 12,984,628 of OX276406.1, forward strand.
CCGCTCGATCTCGCTGTCCCCTAGCCATGACTGGGACACTCCTCTCTTGGCCTCATATAATGAGGCCACCTCCTGAACTCGGAGGTCCAGAGGGAGTATCCCAGCCAGCAGCAATGCCGAGTTCAGGGAGACCGTGCGGTAGGCCTTCGTTAATTTTTGAGCGAACACACGTTGAACCGCGTTAAGCTGCTTCCTGACGCATTGTTTTTTCACTGTTTCACTCCATACACTGGCTGCATATAGAACGATAGGCTCTACAACCGCGGTATAGATGACCCGGATCACCTCAGGGTTAAGTCCCCAGCCGATCCGGGCCGTCCGTGCCAGCTTCTTATATTTATTCGCCGCCTTTGCGCATGTTTTTCTGACGTGGCTATTAAAATTAATGTTTTTGTCTATCGTTAAACCCAGAATTTTCACTTCGTCAGACAGGCCAATGTCCACCCCGCCCATGTTCAGGCGTGGGTTATCGTATTTTAGTCGCTTGGTTATGACCATCGCGTTGGACTTATGCGGTGCGAACTTAAGTTTGTTTTTGACGCCCCATGCCCGAACAAGTTCGAGGGAGGCATTGGCCTGTCTCGATCTCTTGTGCAGAGTCCCCGTCGAAGATGAGGACTACGTCATCCGCAAAGGCCTGAACGTAGTCCCATCCTCTTCCAACATTCTTAACAGGGGGTCCACCGGGGTACCTTACCCGGACCGTCCTTTCACTCAAGTAGCTGCTGAGAGCCTGAACTTAGGCCTCTGAAATAAAATTTGAATTTTGTTAGTTCTAGTACTTGATTCGATTACGATTTAATATTGGATGTTATAGACAGGATGACACGCGTCGTCTGAATTCCATGAGCATCAAAATTTACTCAATTCAATAAACCCGATATAACATTTTTATTAAAATTTGACAAGCACATAATCTCAATGGAATACTAACGTGTGGGTATTAAACTTAGGTCTTAAACTTGCGCCGGTAATTTGATTTTCCTCCTACTTTAACGACCCCAGTAAAAGAGACGGTTAGATGTCGTAAAAGCGCAATAACAAGAAATAAATCTGTGACAAACATAAAGCTCTTTTAATTGTTTGATATCAAACCTTAATAAAAGCAATTATGACAATGCACCTTATTCTAATTAAAAGCATAGCTAACTTCTGATCTACCTAGTCTTGCCATAAATACAGCAACAAAGAAAAAAAATCTATTGCAAATAACATTTATTACTTTTACAGTGTGTTAGTTTAATACATAAATATAAAACAATTTAAAATATAAAAAGCTCATTCGAAGTGGTCTTCATTGGCTGCAGTACATTCCTTTAAACGTTGAGGCCAGTTCACCCTTTCCATAGGAAATTTCTTCACTGCCAATCGTATAGATTGTTTTAGGCACTCCAAATTATCATGGCGTTTAGAGCAAGCCGTACTCTCTAAAACTGCCCATATATCATAATCCAGCGGGTTACGATCGAGATTAGACGACGGCCAGTCTTCAGCTCTGTTGAAGTCCGAACGTTCGATTCCAACCAAGACTACGTTGACCGAGCTTTATGACCCGGCGCCGAGTCTTGCTGGAAGGATCATTCTTGGTTATTGAGCATGGTGTTGTTAAGGGGCTACACTACCTTATCAAGAATGGTTTCTTGATACACCTGTGCCTGTGTTTTGATGACCTTTTTCACAAAAATAGGGCTGTCACTCCTTCATAGCTAATACGTGGCCAAACTGTAACCATTACTGAAGTCGGGTAACGTTGCACTCTGTCGACTAATTGAGAAGCTTCCTTAGAGCTGTGAGCATAAAATACGGTCATTTTGTTTGTTAAAATGTTGCTCAATTGTAAAAAAAAACTCATCCGTAAACAATTTTTTTCTGTGACCTCCCTTTGCGTACCGCTTCAGTAGTTTCGATTTTACCACCCTATTCGTTTTAAATTATCAGTTAAGAAATGACCATATTACGTCTCTTATAGGCTGCAAGTTAAAGTCATCTTTTAAAATACGCGACATGATTCTAAGTGCTATTTTCATCTCCCGTGATAAAATCTTTTGCTTTCGGAAAGGATTTCTTCGAAATATATCCCTTACTGATTTGACCACCTTTTTCGTACGAACACTACGTGAACAGCCAGGTCATTTTCTGTCACAAACAGAAGTGGTCTCATTGTACCCATTAAGCCCGGTACACAAATATTTTACTAATACTAAGCGTATAGAGAGTTTTAAAAATTGCATTTGGCTCCATACCTACTTTGTGTAATGCAATCACAGTGATTCGGTTCTCTTTATTACTCCAAATTCATATGCAATATCGCAAAATATTGTACAATGTAGTGGCGCCAAATGAGAAAACACAATGAACAATTATATAAAAATCACAGATTCCAAATTCAAATGTAATATTTTGTTTATTTTTAATTGTAAGAATATTAAAATAATATAATAATAAAATTAAGTAAATATTTGAAATTGTTCATATTTCAAGTAATTGATCAAAATTTTCAATAGAATTGACCACTGAAAACGTATTTTTGTAACAAGCGACTTCAAAACAGAATTTTATATTTGTTCCGGAATAACCTCAATTAGGAACCGATTCTTTTGATTCATTTGTGCTAGAATCTGTGCATTTTATTTTCAACAGTAGTAAACTTTGAAATACGAATTTATACAAGGTAACTGCTCAAAGTTAAATAGGCAATATACAGTGATTATATATAGGTATTATATAGGTATTATTTTATTCATGACTTAATTTAGTCAAAGATTGCTGGAATACACTGTACCAGAACTACACGGAGAATTCCTTAATGGCCAACAGCACAAATATATCACAGAGATATGTTTATATTGAATTATTATATCAATCCTTATGCCAAAGCCTTAATATCCTTAACATACACAATATTACTTTTAAAAGTTCTAAATATTGATCTAATGTTCAGTTATTGTCAGAAAAAACCTATGACAATGCCGTAATGTAAAACGAGTCAGTTTTAATAAAGAAATATTATGGTCATTGGGGTCATTAAGTCACTTGTGTACTTACTTACTTGTGTACAAGTGACTTAATTCGGTATGCGTAGTAATTTCCATCAGTCAACATCACATAGTATCACAATATAGTATTTATTTCGGTTCTCATAAGTAAATATACTTATTTCTGTTATAAGCTATGCTCAGATTGGGTGTAAGGTCTAGTAACATAAAGGGGGTGTGCGTTGTTTTATAGACAATTGTTTTAAATAATTTCGTTTTACAGAAAATGTTTCGCATAATTTCGTTTCATAGAATAATCAATATACAGAATACTTACTTTAAAGATTTTTAAATCATTGATTTTTGTTTCACATAAAGTTTAACATTAAAATAATCATATCATAGAATAACAAATCAAATATTCTTTATCATTATATTGTTTATTTAATATAAAAGTTATTACCAAGAATAACATATTATCAAAGTGAGAGTTTCTAAACGTTTCAATTCATACCGTTCATTTCAGTCAAACAATTTACAGGTTAAGCTATACTTTTTTTAAATATAACGATAAGTTAATACAATAAACGATTCTGGGTGGTAATATTTCTGGGTGATTAAAAAAAAATAACCACGAAGGCTAAGGCGAGAGCTCCGCTCCGCTTCGCTCCCGCCTCAGCCTTCTAACCTAACCTATCCGAGTCGGGGTAATCTGAGTCGGGGTGTTAACTATAATGACGTTTTATTCACAATTTAATAACAAATTGATTTTATTTTATTTTACAGAAGAATTCAAGCAAACAAATTTGCAACAAAATATGCGAAAGATAAAAAATTCTATATTGATATGAAATTATTCAGAAATTAAATTACTACAAGATATCGGAAAAAAATTAAAATTGTAATGTTACAGTTAAAAATAAATGTGATTTGGAAAATTATAAAGGTGGTTTAATATTCTTTTAAAATAATTCTACAGTTTTATAAGTTTGTTAAACAAAAAAATTAGATAAAAAATTCATTCAATTGTGTTTCTGTGAAATATGTTTCATTGTAGTAAATTGTTTTTGAAACAATAATATTCGAAATAAAAATATAAGGACCAAATATTATATGAAACATTTTCTGTGAAACGAAATTCTATGAAATTTCTTTCTGCGAAATAAGGGGCTCCCACATAAAGGGCTATGATTGACACGGAAGTCGAGTTTAGATGACATTCCCTAATAAACTAAAATCAAGACGTTTCTTGTGTTATTGTAAATTGCGTTACTAAGCTATTGCTACAATAACTTTCAATTACCGTTTAAAGTTACTGCCGCCTAAAGTAATTACGTCATCATATTTAAAAAAGAACACGCAATACAAAATAAAATATTTTATTCAATTGTCGACACAAAATTGTACATATATTTTTGAGTAGCGTTCTGGTTAATTAGACGTGGCAAGTATTTGAGTTTTGCCACGTCCACGTTTATGCTTTATTTGAATCACTGTCTAGACTTAATATGTAACTATTTCCAAATGTTTACGGTTATTTAATAGCCATTGAAGAATAAATAAATAAGCGCATTTTGTATACATTCTAGGACTTAATCTGGGTGTAATATAAAGGAATATTGAGCTGGTAAGGGAATGCTTCGCCCTTGTGGTAAATTTCTATATCCTTAAAGTACATATTGGGCTGTTTAAGGTTAGCATAGTTCACGGGACGATCGAAGGGATAGCCAAAGGGTTTGTCGTCCTTGATATAGTTTTTGAACGTATCCTTTTCCTTTGTATCGCCATTATATGGGTACACGAACACAAACAGCTGGAATGGATATCCACCGTGAGTACCCCTTGGTAGCATCAATCTCCTGGGCATGTTGTCAGGCTGAACAGACATATCATAAGGAACCTTCCCTTCTTCTAGGTACTTATAGAGCTCATTAATAGGCGTACTGTCTTCCTTAAAAAGTACGAACTCACTAGATTTGCGTTCTACCTTATTAACTCCTGGACTGAGTTTCTGTACAAAACAATCTAACTCAAAGAACTTCATCCAGTCCTCTTCAATATGTATTGCGTTATTGTTGCTGCTATATTTAGGCCCAATGAATATCTTAAATGCGGCATCAGAAGCTACGTCTGATTTAAGATTGATATGGACAGAGAAAGTTTCATGGTTTAGTCGAGGCTGGCGAATGACGTAACTGTTTTCATTTTTTTCGAGTTCCTGAGCAGTAAATGTTAACCTGTTCGTAACGTTGAAATCAAAGTAATTGAAATAAGTGACAAGTTTATCAACTTTTACGTCATTAATCTTAACACCGGAGAAATGAAGATCATCATAAGAGTACGGGTGCAGGTACTGCTTGTAGTGAATGATATAATCGATGATTCTCTGATAAAGCTGGTAGAAGGCAGGGTCACGCAGAGAAGTCTGATAAAAGTCAAGTGCGCTTGGTATGAACGTGTATCTGTAAATAAAATTTATTAAGTATATTACATAGAATTAAAAATAAATAAACAGGAAAGTGTTAGAGAGTTGAACAATATTGAGACAATAATTTAAAAACATAATAAATCTTCTGTTTTATTTTTAAACCAGAAATAAACTACCTCCTGGTAGTTAACTATTATCGATGGGTTTTTAAAGGTATATTTATTTTTGATATTTTATTTTACTTAAAAAGATATAAATAATATCCTTACTGGATCAAAACCATGAAATAAATTAAGATCAAAAATCAAAAATATTTAATTTACTAATTAATACTGTATTACATCTATACTATTATAAAATTGTAAATTGGTTGTATATGTACATTGGAGATATTTAAAAAAAATACTTGGGCTATGTCAAATAAATAATTATGAACACCAAAATATATTTTTTTGAATTCTTATCTGTTTGTTCACGATGGACGCGAAAACTATTAAACGGACTTTGATGTGGTATTTTCTATTAGAAAGGAATTGGAAAGGAAAAGGCCAGACTTAAAAATCTGACGTATGTTTGATTGCAATTGGTTAAGTAGAACCAGAGAAATGAGCAAAAAAACGATAATCGACTTCCGCGCGGGCGGAGCCGCGGGCATTGGCTAGTCATATTATAAAATTGAAAATTAGTTATGTCTATACATTGGAGATATTAAAAAAAAAACTTGTGGCTGCGCCATTACTATTAATATATTTGACACAACTAATTTTCCTATCATTTAAAAACTCACACGCATTCACTATCACTAAACGCACCATATATAGATATGGCAACACTGCTCCTAGTTTCCGTTATCACCACCCTTACGCCAGTGCCAAACCGAAGTCGCCATCGTAAACATCGAAAATAGCTATTATCATTATCAGCATTATCTGCGCAGATAATAGTGACAACCAATAATTTACGTGGTATGGACATTAAAACTATCGTGTTGGTCTACCTTTATGTGTGTACCTTTAAGTGACCGGCTTTCTCGGAGCTTAGAGGTTAAGGACTCGACCCCACGATCGAGAGGTCCCGGGTTCGAATCCAGGCCATTACACTACCGACGTGAACCCACTCCTAACACAAACAATTAAGCTTAGCTGGAGGGGTTAGGGGGAATATTAGTAATGGTTACTAAAATTATTTTGAAAAAAAAATAGAAAAAAAATACATTTGTATAATAGTAAAGAAAATAGATTATCGGCATCTGAAGACCCGAGATGGCGTGCGGTTTTGGTCGGTTCAAGTCCGACATAACCACCCCCGCTGGTCGGCCGGAGGGGTATCCGAAAGGGTTTCCGCAGAAAGAAAAAAAAAAGAAAAAAAGTACTTACTTGTCATAAGGTTTGGGACTGCCACCGAGGACATGACGGGCGGTAATTTCGTAAGAGTCTTGATTCTTTTGAATGTGTTCTTCAGAGAACAAGTCGGCATTAGTCTGCCAGAAATTTCCAACGAAGTTTATAGATTTTGAGTTGGTGAAGTCGACTTTTTTATCGAACTGAAATCATTTAACATAAATCATAACGTATGTAACAAATATTTATATAAAAAGTTCACAGGAACTACTGCAATACTTACAGCTTTGAAATGGCCTTGTTGCAGGTATTGGAAGAAAGTCTTCTCATAAGCGTCCAAGAAACGGATCGACTCATAGTTTTTCTCACTATGGATGATGTAATCATTACTCCTTTGGGCAAACGGCCGAAAGCCGGTAGTCAATTGTGGGTAATAACCAGTTGTAAACGGCAGGTACCAAGAAAACTTGAAAGTGTCACAAAGGCGATTAGCGACACGTTCCAAACTATAACGAGCCAATAGTTGCTGATAGAAGTAGAAGTATATCTCACCACGACGTCCTTTGAATTTGCCGAATTTCTCAGAGTTCCACCAAAAAGGTAAATGAGCGTGGAAATAGTAGTAGTAAGCGTTCAAACCAATGTCCTCGGTGAAGTACGCCAGTCGCTGATCCACAGTAGGATAAGTTAAAGAAGTGGAATAATTAGCGTAAAATACAAAATTATTATTCTGTTTCACTACGCCATACTCAGGAGCCCATTTTTCGGAACTGTGAATTGTCTTGGCATATTTGTAAAAAGCGTCCATGTTGAAGAAGTAGTTAGGATACAGTTCAAACGGAGCTGGTAGCACAATTCCTTGAGTATCAGGTCTTTGCAATACAGCAATGTAGTATACATATAAGAACTGCCCCTCATTAATGTACACTTTAGCCCACGCCGCGGTCTTATAGAATGTTTCAAAGTCCTTGGCGTAATACAGAACGTGGAAAAGAGCTATAGCCTCATTCCTCATCCTTTCATAGAAGATTGAAAATTCATGATATTTGGGCATGAATCCGGTTCTGTATAATATCAAAAACTCCTCAATCGCTGCATTATTCTGCAAAAAAAAAGTTTAAATTTAAGTTTTATTTCTATGTGTAATATTTGGGTAAACTTTCGACAATATCCATTATATAATTTTTTTAAGTTGCAATTTTAAATTTTATTATTTAGTAAATTCTTGCGGCAACAAATCTATGAGTAGACCTCAGTTGAATAATAAAAATACAGCCTACTTATGAAACTGTGCGTAAGTACGTGTTGACTAGACTCAACCTCAATTTCTCTATTCATAAACTGGCCATTGGTGAGGTATTTTTCTCATAAATACTTACAATGTACTTATCGATGTTAGCTTCAATATCATAATTTAAGCCAGCTTTGTGACATTCTGCCGAATGATCATTTTCTTCCACATGCTCTAACAGAGAGAGCACTTTCTTTTGACGTGTAATGAAGTCTGCATCAACTGTCAAGATAAATATTTTAATTTGTAATAAGTTCGTAATCATCAATTAGAAAACTGGATTGACGCATCTGAAGTTTCGCATACATCTTTGTCTTTATCAGCGAATAAAATACCAACTGAAACAATAAACATACTAGATACTGTTACTGCGTACCACCGATAATAGAAATAGTTATCTGGTGTCCACTAAAACGGCGGTATCGGTAAAACCTGTTATATATAGTGAAGTGTTAAAGACGGGAAAACATGCTATGGCTTCAGGAGCGGTATCGCTCGCGATCGATGCTAATACAGTAAGCCCAAATGAGGTTTATGCGGACGCAGCCGGTTGGACTACGGTATAAAGAAAAATAACTAAATTTCAAGGTAAGACGGTATCAAGAGGTCAAAACAATAATATACAAGATCTACAAGCTATGGAGCGGGAGAAACACCTTCATGTATAGCGATTGCATCCAGAAACGACCGTTGAAAAATTAACAGCTCACGTGAAGAAGTTATATGATGAGGAACGCGTTAAAATTGCAAAAATTAAGGACAAAACAGAAAGAGATTATTCATCTTTTATTATTGGTGTAGTGGAAGGTAGTTACAAAAAATTGTGCAAGCCAGAAGTATGGCCTTTAAATACTGAGTTCGCAGATTGGTTTTTTTTTTCGGAAGGCCACAAGTAAAAGAGGCACAGGAAACTAGTAAAATAAATATATACTACCAAAATACAGGAGGACTGCGTACTGAACTAAATCAATTTTGTACAAATTGTATTCTAAGTCTGTATTTGAACCGTCAGAAAGTATGCAACAAAATAATGATTTATGGCCGTAGTAGAATTTTTATAAAGCAGATTATAATAGATTGTATTATATGTTAACCACGCATGATTGGTCTCCTATCTACAGCATAAGGGAGCGAGAGGAGATTCTGAATAATTTCTATGGTGTTATCTACAATAGTATTGTAGATGATTGTGTTCCCAGAAAAAAAGCGATGCAGTGTAAATTCTAGGTACAATTACCCAGAGTGGTACACAACTAATAGTATTCGCGACATAAAATTAAAAGCACGACTGCAGAAGCAGTACAAAATTAGTGGGTTAACAAGGGATTACGAATGTTCGCTCAGTATCTATAGGGAGATGATGATAACATCTGCACACGAAAAATACCAGGATAATGTGCAACGCAATGTTAGGGATAAGGACTGTTTCTGGGATTATATTACAACTATAAAGTTCTCTGTTAACCGTAAAAAGGATTACGAAAAACGGCACTATTTTAGCTTAGTCTGAATGCGCGAACGAATTTGCAAATTTTTGTAACTCTGTTTACAGTTCGCTGGTAGCAAAAATTAGATCGGGAGGCGGCTGTCGCAGCGAGTGAGAAAAGCAGTGCCCGAGTACATATTGCAAGTTTTGATGCGAATCAAGTGCGGGAGGCTTTAATTAAACTTAAACCAAAGCGTGCCGCGGGACTGGATGGCATTCCGGCCTTTTTATTAGGAACTGTAGGGATTTTCTAACGTACCCGTTATTGTATTTATTTAATACGTGCTTTGCGTCGGCCTACTTTCCTGAACGCTGGAATCTTACCCGTGTGATACCAATACCTTTTTTTTCGTGCGGAAATCCCCTCGGTTACCCCCCGCCGGTCAGTGGGGGCGGTTATGTCGGGCTTGAACCAACTAAAACCGCACGCCGTCTAGGGTCTTCAGACGCCGCGGGGTGTTAGGTTGCCCATAAAGAATATCCCTCGCACCCCGACTGACCCTGGGCCATCTCCGGTTTCGAGATGGCCCCCTCCGGTTTGAGAACCATGGTGTCCCCGTCTTGCCCCGGTTTAGTAATCTGTGCCCCGGTTTGGGGGAGGGGCGCTAGTCGCCACGCGCCGTCCCGGCCTGCTTCAGCTGGGGTGATAGCCGGCCTCACCTGCCACCCCCAGGCCTGCGCTCATGGAGGACGAAGGTCGTTAAGCAACCTCCAACGCCTGAGTCGCCTGCGAGGAAGGGTGAGGCAGGATCGGAAGTGAATCGATACAGACCAGTGGCGGTTCTTTCAGAGCCAGCGAAGGTATTTGAAACAGTAATTCATCATTCTGTTATGAAGCCGGTTTCCATCACATTATCTGACGCACAGCATGGGTTCAGATATGATTGCACTAACTTACTCAATTTTGTGACCTATGGTCCTAAACGTTGATTCGGGAGCACAGGTTGATGCCGCATACTTTGATTTCCAAGAAGCATTTGATATGGTAGATAATGATAACATATTAACGAACCTGGCGGTAGTCAGATGTACTTCTAAATTGCAAAAATTTATTGCGGATCACATGAAAGACAGTAGACGGTATGTCGACTATGCCGGTTATAGATCGGAACCCTACTATGCGAGATCTGGTGTGAGTCAAGGTAGTAATTTGGTACTTCTTCTGTTCATTATTATGATAAATGACATTCCTGGGGTCGTCAGGGATGCCACATGTCTGCTGTTCGCGGATGATCTCAAACTCCTTAACGCTATAAGAGCAGAAGAGGATTGCGAGGGATTACAGGGAGATGTGGACAGGGTAGTTAAGTGGAGCAAGAAAATACATTATTTTGCAATACCTCAAAGAACTCAATTAGAACGGAAATAGTGCGCAATTTAAAGGTGAACCTTGACGCTGAGCTGACATATCGTAATCATATAGAACATGTTTTTAAATAAGCTTATAGGAGCCTAGGCTTCGTGCTTAGAAGAGCGGGGGGTTTTACAAGTACTACGGCCATAACCACCTTATACAATGCAGTAGTGAGAAGTCAGTTAGAATGTAACGCAATCATCTGGGCTCCACATGAAGCTAAGTATAGTCTCATGTTGGAGCGCATTCAGAATAAATTTACTAGGTTCTTGTATCTATAGCTGTATGAGGTATACCCATTGTATCCATTGATGTATCTGAGTTTGTTTGTTATAGGCATGGTTGGATACAATAAATTGGAGACAAGGAGGGATATGGCTCTTACCACGTATAAATTTAAATTATTGAGTGGTGGAACGTCGAATCCAGGTCTCTTAAAGGAGATCAAACCTATGAGTGCCCAACAATTATGTATGGCGTAGGCGGCGTCCGCGTCTACTAACAGTGCCCAGTGGCCGAACTAATTTGTTAGCTAAAGCTTCAATAACGCGCACCTTACAAGAACTCAATGAAGTAGCAGATAGCATAGATCTTTTTAGTTGTTCTATGAATGAGTTCACGAAAATAGCAATGTAGGTAATATGTTATAATATTTAAGGACCTAATAAGATCCTAATAAGGTTAAACCTAAAAAATTGTGCTGTGTAGAAATAAATAAATTAATAATCAAGTTGTCCGTAACAATACAACAAAGCCCTTTTAATAAAGAGAAAAATATGTTTTCATGGATCGTTAAAAAAAAAAAAATTATAATAGTAAATAACTTACCAGTTTTAAATCTATAATCAGAGTGTGGAACAGATCCACTCAACGTGAGAGTCACAAACCCCGCGAGTAACAAGACAGTCTTCATTTTTCCACAGCTTCTTTCAACTGTAGTTCATTTACCCGTACTGGGCTATATATATACTTTATTAGTATCGCATTTTAGAATGTTTAATGTTTCATTAGATTAAATTTGACCTATCATATCATACGTATTTATTTACGAAAGAAATTGTATCCAAGTACGCTCAACGGCAGAATATATATTACAAGCTTGTTATATACCTACATTATTGCGCTGTGCAGTGTTTCGAAAACAGAATAACACAAATACGTAGTTCTTACTTACTTACTGCCTCCCTACTCTATATTGTTACGTTATTACAAACCATCGAATTACAAGCATTTATAAAACTATACGAAAATTGACTGTTTAAAGTCTAATTTGAAACATCTATTGAAGGGTAACACTCGACCTCGTATTGTGTGTCTATGCCTGCGAGTCTGAATGTGCATTGTATGAAGTTTAAGTTAGTGATATTACAGAGGCATTTATCATTATGGCAGTTTTTACAAGCTTTTATTTAACTTGCTCTGTTAGTTTGTTAGTATCGCATCTTGGAAACCCAATAAGAACCACTTGACCTGACGTTAACTGCATAGTTCGGTGAAAAAGCGATAACATGGTACTAGGTTGGTCTAATGAGGAAATTGGAAAGTGTCCATGGAAATGCCTGAGCTAAACAAGATAAACAAGAGACGGTACGTGTTCATAGGAACTTTTGAGCTAAACTAGTTAAACCCATAATGTTCACGCTCATTTGATTTGTCTGGTTATGCACTTAGTAACTTACTAGAAATCTTGTTAAATTAAATCTAGATTTAAATCTTTTTAAACTAGGACGGTTACCAGCTCCGCAATCAACCCATACTTAAGTGTAGCGACATTTGCCTATCCAACAATAGGTCAACGTGACCGCGGTCGACTTTTTCCATTGATTTGGGTTTTCGGTGATTATTCCTCGATGGTAAGACCGATCTGGACATTCGACCCCTTACGACACTCAGTAATGTCTACTTGATCACCGTGGCAAATTTGGTCGAGATCGGTCAAACGGTCTCGGAGGAGTATCATTTGTTTGCAAATTTGTGTTCAAATGCAACTTTGAAACCAAAGACGCTTCGCTCGCCTTCGACTCGCTACGCTTAATTAATAATTTATTTAATAAGTAATTTGAATTTCCTGATGACTGGATTCCTATTTGGTAGTAATCTGCGTTCATCTTCTCGTTTAAATATACTTCATAGTGTAGATACCTATACTATTTTTGATAGTTGAGGTAATAAGTTACTGACAGGGTAATTAGGAGTTAAGATGCTCAGTAATAAGGTGACTTCAATTATTATTGCAAAGCACGAAAATAAAGAGGGGTTGACTTGACGTCATAAAGAATGACATGCGTACGCAATGGCACTGGCGGCTTTTTTTTTACGTGGGGAAATTCCTTTCGGATACCCCCCCGCCGCGCCGCCCAACTGCCGTAATCAGGCCCCGATCATGGAGGTCGGTAGTCCCGGGCGTAGACGAGTCTGCGGCGTCCTCGCCGCAGACTGCGGAACTCGGGGGGGCAGGGTTCTCTCCCGCTCCCTCTCCGCCGCCTCTTTCGCGCGCATTACCTGCTCGCAGAAAGAGGCGGCGGCGGCGTGCCACTTGCTCCCGTCGGATGGCCTTCACCATGGTCTCATGGCACTGATGGCTATGTTAAAAATAATTCAAAGTGGAATCGTAAAAGCAGGGAAGTGGAAAATATGATAAATGCACGAAGTGAAGTAAAATAGTTAGAGACGCCGTCTATATAGTGGTATGACAACAGAAACTAAAAATGATTTGGCTAAATTTGCATAGAGTAATATCCTTTGTTTCTTTTTCTCAAACGCAATATATAGCAGTTTAAAGTTCCTAACCTAACCTAAACCTTAGTCAAAATATATGACTTGGTGAACTCTTGTTATTCAAGAACCTATTGGCAAAGCTTACGTCTACTTAGTGAATTATTTTCTATTCATTGGTTGTATGGTAAAGTGAATTTCAGCCAGATGGACCGTTGACGTGAATACGGTGGCGGGTAATGGCTGGAATTTTAAAGTGCATCTAAACTTGGCATTGGATTGGATTTCAACCCTTTTTAGCGAAAAATTAACATATAGGAACTTGGCCCCCTTTTTAACAGGTATTTTTTTGGTTTGATTTCAATACCTTTTTTCAAGAATTCGTACCTATTTTTTTCTTTTTGTGCCATATTTTATACACCTCTCCCTTCTCCTCCCCTATTCGTATTCGTATTAGTATTCTCATTGTATCACTGGTTCATAAATATTTTTATTAAAAATTCGATATTCGATTAAGCCAACTCACGCTTGACCGATTTCTTAAATTTCTTATGACATATTTTATACCCCTTCCCCCCCTCCCCCTCCTCTTCGTATTCTCATTAAATCACTGGTTCATAAATATTTTTATTAAAAATTCGATATTAGATTGAGCCAACACACGCTTGAACGATGTCTTAAATTTCTTAATTTTTTGTTAATAATTTATTGTCCCCTGTAACTTCTAAAATAAGAGAATGATAAAACAAAAAAAAATATATGATGTACATAACCATGTAAACTTCCACCGAAAATTGGTTTGAACGAGATCTAGTAAGTAGTTTTTTTTTAATACGTCAGAAATCGTAAAACGCAATTTACCTTTCATTCAATCAACTCAAATATAAAATTTAAAAAAAAATCTTTATTATGTAACGGAATCTTCATGGGCGAGTCCGATTCGCACTTGGCCGGTTTTTTTACATTGCAAGACTCTTCTTGGCATCATTTCACATGAGAATGGTTTTGGTGGGATTATTTATACACGGACTGCTAAGGAAGGTTTATGTTTTTAGCACGTTTTCAAATGGCTGGATGGATTGCGACCATTAGGCTATCGTTAGATTCGTCTTAAAACCCAAATGTTCTTAGATAAGTCAATAATTGTAAAAAGTTTTTTTAACCAAACCTTTCGAAAAGGGGATGAAAATGAAGGAATTTACATGGATTACATAAATTCCTGTAAAATATATGTAGTAACTAAAAAGTATGACATTAAATGAATACTTTAAATAATTTATTGCGTTACCTTTTAATTTAACTACTAAAAATACCGAAACCAGTTTGATAGCAGGTTATGATTTGCAAATGAGTTCCGCTTGTTATCAAACTTGTTTTGGTCATTTCAGTAGAGTCGGGTATTTAGTCTTTTTAATTATTGAATTTTTTACGTTTTATTTGATGTGAAACCAAAAAAGCGACATTATTTTTATCATAAAATACCTGAATATCTTCACATTAAGTACTGTGACGTCTGGGGTCTGGCGTCATCATTCCTCGTGTTAATGAAATGATAAACACAAGTATTTATATTTTAAATAGCATTTATTTTTCACATAAAACTTCTACATCGAGTTTTAGGGGATTTTACGCGAGTTTATTAGACTTTAAGCGAACTGAAGAGGGCCGCGGATTCTGCTCAGAGATTGAGCCTACGATCACTTTGCTTGGAACTCTCTTCGTACGGCGGGTCGAGGCCGGAGCCCTCGGTCACCCGCTGTCACCAACTTGTCCGCCAAGCCAATTGTTTTTCTTCCCTATTCTCTTATTTTATATTTCAAAACAAATTTATTTTTAATCTCTGACGCATGATGGCCAGGTAAACAAACTGTAGTGCTCGAACGAGGTCGGACGCTACATCAGCTGCGCCCCATGGACTTCATGCGACAGTTCTACGCTAAGGCCCTAGGTAAGCTAATCTGACGCAACAAAAAAAAACTTTACGTATGGTGTCCCTTACAATGGGAAAAACGAAGCAATCTTTATTTACCACTTAATCAAGTTATAGCAATTAAACTGTAATAAATACTGAAAAATACGAATAAAAAGATTACTTCATTCTTGCACGGGCAAAACGTCAACAAAAGATCCGTCCACAACATACCTGTTCAAAGAAAAGGTGTTGGTATCACTTGTCGATACATTTTAATGTTTGTCCGAAAGGGACCTAAAGTATGTATAATGTACTTTTAAACATAGTGATTTATCCTTACACATCATACATATGTAATTATAAACCTCTTACATCGCCTACGAATTACTAAATTACTTTTTAATCAACATTAAAGACAAAGAAAACTTCACCCCATAATGAGTCTGGTGAAAACCAACTTTCACCATCGCTGGCAACTATTTCCTTACAATTTGACTCTCTTAGAAAGTTTAGATCTCCACTCCCAACATTAGACGAAAAAATAATTACCTAATCCCTACGCTAGGACGTAATGAATATATATATTTTTTTTTTATTTATCTTCGACAGCGCACCAACGTAGAATAAACAGGAAAAACACAATATTAATAACACATATTACACAACACATTATTAACTACATGGATTATAATTCTATTAAAACTTATGGTCCTTATTGGCCCTTTTTTTTTCGTGCGGAAATGCCTTCGGATACCCCCCCGCTAGCCAGCGGGTGCGGTTATGTCGGGCTAGTACCGACTAAACCCGCACGCCTTCTCGGGTCTACAGACGCCGGGGTGTAAGGTTGCCCATAGAGCATATCCCTCGCACCCCGACTGACCCTGGGCCATCTCCGGTTTCGAGATGGCCCCCTCGGGTTTGGGAACCACGGTGTCCCCGTCTTGCCCCGGTTTGTGGGAGGGGCGCTAGTTGCCCCACCGTCCCGGCCTGCTTCTGCTGGGGTGACAGGCGGCCTCACCCGCCACCCCCAGGCCTGCGCTCATGGAGGACGGAGGTCGTTAAGTGACCTCCGGCGCCCGAGTCGCCTGCGACGCGCGGCGAGCAAGTTGCGGGCTCGGCGGGCCGGGAGAGTTCTAAATCTCTCGCTCGCGCTCCGCACCATTGCCGCAATCATGCTGCCGAGCGAGAGGACTCCCACCCCGATGGCTACCACGAGGTCACGCCTCGGCGCCTCCCACGCCGGGCAGTCCGCCAGCATGTGCAGCCCTGAGTCCTCGCTCGCGTCGCAGTAATGACACTCAGGCGTTGGCTCCTTCCTGATCCGATGCAGGTGGTCCCCGAAGCACCCCTTCCCGGAGATCACCTGCGTCAGTCGGTACGAGAGGCTTCCGTGTCACCTCTCTAGCCAATCCTCCATGATGGGCCTTACCGCCGCCATTGCGGCGTGCCCTGCGCTTGGTCACCCAAGTCGTTCCTTCCACTCCACCACGATGCCCTGGCGGAGCTGGGACTGCACTTCCTCGATTTCTCGAGGCTCGGGTTCCATTCCTGCTTCCGCGCCTCCTTTCGCCACTGGTACAGTTGCGAAAGGGCTCTCGCCTCCAGGTCCCATGGCGGAGTTCCGGCAAGGAGACTCGCCGCCTCGAAGGAGATCGTGCAGTACCCGCGGATGACCCTGATGGCCATAACTCGCTGCGGAGCGCGCAGCATCCGTACAGTTCTAGTCCTCAGGGGCTCCGCCCATATTGCACACCTCGTCGAGCAACACTATGGGCCGGTAGTCGGACGGCGAGTCTGCCGGGCGCCCCTCCTTTCGGTTGAGGACCAGTTTCCCCGTCTTCCACAATTTCGGAAACTGGCCCCGCTCCAAATATGCGCTGAGAAGCCCTCTCAGTCGGGGCTCGAGAGCGTCGTCGACTTGAGCTAGGACCCACGCTCGGCCTGGAATGCCGTCGGGTCCCGGGGCGGTCCTTATTGGCCCTATTGACCCGCAGATACCTATTAATGGCGAATATAATACTGAAATCTCTTGCAAAACTCTGGAACAAGCCACCATTATAGCCATTGCACCTCTTTGTCTCAGCCATCTTCTAGTAATAATGAGGTACACAAAAGAAAATAAATGAAAACGGTACTGAATAGTGCGTTGCTCCAATGTCACACGACGTCTTCCTTCTTAAGGTACGGGATCGATCAATCCACTGCAAACTGCAGAACGTTGGCCCTTCCACCAAACCTGTGTAGACTGCAGAATGCTAGCGCTTCCAAAAAGCGCGTCCAAATCCTGTGGAAACCGGGGCTCCACCAAATTTGTGAACCGGCGCTCCACCAACTCCTGTGGATAAGGCGCCTCCACCACCTCTGAGGATAAGGCGCCTCCACCACCTGTGACGTCTGGGGTCTGGCGTCACAATTCCTCGTGTTAATGAAATGATAAACACAAGTATTTATATTTTAAATAGCATTTATTTTTCACATAAAACTTCTACATCTAGTTTTAGGGGATTTTACGCGAGTTTATTAGACTTTAAGCGAACTGAAGAGGGCCGCGGATTCTGCTCAGAGATTGAGCCTACGATCACTTTGCTTGAACTCTCTTCGTACCGCCGTACGACAGCGCCGCAGGGTGACCGAGGGCTCGACCGGCGGGTCGAGGCCGGAGCCCTCGGTCACCCGCTGTCACCAACTTGTCCGCCAAGCCAATTGTTTTTCTTCCCTATTCTCTTATTTTATATTTCAAAACAAATTTATTTTTAATCTCTGACGCATGATGGCCAGGTAAACAAACTGTAGTGCTCGAACGCGGGCGGACGCTACGGTACCTACAACTTCTTATTTTTGTCGAGAAAATGTCTAATTTGATGGAAATCGTGAAAAATCATTCTTCATTCATACCTAAACATGCCTCACAAAATTTCCACCATCTCCTTAATTTTTCTTTTGTATGTTTTGTGTATAAGGTCCCTCGGGTTTTTAGGATGAATCCAGGATGTCTTCCAATTGGAAGATACCCGGTAATAAAGAAAGGAGATGGAACCGATTCCATACAATCTCGAGTCATAATTGTAATGAGATGAAAATGGTGTAAATTGATAGAGTTAGACTTATCAGTTCCTTACTGAATGTTGTAAGGTGTAATGTACTGGGCCATCTCGAAACCGGAGATGGCCCAGGGTCAGTCGGGGTGAGAAGGAAATGCTTTTGGGCAACCTTACACCGCGGCGTCTGTAGACCCGAGACGGCGTGCGGTTTTAGTCAGTTCAAGCCCGACATAACCGCCCCTGCTGGCCCGCGGGGGGGTTTATGTTAAAAAAAAGGTATGAGGTTATGTTAAGGAGCATTGAGCTATATTTACCAACTAACTAAAAACTAAATGGTAAGGACTTATAGCTTCAACAACATCCAGAAATAAAGTAAATTTGTGTGAATGATCTTCAGTGTCCGATGTGACACCAACCATGTGCGATCCTTGGACAAATCCATAAAAATCAAAGTAGTGGTTTAAGCATCGGTAGCTTAGTGGTTAAGGAGTCGACTTTACGATCGAGAGGTCCTGGGTTCGAATCCTGGCCATTACACTACCGACGTGAACCCACTCCACACTAACACAAGCAATTTAGCTTAGCTGGAAGGGTTAGGGGGAATATTAGTAATATCGGTTACAAATATTCTTTAAAAAAAAAAGTCTTATTTTGTAAATGGAAGATGTAAGAATTGGGCAAGCACTGCAAATGTATCATAAATATATAACATGAAACAACTGTTTTTTTATTATAAATATCACGCAATACTGAAAAGGCACTGATTTTGGTGATGTGGATTCGATTATCTTTATATTAAATGTTCAGTAATTAATTCATATTTGATTTGTTAATATCGCTATAACTAAATGCACTATACTGTATACATATAAGTATCTACAGTGCATATAATTACTTTGGGTTCAATACCTGGTATAAAGTTTTTTGTTAATGAATAATTATCGTATAATCCATTCTGCAAGTGATCGATAATATCTCATGAAAACTATCTTTCTCATATTTCCCCGCTTCCAGACTCACCTTCACCCTCACATTGAGCTAATTTTACAATTTTAAGATAAAAAATATTATAATAATTAAGTAACTCTTACACTCATAGCCCATGATTTTTCATCTGCTTTGTAACATACAAGACACGCGTGAAAAAACAAAACTCTTCCTTGGCAATCCGGGTAAAAATAAATATATTGATCCAGAAACCATTGCAGCGTGAACAAAAAAAAATCCGTTCCCGCAGGGGGAAGGCACAGGTAGATTTCGTGAAGCAATTAATATTATTTTATATAGAGAACTACGGACTTTAAACAGTTTAATTATTTTTTCTCAAAAACGGTAACTTTTAGCGAAAAACTTTTCAGACATTTATTTTAGACTTAAAAATGGCCTATCGATTAAAAATGTTTCCGACCGCAAGAATGTTCACCGGTTAGAAGTTATGATTTTTTTCCCGAAAAATTTTGGTTTCTCCAGCCTCCACTTTTAGTTAAAGTTTTAATCTTATAGGTTTATAATTAAAAGTTGTTGGTATTCATGTATATTATGGGATAAAATTAGAACGGTTCGAATATCTTTCATGGAACGTAAAATTTTGAGGAAAAACAGATTTCACAAAAAGTGAGACCCTACCGTCCCCTTAGGCCGGATTCCACCAATTCACGAACTTTTTTTTTTTTTTTTTTACGTGCGGAAATCCCTTCGGATACCCCCCCGCTGGCCAGCGGGGGTGGTTATGTCGTGTCTCGACTAAAACCGCACGGTGTCCTCCCCAAGTGTCCGTTGCCGGGCACCCCGGGTGAGCCCTCGAAAGGATATCCCCAGGGTTGCCGGCGGACTTTGGCCGCCACCGCGGCCTCGCCTGGTGGGGTCGGGTTTTATCCCGCTTCGGTGAGTTGGCAGGCGTGTGTAGGGCACACGCGACACGCCTCCGCCACGGCCTGCTTCTGTAAGGACGGCGAGTCGGCCAACTGCCGTCCTCAGGCCCCGATCATGGAGGTCGGTAGTCCCGGGCGTAGATGAGTCTGCGGCGTCCTCGCCGCAGACTGCGAAACTCGGGGGGCAGGGTTCTTTCCCGCTCCCTCTCCGCCGTCTCTTTCGCGCGCATAACCTGCTCGCAGAAAGAGGCGGCGGCGTGCCACTTGCTCCCGTCGGAGACCACGGCCCTCACCATGGTCTCCAACGAGAGAACGTCCACGCCCAGGACCGCAACGAGATCCCGGCGTTGACTCGCCCACGCAGGGCACTCCACCAACGTGTGGAGCGCCGTGTCTTCGCCAGGATCCTCGCAGTGCTGGCACTGCGGCGTTGTCTCCCGGTGGATGCGCCACAGATACTTACCGAAACACCCGTGTCCGGTAACCATCTGGCACATCCGGTAAGAGAGGTCCCCATGGTCCCTCTCCAACCACTCCTTCATGATCGGTCTCACCGCCGCAATACTGGATTCCCCCCACCTTGGGTGCTCAAGTCGCACCCTCCATGTCTCCATGAGTTCCTGGCGGAGCAGGGACCGCTGAGCCCTGATTTCTCGGGGCTCCGGCCTATGGCCCTGCACCAGCACCTCCTTGCGCCACTGGTACAGCAGCGCAAGGGCTCTCGCTGACAGGTCCCATGGAGGGGTCCCAGCTAGGAGACATGCCGCCTCGACGGAGATCGTACGATACCCCCTGATGACTCTGACGGCCATCGCCTTTAACGGACTGTTAAGAACAGCCACGTTGCGGGCCGCCAGAGTCTCCGCCCATACGGGGGCCCCGTATAGGGCAATGCTTCGCACGATCCCCAGGTACAGTCTCCTAGTGGGGGCGTTGGGTCCCTTAACGTTGGGCATCAGCCGCGATAGCGCGGCCGCAGCCCCCCTCAGTTTCGGGACCAGACTTCGGAGATGAGGTCCGAAGTCCCATCGGCTATCGAGTACGAGCCCAAGGTACTTCATCGTGGGCTCGATGCCGATGCTTACGCCCCCTACGGTTATGCTGGTTCCCGCAGGTGGCCCCCTCCGAGGCCCGTGAAAACACATAGCCTCGGATTTGTGGAGAGCCACCTCGAGTCCCAGCCGCCGTATTCGACCCACGACTTGAGCAACCCCTGCCGTGGCCTTCAGTGCTGCGCTTCGGTACGTTGCTCCCCGCGCCATAACGAGGGTGTCGTCAGCATAGCACACTATGCTGACACCCTCGAGCAACGTACCGCGCAGCACCCAGTCGTATCCGATGTTCCACAGGAGTGGCCCTAGGACCGACCCCTGCGGAACACCGCACGACACTTCTCGCCGCCCTGGCCCTAGCCAGCTCGGGTAAACTATGGCCCTCTCGGATAGGTATGCCTCGACAATGCGACGGAGGTAAGGAGGCACTCCGTGATACGCGAGCGCCTCCCTAACGCAGCTCCAGGGTAGGGTGTTGAAGCGTTGGCGATGTCGAGAGACACCGCCACCACCACCCCACCCCGCGAGACTACTTCCTCCGCCAGGCGCCTAACGCGCATGATCGCTTCCACGGTGGAGCGCCCCCGGCGGAAACCGAACTGGTTGTCCGCCAGATCTGGCCCCACGTTCGTGAGATGCTCGACGAGGCGCTCTGCAATAATCCGCTCAAAGAGCTTGCACACCTCGTCGAGCAACACGATCGGCCGGTAACCGGATGGCTGGTCCGCCGGCCGCCCCGCCTTCCGGATAAGGACCAGTTTCCGCGTCTTCCAAGCCTTTGGAAACTGGCCCCTTTCGAGGCATGCGCTAAAGAGCGCCACCAGTCGAGGCCCTAGTTTCTCCAGGGCCAGGACCCATGCTCGGCCTGGAATGCCGTCGGGTCCGGGGGCAGTGCATTTCCGGGCTTTAAGCCGGAGCACTGCTACCCCCAGTTCACTCTCCCTGACTTCGGGCACATCGCTCTCGCTATTATGGGCGTCAGGCGCCTGAGGCGGAGCCATACGCGGAGGGACATCCTCTTTCGCTCTCGCTGGGAACAAGGAGCCCAGTATCCCCTCCAGCCGCTCCGGCTGGAGGCTCTGGGTCAGTAGGGGCGCCCTTGGGCGGATTTTGCCCCTGACCGCAAGGTAAGGACGCCCCCATGGGTTCTGCTCCAGAGACTCCAGCAGCTCTTCGCGGGCCCGCCGTTTGGCCTGCTTTATGGCTTCCTGGAGGGTCCTCTTGGCCCCCTTGTACGCCTCGTACAGCTCCGCCTCTCGGGCTGCCGCATCATCTGGTCGGCGACGCCTCCGGCGAAACCTGGTGTACTGGCGGCGAGCGGTCACGCACGCTGCTCGCAGCTGTGCGATCTCCGCTGACCACCAGTACACCTGTTTCTTGGCCGGGCCGGGCTTAACCCTAGGCATCGCCGCATCGCAGATATGCGACATGGCTCTCCTGAACCATTCCGCCTCTGCGTCGACATCGGCAGGCCTGGCCGGTGACGAAATCCAGGCCTGCACTATGGATGCCTCCAGGAGAGCCTCCCGATCCAGGCGTCTGAGCGCCCAACGTGGATCCGGAGGATTCGCGATAGTCGGCGGCAGGTTAGTTGGAGGGGAGACGTTGAACCGATTGTACTTATGGTCGGAATCCGTCTCCTCCTCCTCCACCACGCGCCAACCCTGGACGCGGCGGGCGAGAGCAGGGGTCGCGAACGCGACATCCACGACCGAACTGAGCCCCCGCCGCTCCCAGGTGGCGATATTCCCCCGGTTGAGGACCTCTAGACCACGGGTGTTGGCCCAGTCCTCCAGTACTCGCCCCTTGTCATTGGTTTCCCGGGAGCCCCAGGCCTGAGACCAGGAGTTGAAGTCTCCCAGGACCAAGACAGGACGAGGACGGCACGCAGCGAGAACAATGTCCAGTTCAGCGAGCCTTAGCTCAAGCTCGTACTGGTCAAGGCTTGGCGAGAAGTAGACGGCCACGACAGCCAAGCCCTCATAGTCCGCCGCGACGCAGCCTCTACACCTTGCAATGAGTGCAAGGCGCGAGGTGTCCGCGGCGGAACCCCCGAAGACGGTCGCTACGCCGTCCAGGTCCACCGGGCTTCCGGGGTGGACCCAGTACGGCTCAGCGACCACGACCACATTGATAGACCACTCCACGATGCTCTGGTACAGAAGATCCTGAGCACCGGTGCAGTGGTTTATGTTCGCCTGCAGGATGCGGATTGGCGTGTCCATTAATGGAGGTCCATCTCCGCATCCCGCCTCGAATGTGGCCGCTCTTGAGCGGCACCCCCGCTACCCGCTGCGGACGAACGGGGCTTTGGCCTCGAGGCGGCGCAGGTTCTGCTGTCCGCCCGGTGCTCCGCCGCTTTGCCCTCCGCTACGCATTTGTAGCAGCGCGGCGGAGCATCACAAGCACTGGCCTTGTGCCCGGGCTGACTACAGCGGAAGCACCGATCCCCCACGGTGTCTCCCGCTGTGCACTGCACCCCCACATGCCCCACGGCCAGGCACCTAAAGCACCTAGTCTCGCGGGGCTGCAGGAGTTGCACCCGCGCCTTAAGGAAGCCCCCAACGAGGAGGCTCCGTCCGTCCGCAATCATCTGAGCCGCTGCGACGGGGCAGTTGATGACTGCCGTGCCGTGACCGGTGGGGCTGAACCGGATTTCTTCGGCTCTCACCTGATCACGGGGGCAGCCGCCCGCCTCCACGACGGCGGAGATAATTTCCTCCGTCGTGGACGCGTCATCCAGACCCGAAATGCGCAGACCTGCGCATTTGTTGGGTCTGGTGACGCGGACGGCTTCGTTGTCCAGCGACTCCCTCAGCTTGCCGCTAGGGCGTCGGCTTTGGGGCCGCTGGTGGCGCCGGAGACCTCGAGGAGGCGAGCTCCGGTGCGAGTTGTTTTGCACCGGAGCCCCCCCTCAATCTCGAGGGCCTTGAGGTCCACTGAGGCTTTCACTTGCCTCAGGACCTGGGCGTACCCCACGCCCTTCTCCACACCCTCCGTCGTCACCGTTAGGACGACGGCTGTGGAGCGTGGGGCGCGGAGCCTCTTCGGCGCCTTCGCCGCAGCGGCTTTTGCCGCCTTCTTAGCCGCCTTTTTGGCGGCTTTTTTCGCCTTTTTGGCGGCTCCCGCTACCACCCATTCCTCCCCTCTGGAGGAACGCTCGGGTGCAGCGGGAGCGGCGGTTATGGCGGGGGCGGGGGTGCCGCGCTTCTTCCCCTTCCCTTGTGGCGTTGGTGCCACTGGGGCGGCGGGGCCGGGTTTACCACTGACAACAGCCGCGAAAGACGCAGTCCGTGTCAGTGGGGGACGGTAAGCCCGGTCCTCCAAAACGCCGAGCCGCCTCTCGATGGCCGCCAAGAGCTTCACCACACTAGGCGCAGGCTCCGGCGGCGGATTGGGCGCCGGCCTAGGCGCTGTTTTCGACGCCGGCTTAGGTGCCGATTTTGTGGCCGGCTTTGGCGCTGGATTTGGCGCCGACGTAGGCGCCCCCCCTGGCGGCGCAAGAGCCCTCGGGTGGTCCGCCACCTCCTGGGCTCTTGGGGCCTTTTGGGCCTCCGGGGATCCCCTGACCATCTGGGTCAGTTGCCTGACCTCCTCCCGGAGGACCCGCTGTTGCTCCAAGGAGTTGGCCAGCTCAGTTTCCAGGCTTGTGACCCGGGCCCTGAGCTTGACCTCCTCCTCGGAGACGCTCCTACCAAGGAGCTCCTCCAGCGCTGTCCTGGCGACGGCGACGTTTTCCGCCACCGTCTTCTTCTTGCCCGACACATTTTTGGACCCTTTTATGGTGTCCGTTATGCGGGCAAGTGCTGCGAGGAGTTCCCTCGCCGCGGGGACGCCTTGGTCCCTGCCACTGGGTAGTGGAGGGACGTGAATCGGCTGCTTAGACTTTCTGGCCGCCGCGGTGGCCAAAATTTTGGCCGGCCGATCATCCTCGCTCGAGGAGATCGTCCGTTGCCCGGAGCTTCTGCTCCGGTCAAGGGACGGTCCACCCGAGCGAGGCCGCTTACGTCGGAGACCCTCCTCGGTCTCCATACGGCTGGATACTGACTCATTGTCAGTACCCGCCGTCGACGCCGCAGACGCAATGTCCGCGTCCGCGTCCCCGCCTACCGGTAGTGGAGTAGCGGGTCTGGTGAAGACGGCCTTAACCGACCGCGAGTGAGGCCGCCGCCTCACCTCCTCTTCACCCCCAACCACTACCACACCGTCATTTTCGGTATCAGTTTTATTTATGCCTAAGTCGTCGTTATTATATCCGTCCGGTTTGTTTGTGATATTTGTTTCAGAATTTGCCATATCAAGTCCCACGAGTATGGGGGAAAAGAGGGTCCATCCAGGCGGAGCCCCCTGCACCTGGATAAGCCTATATAGTATGGAGGTCGGCTGGTATCCATAGGTTTTTGCGACTTCGCTGTCGGGTGTTATAGACTTTTTCTTGTCGTGGGCCGGCCAATAAAGGCAAGCCCTCCGGTCAGCAAGTTCTAAGCGTACCCTTCTGGAGCCACCAGTCAGGTCGTTGCTGATCACCTACCGATTACGGAACGCGAGAGGATGGCTAGTCCTCTCTCACCGGCGGCGGCACAAGTGCCCGTCGGCCCCTGCGTTAGCAGTGGGCCAACCCGCCCCTGGATCCCCCAGGACCCTACGGTGGCCACCACCACTAACAGCATCGCTCATCCTGTCTCCTCTGAAAGCAGAGGAGTACGGAGAGCGATGTGTTCCCTCCACGTTGGGTATTGGCCGACGATCAATGCCATCCCCATGAAGGGGAAGCCATTGACCGCCGCCCAGGGTGTACCGGCCACTCCGATTCCGTTCCCCCCGGAATGCAGCGGGATCGGAATCGGAGCGACACTCGAGGAGGTTACCCAACACACACCCCAATTCACGAACTTAAACTAAGTTTACACCCAAGCAATTTTGACCGCAGTTTGAAAGCGATCGGGTTAAAATGCGACCGTGAGAGTGCCGCAAATTTTGGGAAGTGGAACCATACATACATACATATATATGTATATATAAACTTTTTGACCAGTGGTCATTTCGGACTCAGAGGGTCATAACTAGACCTCCGATGAAGATTTTTTTTTTAAATTCGACAGTAGTCAAGAAACCAATAGGTAGATCGATTTCATCGAAATCTACCTTTTTTTTTTTTTTTTTTTTTATCGTGCGGAAATCCCTTCGGATACCCCCCCGCCGGCCAGCGGGGGCGGTTATGTCGGGCTTGCACCGACTAAAACCGCACGCCGTCTCGGGTCTTCAGACGCCGGGGTGTAAGGTTACCCATAGAGCATATCCCTCGCACCCCGGCTGACCCTGGGCCATCTCACCACTAACAGCATCGCTCATCCTGTCTCCTCTGAAGGCAGAGGAGTACGGAGAGCGATGTGTTCCCGCCACGTTGGGTATTGGCCGACGATCAATGCCAACCCTATGAAGGGGTGAAGGGGAAGCCATTGACCGCCGCCCAGGGTGTACCGGCCGCTCCGATTCCGTTCCCCCCGGACTGCAGCGGGATCGGAATCGGAGCGACACTCGAGGAGGTTACCCAACACACACCCCATCGAAATCTACCTAACGGTTTCCTTCCGCTAAATTTCGTGGTTAATAAAAATTATTGTGGGAGATAAACTAAATATGGAATTTCTCAGTAAATTTTTGGTAATTTAACTGCGTAGAGCTCGCCTTATAATATATATATATTATAATAATAATCTATACAATACAAATAAATAAAATGGAAGTGTCTGTTTGTAATATTAAAATAACAGGTTTTTATTGCTTGCATATGAATGTATACACGTAAATTATAACAAAAATAAAAAAAAATAACCTTTTGTCTTTCTTTCCGTTTTTTTGTTTCGGGTAAACTCCGAAATGGCTGGGTCGATTTTGACAAGATTTTCACTGTAGATAACTGATTTTATAGAGTGTAACTTAAGCTTTTATTGTGGAAATAGTATTAAAACTCAATGAAAAGAGTCCATGAGGACGAACTCTGCTTAATTTTCTTTCGTTTTTTTATTCATACTTGAAATAATGAGTTTCTTACACGCATAAAAGTAATCGCTGAAACGGTTACCTTCCTACATAATTTATTGACTATTAGAATTTTATTGCTTTGATAAACAACTTCTATTTCGTAAATAAATTAAAACAACGTTAGTAGGTGTGGGACTGACGTTTAGCGTGAGAAACCAATTACATGATAAACATGACTTAGAAACTACGAATCGTACGAATATACTACAATGTTGCCCGCGATTTCGTATGCACAGAGTTTGGAATAGATAAAGGGTATGGTTACTTCAGCAGTCTCGATCCTAGTACGTATTAGTTATTTATCATTATATTTTCAATTATTTATTGTGAAGAAGGAAGCCTTTTTAGGGAGACCGACTGATCAACGCAGAGCTCATTTAGCAAAGCTAAATCTACGACATTAGGACAGTAACTGGCCAGCGCTATGAAAGTACACACAATGAAATTCAGCATATAGCAGAATATTAGCATTTATCAAAATTTAACGGTAAAGATATTAAATAAGTCTTGATAAGAATCCAATGCGAATTCGAGGCGAAAAGCTAGTTTCATACAAAGGAAAACTTTTAACAAATGATCAAATTCCGAAACACTGACGACCAATCTTGTAATAAAACAGCAAATAAAATAGTTCTGACGCAATAAAGGTTAGGGTCCCCAGACTAGGGCACGCCGCAAAAGCGGCGGTAAGGCCCATCATGGAGGATTGGCTAGAGAGGCGACACGGGAACCTCTCGTACCGACTGACACAGGTGATCTCCGGTAAGGGGAGCTCCGGGGAGCTTCGGGGACCACCTGCATCGGATCAGGAAGGAATCAACGCCTGAGTGTCATCACTGCGACGCGAGCGAGGACTCAGGGCTGCACACGCTGGCGGACTGCCCGGCGTGGGAGGCGCCGAGGCGTGACCTCGTGGCAGCCATCGAGGTAGGAGTCCTCTGGCTCGGCAGCATGATTGCGGCAATGGTGCGGAGCGCGAGCGCGTGGGCCGCCGGAGCGCGCCCGGGAGAGGTTAGAAACTCTCCCGGCCCGCCGAGCCCGCAACATGCTCGACGCGCATCGCAGGCGACTCAAGGCGGCGAAAAAAATAAATAAACAGGGTCCCCGGACTCCGAGATGAAGGCCCTGAAGGTGATGAATGGTGGATTCCTTCCTATACTGAGGTAATCGGAAATGGTGTACTCAGGGTAAGCCCTGAGTAGGTACACCATTTCTGATAATGTCGTAATTTATTGCACCGGAGAATTTCTATTAGGATTTCTATCACCTAGGACGTATCCCGTAACTCATGGGAACCTATTCCCGGTCTGAAAAGTAGTCCATGTGTTTTTCCAGACTATAATCTATCCCTGTACCAAACAGCCAGACCCGTTCAGCCGTAGCTGAACAGATCGTTGTTCAGCTGTTACTGCGTATGATTGAGTGACAACAATCCAAACACAGAAACATCTTCAAAATTTTTTACTTGGACTACTTAATTTAGAATATTTGAAGAAGAAGAATAAAAAGGAAGTAGGATTATTTGAATTCTTATAGAGTTCAAGGAAACTGGTATGACGTATCCCACTCAGTGAATATTAAAGAGTTTTTTATTTAAAGAATATTAGTGACCGTAATTATTAGTATTCTCCCCCTAACCCCTCCAGCAAAGCTATGTTGCTTGTTGGAGGTTCTTAGGAGTTGGTTGACGTCGGTAGTGTAATAACCATATTCGAACCCGGGACCTTTCGATCGTAAGGCCCACTCCTTAACCTCTAAACGGCTGACGCTTTTTTATTGATTTGAATACATTTAATGATATAGGGGAGACTATTAGGTCAGTCCAGAGCCTGAAATTATGCCACTGAAATAAAATTTGTATTTTGTTAGTTCTATTAGTTGATTCGATTACGATTTAATATTGGATGTTATCGACAGCACGACACGCGTAATCGGAAAGCATTAAAATATACTCAATTTAATAAACCTGATATAACATTTTATTAAAATTTGACAAGAAGAAAGAAAGAAAGAAGAAATAAAAGTGTGTTTAGTGTTTTTATTGCGGATTGTCCGACATAACCGCCCCCGCTGGCTGGAATCCGAAGGGATTTCCACAGGGAAAAAAAAAGGTACAAATACAATAAAATTAACAAAATAATAATAACAAACAAGCACGTAATCTATCCAAAGGCAAATTTCTATATCCTTAAAGTACATATTGGGCAGTAAAGTAAGCATAGTTCATATATGCATGCATTCACACTGAGTAGGCCTTGAACTCACGAAATCTAACGTGGCAGTCGAACCTGTTGAACCCTATACTGCCGTGTTAAAGGAGAAGTCGCCATGAACCCAAACATCTTGAATACGTGATATATCGTGATACATCATATATTTTTTTTAGTTTTAGCATTCTCTTATTTTAGAAGTTACAGGGGGGGAGGACATATTTTATCACTTTGGAAGTGTCTCTCGCGCAAACTATTCAGTTTTGATTTTTTTTTTTATTAGAAACCTCAATATCATTTTTGAAGAGCTATACCGCGCACTGGCGAAATGTGGGTGCTAGCACCTCTGCCTACCCCTTCGGGGATATAGGCGTGAGTTTATGTTATGTTATACCGCACACGTATGGATTTGATGAAAAAAAAAACATTTTTGACTTTCAGTTCTAAGTATGGGAACCCCCAAAATATATTGTTTTTTTTTCTATTTTTGTGTAAAAATCTTAATGCGGTTCACAGAATACATCTACTTACCAAGTTTCAAGTGTTTCAACAGCATAGGTCTTATAGTTTCGGTAAAAAGTGGCTGTGACATACGGACGGACAGACAGACTGACATGACGAATCTATAAGGGTTCCGTTTTTAGCCAATTGGCTACGGAACCCTAAATAGGCGGCTAGAAGTAGGAAAGTAATCATAACTACCCAGTCCAACCACTAAATTTAAGCTATTTAAAATTTTGATTAATTAAATGGGTTATGGGTCGTCAGGCATTATTAATATGAGTTAGCGCGGGTATAAAATATATTTCGCCGACGCTCTTGATCAGATTGATAATACCCGGTCCATATGAATACTGCCCGATTAATCAAGTTGTCCGTAACAATATAATAAAGATGGATTCTCATGGATCATTAAAATTATTATTTCAAAATTATAATGAAATAGAAAATAACTTACCAGTCTTAAATCTATAATTATAGTGTGGAATAAATCCACTCAAAGTGAGGGTCACAAACACCGCGAGTAATAAGACTGTCTTCATTTTTCCACAGCTTCTGTCAATTGTCGTTCATTTACCCCTAATGGGCTATATATATATATATATATATATATATATATATATATATATATATATATATATATATAAATATTTACTTTATTCGTATTTATTAAAGTTTATCGCA
This sequence comes from Cybosia mesomella, assembly GCA_946251805.1. Lineage (NCBI taxonomy): Eukaryota > Metazoa > Arthropoda > Insecta > Lepidoptera > Erebidae > Cybosia > Cybosia mesomella. The sequence continues at coordinate 13,015,533 of OX276406.1, forward strand.
CTTTCAAATGTTTAATGTTTCATTCGACTCAATTTGACCTATCATATCATAATGTAGATATAATATATATTTATTTACGAAAGAAATTGTATCTACTTAGATACAATTTCTATATATAATCTAAATATCTATAAGAACATATATTAGAAGCTTGTTATAATATATATGTAATATATTATAGCGCTTTGTATTGATTCGTAGAACAGAATAGCATAGAATAACACAAATATGTATTTCCTACTTACTTACTGCGTACCTACACTGTATTGTTTATGTTTAAGTTAGTGATATTCAGAGGCAGGAAGTGGTTCCTATGGGCTTCTTATGGACAACCAAAAATAGTATAGGTATTTTCACTACGAAGTTTAGATAAACGGGAAGATTGATGCAGATTACTAGCAAATAGGAATCCAGTCATCAGGAAATTCATATTACTTATTAAATAAATTATTAATTTAAAAAGACTATTTTAAAAACAAGATTTCTAGTAAGTTACTAAGGGCATAACCAGACAAATCAAATGAGTGTGAACATCATGGGTTTAAGTTGTTTAGCTCAAAAGGTCCTATGACCACGTACCGTCTCCATTTTCCCAAAACAAAAACCCAAACTTGATTGGTTTATCTTGTTTAGTTCAGGCGCTTCCACGGACACTTTCTGATTTCCTCATCAGACCAACCTAGTACCATATTATCGCTTTCTCACCGAAGATACGGAGTTAACGTCAGGAAGTGGTTCTTATGGGCTTTCAAGATTTGACCGATATTAACAAACTAACAGAGCAAGTTAAATAAAAGCTTTAAATAATTGATTGAGTTACCTTTTAATTTACCGCGATTACTAAAAAGTCTGAAACAAGTTTGATAGCAGGTTATGATTTGCAAATGGGTTCCGCTTGTAATCAAACTTGTTTTGATCATTTCAGTAGTTGCAGTCGGGTATTTAGATTTTTTAAATATTGTTTTTTTTGCGTTTTATTTCGATGTTAAACCAAAAAAGCGACTTCGTTTTACCACATAATACCTGAATATCTTCACATTACCTACAACTTCGAAATGTCTAGTTTGATGGAAATCGTGAAAAATAATTCTTCATTCATACCTAAACTCGCCCCACTAAATTTCACCCATCTCCTTAATTTTTGTTTTTAGAACACCTATCTTAGTAGGTATCGTTGGATTTATCTTAAAAACCCGCGTATGGTTTTTAAGATAAATCCAACGATACTTTAACTGTCGCTATCCATCCAGCCATTTGAAAGATACCCAGTAATAAAGAAAGGAGATGCAAACGATTCCAACAATCTTGGGCCATAATTGTAATGAGATGAAAATGGTGTGAATTAACAGATTCAGACTTATCAGTTCCTTACTGAATGTTTCGTAAGTTTTGACAATCTGAGAGCTGAGTTTTAGTAATGAGTTACGGACTGAATTTAGACTGTACAATATTTCGACATGTAGCGAACTTCGAAAACACATATATCGACTAGTCATTACTTCGAAAGACAACTATTAGACAAGACACATCTTCGAATGACCACTAGTTTGACAGATTTTTTAACACTCTCCCAAAATAATAATGCTCTAAAATGTAGTAAAAAATTGTGGCCTACCTAATTAAATATGTACCCAATCAATTGAAACATCAACGCGGCACGCTCGCTCCGGCTCGCGCTCTGTTGGAGTCAAAGTTCTAACTATTTTAATTTTAAAAATCTGTCAAAGTAGTGGTCATTCGAAGATGTATCTTGTCTAACTATTGTCTGTCGAATAATCGTCGGTCGAAGTAGTGGTAATTCGAAGGTGTGTGTTGTCTAATAATTATTGTCTGTCGAAGCAATGATTTGTCGATCTATGTGTTTTCGAAGTTCGCTACATGTCGAAGTATTGTACTGTCTAAATTCAGTCCGTAAATGTTTAGTAATAAGGTATGAAGGTATGAAGAGGAGCTAGGGAACAACGTACCGAAGCGCGACACTGAAGGCCACGGTAGGGGTTACTCAAATCGTGGGTCGAATACGGCAGCTGGGACTCGAAGTGGCTCTCAACAAATCCGAGGCTATGTGTTTTCACGGGCCTCGGAGGGGGCCACCTGCGGGAACCAGCATAACCGTAGGGGGCGTAAGCATCGGCATCGAGCCCACGACGAAGTACCTTGGGCTCGTACTCGATAGCCGATGGGACTTCGGACCTCATCTCCGAAGTCTGGTCCCGAAACTGAGGGGGGCTGCGGCCGCGCTATCGCGGCTGATGCCCAACGTTAAGGGACCCAACGCCCCCACTAGGAGACTGTACCTGGGGATCGTGCGAAGCAAAGACTGATTTTGCTGATGTGGATTCGATTATCAATATATTAAATGTTCAAAAATTAGCTAATATTTTATTTGTCAATATCGCTATAATTAAATGCACTATACTGTATACATATACGTATACTTACCGTGCCTTTAATTACTTTGGTTTCAATACCTTTTTTTTCACGTGCGGAAATCCCCTCCGCCGCACGCCGCACGCCGTCCCGGGTCTTCAGACGCCGGGGTGTAAGGCATTTCCCTCGCACCCCGACGGGTTTCAATACCAAGTGCAAAGTATTATTTTAATTAATAATTATTATATAATCGATTATGCAACTGATCGATAATCCTTACTAAAGGTTAATAACTAACCTGTCTAGGGAAACAGAACTTCACCCACTAGGTAAGATCTAACCTGTATTTAATACCGTTGTGACTACAATCACTTTTTTTTTGCAATAAAACATTACTATTAATATCTCCTGAAAACTATATTTCTCATATTTCTACGCTTCCAGACTTACAATTGATCTAATTTTACATATTGTGAGATTTTTTAAATCACAAATAACTCTTACACTCATAGCCCATGATTTTCCATCTCCTTTATAACATACAAGATCATCATCATCGTCATCATCATCAACCTATGCTAGTCCACTGCTGGACATAGGCGCTAATGAGCGCCATAGCGCCCTGTCTTCAGCTTGCCGCATCCAGCATCTGCCCGCAGTCTTTCGCAGATCGTCATCCCACCTAGCCAGAGAGCGTCCTACACTACGTTTGCCGAGTCGCGGTCTCCACTCAAGAACACGTTTACCCCAGTGGTTGTCGATTCTTCGCGAGATGTGGCCGGCCCAAGATACGCGTGAAAAATCAAATCTCTTCCTTGGCAGTCGGGGTAAAAATAAATATATTGATCCAGAAACCAGATAGTGATGATTTTTAAAATAACATATATTTATTCTTACTAGTTTTTTTCGCACATTATAGTGTCTAACACTGCACTGTTTTATGTATTTATGAGTGTTTAAAGTATTGTTTACATTATTTTAATCACTTTATTTCAAAACACCACACATTACTTACTCAGTTCAATACACTTAATATAAGTTGTCTAAAATTGTCACTAATAATAACACACAGTATTTATTGTTCCTTACGTCGAATTTTGTCCTTTACTACACTATTTACCAACAGATTTATTTAATAATTAGATTCAAATACGGGAACTTTGTAAACACTTTGAGTGTTGCCACTGTTATGATTTTTTTTATGTGTATACTGTCATCATTCGCTGAGCCTCCCAACTTAGAGTTGGTTTTTCAGTCTGACTACGAAGCGGCTGAACTTCGATATTTTTCGTGAAGCGACTGCCATCTGACCTCGATAACCCATTGGCGATATCGAAGTTCTCTAGTTAGACCGGTTGTCGGACTTTTTAGCAACCGCGACCGACGGCTTAACGTGCCTCGGAGGCACACGCACGGAAGGGTCTACATTTATCTTTTTATTGGACACATCAATATGACTTTACCTCGCCTGATGGTAAGCTAAATGTAAAGTCTCAGGAATGGGGGTCAACATTACAAACACCAACAATATAATAATAGTGACCCTCAGCTTGACTGTATCATCAGATGCTTTTTCATGCCCCGCTTAAAGGATCTGGGACTGTAGGAAGAAGGAAACACGTAAGCTAGTAAAAAATTCAAGATCTTGATGGCGTGGCAAAGAATAGAGCTTAGAATTATTAGCACTGTGTGCGGGTAATACCTCAGCATTGCACCGTCGTCTTGTCCTGTAAAGGAAAGGAGAGGGTGGAATTAATTGGAAGAGCTCATCGGATCACTTGTGGTATGGTAGAGGCGGCAAAATACTGCTAAAGAGGCAATATCTCTACGCAACTGCAAGGGTTCTAGGGTGTTGATGACCTCAGGACTCCCAATAATGCGGACCTCAGGTCCGTCAGTGCTACCTGTCGAGAGCATCTAGTAAGTATTGTGCAGAGCCATCCCAGCGATGAGAGCAGTATTTCACGCTAGAACGGATGTGTCTTGTATAGAAGACACCGCTGTTTGTGCATGAAAAACCGACTCACCACGTTCAGGACTCCGACTTTTCGCGAGGCCGTTTTGACATTGAACTCGACCACGTTTTCAGAGCCCCATTGAGAAATGTGATTCAGGACCTAATCAAGCTCAGTTTACAAGAACTTGCCTTTTTTCATCAATGTCAGCCTGCTTGGCCGCAGGGTGTCCGTGATATCGCCCATACAAGATACTATCTCATCTGCATAGCAATGAATGCTGCCGGCAGACAGCATATCGTTAATATGCAGAAGAAAGAGAGTTGGTGACAAAACGGACCCCTGCAGTACGCCAGCATTTGCCTGCAAGAACTCCGAAGCTCGTCCATTACAAAGCACTCGAATACTATGTAAAAATGGTCATCTGTCCTAAGACTGACCTGGCTAGGATTGCTTAACTTTACAATGTGTTAACCTACTCGTGTACCATTTAGCCCAGAACCCCTCCCTCATATGTACCAAAAAATATATCTAAGTGTAATGATTACTTGAGTTTCCAAAAAGTGTATCTTACGGGAACGAAAGCGGAGATTTTATAAAAATGTATCTACGAGGAAAGAGTATCTATGAGGAATAAACCCTTAAAATGGTCACTCAAAACTAAAAGAAAATATTGATTTAAAATGTTTTTATTTTTTAAACCTAGCTTTCTAGTAAGTGCATAACCAGACAAATCAAATTTCGCCCAAACGTGACGAGTTTATCTTGTTTAGTGCAGAAGTTCCTATGACCATTTACCGTCTCCATCTTCAGACCTTGGTTATTATGTAGCATCAGAGTATTTACCAAGAGAAAACAAATGAGCTCCAACTCGATTTTTTTATCTTGTTTAGTTCAAGAATTCCTGAATTCCTTCAGGAAGGTGTGGACACCTTCCGATTCCATTATCAGACCAGCTTCAAAGTACCATATTATCGCATTGTCATCGCAGATACGCATGTATTCCATATTTGAGTCCAATCTAACGTCAGAAAGTGGTTCTAATTGGGCTTCCAAGATTTTACTCATGCCAACAAACTAAGAAAGTCACAAACTAACAGTGCAATTAAATAAAAGCTTGTAATAATTCGCCTTCAACGCAAGTACGAGTGCAACAGGATATAATTGCATCAGTTAGCGCAAATTAGAACAAAGTATGACTTCTTGGGAGGGACGTTTGAGTCATAAGGGGATACCGCACGATCTTTGTCGAGGCGGCATGTCTTCTTGCCCGGACTCCTCCATGGGACCTGGAAGCGAGGGACCTGGCGCAAGGAGGCGCTGGAGTGGAGCTATACGCCGGGGCCCAGCGATCCCAGCTCCACCAGGAACTCATTGAGACATGGTAGGTGTAACTTGAACAACCTAGGTGGGGAGAAGCCACCATCGCGGCGGTGACGCCAGTCATGGAGGAGTGGTTGGAGAGGCAACACGGTGACCCCTCCTACCGGATGTCGTAGATATGTACCGGACACGGGTGCTTCGGCAAGTATCTGTGGTGCATCCACCGGGTGACAACGCCGCAGTCCAGCACTGCGAGGATCTCGATGAAGACACGGCGCTCCACACATTGATGAAGTGCTAAGCGTGTGCGAATCAACGCCGGAACCTCGTTGCCGTCCTGGACGTGACGTTCTCTAGCTGGAGACCATGTTTAGAGCCGTGGTCTCCGACGGGAGTAAGTGGCACGCTGCTCCCTCTTTCTGCAAGCAGGTAATGCGCGTGAAAGAGGCGACAGAGAGGGAGTGGGAGAGAAGACTTGTCTATGACCAAGACTACCGTCCTCCACGATCGGGGCCTGAGAACGGCAGTCGGCCGACTCGGCGTCCTTACAGAAGCAGGGTAAGACAGAGGCCTCGGCTCAACTACTTCGATACCACATGAAATCAGTGCCATCTAGCGACCAACAAGCTGAACCACAACCGTCTACTATGTCACAACTTCCACGTGATTCCTACGTCACAATCCTGCATCGCGAAAATGTAGTTCACGTGCTGAGTAGCATATATACAGAATTCTAATTTCAACAGTTAGGGCCTCGGCCCGCCAGGCGCGATCACCTTGCCTGGTCAGAGGATCCTCCCTTTGTGTTGGAGGAGCTTTGATTGAGCGTTGAGGAGCGTTCCTCCACACCTTGAAAAACTACTACAACTCACTATATTTAAAATCCACAACGCACTTTCACCTAGCCGCATTGTAGCGTGCTTTCTTGGCTGTAAATCATTGCATTCAACAAGTTCAACAAGTAATAACTCCTAATTTCATTTCAAAATATTATATTCCATGCTACGAGTATTTTATATGCATGCATCTTATTCACGTATTATTGTAACTTCAATTTGCGATCTTATCAATCCATTAACCTTTACAGGTTAACTATCAATGTTTACAAATTTGACTTTTGGTTTACTTTGTATCAGGTGTAAATCATTGTCGATTAATTATTATGTACATACCCGTCAAGAAGTAAAGCGGGCTAAGTTAGAGAACCACCAGAAATTGCAGGAGACTCTGGAGGTCGCGGGCTACCGATGGATTGATTTCTATAGATAGAAACAATTTCGTAGCGCTATTTAAATCCTTTGAGTAAAAACTATGCAAGCAATCACGCAAAACCAATTATCCATCCATATTTTATTTGCCCTCGGGGATGTTATGGTTCCGTTATTTCACTTTCAACCAGTATGTTTTACATGTCAGTCGTATAATGTTAGTCTGCGGCAGGATTCATTATCTGAAATTACGTTAATAGGCTGCCAATAGATATATTCAACACTACAAGTATCCTTGTTAATTAACAGTATATTTTTTTTATTATTCGAGTACTCACTTGCATTAAGGTCTATCCACATAAACCTAGTACATAGTACCTGGGACGTGTCAGGGACGTGGCCATGCTAAGACCGAGCACTGAAGCTCCGTCACCGGCCCGGGCGTCGCCGGCCCGGGCGTGTGTGCATGAGTTCATATATAAAACATGAATATAAAAATTAAAATACCGACGCAAATTTATTTTCAGCTAAGAACAATCTCGATCATATCGGCTTTCCAACAAAAAAACCGCATCTAAATTTCAACGTTCATCCATTCGGGAGCTACGATGCCACAGACAGACATGCACACAGATACGTTAAACTTATAACACCCCGTCGTTTTTGCGTCGGGGGTTAAAAATGTATACAACTATATTGTGTTGAGCCCTTGACGGGGCATAGCCCTGATGTGTGTGAATAGACCATTCACCACATAATTTTAAATTGTCTTGCGTGACTTTACGTTCTAAATTTCGCGTTTTCATGATTTAAATCTTAAATACGAATATGGAATGCCTTTTTTTTTTTTTTTTTTTTTATCGTGCGGAAATCCCTTCGGATACCCCCCCGCCGGCCAGCGGGGGCGGTTATGTCGGACTTGCACCGACTAAAACCGCTCGCCGTCTCAGGTCTTCAGACGCCGGGGTGTAAGGTTACCCATAGAGCATATCCCTCGCCCCGCGGCTGACCCTGGGCCATCTCACCACTAACAGCATCGCTCATCCTGTCTCCTCTGAAAGCAGAGGAGTACGGAGAGCGATGTGTTCCCGCCACGTTGGGTATTGGCCGACGATCAATGCCAACCCTATGAAGGGGTGAAGGGGAAGCCATTGACCGCCGCCCAGGGTGTACCGGCCGCTCCGATTCCGTTCCCCCAGGACTGCAGCGGGATCGGAATCGGAGCGACACTCGAGGAGGTTACCCAACACACACCCCAATATGGAATGCCTAAGGTTAAGGTGTATATCATTCATTCTTTATTTCATATTACATCTAGTTCTTATTAATTGCATTATTGATAGACTAAGTTTAAAGAGTCGTAGTAGAAGCATGTACTTAAAGAACAAGGAACGTTTTTAACAATTGTCGCAAACTAAACCCTATTTTACTCGATTCAATTATTCGGTATAATTCCAATTGATTAAATTACTAAATGGACTCTAGTTTCTTAAGTTGTTTGCCGTTAACAACACGCAATACAAGGCTCGCCTTTTTGACGTCCATAATGTAGAAACTGTCATCGCTTAGCCTGTATGTATGAGTGTTCACTTAAGTTCCTATAAAGATGCATAGTATACTGGGTAACCCGTAAGAAATTGCTTTTACCATAAGGCTACCATTTGTATATATTCCATAAATGCATACGTTAATTGATGTACAATAATGATTATTTATTTTCTATTATTTCTTCTTTCTTTTCTATTATTATTATTGTTGCCTCACACAAGCCTGCTATGACGCAAACAAAACGTCAAGCAGGTAATGAGATACCGTCAAAGCGAAGCTGTGCATCAAACCACAACGATACGAAACAGCTGGGTCCAAACAAGGACTCGTGTGACAAGGATGGCTACATAAAGGTAGAGAAGAAGAAGAGAAAGAAGCCTCCTTGTCGTAATCTGTGCGGTACTGCGTTAACAGGACCCAATATGTTGCTGCGTCCTGCAACACCTTCGACGCAGCTGTACGTGTCCCGATTACAACACTCCACGACAGTTGAAGATGTGGTGCAGTACATCAGGACGAAGACCAACTGAACTTTGAGGGTCGAGAGGCTAGAGTCCCGCCACAGCAAAAATTTCAAGTCGTTCGTGGTGCGGGTTCCGACACATCACCTCGCGAACTTTCTCAAAGAAGAGTTTTGGCCGAAGGGTGTCATGGACCGCCGATTTCGAGGGCAGCTACCAGGCACCACGCAGCGCAACACGACGCCGTCATTTCGTGTGAATTAGTTATAGGAATTTTATAATTATATGTATGTTAGTCTGTAAGGTACTTATGTATGAGCCATTGTGCTTGAAATAAATTATTATTATTATTATTCCCATCAAAGTAATTCACGCCTTCCCCCTAGTTTGGGAGAGGCGGCAAGATAACCCTGGCGAGGTGGGCAACAGTCGGCCGGGGCGTTAGGGCGATTGGCAAAGGGACCGCCGGACTATTCGGGCATTGTCGAGCAAGACCGCTTTCTGCATCTTGGCCGCCACCGACTTCCCACCGATCCCGAGCCTCTCGAGATGGACTGAGAGGGATTATTATTATTATTATATTTCGTAGTACAATGTCAAAGCGAACCCTTTAGCGGTTCCTGTGCACGGGGTAACCTTACAAGTAGGTGGAAGGAAAGTTTGAGTTAGTCTGCGTACGGTACAATCATTTGTTAAGTTGCAATGTATTCTAATTGAAACTCCATATTCGCTGATTTCCTTATTGATATATAAATATATATATATATTTTCGTATTTAGTATGTATGCTCGTATATGTATTCGTATTTCAAATCTTGAAATTAACTTGAAATTCATGATTGAGGTTTATTTGTAAGCGAATAATTGCCAGAGCCTAAGCTGTTTAGTTGAAGACACTAATTGTGGCCACCTACCAACAAACAAATAAACGTACGTTGTAAACGGAAGTTACACTTTAGTGACTATTAATCATTTATTGCAGTTCTAAATTACTTACATGAAACTTTAAAACAACTCATAAAATAGTTTTATTAGCAGTACTCACAAAGGCTATGGCAGGAAATGATAGAGCTATAGCTGTAACTAAAGTGGTTAGTATATAGTAGTTTGTAGTATTTTTCTATAACTAGGGGTTCGGCGAATTGTCAACTCACCTTTACTACCGTATAGCACCATCTAAATAAGTACCGTATCAATCTTTATTTGAAAATCCTCAATATTAATAAACACATTTGTTACAATACTTTGTACAAAACTAAATATAAATGTTCCAGCATAATATTAGATGTTTTCTCTTCTATTTTTATTGCCCCTTTTGACGCCTTCGGTTTTTTTTTTTGCAACTAACCACTTCTTTAGAATTAAGTACCGAATATCGCTGCAAAGAACAGTCACTTCGTTTGCTTCGCTGGCTTAGTCCGGTGAACATTTGGGCAGGAACAGATATTACATGATGTTAAAAGTAAATTCTGAAATCTTTAAATAAACCAACTATAAATTCCCAGTATCTCGTGTGATTCCTTATAGAATTACCCTTGTTAAATCTAATCGTTTTCCTTTTTATTTCAACTAGGCACTATCTAAGTAACATTTTTATCCTACTAATATTATGAACGCGAAAGTTTGTAAGTTTGGATGTTTATAACTATATCACGCAAAAACTACTGAGCGGGTGTGGATTAACAGCTAATTCTCCATAACTCTTCAAACATATCTTTAATATTAAAGTAAATTATGACTCATAATATCCAGTCCATATTAAAACTTGTAATAATGAAATCCATTTTGTGCTCTTCTCATTTCATGTACTCTACTCTCTCCTTTCTTTGATTATTACATCCCTCTTGACAAGCACTCTGAATATGAGTCTACTAACCATGGCACTTTTAAGGGTCAAGTGCGTTAATATTACTCAAAACAAAAGTTGAATAATCTGTACCTATCAATACATATAATAAAGTCCCGAGGTGAAAACTGTACATTGAATATTTTGTCAAAATAATAATTGCTAAGTGTTCTAGGAACCTAACCGATGCCAAAAATGTGATTTTAAGATTTTTTGTCTATGTGTGTATGTGTGTGTATATCTGCTTTTATTGTCCGAGCATCACTTGAAATCCGCTGAACAGATTCAGCTGAAATTTTGCATGAAAATTCTCCTAGGGTATGGACATAAACTGCGCCATATATCATCACGCTATTATAAATGTGATAGGAGCAGCAGCGTAAAATCGACTTAATCTATTATTGATCATTCCTTTATTATTAAACAGCAGATCATCACGAAATTCTGAAGTTCGTTTTTTTTGTGCGGAAATTCCTTTGGATACCCCTCCGCCAGCCAGCGGGGGCGGTTATGTCAGGCTTGAACCGACTAAAACCGCACGCCGTCTCGGGTCTACAGACGCCGGGGTGTAAGGTTACCCATAGAGCATATCCCTCGCACTCCGACTGACCTTGGGCCATTCGCAGTGTCCCCTCTGATAACAGCAGAGGGGTACCTGGAGCGGCCCCCACCCCCGCGGGCCTTGCAGGCCCGCCATGCCCCGACCCCCTCGTGCAATGGGGTCAGCTGGCCCTGAAAAGGGCCGGTTGGTCAGATTCTTGCCCGTTGACGTTGACGCCAGCTACTCCAGAGGAGCAATCAATGATGCGTCATCGCCCACGTTGCCCAGGGTGCACCAAACTTGGAGGTGATCCAACCAGTCGCCACCCTACTACAGAAGTTACCTACGTTTAAAATATACTTGATTAGAGACTCAACCTTAAATAATAAATTTCATCACACTATTATATTAGGGAATCGGGTAGAATTAATTTCGATATCCTTACTAATATTTACTGGTGGTAGAAATTTGATGACACAAATTTGTCACAAAATTCGGCCGGGTTGGTACCACCGTGCACGATTGTGATAAACCCTCCATAGTAATAAAATTTCGGTTTAATTGCGTTCAGGGGTCAGCAAGTGCATAGCCGGGCAGGGGGATTGTGGTCGCAGCACTAGTGGGACCGGTGGGTGTCACGCGGTGCTGCGACGACAATCCTCTTCTGATGAGGCCGTCAAGCTGAGTGCCACCATTGTTAACATGGTATGTGTATGTAATGGTGACCCTCTTTCTTGGACTTTACCTTCAGCTTACCATCAGTCGAGGTGAAGTCAAATTGACGTGTCCTAAATATAAAAAAAAAACAAAAAAATATATATAAATGTGAAAGTAACTCTGTCTGTCTGTCTTTCTGTCTATTACGCTTTCACGCCTAAACTACTGAACCGAATTTGCTGAAATTTGGTACAGATTAGACCTCGAGAAAGGACATAGGCTATGTTTTGTCGCGATAACCGACATCTACGCGGGCGGAGCCGCGGGCAAAAGCTAGTTACATATAAACCTCTATTTCTTCATGATAAATGATTGAAAATATAACTATGAAATAGGTAACCTAATACATGCTGGGTTCGAAACTGCAGAAATTAACATACCTTGATCTATTCCGAATTTAACGCGGACGAAGTCGTGGGCAACAGCTAGTTTCCGAATCAATTAGCAACAAATATAAGTTTTTTTTTATTGTATCGTCAACCCTATCTGTCTAAAAAGGGTAATTAACAACTAGTTTGTTATCGACTCGTCAACACATTATTTATGTAGCATACTTGCAAAAAGAAATACGTAGTTCACCAGTTTAGTAAATATTGCGTCTAGGTAACACACCTAAATTAAAACAAAAAAAAACCTCAAATATGACAAGCGCAAAGATTATTGCATTTACCTTTGCAATCCTGGTAAGTTTTAGTTATTAATTTACTCGTTATTACGTCTGTGGATAATTTTCATAGTGGTGGTACTGCATGCTGCGGTACTGTGCGGACCAGTCATTCTCAAAGTGGCCGTCTGCTTTCGGTTGAGGCTCGCGAACCAGCGATCAATCAGGGAAACGCAACTGTTAGATTGCACTGAGCAGAGTTATGTAATTAAGTAAAAATACACAGAAAATAAACTTACGAAGCTTATGTTGCACATATCACTTAGTTACGTTTAGTTTGGGCTAGATTGTGCTGTGTAAAATACTCTGGAATATTTATTTATCCATTGTGGAATAATTTTGATAATTATACTTTCCTTACTCATATAGTTAAAGGATAAAGAAGTAAAATCAATTATTCACAATTAATTTGTACGTTCATACAAATATTTAAATACATTTCAAAAAGAATACAAAATAATATGAATAATAATAAATAAATAATAATTAATAAATATTCTACGACATTCTACACAGCGCTTTCTAGACCCAAAGTAAGCATAGTTTAACTAGCTTATATCATGGGTTCCAGAATGCTGATAAACATACTTATATACTCGTTTTGTTGTGAAAACATACATATTATACATAGAACACCCAGACCAACGAAAATAGACATATTCATGCATTGAAATATTTGCCCTGAGCGGGAATCGAACCCGCGCCCCCTGTCGTAGCAGTCGAATGGACTACCGCTACGCTACAGTAGCTGTGAAATATATATAAATATAATATTAATAGAAAACTCATATTTTACGTACATTTATATTTGACATTTTTTTAAATTATAAAACCTCTGAGATTTAATGCAACACAAGAAGTTATTACAACTTTTACTCATACATTTACATAATTTTAGTGTACTATGATTTACCCAGAAACTAAATAAGAATAATCTTTCGTATATATAAGGTGTCACCGAATTAGGTCTCTGAATTTGGTGAGATGACTTGGTATCGACAAAATATGTATTTGAAACAAAAAAAAATCGTATGACCCAATGATCCAAAATGTAATTGCAAAGAGATCTGCATATTGTTATTATTGCAAATGCTAATTATGCAAACCGTACCGCATCGCTGGCCGAGGAGCCGCGCGCCGGCGGCGCGCTGTCTCTGCGGCTCAAATTGGGCGCGAAACACGTGAAACTTTTACGTTTTAAGCATTCCAATTTTTTCATCACATTTTTTAGACTTTGGACTGTCAATTTATTGAAATTAAACTTGGGAACACCGGAAAATAATAAATTAAGTACCATTTTTTAAATTGGTTTGTTTAAAAAATTGGTATCATCTTCTGTCTATCTTTACAAATATTACTTAAATAAAAAATAATCAAATAAAATCAAAAAACAAATTACATTATTTACAAAAGATGTTGATGATGTCTACCTTCCTGTTCAATGCACATTTGGGCTCAACGTATAACATTGTTGTGCACTCTCCGTAAAGTGTCTCTGTCACTTTTAACAGCGTTGAATGCACTTATTATACGTGTTTTCAACACATCCACGTTAGTAATGTCACTATCACACCGCTGATCGTGTACACTAAATCCTTTACTTGACCCCAGAGGTAAAAATCTAGGGAAGTTAAATCTGGGCAGCGAGGTGGCCATGCGATGAGCCCTGCACGACCTATCCAAAGATTTGCATAGTTCATATTTAGGTGGGACATCTTCCAGCAGCTCTTCCACGTGATGGAGCAATCGTACATACGCCTTGCCCATTAAGGCGCTCCAAGAAGATGGGTCCAAGTACCGTTTCTCCGATGATTCCCGCCCACCGTCGGGCCACATTCACTGAGAATCGATGTTGAAAGTGGTCAGGGATGAAGACCCTCGGATTTTCGTCAGAACACCAGTGTGCATTGTGAATATTAAACAAGCCCACTCTTGTAAAAGTGGACTCATCTGTCCACAAATTTTTTCTGGTAGGATCTTCCACTAACCACCTACAAAATCTTTACCGCGGATCAAAATCTGTGGTAAGGAGCTCTTATACCCGCAGAAAGTGGTAGGCGTGCAGTCCTTCTCCTCGCAGTATTCTCCAAGCGGATGTGTGGGAAATACCTAAATCGCGACCAGTTTCACGTGTGCTCGCGTGTGGATTATTATTGAAGTAATCCAACACTTGGTCTTCAACGGGAACGGGCAGACGTGGCCTGCCAGCGTCGACATGAGGAGAGTGAAGCTGTCCGCTATCCAACAACCGTTGGTAAACCCCTAAAATAGTTTCATGAGCTGGCACTCTTCTATGGTTACCATACAGCTCTTGATAACGCCTATGAGCTGCAGACTGTGACCACTACTCACATAGCACTCAATCATGTCCATGTATTCGCGATTAGAGTAATGTGCCATTTTCAATATAAACTAAACACTCGCGAAAGTTTAATACCTTCGGTCGTTCGGCGTTCCACAGGGTTCGATACTTGGACCATTTTTATTTTTAATTTATATAAATGACCTCCCTTACTACGTAAGGGATAAAAATAGTATTGTTTTGTTTGCTGATGATACTTCCTTAATATTTAAAATTAAAAGACAATTAGATAATTATGACGAAGTGAACAACGCAATCTCACGAGTGGTTCATTGGTTTAATATAAATAATCTTTGCCTTAATGAAAAAAAAAACAAATGTATTAAATTCACCTTACCTAATGTTACACAGGTGGAAACCAATGTACAACTTAATGGACAGTTGTTGAGCCTTGTGGAATCAACCGTGTTCTTAGGTTTAAGTATCGATGCTGAATTACAGTGGGGATCACATATTGAAAAAATAGCTAGTAGGTTAAGTTCTGCTTCCTACGCTGTGAAAAAGATTAGGACTTTAACAGACATAGATACCGCTAGAATAGTTTATTTCAGTTATTTCCATAGTATTATGAGCTATGGCATTCTCCTTTGGGGTAATGCCGCAGATTTAAATACCAATCTTTGTACTACAAAAGCGGGCGGTGCGAGCAATTTATAAGTTGGGCCCAAGAGTCTCCCTCCGAGAAAAGTTCAAAGAAATAAACATTCTAACTGTAGTTTCCCAATATATTTTTGAAAATCTTTTGTATGTTAGAAGAAACATTTCCTATTTTTTAAGGCTTTGTGATATACATAACGTAAATACTAGACATAAAAACAATCTTGTGGTTTGTAATAGTCGACTCCACAAGATTAGTAATTCCTTTCAGGGTAACTGTATACGCTTCTACAACAAGCTTCCTAGTGAAATGAAGAATCTACCTCTTCATAAATTTAAAAGCCAAATTAAAAGTAAACTCTGCCAAAAAGGCTACTATAAAATTCAAGACTATTTAGACGACAAACAAGCTTGGATATGAACTGTTTGCTCTCTCTCTATGCTACTCAAATGAAATATTGTACTTAGGTTAAGTAAATATGTTTGTAAATAGACCAAAAACAAAAAACCCGCTGAGTTTCTTGCCGGAGTCTTCTCAGGACGGGGCCGCGTTTCGAACCGGTGGTCCATTTGCCAAATATTGGATTTTTTTTTTTTATGACGTTTTGTAAGTGCCGTATTAATGGTCTATACAGAATAAATGGTTTTTGACTTTGACTTTGACTTTTGGTCAGAGCGCGCGATCAGCGACCGTCAGTCGTGAGAGATTTATTTTTACTAAACACTGAAGCAGGGCGGGTCGGGGTTGCGGATACAGCCGCGCAGTGGCCCGAAGCCGCGTGTGCGCTTCAAGAGAGCTCCCAGTCCCGAGTAGCAGCCCCACGATAGCGTGACCATACAAATATTACAAATAAGAATGTAATATTAAATATTTAGTGAAAAATTACATATCATTTTTTTTTTCGGGCAGTGCCTGATAACGACCAACCTCACCAAGTTCAGAGACTTAATTCGGTGACACATTGTATATATATATATATTTATATAAGATTCTCATCGCATATAATTTTTTTGCAATATTGTGTTAGGTTCCTGTGACCGTCTTATCGATGGCATTACATGCAGAGGAGCATACCCGACAGAAGAGAGGCTTAGTTGGTTGTAATTTTTTTAAAAAGGTAAATTGACTTACATATTATTATCATACTCAGATGGTACATATACTTAGTGGGGCTCCATACGAAGGGTGTGACCCCACCGAGACTGGGTGGACTGGATTTGGGGTCAAGTCAACGTCACCTGCTAGCTGGTACACATGCTGATGGAAGATGCTCTCGCCGCAGGCTTTCTTTAAAAAAATACAATAATTAATAAACGCAGCGCTGGCAAGAGTGCTGAAGGAAAGCAGTGTAGTAACAAAAGTATCAATAAATTTTTGTATCCTGGACACTATGCATAGTCAAGCAGTAGCAAAATGTTGTAAAAATATAACTAATCACAAACTTTTTGTTTAGGCTGGAATTCAATGCCGTTCGTGCCATGAAGTTCTGTTTTGTCTTCCACTTAACATAGGAATAGTAACTACATGTGGAAACGAATCCCCTTACTGTGTCGGTGGAAGCTGCTCAAAGACAAAAGGACCATTGTGTCCAAACACCATCAAAACAACCACGACTGATTCTAATTCAGACTCCACTACAAGTTCCTCTACGGATAATACTACTGACCTTGATTGCAATGCCGAATAACCGCCCTAAAAGAAGTAAGTTTACTTTGATGGCTAGGTGACTGATAGTCAAGATATCACACCAGTCAAGATAGCCTAATGATATCGCATCTAAAAGTCATGTAACTCCCTGTCACACATAACAGTCCGGGTATCTCTCAAATTCTAGCTCCGTCAATGATACAATCACTATTTACTATACATTTATATATTTATCATGACGGATCACGGAGTTGTATGGTGTCCATAGGAACTCCTGAACTAAACAAAATAAACCAAACGAGTTTGGGCTCGTTTGTTTTGTCTTGGCAAATACTCTGATGCCACATGATATCCAGCGTCTAAAGATGGAGATGGTAGGTGGTCATAGGAACTTCTGAGCTAAACAATCTGAAATAAACTTTGATTTGTCTTGTTATGCACTTACTAAAAAGCTTGCGAACATTCTCGTTGCTCAAGCGCATCTGGGATATTTGCAAATGCACATCTGGATTGCTTTTATGCAACAATGCATAAAAGAAGCGGATCCCTAGTGAACGGGTAGCTACAGGGGGTAAGGGGTAGCTCGAACAGTATCCTGGACATGATTGCAAGCAGATTGGACTGCAGTTATATGAACCGCTGCTGCCAAATGTCACATGGCACAAAATAAAATAACAACTGATGTCTTGTATTACTATTATAAAATTATAAATTAGTTGCGTCTGTACATTGGAAATATTTAAAAAACTTGGGTTATACCGTTTGTCCCTTTAACAGTTTGCCCGTTTGTCCGTTTGTCTGTTTATTCGCGATGGATGCAAAAACTACTGAACGAATTCTGATGTGTTTTTTTCTATTAAAAAGTTCTTGGTCAGGCTTCAATTCTGCCGTATGTTTGATTGGCTAAGTAGAACCGGAGGTATGACCATAAAACAATAACCGACTTCCGCGCGGGAAGAGCCGCGGGCAGCAGCTAGTTATTAATATTATGTGTAATGTACCTATTACTAACATAGTTTTAAGTGTAACTGTTTTTTTTCTGGTTACTTTTAATCAAGATGTATTATTATATCCTATTATATTACTACTATTAAATTCTTTAATAACTTGCCATTACAGTACAAATCAAAGAACAAGCTTTAAGAGGACAATCCGGAGCTCTAACTTGGCCTTGGCGAGGGAATTAATTTACATATTGACTATATTAAATACATACCTATTATTGTAAATGGTGAAATGGTTTCAATTTATTTCAGTTGTGTTTTTTTTATCAAATCCATCATTAATTAATCTGCCGAAAGCACTGTTACAATGGTGTTGTCAATTTCATAATAACTTTCAATAAGTATGCAAAATTTAATAAATCGGAATTGTTTTATGTCATATAAGCCACATAATAAAATTTAATATAATACAGTATAATATAGTAAAATAAACTACAACGTGCCTATTTGTACTATAAAATAAACTAAGTACACGGATCTAGAGGACGGAGACTAACATAACTCACTGGTGGTAGAAATTTGATGACACAAATTTGTCACAAAATTCGGCCGGGTACCACCGTGCACGATTGCGAAAAACCCTCCATAGTAATCCAATTTCGGTTTGATTGCGTTCAGGGGTCAGCAAGTGCATAGCCGGGCAGGGGGATTGTGGTCGCAGCATTAGTGGGACCGGTGGGTGTCACGCGGTGCTGCGACGACAATCGTCTTCTGATGAGGCTGTCAAGCTGAGTGCCACCATTGTTAACATTTTACGTGTATGTAATGGTTAACCTCTTTCCTGAGACTTTACCTTCAGCTTACCATCAGGCGAGGTGAAGTCAAATTGACGTGTCCTAAATAAAAAAAAAATATAAAACATAAAGTATGTTTTTTATTTTTTGAATTGATTTGATCAAACAGTTACTCACACACATTTTGAATAAACATTACTCTTTATCATTCAAATAACCGTAGTTCATACAATAGTGCCTTCTTACAAGATGATTCATAACAACTACTACATATAAATTAAAAGTAAAAAGGTTGCCTGGTAGAAAAAGCTTCAAGCGATAATTCCTCCTCTAATTTTATGATATTTATGTAGGTCTATTATGTTTACCTGGTGTACAATAAAGTGTAAAATTAATTCACAATATTTAGATATATTCCATAGAGTAAATAATACATGTGTACCCACTTACTTATACTTATTTCTATTGTTAATCGAATGTATTAATTTGATTACAAAACGTTTGCAAACAGAACGTTTGCAAATATAATATGCAGTGGTGCAAGTTTACAACCAATAAAAAAGGAGAGGACAGATCAAGAGTACCCGCAATCGGCATGCATGAAGCACACTTATCGAAGCAAAAGAACCTGTCGCTTCTTATCTTAAGTATTCTTTTCATGACAGAATATTAACAAAAAAAAAGTGGTAAATGCTTTAATGCTCAGATGGTACTGAGAGCAAAACGTCCGCTTTAATATTTAGTCGCGAAAGTTGAAGGTCCACTAGCGAAAATATCCATAAAGTGAATCGTGATTTTACTGAAACATGTCATGTAAGCAAAACGTTCTCATTGTATAAGACGCACTGTATAGGTACATTTGAGGAAATATATTTTCTTAAACCCGACCGATATTCTTAGCAATCCATGGATTCTCCGTGCGGGTGCCGGGTCCATCGCTTTGCTGAGTTGGGAACTCGGGACAGTGCCTGGGACTTGCGACCCAAGTGTAGGTTTAGAAGGGGCCCCTTTTGTACATCAACACTCACCTTCACTACCCAAGTTCCCCTCTCTGCCTAACCAAATTTGATACGAACCTACTAGTGCCGCTTTAGATATTCGTCCTAGCTTATTGTAGCTCTCGATAGGCCTAGATCTTTAAGTAGGTTATAGAGAGATTTTGCTGGTATACCTCTCGCTCCCACTTCCACTGCATACAAATTAACCACGTAACCGTTTTTGATTAATTCGTTTGTGAGATCATAGTATTTATTTTTCTTTATTGTGTGGTCCTTCGGTATATTTGTTTCCCACGGTACAGTAAGTTCCACAAGAACCACATGTTTTAACCTCTTAGAATAAAGGAATATGTCAGGTCTAGATGACGAAAGCCCAACATCCTCCGGAATTTTATAGTGCTTTTCATACGTGTCGATTAGGAGAGTCCAATCTGGGGCAGTATCTAAGATTGAATAAGGTTTGTTCCTGGATGTTATGAATGAACCTTCAGACACAAAGTTGATATGACGTCTGTTAGTAGTCAATCCTTTTTGGGCTCTAGCTACTGCCAGACTCATTGCTTCACGTATGATGATAAGCACCTTATCGTGGCGGCGTGAGTAATGGCCTCTATAGAGAAGCACCCTACATCCTACTATTATGTGTCTAGCCGTCCCTATTGCCTCACCACAAGTATAACATTGTTTTTCTGTGGCCTTCCCCCACCTTACCAGATTACTCTGGTCTGGGAGGGTCATCTGAAAGGCGTTAAGATAGACTTTCAACAGGGCCGGTGACCAGTCATAGATCAAGGTGCGCCACTTTAAGGCCATCGGTATGCAGAACTCTCTCATTGTCAACCATTCATTTTGGATTTCCAAATTCATCGCGTGCACTCGATATTTATCATTTTCGTCTTGTTTTAGAAAGGACTTAAGTATATCCTGGTCCCTTACTGGCTCTCGTACTCCCAACCCCACTTTGTTCGACTGGGCCCCTATCCTAAATCGTTTATGGAATAGGAGTCTAGATTCAAGCTCGGACGCGTTATTATCTTTCGGGAGTGCCCTGACTGTGACATCTTGGGATTTACCTAAGATGTGGGCTTAGGTAACTCTAAGGTGTTTATAGAGCTCCGATGGTTTCTTAAGTTTCATCCCAAAATTATTTTGATCCCTAAATAGAGCAAAGGAATCAGCAGAGTGCGCTAGTCCTGCCACGATTTTAGCGATTTTATGACAGTTGCATCTATTTTCGCCAGTAAGGTTTTACCGAATTCATACACCAGAAA
The DNA here is from genome assembly GCA_946251805.1 of Cybosia mesomella. Lineage (NCBI taxonomy): Eukaryota > Metazoa > Arthropoda > Insecta > Lepidoptera > Erebidae > Cybosia > Cybosia mesomella. The sequence goes on from OX276406.1 coordinate 13,036,779, forward strand.
AGGTTAAGTCAGACGTGATGTTAAGATGTTGTCATATATCCAAGCTTTTTTGATATTGTTTAGTGGTAGCTGATCTATCTTATTTAGGTCATTTTTAACGTATCGACAACTTCATCTAAGGATGGTGTCGTCCTTTATAGTCTATCTTTCTCCCAAGAAATTTAAATGGCACCGATTCAGCGACTATGGAAACTGGTTTACCCCCAATGAAGAGTCCCGGGTCGTAGGAGGTAAATTTGGTGTCCCGTCTACCCAGACACAGACAGTGACACTTCCTGGGTTTCGTTCTCAGTCCATTTGTCCACGAACAGAAATCATCGACTTCCTTTAATAGTTCCTGACTTTGTTTTGGATTACGCGTCAGTATTGCGAGATCGTCAGCAAAAGCTAAGATGGACTCTGAGTATATGTTATTTACTTTAAACCGATAAATCCATTTCTTTTCGTGACGTATTAACTTGGTAATTAAGATATTAATTACTATATCAAATGCTATTGGTGACAAGCAGCATCCCTGAAACAGTCCCACATTATACCGTAATGGTCCTGTGTGTACTTCTTGGAAGCTTATAGCAAATTTTAGCTGCGAGTAACCGACTCGATTATCTCTATGACCACGGGTGGAAAGTTATACCATTGCAACGCGTATACCATAAGGTAATGTGGGATTGAGCCAAATGCATTTTCTAGGTCTATCCAACATACCGTTATCTGTCTTTCGTATTTTCTGGCATCTTTTAAGCTTTCCGCTAACAGACTATTGTGTTCCAGACAACCAGAAATGCCGGGTAAAAACCCTTTCTGGTGGTTAGGTCCGAAATACCTATTGTTGATCATAAAATGACACATTTTTGTTTGTAGAATTGAGAAAAATATTTTTGAAATTGTGTTAGTTAGTGCTATCGGTCTAGTATCTTTAGGATGGGTCACTTTGTTTTTTTTGCAATGAGAACGAAAACCGCTTCGCCAAATGCGACTGGTATATTCTTTTCTGACCAGATTTTACTGAATATATATTTTATTTTTTTATTTTTTTTATAAAAAGAATATTAGTAACCGAAATTACTAATATTCCCCCTAACCCCTCCAGCTAAGCTAAATTGCTTGTGTTAGGAGTGGGTTCACGTCGGTAGTGTAATGGCCAGGATTCGAACCCGGGACCTCTCGATCGTAAGGTCGACTCCTTAACCACTAAGCTACCGACGCTTTATTTGTGAGATGTTTACGAACTGTTGGACATTTTTTATACACTATATATGGAACCCCATCAGGGCCCGGAGCCGATTTAGATATTAACAAATGTTTCTCGTAGAAATGACTAAATAGAGTTTCGCTACAGTCGAAGAGACTAAGGTCAAGGTTACCCAAGGCCTACTGTATCTATTTAAGTATTTTTGGAAACAGAGACGTACTGTATCGCCCGTTCCCGTGACCCACAGGCACCTATTACCGGACTAAAAGTAGCCTATGTGCTATTCGAAACTATAATCTATTTCTGCGCCAATTTCATTCAGGATCTGGTGCTACAGTGCACATTGGAAGTATCCCCACTTTCACGTTTATAATATTAGTAGGGTAATTTGAAAACTAATAGTAGTAAGAGAACGTCAAGCACATTTGATTATAAAATCGTAAATAAACTCATGACGCACACAAGTCGACATTTAACATTTTCATTGTGTTGAATTCAACAAGCAACAATGGTATGATGCTCCTGTATGCAATGAAAGCCGCTTTCATCTTGTAGTGTATTGAGACAGTCAGCCAACAATATAACCATATCAATACCTCCTGACTGAATGACCGCAATAGATATCATATATACTTTCCCAAGTTATGACTATAATAATGCTGTAGACGCTTACCCACATAAAAATAAAAACGTGAACAAACATATAAATTACAAGGGACCCGCCTTAAAAGAAAAAGCACTAACCTCTTTTTTGTATCGAGTTTTTATTAGTATTGACTGCATACGGGCCAATGGGGCTTAACCAAGACCTACGGGGAAAAATAAAAAAGAAAGAATAGGTACCTATTTTATGTATCGCTAATTCTTTTGTAATTACTAACAAAATAATCTATACTATGTTATGAAATTATAAATTAGTGGTGTCTGTACATTGGATATATTGAATAAAATATACTTGAGTTATGTTAAATTAAATGAACGATTCTGAACACAAAAATATTTCAATAAAATTTTTAAGCATTTTTGTATGCTTACTTTTAGGTAGATTTCGATGAAATCGACCTACCTATTGGTTTCTTGACTACTGTCGAATTTAAAAAAAAAATCTTCATAGGAGGTCTAGTTATGACCCCCTGAGTCCGAAATGACCACTGGTCACAAAGTTTATATGTATGTATGGTTCCACTTCCCAAAATTTGCGGCACTCTCACGGTCGCATTTTTGCCCCGATCGCTTTCAAACTGCGGTTAAAAATTGCTTGGGTGTAAACTTGGTTTAAGTTCGTGAACGGGTGGAATCCGGCCTAAGGGGACGGTAGGGCCTCACTTTTTGTGAAATCAGTTTTTCCTCAAAATTTCACGTTCCATGAAAGATATTCGGACCGTTCTAATTTTATCCCTATTATACATGAATACCAACAACTTTTAATTATTAACCTATAAGATTAAAACTTTAACTAAAAGTGGAGGGGGAAAAACCAAAATTTTTCGGCAAAAAAATCATAACTTCTAACCGGTGAACATTCTTGCTGTCAGAAACATTTTTAATCCATAAGCCATTTTTAAGTCTAAAATAAATGTCTGGAAATTTTTTCGCTAAAAGTTACCGTTTACGAGAAAAAAAAATTATACATGTTAAAAAATAATATTAATTGCTTCACGAAATCTACCTGTGCGTTCCCCCTGCGGGAACGGATTTTTTTCTAAAGATTTAGATCGGAAAAAGAGAACATCTAGGACGGGACTTGACGTCGCCTTAAGACGTATTAATGTATCGGAGAATTTCGAATATCTGGGACGTGTCTAGGTGACTCAGTTGGTCAGAGCATTCCCCCTGTAAGGGACTGGTCGTGGCTTCAAGTCCCGTCCTAGATGTTCTCTTTTTCCGATCTAAATCTTTACAAAAATATTTTTTTGGAATTATTGTCCGTTGACTGTGTGAGTTGAACGGGTTTTGATGCGGTTGTTTTTATTCGAAGTTATTGTTCAGATTATACAGTCGGCGTCTAAAGTTATTTTCTGATTTTCTCTGACTTTATCCCATAGTGGCAACCCTTTACAGGCAACCATAGGATGGAGAGAACAATTATTGGAAAATAGTGTCGGGGCAGTTTCATACACCAAACTGGCCGAAACCTATTTACCGCTCGGCCCGAACTCCTCCGAAACGGCTTGACCGATTCTTATGATTTTTTTTGTCTGAGAATAGGTCGCAAGCTATTTTTAAAACCGTACTCCCACGCCGGCGGACACACGCCACAGACAACAGCTAGCAGGTATAATAATACATGTAGATGCACATGTATGTAATACATGTACATTGTACACATTGCAGAAGACGCCGCAAATACACACTTATCTATATCAAATACACTTAGTGTTATTTCAAGTACCACACAATATAATCATCATCATCACACCAATTATCCTGGTTGCTAAAAAACCTCAAATTTGAAGTTCGGGGTCCGCTCTCCTACGTTTTTCCGGAACCAACTGCATTCTGACCTCCCAACCCCAAGAGGAAAGCATACGCCAGGGCTCCGTCTATCAAATTAGAGTGTTATGTTTGAGCGTGTAGAATATAATTATGTGGAACTAAAAGTATTTATAAGTTCTAATATCCTCACCATTATTATGCAGTGGGTCCATGTGTACTTGAAAATCCATAGTGGAACTTACCAGTGGAACCTACTGCCCTGAAGCATGTGTATAGTTTGTAAAGATTGTTTGGTAATCAATCACGAAAAACACCTGGATTTGGACCGAAGATGGCCCTGCGTCACTCGAGGTGTGAGGGTAATGCCTTATAGGTCACCTTACACCCCGGCGTTTGAAGACGGCGTGCGGTTTTAGTCGTTTCGAATCCGACATAAACACCCCCGCTTGCGGGCGAGGGGGTATCCGTGGGGAATTCAGCACGAAAAAAAACTACTACTAACGAGACGTATTAGGATGCCATACCTCATTATTTCATATAAGTTGCCACAGAACTTACCGTTATACGGTTAATAAGTAAAAATAGTTGATAAGTATTTGTAGACTAACTGAAACTTTGTATGTACGCATTGCAATACTGGCAAAGTTATAACTAGAAACAATAAACAATTCATAGTCGAACGAAGCTGTTACTGAGGATCGTGACTTTGAAAGCAAATGGTTTTCTGTTTGTGATTTATGAGAACAATTAACAATATTATAAAAATGAAGAATGTTTATGTATGTATGTGTGTATGTTTATGTTAACATGTGGTTTCAAATATTACATAATGATAATACGCATAATAATAGATAAGTAATTTCTTCTGTCGTCTTTGCAAATATTTTTGATTGTTTGAATGACGTAGTCGTAGATACTGACACTTGAATATAACCCCATTTTACGAATAGAGGCTAGTATTATCTAAGGTTCGAAGTTATATACAAAACCTGTAAAAAATATGAAGCAACTTTGTACAATTCCTAACCGCAGCTGTATTTTCAGTGACCACTATTACACTAACCTGTGAATACATATCCGGCTCCCGTGGTCCACAGGATCTATTGCCAGGATAAAAGTAGTCTATGTTCTATTCCAGACTATACTTTATCCTTGTGCTAATTTGCGTGATTGTGTAACAAATATGCATCCATCCAAACTTTTGCATTTATTTTTTTAGTAAATATAGGGAGATAAATAAGGACATATTAAAATATTATATTATACCTTCATTATTCACATAATGATCCAGTAACCATGATCGAGAAAATCTAGTAACCAATTTATAATTATCGTTGTAGGCATAATAATATGAATATTTACTCATTCGATGCTAAATATACTTCTGGATATCTTACAAAATATTCATTCTCAATTGGTTACACATCCTTCACACTTGTGGGTAACCCGTGAGTATCCATATATAACTGTGGAGGAGCAGGGTGTGATGTTCCTCCAACACAAAGGGAGGATCCTCCGACCAGGCAAGGTGATCACGCCTGGCGGGCCGCGTCCCTACGGTTGTCGTTGGGATGTTGTATATAATTATTTTATACCAGCGCACGAACTTCACTTTCGCGATTCAGGATTGGTAGTGACGTAGTAGTATCGAAGTAGTTCCACTTGTTGTCGCTAGATGGCGCTGGGTATATGTGGTATCACCACATCACTCCCCTCCAAGACCGGCGGTTGATTGCGATGAGTCAGCTGTCTTAAGCTCTCTTGTGGAGCGTGCCAGTGCCAGTGTTGTGTAGTTCCATTTCATCGGAACTGGACGCCGCTGATTCCATTGGTGGAACAGTCTTCCTCGCTCGTCCTCGTTAATTGGGACTAACCGCTGGTCCCGAAGATGCGGGGCTGAGTGGGGTGATGCTGTGCTGCGGTGAAGTGCCCAGTGAGTAGGGGCTCGAAGCGTCGAGGCGAATCCTCAGTGAGATGAGGTGAGTCCTCGGCAGTGAGACGGGGCGAATCCTCTTGAGTCGAGGTAAGTCCCCCGTATATGGGGCGAATGCTGCGTAGACGGGAGAGATGTACTCTTCATATGTGGACCGTATATGCCGTAGGCAATGACTGCTACGTAGACGGGAGAGATGTGCTCTTCTTATGTGGACCGTATGTGCAGTGTGCTGTGCCTTAGAGGCTGATGTGGCCGTAGGGTAACCAGGCTGCAGCGGTCGATGCATGCTGTGGTATCCCATTTGAGGCCGAAGCTGCTTGATGGCGAAGACTTAATTACCGCTCATGCGGAAGAAGTGAATAGGATGGTGGCGATAGGAATGCTGCTGATATGGTCAGCGAAGGTTACGTGATCAGATCACGTCGGGGTCACCACTGTGGAGGAGCAGGGTGTGATCTTCCTCCAATACAAAGGGAGGATCCTCCGACCAGGCAAGGTGTTCACGTCTGGCGGGCCGCGGCCCAACGGTTGTGTTTGGGATGTTGTATATGTTATACCAGCGCGCGAACTTCACTTTCGCAATTCAGAATTGGTAGTGACGTAGGAGTATCGAAGTAGTTCCACTTGTTGTCGCTAGATGGCGCTGGGTATATGTGGTGTCGCGACATAACTAACACCCATGAGTATCCGTTTCGTTACAAATAATACATAAGTGTCATCATGTTAATCACGTTTATTGACTGAAATTGTACATCACGACTTCACGTATTTCTATTAAACAACAGACATGGTGATATTTCTACTAGGAATGAAAGCCGCTTTCATGTCTTTCACAAATACTAGTCGCTATAGAGTTGGACGGTTTGATTGTTCATAGGAAAACAGCGCTCTTTCATTGTTTGCTTTCGGCCCATTTGTAGTCGGACATCAGGGCTGACAATTATGATTACTTCATACCTGAAAACCTTTATGTATAATTTATGTAAATATAGCTCAGCTTGCTTCACACGCCTGTCTGTCACAAAAGCGAATGTTTCTCTTTTCCTATGCGCAATACAAATGCATAAATAACGTTACTTGACACTTTGTGTTTGACAACCCTATTATAAACAAGAGATGATTAGCATAATAATTATGTATCAACCATATATAAGTTCGGTAACAGATTAGTCCAACCAACTTCTTCAGCTGGAGAAGACGAGGAACTATAAGATTTAAAATGACAACCTCTAAAATTATTGCTTTCCTGTTCGCTATCCTAGTAAGTTAAACTGCAACTTATTGTAACTCTCTACTGTAATATGTTCCGCTATCGGTTCAATCAATTCAAAATATTGAAAAAAAAAACATTATTTTCAACTTTTGAAATAGTTGAACTACTTGGGAAGAAAAGTGTAAAAATTTAAATTTTAATATATTAATAATAATTTCCAACTATCTGTTTAATCAATTGAACGTAGTTAAGTTTCTGTCCAAAGTTCCAATATGTTCAATTAGTTGAACACATAGTTGAACATATTGGAGTAGAGATTTTGTCACTATTCAAGTAGCACCTCAAAAATACATATTAATACTTATAAACTTAATAGGTGCCATCGACCATCATACTAGCACAAGAATCAAGTGATCCGCCATCTCGAGGCCAGAATGATAGATCCACCACAGAAGCGGTTGCATCATCGACATATGGAATATTCGATAACTTCCCGTTTAAACCCCCGCAACATGACTTGAATGCATTATGGCCTAATTTTGCTGCAGCCGGATTTTGGTCACGTTCTAAAAGGTCTCCTGAGGATCAGCCTGAAATAGAAGCTCACCTACGAGCTAAGCGCAGTGTGATTACCTGTAACTTCCTGACTCAGGTAAATATTTGAAAGTCCTTTCACTTGATATTTTACGCAACGCTACTTTACTAACTCCACCCGCACTTCCACTACTGTAACTGTACACTGTAACTGTACACCATAAGATTCTAATTCTGTTACTGTATGCAGCATTATCAGACTTCGCGCCATTCTGTAAATGTAAAATAAACCTAAAATTACCTTTAGCTTATCATTTGGTCCATTACTGCTGCACTCTGTAAGTTGTTATATGTATTTTTCTGCCTAAAGGGGGGCTTCAGGTGCACAGGCTGTAAACAAGCTCGGCATTGTTACCCGTTCAACATAGGTACGCTTACGACTTGTGGTGACTCCTCCTACTGTATCAATGGAATATGCTCAACGGCCCAACGATCACTGTGTTCTTCTACGACCTCCACTTCGTCTTCGAGTACTTCATCCACTTCTACAACCACTACTACTACTACGGCGAGAAACAATTCCACAGGATAGGTAAAATATTATTTTAACACTTATCATCATCATCATAGCGTTCTTCTTGTTTTCAGAACAGCAGGTACAAAGTTCGTACCAGATAATTTCGTACCTGCTAATAAAAAAAATATGAAATACCAGATGAATTGCGCGTAGCATGCTGCAAACAATTTCAATTACTTTTTAATTATAATGTTCCCGAATAATCATGACATATTATATGCCGCGGTAGCCTAGTGGTATGGGTAAAGGACTGCTGAGACGAGGTCTCGGGTTCGATCCCAGGTATTAACATGGCACACACCAATGACTTTTCGATGCTTTTCGAAGTTATGTGTGTATTTATCGCAGGTTTATAAGTGTCCGGTTAATGGCAATAGACTCGCCACCTATTACATTGGGACCTAAAACATAAACTGGCGAAACGTGGGTGCTAGCACCTCTGCCTACCCCTTCGGGGATATAGGCGTGAGTTTATGTTATGATATGTTATGTTATTATATTCTTGACAAAAATCATAATAGGGCATCACCTATTAATCTAAGCTAACCTAATAGTTCAACAGATATTGTGTGCTTTACAATTCTCAAGATAATTCCTATATTTCAGATACGAGATCAGCACAATCACCATTTTGGTCCTTGGCAAGCAAATATGGCATAATATTCATATGTATAGTCTACTAACCTAGCAAAATTTCTGTTATATTCGACCAAATATACTTTATTAACATACATCTTAGTGTATATTTTATTACCAGCTGTTGTGACCGCGTATAATTCTGATCTCGTTCCCGCAACCCACAGGATAGGTCTCTATTAAAAACCTATTATGAAAAGTAGCCTTTTGCCAAATTTTACCCAGATACGATCAACCGCTCTAGTACTACACCTACGTCTAGTCCTCTAGTCTGCCTCTGAAGATAATCACTAGAAATAAACTATTTAATGTTTAAAAAAACTGACTTCAATAACCAAAAAGGCACTGAAAAATAACTTTATTACAGATTTTATTCTAGAGATAAAAAAATTCTTTCGTTTTTAGAGTTACACACTCAACTCCACTTTCCACTCCACTCTCCACTCCACTCTCCACTCCACTGCACTCTCCACTCCACTCTTCACTCCACTCTCCACTCTACTCTCCACTCCCCACTCCACTACACTCTACTCTCCACTCGATTCTCCACTCTCCACTCCCTCACTGATGTATCTAAGGTTCTAATCTGTAACGTTACATTACAGAATACTACAGAATACTTGCGGTGAGAGAATACCTTTAATTACTATTGAATTCACAAAATGGCGTTAATTCTATTGCTCATCTAAAACCATTTCATTTGAATTTCAAAATTTTGTTTTATGAGCCGCCGGGTTAAATCTATACTATATTAAAAAGGTAGTCTAGTTTAGAGAGTCTTGTAATAACAAAATCGTCACCAATACATACGGCCTTTCAAAATACGTATTCCAAACATAAGACATTTGATGTCATGTTAGCTCATAATCCTATGCCTCGATAATCTCACATTTTCTATTTGATTTTGACGAGTTTCCTGCTGCATCTTCGGGGGTCTAGGTCCAATACTAATGAAATTTATATGGGACCACCAACTTGTAGTTAAACCAAACTCAATGCAAAAATAATTTTTAAAATCAGCTCATCAACGAAGGGGATATCGATGGACATACATTAAAAAAAAAAAGATACATACGAACGTGGAACCTCCTCCTTTTTGAAGCCAGTTAATAAAACAACAAACTTGGTATGTTTTTATTTATTTACAATAACACAATAGATACTAAGTTTAATGAGTATCAATATAAATATTCGCTTTAAAAACATTTTGATTTATATCAGATGTCAAAAGAGAAGAATAAAATTTACTAACTAGAATATATAATTTTTCAAAATTATTATCGTGTTTTCATCTTGTTAAGTTTATTGTCTAAATACCTACCATGTCTAAGGTACAATAGTATTTAAATAAATTTAACTAATGCTAATACAGTGATCCGTTAATTTTACTTAAGCTTAATAATGAAGTCCAAGTAATTTTCGAATAAATTTTATTTGTCAAACACAGCGCAGTAATATCTAGTATAAAGAGAGATACGTGATTAGATCGATATCAGTTTTTCAAATCAACAGGTTTATTGCGGCGTGTTCATGTTTCATTTTTATTTTTCTTGTACCTCTTTTCATTTTTAGTTGCCTGATATAATCATATGCTCAAATGATTTAGAACATTTGCAACATGATGTAATTGGTCTAAATCTTACTTAAATCTATGTTTATATTGTCTGAATTTAAATATTGTCAATATTTCGACATAGTTATTACAATTAGTACACATTCATATTTTGCGATTGACACCTTAAATTAAACTACAATTAACAATAGGTACGATTTGTGTATTAGCTGGCCAAAGTCGTTTTTATAAAAATGGGATCCCTTCGTAATAATTAGGTCTTATATTAACATTAAAACTATAATCGTAATATGTAACATATAGCAAAAAAAAAACATTCTATATCGTATTATTGAAAAATTATTGTCTAAATTCTTTCATGAATCTGTTTTTCCCTACGTCTTGACAATGATTTATAAAGATAAAAGATCATGCTTTAGGTAATTTGCACCCTATTCCAAATGACAATTAGAGGTATCTGGTGCTAATAATAGACTAGCTACAATATTAGCTTATCATAGACTTCACAAAAGACTCGCAAGATAGTGCCATTAGTCGTTGGAATTGAGTAAAGATATAATTGAAAGTAAGCCTGGTAAACTTTTTAGTACTTCAGAGTTCATTCTCACCAGGATAGCCTGAACTATAGAGTGTGGCATCTCCTAGTGAACACTGGCACAGCTACTGGTTCTTACGTCGACTTGGTAGACTGCTGTTGCGGTAACCTTTCCTTAACAGAATGTTATCTACTGCTGGGAGCAATAGGTATCTCTTCGACGTGTGGTATGGAACTTTCAATGACCTAAAATAGTAGAATTTAGGAGTTTCCTTGCTACTGGACTGCCAGCGATTCTTGTTGAATGATTCCATGTGATTATTAGACGATACAATAGGTGGTAAGGGCAGAGAATTGGTGTTTGGAACGTCATTGTTTAGCGGTCGGTGGAGGATCCTGCCGGTCGGGTGCGAGTGAGGAGGTACTGGCGGCGGCGATAAGTCGGCGTCGTTTGAATCGACTGCTGAGTCAGCTTTGGCACTAGAGATATATTGCCTGTCAACAATGAATAGATATTAGAGAACTAAAAGAAGTTACAATACAAATGTGTATATTTTTGGATTAATAGACTTGCAGAATATACGTAGTGCGGTAATTAATAACTCTTAGAGTAATGCAAGACTAAAGCAAGAAATTTGTGAATTATTTGATAACATGTCATTTATAGTCAGCTTCTTATATAAAGTGACAAATAACATATCCAGATATATAGGCACTCCTGAAGTGATCAATGATAATAATACAACCAAAGTCTTCTTATTATGTATATCACCCATCTTGACACGTTGAATGAACTCATATATTTGACGATGTCCATGTTCCGATTTTTTTTTGTGCGCGATGTGTCATTTATATCTACATAATTAGAAGACTTTGGTTGTATTGATATCAGTGATCACTTAAGGAGTTCCCATAAATCTGAATATTAGGTTATCTGTTACTTTCTATAAGAAGCTGACTGTAAACAAATTACATCAATTAGGCAGCTCAAAATATACTTAATCAACACCATATAGACACTTCATCATCCTGATACTTATAACAGAAAAGATATACAGATGAGAAATATTATGTACTTATCATAAATAACATTCATAACTGTTCTGTATGACGCATAACGAGATAAAGTTAAATCCACAATAATACACATCACAAGCGCTAAGTGAATGCTAAACAATATTTCCTATTCAATACATGTACATCCGGAAAACAGGAAGTGTCGGTAGATTTCCATTTCCAACTGTTGGTAACATATTGTTGCCAACAAATATTACATATAATGTAACTACAGCTAAACGAAACGGAAGAATACAAATATGTCTCGTAATGAAATAACAAAGAAGCTATTAATAGACCTTTAAAATGAATTACAATACCTACTCACCTAATTCCGAAATTCTCGTCAGCGGAATGCTTCCTGTAAATTATACATTCAGTTTTAAAAAAAATCCTATACATGAAACAACGTAGTCCAACAACTAGTTTTATCTAACACATAATTTGAACCTCATGCCTAGGTAGTAGCCGTCTAGTCAACTCTAAACACAGACATGCGACGTAACTTTTCAGATTTTTTCAACGTCACAATCAAAGCATTTTCACTACCCGTCAGACTCCATAACCCTTAATTATTTACTAAAAAACAAATACATGCGACACGTTTATCACTTTTAATATTCCCTCGATGCTCTTACCCTGTAGCTCTAGACATTTTATTAATTAAGTGTGACTATGCATAGATTATTAATGTATCTAATATGCATCTAAACATCTGGCCTAGAACATTCAAACACTAATAGCTGTCTACACATATACTGATGTTATGTATTTAACCTGTATAGCTCTTGTCTAGGCCATAGAAGCCTAGCTCTTCCTGATCTACTATAACGTCCACCTGAGAACCTAAATGAAGGTAATAGACCTAACCGAGCTAACGAACCAATATGACGTTTTGCGAAACTTATGCCATCTGCGTCATCTGTAAAAAATAAATAGAAAGCGATTACGGGCACAAACCCTTTTATTACCCCTTCAATAGACATAGTAATCTTAACAGTTAGCATATCGTATATTATTATTCAAATAAATTCCCCTTAACAATGGATATGTTCAGTTCACTCTTGTCTATGATGCTCTTATTAGTTGATTCCAAGTGCGAGTGAAAATCGTTTCATGAACTCGTGGCTACGTTGGAAGGAATTTCTTTATTTTAAGTTAATTAGAAGTCATGCAAATTTTAGGCAGATCGGGTGAATAAAAAATAAAACTTATGTATCTCTACTCACCTACGGACCGTTTATCTCCTTCAATTTCATTCTGATCTACACCTTCGTCGGCTTCAGAGTCAGGGTAAGTTATTACGTATCTTTTAGTACGTGAGTTCTGTTCAATATAATTTGGCCTGTAGAGCCCGTGATTTGGTAGGCCAGCTAGGGTTCTTTTCAAATATGTGTTATCGTTCAAATCTTTAGAAATGTAATTGTCATAGTATGGTTCAAATGCACTACGTTTGTACATTTGCGTCATAGCGGGGAACATATCCGGATTGACCGACTGCTGGTAATCGTATATTTCATTTATGTCAAGAGGATGGTCCATTTCGGACAGTGGTGGCACAGAATTCTGATAGAAGGGATAATAATATTCATCTTCATTAGTCTCATCTTTCTTATGAATAAGTAATCCGTTACGTGCTAAAGCAGCAATGTTCCTTTTGTCGTTTGATGGGTTGTACTGCCCCCTGCCTACGCGGTATCCATCTCTAGCCAAAGCTTGGATATTTCTCTTCATGGAGGCATAGCTCCGAAGTCGAGCAATTGAGGCAACATTTCTTTTCTCTTGAGATTCGTCTTGATTAGGATCTTGTTTTTCAGCTTCCACATAAGGGGATCTATATGTTGGTAATAACCCATTTTTAGCAAGTGTAGAAATACCTCGCTTGTAACTTAATTTAGATGCAGCACTTCTCAGGTAGCCGTCCCTGGCTAACGCTGCAACATTTCTTCTTGGAAATGAAGGCCATTGGCTAACCGAATCAGTTGGGAAGCTTGCCACCTAAATGAAACAGTCAGGTTTTGAAGTAAAATAGCAATGTAAATAATAAAAATTAATCACGATTAGCAGGGGGATAAAAAAGCAACAATTGATAACAGTTACATTTTATTAAATTACCTGCTCAATATAGGTAGATAATGCTGCTACTAAAGCAGCAACTAGCAGAAGGCACCTACGATGCCTCCCGATGTTTATCGATGCGTTGCTCATCTAACAAAGAATAGAAATTTTAAAGTACAGAACCTCACTTTAAAAGACGGATGTATTAATTAGTAAATTCTCGATATTAAATTTACGACTAACATTTATAACCATTATACGATGTAGAAGGACGACGTCAACAGCAAAATAATTAATGTCTATTTTTGTCTAATATTATGGGTATTATTGAGCGATTCAAAAAAGAATAGGAATGTCGACGTGTCCACTTTCAAAGAAGAAAAAATAGCGTACGCAAAAAGAAGCGGCACTAATTATTTACAAGTACATAACAATTATTTCAGACGGTCACCAAAATGTGACATGCCTATAATTTATTTGAATTCAGGATTATCTAGAAAGTGCTAGTAAGTTGGCTCTAAACTGTTAAAATCAGAATGCTATTTTCCTACTTGCAATCATTGATGTTCTTCTTCAGACCCTTTTGAAACTACATCAGATCTTAAATTTTTTCGGTGTGTCAGAGCTAGTAGGAATTTACCCTATATCGAAAGTACTTGAAACTAATCACCAACCATTGTGTGGTTTCTTTAGTCATTGCTCAGTCTTTCGAGCAAGTGTATTGACTTTATTATCTCTAACATAAACAACAAGTAGTAGAGTTGAGTTAATGGCCTGTCGCTTGAAAATATATAAAGTTGGCAGATTCAATTACGGGGGCTTGAGTTGTTGTGACGCACCTGAGCTATAACATCTTTTTAGCTTTTAAATTGCATTTTTCTTCTAAAACCTCTGCTGTGGACTTCATTTATAAGAACATATTATAAATATGACACAATCACGTAGTGATGTAATTTAAGTTTCTATTGAAAACGTACTAAGTTTCCCCTTTAGCGATTAGCAGGTGTGAGTATAATATTTATGTATGTACCCTGTTATGCTAGGGTGTCCGTTATTTATATAAAACAGTTACACCCTAATGTACATACATATGTCTCCCAAAAGATTGGGTAATTTCTTCAAATAACTGTACATATCCGTGAAAAAGAATAAAAAAATAAAACTTAAAAACTCATTGCTAACGATAACTATAAAAAAAACAGCTTCTTGACTTCTTTATTTAAACATAATCAGAAAACAGAATAAATCGATATAAATCGTAAACAATGGCTCCGTCACCGAACTCTCTTCTTCTCATAAGTAACCGGAGAAGAAAAGTATGAAAATGAAAACTGATTTTTTTTTAAAACTTCTACCTCATAGTATCAGCTTAGTACCCTCAGCAACTTGAACGAGACACTCATGCTGTACATCATTAAGAAGTTATTTTTTCTGCCTTCGTAGTCCAAGTCTAGACAATTCCAGTACGTCCTTGACCATAGTAATGGACCGTGTCACAGTGTGTTCATAAATTTAAAAATACCGCGAACATTTGCATTGTGGATCTTTGGAGTCTTAGGTCCAAAACTAATAAAATTGCTATGAGACTATCTCGAAGCTCAATTATAGAGAAAACAAAATATTTTTTTTAAATCGGTGCATAAACGACGAATATAGAACTGAATAAACTGCGTCTGCGAACCCATTAAACGCGTACAGGCGTGATGTTATTTCATGAAATTGCATAAGCCATGCCTTGGTATACGATAGCAGCAATCGCGGATGATTTGCTGGCATTTATTGAGGATTTCCAATATCTGTCTCCGAAACTTATCATTAGATTTTTACGAAATGTATATAACCATTTCGGACTGTCTGGCTAACAAAATAAGAATTTTGCAGATCCATCTATATATGACAAAGTTATACCCGAACATGCATTAAAAAAAAGCACCGAATTGTTCAAGTTCTCAAGTGTCGGTAAAAAATTGGTTTTTACATACATACGTAAAAATATCGGTCAAGTCGTAAAAATAAACAAGACGATGATAAAAGAAAAGCCATTTATTTTTATAGTTGTTTACGTTTCCTTCTAGTAATTGATTAATTAATAGAATGCTGTTTTTACAATAAATGTTTGTGACCAAATTAAATGTGTGTGCTCATATTGTGAAATCAGTAGACAATTCGTATAATGCGACAAAATATGTATAGCGTTATAAAGTTTACTTAGATCGTCAACTACCCGTCTATAAACAACCTGAAGGAGGTCTTGATTGAATTTAAAATAAGTCTTTAAAGGAATAATTAGCTGAAGAGAATACTTGACGTCTCAAAAGTATTTGTTTATCAAGTAAATTGTGTAAAGCAATTTTTTTTTCTCCTGCTAGTAAAGTAATTGATCCCATTGAAAAATTTTCATCATCATTATTTACAGCGATTTATTTTGTTTTGTTTTATTAGTTCAGTTTAACCTCGACGTTTCAGTTGCGTTTCAGCAGTCATGGTCACGGGGAGAAACATTCAATTAATTTAATAACCTGGATATAATAATCCTGGATAGTTTATTATATCCAGGTGTTTTGTCTATACGTTTTCCTATTTTTATAAATACAAATTTAGTTTTAATGTTACATATTTATGTATTTGAACCGCGTTTTAGTTATTTAAGCGTGGCAAAAAGTTGTATTTTGCCATGTATTTTATTTCACCTTTATTGCGTTGTGTATGATATAATATATTTGGATTACTGTCTAGACTTAATAAGTAGGTAACTCATTCCAAATGTTTACTATCATGCATTGGCAAAAAGTAAAATGACTGCTACCCTCCAGCCAGGTCTGCGTTTCTGTATTAAGATATATATTATGGGAGAGGCATCTGACAAATTTTCAGACTACCTCAAACAGCTACTCAAACATGCCTACCAGCCCTCGGACCATTAACATTGGCTCATCGGAATGATAAGTCGAAATTATTGATAACGTGGTGTTTTAATGTGGTTACAAATTTTATATCTAACTAAACTAAATAAAACTAAAAGAAAATAAATAAATAAAAGAAACTTAAACCTAAAATGCATCGTGGAATTCCTCCGCATCGCATGCCTCCTGTGGTAACGTGCCCAAAAGACTGGCAGCATTGCCTCGTTGTATGGCAATACTTATTCTCTGTGCTACAGAAGTCAGCCTTCTGCTCACGAGAAGCGTCGATCATACGTGTTGCAATCTCCCTGAAGAGACTGCGAGCACTCGGACCCCATGCCCCCAAAGGTTTCGACTCCAAACGGCACAAATTCATAATCTCCAATTAAATTTGAGTATTTGCGCCGTTTGAGAGTCTCCGCAGAAGCAGCAGCAGCACTGGCACAGCCAGCCGTGCTGGCTATATGGGTAGGAGCAATGGTGTCGACGCATGTTGCGTCCCAAACCAGAGTCGTTACCCATTTTCCATGGCATTAATGACATCCCGTCCGGTCTCTTGCCATCGTCGCGCGCCAAACCATTTGGTTCAAGTATAGCTGGCACACCGGCAGTGACGTGCTCTTGACGTCGGATTATGTCATTGAGGCTGGCGTGTCGTGGTATTCGCCCAGTGCTCCTGCAGCACGATAAGCTATGGTGTCCGAACCTGTCGACGGCTTCTCCACAGCGACATCGATGCGGTGAAACACACGGGGCACATAAACGAAGGCATGTTGCAATACGGAAGGTAGTGTCATCTAACACAGTTCCTACGTTAGATGACGGAAGAGCTTGTAACCAAAGACCCGACTCCCACACTCCCACCGCCAGCAAACGGGCACGCTCTGCAGCATTAGAACATGTATTTATTAAATGTTGTCTTACTAAGCTGCAAAGCGGCCCGTCCCACTGTCGTTGAGAGAAAAGGTTTTTTGGAAAATCGGAGTTCGGACATGCAATTTTCCAAGCATTTACTGCATCAATATTACACAATACTTCAGAGTTAACCAGTGTAGGTGCAAGGATTTTCCTGGTTAATTCTTCCGTACTGTGGACCGAGGACAGGAACGCTGATAAGCTTATATCCGAAATTTTGCGAACACCGAGCCCACGCAAGCGAATCGGTAGAGACGCTTCTAGTGAAGCTCTGTCATTCAAGGCCATATCTAAGATTTTTGTGAGAGTGCTTTGTATAATTTTGTCAAATTTTTCTAAAAGTGTTAAATGTTTGAAAAAATGGGAAGATCTGAGGGCATGGGTGAATTTTGGAACAAAAAGGCAATACCGAAGGATAGTAAAAGCAAAATGAATATTAATTTTCATTAGGCGATCTGAAATATCACAAAAAATTTGATTAAATACTGACTGTTGTCCGCGGCGAAGCCCGTGAAGTCCTAATCCAATATAAATATCGGAATAAAAAGTCTACATTACTCAGGGATAATGGAGGTTTCCAATGGCGAAAAAATTTTTAAAATTGGTTCAATAGTTGCAGAGTTTATCGATTACGAACAAACAATTTTTTCCTCTTTATTAAATAGTATAGAAAGACACGAGATATTGTATTTCTTACAAATTCCATTGAAATGATACAAAGTTAAACACGTTATTTCTATTTAAGTGTTACTTAAAATCGAAACGAAGTACTCACTAAAAGCAATATCTTTGTGGATAGAATGGTTTACACAGAAAGAAATGAAACAACTTGAAACGTCTGTAAGTACTGGTATACGAGTATATATATACGAAATTCCCTTTGAGATAAATTTGCGGTTCACTCTATAGCTATAGACCGAGTATTTTTATTTATATATCGACAGTGGAAAGGTGAAATCGCTTAACCACTAGTTATATATATCACGAGAATCGGCTTTTTTCTGCATCCATCTGTCTAGGTTTCGTGTAAATCAGAACAATTCTTTGGCGCTTTATGGGACCAATTTTTTCTTTTATTTTTTTACATTTGATATCGCTGAACCGACGCTAATTCCCCGGTTTTTTCAATGAAGGTCGTTTTAGTGTTTTCGAATTTGAAGTTAAATTCACTATTATTTATTGTCAATAAAATAACTCATTAGCTATTTCTATGCTTCTTTTAACAACAATAAACGATTTTAAATTATTTTAAAATGAAGTTTTAAGGAATATTGGTATATTTTCCTAAATAGCATAGGGAAAAAACTGGCGTATAACAAAAAGTGCACACCGCTTATTATTAATTTGTTTTCAAATTAATAATAAGCAGTATTAGCGTATTGCGTTTTCGTCATTTTAGCTATGAAAGCGAAATCTGAGAACAAATAAACACGTCATTAAAAACATTCAGTGAAAATAATTATTCGTTAGCACAACGAGAAATATGCCTTTTTTGCATGTTCAGTTTGATAATCATTTAAGAATTTACTTAATGTTAGCATTAACGCCTATTACTCAGTATCCTTCTTGTGTTATTGCAATGTATGCATCGTTTAGTGATTTTAAAGTTATAGAAATGGCGGTTAAGAAATTTCACCTTTTCACTCACGATATATTGTATTATTTCCATGTTTAACATGTTTTACCACTACCTTTTCTATCTTGGAACACATATCTTCCGGATTTTAAATACAATGAAATTGACTTGAATTTCACGCATATAATTTATCCTGAAATAATAACCAAAATGATACAAAGTTGTGTCAGTTGTACCATCAATAGACAATCAATGGTACAACCGACATAAAGGAAATTTAATGGGACAATTGAAACAAGCAATAACCTCCGATCTATGACTGCCTTTTTAGTTTATCTTAGTGATGAGTGACTTTCTATTAGATCTATTGATGTACCTATAGTGGTAGTTTAGAATCCTAAAGCGGTTATTATTGAGTAGATTTATGGAATATTATAAAATATGTATGTCTCTGAAGAAATATAAAATTATTGCTAAGTATAAAGAATAAATTTGTATGAAGGTAACTGCAAGCCAGGCCCACCTGCTGATAGACGGATGAGGCGGATGAGCGGAAGTTTTCCTCTCTAGATTTAAAGGGTTAGACGGCACTTGCTCTCTACACGGTAAGTATCGTACTTACCGTGTAGAGAGCAAGTGCCGTCCCCTACCTATGTGTAATTTTATTTCGGGTTGATTGAAAGTATATTTTTATTATTAGTTAGTAGTTGCGCTGTAATGCACACCAACTTTTTCAGTAACTATGGTTTCGGTTGGTGACACCATTGCCGTGAATAGTATTTTGTTCTGTTTCTACGTTATTATAGAGATTTCCTTACAGTAAATGCCAAAAACACGTTACCGGGAATCGAACCCGGGTCTTCAGCCACACTCGATACCGCCCTACCGCCGAGGTATATATAAAATACAACTAAGTACCTACACATCTAAATACAGGGTTTCTAGATACCTAGATTCCTTTCATGAAATCTTCACAATTACAGGACTAATGTTCATGTTATTTATTTCTTCTACTCTAAAATATTCCTTTTTGTTGTTTTACCCCTAGTTGGTTCATGATTAAATTAATAGCTAATAAAATATAAATAGACAACTTTTATAATAAGTATATGTATAAAACCAACCTTTAATTCAATAAATTATATAACCATTTATTTTATAACGTAATTAATTAAATTGAAAACTAATGTAATACAATGGATAACTTCTAAAATACTCCAAATTTCAATTTAATAATGGTTTTGCTAAAAGAGTTGAATTTCAGCAACAGGCTAACAGCCGTATTTTTCACGAAACACTCGAAATAAAACTTGTTGCATCGAAGCTTATTTTAAGGTATCCAACTCATTTACCAAGGACCTTTATAAAAATCCATAACAAAATATACAAAAATCGTTCCTATTTACAAAATTTCGAATACTTACGATGGTTGGCTTCACTCCCAGCCACAGTTCACTTTATAAACTTTGAAGCAACTTGAAATCTAACACTTCCCTTGCTACGGCTCGTCTACAGGGTGATCTTAGCGGGAATGGAAGTTGGAGGGCAGCAACAGGCATTTTATATAAACCGAAACTTCAATTGCGCATGCGTGCCAATTACTAGGGACTAGATTACACTTGCACTAATATTGTATGCATTTTTGAAGGTCAAGGACTTATTTTGCAGTAAACGCAGATTAACATGGAGTTTTGTGGTGCAGCTTGATACGTTTCTGGGTAGAAATATTTAAATGGTAAATGGAAAAGCTATCGTCATATCGATACTGTAAATTATGTTTAACTTTCAATTTTTCAAGTCTTATTGATATTGATATCTATAATAATACTGTCATAGAACTTTACTGCACGTTATTCCCTTATTATTGGATACCTACGCAATATGTAGTGAATTTGTAAGTGACATTTTATCTCCATCAAACGGCAAACGGTAATTGGAGTTTTAAAAGATAAAATATTAAGATGATAACTATGATAAAGCATTTTTCCCGGTTGCATCCGAGGCTTTCACCTTGAAGGGCAGGGTCTGCTTACCACTTCCCCTAATTTTGATTCAGTTTATTGGCTATAATGGAAGCAACTACCATCTGACCCTCAACCACGAAAGGAAAGTCAGCGTCAGAGTCTCGGCCGCCAATCAGCAGGTGTACCGGTTTGCAGGTGAGGTTGACTTGCGCCCCAAAGATCTTGGTGAGGCCCCATATACCCTTACCCCTACACCGTTTAATAAAATATTCAATTAATTATAGGTATAACATTAATTTAGAAAAATGCATTTTGGTTTGCAACTTTTTTAACCGACGAAAAAACGGAGGAGGTTCTCAAGTCGATGCGTATTTTTTTTTTATGTAAGACCACGCATAACTTTTTACAGAGTAGTCCGTTTTTGATAATTCTTCTTTATTGGAAAGGGTATACACCGAAGTCGGTCCCATATAAATTTGAAAATAAAAATCCAAACTTAAGGGTAGGAAAACAGGGGATGATTGATTATACACTCACTGATTGTAAGGTACGCACATTGGTGTTCTCAATCTTCTTTTATGGCGCTGAATCCTGGACCATGAGGAAAACGGAGAGAGCACGGATTGATGCTTTTGAGATGTGGTGTTGGAGACGGATGCTACGCATTCCTTGGACCGCATACCGAACCAATGTGTCTATACTCAAGGAACTCGGCATAACAACAAGGCTGTCCACTATCTGTTTCCAACGGATACTACGATATTTCGGCCACATGGCTCGTGCAAACCCTGATAGCTTGGAAAAGCTGATGGTAGTTGGACAGGTTGACGGGAAAAGACCACGCGGTCGCTCACCTACTCGTTGGTCGGACGCAGTCAAGAAACTTACTGGCCTGCCAATACCAGAAGCTATCAAGACCGCCGCGGATAGAACCAGATGGAGAAATTTAGTGCATCGGGTTGTCGAAGAGACTGCTACTACTGGACACGACCTTCAGCAATGAAGATAGCGACTAAGAAGAAAGATTGTAAGGTAAGACCACGCAGTATGACCTCTCGCTCGGCAGCATCAATGCGGCAATGGTGCGGAGCGCGAGCGCGTGGCCCGCCGCCACCTCCATCTGCGAGCATGTAATGCTCGCGAAGGAGATGGCGGAGCGCACCCGGGAGAGATTTAGAACTCTCCCGGCCCGCCGAGCCCGCAACATGCTCGCTGCGCGTCGCAGGTGACTCAGGCGCCGGAGGTCGCTTAACGACCTCCGTTCTCCATTTAAGATAAATCCAGGTTGTCTTCCAATTGGAAGATACCCGGTAATAAAGAAAGGAGATGGAACCGATTCCATAGAATCTCCGGCCATAATTATAATGAGATGAAAATGGTGTGAATTGATAGAGTTAGACTTATTAGTTCCTTTGTTTTGTTAGTTTTGACGATCTGAGAGCTGAGTTTTAGTAAAAGCACGCAGGCGACTCAGACGCCGGAGGTCGCTTAACGACCTCCGTCCTCCATGGGCGCAGGCCTGGGTGTGGCTGGTGAGGCCCCTTGTCACCCCAGCAGAAGCAGGCCGGGAGGGTGGGGCGACTAGCACCCCTACCCCAAACCGGGGCAAGACGGGGACACCGTGGTTCCCAAACCCGAGGGGGCCATCTCGAAACCGGAGATGGCCCAGGGTCAGTCGGGGTGCGAGGGATATGCTCTATGGGCAACCTTACACCCCGGCGTCTATAGACCCGAGTCGGCGTGCAGTTTTAGTCGGTTCAAGCCCGACATAACCACCCCCTCTGGCTGGCGGGGGGGTATCCGAAAGGATATCTGCACGAAACGAAATAAAAAAAAAAAAGTATGACCACGCATAACTTTTTACAGAGTAGTCCGATTTTGATCATTCTTTTTTTATTGGGAAGTGTATACCCCGAAGTTGGTCCCATATAAATTTGAAAATAAAAATCCAACCCTAAGGGTAGGAAATCTTAGGATGATTGATTGTTCACTCACTGATTGTAAGGTACTACTCTGCAAATAAAACGTTTCTTAATGTCTGATAATAAGTCATCAATTTGTGTAGGTATTGCAGCTACAGACATTTTATTCCAATAGGCCTGAGGTGGAGTATTGTGTTTTTTTAATGTTGTTTGAGCATCGTGAACAAGTAATTACCTTACCGAAAGCTACCAATTCATTGGGCAAATTAGAGCCTAAATTTGCAGTTTGCAATTTCATACGCAGCTGAGGATACAAACTTTTTTGGCATATTGAACTGGGGATATCAGCATAAACATTAATGGCTTTCTTAAAATTTTCTGGGTTACACTGATTTCTTCGCTCGCAAGCCGCTTGTCGCATGGCGCTCAACGATTAGTTCTCTCCTCGCGTTGATCTAAACCTTCCTGTGAACGTGTTAATCTAGTTCTCTTTTTATTTGCTTCCAACCTTTTCTTATTCTCGTTATTAGATTCTTCTAAATTTATTTTTTTCATTCGAGCAGTATTTTTTGTAGGCCTACCCATGTTGGTATATATAAAGACGGTTTTTTTAAATATTTATATTATACAACAAATAATGGTTAAAGAAGTATTATATAAAAGTTAATAGCTTAAGTAAGGTAGGTAGATATTTTAAAAGTAATCGAAAATTAAGCATGTAGTAAATAGAAGATTATAGGCACAAAAAAATATGAAATAAAAACTTTTTGACCAAAAATTAAACTTAATTTTAAGTTAGGTAATTAACCTACTCAACTATTTACAAAAATATATACTTAGATATAGTTTCATTACTTTAAGACGTTAGTTATTAAGGTTAAATAAAAAATGATTATTATTTTTCGCTTTTCAGTTTTTTCGGCGATTTAATTTTTTGTTAAAAAGTTTTTATATTACATCATACTTAGAGTATTTAGTTATCTTTTATTGGTACTGTGCGGGATGCTGATAAATCAAAAATTTCGTGATCGATAACGTATGATGGGGAAGTTCATTGATGCCAATTGATTTTCTTAATTTACATTTTCAAGGTAGAAGGAGGTTTTTGCCTCAAATTGATCATTACATTTTTTTATCTTTTTTATTTGATGTGTGTGTACGAAATACATTACTTGCTTCGAATTTTAATCGTTTGGTTATAATTATCATTTTCATATTAAATGGATACTTCTTCGAGTTTCATTGCGTGCCTCTTTTCTCAATCTCTCTTACCTATTACATTAAAAGTACACCAACACTATAAAATGTTTATTTAATTTCCTCCAATCAAATTTTCTATTTCTCTCAATGAACCTGGCTGCCAGGGTAATACTCCCTATTGGATTCTATTTTTAAACTTAGTGAACGAAAAAATAGTAGATTGTTAGACAAGGGTTGAAAGTCACCCATTTCACCTGAGATATTTCTGACGATTTAGTTTTTCCTGGAACAGGAGAGATGAAAATGTCTTTTTGATCTTTTTTTTTTTTTTTTTTTTTTTCGTGCGGAAATCCCCTCGGATCCCCTCCCGCCGGCCAGCGGGGGCGGTTATGTCGGGCTTGAACCGACTAAAACCGCACGCCGTCTCGGGTCTGCAGAAGGTTGCCCATAGAGCATATCCCTCGCACCCCGACTGACCCTGGGCCATCTCCGGCTAGGGGGAGGGGCGCTAGTCGCCCCACCGTCCCGGCCTGCTTCTGCTGGGGTGACAGGTGGCCTCACCCGCCACCCCCAGGCCTGCGCTCATGGAGGACGGAGGTCGTTAAGCGACCTCCGGCGCCTGAGTTGACTGCGACGCGCGGCGAGCAAGTTGCGGGCTCGGCGGACCGGGAGAGTTCTAAGTCTCTCCCGGGCGCGCTCCGCCACCTCCTTCGCGAGCATTACATGCTCGCAGAAGGAGGCGGGGGCGGGCCATGCGCTCGCGCTCCGCACCATTGCCGCAATCATGCTGCCGAGCGAGAGGACTCCCACCCCGATGGCTGCCACGAGGTCACGCCTCGGCGCCTCCCACGCCGGGCAGTCCGCCAGCGTGTGCAGCCCTGAGTCCTCGCTCGCGTCGCAGTGATGACACTCAGGCGTTGGCTCCTTCCTGATCCGATGCAGGTGGTCCCCGAAGCACCCCTTCCCTGAGATCACCTGCGTCAGTCGGTAGGAGAGGCTTCCGTGTCGCCTCTCCAGCAATCCTCCATGATGGGCCTTACCGCCGCTATTGCGGCGTGCCCTGCGCTTGGTTGCCCAAGTCGTTCCTTCCACTCCACCACGATGGCCTGGCGGAGCTGGGACTGCACGGCCTCGATTTCTCGAGGCTCGGGGTTCCATCCCTGCTCCCGCGCCTCCTTTCGCCACTGGTACAGTTGCGAAAGGGCTCTCGCTTCCAGGTCCCATGGCGGAGTTCCGGCAAGGAGACTCGCCGCCTTGAAGGAGATCGTGCGGTACCCTCGGATGACCCTGATGGCCAGAACTCGCTGCGGAGCGCGCAGCATCCGCACAGTTCTGGTCCTCAGGGCCTCCGCCCATATTGGGCACCCATACAGGGCCATGGACCGCACGATCCCCGAGTAAAGTCTCCTGCAGGAGTCATCGGGCCCCCAAATGTTGGGCAACAGCCGAGCCAGAGCAAGAGCTGTGCCCTTCAATTTGGGGGCCAGACTTCGGATGTGCTCTCCGAAGTCCCATCGGCCGTCGAGCACGAGCCCCAAATATTTCATTTGGGGCTTGATGCCGATGCGATTTCCTCCCACGATGAGACTGGATCCCTCGGGTGGCTTGCTCCGAGGCCCATGGAAGAACAGGGCCTCGGTTTTATGCAGGGCCACCTCGAGACCCAGCCGCCGGATCCGCCTAACGACTTGGGCAACCGCGGTCGTGGCCTTTCGGGTCGCTTCGCGGTATGTCGCCCCGCACGCCGTCACGAGCGTGTCGTCCGCGTAGCACGTGACGGCGGCACCGCCTACGAGCTCACCGCGAAGCACCCAGTCGTATCCGATGTTCCACAGGAGCGGCCCCAGGACCGATCCCTGTGGTACACCGCACGACATTTCACGCCGACCGAGACCGGTCACGGTTGGGTAGATGACGGCTCTCTCCGTCAAATACGCCCCGACTATGCGGCGGAGGTAGAGAGGCACTTCGTGATACACGAGCGCCTCCCTAATGCAACTCCAGGACAAGGTGTTGAACGCGTTGGCGATGTCCAGGGACACCGCCAACATCACCTCACCCCGGGCTACTGCATCCTCCGCCAGAGCCCTCACGCGCATGATGGCATCCACGGTGGAGTGCCTCTGGCGGAAGCCATATTGGCCATCCGCCAGGTCCGGCCCCACTCTTGAGAGGTGCTCGACGAGGCGCTTCGCAATTACTCTTTCAAAGAGCTTGCACACCTCGTCGAGCAACACTATGGGCCGGTAGGCGGACGGCGAGTCCGCCGGGCGCCCCTCCTTTCGGATGAGGACCAGTTTCCCCGTCTTCCACAATTTCGGAAACTGGCCCCGCTCCAAACATGCGCTGAGAAGCCCTCTCAGTCGGGGCTCGAGAGCGTCGTCGACTAGAGCTAGGACCCACGCTCGGCCTGGAATGCCGTCGGGTCCCGGGGCGGTGTGTTTGGCTCTTAGCCTTCTCACCGCCAGCTCTAGTTCTACCCAAGTGACCTCGGGCACGTCGTCGTCTTCCACGTCGGGCGCCATGCGCAACCGAGGCGGAGTCATCTGCGGTGGAACATGTTCCACCGCCCGCGCTGGGAACAGGGAGCCAACAACTCCTCCGAGCAGATCCGGCTGGAGACACCGGGTTAACGGCGGGGCCTTGGGGCGCAGCTTGCCCCTCACCATCCGGTAGGGCCGCCCCCAAGGGTCCCGCTCCAGCGTCTCCAGCAGCTCGCGGAAGGCGTCCCGTTTGGAACGCCTTATCTCCGCTCGGAGGGCTCGTCTGGCCTCCCTGTATCCCTCGTACAACTCCGCCTCTCGGGCCTCCGCATCTGCGGGGCGGCGACGCCTCCTACGGAATCGGGCCCACCGGCGGTGCGTGATCACGCAGCCCCGTCTGAGCTGCGCGATCTCCGACGACCACCAGTAGACCTGACCCCTCGGATTATAGGGCGGAGCCCTAGGCATCGCCGCGTCACAGACACGGGTCATGGCCTCCCGGAACCACTCCGCCTCATCGTCTATGCAGACAGGCCTGTCCGGCGCAGGGGCCCAGGCCTGTACGAAGGCGGCTTCCAGGAGGAGCTCCCGATCAAGTCGCTTAAGCGCCCAACGTGGCTCGGGTGGAGCCGGTGCAGCCGGCGCGTCGCTCGCAGGGGGGGACACGTCAAACCGAATGTATCGGTGATCCGAACTTGTGTCCTCCCCCAAAACGACGCGCCAGCCCTGAACACGTCGCGCCAACGAGGGGCTCGCGAACGATAGGTCCACGATGGAGCTACCCCTCGAGGTCACGAACGTGTCCACGGCTCCCCGATTTAGGAGGACTAGGCCGAGTCGTGCGGCCCAGTCCACCAGTGCCCTGCCTCTATGCCCCGTCGCGCCCCTTTCGTGTCGGGAACCCCAGGCATACGACCAGGCGTTGAAGTCCCCGAGCACAAGGACCGGACGGGGCTGGCAGGCATTGACGACGACGGCCAGCTGACGGAGCCACTGCTCATATGCAGCTTGGTCTCGGTTCGGCGTGATATAAGCGGCCACGACTGCTATGTCGCCAACCGCTGCCGCCACGCAGCCGGGTCCCCTTGCAACGACGGCAAGAGGGGGGCTGCCGGCGGCAGGGTTGTGCACCAGTGCCGCCGACCCATCCAGCGCGGTTTCCCAGGTAGGCCCGAGGAACCGGTGGGTGTATGGGTCGGCGACAGCGGCGACATTTATGGCCCACTGTGCCATGCTCTGGCGCAGAAGGTCCTGAGCATGGGCACCGTGGCCAACGTTCACCTGCAGGATGCGGAGTTGAGGATCCATTATGGAACCCCCATCTCCGCATCCCGCTGCGAACTAGGGGCGGAAGGCCGGCCTCCCGGCTTCGGCTCCCCTCCGGCGCAGGCCTTGCTGCCAACCCTATGGTCAGCCGGCTTGCCCCCCGCTGCACATCTGAAGCAGTGCAACGGGGCGCTACACGTGCCGGCCTTATGACCGGGCTGGCCACAGCGGAAGCAACGGTCACCCGCCGTTACCTCCGCTGTGCAGTGCACCCCCACATGGCCCACCGACAGGCACCTGAAGCACCTGGCCGGTCGGGCCTGCAGGAGCCGTGCCTGCGCCCTCAGGAAGCCTCCTACCAGGAGGCTCCGCCCGTCAGCGACCTTTTGGGCCGCCGCGATAGGGCAGCCGACAACTGCCCCCTGTCCACCGCGGCCGAAGCGTATAGCTCCGGCCTTAATTGTGTCCGGGGAGCAGTCCCCGGCCTCCGCCACGGCGAGCCTGAGCTCTTCTGCCGTGACGGAGTCATCCAGGCCCGTAATGCGCACTTCTGCGCATTTAATGGGCCTGGACACCCGGACGTCGGCTGCGTCCAGCGACTCCCTCAGCCGAGCCGCTAGGGCGTCGGCCTTGGGGCCACTGGCGGCGCCAGGGACCTCGAGAAGCCGGGCTCCCGTCCGTGTGCTCTTGCACCGGACACCCGGGATCTCGAGGGCCTTCAGATCGACGTTGGCCTTAACTTTGGCCAACACCTCGGCATACCCCATGCCCCTACCCGCTGCCTCCGCCGTCAGGGTGACGACGACGGCCGTGGTACGAGGGGCACGGAGCTTCCCCGGCGCTGTCTTCGCGGCGGCCGCGGCCTTCCTGGCCTTCTTGGTGGCCTTCTTGGCGGCCTTCTTGGCGGCCTTCCGCCTCTTCTTGTTGGCTCCAGCCACCTCCCAGCCCCCTTCCAATGGGGTGGAGATAGCCGGAACCACGGCTGGGGCTGGGGCTGGGGCCAGGGCTGGGGACGTCTTCCCCTTGCCCTTCCCCTTGCCTTTGCCCTTCCCCTTACCCTGAGCGGGAGGGGGCTGAGGAGCCGGCTCCGGCAGGGTCACAACCGCACCCGCAGCCGGGCGGGTGGGGCCCCTCTTGGCTACAGCCGAGTAGACGGCCGCTGGTGGCGCCAGAGGCGGACGGCGGATGGAGTCCATTAGGGCCTCCATCCGACACATCATCCTCTCCTCCAGCGCCTCCATGTAGGGGAGCCAGGACTCCGCCAGCGGTGCCCTCGGCTGCGCCGGCCGCACCGACTGTGCCGGCTGTTGCACCGGCCGCTCCGGCCGCGCCGACAGCGCAGGCTGCGCTGACCGACTCGCGGACGAGCGAGTCGCGCGCGCCGGCTCCGCCGGTTGCGCCCGCTGCGCCGTTTGAGCCGAGCTCGCCATCCCCCTCTTGAGCTCTTCGACGGCTGCAGCTAGTCGAGCCGTCTCCCGACGGGACTCGGCCAGCTGCGCCGCCAGGCCCTCATTCTCGGAGGCGATGTCGAGCACAATGCTCAACATCGCCTCTTGCTCAGGGTTTGGGGACCCCTGGAAGGACGCGGTCACCTTCTGGAGTCTCTCCAGGAGTGACCGCGTCTTCCCGCACGGCTCCGACAACGACACCGCCGAGGTGGAAGGCTTCGGCGGTGAGTTTCCCACGGCCCTTCCAAGAGCCGATGGAGCTCGGGTGGATTGTCCAGCCCTCATGCCACCCCGCGCCCCTCGGCGGCCAGCAGCCACCTTGGATGCCGACTTTGAGGCTTCGTCGCTACTGGAGGAGGAGGTCGTCCCGGTGAGGGTAAAATCCTGGTCCGAAACGTCCTCCCCCGCCCGAGCCTTTGCGCGCCTCCTGCGCTTGCGGGTCCGCTGCACGCCCAGACCCGCCGGGCTGCTCGCCCTGCTTCGCTCGTTGGCGGTATCGAAACTCTCCGATACCGCCGAGGTATTTGGCGTCACCTCCACGCTTGCCTGCTGCGCGACCTCTGCGCAGACTCCGTCATTTTCCTTGTCCGTATTAATGCCTGTGTTGTTGTTTTTTATTGGTTTCCGGTCCGTTTTATTATTCATGATATTTATGTTGTCCATAGCATATCCCACGAGTATGGGGGAAAGGTGGTCCATCCAGGCGGTGCCCCCTGCACCTGGATAAGCCTATATACTATGGAGGTCGGCTGGTATCCATAGGTTTTTACGACTTTGCTGTCGGGTGTTATAGACTTTTCCTTGTCGTGGGCCGGCCAATAAAGGCAAGCCCTCCGGTCAGCAAGATCACAGCGTACCCTTCTGGAGCCACCAGTTAGGTCGTTGCTGATCACCTACCGATTACGGAACGCGAGAGGATGGCTAGTCCTCTCTCACCGGCGGCGGCACAAGTGCCCGTCGGCCCCTGCGTTAGCAGTGGGCCAACCCGCCCCTGGATCCCGCAGAACCCTATGGTGGCCTCAGCCACAAACACCATCGCTCATCCTGTCTCCTCTGAAAGCAGAGGAGTACGGAGAGCGATGTGTTCCCGCCACGTTGGGTATTCGCCGACGATCAATGCCAACCCCATGAAGGGGAAGCCATTGACCGCCGCCCAGGGTGTACCGGCCGCTCCGATTCCGCTCCCCCCGGACTGCAGCGGGATCGGAATCGGAACGGCACTCGAGGAGGTTACCCAACACACACCCCAATGTCTTTTTGATCTAAAAATAAAACTTTCCGAACAGGAGGGATGAAAATATCTTTTTCATCTCTCCTGTTCGGCCGAGCCTGAGCCGGGTGGAAAGTAGCTTATTTCATCCCTAGGGTGGAAAGCATTTTTTTTTTTTTTTTTTTTTTTTTTTAATTTTACGTTTTGCCATGGAGTTACATGATAATTAAATTACGTTATAATGCCTTGATATCATGACGCTTTTTTTCACATGGCCGCCTAGATGCTCATGTCGTGACCAACTCGACTACAATGTAACCACAAGATTCAATATTCAAAACTTTTATAATGTTGGCAGTATGTACGTGAATTATAACTTTTTTCAGAATTACAAAAAAACAATGAAAATTTGCTAAAGAATTAGCGGGAAAACGAGATTAAATATAAATAAATACCGTGTGTTAATTGTGATTAAAATGGTTTCAAAAAGTGATTCCAGTAACATGCATATTAATTTAAGTCCCGATGAGATTAAAGAACAGGCAAAAGCTGTTTTTAATAATCTATTTCAAATTGTTCTAATTTTTCGGTCTGTCTGTTGGTCTGGATGTCTGGATATCTGGATGTCTGTTTACGCAATAACTCAAGAACCACTTATCCGATTTAAAAAATTCTTTCGCCAATTATCTTGTTTGGTTAATGGGAAGAACTGATTAGATTTTGGGGTTTGTACATTCAAGGTTTCGGGTACCAAACAACCTACCTACCATACAAATTATCCCTAAAAATAAGTTTGACAATCACTGTGTGATTTCCGCTAGATTTTATTATACGTATCCATTGGCTATAATCGCTTTCAATATTAATCATCAACCGGTGTTCCGTACAGTATGTGATATACTGGACTATAATCTGTCTCTGTGCCAAATCTCATCCAGATTTGCCATCTGTTCTATAATTATAGTTCTCATCTGTGTGAAATAACTAGAATAAGATTATAAAACGATTTTTCTTAAGTGCATAAAATTGTGCACTGATATTCTGCTTATATCTGCGTATTTTTCCACAATTGTAAGCCATAGCCGAGTGGACTCATAGTAGATGTATCACCATTATCATAATAACTATTATCTAATCTGTACTATGGTATCACGGTATCCATCCTCGATCACGCACATCTAACTTTCGAAACTCATTATGCATGGAATTAGAAATTCATCATCAATGGGTTTAAGGCAAAGGAAAGCATTATTTCGTTTGGAATCCCACATACCTGTGAGTCCTTCTGCTTAACATCACCTTCATCACAGTGTTGATTGCGGGTGCATCATTCTAAAGCTTGCCCTTAAGAACGAGAGTTCCGCTCTCCTACACTCTCTTTATTTGGCTTAACTATTACGGGAGCAACTGACGTCTAACCCTATCATCCTCATAGCGATTTCCCAGTTGCGTCCAAAGTTTACACGTTAGAGCCCGGGGTCCGTTTATTATTATTTCATTGGTATGTCGGCTTTTCCTTGAACGACTAACGTCTGACCTCCCAAACCCGAGAGGACAGCCTGCACCAGATCCTCGACTGTTCTTTAGCAGATGTAACGACTAGCAGATGAGGTTGACTTGGCCTCTGTACTGTAGTGTTCGGACTCTTTCGAAAACTATAGTTAGTTGCCTGGCCATCATGCGTCAGCGATATTAAAATAAAATATATAAATCAATTTGAATTTAGAGCATAGAGAAAAAAAAGGGTTGGTGGACAGATCCAGTCAGTGGGTGATCAGGGATCCGTCCTTGATATACCAGAAGAGAATCTCAAGAAGTGAAAAGTGTGTTAGGCTCAATCACTGAGCGGAGTTCGCGATCCTCTTGTTCGTATCAGTAAAGTTAAAGAACCTCGCATAAATCCCATAAAAACACGTTTAGAAAGAAAGAAAAAAAGAAAAATGCGTTTATTTTGGCTTAGTATTTTAGTTTAGTAGAATTATAATTACGAATAAATATTTTAATCATATAAAATCCTTGTCTTATAATTTAAATATCACAAGTTATCGACAAGAAGCTGTGAACTCAAACCCCAGACTCCACAGAATTAGTGGAGGCGCGAGCGTTCTGCAGTTTATGGTGGAACGATCGGTCCCGTACCGTGGCAAGAAAGTCACCGCGTGGCGAAGGAGCAACGCTTTTATCAGATAACATTTTCATATTTATTATTACTGTGTGTTTTATTATTACTATAAAATGGCTGAGACAAAGAAATTCAATGGCACTGATGGTGTCTCATTCCAAAATTTTATTAAAGATTTCAATGTCATCTTCGCCATTAATAAGTTTATGCAAGCCGACAAAGCCACAATCCTAGCCGCCTATCTTGAATGCGCAGCGTTACATTTCTATAAGTCTATTTTTAACGAAGAATTAACCTTCAAACAAGTTTGTTCACAATTGGAAGAGGAATTCCCATCCCAAAGCGATGACTTAGAGTTGTTTTATTCAGCATATCAAGCCAAAGAGGAAAATACAATTAACTATTGGTATAGAATAAATTATGCAACTTGGCTAACAAAGCTAAGATACTACTACTACTGATGACAAAAAACTAATAAAGAGATTTCTTAAATCGATGTCTCCAAGATTTCGAAATATCTTAGCGGCAAGGGTACAAAATGATAAAAAAGCGGCCAAGTGCGAGTCGGACTCGCCCATGAAGGGTTCCATAGCAGCAAGTAACATAATAATGTTTTTTCTTTTAATTTTTATATTTGAGTTGATTGAATGAAAGGTAAATTGCGGTTTACGACTTATGAAGTATTAAAAAACTACTTACTAGATCTCGTTCAAACCAATTATCGGTGGAAGTATACATGGTAATGTACATCACATTTTTTTTTAGTCTCATCATTCTCTTATTTTAGAAGTTACAGGGTTTAGAAGTTACACACCTTTTACCACTTTGGAAGTGTCTCTCTTGCAAACTATTCAGTTTAGAAAAAAATGATATTAGAAACTTCAATATCATTTTTGAAGACCTATCCATAGATACAACACAAGTATGGGTTTCATGAAAAAATAATTTTTGAGTTTCAGTTCTAAGTATGGGTAGCCCCCAAAATTTAATGTATTTTTCTAACTTTGTATGAAAATCTTAATGCGGTTCACAGAATACATCTACTTACCAAGTTTCAACAGCATAGTTCTTATAGTTTCGGAAAAAAGTGGCTGTGACATACGGACGGACAGACAGACAGACATGACGAAGATATAAGGGTTCCGCTTTTTTCCATTTGGCAACGGAACCCTAAAAAAGAGCTTCATGATGCTCTATTATAACTAGCAGATGTACAACCCGATATACAAGGAAGAAGAATACAAAATTTACCTACAAATTCTCCTCAAGGATATAACCGTCAAATTAGATTTAGAAATCCTCACGGAAATAGATGAGACTCGACGTCATACGATGCACGGCAATCTCCGTCACCGTCAGATCCACGCGACGAAGGAGATAATTTTCATACTCCGATATATAACTTAAGACCTCGGAACGTTACTAATACCAACGTTTTCCCCAGTAACCCAAATTCATCAGGATCTAACAGCCAGGATACTCTAACTTCGAACCGGCAGTTTTTCCGGAGAGGATTCGGGAGGAATGTAATGAGCGTGGAGCATTCTAGCTGATGTAGTGTTCGGACTCCTTCGAACACTATAGTTAGTTGCCTGGGCATCATGCGTCAGCGATATTAAAATAAAATATATAAATCAATTTGAATTTAGAGCATAGAGAAAAAACAAAGGTTTGCGGACAGATCCATTCAGTGGGTGGTCAGGGGAGAAGAGAATCTCAAGAAGTGAAAAATGTGTTAGGCTCAATCACTGAGCGGAGTTCGCGATCCTATTGTTCGTATCAATAAAGTTAAAGAACCTCGTGTAAATCCCATAAAAACACGTTTAGTAGAATTATAATTACGAATAAATATATTAATCATATAAAATCCTCGTCTTATAATTTAAATATCACAAGTTATCGACAAGAAGCTGTGAAGTCAAACCCCAGACTCCACAGTACACCTACTGACTGAACTATAAATACGGTACAAAAATAAATATAAATAGCATGTTAAATCTCAAGACAGCTGCCTGATATTTAAATCGTGTTGAACTTGGAAAAACTTGCACTTTTGGGGATAACTAAGCTGAGATAAATAAAACAACTTGTCATCTGATCTGATATTATTGTCCAATTTTGTACAAAATTCTTCGCCGTTAAATAGTCTGCCGCTGCCGCCGTTATATAGATAGCCGCGATAGCCCAGTGGCGTACGTAACGGACTGCTGAGACGATGTCTCGAGTTCGATCCCCAGTCGCCCCGGGCACACACCTCTGACTTTTAGTCAGTCGTAGTTATGTGTGCATTAATAAGTGTTAATTATTGTTCGCTTAATATTGTGCCCGGTAGATGGCAACAGGCTTGCCCCCTATTACATTGGGACCTTAACATAACTGGTGAATCGTGGGTGTGTAATACATCCCTGCCTACCCCTTCGGGATACAGGCGTGAAGTTATGTTATAAAGTCTCTGTGGGAACGAAACCATATCGCCATCTAACTCAATCCTTACGCCATCTATCGAATGGCAGGTCAAACTATTTTTAATTTATTGATTTTGCTTTGAACATAGCACAACGTAGTCAACTGGAAATAAGTAATAACCATTTTACATACTTACCTGAAATTAACAAGATTATTTATTTTCATAATTATAACACACTAGCGGCCCGGTACGTGCTTCGCTGCGTCAAAATCATCCGCCATCTATTGAATTCAAGGGCTTACCCGGGGTGCCCGGCAACGGACACTTGGGGAGGATCAATCCCTTCGGATACCCCCCACCGGCCAGCGGGGGTGGTTATGTCGTGTATCGACTAAAACCGTACGGTGTGCGCACGAAAAAAAAAATTCTGAGAGATTTTCTTAATATTTTTTTCCGTAAGAACCTTGTACAGAGTATTCGAAAACTACAAAAAAAAACAGCCAAATCGGTCAAGCCGTTTTCATGCTATGTCGTGACAACGGAAAACGGGTTTCATTTTTATATTTATAGATAATTTTATCAGAACAGATTCCGTGGGTCTTTCTGCATGTTTAATTTGCCTATCCCTGCTGTGACGGTGGATGTAAACATTTCGTCAACTTTATTTAAATTGGTCAATTCTGCCGGCGTATTTATATTTGGACTACTTTCATCTGTAACTGTCACCTCTGTAGCCAAATTTCGTTCTTCTGATATCGTGATCTTGTCACTGGCTACCGTTGTTAACCGCAGAGGGTCGTGGGCACCTTCAGCAAACGTGTAGTCCTCATCACATCCGTCAGTTCTAAATCTTGAACAGTAGCCATTACGACAGAATGGTAAAAATTCGGCGCATTAAACTAACAGAGCAAAGGTACCCGGAAAACAGTGTAAGGCTGCAGAACAACTGAGGCTGGCTGGAATTTTAAAAAACATATGTCAATAACATGGCATTAAAATATATGTTACCAATTATGGAACTTATAACTACGAGTATTGCTGCATTGATGCAAAAGATATGAAAGAATAATACCACAAAAAAGACTACTGAGGGCCAATTCTCTTAATAAAAAGATGTTCAAAATTCAGTCTCAATCTAGTGTCGATCTCATGTCGATCTCCCAAAATGTCAAAAAAGGTGTTCTCGTAAATAAAAATTGCTCTAAAATATATAAGTATATATTATAACACCTTTTTGACCTTTGGGAGATCGACATGGCCCTCAGAGAGCCAATTCTCGTAATAAAAAGATGTTCAAAATTCCGTCTCAATCTAGTCTCGATATCAAAAAGGTCTCTCATAACATTTTTTTTTATATTTTCTACAAAATTTTCAATAGTTTCTACAAAATTGTATTACAAGAATAAAATCTGATATTGTCGGAATATCTGATATTCCGATAATATCAGATAGATACTAAGTAGATTGAGACTGAATTTTTAACATCTTTTTATTACGGAAATTCACCCTCTGTTCTCTGTCTACTTATACTTGAATAACGCCCTATCGCGCTCACTCAATCTATTAAAAGTTGAATAATGGCATAACGAATAGATATTTACAATCATTTATCAATATTCAAGTCTTGGGTTTCTAAACGAACTTTATTCTGCAACTTGTGTTTAAATGTTGTAAAACCTCTTTATAGTAGCTCTACCCTACACTGCGTCGCCTGCATTTCTGCATAGCTCAAGTATACATTTATGGGTAAACTACCCAATTATTGGCACTTTAAGCAATACTGTGCCTTAACCCGACTCAAATTTTTAATATCTGGGTATAGACGTTTATACTATCGTTTATACTGGAGATTGATGGCACTTGGTGGAACTTGCTACACATATTGAATAAATCACTTGTACTTTTCCACAATTATTAAAAATTATTATAATTTATTATAAATTATAAAATAATTGTGGAAAAGTACAAGTGATTTATTCAATATGTTTATACTATCCGTTGAAATAATTCACTATAATGTGGCGATCATATTTGACTACCTTTTTTCAATATTTAAATGAGAAATAAAGCATTACACATGTTTTCTTCAAATACACCCTAATACCATTTATTGGCATCTTTTGACATATTATTGGCATGTGTTGGACCAACTATTGGCACTCCAGTGCCAATAATATGCACTAATTACTCTATTATTGGCATTTAGTACTTAAAAATCTTCTAAGACGTCTAGGTGTAGTGAAACCCTGGATATCTACATATTGTGTAAGCGAAATAAAACTAGTACTCTCTAAATTATATTTTATTTAGGTACCTGCGGTAGCCTAGTGGTATGGGTAATGGACTGCTGAGACGAGGTCTCGGGTTCGATCCCAGGTTTTACCATGGCACACACCAATGACATTTCGATGCTTTTCGAAGTTATGTGTGTATTTATCGCGAGCTCTGGCCAAGCTGCTGATGTAAGTACAAACGAAGTTTTCATGTGTTCTGATGTTTTTGGTAAAACAAGTATATCGTCAAGTTTTATTGGTTTTAAAGTATCAATATTAGGACACGAAAATGGAGGATTGTGTATAACAGAAACTACTTCGATCATGTCATAATTTATAGTTGTGTTTGGCTTAAGTATATTTTCTTTATTGAGTTCAAATTTACACATGTTAGAAGTTTCTTTATTAGAATCAGTATAGATTCGTGAGTAATTTCCAAGACATGGGGCTCAAAATCTTGGATATCAGTATCTTCTAAAGCAAAGTATGCTTTGTATCTATCTATATGCTTTGTATGTATCTCTTCAATCACGATTTCGTTGTCTACATTATCTGCAATAGTTATATTCATATTGTTTATATCAAAACGTTCAAAATTTGTTACTGATGGATTTTGCACTAGCTCTTCGATGCTATCAGTAATATTTTGTGATTCATGTTTTGATTTTCTCGTTAGACACTTTTTTTAAATCTTCGTCGACATCTTTTCCATTCTCTAACATTCGTAATTTGGTTTCCTTTACAATTCTTTTAAAATCATTAAATGTCATTTGATGCTCGTGTATATCAATCTGCTTTAAGTCTTCATTTTCTTCTTGAGCATAATTTTTTCTTTTACTTAAGCATTTACTATAATCCACGGCATTTTTATTAAAAGGATAGAGTCCAGTTACTCTAAATCCATTAATTATAATATATGGGTTAATGCTTTCGTAAATAGTGTTTTTTAATAGTGGGACGAATTCTTGCTTTGTAAGAGCTTGTGACGGATGATTTCGACGCCATGCAAGAACCGTTTTTTGCCATCCCAATTTTAGTGGTTTGAATGCCGAAACATCCGCTGGTTTCAAATTCCTCGTACAATTCGGGTAGAGCTATAAGAATGATATTTAATTTCGAGCAAAGTTCACTTACTTCGTAAGTCAAGTGTGTTTTGTGTCCATCGACATAATGTATGATCGGAAACTGTATTCCCTTTTTACTCAAATGTGGATGAAGTACATTTTCAATATATGACTTAAAGATGTCAGTCTTCATCCATCCATTATCAAAAAGCCCAATTCCTCAATCAGTAGGAATTTTAGATCGCAACTCACTTGGCAAACGTTTTAGTGAGAAAATGACAAGAGGTGGAGTAACACTGCCATCAGCACCGAAAGTAAACTGAACCGTGAGTGATGTTTTGGCGGGAGCATTATGAATCTCATAGACATTTTTCACTCCTTTTGCAGCCAATACTACCCCACTCTTTGGACATAAAAGAAAATTTGTTTCATCGCCGTTATAAATTCTTTTTGAATCTTTCAAGATGTCAGTCAAATTATTTTCTATAATATATTGCTCTATATCATCAAACCAATATCTTATATCACCTTCTGCGACCTTTGCACTTGAAGCAGTTACTGCTTCTGGCGTTCTAATTGCAATATCAGGATGACGAGCTAAAAAAAGTTTATACCATTTGTCTCCCGGTATCCCGCCTTTAAAAGGATCTTGCCTAGCGTTTTTCTTAAAAAAATCTGCTACGCTGGCTACCAGATCATCTTTCCGTTTTGGAAAGCCTTTTTTGCTGCAATCTATTAACCAATTTTTAGGCATAATTCTTCAAACGTCGTTAAAGCTGTTGATGGACCTGGACGAGATTTTTTATTGGGAAATTTTGACTTAAACTGTAAGGTTGATCTCAGTACCTGATACGTTTTAGAAGCAAGCTTTTTACTCATTCCATTTTGTACAGCTTGAAGAGCTTTTTGCACACTTTCTTCTGTGTATTTTTTCCGTTTTTGTACTCCTACTTCACTTCTTTTTTTCTGGCTTCTTATTAGGTTTCTTCCCTTCATCTTCGACACCTACAACCAATTATTGATATGCTTTTACCAATTGTGACATTACTGCCAGTAATTAGATTTCAACTATTGGCATGGGGCCAACATTTGGAAATCTTGTAGGAAATACGATGATTTCTTTGTATGGATGTTAAAAACTTATAAAAGCTTGATTAAAATAAGGTTCCAATTGCAAAAAAATATTTGTCATACAACCCCATTTATTATCAGAGTGCCAATAAATTAGAATTTTGTTTGAATCGCATACCGGTTATTGCCATGGCGGTAAATTCAAAGCATTTTTTATTCATTGCGAATACTAGGACAAAAGTACGTGTGTAAACTATTCAAAACCCAAAAAAAACATGAATTATCATGTGTAGCCTTCATAAATTAACACGAAATCAGCTAAAACAGGATGGCACTCACCTTAATAAAATCTTAAGTAACTGGTAACAAAACACAAAACCTGTTACGACGTGAAAAAATTTGAAAGTTTTACCGCTAATTAATTTTACTGACAGTTGAGTGTTGCCAATTTATAAAATTAGTTAACCACAGATCCGTTTTATTTTTGTAGAAACACCGTTTGTTGAACTAGATCCTTATTTTTTACTGATAACATTGGAGTGCCAATAAATTGGAGGGGTGCCAATGTTGGGTCATGTTACCTATAT
This sequence comes from Cybosia mesomella, assembly GCA_946251805.1. Classification (NCBI taxonomy): domain Eukaryota; kingdom Metazoa; phylum Arthropoda; class Insecta; order Lepidoptera; family Erebidae; genus Cybosia; species Cybosia mesomella. The sequence continues at coordinate 13,076,936 of OX276406.1, forward strand.
CTATTTAAATCGTAGTTGTGAGTTTTAGACAGAAACAATAGATTACTACATAGATTATATAGATTACTTTCAACTAACTGAAAAATATTTTAAACGTAGTAACGTACGCACTTATGTAGTTGTTCTCTTCTTATGTCATATGAATAGTTACAAGTCCAAGGATTATAATGTGCTTTACTCAAAGCGTTTGCGTATACGCCGAGATGACTTCGATTTGATGACGCGAATGGATTAAAAAGTCTTTCTGAAAAAATTATAAAAGAATGTTATATTATATAAAGCTGCATAACATAGGCTAAATAGAGTTCTAACTCGTATATGAACCAAATATTGAAAGTAGAATAATAATAAAGAAACTAAGTACTTAGGTAGGTATTTATAGATATTTTAACTATTTGACACGAAAGCTATGATAAGATACTTATCCTGTCTACCTACTTATAAGCTGGTGTCTATTTTATTTCGTGGGATAGTAAAAACCACAGTTAACTAGTCTATGATATTTGAAACTGTGTTCTTTAAAACCCTCTTAAGATCACTGAGACATTTTGAGTATGGTCTGCGACATTTTCAATAAGTGCCGCGCTCGGGCGTCGTGCTTGCTGAGTAAATATTGGAATTACTTAAGTATATATCAAATCGAGAAACACATACCTACTCCAGTTGCTCCTTGAATGAAAACTAGGTTCATCTGTAAATGTAAAATATTAGAACGCACCAAATATTACAAAACATTAATTTTGAGTCATGAATATATGAATGTAGGTATATAACCACAAAAGTAAAAAATAAATCAGAGCCATATCTAGATAATTGTTAAAATATTAGAACTTTCTAATGAATTGCGCCGGCAAGCAACCGTTGCTGCCGACAAAGAAAATTAACACAGATCGTGTTTTTTTTCAAATGTTTGGTAACCCCCACAGGCCGACGATGGGGTGGGCGTGGAATCGGACCGACTAAAACCACACGGTGTCCTCCCTAAGTGTCCATTGCCGGGCACCCCGGGTAATGGTATGGTTTCGCGAGTATCCGCAACTCCACAACAAGGCGTGGTTTTTGCTTGAGGGTGGGCATTTCACTCGATCCACCCCAACTCATTGAAGAACGCCAGCAGGTTATTCACGCTGCTGGCGATCTCCCGGAGCGTACCTGTATTTCCGAAGTACTTAACCCTGTATGTGGTGGTTGTAGGGCAGTGTAGGAGCACGTGTGCCGCTGTTTCTTCCTCTCTCATGCAGGCTCTGCAGAGAGGGCTGTCGGTGATTGATAAAATATAAAAGTGTTTATTGAAGTAGCCGTGCCCCGTGATGGCAGCTGTGGCCGTGCGCAGTTGCCGTTTGGTCAGTTGTCGAAGACGCCTGGTCAGTCTATTTTCAAGCACGGGAGTGCTTCCCTCGCCTGTCTGCAAACTTCCAGATTTATCCAATAGCTGTTGTGTTGATCTCTCGTTCGTTTGTTTACTATGGTTCGTAGGTATGCAAAGGGGATCAGTATTATGGGCTCAGGTCCCATTACCACCATGTCAGATCCTCTCCTGCTTGCCATCTGCTGCATCATTCCCGCGCGAGCCGCTGTGGCCCGTAATCCATTGCAAGATTATGTTGTTGAAATGGCCTATTTGGTTCAGTTTACGATGGCACTCCGCTATTAGTCCCGAGTTTTTAGTGTGGCTGTTTAAAGCTTGCAGCACGGCCATGCTGTCGGAGAGTATGCGTATTGAGTGGCCTTCCACTCTCCTGGCCACTATCGCTGTAGCTGTCAGGGTAATCCTCATGCATTCAGCTTGAAATACTGTATGGCCCCGCTCCAGCGCCTCCTTGCGCCATTACACAAATCGTGCTTAAATACAGTCGAGTACCTTTTTTATTTTTCCCTTCGGATACCCTCCCGCCGACCAGCGGGGGCGGTTATGTCGGGCTTGAACCGACTAAAACCGCACTCCGTCTCGGGTCTTAAAACGCCGGGGTGTAAGGGTGCCTATAGAGCATATCCCTCGCACCCCGACTGACCCTGGGCCATCTCCGGTTTCGAGATGGCCCCCTCGAAACCGGAACCTTTTTTCGCGAGCATTACATGCTCGCAGAAAGAGGTGGCGGCGGCCCACGCGCTCGCGCTCCGCACCATTACCGCAATCATGCTGCCGAGCGAGAGGACTCCCACCCCGATGGCTGCCATGAGGTCACGTCTCGGCGCCTCCCACGCCGGGCAGTCCGCCAGCGTGTGCAGCCCCGAGCCCTCGCTCGCGTCGCAGTGATGACACTCAGGTGTTGGCTCCTTCAGGCCTGGGGGTGTCAGGTGAGGCCGCCTGTCACCCCAGCAGAAGCAGGCCGGGACGGTGGGGCGACTAGCGCCCCTCGACCAAACCGGGGCAAGACGGGGACACCGTGGTTCCCAAACCCGAGGGGGCCATCTCGAAACCGGAGATGGCCCAGGGTCAGTCGGGATGCGAGGGATATGCTCTATGGGCAACCTTACACCCCGGCGTCTGTAGACCCGAGACGGCGTGCGGTTTTAGTCGGTTCAAGTCCGACATAACCGCCCCCGCTGGCACGCGGGGGGGTATCCGAAGGGATTTCCGCACGAAAAAAAATTAAAAAAAAAAGGTGTTGGCTCCTTACTGATCCGATGCAGGTGGTCCCCGAAGCTCCCCTTACCAGAGATCACCTGCGTCGGTTGGTACGAGAGGCTTCCGTGTCGCCTCTCTAGCCAATCCTCCATGATGGGCCTTACCGCCGCTGTTGCGGCGTGCCCTGCGCTTGGTCGCCCAAGTCGTTCCTTCAACTCCACCACGATGGCCTGGCGGAGCTGGGACTGCACGGCCTCGATTTCCCGAGGCTCGGGGTTCCGTCCCTGCTCCCGCGCAGAGTCGAGTACAAGGTTACCCATAGAGCATATCCCTCGCACTCCGACTGATCCTGGGCCATTCGCAGTGTTCCCTCTGATAAGAGCAGAGGGGTACCTGGAGCGACCCCCCCCCCCCCCCCGCGGGCTTTTGCAGGCCCGCCATACCCCGACCCCCTCGTGCAATGGGGTCAGCTGGCCCTAAAAAGGGCCGGTGGTCAGACTCTTGGCCGTTGACGTTGACGCCAGCTACTTCAATACTTCTACTTCTTACAATCAATGATGCGTTATCGCCCACGTTCTACTTAATCTATCTTAATACTATCTACTTAAGAAAATTAATTCAGGTACTTACTTACATTTAGACCTTACCTATGAATCCTTAATCTACTATCGAGGCATAGGTATTTGTCAGTGTTATAAATACGTTGCGAACGCAATAAATAGGTACAAAACATTGCACCCCTAGTGTTGCAAAGGTCGAAGATCCCTAATCTGTAATAACTAATCGTAGGAACAAATCAGCCCGAACACGGCGCAAGGTTACTGTTATTTGTTATTCTAGCTTAACATTTATAATTCAACTAGCTTTTGCCCGCGGCTCCGCCCCCGTAGATGTCGGTTATCGCGACAAAACATAGCCTATGTAAGGTCTAATCTACCCCTGTACCAAATTTCAGCAAAATCGGTTCAGTGGTTTAGGCGTGAAAGCGTAACAGACAGACAGACAGACAGAGTTACTTTCACATTTACATATTAGTAAGGATTAATCCGCTCTTTGTGTGAAAAATATCCACTGAAGTCACAATTTTTACCAACAGCGTGTCGTACGATATCATATACCTATAGTCTAAGAGCAACACATTGATCAACAACATACATAAATCAAGATTTACAAATGCCAGAACGTTTCGCAACGACACTAAGTGCCGTTGCCTGTCCCAAGGCGCCTTGAAGCCTCGTACGATTCAACATTGATTGGCCGCTTTGGGAGTTTCCTATCAACTTACTGTATCTATAATTTAGGCGAATAACTTTTCTGCCACTTTGATACATGGAAAGTGGAAACTTCCACGATGCTTGGTGATTTTAGAATCAAGATTATGATAACATAATTTATCACAACAAATCTGAATCAGACGTAAGTTTCTGATGCTAAGATAAGCTTGGAAGATCATCTTTGAATCATACCCTGTAGGTCAACGCCATTGAACACTAGCCTATGCAGAGTATAAGGGGTTTCCTACCGCAGTGTTGTACATCCGCTGTTCCAAGCCCGAATGCCGGCCACACAGAAACTATCAGAAAAATAAGAAAAATAGCTATTTCGACGACGAACATGTAATCTACGTCACAGACTACGGTTACGGTTAGACGGTTAGCGTAGGCCTCGATAGATGCTTTTTCACGCCGGGATTGAAAGACCCGGGATAATAGGAAGTAGGAAACACGTGCGTTGGTAAAGGATTCCAAGTCTTTATTGTGCGCCAAAGAAATGAGGTGGTTTAAAACATTTGGATATATTTTCTTTCCTCAGGTTTTGCTTTCTTGGGACACACAAGTGAGGAATCGCGGACTCCCGAACCATGCTGAATCAAATAGCCCGTATAAAATAAGTCCATACAGGTCAACACAGGGCAATCACTTTAAATAAAACAATTATTTATTGCAAACGCATTAGGTATGTAATTTTAAAATCTTTTTAAAAATAATGTCGCATTTCACTTTTCGGTTTTGCGGTATTAGTCGACGTCACTATGACATCATCATTGGGGTTATATAGCTCACTTTTAATATCATTGTTTGCCTCATTCAATTGTTTATCACCAACGGTTGACTTAATCTTGGAGGGATTTTGAGTACATTTCTGAGCTGGAGTTTGTGAACAATATCCGTTGCTGCAGTGTGGCATTTTGCCTGCGCACTGTATAAGGAGTGCAAAGTTCCCCGGAAAACAGTGGAGTGCGGTGTCACAATCTGTGCACTTGTAACCTGGCTGTGAATACATAATAAAAGAATATTTAGCTTTATATAATTGTTTAACTTCTTATTTATCTGAAAAAGAATTCCAAGCTTATCAAAATTAATCAAGTATCCAGGAATATTTTCCTGTTTCTTATAAAGAAACACCGAAAGAAACTAGACATCCTTTCGTTACAAGTTACAAGGTTATTTAAAACTGCACCAATTAATCAATTAGCCTATTGCAGCCTACTGGTTAGGCCTCACCCAATGTAAGCCAACGAGCACCCGACCCTCCCTTCCGCACCCAGTCTATCCCAGCTACCTTTTTCTGGTCGTCAGTCTTCAACTTAGAAATACATACCTACCTAAATATCAAAATTTTCTAATGTAGATTAATTTAAGGAAACAATAAAAAACAGTGGCACTCCGGGAGGAAAAAAATAATTAGAGCCATCAAGGTCACAACAAAATAGTTCATCAGTTACAACAAAGATGGCGCTGTTATAAAAAATATCGCGTCACAGTGACGATGACAAGAGTTCCATGATTTTTATTCACCCAAAAAGTGCTCAAAGCGCCTAAAGAAGTTTCACTTCAAAATATGGCCAAGTGCGAGTCGGACTCGCCCATGGAGGGTTCCGTAGCAGCAAGTAAAATTTTAATATGCGACTTGATTGAATGAAAGGTAAATTGCGGTTTACGATTTATGACGTATTAAAAAAAACTACTTACTAGATCTCGTTCAAACCAATTTCCGGTGGAGGTTTACATGGTAATGTGCATCATATATATTTTTTAGTTTTATCATTCTCTTATTTTAGAAATTATAGGGCACACATTTTACCACTTTGGAAGTGTCTCTTGCGCAAACTATTCAATTTAGAAAAAAATAATATTAGAAACCTCAATATAATTTTTGAAGACCTATCCATAGATACCACAAGCGAATGGGTTTGATGAAAATAAATTTTGGAATTTTAGTTCTAAGTATGGTATCCCCGAAATTTAAATTGTTTATTTTCTATTTTTGTGTGAAAATCTTAATGCGGTCTGTATACAGAATACATCCACTTACAAAGTTTCAACAGCATAGTTCTTATAGTTTCGGAAAAAGTGGCTGTGACATACGGACGGACAGACAGACAGACAGACATAACGAATCTATAAGGGTTCCGTTTGGCTTTTGGCTACGGAACCTTAAAAATGGCTTATGATTTGAACCTTGATAGTCTAGTTATGCGGAACATAAGTTACCTCTTTGAAGTAATTGCAGTACCAAGGATTATAGTGTGCTTTAGCTATAGCACTTGCGTAGACATCAAAGTGAAGGTGACTATCTGCTGCACGAGTTGTATCCGGTACTGAAATAATAACATGCCTTATACAACAAGGAGAGTACCTAAGTAACCTCACGATTTGATGTGGTAAATGTGGAAATGGATCGATGGTAGTACGTACCTACCCACGGAAAATAAAATCAAGAGGCAATGAGAGGAAACAAGCGGTACCTGCAGGCCTAGACAAGTGGCAAACGCTCCATATCGATTCTACTTCTACAAACGCTAACGTCTTAGCCATATCGATAACAATTTGGTAGCCAATTATACAAGAACTTGGGGCCTACAAGGAACTATCAAGATGCCATGTGTAACAAATAATGTCACTCCAATACATTTCGGACTTTTGAAGGTTCGCTTCAAAGCGATTCCACTAGTAGAATGTCACTTTGTCTAAAGGCCCTTGTCGAACGCTCAATATATTCGTTCGTATGACAACTCTTCGAACTTAGCCTATGGTCTCGTCGGTAAAGCTCATTTTGACATTGTGGAAATGCGCTAAAATGTAAAAAACCTTTGTGAGCTAGACATGTTTTCTTAATTTTTTTCTTTTAACTTACTTACTGATTTTATTAAACATTCGCCATTTTAGACATTGCCGACATTTTAGTTATCTACGTAGTGTTAGCGTTCGTCAAGTATCGTACGCTAACAGTAGTATTCGTTTGTCAAAAATATCACCTGGCTAGGATTTCTATGGAGAATAATGTACTACTCTGAAAAAATTCGCCATTTTGTAAGGTTATCTACAAGATGTTAGCGTTCATCAAGTGTCGTACGCTAGCAGTCGTTTCGTTTGTCAAAAGTGCCACTTGGCTGCGATTTTGATGAAGAATAATATAGGTACTTACTTACTCTGACGTTTCGTTTAATGGAATAGACTATAACAACATTTGGCTACAAATTTTTAACCGACTTCAAAAAAGAGGAGGTTCTATGTTCGTCTGTATCTATGTTTTTTTTCGGAGATGCAGCAGGAAACTCCTCAATCAAACAAAAAATGAGAAATTACCAATTGTATGATCGAACATGACGTTAAACGTCAAATTTCTTTTGTTTCGAATTTTGGAATACATAATTTGAAAGACAATATATATTGGTGCCGATTCTGCTGTTACAAAACTCTCTAAATTAGACTTAAAATAAACCTTTTAAATAGTCGATGGCACATAGAACATAATTTCGAATTTCAAATGAAATAGTTTTAGATACAGTTTAGTTTAGTGAGATGAGCAACATACCTAATTCACGCAATTTGTGAATTCAATAGCAAATCAAAGATTGGTTTTAAGGTGCTCTCTTACAGTGAGCATTCGCTTGTAATGTAACGTTACAGATTCGAACATTCGATACATCAGTGAGGTAGTGGTGAGTGGAGAATAGAGTTGAGAGCGGAGCGGAGTAGAGTGAGTGGAGTGGGACGGAGTGAAGCGGGGCGGAGTAAAGAGGATTGAAGTGGAGTGTAGCGAAGTGAACTGGAGAGTACAGTGGAGAGTGGAGTAGATTGTGGAGTGGATAGTGGAGTGGAGAGTATAGTAGAGAGTGGAGTGGATAGTGTAGTGGTGTGTGGAGTGGAGAGTGGAATGAGGAGTGGAAAGTGGAATGGAGTGGAGATGGAGAATGCAGTTACCAAAACAGAGCATCCCGACACGGAAAGATTAGGTTAGAAGTGTTTACCCTTCGTGTTAGGTCACGTGTAGCAAAGCACGAAGAAATAAGAGCCCTGCGATCCGGGGCACCGTCTACATCATTCAGTAAGCTAGAAAGTCCGTCGCATGCAAGCTGGTACTCCTGCTGATTGACGGACGAGGCTCTAGGGCAGGTTTTCCTCTCGGGGGTAGAAGGTTAGACGGTAGTCATTTCCATAAAAGCCGTGTAAGTCAAATTAAAAGGAGGAGAAGGAGTAAGCAATCCCCGGACGCCGAGGTGACAGCCTGGGATGCAAAAGAGAATAAACTTAACACTTACATACACAATTACAATACTTTACATTCACTAAAAAGTAAGAAATAAATTATTTTAATTTTAAAAAATTCAAGCTACTTCAATAACTAAAAAGGCACTGAAAAGTGTAAAATAACTGAATTACAGATTTAATTCTAAGATGAAGTAAGACTTTTCTATTGAAGTCGCTGCCAAGCCCGAAACACAACGTTACAAAGCATCATAAGTTCAACAGGGTCATCTACCCTTATGAACGCACAATATACCTGCAAGCACTATAAAATATAAAAAAGCAATATAAAATATACTACACATGTAATCAGCTGTATTTTGCTGCAGACGTAGAGACCTCATTCACGCTTACACATTTTCATCGCTTGCACGGGGACACTCATTATGAGGCGGAAGTGGACCTTTCTTTAGTTCTATTCTATTCTACTAACGATTGTGCCACTTGTCTTTTCCTGCTATGCACAATTGCTACAGTATAGCAGCACAGCATAGTACAGTACAGTACACAGTCAGTACAGCTATAGTGATGTGAAGATGTTCAAATAATTTGCAACACGATTGGTTACTGACTGACATTCACTATTAGGCTGGATCTCACTAAACTTGTTCTCTTTTAAAAATTATCTATTCTACTAGCGATTGTGCCACTTGTCTATGCCTGTTATGCACAATAGCTACAGAGGGGCAGCTATCGCTTATTTACCATAGTGCTGTGAAGACGTTCAAATAATTTGCAACACGATTGGTTACTGACTGACATTCACTATTAGGCTGGTTCTCACTAAACTTGTTCTCTGTTGAAAATTATGAGTATTCACGTCACTGTTTTGTGTGACTCCATTCCATACTAACGAGATTCAAGAGGGACTTCCTCTTGATTTTATATTCTAAGGTGGTATATACCAGTGTTCCTAATGAAAAATGCACCTACTCAGTATTTATCAATAAGAAATTGTATATTTTCCTATAGCACATAATTTCTAAGAATATCTGAACTACTTATTCGTCATCATCATCATCATCAACCTATTCTAGTCCACTGCTGGACATAGGTCTCCCCTAATAAACTAATAAACAGTAGGACATTACGTTTGGCTGCACTTACCTATTTCCGTTTTTCCTTGGATAGCAACAAAGTTTACCTGAAACAGAACAAAATAAAAATATCGTGAATTTTCGCATCGCGAGCATAGAGTTATTTGTGCCATGTAGATGCTTGAATTTTGCTACAGCACTGAAAAAAATAGTTGAAGGTTTCAACAGACTTCAACATGAAGCTACAGCCCTAACTGGCTTCTTCTTCGCAATAGTTTTCTCATGACCAATGCGATTTGTCTAACGTACGTATATTTCTGAGGTATGTACCATTTTTTTTAAATTAAATAAATAAATTAAATACTAGTAACTGAAATTACTAGTATACCCCCAAACTACTCCAGCTAAGCTAAATTGATTGTGTTAGATGCGAGTTCAGGCCTGTTGTGTAGGCAATGGCCAGGATTCGAACCCAGGACCTCTCGATCGTAACTCCGACTCTTTAAGCACTAAGCTACCGCCGCATCATTTTATTTTATTAATTTTTTTTTTTTTTTTTTTTTTTTTTTTTTTTGACTCTCAAGTGGTTTTTTTTAATTCCATTCACTATTTTATATACAAAACCTGTCTTAATTTTTTTTCTAACCATAGATACCTATATCTATCCCGCAACCAAATCCAATTTAGATAGGTAGATACACCACTTCAGCTCTCATCCTTACCCAGGAACATGGCTACATAGCAAAAATAGCTTTATAAGAATAAATAAAATTAAGTAGGTACCTACCATTAATATCAAAAATGTTGTCACCGTCATTTCGAAGTTTTTCCAAATATTGACAGCTCCTATGGACGTTAACTACCACCCCGAACCAAATTGTTTTATGAGGAACGTTTACTAGACACTGCTTTTATACTGGAGAATAAATTATGTTAATATACCTCAATGTTGGGGGTAACATATATTATATGAGCGTTAACAAATTATAAAAACTTGGTATGTTAACTTGATTGTTTGCTGACGTTCAAGACGGAAAGCAATACGAGTGACCATAAATGCCGTGTTTAACTGTCTATTAGCTGAGTAAAAATAAAATACAATGAAATTATAGCGTTCGTCGACCAGAAAGTCCAACATCCATATTGATTCTTAAATTGATTTCTAAACAAGTGCCAGTGACAGTGCGAGTCAGTATGCGAGAGGAGTATCACGATGTCAAAAGTGTACTATATCATACTTCTTTTTTACTGATAGTGCATGTATTGTTGCACTTGCTTTGAGGTAGGCCAATTATCCTAGTTTTAACTGACTGTTTTTACTTTGCACTTTTTGAGGAAACTTTACAAACAACGCCATATGAGCAGTAATTTAATTAATATTGTGTCTTATTTTGTAATCTACAAATACCTACTTCCTTAACATCAAGAACCTACCTACCTAGCGCCTGTAACTGAAAAATATGTTAGGTATTTTCATGGTGATCGCAGAGCGCGTCCGGGAGAGATTTAGAACTTTCCAGGCCCACCGAACCCGCAACATGCTTGCCGCGCATCGCAGGCGACTCAGACGCCGGAGGTCGCTGAACGACCTCCGTCCTCCATGAGCACAGACCTGGGGGTGGCAGGTGAGGCCGCCTGTCACCCTATGCCTTATGGGCAACCTTACACCCCGGTGTCTGAAGACCCGAGACGGCGTGCGGTTTTAGTCGGTTCAAGCCCGACATAACCGCCCCCGCTGGCATGCGGGGATAACCGCGCGAAAAAAAAATTATCACGGTGTTGATGGCCCAGAGTCAGCCGGGTTGCGACCTTATTGGGCCACCTTACACGCCGAGATAATATATGAGACCCGAGGCAACACGTGCAGTTTTAGCCCTGCTGGCCGGTACGGCGGCGTATTTGGGGGATTTCTGCACGAAAAAAAAAGTTATTTTGTTAGTAAACAATAAAGCATAAGTAAATAAATGTAGGATCCTTTTTTAGTACGATCATGGTACAGAACGGTGTATCAGCCAAAAACTATTAATCGCATATAAGTTACCGAGTAGAACCGAATAATCGATAGTGAAGTGTTAGTGCAAGTGCGAGACATGCACGCAAACAACATGACTACAAATTGAGTGTCGCTTTCTTGTCGTCACAGTTGAATAAATACGGTGTTAGAAAATGGCGGTAATACATAGTACCTGTGCGATGTAATCACCAAGCGAATATGTGGATCGCCGTTATTTCAATTTGAATTACATTATTTTTTATTAACAAGTGCGTGCGCTCCGTCCGTTGCAATCATCCTGAGTTGTTCTTAAACAAAAGTATGAAACAAAACAATCGCATCGTAATCACTACCAGTACCGACTCGTAGTCACACCACATTATCACACCAGAAATCGTGTTCCTATCTACACTATCTATAGTGGTAGGTATTGATTTGTGGAGGTGTGTGTTGGGTAACCTCCTCGAGTGTCGCTCCGATTACGATCCCGCTGCAGTCCGGGGGGAACGGAATCGGAGCGGCCGGTACACCCTGGGCGGCGGTCAATGGCTTCCCCTTCACCCCTTCATAGGGTTGGCATTGATCGTCGGCCAATACCCAACGTGGCGGGACCACATAGCTCTCCGTACTCCTCTGCTTCCAGAGGAGACAGGATGAGCGATGCTGTTAGTGGTGAGATGGTCCAGGGTCAGCCGGGGTGCGAGGGATATGCTCTAAACCTTACACCCCGGCGTCTGAAGACCCGAGACGGCGTGCGGTTTTATTCGGTGCAAGCCCGACATAACCGCCCCCGCTGGCCGGCGGGGGGGTATCCGAAGGGATTTCCGCACGATTAAAAAAAAAAAAAAAAAAGGTATTGATTTGTGAGTTATTTAGAAATGTCGTGGATGACCACACATCATTCAAGCAAGATCGGATTATAGAGTTTAGTACACAATTGCATTGCACACCCGCTTCTCAACCAGCTGCGCTAAGCCAACCTCACCTGCAAGCTAGTACACCTGCTGATTGATGGACGAGCCTCTGGTGCAGACTTCCCTCCGGCGGTTTGTAGGTCAGATGGCAGTCGCTCCTATGAAAACCGTATAAGCCGTACCAAGGGTATATAAGCTGGCTCCGAGGTGAAAACCTCGTATGCAACCGGCAATAACGCTAAGATGATGATGATTGATCCGTAGGCATAGGCATATTAGAGATATTGAAAAAAATGCGAACAATAAAAAATTGATTCATTTACTCAATTTCTTATCAAATATAATTATTCACTTACATGATAGTATATCAATACATCTATAATAAAGTAATAATAATACCTCAACCAGATAACATGATTATAATCTATCTAAAAACTTAATCTAAACCACTTAACTTTCCACTTAACTACTATCCCTATCATAATAATCACAAACTTGTTTCTAACTGTGATCTCAAACTATTCAGTTTACTCTCTACAAAATCCAAGTCGTGAATTCTTTCCAAAGTATTTACATTAGAAGGATGGGTAACATTTAACGCGCTGCCTTCTATAGGCATATCCACAATGCTCGAATTCACTGGAATGTTCCAAATATGTTTCGACACAGATGTTATTTGATTATTCACGTTGATACGTAACACATTTTTTGTTTCGTTTTTATTCTGCATCAATCTACTTTCTCCAAGATTATGAGTGTGCTGAGATCTTGTTGAAATTGATAATCTGGATGTCATGTCGTTCATTTGATTTAATATATCTGCAACAAAGATAATAGGTATATCCATATCGATTCTGTGAGTATGATACCCTCTGTGCCGATGACGTAGCGGAAACGACTGCTGAGGTCGCGGGTTCAATATGTGATGAATTCACAAAAAAGATATCTCTAAGTATGTTTGTCCGCATCCTAGAACCCAGAATACAAGCCAGTTAAGCTATGCCTACTTTGGGTCTAGATGGCGCTGTGTAGAATGTCCTACCAAATTAATTTATATCAATGGATGACGTATTAATAGTGGTGTCTATCATAACTATTGGCGTGTCACCATCTGACAGTTTCAAGCGGGGCTGCCGATATGGTGGGAAAAGCTAGCTTACATAATCTCAAACGATTTCACAAACACAAACTATTATACAATAGTACACATAGAAGATGGTGAAATTAACGACGTAACGGGAGCCTTTTGTAAGTTTTTAAATTTTAAATCGGTATTTTATAGGTTTGAAATGTTTGAAACCAGATTTTATGTAATATCTGTGTGAAATTATTTTCAGCGGAAGCCGTCCAGCTGTTCTTGCTTACTTGAGTAACAAACAAACTTTCACGTTTATCAATATTAATAGGAAGTCTATTAGGTACTGAAGACAAGTTCTTGGCTCTAATACACTATAAATGTTGTATTTGATTCTAGTAATATAATTATAGTGATGTACAATATTTGCATATGAATTAAATTAGATATAGGCAGGTAGGTGCATGTACGTACCAGTAATTTGCAAACTCAAGCTTGCATCAAGAACAGTTTCACTGTTGTATGTGGCATTTTTATCAGTTACCTTATCTGTCTTCATGTGTATTTTATGTTTGTTTAAAACCACCTTCCTCAATGATGAACGATGTTTTATCGGTGAAAAATTATACAAAACACTTAAAGAAGGATCCTTCAATTTTCCCAGTGGTGGTTTGTGTGATATCTCTTCAGGAACAACATTTTGTTTAGTACTTTCATTTAACAAACAATCTAACTGCACAGAAAAACTGAGCTCAGTATTAATTTTATTTTGAAAACGCTTAGTTAGTTTTGATAACGGTATGTTTTTGGTCGAGGACCGTATATTAGTTCGCCCAAATATACTTCGGGATATGTTACTTGCTGGTTTTCTGGGCGAGTTGACGTAAGTGTCGTAGTTCTTGAATACAGTATGAGTGGCATTCTTGATAGCCATTTGCTGTTCATCGTCACCTGTTTCGTATTCAAGCATGTGGTCATCATTGTCCTTAGGAGAGATTAGCGTGTGAATTCTATTGACTAACGTATACAGTAGTTTCAACCGTTTTAGAAGTTGATCTACAGATACGTCTTTTTTGTTACTTGGCATGGTGACTTTATACAGGTAACCATCGTTGGAACTCAGAAGGTTACTTACAATTTTACATTCTTCTTGTACTGTAAGAAATATATTTGATTGTTAAAATATGTAACATTTAATAAAAATTACAACATTTGCACTTTGAGCTCTGCAATGCACCTGTAGTTTTCAAGCCATTTCATCTACTGTATTCAAAAAGGTCCGCAGTTTATGCTAGCATGCTATACTAGCTATGTATGTTATTATAGCATCGCCGCAAGGTTTCACCCGCGTAAGTCCTGGATGAATGGCGACGCATAAATATATCCGTTGAAATATAGACGAGGTCTCGAGTTCGATCGCCCTGGGCATCTCTGACTTTTCGTAGTTATGTGGGTGTTAAAGACCCGGTAGATGGCAATAGGCTCGCCACCTATTACATTGGGACGTAAACATAACTGGCGAATCTTGGGTGTGTAATACACCTCTGCCTAACCCTTCGGGGATACAGGCGTGTAGTTGTGTTATGATATATAAACAAGAATTGCTCAGAAGAAGGTATTAGATTTGTAAAATACTGGATGTTGCCCGCGGCCCCGCCCGCGTGGAATTCTGATCCTGTTCCCGCAACCTATGGGAATCTATTGCCGGGATAAAAAGTATTAGGTAGTTGTTATTACGGGCTATAATCTAGCCCTGTAGAGTAACAACGGTCTCTATACAAACTTTTACATTTAAAATATTAATAGGATTGTAGATAGTTCATTAAATATTTGGGTATACTCATTTAACTAATTGGCTATAAAAAACTGACTGATGTGTAAAGCCAAAAATTATAAAATAGGGAATTTTAATAATATCAGGTCTTAAAAATGTTAAGTAGGTAATATCGATCTCATCGACTCATGCTCTTTCTACCCTGTCCCCCACCACACCGCACTAAACATAAATCGTGAATCATACCTCTATGCAAATCAGCCAGCAAAACTAGCAAGTTGTCATGATGACTTAATGCGTCAGGCTCACACTTGTCGTATACATGAAAAAAGTCATGCACCATACAACCCATGTTAATTACTGCACATACGTCGATGTTCTTGTAGCAATTTTCTTTTAATATAGCCAACAACTTCTGGTGCATCATTTGCTTCGATTTCTAAAAGAGAAAGTAAATAGGACCTTTGTTACTTTAATTCATACAGTTTTCTTCAAGATATTGTTTTTATACCACGTAGGTGGCAGACTGGCGGACTCGCGGCCCACTTGATGGGAAGCGATTACCGCAGCCTATGACGTGTGCATCGCGAGGGACGTCATACTCGCGCTACCGACTCTGTAAAGACCTGATGCCCTACTTGAAGAACCCCCTATTGTACTCGATTGGAAAAACCACAGCAGGGAGATCATTCAACAGTCTAAGCGTGCGCGCAATTAAGTTCCTTTCACACCTCACTGTGCGCACTCTCTCGGAGGATGATTGTTAGATATAGATTGGCCTATGCAAAGAACAAAGTTACATGAGTTTTTGAAGTGAAACTTCTTTATCGGTGTTGGAAAAAAAATTACCGTCACAATATGTAACGTTTTTCGGTTACGCGCCATCTTAATTTCTGTACATTTTTCCGTTACCTTATATATAGGTATCTTTTAAAAAAAAGTTGATTTATTCGGCTGATAGTGATCAGCAAAATGAAAGGGTTTATTTTATTTCTAATTTCAGTGAATTTCTAAAAAAAGAAGTAATTATATCTCTTTTTCTAACACGTGGGTGTGATTATGGTTTTTTTTTTTCAAGTTATTTCAGGTTAACCTCAGTTTTTGATTCTAACTATCGGTCAATGTATATAATTCCATTAAAACTAGTTATTATTAACTAATACGACTGTTTTGTACTTTAAAGAAATGCTGTAATAATCTTAGTAGTAATAAGATAAAATGAAATAAATGTATTATTTGTATTCATGTCTATGATAATAAAAGCCTTTTGTTAAACTTTATCTAATATAACTTAATAAGGTCATAAAGAAGTTTCACTTCTTACCTGTGTACACTAGTCCACGTACACATTTTTTTTAACTGTCACTTTTTTTTGTATTTTTGCCGCTAATATTACCCATACTTAATAATGCTTTATATGTTTGTATAAGAATTTCTTTAGAAGATAAAGAAAAAGTTAAAGCAAGTTTTGTATAAAACACAGTTTAAATCGCTGTCCAAAAAGTTAGGACTTTGCATCTGTAATCGTTGGATAGGTTGAGATATGCATAAATCTTAAATTTAACACTAACCTCAGCAAAGGCAGTTGGTTCAACAATTAGAAAAATATTGTCGCGAATCTCTTGAACTTCTTGAGTCCAACAGTTGATTAACAGTTTGGAATGGTGGCTCTCAGGGGCCATCATGAGTGCTGGTACTAAGTGAGGGTCCAGTGCTTCTAAACTGGCAAGACCGCTTCGAAGAGTTAAGATCCCTGAAATTATGAGTTGAAATCCTGTGTGATGTTGAAATGTAGGCTCGCACCAATATCTTCGGGTCCCAAGTTGACTTAACCTTCTAGCTGTACACTTATACTTGCTGATCAACGGACGCTTTGGCACTTCAAGATGAACCAAATCAAAAGATGTAGAAAGTTTAAGGAAAAGAAACTTCGGTAGCTTAGTGGTTAAGGAGTCGTCCTTGCGATCGAGGAGTCCCAGGTTCGAATCCTGGCCATTACACTACCGACGCGAACCCAGCTGGAGGGGTTAGCTGGAAAACTAGTAATTTCGGTAACTAGTACTCTTTCCAAAAAGAGAGGAAGAGAGAAATAAGTATATATTATGTCATACTCACTATGCTGATCAGAAGAGCAGGATACAGCAAAATGCCCAATCTGCAGTAGTCTCTCATTGTACAAATCAAAATCTCTAACAAAATGACAATTCTCTATCACTTCATCTTTACTTTTAACTAAACATGAACAAGTTTCTTTAGTACCACTATCAAAATGTTCTTTTAAAATCTTGATATGAGGTCTGCTGTAGCTGAAACAGTGAACTACCAGCGCCAATAATGCAGTATTGGTATTTGTTTCTAATGAATATAGGACATCTTTCAAGACATCTATGAGAACATTAACGTTTGAAGGCATTATAGGTACTTTCAATATATCTGGTGTAGCCTTTATGGTAGAACTCACATCTCCTTCAAGTAACTCTTCTAATAATGCTTTAGTTTCTCTTAAAACCTGTAATATCAAAGAAGGATATATTATTCTTTGTTTTTCAGATTTTGTCTGAATAGACATAATTATGAACCCCATCATACCCTATAACATTTTTATTTTACAACAGCTAATATATACAAAATCTGGGGAATCCCAAATATTTCAAAATCTAATCTCAATTAGGCTGACCGCTGCCTTATACGCGAGTGCCCGAACTGCGTATTGTTTGGTGCAAATAAATAGAGCAACGAATGTATTTTTTGCACGAAATTCAACGATATAATAATAAGAACAATATTATTTGTCGGAAGCAGGCGCCCGCCTGCATGCACACGCATAAGGCAGCGGAGGGCCTTAAAGCTGCTGTAAAGCTGTGTCGCCTGTTGCTAGTCGACACAATTTTACAGCAGCATCTGACGTTGGATCGAATGATAGTTTGTTCCAATTGTATGAGACTGCCGTTCAACCAATCCAGCTTTAAATCATGCATTAGTCGCTCTTTATCATCCTTTCTAAATGGCGTTAAATAATACATAAAAGATGGGTTAACATACCACTTGGCAGCGAGCCTTAACAACGTGCTGATCATCGTTCAAGCAATATCTACAAAGAGTCATGGCTGACAATAGAAGTTCATCAATCGAAACATGAACCTCAGTGAGACAATCGATCATCTGTAAATAGAAAAATATAACAGTTACAATTTTTTGACAGACATCAAAAACAGTTAGAGGTAAGATATTTAAGGATTTCTTTCACAGGGATTTCAATTTTTTCACAATAATAAAGTATAGGATTCATGTTATTAAATAACCTTTTTGAATATAAGTAATATCGTAAATCCTTCTTGAAACTTTTAGGACTTCACTGTGCGCGTGAAGATGTCAATATTTATCTCGATCCTCTCAATACAATACATATTGAAAATATTGATGTGCGAACGCGATCCGTGATTTTATTGACGTTAAAATTTTGATATTATTTTGATTCATTTCATTAGTTTTCTCGGGTCGATTAAACTTTTCGAATTAATTTGACGTTTAATTCGATTTCTGCAAATAGCCGTTTTATTGGTACCTAACTGACGATCTATAACGTTTTCTTTAGTGAAGTTATGTAGGTACGGAAAATATCCGCGGTTGCCCAAGTCGTTGAGCGGATCCGGCGGCTGGGTCTCGAGGTGGCTCTGCATAAAACCGAGGCCCTGTTCTTTCATGGGCCTCAGAGCAAGCCACCCGAGGATCCAGTCTCATCGTGGGAGGAAATCGCATCGGCATCAAGCCGTGCTCGACGGTCGATGGGACTTCGGAGAGCACATCCGAAGTCTGGCCCCCAAACTGAAGGGCAAAGTTATCGCTCTGGCGCGGCTGCTGCCCAACATGAGGGGGCCCGATGACTCCTGCAGGAGACTCTACGCGAGGATCGTGCGGTCCATTGCGGATGCTGCGCGTTCCGCAGCGGGTGATGGCCATCAGGGTCATCCGCGGGTACCGCACGATCTCCTTCGAGGCGGCGAGTCTCCTTGCCGGAACTCCGCCATGGGACTTCGAGGCGAGAGGCGCGGGAGCAGGGACGGAACCCCGAGCCTCGCGAAATCGAGGCCGTGCAATCCCAGCTCCGCCAGGCCATCGTGGTGGAGTGGAAGGAACGACTTGGGCGACCAAGCGCAGGGCACACCGCAATAGCGGCGCACGGTGTTTTAGGAGAGCCATTTTTCGGACATCGCATTTTTCTTGCAAAACCCTATAGATATGATCATTATAATGCAAGATATCGTGTTACCATTTCGCTAGCACGTCTAGTTTTCGAGAAAAAAAATCTTGAAAATGGTAATTTTTTCATCCGGATATTATTACAAAATAATATTACTCCTAAACTAACCATGATACTTATTAACCATGTTCAGTTCATTGAATGCACACCCGATAAGGCCCATTTGGGCACCAAAATAAAAGTCGTAGCTTTGTTAGATACAGATTTATACGCTTTTTATGATTTTTAGTTTTTTTTCACTTTTCTCGAAAACTCCACCGTTTTAGGAAAAGTTATACAACGCAACGCAACGCAAAAACCATTAGGCCCTCATTTCACATTTGACTGTAATCCACCTAGCTTAGACGAAATAGAACACCAAATCAAAAAGAAACCAACAAAAACCGCCCCAGGGCCTGATGGCATACCTTACATTATCTATAAAAAATGCCCATCGGTACGTAAACATCTTCTAAGCATATTCAATAGGATCTGGTCGAGTAAAGAAGTCCCAGCGGCCTTCGGCAGGGCTAATTTTGTGCTCATTCCAAAGAAAGAAATAGTAACTAGTCCAAAAGACGCTAGACCAATAGCATTAACCAATACAATTTCTAAAATTTTCTTCTCATGGCTTCAATTTAAAATGACAAATTTCATGATCAATAATAACTATTTCAGACCAAACCACCAAAAAGGGTTCCTACCCGGAATTTCAGGATGTCTGGAACACAATTCTTTACTGGCGGAAAGTTTAAAAGATGCCAGATCAAATGAAAAGCAAATAACAGTTTGTTGGATAGACCTAGAAAACGCTTTTGGCTCAGTACAACACGAGCTTATGTTGTTTGCATTAAAATGGTATCACTTTCCGTCCATCATTTGGGAAATAATATCCTCTTATTATGGTAAATTAAAGTTTGTGATTAATACCAAAGATGGATACACGCAACCTTTAAATTATAATGTGGGTTTGTTCCAAGGTTGCTGTTTATCACCTATAGTTTTCAATATAGTAATAAATATTTTAATAGACAACATTTCCACACACGACAAGAAGTGGGGCTATCGGTTTAAGCTAAACGGTAAATATACGGAGTCTATCCTCGCTTTCGCGGACGATTTGGCAATACTGACTCGTAACCCAAAGCAGTGCCAGGACCTACTGCGTAGAGTAGACGATTTCTGTACATGGACAGATGGAATGAGAGCAAAACCTAGCAAATGCTACTGTCTATGTCTGGGTAGGCGGGGTACCAGGTATACTTCATATGACCCAGGGCTTAGTATAGGCGGGGAAAACGTTTCAACTATATCTGAAACCGTGCCTTTTAAATTCCTCGGAAGAAAGATTGACAACAGAGGTTGCACTCCAGCTTTGGACGAATTAATTGATAGTTTCATTATCGATTTAAAAAAGGTAGACCAACAACCAATAAGTAATGTTAAAAAAGCTTGGATCTATGACAATTATTTAACCTCGCGTCTTAACTGGCCGTTTCTTATATATGATATAAACCAGAGCCTCCTCAAAAAACTAGATGCGAGTGTCACGAAGACACTGAAGTCGTGGCTAGGGCTAGCTCAGTCGGCCGACCCGTCGGCACTATATAGATCCGCGAATAATTTTGGAATGACGCTTAAGAAGCCATCAGAACTCTATAAACACCTAAGAGTAACTAAAATGCACGTCTTATCGGAATCTAAAGACGAAATAGTAAAAGTCCTTCCAAAAGATAAAAATGCATCGGAGCTCGAATCACGCCTCCAGTTCCATAAAAGATTCATGATAGGCTCGCAGACTGGTAGAGTAGGTCTAGGTAATATTCAGAGACAAACAGATAAAGAAATAACAAAATCTTTTCTTCAAGCAGACGAAAACAACACCTATAAGGTGCACGCAATGAACCTAGAAATGCAAAACGAATGGTTGACTCTAGGTGAATTTTGTATTCCCATAGCCTTAAAATGGCGTACCATAAAATACGACTGGTCACCGGCCTTACTTAAATTTTACCTGAATGCATTCCAGTTGACCCTCCCCGACCAAAGCAATCTGGTCAGATGGGGAAAAGCCACAGATAAAACATGTTACTCATGTGGTGAAGCAACTGGTACGGCTAGGCACCTACTAGTGGGGTGTAAAACGCTATTAGACCGGGGTCATTACTCGCGCCATCATGATAAGGTATTAGAAATCATACGTGAGGCTGTAAGTTTGGCGGTAGCTAGAGCGAAAAAAGGATTAACCACAAACCAAAGAAATGACATTGCGTTTGTAAAGGAAGGCTGCTCAAAGAAATCACTTCAAAAGCCTTATTCAATTTTGATAGCTGCCGTTGACTGGACAATACTCGTAGACACGTATGAGAAGCACTATAGGATACCGGAGGATGTCTGTGCCTCATCATCCAGACCCGACATATTCCTTTTTTCACGATCGCATAAGCGTGCAGTGCTTGTAGAACTCACAGTACCGTGGGAAACTAATATACCTAAAGACCACGCTATAAAGACAAACAAATACTTTGATTTGACTAACGAGTTAACCAAAAACGGCTACGTGGTTAAACTCTATGCCGTAGAAGTAGGAGCAAGGGGAATTCCAGCTAAATCCCTGTACAACTTACTTAAAGACCTCGGATTGCCAAGAGCTTCAGTAAGCTCTTTATTAAAACGTATATCAAAAGCGGCATTGTTAGGATCTTACCAAATTTGGATAGGTAGGGCGGGGAACACTACTGACGGTGGAGGTGAGCGCTGATGCATCACAAGGTGGCCACCCTAAACCTACATCTGGGTCGCAAGTCCCAGTCGCCGTCATGGTGTTCCTCTCTGTACCACGCTATGGACCCGGCGACCGCATGGTGAATCCATGGAGTGCTGAGAATCGGATCTCTGCTAAAAATATTCTAATTATATTGCCAGCCCACTACGTAAGTTTCCCAATATCCCAATTCCATGGAATCTAGAAGATATGTCAAATTAATTATTTTTGCTAGGGTTGCCACTTTTCTAACCGGATGTAATGTTACTGTCTGTAAGTATGTATTGTTTTAAAAGGTTATGTAATTAAAACGAACAGAATAATGTACGCTTTCTGTTGAAGGCTCCTATCGAGTATTAGTTACTATGTTTCTATGGGCGCTTGATTTGCTGGTTACTATTTTTGTATGACATTTACTCGTATATGCCAAACGTATTGCAAAACAAGTTTACATGGTAGGCATACTAATGATATTTAATTATTAGTTTATTCTTCTTCTTATATATAAAAATGAATTGCTGTTCGTTAGTCTCGTTAAAACTCGAGAACGGCTGGACCGATTTGGCTAATTTTGGTCTTGAATTATTTGTGGAGGTCCAGAGAAGGTTTAAAAGGTTTGTCATCGATTGAGGAAGTACGAAGTCTGCCGGGTCAGCTAGTATTTAATAAATGTTAATTATCGCTCGCTTAATAATGTGCCCGGTAGATGGCAATAGGCTCGCCCCCTATTACATTGGGACCTTAACATAACTGGCGAATCTTGGGTGTGTAATACACATCTCTGCCTACCCCTTCGGAGATACAGGCGTGAAGTTATGTTATGTTATGTGTTGTTTAGGCACATATATTATTAATCCCTAACTATGAGATACATACAGTATACCATCACGCCTTTACCCCCGAGGTAAAGGTGGAGAAGGCAAAGGTGAATAAATACCCACATTTCAGGTACTCCCAGCTTATGTTATTGGTATTGCACTTTTACGGACTAAAAATATACATAGATAATATTCATAAAAAAGCATATAACTTCGATATTTTTGGTTTTTACGTGTCTGTAATAATAAGACAACTGGTTTCTATTTTATGTACGTTAAAAGAACTACCAGTTACGTATTGTTTTTAGTAAAGTGAAATCAGATCCGGATATAAATTTTTATCTGAACGAGTGACAACCCTATTGATGAAAAATCCGGATGAATCTTTAAAAAATTGCAGCTCCGAGATTCCATGGCTTTGGGATATGAAATTCATATGGTGTGTTGAAGAAGCAAAGAGCATTACTTCAATGCAGATAACTGAACCCAAAACGATGGAATTTTTGAGAAAAATAAGGAAAACTGAAAACCTAAAACATTGTATATATCCGGAACTGATAATGTTACGTTGTTCAAATTAATGTTAAAATATGCAGTATCAAATTCTCTATTAATGCTTCTAACATCATTACTACGAATTGTACTTACTTTAGCTTGAATTTATTTTTTTCTAAATTTCGAGTAAAAAATACTAAGAACTTTGGATTTTTTTTTGCAAAAACTAAACATGCGGTCTAAACGGGGATTAGAAATCTATCATTTAAATGCTTATTTAATTCAGATTATTTAATAAAAACGTGATGTCCGAAAAATGGCTCTCCTAAAACACCGAGCGGCGGTAAGGCCCATCATGGAGGATTGGCTAGAGAGGCGACACGGAAGCCTCTCGTACCGACTGACCCAGCTGATCTCCGGTAAGGGGAGCTTCGGGGACCACCTGCATCGGATCAGGAAGGAGCCAACGCCTGAGTGTCCTCACTGCGACGCGAGCGAGGACTCAGGGCTGCACACGCTGGCGGACTGCCCGGCGTGGGAGGCGCCGAGGCGTGACCTCGTGCAGCCATCGGGGTGGGAGTTCTCTCGCTCGGCAGCATGATTGCGGCAATGGTGCGGAGCGCGAGCGCGTGGGCCGCCGCCACCTCCTTCTGCGAGCATGTAATGCTCGCGAAGGAGATGGCGGAGCGCGCCCGGGAGTGATTTAGAACTCTTCCGGCCCGCCGAGCCCGCAAAATGCTCGCCGCGCGTCGCAGGCGACTCAGGCGCCGGAGGTCGCTTAACGACCTGCGTCCTCTATGAGCGCAGGCCTGGGGGTGGCAGGTGAGGCGACTAGCGCCCCTGCCCCAAACCGGGGCAAGACGGGGACACCGTGGTTCCCAAACCCGAGGGTCAGTCGGGGTGCGAGGGATATGCTCTATTGGCAACCTTACACCCCGGCGTCATAAGAGCCGAGACGGGGTGCGGTTTTAATCGGTTCAAGCCCGACATAACCGCCCCCGCTGGCCGGCGGTTGGGTATCCGAAGGGATTTTCCCACGAAAAAAAAAAAAAGGTACAGAAAATGTTATATTTTATTTATTTATTATTATTTCTATTCAACTACATCACGCCTCCCCCGTTGTTTGGAAGAGGCGGCAAGATAGCCCCGGCGACGTGGGCAACAGTCGACCGGGGTGTTGGGGCGATTGGCAAAGGAACCGCCTTACTATTCGGGCATTGTCGAGCAAGACCGCTTTCTGCATCTTGGCCGTAACTGACGTTCCACTAATCCCGAGCTTCTCAAGATGGACAGAGAGGCTCCTTGGAATCAAGCCATTGGCTGAGATCACAACTGGGACTATTTCTGTGGACCCCACCCTCCACATGTCGGTAGTCTCGTGCGCTAGGTCCAGATATTTGGTCTTTTTGTCTGCTTCGGCGCGAACGAGGTTCTCGTCATTAGGGGATAGTGATGTCCACAAGAAATACCCGTGACTGTGCCCGGTCCATCAGCACGATATCAGGCTTATTCGATAGAATAATCCTATCCGTGATGATGGATCGGTCCCAGTAGAGATTAGCGCGGTCGTTTTCAAGTACGGCTTCCGGTATGTACTTGTTGGCATCCTCTGCTCGATGAGGCCGTATTTAAGAGCAAGCTCTTGATGCAGCATCCTGGCTGCTTGATTGTGTCTGTGCAGATACTCAGTGTTAGCAAGCATTGAACAACCGGAGATCACATGTCTGAGAGACTCACCGGGACGGTGGCACAAACGACAAAAGTCCACCGTTCCATCCCTCAGTATGTACCTCCTCTAGTTGTTCGTCTTAATAACCTGTGGGCCTACCGCCCAAGTGTCGTCGATATCACAGCCGTCGAAATGTTGCGTTGGTCAAGGTCGACGGCCATTTTGTACCGCCCCATTGATAATCGATGCTGGCGCGGCGTAAGAATGAATGAAGCGCTGTTTTTGTCAGTTAAATAGCTGCCACCTAAAAAAAATCTAATAGACGGCGTCGCTTTGAAGTGTCATTTCATTACGGCACCTCATGAGCTGTCGTTTTGAATATTATTTTCTTTTCCGACAGTTGATTACGATGTCGATTGCACCTAACACTGGGCTACTATGGCTTTTATGGGTGCGACTGCCGACGAGTGGGTTGTGCCGTCCTATTGCACCTAACACTGGGCTACTATGGCTTTTATGGGGGCGACTGAGGGCTCTCGTCTCAGTGATACGATCTTCAATCCTGCGCTACCAGGCTGGCTCAGCATCTCTCACACGCCGAGCATCAGCAGCTGCCGCCTGTCGATTTGGCTGAAGCCTGGCACCGATAAACTGGCATACTGCCATTGCGGCGCCAAACAGAATTGAATTCGTATCACTGAGGCTGCTGCTGTTCTCCAGATTTGGAAGCAGCATTGAGTTAACAGCCTCAACGACAGCCCGATTTTGGCGGCTCAGAGCAATTCTGGGAATCCGACACCTCCTTTCGAGAGGTGTTTCACGCACCTCCAGAATCGCCTCTTCTAGAATCCTCCCAATTCGCTCTTTGTCCTGGGAAACTGTTCCCTCCCCCCCTCCGTCAACAGCCAAAGGTAGAGATGCGGTGTCCATCGCAGCATCGACACTTAGGTTCTGTACTGATGCGATAGACACTCGTCCTTGAGCTGGTGCAAGTGGAGGGGCGGGAACAGCCTCACGTCTCAGCTGTTCGAGTTCGTCTGCACTAAAGGTGTTAGAGCGCAGCAGAAATCGAACTCGATCAGCCAGGTTTTGATCCGTTATGTGGGTCAATGTCTGCTCCAGAGCTTGGAAGTAACGAAGCAGTCTTGCTCGCCGTCCAACGCCAGCAGTTTCTCCTCCAATCGCCCCAAAGTGGGCGCGCATGATATTGGCATTTTGTAATCGTGTCCATCTCATGCGCCGCCCTCCACCGGGTGCGGGTGCCTGTTGCTGAGTCCTTACAGACTCTGTAGTCACCAAGCCTCCCGGTGGCGATGATGGTGGGGGTTCGACCCTCGATATTATTATTATTATTATTATCACGGTGCGTACCTACTTAAAAGTGACCAAAAATCAAGATGATGATAACACGAATGAGTCACCTGAAAACACGATACTAAATGATACTAAAGATTTGGCCAACTGAACCACACATTTTATAGCTTTAAGTTATCTTTTAACAATGCTAAAGAGAGAATTCCAGACTGCTCATCGCCGTATGAAGAATCGGAAAGCTGTTGGACCCGATGGGTTGGCCTGGAAGGCGATGAGCTCCGTGGTATGGGCATTCTTACAAACCTCTAAGAGGATCCGATAAGAGTGTACCCTTAATTGTTATTACGGATTACATCCAAAATTCTAATAAACACACAGGTTAACTTTGGGGTATCGTGCAAGGCCGATGCCATAAATGCTTGGAAGGTGGCTTGTCCCAATACTGAATTGCCTGCAAACCTTTTCTGCCAGAGAAAATGGGATGCGCCGCTCTGCAAGTTCGTAAAAGATAATTTAGTAAATACGTCTTGCAATGTTTCAGAGCGTGCGCGCTTGTTGGCCGTGGGAGAATAGGAGTCAGGACTCTGGATCCATGCACTTCCATCGCCCAACATAGGTACCATGTTGGACAATACTAATCTTCGTCTTGCCACTTGCCTCCGGCTGGGAGCGCCTTGTGTTTCTCCACATCATTGTCATTGTGGTGAAGCCGTCGACAGCTTTGGGTACCATGGCCTTTCATGCAGCAGAAGCGTAGCACGATAGACACGCTAGCATCAACGACATAATCCGCCATGGTCTTGTCACCGCTGGCGTGCCAGCCGTTCGTGAACCTAATGGGCTGGTACGCGACGATGGCAAGAGACCGGATGGTATGTCGCTATTGCCTTGGAAGATGGGTAAGCATTTGGTATGGGACGCAACGTGCGTCGACACCCTTGCGCCTTCACACCTTCCAAGCACAGCGGGCTGTGCCGGCGCTGCTGCTGGACCTGCAGAAAGCCTCAAACGGGGTAAATGCTCGAACCTAGTAGGTCATTATATTTTTGAACCGTTTGGGGTTGAGACGCATGGGGTCGAAGTGCCCGTTTTGTCTACAAAAATTTGGCTAAGCGGCTGATCGACGCTACACGTGACCAAAAGGCTGGACTTTATCTTGCACAAAGAAGTAGCATTACCTTTAAATGTGGCAATGCTACCAGTCTTCTGGGAACATCACCAGTTGGTGATGATGCGGAGGAATTCTATGATGCATGTATGTTAATGTCTGTCTTTTAGGTTTAGTTTTCTTTAGAGTTATTTATAAGTAGTTGTACATAGATTTAGATCGGAAAAAGAGAACATCAAGGACGGGACTTGAACCCGTGACCAGTCCCTTACAGGGGGAATGCTCTGACCAATTGAGCTATGCAGATACGTCCCCGATATTTATTGACTGTCTCCAAACACCCATTCACATTTCCGTTTATCTTGTTTATCCCTGTAACCAAGGTAGTGGCTAAATTGTTATATTGGAGTCGAACCCACTATAACCATAGTGATGATATTAGACTATTGCCAGTAGAGATGGTGCGCCTTTGTAGTGATGTGCCTATGCATCCTGGCAGATGTTGGCCACCATTGCTGATAGCAAACTCTTAATAAGCTCTCAAGAGGAGGCTCTCAAATCTGTTATTTAAAAGCCACAACTTTAGGTGGGGCCCTTAGTATACAAAAACAACCCTATCTGCTATGGCCACATAGTATGCTCTGTGCTTAAGATTTTTCCATTTAATAGGCACTAGCTGTTGTTGCTCGCGGCTCCGCCCGTGTGGCATTCTGATCACATTTCCGCGTAACATGAGAACCTACTCCAGGATTTAAAAGTAGTCATGTAGAACATGGTTACTCGCGCGGTTTCATTCTGTAATCTATCTCTGTGCTAAATTTCATCCAGATCCATTCAGTAGTTTTTGCAGAGTAACAAACATCCATCCACATATCCATACAAACTTTCGCGTTTATAATATTAGTATGATATATGACATATTAAGAGATAATGAGAAAACTTACTTCACTTTTCCACTGATCACAAAGTTCTTTAACATTTTTAAAATCATATTGGGATACTGTATCAGACAGTTTACCTAACACTAGAAATGTGTGATCAATCCAGTTGACAAAATACATTGTAGAAATGGTTATTGAATCATTGGCACTATCATTGTTGTCTCGACATTCAACATCCTCCAAATATTTCTCAATTGATAAAAGTCTTTTGGTACACCATGAAAGTCTCTCCAGAGCACATTGTCGACTCTCCTTTATGTAAAGAAATAAGAAATTTAAGACATGAAAGCTACAAGTTCAAGCCATACCCACTGACAGTGGACTAATATAAATCTTCATCTAAGCGCCAATTTCAGTTGCATCCAAAGCTCGCACTATGGAGCCCTGGGTCCACTGTCCTAGTTCTCCTTTTTTTGTTTTGGCTTTCATGCTGGTGACTACTATCAGATAGCAGTCACTTCCATGAAACCCAACCCTGAGTTTCCTCTCAGGCCGCCTGCACCAGAGCCTCAACCTGCAATCAGCTGGTGTACCACCTTAGACTGAGTTTGGCTTCAGCCCCAAAGATAATGATAGGGCCCCATATACACCACTAAGTTTGATACACAATGCAAGTGTTAAACCTAGATAATCAAACATTAGGAAATGATTACTTTAAATCAGGGGTTCTAGATTTTAATATAACTGTTACTTTGAGTGAAAGAGGTTTAGAACAATTTACTTATTGTAAGATCTATACTGAACATCAATCTTCACACCTGGAATATTATAAGTGAAAATTTTATTTGCAGACAAAATTACCTGTAAATAAATTCTATGACGAGCTTCCAATTTTAAAATGTCGAAAAAGTTTATCAAACTTTTATATATTTGACTAGAACATAGTGTGTAAACATCCCGAAGCTTAGCTATTTTTTCTGGATTACCTTCATATGAAATCAGTTTATTATGTAAACCAAGTATCAAGGGATGAATTTTATCTAATAATAGACTCTGAAATGAAAAATAAATATAAAACAAGGCATACTCCACAAGAAACACTAATAAAAAGCAATGTGATAAATATCAGTATATAAATAACACTTCAATTAATCCACCTGCCATGAGGAATTGTACATTAAGCAGGACAGTAACATCGTTATTTCAATCATTTTATTGAATTATAGTTTTTTAAACATTTTATTACCAATATATGTTGTGTTGCAGCACGGGCATCTTGTGGTATAACATTTAACTCTTGGAAAATTTCTTCCATAATTTCTTGGACCAATACGGTGTTTAAGTGTTGATAAATCATACAAAAAAATACGTTAATAAGTTACAAAATTACGCTTCTTAAAACAGTCATAATGTTGTTCAAAATTTGAAAATATGAGCGACGCGACATGACAACTGACACTGACAGTACCATAGATATAGGAGAATAGAAGATAAGCTTATGTTGCAATAATAATTCTTGGTTATGCAAATATGAACCTCAGTAACAGAAACATGTCTGTCTCATTCTAACACGTCATGATTTACGAATGCAAAGCAAATACAATGTATGTCATCACTCTCAAATTTTTGTTGACATTACTCTGTGACGTCACAAAGCTCCGCCTTGAAGCACATCCGCCATTTTAGGATTGCACTTTCCATAGACTAATATGCACTTTCATGTACTTTAGCCGTCAGTTTCACGAAATTCGCTGTTAATTTTCAGTTTTTTATTGAAGTGTGTTAGTTTCGGTGCATATTGTCCCATTTAAAAGGTTAAGTAAACGGTAAACAACATGAAAAAGTGTCGTACCAGAGGATGCAATTCGAATTCTCGCTGGAATGACGGAGGATTGTCATTTTTCAGGTTAGTTTCCATTTTTCGATGATATGGCATATTTTGCGCATGGATTACTTCTTGTAAACAAGTAATTAGGACTTTAGATTTGATTTCCCGATATTTACTGTAATACTTATTACATTTTATAAATTTAATCAAAACAAGAAAACATTTGCATTGTTTACATTTAAAAGTAGTGTTTTTTCCCACCTTATGTATTAATTATCGATAAAACTGTATTCATGTATATATATTCTGAGAGGTAAACTTATTCAAATAATTTTCTGGAAGCATTAATCATCTTCAATGTGTATCATATCATCAGTAAAGTGAATATAACAAAAGTGATGTGTCAAAAGTTTTTTTGTATTCAGTAATGAATGGTCTAGAATTATTTGTTTGCTCTTTATTACAGATTTCCGAAAAATAAAACACTTAAAAAGCTTTGGATGGATACCATAGGTAAAGAAAACATAAAACCAGGCGCAATCATATCAATAATATGTTCCCAGCATTTTGAAACAGATTAAATAAACAAAACATTAGATGTGGTACGCCTGAAAGATGATGTGGTGCCCACTCTTTTTCCAGTAAGTATCTATTTGGCCTCTGGAAATATGTAATATATATCTTTAAATATACATTGTAAATTATTATAGTGCTTATAATTTTTAAATATTTTTCAGTTTACTTGTTCGTCAATGGAACCTAGAGTGGCATTGTCAACAAAAAATTATAATAAAGGTGTACAAGAGGTGAGCTTCATATTTTTTATTTAAGTTACACACATCAATCTGAAATTCACACATTGCAAGTCTTAAAATATGACAGAAATAGAATGCTTGTATAATTAATGGTTGGTTTTTGTTATAGCACTTCAAGTTATCCTCCAGCTGAAGAACAATGTGCAACTGATATTTTACCACTGAAATAACAGACAAAACCTTTAAGTAATACAAGGTTTTATTATGCTTAAAAATGCGATAAATTATGACAATGATAAACTGACATTAATTAATAAGAGGAAATGTTTCATAGAGACCGAAGAAGTAAAGAGTTTATATCATTCTCCCGCGCTAGTCTGTAACATAATCAGTTAAAAATGTTGGTGGTCTGCGCACGCGATTGGATTTACGAATTATCTCCGGTGGCGGAGATAGCGGCGGTCGTTCTTGAGACACTCGCTCTTCACTTTGGTCAGAAACCGGCTCTTCTGCCTCTGTAGACGAAGAAGGTGTCATGTTACGGTTCTCAGTTACCGGTGATGTAGGTGGTGTAACAAAAGAATCAGTTTCAGTTTCCTGGCGAGCTATGTCATCTGGTCCCAGCGGCGCTAGATAACGATTTGACACTGTAGTCTCTCTCCCATCGGGATATCTGACATAGGAGTAATCTGGATTACTATGTAACAGTTTCACTTCCTCAACAATTGGTTCATATTTGTTACTCCTGTTTAACTTCTTCAGTAATACTTGGCCGGAATTCGTAAGCCAAGTTGGAATAGAAATCCCGTTAGTAGATCTCCGTGGGTGTCTAAACATTCGTTCATGCGGTGTGAAATTAGTAGCGGTGCAAAGTAAGGAGCGAATAGAATGCAAGGCTTGCGGCAAAACTTGCTCCCAGTTCTCGACTGATAAGTTTTTAGTTTTCAGTGCCAAAAGTATTGTTTTCCAGAGCGTAGAATTAAATTTCACCACTTGCCCTTTGCCTTGTGGATTGTAGGCTGTAGTTCGGCTTGTGGCGATACCTCTTTCATAAAGAAATCTTTGCACCTCAGCAGAAAGAAAAGCTGTGCCACGATCCGTATGAATATACGATGGAAAACCAAATATCATGAATAAATTGTTGAGATGTTTGACCACTGTTTTTGAGCTGACGTCTGAGCATGGAAAAGCGAATGGAAATCGAGAAAATTCGGCAATTACAGTTAAAATGAATGTGTTGGCTGTATTAGTTGGAACTGGGCCTTTAATATCGATGCTCAAGCGTTCGAAGGGTGCCATTGCTTTGATTAGTCTTTTATGTTCATCGCTGGTATTTCGTACGTATCTCGGCTTTATTTCTGAACATGTTCGACAAGAGCTTGTCATATTTCGGACATCTTCAAGGGAATATGGTAGATTTTTAGAGCGTATCCAATGGTACATACGTGAAACACCGGGATGGCAAAGAGCTTCATGAAGTGATATAAGTTTGACAGTGCGTGATTCTGTAGATGCACAAACTCTAGATAGAGCATCAGCAGCGTAGTTTTCTTTGCCGGGTCTATACACGATTTCAAATTTGTAAGTAGCAAGTTCCAAACGACATCTCTGAATCTTCT
Source organism: Cybosia mesomella (assembly GCA_946251805.1). NCBI lineage: Eukaryota > Metazoa > Arthropoda > Insecta > Lepidoptera > Erebidae > Cybosia > Cybosia mesomella. Next base: position 13,109,320 of record OX276406.1, read on the forward strand.
CATTTTTAATTTTGCTTGAGTGTTTCATATTAAACATAAAAGCAACCGAGCGTTGATCGGTGACCAAGCGAAATTGCTTACCAATAAGGTAATGTCGCCATTTCTTTAGTGATTCTACAATAGCGTAAGCTTCCTTCTCTATAGCGGAATGATTTTGTTCGGTTGGGTTTAAGGTTCTTGAAAAGAATGCTACAGGCCTGGAGTCTTGCGTTAGTACTGCTGCGATTGAATGGTCTGATGCATCAGTCTCGACACTAAAAGGCACATTTTCATCAATAGCATGAATTGAAGATTTAGCAATATCGTTTTTTAGACTCTCAAAGCAAGCAAGCATCTTGCTTATTTGTAAGGGGGAAAGATGTTGTCCTAGCAAGTGAGTGTATACGTTCTGAAAAATTAGGAATCCATTTAGAATAGTGAGCGAACATACCGAGTGTACGTCTGAGTGTCGTTATGTCTTGTGGTGGTGGTAAGTCAATAAGTGGCTTGAGGCGCTCAGAGTCAGGTTTGATAATGTGGTTGTGAATGTTGTAGCCAAGAATATTAATAGAATCTTGAGAAAATTTACATTTTTGCATACTCAATGTCAGACCGTACTTTTTGGCCGAAGTCATAAAGCGCTCTAAGTTTTGGTCGTGTTCTTCACGATTAAGGCCACAAATGGTGATATCATCAAGATACGCGTACGTCTTTTGAAGTTTTTCTTTTCTGATTATCCAATCGATAGTTCGTTGAAAACTTGAGACGCCATTTGTGACTCCAAAAGGTATGCGTCTAAACTGATACAAATTACCCGTAGCTTCAAAGGCAGTATACTTTCTTTCTTCGGGTAAAATTGGAACTTGATGGTAAGCGCTTTTCAAATCTATTAAGCTGAACATTGAGTTTTTGGCTACTTTAGCGACTAAGTCCTCTATGTTGGGTAGTGGATATGCGTCAAGCTCAGTATAACGGTTGATTGTTTGCGAATAATCAATTACAAGCCGTTTCCTATGCGTTTCATTTTTCGTTATAAGGACCTGGGCTCTCCACGGTGATTTACTCTCCTCAATCACACCTTCCGCTAAAAGTTTGTCAATCTCTTCATTAATAAATTTGGTATCTTCATCGCTGTGTTTCCTGGATTTTACAGCAATAGGTCTGCATTTAGGAGAGACGTTTGCAAAAAGTGGTACGGCCGGCACAGTTGCTGCAGTTACATTACACACGTGAAATGACTTCTTTGGCCCACCAAATGAGAATTTTAGTGACTCATGTTCACTGAGAATGTCATGACCGATTATTATATCGGCGCAAAGGTTTTTGACAATAAGGAAATTCACATTTTCGTATTTGTGATCTCCAATGTAAATTGATGAAAAATTTGGCCTTCTACTTGTGAAACATGGTTAAGTGAGGCCATTGAAATAGTTTGATAGCTAGGCTTTATTTTAAGTCCACAGAGTTTGGAGAAGCTGTCATTGATAAAAGAAATGGAACTTCCTGTGTCTAAGAGCGCTTCTGCTCTTATACCTTTGATGTACGCAGGCACGGTAGCTTTTCTTAGGGACGAAGGTGATGCTGCTATAACAATACATCCTGAATAATCCTTGTCTGTTGTAACTGAATTTGCTATTCTGGATGAGCTTCTACAAACCGAAGCAAAATGTCCCTTTTTGTTGCAAATTTGACAGACTCCATCAAACGCAGGACAGTTTCTCCGAAGATGTACTTGCCCTCCGCAGAAAAAGCATTTTCTTCGACGAGTAGCAGCAGAGAAACTCTCATTTTGCTCATTTTTTTTAATAGTGAAATTGGAGGCAACCTGAGCCGAGCCGGTTTCCTTTTGAGCTGCGTTCACTGGCAGATTATTGAAACTATTGGAAAGGGCCTCGGCTGTTTCTAAGGAAAGTGCTTGATTGTAAGCTTCATCGAGTGTTAAAGTAAGATTTTCTAAAAGTCGTTGCCTATATTTATTCGATAAGATACCTGATATAAAGGCATCACGTATACAGTCGTTTCTGTTTGTTTCAGCGTCGACGGTAGTGAAGCCACAGTCTTTAGATAGTTGTTTCAAAGCTTGTAAATAGGTATCTATAGTTTCATCGGAACCTTGTTTTCGCGATGCGAGCATGTGTCGTGCAAATATAATATTTTTGGGTTTCACAAACAGCTTCTCTAGTTTAATAATCGCTTCTTCATACTTATGAGTTTCACTTATGTAAGCGTATACGTTAGGAGAGATATGGTTTACTAAAATTTGATACTTTACTTCATCCCATTGATCTTTAGTCGTCTGTGCGTCTTCCGCTGATGACGAAAGAGCGGTCACCTTTTTCTGACTTGATAAGAAGTATTCAAATGATTTACGCCAATGCTCCCATATTTTGGATGCAGTAGAATCCGACGGGTCGGCATCAAACCTTTCTGGCCTTAGATATTTGTCCATGATTATTTAAGCATAATAAATTGAAATAACAGACAAAACCTTTAAGTAATACAAGGTTTTATTATGCTTAAAAATGCGATAAATTATGACAATGATAAACTGACATTAATTAATAAGAGGAAATGTTTCATAGAGACCGAAGAAGTAAAGAGTTTATATCAACCACCTTGTAATGTAAGTTTTTCTTCTTTCATCTTTCTTACGGGCAAATGCTCAAACACCACTCGATTTTAAGTTGCCCTCAACTCTTATTCTGTCACCGTTGCTTTAAGGCGAATAGTTGCGACAGAAATATATTTATATAGTTCAGTATCATTTGAACATTAGGCCGTTAGTTGTGTATTGCTGGAATTTTTAAATTAGTTTAAGTTTGCGATGATACTAATATATTTGTTAATAGTTCTTTTTATTTGTGCTTTTATTGCATTTAGAGACATGCATATTATATCTCTTCACCCGGGTAGATAAAAATGTAAATAAAATTAACACATAATTTTTTACCTTAGGATAAAATGCAAATTTTCAAAGCAATCGCCAATTTAAAATAATAAAAAATAGTTTTCATTCGTCATAATATACTTATAAATATAATGTTATTTTACTTTCAGGTGTTGGCTGCTAAAACAAAAGAAAAAAAAACAGTTGTCTGTAAAATCGGTTTACTGACGATAGTTGAACGTGACGTCATAAGAAAATACTAACTATATGTATAGCAGCTGTCCACGCGGACGCATCGCTTGCACTTCAAGCCCAGAGTAGAGCAGGTAACGGCATACGAGGTAATGCCGCATACGTCAGGTAATGGCATGTTACGTCATGTTGTTTCGTGCGTGCAGCCGGCTCATCGATTTTTATGACGTTGTCACTTCAAAAATGCGGCAGTTATCGAGGCAAGTGAAGATTCAGCAAATAAAAATAAAGGTCCTTAATTGAGGTTTTTTAGCCGCAGGTTGAAGCAGAAAGTTCTTACATTCCAAAATATAATTGAAGATTTGAAGAAACAAAATTTAGTTGCTAATGAAGGTGCTATTGGAGATTATTGGAGAATGTGCTGGGTTTCCAGAATTTCTTTCTCGGCAAGTTTTGAAGCATAGGGGTGAAACTGTCTGCACATAGCAGGCTTCCTAGCCACGAAATTGACAAGGTCTTTAAAATGTGATGAGTGTATGGACTTTAACATGGTTCAAGGCAGCAATACACAATCAGTATAATTAAAAAGAAAAACCGGTGGCTTAATTTAAATCGCCGTCCTCAGCTTAATTAAAATTATCAGGAATACAGCAAAAATTCAACAAAATTTAATCCATAAAGTTAAGCCCGAGAAATTTTTATTGGAGTTTTTTTGTTGAAAATCACGATAAATTAATAATTATTAATAAAAGCTGTGATTTTAAGTTATTTGGATTCAAGATAATATATAAGGTCTACGAAAAAAAAAACATTCGAAATATGTGTCCAAAACATTTGTTAACCAAACTGATATTATTCTTTAATGTATAAATTATCAATTCCTTATGAGAAATCATTGTTTTATTTTGCTATTGTTTATTTCTTATCTTGAAACCCAAACCCATTCATGGCTAGTGATTAAAATATCCGTTATCGCTACAAAAAGTACCCTTTACACCAATCCAAATCTGTTCAGTACTTTTATCTTGAAGAAGCATTTTGGTTAGAGAGTGGAAAAAGCTTCTTGATGGCATCATATCGGCACAAACTGTTTACCAATTTAAGAAAAAACTGGATATCTTTTTACAAATGCTTTCAACCCTTGTTTGGCTTGGGTTGTGCTAAGCGTTAGCAAGGGTTGCAAGCATTATATCATAACTTTCGTTTTAGTACAACCGATGTTTTTTAAAAGTTTTTTAATAATTACTTTATTAAGTAATAGAAAAGACAACGTTACGTAGAAACACAAGATACAGCCAACTGTTAGTTGTAGCAACTGCCTGCCTGATTAAATATATAAACATTAATAACAGTAACAAACACTCACAAACTTTCACTTTTATAATATTAGTAGGATAACAAGCGATGTTCAGAAAATTGTGAGCTTAGTTGGCACACATTTATTTTTGTTAAATGAATCAGCCGATTGATGCAGGAATACACAAATCGGGTTATTTAACAAAAACTTGTTAAAACATGATTGCCCGCGGTCATCGACGCTCATTCGACGCTCAATTGTATTCAACAAGTAAGAACAAGTATTCTATGAATCAGCCGATTGATACAGGAATGCACAAGTCGGGTTATTTAACAAAAACTTGTTAAAACATGATTGCCCGCGGTCTATTATCTACGAAAATTACCTATCTAGGAATACTTATAACTATTAAAATGCGAAAGTGTGTCTATTGCCTTTTTATTTGTTTGTTTGCGTCTACTTTCATTTCGAAACGGAGCGACCGATTGACATGATTTTTCTTCTATTTGTTGAATAAAACAGGACAGATACGTGAACTACGCGGAGAGAAATATCGAACCGAGTTTGAGCAATCTCTTAATTAATATTAGTTGATGTTCACAAGTTGTAGCCGAGAGTTGAGAGCTCTGTCGGTGTCTAAGAGTCCTCCTAACTAGATGAAATTACAAATCGCCCCCCGAAGCCCCCATTTTTTTTCTGGGTCTCTTACCGCCCCCCCTTTAGGCCTGCAGCGCCCACAAGGGGGCGTTATCGCCCACTTTAGAAAACGTTGCTCAGTCTAATGCAATGAGATGAAATGTAGTTTTTACCTCTGCGTGCCCTAAACTGACCGGCGTGTGAAGGATTAATGTGTTGTTTGAGTACTTATGTCCGATATTAGTCGTAGTTAGATGAATGATAAACAAAAAGTAGATATGTTATACGAATTATATTTGAAACAAAACATTAATAACAGATAAAAAAAATGTATAACCTTTACATACAAATGTGCCAGTATAGCTTTTTTAACGATATGGGCACCATCATCCATACAGTAACAACACTATCTGCAGTAGGCGGGGCGACGCCATTTTAGGGAAACATTTGGCTTCAGGTCACGTGACCTTATTTCATATCTTCTTTTCTCCTATATCTATGAACAGTACTGACTCCCTCTTATATACTCTTTGGTTCTGACCCATAGACTTATTAAGAGAACAGACGGGGTATACCTACAGAATTGACGTGTATTACCTACGTTCCATTTTTATGAATGAACGTTTGCCGACGGTTACTATGCTAGGAATGTACCTTCTATTATCGTAACATTTGTAGATATCTTTCTATACTACCTGTTAAAGTGTACTAACCATAACTTTAAAACTAAAACCCGACTACTGCAAAATCACGAATCTCTAGAATGTATTGTTTTATTAGAGTAAATGGTATACGACCACGGCTATTCTTGATATTTTCTTGTATAATACTTTTATAGCGTGATTTTCAGTAGTCAAATTTTAGTTTTATTCTTAATTTTTATTTATATTATTTTGGTGCAAGCAACACCTAATAATGTAGACATATTTGAAATGTGCTAATTGAGCCCTTTAATTTGATACCAATCAAATCAACCGATCTATTTATCTCAAGTTTTTTTTTTTCATTAGAGTCAGTGACACGTCATAGAGCCTATAACCAGCGGATGATCAAGACGCTTCTAATAATACCACAATTGTCCAGTTCTAATACGTAGTTGAAGAGCTATGAGGCTAGGGCTATGAAGAGCTACAAACGAACATACACACATACATACAACAAACATAGCCTGCCAAATCATAACCCTCCTTTGACTTCGCCGTAGTCAGGTAAAAAGAGAGCGGAATAATGCTAGCTGCTCATGATATTATGATAAATGATAATGATAATTTTATGGTTTATGTGAGGTATAGTGACAATAAAATAAATGAATAATTTTATATATTATTATTCATTTCACGACTGCAAGGCAAGGGGCGCGGGTTGTGTATTTGCTTTGGTTTGCATATATCCTTGTTTCGGAGATCACGTTAAGCTCCCGGTTGCGATACGAAAATTTATGGCAATCGTTACAAGAAAACTTCAATATAGCAAATTATTGGTTATCGAGGTCAGATGGCAGTCTCTTCACGGTAAATAGCGAATTTCAGTCGCGTTACAGTTAGACTGGAAATGACAACTCCTACATAATGGTAGCACCTATATTACTATACTCTTTGAGTGGCACTCAGTTTGATGGCTATATCACATGCTTCTTCACGCCCCGCTTAAACCTGGGACTGTAGAAGGAGGGAAATTTTTATGGTCAGTATCGTTAATGTAACATAAACGAAGTACATTTATTTATATTTTCAATTTACAGATAGATACCTACGACTGCTTCACAATTTCACAATAGTATAGATAGATTTAGAAAGAAAGATAAGGAAATGAAGGTAGTAACGTCCCAATTGAGTATTCCGACTGGGGAAATACCTTTATCCTACAAAATACCACGGCCATAATAACCTCATGTTGAATAACCCCACTGGGGGTTTTGTACTGCCAATGGGAAGGCCAAAGGCTTATCCTGCTTCATCTTCTGTATTAATGGCACAGAAACAGGTGCAGTCGCAGCCTGAAACTTTGCGGTCAAGGTCGTCAACACGAGTGTGAGTGTGTGACTCTCCTGGTGTTGCACACATTCATAGGCCGCAGTTATCGCTCTCCATCAGGTGGACTGTGTACTTGTCGGGCACCTGAGTAGTTTATAAAAAAATAGAAGACGTTACAATATTGTCAATTCATATTTCTTGAAAAGAGTATTATTTTTATAAAAAAGAGTATTTTCGTCGTCAAATCACTTATTGGAGTACATCACTATTATGTTTGTTGTAGTATGGTCTAGAAAAAATCATCAATGGCTGTCGCAAATCATTCATAATGTTGGCGCAAATCATTCATAAATGTTGGCACCGTCGGCACGCTGTCAAATTCTCATACTCATTTTCCCAAGTGAGCAATAACTTAAATTTTTTGTCTCTTTTTTGCAGACACAACTGTATATTAGAAAAAAAGAGACAAAGTGATATATCAAGGTTCAATTCATGTTTGCCTCACATTTGTATAACCAAAATTTCTATATGTTGAACGGGGCCTATCTTTATTCTTCCTATACCTATGTTCTGACCACAGAACAATATACCTACTCAGATCAGAAGTCAGAGGTACTGACGTTTGAGAGAGAGACCGATATTCTTAGCAATCCAGGGATTCTCCGTGCGGGTGCCGTCGCTTTGCTGAGTTGGGAACTTGGGACAGTGCTTGGGACTTGCGACCCAAGTGTAGGTTTAGAAGGGGCCCCTTTTGTTGATGTACATCAACACTCACCTTCACTACCCAAGTTCTCCTCCCTGCCTAACCAAATTTGATGCGAACCTACTAGTGCCGATTTAGACATTCATCCTAGTAATGAGCTTATTGTAGCTCTTGATAGGCCTAGATCTATAAGTAGGTTATAGAGAGATTTTGCTGGTATGCCTCTCGCTCCCACTTCCACTGCATGAAAATTAACCACGGTTATTTTGGTTAATTCGTTTGTGAGATCATATTTATTTATTTATTTAATTCTTTATTGCACACATAAATTACATTCATATAATACTTATGAGATGTTATGTACAAAAGGCGAGCTTAACTCATAGTATTTATTATGTTTCCCACAGTACAGTAAGTTCCACAAGGACCACATATTTAATAAAATAATAGGTTTTAATAAAAAAATTGCCGAAATTTTCTTACAAATTCATGAGTTCATTATTCCTGTATTTTAATAGTAATAATTTCCATTATTTATTTTTTTTGAAAGTTGTTTTCAAGATTTTACAACTCTGTATTAAATTTTGTTTTTATTGGCCGCTTGATAAATTAATTCGATCTTCAAAAACAGTACTTCCTAAATGCTATCCATTTTGATAATAAATTAAATTTCGTATTAACTGCTAGTACTTTTCAAAAATGTAATAAAAGTTGCTGTTTGTTAGCTTAATGTTTATACACAAAAAAAACATTAAATTTGGGTTTGTCATTCCTAAAAAAAATGCAAAAATGTTAGTACTGAAAATTGGGTTTCCTCCAATTTCTTCAAGAAAAACGGCAATTTCATATGTACCTTTTTTTTTATTTATTTTTATCGTGCGGAAATCCCTTCGGATACCCCCCCCGCGTGCCAGCGGGGGCGGTTATGTCGGGCTTGAACCGACTAAAACCGCACGCCGTCTCGGGTCTACAGACGCAGTGACTACAGTGTAAGGTTGCCCATAGAGCATATCCCTCGCACCCCGACTGACCCTGAGCCATCTCCGGTTTCGAGATGGCCCCCTCGGGTTTAGGAACCACGGTGTCCCCGTCTTGCCCCGGTTTGGGGGAGGGGCGCAAGTCGCCCCACCGTCCCGGCCTGCTTCTGCTGGGGTGACAGGTGGCCTCACCCGCCACCCCCAGGCCTGCGCTCATGGAGGACGAAGGTCGTTAAGCGACCTCCGGCGCCTGAGTTGCCTGCGACGCGCGGTGAGCAAGTTGCGGGCTCGGCGGACCGGGAGAGTTCTAAGTCTCTCCCGGGCAATTTCATATGTTCCTAACGACCTAATATTAGTAACTTTGACAAGTAGTGTAGTGACAATTGAGTTACTGAGTGTGAAATACGTTATTTAACGTAAAAGGCACGTCTTATCTGCTTGAATTAACATTCCGTTATCGTGGAAGGCACAAAATATTACCAAATTACAAGTAAGTATAGTATTAGTATAGTTTTGCCATTTGATTTCACTTGCATTGGTTTTATTCTATCCCAGTTATGTACCTTCTTCGATTCATCAGTCCATCCATTGCTCCGACGAGAATAGACTACGAACCGAAAGTCGTAAGGTAAGTGTATTTTTATTACTTATTTATTTTAAACAATCATTTGCATAACTCTTAACCTATCGTTCGTTAAATAAGTCTCATCGTAAACCGGTAGGGTTTACGATGAGACTGCATGCGCAAACGTACCACGCGCCTTCGGCAATTGACTGATTACGTTTTATTTGTTTGTTGCAATAACTATTGCATTTTATGAAATTCTAATGATAGTGCAGTTAGTTTCGAGTAGGGTGCAGTTTTTCCACTGTGCAAAAAGTACGAAATTCGAAGTATTTCAAGTGATATAGACGGTGTAGCAGGTAGTATCTTTATTTATTTTTTACTCGTAAACTAAGAGGGTGCTGTTTTAATAATAAATAATTTTGGAAAGTGCTATTTATGATACGTCGATTGGTATTTTTTTTTATATCTCAAATTTACAGGCTGGGGTGGGGGGGGTCTCATGGTACAGGGGTAAGACCATAGATATAGGAAGAATAAAGATAGGCCCCGTTCAACATATAGAAATTTTGGTTATACAAATGTGAGGCAAACATGAATTGAACCTTGATATATCACTTTGTCTCTTTTTTCTAATATACAGTTGTGTCTGCAAAAAAGAGACCAAAAATCTAAGTTATTGCTCACTTGGGAAAATGAGTATGAGAATTGACAGCGTGCCGATGGTGCCAACATTTATGAATGATTTGCGCCAACATTATGAATGATTTGCGACAGCCATTGATGATTTTTTCTAGATCATACTACAACAAGCATAATAGTGATGTACTCCAATAAATGATTTGACGACGAAAATACTCTTTTTTAAAAAATTAAACTTTTTTCAAGAAATATGAATTGACAATATTGTAACGTCTTCTATTTTTTTTATACTACTCAGGTGCCCGACAAGTACACAGTCCACCTGATGGAGAGTGATAACCGTGGCCTATGAATGTGTGCAACACCAGGAGAGTCACACACTCACACTCGTGCTGACGACCTTGACCGCAAAGTTTCAGGCTGCGACTGCACCTGTTTCTGTGCCATTAATACAGAAGATGAAGCAGGATAAGCCTTTGGTCTTCCCATTGGCAGTACAAAAACCCCCAGTGGGGTTATTCAACATGAGGTTATTATGGCCGTGGTATTTTGTAGGATAAAGGTATTTCCCCAGTCGGAATACTCAATTGGGACGTTACTACCTTCATTTCCTTATCTTTATCCATAGATATAGGAAAAAAATAATATAAATAAAAATTAAGAATAAAACTAAAATTTGACTACTGAAAATCACGCTATAAAAGTATTATACAAGAAAATATCAAGAATAGCCGTGGTCGTATACCATTTACTCTAATAAAACAATACATTCTAGAGATTCGTGATTTTGCAGTAGTCGGGTTTTAGTTTTAAAGTTATGGTTAGTACACTTTAACAGGTAGTATAGAAAGATATCGACAAATGTTACGATAATAGAAGGTACATTCCTAGCATAGTAACCGTCGGCAAACGTTCATTCATAAAAATGGAACGTAGGTAATACACGTAAATTCTGTAGGTATACCCCGTCTGTTCTCTTAATAAGTCTATGGGTAAGACACACACCACACACCACAGTATGACACCGCAACTCCAGTAGGGATGTCCACAACGTGTGAATGAATGATTGAATGAAATGTTAACCGATGGGAACAACAATTTAAAGTACAGCTTGGCAAAAACGTCGTGAAAATAATAGCGGCGCCACTATCGTGCATGTAGCCAACGACAATAAATGTTTTGATACTTCGATTTAAATATATTTGTACATTATTTATTCAGTTTACGTACTATTTCTGTTTCATTAAAATTAGAATGATAAACGGGATATTTACCATGTTTAGTATCTTTTTCGAGAATCCGAGTGGTGACGCGCGTCAGAAACGAGTGAGGAAGAGGGTAGACCGATACGGTTTGCCGAGTAACAACTAGCTTGCAGAACTTTAGTACATCCGTGATCATGGTACTTGTAACAGTGCCGAAATATCGGATTCTCGAAAAAGATACTAAACATGGTGAATATCCCGTTTATCATTCTAATTTTAATGTAAATGACCATGTCAATCTAAAATCATATTTCTGTTTCGTCAGTATATTTGTTATAAAGTTCAGTATAAATATTAAGTAGTGGAATATAATATTTTTGTGATCCACAAACATCTGTTTCGGCCTGGGTGTCTTATTCATCCTAGCGTTAATCCCAGTCGCATCTAAAGTTTTCAACTTCTGGGAGTCTGGGGTCCGCTGTACCAGTCTAACTGTGGCTGAACTTCGATATTTTCAGTGAAGCTACTGCCAGCTGACTTCCACAACCCAAAGGCGATATCGAAACATTGGAGTTAGACCAGTTGTTGGTAACCGGGACCAACTGCTTAACGTGGTTTCTGAGGCACGACCAGACCAATGCAAATACCCATGTTTATGCATACAAATATTTGCACTGAGTGGGGATCAAACCCGCGCCTTTTGCGTAGCGACCGCGATCACTACCGCTCCGCCAAAGAGGTTGTTTTGGCCTAAGTGTATGTGCTGTGATATCATATGTCTAGAACTGCATCCATGGTACAGCAGAAAATATTAAAGAGGACCAGTGTAAATCAATGAAAACGTAGGTTTTTTTAAAGAAAAACATAAATCAATTGAACTGAGTGTAATGTAGAACAATTTAATCAATACAATTGCATTTATTCTAATCAGAATCTTAAATACTTTCATATAAATATTCCACGCCAGGAAAGTCTTCATCTGCGCTTTGGGTGAGTCTTCTCCAACGGTGTGCTGGCTATTTTCACTTGTGTCACTACTGCTGCTATCATCTTGGAGGTTTATGACGATTTTTCCAATATCGTCTTACAGCGTTTGTCCCCTTTCGTAATATTCTGTCTCTTTTTTATTGACGTGTTGGCATGAATTTTTCCAGTCATCAGCAGAGATGCTTTGAAACGCTTGTTCGGCCTATTAAAACAAACAGAATACTAGTTGTAAAGCTTTAAGATTTTACTACTACTCACCTTTTGCCTTTGAACACATTTTCTTATATTCCACTAACGTCAATGGATTGCCAGCATTTCTTTAATTTGTAGGATGTATGGACATAGCTCTCGTCTAGGTAAATTATGTCTTTTCTTAGTTCATCCGGTAAATTCCTGTATTTCACAATCTTGTCCAGGTAAATCTCATGCTTTGCTGCAATATTTGGTTATTCCATCAAAGCTTGTCCGTCAGATTGGCATTTTTTGTACTTAAAGCCCAGTTTTAATAAAATCTTTCGTAAGTGTTCACGGCTTTCACTAAATCCGAGTTCTTCTCTAACCACCGGTAATAGTTTTCGTAAAGTAGGCGCCTAAAAATGATAAAAAGTGAACTCAGTAAACTAGCTATAAACTAAAAAAACATTTCCATCAAATAAAAACTACTTACAATCTTTTTTACTGTGTAAAAGAATTGAATTTTTTGTCTAATCGCACATAAGTCAAAATCATCCAAGTCTTTTCTAGGCCGTCCCGCTCTATGCTTTCCTGGTGTGGAGAAAACACCTTTATTCCTTTGTCCTTGCAATGCGAGTCGTCTTATGGTACTGACGGATTTACCTAAAAAAAAAAACTAATTTTATATACAAATAACATAAAGGGTGTAAGTATACCCCCTAGAATCTGCATAATATATTTTTTTGGTGATATCATCACAAAATAGTATCAATATTTTTCGAATACACTACTCTGCAAATGCATTGTAAATAAACATAACCACACATTCATGGACATTTATCAAAAAGCAAACAATCATTTTGAATAACACAAATTAGGGTAAACTACCCAATTATTGGCACTTTAAAAGCAATACTGTACCTTAACCTGGCTCAAAATTTTAATATCTGGGTAGAGGGATTTATACTATCCGTTGAAATAATTAACTATAATGTGGTGATCATATTTGACTACCTTTTTTCAATATTTAAATGAGAAATAAAGTATTACACATGTTTTCTTCAAATACACCCTAATACCATTTACTGGCATCTTTTGACATATTATTGGCATGTGTTGGACCAACTATTGGCACTACAGTGCCAATAATATGCACTAATATGCATTTATTGGCATTTAGTACTTAAAAATCTTCTAGGACGTCTAGATGTTGTGAAATTTTGTGAAAAGTGTGTGTAAGCGAAATAAAACTAGTGCTCTCTAAATTCTATTTTATTTAGGTACCTGCCTCCATAAAAATTGCAGTTTGGTACATTTCTTAGGTACAAGGAACGTTTTGGTAACATAATATTATTTCAGTCATAAATTAATGAACTTTAAGCATCAATCAGCTATACACTGCACATGCTCCCCGTCCTCAACGAGACGACTATGACTCCAGAACCACCCTGACACGCCACGATACCGACGAACTGCCTGATATTAGTCAAGACGAGATCGTGTTAGCTCTTAGGCAGCTTAAAAATGGAAAAGCCCCCGGTGAGGACGGAATTACTTCAGAGCTTCTGAAGGCAGAAGGAGCTCCTGTCATACAGGAGCTACAGAAACTCTTCAATGCCGTCCTTCACAGTGAGGAACTCCTAAGGCGTGGAGCGGGCGTTTGGTTGTTCTCTTTTTAAGAAAGGTGATAAGACCCTCCTTACAAACTACATCCATCACACTCCTGAACCACGTCTATAAGCTGTTTTCACGAGTGGTCCCGAATCGTCTCGCCAGGAGACTCGACGAGTTCCAGCCACCGGAACAGGCTGAGTTCCGCGGAGGATATGGCACCATAGACCACATTCACACAGTGAGGCAGATTATACAGAAGTCCGAAGAGTATAATCAGCCCCTGTGTCTCGCTTTTGTGGACTATGAAAAGGCCTTTGATTCCGTCGAAACTTGGGCTTGGTTCTGGCATCCTTACAGTGATGCCAAGTAGACTATCGTTATGTCGAGGTGCTGAGATGCCTTTACAAAGCCGCCACTATGAGTGCCCAAGTACAGGGTCAGCAGTCTAAACCCATTCAATTGCGCAGAGGAATGAGACAGGGGGATGTCATATCCCCGAACATGTTCACGAGCGCATTAGAAGATATGTTTAAGACACTGGACTGGAAAGGTAAGGGCATAAATATAAACGGCGACTACATCTCACACCTGCGATTCGCTGATGACATAGTCTTAATGGCGGAATCGCTAGAGGAGCTAAGCCGGATGCTGGACGGCCTAGCTTCAGCCTCGCGACGCATCGGTCTTGGCATGAATTTGGATAAAATCAAAGTCTTGATCAATGGCCACATTAATCCGGGACTGGTCGTCGTGGATGGCCACCTTCTTGAAATTGTTACTGAGTACACTTACCTCGGGCAGATTGTGCAGTTAGGTAAAAGCAATTTTGAGAAGGAGGCCAAGAAGAGGGTCCAGCAAGGCTGGGCAGCATTTGGAGAACGAAAGTTTTCAATCAGTGCGTCCTACCCATAATGACCTACGGAGCTGAGACGTGGACACTCACGGTAGGGCTGGTCCACCAGTTGAAAGTCGCTCAGCGAGCTATGGAAAGAGCTATGCTCGGAGTTTCTCTGAAGGATAGGATTCGTAACGAATACATCCGACAGAGAACCAAGGTTATCGACATAGCTCAAAGAATTAGCAAGTTGAAGTGACGGGCCGGTCATATCTCGCGAAGAACCGACAAGAGAGAGACCGCGACTCGGCAAACGTAGTGTAGGACGCCCTCCGGGCAGGTGGGATGACGATCTGCGAAAGACTGCGGGCAGATGCTGGATGCGGCAAGCTGAAGATCCCTCATATTTCATTCTACCATTTCCAAGTTTTTCCAACTCTTCTGTGGTGTAGGCTTTACTAGGTCTCCTATTAGTTATTATAATTTCCTGTTCATAACTGTGTTCATTGTCTGTATCACTCTTATCACCAAGGTTTTGACTTTGTGGTTCATCTAAATCATTGTTTTTGTCACTTATGAAAGTATGCTTACTCTGAGTAATTTCACTCGAGCTTCGTTGCAATATTTTCGTATTTGAGTTACTAATGTGTTTCCTTGTCCCTTTTTTTGGTTTACTATTATTACTTTCTTTTTTTGGTTTTGATTTTTCCAATTTCTTTCGCTCTCTCTCTTCTTTTCTTTTTCTTACCCCTTCCTGTTTTTCTTCCTTCTCTCTCCTTTTTTAGCATTTCGAGTAGCTTGAAGAGCTTTTTTCACACTTTCTTCTGTATACTTTTTCCGTTTTTGTACTCCTACTTCACTTCATTTTTTATCTGGCTTCTTATTAGTTTTTTTCCCTTCATCTTCCACACCTAAAACCAATTATTGACATGCTTTTACCAATTATTGGCATTACAGCCAGTAATTAGATTTCAACTATTGGCATGGGGCCAACATTTGGAAATCTTGTAGAAAATACGATGATTTCTTTGTATTGATGTTAAAAACTTATAAAAGCTGATTAAAATAAGGTTCCAATTGCAAAACAATATTTGTCATACAATGCCTTTTATTGTCAGAGTGCCAATAAATTAGAATTATGTTTGAATCGCATACCGGTTATTGTCAGGGCGGTAAATTCAAAACATTTTATATTAATTACGAATACTAGGACAAAAATACGTGTGTAAACTATTCAAAACCAAAAAAACATTAATGATCATGTGAAGCCTTCATAAATTAACACGAAAACAGCTAAAACAGGGTGGCACTCACCTTAATAAAATCTTAAGTACCTAACTGGTAACAAAACACAAAATCTGTTACGACGTGAAAGAAATTTGAAAGTTTGAAAGCTGAGAAATTTTACTGAAAGTTGAGTGTTGCCAATTTATAAAATTAGTTAACCACAGATTCGTTTTGTTTTTGTAGAAACACCGTTTTATTCCGTTCCTTATTTTTTACTGATAAAATTGGAGTGCCAATAAGTTGGAGGGGTGCCAACATTGGGTCATGTTACCCTATATCTGATAAATTAAATAAAAGCATATTTTGCCTGTCATTTCAGCAGTCCTTTTATAAACATCATTGAAATCGGATAAACACTGTCCGGCATCGCATTCTGATATACATTTCATATATACTTTCTAAATAATCTCTCTGGCGGAGCTGCTGCAGGCAGTCCTGTTCATTCTGAACACTAATATCACCACAGTAACACAAATAAGAGTATCAAAGAACACTTGAAACGACCACGGAATTTGTGAAATGACACAACATGTACTAACTTGAGGTGATTGACAACTGACAGAAAGAGTATTGCCATTGGTGAAATATTTTAGTACCGTTGCACGACTTTTTTGCCAAGCTGTAGAAAGGTCTGAAAAATATAATAATTATAGCTTATGTCCGTCACATCACTATCATCTATGATTATGCTAAAAATCAATAAAATCGGTCGAAAGTTCTATACGCTAGAGGGACACAAATGAAAAACATCGAATGGAGTGAAATTAGCTTTTGCTCGACTTTATCTCACTCTCAGCTCAATTATAACTAGTAATCAAAACTAATAACCGGTTCAGTGTGAGCTGGGCTCGTACACAATGGATTTCATACCGTGTCTTGCAAGAGTACAACTTGCTCGACTTTTTGTTCAAATCGTTAAGAAGCTCTTCTAAGGTATGAATTTTCTTTTTTAAATAACATATTTTGATTGTAGTGCTCTAATTAATAAAATTTTACAGATTTGTGTGCATTCTCTACTTTATGCATAAACTAGTTGTTGGCGGCGGCTTCACCCGCGTGGAATTCTGTTCCCGTTCCTGCCTCCAATGGAAACCTATTCCAGGAAGAAAAAGCCTATGCCTATGTTTTATTCCAGACTATAATCTATCGCTGCACCAAATTTCAGCCAGATCCGTTCAGCCGTTCGAGAGTGAAATGAAATGAAATGAAATTTATTTGCTTGAAGTATGGTACATACATAGAAATGTGATGGTAGAATATTATAATTTGGTTCCACATACTGCGCCGAATTGACGAGCAATATACCCGACATGCAAATTTATACATTGCTGTCTGACAATAATTGACAGCTTTAACAATCCGCTTTATCTGATACATTTAAGAGTTGACACTTTTTATAACAATGTTTACAATACATATCACTATCACATCGGGGACCCCAACGAAGTATATGTATCATTCATGGTTTAATAAATTCATTCACATCATAAAAACATTTTTCAATGAGCCACTTATATAATTTCGACTTGAATTGTCGTGTAGGCAACTCTCTTATACACTTAGGTAAATGATTGTAGATCTTTATAGTCATAACAAAGCAATTTTTGTGACATAGGGCTGTATTTCGGATTGGAAGAATCAACCTTGATGGATCTCTGTTTTTTACTCTAGAGTTAATCTCTTCACTAAATGTTTTAAATAGAGAGCCATGATCACGCACGAAGCAACCTATCTGATAGATATACATACACGTCAATGTCAGCACTTTAAGTTTCCTAAAGAGATGTTTGCATGACGTAAGTGGACTTACGCCACAGATAGCCCTTATGTATTTCTTTTGTATTAAGAATGCTGCGTTTACATTGGTGGAATTTCCCCAGAGAATAAGACCAGACTCAGAACCGAGGCGACATATCCGTAATATGCAGTAATAGCTGGCTTCTGCCCTGAGACACGTCTAAGTTTCTTAAGTGCAAAGACAAATCGATTAAGTTTTTTACATGTTCTAGCGACATGTGCTTTCCAGTTACAGTGGTTATCAATTGTTATACCCAAAAAAAATTTATCATTTACGGATTCTATTATTTCATTATGACATGTCAATTTATAGTTATTAGTATTATTATTATTGTAATTGGTAAATTGAATATATTTTGTCTTTGATATATTTGCATGGAGATTATTATTTTCCAACCATTTTAAAATAGATTCTATTTCTTTATTAAGTATGTCCTCATAATTATCCTTTGTATCATTATTAGAAATTATAATTGAAATATCATCAGCAAACAAGATGCACTGATGCACAGTAATGGATGGGAGGTCATTAATGTATAACAAGAACAACAATGGTCCTAAAATGCTACCCTGTGGTACAACAGACTTATTTACGCGATGTTTGGATCTATACGATGTGCATACAAGTGCTTCGTTTAAACTTTTCATTTCCACAAACTGTTTCCTATGGTCAAGATAGCTCCTTAACCAGTCCAAGGCCGGACCTCTGATGCCATATGTTTCACATTTTTTTATTAATAAGCTATGGTCCACAAAGTCAAAGGCCTTGGTCATATCGAAAAAGACAACAGACACAGGCACTCGCTTATCAATAGAATCTACCACTTTTTGGACTAATTTGTATGCTGCTAGAGTAGTTGACTTTTTTTTCTGAAAACCATGTTGCTCCTTGCTAATCATATTAAATTTATCTAGAAAATCACTTATACGTTTATGCATTACTTTCTCGAATACTTTTGCAATGATAGGTATGAGTGTAATGGGCCGATAGTTGTTAATATCTTGTTTACTTTTCTTTTTATGTAATGGCTTAACTAAAGATAGCTTGAGTCTATCCGGAAAGATTCCTTCGGTAAGTGATAAATTTAATAGATATTTCAATACGGGATAGACTAGACTCACGCATTGTTTTAGTATGTGTGTGGAGATGCCATCATAGCCAACGGATTTTGTGTTATTTAAAGAAAATATAGTTTGTATCACTTCTACATCCGTTACTGGTTTCAGAAACAGACTACTACTGTTATTTTGCGCATTTGCAAAGTTAACACCACTTAGCTGTTTATTTTCTTTATTTGTTGAGTCTACAAAAAAATTATTAAATGTTTCGGCCATTATTTGTGGATCCTTAATGATGCCGCTATTGATTTCGATTTCGTCTATACTATCTTGGAATCGAGTGCAATCAACCTTGTCCTTAATGACGTTCCATGTTGCCTTGCATTTATTTTTAGATTTATTAATGTATTTATAATTAATATTTGATTTTGCTCTCACTATACATCTTTTTAATATTGCTCTGTATTTCTGATAATTAGCCTTATTTTGAGATGTTTTATGTTTATAATAACGGTATCGCAGTTCTCTTTTCATTTTTGTAGACTTTCTGATGCCCTGTGTTATCCATTTGGCTGGGCCCAGATTACTACGGACTTTGCATCTCTCTATGGGGAGCATAAGTTATATAACAGGCAAAATGTATCATGAAAGTCATTGAAAGCTTTATTCAAATTACTTTCACATGTAACATTAGACCAAGATAAAGCCGATAAATGGTCCATGAATTTTTGAATGTCCTCTGGACTATATATCCTTTTTTTAATGTACCAATATTCTAAGCGTCGAGGTTTTTTGCAAACAGGAAACGTTATTGTCTGACCAGTATCATGATCAGACAGATGTAGTTCATGTATACAGCCCTTTACATCCTCAAAGTTACTAGCTATGTGATCTATACAGCTTTTTTGTCGGGTAGGGTCAGTGATATGCAATTTAAGCCCATAGTTTACAATAATGTCATTATAGTGTGTAATTGAAACTCCCGTCTTCAGTGTGTTTATATTAAAATCACCCACGATGATAATTTTCTTCTTGTTTTTATTCAATAGCTTATGTAATATAATATCAAGTCTATTCAAAAAAATTTAATGTCACTGTCAGGGGTTCTATATATACACAACACAATACAATCAATTGATGGAATAAATATACCACAGACCTCAAACACGCTATCTGTAGAGTAACGATTGCAAATGTATTAAAACCTGGCATTCAATTGCTTTTTTCACAAGAATACACACACCTCCTCGTTTCTTACATAATCTATTGTAGGAACTAGCCAATACAAATCCTTTAAGATATATATTAGCCTGACTACCCGACTGCACAAATGTTTCCGATAGGCAGATAATATCCAATTCTATATTTGCCCGAACAAAACCATCCACACATATCTCCAAATTGTCTAACTTATTCAGTAAGCCTGCGATATTCTGATGGAAGACAGTTAGGGTTTGAGATTCAGCGCTATTTACGAAAAAACGAACAGTTTTCACTAGCTGTTACGCAGAGGCTCCTGTGCTTAACAATGGGAAAATAGTACGGGATTGTGCTCTTTTTGCCTGAGATGTGGCCCTCGAATTTAGTTCTGTAACCGAGCGTTTATTATCTAGTTTCTTAAAATGATATAAAATAGATCCCTTCTTATGAGCTACGTCATTGTTCCTATTATGCAATACATTCTGATGTATACTAGTTTTATTCAATAAACTACAGCGATTTATATTAAGATATTTCCTATTGTAGTAGCGTGAATCAATTATGGAATTAATCCCCCTACACAAACATGTCAGGTACTGAGTATGTGTTAGACATTGTGATTGAGGTATATTTAAAAATACACAATTATTCAGCTCACTGCACAATACCTTCAAGCTATTATTCAGTTTATTTTCGTAGATATACCTATTTTTAATAACACGAATGATGATGATGTTACACCTCTCTAAGATTTTCAACGCTCCCGAGAGTTCATGAAGTAGTCGCGTGGGGTTAGAGTAATTTTCCCCTACGCACAGGACGATATAATCGTTGTTGGTAAAGTCCACGATAAAGCTTGATTTGAGGACTTCCTCCGCTAACGCATGCGGTTTTATCCAGGCAGTAACGTCATATTGCTCATAATCTCTGTTTTCTCGTTGTGTTTCTATCAATTTCCTTGACAATCCGATAAGTTGCTGACTACCCAAAATCAGTAAACGTGGCTTGGCTTTGCTAACACAGTTTTGTTGGAGTGTAGATTTTCCTATAGTAGCATTATCTTTTAGGGGTCGGATGATCAGGGTTTGTGATGTCCTGGGGACTAGTGGGTCTGCCGAAGATAAGTTTTCCTCTTCAGATAAACCAAGATCCGTGATACTTGTGTTTAGCATTGGTTGTTCAGAATGTTTTGAGTATTTTTTCTTATGTGACTTCCTCGTACTGCTGCCGACTGTACCTGAGCAAATAGTTTTGAAATGTTTTATTGTTAGTTCTTTTTCCGCCAGATGCTTTTGCAGTTCTATATTTTTTAAGGATAATACTTCTATCTCTTTATGTGCGCTTTCTAGACCAATTTTTAACATCTTAATTTCCTCATAAAGTTCATAAATTTCGTTGTATTCAGTTGATAAGTCCGGTAAACTTTTGGCTCTTGTATCAGATTGTATAGATGTAAATGAAAGGTCAATTGATTCCATACTTTTTACTTTGGTCCCTCTTCTCACGGTAATGTTGTTGTATTCACTTTCCATAGTGCGGTTCAACGTCGTTAACTTCCAAGAATCTTATTTTTATCTTCTATTGTATTCGTGGTTATTTTTCTATTCATAAATTCATAAATATGTTCGTAGCTCCACAATTATTTGTTTAGCGGTTCGATACTATTGTTCACAATCTGTGGACATTGCAGAAATACCACAAAAAGTGTACGGCGCTATCTAGGTTTCGAACCGCCGACAAACTATCATAAGTCCACCACGAAGTGTATCTCGCCACAGGATCGTTATGAGATTTTGTAAAATTTATGATCATATGATAGCATAATAGTTATTCAAAAAAGTTATCAGTTACTGTGACTCATTACTTTGGAATTTTTTCTATATTCTCAAGCATGTGAGGTACACTGAATTCCTTAAGTATTCACTAATTCACTAGGTTTTTAACACTTTGAGTCCACTTTAATATTTTTTTGAGTTCTCTGTTTGTATATATTATTGTGTTTAATCTTTTACAACTGATTTTAAAAAAAAACTGTTCATATTTAATGTTTACGTATTAATGTTATTTATTTTTAATATTGTGCATGTAAATGATTTATTTAACGTTCTCACTTATCCTGCTATATATTATCGGTACTTTTTAAACATTTTCGGACTTGATTTGCACTTTGAACTGTTTGAGAAACAAGCATCCAAACATCTTCACAAACTTTCACATATAAATTAGTAGTACTATAATATAACATGTTAAGTTATAAAATAATTATTATATTTTTCAGATCTTTCTAGTTTAAATTGTTGTTCCCATCGGTAAACATTTCATTCAATCATTCCTCCGCACGTTGTGGACATCCCTACTGGAGTTGCGGTGTCAAACCCCTGTACCACGGGAGTGATTTATCTAACGATAGGTTAAAAGTTATGCAAATGATTATTTAAAATCAATAAGTAATTAATAAAAATACACTTACCTATAAAATGGAAAACCATCTATGATAAAATTTGATATGCTTGAACACTTCTTACACGTTATCATTGCACAATCAACAATTTTCTAATATTCACTGGAGCCCAGATAAGCGATACGGTGACGAGTCGACTGCGGGGATGATAGCATGAAAGAACTAGTTTTTATAAACTGATATGTTCTAGGTGCGCAGTTCCTTGGCGAGAGGGGAACGTGTGCACATGGCATCTCCGTTTCTCAATACTCAAAGTTGACACTTTTGTCTTTGGGCATCACAAGGAAACTGAATTACCTACTCAAAAAAATTAGCTTATATAATACTTGAACGGCCCCTAAAAACACTAACTACAAATCGAAAGAGTTACTTCCTTAATTCCTATTTATGTGATAATAATTGATAATAGAGTATACTTAAATATTCCCACTATCCAACCTGGTGGCATATAAAATTCTGGGTTAAAAAACATTAAACCTGCCAATCTGAGTGGGGGTGATGGATGGCTAATAGCTAGGTTGTATGATAGGGATGCAAGCTGAAGACAGGGCGCTAATTCTAGTATATATATAATAATCTATGGGGCGCTATGGCGCTCGTTAGGGGAGACCGATGTCCAGCAGTGGACTAGTATAGGTTGATGATGATAAGGATAAGTCAATTTTACTACTTTGGGGACATGCCCCGCTTGTTCCCTTGAATCGGATCCTGCACACGAATTCAAAAGTACAAAACTAAACTAATTCAAGAAAAAAGAAGTCTTTAGTTCTCTTACGCATCCCTACCCTAAATTTGACCGCTGTCATCGCATGTCAAGGAACGCCATCCATTGTTTTTTCGATTCCGGAATTTATCAGAAAATTTGTAACTTAGTAGATTTAGAAAGTACGTAATCATGAGCGAATTAGTTTGGGGAATCAAAAATGGGGACATAGATCAAGTAAAGGACATTGTAGAAAATAAAGTAAGTCAACCATATACCTACTGTTTTTCTACTTGAATATTTATTAATTTGTTGGCAAGAGAAAGCGAATATACTAGTCTATTTTCCTTAATATTGAAACTACATTCATTAACCTTATGAAGGTTATAGTTACCGTTTTACAGTCGTAAGTCGATGCTTTACAAACATTTTATTTATTCTTGTAAAATACCTGCACTACAATAAGTACTTGTGTATGAGTTTCGTCTGCAATTCTTGCTGATTATAATGAGCTTCAAACAGTACACATTTAATTGATTCAGCAGTAGTGCAGAAATTATTCATATACATTTATACTGTATTTAACTTCCCAGAAAATTGATGTTAATGCCCTGATTGATGGAAGAGTACCTCTTCACTATGCTGCGGACTATGGTCAAACCATCGTTCTAAACTATTTGCTGGATAAGGGAGCAGATCCTAATGTAAGTTTTAAGAGATATCATAATTTGATTGTGAAATATGAATGCAAGTGGTATTAATTTGATATTTCTTGTATAATTGCAGAAATTAGACAAACATGGCATCTCTGTATTATTAGCTGCTATTTGGGAAGGCCATACAGACTGTGTTAAAACATTGCTCAAAAATGTAAGTAATAATAATAAATGCTGTTATGATTATTAGTATGCATGACTTGCAATTTTCATTTTATGACTGCACATCAGTTTCAGCTAGACTTTTTGATTATTATGTATTTAGTCTAATCATTGTACTAACATTGTTTCAAAAACATTCGGGCATTCTCAAATCATAAACTATGTAGTTTAGCAATTGCAATACGGTATTTTACTACTTTTCCTGAAACTGAATATTTTTTAAACTAATAATCACTACTAGGATGTAGACTACTTTGTACACATACATGTCATATTAACAATATAGAAATTCTCCCATGGAGCTCATCTGCTTCATGCAGAATCAATTATCATCATTTATTTATTTATTTATTTATTTAATAGGTTTATCCACAGCAAATGCATTACAAATTGGTCATCATCTTATCATTGTTCCTGGTTGCATACAAGGTTTGGCTTATATGGCTATTATGGGAATGACTGCCATCTGATCTCTTAACCCCGAAAGGAAAGCCAAATGTTAAGTTGGTTTGTGCACACTTCAAAAACTCAAGAAGTTTTGCATTGAGCTCAAATTTTGACACAATTTACAACCACGTTAAAGATATTTTGTTTTTTTCATACATTGGGTTATAGGCTCTTTAATCTATTCAGTTGACTATTTGAGGTTAGGAAATATGATAATAAATCATTTTATATTAACAATTTGTATTACAGGGTGCTTCTAAAGATGGGAAAACCCCAGATGGATTACCATACCTTGAGGCTGCTGAAAAAGATGAGATTAAAGAACTACTCACATAGAATTAACTATGCTGTATCAGAACTGTAACAGCTATCGCTCATATTTATGTTTTGATGCTAAGGTAAAATCTCTAAGATCAAATGATGATAAATTAACCCTTTATACTATATTTTTACATGCATTTATTTACATTATAATGTATTATTTTTATATGCTCAACATATAAAACTATAAAATATGTATTGAATTATGCGTCCATTTTGTAGAATGTGTAATATGGCCTGTCCCTCTACGGGGTAACTTGTGACAATCACTTAAAAGTTAACATGCAATATTAGCTCATACTTCTAGTGCTTTGCATGAAATATGTAGGAAGCCCCATAATCTTAGCAAATAAATTATTTAATATTAAGATATAATTCCAACAAATAAGATGTAAATTTTATTGCTAAAATAAACTGATAAAACAAAACAATCTTTTATTAATTCATCAACATTAATATGAGAAAACATACAATACAGAGCTCACAACCAAAATTCATACCAATGTTTCTACCTACAGTACCTTCCTGAGTTTAATTTGGCATATGGATAAGAAGAACTTGCTTCAGTTTTATAGAACATTCTCTCTATTTGCAGTTGATATGTTTATGGAGGAGTTAAGTACATGTGTTTAAAAGTTATTTATACTATCGCTTTGGTTCTAACTACTCTTAAATATATATTAAGCCATGTTTGTATGCCGTGTGACAGAGAATGCTTTACAAAACCAAACCAAGCAAGCAAGCCTATATTAGCAGCACTCCTACATTTCTTTCCTATGTGTCAAATCAAAAGCCAGGTACTATACTAATATGACTATATTCTCATTTAATCAGTAACACTAGCAACATGCCATCTGGCAAATACAAATATATTATGAACATTGCAACAATAATAACAATCTATGCAAAATTGTATACTTCACAGTAGTAATTCACTTCATGATAGTAGACACTGTTGGACATGAGCCGTCCGGAATGACTTCCACAATGAGTAGTAGGTGGTATTAATTTCATCAATAATAAATCTATACCAATATCCTTTCCACTGTATTAGCTTCATTATATATTAACATTATCAAGATGTCAAGATGTTTTTATTTCATAGTAATTTTAATGACCATGATAATCTAAAAGCACATATTAATTTCTTTGGTTAATTTCTTTTTGAAAATGCTTATGTAATAAACTATAAATCTCCACTTCCAGGATATTTTTTATACTTGCTACTCTTAGGTGGAGGACAATAACATGCATTTTTCTGAGAATCTAAATATGATTTGCAGCCCAGTGTTAATGTACCAGTAAATAATAATTTTGCTCCCGCTTTACAACCTGAAATAGAGATCTTAATTAATTAATCTCATACAAATGAAAAGATTGTCATGATCCAAGGGCTCCAAGAGTATGCAACATTGCACAGCACTATCAATCAAATGTTTTTTGTTTACTAACCATATAACTATATAGTGTGAGTATAGAGAATACGATGAAATTATTAATATACCTTTTGCAATAGTATCCCCTGCAACATTAACAGACTTGTATGAATCACAGTAATTGTAAAGGCATCTTTTAAAGTCCAAATCACATGACTCTTTCCCGCTATTACATGTGTCATAGCAAATATCATGACTGTCACAACATTTTGTCATCTCTTCAAGAGGTAAATATTCTGATGCAATTTCAAAGCCCAATGATCCACAACCATCAGATTTTGGAATATGATTTCTATTACGGACTGGCCTGTGTCCTGGAACAATTTAAAAATCAAAGTTGGTTTCCTAAAGATATAGATCAAGTTTTTATGCAAAAATTTTACTCAATAGAATACCTTCTGGGCAAGAATATATACATTCCTCTTCTACAGCTGCATCAAATATTTCATGAAGAGATCTAAACTTTTCAGCTACTGTTATGACATTTTTAAACATATCTCCAAATACAGATTCTGCTGATAGAACGGCATCTTTTAAATTCTTTAACATACTAGAGCCCATACCAGTATATGCATAGGCTATAAAAGTGAGAGCGTAAATTATGAGCTTTTTGTAAGGAATCTCCATGTTAAAACTGAATGCTGAAAGCGTCCTTCAATCTAATTAAACAAAGCCCTCAAGAATCCAATACTGAAAGTCCACGTAATTATTAGTCTGCTAATGGTATATTTTGTACTTCAACTACATGTTCAATTCCATTCAATTCTTTATAATGGCTCCTGTGCCTTAAGCAGCGATTCTGCCAAAACTACATGTTTATTTGGATTGGAGCCAAACTAAAGTAAAGGTTATGGAAAAATCCTTTATGTGTCAAAAGTAACAATGTTTTTTTTTTTTTTTTTATATTTGCTCCTTTCGGAACAGGCTAAGGTTCTATAACCATGCTGCCTTGTCATCAGTTTATTTTTCTTGTTCATATTCTTTAGTTTTTATAAATTTACCATTTATTAAGTTTTTATTTAAATATATATAAATATATTTATTTCTTTCTTTTTTTTTGGGTTCTTATATAATATACGTGTATATTAAATATATATTAATATTTTTTTTTTTTTTTTTTTAATTAATAGCTTCAATTTACATGTACAGAGAAACCATACAAAATTTTAATTAAATTTGACCTACTGTAGTAACAATAAATTTATACATAGCTGCGTATGTGGAGCTATTTACAAGAAGAGTCTGAATGTTGCGCGGTACTAATGCAGATTCACCATAAATTTCAATTAGCTCATCCATTAGCACAAGGCGCTGAATGCCAAAGGATGTGCAAACAAAGAATATGTGAGACAAAGTCTGTTCCTCTTGAGAGTTACAATGCTCACAGAGAGGAGATGTTACCATGTTTAGACGAGAGAGATGATAGTTTAGACGACAATGACCAAAACGAAGCCTTAGAATAGTGGAGTAGAATTTCCTGTTGGCATAAAATTTGCTTTTGCAAAACCAGGGTATTGATCCAATAGGAACATTATAAGTAGCATACCATAGGCCTTTATTTTCAATTTGCACAGATCGGTTCCAATATCGCCTCCATATCTGAATGGATCTATTCTTTAATAAGGTGATTATATCTGTACATGGCACTAAGACATTAAGACGACTGCTAGAATCAGGAATAATGATCGAAGAATTTGTAATAGTTCTGGCCAAAAAATCTGCCTTCTCATTACCTAATACACCAACATGTGAAGGAACCCATATGAATAATACTTCAATTTTATGTACAGAACATAAATCAAACCAAAGTTCTTTAATTAGATGAATATAATGATTCGTGTCAGCCTGAAACTGGTTATTCTTAAGATTTTCTAAAACACTCATGCTATCACTAACTACGACCCATTTGTTAGATCCATTATTTCTATGTTTAATGTGCTTCAAAGCAGCTAGAATAGCCACAGCCTCAGCTGTGAATATACTTGATTTTGTATTTATTTTATAACCAGTACCTGTATTTAGGTGACCATCAAAAATAGCGAAAGAGACAGCAGAATCAGTTTTGGACCCGTCTGTATACACGAATCTATAACCACTAAACTCTGAAAGTGTACTATATACATCTTCTTTGGAAGATAGTTTCTGATCAATAATGATGTTCATTGCAGGAAATTTACTATCAAATTCTCCCTGATAACAGGGGAGAATGGATGACCTATAAATTTGCAAAGATTCAAGATATTGTACATATTGCGAAAATCCCAACAGTATGTATGGGGAATTAGAAGAGGGTGATAAAGAGGAATGTTTTAAGTTTACAAATAAATGATTGTTATTTTTGCTGTAAAGTTTCAAAATAAATCTTTCTTTTAAATATGAAAATCTTATATTTAGTGAAGGTAGTTTACACTCAACTTGCATTACATTAATAGGAGTACTTTTGAAGGCTCCAGTAATAAGTCTTAAGCATTTGTTTTGTATTTTATCCAATCTATCTACTATTTTGGTATCTTTTGCAAAGCATAAAAAGCCATATTCGAAGTGACTGCGAATTAGAGATTTATATAAAAGCAGTAATATTTTGGGATCAGCTCCCCATGATGTACTACACAGTGTTTTTAAAATATTGAAAGCTTTATTAGCTCTTGTTGAAATTAGTTCGCTATATTTTTTCCAAGAAACATTATTAGTAAATGTTACTCCTAAAAACTTAACTTCACGAGAGACAGGAATAGGTACTTCATTATAATGCACAGAGGGAATAGAGAGGCTCGAATTACCAAAAACTACCAAGTTTGATTTTAAAGCATTTACTTCAAGATTCAGGTAAGAGAAATACCTGTGTAAACCTTCCAAAGATTTATTGAGAGTATTTGTAACACTAATTAAATTATTTCCAGATGCGTATATGACCAAATCATCAGCAAACTGAAGATTTTTGACTTCTGAACCAAGAATCATATTCAAGCGACGTATGTATAAAATGAAAAATAAAGGTGAAAGGATTCCACCTTGACAAGTACCAACAGAAGCAAATCTTGGACCATAAAGATGACAGTTATATTTGACATAAACTTCACGTTCAAGTTCAATGAAATTACGAACCCAGTTAGCTAGTTTATTTGGTATTCCAACAGAAAGCAATTCTGAGTAAAGGATATCTTTATTAACACTATTAAAGGCACCAGAAACATCAAAGAATACAGACATTAAGAATTTATTATTATTTAGACTATTTTGAATATCAAGCTGTAATTGACAGATACTTTCACGTGCCGACGTTCCCCTTCGGAATCCAAATTGATTTGCAGGTAAAATGTTATTTTTTTCTAAATAAAATTCTAACCTTTGTTTTAATAGTTGTTCAAAAACTTTACCAACACAAGACGTAAGAGCAATGGGACGATAGGAATTTGGATCTGTTCTTGACTTATCGGGTTTCAAAATAGGAACCAAACAATCTGATTTCCATGAATTAGGTATGTCATTATTCAACCATAAACTGTTTAATATCTGTAGGAGGATATGAAGTCCTTTTTCACTGAGTTTTTTCAACATAATGTATGGAACGCCATCCAGACCAAAAGCACTGTCCTTTCTAGAGTATAAAGCAGAAATCAACTCCTGTATGCTAAATTTATTGGTTATAAAATTATTTGTAGAATTATCACTATCAGCAAAATTAATATTATTATTTACATAGTCTGGAGTATATTTTTTTAGGAAATCATGTACCCAACTATCATCACTATTGTTACAAGAATATGTTCTATTAAATCTTCGTATATAATTCCAGATACGTGAAAGTGGAGTACATCGATTGAAGGAATTACACAATTCAACCCAACTTTTTGATCTCTCTATTTTCAGTGTAAGTTTTTTTAAAGCTTGTAATCTTTTGAACTCTATATAAGTCTCATCTGAGGGGTTGTTTTTAAATTTAAGATAAGCAGATTTGGAATTTTGAACTACTTCTGTACATTTTTTATTCCACCATGGAAGAGGGGGTCTCTTCTTAAACTGACTAAAACTATTTGAAGGAGAATTTGTAGGGGACTGAGATGTAGAATATGGAAGAGATTTATCAACTGCAGAATGTAAAACTTTCAAAAACCTAGTATATGCATCCAATGGAGTAGAGTCATATGGCTGAAAATTTGTTAAGTCTAAATCTACATATTGTGTGTACATTTTCCAATCTACCATTTTAAAGTTAGGGTAAATGGGCAGTTGCATGTTACAATTATTGTTTTTAAATGAACCACTATTTACATTATTTTCAATATTTATAATTACAGGAAGGTGATAGCCTCCAAGAGGATCTTTACATACGGACCAGTTAGAAGAAAAAGCCAAAGTAGGAGTAACTAAAGTCAAGTCTAATGCATTTGGTCGCCAAGTCAGCGAACCCACTGTTGTCACTTCACCAGTATTTAAAAGAACAAGATTATTATTATCAACTATTTCCAAGATATCTCGACCTCTAGGATTATCTGAATTACATCCCCAGGATGTGTGATGAGCATTAAAATCACCTGCAAAAATCATTGGTTCAGGAACAGATTTTATTATTGATTCAAATTTATGTTTATTAAAAGAAGGAGTACAATTTGTTGGACAATAAAAACTAACTATACTTATTTCTTTATTATTTATAGTAACTCTTACACAAATGTTTTGTAAGGAGTTATCAAAATATGTATTTATTTTTCTATAATTGATACTATTCTGAATTAAAATAGCTACGCCATTATGCTTATTGCCAAGATCATTTCTTTCAATATTATATCCCCTTATGTTAAAAACTTTAAGAGGAGTTAGCCATGTTTCGGATATTATTGCTATGTGTATATTATGATTGTAAAGAAATTTAGTAAATACAATCCTGTTACTTATAATGCTTTGGGCATTCCACTGCATAATGTTAAGATCCATTATGAGGAGAAAAGGAGCTATTCAGAAGTGTTTGTTGTAAGGTTTCTTTAATGGATGCAGAGTTTATAGGAGTATCTTTTTGGTTAAGTACAATTTTAGTTATAGTTTTTGTTAAAATATTCATGAAAAATTCGGATTTAGTAAGATTCTATAATTGAGATTCAATATAGGACATAGTCAATTGTGGAAAAGAATTTTCATTAAATAAATCAGAATATTGAATAGATTTTGACTTTATTTTACTTTCTTCAATTTTGGCTTTCTTAATGGGACAAGTATTGGATATGGCAACATGATTGCCACCACAATTAATACATTTGGCATTCTCAGGGTTTTCTTGGCATTGTCTAAAGTTATGCTTTAAAGTGCAAATTGAACAAACTTCAACATTTCTACAAAATTTCGCAATATGACCAAATTTCAAACAATGCAAACATTGTTTTACTGGAGGAACATATACGCTTACCTGGTATCTCCATGAATCGAGGTATACATACTGTGGGAGTTCAGTGGAGGCAAAGGTGACGGCGACGGTTTGGGTGGGCTGGTACGAAACCGTACCACCCTCGCTTCGCACACGACGCATGAAGCGTCTTACCTGAATTACATTCCTAGAACTGCCGATCAACGAAAAAATTCTTTTATTCGATATGTCAGTAGGGACTGAAGTAAGTACGCCAGTGACCTCGGTATCAGCTGCTGGAATGGTTGCTTTTAAGCTTAATTCATCTAACATTTTTTTATTTTGTAGAAACACATTTGCATTATTGGACAAGTCAAATGTGATTCCTATTTTATATTTGTTAATTGATTTTAGATGAAGAATGCCTGTAACACAATATTTTCGAATGGCATGCGAAATAGCAAGCCTGTCTTTATCAGTGAAGAACTTTTGATCATCTTGATGGGCAAGAAATACGATGTATTCTTGTTTTTTGATATTTTCCGGGTACTTTCTTGAGTACCCTGGTACCTTATACACCCGATAAGTGTTTTCTCCACTGTCGGAATCCGAGGAATCCGAGCCTGGTAGTAGGCGGTCATCAGGGGCATCAGCTTTTTTCCTTTTTTTGGGGCCCATTTTCACAGCGAATAGGTACTTATAACACTAATATGCTAAAAATAATAATTTTAAACAATATTGACGCCTTTTACTGTTCAAGGTTCCCGCGCTTTTTTTTCCAAAAGTAACAAGTTATTTATTTTTGTAAACCTAGTGACGTTACCCATAAATATTTTTATCGAACAATGTTGTAAACCAACGAATGTCAAAAAAATCGTCTAAGCTGTACTTTTGGTAATATTTTAATAATGGCAACAGTGTATGAATGTCCGGTAGCCATATTTAATAAAAAAATTATTCTTTTCCGTTTTGTTGTCGTGAAAATGACGGGCTTTAGCAATAAGGTGAGGAGATAAATTATTAAAGTTATATTAAATATGCGCAAGTGAACGAATAAGTGTAATGTTACCTCATGGTGTTCAATAATTCTTGATTTCACAAGTTTTTATTGTGTAGCATAAAATTAACATGCACGGTTCAAGCACCACACGTGCATGTCTGTGTTTAGCATTCTGTTATTTTTTATATTGTTATACTATATCAAACTATTCAAGATTATTTCTTTCTTTAAAATTGCAATAAATTTTATTAATTTTGCTGTAATTAGCAACAATACAAAATTATAAACTGTTTTGAGGTTATTCGGTACGTCAGCCGCAGTGACTTACCAGTGGTTTTGTTTTGCAGGCCATAGTTATCGATGGCCGCGGCCATCTCCTCGGCCGCCTGGCTGCGGTAATTGCTAAAGTTCTATTAGAGGGTAACAAAGTCGTGGTTGTACGATGTGAGCAGATCAACATCTCTGGTAACTTCTTCAGGTATAATTTTTTAACACCATGTTTGGTCTATGTTATCTCAGCTATTTAGTGACTTAAGTCGTATGTTCTAATCCAAAACACATTTTGTAATTTTTGCTGTGTGTGTTATTTTTGCTATGCCCTTAATTTAGTAATCAGTTTTTTATAGTATTTTCAAAGTTCTATTCGGGTAACTAAAGTGGGTGGAACTCATAGAACTGAGACAGTCCCTTCCTTTTTTAACTGCGTACAGGTTTACAAATTATGCTTTATTTTCAGGAATAAATTGAAGTTCATGTCCTTCCTGCGTAAAAGGTGTAATGTAAACCCTGCTCGTGGACCTTTCCACTTCAGAGCACCTTCTAAGATTCTGTGGAAGACTGTCAGAGGTAATATTTTGTTTGAATTTTTCAATAGCTAAGACAGGTTCAGTTTTAAATTTTATGGATGTTCACTATCATTTTCTAAGTCTGAATGGAATGTTTAGGAAGCACTTATTTTGGTGAAGCTATACTGAGGTACATTCACTTATCAGATATTTGCAGCTGCACTCTCCATAAGATGACAACTTTGAATCCTGCAAGCACACTGCTTATCTTTTTAGGATTAAGTAAGGGCTATGCACAAAGGTGTGCCTTTTCGCAACATTGGATTTATTCATAAGTTAACAATATCCCATCTGATGTCTTGTTATTAATTATTATTTCCTTGATTTTTAAGTGGCACAAGTTTTTAGTGGAAGTCTTGAGAATATTCTGTAGTTCATGAAATTACTAGATTGACTTTTCAATCAATTATAACATTTCATCTTTTAAAATAAATCTTTCATTGAGTTGCTAGTGAAATTACTTAAATGTATGCCTTCCATTTAATTTGAATGTATACTATGATTATAGTATGTGGAAAGTTGTGGTCTCTGCCTAAACCAATGAAAAAGAGGCATGCAACAGTTGTAAAGAGCAAAAGTGCTGAAATGATATATTTATATTTGAACTTGATATTAGTACTATAGAAGAAATCAGTACTTCTTCTATAGTACTGTGACGTCAAGGGGGTTTGACTTCACAGCCTTTCTTAATAATTAAATAATAACAAAGTAATTATATATTTTATAGCATGTATTTTTTCACACAAATCCTATCAACGAGTTTTAGGGGATTTTACGCGAAATTATTAAGTTTTACAATACACGGATTCTGCTCAGTGATTGTGTCTACAACCACTTTTCTTGATACTCTCTTCGTACGACGGGTCGAGGCTGGAGCCCCTCGCCACCCGCTGTCTCCAACTGTCCGCCAACCAATTGTTTTACTATTCTATCTATTTTAAATATTTAAACAAATTTATTTTAATACCGCTGACGCATGATGGCCAGGCAAGTAACTATAGTGTTTGAAGGAGTCTGAACACTACAGTACTATGAAATACCTCCCATCTACTTAAAAAGGCGTTGGAGCTTCATGAGAACCAGTCAGGCTACGGACGGCTCCACAGCGAGCAAGAGAGCAAAGGTGGGTAGAAAAGAAGGCAAAAAAATAATTACGCCTGGACATCATCTCCAGTGGCCAACTTGGAAGTCATTATATTGCCTGCAGACCCAAGGAAAATATGGCAGCTATATTGAATGATCACAAGTGGCCTGCGGGTGTGGGGGTCCATGTCGCATTTGCTCTCTTGCCTACTGTGCCAATCCACCTGTACTATGGAGGACCTGTGTAGGGCAACAGAAAATGCTCTGGCCAAGTTTGTGCCCACAAAATTTAAAAATTTAGCCATCAATTATTAAATATCTGGCCATTGACTCAAAGAAGAAGTACTACTAAACTAGAACAAAAAATTTAACACACCGTGAGTCATGTAGCTGACCTGTCAAGTTTAGTAAAGGTTTCCCTCCAATAGATGATATCTCATAGATGGTGTGATTTTATTAAATCAATCTGTAATTTATGAGTTATAACCAATGACCAAGAAATTAATTTTCTTTTCTATTCTAAATAAGAATAATATAGAGATAACAAACAAATCAATATATTATTTTATAATAATATTGTGTACTTCTGATGTGTAGTCAAAATGGTTTTTTTAACTTAGTTATTAAGAAGGATTGAAAACCATTTAATCATCATTAAAAAGTATATATAATACTAGTGGCCTGAGAATAAAATCGTAAAAAATTACCAATAACCTGATTCTCAGTATATAAGAATATAAGAAAGATATATAAGAAGCTTTTAAATTGAATTTTGTGCTTCTTACTTCTTCTACATTCATCCCTTTTTTACCCCGTCAGTAGCAAAATATTGAGAAATGCTGATACAGAATCAGCTATATGAAATTTCGTGCTTCATACTTCGAAAATGCAGAACTTTTTCTATAACCATTCATCGCCTATTTTACCCCCTTAGTAATCGTATTCATTTATTTCCGATAAGACATGAAATTTCATGGGTCTATCTTCAAAGGTGACCATTAGACCAACCCTCTTAGGGGTGAAATTGAAATAAATATTGAAACACGTGTTTATTCATTTGTAACCAGAAGCAATAGGAGGGCAGAACCCAGTCGCCCCCATAAAAGCCATAGTAGCCGTGTGTTACGTACAATAGGAGGGCAGAACCCACTCGTCAGCAGTCGCCCCCATAAAAGCCATAGTAGCCCAGTGTTAGGTACAATAGAAGGGCAGAACCCAGTCGCCCCCATAAAAGCCATAGTAGCCCAGTGTTAGGTGCAATAGGACGGCAGAACCCACTCGTCGGCAGTCGCCCCCCATAAAAGCCATAGTAGCCCAGTGTTAGGTGCAATAGGACGGCAGAACCCTCTCGTTGGCAGTCGCACCCATAAAACCCATAGTAGCCCAGTGTTAGGTGCAATCGGCATCGTAATCAACCGTCGGAAAAGAAAATAATATTCAAAACGACAGCTCATTGTGAGAAATGTCATTTCATTACGGCACCTCATGAGGTGCCGTAATGAAATGACACTTCAAAGCGACGCCGTAGATTTGAATTTTTTTAGGCGGCAGCTATTTAACTGTCAAAAACAGCGTTTCATTCATTCTTACGCCGCGCCGGCATCGATTATCAATGGGGCGGTACAAAATGGCCGTCGACCTTGACCAGCGCAACATTTCGACGGCTGTGATATCGACGACACTAATTTCAAGTTTCCTACAAACTTAAAATTTCGGCATTGATGAATCAGTCAGTCGGGACAAGTAATTATAATATAGGTATAGATTTATTTTTTCATAACTAGGTTGTTGATAAGTTTAAATAGCCACAAGGATATTGATTAATATAGTTTTAGGTTTTAAAAACATTTAAATACATATTATAAAATATCAATATTATAAAAATATATATACAGGAACAGGATTTTTTTAATTTATATTTTTAAAAGTGTTAGGCCATCTATTGGTGAAAACTTATTACTAATTCTAGAATGTACTGATAGGGTATGCAGGATAGTACTAAAGACATATAAATTCAAAATCATACAAGCAAAAATTTGTTACCAATATTTCTTGTTTGAAGTTAAAATTCAGTGTTTTATAAAACTTGTTAAATATTGGCGGCTCTTGCACAGTGTGAGAAACTTATGCCACTACCCAGCTGTCATATATATACTGCCAGTGGGGACGCCGTTTGACCAGAACCAGACGGGTGATCAGCCCTTCTATGTGGGGCCATTTCACCCATTTCCACTATAACGACTGTCATACATATTCGTATGGCAACCGGGACCGACATCTTAACGTGCTCTCCGAGGCACGACCAAACCAATGCAAATACTCATATTCATGCATATATTTGCACTGAGCGGGGATCGAACCCGCGCCTCCTGCGTAGCGGCCGCTTTCAATACCGCCACGCCACGGAGGCTCTCACCCAGCTGTCATAGTAAGACACTGTTAACTCATCTATGGAATCATAACTAACGATATATTAGAACAAATAAACATGTTACATTAGAATAGTAACAAGGAAAGATATTTGGGTCTGCAATGCCGTGCTACCCGGTAGTTTTTTATTTAAGTAAGTACAATATTGTCGTCAAGTGCGAAGTTGCAAGGTGGATACTGGACTTCAAGGTTAGAGCCTCACATGCTACAGCAATTGTGAATATTATTATCAAAGAAAACTAATACTGTTGTCAAAAAGTGAGCTAGTCTACCACCTGAGTGGTATAAAAAAACTAGAACCCTTGTTATTATATTCAGTTTGCTCATGATTTATCTATATTTTACCTACATTATTTGATATCTGTGATATAAAAACTTTGATGAAGCCCTTTTTACCTCATTCTATTCCTCTCATACTTGGCAATAGATAATAATTATAAAATTTTGTACTTGCAGGCATGATCCCCCACAAGACTGAGCGGGGAAAGAGTGCATTGAGGAGGCTTCGCGCTTATGATGGATGTCCTCCACCTTATGACAGTCGTCGTCGCGTCGTAGTACCTGCTGCCCTCCGCGTCTTCTGCCTGAAGCCTGGCCGCAAGGTAATATAATAATGACAATTTCTCATCAACAACCAATATAAACAATTTAAATTCATTCTAGATGGTGTGTGCAGAAAGCGTTATTAGGTCTCTTTTGTGGCTTTACGGGGGCACCACGGCCGAGACGCACCCATAAACCAATGATAGATTATTTTAAACCAATCACGGGTTCAAAGACCATTGGTTGACCAGTCTTTATATTGGTTGGTCTGTATCACTAGCAAACCTTTCCGCCACTAAGGCAGTCGGTAGTCAGTATTATTCAAGACGTATCTGTAGTTTACATTGTTTATAATTTCAATTCTTTAGTTTGTAATTTCTGCTAATTGATAATATTGCCATGGAGTAACTAGCAAAATTACTATATAACTTAGTAAATTCCTTGCATTTCAATGATGTTTCATTTGGGTAATTTGCGACTGAATAAATGTATGTTGCAATCTTAACTTACTGAGATTCTTTAGAATACCTAAGAATAAACAGTTATATTTACATTACTCTGTAATTTAATAAGTCTCACTTTGACAGTATTGCCATGTTGGCCGCCTGTCCCACGAGGTTGGCTGGAAGTACCGTGAAGTTGTCCGCAAACTCGAGGACAAGAGGAAGGTGAAATCTATCAAGCGAGTTGCTTTCGAGAAGAAACTCAAGGTTTGTATTCCACTAGATACAATATCCATTGATGCAATTTTTAACGCTAAGTGAATGAGCATAAGAGATAATATTGCTTTCCTGTGCTGCAGGTATTTATTGTTATGGAAATGATGATTTCATTCTTACCTACATTATTTGATAACACATGAAAAGAGACTTAAACTGATAAATATATTCCACGATTATTGTCTCTTGGAGGTGCTATAGGATGTATATATGACGTACTGTTTCCTGTTGCAGAAAATCACCAAGGAATCCGGCGAGAAGGTTGCGAAAGCGACAGCGCCGTTTACACAAGTGATCCAATCCTATGGATACAATTAGGATTAAGAATATATAAGAAAAATAAACCTTTGGTTGCCCACAGTATCGTTTTATTTTGATTAACTATTATGTTATTATAATACTAGCTTTGTCCGCGGCTTCGTCCGCGTGGATTTAGATTTTCAGGGTTTAGTTCTTGTGCGCAGAATCCTAATCTTTCTTCTAAAATAAAAGTAGCCTATGTTATGCCTTATATTATTACCTATTTGCCAGAGTCCCATCAAAATCGGCGCAGCCCTTCCAGAGATTACCTACTTTAAACAGACAAAAAATTTAATATTGTTTTATAATATGTATATATTATAAAACAATACATACAATACATGCAATAAAAATAATTGATGAGCAAAACACGGAGAAACTACAAAATTGATGAAATATTGAAGCAAAATGGACATATCGTTTTTCTCTTACCATACCCTTATCATCCTTATTTAAATTCTATTGAACTCGTTTGGGGGTACGTAAAAGGCGAGCTCGCAAGAACTTCCATTTATTCGAACTTAGAGAAAAAGTTAAAAGATTTAGAATTGTTTTTTATAGGGTTCCGTTGCCAAATGGCAAAAAACAACCCTTATAGATTCGTCATGTATGTCTGTCCGTCCGTATGTCACAGCCACTTTTTTTTCCGAAACTAACTATGCTGTTGAAACTTAGTAAGTAAATGTATTCTGTGAACCGCATTCAGATTTTCACACAAAAATTGAAAAGAATAAATTCTGGGGGTTCCCCATACTTAGAACCGAAACTCAAAAATATTTTTTTGGCTAAACTTTAGATTGTCCGCCCACGAGTTTGGAGTCCATATTCTTTTTACACAAAGCTAATATTATTAGAAGCCCTTAAATCGTGGGCGGACAATCCGAAGTCTTACCATTTCTTTCAACAAACCTAAACGTGTCTATGGAGAGGTCTTCAAAAATGATATTGAGGTTTCTAATATCATTTTTTTCTAAACTGAATAGTTGGCCCGAGAGACACTTTCGTGTGTCCCCCTCCCTGTAACTTCTAAAATAAGGAAATGATAAAAGTAAACAATACATATGGTGCCATTCAATAATTACGTAAGACGATTTAGGGGGGGAGGGGGATCGACCATGTCTTATTTTTACTTACAAGGGGGTGGTAGGGAGAGTAACTAAGACTCCCTCTTCTTAGTTCTTATGTGAGATCACAAAAATGCGCAAAGTTAAAATTATACTGAACCGCGCGAGTGCCAAAGTGTGCTCGGATGTGTTTAGCTATGTACAAATAAACATTCCTAAAAATTGTTACATTGAAAAATAAACATTACAATAAACCAAATGTGTAGGTATTCATTGTATCCTTTAGATTCTTACGTAATCAATATTACACGGGGGGGGGGGGGGGGGGGTCAGCCTATTCTTATTTTTTCTTATATAGGGGGAGGCGGGAGTCAAAAACTAGCAAAAATAGTCTTACGTAATAAATGAATGGCCCCTATGATGTACATTACCATGAAAACTTCCACCGAAAATTGGTTGGAACGAGATCTAGTAAGTAATTTTATTTTACGTCATAAATCGTAAACCGCAATTTACCTTTCATGCATGCAATAGAGTGGGCCATAAAAACCTTCAAACCCTTTAAGTCTGCAGGGCTGGATGGAATATTCCCAGCACTACTACAATGGCAACTGACAAGAATAGCAAAATATCTACTTCCAATCTACAGGGCCTGCATTGCCTTCAAATACATACCCAGATTATGGAGAGAGGCAAAAGTAGTCTTCCTACCAAAACCAGGTAAGGAGGACTACACACATCCCAAATCATTCAGGCCCATTAGTCTCACATCATTCCTCCTTAAAACGTTGGAGAGACTAGTAGATCGATACCTAAGGGATGGAACACTAAAAGACAACCCACTACATCCTCAGCAACACGCATACAGGAAAGGTAGATCAACAGAGTCTGCACTACACACGGTAGTGCACAAGATAGAATCGGCTAACACAAACAAAGCCTCAACACTAGCTACTTTCATAGATATAGAAGGGGCTTTCGACAAAACGGTACACAGCAGCATTAACGAAGCCTTACGGAAGCGTAAGGTAGAACCAGCCATAAGGGACTGGATCACTCAGCTGATAAGCAAAAGAGCAGTCCAGATAGTGATGAGTAACACCATCACAAGAGCAAAGGTAGTCAGAGGATGCCCCCAGGGAGGCGTCCTATCACCACTCTTATGGAACATAGTAGTAGACAGTCTTCTAAAGAGACTAAATGAGAGAAGATACACCACCATCGGGTATGCGGATGATCTTGCAATACTAATAAGCGGAACGGCTGAGAACGTGCTATGCAAAGTCATGCGCTCAGCCCTTCAGATTGTGGAAGAATGGTGCGAAGAACACCGATTATCAGTAAACCCGAAAAAAACAGAACTTATCCTTTTCACCAACAAAAGAAAGTTACCAGAACTACAACTACCAAAACTATTTAATACCAAACTAGCCCTAACAACTCAAGTTAAATATCTGGGCATCATACTTGACAATAAGTTGAATTGGACTAGCCACATAAATGCTAAAATGAAAAAGGCCTGCATAACTTTTTGGCAATGCAGAAGACTCGTTGGTAAGAACTGGGGTCTTAACACAAAGATAACACTTTGGCTGTATACGGCAATTATCAGGCCTTCTCTAACCTATGGATCAGTTGTATGGTGGCCCAGAACAGAACTGATCACTGTGAAAGAAAAGCTCCAGAGTCTACAACGCCTAGCGAGTACAGCAGCCACTGGATGCATGAGAACCACTCCATCAGCCGCACTAGAGCACCTCCTAAACCTGAGACCGCTGCATCTAATCATACAGGAGGAGGCCAAGGCAGCAGCCTTAAGACTGAAAAGTAATGGGCTCTGGAAAGAGAATACTGGAACAAAGCATTCAAAAATTCTACAGAGAATCCTAAAGAAGATACCACTTCTTGAGGCGCCCGTAGACAGAATACCATGTCACCACGTCTTCGAAAGGAATTATCATATTCAACTTACCGAAGAAAAAAGAGACAGCTCTGGCGTCAAAGAAGTTAGGATATACACAGACGGCTCTAAAACCACATATGGTACCGGAGCAGGTGTCTTCTCGAATGACCTAAACATCAAAATAACAACCACCCTGGACAAGCTAAGTACAATATTCCAAGCTGAATGTATTGGCATAACGAGAGCAGCGGAGACGATTGCCGCCAGAGACGTCAAAGATCTAGATATAAAGATCATATCAGACAGTGCATCCGTACTCCAAGCTCTGAAAAGCAACACCATAACCTCTGTCCTCATATTGGAATGTCACAATACACTCCAATCCATTGCAAACACAAACAAGGTCACGCTGCAATGGATCAAGGGACACAGCAACTCCCTCGGCAACGACGCAGCCGATGAATTGGCCAAGAGAGGATCAGGGGCAACAGTATATGGACCGGAACCAATACTACCTATACCTCAAGCACAGGTCAAAACTTGGCTGCGGAAAAATACGGAAGAAACCCATCAAAAAGAATGGACAAACATTGAAGGATGCAGGCAAACAAAGAATGCAGTTCCGGTAGCATCAAAAACGTTTAGCCGAAACTTCATTAGATTAAAAAGGGACCAGATCCGCAAGGTCATAGGCATCTTGACCGGTCACTGTCCTCTAAACAAGCATCTATTCACAATAGGTGTGACGGACAGCCCCCTGTGCAGAGGCTGCATGGGGGCAGAAGAAACGCCACATCATGTGCTTACAGAGTGCATGAGCGTGGCCGAACAACGGGCGAAATTCCTCCAGTCACCAGCGTCTCTCTGGGAAGCATGTGGAAACCTGAAAAGGCTGCTGGCTTTTTGGGAAGATCTGGGTTGGTTGGAGTGAGAGGTAAGATGCTACGCACAATGGCCCAATCAAGAGGCTAAGTGCGGAACAGCCCAGGTAAACTAACTAACTAACTTACCTTTCATGCAATCAACTCAAATATAAAAATTAAAAAAACATGGTAACTGCTACGAAACCCGTCATCGGCGAGTCCGACTCGCACTTGGCCGTTTTTTTTTCTAATTAGTATTCGGTGGAACCATGGTGCGATTGTGACGATCATGTCATAAAAAATGAAGACAAACAGGTCATTGTATGTTTAGTTTCTGATATTTTTATGGTAAATAATAATTACCTAAACATAGCATATTAGTCCAGTCATTATAGTAAGTTCACCTCGGAATTCGAGATACCCAGCTGTATGTCTGTAAATACTTGTATATTGACACCCTAAAAGTTGTTGTAAAAATTGTAGAATTTTGTATTCTACAATATTGATAATAAATACAATTAGCAAAATATCCCCGGACTATAGTAATCAATTTTTAAAAACGCGTGTCGCAACCTTTTGGGCCCGCGCGGCAGTCCTTGTGATATTACGTTGCAAGAGCTAAGAGGGAAGCTCCCTAATGCCGCATAACGCTCAAATAATATTCTTTATTTACCGTTTGACCTTCCGGCAAGAATTCCGAGTGCACAACACCGCGATAGTCAAAGAACACAGTCAACATGACTTTGACTTTTGATCGACTTTGACGTGAATTTTTCGGTTTCGGTTCAGTTGGAAGGCGCCACTCCGAAGCTTGACTAATTTGCGTGTCAAACTCGTAAACCCACTGTGTGGTAGCTATGTAATCCTGCTGCATTACCACCACTTTGTGTTATGCTCTACACAAGGAGGCTAGCACACAAGATTGTTGCCTGGATTCTTAATACAATTTGGAGAATGTAATAGTTATACTAATTATGAATAATCTGCTTCGCTTTTATTCTATAGGGAGTATCTAATAATAAAGAGATAAATGCATAACAGAGGATCACTGGTAGTTTTATTCATTATGCAATCTTCCTAGTATCATGTCAACTGGTTTGTCAACCGTCTCACCTGAATGATGCGGATGTCCCAGCTCAGCCAAGCTAGGACTCATCACCTTCATCCACGAATAGAACCCATCTGTGATTGAAAGACAGTTTATGATCATACTGTAAGATCACTAAGTACCAAGTCCACAGAATGGTGTGAAAGTAGATATATAATCACCATGAGTTGTAAGTACTTCAATATGTACTCTATTAGATCACTATTTACTATTTTTTTTATAGGAGTGCAATCAGATACTTATTATTTAGTGCTTTATCTTATTAATCTCAACAGATGTACAATGTGAACCTTAGTGAGTTTGTTCACTTATGCGATCTCGACAGGCCGGAACCTCTTGTCCCTACGGACGTAACTAACATGTTCTACTTGACATACTTGATACCTTGCGAGAAGATTGGCCAAATCACTACACACAGGTGAGCCCCTAAAGAGCTCTTAGGTTGTATGCTTTCGATTTTGGGAGTTGTGAGACGAGGGAGCACCCTTCGGTCCCCTTACTGATATTGATATAGGTGGGTACTTGTATTTGTTACCCAAACTAATGATTCTGTTTTGCATTATATAAGATTGCACACACTATGATTTAAGTAATCAAACTATCGGCACATTACGTCTATACGATGGAAATCATGTTTGCTCATCAGCTCATATAAGTTTCGCGGCATCCACGATTTCCCATCGCCCTTAATTTACTCAA
Source organism: Cybosia mesomella (assembly GCA_946251805.1). Taxonomy (NCBI): domain Eukaryota; kingdom Metazoa; phylum Arthropoda; class Insecta; order Lepidoptera; family Erebidae; genus Cybosia; species Cybosia mesomella. The sequence goes on from OX276406.1 coordinate 13,153,470, forward strand.
TCAATATGTGAATCCGCGAGTTCTATGCGGAATAATATTGGCTTATAAACTAGGTACTTAGCTGTCGTATTATTGCTGGACGGCAGGTGAAGATCTCGCACAGTGCACTTATAAACTTAGTTACAAACTTTAAAAGGGTACGATTATGGCGAACGTACTGGACTACTGGAGGGAAAAAGAATGTTCCCACTTACTAATTTTATTATGTGGTTGGTGACAAGTGTTGCTCTATACAATATTGTTGGGTTTATTTATTTATGGATCGCGAACCCTTCGCGACACCCACGTCTCGTCACCAGTAGCAATGCGTTTCATGAATGTTGGGTCGGAATTGACTCTCAGCGACTCTCATGCGATTGAGTTTTTGGAGAAAATTTAGGTCTTTTGGGACTAGCCGAGCGGTAACATGTTTCATACCCAAATGATTAGTTAAAATGGTACGAATCGACTCGTGAGATACAGAAAGTTCGGCGGCTATCTCCCTAAAGTTGAATGAGGATTTTCAGTCACTATTTCCTTCACTTTTGCGATGTTAACTTCAGTTGCAGACGTTGGTGGCCTACCAGAGCGAGGCAAATCATCCATCACATCTCGGCCGCTTGTTACCACTCATAAGCACTGTTTTTGATAAAGGAAAAGCAAGTAAAAGGTCAAGATTGCAGTTAACTCTTCTAACGTTAGCACTAATTATTATTATTGAATCATGAGTTCTTATAATAAAGTGTGCTTGACTGCCCTGAGCAAAGACTGGTTGCTGTTGTATCAGTTCCTGAACGAAATGTCATATAGATCTTGACAGAGGGCTTTTGCTAAATGGCGCGCACGTGTAACCAGTGTAACTCTGTATCTAGTTGTATTGCTTAATGTAAGAATACTTAATAAACCAGATTCAAGTAAATGTATAACGTGTTTTACTATAATACTACATGGTGGCAGCGAGTGGCGAGATGGAAAACGAAAATTCAACTCAAGTACTGAATATTTGTGCACCTCCGTGTCAAGTGACGCCGCCGGGGGCGTTCGATTTTAGACCAGAAAATTGGCTAAAATGTAAGAAACGATTTATGCGATATCTCTCCGTGTCGGAATCGGTATCAAAAGGTGAAAAAGAAAAGATAGATTTAGTACTATATTTGATGGGAGAACAAGCCGAAGAATTAATATTGCAGTTAGGTATCGATATAGAGAATATAACCTTGAAGGAAGTTTTAGATAAAATTGAGAAGTATTTTCAGCCCAAGAAGAATGTGGTCTATGCGAGATATAAATTCAATAGTAGAAAACAAGAAGCTGGTGAAACTGTAGATGAGTATGTGCGAAATTTATACGTGCTGGCAGAAGAGTGCGAGTACGGCACATTAAAAGAGGAGCTAATCCTAATGAAACTCACAGATAATGGGTTAACAGCGTAATATTTATTAGAGTTATAAGTAACACTTTTTAATGGGTTCTTGTATATTTTTTATTTAGTGACACACTTGACATCACACTTGACGACCAAATTTTTAAATATCAAAAACTAGAACACTACAATAGAGTTTATAAGTATACAAATAGGTTTCACAACGCTATTCACTTTAATACCTTCTCTCGTTGTAAGCCTATATTACTAGCAAGTCTTTGTAGCCTTGGCCTTGGTAACGGCTTTGTCAGAAAATCTGCCAGTTGTAGCTCACTTGATATTTTCTTAACTAGTAGCTCGCCTGCGTGCACTATTTCCCTCACAAAGAAATGTCTTATTCTAATGTGTTTAGTGCGACGATGATATTCTGGATTTTCTGCTAGTCGTATCGCAGCTTCATTGTCAACATGCAATACTGGGACTTCTTCCAATTTTGTGACGAAACTCAGTAAGCGGTTCAGCCACACGATTTCTCTTGTTGCTTCACTGGCAGCAACAACTTCCGCCTCTGTTGTTGAAATCGCAACACTAGGCTGCCTTTGGCTAAGCCATGTAACAGCTCCTCCAGCATACATGCATAGAACTCCATTTGTTGATCGTCCTGTTGAAATATCGCCGCCATGGTCGGCATCACTAAAGCATTCAAGAACTCCTGACTTATAGTTCCTTTTGTAGATGATGCCCAAATCCGGCGTATACTGCAGGTATCTCAAAATTCTCTTTAATTTCAAAGAATCCGCTTCTGTTGGGCTTTCTAGGCTTCTTGAAACTACGCTCACAGCATATGCTATATCTGGTCTAGTAGCAACCATCAAGTACGCTAAAGCACCAACTATTTGACGATAATTCTTCAAAGTAAAGTCGTCAGCTTTTTCGGTTTTCTGAGGAACGTCATCTTTGATAATTGGAGTCGAAACGGGTCGACACTCCTCCATACCAAATCGTTTAAGTGTCTTCTTAATATATGATGTCTGGTGAATCTTGATTTCACCTTCTCTAGTTTTAATCTCAATACCAAGGTAGAAAGAAGCAGGTTTGACAGTGATCTTGAAACGTCCCTTCAGCTCACTCAGGAATTCATCTATAATTTCCTGATTTGACGCGGCTACAAGTCCGTCATCAACATAAAGGCCCACAATAAGTTTCTTGTTGTCCTTTACTCTTTTAAAAAGACAGGGATCTGCTTCACTTACTACGAAGCCCAATTCCTTGAAGAAATCAAAAATTGTCTTATTCCAGCACCTGGGCGCCTGCTTTAATCCATATAGACTTTTTCTTAGTCGGCATACTCTACCAGAACCATCATCATAGCCTTCAGGCTGTTTCATATATATCTCTTCATCATTAAGAGATCCGTAGAGGAATGCAGTAGAGACATCAAATTGACACAGCGTCAAATTTTCATTTGCAGCAATGCTCAATAGGGTTCTGACTGTTGACATTTTGGCGACTGGACTGAAAGTCTGATCATAGTCCTCTCCTTTTCTTTGGCGATATCCTTTTGCTACCAGTCTGGCCTTGTACTTATCCACAGACCCATCTGCATTCATCTTCTTACGAAATACCCATTTACATGGTATAGCCTTTCGGTTTTTAGGCAATTTTTGTAATGTCCATGTTTTGTTTTCGTTGAGAGACTCGATTTCACTCTCCATGGCCTTCATCCACAGTTCCTTTTCTGAGCAGGTCACGGCCTCCTTGTATGTCGTAGGCTCGGCTACTACAGTCATAATGAAGTCGTGGAATCTAGTTGGTCGTCTGAGCAATGACCGATCTCTCAAGACTCTGTCACTTGCAAGATTTTCAACATCATCTAAATCATCCCCCCCAGATTCAAACGCATCTTCATCGTTGGACATGGCATCATTAAATTCATCATCCTCAGGTAAAGATGAATTCTGTTCTGTTTGCACTTCAATATTGTCCATTCCGATATTGCTATCTGGAACTGAAATTGAGACTCCACTATCGATTTCTTGAGATTTATTCTTATTACGAATAAAAACCTCTGCCTCTGAAGGATTAGGCGTAATGGAAATTTTGTGCTCAACATTACTCTCAAAAGTTATATCTCTGGACTTAATAGTCCTACTTCCATTCCAAATACGATAACCGTCGTCGTTCTCATAGCCAATCAACATGCCTTTTATTGCTTTCTTATCAAACTTCTTGCGGTTTTGTTTAGGAACATGTGCGTAGCACTCACTTCCAATTATTTTAAGGTGACTTATTTTAGGCTTTCTTCCATACCATAGTTCGTAAGGTACTTTAGCATCTACTTTTGTGGGACCAGTTCTATTCAATATGTAGGCAGCAGTATTAATCAATTCTGCCCAAAGCACTTTTGGTAATTCTCCTCTCGTGAACATCATTGATCTTGCAGCTTCAACTAAAGTTCGATTTTCTCGTTCACTGCAGCCATTCTGTTCTGGAGTATACGGCATTGTGAGCCGTTGTTGAATACCATATTTGCGTAGTATATTTCGAATAGCTTCGTTATTAAATTCACCACCATTGTCACATAATAATGTTTTGACAGTATGCCCAGCATTCCTTACTTCTTGAAGCATTTGAATAAGTTTATCTTTTACCTCTGACTTATGTCTGATAAAATACACCATACGGTAACTTGAATAATCGTCTTTAAATAAAACAAAGTATTTGTACTTTGAAATGCTATCAACGAATGGTCCACAGACATCAGAGTGTATCAGCTCTCCAACAGCTGTTGCTCTTTCCCTTGTTCCAAACGGTTTTCTATGTGACTTCCCATATATACAGCCTTCGCATTTCAACTTATCAAGGCTTAAATGTATGCCTAACTCGCGTTTTACCACGCGAATGACATGTTTCTTGTCTTGATGTGCAAAACGTTCATGATAAAGCTGTAGCATATTGGAGCCAGTTATAGTATTGACCTCTAGGACCCTTAGCTTCTTTGGCATGATCGTTTCCATTGCCAATTTGTATAGACCACCACCTTGTGTTCTCTCACCCACAACTTTAGCTATACCGTCTATTTCTAGCTTACACTCTCTAGTTGTTGACGTGAAAATACTATTTCGAATTAAGTCTTGCGTTGCTAGAGTCGAGAAAAGGTTTTTCTTTAACGATGGTACTAGCCACACATTTCTCAGGGTTAATTGCTCTTTTTTGCCATTGACGTTTGTTTCTACTAGAACTGTACCTTGGCCTAATGCAGGAATAATAGTTCCATCTGCAGTTGACACAGCATGCTCCGATTCAAACTCATGAAACTCATTGAAGATGTCACTTCTAATAGCAATATGTGTGGTTGCTCCATTATCTACATACCAACTCTCTCGTTCTATGGTATGTTCACCAGAGCGTGTATTAACCAATAGTGAGTCCATAAGGGTCATATGTTGAACTTGATTAGCTTTAAGGCCTGAAGCTGATGTGCTTGGTGTTGGTTTAGGAGGCCTACCATCTCTAATCCACTTCTTGCACTTACGAACTCTATGTCCTTTACCAGAACAGTAGTTGCAAATCAGCTGCTCATCTTGCTTCTTCTTATATGACCTCTCTTTACGCTCAACTGGTGTTGTCACTAGAGCTTCTTGTTTCAAGCTCTCTTGACCTTCTAAATCTCTCTCAAACGCACAAAGGTTACTTGTTAAACTATCTATAGTCTTCTCAGTCTGCTTTAGCATAAGCCAGCTTGACTTGAAGTTAAAGAATCTGTCATCCAATGTATCTAAAACCTTGCAAACAAGGAGAACTTCGGGTAGCTTAGCAGTTTCCTCTATTTTGGCAACTTCAACACACATTTCATTCCAAATGTTCTTGATTTTGGCTATGTGAGAGGGAATATCATCTCTTTTATTGTGTTGAAGTCCAAAAAATTCTAAACATAAGCTGTATACTTTGCCTTCAGTCTCTCCATCAAACAGGCGATGCAACTCTTGCCAGACTTCTTTCGCTGTTCTATACCGCATTACCTTTTTAAGAGTTTCTTCTGTCATGTTAGTAGTTAACATGAGGAGTGCGCCAGATTCAATCTTCTTATAATTGGCCAACGCCTTATTATAGGTTGTAACAGCAGCATCTCCAGCAGCAGTGGTGGGTGGAGTGGGTTCTCGAAGTCTTCCTTCTACTGCGTCTAATGCGCCTTCGGCACCATTCAATAGGGCAATAACTTTATACTTCCATGTACTCCAATTCTCCTTCCCAATAAGTTTACCAATCTCAATTTTTGTTGAATATTCCATTGTTGATAGGTAATATCTTTAGCTCTGGGCCCATAACCTAATGAAACTCACAGATAATGGGTTAACAGCGTAATATTTATTAGAGTTATAAGTAACACTTTTTAATGGGTTCTTGTATATTTTTTATTTAGTGACACACTTGACATCACACTTGACGACCAAATTTTTAAATATCAAAAACTAGAACACTACAATAGAGTTTATAAGTATACAAATAGGTTTCACAACGCTATTCACTTTAATAAATCCGAGATAATTTAGTTGTGGGAATACACAGCCAAAGGGCTAAAGAAAAAAGAAAAAAAAAAAGGCTGTTGAACATTAACTTAACACTTCATGAGGCGCTTACAATTGCAAAGAATGTAGAGGTGTTTGAAAAAAACAAATTGAATTTTAGAGCAGAGAATGATGAGGAATTATGCAGGGTGATGCAAAAGAAGGAGAAGGATAAGGATGGCAAGAAATGTTGGTTTTGTGGGAGAAATTTGCATATGAATCGCAGTCAGTGCCCGGCGGTGAAAGCAGTGTGTATGAAATGTAAAAAAGTTGGACATTTTGCTAGATGTTGCAAGACAAATATAGACTTTAAGAGTAATGTGGTGCAACAAGAAGTACGGGTATGTGCTTTAAAAAGCAAATATGCTGCATATATTGATGTTTATCGTAGTAATAGATTTAGGTGTAGCTTAAATTTTCTAATTGATACAGGAGCAGATATAGTTGCTGTTCCAGAGCATAATATCAGTAGCAAGACTTTTCTGCAGCCGTGCAGGGTCAACATTAAGGGACCAGACGACACTAAGTTAACTGTAGTAGGCAAATTTGAAGCTACATTGAAGTATGGGGATCGAGAATATACAGGTGATATTTATGTAGTTAGAAGTTTAAATGCTCCAATCTTAGGTGTTCCAGCTTTAGAAAGCATGGAGATAATTCAAATTTTAGGGGTCAATAACATTTCAACCAATATAAAAAGTACAGTTAATGTAGAAAAAGAATATCCAAAGATTTTTGAGGAGCTGGGTGTGTTTAATGAACCTTTTAATATAAAATTGTGTGATAAGACAACAAGTTACATTCAGTATACTCCAAGAGTTGTTCCTATCCCTTTGTTAAGTAAGGTAAAGGCAGAATTAGATAGACTTTGTAAATTAGAGGTCATGATTAAAGTAGAGGAACCAACTCAGTATGTATCACCTATGGTTGTAATTCCAAAAGAACCAGATGGAGTCAGGATATGTGGAGATTATACTCAATTAAATAAAAATTAAAAATTTTTAATTAAAAATTAAAATTTTTCCAATTCCAAAGGTCGAGGTTACTTTGGCCAGACTTAAAAATTCTAATTTTTTTTCAAAAATAGATGCCACATCTGGCTTTCATCAAATCTGTCTAACAGAGAAGTCTGCACCACTTACTACCATAATTACACCTTTTGGGAGATTTATGTATAAGCGATTACCTTTTGGTCTTAACTGTGCACCTGAATATTTTTCCATGAAGTTTTCAGAACTCTTTCATGACTTGGATGGTGTAGTTCTTCATGTCGATGATATTTTAATCCATGCAGAAAATATAGAATCACATGATAAAATACTAAGAAAAGTGTTAGATAGATTGACTGAAAAAGGTATTACAATAAAAAAAAAAAAATGTGTGTTTGGAGTAAATGAGGTTAAATATTTAGGACATGTTATTAACAAACATGGTATCTGCCCAGACAAGGATAGAATTCAGGCTATAGCTAATTTTGAAGTACCAAAAAATAAAAAGCAAATAATGCAATTTCTAGGAATGTTAAACTTTATGAGTAGATTCATTAAAAATAAAACTGAAATACTACAACCATTATACTGTTTATTAAGAAATGATACGGATTTTATGTGGGGTAGAGAACAACAAATGGCATTTGATAAAGCTAAGGAGATGTTGCAAACAAGTCCCATAATGGCTCATTATGATCCAAAAAAGAAAATTGTATTGGCTGCAGACAGTAGTTCCTATGGGCTAGGGGCGACCTTAATGCAGGAGTTTAATAATATTAGAGAGATAATTGCATATGCTAGCAGAACACTATCACCAACTGAAAAAAGGTACTCCCAGATAGAAAAGGAATGTTTGGCGTTGACTTGGGCTGTTGAAAGATTCAAGGACTATGTCTATGGCATTAGGGTGCATTTAGAGACTGATCATAAACCATTAATACAAATTTTACAAACCAAACACATTGATGAGTTAACACCAAGATTAATGTCTTTCAGAATGCGCTTGACTAGGTTTAATTATGTGGTAAATTATGTACCAGGGAAAAAATTAATGTTGCCTGATGCTCTGTCACGGAATCCATTAGGTAATGAAAAAGATAATAATGTTAATTTTGATGAATGTTTTGTAAATGTCATTCTGAAAAATATTCCATTACAAGATAAAACTCTAGAAAAAATAAAAGCTGAACAAGATAAGTCTATTATATGTAAATTATTAATAGAATATAGTAGGTTGGGTTGGCCTAAGTTATCCAAAGTTCCAGAAAAATTAAGGGACTATTATCAGTATAGATATGATTTGTCAACTGCTAAAGAGTTTCTTTTATATAAATCACGTTTGGTTATACCGGACAGTATGCATCTAGAAATGTTAGATAGAATTCATCAGGGTCATTTGGGAATTACTAAGTGTAGAAGCCGGGCAAAACAAACTGTTTGGTGGTTAGGCATGTCTACACAAATAGAAAAATTAATTCAGAACTGTCCTCAATGCATAGAGGAAAGAAAAAATGCTAAGGAAGATATTATAATAGAAAAAACACCAGATAGACCATGGCAAAAAATAGGTATAGACTTATTTTATTACAATAATCAGTGGTATGTAGTTATAGTGGACTATTACTCTAGGTTTTTAGATATAGCAAAGCTGTATAGTCTTTCTGAAGAATGCATTATTGAATATTGTAAGTGTACATTTAGTAAGTTTGGCATACCAGAATTAGTAAGAACAGACTGTGGAACACAATTCAAGACTAAATTTAGTCAATTTGCGGCAGAATATAATTTCGAGCATGTTACAAGTAGTCCATACTATTCTCAGAGTAATGGAGGGGCAGAATCTGCAGTAAAAATATCAAAACAATTATTGAAAAAGAACTCTGACATAAATTTAGGTCTTTTAATTTATAGGAACACTCCTCTAGATTCAGGATTTAGTCCTGCAGAACTAATGTTCAATAGAAAATTAAGAGATAATTTACCAAGATTACCAGAGTCTTAAGAGGTCTTAAGAGGAGGGCGCCACCTGTGCCACGGCTAAGATCAACTGCGTAAACATAAAGTGTTTAAAAATCAAATAAAGTGTTTTATAATCTTTGATCGTTTTCAAATGACTTTAAACTAAGTGCAGAAAAACATATATTGAAGACAGTTTCACCAAAGTGCTAAAATATCAACTAAAACACATAAGAACCTACGGACAAAACTTCGCGTGTGCTTAGTGTTTTCAAGAACCCTTTTGAAGTGTGACAGAAACAAATCAGTGCAGTAATCTGTAATTATCACTCTGAATTATATCACTACTCATTATAACATACAGAAGTAATTCCAACTCTGAACATAACCTCATAGTAAAAGAGATTTGCAAATAAATTGCATGTTGCATGACACATCGATTTTGAACATCAAGCCGCGCCACCTATAGTGTTACGTACAAACTACGTTGAACTACACCTACACAGCCTACACTATATCAAGACCCAGCAAGCTGCCTACGGTACAGTGTAAACAGTACCAGCGAATATTAAGAGAGGGCGCTACACACACAAAGTAGCACATACACCAATTAGTACACGGCCCAACTACACGGATCAACACTAGAGAGCTCTAGTAGTACCAAAACAAAACCAATAAATCGATAATCATGGAAGAAATTATGATTGCACTTAAAAACATACAAAAAGAACTAGACGAACAAAAATCTGAGATTCGTAAAAGTGCAGACAAAGTTACAGAACGGGTCACACAGAATATCAACAAAATATTAGATGAAAAAATTTTCAAACTGCAGGATCAACATGAAAAACTGAAGGAGAAGGTAGAAAACCAAGAGAAAAGAATATATTTTTTAGAAAAACAAGCAAGACAACGTAATATAGTATTTTTTGGCATCGAAGAGAATGAATCTTCGTACGATAACCTCCTAAACAAAATCGTGAACTTTATAAAACATCACTTTGGCACTGACATAGAACTCAGAGATATTCAAGAGGCAAGGCGAATTGGGACGAAAGGAGACAGACCGCGTCCAATTATTGTTATCTTTTCAACGCTAAGAATAAAAATAAATATTATGAAGCAGAAGGGGTTATTAAAAGACACACAATATTATGTAAAAGAGGACTACCCGCTACAAGTTTTGAAAAAACGCAGAGAGCTACAAGAACAAGCGAAAATGGAAAAAGAAAAAGGTAACAATGTGAAAATAAAATATGATAAACTGATTATATTAAAAACGAATAACAAAAGATCACTCCCAATATCACCAGAAAAGACACCCATCACAGAACCTAAGTCAAAAAACCATTCCATAACACAGCTCCAAAAAAAGAACCGAACACAACATCCAAAACCTGTACAAAGGTCAAACAGCTTATCTGATGCAGTCATAAAGCCGAGCATGCTTAACTTCTTGGTAAACAAAAATAACAATACAACAACCGAGCAGAAAAACGATGCCAAGGCAAGCAACGTATAGCAATTAACCCCCTCCTCCTACTCCTACACGAACACGATGACCTTAAACAAGCAACAGAAAATAAACAACACAAAACATCTTCCAACCCGACTGGTCACCGTGGAAGATTACGACCAAAACCCTCCAAAAAAAAAAAAACCACACAGATGGTGAACAGACAAAACAAAAACACAACCCAATTAAAAATCGCAGCTTACAACGTCAGGACCTTATCTTCACACGAACGCTGGCTGGAGCTAAATGAAGCAACAAAGAAAATAAATTACGACGTAATCGGTATCTCAGAAATCAGACGACTAGGTAATGAAATAGAGGAATATGATAACTTAATATTCTGCTACATAGGAAGTACACCAGGTAAATTTGGAGTGGGCTTCATTATTAAGAAGTCTCTTAAAAACAACATAGAAAGCTTCATCGGCCTAACAGAACGCGTGGCAATGCTAAATTTAAAACTCCATGAATTTAAGTTATCCATTATACAGGTATACGCACCCACCGAAGCCGCAAAAGAAGAAGAAATAGAGGAATTTTATAAAACTATCGACAAAGCTATGGAAATAACACATAAGAACATTATACTAATGGGCGACTTTAACGCGAAGGTAGGTGCTCCTAAAGAAGGCGAATACTTAACAGTGCAACAACATGGGGACGGTGAAAGAAACGATAGAGGACAGAGACTTGTGGACTACGCACTTGAACACAATCTAACTATCATCAATACATGCTTCAAGAAGAACCATAACCGGAGATGGACGTGGCGATCCCCAAATGGACAACACAAAAATGAGATCGACTATATACTATCCAATCAACCAAAACTATTCAATAACTTCGAAGTCCTAAATTTAAACTATCCGTCAGACCACCGATTAATTAGATCATCATTAAAAATAGCCAAACAAAAACAAAGTAGAGTAAAATTTACAAACAAAAATACTTTCCAACTAAAGACCAAAGACGAAGTAGTAAGATATAACAAAAACTTAACTTTAATGCTACCCTACCCTTCTTACAACTTGGAACATACATCAATACAAACTTATCACGATAAAATAGTAAACGCTATTAGCCAAAGCTTGCAAAAAGCTCGAGAAAAGGGAAGAGAGCCACATAAACACCACAAAATACTATCAGATCGCACCGCTCTATTACTGAAAAGAAGAAAAGAACTGCAAGAAAGAAAAAATAAATCGAGATCAATGAAAAATGAGCTTTCCGCCCTCTACAAAGTAACAAATAAATACATAAAAAGAGACTACGCTAAATACAGAGAAGATACTATAGAAAGACATCTACAACACACAGGAAGCACAAAGAAGGCATTTAAGGAACTTAGAACGAACAAGACCTGGATAGAAGGATTAAGAAAAGAAAACAGAACTTTGTGCAACCGCACTGCCATTATCAACGCGGCGACAGACTTCTATAGAAAGTTATATAGTGATAACATCCAAAATAATAACATTTCAAACACCAATGAAAATAACGACGAAATCAATATAAAACCAGTGGACGAAATGGAAGTCCATGAAGCAATAAAAAGCTTGAAACTTGGAAAAAGTCCTGGATCGGACAACATAACAAATGAAGTATTAAGACTAGCACACAAAACATTAGCCGGACCACTAGCGGAACTATTTAACTTAATACTGCAAAAGACTGAAACACCCAAACAATGGTCTGAATCGGACATCATTCTCATCTATAAAAAGGGTGATCCAAAAGATATTGGCAACTACAGACCAATTAGCTTACTCCCGAGCCTCTATAAACTCTTCTCAGCCATTATAAATAAAAGAATCAGTAGCACATTGGAATTAAAACAACCAATAGAGCAAGCAGGCTTCAGGAAAGGCTTCTCAACAGTGGACCATATCCACACACTTGAACAAATCATTGAAAAGTACCAGGAACAACAAAGACCGCTATACATAGCGTTTATTGACTATCAAAAAGCATTCGATACAGTAACACATGTAAGTATATGGGAAAGCCTAAAACAGCAGGGAGTAGAAGACGTATACATAAAAGTCATAAAGAGCGTATATAAAAACAACATGGGCAAAATTAAGCTAGAAACTCTAGGACCAAGTTTTGCTATAGAAAGAGGCGTAAGGCAAGGCGACCCCTTATCTCCAATAATATTCATAGCCATTCTGGAGGCTATCTTCAGGAAGATAAATTGGAGTAAGTCAGGCCTATATATAAAGGACGAATACATTAGTCACTTAAGATTCGCAGATGACCTAGTGCTTTTATCAGATTCCAGCACCCAGTTGCAACAAATGATGGAAACTTTACATTCGGCTAGTATCAAGGTGGGTCTGAAAATGAATCTCTCTAAGACTATGGCAATGACAAATTGGCGGAGAAGAAAATTAACAATAGATGAAGTGCCTCTCGAATATACAGATTCATACATCTATCTGGGTAAGCGAATTAGTTTTGATCCGAAAAATAACGAACTGGAAGTGAAAAGAAGAATACAGCAAACTTGGAATAAATATTGGAGTTTAAAAGAAATCTTTAAAAGTGGCCTGCCTATTACCATCAAAACAAAAGTTATGAATTCCAGCCTTCTTCCAACTCTGACTTATGGCTGCCAGACCTGGAAATTCACTTCAAAAATAAAAAATCTAATTACCACCTGTCAAAGAGGACTGGAGCGCAGCATGCTTAAACTAAAGAAATCTGACAAAATACGACACACAATAATAAGATTAAAAACCAAAGCAACAAATGCATTGAAATATGCACAAAAACTTAAATGGAGATGGGCTGGCCATGTCGCGAGGCTTAAAGACCGAAGATGGACCATAAAAGTGACTTTTTGGAATGGACCTCCAGGTAAAAGAAACCGAGGAAGACCACAGACTCGCTGGGATGACGAGATCAAAAAAGTAGCCAGCCCAAACTGGAAACAGACTGCACAAGACAGAGACAAATGGGCATCTTTGGAGGAGGCCTTCACCCAATAATGGGGTTCCTACAAATTATGTTATTTATCTAAAATCTAACCAAGTTAGCTATGTTAATAATAGTAAATAAAATAGTAATAGGTAAATAATATAGAAAATAGATAAAAATAAGTAGGTATTAAGTTCAATTAGTTAAGCGTTTAAATAGTATATAGTGTCAAAACAAGTATATTAATACTAGTGAATAAAACAGTAAATAGCTACATAATATAAGAAATAAACAAAATAAGCAGGTAGTAATTTCAATTAGTTAAGCGTTTAAAGATAAGTAAATGTAAAAATTATATGTAAAATTAATTTGTAGGAAATAAAAGGCTTTTTTATTTTTTTTTTTTTATTTTATTTTATTTTATTTACCAGAGTCTTTAGAAAAAATTGTAAAATCTAAAAAGCAATTTAAACACAAAGAGATGTTAAAAAAGAATAAAATACATACTTATTATAACAAAAAACATAAAACTAGACTTTTAGCAGAATTAGATGTAAATGACAAAGTTTGGATAATAGATTTAAGACAGTATGGTATTATTATAAAAAAAGCTTCTCAACCTAGATCATATATAGTAGGCACAGAAAAGGGAGTATATCGTAGAAATAGATGGCATTTAATTCCTGCTCCCCATGCCAGAGTTGCAGTTAATCCGGTAGATGATATGAATGAATCACCAGTATCTAAGAATGTCTTGGTCCCAGATATAACGCCTGTAGTAACTAAGAATAGCGTTCCTAAAGATCAGCCTATCAATGTAGAAAATAAAATTGATTGTAAAAATGATCAGTTCCATGATGACGAAGCTAGTGTGGATGCAGATGCTGACAATGATGCTCTTGAGGACTGTGATAATGGAGAGGTATTAAGGAGAAGTAATAGAAATAAAAATAAACCTAAATGGATGAATGATTATATTTGATTATATTTGACTTTAAATACTATTAGTTTTGCTCATTGTTGAATTAGCATGTAAGCAAGTATTGTTATTATTTAAAAAATAAAAAAGGGAAGATGTATCAGTTCCTGAACGAAATGTCATATAGATCTTGACAGAGGGCTTTTGCTAAATGGCGCGCACGTGTAACCAGTGTAACTCTGTATCTAGTTGTATTGCTTAATGTAAGAATACTTAATAAACCAGATTCAAGTAAATGTATAACGTGTTTTACTATAATACTACAGTTGCTAAGGGACATACATTCAATGGCCAGACGTATCTACCTCTTCCGTCACAGTAATGTTAACGTTGTGATTGAATTTTATACATGGATTGTACCTAATGTCATCCATCGGTAATGCTGAACAGCAGAAGTAAAATCAGAGGCAGATTAACAATTCATGGCATAGGCAGCGTTTATTAACATAATTGGGACATACTTGTAATAGGTATATTTGTTCCGTTGAGCTAATAGCAATTTAAAAATTTAGTTGCAATTATAGCATTAGGATAGTTTTTAGGGTTCCGTTGTTCCGTAGGTAAGTAGATGTATTCGGTGAACCGCATGATTTTCACACAAAAATAGAAAAAAAACAATAAATTTGGGGGCTCCTCATACTTAGTCTAAAACTCACTTTTTTTTTCATCTAACCCATACGTGTGAGGTATCTATGGATAGGTCTTCAAAAATGATATTGAGGTTTCTAATATAATTTTTCTCTAAACTGAGTAGTTTGCGCGAGAGATACTTCCAAAGTGGTAAAATGTGTCCCCTCCCCCCCCCTGTAACTTCTAAAATAAGAGAATGATAAAGTAAAAAAAAAATATCCGTTCCCGCAGGGGGAACGCACAGGTAGATTTCGGGAAGCAATTAATATTATTTTATATAGAGAACTACGGACTTTTAACAGTTTAATCTTTTTTCTCGAAAACGGTAACTTTTAGCGAAAAACTTTTCAGACATTTATTTTAGACTAAAAAATGGCCTATCGATTAAAAATGTTTCCGACACCAAGAATGTTAGAAGAACCGGTTAGAAGTATGATTTTTTTCCCGAAAAATTTTGGTTTTCCCCTCCTCCACTTTTAGTTAAAGTTTTAATCTTATAGGTTTATAATTAAAAGTTGTTGGTATTCATGTATACTATGGGATAAAATTAGAACGGTTCGAATATCTTTCATGGAACGTGAAATTTTGAGGAAAAACTGATTTCACAAAAAGTGAGGCCCCACCGTCCCCTTAGGCCGGTTTCCACCCGTTCACGAACTTAAACTAAGTTTACACCCAAGCAATGTTTGACCGCAGTTTGAAAGCGATCGGGGCAAAAATGCGACCGTGAGAGCGCCGCAAATTTTGGGAAATGGTCCATACATAGGTACATATATACCTAGTCAGGTCATAAGTATTGTCACACAGTAAAAACTTTTCTTTTAGAATGCTGGCCACAAAAAAGTTTATTGAATTCGAATTTCGAATTGTTCATGAAAATAAAAATGTATACTTTTTAGAATTTTACTCATTTTTAAATATGGAGTGGACGCTTAAAGAAGACCGTGTTGCAGTTATTGCGTTGCATCGTTGCGGTTACGCGCCAATTCAAATTTTTGACATACCGAAAAATTTGAATATAACCAAAAGATTCGTTTATCGTACCATCAAACGATACAACGAAGACTCTAGTGTAGATGATAGGTCAAGAAGTGGTCGCCCTCGGTCTGTTAGGACTCCAGCAGTGATATAAGCTGTGAAGGCGCGAATTCAAAGAAATCCCAAACGTAAGCAGAAACTGTTGGCCCTTCAGATGGGGTTAAGCAGAACCACGGTGAAAAGGGTGTTAAATGAAGACTTAGGGCTTCGGGCATATCGAAGAAAAACAGGACATCATTTAAACCCTCGTCTAATGGACCTGAGACTGAAGAGATGCCGCGCTTTGTTGAAGCGGTACGCGGGAAAAAAATATCGGGAAATTCTTTTTTCGGATGAAAAAATTTTTACCTTAGAAGAGAGCTACAACAAACAAAATGATAAGGTGTACGCACACAGTAGTGAAGAAGCGAGCAACCGTATTCCGCGTGTTCAACGAGGTCATTTTCCATCCTCGCTCATGATATGGTAGGGAGTTTCTTATTGGGGCTTAACAGAGGTACATTTTTGTGAGAAAGGTGTAAAAACTAATGCAGTTGTGTATCAAAATACAGTCCTGACGAACCTTGTGGAACCTGTTTCTCATACCATGTTAAATAACAGGTGCGTGCGGTTTTAGTCGGTTCAAGCCCGACATAACCGCCCCTGCTGGCACGCGGGGGGGTATCCGAAGGGATTACCGCACGATAAAAAAATAAAAAAATAAAAGGGTACTGGGTATTCCAACAAGATTAGGCGCCAGCTCATAGAGCGAAGAGCATACAAGACTGGCTGGCGGCACGTGAAATCGACTTCATCCGGCACGAAGACTGGCCCTCCTCCAGTCCAGATTTGAGTCCGTTAGATTACAAAATATGGCAACACTTGGAGGAAAAGGCGTGCTCAAAGCCTCATCCCAATTTGGAGTCACTCAAGACATCCTTGATTAAGGCAGCCGCCGATATTGACATGGACCTCGTTCGTGCTGCGATAGACGGGTGTTTCCTCGTGGCCAAACTAGATTGCCAAACTGATTTGGCCACGAGGAATAATATTTCCTTGTAGCCAAACTACTTGTCATTAAACTTTTGAGTCAACCTGTATACAGTAAGTTTGTACTACCGTGGACTAAGTATGTACAGTCGTGAACAAATAAAAAAGTGTAGTGGCTTTTTAGAAACGATAACTTAATACCTACTTGAGTAGGTATAAGTTATGTCTAGAAAGCAATAAATAATAACGCTTTATAGGACTCTTCTGATTTATCAGTCATGAGAGCATAAACCATGGGCTTAACATTTGTCGAGGACGTAGACTCTGAAAGGTCTCCATGGATGAGATATAATTGTTCAAATGGACTTGGACAGCTATACAACGTTCCATCTCCGAAAAATTCTTTAGATTGAGTCAAGAGCCTACTTATATAAACTATAATAAGTAGGTTGGTATATACACTTCCCTACTCTTAGATAAAGGATGTGCTAATTTTATTTTATCCTCCTGTGACGCACCAGTTTGGCTACAAGGAAATATTATTCCTCGTGGCCAAATCAGTTTGGCAATCTAGTTTGGCCACGAGGAAACACCCCGATAGACGACTGGCCGCGCAGATTGAAGGCCTGTATTCAAAATCACGGAGGTCATTTTGAATAAACTTTATTGTCATAAGAATCTATGTTTTGTTAAGTTCATTTTGGTATATAAATGGTTACATAATGAATAAACTTGTGTCAATTATTTTATATTAAACATGTGACAGAATTTATGACCTGACTGTGTAAATATATATATGTATAAACTTTTTGACCAGTGGTCATTTCGGACTCAGGGGGTCATAACTAGACCTATGAAGAATTTTTTTTTAAATTCGACAGTAGTCAAGAAACCAATAGGTAGACGATTTCATCGAAATCTACCTAAAAATATATGATATACATTACCATGTAAACTTCCACCGATATTTGGTTTCAACGAGATCTAGCAAGTAGTTTTTTTTAATGCGTCATAAATCGTAAAACGCAATTTACCTTTCATTCAATCAACTCAAATATAAAATTTAAAAAAAAAGCATTGTTATGTTACTTACTACTACGGAACCCTTCATGGGCGAGTCCTACTCGCACTTGGCCGCTTTTTTATTAATGGTACATAGGACTCGTAGCTACATAAACAATGAAAGGCACGGCATAATCTCCACTGTTACCAAAGACTGTTACTAAAATAAGTCTATAGGTACATACAACGAACAGATTAAAAAATAATATCACAAAGTAACTTACTGCTCAAGTCAAGTACTACCTATAACATGTATTTTTTTTTGTATTTACGTCATAGAAAATCAATTTATAGGTTCTATTCATTGCTTCGATGGGTTTGATCAGATAATTATTGTACGCGCAGGGGCAAATTTTCTTGTGCAGCTGTGTCCTGGTGATAATACTCGCGACATGCGACGCTCAAACTGACTTGATCCTTTTGCTATTCTGAGTGAATGGATATACCTACCTAAAATAAATAATTATTAGGGTCTACACAAGTTGGGGTGTGTGTTGGGTAACCTCCTCGAGTGTCGCTCCGATTCCGATCCCGCTGCAGTCCGGGGGGAACGGAATCGGAGCGGCCGGTACACCCTGGGCGGCGGTCAATGGCTTCCCCTTCACCCCTTCATACGGTTGGCATTGATCGTCGGCCAATACCCAACGTGGCGGGTACACATCGCTCTCCGTACTCCTCTGCTTTCAGAGGAGACAGGATGAGCGATGCTGTTAGTGGTGAGATGGCCCAGGGTCAGCCGGGGTGCGAGGGATATGCTCTATGGGTAACCTTACACCCCGGCGTCTGAAGACCCGAGACGGCGTGCGGTTTTAGTAGGTGCAAGCCCGACATAACCGCCCCCGCTGGCCGGCGGGGGGGTATCCGAAGGGATTTCCGCACGATAAAAAAAAAAAAAAAAAAAAAAAGGGTCTACACAAGTTTTAGGTTCTAGTTCGTTACACAATTTGACACACACAATTCTAATAGAAAAAACCGCATTGAAATAAAACTATTTTTAACGGATTCTATCGCGATTTAGTTGATGTTATTTTATATTTTACATTGATCCCGACGTTTCGGTTGCTTTTCAGCAGCCATAGTCACGGGGGTTCAGTCTCCCCGTGACCATGGACCGGGGCTAGGAGACATGCCGCCTCGACGGAGACCGTGCGATACACCCCGATGACTCTGACGGCCATCGCTTTTAACGGGCTGTTTAAAACAGCCGTGTTGCGGGCCGCCAGAGTCTCCGCCCATAAGGGGGCCCCGTACAGGGCCATCTTCGCACGATCCCCAGGTACTATCTCCTAAAAAAAAAAAAAAAAAAAAAAAGCGCGAGCAATGGAGTAGTCCTAGGACCGACCCCTGTGGAACACCGCTCGACACTTCTCGCCGCCCTGGCCCTAACCAGCTCGGGTAAACTATGGCCCTCTCGGATATGTATGCCTCGACAATGCGGCGGAGGTAAGGAGGCACTCCGTGATACACGAGTGCCTCCCTAACGCAGCTCCAGGGTAGGTGTTGAAGGCGTTGGCGATGTCACCGCCACCACCACCCCACCCCGCGAGACGACTTCCTCCGCCAGGCGCCTAACTCGCGCATGATCGCTTCCACGGTTTAGCGCCCCCGGCGGAAACCGAACTGGTATGTCCGCCAGATCTGGCCCCACGTTCATGGGATGCTCGACGAGGCGCTCTGCAATGATCCGCTCAAAGAGCTTGCACACTTCGTCGAGCAAAACGATCGGCCGGTAACCGGATGGCTGATCCGTCGGCCGCACCTTCCGGATAAGGACCAGTTTTCCGTCTTCCACGTGTTTGAAAACACCCCTTTCGAGGCATGCGCTAAAGAGCGCCACCAGTCGAGGCCCTAGTTCCTCAAGGGCCAGGACCCATGCTCGGCCTGGAATGCCGTCGGGTCCGGGGTGCATTTCCGATCTTTAAGCCGGAGCAGTGGTACCCCTAGCTCACTCTCTCTGACTTCGGGCATTTGATGTACCTAACAAATATTACTAGTTTTTTCTTTACTTACACGACACAAAAGCTTCCAAGGATGTAGATCAGACAAGCCTCACATAAGTCGTACCGCGTGTGGGAGGCTGAAAATTGAATGCATTCTAGCGCTTAACAAGTATCGGATCGACATATCCCTCAGAAAAGTATAAAAGCCAGTACAAACGCAGCAAAATTCAGTTCGGAAGCGACCGCCATCAGGACACTTCAAACAGATTCATCGCAAAAGGAGGAAAATCTTACAAAAGATCACACAGTTACTATGAATAACTGGCGTTTACTACTGCTTGCGTTAGTCGCGGTATTTCAACCCATAACATCTTTAACTGAACGCAACCTCGTTGATGGAAGGCAACAGTGTTGCGACCGTCAAACGGATACCCTGCTCCGAGACTCAAGACTTTCCCTTTATGGAACTGAACGGCTGGGAAAAGCGTCATCACCTGAACATCGCTTAATTATTAGAGATGAAACTCATGAAGACCGACAATTGCGGCAACGCGATACCGTTTCTACTCGTCGTTCTATGGAACGATCTTTGCTAAACATTCGAGAGAGGGGTACAAGACGAAGCCTCTCAGCCATAACTCGATCGAATCGACTAGAATACCATTCTGATAGAATTGCTGGTGACGATAATATCGAACGTGTAATTGACCTTCAACGAAGAAACCGCGTTACGAGAGCGACTGTTTCTATGAAACTTCACAATGTCAGGACCAATGAATTATCTTCACGTAATTCTCTATATAGAGAGGATAACCGAATCAACCGACTTGGTAATGAGCGCCAGGAAAGAGATCAATTCCAAAGGGTCAATATGCACACTAACCCAGAAAACATGGGGCGGCAGACTCCCATTAGAGTTATCAGAGACAATCTTCGAATGACACCGGAAGACTTTGACCGTGTGAGTGTACGAGTATCTCATGATAATCGCCGACATATCGCCAGGGACCGTGTCAGCGGAGTACGTGAAACTATCACTCGAGATGATGCAAGGCGTGACGTTGGCAATAACAATGAACGTCGTGAGCAAGAGCGTCATGCTGAACAACGACGGTCGCTCTCTGAAAATTCTAGGATAGGACAGCGGGTACGGAATATCCAAGCACGGGTAAATTCTAGGGAGGAGAGGCAGGAAAATATCGAACGGTTTAATGTTAATCGGAGATTAATGAGAGAGAGATTAGTAGAAAGTCGTCAGCAGAATGATGACCGTACACAGTCCAGGGGGGAAATAAAGGAAAACACTGAACGTAGAGTTTCACGCGAAAGGATTCAAATAATGGATCGTAGGGATATTCGTGACTCTCGATTATTAAATGATAGGAATATCCGACATGCTAATGTTGAAAACCGCAGAGAGACAAGGCACAACGAAAGGCAATTGAGGAAAACTCACGAAGACCAAATGCTACGGGAACGTAGTGTCGAATTTAAAGCGCCAAGTAGAATGCCCACAAGAAATAATTTGGTAAGACATCAACGGGCGCGATCCGTAGATTTTCAAAGATTTGACGGCAATAGCGTAGACCGAAGCTTGAGCCGACCTGTTGAAGTGCTTGCGGTTCGTGAAGATGCTACCCGTCAACAGATCAGAACAGACCGTCACAAGGAGGGGGACACAGCTGTTACTAGATTCCGAAATGTTGAGGATGCTAGAGTTCGTGGTATAGTGATTAACAAAATTGAAACCAAGAGCGAGCCCATTGCTAACTGGCAGTACATTTTCTATACTGTTCAAGCTGCCTATCTATGCGGACTTGCCATACAGATGCTGGCGCCGAATCGGTCTGAAAAATCTCAATCGATGTATGTATTTTAGTACAACTGTAGTTTTATTTCCACTAAATTGCCGATTTCTCTGTAAACATAATTTACTTAGTTGTAAAAATTATAATTTTAATGTACTTACCTATAGCCACAGTAGTTCAAAATAAGTATTCGTTTTCAACCGTGCGCCCATCCAAGTCTCACCCAGGCTTATGGGCCCGAAGATCTTGGTGGGCCTCGTATACACCCATTCAAAAGACGTATTGCTGCCACTTATTTTGAGATTATTCATTTTAGTTATAACTCAACATTACTTTTTGCCAATTACAGGAGTCTTCACTGGTGGCCGTCGTCTACTCAGAGACTCGTCAAGTTGGATTAGAAGAAAAATATTTACATACTTAACCTATTTACTCATTATGTAGAAAAAAATTAAATTCAATGTTATATTAATCTGTATCTGATAACACTTATTCGTAGAAAATAAATATCATGTTATAAACCTAATGTTCTATTCTTTTCAAATCCTTAATGTCACCTATGCACAGTGGCCAGTTATAGGCCATGCTCTGCAATGCGCAACTGTAGGCCATCATCACGTAGATAGTGTTCACACAATAGTACATGGATCATTGCTAATGTTACAATACCGACAACATCCCGATTGCGCGATACGATGGTCAATCGTACGCAACTTCATAACATTACCCCCTGTACACAATGGCGGTGGCTTGCCGTGGCCCATCATGGGCCCGTGTGTTTAGGCAAGGTACCAACAACCCTCGCTGTAGCTGCTAACCTATTTTTACTAACGGTATTAATAATTTTCATCCCATACTCAAATTACGCCGCAAGAAATAGATTAGTCAGTTAGTACATAGACCAGTCCCAGGAGTTTCATGATTAAAAGTTTGCCTTATACCAAAAGGTCTCCGGTTCGAACCCTGGCGATTAAACTACCGACGACGTGAAGCCACTTCTAACACAAGTAATTTATCTTCTGCTGGAGAGGTTAGGCACAGAGTAAGTAATACTACGTAAGGAGGTTAGGGGCTTAGCTAAATATGGACAATGAAGAGGCCACAAAATAAAAAATATAATGTACACTAACTGATGCCTGCGGCTCCGCCCACGCGGAGGTTGGTTATCGGTTTTTGGTCGAATCTCCGATTCTACTTAACAAATTGCAATGAAAGATACGCCAGATTTTAAGTCTGGCCAAGACCTTTTTTGAGCTGAGTGAGACGAAGTCGAGCGAAAGCTCCTCATACCAGACTTCAGGATTTTCTTTGTCACAGGTCTCCTCCTAAACTACTAATCCAATCAGAACCAAATTTGGCATGATTAAAGAGGTCAATCAGAGGAAGGTTTATGGATATATTTTGAAAAAAATAATGCTACCACAGAGGAATGATCACCGTTAAAAAAAAACCAGATGGAATTACATAATAACCGCTCGAGACACTGTGACCAAACTTTACACGCTCAGAAAGCATGTCCAGACTTTCAAAACCATGTCCAGACTTGCCACGGAGGAATGATCACTGTTCAAAATTTACAAAATCTGATTCCGCAATAGCGGTCAAATCTATTGGACAAGTTTTGGCGCCAAAACATTCGTCCAAAACTCCCGAACCCTCTTTTGCCCGTGGTACATCCGGCTGTACTACCAGTAGTACCACTGGCAATATTTTCTTCCCGTAGTACTACCTAGCAGTCAGGTAGTACTACAGGCCATATCTTCCTCCTATAGTACTACCAGACTGCTAGGTAGTACTACGGGAAGAACATTTTACCTGTGGTTCTACTATCATGTTTTCTCAGAATTATTTTTCGTTTCTCGGAATTTGCAACATTTATCACTTGGAGATTCTGAAAAACCCAAACAAGCAACTTCTCGACCTTATTGACTTGCATTAGATTCAATTGTTTTTATTTATGTAACCTGTAAACGCTTAAATTATAAAACACCAAATTAAAATCAGACTAATAGGTTATCTGTCACAATATGATTACGCTTATAATGTAAAATACAGGTGAGCCAATAAATAGGTCATGTTTACTGCCAATAACGGGATTTCCTATGCCAATGATTGGACTTTACGCTCAACATCATTTAATTTAAAAAAATGTTAAAATAAATTGCTTAAACGTAAATAAATCAACTGAAAAACATTCTTTAATAGTATAAGAACAGATTTGAGATCCCCTTTTATACTTAAGTTACATTATATAGGCAAAATTAAAAATGTTGATAGGATAACCCCTTAAAGTGCCAATAAATGGGTGGTTTACCCTATATTTTTTAATAAGATCACTTCGTTCTCAGTCTGTCACTGTGTCTCTCTGTTAATAACACTGATAATAATTCATTTAAACGTTAAATTAAATCGGTACATTTTAACGCAATTTTTACAGTGCATTACCTGTTGAGATCTCACCTGTGATCAATTGCAATAATATATGCCGTATGTTGTCATCATTTTTAATATCACTGTTTCTTCTTTTAGTCTTAGTCTGATTTTAATTTGGTGTTTTATAATTTAAGCGTTTACAGGTTACATAAATAAAAACAATTGAATCTAATGCAAGTCAATAAGGTCGAGAAGTTGCTTGTTTGGGTTTTTCAGAATCTCCAAGTGATAAATGTTGCAAATTCCGAGAAACGAAAAATAATTCTGAGAAAACATGATAGTAGAACCACAGGTAAAATGTTCTTCCCGTAGTACTACCTAGCAGTCTGGTAGTACTATAGGAGAAGGAAATGGCCCGTAGTACTACCAGACTGCTTGGTAGTAGTACCACGGGCAATATTTCCTTCCCATAGTACTACCAGACTGCTAGGTAGTACTACGGGAAGAAAATATTGCCCATGGTACTACTGGTAGTACAGCCGGTAGTACCACGGGCAAAACACGCGAATAACTGTCAATTCAAATCACGATGTCTCACTCAGCTCAACATTGCAAGCAGCGATTCGCCTTGCAGACCTAGTAATAGATATACCGCATCACAAATTCGTTTCTGCGTCCATTGAGAACAAACAGATAAACAGACAAGAATTCCCAAAAGAGAAATGTTTGTTCAATTAAATTTTTAAGCATTTTGTATGCTTACTTTTTTCTAAAGATTTAGATCGGAAAAAGAGAACATCTAGGAACATCTCGGAGAATTTCGAATATCTGGGACGTGTCTAGGTGGCTCAGTTGGTCAGAGCATTCCCCCTGTAAGGGACTGGTCGCGGGTTCAAGTCCCGTCCTAGATGTTCTCTTTTTCCGATCTAAATCTTTAGAAATGTTTGTGTTCAGAATTGTTCGTTTAACATAACCCAAGTATTATTTTTTTAATATCTCCAATGTACAGACACAACTAATTTATAATTTTATACTAGTATAGAAAACTGAAACCAAAATATATTAAAATTTGATTTATTATCCTTAAATTACCAAGACATTTTCATTATTCTAATACATATTAAAGATCTAGAGTATCATTTTTCTTCTTATGCTGCCCCTCATACCAGGCCTTGGAAATCATCCTCTTCATTTCATCATCTCCAGTTTCATACCTAAAAGAAATAATTTTATGTATACATTCTTGTGTCATGGAATCATCATGGATATAATTGCCAAATACTGACACAATAATAAGTACGATATGAAAAATCATTACTTCATTGCAGAATGGCAGATGCACGTGCAGAACGTGAGAAGCCATTGCCGGAATCTCACTTTTTTTTACCTTCACCAAGTCACATTACTTTAAATTTCAATTAACATAGAGTTTTGAACATCAAACTAATGAAATAACTCACAACATTATAAATGTGTGAGATTGCGATGTGATGTATTAAAAAAAAAAGGACAAATGAAAATAAATTATGCAGAATGTTAAAACCCTTACTGCAAGTTTTTAGTCAGACTGTTAAACATTTTTTTCTAAATATTTAAATATTGAGAAAATCTTACATGTTTTTCATGAGGCTCATGATGGATTCTTGTGGATCTTTGTTCTTGTCCATCTCTTCAGAAGGTTTGAAACGACTGCTGCGTTGGTCCTCAACCTTCTTCTCGACTTCAGTCATATGGGACCACTTTACACTAGGACGCATTTTCGCTAAGAAGATCACCACCATATCTATAAAATAATATTACGAAAAGTGAAATAATCATCTATTGTATTCCAGTGCCGCAACTGTAGTGCATGCTACTGCTGCACATGAGTTTTATTAGGTTTTTGAATGTTTACAAAAGCTTCTTTAGGCCAACACTTGTATAGTGTTAGGCTAAAGGAGCTTTTGGGCAGACAAACTAGGCATTTGAGTCACCTATCTTCCTTTAGCACAACACACACACATCATGTTGGGCTCAAATTATTAATTAACTAAAAATAAAAAAACTGTCTGCCTTGAAATAAAACTATTTTTAACAGATTCTATTGCGATTTATTTGATGTACATTTATTTATCTCCCCATGACCATGGCTGCTGAAAAGCAACCGAAACGTCGGGATCAATGTAAAATTGAAAATAACATCAAATAAATTGTGATAGAATCCATTTAAAATAGTTTTATTTCAATGTGTGCCAATCATGTAAACTTTGACAACTGTCTGCCTGATAACCCATGATAATAATAACTTCGCCTCTCCCATACTAAAAGGGAGGTGTGAAGTAGTTTAATGGCAATAATAATAAAAACAAAAAAAAACTTGGTTTGCATCGAAGCATTCCGTTAAACTGAAACGGTGGAACAGGACAGAAATAGCAGGGAGTGCACTGCATGCAACATTGGCCCATAGTCACCATAGTACCATTTGCAATACACAATTTTTCTCCACAAAAGTTTCTTTAGCCTAATAATATGTGTATTGTGCTAAAGAAGGATATGTGCTCGTATGCACAATTTGTCTGCCCAAGGGCTTCTTTAGCTCAACACTACAGAATATAGGCGAAATATATATATATTATTTTATATATAATATATATTTTTAATAGTAGCATGGAGTCCAGAGTGCTCGTTTAGTATCAATAGGATTGCCTCTTATTATGATAGAAAATCTTTAAAAACCCGGACAGTGACATTTTTAGTGGATACCTATTTCGCAGGGTACATTATATTATCCTTTCTAGATCAATAGAAGGGAATACTGATGTATGGGATAGTACACCAAAGAATAGTGCAAACTTATTATATTGCCTTACATATATATAAAAGCATTACATGTATCTTGTGAATCTAGAAAACTCACCAGTCTTCTGCTTCCAGTGGCTCTCTCCAACATTAATAGGTTCTAACAGTTTATTAATAACAAGCACATAATCTTTGTTATCTAGATTTTGCACATGTAATTCCATAGATTTTTCTGTTAGAGTGCAGAAAACCTGCTCTTTTGGCAGCGACTGGACATCTTTCAATGTTACAAATACTTTGATGTATTTGTCAGATTGATCCCAACCTGTAAGAAAAGGTAAGAAAAAACTGAACGAAGTTTTGTCAAGTTAGTAGATAGAATCACACCGGTAGTACATCCTTGGACAATGTATTATGTTATCATGTTCTATTAGACCTCTGCATTTGCTAATCTGATTGCTATTAAAACTAATAACTGTATACTAAATACTAACCATATCCATTCAATTTAATCTGGTATCTTTTATGAGCTGCAGCATTGGACGTTGCTGGTGTGGTTTCAACATCCGTCGATTTGGTACTAGCTTCCTTCAAGTTTGACCATTCCGTTTCCAATTTCCTGGCTTCCAATGACAGTAAGTCTTGTATCCTTTTTCTTTTCGCCTGTTTTATTAACTCGTTGAGCTCGTCAATATCGCAGCGCAACTATGAATAAAAACATAAACAATTATAACCATGCTTTTGCACATCTATGTTAGGTTCTAGAAAGTGCGAAGTGATTTACTGACTTCCTTAATCTTAGCTTCAGACATTGTGAATATGTTTATTTGCGCTGCACTTTATGAAAATGGTTATGCGAAAAATATACTCTGAACGACCCGAATTGTGAATACCTAACAATACTCGTCACGCAATGGTTTCAGAAAAATCTAAATAAATTATGCAGATATTGATAGATATCATAAAGTTAATCATAGAGTAATACTTACTACGGAAAGTCATAATGGTCTTTCTCTTTGGTCATTGATAACTCTATGGATATAGGGTTGCTAGATCAAGTTTCTAGATTATCTCTATATTTATAAATTCTTTTTCTCCAAATGAAGTTTCATAATCCCTTCCCAATGTTCGAATCTTACATAACTTACAGCAAATGCAAAAGTTCGGATGAATAGAAGTTTTTACTCCATAATCCCAGAACGATGGGATTATAGTTTAGATCTAATATTGTATAGCACATCAGTAGGCTATTTTTAAGCCCGCGAATAGGTTCTTGTAAGTCGCGGAAACGTATTCGTACGCGGACAACAGCTAGTAGAAATAAAACATTGGCAATATTAAAATTCACTTTAATTTGGTTAATTCAATATCTTGGAGGCTATTCAAGACGCACCAGCAGCACAACCACGGAATATTTTTCCTACGCAAGTAGTAATTCACATAAAAACTGGTTTGCCAGAATTATATTTTTATATTCACTAATTATTTTCTTTAATTTTAATTTAATTGAACAAAAAATCCCTAATAACTTATTATATTTTATTATTTTCTAAAATTGTGAAAAACAAAAAGACTGTGTATAGTTAAATAATAGAGTCATCTCTCATAAAGTGCTCTATGCAATAATAAATATTAGCTTAATGCCAATTCCTTAGTCTACGAATAAATACGATACGATATTGTACTATGGAACCATGCAGAGAATATAATAATAGTTTTTAATAATACTTATGGGCATGACAACGGTATACGTATGACCCAAGGCCGCTATAACTAGCTTGTGTTATGGGTTTAGCCTAAGTAAGCATAGCTTTTCGCTAGGCTAGCTTAACAGCTATGCTTTGGGTCTAGATAGCTGTGTAGAATGTCGTAGAGTATTTATTTATTTATCATCCCTTATTTCATCTCCACACAAGTCAAAATATCGAAATTTTGAAAAATGATCTGCCATGTTGTATGGCCTTTCTTATTCTCTGTCCTAAAAAGCCAGCCTTCACAAAAAGCATCTGAAGAGATTGAAAGCACTCGGATTATAAAATTTCGACTCCAAAGGGCACAAATTCATAATCACCAATGATGCTCGAGTATATAGGTAGGGTACATAATCCTCGAATGCGACCGGGACTAACGCAAGGATGATGATGAAATTCGCGTATTTGCGCCACTTGTCCCTGCAAAAGCAGCAGCAGTGCAGGCGCAGCCAGCAGTGGTGGTTATATGGGAAGGAGCAATGGTGTGAGGCATGTGGCGTCCCACAACAGAGTCCTACCCATTTTCCATGGCATTAATGACATAGTCTGGTCTCTTCATCGTCGAGCGCCAAACCGTTTCGCTCAAATGTAGCTATCACACCAAAAAAATAGAAATCCAATATGATATTTACCATGTCGATACAAATGCATAAGATATATCGTTTATTGATACAATTAGAAGTGATATATTACTATACGATAAATCGATACAAAACCCCATACCTATCGGGCATCACTAGTATGCGACTTTTTTCGTGCGGATACGCTCCCCCCCCGGGCCAGCGGTGTGGTTATGTCGGATTCGAACCGACTAAAACCGCACGTCTTCAGACGCCGGGGTGTAAGGTGGCTCAATAAGGCATTCCCTTCGCACCTCGACTGACAGTTGGGAACAAATGTAAAAGTTTGTCCCAACGAACACCAGGGGTAGCCGTTTTAGCGGTGGCCGTTGGAAATAAGCCTAGCGCCGCTTATCGGGTTCAATTCAAAACCTAAACCATCCAGAGATCGGCTCAAATATCCACATGAAACTTCGTTTCGTTCCGCTGTAGTAGGTCGATGACAATCATACGTTCGTCACACGCTTTAATATACCTACGAAGATAAAGGCTCAAAAATACAAAAAAAAAATAGTTTTGAATAAATGGAATTATTTATTTCAATGTGTAGTACAGGATACAATAGCGTTATGACAATACGAGTCATGAGATTAAGCAATAGAGTTGCACTAACGGCTTCAGTTCTTCCTGTGCGCACGATTGCGACGCATATTGGTCTGGCATTGGGGACAGTACCATTTGCCTTTCGGCGGAGCTGTGATCCCGACACAGGGGTAGTGGAACCACTCGTATGGACACTGGAAATAAAAATTATATTTAAGTATTGTACATACATTTTGTAGAAATTAACATATGTCCTCATTCATAATTCCTTTTGCTCTTATTTTATCATCATCATAGCGTTATTCTCGGAAGCATCCGAGGCTTTCACCTCGGAGCCCGAGGTCCTCTTACTCCTTCTTCTTTTGGTTTGGCTTATACGGCTTTTATAGGAGCCACTGCCATCTGACTTTGTCCTCCAATCAGCAGGAGTTAAAGGCTTGCCGGTGAGTTTGGCTTGAGCCCCGAAGATTTTGGTAGGGTCTCGAAACACCCTTTTGCTCTTATATACTCAATCAAAAGCTGGCTGTATGACATTTTGGATAAATACTATTTCTCATAATGCGAACGTAGATTTGATTATTAGCACCTAGCAAAATAACTCGACAGAGCCCTGTTCATGTGGGCTCTAGATGCTTATTAAAAAATTATATTAGAATGCCCCCACTATCTTTTAGGGAAGCCCAAGTCATGCCTGTCCAGTTGGTGGTTCTTTATAAAAATACAATATATTCGTGTTATAAAATTGATTTGTTGCTTCATATAATCGTTTTTACAAGATAAACACGAGAAACTACTGTAAAGCAACAATCCTACAAATACTTATATTATAAATTTTAAAGTTTGTGAAGATGTTTGTGGATGTTTGTTAATCACACAATAAGGGCTGAATGGATCTGGCTGGCTGGGAACGATCTGATTGTTACAGGTATAGATTATGGAATAACACATAAGCTACTTTTTATCCCTGCAATAGGTTCTCATGGGAAACCGCGGGCAACAACTAGTAATACATATTTTTTAAAGGAAAATCATTCCGTCCAAGAATTTACACTTACATCTTGATTGTCACATGCGACCATGTCTCCGTAGGACACCTGATTGCAGATGCAGTAGCGCGGTTCGTTGGGATCGTATGTCCATTCCTCTTCCATAGGTTCTTCTATGGCAACATTATTCACGACGGTGTTCAGGGCCCTAAAATCGCACATTTGTTTTATTTTACGAAAATTTGTGATGTACTAATTGTATTGTACTTGACAATAATATAATATTTATAGTTCATTTCAGTCAAATAATTGTGAGCTGACTATGACCAATTTAGGGTTTGTTACTAGGTTCTGCATAAAAAAAAATCACTAGGATCAAAAATTTTGTCTAGAGTGAAAAATGTTGTTGGTTCTCAAAAATGTTGGTGGTGGGGTCCCAAGCCAATCTAACGTGCAAGCGGTACACCTGCTGGTTAACAGTTCAGACTTTACTCTCGGGGTTGGGAGGTCAGACGGCAGTCGCTCCTATAAATAAGCTGACGCGGAGCTCCAAAGTGCGAAGTTTGGATTGGGTTGGTTCTCGGATGAAGACGATTGTTGTGAGAAGGGTTTATTAGAACTTTTTTAAATCAGTGGGTAGGGTAAGATATAAGTGAGTCACACATAGTATTCTATATCTAAGATGTGGTCAATAGAGTGAATTTGATACATACACGACAGTTGGAGATGAAGAACGACTGGCGGCCGCCGACGCGACAGCTTGTTGCGTGTGCGACGACACACCAGTAGAACTGTAACTGTTGCTCTTTCTGTAATGGAAGACACTCATTCAGTTACCTATTATAACAGAAGCACAATCAAGACAATACTTAGGGAGATTTCGTTTAAAAAAACAGCTACAACTCATTAAGCTCGTAGGGTTCAAGAAACAAAAGAGGGAGGTGAATGCCCACATTTCGATATTCTGTGGCATTACATTAATTATATTGGCACGCAAATAAAAACGCAAGTATCCCCACCTATGTACAAATCCTTTGCACAGGTCGTGCAAAAACTACATAAGATTTGCACGACGTGCAGGTTCCCGCATGCGTGACACGCATGGGACCGCATCCGAATCCATACATATTATGTACCTTTTTTTTTTTTATCGTGCGGAAATCCCTTCGGATACCCCCCCTGCCGGCTAGCGGGGGCGGTTATGTCGGGCTTGCACCGACTAAAACCGCACGCCGTCTCGGGTCTTCAGACGCCGGGGTGTAAGGTTACCCATAGAGCATATCCCTCGCACCCCGGCTGACCCTGGGCCATCTCACCACTAACAGCATCGCTCATCCTGTCTCCTCTGAAAGCAGAGGAGTACGGAGAGCGATGTGTTCCCGCCACGTTGGGTATTGGCCGACGATCAATGCCAACCCTATGAAGGGGTGAAGGGGAAGCCATTGACCACCGCCCAGGGTGTACCGGCCGCTCCGATTCCGTTCCCCCCGGACTGCAGCGGGATCGGAATCGGAGCGACACTCGAGGAGGTTACCCAACACACACCCCACATATTATGTACCTACTTACTTCTGTTTAGTCCTTTTGTTAGAAGATGACGAACTGCTCTGGCTATGTGTAGTTGTATGATGGCCATGTACATTATTAGTTTGACTGTGGCTTGCTGCAATGCCATGTCCTGTTGGAAAGAAAATAATTAAACTATAAAATACATCAGAGCAGAATTAAATGTCATTACACATAACAGCTAAAGTAAAAAAAAAGGATTATCTATACTTTTATAAAATTGTAGTCTGTACATTAGATATTTAAAAAAAAATGAGTTATGCTAAATATAATTATGATGCTGAAGACGAGAATATTTTTTTGGAATTCTTGTCTGTTTGTTCGCGATGGACGCAAAAACTACTGAACAGATTTTGATGCGGTTTTTTTTGTCTTGGTCAGACTTCAAATCTGCCGAATGTTTGATTACAATTGGTTTAGTAGAACCGGAGATATGACCAAAAATTATATATTTTTTTTAGTTTTATCATTCTCTTATTTTAGAAGTTACAGACACACACACACACACACACACACACACACACACACTCATTTTACCACTTTGGAAGTGTCTCTCACGCAAACTATTCAGTTTAGAACAAAATTATATTAGAAACCACAACACGCATGGGCTTGATGAAAAAAAAAAATTGTGTTTCAGTTCTAAGTTCCAAAATTAGTTTTTTGTTTCTATTTTTGTGTGAAAATCTTATTGCGGTTCACAGAATGCATCTGCTTATCATTTTCAACAGCATAGTTCTTATAGTTTCGGTAAAAAGTGGCTGTGACATACGGACGGACAGACAGACAGACATAACGAATCTATAAGGGTTCCGTTTTTTGCCATTTGGATACGGAACCCTAAAAAACGATAACCGACCGCCCGTTGATATGAGTCGCCCTAGATACCGTCTAGGGCGACTCATATCAAGCTGTCTCCATAGCCGATGATGGGTTTAATTGGTTTATCATTTCGTTTTACCGATGCTATGAGCAAAATAACTGAGTGAAGAGTGAACCAATTTGCAAGTGATATTTTACCACGTTTTTCTGCAGGCTGTTCGAACTACCTTTCACTTCGCGAACGACTCGAAAAAGATAGAAATTAAATAAGGTCTATATTTTCTTACCATGGTCATGGTGTGTGTGATGTGTTTGCAAGGTATGGTGTGCGAGGTCTCCACCCGCCACCGCTTCATACGTTCCCTTAAAAGAAGCCGTACGGCGTCCTTGCTGCATCTATAGAAAATGTTATACATAAGCAATATTCCCACTCCTACTGCTTTCACCAGAAGTAAATTGAAGGCGTTGGAAATATAATAAACCCATTACCTTCTTAAGAAAGCGGGGTCTATCCAAACTAGTTATCGAGAAACATAAGAGCAACATAGGAAAACTCATTATGCATTTATACTATTAATATAAAGAGAGAGGACGAATTTTGTAAGTTTGTTTATACCTATGTTTGGGGTAATATTCGGAACCACTACATTTATTGGTAAAATCTTTCACCATTTGAAACGTACATTATCTCAGATAGACATTGGCTATAGGCTATAATATTATGTGTAAATTACATTGGCTGGAGTTAAAAAAAAAACTAATATGAAGCGAGCGCGTGGTGCTAGCCTTAGATATTTAAAAAAAAACAATTACCTAAGTAACTGAATAATAATACTGTCAAAAAGTTCAGAGTGGTAACATTACACTCGGAATTATTATTCTTTTATTTGTTAAAAGTGCGAAAACCGTAATAAAAATATGTCTGGTAATAGTGTCGTGCATCAGTGTTATTTCCACGAAATAAATAGAAACTTTAGCTAAAATAGTGCAAACATTTTCATATCTATAATATAAAACAAAGTCGCGTTAGTGATGACCACGATGAACTCGTGAACGGGTGGTGGACTGGATCGCTTTTCATGATCTTTGATTATTTAGATTCATCTTCGCCTATACTGTGCCTTTTAGCCGTCTTGGGTCTCTAAGGTGGCCTTGTCCATGTTATAAAAGAAAGTCGTGTTAGTGATGTGATGAGCAGGATAAACTCAAGGGGTGAACCTATTTTCATGATCTTTGATTTTTAGATTTGTCTCCGCTTATCCTGTGCCTTTTTCTGTGTTTTTTTTTTGCAGATATCGTCATGGTTCCCCGCCCCCCCCTGCCGGTCAGCGGGGGTGGTTGTGTCGGTCGAACGATGAAGCCTCACGCCTTGAAGATGCCACGCCATGCAAGGTGACATTCACGAAATAATTCAGCTGTAAAGTAACCAAAATAACTTGATGCTAAGGCGGAATGAAGTTTGCCGTGTCCGCTAGTTTGACATAAAACCAGTACAGAAATTTGTAGCCTACCCTCCAAATTTTAGTTTTTGTTTTGACATTGAAACAATTTGTGACAAATTGTCACAATTCAGTGTTATAACAACATAACATAACTTCACGCCTGTTGTTATGTGGCAACATTATGTTGCATATAATGAGTGGCAACACTCTTGAATGTATCCGCCATATTGCAGATAGATATTCTAACAATGGTACTGTGTCCGTTTATAATAGTAAATATAAAATATTAATTGTGATCCTTTGGTCTATCATTTACATCAATGCCTACACAAAACATGGCGCAGTCGGCGAACTCAGGAGACTCAGCGGCGGTGAGCCAAGTCAGGGCAGATTACCAAAATATACAGGTAAAGTTGCCTCCAAATTTAAACCTCGGTGGTACAAACGCGTCATCAGAATGGCGGTTCTGGATACAAATTTTTGAAGATTTTTTAGCCGTAACGGGCAATGATAAGGCGTCAGATGCGGTAAAATTGGCGTTGCTGCGAAATATGATGGGTCCCGAAGCTTCTAAGATAGTAACCACGTTACCTATCAATGAGGAAAATATAAAAATTTACGCGAGGGTCAAAATTGAAATTGAAAAATTCGTCAACCCGAGAACCAACATCGTTTTTGAACGCTATAAGTTTAACGAACGAAAACAAAAAGAAGGCGAACCGTTTGACACTTTCCTTACTGATTGTAGGCACTTGATTAAATCGTGTGAATATACAAATGTAGATGAAATGATGCGAGACCATGTGGTGTGCTCCATCTATGACAAGGCATCTCAAGAGGCTTTACTCCGTTTAGAAGACCTTACGTTAGAAAAAGTGGTTAGATTTTGCCAGACTAAGGAACATGCTACACAACAGGTGACGGCCATGAACCCGTCGACCTCAGCAGTTTGTGCTACAAAATCCAAGGAGTACACGAAATACAAGAAAAATATAGTAAAATCAACAAAGCACACGTTTAAATGTAATAGGTGTCAAAAGGTACATGGTCCGAGAGAGTGTCCAGCATTTGGTAAGAAATGCAAGAAATGTGGCATCAAAAATCATTTTGCAATCAGCTGTAAGGTCAAGCGAGATAATAAAGAAATTAAGGAGTCAAAATGTGTATCAAATTCTGACTCTGAAAATGACATGGTGTTTTGTGGGTCCTCCGTTGCTGTCAAGTCTAAGGTTCGTGATGGTTGAAAGAGCAAATGGTCAGGTAAGATTGTGCCTTGACCCTGCTGATTTGAATAAATATATTGTGAAAAAACCTAAAATTTTACCTACCCTCGATGAGTTAATATGTAAATTACAAGGTAAGAAATTTTTTTCGGTCTTAGATTTGAGTGAGGGTTTTCATCATTTGTCCTTGAGTGAGAAAGCATCATGGAAGTGTTGTTTTGCAACACCCTATGGTGTCTATAGGTATTTAGTGTTACCGTATGGTGTGATGAATGGGCCTGAACTATTTCAGGATGTACTTGAATCTCACTTCAATAAAATATCTAATGTAATTTGTTGGGCTGATGACATACTTGTAATGGGAAATACTTGTAAAGAACATGATCAGGCTCTGAAAAGTGTTATATGTAAGGCTAGAGAATTGGGGATAGTATTCAATAAAGATAAATTACAGTTCCGACAAACTGAGGTTAAGTATGTAGGGCAAATATTTAATGAAAATGGAATGTCAATGGACAGAGACAGGGCTGAATCTTTAATAAGTTTAAAAGCACCTAATACCAAAGAACAATTAAAGGGTATGATAGGTTCATTTAGTTACATTAGGCGCTACGTGCCAGACATGGGTGAGTTAATGGCCCCTTTGTGTAAGTTATTGCGTAAAGATGTGGAGTTTAGTTGGTTGCCAATACATCAACAAGCTTTTGATAAACTCAAGCACAGAGTTTCTACAGCCCCAGCTCTTGCTCCATTTGATTCCAGGAAAAAGATAATTTTACAATGTGATGCATCAAAGTATGGCTTAGGTTGTTGTATGTTTCAAAATGATAATAATGGTACGCCAAGATTGATTGCTTGTGTATCACGTACTATGAATGACACAGAGTTGAATTATGGTCAGACTGAGAAAGAACTGTTGGCTATATATTTTGGCTGTAAGAAGTTTCACAAGTATATATATGGAACTAATGTTGATGTACAATCTGATCATAAACCTATTATAGCTATTATGACGAAGCATATAAGTAAATTAGGGTCACCTAGACTGAAACGTCTTCGACTCAAATTATTAATGTACAATTTAAATGTTATATATGTCCCAGGTAAATTAATACACTTTGCTGACATGTTGTCTAGGAACAGTCTAAATGTAACAGAATATGATAATGAAATGTTGCAGATGGTGCACAGTGTGTCAAAGTATTTGCCTATGTCCCCAGAAAGAAAAATAATATTCAGAAATGCTACAAATAATGATACAGTTTTGAGTAAAGTTTGTAAATTTTATTATAATGGTTGGCCAAGAAATGTGTCCAAAGAATTAAAAATATTTGAAAAACTTAAAGATTCAATTTATATGCAAGATGGATTATTGTTTTATGAAGATAGAATTATAGTTCCTAAATCTTTAAAGTCATATGTGCTAGAAGTAGTACATAAAGGTCACTTTGGAATCTCTAAAACATTAGGACGTGCAAAAGAATTGTTTTATTGGGAAGGTATGAGATCAGATATACATGAATATGTTAAATGTTGTAGGACATGTGAAAAGTATAGTCCAAATAATAAAAAGGAGCTATTAATGCCCCATGATGTTCCTAAGGAGAGATTTTTAAAAGTAGGCACAGATATTTTAGATTTTGATGATAAATGTTATTTAGTAATTATTGATTATTTTTCACATTGGATGGAATTACTGCCATTAAAAAATAAATCTTCTAAATCTGTTATAAATGCAATGCAAGTAGTGTTTACACGGTTTGGGTATCCTCTTGAAATAATTGCTGACAATGTCCCTTTTGCATCTTATGAATGTAAATGTTATTTTAATTCTAAAGATATTATCTTAACTACGTCCACTCCAAGATATCCACAGAGCAATGGTATGGCAGAAAAGGCAGTACACATATGTAAAATGATTTTAAAAAAGTATAAGGAGGAGGATAAGGATTATAGAGAGGGTATAATGGAATATAATAATGCCCCACTCACTGATTTAAATATTTCCCCATCCCAAATTCTAAATAGTAGACGTGTAAGGATGTCTCCATGTACAATAGAGGTGTTAAAGCCTACAGTTCAAGAAAGTGTGTATAATAAGTTAGTAGTAAAACAGTCGTTAACTAAACAGTTTTATAATAGAAAAGCTATGAGAAAAAATGTTAATTTAAAACCAGGTGATGAAGTAGTTTACAGAGATAGTAATAAGTGGCAGAAAGCTAAAATTGATTCGAAATGTGTAGAACCGAGATCATTTATAATCTCCAAACAAGGAGGAGGTAAAATAAGAAGGAATACTTCTCAAATGAAAAAATCGTATAGTAAACCAAATTGTAAAGACATTGTGCACACTACAAGTGATTCTTTAGTTATAGAATTCCTGGAACCCACACTGCAAACAGAAAGTGTACCAGATAATAGTTTGAATTTGAGTAGTGAAAGTGTGCACAGTTTCTTTTCAGATGGTATTTGTGATCTCACTGAATCTGAAGCATCTGAACGGATGTCTGAGTGTAATTTAGATATTAATGTACCCACTCAGGATAGCGGGCCTCAAAATGATCCGGTGACTTCAGTCACTGCCAAAACTACTCGAAGTGGTAGAATAGTTAAACCTATACAAAGGATGGATTTGTAGAGGGCCGATATCCAAGGGGGGAGGTGTTATGTGGCAACATTATGTTGCATATAATGAGTGGCAACACTCTTGAATGTATCCGCCATATTGCAGATAGATATTCTAACAATGGTACTGTGTCCGTTTATAATAGTAAATATAAAATATTAATTGTGATCCTTTGGTCTATCATTTACATCAATGCCTACACAAAACACCTGTATCCTCGAAGGGGTAGGCAGAGGTGTATTACACACCCACGCTTCGCCAGTTATGTTAAGGTCTCAATGTAATAGGGGGCGAGCCTATTGCCATCTACCGGGCACATTTTTAAGCAAGCGATGTTTAAGTGTTATAAGTGTAACAAAAACTAAATACCCATCAAATGAGTTCTAAAAAAACAAAACCTAAAATTATAGACACCACAAGTCTAAGAATGCCACCTTGTTTTTACGTGCGGAATCGTCCACGGGCCTCACCCCACCTGATCTAAGGGCGAGATGGGTATGTCGGACTTGAATTGTTGGCTAGCCCCGACAGTGCGACTCGGCCCGCGCTTATGCACGGCACGGGGCACGGGAGAGTGCTAGACCTCGGTAGTGCGAGTGGGGCCGACCATGGACAGCACCAGGGTCAGTAACGTGAAGCTCTCGCTTCGACGGCTGCCTTAAGGAGACGGCACCGCTCCATCCACTCTGGGCACTCTGCCATTGAGTGAAACGGCGTGTCCACGGAGTAGCCCCGGCAGTAGCGGCACTCGGGCGTCGGATCCCGGCGTATACGATGCAGGAACTCACCGAAACAGCCATGTCCGGTGAGTATGTGAGAAGTGGTCGAGTAGCAATATAAAACTTCCTTCCAATTGCAACCAAAATTTCGCTTGCAAACACATTGTTACTACCTATTCTTGATTATGCAGACGTCAGCTATCTTGATTTAACCGAAAACCAGTTGGATAAGCTTGAGCGTCTCCAAAATGTCTGTATAAGATTTATATTTGGTTTACGCAAATATGATCATATTTCTCAGTTTCGAACAGAGCTTAAGTGGTTACCTATCCGACTTCGCCGGAATGCTCACATCCTTTGTTTTCTATATAAGATATTATTTAACCCTTCAACCCCTTCCTATCTCAAAGAACGCTTCGAGTTCCTTCACGATACTCATACGAGATGTTTAAGGTCATCAGAAAACTTAAGACTGAAGATGCCGTTGCATTCAACAGCTTTTTACGACAACTCCTTCACAGTTGCCATTCGTCTATGGAATAAGCTGCCAGTGGAATTAAGAAAAGCTCAGAATTTAGCCAATTTTAAGTTTATGGTGAGGGAACACTATTTATCTCTGTAAACATGTCGTTCTACTGCAAGTTAAAGTTTAAAATGCGTTTAATTATTTTTTTGGTAACTATGTGTAGTATATTTTATATATAAGTATATATTATGATATATGTAGGTATATATATATATATGATATAATTTAGGTAATTACATTTATGTGTATATTATGTACCTATTATATTTAACTACAATTACAAGTACGCCAAACAACTACCGCGCAATTCTACCGACACATTACCATCCAAAGGTTGCCTGGTAGAAATCGCTTCAAGCGATAAGGCCGCCCATTGTACTGCTTCCTCCTCTAATTTTATAATATTTGTAATAATGTATATTATGTTCACCTGGTGTACAATAAAGTGTATAATAAATAAAAAAAAAATATATACTAGTCAAAAAACTAATTTTATGAAAACTAAATTAAGCACCAAATGCAAAACATGAAGTGTCTACTACTAACTTTTCTTATCACTCTGAAACTGAATAGTAATAAACAAGTAAACATTTATCTCACCTGCTGAGTCGCCGCTATAGCCTGACTTGCTGCAGCAGCGATGGCGCTGCCAGCATGGCCTAGGGAATACGAATCTCTGCCCAAAGCAGCCTGTGATCAGAAACTCAAACTTAAGAATAGAATAGATCATCATCATCCTTATTGCTGCTTGCTTATCCCCAGTTGCATCCAAAATTTGCATTTTGGAGCCCTAGGTGCCCTTCTCGTTTTTGATTGGTATGTCAGCCTTTTATATATATTTTGCCGGAAGCGATTGCTGTCTGACCTCCCAATACTGAGAGGAAAGCCTGCGCCAGAGCCTCGTCTGTTGCTTAGCAGGTGAGGCTGGCTTGAGCCTCAACGATGTTGGTAGTATAGATATTGACTTTTTTATAAATATTGTTATATACTTCTCAAACCCTCGATATATATTAACACAGTTTGTCTACTTATTAAATTCAATAAAATGGTGTCCAATGCAATTGTAACTAGTCCCTTATGAAATTCCAGAAAAGTGTAAGAAGGAAAGCTGCTTGAACCTGAGGGAATTAGTAGTTGTGGTTCACCTGAATGGCAGAATCAGTTCTGGAAAGATTTCCAGAAGCATGTCCTCGAGACTCCTGGTTACCCCAGCTCTCACGGCGCTTCTCAGCACGAATACGGTATCTGAAATACGATTTTTAGGAGTACCTTGACTAATGCATTTTTTTGTGCGACATTCAAGAAGGATCAGGCAAACAGTAAACTGGTAACATCTGAAATAAGAAAATATGACATGCAGACCTGTTTTCTTTGTAATGGTTATTGTTGGATGTACTGGTGTGATTGGTGTTCACATCTAACTCCAGTGACCGCTTTTCCAATAGTTCTGTGATCCCCTTGTTATCAGCTTCCAGCTCGCATTTAAATTTATGCAGTTCCGTATCTGTAACAATAATTAAATTAAATATTGCCTTGTAGTGTAAATGTAGAGTAAAAATTACGATTACTACTAACCTAATCGCCGCAAATATCTTTCAACTAAATCATACATCTGGTTAGCCAAAGCCATCTTCTCATCAGCTTCTTCAATGGTTTTATTATAGCCCTTTTTGATATCCGAAAATTCTGTGTTAGCTTGATCTGTATTTAGTTCACCCCGTCGACAGCCACCAAACAGGGTACGCACTCTTTTCTCTAAAGTATCGATGTTATCTGAAGAAAATATATTAGATACATACAAACATTGCATATTAAATTGATATACATTAAAATAATTAATGAATATAAATAAAAATGTTTACTTTGAACTGATAAATCCATTTCTCGCATTTCGGTGAATCTATCCCTTAGTTCCTGTGGCAGGTGTTCAATCACTGTAAATAAAAAATAATTAAATCGGATGTAAACAAAAACATGTCAAAATTATTATATATTTATAATTACGCGCCATTTTAAAAATTATCGACTTACGCCCCATGGCTACCAACATTGACGCAAAGTATTACGTCATCATAAAAGAACAAGAACAAAGAAAGATCCTCTTACTTTCCAAATAATCTTCGAGGTAAAGCATTTTGGTGAGTTGTATTTATTATAAATATGTAGTAATTCTTAAAATAGGTTATTTTCACAAGTTATTCTAACACAATAATCACAATCTGCGATTAAGACTAAGCATTACTGACGTGTACACTGTAACGTCACGTTGTTAGACTACTAGTGATGCTCTGAGTACGAAACCCAAATGAACCTCATCGATGTAGTGTAATATTTTACGTAGCCATGAAAAACAGAAAGCTACTAAATATAACTTTTAATTGTAAATTTGTACATTATTGTAATGTAATATGGTGCAAATATTTTACATTAACTTTAAAAAGTGTACATTAGTTTCCTGTATTTATGCTTCTATCTATTATCTGTTTTAATAGCATGCACGATGAGGTAAATCCCTAAAACATGTGAAATGAAATAATATTGCTATTATAATCGTTTGTTAAACCGTTTTACAGTTGTTATGTTGAGTAGTTAGAATTTGGCAATCTATAAGTACGTTATTATGACTGTAGGACTTAAATGTAGTCAGGTTACTTATTGTATTATCTATATTATACTATGAAAAAAGGAAAATCCTGTAGTATATTCATTTACGATTCATCATAATCGTCATCATATCAGCCGTAGAAATCCACTGCTGAACATTTACGGTTGTTTATGATTAATCTGTATTTAAATTTTGAACAATCCTGTACGTTATGATAAAAAATACAACTGTATATTTTTAGTTATTAAGAATTTATAGTTTTATTATAATTCTTATTACGGTCTATTAGGAATTTGTGTATTTATCGAGAGCAAGTGTTAACATCACTAAGAATTTACAGTGCTACCAATCGCCTTTGCAGAGATGCGTTTCCATAATTTTATTTCTCATCATTAGTCGCGTTCAAGAATAATTTTTAAAATTGTTAAATTGAAGTAACAAATTGGTGTCATATTATGCAAAAAAAAAACATTTCTAATACTTTGAACATTTAAAAATATGCTCTTGTTTTTTATACAATTACTTAAATGTTATATGAATTACTGACTAAATTGTAAAAATGTGTAATTATATCTTTGTCCCAATCCATAATAAACCATCTGACCGAGCGACACTATTAAAAACAGAATTTGTCGTTTTGACAGTAAACGTC
This sequence comes from Cybosia mesomella, assembly GCA_946251805.1. Lineage (NCBI taxonomy): Eukaryota > Metazoa > Arthropoda > Insecta > Lepidoptera > Erebidae > Cybosia > Cybosia mesomella. The sequence goes on from OX276406.1 coordinate 13,196,418, forward strand.
AAAGTAATTTTACTTGTTGACAGCAAAACTTTTCGAAACATTTCTTTCGATCAAACTGCCGGAGACCGAAATTTGTATATTAACAGAAAATGATTTGTGTAGTGTGTAGAGTAAAACACCTGCAGGAGATGCGCCTTAAAACACGTGCAGGAGACGGGCCTTTAGAATTGACAAAAGAAGTTTCGACTACCATAGATAATATTATTTATAAAGTCTGGCTATCGGTTCTCTGCACTGGACTGTTTTTTTAAATCTATACATGGCAATATTTTTGAACTGTCATGAGTGTCATGTCACTGTCAAACGGATTGTCCCGTTTTTGTGTTTATAGTGTTTTTCAATCAATATTCTTTTGAAATTATTGAAAAATGCCGAAAGCTATCAAAGGCGTAGTTAGAAAGTTGATATTTACCATGATCGGCAAGTATCAAGACATAAAACTTGATAATGAACGAATCCAAAACGAAAAAATACATCGCTTAAACGAAATCCTTACAGCTGCTGGTAAGTATTCTTGATAGTTGGCTTGATATTTATGTCCAGGTATCATGTGTGAATACTATTTAATATTTATTTTTCTTGTATGTGTTTTAGAAGGTGACCTGGCGAGAGTCAAGACGTTAGTGAAAGAGTTAAAATGTTTTGAGGAAAAGGAAGCGTTGAACTCTGAAACGAAATATTTGGATACAATTGCTACTATGACAGGTAGGTAAATTTATGGTTTTGTAAAATGTCTTAAAATCTTTGTACGATTATTTTCAATGTTTGCATACAAGTTTACCTTTGTTCATAGTATAGTGGAACAGTTAAATTATTGTTAGGCTTTTATATTTTTTACATTCAATTACATTTTTATATTTTTCCTTTGCAGAAATATCTGTTAGAACTATTAAAACAATCAAGAAGGAGGGTTCTATTAACCAAGGAGAATGGAATACACCCGGCAAGAAACGCCCTCGTCAGGGCACGGTGTCAAATCTGGATGATTTTGATTTAACGGCTATTAGGAATAAGATTAATGAATTTTACTGTGTAAAAAAACAGGTTCCTACTCTACGGAATTTACTTGTTGAACTCAGAGAGTCAATTGGCTTCACCGGCTGTCGTGAAACATTACGGCAGATATTGAAAAAAAATGGTTTCGAGTTTAAGAAAAACCAGAATGAAAGGTCTTTGCTCATAGAGAACTTTGAAATAGCTGCTTGGAGACACAGATATCTTCGAACAATTGCTGAGAAACGACAACAAGGGAAACCAATAATTTATCTTGATGAAACCTATGTTCACCAAAATTATAAGGTAAAAAAATCATGGCAAGGTCCTTCCACTAGTGGAGTGATAGACAAAATGTCGTCTGGCAAGAGACATATTATAGTACATGCTGGATCAGAAAAGGGTTTTGTGCCCAATGCACTGTTAGTATTTAGTACCAAATCAAAAACAGCTGACTATCATGATGACATGAACGCAGAAAATTTTATGAAGTGGTTAGGTGAGAAATTGATTCCAAATTTGACAGAGCCTAGTGTGATTGTGATGGACAATGCTAGTTACCATGTTACACAAATAAATAAACCACCAACAATGCAGAACTTAAAAAGTGACATACAGAAATGGCTTAGAGAAAACGACATTCCATTTGAAGAAATTTATACTAAAGATGAATTAATATGCCTCGTTAAAGAGAATAAGCCTGAACCCTTGTATAAAGCAGAAGAACTTCTAAAACAACATGGCCACGAAGTGCTTAAACTACCTCCATACCACTGTGATTTAAATGCTATTGAGCTCATATGGAGTTTAGCTAAACGAAAAGTGGCTAGCAAAAATATAGGAGTACCAGGGGCAGAAATGGAAAACTTAATTAAAGAGTAATTTCTTAGTGTAACGGCTGATGATTGGAAGAAATGCACAGATCACGTTATTCACGTCGAAAATGAATACAAATTAAGAGATGGAATCACAGAAACAGCACTGGAACGATTTATAATAAATGTAAGTGATGATGATGACGATAGTGACAGTTCATTTTCAGGTGTTGAATTTATAGAATCAGACTTTGATTATGAATCATAATAAAATTATAAATATTAATGACTTGTAATTTTTTTTCTTGTATCCTGGACATGATCATTATTTGCATGATGAGCAAGCATGTATGTTAACTTTATGTGTAAGTTGGAAATTTATTTTTTAATAAAAGCATACTAGCAACAGAAATTACTAGTATAAAACTGCTTGTGTGGGTTCATACCGGTAGTGCAATGACTGGGGATCGAAACTGTAACCTCAACATTGTACGTCCAATGCCATAACCATTAGGCTAGTCACCGTTAATTCATAAATACCGGAGTGCAAGTTTGGGCCGCAAATGGGACTAAACGCTATAATGATGATATCTAAGCTAATTTTAAAGTTTGTGCAGCTTATCCGACTCAGTTTGTTATATAATATGTACAGGTATGATAACACGTAGTAAATAAAAATGTATAAAATAACTTTAATTGAATATAAAAAATAATAGTATCAAACGCATTTCTTCAGTCTATAGTCGGTGTTGTCACCCCTTGTTTTTTTGAATTTACCGCTCTTTTCTTGTGCAAAGAACCGATGGCCAGACTCTATTATTAGACCTCGTGGCAGCAATCGGGGTGGGAGTCCTCTCGCTCGGCACCATGATAGCGGCATTGGAGCGGAGCGCGAGCACGTGGGCCACCACCGCCTCCTTCTGCGAGCAAGTAGTGCTCGAGAAGGAGGCGGCGGAGCGAGCCCGGGAGAGATTTAGAAATATCCCGGCCCGCCGAGCCCGCATCATGCTCATCGCGTGGCGCAGGCGACTCAGACGCCGGAGTTCGCTCAACGACCTCCGTCCTCCATGAGCGCAGGCCTGGGGTGGCAGGTGAGGCCGACTTTCAACTCAGCAGAAGCAGGCCAGGGCGGTGGGGTGACAAGCGCCCCCCTTTTCGAAGCAAGATGGGACACCGTGGTTCCCAAACCCGAGGGGGTCATCTTGAAACTGGAGATGGCGCTGGGCCAGCCGGAGTTCGAGGGAAATGACTTATGCCACCTTACACCCCAGCGTCTGAAGACCCAAGACGGCGTGAAGTTTTAGTCGGTTCGAATCCGACATGGCCCGATTGACGAATCTACATTGAAATGTAAATTGCTTTTCATTAAGATGGATTGAAAGATATATTATAACCTGTTATACCTATAACATTATTATATAGTTACTACACGTTGAGACTTGCGGTTTAGAGATTTCGGGTTTCAATCCTAACACATAACTATAGGTACAACTCTTGTGAACTAATGAGTGAACCAAGCTAAATTGCTTGCACTATACTCTGTGCAACCATTTATTTAATTTTCGACAGCGACTTCATAACGTAACTGTTACATTATCCGTAGAAGTAAACTTGAAAATGCGTGGCCACATAAAAATTTACAAACTGCCTAATTATATAAATAGGGGAGATACATTATGATCTCCCCTATTTATATAACACATTAATAATATAAAATGGTTTAAATGTAGCACTTGCACGATAAACAGTTACATTTTACCGCTTCTGGTGTTGGAATTGGTCGAAAGTGTTCGCTGCAAATCAATGAATCGCAAGTAATCGTTTACATTTACATATTTTTGTAAATGTAAACGATTATAGTTATGGATTCTTGTGCCTACATTTAATGAAAAACATCAAACTGTTGAAGTTCTGTTTTTTAAGGACTAAAAGTTGGCATTCTATTATGTGAAAACAATTAAAATGGGTACTTCAATATTATTTTATTATAATGAATCATCATTCATTATTAGTTTAGTCAATATAAAACCTGAGGGTCAATTTTCGTAAAAAAAATACAGTCCAGTTTCGGTATAATCTCGATATAATCTCTTTTCAGTCGCATGACGATCTATTTGAAAATCTTAGGACTTAGAATTTCTTTATCGTAAACATCGCCTGATGTAACCTTCGGGATCTAGTGGGATGTGGAGTGGGATGTGTGTGGAAGGGTGGGGGAACATCACGCGTCACATTAAAGGTCAGTCCTGGACTTTTCAACCGAAGTCTGGAGTGAATCCTGGAGTCCGGATCCCGGGACCTTGGTTATAACGCGTGGTTTCCCCCTACCCTGGTACTTCAACATCCCAATGAATCCCGAAAGTTACATTAGGCGAAGGTTTATTGATGATTTTTTTTATCCTTAGATTTTCAAATAGATCGTCACGCGACTGAACTAAGATTATATTGACATTAAACCGAAACTGGGCTGTGTTTTTTTACGACAATTGACCCTTTGGTATACATCAAAAAGTTTATAATTATCGGAAAAATATTTAAAATATAAAATCGATTGCAACTTCTTCATAAATAAAATCGATTGTAGTTTGAAAACTTAGGTTACGCGTTAGACATAACTTTTTGATGAATAATCGAGCTGTCAGAAATTATATGAATGGTTCCATAGAGTATAGGAATGCAAGTTTGCAGTTTAGCATAATAAGTAAGTAGGTAGATATCGCACTGCCCTTGTTACGTCTCTAAAACTAGGAATTCAGTGCAGGGTACGACGGAAATAAATTGATCTGAGCGAGCAGGACTCTTACTTGAAAATAAGACATCTTACTACGGTCGCGCGCTTAGCTAAGGCCGCGCGCTCGTGATGCTGTTTTTCGGTGATTATTCCTCAATGGTATATGGGATATGAACCATCTCGCTTCAAAACACTCCTCAGTGTCCACGCTATCACCGTGGTAAATTTGGTCAAGATCGCGCGAGTGGTTACGGAGGAGTTCAGCCACCAACAAACGGCTATGCCGGGTATAAGAGCTTTGCTCGCTCAGCTCAAAAATGTATTACAACCTATAGGTAATGACCGTAGTGAGTGAGATATGACTCCTTCTCAACACAGTGTGGGCTTCCAAAGAAAAGTTCAAGAAATTCAAAATTATTTTTTACTTTTACAGATTACGTTTAAAAAGATGATACGAAGGCCGTTAACTGAAATTACCTTAAAACTCGACGACTTACAAGAATACGAAACGTTTCGCCGAGACCAAGGACATAATAGCTCAACTACGACCAGCGAAATGCAAGAAGACACTCCAAAATCTTTAACTACAGGAACCAAAACTACAGAAGAAATACACAACAGGATTGGTTATGCTCCGAAGAAAAAACCTAGCGGGCCAAGTACTGTATAAAATAAATACAACATATAGAAATAAATCTTTTAATAACATAATTTTAAACACTTAAATGTAACTAATAATTCTCCACATAAGCATTATGTAAAAGTGTAAGCCATTATCATTACAAGAAAAATATAAAATCTCATTTAAAATTGAAAAGAGAATCATGTCATATTCATATTAAAGTCACAGTTTAATTTGAATTAATTATACACATAATAAAATCTGAGTTGTTATCTACCCTCACTTGATGTATTAATCTACCCGCTTCCCTTTATAGAAGCTTGCTTCAACGATAGATGCTCTTTTAGCTTGGATACGCTTCTGTCGACGCCAGAGAACACACCACAACCTGTTACAAAAGTAATTCACTTATACCTACTGATAAAGTCAAGATTATGATCGACATAGGTAAATAAGTAAATCGAAATATTTGTAGGTACAGGTTTAGAACGTCAGTCATCCTTCTAAAACGAAGCGATTTTGCGATCATCGCGCGAATCTGTGACGATCATCGCGAAATCGCTGTGATTTCCATACAATAATTTTAACCCCGGAATTGCATGGCGCAAACGTTAACGAGGAAGCAATATATTCGACATATCATATCACACTATAGTGTGTCTGATCGCGAATTCGTATGAGTGAAGTTCGCATGAACTTGCGGGAAATAACTTTGTTTTCATATTAGGACGAAATATCAGACTACAGATTACATAATAGTATTCTAATACTTCAGACGCAGCTAGCCGTGAGAGGTATATTATGGATAGGTACTAAATAATGACGAAACAAGCATCCCTACCGCCCGCTATAAGGGCATCTGTAATACCGGCACGGGTGTCAATTGTGTGTGTAATGACCTATGTGAAAGTGTTGTTGTCATCTCGCCTATCGGTCGTGTTGTTGACTTAAGATACGGTGATGCGTATTTGCGTGCATATAAACATGAGAATATAATATATCTTCTTCTTCATCCGAGCGCCATTCCCGGTTCCCGGCATGAAGAGGTGACCCAGGGCTCCAAAGTGCAAGGTTGGGATGTCCTAACCAGAGCCTTGATAGCGAGTAGGTGTATCGACTTGCAGGTGAAGTCAGCTTATGCCAAGAAGATCTTGCCCATACACCTACCTATGTAAATTAGTCGTAAGTAACAACCTTTACCTTAGGGTTAAGAAGTACAATATTTCAGCCACACTTAGGATGGAAAAGCCCATAAACAGTCCAAGTAAACCACCGCAGTTGGCAAGGAAGTCCGTTTGTCCATACAACTCTGAGCGCCGAGATGTGATAAACTGAGCTTCTTTGAAGAAAACCATCACCCGAGAGTAGAGCAGACTGGAAAGGGTTATATATCTGATTAGTCCCTTACACTTTGTTATCAGGCATGAAAATATGAGGCAATATTTTCAATAGTAATGTATGGAATCCTGTACCTAATACCTGGACTATTATCGAGTTACCTAGATAAGAGAAAGAAATATCATCATTATTATTGCCTAGGCTTGACCTCAATAGTGACCGTTTTCACTTTGTAGCCCGGGGTTGGCTTTCCTACTTATCTCTTGTTTTTCTCCTCCACTTCGTATAGAATTCGGCACCGGCACGCGTCATCTTATACGACGTTAAGCCACCTTGTCTACCTCTTCTACCCTGGCCGGACGGAAGTGGCAAGGCTAGATATTTGTTACCCATAGAGCCAGTTGGTCACCGCAAAACGCCGCACTAACGAAGGAGAATTTCTTGTAGATTATCTAAAATATCACGGTCATGAAGGCTGCCGTGAATGCGACAGTTCCCGAGCCAGAGCTTCGCCCATCAATTAGCAGGTTTGGTTTAGCTTGGGCTTCAAAGATTTTGCTCACTTCTCTAAATAAGCATGCTGTACCTACTCATACTCATCTGAATGCAGTTAGGCGGATTAAAATTCCGGTTCAGCAAAGAAAGTAATTGGACTTAATATTCATTATATAGCTTTACAGCATCTTGCACAAGGTATTGACCGGAATGTTTATTTACGTGAGTTCATTAACTTTAAATCAGTCGTGTGTGGATAAGAAATACTCGTAATTGTACTTTGCGATTTGAGTAAGCACAGTCGCCCTCAAAAGTTGCTAAGCACTAACAAATTTAGAAGTTTTATAGCTAAGGTGATCGGTATAAAATTGGAATGTGTTAAGCTACTTCTGAGAGTGACCTTACCTACTTGTAGGTACGCAGTACGTAGGCTATAGTAGCAGTTATTGAAAACGTATGTGTAATTTATTTCAAATCTAGTTAGAATATTAGTTGATATAAAATACCCTATTATTGATATAGCGGGGTGTATGTTGGGTAACCTCCTCGAGTGTCGTTCCGATTCCGATCCCGCTGGAGTCCGGGGGGAACGGAATCGGAGCGGCCGGTACACCCTGGGCGGCGGTCAATGGCTTCCCCTTCATGGGGCTGGCATTGATCGTCGGCCAATACCCAACGTGGCGGGAACACATCGCTCTCCGTACTCCTCTGCTTTCAGAGGAGACTGGATGAGCGATGCTGTTAGTGGTGGAGGCCACCGTAGGATCCTGGGGGATCCAGGGGCGGGTTGGCCCACTGCTCACGCAGGGGCCGACGGGCACTTTTGCCGCCGCCGGTGAGAGAGGACTAGCCATTCTCTCGCGTTCCGTAATCGGCAGGTGATCAGCAACGACCTGACTGGTGGCTCCAGAAGGGTACGCTGTGAACTTGCCGACCGGAGGGCTTGCCTTTATTGGCCGGCCCACGACAAGGAAAAGTCTATAACACCCGACAGCGAAGTCGTCAAAACCTATGGATACCAGCCGACCTCCATAGTATATAGGCTTATCCAGGTGCAGGGGGCTCCGCCTGGATGGACCATCTTTCCCCCATACTCGTGGGATATACTATGAATAATATCACAAATAAAAAAAAACAACAACCGGACGATACAAATAAAAACGACCTTGGCGCGGACAACGGCATCCGAGATGATGAAACGGAGGTAGCGGGGGGTGAAGAGGAGGTGAGGCGGGGGCCTCACTCGCGGTCTGTCAAGGCCGTCTTCACCAGACCCGCTACTCCGTTACCAACAGGTGGGGAAACGGACGCAGACATTGCGTCTGCGGCGTCGACGGCGGGTACTGACAACGAGTCAGTATCCAGCCGTATGGAGACCGAGGAGGGTCTCCGACGTAAGCGGCCTCGCTCGGGTGGACCGTCCCTTGACCGGAGCAGAAGCTCCGGACAACGGACGGTCTCCTCGAGTGAGGATGATCGGCCGGCCAAAATATTGGCCACCGCGGCGACCAGAACGCTGAAGCAGCCGGTGCACGTCCCTCCACTACCCAGTGGCAGGGACCAAGGCGTCCCCGCGGCGAGGGAACTCCTCGCAGCGCTTGCCCGCATTACGGACACCATTAAGGGGTCCAAAAATGTGGCAGGCAAAAAGAAGACGGTGGCAGAAAATGTCGCCGTTGCCAGGACGGCGCTGGAGGAGCTCCTCGGTAGGAGCGTCTCCGAGGAGGAGGCGAAGCTCAGGGCCCGGGTCACAAGCCTGGAAACTGAGCTGGCCAACTCCTTGGAGCAACAGCGGGTCCTCCGGGAGGAGGTCAGGCAACTGACCCAGATGGTCAGGGGATCCCCGGAGGCCCAGAAGGCCCCAAGAGCCCAGGAGGTGGCGGACCACCCGAGGGCTCTTACGCCGCTAGGGGGGGCGTCTACATCAACGTCGGCGCCAAATTCTGTGCAAAAGCCGGCGCCAAAGTCGGCACCTAAGCCGGCGCCGAATTCAGCGCCTAGGCCGGCGCCCAATCCGCCGCCAGAGACTGCGCCTAGTGTGGTGCAGCTCTTGGCGGCTATCGAGAGGCGGCTCGGTGTTCTGGAGGACCGGGCTTACCGTCCCCCACTGGCACGGCCTGCGTCTTTCGCAGCTGCTGCCGGTGGTAAGCCCGGCCCCGCCACCCCAGTGGCCCCAACGCCACAAGGGAAGGGGAAAAAGCGCGGCACCCCCACCCCCGCCATACCCGCCACTCCCGCTGCACCCGAGCGTTCCTCCAGAGGGGAGGAATGGGTGGTAGCGGGAGCCGCCAAAAAGGCGAAGAAAGCCGCCAAAAAGGCGGCTAAGAAGGTGGCAAAAGCCGCTGCGGCGAAGGCGCCGAAGAGGCTCCGCGCCCCACGCTCCACTGCCGTCGTCCTGACGGTGACGACGGAGGGTGTGGAGAAGGGCGTGGGGTACGCCCAGGTCCTGAGGCAGGTTAAAGCCTCAGTGGACCTCAAGGCCCTCGATATAGAGGGGGGGCTCCGGTGCAAAACAACTCGCACCGGAGCTCGCCTCCTCGAGGTCTCCGGCGCCACCAGCGGCCCCAAAGCCGACGCCCTAGCGGCCAAGCTGAGGGAGTCGCTGGATACCGAAGCCGTCCGCGTCACCAGACCCAACAAATGCGCAGGTTTGCGCATTTCGGGTCTAGATGACGCGGCCACGACGGAGGAAGTCATCTCCGCCGTCGTGGAGGCGGGCGGCTGCCCCCGTGATCAGGTGAGAGCTGGAGAAATCCGCTTCAGCTCCACCGGTCACGGCACAGCAGTCGTCAACTGCCCCGTCGCAGCGGCGCAAAAAATTGCGGACGAACGGAGCCTCCTCGTTGGGGGCTTCCTAAAGGCGCGGGTGCAACTCCTGCAGCCCCGCGAGACCAGGTGCTTCAGGTGCCTGGCTGTGGGGCATGTGGGAGTGCAGTGCACAGCGGGAGACACCGTGGGGGATCGGTGCTTCCGCTGCAGTCAGCCCGGGCACAAGGCCAGTGCTTGTGATGCTCCGCCGCGCTGCTACAAATGCGTAGCGGAGGGCAAAGCGGCGGAGCACCGGGCGGACAGCAGAACCTGCGCCGCCTCGAGGCCAAAGCCCCGTTCGTCCGCAACGGGTAGCGGGGGTGCCGCTCAAGAGCGGCCACATTCGAGGCGGGATGCGGAGATGGACGTCCATTAATGGACACACCAATCCGCATCCTGCAGGCGAACATAAACCACTGCACCGGTGCTCAGGATCTTCTGTACCAGAGCATCGTGGAGTGGTCTATCAATGTGGTCGTGGTCGCTGAGCCGTACTGGGTCCACCCCGGAAGCCCGGTGGACCTGGACGGCGTAGCGACCGTCTTCGGGGGTTCCGCCGCGGACACCTCGCGCCTTGCACTCATTGCAAGGTGCAGAGGCTGCGTCGCGGCGGACTATGAGGGCTTGGCTGTCGTGGCCGTCTACTTCTCGCCAAGCCTTGACCAGTACGAGCTTGAGCTAAGGCTCGCTGAACTGGACATTGTTCTTGCTGCGTGCCGTCCTCGTCCTGTCTTGGTCCTGGGAGACTTCAACTCCTGGTCTCAGGCCTGGGGCTCCCGGGAAACCAATGACAAGGGGCGAGTACTGGAGGACTGGGCCAACACCCGTGGTCTAGAGGTCCTCAACCGGGGGAGTGTCGCCACCTGGGAGCGGCGGGGGCTCAGTTCGGTCGTGGATGTCGCATTCGCGACCCCTGCTCTCGCCCGCCGCGTCCAGGGTTGGCGTGTGGTGGAGGAGGAGGAGACGGATTCCGACCATAAGTATATTCGGTTCGACGTCTCCCCTCCAACTAACCTGCCGCCGACAATTGCGAATCCCCCGGATCCACGTTGGGCGCTCAGACGCCTGGATCGGGAGGCTCTCCTGGAGGCATCAATAGTGCAGGCCTGGATTCCGTCACTGGCCAGGCCTGCCGATGTCGACGCAGAGGCGGAATGGTTCAGGAGAGCCATGTCGCATATCTGTGATGCGGCGATGCCTAGGGTTAAGCCCGGCCCGGCAAAGAGACAGGTGTACTGGTGGTCAGCGGAGATCGCACAGCTGCGAGCAGCGTGCGTGACCGCTCGCCGCCAGTACACCAGGTTCCGCCGGAGGCGTCGCCGCCCAGACGATGCGGCAGCCCGAGAGGCGGAGCTATATGAGGCGTACAAGGGGGCCAAGAGGACCCTCCAGGTAGCCATTAAGCAGGCCAAACGGCGGGCCCGCGAAGAGCTGCTGGAGTCTCTGGAGCAGAACCCATGGGGGCGTCCTTACCTTGCGGTCAGGGGCAAAATCCGCCCAAGGGCGCCCCTACTGACCCAGAGCCTCCAGCCGGAGCGGCTGGAGGGGATACTGGGCTCCTTGTTCCCAGCGAGAGCGGAGGAGCACGTCCCTCCGCGTATGGCTCCGCCTCAGGCGCCTGACGCTGATAATAGCGAGAGCGATGTGCCCGAAGTCAGGGAGAGTGAACTGGGGGTAGCAGTGCTCCGGCTTAAAGCCCGGAAATGCACTGCCCCTGGACCCGACGGCATTCCAGGCCGAGCATGGGTCCTGGCCCTGGAGGAACTAGGGCCTCGACTGGTGGCGCTCTTTAGCGCATGCCTCGAAAGGGGCCAGTTTCCAAAGGCTTGGAAGACGGGGAAACTGGTCCTTATCCGGAAGGCGGGGCGGCCGGCGGACCAGCCATCCGGATACCGGCCGATCGTGTTGCTCGACGAGGTGTGCAAGCTCTTTGAGCGGATTATTGCAGAGCGCCTCGTCGAGCATTTCACGAACGTGGGGCCAGATCTGGCGGACAACCAGTTTGGTTTCCGCCGGGGGCGCTCCACCGTGGAAGCGATCATGCGCGTTAGGCGCCTGGCGGAGGAAGTAGTCTCGCGGGGTGGGGTGGTGGTGGCGGTGTCTCTCGACATCGCCAACGCCTTCAACACCCTACCCTGGAGCTGCGTTAGGGAGGCGCTCGCGTATCACAGAGTGCCTCCTTACCTCCGCCGCATTGTCGAGGCATACCTATCCGAGAGGGCCATAGTTTACCCGAGCTGGCTAGGGCCAGGGCGGCGAGAAGTGTCGTGCGGTGTTCCACAGGGGTCGGTCCTAGGGCCACTCCTGTGGAACATCGGATACGACTGGGTGCTGCGCGGTTCGTTGCTCGAGGGTGTCAGCATAACGTGTTATGCTGACGACACCCTCGTTATGGCGCGGGGAGCAACGCACCGTAGCGCGGCACTAAAGGCCACGGCAGGGGTTGCTCAAGTCGTGGGTCGAATACGGCGGCTGGGACTCGAGGTGGCTCTCCACAAATCCGAGGCTATGTGTTTCCACGGGCCTCGGAGGGGGCCACCTGCGGGAACCAGCATAACCGTAGGGGGCGTAAGCATCGGCATCGAGCCCACGATGAAGTACCTTGGGCTCGTACTCGATAGCCGATGGGACTTCGGACCTCATCTCCGAAGTCTGGTTCCGAAACTGAGGGGGGCTGCGGCCGCGCTATCGCGGCTGATGCCCAACGTTAAGGGACCCAACGCCCCCACTAGGAGACTGTACCTGGGGATCGTGCGAAGCATGGCCCTGTACGGGGCCCCAGTATGGGCGGAGACTCTGGCGGCCCGCAACGTGGCTGTATTAAACAGCCCGTTAAAAGCGATGGCCGTCAGAGTCATCAGGGGGTATCGCACGATCTCCGTCGAGGCGGCATGTCTCCTAGCCGGGACCCCTCCATGGGACCTGGAAGCGAGAGCCCTTGCGCTGCTGTACCAGTGGCGCAAGGAGGCGCTGGAGCGGGGCCATAGGCCGGAGCCCCGAGAAATCAGGGCTCAGCGGTCCCTGCTCCGCCAGGAACTCATGGAGACATGGAGGGTGCGACTTGAGCACCCAAGGTGGGGGGAATCCACCATTGCGGCGGTGAGACCGATCATGAAGGAGTGGTTGGAGAGGGACCATGGGGACCTCTCCTACCGGATGTGCCAGATGGTTACCGGACACGGGTGCTTCGGTAAGTATCTGTGGCGCATCCACCGGGAGACAACGCCGCAGTGCCAGCACTGCGAGGATCCTGGCGAAGACACGGCGCTCCACACGTTGGTGGAGTGCCCTGCGTGGGCGAGTCAACGCCGGGATCTCGTTGCGGTCCTGGGCGTGGACGTTCTCTCGTTGGAGACCATGGTGAGGGCCGTGGTCTCCGACGGGAGCAAGTGGCACGCCGCCGCCTCTTTCTGCGAGCAGGTAATGCGCGCGAAAGAGACGGCGGAGAGGGAGCGGGAGAGAACCCTGCCCCCCGAGTTTCGCAGTCTGCGGCGAGGACGCCGCAGACTCATCTACGCCCGGGACTACCGACCTCCATGATCGGGGCCTGAGGACGGCAGTTGGCCGACTCGCCGTCCTTACAGAAGCAGGCCGTGGCGGAGGCGTGTCGTGTGTGCCCTACACACGCCTGCCAACTCACCGAAGCGGGATAAAACCCGACCCCACCAGGCGAGGCCGCGGTGGCGGCCAAAGCCCGCCGGCAACCCTGGGGTTATCCTTTCGAGGGCTTACCCGGGGTGCCCGGCAACGGCCACTTGGGGAGGACACCGTGCGGTTTTAGTCGAGACACGACATAACCACCCCCGCTGGCCGGCGGGGGGGTATCCGAAGGGATTTCCGCACGTTAAAAAAAAAAAAAAAAAATTATTGATATAGCTACCTATGAATCAAACATGTTTCTCTTGTAGCAGTTTTTTTCAGAACGATATCTAAACAATTCAATAGGCATGATGGCGTAGATCATTCGACATGACAATGAACGACAATCTCTGTGAAGAGCGTTCGACTGCTATGTTGGATGTCGGAGGCTCGATTTCCACTCAGCGCAAATATTTATATTCATTAATACACGTATGTCGACTTGCGTTAGTTTGAGTGAGTCTGGGTATTTCTAGGTATAACATGTAAGTATGTGCTTATGTATGTAAAAAAAGTCTATCTAAGTATGGTTATCTGCATATAAGAACCAGTATTACAAGCTATGCACACTATTACACAATGCCAGCTAGCTATACTAACTTTTGGGTCTAGATGGCATTGTGTAGAAGTTTTGTCCTAGAATTTTTAAATAGAAGTACTTAATATCTATGTACCCAGTCCCCCAGTCCACTAAATTAGCGTTAGACTAGGTACTTTTTAAAACTTACTCTTTTACTTCCTCGGTGATATTTAATTTGTAAACTCTATAGATAGCTTCCCAATCATAGTCCGCCTGTGATGTCTCTGCTTCGTACTCTATAGAAGTGCAAGCTGGCAGACATTGGCATTGAGAGGAAACTTTGAATGCTTCTCCTAATGATTCTGTATCAGAATCATTTTGGTTTATTGGACTCGTACTCTGCAGCTGCGATTGGATATCAATTGTCACGAGTTCCACTAAAAAAACAACTGGTCAAGTGCGTGTCGAAGTCTTGCGCCGATGGTTTACCATGGATAGGTACCACCTTATTTAAATTGGTATAATTTTTATTGGTTTATGAAACAGTCAACACGATAAAAAACCAACTAATCAACCAAAATTAACCTTTTTTTATTTCATCATTTTATTTTTCGGAATTTTTCCTTCTCTTGTGCCATAAGACCTTGCTTTTTTTGCCAAATTTCGTGATCCTAGGTCAACGGGAACATATGGTAGTTGACCTAGAATCACGAAATTTTGGTTTTCGATCCAAAACCTAAAGGGTGCTTCCGGTTGAAATTGTTAATTTTTTAAAAGCGAGGTTACATGGGTTCCTTTTTTACAGTTTGAGTTACGGAACCCTAAAAACCAAAGTAAAACAGGTGCTAGATGAATATATTATCGTAATTTAGACCTTTAGCAACATGCGGAATAAAATAAAGATTTTCTCATATAATAGCAACATTTGAAACGCAGTAAAATGATTAACTATGTGAAAGTTATGAATAAATGTTAGTTGAATGATTTCAATGTAACTCAAATCAACATTTATATTAACATCAATAAAGTAGTAAAGAATGCTGTCCTAAATTGACAGTCCACGATTAGTCGTTTATCTACTGATAGCCAACTTACTCTGCGCTTTTTTTACACATTCTCTACTGCCAGCATTGCACACCTCCATATTAGGACCATCTAGAACACATCGTATGTACATTAATAAGATATAAAATATTAAACGATAGGCAAATATACTACAAATAGGTATACGGCAATAACAAGCAAAGCAAATATACTACACAGCACTTTTGATCGCATTTTATCGAGGCAATAAAAAGCGGCCAAGTGCGAGTCGGACTCGCCCATGAAGGGTTCCGTAGCAGCAAGTTACATAATAATGTTGTTTTTTTAATTTTTATGTTTGAGTAGATTAAATGAAAGGGAAATTGCGGTTTACGGGGGGAATACGGGGGGAATTATATTAGAAACCTCAATATCATTTTTGAAAACCTATCCATAGATAGAACACACACGTATCGGTTTGATGAAAAAATAAATTTTGAGTAAGTTAACACGTTGGTGGACAGTACCCTCTCTCAGATTGTTGTTGCTGAGACACTACTTTTTTTCATACATTGCCCAGGGGCGTAGTGTCACAGCACAATTATTATTATATCACATGATATGACAGAACGTGTATAGACGTGAACGTCATAAGGCGTTCTGTCACATATGTTATGAATTTGGGATTGGATATGACAGTACGTTTTAAGCCGTAAACGTCTTTATCCGTTGTGTCATATTTTATGCTCTAAAAGAATAAGCGTTATGCACTTACGCCCTCAGACGTCAGTGTCGATGTGATAGTTAATTAATGAAAGAAACTTTAATCAGTCAAAATTAGGTTTTATTTGAATATCGATATAAAAATAATTACAGGTTATAGGTACTTAATCATTTCAATGGCACATAATTTTTATATACTAAATGTATTATAATCTTCTCAATAATCAACATAATTATATTTTAATCAGTCTTACACTTTGTAAGTAAGGAACTTGGTATCACAATCAGATTCATAATCTAAAAAAATCACTACAATTATTAATTATTACCAAGACGAAGACTGTTATGGTAAGATTCGAAACATGATGGGCACAAGGGCGGTTTATCCGGGCATCCTTTACAGCGATAGCTCGTTTCCTTTCGGATATTATTTTTTGTACAAACTTTGCACTTCAAGAAGGCAAACTTTTTGGCAGTACCAGGTCGAGATAACATTTGTTCTGGCCAGTGACCAGTCATAACATTTTCAAAAACAGAATTATTGACCGGCTGAGTAGCAGACGATGTACTAGGTCGGAATCGTCTATTATCATGAATGCTGCCTTGGTTGATCAAGTCTTTTCCTTTGATATTTAGATCATTGATTCCAATCATCACCTTGATCAATTCGTCTCTGAAGTGAATATATTGATATGAGGGGGCATTGTTTTTCTTGTATTTTTTAAAAAGGAAGTAAGCATTCCAGACCGCCATATCCAGCAAGTGAAACAATACCTTTTTATACCATCTAATGGTTTTACGGGGGCACGAGTAGTAAGATATCATTTGATCGGACCTATCAATGCCAGACATGTACGTGTTATAAAGTGCCACTTCTGCAGGTTTCAGTCTCGTCTTCCCAAATCTGTTCCTCACCTCCACAATCGAAGGTTGTTGGCCAGTGGTAATCATCAGTACTGGACGTTTATCCTTCCACTTTGACACATACACTTTATTCTTGCGTGCCCATACGTGCTCACCTCTCTTCAGCTTTTTCTTAGTAATGTATACAGGATTCTCTTTACGATTTGCACGCAAGGTTCCAGTGCAGTGGGTTTTCAAGTTGATCAATTTCTCTGATAACTGGACAGAATTATAGTAATTGTCCATGAAAAGGTGATGACCACGTAGTAGATATGGACGCATTAATCTCAATACTAGTTTTTCAGTCTTAGACCCATTTTCACCCATATTTTGCGGAGCTTCTTTACCCGAGTACATTTTTACATTTAGCACATAGCCATCAGAAGTAGTAAGTTCATAAAATTTGATTCCATAGCGAGCCTTTTTTGATTTGATATATTGGCGAAAGTGTAAACGACCTCGAAACAGAAGAAGCGACTCATCCAGTGAGAGTTCTTCTCCAGCATTGTAACTTTTACGAAATTGTAGTGTCATCATATCAATAAATTGCACAATCTTGTTTTCTCCTTTTGCTTCCAACTCTGATGCATAGAGGCAACGTAAAATTTGCTCATATCTTCGTCCTGACATTATGTAGGTAAATATAGGGTGATAATATAGTGGATCAGATAATGAAAACAACTTTCTTTGTTTAGGACATTTTATATGACCTTTGAGTAAGCTAAGTCCAAAAAATTTCATAAACTCTTCGGATGTGACTTCTCGATACAACATTTTACGACTGTGTCTAGTGTGAGGTCTATTACTGTTGCATAAAGCGTTCCCATAACTGTTAGTACAGTTTACCAGATGTTCTATATAATTTTGCGGGAATACAAGGTGGAAAAAATCAAGAACTCCGTTCATTTCATCTACATTGACGGTTATACCACATTGGGAGCTATCAAAATTGAAATCTGGTATTTCAGTAATCGTGTGAGACCATGATTCATCAGTAATATTTATGTTTGATGCCGTAGGCCTTGTAATGACAGGATCAGAGGTGACTTGAGACACATTAGAATGTTCCTCATCATTTGCAAATGCACCAGGTACCAATGGGACCGGTTCATGGGTTACTGGGATATCGGAACTTTGTATAACCTCATTACTAGATTCATCTGTGTCACTACATGAAGAAGATGTAGACTCACCAGAGGATACTGCAGCTGTACTAACTTGTTTGTACCTTATTTGTGACGCCTGAGCTTCATCCTCAGAACTCGATGTTATTTCACCAGATGGTTGATAGTCGGCATCGGATGCATACTCTCCATCGTCTTCATAAGGATCATGATGAGAGGATCCCGAAGAAGCCACATCAAAGAGATCCTGAAGCCGCTTTTGTTCAGAATCGTATGGGTCGCGAGAAGCCATCTGCAAAAATATTTGTTTATAATTTATTACAGTAAATCATGTTCAAAACATACGTGATCAACAAAAATAAGTTATTTCGATTACAAATTATACTACATGTAGTAGTTTGTATGCATAAAACAGTAATATTACGTTGAAAACAAACAATACTTACGTTGAAAAATTTGATTGCGCGCGAAATCACGTTTCGACCTGTCGGCGTCCGCGCTGGCGCAGTACTGCACAGTTTCTATTGAAATACGACGGTCACGGGCGTAGTGTGCGTGTAAAAGGAGTCATCAAAATGCGAATGTGTGTATGTAGGTACCTTATTTGACCGGATTTTTGATCACTTTATAGTGACAGTAAAAAGTCTAAATTAAGTCTTTGGTGACAGTACAATATGCTCTTCTACGTAATTGCATAGATAATTGTGCGTCTAGAGGCGTACTGATTTTATGTGCCTAGAAACTTGAACGTCGACCGGCGTACTGTCGTATTACTTTTGGCTGTCTTGGCGGCCATAGGCGATACTGTCCACCAACGTGTTAAGTAGTAAGTATGGGGAACCCCAAAATTTACTGTTTTTTTATTTATTTTTGTGAGAAAATCTTAATGCGGTTCACAGAATACATCTACTTACCAATTTTCAACAGCGTAGTTCTTATAGTTTCGGAAAAAAGTGGTTGTGACATACGGACGGACAGACGGAACCCTTATAGATTCGTCATGTCTGTCTGACATGACGAATCTATAAGGGTTCCGTTATTTGCCATTTGGCTATGGAATCCTAAAAAGTAGACAGTAATAAATCTCGGAACAGTGGTGGTGGACAGGTCAGTATAAAAGATCAAGAATGTCGCGGGTGACCTATGTCCAGCAGTGGACTAGAATAGGTTGATGATGATGATGATGATTGAAAAAAGGTTTTGGCTTCTATCTCTCGAGTCCTGACCTGATCCCAAGGACGTCGCCAGCCCTTGGCCCAGGGAGGGGCAAAATTTCGCGCGGCCTATATAGCAGGCTATACTTAGCTAATGATCGCCGGTGCAGTGCACCTTTTTTTTTTTTTTTTTATCGTGCGGACATTCCTTCGGATACCCCCCCGCCGGGCAGCGGGGGCGGTTATGTCGGGCTTGCACCGACTAAAACCGCACGCCGTCTCGGGTCTTCAGACGCCGGGGTGTAAGGTTACCCAAAGAGCATATCCCTCGCACCCCGGCTGACCCTGGGCCATCTCACCACTAACAGCATCGCTCATCCTGTCTCCTCTGAAAGCAGAGGAGTACGGAGAGCGATGTGTTCCCGCCACGTTGGGTATTGGCCGACGATCAATGCCAACCCTATGAAGGGGTGAAGGGGAAGCCATTGACCGCCGCCCAGGGTGTACCGGCCGCTCCGATTCCGTTCCCCCCGGACTGCAGCGGGATCGGAATCGGAGCGACACTCGAGGAGGTTACCCAACACACACCCCCGGTGCAGTGCACCTATTGTTTAGATCGGATACCTTTTTTTTTTTTTTTATCGTGCGGAAATCCCTTCGGATACCCCCCCGCGTGCCAGCGGGGGCGGTTATGTCGGGCTTGAACCGACTAAAAACGCACGCCGTCTCGGGTCTAC
Organism: Cybosia mesomella; assembly: GCA_946251805.1. Lineage (NCBI taxonomy): Eukaryota > Metazoa > Arthropoda > Insecta > Lepidoptera > Erebidae > Cybosia > Cybosia mesomella. Next base: position 13,216,043 of record OX276406.1, read on the forward strand.
AGACGCCGGGGTGTAAGTTTGCCCATAGAGCATATCCCTCGCACCCCGACTGACCCTGGGCCATCTCCGGTTTCGAGATGGCCCCCTCGGGTTTGGGAACCACGGTGTCCCCGTCTTGCCCCGGTTTGGGGGAGGGGCGCTAGTCGCCCCACCGTCCCGGCCTGCTTCTGCTGGGGTGACAGGTGGCCTCACGCGCCACCCCCAGGCCTGCGCTCATGGAGGACGGAGGTCGTTAAGCGACCTCCGGCGCCTGAGTCGCCTGCGACGCGCGGCGAGCAAGTTGCGGGCTCGGCGGACCGGGAGAGTTCTAAGTCTCTCCCGGGCGCGCTCCGCCACCTCCTTCGCGAGCAATACATGCTCGCAGAAGGAGGCCCACGCGCTCGCGCTTCGCACCATTGCCGCAATCATGCTGCCGAGCGAGAGGACTCCCACCCCGTTGGCTGCCACGAGGTCACGCCTCGGCGCCTCCCACGCCGGGCAATCCGCCAGCGTGTGCAGCCCTGAGTCCTCGCACGCGTCGTAGATCGGATACCTAAGCTAATTACTATTTAGTCAAAATGTGTGCAAAAAGTACACGCCGTACTGTTGCAATCAAACTATTTTTTTTGTTGGTTATCAGTTTTTATTGTTATTTCTTTGACATAGGTACCTACCTTGTTTGTTTTTTATTTACGTTAAATAATTTATTGTGATAAATTAAAATTATAATAATTAATACTTACTAATAATGATTTATTAAAGTCATATTTAAAATTTGTGTTTATAATAATAACTTTGTCTCTTTGATTTTTTTTGTTATTGTTGTTTTGCCATGTTTCGCGGACGTTTTGGCGCAAGAAAATATTTTTTAATTCGAACCAGTGGTTCCTGAGATTAGCGCGTTCAACCAAACAAACAAACAAACACTTCAGATATTATTTTTGGTTCTCGCATTGGTTTAGGTTGGCGCGAGTTTTAGGTCGTGCAAAATGAGGCTCTATTATTGAGCTTCGCTCGCTTTCGGCTCGCTCAGCTCTTATACGCGGGATAGCCGCTTACAAACTCGGAAACTCCTTTGCAACCACCAATCTGATTTCAACCAAATTTGGCATGGTCATAACGACAATCTAGGGGCATGTTTTGAGACCATAAAATTAAAAATCGGACATAACCATTGAGGAATTATTACCGAAAAACAAATTTACCATTGAAACTAATGGAAAAAGTTCGCGCGCGCAAAAATTGAATTTTTCAGATTTAAAACTAAAAAATCAAAGGCTTTTAAAGAATCGAATTTTTTCATTATTGAATATACGGCGAAGCCCTGTTCAATTTTTCACGCACTCCACTGTCCTGTTCTTAGAATTCGATTACTGCTAATTAAATGCTCGCTCAGCTCAATTATCTTGCGATCGGTTAACTGCATCGCATCCCTAGTATCTAATTAAGAATTATTATGCCATAATCATCTCGATTCCTGGATAAATAATTATAATGTATGCATTGGTAAATAAAAAACGATACTGCCAAATTATACTTTATAATAACTACATAAGAGCGATATCCCTGACTCAATAATAATGGCCTTAGGACTTTGGTTACTTTACATTCGGTCAATTTTTCGATTTCCTGGGGGGGGGGGGAAGCTGCCCCTACATGCCCCGCCTTGGCGACGCCCTTGCCTGATCCACATAATGTCATCTAGGCTTAATAAAATTCCTAAACATGATAAGGTTTAGGCTTCTCAAACCGCTGTCGCTGGGTACATTATGATGTTAAAAGATCTTTTTAAATTAATTATAGTAAGATTTACTCACACGGCATTCCGAAATGTACGCAGCCACATCGAGTGTATGTAAAATTGGAGAGACATTCCATTTCACAGTTCGCTTGAGTGTATACTTTGAAATATTGGAGATAACGCTCACTTGGAAAATAGCATTGTCGTCTGTGAACAAAAGTAAAAGTAACACGTTTCTTGTTCCCTTCTATAACTCAGTAACTACTACTACCTGTAATTTAATAAATTCATAGTCAAGCAAGTCTAAGTAACTTAATTTCCCAATCATTCATTTTAAAAGCAGTTTAAACCTAAAAAATACCCTCTTAAAAATATACCTTATCAGTTAAATCAAATCAATTAGAGCAGAGACTGTTTATTTGGACAACCAGCTAACCAATTATATGACGTACGTCAGAATGATACTGGAGGCTGGAGGACTCTTTGTTGTAAAATGAATAGATCTAATAAATATCTATATTGGGATTGGGATAAGAGGGGATTACATATATGTAATATAATAGAAAATGTCATCTGAGAATCTAACTAAAATTAAGAAAACATATTGAACAGCCTGAGTCACACATAGTGTGTGTCCATCGTCGGTATAAAATAAAAACAATCAGAAAGTGGGTTCAATGTTTAAATTCGAACAATGCAGCGGCAACCCAGCAACCACATGCGCATTATTATGCGCAGTCGGCGAAACACTATTTTTCTATCCACCGTGGCAGAACAACAGAATGGGAATAAGGTCGATTAGCTTCAGGCTATGAACTGTTATTTTTATTTCTAGTTGAAGCCTGACATAACCACTCCCGCTGGCCCGAGAGGGGTATCTGAGGGGATTTCCACACGGAAAAAAAGGTACATGGCGATATGAAAAGATAGAGAATGTACTGGATTATCACTAGTTTCTAATTAAAATAATATGCACTAACACTATCTAATCCGGCCACTATTCATGTACCTATGTAATTTCCGATGGTGCTTTTTTTTAACCTCAAACATGCGAATGTAAATTGCGCATGTCTGATATACAAAATATAAGTTTATGTATTTCTGCACCAGTAGATATACAGTTTTATGTCAAGTTTCCTTTGTAAAAACATAATAATATGTAAATAAAACATGCCTGGTTGGTTCATAAGGTCGAAGGCCTGCGGCTGTGGTCATCATTTTAGGTTTCACTGCAACGACCACTTCTTGCGATAGTGGCGATCGGAAGTACTGTTGTGAAAGCCTGGGTAATTCTGCTGGATTGTGCAACAATATCTAAAAACATTACAGGAAATAAGTACGTTTACCTTTGAATAACATTATGCATGGTACATACATAATGTTATTCACTACTTAGTGAATCGATACTATTCAAATTGCTAGATACCTTAAATCCTTGCACTGGACCGCGGCAAAGATAGTCCAAGTCAATCTCTTTGGCTTTCAACAAAAATGTTAAACCAGATTTCACACCATATCCCTGTAACAATTTCAGCAAACGTCTCAGGGTAGTAACTGGTGATCCCCGTGCAGACAGTTCTCTCGTGCAAAGATTGAGTTGTAATTATTTTATTGTATATAATATTGTATACTATTATAGTTGAATCATTACGTATCTTGTAAATGTAAAATCCTAATAATAGGTGATGCCCACGGCTCCGCCCGCGCTGAGGCCGGTTAACGTGTTTTGGTCATATCTCCGGTTCTACTTAAACTATTGCAATCAAACATACGGCAGATTTTAAGTCTGACCAAGACCTTCCTAATAGAAAAACCGCATCAAAATCCGTTCCGTAGCTTTTGCTTTCATCACAAACAAACAGACAAGTAATCTGAAAAATATATTTTTGTGTTCAGAATCGTTCATTCAACATAACCCAATTTCTTTTTCAAATATCTCCAATATACAGAAACAACCAATTTACAATTTTATAATAGTATAGGTAATATAAAAAGCCGCGGTAGCCTAGTGGTATGGGTAATGGACTGCTGAGACGAGGTCTCGGGTTCGATCCCAGGTTTTACCATGGCACACACCAATGACTATTATATACGTAAAGCATCGTTTCGAAGTTATGTGCATGTGTATTTATCGCAGGTTTATAAGTGCCCGGTTAATGGCAATAGGCTCGCCACCTATTACATTGGGAGCTAAACATAAACTGGCAAAATGTGGGTGCTAGCACCTCTGCCTACCCCTTCGGGGATATAGGCGTGAGTTTATGTTATAATAATACTAAAGATATTTTTCATAAAAACGATTTCAAATAAGTACCTTTTTTTTTTCGTGCGGGTACCCCTTCGGATACCCACCCGCCAGCCAGCGGGGGCGGTTATTTCGGGCTTGAACCGACTAAAACCGCACGCCGTCTCGGATCTTAATACGCCGAGGTGTAAGGTTGCCCATAGAGCATATCCCTCGCACCCCGACTGACCCTGGGCCATCTCCGGTTTCGAGATGGCCCCCTCGGGTTTGGGAACCACGGTGTCCCCGTCTTGCCACGGTTTGGGGGAGGGGCGGTAGTCGCCCCACTGTCCCGGCCTGCTTCTGCTGGGGTGACAGGCGGCCTTACCTGCCACCCCCAGGCCTGCGCTCATGGAGGACGGAGGTCGTTAAGCGACCTCCGGCGCCTGAGTCGCCTGCGACGCGCGGCGAGCATGTCAAATAAGTACCTACCTATCATGCTGTTTATGATTTGATAATAATAGGATAAAACTTGACATTGAATAACCTGGAAGGCTGCAATCTATATCCAAGTACCTACTTCAGCTAGTTTTACTCCCGACTCAATCTACGTGCACGATAAGTACGATAATGGAGTAATGTGGTTGTCTATTGTTTACCCGAAGATTATATACCATATTAATTGCCATAATAATTATTAGACATAATATTTAAACGCCATAATGATTATTAGACATAATATTTAAATGCCATCATAATTATTAGACAAATATTTAAACGCCATAATAATCGTTCTGAGTGGTTCATAAAAAAATAACCACGAAGGGGATGGCGGGATCTATTCGCTCGCTTCGCTCACTCAAACGACCCCGACATCCCCTTGTAACCTAACCTAGTCGGGGAGCCCTAAAGTTTCTCCTGATATAACAACCGTTACACACCCAATGTCGATGGCAAATGATGTTATACTCGTATAATACGTCATATATATATTATGGCTGTTGACTATTATGGCAAATGATATTAGGGCAAATAAAATTCGGGCAAACGGCGGTATACCGAGTAATGTTAATACACATACATATTCTCGTACTTTACATTTTTCGATCCCCCTTATATGTTGATAAGGTAGGCAACGGGTACTTTTTCATAGGCTGTAGGGTATGTTTACTATCGGATGGAGTGGAGAACATTCCTATCCTCAAGTTTCTTCACTCCTCGACGGCCCTTGTATTCTACTTTACCGGGAACTAAATGTATGGGATCAGTTTACTGCAATATGTTATACCAAGTGTAAAGAAACTGATATCTAAAGCAAGTTCTTTGAATTCTGATTCACTGTCAAAAATAGGAATACGTTTGTGATACACCTTAAATTGTCCGTTACCGTCGCGGATCTTGAACACGTGAACACAAATGCATTAAAATTTTATTTTGCAATTTCTGTTAAAGATTTTTACTATTATGAGACTAACTCATGTTGATTTAATTCGTATATTTAAATTAACTGATAAAGTATTTAAATACAAACGAAGAACTTAGGTGGATGTACGTATAAGAAAATGAATCTTGGTGGCTATTGGCTACCATACTTACGGAACCTCGATGTGGATAAGTTTCTATTGGCGTTCCTTGAGTGTATCCTTCTTCTAAACTCCATGATTCACCTGTGTTTTCATGTTCCAGATACGGGTAATTACCATGTAAGCTAGTAAACGTTTAAAAATTAAACTATTGTTGTTGTCATTTTTTTTAAATATTTGTACAAAAACTCAATTATTCAAAATAAGAACAAAATGAACAGCAACTTGAACTGAAAAAAAAGAAATTAAATGAATAAAAGGAAATATACATACTTATCAACTCTGAACATTTCGTCTGCACCCAAAGTGTTAAATGTGTAGCAGAGCCCTTCTTCTGTCAAAATAGGAGAAAATAAATCTGAACAATTTTCACTGGGTATGTCTTTCCATTTACATCCGAAGAAAACTTCGGTAAGATTTGGTGAAACCTAAATAAAATTGTATAATATAGGTACACGATAAATTACACAAAACACACACACTATATATATTTCACACACTTATGAAAAAAATACTTTTAGGATTGTCTTTACGAACCGATTTTATATTTTCTACTGTATCAAAACCAGATGAAAATTTACGTCCATTAGTTGGTGCTAAATGATCATCACAAATCATAGAGATATCTTCATATAGGAACTGCCTAAAATAACAAAAAATTGCATTATGCGTTTTGTCATTTAATATAATATTTCAAAAATCATTTAGGAACTCCAAATGGTTCTTACTCAGCTTCCGTAAGATTTTCTTTGTCACCCTTGTACAAGTGATAATACTCAGTAAAGTTAAACTTTCTTTGCATCGCCTTAGTTTCGAAGCACACGGTAACTGCTGGATAAGGAATTTGCCATACTGGAGTTGGATTCTCAGCAAAACTAACAATTACTGGACTTTCATTCCATTTTATCCACACTTTTCTTATCAAACCGGCGCAAAGGACCACGCAACAGGTAAACATGAACAGCCAAAATATCCTACAAATAGTAATCTTTTAAACTAACTGGAACAATGAAATATCAAATATTGCAACTTAACTTACTTTTCGATCCAGGTTCTGTCCCTCTCTCCGATGTACTTGAGGCCATGAAGATTGGAATTAGCTGTAAAATCTATCAAGTAATCTTTAACGATGCTTCGTTTTCCCCTCTTTTTTTTTAGGATTTCATTTATGATATTATTTTCTTTTTCCACATCGTCCGTTGTCACGCGGCTTTCCGATCTATGAAAACAATTTTGTTAGTACTTTATCCATAAAACTATTAGATGATTCTATGGAGCTTTACCTCGAGTGTCGCCACATGATGTCCAGGAATGACTACACTGAATAACACCAAAAGAATTACTTATTAGTTTGGTTTGGGCTTGGTATTATTATGAAAAGGCGGTACTATCGTTAGTGTTGTCCCATGGGGCATATGTTTGCCAATTACGAAATTAAATTTGTAGACTGTTGGCTAATCTGTTAATTTTTATTGTTAAAATATTCATTTTAAGTTATACACGAATACTACCGCAATTACACAATTTTATAAATAGCTATCTAGGCTTGGCAATTGAACATTAAGCACCAATTTGGATTAGGTCGTAAATTTAAAAGAATATTATAGTTTAAGGCCAGTCAGACGATGTTTACATGCCTGTAATTCCCTGGCTATATATAGTTAAATATGTATTATAGGTATATGGTGTATGCTGGTGTATTGACAAAGAAAAAACAGACAACAAAAACAAACATTTGGCATGAATTTGGATAAAACCAAAGTCTTGATCAATGGCCACATTGATCCAGGACCGGTCGTCGTGGATGGCCACCTTCTTGAAATTGTTTCTGAGTACACTTACCTCGGGCAGATTGTGCAGTTGGGTAAAAACAATTTTGAGAAGGAGGCCAAGAGAAGGATTCAGCTAGGCTGGGCAGCGTTTGGGAAACTACGTCGGGTCTTCTCGTCATCCATACCGCAGTGTTTGAAAACGAAAGTTTTAAATCAGTGCGTCCTACCCGTAATGACCTACGGAGCTGAGACGTGGACACTCACGATAGGGCTGGTCCACCAGTTCAAAGTCGCTCAGCGAGCTATGGAAAGAGCTATGCTCGGAGTTTCTCTGAAGGATAGGATTCGTAACGAATACATCCGACAGAGAACCAAGGTTATCGACATAGCTCAAAGAATAAGCAAGCTGAAGTGGCAGTGGGCCGGCCATATCTCGCGAAGAACCGACAACCGCTGTGGTAAACGTGTTCTTGAGTGGAGACCGCGACTCGGCAAACGTAGTGTAGGACGCCCTCCGGCCAGGTGGAATGACGATCTGCGAAAGACTGCGGGCAGATGCTGGATGCGGCAAGCTGAAGACAGGGCGCTATGGCGCTCATTAGGGGAGATCTATGTCCAGCAGTGGACTAGAATAGGTTGATGATGAAAAACAAACAGATAGACAGACAGACTGATAGACAGACGGACGAGCAAACCGACAGACGAACAACAAAGTGACCATATAAGGGTACCGTTTTCTTTTTAAGGTACGGATCCCTAAAAACAGAGGGTCGTGGACAACTTCAATTTATGGGCAACTGGGTTGCAAAATCCAGTAGATTGCTATCCAACTAGTTGTGAAGTGTCCTAAGGACTCGATTGTACCAACCAAGTCACCGTTTTGGCAGCTGCCGAATTTATGAGGAAAACAGATGCGAATGTCTCGGACAAGGTAGCTAACCTCAAACAAATCACAGGTTCGTCTCAATGCTCCTGATCCTCGCCAAAGCGCTCTAGAGTCCAATTCCATCCAATCCATACCAATCTGGTACCGGACAGAGTGGTTGATTTTCCTTTGAGAATTTGTTCAAAGACGGAGGATTCGGTCTGATACACAATGGCGGGTTTACCGGCAGGCAGAGTACTTGAAGCCTATGGCGGCAAATTATAGAGGCGATAAATTTGGATCCAACATTTTTGTGCAAGCGGTCGCTTACTATATACTGCCACTTTTGCGTCATACGATCTGAAGTCTGAGATGAGACACTTTATTTGTTTTGTTATTCGGTTCGACTCCGACATAACCGCTTCGTCGTGCCTTTGGTTGGATAGCACGTGGGATTGCTAAGCGGGAAAAAGTGTGTACCATATTATTTGTATACAGTAAGCACTACTTTCATGCACTCTTCTTTTCCCAGGAGATTATCTTTTTAAACAGAAAACTGTTTCAGTAGTTTATTTCTATTATTTTCATGCTATTCCTAGTTAAGTAATTAAAAAATTTAAAATACATTGTCATCGTAGGTGCAGTATGAAAACAGGCATGTCATTATTATCCCCAAGGACAACACATGCAAAACATAATTATTGTCACATTATTATTTTCCTACGTGGAAAGTAAGGATGGTGGTTATTCAGTAGGTACCTAATCAACTATACATGGTGTGAGTATGAAATACTAAGTTAAGTTTTATTTCTCTTTCACAAAGGTAAGGTACAATTTGCAGGTCATTTTAGGGTTCCGTAGCCAAATGGCTAAAAACCGAACCCTTTTAGATTCATCATGTCTATCTGTCTGTCCGTCCGTATGTCACAGCCACTTTTTCCGAAACTATAAGAACAATGCTGTTCAAACTTGGTAAGTAGATGTATTCTGTGAACCGCATTAAGATTTTCACACAAAAATAGAAAAAAAAACAATAAATGTTGGGGTTTTTTCTTAACTGAATACCTAGTTTGCGCGAAAGACACTTCCAAAGTGGCAAAATGTGTCCCCTACTCCTGTAAATTCTACAATAAGAGAATGATAAAACTAAAAAAAATATATGATGTACATTACCATGTGAACTTCCACCGAAAATTGGTTTGAACGAGATCTAGTGAGTAGTTTCTTTTTAATACATCATAAATCGTGAAACCGAAATTTACCTTTCAGTCAATCAACTCACATATAAAAAATTTACTTGCTGCTACGGAACCCTTCACGGGCGAGTCTGACTCGCACTTGGCCGGTTTTATTACTCTCGTGCCTTTGTGAGAGGCTGGTGTCTGTAGAAATAGTACCGAATACAATAATTTAAATCGTTAATGTGTTTATAATGCTCCCTTTATGGACAAACACAGGACAGACTCGATGATAATTTTTTGGCTCTTCTATTCACGCATAGATTTACATGCCACACTATTTCGATAAAGTTTGACCTAGAGGATTACTGATTAACCTGTTCATTCTATTTTATATGATTCTCAAATCTTTTACCTTATTACTAAGAGAATTTTCCAAGTAAAAGAAAATAATTGCTCAGCAGACTTCTATGACATATTATATGATATCATATTATGTCGTGGGTGTGTAATACACCTCTGCCTACCCCTTCTGGGATACAGGCGTGAAGTTATGTTATGTTTTGTTTTGTTATGTCTTTTTCAAACATTCCATATGATTTTGTTTTTGCACAAACAGCAGATATTATAGTTGCAACCTTCGCTGACAAGACGTCAGTTAAACGCACACGACACGACAATAGCCAATAATCTGCGCCTTTCGTATCGTTCGTGCTGTCCCATTCGTACTGGCCAAAGCATGGGGCTCTTATTTACAGATTGCTCGTTTGCAGGTGATAAATAAGCTATAAATGAGATATAAAACTTCAAACTCATTCTGTATCTCCATTATACAGAGTCCTCTGTGGTTCCAAGAATTCGGCCTAATTAAGTGACCGTCATCTCGACTCGCAAACGAATTTCGAATTCGTAAACCGAGTAATATAGTTTGAAGAATTATAAAATTTCAGCTCAAACTTACACAACTTGCAATGAGATGAGCAACAAATTGATTTTGACAAGGATTAGCTTCGATTAAGTGTTCACGTCCTAAATTGAAATTGTGGCCTCTTATAGTTTTACCTAACTGCACTTTCGTATGTATATAATATTTGTTTGTAACGCATTAATAACATTAATCGACCTACCTAATGGGATTCTTGTTGGGAATATATTTCCATTTAAAGCGATTACTAATTAGTATTTAGCTCAGTGATCCCCAAACTTTTTTGTCTCGTAGACCACTGCCCTGTTTTCCGGTAGACTTATTAGTTAATATTTCACTTAACCTTGCCACCTGCTTACATGAGGTCCATTATAATGTACCCCCGTTTACATCTTACCCACCTCTAATTCATTTTTTCTCTCACTTAGACTCCTTTCAGGTTACCTTCGATTTTTGGGGATCGATATATACCACTTTGGGTATCATTGATTGAAATTTTAATAAACATAAGAATTATTATTTATGTATAGATATGACAGATAGAGAGATCTTATACTTTTGGTACCTGCTACTACCATCTTAGTCGAATCTTTCATTCCCACCGGCGCGGCGGCATAGTAAAGGCTATGCCGTTGTCTGTTAGACAAAGTCAGAGTTAAGAGTTAAGTAACTACTTACTATATTTTATTTTAGAATAGGTAATAGGTACCTACCGCCACGCCGCCGATTGAAATTTTAACAGGCACATTCATTATAATCCCTTGAGGGCGCAGTGGGCGTCACGAATTAAAATTACACATTCATTTTGTTTTATTAATTTTCTGTTTCAAGTAGGTATCTAGGGTATGATAACAATTTACTATAATGTTTTGGTATATTTTAATTGACTGACGTAATTATATTTTGAAATTGTAAGTAAATAGGTATATAGCATGTCAGGTTGTAGTTTTTCATACTACTGCTATACCTTTTTTTTTTTTTTTTTATCGTGCGGAAATCCCTTCGGATACCCCCCCGCCGGCCAGCGGGGGCGTTTATGTCGGGCTTGCACCGACTAAAACCGCACGCCGTCTCGGGTCTTCAGACGCCGGGGTGTAAGGTTACCCATAGAGCATATCCCTCGCACTCCGGCTGACCCTGGGCCATCTCACCACTAACAGCATCGCTCATCCTGTCTCCTCTGAAAGCAGAGGAGTACGGAGAGCGATGTGTTCCCGCCACGTTGGGTATTGGCCGACGATCAATGCCAATCCTATGAAGGGGTGAAGGGGAAGCCATTGACCGCCGCCCAGGGTGTACCGGCCGCTCCGACTCCGTTCCCCCCGGACTGCAGCGGGATCGGAATCGGAGCGACACTCGAGAAGGTTACCCAACACACACCCCACTACTGCTATACCTATTGTTAAACGTCCAAACAATTACAAAAACAAATCTATATACTTCGATATATTATAAACCGACTTCAAAAAGGAGGAGGTACTCAATTCGTTTGATATTTTTTTTAATGTATTACACCGATTACCTACGTTGATATTTATGATTCGATTTACGTGATTCTTCTTTAGTTTAATGCGGAATAGTTGCCATTTGGTTCCATAAAAATTTAAGATAGTTTGGCCCAGTAGTTTTCATTTCAAGAAGAAGAAGAAGCATGTCTCCCCGCGCAACCGATGATGTTCTAAGCGTAGGAATTAGACGTCTCGAATGACATTATTTTTTACGTTGTGTTTCGGGCTTAGCATCGATTTCAACGGAAACGTGTTTTGAATTAAATCTGTAATTCAGTTATTTTTCTTTTTCAGTACACGTTTTTAGTGTATTGTGTGTAGTTTAAGAAGTCGTTTTTATTTTGTTTCATCATAAGTTAAACTGTGTTCAACAGATCTGAATCCAGTCATTAGTCATTAGCATAATATGGGGTCAAAAACTATATCGGCTACGTGGTCGTTTGGGCATTCCTTGTCAATTTGGTTTGAGTAATATTAAGCATCATTACGAGTTTAGTGTCTCTTGGTACATAGTATTATTACTGTGTTGCATAGTGCCGTAAGGGTTGATTGTGGAACCATAGTAACCGTAGGAATTTATGTTTTAAGAAGAAAATGATCGATACACGTCCCATTATCTTCACGACTTCGCGAGGAAGCTAAGTAAGGAGGTAGTCTGTCTATTTGGCTCTATTCCCCGTTTATCTGTTTCCGATTTGCTAACAGGGAATTGATTTTATTAAATTTTACATAAAAAGTAAGTTTATCCGCATTCTAGAACCCATATGACAAGCTCTGCTTAGTTTGGGTCTAGATGGCGCTGTGTAATATGTCCTAGAATATTTATTTATTTATTATTAATTTCCTTATCTATTTTCTGAACATGATATAAGATATTATTTTTCGTTTTTTTATTCTTTTTGTATAAATACGAAAATGAATTATAACTTAATTAATATAAAAAAGCGGCCAATTGCGAGTCGGACTCGCCCATTAAGGGTTCCGTAGCAGCAGGTAACATAATAATGTTTTTTTTAAATTTTCATATTTGAGTTGATTGAATGACAGGTAAATTGCAGTTTACGATTTATGACGTATTAAAAAAAAACTACTTACTAAATCTCGTTCAAACCAATTATCGTTGGAAGTTTACATGGTAATGTACATCATATATTTTTTTTAGTTTTATCATTCTCTTATTTTAGAAGTTACAGGGGGGGACACACACACACACATTTTACCACTTTGGAAGTGTCTCTCGCGCAAACTATTCAGTTTGAAAAAAAAATGATATTAGAAACCTCATTATCATTTTTGAAGACCTATCCATAGGGACCACCACACGTATGGGTTTGATGAAAAAAAAAAAATTTTTGAGTTTCAGTTCTAAGTATTGAATTATTTAAATTTATTGTTCTTTTTTTCTATTTTTGTATGAAAATCTTAATGCGGTTCACAGAATACACCTACTTACCTAGTTTCAACAGCATAGATCTTATAGTTTGGGAAAAAAGTGGCTGTGACATACGGACGGACAGACAGACAGACATGACGAATCTATAAGGGTTCCGTTTTTTGCCATTTGGCAACGGAACCCTAAAAAGATGTACCAAGGCAAGCTTAACTCAATATGAGTTCTCTCCCAGCAAACCCTTGAGTAATAGAGGAAGAATAGTTTAAGGAAGAGTGTCAAGTGTAGGTACATTACAAGATGCTTCGGGGACCACCTGCATCGGATCAGGAAGGAGCCAACGCCTGAGTGTCATCACTGCGACGCGAGCGAGGACTCAGGGCTGCACACGCTGGCGGACTGCCCGGCGTGGGAGGCGCCGAGGCGTGACCTCGTGGCAGCCATCGGGGTGGGAGTCCTCTCGCTCGGCAGCATGATTGCGGCAATGGTGCGGAGCGCGAGCGCGTGGGCCGCCGCCGCCTCCTTCTGCGAGCATGTAATGCTCGCGAAGGAGGTGGCGGAGCGCGCCCGGGAGAGACTTAGAACTCTCCCGGTCCGCCGAGCCCGCAACTTGCTCGCCGCGCGTCGCAGGCAACTCAGGCGCCGGAGGTCGCTTAACGACCTCCGTCCTCCATGAGCGCAGGCCTGGGGGTGGCGGGTGAGGCCACCTGTCACCCCAGCAGAAGCAGGCCGGGACGGTGGGGCGACTAGCGCCCCTCCCCCAAACCGGGGCAAGACGGGGACACCGTGGTTCCCAAACCCGAGGGGGCCATCTCGAAACCGGAGATGGCCCAGGGTCAGTCGGGGTGCGAGGGATATGCTCTATGGGCAACCTTACACCCCGGCGTCTGTAGACCCGAGACGGCGTGCGGTTTTAGTCGGTTCAAGCCCGACATAACCGCTGTCTAGAATACAAGATATTCATACTGCGGCTGGGTCTCGAGGTGGCTCTGCATAAAACCGAGGCCCTGTTCTTTCATGGGCCTCGGAGCAAGCCACCTGAAGGATCCAGTCTCATCGTGGGAGCTAACCGCATCGGCATCAAGCCCCAAATTAAATATTTGGGGCTCGTGCTCGACGGCCGATGGGACTTCGGAGAGCACATTCGAAGTCTGGCCCCCAAATTGAAGGGCACAGCTCTCGCTCTGGCGCGACTGTTGCCCAACATGAGGGGGCCCGATGACTCCGGCAAGAGACTCTACGCAGAGATCGTGCGGTCCATGGCCCTGTATGGGTGCCCAATATGGGCGGAGGCCCTGAAGGCCAGAAGTGTACGGATGCTGCGCGCTTCGCAGCGGGTGATGGCCAACAGGGTCATCCGCGGGTACCGCACGATCTCCTTCGAGGCGGTGAGTCTCGTTGCCGGAACTCCGCCATGGGACCTAGAGGCGAGAGCCTTTTCGCCACTGGTACAGTTCGCCACCTCCTTCTGCGAGCATGTAATGCTCGCGAAGGAGATGGCGGAGCGCGACCGGGATAGATTTAGAACTCTCCCGGCCCGCCGAGCCCGCAACATGCTCGCCGCGCGTCGTAGGCGACTCAGGCGCCGGAGGTCGCTTCGCTTAACGACCTCCGTCCTCCATGGGCGCTGGCCTGGGGGTGGCAGGTGAGGCCACCTGTCACCCCAGCAGAAGCAGGCCGGGACGGTGGGGCGACTAGCACCCCTCCTCCAAACCGGGGCAATACGGGGACACCGTGGTTCCCAAACCCGAGTCAGGGTCAGCCGGGGTGCGAGGGGTATTTTTTATGGGCAACCTTACACCGGTCTGTAGACCCAAGACGGCGTGCGGTTTTAGTCGGTTCGAGCCCAACATATCCATATACAAGATATCCAAAATATTCCCGCAGATATGATGGAGAATTAGGATTATGAAGTAAAGAGTAGAGAAGAGATAGGATGTGAGTGTTACGGCGCTGCAATTGATTGTATACAATTGAGGGGTGTTCTGAGCCTACTAATACTTTTGGGGCCCAAGCCAACCTCACCTGCTAAACAAAGTACGGAATTTGGCGCAGGCTTTCCTCTCCTACCGACTAAAATCAATATGTGGACCCCTTGTTTCAAAGTGAAAACTTTGGACGCTACTGGGAAATCGCTATGAGGATGATGATGATATTATACAATTGATTGCTGACGTGATTCTCTAAACGATAGGGAAAAACAATAGATAAACATCTACCATATCAATCAATAAATCTGGCCCAGCATGAAGGTAAACAGTTAACATATATCTATAGATTTGATCGGAAAAAGAGAACGTCTAGGACGGGACTTAAACCCGCGACTAGTTCGTGGGAATGCTCTGACCAACTGAGCTACATAGACACGTCCCAGATATTCGAAATTCTCCGATATGTTATATACGTCTCGGAGCGACGCTGGAGCCATCTACCGTAATTCTGCCAAACTACTGAAACAATGAACGATGTGACAATCATTTTTAAACATTGTTTTTTGATTACTCCGCCTAATTAATTCAATGAACTTTTTGAAGCAATTAGTATGTTAACTTTTCTTATAGATTTACATCGGAAAAAGATCCATGTCTGTCTTCTATATATACGTGCATATACCAATAAATGAAATTGCAGTGTCTGTTTGTAACGTTGAAATAACTCTTTTTCAATGAGTGCATATGAACACACACAGTATGTACACGATATACACAACAACAAAAAACATTAAACAATTTTTTTTTTTTTTTCAAACTTTTGTTTCTATCTGTCTTTCTATCTTTCGGCCTGTTTGAATTAGGTAATCTCTGGAACGGTTAGGCTGATTTTGATGGGACTTACACTGGTAAATAGCTAATATAACAAGGCGTAACGTTGGCTATAATTTTAGAAAAAAAAATAGTATATACAAAAAAAATACAGCTCAGATCTAAGTCCACGCGGGTGATGTCGCGGGAACAGCTAGTAATAACTAAGTATACACAAAGTACACAAACACATGTCTGATATTTCCAAATCTGATAAATATAACTGTCGACGGCGCGCGGCGATGCTTTGGTCTTCCTCGCTATTTGTTCGAAACTAATTTCGGACTCCCTTGAGGTATTCGATATTTGATTAATTTTAAACGTAGCAATATCTGTAAACCATTGTTTGGATAGTACTTACGTTCGCGTTGTCAATATTCTTGCGCGTATTCAATAGTCTTGCATTAAGTATTAAGTTCTAGGCCAAGAGTTCCTCGCGAATCTTGTCTGATAAAAAAGCAGCCAAGTGCGAGTCGGACTCGCCCATTAGGAGTTCCGTAGCAGCAAGTAACACGATAATGTTTTATGTTTAATTTTTATATTTGAGTTGATTGAATGAAAGATAAATTGCGGTTTACGATTTATGACGTATTAAAAAAAAACAACTTTTCGTTGGCAGTTTACATGGTAATGTACATCATATATTTTTTTTTAGCTTTTTCATTCTCTTATTTTAGAAGGTACAGGGGGGGGGGGGACAAACATTTTACCACTTTGGAAGTGTCTCTCGCGCAAACTATACAGTTTAGAAAAAAATGATATTAGAAACCTCAATTTCATTTTTGAAGACGTATGGGTTGGAAGAAATAAAAATTTTTGAGTTTCAGTTTTAAGTATGGGGGACCCCCAAAATTAATTGTTTTTTTTCTATTTTTGTATGAAAATCTTAATGCGGTTCACAGAATACATGTACTTACCAAGTTTCAACAGTATAGTTCTTATAGTTACGGAAAAAAGTGGCTGTGACATACGGACGGACAAACAGACAGACATGACGAATCTATAAGGGTTCCGTTTTTTGCCATTTGGCAACGGAACCCTAAAAACCTCGCCAATAGGCTGGTTTATTTCACGCAATTCTTAAAACACCATTGATGTCTATATTACTAAAGCAATGCTTAAAACAGTTTTAGTAATTAATCCTTGTTCATTCTTACACAATAGGTAGGCAGGTGGGTATTTGAAATGTAACCAGTCTGATTATCTTAATATCCTCAGTTTTTGCATTGTACCTAAGCTAAATGTGGATATTTGGCTTCGTAAAGTTATTACTTACTAAGTAACCAGTCAGGATGTCTTAATTTCATTGGTTTTACATGCTTTTAATTAACTTGCTCTCTATGTATGTATGTATTTAAGTTCAGGTTAAACCTTGCAAGTGAATTTTGAAGTAGTTACACTCAACTGATTGAGATGAAATTTTGTATGTTAAGTTTGGATGACAATGCATTAATATGGTACCATGGAGCTGGTCTAATGATGGCGTAGAAGTTCCCATAGCCACCTTCCGTCATAGGAACTTCTAAATTAAACAAGATAAACCTATCGAGTTTGGGCTCATTTGTTTTGCTTTGACAAACTCTCTGATGTGACATGCTATTCAGTGTCTGATGATGGAGTAGGACGGTAGCCATAGGAACTCCAAGCTGAACAAGATAAACGTATCGAGTTTGGGCTCGTTTGTTTAGTCTTGACAAACTCCCTGATATGTCATGGTATTTAGTCATGGTTTGATGATGGAGTAGGAAGGTGGAAATAGGAACTTCAAAATAAAACCAAATAAACCTAGAGTTTTAGGCTCATTTGTTTTGTCTTGACAAACTCTCTGTTGTTACATGGTATTCAGGGTCTGATGATGGAGTAGAAAGGCGGCCATAGGAAATTCTAAACTAACCAAGATAAACCAAGCTATATATGCTTATTTGTTTTCTCTTGGTAAACACTGGTGCTACATGATATCAAAGGGCTGAAGATGGAGACGATAGGTGGTCTGGAACTAAACAAGATAGACTTGTTGTATGAAGCTCCTTTGGCTGGTCTTGGGAAGCACTCTGGTGCCATATGACATTACTAAAATTTGAAAAGTTGAAAATAAAATAATTTTATTTGAGAAATCAGTTGTACTAAAACGAAAATAATAATTTTATGCAAGAAAAAAAAAAGGGCTGTGCTGATTTCAAAAGCTTATAGCGCAATTAGAACACGGAGAAAAAACCTGCGTGATACAAGCTTTTGAAATCAGCACAGCCCCTTTTCTTTTTTTTTCGTGCGGAACCCCCCTCGTGCTTTACCTCACCGGAGCTAACGGTGAGGTGGGCCTGTCGGAGTCGAACTTTCGTCACATCGGCCTATGTATCCAGGGAATCTGGTGTGCCCTAGTAAAGATAGCCCAGAGACCCCGACCGGCCCCGGCTGCCACTACTGGCAACGCCAGCGTGATGTTAGGTATCTAAATCCCCCCTCCCCTATAGAGAAGCGTAGCCCCAACCGTCACCCCCAGGCCCACGCTCATGGAGGACGGAGATCGCTCTGCAATCTACGCCGCCCGTTGCGCCTTCTACGGCACGGGAGAGTGCTAGCGTTTGTGAGTGGTAGAGTCAAGCAACAGTCATTTTGGCCGTTGCATGAATGAGCCGACTCGACCGGGGAAGCACCACCTTCTCACAGAATATCGACGCCAAGTAACAGTATTTGAACTGTTGCGTTCCGTTTGGTGAGTGAGAGTGCCGGAGCCCAAACTCCTTTCCCATCCCCTCCCAAACTCCATTCCCATCCCCTTTCCTTTACAGGGTCGGCAGCGCGAGTGTGACGCTACTGGTGTTGCACACGTCCATAGGCCGCGGTAACCGCTTCCCATCAGGCGGGCCGTGTGCTTGTCTGCCACCTTAGTGGTATAAAAAAAAGCCCCTCCCCCCCCGTACCTTTTCTACTGCCTCCTTTGCGCGCATCACTGACTCGTAGAAGAAGGCGGCAGCGTTCCACACATCACTCTCGCTGCCAACCATGGCCAGCACCAGGGTCTGCAGCGTGAGGCTACCCGCTTCGACAGCTGCTTCAAGGACACGACGCCCCTCCATCCCCTCTGAGCACTCTGCCAGTGTGTGGAGCGGCATGGCCACGGAGCCGCCCCGGCAATGGTGGCACTCGGGCGTCGGCTCCCGGCCTATACGATGCAGTAACTCACCGAAACAGCCGTGTCCGGTGAGCACCTGCGTCAGCCGGTAGGAGAGGCTACCGTGGCGCCTCTCCAGCCAATCCTTCATAAACGGTCTTACCGCCACAATTGTGGCGGGCCCTGCGCTTGGTTGCCCAAGTCATTCTTTCCAAATTCTCTTCAAATTAGGCAGCAGTTGCGTGAGCGCAACCGCCACCCTCTTAAGCTTAGGAGCCGCCCATCAAGTACGAGCCCCAAATGTCTCATCGAAGGCTCGATGGCGATGCGTCTACCTCCTACGACAAGACTGGATCCCTCTGGTGGCCGATTCTAACTCCGGGGCCCATAGAAAAAAAGAATCTCGGATTATTATTTTCGTTTTAGTACAACTGATTTATTAAATAAAAGCTTGTTTTTAAAAAGTTTTTATTATTTTTAATTAGACAAAGACATTATAATATTATGCTAAAAAATAAAATTTAAAAAAATTGAAGTGTCTGTTTGTAATATTAAAATAAAAGATTTTAACGATTGCATGTGAATGTATACACTAAATTATTGTCTGTTATTTAAAATTTTCTAGAACTATCTTTATATATATATATTTCTTGTGTGCGTGTGTATGTCACTGAACTCCTCCTAGACGGCTGGACCGATTTTGATGAAATTTTTTGTGTGAGTTCAAGGGGATTCGAGGATGGTTTAGATTCACAATTTGGTCCACAAAAAATTAGGGTTCCGCGCAAAAGAACTAAAACCATAAAAATCGAAATTCACGCGGACGAAGTCGCAGGCACAGCTAGTCTATATATATATTTCTAGAAAAATCTCTAGAACAACTAGGCCGATTTTGATAGGTCTTTCACTGGTAGATAGTAATATTATAAGGCGTAACATAGATTACTCTTATTTTAGAAAGAAAAATGTGGGTCCGCGCCGAAGAATGAAAACCTTAAAAAACGATATCCATGCGGACGAAGTCGCAGGCACAGCTAGTTTATAAGTATAATTGAATTGACTGTTGAATTAATTATGAAAACATTTTACAACTGTAAAATAATAATATACATATATTAAATAATATGTAAGAAACCGGAGATGGCCCTGGGTCAGCCGGGGTGCGAGGGAAATGCCTTATGGGGCCACCTTACACCCCGGAATCTGAAAACCCGAGACGGCGGTTTTAGTCGGTTCAAGTCCGATATAACCGCTCCCGCTGGCTGGGGGTATTCGAAGGGATTTCCGCACGGAAAAAAGGGTGCCTTCTATCTAGATTGAGATAGATAGGTACATAATCTCAGTGGAAATTAAAATATCTAAATAACTACCTTGCATACATAGGTACAATAAAATTGCTATTACTTGTAAGTATGTAGACTTTACAGAAAAAATTGTAGGTAAGTACTTAACAAAATTTTGTTAACAAAATAAATGATAATGAGAAGTAATTCTCATGAAATTCATGAAATAATGAATAAGAAACAGATAAGTGGAACAAGTTGGGTTGATATCAAAAAATTTGAAAATTGCGCAGTTCATATTTTTAGATCTCTTTGGTGGTAAGCGTGGGGCGACTAATAATAATCGACTAATAATAGATTATTTTAATGTCAAAATCGTTCAAAGTTTGGTTGATCAGTTCTTTTATTGGTTTTTTGATTGGTCGTACGTGCGCGAGTATGTTTATGGTTTTTAGGAACTTACTATACCCATCTACATAAACATTTAGGTAGGTATAATAAATTTATGAAACGTAAGCAACAAATTGAAATAAGTAGGTAGTAAATAATTTTTAATATATTATTGTCAACATCATTACAAAATGGGTCTTTGGGCAAAATTCCTTATAGTACGACTTTATAATAAAAATTATACGGGGTATGTTCTTATTTATAGTACCTAACATATTATCATAACATCATTATCATCATCATCATCATCTAATATATTTAATGAATGACACTCGCAAGTTAGAAAATTCAAAGAAAGGGATCTTGAAATCTTAAAAGTTAACCCTGAAATACTTCAGTGACGGTTGAAAGGTGACCATTATTGTCACTTGATGATGTGAGAGCATTTTATCTCGTCAGTGGAGTTACAACGATTGCGGGAAAGATCGCTGAGCGTTGCGCGGCATATATATACGATACGAGTTGCGTCAATTCGCTCGTCCCCGACCGGTGACTTGATTGTTTGTTGTATGAGGGAGCGAGTGCGAGGCACTGACAGGCGGCGCGCCGGCCCGCACTCACTACCAATACGAAAATCATACCGTAGTCTATAGGACATTAGGACCAGACCAACCAGTGTTTGTAAGATCGTTGCGGTAGACGGCCTCTTGCGGTGCGCGCACGTTTACCTGTCTTATAAATATATTTTACAGCCTTTTCTTTGGCCGTGGCGCGAAAATCACAATGTCCGCTACAGATGAGCTCAGTGGTATTCTTTCGAGGAGACAGGAGATAAATGAAAAACTGGAAGAGGGTGTAGAGGTTAAGCCGAAATATAAATACATAAACGTTAATACAGAATTTCACGAGTTCACCAGGAAGGAAATAAAACAATACGAGGAGACCTTCAACAAGTAAGTTTCTTTTTAATTTTATTTAACTTGATCCAATCGGATCGGTAGAAATATATCTTTGCAGAAAGTTGCATCTCTACCGGCGTCATATTATTACTTACTTGATAATTATATTATGTGTAAAGGAATAAATAGCATGCAAATGTCAATTAAGTAGGCAAAGTGGAGTTTCAATGTTTCAACTTTTTACCGAATGAAATAAAGGCCAAAAGTGAAGCATCGTAAGGATAGGTCCTTATTTCCCCCGAGCTTCACCCTACCGGTGCCAGTCCGCAGCAAAAGGATAGGTCCTTCAGTAATTAAATTCCCTTCATCGGAATAGTGTTGATACAACAAAAGAAACGATTTATTTGAGTTTTGATATACATATATTTATTTCTAAAAGTAGGTAGATACTTACTCATAGTAATACTCTTATAAAATATATCCACTCAATAATGATACTGTAAATTCGCAGTTATGATTTGTATATAGGAATATATATTATTTAAGATAGCAGATTTAGCAAACAAGAGGGCAATGAGGCCATTACCACTAACGTCTTTATATCAGATGATTTAGATTTTCTTGTTGTTTTTATAATTTTTACGAGTAGAATAAATTACTTGTTTGTTGTTTGTATTGCTTATATAAATTCAAGGTTATTTATTTATGTGTAGGTACATCTAAACGTACACGTAAGTAAGCAACTTAGCAACAGAAATTAATTATTGGAACTTATTCCTGCAAATTGCCTTTCTTTATTGGTTATTAAAGGGCCATAACCAATTCCTGACTGGTGGAAGATAATAGACGATCCATCATCACTTCGCATTCCATCTGTACTAATGAGGACCCGTGTGGGGCAACGGGGAACGCTGTGGATCTAGCCAAGTATTGGGCTGATAATGCCAAGGAAATATTTAGCCATTGACTCGATGAAGTAGAAGAATAAATGAATAAATGTTCTAGGACATTCTACACAGCGCTATCTAAACACATAGTAAGCATAGTTAACTAGGTTGTGTTTTGGGTTTTAGAATGCGGATAAACATATTTATATACCTACTTGTTTTTGTAAATACATATCTAGGTGCATTCTTGTAGATGGAATCACTCAGACCAATGTAAATATACGTATTCATGCATACAAATTTTTACACTGAGTGGGACCTCTGACTTCTCAGTCGAACGCTCTACCGCTATGCCACAGAGGTCCTCATCCTCATCACTTTGCAATAAAATAGTGTACCTAATTAGTTTATTAGTGATACAACGTCAAAGAACACAAATATTCGTTTAAAGCTGGCTTATGATAATTTGTTAATTAACTGTTGTTAAGTATCTAGGTATTTACCATTTACCGCAACATTTGATAACAACAAGAAAAAAAGTGAAAGTGAAACAATTATATAAATTTAGTTCAAAATTAAACGTAAGATTAGTTAAAAGAGCAATTTATTAGGTGAAACGACAACGCATCGTCGTGGGAGACAAATATGAATAGGAGTCACGTCATATTTACGACAATTATAGTTTACATTATCGCGCACTTTCATTTAATCAGCTAGTAATGAAATAATACTTCACATTACATATTCACACGGGATTCTTAAGTGAGATTAATACAATCAGACATATTCCTGTTCTTAGTGCAAGTAAAAATAGTTTTGACTTCATGCTGAAATTACTATTTAAAATTGTACTAAATAGTAGAAGTAATGGAAGGGTTAAATGATACATTCTTCAAATTGTACCAAAAATATTCTCCTAATTTAACTTCTACGTACCTTTTTTTTTTGTGTCGTGCGGAAATCCCTTCGGATACCCCCCCGCCGGCCAGCGGGGGCGGTTATGTCGGGCTTGAAGCGACTAAAACCGCACGCCGTCTCGGGTCTTCAGATGCCGGGGTGTAAGGTTGCCCATAGAGCATATCCCTCGCACCCCGACTGACCCTGGGCCATCTCCGGTTTCGAGATGGCCCCCTTTTTTTTTTTTTTTTTTATCGTGCGGAAATCCCTTCGGATACCCCCCCCCGCGTGCCAGCGGGGGCGGTTATGTCGGGCTTGAACCGACTAAAACCGCACGCCGTCTCGGGTCTACAGATGCCGGGGTGTAAGGTTGCCCATAGAGCATATCCCTCGCACCCCGACTGACCCTGGGCCATCTCCGGTTTCGAGATGGCCCCCTCGGGAACGAGATGGCCCCCTGGGGTTTGGAAACCACGGTGTCCCCGTCTTGCCCCGGTTTGGGGGAGGGAACCTCAACGTACCTATCCATATTTATTTCAACAATATAAATACAAATAAATACTCGTAAAGGAAACGGAAGTCAACTTATGGCGTGTAGATTAAATTCGAACGATAGGAACAGCCCGCATATACACTGTGACATTTACTAATCATAAAATATGATGTGCTTATTATTAATATAAACATTGCAAACAATCAACTAACTGTCTACACATGTTTGTCACTAACAATTACTTGTCATTGATATTGTTAAAACAAAATACTCAGATTTAAATGAAAACAATATGTATCCGATTGTTTTAAATTCCTATTATAGATTTCATTTGTACAGAGTAGAGTATGATGACGGATAGGAATAAACTGTTTCAATTGGCAATATAAATCCTTTAGTCGCAAAAGAATATTCCCAAAATCTTTTATACCTGACCAGAAGCTTAGTCGATGTAGCATTATAAAGAAATTAGTAGTTCTTGAAAACTATTCAAAAACTACTCTATTATATGTTTTCTGATCGATTCTACTTCTGTACTGAATGAAACAGATGGAAACTGATGCAGAAGAATAGTAGATTTCAATATTAAACGACCAGAGATGGTAAGTAGGTAAGTTTAGCCTAATTCATATTTTTTTCTAAGAAACGAATGTCGCATACAGCTGCGTAAAACGATTATAAGTTAAATTAGTCACCTTTCGTAGCAAAAGTGAAGGTAGGTAACTAAGCGACAACAATGACTCAATATAGTTATGTTAGTAGGCACCACGTGCATGACCTACCGAAGACAGCAAGTGACAATCATGTTACTTACTGGGGTGCATGGCCTCTAATCGCAGTATAACTAAGTACTGCAAGGAAAATATTTACTTTGTTCTTTATAGACGGTTCGGTTAACGTAACAACCACAGATTTCTTATCCTTGCTCTGACACGGTCTTGAATCTCAACTTAGAGTATATATAAGCAAGCTAGTATATCTACTCTAAGAGTATAACATACATTTTTATACTCGTCTCTACTTTTTTTAAATTATTCTAGTATTTCTGAGTCATAAGTTAATTCAAATACAATGCAATCTAAAATATTGCTAAATAAGTAATAATTATGAATTACCTTGAACCCAAGCAGTACGATTATAATGTACCTAAAAGTGAGAACGCCAACAATAAAATCAATGTCGGCTCTTATGAGTCACAATATTTGACTATTTGACACGCACACTTTGGGGCCTTTGTTTGGACCCCTTTATTATAAGCTTCCGTTAAAAATATTAATCAATGAACAAATATGTACTCGGTACCTACTTAGTCGGTCATAATCGCAATGAATCACAATCAACACCGTACAATACCACTTCTCAGGACAATTAGTAGACAGGTGGTCGACAACTTCCTACTTCATATACCTATATCATAAGTTACAATTTCCGTCAAAAAGTGTCAAAAGCGTAACTCATTTAATTTTTGTAGCAAGTTCTTAAAATTTTTGATTAAAAGATAAAATTAGGTTGTCATTATGGTGACACGTTTCCTGACAATACATGTCATAGACGAATTCATCAAAATGTCTGTTGTTAATTACTCAATGAAAACTATAGTTGGCGGAATGTGGGTGTTGACACTTTTGCCTACCCCCACAGGGAATAAACCCGTGAGTATATTCCCTGTATAGGTATACTCCCGTGTAGCCGTGAGTAGTATATAGGTATGAATATTACCAAATACCTGATAACAAATCAATGTCAAATATTTTTACACTTTAGGAGTGTTACTACACCTACGTAAATCTGGTAGGTATTTTGCCTTTTCACTTTCGTAGACCTTGAAATCAAATAAACGTAAAACGTGAGCCACTGAAGTTTTACGGCACTTAAGTTTGCTCTTAATTATACTTTAACACGCAATTTATTATCGTTTTGCGAGAAATTTATAAAAGGTATTCTGTACTTACTAATATTGAAATAACCCATTCAAGCAATTAATTCATAATTAACATTTTTATGTAGGTAGGAACCTACTAGTGTTAAAAACTTAACGTAACGCACGCATATCATGTTTTATTTACAAGAAATTTCTTATATAATCGAACGATAGATAATATAATCATAGACACGGATCCAAGCTCGTTTTAATTCAAATTTTGCATGGTTTGACCATATTTTAGTGGCTGTTATAATGTTGCTTCTATAGATTTTTCCCATACTAATGTTACCGATGGAATGGGGAAAAAAAAGTGTCCTCGTTTTTAGGGTTCCATACCCAAACGGTAAAACAGGACCCTATTACCACAGATTACATAATATTACTCTTATACTATTACTAAGACGCAGCTGTCTGTCAGTCCGTCTGTCACCAGGCTGTGCCTCATGAACCGTGATAGTTAGACAGTTGCAATTTTCACAGATGATGTATTTTTGTTGCCGCTATAAAAACAAATACTAAAAACAGAATAAAATTCCCATACAAGAAACCGTGATTCATGATAATGGTTAGGTATAGATTTCCACTATTACTCACAAAACATAACTTGGCGTGCGAGACGATAATACACGTATTTGAATTTCAATCAAAGTAACTACTTAAATTGATTTTATTTCGCTCTTAACATTGAAAATCATTAATTAATTATACTTACACTCGTTCTACTATTTTTAATCACTTCTTTATGTAAATTAAAGCCGATTTTGATGTGTGTAACTTGCATAACATAATCTACTACGAAAATAGTAGGTAGGTAGGTACAGTCAACAACAAACGTAGTTTAACAAATTCCAATTTAAGTTGATCAACTAAGCTCTTGAATCTTTCATGAAATAATAAAAAACATAAGTATGAATTATTTTAACTTTGTCCTCTGGGGAATTGATGTTTAAGTATTATAACTACTTATAAATACATGATTTGTACATAGTAGTTATATTTTGTAAAATGAAATACTTTAGTGTTAAACAGCTTTTGTCGTTGACAGTATCTACGAAATAAATGCAGATTCACGTGTAGGTTATTTATAAAACTATGTAAATTTTGCTAACTATAAAGTAAAATAATTTCAACACCTTTAAATTTCGGTCAGGAAACAAAAATTTCAATGTTGACTACAATACCAACCATAATGGTTTTTGTTTTCCGTATGTGGTAGAAATTTGATGACACAAATTTGTCACAAAATTCGGCCGGGTAGGTACCACCGTGCACGATTGCGAAAAACCCTCCATAGTAATCCAATTTCGGTTTGATTGCGTTCAGGAGCCAGCAAGTGCATAGCCGGGCAGGGGGATTATGGTCGCAGCACTAGTGGGACCGGTGGGTGTCACGCGGTGCTGCGACGACCATCCTCTTCTGATGAGGCCGTCAAGCTGAGTGCCACCATTGTTAACATGGTACGTGTATGTAATGGTGACCCTCTTTCCTGACACTTTACCTTCAGCTTACCATCAGGCGAGGTGAAGTCAAATTGAAGTGTCCTAAACATTTAAAAAAAAAATGTTTTTGCGTTAACTCCTTCCTGACGTATAAACGATTTTGTCCATGTCCATCATTTATTTAAGTATGAAACATGAAATTTCTACAGGTATATGTACAGGTATACCGACGTTATGGCGGAGCGCGCCCGGGAGAGATTCAGAACTCTCCCGGCCCGCCGAGCCCGCAACATGCTCGCCGCGCGTCGCAGGCGACTCAGGCGCCGGAGGTCGCTTAACGACTTCCGTCCTCCATATTATATTTATATTTATTTATTTATTTCTCTCACAATGGGTATACAAGTATGATAGGATACTTAGGTCTGATCATAACAGATATTACTTATAACATTAAACGCATTGTAAGAGCTGGTGCCTATTATGGGTCTAAAAGACCTATGTTACAAGTCACCAGGCCCCACGTTGCAGTTGCGGATAGCATGACATAATTGAATACACTTATTTATGCAATTATAACAATAAGTAAGAGAGAGCAAGCAGGTAAAATAAAATACGCTTAGAAAAGGTACAATAATAAAAATGGTTAAAATAAAATAAAATAAAATATTTAATAAAATGCAGACGTAAACAGGAGTGTGTTATGCGTGTAGTGGTTAGTAGTGTGAGTATGAGAAGTGAGGTTATTAGTGTTAGCGCTGATCATAATAGTACAATACTAAGGGCTGGCGGGAACGTAGAATCAAGAAGCCAAGCCACAATTTGGGACATAAAAGGACTAGTTAAATCACATGTGTTCTATATTGTCATGAGCAACAATCTCTCCGTGAAACCATAATTGAGAGTTTTGAGGTACTCGATAATTTTTTGTTTACACTTAAATTTAGGAAGCGGGTAGATGTTAAGCCTGCTGTTAATATTATTGTATAGATAGCCACCAAGATAGCAGAAAAAGCTATGTGACCGGCTTGTACGCAAAAATGAAGGAGCGCATACTGTACCCTTACGACGTTTATCCTTCAGCATTTCTGGATCATATATCAGTTGCGAATGCTTTTTGAGTACAATGTGCAATACAAATGATTGTCTCACAGTCAGCACGTTCCACTTCTCATATAACTGACCTGTTGGAAATCTGTAAGGAAGCCCCGCAGCAACCTTAAGAATTGCGCGTTGCGCCCTTTCTGCCTCAATCATATGAGTCTTGGCTGCACCTCCCCAAGAGGTGATGCAATAGTCAACAAGTGACTGACATAATCCTTCATAGACCATCCTAATCACATGTTTTTTGGCAATGTTCTTTAGTGACTTGAAGATGTAAATGAGTTTTCTTAATCTGGTGACTAGTATGTCCACATGTGGCCGAAAGCTCAGTTGTTGGTCCACAATGACTCCCAAATACCTTATGGAGTCGGTTCTTTGAAGAGAAGGGCATGAACACTGACTATGCCTTGACCCGCACGTGTGTGATTTGATCGAGAGTGTTGGTGGGGGTAACGTATTAATTTTAAGAGCAAAGGCAATGTATTTTGTTTTTGAGACATTAAGTGTTAATACATTGCTCTGTAACCAGTCATAAACTTTGTTAAATCCGAACTGAGCAGAGTCAAACACTTCGCCCCAGTTGTTACCACTAAAAAACAATGCACTGTCGTCGGCAAAAGTTATAACCCTACCATTCCCCAGCTGCTGCTGGCAGATATCATTGATGTAGATCAAGAATAAAGTCGGCCCCAATATACTTCCCTGGGGCACTCCAAAGTTTACAGGAAGTTCACTGCTGAGATGGTTATCTATTCTGACTTTTTGTCTTCTATGAGAGAGGTAATTCTGAAATAGTTTTAGTGGAATACCTCGCACGCCAATTTTTTCCATTTTGAGTAGTAAATGCGGCACAGAGACCGTGTCAAAGGCCTTTGCCAAATCAAGGAACACTGTTAGGCATTTCTTTCGGTCATCCAACTTGGTAATTATTAAATTGACCAGTTCGTGCACCGCATCACTGGTAGATTTACCTTGCCGGAAACCAAATTGACGAGGTGGAAGAAGATTGTTATTTTCTAAAAACTTAACTAATCGATTGTTCATAATACGCTCTAAGATTTTAGAGAGCGTGGGTAGTATTGAGATGGGTCTATAATTGGCCACACAGTCTTTGTCACCCTGCTTGTAAATAGGTTTAATGAGTGCACACTTGAAAGCACGTGGAAACGTTCCTGATGATATGGCCAGATTACATACATGGGTTATGATAGGAGTAAGGATATGAGCATATCTCTTAAGAATTTTGCTTGATATTTGATCGGTGCCAACAGCACAATTTTCTTTAAGGCCCATAGTCAACTGAAAAACTTCGTTATCGTCCGTGGGTAGCATAACAAGAGATTTAACTGGTGGTGTGGAAGTAGGCTCATCGGGTATAGAACCCACTGGGTGAAGGGGAGACACAATTTGCTTTGCCAAATTTTTACCAACATTCGCAAAATATTCATTAACATTGGCTATGCGTTCATCAGGGGCATCACAATGAATAAGACAAGAGGAGTGGTCTGGAAGTTTCTTGTAGCCATTTATTTCTTTAATTACCTCCCATAACTTCTTTTTATTACCTTGTGCCCTCTCCAGATCTTGTTTCTCATAGGTTCGTTTTGTTTTTTGTAGAAACGAGGTGCAGAAACTCATATAACGTTTATAAGTTAGCTTAAGTATTTCATTACTGGGGTCCTTTTGAATTTTTTTATAAAGATTATTACGCAAGCATCGTAGCAGTCCCACTCCTCCATGAGCGCAGGCCTGGGGGTGGCGGGTGAGGTCGCCTGTCACCTCAGCAGTAGTAGGCCGGGACGGTGGGGCGACTAGCGCCCCTCCCCCAAACCGGGGCAAGACGGGGACACCGTGGTTCCCAAACCTAGGGGGCCATCTCGAAACCGGAGATGGCCCAGGGTCAGTCGGGGTGCGAGGGATATGCTCTATGGGCAACCTAACACCCCGGCGTCTGTAGACCCGAGACGGCGTGCGGTTTTAGTCAGTTCAAGCCGGACATAACCGCCCCCACTCGCCGGCGGGGGGTAACCGAAGGGATTTCCGCACGAAAAGAAAAAAAGGTATATCGACGTATATCGAGGTATATCGATCTTTCTCTAAATTGGTGATTGTAAGTTACATACAATATTAAAGCTGTCGCAATATATTGTGCGTGTTTGACTTGGTCTTGTCCAGTGCGAATCTTGGACGGATCATTTCAGTGTTATGATTTGTATCCACGCTCTTATTTTCTTCGGCAAACTAACTTAGCCAGATGTATGTGATACTACCAGAGAAATGAGTATAATACGAATAATCTTAAGATCATACAGTTAAGACAGAGTTTCGCTTCACAGACAATTTACATTCTATCTGTGTGGCAATAATGTTATTCTGTTGTTGCAACCGCGCAGTGGAACTGCATCAGTGTATGAGAATCAATAAACATGCTGCCCAACTGCAAAGAGCTGTCAACAAGAATAGGATGTCTTTACTTTATACGCATTTATATTTTATACCTATGTCAAGTTTAAAAGGGGAACGCAACGATGAAAATTGCATGCAAAGGAATTAAAAAATATCAAAACCATTTCGTTATTTTAATAAACAGGGCTGAATATTATCCAATGAGCTTAATGACTCAACTTTTTTAAAGTCAAACTGTATCAAACCCTATACAGTTTGACTTTAAAAAAGTGGCAATGTACCAAAACTTTAAATTGGAATGCGCTTACGTAACCAAACTTAATCGATGTTTTGTTCATGTAACATCTGCAATAGCCGCATAACCTATGCAATCGTGTTGCAGACATTTTAGAAAGAAACTTGGTTACTAAAATAATCACACTTAATTTCTTTTAATATAAGCATCCAATAGCTATACATGATCCGTAAGCCAGTCCGTAATGATCCGTAGAGGGAAAATAACAAAATTTTGACCGTTATTAAAATTATGCCGCATATTTAGACTCATATGCCCATGAGGTTAATTTAAAAACAACGCAGAATGTGAGACAGTTTAAAGTAATTGAGATATAAACAATTGCAAAGTCAAAGGTTGATTACTTTCGGACTCTACAACATCGACCTCATTCTTAAAACATTTGAACTACCTATACTGAGGAGTAGCCTCAGTATATTAACAATGACGCTATAGTAGAAATACACGCAACAGTGTAGACAGCATAACAGTCTTATAAATGTTTTATAAAAGGTAAAAAATGTTGTATACCTATAGATTAGTCATTTAGACATCAATGTATATATATAGGTAAGTTCTTAGGTAGGTAGGTCGTACCTTTCTAAGAATACATACTCTATATTCTTACAGAACTCCATTTCTGCTCTGTCAAGGTACCCATGGCACAGCCTTACTTGGTTTTGTTAAAGCGGGACATTTTACGTTGTAATAATTCAATGCGTATAAATTTCAATAACCGCAAAAAGCCCAAAATTAAACACATTTCGCAAATGGTGAAGGGCATTGTCATCTATATATATAAAAATGAAACCCGTTTTCCGTTGCCACGACATAGCATGAAAACGGCTTGACCGATTTGGCTGATTTTTTCTTTGTAGTTTTCTAATACTCTGTACAAGGTTCTTACGGAAAAAAATATTAAGAAAATCTCTCAGAAAGATTGAAAAAAATACATTAAATTTTGCATATTTTAAAAAAGCGCGTTACGAATGTCAACGTC
This sequence comes from Cybosia mesomella, assembly GCA_946251805.1. Classification (NCBI taxonomy): domain Eukaryota; kingdom Metazoa; phylum Arthropoda; class Insecta; order Lepidoptera; family Erebidae; genus Cybosia; species Cybosia mesomella. The sequence continues at coordinate 13,248,114 of OX276406.1, forward strand.
ATTCAGATCAACGTCATAGATTCCAGTTCAAATTGAATAGGTACGCATACATAAGATAGGTCAGCTATACAAAATAAAGTAGTGCATCAAATTTACGCTAAGGCGGTACGAAGTTCGCCGGGTCAGCTAGTTCATTATAAACAAAATGGTAGTAAAATAAACAGTATTTAGATATTTAATTTGAATGGAGCTTTCCATTTCGATCTTTATATTTTGGGCTGACATGTACCTACGTGATACATTACAAATACATGTACATGAAAGGTCTACTCTCTTTAACAGTAGAGGAAGCTCGTGAAGTGTGTAAGGACAGGAGCAGATGGCGAGCTCTTGTCGTTACCTACCCCGGAGGGAAAACGGCGTGAGTATATAAGGTGTCACAAAATTAGGTCTCTGAATTTGGTGAGATGACTTGGTATCGACAAAATATGTATTTGAAACAAACAAAAAAATATCGGGTCAAAAAAAAAATGAAAAAAAAACACCACCAGCGACGAACACACGTGACGCTGGTCGCGATTTAGGTATTTCCCACACATCCGCTTGGAGAATACTGCGAGGATACCATCCGCGATACCAATCCGCGATACTAAATCGCGATCAGCGTCACGTGTGCTCATCGCGTCACGTGATGCTCATCCCTGGTGGTGTTTTTTTTTCATTTGCTTTTTTTATTATTTTTTTATTTTACCCGATATTTGTTTTTTGTTTCAAATACATATTTTGTCGATACCAAGTCATCTCACCAAATTCAGAGACCTAATTTTGTGACACCTTATATACTCACGCCGTTTTCCCTCCGGGGTAGGTAAAGACAAGAGCTCGCCATCTGCTCCTGTCCTTACACACTTCACGAGCTTCCTCTACTGTTAAAGAGAGTAGACCTTTCATGTACATGTATTTGTAATGTATCACGTAGGTACATGTCAGCCCAAAATATAAAGATCGAAATGGAAAGCTCCATTCAAATTAAATATCTAAATACTGTTTATTTTACTACCATTTTGCTTATAATGAATGACAATGCCCTTCACCTTTTGCGAAATGTGTTTAATTTTGGGCTTTTTGCGGTTATTGAAATTTATAGGTACGCATTGAATTATTACAACGTAAAATATCCCGCTTTAACAAAACTAATTAAGGCTGTGCCATGGGTACCTTGACAGAGCAGAAATGGAGTTCTGTGAAGTTAACATTGACCCATCCATATTATTGATCAATCATATCAATAATTCAAAGGGTAATAATTGATCGAAGCTTCCATACAGTAGCTTCTGAAAATAATGACGGCAAGCCATTGTAAGCGTATAGGTACAGTCGTAAAAGGGTCAGCCGGGGTGCGAAGGAATTGCCTTATGGGCTACCTTACACCCATTAGAGACCCAAGACGGTGTGCGGTTTTAGTCGGTCTGAGGCGACATAACCGTTCCCGCTGGCCAACGGAGGGTATCCGTAGGGATTTCCGCACGAATAAAAAAATAAATAAGTTAGTTACAGTTGTACGGAGTGCTAGCAATTTCCTAAAATTTCAAGTCATAGTTTTATGGCGTTTTTGCTCGGCGCGTTTAAAGAACCCGGGATTATAGGAAGATGGACACACGTATTACAGTAAAGCATTACAGGTTCTTTACCGTACTACAAAGAAAGTTACGTATCTATACAACATACACAACGTACGTATACAAGTCATAATTTTATGTATTTACTAGTTGACGCCCGCGGGATTTTAAGTCCGACCACGTCCTTTCTATTAGAAAAATCGCACATTAAAATCATCGCGAACAAACAGAAAAGAATACCAAAACAAATATTTTTGTGTTCAGAATCGTTCATTTAAAATAACCTAAGTATTCTTTTTTTGAATTTCTTCAATGTACAGACACAACTAATTAACCGACTCCCAAAAAGAAGGGAGGTTGGCAATTCGTCGTAATCTTTTTTTATAACTAGCTGACCCGGCAGACTTCGTACTGCCTCAATCGATAGAACCTTTTAAACCTTCTCTGGACCTCCACAAATAATTCAAGACCAAAATTAGCCAAATCGGTCCAGCCGTTCTCGAGTTTTAGCGAGACTAACGAACAGCAATTCATTTTTATATATAAAGATTATGAATATCTACGCAGTAGCTCTAACTGCTCTAAGTTTGCGAAATTCGTCACAGTGATGGCAATTTGGTAGTATTGCCCAACATTTACAAGGATATTCATTGGATAGTTCCAGGTCCTAGTCATTTTATTAGGTAATTTCGCGCAAAATAATGTCAATGTACGACAATCGTGATGTTCGAGATACAAAGCTCATTAAACTATATACATTGTAGGTATGTAAAGTAAGTATTACTTAGCATGCGTAGTGTTTTAACACTTGCCCCCCACTACCTACCATCACCACGAAGACAGATAGGGCCTCTGCCGCGTCGTCAAGCTGCTCGGGCAGCCGTTCTTCTAGGGGCGGATCGCCGACGCGAGAGCGCAGCCCTCTTCCCCCGATCGCCACCGGGGATGAAGATAACAGTAGGGACAGCATGGATACTGCTGACATCTCTGCCTCCGCCTCGGAGACAGAATCGACGTCCTCCTCCTCCGACGAAGGGTTCACGCCCGTAGCCAGCGGGAAGAGGAGACGCAGCCCAAAAGCCGCACAGGCGGCGCCGCCAGCGAAAGCGCTGAAAAACTCCTCCTCTCCACCGAAGCCCCAGCGCAGGTAAAGCCCACTCAGGGGCCCACCACCAACGTCCCAGCTCGCAAGGAGCCCACCCCACCCCCCGTTTACGTTCACGATAAAGACCGGTGGACCGCCATCTCCAGCTGGTGCAACGACCAGCACATTCAGTTCACCTCCGCCCGTTCCACCCCTCAGGGTATTAAAGTTTCGGTTCCCTCTCCAAGGGACCACCGCGCACTAACCACCCTTCTGAAGGAAAGGAACATTCAGTTCCATTCCTTCACCCTACAGGAGGACAAGCTTCTCCGCGCCGTCGTGCGTGGAATCCCGAAGGAGGTCTCCTTAGAGGAGATCACCAAATCCCTTAAGGAGGATCAAGGCCTCCCTATTCACAGCGTCCATAGGATGGTCCGCGCTAGGACACACGAGCCCTATAATATGGTCCTTGCCACCCTGGACCGATCCGAGGCCGGCAAGGCCATATTCAGGACTCAGACGGTGTGCCAGTTGGCTGGCATTACCGTGGAACCGCCACACAAGAAGGGGATCATATCCCAGTGTCACAGGTGCCAGCAGTACGGGCACTCAGCCCGTAACTGCTATGCCCGCCCAAGGTGCGTCAAGTGCCTTGAGGACCACGCCACAGCAGAGTGTAGCCGTCCGAAGGATAGGGCACTCTGCTCGACACCACCTGCGTGCGTCCTATGCGGGCAAACGGGCCACCCCGCGAACTATCGCGGGTGCCCGAAGGCACCCAAGCAACAACAACCGTCACGCCCATCCGGGCGTACACCTCAGACCGTAGGTCAGTCGCAGCCCCAAGCATCAGCTTCGGCTCCACCGAAGCCCTGCCCATGGGGACCCAACGCAGCCTCCTCAAGGCCTGCGTTCCCCCCCTTGCCGTCCCAGACTAGGAACGCCCAGACTTCGGGGATTCCGGCGCTCATGAGCGTATATGTCCCCCCGCCTCAAGTCACGCAGCCTCTGTTGCCAACACCAGCTCCGCAACAGCCGCGCCCCCAACAACCTCCGCGGTCGCAGGCTGATAGGACACACACGCAGCCCCCACCACCACAACAATCACAAACACACACAAACACGGCGAGCCAGCCAGCGACCGGGTAGTCGGACCTCGAAGTCGTGGCACGCTTTGCCAGCATACTCAATTACGCGGAACTGCACGACATGGCCGCGCAGATCCGCGCAAATGAGGGAAACCCGATGGCACTCCTAGGTGTCACAATTAGGTACTCGACCGTCTTCGAGGACCTCGCTAACTTCAGAGTAAATCCCTAATGGATTCGCGGAACACTGGCAGAGTCAAACCACGAACACTCAAGTTAGGGTATTTCAACGCGGACGGCTTAGCCGGTCAAAGAGATCAGGTAGGTGAATTCCTTAGGGTCCATCAACCAGACATACTTCTCGTGCAAGAGACCTTTTTAAAGCCCGCCCAGAGAAACCCTAATATTGCGAACTACAACATAGTTCGCAATGATAGGGTCGGCTCCCCTAAGGGCGGGACTCTGATCTATTACAAGAGGTCCTTGCACTGCTCACCTATGGATCCGCCAACGCTGACGAACGTTGAGGTTTCGGTCTGTCGGTTAGGAATGACCGGCCACCAGTCAATAGTCATAGTGTCAGCTTATCTGTCACCAACCAAACAGCTGCTCGGTAGCGATCTCAGGGCCCTATTCGAACTAGGACCCTCAGTCATAGTCGCTGGCGATCTCAACGCCAAACACACCATGTGGAACTGCCCCATCACCTGCACCCGAGGTAGGGTCCTGGAATCGCACTCGAGCACGCTCAACTACGATATAATAGCTCCATTAGAATGTACTCACTTCCCGTATGAAGTGGAACATAGGCCAGCGGTGTTAGACCTGGTGCTTCTTAAGAACGTGAACTTACGTTTGTGCTCTATAGAAGTACTGCACGAGCTTACCTCAGACCATAGGCCAGTTATGGTAGAACTGAAACAGAGACTAGGTCCCATTGATACCGGTCAAGCCCCCCCGAATAGGTGAATTACGGATTGGGCGCGGCTTGAGAAAAGACTCGAGTCGACCGAATCCGTACATCTGAACAAAATACCAGATCACATCGTTAGCGTAGAGGACACCACGGAGGCGATCGACTCCTTCACAGAGCACGTACAATCGTTACTTAATGATTGTTCTCGGAGGGCTCCCGAGACGGAAGACCGTCGCTGGAAGCTCCCCGATGACGTGCGTGATCTGCTGAGGAGGAAGAACGCCGCCGTGCGCGCCTACGATAGGTTCCCTTGCGAAGACAACAGGGTTAGTCTCCGCAGATTAGAACGGGCCGTTAAGGCACGCATACAGGAAATGCGTCAAACTGAACGTTACATTAAACGATCTTGAGCCGTCTCACGTCGCTTTCTGGCAGTTGTCTCGATCTTTGAGGAAAGACGCGGTCGCCCCTATGCCTCTCTTAAAGAGGCCCAATCAGTCAGAAGCTTTCGAAGATGTAGAAAAGGCGGAGTGTCTGGCCGTAAAGTCTCGAGTCTCAATGTTCGCCCAGCACCCTACACACCGACTTAGAACACGTATGCGAAATAGACTCTGACGTGGAACGGCAAGCTTCACTTCCGTTACCACCGGACAGCGACGGTCATATCGACCCAGTCACCCCGGAAGAGGTTGAGGAGATCATCAAGGGCTTGCACACGCGTAAAGCACCCGGCTCGGACGGCATCACAAATAAAGTCATTAAGTTATTCCCAGAGAGGTTACTCGTCCTTCTGACATACATTTTTAACGCAGCGCTCAAAAATAACATCTTTCCGCAGCAATGGAAAGAGGCCGTGGTCATTGGGATACCCAAGCCCGGTAAGCCTAAGTCCGAGCTGACCAGTTATAGACCGATCAGTCTGCTTAAAGGTTTAGGGAAAATCTATGAGCGACTAGTATGCAATAGGCTGAAAGTATTTGCCGATGCAAAGGGTCTCATTCCGAACGAGCAGTTTGGCTTCCGCACCCAACACTCATGCGTACAACAAGTGCACCGCATCGTTGAGCACGCCAGCGAGCGGTTGCAGTTCAATCAATTCACAGGGGTTCTCTTCTTCGACGTAGCGAAAGCGTTCGACAAAGTGTGGCACAACGGCCTCATTTGGAAGCTGTTCCACATGGGAGTGCCACACAGGCTCGTACTCATCATACGGGACTACTTGTCGAACAGAAGCTATCGCTACCGAGTGGAAGGGACCCTCTCGGATCCTCACCCCATTCGCGCCGGTGTACCGCAGGGGTCGGTACTCTCACCCATCTTGTTCACGTTATTCACGTCAGATATACCTTTGCACGGGCAAGTGAAGCCGGCACTTTTCGCAGACGACACAGCCATCTTCCACTCGGGACTTAATCCCAACATAGTAGCTAGAAAACTCCAATCCGCGGCCGACACCCTAGGGGCATGGTTTCGGAAATGGAGGATAGAGGTTAATCCGGATAAGAGTCAGGCCGTGCTGATACACAGAAGGAGGCGCGACCTGTATCCCTTAGAGGGACTTACACAGATTAGGATGTTTGGCAAGCCGATCCCTTGGGCTAGGCAAGCCAAATATTTAGGTATCATCCTTGATGATCGCCTCAGCTTCAAAGCTCACCTCAAAGCGGTCCGCGATCGGGCCGCCTTCGTATTAGGTAGACTACATAGTTTAGTGAACTCTCATTCTAGGCTATCACTTAAGAGTAAAGTCAGACTTTACACTAGTTGTGTTAGGCCAATCATGACATACGGATGTCCGGTTTTCGCTCATGTTAGTGAACAAAGGATCCATAGGCTACAAACACTACAAAATCGTTTCATGCGCCGAGCTACGGGAGCACCGTGGTTTATGCGTAATGTCGAGCTTCACACCGACCTAGAACTGCCGACGATCAGGCAGTACATAAAACAGTGCTCCCTTAGCTACTTTGACTCCGCCCCGACTCACCCCAACCCTCTAGTGGTTGAGGCTGTAAACTACACACCGAGTTTAATTTCACGCACGCGGAGACCTAGACACGCTCTCGGAGAGCCCGATGATGCAATAACACTCGCTCAACGAAGAGCCTACACAGCTCGCGGAGCTACACAAAATAAACCGCGGTTGCGTCTTCGCCGACGAGGGCGGAACACGCGCCGCGCTTTGTTCGTAAATGTGGGCCTAGGTCGCCCCAGTATTAATCCAGCAGCAGCCCAAGCCGAGGCCGCCCCAACTGGGGACCCTTGAGGCGTGTTGCTTAAAATCAACTTTCGGCTGAGAGCCCTATGCGCTCGCCACACTGTTCGCGTAAGGTTGTAGAGGCCTGTCGGCCAACAACCCACACCCCACACAAAAATAAAAAAGTTTTAACACTTGCACTTTCGTAACTAGGCGTAGTGCATAGGAAATTCCCTTTTATGAAAATTACTATTAAATTGAATAACTATTTGCGTTTACTGTCTCAAAATCACATTATTCAAATTTCATGCATATTCATTTACTAGGTCTGCAAGGCGAATCGCTGCTTGCAATGTTGAGCTGAGTGAGACATCGTGAATCAGATTTTGAAAATTTTGAACAGTGATCATTCCTCCGTGGCAAGTCCGATTTTGAAAATTATTTTTGAAAGTCACAACTCTGGACATGCTTTCTGAGCGTGTAAAGTTTGGTCACAGTGTCTCGAGCGGTCATTATGTAATTCCATCTGGAATTTTTTTAACGGTGATCATTCCTCTGTGGCAGCATTAATTTTTTCAAAATATATGGATATATTTTATTTGGCATGATTAAAGAGGTCAATCAGAGGAATCTGATTGACCTCTTTAATCATGCCAAATTTGGTTCTGATTGGATTAGTAGTTTAGGAGGAGACCTGTGACAAAGAAAATCCTGAAGTCTGGTATAAGGAGCTTTCACTCGACTTCGTTTCACTCAGCTTAACCAGATGTGACAAATGGCAACTTTGTATGATGCATGAAATTAGTCATTCATGTTTTTAAAACAATAATACTAGGTACTTATAATGGGACACGTCATTCATAAGATAATTGTTTAGCGTTTAAATGACAATATTGGTTACTTGCTTTATAGTTTTAATAACATAATAATGAGTCAAAGTTTCCCGGCGCAAACACCCATATGCTCGACCATTAAAATCTGTGGTTTTGGGAACTCCCTTAACTCACTAGTTATAGGCTGTTATGTTATGTTTATGTAATATTTATTATAAACTTAGGTGCCTAGGTACTCATTATAATAATTTCTATGACTTTGAAAAAGAAACAAGACACCAGGCTCTATAGGGACATCATTTACTTTTTTCCGTTCAAAGTTTACTCTTTTTATGCCTACCTACACACTCCGCTACTGAATGTCGAAGTTTAAAATGTCAACGTATGTTAGTTCTAAAGTACAGGATCTCGATGTACGCCAGTTCGAAAGTTCACTGCAGCGAAGTATGCAAGGCCGACGTACCCCGACTCGGATAGGTTAGGTTAGAAGGCTAAGGCGGGAGCGAAGCGGAGCGGAGCTCCCGCCTTAGCCGGCTTGCAATCATACATTCCAAAGTGTGTTAGTATCGCGTCTATGTACTTAGTCTGGTTCAAAGTTAACCCAAACTCATCCCGTCCTAGATGCATACCAAGCACTTGCTTCGCTGGACCAAGATCCTTGATCTTGAAAAACTTCATCAAGTCTTTTAACAAGATAGTTTTCGTGGCCTCACTTTTACTGAAAATTATTAAATCGTCAACATAAAGAGCAATAACAAAATAGCAATAACCTAAACTAACCTAACCTTTTCATTATTAGCACAAGTTATTACACTACCATTTTCATTGGAACTAAGGTCTCTACACCATTCTTCACGGAAAGTGAGATGACAGCTTGCGCCACTATGCAAGTAAAAGTCATCAGATCCAAATAATTCTACACCTAATAATGTATTGAAACACTTGGGCTTCGATCCACTTTGTCCTTGGCGATCTGGACAGTCTATTTTCCGATGTCCACGCTTTCCACATGAAAAACACTTCATTTTCTTGTTTGTAGCGGTAGCCCCGCTCTGCACTGGCGTCCACTTCTATCAGTATTCACAGTACCTATGTTTTTCCTTACTCCAAATGCCGCGTCAGGGTCCGATACTTTCGAAGTACTGCCTTCCTCTTGAAGTAACTCAGTTTTAACAACTTCGGAAGTAAGCCTTGTTCCTGAATGCTGCAGCGCCATCCTCATAGAATTGTACTTTTCCGGTAAGCCACGTAGTAAAACGACTGCAATCAAATCATCATCAATCGCCTTGTCGATGTCTCCTAGCTTATGTGCGTGGTTCATGACGGCTGCAATGTACTCTTGCATACTGTCATGGTTCTCCAAGCGTTCATCGAGGAAAGCATCCAAGAGTTTGATCCGACGATTTATGCTCTTACTCTCGTACGTTTTTATGAGATTTTCCCAAGCTTCTTTCGCTGTTGAAGCTTGCCTAACAAAAGGGAATACTTGCGGTTCGATGTGGAGGCAGATGGTAGCCAATGCTTCTTCATCTTTCTCGATTTCAGATGGAATGTCAGGGTTTCGTGATTTTGACGTAAGATGAAATAATTTTTCCTTTTTGAGTAGCATTTTCATCGAAAATTTCCAATCCTGAAAATCTTCGGTACCCGCGAGTTTATTTATCGTTGTGAAAGGTTTTTTAGTCGTCATTTTGGCAAAAAACTGGGCCCATAACCTATTAGAAAAAAAAACTGCAGAGTACACAGATCGACTGTTTGCTGTTTTATTTGGATGCAACAATAATAACAGAGTTGCCTAGGATACCTAAACCATAGTCAAACCATAGTCAACTCCAATATTTTGCAATTTCGGTCCAGTTTGCTAGATAACTTCATAAATAACTTTGTAATCCTATGTAAATATATTAAAATATAGGATGTTACAAAGTTCCCTTAGCCGTTGATGAATGTACTTTTATTTGTAAAATCTAAAATCGATTGTTGGTATACAAAAATTAGAAGGTACTGTCGGGCTTGAACCGACTAAAACCGCACGCCGTCTCGGGTCTACAGACGCAGGGGTGTAAGGTTGCCCATAGAGCATATTCCTTGCACCCCGACTGACCCTGGGCCATCTCCGGTTTCGAGATGGCCCCCTAGGGTTTGGGAACCACGGTGTCCTCGTCATGCTTCGGTTTGGGGGAGGCGTGCTAGTCGCCCCACCGCCCTATTGTACCATACTTGTATATATAGGCAATTACCTACACGGATAATTTTTAAATTATTCGCAATCCCTAATTTGAAAAGTCGGATATTTTGATAATAATTACGTACCCAAGCATCTATTTTGTAAATTGGGTAAGTATTTGTAGGTGTGTGTGATGTCGTAATATATATAGTTCACGTACCTGGTGCGCCTAAACGTTCTTAGGTAACGTAATAAATAATACGAAGTAGGTACACAGCACAGAAGAAGTTTATTGAAAACAGATAGACACAGTAACACACAATAGTTCATATAGTTAATAGAAATTAGAAGGAGAAGATGAAGATAGCACAGTGACACAGTTTACACAAATATGCGAAGTTTAGAAACACTTAAAAACAATGTTTTTATTATGTTGCGCGCGCGGCGGTGCGGGTCAACAAACAATACGAACATACGGCCTCGAAGCATAAGCGCGACTAAAGGTCACCTTCATGTGGCAAAACATTGAACGGCCGGGGCATGGCCGCGATGCACTATATTCACGCCACGCTCGGAGTAAATAGTATGGATAGAAAGGACAGTAATAGAATAGAATAGTATAATATATTAATCTTTGTAGAAGGTATGAATACAAGTATGAAATTGTTTATTTATTCTATTAAATATATATTAGTATGTAAAGGTGAAAGATATTAATAAAATAATTATATGTATATATATTGAGCCTACATCACTCCCCCCCAGAGGCCGTCCCTACGGACGATAGTAGTCAGGAAATCGAACTCTGCGGCCGGAACGAGTAGTTCTGGCATGCGACTCAGCTGGGATATCCTGGCTAGGTTCAGGGAGAGGGTTGGTAATAGGCGTGGGAATGGTTGCAGGTGCGGTGTTAAGGGTAGGGTCAGCTAGTATATAAGCCGGCTTAAGGCGGTCTATTGACACCGTGACACTCTTACCCTTGACCAGAATCTTAAAAATTTTATCCCCACGTTCGAGCACTTCGTATGGGCCGGAGTAAGGAGGTTGTAAGGCACTTCGCAATGAATCAACCCTAAGAAATACGTGGCTCACAGTATTCAAGTCCTTATAAATAAAGATTTTATCTTTATTGTGGCGGGAAGCCGGAGCAGGACGGAGTTTTTGCGCAAAATGGCTTAGGCGAGTCGTAAAATCCGATAAATCGGTGGATTCTGGTGCAGTTGCCTGGAAAAATTCACCAGGGAGACGCAGAGGCTCACCATATAAGAGCTCAGCAGATGATGCTTTTAGGTCCTCTTTATAAGAGGCTCTTATTCCTAATAACACCAAAGGTAAGGTATCAACCCAATTGGCGTCCGCATGACACATCACGGCTCCCTTCAACTGCCTGTGAAAGCGTTCCACTAACCCGTTACACGCCGGCCTATACGCGGTTGTTCGGCGGTGTTTGAATCCTATCATTTTTCCAAGATATTGGAAAAGTGCGGATTCGAACTGCCGACCGCGGTCAGTGACAATATCTGTAGGACATCCATATCTGGATATCCACGATATTAATGCCTTGCCTACGGTTTCCGCTGTTATGTCCACCATAGGCGTGACTTCAGGCCAACGGGTAAAGCGGTCTACGACAGTAAGGCAGTATCGGAAGCCTTGTGAGTACGGGAGTGGACCCACAATGTCAACGTGGATATACGCAAATCGGGCGTGAGGTAGATCGAACGTACCCAAAGGAGCAGAGACGTGACGATTCACCTTTGAACGTTGACAGGCCAAGCACTTACGAGCCCACTCACGACAGTTTTTTCGCATGCCAGGCCAGACAAACCGTTCTGCCACCAACTTGGAGGTTGCCGAAGCGCCTGGGTGGCTGAGATTGTGAAGGCTGTCAAATAGTGGCTTTCTCAGTGCTCGGGTAACAAAAGGACGAGGTTGTGATGTGCTGACGTCACAATACAATTCCCTCGTACTGCCAGGAATTTTGAGCTTTTTCAGGCGAAGTGAAAATTCACCACCTACGAATTGGAGGAGCTCTGAGTCGTTAGCCTGAGACTCGGCTAACTGATCCAGGTCAATTGGCATCTGCAATTCTTCGATTCGCGACAGCGTATCGGCTACGACATTATCTTTGCCGGATATGTGGCGAATGTCGGTCGTGAACTGCGAGATGAAATCTAAGTGGCGATGCTGACGGGGCGAACACGTAGCCTTACGTTCACGAAAGGCAAACGTGATCGGCTTATGGTCAGTGAACACGATAAAGTGCCTAGCTTCAAGCATATATCGGAAGTATTTGATGCTTTCATATATCGCTAATAGTTCGCGATCGTATGGCGAATACTTCTGCTGGCAGGAGGTAAGTTTACGCGAAAAAAATGCAAGTGGTTGCCAGTCGCCATCTTTGAGCTGCTGCAAAGCTGCACCCATTGCAGTGTCAGACGCGTCGGTTACTAACGCCAGTTTGGCATTGCTGTCAGGGTGTGCGAGCAGTGCAGCATTTGCAAGGCTTTGCTTACACTGATTAAAAGCGAGAAGGGCCTCACCAGTTAAGACAACTGGTTGAGAGGCCTTGACCGAACCAGTGAGTAAGGCATTAAGAGGGGCCTGGGTTAGGGCTGCATTGGGCAGGAAACGCCTATAAAAATTAACCATACCCAAGAAACGCCTCAGTTGCTTGATGGTTTTTGGAGCAGGGAAATCAGTGATGGCTTCCACCTTAGAATTTAGAGGCTTGGTGCCAGCTTCGGAAATGTGGTAGCCTAGAAATTTTACCTCATTGGCTCCGAAGACGCATTTTGCAGTGTTGATAAGTATACCATACTCGTTCATACGCTCAAACAGCTGCTGGAGATGACTTTCATGTTCGGGTTCATTTTTAGAGAAACAGAGAATGTCATCGCAATATGGGTACAGGAAATCGAGTCCCCTGGTCATCTCGTCGACGAATCTCTGGAAAGTTTGGCCTGCATTCCTCAAACCATAACTCATAAAAGAAAATTCATACAAACCAAATGGCGTGGAGATGGCCGTCTTCTGGATGTCGTCCTCGAAGACCGGAATCTGGTTATAGGCCTTCACCAGGTCTATAGTACTAAAAACCTTACAACCAGCTATAGCATGAGCAAAATCATGAATATGCCGAATTGGATAACGGTCTGGGATGGTTCGAGCATTGAGCATCCGGTAATCACCACAAGGTCGCCAGCCGTTATCCTTTTTCGGAACTAGGTGTAAGGGAGAAGCCCAGGAGCTTTCAGAGGGACGCGCGGTACCGTTACGTAGCATGAGTTCAAATTCCTTCCTAGCTATCTGTAGTTTATCCGGAGCGAGCCTGCGGGGAGTACAATGTAGGGGTGGGCCGGGCGTGGTGCGAATATGATGCACAGTCTTATGCTTCGGAGTCCACGGAGTACCTGACGGGCGAGTGATATCAGGGTACTTACCAAGTAACATGTGATATTTCGTATTGCCCGTTGCGACCTTCACCGAACATACATCATCATTTTTAACAATACAAGCACTAGAAAATAAGGAAGTAGTATTATCAATTAGGCGTTGATTACGGATATCTACAATAAGGTTATAAAAGCTAAGGAAATCTACACCAATTATAGCTCTAGTAACGTTAGCCACTGTAAAACGCCACGGAAAGTCGCGTCTTAAACCTAAATTTAAATTAATGTTTATACTACCGAAAGTGTCTATAATAGTCCCATTAGCGGCACACAACTGGAACTCAGTTTTAGTACGTCTGTCACGGCATGCAGACTGGGGGAACACACACAGGTCACTTCCCGTGTCCACTAGGAACCGAGTGTTCGTGTTGCGGTCGGTGACGAAGAGGCGACCTGAAGATATCGGGCAGTCGTCAGTCGCCATTAGCGACTGCCGGTGTCTTTTCCCGACTTACCATAGTCACACGGAGCTATGCAATGACGCGCCTTAGGCCCAAATCTGACGTGGTACCAACAAATAGGATGCTTGTTGTAATTGGAGTTTGATCTGGACCGAGAACGAGAGGGCGATCGCCCACGTTGGGGCCTGAACCGGTCGTGAGGCCGGCTATGCCTACGCGACTGCTCGTCAATCTTAACCGCGAGACGCTCCACCATCTTCCTCAGCTCTGAGATCTCGCTCGATGAGCCGCTACTCGGTGGGGCGGCTGCAGATGTAGACGCCACCACAGGCGGCGAAGTCAGGTCCTGGATGCGGTCAGCTAGGTCAGCCAGCTTCTCCAGTGAGTGCGTGGGCTGTGACGCCAACAACGTCTGTACTCCGATGGGAAGCTGGTTGCTCCATATCTGCTTCACGATATCTTCGGCAGCAGACGCGCCAGCCAGGTCTTGCAGGTGTCGCAGAAACTGAGAAGGCTTACGGTCACCCAGTTTTTCTTGCGTCAACAGTTGCTTAACCTTTGCCTCATGTGAAGCGGTCAGACGTCGAAGAAGCTCGGACTTGATCTTCTCATAACGGTATTTTGCTGGAGGGTTCAGTATTACATCCTTTACCGTCTTGGCGTGCTGAATGCTCAAGTTAGTAGCAACAGTACTAAACTTTAAGGAGTCATCGGTGATCTCGAGAGTATCAAATTGACTTTCTAAAAGGGCGAACCACAGTTCCGGATCTTCCGTGGAAAATTTTGCCACCTTAAGGGTAAGTTTCCGTTGGTCGGATGTAGAATCGCGTCGCGTACGCATTTTACGCGGAGCTCGCTTCGTAACATTTTGACCCGCATTAGACCCGGCGGTTTTTATGGAGTCACTGCTATCACTCATTTTATTTTAATGTTCAAAACAGGGGTCACCAGTTGTAGGTGTGTGTGATGTCGTAATATATATAGTTCACGTACCTGGTGCGCCTAAACGTTCTTAGGTAACGTAATAAATAATACGAAGTAGGTACACAGCACAGAAGAAGTTTATTGAAAACAGATAGACACAGTAACACACAATAGTTCATATAGTTAATAGAAATTAGAAGGAGAAGATGAAGATAGCACAGTGACACAGTTTACACAAATATGCGAAGTTTAGAAACACTTAAAAACAATGTTTTTATTATGTTGCGCGCGCGGCGGTGCGGGTCAACAAACAATACGAACATACGGCCTCGAAGCATAAGCGCGACTAAAGGTCACCTTCATGTGGCAAAACATTGAACGGCCGGGGCATGGCCGCGATGCACTATATTCACGCCACGCTCGGAGTAAATAGTATGGATAGAAAGGACAGTAATAGAATAGTATAATATATTAATCTTTGTAGAAGGTATGAATACAAGTATGAAATTGTTTATTTATTCTATTAAATATATATTAGTATGTAAAGGTGAAAGATATTAATAAAATAATTATATGTATATATATTGAGCCTACATATTTGTGAATTAGGCAACAGAATTACCCTGACGAAAATATCTTAAAGCAGTGATTTTCGAATTTTTTTTCTGGTTTATGATTGTAGTTGTGGCGATACCACATTTACCCAGCGCCATCTAGCGACAACAAGGTGAACTACTTGGATACTACTCCACAGTGGTGACCCCGACGTGATCCACTGTGGAGGAACAGGGTGTGATGTTCCTCCAACAAAGGGAGGATCCTCCGACCAGGCAAGGTGATCACGCCTGGCGGGCCGCGGCCCAACGGTGGTCGTTGGGATGTTGTATATATGCTATACCAGCGCGCGAACTTCACTTTCGCGATTCAGGATTGGTATTGATGTAGTAGTATCCAAGTAGTTCACCTTGTTGTCGCTAGATGGCGCTGGGTAAATGTGGTATCGCCACATCACTCCCCTCCAAGACCGGAGGTTGATTGCGATGAATCAGCTGTCTTAAGCTCTCTTGTGGAGCGTGCCAGTGCCAGTCTTGTGTAGTTCCATTTCGTCGGAACTGGACGCCGCTGGTTCCATTGGTGGAACAGTCTTCCTCGCTAGTCCTCGTTAATTGGGACTAAGCGCTGGTCCCGAAGATGCGGGGCTGAGTGCAGTGATGCGGTGCTGCGGTGAAATGCCCAGTGAATCGGGGCTCGAAGCGTCGAGGTGGGTCCTCGGTGAGCCCTCGGTGAGGCGTGACGAATCCTCACAGCTGGTCCTCAAGATCCAGTGAACTCTGACTCCAGATCAGAAGGTTGCGTGTTCAAATCACGTCGCCACTGTGGAGGAACAGGGTGTGATGTTCCTCCAACAAAGGGAGGATCCTCCGACCAGGCAAGGTGATCACGCCTGGCGGGCCGCGGCCCAACGGTGGTCGTTGGGATGTTGTATATATGCTATACCAGCGCGCGAACTTCACTTTCGCGATTCAGGATTGGTATTGATGTAGTAGTATCCAAGTAGTTCACCTTGTTGTCGCTAGATGGCGCTGGGTAAATGTGGTATCGCCACATCACTCCCCTCCAAGACCGGAGGTTGATTGCGATGAATCAGCTGTCTTAAGCTCTCTTGTGGAGCGTGCCAGTGCCAGTCTTGTGTAGTTCCATTTCGTCGGAACTGGACGCCGCTGGTTCCATTGGTGGAACAGTCTTCCTCGCTAGTCCTCGTTAATTGGGACTAACCGCTGGTCCCGAAGATGCGGGGCTGAGTGCAGTGATGCGGTGCTGCGGTGAAATGCCCAGTGAATCGGGGCTCGAAGCGTCGAGGTGGGTCCTCGGTGAGCCCTCGGTGAGGCGTGACGAATCCTCAGTGAGATGAGGTGAGTCCTCGGCAGTGAGACGGGGCGAATCCTCTTGAGTCGAGGTAAGTCCCCCGTGTATGGGGCGAATGCTGCGTAGACGGGAGAGATGTGCTCTTCTTATGTGGACCGTATATACCGTAGGCAATGACTGCTACGTAGACGGGAGAGATGTGCTCTTCTTACGTGGACCGTATGTGCAGTGTGCTGTGCCTTTAGAGGCTGATATGGCCGTAGGGTAACCAGGCTGCAGCGATTGCTGCATGCTGTGGTATCCCAGTTGAGGCCGAAGCTGCTGGATGGCGAAGACTTAATTACCGCTCATGCGGAAGAAGTGAATAGGATGGTGGCGATAGGAATGCTGCTGATATGATCAGCGAAGGTTACGTGATCAGATCACGTCGGGGTCACCAGTGAAGTGGTCAAGGTAGCTGGTTGCGACCACTTACAATAGCGTGTACATAACATAAAAAAGGCATAACTTGGCTTTAAGAATTTACGTGTTTTTGTCTATCGATTGGAATAAGGAAGACAGATTTCGAACATGTTGAAAGATTTGGAGTTCATTACATATTCCTATACCTATATATTATATAATAATCTATGCCTATACCATTTATTCGATCTGTGGTAGGCTGCCGTTGTTGTGAACATCCCCGTGAAGTTTTCTTTATAAAAAAGACAATCAGTAGGCATTTCAAGAGATTTGGTTATTTCCGCACGAAAAAAAAAGGTACTGCTATTTTATTTACGTATAAACCTTCTAAATTCGCTAATCAATTATATTATTTAATAGAAATCTGTCGACGTCTGTCGTTACGTTCTCACTGAGGTCATCTGTGATTTAGTATGAACTAGCTGTTGCCCGCGCCTTCGTTCGCGTCAAAATCGGAATTTTTTGGTCATATCTCCGGTTCTTCTTAACCCATTGCAATCAAACATACGGCAGATTTTAAATCTGATCAAGAACTTTAATAGAAAAAATCGCATCAAAATCCGTTCAGTACTTTCTGCGTCCATCACCAACAAACAGATCAACAGACAAAAAATAAACGTTACAAAAAATATATTTTTGTGTTCAGAATCGTGCATTCAACACCCCATGTTTTATTATTATTTTTATATTTATATATTTTCTCCAATGTACAGACACAACTTATTTACAAGTTTATAATAGTATAGATAGATCAACTGCAGGCTGATATGAATCTAATTAATATTTTAATCTCTTTTTATTGACTCTTATGCTAAGATCAAGGAAGTTCTCAATTTACTCTCCTCAAATTAAATTCATTGAATAAATTCATGGATATATTTAGGGTAATTTTAATTTGTACTTCTAAGTACTAGTATTACGTGTGGTTTCCGTTATTGAGTATGTCTGGTACACTTACTGTATAGTATAAGACACATTACGTAGGTACTATTTGTATCGCGTAAGTGTGCCGCGCGACGCTGCGACGTTCATGGCCAAAATATTCTTATCAAGTCCATAATATACCTAAGTACCTATATGTATTCATAGTTTGTAAATTGCTATGTACCTATTTATTTAAGATTATGATAAAATGTTGTAAGTAGAACAGAATCGGTAAAGCATTTGGGGATCATCATAGATGAGAAACTAACCTTTGGCGAGCACATCGTGGCAAAATCTGCAAGTTAGAAAGATCATATACGCAATGAAAATTCTACGAGACGTGGCTTCGATGAGCCTCCTAAAAACAGTATACATTTCTCTCTGCGAACCGATTTTGTCGTACTGTATCACAGCCTGGGGGGGGGGGGGGGGTTCTGGTGGTACTCACCTGATAGAGTTGGATAGAGCTCAGCGTGTCGTGCTAAAAACTATGATTAATAAACCCTTCCGTTTTCCTACTAACTTGTTATACAAAGAAACTCAGCTGCTCAGCGTCAGGAGGATACATATGCTAAGAATCACTTTGCTAATTCATAAGCAGGTGAGCGAGCTCTAGTTACTATGGGGATATGATCTTGAAACGGGTTTACAAGCTTCCTCTTACTGTAGTAAAAACATTATTCGCAAGACGTTTTAGTGCCTACATGAAGCCTCAGATATACAACAGAATAAATAAAATCTGCTTCATAGGTAAATTGTCAATGAGTGAAGCTAAGGAACTTATTCTAAAAACCTTACTTACCTTGTCCTATGAATACACAGAAAGCTTTTTAAAACCCCTGATGTGAGGTCTGAAATTAAATGCTTTGACCTCTTGGATTGCATGTTGCTTAGATTTTACTTCGGGCCATCAACCAGTTGGACACCGAAGTCTTAAAATCACGCAAAAAAAATCAAAATCTTACACCCACTTTTTATCACTTTTCTCGACGTTTCACATGATTCTAAGTCATATTAAGCAAAAAAAAATTTTTGTGTCGGTCAATCTGTTGGTCTGGATTTCTGTGGAACTCAAGAACCACTTAACCGATTTAAAAAATTCTTTCGCCAATCATCTTGTTTGGTTAATGGGAAGAACTGATTAGATTTGGGGTTGGTTTGGGTGGGATTTTTGACGTTCAAGGTTTCGGGTACCTACCATACAAATTGTCCCTAAAAAACTTTTATAAGTGAGTTTCTTTCGAGTTATCAGAGTAACGCGTATTTGACTTTGACATTTGAGTGACAATGACAATACGTATATTGTATATTACATAAAACAACAAGATCTGAAAGAAACTGAAATATTTATTGCTCAATATATAAAGACGCGTCGACGACGCGTATGCATAAAGCCTAAGGTCTGTAATTTTGAATAAAAATACTGCAACAAAAATATCTAAGTTTGGCCCGAAGTTTGACAATCACTGCGTGATTTCCGCCCCACTAGATTTATATAAAACTTTCGTGATAGTGTTAAAGGCACTTCAACTATATCTTACCTGCTGTTGGAAATGCAGTAATGAAAAAATAAAAAGTTTCCTACGGGAAACTTCCTCCTTGCTTAGCCTAGTGTAGGAAGCTTTCCGGTAGGACTTGTTCCATCTAAAACTGTTGTGTGCACTCCCGGTAACACATGTAAGTAATTATAAGTAGTTTTGTAATGGCAAATAAATACATTTTAACTTTACCTATGGTTAATTTTTAGTACACAAATAATGCCAAGGCAAAATTCATTGTTTTAAGCTGATGAAATAACTATGAAGTGGTCAAGGTAGCTGGTTGCGACCACTTACAATAGCGTGTAAGTAAGCAGAATAATAAAAAATACCTTAGCTTCACTCATTGACAATTTACCTATGAAGCAGATTTTATTTATTCTGTTGTATATCTGAGGCTTCATGTAGGCACTAAAACGTCTTGCGAATAATGTTTTTACTACAGTAAGAGGAAAGCTTGTAAACCCGTTTCAAGATCATATTCCCATAGTAACTAGAGCTGATCACCTGCTTATGAATTAGCAAAGTGATTCTTAGCATATGTATCCTCCTGACGCTGAGCAGCTGAGTTTCTTTGTATAACAAGTTAGTAGGAAAACGGAAGGGTTTATTAATCATAGTTTTTAGCACGACACGCTGAGCTCTATCCAACTCTATCAGGTGAGTACCACCAGAACCCCCCCCCCCCCAGGCTGTGATACAGTACGACAAAATCGGTTCGCAGAGAGAAATGTATACTGTTTTTAGGAGGCTCATCGAAGCCACGTCTCGTAGAATTTTCATTGCGTATATGATCTTTCTAACTCTTGCAGATTTTGCCACGATGTGCTCGCCAAAGGTTAGTTTCTCATCTATGATGATCCCCAAATGCTTTACCGATTCTGTTCTACTTACAACATTTTATCATAATCTTAAATAAATAGGTACATAGCAATTTACAAACTATGAATACATATAGGTACTTAGGTATATAATGGACTTGATAAGAATATTTTGGCCATGAACGTCGCAGCGTCGCGCGGCACACTTACGCGATACAAATAGTACCTACGTAATGTGTCTTATACTATACAGTAAGTGTACCAGACATACTCAATAACGGAAACCACACGTAATACTAGTACTTAGAAGTACAAATTAAAATTACCCTAAATATATCCATGAATTTATTCAATGAATTTAATTTGAGGAGAGTAAATTGAGAACTTCCTTGATCTTAGCATAAGAGTCAATAAAAAGAGATTAAAATATTAATTAGATTCATATCAGCCTGCAGTTGATCTATCTATACTATTATAAACTTGTAAATAAGTTGTGTCTGTACATTGGAGAAAATATATAAATATAAAAATAATAATAAAACATGGGGTGTTGAATGCACGATTCTGAACACAAAAATATATTTTTTGTAACGTTTATTTTTTGTCTGTTGATCTGTTTGTTGGTGATGGACGCAGAAAGTACTGAACGGATTTTGATGCGATTTTTTCTATTAAAGTTCTTGATCAGATTTAAAATCTGCCGTATGTTTGATTGCAATGGGTTAAGAAGAACCGGAGATATGACCAAAAAATTCCGATTTTGACGCGAACGAAGGCGCGGGCAACAGCTAGTTCATACTAAATCACAGATGACCTCAGTGAGAACGTAACGACAGACGTCGACAGATTTCTATTAAATAATATAATTGATTAGCGAATTTAGAAGGTTTATACGTAAATAAAATAGCAGTACCTTTTTTTTTCGTGCGGAAATAACCAAATCTCTTGAAATGCCTACTGATTGTCTTTTTTATAAAGAAAACTTCACGGGGATGTTCACAACAACGGCAGCCTACCACAGATCGAATAAATGGTATAGGCATAGATTATTATATAATATATAGGTATAGGAATATGTAATGAACTCCAAATCTTTCAACATGTTCGAAATCTGTCTTCCTTATTCCAATCGATAGACAAAAACACGTAAATTCTTAAAGCCAAGTTATGCCTTTTTTTCAAATAATTATAATTCACCAAGTAGAGAGAAGACGACATGCGATATGGCGGGAGCGGGAAATAAAAGCTCAGAAATATGGCTAAAGGTAAACTAGCGAAAGGTTAGATGATAAGATGAAACAATTACAGTTTCCAGAAAACTAGCCTTGGAAGCTTTTTGTCTTCTGAGGCTGTAATCCCGGCGATCTTTCAGACGTGAGCAGTTAGCCGTTAAAGAAAAAATATCTACATTTCAAAAGATATTCAAATCCTTAGTGATACATAAACATGAAGTCTGTCAGTTAGTGTGCCTAGACAAGCGTAGCCTTCTCTTACCTTGAAACGACTTTAAGACAATGCGATTTATTACCAGCTTACCTACCCATGATAGAGTTTAGCTTACCTACCTACATTTAATGTTGTGTGCGTAGGTAACAATATTATTAGTAGTTTTAGTAATGTAGTATTAGTAGTTGTAGTATTAGTAGGAAAATTACCTGCCTACTTTAACCATTTCTGGCATAAAATCTTATTGCTGCTCCGTACCTACTGTACCTTTAATACATAATATCTTAGGGATGTTATATTTAGAATATTATAACATTCGTATAAATATATGTGAGGCCGCCTGTCACCCCAGCAGAAGCAGGCCAGGACTAGCGCCCCTCCCCCAAACCTGGGCAAGACGGGGACACCGTGGTTCCCTAACCCGAGGGGGCCATCTCGAAACCGGAGATGGCCCAGGGTCGGTCGGGGTGCGAGGGATGTGCTTTATGGGCAACCTTACACCCAGACGTCTGAAGACCCGAGACGGCGTGCGGTTTTAGTCGGTTCAAGCCCGACATAACCGCCCCCGCTGGCCGGCGGGGGAGTATCCGAAGAGAGAATCTGTTATATATTAGAAGTAAGCAGGTACCAATGAACCTAGCGTATCACAGTCAGTTGCTAATAGAATAAGGGGACATATTTAACCTTGATTGTGCCACTTCATTAAACAGTAAGTATTCATAGAGCGAACATTATAAATGTATAACTACAACTAGTTTATATCATACGTACATACCTATATACTATGTGTATCGTACCTACATATTTAAATTAACATTGTTGACGTGTAGTCGGTCGGTCAAGGTATAATATTAAAGAGTAGAATGCAGTAGGTAGGTACCTAAGGACGCTCTATACGATTTTTGTTTTACTGTTTTCTGTATGTTAAATTAAATAGACTTAAAGTTAATATCACTTCGACTTGGCTCTGCTTGAGAAAAGAAAAACCGGTTAAGTGTGAGTCGAACTCCAGCGCCAAGGGTTTCGTTCCTACATATTATACCGCCATAGTAAGATTGGCACCTATCGCGATAAATATTGTCTTTTTTTCACACAATAGCACAATTTCATTTATTTACCTTATTTGAGGTTGGTGCCAATTAAGCTAGCCCTCTAAATTGCATGAGCGTCCATACCCATACCACTCAGAGGCCTATTGGCGTCTACTATGTATGTATGGGGACACCCTTCAATTTTGAACCTTTTTTATTTTTTTGGATTATTTCCTTTATTTTTGCTGTAAGACCTTCCTTCCTTCCATCCTTGTGTTAAGTTCCGAAAACTGAAAAAGTTGAAAATTAAGGTAAATTTTGGTACTTGCAAGTTCTCGCAACAATCTAAATTTGCCCATATCTCTTTATTTTGTTAACTCAGGAGCTTGATTTTAATACACCTAATAGGGACTATAGACCTCAGTATCTGGTATAAATTTCAATTTGCTAGGTCAACCCATTCCTGATAAAATCGGTGGTGACATACGAACAGACGGACAGACAGACAGACGGACAAGAGAGTAATCTTATAAGAGTTATTCTCTTAGATTCATTTAAATCTATTGAAATTAATGTACTCACGTATATATTTAATTTTTGACAAGGTTTCTAAAGTTATATCAGTCATATAAGTCGACAATACAACACTCAGCTCAAGGCAGCTCTCGAGGCCGGTGTCCTTTGTGATCACAAAATAAGTACGTTCTAGATGTTCTCTTCTTCCGATCTGAATCTATAGAATAAGTAGGTATGTTAATTGAAACTAGATGACAGTAGATATTCACGATATTCTATGTATGTACCTATCTACGTACCTATTGTAAGTATTAGAAAATGTATTTATTTTGATGGTCATTTTGAGAGAGGTCAAGATGATATAGAGCGCGACCGACAATGCATAAGTACAAGTAGTGATATTAACGTGCTATTTCGATAGTATTTACGAAATTGGAATGAATTTAATTTATGAAGCCGATCAAATATATGAGGTTGGGTTAGTTTAGTAACCTAACTACCTACTGAGTAAGACAGAATTCCGACTGAGCTTTTGAGGGATAGTTGAAAATTGATGGTAGAAATATTATTAGCTTTTACCGGTTAACTGTTCAACCTTTGTTGGTAGCAAAATTGGCAATGCCAAATTCCAGAAGACTACTTACTTACTATTTAGAAAGACAAGATAAGCAGTTCGTGCTACTAACGTTTTCATGTTATCACAGAATCAGCTTTATAAGTGTGGTTGCAAAACTGTGTGAATTTTTGTATTGATACGACAGTATCCAATCGCGACTATGATTTGGAATTTCCAGGCAGGATTTTGGAAGAAATGGCAGGTCCTTAACACCAAAACGTGTTTCATGTAAATATTTGTAGGTAAACGGCTTATGTTAAGGTAAACAGGAATGAGTTATGGAACGTAGCTATTATCCTTGTACCTATAGGGCGGACAACTTCCTGATATGGGCTGTGAAGTCATAGATACATACATAGACACAGATCCCAGAGCCTGTGTTAGGATTGATGGCACTTACACAGACTGGTTTGATTTATATACGATATTTTTTGGGTTCCGTATCTCAAAAGGATAAAACGGAACTCTTACCTATTAGAGGCATCAAGTTAAAATTTATACCAAATCCTCAGGTCTTTGACGCCTTGAAGCTATGAAAAATCAAACTTCTAGGTCAACGCAATCAAAAGATGTTGCCGTTTATGTGGCACTAGGGGCCCCGAGTCCTGCTTCGCACAGTAATAAATTCATAAAAGAAATCCTATGACGCGATTGCAGTGCCACGGGGCGCCAGAGCACACCTTTAATTTTTGTTGCGCGAAAGTTTTAATACCACTATATTACGGAAGATTACCAATGAAATTATTTGGTGTAAAAGGCAATCATTATGTATATGAAATGCTCAGTGACTAACATATTATTTAATTTGAAAAAGACTGATATAGTATGCGTCTAAATAGAGTAGAAAAAAGTTACCTATCGAGTTTGGATTCATTTGTTTTGTCTTTGTAAACACTGGTGCTACTTGATCTCCAAGATCTGATGATGGAGTCGGTAGGTGGTCTGGAACTAAACAAGATAGACTCGTTGTTTTGAACTCCTTTAGCTAGTCTTAGCAAGCATTCTGGTGCTACATGACATTACTAAAAGTTGAAAATAATATAATTAATAAAAAAACATTTCCAAAAACAAGCTTTTATGAATAATTATATTAAGTACCTAGGTATATATTTTACGCAAGATTTTTCTGTGTATTCTAAATGCGATACAAGATTTGGATATCAGCACAACCCTTGCATAATAGTATATTATGCAACTAGTGAATAAAGGACGGATTTAAAGCGAGGGCCGTGGATGAGTCACGAGCAAGAGAAGGATTCTAATGATTGAATCACGAGCGCAGCGAGTGATTCAACTGTTAGAATCCTGAACGACGCGAGTGATTCATGGCTCTCGATATAAATTCGTACTTTATTCAGGAGTTGCATACTATACTTTATACCATGACTACGAGAAAAGACATAATTTTAGCGAAAATAGAAATTTAATCAAGAAATAAGAACTGTTACATTAATTGAAATGGACATTAAAATTAGAGCAATGACTGAAATTAAGCATAATTTTCTTATTATTATCATTAGAGTGGTCAACTTGTGAAACAATATTTATTTCTTATAAAGGCAGCAAAGAACACAAAACAGTTTTTAATCTAATGCCAAACTCCTTGTCGCAAATATCGACCAATCAAATCTCGAGAATTTATTTGCACCAAAGAGTTTTGAATTTCGAATCTTAGCGCAAGGAGTTTGTGTAAGCATTGAAATAGAGACCGGATATATTTTTGTGTTCCAAATTCAAACACCAAAATAGTGAATAAAAACAAAACCGTGAATAAAAGGCCTTTTTATTCACTGTTTTGCGTGAATAAAATAAGCTTTTTAGAGTAGGTATGGTATAAAATTATTATTATTTTCGTTTCAGTATGTACCTCAACAGATTTTTATTGAAAGCTTGTTTATAAAAATATTTTTTTATTAATTATCTTATTTTGGTTTATTTCGGAGCTACTGCCGTCGAAGCCCCTGAACCAAAAGAGGAAAGGCTGCGCCAGAGACTCGTTCGTCAATCAGCATATTATGTACCAGCCAGCAGGTGCTCTTGGTGAGGCCGATACACATCCAGTTACTTACGTAGGTGACGTGAGCTATATTTAGAGAATGATGTACTGGCTACATGGGCAGGGGACAGCCTGTCATATTTATGCAATAGTAGCAAAAAATGTATGGCCATATGGAACTTAAGAATATTAAAAACACATGCATAGTAAATGTTTGGTCTCACAACATTACATGAGACACACGCATCTCACATTTCAAGTTCATATAAATAAGACTGTCCAAAGTGCAGATACCTAATTCCTTATTCCTTGCTAACACTTTAGTATTTACAGCTTTTAAGCTGTAAATACCTACTTACCATATTTTTGTTTGTCTTCATGACTGGGTAGGTAGGCACCTACTTAGTATTTTGCGCAGTGAACGTAACCGATGTAGGTAAGTAAGTAGGTGAAATATGTGAAAATTTACGTGCTAAGCATAATAACAAGCCCTTACATTGTCACGTGTGCCAGACGTTTGACAAAACGATTACGGTACCTACCTCACTTACGCTGCGGTATGGTAGGTACATAGCTAAATTATGACACAGCCACATTCTTATCATTGCGAAAACCCGGCACTGACTGGACTAACAGCATCGTACCTACTAACCTTTTATAAAGTACCTAGGTCTCACGAACTGGCTAGATTTAAGCTCCATCTCCTGCTGCAGCTAATAAGCACTTAAATACGGAAGGTATTATCTAGGCACAGACCTGACAGAGTACCTACCTACGTATGTTTCTGTCAAAGACGGACAAGGTATCTATATGGTTATCAGTCAAATGATATAATACCTACCTAATCCCCCTCGTAACTTTCCTAATGTATGAGTAACGATGAGACACAGTTCATTGAATAAATTGACGGACTTTAGTTTTCATGTAATATGCAAATCAAGGTAAACTAATACGGCGGTAGACGGTGGAACTAAAAGTGTGGCAAATTAGCATTCCCCATACTTTGAATAACCAACTGTTTCATTATTAACGACCGTATTCTGGTACCTTTTTTTTCGTGCGGAAATCCCTTCGGTTATAAAAATACTTGGGTTACGTAACTATGTTAAATTGTCGATTCACAGCATAAAAAAACTACTAAACGGATATTGATGCGGTTATTTCTATTAGAAATCTGCCGTATATTTGATTGCATTTGGCTTTACGTAGCACCGGAGTTACGACCAAAAAAACGATAACCGACCTCCGCGTGGGCGAAGCTGCTGGCATCAGCTAGTGTACCTACATAGATATTATCCTTTTTTCTTTGGATAGGTAGGTACATTGGGACAATTGCCTCATATTAGTTCTGTGGATAATATCAATAATTACTTAGTTTTTACTATCGAACATAAAACAATAAGTTCAATTAAATTTTTAAGCATTTTGTATGCTTACTTTTTTCTAAAGATTTAGATCGGAAAAAGAGAACATCTAGGACGGGACTTGAACCCGCAACCAGTCCCTTACAGGGGGAATGCTCTGACCAACTGAGCCACCTAGACACGTCCCAGATATTCGAAATTCTCCGATACATTAATACGTCTTAAGGCGACGTTGGAGCCATCTACCGTAATTCTTGCGAACTACGGAAACAATAAATAACTTTACAGTCATTTTTAAACATTGGTTTTTGATGACTCCGCCTAATTAATTCAATTAAATTTTTAAGCATTTTGTATGCTTACTTTTTTCTAAAGATTTAGATCGGAAAAAAAGAACATCTAGGTGGTTCAGTTGGTCAGAGCATTCCCCCTGTAAGGGACTGGTCGCGGGTTCAAGTCCCGTCCTAGATGTTCTCTTTTTCCGATCTAAATCTTTATAAAACAATAAGTTTTTAAACCGATAAAATTTCAGTTCCTAATCAATGGTATTTCAATTGTTTTAGATTTGACGAGGGACGCGATGGATACCTTGACTTAACGGAAGTAAAGCGAATGATGGAGCGATTGGGAGCACCGCAGACTCATCTTGGACTCAAAGCTATGATCGCAGAGGTTGATGAAGATGGAGACAACAGAATCAGTTTTCGGGAATTTTTACTTATTTACAGGTACGTTTATATCTCCTTTCCTTGAGGATAAGAAGTAGGTCAGTAACCCAAATCGGCAAGACTAGCTCGATTTATAAAACCACATAGTTCCACAAAACCTCCTGTTCATCCTGTTGTAGATATCTATTGAGGTTCCATTGTGTGCGATGTGACTGTGACCATATTATTTCTAACTTGATAGCGTGTTACAAGCAAGTTGCCAGCGTCGCAAACGACAACAGGCTACCGTAACCAGGGCCTAGTGATTAGGTACCCCGAGGACCTCCAGGCCTTATCAGGGGATGAGGAAATAATTTTAGCGTTCGTCATAATGATAGGGAGTAACGTCACGACGTATGAAAAATAACATTAGATAATGTGGATGTGTAGGTAGGTATATTTTCATGTATGTTTGTGTACACAACCCAAAGCCAATTCCGTCGATGAGACTTTATCTGCTCTTCAGCACGACTTCGCCGCAATGGGTGTGTACTTTGGGGGGTTTGCTGGATTGTGGATGTCGTCGTGGTGCTGTACTTAAGCGGAACACTTATTATGGGCAGCCTCGAAGAGTACTTGAATTTTCCAGAATTAAAGAGAGATTTTTTCATGTATCTGCATTTATTCCTTGTGAAGAGGAGAGAGCACTTCTCGCTTGACTTTCTACTTGTCGACTGAGGTGTCGAGTCGTTTTGTTTTGTGTGCGGTGTGGGTTGTTGGCCGACAGGCCTCTACAACCTTACGCGAACAGTGTGGCGAGCGCATAGGGCTCTCAGCCGAAAGTTGATTTTAAGCAACACGCCTCAAGGGTCCCCAGTTGGGGCGGCCTCGGCTTGGGCTGCTGCTGGATTAATACTGGGGCGACCTAGGCCCACATTTACGAACAAAGCGCGGCGCGTGTTCCGCCCTCGTCGGCGAAGACGGAACCGCGGTTTATTTTGTGTAGCTCCGCGAGCTGTGTAGGCTCTTCGTTGAGCGAGTGTTATTGCATCATCGGGCTCTCCGAGAGCGTGTCTAGGTCTCCGCGTGCGTGAAATTAAACTCGGTGTGTAGTTTACAGCCTCAACCACTAGAGGGTTGGGGTGAGTCGGGGCAGAGTCAAAGTAGCTAAGGGAGCACTGTTTTATGTACTGCCTGATCGTCGGCAGTTCTAGGTCGGTGTGAAGCTCGACATTACGCATAAACCACGGTGCTCCCGTAGCTCGGCGCATGAAACGATTTTGTAGTGTTTGTAGCCTATGGATCCTTTGTTCACTAACATGAGCGAAAACCGGACATCCGTATGTCATGATTGGCCTAACACAACTAGTGTAAAGTCTGACTTTACTCCTAAGTGATAACCTAGAACGAGAGTTCACTAAGCTATGTAGTCTACCTAATACGAAGGCGGCCCGATCGCGGACCGCTTTGAGGTGAGCTTTGAAGCTGAGGCGATCATCAAGGATGATACCTAAATATTTGGCTTGCCTAGCCCAAGGGATCGGCTTGCCAAACATCCTAATCTGTGTAAGTCCCTCTAAGGGATACAGGTCGCGCCTCCTTCTGTGGATCAGCACGGCCTGACTCTTATCTGGATTAACCTCTATCCTCCATTTCCGAAACCATGCCCCTAGGGTGTCGGCCGCGGATTGGAGTTTTCTAGCTACTATGTTGGGATTAAGTCCCGAGTGGAAGATGGCTGTGTCGTCTGCGAAAAGTGCCGTCTTCACTTGCCCGTGCAAAGGTATATCTGACGTGAATAACGTGAACAAGATGGGTGAGAGTACCGACCCCTGCGGTACACCGGCGCGAATGGGGTGAGGATCCGAGAGGGTCCCTTCCACTCGGTAGCGATAGCTTCTGTTCGACAAGTAGTCCCGTATGATGAGTACGAGCCTGTGTGGCACTCCCATGTGGAACAGCTTCCAAATGAGGCCGTTGTGCCACACTTTGTCGAACGCTTTCGCTACGTCGAAGAAGAGAACCCCTGTGAATTGATTGAACTGCAACCGCTCGCTGGCGTGCTCAACGATGCGGTGCACTTGTTGTACGCATGAGTGTTGATCGCGGAAGCCAAACTGCTCGTTCGGAATGAGACCCTTTGCATCGGCAAATGCTTTCAGCCTATTGCATACTAGTCGCTCATAGATTTTCCCTAAACCTTTAAGCAGACTGATCGGTCTATAACTGGTCGGCTCGGACTTTGGCTTACCGGGCTTGGGTATCCCAATGACCACGGCCTCTTTCCATTGCTGCGGAAAGATGTTATTTTTGAGCGCTGCGTTAAAAATGTATGTCAGAAGGACGAGTAACCTCTCTGGGAATAATTTAATGACTTTATTTGTGATGCCGTCCGAGCCGGGTGCTTTACGCGTGTGCAAGCCCTTGATGATCTCCTGAACCTCTTCCGGGGTGACTGGGTCGATATGACCGTCGCTGTCCGGTGGTAACGGAAGTGAAGCTTGCCGTTCCACATCAGAGTCTATTTCGCGTACGTGTTCTAAGTCGGTGTGTAGGGTGCTGGGCGAACATTGAGACTCGAGACTTTCGGCCAGACATTCCGCCTTTTCTACATCTTCGAAAGCTTCTGACTGATTGGGCCTCTTTAAGGGAGGCATAGGGGCGACCACGTCTTTCCTCAAAGATCGAGACAACTGCCAGAAAGCGACGTGAGACGGCTCAAGATCGCTTAATGTAGTGTCCCATCGAGTTTGACGCATTTCCTGTATGCGAGCCTTAACGGCCCGTTCTAATCTGCGGAGACTAACCCTGTTGCCTTCGCAAGGGAACCTATCGTAGGCGCGCACGGCGGCGTTCTTCCTCCTCAGCAGATCACGCACGTCATCGGGGAGCTTCCAGCGACGGTCTTCCGTCTCGGGAGCCCTCCGAGAACAATCATTAAGTAACGATTGTACGTGCTCTGTGAAGGAGTCGATCGCCTCCGTGGTGTCCTCTACGCTAACGATGTGATCTGGTATTTTGTTCAGATGTACGGATTCGGTCGACTCGAGTCTTTTCTCAAGCCGCGCCCAATCCGTAATCCACCTATTCGGGGGGGCTTGACCGGTATCAATGGGACCTAGTCTCTGTTTCAGTTCTACCATAACTGGCCTATGGTCTGAGGTAAGCTCGTGCAGTACTTCTATAGAGCACAAACGTAAGTTCACGTTCTTAAGAAGCACCAGGTCTAACACCGCCGGCCTATGTTCCACTTCATACGGGAAGTGAGTACATTCTAATGGAGCTATTATATCGTAGTTGAGCGTGCTCGAGTGCGATTCCAGGACCCTACCTCGGGTGCAGGTGATGGGGCAGTTCCACATGGTGTGTTTGGCGTTGAGATCGCCAGCGACTATGACTGAGGGTCCTAGTTCGAATAGGGCCCTGAGATCGCTACCGAGCAGCTGTTTGGTTGGTGACAGATAAGCTGACACTATGACTATTGACTGGTGGCCGGTCATCCCTAACCGACAGACCGAAACCTCAACGTTCGTCAGCGTTGGCGGATCCATAGGTGAGCAGTGCAAGGACCTCTTGTAATAGATCAGAGTCCCGCCCTTAGGGGAGCCGACCCTATCATTGCGAACTATGTTGTAGTTCGCAATATTAGGGTTTCTCTGGGCGGGCTTTAAAAAGGTCTCTTGCACGAGAAGTATGTCTGGTTGATGGACCCTAAGGAATTCACCTACCTGATCTCTTTGACCGGCTAAGCCGTCCGCGTTGAAATACCCTAACTTGAGTGTTCGTGGTTTGACTCTGCCAGTGTTTCGCGAATCCATTAGGGATTTACTCTGAAGTTGGCGAGGGCCTCGAAGACGGTCGAGTACCTAATTGTGACTCCTAGGAGTGCCATCGGGTTTCCCTCATTTGCGCGGATCTGCGCGGCCATGTCGCGCAGTTCCGCGTAATTGAGTATGCTGGCAAAGCGTGCCACGACTTCGAGGTCCGACTCCCCGGTCGCTGGCTGGCTCGCCGTGTTTGTGTGTGGTTGTGGTTGTAGTGGTGGTGGGGGCTGTGTGTGTGTCCTATCAGCCTGCGACCGCGGAGGTTGTTGGGGGCGCGGCTGTTGCGGAGCTGGTGTTGGCAACAGAGGCTGCGTGACTTGAGGCGGGGGGACATATACGCTCATGAGCGCCGGAATCCCCGAAGACTGGGCGTTCCTAGTCTGGGACGGCAAGGGGGGGAACGCAGGCCTTGAGGAGGCTGCGTTGGGTCCCCATGGGCAGGGCTTCGGTGGAGCCGAAGCTGATGCTTGGGGCTGCGACTGACCTACGGTCTGAGGTGTACGCCCGGATGGGCGTGACTGTTGTTGTTGCTTGGGTGCCTTCGGGCACCCGCGGTAGTTCGCGGGGTGGCCCGTTTGCCCGCATAGGACGCACGCAGGTGGTGTCGAGCAGAGTGCCCTATCCTTCGGACGGCTACACTCTGCTGTGGCGTGGTCCTCAAGGCACTTGACGCACCTTGGGCGGGCATAGCAGTTGCGGGCTGAGTGCCCGTACTGCTGGCACCTGTGACACTGGGATATGATCCCCTTCTTGTGTGGCGGTTCGACGGTTATACCAGCCAACTGGCACACCGTCTGAGTCTTAAATATGGCCTTGCCGGCCTCGGATCGGTCCAGGGTGGCAAGGACCATATCGTAGGGCTCGTGTGTCCTAGCGCGGACCATCCTATGGACGCTATGAATAGGGAGGCCTTGATCCTCCTTGAGAGATTTGGTGATCTCCTCTAAGGAGACCTCCTTCGGGATTCCACGCACGACGGCGCGGAGAAGCTTGTCCTCCTGAAGGGTGAAGGAATGGAACTGAATGTTCCTTTCCTTTAGGAGGGTGGTTAATGCGCGGTGGTCCCTTGGAGAGGGAACGGAAACTTTAATACCCTGAGGGGTGGAACGGGCGGAGGTGAAGTGAATGTGCTGGTCGTTGCACCAGCTGGAGATGGCGGTCCACCGGTCTTTGTCGTGAACATAAACTGGGGGTGGGGTGGGCTCCTTGCGAGCCGGGACGTCGGTGGTGGGCCCCTGAGTGGGCTTTACCTGTGCTGGGGCTTCGGTGAGGACCGGCGGTTTCTTCAGCGCTTTCGCTGGCGGCGCCGCCTGTGCGGCTTTTGGGCTGCGTCTCCTCTTCCCGCTGGCTACGGGCGTGAACCCTTCGTCGGAGGAGGAGGACGTCGATTCTGCCTCCGAGGCGGAGGCAGAGATGTCAGCAGTGTCCATGCTGTCCCTACTGCTATCTTCATCCCCGGTGGCGATCGGGGGAAGAGGGCTGCGCTCTCGCGTCGGCGATCCGCCCCTAGAAGAACGGCTGCCCGAGCAGCTTGACGACGCGGCAGAGGCCCTAACTGTTTTTGTGGTGATGGTAGGTAGTGGGGGTGTGGTGGTCGTTGGGGGTGTAATATGTGGAGTGTCGGGCCCCACGATGGGGGAGTCCGGGATTCTATCCCCGAACCTCGCCTTTAAAAAGGCGTGGACCTCCCGGTCCATTAGGAGGAGATCAAGCAGGGAAGTTTCGGCCATGATGCCGACTTCCCTGCTTACCCCTTTCCTTGGTAAAAATGCAGTTAGGATAAGCCTAACTGATAACAACAAAAAACGAAAAATTTAATTAAAAGATAATTAAATAAGTGTGGTTCGACCTTTATACTAGAGTGTAGCGTGGCCCTAACACTATTCGTGTCGACGCGAAATAAATTCCGCCCAACCGAAGTTGGGAGGATGAGTACTTGTGGTGTGGGTGTGTACCTCAACAGCTGGTCATACACTCGAAGTGCAATGAGTGAGTCCCTCGCAGCCCGGATGCCGAGATAGTACGGTCGGTTAGGGGACCGCACACCAAACGAACACCCGAGAATGGAATGGGGGGATGGGTAAGGGGGGAATTTGGTGACGGCTGGGATCGGCAGGAGGTCTTCCTCGCCACCGGTTGCCCCAGCCCCGTCCGACTGGCTTTGCCCTGAGGGGGTGAAGCTGCGGGTCGGGTCGCCGCTCGCCCTGGCTTCGTTAACACCGTTAGGTATCAACCAGTGCTACCCTGAAGGGGTCAAAAACCCGAGCTCGCCAAACAAATTTACGCGCGCAAATCAGCCGCTCAAAGAACGGTTAAAAAGCGCGCGAAAAGTCGCTGGGCTCGCTATCGTCGAAGCGCCGCTCGCAGGTGTGCAGTGACGTCACACGACCTTGGCTCGCCGCCCGTAGTAACTGCAACAGAGAATCGCCGTATATTATAATTATAATGATACTGACTTTCAATCTGATAATTGAGAACGTCGCTTTGAAAAAAGCGCACGTAATATCTGAGTGACTTATTCGTGAATAGGTCGGAGCTCAGAGCGTACGTGTTGCGGTCACGACAGCGGAGTGTCGAATTGGGTGTCGAGTCAAATTACAGCGGTTTTTTATAGTCTTAATCCAATTAATTCGATTTTTCTAATTGGCCGATCGAACTTTCGCGGCTCGTTAGTGACACCGCGGCTTAACGACTTTTCGCGGATATACCCTAATGGTCGATCAGTCAATCTTACAATTATGTGTTTATTTTCTATTTACAATGATTTATATACCGTATTATGTATTCTAATAGGTAGTAGAAATAAGGTGACACGAAATAAGATACAATTTACACTTATAGATCGGTAAACAATGACGATTTCTTCGTCGCAAACTTATAACTATTATACACGATTATTCCTATAGTTTTTGTTAAATCAGTTTAATTATATACACTATCATTTATGTACTAACAAAATAAGCTTATATACTAGTGTTGTTCTGCACAGTTTGCATATTATTTTCATTTAACAAAATACTCATCTTTATCTCAGTAAGTAGGTACAACTACGACGTCTGTGGCGTAGCGGCACAGAATATACCTACATATATAGGTAGCGGTGCAATTGATTAAGTCAGAGGTCGTGCAGGTTCGATTCCCGCTCATTGCAAATATGTAGGTATATTTGCATTGGTCTGGGTGTTTGAAATAAACATACATAGAAACATGTATGTTTATTTCAATGTGGGATATTCACGTAAACTTCCGACAAAATCCTGTATTTATTTACCAAAAAAAAGTATCTAAGCATGTTTATCCGCAATCTAGCACCCATATGACAAGCTCTTAGTTTGGGTCTAGATGGCGCTGTGTAATATGTCCTAGAATATTGATTTTATTTACTTAGTTTGGAATATTTTATATTCCGTGTTTGTAATGGTCCAATGAATTTTCCTAAGTACTACCGGCCCAAATATCGAGGCAAAGAATCAAGTAGCTGCCAAAAAGCTGGGTATCCTATTGAAGGTGCGATACTACTTCACATCGGAACAGCTACTCAATTTGTGTCAAGCGCAAGTACGATCGTATTCCACTTATACGCACGAACCGCTTGAGCAATACGTTAATTATGTGTACTGCTATGGGGTGGATTCCCTGCCTGAGTTTGAGCTTCCAGAAAGCTATAACCTGGGAGTCTAGAGTGTTTCAACTCAATTCTTGTCTAGAGTGAATAGGTTGCTTCTAGGCAAGCATGCTCCATCGTCGACTACATCCTAACTTACCAACAGATGAGATAGTGCCCAAACGTAACTTTTTTATCGAATATAAAAACAATAGGAACTATTATTGTACCCTATATTATAAATATAATATTGCAAGGTTAACTTTATCCTGTTTTTATGTAATATGGTTTTCAAATAAGTAAGTATATTTAAACCGAAATATATATTATTATTGTAATTATTTATTTTAACCATTTGTCCGCACCATCGCTGTGAGCAAGGCGCACAAGGCAAATTAATTATTGCAGCGCTATAAAAAATACATGCCGTAAATATCAAAAGGAAGGTCAATTAACACGAAACTGCTTACGTGGATGCAGTATCAATACAAACCTACTGGACAACTCCATCAGCAGAGACCAACCTTATAAACACCGAGAAATACGTAGGTAACATTTGACATTGAAGGCAAAAAATGTAATATGGAATTAGATACTGGTGCTACACTTTCATGTAATAATTACAAGAAACTTTAATCTCCCCGTGACCATGGCTGCTGAAAAGCAACCGAAACGTCAGGATCAATGTAAAATACAAATTAACATCAAATAAATCGCTATAGAATTTGTTAAAAATAGTTTTATTTCAATGTGTGACATTCGCGTAAACTTCCGAAAATATCATGAAGAAACTTAAAGTTAATTAAGTGATTTTATCGGTTCTTAACAAACAAATCCTTAGCTACGCATACTCGCACATCTCTGGTGAAAACACAGCCTAAGCTTTTACAATTCTATCGATAATAATGAAGACCCCATTGTCTGTCTACCCACATATGTATTTCTTTAAAACTTCATCATGTTATTTATGCCTCACTTTGTATGTTGTTGTTTGGGGAATGTAATAGGAAATTGCATTTAAAATACTAACAATATTTTTATTTTAACATAAATATGTTTTTCAATCTAGAAACTAAGTATCCCTTTTTGGTTTATACACATTTAATGTTTTGAACAATCCACCTCTACGAGGGTGAAATAGGCGTTGAAAGATTATACCTATGGGAAGTCCGCAGATTAAAAAAGTCTTAGGGGCAATAACCGACGCCCATGCGGCCGGAGCCGTGGGCGAAAAGCTTATATACAAGAATTGATCCTTTAAAGGTATTAGATCAGATATATGGATTAATATGTGTAGAATTTTACATTTCACATTTTGCTTAATTTTTTCAACACATAGGTATCTAGACTCTAGACCTTGGACGTTTGGAATCTAAACGGTTTAGATCGCAAAGGTAGATTCAAGCCCGTCCTCGCATCCTCTCCTACCATGTTTTAACTTGTAACTTATTAAGAATAATATAATGTAATCTGTGCTTCTATACTATTATAAAATTGTAAACTAGATGTGTCTGACATTGTAGATATTTAAAAAAAATACTTGGGTTTACATTTAACATTGCGAGGTAAACTATTATCTAATCTGTGATCTAACTCTGAGTAGCTTGCTCTTTGTTTTGCCTTCAATGCGTGCGTCTCATAAGATATTAATTTATTTAGTAGGTAGGTATATATTCAAATTAATATTGTTAAGATAAACATGAGATAAAATGGCTAAATTGGTCATTACGTAATTAATGACCCTATAGGTAGCTATTAACTGACCTTCTTGGTTGGTGTTTCAACGCAGGTTTCTTAGTTTTTTTGTGCTTCAGTTTTTATCAAATCGATCGATCGTCCTATCAGGATTTCGCACTTTTTCTTCGAAGACCAATTCGCCGACGGACTGTTCGTCGACAGAATGATTCATTTATTTCCGTTTACCCAGCAGATTCTTTCACCTACTGACTTTTCGCCGATAGTCACAGAACCTTTCACTTATGTCACTTTCGAAGACAGGCCTTTCCAGCTACAGAATGTTTCACCGACACGACGATAAACTGATAACTCTTTTGACGATAGGCCAGTTCAGCTACAGAATACTTCACTGACACGATGATAAATAAACCTATGACCCTTTTAACTACAGACCTATTCATCTGCGAAAAAGTTGTGTCCAAGTGTTAGTGATGTCCAAGGCCTAACTTTCTGGTGATGATGATCCTAGAAATCTCAGAATAGCGTTCATAGGCAAAGTAAAAGAAAATTAAAAAATAACAGGGACCAATACATCCTAGGCACGCCGCAATTGGGGTAAGACACGTTATTAAGAAATAGGTAGAGGCGCCACGGTGGCCCACTGGCTGACACAGTTGTTCGGTGGATGTGTCTGCTTAGGTGAAGTCGAGCCGAGCGTCAGCACTGCCGGGGCTATTCCCTGGACATACCACTTCACACACTGGTAGAATGTCCTGCGTTGATGGAGCTGCGCCGTGTCCTTGTAACAGACGTCATAGCGGGAAGCCTCACGTTGCAACCCTGGTTCAGGCCGTGGTCGGCAGCGAGAGTGCATGGAATGCCGCTGCCTTCTTTTGCCAAGCAGTGACACGCGCTAACGCAGCGATGGAAAGGGAACGGGCGAAGTGTAGTACTCTCCCGTGCTGCGGAAGGCGCTCCGGGCAGTGGTGATCCCAAAATGAACATTGTCCTTCATGCTCCCTTCGGGCTAGCCGTCGTCCTAGCAGAAGCAATAATACGCTTATGAAAGCTATTTTTAGATGTCTAGGATCATCATCACCGGAAAGTCACACCTAAGACATCAATGACACTTAGGGCCTGTCCACATCTCCGCGGCACGACGTCTTCGCTGTGGAACGGTGCGGTGCCGTGGCGCGGCGCGTTGCCGTGACGTGCAAATTTACGTTGCCCTACCGCCGCATTGTTACACGTCGCCGTGCCTTGTACATTTTCGGTACATTCTTCACTAAATAAGTAGATATGGACCGCACAAAACGTATTCTGCTTCTGTTGTTATTAAAAAGACAGAGAGAGGTGGGAAAAAAATAATTAAAAAGACAGTACTGGGAGCACCCATATCTTTCAATTATGAATAGTGATAGAAATCATTTCAATAGAAAATATGAGGCGTTGAAAACCTTTGACCACAAATTTTAGTTATTTTATCTGTAATATCTGTATAAAGTTTTGAAGAAGTTTTGCCGGCTTACGACGCGCGACGCCGTCCGATGCACGGCGACGGGCTTGCAGGGCTCATTGTAGGGGGGGCGGCCCTACCGGATGGTGAGGGGCAAGCTGCGCCCCAAGGCCCCGCCGTTAACCCGGTGTCTCCAGCCGGATCTGATCGGAGGAGTTGTTGGCTCCCCGTTCCCAGCGCGGGCGGTGGAACATGTTCCACCGCAGATGACTCCGCCTCGGTTGCGCATGGCGCCCGACGTGGAAGACGACGACGTGCCCGAGGTCACTTGGGTAGAACTAGAGCTGGCGGTGAGAAGGCTAAGAGCCAAACACACCGCCCCGGGACCCGACGGCATTCCAGGCCGAGCGTGGGTCCTAGCTCTAGTCGACGACGCTCTCGAGCCCCGACTGAGAGGGCTTCTCAGCGCATGTTTGGAGCGGGGCCAGTTTCCGAAATTGTGGAAGACGGGGAAACTGGTCCTCATCCGAAAGGAGGGGCGCCCGGCGGACTCGCCGTCCGCCTACCGGCCCATAGTGTTGCTCGACGAGGTGTGCAAGCTCTTTGAAAGAGTAATTGCGAAGCGCCTCGTCGAGCACCTCTCAAGAGTGGGGCCGGACCTGGCGGATGGCCAATATGGCTTCCGCCAGAGGCGCTCCACCGTGGATGCCATCATGCGCGTGAGGGCTCTGGCGGAGGATGCAGTAGCCCGGGGTGAGGTGATGTTGGCGGTGTCCCTGGACATCGCCAACGCGTTCAACACCTTGCCCTGGAGTTGCATTAGGGAGGCGCTCGTGTATCACGAAGTGCCTCTCTACCTCCGCCGCATAGTCGGGGCGTATTTGACGGAGAGAGCCGTCATCTACCCAACCGTGACCGGTCTCGGTCGGCGTGAAATGTCGTGCGGTGTTCCACAGGGATCGGTCCTGGGGCCGCTCCTGTGGAACATCGGATACGACTGGGTGCTTCGCGGTGAGCTCGTAGGCGGTGCCGCCGTCACGTGCTACGCGGACGACACGCTCGTGACGGCGTGCGGGGCGACGTACCGCGAAGCGACCCGAAAGGCCACGACCGCGGTTGCCCAAGTCGTTAGGCGGATCCGGCGGCTGGGTCTCGAGGTGGCCCTGCATAAAACCGAGGCCCTGTTCTTCCATGGGCCTCGGAGCAAGCCACCCGAGGGATCCAGTCTCATCGTGGGAGGAAATCGCATCGGCATCAAGCCCCAAATGAAATATTTGGGGCTCGTGCTCGACGCCGATGGGACTTCGGAGAGCACATCCGAAGTCTGGCCCCCAAATTGAAGGGCACAGCTCTTGCTCTGGCTCGGCTGTTGCCCAACATGAGGGGGCCCGATGACTCCTGCAGGAGACTCTACGCGGGGATCGTGCGGTCCATGGCCCTGTATGGGTGCCCAATATGGGCGGAGGCCCTGAGGACCAAAACTGTGCAGATGCTGCGCGCTCCGCAGCGAGTTCTGGCCATCAGGGTCATCCGAGGGTACCGCACGATCTCCTTCGAGGCGGCGAGTCTCCTTGCCGGAACTCCGCCATGGGACCTGGAAGCGAGAGCCCTTTCGCAACTGTACCAGTGGCGAAAGGAGGCGCGGGAGCAGGGATGGAACCCCGAGCCTCGAGATATCGAGGCCGTGCAGTCCCAGCTCCGCCAGGCCATCGTGGTGGAGTGGAAGGAACGACTTGGGCAACCAAGCGCAGGGCACGCCGCAATAGCGGCGGTAAGGCCCATCATGGAGGATTGGCTGGAGAGGCGACACGGAAGCGTCTCCTACCGACTGACGCAGGTGATCTCAGGGAAGGGGTGCTTCGGGGACCACCTGCATCGGATCAGGAAGGAGCCAACGCCTGAGTGTCATCACTGCGACGCGAGCGAGGAATCAGGGCTGCACACGCTGGCGGACTGCCCGGCGTGGGAGGCGCCGAGGCGTGACCTCGTGGCAGCCATCGGGGTGGGAGTCCTCTCGCTCGGCAGCATGATTGCGGCAATGGTGCGGAGCGCGAGCGCGTGGGCCGCCGCCGCCTCCTTCTGCGAGCATGTAATGCTCGCGAAGGAGGTGGCGGAGCGCGCCCGGGAGAGACTTAGAACTCTCCCGGTCCGCCGAGCCCGCAACTTGCTCGCCGCGCGTCGCAGGCAACTCAGGCGCCGGAGGTCGCTTAACGACCTCCGTCCTCCATGAGCGCAGGCCTGGGGGTGGCGGGTGAGGCCACCTGTCACCCCAGCAGAAGCAGGCCGGGACGGTGGGGCGACTAGCGCCCCTCCCCCAAACCGGGGCAAGATGGGGACACCGTGGTTCCCAAACCCGAAGGGGCCATCTCGAAACCGGAGATGGCCCAGGGTCAGTCAGGGTGCGAGGGATATGCTCTATGGGCAACCTTACACCCCGGCGTCTGTAGACCCGAGACGGCGTGCGGTTTTAGTCGGTTCAAGCCCGACATAACCGCCCCCGCTGGCACGCGGGGGGGTATCCGAAGGGATTTCCGCACGATAAAAAAAAAAAAAAAAAAGGGCTCATTGTAGGTATGGACCGCACAAAACGTATTCTGCTTCTGTTGTTATTAAAAAGACAGAGATAGAAGTTGGAGAAAAAAAATGTTAAAAGACAGTACTGGGTGCCCCCATATCTTTCAATTATGGATAGTGACGGAAATCATTTCAATAGAAAATATGAGGCGTTGAAAACCTGTGACCACATATTTTATAGTTATTTTATCTGCATCTGTATCTAGTTCTGAAGAAGTTTCACCGGCTTACGACGCCGTCTGATGCACCGTTTCACGGCGACGTGACGACTAGCACGGCACGTTGCCCTGACGTGGCAATTTACGTTGCCGTACCGTAAAAATGTACGTCACGACGCCGCAGTTACACGTCGCCGTGACTTGTAAATTTTCGGTACA
The DNA here is from genome assembly GCA_946251805.1 of Cybosia mesomella. Classification (NCBI taxonomy): domain Eukaryota; kingdom Metazoa; phylum Arthropoda; class Insecta; order Lepidoptera; family Erebidae; genus Cybosia; species Cybosia mesomella. Next base: position 13,289,477 of record OX276406.1, read on the forward strand.
TTCTTCACTAAATAAGTAGATATTGACCGCACAAAACGTATTCTGCTTCTGTTGTTATTAAAAAGACAGAGAGAGAAGTGGGAAAAAAATAATTAAAAAGACAGTACTGGGAGCACCCATATCTTTCAATTATGAATAGTGATGGAAACCATTTCAATAGAAAATATGAGGCGTTGAAAACTTTTGACCACAAATTTTACAGTTATTTTATCTATATCTGTATGTTTTGAAGAAGTTTTGACGGCTTACGACGCCGTCCGATGCACCGTTTCACGGCGACGGGCGCCGTGCACTAGCACGGTACGGCAACGCGCCGCGCCGCGACACCGCACCGTTCCACGGTGACGACGTCGTCGTGCCGTGTTGATGTGGACAGGCACTTAAACACAAATTCTCCGTAGATGAAAAGGTCTGTAGTTAAAAGGGTCATATGTTTATTGTCGTGTCGGTGAAGCATTCTGAAGCTGAACTGGCGTGTCGCCGAAAGAGTTATTAGTTTATCGCCGTGTTGGTAATGCATGGCTGTTAAGGTTCCATCGGCGAAACGTCCCTAGGTGAAAGAGTCTGCTGGGTAAACGGAAATAAATGAATCATTATGTCGACGAAAAGTTCATCAGTGGATCGGTCTTCGTAGCACGGTTGCGGAATCTCCTTTGAGTATTTTTCACAATCCCCTACAATTTTGGATATCATTATCGTAATTGGAAAAACACAGATGTTACAAATTAATGAATTCAAGTGCCTAAAGATGCAAGAACAATATTAATTTATTTTGCTAAAAAATCACACGTTACAAAAACAGCTAACCTCGTTCCCCTGTCAACAACCATCCATGTTGCAGTTCGCAGTTCTAGAAACCCTCCGACTCTCATGATCAACCCCGAAGAGTGACGGCACCATTACGCTATCTCGGCTACTTATTTATGTAACTTAATTTATTTTTCAGGAAAGCCCGGGCAGGTGAACTGGAGACCGATTCCGGTCTTGATGCACTTGCCAGATTGACAGAAATAAACGTCGATCAAGTAGGAGTGAACGGTGCAAAAAATTTCTTTGAAGCCAAAATTGAAGAACTAGCGAAAAGTAACAAATTCCACAATGAGATTATTCAAGAACAGGAAGAGAAACGTCGAGAAGCAGAAGAAAAAGCTCAACGGATGCAAAGGTTTAAAGAGAAGGCAGCGTTATTTCAACACTGATTATATCAAGCGTTATTTTGTACCATATATCTAGTCGTAAGCTGTTACCATGGCTTTATTAAAGAGGGAAACAAAGTTTTATAAAATAGATTTTCCCCTTATTATGAAAAATGTAGATTTTGTATTTCTTTTGTCCATGGCTGATTTCGACCGCTGCCGCTGGCTTAGTTGCACTAAAACTGTTGTCTCGAAATATTACGGATTAGGCCCTACTACGAAAGAATGATGCCCATGTGCATGGATATCACCCAGTTAGATACGGAACCCACTAGCCAGCCAACGGGCAAGCGCTGAGTGGGCCCTCGACATCACACCAAATTAGCAACGACGCGACGCGACATTCCACTCATTTCATGCGCAGAATATATGGTACACAGTACCTGTTTAGTGCGCAGTACATAACCGTCGCGCGGTATGTGGACAAGGAAATTATATTTTTCCTGAAATGATATGAAATAAAATGTCTATATGCGGTTACTCATTTTAGAACGTACCTATTGTAGTCTTAGTAACACAACTATCAATAAAGGATTCTTGAATAGGCATCACTGATAAGTTAAGTTAGCTAAGGTCTAGTTAATAAATACTTAGCCTATTCGAATTAGCTCACAAAGGGGCATACTCAGAACAAGTAGCAATTTTCCTTCGGAATTCATAAGGGAGGGGCGGGGGTGGAATCACTTAGTAATGTAAAAATAGTAATCGATCTATTGCGTCATCCGCCATTTGGAATTTACGGGTAATTTTTTTAAATTGAATAACACGTTTATTTTCAATTTCACACGAAAAATGCTGATTGCAAAAGTTGTTTCGAATTATATTTCCTACAATTTTTTTCTCATACATTTTTGCCTAGGATCGATATTTTCCGATTTATACAAAAGAGGAGGTTAAGTTTTGTTTGATTAACACCTCGTTTATTTTCAATTTTACATATTTTTTCCGTGTCGAATCCTAATTCAACTGGGCTCAGTAAAAATAGTAAAAAAAAATTGGGTATAGCAGGAATTTTCGAATGAAATAATTAAAAGTGGAAAGTTGGCATTGAGGTATATTTGTAGGTAAGTACAGTCAACGACAAAACTGGATAACACTAAAATATTTCCAAACGTTTTTACATTGGAATAAATAATGAATTTATAAGTAGTTTTATAATACCCAGAGGACAATGTTAATTCATTTCAATTTCATGTTTTATTTTATGAAATTTTATTATTGAAGAGCTAAAGTGATCAATAAATTAGAATTTGTTTAGTCACTTTGGTCGTTGACTGTACTCTCATTTGATATGGTACCGAACTGTTTTGACTAGTCATTTGATGAAGGGGTTGTTTGATATTATTAGTAATTTTGAGAAAATCTTCATTCTCAACCTAATCCGGGATTGTTTGAAACCAAATAAATCATACTGTGGTCAACATTAGGTGGATCGGTAGGTATATTTTGGTCGAATCATCAGTATATAGCTATTTGGTAAATATATCATTTCAAGTATACCCTAGCTCAGCCATGGCAATAAGAACGTAACTAAATCTAAACACATTATAGATAGTGTAAATAGAGTAAATGGCGCGTGACTGTGGATGAGAAGAGACATTGCTGGAGTTTCGGAATAGCTATACGACAAATAACAGCGACCGCTGCCTTATGCGTGTGAACGTATGCGGGCGTCCTGTTCCGTGCAAATTGTATTTACTTCTTGCACGAAATTCGCTCAATATTATTTGCACGAATTGTATGCGTGCAATCGCAGTGACTTGTGTGTTTTGGAGTGGTAGAGTCAAGCAACAGTCATTTTGGCCGTTGCATGAATGGGCCGACTCGACCGGGGAAGCACCACCCTCTCACAGAATATCGACGCCAAGCAACAGTATTTGAACTGTTGCGTACCGTTTGGTGAGTGAGAGTGCCGGAGCCCAAACTCCTTTCCCATCCCCTTTCCTTTACAGGTTCGGCAGCGCGAGTGTGATGCCACTGGTGTTGCACACGTCCATAGGCCGCGGCAACCGCTTCCCATCAGGTGGGCTGTGTGCTTGTCTGCCACCTTAGAGGTATTAAAAAAAAAAATCGCTTGAGGCAGCGGACGGCCTCAGCGATTGTGAGTATTTTTCAATTGCAAAGTTTATCAATGAGATCGAAATAATAGATTTATTATTAGATAGGAATATCATACCTTGAATCTGTTGCTTCTATTGTTAAGAATTTACACAAGAATAACTATGTACTGTTACTATTAAACTTTAATATATCTCGTAAGTAAACACAATAATTATACACATGAAATATTAAAGTCAAGTTATAACAAGCCTACTAAAATTATTATGTAAAGCTCAAAATTATACTGTATGTTGCTTAAATACTATGTTATTGTGTTAACAAAGATTTTATACTTAAAATAGGTTATTTGTGATGTTTTACTATTAATAGGTTACAAAAGAAATAAATGATGTACAAAACAGTATACTTTGTTTGATTATATATAGGTACATTACAGCTTAATTGTAGATGCAAACTTATAAGTAGGTGCTTAAAATAATTATAATTCCAAGCACATTTTTCTGCCTATAAAATAAATAAATGAAATGGTAACTGTAAGTCATTCATCATTACGATGAATGACTTACGGTGCTGAAATGTGACCACTACAGTGGGCCTAGTCCACGATTAAAAGTCGCGAAGTCGGTATCTGTAAAGTATACAATTTGTAATATGGTCATCCAACAAAGAAGTAGTTACCGACAAAGCTCGCAGAATAAGCAAGCTGTAGTGGCTGGCCACATCTGCGGAAGAACTGATGGCTGACAGAGCAAACTAAAGTGGAGACCGCTAATCAGTAAACGGAAGGTGGGACGCCCCCTCAGAAAGGTGGATGTACAACCTTAAAAAGGTAACTAGGATCGTGTGCTATGGTGCACACTGCAAGAGGCCTATGTCCAGCAGAGGACTACAATATGCAAATTGATTGAAGTCTCATATAGGCCGTGTAGAACATCTCAACCTTAGGAGAGATTTTGCCTCTCTGTGGGTGTTCTACTGCCTATACAATGGTGGTAGTTCAGAAGAATTGTTTGATATGATGCCCATGGCCACATTCTATTATATCGCCATAGAAAGGGAATTCATCCTAAAACATTGCGACCAGAGACAGTGCGTACAGTCAGGTATGAGAGGCACTACATTCTGTGCACTCTCAGGCTGTCGAGTGATCTTCCTGCTGTGGTGTTCCCAAGCGACTACAATATAGGTTTCTTCAAGGACATTAGAAAGTTTTTACATGGTTGGCAGCACAAGTGTGATGCCCCTGGGGTTGCACATGTTCAAAGGCCGCAGTAACCACCATCTGGTGGGCCGTGTGCTAGTCAGCCATCAATGTGGTATCAAAAAAAAAGTTGATAATAATGGTTAATAAATGTGTGTTAAGAGAATGTGTTTCTTCCTGGCTTGTTGCTTACCCACACATTACGTCCAAATATCCCATAAAAATAAGATGATTGTTTCAAAATTCAAACTGATGTTACTACCATTACTACTACTACTACTACTGCCAGTGGGCACGCCGTTTGACCAGACGGGTGATCAGCCCTTCTATATGGAGCCATTTCACCCAATTCCCCTATAAAAACTGTCATACATATTCGTATGGCAACCGGGACCGACATCTTAACGTGCTCTCCGAGGCACGACCAGACCAATGCAAATACTCATATTCATTCATACAAATATTTGCACTGAGCGGGAATCGAACCCGCGCCTCCTGCGTAGCGGCCGCGTTCAATACCGCCACGCCACGGAGGCTGTCGTTACTACCATTAAAGGTGCATCCAAAACATTGGGCACATAATCAGTACCATGATAGCCTGAAAGGAATCAGAAATAACTTCATGCCATGAAGATACTTCTGATTCCTTTCACTATGCTATAGTCCAAACAAAGTGTCATGTACTGTCTTTGGGCCGATTGTGGGATGCATTTTATGGTACCAATTGTACCAAACTTTGGATGTCCGTTTCATAGTTGACCTACTGATGGATGCAGGGAGGAGATAGGATAGATATTTTAATGTGTTACAGGTGATTACTTAAAATTCAACTATTACATACTATTAAAACTAGAATTCCAGATATTTTTTCTTCTATTGGGTATCATCCATTTTAGACTCATTTCTGAAAGTATCGTGTTGTTCATAGGAGACATCCTGGTTTGAATGCATACTAATATCTATTCGTTTTCTAGTGAATGGAGTTAATTTTTCTAGATCCACTTGTTGGAGATCAGCTAGTTTTTTTATTAAAGATGCATTCTGAAACAAATAACACATAACATGACTTCACACCTGTATCCAAGGGGTAGCAGAGGTGTGTTACACACCCATGATTCGCCAGTTACTATGCCAATTAACGATTTTCCTCAAATTTATGTAAAAAATACCTGCCCCTATTTACCTATTTTATTCTAACAGCAGTACTGGCATGCTCGTCCCCACATAAATGTATGTATAGTATAGTCTGTATGGTGTATCATGAAAGTAGAGTGAAGGCAGTTAAGATCATTGGGTATCATATGTGGATAAGGCTGGCCGATAGGAAGAGGAATTCATACAGATATATAAGAATGGTGTGGCCAGAAAGGATAATGTTGTATTGAGAATCGAAAAGGGTTTGCCAAATGTTTATAATCAGCCAAGAATGCTTATCTCATTCCTTAGAAGGCCTCAAAAAATTTTAAATTTAGCTGCATTATATAAATAAAACAATAATAGTTCGTTCTGAACATATCATACCTTACAGATATTAGCTTCGAATTCTCCACCAGGATTTGTCAAGTATTTTATTTGCTCTAACTCCACTGATCTAGAAAAATGAATTATTGTTAATTAATTGACTGAAGCTGACTGTTTCATGGGTAACCTTCGGATCTCATCTTACATTGATGATAAAAGTTGGTTAGCGGTCATTAGTTCGTTTTGTAAGTCCTGCTGCATTTGATTCATTTTGTCTGGATATGTTTTATCTTTCATAAAGTACTTATAGTATACAAGCAAATTGGCATTTACTAGCACAAATACCAAACATAATTTGAAAAGATACTATTGACCAAAACTATGACTTGTAATGTAGGTACCTAGGTAATGAATCCATTGTAGTAATCAAATTAGGGATATTCGATATACATCGAAAACATCGATGTTTGCAATGAAAAACATCGAATCCATCCGATGTTTTGAAAAGCTTTCAAAATACTCGATGCATCGATGTTTTAAAAAAAAACATCGAATTGGTGATAGACGAGTTAGGCCACGTAGTGATTATATCCTCTTTGGTTTGAGCTTAGTAAAAAAAACTTAAGTTTTACCACTAAAATATTACTTATTACTATTATGAAATCATCATTATTCCGAATTCTCTAATATGGACTCAGTGACAATAAAAAAAAACTACTTTTCTCATGTTGGCTGGCGAGCGAGTTTCTATGTTTATAAACATTTAATTACATTTGGTTTTGTGAAACCAAAATAAGATATTTGTTAGCAATACATTCGTCAACTTATATACATAGATTTCTTAACAAATCAATACATTATGATGACAGACTTAGCAAAAATGTTGCGGGTTATTTAGTGCTTTTTTTTTATTTGACCTTTTGTAAGATATAATACAGATGTTTCTGACACATGGCTTTTACTTGTATTTTCTTTTACTTACTCATTATGAAAGGAGCTAAATCTATTATTTTATGAAAGATTATTATCTAAACTATAATAAAATAATGGATTTAGCTCTTTTCATAAACTTTTTGTAAAAAAAATTACTATGTAAAGATGGCCTCTTTTGAGATGGGTCACTTTCCACATTATTCGAGTTACTTCGGGCCACCAACCAGGTGGACACCGAAGTCTTAAAATCACGCAAAAAAAATCAAAATCTTACACCCACTTTTTATCACTTTTCTCGACGTTTCACATGATTCTAAGTCTAATTAAGCAAAAAAAAATTTTGTGTCGGTCTGTCTGTTGGTCACTTATTCGATTTAAAAAAATCTTTCGCCAATCATCCTGTTTGGTTAATGGGAAGAACTGATTAGATTTTGGGGTTTGTACGTTTAAGGTTTCGGGTACCTACCATACAAATTGTCCCTAAAAAACTTTTACAAGTGAGTTTCTTTCGAGTTATCAGAGTAACGCGTATTTGACTTTGACATTTGAGTGACAATGACAATACGTATATTGTATATTTAGTTATTTACATAAAACTCTCACCAGACTCTGAAAGAAACTGAAATATAAAATCATTTTTTTGTGTTTTTGACGTCGAAGATGTTTGATTTGATTTCATTTTCTTCATATTTATTGCTCAATATAATTATAAAGACGCGTCGAATAATATGCATAAAGCCTAAGGTCTGTAATTTTGAATAAAAATACTGCAACAAAAATATAAGTTTGGCCCGAAGTTTGACAATCACTGGGTGATTTCCGCCCCACTAGATTTTGTAATAAAATTTTAGAAAAAGTACTCGATGTTTAAAAAACATCGATGTTTTCATCCGATACATCGAAAGACATCGATGTATAGTTGCGATGTATCGAATCAAAAAAAACATCGATGTTTTTTCAAAGTGGACACCCCTAAATCAAATATGAAATAAAATTAGCTCTATTGACAGTTGAGATGAGTGGACTTTAAATTTCTGACACTAAGGACATTTTTTTTTATTTCCTTCTTTGGCAAATATGTAATGAATGCCAGTGTCAAGTAATTGGATAAATCAAGTAATTTGAATATGAATTCAATACAATGCATTATTTTAGTCATTTAGTCAAGGTTAAGTAAAGTCCTAAACAGTCATAGTCAAGTCAAAGTCCCACCCTAGTACAGTAGTAGAGGCTTTACTAGAGCCTTCTGTGGAGTTTTGGAAACAATACGGAAAATCACAATTCACGGTAAATATCCCACTTTCCTACACTTGTGCATGTTGTCGAAGACGTTATGTCTAAATTACACAAATTTTAGAAAATGAAACACTGCCTCAATATGTCTTTTCTCGCGTTGGCGTCAAAACATCTGGAGTTAATCAAGGCTCTCTACTTGGTCCTCTTTTATTTAACATTTTCATTATTAACATCGGTGGATGCTTTCAAAATTCTAAAATTCTGTTATATGCCGATGACATGAAGGTCCTCCGACCAGTTACAGTCATCGAGGATGCTTCTTGTTTGCTGGATGACATGAACAGGTTTCAAAATTATTGCGTTCAAAATGGGTTGGAATTAAATGTCTCCAAATGCTATGTTTCAATTTCAATTTTCAATTTCAATTTATTGTGTCAAAAGCATGGTTTACAAAGGTAGTATTTGGAAGCTCCTTAGCATCTGATGCCTGTGTTAGGAGCCTCCGCTCTTCCATTACATTACTTATAATATTAACACAATACTATGTAAGCTAGCATGAAAAAACTAATAAAACTTATTAAATATTTTTCATGCATTTTTTTTTTTAAATATACACTAACAATATAGCGCTCTGAGGGTTTATGAGTGAGGGTGTGTGTGTATATGAGAGGGTGTGTTTGCATGTGTGAGGGTGTGTTTGATGTGTTGTGAGAGTGTGTTTGTGTGTGTCGTCTGATTGTCTGAATTTGTTAAGTAGTAAGTTGTAAAAGTGTTTCCGTATCATCGTATGTAAGTGGTTTTACAAAATTGATTATATGCTTTTTACATTCATAGTACTGTTTTGTATATACCTGTAACTCTTTATTTAGTCTATTATACAATTGAGCTGATCTTTTCATAAATTGTGTGGAAGCAAAGTTAGTTCTGGTTTTTGGAACTTGGGCTATATTATATGATCTTCTTTTGGATTTAATTATGTTCACGTCGTAAGTTAAAGTCTTATGCTTTTTTAATATTATTTGAGTAATATATAATTTTCGGACAGAGAGTACATCGCTGATTTGGTAAAGTTTTTCTGTTGGGTACCTAATTTTTTTTAAATACATTATTTTTAACAAGGCTCGTTGCGCCCTTTCCACTTGTATAAACTTTGTCTTCCCCGTACCTCCCCATACAGGAATGCAATAGACCAGGACAGATTGCACTAGGGCTAAATATATTTGAGTTAAAATACTTTTTGATGGGTCAACATTGTCACTTTTGTTTCGTGGCACCACATGTCTTAGTGTCTTAAAAATCCATCCAATTTAGTGTGATAAGTTAGTATTTAACCACCCAGCAATACAATTCATACCTGCTTCAGCACTACGTTTAACATCTTGCCAAGACTTTTCGTAAAAAACTACAGCCGTATCATCAGCGTAACAAAATACTTTGGCATTGTTAATTTTCAAATTGCAGAGTTCGTTAACATATAATAAAAAGAGAGTAGGGCCTAGTACGCTTCCTTGGGGCACGCCATATGATACCTCCGCATCGTCACTTAAAAATATCCCCACTTTGGTCCTTTGTCTCCTATCTGCAAGATAGTCCTTAAACAGATTCAAGGCGGTACTTCTGATCCCGACCTTTTCCAGTTTTTTTACAAGGTTTGGTGCAGAGACAGTATCAAATGCTTTTTTGAGATCCAGGAAGACAGTCAGGCATTTGTAGCCAATGTCAAGACGTTCTGCTACTAGTGAGCTCATAGCAGTGACTGCATCTTCTGTTTTCTTCTGTTCATCATCATATATTTTGTCTAAAACCGAATTGTGAGTCAGATATAATGTCAAATGTTTTTAAATAATTTATTAGTCTGGTATTAATTAGTTTTTCAATAATTTTAGCTATTGTACTTAAAACAGATATTGGCCTATAGTTGTTAATATCGTCCCTATCCCCTCCCTTGTGAATTGGAATGATGATAGATTGTTTCAGTGGAAGAGGGAATATACCCTTTCCGAAACATAAATTAGTCAAATGTGTTAGGATGGGAATAACTTCTTTGCTGACATATTTTAGATATTTCGTTGAGATATTGTCCCAGCCAGGAGCACTATCAGGTTTTAAGCTTTGTAACACTCTATAAACCTCGCCGGAGTCCGTGTCAAGAAGTACAAAAGATTTAAGTTGTACCGAAGTTTTACCAAACCGATTGGGGCCATTGTCAGCGCGAGGCTGGATTTGTTGTGCTAGTTGTGTGCCGATGTTAGCAAAATATTCATTGATGTAGTTTACTGATTCAGTAGGGAATGTCATAATGTTTAGTAATTCATTGTTTTGATTTTTATCTTTATTGGTGTAGGTTATAGTTTTAATATTTTTCCAGAGTAATTTGTTATTTGTAATTGAATTTGATAAAAGTTCCCTCTCATATTTCCTTTTTAATTTTTTTAGTAGTTTCTATAACGTGTATATGTTATATTTAATATAATATTGTGAGGATCACAACGTAGCTTTTTTTGAAGTTTGTTACGATTCTGTATGCAGCGCAAGATGCCTTTGGTGATCCAAGGCTTAATTATGCGTTTGTTGTTCGGAATGTTTATAGTACTGGTAGCAAACTTTATTGACTCAGTGAGTTTTTGTATCAATAGTGTACATAATAAATTCGGATCATTGCAAAGTAATAATTCATGAATAATTATCTTGCAGATATTTTAGCGCCTGTTCAAAATTTATGGTTGTAGTAGTTTTCTGAGTCGATTGCATGTATTTTGTTTTAGATAATACCAGAAGTGTTGTGTAGTGATCGGTGATGGATGTATGTATAACAGCTATGAATGCAGATTTCTTTTTTTCATTTAATTTAAGCATGAAGTGATCGAGACAGCTATTTACTCTCGTAGGTAATACATGCCCTGGCAGAATACCGTGTAAGGCAAGCATATTAGCGTATTTCATTCTATTTCTATACTCATGGGATTGTTCACATTTTTTTTTTGTAAAATATTTATATTTATGTCACCTGTAATTATAATACCTTTTTGTGAGGTAAAGGTATTTAGATGTGTATCGAGTGAATTAAAAAAGTTCTCAGCGTATTTGTTGGAATGAGATCGGTAGATACACAGGATTATATTATTAAGCACATCCAATTGAAGGCAAGACGCCTCGGACAGTGTTATTTCCCTAACTTTCGCTTTTAATGTACTTATGTTTGTACATTTACACGTAAACTAAACCCAATAAAATATGATTACACGCTTTTCGACTTACCAATAGCAATAGTCACTACCATTAAGGACCTTGGAGTTACATTCGACTCCAGACTTCTATTTGATACCCACGTTGACGCTGTTATAAAGAAAAAGAAGGCATCCAAAGAATTTGAATTTATTATTAGGGTAAATATCTTCTGATTTTACTAGCATTAAAACAATGAAAATTTTGTACTGTGCTTTTCGTAGTCATTTTGAATATTCTTCACCAGTTTGGAATCCAAATTATGATATGTACATCAATCGCCTTGAAGATGTACAAAGAAGATTTCTAAGGTACACTCAATATCGTTCTAATATATACTTACCTAACTATTTAGCTCGATGTAGAAAATTTCATATACTCCCACTCTATGAGCGAAGGAAACTTGCGGATTTAACATTCTTATATGATATTATGAATACTGACGTCCCTGAATTGGTAAGTTAATGCCTTCCGCATTTCTGCAAAGAGTAAATCTCCTAGATGTGCCGGTTGTTTCAACTACAAATAATAATAATCGCAATACCGACCGATAACGTGCCTTCCTACCACCTACAAAGCACTGACATCTGTTCTGCCATCTAAACAGCTGTTGCATCGTCGCTAATGCCCAGAACGGATGTCGGCGTGGTAGTCGTGGAACCCAGGAACTCCTCCTAATCGACGCGGCAGTTAGCCAGCAGGTCAAACGCAACCGACGTAATTTCTCCGATACACATCCAATAGACTAAAGTGACATAAGTGTCACATAATCTTATTATTTTATGTGACCGTTCCGCTCGTTCGCCCAACAAGATGGCGATACACGGATGAGTCGTAGCTGCTTCTCTCTTCTACTTCAGAATGCAGTAGCAACTGCCCCGTAGGTTGCTCAGTACGGACACCGTCTTTTTGCGCAGTATGGCAAAGAAATCCGCAGTATGGAAGTTTGCGAACATACCCAACGCACTGCAGTACCGGGGCAATTCCACCAACGCTCGGAAGCCGTTATTGTACTGCACGCTTAGAGCATTCAGTAACTGCTGCGTGTAACTGGTCCACAGACCTCCAGAGTATAGGTTTTGACAGTAGGCCTTGAAAAGTGTAAGTTTGACTTGTACGCTACATCTGGAAAAACTGCGGGCCAGTACATTACATCGAACAGCCAGTGCTCTACGCTCCCTGTCTATGTCTATATCGTCTTTAAAGCCTTCGGTAACCCAGTGACCTAAGTATTTAAACTGCTGTACTTACCCTGTCGAGTATCTCTCCATCTACAGTGATTGGAGGTAAGTGTTCGGTTCGGGTAGTTTACCGGCAGCTTTAAAGACACTTTTCTGCGTGTTATAGGCCAGCCCATGTTCCCTAGCGTAATCACTACACACGCGCAGTAGGTCTCTGAGGGCTCCTACCGTCGGGCTTAGCAGTACCATATCGTCAGCGTAAATAATGTTGCGTATGTACGCAACATTACATTACGCTGACGATATGGTATACGATACGAGATATATGTATATCTCGTACGTAACAGCCGACTCGCATACTGCTGAGCCCAGCGATAAGGTCATTAACATACAAGTTGAAGAGCCTAGGTGAGCTTAACCCCCCCCCCCCCTACCTCACTCCACACTCCAACCTGTATGTCTCTGACAGGGCCTGGATCCACTTCACACAATTAGACTGATTACCATACCAAAACTGCAGTATACGCAACACCTCTGTAGGCACGCCTCTCTCCTCAAGCTGGAGAAATCCAGAGCGTGTCATATGACACTAGATCGAAAGCTCTCGAAAGGTCCAAAAAGCATGCATACACAGGCGTTCGCCGCGAGGTGTAGTATTAAACGGTATGCCTGAGACTCAATATTGCGCTCTCTGTTGAAAGTTCAGGCCTGAAACCGAACTGCGCGTTGTGTATCTCAATATATTTATCTAACTGGGTATCAAGCAGACCGTCCAGTATCTTCGCTATTATAGTAGTTAACACTATAGGCCTGTAGTTACTACCATCCGTCATGTCACCCGTTTTGGTTTTTGGTATGGGAACAACAATAGTTTTTAGGCAAGCCGCTGGCAGATAGGAATGACTCAGGCACAGCGACTAAAACATCGATAAAGTCGGGGCATTTTTAAGGTGCTCTATGCTTAGACCGTCATGACCCGGTGATTTACCAGCCATCTTATTAATTCTTGTGGCCACTTCCCTCGCTGAGAATCGAAGCAGCTCCGTGCCATGACCGTCCGTGCCCATGAGCTTCCCATGTGACGTCCCCAGAGGAGACACATTTCTTAAGCTTTGTGCAAACGCTTCAGCTATGCGTCCCACCTGAGTTTCCCTGTCAACACTCTCGGGTCGCTTAGGTTTCGCATTGAGCTTATTTGTGGCTTTCCAAAACTGTTTGAACCTCTTTGAAGAGTGATGCTGATGAATATAGACAGAACGCATTTCTTATTAGAGCATATCGCTCAATTAATACGGAGTGTCGTAAGGTCGATTTTGACTTGTTTGGAACCAGTATTGCGAAGATGAAAACCATACTTAGCTATTGGTTTTTCGAAAATTAACCGTTTTATTTTTCTTGTAATACATTTTTTTTTTGTTTTTGTTGTACACAAAAATGCATAGATTGTGGAAAAGTGATAGTGTTTCAAAATATGAAACACCGCTAGCAGCTGCTTCTCTTTAGGTATAAAGAAGCTGATTTGATCCTTAAGAATACCTACGTCGAGATCGCCAATGTTGGCAATCAAGGCCAGTCGGGAACTCGGGGCTCAGGGAATACCTACTACAATTTTATACTTGTGTGGCACAGAATACAAATAGCAGTTGTGTGGTCATCACTATAAATCAATATCCTGACATTTCTGACCTAATAAGCAGGGATTGAAAACGGTTCCAAAATACCGGTATTTTACCGGTATTTTGGAACCGTTTTTCAATTCAATTTTTGCGGTTCCGGTACCTATACCGGAACAGGAACCAGAACCTAAATTGGAACCTTTAAGAACCTTTATTTTACCGGTTCTTTGGCAAAGCGAGTCTAAACTTGATTTTTGAGGCGCGGTCGGGTGACAGGCGCGATGCAGCGCGCGGCGGAGTGTGAGGAGAGGGGAGTTGTTGGAAATCACATTTGTATTGGTGTTGGTGGATCTTCTGTTACCAACGCGCGCGCCAGTCGCTCTTATTCGTATTGATAAAATTATTGTTTTAAAATCACGTAATGTATACATATAAATAAAATTGGAGTATCTGTTTGTAATATTGAAATAAACCTTTTTTACTTCATATGAATATATATACGGTACATACACCAATATAAAAAAAAAATCAATTTTTTTCTGTCTGTCTGTCTGTCTGTTTGTTCCGGCTAATCTCTGAAATGGCTGGACCGATTTTTACGGGACTTTTATTGGCAGGTAGCTGATCTAATAAGGAGTAACTTAGGCTACTTTTATTTTTAAAAAGAATTAGGGCTCCGCGCGAAATAAATAAAACCCAGATCTAAGTCGAACGAAGTCGCAGGCACAGCTAGTTTAATAATAAATACTAATAGACAAGGACAGAGATGGAGCCTGCGCTGTCGTGCAAGCGAAATCGCGTTGGCTGCCGAATGTCGCCGAATGAACGCAACCTCAAACATTGTATTTTGAACTGTATTTATTACAAAAATAGAAAGAGTATACTTTAGACCACACGAATGAAGTAAAACTTTTCGCATATACGCGTAAGGTAAAGCCATGCTCATCTTGACATACAAAAAATTATAATAATAATTATTATTTTTATTATTTATTATTATTTTTCAGGTGCTGAAATGAATGATCTTTTTACTCGATTATAGAAATAACTAGCAAGCATAAAATAAAAATAGTTATTTAAAAATGGCGGTAGCCTAGAGGTATGGGTAATGGACTGCTGAGACGAGGTCTCGGGTTCGATCCCAGTTTTTATCATGGCACACACCAATGACTTTTCGATGCTTTTCGAAGTTATGTGTGTATTTATCGCAGGTTTATAAGTGCCCGGTTAATGGCAATAGGCTCGCCACCTATTACATTGGGACCTAAACATAAACTGGCGAAATGTGGGTGCTAGCACCTCTGCCTACCCCTTCGGGAATATAGGCGTGAGTTTATGTTATATGTTAAAAATGGGCTCAGCCCCTATCACCCTATCAGAACCCCATGCATGTGTAAAACCCGATTTTACCGATATACCGATTTTGTGGCACCTATTACCGACTGCTAAATAAATGAAACAATTCAAGTTAAATAAAATGCTTCTTTATGTTTAATTACATTATCATTAGGTATTATTAGAAAAAACAACATTATTTTAATTAACCAGTTCTTAAAAAGTTAAAGTATGTGTAAACTGAATATGTATGTGCCTACAGTCGACAAAAGAGATAAGTACACCTTTTCATATAAATTTGTACGGAAAGGTATCTAGTTGTCTCCTTTGCCGACTGTACCATGATAAGAAAAAATTAAAAAGAGTAAAAACTACTACTATTACTAAACAAATGAACGCTCGTGCTTCGAACTAATTTACTACAGAATCATAGTATCAGAGCCCATGATATCAATCCTAGTTCGATCACATTACTAGATGATATATATATTATTAGTCGCGTCTTTAGTGGGAAAACACGAAATGGCTATGCTGCCAGGCTAAAAACCTGGTGGTGATACGGAAAATCAATTTTAACAAGCTAAAAAAATTCCAAAAGCGGCGATAGCCCAGTGGCGTACGTAACGGACTGCTGAGACGAGGTCTCGAGTTAGATCACCAGTCGCCCCGGGCACACACCTCTGACTTTTCGCAGTTATGTGTGCATTAATAAATGTTAATTATCGCTCGCTTAATAATGAGCCCGGTAGATGGCAATAGGCTCGCCCCCTATTACATTGGGACCTAAAAACATAACTGGTGAATCGTGGGTGTGTAATGCACCTCTGCCTACCTCTTCGGGGATACAGGCGTGAAGTAATGTATGATGATGATTTAACAATTCAATGTTTTATATGATGAGATTACCAGAAAAAAACAAGGCTCATGTGCAAGATCATTAAAATTCAGTGTGTTTCTAAACACTGGCGAAAGTGATGGCAGCAATAATGCTGCCACTGCTGCCATCACTTTCGCCAGTATTTAGAAATGGCAGCAGTGGCAGTTCATACACACAATTTGAAGATCTTTCATAAATAAGCATGGTAATCTTCTCATATAAGACATCGATTTTTCAAATTGATTTTTGGTATCCCCACCAGGTTTTTAGCCTGGCAGCATAGCCATTTCGTGTTCTCCAATTAAATACGCGTCTAATGATACACATTTCATCCGATAATCTAATGGAACTAGGATTGGTGTCATGAGCTCTTATATTATCTCTATCTAGGTACGTTAAAAACTGCAATATTACATGTGGGTCGGTTTTAGGATTTTTCTACGAAAAATCGTAAAACCTGTTCCCGACCCATTAAAATTTATATTTACTACGTTATTGTATTACTTTTATGTACATTTATATGGTTATATGATAGCAGTAACCATGAATATTTAATATTAAATATATTTTAACCGTAAAGTACATCAATTGACAACTATAAATCTTAGGGAAATCAAAACATTTGCACAAGAATAAAATTGATTTTCACAACTATCGGTTCAACTAAACATATGACGCTAATAGCTCTAATAAAGCTTGACATACTAAGATATTAAATTGGTATAGCCCACTGTTTATTAATGGACGCCTTATTACAAAATAAAAAATTTTTTACATACTTTGTTAAAACCCAACAGTGCCATGGGTTGCATTAGGAATAAAATTGTGAATATGGCTCCTATCACCGCCACTTTTTATTATTGAATTTTAGGCAAATTAAAGCTATAATATGAAATGTGCGGGATCTTCGGAGTCCGACGATAAACTATTAATTTTGAAAATAAAAATTAAATAAAAATTTGAAGTCGCTGGTTTACGCACACAAGCAAGTAATGAATGTGTGCATTACAAATACATCTTTATTTTCTCTAAAAAATGGGTCTTACATACAACAGCCTAAAATGACGATTTTATGAATGGGTCGGAGGTTGGTGCCAATTTTAAGGGGTCGGTATTGCGTGCCTTTACCTTACTTACTTTTATTATCCATCTTGGCGACAATCTATGTAGTTGTAAAGTTCCAACACACTTGTGATTATGTTAACAAACAAGGTAGACGCGGAAACATGAATGGCGGCAAAGTGACAAAACAACTTGCTTTGTCTGGCTCAGCCGAGGCACGAACATCAATAAATTTCGGTTATTCATTCCCTGCTCCGAACACACATCCCCTCTTCCGTAAGGAACCTTTAAAACGGATGACAAGGAACCGGTATAACATCATCCGATTTAAAGGTTCTAGGAACCGGTACATCGGAACCCAAACCGGAACCGATACCGGAACCGGAACCGTACCGAAAAGAGGAACCTTTATAAGAACCTAAATGTAGAACCAGAATTGAAATTAGTACCGGTTTTCAATCCCTGCTAATAAGTGCCTTATTAATTTATTCTGTGAAGTTACTACACCTCACAGACCTAATAAACTCCTACACCTCCACACAGTCAAACGATACGATATACGCAGTATACTAACTAGTTTGTGATACGATAGTACGATAGGTACGATAGTCAGTCATTACTCATTCGTTACGTCTCGTTCGATACATAAGTTATACTCACTCTGTGGTTACATTTTCATATTGAGTTGTATTGTGGTCTATTGTGTCATTTGCCTTAAAATTTATTTACAATTTTTGTGACTGTTGTCGATTGAATTGAACAGAAAAAGCTATCTGAAATGGAAGAGGCTGTCTCTGTCAAAAACGAAGGCAAAAGTATTGATATCAAACAAGAAAAACAGGAGAATGTGGATAGTTACAAGTACGAATTTGATTCGGGTAGTCAAGATAGTAGCAAAAGTGGCAGTGGTGGATATCAACGATGGGCACCTAATTTTAACGGCGTAAGAAAAAGTGCATTTACTCCATACAAATCAGTTCAATGCACGGCGTTAACTAATTTGCAGAGAGGTACATAAGTCATTATCTATTATTATCACAAGTGGCAAGTCAACTAGAGTTATTGATTTCTACGAGTATCTTAGTGAGTTTGAAGTAGGTAAGTAATGCGTTCAAGGTCACTTTTGTAGGTAATACGCAGGCGCGAGTCCCGGAGTTGCCCCAGCCAGATAGTAGCTTACATGCTAAGGCAGGCCGCGGTGAAATAAGCCGCGACGACGCGAAACTGGAGCAGTATGTTGACATCACGGATGAGCATGGTCTCACGGCCCTGCACTGGGCGGCTAGCTATGGGCAGTTAAACAGTTGCCAAGATTTAGTCTGGTAAGTACCTTATATACTGGAATTACAGAAAATCCTTTGTTCTTTGTCTTCCAACAATTTTATGTTGCATACTGAATTTTGTTCAACTACATTGTATTGACACATTATACTTCATAGGTACATAATTTATAGCATTAATACCTGATCTAATTCTAAAAGTATGTCTTTCTTTGTTACAACACATAGGTGTGGTGCCAATGTTAACACGCGTGGCCCCGAAGGGGAGACTGCCTTACATCTGGCAGCTGCTGGTGGGCACCATGAGGTTGTGAAGTTTCTACTGAATGAAGGAGCTGATGCAGATATACAAGATGATGTGAGTCATGGCAAATATTCTGAGTCTTTTCAATTAAGTTATATTTAAGATATTAATTTGTAAATAGCACTACCTTTCTAGGAATTACAATAGATTCGAAATTGCACTGGGTGACCATATCACTATTTTGGCCAATAAACTCAGCTCTGCTGCTTACGCTGTCAGACGGATTAGGCAGTTGACAGATGAATCTACTGCTAGGCTGGTATACTTTAGTTACTTCCATAGTCTGATGTACTATGGAATACTACTTTGGGGGAATGCAGCAGATTTAGAAACTATCTTTATATTACAAAAAAGGGCAATTCGTGCCATTTATTGTTTAGGTAAGAGAGATTCTCTTAGGGAATGATTCAAAAATATTAATATTTTAACTGTAGCTCCCCAATATACCCAATTTTTGTCTGTCAGGAAAAATATATCTAATTTTACATAAGTATGTGACATTACAGACAGAAATCTGCGCAATAAAAATAAACTGATTCTTCCATGTTATCGGCTCAGCAAAGTTAGTGATTCTTTTAGGGGGAAGGTATACGCTTTTATAATAAATTACCTGAATCGGTCCTTGGTATGCCTGACAATAAATTTAAAACCTTTGTTAAGACCACCTTATGTAAAAAAAGCATACTATAGGACAGATGATTACCTTAAAGACAAAAATGTCTGGCTTGAGCATGGTGCAGGCCCCTCTTAATGCTACAACTACAGCATAGTATTGTAATAGGCAACCTTTTTTTACCATATTTTAACTTTTTTAAATTATTTTAACGTTTAACTTACGTTAAATTGTTATTTTTACTTTGTTTTTTTTATATACCTCTATTTATCTTGACACGAGACAAAAATGTACATTCGTCCATATTTAGTCTTAAGAAATCACTATTTATAATATGACGTCTCGAAAATGCCGCAGTGGAGTTTGTTGCGCCGTTTCTTCTCCACTAGGGCCTAGGAAGCGGTGGTAAACTTAGTTTTAAGCAGATTTTGATGTCAAAAAGATGTAATTACGTTGCCCTATTTTGAAAAATAAAGACTTTGACCTTGACTTTGACTAAGAGTTGTGATTGTTGTGTATATTAAGACAGTCAGACAGACAATGACCATACTTTTTACATATCCAGGTCAAAAAGAGGAGGAGTAGTTGGATCCCAGACTCTGAGGTAAAAGCCTTGGAGTGATTGGGAATAGCAATGAGATGATGATAATTAAATTTTAATAAAACTTGTGTTGATATTCTCTTTCAGTCTGGTAGTACAGCATTGATGTATGCTGCAGCAGCTGAATTCCCATATACCTGCAATGAGCTTCTGATTAGAGGAGCTGATCTCACCCTTACCAATGATTATGACCAAGATGCTTACACCTTAACAACTACCAATAACTGCAAACTGGGTAAATTATCTGGCTCTTGACTTTTTTATTTATTCTTGTTATCTATGTGAATACTGATTTCTTTTTTATCTTCTTTTTTCAGCCCAAACTGTGATAGAGAATTTTTTGATTGGCTGCCTCAGTAAAATGTGAATGTTTAAAATTACTGCTCATATTATGTTGCTTTGGACAACCCAAGACAACAGATTCATTTGCCTCCAGGAGTTAAATGAGAATACAGGGATTTAGTTTATAATGTAAATTTATTATATATATTTTTAAGTTCATTATATACAAACAACAATGTGACCATAAATAAGTATGACTCAATTACAGACAATATCAAACCACCATTGTTTTATTGTAATTTCCACATCCATGAAAATATCTTTCTATACAAATGAATACAATTACGTAAGTAAATAATGATTGTTCTTATTAAAACAATGTTGTGAATCATAAAATATCCTCCGATTATTTTGTCTGGAGTTAGCACCATTATATAATAATCCCTTATCACGTCAAAATAGCTTTAAAACTTAATAGTATATTTAACAAAACATACAATATACTCAGCTTGTTCTCTGAGAATTACAAAAATATATACATTATTGATGGATTTTCAAAGTTAAGACCGTTAATTGTAACAATGTTAATGTTTACTAACTTTTGTTGCTGATTGTACCACTAATAATAACCATAGCCATTTACAAAAATATGAAAATATAATTTTAATTGACTTTATAAGCATTACAGTTTAGATTCAGTTAACCAATTGAATGTCTGTGGTTTCCTGTTTGACTGTGGGTCAATCAATATATTAATAATACTGGGTTTATCTGTCACTGCTAATGCCTTCTTAACAGCTGCTTCAATTTCCTCAACTGTGCGGCAGAGATGACCACTCTCACCAAATATTTCCATCATTTTTTCATATCTAATCTCTGCACTTAGGGCTGTGGGTGGTGTGCTGTAAATTTAATTTCTAAATGACTGCATAATGTATATAATATAGGGACAGACTTTAGTTCGCTTCTCAATTTTTCAAACTGATGCATCTTTCAAGCTTCCTCTAATATACTCATTTCTTATTCTGTCCATTCTCATCACACCACACATCTATCTTATATTATACTATTGTTGAGATGCATCCGCTACATGCAGTTGTCTTTCTTCCCTTTCAGAGCCAAACATGACGATCCTATTTAAATAATATATTGGAAACTAAAACACAGTTAAAATAATTTACCATTGAGCAATATCTCCACCCGATTGTAAGTCTTGCATAACTTCTTTATTGAAGCCACTGTAGATACCATTGTTATTTACTATGACGATTATGACAGGCAGCTTGTAGCGGAACATTGTTTCAATTTCCATTCCTTTAAAAAAAATGAATTAAAAAATCTAGTGGGGCGGAAATCACACAGTGATTGTCAAACTTCGGGCCAAACTTAGATATTTTTGTTGCAGTATTTTAATTCAAAATTACAGACCTTAGGCTTTATGCATATTATTCGACGCGTCTTTATATATTGAGCAATAAATATGAAGAAAATGAAATCAAATCAAACGTCTTCGACGTCAAAAACACAAAAAAATGATTTTATATTTCAGTTTCTTTCAGAGTCTGGTTGTTTTATGTAAATATACAATATACGTATTGTCATTATTTTGTCACTCAAATGTCAAAGTCAAATAGGTACGCGTTACTCTGATAACTCGAAAGAAACTCACTTGTAAAAGTTTTTTTAGGGACAATTTGTATGGTAGGTACCCGAAACCTTGAACGTACAAACCCCAAAATCTAATCAGTTCTTCCCATTAACCAAACAAGATGATTGGTGAAAGAATTTTTTAAATCGGATAAGTGGTTCTTGAGTTATTGTGTAAGCAGACATCCAGACTAACAGACAGACCGACACAAAAATTTTTTTTGCTTAATTAGACTTAGAATCATGTGAAACGTAAAGAAAAGTGCAAAAAAGTGGGTGTAAGATTTTTTTTTGCGTGATTTTAAGACTTCGGTGTCCACCTGGTTGGTGGCCCGAAGTAAATCATAAGTGTGGGATCACGGAACATTCTCCTAAAATCTATAGGTATAATGTGCTCTACAATTAATAAGGAGACAGATTGTAGTAAATAATGAACACACAAAAAAACAATTAATATAATATACTCATTGCAATTGAAGTTTGTATGAGGCCCTACCAAGACCTTCAGGGCCAAGTTGAGATAATCTGCCAGTCGGTACACCTGATTGACGGACAGGCCATAAGCAGTCGCTTCGATAAAAGCCGTCTAAGCCCAATCAAAAGGAAGAGAAGCAGTAAGCAAACCTAACGACTCCATGGTGGAAGCCTCGAATGCAATAAGGGCAATACCTACCAATAAGGCATAATACCTCGAGACAAAAATCTTGAACAAACGTCAAAAGTTTACGCATGTGCATTAAATGGTCAACCAAAAAGCCCATCAAGACTGATTATCAACGAATGACGCGAGGTGTTTGAGCCCGTGATTAGTTTTATATATCTATGATTGGTTAATTAGTGCGCCTCCGTCGTCGCGCCCAAAGAGACCTACAAACTCGTAACTGCGCATCTAGAGTATATTGTCTAGGTTTTTGCCCCTAAGATAATAGTAATGAGGATAATTCAAAGAACGGACCCGGATTCCAAAGTATAAGCTTTTTATACGGATTAATGCTGGGATGATGATGAAGATACTCATTGCAAATGATTGGAATAGTTTTCATTTTTTGTCCAAGAATTGGCTTTGAAATAGGTCAGTAAAGTAAAGTATATGAGCAATGGAACCATAATAAGTGTTGTAGTTTCAATGGTTGTGGGTGAGTCACATGGTGGAAGTTTATACTTGCAGTACAGCAGCCCGAGGTCATCCCTTACGACGTCAAACCAGCACTTTTTGAGTTCTCCCCACTCCTACCAGGGCCCAGCGGAAATGGCATAGCCAGATATTGGTTACCCATGTAGCCAAGCTCTTGCCGCAAGACGTGGCCGCTGTTGTTGAACACTTTAATGAATTATGCTTATTTACCAGAGAATCCGAAGGCGGAGTCTCCTTCAACGCATATAACACGTTTTTCAGGAGCATAATCACGACACCACATGGCTGCAGCGACGGCGAAGCCAGGGCCTACCTATTTACAATAAATTTGCAATCAAAATGGATCTTTGTTCATAGGCGTTAGAGTTATTGGATTATAGGATAGGTACATGGGGAAACAAAAACCTATGTCCTAACCCCAGAGGGATATATATAATAGATATATAACAGATATGTACAGTCAGCAATAAAAATGTGTTTATTAATAAATAAAATGGAAAAGGCTAATCAGTAAATTGGAATGTATTAAGCTACATTAGGTCACTGACTGACAACAAACATTTTCTGGAATTAGCTACCTACTATTTTAGCTTAGCTGAAGAGTTTATTGATTACGTACCCCCATTGTACCAAAAGTGCCCGCATCTAGTCTATGCCTTGGTTTGTTGTTAAGCAGTAGACCCCGTCCAATATCCATGGTGTTGGCTCCTTCGCTCACAATAATAGAGTCCTTCGGAATGTTCGCTTGAACCGTCTTAAATACAGCATAGTAGTTAAGAGGCACTGCAGTATTGTTCGATTGTGCCTGATAAAATAGAAAATACTTTATAGTATAAAAATAGATAATTTTTCTTATTGTTCAAAGTTCAAATGGACTGCCTACGTCGCGCTGGCTGCATTTAGCTGTTAGCGAATTCTCAATACTAGCACGAAATCTGAAATCGGTCTCTTTGGTTTTACTTGGGGCCGAGAACTTTAATTAATTTCATTTGTTTACACACCTATTTCATTATCCTATTTTTTTTATTATCTATTTAATATTGTTTTCATGTCTTCATCACCTTTTGTAAATTAAAGGATGATTGTATAACATATATTATCATAATATTATTAATATTGTTGAGTGGAACGAAAGAGACTAGATCCCACAACACAGGGAATCCTAGTGTGGGATCTAGGGAGCCATTGTGTTTTTATAAAAAAAATGGAGACAATAAATTGTAACGTTGTGGATTCTTTATAAATCTAATTAAAACAATATCCGTAAATTATTCGATATTTTAGTATGTTTCTATAATATATTACTAATTATCTATGGTTGTGCGAGCGAGATTGGACAGCACTAGCCCAGTCATCAACTGACGGCTCTTATATCGTTCCTTTCCTTGGTAACCTTCGCCGGGGAAAGTCACTTTGACCCCGTGGCCAACTGCTGTCGGCTCCGGGTAAGTTTTGAGATCAACATTTCCTACTTCTTTCTACAGGTGAAGACTTTCCAGCGGTGCAGCTTATTGCCTGCTAAAATGCATGGCTTATTATATTTTATTTTATACTGTGTGCTATTTCAGCCTACCTATTTAGTGCCACGAGGCCGATGACCCCTACGGTCAGAGGTCGCGGCACCAGCTTGTGCTGCCTATTTATATTTCTTTTATTATAGCTTCTAGCTACGCTGCAGTGCCGCTGGGAGATTCTCTTCACCTGCTATTTAAGCGGGTCACTTGGACGTAATTACCTAGTGACAAACTGACCCGCACCTTTCCTATTTCCAGGGTCTTCGCACCGGGCTTCGCACCATCTTAGCGGTAGCGAGGCACACCAGCGGAGACCCTGGCACGCCGGCATCACCACCAGCCACGTGTCCAATAGCTAAGTGCATACTAACATCTTGCACAACGGACCGAACAACGCCACGGCAGAATATTTATTATGAATCCATCCCCTGAGGTTCATTTACTCAAATACCAGATATAAATTTATGTAACATTCTATTCACGATTATAATCTCATACTATACATTGTAATCAAACTTTTATTTAACTCTGCTCGCCCTAGCCGGTAGTAGTCTCAATTACATCCATCACTTAATTAATTTTCACAGTGCATAGTCACCTTAAACTTTATTGCAACTCCATTTAAAAACTTTCTATAAAAACATCCAATCGTTACATTGGCGCCTTACAAGGTATTATTCTGCCGTAGGTATTGTGTGTTTGGTCCGTAAGTACTTTATTTCTTCTTATTTCCTCTTTATTTTACCAGTGTGGTGATTTTTTTCACCAATTTTATTGTTATTTTTCATTTTAACTAAATGAAGGTAGTTGAAAATAATTTTTAATTTCAATTTTTTTATAATTAACTGAATAATGCATACATTTCCATTATATTAGTGAAATTACTCATTCATTTAACTAATCACCTGTGTTAAACATAACAACAAGGTTAATTAACATTACTTATTCAATTATTTTGCATTTAACATCTAGACTGTTTTAATACCTTTTATGGTCATTTTAACTGTATACTGTTATACCACTGGTAAAATAAGGATCTATTCACTTTTGTTTCTTGGACTTGTTGATCTCAACCATTATCTACTTACTTTTTATTCTATTTTTGTATAGGTGTCTGTCGCACACCAAGTACACAGTCAGTGAAGTTATCATACTTTTTATACTTGCTTACCTTTTATGTGCATTATAATAACATATATTAGGTTATTATATCAACCTATTGCTGGTTGAAATTTTTCTTTATTTTGATATACTTATTAATACTATTTTGATGTATTATACACAAATAGTTTATTACTCACTGACAGGTTACATATATACTACTTGATTTTCCTTGATTTGAGTTCCTTATATTGAAGTAAATTACTTACTTAATTTATTTGTCAATCTCGCTCATCGCACCATAGCTTTTATATTTTACTTAACTTTGGGTTCATTTACCTTTTAAATTTAATACTTACTCAACTGTTTTGTAGTCAGTGTTGCTTGTTATCGGATTTCTGTATCCAAATTAGCTTTTGTATTTGAAAAAAAAAATGAAAACAATTCTTTGAAAAAAAATACAAAGAATAAAAGATCTCCATACAACTAATAAAATCTTTGAAAAGAACAACAAAGATAATAAATTCTTAAATTTATAGACTTCGTCTTGTTCTGCATATTGTTGGATTGTTGGTCTGGTATAGTTTAAAGTCAATAAAATCATTACCACTTATACAAATTGACCGTTCAAAGTCAGCAATGCATTAGCCATTTCCCCCGAGTCCTTTTAAAATGACTTGTGTCATAACTATAAACTAAATATAGGTAAAATAATCAATATAATTCATATAAAACATTTTTAATCAAACATAAAACAATACAAGGACCTAACCTAACCTAATAAATTAATTAATTAAATAGCAACCTAACTTCTCAACTATGAACAACACTTGTTTTGTTCTAATAATCACTATTGTTGTAAATATATGTAAATATTTAATAAACTTTGCTTATTACTTAAACAATATTATACACAATTGTGGCAAACAAGTATATACCTACACATACTTGTAACTAAAACTTGCATTTTATAATTATTGCACTGTGGTAATACACTACCTATATCTCAATACTACAATGGTCGTAATGATATTTGTACCTATAAAAGGTTCACCAGTAAAATTTTAACTTCATGTACCTACCCAATATGTGCACATATAACGAAAACTTTTATAACTTAAATAACTCATCTGTCCTGTTGGTAGACATGGTCTACAGGTCAATTATGTCTTCTTACTAAATAATGTAACACTTTTCAATTGTTATTACATCTTCGGTTCGTATATTTGAACATTTGATTTCTATCAAAGTTTGTTATGAAATTGTTTGAAATATTGAAATCAACTTAGTTGTCAAACGTCATATGGTTTTGACAATCAAAAAACTTGCCAGTATAGTATCATATAAGATTACTACTAGTTATTGTTTAAAAATTTGTCTTGTTTTTTAAAAACAAAATAAAATTATTCTTTGATGAATACCAACTTTTGGACTTTTTTAACTGAATATTAAATATTAATATCTTATAACCTATTGGTTAATTCTCTATAATGTTGTAATACTTTTCTTAGGATGACTATTCCCTTTTATGTTTCTGTTTTTTTTGAACAAAACATTAAAATTTATTCACTGGTGAATAAAGAATAATATTTATTTTGGACTTGCCCCAAAATAATTTATTATGTATATTTCAACTTATTAGTTTTCAACTTCGTAATTATTTTGCCTGTTGCAAATTTTTGTATGATCCGTTGGATCAACCCTAAAATGCCTTCATGGTCACTTTGAACTTGAAAAATTTTTTTTACTTTTTGCCACAAAATATAAATACAAACATAAACGACTACAAAACATTAGAGAAACTACTTACCTCGTTGAACCGTGGGTTCTTAATCTTTTTTTGAAATTTTGAAAATTTTTTTTTAACACTAGTTGTTCCAATTGCAACTGATGTTTGCATATATACTCACTGATGTGGGTCAAATAATAAACTATTTTACTTTAAATAATAACACTTTAATAATAAATTGACTTGGTCATAACTTTAAAAGTTGTTAATTATATATTTTTGACAATTTAATTGTCTTTATTGTTTTAAATCATAATTACCCTACCACTACTATATATTTTCTTCTTCTTTTCTCCTCTCTTTGAGATGGAACTTTGAACTTCATGTTCGTTTTCTTTTATTATTAGGCTTTGCCTAGTAAAGGTTGTTGTGGGTCGGTTGGCGTTTTAAACCAACTGATGTTGTTTTTGGGTCCGTTGGCGTTTTAAACCAACGGATACCTTACCTTGGTGCTGGTATATTCAACCAGTCACCAGGAGTTTTTATGGTTTTATACCATTTGTGGGTCCGTTGGCGTTTTAAACCAACGGATACTTTTTCTTGGAGCTGGGATATTCAACCAGTATCTGGGTATTGTTTTTTATGGTTTTATACCACTATTATGCTGAGCGGTCGTGCAAACTCAGTTCCAAAAACAAGCCTTATTGCATATCTCTGTTGTCTTCTTCCGAGCGGTTTGCAAACTCGTGAAATAAGCCTCATTGCAGATGCGGTAATGTATACATCTAAAAGAAGCCCTATACTAAAAACAACACTTTATCTTTTATAGTCGAAAATATATAGTGGTATTTATTGCTCTTTTTCTTCCCATTGAAATTGCTGTCTGTGACATTTCAATGTTTACCATCTTGCTAGATTTACGTCTGAGTCTCCAGCGCCTATTATCCTGGAAACTCTCTTCGGAAGGAAGCGTGTGCTACATTATTTAAGTGGTAACCGCAAAGTATGGATGAAAATGATAGAGGAGGTATGTAAGAAAGTATGTATGTGTAAGCGTAAGTCAAGCATTGTATTGAGCAGTCCAGTATCGGGTTTTTGGGTAACAAAAACCCTGAACTAATTGAGGGGGTATTGTAACGTTGTGGATTCTTTATAAATCTAATTAAAACAATATCCGTAAATTATTCGATATTTTAGTATGTTTCTATAATATATTACTAATTATCTATGGTTGTGCGAGCGAGATTGGACAGCACTAGCCCAGTCATCAACTGACGGCTCTTATATCGTTCCTTTCCTTGGTAACCTTCGCCGGGGAAAGTCACTTTGACCCCGTGGCCAACTGCTGTCGGCTCCGGGTAAGTTTTGAGATCAACATTTCCTACTTCTTTCTACAGGTGAAGACTTTCCAGCGGTGCAGCTTATTGCCTGCTAAAATGCATGGCTTATTATATTTTATTTTATACTGTGTGCTATTTCAGCCTACCTATTTAGTGCCACGAGGCCGATGACCCCTACGGTCAGAGGTCGCGGCACCAGCTTGTGCTGCCTATTTATATTTCTTTTATTATAGCTTCTAGCTACGCTGCAGTGCCGCTGGGAGATTCTCTTCACCTGCTATTTAAGCGGGTCACTTGGACGTAATTACCTAGTGACAAACTGACCCGCACCTTTCCTATTTCCAGGGTCTTCGCACCGGGCTTCGCACCATCTTAGCGGTAGCGAGGCACACCAGCGGAGACCCTGGCACGCCGGCATCACCACCAGCCACGTGTCCAATAGCTAAGTGCATACTAACATCTTGCACAACGGACCGAACAACGCCACGGCAGAATATTTATTATGAATCCATCCCCTGAGGTTCATTTACTCAAATACCAGATATAAATTTATGTAACATTCTATTCACGATTATAATCTCATACTATACATTGTAATCAAACTTTTATTTAACTCTGCTCGCCCTAGCCGGTAGTAGTCTCAATTACATCCATCACTTAATTAATTTTCACAGTGCATAGTCACCTTAAACTTTATTGCAACTCCATTTAAAAACTTTCTATAAAAACATCCAATCGTTACAAAATATTATTATTATTATTTCTACCTCAGTTGAGTTTTACAAATTAAAGGTTCCTAACATACAGGGGTGCGACTGGTTGGAACACCTCCAAGTTTGGTGCACCCTGGGCAACGTGGCCGATGACGCATCATTGATTGCTCCTCTGGAGTAGCTGGCGTCAACGTCAACGGCCTAGAGTCTGACTAACCGGCCCTTTTCAGGGCCAGCTGACCCCATTGGACGAGGGGGTCGGGGCATGGCGGGCCTGCAAGGCCTGCGGGGGTAGGGGCCGCTCCAGGTACCCCTCTGCTGTTATCAGAGGGGACACTGCGAATGGCCCAGGGTCAGTCGGAGTGCGAGGGATATGCTCTATGGGTAACCTTACACCCCGGCGTCTGTAGACCCGAGACGGCGTGCGGTTTTAGTCGGTTCAAGCCTGACATAACCGCCCCCGCTGCCTGGCGGGGGGGTATCCGAAGGAATTTCCGCACAGAAAAGAAAAAAAAAAGTTTCCTAACATACAAAAGGTAGAGCTAGTCTGTGACCACGGCCAGTGCAACCTGATGGAAACGTCAGGTAATTGAAAATAATGTTTAAGCGTTAATTATACAGAAAAGGCAGGAAGCTTATGGCGTAAGGAATAATCAAAGTAATATCGTACGTATCGATGCTATACGATATTGCATTGATTACGCCTTTTCTGATAATTTCACGCCTTAAATGAAGTTATCAACGAAATGGCGTAAATGGATATACCTGAACAAACTCAGTGTTGGCTTTCTGCTTGAGTTTTAGCGTCTGCCACCAGTTGTTGCTTGGTTGAAGTGCAAACTTTTTCTGAGTAAGGTTTTGGGTCAGCGCCTCGATAAATGGCTTGATGTCCGAGTGTACTGCTACCTCAGATTTGATGCTGTTATGAAATTCTTCGGGAGTGATATCGACCTAATATAAAAAAAAAATCATATTGAACTACTATGTTAGATAAATAACACATTATTTGTATATCAAGGATTACAATGTAGGACATGTTAATTAATTTAGTAATTTTTTTGTAAGGAATATTAATAACCGAAATTACTAATACTCCCCCCTAACTCCTCCAGCTAATCTTAATCGCTTGTGTTAGGAGTGGGTTCACGTCGGTAGTGTAATGGCCAGGTTACGAACCCGGGACCTCTTGATCATAGGGTCGACTCCTTAACCACTAAGCTACCGGAGAAACCCGATTACCATACAAACATGGACTGAACAATGATATAGCATTGTGCATCAAGTTAAATGAATAAAAAATATATATATATATATTATAATAATAAATAATATAATAGCAGCAATAATTAGAGCACCTAGAGAGACTCCGAAAGCCCTATTTCCAAAACTATTAGCGATGGTCTTATCTCGAAAGAACTAACTGAATATTCCAAAAGTACAATAGATGGTGAGAGTGAAGATTAATTAACCTGTATAACTTTGACGTCAGGCGCGAACCTGGGTGCTTGTCCGAAGTGCAGCATCCAGTTGAATCTGGCGCCTAGGAGTAAGATGACGTCGGCTTTAAGCAGCGCTTGTGTACGCGCTGTCGATACACAGAACTCCGACTCATCGGGGACCACGCCTTTGCCTGTTATATAGAGATGATTCAACATTATTTGAGGTTTATAGCTTTGTTATGGCCGTGAGTGAAGTAGTGCACGTTAGTATCACATTTGTAATCTTAGAGAAAAATAGAATATTGGAAGGCAAAAATAGTT
This sequence comes from Cybosia mesomella, assembly GCA_946251805.1. Lineage (NCBI taxonomy): Eukaryota > Metazoa > Arthropoda > Insecta > Lepidoptera > Erebidae > Cybosia > Cybosia mesomella. Next base: position 13,320,880 of record OX276406.1, read on the forward strand.
GGTGAAAAGTGGGCGCTATATCACCCTTATTATAGCGTTAGCCTCGGTTGCATCCAATGCTTGTCCTTTCGTCATGTTTGACTGTCTGTCGGTTTTTATTATTCGACCAGCCTTGAACACGTGACAGCTCCTGCGACCCTGAACAGGACAGCAAACGAACAAAAAAGAAAAGAATATGACTATAGCGTTCTTCAAAAAGGGCATTAAAAGGTTTTTTACGGGGTCGACAGTGCTAGTTTGACGTGTGTTTATCTGCCTTTTACGTGGTATAAAAAAAAACAAACCCATAGGCGTAGGCAAGAATGGAATCTTAGTGCTGTTCACTAGCTTGCAGATGGCTTCCTCAGCACGGCCGTAGGCGGCTCCCTTGCCAACGATGATGAGCGGCCTCTCAGCCTTCGCCAGTAGGTCTGCGGCCTGCGACACCAGCGCCGGGTCGGGGTATGCGAGTCTCACTGGCTCTACGTTATAATAGTCCATCGGTACTTGATCTTCCTCAGCTTCAGCCTGTAATATTTCAATATAATAAAGGACTTTATTTTTCTTAGCTAAAATATTATTAGTAATCGAAATTATTAGTATTCCTATTAATCCCCCAGTTAAGCTAAATTGGTTGTGTTCGGAGTGGGTTCACGTCGGTAGTGTAATGGCCAGGATTTGAACCAGGGACCTCTCGATCGTAAGGCCAACTCCTTAACTGCTGACCTACCGACGCTTAAAGCTATAATAATTATGTTCATGACTTTCATTCTTTTGAACAGAAATAAGGTTGTTGTTAATGAGGTGTATGGGCCCCATTAAGATCTTCAAGACCCAAGTCAACATCATCATCTGAGCAAAAAATGAGAAACAAAGATTGAAGAGAGGAAGGGCTCTGCAGAAATGTACACTGTTCCATTGTTCAAAATATTTAAGGGTACTGACGCTCCTGTTGCTGAACCAAGTTGTTGAAATTGAGTTTATACTTGGGTGGGACTTCAGTGATAAACAGTTACGGGTGAAATAAAATATCACCATCAGCAATGTTCCAGGCATGTCAAGGTAGGCTACTCCGGGTCTTCCTGAAGAGGCTAGGCGCACCGCTTTCTCTACGTGCAGTGGGATGAGGCGCGGTGAAGGCGGGCGAGCTGCATACTTGCAGTAGAGACGGCTGGACTCCACCTAGAGAAGAATTCAAATATCGGGTTGTAATTATATATTTAGACAGTAATCGATATTCATTTGCAGTGCCATCGAAGCAGTCAACAACACAACATTACCAAATGATTTACTGGTAAATTACTTAAGGCTAGTTTTATAAAAAGGGCATTCACGTTGTGGCGCAGTCAAGATGAAAACATAATTGATTTGTTTTGTTTCTTAAATTGTTCATGTCCCGTCTAGGATGTTCACTTTTTAAGTAAGTGTGTAAGTCTTTGGTTTCAAAGTTGCATTTCAAAGAAATGATACTCCTCCGAGACCGTTTGACCGATCTCGACCAAATTTGCCACGGTGATCAAGTAGACATTACTGAGTGTCGTAAGGGGTCCAATGTCCAGATCGGTCTTACCATCGAGGAATAATCACCGAAAAACCTGAATCAATGGAAAAGTCGACCGGTCACGTTGACCTATTGTTGGATAGGCAAATCGCGTTACGCTTAAGTTTGGGTTGATTGCGAAGCTGGTAACCGTCCTAGTACAGAACTAAATCTATACCTACTTATATACCTCACTATAACTTCATTTGAAAATACCTTTTTTTTTTTTTTTTTTTTCGTGCGGAAATCCCTTCGGATACCCCCCCGCCGGCCAGCGGGGGCGGTTATGTCGGGCTTGCACCGACTAAAACCGCACGCCGTCTCGGGTCTTCAGACACCGGGGTGTAAGGTTACCCATAGAGCATATCCCTCGCACCCCGACTGACCCTGGGCCATCTCACCACTAACAGCATCGCTCATCCTGTCTCCTCTGAAAGCAGAGGAGTACGGAGACCGATGTGTTCCCGCCACGTTGGGTATTGGCCGACGATCAATGCCAACCCTATGAAGGGGAAGCCATTGACCGCCGCCCAGGGTGTACCGGCCGCTCCGATTCCATTCCCCCCGGACTGCAGCGGGATCGGAATCGGAGCGACACTCGAGGAGGTTACCCAACACACACCCCAAAGAATAAGTACCTAAGGAATTGCTTTATCACCTATTCTGGTATATCTTATTAATTACTGTCGTATCATAAATTTAATTCTAATAAATTATAATCTCAATAGTTCCATTATCATATTTCATCAATAGTTTCCTTGACATCTTCGAACCTTAAAAGTATTTTTATTTTACACTAGCTGCTGCGCGCGTCTTCGCCCGCGTGGAATAATGTTCCCGTTCCTGCTTCCCTTGGGAACCTATGCGGGATTAAAAAGATATAAGGTTTATCTCAAGGGAAAAAAGCCTAAGTGTTATTCCAGACTATAATCTATCCCTATACCAAATCCGTTCAGCCGTTAAAGCGTGATTGAATAACAAGTTGCCGGGGTGAAGTAGGTACATTTCACTATAGTCTGAAGACCCGAGACAGCGTGCGGTTTTAGTCGGTTCAAGCCCGACATAACCTCTCCCGCTGGCCGGCGGGGAGTATACGAGGGGATTTTCGCACGAAAAGAAAAAAAAACGTTGGTACAGGGATAGAGTATAATCTGGATTAACACATAGGCTTCCTTTTATTCCTGGAATATGTCCCCACGGGATGCGACAAAGGGATCAGAATTCCACGCGGAAGGGGTCGCGGCATCAGCTAGTATAAGCATATACTAAAAACCGTAAATATTACGTATATAAGAATAAAAATATAAACCTGTCTTCAAGGTCACAGTCAATACTGGACTGTCTTCGCCTCGTATACGCAATACCTACGATAGTAACTTCATAGCTCAAAAACTGTCTTGAAGTAAGTATAAAGTCGCGTTTTAATTAAAATGGTAATTATTATGCTGCAATGCAAATTACCTACCAACCAACAATGGTAGGTACCTACTTAATGTTACATTAAGTACAAAAATATCACCTACAATAATTATGCTAAATACTTGAACTTGAAATAAATAGCACGTAAGAATATATTTTTATGTATGCCTATACCGGTCGCATCCAAAGCTTGGAGTTGCTTTGTAGTCCAGGGTTCGGTCTCCTACTCCTCCTGTTTGGTTTATCTTGGCTCTTACGGGAGTGACTGCCATCTGGCCCTCCCAACCCTGAGAGGGAGAACTGCGCCAGAGCCTCTTCGCTCTAAGGCATACCTAATTATTTATTACTAGCTGTACCTGTGACTTTGTCCGTGTGGACTTAGATGTGGTTTTATTTTTTTTGCGCGGAAACCTAATTCTTTTTCTAAAATTAAACTAGCCTATGTTACGTCTTGTATAAATAGCTACCTACCTATGATAGTTCCGTCAAAATCAGCCCAGCCGTTCCACCTACCTAACCGTCTCTAATACAGACAGGTAGACAGACAAAAGTAAAAAAAAAAACGTGTTTACAATGTATACACGGTACTTACAACAAAAAACATAAATATATTTCATTTATGCATCATCATGCATAATATGAATACATAGGTATACATGCTGACTTTATAGTCGTTTTGGACCCGAAAGGGTTGTTCGGAATAATCTATGGTACCATTTTGAGATGTCCAAATTGCTATACCGGTTATAATAAAAAAGCGGCCAAGTGCGAGTCGGACCCCATGAAGGGTTCCGTAACAGCAAGTTACATAATAATGTTTTTTTTTAATTTCTATATTTGAGTTGATTGAATGAAAGGTAAATTGCGGTTTACGATTTATAATGGATTAAAAAAAACTACTAACTAGATCTCGTTCAAACCAATTATCGGTGGAAGTTTACATGGTGATGTACATCATATATTTTTTTAGTCTCATCATTCTCTTATTTTAGAAGTTACACACATATTACCACTTTGGAAGTGTTTCTCTTGCAAACTATTCAGTTTAGAAAAAAATAATATTAGAAACCTCAACATCATTTTTGAAGACCTATCCATAGATACCAAACACGTATGGGTTTGATGAAAAAATTTTTTTGAGTTTCAGTTCTACGTATGGGGAGCCCCCAAAATTTAATGTATTTTTCTATTTTTGTGTGAAAATCTTAATGCGGTTCACAGAATACATCTACTTACCAAGTTTCAACAGCATAGTTCTTATAGTTTCGGAAAAAAGTGGCTGTGACATACGGACGGACGGACGGACAGACAGACAGACATGACGAATCTACCGTTTTTTGCCATTTGGCAACGGAACCCTAAAAAGTTGACTTTTCTGTAATCTTTTTCACTCGTTCGAGTAGAAACATTATTAGCGCTTCGGTAATTCATTGAAATTTTTTAATGAATGAAGATGCGTCCTTGTTCATAGCTGCGAGGGAATAGGTATAAAACGCGCGACGAAAGTGGGCCTACCGCCCAAGTGTCGTCGATATCACAGCCGTCGAAATGTTGCGCTGGTCAAGGTCGACGGCCATTTTGTACCGCCCCATTGATAATCAATGCCGGCGCGGCGTAAGAATGAATGAAACGCTGTTTTTGACAGTTAAATAGCTGCCGCCTAAAAAAATTCTGATCTACGGCGTCGCTTTGAAGTGTCATTTCATTACGGCACCTCATGAGGTGCCGTAATGAAATGACACTGCACACAATGAGCTGTCGTTTTGAATATTATTTTCTTCTAAAGATTTAGATCGGAAAAAGAGAACATCTAGGACGGGACTTGAACCCGCGACCAAATGACTGTAAAGTTATTCATTGTTTCCGTAGTTCGCAAGAATTACGGTAGATGGTTCCAACGTCGCCTTAAGACGTATATGATATATCGGAGAATTTCGAATATCTGGGACGTGTCTAGGTGGCTCAGTTGGTCAGAGCATTCCCCCTGTAAGGGACTGGTCGCGGGTTCAAGTCCCGTCCTAGATGTTCTCTTTTTCCGATCTAAATCTTTAGAAAAAAGTAAGCATACAAAATGCTTAAAAATTTAATTGAATATTATTTTCTTTTCCGACGGTTGATTACGATGCCGATTGCACCTAACACTGGGTTACTATGGCTTTTATGGGTGCGACTGCCGACGAGTGGATTCTGCCGTCCTATTGCACCTAACACTGGGCTACTATGGCTTTTATGGGGGCGACTGCCGACGAGTGGGTTCTGCCCTCCTATTGCACCTAACACTGGGCTACTATGGCTTTTATGGGGGCGACTGGGTTCTGCCCTCCTATTGCACCTAACACTGGGCTACTATGGCTTTTATGGGGGCGACTGGGTTCTGCCCTCCTATTGTACCTAACACTGGGCTACTATGGCTTTTATGGGGGCGACTGGGTTCTGCCCTCCTATTGTACATAAACTGGGCTACTATGGCTTTTATGGGGGCGACTGGGTTCTGCCCTCCTATTGCACCTAACACTGGGCTACTATGGCTTTTATGGGGGTGACTGGGTTCTGCTATCCTATTGCACCTAACACTGGGCTACTATGGCATTTATGGGTGCGACTGGGTTCTGCTCTCCTATTACACCTAACACTGGGCTATTATGGCTTTTATGGGGGCGACTGGGTTCTGCCCTCCTATTGCACCTAACACTGGACTACTATGGCTTTTATGGGGGCGACTGCCGACGAGTGGATTCTACCCTCCTAGACTTCTAAAGAAAATCCCTAGAAACTTGGGTTAGGTTAAATGAACTATTCTAAACACAATTTTTCTTTGAATTTTTGTCTGTTTGGTCGCGGTGAACGCAAAAACTACTGAACGAATTTGCCGTAATGCTGGAAGGAACGTATCTGCCGTATGTTGATTGCAATTGGTTGAGTAGAACCGGAGCTATACCGACAATATGAAAAACGATAACCGATCTCCGCGCGGGCGGAGCCGCTGTCATCGGCTAGTTCATTGAAGTAATTTTATTTATTTGTATAGATCAAGTGCTTATAATAATACAAAATTTCATGGTGTTGTCTTCGAAAATGATAAACTTTCATCCCCCATTTGAACCCCGTCTAGACTTTTTCGCGATATATAAGGTAGCCTACCTATGTCCTTTCCTGAACTCTACTCCATATCTTTACCAAATTTCATTGAAATCGGTTTAGTGGTGACAGACAAACAGAGTTAAGTGCTTTCGCATTTATAATACGTATTGTACTTATTACCAAGGAAGTACGGATTGTAAAGTATGTACCCAGGTGCCTAAGTACCGATGCCAATTTTACGTTATCGACGAATACCTTTATAATGTAGGTGGCCAAAAATCTAATCTTATCATTTAAGAACTGCTTAGATAGGTAGGTACCGAAAATATTTTTACATACATTATTTTAACACGATGGCAATAAGTAAAGACGCAAATTAAAAAATGTTTCTTTCTGTATGATAATTGCGGTAGGTACGTCGTTTAATTTGTTTTTGACTGCTCTATTATTACAACGGGTGTAACTAGTTATCTACTTCCTGCATTGTTGCTAAAGTCTAAGAAATGTTTGTCCGAATTGAGGTTAACCAAGTACCTACTACTTTGTTTCTACAGCAAAATAAACTGGCTTGGTAACTATAGGTAGGTGCCGAGGTGTGAACTCGTGGCAGCATTCGGGGTGGGAGGGAGTTTTCTCGCTCGGCACTTTAATTGCGGCCATGAAGCGGAGCGCGAGCGCGTGGGCCGCCGTCGTCTGCGAGCAAGAAATGCTCGAGAAGGAGGCGGCGGAGCGGGCTGGGGAGTGATTTAGAACTCTCCCGGCTCGGCGAGTCCGCAACATGCGCACCGCGCGGCGCAGGCGCCGGACGTCGCTAAACGACCTCCGTCCTCGACCTGCAGGCCTGGCCAGGCTGAGGCGACGGGGCGACGCGAGCAATAGTTTCGGAGCAAGATGGGGACACCGTGGTTCCCACACCCGAGGTGGCCATCTCAAAGCCGCAGTTGGCCCAGAGTCAGCCGGGGTGCGAGGGAATTGCTTTATTAGGCTAGCTTACACCCTGGTATTAGAGACCCGAGACGACGTGTGATTTTGGTCGGTTTCCACACGAAAAAAAGGTAAAGGTGCGGTGCGTTTAAGTACGGCTACCAGTGTCTACTTGTATTTTGACACCTGCGTATCAAGTATCAGCGCGGCGTTGAGATAACTAAAAGCTTGTATATCTATGTTCGAAACACCACTCGCAATATATGCCGTATCAAGAGAAAGAGTATTTTAGAGCAGTCAGTGGGCTCCAAAGTGCAAGCTTCGGATGCAAGCGCGACTAACGTTTTAATGATGGTGCTAGAAATAATGCTACTTGTTGCAAAGTAGCTTGTTGTAGACGAAGCATTTAATCTCGAATTAATTCAAAACTTTAGAGCACCTACAAAAAAGAAGAGAGCCGATGTCATTGCGCATGAGACCGCCATGAGAGTCATAAAATGTCTACTTATCAAGTTTTCCACTAAGTACTTACACACTGAAATTTTAGAATAGCAAGTGAATACCTGTGGCCATTCCTGGAAGCCACCGATGCCTTCATGGTCTTGGGGACAGGAGCCAGCGATGACTATGAGGGGCCAGCAATTGACCTGTGCATTTGCCATGCCCCCAATACAGTGGAGTAGACCAGGGCCAGATACCGCAAGACACACTCCTGGTTTGCCTGTGATAGAACAAAGGTTTCAGATTAAAACAACTGTTAGAAAAGATTGTTACAAGTGCTATTATTGTGTTATCATCTTTTATCTCTCTTAAAAAGTATATGGGTACTAGAAACCGCCCGCTAATATTTATTTTTTATACCACTTAGGTGGCAAACAAGCAGACGACCCATTTGATGGGAAGCGGTTACCGTGGCCTATGGACGTGTGCACACCAGGGGCGTTACACTCGCGCTGCCGAACCTGTAGAAACCTTCTAATGCCTTTCTTGAAGAACCCTATATTGTAGTCGCTTGGGAAAACCACAGCAGGGAGATCATTCCACAGTTTCAGCGTGCGCGGAATGAAGAAGTTTGTTTGTTACCCAATCATGTAAAAACGGCTGAACGGATGTCGCTCAAATTTGACACAGACTTATGATCTGGTAAAAAGATTATCGCTCATTTAGTAATGTGCCCGGTAAATGGCAATAGGAGCCTATAACATTGGAACCTAAACATAACTGGCGAATCGTGGGTGTGTAATACACCTCTGCCTACCCCTTCGGGGATTCAGGCGTGAAGTTATGTTATGTAAAAAGATTACTGTATTGATAATTGTTAAGTAACTTTTAAGAATTCTGGTAAATAGCAACGATATGTGACTCATGTAGGCGAGAATTACCATTATTCAGGGCAGGCTTCGTTCAGTATTCACTTTAGAAATTGCCATGGTGTATCCAAATAAAATTGAAAAGAAACATATATGTATAAGAAATAAACTGCGGTCTGAGAACAGCCTCCACCATTTACCTTTCTGTTTTACTCGAGACTAAATTTAATACTTATCATATCATAAACTTCTCTATTAAAATGTATTATTCCCACGGTTCAAGCCAAGAAAGTTTGTTCTGTAAAATTTAGTGATATTGTACCTTTTTTTTTTTTTCGTGCGGATACCCCTTCACTATCTGTTAGGAAATTCTTAGTAGCAGAACCGCGTCAGGCAAAGAAAATTTTGCTGAAATCTATGCTAATATTATAAAGCTTAAGAGTTTGTTTTGTTGTTTGTTTGAACATGCTATTTTTAATCTCAGGAACTACTGGTTCAAATTGTAAAATTATTTGTGTTAGATAACCCTTTTATCTAGGAAGGATATAGGCTATATATATCATCACACTACTACCCAGGAGAACAGAGCAGTAACCATAAATGTCAACATATCGGGTATATTTCCATACGTTATTGTAGAATTCATAAATTACAGGCATGTTTGGGATAAAAGGTGACAACCCTTTATCCCAAACATAGCAGGGGCGAAGTATGCCACGAGCGAAGTCGCGGGGGACAGCTAGTGTATAATATATGCCTATCTCCTTGGAAAGTGCAAGCCTGAGACATAGTATGTTTAGATTTTAGAGGAATAACTTTTGGAACTGGTAAAATGTAGGAGGCATATTATCTTCTGTCATCTATAGAGCTATGTAAATATTATTGGAATTTATTCGTTCATTCTATCAGCCATGCTTACTTATTTATCATGATAATGAATTTATCTAATAAATTGAAGTTTAAAGTTGATTAATTCTTAGGTAGTGATAAAAATTGGCATGTTCATGCATTATATAATACATATTGAACTAGATTGTCTGGTCTTGATTTGCAGTTATTTGTTTCAATTAGCATTAGTATCATTACAGCAGTGATGCGCAGTCTCTATATTAGGGCATTGATAAAAAAGATATTAAGAATTGTTGCAATTTCAGGAGAGTCTAGCATTGTACAACTAGCTGTGCCGGTTTGACTTTGTTCAGATGGACTTAGAGCTGGGGTTAATTTTTTTAGTGTGGATACCCAATACTTTTTCTAAAATAAAAATAGCCTAAGTTGTGCCTTATAACATCAGCTATCTGTAGTCAAAACAGATAAGGAACAGACAGACGGATAGACAAACAGACAGACAGAATTTAAAAAATTGTTATTCTTCATAGATGTGATACATACACTTATATTATGTATTTACTAATTATTACGATGTTATTTTAACATTATAATCAGACACTTAAATTTTATTTATTTGTATATATAAAATCATGATGTCATGTTAATGTCTTACCTGTTAGGTACCCAACTGCCTGTGCGGCATAGCAAGCTGCTTGCTCATTTCGCATTCCAACATATTTCAGACCAGCTATTTGGAATGCAAGCGCAGTCTCAATAACTGGTATACCAACTATTCCAAATACATACTCCACACCCTGCAATAAAGCATTAAAATGTCTTAGATATTATACAAAACAATATGTTTTATGTATACCAAATATTTAAAAAAAAGATGTTATATGCTTTTAACTGTTCCATTTCAAAGTAATGCACTGTTACATGCTTTTAACTGTTCCAATTCAACTCCAAGTTTAAATCATCCCTAAATTCTATTTTTATTGAGATTTTACTTAATGTAATTAATATGTGATCATTCAATAAGGAGAATAATATTACTTATTCTGAAGTTGATACTAACGTTTACACAAAAACAAATCATCAAATTGTATGTGCATACTATTCTCATTTTGTCCTATTGAAAAAAGTGTGTTTTTAGTATATTTGGTATGAAATTTAGAGTATTTGAAGCCCCAAACAAATACATATGGGAGATCAATTATTAATTAATGCAATTCATGATTAAATAATTTATTTTCTTAATTAAAATTTATTAAAATCACTCACCTGTTTCTTCAAACTTTCTGCTAGAATGGTATTCCCGTCGATACCCATTGCTTGAGTTAATCTCGGAGTTATGTGAATAGACCGTTTCAGAATAAATTGACTAAACCGCGCTAGTAACATTGTAAGTTAATATATTTTAAAACTTCAAACTACTTTACTAAGGTTAAAATAAAAAATGAACTTTAGAACAGCGTTCGAAAACCTCCTTGATTAGCAGCTAGTGGCATTAGCTACTTTTATTAATAACGTACAATCAAAGTTACTCGAATATATGACTGCAAAAATAAATTACGATTAACTATATAAACATAGGTACTTACTTTTATCAAACAATAAGAGTTATACATAAAATTTATGACTTTGATATCATCACTTTAAAGTGTTAGCACAGTATCGTGTATTATCTAAATTCTGAACAAAACCTTGTACAAAGTACGACTGTTTGTGCCGGTTCTCACGTACTTTATCTTGTTATTGTCGAGTCGACAAGTATTTCATACTTCGTGTTGAGGTTGACGTCATTCAAATGTCAAAAACTATTAACTGTCAATAATCAGCTGTTTGTATTTTTTTTTTTTTTTTTGGAATTTTATGGCCTGGTACTTTCTACAAAACCACAGATGACTTATAAAAAATGTAGATTAAATAAATTGGTAATCGTCCAACTATCGCCAGTGTGTTAAACCGGTGTCTTTGAAGACCAGTGTACTCCCGAAGGCCATAAACCATTGGGTATGATAAAGATATACGCAATAGCCCTGCAGAACTCACTGATTTTTACAAGGATAAAATACATAGGAACCTGCAAGCTTGAACCGGCGGCATCCCGGCGGCCATTTGTCATTTATCATTATCAGGTGGCAAAGGAAGGTTAGATTAGGTGCTAAAGGCGGTGCAGTGCGTAACAGCATTCCTCACGTAAAAAAAGGTGCTAAAGGTAGGTATTTTGTTAAAAATGAGATATTTCCTAAGCTTAGCCTATGTTATTACTTCTCAGAATTCATTCCTTATTAGCGGCACTATCGAATGGTGTAATAATACATAGTGTATTTTTTTCCCCAAAATCAACGGGTGTTAATGGCTAGGAATTTGATTTTCCGAAATGCAAATGATGTGTTTTAGTTTTTCGTCAAAATTGAGCTCGCCCGGCATTAAACGAATATTTAGTTGATTACACGTACAGGCGTATAGATACGCGTACAGGGTAAAATGCATTGTTGGATTATGAACGAGTAGTCACAAGACTGCTGCTGACTGGCGATGACCCACCGCTAGTCGGTAGTCGACTCGCGGCTTAGGGCCTAGGGACTGGGGTGTGTGTTGGGTAACCTCCTCGAGTGTCGCTCTGATTCCGATCCCGCTGCAGTCCGGGGGGAACGGAATCGGAGCGGCCGGTACACCCTGGGCGGTGGTCAATGGCTTCCCCTTCACCCCTTCATAGGGTTGGCATTGATCGTCGGCCAATACCCAACGTGGCGGGAACACATCGCTCTCCGTACTCCTCTGCTTTCAGAGGAGACAGGATGAGCGATGCTGTTAGTGGTGAGATGGCCCAGGGTCAGCCGGGGTGCGAGGGATATGCTCTATGGGTAACCTTACACCCCGGCGTCTGAAGACCCGAGACGGCGTGCGGTTTTAGTCGGTGCAAGCCCGACATAACCGCCCCCGCTGGCCGGCGGGGGGGTATCCGAAGGGATTTCCGCACGATAAAAAAAAAAAAAAAAAAAAAGGGCCTAGGGACTATCGTTTCTGTGTACACGTAGCCGACTACCCACATATTAAAACGCATACCTAGTCCAAACAAGGATGAAGTGTGCCCTTTTTAAGGTAGTCGGTATGTAATTGTATGTTTACTTTATCTCCATTAATCTGGTAGAAATTGGACGAAGACGGGCAGCAGAATTTTCATAGACTGAGTTCAATCTACCTACTATGAATGTTGACAAATTACATTTCAATTATCTACATGAATTTCATAGCCTATTATTTATATATTGATTACGAGGAACCAAGAATTTATTTACCATCCATCAGATTCTTTTTATACCTAGGTAGGTACTAAAGCTGGCAAGCAGGATATATGGGAACCCACCAATATTTCTCTCGGGGCCCAAGCGAACCTCACCTGCTTTGTTGCTTGTTTAGGTACTTACTTGTTGATTAACGGACAAGGCGTTGACGCAACCTTTCCTCTCGAGATGGAGGGTCAGACGGCAGTCACTCCCGCAATAACCAAGATAAACCAAAGCAAGCGAAAGAGGAGGACAGCGGATCCCTGGCTCCAAAGTATAAACTTTGAATGCAACCGGGACTGACGTTATGATGTTGTTGATGACGATGCAGCACAGGAGCACACGGTTCACCTTATGTTGAAACTAGAGGGCAACTCGTGCGATGCTTCCAGCAGAATGGAACTTAGGAGAAAGGAGAAAATAAGGAAATGGCGAAAATTAGTAGTCTTACCGGTTGGTATGACTATATTTTAGTATAATCTAATTCCGATCCGTTGAATCTAGCGTAACAGTACGCATATTAAATTTAATAAGTGAGAAGCTGGTATATTTATTTGACTCTGCCAGAAGGAGGGTTATATTTTTAAAGAGTATGTATGTTGAACTAAAACTATTTTTAACGGATTCTATCCCGATTTTTTGATATTATTTTATATTTCACATTGATCCCGATTGAACATTGGCACTCGCGTCAAAGAACATATAGCTTTTTATTTTTTTTACGTGCGGAAATCCCTTCGGATACCCCCCGCCAGCCAGCGGGGGCGGTTATGTCGTGCATCAACTAAAACCACACGGTGTCCTGCCCAAGTGTCCATTGCCGGGCACCCCGGGTAAGCCCTCGAAAGGATAACCCCAGGGTTACCGGTGGACCTTGGCCGCCAGCGCGGCCTCGCCTGGTGGGGTCGGGTTTTATCCCGCATCGGTGAGTAGGCAGGCGTGTGTAGGACACACACGACACGCCTTCGCCACGGCCTGCTTCAGTAAGGACGGCGAGTCGGCCAACTGCCATCCTCAGGCCCCGATCATGGAGGTCGGTAGTCCCGGGCGTAGACGAGTCTGCGGCGTCCTCGCCGCAGACTGCGGAACTCGGGGGGCAGGGTTCTCTCCCGCTCCCTCTCCGCCGTCTCTTTCGCGAGCATTACCTGCTCGCAGAAAGAGGCGGCGGCGTGCCACTTGCTTCCGTCGGAGACCACTGCCCTGACCATGGTCTCCAACGAGAGAACGTCCACGTCCAGGACCGCAACGAGATCCCGGCGTTGACTCGCCCAAGCAGGGCACTCCACCAACGTGTGGAGCGCCGTGTCTTCACCGGAATCCTCGCAGTGCTGGCACTGCGGCGTTGTCTCCCGGTTGATGCGCCATAGATACTTACCGAAGCACCCGTATCCGGTAAATATCTGGCACATCCGGTAGGAGAGGTCACCGTGGAGCCTCTCCAACCACTCCTTCATGATCGGCCTCACCGCCGCAATGATGGATGCCCCCCACCTTGGGTGCTAAAGTCGCACCCTCCATGTCTCCATGAGTTCCCGTCGGAGCTGGGACCGCTGAGCCCTGATTTCTCGGGGCTCCGGCCTATGGCCCCGCTCCAGCGCCTCCTTGCGTCATTGGTACAACAGCGCAAGGGTTCTCGCTTCCAGGTCCCATGGAGGGGTCCCAGCTAGGAGACATGCCGCCTCGACGGAGATCGTGCGATACCCCCTGATGACTTTGACGGCCATTGCTTTTAACGGGCTGTTTTGAACAGCCACGTTGCGGGCCGCCAGATTCTCCGCCCATACGGGGGCCCCGTACAGGGCCATGCTTCGCATGATCCCCAGGTACAGTCTCCTAGTGGGGGCGTTGGGTCCCTTAACGTTGGGCATCAGCCGCGATAGCGCGGCCTCAGCCCCCCTCAGTTTCGACCCCACTTCGGAGATGAGGTCTGGAGTCCCATCGGCTATCGAGTACGAGACCAAGGTACTTCATCGTGGGCTCGATGCCGATGCTTACGCCCCCTACGGTTATGCTGGTTCCCGCAGGTGGCCTCCTCCGAGGCCCGTGAAAACACATGGCCTCGGATTTGTGGAGAGCCACCTCGAGTCCCAACCGCCGTATTCGACCCACGACTTGAGCAACCCCTGCCGTGGCCTTTAATGCCGCGCTTCGGTAAGTTGCTCCCCGCACCATAACGAGGGTGTCGTCAGCATAACAAATTATGCTGATACCCTCGAGCAACGTACCACGCAGCACCCAGTCGTATCCGATGTTCCACAGGAGTTGCCCTAGGACCGTCCCCTGTGGAACACCTCACGACACTTCTCGCCGCCCTGGCCCTAGCCAGCTCGGGTAAACTATGGCCCTCTCGGATAGGTATGCTTCGACAATGCGGTGGAGGTAAGGAGGCACTCCGTGATACGCGAGCGCCTCACTAACGCAGCTCCAGGGTAGGGTGTTGAAGGCGTTGGCGATGTCGAGAGACACCGCCACCACCACCCCACCCCGCGAGACTACTTCCTCCACCAGGCGCCTAACGCGCATGATCGCTTCCACGGTGAAGCGCCCCCTGCGGAAACCGAACTGGTTGTCCGCCAGGTCTGGCCCCACGTTCGTGAGATGCTCGACGAGGCGCTCTGCAATAATCCGCTCAAAGAGCTTGCACACCTAGTCGAGCAACACGATCGGCCGGTAACCGGATGGCTGATCCGTCGGCCACCCCGCCTTCCGGATAAGGACCAGTTTCCCCGTCCTCCACGCCTTTGGAAACTGGCCCCTTTCGAGGCATGCGCTGAAGAGCGCCACCAGTCGAGGCCCTAGCTCCTCAAGGGCCAGGACCAAGAACATATAGTTGATATAAAACACCAACGCTCAAAAAAGTCTGCTGTATGTGAACACGTGCAACAGGGTACCAAACATTATTTAAGATTTGATAAACCAAAGATACTCGCGAAAGAAAATCGATTCCTACCTAGGATGCTCCGTGAAGCTATTGAAATTAAAAAACATCCTAATTTTAATAGAAAAGAACTAGTGGGGCGGAAATCACACAGTGATTGTCAAACTTCGGGCTAAACTTAGATTTTTTAGGGACAATTTGTATGGTAGGTACCCGAAACCTGAACGTACAAACCCCCAAATCTAATCAGTTCTTCCCATTAACCAAACATTTTTTTAAATCGGATAAGTGGTTCTTGAGTTATTGCGTAAACAGACATCCAGACATCCAGACCAACAGACAGACCGACACAAAAAATTTTTTTTGCTTAATTAGACTTAGAATCATGTGAAACGTCGAGAAAAGTGATAAAAAGTGGGTGTAAGATTTTGATATTTT
The DNA here is from genome assembly GCA_946251805.1 of Cybosia mesomella. Taxonomy (NCBI): domain Eukaryota; kingdom Metazoa; phylum Arthropoda; class Insecta; order Lepidoptera; family Erebidae; genus Cybosia; species Cybosia mesomella. Next base: position 13,336,576 of record OX276406.1, read on the forward strand.
TTGCGTGATTTTGAGACTTCGGTGTCCACCTGGTTGGTGGCCCGAAGTAATTGTTGGAATGTACCACCAGCTTGTGACCCAGTCATTCACTTAATTAATTCCAAAAAAAAATATCAAAATACAACAAGAGTTCATGACACTGTGAGCTCATTCTGCGTAAATAGTAACATCAACAATTCAACATAGTTCGGGTACTTTGAGATAACTTACACTTCAAACTACAAGACAACAACCATCTTTAGTCTCCCCGTGAACATGGCTGCTGAAACGCAACCGAAACGTCGGGATCAATGTAAAATATAAAATAATATCAAATAAATCGCGTTAAAAATAGTTTTAGTTCAATTCGCGTAAACTTCCGATAATATCGAGTATGTATGTACCTATGTACGTATGTATAATTGTTTGGCACGCTCTGCGCAGTGGCGTATTTAGCCTTCTTGCCGATCTAGGCCCTGTCTGATGTTCCGCCCTTTTTTAATAGACAAAATTCTATGGATTTATTATCATTCATCATCATCATCATATCAGCCGTAGGAAGTCCACTGCTGAACATAGGCCTCCCACATCGACTTCCATTTCGACCGGTCTGTAGCGGCCTGCATCCACCGAGTCCCTGCGCTCTTTGTTAGGTCGTCTGCCCACCTTGCGGGGGGCCTTCCTACACTGCGCTTGCCGTAACGTGGTCTCCACTCAAGAACCTTTCTGCCCCACCGGCCATCGGTTCTCCGAGTTATGGGCCCTGCCCACTGCCAGTTCAGCTTGTTGACTCGCTCTGCTATGTTGGTAACTTTAGTTCGTCTACGGATCTCCTCGTTTCTGATTCGATCTCGTAGAGAAACCCCAAGCATAGCCCATTCCATAGCTCGCTGTGTGACCCCGAGCTTCCTTATGAGGCCCATAGTAAGAGACCACGTCTCGGCACCGTAGATCATCACTGGTAGCACGCACTGATTAAAGACCTTTGTTTTCAACAACTGCGGTATTTTGGACGAGAAGACGCTGCGCAGTTTCCCGAACGCAGTCCAGCCGAGTTGGATTCGTCGATTGACCTCCTTCTCGAAGTTGGATATGCCTAGTTGGACGGTTTGTCCCAGATAGACATAGTCATCAACAACTTCGCGAGGTGAGCCTCCCAATAATATGGGGGTGGGCGACACATGGACATTTGACCTGACTTTCGTCTTGTCCGTGTTCATTTTCAGGCCCACCCGCTGGGACACTCTGTTGAGGCCTCCGTGCATAGTGCTGAGCTTCTCTAAGGACTTTGCCATGACTACGATGTCGTCAGTAAATCGAAGGTGAGTGATGTATTCGCCATTGATATTGATGCCGAATCCTTTCCAATCCAGAAGCTTGAATGCGTCTTCCATTGAATTTGGTAAAGAGTTTCGGCGAGATGATATCACCCTGCCTAACTCCCCTCTGCAACGTTCCACCTGCACTCAGAAGCTCCGATGTCATTCCGTCCTCATCCGCCGCCTAGTTGTTCTTGAGCTGTTTGAGGGTCATCCTAATCTCATACAGGCTGATGTCCGGAATATCTTCTGTGAAATCATCAACAAGCTTAGCTACTGAGGTATATAGCTGTCCGTAGAACCTTTCGATCTCCCTCAGTACCTCTGACTTAGTAGACGCTACACTGCCATCGTCCGTCTTCAGCTTCGTCAACTGGCTCTGCCCAATAGACAAGTCTCTTGCGAACACTTTAGAGCCCTTATTTTGCTCTATCGTATCTTTAATATGATTAGTATTAAAGACACGAACATCGTGTCGCAAGGACTTAGAGATCCGTCTATTGAGCTGCCGATATGCTTCAGCGTCCTAGGAAGTCGGCAACGTCAATGAGCGTCGTTCTGCCATAAAATCGAGGGTGAGATCTGATAGTTTTTTGAGGTGTATCTTTCCGGCGGGGTCTGAAGAAGACTTCCCCTACTTTGTAGACAGTTTCTACCAACCTGTTGTTGACCTCGTCCACAGAAATGCAATCCTCCAGGCCAGAGAAGCGGTTTGCGAGCTCGAGTTGAAAGCTCTCGGGGTTTTGTATATGGGCTACAGTCGGTCGGAGCGTGGACTTCATTAGTCGAGACCTTTCCAGTTGGACATTGATATTCAATGTGCCTCTAACCATTCTATGATCGCTTTCGGTTTTCACCCTGTGGATCACGGAGACATTGACATTGAATATTCGTCTCTTTGTAGTCATAAGGAAGTCGATCTCATTCCTCGTGCAACCGTCGGGACTCATCCAGGTCCATTTCCTATGAGGTGCTTCTTGAAGAAGGAGTTCATCATAAAGAGTTCCTCCTTCTCCAGAAAGTCAGCCAACCTCTGGCCCCTGGGATTTCTCCGCCCACATCCAAATTGCCCCACTCTCAACTCGTCATCGCCCCTCCTACCCAGTTTTGCATTAAAATCCCCCATAACAACAGTGAAGTATGTTTTGGAAGTATGTATGGCCCTACTGATGTCCTCATACATAACTTCCACTTCGTCGTCCGGGTGCGCCGAGGTCGGTGCGTAGAGAGTGAGAAAACTCACATTCACCCCAAAGCGCAGATGAAGACTTTTCTGGCGTGGAATATTTAGATGAAAGTATTTAAGATTCTGATTAGAACAAATGCAATTACTTCGGGCCACCAACCAGGTGGACACCGAAGTCTTAAAATCACGCAAAAAAAATCAAAATCTTACACCCACTTTTTATCACTTTTCTCACATGATTCTAAGTCTAATTAAGCAAAAAAAATGTTTGTGTCGGTCTGTCTGTTGGTCTGGATCTGGATGTCTGGATGTCTGGATGTCTGTTTACGCAATAACTCAAGAACCAATTATACGATTTAAACAATTCTTTCGCCAATCATCTTGTTTGGTTAATGGGAAGAACTGATTAGATTTTGGGGTTTGTACGTTCAAGGTTTCGGGTACCTACCATACACATTGTCCCTAAAAAAACATTTTTTTTGTGTTTTTGACGTCGAAGACGTTTGATTTGATTTTATTTTCTTCATATTTATTGCTCAATATATAAAGACGCGTCGAATAATATGCATAAAGCCTAAGGTCTGTAATTTTGAATAAAAATACTGCAACAAAAATATCTAAGTTTGGCCCGAAGTTTGACAATCAGTGTGTGATTTCCGCCCCACTAGATTGTATTGATTAAATTGTTTTACATTACACTCAGTTCAATTGATTTATGTTTTTCTTTAAAAAAAACCTACGTTTTTATTTATTCACACTTGTCCACTTTCATATTTTCTGCTGTACCGTGGATGCACTTCCACACATATGATATCACTGCACACACCCATGCATGCATACACCCAGGCAGAAACAACCTCTGTGGCGTAGCGGTAGTGATCGCGTAGCGCTACACAAAAGGCGCGGGTTCGATCCCCGCTCAGTGCAAATATTTGTATGCATAAACATGGGTGTTTGCATTGGTCTGGTCGTATCTCGGAGACCACCTTAAACAGTCGGTCCCGGTTGCCATACGAACGTCTATGGCAGTCGGGTAGTTGGAGCCCTAAAAAGTTCAACAACTGGTCTAACTGCAATGCTTCGATATCGCCTATGGGTTGTGGAGGTCAGTCGTTTCACTGAAAATATCAAAGTTCAGCCACTGTTAGACTGGTACAGCTGAACCCAGACTCCCAGAAGTTGAAAGCTTTAGATGCGACTGGGATTAACGCTAGGATGAATAAGGCACTCAGGCCGAAACAAATGTTTGTGGATCACAAAAATATTATATACCCACTACTTAATATTTAAACTGAACTTTTTAACAAATATACTGACGAAACAGAAATAGTACGTTAACTTAATAAATAATGTGCAAATATATTTAAATCGAAGTATCTGTAAAGGGTTTGCTAGTCGGTAGTAAAGAATACGGCAGATTATAGAATTAAAAATAACTATTTATTCCTCGGACCAAATAATGATTACAAAGGAGCGAGGGAGCACACGCGATGGCCGTTAATCGAGTACTAAATTCGTTGTTGATAAATTACTGCCAACTAAGGTAAAAATGCTTAGTCGACAGACTGTGTACGGTTGCATCGTACATGCTCCCGGGCCAAGAGATACAAAAGATTAGACTTCTTCTGGGATAAAGCGACATTTTTTAACTATAGTGGGTGATGATGTGGCTTTATCCCGTTTCCCCTGGGTATTTTCACTTATATTCACTTCAGGCTGACGGTCAGCCGTGCTCTGCTTTCGCGAAAACACTACACTAGACACATCTGTAGATATATGCACTGAAGAAACTGCTCGCCTCCTTCTCCACAGGAACCATGCTGCTTAAATAGCCGCTACCGCTAGTAATCCGTAGCAAGCAATTGTTGAGAATTATGGAAGCGTTATCCAATTGATTCAGATGTTTATTTATCATTTTGTGCTGTAGTTGGATCGATTGCTCTGTTCTCTTCAATATGCTGTATTCAGCTTCGATGATAGATGTCTGATTTCGCAACAGAGAAGCAAGATGTCGCTCGTTTTGTTTTACTAATTGAATATCTTTCCTGTACTGATCTGCAAATCGTTCGTTTAATACCCCGAACAAACTGTTAGCCAGGTAACACACACCATTGATTAAGCCGCGACGCTGCCTGTTGTGAGCACTAAAGTGTTGATTAAGCATGAGTTTATTGTAGTGCTGTATTTCCCTATAGTCGTGCTTTAATCAATGGTGTTGGTTACCTGGCTAACAGTTTGTTCGGGGTATTAGACGAACGATTTGCAGAGCAGTGCAGGAAAGATATTCAATATCCATCGGTTGCTGGTTCAGATCCGGCTCGAAGGACCATGTAAAGGGTTTGCTAGTCGATAGTAAAGAATACGGCAGATTATAGAATTAAAAATAACTATTTATTCCTCGGACCAAATAATGATTACAAAGGAGCGAGGGAGCACACGCGATGGCCGTTAATCGAGTACTAAATTCGTTGTTAATAAATTACTGCCAACTAAGGTAAAAATGCTTAGTCGACAGACAGTGTACGGTTGCATCGTACAGTATCAAAACCTTTATTGTCGTTGTATATAGGGTGGCTACATGCACGATAGTGGCGTCGCTATTATTTTCACGACTTTATTGCCAAGCTGCTTTTAACATGTAAGCGTACTCAAGACACAAAAAGCAAAGAGAGCTTTAACATTTCTCAAAAAAAGATTATCAATTTGATTATTTCTTTTTCTAAACATTATTTATCAATCAGAATCTCAATTGAATCCCATTGGACAATATTGGACCCACGAATAAAAAAGTTAATTGAAGAAAATTACATTCTATTTTTATTTAAAAAAAATCCGAACCAATTCAAAGCGGAATGAATAGTCGTTACATTTTATCAAGTTTAAAATTGTGAAAATCTGAAAAATTTGCCGCCCCTCAAATTATGCCACCTTAGGCCCGGGTCTTACGGACCTAGGCGTAAATCCATCACTGGCTCTGCGGCTTGAACGGCGCGATGGATTTTAACTTGAGAGGTGTCGTTAGATTCGTATTTTCTGTGAGAGTGATACTGACTATCAAAATAAAAACAAGATTAAATGGCGGATTTTTGGTGCTAAAATGCATGTTGTTAAAAAATGTTTTCACTCAAACTTATCGAGTAGGGTATCAAAATGAAGAGCTTAAAAGGTGATTTCAAATACATATTACCCATTAATATTCTTTCGGTTTATGATTTGTACATGCACGGGTCCCGCATGCTATCAAACTAGTTTCGGTCTTTTTAGGGCAGTCGGCTCTTTTGATTTTTTTATTAATAATTTTATTCCCTGATTGAACTAGCTCAAATATGAGCTGAGAAAAGTATGACTCTACCATCTTATAGTGGTAGAATCATACTACTAGTAACCTCCTTATACTGGACAAGTGGCAATACCTAACCGTAGCAAATGGCCGTGCGTTTGTAGCATCAGGGGTTCTGTAATGAAGTCAATAAAGTAGCATAGTTTATTGAACTTGAGTACACAAAGAGCGTGGATGATATTCGGTAATGCCGACTGATTCTTGTCTTAAGGTCAATAGCGTCCTAATTTAAATTACCAAAAAGTGTTTGTTCAGGGTATCTATTATGTAAAAAATATAAATATACCTACATACGCCTAACGCTTTCTAAACATATTAACGTTCTATTATGTTTGATTCAACAAAAGAAAAAACAAATATTTCAAAGACACATCGAAAATATCACGTACCTACTAGCTGATGCCCGCGCCATAATAATGACTGTTCTAAACAGCCCGTTAAAAGCGATGGCCGTCAGAGTCACCAGGGGGTATCGCACGATCTCCGTCGAGGTGGCATGTCTCCTAGCTGGGGCCCCTCCATGGGACCTGGAAGCGAGAGCTGGAACTCATGGAGACATGGAGGGTGCGACTTGAGCATCCAAGGTGGGGAAATCCACCATTGCGGCGGTAAGGCCGATGATGAAGGAGTGGTTGGAGAGGCACCACGGTGACCTCTCCTACCGGTTGTGCCTGATATTTAGCGGACACGGGTTCTTCGGTAAGTATCTATGGCGCATCCACCGGGAGACAACGCCGCACTGCCAGCACTGCGAGGATCCTGGCGAAGACACGGCGCTCCATACGTTGGTGGAGTGCCCTGCATGGGCGAGTCAACGCCGGGATCCCGTTGAGGTCCTGGGCGTGGACGTTCTCTCGTCGGAGACCATGGTGAGGGCCGTGGTCTGCGACGGGAGCAAGTGGCACGCTCTCTGCGAGCAGGTAATGCGCGCAAAAGAGACGGCGGAGAGGGAGCGGGCGAGAACCCTGCCCCCTGAGTTCCGCAGTCTGCGGCGAGGACGCCGCAGACTACTCTACGCCCGGGACTACCAACCTCCATGATCGGGGTCTGAGGACGGCAGTTGGCCGACTCACCGTCCTTACAGAAGCAGGCCGTGGCGAAGGCGTGTCGTGTGTGTCCTACACACGCCTGCCAACTCACCGACGCGGGATAAAACCCGACCCCACCAGGCGAGGCCGCATCCCATCGTCGGCAACGATGGGGTGAAGCCCGTGGGGTTTCCACACGTAAAAAAGCCCGCGGCTCCTGCTACGCGGAGGTCGTATAACGTTTTTTGGTCATATCTCCGGTTCTACTTAACCAATTGCAATCAAACATATGATAGATTTTAAGTCTGACGAAGACCTTTCTAATAGAAAAAACCGCATCAAAATACTTTCAGTAGTTTTTACGTCCATCGATAAAAACAGACATGAATTCCAAAAAAAAAATATTGTGTTCAGAATCATTCATTTAACATAAACCAAGTTTTTTTTTAAATGTCGCCAATGTACAGACGCAACTAATTTTCAATTTACAATTTGTGACCTATACGTAGAGTCGTGCTTTTACCCATCGTGAATGGATTGGCTTGGAGAAAGTATCATCCTCTCAATTAATTTCTTGTGTTGTTTTTATATATCTTTTTTGCAATTGATGTTAATTGCGCTATTTTGCCATGTAGAATTTTGCAACGAACCTCACTGGGCAGGTGTACCTAATAAACCCAGTAAGTATATGGGTCAATATCAACAATACGTATTTTTTGTCAATTTCGGTAGCGGAATTTATTCTCTGGTTTTTGTAAAAAATAAGGACGCAGTTTAAGAATAGATAGTCAAAGTTAGAAGAATCTGTAAAAGGACTGCAAATCTATTTATAACTTTTTGAAATAATTCAGTTTTAAGTTTAGGGTGGCCACCAAAATTGAAAGTTAACCACCAAAATTGAAAATCGCCCACCAAACTTAAAATTAGTGGCAGTAAAATTTAATTTCTTTCACAAACCTCAATCTCGCCAGCTCTAGCCCACAAATTCTTAGGAGTTTAGCAGTAATTCAAAGGATAATAAAACTCCATTCTGAAAAATATTTTTTATTTTATGTAAAGACAGAAAACACAAATACTCGTACCATAATTCTTCTTATTGCAAAAAAAAAATAGTTAAAAATTACCTTACAAAGATTCCCAATCAAAACTAAGAAATCTAATATGATTAAATAGTTATAAAAATATTTAAATATTTGATTTCACTATTTTGATACTTCATCATATTAGATTGCTTAGTTTTGGGTGAAGTTTTTACTTCCAACTGTTATTTTAACACAAACAATTAAAAACACAAGTCACAACACAATTATTGAAGTTTGTGACATAAAAAAAAAACAAACAAAAACAAATGTTTTTTCTTTGTAATTAAAATACTTTTCAAAAATCACATTAAGTGTAAAGTTTTCTAAACAATACCGATGTTTAATAATTTTTTTCAATGATCAAATTAAACATGACTATAGATAAAAGTTGAGGTTCTTATTGCCCTAAAATCTGCCACTTGAGCATTTAAGCGTTGGTAATATGATAATATAACTGTCACAGTCAGTAAAAACCATTTTAAATTCAATATTAAATCCAAGGTGGAGGGAAATAGGTAACAAGTCATGACAATTAAGTACATGATTTGTTAGCAATATACTTAGGAACTAATCACCAGACGAGATCAATGATTCCTACAATCAGTCTTTAAATCTCTATAACATATCTTTAATTTTAAAATAAATATTAAACTTTTCTTAACTTTACTAACAACAATATGCAGATTGCAGAATACTTACAACTAGTAGGCACTTGACTTTAATCACAGAATAGTTACTATAATTACATATAAAATAACGAACTTAATTGTATTGTCTTTCTCATTCGCTAATTAATTACTAAATAATGAAGTAAAAATTAAAAACTCAACTGTAACAAATTTTAAAAACTTACTGCCATGTACTCTAAAATATATTATATTCTGAATCTGACGAACTATCAACATATAAGGCTGATATTTTTCTGGTAGTTGCTCTTCGATTAAAATTGAACGAAGTAGTTGCTGTAGAATTGCCACATTCTTCGAATTGATTGAACAAATCACTATTAATATTTTCAAAGAAGGACTGTGAAGGAACGGCTGCTTCATCCAATCCTTCTATCGATACGTCTTCTCGAACCCTGCGTTGAATTTCACCATCCGGAAATTCATTGCCTGGTAAGTCGTAAAAACCTAAATGCTTGCCATGAAGGCATTCTGAGGGATTGTACATACACGGAGCCTCGGTACAAGACAAAGAACGGAGCGCCAATCGGTGCTTGAAACGTTTGGTCCAAATTACTTCGTGAACCTTCATTGTTCCAGGAAAAGGTCTTAACTCATTAGGAATAAGCCAGTCTTTTTCAGTAATTTCGTAGTCTTCCAAGCGTTCAATTTTTACTGACTTTGTATTGGCTTTCAGGCTTTGAATGAGATCATCAATGCCCGTAATGTCATTTCCGTACGCTACTAACTGGTCTACAGTTCTCTTTAATACCCCTCCAATTCCGTCAGGTGCACCCTTACCATGACCACATTCACAGTAATGCCATACCACACAACTCAGCTTTGGACAATAAGAACAGAACTGAGACATAATATGGAATATCTTTTTATTGCGATATTGAGCAGAAGGTGAATCTGAAACAATGTGAAGAGTGGATATTTCTGGTAGTATTTTGTCAATTTCGGATAGTACTGGAACCATGTGAGCCCACACTGCAGAGGCGTCGTGCCGTAAAGAGGAACTGATTGTGCAGAATGCCTGAGACTTTAGTGTTTGCTGTTGTGAGTCACGGTAATACATCACCCCGGTATGCAAAGTCAATTGCTGTCTACTTGCGCCAAAATGGACAGACTGAATTTCAGATCCATACTTCGTCGAATAGTTTTCACTATAATCAATGTGTACAAGGCATTCAGAATTGTCGAGGTTCTGTTTAATTTTATTTACCGCATCTGCTTGATTCCTTATGTTACCACAATGTCTTAAAAATCGTTCTAGATGGTTTTCAAAAAATTTAATAACCTGTAGAGGTTTTTCCAGAAATCTAATCTTTTCAGTAACAGTTGCAAATTTTTCTATATTGTTATGTACGTAAGCTTTTGTTGATTTACCCCATTTCCAATACAACATCGTATTTGAATTGTCAAATTCTCTATAAATTATAGTTTTATTTTTACAGTTCGAGCACTTTCTCAAAAGACAATTACTATTACTTTTGTCACAGCACAAACTTTGTAATAAATCGGAGCTTGCGTTTTCATGTATTATTTTATTTGTTTTTAGTGCCGTGGTGACAAGATCCATATTTGCGTGTATTTCACACATACAAGTGTTTCTATTCATTTTGGATAGTAAAACCCATTATAAGCATAATGGGTTTTACTATCCAAAATGGTTTCATTCTACAAAACGAAGTGTAACTAATTGGTATCAAACCTGAAGATAAGTATTTCTTATGTAAATATTTTAATGAACTCGACAAGAACCGTTTTTGTTATTTTAAATTATGTCTAGTAATTGTATCTTTTTTGCCCGGACAAAGCCGACTGTTTTCATCATCTTCATAAACTTTTATTACATCACTCCGTATTCTTTTATTCTGATTATTTGTATTTTTCCTAATTGTGCTTTGTTTGGGTAAGGCAGCTATCTGATTTGGTTCTTTAGTCTTTAGTATTTTATTAACATTTCCTAATCTTTGTACTTGTTTCTTGTAGCTAATGTTATCTCTTGTGAGTTCTGTAATTCGTCGCTGTAATACATGTATCTCTTTAGCTTTACTTTTTTGGTATCGTCGAAATTTATTCTTAAAGTCACGTTTAAAGTCCAATGAAGTTATTGATGAATCTGATGTTGGACTATTAGGGCATACTATAGGAACAGTAGAAATATTAATACTGCTGACGCATGGAGATGTAGGGGGCGACAGCGCCACAAGGTCAACAGGGCTACTTGTGCGAACATTTCGTGACTTACTTGATTGTAGATGAGCACGACTCGTGGTCGGTTGTAAGCTGCTGGAGTATTGACCTGGCAAAGTCGTTTGACTGTAACTTCTGGTGGTGGTTCTGAGTGTGTCTCTTTGCTCAGGACTACTGTAATTACGACTGGTACGAGAACGTAAATTTCTACTAACTGCAGTATGTTGAACCGCGCTCTTATTAACAGTTATTGAAGTATTCGCCGTGCTTTCCCGTGCCATAAGAGTGTAATTCGCATATTCATTAGGTAAGTTGTCTTCTTGAGCATTTGATTCTGCTTCTCTTGCGAGCCTTCTTGTTTCTTTTCTTCTTTGGTAATATTCTTGTTGATATATTTTATTTCTTTTTTGTATAGCTCGACGGTCACGTTGGTTGCTGAGTAAAAAGTTTACAATTTCGCTTTTTTTCATGGTATCTTTTCCTCTCTCTTTTTCGTAGCTCTTCAGCCAGTTCAGGATTGTTCTTTATCTTTGCTTTCCTTCTTCTTTCTGCTATTCTTTTTTTATGCAGCCTCTCCTCAGTGGACTGTCTTGGCATTCTAAAAAACAAATTAAACGCATATTAATTAGAAATTTACTTACCTATTAAACGTGTCGTCTGAATTTTTTAATAACGACTCCAAAATAACGACATGATCTCATCATCGTGCAAAGATACGACGTCGTTCATCGTCCGACGAAACGATTGTAGTTGTTGGATAACACGGCCGTGTTGTCGAACGATGAACGAGACGTCGTACCGATGAAGTCATGTCGTTATGTTGGAATCAGACCCTAACTGGTATATAATACAGTACATGTTTAAAGTTTGGTGGCACTTTTTCAATTTTGGTGGCGAAAAACGCCACCAAAACCACCAAAATTGAGCCACCAACATTGAAACCAGGCGTAAAATAAATCTTTAAAAATAGGGGGTTTAAGTTACAATTAAAATAATAACACAGATTTATGTGTAACCAAAATCACTACCTATAATGTGTACTTAACTAGTAAAACACTTTGTATTCATGAGCAAATCGTTCCACCAAATATTGAACTATTCCTGTCCCCCTTGCTACCTTTTTTTTTTTTTTTTTTTTTTTTTTTTTTCGTGCGGAAGTCCCTTCGGATACCCCCCCGCGTGCCAGCGGGGGCGGTTATGTCGGGCTTGAACCGACTAAAACCGCACGCCGTCTCGGGTCTACAGACGCCGGGGTGTAAGGTTGCCCATAGAGCATATCCCTCGCACCCCGACTGACCCTGGGCCATCTCCGGTTTCGAGATGGCCCCCTCGGGTTTGGGAACCACGGTGTCCCCGTCTTGCCCCGGTTTGGGGGAGGGGCGCTAGTCGCCCCACCGTCCCGGCCTGCTTCTGCTGTCCCCCTTGCTACCTAAAATGTTACTTACCTTTTTGGCGGGAAATCACAACACTAAACACACAACTGTCACACGCAAGTGCGGGCGCACGATTGAGGGATGAGCAGTAAATAGGTCGCATCGATCTCACACGCACGTTACTTTGATTTATAGTTAATTGAACAAGTGCGACCAAAACTTAGATTTTTGCTTGGACAAACTTGGATTCGGGAATCCTGCGCTTTTAAATTATATTTTCTCATATTGTTAAATTGTTAATGATAATGTGTTTTGTACATTGTAGATACGAAATATTTTTTTTTTATTAAACCTTCTGGTTTTGTTTTGGTGAATACATTTATGTAAAAAAAAAGAGATGGGACAAGCCACCAAACTTGAATTACGAAGCGATTTTTTTTATTCCTTAATTATTATTATACATTTATAATAAAAAAATGTTGCCCCAAGTAGATTAAGTTACACAGTTCACATAAAAAAAATCAAAAGGAAAATTCTGTCATATTACACCGCGATTTCCAGTGAGGACATATAAAATTTGCCGCTGGGATATTCACCCATATGGTCTTTATGGTTGACATCTGAAGTAGAATGTAGTACCTACTAACTGTTTACTAAATAATCTTTAATCTTAAAAGAAAGAACGACTTGGGTGATCGAGGCCGAGAGTCAATACCTGTATGCCACTGTACACACCTCGGGGACTGCATTTCACAGGGTTGTAACCCTAACGTCTCATCATTATCATCTTCTTAGCGTAGTGTCGCGGTTGCATGGTTTTTTTTTCCTGAGGAATGCAATTAGGCATGCTACCTCCGAGATGGGGGGTATCTGGAGGTATGTGGGACTCATCTCTTCGGGCATACCCACTAAACCTCACGATGTCCACTTCATCGCCTTCAGGTCAGATCACAGGATAGGCAGGCATTTGCTAACTGCGATCCGGCCGGCGTTGCCCAACGAGCGTGCTTGACTCCCAGGGGTTGGGCCAATGCCCTCCCCCTGTAACGTCACATGTTAGCGCCCCCTGAACACTAGGGGCGCCACATCGCGGGGCCATTATTAGGTCGGTGGATCCCCCGATCCTCCTTCCAAGGCCAGGCGGCTGGCGTGCTGCATACGCCGCCGCCCCGACGCTGTGTGCCGGCGAGGAGGAAGCGTCAAACCGCTACGTTCCCTCTCTCTGAGCGTCTCTCGTTTTGCCGTCATGATTGTCTCAGCGCATGAGACTGTCTCAGCGCATGAGACAGTCATGACGGCCCAGTCCTCTTCGCCGTCGACCATGGCGCGAACCACGGCCGGCAGCGAGAGTTCTTGTCCGATCCTACCTACTAGAGCCGAACGCTCCCCGCTCCAAGCCGTGCACACGACGCGCGTATGCTCCGCCGTGTCCACAGCCCCACCGCTACAGTGGCGACACGTAGAAACCGGCTCGATGCCGACCACCTCCCACAAGTACTTCCCGAAGCAACCGTGCCCCGTAGAGTCCCGTGCCGCCTTTCGACGTAGAATTCGTCGCAGAATGAGTTGAATGGCCGAAACCAGTTCCTTCCCCACCGCGGACCGACTCCGACGCAGTGGTTGATATTCGCCTGCAGGAGGGATACAGTCGCCATTTATGAATAGGCCGTATCCATCGCCTCCTCGGTCTGCGAGAGATCGATAGACTGCGAGGGCGCCACGGGGTCACCCTTCGCCGCCTGCCGTCCCTGGGGTCGCTTGCCCCGCTTCTGGTCACCCGCTGCGCAGTCTTTGCTGCCCAGCCGGTGACCAGATGCCTTGCCCCCTGCCGCGCAGAGCGGACAGTGGGGTTTGGCAGTGCATGCTGCTGCCTTATGGCCAGGCTGCCCGCAGCTGAAACATAGTCCGCTACGGTCGATGCCCACAGTGCACTTAACTCCTATATGGCCCGGTTCCAGACAGCGGAAGCACCGCTGCTGTTTGTGCTCTAAAAGTGTAGGTCGGACGACCGACCACCCGACCAAGCGGCCTGCTTCTGTAAGGACGGCGAGTCGGCCAACTGCTGTCCTCAGGCCCCGATCATGGAGGTCGGTAGTCCCGGGCGTAGACGAGTCTGCGGCAGGGTTCTCTCCCGCTCCCTCTCCGCCGTCTCTTTCACGTGCATTACCTGCTCGCAGAAAGAGGCGGCGGCGTGCCACTTGCTCCCGTCGGAGACCACGGCCCTCTCCATGGTCTTCAACGAGAGAACGTCAACGCCCAGGACCCCTACGAGATCCCGGCGTTGACTCGCCTATGCAGGGCACTCCACCAACGTGTGGAGCGCCGTGTCTTCGCCAGGATCTTCGCAGTGCTGGCACTGCGGTGGTGTCTCCCGGTGGATGCGCCATAGATACTTACCGAAGCACCCGTATCCGCTAAATATCTGGCACAACCGGTAGGAGAGGTCACCGTGGTCCCTCTCCACCCTTCTCACCCCCACTCCTTCATAATCGGTCTCACCGCCGCAATGGTGGATTCCCCCCACCTTGAATGCTCAAGTCGCACCCTCCATGTCTCCATGAGTTCCCGGCAGAGCTGAGACCGCTGAGCCCTGATTTCTCGGGGCTCCGGCCTATGGTCTCGCCCCAGCGCCTCCTTGCGCCACTGGTACAGCAACGCAAGGGCTCTCGCTTCCAGGTTCCATGGAGAGGTCCCGGCTAGGAGACATGCCACCTCGACGGAGATCGTGCGATACCCCCTGGTGGCTCTGACGGCCATCGCTTTTAACGGGCTGTTTAGAACAGCCACGTTGCGGGCCGCCAGAGTCTCCGCCCATACGGGGGCCCCGTACAGGGCCATGCTCCGCACGATCCCCGGGTACAGTCTCCTAGTGGGGGCGTTGGGTCCCTTAACGTTGGGTTTCAGCCGCGATAGCGCGGCCGCAGGCCCCCTCAGTTTCGGGACCAGATTGCGGAGATGTGGTCCGAAGTCCCATCGGCTATCGAGTACGAGCTCAAGGTACTTCATCGTGGCCTCGATGTCGATGCTTACGCCCCCTACGGTTATGCTGGTTCCCGCAGGGACACCGTGGTTCCCAAACCCGAGGGGGCCATCTCGAAACCGGAGATGGCCCAGGGTCAGTCGGGGTGCGAGGGATATATTTTATGGGCAACCTTACACCCCGGCGTTTGAAGACTCAAGACGACGTGCGGTTTTAGTCGGTTCAAGCCCGACATAACCACCCCCGCTGGCCGGCGGGGGAGGTAAAAAAAAACGGGACACTTTGTAGGTACAACAATGAGTTGTTTTGACTTTTATATGAATAAAATTGTACAGTTTAAATGATTGATTTCATTGTTACCTACGTTTTCTGAGCTAACTTTGAAAGGCTTGATGGTGTAGGTATAATAAATTTACTTATTATAGTTATGTAAGTGGCTCTTTCTACTTGCGCATGCAAGGTAGCATCTGTCGGATTATTTTTAACTCGTTAACAATATGCCGATGGAGTTAACGAGTCCTTGAGCGGAGAGCGTGAATTCGAACGTGGGATGACCCTCAGCTAGATGGACGGACGACCTGAAAAGATAGCTAGAAGAGATTGGATGCGGAAGGTGGAAGATCCATATATATAGGGAGAGAGCAGTGGACTGTTACTATTCGGTATCGATAGATATTGCCATGCATCATTTATACCTGGCGAAACCTATTAAGACCCACAACACAATATGCTACATAATTTTACCGCTTATTATTAGCGGCGAAATGTAAACAATTTATTCTCATAGTAGCAGACTCGGCAAACGTTGTCCTGCCCGGGAAATTTTAAATTGGTGAGATGTCGATAGCAGCGCAATTATCGGATTCAATTGTGTCTTCAAACCATCCAGGAAATCATTTACAGACAAAATTTCATCCAAATTGAAAAATAATTTATTTTTATTTTATTACCAATGATGAGTCTATAGTAAAGTAGTTTGTAGGGTTCCGTAGCCAAATGGCAAAAAACGGAACCCTTATAGATTCGTCTGTCTATCCGTCCGTATGTTACAGCCACTTTGTGCCGAAACTAAAAGAACTATGCTGTTGAAACTTGGTAACTAGATGTATTCTGTGAACCGCATTAAGATTTTCACACATACAATAAAAAAAAACAATAAATTTTGGGGGTACATAGAACGTAAACTCAAAAATTTTTTTTTCATTAATCCCATACGTGTGTGGTATTATGGATAGGTCTTCAAAAATGATAATGATGTTTTATATAAAAAAAAATAACCAACACTTAACATACCAACATTACATAACAACATTAAACAAATTGGTAAAATATGTCCCGCCTGTAACTTATAAAATAAGAGAATGATAAAACTAAAAAAAAATATATAATGTACCTTACCATGTAAACTTCCACCGAAAATTGGTATGAACGAGATCTAGTAAGTAGTTTTTTTTTAATACGTCATAAATCGTAAACCGCAATTTAATTTCATTCAATAAGCTCCAATATAAAAATAAAAAAAAACATTTTATGTTACTTGCTGCTACGGAACCCTTCATGGGCGAGTCCGATTCGCATTTAGCCACTTTTTTAATACTAAATTACCTCAATGTATGTATTTCATAACCTATATTATGTTGGAATTGTAAAAAAATATTTAAAGTTTTATACGGGGACTGTATAGGTTTTATTTCTTTTATAAATTATTCAATAAGGATTGGATTTGGAGGGAAAAAAAGGTACTAATATTAATAAATGAAATATGAACCAGTAAAATAAATAAATTGATTTTACTAGTTACAATAATTAATAACGACAGTGTAAATAAAACCAGAGTAGTAAACACTGTCCGGATGGGAATTCCTGTAATTACTGATGTATGTAAGAAAATAAATAATATAGTATAATTATTATTCCCTTTATTCAATTTTCTATGTATATTAATTACATTTTTAAATAGATATTTATATTTAAAAAAAAAACACTATTTAAAAATGTAAAACCTATGAAGAGCCTTACAGAACCTACCGTGAAGCTCCTTGCACTGCCATGCTTCCTGCCGATCAATGATGCTCAGTACCACAGGTTTGTTTGTTTTTTTATTATAATTATAACTAGTAATCAAAAATAATAACCGGTTCAGTGCGAGCTGGACTCATACACGAAGGATTCCGTAAGAGTACAACTCGCGCGACTTTTTGTTCAAATCGTTAAGAAGCTCTTCTAAGGTGTGAATTTTCTTTTTTAAATATCTATTTTTGATTGTAAAGCATTTATGTTTTTATTTTTAAAATTTAACAGATTTTTCGATTTTTTTTTCTGGGCGTATCGGGCTAAGAGCAAATTATTATGTAATAACTGTAATGAGTATAGTTTACTAAATTAACCTAAAATAATTAAGTAGCTCAATCATGTATCATAATATTATTTTCTAAGGTGTGAATTTTCTTTCTTAAATACTTATCTATTTTCGATTGTAATGCTGTTATTTTTTTGTTTTTTAAATTTTACAGATTTTTCGATTTTCTTTTTCTGGGCGTATCGGGCTAAGATCAAATTATTATGTAATAACTGTAATAAATAAAGTTTACTAAATAACCTATGAATAATTAAGAGCAAAATAATCTCCGGGATCATTTAAACCCTACTCTTGGGATCATTTTATACACCCAGGTGTACAAAATGATCCTTTAGTAAACTTCTGGGAAATGTCTAATTAATTGGAAAACGTAAACAAATTACAAAATAGTGGTGTGTTAGTATATATGTATATTTAAATGGTTTAATTAAAATTTAAATAGGTACATTGTGCCTTTATTATAAATTAATATGGCTCTTTACAGCATGTAATTTAAATGAATATTTTCGAAGATATTACAGATTTAAAATGCAGGGACATAACGGTTGCGGTAGTACCGGCCGGCCGTGGACCGTTAACACATTCTGTAGTATATTAGTATCAGCATTGCATCCGTGCGAAGCCGGGGCGGGTCAATAGTATTAAAGTAAACAAACTCACAAACTTTACCTCTTTATAATCTATTATATAAAAAAGCGGCCAAGTGCGAGTCGGACTCTCCCATGAAGGGTTCCGTAGCAGCAAGTAACATAAAATGTTTTTTTTAATTTTTATATTGGAGCTTATTGAATGAAATTAAATTGCGGTTTACGATTTATGACGTATTAGTATCCCGTAAGCATTAGCAGCAAGTAACATAATATTTTTTTTTTTAAATTTTGTATTTGAGTTGATTGAATGAAAGGTAAATTGCGTTTTACGATTTATGACGTATTAAAAATAAACTACTAACAGCGAGTCTCAATAATCTACCTACAGTTAAAGGTAGAAGCTATCCCAGATAAACAGTCAACTTTAATCTATCTGTAACTGCGGTTTCAATATTATCAAAGTCATTTTCTGCTTATCTTTGTTTATTGAAACAGAAAAAATCCCCGATAGATACTAATGGTAGCTATGGGGGGGGGGGGGGGACATTTTACCACTTTGGAAGTGTCTCTCGCGCAAACTATTCAGTTTAGAGAAAAATTATATTAGAAACCTCAATATCATTTTTGGAGACCTATCCAACGTAAGAGTTTGATGAAAACAAAATGGGACGTGTCTAGATAGCTCAGCTGGTCAGAGCATTCCCCCTGTAAGGGACTGGTCGCGGGTTCAAGTCCTGTTCTAGATGTTCTCTTTTTCCGATCTAAATCTTTAGAAAAAAAAATGTTTAGTTTCAGTTCAAGTATGGGGAAGCCCCCAAAATTTTTGTTTTTTTTTTCTATTTTTGTGCGAAAATCTTAATGCGGTTCACAGAATACATTTACTTACCAAGTTCCAACACCATAGTTCTTATAGTTTCGGAAAAAGTGACTGTGACATACGGACGGACAGACAGACAGACATGACGAATCAATAAGGGTTCGGTTTTTTGCCATTTGGCAACGGAGCCCTAAGTTAAATCGCTCAATGTGTTGCTAAGTGCAAATCTCGAGAGCAGATGAACCGATTTCGCCAATTCTTTTTTTATAGTATTCCTTGAAGTAACCATCCTCGTACTACAAGGAATATCTCGTACTTACGGTGAGAAAAAATTAAAAAATGGCGTGAAAAGAAAACCCTTTTCTATATTCCCATACAAAAGATTCACGTAATTTTATCCCGGGAATAGGTTCCCATGGGTTACGGGAACGTGATCAGAATTCCACTCGGGGGAAGCCGCGGGCAATAGGTAGTATTAAAGTATAAAGTATAGATGTGAAAAAGAAAGCCATTACAACCTATGTATGTTTAATGAACTCTTTGCCACTTTTGAGTAGCTAAGTAAAGTAAGTCTTAAGGATTGTAGACTATTTCGATCTCACTACTGGTATTTAACTTCATTGCCTAAGGAGAGATTAAGACTTCTTACGAGTTTTCTACCGATTGCATAATGATTTTTCTAAGGAATTATTAATGTTTATACCAATGTTTACTTTCTATATTCGCGCCACTCACTAACGACTGAGGGTTTAACCCAATGATTGAAAACTAGAACGGCTGCATTACAGTATGGTGTTTTTACGCATACCTAACACTGAATATCAGTTTGTGCGATACGGAGTGCTGTTGTAAGTGACTATCATGAGTAGGTAAGCGTGATCAAACTGTTGGTAAGGCGTATATAGTACCTAATTTTGATTATTTTTTATTATTAAAATAGTTTATTATAACTCACAATACGCAGATACGCAGATGAAATTTCACCGGTATGTCACAAGTGTTCATAATGTGTGTGTGTGTAATGTGTATATGTATATGCATACTTAACGCTTGCCTGTGGTAACTGCTTACGGTCAGGCTGGAGTTCACGGGATGTGGTATGCGCTTGATTATATAGGTACTAGCTGGCCTTGGGGGTGGCAGGTGAGGCCGCCTGTCACCCCAGCAGAAGCAGGCCGGGACGTTGGGGCGACTGGCGCCCCTCCCCGAAACCGGGGCAAGACGGGGACACCGTGGTTCCCAAACCCGAGGGGGCCATCTCGAAAACGGAGATGGCCCAGGGTCAGTCGGGGTGCGAGGGATATGCTCTATGGGCAACCTTACACCCCGGCGTTTTAAGCGTGCGGTTTTAGTCGGTTCAAGCCCGACAGAACCGGGTATCCGAAGGGACATTTAAAAAAAAAGGTACTAGCTGTCCTCCGTGGCTTCGCCCGTGACATACTTCGCCCCAGTGGGACCCATTTATCCCAAACATGCCCGTGATTTATTAGTTTTACAATAATGTATGGAAATTTGAACAATTTGTTGACATTTATGGTTACTGCTCCGCTCTTCTGGGTAGCAGCGTAATGATATATAGCTTATAGCTTTCCTCGATAAATGCGCTAACACAAAAAGAACTTTTCAATTCGAACCAGTTTATCTTGAGATTAGTGCGTTCAACCAAACAAACAAACTCTTCAACTTTATAATATTAGTAAAGATAATGAGTTATAATCGCCTTCTACTTATGGGATTTTTTTGTACATTGAAAAAAATATGACGACGAATTAACTAACGATTGCTATTGAATCGAGAAGGAAAAGAAATACATAAGTGCCGACAAAATACCTATAGGTTTTGCCCCATAAGAGGCCCTTCTTGTTGCGTCACCAAGAGTTATAGATAGTCAACGCAATATTAATGGTACACGTCGATTTTCTAAATCACAATTATTAAAATTCACAGGGTGTACAGGGCCCCACCAACATTCCAAGCCAACCTCACCTGCAAGTCTGTGCGCACCTGTAAAACAACGGACGAGACTGTGGCGCTCGGTCAGACGGCACTCGCTCCCGGAAAAGCCGACATACCAATTAAAGACAAGAAGCAGACCCCGAGATCTAAAGCGCAAACTTTGGACACAAGTGGGTAATCACTATGAGGATGATGAATATCATTAAAAAATCGTTATTTTCTCCGTTTGGAAATGGTCTAAAATAGAGATACTGCTCTTAAAATTATGATTGATACAACATTGGATTCGGAATGACGCCTAGAAAAATGTGCCAATAACAAATTGCAAAAGTTATAAAAAAGGCATTTCCATGCCCATTTTTACCACTGCCGGTTAGTTTTACGACTTGACTAGATCAATTTATTGACGAAGACCCCGTCTGGGGTATAAATCATAGTATATTATTATTGTTTTTGCAATAGTTCAGCACCTATGTACCTAGTCAGCGGCCAGCGGCCCATCACTTTTAGTGCTGGCGTCGATGGCTGGTTTGGGTCCAATGGCCTTTGTAAGTTTTACAGGGCGAATATACATGTTTACGTTGTAAAGGACCGGTATATACCAAACAAATGGCAGTAGGATACTGGATAAAGAAAAAACATACCTGCAACCATTAAGTAACTGTACGGCGATGAATAAAAATAAAAGTCTGTAGGTCGGTACCCTCAGACAGAACCGCTATTTCTGATTGGGACGTTGCAAAAGTACCGTTGTAACATTTATAACCCAAATTTAGGGTGCATATAACATTTTCCCTAAAAAGACAGATAGCTCGCAAGCTAACTGTTAGTTAAGCTTACTTAATCTTAAGGGATTAATGATGAGCAATCTGTTGTAAAATTTACTTAAAATTTATAGGTATAAGAGAGTAATTTTAACCGTCTTAATATGCTTTAAGTACTAGGGTTGTTGATAAAGCTATATCACTTATTAAGGAGTGGAAAAAATGTTTTCAAAACTGGCGCGTGGAAGTTTATAAACCTTTGTATAGCCGCAGGTGTAGAGTGTAGAGTAGGTTTTTTGAAATATGTAATGTTAAAAGTATACCCGATGGAACAACTTTGTTTAATATCATTTCACTATAAGTATGACTCAGTGTGCAAGTAAAGCATTCCCTGTTTTGCAATGATGCCGAACTTATTTATAAATTATGTCGCTCAAAGCGAGGGTCCCCGTGAAATGGTATTTTTACGTGTGCTTCTAAAAGTAGCCGTCCATAGATTCAGTAAATCATATATGTTATTCTAGGCTACTCACTCAAGTTTTTCTGGTCATTCGATTAACGATGACTTTTACTTTCCTCGATACAATTTCATCATCATCATCATCATATCAGCCGTAGGAAGTCCACTGCTGAACATAGGCCTCCCCCATTGACTTCCATTTTGACCGGTCTGTAGCGGCCTGTATCCACCGAGTCCCTGCGCTCTTTACCAGGTCATCCGTCCACCTTGCGGGAGGCCTTCCTACGCTACGCTTGCCGTCACGTGGTGTCCACTCAAGAACCTTTCTGCCCCATCGGCCATCGATTCGCCGAGCTATGTGCCCTGCCCACTGCCACTTCAGCTTGCTGACTCGCTCTGCTATGTTGGTAACTCTGGTTCGTCTACGGATCTCCTCATTTCTGATTCAATCTCGTAGAGAAACTGCAAGCATAGTTCGTTCCATAGCTCGCTGTGTGATCCCGAGCTTCCTTATGAGGCCCATAGTGAGAGACCACGTCTCGGCAGCGTAGGTCATCACTGGTAGCACGCACTGATTAAAGACCTTTGTCTTCAAGGACTGCGGTCTTTTGGACGAGAAGACGCTGCGCAGTTTCCCGAACGCAGCCCAGCCGAGTTGGATTCGTCGATTGACCTCCTTCTCGAAGTTGGATTTGCCTAGTTGGACGATTTGTCCCAGATAGATATATTTTTTTTAATATTCTACGACATTCTACACAGCGCTTTCCAGACCCAAGGTAAGCATAGTTTATCTAGCTTGTGTTATGGGTTTCAGAATGCGGATAAACATACTTATATACTTTTTTTTTGTAAATACATACATATTATACATAGAAACACCCAGACCAATGCAAATAGACATATTCATGCATTCAAATATTTGCACTGAGCGGGAATCGAACCCGCACCCCTGTAGTAGCAGTCGAATGCACTACCGCTATGCGACAGAGGCCGTCATAGATATATTCATCAACAACTTCGAGAGTTGAGCCTCCCAATAATACGGGGGTAGGGCGATACATGGACACATGACTTTTGTCTTGTCCATGTTCATGTTCAGACCCACCCGCTGGGACACTCTGTTGAGGCCTCCGAGCATAGTGCTGAGCTCCTCTAAAGACTTTGCCAAGACTACGATGTCGTCGGCAAACCGAAGGTGAGTGATGTATTCGCCATTGATATTGATGCCGAATCCTTTCCAATCCAGAAGCTTGAAGGCGTCTTCCATTGCATTGGTAAAGAGTTTCGGCGAGATGACATCACCCTGCCTAACTCCACTCTGCAACGGAATAGCCTCTGTGCTCTGACCCTGTACTCGGACCGAAATGGTGGTGTTTTTATACAAGCACTTCGGCACTTCGATATACCGATGGTCAATGTGGTATCTCTGAAGAGACTGCAGCACTGCCGAAGTCTCGATCGAATCGAAGACTTTCTCATAGTCCACGAACGCCAAGCATAGTGGCAAATTATACTCCTCGGTCTTCTGTATAATCTGCCGCAGCGTATGGATGTGGTCTACGGTACTTATAGCCTTTACGGAAACCGGCTTGTTCGGGAGACTGGAAGTCATCAAACCTGCGTGCGAGACTATGGTGATCACCCTCGAAAACAGCTTGTAAACACGGCTCAAAAGCGAGATGGGCCTGTAGTTCTTCAGTATGGTTTTATCACCTTTCTTGAAGAAGAGAACCACCACGCTTCTGCTCCAAGCTTCGGGCGTAGTACCCTCGAGCAGGAGGGCCTTAAAGAGCCTCTGTAGAGCTTTCAGTGTCGGTGTTCCACCCGCACTCAGAAGCTCCGATGTAATTCCGTCCTCACCCGCCGCCTTGTTGCGATACAATTTGCTTGTAAAGATTTTCTCAAAAACGTTTTACACTGTCATTTGTGTTGTATTTGAGTTAGGAAAATAAAAATGATACCAAAATTAAGGTAGTAAAAAGGAGAATGAAACACGGTTATCAAAATTTACATAAATTCTGAATGTATAATTCAGAATTTATGTAAATTTTGAAATGTGAAAATTCCAAATACCTACTTTTTGTAACAATGTGAAGCGTTCAGGAAGTCAATCAGTACCTAGCGGAACGTGTTGGAGTCAGGACAGGACAGGTAAGTTTGCGGTAGACGCAATTCGAAATCGTATGTTTTTAAATAAAAAGGTACGTAGCGTAAATACCAAATCGTAGCGAATGTGCCAGAAGTACAATTCCGTTGATAATAAGTTGAGACTCGAATTTTTATTTGCGATAATAATGCTACAGTCCGTCAAATCTAAGAAGTACCGTTTGACAGTTCTGACAATTGAATGATAGGGATGGGATGAAAAAATCGATTACTATAATATCCGAACTTTGAGAGATCGATTACTATAATATCCGAATTTTAAGAAATCAATTGTTATAATTAAATAAAATAAATGTTTAGGATATTTTTTTATTCACTACTAGTACTAGTATCGTCGTCTTCGTCATCATCGTCATTTAAATTAATGACCAGTTGATTGTCCATTACATTATCAAAGTGTACGTCTCTTTCGAAGTCGTCCATTATTATTTTCTTTGTTTTTTGTACTACTTTACTCCAATCTTCCTGTGTAACTTGGGCACATGCTTCCTTTAATAAACCTTCCATTTTCTTGACACTGAAGGGTGGTTTTGTGTTGTGTCTTGCTGCATAACCTGTAAAACAATAATGTAACTATTTGATAGCAGACGAAAACCATTGTTTAAATTATAAATGTTAGAAGTACTCGTGTTATTATTATAATATTATAAAATATTACCTTTAACTTGGGCCCAAATCAGTTCAATGGCATTATATTGGCAATGGTACGGAGGAAGTCGTATGACTTTGTGCCCGTGCTCTTCGGCCAATTGGTCAATTACATATGTCGGTTTTGGTGGTTTATGCAATTTCACTAACTGTAATAATTCAGCTTTTAATAGTGACATGTCGGCATCCACTCCTTTTCTTTGCAGCCATGCCACCAAATCTGCTTTCTTATTGGCTGACGTAGGTGCTTTATCAATTTGCACAGAGTGGTATGGGGCATTATCCATTATAATTGTGCTGTTAGGAGGGATATTCTGTAATAAATTTAAGAACCACTCTCGGAACCTTACTGCGTCCATTTCTTCATGATACTCTTTAGTGCTTTTGGATTGGAAAGCTAATAAAGAGTTTTCCACGAAGCCTGTAGACGCTGACCCAGCATGGCATATTATGAGGCGTCCACCTTTTCCTATCGGCACCTTCGAGCACGAAGCTTCAGAATCATCAGTCCATGTTTTCGGCACAGAATGGTTGGAATTTAGCCAAGTTTCGTCCAAAAATATTACATTATTCCAGTTTATAATTTGTTTAACTTCGCGCAGGAATGTTAGTCGCTGCATAATTATGTCATGTCGCTCCATAACAATTTTTCGTTTGTCAACTTTTTTGTATCTGAAGCCAATTCCTGTTATTACCGTTCTCAACGACTCTATGCTTCCCTTATACAGCCCGGCATCTTTTAAAGTTGCACATAACTTTGCCAATGTTGGAAATTCGCCTCTTGTAAAATACCCGTATATATGGTTTCTAATAGCATGACTATCGAATTCATCGATGCCTGTCACAGGTTTATTTCTTTTTCGTTTTTTCGGTGTGTGAAGTACGTTACTGTCACTCCCCGAAGGCCCATATTTTTCACTTAATATTTTGCCAACGGTGCGGCTACCAATACCGAGAGCTTCACCGACGCGATCCCGAACTTGTGTAACTGGCAGTAGAAGTCCACCATTTTGAGATTCACGCTCAAAATACTCGTGTAATTTCACCACCAATTCACGAGCCTGGCTGTTCAAAGTACGTCCTCTTTTCGACATTATTAATAAACACTTGCTTAGTTCGGAGTCCAGTATAAATATTGCCAAGGTAAACGGATAAAGAATAATCAGTCCAGAAAAGTAATAGCCAAGTCACAAATTGTAAAACACAAACGAGAAAGCAAGTACGCGCACAGTCAGCTTCCAAGATGGCGAGAGACTGCTGACGCCGAACCGACCGAGCGGACCGCGTGCGCTTGTAGTTGGCAGTGTTGCCAGAAAAAAAAAATTGTAGAGACTTGGACACCTGCGATTTTGCCTATTGACCTAAAAATAATTAAATTAATTTATTTTAGGGTATCTGTGTATTCAGTGCATTATGCGGTCGCGCAGTAACGTCGTTAATTTATAACATCAGGCAACAACATTTTTGTGAATGGGTTCTACATACCTTATTTTTATTAGTTTTAGACGTAGAAATAAGACTTAGAAGAAAAAATTGTAATTGTAAAATCAATGGATGTGCTTGTTAAAAATTTGTTTATTTCTCTGTAATATGCAAACCCATACTATCATACACAAAAATAAATGTAAAAAACACTATCCCTGACTCCATTTACTATTTCGACAGCGTTAGCGCGAGAAACCCCGACTTATTTGGGCGCGAAAATCAAAAATCGACAAATCGCTTTCGACAACTTTTTAAAGAAGCAAATATATTTGATTTATAAATACGTATTTTTGGTGAATGGGTTTTATCTCATATTTTACGATTACATAACTATTTAGTTATGTAATCGTAATATGTGAGATAAATCCCATTCACATGAAAAAATATTTGTTTGGTTGTCAAGTGTAATTTGTAAATAATACATTCGATTTTTCGTATATGTAAACGATTTTTTTGCATACAAGTGTATCCGAAGAGTCGCAACACTACGTGCAGTGACCTAACTACGTAACTTTGTAATGAGGTCAAGAATATAACTATTAGAAATTATATTGCTTTGTTTGAAAGTTTTCAATTACATTTAGATATTAAGAATTGTACAGTACAGATACAATAATGAAATCTTTCTAAATTCATGGTTTTATGAAAAAGGTTATCGAAACTGAATAATGTACGTATGAACAAAGTTGTTTCGGTTTGAAAAATATGAAACGTCAAACGGTACCTCTTAGATTTGATGGACTGTAGTATTCGTACACTGTTTTCTGTAACGTAGAAGTGGTGTAAATAAGTACTCATTGCGTTAAGTATAAAACTAAGGCATGTATCGCCATTATAATAGCATTAGGTAAATGTAGTTAGTTGATGCAATAAAATAATGTATAATGATCGACATTGGTAGTGATATTTGTATATCAAATTGTAGACTTTTATTATAATACTAAATATTGGGAACAATTCCTATCTACGAACCAACTTACATTTACATTGAACACTATCAAATAATGTTACTACTACCTACTTTAAGTCTAACTATGTAAATTGCATAAATTTTAGGACAAATTTTGTATGCCGATAGATCGGCGAAACACACGCCCCTGTAACATCTTACACACTGTGTTTCTTGCGAATAAAGATTTTCATTTCTATTTGTATTCTATTTCTATTTCTACCTCTAAATACCTATATAATATTTTCTTGATGATGAAGATTTTGCTTCGCGCTCTAACCTCATGAAGCCGTATTCCAACTTCCACAAAAAAGTTGCTGCTGCCATCATTTAGGCCGTGTTCTTGTCTACCACCTAAGCGGTATATAAAACACCGAATATAAGCGATTACCGTCTGACCTACCGAAAACCTGCACCAGAGGGTCATACATCAATTAGCAGGTGTACCGGTTTGCAGGCTTGCTGACTTGTTTGACCCTCGAGGATCTTGGTGCATGAGTCCCCATGGATGTGTGAGGTTCCATCAAGATCTTCTTGCGGCTTGAAGCCCGAGATTTGGTCTTCTACTTGTCCTTTCCATAATTTGTTTCGAAAAACCTGCGCCAGAGCCTCATCCGTCAATCAGCAGGCTTACAAACTTGCTTGTGCCCCGAAGATCTTAATGGGAACCATAAACTTATGGTCCCTATAAGTGTATGGGTCCCATTGGTGTACGGGACTCATGAGTGTTCAGGGCGCATGGCTTTATGGGACTCATGAGTGTACGGGGCGCATGGCTTTACGGGGCCCATAGATGTGCGGAGCCAATAGGTATATGTGCCTATACTAAATGTTGCTTTCAATAATGCACCTACTGAGTCTTTCTCAGCTCCACCTATGGGAGAGTAGTAGAGGAATCCTGTGCAATTACGTCCGCCTATATACTTGTACATAAACTGTAATAAATAAATAAATCAATCAATAAATAAATAAATATTATAATTATTAAAAACTTTATCTTAAGTACTATTAAAAGATCTTGAATAAAAGTAATGTCATTATTTGTGTTGATACCAGTATTACACCGTAAGTTAACTTTCGTTATTTTTCTATATGTTGGCGCGAGAAACTGTACGCGGGCCGCCAGCGCCTCGTGCGGCGTAAAGTGGCAAAGTTGCTATGCCAAGGATATCTAAAGTCGTTGAATAACCTCGACTTAGGGCATGAACTTAAATAACACACACGCACTTTTAAATAGGTGAATTCTTTCAAAGATACTTTTTTACAGTGTTTTTTATTACCAACGTAATGGTCTGTAGGAAGACAGAGGCGAGATTTTTCTCTAAACTGGGAACCCTATCCTACAAAAAATCAAAGACAAGCCAGCACGCCGAAACTCTTTATTTCTCTTGTCGCCTGCTCGCTAAGGAGGGAAGCGGATTTATTATATTTCTAACTCCTCCAATTCGCCCCCTATTACATTGGGACCTCAACATAACTGGCGAATCGTGGGTGTGTAATACATCTCTGCCTACCCCTTCGGGGATACAGGCGTGAAGTTATGTTATGTTTATGTTTAATTTACTTCTGATTAATTTCGACGTTTTAAGGTTCGAGGTTTCAAGACAGTTTAACTTTCCCTGGAAATTTTCGAGTGTCATTACTCGGTGTTTTGTATTGATTCTGGGAATAGCAGTTACAGTAGTGAGAGAGTTAGTCCTGTGAAAGCCAATAGGTACTTGTATAATGGTATCTATGTTCTTGCTGGTAAATAATGGTACCAGAGCTAACTCGATAGGTATGTATGACTGAAGTGACAATTTACGAAATACACCTTGGGTGATGCGGACGTCATACATCCGTCGTGGGTAATCGTGACTATCTTGTCTGCTTATTGCTTTTCACAAAGTGATAATCATACTAGATATTGGGGTTTGGACATTAATATTTTACAAAAATGAATATTTTACCTGACATTGGCCAAATAGCAGCGATCTACTACAGAAATCATGAATGAACAGAAGAATAAACGGGTTTCTACTTTTTACCACCTTAGTATCTTAAATGTAGTGTGGGTATTACATGTGTATACATGTGTAGCATATGAACCTGGTACGGGTTAGAGTTTGGTTCAGATATTATGTGTTCAGCTGTAATATAGAAGCAAGTAGAACATTGGGCACGTAATTTGCAATATGTTTGTCTCAGCGGAAATGTAGCGATAGTGTGATTCAAAGCCTCCTTCGTGGTTGTTGATGAAACAACGTCCGTGCTCCGCTAACCGTCGCTCCATTGCTTGCGATTTGTTTATTCCGCAGTCCGCACTCGACGCGATCTGTCTACCACACTCGACCATCAACTGTTTATTCTTCAATATGCACGTTTAGTAAAGTGGCTAAATTTGTGATTAATTGACTGTTATACTGATAGAGAACAATACGAAAAATGGCAGTGATATTTATTAAAGTTTTCGGTAAGTACTTTCTTATTTTAAAAATACCTACTTAGTAACGGTTTAGCGCACGTTATGAATATTGTGATTTATGAGGTACCTACTTAAAAATAACTCAGAAAAGTGGATCGCAAAAATACATTACTTAAAGATTGTTTTTATTAAAAAGCTAATTGAAAGGATGATATCGTCGGAAATTTACTTGAATGTACCACATTGAATAACAACTATTTTTAATAGATTCTATCGCGATTTATTGGGTGTTGTTTTATTATTAAAGCCCCATTGGTTATAGTGATTTGAATGAATACAATAAATTTTATCGTTCGTTCGCCTAACCGTTTAGCAATGGTAGAAGGTTCAAATACACGGATCCCACCGGCTTCGCTTTCAAACACACGAGGTTGCTCGTAGCCCAACTAGACTGACAAACAGATTAGGCCATGAGGAATTCAATTTTCTTGAAGTGAAACTGCTTATCTTTTTGTTACTTAGCCGGCTCCACTTTCTTTTTTTTGTTTAGTTACTCGTATCAAAAAGAACATCATCGACGTCGACGTATGTTTATGTTTATGCAGGGTTATTGGCCAATTAGAATCACCATTTACAAAAAGAAATATTTTCGAACAGAAAGTGCTGGTTTTATGGGTTCCGTACCCTAAGGGTAAAACGGGACCCTATTACTAAGGCTCCGCTGTCCATCCGTCTTTCACCAGGCTGTATCTCATGAATCGTGATAGCTGGACAGTTGAAATTTACACAGATGACGTATTTCTGTTACAAATACTAGAAACAAAATATTATAAATATTTAAGGGGCTTAAAATATAAATAACCAAACAAGAAACGTGATTTAATTTGCCGTTTTTTTTGCTCGATATTAATAACGGTAACAGGTAGACGCTTGAAATATTCACAGAACATTAAGTTGTATATTTACTTTTCACGGTTTTTTATTTATTTAATCATGAGTTATTTATATTTTATTTTTTTCATAAAAAGAATATTATTAACCGAAATTATTAGTATTCCATCTTACACCTCTAGCTAAGCTAAATTGCTTGTGTTAGGACTGGGTTCACGTCGGTATCCTGTGTTTGATTTTATTAGTTACATACAATAAATAAAAATAAAAACAAATTGTGCATTACAAAAAAACAAATTGTAATTGTAGCTATACAGTATTTCTTCTTTCTTGTAATTTAAGAGTAATCAGCAGTTTAGTGGAACGAAGCTGGTAGGAATCGTGATATCGCCTTGCCCCTGCTAGTCAGTACCTACTTAATCACAGGTGGTAACAGTACAGTAACTTGTATCACGACAAAAGTGTTGGTAATATTTATGACGCCGCTGTCATAGACGCATATTATAAGTGTATAACATTGCGCCTACCTAATGTAGAATATTCTAGTAGAGCTGCAAGTTAGCCTGCCATCTACATGAAAGGTGAACCCTTAAAACCCTGTCTTTTACTGCTACTAGTCAGCAGAGGTTGGAATATTTTTTAAACCTAGGCCCTAATAACTATAATTTTTTGGAAATAACGCTTTAACCATAAACGATAATTAATTACAACTTTCTTTCTCCTCTATGGTATTTTTATTGTAGATTGTGTGTGCACATAAAACTAAAATAAATAAATAATTAAGCTCTGTAAATAATTTTTAAAGTTTTTCAATCTGTTTTTTTGTAATGGAATGTCTCACGTTTGACCTCTATCTCACCTCATCAGGTAATTACTACCGTGTGCGAGGGATATGCTTTATGGGCAACCTTACACCCCGGCGTCTGAAGACACGAGACGGCGTGCGGTTTCAGTGGGTTCAAGCCCGACATAACCGACCCCGCTGACTGGCGGGAGGGGGGGGGGGGGCGGGTATCCGAGGCGATTTCCGCACGACAAAAAAATGGTACTTACTACCGTAACTGACAATTTTATAAATAAATAAATATTTTACGATATTCTACACAGCGCTATCCAGACCCAAAGTAAGCATAGCTTAACTAGCTTGTGTTATGGGTTCTAGAATGCGGATAAACATACTTACATAATTTTATGTTTGTAAGTACATACATATTTTAGATACAAACATCTATAGCAATGCAAATACTTATATCATGCACACAAATATTCGCATTGAGCGTTAGTCGGACCTACAAACTCTACTTTAGCAGTCGAACGGTCTACCGCTACGCGAAAGAGGCCGTCAAAGGCTTCTATTCTTCAAATAGTAACTGTAACATTCGGTGAAGTAACATTGCAAGGTAACAACACTTCATTCACATGACTTTTTAGTGTAGTGTTTTTCTCAGTAGTAGGTAAATGAAGTTATGTCTTCTAGTATATCAAGTTTTTTCCTGGTTATAACTGGACAAAACTTCATTCATTCATTGATATACGAGTAAAGACAGCAAGAACGCAACAGATTGCAAGAACGCAGGGCAGTATAGGTCATCATCATCCTCCGAGCCTTTTCCCAATTCAGTTGGGATCGGCTCCCTCAGTCTAACTACGAAGCGGCCGAACTTAGATATTTTCCGTGAAGCGACTGCCATTGGACCTCCACATCCCACTGGCGATATCTGAGTTCTTAGACCTTCTTTAGACCAGTTATCGGACTTTTTTGGGCTCCAATCACACGTAATGACCGTCATAAATGTTCGTATGCCAACCGGGACCGATGGCATAACGAGCTCTCCGAGGTACGGAGGCGTCTTCCCGAGGGGGCCATCTCGAAACCGGAGATGGCCCAGGGTCAGTCGGGGTGCGAGGGATATGCTCTATGGGCAACCTTACACCCCGGCGTCTGTAGACCCGAGACGGCGTGCGGTTTTAGTCGGTTCCAGCCCGACATAACCGCCCCCGCTGGCACGCGGGGGGGGGGTATCCGAAGGGAGGTACGGAGGCGTCTTAATGTGTTAAGAATGCTTAGCCATCCTTAGATTGACTTGGCTAGAATTGCCAAACTTTGCAATGTGTTAACTACCTACTCGATTACCACTTAGTCACGAGCCCCACGCAGGACAGAATGTCTCGTACAACAGTATGTCTCCGCGGATGGTGGGTGTATAGGGCCCACCAAGTTTTTGGCGGTCGAAGCCTATATTCTGGCCTATATAGCCTTCACGTAGCTGGTCGATATACCTACTGATTGACGGACGAGGCTCGGGGGCAGCCTTTCCTCTCAGGGTTGGGAGGTCAGACAGCAGTATCTCCCGTAAAAGGTAAACTAAATTATGTAGGAGAGCCGATCCGGGGCTCCAAAGTGCGGGTTTCGGATGCAGCTGAGATTGATGATGAGTATA
This sequence comes from Cybosia mesomella, assembly GCA_946251805.1. Taxonomy (NCBI): domain Eukaryota; kingdom Metazoa; phylum Arthropoda; class Insecta; order Lepidoptera; family Erebidae; genus Cybosia; species Cybosia mesomella. Next base: position 13,369,660 of record OX276406.1, read on the forward strand.
TCCCCGCAGAGGTAGGCAGATGTGGAGGGTAAAAATCGAATAGAATCGATAGCTGTCCGAAAAAGCTACATTATAAAATTATAAAAAACTATGCACTTTATATTAACTATGCACAAAACATTTTTTATCTATAATAGAAGCCTATTTTTGTGCACATCATTAATCATGGTTTTGTGTGAATCCTATTTTATGTGGCAGATAGTCGCCTAACGTTGAAAATGCTTCGGAGGATAGTTGCCTCGAGCACCTGACTGTTTTTTTGTAAAAAATCAATTTATATCAATTTAAGTGATTACTTTTTATTATTTTCTGCAACTATGATTTACTTTCATTGAGTATTAATCAATATTATACAATATTTCAAGTTTTATGCTTTGAATTGAAACCATAAAATATAAAAATGTATCTAAAATGCTCTACAAACTATAAGTTACTTATTAATATTTTATTTCATTCAATTCCTTGAATGTAAATGTTTAAATATATTGAATCTTCTGTCCAGCTTATGTGGTGCGAATAGTTGCCCTTAGAGGCACCTATCCCCGAAAGTAACTAGGGCGACTATCCTTATTGATACGGATAGTTGCACTATTTATTTGCTAAATAAATAAAAATTGTTCAACAATAAAATGTAATAAAAGGTGAAATATAAACTCTGCTGTATGCAAAGAAGCAAAAAGTTAACTAAAAACACAATCATTAATAAAAATAGTCAATAGTCAATACCAAGCAATTATAATTATAACGCCACTCGTAAGACATGATCGAAATGTGTACCTACATCCATACTAACGATTTATATGACCCTTACAAAAAAAGGAGGGGCATTTACAAAAAATATAGTAAAGTGCTAATGCCACTAACGTCCCTAACATAATGTATTCAAACCGGGACAACTATCCCACTGCCGCATCTATTTTTAAAAACCATCATCTTCCTTTATTTCAAAGTGGAATCAACCCCTCCAGCTGTGCTGAATTATTTGTGTTAGGAGTGCGTTCACGTCGGTAGTGTAATGGCCAGGATTTGAACCCGGGTCCTATCGATCATAAGGCCAATTTCTTAACCATTAGCTATCGACGCAATTGTAAAATATCTCTCGTGTGTAAGTAATCTACATGCTATTATTGTACTTCTTTCGTGAGTATTTTCTATGGTGGGCGTGGCCACCTATGCCTATAGTTAGGTACGTAAGTTTTGTTAGCAACGTTAATTACGTTAGTACTGTAATTTAGATCTCTATTTTTTTATAATAGACGTGTTTCTCTTCGTAATCACTTGTTAGAAATAACAGAATATTATTTTGTGAATTTTTAAAATGTGTGCCAGTAAACTGTGCTACGATCTCTAATCGTTAAGTCGTTTAATGAATATTATTAGAAATTATAATAACTTACATTACCTTGGTGAATAAAATTGAAGTGGCTGAAAAGATTAAAAATGTCCTTTGATTTTATCTGTATAGGTATATGAAATCTGTAAAGTATGGATGATTCTGCGTTCTATTCATTTCCGGGTTGTATGTTCTGAAACCATTGTATAAGTATAAGTATAAGTATCAGCGCGATTGGGTACTGGAACACAACATAATGGTTGTCTTTTATATTTATTCCAAAATCATGATGGGTAACAGCTCCAGGGTTTAGATAAACTTGATGAAAAAATGAATATAGATACTACAAAACTGTGTGATGCAGCTTCGATCTATTAGTAACTTACTAGCGTTTTAGCAGCTATCAGCGCGTCGCGTTTCAATTTATCATAAATATCATAATCATATATTTTATTTCATTTCGATCTGATAATACAATTTTGATCTTTAATTTAAAATATGGGTATTTTGATCCATTATAGACCTAACAGCCTGCCTTACAACTCGGAAACATTAGCTGAATATTTTTCTTTATTACCAAAACATTCATTCTACAAACCATTAGACAGTAAATGCTTTTGCTGTGTATATTTTTTATATCACTGTATTTCTTTCCTTCCGTCATGAAACTTAATGTAATTTAATAATGCATAATATATGTTATTTGAGTATATTTAGTTTCATAATTGAATGCTACATAACAAAGCTACATACAGAGACGCAGGTACGTGAATTATCAACCTAAATCGATTTAAGTACACTAGGATTCTATAATTCGACTACCGACCTCCATGATCGGGCCTGAGGATGGCAGTTGCCCGACTCGCCGCGTCCTTACAGAAGCAGGCCGTGGCGGAGGTGTGCCGTGTTTGTCCTCACGCCAGCCAACTCATCGACGCGGGATAAAACCCGACCACACCAGGCGAGGCCGCGGTGGCGGCCAAAGTCCACCGGTAACCCTGGGGTTATCCTTTCGAGGGCTTACGCGGGGTGCCCGGCAATGGACACTTGGGGAAACAACCATGTGGTTTTAGTCGGTCCGATTCCGACACACCCTCACGGGCTTCACCCTATGGGTGCCGACGATGGGGTATCGGCGGCACCGATGGGGTGAAGCCCGTGGGGGTTTCCACACGTAAAAAATAAAATAAAAAGGATTCTATGATTGATGTTCCAGTAAAATTAATTACAGTATAGCACTGAGTTTCAAAACTCGCTTCTATCCAAATATCCTAATAATTTCATAAAATAAATTGAAAAAATTCCCCCCTACCAGTATTTAGTGTTAACACATAATTTTATCATATTGCAACAAACTATATTCGTTACCATTGGCGCAATCCACTTGAATTTCCTCAACTGAATTTTTAAGAGGATCCTACCTTTGTCACTTCACTTCACCTTCTTTTTACGGTATAGGGTATTTTTACGATTATTCCGAACCTGACCCGGTCGCAGGTTAGGTTAGAAACTTGAAAAAAAATGTAATATTGTTCCGAACGTAACCCTCTTCCTAACCTGACCCGACGTCTCGTTCCTATCATAACCCGAATTGCGCAGATACGTTTAATTACTTGCCTAGCTATTTAATCAAACAGCTTAGAAAATGACTTATTTCTGCATGGTTCTAAAAAAAAATAACCACGAAGGCTTAATGCGGGAGCTACTAGCCTTCTTACCTAACCTATCCAAGTCGGATACTAAATATTAAATACTGATTTGACACATATGTACTTTTTATTTTGAGAAAGATTAGAGAGAATGACCAATCTGCGCTTTTCGGGTTATGATAGGAACGAGACGTCTCGTGTCAGGTTAGGAAGAGGGTTACGTTCGGAACAAATTTAACACTTTTTTTTCAAGTTTTAACCTAACCCGCGACCGGGTTAGGTTCGGAATAATCATATTTTTAGGGTTGATTCTTGAAAATTAGATTAACCTATGTGTTCTTCCAAAACCTAAATTATCTTGATTCCAAATTTCTTTTAAATCTGTATATTAGTTACGGGGATACGTGGTAACAAACATTCACAAACACTTTCGTATTGACAACATTAGTTAGTAGGAATAAAGTAGGTACTACGTGCGTATACACTTAACCTCGTTAGCGGACACTTTTTAATTGTCTTGTAAAAATGGATACATAATGATGTATGTGTACGAGTCAAAATAGCTCTGAGATAATTTCAGATTGTTTAACGCTAAATGCAATTTTAATGTAAAACTAAAACGGTGACTAAGTAACACAATTATTATTATGGCAATACTTATTATGTGATATTGTCGGAAGTTTACGCGAATGTCACACATTGAAATAAAACTATTTTTAACGGATTCTATCGCGATTTATTTGATGTTATTTTATATTTAACATCGATCTCGACGTTTCGGTTTCAGCAGCCATGGTCACGGAAAGACTAAAGATGGTTGTTGAGTTGTTGTCTTGTAGTTTGAAGTGTAAGTTATCTCAAAGTACCCGAACTATGTTGAATTGTTGATGTTACTATTTACGCAGAAGGAGCTCACAGTGTCATGAAGTCTTGTTGTATTTTGATTTTTCTTGGAATTAATTAAGTGAATGAGTCTTCACTTCATTAATTCCAAGAAAAATAATCCCAATTTATATACCCTATAACACTAAGGAGATGAATACCTGTCATTTGAGACCTCATTTATCGAAATCCGGCTAGCTGTTAGACCTAAAGAGGGGAACAAAGAAAACTACATACATACATACGCGCGAAAAACATTACACTCGCTTGCGCATTCGGGTAAAAATGAAAAGTGCTCTCCAACGAAAGATGTCTTGTCAGTTTTTAGTGCATGTAGTAATTACTAAAAATTACAAAGTTAAAATTTAATGTAATGTAATTCGTTGTTATGAAATAAATTAATTAGGAGCCTACAATCTTCTTTGAGATCTGTGTCATAAATCGTTTTTTTGAGCTGAGAGTGAGACTAAGTCGAGCGAAAAGCTCTCTATACTCCACTCGGTATATTTTGGTTGTGACGCTATTCCTCCTAAGCTAATTGACCAAATTTGACCAAACTTGGCATGTAAATACAACTTGATACCCGGAAGGTTTAGAAAAAATAAAATTGAAAATCGAAAATACCATGGAGGAATAATCCCTCTTCAAAAATTTCAAAGTCTGATTTCTCCAAAATGATCAATGTTGGGACCACGATTTTGGCGCTAAAATGTGCAACTTAACTAGTGGCTTAAGACAGAAAAAGAAAATTGAAAATCGGTCTAGCAACGAGGGTTATAATCACCGGAAAAAATATCGATGGTATTCAAATGAAAAAAAATTGGGCGTGTATTGTAGGTAATCATGTAGTGCACTCTCAGCTCAACATTGCAACAGCAGAATGCATTGCGCCCCTAGTTTATATTTCATAAGTAATTTTAAAAGTGCTGGCACTGACCTCCAATAAAAATTGTTGGCCACTAATTTATTTATGTATATATTGAAGCTTATATCTGTATAATTCGTATTTTTCCTTCCTGAAGTGGAATATTTTTTGAATTACATTTCAGTTAAAACGTAACTATTAAATTAGTGTGCCCTGCCTACTTGTTTGTTACCTAAGTTTGGTCTCGTCAAAGTTATCCTTACATATGATAAAATCGTAACGAGGTGAAAACTTTACATTGAAAATAATTGATATGTGTTCTAGGAGCGATAGCGATGCTTAAAATGTGATTTTGAGAATTTTTGTCTGTTTGTCTGCATGTTATTATCGATGTTCAAGCATCACTTGAAAACCGTTGAACAGATTCAGCTGTAATTTTGCACGAACGTTCTTCTTCGTTCTTCATTACGCTATTATAGGTCTCATCAGGAGCAGCAGAGCAAAATCGATCGAAGCTATTATTAATTTTAATTTCATTTTTACATGGCAGCAGATCTTCACGAAATTGTATTTCGAATTGTAATTCGGTAGAACTCCGTCATGATTAACATCCGGACTATAAATACAGTACTCAATGTGTCACGCAATAGCTAAAAGGTAATCTACGTATAAAAGATAGTTGATTAGGGACTCATACATATTTCATAATTATTATCATCACGCTAATTTATTAAATAACTGGGCAGAATTTATTTCTATGTTATATCTAAACCTCAGAACTATCAAAAATAAGTACTTAATTGAAAATTTAACAATGAAATAATTTACTTCATATTGGGATCGACACCTACTGTCAAATTAAAAATACCTATATCTATTCCGAACTTAACGCGGAAGTAGTCCTGGGCAACAGCTAGTTCTAAAAGAAATAAGATGAAAACATAAGAAATTTTGCATAGCAAGCTGTGTAAAATTAAATTATACACACTGTATTTTACTCACATTTATAACGCTCTTGCCAGCTGCTGACAAGCATAGCTAATTCATTGCGAATTTTGAAATAATTTATTTTTATATTTATATCAGCACATTACAAAACATTATTCACACATTTAGTAATTACTGACCAGTAGTGGTAGACTAGTCTAGACCATACTAGATTTTATAAAATCTAAAACCCCAGTCTCCTAAACTAGTTACTGTTGTATTGTGAGAGCCAGTTATCCTCCTTGGACACATAGGTGTGTATGCCTGTACATCGCTTATACACACCGTTTTTGTAAATACTTTGCGGTATCTCTGAGCAAGGTGAAAGGATTTTTCCTAAACGACGACCTATAAATCACCTACTACAAAGAATAAGTTTATATTTAGTGTATATAAAATAAAGTTAAGAAAATGACATAAAAATAAAATGACTGCAGCACGTGAGCCGGGTCATACCAAATCGCTCGGACAATAAAACTTTTTAATTATTTTGTAATAAAAAATATTTTATTTAGACACGTTAATAAATCTTAATACTTTCAGGCTTTAATTAAAGTTTTCCTACTTTAAGTACCAGCCGATCATGATTTGAAGAAAATTTGTGATACCTAAACTACTATTTTCAAATGTGCTCTAATTTTATGATTATTACGTCTTTCCTTCACCTTGCAACTCTCCTTTGGTCAGGAAGACATTCGTTACTTTTGAATTGGACCTTAGGCTAGAACTAATATGGCTCTTGTATTAATTTACCTATGACCACAAAACTGAGGACAGAATATACTTAAATACCCAAAAAATGTTCCTTACACTATTCAATTCAGCATTTCCCATACTTCATTATGCCCTGGCCCATTTATTTTAATGTTTTCCCATCCTGACCAACCACTAGATTTTTAAACCTCCTACTGCACGTAAGGAAAGTAAAAAACACATTTCAATGTCCACGTAAGTAATACGTATAACTAAGTTTATTAAAGTAAAAAAAGTTTAGCACAAAACAAAATGTAAAAGGGTTCCGTAACATTATCTATACAATGGGAGTCCTCCTTAATTTATTTTATTTAAATTTATTTATTTTTGAAGTTAATATACAACTAACTAATTCAAACTTCTACCTTTTTTTTTTTTTTTTTTTTTTTTATCGTGCGGAAATCCCTTCGGATACACCCCCCCGCCGGCCAGCGGGGGCGGTTATGTCGGGCTTGCACCGACTAAAACCGCACGCCGTCTCGGGTCTTCAGACGCCGGGGTGTAAGGTTACCCATAGAGCATATCCCTCGCACCCCGGCTGACCCTGGGCCATCTCACCACTAACAGCATCGCTCATCCTGTCTCCTCTGAAAGCAGAGGAGTACGGAGAGCGATGTGTTCCCGCCACGTTGGGTATTGGCCGACGATTAATGCCAACCCTATGAAGGGGTGAAGGGGAAGCCATTGACCGCCGCCCAGGGTGTACCGGCCGCTCCGATTCCGTTCCCCCCGGACTGCAGCGGGATCGGAATCGGAGCGACACTCGAGGAGGTTACCCAACACACACCCCAATTCAAACTTCTACCTGTTGCCGTTATTATTGTCGAGCAAAAATCGGCATAAAACCACTTTGTTGTATGGGAGCCCCCTTAAATATTTATTTCATTCTATTTTTAGTATTTGTTCTTATAGCGGCAACGGAAATACATCATCTGTGAAAATTTCAGCTGATGATTCTGACTGTTTACCAATGATGGCCCGGTGCCGGGCCCCGGCCCATCATTGGGAAACGCTGTTCTAACCATCAAGCTATTGCTCTAACTGAGCTTAAAAAAAAAGCGGCCAAGTGCGAGTCGTACTCGCCAATGAAGGGTTCCGTAGCAGTAAGTAACATAATAATGCTTATTTTTAATTTTATATTTCAGTTGATTGAATGAAAGGTAAATTGCGTTTTACGATTTATGACGTATTAAAAAAAACTACTTACCAGATCTTGTTCAAACCAATTTTCGGTGGAAGTTTACATGGTAATGTACATCATATATTTTTTTTAGTTTTATCATTCTCTTATTTTAGAAGTTACAGGGGGGGGGGGGGGCGGACACAGACAGACATGACGAATCTATAAGGGTTCCGTTTTTTGCCATTTGGCAACGGAACCCTAATTAGTAAAAGCGTTTACTATAAACATGTGCCTGTTATATGAAAATAAGATGAATAATGGATCATAATTTAATGTAGCTCAATTCACATATCTGGGTGAGATGATAATTTTTTATTATGGGGGCGTTGCCTAAATTCATGGGGTTCTCATAGTACCTAACGGTTCTTATTGAATTGATAACGATTGAATGAAGATAAAATCATTATAATTGCGTTACGAACGTATCATTTAAAACTGGCCAAGTCGTACTGTGCAAAATACTTGCGTGATTTTGAATTGTACATAATATAATTATATCGCGAAAATGCATTGCGTGATCTGTCGAAGTGCAATATCTTGATATATAATGCATGGCTGATATGAGAGCGAATAGTATCTACATACGTAAGATCCCGCATATATTATTCGTATATTTATGATAATGGATGGGATTAGTACTGAGAGACATGCAATTGCTCACTATTACTGTACTTGTTTGACCGGCAGTCGCACTGTAACAAGTTGTGATCATATTATATCAATTCTATATGGTACATGGGAATAGGTCGTTATACAGTTTTACAATAGATGAGCAATAATAATGTTCTATTTTTCTAATGAAAATATCCTATTAATTTTTTTGGAAAACTTAAAGGTTAAACTTAAAGGTTTACAGTTAATATTCGTAAATAATATACAGCTGAAGGCCCATTACAAGTTTTCCCGAGTGAAACTCATTTTTAGGGTTCCTTGCCAAATGCCAAAAATGGAACCCTTATAGATTCGTCATGTCTCTCTGTGTCCCCCCACCCCTGTAACTTCTAAAATACGAGAATGATAAAACTAAAAACAATATATGATGTACATTATCATTTAAACTTCTACCGAAAATTGATTTGAACGAGATCTAAGTAAGTAGTTTTTTTTAACGTCATAAATCGTAATCCGCAATTTACCTTTTATTCAATCAACTCAAATATTAAAATTAAAAATAAACATTATTATGTTACTGGCTGCTACGGAACCCTTCATGGGCGAGTCCAACTCGTACTTGGCCGGTTTTTTATGACATAACCCTACTGATTTATGTCAAGAAAAATTTAATCAAATAGTGTATACCTTTTTTTTTTTTTTTTTTTTTTTTTTTTTTATCGTGCGGAAATCCCTTCGGATACCCCCCCGCCGGCCAGCGGGGGCGGTTATGTCGGGCTTGCACCGACTAAAACCGCACGCCGTCTCGGGTCTTCAGACGCCGGGGTGTAAGGTTACCCATAGAGCATATCCCTCGCACCCCGGCTGACCCTGGGCCATCTCACCACTAACAGCATCGCTCATCCTGTCTCCTCTGAAAGCAGAGGAGTACGGAGAGCGATGTGTTCCCGCCACGTTGGGTATTGGCCGACGATCAATGCCAACCCTATGAAGGGGTGAAGGGGAAGCCATTGACCGCCGCCCAGGGTGTACCGGCCGCAGGGCACGCCGCAATAGCGGCGGTAAGGCCCATCATGGAGGATTGGCTGGAGAGGCGACACGGAAGCCTCTCCTACCGACTGACGCAGGTGATCTCAGGGAAGGGGTGCTTCGGGGACCACCTGCATCGGATCAGGAAGGAGCCAACGCCTGAGTGTCATCACTGCGACGCGAGCGAGGACTCAGGGCTGCACACGCTGGCGGACTGCCCGGCGTGGGAGGCGCCGAGGCGTGACCTCGTGGCAGCCATCGGGGTGGGAGTCCTCTCGCTCGGCAGCATGATTGCGGCAATGGTGCGGAGCGCGAGCGCGTGGGCCGCCGCCGCCTCCTTCTGCGAGCATGTAATGCTCGCGAAGGAGGTGGCGGAGCGCGCCCGGGAGAGACTTAGAACTCTCCCGGTCCGCCGAGCCCGCAACTTGCTCGCCGCGCGTCGCAGGCAACTCAGGCGCCGGAGGTCGCTTAACGACCTCCGTCCTCCATGAGCGCAGGCCTGGGGGTGGCGGGTGAGGCCACCTGTCACCCCAGCAGAAGCAGGCCGGGACGGTGGGGCGACTAGCGCCCCTCCCCCAAACCGGGGCAAGACGGGGACACCGTGGTTCCCAAACCCGAGGGGGCCATCTCGAAACCGGAGATGGCCCAAGGTCAGTCGGAGTGCGAGGGATATGCTCTATGGGCAACCTTACACCCCGGCGTCTGTAGACCCGAGACGGCGTGCGGTTTTAGTCGGTTCAAGCCCGACATAACCGCCCCCGCTGGCACGCGGGGGGGTATCCGAAGGGATTTCCGCACGATAAAAAAAAAAAAAAAAAAAGGGTGTACCGGCCGCTCCGATTCCGTTCCCCCCGGACTGCAGCGGGATCGGAATCGGAGCGACACTCGAGGAGGTTACCCAACACACACCCCAAATAGTGTATACCTCAGGAACATCAATTCCATGAGTGTAGGTGGGTGGGAACGGAGCCGATACGTTATTGCCCATGGTACTTTAACGTTTAAAAGGTTAGTTAATACCTTAGATATGGCATTGTCTTCTAATTATTCCTAATGATTAATGTGCTGCAATAGCTAAGTAATACTTAAGTGGGACAATGGGAGGATAAACAGTATTGGAAGGCAAAGGAACATGTATGTCTGGGCAATCCCCGAGTGGCCTTTTTTAATGAAACGTTAGACTGTTATTGTAACCTTGGATGCATCTATACCCGTATCGATACTATTATAAAATTGTAAATTAGTCGTGTCTGTACATTGGAGATACTTAAAAAAAAACACCTTGGGTTATGTTAAATGAACGATTCTTGACACGAAAATATTCAATAGACAATTCGATAGACAGTAAATTGTTGAGAAAATCTATTGATACTATTGATGTTCAATGTCGATGAAGATATAATTAAAGAGAAAGAAATTTCCGAATTGCATTATATGTAAGCGATGTAACAATAAGTAATACATTCCTTTGTATACTTCATGTTTTAGTTTGTTTTAAAATTGGAACATATCACGCTATTGTCTTTACCAAGCTGTAATAATAAAATATGTTAGTCTACGGTCTGCTACGCATTGAGAACTTACATATCAGTATTCAACACTTAAGTAGAAATTTATATTGCATAACATTATACATTTTATTATGATATACATAGCACGTGACAAATTGATAAGGTATGTAAATTAGCTTCTGCAGGGCTGCAGCCAAAGTATACTTACCGTATCGGGTTCGATCTGGCAGGCTGGAAGGCATTAAGTTCCGACGACTCAACCATTTAATCAATTATATGATTAGCCTATAGCAAACTGTAGGCCTCTTCGCTTTACGATCGATACGTCTATGTAGCAAAATGTCTAACTAACCGAAACGTCTAATTGATATTCATTCATTTATTCATAAATCAAATTGTAGCTTTACAAGCAAATGTTGCATACTTAAAAACATAACGGTTGTTCTACAATACTATATTGGGTGAGTTACTGCTCTCCTAGATAGGTTATAAGTAGCCTGTGTTAAGGAGAAACAGGACCATCCCCCTAATATGATAGGAGTTTTATATAAGGTTTTAACATTTTCAATTTACAGCAGCATTTGATAAACAGGTATTGGGAACAGAACTAAAAAAAAATACAAAATTAAAAATAAAACAAAGTGTGAGGGTGTGTATGTGGAGGTGTGTATGTAGGGTATTTGTGTGTAATGTGTATGTGTGTTTAGGTTAGGTTTAGTTAGTAAAGTCTAATTAGCTATACTATACGTCTAAATAGCAAAACGTCAACTAACCGTAGCGTCTAACTAGCTATACTATACGTCTAAAGCAAAACGCCTATGTAGCAAAACGTCTAATTATTGAAATGTCTATGTAGCAAACGTCCAGTTAATAGTTAGAAATATGTATTATAAAATGAAATATTTTTGGGGAGGGAATGTAAACAATTGGAATTTGAAATGGAATTTCATGCTTCTTACTTCCAAGGAATGTAAAGATATTCCCATATAAGTTTTCGACCCCTAATCCATCCACCCTCTTAGGGATAAAATTTGGATTAAATGCCTTTACACTATTTTTGGGGTCCGTTGCCATTTATAGATTCGTCATGTCTGTCTGTCTGTCCGTCCGTATGTCACAGACTCTTTTTTCCGAAACAATAAGAATTATGGATATTGATATTTTCAGACCAAGTTAGAAAAAAAAACGATAAGTTTTGAGGATTCCTCATATTTACAACTGAAACTCAAAAATTATGCGAATAAGGGGTTTCTAATATCACTTTCTTCTAAACATATACACCAATAGTTGGCGCGAGAGACACTTCTAAAGTGGTGAAATGAGTCCCCCCCCCCGTAACTTCTAAAATACGAGAATAATAAAACTAAAAAAACTATATGATGTACCGCGTAAACTTCCACCAAAAATTGGTTTCAACGAGATCTAGTAAGTAGTTTTTTTTTAATACATTATAAATCGTAAACTGCAATTTACCTTTCATTCAATCAACTCAAATATAAAATTTTACTTGCTGCTACGGAACCCTTCATGGGCGAGTCCGACTCGCACTTGGCCGGTTTTTTGCTTCCTACTTTGAAAATTACAGACTTCCATAGAAACGTGAAACCCTTGTTTTTCCACCTTAGGAGTAAAATTTTCAAAAATCATTCCTTAGTGGATGTTTCCAACATGATTTTTTTTAAGGTACTTGCTCGAAGGATGATGATTCATGTATAAAGAAAATAATGTCGCACAAAACAAATCTATATGTATAAATGTTATTATACCCAGGTACCTAGATATTGTGAGAATGAGACGATTGGCTAATTGGGCGTTTTACTAAGACGTTTCAATAGACGTTTTACTACAAATTCGATTTTTTGCTACTTAGGCGTATTGATTAATAGACGTTTCGGATAGTTGGAGTTTTCCGTATCATGTCTATCCCAGGCACCCTTTACACGCTGGAGCAGGGCCATAGGCCGGAGCCCCGAGAAATCCGGGGTACGCGGTCCCAGATCCAGGAGGAACTTATGGAGACATGGAAGGTGTGACTTGAGCATTCAAGGTGGGAAGAAGTCACCATCACGGTGGAGAGGCCGCTCATGGAGGAATGGTTGGAGATGCCGCTCATGGAGGAATAGTCGGAGAGGCACCATGTTGAACTCTCCTACCAGATGTCCCAAATAATTACCGGACACGGGTGCTTCGGTAGGTATCTGTGGCGCATCCACCGGGAGACAACGCCGCAGTGCCAGCACTGCGAAGATCCTGGCGAAGACATGGCGCTCCACACCTTGGTGAAGTGCCCAGTGTGGGCGAGTCGCCGGGATCTCGTTGCGGTCCTGGACATACGCCCAGGACCGCAGCGAGATCCCACCGTGGCCAAAAATTAAAGGTTTTAAAAATACCTGGAAATTTTAGAATAATTTTCAGCTGGCTGTAATTTGAAGAAAAACCTTTCAATATTCTAAGACACAATACTACACAAACCCAAGTAGAACTAGGCATACTGTAGTTTTTTTTCGTAAATACATACCTACATAGTATGCTTAGAGGTACCCAGACTAGAATGCAAATATATGCATATTCATGCATATAATGCACCGAGAATCAGCTTAGCAATCGAACTCTCTAGAAAAATAGTTTTTCTTTTACCTAGAAAGTAATAAATTTAATCGGAAAATCTTAGATTACTTATTTTGGATTAGTCTACGTTCTCTATTGAATAATTATTGGAGACCACGAATCGGAACGAAAGATAAGTTTAGACTCAGAAGACCTAATTCTCAAATGGCAAATTCTCTACCCCAGGCCGGACGTCCCGTAGCCAGATCCCATCGGTGCGAACGATGGTATGGGCGTGTCAGAATCGGACCGACTGAAACCACACGGTGTCCTCCCCAAGTGTCCATTACCGAGCACCCTCGAAAGGGTAACACCAGGGTTACCGGCGGACTTTGGCCGCCGTCCATCGTGGCCTCGCCTATGGGGTCAGGTTCTATCCCGCGACGGTCAGTTGGCAGGCGTATGTAGGACACACACGACACGTCTCCGTCTTGGCCTGCTTCTGTAAGGACGGCGAGTCGGCCCACTACCGTCCTCAGACCCCGATCATGGAGAGACAAGTTTGCAGCGTCTTCGCCGGCAGGGTTCTCTCCCGCTCCCTCTCCGCCACCTCTTTCGCGCGCATTACCTGCTCGCAGAAAGAGGCGGTGGCGTGCCACTTGCTCCCGTCGGAGACCACGGCTCCCACCATGGCCTCGAGCGAGAGAACGTGTAGACGTTCTCTCGCTCGAGGCCATGGTGTGACCGTCGCGGGATAGAACCTGACCCCATAGGCGAGGCCGCGATGGATGGCGGCCAAAGTCCGCCGGTAACCCTGGTGTTATCCTTTCGAGGGTGCTCGGTAATGGACACTTGGGGAGGACACCGTGTGGTTTCAGTCGGTCTAATTCTGACACGCCCATCTCATCGTTCGCACCGATGGGGTGAAGCCCGGGGGGTTTCCACATGTAATAAAAACGCACCCTTTACAGGTCATTAGTCCATCTGGCTAGGGGAAGTCCGGCCTGGGGTAGAGAATTTGCCATTTGAGATGTTCGGGTTCGTGGTCTCCAATAATTATGCAATAGGGAACCTAGACTAATCCAAAATAAGTAATCTAAATTTTCCGATTAAATTTATTACTTTCTACCGACCGAGGCGAGGACGGCCCTGTTGAGGTCTGTTCGGAAGCTTTCCACGTGTCCCTCTGATTAGCAGATGGCACAGTGGAGAGCAAGTAAGGGGGCCATCTCGAAACCGGAGATGGCCCAGGGTCAGATATGCTCTATGGGTAACCTTACACCCCGGCGTATTAAGACCCGAGACGGCGTGCGGTTTTAGTTGGTGCAAGCCCGACATAACCGCCCCCGCTGGAGACCCCCCGCTCTCCAGCGGGGGCGGTATCCGAAGGGATTTCCGCACGAAAAAAAAAAAAAAAAAGGTAAAAGAAAACCTATTTTTCTAGAGAGTTCGATTGCTAAACTGATTCTCAGTGAGAGCAAATAATTGTATGCATGAATATGCATATATTTGCATTCTAGTCTGGGTACTTCTAAGCATACTATGTAGGTATGTATTTACGAAAAAAAAACTACACTATGCCTAGTTCTAGATGGGTTTGTGTAGTATTGTGTCTTAGAATATTGAAAGGTTTTTCTTCAAATTACAGCCAGCTGATAATTATTCTAAAATTTCGAGGTATTTTTATAATCTTTAATTCTTGGGACTAGTGTGAGCAGGTATTTATTCAATCGTACAATTTGACTTCAGCCATGATGAGATACTGAAATTCGATATCGAGATCATACCTACTGAATTACGGTTCAGGGCCAGAATGTCAAAAAGGATTCAGTTTATACCTTTAAGGTAATATCAGTTAATGAAACGGACCTCGGGTTGTACAGAGTCCACCGCATGTACATACCGTGTCCATGTAGATCTTTGTTAGTATTGTATAGAATCTACCATGGAACTTACATATTATGTTTCTCAATTACATTAGTTTATACATGACACAATATACAAGAAGAATTAATTGATATACAATTTAATTATACTAATACTTTTAAATCAATTTCTGTATTTATATCTAGATTTACACTAAAATACCTATTTACAGAAAAATAAAAACAGACGTTGCCTAATTTCTCCCCATCGATGTCAGTATTGCTCCGAAAAGGCTGGCAGCATCCTAAATACTAAAAATATGATTATGTAGAAAAATTTACGTTGTCCGCATCTTGTGAGAATCTAAAGCATTCATTACCACGGTAACTTTATTACAAGATTTGCTCGTAAGTTAATATTAACGCAGTTCTTATGTTCATAATATTTTCTATTTTTAACACAACCATTCCTGGCCTCTACACGCAACAAGTTTCAAAGGCGCCTCAGGAATAAATCGATCCAGTTTCCTAGCTAGTTTTTTATTATGTCAGCGTTCTATTTTAGTATGACTAGATATCATCTACAAATGTTACACAAAACTGCATAGAAAATAGTAAGTACACACAGTTACATTAAGTTAGGATTTAGTATATATCCAAACTTAATCACTAAGCATACTAAAGGAATGCTTATATCCCTGTTTCAAACCATTCAAACTACCTGTCAACTATCTGTGAACTATTTGAAATTTACCCTTGATAAAATAAAAAAGTCGTATGAAAATAATCGACGAAAATAATAAAAAAAGATATTTAAGTGCACCATGATATTAAATACATCTGTGCCTTACATGTACCAGTAATCTTTACATCGATTTAATGATGATGATTTTCTAAGTGGGGTCAACAAGATATTTTCAAAGGATCCGTTAAGAATTACCTAACAGAAAAAACTCAATAACACTTTACCCGACTCTGGAATCAAATTATTATCAACATCGCACTTGCTACCCTTTCCTCGGGCTAGCCGATGTTAGGGACAAAAACTAAGGATGCTACCGCTACCCACTGCACTCCTGAGACCGTCAACCGGGCAAGTTCAAAGAGGTATACATATATATATGTGTGAGCCTAATATGTATGGGAACTGCAAAAATGCAAATTGTGAGCACATGCATTTTTATTTGTAAGTTTTTATTTTGTGTGATTTCATAGGTTATTCTTCATTATATTTATTATGTTCCATATCAGTTAAAAGTTTTACAATATCTTTAAACTTGACAAAATAATCGCCTGGGCACACTTAGAGTTTTTACGAATCTCGGAAACGGCTCATAACGATTTTCGTGAAATTTAGTGGGTTTACAGGGGGTTACGGCGGCGGTGAATCGATCTAGCCAGGTTTCATTTAGAAAACGTCGAAAAAAAACCGCGCAGAGCTCGGTCAACCAGATATTGAATTATATTAAATCAAGTAACTGTTATTCAGCAATTAAATGTATGTAACATAGGTATAAGATAACTCGTTTTCTCAATTTCCATAACGATATAACAGATAAAAATAAAATATTATTAGACCTTATGAATATATCTTGAATAAATACATAGTAAAATATTATAGACGTATGTTATCTCTATGGAGTCTGTCGCAGTTTATGGATTACGGTGGATTTCTCACTTTTAAACATTATTTAAATAAAAAAAGAATCTAATTTGACTATTAAAATTTAGGGTGACCAGGGTACGTCACCCAAACAAGCGGTATCCATAGAACTTCATTTGCATATATTACTGGTTAATCCAGTATTAACCATAGGATGCTCAAGTAGCTATGAGTAGCCGTGAAGGTCGTTTAAGGCATATGGAGCACAGTGATATGATTTAGATTCATGAATGAAATGATGAAATCAAAAAGACATTATTATTATAATTTATATCAACGGTTGACAAAACATATTTTTATATCTATATATACAATAAAATCGTAATGAGGTGAAAACTGTACATTGAATATTTTTTCAAATTTTTATTGATGTGTGTTCTAGGATCAATACCGATGTCGAAAATGAAATTACTATAATTTTTCTCTGTTTGTCTGCTTTTTATTATCGATGTCCGAGCATCACTTCAAAACTGCTGAACAGCTTTGGTTGAAATTTTGCATGAACTTTCTTCTAAGGCATGGTCATATACTGCGCTATATATCATAACGCTATTATAGGTATGACAGGAGCGGCAGAGCAAAATCAGTCTAAACTGTTACCTATTGATGACAACTTTATTATTACAAGGTAGAACTTTACGAAATTTTGTAGTTCAGAAGAACTCACACATGGTTAAAATCCGGACTATAACTCATCACACTTTACCTTGAAGGTAATGAGCAGTAAAATGTATAATCTCGAAACGAGTTACCCAAATATAAAAGATAGTTGATTAGAGACGCCCAAAAATTTCATGATGAATATCATCACGCTATCATATTAAAGGATTGGGCAGAATTGATTTCGATGTTACATATTTCTCTAACAATTTCGAACGAATTGTCAATGTAAAACGAGTGCACTACATCACCACATCCGGCCCTTAAATAAAATAACTCAGTACTTACGTGATAGTCTAAACTGCAGAAATAAACATACCTTGATCTAATCCGAACTTAACGCGTACGAAGTCGCGGGTAACAGATATAATCAAAAAACGATAACCGACCTCCGCGCGGGCGGATCCGCAGGCATCAGCTAGTATAGTATAAAACCGTTATAGAACTCAATTGAGGTATTATGTCCATATATATTATGTCCTGACTGTCTGACTCAAAGAGAATATAAGCACTACGTTTAGTCTGACTGACGTAAAGACAACGCACAGCCTACAGTCGAAATAATTCTTAGAAGGGCATTTTGACACATGGGTTTGACAGAAGATAGACACAGAAGGTAAAACTTCCACGATTCGAATGAAATAAAACAATTCTAAAACTAGAAGTTATTAGTTAAACAATGTTTAAATGAGTAATAATGAGTAACATTAAGTTGAAGGAATGTAATGCGACATATTTCAGTTAAAATTTCTACAATTAATTTAAAATATGACGGGATTCTTTATTTCTGCGAGACGTCCTAAAAAGGTTACGTTCTACTATTTTCATTATGGAATTTTAGTGTTGTTACATTTTATTCGATACAGTTGAAAAGATTATTTGGTTCATATGACAAATCGTAAGTTAGCAAAGGAGTTGCTAAACCATTAGTGTTCTAATGGCTTAGAGTTTATTCCAAATCCATTCGTATACGATACACACACGATTTCATACGTTAATGTTATGAAAATAAGGTTTGAAACGGCGCCTTAAGGAACCGGCGGGGTTTGGCAGGGTGTTTCCTCGTGGCCAAACTAGATTGCCAAACTGATTTGGCCACGAGGAATAATATTTCCTTGTAGCCAAACTGGTGCGTCACACGAGGATAAAATAAAATTAGCACATCCTTTATCTAAGAGTAGGGAAGTATATACCAACCTACTTATTATAGTTTATATAAGTAGGCTCTTGACTCAATCTAAAGAATTTTTCGGAGATGGAACGTTTTATAGCTGTCCAAGTCCATTTGAACAATTATATACCATCCATGGAGACCTTTCAGAGTCTACGTCCTCGACAAATGTTAAGCCCATGCTTTATGCTCTCATGACTGATAAATCAGAAGAGTCCTATAAAGCGTTATTATTTATGGCTTTCTAGACATAACTTATACCTACTCAAGTAGGTATTAAGTTATCGTTTCTAAAAAGTCACATTCACTTTTTTATTTGTTCACGACTGTACATACTTAGTCCACGGTAGTAGGTACAAACTTACTGTATACAGGTTGACTCAAAAGTTTAATGACAAGTAGTTTGGCTACAAGGAAATATTATTCCTCGTGGCCAAATCAGTTTGGCAATCTAGTTTGGCCTAAATTTTTATTGATGTGTGTTCTAGGATCAATACCGATGTCGAAAATGAAATTACTATAATTTTTCTCTGTTTGTCTGCTTTTTATTATCGATGTCCGAGCATCACTTCAAAACTGCTGAACAGCTTTGGTTGAAATTTTGCATGAACTTTCTTCTAAGGCATGGTCATATACTGCGCTATATATCATAACGCTATTATAGGTATGACAGGAGCGGCAGAGCAAAATCAGTCTAAACTGTTACCTATTGATGACAACTTTATTATTACAAGGTAGAACTTTACGAAATTTTGTAGTTCAGAAGAACTCACACATGGTTAAAATCCGGACTATAACTCATCACACTTTACCTTGAAGGTAATGAGCAGTAAAATGTATAATCTCGAAACGAGTTACCCAAATATAAAAGATAGTTGATTAGAGACGCCCAAAAATTTCATGATGAATATCATCACGCTATCATATTAAAGGATTGGGCAGAATTGATTTCGATGTTACATATTTCTCTAACAATTTCGAACGAATTGTCAATGTAAAACGAGTGCACTACATCACCACATCCGGCCCTTAAATAAAATAACTCAGTACTTACGTGATAGTCTAAACTGCAGAAATAAACATACCTTGATCTAATCCGAACTTAACGCGTACGAAGTCGCGGGTAACAGATATAATCAAAAAACGATAACCGACCTCCGCGCGGGCGGATCCGCAGGCATCAGCTAGTATAGTATAAAACCGTTATAGAACTCAATTGAGGTATTATGTCCATATATATTATGTCCTGACTGTCTGACTCAAAGAGAATATAAGCACTACGTTTAGTCTGACTGACGTAAAGACAACGCACAGCCTACAGTCGAAATAATTCTTAGAAGGGCATTTTGACACATGGGTTTGACAGAAGATAGACACAGAAGGTAAAACTTCCACGATTCGAATGAAATAAAACAATTCTAAAACTAGAAGTTATTAGTTAAACAATGTTTAAATGAGTAATAATGAGTAACATTAAGTTGAAGGAATGTAATGCGACATATTTCAGTTAAAATTTCTACAATTAATTTAAAATATGACGGGATTCTTTATTTCTGCGAGACGTCCTAAAAAGGTTACGTTCTACTATTTTCATTATGGAATTTTAGTGTTGTTACATTTTATTCGATACAGTTGAAAAGATTATTTGGTTCATATGACAAATCGTAAGTTAGCAAAGGAGTTGCTAAACCATTAGTGTTCTAATGGCTTAGAGTTTATTCCAAATCCATTCGTATACGATACACACACGATTTCATACGTTAATGTTATGAAAATAAGGTTTGAAACGGCGCCTTAAGGAACCGGCGGGGTTTGGCAGGGTGTTTCCTCGTGGCCAAACTAGATTGCCAAACTGATTTGGCCACGAGGAATAATATTTCCTTGTAGCCAAACTGGTGCGTCACACGAGGATAAAATAAAATTAGCACATCCTTTATCTAAGAGTAGGGAAGTATATACCAACCTACTTATTATAGTTTATATAAGTAGGCTCTTGACTCAATCTAAAGAATTTTTCGGAGATGGAACGTTTTATAGCTGTCCAAGTCCATTTGAACAATTATATACCATCCATGGAGACCTTTCAGAGTCTACGTCCTCGACAAATGTTAAGCCCATGCTTTATGCTCTCATGACTGATAAATCAGAAGAGTCCTATAAAGCGTTATTATTTATGGCTTTCTAGACATAACTTATACCTACTCAAGTAGGTATTAAGTTATCGTTTCTAAAAAGTCACTTCACTTTTTTATTTGTTCACGACTGTACATACTTAGTCCACGGTAGTAGGTACAAACTTACTGTATACAGGTTGACTCAAAAGTTTAATGACAAGTAGTTTGGCTACAAGGAAATATTATTCCTCGTGGCCAAATCAGTTTGGCAATCTAGTTTGGCCACGAGGAAACACCCGTTTGGCGGAGGCAAATCTGGTGCAATCGATTATTCTCACAATCGCTTTGTAGACACCCAACACTAAACGACAGCTGTCAAAATGCACTGCTTAGATTATTTCAACTGTAAACCGCTGCTGGTCCTAGAGACTTAGTATTTGGAGGGTGTGTTTGTTTTGATGCGTGTAGGTGTAATAAAAAAGGATCTTTTGGAATTCATCGCCTAAAGCGGTAAAAAGGGGTGAATAGGTAAATAAACTAAAATACCTCAAGAACAGCTGAACAGATTTTTATATTCTTTGATTTTTTGGATTTGTCTCCGTCTTGAATAACATTAGCATAATATAAAAATTGATAAATGCACGAAATAAAATAGAATATTAAGAAAATGTAATTTTTTTACGCCATCTATATTGTTGTCATGACAACACAGGAACTAAAAGTCAGTTTGGCTTTCATTTAATTTCCATCGAGTAGGTACGTCGCTTATTTCTTTTTCTCAAGGGCAAAGAGGATATAATTATACATCCTTTATCCACAGTGATCTTCAATTCTGGTATTAATGGTTTTCAGTATTTGTCATTTCAACAATTTTATAGTAGACCCGAGACGGCGTGCGGTTTTAGTCGGTTCAAGCCCGACATAACCGCCCCCGCTGGCACGCGGGGGGGTATCCGAAGGGATTTCCGCACGATAAAAAAAAAAAAAAAAAAAAAGGTATAAGTACCTTTTACCGGTTATGTCGGGCTTGAACCGACTAAAACCGCACGCCGTCTCGGGTCTACAGACGCCGGGGTGTAAGGTTGCCCATAGAGCATATCTCTCGCACCCCGACTGACCCTGGACCATCTCCGGTTTCGAGATGGCCCCCTCGGGTTTGCGAACCACGGTGTTCCCGTCTTGCCCCGGTTTGGGGGAGGGGCGCTAGTCGCCCCACCGTCCCGGCCTGCTTCTGCTGGGGTGACAGGCGGCCTTACCTGTCACCCCCAGGCCTGCGCTCATGGAGGACGGAGGTCGTTAAGCGACCTCCGGCGCCTGAGTCGCCTGCGACGCGCGGCGAGCAAGTTGCGGGCTCGGCGGGCCGGGAGAGTTCTAAATCTCTCCCGGGCGCGCTCCGCCATCTCCTTCGCGAGCATGTAATGCTCGCGAAGGAGATGGCCCACGCTCTCGCGCTCCGCACCATTGCCGCAATCATGCTGCCGAGCGAGAGGACTCCCACCCCGATGGCTGCCACGAGGTCACGCCTCGGCGCCTCCCACGCCGGGCAGTCCGCCAGCGTGTGCTATAGTACTTATACCTAATTCACAAAAATTATACTATAAAAGGGTGCGCACGGCGCTGAAAGGAGAAACTCAATCTCCATGCCACGGGCCTGTTAATCCGAGCCAGGAAATTTGGCAATAATTAGAACAGTTTACAAGGTTTCTAAAGTCCAATTATCGCGACCATCAGCAATGACCAAATCAGTTAAATCATGCATTGATTGTGTTTTTCAGGATATGTAAGTAATAACATTTACATAGTATGTAAATAATGTACTTTGGTATGATATGGTATGATGGTATGTATGATAGGCATAATGGTATGCAATAATTATGATACTAGGTATCTTATGCAAACGGTGAACGCGCATGCTTTCTCCCGGAAGCCATACGTTTTTCCCATGAAATCATCTAGGCACGAGTTATGTTAGATCCTCCATCAATACAGACTATTAAAAAAAGGTACTGTTCAACATGTTAAGATAGGCTGTATTGATGGACGATCTAACATAAAGAAATTACAAACAATTGCGGTATATTGTTTTATTACACATCATCAATATCATAAAAAAATAGTATGCTGTTAAAAATTGTGCACATGGTGCTATAATAATGTACCAGGTGAAACTTATGGTGTAGATTACGCCCGAATTTCGAATGTATAGAACGTGTCCAGGTAACTCAGTTGGTCAAAGTAGGTATTCCCCCTGTAAGGAACTGGTCGCAGGTTCAAGTCCCATCCTGGATGTTGACTTTTTCCGAGTAAATCTATGTAGATACAAAATTAGGGTCTTAAGCAGGAGTCGATAGGTTAACAATGTATAGTGTCCAATAGCCAAGCAATGAGTTTCTAGGCACGAGTCCGGCATTCAAGTAGTTTCAGAGTTTCCGAGAAAAGAATTCATAGTCGGGGCGTATTTGACGGAGAGCCGTCATCTACCCAACAGTGACCGGTCTCGGTCGGCGTGAGATGTCGTGCGGTGTTCCACAGGGATCGGTCCTGGGGCCGCTCCTGTGGAACATCGGATACGACTGGGTGCTTCGCCGTGAGCTCGGTGATGGTGCCGCCGTCACGTGCTACGCGGACGACACGCTCGTGACGGCGTGCGGGGCGACGTACCGCGAAGCGAACTTGAAGGCCACGACCGCGGTTACCCAAGTCGTGGAGCGGATCCGGCGGCTGGGTCTCGAGGTGGCTCTGCATAAAACCGAGGCCCTGTTCTTTCATGGGCCTCGGAGCAAGCCACCCGAGGGATCCAGTCTCATCGTGGGAGGGAATCGCAGCGGCATCAAGCCCCAAATGAAATATTTGGGGCTCGTGCTCGACGGCCGATGGGACTTCGGAGAGCACATCCGAAGTCTGGCCCCCAAATTGAAGGGTACAGCGCTCACTCTGGCGCGGCTGCTGCTCAACATGAGGGGGCCCGATGACTCTTGCAGGATACTCTACGCGGGGATCGTGCGGTCCATGGCCCTGTATGGGTGCCCAATATGCCCTGAAGGCCAGAAGTGTGCGGATGTTGCGTGCTCCGCAGCGGGTGATGGCCATCAGGGTCATCCACGGGTACAGCATGATCTCCTTCAAAGCGGCGAGTCTCCTTGACGGAACTCCGCCATGGGACCTGGAGGCGAGAGCCTTTTCGTCACTGCTATAGTTGCGAGGCGCGGGAGCAGGGACGGAACCCCGAGCCTCGAGAAATTGAGGCCGTGCAGTCCCAGCTCCTTCCACTCCACCACGATGGCCTAGCGCCATCGTGGTGGAGTGGAAGGAACGACTTGGACGACCAAGCGCAGGGCACGCAGCAATAGCGGCGGTAAGGCCCATCATGGAGGATTGGCTAGAGAGGCGACACGGAAGCCTCTCGTACCGACTGACGCAGGTGATCTCCGGTAAGGGGAGCTTCGGGGACCACCTGCATCGGATCAGGATGGAGCCAACGCCTGAGTGCCATCACTGCGACGCGAGCGAGGACTCAGGGCTGCACACGCTGGCGGACTGCCCGGCGTGGGAGGCGCCGAGGCGTGACCTCGTGGCAGCCATCGGGGTGGGAGTCCCCTTGCTCGGCAGCATGATTGCGGCAATTGTGCGGAGAGATTTAGAACTCCCCCGGCCCACCGAGCCCGCAACATGCTCGCCGCGCGTCGCAGGCGACTCAGGCGCCGGAGGTCGCTTAACGACCTCCGTTTTCGATGAGCGCAGGCCTGGGGGTGGCAGGTGAGACCACCTGTCACCCCAGCAGAAGCAAGCCAGGACGGTGGGGCGACTAGCACCCCTCCCCAAAACCGGGGCAAGACGGGGACACCGTGGTTCCCAAACCCGAGGGGGCCATCTCGAAACCGGAGATGGCCCAGGGTCAGTCGGGGTGCGAGGGATATGCTCTATGGGTAACCTTACACCCCGGCGTCTGTAGACTCGAGAGGGCGTGCGGTTTTAGTCGGTTCAAGCCCGACATAACCGCCCCCGCTGGCCGGCGGGGGGGTATCCGAAGGGATTTCCGCACGAAAAAAAAAGGGTCAGTCGGAGTGCGAGGCAAATGCTCTATAGGCAACCTTACACCCTGGCGTTTTAAGATCAGAGACGGCCTGCGGTTTTAGTCGGTTCAAGCCCGAACATAACGCTGGCCAGCGGGGGGGGGGGGGTGTCCGAAGGGATTTCCGCACGAAAAATAAAAGGTACTACATGAAATAATCTAAGAAGTTCATTTTAACAGGTGTCGTTTAGTGTTGGGTTTCTAAAAATCGTTAATTATCGCAATCATAATCGGCATTTTCCGATAGTGTGGACCCACAATAATAATGAATATTATACATAACATAATATCATTATAATCAATTTCAGTAAAAGTAAAAAAAGTTGATGGTTATTATTAAGTGTATCAATAATAAAGTTAATATTAATGATTTAATTATCATCGAGTCTATAAATAAATGATAATAATACATTTTCTACAATATGTTGTCTACTTAGAGGGACATAAGAACAATTATAGAGCACAGACTTAAATAAAAGTATTGAAGTTGTTAATTACATGATGTAATTAAATATGAGTTAGCGTTGCAAACATTTGTATGCATGTAATATAGAAAACCTACAAACTAAACTCTCCGTACTCCTCTGCTTTCAGAGGAGACAGGATGAGCGATGCTGTTAGTGGTGAGATGGCTCAGGGTCAGCCGGGGTGCGAGGGATATGCTCTATGTGTAACCTTACACCCCGGCGTCTGAAGACCCGAGACGGCGTGCGGTTTTAGTCGGTGCAAGCCCGACATAACCGCCCCCGCTGGCCGGCGGGGGGGGGGTATCCGAAGGGATTTCCGCAGGATAAAAAAAAAAAAAAAAGGTATGTATAACCGCATTCTAGAACCCACAACACAAGCTTGTTAAGCTATGCTTAATATGAACGTAAATAGCGTTGTGTCGTAGAATATTTATTATTATTTTATATAGAATATTTATTTTTATACTGTGTGATAAGATAGTAAAGCACACTCGGTTTCGGCATTCTTCATCGTTATCCGTCGCGACGAAGCCCTGGCATGAAACCCTCGGGTCAGTTGTAGGCGAAGAAGAAGTAGGCTAGTGGACCGCGGGTTAAGTGAAAGCTATGGATGCAACCAGCATTGGCACTCGGATGAAGAAGAAAGAGTATTATAGGATTGTTATATTGCTACCATTTATTCATTAAATCATTAAAAAAAAACCAGAATATTAGTAGAATTTCCAACGTTAATAATGCGAAACGTAATTTTCAATTTCTTCAGCTTCCGAAATTGATTAATCTTTGTTATCGTAGACCTGTGTACATACAACGCTTGATTAGTTTTTATTTGACAAAACGAGTTTTCTGATGAAGTATGATTTTTAGCTTTGCATTTATCATCATTAGTCTAATAATATCACGCTTATCGGCATCAATATTTAACCATCAAGATTTCATAAAGGCTACTTACCTGAAGTTTAACTGAGTGTTTGCACATCTATATAGAATCAAAGAGAAAAAGATGTAGATTTAAAGGAATGAAGAATAACTATGAAATATTTTGATTGAAGATGGCCCTGTACAAGTAGCAATGAAGGAGTAGGCGGAGCCAGATTCCTAGGTGAAATCTCATATACAATCGAGAACAACGCTAAAAAAAAAGATGAATAAAAAGAAGAATACAAATATATAATGAAACCGATACGTCTTGAAAGAGGACGAAATAATTGAGAATCGAATAGATAGGTATGTTGTGGTGGTTAGGGCACATAGAAAGTATGCGTACTGAGCGAGTGCCAAATTAACTATCAAATGAGAAAGGCGTGTGCATATAATATGTATGTATATGGACTGTTTAGTCACTGACCTTATACCCCAGATAATGCTATCGTACAAACTGCATCTAAAGAGGGTAGTACTGCTGTTAATGCAAAAGATATCTTTCTGATTAAAAAAACTGCAGCAGTCGCTATGCGTCGGATATAAACTATCACGCTAGTATAATATTAAAGCATCGATGTTAAAGTGTCTTTCATTTGTGTTAAGAAGCAAAGGTGTAACAAAGTATCTTTCTCTTCATTAGAAATACCTTAATAACGACATAAATATCTAGTAATTTTGGAATCAATACGATACAATGCTAGAAATGTTTGTACGATGGGTCTCTCCTAGTTATTGATCCTAAATCTAGTATTTTTAATCAGGTTCCAGGCCAGATTCCAAATTATTATTTTTTCTTATAATTTTCTTTATTAATTACTAGAATTAGTGAGTTTAATATTTCTTGACCGCTTCAAACTTTACCTATAGCCAAATTGGAAATGATAATGTATATAATAAGAAAACATACAACACGTAAAGCCATAAGTATCGTTTGGTTGTTTTCCTGATAACCAAACGTTGTACATTCGATGGCATTCTCAATCAAGACAACAACGTGATGTATGTTCATACTGTTAACAGGCTAACACACATAAAGAGAAGAAGAGCTAACGAATCGACCGACTGATGTAGTTCACCGCTTTATGTACAGAAAATAATAGTTTAGTCGCTCATGTATAGGTACAGTTGTATATTTACTGGGTACTTAGAGGGATAGATCGACAACGTACGAGTGACGTTTATGGTATTGCAGGTGTTTCTAGGTACCAGTAACCACTTTTCTACAAGTAGGCTATGAGCTTGATAATGACTTAGTAGTATACAAAAATTGAATATTACAATAAGCCTTTTATTTCAAATAGATCCCATAGAAATAATTTCCACTGCGTAGTAAAGCACCTTCATGGAACCAGTTATATTAAGGTGTAACAGGTAGTTAAGAATTTATGTAACTATGACTTGAAATAATAGCTTAAATCAATTTCTTGCCCATGAAATAACGTAGATCCATTGTTCGCTTGCTGTGTAAAATAAATAACAACATATGAACACACCAACATATTATAAAGATGTTAACGAATAAGTTATTCATTAATCTGATTTAACAGAACTTATAAATCCAAAATTAATAAATTCTTTTGAATCTACAGTTGGCAAATCTGATTGGGCAATCAAATTGTATCATGTGAAAGCCATAAGCCCATAAGTAAACGCCACAATGTTGCATTTCTGATACTCAATCAGATAAAATTATGGAATAATGAAGACATGAAAGAATGATGTTTGTGAAATTGTATCGATTCATTCGTATCGACCGACATGCTAGTTATGTCAACAGTTGGATTTGTTAGACGGACTGTTGCCCCAGTGTTATCAAATACACGACGATGTTGACGCTAAGGAAAGGATGCAGACGATAAAAAAATTCGCTCTGCGAACGTTCATGTGCCGCTGCAGCCGCTTGAACGTGATTTTATAGGATTTTTATCTCGACACGAAACAACTTGATGATTATTTTATTGTAATATGGAAGGAACAGTTAACTGTTTGCATACCGATGCAAATACTTGCACGGCTGTTTTACTATTCAGCTACTAGATTGTTATCGGTATTCGATATATTGTGATTATTTTTAATATTCATTTATTTATTAAAACTCACTGAAACTCCATGCATATTATACATAATGTGCATGAAATGACAGTTTTACACTCAGGCGGACTTAATTCCATGGGCATTCTCTACCAGTCAACATTAGGTGATGCTGAGAAAAACAAAGTAGGTGTATTATGAAAGGTAAAATTATTAACATTATACATACATACCAAAAAAACTGTAAAGTAGGTGAACATACCTACATCATACTAATATACGCATGCATAAATATATACATATAGCCATACATACCTTATAGGAAATTACTGTGATAGTGTACATTATTTTATGGGTAAAATTCATTCTAATATGGATTATATTTTTTCTTAGTTTTAGTATTGTTGATAGATCCAGAAATATCTTTACATAGTAATATAAAATTGTTTCATTGCCAGGGATGTCCAAGACCATACAAAGTGGAGGAGTAGGAGCTGGAAGGCGAACCCTGAGCTCCATGGTGAAGGCCTCGGATGCAATCGGGAAACAAGACTTTTATAATGATGATGATGACGATGCGTAATATAAAATGAGTTTATGTATAAATCTATTAAATAGTGTAATAATATAATAGGCGGGTTGTACTGATCGTAAGAAGCTATGGCACAGAGAGGTCTCACTTAAGGTGCATTGTCGCAGGGGTGTGTGTTGGGTAACCTCCTCGAGTGTCGCTCCGATTCCGATCCCGCTGCAGTCCGGGGGGAACGGAATCGGAGCGGCCGGTACACCCTGGGCGGCGGTCAATGGCTTCCCCTTCACCCCTTCATAGGGTTGGCATTGATCGTCGGCCAATACCCAACGTGGCGGGAACACATCGCTCTCCGTACTCCTCTGCTTTCAGAGGAGACAGGATGAGCTGTTAGTGGTGAGATGGCCCAGGGTCCGCCGGGGTGCGAGGGATATGCTCTATGGGTAACCTTACACCCCGGCGTCTGAAGACCCGAGACGGCGTGCGGTTTTAGTCGGTGCAAGCCCGACATAACCGCCCCCGCTGGCCGGCGGGGGGGTTTCGGCACGATAAAAAAAAAAAAAAAAAGGTGCATTGTCGCAGATGTAGAGACGTGAATAAAAAATCGACCAATTATTTATGTGCTTATCTCCGCCTCAATGGAAACGTTGACTTACGCGTGTACCTGATCACCAGTTCCAAAGAGCGCCGATGCATGATGAAGCGCCAGCTGCATGCGATAGCAAATAGTGTTGTAACCGTAGTATTGTTTAGGGTGTGTACTTTCTCTGACGGACTAGAAAGGCCACTGGAAAGGGCTAAGTATTTCTTGCTCATTGCTTGCTTTCTAAATGCAAGTTACCATATTTAGCAGGTAACGTACTTTAAAGAATACAACATTATCAATTTTAAAACTACTGACTCTATAGAGGTAGCTCGTAAAAAAAACTGTATACCTAACTGGTGGTAGAAATTTGATGACACAAATTTGTCACGAAAATCGGCCGGGTGGGTAACACCGTGCACGATTGCGAAAAACCATAGTAATCCAATTTCGGTTTGATTGTGTTCAGGGGTCAGCAAGTGCATAGCCGGGCAGGGGGATTGTGGTCGCAGCACTAGTGGGACCGGTGGGTGTCACGCAGTGCTGCAACGACAATCCCCTTCTGATGAGGCCGTCAAGCTGAGTGCCACCATTGTTAACATGGTACGTGTATGTAATGGTGACTCTTTCCTGAGACTTTACCTTCAGCTTACCATCAGGCGAGGTGAAGTCAAATTGCATATATAGAAGCAGATGGCAGGCTGTTGTCTCTGCCTACCCCGGAGCGAATTATGCGTGAGTATATGCATGTATGTACCTATTTAAGTATGTATAACACATAAATGGATGCCTTAAGTATGGAATTATTACACCAATCCGGTAATTAGAATAGATTTGCAATAAGTACAGCTAAGAACCTAAGATTTATCATTTTAAACTATTTTTAAATCGATAAAAAACCGATGGATCGATCTATATGACGAGAGCTAGGACATCACCACTCACTGGTATACGTATAGACAAAGTCAGCCGACAAAGTTGTAAGTAAATTAACCAAACAAAAGAAGAAAAAGGGAGTCAATGAGCATTATGCAAACATCACATATCCTGCCCTGTGTTGTGCTGTGTCCATGTTGCTGGTTATTATAAGAAAAATCTTCTAAGTGGAAGTATTACGAAATAGGTAAATGCTCAACAACAAAAAAGTCAGTCTCCTTTCATTCTTTTAAGTTACTAATTGGTCGTCGTCATACTAGTGGTGACAATATTTTAACTATATAACTTAGCTAATATGTAAACCAAACTAACTGCAGATATCCAATCGTGTAATATGTCTCTGCTAACTATTGTGTAAACCTACCTTGTGCTATGCTATAGCGTAGAACGAAAAATGAACCTTCACAGTTTTTATAATATTAATCAATGAAAGATCTGTAAAAGTCGCCACCAAGATCTTCGGATCCCAAGCCAAGCTCACCTGCAAGCCGGTATACCTGATGATTGATTGACTCCGGCATTGGGGGGTCAGATGATAGTTGCTGCCGTATAAGCCAAAATAAACCAAATTATGGAATGAGCGGACCCCGGAATCAAAGTGAAAGCTATGGATGCAACTGGGATTGGCGTTTGGATTGGATGAAAAGAAGACCCGAAAAAGAAATCAAATCCGTTAAGTAATTTATTAACATGTTTTATTTAGTTTTATTCGTTTTAGTCATTTCATCGCGTTACATGTGTGAAGTTTTGAAATCAGTCCAGTAGTTTCGGAGCCTATTCAATACAAATAAACAAACATAAAATCTTTCCTCTTTAGAATATTATTATAGATAGAATATAAATGGTGACAGTTTCAGCTGTAAGTTCTGTACGGGACGTAAAAAAAGCACATAGGCACCAATAAGATGAAGGTGCTGTATAGTTTTGTGCTGAACATAAATAACAATTGTTTGGTACTTATAGTAATAATTGAAATAAAACGAAACCATGTGTGTCATCGATGTTATTGTATAACTAGTTACCTACTTCGCCCGCGTGGATTTAGATTTTTAGGGTTAGTTGTTTCACGCGGAACCCTTTGGAAATTTTTCTAAAATAAAAGTAGCCTATATTACGTATTATAATATAATAGCTTTTTTGTTATAGTATATAGCTTTTGGCCGCGACTTCGTCCGCGTTAAGTTTGGAATGGATCAAGATGATTTTCCTTTTGCTGTTTCGACCCCAACTCATATTAAATCTTTGTTATATTTTCGATTGTATCGCAACTTTTATATTGATATTATTATTTTATAAGACCATGGACCAATACCCCTAGGCAAGTAATAAGAAAGGATTTTGAGAGGGCAGTAAAATATACCATAATGTAATATTTGTATTTCTTTTTATCTTATTCTTGGTGTACATTAAAGAGATACTACTACTAGTACGTGATGAAAATTTATATAAGACAGTCGTTATCCGCGAATTATTTCCGTGGATTGATAATTATTCTGTATTCCTATAAGAATCTGAATGTACCTAAATAAAAAGAAATTGAACGGAAAAATTGCATCTCATTGAAAAATCGCTTCGTGACGATAGGAGCAGATGGCAGGTTGTTGTCGCTGCCTACCCCACAGTGAAAAGGACTTGAGAATATATATGTGTATGTATTTTTTTTTACGTCCAAACAAAACCTTATTTAAGTAAAACGATCCATTAAATCAGATTACATTCTCAATTTTTGGGTTTTAATATTGCTGCGCGAAACCTTAATTATTTTGTATATTAAAGTAGCTTATGTTACGTCTTGTAACATTACCTATCTGCCAGTGAAAGTCCCGTCAAAATCCGCCCAGCCGTTCCAGAGTAAATCAGGTTTTATTCACAATTTTAATTATTAGATTTAAATGTAGAGCAGTCTATGTGGGTGATACTTGATATAATTGTTACATATTTTTATGAATTAACGTAGTTTGATGAAAGAGCGGACTCCGGGCTTGTAGGTGAAAGCCTCGGTTGTAACCGGAATCAGCACTGAAATGATGGTTATGATTATAAATAGGTATTATCCACCATTTTAGGGCAACCTTACACCCCGGCGTCTGTAGACCCGAGACGGCGTGCGGTTTTAGTCGGTTAAACGCCCCCGCTGGCACGCGGAGGGGTATCCGAAGGGTATCCGCACGAAAAAAAAAAAAAGGTACAATTTCCAATGATATGGATTGTAATGTAAGAGCGGTTTGGCTGTGTATGTCCAATAATTATTTTGTTACGCTCTACTGGTCCGATACTATGACAGAACTCCACAATGGTTACAGTGATTGGAAGGCATAGGCATGGAATAGTGCTCGTTTATGTACCTATATTGTCCTTTATGTTATCCGTAACCGTGTAAATGCAAACATGTAGTCTGCAAAGTAAGTGATAAAATTCATATCCAAATTAACTATCACCTCTGCATATGCACTTCTGAAAAGTGACACAAATTTTGTTCTAAACTGGTAATGTTACAGTTTAAATAGAGGTCTTTCTGCAGATAAGACTATTTTTTGCTTGGGAATCGTAGTAGAAGCGGCAATTTTGCATACAGTTTAGGATAAAGTAGCAAACGCGGGTCTGCAGATTGAGCACTATGTAGAGGGTAGAGGACCAGTTGTCCCCGTGGACCAACTAGTTAGGCATGACTAGTTGTGTTATGGATACACCTATCAAATCATGTCTCTGTAGCCAAACCACTAGCCCTCGTAGCATGACATTGTAGATTCGTGTCTCTTGATCAATTAAATCAGTTGTTTTTTTCGTGAGGCTTTTTCTGTGATTTTTCGTAGATGCGAGTCTTCTCCACCACGTTGCAGGTGCAGGGGTGGTGTTATAGCATTTTTCATTACTAATAAACGATAACATTTATTGGTATACGTGTATTTACATATATTTACAATAGTTCTGAATAGATGAGTAGTTTTATTATGAATGCAGTTTATTTATAATTAGTTCCTTACTAAACGAAAAGGTGCTTTACCTAAGCAATAGACTCGCAACATATGCACATAAGCGAATGTCAAAAGCAGTTTACTTATGCATTAAGTATGTTGTTGTGCAGTCTGTGTCGATTTTATACTTACTTATAGTCTTAGATCAGAAATCCCTTTTTTATGCTCTAGCTTACGGGACAAGTCTGATAAAAATGAATTATGTCTGAGTTTGTCAGATACTCTAGAATTGAATACGTTGAATACGATTGTAAATCCATGCGCCAAACCTTCGCTCCTACTACGTTTTTAAAATAAAGGACTACGGCAATCCATTTATTTTGCTGGCGACCCCGTCTGTTTTAAAGAAGAGCAAGCAATGAGTGTGTTAGGTGGTAGGCCCGTCCACCCAGCTCGCGTTTATCGGGCCAACATGTTGCTTTTTATGAAATTTTTCTTCTTCCAGCTCTGCAAAGTCACCCTATAATAATAAGCAGGCCCGTAACCGGTCAGGATTATAAATAGGCCGAACAGTGGCCTGTGTCAGATTGAATGCACCGTCTTTGAACGAAGCTGTATTCCAGCCGGTTTTTTTCTAATTTGTTATTACAGGAAACTATGAGCGTAGTCCAAGTAATAAACTGTACGTAATCGTATTAGATTGAAATACTTTTTTCATTGCTTACACAGTATATTGGTTAGACTAGGTGTAAGTAAATAGCATCATTTTCCACTTTATGTACCTTCAGATTAACGTAGAGATGACTTAATGTTGACTTACACGCCACTTGGAAGTTATAAAGGTCGATGTTAAATCAACCATGAGCTGATTAAATAATGGGTATGATTTAAGCTATCGTAAATTAACTTGGTTTTGAATTTCCTAAGTAATAGGGTTTGTTCGCAAAATAGTAGACCTGTCGCCAAAATGCAAACGCCAAACAATATAAAAACAATGTATACTTACTATTTTCAATTATCACATAAATAGGTTTGTATGCCTTAAGTATTACAGGTTTGTCCTGATAACTGTGTCATCAGAGAATTGAATTGATCATTTGAACATTGACATTCGTGAGCGATTTCGACGGGGTCTCGTGAAGCAGGCGCCTGTTTCTCAGTGCATTATCACAAGTTACAAAGTGTTTCTAAAAATTTCTAACCTAAATCGATCGTCGTCGGGGCGCACGGTGTCGTAATCTACGGACGAGAATCGACATATTTGGTTTTACCATTCTGAGTACCAATCTATTATTTAGGGGATAAACATTTAATTTTGAGAACAAAATGTTTATTCATGGAAAGAACTACGATTTGATTATAAATCATTCCTGGTGACCATTTTTTTATTTGACAATGATATTTAATCTTTCTTATACATAATGAAAATATTTCGTGGCGACAGAATAATTAATTAAATAATTACATGTTAATGACAAATATAAACTTTGCTAAAAAAATATAATTCCCTCAAATAATTACCAATTACCCATGTAATACAATAATTTAGATTTATTGACAGACAGTCGACTATACACCTTATTGAAAATTTAAGAAACACATGATCTGACTGACTTCAGATGAACTCCTTGAAAACGGGGAGACTGTTTTATTGATAACACCAAGGTTGACAGTATAGGAAATTTGTGACGTTCAGATATAAAGGTACTCATAGAAGTGGATGAACAACTATGGCTTCCGCCTATTTAGTTATCGACTGAAATAGCCTGTATTACTTACCTACAGTAAATTTCAATGCTGACTACAAGTTCAACTGCTACCAAAACATCGCCGCCGCCATCACGATGCGCCAGTGATAGCGGCGGCCGGGCAGTCGCTGTTTCAATGCTTCTTAGGGTAAGAGCCCACTCTCACTAAACACGATACAGTGTCGCAACGTGCTACGACGCTGCAGTTAATCTCGAAAAATGGACCCCACTAGACGTATTCTCCTGGTATTAGACAGACGCACAAAGAAGAAACAGATACACAGATGATACTAAATAGATCCATTTCTTCCAATTATGAATAACGGCGCGACGTCGCGGTCATAACGTGTTTATGTGTAAGAACCCTTATCAGTACTAATATTATAAAGCTGATTTATTTGTTTTTTTTTTGGTTGAACGCGGTAATCTCTTGAACTACTGGTTCGAATAAAAAAAATATTTTATGTTGGATAGCCTTAAACTGTATATATTATATATATCATCACGCTACTATCCAGGGGAGCTGAGCAGTTATCATATATGGCAACGAATCGGGCAACTTTCTATAAATTATTGCAAAATTAATAATTTACAGGCATGTACGTATGGGTTAAATAGGTGCCACGGGGGATCGAAGCATGTCACGGGCGAAGCAGCGGGAGACAGTTATGATATATATTTGAACAAAAATGAATCACCGAAACGTATGTACGCGCATAACTTTCGAAAGACTGCAAGGAATTGGATAATTATTTTTTTGTATTTATTATTGTCAGGACAAGGTTTGTATGAAATAAAATATTTGAAAAGTCCACGGGTAAGGTGATATAATTGCAATGCGGGCGGCGCGGCGCCACTAATATTAAAAATGTGAAAGTTGAATGTTGGATGGATGTTTGTTACTCGTTCACGCATAAAACGGCTGAACGGATCTGGCTGAAATTTGGTAAAGGGATAGATCTGGTCTTGGTCTGCAATAGCACAGGCTACGGTTTATCCCTGGAATAGGTTACCATGGGAAGCGGGAACGGGATCAGATTAAAACGCGGGTGGAGCCGCGGGCAACAGCAGTGGACTATAACATTTCTATTAAACCTTAAGTGATGCTTTTAATGCATTCCAATTTTATAGTATTCCTTACACGTCTTAAGAATAATTTAAAACTTATTTCCATTTACCTTGACAGTGTGAGTAGTCATGCTAGTGTATACCTACTCTTGAAAATTAGCTTTAATCGTTTTATAGCGAGTAGGTACGTACAGAATCATTAGGTTCAACGTCTTTACATTCAATTGTAGTTGTTGTTTGGTAATGACATTTTTTTTACTGCGCAATGAACTACACCTACTGAATGTATTGTAGGTTTTAACCGCCACCGCTGGCCTGCGGGGGGGTATACGATGGGATTTCCGCACGAAAAAAAAAGGCTCTTAATTGAATTTTAAATTACGGGTGATTTTTAAGCGTTTAGTTTTTAGTTTACAAAAAAAAACAGGAAAATTGTAAACAATGTTAAAGAATGTGGTGGTAAAAATCAATTCTTTGTTTTAAAGATGTTTTAAAGATTAATTCATCAAATTCATGTAAATGTTGGCAACTAGAGTAATCTATACGTGAAATCCAATTTTCTAATCCAATATCGAGCAAGTAACACTTTTTCGAACATGTTGTCTTCTTGTGCTGAAGGCAAGGGTATTCGGGGACTTTAGGCATAGCAACGTTGCCACTTTATGTCGCAGTGAGGCGCTGGCCGTCCTCGGCCAGTTTCACGCGAAAGTGTAGAAAAATAGAATGTTTACTTAGCTTTTGTGTTATTGTGGTATCAATAAAAATAATAAAACAACTATAAATTACATAGAATATCTTCTAGTAATACAGTTTACGTTATTCACTTTTATTACTTTGATATCTTCTAGTAATACAGTTTACGTTATTCACTTTTATTACTTTGATATCCGTCTACGTTCAAATATAACTGCGTTCATTCATTGTTTTAAAATAGAATGTAAGTACCTATTATGAAGTAACATTTTATGTTTCTACAACATACCTACATATGAGTCCGCACACGCACGTGCATTGTAATATAAACTGCATAATAGTACCAATTACTTACCACTATTATTTTAGCCTATTGGTGTACGTAACGGACTGCCGAGACGAGGTCTCGAGTTCGATCCCCAGTCGCCCCGGGCACACACCTCTGACCTTTCGTAGTTATGTGTGTATTAAAAATGTTGATTATCGCTCGCTTAGTAATGTGCCCGGTAGATGGCAATAGGCTCGCCCCTTATTATATTGGGACCTAAACATAACTGGAGAATCGTGGGTGTGTAATACACCTCTGCCTACCCCTTCGGGGATACAGGCGGGATGTTATGTTATGTTGTGTATGTTATTATTTTTAACCCATTTCCTAAAAGAGGTACATTCAGAGATTTTAGACTGAAACCACACGGTGTCCTCCCCAAGTATCCATTGCCGGGCATGTATACCTATGTAATTTTATTGGAACTATTCACATATTATTTGATAAATTATGAATACATTATTAGGGTTTCCAAATAAATATAGGTACTTATAATTTTATAGATGTGTGTATGTAGTTTTTGTATTTGACATTTTACACAACACAATCTAGGCCCTCTTTATGTATAGCTTGTAATACGGGCTCCGGATTGCTGATAAACTTACTTACATACTTTTTTCGTTGATATATACATGTATATTTATACATGAAGATATATTGATATATTTATATATAGAAATACCCAGACCAATGCAAATAGACATATTCATGCATACAAATATTGGGAATCGAACTAGCGCCCCCCGACGTTGCAGTCGAATGTACTGTCGGTCGCCACGCCACAGTTAGATGTTGTGTAATTAGTAGTATTGTGAGCATTCTTTTTATTGACTCACATTTACTTCAAGAGAGAGAGAGAAGTAACTGTCAGCTTTGAATACTTACTCAAATAAGTGTCCCAATAAATAAATTATACGTTTCTTGTCAATGTTAAACCATTGTATCTTAAAACCACAGATTTAATTAAAATATTTAGGTAAGTAAGTCACATTATTTTGCGGTCGTCATCATCTAGTATCTA
The DNA here is from genome assembly GCA_946251805.1 of Cybosia mesomella. Classification (NCBI taxonomy): domain Eukaryota; kingdom Metazoa; phylum Arthropoda; class Insecta; order Lepidoptera; family Erebidae; genus Cybosia; species Cybosia mesomella. The sequence goes on from OX276406.1 coordinate 13,407,799, forward strand.
AATTTATTTTTTAATTACATTAAGAGCTATCTACGCTAAAATCCCAAACTGACTTTGGTTTAAAAAGGACACTCATACATAAAATTATTTATGAATAGTTATAGTATAAGACAGCATGAACTTTATAAAGGTACCCATACAAAGATGGGGTGCTTGGTTGGGGACCTCCACGCGGTGCACCCTGGGCAACGGGGACGGCAGCGCCTCTCTCCTAGGGTGGGAGAGACGCTGCCGCCTACGGCCAACTCCGACCGAGGCGAGAACGGCCCTGTTGAGGGCTGTTCGGAAGCTTTCCACGTGTCCCTCTGATTAGCATATGGCACAGTGGGGAGCAAGTAAGGGGGCCATCTCGAAACCGGAGATGGACCAGGGTCATTCGGGGTGCGACGGATATGCTCTATGGGTAACCCTACACCCCGGCGTCTTAAGATCTGAGACGGCGTGCGGTTTTAGTCGGTGCAAGCCCGACATAACCGCCCCCGCTGGCCGGCGGGGAGGTATCTGAAGGATTTAAGCACGAAAAAAAAAAAAAAAGGTACCCATACAAAGTTTAAATGACACACGGCACTTATTATTCAATATCAATTATTATTCAACTTACCTACTCTTCAACTTATTATTCAACACTTATTCAATATAAATTTTTGTGCTATCATATCAGTCATAATTTATTCAAATACTCGTACATATTACATATCTACTCAAATCACAAAAAATAAAAAATGTATGTTTGTATGCAAAGTAAGTACCAAGTACCTTTTTTTTTTCGTGCGGAAATCCCTTCGGATACCCCCCCGCCGGCCAGCGGGGGCGGTTATGTCGGGCTTGAACCGACTAAAACCGCACGCCGTCTCGGATCTTAAGACGCCGGGGTGTAAGGTTACCCGTAGAGCATATCCCTCGCACCCCGACTGACTCTGGGCCATCTCCGGTTTCGAGATGGCTCCCTTACTTGCTCTCCACTGTGCCATCTGCTAATCAGAGGGACACGTGGAAAGCTTCCGAACAGCCCTCAACAGGGCCGTCCTCGCCTCGGTCGGAGTTGGCCGTAGGCGGCAGCGTCTCTCCCACCCTAGGAGAGAGGCGCTGCCGTCCCCGTTGCCCAGGGTGCACCGCGTTGGGAACCTCGGTGTCCCCGTCTTGCCCCGGTTTGGGGGAGGGGCGCTAGTCGCCCCACCGTCCCGGCCTGCTGCTGCTGGGGTGACAGGCGGCCTCACCTGCCACTCCCAGGCCTGCGCTCATGAAGGACGGAGGTCGTTAAGCTACCTCCGGCGCCTGAGTCGCCTGCGACGCGCGGCGAGCATGTTGCGTGCTCGGCGGGCCGGGAGAGTGTTGAATCTCTCCCGGGCGCGCTCCGCCATCTCCTTCGCGAGCATTACATGCTCGCAGAAGGAGGTGGCGGCGGCCCACGCGCTCGCGCTCTGCACCATTGCCGCAATCATGCTGCCGAGCGAGAGGACTCCCACCCCGATGGCTGCCACGAAATCACGCCTCGGCGACGGTAGTAACGTGCCCAGAAGACTGCACTGCAGCATTACCACGTTGTATGGCCATTGTTTATTCACTGTGCTAAAAAGAAGCCAGCCTTCTTTCTGGTCACGAGAAGCGCCGATCATACGTGTCGCAAGCTCCCTACCTTTTTTTTTTTTTTTTTTTATCGTGCGGAAATCCCTTCGGATACCCCCCCGCCGGCCAGCGGGGGCGGTTATGTCGGGCTTGCACCGACTAAAACCGCACGCCGTCTCGGGTCTTCAGACGCCGGGGTGTAAGGTTACCCATAGAGCATATCCCTCGCACCTCGACTGACCCTGGGCCATCTCACCACTAACAGCATCGCTCATCCTGTCTCCTCTGAAAGCAGAGGAGTACGGAGAGCGATGTGTTCCCGCCACGTTGGGTATTGGCCGACGATCAATGCCAACCCTATGAAGGGGTGAAGGGGAAGCCATTGACCGCCGCCCAGGGTGTACCGGCCGCTCCGATTCCGTTCCCCCCGGACTGCAGCGGGATCGAAATCGAAATCGACACTCGAGGAGGTTACCCAACACACACCCCACCCAACACACACCCCTTACCCAACACACACCCCGCAAGCTCCCTACCTACTCTTAAATGTATTTCCCTTCGAAGATCACGTTTTCTTTAGCTCTATAATATATTTTTTTAAATCTTTCATTGCATGGATAGTATTAATTTAATCAATAATGACACCTAGGTATACATAGACTTTTGCGTCATTAAAATCATTTATTTATTAAATCAATGTTCGCTTGAACATTGATTCAATAAATCATCATTATAAAGAACATAACTTGAATAGTTTATTGGTAATAATGGTATTACTGAGTTATGAGAACAATGGAAATATTGTCAATTCTTATCCGGTATTAAGAAATTATACGAGGCCGTTTATGGAACATATTAGTTCAAATGCATTTTGAACAAGTACTGCCCTGGATCGAATAAAGATATTTTCCAACCGGTTTACATTTTCTGCATCTGCGTCTATGAAATTGATGAGTGGGGTGAATTTCACCAAAACTTCTGACCTCGTCTATACTGAGCTTCTTAGAAGGAATTCTTGACTCTGGAAAATCTCTCTCACGTCTTACTCTTTGTCGACATATAGCATAGATTATTATATATATATGCAGAGTAGTATACCTACCGCTCGGTGCAGGTGATGGTTCCCGCATATATTGAACACCTAAGTCTTTCATCTTCACTTCAGTCACTAACCAATCACTATGCTTGCATTAAGAAGTATTTTTTGTTCGGTGATTTTGATTCTATTTTTTTTTGCTGGTTTACATCACAATAAATCGGGTAGATTTGAATATACTGGTTTTTGCATGGTCATGCAAACCATAAACATCTTGTATATGACTGGTAATCACGTATATTTTTTCATTTTTGCCAACATTCGTGGTAATTTCGGAACACGATTTAAAAGTCACATTTGACGTATTTGCTAAAAAAAAATATAACTCCTATTTCGGCAACGACATGATAATGTACGACAGTAAGAAAAATACAAAGGTATAATGAGATATTTTTTTAAGTTTTGATAAAGTTAGAATTATGTATTTGTAGACCCTATATTCTTATTGATTTAATGATTTATAATCATAGATTTTAACAGATTTTTTAATACATTACTAAGTCAAGGAACTAGGCAATAAAATTATAATGATAATAAATTGCAGCATTTGTAACATGGAAATTTGTAAACACAAGAATGCACAGTAAGCCACATCTACCAGATAAATATTTTGACTAGTTTGCTGTTTTTGGAAGTGAACACTTCTTTAGCGGCGTTGTGCACTTTTTTTGTAATGGGTAAAAAAGGTTAAACTCGCGTCAGTAAACCGATTTGGACTGGCTGGAATTTCATAGCCAACTCCTCTTTATAAAATTGACAGCAAATTTTGGCTGCCATACGTCGGTAGGTACATCCCACGGCAATGGGACGAATGCCACCATCTCCTTTGCGTAGGGCACACAAATTAGCCCCATACAAAATATCTATGATGCCATTGTCCACATTGCCGGAGAGCATTAAATTTATAAGCGCCGTTAGCTCCTTTAGAAGAGCCTCGCCAGGTTCCCCGGCGCTTGAACCCAAAAGATCTTTTAGATGTTGTGGTGTCAAAGCGTCGAGGCCACCAGCAGCCACTTTTTAATGTAATATGAAGTGTTAAAATTTTAATGTAATATAAACTGTCATGTTTGTGTACGATAGCGCAATAATAGTTATTTATGCAACTGTGGTATAATGAGGGGTATTAAAACATGAATGTGGGTTTATCACACGAAGCGAAGCTGAGTGTGATAATAGTATCACATGAGTGTTTTAATACCTAATTATACAGTTGCATACAAGACTTTATCTACACCCATGATGTGTCCTCTATAAAATAGTAAGTAAACAAAACAATTTGCAAAAATAATAGCGAAGAAAAATAGCGGGAATTCGAATTCGAACGAATAAGCTTTAATTTTTTTTTACGGCGCGCCGCCGCCGCTGTGGTGGTGCTATGCAACGCGCGTGAATGACAGTTCTTTTTTTGAAACTCATACAGGTTCCACGCATCGGGCGGTAAGAATTTGGCTGTCTGATGAGTAACCCTTTGCGCGGAAGAGATTGAAAAAGCGAAAGGAGTGTTAATATGAAATTTCATACAACATTATAACACCCGTTCGGATGATATTATGGTTATTATGACATTGGATGTATTAATGTTGGCAATAAGCTAACTGTTTCAGAATCTTTTATAGAGGATTTATAGCATGGGTGTAGATAAATTAATATTGTATGTCACCACATAAACGATAGTACTTTTATACTGATAATTCAAGCAATTCGTGCAAAATTATTCCCTAACCATTCCAAAATATCAAAATGCACAACGTTAATATTCAAGTTTTCACTTCTGCCGGCACTCCCGGAGTGCAATCCGTTGTTTTTTTTTTAATATTGGCCGCGTCAATATGACTTTACCTCGCCTGATGGTAAGCTAAAGGTAAAGTCTCAGGAAAGAGGGTCACCATTCCCGACACGGATAGTGTTACAATGGTGGCTCTTAGCTTGACAGCCTCATCAGATGCTTTTTCACGCTTAAAGGACCCGGGACTGTAGGAAGAAGGAAACACGTGTGCTGGTAAAGAATTCCAAATCTTGATGGTGCGTCAAAGAAAAGATTGTGCGGAAGCGCTTGGTTCTTGATGGAACACTTGCACCGTGTGAGGGTGATAGCTTTTTTTTTTTTTTTTTTTTATCGTGCTGAAATCCCTTCGGATACCCCCCCGCCGGCCAGCGGGGGCGGTTATGCCGGGCTTGCACCGACTAAAACCGCACGCCGTCTCGGGTCTTCAGACGCCGGGGTGTAAGGTTACCCATAGAGCATATCCCTCGCACCCCGGCTGACCCTGGGCCATCTCACCACTAACAGCATCGCTCATCCTGTCTCCTCTGAAATCAGAGGAGTACGGAGAGCGATGTGTTCCCGCAACGTTGGGTATTAGCCGACGATCAATGCCAACCCTATGAAGGGGTGAAGGAGAAGCCATTGACCGCCGCCCAGGGTGTACCGGCCGCTCCGATTCCGTTCCCCCCGGACTGCAGCGGGATCGGAATCGGAGCGACACTCGAGGAGGTTACCCAACACACACCCCGTGTGAGGGTGATACCTCAGTCTTGTACGTGTTGTCCTGTATAGGAAAGGTGCGGGTGGAACTAACTGGAAGAGCTCATCGAAACACTGGCCATGGTAGAGGCGGTAAAATACTGACAAGGAGGACTGACTGACAATATCCCTACGCAACTGCAAGGGCTCAAGTTCGTTGGTATCCTCAAAAATCCTCCAAAGATGGGTAACGTACACCCGTTGACCGTTTCGGCCTGAAGCCATATTACCGTTCATTAATTGATTATGATGATCCTCTAGGTAACGCGTGAGCTGTGCGTTAATCATATGCTGAAAAACCTTACACAGTACTAAGGTGACGACTATGGGGCGATGGTTGTCTGGGTTACTCGTCAGCAGAAGGTCTAACAAAGAGGGCGCTAGATAGATTTTGGTATCCTGGTAGTCTGGCGTACCAATTGGGTCAGGTCATACGTGAGAGCGAATGCATGGGCGGCTCTTCTCGCATGGTTTATTTTAGCGGAGCCCAGCCAGGTGTCATGGTGAGCGTTAAAATCTCCCAAAAACACTATTTCCGCGTTCGGAAACCGTTCCTGCGCATTATCTGCCGCCTGAATCAGGTATTCGAAAAATCGACTTGTCTCAGCATCTCCTGTATGGGAACGGTAGAAGCACACATAAATCTGACTTGAATAGCTATGATCTACGTGTACCCAGAGAATGAAAAAGGATGGGTCCTCTAGGCAGCGCAAACGGTGACAACGAACATCCGCCCTAACAAACACGCACACCTTCGCTTTAGCACGGAAATTTTCACGGACATAGCCGGGGTAGAGCAAGTAAGTCATGTCGTCAGGGTGACGTATTTGTGTCTCCGTGAGAAAGAGCATGGCTGATTGCACCGGCAAGATGTTGGTGGACGGCGTTGAGGTTCGCATGGAGCCCTCAGATATTAGTGGACTCCACCTCAAATAGTGAGTTTGTGGGAGAGTGACGAGCCGCTTTGTTGCCATTATCTCTATTCTGCGCCGCAATAATATAGGGTAAGAGAAGGCGTGAAAAAGAAATGATCGTCGTCGCAGCACCGTGAGACAAAGCGCAGAGATTGGTTTCATCTATGTATATGAGGCATGGCGGGAGCCGACCCGCCGGACGGTACACGCGTCACACTGTGGACATTTATGTGGATTGGACCCCCATTTGCTTATTTATTGAATTGTGTAAAGTCTAAAAAGTCAAACAGCATTTTATAGTCAGTTATTTTCAATATTTTAGCACCAATATGACTTCATGCCTAAACTTTTGTAGTATCTAGTGCTGCTTTTTATGAATTCCTATAAAATAATAAATCTGTGAGTCTAACGCTTAGAACGATACTAGTGTTATTATTATGTGCTTCTAAGCAGACATATTAAACGTGACTGCTTATTAGGTATGGTCGGACGATCCATGTAATTCGCATTTAACCTTTTCATAGGACACTGAACTACATAGGAAATGATTATATAATATTTTTTAAATTGATTTCCTGGTTTAGAAAACGGAATTCAAACATCGTTTTCAATGCTGCAATAACAAAAATTGCTTCAACATAGTTAGAAATAATTTATTTCTCGCCAGCGGCTCCGGATGTGGTCGGTTATCGTTTTTGGTCAATCTCTGGTTCTACTTAACTAATTGCAATCAAACATATGGCAGATTTCAAGTCTGACCAAGACCTTTCTAGTAGAAAAAACCGCATCAAAGTTAGTTCAATAGTTTTGCTTCCATCGCAAACAAACAGATAGGTAAACAGACAAGCATTCCAAAAAAATATTCTTGTTTTCAGAATCATTCATTTAACATAACTCAAGTTTTTTTTTTAAATATCGATTAAGTATAGACAGCCAATTCCCAATTGTATAGTAGTGTAGAAGAAAACTCTGATTCAAGATATTGGTATCGTCCCTTTTCAAGCACCTGTTAATAAGAACAATGACTGTCGTTAAGATTTTTTTGTTTTTCTATCCTTGCAGTTCTTATTTTAAAAAAAAAGCAAAAAAAAAACTAAAAGTGAAAAAGCACCAGTGAGAGACATAATATATATAGCTTATATAATATTTAGATGATGATGGAGAGACCCGTCGCACGATGGCCCACAGCGATGCACACAAGAACCGCCACTCTCAATTTGCTTCCACAGTATGAGGTTCTTCAAAAAGTCGTTACTTAAATGCTTTGTCGCTAAAAGTTGTGTCGGTTATATTGCGCGTGTGATACACTAGTTGTTTAAACCAAGCTCAAGTCGGGCCGTATGCTTGTTAACTCGTAAAAAAGATGTATAGCCACTGTGTATTCTCGAGGGCACTACAGATGATTATAAAAAAATGCCAAATACTGCATAATGTGTAGGTGGACCCCGGGCTCTGAGGTGAAGGCTTCGGTTGCATTGCAATGATAACGACTGCCTAATGTGTGTTTTTAGGTTATTCAAACGGGAGCGAACACCTGACTTTTTTACTTTGATGTTTTGTTATATAAATCTATACAAATAAATAAAATTGAAGTGTCTGTTTGTATTATTAAAATAAAAGGTTTTAAATAAATGCTTATGAGTGTATGTACGATACATATACGTAGTATATACTCTATATCTCGATACATGTAATCAAGGGCTATTTAAAAAAAAAAAATTGTCTATCTATCTGTCTTTGTCTGTCGTCTCTGTCTGTCGTAGATGGGTAATATTATAAAGTATAACATAGACTACTTTTATTTTAGAAAAAAAAATTAGGGTTCCGCGCAAAACAATTAAATTCTTAAAAATCCACGTGGTTGAAGTCGCAGGCACAGCTAGTTAGATAATATTTCAAGAAGACATGGTAGTGAGATAAACTAAAATGGTAATTAGGAATGAAACCAAAGTATGACAAATCGGCCTTTTATTGTTTTCAGTTCAGTAATCATCACCATCTCATCTCTCTCTCTCTCTCTTTTCCTCATCCACATGGCACTGTCTTGGGCATCTCTGGTAGTAAGACCTTTGGCACGCATTTCCCTTATGACGTCAAACCAGCACTTCTTGGTTCTCCCCTCCTGCCGGGGCCCGGCCGGAGTGGCTTTGCCAGATATTTTGTTACCTATGCAGCCTGGCGGTTGCCGCAGAACATAGCCGCACCAGCGTAGGCGACTCTCCACCATTATATATTATATCTGCGATGTCCTTGACATAAAGACAGATCCCGGTTTATTGAGAATGGCTACAAGCTGATCTACACGGGTGAACCCAGTGAGGAGAACGGAGTAACCGTGATGCTCTCCGGTGAGCTTCAGAGCGACATCTTGGAGGTGATATCCTATAGCGAACGGCTTATAGTCGATAGGGTGCTTATCGATGGGATTATTACCCATTTGAAATGTGCTTATGCAACCTTACCTACAGACCGGTCTTAGAGAAGCTGAAATGCGTCCGTGGGAATTAACTTCATTCTTGATCCAACGTCATTTTTGAACCAATTGGGAGAAGTGCTTCTGAGCATACTGTTGTCGCAGGAAATTTTCTGGGTATCCGAATCACGGTCATGTGGGTCGCAACGTTAAGTATGAGAACATCCCTAGAATATGTGCAATATTTGTAAATATGTTGTCACATCTTATTATCAAGTGTTTTATTAGTTTACCTTTTTGGTATGTGCGTAGAATTTTGAACACGTACAGTATTCATGGAAATGGGCCCTGACCTGGTGCGGGCTGCAGCCTCGGCGTTTTGTTGACAAAATATCTAAAATGATAACAAAGGTTTTGTTTGGTTTTGACTCAATGTTATTTGGTTATTGTTTAAATGAGTCGGTCACAATGTCGGCAAGGATGCAACCATGTCTTTTGAATGAATTTGCAAACAATGAATCCACTAGCATGATGTGTTTGGTTATTGCAGCCCTGAAGACTCACCGGTTAGGTTAGGTTACGGGTTAGTCGGTCAGATCGGTGCCAGACCGAAACTCCGCTCCAAAAATATCTAAAATTGGAGAACCGGCCTATTCTTTTGGCGTTTCCTTACTGATACTGTATTGCAGTATGGAGTTCTAACAATTATAGCAGCGACTGTCTTCTGACCCGAGTCTCGAATGGAAAACCTGCGCCAGAGTCTCATACGTTGTTCGACAGGTGTAACAGCTAGCAGTTAAGGTAGGTTTGGGCTCCGAAGATATGGGTAGGACCCTGTACCTTTTTGTTTTTTTTTTCGTGCGGGAATCCCCTCGGTTACCCCCCCGCCGGCCAGGGTTATGTCGGGCTTGAACCGACTAAAACCGCACGCCGTCTCGGGTCTTCAGCCGCCGGGATGTAAGGTTGCCCATAGGGCATTTCCCTCGCACCCTGACTGACCCTGGGCCATCTCCGGTTTCGTTAAGATATGAGAGAGGCATCTGGGAAATTTTAAGATTACCTCAAACACCTACACAAAAATGTCTCAGCTCTAGGACCATAAGGCCTGAAGCACAGATTACTTAATATAGTCCCAATATGACCACTCCGCTACTGAATGTCGAAGTTTAAAATGTCGACGTATGTTAGTTCTAAATAATAATAAATAGTTATAAAAAAGTAATATAAAACCTGAGTTTCACGTTATGGTTTAAAAAATTACATGCGTCATATTGGACTCCGCTACTGAATGTCGAAGTTTAAAATGTCGACGTATGTTAGTTCTAAAGTACAGGATCTCGATGTACGCCAGTTCGAAAGTTCACTGCAGCGAAGTATGCAAGGCCGACGTATCGACTCGGATAGGTTAGGTTAGAAGGCTAAGGCGGGAGCTCCGCTCCGCTTCGCTCCCGCCTTAGCCTTCGTGGTTTTTTTTTTTTAACCACCTAGAAAATTAATTGTTGTGTGTCTCGTGATATTGTTTTATCAAATTTTCATACGTCGGCCTTGCATACTTCGCTGCAGTGAACTTTCGAACTGGCGTACATCGAGATCCTGTACTGTAGAACTAACATACGTCGACATTTTAAACTTCGACATTCAGTAGCGGAGTCCAATATGACGCATGTAATTTTTTAAACCATAACGTGAAACTCAGGTTTTATATTACTTTTTTAACGAATTATGAGGAACCTGTTTTGTATGTTTCGATTTGACACTGTTTACAAAGAAGTGACATTGATAGGACCTTTGACGGTGAAAAATGTGCCTAAACACGGCCTAAAATTACTCAAAGGCAATTTATAATGATAGATTTTGATTTGCTTTTACAGATTTTTGTAGATTTGTTTATTTTATTTGAACATGCAGATGCAACAGCTAGCTACCATGAAATTAATAGCAGAGAGAAAAGCTACTATGTTAATATGTTAGTACTCTTCTATATTACAATTATTACTCTACAGTATTACATTGCTTTACAATTTGATATTTAGTTATATAGTTAGACTAATAGATGTAGTAGGTACTATAATTGACATCAATTTGCACTGCAGCACTGGTGTGAATCGAGAAAGTTTGAAATAACCGATTATTGTCAATTAATAATGGTTACTTATTATACTAAGCCTTGTCATGGAGGTTGCGATTTTTATATCCCTCAAAGTAGAAGGCGCAGATGTTATTATACCCACTTATCAACAGCTATTGTTTTTGTTTTTGCCTAATAAAATTCAAGTTTACTAGTCTCCTTTGCAGACTTCCTGCTACTACTAATAATTTCCTCACAGGACAGGGCTCTGGAAGCGAAAGTTATTGATATTTTTAGTTATTGTCTTTTTAATACAATGAAGGTGGCAAATAAGCTCTCAATTTCCCTTACTACTCCATATTCACCTGTAAGATGTTGTTAGGCACCACAACTTGTGAGAAATACCTTTTTTTTTTTTTTTTCGTGCGGAAATCCCTTCGGATACCCCCCGCCGGCCAGCGGGGGCGGTTATGTCAGACTTGCACCGACTAAAACCGCACACCATCTCGGGTCTTCAGACGCCGGGGTGTAAGGTTACCCATAGAGCATATCCCTCGCACCCCGACTGACCCCTGGGCGATCTCACCACTAACAGCATCGCTCATCCTGTCTCCTCTGAAAGCAGAGGAGTACGGAGAGCGATGTGTTCCCGCCACGTTGGGTATTGGCCGACGATCAATGCCAACCCTATGAAGGGGAAGCCATTGACCGCCGCCCAGGGTGTACCGGCCGCTCCGATTCCGTTCCCCCCGGACTGCAGCGGGATCGGAATCGGAGCGACACTCGAGGAGGTTACCCAACACACCCCTGTGAGAAATACCTAAAGCAGAAAATTTAACGTTCACTTTTTAAAAATCACACTATGTAGGTACTTAACAAAACTCCTCAGAAACCGTGAATGTGCACTGCTAGAGCGAGGAATTACGATAACCTAAAAACATAACCCATCAAAAAAACATAGAAATACGGTCATAGGTGACGTAATCTTCTCGTAATCGTCTCACAAAAAATCGTGCAAAAACGTCATGTTTTGATCGTTAAATAGTAAGTGGTATATGATAGTATTCACAAAGCTAATAAAACAACATTTTTGCACATTTACATATATACTTTCAAAAACAAAAAGGTTTCAAATAAAATTTACTAGCTGCGCGCCCTGGCTTCGCCCCGCTGCAATAAAAGCACTTTACCCGTGAACTAATTTCCTAATTTCATCCAAACCAAACCTTGTCCTGACAATAACGAACACAAAAAAAAGAATGATTCAATTTGGTGCAGTCGATATTAGTATCCGAAATTACTAATATTCCTCCTAACCCCTCCAGCTAAGCTTAATCGCTAACCTACAGTCATTTGCATTTACCTTATATCAGGGTTTATTCCCATAGATAGAGTAGGTAACATATGAACGAGTAAGTGTTGGTTGGAAAAAAAAGTCTCATTGTGTGTGTTTGTCTTAGATAGTATTAACAATCATTTAGTTGGTTAAGATATCCTGGGACAGTAACCTTGAATGTTATAATAATATCCATCATATAAATCAATACCGGTCAAAGGTGAATAGATAGAATCAACCAAACTACAGTAGCCATATTAAATAAACCTGCCAAAGGCATCCAATACTCATAGTAAAGTATTCATATACTCAACTAACAAATGATGTTCATCCGCTGACGATAACTTATCATGTTTATTGTTTTCAGATGTGGTCCCCGTGCGATTCAACTTGTGGGTGATGTTGTTCACAAGCTGCTGGGTGGTATATATGCTCCGAGTTAATATAAGTCTTAACCTCATCGCTATGGTTCCTCAAGCCCCAAGCAATACATCGTAAGTTTCATCATACATTTATAGGTACGCCGTTACATCGTCATCTATTAGGTACATGAACGTAATGTAAGTCATAATTTTACATCACATTTGATAAAAGAAGTCGCTGTTCCTAGTTATTTCACTGTTAAGGGACTATTTTGACGGAGGTTAGTGGTCTTCTCACTTGGCTATTACTTGCGACTTGGCCTTAGCAGCAGCAGCGTGCGTCGCAAGGATGGAATTCAAAACTATATATCAGACCCCATATAAACCTATGTGACATTTGGTTGACAATATGTTAAACTGACACCATCAAACTGATCTTATGATGGAGTCAGAACGTGGATAATGATTACTAGTAATTTATTCATTTGGTTTGTTTTAACGGGTCCCATTTGGGCACCATATATTACATTATGAATAGGTACTCCAGTACCTATTCACGGTACCTATACCTTCCAGGGTACCGGGTCATATGACAAAATTCAATATATATAAATTTACAATTTGTTTTGTTTTTATCGACATTTGTATTTTATTACTGTCCTCTAAGTCACGCTATATTACCGTAGTAAAAAATATCACACAATCAAAGCTTTGACAAAGAACATTTTTTAAACTAATTTCATTAATGACTTGTATGTGTTCCTAATTTTGTTCAAATTTATTATTCTTTTCGCCGGCGGGGGGGGGGGGGGTATCCGAAGGGATTACCACACGAAAAAAAAAAAAAAAAAGGTACACCTACTCATTGTTACTTGTTACAAAGTTTTGGATATCTCTATTTAGTATCTTTGTCCTTGTTATTATTAAGATTATGACTCAGAATTTACTTGATTTCACCTTCAAAAAACAAACCATGACATGGTGTTATCCAATATTATTATTTGCTAAACCAAGTATGAACCCTTGTTCCTAATGAAATTTACAGATTTTTCCATAACTTTTTTTTAATCTACCATCAGTCACGCAAGTCACTTAACCACCGTAACTAATGTGTGCTATTCTACGTTTTTATCAGATTGCGGTCTCAGTGTGGATCCAAGGATGACATTATAGGAAATGACACTTTGCTACGTCAGGACAGCGCTGACGTCCAAGCGGCACCTATAAAGGTAATTAGCTACACCATTTTTAATTATCTTGTAATAAAAAAAGATAAGGGACTTTATTCTAAGTAATATGCGGCGATCTGTATGGAGTGGTGGTAAAGTATTCGATTGCCAAGTCAGAGGTCGTGGTTCGATTCCCGCTCAGTGCAAACATTTTTATGCATGAATACGTATATTTGTATTGGTCTGGGTGTTACTGTGTACAATATATGATAAACATTCTTAGATACATAGGTATTTGAAAATACATAAATTTTCAAATATGTATCTAAGAATATTTATCCGCATTCCAGAACCCATTTATGACTAGTTATGCTTAGTTAGCGATAATAGCACCGAGTAATTATGTCCTTGAATTTTTATTTATTCATATTTATTTATTTTTATTTATTTAAGTAAATGAATACCTAAACCCAGTGTTGAGCGCCGGACAAACAGAACGGACGCGCGTCCTAGACGTGTCTCTGTAACAGCCCGCGCATCTCTCAACCTCTCCGCTCACCCCGCGCAGGGTTGCGCGGGATGTTATAAAGACACGTCTTCCTAGACATCCGCGCATCTGTGCATCCGTTCTGTTTGACCGGCGAATAAAGGTAATTGGAATGTCGCGACTAGTATTACATACTACATTTAATTTAAATTTACTGTAGGTATGTACTTAGATTAAATAGATTTAAGTACTTACCTTTTTTTTATTTTTATTTTGGTGAGGTGAGGTTACTGTGGTTTTTACACGCAAAGAATAGATTATATCTGAAGGATTGTTAATTTTTTAGGTTCCAGGCGGTGCGTCATTCAACTGGTCAACAGAACAGCAAGCTTTGATATTGGGCTCCTATTTTTGGTGCTATCCTCTGACGTCGTTAGCCGGTGGAATGGCAGCTGAACGTTGGGGACCTCGCTATGTTGTCTTAGTGACATCCTTCGTCAGTGCCATACTCACAGCCCTTAGTCCTCTTGCCGCAAAATTGGGTTATATGGCTTTAGTTGTTGATAGATTCTTTTTAGGATTTGCTGGGGTAAGTTAACAGTTGCAGCATAAAAAACGTTCTTATATTTAGAAAATAAATAATATACAGTATCTGGCTCTGTGCCGCTGAATTTCTTACTGTTCATGGTAACTCTAAGAGCGACCTGCATTCGTTTAAGCTAGTCGAATCTCCGCTTTGTCAGTGTTCTACATTTTTTGCTAAGGAGGGAAGTGGATTTATTATATATTTCTAACTTCTCCAATACTTCTGATTAATTTCGATGCGGGTTTCAAAACGGTTTAGCTTTCCCTGGGACTTCCCAAGTGTCATTACTCAGTGTGTTCGTTAGTCACTACTGTTGGACCTGGTTCACAGGAGTTACAGTAGCGGGAATGAGGGGGAGAGGGGGGGGGGGGTTAATGTAACATACAGTACCCGGCTTTCGATTTAGCACGTGAAGAAGAGTGCATTTGATGGCAGTTCTAGAGGCGGGGTTATTATATTAACCACACGCTACAACCCTTAGGAGTCAAGCAATTAGGAAAAAGAGAAAAAAGGCGTGGACGGGTGGCCGCCCGAATAGAGTCAAGTACCATGGGGCACAGTTAGTCTAGAAATAAATTCACTTATTAAAGTCATGATGAGTCACATATTCATAATGTCGATTTATTACCATAATGCGGTCAATCGGTCGGCGCAACGAAACAAGGTTTTAAGCATCTTTGTTTTTAATTTTGGTAACTTTCCATGATATCCTTCGGAGAGCTTATACAGCAAAGAATAAATAATGCGGTCAAATGGAAAAAACTGACCTTAGAGAAAGTAGGTGACACTAGTTAATATTTTTTCCTTGTTCGTATTAAGTTTATATGTAATAGTAGTTAAGCTTAATAATTGACCCATTGGTAGGTACTAAACTAGCAGATACTACCGGGGTAAAATCATGATGTTGACCCAATATATTTGCAAAGTATTTGTGAGTTTACTGTTACGAAAATTCTCAGTGTTAAATATGAATCTAGCAACGTATCTACCCGTTAAACAGTAGGTAATAGGTTCACCCTCTAATAAGTAGGATTAAAAAGAATATTAACATAATTTGGTGGCTTATTATACTGAATAATTAAATGATATTATCATTTTCTTATTAAAAGAACATTCGGTTTGGCACTGATTAAAACCATGATACTGCAAACTAATTTATTATTATAAGTAGTGTGGAAAATAAGTACAAATGAAATAAGTGTAGTCTCCCCGTGACCATGGCTGCTGAAAAGGGACCGAAACGTCGGGATCAATGTAAAATATAAAATAACATCAAATAAATCGCAGTAAATAAACTGCAAATAAATAGTCGCTGTGTATACTTTTCTTGTTTTCAGGGTTTCATTTACCCAGCTCTCCACGTGCTAGTAGCTCGATGGGCTCCACCAGCTGAAAAGGGCAAGTTTGTGAGTGCTATGATGGGAGGAACCTTGGGTACGGTAGTCACCTGGTCACTTACTGGACCCCTAATGGAAAAATTTGGATGGGCATCAGCTTTTTATGTCCCTAGTGCCCTAACTTTGGTCTGGTGTGGATTTTGGTGGTATTTGGTAGCAGATACGCCATCAGACCACCCAAGAATTTCAGAGTCAGAGAGGAAATATATTTTGGAAGCATTAGGAGATAAGGTCAAAAAATCGAAGGTGGGCAAATATTTTAAGTCATTATTACAATTACTTTATGAAGTTCGTACTTGGAATGGAAGTCATTTGTTAGATTTACACATGTGCATGATAATTGACAAACACAATATATACTCTTCTGAATTATTTATTTTCAAAAAACCCATTACATCATTTTGCGTTTGGTTTAGGTTAATAAGAAAAGGTACCTACAACATTGTTCAAACATGCTTTTTTTTTCAGGGCTTGCCACCATTCAAGAGTATTGTAACGTCATTGCCGTTTTTGGCTATGATTATCCTTCATTACGGGAATCTTTGGGGCCTATACTTTATAATGACAGTTGGACCTAAATTTGTTTCAAGCGTGTTGGGCTTCGAACTATCAGCGGCTGGGGTAATATCAGCCCTACCATATCTAGCAAGATTATTCTTAGCAACTATATTTGGAGTCATTGGCGACTTCATACTGGCAAGGAAACTTATGTCGACGACATTCATAAGGAAATTCTTCTGCCTTTTCTCTCACATTCTTCCTGGTGTTTTACTGATTTTGTTAGTTTATGCTGGATGTTCTACAGCATTGTCAGTAACACTGATTACTATGTCGATGGGATTCAACGGTGCTGCTACTTTGACTAATCTACAGAACCATCAAGACTTGGCACCTAACTACGCAGGCACTTTGTACGGAATAGCAAACTGTGTAGGAAGCACTGCAGGATTCTTCACACCTATGATAACAGCATATTTCACCAGTTCAGGAGTAAGTATTCGTTCCATTAGCTTATTTAAATTTCTCAAGCCCTAATCGAATGGTAGATAATTAATTTAGTCATATCTAATAATTATAATAGTAATAAATATAAATTATAATAGTTTATACATAAATTAATATGTAACTTTTCTCGTTTACAGAATAGTTTCGAGAGCTGGCGTCCAGTCTTTTTCCTCGGTGCTTCAGTGTATGTAATATCGGCGGTGTTTTTCATATTTTTCGGTACTGGAAATATTCAAGCATGGAACTTTGCACCAGATGACAAAGACAGCAAAGAGGATAGAACTAATGGAGATCTGAAGGAACTGAGTAGTTCGAAAGTGAAGAATGGTGATGCAAAAGAAATGAAAGAGACACCACTAAATGTTGCCACGTAAATGAGACTCGTTATGATAACGTCAGGCATGACATATTTATTCAGTTATTGTAGTTCAAACATCGACAATACTTCGATGTCACTATAGATATATCTACTGAAGATATTATACAAAAAATGTGATAAAGGAGTTCTCATCTGTGTTATATTTAAAAGAGACTAGCCACTCTACTACAGTGGTGTCAATGTATTAACAGGTATTAACATATGTTTTAATGAGTAGGTACTTCAGCTTTGTAGAAATACTGGTCATAAAATGCGAGTTACACCTGGAAAAATGTTGTGAGCCTTGCCGTATGTGATTACTTATTCTATCATGACATATTACGTAAATACGTGAAAATAATAAAAAAAACGTTAAAGCTACTTAGCTATCAATTTACTGTGGAGGAAACAATACAACAACGGTTCAATGCACCATTACGAAATTAGCTTATACAGATACATTATTAACGAAACGCTTATCCTAAGCATATTGAACTTATTGATTAAATGTATTTTAGTTACTGAGGCCTGCAGATGTCCATCCATATTATGCTAAGTAACATTGACAAAAATTATGCATTCTATAATATTTATATAAATTAACTATATTGTGATTAGGAAAATAATTACTGTGATCTTACCTATATAAAAATTGTATTGATAGTAGAAATTTTGTCATACTCTGGGAGACCCAGTGGTATTATAACGATAATTTTTAGTTCTTTAGTATGGTAAAAGGGTTTTCGCACTGGTTTTGTTGCGTACCTAAACTAAACTCATACTGCAGTATTATGCCCATGCATGGCGACTTACTGGTTTTTAAGCGCGCCTATTGTAGGACGATGACCTTAAGCGATCACAATCAAGAAGTCTTTATACAGCTATTCCTTTATTTATTCCATGTTTCTCAGTCATCATCATCATCATTGTTCGTTACTTTAAGAAACCATTACCATTAGTCCTGAAGCTATACTTGCTTTTTGCGCGTTATGTTTTAAAATTACTATAAGTTGAAAGAAGTTGGAAGTCTCTGGTTTTGCATATCTTTAATAACCTAAGACTAACGGAGTAGCACAAAATGACAGCCAAAGACTTGGGAGTATCTCAGATGACCAATGTAAAAATGTATTTTATGAATAGGTAAGTAAGTTTTTTTGTCGTGTTGCGCTCATATTCGTGTGATACTATCAATTGGCTTAAAATGTCACTATAGATTAAAATTTTGATTAGTTTTATATTAATATTTATATTAGACATTAAAAATTGATTGTCATAATTTAATAAAATGTTAATCATGAAATAAATGTGACCACGTGTAAAGTCGAAATTGAGTTTTATTTATCACGTTCACTGTGGTTGGTGGTTTTTAAAGGCCCCTTACGTGTACTTCCACACGAAGAGGGAACAAAATTCCGTGATATCTAAAAAGTCCACGTTTGACACAGATAAATATGTAATTGTATTGTCATTTAGATTTAGAACTCGCAAACCCAAAAAATATGTAACTATTCGAAATGGCCACCTTTGGCTTTTATACATGCTTTTAATCTGTTTGGCCACGAATCTATGGATTTACGCACTATTTCCAAGGGAAATTTTGCCATTGCTTGCTCCAAAGATTTTTTAAGAGACTCAATGTTGCCGTGTCGTTTAGAGCAGGCCATGTCCTCTAAAACTGACCATAACTTGTAGTTTAAAGGCAACCCTTCTAGCCCAGACCTCAACAGGTCTGGGCTAGATGAGGGCCAGTCTTCAGCTCTTATAAAGTCCGAAACGTTGGTGTCTAGCCAGGCTTGGGTAGTATGTGCCTTGTGACCAGGAGCAGAGTCCTGCTGGAAAGTCCACGGTATATTTTTAAAAAGTGTATTGTTGAGAGGTTTCACAACATAATCCAAGACAGTATCTTGATACACTATGGCTGAAGTTTTCACTCCTTTTTCACAAAAATGTAGCTTTGTGACTCCCTGACAAGCCACACCCCACCAAACCATCACTGACGCAGGAAGATGACCACGTTGTACCTTTCCGACCACTTGAGCAGCTTCCTTAGAACTGTAAGCGTACACTATAATTTTGCTTATTGTAGTGTTCTTCAATTGTGAAAATTTTTTCATCGGTAAAGAGGATATTTCAGTGCCTTTCACCTGCGTATCGTGACAGAAGGTGCTTTGATCGATCCACTCTCTTTAATCGTAAAGATAGATTTAGGGCATTATTGTCCTAGTGGGAATCTTCATTTCTCGCGATAAGATTTTTTGCTTCCTTATGGGGTTTCGACGAATTCTGGCTTTAACAGCAGTAATAGCTTTTGTAGTTCTAACAGAACGCGGCCGCCCCGATCTTTTCTGGTCTTTGACAGACGAAGTGTTGTTGTATCTATTGATAGTACGATATACGAACATACGGCTGATACCAAGTTTTTGAGGTGTCTGGAATATGACCGACGGCTACATACCCACTTTGTGCAAGGCGATCACTGCGATCCTATTTTCTTTAACACCCCTTTCCATATAATTCGATAATAAACACGAAAAAATTTGTGAAATGGCGCGAAATCAAAAGAAGTTTTTAAAATAATATACGTGTTCCAAATACAAAATAATTACAAAATTGAAAAAGAAAGAAAAGTTTTGATGTAACAGTATTTATGGCCAGACTAGTTATATTATATAAAAGATAAATACAAGATAAAAGTTTGATTTATATATATATCAAACTTTTATCCGATCTGTCACCCTAAGAGGACGAAGGGGGTAAGAGATCGGAATAATCCCAAAAACGACGGGTTGTTATAAAATTGACGTGTCATGTGTGTGTGTCTGTCTGTGGCATCGTGGCTCCCGAACAGGTGAAGATTTTGTTTTGTTTGTATGGTGAATTTTTAGCTATGTCGGGGTAGCCGACTACTGAGTTGATTTAAGGTAGAATCTTATATTCATTTCATGGCAGTTACGTTTTAAGCTTCTTGCCTACTGTATCTCTAAATCTATACCGAGTTGATATACGACACACACGGTTACTTTAGTAATATAGACTTCAGAGAGACAACAATGCGTTTACCAGTTTGAAAGCAGCAAAATAATAAAGGTACATAACAAAATCGTATATTATTTCAATTCTATGGAAGGTATTGCTTTGGTATTTCCAGTGGTTAGCAAGCTGAATGAATTGTTACAAAATTGATTTATAGCATCAACAATCAATAACAATATTTTTGTAAGTGTTTATTTTATATACAATTTGATAATAATCAACCAGTTACAAGATGAATTGCTGGGATAGACTGGATGCGGTAAGGTGGGGATCAGGTGCTATGGCGCACATTGACAGCGTCCTACGTCCAGCAGTTGACTGCAATAGGCTAACTGCCTAATTAATTTTATTTGCATGGCAAATTTTTAAAATTTTTCTTAGTTGGGTTCTAGTGAAGTATTGAGAGATGAAGTGAACGGCCTGCAAGATGATGTAGAGCCGCAGCCGCACAGCCGGTAGTGCGTTGTGAGCTTAACAAGTCGATGAGATATGAGATTTACTGCCTAATAAATTCAACTAAACACTTAACTTCAACTACACTATAATTTAAAACATGTCGACAACTTAGGTCATTTTTATGGAAACTGTAGACGTTTCATATAACGATCCTTAGTTATATCTAGTTTTAAAATAATTTTATGTTTGATAATTAGAAAGTGAACTTAATAAAATACACAAAATATGGCCATAGTTTGATTCCATATGGCTATGGCTGAAATTATGTCATTGTCCTAATGCATAATTTATTAATTATATTATATTAATTAATTTAGGCTTAGTAATGTGTAAAATCAAGATTCGTGCGATAGTAAGTTATATAATAACCTTGTTTCCAAACTTTTGTTACATAGAAAGGTATATATAACAATCAAGAATAGAATATTTATTTTTAGGTCGGAATAATGATATTCTTGGGGTATTTTTTAATATACATCGTTCGAAATAACCTGAGTGTGCACATAATCGACATGGCGCAGCTGGAGAAGAGAGAAACTCCGTTTAAGCAACTTAATCAGTCCATAAAGATATATAGTAGCAGAGCCGGGGTAAGATCATCCATACACTAAAAACCTATATAACGCACCGATATGAAAGGATCGTTTGTTATCACTAGTTCGATTCATTAGTTCGATCGTCGAACTACACACACCGGCAGAATTAGCGGAACACAAATAAAAGGAGAGTATAAAATAGTTAGCTTTATTTTTAAACAAATAATTATTAAACATATTGTTAGGATTGTTGTTGTTGATTGCTCGACCAGATTGTTAGGAGGTGGCATTCTTGATTTGACACTCTTCTTTAGCAAGTACCAAACGTGTTCAATCGGATTCATATGCGAGGACCGTGCTGGCCACTCCATCACCGTAACACCAACATGGTTTAGGTATGCCTGTACTGAGCGAGCACTGTGAGCCCGAGCATTATCCTGCATTAAAATGAAGTCGTTCCCAATAAATGGGGCAAATAGCACAACATGTTCCTCTAAAATCTCCCTGATATACCGATCAGCAGTCAGATTTCCGCCGTCGACTACAACTAACTCCGTGCGATCTCCTAAACATATCCCTCCCCAGACCATAATTGAGCCGCCACCATATGCCACTGTATTTATAAAATTAGGCTGTAAATAGCGCTCTCCTTTGCGTCTCCATATTCGCTGCCTTCCATCAATCTGATTTAACAGAATTCTGCATTCATCAGTAAAGAGAACCTGTCCCCACTCGTCAAAGTCCCAATGACTATGTTCACGAGCAAAGTATAGTCGGTTTGTGCGGTGATATCTCTCAAGTTTTGGTGCTTTGGCGGGTATAAATGAGCCTATACCAATTTCCTCGAATCTTCTGCGAACTGTCCGCTCACTCACTCTTACTCCTCGAACCTCCGCCAATGCATTTCGGGCCTGCACCGCCGTAAGTCTCGTGTTTCGACGAACTTGAAGTTGTAGAAAACGGTCATCTCTCCTTGAAGTACACCTTTTCCTGCCTTGTCCTCTTCTCCTCACTAGAGAATTCGTCAATCTGTACCGTTTGATGCTACGATGAATCGTTGATAACGATCGACGAAGTCTTGTGGCAATCGATCTGTAGGATTGACTATTTCTTCTCATTTCATCTGCCCTGATGATTTCTGGTAGCGTTAAATCGGGCATACTTAGATGTTCGTAACTTATCAATAAGCGAGAAAACACAAAAGTCTCATAAAACTGCAATACAATGTTTTTCAAATGGAATTTACGAACTTTACGAAAATGGAAAATCTACTTCGAAGCAGTCGATAGAGATGTATGAATGAAAAATTAAAACAAACGAATGAAAAAAATGACTGTTGACATAATGTTCCATTTTCAAATTAGACGTTTTAAAAAAATATATGTCAAAAATGATAAAAAAGTAATGTAACCGGCCAGTGCTACGAAAAAAATATATTAATTCTTCCTTTTTTTTTGTGTTCCGCTAATTCTGCCGGTGTGTGTATAATAGTGAGTTTTTTTTTTCTCATTAGTTCGACCGTCGAACTACTGAGACTTTTTTTCTCATTTGTTCGATTAGTTAATGATATCGACGGGATTTCCTATTTCTACGTGCACTATCACAAGTGACCTAACACGGTGAAAGTCTCAGTAGTTCGACGGTCGAACTAATGTGAAAAAACATTCTCACTAGTTCGACGACGAGACGATCGAACTAGTGAGAACAAGCCGAAAGGATCCGACTAACTACCTACGTCCGTTCTATATGTATGTATGACTCTAGGTCGCGCTATTGGTCAAAACGTTCGTAGACGCTTCGGATTGATTCGACGTAGGCAGAAGAAGCATTTTGAGTGCTCATGAATATAATGGAATATACCCTAGCGTAGGTACTTCACACTGTCGGGGTGCGAGGGATATGCTCTATGGCTTACCTTACACCCCGGCGTCTGAAGACCCGAGACTTCGTGCGGTTGTGCGGGGGGGGGGGGGGTATCCGAAGGGATTACAGCACGAAAAAAAAAAACCTTACACTTATTTTCAAATTATTTTATAAGCTATAAATATTTTTCCAGATGGTCGACTTAATGAGTTGGGATTCCATGAAAATGGGAAAACTATTTGCTGCTTATCACATAGGATATTGTGTTTGCTTCCCCTTATTTCACACTTTCGGGGATAGGTAAGGACTTGGTAAGCTATTTAATTGACGGCAATAAAGAAGGAAGGACTGTTTTATAGAACTTAACAATAGTGCCATAGGTCAAATGTATAAAAATGAGATTTTTAGAATTTTAGTCTGTTTGTTTGTCTGCAGATTATTATAAATATTCGAACATCACTTTAAAACCGCTGAATGGATTCAGCTGTCATTTTGTAAGAATATTCATACGTAAGCTTTATTACACTTATATTATCACGTTATTATACTCATAGGTGTGAAAGGAGCAGTAGAGCAAAATCGATCTAAATTATTAAAATCAGAAATATATTTGGCTTAAAGGTAGATTATAGTCTGGAACATAGCACATAGGATTTTTAACTAATTTAATAGGTACTGTAGGTTGCGGAACGGGATTAGTATATAGAATATAGCAGTGGACTAGAATAGGTTGATGATGATGATGATGATAATGATGATGAATTAATCATGCGACTCCACCCTCGTGAAGTAGGTACTTCACGAGGGTGAAGCCGCGGGCAATGTAGTACATATAATGTAATTAGCGCGTCATAGTACCAAAACGTATACAATGAATTTTTGTTATTTTTATTCTAGGTTAGGTCCTACGTGGGTTGTCGGAATTGCTGGCATGATATCAGGAATACTTTGCTGTCTCACCCCAGCTTCTGCTTATTACAACTTTTGGCTCCTTTTTACAGTCCGCATCATAAAAGGCTTTTGCGCTGTTAGTATTGAATCCCAATTCAATGTTAGATTTTTTTTACTAGACTACGGCGGGCGCGTTCGCGCGTCCGCGCGTCCGTAGAAAGGTTATGTATATACTTGTCGAAGATACTGAACTGATTGTATTGCATGAGGTGTCAATCGATTCAGTATCATGCTCTGAGTGCAATACACTCTATATATACATACATTTTATACGAATAACATGAATATAAGGGATGTTAGATACAAAAATGTGTGGCCTCTAAAACAGACTCTGTAGAGCTTCACTTAATTAAAACTAACCATACCTATAGTAATAGGACTTCCGAATGATATCTATATTCTATATCATTCGAGAAAATAAATATACCAACCTAAGCAGAACTTGTCATATTATGAGTTCTAGAATACGGCTTAGATTTTCTTTTTCGTAAATAAATACTTACATCCTTAAATATATATTTCTTGTGTGCGTGTGTATGTCACTGAACTCCTCCTAGACGGCTGGACCGATTCTGATGAATTTTTTTGTGTGAGTTCAAGGGGATTCGAGGATGGTTTAGATTCACAATTTATTGAAGAATGTTTGAAATTTTCGAATTAACGACGTGTGTACAGGACGACGTCTGTCGGGTCTGCTAGTATTCCCATATATTTATTAACATTTTGTGATACAGAAGATATTATGAAGACAGACTGTGGCAAGAACACTAATTCTACAGATAGGTATATGAGGCACAACCAGGACCTTCGGGGCCAAGCCAGCCTCACCTTCAAGATGCACCTGCTGATTGACAGACGAGGCTCTGACGCAGGCTTTCCTATCGGGGTTGTGAGGTCAGGTTTCAGCCATATCAAAAGGAAGAAGGAATAAATAAGCTGACCCTGGGTTCCGGCGTGAAAGCCTCAGATACAACCGGGAACAGCGCTAAGATTATGATGATGATTTAATGTTTCTCACTACTTGTTGCTTACTTTAACTAAGACACACAACAATGTAATAGACTTTTTTTTTATTTGTGTCAGGGAGCGATGCAGCCAAATATGGTACAAGTATTGACAAACTGGGTACCACCTATAGAACGAAATCATTTCATGTGGGCTTACTGTGGTAAGTTTATAACTATTTACTTAATAGTAACAAGGGAAAGGTTTACAGCGCAGGCAATGTCATTCTAAAGTTTACTGTTTATCTCACAAATTTTATATAAATAAAAAAATTCAATAAGACTTTGCCCAACCCGGTAAACGAACCCGCGGCCTTATGCACAGAAGTCACGTTAGCTGGGTTACATTGCTTAACATTATCATAATATTATCTGTAATCAATTTAAACAAACCCGGTCAAATGCGAGTCGGACTCGCAGACGAAGGGTGTCAAAAGCCAGCAATATATATCACAATAAAAATAAATATTTTTGGAAGAGGAACAACAGGGACCGTTATAATTTAAAGTATATTTAACTCAAATAAAACACTTATTTTAGGTGGAGACTTAAAATGTTATTGTTATCTGCGTTACTATTCCAGCTTATGAGATACAGCCCGCTGACAGACAGTATCCCTAAAAATGCTAAACTAGTAACACTCTAACATATTACTTAGAAGCGAGACCAGGAAAAAGTCTAGTTTATCGTTACGTAGTCTTAACCGGTACTAAACATTAATTATATGTATTTTTGTAATTAGGTTTCACCATGGGAACTTTCTTCACGTTTCTTATTTGTGCCGCAATTCACTATTACTCACGATGGCCAGTTGGATTCTATCTAGCTGGTAGTCTGCAGATACTATGGGCGATCGTGTGGGTTTTTACCATTACGGAAGTACCTAGAAAACATCCCTATATATCTGAAAAGGAACTGACGTATTTAATCAATGCTATTGGGACTAACATTAGTATCAAAGTAAGTACGAACAGTAGGTACCTCTTTTTTTTTCCGTGCGGAAATCCCTCTGAACAGTAGGTACCAACCCGGTTCGGGGTGCGAGGGATATGCTCTATGGGCAACCTTACACCCCGGCGTCTGTAGACCCGAGACGGCGTGCGGTTTTAGTCGGTTCAAGCCCGACATAACCGCCCCCGCTGGCACGCCGCTGGGTATCCGAAGGGATTTCCGCACGATAAAAAAAAAAAAAAGGTACCAACCCAACTTTTGAATTGGCACGTCGCCGTCGTCGCCGCGTTACCATGGTCGCCGCGTCGCGCGTCGCATCGGGAAGAACTAAGAGTGAGAAAGTCCGGCTAAGATCGAATTAATACCTTTAAAAAAAAAAGGAAAAAAAACACAGCGGAGACAAATCTACAAAATCAAAGATCATGAAAATCAGTCCTCGAGTTTTTCCCTCGCCCGACTTAGTTTCATATACCGAGTCCAGCCATAAGTTTTGTTACAAATGAAAAAGCAATTTTTTTTAAATGAAGTTATAAATTTATACCCTCATATTTATTAAAGTCTTAGCAAAAAATAAAAATATATTTTATTCGAACCTTCGGCATTTATAGGCCTTTGATCTGTTTGGCCACGAATCTATGGATTTACGTACTGTTTCCAAGGGAAATTTTGTTACTGCTTGCTCCAAAGATTTTTTAAGAGACTTAATGTCGCCGTGTTGTTTAGAGCAGGCCATGTCCTCTAAAACTGACCATAATTTGCGGTTTAAAGAGTTGAGGTCTGGGCTAGATGAGGGCCAGTCTTCAGCTCTTATAAAGTCTGGAACGTTGGTTTCTAGCCAGGCTTGGGTAGTTCGTGCATTGTGACCAGGAGCAGTGTCCTGCTGGAAAGTCCACGGTATATTTTTAAAAAGTGTATTGCTGAGAGGTTTCACAACATGATCCAATATTCCAATATCTTGATACAGTTTTCACTCCTTTTTGACAAAAATGTAGCTTTATGACTCCCTGATAAGACACGCCCCACCAAACCTTCACTGACGCAGGATGATGACCACGTTGTACGTTTCCGACCACTTCAGCAGCTTCCTTATAACTGTGAGCGTACAGTTTATCAATTTGCTTATTGTAGTGTTCTTCAATCGTGAAAATTTTTTCATCGGTAAAGAGGATATTTCTGTGCCTTTCACCTGCGTGTCGCGACAGATGGCGCTTTGATCGATCCACTCTCTTTAATCGTAAGGATTGATTTAAGGCATTTCCTGTATATCGACGATAAGCACCGAGCTTCAGGTCTTGTTTTATAATACGTGACAAAGTCCTAGCGGGAATCTTCATTACTCGCGATAAGATTTTTTGCTTCCTTATGGGGGTCTTCGACTGACGAAGTGTTGTTGTATCTATTGACAGTATGATATAGGTACGAACATACGGCTGATACCAAGTTTTTGAAGTGTCTGGAATATGACCGACGGCTCCAAACCCACTTTGTGCAAGGCGATCACTGCGATCCTATTTTCTTTAACCCCATTCCATATTGTAATTCGATAACGACACGAAAAAATATGTGAAATGGCGCGACATCGAAAGAAGTTTTAAAAATAATATACGTGTTCCAAATTCAAAATAATTAAAAAGTTGAAAAAGAAAGAAAAGTTTTGATGTAACAGTATTTATGGCCACACTAGTTATATAGACTAGCTGTCCCTCGCATCTTCGCCCGTGGCACCGATTTAACCCATGCTTGTAATTTGTTAGTTTAGCTCCCCTGGATAGTAGCGTGATGATAATATATAGATAGATAATGCGCTATCCAACACAAAATATTTTTTCGATTCGAACAAGTAGACCCTGAGATTAGCGCGTTCAACCATACAAACTAGCAGACAAACTCTTCAGCTTTATGATATTTTTAATGGTATAGAAACATAGATAAACGATTCTGAACTGTTTTTTTGTATTCATTTCTGTTTGTTTGTTTGTTTGCAATGGACGAAAAAACTACTGAACGAATTTTGATGGAGTTTTTTCTATTAGAAAGATCTTGGTCAGACTTGAAACGATAAAGGACCTCCGTGCAGGCGCAGCGCGGGCATCAGCTAGTATTTATTTATATAATAGTAATAGATGATGTAACAAATCACACATCGGATACTGTACCTTTTTTTTTTCGTACGGAAATCCCAAGTACCTTAATTTAGTCAATTATTTTCAACCACATCCCATGGACCATTATTATGCGAGCGCCAATTCCGGTTGCGTACAGTTTGGAACCCAGGGTCCGTTCTCCTACTCTCCTTTCTATAATTTCCAATCTAATTTATCTCAGTTTTTAGGGTAGCAACTGCCGCGTGAGTTTTTAGGGTAGCAACTGCTCCGAGAAGAAAGCCTGCTTCAAAGCCTTGTCCGCCAATCACCCGGTGAGGTTGGCTTGGGACCCCTCACACCTCTCGACGGTCTCTATCCTAGCATAGTATCTATTAGGTGTCTTTTGTAATGTATAATCTTTTATTTTGTATATTGATCTTTTATTTTAAGCCCTATACACACCAAAACGGTGGTCATTCATGTGTAGACGGCCTTATATTTATAAAAGCTCTACCTGGTTTTGTTTCGTATTTTTAGTTAACAAATTCACAAACGCCATGGAAATTAATACTGAGATCTGTGCCTTTTTGGGCACTTTGTATTCTTAACTTTGGATATACTTGGATGATTATTTCTCTTTGCATTTATGGACCACTATTTTACTCCAAGGTTGCAAGATATAATATTTATAGCGTTAGTACAGTTTCACTCTTATGGATTTCACATTTTCAAGTTGTTCCCGAAGGAGC
Organism: Cybosia mesomella; assembly: GCA_946251805.1. NCBI lineage: Eukaryota > Metazoa > Arthropoda > Insecta > Lepidoptera > Erebidae > Cybosia > Cybosia mesomella. The sequence goes on from OX276406.1 coordinate 13,436,707, forward strand.
AACTATTTTGAGAAACATAGGTATAAATAGATTTAGATCGGAAAAAGAGAACATCCAGAACGGGACTCTTTCTCTTTCTCCTTTCTTTTTCCAATCTAAATCTTTAGAAAAAGTAAGCATACAAAATGCTTCAAAATTTAATTGAATACGTATGTATAGTTCAGTTATTCAGGCTTTTGATTTTATATGGTTTCACAAATGTCCAGAATATTCAGTCTGTGTTAATTCCTGTGTTGTAATAAGTTATAAACAAATATAATATAATTAGATATGTATTAAATCTGTAGAAACAGATTCATACCCTAAAATATTTCTGCTGGCCTCCGTGCTGTCAGCCCGATAGATAGATTAGATACTCCTCTCGCATGCAGCAGAAGCTATTTAGCATGGTTTTTGAAAACTTTGAAATGATTTATTATTATTAGGCATTATTGCTTTTTGCAGGCATCAGCACTTACATCAATACCGTTTTTCTTCCGATTACTGCTGGGATATCTCATAATTCATGTTTTTCATCACTACAAACATAAACTACCGGTACAACGGATCGCGATTATTAGAAAATATTTCATTATCATATGTAAGTTATTGAAAATCATGTAACATAATTTAACATACTTAGGATGAAATTTCATTTTGTACTAGCATTTATTCGAGTTTTTTCCATAGAAAATAGTTATATTTCGCTAATTAGCATTTGCATGAAACTATTTACATATCGCATGTAAAAATATAGCTTAGCTTTAATTTTAGAATGTGTTTACTAACTTTAGCGTATAAGAAACACCGCTATATCCATGCAAACGCACGATAACATAAGATATTTATGTACCTGATCATCAGCGTGAAAGAACGAACGAAATTGTCAGGACACTGAGGAGTGGAATGGACCATAGATTTCACCGTGTCAAGTTTCGTATTTACTTCATAAAGACGCATTTACTACGGCTTTCTCCATTGACCTATGCATTTCTTACAAATATAATACAAATAACAATATAGGTAAAATGTAAACTGCAATGCAACTGTGATAAGTAGGTATAGTAGGTATACGTTTAAGCATCTTGAGGTACGATGGCAGGCGGACTCACCGTCCGTCTACCGGCCCATAGTGTTGCTCGACGAGGTGTGCAAGCTCTTTGAAAGAGTAATTGCGAAGCGCCTCGTCGAGCACCACTCAAGAGTGGGGCCGGACCTGGCGGATGGCCAATATGGCTTCCGCCAGAGGCGCTCCACCGTGGATGCCATCATGCGCGTGAGGGCTCTGGCGGAGGATGCAGTAGCCCGGGGTGAGGTGATGTTGGCGGTGTCCCTGGACATCGCCAACGCGTTCAACACCTTGCCCAGGAGTTGCATTAGGGAGGCGCTCGTGTATCACGAAGTGCCTCTCTACCTCCGCCGCATAGTCGGGGCGTATTTGACGGAGAGAGCTGTCTTCTACCCAACCGTGACCGGTCTCGGCCGGCGTGAGATGTCGTGCGGTGTTCCGCAGGGATCGGTTCTGGGGCCGCTCCTGTGGAACATCGGATACGACTGGGTGCTTCGCGGTGAGCTCGCAGGACGACACGCTCGTGACGGCGTGCGGAGCGACGTACCGCGAAGCGACCCTGAAGGCCACGACCGCGGTTACCCAAGTCGTGGAGCGGATCCGGCGGCTGGGTCTCGAGGTGGCTCTGCATAAAACCGAGGCCCTGTTCTTTCATGGGCCTCGGAGCAAGCCACCTGAGGGATCCAGTCTCATCCTGGGAGGTAATCGCATCGGCATCAAGCCCCAAATGAAATATTTGGGGCTCGTGCTCGTCGGCCGATGGGACTTCGGAAAGCACATCCAAAGTCTGGCCCCCAAACTGAAGGGCACAGCTCTCGCTCTGGCGCGGCTGCTGCCCAACATGAAGAGGCCCGATGACTCCTGCAGGAGACTCTACGCGGGGATCGTGCGGTCCATGGCCCTGTATGGGTGCCCAATATGGGCGGAGGCCCTGAAGGCCGGAAGTGTGCGGATGCTGCGCGCTCCGCAGCAAGTGATGGCCATCAGGGTCATCCGCGGGTACCGCACGATCTCCTTCGAGGCGGCGAGTCTCCTTGCCGGAACTCCGCCATGGGACCTGGAGGCGAGAGCCCTTTCGCAACTGTACCAGTGGCGAAAGGAGGCGCGGGAGCAGGGACTGAACCCCGAGCATCGAGAAATCGAGGCCTTGCAGTCCCAGCTCCGCCAGGCCATCGTGGTGGAGTGGAAGGAACGACTTGGGCGACCAAGCGCAGGGCATGGAGGATTGGCTAGAGGCGACACGGAAGCCTCTCGTACCGACTGACGCAGGTGATCTCCGGGAAGGGGTGCTTCGGGGACCACCTGCATCGGATCAGGAAGGAGCCAACGCCTGAGTGTCATCACTGTGACGCGAGCGAGGACTCAGGGCTGCACACGCTGGCGGACTGCCGGGCGTGGGAGGCGCCGAGGCGTGACCTCGTGGCAGCCATCGGGGTGGGAGTCCTCTCGCTCGGCAGCATGATTGCGGCAATGGTGCGGAGCGCGAGCGCGTGGGCCGCCGCCACCTCCTTCTGCGAGCATGTGATGCTCGCGAAGGAGATGGCGGAGCGCGCCCGGGAGAGGTTCAGAACTCTCCCGGCCCGCCGAGCCCGCAACATGCTCGCCGCGCGTCGCAGGCGACTCAGGCGCCGGAGGTCGCTCAACGGACTCCGTCTTCCATGAGCGCAGGCCTGGGGGTGGCAGGTGAGGCCGCCTGTCACCCTAACAGAAGCAGGCCGGGACGACGGGGCGACTAGCGCCCCTCCCCTAAACCGGGGCAAGACGGGGACACCGTGGTTCCCAAACCCGAGGAGGCCATCTCGAAACCGGAGATGGCCGAGGGTCAGTCGGGGCGCGAGGAATATGCTCTATGGGCAACCTTACACCCCGGCGTCTGTTGACCCGAGACGGCGTGCGGTTTTAGTCGGTTCAAGCCCGACATAACCGCCCCCGCTGGCCGGCGGGGGGGGTATCCGAAGGGATTTCCGCACGAAAAGAAAAAAAAAAGGTACTACACAGTCGTGGTCCTATACTTATAAACTCACCGCATTATATATTTTTAAAAGAGTACTAGTAACCAAAATTAATAAATTCCCGTTGACCCCTAAGCTAAGTTGTATTCACTTTGATATGTTATGGCCAGGATTCAAACCCGAGACCTCTCGATCATAAGTCTGACTCCTTAACCACTAAGTTACTGATGTTTGTATTTGCTGGCGCTTGGCTGGCGTACATTATTTCAATTTATAATATTTGGGGGACCTTCTAGGTGAGCAATGCTCGGTTTTTTTTGTCGTCGTTTTAAACCTAACTAGATCGATTTATCGCCCCCGAAACCCCCTATATACAAAATTTTATGAAAATCGTTGGAGCCGTTACCGAGAATTTTATCCAATGTATACAAAAATTTGACAAATTATATACTAAAACCCTTCTCGAGAACCACTTTACCCATTGCTGAAAAAAGCATGAAAATCGGTGCAGTAATTTATCGCGCACAGACAGGCACACAGACAGACGCGGTGGAGGACTTTGTTTTATAATGTGTAGTGTATATAAAATAAATATATACAAGAATTGCTCGTTTAAAGGTATTAGATTATATTTAAATAGCATCTTTAGGAATTGATATGTTTGATTTTTGTGATGCGTAAAATAATACATTTTTGTTTACTCAGCGCACGTGATCCCGGGCTTGATACTAATTATTACATGGTTTCTTCCCGTAATACCTGGACCTATCCTGTTAAGTGTTGTAGTGGGTCTAACGGCTGCTGGATTGGATCTTACACTGGACCTTTGCTATGTATGTTGAATGTAAAATATTTAAATCTTTCAAAACTTTAGATTTCTCAATACTATGCTCTACATATGTGAAATCTTCATGCTCTACATAATATATGGGAAACCAAAGTATATAATATGTCAATCCCAACCAGTAGGGATTGTTCTTGTGTCCTTTCTAGGGCGTACCTGATTCCACGGCAATAGCATCATGGTTTTGGTCGGTTCAAATCCGATGCAGCTACCCAATACATTAGAATAATATTATGTAATCTGTGCCAATACCCACCTCCTTATTGAGGTGAAGTAAAGCTCGAGAATGTAGATGTCACTTCCACAAACTGGATCAAAAAGATTTCATAAAATATTATTTCCAGGAACTGACACCTACGTTCATGAATTCGATTAACACGGTTATAAAAATTATTGGGAATATGTCAGGTATTATAATATCTCTTTGTGTTGGACAAGTAACACAAAAATATAAGGTATTTTCTATCTAGTATTTATCTCATTTGTTCAGTTTTTACAACTTAAACTGAATTACCTAGTGTATAAATAGGGTTCATTTTCAGAATTTACCATCTGTTTGGAAGCATATTTGGTGCTTTCACGCTACTGTTTTATTTGTGAGCGGATGTATATTCTTGGTGCTGGGTGAAACTCAAGTACAGCCATGGAATTTTACTCGAAGTGTTAGGTAGGTTTACAGAAGTTAGTGAGTGATTTATGCAATGAATGCCAAGTTAAAAATTCTTGCTTGGATAAATGTATTTTACTTTTCAGACGTCGTAAGTATCTGAAGCAACCATCAACAACGATGTCTGATATTATAGAAGTTGACGAAGACAAATCTTCACTAAAAATCACGCAGGCAATAAATTTAAAATGATATCCACTAAAAATGTTTCATATCTTCCGTGTAGTTTTTTTTCTACTAGGAGTTATAGTTTCCATTAGGTAACGTGCCATTGAAGTTTGGCAGCAAAAATGTGTTGCTTCGTCAAATATTTGCATAGGAGTGTGACGAATAATACAGTCGCATAGCTAACTGTTAACACATTCCAAGTTATCGACCACCGTAGCTCTAAAACTTTATATAAAATAGTAAACAATAATTGAAAAATGTTAAATTTGTCCTTTGAAGATTTTAATAAAAAAATATAATAGATCAATTATTTATTATTATGAAAATATCGTTTTGTAAATTGGGCAGTGTTTAGTAACTTCTGAGGCAGACTGTACCTACCTAGTTATAATTTATTATTTAAGTAAATATTAGCAGTTATATATATTATATATAATGATATAAATATACAAATATGAGTATTTTTATGACTACTTACTAGGAGTGTGATGAATGATACAGTGGCCATTGGTTATACCTTAACTGTTAATATATCTCAAGTTACCGACCACTGTAGCTCTAAAAATTTACATTAAATAATAAATAAAAATTGAAAATGTTAAATTTATCCTCTGAAGATTAAAATTATACATTAATTATTTATTATAATGTAAGGATCGTTTTGTAAATTGGTTAGTGTTCAGTAACTTCTGTGATAGATGTACCTACTTATTTATATTTTTTTTTTGTAGTTTTTTGTAGTTATATTTTATTATTTAATTAAGTATTACTTCTTATGTATCTAACATATGAGTATTTTTATATCTACTTACTAGGTAATGCAAAACGGTTCTTGTGTGTATGTACTTTTCTTTTCAATCAATCTCGTGAAATGACTCTACTTTCATGAACCACCTTACGCGTTTGTCGACAATAACGGTCGGTCATAAAGAGCAAAGTCTTGGTCATAAAGAATAAAGTCTTCTACCCTTTTTAAAAGGGCGTGCTAGATGCGTGTGCGCCGCACCATCTCCTCTTTCCCATTTAATGGGTAGTGGGCGCCTGCAAGCCATCAGACAAGGAACTGTTTAAATTATAATATCGTAGCTGGCTGCTCTACTTGTTATGTCCTTGAATTTATTTTACCAACTAACAACAACAACAATTTGGAATTCTTTAACACATGTTGTCTTCTTCCTACAATCCCCAGTCTTTTAAGTGGGGCATGAAAAATTATCTGATGAGGCCGTCAAGCTGAGGGCCACCATTGTAGCATTATTGATATCTATAATGGTTAACCTCATTGCAGAGACGTTCCCTCTAGCTTGCTATTATGCAAAGTGAAAACATATGGACGTGCCCCACATAAAAAAGTAGGTACACTTTTTTATGTGGGGCACGTCAATATGTACTCACTAGGTTCCATATTAAGTGGGTACATACGAACCTAGTTCAGATAACGTTTGTTACCTGAACTACGTACCTATGGGTAATGTAACAACTTGAATTCTCAAGTTGTTACATTACCCATAGGTATAAGGATCGTCATGCTTAATCAAATAGCATTGTATGTGTTACCTAACGTCGTGGATGAAATTACTTCCTTCCTTCCTGATATGGGCCGAAGTGGAACTAAGACCATAATGTATAATGTGATGGACATATTATTATACTATAAACCTACCTATTAGGTACCTTTTTTTTTTCGTGCGGTAATCCCTTCGGATACCCCACCGCCGGCCCACGGTGTCCCCGTCTTGCCCCGGTTTGGGGGAGACCTATTAGGTACCTACAATCATTTAAAACAGATTTTCATTTCTGGTGGTAATCGCGATCAATTTGAACTACACGGTTACCATTAGGTACAATGATTTGGGGTGTGTGTTGGGTAACCTCCTCGAGCGTCGTTCCGATTCCGATCCCGCTGCAGTCCGGGGGGGGAACGGAATCGCAGCGGCCGGTACACCCTGGGCGGCGGTCAATGGCTTCCCCTTCATGGGGTTGGCATTGATCGTCGGCGAATACCCAACGTGGCGGGAACACATCGCTCTCCGTACTCCTCTGCTTTCAGAGGAGACAGGATGAGCGATGGTGTTTGTGGCTGAGGCCACCATAGGGTCCTGGGGGATCCAGGGGCGGGTTGGCCCACTGCTAACGCAGGGGCCGACGGGCACTTGTGCCGCCGCCGGTGAGAGAGGACTAGCCATCCTCTCGCGTTCCGTAATCGGCAGGTGATCAGCAACGACCTGACTGGTGGCTCCAGAAGGGTACGCCGTGAACTTGCTGACCGGAGGGCTTGCCTTTATTGGCCGGCCCACGACAAGGAAAAGTCTATAACACCCGACAGCCAAGTCGTAAAAACCTATGGATACCAGCCGACCTCCATAGTATATAGGCTTATCCAGGTGCAGGGGGCACCGCCTGGATGGACCACCTTTCCCCCATACTCGTGGGATATGCTATGGACTACATAAATATCAACAAACAAAAATCAACGGATCGATCACAACACAACAACCAGGGCAAGGAAAAAAAGGACTTGAAAAATGACGGAGTCTGCGCGGAGGTCGCGCAGCAGGGAAGCGTGGAGGTGACGCCAAATACCTCGGCGGTGTCGGAGAGTTTCGACACCGCCAACGAGCGAAGCCGGGCGAGCAGCCCAGTGGGTCTGGGCGTGCAGCGGACCCGCAAGCGCAGGAGACGCGCAAAGGCTCGGGCGGGGGAGGACGTGTCGGATGAGGACTTTACCCTCACCGGGACGACCTCCTCCTCCAGCAGCGACGAGGCGTCGAAGCCGGCGTCCAAGGTGGCTGCGGGCCACCGAGGGGCGCGGGGTGGCGTGAGGGCTGGACAATCCACCCGAGCTCCCTCTGCTCTTGGAAGAGCCGTGGGAAACTCACCGCCGAGGCCTTCCACCTCGGCGGTGTCGGTGTCGGAGCCGTGCGGGAAGACGCGGTCACTCCTGGAGAGACTCCAGAAGGTGGCTGCGTCGTCCCAGGGGTCCCCGGACCCTCAGCAGGAGGAGATGCTGAACATTGTGTTCGGCATCGCCTCCGAAAACGAGGCTCTCGCCTCACAGCTGGCCGAGTCCCGTCGAGAGACGGCTCGGCTAGCTGCAGCTCTGGAGGAGCTGAAGAGGTTGGTGGCGAGCTCCGCCCAGCCGGCACAGCCAGCGAAATTGGCGCAACCAGAGCCGCCGGCGCGGGTGACGCGATCGACGCGGTCGACGCAGCCGGTGCCGGCGAAGTCATCGCAGGCGGAGCAGCCGACGCAATCGGTGCGGCGGCCGGCCCAATCACCACCGGAGGAGCCCTGGGTAGCTGCTACTCGAGCGCTGGAGGAGAGGATGATGAGTCGGTTGGAGGCCTTAGTGGACTCCATCCACCGTCCGCCTCTGGCGCCACCGGTGGCCGGCTACGCGGTAGCAGCCCGGAAGGGTAATACCCGCCCGGCTGCAGTGGAGGCTCTGCCGGAGCCGGCTCGTCGCCCCGCTCCCGCTCAGGGCCCCGCTCCCACTCAAGGGAAGGGAAAGGGGAAGGGCAAGGGCAAGGGGAAGACGTCCCCAGCCCAGGCCCCAGCCCCAGCCCCAGTTGCGGCTCCGGTAACCCCCACTAGAACCCCCTTGGAAGGGGGTTGGGAGGTGGCTGGAGCCAACAAAAAGAGGCGGAAGGCCGCAAAGAAGGCCGCCAAGAAGGCCAGGAGGGCCGCGGCCGCCGCGAAAGCAGCGCCGGGGAAGCTCCGTGCCCCCCGCACTACGGCCGTCGTCGTCACCCTGACGGCGGAGGCTGCGGGGAGAGGCATGGGGTATGCCGAGGTGTTGGCCAAGGTGAAGGCCAACGTCGACCTCAAGGCCCTCGAGATCCCGGGCGTCCGGTGCAAGAGCACACGGACAGGAGCCCGACTTCTCGAGGTCCCTGGCGCCGCCAGTGGCCCCAAGGCCGACGCCCTAGCGGCTCGGCTGAGGGAGTCGCTGGACGCAGCCGACGTCCGGGTGTCCAGGCCCATTAAATGCGCAGAAGTGCGCATCACGGGCCTGGACGACTCCGTCACGGCTGAGGAGGTTAGGCTCGCCGTGGCGGAGGCCGGGGACTGCTCCCCGGACACAGTAAAGGCCGGAGCTATACGCTTCGGCCGCGGTGGACAGGGGGCAGCAGTTGTCGGCTGCCCTATCGCGGCGGCCCAAAAGGTTGCAGACGGGCGGAGCCTCCTGGTGGGAGGCTTCCTGAGGGCGCAGGCACGGCTCCTGCAGGCCCGACCGGCCAGGTGCTTCAGGTGCCTGTCGGTGGGCCATGTGGGGGTGCACTGCACGGCGGAAGTGACGGCGGGTGACCGTTGCTTCCGCTGTGGCCAACCCGGTCACAAGGCCGGCACGTGCGATGCCCCGCTGCACTGCTTTAGGTGTGCAGCGGGAGGCAAGCCGGCCGACCACAGGGTTGGCAGCAAGGCCTGCGCCGGAGGGGAGCCGAAGCCGGGAGGCCGGCCTTCCGCCTCCAGTTCACAGCGGGATGCGGAGATGGGGGTTCCATAATGGATCCTCAACTCCGCATCCTGCAGGTGAACGTTGGCCACGGTGCCCATGCTCAGGATCTTCTGCGCCAGAGCATGGCACAGTGGGCCATAAATGTCGCCGCTGTCGCCGACCCATACACCCACCGGTTCCTCGGGCCTACCTGGGAAACCGCGCTGGATGGGTCGGCGGCACTGGTGCACAACCCTGCCGCCGGCAGCCCCCCTCTTGCCTTCGTCGTTTGCGTTCGCCGTCGTTGCAAGGGGACCCGGCTGCGTGGCGGCGGCGGTTGGGGATATAGCGGTCGTGGCCGCTTATATCACGCCGAACCGAGACCAAGCTGCATATGAGCAGTGGCTCCGTCAGCTGGCCGTCGTCGTCAATGCCTGCCAGCCCCGTCCGGTCCTTGTGCTCGGGGACTTCAACGCCTGGTCGTATGCCTGGGGTTCCCGACACGAAAGGGGCGCGACGGGGCATAGAGGCAGGGCACTGGTGGACTGGGCCGCACGACTCGGCCTAGTCCTCCTAAATCGGGGAGCCGTGGACACGTTCGTGACCTCGAGGGGTAGCTCCATCGTGGACCTATCGTTCGCGAGCCCCTCGTTGGCGCGACGTGTTCAGGGCTGGCGCGTCGTTTTGGGGGAGGACACAAGTTCGGATCACCGATACATTCGGTTTGACGTGTCCCCCCCTGCAAGCGACGCGCCGGCTGCACCGGCTCCACCCGAGCCACGTTGGGCGCTTAAGCGACTTGATCGGGAGCTCCTCCTGGAAGCCGCCATCGTACAGGCCTGGGCCCCTGCGCCGGACAGGCCTGTCAGCATAGACGATGAGGCGGAGTGGTTCCGGGAGGCCATGACCCGTGTCTGTGACGCGGCGATGCCTAGGGCTCCGCCCTATAATCCGAGGGGTCAGGTCTACTGGTGGTCGTCGGAGATCGCGCAGCTCAGATGGGGCTGCGTGATCACGCACCGCCGGTGGGCCCGATTCCGTAGGAGGCGTCGCCGCCCCGCAGATGCGGAGGCCCGAGAGGCGGAGTTGTACGAGGGATACAGGGAGGCCAGACGAGCCCTCCGAGCGGAGATAAGGCGTTCCAAACGGGACGCCTTCCGCGAGCTGCTGGAGACGCTGGAGCGGGACCCTTGGGGGCGGCCCTACCGGATGGTGAGGGGCAAGCTGCGCCCCAAGGCCCCGCCGTTAACCCGGTGTCTCCAGCCGGATCTGCTCGGAGGAGTTGTTGGCTCCCTGTTCCCAGCGCGGGCGGTGGAACATGTTCCACCGCGGATGACTCCGCCTCGGTTGCGCATGGCGCCCGACGTGGAAGACGACGACGTGCCCGAGGTCACTTGGGTAGAACTAGAGCTGGCGGTGAGAAGGCTAAGAGCCAAACACACCGCCCCGGGACCCGACGGCATTCCAGGCCGAGCGTGGGTCCTAGCTCTAGTCGACGACGCTCTCGAGCCCCGACTGAGAGGGCTTCTCAGCGCATGTTTGGAGCGGGGCCAGTTTCCGAAATTGTGGAAGACGGGGAAACTGGTCCTCATCCGAAAGGAGGGGCGCCCGGCGGACTCGCCGTCCGCCTACCGGCCCATAGTGTTGCTCGACGAGGTGTGCAAGCTCTTTGAAAGAGTAATTGCGAAGCGCCTCGTCGAGCACCTCTCAAGAGTGGGGCCGGACCTGGCGGATGGCCAATATGGCTTCCGCCAGAGGCGCTCCACCGTGGATGCCATCATGCGCGTGAGGGCTCTGGCGGAGGATGCAGTAGCCCGGGGTGAGGTGATGTTGGCGGTGTCCCTGGACATCGCCAACGCGTTCAACACCTTGCCCTGGAGTTGCATTAGGGAGGCGCTCGGGTATCACGAAGTGCCTCTCTACCTCCGCCGCATAGTCGGGGCGTATTTGACGGAGAGAGCCGTCATCTACCCAACCGTGACCGGTCTCGGTCGGCGTGAAATGTCGTGCGGTGTTCCACAGGGATCGGTCCTGGGGCCGCTCCTGTGGAACATCGGATACGACTGGGTGCTTCGCGGTGAGCTCGTAGGCGGTGCCGCCGTCACGTGCTACGCGGACGACACGCTCGTGACGGCGTGCGGGGCGACGTACCGCGAAGCGACCCGAAAGGCCACGACCGCGGTTGCCCAAGTCGTTAGGCGGATCCGGCGGCTGGGTCTCGAGGTGGTCCTGCATAAAACCGAGGCCCTGTTCTTCCATGGGCCTCGGAGCAAGCCACCCGAGGGATCCAGTCTCATCGTGGGAGGAAATTGCATCGGCATCAAGCCCCAAATGAAATATTTGGGGCTCGTGCTCGACGGCCGATGGGACTTCGGAGAGCACATCCGAAGTCTGGCCCCCAAATTGAAGGGCACAGCTCTTGCTCTGGCTCGGCTGTTGCCCAACATGAGGGGGCCCGATGACTCCTGCAGGAGACTCTACGCGGGGATCGTGCGGTCCATGGCCCTGTATGGGTGTCCAATATAGGCGGAGGCCCTGAGGACCAGAACTGTACGGATGCTGCGCGCTCCGCAGCGAGTTCTGGCCATCAGGGTCATCCGAGGGTACCGCACGATCTCCTTCGAGGCGGCGAGTCTCCTTGCCGGAACTCCGCCATGGGACCTGGAAGCGAGAGCCCTTTCGCAACTGTACCAGTGGCGAAAGGAGGCGCGGGAGCAGGGATGGAACCCCGAGCCTCGAGAAATCGAGGCCGTGCAGTCCCAGCTCCGCCAGGCCATCGTGGTGGAGTGGAAGGAACGACTTGGGCAACCAAGCGCAGGGCACGCCGCAATAGCGGCGGTAAGGCCCATCATGGAGGATTGGCTGGAGAGGCGACACGGAAGCCTCTCCTACCGACTGACGCAGGTGATCTCAGGGAAGGGGTGCTTCGGGGACCACCTGCATCGGATCAGGAAGGAGCCAACGCCTGAGTGTCATCACTGCGACGCGAGCGAGGACTCAGGGCTGCACACGCTGGCAGACTGCCCGGCGTGGGAGGCGCCGAGGCGTGACCTCGTGGCAGCCATCGGGGTGGGAGTCCTCTCGCTCGGCAGCATGATTGCAGCAATGGTGCGGAGCGCGAGCGCGTGGGCCGCCGCCGCCTCCTTCTGCGAGCATGTAATGCTCGCGAAGGAGGTGGCGGAGCGCGCCCGGGACCTTAGACTTAGAGCTTACCGAAGCTTACCGAGACTTAGAACTCTCCCGGTCCGCCGAGCCCGCAACTTGCTCGCCGCGCGTCGCAGGCAACTCAGGCGCCGGAGGTCGCTTAACGACCTCCGTCCTCCATGAGGGCAGGCCTGGGGGTGGCGGGTGAGGCCACCTGTCACCCCAGCAGAAGCAGGCCGGGACGGTGGGGCGACTAGCGCCCCTCCCCCAAACCGGGGCAAGACGGGGACACCGTGGTTCCCAAACCCGAGGGGGCCATCTCGAAACCGGAGATGGCCCAGGGTCAGTCGGGGTGCGAGGGATATGCTCTATGGGCAACCTTACACCCCGGCGTCTGTAGACCCGAGACGGCGTGCGGTTTTAGTCGGTTCAAGCCCGACATAACCGTCCCCGCTGGCACGCGGGGGGGTATCCGAAGGGATTTCCGCACGATAAAAAAAAAAAAAAAAAAAAAAGTTACAATGATTTTCATTCATTGGACATTCATTTGACTATTCTCCACCCCATCCCGGTCAAACCTAAATCACTTCCTCTTGCGGTTCAGATAGCCGGCAATGAACATATGTACCGTCAAATAAACAGAACCTTCTATCAACCATTGTACGAACTATCATTTTACAATTTAACACAATCATTTACAAATTACAACAACAACATTTTGTGTCTTTCGAGCCGGATTTGAAACAGCGACTATGGATCTTTGTAGGGAGTTGACAATAATTGTAAACAACGTTTAAATTACAGGCAGTGAGAGTGACACTGTACTTTGATTAAAGTGAGTGTTTCTAAATTTGTACTTTGCATCTTATTTAGTATTTTACCAATAATTCGATAATATATGGTCGCCCGATCTTTTAATAAACCATACGTGTAAGTTTGGCACTGAAATCAATTAAACACTTTCAGTACATATAGTGGACTCCCTGGGGATTTCGACCTCGGAATTCTGTGACGGTGAATGGATTTACATGATTGTGATGGAATCTTGTTCCTAATGCTCTAAATTGCAATGTTTACCCTTTCTTTTTTGTGCTTTTGTTTCTTAAGCTTTTGGGTAAAAACGTATGAAAAAAAAAAAAAAGACTGAAAAATTTAAATTAATTCCAATTTTATGTTGTTTATATGTATAGGTACGTTTAATTAGCTATACTATATAACAGCATCTTTCAAAGATGCCTTAGTGTAGGTATTTAAACTATCATGGTCACTAACATAAGTATTAGAGTTAACGGGATAGTTACCATGTGTTTTGAAGAGTGTTATTTCGGCACTGTTGTAAGCGCCATGATCACGGAGGAACTGAAGATGGCGGTTAACGGTAAACGAGTTTAAGAGTAAATATATCGATCTACCCTCTTTCGTACTCGTCTCTGACGCGCAACACCACTATCACTGGTCTCACTACACACTCGATCGTGATCGAGTTCGAGTGTGTAGCCTTAGTGTATAAAGGATCATAGTAAAACGCGAAGGACAGAACTAGTAATCGGTAGAATAAGTAATCTCCCCTTAGCAGAATCAGGCCACAGTGGCTTGTTGTGTTTCCGCGCTCACCTCTGTATAAGAAATACGTGTTGGAGGATATTTCATCCCAAATAACACTTCGGAGAAGCCAATTTTAGTGGCCAAGGCTAGCTGGGGTCTCAGGATCCCACATCCTGCCTAGGGTGTACCTGGTTCTTCGGTAACATATACAGGCGCGAAGGAGTTCCGTGCGGTTATAGTCGGTTCAAGTTCGACATACCCATCTCAACACCGCGCCGTTTACTACTCCATGCCCGCCCTGGTGGGGGGTGGGGGGAGTTCTATGCTTACATACAAAAAAGAGAATATGACGCTAAAATATTTCTTGGGAGCACTAACTACTTACTTCACCATTTCGTAATGAAATGATTGTAAATGACATCTTAATTATTTCAATTTCCTTAACTTTGATTTAACATTTACTTACTCTTTGGATTCAATGAACATCGGTATTGCTCCTTAAACACATAGCAGTTTAATGTACAATTTTTTCATCGTTACAATGTTAATGTAAGGATAGGCAGGGGGGGGGGGGGTCACTCCGCCGATCTGCGAGAAATTATAAGTAAGTACATGCCAGCGGCAGCCCCGGGGCTGCTTATTCAGTGGTTGCCCCGCTGTGGCCCGCGACACTCGCGCGCGTGTCTCCCGCATACCAACGTTTTTCTATGTTCCGACACGTGAAAAGGATACCGAAAGGTGAGGTAGTAAGCACTAAATGCTCATTTACTACTATATTTTCATAGTAAATCGAACACAAGAATCAAGTAAAACAGCAGTGTTATACTTGAATTAAATAGGTATCTGTCAACGGCATATCTACATATGTATACATATACATCAAACGAAAATCCCGAGATTGTGATTAAATCAGTACTTATTGGACTCATTTACACCTGGCGTACGATCGCGAACCGTAACGGAGATCGTAAAGTCTAGCTCCGTCTCTGTCACTCGAATAGTAAGTGCTATCTAATATTTATAATTCGCGTATTCTGTGTGTGTATATTATTGGATCACGGATAGGTAAAAGACGTCTAGGTGGGGTGTGTGTTGGGTAACCTCCTCGAGTGTCGCTCCGATTCCGATCCCGCTGCAGTCCGGGGGGAACGGAATCGGAGTGGCCGGTACACCCTGGGCGGCGGTCAATGGCTTCCCCTTCACCCCTTCATAGGGTTGGCATTGATCGTCGGCCAATACCCAACGTGGCGGGAACACATCGCTCTCCGTACTCCTCTGCTTTCAGAGGAGACAGGATGAGCGATGCTGTTAGTGGTGAGATGGCCCAGGGTCAGCCGGGGTGCGAGGGATATGCTCTATGGGTAACCTTACACCCCGGCGTCTGAAGACCCGAGACGGCGTGCGGTTTTAGTCGGTGCAAGCCCGACATAACCACCCCCGCTGGCCGGCGGGGGGGTATCCGAAGGGATTTCCGCACGATAAAAAAAAAAAAAAAAGGTACAAGATGTCTAGGTGGTACATTTAAATATCTTATTGTCATCGAGGCGCGCCACTTGACACCTGCTTGGCGGTGTCGGGTGCAAGTTCAAACAAGCCGCTAAGTTAGTCCAAGAGCCGTGCTACAAATTTAATGCTTCTCCGCTGCACTACTGTGAAAAAGTGACGGGTGTCGTTATGTCCTGCAACGAGAGTTGTTAGGGTTGTTAGGTTGTTATTAAAGTGACAATTTAGGCCAATGTTACCAACTTAGCGGTTTTCTTCTTAAATTTAAAGGGTAAATAAATGGATTGGGACCTTTTTGAGGTCTTATACTTTAGGTGTAGGCATTTTAAAATATTTTTCAATTTGGAAGTATAGACCAGGGTCTTTGACTAAATTGAATTATCCCAATTCAATCAATTAAATAATTTTTAACCTAGTGATTTAATGACATTTAGTATATTTCTTCGTTGTCAAGAATACACAATGAAGCCATCCATGACAATGTTACGTTTCAATAATAATAATAAATACGATTAATGATTTGGAAATGTAGAATTAAAGTACATTTATTATATTCAATAATGTGTAATATTAGAAATTGTTGTAAATCACGTGGTTTCGATTTCGATTTTGGGTTTAGGGGCAAATATCTTTAGAAATTGGTAACACTTTTTTTCTGTCATCTAGCTGTGTTGTTTGTCATCAGTTTGGTATGGTATATTTTATTAAAATATTATTTTGTTGTTTGACTGGGGTCATACATAATTTGTCTGATTAAGTTAATACACATTTAATTTCTACCATTTTTAAGACGAAAATACATATACTTAGTATTTTCCAAGACAATGCACAGCCTAGTGGAATATTTCGCCGAACATGAAAGTTATAGATGTGGTTACTGTAAAAGCCCAAATACTAATTTTAGTCATGGTAAGTGTTATCAACTATGCACAAATTTTGAATATAAAGTTATTATTGCATTTCGCCTCATATTACGTCATTTTCATTTTTAGGTATGTGGACTCATGCACTAACTGTAAATGATTATCAAGATTTAATTGACAGAGGATGGAGACGGTCGGGAAAATATTGCTATAAACCGACTATGGACGTTACCTGTTGCCCTATGTACACTATACGGTTTGTTCACCTTTGCACATATTGTGGAATTAAAGATTAAGAAACAACACAATGATGCATAAGGAATGGATGGATGTGCAATTTAGACTACAATCCACCACTGTGTCTAATTTCGTCCAGATACAAATACCCATTCTGGTGCGATGAGTACCAAACCTCCATCTAATCAAACTTGCATTTATAATCTGTAGTAGTAAAATGTAAAATTTTGATGTAATAGTTATGAGACTCCTTGCCCCAAGACCCTTGATTCTTTATTTTTCTTCATTTATGGATTATCTCATTGCATCCTCTAGCTGCTTTTACCCTGCTAAGGTTGATGTGTTCAAGGGTAACTCATATTATTATAGGTACACAAAGTGATATTGATAACTTTTTGTTGTTATTGTTAGTTATTTACAAGCCTCCCTGGCTTGTAAATAATAAGTTGATATAAATTTTATAACATACTATCTGTTACCTGCAGCACTGTTCATGAGGAATACTGAAATTACATTTTATGAAAATATCCATATTTAAGTTAAGGTGTGACCAAGAGAAATAGCTATTCATTTTTATGTATAAAGATAACCAAACAATTTATTAGTCTTCAAGCCTACTACAAAATACATCAATAAATACTGTGCAGTAAGCAGTAGTTACTTTTTATTCAGATGCCGATCTCAAGAATTCAAAGCAACAAAATCTCAAAAGAAGGTATTGAAGAGGTTCAACAAGTTTTTAGTTGGTCAAGATGTGTTGTCAACAACGGAAGCAGAAAGAAAAATGTCTACTTGCAGTAGTGGGAGTGAAGTTCTTGGAGAAGGATTTGAGGAGGGTGGGGAACAGTATGTTGAAACTATGAGAGAGCATCAGGATATTAACTTAGAGACTTTCAGAAGTAGCAAAACTTTAGATGTATCTGGCGATGACACTCAAGGTATTATTTGTTTACTTTCCATAATTTTATTGGCTAACATGGGTATATGGGGCCTCACTAAGATTTTCGGGGACCAAGTCAACCTCACAAGAAGTAGAAGAGTTGACTCAGGGCTTCAAAATGCAAGCTTCAAATGCAACGGTGATTGACAGAACTTTATTGATTAACAATTTCAATGTTAATCTCTTTCAATTATAATTTTTTTCACATGATAGTTTATGGTAATAGTAAGTTATTTGACTGTTACATGAAATCAGTATCTTTTTACTAACTGTTAAAACAGGGATTTTATGGATTCGTCTATAAATTAACATCAAATAAATTAGTATAAGAGCATCATGCTGATTCTGATTTTAAAATATACCTATGCTTAAAACATAAAGCCAGCCAGTAACATTACTATTACCATAAAATATTTCCACACAAGACAAAAGTTTTGTGGTTGCGTAGTGGGTAAGACTTAGTTTTTGAGTAAGGCTTACACTATTGATGTGAACCCACTCCTAACACAAGTAATTTAGCATAGCTTTTGGGTTCATAGTACCAGTGATTTCTGCATGAGAATAATACGTCAAAACGAAACTTAAAGATTGTAAAAGATGTGTAATCAATAAGAGTGTAAAAAAAAAAATATTTTTTTAATTAGACTGATGTAAAGGTCAGGTTCATGTTGATAAAATAAAACTTAAAAACATGCTATGCATGTTAGATTATCAAGTGTAGCCAGTTTAATATTTAAAATTATATTACTATGCTTTTTATGGTTACAGATAAGAGCACAATTGGGAGTCATACTATGGAAAAAGAGCAAACTGGGTCTGAAACTGTTCTGGGTAACATTAAAAAAGGTTTGTTGAATTTGCAATATCATCTATTAAAAAATCTAAGTGTAAATATGCAGAACTACTACCATTACAAAAAAATGTAAATGTAATGAATGCAAGATACATGAGCATGGCAACCTAAAATATAGGATCAAGACTTACTTTGCTGCATATGCTCATTTAGGTTTTATTGAATAAAAAAAAAAAGAATTTTTGGACCCATATTACAAGCAAGTAAAGCAATGTTAACTAGATTCAGCTATGATATAGTATATGCTAATATATTATTATAGTGGTAGCTATTATATCAATGCAATACTGTGCCTACATCCTAGTATGGTATAGGTCATTGTCACTTAAACAAACAGTGAAACAGGCATAGATAGTTACAACATGATTTGCAGATGCTGTTGGCCCAGATCCTAATAAAGTACCATGTAAAAAAGCTAAACAATTAAGACGAGAGAGGAAGCTTGAAAAACTTCGAGAAAAGGGTATTGACGTACTTCCTGCGAACAATGCCTGCAAAAACAATGAGAAACAAATTGAGGACTTCATAAATGAGTTACCAGATGATGTCAAGCATAAACTAGAGGTGTTTAGTCAATTTTTTTTTACAAACCATTGTTTGTTTTTTGTTAACATCGTATTGCTGGGGTATTTCCACAATAATATGCCTAATTTGGATAAGTGTCTTTGTGCAATTGATGTGATGAGCATGACTTCAAAATAATCTTAAAATAGTTCATGTGACTTATAAAAAACATTAAAGAAAACTAACTTTGAGAAACCAATCTTAACTAAAAATAAATTAAAACTACATATTGTTGTGTTCTGGGGCCTTACTCTGGAACTTAATTCCGATCGATCGATATTGTAATTAGAAATTTCGTAATTAGATTAACTTAAATTTGACACTAGCGCTATATTGTTTTAAAATTGCGTGACCATTAGGCTAGGTTTAGGTGGTCCTTATTGATGGAATTTGGAATTAAGTTCAAGAGTAAGGCCCCTTGTCAAACTAGAAATAGCAATTGCACTAGAAGCCTGGGGATAGAGACCTTAGAGTGAGTTTCATCAACTGTGTTACTAGATTTCGCTCAATGAATTTCAGTGAGTAAAACATAAGAATTTAGTTTAATGGAACAAACAGATTTTCGCTAAAGAATACCAGTTTCAATTATTTTGTAGTTGATTTATCGTTTACGTTGGTTCTATGAAGTCTTATGTCTATTCTAGTCTAATAAGTCTTATATATTTATTAAGTTTTATGCATAATGTCGGCAAAACCTCTCAGCGTTAGGGAGCCGAACGGCGCTCTGCCGACGTGCAAATGGAGGAAATGCAAACGTGATTGACGCTCGGATTAAGAATTAGATTACTGCATCTGCTGTACACAATCCTACAGAATATACAACACGAACACCTATGGCAGATGTTACGTGTAGTTGGAGCCCTAAAAAGTCCGACAACTGGTTTAACTACAAAACTTCGGTATCACCAATGGGCAGTCGGTTCACGGAAAATATCGAAGTTCGGCTGCTTCATAGTAAGACTGACAAGCCGACGTCAACTGAGTTGGCAGAAGGCTTGGAGGATGATAATGACTTTTCAATTGGTGAATGTCCTGGTCTTGCTCCTTACCGTGAATTCTTAATTTATTTTTCTTTTTAGATAAAATTAGTAAGGACAGCGCCGCCAAGCCCTGAATGGTTAGCAACTAGTAAGAAAACTCATGATGTTTATGTCAAGTATCAAACAATCATACACAATGATAAACCTGATAAATGCACTGAGCCAAAGTTTAGGGACTTCCTAGTACAAAGTCCACTTTTAGTGAGTATGGTCACTTTGTTTATTTTATTGGTAGTTTACTAAATAGGGTCAAACATGCTATCATTGAAACCGATCAGTTGCTGACATTTTTGGGTTAGGTGAAATAAATGGTTAATTGTTAATGACTGAAATTTATTTGATTATTAAAAAGCGTGGGGGGCTCGATGATGATTGTCGTAAGCACCGCCCCAAACCTTCTAATAAACTTATTCTTCATTTGTTATTTTAATCCGTATTCATTTTTTAACAGCACGCGCCCCCCCCCCTCCCCATATTGGATAGATTAGATTAGAAGGGTATGTCGAAGACCACCATCATGACCTTCATATTAGTTTACTTGTGATTTCGAATGAAGATATACATCCTCTTCTTTACGTGTCTTATTTAAAGCATGCCTTTTTCTAGGAGGAGCATAAAGAGAATGGACCTCCTTGCGGCTACGGTTCTTTCCACCAACAGTACTGGCTAGATGGTAAACTAATAGCTGTTGGTGTAATAGATATACTGCCGAAGTGTGTGTCTTCTGTTTACTTCTTTTATGACCCACAGTATATGAATTTGACTTTAGGAACTTATGGCGCTTTAAGGTAAGTAACCTCATTACGTCTCAGTGGCTTTCTATTTATTATTCGTGGTTGTATCCTTTCAAGATCTATAGGGGAAGCAGTGCTTCTAATAATGTGTTGGGTTGCGGGAACGACTGCCGTTTGACCTTTACAACCCCGAGAGGAAAGCCAGCGTCAGCGCCTGGCCTGATAATCATCACGTATATCAGCTTGCAGGTGAGGTTAGCTTGGACCTTGAGGATCTTGGTTGGGCCTAATACATATGGGTCTGTGTCTCCGCACAAAGCGCGACTTGACACACCTATCCGATGTGATAACTCTGAGAGTATTGAAAGCTTTTTCTATCAATACATCATCAATTAGATTAGTGTATGTAAGAATTGTTAAGTAAATAATCGGTTCCTAGACGAGGGCGGTACAGAACTATTTCTACACAATCGACGCACGCTCCTCGTTTCCAGTCACTCGAGGAGGTTACCCAACACACACCCCAAAAAAAAGGTACCGAGAAAACAGGGGTGCTTGGTTGGGGACCTCCACGCGGTGCACCTTGGGCAACGGAGACAGCAGCGCCTCTCTCCTAGGGCGGGAGAGACGCTGCCGCCTACGGCCAACTCCGACCGAGGCGAGGACGGCCCTGTTGAGGGCTGTTCGGAAGCTTTCCACGTGTCCCTCTGATTAGCAGATGGCACAGTGGAGAGCAAGTAAGGGGGCCATCTCGAAACCGGAGATGGCCCAGAGTCAGTCGGGGTGCGAGGGATATGCTCTATGGGTAACCTTACACCCCGGCGTCTTAAGACCCGAGACGGCGTGCGGTATTAGTCGGTTCAAGCCCGACATAACCGCCCCCGCTGGAGACCCCCCGCTCTCCAGCGGGGGCGGTATCCGAAGGGATTTCCGCACGAAAAAAAAAAGGTTAAGGTAGTAAAGGTACCGAGAAAACAGGCTATCCTGTTTTCTCGGTACCTTTACTACCGGTAGCGCCAATTTGAACTACTCAGTTATAAAGTGAAAATACATTTTGTGCTTGTGCTCATCTAACCTTGTGTTTTCTGTCTAATATAATGTAGCTGTATTAAATATTTGTTTTATTTTCTTTGTAGAGAGATCGAGTTCACAAGACACATGCATTCTCTGTGTCCGCAAATCGAATACTATTACATGGGCTACTACATTCATTCTTGTCGCAAGATGAGATATAAAGGCAACTTTTACCCATCAGATTTGTTGTGTCCAGAAACATACAAATGGTTTCCATTAGTAGACTGTATTCCTAAGTTAGAAGCGTCGCCGTATTCGAGGCTAGATCCCGATATTGATAGCGTAGACGAAAACTTGCCTAAAGAAAGTGATTTGAACTATATACCAGTGTGGGTTAACGGCGCAGTGATGTTGTATAAAGCATACAAAAGACATGCCGGTAAGAAAAATGTGAAGATTAGCAATGAGGTTCTAGAATATTCTCACTTAGTTGGTACTAAGGCGTCTAAGAGTTTAATTTTAGTTCGATAATGGTATCGGTTCTGCTGTTCGATTCTAATTCAATTAAAAACATTTTAGAGAGATGCACTATAGAATCGGCGCCATTATCGGCCCCTACCTAGTTTTAAAATAGCTCAATTTAAAAAAGCTGCTCTATTTCTTTGTTAGTGTTCGACTATATTTTTTAGGTTAAAAATCATAATGTTTTTTCTGTTTCACATTACCAATTGTTTCTTTATTATTCTTACCATACATACTATTAGCGTAGATATTATGTACTGTATGTATGTAAAGCCTAATTTTGTTTGTTTTTGAATACCTCAGAAACATAGTTTATAGAGCATTTGTGTTCAAAATAAGCCCATTTTTAGATTTTTACGAAGAAAGGCGTTAAGTATCTTGTATCACCAACGACTTATTACTAGTAGAAGGATAAAGACGATTCCTTATTTGATCCTTGTCTGCAAATTTGTCTTACGTTTATTGCCACTATCACACAATTACAATATTGTGGGATAGTCCACCGCATACGATGTCAGATGCAGTGTCGATGTTCCTTAACAAGAATTACTGGCGGTACTAGGTTTCAGGTATTGCGATTTAACTAAATAAAATAAAAAGCTCTAATGAGGAGTTAATAAACAATAAAATACATTCTAAGAATAAGTTAAACTGTTAAACATTCGAAGGTTTTGACAATATAATGTCTGGTGCTGGACTGTGAGAATGGATCTATAAAAAACAGGAAGTATACAATCAAGGGTAAGCGCCCCGTAGCTATCGCTCGTATCCCACAGTGTTTTGATGGTGACATTTACTTTTAGGCTATCTTCTGGTGAAAATTATAATCAATTGCGTCACTACCTTGTGTGATAATGATTACTCATAATATATGAAAGTTTGGCGACACTAGTTCTCTGTTGAACGTATAATTATTACGTGATAAAAAGTTCTAACTCATTTACCTACTTCTCATAAAAATATAAATAATGATTGTGTTTTATAACATCTTACATAAAATATTAAAATTAAAATAGCACTAGTGTCTTTTATGTAAATGAATCATCTTATCTTTATTTGTAAACAGTTACTTTTTGTCTCACACATGAGAATGCCAAATCATAAGTAGCAGACCTTGTAAAGGGAACGGTTACTACGCACTACCGGATCGCGTCCTCCTTCAAGCGGTACATAGTTTAATATATCTGCGATATATTACTTTATATTAAGTTTTCCTACTGAGATATTTCGGCCTCACACCAAACTAAACGAAAGACGTAGCATTAAGTAACATAAAGTTACAGGTCCCGGCGCATGAGCTGGACGTCGCGCGTCGGGAAGAAGAGAGATAGACTTTTGGTTTTGTAGAGCGTTCTCTGTCGTAGGGGAACCTGTGTAACGTTGGACAGTGTTGTGTCTACAACAAACCCAACTTAAAAAAATCTCCAGTGCTAATAATAATATTATCTATGAAGAAGAAGAAAATGGCAGTCGAAGCATCTTTTCAAATCAAACTCTGACTTGAAGTTAGTTGAAATTACCCGTCGCCGCGTGAGTCAGATAAAAAAGGGAATTTATGATTCCTTGCTCCAAAAGTACGGTTTTTGACTGTACTTATTGCTTATTTATTTAACGTGATATACATTTATAACAAATCTTTTATTCCTAATTTAATCTCAGTATGTGTTAGTAACAGATATCATTGATTGTCCAAGGTACAT
The DNA here is from genome assembly GCA_946251805.1 of Cybosia mesomella. Classification (NCBI taxonomy): domain Eukaryota; kingdom Metazoa; phylum Arthropoda; class Insecta; order Lepidoptera; family Erebidae; genus Cybosia; species Cybosia mesomella. The sequence goes on from OX276406.1 coordinate 13,460,483, forward strand.
CACATTGGGCTAATTTAATTGAAAACGTTTTCGTAGACATTAGTATAATTAAGAACTAAATTTTCTACAGTCTATCTTCATGTAACCCTAGTACGTCAACAACACTGGTACGGTCCAAGGACCATCAGGTCTGTTGTACACTGGAAAGTTTCCCTTTTTCTTCTAGCAGTTTTTGTGCCCAGTTAATGAATAAAATCCACAGATTTCATTCATGAATTATGTAGTTGAATAACTGACCTTTCTATCTATGCCTATTTGACAGGTCTATTTCCCACCATTTATTAAAAAAATAGAAATGTAAAAAAAGTGTCGTAAGTTCAACAGGTTCCCGTACATCGGACTGATAGTTTGTTACCTTTATAATCAAACTGTCAGGCTGGTGGGCTAAAGAGAGAACGCTAAACATAACTGAAGCAAACCGATGTCGACATAACCACCCCCGCTGGCCGGGGGGGGGGGGGGGGTTATCCGAAGGGATTTCCGCACGTAAAAAAAAAAAAAAGAAGCAAACCGATGTTAATCGGAATATCACTTTTCTTCCTGACGTGCCAACCCAAACGCTGGGTACTGTACTTAGGATTTATTTCGGTTCCGAATGAAATGTCACGTACTGTCTTTGGGCCCGATTGCGGAATAAATGCCGATTTATATATCTATCTATGTATCTTTATATCATGGTACCGATCGCCCAAAAGTTTGGTCCATAACTTCGGATGTTAGTCACATACTGGTTGTAAGCGCCACATAGAGGCATTATGCTTTAAAGTGTTTCGAAAACATTGAGCAAATATGTTCTTTTCTAATATACTGATTTATTTCTTTGAAGCTGTAGGAAAATTTTGTATTCAAATAGTTTATTTCATTGTTTAGATAATAATATTGATGTCAATAGAATATAGAATCTTATCAAGTTCTACTTATGCTATCTTATCTTACTCTATATTGTTATTGATTTTTCTATTAAAGTATTTTACGCTATACCCACCTAATTAAAAAGAAAACTTAGATATACAATTATGTACTTAGTGACATTATGTTTAATTACATAACTACTAGTCATGTTATCGCAATCAGTTATGTGTAAAAAGGTTGAATCAGTATATGCTAGAATAATGAAAGGTAGTTTTATTTTGAATCTTTCTCTACTCTGTGTAAATAGGAATATAAATAATATTTATTAGGTGTCGAGTCTCGCACAGATGAGAGAGATATCTTCGGGGAGCTCGCTATTGGCTATTATCATTGCGCTATTGCCTAATCACAAAGAGCGTTACCCTCGGTCTGTCGGGTTGGGCAATAGTGCCAATAGCAAGATAGGTACTCTCCTTCGGTCAGTCGGGATGCGAGGGATATGCTCTATGGGTAACCTTACACCCCGGCGTCTTAAGACCCGAGACGGCGTGCGGTTTTAGTCGGTGCAAGCCCGACATAACCGCCCCCGCTGGCCGGCGGGGGGGTATCCGAAGGGATTTCCGCACGAAAAAAAAAAAAAAAAGGTACTCTCCTTCGAGGCGGCGAGTCTCCTTGCCGGAACTCCGCCATGGGACCTGGAGGCGAGAGCCCTTTCGCAACTGTACCAGTGGCGAAAGGAGGCGCGGGAGCAGGGACGGAACCCCGTGCAGTCCCAGCTCCGCCAGGCCATCGTGGTGGAGTGGAAGGAACGACTTGGGCGACCAAGCGCAGGGCACGCCGCAATAGCGGCGGTAAGGCGCATCATGGAGAATCCTCCATGATGGGCTCTCTAGCCAATCGGCTAGAGAGGCGACACGGAAGCCTCTCGTACCGACTGACGCAGGTGGTCTCCGGGAAGGGGTGCTTCGGGGACCACCTGCATCGGATCAGGAAGGAGCCAACGCCTGAGTGTCATCACTGCGACGCTAGCGAGGACTCAGGGCTGCACACGCTGGCGGACTGCCCGGCGTGGGAGGCGCCGAGGCGTGACCTCGTGGCAGCCATCGGGGTGGGAGTCCTCTCGCTCGGCAGCATGATTGCGGCAATGGTGCGAACCGCGAGCGCGTGGGCCGCCGCCACCTCCTTCTGCGAGCATGTAATGCTCGCGAAGGAGATGGCGGAGCGCGCCCGGGAGAGGTTCAGAACTCTCCCGGCCCGCCGAGCCCGCAACATGCTCGCCGCGCGTCGCAGGCGACTCAGGCGCTGGAGGTCGCTTAACGACCTCCGTCCTCCATGAGCGCAGGCCTGGGGGTGGCAGGTGAGACCGCCTGTCACCCCAGCAGAAGCAGGCCGGGACGGTGGGGCGACTAGCGCCCCTCCCCCAAACCGGGGCAAGACGGGGACACCGTGGTTTCCAAACCCGTGGGGGCCATCTCGAAACCGGAGATGGCCCAGGGTCAGTCGGGGTGCATGGGATATGCTCTATGGGTAACCTTACACCCCGGCGTCTGTAGACCCGAGACGGCGTGCGGTTTTAGTCGGTTCAAGCCCGACATAACCGCCCCCGCTGGCCGGCGGGATCCGAAGGGATTTCAGCACGAAAAAAAAATGAAAAATGTACTTAAACGTCTCCGAACTAACTCGTCTGAGTGAAACTCGACGTTGAATATGTATCTAAATTATAGAAAACAAACACAGTATGAAAGTAACCGTATGTAAAGTACAACAGTGTGTAAAGATGTAGGTAGTCCCATTATTCTCCTAAACTTATTTGTCTGAAAATCATCATCCATAACACAATTGCTATAAACTGCAGTAACCATAATATTCAAATTACCGAAATTTTATTTTACATAATTATCTTTACTTCTAAAAGTATTCTATCATAATATCGAGTAATTGAAATCTTCTAATTTAATTGAAATCTCCTAATTTAATTGAATGTTCTAAGTATTGTATTATATAATGTGTATTATGGCCAATGATTTTTTTAAAATAAAGTAGTCCTAATTTTTTTCTGAAAATTAGGTTTTAGTGACAGAAATGAATTGCTGTAAATTCGACTTAACGCATTTTTGTCTGCCCTACCTCTAGAGTGTAATTTAGAATCGCGTAAGTGCGTAGAGGCAAGGCGGCTCGCGAGGTGAGGAGCAGGAGGTTGCTAGTGAATCACCGTGGCTGAGGCTGAACAGCCACAAGCTAAAGATGCTGTGGTGTACGCCGTCTGCGATGATTAGCACGCGTGGGACCGCCGAAGACCCGCAGCGCGGGAGCCGTGACAAAAGCCATATTGCTGTTAATCCGACTCCACGTAGTCCCGTCTGCCGTAGGCAATTCTAAATTACACGCTGAAGGTAGCCTCAGCGTGTAATTTAGAATTGCTTAGACGCGAAGTAGCGACGCTTGGTGAAATGCGCTCTAAGAGAATTGCCCATATTGCTTGCTTGCTTGTTGGTGTTTATTATAATCCTCTTAAACGGCTGGACTGATTTGGATGAAATTTTGTGTCATTTCAATGCGTACTTCACTGGATACTTTGAATACACAATGGGACCCGGTAGGTGGCGCTGCTGTCGATATGTGACCAAATTTGATTAATGTGGTGCTAACTTTCCGGGCACGACGACAGCTGCCGGGTCCGCTAGTTATTAGGATAAATAAACATTAAATAATTTGAATTTAGATAAATTTTATGGAAAAGGCACACATTGCACACTTTTTTTGACAGTGATACTTTAACATTTATTAGCAGATTCGAGGCCCTGCAGCAGTTTAGCTTCATTGCGCTGAATACGTGTGGTGGGCAACAATAGGTGGCAATGACTGACCAGAGTACACGATAAAGTGGTTCTGTCGGAGAAGAATTGGCTAAAAACTCCACGGTGCCACTAATGTCCGGGGAAGTCGCTCCCATAAAAGCAAAGTAAACCATATTATGAAGTACCTAGTAAGCGAGCGGATGCCGGGCTACCAAAAAAAATTTTGGTACCTACTCTTCAAGCGACGAATTCGACCCGGGATCCCTTTATTTCATTTTCTTTTTCGTGCAGAAATCCCCAACTTATGAATAAAGGCCACTCACTCAGATCATTTCTACACATTTTTTAAGTTTTGTCAGGTATAGCTCTATAACATCACGCTACGACCAAGAGGAAAGGATAGGCAATGTTAAAAGTATTCACTATAATTATAATTAAAGGAATTTATATAATTATAGGCAAACAAATTTGCGAAAGTCAATAATGAAATCGATGAAATAGGTAGGTACCTACAGCTTATGTCCACTTCATTCATATGACCGAAAGATAAACAGATAATCTTATCGAGATAGCACACGATGTACCTACTCTCTGTATGTACCTTATTTATGCTCTAACGTAGCGGAGGTGTGTCAATCTATCATCTCACAGATTTCTTATCAGTTCTTCAATGTCAAATATTGAAATATCAATATCTTAAGCGCCTCTATCTGTCTATGTTATTACTTTATCAGATTTAAGGGAAGATGTAGTTGGAAACGATGATACTCGCACTTGAGATTGAATTTTTATGCTAGGTAGCCAAAAAACAATAAATTAGCAAATAAAAATATCCTAGGGTAGGTATATTCCGCCGCCTTTTTCTGCTAGCTGGCAATTCGCACGAAAGAGGCGGCGGAGAGGGAGCGGGCGAGAACCCAACCCCCCGAGTTCCGCAGTCTGCGGCGAGGACGTCGCAGATTTGTCTACGCCCGTGGGGCCCGAGGACGGCAATCGGCCGACTTGCCATCCTCACAGAAGCAGGCCAAGACGGAGGCATGTCGTATGTGTCCTCAGATGCCTGCCAACTCACCGACGCGGGATCGAACCCGAATCCACAGGCGAGGTCGCAAAAGTCCACCGGTAACTCTGGGGTTATCCTTTCAAGGGCTTACCTAGGGTGCCCGGCAATGGACATTCGGGGAGGACACCGTGGGGTTTTAGTCGGTCCGATTCCGACACACCCATCTCATCGAAGGAGCCCGTGGGAGTTTTCCCACATGTAAAAAGAAGGGTAGGTATATTACACAGCGCCATCTGAATTCAAATTAAGCAGTCCTATGGGTTCTAGAATGCGGGTAAACATATTGAGATTCTTCAAAAAAATACATATAAGCATAGAAATATCCAGACCAATGCAAACATACATTTTTACACTGAGCGGGAATCAATTCTGTGACCTATGACTTAGCAGTTGAACGCTCTACCGCTACGCTACAAAGGTACTTAATTTCTTTATTGCCCGTGGTCCGATCACGGAGTTCTACTGATCGATCCATGGGCAATTTTTTTTGGCAGTGGTTCGTTCAATCGATCCACGGGAAATTTTGATTTACCATAATCCTATCGATAGGACTAAGGGCAACTTTGTTTGCCCGTAGTCCTACCAACTAAAATGAGTAGATAATGATTATCTTTGTATGTGTGTGTGTAGTTACACACAGGAAAATTGGTTGATAAAGAAAACACTGATTGATCATTGTTATTACCCTGTTTTGATTTTCATTATTCTTGGATTATCCTATTCATAGGATCCTTGTGAATTAGTTTTCTCTATCCTAGACCAGTGTAGCCTGTGTTTTTTTTCAATGGAAGTCGATTTAGATAGTGATATTTGTTTCATTAATAGAAAAGGCGGAACAATACTTTTATTTGACGATTGCCAATATTGAAATAAAACTATTTTTAACGGATTCTATCGCGATTTATTTTGGATTATACGGGGAGACTGTCTCCCCGTGACCATGGCTGCTGAAAAGCAACCGAAACGTCGGGATCAATGTAAAATATAAAATAACAGGTAATTTTTCTTGCTGGTTGTTTCATAAAAAAAGAAGAAGTGCACTTGAAACGAGATGTAACCTAAATAAACTTTCCATTTTCAGGAAAATATTGTACTTAAACATGAAATCCACCAGTGTCTACCTAACAAGGCCAAACATATCATTGATAAAACTTTATCTAATTTAAAAGCAACTGTTATAAATTCCGATCGCCCAATGCCTCAGTTGTCTAATGAAGCGATTGCAAAACTGGAAGATTCAGGCCTAAATTTTATTCAAAATATACCTTCTCTATCTAGTATTCAACATTGTCTGTATAATGAAAGGAATAAGTTTATAAATTGCTCAAAGAAAGTATAAAAAACTAGAAGAAGGACAAATCCCTGAAAATAGTTCATCTTTCATTATAGCGGACTATTGTTATGAGGGTAAGCGTATACTTGTTTTCGGCTCTCCAAAAGCAAGAGAGTTGATTCCAACAATTAAAGAATATTTCACAGACGCTACATTTAAATCTTGTCCAAAGCCCTTTGCTGAATTATACAATATACTTGGAGATATAGACAGTACATCAAAACATACGAAAGTTGTGCCGTTGATCTTTGCGTTGTTGCCTGATAAAAAAGAGAAAACTTACATAACTTTATTTAATCAGATCGCAATTGCTGTATTTTCAACCTCTGAAAGTACATTGCGACTATGAGGTAGCCGCAATAAATGCCATTTCAGAAGTATTTCCATAATCTAAAATTATATATTGGATGTTATTATCATTGGACCCGGGCAATATGGCGAAAAGCAAAATCATTAAAAGTTACAAAAAATAAACCACCAAAGCGAATAATTTCGTTAACCGCAGCGTTACCGTTATTACCGTCTGAAGTCATTTCTGAAGGATGGGAATATATAAAACATGAAAGTGAAACTGTTAATATTGAAACATTTGTGAATTATACAGATAGACATTGGTTCAAAAAAGAAATAGTAAAATTTATAAGTGTTTTCGGACAACGCAATCGGACAAATAACGTTATCGAAGGATGGCATGCAAAATTAAATAGATCATTAAATAAAAATACGGTAACATTGCAACGACTTCTAACAATTTTACAAAAATACGGCAAGGAAGCAATTACAAATTTAAAATACAGAATAAACAAGAAATGTAGGTCTAAAATATCGATTACAAATGACGATTTTATTATGCAAATCCAAATGGAGCTACTTAATGCCGATATAAATGTTGGGCATGCATTAGAGAAGTTGCGTTAATACATACGATAATTATGTACTTAGAATCAATTTTTTGTTGGAGGTTTTCACTGTTTAAGTTTTAAAAAGATTACAATAAATTTGATTTATGTATTGTTGTTGTTCGGTTTCTTTTATAATATTTATAGTCGGTCCATAGGAAAAAATATTCATCATGGTCATACTCAATCAGTAGATCTAGTACCAATGAATTTTAATATTAGTAGAAGAATGGTTCGATTGAAAGAACCACTGCCAAAAAAAATTGCCCATGGATCGATCAGTAGAACTCCGTGATCGGACCACGGGCAATAAAGGTACTTAATTGTATCCTTAGTAATACATATTTGTCTTGATTTTTCAGCCTTTTGACGATTTAAAAATCTAAATTTTAGGTTGGATTTCACCAGTCCAAATCTGTTTAACTAAATTAGGTTTTCATGTTGAACGCAGTTTAAATAAAATTAAATGATGAAAACACCTTCATGGATGAAATCCAGCCTTAGTTTTTTAACTTTAAACTCCACAAAAAGATGATTGATTCCGTTTGCTTGCATAGAAATATACTTAATAAAACTTTCTTATAACTTTGACAACGGATATTTATACCAGGATTTTGTCCCGTTCTAGAACTGGTTTTGGCCTATTGAATGTGAATCCACACTGTTCACATGTTAAAACGAAGGAAAAGCACGCAACATTGCAAACGACTCGAGAGCAATGGCTCGTTACTTATTTAGATCCTTGCGCTAGCCTGGTAATAGGGCTTTGCTTTCTTAATATTACCATTTACGAGCTTATATTATGTGCTTTTAGGGGTTAATATTAGTTAATGGTTAGAATAATGAACATTACTGTAATCTTTTGCATCTCATTGCACTGTAATGAGTTAATGTGAAAAGTAATATTTCCAAAATATAAGTAGGTATCTATTACTGGACACTATTATGCCACTATGTTGATGGAGTACACGAGAGGAGTGGGTTGGTGATAACTTAGACACTGTCAGGGTAATAATACTACGTTCATTCATTGCTTTTAACATCGTGGGTGTCTGGACCACCAAGATCTTGGAGGCCCAAGCCAGCCTCACCCCGCAAGTCGGTACACGTACTGACTGACGGACGGGGCTCTGGACCAGATATTTATGGGGGTTGGTTGGTTGGTTCAGACTGACCCTATATTAGTATAAAGTGGGCTCTCGAATAATGGGATGCTTTGGTAATTATAAGTTTCATAGTATGAGGGCGTTTGAGAGGTAGCTATCTACTACCTCTCAAACGCCATGTCGGCGTCTGAAGACCCGAGACGGCGTGCGGTTTTAGTCGGTGCAAGCCCGACATAACCGCCCCCGCTGGCCGGCGGGGGGGTATCCGAAGGGATTTCCGCACGATAAAAAATTCATTCGTTTAGGTATACATTGTGGCAAATGGCTTGACCTATTCAGTAAACGTATGAAATTAAAATTTCAAAATCTAATTGTAAACTTTGACTTGTAAATTTTGAAAAAGAATGGTTTTCCAAAAAATATTCACGTTTTATTTATATTGTTCCTATTAGGGAGTTACAATTCACCAAATAAAAATTCCACCAATTTAAAATAAAAATTCCACACCAAAATTAAGTTATTTATCATCATGGCAGCTAATAAGCGAGGCAACAGATTTTTTTATCATTCTGCGCTTTTACCATTTTGCTCTTTGAACTTTGTGCGCTTTTACCATTTTGCTCCTTTAACATTTTGCTCTTTTACCATTTTGTGCTTTGAACGTTATGCACCCAAAGGAACGCGAACAACTATGAGTGATTATGAAACTTTAATAATCTTGCGAAAACCAAAGATTTTTACGTTTATCTCTCAATCGAATTAAAATCACGTGTTTTGGAAACGTGGCGATAATTATTATAATTCGACTGAAGTGATGCATGGATTTTTTTTCTTCCAAACAAATACAGATATCTTTATTCATTTAGGTCACTAAGTTACACTTATAAACATCGAGATTAATGTTTAATTTATGCAAATTCGACCTCGGTTTATTTTCAAACTATTTTCTTTAACGCCAAAATTAATTCAATCAAATATTCTAGGACATTCTACACAGCGGTATTGAGACCGAAAGTAATTATAATTTAACTAGTTTGTAATATGGATTCGTAATGCAGATAAGTATACTAAGACACTTTTTTCGGATTTTTTTATATTTTATATTATACATGACCACCAAGATACCCAGACCAATGCAAATATACATATTCATGCATACAAATATTTGTACTTAGCGAGCATCGAACCTCTGACTTAACAGTCGAACGCTAAACCGCTATATACACCACAGAGGTCGAAGATATGAAGTAGGTATACGTCAAGATGGGGTGTGTGTTGGGTAACCTCCTCGAGTGTCGCTCCGATTCCGATCCCGCTGCAGTCCGGGGGGAACGGAACCGGAGCCGGTACACCCTGGGCGGCGGTCAATGGCTTCCCCTTCACCCCTTCATAGGGTTGGCATTGATCGTCGGCCAATACCCAACGTGGCGGGAACACATCGCTCTCCGTACTCCTCTGCTTTCAGAGGAGACAGGATGAGTGATGCTGTTAGTGGTGAGATGGCCCAGGGTCAGCCGGGGTGCGAGGGATATGCTCTATGGGTAACCTTACACCCCGGCGTCTGAAGACCCGAGACGGCGTGCGGTTTTAGTCGGTGCAAGCCCGACATAACCGCCCCCGCTGGCCGGCGGGGGGGTATCCGAAGGGATTTCCGCACGATAAAAAAAAAAAAAAAAGGTATACGTCAAGATTTGATTTAATTTTAAAATGACATTAAATCATAATACACACGACGCACTGCATTTCACCCGTCATAGTTCACATCTGCAGATCATAGATTAGATTGTTTTTTAATTTACATTGTTAATGACTATAGCTTTTATTGATTCCGTAACTCTAGATAAGAATGGTATGGTAGGTACCATACCATACCAGCCTTATCTAGAGTTGTTGTTACCATACCAGTTTTATATAGAGTCGTGTATGAAAGTTAGGTGTATGGGGTAGCACCAAGACCCTTGGAGCCAAAGCAATCTCACCTGTAAACCGGGACACCTGATGACGGACGCACGAGTTTTTCTCTCGGGATTGGTAGGTCAGATGCCACGGTCAGATGGTCAGAAGAAGAAGGAACCCCGGGATGTGATTTGGAAGCCTCGAATGCAATCGGGATTCGAGAACATCAAGATGTCGATGATGAGAAAATGTACTAAAATGCTGAAAAGTTTGTTTGTTTGAACTCGTTAATCTCTAGAATAACCAGTACGATTTGAAAAATTCTGATTGCGTAATATAGCTCTGATATGTTATTTAGCATCACGCTACGATCCCTAGGAGCCAAGGAATAAGACTGGCAACCAAAAACGGTGGATGACACCACGGGGTATAGCTATTATTTTATATATTGCAACAACTCGTGACTAGTATCGACCATAACAAGGTCACAAAGAAGACTTCAACGCGTTATGCTTGAATAAACATCTAACTGAGGTCATCATCATCAACTAAGCGTCGATTCCGGTTGAATTCGAGGCTTCCACATGCTTTAAGATTTGGTTTATGTGGTCAATAATGACTTCTATGTATCCTAGACAAGCAGTTCAGAACAAAAGTGTGTCACACTTCGGGGGTGAGGCGATGGGGTTGAATGGGGAAGGGGTAGAGTTCGCCTCATCATAGATAAATAATTTTGGCACTTTTTTAGGGCGGAAATCCCCCCACCTGCCCGCAGGAGTGGTTATGTCGCATTCTAACCGATTAAAACCGCACGCGGTCTGGGGTTCTTCGTTCCGCACAGCCAGTCTAGTATACATAGAAGTCATTGTTGGTTAATGAAAACATATGGTGATAGTGACTGTCTAACCTCCCAACCCCATGCAGGATACTTTCACCAGAACCTAGTCCGTTAGTCAAAAGGTAAACCAGCTAGTATAGGTGAAGTTGGCTTGGGGGCTCCATCAAGACCAACACCCCCATTTAAATAAAGAATTATATTATAAACTACTTGGTTATCGATATCTAGATAGAAGTTAAGATTATTTAAAACAACAAACACAAAAGAGTAGATAACGTAAGTATTTGGCATCAAAGGTTTTGTGTTACATCGCCAATTGACGATCGGATGTTTCGAAGTGGCACGCGAGGTGAGGCCTTCGAATGCATTGTGCGGTTCAAAAAGCAGGCTACCGACGACGTTGCTAGTAAAGAAGGCAGTCGTGGAAAGACAAGCGTTCGCGCAGCTCGCCAGTTCGCCATAATTCGCAACGTATCGCGACACGCGTGCGTGCTTACATTGTGCGACCGTTTTGTGTTCCTTACGTGTTTCGTGAAGTTAACAAAATGAAGTTTCATATTAAACTGTTTGGTAAGATATATTTGTTTTGTAACTGTATTAAAATTATAGGGTGTTCATCGACTCTGTGCGAATATAAAGTGAAGTAACTAGTAGTTGCCCGTGGCTCTATCCATGTGAAACATTTTTTTTCTTAAATTTTCTTTTGGTAAGAATCTCCATTAAAGTATTAGAGAACTCAAACAAAACAACAACGACATCTGTAAAATCGTTTGCAAAATATGATGTGACTGTGATCAAGGGAAACAGGGATTAATTTTTATATACTTAGGTACCTATATTTATTAAAAGATATTATGTCAACTGTCCATGAATAGATGTGTGTTCTGTAATAAATATAACGGAAACAATTTATTTTTAAATATTTCACAAATTTAAATATTTTTCTTATTTGAATGAAGAATGCTTGAATGAATGTAGAATGTTATCTTTAGGTAGATATGTCAAGCGAAAGGAATAGGTACCTACTTAAATGTTATTAGCGCCAGTGGCCATAAGAACGGTGCGAACTTTTTGCTTTGTCTTGTACAAGTTGATGTGGTTACTGGTTTTTATGAGTAAGGATGACCTCTTTGGTAAGTAATAATTGCGTTGCTCTTGAATAATGGATATCTTATACAATTAAACGATCAAAGCTTATTCTAAGTACCTACACTAGTCGTTGTCCGCTGCTCTAACCGCGTGAAAAACTTTTCTGCTTAATTTTTTTAATTTATCTTTCAGTAAGAACCTTCTACAACTACTTTTGAATTTTAATTTATGCAATCCTTAAATATGAATAGGCTTCTTATATGCATGTATGTACTTAAGTAATAAAGCTTTCTACAGCAACAAACATTGTATATAAGTAATTTGTCCACAATTATCAATCATTCTATTACGTAAAACTAAGTCTGCAAGGCGAATCGCTGCTTGCAATGTTAAGTTGAGTGAGACATCGTGATTCTTGTCCAATAGATTTGACCGCTATTGCGGAATCAGATTTGGAAAATTTTGAACAGTGATCATTCCTCCGTGGCATGTCCGATTTTGAAAATTCTTTTCGAAAGTCACAACTCTGGACATGCTTTCTGAGCGTCTAAAGTTTGGTCACAGTGTCTCGAGCGGTTATTATGTAATTCCATCTGGAATTTTTTTAACGGTGATCATTCCTTTGTGGTACCATTAATTTTTTCAAAATATATCCATAAACCTTCCTCTGATTGACCTCTTTAATCATGCCAAATTTGGTTCCGATTGGATTAGTAGTTTAGGAGGAGACCTGTGACAAAGAAAATCCTGAAGTCTGGTATGAGGAGCTTTCGCTCGACTTCGTCTCACTCAGCTCAAAAAAATGATAATTGAAATCATCATTGGCAATTGTTCAATATTGTCCTGAAATTATAATTTATTGGCCATAGCTCGTAAAACCGACAATACTATCAACAATAATACCTATTTATTCAGTAGGTTATTAGCCGAGCTTACCTTATGTTTATTGTTTTGGACCTATATACATGAATAAATTTGGAAAGCAAACGTATATTTTTTTTTTGTATAGAATATTAGTAACCGAAATAACTAGTATCCCCTCTAACCCCTCCAGCTAAGCCAATTTTTTTGTGTTAGGAGGTGGTTCACAGTGGTAGTGTATTGGCCAGGATTCGAACCCGGGACCGTAAGAACCGATCGAAAGGCCGACTTCTTAACCACTAAACTGCCGGAGTATCTATATACAATTTTTTTGCACAAATGGAGTGGTTACCGGCTTAGTGTTGTATATATATACTAGGTCTGCAAGGCGAATCGCTGCTTGCACTGTTGAGCTGAGTGAGACATCGTGATTTGAATTTTGAAATTTTTGAACAGTGATCATTCCTCCGTGGCTAGTCTGATTTTGAAAATTCTTTTTGAAAGTCTCAACTCTGGATATGCTTTCTGAGCTTGTGAAGTTTGGTCACAGTGTCTCGAGCGGTTATTATATAATTCCATCTGGATTTTTTTTAACGGTGATCATTCCTCTGTGGTAGCATTATTTTTTTCAAAATATATCCATAAACCTTCCTCTGATTGACCTCTTTAATCATGCCAAATTTGGTTCTGATTGGATTAGTAGTTTAGGAGGAGACCTGTGACAAAGAAAATCCTGAAGTCTGGTATGAGGAGCTTTCGCTCGACTTCGTCTCACTGAGCTCAAAAAAGCCCTGATTTGTTCTGTCACGCCATAGCTTGAGAATGACTCTACCGATTTTAATCATCGTTTTTAAGTTTTGTAATATTATGTAGGTTATTATGGAAAGAAAAAATAAAAAAATAGTACAGAATATTGGAAATTTTCTGAAAACTTAACGACTATTTCAGTACGTACACGGTCGGAGCGGGTAACAGCTAGTTTTTAAATAAAACTCGACTTATTTAGAATCAACTTCAGAAATATATTTCTGAAGTTATTATATAGTTATAGAATTATTATAATAAAACACAATATTATTTTATCCTATATTATTATATCCTCTATAGGCTCGCCCCCTATTACATTGGGACCTAAAACATAACTGGCGAATCGTGGGTGTACAATACACCTCTGCCTACCCCTTCGGGGATACAGGCGTGAAGTTATGTTATGTTATGTTATATCCTAGGTGTTGATAAAAAATTTGTATTATTTTTCTGTTTTTACTTTTGGAACATATCAAATAACACAAACGAGAACAGGTTTTTGGTAGGTGTACCCATAACACAGCTAGTTGTGCCAAACTAGTTGGTCCACGGGGACAACGGGAACTATTTAGCTAAAGAACATTTTAGAAGGATTGCCAGTGAGAGCCAATGATATTGAAATATAAGAGAAAATAAAGTAGACCACTACCTTTGGGACCAAGCCAACCAAGGCTCTGGTTAAGGCTTAGCTCCCGGGGTTGAGATTTGAAAAAGAAATCCTAAAAATCATATAAGCCAATACCAAAGGAGAAGGAGTAAACGAACTCCGGGTTATACTTTTTAACAGAGAATAAACTTAAAAGTGATGTCAGTCAGTAGCAAATTGCGTTACAAATTATGTTACAAATCTTGACCGCATTGTGGCACACAAGAGCGATAGCTGTGGGACGCTTCCATTTGATACCATATCCCGTGGTGTAAACAGCGACGAACAGGCTGTATGGGGCCCCACGAAGATCTTCGGGGTCCAGGCCAGTCTCTCCTGCGAGCCCAGTACATCTAGTGATTGACGAACGAGGCTCTGGCACAGGCTTTCCTCTAGGGGTTGGAGTTAGTCAAGTAAACCTAATTATGGCGTACGAGAGTGGACCCAGGGCTCCAAGAATTTCGATTTTGATCCGACGATGATGGTTTAAGCAGTAACACAGACCGTGAAAGCTGGCTTTAAACTTGCTTGCATTATAGATGTGGAAGAGCTGTACAGCCGCAGAAGGTACAATGCCAACCTCTTTAGATACTGTACTACACAAATCACAACGGGTTTTATACTCTCAATAATATATAAAACCTGATTGTGATGACGAATCGATACTGTGTAGATCAAAATAAATCAATATCAAAGGTTTTTTATTTATCTAAAGTGTTACATGCGATTAAAGCTTAATTTCCTCTGATCCCTGAATGCTGCTTATATTTATCGTTGATATTCAGCCCAAGAAGTTTAATTTATTTATTTAAGGCTCGGTCTGACTTCAAATCACTAAAACATTAATTACTTCAAATATGACCGCTATTACTATATGCACATAGTCAACGTCAATACCCGTGTATAGACAAAGAGTCAATCTAAAATGTAGTGCCGCAGAATTCAACAAAGTTTTTTGGTTTTTATTCTAATAAATCGCAAATTACATTATAAATAATAAACTGGCGTCCGAGTTCTCCGTATTTTCAGTGATAAGTATTATTTTTTTTATTCAAGAATTATTTAGATATAGAAACTGTATTAAAATGAAGTGTTGTCAAATAATAAATTTAAAGTATATATTACGCATAAATTAACGAAATCCAACAAAAAATGTTCATCATACCTTTTTTTTCGTGCGGAAATCCCTTCTGATACCCCTCCGCCGGCCAGCGGTATCCAAGGGGATTTCCGCACGAAAAAAAAAGGACTTGTTGCGGGGTTCAAGTTCCGTCGTAGATATTCCCTTTTTCTGAATTAAGTCTATATAAATGAGAATTTTATATAGGCTTGCGTTTTATTCATTTTAACTTTTTTATCCATTCTCGTCATACCCCATATTTACCTTAATTTCTCCTGTCAACTCTGGACCTCAAGCTCATCTTAACTTATGAAATCAAAAGTCATCGGTGAATTGCATGCACCAGGGGGACTCTTCCTGTATCTCCGATCTATAGGCATTCCTTATCAACAGGAAGAGATAGGAGCTCAGCGCCATTGAGATATCATGTTAGTAATATTAATTAAATGTTTAGCGCCGAATTCTGATTCAAGCCTACCGAAAGACGAAGTGACTGTGCTACATAATATTCTCAATCATATAAAATGCTTTTCTTGCATAGCTCAGAAAATTATTTGTAGTTACTGATTCTCGCACTATCTCACAAAAGGTCACGTTAATTAGCATTGAATTACATTCTTCATTACTTTTTTGTAATAGTTACAAACTGCTGTATGAGGGTGCCGGATACGATATAACGCATCAATTATCCAATCCCAATCATCCTCAATCGGGTTCTGTGCAATGTACTAAGAATTACTTGCAGAAAAACCCAATTACACTTGTGGCCGCCAATCAGCCTGCCGACATCCATAGTTTAATCGTGAACTGTTTTTGACCATGGATCATCTTTATATTGCACTAGCTGTTACCCGCGGCTTCACCCGCGTGGAATTCCGTTCCCGTTCCTGTTTTCCATGGGAATCTATTCCAGAGGTAAAAAGCCTACGTTCCCAACTATAATCTATCCCTACCTATACTAAATTTCAGCCAGATGCCTTCGGCCGTTTTTGCGTGATAGAGTAACGAACATCCATAAAATATCGATGCTAGTAGCGCTTACGTAATACATGTTTTCATCTTAATATATTACCAAACAAACAAAAAGTCATAAAGATTCATTATACTGCAACACTATTGGTGTATGAATTCCACGGTCCCTGCACGCAAAAGTCAACCTAAAGGTGGATATCCGAAAAATTGTTCGATAGAATAACTTTCTATCCCTTTTTAGCCTCGTTATGGATTGAATTTCAATAAAATATGAAATACATCTTCCATCAATTCTGTTTAAGAATGTTTATGCTAAATTTGAAGTAGATTGGATCAAGGAATCACGTTATTCCATACAAAGTTTGCCCTCTTTTTTCACCCTCTTACCAGTCGAATTTTGGTAAATCCTTTCTTATCGGATGCCTACATCATACAAAGAACACTCTCCAAGTATTAGGTCTCTACGATCATCTCCGTTAGTCAGTCATTCATTCACGACAAAGGATTTTATATGTATACACTAAACAAGTCTAGAGTGCAAGTTATATTGCATGTGTGAATGTCATGTGGTATTAAGTGTCAATGATATGGAACAGGCATAAAGGGTGACTCAAACAACGACTATATGTTTAAATTTTAAAATTTTGCTAAACATTATATATCATTAATTTTTACAGCTATGTAATGACTTTTGGTTTTATTTTGTCTTGTCATTCATAAATTATTCGAGTCAATTACATTAAGTCCATGTCTCTATATCTCATATCGCAGTCATTTCAAAAACTGTCTATGAACAAAATAAAAATCGGGAGTCCCGTTTTTCTGACGCACAAATGAGGTAGTCCACCGGTACCGGTGCGAATAGCTCCTGCGCGAACAAAATCCAGCCTAGTCCACGAAGTACCTAATTTCAGTTCGCTTAGATTGCGAGTCTTTAAGTTGCGGTTTAAATCTGTTACTATTCCTGACTTGCCCTACAATGTACTAAAAAGTGATAAGTTAAAATATAAAAAAAAGGCTTTTGAAACTTATTTTGCAAATATGTATTGAATGTACCTAATTATATAAATATATTCATCTTCACAGAAATTAGGTCCGTCATTTAAAAATTCTCAAAGAATTTTTTCTGTCTAAATAAAAATAATTTTACTAGCATGTGATTAGTAATTTTAATCTTAATTAAAGTGTGTTCATATTTATTATAATTCTAAGTATGTTTTCAACGTTATATTTAGCTTTTATCATTACATAATCATTAAAAGTATAATTGTCAAATTAAATGACCATCATGATAATTGTTTGTCAGTTTTCGTAAATAAAATAATAGCTTTAGATATTCGCAGAAAACCAATGCTCATGCATTATTATTTATTAAATACGATTGTTTATAGACGACAAGCGGCCCGGGATTCATACAAACATCCTATCAACCGATTGCACCGCAACCTACCGTTTCCAATGGTAAATGTAATGAAAAATAAGCTTGAATATGGAATTTCATTTTACATACTTCAAAAATTTAACATTTTCCATATAACGGACGTCTATACAACTGCTCATCCCTTGTTGCCCCTTCAGTGATGAAATTTTGAAAAACACCGATACACATGTACGTTTATTCCTAACCAGAAGAAGGTAGGTATGTGAAATTTCGTGCTTCTTATTTTGAAACGGACACTACACGCACACAAGACTACTTGCATGCCGGTATCTCCCTTCTCATAACACAGGTTCAATCCTAGCATGAGAGGAGATTACTGGCCTGTTTGGCGGTTGCGTCCGTGTGGTTCTATAGTCTTAAGGAAACCATACTGTGGGCTATATAATTTGTCGCTGGCACTTTTTATGAATAAAGTATTATTATTATTATTTCCTTTATTTACTATATATACATATAATTACATTTTTAAATATAATATATAAAAAAAATACAAATATATTTAAAAATATAAAAATAGTGCTCCACCGGCATCCTCACTATGCGTGCCGTGCCTAGCAGAACGGCCTTCTGCATCAAGCCTTTGAGCCAGCTGCCTAATGAGAGCCTCATAAGGTGTTGATCGAGGCTCTTGGCGATGAGTCCATGTGCTGACACGACTATCGGTACAATAATAGCTGAGTCCACATCCCACATGTCGACAATCTCATTGGCCAGGTCCAAATATTTTATTTGTTTTTATTTTTCTGCCTTCATGAGATTCTCGTCATGGGGGACAGTGATATCAACGATCACTGCACGACGCTCTAATCGATCCATTATCACTATATCAGGCTTATTGGCAACAATAGTCCTGTCAGTGATAATAGATCGATCCCAGTACAATGTGACACGACCGTTTTCGAGAACTGGGTCGGGCACATACTTGTAGTATGGCACCTCCGAAGTCACAAGGTTGTATTTAAGGGCAAGTTGCTGATGTACAATCCTGGGCACTTGGTTATGTCTGTGCAAGTACTCGCCGTTGGCTAGACGAGAACAACCGGAAATAATGTGTCTGAGTGATTCTCCGGGACGATGACATGACCGACAGATGTCAACCGTACCGTCCTTCAGAACATACTTCCGGTAGTTGTTCGTCATTACAACTTCGTCCGTAATTGCAAAGATAAAACCTTCGGTTTCTCCAAAAAGATCACCGAACCGTAGCCAAGATACAGACGCTTTTAAATCTATATCGGGCCCATTTAAGGCCCGATAAAAGCGTCCGTGTAGCTCTTTGCGCTTCCATACATCCCTGCGATCAGTAGTACCAAGTACTACAGGTTTGCGCCAGTTCTCTTTAGCCAACGTGAGAGGGGTTAGGCCATTGTCCACTGCTACCACATCACGATGTATATCGGAATCTACACGTAGGAAATATTCTCTAAGGTTGTATATCTCGCGGTTATGAAGGGTCTTGGCATTTAAAAAACCACGACCGCCCAATTTCCGCGGGATATACAACCTCATTACCGATGAACGTGGATGGTGCATTCGGAATGTGGTCATCAGTGTCCGGACCCTCCTATCTAGAGCATCCAGTTCAGATTGAGTCCATCTGAGTATGCCGAAGGAGTACATTAGGACTGGCATGACCCAACCATAGCAGGCACGAACCTTATTACCGCCCGATAGAAGGCTTTCAGAACTTTTTTCAGGCGGACAAAGAAGCGCTCCTGCAATGCCTGCTTCATACCAGATTCGGAGATTCCTAATGCCTGTGACATACCCAGATATTTGTATGTTTCGGTTGTAGATAGAGATTTAAGTTTAATGGAATCCGAAAGTATCATCCCTTCGGATTCCACTATACCACCTCTTTCTACATGCATGACCGCACACTTGTCTAAACCAAATTCCATCTTGATAGAGCTACTAAAGTTTTCAGTCATCTTTAGTAGCTCCATCAATTGTAGGTTATTACTAGCAAATAGTTTGAGGTCATCCATGTATAGGAGGTGGGATATAACCCAACCCTCTTTCCGCAACCGATAGCCTAGCCCTGAATTCTCCAGTATTGTACTTAGAGGATTCAGTGCTAGACAGAACCACAGGGGACTCAGACTGTCGCCCTGAAAGATACTCCTCTCGATTCTTAACAGTGCATCGTTTGTCTGGTAACATCCTGGATTGCGGAGAACCGTGTTCCATTGCCCCATACATGACCTCAAGAAAGTAGATAGAGTTGTATAAACTTTATACAACTCTAGCACCCTCAGAAGTCATGTATGTGGAACAGAATCATAAGCCTTCTTATAATCTATCCAACATGTCGCCAGATTTTTACGTTTACGACGCACCTGTTGGCTAATGGCCATGTCAACTAGAAGGAGCTCTTTAGTGCCACGGGCCCCGCTCCTACATCCATTCTGAGAGATAGAGATGATCGAATTTTTTTCTAAATGTGCAGTGATTTTGACTCTCAGAATGGAAGTTAGGAGTTTATAGGCCGTCGGTAAGCATGTAATAGGCCTATAATTTCTGGTGTCTGTAGCGCTACCAGACTTATAGAGTAGGTGGGTTATTCCAGTTGTTAAGATATTAGGAAGGGAACCCGAGTTTAGGCATGATTGGAATTGAGTTGTTAAACGAACATGTGAGTTACGGAGCCATTTCAGCCAAAAGTTGTGCAGTCCGTCCGGTCCTGCTGACTTCCAGTTCAATAACGAACGGACTGCACTTGCAACATCTTCAGGTGAAATGATTATGATAATTATTGTTTATACGGGACTTAATCGCGTTAATAAATACCACGTACAATGGGTCCTTAGGTGGAACGGCTACAAGGTGAACGGCCGAAAATCCAGACGGAAAGGGAAGGAAAGACATCGCAGACGCTCAAAGGCAACCAGCGTTCATGCCGTACGTGAAAGGGGTAACGGATAAAGTTGGGACAGTACTAGAAAAGTACTCCATAAAAACCATTTTTACGCCGTTTTCCAAGATCGGTGGGCATGTAAGGTCACCCAAGGACGTAATTCCTTTTCAATCACCGGGCGTGTACAAAATTGATTGCAGTTGCGGGAGTTCGTACATTGGACAAACGAAGCGTACAATAGCTGAAAGAGTCAAAGAACATATCGCAGCTGTGAAAACTCTTCAGGTGAACAAGTCTGCCATAGCCGAACATTTACTAGAATCAGGACCAAACCACTGGATTGAGCTCCATAATCCCAAAATCCTCTCCCGTGAACATCACTACTACAGTAGAATTGTACGTGAAGCGGTGGAAATCAGAAAACATAAAAATTTCAACCGGGGGGACGGTTTTAAGCTTTCATCTTCGTGGAATCCAGTCATCAGTAAATGTACATCACATAAAAATATGCGTTCAGAATCCGCTGATGATCGTGAGTGTTGTGTGTCGGACAAATGATCGAAACGATGGTCACCCTATGAATATATCAGACCAAGTGCGGGTAGTTCGAAATACTCGCACGACTCGCAGGCGGTGATGCTCCAATTCTTCAGTCCTACTCGCGACCATGGGCGCAACATCGCGTCCGAAACGTCGAGGTAAATATATACCATTATATATTTATTAACGCGATTAAGTCCCGTATAAACAATAATTATGTGTGAAAATCGTGTAAGTTTAAATCGAAATGATTATTGGCTCCATAATCTGTATATTCGCACAAGCTCGTTCAACCTCTCTCATCCAACCACCTTCTGTATGTATGACTGGCGTCGACCAGATGCTACCCCAGAATGTATTCGTAGCGTCAGCATCATTCTGGCCGAGTACCGTCATTTACACCTGACTCGGGTTGTTCCCATTTTCGATAAACCCACCGCTCATCCTTTTGGAAGATGCGATTCTGATTATACCTATCTACGCGCTTTTTGTAGCGTCGTATCCGATTTGCCCATGCAAGAATTTTCTGCTTCAGAAAGTCAATGCGCTCTGTGACACATGAAGCGTATTGTTGAGGACTAACGTTAGTCCCCAAAAATGCCCCTATTCCATTTAGTTCAACTTAAATTTCAACTCGTTGAATACAATTGGAATATTTTTTCCATTTAGTTCAACTTTTTACAAATTTTATTTAAGTTGAACTAATTGTAATATTTTTTCCATTTAGTGCAACTTTTGACAAATTTTATTCAAGTTGAACTAATTGGGATATTTTTTCCATTCAGTTCAACTTTTTACAAATTTTATTTAATTTGAACTAATTGGTTATTCTTTCCAATTAGTTCAACTAGTAAAATGCTGTATATATAACTAAAATTTAATAAACACACACCTCAAACTTATAATACTCATATCAATGAGTCGAACGTAAACTTTCTATAAATAGAGAAACAGTTATTATACCAGATATAATATATAGGTAAGGTATAAAGTTACCTTGCTTATTCAGTAGGTAGAACTGGGATGACCAAGATTTGCTCGGTATTTCCTTTTGGCTAAAAAGTGATGATTTCATTGCATCGTGGTGCATTTTCGGAGAAAGACATCGAACAAATAATAACTGGGAGGGGTGGCATTTAAAACTAAATAATTCTTTAAAACAAAAAAAGGTTAATATATTACAGTTATTAAAAGTATTATTAGAAGATGCAAAATTAACAGAGTTTAAGCGAGAAAAATTGAAAAGCAACAGACTTTTAAAAAACGGAAAAGAGAATACGTTATCAAAGACAATATAATAATAGATTTACAAATGCAACTAGTTAATGGAATAATAACTGTTCCTCTATTTTTGGAAAGTTTACGTTCGACTCATTGATAGGGGAATGAGTCGAACTAAACTTTAGAAAAATAGAGGAAACTTTAAAATTAACAGTTATTATACGTACCAATAACTAGTTATTTTCGTTTGCTGCTTTAAAATTTTTCCTCGCTTATAAATATTATTAAGTTAGAAGTTAATATTCTGTTAAGTCAATATTTAGTTAAGTTAATATTATTCATACAAGTTAGAGGTGTGTGTTTATTAAATTTTAGTTAAATAAATAAATATTGTGGGACATCTAACACACAACGTCATCTAGCCTTAAACTAAGCAGAGCTTGTAATATGAGAGCTACATTAAACGATATAATAAAACACCCAAACTTCGAAACAAATATTTGCAGATCGTACAAACATTTGGTCCGACCCGGGAATCGAACCCGAGACCTCTGCGCAGCAGTCGCATACACTGCCGCTGCACCACCGAGGCAGTTATAAAGTTATACAGCATTTTACTAGTTGAACAAATTGGAAAAATATCCCAATTAGTTCAACTTTAATAAAATTTGTTAAAAGTTGAACTAAATGTAAAAAATATTCCAATTAGTTCAACTTAAATAAAATTTGTAAAAAGTTGAACTAAATGGAAAAAATATTCCAATTAGTTCAACGAGTTGAAATTTGAGTTGAACTAAATGGAATAGGGGCAAAAATGCCCGTGTCACAAAGCGCATCACTCTCGGGCGGGTATTACCTGATCTGAAGCAGATTAGCTTACCGATGAGTGCCCTAGCCTCAGCAATATGACGTTCAATCCTGTACTGCCAGGCAGGCACAGCAGGCTTGGGTCGAGTGGCAGTTTCATTCACAATAAATTTTACTCCAGCTACTCGACATGTTGCGACGGCCGCACAGTACAAAATCGAATGTGTATCACCGAGGTCTTCGCTATTTTCTAAATACTCAGATAATAGCATATCCAGGGCACAGACCAGTGCTATATTTCTTTTATGCATGGGCAAATGGGATAAGCGAGGTCTTTTACTTGGTATCATAGATCGATACTCCAGCATCGCATCCTCCAAAGTGCTCCTTAATCGTTCATTATACTGGGTACTTACGGATATAGTCTCACTTTCCACATTCTCATCGGTGTGATTGAGCTGTGGCGGGTTTACGGTCGCGGTTACGCTATACTCCACCGAAGGCACAGCATGCAGTGAACTGGGAATAGTAAGACTATTCTGCACGTCAGAGTATAGCCTCTCAAGTACGGTACCATCCAACATGTTACAACGTTGAATAGCCCGTACCTGGTCCGATAATCGTTGCGCTGAAACGTTGACAGCGGGCTCAAGTTCCTGAAACAGAGACAGTAAACGAGTACGATTCGCAGTGAGGTTGGTTCCCAGCTCTGTAGCCATATAATATGCCCGCATGACGCTTTCATTTATTGAAGAAGACCATTTCATGCGGCGCACATTACAACCGGCAGCGGGGGCCCTGTTCGAGGACGGTCATGTCTTCGGGGTCCTAGGCACGTCGGTGGCCGGCCTCTCCCCGGCCGACGCACAGGTGTTGGCGATGTCGGCGGGGAGAAATACTCGTCGCTACTGTCGGAGCTCGACGCCTCAGCAGTTGTCGGTGTTGATGGAAGGGTCCCCTGAGGCTGCGAGGCGGAGCTGCACGACGAGTCCGTGGGTGTTTGCTGTGCTGTTTGATTTAGTTAGTTCGTGTCAACATAATAATTTTACAGAATACAGTTTTAATTAATGGCTTCTGCAGTGGAATCACCGCAATTTCGCCAATGTCAAGTAAAATATAATAAATGTTTATAAAATTATTAGTGGCGAAGACGCCAATGTCAAGTTTTTTGGTATCACCACCAGTATCTTGCGCCAGAGCCTCGTCAGTTGTTTAGCAGGTGCACCGACTTGCAGGTGAGGTTGGCTTGGGCCTCGAGGATGTTGATGGGCCCTATACACCCCATAATAATTTTATTGCTGTCTGTTGCTGTTTTGTAGTCTGAAATGACGTATGTCATAAATTTCTGTGCTTTTGGATTTTTTTTTAAATTGAGTAATTGATCGAATGGATGGAATTCATGGTTAATAGTTTCATATATTTATTTATTTAGTTTCACAATATACAGATCATAGTGTTCAATTGTAATAAAATTAATTCATTTGAAGAAAATCTATTTAAGGAAAAATATTTTGACAGTTCGCGACCAGTGTTGCAACGTTATTATTATAATTATTAAAGTTATAGACTTTCCACAGAACGTTTTATCGTGTATTCTACCCTCTTAGTAGTCAAATTTAAAAAAACGCAGATATACCTTTTTTTTTTTTTTTTTTTTATCGTGCGGAAATCCCTTCGGATACCCCCCCGCCTGCCAGCGGGGGCGGTTATGTCGGGCTTGCACCGACTAAAACCGCACGCCGTCTCGGGTCTTCAGACGCCGGGGTGTAAGGTTACCCATAGAGCATATCCCTCGCACCCCGGCTGACCCTGGGCGATCTCACCACTAATAGCATCGCTCATCCTGTCTCCTCTGAAAGCAGAGGAGTACGGAGAGCGATGTGTTCCCGCCACGTTGGGTATTGGCCGACGATCAATGCCAACCCTATGAAGGGGTGAAGGGGAAGCCATTGACCGCCGCCCAGGGTGTACCGGCCGCTCCGATTCCGTTCCCCCCGGACTGCAGCGGGATCGGAATCGGAGCGACACTCGAGGAGGTTACCCAACACACACCTACGTATTCATTTGTTTCTGAAAGTGAATGACGTACTTTAAGTATGTGTATAAAATTTCATCCCATCCCTCAATGACTGGTACCTAGTGAATGTCATTAACAAAACGACGGATGTCAATTCTATGATTCGATTTTATCGTTTTGAATAATCAATTTTATTAAAATAAAACTATTTTTAACTAGCGACTTCAGACGCTGGGGTGTAAGGGTGCGAGGCTTCCGTATCGCCTCTCTAGCCAATCCTCCATGATGGATTTTTCTTTGGTATTTTTTTAGTAAAATAATTATAATTTAAAAATAATGAGCCTGATTTGTTTGTTACTCATCAAGGCAGTAGAGATAGTTACTTTATATGGGGTAAAGGCCTTTCCTGTTAAGGTTATCACATCAATAAGGAAATAATACAATTAGTACCTTTTTTTTTTTTTTTTTTTTTTTTTTATCGTGCGGAAATCCCTTCGGATACCCCCCCGCCGGCCAGCGGGGGCGGTTATGTCGGGCTTGCACCGACTAAAACCGCACGCCGTCTCGGGTCTTCAGACGCCGGGGTGTAAGGTTACCCATAGAGCATATCCCTCGCACCCCGGCTGACCCTGGGCCATCTCACCACTAACAGCATCGCTCATCCTGTCTCCTCTGAAAGCAGAGGAGTACGGAGAGCGATGTGTTCCCGCCACGTTGGGTATTGGCCGACGATCAATGCCAACCCTATGAAGGGGTGAAGGGGAAGCCATTGACCGCCGCCCAGGGTGTACCGGCCGCTCCGATTCCGTTCCCCCCGGACTGCAGCGGGATCGGAATCAGAGCGACACTCGAGGAGGTTACCCAACACACACCCCAATACAATTAGTACCTACTCGTACAAACAGCACACGCTATATGAAAATCTTAGATGAATGGACTTGTTGATGAATAGCACTTGCTACTTCATTTTATTTCATTCATGAAACTTTGATTCAATAGAGTGAATTGTGATATCGCTGTTCTCGGATGAGTGAATTCAGCTGCTGAACTTTTATTAATATAATAGGATTTCTGGTTGTTTAACAATTTCATGGTTAGGTTAGGTTAATTCATTTTCATTCAAAATTTCAATCAATTATCTTTCCCTAACACGACTTGCAAATTACGGAAACGATCAGAGTTTTTGAAAGCATGGCATAGGTATACACAAATCGTATCGCTGAAAGATTCCATTATTTTTGTACCCCTAGGCCTTTATAGTAAACGATGACGAGGCTTTGAGAAACATTCTTGAGCAGTTTATGTACATCAAAATACGTATTTACATTCAAGAGGATACTCTCACAAGAGCGCGTGGATTCAATGGGTGTATTTAAAAATTAATAAGATAATTAATAAAAGAACTTTTTTAAACAAGCTTTTATTCAAAAACGTATTCGCACAAAAACGAAAGCTCTTTTCAAAGCAGCACAGCTTTTATAAAATTATTATTTGGTTTTAGTGCGACTACATTTTTTCATAAAAGCTTTTTTTTTTAAGATTTTTAGTAATTATTTTACTTTCAACTTTTTAGTTTTAGTAATATCATCGTTTTAGTAATGATCATTGGAGCTACAAAGTGACCATATAATAAAATATAACACCAAAGAGTTCGCCAAGGCGAAACAAATGCGCCCAAACTCGATTGGTTTTTCTTGTTTAGTTTAGAAGTTCCTGTGGCCACCTTCCTACTCCATCATCAGGCCAGCTCATCGTCATCAAACTAAACGTGTATGCAAAATATCAGCTCAATCGGATGTTTACAAATGGCCGAAAAATGGTTTGCAAATTTTGACAGACAACATACATACGAACAGTGCAAGTTAAATAAAAGCTTGTGAAAATTAAAGTATTACCTCTATCTGCAACTGTTTTCAGAACTCAATATTTATAATTAAAACAACGTCAAAGTAATCACTAGACTATTATAGTAGGTATGTTTGGAATTCAAAAAACGTTCATTACTATTTCAAGGTTTGTGGTATCATCAAAATTCTTTCGTTACTTTGGAATGCTGAATGCCATCATTATAGAATTATCGGTGTCCGTAATGGTAACCGCCATCCCTAAAACTTTACCTTCAGCTCACCATCAGGCTAGGTGAAGTAATATTGACGTCACTATTATAAAAAATATGTCTTTGAAAGATAGCTAGAGTCGAGTCTCTCTCTGTGTTAAATACAAGTCTTTAAATAACGTAACATTCGAAAATTACATTATTTAACAGTAAACTGCCTTACCAGAACTCTAGTTAATAGTGTCTTTTATTTTGTTTACAAAGTTTTTCGAAATTAATTACTTATTCATCAAAATATTAGTTAGGTATGAAGCGCGCTACGCGGTATGGAGTCCTCTCGCTCGGCAGCATGATTGCGGCAATGGCGAGGAGCGCGAGCGCGTGGACCGCCGCAACCTCCTTCTGCGAGCATTTAAGGCTCGCGAAGAAAAAGGCGAAGCGCGCCCGGGAGAGATTTCGAACTCACCCGGCCCGCCGAGCCCGCAACACGCTCCTCCATGAGCGCAGGTGGCAGACGAGGCGGCCTGTCACCCCAGCAGAAGCAGGCCGGGACGGCGGGGCGACTAGCGCCCCTCCCCCAAACCGGGGTAAGACGGGGACACCGTGGATCCCAAACCCGAGGGGGCCATCTCAAAACCGGAGATGGCCCAGGGTCAGTCGGGGTGCGAGGGATATGCTCTATGGGCAAGCTTACACCCCAGCGTCTTTAGACCCGAGACGGCGAGCGGTTATAGTCGGTTCAAGCCTGACATAACTGCCCCCGCTGGCCGGCGGGGGGGTATCCGGAGGGACTTCCGCACGAAAAAAAATTATAAAAAGGTATGTAGCGCGCTGCTGGTGATATCCTTATAGCTACGATTGTTTCACATTATAAAAACTTGAATCTAAGGTATAGATGTAGATTGTTTTTGTCTCCATTCGAATGAATATATAATTTATACTTACTCATAACCATAACAGACATAATAATTATTTCTGTGAGTCTGATATTAAAAAACACCTTAAAAACTTACCATGTTTTTCTGAATTCACACATGCCAAGCTATAAACTCAAACTCACTTCTTATAGGTAATTTTCTTTAATATTTTTGATGTTTCATACGACTCTTGAGGTACGAGTATGATCAAATGATTGTGAAATTTGACAAGTTGTACACTTAGCCACTTATATTCATTAGGTGTCCTACACACGCCTGCCAACTCACCGACGCGGCATAAAACCCGACCCCACCAGGCGAGGCTGCGGTGGCGGCCAAAGTCCGCTGGTAACTCTGGGGTCATCCTTTCGAGGGCTTACCCGGGGTGCCCGGCAATGGACACTTGGGGAGGACACCGTGTGGTTTTAATCGGTCCGATTCCGACACGCCCACCCCATCGTTGGCACCGATGGGGTGCAGCCCGTGCACCCCCACGATTCCACACGTTAAAAAGAAAAGGTTTTCTTCCCCTCCGATGTTTTACTCTTAATTCCGTTCGGCTTATGAGGAAGCTTAGAGCCATATCTCCCTTTCTTTGCTAGATATCAATCGCCTGTTATCACTTCCCCTTCCGCTCTACAACTACACATGATAAGTTTTACAATTTGTGTTGCAAGTGATCACGATAACCGCTTATAATCAGTATCAGATTACTTTTCAAATGAAAAATAATCTATTCTTAGTTCTCCAAATATTACAATGTATTTTTTCCCATTTTCGTCATTCCATTAATACGACTAATTCTTACCCCTTTGATTAGTGTCACTGTTTGATAATTAGATATCCCTGTATGAGGCCCGAGGTTCTTTGCAAATTTAATGACTTTGGGTGTATTATTGTGTCAAATCAACAATTATACTAGAAATTTTCCATTATTTCATTAATAAATTCATTAGTTATGCATTCATTAGTTGCATGTAATTGAGAATACATATTTCATTTTGATTACAATATTGTAAAAGTAATAAACTCTTGACATTATAAATCCCGTTGCATGCATAAATTAATTTCGGGGGAGAGGCTGTAAATCTACCCACTTAAACACATAAATATTTATTTCAAAATAAACATACAAATGCAGACAAAGATAAATCGAAATCCTGCGTTTCATCGACGAGAAAGTGTAATGACCTAATCGGGTCCGCATCTTAGGAGCTGACTTTTTGCAGCTTAACCGCAGGCGACGCGACGTGCAAAAAATTCATACACCTTTTTATTAAAAGTAGGCTGTACCGTTAAATTATGTGTACCTGTAACAAGTCGAGTATTTAATCTCTCGAAAGTCTTGCGGTCGACATCTGTCAATTTAGAAATTGATAAGTGTTTGCGACCCAATGCCTGTTAGGTCTTCTCGTGACCGAATTAAAACGATATGTGGAAGATTTTTCTTTTACTTTCAAAGACCTTGACTAGTACAAGTTTTAAGTAGTAATAAGTGAAAGTTACTAGTGGCGATAGCCCAGTGGCGTACGTAACGGACTGCTGAGACGAGGTCTCGAGTTCGATCCCCAGTCGCCCCGGGCAGACACCTCTGACTTTTCTTTAATAAATATTAATTATCGCTCGCTTAATAATGTGCCCGGTAAATGGCAATAGGCTCGCCCCTATTACATTGGGACCTTAACATAACTGGCGAATCGTGGGTGTGTAATACACCTCTGCCTACCCCTTCGGGGATACAGGCGTGAAGTTATGTTATGTTATGTATGTTATGTAAGTGAAAGTTAGGTACTAACCGCCCCCGCTGGCCGGCGGGGGGGTAACCGAGGGGATTTCCGCACGAAAAAAAAAAAAAAAAAAAAGGTACCTTTGGGCCATCTCGAAACCGGAGATGGCCCAGGGTCAGTCGGGGTGCGAGGGATATGCTCTATGAGCAACCTTACACCCCGGCGTCTGAAGACCAAAGACGGCGTGCGGTTTTAGTCCTACGTGTTGTAAAGTTCTTTTACTTTTAAAGGTAATGTCAGTCATCATAATCTTGGCGTTATTCCCGTAGCATCCGAGGGTTTCACCTCGGAGCCCGGCGTCCGCTTATTCTTTCTCCTTCTTTTGATTTGTCTTGTACGTCTTTTATAGGAGCGATTGCTGTTTGACTTCCCAACCACGAGAGAAAAATCTGCGACAGAGGCTTTCCGACAATATTACATCTTATAAATAATATGCCCATTTGTTTTACTCTGTAAAGTTATTTATTAAAAAAACTATTCAAATACCTAAATTGGTATGTGATTTGAGTTCTTAATACATATATTGAGAACCAAAGGATTTAATTGGCTATTAAAAGTAAACGTTCCTCGAGGTGCTTTAAAACACAATTCACAGAAGGCTCGGTACACTTAAGTAATTTAATGTGCATGCTGTAATTCCTACATAAAAGTGTAAAGCTTAAAGTGTTATGGGGCAGAAACGGGATGGTCAGTCATTAGCGCGAGAGGCTGGCGCCGGATGCCTCGGCGCCACTCCGCCGTGCGGGGCGGCGCTTACGCATTGCAGATCATGCATTCTTGCACTTTCACCGCCACACGGACATACGTACATTTGATTTTTTCCAGAATACAAGCCTAGCGCAAGGACACCGTTACGCAAACTGACTGATGGACTCCTTCTGCTTATTGTCCGTATGTTTTCGAGGTTAAGTAGCTCATCTAATCACATATTTGTACTGTTGGATTCAGAAGCACCTTTTCGTGGTGTCTTGCTGTGCAACTGCTCGAAGGGGCATTGCAGATATCTCTTGGCAAAACTTAAAATTTTGTATAAATAGTTCACATGTCATAAAAAAGGTGCAATAAGATGTTGTAGAAGTAAATAAACACAAATAAAAAGATATTGATTAATAAACGCATGATAGTGAAGAGATCAGAAGAATTCATGGATCTAATTAGTTAGAGTTCGCTTGATTAAATAAATAAATAAATATTCTACGACATTCTACACAGCCCTTTCTAGACCCAAAGTAAGCATAGTTTAACTAGCTTGTGTTATGGGTTCCAGGGATAAACATACTTATGCACTTTTTTTTTGTAAATAGATACATAATATACATAGAAATACCCAAACGAAAGGAAATAGAGCACTGAGCGGGAATCGAACCCGCGCCCCCTGTCGTAGCATTATGTAGCCAAATGGCTCTAATAAAAATGTCATTCTGAAAATGGAATTAGCAGTAACTAAGGTTCCGTTCTTTATTTACATAATACTACCAGGCTTTAGTATACCTACAATATAGAAACACTGTTTATAGTTAATGTGTACAAAATACTCACTCTATGTCTATGTACCTAATTCAAGAATGAAGTTTTATGCAAAAAGTAAAGTAATACTAGATGTGTATTAGAGTAAAGTAATCAGAAATGTAAGGCCGGAGAAATTACTATAAAAATTGTGTAAACTGGACGAAAGTAAGTCAATCAACACTCGTTAGATTAGATGATCTAGATAAGATACTAATTCAAAACAAATTATCACATATTAAGTATTAAGTTCTATTCAATAGACAAATAAATTGGTGTTTCCCTGCTAGCCTGCTATTAAATGAAGTAGCGGGCAATAATAACTGTTGCCCATCACAGCAATTAGATGATCGACGTAGACTATTCATGGCGGACACAAAGAGTTCGTAAAATGACAATAGCGTGGTTCTAACAATGTAGGTACATATTACACCGCCGCGTTAGTTACGTGACTCTATAAACTGTTATTTAAGAAATACGTCCTGAGCCTATATGGTGATTATTAACCTCTATTGTTTGAACATGCTTGAAAAACGTATTCTTTAACAAAAATAATTTCCACAGAAAACCTTACAGTATTTGTAAATTATATACCCGTATCTATAACCATGCGTGTTAAATTCAATATCCTATTTCTTAAAGTATCGTATAAGCGTGGATTCCTTAGTAATTCAGTATGGGCATGCTGCCTGCATCCTGGGCAGTCTGCCAAGGAGACCCACTTTTATAAACTTATTTTAGTGTATTTAGATATTTTTTTACGAATAATATATTCAATATAGGAAGTCACTACAAAAAGTCAGTTTTGGGATTCAATTTATATTATTTTTAAATGATTTTCACCGTGTCATTTATTTTGGCAAGGTTAATTTCTTTTTGTCAGAGACAAGATAAATTAAAAATATTCTCTATTGTACACCGTAAGAAGTACATAGAAATGGGATTGAGATAACATTTTACTTAAGTATAATAATCCAGTCAATAAAGGAGTTGTAGAATATATGAGCGTCCCACTCATATATGCGATTCCTGCGGAAACAATAATGGCTGTAGTCAATTGTTTTAACACAATAATAACAACATATCTCTATACTTTTTTTAATATATAAAGCTGAAAAGTTTATTTGTTTGGTTGGTTAAACACGAAGATCTCAGGAACCACTGGTTCGTATTGAAAAATTCTTTATGTGTATAGCCCACTCATATACCACTTATATTTCATCAATCTGCTACCCAGGAGTACAGAGCAGTAATATGAATGTCAATAATAAATTAGGCAGGTATGGGTTAAAACGGTTGGGAATTCGAAGAAATTTCAGTAATAAAAGTTGTAGACAATTTTATGAGCTTTGTTTTAGTAGTAGGATTTTTCCCTAGAACGCACCGTTTCTGAGGTGTTAGCAAAAAACCCAAAATTGTACCTTTGCAACCCATGACTCCGGTTCACCTCCGAGACCTCAGGACTTTTAGTATGTTCACTTCCTATGCCGGGTAGCATAAGAAGTGAACATACTAAAAGTCCTACTTAACAAGTTTCCGAAGAAATCGCTTAGGGTCCCGCTCATGCACTCTACACCCTCTTTTAACCATTTGTTGACTTTACTATTAGTGTACAACGGGCAACCTTATCACTAAATCGATTTCTTCCAGGCAACCTTTAGATGGATTATCACGAAACAGGGAGTCCTAGTGTGGAATATAGGGAACAACTTATATACATGTTTAAATGAGACAATAAATAAATTATTATTTCCTTTATTTAAAACTCAGACTTGTAAATTACATTTTTAAATACATTAAATTATTATTGTCTTTTTTAAAATACGCTAAATTTCTATTTAACAATATTTTAATTGGATGTCTTTATTACCTACTACCTATTAGTATAGTTTAGTGGTCTAAAAGCGATGTAGTAATTTTGCGATTTAGGTGTTTTGAGATTTAGACATTTTGAGATAGGATAAGGGCGACGTGGTCAATTTGCAATCCAGCCTTCCTGATACCGACCCGTCTAATAGAATAGTTCATATTTAATGGAGTATCTATTGCATTAACATTCATTAATTGAATTCATCGAGAAACCTAATGATATTGTTCCCTTTTAATAAACTTAATTAGTATTTGTATACGTTGCTATTTCACGAATTACACTCGATGAGAAAATTTATCGGTACCACGACCATATTAGAATAACCTATAAATAGTTAATTCGAATTGGCCGTATTAAAGTTTTCATACCATTTTCATTGTCAAGATCTGTTACTTTGGAGCCTGGTTTCCGCGCTTGCTTATTGGTTGCCGCGTGTCTTTCTGTGGCATCGTAGTTCCCGAACGGACGGACGGTTTATTTTTTGTTTCAACGGTGAATTAGTCGGAAATTAGCTATGTCGAGTTTTTACATTTTTATATTTTACTCCACTTCTTGCGATCTTCGGCATCCCCTGTAGTGAGACCATCGACACACATAGGTAATCATTACGTCGTGACGTCGAGTCATCGGTATTGCCTTACATTTTGTTCCTCACGTAGCCTGTAGCGATATCATATTATATTAGCGAAACGTAAGTTAGTACCTAAAGTTTAAACACGTTTAAAGGTATTATATAGATTAATGAGATTAAGTAAAGATTAATGTTGACTGATCCGTTTTATTGTGATTGTAACGTAGATCTACATTAATTAAGCTTTGAGGCCATGGTCAAGTAAAAAACTCGGCCTTTAAAAAGTGAAATTAACTCGGTTGTATCAATAGTACGTATCCACACTTGGAAATGAAATGAGATGTAATTATTGAATTTTATGGGTCACAATTTGACACTTATGACCAAAATTTACATTTATTGCCTGGTTCGCAATGCAGCAGGTAGAGCTGTGCGAAAATCAGCGATTCAAATCAGCCTTTTTTCAATAGCCAAATAATAAAATTGTAGTTTTATAAACCAGACAAAAATATGCAACCAATACACCGAGCATCAAAATAAACATGATAACCACATTCGAATATTCGAACCACCTTGGTACCTATTCAATAAATCTTGGTAGACATGTTGCATCCTTCAATTACTGTGTGTGGTGGACAGGTTTCTATATGATAAACGTCATTGACTATTAGGAAAAGTTAAAACAACATGTGTTAACATTTAATATCAAAAAGTAAAATAACAAACTTATATATATGGTAGAATGTTATAAAAACTTACACTTTTTTTAGCATCAAAATCCTGGATTATTTGAGTTTGTAATTGAATAAATATGATATATATTTCCTACAAGTTACTTAGCCTAGTTATAACTATAACTAAATTACATGACTATATTTAAGCCAAATATTTTAATGTAAGATAAGCCATTTGACTTCTTTTTATCGACCCTTTCTTTTGATTTCAAAAGAAAGAGTTGGAGGGCGGATCACGGGCTCCAAAGTGCAAACTGTGGACGCAACTGGGCAATCGCTACGAGGATGGCAATAATGAAGCCAAATCAAAAGAAAGGGTAGGAGGGCGGATCACGGGCTCCAAAGTGCAAACTGTGGACGCAACTGGGCAATCGCTACGAGGATGGCAATAATGAAGCCAAATCAAAAGAAAGGGTAGAAGGGCGGATCACAGGCTCCAAAGTGAAAACTGTGGACTCAACTGGGCAATCGCTACGAGAATGGCAATAATGAAGCCAAATCAAAAGAAAGGGTAGGAGGGCGGATCACGGACTCCAAAGTGCAAACTGTGGACGCAACTGGGCAATCGCTACGAGAATGGCAATAATGAAGCCAAATCAAAAGAAAGGGTATGAGGGCGGATCACGGACTCCAAAGTGCAAACTGTGGACGCAACTGGGCAATCGCTACGAGGATGACAATAATGAAGCCAAATCAAAAGAAACAGTAGGAGGGCGGATCACGGGCCCCAAAGTGCAAACTCTAGACGCAACTAGGTAATCCCTACGAGGATGACGATAATGAAGCCAAATCAAAAGGAAGGGTAGGAGAGGGACCCCTGGCTCCAAAGTGCAAGATCTGCATAGAACTGGGACTAACGCTGTGATGATGATGATGAAAACATAATATATGCATTGATAATATGTTATCTGTTTTTAGTTTTTTATTTATTAGTTTCAGTGTTTATTAGATAGCGTTTGATTTATAAACAACCTATGTATACCTCGAACCTTACAAAAACGTCTGATACGAAAACATCTTTCGAGTGCAATTTACTCTGTACATTTAAGTACTAAATGATTTTGCTCGATAAATTGGTTTCATAGGAAGGCAAAGCGCAATCGGAGTTATTTGGCACAAACATTCTTCAAGATATAAAAATGGGCTAAGTAGACGCCTCAAGACGTTCATTTTTATGTAGGCTTTCTTAGCAGTCTGGCGATGGCGGCTTCGGCGGCGACAAGTAAGAACTTCAAATTTTAATTAACAAATCTCTGTCTGGCACGACACAAACTTAATTTATATGCATGAAAATAGATAATTTGTTAAAGTTACCCATCTAATGTGAATGTGACTCTATTATTTTGGTATAACACATTTACGTCACTTTAGATCTCTTCAAAGTCATATCAGCTGATGAATGAAATCAAGTGTCGAAGTCAGTATATAATAAGTAGCTGTCTAATCATCAGTGAACTGAGCACAACTTCGTCAAGTGTCCACCGTATTGACAGTGTAGGTACTCAAATTCGAAAGTTTATCTTCCGCTCATGTTCTGCGAGGTCATTCATTCTTATATACAACTATTAGCTCAGAACACTATATTTCCGTATTTGTCAATGATCAATGTATGTATAATTGAATTTAAAATATATAAATTACAGTTAACAGTTCATATGTTCATCATAAAATTATAAATTCACCTTTATTTGTTTGTTTTTGCAATTTTGTTCAGTTTAATTTATCGAGTAAAAGTATTTCATTACAAATGTCATCATTTTCACCATTATCATCACCATCATGTTTATAGAAATATTAGTGTAAAATGATGATATTTGAAATAACATCACAACTTGTCCCAATCTAAAGGTTATGGATTCAGATATTTATCTATTAAATTGGTATTAGGTTTCTGTGTTGTAAGTGTAAAAAGAAAATAAAAATAAAAAGTAGAAAAACCAAGAATATGACTGCTACAGCCTTGAAACTTACGTTAATAGTGGTTATAGCGCCATAGTAAGACATTCCTTCTGGCTATGATCCGGCGTCAGGAATGATAGCCTTTCAAAGAGACGATCGAAAGTCTTCACTATTATAGTCTAATTCTATTACATGAAATCAAATGATTTTGTGTGCGAATGATCAAATTTGACCGTTTCCTAAGTATTGTTATTAACACTTAATATTAATGTAAAGTTATTAAAATTTGATCAACCTTCTTACGTCAATGTTTGTTGAAATATTTGGAAATCGATTTACATGTGAAGACGATAAGGAAAACGCCTTCGACTTCATGTTTAAAAACATTATGTTCTTCGAATGCCTTGACTTGTTTTGCAATAACAGTTTATCAGTATGCTAATGAAAGGGTTTTTCTTTACAGATTTCGTCCCGGCGCGGTTTAACATAGCCATCATGATGTTTTTCGCCTGCTGGGTCAACTATATGATGAGGGTGAATATGAGTGTCAATATCATTGCGATGGTGCCAGATACTTCTGGATCTGCATCGTAAGTATACATAATATCTATAGACAACGTATGTAGCTGAAGTATAAATATTTTGTTTTATCTTCTCGACGGGTGTCAGTGCTATACCATTATTTATATAAATGCGGATACATATACAGTCAACGACAACCAATATGTACAGTCACGAAAAGTTTATCAACACTAAAATATTTACAAACCTTTTTGTATATATCTTATCTTATTAAATGTAATATCGTAATGAAAGCGGCGATAGCCCAGTGGCGTACGTAACGGATTGCTGAGACGAGGTCTCGAGTTCGATCTCAATTCACCCCGGGCACACACCTCTGACTTTACGTAGTTACACGTGTATTAAAAATATCGATTATCGTTCGCTTAGTAATGTGTACAGTGGATGGCAATAGGCTCGCCTCCTATTACGCCATTGATCTAAATATAACTGGCGAATCGTGGGTGTGACACATACATTTCTGCCAACCCCTTCGGGGATACAGGCATGAAGTTATGTTTATGTTTGATATTAAAATCTAAAAAATTACCAAACAAACTGCGTTTTATCAGTAAATGGGGTATCAGGTAGGTATTAGGGGTACTGGTGCACAGTGATAATTGCAGTCTTTAAGTCCAGTAAATTAAAAGTGTAACTTGCGCGGCATCAAACAGACCTCGAGCCATGCGGATATCGTCTGAAGAGATTATGAGTGTAAACTTTACCTAACACACTTTTAAGGAAAACTGCTTAACTTATTACAAACATAGGTATAGTTCTATAGTAACTAGTTTTAGCAGTAAAATTATTTATAGTTGTGTAACAATGTGTTGTGCTTAAATCATATCTAAACGTACTTAATGATCTTACTCGAGGCGCCCGCCAGCGCGTAATCGCTTCCATTATCCATCGTTTGAATTTGCGTTGTGATTACTCTAACCTCAAATAAAACGGTATATTCGCATCTCTGTCATTCATTTACATTCTTTTTACTTTAAAATATGGAGTTTAATACGTGATAATACGTAGGTCAATTAGCCTATTAGGTACAATCTACTGCTGGACTTAGGCATCTACCAATGTGTGCCAAAGCACCTGATCCTCCGCCGTGTATATCCAGTTTATCGCAGCTACCTTTTTTAGGTCGACAGTCCATCTGGCTGGGGGACGGCCTACCTTCCGGTTGCCGATTCGCGGTCTCCACTTTTGAATTCGTTTGCTTCAACGCCTATCAGTCCCTTAGCACATGTGGCCAGTGCTACTTATATCTAGTTAATTCTTTAAATTTCTCACAAACGTGGCCAAAAACTAATTAACTAACTAACTTCGTCGTGAATGGAAAAAAAGCTCGCAAACTAACTTGTTCTAATTAGAATTATATTTTCATAAATTCTTATTTTAAGTGAACTTGATATTATACGTCACAGCTTTATGAATATTTTATCTTTGGTATAAGAACAACGAACAGAATTGTTGTAGCCTAACAATCTCAAAAATTTACAAAGCTAAAGAAATTTAGGTCCTTTCAGTTCATTATGAGAATTTATGCAACAGTAAACTTAGGAGGCTACGTTGAGTCCGTAGTCGCAAGTTCTTTCATTTAAAATAATTTATTTGACCTGTCAGTCACTATTTTTAGAATCTTTTGACATATAACGCCTACAGATGTTAAAGGTGTTTTCGTAACCATTATCACCACCACCATTATAGCCATATATCTTTCAGATATTATGACCCGTATGTATAAGAATACCTACCTACAATTTGTTATACATAAAATATATTTTCAATGCCTAGGAATTAGGAAACCGGTGATGAAGCGTACACGCATCGAGTTAATACCATATACACTAGCGTTCATTATTTTTCGTCTATTATAACAATTCAGCTGATAAAGCACTTATAGAGACAGTTTGCTATAAAATGTATGGAGAAGCTATTGTGGCAATATGACGTGCATCCAGCGCCTACGGAATTATCGATCCTGCATCGCGTTTAAGAAGTTCTCGCTCTAACATCCCAACATCAACTGTTGGACAACCAGGCCTGATCACTTTCCCTGGTCGAAGGAGCGGTAATGGAAAAACAGTACCTGAACCTGATAATTAAAATCCAGTAAAATTGTTTCTAGATCTATCGATGGAACGGTTGTAGTTAATGCTAAATTCCCAACTGAGAACTATTTATATATTAGAAGTCTAGTTGCCAAAGAATTTAATCATTAGGAACCTCATGAATGTTCAAAATGCTGTTAGAAAGTGATAACAGGGTATAGAACTACACGAATTCCACAATCTATCCTCAAGCCGTTGATTACTATTGATGATTCATAATATAAAATTGTAGTCGGCAAAATTTGCATATAATTATTTGTACTGGTTCTGTACTGGGCTTTGATAAAGTACAGAGTGTGAACGCTGAATAGAATAAATTCTAAAATAAATGGTAAAATAGAAAAGAAAATGTTACAACAGTCTCTATCAGGCTACGTCTATGGGAGTAACAAAATGATCCTCATACAGAACGAAGCTGCGGTATGGTTAAGCATTCTGGAGGCACAGTCAACAATAAAAGTAGTTTAACATATTTCAATGCTCATACCATCTTGGATCTAAATCCTGTTAAAAAATTATATTCAATAAGATATTCGAAAGATTATCCCAGTATACAGTGCCTATGCATACATCGATGATCTGCTTAGGTATTAAACAACGAACGCACCAGCGAAGATAAAATATATGGCACAAGACAGTGAACTTTTTAGATGCTAGAATAGAACCCGCGACAATACAATTCTGACTTTCTACGGTGCTCATAAATAATTATACCAATTATACCAAGTCTTTGTACTGTCCACTTCCGAAAGATTTTAAACGAATCTGGGCAGTCTCGCCAGAATAAATCATAGTAATAAAATATGCCCTGGAATATTAAAAAGAGAAATTATGAATAATCTGACTGACTGATGAATCTGAATAGATAATCATAGTCATAAATAATAAAACAAATGTACCATTTGTAACAGAAATGTTACTTTTATCTTGAATGAGCTGATTTTTACGGCAAGATAGATCATTTGCAAATATAATTAAAATATTAGCATCATATGATTCCGAAAGCTGTATTGTAAATAATTTAATACCATGCTTCTGTCGGAGTTCCTTTATCTGATATGCTTGTGGCATATCTAAATACTATAATGATAACTATGAAGCGAATATTGCCAACTGTGCTATAAATATACTAGTTATTCATGAGACCCTAAATAATTCACCAATCCAAATTCCAAATGACGTACTTTGCATTTGTGTGTAAACAAATGCAAAGTACGTCATATACAAATATATCACTTATTTGAAAAGGATCGGTGGTTCTGGGGTTATTATAATAATAATATGAACTAATGGACAGTGTAGACCAGACAGTACCGTAACCTAAAGAAGAAAGAAGAAGAAAAGATGGAGGAGAAAGAATTGAAATTCGTGAGTTTATTAGGTAGGGTTATAAGGTCAGCAAACCGCAAGTGATGTTTTTTCGATTTCCCCCTATTTGATTTTATTTTACAAGCTGACAAACTAATGCCGTAATATTTCTTTCTGAAGTTAGAATTTATCAAATAACAAGGGACAATATTTGCTCATATAAAATTTAAAAGGTCAGCAGCTATTCCGTACTGTTTTTTTATTGGTTCACGGTGTAGTAGTGGTTCTAATCGTGGCCTTTACAATATCAACATAATGTAATACCACAGATTACATAATATTATTCTAGTAATACATAGTTTGGAAATGGTGTTCGGCACGTGAGAGGGCGATATACATGAATTTAAATCGCATCACTTCGTTACGCGTGCCACTACACGTGATCCGCAGTTCTCACGATCAAAGAAATAAACTAGGCTCGTACAATAGTCAACTAAATATAAACAAACTATTGATATCATGTTTATTTTTTGAAATGTTTTTACACCTATTAAATAGAATTATGATTTCAAAAATACATACAGCTCTCCTAATGATATATTATAACATTGTACCAACTTGTGGTTGACGCTTTTGATTCACTATCGAGAAGGCCTGTACTCAAATACAGAAATGCTGATGAGCACTAAAGAGATAATTGCAGTTATGTACACTAATAAAAGCATCTGCGACAGTCGGTTTTAAGTATTGTTATTAAGTAAATAGCACCTTTTTAAGTCGAGCTAAACGAGTCAGAAAAATAAATGTTCATTCATATCTATAATCATATTTGCTTTTCGCGGTAGCACTGTCATTGTCATAAATATTAAAATTTGTTTTGCTTTTGAAAGAATAGGTGGATATGGTATGGTTTTCTGTATTTATGGTTGTCCGGACGTTAACACTTTAATGTTTCACTATAACGTACATCCATCCACATGCATACATGCATCTTAATTGACGACCATGAATAAGTAGAAGCACCTACACACAGTTTACCCAGCGCCGTTGTATTTACTTATTTTGTAGTTATCCTATCTTTATTTTCTTAATAGCGTTTTTAATATAGGCCTTATAGCATTATCTTTCAATCTCTCATGACGTCAACTAGTATATTAGTCGTACCAACGATTCTGTAAACTGAAGGCCGGCGTCACCGTCGCATCAGTGTTACTAATTGACTTTGATTTATAATAAAATCGGGAAAGTTAGCAAATAATATTACTAGTAAAAATTCATTTTTAACATTATACAAAGTTTTTTTATCTTATCTAGTTATCACACCTAGTTTTCGTGCCAGTTTTAGAACAATAGGTGTTCTACGGAACTACTGATTAGATTTTTGACTAAAGGCTAGCATTTAGTTGCGACTGAAACCTATACTTCCACATTTGACGAAAGGCCTATCTCACATTGGCTGTAATGCCTATAGTGCAAAAAAAAAATCTTGGAAAAAAGAGAAATAATTTCTCACTCGGTAGATTTAATTGGGTAACCTGAGAATACTAATCTGTAGTGTAAATGAATTAAATTTGACAGTGAACACAGATACGCTAGTGCAGCATGTAATGATATAGACTGTTTAAGTCTCTGCATCACCTTGCATCTGCATTGAAA
Organism: Cybosia mesomella; assembly: GCA_946251805.1. Taxonomy (NCBI): domain Eukaryota; kingdom Metazoa; phylum Arthropoda; class Insecta; order Lepidoptera; family Erebidae; genus Cybosia; species Cybosia mesomella. The sequence goes on from OX276406.1 coordinate 13,502,625, forward strand.
ACGTAATTACAAGATCACACAAGTATTATCAAGACCCAGAACAAAAATTGTGTTATGAACTTATGACTCACATTACAACTCATTTTATTTTTTAATGAACTGATAATAATAATGAATGTGATCATTTACTACCCTTCATGGCACCGCTATGTTTATATGTATACTTATAACCAATATAGTCATGTGTTGAAACACATCTGTGTTATTGTTATATTACCTGTAAGACAGAAGTCAAAATAATGCCAGATGTTGTACAATTATTTTGGAAGTTCTAATACATCTAGTGTTCACTATGTTTAGTAACTGTAATAAAAACGTTTGATAATGCCATGAGGCGAATCAGCGGTCAGGTGTAATTTATTAAAAAATATATAATGGAAAAGTACAAGTGAGTAATTATTTAAATTATTGGTATATAAATAACTTGAATTACTTCGACTGCAAAAATTACAAAAATAATAATAGCTTATAAGTGTGATTGTACTCGACTGTTTTCATATTAGCAGTATTAAGACGCAAAGAGAGCTTTGTAGTAAAATGCTAGGTTTATAATAAGTGATAGCACGGTTATGCATCGGACTAGCAAGGTTGTCCACCTTAACAGTATGCCAGTTTGCCATATTAACAGTATGCCAGTATACTGTTAATATGGCAAACTGGTAAACAGATGTGGGCCCAATCCTTCACAAGGGCTGAGCTGGAGGGGTTAAGAAATAAATAGAGTGAGATAACTAGAGAGGGCTAGGTGAACTAAAAAGTAAAATTCTGAGCAAAAAGAGAATATAACTCATCTCCAAACCGTAAGCAATGTGGATATAAATGTCTGCCGATCATAATATAAATTTTATAAAGATAGGATCTTTTTGTCTTTTTACAAAATATTTTTCTTTTTGTTTACGAATAAGAATGTACCTACTTTGCTTTGAACCCTCTTGAAACTCAATGACCCCGTTCACAACAACGTAGCATCCCAATGCGCAATTCCTATAAACTGCCATAAAATTACAAACAGCGACGTCGCACCGCAAGTATTGTGAAAAGGCTCAAAGTTGGTCATTGAGAATTTAAGGGTATATAAATAACTCCGTGATTAAATTAAATGATGCTTGTATTACGTAAATTGAAAATAATATCCTAGATATAATGTGCAGTGTACCTAATAAAAGAAAAACATGTCCAGTTATGTAGTACTGGCACGTACATAATCAGGCAGTACGAACATTGATTTCTATGTACCCAATAACGATTGCATTATAATTCACAGGGTGAAAAGCGAATGCGAGGCCAAAGTGACTAACGATACTTCGCTGTATAACAGTACAGTGATCACCAAACGACAGCTCCGACAGGTAATTACTAAGCAACCTTTTCAATTTTCAGTGTACCTACTACCTAAGAAAGCTTACCTACTTGTTAAGAGCTCAAGGCATTTTACATAAAATTTAATGAATTAGGGGCCATCTATAGAAGAGTTACATTATCACTTACCGTCACTGTTTTCTAGTGTTCGTCCATTGGTCAAGTTTCGACTATAATCATCAAAGTCAAAGCGAGGAAAACACTCAATTTTTCTATGATTAACCCTAAAGCTCGTCAAAGAACTAAATAGAATAAAGAATAGGAAATAAATTGACTAGTAGAGGAGAAAAAGGTCTCTGAATTTAAAAAGATGAATCTTGGTACCTTTTTTTTTCGTTCAGAAATTCCCCCGGTTACCCCACTGCAGCCACCGCATAACAACTCCGACCAGCGGGAGTGGTTATGTCGGATTCGAACTGACGCGACTTCGAACGAAACCGTCATGCCGTCTCGGTTCTCCAGACGACAGGATGAATCTTTGTACCTAAACTTAAAAATATTATATATAAAAGCTATGCGCTCATAGAAATATGGAGGTCTAGTCTGAGTAATGTTATATTTGTAGTGTGTGAGTCAAAGTGAGTGAGGGGGAGGGGTGTTTCAATGTCAATGCCTACCCCTTCGGGTATACAGGCGTGAAGTTATGTTTATGGATGAGAAAAATCATCAAGTCAGATTTTACTTTGTGATGATTTTACTTTGACTTGATTGTATTGCAATTTTGTTAACCCATTAACATAAGTCAATGACATTTTAATGCAGGTTTATTCTTTATTGTACACTCAAAAAAGTTAATTTAAAGCATACTACTCTGTCAAGAAAGTAACACACACAAAATGTTTGTTATTCATCCAAATTTATTTTATCACCTTCAAAGTATGCTCCTTCGGAAACGATACACTTACGCGAACGAATAATCCAATCATCAAAACAGTTTCCGGAATTGAGTTCAGTTCTCGCTGCGAAATCACCTTTATGTCTCCTACCGAAAAACGGGTGCAACGAAGTGGTTATTTGAGTTTAGGAAAAAGAGAGAAGTCGGCTGGAGCCATATCTGGTGAATATTGTGGTTGCTCGATGGTATTTGTCGAGTGTTTGGTCAAAACTTCGTTCACAATGATTGCCTTGTGCGAAGGCGCATTATCGAAAGCCAGTAACAATGCGTTTCATGAATGTTGGGTAGGAATTGACTCGTTCTAGCATGTCCTCTTTGAACGCATGAACGCTTTGACCAGCTGTCAGCTGGTCAAAGAGTTACCCCTGTAAGGGACTGGTCGCGGGTTCAGGTCCCGTCCTAGATGTTTTCTTTTTCCGATCTAAATCTTTAAGACATTATGCTAATAATTGACCCAGATATTTTTTGGTTAATGTAATACAGAAATAATTATATTTCTAAAAAGCCTCCAAATAGGCACCTAGAGAATAGTTGGTGTAGTCGGCAGGTGTCCTTTGGGACAATACTAACACAAGAAAAATGCGATACCTTATTAATATATGAAACAATGAACAAATAAAAGCAAAAACTTATTACTGAGGTAATAAATAAAACCCACATTCGTTCCTGCGGTTGGATTATTTATACTATTATAAAATTGACAATTAGTTGTTTAGTTATTAGGTGGTTACATGAACGATTCTGAAATATTTTTTTTATTTTATTTATATTTATTTTGGAATTCTTTTCTGTTTGTCTGTTTATCTGTATGTCTGATTATTCGTGATGTATGCAAAAACTACTAAACGGATTTTGATGCGGGTTTTTCTATTAGAAAGGTCTTTGTCAGACTTAAAATCTGCCGTATGTTGGTTGCAATTGGTGAAGTAGAACCGGAGATATGACCAAAAAACGATAACCAACATCAACAAAAACGCTAAATAATATCTCGAACAGGTGACACAGTGCTACCAACCTGCGATTTTATCATTGCGTGCGGTTTGTAAACGACAGCTAATTGTCTTTACCATAAATTTATATAGAATGTAGTCATCCAAGATTTATGGAACTTATAATATTTTTGTAGGCACTTGCAATTGTATAAAGTTAATCCTACTAATATTCTAAATGTGAAAGTTTGTAGCGAGCTAGATGTTTGTATGTTTGGATGTTTGTTATTCAATCACGTTCTAACGGGTGAACGGGCCTGACTGAAAATTAATACAGGGATAGATTATAGTCTAGAATAACACATAGGTTTTTTATTTCTGGAATAGGTTCCCATGGGAAACGGAATTCTACGCGGGAGAAGCCGCGGGTAACAGCTAGTACAATATAAAGATGATCCATGGTCATAAACAGTTCGCGATAAAATTATTGATGTTGGCAGGCTGATTGCGAGACCACAGATTGCAGCGACGTGCGGTTCGCATTGTCCACCACCACCACCCTAGAGCCCTTACAGTTGCATAGAGATATTGCCTCTTTGGCAGTATTTTACCGCCTCTACCATGGCGAGTATTCCGATGAGCTCTTACAATTTCTCTCCTTTCCTATAAATGACAACACGTGCAAGACTGAGGCATCGCCCTCACACGGTGCAGACAATTCCATCGGCAAGTCTTTGCCGCACCATCAATATTTGGAATTCTTTACCAGCACACTTGTTTGCTTCTTTCTACAGTCCCGGGTCCTTTAAGCGGGGCGTGAACAAGCCTCTGATGAGGCCGTCAAGCTGAAGGCCACCATTGTAGCATTGTCGGTGTCTGTAATGGTGACCCCCATTCTTGAGACTTTATCTTTAGCTTACTATCAGGTCAGGTAAAGTCATATTGATGTGTACAATAATTTAAAAAAACTCATATAGTGATGACTTCAGGACTTATTCGATATTACACACTTTTTTACTTCGTTACCGGTTAGTAGCTTCTACATCAAGAAATATTTTTCTCATATATATAGCTTTTTAGGGTTCTGTCTGTCCGTCCGTATGTCACAGCCACTTTTTTCCGAAACTTTAAGAAATATGCTGTTGAAACTTGGTAAGTAGTATTCTGTGAACCGCATTAAGATTTTCACACAAAAATAGAAAAAACAATAGATTTTGGGAGTTTCCCTATACTTAGAACTGAAACTCAAACATTTTTTTCATGAAACCCATACCCTATGGACTGGTCTTCAAAAAAGATATTGAGGTTTCTGATATCATTTTTTTCTAAACTGAATAGTTTGCGCGAGAGACACTTCCAAAGAGGTAAAATGTGTATCCCCCGCCCCCCCGTTTTCAGCATAAAAAATGGTCGGAAGTAGCAGTACCTACCACCCTTTCACTTAAGGTCAACTGTGAGTAGCAATACACTGCATTTCGTATGGTTTGTGAGAGACCACTGAGAGATCCCCCTTCCATACTCTCTTTTTTTTCTTTTACTTCCTTCAATTGTTTTTCCCTCAGCGCGCGCGTTTTTACACCATAAATATTTCAATATATGTATATATATATAATTAGAGGAAGGGGGTGAGGGTTGCCACTTGCCAATGACGAGTATTAATACCCAATGTTAACCGCGTTCTGTCGGGGAGGCGATAGTTTGTTTGTTACCTTGAAATGTTATAGAATCATCACATTATTATAATTAAGATCAATGAAGAATAAAACAATGCTGTCAGAGTAAAAGTATTGATGAGTAAATATTGATTATACGGACAGACAGACAGACATGACGAATCTATAAGTGTTCCGTTTTTTGCCATTTGGCAACGGCACCCTAAAAAGTGCATAAGAGCAGTAAGTGGGGTAGGGCCCCTAGAAACATGTAGACCTCTCTTTAGGAGACTCGAGGTGCTGAGTTTGGTATCTATTAACATATTAGAGTTTGTTCGTGAGAAACCAAAGTCACTTATTTGTTAAAGTAAGTGAAACATGTAGGTTTGCATCTCGAGATCCTACTAAAATAAAATTTGAGATGTGCAGAAGTAGCTTTCACGAGAAAAACTACTTAATTATGTCAATTAAAATTTAGAACCACATCCTGAAGATAATCAGGGAGCTGCCTAAAACTCAATTTAAGGCTAAACTGAGGAAATGGTGTTTAGAAAAATACTTTTATAGTCTGAAGGAGTTTTTTGATTGTAAATAACTAATAATGGTAATAATTATAATAAAATTCTATTGATTGTGTAATGGACACGAATTGGTATTTATTTATTTTTGAATATAATGTTTGTCAAAAAATTTAAAATATAATATTTAATATGTTAAATTGAATTTCAGTGGACATTATTGATAATTATGATTCATTACAATCCCTATTTTATTGACATCGTAATTTTTTGACAATTAATAATAACCGCGGTAGCCTAGTGGTATGGGTAAAGGACTGCTGAGACGAGGTCTCGGGTTCGATCCCAGGCACTGCACATGATTACCATGGCACACACCAATGACTTTTCGATGCTTTTCGAAGTTATGTGTGTATTTATCGCAGGTTTATAAGTGCCCGGGTAATGGCAATAGGCTCGCCACCTATTACAATTGGGACCTAAAACATAAACTGGCGAAACGTGGGTGCTAGCACCTCTGCCTACCCCTTCGGGGATATAGGCGTGAGTTTATGTTATGTATATGTTAATATCAATTCAATCTTAATTAAGTATAAGTAGTAAATAATAAGTTATGTACAAGATTCATGAATCTTGTACATAACTTATTAATCCAATGAAGGCGAGACATGCTGTAATTATAACTTAAAAATGTAACACCTATTAAAACCACATCTCCCACGAATAAATAAATTTCATTTCATTTCATTAACTACTTCCGTTATTGACCTACAATTTTGATTATTTGCTAGTACAAATATATATTACAATGTCCTGTATTTTTCGCAGCCAGAAGGTGTGGTCACCTTCGAATGGACAGCACAGGAACAGGCGTACGTACTCTCAGGGTACTTCTGGGGGTATGCCATCACCAGCTTGGTTGGCGGTACAGCAGCAGAGTTCTGGGGAACAAAGAAACTGGTTTTCATCACGATGTTGCTAAGCGCTATCCTCACGATCCTAGCCCCTCAGGCAGCGAGGCTACATTACATGGTTTTGGTCGCATTAAGATTCGTCAACGGACTTGCAGCGGTGAGTTTAAAATGATCAGTTGGTTATTGTAACATTTTTAATATTAATTTTTCAGCACAATTTAATGTAGAGCTGGAAAAAATTTCAAATCTGATAATCTTATCTTCTACTTCGTTCTAATTTTGAGCTTCTCGTTTGGGGAACCATCTCACCTCAACCCTATACCGAGACCATGGGTGTATCTAGCTGGTAGCTAGCATCCCTTCTCCTCGTTTTGATTTGGCTTATACAGCTTTTATGGGAGCGACTCCCAACTCCGAGAGGAAAGCCTACGCCAGGGCCTCATCCATTAATCACCAGGTGTGTACCGGCTTGTAGGTGAGGTGGAAGTCGCCCGGAATACTAACTGCATGTACTTCATAATTAGTGTTATCATTGGTAGTATATAAAGTTACACTATTGGTCCACGATACGGCGCACTTCAAACTTGATTTTGCCTGGTTACGAAATAAATGAATTCAAACCTCATTGAAATTCACATAGACGTTACTTTTAGTATACCTACACTAATAGCTGTATTGAATATTGTTTGACTTAATTAAAAATCTAATAGTAGGTAGGTACACGATTATCTGAGGCACTAAATATCCTTCAAAACAAGATATATTTAGTAAAGAACATCCTAGATATACGCAGTTGCAACCATATTATTAACCTATTTATTTTTATGTGGCAAAAGTATTTCTGCGGATTCTACCTTCAGAGATTTACGACTTCAAATAAGCAGTTAGATTATTTGGAAACAATCATTTGGTGTTTTTGTTAACAATCATTTATTTTCGTATTTTTAGCTTTTGTCTTTTTGTAAACTAGATTTCAAAAAAAAACCGGTTGTTTTGTAGGTCGTTTGACAGTCGGTTTACGATCAAATGGCTGTACATACGGTTACAATTTATTAAATCTTTTATCATAACTCAGATCGTTTATTATATCAAATAGTTTATTTGTTCTTTTCCACTAAGGTACACAAAATAAATTTTACTTCAGCACTTCATATAACATAACATAATATATATATATATATATATATATATATATATATATATATATATATATATATATATATATATATTGTGGGAGACTGGTGCCTAAACTAGATTTGGGGTCTGTATTTCAGGACACCCGATCTCCTCCCGGACCGAACATGAATTTTTACAGTAATTTTGTATAATTTAAGCGCAAATTGTTACAGTTAGTTAAATTTGTAAATGCGAAAACAGTAATAATTACAATAATAATGGGCTTGCATAAGTAATAGTAGTGTTTTCATGTCAGTGTAGTGTATTTGTGTGTGTGTGTGTGTACATGTACTGCGAGTGTAAGGTTGTAGGTGTAACTAGTATTAGAATGCACAATAAATATCTACATATTAAACGACCATGCAAAAAATCGTCCCAACGCACCAACAGATTTCAAAGTTATCTCATTTAATACTTACACCTTTCCACCACTATGATTTTATACTATGACGATATCATTATAGGTCATGGGGTTATCGTACAAAAAAGTATATATGTTTTATTATTTTTGATACAATAAATTGTAAAAAGAAAGTACAGGAACATTGTTAAACTTAAAAAATACTATTGAAAGAGCCCAGCCGTAAGATCTATAAAAAATCGGGTCTATCGCGCTGCCCCCTCCCGCCTCGCTCTGCACTGTTCCTTTCGACTCCAACCCAAGCGGTGCGGCGCGCGCGCACTTCTGTCGTGCCTACTACGTTTCGCTGTGTTCACGTTGTATTTTTCTGTGAGTTATTGTATTTATATATATATAACATAAAATAACATAACATAAACTCACGCCTATATCCCCGAAGGGGTAGGCAGAGGTGCTGGCACACACATTTCGCCAGTTTATGTTTAGGTCCCAATGTAATAGGTGGCGAGCCTATTGCCATTAACCGGGCACTTATAAACCTGCGATAAATACACACATAACTTCGAAAAGCATCGAAAAGTCATTGGTGTGTGCCATGGTAAAACCTGGGATCGAACTGAGACCTCGTCTCAGCAGTCCAGTACCCATACCACTAGGCTACCGCGGCTATATACTTATATATATATTATATATATGAGATACCTACCAGTATTTTTAACTAGTACTTACGAGTTTATGATATAATTACATATTATTTTAGATGACTCAAGGCAACTAAACAATTTAATTTCAAAGTGTACAAGTTATTTCTTAGTAAAATTTTATTTGTACTGTCAAGATCAAGACTTGTTTTAAATTCATAAGAAAAATTCAGTAATGAATGTAATTAGAGAATGGAGTTCATGAGTTGTTTTTGCTTATGTTTTGACGCTGCATTTTAGGGAGTTCATAAATATAATTCAGTATTGTTCTCGTATGGGCAGGAGCTACAGGTTTTTGAGTATTCATAATCCAAGGACCGGTAACTGTGACCTATTCCTGAGACCCCAAATAACTATAAAACACATCTTAGGTGTGATGGTTCCTTTCCGCTTATTTTGTTTTCAATTTTAACAATACTTGCCATTGGTTGGTTGGAAAAATCATCAAAGAAACTTTTTTGACCTTTTTATAAAATTAATTTTCTTTACTTTTGCCTGCGTGAAAATTAATGAATCGATTTTATTAAAACTTACTGGAAACTTTAAAGTCCATAAAAGCTATAACATTTTCAAGTTTTACTCTAAATATTACTTAAAACATAATTTAAAGAGTTTCAATATATCGAAAGACTAATGGAGTTCATTTGATTTATTTACCCAAAAACATATTTTTTATACTAATCATTTTTTATTCGACCTTGCATTTTAATCGTCAAAAACCGACAAAATGAATCAAGCACGATTTGGCACCCCATCGTTCCTGATATTGTACGACGATATATTGACGATGTATTGAACGATGGGGTCTCAGGATAGGAATCCGTGGGCCTACCGCCCAAGTGTCGTCGATATCACAGCCGTCGAAATGTTGCGCTGGTCAAGGTCGACGGCCATTTTGTACCGCCCCATTGATAATCGATGCCGGCGCGGCGTAAGAATGAATGAAACGCTGTTTTTGACAGTTAAATAGCTGCCGCCTAAAAAAATTCAAATCGACCGCGTCTCATGAGCTGTCGTTTTGAATATTATTTTCTTTTCCGACGGTTGATTACGATGCCGATTGCACCTAACACTGGGCTACTATGACTTTTATGGGTGCGACTGCCGACGAGTGGGTTCTGCCGTCCTATTGCACCTAACACTGGGCTACTATGGCTTTTATGGGGGCGAATGCCGACGATCGATCAATAGGAGGGCAGAACCCACTCGTCGGCAGTCGCCCCCATAAAAGCCATAGTAGCCCAGTGTTAGGTGCAATAGGACGGCAGAATCCACTCGTCGGCAGTCGCACCCATAAAAGCCATAGTAGCCCAGTGTTAGGTGCAATCGGCATCGTAATCAACTGTCGGAAAAGAAAATAATATTCAAAACGACAGCTCATTGTGTGAAGTGTCATTTCATTACGGCACCTCATGAGGTGCCGTAATGAAATGACACTTCAAAGCGACGCCGTAGATTTGAATTTTTTTAGGCGGCAGCTATTTAACTGTCAAAAACAGCGTTTCATTCATTCTTACGCCGCGCCGGCATCGATTATCAATGGGGCGGTATAAAATGGCCGTCGACCTTGACCAGCGCAACATTTCGACGGCTGTGATATCGACGACACTTGGGCGGTAGGCCCACCGGTCATAATTGCCGGTCCTCGGATTTTGCATAGTCAAAAACCTGTAGCGCCCGGTCGTAGGCTATTTTACCCGCAACCAATAGTACAATACCAGTTTATTATTATTCACGATCTGTTACAGTCTGCAATTCGTCATAGATATCTTAAAAACTATAAACAGCGTATAGGGATGTACTTTTGTACATTTTGGTTCGTTACGGACTAATTCAATGTATTTACGATATGTCGAAGTAGATAAAACACACGTTGTGTTCACTTGTTCGCAGAATAATTCAGGATTAGTCACGCCCTAGCACCACTCTATATGGGTATTTGTAACTAGAAAATTTGCACATTCTATGCTAACTATTTTATTCAATTGTAATTTTTTTACATTTAACAAATGCTTTAAAAAGAACGATTACTTCTTCAAAGATATTACAGCTTTTGTTCATCCACTGTAGGACATTTATTTAGTTTTTTTTTTGCTTTCTGGGATATCTGTTCGACTGGAGTTCTGTGTGCTATTTAGTTAATTGCCTGATGACCTAAGGGAATTAAACGATTGAAAATAGATCAGAATTAGAGAACCGCAAAATGCCCAAAAAGAGAAGTGGTAGCGTATTTAAAAATAAATCGGTGTACCAGGGGTTTGGAGCGCAACGATGGCAAGAGACCGGACGGTATGCCTTGGAAAATGGGTAGAACTTCGGTCTGGGACGCAACATGCGTCGAGACCATTACTCCTACCCATATTATCTGCCTATTACCTGCTTCTGCAGAGACTCTAAAACGGCGCAAACACTCAAATCTCATTGGTGATTTTGAATTTATGCAGTTTAGAGTCATTGGGTTCGAGTACTCGCAATCTCTTCAGAGAAATTGCGAAGCATATGATCGGCGCTTGACGTGACCAGACGACTGGCTTCTTTTTAGCACAGAGAATAAGCATTGCCATACAACGTGGCAATGCTGCCAGTCTTTTGGCAGACCTGGATTAGCCTATAAGCTATTTAAACAATTGCTTAGGGTCTCCCGTCTAGAGGGCCTAGAGACAACCGAGAAAAAACGAGTACACGAAAATTAACATAATTTCAAAATCGGTGCGTTTTAAATTGTCGTTGACGTTCGGTTTGGTCGCAGTCATGACCTCACTTCCGCTTGCTCGCTCGTAGGTGGTTATATTATATCTACCCTCAGCCGGTACGCAATCGGCTGATTCTTGTCAGCGACAAGCGGACAATGAGACGCGTTTGCAGTCCTGGATCAGCCTATAAGCTATTTAGGCAGTTTCTTAGGCCACCAGAGACGATCAAGAGAAAAAAACGAGCATACGAAAGTTAAAGCAATTTCAAAGCTCGTGCGTTTTGTATTGTCGTTGACTTCGGCTCGGTCGCAGTTTATTCACTAGTCTGATAAGTAGAAACGCCAAAAGTCTAAATCTAAGTATCAAACTAGTGAACAAACCATGCCATAGTAAATGTATAGGAGTCACATAAGTACCTGTAAATTGTGAGCACGTGTACACGAATTATTTTTTTAACTTTTTTTTTATATTTAGGACACGTCAATTTGACTTCACCTCGCCTGAAGGTATGCTGAAGGTCTAGGTCAAAGATTCTCAGGAAAGAGGGTTACCATTACATACACGTATCATGTTAACAATGGTGGCACTCAGCTTGACGGCCTCATCAGAAGAGGATTGTCGTCGCCACATCGCGTGACACCCACCGGTCCCACTAGTGCTGCAACCACAATCCCCCTGCCCGGCTATGCACTTTCTGACCCCTGAACGCAATCAAACCGAAATTGGATTACTATGGAGGGCTTTTCGCAATCGTACACGGAGGTACCCACCCGGCCGAATTTTGTGACAAATTTGTGTCATCAAATTTCTACCACCAGTAAAATTAAAACCAGTATGGTTTTAATTTATTTTTTAGCGTGTCTGCTTATCATACTACCGAATGAACCGTGCTTTAATAAATGTATGAGAATTGCAAAAGTACAAATTGTGAACACAGGCCGATATTTATTTTCAACATTTTTTTGGGTCATATTATAGATTTCGGTAACTTTAATACGGATTTTATATCAAAGTTTTGCAATATCTTTAAAAATAAAAATATAATTGGCTGGACAGATTTAAAGTTTCCATCCTGTATGTATACGGTATAACCTTGCCTTCGACGCCGGGGGTCGTGTGTTCGATTCCCACCCACGGTCAAATGTGATGAACCCATATGTTGGCTGTGTAAGATGTTCCCGAGGTGACTTGACGTTAGATAGGCGGTCGGCCGTAAAAATATAGCTGAATCTTAAGACAACATGTGAAATTATGTTGTGCCCATCCCACCTAGCATGGCACAGGAGGAACTACACATGCATAACATATGCATGTGTTGTTGTTGCTTAGAACATCAAGTTACAATAGTAATCCGGCTCTGCTTTTGGGCACGTTACCACAAGAGGCATTTCATCATCATCAACATCATCATCATCATCAGCCTATTCTAGTCCACTGCTGGACATAGGTCTCCCCTAATGAGCGCCATAGCGCCCTGTCTTCAGCTTGCCGCATCCAGCATCTGCCCGGCATGTGATGCGGAGGAATTCCATGATGCATTTTAGGTTTCTATAGTTATTATTTATTTATAATTAATCTCACTAATATCATAAATGTGAAAGTTTGGATGAATGGATGGATGTATGGACGGACGTTTGTTACTCAATCACGCCAGAACGGCTGAACGGATCTGGCTGAAATTTGGTACTGGGATAGATTATAGTCTGGAATAGGACAAAGACTTTTATCCTTGGAATAGGTTCCCATGGGCAGCGGAAACGGCATCGAAATTATACGCGGGCGGAGCCGCGGGCTACAGCATGTTGTAAATATTTATTTTATTTATCATATTAAATTACTGGCCATATCTAAGTATAATAATAAAAATTATATTGAGTAATAAATGCACCAAAATTTTCAAAAGCAGATTTTTCTGTCAGTGTAAGAAGGTCAGACGGCAGTCGCTCCAGTAAACGCTAAAATAAAAGCAGCAAATTGTAGAACGGGGAAGTCGGAGACTAATTTGCAAGAGCAAAGTGCAAGATTAGTATGCAAACAGAATTGGTGCTTGGATAAAGAATGATACTTTAAAGTTCGACGACGGGGACGGGGAATTCAGCAGGTGTACCGGTACGTACGAAATACGACCGCTAATAAGAATACAATGCACTGAATTAAAAGAATAAATTCTAGTAAACTGCTAGAATTTTTCAAGTTTCAGGGGTTGCCTTTCTTAAGAGAATGCTTATCCATCGTTGCCGTAACCCTTACCGGCAACGAGCAAGAACGGTAGTGCTACGGAGGAATAAAAGCTCTATAATAACTCCTTATGGCCATTTATCGGTTCGAATCCAACATAACCACTTCCGCTGGCAGGCGAGGGTGGTATCCGTACGAAAAAAAAAAAGGCTGGGCAACCCGTCAATCTTTTAATATACCAGAAGAGACGGCGCTTGTGTCCCAAGTGCACTTCTCTAAGGGCAAGGGGGGAGAGTCTTTTATTTATTTATTTATTTACACGCACATTAGATATTGGTACTACAAAACTGTTTGCACAGTTTTTCTGCAACTCTGGTGAGTCTCATGCTACAATTGTACATGGTACATAGTGGCCAACACCTATTGCATTCCGCCCCGCCAACAATCCTACTCTTCCGCTACCTTGTGCCCTTGGCGAGGTGGTACCCGGCGGTTTCCAAATGATAAAAAAGACGTCTAGAGATAAAGCTCGTATATGATGGTACTCCTTCCAGTTACATTAGCTGTAAACAAGCCTACAACTACGTAACTAATAATTCCCACGGTCATTATATTTTTATAGAAGTGCCAATTATATTTACATGCATGGTAATGAAGTTCTCCAGTGCATGACGGTTGAGGTATGTTCGCGGTGTACCAGAGAACACTCGAGACTTAATTTTATTATAGTTATTTTGTATGATTGTGGTTTTTCGCAATGTTTTATTCATAGCAATTAAGTATGGTTATAATGTTTAGATTAATGCACATTTTTTGTTGTTCATATCCGTATCCTGTATGAGTCGAAGAAGACAACGTCATTTGAGCATATCAACATTTTTATTCAAAAGAGTTTGGATTTTCTGGCGAACTGACGATTTTTGCGCCGAACCTCTGTAATAGAAAGTTGAAATTTACAGAATAGGGGTTATTTTGAACGTAAAATTGACAGCATAAAAACATTTGTGAAATAATCAACTTCCTTCCTTCCTTCCTTCTTTCCTACTTCCTGTCGACAACTGAAGGGAAATCAAATGCCGTTGAACTTGCAACATTAATTATCTGAAACACCTTAAAAAAATAAAAGAGGTCGTGGTCCACCTGCTTAGTCCACCTGGGTGGACCACGGGCACTTTTTCTTGCCGGTTGTCCACCTATATGTTGAGTAATGTGCAAATCAAAAATGACTATGGGTCGTGGTCCACCTAAAAGTAATTCCGTGTGATCCTGTAATTTTACTACTATTGAAAAATGAATACGAAAGAACAAATTAAACTAGAAAAAACAAATTAATGCCGAAAAAACTTTATTGAAATAATCATTAAGTAACTTTTGTAAAACAAAAATAATATTTAGGTATAGAGAAATCAACGTAACTTTTCCAAAGCGAATCCTACAGAAATTTCTCAATGAGAAATTGTGTTTGATAAACCATGACTTTTGTTTCATCAATCAACCAGCAATCTACTGCTGGATATAGATCAACGTACCAAAAGCCGCAAAAGTAACTTAAAAAATGTGTTGCTAGAACAATTACACCACTACAATTTATTTTATAATATTTACCTATACCTACATATTTCTCAATTAAAAATAATTTGAAGCTATCTAAACTTATCATTTTTTTTTTTTTTTTTCGTGCGGAAATCCCCTCGGATACCCCCGGTTATGTCGGGCTTGAACCGACTAAAACCGCACGCTGTCTCGGGTCTGCAGACGCCGGGGTGTAAGGTTGCCCATAGAGCATATCCCTCGCACCCCGACTGACCCTGGGTCATCTCCGGTTTCGAGATGGCCCCCTCGGGTTTGGGAACCACGGTGTCCCCGTCTTGCCCCGGTTTGGGGGAGGGGCGCTAGTCGCCCCACCGTCCCGGCCTGCTTCTGCTGGGGTGACAGGCAGCCTCACCTGCCACCCCCAGGCCTGCGCTCATGGAGGACGGAGGTCGTTAAGCGGCCTCCGGCGCCTGAGTCGCCTGCGACGCGCGGCGAGCATGTTGCGGGCTCGGCGGGCCAGGAGAGTTCTGAACCTCTCCCGGGCGCGCTCCGCCATCTCCTTCACGAGCATCACATGCTCGCAGAAGGAGGTGGCGGCGGCCCACGCGCTCGCGCTCCGCACCATTGCCGCAATCATGCTGCCGAGCGAGAGGACTACCACCCCGCTGGCTGCCACGAGGTCACGCCTCGGCACCTCCCACGCCGGGCAGTCCGCCAGCGTGTGCAGCCCTGAGTCCTCGCTCGCGTCACAGTGATGACACTCAGGCGTTGGCTCCTTCCTGATCCGATGCAGGTGGTCCCAGCACCCCTTCCCGGAGATCACCTGCGTCAGTCGGTACGAGAGGCTTCCGTGTCGCCTCTCTAGCCAATCCTCCATGATGGGCCTTACCGCCGCTATTGCGGCGTGCCCTGCGCTTGGTTGCCTAAGTCGTTCCTTCCACTCCACCACGATGGCCTGGCGGAGCTGGGACTGCACGGCCTCGATTTCTCGATGCTCGGGGTTCAGTCCCTGCTCCCGCGCCTCCTTTCGCCACTGGTACAGTTGCGAAAGGGCTCTCGCCTCCAGGTCCCATGGCGGAGTTCCGGCAAGGAGACTCGCCGCCTCGAAGGAGATCGTGCGGTACCTGCGGATGACCCTGATGGCCATCACTCGCTGCGGAGCGCGCAGCATCCGCACACTTCCGGCCTTCAGGGCCTCCGCCCATATTGGGCACCCATACAGGGCCATGGACCGCACGATCCCCGCGTAGAGTCTCCTGCAGGAGTCATCGGGCCCCTTCATGTTGGGCAGCAGCCGCGCCAGAGCGAGAGCTGTGCCCTTCAGTTTGGGGGCCAGACTTCGGATGTGCTCTCCGAAGTCCCATCGGCCGTCGAGCACGAGCCCCAAATATTTCATTTGGGGCTTGATGCCGATGCGATTACCTCCCACGATGAGACTGGATCCCTCAGGTGGCTTACTCCGAGGCCCATGAAAGACCTGTTCTCGGTTTTATGCAGAGCCACCTCGAGACCCAGCCGCCGGATCCGCTCTACGACTTGGGCAACCGCGGTCGTGGCCTTCAGGGTCGCTTCGCGGTACGTCGCTCCGCACGCCGTCATGAGCGTGTCGTCCGCGTAGCACGTGACGGCGGCCCCGACTGCGAGCTCACCGCGAAGCACCCAGTCGTATCCGATGTTCCACAGGAGCGGCCCCAGGACCGATCCTGCGGAACACCGCACGACATCTCACGCCGGCCGAGACCGGTCACGGTTGGGTAGAAGACGGCTCTCTCCGTCAAATACGCCCCGACTATGCGGCGGAGGTAGAGAGGCACTTCGTGATACACGAGCGCCTCCCTAATGCAACTCCAGGGCAAGGTGTTGAACGCGTTGGCGATGTCCAGGGACACCGCCAACATCACCTCACCCCGGGCTACAGCATCCTCCGCCAGAGCCCTCACGCGCATGATGGCATCCACGGTGGAGCGCCTCTGGCGGAAGCCATATTGGCCATCCGCCATGTCCGGCCCCACTCTTGAGAGGTGCTCGACGAGGCGCTTCGCAATTACTCTTTCAAAGAGCTTGCACACCTCGTCGAGCAACACTATGGGCCGGTAGGCGGACGGTGAGTCCGCCGGGCGCCCCTCTTATCGGATGAGGACCAGTTTCCCCGTCTTCCACAATTTCGGAAACTGGCCCCGCTCCAAACATGCGCTGAGAAGCCCTCTTAGTCGGGGCTCGAGAGCGTCGTCGACTAGAGCTAGGACCCACGCTCGGCCTGGAATGCCGTCGGGTCCCGGGGCGGTGCGTTTGGCTCTCAGCCTTCTCACCGCCAGCTCTAGTTCTACCCAAGTGACCTCGGGCACGTCGTCGTCATCTACGTCGGGCACCATTGGCAACCGAGGCGGAGTCATCTGCGGTGGAACATGTTCCACCGCCCGCGCTGGGAACGGGGAGCTAACAACTCCTCCGAGCAGCTCCTGCTGGAGACACTGGGTCAACGGCGGGGCCTTGGGGCGCAGTTTTCCCCTTACCATTAGGTAGGGCCGCCCCCAAGGGCTCCAGCGTCTCCAGCAGTTCGCAGCGGGCCGCCTTTTTGGCCCGCCTTATCTCTGCTCGGAGGGCACCTCTGGCCTCCCTGTATCCCTCGTACAACTCCGCCTCTCGGGCCTCCGCATCTGCGGGGCGGCGACGCCTCCTACGGAATCGGGCCCACCGGCGGTGCGTGATTACGCAGGCCCGTCTGAGCCTCGCGATCTCCGACGACCACCAGTAGACCTGACCCCTCGGATTATAGGGCGGAGCCCTAGGCATCGCCGCGTCGCAGACACGGGTCATGGCCTCCCGGAACCACTCCGCCTCATGGTCTACGTTGACAGGCCTGTCCGGCGCAGAGGCCCAGGCCTGTACGATGGCGGCTTCCAGGAGGAGCTCCCGATCTAGTCGCTTAAGTGCCCAACGTGGCTCGGGTAGAGCCGCTGTGGCCGGCGCATCGCTCGCGGGGGCGGAGACGTCAGACCGAATATATCGGTGATCCGAACTTGTCTCCTCCCCCAAAACGACAACAACTGTACCTATACATAATAACATATAAACTAACAATATACATTAAAAACAAATATTTATGAAACTAGTAGACGTCATGAGATTCCTCTGCTCCGCAGTCGTCACTTGTTAACGTACCCTTTTTTTTTTTTTCGTGCGGAAATCCCTTCGGATACCCCCCCGCGTGCCAGCGGGGGCGGTTATGTCGGGCTTGAACCGACTAAAACCGCACGCCGTCTCGGGTCTACAGACGCCGGGGTGTAAGGTTGCCCATAGAGCATATCCCTCGCACCCCGACTGACCCTGGGCCATCTCCGGTTTCGAGATGGCCCCCTCGGGTTGTTAACGTACCCAGAAGATTTTCAGCGTTGCTACTTAGAATGGATTGTTAATCTTTTGTGTAAAGAAAAATCCCACTGCAACAGTAAAGTGTATGGAGCCAGATCCATCTCTGGGGATCAAGCCAACCTTATCTGCTTGATTAACAGACGCGGGTCTGCCCAGGCTTTCCTGTTGGGGTTAATTCTCAATTCTTTATTGTACACAAAAAAAGGATATAAATGTATTACAATTAAAATACATTATGTACAAAGGCGAGCCTAACTCTTAAAGTGTTCTCTACCAGGAAACCTTTGAGCAGTATAGAGGCAGAGAATAAAAAAGAGGGCTAGTCCGCTGAAAGGTCTCGGGATTGCAGGAAGAAGAGAACATGTGTGTTGGTACAGATTTCCAAATAGGGTGCGACAAAGAAAATAAAACGAAAATAAACGTTTGATGGAAAAGTATGTAGCCAAAATAGTTACCTCAGCCGTCCGCATCATGGTAAAGAATTGTACCTACTTAAGAATTACACAATACATGATTCTACGACTTAGCAATTTTTTATTATTTGGAATCTATGTTTGTGTTGATTCCTTTAAATATAAGTAATTAGTCTATGCATTTCTTGCACCAGATTTCATTATTTATATTATTCACACTTATATTGTATTTTTTTTTCATTTACAGGGTCACTTATCTTTTAAATAATAAAATATAATAGACCCGGAAATTTATAATAACCTTATGTCTATGAATATCTTCCGTATGAACAACAATGAATACCTACTCTTGTTTAGTTTTATATATTTTTATAATATTTCCACCATCTTATCTTATATCTTATCGAATACTATAAAATCAAAGTCCTGACGGATTTAGGGACAACGCATAGTATAAACCGCTGGTCGTAGAGACTTGAAATTTGGAAAATGTTTATTTTGAAAAGTGGAGGTATAAGGGCGGATTTTTTGAAATTCAACCAAAAGGAGGTAAAAAGGCGTAAAAACGTTTATGTGAAACTTCTTTATTTTAGGTAGATATCGATGAAATCTACCTATTGGTTTCTTGACTACTGTCGAATTTAAAAAAAAAAACTTCATAGGAGGTCTAGTTATGACCCCCTGAGTCCGAAATGACCACTGGTCAAAAAGTTTATATATATATACCTATATATATATATATATATATGTATGTATGGTTCCACTTCCCAAAATTTGCGGCACTCTCACGATCGCATTTTTGCCCCGATCGCTTTCAAACTGCGGTCAAAAATTCCGGCCTAAGGGGACGGTAGGGCCTCACTTTTTGTGAAATCAGTTTTTCCTCAAAATTTCACGTTCCATGAAAGATATTCGAACCGTTCTAATTTTATCCCATAGTATACATGAATACCAAACCCTTTTAATTATAAACCTATAAGATTAAAACTTTACCTAAAAGTGGAGGGGGGAAAAACCAACATTTTTCGGGAAAAAAATCATAACTTCTAACCGGGGAACATTCTTGCAGTCGGAAACATTTTTAATCGATAGGCCATTTTTAAGTCTAAAATTAATGTCTGAAAAGTTTTTCGCTAAAAGGTACCGTTGTCGAGAAAAAAAAATTAAACATGTTAAAAATGCGCTCGGCGTGGGTCATAGATATTTCTAACCGATAGGTTATTTTTTGCTCTAAAATAAATGTCCGAAACGTTTTTTGCTCAAATTTACCGTTTTCGAGTAAAAGAAAAAAAATATCACGAAATCTACCTGTGCGTTCCCCCTGCGGAAACGGATTTTTTTAATTTATGTTTGTAATAATTGGTATTTACATTGTTTATGTATAACTAAAATGATCATTTAGGTAAACCAATAGGTAGATTTCGATGAAATCGATCTACCTATTGGTTTCTTGACTACTGTCGAATTTAAAAAAAAAATCTTCATAGGAGGTCTAGTTATGACCCCCTGAGTCCGAAATGACCACTGTTCAAAAAGTTTATATATATATATATATATATATATATATATATATATATATATATATATATATATATATATATAATGTATGTATGATTCCACTTCCCAAAATTTGCGGCACTCTCATGGTCGCATTTTTGCCCCGATCGCTTTCAAACTGCGGTCAAAAATTGCTTGGGTGTAAACTTAGTTTAAGTTCGTGAACGGGTGGAATCCAGCCTAAGGGGAAGGTAGGGCCTCACTTTTTGTGAAATCAGTTTTTCCTCAAAATTTCACGTTCCATGAAAGATATTCGAACCGTTCTTATTTTATCCCATAGTATACATGAATACCAACAACTTTTAATTATAAACCTATAAGATTAAAACTTTAACCAAAAGTGGAGGGGGGAAAAACCAAAATTTTGCGGGAAAAAAATCATAACTTCTAACCGGTGAACATTCTTGCAGTCGGAAACATTTTTAATCGATAGGACATTTTTAAGTTTTTCGCTAAATGTTACCGTTTTCGAGAAAAAAAAATTAAACATGTTAAAAATGTTACTGTGTTACTCTATATAAAATAATATTAATTGCTTCACGAAATCTACCTGTGCGTTCCCCGTGCGGGAACGGATTTTTTTAACCGACTTCTAAAAAGATGGGGAAATTACGATGTGTGCTCTCTTTTCAATTTGGTTCTGCATACTCTCTATCGGTAGCGCGTCTACCGATAGAGAGTACGAATACTAAATGCACATTAATCTTTTTCTCATTTTGACCATGATCAAAATCATCATTCATTTTGACATTCATGTCAACATCATTAACATGATCAACCTGTTTTTACATAGAGCAATAATATTTTTGTACTTGTGATTGTCATTTTTTTTGTCTCCTCACAGATTTATTATTGCATTAAGAACATTATACGAAGTGTAAATGTATCTTAAATTGAAGATTACTTTGTATTCTAGTTGTGTAAATGTTTTGTATTTATTTGCTTTTCTTACTTTTGCATAATGTGTATGAACCATCCAACTGTCAACTTTTTTTTCTTTAAAATTATTAAGTAGTAGCCTAGGTTTTAGCTTCGAGTTTTTAAGTGGTGGTGATGTCATTTATTTCAATGTACCTAGAAAAGGTGTCGGGCTTACTTAGAAACACAAAAGAAAGTGGCTCTGTTAGCTGGTATGTTAAATTTTTACTGACTACTATACTTCTGAGCCTATTGCAATACCTAGGACCCGGAAAACGACTTAGGTTACCTATAACACATGTTCTCGTACTTAATATCCGACAGCCACGCAGATAAATAAACAAAAAATATAGGTTCAAATACACATAATATCATAGTTTATTACAAGTAGTTTCAAATACATGTATATTTCAAAACTTCACTGTATTGATTTACATATTCTACCACAACGGTTGATTAAAGGTCCTGCTTTGTTTATAACATAAATAGATTTCAAAATAAAATAAATTATAAAAAGGTTACATAATATTTAACTCAAAGAATTTCTTTTTATACTGCACATTACTCAGCCATATAAACTTGTTTTTTTTTTAGCTTTTCCTCATGATTTCTTTTTTTTTTTGGAGTTACCTACCTAATGAATTTTGGTGAAAGTATTGGTTTGACCTTCCATGTATTCGTAGTCATTTTTGCTGATGTTGACAGAATAGGATATTACACCTCGTATGATGTGATTGTAATAAAAACACGTTAATTAGTATCTACGTCAAGCTGCGTACTTCCTAGCGTCTTATGTCTAGTCTAGCCCGTTTATTCAATATTTATTCAAATGTTTCTTCAAATAACATCAGTAAGTGTTGTTATTTGTTACAGGGCTTTTTGTTTCCATCACTACACGCATTAGTGGCACGCTGGGCTCCACCGGCTGAGAAGGGCAAGTTTGTATCTGCACTGTTGGGCGGCGCCATTGGGACGGTCGTCACTTGGTCGCTAACAGGACCTCTGATTGAAAACTTCGGATGGGATTACGCTTTTTATGTCCCTGGTTAGTGCCTACCTTTACGATTCAAGCTATCAATTAAGTTTGTGTTGTGTAGTAATTAAGTTAGATTAATCACCCGTTAGCCAATTCGATTTGCGCACTTCCTTAATTAATTTTTTAATGGCTTGAACTTGGCGCCATTTACAATGAACTATTTTTTAATTATTTAGTGGTGAATGATTTTATACCTATTAGTTACCTTTTTTAAGTAATAGAGAACATATAATTGCATGCTGGTGTCGCATTGCTTTTTGATGAAGCTTTCAAATAACGTATAAAAGATAGCTCATCATCATTTGCTACCTTTTTCCTTCTTCTTCCGAGCACCAATCACTTAAATGAAGAAGCCGGCGCGGCACCTTGGAGACTGGAATCCGTTCTCCTACTCCTCCTTTCCATGATTTGATTTGATTAATTTTAGCTGTTACGAGAATAAATAAAATTTGAATCGTCTAAACGCCCTACCTCTGAAGCAAAGTCTGCGTCACAGTCTCGTCCATGAATCAGCAAGTGTACCAGCTTGCAGGTTGGCTTGGTCCCCGAAGATCTTGGAGGAGCCCATACACCCTTTATCTACCTGCCCTGGTCAGCGTACCTAATGGTATTATGTTCCTGAAAAGCAATAAGTCCTAAACTCAGGATCAGGCAAATGAAATTAAAACAAGAAAACCGGTCAAGTGCGAGCCAGACTAAAGCAAATAGACATGCATACAAATATTTGCACTGAGCGGGTATCGAACCCGCGTCCCTTGCCGTACCAGTCCAACTCACTACCGCTATGCCACAGAGGCCGTCATATAATCGTAATTTGAAATACGACGATAAATGTTCAAAATGACGAATGCTTCAGCTTCAGTCGAATACGCTGCCGAGACAAAGAGTTAACAAAACAATGAAACTATCTTGGGATTGTTCCTCTTTTATAAGTCAACAAAAAAGTCGGCGATGGCATATTTTATCTATCTCTTAAGGATAGCTTACTATAGCTATTTAAACTTCTATTCTTCTTCTTTTGATGTAGTAATTGGAAAGTCATTTAGACGAATACACTACCAGTCTTTATCATGCCTCTACGCATTCTTGAAAAAAAGGCCTTGACAAACAGACAGATAGGTGGACATCAAAGTGATCCTATTAGGTTTCCGTTTTCTCATTTTGAGGTACGAGACCCTGAAAAGTATATTTACTTCCTAGTCCAATGGTTTGACAAAAGGTATTTAAATAACTTACGGTACATCCTTAACAGCAAATCGTTCGTAACAATATATCATCAACCCGCTACTTCAATCTAATTTGCATACTAAGTGCGATTTTATAAGTGAATTTGTAATGCATTGTGTGTTTAAAAATGCATACGTGTGTAGATCGTTACGCTCTTCTTTAAAGGTGAGTTGAAATTTTCACAGATGATGTATTTTTGTTGCCGCTATAACAACACATACTAAAAAACAGAATAAAATAAATACTTAAGGGGGCTCCCATACAACCAACGTGATTTTATTGCTTGTTTTGCTCAATATTTATAATGGAAAAACGTAAACGCTTGAGATATTCACAGAATATTTACTTTAAAAATAAATAATTGAATTAAAATAAAACAAATATTTAAGGGAGGCTCCCATACAACAAACGTGATTTTTTTTGCTGCTTTTTTTATAAATAATGGTCTGGAACCCGTCGTTTCTTGAGTCCAAATCGCACTTGGCCAGTTTTTATATGCTTTACGTTAGCTGGAATACAATCTTCAATTTGAATTTCACCCATCTCCAGTGAGCGGAAACGTTTGATTTTTTAATATAAAGAACTGACACAAAAATAAAGTATAAAAGATGACTTAGATTTGGGTTTTAAGGCGAGGTTATTCGACGACAGTAGGTATTTTTAGCATAGCAAAGTTACCACTTTACGCCGCACGAAGCACTGACAGTCCGCGTTCTTAAGGTGTTGTGGTCACAGCATAGATATACAGTAGAACCTCGATAAGATAAAGAGACCAAGGGAAACGTTTTATAATTTGAGATATTGAAGTTTTTACTTACTAAGGGTTTAAGCTATGGAGTTTTTATTGGTTTATATATTTACATACAGAGGTGCGATTATGAGCTTTGTTTAGGAATTATAGAGATAGACGAGCTAAGTTAAATGCAAATGAAACTTTGAAATGTTAATACAAATGTACTTTATTTCTTGTTCTAACGCATTGTTCTAAATTAGGAAATTCAGCAATTCTTCGTCTTTTACATAGAAGACTTTCTCCCTATTCTTGTGTAATGTACTCTCGTGTATTCCAAACTTCAAACGACTTTTCACTGCCTTGATCGCTTTTAACTTCTCAGCATATGTTAGTGCTTTCAGTTTGAATTCATTTTCACTCACAGTATGTAAATAGATACTCCCGGAACGAAGGTTAAAAACTAGTGATACGTACAAAAGAGTTATTGTTTACATTTGAAGTCATTTGGTAAACACGTGTAAGCAATAACAATGGTCTACAGGGAACCTTTTTTGTTTGTACATTTATTTAAAATGATTTGATTGAAGTTAGAAAGGTTGTCGTCGTTACAACTTTGAATTACTGAGATGCGATGCCCAAATTATTCGTTTAGGTTATAGAGGGTTCGTATTTTAAGTAAAAAAGATCTTGGACTCCGAAGGGAAGGGAGCACAAAATTTTATGAAATTACAGATTTTATTACGATTTCGAGGTTTAAGTTATCAAGGTTCTACTGTAGTACTTACGTATATAAAGAAATCTTCCTAACAAAGCTAAAAATTCGTGTCTACTTTCATAGGGCTGCCAATTTTTTCAATAAGTCTAAACTAATAATTCTAACAGCAGCGAATTTTGATATTTCAGATGAAATAAATAACTAAAAGTATCTATGATAGTTTTAATTTAGGTACCTACCTAATAAAGTTTCAGTTAGCATACAGTTGATCACAACAAAGCGTCAACATTGCTTTAAGGAAAGGATAAACTGAATTTAGGGAAATATTTAACGTTACTGTTGGAAAACTGTTGTCCCCATACATCAACAAAGTAGTAATTTATTTACAGAAGGTAGGTACTCTACCTTCTGTAAATAAATTACTACTATCAGTGCATCCTGCCTACTATATACCTACTGTGTTGGGGATGCTTATTTGACTATTTTCTGTACTCAATCAGACGAAAATACAATAATTAAATTATATGTTTATATTAACTAAATTATGTGCTTACTTAAATAGTGATACAGGTAATACTGGTGTGGCAAAATTGGTTTTCTTATTACCTTTTTTTTTTTTTTTTTTATCGTGCAGAAATCCCTTCGGATACCCCCCAGCCGGCCAGCGGGGGCGGTTATGTCGGGCTTGCACCGACTAAAACCGCACGCCGTCTCGGGTCTTCAGACGCCGGGGTGAAAGGTTACCCATAGAGCATATCCCTCGCACCTCGACTGACCCTGGGCCATCTCACCACTAACAGCATCGCTCATCCTGTCTCCTCTGAAAGCAGAGGAGTACGGAGAGCGATGTGTTCCCGCCACGTTGGGTATTGGTCGACGATCAATGCCAACCCTATGAAGGGGTGAAGGGGAAGCCATTGACCGCCGCCCAGGGTGTACCGGCCGCTCCGATTCCGTTCCCCCCGGACTGCAGCGGGATCGGAATCGGAGCGACACTCGAGGAGGTTACCCAACATACACCCCAGGTTTTCTTATTACCTGTCTTTATTTAAATTCTGTGCCATCCATGCTGATTTCTACATTTTTGATTGAGGCGTGATGTGTTTATAGATGGCTTTGAGATAGTTATGGCTTGAATTTGTTTTATAAACACTTACTCGAATTCCTTGTGGTTTAAAGGAGGTTGGAAATTGTCAATACCTACATTTTCTGTAATCGGTAAAATTTCTGCCTCGGACACATGCAATAAAACTCGTGTCTGTATCTGCCACGGTATGTATACTCATATGTAGATAAGTAAAATGTATCGCACAACCATAATTTGCATATACTTTTATGTAGCATTGCGTCAATTTTGTTTTCCTTAATTTTATGAAATACCTTTGATGTCCTTATGTTTCTTATCCTTGTTTTACTACAAAATTGCCTCTTTTTCTTGTAACTTGTGTTTTACTCATATTAAATTGCTAAAATCTTTTCTTTTACAGGTGTGATAACAATTGTATGGTGTATGTTGTGGTGGTATTTGGTGTACGACTCCCCCGTGCAACATCCTCGCATCTCCGATAGCGAGAAAAAATACATCCTGGAAGCTATTGGTGATAAAGTACACCAGAGCAAGGCTACCAAGGTAGGATTCTTTAACTTCTTTTTAACTATTCCTACATAGAAAACTTCAATATGGTGATGATGGGTTTTAGTATAAATTGTACCTTTAAGATGGTAGAAAAGAGTAATTACAATAAAATAGACAAAACTTCAGGTTACTTATTACATAATACATACATTAAAAACTTTATTAGGAACAAAAATATTATAAAAACCAAATGAACTGGATCGACGATGACAGCTCCAGAGTCGACCGTTCAAAAATATTTTTAACCAACTTCGAAACGGTGGAGGTTCTCAATTCGGATGTTTACTTTTTAGGGATTTTCTTTAGAAAAGCCCTATTGCTAAGGAGTTGTCGTCGACGTCGTCGTCGTTGCCAATTTTCTGTCACGGTTTTGGGTACGAAGGAGATGAGCTATCGAGTTGCTGTTTTCGGTAATAGATTCGTGCTGGGGTGAACCATTGCAAGATAAAAAAAAAATCGCAAAAAGTCGCAAAAAAAAAAACGCAAAATCGAAAATCCCTTGTATTCGGCTGAGCTCGTCTCAGGAATTCAACTTGTTTATGTATCTAAAGATTTAGATCGGAAAAAGAGAACATCTAGGACGGGACTTGAACCCGCGACCAGTCCCTTACAGGGGGAATGCTCTGACCAACTGAGCCACCTAGACACGTCCTAGATATTCGAAATTCTCCGATACATTATTACTGATTAATGATCTAAATCTTTAGAAAAAAGTAAGCATACAAAATGCTTAAAAATTTAATTGAATTGTTTATGTATGTTTGGGCATAACTCTGTCGTATATGGACGGATTTACAAAACTCTTGTTTTGTTAGACAGTCATTTTTTCCGAAATAGGTGCATTTAAATTTCGTAAAAAACTGATGCCAAGTTTCGGAGACAGATAACAGACATCATGCCTGTATGGGCTCGAAAACGTATGCAGTAGATTCATTGTTGTTGTATCCGTTGTTTATGCACCGATTTAAAAAAATATTTTTATTTTCGGTTTGATTTAGCTTCGAGATCATTTTTATTAGTATAGCGCCTGAGACTCCAGAGATCAACAAGGGAACTCCTCAAAATGAAATAGAAAATGTGAAATGATCGAGTTATTTTAAATTTATGACCATACTGTGCCACGTGTACATTACTCTGATCAAGGACGTGCTGGAATTTTCTAGACTAGGACCTTGAAGGCAGACAACATAACTTCTTAACGATGTATGAAAAATTTTAATCTTAGGCCTTGCCACCTTAGTTATACTCACAACTTAGAAGGCTTTATTTATTTGAATATCGCTTCTGTAGTCGCGATAAGACGCGAACTACCACTAACTGTCAGATACTATCGTAACATTTTTTTTTTCTTTAATGTCCTTATGCGCAATATTTTCAATTGCTAGTTTTGCTAATAATAAAATTGTTATCTTGATTTTTTAAACATAATTGTTATCTTGATGTAGTAATGTGATTGAAAATAATTAAATATTCAGATTGAGATATAACCTTGTGATGACGTAGGTTCAAGCGAGTATTCAGAAAACACTATCATGCGCGGTGTTTATTTTTAGGCAGGTTTAATGTGACGAAAGTTAATGAAATACCCATAATTAGGTACAAGGCAGAAACGCATTTTAAGGGTATTTATATTCTCTTCTGATAAGATTAGGAAATTGGGTGTGCTCATGACCATGGCATATGTTGCTATATAAAAACTGCAAAAATAAGCAGATCTTTAACAAATGACATGTTTATTGTAATTGCACATGGTACGTTTATGCAGGTCGCAAGTTCGGAATCAACATACTTGACCCAAAAATATTTTATTAAGTTTACCTACTTCGACAACAATTTATTCAATTGATATAAAGATTTTTTTGAAGATATATAATAACAATTTTTTTAATATTTTTAAATATAGCTATTTGTTTTTTATAGAATGTACTTAAAAATATGATTTATAAGTATTTTAATGTAATAAAGGAAATAATAATAATAAATCTATATATTTTACAGGTTGCATAGACCCATAGATTATATATTAATCTAACATACATAATTATTATAACACTAACACTAGCGGAAAAGCACATTTTGGGAATTTGAGAGGGACGGGCTTCACTGTACTTTCTTCTTAAGAACCCAGCAATATCAATAGTGGGCCAAATATTCGAGTCAGTGGATTCGAATATTTGACCCTACGTGTACCTACTTTTGTTTTATTTTACTTTTTTATGCAGTTTACGCTTGGTGCCAAAAATGTGGCCATGTAAGCAAATAACCTTACTTTAGCGCTGACCTCAATGTAAGGTACCTACGTGATGTTTTTTTGGTTTTAACAACTTTAAATCAAGTCGTGAGACGTTTGTTTTTGCCGTAGGTCACCCAACGAGGAAAGATCTATGTGAGGTTAAATAACATTTTAAAACGATTTTATTTCATATTCATATCTCAGAAACATTCGTGTTTCTGAGAGATTGCATATCACAGATGTAGGCGACCATGCAGATAATATTTACTTTACATTAATGTTCTTAATATATGGTCGCTTGTGATTTTATTGACCAATTTGTCTCTATTATGCTCTCATAACTCTTGGGCTAAATATTGCCCAAGATCTGAAATTGAGCATTACATGAGGTATAACTAGATGTTATGTATTTGTGTTAACCGGTATTAACACGATTAGATATAAGAGTGTGATGTAAATAACATCACTATATATATATATATATATATATATATATATATACAAGTATTTTTGCTTACTCATCTAACCTAGCAAAACGATTTAGCTTGAAGTGGGTGCTTGATCTACCTAATGTGCTTCACAGTTGTACATTATTAGTATTAATTTTAAAATCAATTTATATTTTCAGATCGTCCCACCATTCAGGAAGATTTTGACTTCATTCCCGTTTCTCGCTATGGTCATTTTACATTATGGCAGTAACTGGGGCTTGTACTTCGTGATGACAGCCGCACCCAAATTCGTGTCAAGCGCTCTTGGCTTCAACTTAACGTCTACCGGCACTCTGGCCTCATTGCCGTACCTCGCTAGAATGATATTCTCACTTATATTCGGAGCCATCGGCGACAGGTACGAAACCGGATTATATTTAAATTAGATGCCATTGTTTAAGTTGTAAAGCTTATTCACATGATTCATCACTGTTCACCCCGCTGCAATAAGAGAAGCGACTAAGAACATTGCCTCTAATATTTTAACAACATTACTTCTTTCAATATTTATCGAGAATAAATAGTAATTCTCTAATTCAGCCATTAGAGAATTACGCATTTTACCAATTTTACGCATATTGAGGTTACCGTTTTTTGCATGTTTCATGACGTAATTCGCTTAGGTGAAGATAAACGGTTCTTTAGATTTTGGTGTATATATTTCGGTGTCATTGTGAGACAGTCGTGACTTTATACTTCTTCCTGCTGTGGGTGGATCATTAATAAACAACAATGGTACAACATTACACTGCGGTTTCAATTGTTTAGAAAATGTTCACCGGAATTTTCCATTTCCTAAGCGGACATTAAATTTTTTATGTAAGTCACATCAGTTTAGAATTTGCTACTCAGAGTATTCATTATTATGAATTATTATATATATTAAATGAATTATTCAGAAGATTTCGTTTAATAAAAAGTAGTAATATAGTTTCTGAATAATTAATAATATTTCTCTAGGTTTATATTTTTTTAATCATTAGTTGTTATACTTGTTAACAATGGCAAATACAATAATAATAAGAACGTCATTTCTTGTTATCCAATTGTTATTTTATAGAAGTTTCTACAGGATTTACCGGATTGACTTGTAGTAAAACAAATTCTATAGAGTTGAAAGTCAACTACCATTTTTACCTAATATATTTGTAAACGTTAGATATATGTTAAAGTATTATTACTTTGAGATGCTGAATTAGAAACTGCCACATGCATGATGCACCCAAGGGAATGTAAATAGTAATGCCTGTCTTTCTTACTTTCGTTGTAGCTTCCAAATAATGTTTTTCCAATGCATGCGTGTTCCATTTTTAATTAACCCAGTTTCTAGACTTCCGCTATGATTAAAGAGAAAAGACACGAATAAATTAAAAAGATTTCCGTCGTAGTTTTTATGGAAGAAAATAGTGTATCTAGTGGGCAAGGAAAAACTTAATAATAAACAAACTAGCCTGAGTAATAAGTCTGAGTTACTACTCAGGCTTCTTTGTTTATTATTAGTTTAGGATTAGCACTTAAAACCAATTTTAATTATAAACTTTAAGTTTTGGTTGTCGCTCCAATGAAATGCGCAATTAACCAATGACTTGGAATTATTTGGATGATCACGAATTATTTTGGAAGTATTTCGATGATGAAACTATTAAAATGAGTTACTTCTTGAGCGAAGCTCGTCAGAGCTTTGCTCTCTTTTAGACGACTCATGTACTTCGTTAGACCATCTTCACCTCCCAAACGGCTGAACCGATTCTGATGAAATTTCACTCAAGCAAAGATGTTACTGATGGTAAGGACATAGGCTATGTAATTAAAAACTCATGTGTACCACGGAGGAATAATCACCGAACAAAATTTTCAAAATCTGATTTTTCAATGAACAAAAAAGCCTCATTCACGCGATTGGTATTAAATTAAGTAATTTATTCATATACACAAGACAAAAAACGTAAAACGAAAATCGGACTAGCCATTGAGGAATTATCACCGTTAGAAAAAGTCCTGGTGAAATTGCTTCGCTCAATTTTTGCAACAGCAGAATGAATTGCAGACCTAGTTCTGTGTTATACAAGTAACGAAAAAAATTAATGTTGTTTCAGAATCGTGAAACAAAACGTGGTCTCCACGACGTTCATGAGAAAGTTCTTCTGCCTGTTCTCCCATGTCGTACCCGGTTTGCTGCTCATCGCGCTGGGCTACACTGGTTGTGCACCCATCCTCTCTGTAGCTCTAATCACATTCTCCATGGGTTCGAACGGAGCCGCAACGCTAACTAATCTTGTGAACCATCAGGATCTAGCGCCAAATTTCGCTGGTACCCTATACGGTATTGCGAATGGAATCGGAAACACTGCTGGATTTGTAACTCCACTTGTGACTGCCTACTTTACTAAGAATGGAGTAAGTATTTTTAGTTTTTATTAAATTCTGTTATAGTTCAAATTGACTTTGGTATTAAAAAAGAGGTCTTATTAGATATGCAAGATGGTTCAATCAATTTTTTTATACATAATCCTTTTATCCGTTTATCCGCCATAATTCGTTTTGTCCTCATCATCATTTGTCCGAATAACATATATTGTAACTTGCCCGAACCTATTGTCACATAATATCACATGTTTATGCCATGCCCTAAATTATATATTGTCTTTTAAATATGACAATCAATAATATACAAGATTTAAAAACATTATCCATAAAAGTTATATCCTAAATTCAAATTATTTAACGTTTATTTATCCTAATAATCTATTAAAAATATCGCTTCTACTCTCCTCGGGATTCTAAATTACACTCTAGGAGTAGGGCGCACAAGACTACGTAGAGTCGGATTTACAACAATATGGCTTTTGCCAAAGCTCCGGCGCTGCGGGTCTTCGGAGGTCCCACACGTGCTAATAGTTGCAGACGACTTTCGCTCACCATCGCTGCTTCGGTTCGCTCGCAGCCTCCTGCCCCTGAGCCCGCGGGCCACCTCTCCTCTACACACCTAAGCGATTCTAAATTACATTCTAGGTGTAGGGCAGGGTAGGGCTACATGGAGTTGGATTTACCGCAATATTGCTTTTGTCACATCTTCGGGGCTGCGGCTCTTCAACACATAAGTTTGGAAGAATAAAGATACTACCATGCTGGATCTTTATCAATGCCGAGTGGTTCCGGGTGAAGTAGAATACCAAGACCACCTCAAGTTTTCTCGTGAATGTCATCAAGGGGTCTAAGGGATAGGACTGTTCTCCATCCGACAGTAAAGATACAGCTTGACGGTCAGCGGATGACGCAATTACGGCCCCTATTACGTACGGAGGAAATACCTGAAATATGGTACTACGTTAAGTTCAAACGCAAATGAATGGTTCGCCTCTTTTTGTTTAATTTGTACCCGGCATAACATAAATTCGTATATGCTTTTACTTAAAATGGCTTCATCTCACTATCGTAATAGATGGAAATCGATAGTAGATACATAGGTATAATTATTAATTACTGCTGCCACATTATTACAAGAAAACTTTTGCCCTTTGCGTAATGAACCATATATTCGTACCTACTCTATGTGCTGAGTAGATTTCAAACTCGCTTCTAGATCGCTAGCTGCAAATCTTTTATTGATTTATTTGCGTGACATTTCAGAATGGTTTTGCGGAGTGGCGTCCGGTATTCATAACAGGAGCGTCGCTTTACATCGCATCAGCCGGCTACTTCATTCTATTCGGCACCGGTGAGACACAGTCATGGAACTATGTCGCGCCTGTTGAGGACGAAGAGGACAAAAGATCTCCAGAGGAAAATAGTACAGATACCACTGCAACCACTGTGTCTGACGCACCTAAAACATAGATAATGTAATTATTATAAATCAAGTAGGTCCATGCTGCAGGTCTAGTATGGAATAACGTGACAAGG
This sequence comes from Cybosia mesomella, assembly GCA_946251805.1. Taxonomy (NCBI): domain Eukaryota; kingdom Metazoa; phylum Arthropoda; class Insecta; order Lepidoptera; family Erebidae; genus Cybosia; species Cybosia mesomella. Next base: position 13,535,768 of record OX276406.1, read on the forward strand.
CAAGGAAAGTATGTAAAAGCTATTACAAGATGTTTTAATATATTGTTTTATCACGATAACCTATACTGTGTACCCAGATTCAAATCGGCTGAAGTTTGATCATACAAATATCGCCGTCTAGTATAAGTTTAGTAGATTTAAATTTGTATTATATCGCCATATTTCTTTAGAAACTTTATATGAGTGTTATAATATAAGTAAGTGTAGATTACTGCTACTACGCCTCGGACGGTTGTAAAATACAAATAAAATATTCAATGATAATGATCAAGTACCGATGTTCCTTTAATATTTTAGTAGATATTGATAATGTATTATATTCTATTACTATTGAAAAATTGTCAGGACTGTTTAAAGTAACTCTGAGAATTAAAAAATCCATTTAAAATTCGTTAGATTAGGTCTACCTTACTTAAATATCTATATATTTTATAGTTAAAGATTCCGTTCATGAGACTAAATAGGAATAAACAGAAAACATATCAAGCTTTTATCAGTTTTATCTTAGCAAAGTAAAGCAAATTTTGCAGACGATAGATATTAATTAATAACATAACATAAACTGACGCCTATATCCCCGAAGGGGTAGACAGAGGTGCTAGCACCCACATTTCGCCAGTTTATGTTTTAGGTCCCAATGTAATAGGTGGCGAGCCTATTGCCATTAACCGGGCACTTATAAACCTGCGATAAATACACACATAACTTCGAAAAGCATCGAAAAGTCATTGGTGTGTGCCATGGTAATACCTGGGATCGAACCCGAGACCTCGTCTCAGCAGTCCTTTACCCATACCACTAGGCTACCACGGTTAAAATAAAATAAATCTAGGTTAATACCCAGATTCATAAATACACTACATAGTTTAAGGTTAGTTGAGAGCCAATACTTAGTTACTTACTTAGGTATTGTTAACGATAAAGAAAAAACAATTTTCTAAGCGGCTCACAAAAAATATTCGGCGAAAGTCGGTGTTAACATATTACCCGTTATTCCTATCGGCGATACAGGCTTGATATTTTTATTCAGTAGTACTTATATGTAACAATGAAGCGATCGCGATATTCATTTTGACAATTCTTAACAATAGCGAATTACCATAGGTCGTCGGTAATACCATGTTACATTGTTACTATTTGTGGACCATGACGATTTATACAGCATTTCTGTATCAGTGATTTTATCGTAATGTTAAGTTATTCTACTGTTAGTAATGAATATAATCATATTTATGAAACATATTTGCATCTGTTAGCAATTTGAATAGGAAAACGAATCTAAAACCTTCAAGGTGTCTAGACCTGCTTGATCGGCATGACCAATTGCCCATGACTCTTTATTATGATAGCTCAAAAGATGCGTTGAGGCGAAGTAAATATTGACGGTTGGCTGCATCGATCGATGGATAGATTAAACCGATCGAGGCCGAGCGTGAGCTATGGAGGCACCTTTATATTTAGATGACAGAACTCACAAACGTCTCACCAACCGTAAAGTAAACGTTTTGAATCACGTGCCATCATATAAGTTCTTGTAGCTGCTCAGATATGAGCTTGTTTCAATTTTAGAGTAGCAACTCTACCATGATATGTTAAAGCGTTCATGTTCTGGGCGAGTAAGAGGGATGAAGCTATACCTATAGGATGTATAGCTCCAACCCTTTTTCTCATTGGAACATGAACGCTTATGTCACGGTAGGCCAACAGTACGGTGTTACGGGGCGCTAAGTATTATAAATCTATGTGCGAGTAGATCCTTGCAGCAGCTCTTTTGTTTTGTCGTATTGACTACATGATTGCTCGTAACATGTTACATCACTTGAAAAATAATTCTTCTTAAGAACTTTTACGCGATATGACAGTGACTACTCTAGACGTTCCATAGTTAACATATCCTTAGAAAATAAGTAATCAGGGTTTGAAGCATGAATTGTTGTATGTACAAACTTAAACAATATATTTTGAGAAGTCGTACTATCAATTTATAGATTGATAGATATTTTTATAGATTTTTAATTTAGATAATTAATTTATAGTCTTATATAGATATATAAGAAGTACTATATTTTTAGCGAATATGGAAGAAATTGTCATAACGCCTTATTTTACATTTGACTTATAGGTATGTTGTTGTAGGGTACTTATATTGTAATTGGCTTTTGATTGATAAATTATTAGATTATAAGTAGATTGATTTGATTGATAGATCCGATAAATTATATCTGGACATAAAAGCTAACTAAGGTTTGAACAAACAGCGTCTGATTGTAATAGCATCTGTTAAGATGAGTAATTCCTGATTTTTCTATAATGAACGTGCCTCTTTGTAAATATATAAAATATTTTTTACTAAATTATCATCAGTTTTTTAAGTTTATTTGCAATATTTAGGTTTGTTTTATTTGCGACTGTGATGATGATTATGAGAGTGAATAATGATAATTTTATAAGGAAAGATTAAATTATTTTAAATTGAATATATGGTTTTCATTATTAATTCGAACATACATACATACAGTTACGCCTTGTTCCCATTGGGATAGGCAGAGTCCTCGTGTTTCCACTTACTGTGATCCTGGCATACACCTTTCGCTTGTACTACTTTCATAATTGTTTCCATACATGCTAGCCGGTTGCGAGTCTTAAACTGGCCTTGCAATCGCTCCACCACTCCTCGCAATTGCCACAACCACAGCTTTTACTACCATTAGTTAGTTAGATTGAAATATATAACTGTAAAGACGACCTGTATGGCTTAGCCGTAGCACAGTATATGAAGATTCCTGCTAGGATTATATCGCGTTTAATAAAACAAGACCTGTAACTCGGTGCTTATCATCGATATACAGGACATACCAAAAAATTAATCCCTACAGTTAGAAAAGTGGATCGATCAACGTCTTGTGGTCCGTCACGCAGGTGAAAGGCACAGAAGACTATACGTTTAGAAAACGTTTACGGCTGTTTCTCTTGGAATCTCAAAGGAGGCTCGAAAACGTAAACGCAAATATATCAATAATTTAATTTTATTGATGACACACTATTTGATTATATACATAATGTAATGTATTACCCGTATCATCATATTTATTTATAATATTACATACTTTATCAGTTATCACACTATTTATTTCACAAACACACCACCACACATGTCATTAATACAAGACTTCGACGGTGGGGCGACCTTGTGTCACTAACCAGTTGGGGTCCAGTAGAAAACCTAGCGCTGGTTACTATCTGGCACATGCTGAACTGGGCACCCATTTGGTGCTTTTTTGTGCCACATTACTACTTTACTTCTGTTTATTTAAGATCAGTATTTTCAGATGTCATGTCATGTTATGTACTTAGTTTGTAGCCTTTTTGCACTGATAAATGTTTCTTTCTACAACAAGCAAAATGATAAAGTGTACGCTCTCAGCTCTGAAAAAGCTGCACAAGTGATCGGAAAGGTGCAACGTGGTCATCATCCTGCTTCAGTCATGGTTCGGTTAGGGTGTTTTATCATGGAGTCACAAAGCTTCATTTTTGTGAAAACGGTGTGAAGACATCAGCCAAAGTGTATCAAGAGACCATCTTAGATAGTATTGTGAAACATCAGCCATACGTTTAAAAAAAATTTACCGTGGACATTTTTAAAAAGCAAGACAAGCAGCAAGTCTCACACCTGGTCACAAGACACGAACTACCCAAGCCTGGCACGAAGCCAACGTTCCGTACTTTATAAGAGCTCGCTATTATACGCATATAATCTGAATCTCAGAAACGGCTCCAATGATTTTCAAGAAATTTAGTATTCAGGTTTCGGGGGTGATAAAGCTATCTAGTTAGGTTTGATTTTTAGTAAACGTCGAAAAAAATACTAAGCAAAGCTCGGTCAACCCGATATTTACATTATTATGAGGGCCTCGGTCGGTTCAAGCCCGACATAACCGCCCCCGCTGGCACGCGGGGGGGTATCCGAAGGGATTTCCGCACGAAAAAAAAAAAAAAAAAAAAAAAAGGGCCTCGTGGCTCAATGAAAAGTTAAGCAATACTAGCACGATCAGTCTTGACCATTCTTATGATGGCTGACCATTCTTAACACATTGATCCATCGGTCCCGGGAGCCATACGAACATCTATGGAAGTCTAAAGAGAACATCTAGGGCTTGACTTGAACCCGCAACCAGTCCCTTACAGAGGGAACTCTCTGACCAACTGAGCTACCTAGACACGTCCCAGATATTCGAATTTCTCCGATATATTATATACGTCAACGAAACAACGATGTTCTCTTTTTCCGATCTAAAATCTATAGGAAAAGTAAGCATATTAATTGCTTAAACATTGAATTGAATCTATGGAAGTCGTTAGTTTCGTCGTTTAGGGCACTAAGATGCCCTAAAAAATCCGACAACTGGTCTAACTGCAGAACTGCGATAGCTCCGATGGTCTAGAGGTCAGAAAGCAGCGCTTCACGGAAAATTTAGAAATTCGGCCGCTTCATCACTAGACGAAAAAAAAACCGACCCCAATTGAGTTGGGAAAAGGATCGAAGGATGATGATAATTATATTGTTATAGCTTCTAGAGTAGTTTTACCTTTCGTTCTTGTAACCTGTTTCTACTTATCTATATTTAGACATAGTTCAGTGTTCATTTCTATCAATGAAAGTTTCCATCCTTGACTTATTACTTTAAAAAATGCGATTCATAAAAGATGTTTAGATGGTATTAGGAATTAATTAACACTCTCTTTTAGGGTGAAGGAAGTAGTAGGGCATAGGGGATGCAAAATTGAAGTAAATTATTGTAATTAAAACCATTTAATATATTTCATTACAAGTGTAGGTACATTATATCCAATTATATCATACATTATATACACTGGCAGACTTTTATAAAACATCTTTAATTATATTTCCAGAAGTAAATAACACTTCAAAGTCCGTTTATTTTTCAGCAGCATTAGGTACCTAAATAAAATAGAAAGGTTATAAAGAAATAAATACATATTACGTTCTGAGGCAAAATTTATAATACTTTATTTTATTAAAATTATGTAATCAAGAATAATTTAAACTGTCTATTCTGCACATGGTTTAGTTTCGTTCAATGTAAAAAAAGTATTTAAAATTAATTTAGCAGCGCTATAAACATCTATTATTACGTACATTACGACAAATATCTAATGTTATCAGCGAATGATTGACATATACACATCCTTTTTTAGGAAATTTATCAGGGAGAAAAATAATAAACATAATATCCCATCGATACATTCATCTACATAATACCATTAAGTTTGAAACTATTCTTACGTCTTTGGAATTACATCACCAAAACAACTCTGGTTATGGTCACATTATCATTTTTAAGGCGGGATTCACAATATATTCCTTACATAAAAGCTATGAAATTATAGCATCATAAAAGTAATAAGTAGTATACAAACTGGTTGAAACATTCAAGTTTCTAACATCGAGATTATTCTAAGTTTATAACAAAATTTTGTTCAACACAGATCATAACTATTTTGACACATATGTATTATGAATAATTTAAAATATATCTTCACTTAAATATACGTTAAATTTGTGTAAGTAAAGGTTAGACGTATGATTCAGATTCAGTATCTGATTCAGAGCCGTCTAGAGCGATCATGTTGTTTTGTCCATTTTTGTCAGCACCATTCGAAGGCTCTCTATACAGTCTTGGTACAGATTTGGATCGTAAGGTCTTATCATCCTTATTTACGTGCACTGGTTGAAACTTTTTCAGCACTCTCTGGTACACCATTTTTCTTGGTGGGACTGGTGGGGGCATATGCGGCGGTTTCTTATTCTGCTCATTTTCCGAGCTGTACTCGGGCTGGACGGCCGTCGGCGTTGCTTTATAAATGTCAGATGGGAACATATTAGGCGATTTCATGTCGTGAAATATGTCCCTTCGGCGATTGTACACCGACATATATAGAGGATCAATGTATTGTGTGGGGTAGCAATTCTCGAAGGAGTTCTCACTTGCAGGTGAATCCGTCGATCTGCTGTTATAAGAATTTTGTGGCTGGTACAGCGTGTCATTACTACTGGAGTCGCTGTGAAGTATAATGTTGGCCAACGATTTGGATTGGTTTAGTTTATTAGTATTGTAATTACGTAGTCTTGATTTCTTGCTTTCCTCGGTGTTATTATGTATATTTTCAACATATGAATATGAGTTTTGTAATGGGTTCATGTGTTTTTCCTGTTCCCTATTAGAGGTCGATTGAGTAGAACAGCTCTTTGTGCACATATGTGCGGGATCAAATCGTCGTTTTCGGCAACAACTAGAATTTATTTCGTAATTACCGTTACGCATTTTTTCCGAATTTGCATGTACCTCTTCACTTACTTCTAAACTCTTTGTTCTCGCTGCTTGACGAGTCCAGTCATTTCTTGTAAAAATGGTGGCTGCCGGTGTCACATTTCCATCTACTTTGCTTTGAGAGGTCTCACCCTGCTGCTTAATCATAAGTCCGTATATACTTTCTGAAGGACCATTGTTCGACTTGCTGCTGTAATTAGCGCTTTTCTTCTCCCACCCCGTATACACTCGCGCGTAGTTTGTGTTGGATTCTGTTTCTGCGTGCGTCTGATATTGGGATTGTCGTTGAATATTTTCTGTGAACATAGCTAGATCGTGTATGTTACTGTATACTATATTTTCTTGACTAGAAACCAGGTCCCGTTTACTGTCGATATTTTCTTGTTTTGATTCTAAAAGATTGTCTGAACTCTTAGCTCGGTTAAAATTTTTATTAGTTTCATTTTTATTTAACTCTTGAGTTTCAGCAAACATGCTGTAGACCTTCGACGTCCGGGCTGCCTTAGACATATTACTTCTCGGTGGTTTTTGTGGTTCTAAGCCAGTTATATATTTTGCTGGACTTTGCTCGTATATGTCCGCTGTCGAACGCTGAAGAGCAGTTTTAGATACATAGTTTCGTTCATCAATGCTATTTGAGATTCCAATATTTATAGAATTATGTACATAACGCTCTCCTATGTATGGTGTAGTATATAATTCCTCGTTCACAGTACTGTAAAGATCGGATTTGTTGGAGTAGATGTTCTGCCTCTGGGCTATCTGAGGAAGACCGCTTACATTATGATTGTCAATGTTATACCGCATCACTAGCTTCGGATCTTGTTGTATATTGCATGTTGGCGTTGATAAACTATGAAGAATGTTTCGTGGTGCAGGACTATTTCCTCCGTTGCTATTTGAATCATCTTCTGAAAGTGTCAACCCTGAATCTCGACTTAGAGATAATTTTTCTTTTCGTGGCGTAGAGAGTTCCATAGAGTCTAAAGATATACCAACAGAGTGTAGGCTATCGCTTTCTTCTGCACCAGAATCTAGTAATGCATTTGAAGTTTCAGGGCTGCCATTTCCTAGAAGACCTGAAATCTGAGGTCCGAACAATGCTTCAGCTTTAACTATTAGTAGTTCGACGACCATTGGCACTGCTTTGGGAGCTTTATCACAGGGTGTGTTGGGCCACAGAAGACTTGGCCCAACGCATACACCGAGGTTCATGGGGCACATGAGGTTTATGTTGGACTTCTTGGCGATCGCTTGGAGTAGACAAATGAAGTACATCAACATTGTGTAATGTGATTTAGGTAGTTTCAGCAGCAGCGACCGTACAGCTGTCACTTTTTCGTTTTGTGATAATGCTGTAACAAAAGAGATATTTTCAGTAACTGTCTAAATAATATAACCATTAAGTATTATTTTGGTCTTACATTCTGACTAATTAAAATTTGAAAGCCACCCAATTTCTTGCCCTGGGTGGTAATATTAAAAAAAATCTTCTTTGAAAGACTAGGCTTTGGCGCAGGTTTTCCTCACGGGTTAGAGAATCGGAGGGTAGTCGTTTCCGTAAAAGCCAAAATAAACCAAGTTGTGGAATGGAGGAGTGGAAGAGTGGACTCCGGGCTCCAACGTGCAAACTTTGGATGCAACCGGAAGTAGCGTTCGAATGAAAAATAGGTATATGTACTTCGTAAATCATAAATAATAGAATTGTGGTGAGCATCGCATAAATACTTACTGAGTACTTGTAACCATGCGGGGTACAGTTCAGAGGCGAGTAGCGGTTGTGGTAATGCACGGAAGAACTCCTTAACGAGCGCAGCCAGAAGTAGCACCGGTGCTCGCTCCAGCTCTGGACATCCTTCTGCCCATGGTCCCAGTGTATCTATCTGTTAATGTAAAAAAAAAAACTTGCTCACGTGTTACGAATTGTAAGTATATTGGAAAAACGTATTGTCAATTACACTTAATATAATGCTTTATTTTTTTATTTTTTTTTAGGTGGTTCGGCGAGCACTATGGGCGGGTGATTATCCAATTACGAACAGGTATGCTGCGTTATGGTTTCTACCTACGTAAGAAGAGTTTGATATAAATACAGATTGTCTTACCTTATCTCTCAATAGCCTGAGTGCCTTGGCGTTTGCACTTCTGCGGAAAACTCCATGTGTATTAGGCGCCAGCGTTCGTAGCCTCCTCAAAGCAAGCATGAGCGCTGGAGGCACGGCACCGCCACATAAGCGCGTCAGTGCCACGCCGAAGAGTCGCCCTCCGCGACGGAGTAGACGGAGTCCACGCCCTCCTGGATTACCGCTGATGACAAAGGAAGAGATTAATGACTTTAATGAGAATATAGATTATCATATGAATGTTCGTGGTAGTAGGCATTCGTTAATAACAACCTTACTTCGTAGTGAGAGTGAAAATCTACCCAAGCTGAGTTGGAAAAAGGCTCGGCAGATGATGAATTTTACCGTCGATTACGGAGTCGTTTCCTAGTGTTGTTGAACTTTTAAGCCTTTATTATATAACCTACAAAATTTGTTTCGCAACTTCTGGGCTATCAAGCATTGACTTAAAATAATTTGTGGATATACTGGTTTATATACTATTGGTATATAAAGACCAGAACCGTGAATGTATGTTTTTTATTTCTCGCAACGCAATGGTTAGCATCTTATTAACTTCTGAAATTCATTCGCAGTAGTAAACACCATTAAAACTTCTGTCACTTTTTTCACGTCAAAGGATCAAAAATATAAATAAACAAAACTAACCCATACAGTTTTGAGTTTGAAATGTGATTCGCTTGGGTTGGGAATCAATGGACTGGAATATCGATGAAATTAAGTCAGCTATACTTATCCGACAGTGTAACCAGATCAGGCATTACGTTGATTTAAATCGTATTTACCGCCTTACAAAGTAAAATATATATTTTAAAGAAAATAACTTGATAGCATTGCAACGTGTATAGATATTTAATAGGAATATATGGATACTCACTTTTTTAACCCTTGGTTCTTCTTTCGTAACTCGAAGACCAGTCCACAAGGATTATTTTTCGCGTTAACGTGCTCCAAGTCAAATCCATCTTCATTTGATAATGTTTGTCTTATTCTAGACATCTGAAATTAATAAAGATTTTGATTAAATACAAAGGTTTGTGGTTCACTAACTTTTTGGAAATAATTCAAGGGCAAAGAGATACAGCAAGTAGTAAAAAATGCCTAATAGCTACAAATTAGGCAAAACAGAAAAAGAATTGAAGATTGTACATGCATACATAATAATTGCAGCTTACCTGTATAGCGTGAGGCCTTTCAATACCTCGCAGTGGTGTCGGTGGCGCATCTCGTCCCGTTCTAAGACAAAGGGTGAACTCATTGGCAGTCCCAAATCTTCCCTCGATATCATTCTCTCCCTCTCCTTCATGATCTTCTGACTCCGTGCTACCATTCTGAAGTACGTGCAACGCTTGACGGACGACACAACGTGCGCTCATGTCTGGGCTTACAGACACTGTCTTACACTGTAAAATTATAATGATTTTTGTATGATTTCATACTCAATCTAATCTAGCATTCAATTTACATCGAACAAAAGATGATTAGGTTCTACAGTAAGTACTGCCTAAGAGAAGTTGATTACGCCATTTCTAACACAAAGGACACAAACCATTCAAATTTAAAAAAAAAATATTTGTCATTTCAGCATGTTTATACTGAAAGTGTGTGAAGTAGAAGAAAGATACTTACAAATTCAATGGAGCTCGTCACGTCTTTGTAGAAAATTTGGATATTTGTAGACTTTGGTTCTGTGGTCAGTTGAGCGGTTAAAGCATTTTGAATTTTTCTGCAAAGAAATAATAGCATCTCAGATTTAATTATTTTTAATAATAGTGTAACTATAATGCTTCCAAAAAATTTAATGGCGAAAATAAAATCCTTTCACTGTATTTTAATATCGCTTATCATCCTAGATCTTTATTTAGATCCTAGAACCTATTTTACAACATAGGTTCTAGCAGGCGGACAAATATACCGGCAAAATATATTTATAAATGTTTATATAGTCGGTACATAGGACTGAGCGGAATTCGAACCCGCGATCTGTGACGTAGCAGTTGAACACTTTACCTTAACGCCACAGAGGTAACAATTTTTACGTAATGGTATCAGGTTATGGTAAGTCCATGGAACAGTGTACCTATTGTACTAATTAAGATGCAAGACACTTACCTATACCAAGTATCTCTCGCTGCTTGGGTAGGATACGTAGCAAGATAGTTTGCAACGCCCATGACAGTCGGCCATCCAAACAGAAAGCCAGTATCATCGCCGTCGTTCAAGGTAAGCCATACTTCGGCGAGTCTTACGCTCTCTTTCAGTTTGAAGCAGTTGGTTCCTCTGGACTTTCCAACGAGTACTAAGTCGTTGAAGAGAAATAAATGACGATCTAGCGGTGGGGAGGTTGTGCCTAAGGGGCTGAGCTGGACAGGTGCCTCCATGATGAACGTGCGCGGTGAGAGGTTGGTGCTGCTTGCGCTGATTGGGCCTCCGATGTCCAAGCTCGGTCGTTTTCGTAAGCTCTTTTGTTTCTGGGACAAAAAGATTACGATTTTAGTATGAATACCTTTTTTTTTCGTGCACAAATCCCTTCGGATACCCCCCCCCCTCCCACGCCCGACAGCGGGGTTGGTTATGTCGGGCTTGAACAGACTAAAACCGCACGCCGCCTCGGGTCTATAGACGCCCGGGTGTAAGGTTACCCATAGAGCATATCCCTCGCATTAGTATGAATACCTTTTTTTTTCGTGTGGAAATCCCTTCGGATACCCCCCCGCCGGGCAGCGGGGGCGGTTACGTCGGGCTTGAACCGACCAAAACCGCACGCCGTCTCAAGTCTTAACACGCCGGGGTGTAAGGTATGAATACCTTTTTTTTTATCGTGCGGAAATTCCTTCGGATACCCTTTTTTTTTCGTGCGGTAATCCCTTCGGATACCCCCCGCCGGCGAGGCTATGTCGGGCTTAAACCAACTAAAACCGCACGCCGTCTCGTTTCTACAGACGCTGGGGTGTAAGGTTGCCCATAGAGCATATCCCTCGCACCTCGACTGACCCTGGGCCATATCCAGTTTCGAGATGGCCCCCTAGGGTTTGGGAACCACGGTGTCCCCGTCTTGCCCCGGTTTGGGGGAGTGGCGCTAGTCGCCCCACCGTCCCGGCCTGCTTCTGCTGGGGTGACAGGCGGCCTCACCTGCCACCCCCATTCCTGCTCTCATGGAGGACGGAGTTCGTTAAGCGACCTCCGGCGCCTGAGTTGCCTACGACGCGCGGCGCGCATGTTGCGGGCTCGCGAGCCGGGAGAGTTCTGAACCTCTCCCGGACGCACTCCGCAAAAAAAAATTACATGCTCGCAGAAGGAGGTGGCGGCGGCCCACGCGCTCGCGCTTTGCACCATTGCCGCAATCATGCTGCCGAGCGAGAGGACTCCCACCCCGATGGCTGCCACGAGGTTACACCTCGGCGACTCCCACGCTGGGCAGTCCACCATTGTGCAGCCCTGAGTCCTCGCTCGCGTTGCAGTGATGACACGTTGGCTCCTTCCTGATCCGATGCAGGTGGTCCCCGAAGCACCCCTTCCCGGAGATCACCTGCGTCAGTCGGTACGAGAGGCTTCCGTGTCGCCTCTCTAGCCAATCCTCCATGATGATGGGCCTTACCGCCGCTATTGCGGCGTGCCCTGCGCTTTCTTGTATTGGATTTACTGGTAGTGGCTAACTGCGAATGTGGTTGCGATTTTCGAACAATTCGTAGAGTCTAGGTGTGCACATGGTAGATTATTACAGCTGTGATGATACGTGTTGTATTGTAGTAATATAGCAGAAATATTACGAGTATAGATAATTATAAATAATGTGATATCAAATTACCTATGTCGCATAAAATGGTCATAAGCCAGGCACATAGAATCAGCATTTACCTACATTATTTCATACGAATTCTCGAGGTCATTCATTTTAATTTTTTTATAATTCTGGTCCGGTGGGATCAAGGGGACAAGGGGTTTAACTATTATATTTTCATTTATCCCTATGTTATAATTTACAATGGTGGTAAGGTAAGGCGGGTAGGGTAAGGACCCTCCCCGCCTTTTATTAAATAAACCACCGAATTTCGATGATATGCTGTGACTGTTTATCCATGTGATTATGTTTATCCATGTGATCCGAGTACGTTATCACATTTCAAGGTAAAGCAATACTAGCTAGGTCAGTCTTAGGATGGGTGGCAATTCTTAACACATTGAGATCCCCCTTCACGTCAATATGACTTTACCTCGCCTGATGGTATGCTAAAGGTAAAGTTTTAGGAATGGGAGTCACCATTTCCGCACGTAAAAAAAAAAACGGGGTCACCATTTCAGATACCGATAGTGCTACAATGATGGCCCTAAGCTTGACGGCCTCATCAGATGCTTTTTCACACCGCACTTCCGTACAGGGCTCCGTTACCCATAACGTATGCCACTACGTTATGGGTAACGGAGCCCTAAAATCTGGTCTAAGTACAGAACTTCGATAATGCCAGTGGGTTGTGGACGGCAGACGGCAGTCGCTTCACGGAAAATATCGAAGATCGGCGGTTTGTAGTTAGACTGAAAGCCCGGAGGATGAAGCTGTGATTGTTTACCTGTGCATGATGTGAGGCAAGTGCGGTGGGTGCGTCGGCATCATGTAGTGCTAAGTAGTCGTGCGGGAATAGATCCTGCACGCGTTCCAGGTCGGATAGACGCGCCGCCCGGCGTCGCGCACACCCGCCACCCACTAGTCGCTCGTATTGCGCTAACCGCTCAATCTGTAACCAAAGAAAAAATGTTTATTAATAACCATTCAATGGTGATCCCCTATACTAGGTAAAGATAAGTATATAAATTGCAATTACTGTGCGTGTGGACTGAGTAATTGACCAAATAGATAGTGAATTACTATTAAGACATAATGGTAGTAGTTCTAGCCTATAGTCTATTAGAAGGAATGAATAATTAACGTTTAATAATTAACGTTTGAAGCTTTTTATAAAAGAGAGGTATTTAATGTTTGACGATAACCAGGAAACTTCTAACACTTTCGTTAAACTTCACCACGATATTCTAAAATGAGCATTTATGTATCTTGTTACACGCTAAAGTGGGTTGGAATAATCGCTTTCAAGGGTGTGAATGCAGTGTAAACTATTTTAATTAACAACGACACTGATATCTGGTCCCGTTTCACAGTTTGTGATAACTCGTCATTATTCGGGTTATGCTATGCTATGTTATAGTAAGGGTTATGTTCATATCCGCTCCAGGATACATTTATAAGTTATTATAATCATCTATTGAAACGAAGAAAGCAATCTAAATTCTCATCGCGTCGTAGCGGACTCCTGAGGGTGCTCCCTCACGACGTCTCCTCAACCGTGTCCACGACAATGATACCTTATTATAACAGGACAAAGGATCGTGAGAATGTTAGTCATTGTATCCAAGTTACATCACTTAGCTAGCCTACGGCAAAATTGTACATAACGAGAGTATCTCTATGGTTATACAGATACTATTTTATTACCATACATAGAAATAATCCCGTAAAGAGCAAAACCAAGTACTAAAATTCGAATTTACATAAATGCAATTATAAACGTATTACCTCGTTTATATAAGACGAGACTTCTATTTCTTTTTTTACAATCATATCAAATGATTCGGTATATTTGTACCCGTGTTCAGTCGCTCGTAAAATTATGTGTTTGAGTTGCAACCAACATTAGACTTTGAGTTACGTGCCGGGCCTCCATTAGTTTATCAGAACTCGATGTGGCCATTTCTTATTAGTACTATAATATCCTACCGTTACATATTTTATGTGGTTTTAATAAAAATAACAAACAATTTACAGACCACTTCGTTAAATGACGCAAATCTATGTACTGTTTTTTGTAGCTGACACACAAATTATCGAAGGCACAAAAACTCAGTTGATCATTATTGACAGCACCATTAGGATTCTACACAATGTGTTTGAGTGATGTAGAGTTATTGTACTGTAAATAATTACATATTAATGTGCGCACAACCGCGACCTGACGCGATCGAGGTGATTTTCATTTGAATGGACACAGCTCCACACTAGTGCCGTTACACGATCTTTGTACGCAGATTAAACCAACACGTTGTAAAGTCATTAAGTCGTCTGTATCAACTATCAACCCACCATACTCATGGGGATTCATGTTTCTGTATAATTCAAAGCCAGTGTTGAATAACATCCTTAGTACGACCAACACTGGCATTTCTTATAATATATACGCGTTTTGAAAAGGTATGATTACTAATTAACATCTAATCAAATGACCACCATTAGTTAAGCATTTGCAAACAGTTTCTTATTTTAATATTTATTCATCATGTATATAATGTTACAAATGTTTACATTGTTGGCTACTTCTGAGAATAATCAGAAGTTTAACTAAGGATTAAAATATTACCACAAGAGTCTTCGTAACATAAGGTACTAAAGATTTATGATGCTAGGGAACTGCATTCAACATATCATTTTTTTAATCGGATATCTACTTAAAAAGGGATTAAGGTTATTTGTAGGCGTGCTGAGCAAATGTTTTGTTTTCAAAATAAAATACAAATCCAACAACTGATTATAAATCCTTCGTCAAAGCAGGATAGGGTGTTTGCTTCTCAATGAACTAGTATTTCATTTCGAATTATTTTTTCAAAGTGCGAGTTTCTTACGGAGCAACACAAACACGCATGTTATCTATGAACGTGTTACACGGAACTGCACTTTCTAAGTCAAATGTTTACTTTAGAGTAAGTGGGTTCGGGCGTAAGTTTTTAGATAAGAAGTGAACTGTCCCAAAGCCAGATAACCTGCACGTGCTGCCCCGCCCGTGCCCGCCTGCGCTTTTTACAAATTATCTTTATCTTCAACTTTTAAGGTTTTAGTGGACGTGCCTTGCTATTTAAAGAATTTAAAGTGACCTAGTTTTATGTTAACCTGTCATAAATTTAAAAGATCCGAGACGCAGTGCCATTGACAGGTTTGAAATACTTTGTTGTCTATAACTTCATACATGGTCCTGATCATGGAATATGTTAGGTAGGTGTCGTATTGTTGTTTCGGGTTACTGTTTGTGGGTTTGTGTACTCACTAGAATGCTGATCCTCTCAAAAACGTTTCGTGGACCAGCAGTAGATAACATTTTACTTTTGAACCACTAATCCAGTGGGTGGGTCGTAATTGACCCACTACCAGTACATCTACTTATAAACTGGAAAAATCTTATTATAATAATTTATAAATATCTATCATAATAATAAGGCTAATTGGCTTGTAACATAAATTTAAAGTAGTAAAGTAGAGTATGTTATTTTTTCTTGACTGTTTGGTATTCAAGCGTAGCGTCCTTACATAACTTGTCACTGTATATTGCGCAAACGCAGTTGAAATTGAAAGTTGTCATCGTGTGTTGTATTGGGATTTATATAATAGCTATTTGTAATTGATAAGTTAAATTAGATAATGTTTACAACCTCAAAACAAGGCTGTACACAAGATAAATGATTTGATGGCCATCTTGGTTCTAATTGGTTGTTTGTTATATGATATGTTGCGTAATTCATTTACTTATCTTTTATAATTAATTTGAGATTTGTAATAAACACCGGCGGTCTCGCTGCAACATCCTCTGTGAGTGTCAAACACTATAATTACGAAAGAATGATGGCCAGATTGTTTGATGTCCTTTATGTAATTTATATCCGTAGGTCAAAACTGCGCTCAACTATGACATACAATGGCCGGAACGGTGTACGAACGTGATATATTACACTTGCTGCTGCTCGCAGCCCCGCCCGCGTGAATTACTGATTCCGTACCTTAGAACTTATTCTCAGGTTGAAAAGTAGTCTATGAGCAATTCCAGACTACAATCTATTTCGGTGCTAAATTACATCCATATCCGTTCAGCCACAGCAGTAACAAACATTCATTCATCCATGGCACATAGGCTATGTATGGTTCTTCATCCCAGGCATAGTTTCCTGTGCGAGAACGGGCTCAGTATTTCATGCAGTAGAAGTCGCAAGCAACAGTTAGTTTCCTATCAAATTCATTTGACGATATTTATCATTGGTTATCATAAAACGCTTAAAATATTTCCCGTATTAAGTACGTATCTTACTTTGGGTCTAGAAAGCGCTGTGTAGAATGTCGTAGAATATTTATTATTATTATTATCACCTCAATTCAATTAAAACATAATCGTTAATGATCTTGAATTATAAGGTTAACCTTATAATTCAAGATCATTATCCCATTTCCTACAAAAATGCAGACATTATTCGCCAGAAGAGTGATTTTCACTTCGCAAACAACGCGGGCGCCATAATTACGTCCGAATTATCACTTGACATTGGTTTTTAAAGCAAATTGAACACCACAACGATTTTAACGGTAATGCAGTATGCAAACCAATTCATGGAATGCAATCACTGCGTGATTCACCGAAGCCCGGCTCGGAACAAGGATGTGCAATACGGCCACGCGGTCGTGAGCACAATTTGTGCTATCCGAAGATTCACAGATATTATTGCTGCAAAGGTTAATTCCATGAACCTATCCGTTTTTGTTATTCTTCAAAGATTTAGAAATATTTAGAGGTCTCATAAAAAATTCTTATACGTAGGGTGTATGTATCCCATCAAAAATTTTAGAGGCCAATCCTTAAATCACGAGGCGCTGGAAGAGGTTTTCCGCACGGGGTTGGGTGACTGATCAGACGGTAGTGTAGCTGCCGTAAAACCAAACTAAAATATGGAACAGGAGAGTAGGACGGTTCGAATTTGGATAAAATGGGCACTCAGACCAATATGGAGGAGATAATATAGTGATAAAGTTTAATTCCATGAAACTACTCAATCGCATACGCAAACGTCATCCATACCGCAGTGTTTGAAAACGAAAGTTTTCAATCAGTGCGTCCTACCCGTAATGACCTACGGAGCTGAGACGTGGACACTCACGGTAGGGCTGGTCCAACAGTTCAAAGTCGCTCAGCGAGCTATGGAAAGAGCTATGCTTGGAGTTTCTCTGAACGATAGGATTCGTAACGAAAACATGCGACAGAGAACCAAGTTTATCGACAGCTCAAAGAATTAGCAAGCTGAAGTGGCAGTGGGCCCGCCATATCTAGCGAAGAACCAACAACCGCTGGGCTAAACGTGTTCTTTAGTAGAGACCGCGACTCGGCAAACATAGTGTAGGACGCCCTCCGGCCAGGTGGGATGACGATCTGCGAGAGACTGCAGGCAGATGCTGGATGCGGCAAGCTTAAGACAGGGCGCTATGGCGCTCATTAGAGGAGACCTATGTCCAGCAGTGGACTAGTGGTTGATGATGATTATGGCTCAAACTCATAATTTTGTTAATCTTCACGGATTTTTGCAATATTTAGAGGTCTTATAAAAATGGGAGTATGTGGGAATTGATCGTTCATCAAAGCTTTATTTACTTCTGTGTGCAAGTAACCTCAAACTCGATAGAGGTATTGTTTTGCAACTGCAGATTCAGATTGCAACTGCAGGTTTTCACCAATATTCATTGAATTCAGTGAATTGTGGGTGTGTAATACACCTCTGCTTACACCTTCAGGGATACAGGCGTGAAGTTATGTTTGTGTTTATGTCATTGGTGAAAACTAACTATAAAGTCTTCTAATTGTAGCCTGACGTCTTAACAGTTTAAAGATAGAAATAATTAATGATTACATTTTAAATATTATGAATAAAATAAAATATTGTGAATAAATTGTAACAATGTTCTAGAACACTTTGCTGTCAATTATGTCAAATATGCTGTATCTATTTTATTAATATGAAACAATTATATAACATACACGTTATAAAAATACTCATGAGACACGGATAGTAGATAGTAGAATCCAGGGTTACTGTGGTAACGACCTCGTATCATCATCATCACAGCTTAATGTCCCAATTTCATCCGAGCCCTTCGTCTGGAAGCCCGGGGTCTGCCTTCCTGGTTTTTATTCCTCTAATTCACACTGTCTTGGGTATTCCTGGCAATGAGACCATTGACACTCTCCGAAGCACGGAGGGGTCTCAATGTGTTAAGAATGGCCACCCATCCTAAGGCTGACCTGGGTAGAATTGCTTAACCTTATAATATGCTAACCTACTTGATTACCCATTAGCCACGAGCCTCTCATTGGTATATGAAACATACAAGTGACCTAAATACTCAATTCTGATGAACAAAGTTAATATAATAAGTGAAAACTAGTACCTACAGTAACCCAGTGTATGTTCAAAAGCTACGATAATTGTGTTAATTGAAGTGCTAAAGTGTTACTAGGGCATGGGTTACGGAATATTAGGTGCCAATACGGTGTTTGTAGTGCGAGAGGTCCGAGCGCGTTGAAATCTTTTGAATGCAAATATTTATATCAATTTGAACTTATAGTTATATTACAGAGGCATTTCATAAATATTAAAGACGGGTCTTAAGGATCAAAGAGAGTATTCATAAGTTTTTTTAATGATAGGTTGTATATGTATATAATACTAGCTTTTACCCGCGGCTCCGCCCGCGTAGATGTCGGTTATCGCGACAAAACATAGCACATGTCCTTTCCCAAGGTCTAATCTACCCCTGTACCAAATTTCAGCAAAATCGGTTCAGTGGCTTTTGCGTGAAAGCGTAACAAATAAACTTACATTCGCATTTATAATAGCATAGGATAGGATATCTTAGATAGGTTATATGTTAGATTGATAGCAAAAGCCAGGGTGTAAACTTCTGCATATGCCGTGGGAGAAATATATCTATGTATATATAAAATAATACCTTTCAGTAGTACATTACTTTCTTTCAATGTTTTTATTTTGTCAGTTTTCATTTTATGTTTTAAACTACCACTGAGGAATGATTTTTGGATATTTCACTTCTAAGGGGATAAAAAACGAAAATTGCTCGTGCGTAGCCGGGACGGGTCGCTCGTGTATGTAGTATAATAATACAGCACAATATAAATAATATATTCTTTTTCTAGGACAGCGCTACCTTTTTTTTTGTGCGGAAATCCCTTCGGATACCCCCCCGCCGCCCAGCGGGGGCGATTATGTCGGGCTTGCACCGACTAAAATCGCACGCCGTCTCGGGTCTTCAGACGCCGGGGTGTAAGGTTACCCATAGAGCATATCCCTCGCACCCCGGCTGACCCTGGGCCATCTCACCACTAACAGCATCGCTCATCCTGTCTCCTCTGAAAGCAGAGGAGTACGGAGAGCGATGTGTTCCCGCCACGTTGGGTATTGGCCGACGATCAATGCCAACCCTATGAAGGGGTGAAGGGGAAGCCATTGACCGCCGCCCAGGGTGTACCGGCCGCTCCGATTCCGTTCCCCCTTGGACTGCAGCGGGATCGGAATCGGAGCGACACTCGAGGAGGTTACCCAACACACACCCCAGGACAGCGCTACCTATACCCAAAATTGGGTTCTAGGGCATTAACATACTTAGATACTGTTTTTTTGTAAAACACACACATACACATAGACCAATGCAAGTTTGCAATAAGCATTATTGCGTAAGTAGGATTTTTTGTCGACGTATAATCACTCCTATAACCAGGTGCCCTACGATGACTTGTAAACCGTTCAGTTTTGAAGCAATTCAATACAAAATTTGTAAACTGAATTGCTATTATCCTTACTATGACATGCTTAAACTGAAATGAGTTGGTTGTTTGATGGGTCGTTTATTGACATTTGGAACGTGAAACTGAACTACTTAATACGACGACGTCATGGTATGAGTACAAACTATTTAGTTTAGGTCTGCAATTGAATTGCTATTAAGCGGTCTAGGTAAGCCCCCACTATTGCCATTGCTAATAAACTTATTATATAACAGTACATTATTTACTAGTAGGAACTTTCTTCTATATTATTATTTTATCATTCACATTAATTTTATAATTGCCAATTTACTTTTGTCTGCCTGTTTTTTTAATACTTTTTTAAGATTAAATCTTCTCTTTATCTAAGCTCCAATCCCGGCTACATCCAAAGCTTGCACTTTAGAGCCCGGAGTCCGCTCTTTTCACTTTCTCTTGATTTGACTTATCTTGGCCTGTCCACTTTTGTGATAAGTGATATCAAATATGCAATATAAAATATCAATCAATAATAAATTAAATCGTATGAAAAAACTAGTATTTTTATAAATAATTTTAAATAGCAAATTTTTATTAAAAAGAAAAATACCTATGCTAAAATGTTTTAATTTTCGTAATTTAAAAACATCAAATTAATTTATCCGTAAGTAGCGTGCGAAATAAGCATTATAACATTCATATTTCAAAGACGTTAAATTTTAACTTTACTTCATTATCTATACATATAAATAAAATTGGAGTGTCTGTTTGTAATATTGAAATACGCGTTTTTTACTACATGTATATGAATATATACATGTAGTAAATAGAATAGAATAATAATAATAGAATAGCCGCGGTAGCCTAGTGGTATGGGTAATGGACTGCTGAGACGAGGTCTCGGGTTCGATCCCAGGTTTTACCATGGCACACACCAATGACTTTTCTATGCGTTTCGAAGTTATGTGTGTATTTATCGCAGGCTTATAAGTGCCCGGTTAATGGCAATAGGCTCGCCACCTATTACATTGGGACCTAAACATAAACTGGCGAAATGTGGGTGCTAGCACCTCTGCCTACCCCTTCGGGGATATAGGCGTGAGTTTATGTTATATATATGTATATGAATATATATACGGTACATACACCAAAATAACATTTTTTACAATTTTTGTCTGTCTGTTTGTCTGTTTGTTCCGGCTGATCTCTAAAATGGCTGGATCGATTTTGACGGGACTTTCACTGGCAGAAAGGTAATATAACAAGGAGTAACATAGGCTACTTTAATTTAGGAAAAATAATTAGGGTTCCGCGCAAAAAAAACTAAAACTCTAAAAATCTTAATCGCTGTGCACGCGGACGAAGTCGCGGGCACAGCTAGTTAAGAATATAATACAAAAATATGTAATGCATAGCAGAGTCAGTCATCATAACGGCCGTAAATGGTATGTGAGTGTATGAAATAATATCAAATAATTACCAGTCGGAGGGCATCGTTCATAAATCATGTCGAAAGCAGCGCTGTTACCAAAGAAGACATCAAGCTTGTAATTTTAGATTGGGAATGATGTAGACTGCTGCGGTTATTCGGAATAACACATTCTGGGCCGAAGCACCCAGGAGATCGGGGTCACCGACCTTCTTACACACCCTCAAGCCCTCAGAGACATTTATTTTAAAACAAGGACGGAAAAAAACCTCATGAAACTTAATAATCTTTCAAATGAGATGCCAGCTTGTATTGCGTTCGAGAACTCAACAATTAATGGGCTCCATAAAAAATTATTCACGCTCTGAACAATTTGACTCGGCCTTTTGGTTTCAAATAAATACAAATAAGTATCATGCAAATGTATTTCGAATATTGAAATGAGAAAATCTTGTAGTAATAACGTAAATCTATTATACTTGGGTGCGGTGTATACCTTAAACAATAGCGTAATTTATGTTATTTATTTATTTCGTCAATAAAATTTACAATCACTTATGTATGGACTATTTTGCAATTGCTTTTGAAACGTCTATTGCAAGTTGAAAGAATTACTAGGCTTATCATTTCGTTGAGAGGCAGACTGACAGCATCATTGAGTCTAAGCTGTGGACGAGGCGTGAAAACCACCGAGCGTCTTTAGTAACTTTTGTACATAGGTTAAATAGACGTATTGCCTAACAATTAAATGGCAACCGCAAAGAATACGCATCATTACACATTAACAAAACCATCTCTTTTGTAAACATGACTGACGGCACCTCAAATATTATTACATAATGATCTATGTTAACAATAGTGCGTTAATCATAAGTTGGAGACGTTTTTAAATAAGTCCACGGGAGAAAGTGCAGCTCGAGGCTGGTTCGTAACGCGGGCGGCGCAGGCCCCTCGTCTCGAATCTGGTGATCCATGTATAGGCCGGTTAATTGAGGCAAGCGCCGCGCCCCCGCGGGTCATTCCGCCTGACCCCACTCAACGAACACATTAAATCATATTCCTCCTTCACACCCAAAGCTACAGTTATAGCTCTTGATTGGTTTGACTATAACTATGACTCTCAGGGAGCGTTGTATCTTTTGTAGTATCAAAAATTGTTAGAAATGATTGACATCTTATACGTAAAAGTTACGCATTATAGTATTTGATTAGCTCGAAAGGGCCACGAGTGACGTAATCAGAATAACAAATAAATTATCCATATATGCTTATGTGATATTAACTGCGTCTATTACCTAACAAGTGTAAGGTTTACGAGCATAAAAGGGGAAAAATTACTTTATGCAGTAATCGCATTAGACAGATAGAAATTTATAACCGAAAAGCCGATTGGAATAAAATCCGAATACCGTTAAAATATTTGATCGGATTTACGTCAACGTTTGATATATGGGTACCTGAGTTGACACTCGCTACCTGCCTATGTCTTTTTTATTTTATATTATTAATATTTAATAGTTTATTGTACAGTTACCCTCAGAAGTTACTGAACAGTAACAAAATTATAAATGATATTTATATTGAAATAAAACTATAAATAATTGAGGTATAAGTATTTTATTATCTTCAGAGAACAAATTAAATACAGTTTAGGTTTTGTTTATTATTTTAAGACAGTTTTTAGAAGATAGGTTATCCGTAACTTGGAATGTTGTAAGCTACATTTGAAGGGGACTGTACAAAGGTCTGATAGTTAGGAAGATATTTTAGATTTACTAGTAAACTAAAATGTCAAATGTTACTTGAGTTACATCAGAGTCAGAGGAAGCTCTGACCCCAATCGAGAATTCCAGTTGTTAGACGTCAAAAGGCTTGTAAATTATGAAGTAAAACTAAACAGCCTGTAGATAATTCCGTTTGACGCTTTCCCTTTGTGTAATGCCAGCATCGTTTTCCAATTTACAACATCAATTTACACTTTGACGGTAAATTACATTTTGGTACATACAGTTCTAGATTTTTATTATTAATTCCTAGGAATTGTTTATTTCATTCCGTAGATAGACATTTTAAAATACTACTAAGGTAATAAACAGAAATAGGGTACAAGGGACCCTGAGAGGGAGTCAGATAGCAGTCACACCAGGAAAAGCCAACATTCCAATACAATAAGTGGACCTCGGGCTCCGAAGCATGAACTTCTGACGAAACTGAAACTAACGCTGTGACGATGATGATGACTAAGCCGGTAAACGGTAGAGCGCTACCAAATTATTAAATGATGACTTATTTACTCGTATTTATTATTATTGATTAAAAAAAGATCTGTGTTGACTAAATTTAAAATGCTCTAAAACTTAGCGGAACTTTAGAGCTTATCTCGTAAATTTCATATTGAGAGCTCGTTTAATAATACAATATGTATATTGAAAACCTGTCTAGTATAGCATAGGTAGGAACTTTGTGTGCTTAGAATTTAGTACAATGCATTTAATAGCCATAATTACATTATTAAACCGTATGATAATTAAATTACATAAAACGCGAGAAAGTATTGCACTCGCCAAGGAAGTAGAACCATGGCGTGTCAATATTAAAGGCGATGTGCCACTTTTGATAAACCGTTACGTAAGATAAAAGTAGATTACTGGGCAAACATGATGAATGAAGATAATATTGAAGCTTTATTAATTTATCGCGAGATTTCAAAACAGTGGAATACAACTTTATACGATTTCATCATCTCCTCAGAGCCCGGGGTCCGCTTACTCCTCCTCAGTATTCATTTGGCTTATACGGGTTCTATGGAAACGACTGTCATCTGATGTCCCAACGCCGAGAGGACTCACACTAGGGCTTCTTCCATCAATCAACAGCAAGAAATTATATATACAATTTGCGTATAAACTTTGCTTCTGCATTTGAAGCAAATTATATACGATTTAAATTTGATATTTGTAAGACAGATTATCATGAATGGCGAAGTGAATACATCAAGATATTAACAATAACGTAATTACGAATTATACATGGTGCTAACACACGAAGCTAATACAGTGGTGCTAAATAAGGACGCAAATTTACCTTGAATAAAAACGCCAATAATTATTTTCAATTACAAGATCTTATCACGATTAAACTTAGATACATTTTATCTGTGTTTGTCTGTCTGTTATAATCATGTTTGGCGCAGTATTGCGTAGAAGATAGGCGAGCAAAAATGATTAGCCATACTTTGGAAATTCGTGCGTCCCGAATGGAACTGGTAGCATTGCAAATAATGGCTGAATGCTAATGTGCAGGGAAGATTATATTATGATCGATTAAGCGTACATTAATTAAAAAGTATAAAGGAAATTCTATTGATATAAATAATGAATACACTAATAAGCCTAAAACGAAAAGTTGGTTTTCGCAAATCTGCGTAAAGCCACCACACATTAGCAAACATATAAAGAAACGAATTATATTTTACAAATTAAGGAATATATTTTGGAAAATTCTACACACCGCTATCTAAATATAAAATAAGCATAGCTTAACTAGCGTATAATATGGGTTCTAGATGCAGATAAACATACTTAGATGTCCTATAGATTTAGATCTGAAAAAAGAGAACATCTAGGACGGAACTTGAACCCGCGATTCGATCTCAATCTATAGGAAAAGTAAGCATACAAATTGCTTAAAAATTCAATTGAAATACTCAGATTTTATAGTTCTAAATACATACATATTATACATAATGTCCCCCATATCAATTATATATATATATTCATGCACACAAATATTAGCACTGAGCGGAAATCGTACCCGCGACCTCTGACTTAGCAGTCGAACGTAAAGAATAGAAGATTATCATCAGAATTATTATAATTTATATTTAAATAATTGCTGAAGACACAGCGTAAATGGGTAACATAAAGTGAAGAAGAAAAAGGGTGCCCGGCAACGGACACTTGGGGAGGACACCGTGCGGTTTTAGTCGATACACGACATAACCACGCCCGCTGGCCGGCGGGGGGGTATCCGAAGGGATTTCCACACGTAAAAAAAAAAAATAACTCCCCATTTCTTAACTTTCCCCATACTTAAAACTGAAACTCAAAAAAATTTTTTTCATCAATATCTATGGTATGCTAGGTCTTCAAAAATGATATTGAGAGTTAATGTCTTTTTTTTATAAACTGAATAGTTTGCGCGAGACACGCTTCCAAAGTGGTAAAATATGTGCCCCCCCCCCCTTGTAACTTCTTAAATGAGAATGATAAAACAAAAAAATATATGAAGTACATTACCATGTAAACTTCCATCGAAAATTAGGTTGAACGAGATCTTAGTAAGTAATTTTTTTTACGTCATAAAACGTAAACCGCAATTTACCTTTCATTTAATCAACTCAAATATAAAAATTAAAAAAAGCATTATTATGTTACTTGCTGCTACGGAACCCTTCATGAACGCGTCCGATTCGCACTTGGCCGGTTTTATTTGAGCAAGGTATGGTAATACGTAATATGGTAATAAGGTAATACTGTTCTGTACAATATACGTCGTGTTATAGATTTTCAGCTAAATCAAACTATACGAATTATATAACAGATGTAGGTACGGCATTATTTATCATTTTGGTAGTAGACATAAAAAGTATTCAGAACTGTTTCGAACTTACTATAAAACAGTGAGGCTATCCCCTAGGATGCAGTGTAGCGAGGCATGGTCACTGCACCATGGTTCCCGGATTTTTTTATAATTATTTCAAGGCTGGGCACACGCAACTTAGGCAGAACTACCGATTAACCTCCCGAAAAGTCGACAAAAATTATGCATTAGAATTTTTTAACCTTTTGTTAAAATTAGTCGAGTTCTAAAAACTTCCATTACCATTTCACTTAATGTTTTGAAAAGTCAAAAAAGGTGTACAAAATAGATTCAAATGTGATCAATTGATCATGAGTAGGGGAGAACTGTGATAAAGCGTTTAAATTACCGTTACTTTTAATTTTTCACTGAATCATCACTCGAAGGAATCTAAAGCGTCTAAACTTTTTGTGAGATTTTTAAGGAAGCGGCTAATTTCCAAGGTTTCGTCTCAAAGCGTACTTGTCGTGACAGTATTATTCACAGTCACGTAAGTTTCTGGAAGCGGCACGGGCGGTGGACGTGCCCGTGGCGAGATGTAGATCACTGACCATCGGGCACCCTCCTTTCAGTTCCTCACGTATTACCTGACTTACGGGTACCACATCATTATTTATAGATTGGAAGTGGAATTATTTTTATTTGAATTGCGCCCAATTAAGATTAAAAAAAATAAAAGTTCGTTTAAAAATCTTCCGCATCGCAACGCGGTAAGGATTACCGCGCTTTAGTTCCTATTCACGTTTCTAAAACGACTCCTGATGTTGTAATTGTCCTCGTTACAAAACAATTAAAAAAGCATTTGTTAAATGTTCCGAACGAGTGTACAAAGAACAGCCAGCTCACTGCAGGACGTCGACTAATGGTTGTGTCGGATCCTGACGTCACGTCACACGTCAGGGGGTCACTAAACTTACAGTTCTTACACGTGTTAGCGCAATGTTATCTTTAGATTGGAAGCTGCAGCACAGATTTCACTGGGAAAATTATTTTTATTCGAGTCCTTTTGGAACATTACGTACGTGACTATTTCATTCGGTGGTGACCATAATGATTGCCGAATCATGGACAACAACGACGAACACTTCCTGTACAAAATTGTTTCATAGAATTCGCATAGTGTTACTTCCTCACTGTTGTTAACATTTAGTGTCTGTGGTGGGAACTGGCAGAGATGTACAATGATGCGAGCCCTATTAACCACCGATCGGCGCGGGCACCAAGAAACAGTGTTCCGCGAACCCAGAACAATGGTGGGTAATTTTCTAATGTCTTCTTATTACCATGCATGATGCAACACACACTCTCGTCTGGTATACATATTCCTATGATTATTTAGTATTCATGACATGGAATCAGTTATTTAACATTTATTTTTTTCGATACCTCATTCTAAATACGCTTTTAGCTCATAATCCTTGAAGTATATACGGAAACTATATCAACATTGTCGGTAAAATTTCGTCCGTAAAATAAGGTGTTTTATTTATGTTGTAACAGATCTTATTGTAACTCATTCACAACACTCAATTCACGTAAGAAGGAAACTGTGTCACAATGGAACTGCATAAATAAAGTCGGCTAATGAACGTATGCATTTAGGTCTGTGGCAATACAAAGGATGTATAATTGCCCACTCCATAGCGGTATTTCTACTCGTACTAAATTTAACTTCGCCTTGCAGAACACTCGGCTCAAGACACATGTTGTATCAAATTAAATTAGTAATGCAGACCGTAAGTAGCACGTGAACTTGGCAAATGCGTTTTTGCCTCATCTGCTAATAACTGAAAGCCTATTTACTCGTCGTGGCTGCTTCACCATTTAAAAGAAACAATTAAACTAAATTTTAATTGGCTCTGCCATTATCTCTGTCAACTACAGGTTATTTTTATATTTGTTTTCGATCAGGTGCGGTGGTAATTGACAGGTGTACTAACTAGTTAGGTACTGTATTTATTAATATTTATAGACAACTATTAAAGACATTATAAAGAAGGCATTATGTTGCGAACATAAACTTGGCACATAAATGTTTGTTGAGGTATTTAGATCCCTTTTTTTTTTCGTGCGGAAATCCCTTCGGATACCCCCCCGCCGGCCAGCGGAGGCGGTTATGTCTAAAACCGCACGCCGTCTCGGGTCTTCAGACGCCGGGGTGTAAGGTTGCCCATAGAGCATATCCCTCGCACCCTGCACTCGGAGTGGGAGTCCTCTCGCTCGGCAGCATGACTGCGGCAATGGTGCGACGCGCGAGCACGTGGGCCGCCACCACCTCCTTCTGCGAGCATGTAATGCTCGCGAAGGAGATGGCGGAGCGCGCCCGGGAGAGGTTCAGAACTCTCCCGGCCCGCCGAGCCCGCAACATGCTCGCCGCTCAGGCGACTCAGGCGCCGGAGGTCGCTTAACGACCTCCGTCCTCCATGAGCGCAGGCTGGGGGTGGCAGGTGAAGCCGCCTGTCACCCCAGCAGAAGCAGGCCGGGACGGTGGGGCGACTAGCGCCCCTCCCCCAAACTGGGGCACGACGGGGACACCGTGGTTTCCAAACCCGAAGGGGCCATCTCGAAACCGGAGATGGCCCGAGGTCAGTCGAGGTGTTTAGGTCCCTATTTGATATTTATTGTTATGCTGAGAATAGATAGAATAATAAATGTCCTCATATATCTTCCGAATTACACATTTCACACAACACGAATCCGTATAAAAGACGATATAATCAGTAATTGCATTCACAGAGTCAATTATCAGTACCTATGTATAAAGTTCCTTGGGTTCATTCCTTAGTTGAATCAACGTCAAAAGTAATGTATGTCAATGATACTTGTATAGAAACTTTACTTATACATTAACTCTCGGTCTTAGTGAATATTAATCACAATAAAAAGTATGTTTTAAATATTCTTGTTCCATTACTAAAGAGTACCTACAATTAGATGCGCTTTCGAACTAAAATTATGAGCTGTATAATGTGATGCGCCTAAACAATGAATGACTCATGTCAATATTGTTTATTTTTAGTTAAACATGCCTGTCTAACATTGTCATAGAAGATCTTGCAATGCGTTTGATGCAGGTATTACTGATTGGTTAATCTAAACTAATACTAATTTATACTACACTAGCGACCCGCCCCGGCTTCACACGGGTGCAATGGATGTTATTATTTATATAAACTTTCCTCTTCAATCACTATCTATTAAAAAAAACCGCATCAAAATCCGTTGCGTAGTTTTAAAGATTTAAGCATACATAGGGATATTTATTTATTTATTTTATTACAACATGCAACTATCTTTACAGGTGACACCTAATACGATAGTGCAGTCACTCTAATAACACTTACATTGGGACTTATAGGGACATAGGGACAGAGAAAGTGACTTTGTTTTAAACTATGTAGTATTTAATATTATAAAGAGGTAAAGTTTGTGATGTTGTGAGTTTGTAGGGGGTAGCCTCTGGATCCACTGAGCCGATTTTGAAAAATCTTTTTACAAATAGAAATTTGTCATTGTTTGTCAGTCCCATAGGCTATATATCATCACGCTACTACCTAAGGAAGAAGAGCAGTAATCATACTCGTAAATGTCAATAAATCTGATAAATTCCGATAGATTATATGAAAACTAATAAAAGTAATAAATTACGGGCATAACATGTGACTACGGGTTAAAGGGGGTGTAACGTAGGTTCGTAATTCGCCACGGGCGAAGACGGGGAAGGCCAGCTACCAATTATAAAGCTGAAGAGTTTGTTTTTTTGGTTTGTTAGTTGAACGCGGTAATCTCAAGAACTACAGGTTCGGATTGAAACAAAATATCTTTGTGTTCGATAGCTCATTATTCAAGGAAGGTTTATAGGCTACATATCACCATCGAGGAAAGCAGAGGAGTAATCATAAATGTCAACAAATCTGGCAAATTTTCACACATTATTGTAAAACTAATAAATTACGGGCATGTATGGGATGAAGCGTCGGTAGCTTAGTGGTTAAGGAGTCAACCTTACGATCGAGAGGTCCCGGATTCGAGTCCGGGATATTAGTAATTTCGGTTACTAATATTCTTTTGGAAAAAAAAAATATATAAGGTCGCTTTTCAATGAATAAAACTAAACATAAACTGTTTAGTTTTAAAGTGGTTAAGTTTAGTGCAATTTATAAATAAAGGGTTGATCTAAATAGACACTAATAAAATTATATAAATAACCAAGAAACAATAGTACATTGTTACCCTTTTTTTTTTTTTTTTTTTTTTAATTTTTTTTTTATCGTGCGGAAATCCCTTCGGATATCCCCCCGCCGGCCAGCGGGGGCGGTTATGTCGGGCTTGCACCGACTAAAACCGCACGCCGTCTCGGGTCTTCAGACGCCGGGGTGTAAGGTTACCCATAGAGCATATCCCTCGCACCCCGGCTGACCCTGGGCCATCTCACCACTAACAGCATCGCTCATCCTGTCTCCTCTGAAAGCAGAGGAGTACGGAGAGCGATGTGTTCCCGCCACGTTGGGTATTGGCCGACGATCAATGTCAACCCTATGAAGGGGTGAAGGGGAAGCCATTGACCGCCGCCCAGGGTGTACCGGCCGCTCCGATTCCGTTCCCCCCGGACTGCAGCGGGATCGGAATCGGAGCGACACTCGAGGAGGTTACCCAACACACACCCCGTACATTGTTACCCTAGGGGTGAAAGTAACTTATTTAGTCCCGAGTTCATTCGGGCGCCAATAGTTCGAGGGACTAAATAAGTCTTTAACCCGAGGTAATCACTGTGCTTTTCATAACGAATACAAGGAAAGTAAAAATAAAAAACATGAATTAGCTCAAGAAGAAATGAGTAAAAATGAGTAAAACCTTCAAATCGAAAAACAAATGAAGATCGAATTGTCGCTTTTCCGCCTATTTTATTTGTTTTTCTTCTGTGGCCGGCCAGCTATTCAGCCATTATTTTTCATTTTCATCATTGAAAAAATGGTAAATATTGTGCCCAAATCTATGTTATTTTAAGAAAATTGTTGAAACTAAACTAAAGTAAAGTTATTTAAAAAATATATATTCTTTAATCAATACTTAACTTTATTTTATTTCAATTTTACATCGCGCTGTAATTGAGTGGCTGTATAGAAAGTTGGTACATGGATGGTGCATTAAAAATGTTTAAAAAAAAATAGAATTAGTTTTCTTTTTAATAATTTGACAGCTGTCAGTTGAAAGCGATTCTCCCTAGGGATGAAAAGTATTACTTTCATCCCGCTCCTCAGGCAACTTCAGACCTACTTTCAGAGTATAAGTAATGAAAAATATTTTTCTATCTTGTAGGTTTAGTTTTATATCTATTTATAATTAGTTGTAAATAATAATTTTAAGTTATTGTTGGAAATGTTTTGAACTATATAAATAGTCCATTGAAATGTTACATTTTTTAGGCCTTAACTTGCGTTTTTTAGAGGACGCAATTTTATTTTTTTGATGTGTAGGGGGGGTCAGTGTAAAGCTAAAACCAAGTTTGTGGGGTCGCCACCCTTGTCCCATGGCCGCCATCTTGAAAATAGGGGTTCAAATGGTTTTTACGATATATCTCTAAAACTATTTTTCTGTTAAAAAAAATTTGTTAACATTATTTGTTAGAAATTAAATTCTTTACAACTTTGGTCCAGTAACTTTTGTTTGTTTTTTTATTTTGTTATTATATTTTTTAATTATTAATTTTGCAATAGATATTTTTAATAATTAATTATTGACTCTTTTCCCCACCACCCACGAGGTAGAGTTTTTTTATGTGGTATCCTCAATAGGCATAATCCATTTTCTAAATTTGAACTACTCCGTCCTCAGTCTTTTCGATGGACCAGGCTGCGGCTCAGCATCTGATCGGCTTTCTGAATTAAATATCAGTGGGAGAACTGGAGAAGGAAGGGGTGTTAATGTCGGCGGTTCATCATCAAAGTCATTTTCATTTATTAGTTCTGAGAGCCCCATTACGTTGCTGCAAGTCTCTCCAGAACAATGGAATCACACTACAGAACATTTCAGCCCTGCTTTTCGACATCCACACATCGCTCCACAGTTTCCTTTGCACATTTTTTTCCAGCCCCAGTCTTCAGGATCATTATTATTACCAAGCCACGACTGGACCTGATGGTAGACTCGGAAAGTATGAAAGCGAGCTGTGTCTTGTGTTGGAGGAAGTGAAGATAAGTTAAATGTACTTTATCTACACTCAAATCGAAAAATTCGAATTACGAATTCAAAGACGATTCTATACATACACACTTTATAAACGCATATACATAAAATTAAAAATTAAACTTATTATAGTAACGCCAACTGTATCATAAAACTCATTATAGTACCGCTATCTTTTTTATTCATTAAACTAGTCTAAGGTTTTAGGCTGAATATGAAAAAAAAGGTGCACGCATGCGCAATACGAACTGTGAAAAAAATGGCGCCCTTGTAACCTACCTACTTTGTTTAATTTCAATTTTTCCTATGAGTGAAGATAAAGTAGTGTATGAAACTGCATATAACTTAGGTATTAAAACACTCCAATCAACCTATTATTCGTAATATTCTCGTGTTTTAGTACCCCATCTTATATGACAGTTGCATAAACTACTATTTTGTCACTGCCTTGGCGTATTGTTTGTATTTTAGGCTGTCAAGAGAATTATCATCTTTATTACCACCGTATAAAGAGATAAAAAAACGGTTCTGAACATTTTCGCTTATAACTCTTTTATTTACGACAAAAAGTTACTGGACCAAAGTTGTAGAGAATTTAATTTGCAACAAAAAATATTACCAAATTTTTTTCATCAGATAAATAGTTTAAGAGATTTATATATATATAAACCATTTCACCTCCTATTTTCAAGATGGCGACCGTGGGACAAGGCGGGCGACCCCACAAACTTGGTTTTAGCTTTACACTGACCTCTGCGTCCTCTAAAAAACGCAACCCCAATGTAACTTTTCAATGGACTAAAATAACTAGCCAGAAATCAAATAAAAATTTCCTCGTTTCGAATTTAGAATGACGTTGAAAATGTTATTTGCTGAAAGAAATTTCAGTGCCATAAAAGTATGTAAATAGTCGATGATCAAACACACAAAAATAGAAGAACTGTCTCAATCAATCAAATGTTACGTAGTATTGTATATTAAATGGACTTTAGGTTACCCATAACTCTGATTGGAACTGGATGATTACGGAATAATTATGAAATACGTTTCGATCTATCGTATCTTTGATGGTACGTACGCACCTTTCCAATTATATTATGTAAGATGAGGTCCAACTAATTATGGTGTAAGCCTAGGTTGGCAACGTGTTTTATTTTAAATACATATTAAATAAAATTTATAAAGTGAAATTATGCGCTTCTACTCAATTTATTTGTTTTCTTATTCTTCTGTCTTTTATTTATAATAATTTCGGTTTTTCATTTGTGACTAATTTTTTCATTATAATCCTGGCGCAATGTCGCGGTTGCATCCGACCCTTCCATCACAAGTTACCTAATAGTTGGTACTTCCACCTCGACCTTTAGCATCCCCAACACGTCATCCTAATATTGTTATAAACTTTCTCTCTATCCCTAAACTGTTTTCGAAACTTTTCGCTGAGTTTGTAGTTTAATTAATTTTGTTTTAATGAAATATATTAAAACAAAATTAATTAAACTACAAACTCAGCGAAAAGTTTCGAAAACAGTTTAGGGATAGAGAGAAAGTTTGAGAAATATGCAAATTAGGTCAAGTATTTAACTGAGGTCTATGATGAAAAACAAATATTTTGTATGCATGTTTCTGTGGAAAGTTTCGAAACGTTGGCGTAGACTCATGTTGGCTCTATTCATAAATAATTACAAGCTTGGCTCAGGTAAAAAATGGCTGGTTACTTTGAATGGGTGTTCTGTTTATTAGTGGTACACTAAACAAGGAAGACATCAATCGCTTTTGTTAGCTCCCAGACGTTTGTATACCGTTCGAGACGTTGTTTTACGAAAAGGAGACTTATTGTGCTAACCACTTATACTACAGATGGTCCAGATAACGTTAAACAATTTGTTAATGATACAAATATTCTACAGGTTTAGATGGGTTGTTTTAGTGTGAAGCAATGTGATGGCTGCAGAAGTTATAATACTGTCCCGATACGATGAATTACAGTTGTCGACTTGGGCGCATAAAGATAAATATCTGGGTGACCGTGGTTATTTTTCGATGTTTCTAAAAAGCTAGATCGATTTATAGCCCCTGAAACCATAATAATTAATATTAAATTTCGTGAAAATTATTGGAGCCGTTTCCGACATTCAGAGATTATAGATTATATGTATATATTTACATATACAAGAATTGGTTGTTTGAAGATATTAGATAACATGCAAAGAAAATTATGTGTCTGGGCAGACATTTTAGCATGTTCAGCCAAACTAAAAATTACTTTGTTAGAATGTGAATTAATGTGTTAGAACTGTTCACAAGCGGGTCGAACCCTTGATCTCTTAATTAGAAGTCCAATACATTAACCATTACAAAACCAATCTGTATAGTCACAGAAAATATAAGTATTAGGGTAGTATTGCTGTCAGCTGGGGTGCGAGGGAAATGCCTTATGGGTCCCCAACACCCTGGCGTCTGAAGACCCGAGACGGCGTATTTATTTTTAATAAATTACATATATTCTCGGAACTACTGGGAAATCATGTATGGAAAACTTATTTTTGGATAACAATAGATTTGACGCGAATAAAAATAAGCCAGCCGTAGGACGCAGGTTCTCAATTTGAAATGATCGGAGGCACTAACAAAACTAATACGAACTATTAGGTACATACAAAGGCCAACACAACAAGGTCTTCTATTCACCTTAAATATAAAGGCTAGTGGCGTTAATATTATTTTAAAGTTATTTATTATTGTAAATATTTTAAAAAGTACTGTATAATGGGAGATTACTAATTATGATTAGTTATTTTTCTCTTCCTAGAGACGTTCCACGGGACAAGCCATGCGTCGTAACATGAATTGTTACAAGTCACTGACAATAGCAGTGACAATATTGGGCTAGATAAGTTTGCAGATAATGTTCAACAACCATATTCAACATTCTACAAAAGTAATCAAAATAACTGTTCGAGAGTGACTCATTTTTTTAACTATACTGAAATAACTGAAATAATAAATGCACTTATAGCTGAGATAACACAGCGACATATCGGTCACCTCATCATTTAGGTGTGGTTTGATCGGATCATCAGGTCTGATAGAAGTATTTTAAATAATACTTTTGCATTTGATAGCCCAGTTCTTGAGAAAGATCATAGTCAATTTAACATCACGCTACAACCTTTAGGAGCTGTGCAATAATAAAAAAAACAACAGAATGATACAGGGAGGTGCCGTCTAAATCGAATCGAATACGATGGATAAAATCGTAGGGCACATTTCATTACTTGTGTTTTTGGGTCTGTGCCACTAGTCCCATTAACCAAGTCTCATGATGAGGCAGGTGGGTTACTAGTCCCATGGGACTCTCCAACTTTTAAAGAGAAAATTATCTGTTAAACCTTGGATTATTTTATGATTTATAACACATCTATAACTGTGTATAGTTTCTCAGTAAAGTGTACCACAAAAATGCATAGATTGTGAAATAGTGATTGCCGTCTGTAATACCCTGTGTAGGTTTCGAACCCACAACCTCTCGATTACTAGTCCGATACCTATGCCATAACCGGTTATATACACTTGTGAAGTAAAACATAAAGACGTCAGATAAATACAATATAAATGCTCAAATCAGCTTATACCCATTATTTTATATGAATTACTCTTGAACTGCCAGAGGCATTGTATAGCGTGATACTGATCGCATGGCTCATAACACAATACGTATGTACGTACAATGAATATAATATATAATTGTACAGCACCGAGCTCGGGTTCGTCAATTGACTTGACAATACATGCGCCTGCGCAGATCGTCATACCAAGAATACATAAACAATCTGTATTTACAAATTTAATATCAACTTTGTGTTAGAAGTCATCTTAATGTTGATTTAAAGATATGTAATATTTAGAAGGTTATCAAGACAAGGCTTGTGAAAGCTTGTGAAGTGATAAACTGTCCAAAATATTAATTTAATTTAATTCTTTATTGTACGCTCACAGTAAACAATTTACAAACATTACAGATAAAATACGTGTACAAAGGCGAGCTTAACTCAGTACTGAGTTTTCCTCCAGCAAAACCTTTGGGGGAACGTGGAGAAGGACACCAAATGGGCAAACATGGGTGTACAAACAGAAGAATATACATACATCCATAAGATACAAACTATAAACTTACATAGACAATACATACTAATAATACATTCTAAATACATAAATACAAAATACATAAATACTTTTACAATAAGTAGAAGCTGCTATAACAAATCCATATTGTACTGGTGTTTGTTTGTTTTATGATTATTTTGTGGAATTGGTTATGTGGACTTGAACCGACGCCGTCTAGGGTATTCAAAGGCCAGGGTGTAAGGTGCCCATATGGCATTTCCCTCGCACCCCGGTTGACCCAGGGCCCTCTCCGGTTTCAAGATGGCCCCCTTGAGTTTGGGAACTACGGTGTCCCCGTCTCTCCCAGACTCGCTTCGACGCCTCCTTCTCGAGCATTACTTGCTCGCAGAAGTAGGCAGCGGCAGCCCAAGCACTCACACTCCGCACCATCACTGTGAGCAAGATACCTTATCAAGATGTCTTAGCGCCGCTACCACGGCGTGCCCTGCCTTCGGTTGCCCAAGTCGTTCCTTCCACTCCACCACGATGGCTTGTCGGAGCTGGGACTACACGGCCTCGATTTATCGAGGCTCAAGGTCCTGTCCTTGCTCCCGCGCCTCCTTTCGCTACTGGTATAGTTGCGAAAGCGCTCTCGCCTCCCGTTCCACGGTGGACCCTAACCTAGTTCAGGTGGATTCTGTATACACCCCTGATCATGGGGGTGCGACCCGGGCTCCCTCTCACAATACCAAATATTATATTTTTCACCTAAATAATGAGGTCATTTCATATACATTTTTTTGAGTTTTGTTTTCTCAACCCCCTTAAACTAAAATCTGACTACGCTCGTGCTTCTGATGACCTTTTAAAAGTCTCTCTTGTTGTGCAGGTTGTCTCTATCAATATTTTACAAAAGTGTTTGCTCTTCATAAAATTTATAATTGATATGATAAGCCACATAGATATCTATTCATCGAAATATGAGTACTATAATCGTCGTAAGTCGTTTATACCCCTTAGCCTTTCAAACCGTCGATATAACTCAAGGAGTTAATCACGAGAGGATAATAATAACACATACTGTCGATTAACGTTAAGGAAAATACCGCGGCAGGTGGCTTAATTGCTAACATTACCCTGGACCAATTATGGCCGTGGGTTCATAACAAAAACAGGATGCTTCAAACCTGGCAATTGTGGACACTTTTGAATCACACTGTAAAAGAAATTGATTATAACCGGCCTTGTGAGTAATAGATTTTCAATTCAATTCACTATTGTTTCCCTTACAATAGTACTTACAAGTAGGTTTGTAAGTAATAGTATGAGGCAGTAGGAGTACTGCCTCATACTATTACTTACAAACCTACTTTCCTAAGAAATCTAATATAAGTTTCTATAATAAAAGACTGCTATCATTATCATTCTAGAAACCAATTTTCACTTTTTTATTGGCAAAAGGAAAATTTAACGAGATAGCACGCGTGAATTCCAACTGCCAATTGACCATAACACACATCACGCCAACGTGACAGTAATAACAAGACCTGACGTAATATAGGCACTTATTGGCAGTAATTGATGATGATAACAAACGTAGGTTCCTTTGACACATAATTCACAATAAA
Organism: Cybosia mesomella; assembly: GCA_946251805.1. Taxonomy (NCBI): domain Eukaryota; kingdom Metazoa; phylum Arthropoda; class Insecta; order Lepidoptera; family Erebidae; genus Cybosia; species Cybosia mesomella. The sequence goes on from OX276406.1 coordinate 13,573,847, forward strand.
CTTTAGCTAACAGTGGCACTCACATGCATCATGTGTTCTAAGAGTACGCAGTAGCCGTCTTCATTAACTCGTCACTGACACAGGAACATCACTGTACAGCGGGTCACGTCCGACCCTTGTTTATGTTTATGGTTCTACTATGCAACGGTTGAAAGCGATTGATAATGACGTGCGTCCAGTATCGCGGCGCGACGAGGACTGTGAGCGCGACCGTGACGGCACGGCGGCGTCCGCGCCGCGCGCCGCTCTCGCTACGCGTACGGAGACCGCCCAACAAGCTACGTGTTGACGCGTTGCGTATGCGCCACATGCAACTCCGACCATCAGCCGCCCATCCGATGCATTAGTTTTTTACATGCAACTACTATTGCAGTGAATAATGACTGTGTTACTTATTTATGTGCTTGGTTTGTTTTTGAAACTGCTACTACCTTGTGCTGGCAGCTGCTAATTCAATAAATAGGTCGGTCTGTATATCAAAAAGGGATTACTGGTTCGACCCACAGAGTACACAAATCACGGGGAAGGAATATGTCAACAACCATTTCGCCAACTAAGTTTTTGGTACCACGTACGCAGTTAGCCTTTTGCCGTCAACCGGGCATTTTGTCATGCGTTATATGCTTACTGCGGAATCCCTTAATCGCCTTTTACGACCAAGGGTCCACGGACCTTTTTGTATATACATAGGTGTAAATTACACTAGACCGAAGATAATCATCAATTCGTGATTAGTTCACGACTAGTTACGAAAGTTGAGTACAGCTTACAATTTTAGGATCTTTGATATTTTTTGTATCATTTGTTATCATTTTGTATCATTTGTTTGTATACCTGTTTATAAAACGTGTGAGCTAGAGGCATACATTGATGAATATACATAAATATTATTTATTGTGCACTAAAACAAAAAGGATATGTATATTATATACATACATTGATAATATACGTATCTACATAAATATATAAATGTTTTTATAAGTCTATAATAATATAATGAAATATTTTACAAGAGTGTACTATTTATTGTTTTATTTCTTTCTTTACCTTCACCTGCATTAAATAGCGCGAGAACTTCATTATAAATGCTATCATACAAATAACATTCAGACTCGAACAATATCTTTAAATCATACTAAAATATTTCAACACTAGCTATTCGTACGTGGCGTCAGCCGGTACTCGACATTTCTCGTGCCTTTTTTCAATTTTTTTTTTCTATATTAAACCTTGTCCTAACAATTACAAACACAATAAAAAATGTAGCATTCAAATCGATACGTTCTCAAGTTTTGCGCTAAGCAACAAAATAGCGATTCATTCTTATGTAAATACGCCATCCCTACACACAACTAATCATCATTGAGATGATACTTCCGAAAAGTATCCTGGTAAACCAGCCGGGGTGGGAGGGAAATCCCTAATGGGGCCACCTTCTCTGGCATCTGAGGACCCGAGAGGGCGTGCGGTTGTAGTCGGTACGAGTTCGATATAACCACACACGCTGGCCAGCGAGGGGGTATGGAGGACATTCATGGGGATTTCCGCACGAAATAAACAGGGTCTGCTTCCTGCTTTTTCTTCTCTAATTCACAAGTTCTTCAGCATCCCCAACAGCGAACCATCCCATCACAACACACAATTATTCGTTATGAATTTTTAATGGCAAGAACACAAGCTCGAGTTACGGACTGAATTTAGACAGTACAATATTTCGACATGTAGCGAACTTCGAAAACACATATATCGACAAATCATTGCTTCGACAGACAACTATTAGATTAGACAATACACACCTTCGAATTACCACTACTTCGACACACGATTATCCGACAGACAATACTTAGACAAGACACATCTTCGAATGACTACTAGTTTGACAGATTTTTTTAACATTCTCCCAACATAATAATGCTGGCAGAGGTGTATTACACACCCACGATTCACCAGTTATGTTTAGGTCCCAATGTAATAGGGGGCGAGCCTATTGCCATCTACCGGGCACATTACTAAGCGAGCGATAATCAACATTTTTAATACACACATAACTACGAAAAGTCAGAGGTGTGTGCCCGGGGCGACTGGGGATCGAACTCGAGACCTCGTTTCGGCAGTCCGTTACGTACACCACTAGGCTATCGCCGCTTTTTCGTGGGTGTGTAATACACCTCTGCCTACCCCTTCGGGGATACAGGTGTGAAGTTATGTTATGTTATGTTTAATAATGCTCTGAAATGTATAAAAAAATGTGGCCTACCTAATTAAATATGTACCTACCCAATCAATTGAAACATCAATTCCGGCGCTTCGCCGGCCGCTGCCGCGGCACGCTCGCGCGGCTCGCGCTCTGTTGGGGTCACAGTTCTAACCTAACCTAACCCACTTTACTTATCTTTGGAATATAATTTTAAAAATCTGTCGAAGTAGTGGTCATTCGAAGATGTATCTTGTCTAAGTATTGTCTGTCGAATAATCGTCTGTCGAAGTAGTGGTAATTCGAAGGTGTGTGTTGTCTAATAATTGTCTGTCGAAGCAATGACTTATCGATCTATGTGTTTTCGAAGTTCGCTACATGTTGAAGTATTGTACTGTCTAAATTCAGTCCGTAAATGCACAAGCTCACTTATTATGAAACGTGGACTCAAAATTTAGTGTAGCTATAACCCGAAAACAATGAAAAATGATGGTTTAAACGCAGTTTCTTTGTTAAGTCCACCAACAATAAATAAAATAATTCTAAACGGCATTTTCAACTTGTGATGGGTACTATTATTATTATAACAATCACCTCTGAGACGACACAGAAATACGATAGAAGCATTCAAATAACTATTCATATTTTTATTAGGAATTAAATTCCAATAACATTTATTAGGGTACGATGACATTATCATTCTATGAACCGTTTACGACCAAAAATTTATATTTTATCATCGAAGCATCGAAAACGATTGTATAATAGTTATTTATGCAACTGTGGTATAATGAGGGGTATTAAAACATGAATGTGGGTTTATCACACGAAGCGAAGCTGAGTGTGATAATAGTATCACATGAGTGTTTTAATACCTAATTATACAGTTGCATACAAGACTTTATCTACACCCATGATGTGTATTTTCGTAAGTAAACAAAACAATTTGCAAAAATAATAGCGGAGAAAAATAGCGGGAATTCGAATTCGAACGAATAAGCTTTAATTTTTTTTTACGGCGCGCGCCGCCGCTGTGGTAGTGCAATGCAACGCCAGTGAATGACAGTTCTTTTTTTGAAGCTCATACAGATTCCACGCATCGAGCGGTAAGAATTTGGCTGTCTGATGAGTAACCCTTTGCGCGGAAGAGATTGAAAAAGCGAAAGGAGTGTTATTAAGAAATTTCATACAACATTATAACACCCGTTCGGATGATATTATGCTTATTAGGACATTGGATGTATTAATGTTGGCAATAAGCTAACTGTTTCAGAATCTTTTATAGAGGATTTAAAGCATGGGTGTAGATAAAAAAGTAAAAGTAACTCAAGATTTTTTATAACGATGCTGTAATTTATAATAAGGATTTAAAATGTCACAGCTATAACAAAATGATAGCAGTACAATAAATTATCCTAATGTTAGGCATTATTAGGGCCTCGTGTTAGCATGAGAGGGATTAGGCAGTCGAATACTGACCTAGTGCAATTTGGCAGGCTTCCTAACCGTTTGAGAACACTATGGAACACTCTCAGGTATGCATGGTTCCTCAAGACGCTTCTCTCCGCGTTACAAGAAATAAAAAATCGATTTCGAATAAGGAATCTCGCAAGAAGAAGAAGATTAAGAAGTGTATTGCGTTTCATGAAAGAACTTCTTAGAAGAAGGGCCTGTTCTTGAAGCATGTTGTTAGCTCCATTAGCACGTTATTGCCCAAGCCCGAACGGCCGGTGGAAGCCAATGCCTTACGTGATTCGGCAATAGCAACCTGGTAATTTCTTCATTATGACCTTTAGCTTTTCACTAAGATCGACCCAACGCTGTCATTATCCTATAAACCACTCGCTGCACAATTGAAAAACTGACATACAGTTAGTTAAACATATACACGACGACGCACGGTATCTACGTGCGTAGGTCAGAATTATTTACAAGTATCTTAGAGTACATAAATCATTAGTGTAACATAACAATGAAATAATAAATGTAAGAAATCTAAAAGAGATTCGTGATAATAGTGAGCCGGGCGGCACGCGCGCGTGCAATCACCGATATGCCGGGCCCGCGGCTATGGGAAGTGGAGTGTGTCACACGATTTATCAATCATAACCACATGTGCTCACTTACATTATACATGATATCATGAACCACATCTGAGTTTAACGGCAAAGATGGCGCAATGGTTAAAGTCGTGGCCATTGCGAATTGCCCGAGTGCTATCGTATTTGATTTCTATCTGGAATAACTATTTGATCACACACATAAGAAAATAACCTTTATCCTTTAGTTTTCCATAAAATCTATATATATAAAAGGAAGCCGTGTTAGTGACGACCGGGATATGCTCAAAAAGGTATCTCAAAATTGAACTTCACGTATGGATCACCTAAAAGTAGTCGTGGCCAACATTTACATGCAATAATCTCTAAAACATAAATGGCAAGAATTGATTTTGAAACCCCAATATATTTTTTTTTTATTATTAAATACCAAACGCTTAAAAATCACCCGTTTTTTAATTGAATTAAAATTGCCTGATCAATTTTCTCGTTTACTAACATCTTTAAGTAGCAAAATGCAGCGATTTTGTCTATTTATGCTCTCACGAGGCAGGAAAGTAAGAAATAAGTTTTCTCTTTTACTTTTCATTTTCCCTCTGCCTAGTGTTTATTTGCTACTTCAGTAGTATAATACTTAGATAATATGAAAGAATTAGTATTGCTTAAATTTAGCGTGGAATTTTTAATCCGTGAACGATGCCGTCGTAGATCATTCTCGCATTAGAGTGGATGATGTATCCTTCTTTCACCAATCAGTCACTGTTTTGCGTGAAATCAAATATTTATCTATCAACCTCTCACTATTGCTCTCTTAAGTAAATGTGATGATACAATGATGGTCGTACGTAATCCCGTTAAAAATTAAAGTAACAAAATCGTAGGATATTCTATTTATATCTGCGTATATATTTTCAATTCATTGTCTTCGATTAAATTAAAAGTCATAGTTATCTCCAGTAAAAGTATCTTTTTTTTTCGTGCGGAAATCCCCTCGTATATCCCCCCGCCGCCCAGTGGGGGCGGTTATGTCGGGCTTGGACCGACTAAAACCGCACGCCGTCTCGGATCTTCAGACGCCGGGGTGTATGGTTGTCCATAAAGCATATCCCGACTGACCCTGGGGCATCTCCGGTTTCGAGATGGCCCCCTCGGGTTTGGGAGCCACGGTGTTCCCGTCTTGCCCCGGTTTGGGAGAGGGGCGCTAGTCGCCCCGCCGTCCCGGCCTGCTTCTGCTGGGGTGACAAGCGGCCTCACCTGCCAACCCCAGGCCTGCGCTCATACGACCGATGTTAAGCGACCTCCCGTCCCTGAGACTCCTGCGATGCGCGGCGAGCATGGTGCGGGCTCGGCGGGCCAGGAGAGTTCTAAATCTCTCCCGGGCGCGTTCCGCCATCTTCTTCTCGAGCATTACATGCTCGCAAAAGGAGGTGGCGGCGGCCCACGCACGCGCGTTCCGCACCATATCCACAACCATGCTGTCGAGCTAGAGGACTCCCACCCCGATGGCTGCCACGAAGTCACCTTGGCACCTCCCACGCCGGACAGTCCGCCAGCATGTCGCAGTGATGGCACTCAGGCGTTGGTTCCTTCCTGATCTGATGCAGTTGGTCCCCGAAGCTCCGCTTACCGGAGATCACCTGCGTCAGTCGGTACGAGAGGCTTCCGTGTCGCCTCTCCAGCCAATCCTCCATGATGGGCCTTACCGCCGCTACTGCGGCGTGCCCGGGGCTTGGTCGCCCAAGTCGTTCCTTCCACTCCACCACGATGGCCTGGCGGAGCTGGGACTGCACGGCCTCGATTCTCAAAGCTCGGGGTTCCATCCCTGCTCCCGCGCCTCCTTTCGCCACTGGTACAGTTGGGCTCTAGGTCCAATGGCGGAGTTCCGGCAAGGAGACTCGCCGCCTCGAAGAGATCGTGCGGTACCCGCGGATGACCCTGTTGGCCATCACCCGCTGCGGAGCGCGCAGCATCCGCACACTTCTGGCCTTCTTTCTGGCTATGGGCATGTTGAGCAGCAGCCGCGCCAGAGCGAGAGCTCTCCGAAGTCCCATCGGCCGTCGAGCACGAGCCCCAAATATTTCATATGGGGCTTGATGCCGATGCGATTGCCTCCCACGATGAGGCTGGATCCCTCAGGTGGCTTGCTCCGAGGCCCATGAAAGCCTGTTCTTTCAGCCTCAGTTTTATCCAGAGCTACCTCGAGACCCAGCCGCCCCAGTAAAAGTACCTAATATAGTTCTAGTTAGTACTAGTAGTCTAGTTGAAAAAGCTGTTTGGAATGTGAATGGCCTTCCATAAATAGTATGTGGATACTCGCAAAACCGAAGTTATAAATCTTATTTTTTGAACATTTACAACTAGAGTTGAACGATGTCACAAAAAAAAAACGAACAATGATGTGTTGTTGCTCAAACAGTAACCGTTGCCGGCATCGATCATTGCAGAAACAATGCGAATATTGCGAATAAGATACTATGAGATATTGTTCAGCCCCCGGCATACGTAACGGTTTCGGTTACCGTATCGTTTTTCATGTTATGGAACAGTTCATGACATCCATTTTTTTATCTTTCAATGTGACCCATATTTTTTTTCCAAAACATATATGACTTTTTTCAATTAGTCTGTACCTTGCCTCTCTCATAATAACCTAGTATTCAGGTATAAGTATTAAAATATGCTAAGTAGTTCAGCCCTAAATAAGTTTGAAACACGGGAAATAAGCTTTCAACAAACCAATTAGACTAATCGTTAGCGTGGTCCAGATGGATTGGCATAATGCCGATGTTTATCATAATTCAACGACTAATAATCGCAATGTCGCAACTTCCGTCGTGGTGTTGCAAGGCTTGTAGGTATCGATTGCTATTCAGTTGTCACATTAACTAGTTGAATAACGTGTATTGAGTAATCGTTTTTATTCAGTTTTAAATTATGAATAGTGACATGCGTGAGATGATAGCTGCAATCATCAGTACATGTGGAGATAACAGAATTCGTAATACGATATTAATTGATAACAACTATTTAAAATAGTTTACGTCACAAATATTCGAACTAAACTTAGAATATTGAAGAGCGTTAAAATAATGGTACCTACCTACTTGGTCTGGATATACTAAGTCCTTTAATGATTATACGCTTGTGGATTTCCCGTGATACAGGAACTTGTAAAGGAAATTTATCTGGCCATCATATTGTACAGTTTTGTACATTGAAATTGGTTCAAGAAGAAACAAACCAACTTAAATACGCAAAACTAATTCGAACGCGCTTGATCAAACACATTTCATAAGGTTGAAAATACCAATGCAAGACAGCGACGATAGGCTCGATGATGTAAGAGTATACCTGTTTATTCGTTCTTGACCACATTCAAAACGTAGTTATCAGGAAACATAGTCCAAATTACATGGACAAACTAATAAAAGTAATGCAATAGGTAGATAAAGGATGACACTAGCTTGCTTATTTATACTGTAAGGGTAAAAACAAAAGATTGTAGTAAAAACAGAAGATGTAGATTATTACGGAATAAGGAACAAGGCTCTCGACCTTTTGACTTCTTATTTAAACAATAGAATTCAGAGGGTCGATGTGAACGGTACACGTTCGGTGGGATCTTTGGTTTCAATGGGCGTTCCACAGGGTTCGATACTTGGACCATTTTTATTTTTAATTTATATAAATGACCTCCCTTACTACGTAAGGGATAAAAATAGTATTGTTTTGTTTGCTGATGATACTTCCTTAATATTTAAAATTAAAAGACAATTAGATAATTATGACGAAGTGAACAACGCAATCTCACGAGTGGTTCATTGGTTTAATATAAATAATCTTTGCCTTAATGAAAAAAAAACCAAATGTATTAAATTCACCTTACCTAATGTTACACAGGTGGAAACCAATGTACAACTTAATGGACAGTTGTTGAGCCTTGTGGAATCAACCGTGTTCTTAGGTTTAAGTATCGATGCTAAATTACAGTGGGGATCACATATTGAAAAATAGCTAGTAGGTTAAGTTCTGCTTCCTACGCTGTGAAAAACAGACATAGATACTGCTAGAATAGTTTATTTCAGTTATTTCCATAGTATTATGAGCTACGGAATCCTCCTTTGGGGTAATGCCGCAGATTTAAATACAATCTTTGTACTGCAAAAACGGGCGGTGCGGGCAATTTATAAGTTGGGCCCAAGAGAAAAGTTCAAAGTAATAAACATTCTAACTGTAGTTTCCCAATATATATTTGCAAATCTTTTGTATGTTAGAAGAAACATTTTCAATTTTTTAAGGCTTTGTGATATACATAACGTAAATACTAGACATAAAAACAATCTTGTGGTTTGCAAAAATAATTTATACATTATAAAATTAATTGTATTACAGTGAAATGTCAAATATAAAATGTCAAGGAATTATAATTAAATTAAATTAAAGTAATTGTCAAATCAATGATGTCAAATGGATTACATACTTAGATTACAATATTTTTTGGGAAATTCAAATTTTGGGGAAAAAAGTTGAAGCTGGTATACTCTTTTTTAAAAGTACCCACACATAAAATATAGTAGTTTTTTAGTTTAAAACATTGTAGACCTTTGATAATGCCGTAAGGTGAAACCGGTAAGGTTCAAATAAATAAATAATTGTGGAAAAGTACAAGTGATTTATTCAATATGTGTAGCAAGTTCCACCAAGTGCCATCAATCTCCAGTATAAACACGTTTTATGGAAGTTTATATGTATCTTTCCAATTATTGTTTTTTAACTTTTTATCGTTAAGAATATATCGAAGATTACCACGGGACCATATCGACGGTTAAAAGGCGAATTGATTCAAGCGCCACTTTGGGCGATATTGAGTTATATACATCATTGGAATCGTGGAATTTTTCCGCGTCGTTTGAGCCGGGTTTGAGGTTAATCTGAGCACTTTTTTGGCGCTTGGCTCCATTACGAATTTGGGTATCTTTTCTATTTACGAGGTATCAAGTGTAGCAATTTTGGTTGTTTTTTTCGAAGCATGTATATAGACCCATAAAAAAAAACGTTTTTTCTTACTATCTGTAGTTTAAACCAATAATCCCTGGATGAAATAAAATTGTTTTGACATTTGAATTGTTTTTACTTGATCATAAATAATTTAACATGGATGTTAATTCATTTCGCTTCAACCAGATTTATTAATGTATGCACCTTAAATCATTTTGCCTTGAACATTTGAACATTATCTCTGTCGCTTGAATCAATCTTACCTGAATAAGTATAATGGAAGTATATGACTTGTGCTAATTATCCTTGACCAGTTTTTAGTGTTTATGCCATTTAGAACAATTTTCTCTATGCATAAAATAAATATCTGCACGTTTGATTCCTTTATATTAATTTAATAATTAAACTTATGTCATACTTAAATCAGTTTACTTCTTTCACCACGCATTAAAAATGGCATTTATATCTCAAGCAACAGAACACAAACCATCGCGGGTAGGTACTTAGATCCACAACACGCGTGTCGCGCGTGGATTCGAGGTCGGTTCAGTCTGCTGCGCGATGCCAGATAAGTCGGATGTGTACATAATTATTAAACGCGCGAAGATCGTTAGTAACAAAAATCCATTAATTTAGTTATTCTTAATTATAACGTTGTGTTTGAGTAGTAAAACAATCCCTATTATAATTATAAAGAGTTTTTAATTACGAGAAATAATGGAGAGAAAAAGACAAAAGTATTTTAGAGAGGTGATAAGTAAAAGCTCCGAAATTGAATGAAGACTGATTAAAAGTGATTATAAATGTTACCTATGTTTAGAGATTATAAGTAAATTAATAATTACAACCAAAGTAGAAAATTACAATAAGTTAAAATTTGAAGATGTTGAAAATTACTAATATTTGGAGACTGATTATTAGTGATTATAAATGTTACCTACGTTTACAGATACCTACTTAATTTTACGTAAATGAATAAATAAAACAAAAATTGATTCATAAAGCGTTGTTTTATTTTGTTTCGTTTTACAAAATCGATTTTAAAGTCTCATGTTCTTAAAAGTATGCCAATTTTATCTATTTATGTTACTTTTCTTAAAATTGATGTGTCATTTCATTCGCTTTCCCTACATCGTGAAATTTATTTTATTACCTTTGAGCTATTTTCCTCAATTCAGATTCAAATAAATCTTGCGATTAAAACAATTTGCTATAAATAGTTATTATAACACTGTGTAATTTGAGTCATTCCTCCTTGAACAGTTACAACTAGGTGAGCGGTTTAACTCATTTATCCATGAACAGTTACAACTAGGTGAGCGGTATAACTCATTTATCCATGAACAGTTACAACTAGGTGAGCGGTTTAACTCATTTATCCATGAACAGTTACAACTAGGTGAGCGGTTTAACTCATTTATCCATGAACAGTTGACAAATGGGTAAGTGATTTAAATCATTTATCCTTGATCTGTTCAAGAAGCAAGGAACACATAAACTATTTTGCTTTGAATACATAAATCGTTATCGTGTACATGGACCTTTCTGCCCTGATCAAAGAATTGTGCAAAATGGCTCAAGTTACATCTAACTTGCTTTAAAAACACCTTTTATTTGTTATAATATAATCATAAATTAGCATAAAATATACCGCTTTTTATTTGGGGAGATTTGTACATTTTTATTGTATACTTTAGGAACAGTGATTTTTTTTCTTAAAAAAAAAACTTTAAAATGCTCTCCTGTAAAGTTCTCAAAATGGCGCTTGAATCAAGTCGCCTTTTAACCGTCGATATTACACTTATGTGAAAGGACAATTAAGGAGATCTTATATCCTGAATATATTTATAACTGTTGCTAAGCCACCACTACACCAGAGTTAGTATAGTGGAATTCAATATTAATGACAAACCACATTTCTTCGCATCGCTGTATTAAAATTCTAATTGCGTGCATACTCACTTACAAACATGTACTTAAACATATGTCATATCCATACCCAGTCAGGTGATGTGCCTGCTCGTGTATTGAACGCGCTGAATTGACAATTGCCCATTAATGTAAATTCGCGTCGTTTGCATCTTGTCACCACCACTTTTTCTATACTTTGAATAACGAATTATACATAGCTAGCTAACAAAATGCTTACTATGCTTCTAGTAGATATTTTGCTATTGTTTTTAGGTCACAATAGCGAAATATATTCAGCACGTGTAGGCTCAATATATAGCGCAGTTATAACTTATGAATAAAATTTACTCTTATCTGTAATATCTTGCTGTATCACGGAGACCAAAAATTATTTCTCAAAAATTGTACTAAAATATATACAATAAAAAAATACGACAGCCCTGCCAAAAAACGATGCCACATAGATACATTAAAATCTGTTCAGGCATTTAAAAGTTATGGTAGATTAAAAAAACTAGCATACATACCTATATGAACCCTGATAACCCCTCCTTTTTGAGCAGTGGTGTAAAAACTACTACCACAATTGTGTTAAATCGGTTGATTGATTAAATTTGTTACACTCTTTTTTATGCTCTGCTATAAAATTACATCGTTAGAATAACGTGTATTACATATTGAATAGCAAAAATCTAATGGAATAACGTTTAGCCAAAATAGAATTTGGTAATGACAACCTCCAAAAAATGTATTTTAATATGTTTATCCGCAGTCTAGAACCCATAACAAAAGCTAGTTAAACTATGCTTACTTTAGGTCCAGATTTAGGTCTAGGCGTTCACTGCCGACTGGACAATGTGCTGGTTTTTTAAAGGTATTAGTAACCGAAATTACTAATATTCCCTCTAAGCCCTTCAGCTAAGCTAAATTGCTTGTGTTAGGAGTGGGTTCACGTCGGTAGTATAATGGCCAGGATTCGAATCCGTGACCTCTCGATCACAAGGCTGACTCCTTTACTACTAAGCTTTCAACTTATTAGAAAAAAAAACAATAAGATGATAGTTTATGAGTATGTAAAAATTATATAATTATTGGCTACTTATGCGCGAGACAACAGGCTAGTTACAACCACATTTTCCAATTTAACGTTGGACTCACTATCTAGACTAACGAAATATCTCCAACAATGCACTTACGTAGATATGTTATTTTGCTTAAACACTGTCACTCAAAACTAGGGTAATGCGCCTAATTAAACGTACTGAAGTACGAGCGAAACAGGACATGCACTACTTAGTGAGTGTCATATGACTTCTGTCATACAACGCGGCACACATTTGATAGCGATAGTATTTAAATGACATTTTATCTACCTTTTTTTTTGCGGAAATCCCCTCGGATACCCCCCCGCCGGCCAGCGGGGGCGGTTATGTCGGGCTTGAACCGACTAAAACCGCACGCCGTCTCGGGTCTGCAGACGCCGGGGTGTAAGGTTGCCCTTAGAGCATATCCCTCGCACCCCGACTGACCCTGGGCCATCTCCGGTTTCGAGATGGCCCCCTCGGGTTTGGGAACCACGGTGTCCCCGTCTTGCCCCGGTTTGGGGGAGGGGCGCTAGTCGCCCCACCGTCCCGGCCTGCTTCTGCTGGGGTGACAGGCGGCCTCACCTGCCACCCCCAGGCCTGCGCTCATGGAGGACGGAGGTCGTTAAGCGACCTCCGGCGCCTGAGTCGCCTGCGACGCGAGGCGAGCGTGTTGCGGGCTCGGCGGGCCGGGAGGGTTCTAAACCTCTCCCGAGCGCGCTCCGCCATCTCCTTCGCGAGCATCACATGCTCGCAGAAGGAGGTGGCGGCAGCCCACGCGCTCGCGCTCCGCACCATTGCCGCAATCATGCTGCCGAGCGAGAGGACTCACACCCCGATGGCTGCCACGAGGTCACGCCTCGGCACCTCCCACGCCGGGCAGTCCGCCAGCGTGTGCAGCCCTGAGTCCTCGCTCGCGTCACAGTGATGACACTCAGGCGTTGGCTCCTTCCTGATCCGATGCAGGTGGTCCCCGAAGCACCCCTTCCCGGAGATCACCTGCGTCAGTCGGTACGAGAGGCTTCCGTGTCGCCTCTCTAGCCAATCCTCCATGATGGGCCTTACCGACATTTTATCTACCTTATATGAATATAGGATCGTTAATCTCAACTATCCATAAAAAGGAAGACGTTGATCTCCAGTTTTATAATTTAAATTGTCTTTAAAATGTACATTACAATGTGTACAAAACGGTTAAAGTAAAATTATAAAACATTTCGTGATTAAAAAAAGCTTTAGGTTTTTTTAACTTCGTTACTCTGCAGGAATAACGTATTTCCCCAGTTGAAAAGATTGATTGATTGACTGACTTTAAACCCTTTTTTATACTGCTTAATATTATAGTACCTACTTGTGCCTACTATATAAAAACTTTGAGCTGTGACCCGGGCTTAATATTTATTTTAAAACATCTTCTGTAAACTAATTAATTCACTTCTTGTTACACTGATTAAAATACGAGGTTACATAACCTACTTCAAAGCCTACTTCCTAATAATTATAAACGCGAAAGTTTGCAGACATTGTATGCATGTAAACTTGTCTGTTACTCTTTAACGCAAAAACAGCTGAACGGATCTGGCTGAAATTTAGTACAGTGATAACTCATAATCTGGAATAACACATAGTGTACTTTTATCCCTGGAATAGGTTTCCATGGGAACGGGAACAGAAATCCACGCGGGCGAAGCTGCGGGCAATAGCTAGTAATATTATATTTAGTATTGTGATGATCACCAAAGTGAAGTAATAATTTTATGAGTATGACGACTTTCTGATGTACATTTCTATGTTAAAACACTATGTAAAAGACAAGAAAATTGATGATGTTTTGCGACGCAATCTTTCAACACCACAGATAATTGTGCATCACAATTTATATTGCAACCAACCTACGAAATCTTGCGGGCATCACGATATTTTAAGCAATATCATTATTATCACGAAAATTGTCGCGTTAGTCAACTTTAACCACTTTTAGCCAACATTTGCGTTTTACAGGTTAACACTATGAAGCATGATATAGTAAAGTTTATGCCCGGCAATGGACACTTGGGGAGGACACCGTGTAGTTTTAGTCGGTCCGATTCCGACACGCCCACCCCATCGTCGGCACCGATGGGGTGAAGCCCGTGGGGGTTTCCACACTATAAAAAAAAGGCACCCATTAAAGAAACCATTGAAAAAAAAAAGTTACACCATGTAGGTCAAATTTGGTCCTGAAGAAGAAAAATTACACAGTAATCCTAGGGACAAGATGAAAATGAATGATGTATCCATCATAGCGTTTATAATTTTAAAACAAAATCAAAATAAAGTTAAAACAAAAATATACGACGTCACGACCTCAAATCCAATGTCAACAAATTGGACGTAAGACGAAAGTAGACAAAGAGGCGTGCCCTCTACTTTCGTCTTAGTAATTGCGAATCTCATCAAAGGCGGTATCATGAGTATTATTACTTATTAAACGTCGCTGACATTGCTCTTTGTTCACCACAAAAGGACTATCACAAATATTCTTGAGGTTACTGGAACAAGTACTTAAATTGTTTGATTACAATGATTAGAATAAAAGATAGTGACTCATCACTTATTTTTTGGGATGTAAGCCGAAGAGTACTAGATTTTAACCGACTTTTAAACAATGGGAACGTGGTTGGGTAATAATGATTCATAGTATAGGTATAGCATGTGTTTGCGGCTACACAGTAATAACAGTGTTCTCAAAGGTTCTATGGAAAATTAGACAGTACTTGAAATATTTATGTAGGTAGGTACACTGAACTCGGTCTAAATGGGCGATTAGACTAAAGAGTCAGTGTTGATATTTCCACGAACTATTAATACAGCGCTAGCTAGCTAGACCCTAAATAAGCATACAAATATTTGCACTGAACAGAAATCAAATCCACGAATATTTAGCAATCGAACGCTCTACTGCTACGGCAGATACACACATAAAAGTATTTTAGTGTATAATTAGAAGGAGCACGAAATGAGATTTTTTATCAGTATTTCAGTTGGACAGAGGTTAATAAGCATACTCGTATATTATACTTACGCATCTAATGTCTGAACCATGTTACCTTAAAAAGTTAATAAAGAAAATATAAGATTGTAAATAGCCTATGATGTAGCGATATAACACATACCAAGTGCTAGAATAAATATCTATATTGGGATTTTAGTATCATGTTTATTTAATTCTCACGTTAAATTCTCTGATTTACTCACCGTACAAACATTACTTTCTCCTATAAAAACGAATTATTCTGCACTAATTTACGACCATATATGATTTATTGTCTAAGAATGATATATAATTATTATCAACTACGCTTAGAGCTTTATCCTCGCAAGTACATACAAACGTTCGTTTTAAAAGACTTGGTATTTTAATAAAGGATGTATTGAATACAAATGAGGCAATAAAATACTAAAGCAAATAAAATTTGATAGTCGAAGAGCTTAGTCGGTATCGGCTCACCCTCATCGCTATGCGGCGTGGTTGCGCGCACGCATTACATATGCGCGATGGGTTGGTTGCGTCGTCCATGCCGCGGAACCTACAATCGATTGTTTACACATACACGTACATAGCGGCTTGTCAAGGTCAGTTGTCATCCGACATTAGGCTCTACTACTATCGTGATAGAGAAATAGTGTGTCTGCGTCTGAAGCAGTAGAGTAACGAGGTACCACCAGGGGCCACACGAACCGGCACAGATATGACCATTTCAGGAGTTTGGTCACGATCGTACGCACTGTAGCACGACACTTTAGAAGGGGATATCGACGTTGACCGATGCTTATGACGTTGGAATTACTTTCAATAGAGTAATTACCTCATGAATACACAAAGCTTATAAGAGTCCGCTGAAGAAATTATTAATAGTTAATTCTATAGCTTACTCGAAGAATGTGGTCGCTTACTGTTTATTGTATTGTAATGAATATGAACAAAAATTTTTAATTGAGTTTTAGTTAGTTATTGCATCACTACTTATGAGACGAAAGATTTTTTCGGTATCCTTTTTGCCGGTCTGTCAGTTTCATTGTTCGGAAACGTTTAGAAATAAACTTGAATGAATAAGTGACAATTTATGTAATGACACTACGCAAGCGTGCCAGCCTACTACAATTTATATAAATGGTTCTAAAATATCAGATAACAACAGCCTTGATATTGATCTGTATTGTTTGCTGACGTTAATCGTTAAACCAAATTTTATCAGATTGATTGGGTCTGTTTTATCACTGTTTATATTTTAAAAAAGAGGGTGTATGTACACAAAGCTGTTCGGAACCCAAGCCAACCTCACCTGAAAGCTGGTCATCGTCATCATAGCGTTGTTCCCGTTTTCATTTGAGATTTCACCGTTCCTTAGTGAGCCAAATTCCCATGCTTTAAAAAGTTTGTGAGTTCAGTAGATACGTTTTCTGAGTTGGGATCACGTTCGTTTTATCGTTGTTCGTTTAAGACGATGTTAAAGTGAGCTCGACTAATAACTAGTTGGACGGAGCAGTTGGTCCAACTGCTCCGTCCAACGGGCCGTCCCCGGACCCATATTTTTGTTACCTATTTCTACTTTTGACACATGTCAAATAAGATAGCAGAGGATTAAACATAGTATCTTAACCATTCTTGGTGCCATTGATTTAAATTTGGCCCGGTTTACAAAGTTCAAAATTAGCATACTGCTGAAACTTAGGGTATGACGTCGTTATCAAAATATACAGTCATGTACTTACTTCTAAAGAAAAAAGGTAATTCACGCTGTACCACATAGTATTCCTTACATTAAAAGTACGTGCATTCTTTGTTCGTCATTATATAAAATATCGTGTGTTTATTTGATACGCTTTCACACCTCAACTGCTCAGCCGATCTCCATAAAATGCTACACACACGATGTATACCTAGCAGTCGTCACTGTGGATTTTAAACTTCATGAGCTAATCAAAATGTGTTATTTCACTTCACGTGTTAAATCACGGTCTTTGTACATTAGTTAATTTGTAGATCACAACCAAATCACAACGAATAATATTTGCTTTCAAAGATTGGGCAAAGCACAGCAAAAGCAAGTTCTGGTATTGTACTGAACCAGTGTACATTGTTATCATTCAATAGCCTCTATATTAATATACTACGAGAATTTTATTTAGTCTGTTCAATAGAGTAACATGAAATATCAACATTATGAAACCTTCGAATATTTCTATGTAAAGTAGGTAGTAAGACAGCCCAGT
The DNA here is from genome assembly GCA_946251805.1 of Cybosia mesomella. NCBI lineage: Eukaryota > Metazoa > Arthropoda > Insecta > Lepidoptera > Erebidae > Cybosia > Cybosia mesomella. The sequence continues at coordinate 13,591,348 of OX276406.1, forward strand.
TATCGTCAAGAATGAGGAAAGAAAGTAAAACCTTAAAAGGAGAAAACACTCGTCTTAGTATCAAATATTTTATCCGAAGGACATAACTCTCGTACCATAAAAATTATCTTGGAGAAACTTTCTACTAACCAGTTGTTTTCTAGGACATAAAAACTTATCAATTTAACTATTATATGAATTTCCTTTTTGGTAGGTTGTTGAGGACTGTGGTACCTTTTTTTTTCGTGCGGAAATCCCTTCGGATACCCCCCCGCCGCCGGCCAGTGGGGGCGGTTAGATAACTGTTTTTCTTAAACCTCTTTCTGAAGCCGATGATGTAGACTGATGTATCATGGTAGCCGTTAGAGGGCATTAGACGATGACTTTTTAGATATGGCTGTTATCACATTGATCTGAAAGCTTAATTAGCAAATGTTCTAGCTAATGTGCCACTCTGACAGTTATAATGATGAACAAGCGCGTTGTTATATTTGTCGTAGATAGCTACCTACTATATTTTTCTCTGCTTAACTGAAAGGTTTATAATTTAATTTGAAACAGTCTGAGTCATTTCATTATCATGGTGTTTTTTATTATAATTAATGTATGTTTCGGTGATAAAATAAATACTTTAAAGTTCTCTTTGACTTTCACACGGTGCGGCACCGCACCGCACCGCATTACTCTGCACCGCACTGGCGGCCACACGAGCAGCGCGGCGTCGCAATGTTCTTACGGCGCCGCTGCGGCATATAGAATCAACGAGCGTGCACTCTTCCCTATGCCGTACAAACAACGGAGCGGTGCTGCTGCGGCACCGTACTGCTTGCACCCCTCCCCGCCTCGTTCCCAAGTCCGGTGCGCCTGCGGTGCGGCGCCGGAGCGGAGCCGGGCGCGCCGTGTGGCATACCATACATTTTTAAATGTAGAAAACCGTTGCGGCACTGCACAGGCGCCGCGCCGGCCCGCACCGCACCGTGTTGCCTTTTTTTTTTTCGTGCGGAAATCCCTTTGGATACCCCCCCGTCGGCCAGCGGGGGCGGTTATGTCGGGCTTGAACCGACTAAAACCGCACGCCGTCTCGGATCTTAAGACGATACTCATAGAGCATATCCCTCGCACCCCGACTGACCCCGGGCCATCTCCGGTTTTGAGATGGCCCCCTTACATGCTCTCCACTGTGCCATCTGCTAATCAGAGGGACACGTGGAAAGCTTCCGAACTGCCCTCAACAGGGCCGTCCTCGCCTCGGTCGGAGTTGGCCGTAGGCGGCAGCGTCTCTCCCGCCCTAGGAGAGAGGCGCTGCTGTCTCCGTTGCCCAGGGTGCACCGCGTGGAGGTCCCCAACCAAGCACCCCCGCACCGTGTGGCCTAGCCGTAAGGAGGTGTAGCAGAGCGAAACCCGGGCAGTACTGCAAGCTTTATATGCAACCAGGATTGGAGCTTGAATGAAAAAGATGACATATGATAACCTTTGATAATTTTTAATAATAATAATAATAATAATAAATTGTTTTTATTCAAGTGACCATTGACTCAAAATGTTAGTAAGACTTAAAAACTATGTTAGTACACTACATTATAATTTTTGAATCACCGGCGGTGCATCCCATGGGAGATAGCACCGCAGTGACTCATATATGTGCAATCTAGCCTACTTGCTATCATTCTTAGGATGCTGTTAGTGCTGGCCCGCACCCGCTGCACCAGGGATGCGCACCTCTTTCTCATTGTGGCATAGAAACAATCCACACGAGCATCGGCGAACATCCCCGAAGCACTACAGAAGCGGGGCAGCCCTATCAGCATCCTAAACGCATTATTGTATTGAACTCTAAGGGCGTTGTACGAGCTTTTTACTTCAAAATTCACTTATCGATATCTAACCAATAACTATGCTTACAACGATATGTTTATTATACAAGTAATATTATACAGAATCTAATAGTATCCATTAGATTTAACAGGATTTCGTATTATTTACTTTCTCCTAAATATTTGAAATTTCAAATATTTTGCAATAACATAAAACAAAACCAGTTAAATTTCAATTAACTATTCAATTATCAAGAAATCTATTTGCACACTGCGTTTTACCTACATATAAATATTTTAGTTTTATGTACAGGAAAATCATCGTTGACAAAAAACAGAGTGAGTAGTAACAACGTAGTCATTAAATATTTCTTCACAATGTAGTAAGTACACCGTACGCCAGTCGACAACGAGACAAGAGGCATCATCCGTTACATCATTACGATCTTACGATCTCGCTGATAAAGGTATATAGTTGAATAATTTCCGCCTTGTCATTCATTAAAGATTCCGTGAATTTGATCATTTCAGCGGATACGTCACTACTTGTTAAATATAACAGTTAATTTATTGTAATAAAGTATCTTCTGAAATTTCAATAACATTATCGAAACAGGTCGGCTCAGTTCCAGATGTAACTGATGAAGGTATAGAGTATTCTGTTTTTAGTATTTTTATAGTTTCTTATTTTCACACCTAATTGAAAAACAAAACCCTTTCAAAATCACTTTACCGTCTGCCTGTGTGAAAGAGAAGAAGTTTAGGGTTCCGTACCTCAAAAGGTAAAAAAGGAAACCTTACAAGAACACTATCTTGTCCGTCTATCTGTCTGTCAGTCTGTCCGTCTGTCACCACCGATTTTCTCAGGAACGGGTGGACCTAGCAAGTTGAAATTTATACCAGATACCAACATGATAAAAAAAATATAAGCATATTTCGATTTTCGGTAAAACTTACCATTCATCGCGAATAAACAGACAAAAGACAAGAATTCCAAAAATCATTTTTTCGATTGAGAATCGGTCATTTAATCATACGACATAACTAATTAACAATTTTATAATAGTATAGATAGAAATTCGTCATAAAAGCATAAGGCCTTACTTAGAATTTTTCACTTATATGATGGTTAATGTTCTCGATGTTCGATGAACAGGACTATTATATGACAATATATAATTAAGACTTCGTGAAGAGCTGGTGATATCATTTTATGGTAATATCTTGAATAAAAAAATGACATAAAGCTGTAACATGTGAATCCGATACGTTTACTGGCCAAAACAACGTTTCACTTAATTAAAAAGTTGTTGAACTTTTGTTTCATACATTGAGTACGGAGTGAAAGTGATTCCCTTTGACTGGACCAAGATTAATGTAGCTCGTTACTCTGCGTGGAGGTATCGTTGACCAGAGAGATGGGTCATCGCCAACGTCACAGGCCTACAGAAATTATTTACTGGAGATTATTCCGTGACGCAAGTCTTGCATTAGAATGTTTAGATTATAAATTATGCTATACTTTTCGGAATCTCACTGATATGAAAGAATTATTGTGGTTTTTAATCTAATGTACGAGTAAATTACTTCTTCTGTAATGCTTCCAAATGCTCTCTTAATTCTTATTTATAAGTCACCTAATAATTTAGTAACAATAAATCAAATTAAAAACATTAGCCGTATTATAATTTCTGATTTAGTAATAGGCGTTAACTATATTATTTTAAATATATTCTAAATTGTGAATACGTAATGCAAATTTATCGGTAAGATGCTGTAATGATAATTTATTGCTTTTGATGATACTGAGAAATCAGGAAATGATTGCAGCATTTAGCTCTAGGGGTTTTCCTTATTCCATAGTTGCATATAACTATGCATATAAGAGTACCCGCAACTGGGTAGCATGTATGAAAACAATTTTGAAAGTAGTAGAAGCAAAAGAAGTTTGCCATAATCGTTGCAGGTGGAAAGATGTTGTCTCTGCCTATCGCAATGGGAAAATATTTCTACTAAATAAACGAATTAATCTCTTTATGATACAAACCTCAATCTAAACGCATTCAAAGAATTGAGAAGATTGCGCAAGTAATTTCTCTGTTCAAGATCTGTCAAGCTTGTGGCGCAATTTTTTTTTTTTATATTTAGTACACGTCAATTTGACTTCACCTCGCCTGATGGTAAGCTGAAGGATTGTCGTCGCAGCACCGTGTGACACCCACCGGTCCCACTAGTGCTGCGACCACAATCCCCCTGCCCGGCTATGCACTTGCTGACCCCTGAACGCAATCAAACCGAAATCGGATTACTATGGAGGATTTTTCGCAATCGTGCACGCCCGCACCCACCCGGCCGAATTTTGTGACAAATTTGTGTCATCAAATTTCTACCACCAGTAAAAATTATATTTATATTTTTCAGTGCTGAAAAAAATGATACCCAAAGAGATACCGATACGCTACTTCTAGAAATGGTGAGGGCAAGCAGTCTTGAAATCGAAGAAGCTCAAGACCCACCGGCCGAATTTTGTGACAAATTTGTGTCATCAAATTTCTACCACCAGTAAAAATAGGCATATTTGCGCCTCAAGCTTTTGAAATCAGCATAAAAGTATTATTTTCGTTTTAGTGCATTTACGTTTTTGAATAAAGTTTTTTTATTAGTGATTTTATTTACAACTTTTTAGTTTTAGTAATATCATGAAGCACCAGTGTGGCTCTGAATACCATGTAACAACAAAGAGTTCGCCAAGACAAAACAAATGTGCCCAAACTTTATAAGTTTATCTTGTTTAGTTTAGAAGTTCCTATGGCCGCTTTCCTACTGCATGATCTGTCCCTGACTACCATATGACACCAAATTTTTCGTTGTTTTGTTAAGACAAAAAAAATTATTTTAATTTAGATGTTCCTATGGCTACCTCCCTACTCCATCATCAGACCAGCTCTATGGTACCATATTAATGCATTGTTATCCAAACTAAACGTGTATGCAAAATTTCAGCTCAATCAGATGCCAACAAATGGTCGAAAAATGGTTTGCTAATTTCAACGGACAACATATTTACTTACAAAAAAAGAATGTCTACAAAAGAATAATTCTCTTTCAGCGGTCCTCATTATTTTTCATTTAAAATTACCCCTAATCATTCGAAGGATCATTAACTAAATCGTGTAGCAGCAAATTAGGTAGCAGTTATTTCATTCCCAAAGTAATTTACTAAAACTGAAAATAATGCTATTATATAATTACATGACACTTCTTTACAGTAAAATTACTAGTCGCATGGTAGTTAGTACCTATGTTAGAGTACCAGGACTGTAACAGTATGAGGGCATTGTATAGAAAATCCATACACGGCGATTCAATCCGTATTCTGATGATAAAGAGTAAAATAGTTTGCATGTTATAATTATTAGAAATAATAATGTTGAAATCTGTATACTGAAGTATAAGTGAGTGCCACAGGTAGGGTGACCAGATCTGATTTCTGGTTTTACGGGATAACTGCATTGAAAATACGGCATCGAATCCAGTATTTTTAAGGTTAAAGTTTTAAATTCCTTATTGAAAGACTATTTAAAAACACAATAATGTTTATATTATCTGCAAAGGAAAATGTGAAGTAATCAATCACTAACCTAAACATACAAACTTTGATTTTCTTTACGAATTACCCTTAAAACAGCCATAAATCAACTATATGTTAATTATTTGGATACACTTTTAACATACTTGATAATTATTTACGTACTACTAACATATACAAACAAATATACTTAAAAAACTCGTACGAAGTGTTGCAAAGGACTCGACTCTTTGAGTCGTATATAAACGAACCCGGTTGATGAATTATAAGACTCGACTCATTAGAAAAGGACTACAAGACTAGAGGACTAAATTCTCTACGACTGCTCTCGAGCGCATGATTGAGTCGAGTCTTTGAAATAACGACTTATGGACTCGAATCTTTATTGATCCACAATCTGTCACTCTCCCCACCCCCCTCCTCTCTTCGCTTATAACACGCGAGTTTTAGGGGTGATATACCGATATCTCACCACTTCTTTCGATCGAATATGCATTTGCGCGGGGTGTATATGTATTTGCGCTGTGTGCGAAAGATTAAATATTGTTCGAATACGTACTTTAATCATGAAATGCCATTGTTTCACAAAATAACGGACCAATGCGAAATTCGTGCTGAAATACGGGACAACCCGCATAATACGGGATATCTGGTCACCCTATTCACGGGCATAATGAGCCTCACGATTGTTACATAATGTCGGTAATAGATAATATAATACATATAATGCATAATACTAATGACAGGTGATATTTAAAATATATTAGTATCTCGCTTCGTTTTGTCTCGAGTGCTTTGTGATTGAGTGGGGCGAATTAGATAAGAATTTTAGTGATCGTAACTCATAGCTTTCACTTTTTGGGCCCTATTATTAATATTTTTAATACTATACACCTTTCGTTATGGGATGAGCTGAGTTTCAAGTTCATTCACGCAGAATACCATTGTTCAAAGATGTGATCTGCGTAATATTCTACGACCGCAATCGCAATTAAATGTTAGTGAGCTTTAACAGAATAGATGTAATCGTTTTTATGCTACTAAATTGGCGAATAGGTGATGAAAGATATTCAATCTTTAAAAACGAATAAAAAAAGACTTATTCATTTATAATGGTTCACGACTAAATTTGGTCCTTTAACTTTTGAATCATGTAGAATAACTGAAGTTTAATTTAACTTAATAAGTCTTTTAACCTTTGGCCGCATTTTTAATTATTATAGGACTGAAAAAACTGGCGCCTACAAGCATATTATGCATATTACCGAAACGATACTGTGACAAACGTTGTCTAATAAGACATTTATGTAAAGACCCGAAACAAATAATCGAAAGAAAGTCAATTACTTCGGGCCACCAACCAGGTGGACACCGGTCTTAAAATCACGCAAAAAAAAAAACAAAATCTTACACCCACTTTTTATCACTTTTCTCGACGTTTCGAACATGATTCTAAGTCTAATTAAGAAAAAAAAAATTTGTGTCGGTCTGTCTGTTGGTCTGGATGTCTGGATGTCTGTTTACGCAATAACTCAAGAACCACTTATCCGATTTAAAATTTCTTTCGCCAATCATCTTGTTTGGTTAATGGGAAGAACTGATTAGATTTTGGGGTTTGTACGTTCAAGGTACCTACCATACAAATTGTCCCTAAAAAAACATTTTTTTGTGTTTTTGACGTCGAAGACGTTTGATTTGATTTCATTTTCTTCATATTTATTGCTCAATATATAAAGACGCGTCGAATAATATGCATAAAGCCTAAGGTCTGTAATTTTGAATAAAAATACTGCAACAAAAATATCTAAGTTTGGCCCGAAGTTTGACAATCACTGTGTGATTTCCGCCCCACTAGATTTAAAGGATAAAAGGATACGTACAAGATCTACTTTTTTGAAGTTTTTTAAACCTAACTAACAACTATCTCATTAAGAAAAACTTGCAGTAAAAGGTTCGCTTTGCTAGCCTCCCATCAATAAACAAGAAAGCCCCCGAGGACAGTAAACACTTTCCAAAAAAATCTGCACTGTTTCAAGGTTATTTGGCTAGAATTCAGACAGAAGAGGAAATACTTCCGCAGTTATTCCAGGTCTTCCAAAACCTTTATTTGTGGGGAAGTGTTTAAGCATCATTACTACATCTCCATGATAGCCTCACACGTTATACCTACGTGTAAATTTATAATACCTCCCTATTTTAGTGGTAGTACACTAAGAATATCAACGATACCACAGAGCTAGCAACTAACAGGTAAATTACACAAGTGTGTAATTAAATTAAAACTGAAAACAAATCAAGAAAAACACAGATCGTAAAGAAGTTTAAAATGGCACGTTACGCAATGTATTTTTTCTACACATTTCATCACAGAAGGAGATAGTTGGTTGATAATTCACGTAATTAACAGCATGTTTGTGTTACTAAACCTCTACGGCCACGCATGCCCGCCGACATGTTTGTCGCAGTTACCGCCATACGCTAAGCTTATTCGTTGTAGCGCAAAAACTACGCACACATTTCCAGTAATTTCATAACGTGTACGTAATTACTACATTTTTTTTTTAAATTGCTATTCTAAATGCTCTCGTTCTACTTAAACGCATCTTTATCTTATTAAATAAGTAGTATAATAAAAGTACCTACCTTAAACTATCATGAACTTATTGGTACTAAGCAAACTATTGAGCGAGTTATGCTAGAAAGATCCTTGAAGGATAATATTCGTAACCAGTCACATTAGCCGGAGGACTTACGGCCGTAGGCGCACACGATTTCGGGAGTGAAAACTGTGAATCCATAAAATTTTAAGTAGCAGTAGGATCGTACAATGTTAGATGATTTGGATCAGGATGTTGGAGAATCAGGTGCGGTGCCGCATACGCATATTAGGACAGGTAAAGAGGTCCTTGTACAGTAGATAATTGCAGTTGAAGCTTACAGATTGGTTAAAAAAACTTATACCATGTGTGAAATATTTTTAGTCACTGGTATCACCAATTCGAAACTATTTGAAATGCCCTATGATCTGACTGAAAAGATCATAAACAGGTTTTAAAGCAAAAAGTCACCGTGACTTTTTGACCGTTGACCATTTATGCATGTTCTATCCGCACAAGTAGAAACGCAAATACAACATGCGCAACTGTTTTTTTTTCTATTGTAGGTACTAGTTAGTGTATTCTGTGCTTGGTAGGTTGCTGTGAGTCCCCCGACGTCAAACTTTTTTGTTTATCGTGGCTCATTGCAGTCTACGTTTCCCACATCAAATGAATAAATAAACACATAGATAACTTCAACTCTAAAAGGCGCTTATCGTACATTCCTTTAAGAGAACTTTCTCTGATATAATGTATTGGAAGCTGAGTGGAAAATTACTATTATATCTTTTAAAGTGAAGGCTCGTCGCATTTATATCAAAATAATAACCTCTCTCCATATTAATTACGTCCTAGACTTTCTACTGTTAGGATAAATAGTGGCATGGTGTGATAGGGTCGCTAATGTGAGTGATACGAGCTTTCAGATGGATGAGTGCAGTTACCCGTCCGTCGTTACCAGCTACGATTAGACGACACGTGGCTAATACACTAATCAACTTTTCTACGTATATTGATGAATATAGCTTAACGCAGATAGCGGTGATGACGGTTGCATATATCACAATCTTCATCGACTTTTCTTGTCAAGTATTATGTAATTAATAGTGTTATAATGAGGTTTATGTTTTATGGTGAAGATCTATTTTTACTTTCAATAATGTAGAAGTTACACAATTTATGTGTTCTTAGCGATAAATGATGTAAATGAAACATAATTTACATTGTTTATCGATTCCTTTATTCAAAATTTTGCAATCGTTAAACTCTCTAGTCACTAGTCCTTCACTAGCTCTTCTCAACACGATGAAGTTGTGACGAAGGGCCACAACAGGGAAGAAGTTTAAAAAATTCAGTTTTTCATCGCGTGACTATGTAGCGTAGTTGATTCAAAACTAAATCAATCAATACTCCAAAGTACATTGGATTCAATTTCAACGTAAGTAGTTTATGTACCGCGTATGCCACTTTAAATGAAAAGAACCAGATGCTCATATTACCCAGTGAAGTTTGAAATATTACTGCCTACGTTATTGTTGTATCATATTTTAATAAACGTGTTAATACCATCAATCAATAATGCCATTGTAGTCCACCGCTCGACATTAGGATTTTTTATTATTACCCTTGGTTCAACTGCAATGTTCAACTAATTGTACAATAGGAATTTTCCCCGTGAATCAACGAATATTTAAAATATACTAATTGTGTAACACAATCAGTATAATTTCTGCGAAACTTAAGTACTTACAACGTACAAATACAATCTAAATCTTACCACAAATTACATCGCAATCGGAGTCATCGAACATTAGATGCTTACCTAAAAAGACAGAAAAACGATATTAGCCATCATAATTAATGTTTAAAATAACCAATAGAATATTAATTTAAAAATATTATGTATCTCCACACGTGTTTCAAGTTAATTATTACATCTAGAGCTATCAAAGGTGTGCAATCTAATCGTCGATCAGTTTCGCAAATGAAGGCTGTGGCGACATTGTACAACATCCTGTGTAGCCGCGTGACATACACTCACCCAATGTGCGTATGCGCAATGTAGCCGCGTGACATACACAACTTGATGTGTGTATGTGCAATGAAATCAATATTATATAAATATTGTAGTAAACGAGAACAAGTATTATAATGTTATGGCGTGTGAAGTAGATTGTGTTAATCAGTTTAGAAATATGTGCATTAATTAAAAGAACACCGTAAATTCGTCATGGAAATAATTAATTATAAATACTTATAATTAGTAACAAACCCATAAGTCAAATTTCAACATTATAATCGGTTCCATATTTCTCAAACATTTATACTTCAACTAAATCGTTAGAAATTTATACAATTTTTGTGTTTGTTAAATTCTAACATAATGACGACTTGATATCTTTAATATACATTTTAAAGTAAAAATAAAGATCTTGAATATTATATTTCATCAATTTCTGCAATACAAATATTAACAAGTAGAGACGTTCAAGATATATCCTTACTAATAACAAAATAATTTTTGAAATCGGTTCGTTACATTCAAGCACAGAATTTATTTTCAAGCAAAAGACATACTTGTCTAAATATTTTAATTAAGTTTTATTCTCTTCCAGTCATTGTATTCTTTGATCGTTATTACTAGATTATGATATTTGTGTTTATTATTTGCAATATAATCAACGCAAACTATTAAACTCAGGAAAATAAACTCTTCTTACTAGTACAGCAACCAAGATTTATGACTACATTGCGAAACAATAACGTATAAAATGATATAACTCTTACAAATACTTCAGAACCTGATAACCATGTTTTCCGTAATTTCTAAAACACAGGAGTACATGCGAAACTGGATAAGAGGTTGCGTAAATAAAATTAGAGAGAGCACAAACATTAATGTCATGCAATATTTTTTATAAGGTTTCTACTTAAGTCACCTCAGTCACCTTGCCGTGAAAACCGCCTCTTATTTATAAGGAAATTATGGGCTTAAAGTTTCACTATCAATAAATTTTCTAGAAATTGCACGGAAACAATAATATTTACTACTTATAAAACAAGATTTTATCTAAATCATAAAGTGCATAAGAGCTTAATGGAAATTTATACTAAATAATAAATAATAAACGTGTTCCAATTAGTCCTACTAACTACAGTTCAATAATGTCACTGTTAGGAACGAAATATATGCATTAGTCTATATGGATACACATTTTATTTCTTCGTATATCTTAATAATATCATAAGGAGAAACTAAAAAAAATACTCAGATAGTTAAACTCTGTTTGTCTAGTGTGTGTGATGTAATGGATGAGCAAGTTGTCTGGTAAACAGACAAGTTGGTATCGATTATACATAAAACTAGAAAGATTATGTTATGAAACTTAGGTAATTTTGTAAATCCAATATCCGTCCATCGACCTAGAGACAACATTACGTCAAAGAGACGTTATCAATCACTATTTCATTTACTTTTATTGCAATCACAGGTAAAATGAAACCTGTACACACTTTTACGTTCAACACTTTTGATTGAAATCAGCTTTATATCAAGTCATAAATATAGGTACAATCGATTTGTGTATATAATTATATTTGTTACATTACCCCTCTCAGTGTTTACTGGAAACTCTCACTCAACGAGCGAAAGTCTGTGTGAATATGCGTTGTTTGACAAATTCTCATGTGCTTAATATATGCCAGTACTGTGTTATTGAGTTATGTCAGATGCCAATCGCATGCAAATAAAAATGACTCTTATGGCAATTCATATTCTTATAAAAGTAGATACTAAATATAAGCAACAGAATAGTACAATTTATTGTTGGCTGTTTGTTCGATAGGGAGATCATGTGTAGGAACAACCAATTTTTCCCCTTATAACAAATGTGTCCGTATATGGAAAGAAGCTCTCTTATTATGGTTTATTATATTAATATTTATATTATGTGTTAAACCTAATGTTTTTATTACCATTTAGGTACAACCTTTTTTTTTGTTATACATGTTTTCTATAAGGTCATGTTAGATGAAATAATACCATTTATTATGACACTGTAGTTAAGTTTAATAGGAAAACAGATATAAAGTAGCTGAAAATAAAATAATTTATTTATTCTAGGAACCATTACCTTGCAATGAAACTGCAAGATTTAGTTTTAAGCAAAATGCCCGATTTATTTCTTAAATACGGTTACCGCTAATCAACAAAATATTAACTAGATTCACTTTCGAGCTCAACTAAAGTTGATAGGTAAGTACTTGATTTACTTTAATGTAAAAAGTGAAAACCCATGCAGAACTACTTTTTGCAAGAGTAGCTTGAGCTAAAGAAAGAATTAGCTATTGACATGTGCACGTAAACCGGATGCATCTAATGTAGTTTCTCTTCAGTCAGTAGCAGGACTGGCGGTCAGTTACACCGGCACCGTGCTAAAGATAGAGAAATTAGCTGAGCAGGAGTGCGCGAGTGAATGCACTCAAACGCAGTGCCTGCGCCGCTGCCGCTGCCCCGCCCATACCATATACGAACAGGCGTAAACTGAGAGATCGATTACTGCTAATTACTAGCCTCTGTGCGAAAACCGTCTGAAATATTGCTAACAAACCACACCTCAGCCTTGCTACATTTAATGAAACGATCATATTTCCACCAACGCGATGAAATAGATCATAACATCTGCCGGCCAATAATTAAATACAAAAAAACATTAAAGTTTAATAGAATCGATGTATAAGGTTTTTTTATCTGTTATATTACTGCAACTTCTCAATGAAGATTATATTTTCATCGTCGCATATACTTTGAAAAGATTGAAATATCAATGGCAAATAAACGATAATCCTCGGGCACGGACACGGCCGGCCCCGTCTGGCGGGTAGTTGAGATCCAATTATAGTGCACACGGGATACTGACAATCATAGACTTTCCTCAGCCATTCGTCAAGCGTAGTTGTGAAACGTGAAAGCGGATTGATCGCTCGATCACACGACACGTGTCGATAGGGTTACCCTATACAAATATTATTTTATCCATCCTACCAATAATAAAAATATTCGTTTACAAACTGCAGGTCGCGGGTTTTGTTGTATTTTTATTTGGAAATCAGTGTCCCACCACCCGAGGGTTCCATCTCGAAACCGGAGATGGCCCTGGGTCAGCCGGGGTACGAGGGTGCCTTCACACAGGAGCGTCTTAAGACCCTAGACAGCGTGCGGTTTTAGTCGGTTCAAATCCGACATAACCACCCCAAAAAAAAAAAGCTTCGTGTCACACAGCATAAACGTTTAGAGAAGTTAAGAAAATGTTAACATGGCGTAAGAATGGTTCTTCTTCGAGACCTTTTACTTTAGTTTTACGAAAGATTAATATAATATATGCGCGAGTTTGATCGAAGTGCTTTGAATTAATTTTTTTCAAGACTATCAATACTCAAATTCATAACAATGCCGTTTTCAATTAAGTACTCAAAAATGTGCTAGCTCAACATAGAATTGAATGTATCACATACATCTAGAATTCACAAACACCATTCTTGAGTTTACCGTAACGATAACTTCAGGCTTCAAACCCACGGCATTCTGCAAATAGGATCTCAGACCTTCAGCTTATGTCACGTATAAACTGCTTACGCGAAACTTCATAATACTATACCCGATTTAGGAATCCAATCCAGGACCTCAAGTCGTAGCATCAGAATAAAAATTGAGACAAGGTCATCATACGCGTCTATTGGTAACCCTATGTGTTGGTTGTTCCTTCACGCTTCACGTGATATTCAATTGTAACTTGATCGCTTTCTACGACGGTAATGCTTAAATACATCTGTAATGTATTTAAGCATATGATACGGGTCGTACGAGATTCGATTAAAAACACGCTTTATAATAAACGTTACAAATATTCTGAACATAGACGCTTTTTTCACGACCGACCGAGTTCGCCGCCGAGGAAGGTTCTCCGCACTCGACGGCGTCCCGACGTGTACCACTGAAGATGTCGACCGCAGTGATCGTCGAAACGTCTGGAATGCAAGTTTCCGATGGACCACGGCCAAACAGCCCGGAAGCAGTATATTCTACATGCAACGCCGGCCATGAAAGCCTTAAGATTTATAATAGACGCTTTTGTTTGATAAAAGCATTTCCATAACAATCACCATCATCACAGTGTTCCGGTTGCATCCAAAGTTTGTACTTTGGAGCTCGGGGTCCGCTTCCGTCTTGTCCCAACACACCTAGGCTTCCTCGGCCGTCGGTTTTCAGGCTGACTACGAAACTGCCGAACTTCGACATTTTCCGTGAAGCGACTGCCATCTAGCCTCCACAATTGAGTCAAATTCATATCGTTATAATTAACTTAAACCTATTTATTAACAACCGACATCCTACTTAACTGCTTAAGTAATGGTATTCATGAAATAAAATCACGTTTATGATCAAAGCAAATATGGTAGGTACATTATCAATTTATCGCCAAGTTGCTAATTACTTGTTAGCATTCCATTAGTGACTTGCACATTTATCACTGCAAATAGGAAGATGTGGTTAGCAGTAAATTACTAACTGATTAAACTTAGTTGTAGCTTTCATACACGAAATAGTGTGACAAAATAAATGGCATTCTAGATATAAGGGATATCTAGATCAACGATTCCCAATTTGGCTTCCGTTTGACAGGTGATCTGCAATTGCTTACACTTGTCATTGAATAGTTAAATTTTCTGGGCTGCATGATCGGTGACTGTTTCCCAAATGCTCGGCAGGACAGACCGTCACCCGATGAACTGACCAGAGGAACAAGCGGCGCTTTCAGAAATACAAGATTGAGCTCCCTAAATAAGTCTCGAGCTAACAACGAAAGGATAACTTAAATTAAAACGGATTTGTGGAGTGTTTCGTAACTTGAAAATATTTAGTCTTGCAGTCTTGAAGAATAATAAAATTCAAAGGTCGATTTCGAGAAATTTGCCTGCAGTAGTAAAATAAAATCACATTTATGTTCAAGATTCGTAACGGGTACTGCACTTTTTTCGTTATTAGCAGGCAAGGTATATTAAATTAATGAAATATAAAGTAGTAGTAGCATAGTCCCGTAGGAGCAGATTTTGATTAATAGTATGAACTTATCACTCTTACAACGCATGCAAGAGTGATCACGAGTTACACGGGCGACTAAATAAAATACTTTTCTCGTATCACTAATGTAACAGTTAACTTTTAATGATTTTCTCTATTCATTAAACTTAAAATACCAAATATGTGTGATATCACGAAAATAATATAGTCAGCACTAATTGAATAGTGAAAGTGTCTTCATATTGAACACTGAATTCTAATATGAAGTACTGGAGACAACCTATCTACATTGAAATGTGATTTGCTGTTTCTCCTTGCTATAAAAATAACGTGTGACGAAAACGTATTTGTAACAGTTTTAATAATATTACGTAATAGGCCCTAAACACATTTTGAAGTTTACGATGGAGGCGTTTGTAATATTTTACGAACTCTAAATTTTATGTTTAATTTATGTGTTTCCTCATTTCTTAACACCTGGGTTTCAGAAATAGAAGAAAAATAAAGTCATAAATGCAATAGCCTTGTTATACAAATAGCCAGATTTATTTTATACATTTGACCGCCTCCGTTATTCCATCGACAGTAGATTTTTCACTTAAGACGGAAAACATTTATGCAGATTTGTATTAGAAAGCTTTTAAGGCGACTGTAAAGTTTGTATAAGTTAGTTTTGGATAGATTTTGTAATACGTATCGATAGGTAAGCTTTGACATCGCTCGTATGGCATATCAGAACTGCTTCTTCAATAATATGCAGCATAATTTTAGTCTTAAGGTAATTGTCATGACGGCCTCTGTGGCGTAGCGGTAGTGCATTCAACTGCTACGACAGGGGGCGCTTGTTCGATTCCACCTCAGTGCAAATATTTGTATGCATGAATAAGTCTATTTGCATTGGTCTGGGTGTTTCAATGTATGATATGTATGAATTCACAAAAAAAGTATATATGTTTATCCGCATTTTGGAACCCTTAACACAAGCTATAACTAAACTTACTTTGGATCTAGAAAGCGCTGTGTTGAATGTTGTGGAATATGAATTATTATTATTATCAGGTGGGTTTAAAAAGAAGCAATGTATCTCTGTATTAAAGACTCGCAAAGGAGTTGTCTGGAGGACCATACAAATATTATAAAAAAATAAGACACTATAGACAAAAAAGTTTATAAACATCCAATTAACGGATACAAAAACATTCAGATTTCTCTGTCAAGAAATATTATAAAAAAATAAGACACTATAGATAAATAAGTTTATAAACGTCCAATTAACGGATACAAAAACATTCAGATTTCTCTGTCAGTCTGTGAATCTAAATAATTAAGTATGCCATTTTGGGAATTAATAATGGGACATCATAGGCAATAAACAGTCTTTACCTGAACCCTACCATGCGATAGTAGTAAACTAGATGACACCATAAACTTGTTCTTTAAAAAAAAAAACATTATTGTAACAAAAGGTGAAAAATATTGAGGTTATTTTATACCACTAGCTACACTTTTTATATCGATGCCATTTATGATGAACGTGAATAATTTGCTTTATGAACTTTCAGTAGCGGCACCTTTACCACATATAAACTCTCCATTGTTCGCACTTTAGAATAGGTATATTACCCGTGTACTTCCTTCACTCAGTGCGGTCACACCGTCTTTTGAAAACAAACATTGTCAGCCTACTGTTGGGACCTGCGTACCCACTTATTAACTAATGTAATGCACCAATCAAGTTAAAATGAGTCGTTTATTAAACTATAAAGGCTATAAACTTTTACAATCAATTTTTTTTAAACCTCTCTGGTGGCAGACCAGCTTACGGCCTACCTACTATGAAAGTGTGCAACACCAGGGGCGTCACACTCGCGCTGCCGACCCTGTAAAAACCTTCTTGAAGAACCCCATATTGTATTTCTCGCTTGAGAAAACTAAAAAAATATCGTAACATGATTATGTTTCTTCAATTAATTAAATTGTGCAACCGTATCCGTGGTTCTAGTAGCGTGTTTTGTAGTAACCTAAATAACATTTTGATCAGAAGGGTGAAAGAAACCGACTATTCTATCCCATTTCTCAAACTTCATTGGATCGTCTTTGATCTGTTAAAACCGATTGTAAAGAGATCATTTATTTATAATATTATATATAACTCTAACTTATATATACACCTTTGAGGTTTCATTTACATTTAATTATTATTCGAGTACATAACTTATTTCCATCGCATGCATACCTACTTAATTAATAAAAAGCTGCTTTATGTTACTCTCTTAAATGTTCAAAGAAAAGTCTAAGATGTATAGCTACTTCAAAAATAAGAGTTTATTTTGATGGTAGTTTTCTATTGATAAAAACAGCCTATAACAAGCGAAAAAAAAGTCTAATTTGCAGATATCGCTACATCATTTAATCGTGAGATTTTTATCGCTTAACTAACAATGTCGGTATTTATTTTCAAAAGTGTATAATAGTAAAAGTAAAAGTGGTTATGCAATCATTTATGAAAGAAGATCAATATGAAAGAGAACTGCATCGCATTAATATCTATAAAATAAACATATTTGATAATTCCGAATTTCAAATACATAATTCTGTTTGCTAAGTCAGATATTTGAAATATGTATGTTCGGTTTTGTGAACCGGTTTAAGTGCAATTGATAAAATTTGGGATCATAAATAGGATCATCAATAATACTCGAACAACAAATAATATTACACAGAAAAGCCGTAATACGCGTAAGAAAAAAGGAAAGAACGGAGAAACTGAGGAGATGACGATGACAGGGAAGTATGGAACAGAATGACATGTTGCGCCGTTATTTTATTGGTATTATGCAGGCCCCTACAGACCGGTCGAAATGGAAGTCAGGGAGGCTTATGTTCTGTAGTGGACTTCCTACGGCTGATATGATGATGATGATTATCATATATAACAGAACCAATATACATAAAAAAATAGTACTTTATAAAAAAAATAACCTTGCCTCTTTTCCCCTTTTTACCCTTGCCACATTTACCCTTTTTACTCTTTCCACCTTCCCCCTTTTTCACATTTCCCGTTTTTTATTTCTCCTTTTTACCCTTGTCACATTTTCCTTTTTTACCCTTGCCACTTTTCCCCGTTTTACCCTTTCTATATTTCCCGTTTTTACGCTTACCACATTTCCCCTTTTTACCCTTTTTCACATTTCCCGTTTTCACCCTTGCCACATTTCTCCTTTTTACCCTTTACACAATTCCCCTTTTTACCCTTTTATAGTGGTCACACACGGTAGAAGTGAAACTTCTGAAAAGCCCCTGATTAAAAAAAAACTGGACTTATTTTTTCGTTTCATCGAGTTTGAAATCACAACGATTCTAAAGAAGTTTCACTTCAAAATGTTGATGATCTTGCATGATTAAATATAAAATTATAACAAATCAGAAATAAAACAACTACCACCATACATCCCAATGCAGCCGTGCAAGTAAATTGTAAAAACCTTCCCTTTACGCCCCCTAAGTATGAAATTGGAAACATCAATGCGGACGTTATAATTTACGTGGTGCATTTCCCGTTACTTATGCCGCATTCGCCCGTGACAATTTTCCATGTTGCACCACAGAGACGCCTTGTAATGACAGAACGGCTTTAATGAAACAACAGACTGTCAATAACATGTTTCCTGTCATTAGACATTAGAGAGAGAACTACGAATACGGTTACCGAAGCAATTGAGCAGACTGCCGACTCAACCACAACGTTAAGGTATGTACAATAGAGCTATTATTTTATATAAATATAGCCATCAAGAACTATAACCCATTCAAATATTATTACTATAAATCATTTAGAAGATGTAGGATGTAATAGAAATTCCCGTTTGCATTGGGACGTAACTGGTGAAGTACAGTTGTATTTTTGCTGTTGAATGCCAAAAGTATGTTGTCCTTGCAGATAGTTGGTGACGTATGAGTGACACTTTAGGTCTTGCGCTGTGAACTTTAATAGTCTTTGATAAACGTTAACAAGGATCAATGCTGATAATCGCGGCATTGTAACGAATCACAGGAGTAGCAGTGTAAATTTGATTCCCAAACATTTATAATGATAACATACTAGTGTAACAAGAACAAGGACGCTAAAAATCATTAAGTTTAATTATTGTTCTAGTAAAAATATGTTAACGACATACATGTTTTAATCGAAATACAATACAATGACATGCATCCTTTTATTAGCAGTGACACGTTTTAAAAAGTCTCCGTGAAAGTGTGTGGAATTCCGCAACACTGCTTTTATTTTTGTAAACAATGGTAACAAAAATAGGAACAGGAGTATTTTATTAATATTTCTTGGTGGAAAGTCGTTACTGTACTCTAAGAAAGTTTGCAATGTTAGCTTTGGTCTAATATTTCGTTTATATCAGGATGGTATTTGAGAATATTAATAACATTTCTTCGGTTATCACTGACGTAATAAGACAGTTGAAATTAACTTAAGCGGCATCATTTATTCTCAGAACCTTATCATAACCACGAAAACACGATAAGTCGTCGTCGGTCTCACATCTGCGGCATTCATTACAGGTATTGGAGCCCTGCACACGCTGGCGGACTGCCCGGCGTGGGTGGCGCCGAGGCGTGACCTCGTGGCAGCCATCGGGGTGGGAGTCCTCTCGCTCGGCAGCATGATTGCGGCAATGGTGCGGAGCGCGAGCGCGTGGGCCGCCGCCACCTCCTTCTGCGAGCATATGATGCTAGCGAAGGAGATGGCGGAGCGCGCCCGGGAGAGGTTCAGAAGTCTCCCAGCCCGCCGAGCCCGCAACATGCTCGCCGCGCGTCGCAGGCGACTCAGGCGCCGGAGGTCGCTCAACGACCTCCGTCCTCCATGAGTGCAGGTCTGGGGGTGGCAGGTGAGGCCGCCTGTCACCCCAGCAGAAGCAGGCCGGGACGGTGGGGCGACTAGCGCCCCTCCCCCAAACCGGGGCAAGACGGGGACACCGTGGTTCCCAAACCCAAGGGGGCCATCTCGAAACCGGAGATGGCCCATTGTCAGTCGGGGTGCGAGGGATATGCTCTATGGGCAAAGTTACACCCCGGCGTCTGTAGACTCGAGACGGCGTGAGGGTTTGGATAAAAAATAACCATACAGTTGGTACAATTCTCTTTTTTTTCTACAGCCTCTACCCACATTTCTTTAAAATTATTTTCTACATTTTGCATATTAAAATGTATTACGACCCTCCTTCCATGATGAAGACTAATCAAATATGTACTTGGATTTCAAGAACTTATTTAATTTATTTATACATGGATTTGTAATCGTTATAGTGACCCCAAAAATGGGCTAATGACAGTCATTAAGGTAATGGCCAAGACATTAGAATGTTACACCATATTGCATTTCTACGTAGTTTTGCCGTTTATATGGCTTTATGGCATATGATAGTACACTATGTTACAGGTATTGGTACTAATTTATTTGCATTTTAGCAGCTTATAAAGAAACATGACACCATCCATAGGATTCGAGCTTTTATTGTTCCCGCCGAGTACCTACTAATACTGAAATAATAACCAAAAGCCACAAAAGTTTGTTATAATGGTTATAATTATCATACAGATACTAAAGTTCATAATACTATGAATTACGCATGTAGCATCAGTTTCATTTCATTACCGGCAATAAAATATTCTAACGATATTTCTTTAATATGAAGGCAGTTTTAATTATAAACATTTAATCAAGAGTTTCTATGTAATAAATAATACTAAAAGCGCATAGATATAACTACGAACGAGTATAGGTACTGCTGCTTTCTAAGCTTCCGCCAGTTTACTGTTTGGGTGTGGACACAAAAAGCTTAGCAGCCGACAAATAAATGTTATTGCACTAGCGTGACCGCATAAGAGGTGTCTGGAATCCTCTCTAGGGTTGTCAAAGTAAATTTCGAGCGACCGTTTTTTTTTAAACATTGTAACTGATATTACTAATGTCCCCCTAAACCCCTAAACTGATGATTTGAGTATTGGTTCACATTTTATAATCGTATAAGCTTATTTTTACAGCCAGAGCGTCACTAGTGATAATGCAGAGATCATAAAAAGCGGCGAGGACGGTAAAATAAAACATAATTTATTGTAGGTGGCGGCAACATTGAAGTTCGTCAATTTTCACAACAAAGATAACCAAGGTACAAGTAATGGCCAATAAAAAGTTACTTTGAATGAGTTTTCATGGTTTGATAGATAAATCGTATAATTATATTAGATTAAAAAATTGTTGGCAGCCCTAACCACATAGGGTGTATTGCAGATGCACCTGCGATGAGGATGCGCCTTTCACTAGCGCATATCGAAAGTGCAGTGTTGATGCAACGCTCGACCTGCGACCTGTGTGCAATATAAGCTACCTTCTGTATCTTGATTAGATTGAGACTCAGATAATTGCTGCTACATTTCAAACATTAAAGTTTGATTACAGGGATCGGATTACATTTGTGATATTGTTTATTAATGCCAATTGAGGTATTGTTCTTAAGACGGTATTATATTTTATAAGAACGAAATTAGTAACACGTCCAGTATTTAGCCATAGCTTGAGTGTATGTATCTACATAATCCTTGATGTAGCTATTTTCTTTTAAGTATATATAATTACGAATATATAAATACATAGCATTTCATCATGGAATTTTCGCCTTCGAATGACGCCTATCTATCACATCGATTAAAATCGGAAATTTGAAATTCAACATACAATTAATTTCAGGTGCCAAAACTGAATTAAAATTTCTAAATAGCTGATTATATTTTTGACTGTAAATTCATATTGTATTACAAAGTTAAACGCTATTCCGTGTTGAACTCAAAATATACTTTGAGACTGCACTTCATTAATATAGCTGCCAATAAAACACGCCACATTCTTATGTTACAAAGTATTCCGTTCGGGGGAAGATAACTCATTGCCCATCGGGTGGGATAAGCCGATGATAAAATACAGCCGGGAAGAATTGGCATCAATATTAATGGTGAAACCGCCTTAGTTAATGGTGGTTGGTTAACCACCTGTCATGTGGTTACCATTTGCGTGGACAAATCGCGGTTGGCCACCAACTGAGAACAGTCGTAAACATGCAAATTCATAACTTGCAAAGATACTTCGTGCATGATAAACCATTCGTATTGCCGCTGTGCACCGTGGCTCGCGTAACAAAGGCCGGGACTGGAAAAAGAGATCAAGAAACCTCAAGAATTACGACTACTATTTCATATGTAACTTTTTAAATAGATTGTCCCGATATTTGTAAGCATGTTCTAGAAAAAAAGTAGATAAAACAAGCATAATAGGATTGCATTAAACTTGTTTTCAGGAGTGGATATACCAACGCGGTATTTGAACGTTTTTGTTGATATAAAAATAACTGAGCTAACTTTATTAGCCTGTTAAATAGTATTAATTAGTCATTCAGGTTTGAACTCGGTTTACCTGTGGAAGTGCTACCCTCTACCCTATAAATGGAAATTGTGTGAGTGTTAACTCTGAAGACGCAAATGTTACTGACAGCGTACTAATAATAATTTATAAAATAGTTGGATTTTCAAATAACTGACCAGTTTTTTTTTTAAAGCAGCTGAAAGATTATGCTCGATATATTCAAAAAAGAAATGAACAAGAGGCAGGCTCTATATTATTAAGCTACTTACAATTAATACGTGTTTCTTGTAGAGACCAAACTTCATTATCTATGCTTTGATTTGATGCTTTCGCGTTACAAATATAATTTTTAATTTATCATGTAAACTATTGTTTCTGTAATTCCCTTAGGCGTGGTCGATTTGCAATAAAATGATATTTTCTATCTTTCAAATAACTATGGTCATGTGCAGTTTCAATTAATATCAGTCGAACTGTGCTGCATAAAATGTAGATCCGATGAAAAAGTTGGCAAAGCAGGCAAAGAAATACGGTGATTAACTGAAAATTGAATTACCCTTAGCAAGGAGTTTGTCTGTAGTATATTTCTCACGTAGGGGAATAATTAGTCTTCCAACTCGGTGGATGAAGTCGTGGTAGCGATGCAATATGTAGAAAGGCAACAAAACCTTGGTAGCATCAAGCGTGTCTGTTCTTCAAGAAGGTGAACAAGCGAAGGCACGTAAATACGACTTGGGTTTTCTTTCAGCAGATGCTACCAACATTCTTACAACAGATTATCCTGTGACGTAGATATATCCTTTGAAAAAATGGATAGCCGATTACAAAGTCACTACCCTCCATACCTCAGACTACACATCAACTGTCACGAACTTCCTAAACCGTATAACTAAACTGAAGATACCAAATATATATTTTTATCACAGAAGTAGCAACAAATATATACCACCTGGTAGTAAGCAGTTATCTGCAGCTATAAACATTCGCATTAAGATCCGTCTCTCGAACTTAGGCACCCCTATCATCTCCTATAAGGAGTAATGGCAACAATACAACTCTATACAAACAATTTTGATTGGCTGTGGTTTTCTGTATAGTGTAAGTATTTTCCTATTTGTGGCTGTAAATTTGTACGAGTTTTATCAGAACAAACGTTATATTTCATTTTTCTTTCTTTTTCATATAGGTTGAATTATCATAAACCACATTTTCTTTAACTAGCTAGAGAAGCAAAAGCCTGAGGCCAAGGAACTAAATATAGGCAGCCAGTCGGTGAGTATCTAGTTGGTGATGATCAGTATTTAGCCTGAGGGAAATGAGATATTATTTGTGTTGGCTAGGCAAAGGCCAAGATTTTATAGACTTCTTCGATGATGAGTATATTACCTAATAGTAGAACACCGTTGATCACAAGCGTGATTTTTTAATTTTTAAACGATAAACAATTATTACTTAATTACTCAACAACAATCAACGATCACTAATTGTGTTTCGTAAATATTTTTAATCTCAGTTTTTAATTATATAATAATATGAATGAGCGTTTTTAAATATTTAACAATATACAACCAGCTTCTATATTGATTACTAGCGACCCGCCCCGGCTTCGCACTGGTGCAATGGATGTTATTATACATAGGTATAAACCTTCCTCTTCAATCACTCTATCTATTAAAAAAAACCGCATCAAAATTCGTTGCGTAGTTTTAAAGTAAGCATACATAGGGACATAGGGATATAGGGACAGAGAAAGCGACTTTGTTTTATACTATGTAGTGATATAAACAAAAAAACAGATTTCATTTATTATTATTATCAAAAAAGATATATAATGCCATATAATAATTGATTGATTGTTTCTATTTAAGACAACGAAAATACATAGTGTTAATAAGTAGTAAAATAACTTTAAATTAATATCGATACATAGTTTAGGAAATGAAATTATGTAGTTGAATATTGATTATGCTTATGAGAAACCGTATCCTACCATATCCGTATCGTACTTTTCACAGAAAATGTAATAAGTCAGGCAGTTGATACTCTTCGTGTTTTTATCCCTAAACCTCATCACTACATATTATAAAACAAAGTCCTCCGCCACGTCTGTCTGTTTGCGATTAACTCAAAAACTCCTGCACCGATTTTCATACTGTTTTCACCAATGGGTAAAGTGTTTCTCAGGGAAGATTCTAGTACATAATTTGTCAAGTTTTTGTAATCATTGGCTTAAATATGATATTTGTTGGAGGTGTCGGGAAAATACAAGCCGTCAGGGAGCTTTCAATGAAAACGCTGCCTTAACTCTTTGAGATATAACAATATAGGTTAGAGATATGTAGCGGGAACAGGATCAGAATTCCACGCGGGTGAAGCCGTAGGCAACAGCTAAGTCTGTATAACAATGAAGGCGGCGTGAAAGCTATTAGTTAGATCTGCACAAATATGTATATCGATAGCGCTACAAAAGTAGAGAAGGTACTGTTGGCATTGCCACCCCAACAGAGTACTGTTGGAGTTACCATCGCAATCTACTATAAAAATATTGGTAAATTGATCATGAAGGTCATCTAACGACCTTAAATCCGTTCTAAGAGTGATATAATGGTTAGGATTCGAATCTGCAACATCTGAATTGCGAGATAGATACTTACACCATAGGATACCGCCTCTTATAATTGCACCTGATTTCTATCGTAAAACTAATACGTAATTTAATATGCAAACTTAGAGTTGTACTACACATAACCCATAAATTGTTAGTTATAGATTATGGGATAAGGATCTGTTTATAGGGCCACTGAACGCAAGTCCACCTGCTACCTTTTTTTTTTTGTGAAGTCCCGCTAGAATCAATATTCTAGCAAGACTCTTCAGGAGTTCTCCTGCCATGGAGAGCAGGATCCTTTTTATTGATTTATTTAATTGATAGGTGTGTTAAAGATTTATTTAGGAAGAGAAAGACGTTGACTGCCAAGCGTACATGAGTAGCTCATTTGTCGCTTGACAGTCACAGATTGGTGTAGCAGTACATAAATACATTAATATTGTAAAATAAATATACTGGTAATATATATAATATGCCGTAATTTATATAGTTATAGTTGTTTATATATGTAGTTATAAGGTTATATATGTTGTATGGTAATTATAATAATAGTGACAAGTAGATTATAATTAAGGAGTAAGAGTAGTACTTTAGATGCAGCTTAGTCTGATTTTCCCAAGGAAAATTTTCTCAAGTGTTTTGATTATTACATTAAATAATAGGGTTATATAGGATATTTTGTACATACGCTTATTTTATAAATACATAGACGAAGAGAGAAGAGCTTGGATTTTTATTTATTTAATAGAAGAAGATACGAATATCATGATAGTTTAGAAAGGAAAATTTAATCAATTTACATTTATTTAATTAGTTTAATTTAATTTGTGTTTTGGTGATATTTATTCGGGGTTATTTAGCTATTTACTGATTTATTTGAATTTGTTTGCAGACTCATTTAATATTGTTTTAGTTGGTTAATTAGAATATCTTGTGTACTAGATGTCTAGGTTTTGTTTAATTGTTTAGATTGTTTGTGCTGGTTTGTGTTCGTGTGCGTACTTGTTGCCTATTGGTTTATTCTGCATTTTATCTACATATAAGATACAGAATGCCCGATGTGTTAAATAATTTTGATGTAAATTGTTATGTATTTTGAATGGTGTGGTGTGTATCCAATGATAATGAGAATTTATTGTAAGGTGTGCGTTTGTGTTTTTTTATTGAGAATTTATTTGGCCTAGTAAGCATTTTTTGTTTGGATGGGATCGAGTACCTTTATGTTGTTTTGGTACCTTAGTAAATATTTGTTCCCCAATTTTATGTAATATATAATATTAAATATTATTATTGACATAGCCTGTGTTCCTTGATTGATGGTATTTAATACTAAGGTTGGTTTTTATTTTATACTCCTTCTGAAGCCATGCGCAATTTCCAGAGCATTTTTAGGTATATGCTACCGATGCTCTGGCCACCGCGTTCCACTTCATTCTAACTGGGCAGTGAGTATCAAAGGCATGGTGAATATGGTGATACTCCTTTTGGTTAGTGGCTCGATAACAGTTTATACAGCAGGGACGATAGGTATCCCTCGGACATTCCTCGTCCTTGTAGTGAGGATGCTCTCCGCAGTTCATGCAGAGGTCTGCCGCCACCTCACTAGTGCAGTACTTTTTCCCGTGGCCATAGCCCAGGCAGCGAGTGCACTGGACGAGGGGCGACTGGTCCTCTACTACGACTCGCTGGAGATCTATGTACATCGCCGCCTCGCCTCCGTCGCCCTCGTCCAAACCCTCGGCGCCACGCTAATGACCACGTGGTGGCAGTTAGAGTCTCGTGCCCTCTTTTTGTAACGGATGGCTACGCGGCTCTCCCCATCGACAAGGCCCTCGAACAGTCCCCCATTCTGATTTCGAAGGGCGCGCAGAAGCTCCTCATCGCTATGCTCCTTCGGTACACCCTTCAAAATCAGAAGGGGATCCTTGTTCCGGATATCCTCGACGACGAAGCGACCGCCCTCTTGCTCGAGCCTCTCCTTAATATTCCATCTTTCGTCAATAGTCCTGCACCCCATTATTATTTTCCTATCTTTTGCCTTCCTGATCTTCTCCACTTTCACCCATCCCTCTTTCGCATCCATCGACTCTTTTATCCCCTCTAGCACCTTATCCGCGGTATCCATTTCGTCCGTTGAGGAAACGACCACGGAATACAGCGTCTTCGGCCCCGCTTTCCCATATTGAACAAGCTCCGCAGTCGCTGCTGTGACACGTGTTGAGTTCTCAACAGCCTTGCAGAGCTTGTAATAATTTGTAGACGCCTCCTGTATCTCCTTATCCTGTCTTACGATGAAATGGTCCATGGTATCCTTATTATCTTGTATTAGCAGGTGGGTGCTCTCTTCAATTTTTGCTAAGATGCGATTTTCGAGCTCTTCTAGCCCTGCCCAGTCTTTTTCTTGCGACTCAACCGTCACTCTCCTGACTACTTCTCGTTCTACCCCTGCAGTGGCCTTTTTCCCAGACTGCATCCCCTCTATGACCGCTTCGGCCTCCTTCACAAGTTGATAGATGCGCTCTATCTCCTTGGTGACGGTCTGCTTGATGTCGGTTCTAACGTTCCTCGCGCTGTTCAGTGACACTTTGGCGCGGTTATTGCACAGTTTTGCCTCTCGTGCCCTGCCCCCAACTGGTGCACCGGACCCTTCAGGGACCGCTACATCCATTGTTGAAGGGCCAGGAGGTGGCACTGCTGGTTCTTCAGACCCAGGGTAGGTGTTCAATACCTGGTCGGAGGACTTTCTGGCCTTTGTCATTTTATACTACTGAAAGCCAAGAGGCAGTAGATATATATTTTGTGTTACAAATAACTTAGAACTAGGTGTATATTGTGTATAAATAAATTTAAAAGTGTATAAGTGTATGTAAGTCGGTCGTCCAAATAGGATAATAAAAAGCGTTAAATCTATTATAAAAGGGAATTACAATAGAAAAACTACGTATCACAGATAGATTACGTGCAGTAAGATAAAATTGATGAAATAGAGTTCAAGTTTTTGTGGCCAACTTTTACTTTTTCGGAAGGTTTTCAAGGGGAAATGCCCCGAAAATTGCCAAAATGTTGGTCCTGTATACGCGTGTGCGGTATCAAACGACGCGGGGCGTTCTTGTGAACACTGCTGTGATGTTAGAATTCCAGATACTTATAGGAGACGCACAAAAAATGCAGATTGCTGCTGAATGTCAATATAAAATAGAAAACAATGAAAATTTTAGATTTTCCAAGGAAAATCGTCGCAACAATAGTCGATTCGTGTAGGGCTCAGCCGTACGAGTAAAATGATGTATGACAATCGATATATGCAACTGATTTCAAAAAAAAATATCAGTCCCACCTGCTACCTTGCAGGCTTGCGTTTAGGGGAGTCTTGATGTCATATCGAAACAGGAGCCCGATTCAGCAAAATAGCATTTATTTAAAGTGGGAGTTTAAAACTTATCTACGAAAAGATTAAGATTGGAAAAAGAGAACATCTAGGACGGGACTTACAGGGGACCCGCGACCAGTGCCTTACAGAGGGAATGCCTTGACCAACTGAGCTACCTAGACTCGTCCCAGATATTGGAAATTCTCCGATATATTATATACGTCTCAAGGCGACGCTGGAGCCATCTACCGTTATTCTTGTGAACTACGGAAGCTACAAAAACTTTTCAAATTATATATTTCAAAATCTTATAAAAAACACAATCAAACCGTGTTTGATTCATGAAGTAGATTTATAAAATCTACTTCATGAATCACTTACGAAATCTTAAATTTCGATTTTCAGATCATAGTGAATACCACGGTCATTTATACACTCACCTTTTAATCGAATTGAAATCCCGCGTTTTGAAAACGTGGCGTTACTCAATTGGGTAGCAGCTCTGAGGATTTACTCATTGCCCACACGGAAGACTGTTTAGTGTAGTGTGATATAGCCGTCACGGTTTCCTGATTCCTCGACTTGCACTTCACTCACTACCCACTTAATCCATTTCTCTTTGATCTATCTATAATTAATCTACAATGTTGTAAATTAGTGCCCAATGTAAATATACCTATAGACCGTACATAATTAAACTAGTTTCGAATGACACAAACATTTTCTATTCAATTTAAAATATCAAAGATAACGATTGAGCCTGCTATCTAGAATCGAAAGTAAACAAAATTATTTTTGAAACTAGTTTTTGGGTGTTGCGTGCAACTAACAGATTTAGCTATTATATATATTAAATATAAACGCAAAAAGTGCATTTCTCCCATAAAAGGGACTTTAGTTTTTAGTAAAGACTCGTTTACGATGTCAATGGGGCTCAATAAACTTAAAAATACCAAAAATAAATAACGCAGAAATAAACTACTCCGACATATAATATTTATTTGCGTAGACCAAAAAATATTGAAACCAATCGATAGCCCATAGTTAGAACAGAGGATTCCATATTATTGAAGGAAGAAGACTACGCTAAGCGAATGTATCATAAAATAAGTCAACGAACTCCGACACGGAAATCCTGTTTACTGACAAGCATCGATACTGATCGCTTCCCTATTTTTACCAGAACTATCATCGGGATTACACAGATTATGTTATGAGTAGCAATTCCACGCTATTGGCTAACTAATCTGAATTAACCTGTGCCGTAATAATAATAGTCCTGAAACTATTATTATTACGGCACATTTATATGCGACGACCAGGAAAACGCTATTCTAATAATGCTTAATAGAAAATTGAATGAGCTCCGATCATAGTACAGATATAGTTAAATGTCTGGAATCAGTTAGGAATGCCTTCGGGGCTATAGGTAATAACATATCCATCTAATATGTACAGATTCCACATGGCGTTTAAATAGTTAGAACTACCTATTCATAAGTGTAAAAGCAAAACCTTACCTAAATACAAACTTTCAACCATATTGTTAGAGCGGTTTCGGCGTAGTGTAGGTGGATCAATTTAGTGGTAGTAGATATTCATATCTATACAAAAATTGCTGTACTATTAAAGTACAGTACTTGGGTGCACAGAATTGCACTTTTATGTGCTTCTATGCTTTTCTCACAGACAAAACTGTCATTCACTAGAGAAGCACCGGAAAGTGAGATTCGATGCTGCCACATGTAATTCAACCCTAAATCGTCTTACAGACAAGATCAACGTGAGATAACGGTTTAAAATGCTTTGCACTTTCACTGCGTAATTGCTGTCAGTAAATACTAATAAGGCGACAAAGCAGAGCCGAAACATGCCACGAGATCTAAAGCAAGGGCTTGGGCATCACGTTCACCACAAGAAAGTGAGTCACCGTGAAAAAATTCTCACAGTAACGGAAAGTACGGGAAAAGTGTGGCCGATGGGAAAATGTTTTTCACAATAGAACTACCTACATAGACATTATTTTAGTTCTTGTCAGCAGCTATTGTTTGCAAGGTACGTGAGTACAATAATGTTATTCAACTATCATGATTGCAGTTTCTATAAAGATAATAAACCAATAGGTGTGGTCAAAATAAGATCTAACCGCTTTATTTACGACACCAATGAAATCTATCGTTAAACAACCTGCTAAGCAGCGTTGGGAAATCGATTGCTATGATAATCGAAGAAAGTAACCGGAGCGGGATATCCGTTGGTATCAAAATAAGTACTAATAAAGAAAGTAGTAATGTCACTTAACCTTCACGACGGCTTCACACAGTAATTCCATAGTTGACGTCGATGTGACGTAACAGGTAGGGTAGCGGATTCGTAATTGGCAACAACTCTGGTGGGTGTAATAGCTGTTGATACAGTCTACTTCCGAGCGTGTCGCAAAGTGGGCACGTGTCGCGCCCACACCAGGCACAGGGCTGCTCACCTCACGTGACAGCCATGACACGGGATTTGCCGCCAAGCACGCATCGCAACTATTTTTTTCAACACAGTTATTGTAAAAAAGTAAACATTCTGAAGAATATGTCAAGAAATGATTTCAACATTATATTCGTGATTATGAATAATGAATTCCACTCATGACTGTGAAGGCTCATATAGGCACAATCAGAGCAGCAGTGTATATAGGATTGCATCCTAAACATTATTATCGCATCTAAGAATACCAATTCCGAAATGTATGTCTACAAATTGTTTTGGTAATCTTATAAATTGACCACAATGTATATTCCGAGACGCCTTGAAAAAAAAAAGGATCCGGTAGCCTTAGCAAGGGTGTAACTGTGGTGCAAGGCCAAATGTTACAAAGTACCTTTTTTTTGTGCAGAAATCCCTTCGGATACCCCCCCGCCAGACAGCGGGGGCGGTTATGTCGGGCTTGAACAGACTAAAACCGCACACCGTCTCGGGTCTACAGAGTACCTATTTTTCTTTTTTTTTCGTGCAGAAATCCCTTCGGATACCCCCCGCCAGACAGCGGGGGCGGTTATGTCGGGCTTGAACCCACTAAAACCGCACGCCGTCTCGGGTCTACAGAGTACCTGTTCCTCAATTAATTTTTTTAACGATTCTTTAATATTGAAGTTTATACATACATTCACAATTTAGGAGATATTTTTAAACTGAGCATGCTAGAACTTGTCCGAATCAGTTTCAGTATAAAAGATGTTTCAGAATAATTACTTCGTGTCAGCCCTAGCGATATTCACCTGACCACAAAAGACGCGGCCGCCATAGCTTACTCACATGCAACATGTCTCACTGAAATGAGATGCAGTCGCCCGTCAAGTGCCGAACACATTATATAATTTAATGAAAAACATCGGTTTTCCTCTTTGTCGAAGTTTCTCGATTACGTAACGGAAAAGTTGTGTAAGCACACAACTCAAATACAAAGTTTACACAAGAGGAAAGTATGAAGCTTCTCAGAAATCCCATAGTCGAAAACCATCGTTATAATAAAAAAATATGACTTAACTTACCTAAGTTAGAATGAATCAGTAGCCACATAACAAAGCCACCTATGGGTGCATACAAATTAACATTCATTGAAATCTACCTACATCCTTGTTTGATGAATGATAATCTCACAAGTTTGAGCTCTTTCCTGAGTGTAAAACTTTTACAACCAGAATTTTCAAGAAAAGTGTGGAGTAGTTGAAGCGAAAAATAAGCAATAATTAAAGCTGAACAAAAGCTAATCCAAAGCCCGATAACTTTAGAACCGATCATTCATTGATAATAATAGACTTCAACATCTCAAGATGTAAGTCCATAATTTATTTCGCCAAATGTTATGATTATTTGATAGGAAGGTTAGTTGGACATTGAACTGGACTTCAAAATATCTTAAGCATATCGACATAATATAGTTACGAGTACGTAATAAGAAATGGCATGATATAAAGTAAAATTAGCTCTTCATTGTTAAATTTTCGGTTAGATTTTAATCCAATGTGTATTTTTATATTTTTTGGTAATAATCAATGATAATAATGTCCTCCATGGTGATAATTATATGTAAAGTTAGCCATGTCTGCCATAGAAGGTAATGCCTGAAGTAAATTATAAGATTTATTTTCATGGTAGCGTTTTTATTTAGGCTAGAGATAGAACATAAAATATATTTTCGTTTTTGTACTTCAGTTTTTTTAACGTATCATGTGCTTTAGTCTAAGAATTATTCTAAACTAGCTGTTGCCCGCGGCTTCGCAGGCGTGAAATGTTGATCCCGGTCCAGTAACCCATGGGAACCTATGCCATGGATGAAAAAAGCCTATGTATTACTCCCGGCTGTAATCTATTCCTGTACCAAATTTCAGCCAGATCGGTTCAGCTGCTATAACGGTATTGAGTAATAAACAGCCAAAAGTAAAAATGTTCACAAAGTTTCACATGTATTATATTAGTAGGATAGTAAGATGATTATGACTCCGTTTGATTTTTTTCCAATAAAAAGACCGTGGTTAACTTGCTAAGTAATATATTCCTGCTAGAGAGTAGGTTTGTAAAAGCTTATCGAGGAGAGGGCCTAGATGCTAAGTCGCCAGTACCTGTACCAGTATTTAAAGGCATCTGTAACAGTAAAACATCAAAAAAAAACTCAGTGTAATAATTATAATAATGCTAAAATTTGCTAATTTGATACAAGGAAAAATCAGTTTAAAGATACTACAGCACGTTGTGACATACTTGCATTAAGATAATCAACGTTAGGTTGAGTATTTCGAGTGTCAACAGCTTATACCTTCTCTTTCTTGCTTGGAGAATTAGATAGCGAGTAAAAGAAATTCAACGTAGCGTATTACCACTTTTAGACGCAATTCTTACGCTTTGGCAAACAGAAAAAAAGTTGCAGTAACGGAGGCACAAATTGCTTCCTCGCTGATACTACAACGTTTAATGAACTCCGAATACTACGTAGGTACAGTGAAGAACATAACAAAATAATTCTTAAAAGTGTGGAAGGGTGTTATTTTACTTGGGCAAGGAGATTAAAGCTTAAAACTCTCTGTCCTTTTCTTTCGAATTAACAACTTCAGTTTAAATAGGTTGGAGATCATCATCATCTCTGAAATGTATATTGGTATGTTTTTTTTTACTATCAGTCCATCTATAAATACTGTCGATGTCAGTTGATTGAAACATTACGCTAGGGAAGCCAAAGGTACAGTATCGTGATTAAAACAATATGTACTTATCAAATATTAGTCCAAGTCAGTATGCATAACTGAACAAAGGCTAAAACCGACAAGATTACACATGGCCTTAACAAATACCAATTAACGAATATACTTGTTGCCATTGTTGGGTAACAGAATGTCACATGAGACTATCTTCAAAGCTTCCAAATTATCATCATGCAGCGTAAAGTTACAAATTGATTACAAAGATAATAAATATAAGGTTGCAAAATTATAAAAAATAAAGGTGCGTTTGCTGTCACCTGTCTGTATCGCAAGAATGGGCGTGTCAGCGCGCTGCGCTTGCGATGATGCCGCGCCGTTACTGCACCACCGACTCAGATTGACACCCATTATTACATCACCCATTCACCAGCCATCTCGATCGTCTATTATTTTAACATCTATCATTATTTAATTGTAATCAAATGGACGATTCAACCTCGCCCAAAAATTGCGACCTATAAACTAATAGGAAACAATTGAAAGTTGAATGTGGCTGGTGACATGATGACGACTTTTATTTTTTCTGAATTGCGGTTTATAATATCTTCGTCAAAACATTGCATTGCGTAACTTGTTTTGACAATATGTACAACGAAATTCGTACGTTTAATTTACTTTGCGTACATGGCGCAATTTCTCTGCTGCTTTTCAAAGTCAGGTTGTTTTAACGGTAAAAAATAACTAAGTTGAGTTCCTGTAAACTTTTAAGTTTCTGTTCATCTTGTAAGATGTTCTAGTTATTGAAGATGTGTGTAGTTTGCCTTTGTAGATTTGTGTTTGCTGCACAAACTGGGACAGCCTAAAAACAGATGCAGTGGTGGATTTAGCCTTCTTGCCGCCCTAGGCCCTGTCTAATGTGCCGCCCTTTTTAATAGACGAAATTCTATGGATTTATTATCATTATTTAGATATTATTTTTATTTTATTAGCGTATAATTGTTTAACAATACAAATAAATATTTATTAAGTGTTAACAAAATTAATAATATTTTTTTCTTATACTATAATGTATTGATTAATTCATAAATATCTTCTTTCTGGCTTTCGTCCATGCAAAAACATCAACTATCTCTTCGTAATCAATTTCTTGAACTAGTTTTGCTTCAATAGACTGCAAGACAGTAGGGCATTAAGTCTGTCTTGGCCCATACTTGCGCGTAAATACGTTTTTATCCTTTTCAAGGTGGAAAAAGATCTTTCTCCTGAACAGTTTGTAGCGGTAATACTCAAAAAAATACGTAGTGCAATGTCTACATTCGGATAAAATCCTCGAAGATTCCGAGAATGTAACAGATTGCATATTCCTTGCGCGGAACGTACATCGCCCGTGTTTAATAGTGAAACTTTAAGCCGATAGTGTAAATGAATACATTCATTCCCTAAAGTTTCTTCCAAATCATCAGGATACTTAGTAACTAATTGATCTGCACGAATTTTCAATTCATTAGTTTCTATTTCAGACAAATTTTCAAAAAAGTTAAAACTTTCGTAAATCTTATGATAAGCACAGATGATGATGATGATGACTGAACAGATGATACAATTTCGGAATGATACCCATCATGTCAGTTCATTTAACATGATCAACTTCCCACGTGGTAACAAATTAGTAACATTTCCCGAAGGAAGTTGTTCAGATTGTAAACTGACAATACTAAAGATTTGCCTATATACAACAATATCGACTTCTTTTAAAAGTTTTGAACCTTACAGAGCCGCAGCAACGTTCAGTGATTTTTTACAATGTATACATTTCAAAAAACTATTTCGTTTATTACTTACTATCGATACAAAAATTCTACGACTGGCATAGCAAAGTTGCCACTTTACGCCGCACGAGGCGCTGGCGGCCCGCGTACAGTTTCTCTCGCCAACATACAGAAAAACAACGAAAGTTAACTTACGGTGTTTTGGTATCAACACAAATAATGATGTAACATAGATCTTTTAGTAGCACTTTAGATTAAGAGAATAAACCTATGGGTCACACATACCACCATAGGTTCCATCTACCATGGGGCACCTTACACCCATGGTTTCCATCTACCCATGGGGCCCCATCAGAATCTTCGGGGCCTAAGCAAGTTTGCAAACCGGTACATCTATTGATTGACGGATGAGACTCTGGCGCAGGTTTTTGGGAGGTCAGACGGCAGTCGCTCCCGTAAAAGGCCATATGAAACAAATCGAACCTCGGCTCCAAGCTGTACGAAGATCTTCATGGGATATACCCATGTGGTCCCATCAAGATCTTCAGGGCTCAAGGAAGCCTGCAACCTGTTAATTGATGGATAACACTCTGGAGCAGGTTTTTGGTAGGTCAGCCGGCCAACCCTCCTGTAGAAACCAAAATGAACCCTATTATGAAAAGAAATAGAAGTACGGACCCGGGGCTCCAAACTGCATACTTTGGATGCAACCGAGATTGGAGCTCGGATTATGATAATGAATTATTTGGCCTTTTTTATACAACTTAAGTAGCAGACAAGGACACAACCCAACTGATAAGAAGCGGTTTCAATTTTTTTGTGTGGGTACGAATACGGCTTCATGAGATTAGTCCCCGAAGTAAAAACTTCATTACCAATGAGAACAATATATAGATATCTAACTGACAAACTATTGGTAGTGTTGATTGCACATGTAAGTTGGTACGCTGGTAGGTAATATTCCTTATATTTACCACCATTTGATATGCGTCTATTAGTACTGATGTCGATCATTATAAATTCTGTTATTGCATATGACTAATGTCATAAGACATTTAATGCTATTGTAATGGCAGCATGCCTTAGTTTTAATATTTATGAAATGGCTACTTATTTATAGTACTTATATAATACAGAAAAAGTTTACTTATACTAGCATTATAAACACAAATAAAAGTTCGAGTCTCAATTTTCTATCAACGGCATATGTGGCCACAAACTAACGAACGTCTTGCCTCTACCACATTCCGCTAGGGACTGTTTGACTCTCTGAACGCATCACATTGGTAGAAAATATATATTAATAATTCATAATGCAGAATTTGAATAAATTTTGATAACCGCGTTTCATTCTCCTTTCTACGACCTTCAATTTGGTATAACTGTTATTTTCCTAACTCGAACACAACACAAATGGCATTGTACACCGTTTTGGGAAAACATCGTGATAGACCAATCTTTGCGAGCAAATTCTATTGCGGAAAGTTAAAGTCATCGTGTATCTAATAATCGGAAAAACTTCAATAAATAGCCTAGAATAACATATATGATTTTCGGAATCTATTTACGAATTTAAAAACGCCATGTCACTGGGACCCTCCTTGAAAGTTTTACTGTCAATATGTCAATGTTTAAAAAGTGAATACAATGGTGCGGGTAATGTTCAACTTGCCCTTGCGCCATCGCGTCGCTTGGTTGTCGCGTTGAGATGAATTACGGGTGAAGAGTGTAATAACCTCGGTTCATATCGCTGCACAGCAGCGATATGTACTCGTAGTTAAGTAAACTAGAGAAAGAACCCAGAGAGCAATTCATTTTAATAAATCTCTCACTCAGCCTTTCTTCTGTTTTCCTATAAGTTACGGTAATGTATTATGTCACACCCAACAGTATTGATGTGTGAAAGTGATGGAATTCTACCTAAGCCTACCTTTTTTGTATGCATGTTACGCCATGTCTAAGCCGATAATGAAACAGTTGTAATGATATTATTTTACTAAATAGGTGCTCTACGGAATTGATACCATTTCAATTCGAATAATCATAATATATGTCGTCGGTTTAGATGTGACCCCTCGAATGCACTCAACTGACAAACTTTTCAGAAGAGACAAAAAACTGCTTTGGCAACTAAATAAAATATATTTGTTAATATTTTACATGTTGTAACTATAAAAATGGAGTTACATGGTATCACTACTATTTCTTTTAATATGAATTGTAACTTACGAGGTATTTTTATACCTTGAATTTTTATATTCAATATTAATAATTGAAACTTAATTACAATAAAGAAAAACTTAGTTATGTTTTTTTTGTATCTAGAATCACCGTTTATGTTTATAACCCGCCCAGTATAATTCAGAATCTTGAAGACGTCGACCAGGATATAACGAGGCAGAAGTAGACCTACCTTATGTACCTTTTTTTTTTATCGTGCTGAAATCCCTTCGGATACCCCCCCGCCGGCCAGCGGGGGCGGTTATGTCGGGCTTGCACCGACTAAAACCGCACGCCGTCTCGGGTCTTCAGACGCCGGGGTGTAAGGTTACCCATAGAGCATATCCCTCGCACCCCGGCTGACCCTGGGCCATCTCACCACTAACAGCATCGCTCATCCTGTCTCCTCTGAAAGCAGAGGAGTACGGAGAGCGATGTGTTCCCGCCACGTTGGGTATTGGCCGACGATCAATGCCAACCCTATGAAGGGGTGAAGGGGAAGCCATTGACCGCCGCCCAGGGTGTACCGGCCGCTCCGATTCCGTTCCCCCCGGACTGCAGCGGGATCGGAATCGGAGCGACACTCGAGGAGGTTACCCAACACACACCCCTACCTTATGTACCTAACTAATTCCTATTTGGCTTGGCACCGACTTCTCCAGAAAAGTCTAACGCGTTTTTTTTATCTTTAGTATTAAATTGTGCCTTTTTGATATTACAATAGCTTTTTGTTTAAATTTTCATATTATACAGAAAAAATATTTCTAGTAAGGCTTGTGCTCTAGGAAAGCCAACTGTTAGCTTTTAACCAGCCATACAAATCACTACTAGTGTACTTTTTTAGGAACAGTACACGTTTATAAATGTTGAAAGAAAAATAATGAAATCCTTCTACACTAGTGAAGAAGGAACTCATTATTGAATTCAAACTATTTGTAACGGATTCTATAGCCAATATAATTATTTTATTATTAACAGTGTCCCAGACATTTCGGTTGCATTCCAGCATAAGAATTTAAAAGAATAACAATAGAATGTCACCTGAAAATTTTCGTGTACGCGAGAATTAGAATTGCAATGTCCACAGTGGATCTGTGTAAAGTCAAGTACCTACCGCATTGACATGGCGATGCTAGTGACATGGCGCAGCGTATGTGTCTTTGAATTGGGTGGATCTATTTAGTAGTATAAAATGGCTATCACACTATAATAACCATTACGGTTTTTGAAAATCCGCCTCAGTTTAGTTTTTAAAGCAGATAATATACACTGCAATTACAACAACAAGTAGCGCTGTCAGAGTACACAGAACTCGAAGATGTTTCACTATTTTCGTGTGTAATGTAATAATGTGTGATTATAGGTAGTTCCTGCACTCTTCCTAATTAAAAAAAAAAAAAAACAAAGGCACTTAAAGTTGTTACTAGACAATTGTTTATGCGTTTGTTTGACAGCAGTTAACAGACAATCTTGATAGCCGGGAAACCTTCTACTATGAGAACTTCAATATAGCTAAGGTCACGAATGTATCGTGTATGCTGTTATTCTGTAAGAAAATCTACCTAAACCTTACCGTGGTTGCTCATATGTTTTAATGCTTTTAAAGACAACTCAAGCACTAGGGATTAATCTTTGAATTGTGGTGACTTCACAAATATTTATATAAAGGACACAAACTACTTTTTTTTTTTTTTTTTTTTTAAAGAATATTAGTAACCGAAATTACTAATATTCCCCCTAACCCCTCCAGCTAAGCTAAATGCTTGTGTTAGGAGTGGGTTCACGTCAGTAGTGTAATGGCCAGGATTCGAACCCGGGACCTCTCGATCGTAGGGTTGACTCCTTAACCACTAAGCTACTCACACAAATAATTGCTCCAAATGAGGGTCAACTCACAGCACTCCAAGCTGTGGTAGTCGAAGAGGCAACACTTATCCCATATGCCATCGATACAGGTATACACGTAGCCTTTTAATAATAATAATAATAATAAATTCTTTAATTCGAGCAACTTTGACTCATATTGGGGTTAGTAACAATTTTTACTTACTTACTTGTTAGTATTATAATACACATGGAAATTTAATACAATGAATGAAACAATTAGAAAATAACAATAAAATAAAATAGAAATGATGTATTGATTTTCTTTTTAATGATTATAAATAAAATTGAAATTGAAATAATGTCAAATGTAGATGTCAAATAATGTAAAAATAAAATTGTATAGTTAATGATTAGGTATTAATAAAAATTAAAATTAAAATCGACGTAACAATGAAATTTGTAAAATTAATTATTAAATGAAAATACAGGAATCAATCAAAATCATAGTGCCAAAAATAATAAAAATAAAAATTTGTCCAGTAATAAAATTTGTACAGTAAAATGAGACATCATTTGAATTAAATACCATTAAATAATTGTAAACTTTGGTACATACTTATTTTATAAAGTGCAGCTGACAACAGTGATTTATGTATAAACAATCCAATCTGTTGGCAATCATGGTCAGGACCCCGTTCTCACTTGCCCTGCCCTGACGCGGCCTATAAGCGATGCGGCTCGTTTTTAAACTAATATAACATGTAATGTTAAATTGTTGAATTCGTTTGATGTTAGTAACCTAACATGAGAGTAAAAAAGATGACAGTTTGGTGTGTGTATACACTGAAAAATTAATTAACCTGTCAAGTTTACGAAAACCACTTTGCCAAAGATATATTTAATGGACGTCTGTCAGCGCACTAAACTTTTGTCCAAAAAACAAACTGTAATAACTCCGTTTTGAAACAGAACGTGATGTAGGTGTCAATTATAACAAGAAGTTGTGTGATGACTGTAGATTCGCTTAACTGCAGTAAACTAGGACGGCAGCGATGTAATTGTAGACTGGTTAACGTTATCGTCTGTCTTACGAGAAAGACATATGATTTTATGTAGGTATATCTCAAATGTTTTTATACTTCAATATTTTGTTTATCTATGGAAGTCATCTGTATCTTTAATAATTGTAATTGATACTATGACATTATGATTTAAGTAAAATAACTAAATAAACGAGTAAAGCACCCAACAGAATCGCAATCATTGCAGCAATGCCAATATTAAAATAATAAATAACATCACACTATTTACAAACTACTATTTGCTGGGTACGGGTCCCTCCTCATAGATTTTACAAACTTTAATATCATTATTGTTTTTACAAAATGTCATTTTGACATATTATTATCTGTTGGTCGCAGCTTCACCTGAGTGAAATACATACTTAAATAGTAACTTTTTTTTCGTGCGGAAATCACCCCGGATACCCCGCGCGCCGGCCGGCAGGGGTGGCTATGTCGAATTCGAAACGACTAAAACTGCACGCCATCTCGGTTCTTCACGTACCGGGGTGTAAGGTGGCCCCATAAGGCATTTCCCTCGTACCCCGGCTGACCCAAGACCATTCGGGTTTGGGAACCATGGTGTCCCCGACCTGTCCCCGGAAAGAATTTCTGAAAATTTCCAATGTTCTATGCAATTTACTTAATCTTTCTTCCCATAGTTAGAAGTTAGAAGAAGCTTAAACAAAATTAAACTGAATTAAATAGTAATGTGCGTGTCTTCGGTTCGGGCATTCGATTACATGAGATTACAAAAGAAACGTCAAAACCAGAGACTTTTCTAGGTAAAGTGCAAATTATTTTAATGAAATACACGAAGCATGAAGATAATAATAAATATTCTTTATTATTATTGAATTACTTGATAATCCATTCGTACTACAACAGCTTGCCAAACATGGAAAGACGAGAGGCCTTTTTGTGTTGTCTAGAACAAATAGATAGGTTAAACAATTCAGAAAAAAACGTATACGAAAACACATCACATACAAATAAGTTACAAATGTATTCGTCATTATTTCATCTAACAATTTTACATATTCAAAAAAATACAAATTAAGCATATTGTTACATTGTACTAAACATCAAAATATCAACTCTTCTATGCAAAAACCTCAATGGCTGAGCAACGAACTGTAACGTTAGAAACATTATGACAGTTACGTCTAACATGACATAAGCTTTGTGTAAGTAGAAATTTGAAGTGAAATTATACCTACTCAACGTTGTAACATGCTTCCTACGTAAATTACAATGATGAATAGCTGTATTTGGCATCGGAATAGACCTTAAATCGTGTCCAAGGCGGTTAAACGTCTTAGGTTAGTTTTTAAAGCCGTCCAATATCAATGCCAACTGGCGATGGATTAATATTAGGAATCCAATTATACACAATTATGTTATATCACTAGAATAGCAGTTTATAACAACAGGCAATGGATTAATATTAAGAATCGAATTATACACAATTATGTTACACTACTACAATAGCAATTTAAAACTATAATCACTCGCCGTATTGCTGGCTGACTGGGGCAAGGAGTCCCGGATTTATGTTTTCTATGTGAGCTTAAACTATACAAATTAGTTGGTATTGAAGGCTAGATTCGTGCCTCTTAAACCTTAGTAGTAAGCACTAAAAGATATACCTTGTTGATAGTAAAACTTTCTTTACCGTGTCCTGTTTCCAAAGTAAATATGAGCGTTGTGTTGTTCTGCTTATAAAATAATCAAGTTTATAAATATATATTTACAAAAAAGCTCACCGCTATGAGATCGTTTGAGATTGCAGGATAATGTGAGCTGCTTAAGGCTAATATAAATTATTCACAGGTTTTCAACTTGCTAACCATTAGTCTAAAGAAAA
The DNA here is from genome assembly GCA_946251805.1 of Cybosia mesomella. Taxonomy (NCBI): domain Eukaryota; kingdom Metazoa; phylum Arthropoda; class Insecta; order Lepidoptera; family Erebidae; genus Cybosia; species Cybosia mesomella. The sequence goes on from OX276406.1 coordinate 13,633,742, forward strand.
AAAAACCGGCCAAGTACGAGTCGGACTCGCCCTTGAAGGGTTCCAAAGCAGCAAGTAAAATTTTTATATTTGAGTTGATTGAATGAAAGGTAAATTGCGGTTTAGGATTTATGACGTATTAAAACACTAGTTAATAGATCTCGTTCAAACCAATTTTAGGTGGAAGTTTATATAGTAATGTACGTCATATACTTTTTTTAGTTTTATTATTCTCTTATTTTAGAAGTTACAGGGCACATTTTACCACTTTGGAAGTGTCTCTCGCGCAAACTATTCAGTTTAGAATTTTTTTGTTTTTGAAACTTCAATATTATTTTGAAGACCTATCCATAGATAGTATGGATCTATCCATAGATATTATATCCACGTATGGGTTCGACGAAAACAAATTTTTGAGTTTCAGTACTAAGTATACCCCAAAATTTATTGTTTCTTTTTTTCTATTTTTGTGTGAAAATCTTAATGCGGTTCACAGAATACATCTACTTACCAAGTTTCAACAGCATAGTTCTTATAGTTTCGGAAAAAAGTGGCTGTGACATACGGACGGACAGACATGACGAATTTTTTGCCATTTGGCTACGGAACCCTAAAAATCGAGATACATTTACTTTTTTTGTTTAATAAAGCTCACCTGAGTAACATCTAGGTAGGAGGAGAAATTGTGGTAGGCACCTACAAGGAAATGAGTTATTTGAAGAAGGAACCAACAGAATAACCTATTGTAGGTGTACGAGTATTACAAACAAAACAAAATATTATTCAAGCATATAAACATGACCTAATATTATTTTATTTTCAATGTTCCCAAATCAAAAATATTCACAGGTGTAATTTTGGTTCGAGAATCATAATGATTGAATGCCATAATAAGACCGATCCGGTTTGTATATGAGCAACGAAGGTGTGGTGCAAATAAATTTAATCGACAAGATGTATTGGAACCATAATAAAATGTTGGCAAGTCAAAGCTTGAAGCTAACGATGTAATAAATAAAAATAAACAACATGCAAATAAAACAAAACGCGGATCGCGATGAGGCAGTTCTTCGAAGCCGGAGGTTTGTCCGATCCTAATAAATGACGGTCACTCTAGCACTGCCTTTTTTTTTTTTTTTTTTTTTTTTTATCGTGCGGAAATCCCTTCGGATACCCCCCCGCCGGCCAGCGGGGGCGGTTATGTCGGGCTTGCACCGACTAAAACCGCACGCCGTCTCGGGTCTATAGACGCCGGGGTGTAAGGTTACCCATAGAGCATATCCCTCGCACCCCGGCTGACCCTGGGCCATCTCACCACTAACAGCATCGCTCATCCTGTCTCCTCTGAAAGCAGAGGAGTACGGAGAGCGATGTGTTCCCGCCACGTTGGGTATTGGCCGACGATCAATGCCAACCCTATGAAGGGGTGAAGGGGAAGCCATTGACCGCCGCCCAGGGTGTACCGGCCGCTCCGATTCCGTTCCCCCCGGACTGCAGCGGGATCGGAATCGGAGCGACACTCGAGGAGGTTACCCAACACACACCCCACTCTAGCACTGCCTCTATTCTATTTTATTTTGAAAAATAATGTATTGCACGAAAAATTTGAATATTTTGTTAGGAAACATTTTATTTACTAATATATATTTAATAATAATACTTGCTGACTATGCCTAAAGTAGAAATTTGAAGAATTTAACTCATCTAAAAAGTGTTTATGTTATTATTTTATAGTCAGTCGTGCCACTTGAGTCAATACTAATTTTTAACTGATGTGTGATATATCATTTTACTCGTACGGCTGAGCACTACACGAATCGACTATTGTTGCGACGATTTTCCTTGGAAAATCTAAAATTTTCATTGTTTTTCTATTTTTATTGACTTTTAGCAGCAATCTGCATTTTTTGTGTGTCTGGTACCTGGAATTTTAACATCACAGCAGTGTTCACAAGAACGCCCCGCGTCGTTTGATACCGCACACGCGTATACAGGACCAACATTTTGGCAATTTTCGGGGCATTCCCCCTTGATTTTTATTAATTTGGCTAATTTAACTTTTGTTGTGCATTATTCGAAATTTACGCAAGGTGCCCGTGTCTTGTGATACCTGTGGGAACTGGTACGACTCAGCCCCTCGCGGCTGTCACCATCTGACTCCAGATTTCCCGGGTTTGCTCGCATTTTCACGCGAATTTTTGGATTTTCTTCAATTATTCAAAAAAATTCTATAGGCGGCTATCGTTCTACTTACGTTTTTGGGAACAGGCGGGCGCCCCGCGCCGAACGCCACCAATCCCGTTGAGCTGGGACGTATAGTCGCGACGGTAGCTTCAGTCAAAGTCAATTTGTTTACATCAAAATGTAGTTTTTCTCAATTTTCTTAAATTTTCACTATCAAGGTCCATAGTTTTTATAACAGCATTGTGAGCGCGCTGACAACGCGCGTCTTTCGACACCTCGACCGTCTCTCTGGGACTTATAGTTTTTGAGCTATCGCGAAAATTTTGGACAAAATTTGTACGGATAATTGCTTAAGCAGGTTAACTTTGTTGGGGGGGGGGGGCCTTCCGACCAGGTATTGAACACCTACCCGGGGTCTGAAGAACCAGCAGTGCCACCTCCTGGCCCTTCAACAATGGATGTAGCGGTCCCTGAAGGGTCCGGTGCACCAGTTGGGGGCAGGGCACGAGAGGCAAAACTGTGCAATAACCGCGCCAAAGTGTCACTGAACAGCGCGAGGAACCTTAGAACCGACATCAAGCAAACCGTCACCAAGGAGATAGAGCGCCTCTATCAACTTGTGAAGGGATGAGGGGATGCAGTCTGGGAAAAAGGCCACCGCAGGGGTAGAACGTGAAGTAGTCAGGAGAGTGACGGTTGAGTCGCAAGAAAAAGACTGGGCAGGGCTAGAAGAGTTCGAAAATCGCATCATAGCAAAAATTGAAGAGAGCACCCACCTGCTAATGCAAGAAAATAAGGATAGAATGGACCGCCTCATCGCAAGAGACGATAAGGAGATGAATGAGGCGGCTACAGCTTATTACAAGCTCTGCAGGGCTGTTGAGAACTCAACACGTGTCACGGCAGCGACTGCGGAGCTTGTTCAATATGGGAAACCGGAGCCGAAGACGCTGTATTCCGTGGTCGTTTCCTCAACGGACGAAATGGATATGGCGGATAAGGTGTTAGAGGGAATAAAAGAGTCGATGGATGCGAAAGAGGGATGGGTGAAAGTGAAGAAGATCAGGAAGGCAAAAGACAAGAAAATAATAATGGGGTGCAGGACTATCGACGAAAGACAAAAAATTAAGGAGAGGCTCGAGCAAGAGGGTGGTCGCTCGTCGTCGAGGATATCCGGAACTAGGATACCCTTCTGATTTTGAAGGGCGTAGGTACTGAAGGAGCATAGCGATGAGGAGCTTCTGCGCGCCCTTCGAAATCAGAATGAGGGACTGTTCGAGGGCCTTGACGATGAGGAGAGCCGCGTAGCCATCCGTTACAAAAAGAGGGCACGAGACTCTAACTGCCACCACGTGGTCATTAGCCTGGCGCCGAGGTTTTGGACGAGGGCGACGGAGGCAAGGCGACTGTACATAGATCTCCAGCGATTCGTAGTAGAGGACCAGTCGCCCCTCGTCCAGTGCACTCGCTGCCTGGGCTATGGCCACGGGAAAAAGTACTGCACTAGTGAGGTGACGGCAGACCTCTGCATGAACTGAGAGCATCCTCACTACAAGGACGAGGAATGTCCGAGGGAAAACTTTCGCCCCTGCTGTATAAACTGTTATCGAGCCACTAACAAAAAGGAGTATCACAATGCCTTTGATACTCACTGCCCAGTTAGAATGAAGTGGGACGCGGTGGCCAGAGCATCGGTAGCATATAGCTAAAAATACTCTGGACACTGTGCATGGCTTCAGAAGGAGTATAAAATAAAAACCAACCTGTATTAAATACCGTCAATCAAGGAACACAGGCTATGTCAATAATAATATTTAATATTATATATTACATAAAATTGGGGAACAAATATTTACTAAGGGACCAAAACAACATAAAGGTACTCCATCCAAACAAAAAATGCTTACTAGGCCAAATAAACTTTTAATAAAAAACACAAACGCACACCTTACAATAAACTCTCATCATCATTGGATACACGCCACACCATTAAAAACACATAATAATTTACTTCAAAATTCTTTTTAACACATCGGGCATTCTGTATCTTCTATATAGATAAAATGCAGAATAAACCAATAGGCAACAAGTACGCACACGAACACAAACTAGCACAAACAATCTAAACAATTAAACCAAAATCCAAACATCTAGTACACAAGATATTCTAAATTAACCAACTAAAACAATATTAAATGAGTCTGCAAACAAATTCTAATAAATCAGTAAATAGCTAAAAAAAACCCGGAATAAACATCACTAAAACACAAATTAAATTAAACTAATTAAATAAATGTAAGTTGATTAAATTTTTCCTTTCTAAACTATCATGATATTCGTATCTTCTTCTATTAAATAAATAAAAATCCAAGATCTTCCCTCTTCTTCTATGTATTTATAAGATAAGCGTATGTACAAAATATCCTATTTAACCCTATTATTTAATGTAATATACAAAAAATACTTGAGAAAATTTTCCTTGGGAAAATCAGACCAAGCTGCATCTAAAGTACTACTCTTACTCCTTAATTATAATCTACTTATCATTTTTACCATAATTACCATACAACATAATTATATAATCTTACAACTACATATATAAATAACTATAACTATTATTATATATATCATTACTATTATAATATAATTACCACACAACATATATAACCTTATAACTACATATATAAATAACTGTAACTATATAAATTACGGCACATTATATATATTACCAGTATATTTATTTTCACAAATATTTATGTATTTATGTACTGCCACACCAATCTGTGACTGTCAAGCGATAAATGAGCTACTCATGTACGCCTGGCAGTCAACATCTTTCTCTTCATAAATAAATCTTTAACACACCTAAAAAAATAAATCGATCCTGCTCTCCATGGCAGGAGAACTCCTGAAGAGTCTTGCTAGAATATTGATTCTAGCGGGACTTCACAAAAAAAAAATATACTAATTTTTAAATTTAATGATATCGATTTTCGCGTTTTAACTCTCTAGGTGTATGTAGAGTCACAGATATAAAAACAAGGTCTACAGTTCATTATTTCAAAGGTATAATGCAAGTGGGGTGTGTGTTGGGTAACCTCCTCGAGTGTCGCTCCGATTCCGATCCCGCTGCAGTCCGGGGGGAACTGAATCAGAGCGGCCGGTACACCCTGGGCGGCGGTCAATGGCTTCCCCTTCACCCCTTCATAGGGTTGGCATTGATCGTCGGCCAATACCCAACGTGGCGGGAACACATCGCTCTCCGTACTCCTCTGCTTTCAGAGGAGACAGGATGAGCGATGCTGTTAGTGGTGAGATGGCCCAGGGTCAGCCGGGGTGCGAGGGATATGCTCTATGGGTAACCTTACACCCCGGCGTCTGAAGACCCGAGACGGCATGCGGTTTTAGTCGGTGCAAGCCCGACATAACCGCCCCCGCTGGCCGGCGGGGGGTATCCGAAGGGATTTCCGCACGATAAAAAAAAAAAAAAGAAGGTATAATGCAAGTAAAGTATCTATTGATTCGTTAGTTATATAGATAATTCAGTTTCTTGATAAGCAACTGGAATCCTGGGCGGAAAAAATTAAGCCTCCTCTATACTATCCTTCACAGCTCTTATTCTCCAAATTATCTGCGGGAACGTTTTGCCTATCTCGTACCTCGGGGCAAACCCTGTCGTCATTCCTCTTCCCTTCTACTTCATACTCCTGAACACAGCTCCAGCAGTTATGATGGGTCATTTACTCAGGCTGTTCGGCTATGGAACTCACTACCACACCATATTCGAGACAGTCGCAGTCTGGACATCTTCAAAAGAAGAACTAAAGAACATTTCCTCTCACAATGTTAAAGTAGATAATGTATGTATATAACGTATTTATATATATATGTATAGCTATGTATAAAATATAGATGTATGGATGTATAATATATTATTTTACATATAGTATATTATATTTACTTTTTGAATGTATAATTTATGTATGTCTATAGATTTATTTTTACCATCTTTCGTTTGTTTACATTTATTTGTACACTTTGCTTCCCTTTGTTATTTTTTTTCTGCCTTTACTGAGCAAAGGGTTGCTGGTAGAGAACTCTTTTAGAGTTAAGCTCGCCGTTGTACATGATCGATTTTAATTGTTATACTTTTTTTTGTGTACAATAAAGAATTAAGAATGGAAATAGGTATGAAATGTGTACGGAGCTAGTTAGATGTTCCTGTAGAAACATTTCAACAATTTATCGTCGGTCCGCGGAGAAGCCCATCTTTATAACCACCTTTGGCAGGTGGATTAATGACTGTAGTTGTTCATCGTTGATCCACCATGAGTCGGGGATATCACATCGGTCTTGTTTCCTTTATATGTATACTTGGCAAGACCAATACCTACAGGTATTAACAAAATTTAAATGAGCAACAATTATACAATTAAAATTTCTACATATCACATCACCGTACAATCAGCACAATTTCAGCCAAACTTTAATTTGCACATAGCTATTCATCAATTAACAATCACAGTCCACTGCTGGCCTCTCCTAATGTGCGCTATAGCATATACATATTCTGCACATAAATATACTACAATTTGTTGTTAAGAGTATTGATGACCAAAGAATTCTAAAAGTATTTTGTGTTACAGACGATAGTTATGTCAAACGTGTAAGTGCCGCACGAAAAAAAAAAAAGTACGGCTCGCCGCGTCAGCTCATATTCCTTGCTTTTTTTTTTTTTTTTTTATTAAAAATTTGAGTGCGTTTGACTGCATCTCACCTGATGGTAAGTGACGATGCAGTCGAGGATGGTACACGCAAACTCAAATAATTTTACTTTTAACGATCAATGACTGTCTCACTTTCGTAGTTCTAGAACATTCCATAAGTAAATAATGTTCAACCGTTCTGCACATTTTTCAAATTTATAGAATTTACTTTCTTCATTAAAAAGTCCTATTTTTCAGATTGGTGAAAACCTAAGCGATACAGAACAATTTTAGGTCTACTTTTTCCTTTTAACAAACCTAGGTATTTGAAGAGGCTGACATATACCAGATATACATTACTTCGTTTATCTAAATATGATTTAAATTTATTGTCCTTAGACTGATCGTTGTAGGTACTTAAAACTCTAGTCATGAACACAAAAGTGAAATTAACTTGGATCATAAATTAGAATTAACCAACTAAACTTAGCTGATGCTGTTTTTAAATAACACTGTTTTAATATAATACATTAATTATATTATCTGTAATGTAACAGACGCTTCCTCTTGTTTCAATCATGGTTTCGTTGTTCAAATGTCGTTTCTATCTGTTTCTATATTCAATTCAATCAATGGACGTGATTCATTGTCAATACGAAAGTAAATCTAAGTTTGTATGAAATTAGGAACAATACTGTATTGTTTTTTTAATCAACCTTCATTTGGGATATGATCCTATATAATACTTCTAAGCATAGAACTCTTAATAATAAGACAGTGGAAATGTGTTAGGGAGAACCACCATGTAGCACATATACTCAACCAAAATTAAGAATATGTAATTAAATATGGACTTTGAACCGACAACGTAAAGTGCATTTTATACTTTCTCATAAATACAATCACCGTTGTGGCTGTGCTGTGCATGAACGGTCGATCTTACAATTTAAACTAGTGATTGACGAAATTTCAATTTTATCAAAATTTGAAAACTCGGATATCGTAATGTAAATGAAATCCCATCAAAAACATAAATTTGAAATGAGAGCCAAGTTCAATGTTAAGATTATCATCGTTGTCGACTTTGCCGATAAAAGAATTGATTGCCAAAAAGATTGGGTGCCAAATTCTTTTCTAATCTTGAGCTTGAATCAATAGCCAATGAAATAATTGCATTTTGTGAATAATTGTCTTTTAAAATTAAGAATTCATATTATCTATTAGGTAGAAAATATTGTGGTAGCACCAAGAAACAAAAAATTGTTATATCAATTTATTTTAGAATATTTAGGCTTTCGTAACTAAAATTTTAAGATTTTGAGATCTTAATTCTTTTATCGGCGAAGGCAACAACGACGCATATTCTTTATTAATAAAAACCCTTTACTTCAATTTAGTCAAAATTATATAGATACGGGGGCCAAACCGAAATGATCGGGAATAGAAAAAACTAGAAAGATATTACAATAACATTTATTTTCGGGCGGGGCGGATTCGACCTGCGAAAAGTGCGGCTGGTCGGAGAAACCCTATTCTCAGCACCTGGTCCGGTGCAGAGTCTGGCGTAGGCCTTGGGGGAGAGCGCAAGTCGCGATGATCCTCAGGGCAAGGCTAGTGAGTTATCCTTCACGAGGTTGCCGCCTGTTATTGGTCTGATTCCCTAAGAAACAAAAACCTCTAGCTCTAGGGATGTGGGATGCAACGGGAGATAGCTCGTGGGCGTCCGGGGCACAGGGGCGTGGCATTCCTTCTCACTCATCCCATCCCCAACCCAAACCCGGCAATCCCGGAAACGTCATAACAAGAGCGCTAATGAAATAGATAAACTACCCCAGGAGGGTACCGGCAATGCCGGAGAATCCCTCCCTGCATCACTCAGTGATGCAGGCTGCCCCCCATATTCTGGGGGGGGGGGGCACATTAGCGCACACCCAAATATCTAACAAAAGCACTTTTAAGATCCCCAGCCGACACGTGAGATCCATATCGGAGTCTCTCGGAGACGGCCTCACCAGTATGAGTATTGGGGAAACAAGTTCCAAGCAGGTTGAAGGCGCGTGGATCACCGATTCCAAAAAGTGGAGGGAGAGAACGCGTCAGCAAAAGGAGCAGGAAAGGACCAGACAAACCAAACCCGGTGCGTCAACCAGTAGGGAGACAACCACACCGGGTGGAGAGGTAAACAGGTCAAGAGCCATAAAAATGACAAGGCAGGGCACAGACCCTGAAGAGCGAACGCAGCAGCGTCCACCGAAGCGCCCGAAGCCACAACCCACCCCACGTAACGAGGGACCACGGCAGCCCAATCCGGGCCAAAGTGACCTCTCGATTACCATGCACCGGGGAGACGGCGCGGCGATGGACGATGCTACGGCCACCGAAATAAGAACACGATTAGTCGACAAGATCGAGGAAGCTGCTCTTGACGGGGTAAGTGGCAGAAGCCTGTCATTCGCGGCATCGGGGCTGGTAGCCGAGGGATACTTCCTCGTGAGCCCGAACACCGAGTAGGCGATGACTTGGCTGCTCGGCTGCGACTTTGGTGAGTGGAACGGCGTCCCGTTAAAGCCCAAAAAGCTGGATATCCACAAGTTATCCATCTGGCTCCCTGGCAGCACCGGAGGTGTCGACCTTAATGAGTTCCAGCGGGTCGATGCCGACGCATCAACTCATTAAGATCCAGAATAACTACAGGGAGGAATTAAAGCTGTCGGATTGGACTCTCATCCGCAAGGAAATACTGCCTCTGGGAGTACGACTTGTGGTGGGAGTCCCGGAAGACGCAGTGAAAGCCCACGTGTGGCTTAATTATCAAGCCACACAAGTGTATGCCCGGGTCCTGGGAAAAGGACCAACTCAAGTCCCTGATAAGTGCACATGCCCAGTCCATCCTACCAACCTTCACACAAAGACATCGGGAGAAGAACCTTTCAAAGCGGCAGTAACGCTCAGTCCGCAGCCCTGCAGAGGGGAGCCACTGACGAAGGCAGACCGCACCGACTGTGCTCGATCCCAAACAGCACACAACAAGCGCCAGACACAAACAGCTCTGGGCCTGAAGGAGGGGAAGATGGAGCGCGGACGAGAGCGTCAAAGGGGGTGACGACCGCAAACCAAACGCCCCACTAACAGATACGCCCAGAACAACACACAGCACACCCCCTCCCTATTACACGGAGTGACCGGACTCCCCCACCAAGCGTTGCATTACTGCAACCGTCTTGGCTGGGCAAGAGTCCACCGATGTGACGAAGAATAGGGAGGGAGCATTAACACTCACAGACACACAGGCACAAAAACACTAAACATGCACAAAAACAATAACACACCACAAACACACACACAAAAAATAAGAATAGTTCAAGTAAATCTTCACCACTGCCGCGACGCTATGATCGAGCTTTGCAGACACGTGGTGGATGAGAAAATAGACATTGCTCTACTGCAAGAACCATACGTCGTTAAAGGACGTGTGTCAGAGCTCAGCTCCCTGGGAGGAGAAATCATCTACCACGAAATGGGTGAGTCAACTCCTAGGGCTTGCATATATGCCAGCAGTAGGGTAAGATCGTTAGGAGTAATAAAGACAGATTGCATATTGAAAAAATCACTTGTACTTTTCCACAATTATTTATTTATTTGAACCTTACCGGTTTCACCTTACGGCATTATCAAAGGTCTACAATGTTTTAAACTAAAAACTACCATATTGGCACATTAGCGCACATTTTAGTTTAAAACATTGTAGACCTTTGATAATGCCGTAAGGTGAAACCGGTAAGGTTCAAATAAATAAATAATTGTGGAAAAGTACAAGTGATTTATTCAATATGTGTAGCAAGTTCCACCAAGTGCCATCAATCTTCAGTATAAACATTCTAAAGACAGATTGTTACAGTGACCTTGCTAGTGCCACAGTGACAATACAGACGAACACAGGGAACAAAGAGAGGGTGCTTTTAGTCTCCGCATATCCACCCAGCGAGGCAGACTTCAAACCACCATCACAAGAAATGGAAGACATAATAAGAAAATACCAAGGTAAGAACATTCCGATTATTCTAGGTTGTGATGCCAACGCCCACCATGTGGTGTGGGGCAGCACAGACTGCAATAAAAAAGGTGACTTACTACTGGATTTTAGTAGCGCAACAGGTTTTGACATAATAAATGAAGGCACCACGCCAACATTCGTTACCAAAACTAGAAGAGAAGTGCTGGACATCACAATTGCCACAGAAAGGATAAGCAGGCACTTAACAGACTGGAAAGTAGACGAAAGCGACTCAAAATCGGATCACAGACGAATAACCTTCAGCCCCAGACTGAAGGTTACTCGCATTTCTGACTAGTTTTCTCAACTTTGGCTTGGGAGCCAAAGTTGAGAACTAGTCAGAAATGCGAGGAAAACCGACTGGACCACATATGTACACCATATTGAGAAATGGAGCCCAGGCAACCATACCCCACTAAATGACACCAGAGATATAGAAAGAGAAGCCAACAGACTGGACGAAGCTCTAAGAGAAGCATACCATAAGGCATGCCCACTCAAAGAGATCAAACCAGGCAAAGGACAACCCTGGTGGACAAGGGCACTAGAGAAGAAAAGGAAAATGACCAGACGAGCTCTCAGAAAAGCCCATAAAAGGGCGATGAGGAAAGCTGGCTCATATACAAGAGAGAAAGAAACATATTCAAAAAAGAATGCAGAAGGGAGAACAGAAATAGCTGGAAAGTCTTCTGCGAAGGAGTAGAGAAATACCCTGAGGCAGCGCGCCTAGTAAAAATGTACTCTAAAACCAACACCTGCAAACTAGGAAGCATTAAGAACGGAGACGAACTAATAACCGACCCGGAAAAGATACTAGAAGTGATGCTGGAAACACACTTTCCAGAATGCGAAGAATACACAGGTGATGAAACGCCAACCGACACGAATCCCACAGTGGAGACGGCGGAGAAAGTACTAATCACAAAAGAGCACATAATGTGGAGTGTCCGGTCATACCAGCCCTATAAAGCCGCTGGACCAGACGAGATCTTCCCAAAAATGCTACAAATAGCCATCAAGTACATAAGTGACGATCTTCTGGCTCTATACAATAGCAGCATCAGAATGAAATACATTCCAAAGAGATGGAGAGAAGTAAGAGCGGTCTTTATACCTATACCGGGCAAGGCTACGTACCAAGAGGCTAAAGCCTTTAGATGTATTAGTCTTTCCTCATTCTTACTCAAGACACTAGAGAAAATACTAGACAGAATAATAAGAGAACAAATAGTCAAAAGCGGATCTCCACTTCACCATAACCAACATGCGTACATGGACGGCAAGTCAACTGAAACCGCACTCCATAACTTGGTAAACAAAGTGCAAAGATCCAGAAGCAACAAAGTATATGCACTGGGCTGCTTCTTCGATGTCGAGGGTGCCTTCGACAAGGCAACCCCGGCCTCAATAGAGGATACCCTAAACCGCGAAGGCATAGATAAAGACATATCAGAATGGGTGAAAAACATGCTAAAACACCGACTGATACAAGCAGAGATAGCAGGATCAAAGCGCCAGGTGATAGCTAGGAGAGACTTCCCTCAAGGTGGATGTCTATCGCCACTACTGTGGTGTCTGCTAATAGACGAGTTAGTCAACAAGATAAACAGGATGCACATATACACACAGGTATACTCTGATGACGGTGTGCTCTTAATCATAGGCAAAGTCCTCAGTGTCATGTGCAACATCATGAACAGAGGTTTGATAGAAGCACTAAGATGGTGCAGGAGCAAAGGCCTTAACCTAAACCCTGACAAAACCAAACTAGTTCTTTTCACCAACAAAAGGAAAATCGGAAGTGCTACGTGTACGAACCTGTACGACTCGATAACCATGACTTGGAAGTAGTGAAAGAAGTCAAATATCTGGGAGTCACACTGGACAGCAAGCTGACTTTCAAGACTCACATAAGCAACACATGCTCAAAGGCGAAAATGGCCATGATGCAATGTAAAAGTGCAATAGGAAGAAGCTGGGGAATAAAGCCAGCCACAGTACTCTGGATCTACAAGGCAATCACCATGCCGAGAATCCTACACGGCGCCCTAGTATGGTGGCATAAAGCCAACGTAGGAAGGAACAAACAAGAACTAGACAAAGTTCAAAGACTGGCGGCCCTGATGACCACCGGCGCGATGAGGACCACACCCACGGCCGCGCTCGAGATCATACTAGGCCTAAACCCTTTAGACTTGGAGACGAAAAAGAGAGCAACTGAACAGTGGTTCAAACTGAAAAGCAACAACAACAAGCACAAGCAACAGTTCAAACTCAATACCCCTAGGAAAGTTTGCCAGTGTCTTCCAAGCAGAAATCTTCGCTATCATGGCATGCGTGGAAATGGCAGGCCACCTGAACAACACGGGAAAGGTCACCATCTACAGCGACAGCCAGGCAGCGCTGAACGCACTTGGCAAAGTAGAGACAACATCAGCCGTTGTCAAAGAGTGCAAAAAGTCATTGGAAAGGCTATCCAGAACAGCTGACGTGACGATTGCCTGGGTACCCGGACACGAGGGCAACACAGGCAACTAACTAGCAGATGGACTGGCCAGGAAAGGAGCTGATGAAAACCAGGTAGGCCCGGAGCCCAGGCTACCAATTGCCCACAAAATAACCAAGGGAGTAATCAGCCGAAGCATTGAAGCAGAGATCAACCGGAGATGGAAATCATCGACAGGCATGAAACAGTCGAAGATATTCATAAAAGGCATAGACAAAAAAAGGACGAGCCAACTGATAAAACTCTCTAGAGTAAGCATGAGGCTCGTCATAGAAATGTTAACAGGACACAGCCGATTGAATAGGCACCTGACACGGATAGGCGTGAAAACAGACCCCAAATTCCCGGAGTGCATGGATGGTGACGAGACCAGCTTCCACCTGCTCGCCGAATGCCCCATGTACTCACTGATAAGATGGGAGACAATGGGGACGGATACAATGGACACAGAAGACCTGGAGGATCTGAAGGTGGACCAGATCGTAAGATTTTGTAAGGATATAGGTAGGTTTGCCGTGATTGCCGGGTAACCACATCCTTCCCAAAAGGGAGGATCGGGGGAAATGGGTGAAATGACCCACTAAGGTAGGGTTGATCACCGGCCACGTCACCGGCGTCCCCGTTGGAAATAATAGTAATAATAATAACATTTATTTTCATTGATTTAAGCTGCTATAGCCCAGTGGTGTACGTAACGGACTGCTGAGACGAGGTCTCGAGTTCGATCCCCAGTCACCCCGGGCACACACCTCTGACTTTTCGTAGTTATATGTGTATTAAAAATGTTGATTATCGCTCGCTTAGTAATGTGCCCGGTAGATGGCAATAGGCTCGCCCCCTATTACATTGGGAGCCTAACATAACTGGCGAATCGTGGGTGTGCAATACATCTCTGCCTACCCCTTCGGGGATACAGGCGTGAAGTTATGTAATGTTATTTTCATTGCTTTTCGAAGTATTCTCCGTGACAATCGATGCACCTTTGCATTCGTTCAAACCAATTATTGTAACAGTAATTCCAGTCTGAAATGAACATAGTCAAAACGGCCGATTTGTAAGCTTCGACTGCCTCTTCTGGACCTTGAAACCGTTGACCACGTAACAAATCTTTAGTTCTTGGGAATGTAAAGTAATCATTGGGGCTCAGGTCAGGGCTGTATGGAGGATTGTCCATCAATTCCACGTTTTCCTGATTTAAAAATGCGATCGTTTGCCAAGCGGTGTGGGAGCTCGCATTATCGTGGTGAAGGGATTATGCGACGATTCGGATTACTTTTACGAAGTTCTCTTATGACTTCCGGCACACAAACTGTTGTGTACCAATTAGCAGTAACGGTTCTTCGTTCCTATAAAGGAATCGTAGCCACATGCCCGGTTTTCGACACAAACGAAGCCACAATTTATTTCGACACGCTACGAGAGCGCACAACTTTTGTTGGCTTGACCTCACCTTCGTAGACCCAAACAGCCGATTGGTGTTTTCTTTCGGGCTCATATGAATATATCCACGATTCATCACCCGAGACGATATTGTAAACTGCATTTGAGCTCCCTCTATCGAACCGTTGCAGAGCACAGCGACACCAATTAACACGAGCCGACTTTTGTTCTTCTGTCAAACGATGGGGCACCCACCGGGAAACTAACTTTCTGACACTCAGTTCATCGTGCAATATTATTTGAATGGCTGTCATACCAATGCTGAGAGAAGCCCGTGTCTGCTCGTATGTCACATGCCTATCTTCTTGAATTAATTGGCGTACAGCATCGACGTTTTCTTGTGTTACCGCTGTTTTTGGCCGATCAGTAGAAGGTACTGTGGTAAGAGAAGAACGTCCTCGACGAAACTCAGAATACCAGCGATACATAGTCGTTTTACTAGGTGCTTCAAGTTCATAAATAGAACCAAGCTCGGCGAGACATTGTTCTTGGGATAAACCTCGGCGAAAGTTGTGAAAAATTATAGCACGGAAATGTTAAACGTAAGCTGCATTTTCACACTGACTTTTCAATTTCAAAAGAGTGGTAGCTACCAATAGCTACCACTCTTTTGTTTTTTTTTTTTTTTTTTCAAAAATAGAATTGAGTTTGAAAGAGCACAAAATTTCAAATACCAAAAAGATTTTAAGTCTAATTTATTCAAAAGTATTCCATTCCCGATCTTTTCGGTGTGGCCCTCGTAGATAGACAAATAACTCCTTGTTGTTCTCTAATCTCTCGATGTTTTGAATTACGCTAAAAAAATTCATAAAACTATAAGAATGATTAACATGAGATTTTTTATAAACATTATTACATTTAGCTCTAAGTATGTACAATTGAAAATAGAATCGGTGTTTATTTTCCATTACATTTGTTTGTATTGCCACTAAATAAATGAATGATGATTAAGTGTTTGTTGAGAGGAGATAAAATCTGGCCTTACCACATTAGTTCCTGATTCAATGTAGGTATGTACTAGCATGAAAAAATAGCCATGGCAATAAAACTGATCTCTTTTCAAACCATTCAATGTCAAATCCAAAGTTAATAATACAGTTATTTATATTATGCAATAAACTATAGTGTATGCATACTATTACCAATAGTAATAAACTTGATTGAGTAATTTTACGTTAATAGTTGGTTATAGACATAAGGAACCAAACAAAGCGATACACTTCAAGCGTGTACGCTATTATTATCACTCGATCCAGACACACGTGAATAATCTTAATATGAGTTTTTTTTTGTCGCAGATGTTCCCTATTCCAGTGCGCAGACAAAAGGCGTTAACGAAATAGAGATTCCCGCACAAAGACACGGGCGAACAGATGCGCGAGTAGTCGTGGCATTTGTCTGTAAATCACATGGGCAAACAGCACGCACACATACTCGTACCTAAATACAGGCAAATTGTATACGTGTGAGTGTACCTGCTATCAAGGCTGCGTTCGAACAGAGCATACCTGCCCCTGCCTGCTGCCTATCTCGCATTCTTGTACTATCTGCAAGGTATCGGAAGGTTCGCGGCGCGTGTGTCGTAACGGTGCCTGCGTGCCAGCTCCTCAAATTGAACTTCACACTAGTCGCAGGTTTGTCCTCGATGGCATATCACTCTAATCTTTTCCAGTTTCTCAATGATTGACATTGCAATTATGAATATGATAATGAACTTTGACAGACATTCTGGTTATTAACGTTTCGTTTTGAATCTATTAATCCTCGTAACCTCATAACATAAGGTAATTGAAAACAATCTTTAATATTTCTTTAATTTAATTCATTGATAATTTAATTTAATAATAAATACATTTTACCTACTTTGGTATATTTGGATGTTAAGCATACCAATATAGGTATTATGAATATTCTCAAAACTAAAAATGTATGACCTTAATATTAAAAACCGCAGTATGTATATAATCTACACAACATTCATTTGGCTCTTAACATTTTACAAGTCTTAACCCGCGGCTACGCCTAATAAGCTTATTACGTCACATAGGAACCGTATACATTATAATAATATTAATAATCAATTATCGCAATGCAAAAAAGCACATCGGTTACTTGCTTCCTTGCAGCATGACAGAAGGAAAAACTCACTTACCTACTTATAATATTGGTAAAATGATCACAGTCATACAGAAATAGAAAACTAGACATCTTAGTCAGCAATAAAATTTTATAATAGGTTGAAAGATCACATTACAGCAAATTCATTGTGGCGTTGTATTTCATACAGTAAGTCATCCATTGTATATAAGATGTCGAACGTGTCAAACTCTTCATTGATTTATTATTTAGCTGGGCACTTCAATATTTTTGCTTTTCTAGGTCATTGGCCATCAACCTCAAAACCTTTATAAGGAAATGCAGATCAGGTTAGCCGAAATTAATGTTGTAAAACATATCCGTTTCCAAATTTGTTAAACAAATGACGACTATTCGTTCTAACATAATCTACATACACGGATAATAATTAATACTTCACATAATGTAGAACAATCCTGAGGAAGCAATCCGAATGAAACATGTTTCAAGTAATCTTAGGAGTTAAGTTAAAGTATTTTACTCGTAGTATAGGTTTATTACACTGCAGACTGTAGTTCTTGATACTCATTTTACATTCTGATTCATGTCTGAGATCTGACGAGTCATGCCATCAAATGTCAAATCCCTTGTATTGTTTGTATTGTCTTATCCGTTTCAGTGTAGTGATGTCATAGTTCATAGGAACGCCCTCAGTTGTAAGTTTTGCAATCTGATGGATGTACCACGGGTGCGAACACGTAAAGACTTGGGTGCGTCGCATTCAGTGGGCTGTAGAAATCGTGGTATTTACAAAATGGTCAGTCGGTAATGTTTGGTGTTATTGATTGTGTAAGCACCGCACGATGGAAGGAGGGGCGCCTGAACAGGTGTACGAGGCCGGCGCACGCGCATGAGAACGACGCGAAGGCCACCACAACTCACAGCGTTCTCAAATGTCGCAAGTAGTAAACTCATTACCGTAACTTCATCATTCTAATGTCAGAAATATTGTCAAGGATAGTTTAACGTTACGCTTCTGACTCAGAACACTTTTTATAGCAGTTCTAAGACTAACACATGCTGTCTTTGTCATGTTCATCGCTATAAATCATGTTCAATATGTTCTTAAATCAATGCAATTATTAAACTATTACAAACATTGCTTATAATATGTTAGTAGTTTTAGTGATTGACGAATGAAACTTACCTCTTTGAGTCCATCGAGCCGCCCAAGAGACTTGGATTGACGTAATGGCAAGAATGCTTTCAGGGCATCCATGCGAGAGGTACGCTCCGGTTCTGCATTAGCGGCGGCAGTAAGGTCAGCGCAGGAGAGGCGCGCCTTCCGCCGTTTATCCAGCAGCTGCTTAGCGGTGCGCGAGCGACGCTGTACGGGTGCCGCATCTTCTTCTGGCTCGCTACATACTTCCCTCGCCGCGTGCACTGTGTGCCGACGCCGCGACACTGGAGGTGATGTCAACCGCGACACCAACGATTCGAACATGGCGGTAACTGCTATCCGTTGTGATACTCCGACGACCAGTCACGTATGGCACTCAGTCCACCTTCATATACAGCCATAATGTGCAGTAGCTCGATTTATCTCGTACGATGAAACGCCTACAAGCAAACATTAACTATCTGTGACGACATATTTCAGGCACAGCGGGTGCGACTCTCGATGGCCTTTTTTATTGATTTGATGGCGTATTATAACAAACATGCGATCACAGTGACACTTGCGTTCATGTCATGTATGGGTAATATAGATCGTTGACCGATCCGCGTTGGCATTGTCATTCGACTGAACGATAGTGACTCTCGAAATAGCTTTGTTTGTAATTCATTCACACAGTGTGCGTACCGTGACGGACGGAAATGGCAAAATGCGTTCACATTTGCATTCAACTATCGTTGTCCCAGAGCAAACTTATGCATCAAAATGTTCATAGTACTACTAAATGTGGCAATAAAGATGTCGACAGACATCCAGCTGATTGTTTGTATTATATTCACACGTTTGTGAATAGTCTTAAGTTCGTTAACCTAGTTACCGAGTTAATATTGTAATTAAACGAATCTGAGACTTATCACACGACGGAGTGTGTTTGAAACAGATGAAAGTGTGCCACTGTCCATGTCGGGCGCCCAAAACATTGGCGTGGCACCTTGCCATGGACACGCCGAAATAGAACTACAAGGTCGTAACTGAAAGCGAAAATAGAAACTAAAGACTCTTGTCATATTTATAAATTTATTTTACTATAGAATTAAATTAGAGAAAACTCAATACATCTTCAAAAACAGAATACTTTCAATAACTATTATTTTGTAGGCTTTATATTAGCTCAATGCTAGAATTAGAATATGGAAAGAAATCGTTACAGCGCGGCAGCGGCTCAAAGTTCAGTGACAATATTCGGGTGCCGCAGCTTCCTCTGGTTCGCTAAATACTTGCCTAGCCAATGAACCATGTACCGCAAACGAAGTTAACGTATTATGTAAAGATTTTCTATTTATTCGATTGGCAATGAGTTCGAATATTATTTTACAACTTCAAACCTTACAGAACTATTTATTTTAAACTAAAGTGAATTAGTTTCCATCACAACTATCCATAGTAACTTAAATAACAAGATTACCTACGTGACACTATTCCACAAAGGGCTTGATATGTTGTGACTTATGAACGAACAATTGCGAAAAGACACAAGTCTTCACTCAAGTTGTAAACGAAATATGGTTGTATTTTCACTTTTGCACCTGTGTCAAGACGATTGTTTACTTCGTTTTATGATGCTTATGAACACGCCGCAGTAGGCCACCTGACATAAGCTTGAACATTGAAAAGTGTTACTTAACTCAAATTTTCAAGTTTAAAATATCCTGCGCCGTATGTAATTGCATTGTCGGAGTACGATTGTAGTTGTTGAACAATGAGTCCGCACTGCAGAACTAGTAACTCCAGCCGGTAGCTATCGTTTGTGGAGCATAGCTCAGCTAATAAAACGGTTAGTCTTAAGACGGCGACGTCGACGCAAACCGGTACGCGGACCGGTCCTGCACACCCACCCTCCCGCACTCATCACCACAACCCCGCGCACTTCTAAAATACACGCATACACGTCATTTTATCAAGAGAGTCACTGCGGCTAAGCTTCTTGTCAATCCACTCTCCTATTTCACAGAGCATTCAGTTCCAAAGATTCTCGTATCGAACTCTTCGTTGGAATATAACCTCAAATAGGTGGGTAATATAATGTGAGCTCCGGTATGGTTAACCGCAGCTTAGATTAAACGCTCACTACCAAAGCAAACAAACAACAACGCTCTCATCTCCGTAAGCGTACAGTTATGTCGGTATCGCTTGTCAAATACTATTCATCAACAAATTTGTCATTATGACGCGATGTCCAAAATATCATATCGGATTTTTGTAAGCAAGAAAACCGTGAACATAATTATCTAATATAGCGTGAAAACAATTGGCGAAAGTCTGGTATAAAGACAAGTTAGCCAATAGCCGAGCGCAGTGACAAAGGCGTAGATTAGAAAGTGTGTTGTGTTGTGTATCAGAAAGCCCGTGATACGGAGCGCACACGCTCTGATTGGCGCCCTATCTACAAATCTGTCGCATAGCCATCAAACAATAATGTTTCCATAACCCCTACCTAAATGCTAATTTATCCAACACATAATGATACGGTTTTCTATGTTACAAACCTTTTCTGGTAACAATGAGAAGAAATGAAACACTGCAATCTAGGTATGGTTTTTAACTATAAATGCTTTAAATCCAGTATGAATGACCCGGCTTGACTAGTCTCGCACACCGTGTCAAACTTAACATCGACAGATACTACGTGAAGAAATTTTATAAACTATTTGCCTATCAACATTGATAAAAGTACTTTATGGAGTTGTGTGAGTAAATTTCTTTTATCACGGTGATTGCGTTGCACAAAGTAGGAATGAAGTCGCCAGTCATTTTTAAGACCCTTCAAAAGCTAGTCCTCAGCTTTATGTTTGTTTATCGAACTATCGAGAGATACACTGACCTATCCTAGATAATAAAGATTCGGGACCATGACGTACTATTAAAACCAAACAAGTTAGGATCGGTGCGAGCAGGTTAGCAAGCTACATGTTTACTATCCATATACTTAATGCCTAAATTAGTTATGCAACTTGATGTTTCTGAGAGTTGATTGATCGGACTGGCACTGAAGGAAACTAATAAAATACTATTTGTAGATTTGTAGAAAAAACAAGTGGAACAAGTGCCACCATTTTACAGTCTACAATACTGGTCTTATATGACAGGCAACCATACTATCGTAAGCTTTTTCCTTTTTTAATTAAAAGATAAGTAAATTGTGAAAGAGGAAACCGTTTTATGTAAGGAGGAGGGAGAGTTATACCGTCGCTAATCTATATCTCGAGAAGTCTGGGACTCCCTGTGAGGAGCACTAAATATTGCTAAAAGATGTACTGACAGTTTTTTAGAAGTCTGGTAACTGGTTGGTGAAATTCAACATCATTACAACTGCAGAGAAATGGTGGAGAGGCAACCGCAACCAAATAACTACAATCTCAAAATTCTATTTTTATGGAATAGAAGAAAATATATTTAAACTATCATGATCCCTAACATTAGTATTTGAGTTAACGGTTAAATATTCCGCTAACTCTAATACTAACAGAAGAAAAGACTTCAGTCAAAATTAAGAATAATTCAGGCGAATTACGTTTTAAAAAGGTAGGATTTCAAAACTTACTTACTTATTTTTAAAATGAGAATGATAACTTATGCATGTCAAAAATTATGGATCAATGAGAATTAAAATATTTTGATGTAGCATGAAGCGTGTCTTCTCGCCCAGTTCAGTCTCGAAGCGAGCATTGACTAATTTCTTCATGGAGACAATGCATTGTTATATCTTATATGCATAAATTAATGGCATTTTTTGAGCTAAACGCTGACACTATGAAGAAAGTGTTATAAACTGTATTTCTTGACTTTGAATTTAAATACTTACACAAAACCGCGGTAGCCTAGTGGTATGGGTAAAGGACTGCTGAGACGAGGTCTCGAGTTCGATCCCAGGTATTACCATGGCACACACCAATGACTTTTCGATGCTTTTCGAAGTTATGTGTGTATTTATCGCAGGTTTATAAGTGCCCGGTTAATGGCAATAGGCTCGCCACCTTTTACATTGGGACCTAAACATAAACTGGCGAAATGTGGGTGCTAGCACCTCTGCCTACCCCTTCGGGGATATAGGCGTGAGTTTATGTTATGTTATGTTACTTACACAAATTTCATTATACACAAGTATATTTTTACTTTAAAAAACCCGCAGTTATAGAACTGATTGCTATATTAGGTAGACTTATACTATACTAAATCCATTACAATGGAAATATTATGTACTGAAGTACCTA
This sequence comes from Cybosia mesomella, assembly GCA_946251805.1. NCBI lineage: Eukaryota > Metazoa > Arthropoda > Insecta > Lepidoptera > Erebidae > Cybosia > Cybosia mesomella. Next base: position 13,656,135 of record OX276406.1, read on the forward strand.
CGATACGAATAAAGAAAAAGTGGCAACTGGACTCCACATGGAAATATGCTTTGGAATTATAGATTTTATGAATATAATATAACATATTAAATTCATAAAATAATATTTGCAAAAATTTTACATATTACATTTACAATATTGAAACACACAGTTTGACATATAGTACGTAAAAATCTCTGGTCAGGTCTGTGATTTCAACGCACTAACTTTTTGTTTGAATTTAGTTTCGGGCATCTTTGTAATAAGGTTGCAACTATAGTACGACGAATTCGTTTCAAAACTGTCAAAGGCGATGTTTACAAAAGTAGGTATGTAAATACTAACACAACATAACTTTATACTTCGAACACCTTACCCATATACCTACGTTTAGTAAAAAGGCACAAGCAAGCAAAACAAGAAAAGCATACATCCCTATGGATGGATATATATGGATAGGTCGAATCATTGCATGATCGATGACGCATTCCTAATAATAAAAAATCTTCTCACTTCTTAGCTTTTTTATTCCATCTTACTTGTCAAGCGCTGTCAGTATGTTGACGTTCCAAGAATTGTCAACCAGAAAAGTAATAGGTGGGGTCAAAGTCAGAATATTTGATACATTGGACATTAAAGTTTAAATTACATAACAATGATCTGATTTCAGGTGCAGGTTAAGTAAATATTACAATGTTTAGGCGATCAAGCGGTGACCTTGGACTGGAAGTGGGTCATTCGTGAGATGGGCTATCGGATGGCAGACGTCACGCTCAGCCCACCACGCTGGCCGTCTCGTTGACCCGCGACGCCAGCCACCGCACCGAATAGACTAATGACTCTCACGTTAACTCACATCAAACCTTCAACTGTATTCGAACAATTACTTTTATGTACACCGTTGAATAAAAAAAGATGGGAGAATCGTTATTTCCAAATCAGTTGACGATTATTCAACTTTTGATGGAAGAAGATCCATATTATTTAGTTTTCGGTTGAAACATGAAAAAGCATAGAACATGAAGTTCTACAAATATACCATACAAATTGTACGTCTTTATATTCATTTTTTGGCAAATTTGTGCCACTTAAAAGTAAACGAGTAACCTCGGAACACGGAGTCGGTTACTCTAATGACAAGACGTGAGTGAAAGTCGAACCCTGAAGTTTATTTTTATTTACATTAAACTATTCTAAAATATATGCATAATATTTAACTTGACTACTCAAAAGAAGATTATTGGACGCTCATGTAGAGCATATATTGCACCGTGATGATAGAGATATATTAAAATAACAGCGAAAACAAAATTTTATTGAGATTTGTTTTGTTTTGGACGGAGACGTACTGTACTGTACTTTGGGTGATAATGTTGTCAAGGCGTAGATACTTATACTGCGGCTCTCGAGTTAAGTAAACCACTTGTCGTCGTCTGTACCGTATAAGGTGTGTCAAATAGTGCTGACTTGATGAGACTATAGAGGCCTAGTTCGTCGAGTAGTTGGTGCACCATCAACGATGTTATGAAGGGCGCAAGCCCGTTACTTGGTACTTGTATACATTGGCCGCAGCGTGACAGAGTTATTTAAATGTTTCTAACTGTGTTGCTTGTCGATGGGAGCGCTATAACCCGGTCGCTGCCACTGCGGTACTCGCATCCACAGACGGTAAATACATTTTTAATTGTTTGAATATGTAATAAGTGGTCACATACAAGTTTAAAGTTTTTATGTTTTGTGTTATGTTATAAACATATATTCTGCTATTGCTCTTTGGCTTTTTTTAGCTATCATTTAGCACATATCTGTTAAGGATAATATTTGTGTACGTATATGATACTAGTTCTCCCTATTATTTAATATCCCTCAAGGTAGTATAGGCACAATTTTTTTTTTTAATAAATATTGTAGGACAAAGTACACGTCGCCATCTAGACCCAAACTAAGCAGAGCTTGTCATATGGGTTCTAGTATGCAGATAAACATACTTAAATACTTTTTTTTTGTAAATAAATAAATATTATACATATAAACACCCAGGCCAATGCAAATCTACATATTTGCACTGAGCGGGAATCGAACCCGCGACTGCTGGCTTAGCAGGCGAATGCACTACCGCTACGTGTCCGTTATGTTAGCGTACACAAGAGCTATATCGAGTTGGTTACTATGCCATTAAACTCTGTGTAAATACTGCCTAATTAGTGTAAAAATAAAAAAAACTCTTCCTCTTTAGTCTAGGAAATATACACCATTTTCACTGTGTACGCTGGCGTCACGATCAAGCTAGCATACACATGGCCGTACTCGAAAACGGCTAATTGTAAAGCAACAGAGTTTACACACAAAAATAGTGCTCTAATACTTCTCCCGCTATGCAAAATTTCATAACGATTGCTCTTGTAGGGACAGAGATATTGAACAAGACTTTTCAATGACATTCGGAGCTGGCGTTATGGCAGCGTACACATAATAGTTCTTATAGAAAGGAAACTTCTTTTAATAAATGCTATATGTATAAATAGTGCGTGAAATTCTGCCTCTATTAGTGTAAATACTTTATGCGAATTCGCAGTGGAATAATAAAAAAATCCATGTTAATTTCTGTTCATAGTACAGGTACAGATATGCTCAAAAGTGATTCGTCAAGTTTTTTTGAAATACAGAATTAAAACTGACTTTATGCGAATTCGCAGTGGAATAATTAAAAAATCCATGTTAATTTCTGTTCATAGTACAGGTACAGATATGCTCAAAAGTGATTTGTCAAGTTTTTTAAAATACAGAATTAAAACTGAAGAGTGAAATCTGAAAGTGAACGACCATGAGAGTTGCCATAAAAAAAGCCATGCCATAAAGTATTATAGTCTATTTCACATTAGCATTTGAAAATGTTCCATTCCACGCAAACCAACTTTTTACAGTCAAGCACATAAATAGGTAATCATTTTAATTTTATTTATGTCAAAACACATCATGCTAACTTATATTAGAAAATAACGCTTTATCTCGGTTTATAATTTCACTAATAATTCATTTTGTTCGCGACTGTACTTCAATACATTTGTTCCTAGAACTTAACATAGATTTTTTAATAATTCCACTGCGAATTCGCATAAAGCATTTACACTAATAGAGGCAGAATTTCACGCACTATTTATACATATAGCATTTATTAAAAGAAAAGTTACGTTAAGTTAACTTTCTATAAGAACTATTATGTGTACGCTGCCATAACGCCAGCTCCGAATGTCATTTAAAAGTCTTGTTCAATATCTCTGTTCCTACAAGAGCAATCGTTATGAAATTTTGCATAGTGGGAGAAGTATTAGAGCACTATTTTTGTGTGTAAACTTTGTTGCTATACAATTAGCAGTTTTCGAGTACGGCCATGTGTACGCTAGCTTGATCGTGACGCCAGCGTACACAGTGAAATTGGTGTTTATTTCCTAGACTAAAGAGGAAGAGTTTTTTTTATTTTTACACTAATTAGGCAGTATTTACACAGAGTTTAATGGCGTAGTAACCAACTCGATATAGCTCTTGTGTACGCTAACATAACGGACACTACCGCTACGCCACAGAGATCGTCAAGATTCATTAATAAGTTATGCAGGTGTATGAGTATGATTGTGTCAATACGACGAAATAAATACTTATTGTATTTATTTCATCGTATTTGGCACCTTGCGATGCTGCCGCACCAGACTGCAATTACCGGTGTGATTAAATTTTACCAATGTTCCCGGACTAGTAATCCGATTTTAAACGTATTTTATAAATATTCCGAATTTAGTTACGATATATAGTTTTAATATAATGACCGGTTTTTTGAAGAGAGGAGCACGATCATCGACTTACATTGAAGCTTTACCGGTTTTCTTTTTCGGTTTAATCAAATAGTCATTCGGTGAGTCTTTAAGATTTTAAAACAAGTTCGAAAACCCCATATGTAGACAGAATATTTAACCCTAACTCACCTTGCGGATAATTTAGAAGACAATGTTAGAAATATTTTTTTAAACTGTATAATTTGATGTTGGAGTACAGAATACTTACATGATAAAGCTATTAAGTTTAATTATTAACGACCAATTAGCATCTATGTTTTGTTTGGACCTCGTTTACCGCAGAACTGACTAGGTCAAGGAGTTTGTCTCAGTGGTGAAATTAAGCTCCTTATACACCAGCTTGCTTTTTCTAGGTCAGTTGCCTACTAGCTCGACTATTCGTAACGGGAGGACAACATCTTCTGTAGGTCAAACTAACTTAGCTATGTACTTGTTCTCATTAGATTCGATTATGCAGGCATGTTATCGCGTGATTTAAAACTAATAAATGATTGATTACCGAGAACGTTGATGCTAAGTTTGCCAACACTTCTTCAGAAAATGGCAAAAATTACAAGAATTACCCAAGAAATCTTAAATTTCTAACTTTTCGATTAATTTAATAACTTTCTGCCGTAGCGAAGTATAAAGACCAGTCATAAATGTGCCTAGTGGTATGGGTAATGGACTGCTGAGACGATGTCTCAGGTTCGATCCCAGGTTTTACCATGGCACACACCAATGACTTTTCGATGCTTTTCGAAGTTATGTGTGTATTTACCGCAGGTTTATAAGTGCCCGGTTAATGGCAATAGGATCGCCACACATTGGGACCTAAACATAAACTGGCGAAATGTGGGTGCTAGCACCTCTGCCTACCCCTTCGGGGATATAGGCGTGAGTTTATGTTATGTTATGTTATAAAATCTATCTAATTAATAACTGATTTTCATCTTATATAATTGTAATAGATATAATACACAATTCCACCCTACATCATTGTGTTATATCTCAAAATGTTTATAGGCCGACCGCTTAACTCGCGGAGCAGAGAGCTCACGTCAAACGCGGTAGTTCGCTGGCGGTGCTCGCAGCGCGCGGTTGGTATTTTTGTTACGGACGCTTGGACATTAACGCACAAGGTCAACGGCTTGCCAAGATGAATCCCAACATGAATCGCTTTTCCTGTTTTGCGAAAAAAAATAATAAACAAATAGCATACAATGTATATTCCTTTTTTAAAGCCAGAAAACAAGATCATAGTTCTACGGAATATCTTCAAGACGTAAACCTAAACAAACTTGTTGCTGAAGCTACAGGACTCTCGGTGACTACCATAAGTAAGACAATAAAAGAAGGAAATGAACTGAAAGATGAACAAAGTCATAGTACATTTTAAATCAAAAACAAAAAATAAACAAATCCGAAAGAAAAAAATTGAAGTAGACAGTTTTACAGAAGGTGTAATTAGAAGAAAAATAACTCAATTTTATACGGTTTACAAGCAGGTTCAGGTCCTACATTAAAAACTTTAAATGCGAAAGTCAGAGAAGAAGGAATTTTAGATTGTGGCCGAGAATATTTAAAAACATTGATCCATAAGCTTGGCTTTCGATTTAAGAAATGTCAGTCAAAGTGAAAATTACTGATTGAACAACGAAACATCGTATCGTGGCGGTGCGCTGGCGTTATCTTAATGCGATAAAGAAGTACAGGAGAGATCAAAGAAACATCGTTTAACTTGATGAAACATATGTCAATTCGTTTTTAAATGTACCGGCGTGTTGGCAATCTAATGAATAACGAGGGGTGCTGTCACTTATTGGCAAAGGGCCACGGTTAGTTATTGTACATGCTGGAGGACAAGGCGGATTCATTGATGGAGCTCTTTTAACTTTTAAATCTAAAAGCAAAACCGGAGATTATCATAGTGATATGAATTTTGTAAGCTTCAGTTAATGGACTAGAGAAAAGTTATTGCCAAATTCCGCCAAACTCCGTTATCGTAATGGATAATGCCTCATACCACTCGGTACAGGAGGACAAAAAGCCTACCATGATATTCACAAAAGCCATCATAGAGGCATGGCTGCAAAGACACAATGTTAAATTTGATATATCTTTAAGAAAATGTGATTTGTTGAACTTAATCAAGCAACACGGTTCAGAAAATGTGTACAAAATAGATGAAATTTTAAAGGCGGCAGGTCATGAAGTCTTAAGACTGCCTCCATATCACCCAGACTTGAACCCCAAAGAGTTGGTCTGGGGGGATATCAAAGGAGAGATCGCAATTATTGAAACTGATTCTAATTTTGACAAACAGAAAAATACACTGGAACAGTTATTCGCCGAATTCTCTGTAGAAAAATGGGTTAACTGCGATAAACATGTTCAAACTATTGAAAATGAATACCGTCAGCACGATCGAATCATTGATGAAAATTGATGAGAGAAGATTTATTAATTTGCAAGATTCTGACTCCTCAAGCTGCACAGACAGTGAAGACGATGCAAGCGATATGGATATTAGTGACGAATAATAATACTTACATAACTTTTATCTATGGTTATATATTTTGTAAAAGGAGTTAATTGTTGTTTTATTACTTCGTACCTAAGAAGCTATTAATAAAGTAATTGTTAAAATTAAAAAGCTTATCTTTTACTTAAACATACAGATACTACAATTATATTTTATACTTTGCCAACAATGTCTACCTCGAGATAAGTCTTTGGATTATTGACTCCGTGTGTAGCGTTACCCGCCCCCACTCCCTTCTTACCGCGCAGGCGATACGCGAGTTAAACGATCGGCCTAAAGGCAGCGTTTTCCTTGAAAGCTCCCAGGCGGCTTTTTTTTCGACACCTCCAAAAAATATTATTATATATTAGCCAATCTATATAAGAACTTGACAAATTATATATTAAAAGCTTTCTCGAGAATCACTCTATCCATTAGTGTAAACAGCATGAAAATCGGTGCTGTAATTTTTTAATTTACAGACAGACCCGGCGGAGGACTTTGTTTGTGTAGTGATTGGTTAAGTTCAATACTAGAAAATCCCTGTGTAGCAAGCGTTTCACTAGTATTTCACAGAGATCGGATATAAGGTAAAATAATTTATGAATCACACAAATTTTTGTTTTATGACCCACAACACTAAAATGTACCTTAATCTGTAGTGTTAACACTATACCAACGACACTATACAAATGACTATAGCAAGACTATAGAATGACTATACTTATTTTATTATTTTATTTTTACATATATAAAATATAGGCTAATAATTACAAGGAAAATACTATACAATTTGTTTTTCACGTGAATAACAGAAATAGGGGTTTAAATTTGATATCTATAGCCACGATAACATTTCGTTTTATAGCATAGCAACAGTTAGTTTACAATCTTTGTGTGCCGACGGCCCTACTGACCAGAATGCTAAAACATAACATATTTCTAACAAATGTCTGCCTTCCGTACATAGCCAGATGGCCATTAGTTCTTGTCTTTCTCTTCAAAATAATAAAATTTTATGTCCCATTTAGGAGAGTAATAAAAATTCTTTCTATCCGCTGTTAACTACGTTCTAATGCAGTCCAAGTTTGTCAGGAGATATTAATAAATAAATAAATATTCTAAGGCATGACACAACGCCATCTAGACCCAAACTAAGCGGAGCTTGTCATATGGGCTCTAAAATGCGGATAAACATACATAGATACATTTTTTTTGTAAATAAATACATAACATACATAGAAACACCCAGACCAATGCAAATATACATAATTATTTGCAATGAGCGGGAATCAATCAGCCAAATGTTCTACCGCTACGCCATAGAGGTCGAGTAACAAAAATTTGTATAAACAGACTAACTGCAAAATACTCTTGAATTTGCTAGGGGCTCTCTGAAAGGATAGAAATTTAGAAAATCGAATGAATAGTCAAATATGAAACTAGTTATCTCAAAATAATGTAAAATGATGGCTTTAAGGTTTATATATAGGCCCTAAGTACATAGGTATATTATGGATAGATACACTAGGTCCGTGGATCATTTACATATTATATGTTCTGGTTGTGTCATCTACTCTTAATTATATATGTACTGATTATTTACGACAAACCTTATTTTTATCGTCGAAAGTATCTTCAGGATTCCTCTCACTTTTTATAATTTCTTCCATCTTCCAGCTTAGGACGAGCTGGAGGGGTTAACGGGAATATTAGTAATTTCGGTTACTAATATTCATTTAAAAAAAAAAAAAATTCTTCCATCTCAATATCAATAAATGTGCAAAGTTTAGTTTCAATTATTTGCTGTTTCGATTTCTTGAACCTTTCTGTTTGACATCTTGTAACCGCAAGCACCATATCAATATATTAAACTGTAGTATCTGTAGGCTTTGTTCGGTAGGTACTACTTAGTCCTTTTAAATAACTCATCATAATCAACTCACGTAAACATACATGGGTATGTATGTATACGTTTGACTTCAGTTATGAAACAAGCGTGTGTCGTAAACGATAAAATCAGGCTAACAATATTTATTCTTCGATAAATAGCGAGACGCGTGTAATTTGATAATTACTGCGGCCAATTTATATCTTATCTTGCATCATTAACTCCACCCACTTGCGCATACAATATTCAATTTTACAATGTGGATTTTTATTGAAATTGTTTGAGTTATTTCCTTTAACAAATTGCATCTAGGGAAGTGACAGTTATTAAAATACTAATAGAATATTTTACCACAATCCGTATTTTAAATGGTAATTTCTCCGTCGTGAAAACAAAAAGGGGGTATCTTGAAGAACTATTGATTACTTTTAGTTCTGAGTGCTCTTATTATTTTAAAATTTTAATGGAAAGAGGTGTCAGCGATGACTGGTAAAGTAAACTTTGTTCACTCATTGTTTAAAATTAAAAACGGCGATACAACAAAATAAGGTAGATACCCAATTTAGATAAATAATTACTGTAACTGGACACTGTTCGGTGTCAATTTACAAATATGGATACAATCACAGCTGACTATAACATTATCAGGAAAAACTATAGATTCGGTGGTGAACATATTTCACAGATCATAAAAGAAGACAGCCATTAAGACCTTGGTAAGGCTTTCTCAGACTGAGATCATATAAATCTTTAGGCTTTCACGGCCGGTGTTGCATGTAGAATATACTGCTTCCGGGCGTACTGGTCCGGGCGGCGACAAGTGCGTAGAACTCTCCTCGGCGGTGACTTCAGTCTGAATCAGTCATCAGTCGCAGAGAAGTCGCCGCCGAGGAGAGTTGTACGTACTCGTCGCCGCCCGGACCTGTACCACTGAAGACGTCGACCGCAGTGATCGACGAATCGTTTGGAACACAAGTTTTATATGGACCACGGCCAAACAGCCCGGAAGCAGTATATTCTACAGGCTGAGATCAATTTCAATTCAATAACTATGATTCAATTCATGAATGCCAGATGAAATCCGAGTCGAGTCGTTTTCATGATGTAATAATAATTAAATTGCACTAAGAGACAATCGCTGCATCTGTCAACGATGAAAAAACACGATCGATCATTTTAAGGATATAAAACACTGTATCTTCGTTTTAAAGATGAATACTATACTAACTAAACTTCCAAAATATCTTTCGAACTCTAACCAGACCCATTAGTGCAACAAATGAGTAACCAAACAGCTGGGTGTTAACTAATCAAGACAAGTATACTTGATAAAGGACATTCACAAATTACAGCCATGAATGTGTAATTGGACTGACCTTTGTTGTAATTAGAGAAATCACTGTCTCAATGACAAATATAGTACCTATATACAAATTAACATCTCTGTAAAAACTGCGTTGATCTCATTAATTTTACAAGGCAAGTAGATAACTAAAGGTATTTGGTTTTCTGTAACTGTATTACTAATTTGTTGCCTTGCGATTATATTGATAGTGGTAACACAGAAAAAGTCACCAAACGTCAAATATTCTACAAATTCACTGTGATGTAAATTAAGTACTTAGTTATTAAATTAATTCAATCTTATTAAATTATGTTGAGTTGTTAAGTAATTTGAATTTATAATCTTTAAACCACAAAAATTCCCACTTCCGTGTCAATGAAGTTTCATTATTACAGATTTATCATGTTTAACATTAGATCACATGGTGAAAATCTTGTTAAAGTTCAGATTAATGTAAATCTGATTTATAAATGATCAAATAACTTAGATTACTAACGAATAATCCTATTCATTCTGGTATTGGGTAACAAGTTTCACACGTGAGTAGACACGATGAGAGTATCTGTAGTCAAGGCATATGTGAAGCCCTACTTTACTAACCTTATTTACTAGACCCAGGTAGTACGACCGATATCCATTCATGTAATACGCCTCTTGAGTTTATTCCTTTAGGATTCAAGCGAAGCCAGTGAAAGGCTCAGAAAGAATGAAAGATTTTAGTTTAGCGAATGGGTGCAATATTTTTTTATGAACGCTGTATACTAGGAATTCTTGGTATAAAGATTGTAATTCTGAACAACAACTTGGCTTGCAAAAACGACACATGGCGCGATCAACAATGCTTGTATCGACAAATTTATGAATATTGAAAGGCACGCAAAAATACACGACGTATGTTATACATGCCTATTATGCAGTGCTAAGTACATTATAATGACATACGATAATATTGAAATAAAGAAATAAATCACAGCAGTCGAGGACAACAACGAGGAAATTGTTACGGATTATCTGTTGGCTTATAATCCATTATTATCCCCTGTGCTATAGATTTTTGATAATTCTTTAAGTAATGAATTTTCAAAAACGGACAACATAGAAGCACTGCAGCTATTTATGGATATTTATGCTAGGGAAAGAAATCGCAGCGATTAAGATATTACCGCTAATGATATACCTACCTGCCTTGATCTAGCTATGAACATTTTTGCATCCATCGTTACCATTGCAAAGTAACAAAAATATATAAACAAGTGTAGATGATGAAGTTTGAAACGGAAGCATTTTTTTATGTGACTGTCTGTGCGGTGTCTGCCTGAAGTTATTGAAATAATAAACATTACCTATCAAGTGTGCTGCCGAAGCAATATAGTTGGACGTGAGTAATCAAAATCTGTTTATGTCAATAAAAATGTTTTGAAATGAAACCTACTTGATAAGTTACACAACTGTGATATAATCCGATGCACGATTTATTTTTGGTGTCAAATGCGTAGGTATGTAACAAAATAATATATAATTTCATTGGTGGCCTATCTGGTAAATAATAATTATTGCAAAAGAACTATAATAAACGTGTTACACTTTGTTTAAAACTAATTGATTGTAATTTTTGGTTGTTTGTAACCGTGTACAAATGTTGGTAAATCATAACAAATAAAATAAAATAAAATAAAGAAACGAAAGTTTAAGTGTATCTGTCCCTTGCTATCATTGATAAGCTTAAATAAATCATAATCCATGATGTTTATGCTTAATAAAAAACAACTTTACAAATCAGTTCTAGAATCATGCATTTCAGAATCATGAATTCAAATCAAATTGTTGGCTACCTACGCATTTTTAGGGTTCCGTACCCAAATGGCAAAAAACGGAACCCTTATAGATTCGTCTGTCTGTCCGTCCGTATGTCACAGCCACTTTTTTCCGAAACTATAAGAACTATGCTGTTGAAACTTGGTAAGTAGATGTATTCAGTGAACCGCATTTAGATTTCCACACAAAAATAGAAAAAAAACAATCAATTTTGGGGAATCCCCATACTAGGAACTGAAACTCAATTTTTTGAAGTAAAAACTTCTTTAGCGGCGTTGTGCACTTTTTTGTAATGCGTAAAAAATGTTAAACTCGCGTCAGTAAACACGTGACCTGGTCGTAAGGCAACAAATATAGAAGCGTTAATTTCACACTGTACTTAACAACCTTGGTGGCGCGTTCGTCTAATGAGTGGGCGTTGACTTCGTCAAGAATCGATTCCGACCGAGGCCCAAGACACACTTTTTGTCATCATATAACTTTTTATAATATTTATTCTATTTTGTGCCATAAATCTATTGATATAAAATGAAAATTAAACAAAGTGCATCTATTAATGAAAAAAGTGACGAAGAAATTGCGAAAGAAAATGAGTGAGTACTTTATAAATATATTGGCGATGATGGTTCTGGTAATAATGATGGTGAAAAAGTCGTTGAAATTATGGATGGAAGTTGATTTTTCTGAGATAAACTTTTAACTCTTTTTTAATGTAAAATACTTGTAATAGTTCTGAAGTGTTCAATTTTTAATGTAATATTATTTATCATATTTGTGTACGATAGCGCAATAAATGAATATTGTATGTTACCACATAAATAATAGTACTTTTATACTGATAATTAAAGCAATTCGTGCAAAATTATTCCCTATTTTTTCTAAACTGAATAGTTCCCGCGAGAGACACTTCCAAAGTGGTAAAATGTGTGCCCCCCTCTCCCCTGTAACTTCTAAAATAAGAGAATGATAAAACTAATACAAATATATGATGTACATTGCCATGTAAACTTCCACCAAAAATTGGTTTGAACGAGATCTACTATTTTTTTTAATACGTCATAAATCGTAAACCGCAATTTACCTTAAATTCAATTAACTCAAGTAGGTATAAAACTTACTTGGTGCTACGGAACCCTTCATGGGCGAGTCCGACTCGCACTTGGTCGGTTTTTTAATAAAAGCTCTCGTTAGTTTGGGATACCTACTTGGATCAATTTTTTGTTAGAATATAAAATTTGAAAGATGTAACCTTTTACCTTCACGTTACTGGTATAATGAATGACTCAGAGCAAGTGTAATGTAATTTCGAATATTTCCATTGGTGAACGTTTATTCTGATGAATGATGCGCTATAACCTGTCGCCAGGAGATAACTAGTAAGATAATAGGCTTGTTAACCACTACGCGGAGACTTTAAATGCTTTATTTCTGTACTGTTATGGTTATACATTATAATTATCGTTACAAGTTTCATAAAAAATGACAAACCATTACCGTTACAAAAGTTATCGTTACAAGTTTCTTAATAAATGACAACCCAAGTTATACCCTAAACTCTTCACTGCGTTAAGTTTCACACTACTACTACGTAGTATGAATATTAGTGTAAATACATTTAAGTAGAATGGTCTGGAACTGTGGAATGTTCCTAGCCGAATATGAGCTATTTAAGTGAGTATTAAAACCAAAACTGTCAACATAGTTTTGTAAATAAAAATAAACTGTGTACAGCCTACCTATACACACAGTTATGGAGATCAAATGGAGATATAATGACTTCTTTAAAAACAGGTAAAACTGTGATCACATGTTTAATGAATAATGATCAATTAATCAATCATAAATATATCAATATAAATTACATACTTAATTTGTAAATCTTAAAACCTTGTGGTAAGTAAAATTTTAACAAAACCTTTGTCGTAAATAAGAAACGGCATACTGCCATGGTAAATATCGAGGCCATAGAATCGTTACCCGCTGAGTTAACACCAAATAACACTCCTCATGAAATATTTATTTACCGTATATCATAAGACATCACAAAATCCTGTGGATAACTTTGGTGCACTGGGTTCCTCAAGGGCTAATTTCCATATAGGTAGATGGAACAGTCACTCACACACGGCCGCGACTACCAGCTCACGGTAAGCGTTGCACGCGATCCAAAAGAAAAAAATAACACGGTTCCTCCACAGAGTCAATGTCGAACTTACAATACAAGTTCTTCACTAAGATCTCACACTACACAATAAACCAGTCAATATTGCAAAGGATCACTCGAAAGTTGAGCTGCTAGCTATTTTAGACGGAGACGTTTGTTGACAGATAGCGTGTGCAGACAGACGAGACGTTCTCGCCGCGCTCGCGCATACTCCGGTGTGAAGTCGGCCGCGGGCCTGCAGGCAACACCACGCTCGGACCGCTTCGGCTGGCCTCGGCGGCACTCGGTTGGAATGCGCGGCACGCGGGCCCAAAGGCTGCTTCGGCTGGTCCGTTGGGATCTACGCAATGCTCGCTTCACTTCGCATACACAAAATATAATTAAATTGCAACAACCGATCGCCATCTCAACGCTATAATGTTCACTTGCCTAAGATCAGGTTCTGTCCAAAGTCGGTATTAAGTCAACGGGAAAGTACAGTTAGGTGCAGGCGCGGGAATGCGTGAGCGAGGTCACGGAACTAGTTGTAAATGACAAGCCTTCTGACGAGCAATACAAGAATTGCTTGGATTATAAACCCAGTTAGCAAAAAATTTTATCATTAATTTACGTCGACTGTCCTGAACTATGTAATCGTTATATTTGTGAGGGAACAACACTAGAAATTGCTAACCTAAAATAGAACCTTAACTAACGTAAGTCTAATGTTAACCTATAGTAATCGATAGAGGCTCGAGCCTGCCAAGCTATTGCTGACACTGTCATCTAATAATGCCATCACAATTGATTTGAATGGCATTTTATCGTACAATAATCCAATCGCTTTTTAAAAATTGAACTTAGTCGTTGGGCTACCTGCTGAATGCGGATTCGCAAGTTTTGCGGGTCATTGACGCATCCACCGCCTACGCTACGGGTGCTGGTCAAAAAAGGCGGAGACCTAAGGATCACAAAATTAAATATTAGTGATCAACGACTAATGAAATCGTTAAAAATATATTAGGGTAGGACGTAGATCAACAAACAACAAAGATTATTAAGACGTCAGTTTTATACAAACAGAGCCCGAAAATGTTTGTGGACACGTGTGTCGGGGCCGTCTCTCACTTTGTGTAGTCAAAATGTTTGATTTACTTTGAAGATCCCGCTGTATGCACAAAAACATGTAGTTGTTTGAAGGCAAGTTTTTGTCTGTAATATCTTATTCTCCGATACTTTATAAATAATAATACTTAATAATAAAATTGTTTATTTCTCACCACAAACCAATATGCTATTACTATTACACAAAAAGAGATTTGGGTTGTGGAATCTGTTTAAAGAGCACGTGCGTAATCGACAAATTCCTTACACTTCGCAAAAACTTTGCCATTTTAATTGTTACATATAGCAGTTAAATCGTATCATATTTTGTACCATCGAGCCATTGGTTGCAGAGCGAGTATTTAACTTGGGATAGAATTTAATGTGGACAATAGGACGGATGTTAGACTGACCATAGCCAAAATATATGTGAACTTCCGCCGCTTAATTTACAATAACTTTAGTTACATATTACGTTTAAAGTAATACAATCCCTCGCTATCGCTAAGTTTCCTAATATGTTTGATGAATCAGCCATTCTATACCTACATAGTAGGCATATATAAAAGAACTACTCATAAGAAATGAGACTACGTGACTCATTGGCTCACAACCTGTTTTAAACCT
Source organism: Cybosia mesomella (assembly GCA_946251805.1). NCBI lineage: Eukaryota > Metazoa > Arthropoda > Insecta > Lepidoptera > Erebidae > Cybosia > Cybosia mesomella. The sequence goes on from OX276406.1 coordinate 13,671,393, forward strand.
TTAAGCTTAGAGAAACATGATTGATAAACAAGAATTATTTTGCTGTTCACTGATATTGCTAGAACATAGGTACGTGTCTCAACATAACCTACTGCAACGTTAAGAAACAGAAATCTGATTATGAACTCTCCTATTACTTCTCACAAAATAAGGACAGTCACAAGATAGAAAACAAAAACAAAACAAACTCAAAACGTAAAAATCCCTTTTTATGTTATATATTTATAGCTCATACTTCATAGAACTTTACTTATTTAATAAGCTAAAATAACTTATAAGATATTACGAAACAGCTTTTCGTTATTCAGATGATTTGAATCCTGACTCAGATATGACTCATGACGTCTCAAAGAAAGACTCCATGGAATTGATACCGGAGCGCAAACGCAGGCGCAAGATATGTTCGAGGAATCCTATTGTGAGACCCGCAGAATTTATTACCTTATCTAGTACATTGATAGTACTGGGCATAGCCAAGGTGACTGGAGATAAAATATTGTTCATTGTTTTGGCATTCCTGGCAGAGAATGTGCTACTGGCTACTCACAACTTCAGAAGGTTTACGTAGAACTGTTCTATTGTGAAATATTACATTTGTTAAATCTTTAAGTAGGTTCTGATGAAAAGTCGGCACCACTAAAAGCAGTTGGGATCATTGTAAACTAAGCGGGCGCCGTCAGTGAAATCGCGCGTGTAGAAAGCAGAACTGGGAGGGGCAACCGCCGATCCACACGCACCACTGTTAATGCAGTAGCAATTGATACTCTCTTTAATGACTTACTAGTAACAAAGGATACATTAACAAGGCACAAAAACTTCTCACTTCCATGCTCACAAAGTATCCAAGCACCTACTTGATCATTTTTACATTTTGAGCTGTATATTGGTATTTGGTGTAGTGGTATTTCTTTACATTAAAATTCTGATCACGTGACAATACCAATTATATATTTCATCGATAGGTAATGTATTATTTAACCACTAAAAATTTTACATTCTATTTGGTATTTCCAGCAAGTATGTATACTTTGAGACTATCACTAGAAATCAACATCCGTACATACTGCTGTTGCCCGCGTCTCCGCACGCGTGGAATTCTGTTCCCGTTCCCGCTTCCCATGGGAACATATTCCCGAGATAAGAAGTAGCCTAAGTGTTATTCCAGACTATGCCAAATTTCATCCAGATCCGTTCAACCGTTTTTGCGTGAAACAGCAACAAACATACATACATGCATACATACATACTCATAAACTTTCGTGTTTATAATATTAGTAGGATTTCTGTAGCTAGTATTTTGAACTATGTTTTACAAGGTTGAAAACGGACTTAAATACATAAATAAACAAATAATTTTTCTCATTAACTCTACTACTGAAAAATGTCTGGTCAAAATTACAGCAAGATGTAGTATGGCATCCATTGGGGTACTACCGCAATAGCAGCGGTCGTGGAGGATTGACTAGAGAGGCGACACGGAAACCTTTCGTACCGACTGACGCAGGTGATCTCCGGTAAGGGGAGCTTCGGGGACCACCTGCATCATCGGATTAGGAAGGAGCCAACGTCTGAGTGCCTTCACTGCGATGCGAGCTGAGCTCAGACTCGGGGCTGCACTCGCTGGTGAACTGCCCGACGTGGGAGGTGCCAATGCGTGACCTCGTCTCGGCCTCGACTAGCACCCCCCCCCCCCAACCGGGGCAAGACGGGGGCACCGTGGTTCCCAAACCCGAGGGGGCCATCTCCGGTTTCGAGATGGCCCCCAGGGTCAGTCGGGGTGCGAGGGAAATGCCTTATGAGCAGGTTGCCTATGAGGCATTTCCCTACACCCCGGCGTCTGGAGACCCGAGACGGCGGGCGGTTGTAGTAGAGGTTCCAGCCCGACATAACCGCCCCTGCTGTCCGACGAGGGGGATCCGAGGGGATTTACGCACGAATAAAAAAGGTACGGTACGAAGTAAGTATCTTGGTAGTATTGTGATAGTATTTAAATTATTATGAAGAAAGCACATCTTTTGCTACATGACTTTTTATTTTCGATTCTGTAATTTATCATAAACAGTAAACAAATATAATATCATACAGTACAGCTGTTTAAGACCAAATATGTAGAGGGATGAATTAGCTTTACCGTATTTACTGTATACTGTATTGATTTACTTGTTTTGTTGTTGTAATTTATGATATTATATTAATAGTGGCTTATAACGTTCAATCTTGGGTGCTTCAGTTAAAGATTTATCTTGCACGTTACTGTTGTACTCTGGAACCCTATCAATTAAGTTGAATGTTGCATTAGTATTTGTAGCCAGAATAGACTAGTTTGTCGAGCGAAGCCAATACAAAGTATACCACCCATTCACTGCTGTATGTATCAGTAACATCATCAATGTGAAATAAATTATTATTAATTATATTACTGTAATTTTTTTTTTTTGCATCAATTTCAACAACATTTGTAAGTGTATTGTCCAAAGTAGGTCAGTTTCGGTTATACACTTTCAAGATGTGACATGTCACACGTAGATGAGGCGTAAGGCAGCAGTTGTAAACATTAACGTCACCAACTAAAAGTCCATCAATCAACAAATTGTGGTACTCTTGTACCGTTAGAGCTCTCGCGATTACCAGGGTTACAACTGGCTCCATTAACGAATGAACTATTCGGCCGCTGACAACATCAATTATGTAGTAAACCTTTGGGTGGGTTCTTTTGCGTTAATTATCTTTTTACCGTTAATGGTTACTTCTTTCTTGGTTTAAGGCCATTTCACTTGTTGGCGGTGTTTGATATGTTCAATCCAAGACAGCATATTAATGGTCCTTGTACGTATTTTATCCATACTATTATAAAATTGTAAATTAGCTGTGTCTGTACATTGGCGATAGTTAAAAGAAAAACTTGGGTTATGTTAAATGAGCGATTATGAAGACAAAAATATATGTTTTCCTACTACTGAACGAATTTTGATACGATTTTTTTGATAAGTTCTTAGTCAGACTTAAAATCTGCCGATTGCAATTGGTTAAGTAGAACCGGAGATATGACCAAAAAACGATAACCGACCTCCGCACGAGTGGAGCTGCGGGCATCAGCTAGTTTAAAATAAAGTAATAAATTACACAACACCTGTACGTACGCCATTACCATGTGCCATGTGCCAAGAGTATATTTTATGTTAGGACAATTTCTTGGAGTAAATTAGACACGTATTCGTACATATTAATACTAATGAAAACTATTAAAATCTCGCCTATAAATATGGCTTTTATTTTCATATATGTCAAATGAACATAAACCATATTATAATAAAGACAGCATTTTTCTACATTAAGTAAACTCATGAATTTTAATGAACGTTTTGACACCTTGACACCAAATTAATGTTTATGGTATGAGCCTATTATAAATGCTAAATAAACTGCAATAAATACATTTAGTTTACGATATGACATTTCATCTGCTACACGCAATGTTACTCATAGTTTCTATATTTCTTATACTACCTACTTACAATTATTTGTTCGTATATACATCAAGAAACCGCTAGCCTAAAGGCGAGAATGACCGATGCTAATACCTGATAGAGATAAGTCACAAACTATGAGAAAGACCATCTAATAATAAGTATACAAATAAAATACAAAAATAATGTACAGTGTACCACCCATTACATTATGTAGATGGTAGTTAATCATACGATCTTCCTCATTACTGCAGAGATGCAAAGAGTGTTTGTGAGGTGACATCAGCAGTAGTCACTTCGACACTATAAAACCTTGTCAGCACTAACCGTTAGGGGCCTCCATTAATAGGATTTTATATTATATATACTTTATGGATACGTTTTGGTTACCACAATCTACTAGTTGCCCGCTTAGTCACGGTTTTCACATACTTATTATATTCTACATGCATTGCTCTGTAATACCTAAAAGTTCTGTGCCAAGTAACTAACTTCAATCTAAAGAATTGAAACACGATATCATTTGGCAAAGTACTCAAACTAGCCAATATGTCATAGGTTCGGAACTCTGATACAATTTTTTTAAAACTTAAGTTCGGGGTAGAAAATGCTCAAAATTTAAATTATAACTAACGATCTTCCTAAGGTAATCGCAGTGTGAACCCAAATCCAAATCCTACTGTGTATCCCGGTTAATGTTTAAGGTTCATCCAATCACTTATTTAAATATTCCAAGCACTATAAAACATAATGTTCCTATTCAGTGTCTTGTAAAAGATTTCATGTCTGGCAGGTTTATGGTTTTCACATGTCACAATAAAAATTTTAATTGAATTCCTCAAGATGGTTTTCATATGTAAGTATATTCGCACTCATATACTTGAGTCTTTCTTGACATTCGAATAAGGGTTAAATTCTACAATCAAAGTATAGCTATCGAAGGTGCTTTTCGATAAACTACATAAATGGATTGTAAAATAGATAGTAGGCATTGGCGCCATTGATAGTCCAGACATTTTATTGCGCAGGTCAGAGATTTTTACAAACCCTTTCAATGCCTGATGAATGTTTATAATAAACGAAGAGAAAAAAAAGAGCATTCTTTGGCCACAAGGCAGTTTAATGTATGTTCATTATGTTGGAGATCCGTGAAATGGGCGGAAATCCCTTCGGATACCCCCCCGCCGGCTAGCGGGGGCGGTTATGTCGGGCTTGAACCGACTAAAACCGCACGCCGCCTCGGGTCTACAGACGCTGGGGTGTAAGGTTGCCCATAGAGCATATCCCTCGCACCCCGACTGACCCTGGGCCATCTCCGGTTTCGAGATGGCCCCCTCGGGTTTGGGAACCACGGGGTCCCCGTCTTGCCCCCGGTTTGGGGGAAAGGCGCTAGTCGCCCCACCGTCCCGGTCTGACAGGCGTCCTCATCTGCCACACCCAGGCCTGCGCTCATGGAGGACGGAGGTCGTTAAGCGACCTCCGGCGCCTGAGTCGCCTGCGACGCGCGGCGAGCATGTTGCGGGCTCGGCGGGCCGGGAGAGTTCTAAATCTCTCCCGGGCGCGCTCCGCAATCTGCATTACATGCTCGCAGAAGGAGGTGGCGGCGCGGCGGCCCACGCGCTCGCGCTCCGCTGGGTGTTTTACCTACTTAAAATCATTATTTTGGCCTTTTGACCTGAAATTCGAAAGACATTTAGAGAATATTGGGTGCTTGTCGTACATGCCAGCGGAATTAATATTGGTTTATTCTAAAATACAAAATACTTATAGATCTGAACCGAGTTTATCAACCATCCATAGTGTTTGTTTTACAAGTCCTCTTTTAAGATGAGACTTTAATGTGAGCAACTATGTTCTAACATTTGAATAGTGAACTTATGCAAATCTTAATAGATTTTACTGTAGGTGATTACAAAAGAAATATAAGTATCAAGGTCTAAGTCTACTTACTTGAAGTCTACTTATTCCATTGTTAAATGTCAGTAAATGAAATTGTATTAGATTAATATTTTTGACGTTAGGCACGTCGTATTGCAAATCCATAAATGGTGACGTGATCATAAACATATTTGTGTTCAAGTATTTCAATGAATCTAGAACGTAATAATAGAATAATGCCTTATTTAGTGTCTCTAAACAGGTTACAGATTACTAGTGTAGGTACTAAAACATTTAATAAACCTATAAACATTCTTCTTATGGTAGTAACTGACTATAGGTATGGTGACTAATAGTTAAAAGTAGAAATACCTATATATTTGCTGGCTTGAAACACGTAGTTAGTAATGATCTTTGATTTAAAATAAGAAGAAACCAGGAATAAAATATCTCAGTTTAGAAATGTACCGTTACACTGTCTGTTTATATAATATTCGTCTAATAACCTCTTAATGAGTGTTGGCTGAAAATTTGTTCATTATACACTGTTTTCAAACATAATGAAAATTATAACTAACGATAACTTTCACTCTTGTAAAAAACCTGAAAGATACTAAGCTGGAGGGGTGCGACTGGTTGGATCACCTCCAAGTTTGGTGCACCCTGGGCAACGTGGGCGATGACGCATCATTGATTGCTCCTCTGGAGTAGCTGGCGTCAACGTCAACGGCCAAGAGTCTGACCAACCGGTCCTTTTCAGGGCCAGCTGACCCCATTGCACGAGGGGGTCGGGGTATGGCGGGCCTGCAAGGCCCGCGGGGGGGCGTGGTCGCTCCAGGTACCCCTCTGCTGTTATCAGAGGGGACACTGCGAATGGCCCGGGGTCAGTCGGAGTGCGAGGGATATGCTCTATGAGTAACCTTACACCCCGGCGTCTGTAGACCCGAGACGGCGTGCGGTTTTAGTCGGTTCAAGCCCGACATAACCGCCCCCGCTAGCCGGCGGGGGGGGTATCCGAAGGGATTTCCGCACAAAAAAAAAAGGTACTAAGCTGGAATAAATTATTTGAGTGATAATTTTAGAGACAGTATAAAAAGGGAGCCCGCCTTAATTTACTTTATTATTTATTTTTGAAGTGAATGTACAACTAAATATTCTGAAAATATTCCAAGCACTACCTGTTGAAGTTATTAATATCGAGCAAAAAAAATACGGGAAAAACCCCTTTTCTTGTATGGGAGTCTCCCTTAAATATTTGTTTTATTTTGTTTTTAGTATGCCGTTATCGCGGCAACAGAAATACATCATCTATGTAAATTGCAACTATCTTGATAGCTAGATAGTTGCAATTTACATAGATGATGACGGTTCATGAGATACAGCCTGGTGTCTGACGGACGCACGGACAGCGGAGTCTTAGTAATAGGGAGGGTGGTCCCTATTAGGCATGTGGTCCCTTTTTTTACGTGCGGATACCTCCACGGGCTTCACTCCACCGGAGCTAACGGTAAGATGTTGGACTTGAACCGAAATGAAATGGTGTCTCTTCCATCAGCCATGTGGTACGGGGAATCTGGTGTGCCCTAGGAAGGATATTCCGGAGACCCCGACTGGCTCCGGTCGCCAGAACTGGCGGCCCCGATGCGTTATTGGGGATCTAATCCCTCCCCTTAAGAGAAGCGCGTGCGGAAACACGGCGCCCTGCCAACCTGGGCCTGCTTCTGCTAGGGTGACGGCTACCCCCGACCGTCACCCCCAGGGCCCGCGCTCATGGAAGACGGAGATCGTTCTGCGAAGGCGCACCGAGCGGTGCGCCTTCTACGGCACGGGAGAGTGCTAGACCTCAACCGTATCTTTTCCGCTGCCTCTTTTGCGCGCATCACTGCCTCACAAAAGAAGGCGGTAGCGTTCCACGCACTCTAGCTGCCGACCATGGCTAGCACCAGAAACTGCAGCGTGAGGCTTTCCGCTCCGATGGCTGCTTCAAGGACACAGCGCTGCTCCAGGCATGGGGTCCCTATTAGGGACCCGTTTTTACCCTTTAGGTACGGAAACCTAAAAAAGGTTAGTATTGATTGGCACCTGTGATACAATGTTTAAATATATTAGTACAGGTGCCAACGTACCACATTATGATATGTTTTTCTTCTTTGAGCTGTAATAGATAATTGTGTTAATCATTATTAACTCTTATTTGTGCAAATAAATTATTATTATTATCTCTTTATTCATTTTAAAATTACTTATAAATTACATTTTTAAATACATATTAAAAAATTAAAAAACATCTATTTAAAAATATAAAAAATAGTGCTCCACCGGCAGCGTGGCAGGGCCCAAGCTACCGGCGGTCGGGATCACAGAGAGAGAAACCTCCGGACAATGCGTGCCGTGTCGAGGATGACCGCCTTCTGCATCTGACCCTTGACCCAACCATCTAGCGAGAGTCTCTTGAGGTGTTGGTCGAGGCTCTTCGCTATCAGCCCGTTCGCCGAAATGACTATCGGGACAATGATCGTTGAATCGACATCCCACATGGCGGTAACCTCGTGAGCCAAGACAAGGTACTTGCTGATTTTGTCCTTCTCAGCCTTCACGAGGTTCTCGTCATGCGGGATGGTGATGTCAACGATCATTGCCCGGCGCTGGGGCCGGTCGACTATCACGATATCAGGCTTATTGCAAGCAATAGTCCTGTCCGTGATAATAGAGCGGTCCCAGTAGAGCAATGCATGGCTATTTTCAACAACCGACACCGGTGTGTACCGATAGTACGGCACCTCAGACTCAACATGGCCATATCGAAGAGCAAGTTGCTGGTGGATGATCCTGGCCACTAGGTTATGCCTGTGCAAGTACTCGCCGTTGGCCAGATGAGAACAACCCGAAATAATATGCCTGAGTGACTCTCCGGGACGACGGCATGCCCGACAGATGTCGACCGTACCGTCCTTCAGGATATATTTCCGATAGTTGTTCGTCATCATGACCTCGTCAGCAATTGCACAGGCAAACCCTTCAGTTTCCCCAAAGAGGTCCCCGAAGCGTAGCCAGTTCACCGAGGCCAGAAGGTAAACATCGGGCCCTGTTAAGGCTCGATAGAACCTCCCGTGCAGCTCCTTGCCCTCCCATACGGTCTGGCGGTCCGCGACGCTCAATACCGTCGGTCTGCGCCAGTTCTCGTTCGCCAAGGAGAGTGGAGTGAGACCTTTGTCTACTGCCACCACATCACTATGCATCCCGCATTCGCTGCTCTGGAAATAATCCCTAAGTCTGCACACCTCACGGTTGTGGAGGTTCTTGGCATTTAAAAAGCCTCGGCCCCCCCACCTCCGTGGTATGTACAGTCTCATAACAGACGAGCGCGGGTGTAGCATGCAATTAGTGGTGAGCAGTTGACGGACCTTTCTATCCAGGGCGTCCAGCTCAGTCTGAGCCCATCTCAGTATGACAAAGGAGTAAGTCAGTAGAGGCACCACCTAACCGTTGAAGGCTCGCACCTTGTTGCCGCCCGACAAAAGACTGTTGAGTACTTTTGTGAAGCGGCAGAAGAAGCGTTCCTTCACCGATTTCTTGATATCCACTACTGAGATACCCAAAGACTTTGCCATACCGAGATACTTATAGGTTTCGGTTTCAGAGAGAGATCTGAGAGTCATAGTCTCCGAAAGTTGCAAATTCGTAGAATTCACAACTTTCCCCCGCTGCACATGTAAGACCGCACACTTATCCACACCGAATTCCATCCCAATGGCGTTGCTGAAAACCTGCGTGATTTTCAGCAGCTCCACCAGGTCAGGAAGTTTCGGTGTGAAAAGTTTGAGGTCATCCATGTACAGCAGATGACTAATAACCTCACCCTCTCTCTGAAGCCGGTAGCCTAGACCTGAAACTCTCAACAAAGTGCTGATAGGATTCAGTGCTAGGCAAATCAAAGCGGGCTCAGACAGTCGCCCTGGAAGATGCCGCGCTCAATCCTTATGATGTCCTGGGGGTCAGAGGAGATCTCCCCGCCGCCCGGTTGACGAAGGACTGTGGTCCCCTGCCCCATACACGCACTGAGGAAGGATCTCAGAGTTGCATCGAATTTATACAACTCTAAGATCCTCCTCAGCCATGAGTGAGGCACCGAATCATAGGCCTTCTTGTAGTCAATCCAGGCCGCGGACAGAGCCCCCCGGCTCCGCCGGACTTGCTGGCTAATAGTCATGTCTATGAGGAGGAGCTCCTTAGTACCGCGGGACCCAACCCTACACCCATTCTGAGCGGGGGCCAAAATATTGTTCACAACAATGTGTGTGTTAATTTTGATGGTCAGAATGGATGTAAGGAGCTTGTACATAGTGGGCAAGCACGTGATGGGTCTATAGTTTTTAGGTTCAACGGTACTACCGGTCTTATGGAGCAAGAAGGTGATCCCGGTGGTCATAAGCCGGGGAAGGGAGCCAACTTCGAGGGCTTGTTGGAACTGCGTCGCTAAGCGGCCATGGGAGCACCGGATCCACTTTATCCAGAAGTTGTGCAACCCGTCCGGTCCAGGACTTTTCCAGTTCGGGGCCGTACGGATCGCACAACTCACGTCTTCGGGGTCTATAGTTATAGACGCCATGGGTTCGATGCTCCCACATTCACGCTCAACAACGCATATCCAATCGCCCTCTGTGTGTTCGACGGGCGCTGATCAGATACCACGCCAGAAATTAATCATGGCACTGGCTCCTGGCAGCCCCTCATCGACCACACATTGGGCGGTTATTATTATTATTATTAAACTGACCGGCGTGTGAAGGATTAATCTTGAAAATTCTAAAATTCTTCAATAAAAGAAAATATACAAACTTTCTTTGTTCAAAAGCTTATCTACAATTCCGACTTTTGCTAATATAAAATTGTTTATTTCAAATCAGATACCTACCAGAGAACCTACTGATAATAATCGTTTATTGAATAATATTCAGTTTTGCTCGCTTGTGATACGATACAAAATAACAGTAACACACAGTTTATTTCTATCCTTCAGTATGCTTGGAACGTCCGCTTCGGACACACAAGATTTCAAAGTTGTGTTTGAAGTATTTAAGATATAAGTTTACCTTGAGCATCTTTAACACAAATTACGGACTTTTTGGACTGGGACGATTCATACCGCGGTATGAAACGCCGAAGGACTCTTTTCGACGTAGTTGATTGGTATCATGGCTTTGACTAGGTAGGTATATACAATTTGTAAATAGTCAAAGTATCAGGGACAGTTTATTACTAAAAACATCTAAACACAAAAGTGTTTATTTGAATTAATATTAATTAAATATTTGTTCTTAGGCGAGATAACAGAAAATCCTTTTCGGTATTCATGAATCGGTTCTTTCCCACCGTCCACCTTCCCAGACCACCTGGGTGTACGGTGGTAATTTTGTTAAAGAAAGTTATTTATATAACAGACGCTATCCGCCAACTCACGAGATGGGCGAATAGCGAACGGTGGTCAACGGAGGCGTGAGCCACAAGTGCTGACTCAAAACACAGTGAGACCACAGATTAATAAATAGTTACTACGTAAGATGGTGAGACGCCGTTATATGGTTGATTTTATATGTGCAACCACTTGAATTTATTCTTTAGTATATACTCTAAAAGTTTTACTTAGTATCGAATATAACGAGTTCGAAAAATATTTAACAATAAGATCATGGCAAGGATGTAATGGAGGAATGAAAGAGTCAAAGCTCATAAAAACAACCATTATTCATTGCCGAAAAATGTATGTATGGACGTTATCTTTTCAGAAGTATATTTATAGGTATAAAATATGTATGATATGATTTATCGGGCAGTAATGTTTTATTATAACTTCCATGTCAGGGATAGATTCTAGAAATATCCGGTATATCTATTACATTATGCTATTTATATCCCTGATTTCAATAGATAACCAAGTATATAGATTGCAATGTGCATTGAAACTATGGTTAATCTAAGCAATATTTAATTGTTGAATTATTATTTCTTTCGGTAGACTATAACATGCAATATTTAAGCCATCTAGAAATATTTCACATTATTTTTTCATACGAAGTACTTAGATAGCAAACAAAATACATTACAGATTTTTTACACAAATTACACATTAGTACTACTACCTACTTGAAACTGTCAACTAAACATGAACCTTCAATACTACCTAATACCACTACCACCTGCCTCTGAATATCTATATAATGTTTTCTTTACTGATGAAGCTTTTGCTTCGGGGCCTGGGTGAATATTTCATTTGGTGCATATTTAAAGTTTTGGAAAAAAAAATCGCGTAATGATGTTTTTTATGTATTTTTCGTGAATTACTCTTTTGTCCTAAGAGATATTGATGTTATTTATTTTCGTAGAACCGTAATGAGACTTGACAAGTACGGTAATTAGATCTCAATCTGGTAGTGAGATAAAGTAAAATGGTAGGTAATTAGAAATAAAATAAAAGTAAGACAAATCTGCCTTTTACTGAGCAATTAGTAACCTATACTTAACAAACTCGGACTTCACTCTAACCCGTGTATGCGTTAGCGTTAGCGTTAGCGTTCGTGTTCGTGTTCACCGCTGTTTACTAGAAAATAAATATTGTTATTTATAAAAGTCGTTATTGTTAGAAAATGAGCATGAAACCTTTTTCCAAAGTATATTCTACACACCATATACATTAATACGTAAGACATGTATATTGTATAGTAGGTACGCTAAGAATTCCTAGAATTCTTAGCGTACCTACTATACAATATACATTTTTTTAATAAAAGAAAAAAATATTATCACTAAAATTAATTATAATTACAGTCCCTTTTTTCTCGTTACTAGTTACAGTGAAAAGACTGTTAATTAATGCTAATTAGAAGAATGGTAGTTATATTTTCAAGTTTTTTTTTATAAATACGTGTTATTTTGAAAAGTTAAAACGTTTTAAGGTTGTTAACCTTAAAAGGTTTCATAATATATACATACATATTAAATGATTAACATTGGACATACCTAGCAAATCATTTTATAAAAAAAAACATAATGTAATTAACTTTCTAAACGCGAATGATATTCAGAAAAATTATGAACCAATTAGTTTACTAAAATCTGGGAACAGAGACACGGATTTTAATTAGATTTTGAGGTTGATTTTTTAGATTTCGTTCATTTCTAATAAAAATCAAGATGTTTTAAGGGTTGCGTCTAATACAATCCCATGTTAAGATTACGATTTTTTCAACGTTTAATGTATTCTTTATCATTGGCCGGGTAATATGCACGAAATTAAATATTCACCCGCCTACCCTCATGAAGTCCTTTAAAAACAAATTTGTAATGCTCAACAAACCATCATCATCATCCGAGCTCTAATTCCGGTTGCATCAAAAGCTTACAGTTTGGAGTCCAAGGTCCACTCTTCTAATTCTCCTTCCCATAACCTGATTCATTTTGACTTTTACGGGACCGACTTCCCTTTGACCTCTTGCTTGGGTTCATGATTTTCTACGAATCTTGATGGGGCCCATGGGTATATGGAACCCATGGGTGTATCGAGCTCATGGGTGACGTATGTGTATTGGAACCCACAGGTGAAAGAGGTCCCATAGTCCTAAGGGTATAATGTGACCCATGGGTATAATGGGCTAATAGGTGTATGGCCCCCATGGGTATTGAATGTGTATGCCCCAGCGGAGTGTTAGATACTACATCACCACCTTAAGTTAATCCTCGTTATTTTTCTGTATGTTGACTCGAAATACTGGATGCGGATCGCCAGCGCCTCGCTGTAGCGTAAAGTGGCAACTTTGCTATGCCAAAAATACCTAAAGTCCTCGAATTCGCTCGCCTTAAATAATGTACATTTGAGATAGTATCCTTATATCCTTGATACGACGAGTTTGCAAGTCCTTAGGTAATCAGCGCAATCTTAGATGGTATGTACACGGCTAAGTGTAGAATAGGAATGTTAGGCTACGGGCTTGGTAGCAGAAGAGGGCGTGGATAGAAAACGTTGAACGCGGAAGCAATTACTGTAATTAACTTAAAGGCGAGAGATGATACTGTGTTTTGTTCAATGCATTAGATATTATTAAAATAGGAAATACTGCTTGGTTATAATTTCTAAGGCCGAAAATTTGTAATACTACCTTTCTTTGTCGCACGATAATTAACTAGAATGCTTTACGCACACACGTGTTTCTTTCTTCTTTTAATATAATCCCTATTATCCTATGTTACAATGGGTTGGTATCCGTAGTGGTTGTATATCAAAGATAACCTCGTTGTAATTGAATTTCTGCCATTTAATTAACGAAGTGTCCTCAAGTAATGGTCCTTGTTTTAAAAAAAAATACTTTTTCTTTTTTAAGTTCGCATGCATAGCTTTAGTTCCGTTCGTGTTATTTTTTCTCACATATATAATTTATGTTTCGAAGAACCCAAAAACAATTGTCTCTAATCTGACCTAGACAGAGATCCTAAGTTAAGTGTTATGAACGCTAATATTTGCTGTACACTTCGACCAGAAACATAATTCCACTTCGAAGGTAATGGTATCCTTACTTGTATTAAAAACACAAAAAAAATGTAAAAACTGTTGATGTATTGGTATGTTCTTCGTCTACGCAGTAAGACGCGCACGTTTTTACATAGAAATCATGATATCATAGAGGTTATGTATCCGAGTGTCAAATTACTTCACTACAATGTTCAAAAACTGCGATTTACTTAACGCTATTAAATCTTGGAGCTATATTTTGAAGTCTCATTAATGAATAATGCCCTGTTCACACTATTCCAGCAGCATTTCAGGTCAGTGATCGAATCCAGTACTGGAATGCTACTGGAATAATGTAAACCGGCACTGCAGCTTAGTGACTAGATTGACGTTTTAATTTTTATTCCAGTTCGCCCATTCCAGCACCACTAGAATATTGTTGTTTTCTTTCGAAGTTTCGAATAGTTTTTAAAGACTGAAATAATGTAGATAATATGTTCCAGTACAATGCTGGGCTGGATTGATTCGCTGGATAAATGGACTGGAATAATGTAAATATAATGTAAATGTCTGTGAAGGTGGATAAAGGTCTCTGTGATAGTACATGAATTGTTTATTTGAATCACCAGTATATACTTAAAATACAATTTTTTTTTAAATATTTTCCATGCTCGAGAATGCCTTTGAAAGAGATTAAAAGAAATGGGCATTTTTATTACTTGCAAGGTTGAATCGCAATATTTATTTAAAACATTTTTAACGATTTTTCTCAAAACTCTCATGTGAATCTAGCTGTAAAGTATACATATGGTTTACATTTTGATGTTTTGAAGTATATATTTGTAAACTTTTCTGAACGCATTAGTACCTTTTTTTTTTTTTTTTTTTTTTTTATCGTGCGGAAATCCCTTCGGATACCCCCCCGCCGGCTAGCGGGGGCAGTTATGTCGGGCTTGCACCGACTAAAACCGCACGCCGTCTCGGGTCTTCAGACGCCGGGGTGTAAGGTTACCCATAGAGCATATCCCTCGCACCCCGGCTGACCCTGGGCCATCTCACCACTAACAGCATCGCTCATCCTGTCTCCTCTGAAAGCAGAGGAGTACGGAGAGCGATGTGTTCCCGCCACGTTGGGTATTGGCCGACGATCAATGCCAACCCTATGAAGGGGTGAAGGGGAAGCCATTGACCGCCGCCCAGGGTGTACCGGCGGCTCCGATTCCGTTCCCCCCGGACTGCAGCGGGATCGGAATCGGAGCGACACTCGAGGAGGTTACCCAACACACACCCCAAAGCATTAGTACCTAGTCATCGCTGGCGCCACTACTTTACAATATGCCTTTACCCGATAGCGGTATCAGAAGTGAATCTAGATATGAAAGCTCACACCGAATCGTTTAGCATTCCGTGCACGGCATGCGACGCTCGGTGTTCACACTTCTGATACCAACTCGACGACGATTGTAGTGGCAAAGCAAATATTAAAAGACTACTTACACGTTTAAGATTGGTATATTAAAACTTTATGAGCATAACTATGAGATAGTAAAAATATCTGTATATTTTTTTTTTCAGTAAAAGGCTGTCTCACTTTGTGTGTTCTTTGCCATGGGGTTTTCAGGTAATTATCTGAAATAAATTGTCCATAATCTGTTTCTACGAGTATATAGAAGTATAACAAAGAATGATGCATTTCTCAGTTGCTAGTAAGAAATAATCATTCATTGAGTATGTGTCCTCTCTGAGCGTCATCCATGGCATACTCTTTATTGTTTAATTACTCAACATTAATCAGTCTGATTGATTAGCCAATTATAAACTAGGGTCTAATTTAAGATATACGTAAGTTATGAAACTATTAATAATGGTTTACTGTTTTTTAAGATTTGGTTGTTCACCATTGTCACAACTTGGACGCTTTTCGGTTGAGACAATATCATCAATTACTAGAAAACTACAGTGAAATATTTGTTTTTGCCACAAGAATTTATTATCGGCATAAAAAGTATTATATGTCCTTGTTTAGATTTTAATTCATTTTTGTAGTTACAAAATTTCAACCAAATCAATCTAGTAGTTTTTACGTAATTGAGACCTCACATTCATAATATTAATAGAATGTTATATTACGTAAGTAATAAATACACCATCATCATTACCATCCATGAGTCCTTGCCAATTCGCTTTTAACCCTTCTTCTACCGATGTTCTGATTCACTGAACTATATTTTGGCTTCTGCTTCTCGTTGCTTCAACTTATCTAAAGGAAGGTATATACTATATTATATCAATTAATTTGAGTTTCCTACAGACTTCTTCGTTTCAAATTATATCTCGTACAAACGCACCACACATGAACTTTGGCCGCAAAACTGTTAAATACTACAACGAGAAACAGGTGAATGTCGTTTAATTTGTCTATTTACTTTTTGTTTAATTAAATACTATTATATGTATTATAAATACATTTATATAATTATTATATAACTTGCCATAAGCCCATGTAAGCGTGACGTTAATTATTTTAATTTATCTATCGTAACGATGTTTGCATAATATACGTGTCCATAAATTTAATGCTCATTGCTTTTGTTTGAAATTTAAATGAATGTCAAGAATCACTTATTACAATATTTGTATTTATTTCCATTTATTACATATATACTTACTAGACTAAACAAATTCAAGAAAAGGAAAGAATGATGAATGACAGGAAAATATGGAACAGAAAGACATGTTACGCCGACCGCGAGTAATAACTGGGACAAGGGCCAGCAGATGAGGATAATACTATCCTGCATACCCAACCAGTACATTCTAGAATTAGTAATAAGTTTTCACCAATAGATGACACTAATAGTTTCATATTTAAAATATGAATAAAAAAATACCTATTTTGGCCATATTAAGCTATGTAAAGGTTTCTAAAACCCAATACTAGGTTAATCAATATCCTTGTAGGTAGTTATTTAAACTTATCAACAACGTAGTTAAGAGAAAATTTATGACATTATATGTGACAGTTTTTTAATAACGACAAAAGGGTTTTTAATGCTTCTTAATAACTTAAATATTTGACCAGATGGCATTGTAATAAATTTCAACCATTTCTACTACACATCAGAAGTACATAATATTATTAACATAAACTGAATTGATGGAAAAACCAAATTAAGAATAATTAAACATAAGTAATTTGCATTGGACGTAAGTACCACCATGTAATTATTACCATTTACGTAGGTACAGTCAGTGGCAAAAGTTGATGATCATATCAAGGTGTCAAAAGTAGGTGATGCTACAGAGCGTCAAAAGTAGGTGATGCCATTGAGCGTCAAAAGTAGGTGATGTGATGGAGCGTCAAAAGTAAGTTAAGCGACAAAGTTTCAAAAGGTTATGATGAGTACCAAGTCACCTAGAGTTTAAAAATTGCGCGAAAGACTGAAAGAACTAGCGGCCCGGGAATAAATAAATAATGGCGTAAAAAAAATACCTATAACCCGATTGTAGCGCAACCTTCCGGGTCCAATGGTAAACATAAGATAGCTGCTATAAGAAGGTTACAAATATAATTTCGTGCTTCTTACTTTGAAAATCTGAACTTTACATATAATCGTTCATCACCTATTTTACCCCAAAAGTAGGTAAGTATATGAATTATCATGCTTCTATTTTCAAAAATGACGAACTTCCCATATAAACTTTGAACCCTTATTTCACCTCTAAGGGGTAAAAACGCTGATGCATTCATTTCTAAACAAAAGCAGGTGTATGATATTTCGTGCTTCTATCTGTGAAAATGACGGACTTTCATACAAACATTCAGCCCTTATTTTGCCACCTTAAAAGTGAAATTTCCAAAAATCTTTTTTAGTGGATACTACCAGCGTACAACATAAAAGGCATCTACTGCCACAATTTCAAGTTTGTAGGTCTAGCGGTTTAGGCTATCTATACATATCTATATATGTATAGATTAGAGTACTAACAAGTTTCTCAGGTTAATGAAAAGTATCAAAACCAACCTTATTCGTTGACACTAGAATATATTTAAGTTTCTTTTTCCCTTTTTATTTACTTTAGCTTCTGTCGTAATTGACATGTCTTTTGTTTGGAATACATTTGAACGGCTGTATATACTGGGGCCGATTCTTTTGTTACAGTTAAACGACTTTTTGGTTGGCACATCGGGAAGCAGAGAGAGTGGCTAAAACTATCGCTATTCCTTTCTTGTAAACGCTGATAGCTAGTCAATAGTTCATGATGTGTCTACGTTTACTGTCACGCCGATGTGCAACAGAGAGAACGCTCTAGAAAACCGAAGTAAGTCGATCCTAGCCGGACTCTATCCCTTCTTTCCGACGTCCCAACCTAGGCGTCGGGACCTGTACAAAACTCATATTTTTATAACGTCTCGGGACTTATCGCGATAAACATGGAACTTACTTTTACCGACGTTTCGAATGCGTTGCAGCACCCATGGTCACGGCTACAAAACTGTCTAAACTAGACTACCTTCTTATGATCTAAATTTAATCCGATGGCAAATAGAACAAAATTATACCACTGTGTGAATTCAAAATAGCAAATGAAAGTTTTGTTTTATAGTTCTGCTGTAATTTTATTGTTTTTTTCATATTTTCGTATAATTTTGGACGTCAAGGTTCATTCATCATCAGCTTATGAAACTTTATCGCAATATTTACTTTTGAGACTCTGTAGCATCACCTACTTCTTACGTTCTGTATATTCACCTACTTTATACGTTCTGTAACATCACCTACTTTTGCACCTGGATATGATCATCAACTTGGTTGACACTAACTGTGCCCTACGTAAATAGTAATAAGTACATGGTGGTGCTTACGTCCAATGCGGATGGGGGGATCATGCCTTTTGTGTCGGATGCTTGCCTGGGACAGTGCATCTTCAGCGGGCGTGGGATGATGCGGGGGTGAAAAGACTCCAGAATCAGTTACTGGAGGGTGCCACGGGGGTCGATAGGGCTCGACTACGGGCTGTTTTGAAACCTGAATCTGGAGCGTGGTTACAGGCGTTACCTTCCCCTCATCTGGGTACTCTACTGGACGGCGACTCTCTGCGTGTGGCGGTAGCATTCCGCCTGGGCTGTAAGGTGTGAACCCCATATATGCACCTGCGGTTCCATGGTGGAAGCGTATGGCCATCACGTTTTGAGTTGTCGGCGGTGCACTGGCAGGTTTCCGCGACACCACGCTCTGAACGACATCGTCCGCAGGGCTCTTGTGTCGTTTAACGTCCCCTGCGTGCTTGAGCCTCCGGGCCTGAGGAGGTCGGACGGTAAGAGGCTGGACGGGTTTATTCTGGTGTCCTGGAAGAACGGCAAGTGCCTAATTTGGGACGCAACTTGCGTCAGCACGGTAGCCGCCAGCCACCTTAGTCGCACCGTACACTCCCCGTCTGCCACCGCGGAAGACGCCAGTTTAAGGAAGAGACTTAAATACGCCACTTTGGAGCCGCTGTATACCTTCATGCCGGTAGCGGTGGAAACCCTGGGGAGTTGAGGCAGGGAGGCCAAAATCCTTATTAAGGAAATTGGACAAAGGCTCCAAGAAACGACTGGGGACTCTCGTTCCGGATCGTTCCTGGTGCAAAGGCAATCGCAATCCAGCGTGGAAACGCGGCGAGTGTGATGGGCACCGGGAACTTCAGGGGCGGGTTATTTTCAGACTAATAACAATAAAAAAAAAAAGCCATACACTTATAATATATAGTTTTTCTGTCTATTAAACGTTGGGTATAGTTACAGATAACTTTATTCGCAGTAAGTTGTCTGTGAGGAAAATATTTCAAGCTTCCAGTACAATGGGGTATCAAATTCAATAGGATTAAGTTTCAATTAAATTTTCAAGCATCTTGTATGCTTACTTTTTCTAAAGATTTAGATCGGAAAAAGAGAACATCTAGAACGGGACTTGAACCCGCGACCAGTCCCTTACAGGGGAAATGCTCTGACCAGCTGAGCTATCTAGACACGTCCCAGACATTCGAAATTCTCCGATATATTATATACGTCTTAAGGACTCCCCTGGCACAGGAAGTCCCCTGTAAGGGACTAGTCGCGGGTTCAAGTCCCGTTCTAGATTTTCTCTTTTTCCGATCTAAATCTTTAGGATTAAGTTTGTTCGTTCGTGGAAGCTCTACTATAGTAATTTGTAAACGCATGTGTGGGCGTTCGCTAAGGTTAGACTGCACTCGACGGTCAACATTAAAACATTGTAACTGTCTGAAGTAATTATAACTGTTTCTATGGTATCATCAATACTAATTTATTATTCAAGCAATTAGTAGTATTCCAATATTTTTATATCTTATTCTAGTACTTATATTATATTAGCTGATCGACTTCATTCCGCCTTAGAATCAAGTTTCGTTGGTTATCATATCAGCTAAATTTATTTCGTGCATGTCTCATTATTTTAATTATTCTAATTGCTAGTATAGGCACAGTCAATACCCTACCCTGGAGCTGCGTTAGGGAGGCGCTCGCGTCACGGAGTGCCTCCTTACCTCCGCCGCATTGTCGAGGCATACCTATCCAAGAGGGCCATAGTTTACCCGAGCTGCCTATAGGGCCAGGGCGGCGAGAAGTGTCGCGCGGTGTCCGCAGGGGTCGGTCTTAGGGCCACTCCTGTGGAACATCGGATACGACTGGGTGCTGCGCGGTACGTTGCTCGAGGGTGTCAGCATAGTCTGCTATGCTGACGACACCCTCGTTATGGCGCGGGGAGCAACGTACCGAAGCGCGCCACTGAAGGCCACGGCAGAAGTTGCTCAAGTCATGGGTCGAATACGGCGGCTGGGACTCGAGGTGGGTCTCCACAAATCCTAGGCTATGTGTTTTCACGGGCCTCGGAGGGGGCCACCTGCGGGAACCAGCATAACCGTAGGGGGCGTGAGCATCGGCATCGAGCCCACGATGAAGTACCTTGGGCTCGTACTCGATAGCCGATGGGACTTCGGACCTCATCTCCGAAGTCTGGTCCCGAAACTGAGGGGAGCTGCGGCCGCACTATCGCGGCTGATGCCCAACGTTAAGGGACCCAACGCCCCCACTAGGAGACTGTACCTGAGGATCGTGCGAAGCATGGCCCTATACGGGGCCCCCGTATGGGCGGAGACTCTGGCGGGCCGCAACGTGGCTGTTCTGAAAAACATCCCAAAGTCCGCCGGCAACCCTGGGGTTATCATTTCGAGGGCTTACCCGGGGTGCCCGGCAACGGACACTTGGGGAGGACACCGTGCGGTTTTTCGAGAACAGTGTTCCGAGGGGGCCATCTCAAAGCTGTAGATGGCCCAGGGTCAGCCGCTCGCTTCTCATTTTTTCATTTACTGGTGCACCTTTCAAAACTCCTCTAATATACTCATTTCTTATTCTATCTATTCTCATCACACCACATATCCATCTTAAAATTCGCACAGAGATTATAGTCTGGAATAGCAAATAAGCTACTTTTTATTCCGGGAATAGGCTCCTGTGGGTTACGGTAACGGGATCTGTATTATACGTGAGTGGAGCTACGCGCAACGGCTAATATAATATTGTAAGCAGTTATCTGTTGATCCTCATAATGTTTTTGAATTAATATAAACTTAATAAATCCTTCTACCTCAGATCGACTGTCACTGTCACACCACCGCCTCTGCCTACCAAAGTACCACCTACAGTCAATTACCGTTTTGGTGAGCTACTTTGTACGTATTTCGCCGTTGAGCACGAGGGCAAGTATGTACTTCGATTTTGTCTATTGTTTTGTTAAACACATCAGCTTAAACATTAAAGCAAGCGGTAAGAATACAAGGCTAGGATGTCAAAAATTGGAGGAAAGAACATGTGGTACCTATACAATCTAGCGATTGTTTTATCATTCATAATTATCGTAACGTTGTTCCCGATTGCATCCGAGGCTTTTACTTTGGAGTCAGGGTTGGATTACTCCTTCTTTTGATTTAGCTTATAAGTTAACAACTGCCGTCTAATCTCCCTACACCAAGACGAAAGCCTACACCAGAGCCTTGTCCGTTAATCAGCAGGTGAGGTTTTGGTGAAGCCACATAGACCACTTTACACCACTATGCAATAATTGCAGGTCATTTATATGAATGTCATTATCACTGAACCGTAAAACATCGCAAGAGCAAAACAGGACAATAAGCAACAATTATTTATTTTTACGTGTCTGCAGTTTTATTGGTGTGATACATCTAATGGCTCCTATGAATAGGCGTCAAAGCGATTATAGATGGCTTCGTAAGTTTCTATTTTCATGTCTCGTCGGTTACCTCCATTAATAAAAAATATGTGCCTATCTAACTATAAAGCTACGTCTATCGCTGGGGCGGAGCGGTGCCGAGGTAGCGGCGCATGTACCTGCTTTTTAGGGTTCCGTAGCCAAATGGCAAAAAACGGAACCCTTATAGATTCGTCGTCTGTCTGTCTGACCGTCCGTATGTCACAGTTACTTTTTTCTTAAACTATTAGAACTATGCTGTTGAAACGTGGTAGTAGATGTATTCTGTGAACCGCATTAAGAATATATATATAAAAAAAACAATAAATTTTTGTGGCCCCATACTTAGAACTGAAACAAATATTTTTTTTTATCAAACCCATACGTGTCTATGGATAGGTCTTCAAAAATGATATTGAGATTGGTGATATCGTTTTTTTTTTAAACTGAATAGTTTGCGCGAGAGGCACTTCCAAAGAGGCAAAATGTGTAACTGTAACTTCTACAACCCCCTGTAACCCCCCCTGTAACTTCTAATATAAGAGAATGTTAAAACTAAAAAAATTATATGATGTACATTACCATGTAAACTTCAACCGAAAATTGGTTTGAACGAGATCTAGTAAGTAGTTTTTTTAATACGTCATAAATTGTGAACCGGGATTTACCTTTCATTCAATCAACTCAAATATAAAAAAATTACTTTCTGCTACGGAACCCTTCATGGGCGAGTCCGACTCGTACTTGGCCGGTTTTTATTTTTCATATCATATTGGATAAAAATAGTCTCAATGTTATCATATAAGGATATTAGCTGTCTCTAATATGAACCACTTCCCTTAAATCTGTTAAGTCGTTATAACGGATACAAATACATGTATACTTATATGCTTAAGTTTGAATTTAAAACAGGAATCTGCGGAACATTAACTGCAATATTTTAAATGTGTGATGATTGCATAACTTTAGATTTATTAATATTAACTTTACCATGAAGTTCTAATGCGTCGATATAGAGTTATAGGTATGAGCTACGATTATGAATTAAAATATTTTACAGTTTCTAATCACGATTAGAAAATATCAAAGTTTTGTTAAAGGTATAATTTATTAATAAAATGTCATAACATATTTAAGAAAGTGTGATGTAACCAATACCGCCAACCCTCAAGCGTTTTGTAAGCATCATTGAATGTGCGAGTCGTGTCGATAGAATCAGAATCACGAATACATTTTACACATTACTTGTACCAGTGTCCACAAAAAGAGTTTACTATATCGTAAGGGGCATTTCATTTAAAACGTTTCTCTACGTTTTACTTCTGAGCGTGCCAAACGAGTCTGTTTCGATATTCATACATGCATATCATAGTATAATAAGAGAATATACTTATTAGTATATGCTTAACTTATACTGTATAATATACTATAATATATATATATATATATTACTATATGATGTATTATTATACTACTACTATTATTATACTATAATACTATACTATAATATAATATATAAATATAATATACTTATACTGTGACTATATGGAGTACCAATAGCTCATGTAAATTGAAACTCAAATTGCAGCGGCATCGAGTGATCAGGCAAACAATGTGTGTTATAATCACGAGAGAGAGCTACACGTGCGCACTCTTCCGGCCCATTAGCATTGAATGGTTTTCGCGAGCGCGTGTCGCACGGATCATTGTCGCACTCGCTCGCGATTAAACCTCTCGATCTAAATCAATCTACCTCCAGCCTCACATTGTTCTCATTTTCTTTGCCGGTTAAATGTAATGATCACATTTGATATGTTCATTGCATTCCACCCTCACATAAAATGAACTGTCTGTAAGGTCAAGTGCAATGAAGAAACATTTATCCTGCTGACTTTCGTAATACATGTCACTTTACAATACGTGCAGTTGTTAATTCAATTGCTTGTAATGCCGTTCATAGTGTTTATACTTAGCGTACTTACCGGTAATTCGAGGTAGTCGCTAATGGTGTGCTTAGCTGCTCCTCTGCGAATGTCTGCTAGGGCTGCGAAGTGTTCGTCACGTCGAATTTTGCGTCGTAACAGAGCTCTTGCATATGGGTATGCAGATAGAAACTCCCCATAGGCGTCCAAAAGTTCACCACTAAATAATTGTTTTAAAAGTATTGCACTTTCACTTGAATTTCCATCTGCTGGTGGAGGAGGCAACTCCCGACATTTTAGCGATTCCGAAATGCTTTTTGTTGCGAAAGTACTTATCCCACTAGTCGACTCGCACGATGCAAACGCGTCCGTGGAATCGCTCGAACCACATTTCGAAAACGGAAACGCGGATGAGGCTCCACTTTTTTCGCTACTTGCGGAACTCTGACGGGCATTGCTCGACTTTTCATAGTAGTCCGGATATTGGGGCTCCGATTGGCTCTCGGTCGACGGTGAGGATTCCTCGGCAGCAGCACTACTATACTGAGCATTTTTAATACAATCATATAAATCTTCAATTGATTCATATGGAGTTATACTCCCACAAGATGCAGCTTCAACGTCATCTTTGTGTAGCCTATCATACAAATCCTCATTTTTTCTTTGAGACACGGGTGTAATAGCTGAATCCGAGCGACTACGTTTAACGCTTCGAACTTGATCATAGCCAAAATCGTTTGGGTTTAGGAAATCCCACCGAACATTTGCCCACACGTTATCGGTAATATCAGCCGAAATCCTGTGGTCGACGCAGCACTGACCACCGCTTTTGATAGTTACAGTCGTAACATTATCGTTACTTTCTATAATTGAACTATCAGCTACTGATTCATCACAATCGATTGAAATGTCGACAAGCACCTTGCGAAGACTAACTGACGAAACACTAGATCGATTATCATCATCAATTTTTCGATTATCAGTAACATTAGAGTCATTAAATTCAGAGTTTGTTATCACTGATGATGCATCGACGTCGTGTTGAGTGAGTACTCCTTCTTGAATTAGTTCAATCAGTAAACTACTCTTTTGTTCTTCTTCTTTGACCGAATTATCTAAGAGACTTGTATTATCGTCGTCAGCTTTACAATCGCTTATTAGTAAACCGGAATCTATGTATTTTCTCATTCGTTCTGTGAGAGCTTCACTGGCTTCAGACACGGACTCCAAATAGTAAAACAGAAGGTGGTATTCTTCTTTAGTGATGACAGCGGCACGCAGTAGTGGCTTACCATATAACTCCACTGCCGAAAATAGAGTTGAAGCTGTAATAAAAGAGAAAGTATTTATAATGCAAATTGTATTACGTTTATGTGCACAAGTTTGATACGTTTAATTAACGGTTATTGACCGTGTTACTTGAAACATCTACATAATCTGTATGATACAAAAGTATTTCTACGTGGGTGTCAGTGAGAACACGTTGCACATTGATAAAATGATTCACCTTGCATTTAAAGTACATGTTTCTAATTAAATAAAACGTATCATTATGGACAAAATAATAGCGGTAACATTATTCATTATATGCTCAGTGTATCAATCTGAGTATATAAAAATACATACATACTAGGAATATTTTATTAGTTAGAGTTTATTTTTGAAACTAATGATTATTATATGCCCTTAGCACATGCACAGCTTTTATTGATGTATTTTTAAACTTAATGATATGAATTCAAACGAAAAATGTACGTGGTTAAATTTTGTTATGTAGATATAAAATTAATTTCCCTGTTTCAAATACTAAGTTTATTCATTTTATGTATATTGCCACCTTCGGTCAAATCTTCACTGTTAAGATAATGTTTTACACAGATCAAGTTTAGTAATTTCTAATTGTAAAATTATTCATACCTTAAAATAAGAATTGTTTAAAATATCATAAACATATTGTCTAGAAGATCATCGCAGTTACGAGTCCACTATTGTAGACGTTTGAACACCTTCCATTCAAAATATTCAACTAATTTAAATAATACAAATGATCAAAACCTGTTGACTTTAGTATTTTCTTTATAACACGTAGGCTATGAACGTAAGTAACACTTGTATCCTTCTAATATTTTCAATTTCTTCTTAGTTTTAAATCATTCTTTAAATAATTGTATAGATCTGATAGAAAAAGTACCTAAGTATCACCTCTCTAATCGCAAATGTGACTATGGTGAACTCACTACGATAGTCACGGCGGCTGCATACGTAATGCATAAAACGCCTTCTAGGAAAGATTACTGGACAATATCTTATTGCCAAACCGCTTTCTACAAACATCGCTGGCCCTGCCGATGGAATACCGAATGAACTTACTTTGTGAATTGATGTAGCACGAAGGAGCCTCTTTCTTTGAGGAAAGTTGACATTCGCTAAATTTACTTGAAATACATATATTAAAACAACTACGCATGTGAAGAATACACATAATGGACATTATGTTTTTGGATTTAGGCCTTTGAACTTAAAGTGTTAAAAGTTCACATTCTGATTAGTAGGGTCTTTCACCATAGACCGTAGCTGTTCGACCTTTTTATTCAAAGTTTGGCGATTGACACTTAAGTAAGAGATCCTATATCTTCTGGTTAGGAAAAATACGATATTTTGATTTTGCACTTGCAAGCGCTATGATATCGGATGTACTGATCATGGCAGGGCATGATCATGGTGCTTGCAATAGTTCGTGAATATCGGATTGGGTGTAATCCGAAGTTCCTAGTCCCTGAGTGTGAACCGTTATTGCTTGAATAATAAATATGGGTACCCGCCGAGCCCGCAACTTGCTCGCCGCGCGTCGCAGGCGACTCAGGCGCCGGAGGTCGCTTAACGACCTCCGTCCTCCATGAGCGCAGGCCTGGGGGTGGCAGGCAAGGCCGCCTGTCACCCCAGCAGAAGCAGGTCGGGACGGTAGGGCGGCTAGCGCCCCTCCCCCAAACCGGGGCAAGACGGGGACACCGTGGTTCCCAAACCCGAGGGGGCCATCTCGAAACCGGAGATGGCCCATGGCCAGTCGGGGTGCGAGGGATATGCTCTATGGGCAACCTTACACCCTGGCATCTGTAGACTCGAGACGGCGTGCGGTTTTAGTCGGTTCAACTGCCCCCGCTGGCCGGCAGGGGGGTATCCGAAGGGATTTCCACACGGAAAAAAAAACAAAAGGCACGGTAGACGTTTTCCATCAGATGGACCGCGTACTTGTTAATTTTTAAGGTGGAATATAAAATGCCTAAGTATTCAACTCTTTTAAGACTTTGAAGCATTTTGATAAAAAGGTAATAAATTTATCAAATCTAACTTACCATAAATTTTTTCCCAAGCGATGAAAGCCTCCAAATCTTTTCCATCCCACTGTGGCGGCTGATATTCTACCACGAGCACTTCTCCTTCCAAAACCATTGCTGACGCTCGGGGTTCTACAGGAGCTTTAGATCCACCTAAGAACAATAGCGCCACTGGAGAAACGGGTATGGATGTGAGATAATCTGGTGGAGGTAGAGAACCCCCCATAGGTACAGATAGTGGGGCAGATATTGGCGCAGATGGAAGGCCAGCGACTATTGCTCCAATTTCGTTCAGTGGTTCACACACAATCTCAGCTACTGTGCTGTTCCCCCACACCGTCACCTGCAAACAAAAAACACAAACCTTACACTCGTATTCCTTAGCTTTTTTTCCTGCTTTTGAATTTTTAAAACATGACTCACAAAATGTTGAGGATATTAACATTCAAGATTGATAACATGTATTAAGAAACTTGTAAATATTCCAGTAATTGGATTTCTTAGAACGTCTCTGCGTGTTGATAATAATTTCGTAGGTATACTGCATTGCTTTGTGTGTCAATCAAATTTTTCCATAACAGTACCTATCAAAGATCAATTGTTTTGTCTTGCGTGTTTTCTTAAGTTAATTATTCGGCTTCCATGATGTGGCTAAATTGGGCGTAGAAATAGTTACGAAACTAATCACTCAACAAGAAAAGTAGCAGAAAAGATCACAAGGAACGTGGGATTTTCAATCACAGTGCCGTTTATCTAACGGCTGATAATAAAAAGATGCATTACTTCTATATTACTCTCATATCGATATCGAAATTGTCTGATAGTGATCTATATAGGGCTTCTAACTGTCTACAGTCGTGATATAAGGAAATTGATCTCCGCAAGTTGGTCACGGACGTATCGCTCATTAGTTTCAAGATTTATTAAATTTTTATATACGTCTAATAATATTAAAATATATAATAATATTATACGTCTATAATAGTTTATTTATTTCTACCGAAATATATAATTTAAGCGCTAATGTAAATGGTGTCAAGACACTTATTGGGAGAGGCCTGTTGAATGGAATGAGAACAAAGAACAATAAAAACTCGATCACAAATAACCAAAAAGAATTTGACTGTTACTGACACTGTTCTTCTTATTTTGACTATTTCGTATTACTCATACCTATGCAAATGTAGATATGCAACTATACACTTTAAATAAACTTGAGCAAATTGTATTACAATGTATATAGGTATAATAACATGTTAATGCAGGAGCCTGAGAGGCCTTGACGGCCGGGTTCATGGCATTTTTTACTGGTCCTTCGTGTGACGTCACGCCCGAGTTATGCGCACGCGCCCAGGCAAGGTGTACCTTCCCCCTCTCCTCGATACCAAACCTCCAGGATAATGCGCCTGATACATCTTCAACGAGAAAAAAGTATTGAAACAAGATCCAACGGACAAGAGGCAAGCAGTCGATTTCACACGGCCAACGCGTTTTTTGGTCTTACAAAACCAGAAAGATGGATGGTCCTTGGTTGTAATTTATTTATGGACGGGTATATGCTTGATGTCCAAAATCAAATTATAATATTAACACCAATTTCATTTATGAAACACTTTAATATTCAATTGTAATCGCCATCTACAAATTGTATCTAAATTCAAGTTCAAATTGTAATGTAGAGATCGTTACATTTTTGGGCCTTGCTTGTATTTTATAGTTATTTTTTGCGAAGTATACAGGTAGCTACTTCACAGGTATAAAAAAGAAATAATTATAAGTTAGTAGATAACCGCCTACTGCGCTCTTTCATAATATTGATTTCTTATTATGGCAAAGCTTTGTAAACAAATAATGAAAATCCGTTGTAGGACACCACGCTAGTAAGGAATAAATAAAATTATCTTTATTTTGAAATACTAAAAACCTTTACAGCAATAGAGATAGAGAGCGTCATACCGTTTTCCGTCACGGCATATGTCATAGCTACAAGTCAAGTAATATTTAACATTTAAATAACTATTACGTAGGTAGGTACATATCTATCCCTAAGCATCAAAAATAACCCAAGTACCTACCTACTTTACTCATCATAATTTTTACGGTAATATTGGGATATAATACTGAGTTTGCGTTTGTGATGTTCCATCAGTTTACTCTGTGAAAAATCTTAAACTCTGGATTAAAATAAACCCAAAAAAATATATATCTAGAACTATTACCGCCATCTATGTAAAATATCCGGTAGTTTTAACTCAACAACAGCGCCATCTGTTGGTGTACCGAACCACGTAACGAATACTCTTGAAGCAAACTATTACATTTGGTACACAGTACGGTGGATAGATGGCGCTGTTAAAGAAATTAAATGTGTAGCTAAAAGGCCACTCGATAAGTAACCTGCTTGACTTTTTTTACTTCGAAAATATATTGCAGTGTGGAAATAATCCTATTGAAAGTTGTCGAACTCTTAGTAAACCCTATTTAAAGTATACTCAATAATTACCAACATTGGTACCTACAGAAATGATTATACTGTCACTGACTGCATTTGAAATTTGGTTTTTCATCTATTTATAAATATAGTATTAATTCTATCCTCTATTATAAATAGGAATAACTCAATATGTACTAACTATAAACTGACAAACTACACTGAGTTTTCGAAAGTCAGCTCTGTAACAGCTCGTACAATATCTACGCCCAGGACTACCGACCTCCATGATCGGGGTCTGAGGACGGCAGTCGACCGACTCTCCGTCCTTACAGAAGCAGGCTAAGACGGATACGTGTCGTGTTTGTCCTACACACGCCTACCAACTCACCGAAGCGGGATCAAAACCGACCCCATAGGCGAGGCCGCGATGGCGGCCAAGGCCGTTGGTAACCCTGGGGTAAGCCTCTCGGGGGCGCACCTGGGGTCCCCGGCAATGGACGCTTGGGGACGACACCGTGTGGTTTTAGTCAGTTTGATTCCAATACACCCATCTCATCGTTGGCACCGATGGGGACACTCCACACGTAAAAAAATGCTCTTATTTTACCCGTAATTTCCTTTCATTACCTTTGAGAGCTCATGTCACCGATGATAGGAACGCTTTGCTGAATGAACTTCATTGATAAAACGTGGAACTAAATTTAGTTGAATAGATTTTACGTTCCGTTAATCAAGAAATTCTGATGGGCAAGATGAAAAAAAAAAATTGAGCATTTGATCTACAAATATACGTGTTTCCTATCTGTTCATTCATGATCTTATTGAGTATCTAGATACCAGTGGCACAGCCCATACCTATTATTTGGTCATGATTACAGTACAAGGATAATAATACATTGCATTGTATCAAATTAAATTAGTAGGTACATATTATGAAGCCTGATATACGGGTAGTGTGATTGGCAGACTACCTATGTGATATATATTGACCGATCATTATCGTCAAGGAACCTTGGAACAATATTGTATTGAAAGTCTGTAAAATATTACATAAAAAAAAAACCTAGTAGGTATAGACAAATAAAAAGGACCTAGTATGAGATGAGATGAAAGTAATGATTTTCGAAAAGTTTAGAGTATGGAATGTAAAAGGCTTTAGGGCAGAGGTAGGGCCAAGAAAAGATGTATGAATTGCATGAAAAAGACATAGCAAGGAAAGAAGTAACTGTGAAGCTCTGACAGGAAAGTATGGAAGAGACAGGCATATTGCGCCGACTCCAAAATAATAATGCCAAGGGTAGATCGATGAAAATTTCATACATCTGAAATAATGTTCAAGTATATTCCTACCATGGGTTTTGTTTATTTGTAAGTAATTAAAAATAATACTATGTTATACTATTTATAAAAAAAGCTAAAATAAAAGATAAAAAGCTAAAATATCTCTTATGATTTACATAGTAAACGACACTGGGATTGAATTTCATTGGTTTAGTTGACAGAGTATTTGGAGTATCTTTTTTTTTTTTTTTTTTTTTTTATCGTGCGGAAATCCCTTCGGATACCCCCCCGCGTGCCAGCGGGGGCGGTTATGTCGGGCTTGAACCGACTAAAACCGCACGCCGTCTCGGGTCTACAGACGCCGGGAGGAGGGAGGGTAAAAGTGGAGGGGGGGAAAACCAAAATTTTTCGGGAAAAATATCATAACTTCTAACCGGTGAACTTTCTTGTCGTCGGAAACATTTTTAATCGATAGGCCATTTTTAAGTCTAAAATAAGTGTCTGAAAAGTTTTTCGCTAAAAGTTACCGTTTTCGAGAAAAAAATTTAAACTGTTTAAAGTCCGTAGTTCTCTATTTAAAATAATATTAATTGCTTCACGAAATCTACCCGTGCGTTCCCCCTGCGGGAACGGTTTTTTTTTTTCGTGCGGAAATCCCTTCGGATACCCCCCCCCCGCGTACCAGCGGGGGCGGTTATGTCGGGCTTGAACGGACTAAAACCGCACGCCGTCTCGGGTCTACAGACGCCGGGGTGTAAGGTTGCCCATAGAGCATATCCCACGCACCCTGACTGACCCTGGGCCATCTCCGGTTTCGAGATGGCCCCCTCGGGTTTGGGAACCACGGTGTCCCCGTCTTGCCCCGGTTTGGGGGAGGGGCGCTAGTCGCCCCACCGTCCCGGCCTGCTTCTGCTGGGGTGACAGGTGGCCTCACCCGCCACCCCCAGGCCTGCGCTCATGGAGGACGGAGGTCGTTAAGCGACCTCCGGCGCCTGAGTCGCCTGCGACGTGCGGCGAGCAAGTTGCTGGCTCGGCGGACCGGGAGAGTTCTAAGTCTCTCCCGGACGCGCTCCGCCACCTCCTTCGCGAGCATTACATGCTCGCAGAAGGAGGCGGCGGCGGCACACGCGCTCGCGCTCCGCACCATTGCCGCAATCATGCTGCCGAGCGAGAGGACTCCCACCCCGATGGCTGCCACGAGGTCACGCCTCGGCGCCTCCCACGCCGGGCAGTCCGCCAGCGTGTGCAGCCCTGAGTCCTCGCTCGCGTCGCAGTGATGACACTCAGGCGTTGGCTCCTTCCTGATCCGATGCAGGTGGTCCCCGAAGCACCCCTTCCCGGCCAGGCTTCCGTGTCGCCTCTCCAGCCAATCCTCCATGATGGGCCTTACCGCCGCTATTGCGGCGTGCCCAGAGTATTTGGAGTACCTACAGTTTCACGTATTATACATAAGTTATACTCACACCTTTTTCCCTCCGGGGTCGGCAAAATATATAAAAAAGAGAAAAGATAGATGAGTCTTTATTGCACAACAAACAATATATATTCACAAGAAATCGTACATAAAAGTTAATTGTACAATGAGTGGTCTTATTACATTGCGATTTCTACTAGTATGGAGTATGAACTTTTTTGCAAGATAATGGGTAGTTTACAGTTTACTTAATTATAACTAGGTACTTCACCAAGTCTAACACTGTGTTTCGAAAATGAAAAGGGAGAAAGAAACACAAACTGTATTTCAGCAAACTACTAATATACTATAACGAACTAATGATAAACATTGCTACTTAGTAGGTAACTAATGCCGATTTTTCAAGTTCCTATTAAAGAAACAACAAAAACAACATATAAAACAACAAAGAGAATGTAGAAATTAATTCTAGGCCATGAATTTACTGAACTACGACTTTTTATAAAATTCGGTGCGTATTCTGTTAGGACAGCCTTTGGTTGAATACTACATACTATACTATAATTACTTATAATAACATTATTTTTGGTTGTTTATCCTTTAAAGGCTGCCACTGCATGCTCATTTTGATGGAGTTCTAGGTATAAATCAGCTTGTTCTAAAAGTTTAATTTAACCATTCCACATTGACACAAAACAACATAAAATACATAATAATCCTAAAAAAAAATTCAAACTAGTAGTTAAATAATTTAACTTTAATTATAAGAAGTATTTGAAATTCATGGTTTTATACATTGTGAGCAATTCAATAATTATATAGGAAAACAAATAGAGATAGAGAGAAAATAAAAAGAGCATACATCGTCCAATAACATTAAAGGAGTAGAAATCAAATTCAAACAAATCAATTTAAAACAAATCCAATAATATTAAAACAAAATTAAATCAAATTTAGATGTACTGACCAATGCACGCGGAGACCCCAATGCATTAAGAAGCGTCAAATTTATTTTAGGTTAACTTCAATTTGATAATTTTTTGAAGGTGCGGAATGAATCACTGTGCGTGTCTAGTTACGTACTGCAACTATTAAGTTACCGATATAGTCGGGGAACGACTGAATTTCTACCGTACTCTGTTTTCCTGAAAGGGGTTGTAAGAGGGGCAATTGCTTTCCTCGGGTTTTTCGAAGGTCAGTCTACTTTAATTTACTTACCTAATAACTGTGGGCAGTCTCTCAGCCCTCTCAAAACTTTGAACAAATAATAGACATAAAAGACATATCCAAATAGTTTCTACACTTCGCAAGAGATTGTATACCAAATTGTAGCTTCCTCTCATTGTACGACATTCAAGGAAGGTTTCAGTCCTAGACAGTGGCATATATGCCATAAGATAAGAACCTTTTCTGATCCCTTTCCAGTTTAGTGAGTGAATAGCAATGTCTCGGGTGTTCCATACCCTAAATAAGAAAGTGTTAAAATTTACTCTACGTCCTTCAATACATTAACTAATGTTGGTCTATTTAAATAAAAACCGGTTCATGATGAGTCAAAGTAACGCAATTAATTTTATCGCAATAAGTCAACCATGCATGAACATCTAGTTTTTTATCTCTACTTTGAATTTGCACCTTTGAAAAGTAAATAAGGCATTTTAATTCTCAGAGCACTTAGATGGTGGACACAGGGAGGATGGACGAAACGGGTTATAAATAATTAATAAAAATAATAAAACATTCGCTAGGCTCGGTTGATTGCCAACGCGGAAATGGTCCAACGTAGGCCTACATACGTCAATTAGGTCGAGAACGTTTTAAGGAAAGGCCAGGTCAAGAGTACCTGCAACCGTCGTGCTAGTATGTTGTTGGTGTTGTAAGATTTTATCTCTACCTATCCCATTGGGAAGAGGTTTGACTATAATTATATATGTATGTAATTCTCAGAGTTCATTTAACTGGCATTCGATGCCTTCAAGGCAGTCTTGGTCCATAGAATGACGTAACTGAATAGGAACACGAGGCTCTCTCTGGCCTGCGATGGCCACTTTACATCCTTCAGAAACACTTAGTTCGAAAAACCGTAAGGCGTTTGCATAACCGCGGCGATAGCCCAGTGGCGTAAGTAACGGACTTCTGAGACGAAGTCTCGAGTTCGATCCCCAGTCGCCCCGGGCACACACCTCTGACTTTTCGTAGTTATGTGTGCATTAATAAATGTTAATTATCGCTGGCTTCATAATGTGCTCGGTAGATGGCAATAGGCTCGCCCCCTATTACATTGGGACCTTAACATAACTGGCGAATCGTGGGTGTGTAATACACCTCTGCCTACCCCTTCGGGGATACAGGTGTGAAGTTATGTTATGTTATGTTTGCATATGAAAAGTACGTACCATCTTTGTGATCTATTTATTCATTGATGAAAACAAGACCTTTCCTTGCCTTAATATAGCGGGAGAACTAATATCTTAATTAGTTATTTTGTACCGTATGAATACTTAAGTAACTTTAATGTTTTGTTACTTCCTACTTTAATTCCTTCGGATTACGTGCCCCTTAAAAACGTTATAATTTTAATTTAGAAAATAAAATATTGATCTAAAATAAATTCAAGAACTGGTTATACTAACCTAGTTTATTATACTTAAAATGTATGTGGAAAGTTCAAACAGCCTTGTCTTAACTCTAGTAACTAAGAAAGTAATCCTTACTAATATATAAATGTGAAAGTAACTCTGTCTGTCTGTCTGTCTGTTACGCTTTCACGCCTAAACCACTGAACCGATTTTGCTGAAATTTGGTACAGGGGTAGATTAGACCTTGGGAAAGGACATAGGCTATGTTTTGTCGCGATAACCGACATCTACGCGGGCGGAGCCGCGGGCAAAAGCTAGTCCAACATAAATAAGACTTCAATCGGTCTATTGATATTGTATATTTATAGTAGGTATTGTGCATTACTTATCTTAGCTAATAAATATAATAAATAACCATATAAGGAATGACTAACCAGTTATATAAATAGTACATACAGATAATAGCTAATTGAACGATCAGCGTGTTCGACCATATTATCTATTTTAAAGCGATGAATTTATCTCTTCCTAAAGACAGTGGCGCTCTACCTTTTATGTATCCCTCCATCATTCCAAAAAAGGGCTATACATTATTCTAATTTGTTACCAGTTACATAGAACATAATATGCCGATTAATTTCTAAAGGGGCAGGCATACTAACAACAACTTCGCCAACTATGTTTAAGATCCCACGTTTTAGGGGGTGGGATGCCCACATAATAGTCTATTTATTGCCCTCAACCTGGCACTTTCTCTTGGAATCTCGGGTGAAGAACGGCTTTCATTTCCCTTAGTCGCCTTCAAAAATATCCCTGTCTCAGAAGGTTATTAGATAGCGGCAAAGAAATACTGTTAGAGCGATTAACGTTAAAAACTAGGTACGCTGACCTAGTTTTTAACGTTAATCGCTCTAACAGTATTTACGACCTCCGTCCTCCATGAGTGCAGGCCTGGGGGTGACAGGTGAGGCCGCCTGTCACCCCAGCAGACGCAGGCCGGGACGGTCGGGCGACTAGCGCCCCTCCCCCAAACCGGGGCAAGACGGGGACACCGTGGTTCCCAAACCCGAGGGGGCCATCTCGAAACCGGAGATGACCGAGGGTCAGTCGGGGTGCGAGGGATATGCTCTACGGCGTGCGGTTTTAGTCAGTTGAAGCCCGACATAACCGCCCCCGCTGGCACGCGGGGGGGTATCCGAAGGGATTTCCGCACGAAAAAAATAAAAAAATCCGTTCCCGCAGGGGGAACGCACAGGTAGATTTCGTGAAGCAATTAATATTATTTTATATAGAGACTTTAAACAGTTTATATTCTTTTCTCGAAAACGGTAACTTTTAGCGAAAAGCTTTTCAGACACTTATTTTAGACTTAAAAATGGCCTATCGATTAAAAATGTTTCCGACGGCAAGAAAGTTCACCGGATAGAAGTTATGATTTTTTTCCCGAAAAATTTTGGTTTTTCCCCCCTCCACTTTTAGTTAAAGTTTTAATCTTATAGGTTTATAATTAAAAGTTGTTGGTATTCATGTATACTATGGGATAAAATTAGAACGGTTCGAATATCTTTCATGGAACGTGAAATTTTGAGGAAAAACTGATTTCACAAAAAGTGAGGCCCTACCGTCCCCTTAGACCGGATTCCACCCGTTCACGAACTTAAACTAAGTTTGCACCCAAGCAATTTTTGACCGCAGTTTGAAAGCGATCGGGGCAAAAATGCGACCGTGAGAGTGCCGCAAATTTTGGGAAGTGGAACTATACATATATATGTATATATATATATATATATAAACTTTTTGACCAGTGGTCATTTCGGACTCAGGGGGTCATAACTAGACCTCCTATGAAGATTTATTTTTTAAATTCGACAGTAGTCAAGAAACCAATAGGTAGATCGATTTCATCGAAATCTACCTAAAAAGGTACGCTGACCTTTGACATTTTTAGACTCACCGTATTTATGATCCCTACCTAAAGAGCCGAGATTTGTATGTTTACAAATTACTGAATAAACTTTCGTATGAAATATTATCCGAATACTTATTAGCAATCAACGTTGATTATGGTGTGTAGCCAAGTTTTGAGATCATAAATTCAATGTAGCAATAGACGACAGTTAAAAAAGACGTATGGAGTCTACAGGTAAATTAAGAAATTCTACATTTAATTTTTAATCGTAATCTATTTGATAATGTGATATAGCATCAACAATTTCTAATGAAAGAAGTTTTATAAACATCATGTAACAAAATTCATAATAGCATATGCAAAACCGCGTACACTCAGCACCGAAAATGTCTAAATACAACAAGCGTATAACCTTCGTTTTTTTTATGTTTAGGACACGTCAATTTGACTTCACCTCGCCTGATGGTAAGCTGAAGGTAAAGTCTCAGGAAAGAGGATCACCATTACATACACGTATCATGTTAACCGGGAGAGTTCTAAATCTCTCCCGGGCGCGCTCGCGCTCCGCACCATTGCCGCAATCATACTGCCGAGCGAGAGGACTCCTACCCCGATGGCTGCTACGAGGTCACGCCTCGGCGCTGCACGGTGGTACCTACCCGGCCGAATTTTGTGACAAATTTGTCATCAAACTTCTACCACCAGTACTAAACGTTCGTGAACTAAAACATATAAATAAATAATAATACAGTTAATGTTCAAGGATTTTGCAATCGTTGAAGGACAAAATTATTATTTCCATTTAATACTGATTATTATTATTGTTATGTACTGTTTAGTATTTAATAAAAGATTTATAGTTAAATTGCTCTATCATAAAATACGACACTTTAGAGTATTTTAGACTATAGATAAAATCTTAGGCATTACACAGTTGGTCCTCCAAACATAATAATCTCCTGTTCAGTATTAATTATTTAGGTACAGCATGTAACCACATTGACATATTTATAATTACAAATAATCAAAATACTACTATTTAGTGATTAAGGTATATAGGTGATATGACATGAATCAAAATAGAGGAGAATTAAAGCAAGTCCAATAACGGGTAAATTAACTGAATGATCATTTTTCTTAAAATTCACGTCTGCGTCACCTATACTGAGTCAATGTTCCTAATATGAATAATAACATAATATAAGAAACTACAAACAACCTCAGTCACAAGTGGCAACTCCCGTTAGCATCAAAGACGGCAACGGCAAAACATTTCTTGAACAATATATGATGAAATATATATGAAATTGATGTGTCCTAAATACCTAGTCAGGTCATAAGTATTGTCACACAGTAAAAACTTTAATTTTAGAATGCTGGCCACAAAAAAGTTTATTGAATTCGAATTGTTCATGAAAATAAAAATGAATCCTTTTTAGAATTTTACTCATTTTTAAATATGGAGTGGACGCTTAAAGTAGATCGTGTTGCAGTTATTGCGTTGCATCGTTGCGGTTACGCGCCAATTCAAAATTTTGACATACTGAAAAATTTGAATATAACCAAAAGATTCGTTTATTGTACCATCAAACGATACAATGAAGACTCTAGTGTAGATGACAGGTCAAGAAGTGGTCGCCCTCGGTCTGTTAGGACTCCAGCAGTGATAAAAGCTTTGAAGGCGCGAATTCAAAGAAATCCCAAACGTAAGCAGAAACTGTTGGCCCTTCAGATGGGGTTAAGCAGAACCACGGTGAAAAGGGTGTTAAATGAAGACTTAGGGCTTCGGGCATATCGAAGAAAAACAGGACATCATTTAAATGCTCGTCTAATGTAATCGACCTGAGACTGAAGAGATGCCGCGCTTTGTTGTAGCGGTACGCGGGAAAAAAATATCGGGAAATTCTTTTTTCGGATGAAAAATTTTTTACCGTAGAAGAGAGCTACAACAAACAAAATGATAAGGTGTACGCACACAGTAGTGAAGGAGCGAGCAACCGTATTCTGCGTGTCCAACGAGATCATTTTCCATCCTCGCTCATGGTATGGTTGGTAGTTTCTTATTGGGGCTTAACAGAGGTACATTTTTGTGAGAAAGGTGTAAAAACGAATGCAGTTGTGTATCAAAATACAGTCCTGACGAACCTTGTGGAACCTGTTTCTCATACCATGTTCAATAACAGGCACTGGGTATTCCATCAAGATTCGGCGCCAGCTCATAGAGCGAAGAGCACACAACACTGGCTGGCGGTGCGTGAAATCGACTTCATCCGGCACGAAGGCTGGCCCTCCTCCAGTCCAGATTTGAGTCCGTTAGATTACAAGATATGGCAACACTTGGAGGAAAAGGCGTGCTCAAAGCCTCATCCCAATTTGGAGTCACTCAAGACATCCTTGATAAAGGCAGCCGCCGATATTGACATGTACCTCGTTCGTGCTGCGATAGACGACTGGCCGCGCAGATTGAAGGCCTGTATTCAAAATCACGGAGGTCATTTTGAATAAACTTTATTGTCATAAGAATCTATGTTTTGTTAAGTTCATTTTGGTATATAAATGGTTACATAATGAATAAACTTGTTTCAATTATTTTATATTAAACATGTGACAGAATTTATGACCTGACTGTATAAAAAATTTTTGGCTATTTTTATAGGACCTACCTTTTTTAAATACTGTAAATGTTGGTGTAGGTTATATAACCGGAACACCGCCTTCAGCTAGTTGGACCAGTAAGTAAATTGGGAACGGTAGCTGGAATAAGTTGGGACTGTTCAGGGCGAAAGTTGAAGAACCAAGGGCTGTGGCGTAAATTGGGGAGACCGCTGGACGTAGCATATTGGTTAAATAGTAGATTCTTACTGCAATTTTGTTTCTTTAAACAAATGTGAAGTGAACATTTACGGTCTTATTACAAAACACGGTCTAATTGTAAAACCAGGTTTAAATCGTCTTTAGACCATGGTCTAAATAAAGTCATATTACAAAAAGCGTTTTAGGAGTAAACCATAGATTATCTTTGGTCTAAAGATAAACCTGCGTGACCCCTAGTTTAACGTTGGTTTAAAGTGTAATCACAATAATCACATACGTCAAAGTTGTCATTTAAGAATTTTATTATTTAGGTTGTTATTATTCGTACACATTTTTGCTCGTAATGGATATTAACGCAGTTGATGAAATGGATATCAAAGATATTGGACATACCACGCTTACCTACCAGACCTCGTATTAGAGTGAACCCCTTTGTGGAACTATCTGAGGCAGCTTTTAGGCAGTATAGATTTTCCAAACGTTTTGCTATGAGAGTTATTGATTTAATTAGGGATGAATTGGCTCAGGATCCTCGGGAATACCCGGTATCTCCTTTTCTTTTCTTTTTCCATTTTATAATTAATTTTACTATGCAACATACAACTTACAGTAGGTATAAAGTTTCGTAATTCGTTTCGAACAACGCGGGAAAACTACGTTCCGTTTAACATCCATAGATCTTCCAATATTTTAAAACAATGATTGCTAAATAAAGGCATTATAGTGATATTTTATTACTAAATAAAGAATAACTATTTTCCATGAAGTTAAATTTAATGAAAATATATGTTGTAAATATATTTTTCACCAATCTTAGTAAATATTATTTATTAATGACTTCAGAAAACTTTTGCTTTTGGAGGATATGGAACGTTGCGATCGAATGGTGTCATAATGAACGAACAATACTTGTAGTTATGTGTGGTTTTTATTGAAGCCAAGGTTTAAATCTTGGTACTAAGTAGTCTACGGTTTATTCAGTTTTTGTAATAAGAAGAAGTTTAAACCATGGTCTTGAGATTAAGCCTAGACTTTATAGTTCGGGTTTAAACCAGACTTTATTCGGTTTTTGTAATAAGACCGAATGTGGCTTAAATATGGGACCGAAAAACATGTGCCTACTGTTATCTACATGTACCGAAATTACGCTTTGCTTCAACATTCATCATGTGTATAAGTACTTATACCGGGTTCATGAGGTGAATTTCTTGAGAGTTTTTGATCCCGGTTCACAATTTGGAATGAGTGAAATGAAAAATGCAAGCTCCGTATAACGTAAGCTCAGCTTAGTTATGATGATCAAAGATAACCTACAAGAAGATAAGAATCCTCACTGAACTGTCTAAAAAGACAGATTATTAATAAATCCATATACGTCAACCGGGTATTTATCCAGACTCCGTGGTACCACCTACATTTTTCTAAATAAATCTAGTATCACTTTACGGAATTCGACCCCGGGATCTCATGCATAACAATTGCAGTTGCTATGCTACCGCTGCGACTCCAAGGTGCTAAAACTTTATTAAACATAAGAGACGCTTTTAATTTTTATAGTGTATTATAATTACCTCCCACGTGGAAATCGTAACACTTAAAAAATGGGATCTATTAATAGAAGCACCACAGTACCGGTTCTTTATTTACGAGGAGCAGTAAAAATGCATTTCTCCCCAATTATTCATCGAAAACAAAGTCAAAACATATGTCTAGGGCTGTCACTCTTCTGCATATGACCTAGATTTTACAGTTTTGACAAATAACCAGCTAAAATCCGTCATATAGTCAGAAAATGTCTGTCCAGACAATTTGATATTTGTAAAAAATGTCTAATTAGGTACTTTATAAATATTTTCTAGCTTTTATTTAGCTTGAAGAATTTGGAGCAACTAAATCGGCTGCATTACTTATATTGATCAAATGCCTGTTCAATCAACTCACCGTATCTTGGTTTTTATCACCAAAAATAATCTTTCCAATGTATTTCGGTAATAAAGTGCCTATTATAAATAACATACCTAACACACCAAGAACTCAATTTACATATTCAAGATATTGCATTCGTAACCCAGACTCAGTCCAGTCTTATGGTCTTTGACCATAGTAAGATTAGATTAGAGATAGTGAGGTTTGAAAAGTTACCTGGTGTATCTTCAAATCCCAAAGTCCAATTCCAATTCAATTAAAGGTTGACAAACCTTTCTACTCCTTTTCCTTCTTTTTCAGATTATTCAGTGTTTAAGTTATTTTTGTTATACAGATCAATCATCATTTAAAAGTATTAGAAACATCTACATTACACGTTGATATATGTTTGATGAGGAACACTAAAAGAACATCAGAAAAAATATTCCTTACTAGGTATTTCTGTCTTAATTTCTTAACAACGGGACAGCCCTACGCATTCGTCGCCGGGTCGCCGACTGACACACTTTTCACAGTTACCGATGAAAACGATGTTATAATTATCTTTTATCAATATTAAAACACATGGTAGCCGCGTTCTGCCAGTTTAGAAACTTTTGTTAAATAATTTTGTATTCATAACATTTCACTTTTATTCACATTGACACGAATTCTGAACTTTCTTGTGCGTTATGGTTAATTGAAATGATTTTTTAATGTTCAATAAATAAAAAGTAAGGTGCTAGTAATGTCATCATTAACCTGAAGAACGTGTTCTTTTTCAAATTCAATTCTTGTGCTGAAAATACAAAAAAACTGAAATTAAGAGTTGGATACAAGACTTTCTGTCCCCAACCAACTTTGTAATTTTTGGGAAAATAAGCACACGAGTCTCCTAATAAATATCACTTACCGGTACCTGATAATGCTCATAGCATTAATAGTGTCTCTAATGCCAACCTCACTCGACTTCCCAAAAAAGACGAGTCTGTTCACCCAGCGATACATTTCATATTAACTTAAACGAATACTTAAACCTTATAATGGACTAGTTACATTCGGTCTTTAAAAGTTCTTATCTGTTTACTTATAAACTTGTAGCTCATACACGTATATCCAACAACTTACCTTTGTTGCCATGATAGCGATAGTTTATCTTATAGGTGAATTTAGAATAGTATCTACCAGCCAACCTCAACTTTATTCACGAATATGTCGGACATCACGGACCCGAACGAGTCGCGAATTAAACTAGCCTACATAGTTACACGATCATACATATAAGTATGTTTATAGTTACGTTAGCATTTATATTATTCTTGTAAATTATGTATTAAGCCACTGACTACATTACATAAAAAATAGCAAATGGAACCATGCATAAAATTAGAAATCGCTATGTGTGGCTTTAGGTGAACCCGTCGTCAAGGGTCGTTACTATTGGAAATCACTTCCGACCTTTGTCAAGTTATGCGACAGGTCACTTTCTACGACCAAATGTTTGGCAACGGACGTGTCTCGCTCTCATTGTTTTTCTGTTACACAAATATATCTTTCAGTCACTGAGTGTGTATTGATTAAGTTAAACATTACTTACTCGGCTCATCTCTGCGTACACCTAAGCTTTATCCAAGATCAATTTAAAGTTTACATGGTAATCTTCGACCTCTATCAACTATGTTTGTATTGTATTATATTCTCATCTCGTACTATATTCTCATCGTCGTCATTATCCCAACATTTAATCCTGGTTGTGTCCACCTAGGAGCCTATCCGATACTTTCCCTGGTATTTACACCATTGACACACATGTCATCACTTACAACGTCAAGCCAGTGTATTTAACCTACCTAAATATATTTATAGTTTTAGATATATTTATTACTTATTAAATAAGTAAAACTTTTATATACGTATGTGAGTAGATTACTTTTATTTAGTTTCGGATGTGATGGTATTTTTAGTGAAATAAAAAGATCGAGAATGTGCTGTTGAAGAAACTGCTATCGCACAGAGTCGACGTCGAGAGATGTACACTACAAGCCTGGACCACGGTCTGTAAAACCTATAACATAAATACAGTCACACTTCTTTCCCATTATATCATATCACTGAACGTACCAGCCAAGCCACTTCGCTTCAATCCCCCCTTCACGTTCCTTTCGCTAAAACGAAGTACCGGCAGAACAGCTATCTGGTGCGCGCAAGCAGAAATTTCAACATATTATGCAAACAGCATGACATTGATCCCTTTTCAGTCAGTGTGCCCTCAGCAAGAAGACTTCTAAGTCTTAAGTTTTTCAAATGTGTATAGTGCAGCATGTGTCAATATTTATCATATTATCACAGTAATTTTCGGCTCTTAGGTACCTATCGTGTTGTGTGATTTAATTTATTTTTGTGTATTATACCAGAACTAGAAGTGAAAACTTTTAATTGGCTTTCAGATGTTTAATCTGCTTTTTTATTTGGCTGTAAGTTTTCCATGTGCAAATAAATAAATAAATAAAATTGGGGTAGAGAGAGATGACGACTTGATACGATCCTGACAT
Source organism: Cybosia mesomella (assembly GCA_946251805.1). Classification (NCBI taxonomy): domain Eukaryota; kingdom Metazoa; phylum Arthropoda; class Insecta; order Lepidoptera; family Erebidae; genus Cybosia; species Cybosia mesomella. Next base: position 13,715,656 of record OX276406.1, read on the forward strand.
ACGTCTTTCCCTTGTTCTATTTCCGTATTAACATTACTATATATATAATGGAATGCAAACGTTTAAAATTCATTTCGTGTACTAATACACCTCCCCCATTACCTACTGTAAGTAATTAAATCGCCTTCCTATGTTCGTGCATCTCTTTATGATCGTGTTACTTACGAATCATATGAATGATTTAGATCGTTTTCACACAATAAATTGACTTTTATCAAGCAATCATGTTTATCTATGTTACTATCCGAATGATAGCGCTGCGCTATAATGAAGCTGTTATCTTAACAGCTCTTTATTTATGGATCCAAATAACTTATTTTATTATTATTTCAAATTATTTTGGTTTAGTTCCGAAAATATTAGGTGTATATTAGGTATACGAGTAAGTACGTGGATTCATAAGATCGTAGCAGAGTCTGTACTATTTCAGACTGGATTTCATTAGGGTAAATCCATTCAACTAAACTGAGTTTTCACGTTTTACTTAATAACATTAATTGGGGGTACGTGATTTGGTCTAACTTTTAATTTATCTTCGCCCCAGCCACTCACGGCCGGCCCCAGAGAGTGAGAAAAGCGTGAGTTAATGACTCTTCTATTATTGCTGAAATCTGCTCTAAACCACGGTCAAATCCACATGACTTAACCAATAAAGTATAAAACAAATAAACATTAAGTCTGTCTGTGCTACTGTGCTATGAAATTAAAATTTTGTTACCTACACTTAATAACATTAACATGAGAATTAAAACAATATTATAATCGCTTCGTTGGTTGGCAGTTGAAATTTGTTTGTCCGTAAGATTGACGTCTTGTCCTACATTTCGGATGGATGTCTGTGATTGTCGATGAATTCGTCACGCTTTCTCAGTGTGAATAATATCAGAAGGCTTAGAATCCAGTTGTCATACAACCAAGCGCAGTTCCAAAGTCCTTTGGAGGTAACCACATTTGTCTTCTGATAAAGTACTATCACTGGACAAACGCTGCGACTTGTATTTTGTCTTTTAAAACTCTAGTACTTAGCTGTATTGGAAACACCTAAAGAGTAACATACGGGACAAAACTGACCTCTTACGAAGCAAAACATCAGAAGTGATTTGAAATTAGGTTTATTGAAGTGAAAACTTCTTTAGCGGCGTTGTTCATTTTTTTGTAATGGGTAAAAAGGGTTAAACTCGCGTCAGTAAACACGTGACCTGATCGTAAGACAACAAATATAGAAGCGCTAATTTCACACTGTACTTAACAACCTTGGTGGCGCGTTCGTTTAATGAGTGTTCGTTGACTTCGTCAAGACTGAGATCGATTCCGACCAAGGCCCAAGAAATACTTTTTGTCATCATAATATAATTTTTTGTAATATTTGTTCTATTTTGTGCCATAAATCAATTAATATAAAATAGAAATTAAACAAAGTGCATCTATTAATGAAAAAAGTAACGAAGAAATAGCGAAAGAAAATGAGTGAGTACTTTATAAATATATTGACGATGATGGTTCTGGTAATAATTATGGTGAAAAAGTCGTTGAAATTATTGATGGAAGTTGATTTTTCTGAGAGACTTTTACTTTTTTAACTTTTTAATGTAAAATAATTGTAATAGTTTTGAAGTGGTAAATTTTTAATGTAAATTATAAATTGTCATGTTTGTGTGCGACAGCGGAATAAATGAATATTGTATGTTACCACATAAATGATAGTACTTTTATACTGAAAATTAAAGCAATTCGTGCAAAATTATTCCCTAAAATGCACAACGTTAATATTCAAGTTTTCACTTCTGCCGGCACTGCCGCAGTGCAACCAGTCGTTTTTTTTAAATATGTACTAATGTGAGCCACACAATGCTAGTATTCTCATACAAGCCTCAAGTTAAACCAAATTCAACTCATACACCTGGATCAGTTCACATCGGTGGCATACCAACAGTGTGTTGGGTGATTTTGAACCTAAATGCTTACCGATGCTTAAATGTTTGAATCATTTACTTTAGCTATAAAGAAAAACATCGTACATTAACTTCCATACCTCTGAGTTCCTCATAATGTCCTCGAATGTACCTATATAAAATCTAACAATACGTACTAGACTAGTAAATATTATTGCTACCTCTCTCATCTAAGAGGAGATCTATGTCCAGTGGAGGAACAGTTTGTAAAACAGGGCTTAAGTCGCCCTAATATAATCACAGTCTACTTGTAAGAACAAGGTAAATTTGACTATCACTTGAACTTCGTTTACTGGGCAAAGGCACCCATAGATTGTCCCTGTTCAAAATAATGTCAAGGAGCGATCAAATCTTTAAATCGTTGATTTTGATCGTGTTAACGCGATTTCATACGACTATTATAGTTAATAGGCGAATGGTCGAAGTAAATTTGATTTTACATAAGTAGATTTAGTAGGCTAGGTAGATTACAAAAATCGCCATATTTTAGCTGCGTAGATACACGTAACGTGCCAGTGTGATACACCTCTACATGACGAATCGTATGATTAGTTATGGTCAAAAGTCAATACAATAATAATGACGCATCACATCCTTGGTCAATACGATTCTGTTTGAAAACGTATAGAAAACGGGACAGTGCTGGCTGACTCATTCATTTGGAACGAGATGTATGCACGATAAGCCGTCGTTTGATGTATTATATTCAATTGGGTAAATCTAATTGGAATATGCGGTTTTATCTAAAAATAGTCAAGAATGATAATTATTTCAAGGATATCGATACGAAATTCTAAATTCTCAACCTATTCCCCCAACCTATGCAAACCAATTCCAGGCATAAAATCCCTGACCCAAATTTCAGCCAGATCCGATCAGCCGTTTGAGCTTAATTGATTAACACACATAGAAACATCCCATTCAATCACAGACACCAATTAAGCGGAATCATTATGCCTACTGTTTAAAGGAACTTCAAGCCACACATCATCAAAGATATCTAATAATGTCGTATGTATTGCGTAGTACAGCTCCTACATTAAAAACCACCACTCTTGTACAAAAACGAACATAACCTATAGTACCTTTTTTTTTTGTACGGGAATCCCTTCGGACACCCCTTCGCCGGCGAGCGGGGGCGGTTATGTTGGGCTTGATCCGACCAAAACCGCACGCCGTCTCGGGTCTTAAGCCGGGGTGTAAGGTTACCCATAGAGCATATCCCTCGCACCCCGACTGACCCTGGGCCATCTTCGGTTTCGAGATGGCCCCCTTACTTGCTCTCCACTGTGCCATCTGCTAATCAGAGGGACACGTGGAAAGCTTCCGAACTGCCCTCAACAGGGCCGTCCTCGCCTCGGTCGGAGTAGGCGGCAGCGTCTCCCCCGCCCTAGGAGAGAGGCGCTGCCGTCTCCGATGCCCAGGGTGCACCGCGTGGAGGTCCCCAACCAAGCACCCCTATAGTACCTACTATTGTAATTTGATGAAGTGATAATCGAGCACACGGATATGATGAAATTAAAAGAGATTCTATCTACCGAAAACATAGTTCTTTCTTTGCTTGTATAATATTCTCTTGCATATAAATCTGTTGTTATCTGTTTCTTATAAATCTTATCAAAAAGTTATGAATGAATACACACTGACAAATACATTTACTTAAATTTGTGCCACGAAAGGTGAAAACGAATTAGCAACCATTGGTCTATCTTATATAGGTAGAACTCAATCGCCTCAGTAATTTCAGTTAAAGTGAAGAGACATGTAATTTACTATTAATAGCTACTATTATTCAGTGCAATTTGTTTATCAACCCTTCGATATATTATTGGGCTGACAACATCTGCAGTAATAAATAGAACAGTAATAAACCTTCATACATACTAAAACTGAAGTTTTAAATAATAGGTCTTTACCTATGAAATTGCCGAAATTTTCTTACAAATTCATGAGTTCGTTATTCCTGTAATTTAATAGCTATTTCCATTATTTATATTTTGTTAGAAAGTTGATTTCAAGATTTTACAACCATGTATTAAATTTTTTTTTTATTGGCCACTTGATAAATTAATTCGATCTTCAAAAACAGTACTTCCTAAATGCTATCCATTTTGATGATAAATTTCGTATTACTTAACAGCTGTCACTTTTCAATAATGTAATAAAAGTTGCTGTTTGTTAACTTAATGTTGTCTCATTCATACACAAAAAAAAATCATACAATTTGGATTTGTCAATCCTAAAAAAATGCAAAATGTTAGTACTGAAAATTGGGTTTCCTCCAATTTCTTCAAGAAAAACGGCAATTTCATATGTAACGACCTAATAATTAAATAAAACAATGTGCACATTCGAGAACTACATTTATATTTATCGGCCACTTGATAAATTAATTAGATTTTCAAAAACAGTACTTCCTAAATGCTATACATTTTGATGATAAATTTCGTATTACTTAACAGCTGTCACTTTTCAATAATGTAATAAAAATTGCTATTTATTAGCTTAATGTTGTCTCATTCATACACAAAAAAAATCATACAATTTGGATTTGTCATTCCTAAAAAAAATGCAAAAATGTTAGTACTGAAAATTGGGTTTCCTCCGATTTCTTCAAGAAAAACGGCAATTTCATATGTAACGACCTAATAATTAAATAAAACAATGTGCAAATTCGAGAGCTACATTAATATTTATAGTTGTACCAACCATTCTGTCAATTGAAGGGTGGCGCCACCGTCTGTCTGAGAAAACTAATCTGTCACTACTACACTACTACACTTAATTGAATGAAATTTGACAGTGACAACCGTAGTTCCGATGTTCACCATTTCACAGAAAAGCTGTTCCAATTATAAGAGTTAATAATATTATTTGACTCATATAAATAAAGCGGTAAACAGAAATACGGGCCATTAAATAGAAAAACCTTGAGACACCTGTAAAAATATAAAACAATAGAAAGAGTTGCTTCACCAATTTCAGTAATTAAGGAGCTCCGAAGAATAGTTTCGATCTACTATAAAGAGTGTCTGATGTTGATAATAATTTTTCACCAAATTTCCAAGAAAACGATCGATGGAGTGTTGACTCCATATAAGGCGGAGTTTATTTTGTTTTTTTACGCACCGTAGTCTCGTCCGTCAATGCCGTGGCTAAGGAGGGGCTCGTGGCTAAGTGGTAACAGAGTAGGTTTACACTTTTTTTTTTTTATATCTGGTTCACCTCAATTTGACTTCACCTCGCCTGATGGTAAGCTGAAGGTAAAGTCTCAGGAAAGAGGGTCACCATTACATGCACGTACCATGTTAACAATGGTGGCACTCAGCTTGACGGCCTCATCAAAAGAGGATTGTCGTCGCAGCACCGCGAGACACCCACCGGTCCCACTAGTGCTGCGACCACAATCCCCCTGCCCGGCTATGCACTTGCTGACCCCTGAGCGCAATCAAACCGAAATTGGATTACTATGGAGGGTTCTTCGCAATCGTGCACGGTGGTACCCACCCGGCCGAATTTTGTGACAAATTTGTGTCATCAAATTTCTACCACCAGGTAAACAAATCACATTGCAAAGTTTCCAGGTCAGTCTCAGGATAGGTGACCGTTCTGACATATTGAGACCCTTCCGTGACCTTAGGAGAGCACGTTAAGTAGTCGGTCTCGGTTGCCATATGAACATCTATGACAGTCGTTACGGGACTAAAAAGTCCAACAACTGGCCTAACTACAGAAAGAACTTCGATATCGTCAATTTGTTGTGAAGGTCCGATATCAGTCGCTTCATGGAAAATATCGAAGTTCGGCCGCTTCGTAGTAAGATCGGAAAACCAACCAAAACAGAGTTGGGAAAAAGCCTCGGTGGATGAACTTCTTCCGTCAATCAGTAGGCGAAAGGTGAGGTTGACTTGGGCCCCGAAGATCTTGGTAAGGTTCCACAAAGACCAGTCCGATATTCTTAGCAATCCATGAATTCTCCGTGCGGGTGCCGGGTCCATCGCGTTGCTGAGTTGGGAACTCGAGACAGTGCCTGGGACTTGCGACCCAAGTGTAGGTTTAGAAGGGGCCCCTTTTGTTGATGTACATCAACACTCACCTTTACTACCCAAGTTCCCCTCCCTGCCTAACCAAATTTGATACGAACCTACTAGTGCCGCTTTAGACATTCGTCCTAGTAATGAGCTTATTGTAGCTCTCGATAGGCCTAGATCTTTAAGTAGGTTATAGAGAGATTTTGCTGGTATACCTCTCGCTCCCACTTCCACTGCATACAAATTAACCACGTAACCGTTTTTGATTAATTCGTTTGTGAGATAATAGTATTTATTTTTCTTTATTGTGTGGTCCTTCGGTATATTTGTTTCCCACGGTACAGTAAGTTCCACAAGAACCACATGTTTTAACCTCTTAGAATAAAGGAATATGTCAGGTCTAGATGACGAAACCCCAACATCCTCCGGAATTTTATAGTACTTTTCATACGTGTCGATTAGGAGAGTCCAATCTGGGGCAGTATCTAAGATTGAATAAGGTTTGTTCCTGGATGTTATGGATGAACCTTCAGACACAAAGTTGATATGACGTCTGTTAGTAGTCAATCCTTTTTGGGCTCTAGCTACTGCCAGACCTCATTGCTTCACGTATGATGATAAGCACCTTATCGTGGCGGCGTGAGTATTGGCCTCTATCGAGAAGCACCCTACATCCTACTAATATGTGTTAAGCCGTCCCTATTGCCTCACCACAAGTATAACATTGTTTTTCTGTGGCCTTCCCCCACCTTACCAGTTTACTCTGGTCTGGGAGGGTCATCTGAAAGGCGTTAAGATAGAATTTTAACAGGGCCGGCGACCAGTCATAGATCAAGGTGCGCCACTTTAAGGCCATCGGTATGAAGAACTCTCCCATTGTCAACCATTCTTTTTGGATTTCCAAATTCATCGCGTGCACTCGATATTTATCATTTTCGTCTTGTTTTAGAAAGGACTTAAGTATATTCTGGTCCCTTTCTGGCTCTCGTACTCCCAACCCCACTCTGTTCGACTGGGCCCCTATCATAAATCGTTTATGGAATAGGAGTTTAGATTCAAGCTCGGACGCGTTATTATCTTTCGGGAGTGCCCTGACTGTTTCATCTTGGGATTTACCTAAGATGGGTGGGCTTTGGTAACTCTAAGGTGTTTATAGAGCTCCGATGGTTTCTTAAGTTTCATCCTAAAATTATTTTGATCCCTAAATAGAGCAGAGGAATCAGCAGAGTGCGCTAGTCCAAGCCACGATTTTAGTGATTTTATGACAGTTGCATCTATTTTCGCCAGCAAGGTTTTACGTCAGACGTGATGTTAAGTAGTTGTCATATATCCAAGCTTTTTTGATATTGTTCAGTGGTAGCTGATCTATCTTATTTAGGTCATTTATAAACGAATCGACAACTTCATCTAAGGATGGTATGCGTCCTTTATAGTCTATCCTTCTCCCAAGAAATTTCAATGGCACCGATTCAGCGACTATGGGAACTGGTTGACCCCCAATGAAGAGTCCCGGGTCGTAGGAGGTAAATTTGGTGTCCCGTCTACCCATACACAGACAGTGACACTTACTGGGCTTCGTGGACAAATGGACTGAGGAGTCCATTTGTCCACGAACAGAACTCATCGACTCCCTTTAATAGTTCCTGACATTATTTTGGATTACGCGTCAGTATTGCGAGATCGTCAGCAAAAGCTAAGATGGACTCTGAGTATTTGCTAATTTTACTTTAAACCGATAACCCCATTTCTTTTCGTGACGTATTAACTAAACTATTAGCATTATAAAGCTGAATAGTTTGTTTGGTTGAACTCGCTTATCTCAGGAACTACTGGTTCGAATAGAAAAAATCTTTTTGTGTTGGATAGCCTTATTATCGAGGAAGGCTTTAGGTTACATATCATCACGCTAGTATCCAGGGGAGCGAAGCAGTAATCAGAGCAGCAACAAATCGAGCAAATTTCCATACATTTTTGTAAAAGTAATAAATTACAGGCATGTAGGTATGGGTTAAATAGGTGCCACGGGGGACAGCTAATTCTAAAATAAATCGTGTAAGATAATAAAATACTTTCAGCTTGTATCAGTTAACATATTCTTACTCATGAGAACCGGAAGGAACAGTTTAAACTATGTTAACACAATATAACAATTGAGTAATCTTTGCCTACTATTTCATAATCGACCACTGGTCCCATGTTCCGTGATCGGTCACTGAATAGTTACGTATGAAACCTACTAATAAGTAATGTCAAATCAGTCATGGTTAACAACCAATGTTGCATGGGTTTGAGGTTTGACTATGTGAACTCATGCAACCAAAATGCTAAAGATTATCGGAATTATGTCCAACATTTAAAGTGTATGAAAGGTTATTAGAATTCTTGCAAATCAATTTGACTGCAACTCAACTATGTGACTGACAGTCGTGTTTCTGGGGGTGTACGGGGCCTACCAACCTCACCTCCAATCCGATACACCTGGTAATTGACAAAAGAGGCTTTGACGCAGGTTTGCCTCTCACGGTAGCCTCTTAGGGGTTGAGGGGTCAGATGTTATGGAAGCGAATACCGTAAAAGCTAAAACAAATCACATACGGAAAGCAGGAGTAGGAAATCTGACCCCGGAAACAAAAATGCATGCTTTGGATACCACCGGGATTCGGTGCTCGGATAAATAAGAGAAGAGTTGTGTGTTTGAGGGAAAATTTTAACTCTTCTTTAATTTCCTAACCAAAATTTCCTTGTTATGGAGATCGTGATCTATCTTTGAACTCTTAGTGGACGAAAGGCTAACAACTGTTATAATATATACATCAAAAGTATGGACTACTAGCTGTTGCCCGCGGCTCCGCCCGCGTGGGTGTCGGTTATCGCACCTGGAAGTTCATAGGATCTAAGTATCATTCCATATTTCATCCCCACACGGATCGAAATTCTTCAATATTTATTTATTATCACGTGCATATATGTATATATATATATGTATATATATATATGTATATATATATATATATATAATACAAAGTTTCATGGCGATTTCTTAGAAAATGATGAGGTTTCATACAAATTTTCATCAAGCCCTTCAAGCTTTAATTTCGCGTTAAAAGGTAGCATATGTCCTTTCCCAAGCTCTAGTCCATCTCTGTACCAAATTTCATCAAAGTCAGTTCAGTCGTTTAGGTGTGAAAGCGTAACAGACAGACAGATAGAGAGGCAGAGAGGCAGACAGACCGAGAGACAGACATAAAGAGTTACTTCCGCATTTATAATATTAGTATGGATTACAAAATAATGTTTTCATTTAGATTATGCCTTGTGGGGCGGAAATCACACAGTGATTATCAAACTTCGGGCCAAACAATTTTTTTTTTTTTTTTTTTTTATATTTGTTCCGTCAATTGACTGCACCCCGCTGGATGGTGAGAAGCTAGGGTGAAGTCCAGAAGATATGGGCCACCATCCCAGATGCTGACGATCCTAAAATGGTAGCCCCTACCTTGACGGCCTCAAAAGATGCTTTTTCACGCCCCGCTTGAAGAACCCGGGATTGTAAGAAGAAGGAAACACGTGCGCGGGCAGAGCATTCCAGCTCTTTATCGTGCGACAAAGAAAGGAAGCACCGAACCGCTGAGTTCGGGACTGGACGGTTTCCACAGTGTGCGGATGGCATCGCAGTCCAGCACGTGTTGTTCTGGATCGAAATGGAGAAGGTGGGATCAGTTGAAAGAGCTCCTCAGAACACTCGCCGTGGTAGAGGCGGTAAAATACAGCCAGAGAGGCAATGTCTCTACGCAGCTGCAGAGGTTCTAGGCTATTGGTAATCTCAGGATTCCCAATGATATGGATGGCACGCCGTTGCAATCTGTCGAGAGCGTCTAATAAGTACTTTGCGGAGCCGTCCCAGAGATGAGAGCAGTATTCCACGCAGGGGCGAATTTGTGTCTTGTACAAAAGACACCGCTGCTCTGGTGTGAAAAAACGTCTCACCCTGTTCAGAACTCCGAGTTTTCGTGAAGCTGTTTTGATGACGCTCTCGATGTAGTTTTTATTGTTCAGTTTGCAGCGAACGTCCATTCCGAGCATGTTAAGGTGGTCTTGCAGTGGTAGCTGTGTGTTGTGAAGAGTTGGGAGAGGAAGGAAGGAGGATACTTTGGCTGTGAACGCGCACGCTTGTGTTTTCTTGGCATTGAACTCGTCCAAGTTCTCAGATCCCCCCATTGGGAAATGCGGGTCAGGACCTGGTCGAGCTCAGTGACAAGTTGTCGTCTGTTTTCCTCAATATCGGTCCGATTGGCCGCAGGGTGTCCGTAGTATCCCCCATGCAGAGTGCTATCGTCTGCATAGCAATGAATGCTGCCAGTAGACAGCATGTCATTGATATGCAGAAGAAAGAGAGTGGGTGATAGGACGGACCCCTGAGGTACGCCAGCATTAACCTGCATGAACTCTGACGCTCGGCTGTCACAGAGAACTCGGATGCTGCGCTCATGCAGGAAGCTGGCAACCCAATTGCACAATCGAGTAGGCACACCATAGGAAGGAAGCTTGGAAAGAAGCGAGCTGTGCCAGACTCTATCGAAGGCTTTGGCGATATCAAGGCTGATAGCCAATGACTCGCCATGCCTGTCCATAGCCTCACCCCAGAGATGTGTGACGTACGCCAGAAGATCACCCGTTGACCGCTTCGGTCTGAAGCCATATTGCCGGTCATTAATTAATGAGTGATCTTCTAGGTAACGCATGAGCTGTGTGTTTATGATATGCTCAAACACTTTACAGAGGACTGAGGTGACAGCTATGGGTCGATAGTTGCCCGGGTCCGAACGGTCTCCCTTTTTAGGGACCGGTTGTATGTTCGCCTCCTTCCAAGCCCGCGGGACTTTTCCTGAGGAATAGGACAGGCGGTACAGCCGTGTTAGCGTTGGAGACAACTCCGCTGCACATTGTTTTAGGACCAACGCAGGAATACCGTCAGGTCCACTGGCTTTCCGGATGTCGAGTGACTGTAGGGTTGTTCGAACGTCGCATTGCCTGATGCGAATATCAGGCATTGAGTGGTCGCAGCTGGGTAGCGTTGGTGGCTGAAGTCCGCAGTCATCGACACGGGAATTAGCCGCGAAGAGGTTAACCAGCATGTCTGCTTGCTCTTGGGGCTCGTGAGCCAGTGAACCATCAGGGTACCGTAGTGGCGGTAGCGAGGGCTGGCAGAAGTTGAATTGCACGGCTTTGGTCAGTCGCCAGTAGCCGCGGCTACCTGCGGGATGCGACATGAGTTCTTGACCAAGCCGTGCTATGCGCTGAGCATCCGCTCTAATGTATGCCCTCTTGCAGTCCTTTGTGGCTCTGTTATACGCCGCCTTGAGGTGACCCACATTTGGATCGCGCACTGCGCGTGCCCTGACCCAGGCGCGGAATGCCGACTGCTTTTGTTGAACAGCGTCATTGCACTCACGCCCGAACCAGGGGCGAGCTCTGCGAGCACTGGTGATCTCGGTGTATGGGATATAATACTCCATACCCAAACTGATTTCACCAGCGATGGCAGAGGCGCAATCTGATGAGTCCCTACCATCAAAGCAGCGCTGAGTCCACGGAACGGAAGCGAAGTAGTCACGTAGTCCGTCCCAATCTGCTGACGAATATTGCCATAGTCGCCGCTTTACCTCCACTGGTTGCGGAAGAACAGCGACTGACACGTTTGCACAGACCAGACTGTGGTCGGAGGACCCCAATGGGGCTCGCACCGAAACACTGTACTGGGCTGGGTGTATCGTCAGCAGAAGGTCAAGCAAAGAGGGCGCGTGACTTGCTATGTCTGGTATCCTGGTGGTCTGGAGTACCAGTTGTATCAAGTCATGCGTGAGAGCGAATGCGTGGGCAGTCCGACCCGCATGGTCCGTTCTGGGAGATCCCAGCCACTCCTCGTGGTGGGCATTAAAATCTCCCAAAAATACCAATTCCGCGGACGGAAACCGCTCCTGCGCAACGTCTGCCGCCTGACTCAGGTGGTCAAAGAGTCGAGTCGTCTCCGTGTCTCCTCCTTTATGGGAGCGGTAAACGCACACGTAGACCTGGGTGGACGGGCCATGGTCCACGTATAGCGAGAGGATAGAAAAGGATGGGTCCTCCAGGCAGCGCAAGCGACGACAACAAACATCCGCCGTGATAAACGCACACACCCCAGCTTTTCCCAGGAAGTTTTCCTCTATCACATAGCCGGGGTAGAGTAAGTAAGACGTGTCATCAGGGCGGCGTATTTGTGTCTCCGTCAGGAAAAGCAAAGCTGGCCGTACCGCCTCTAGGTGATGGTGGACGGCTGTGAGGTTTGAATGGAGTCCACGAATGTTCGTGAACTCTACCTCAAATGGTGTTGACTTGGTGGAAGAGAGAGAGATATTTTTGTTGCAGTATTTTTATTCTTTTTTTTTACTTGTGAACAGACCTTAGGCTTTATGCATATTATTCGACGCGTCTTTATATATTCAGCAATAAATATGAAGAAAATGAAATCAAATCAAACGTCTTCGACGTCAAAAACACAAAAAAAGGATTTTATATTTCAGTTTCTTTCAGAGTCTGGTTGTTTTATGTAAATATACAATATACGTATTGTCATTGTCACTCAAATGTCAAAGTCAAATACGCGTTACTCTGATAACTCGAAAGAAACTCACTTGTAAAAGTTTTTTAGGGACAATTTGTATGGTAGGTACCCGAAACCTTGAACGTACAAACCCCAAAATCTAATCAGTTCTTCCCATTAACCAAACAAGATGATTGGCGAAAGAATTTTTTAAATCGGATAAGTGGTTCTTGAGTTATTGCGTAAACAGACATCCAGACATCCAGACATCCAGACCAACAGACAGACCGACACAAAAATTTTTTTTGCTTAATTAGACTTAGAATCATGTGAAACGTCGAGAAAAGTGATAAAAAGTGGGTGTAATTTTGTTTTTTTTTGCGTGATTTTAAGACTTCGGTGTCCACCTGGTTGGTGGCCCGAAGTAAATAATTAATGTAGATGTAGTCAATAGAAGTAAATAGGAGTAAGGTAGGTAGAACTAAGAGTTTTTGAATATTTGGATAGGCCAAATAAAGAGAAAATAGAAACAACTATGTAGGCACATATTCCTAAAAAATACTTTACTAATGCAATGTTAAGTTTAATGACTAACGATAATGAGACAAGTAATATGATTCTTAATCAGCCTGTTGCCGATGGTGTGAAATTAACAGTTGTTGTTAGGATAAAAAATGTAAGAATAGCACCACTTGTATGGTCAGACGAGCTTGGCAAACAGCCGCCTATTTAAGACCAGTTTTACATAAACGAATACCTATTCTTAGTTATTCGCCAAGTCGCCGGCATGCGGCATGTCCAATCTTAGGTAGCCGATAGCAATTATATTCTATCATCATCATCAACATCACCATATCAGCCGTAGGAAGTCCACTGTTAAACATAGTACTATATTCTATATAGTACCTTTTTTTTCGTGCGGAAATTCCCTTGGAATTTCCCGCCGGCCAGCGGGGGTGGTTATGTCGGGCTTGAACTGACTAAAACCACACGCTGTCTCGGGTCTTCAAACGCCGGGGTGTAAGGTGGGCCCATAACGCATTTCCCTTGCATCCCGACTGACCCAGGGCCATCTCCGGTTTCGAGATGGCCCCCTCGGGTTTGGGAACCATGCGGTGTCCCCGTATTGCCCCGATTTGGGGGAGGGGTGCTAGTGGCCCCACTGTCCCGGCCTGCTTCTGCTGGGGTGACAGGCGGCCTCACCTGCCACCCCCAGGCCTGCACTCATGGAGGATGGAGGTAGTCAAGCGACCTCCGGCGCCTGAGTCGCCTGCGACGCGCGGCGAGTATGTTGCGGGTTCGGCGGGCCGGGAGAGTTCTAATCCTCTCCCGGGCGCGCTCCGCCATCTCCTTCGCGAGCATTACATGCTCGCAGAAGGAGGTGGCGGCGGCCCACGCGCTCGCGCTCCGCACCCCTTCCCGGAGATTACCTGCGTCAGTCGGTACGAGAGGTTTCCGTGTTGCCTCTCTAGCCAATCCTCCATGATGGGCCTTACCACCGCTATTGCGGCGTGCCCTATGCTTGGTCGTCCAAGTCGTTCCTTTCACTGCACCACGATGGCCTGGCGGAGCTGGGACTGCACGGCCTCGATTTCACGAGGCTCGGGGTTCCGTCCCTGCTCCCGCGCCTCCTTTCGCCACTGGTACAGTTGCGAAAGGGCTCTCACCTCCAGGTCCCATGGCGGAGTTTCGGCAAGGAGACTCGCCGCCACGAAGGAGATCGTGCGGTACCCGCGGATGACCCTGATGGCCATCACTCGCTGCGGAGCGCGCAGCATCCGCACAGTTCTGGTCCTCAGGGCCTCCGCCAAATCGCGTTCTACTTGGTAGATTTCATTATTCGAATTGATCTCGAATACTATCGTTGGAGAAGCGTGAGAACTCAGTTCAATTCTCAGCTCAGGTGTTAAGGAGTCGACCTTACGATCAAGAGGCCTCGGGTTCGAATCCATTACACTACCGACGTAAGCCCACTTCTAAAACAAGCAATTTAGCTTAGATAGAGGGGACTAGAATCTATAAAAAAACTATAACTCTCAGTAAAGATAAACCATTTTTACCTTGTAAATTATAATTGGGTGTATCGACCTCAAAATTACTCGTAAATTAGGTAATATATCGTATCATGTATGCTAATATAACACGTTTGAAACGTTCAAAAAGAAAAAATTTAATACAAAAAAAATTCACTAGCATTTGTATCTGACCAGTATCACCTAGTCCACCAATTCCAGTTTCAGCTGCAATTGGGGACAAAGGTTCATTTTTTATGTTCCTGCCTAATAAGCTGACGAACTCATAAGATCTTGCTGGGTACTACTGATTTTTGGATTAGAATGCTGATCTTACTAACAGAAAAATATAGTGTTTTAGAAAAACGTTGGCCTGAAATGAGAGGATTGAACTTCTCAACATACAGATTTACCGGTTTAATGCTCCTATTATTCATAATAGGACTACATGTCATTCGTGCTTATGACAGTTTTATCATTGAGAAATTGTATATACAAAAACATGTTTGTTTATTTAAAAAAAATATTTGTGTTTATATAATTTCTGACAAGACATCATGGAAAGCCATGTCCGGGGCAGATCAAGGACTCGATCAAGTCATGACGTGTAAACCTGGAGTAGGAAGGTTATTTGGGGATTGGGCATCTCTTGTGAAAATATATGGCAATGGCCTTCTTTGCGTTTTAAAGTAAGTATAATTTTTCGTTCAGTGTTATTAACGATATTTAGTTAAATGTACAGTCAACGACAAAAGTGGCTTAACAAAATCTACCTAATTTATTAATCACTTTAGCCTTTAAATTCCTGAATACAACTAAAATTGCGACTGCCGGACATGGGTCTCAAACAATGTACGCTATAGCACCTGATCCTCTGCTTTCTGCATCCAGTTTTACCCGTCTACCTTTTTCAGGTCGTCAGTCCATTTTATTACTATGTGTCTTACTAATTTGACCTAGGTGACTACATCTAGGAAAATATAGTACTACACGTTCCAATTTGGAGGCTCCAATATGCATATGATATTAGAAAATATGTCAAAAATTATTATAAATTGGTATACTGAAAAATGACTTAGAGTTATATCACCCTTCTAGTAAAAGCAACTCTTCAAGGTTTATTTATACACTTAGGAATACGGAAAAATATTAAGACTTTGAAGCAAGTTAATTAATGTTAAGACAGCACGCAGAGCCTTCATAACACATTACAGGTAATCGTTAATGAGCTTCTTGACAGGTACTAATTGACTACAGCTTTATTACAGGCATTTAAGATCGTGTATACAAAGATCAATATGAGTGTACATTATCATCAGTAGCATCAGCGCTATCATCATCATCATCAACCTATTCTAGTGCACTGCTGGACATAGGTCTCCCCTAATGAGCGCCATAGCGCCCTGTCTTCAGCTTGCCTTATCCAGCATCTGCATGCAGTCTTTCACAGATCGTCATCCCACCTGGCCGGAGGTGTTCCATTCTTACACTACGTTTGCCGAGTCGCGGTCTCCACTCAAGAACACGTTTACCCCAGCGGTTGTCGGTTCTTCGCGAGATATGGCCGGCCCACTGCCACTTCAGCTTGCTTATTCTTTGAGCTATGTCGATAACCTTGGTTCTCTGTCGGATGTATTCGTTACGAATCCTATCCTTCAGAGAAACTCCGAGCATAGCTCTTTCCATAGCTCGCTGAGCGACTTTGAACTGGTAGACCAGCCCTACCGTGAGTGTCCACGTCTCAGCTCCGTAGGTCATTACGGGTAGGACGCACTGATTGAAAACTTTCGTTTTCAAACACTGCGGTATGGATGACGAGAAGACCCGACGTAGTTTCCCAAACGCTGCCCAGCCTAGCTGGATCCTCCTCTTGGCCTCCTTCTCAAAATTGTTTTTACCCAACTGCACAATCTGCCCGAGGTAAGTGTACTCAGAAACAATTTCAAGAAGGTGGCCATCCATGACGACCGGTCCTGGATCAATGTGGCCATTGATCAAGACTTTGGTTTTATCCAAATTCATGCCATCAGCGCTATATGCACTTTTTTCCATAAAAGGTTCATATAGCACTGATGCTTCATGGCAGTGTAGACTCTCGTAGAATCGTAGAATACTCTAAAATAATAAGGTTCTAAGCTTCTATTCAAAGATATATGAAATGAGATAATAAGCTGAACGTAGACTATATAATAATATATTATATCAAAAAGGTACACGAAATGAAATGAGAGCGGGTCGTTTGTGACTAGTGGTTAATAAAAAGAGAATATTATCCTTGCCATAAGCTATTAATAATTAAGATTGGTAGCTGTTGCTTGAGATTAAATAGATATTGTTACATAGCGTCCACTTTGAAACCAGTATACCGGTTTCTACGAATGTCGTTTATAGATGTTAATAGCCTATAGAATTAGTCTAAGAGCCAATGCTTAGCAGATTTACGGCATTTCGACAACATACACATAAATATGTATTCAAATCCGTTTATCCCTGAGTTGGTACGCAGAGGCGTAATTCTACACCCACTTATTTTGCTAACTTTATATTTGGCCCTGCGCTACAGGGGCGATTCTATTGTCCACAATTATCCTCAATTGAGCATTTTGTAATTAAAAATGGTGAGAATATGAGTATTTCACGGAAAGAATCATAAATGTAAAAGCAAGCTAGAGAAGTTGGTGTCACGCTCTTGTAACTCAAACTGGCTGCTATCGGGAAGTCCAATTCCTCGTATTTGACAAACTCTATATTAAAGAACAATATCTTTAAGTATGTGTGTTGTGCATGGAATCGCTGTCCGTCAGTACAGCCGGCATGGGGTATTCCAAAGGGTAATTGATGTACTAGGTTTGCAAGGCGAATCGCTGCTTGCAATGTTGAGCTGAGTGAGACATCGTGATTTTGAAAATTTTGAACAGTGATCATTCCTCCGTGGCAAGTCCGATTTTGAAAATTCTTTTTGAAAGTCATAACTCCGGACATGCTTTCTGAGCGTGTAAAGTTTGGTCACAGTGTCTCGAGCGGTTATTATGTAATTCCATCTGGAATTTTTTTAACGGTGATCATTCCTCTGTGGTAGCATTAATTTTTTCAAAATATATCCATAAACCTTCCTCTGATTGACCTCTTTAATCCTGCCAAATTTGGTTCTGATCGGATTAGTAGTTTAGGAGGAGACCTGTGACAAAGAAAATCCTGAAGTCTAGTATGAGGAGCTTTCGCTCGACTTCGTCTCACTTAGCTCAAAAACTAAAACATGAATAATGCTTAATTCACATTATCGCTCTTCGGCAAAAAGTGTCACAATATAAAAACAGATGTTTAGAGAAAATATATCTTTTACGATTTTTTAATATTTTAAAAATATAGAGCGTCTCAAGGCCAGACCCCGGTCTCCGAGGAGAGAGCCTCAGATGCGACTATGATGATGCGGAGTTGACGATGATGAGGCTATCACAAAGTATCGCATGTTTACCGACTACTAGCTCTTAGACCATAATTATGAGACCAATACCTAAAACTGTCCAATGATTATTATGATAAACTAGTTTTAAATTAACTAGCAAATGTTATGGCATATTACCATATACACTAAGAAAATGAATCAAGACTCAGTGTCTCAACATTTTGAATTCTTGTTGCTTTTGTGTTGCGAGTGGACGTGCTCATTCTAGGAACATCACGAGATCGACTGAGATTCGGAGAATATGAGTATCAACAGGTAACTAAGAAAGAATGGTAAAAGCGATACATAGAATCTTATGAACATAAATCATGGAAGTAATAAGTACTACGTACAACGTAGTACTTATTACTTCCATGACATAAATAGCTACATCGCCAAATGTCATAAACTATAAAATTCAGTTCATTGAAATTTTGAAGTAATTAGAATACTAACTTTTTCGTAGATAGCGTGGTCCCGAGACGAATATAATCTTCTTCTTCTTCTTCGAGTCAATGACCAAATACAAGACTTGATGGCTTGATCATATACATAATATACATATATATGTTGACTTTTTCAGATTTGATTCATAGGAAAAAATGTACATACTAATTGCTTCAACATTTCATATCATATTTAAATTAAATTTATATTTTAACAAATATTATTATCTATTTAAAATTTAGTTATGTTTAATTTAAGGAGTACTTATAACAAAAATTGAATTTAAAGCTAATTATAAATAAATGTAAAGAGAACTAAACCTAAAAAATAGAAAAATATTTACATACATGCGTCATAGAATTCCTCCGCATCATCACCGACTGGTAATGTTCCCAGAAGACTGGCAGCATTGCCACGTTGAATGGCAATGCTAATTCTTTGTGCAAGATGAAGTCCAGCTTTCTAGTCACGTGTAGCGTCGATCAGCCGCTTTGCCAAATTTTTGTACACAAAACGGGCACTTGGACCCCATGAACCCAACGTCTCAACCCCAAATGGCTGAAAAACATAATCCTCTACTAGGTTGGAGTATTTACAACGCTTGAGGCTTTCGGCAGAAGCAGCAGCAGCGCCGGCACAACGCGCTGTGCTTGGAAGGTGTGAAGGCGCAAGGGTGTCGACGCACGTTGCGTCCCATACCAACACATCTTCCAAGGCAATAACGACTTACCATCCGGTCTCTGGCCATCGTCGCGTACCAGCCCATTAGGTTCACGAACGGCTGGCACGCCAGGGGTGACAAGAGCACGGTGGATTATGTCGTTGATGCTAGCGTGTCGCGATATACGGCCTGCGCTTCTGCTGCATGAAAGGCCATGGTGCCCAAGGCTGTCGATAGCTTCAGCACAGTGACAATGATGCGGCGAAACACACGGCGCTCCCAGACGGAGGCAAGTGGCAAGGCGGAAAGTAGTATCGTCCAACATGGTACCTATGTTGGGCGATGGAAGTGCCTGGATCCAGAGTCCTGACTCCCATTCCCCCACAGCCAACAAGTGCGCACGCTCTGAAACATTGGAAGATGTATTTATTAAATTATCTTTGACCAACTTGCAGAGCGGCGCATCCCATTGTCTCTGGGAGAAAAGGTTAGTAGGCAATTCAGGGACAAGCCACTCTCCAAGCATTTATGGCATCGGTCTTGCATGACTCTTCAGAGTCAACCTGTGTGTTTAATAGAATTTTCCTGGTTAACTCCTCAGTGCCATGGCCCGACGACAGAAATGCTGGTAGGCTAACATCGGAAATTTTGCGAACACCGAGAACGCCCAAGCGAACCGGTAAAGATGCTTGGAGCCAGGCTCCGTCATTCAGGGCCAAATTTAAAATTTTGCTAAGGGTATTATGGATAATGTTGTCAATTTTTGCCAAAAGTGTCAAATGTTGCCAAAACTGGGATGATTGAAGTGCATGAGTAACTTTAGGGACAAAAAGACAAAACCTAAGTATGGTGAAAGCCGAATGAACACTTATTTTTTGCAACTGATCTGCTATTTTTTCAAAATTTTGAATTTTTTACCTATACTTGCTAGCGCACTTTCTCGCTGATCGAGATGAAATAGACGCTTCTCTTCAGTGCTATCCTTATAGTCTTAGTTTCTTATCGCTAAGAAACAATAAGTACTATGTTGCATAAATATTAAGTCATATCCAAGAACACATTTGTACAGAGCTCGGGAAAATGATTCACGGACCATAAGATAACATCTAGGCACACCTCAAGGTAATGTATTACGAAGTAGCCATATCTTTATAGTAGCAAAGGTATAATGTCTAGAACCATATCTTAGTGAAGTCAGAAATATGTATTAATGCATAAATATAATACCTGTACTCGCGGTCTAACCCATCTTAAAGTTATAGTATCCTTCATTTTCATGACGGTGGATTATAATTATAACAATAGAGTAAATAAAATGAAATGTCCTTTTTTATGCAGGGTGAATGTGATTAGCGCACAGGGCACCTTATAATATTTAGTGAGAGATTAGATACGCTATATTTTGCTTTGTGGTATTGCCATTAGGTGATATTTTACTGACGTCTATGTCAATCATTTAATAAAGTAATAAGGATCTCCGGCGACACTGGGGTTGACCCCTGACTCTCTTGTAACGAAAAACGTACAACCTATATTTTTTAATTTTATGTGACTACCGGCGTAAGCCAACATTTGGCTATGTCTGGATATAAACCTTACTTGAAAGACGGTATAAGGAAGTGCTAAACTTCCAGCAGTCGGCACCAAGCTTGTTCAAATACGATTTTACCAATTGAATATCACTTGATAGTAATAATTCACACAGTTACTATTGAAATTTAAATAATTACTTCCCGGCATAAACATGATAATAATAAATGAGTTTGGTATATTAGCACCAGAGTGCTCTAATTTCGTCAAATTACATAAATAAAATGACGTTTAAAGCATAATATAATTCGCATTCGATTTTTCCTCAACCTGTCTCTCTCGCCTTTAAGGTTTCTTTGAATCGCTCCGGGTCGAAATAGAGCCTACTTGTTGGAAATAAATATTTATCAACCGGATAGCGACGTAGACATTTACGTTATGATTTTGTTCTTCATTAAAGACGTATAACAATATCTATAACATGAAGCACATCCAGTGTTCTCACTAACTACTTCTAATAAGTTGAATACTTAAGTAATATGATGCAGGTTAAATTTAGTTAGGAATTTTGCTGGCTCGATGATTCTAGTGTAAAATTAGATTACTGCCAAATGTGATGAGTGATAACTGCAAGCACAAACCGGTAACTAAAGTTCATGTTAATAAAACAACGACTGGTTGACTCCGGGAGTGCCGGCAGAAGTGGAAACTTGAATATTAACGTTGTGCATTTTTGATATTTTGGAATGGTTAGGGAATAATTTTGCACGAATTGCTTTAATTATCAGTATAAAAGTACTATCATTTATGTGGTAACATACAATATTCATTTATTGCGCTATCGTATAGAAACATGACAATTTCTATTAGGTACATTGAAAATTTAACTCTTCAGAACTATTACAATTATTTTACATTAAAAAGTTTATCTCTCAGAAAAATCAACTTCCATCCATAATTTCAACGACTTTTTCACCATCATTATTACCAGAACCATCATCGCCATAATATATTTATAAAGTACCTACTCACTCATTTTCTTTCGCTATTTCTTCGTCACTTTTTTATTAATAGATGGACTTTGTTTAATTTCCATTTTATACATACATACATACATACATAAACTCACGCCTATATCCCCGAAGGGGTAGGCAGAGGTGCTAGCACCCACATTTCAATACATTTATGGCACAAAATAGAATAAACATTACAAAAAGTTTTATGATGACAAAAAGTGTTTCTTGGGCCTCGGTCGGAATCAATCTCAGTCTTGACGAAGTAAACGACAACTCATTAGACGAACACGCCTCCAAGGTTGTTAAGTACAGTGTGAAATTAGCGCTTCTATATGCGCACGTGTCCTGTCGCGAGTCTAAAGTTTTTTACCCATTACAAAAAAGTGCACAACGCCGCTAAAGAAGTTCTCACTTCAAAAATCAGAATATCTTTATTCATATAGGTCACAAAGTAACACTTTTGAATATCAAGATCATTACGTTACATATTACATTTACTGCCAGACTCGCAATAGACTAAAACCTAATCTAACTAAAACCTGTGTGAAAAGAACCTGATAGTCCATAGCATCTGATCCGAACAACTCCTCCTAAAAATCATATTCATCATCACAGCGTTAGTTTCGGATGCATCCAAACAGTTGCCTCCACTCTCCTACTCGTTCTCTTGATTTAGCTTTAAAGGAGCGATTATCGTCTGACCCCCCAACCCGGGAGGAAAACCTGTGTCTTAAGGTTTTCCGGTGAGATGAGCTGGGCCCTGAAGATCATGACGGGTCCCCCCAACTAACTAACTACACTAAATACACCCAAATTATGACTCCTCCAAGAATGAGTGTCTTCAAATCGTAAGTGAAAATTTTAGGTAGTGTAGGTACTCTGTACGTAGGTCTGGATGTACATGGAGTGCTCGTCCCCATACTTATGCATGGTAGTGAATGCCCATATCGTACAAGGTGCATGAAAGTAAACTGAATGCTGTGGAAATAAAAGTCTGAGGAGTGTAGCTGGAGTGCATTGACGAACCGAATGAGGAACAGCGTGATAAGGGAACGTTGTGGTACGATTGAAGGTGTAATGACAAAGATAGAGAAGGGATGCTTAAATGACACGTAGACAGGATGGATGAAAGAAGATTGATGAAACAGATTCATGAGGCGAGGGTGAACGGGCATCCCGATAAAGGTTGACCTAGGCGTACGTATGTTAATCATATTGAAGACGTTTTACAGAAAAAAAGGTCAAGAGTACCCACAACCGGTGCTAAAGACCGTGTGTGAAAATCATTATGAAAGTAGAAGAAGCGATAAGTGTATGCCAGGATCCTAGCCAGTGGAAAAACGTTGCCTATGCCTACCCCAATGGGAATGAGGCGTTACTTTATGTATGTAGGTACTTAATGATGCAAGCAGTTTACTCAGATAAGATTAGTCAAAACCAAGCCCATTGTGAATAAATAAAAATATATATCCGCTGCATGCCACGTAACACAACTAAACGTGAATTAAAAAATAGATTATTATTACAGTAGAAAATTATACAACAGCGCAACAATAGAATTATCTCATACTTCACCATACATACCATACTGAATAGCCGCAACAATCTAACGGATGTAGTGTTTAGTCTGTTAGTGGGAAAATTGCGAGACAAAATCTACGTTCCGAAGCATGTTGCTTTTTACCATGTGATGTAAATGAGCTATAGTATTTATGAGCAGTTCTACATTATGTATTACAATATACCCTGTTGTACTTGAAGCTTGTACATTGAACGGGTCCGCGAGATATTACTTCGACTTGGATAAAGCTAACAGGTTGCAGCGACGTCCGGTCCGTATTATTGGGAGTCCTGAGGTTACTAAAACACTCGAACCGTTGAAGTTAGAGATACGGCCTCTTTGGCAGAATTTAACTGCCTCTACCATGGCGAGAGTTCCAATGAACTCTTCCAGTTAGTCCCACCCTCTCCTTTCCTGCAGCAACAACACACGCAGGGCTGAGGTATCACCCTCACACAGTGCAAACAATTCCACCAAGAACCAAGCGGTTTGCGCCTCTTTTCTGAGCGGAACCATATAGAAATCTTTACCAGCACACGTGTTTTCTTCTTCCTACAGTCCCGGGTGTGAAACAGCATCTGATGAGGCCGTCAAGCAGAGGGTCACCATAGTAGCATCATCGGTGTCTGTAATGGTGACCCCCATTCCTGAGACTTTACCTTCAGCTTACCATCAGACAAGGTAAAGTCATATTGACGTGCACAAGATAAAGAAAATAAAAGAATGTTTAACTAATGTCGCCTTACAAAACTCAAACTAAAGCTCAAAATATAAAGCATCTATAAAAGTCACATAGTCCTTTTCTATACGATCGCCAATTCCATCCAAAGCTTGTATTTAATTTCTGAAGCAACTGCCGTCTGATCCACCAAGCCCGTAAGGAAAACCGGCCTCGTCTGTCAATCAGCTGCTCGGCTTACACGTGAAGTTGACTTGGGCTCCGAAGATCTTGGTGGGGCCCTATGCACCCCTTTTATACCTACACTATTGACGTATATATCTGTTAGTAAATAAAGTATAACTTAAGTTAAGATATGTTGATGGTGTATACAATTGAATGCGTCCATTTTTTCAATTGCTCAATCTTCTGGCACAATGATTGAGAGCGGAATCTATGCTCCTTAAGCACTTGATATTAATGAAGCTATCAAATGAAGATATCAAGTAGATATAGATTTTATTTTTAAGGGGGGGGGGGTAGAAAATAAACAACAAAACTGTACATGAAATGGCTACTGCTTTCGAGGGCTTACCCGGGGTGCCCGGCAATGGACACTTGGGCAGGACACCGTGCGGTTTTAGTCGATGCACGACATAACCGCTCCTGAAGGCCGGAGGGGGGGTATCCGAAGGGATTTCCGCACGTAAAAAAAAAGCTGAACAAAACTGAATATTACTTACAGTTTTTTTTATATCAACTTTGCTTTTTTTACTTTATTATATACAATGATAAAGTGGGTAGTAACTATATTAAATGTCCTTATATCAAATAAGCAAACCTTCGCTCCATGAGCGCAGGCCTGGGGGTGGCAGGTGAGGCCGCCTGTCACCCAGTAGAAGCAGGCTGGGACGGTGGGGCGACTAGCACTCCTTCCCCAAACTGGGGAAAGACGGGGACACCGTGGTTCCCAAACCCGAGGGGGCCATCTCGAAATTGGAGATGGCCCAGGGTCAGTCGGGGTGCGAGGGATATGCTCTATGGGCAACCTTACACCCCGGCGTCTGTAGACCCGAGACGGCGTGCGGTTTTAGTCGATTGAAGCCCGACATAACCGCCCCTGCTAGCCGGCGGGGGGTATCCGAGGGGATTTCCGCACGAAAAAAAGGCACGTCAATATGATTTCAGCTCGCCTAATGATGCCTAATCAAGTCTCAGGAATGAGAGTCACCATTGCAAAGGTTGAAGATTTTAGGAGACGTATACGTTTTTATTATTACAAGCTTTTATTCAACTTGCAATGTACGTATGTAGTTGCAAACATATTTTTTTTTTATTTTCGATCATTTGTTGACATCCGATTGTGATGAAAATTTTACACACACTTTTAGTTTGGATGACAATGAATTAATATGCTGCCACAAAGCCTTGTCTAATGATGGAGTAAGAAGGTGGCCATACGAACTTCTAAATTAAACAAGATAATCCTATCGAGTTTGGGCTCATTTATTTTGTCTTGACAAACTCTCTGGTGCTACATGGTAGTCAGTTCTGAAGATGAAGTAGGAAGGTGGCCATAGGAACTCCTAAAGCAAACAAGACGAACCTATCGAGTTTGGACTCATTTGTTTTGTGTTAGCAAACTCCTTGTTGCTCCATGGTAGTCAGGGTCTGAAGATGGAGTAGGAACTCCTAAACTAAACAAGACAAACTTTGGAGTTTATCTTCTTTAGAGGTATTGTTAAAAATATTGTTGGAGCGATAGCCCAGTGGCGTACGTAACGGACTGCTGAGACGAGGTCTCGAGTTCGATCCCCAGTCGCCCCGGGCACACACCTCTGTCTTTTCATAGTTATGTTTGCATTAATAAATATTAATTATCGCTCGCTTAATAATGTGTCCGGTAGATGGCAATAGGCTCGCCCCCTATTACATTGGGACCTTAATATAACTGGCGAATCGTGGGTGTGTATTACACCTCTGCCTACCCCTTCGGGGATACAGGCGTGAAGTTATGTTAAATGTTATATGTGGAACATAATATAGGTACAGGTGGTTGGGGACCTCCACGCGGTGCACCCTGGGCAACGGAGACAGCAGCGCCTCTCTCCTAGGGCGGGAGAGACGCTGCCGCCTACGGCCAACTCCGACCGAGGCGAGGACGGCCCTGTTGAGGGCTGTTCGGAAGCTTTCCACGTGTCCCTCTGCTTAGCAGATGGCACAGTGGAGAGCAAGTAAGGGGGCCATCTCGAAACCGGAGATGGCCCAGGGTCAGTCGGGGTGCGAGGGATATGCTCTATGGGTAACCTTACACCCCGGCGTCTTAAGACCCGAGACGGCGTGCGGTTTTAGTCGGTTCAAGCCCGCTGGAGACCCCCGCTCTCCAGCGGGGGCGGTATCCGAAGGGATTTCCGCACGAAAAAAAAAAAAAGTACAGGTGAATATAAAAGTCAACTAACCAATACAGAATGTACAAATTTAATGACGGAAGAGAGATAATGTTTTATAATTGTTACTTATATAATAAGCCATTTTTTTAGTAAATAATGCTAATTCTGGTTTGATTCAGTAACATTCCAAACCAATTAGTAAGCACTTGCGTAGTAAGTATAAATTCAAGTGTAGGAACTCACTAAGTTTGTTACACAAGGACTAAAATAGTACAAAAAAGTTAACAATGAACTACCAGTTGCGACGAAATTAGCAAAATGACGGCAATAATACACTCGGTTTCTATACTATCATTTCAATTCATTGCGCTTTTTGGATAGTAGGTAGCTACCCGATAGACCACTGCCGGTACGGCCTTGTCTTCTAAGTGGTTAGATGGAAGCCATAGAAATATCGCTTAACAGAAGAGGGATCAGTCTCCGAATAACACAAGTGTGGCTTCCACATAGGTTAGGAAAGTCCATCGAGGTTTCATGAGCCTCTCTATATATGTTCTGACATATTCCCATTCAGGTTTGTCATAAGCGTAGAAATTCAAGGGTCCGGTCTCCAAATTTGTTTGTATGTTTATATACAGACAACAATTCAATTGTATAGTATCTGCTATTGGAGTATAGAAAGTCATATCGCGTAGCTACGTCACAAAGCATTTCAGGACAAGGCAGCTCTAATAAAAAATGCAAAGCATAATCTCACCTTGGGTTCAACTAAATGGCGTTGAGTTGAGTAACACGATGCCTGTTAAACAGTGACAAATGCGTTGTGAATGCAACGATATTTTCATATATAAATAACTTATTTATATTATAGGTAGGTACTGTACGTTCTCTTTTTAGGAATTTGGACATTTATTCATTTTAAATATATGTTAAACAAATAATATTACAGTGAAATCAAAGCCAAAAATGTAGGTAAGTACACTTATAACAATTAAATAATATCTACTAGGCCTACAGCTGTCTACACACCAAAGTCTCCGCCAGCCCAGATACGGAACCGGTCTTGCATTGCGTTTTATCTTGCTATGATTAAACGCAAAACTAGACCGGGGAACAAGCCGCAATACCGCCGGCTTGTGCCACCGGCTTTTGTGTGTAGACAGCCTTACATATAATATATAAAATCCGTAAATAGAAAGAGAGGACAGGAGAAATGGTTCAAGAAACTAACATCGTGTAAATCAGTGTTTATGTAGGTACGTGACGCCAATTCCAATCAATACACTCATGTTATCGTTTATCGAATTACGCTCACATAACAATCGTAGCGAGTATCATGATCTAAACGCACCTTTTTTTTTTTGTGCGGAAATCCCTTTGGATACCCCCCCGCCGGTCAGCGGGGGCGGATATGCCGGGCTTGAACCGACTAAAACCGCACGCCGTCTCGGGTCAACAGAAGCTGGGGTGTAAGGTAACTCATAGAGCATATCCCTCGCACTCCGACTGACCCTGGGCCATTCGCAGTGTCCCCTCTGATAACAGCAGAGGGGTACCTGGAGAGACCACCAGCGGGCCTTGCAGGCCCGCCATACCCCGAGCCCCTCGTGCAATGGGGTCAGCTGGCCCTGAAAAGAGCCGGTTGGTCAGACTCTTGGCCGTTGACGTTGACGCCAGCTACTCCAGAGGAGCAATCAATGATGCGTCATCGCCTACGTTGCCCAGGGTGCACCAAACTTGGAGGTGATCCAACCAGTCGCACCCCGATCTAAACATAACTACTACAAAAATATCAGCTAGCAAGTTGAAATGGAAATAAAGGTTTATTTACCATTGAATGTAACAGTAGGTCAAAAAAGTACTTTCATACCTATTGACGTACCTAATACGCATGTTTTTGCCAGAGATATTTGCTATAGTGAGTATTTTTACTGTTATTTTGGAAGATTCCGGCAATATTTACACTTTACAGAACATCAAGATCGCACTTGGGCTATATGCTATGTGCTTCGTAATTTTATACGCATTACAGTCACCGATAAAAGTTTGTATGGGGCCCAGATAACGCTCGAATGAAGAAGAAAGTTACCGAAAACCCTTGATTTCTAGATTATTCTTCGGAGAGAGTAATTTATCGTAAATTTTAGCTGTTTTCATATGATCATCACATCCAGAATCGATAAAACCAGCAGGCAAAAATTCTAAAATTAACATTTTTGGCGCCGGTATTGCTCCTAGAACAATAATAACAATAAATTTTTTGAAAAAAGAAATGTTGCACACAGTTTTCTCGTAGTTACGATTTTGCATAGATTTAGGAAACTAATGACTGATAATACTAATTACTTATTACAGTATTAAACACAAATCACATAATGTAATCGTTTTTATTGTGAATAACGTGAGGCGTCTATGAGTACACGCAACAGTTAGAAATTACAGTAATCCAATGTTCGCGTGTACCAAATCGTTCAAACCATGCACAATGCACATAATCTGCATGATAGAAAGAAGTGTGCCTATATCATCGAAATATGTTATTGTATATGATTTCTTCATAACATATTCACGTTTGGCATTTAAATAATAGATCCAAATACCACGGATTCTGTACTATTATATTTGAATGTAGATAAAAAAGTTGATTCCACCCTAATTTACAAAAATTGAAAAGGAAGTATGGTGATAGATACAAATAATACTAATCTTGCGCAACATTTTCGAATGTTAAATTAAAATCCACTTTAATTAACATCAATCTATAAGACAGTAATTGTGTTTTTAATATCTAGTCACTGTTGTGGTATCTAGTGGTGAACTGGCCATGAGCCAGGCGCGACTAGCACACGTTCAGTACAGACATTCAGTATAGTAGTTGGTTTAAACCATCCGTTTTCTTTTTCATTACTATATTTACTAACTATATTGTTCTTTTCTTTCCCTGTTTGGTATTTGTTACTTTTATTAATTGCTACTTGTCTTATCCGTTACTAAATAGTTGAATACGTAATGTGATCTTTAAGACTGTGATTTGAGGCAACAATTGTTGGAAATATATGAAATAGATCGGAAAAAGAGAACATGTTGTCTTTTTCCGATCTAAATCTTTGGACAAATAAAGTCGTTAACTTGACCTAAATTAGTTATTTTACGGCTCTTATAAAATCATTATACATATTACCGTATATAATACTGTTATTGTATAATAATGTGAGCTGTTACTGATCTTAATGCAAAGTAGTAAAATTACCAAAAAGTAAAACAAAAATGAGACAGTTGTTCTTTCCGAACAAAAATCTCTCTTTGTGACCTATCTTTAGATTGGGATTCCGTTAAAAGTTTAACATTGTCCTTATTCGGAAAAATTAAGTGCCTTTAATGTCTTTCAAGCACGGCCTTTAGATTACCCTACTATAGGTACACCTTACCAATCATGCGGAATATTTCAGCGCTTGTATCTCCACCCACTAACATAATAACCTTTTTAGAACCGAAGCTAAAATAAATAATGTCATCATCATCTTAACGTCGATCCCAGTTGTATCCGAGGCTTCACCTAGCAGCCCGGGGAGCGCTTACTCCTTCTCCTACTTTTGATTTGGCTTATACGTCTGATATGGGAGTGACTACCATCTGACCTCCAAACCCTGAAAGGAAAGTCTGCACCTGAGCCTCGTCCGTCAGTCAAAGTTTACCAGCTAGCAGGTGGGGCTGGCTTGGGCCCCTGAAGATGCACCAGCTAAAATTAATGTCGATCTATACAAATAGCAATCCAAGATCAAGAAACATATAAATAGAAACGTCATTGAAAACATTTTGAATGTTTTAAAACATTAACCGCGGTAGCCTAGTGCTATGGGTAAAGGACTGCTGAGACGAGGTCTCGGGTTCGATCCAGGTATTACCATGGCACACACCAATGACTTTTCGATGTTTTTCGAAGTTATGTGTGTATTTATCGCACGTTTATAAGTGCCCGGTTAACGGCAATAGGCTCGCCACCTATTACATTGGGACCTAAACATAAACTGGCGAAATGTGGGTGCTAGCACCTCTGCCTACCCCTTCGGGGATATAGGCGTGAGTTTATGTTTTTATGTTAAAACATTATTTATATTTGTATCAATATATGATACACAAGTAAAAAAGTGGGTGCGCTATCGTGTTTGACAGAAATACATAAATTAACATCGATTAACACTATTCAGTTATTCATGACTGTTGAAAATGTCCCACGATTGAGTTCGCTTGAATTATTTACTTCACGGATTAAACGGTCGATGGTATAGCCGTTGGAATATGATATGATTACCTTGTAACCAACAACTTTTACTGTCAAATTATGTTAATTATTTTAAGCGCTGCCGTCCTCTACTTGAAATAAAATAATGAAATAATTATCAAAGACTTTTTTCATCTATTGAGTAACAATATCCATCCGTCGTTTCATATATGAATCCAAACTTTCGTTTTCAAGTATAGTAGTAGTAAGATGACATCTGACAGGAAAGTATGGAAGGGAATGTTATGTTGCGCCAGCCCTAAAGGCACAAGGGCAATAACAAGGGACAAGGGCAGGCAGATGACGACTTTATTATACCAAAACGAATAAAATTAATTATATACAAAAAAGATATGTAAACTGAGTTAGTGGCTCACAAAAACAATTTACTAACGGTTCTATAAGGGTCATAGGTTATATGGAGCCTTGATGGAGTGCCACCATCACCTCCGGGGCCAAGCCAACCTTACGGGTAAGCCGGTACACCTGCTGATTGAAGGACGAGGGTCCCGCGGAGGTTCCTCAGGTCCTCTTGGGGTTGGGAGGTCCGACAACGTGCCGTATCATAAATCCAACGGAGGAGAATTCGTAAGGGGACCCCGGGCTACGAGCTCCGTATTTATCCCTTGGAACTAGTGAGATTTACCTTAGATTAACCTTAGAGCAATGAACACAATTTACGTTGGTAAAGAGGATTCGAACTTCTATATTTATACTATTATGTTTACGGGACTTATGGTGTAGGATATACACTACACACCTTTGATCTGACTAACGTCTCAATCAATTTGCTTTGGACGTAATAGCGTAGGCGGTAGGGAGGTGATTCACGTGAACAAAATTTTATACCATCGAATGCGAATGTTTAGAAGTTAGTACAATATTTACATTCTCTTCCCATTGGGGTAAGCAGATACAAATTCTTTCTACTTGCTACAATCTTGGCATTCGCTTTCTGCTTCTTCTATTTTCATAATAATTGTTTTGATGTCTTGACCTCACCTTTTCTAAAAACTTCCTCGATCTTTATCGGCTTGCCCATTCGCTCTAGTCGCAACAACATTATTGATTGTCATTCTATATGATGTCAGTTGTATATATTGAGCCAACGCGTTGCAAGATAAGCAAATGAGCGCCACATTACCTATATTTAAACTATTATCGCCGCTTGCGTAAACTTAGCATTGTAACATAGACATTCTGTAGACAAGATTGGCGCATGTTATGCCATTGCGTAGGCCAGGCTTGACAAAACGAGTATTCCATTTTGCATCTTTGTAGAAACGCCGCTCATTCACTAAGGAAAGTTCCGAAACATTAAAACCATAAATCAGTCAAGATATATCAATCATACACGTTTATAGATTGAGTACATGTGGTGACTTCCGCATCTGTCATCGTAAAGTTATTAATATTAACAGTGAATGTAGCTAATAAAACAACGGTATCGTCAGATAATGCGGGCTCGAACGTGGGCTGATCAACAAACTTACATGCACTGGATTCGCAAAATTGATTAGCATACAACATAGTATCCGTTATGTATGGGCATCAGTTTATTACACTGAACTATTTGTAACGATTATAAATAACATACCTTTACGTTTATTTATGTGCAAGTCAAGATGGATGGCCACTAAGATCTATGGAGCCCAAGCCAATTTCCAGCAAGCCGCAAGCCGGTACACTTGCTAATAAACGCACGTAGCTCTGGTGCAGGATTTCCTTTCGAGATTGGGGGGCCGAACGGCAGTCACGCCCGCCAGTAAGAGCCAAAATAAATTATATATTATAAGGGGTAGGAGAGCGAACCCTGGGCTCCTAAAAAAAATAAAGGATAAAGAAGAGATCATCATCTTAGCATTATGGTTGCATCAAAGGCTTTCACCTCAGACCCTGGGGTCCTCTTTCCTTATCTCCTTTTTGGTTTGCCTTAAGCAGCTTTTTTTTCTTTATTTAAGGAGTTTTAGCCCCTCGAGACTACGCCACTCCATTAGGTCGACAACATTCTAGTCCTATATAACTATATAATATCTTATAAATATAATGCAATATAATATTATTTACACAATGATCGTCTTCTCATACCAATGAGAACTACCCTATTCAGCGCCTTTGCTGCCTCCGAAAGGGTAGCAGCCAACTTATGCAGCTTTTATAACGACCGGCGTCTGACCTCCCTTCCCTAATACGAGAGGAATATAGCCTTAGCCTTAGCCATAGCCTCGTCCGTCAATCAGTGTTGTACCGGCTTGCAGGTGAGAAGGAGTAGGTAAGGTTGGCTTGATCCGAAGGGTCTCTATAGACCCAAGTCAAGATCATAATACTCGTATTTCATTCCAGATTTGTAATGGTTAACCAAATCAAATAATAATTAATTAACTAAAATGCGTTTGTATGAAGTATGTTTTGCAATTTTGTGACTAAGCACATCTTAATAAGGTACTAGCTGTTGCCCGCGATATCGCGGGATATTCGCGCATATTCGTATGCGTTAAGTTAGGAATAGATCAAGGTATGTTTATTTCTGCAGTGTCGGTTATATTATTTAACGGGCCGGATGAGGTGATTTGGGGTGCACTCGTTTTACGTTGACAATTAGTTCGAAATAGATAGAGAAATATATAAGATCGAAATCAATTCTACCCGGTTCCTTATTATAATAGCGTGATGATATCATTATGAAATGTTTATGCATCTTTAGTTCACTATCTTTTATACGTGGGTAACTGTGTGGAGTTTCGAGATTTTACATTGTACTGCTGTACCATTCAAGTAAAGCGTGATTAATTATAGTCCGGATTTTGACCATGTCTGAGTTCTACCGAACTACAAAGATTCATAAAGATCTACCTTGTAATAATTAAGGTGTCTTCAATTATAGTTTAGACCGGTTTTGCTCCACTGCTTACCATAATAGCGCGATGTTATATAGCACAGTTTATGACCATGCCTTAGAAAAATGTTCATGCAAAATTTCAGCCAAATCTGTTCAGTGGTTTTCAAGTGATGCTCGGACATCTATAATAAAAACAGATAAACAGGCAAAAAATCTAAAAATCATATTTTCGGCTTCGGTATTGCTACTAGAACACACATAAATTAGTTTTTTGGACAAATATTCAATGTACAGTATTCACCCCGTTACGATTTTATTATATGTATAGAATCTGTGGTTCCATGGCTAGTACACGAGTCATTATCATCACAGCAAAGCTTGTTACTTTGGATCCCGGGGTCTCTTTACTACAAGCTTTTATGTAACTTGCACTCGTATGTAAAGTTGTCCGTCACAATTTGCAAACCACTTTCGACCATTTACATACATAAAGTTGGTTTTAGAAAAAGTATTTTTGTTATTTATTTGGCTTATCTTGACTTATACGGAAACGAATGCCATCGGACCGAATCCCGATAGGAAAGCATGCATCAATGCCTCGTCCGTGAATCAGCAGTTGTTCCGGCTTGCTATCTTTTAAAATTTCATAGTTAATAATAAATTATACATATATTTGAATTGTTGTATTCTAAAGAAGTCTAAAAAAAGGCAATACCAAGTTTGCCGTTTTTGGACTTTTTTCAAGGCAACTTCACTGGAATGTGTGCAGAACGTTTTCAAAAAATATTTATCAGAACTTATACGGAAGTTATTTTTAAAATGGCATCGACAATGTAATCACTACATATTGTAAAACAAATTCCTCCGCCGCGTCTGTCTGTCTGTTCGCAATAAACTTAAACACTACTGCACCGATTTTCATGCTGTTATATGATAGAGTGGTTCTCTAGGAAGGTTTTAGTATATAATTTGTCAACTTTTTGTATACATTGGCTAAAATATAATGACATATACTTTCTTACATAGGTTGTGTTGGTATAATAGGGTCCCATGGGTAGCGGGAACAGGATCAGAATTCCACGCGAGTGAAGTCGTTGTAGAACCATGCTTTTATCACGACGCATGAGCAGACTCAACCGAAGAATTAACGCCATGTTACATAAAACTGATTTTATGTAGTACTACCTTTTTTTTTTTTTTCGTGCGGAAATCCCTTCGGATACCCCCCCGCCGGCCAGCGGCGGCGGTTATGTCGGACTTGAACCGACTAAAACCGCACGCCGTCGCGGGTCAACAGACGCCGGGGTGTAAGGTTGCCCATAGAGCATATCCCTCGCACCCCGACTGACCCTGGGCCATCTCCGGTTTCGAGATGGCCCCCTCGGGTTTGGGAACCACGGTGTCCCCGTCTTGCCCCGGTTTGGAGGAGGGGCGCTAGTCGCGCCACCATCCCGGCCTGCTTCTGCTGGGGTGACAGGCGGCCTCACCTGCCACCCCCAGGCCTGCGCTCATGGAGGACGGAGGTCGTTAAGCGACCTCTAGCGCCTGAGTCGCCTGCGACGCGCGGTGAGCAAGTTGCGGGCTCGGCGGGCCGGGAGAGTTCTAAATCTCTCCCGGGCGCGCTCCGCCACGTACTACCTATGCCGCATTCCGTTCAATTTTGTGAGAGTTCAGCAGAATACTTACACACGCACCGATATACTCACACACGCACCGATAGGTATTACAGGCTCCGATCCATTTATTTTATTTTATTTTTACATTCATGGAAAACGTCAAAGGGCCTACGAATGTTTCGTAGACGTTTCGAATAAGACTGACGTTTAGTTTCAATCGTTAAGTATTTGTATTTTGATATTTTCACCGCGTATTGAGGTGTCGGTGTTTGTATATTATTTTTTCTTTACGTACCCGCTCATTATTGGTAGTACGAGCGCAATAACGCCTGCACCGGACGAAGTGGCCGTGGTATGCTTGCTGTACATCGCGAGTTGTGCGCGACGTCACTTAGTCTTTGAAGTGATCGATCTCCGCTCGTTGGTACGTGGACTCAATTGGACGTGCTCGCGCGTTTTTGGTTGGCTGCGCCACGCGCTTTGGAGGAGCAAAACCGTGTTGATTTATTGTTTTGGATTTTAATGCGCTCGAGGTTCGCGCTGTATTATACGAACTCGCGCAGTTTTGTTTTGTGAAAAATTTGATTTGGAACTTTCACGGTTTCATTGTGGGCGTCTGAAGATTGGACCGCCGTTACCGATTTAAAGGGAAGTGAAACATTAGACTAGGATTAGATTAGGTAAATTATCACTGGGTCATTTGTTCCTAATAAGGGGGGCCGTCATTAATAAGGTTAGTTAACAACCTTCTTATATATTTCATTTTCTTGAAATTTAATTTATTTGTTAGCTTGTTTAATCGTCGTATTTTGTTTGAAATCGATCGATCTTTTGTATCGATTGAAATACCACGCGGATATCGGTTGTAATAATTGTACACGTTGGGACGTAGCGGGTCGTCCATTTTTGATTACCCTCTGTGTAAAATAAATTACTATTTCATATTAATACTTGATTAATCTTGCCTAAAAGTCGAATGTTGCCTAATCGCTTGCGATCGGAATTTATCCTTTGAATTTGCACGATTGTTTTGATTTGAGTGCCTATTTTAATTGTTTTTGGGACCTTGTGGGATTTAATTTTGATCATATTTCCGTCCAAATATTGTTGCTTGAGATCTGTATAATTAACCTAACATTTCCCATACTGTGATTTTTTGGTCAAGAGCGAGTCAATTTGGGGCCCCTAAAGTGACCTGGTTGGGTTACTCAAATTAATTAAGAAAATAATATTTTGAGATTGCCCCGACTGACCTTAATTTCTACCCGGTACGAATACAATACGACTTGCTGTAAAATTGAAAGTACTTTATAATTTGATTTACGGGAAATTCGGGTTTTTCATAAACTTATAATTTTATGGTATCACTTTTGCCTAACCTAGTGATAATTGATTGTGCCGATTTTGCAGGCCTAGTTTGGCATCGGACTTTACTAGACACGGTTGATAAATTAATGATTAAGTTTTACGCACGCTTCCACTGCAAGATTTTTTAGACTTAAGTTAATATCGTTGACTTACGACGATATCGGTGCGTCGTAACGCGGTTTCCGAGCGCAAAAGCGACTAGTGGGGCTACGGTTTGAAAACTACCTACTCGAATTCGCATTTTTCGCATTTGCTTCCTCCGTAGTGAGGGGGCTGGTAGCAGAGCTGCTTCGGAATCATTGCTCTGGCTATGTTCGCGTACAACTGACGTAGGTAATTGGTCGGAACCTGGCATATCATTGCGTGTGTTACTAATTTTACACTCTTCCTTTACTTTTGCTCATTCTTTTTTATAAAAGCGGCCAAGTGCGAGTCGGACTTGCCCATTAAGGGCAGTAGCAGCAAGTAACATAATAATGTTTTTTTTATGTTTGAGTTGATTGAATGAAAGGTAAATTGCGATTTACGATTTATGACGTATTAAAAAAAACTACTTACTAGATCTCGTTCAAACCAATTATCGTTGGAAGTTTACATGGTAATGTACATCATACATTTTTTTAGGTTTTATCATTCTCTTATTTTAGAAGTTACATGGGGGGACACACACATTATACCACTTTGGAAGTGTCTCTCGCGCAAACTATGCAGTTTCGAAAAAAATGATATTAGAAACCTCAATATCATTTTTGAAGACCTATCCATAGATACCACACACGTATGGGCTAGAAGAAAAAAAAATTGAGTTTCAGTTCTAAGTATGGGGAACCCCAAAATTTATTGTCTTTTTTCTATTTTTGTGTGAAAATCTTAATGCGGTTCACAGAATACATCTATCTACCAAGTTTCAACAGCATAGATCTTATAGTTTCGGAAAAAAGTGGCTGTGACATACAGACGGACAGACAGACAGACATGACGAATCTATAAGGGTTCCATTTTTGCCATTCGGCAACGGAACCCTAAAAAGTAACAGTTATCACGTAAAGTGATGATGAGAAAACCTACACAAATTCCTACTATCGTAATCCTTACTCAAATATTGTCTGTAAATTCCATGTAACTCCTATTGTATTAATATCTTTGAACGCAAATATAAATGATGCCTGTAAGAATATAGGATAGCACAAAATATCAGCTTATCACTGTGTCAAGATATCGGAACAAATCAAATATTGTGAATCGCTACACGTGAAAAAGAAAGTTAGTTGTGGTAACGTTCCGTTTCCATTCTATTTGAATTTAACGTGTGTTGTCACTACGTCACTGTTTATTTTCCATAACGATGCACGTAATTAACTGTTTGCTTAGCTGAATTATTGTTACCAAAGTAAGAGACGTACTAAAAATGTGGCATTAATTTGTCTTCCACTGCAACTGAGGTGACAAATAAAATGCAGCGTGCTAAAGTAAGACCGTCAAGTCGAGATAAAGAATGTAAATAAACTTGACAGAACATATCGCTTGCTGGCGTAAAGCTTCACATAATTCATCGCGTCTTTTTTCCAAATTATGTCTGATGAAATTCTTGTGAAATAAACCCAATACACAGGAGGACATGCTTCTTCTATGGCCACGCGAGCGCTAAGAAAGGATTTTGAGAAATTCGACATTTCATGAGTGGAAAGTCCTGAACCTAAACATAATCAAACCCGTGTGACATTTATCAAAACATTATATATATAACATTTTTCAAAGTAACACCTAAAACATAGGTGCTGATCAGAATTCATCACTTCGAAATAAATTCTGACAGATTATCTAAAATAATAGTTTGATAATATTAGTTATCAATGGTTTAAGAGTTTCTAATCAACTATCTTTAATTATGTAGGAAACTTTGTAGAGTTTTGGTATTTCATATTTTACTGCTTATCACCTTTAAGCCATAGCGTGATAATTTATAGTCCAGATGTGAAACATGTCAGAGTTCTACCAAACTGCAAAATTTCGTGATGATCTGCGTTATAATTATAAATTTATGTTCAATAATAATAGTTTAGTTCGATTTTACTCTGCTACTTCTGTCGCATCTATAATAGAGTGATGGGATATAGCTATATAAGTTTTTATGACTATGCCTCTCATGTTCATGCAAAATTTCAGCTGTCAATTTAGATACAGATAACCTGTCAAAGTAACAAAAAAATATGACGTTGTAACTCAAAGGTATACCAAATTTAATGTTATAAAAAAATCAATTGCACTTAAGAGTTTTAAGGTAGGTAGGTAGGTAAGGTAGAGTTTTAACACCTTCTTACCCCCTTTAGGGTTGCATTTTCAAACGATAATTAAAAGCAGACAAGCAGGCAGCAAATTCTAAAAATTCTTCGGCTTCGCTCCTAGAACACAGCATTTTTTTTTTGAAAAATATTCATTGTACAGTTTTCACCTCGTTACCCATGATATCATAAATAATACGAATTTTACCTATCGGCTTACAATCTAGATTAAAAGATACAATAACCTGGCAAAGTAAAAAATATGAAATATTAATGCTCAAAGGTAAACAAAATTCAATGTTATAAAAATAATAATCGGTGCAATCGATTAGGATTTTTAATAACAGATTTCGAATTAAATCTGATGAAAAATATTTTGCAACCACCTTTCATCATTTTAGAGGTTGAATAATAAAATACGATGAAACACGTGTTTAATTAAATTTCTATTCTATGAAAATTTACCTTACCGAGTGTGTCTAGTCGAGTTTTCGAAAATCTTTGAATGTACTTTAAATTGTTTTTAAAATTAAAATGAAGTCTTTCAGTAAATTTGTCTATCTACATTATTTAAGATACTTTCCCTCCATGTGGCATCGCCATGGGACGCCCTGTATGTATATATAGATAAGAAACGTTACTCTACTGACATCATATAAGTATCGTAACTATGTATGTAAAAAGATAACACTAATAATTTGCAACGTAGGTACCTTTTTTTTTTTTTTTTTCGTGCGGAAATCCCCTCGGATATGTTATGTCGGGCTCGAAC
Source organism: Cybosia mesomella (assembly GCA_946251805.1). Classification (NCBI taxonomy): domain Eukaryota; kingdom Metazoa; phylum Arthropoda; class Insecta; order Lepidoptera; family Erebidae; genus Cybosia; species Cybosia mesomella. Next base: position 13,755,101 of record OX276406.1, read on the forward strand.
CGACTAAAACCGCACGCCGTCTCGGGTCCGCAGACGCCGGGGTGTAAGGTTGCCCATAGAGCATATCCCTCGCACCCCGACTGACCCTGGGCCATCTCCGGTTTCGAGATGGCCCCCTCGGAACTACCTTGATGTAAATGATTCTGCAAAGTGGGATGGAGGTGAAAGTGAATAAGCTACTTTTTGAGATATCATTACATGCAATATTGTTCGTTATCAAAAAGTCACAGTAAGTACAGTGCACTGCTGGAGATTCATTTAAATCATGTAACCAAGGTGGTTTCAAATGAACCGAAGAAGCACCTTGAGTAAACTATTATCGAAATCAGGACTGATATTTTACCCAATTGCTTAAATATACAGGTAACACTGCAGATATTGCATACAGCTTACATTACGAGTACATCATTATTTTTACAACTCTTGTAGTAACGTCAGAAGCGTTAATACTAAAAACCTTTTGAAATAAGAACGCCTTAATGAGGTTTTTCAATAATTTGATGCAGAATATAAAGTACTTATTTGTAAGTATTAAACATTAAAGTCTTCAGATATCGTATATATGTATTGCTATGATTAGTTATAAACTCAATTAATATAACATACATAGTTTTCATACTAACTAATGACATAACATAACTCCACGCCTGTATCCCCGAAGGGGTAGGCAGGGGTGTATTAGACACCCACGATTCGCCAGTTATGTTTAGGTCCCAAGGTAATTGGGGGCGAGCCTATTGCCATCTACCGGGCACATTCTTAAGCGAGCGATAATCTACATTTTTAATATACACATAACTACGAAAAGTCAGAGGTGTGTGCCCGGGGTGACTGGGGATCGAACTCGAGACCTCGTCTCGGCAGTCCGTTACATACACCACTGGGCTATCGCCGCTAGTTACTAACTAATATCACGCAGATAAAACCGCGAACGGAAAGTGAAAAAGATATAAATATAATACACACAGCCACTGTAAGTATGGAGAAAGTCAGGTCCTATATTTATTTATGAGGTTTCAAGACCGCGAGATTAATAAAATTATATAAAGACCTTCTTTTCATATTGCGGATGTTATGATTATAAATGTGTGCGTTCATTGTTTACTTGTGTTTTTATTATACCTCAATAAGTTTTACACAATCATGAAATCATTCATGGTCCGGTTGTAATATATTTTTTGGAATTTACTCTGTTACGCCTTAATATGGTTGAGCCATTTACTGACAAAGAAATCATCATTTCACTTGCAACGATACTGATATACGTTTCGCTTTCATAAACTTGGTTACCGGTTGGCAACCAAGTTTTTAGTTCCTTAAAATATCCTTGATCCGATTGACATATACTTAAGTTCACCTAGGTCTCGGTTAACCTCTGCCTTATTCACCCTCGCCGCAAATTTAGTTCGTCAATCTTCTTTGGTCCATCCTCTTTTCATGTCCGAACCATCTGAGCATCCCTTTCGACACTTTACATCTTGGTCCGTACATCTTCTACCACACTATAACGTTCCCTTATCACGCTGTTCCTCTTTAGGTCCATCAACATCAATTTATGAGTGATATTCTACCTCATTCTAAAATATTTACCAGCTAGCTACTTGATATAGTTTGGTAGATATTTCAAAAGTAATACTTAGTACATACCTTTTTTATGAATTTAAATATTTTATATTATAATTTTATTTTTACTGTACATATACTTAATATTTTTACATAACATCTATAATTAAGTTAATAAAGTAATCACAAATACTTCAACACGAATCTTCAAAAAATATAGATAAGATTAATGGATGACCCGGTTTTTTTTATTTTTAAAGTCATGAGTTCTAACTTTAACTCTTTTTTACCACATATTTTAAAAATAATCTGCAACATGTAATGTAGAGATAGATCTATTGGTACAGAATTCATCTTCATCTTTGCGTTAGTCCCGATCGCATCCGAGGTTCCCCTCGGAGTTCGAGGATTTCCGGCTTTAACTTCTCCACTCCGTACGGAACGGGCGATCTATTGTTAGATATCGTAATAATTTAGCTACTAACCACACTGTGTTCAAGGTCCAACGGGTTCGATTCCTGTTCAAGATTGACTTTTCTCTTTCTTACATAACGTCACACCACTAAACATTGTTAGTCATAAAACCACATTGACACATACGTGTGTAAAAGACCTCAGAAACACAGTCTCACATACTCGTGAGTGCATAACGATAATTCCTTCACACATAGCCTCACACATACATTCTCATATACCTACACGCTCTAATTAAAAGTCCACAATCACTTTCGTGCATAAGATTGATAACAATATTTAGTTTATAATTGTTTGCTTCCTCTGCTTAACTAGTGATCTCGGTCTTGGCCTCAACTAGAAGTCCGAATTAAGCAGATTATACTTGATATGAATTTTTATTCATATCAAGAAGATGTAATTAAATTTGCTTTCGTTACAGAACTTAGTTTTTAGTCATTCTGTATTACACATAAAGTTATACCGCTAGTCTAAATGTGACCCCTCGAATGTGCAAACTGACAAACAGTTATTTCGGGCTTGCACCGACTAAAACCGCACGCCGTCTCGGGTCTTCAGACGCCGAGGTGTAAGGTTACCCATAGAGCATATCCCTCGCACCTCGACTGACCTTGGGCCATCTCACCACTAACAGCATCGCCCCAGGCCTGCGCTCAAGGAGGACGGAGGTCGCTTAACGACCTCCGGCGCCTGAGTCGCCTGCGACGCGCGGCGAGCAGTTTGCGGGCTCGGTGGGCCGGGAGACTTCTAAATCTCTCCTGGGCGCGCTCCGCGCCATTGCCGCAATCATGCTGCCGAGCGAGAGGACTCCCACCCCGATGGCTGCCACGAGGTCACGCCTCGGCGCCTCCCTCGCCGGGCAGTCCGCCAGAGTGTGCAGCCCCGCTGGCCGGCGGGGGGGTATCCGAAGGGATTTCCGCACGATAAAAAAAAAAAAAGGTACTTATTATATTCGGATACCCCCCCGCGTGCCAGCGGGGGCGGTTATGTCGGGCTTGAACCGACTAAAACCGCACGCCGTCCCGGGTCGCCGACAGACGCCGGGGTGTAAGGTTGCCCATAGAGCATATCCCTCGCACCCCGACTGACCCTGGGCCATCTCCGGTTTCGAGATGGCCCCATCGGGTTTGGGTTTGGGTCTTGCCCCGGTTTGGGGGAGGGGCGCTAGTCGCCCCACCGTCCCGGCCTGCTTCTGCTGGGGTGACAGGTGGCCTCACCCGCCACCCCCAGGCCTGCGCTCATGGAGGACGGAGGTCGTTAAGCGACCTCCGGCGCCTGAGTCGCCTGCGACGCGCGGCGAGCAAGTTGCGGGCTCGGCGGACCGGGAGAGTTCTAAGTCTCTCCCGGGCGCGCTCCGCCACCTCCTTCGCGAGCATTACATGCTCGCAGAAGGAGGCGGCTGTGGCCCACGCGCTCGCGGTCCGCACCATTGCCGCAATCATGCTGCCGAGCGAGAGGACTCCCACCCCGATGGCTGCCACAAGGTCACGCCTCGGCGCCTCCCACGCCGGGCAGTCCGCCAGCGTGTGCAGCCCTGAGTCCTCGCTCGCGTCGCAGTGATGACACTCAGGCGTTCCTTCCGTGTCGCCTCTCCAGCCAATCCTCCATGATGGGCCTTACCGTCGCTATTGCGGCGTGCCCTGCGCTTGGTCGCCCAAGTCGTTCCTTCCACTCCACCACGATGGCCTGGCGGAGCTGGGACTGCACGGCCTCGATTTCTCGAGGCTCGGGGTTCCATCCCTGCTCCCGCGCCACTGGTACAGTTGCGAAAGGGCTCTCGCTTCCAGGTCCCATGGCGGAGTTCCGGCAAGGAGACTCGCCGCCTCGAAGGAGATCGTGCGGTACCCTCGGATGACCCTGATGGCCAGAACTCGCTGCGGAGCGCGCAGCATCTGCACAGTTCTGGTCCTCAGGGCCTCCGCCCATATTGGGCACCCATACAGGGCCATGGACCGCACGATCCCCGCGTAGAGTCTCCTGCAGGAGTCATCGGGCCCCCTCATGTGACCTCATGTGACCCGAGACGGCGTGCGGTTTTAGTCGGTTCAAGCCCGACATAACCGCCCCCGCTGGCACGCGGGGGGGTATCCGAAGGGATTTCCACACGATAAAAAAAAAAAATTAAGACATCTATGGCAAGGGTTATCTTAAAGTCAATAAATATCGCGATCTAATATCTTGCTATCAGTGTCAACATGGGTACGAATTGCGTTTGCATTTCAATTATATCAATATATATATTGCCAGGATCGCAAATATCACGATACTTATTGACTATCTGTTCTCGGCCTTTAACCTGTGATAGGCAGGCCAGTGATAGAAATCTTCCTCTCTAAATTAATTTTTATAAACGTCGACCCAAAAAACCCGCGACTTCGTCTGCGTTGATGATTGTTATCATGGAATATTTGAAGTTATTTTAATCTAAAGTTGCTTATTAAAAGCAGGTTGTTTTCTAGGACCCAAGTTATATTACTGTCAATTATCAATGCGGTGGGTTTAAAAGTTTAGCCGGGTAAAGGTTATAATAGGCAGACAGACAATTACTATCGCGTTTGTAATACTAGCGTGGAATTAGTTTATACCTCATATAGTCGGTCATATCGTTGTGCTCTCATTGTGTTTATGTCGTCTGTAGAAAGGTTAATGAGCCTATTGAATTATAAAATTGCATAATCGCTATCTTAATTACATTGATGTTTTAACATTGTTACAATTCAGTCTTCCTGCGCATACGTACCCAATTAATACAATTAAGTAATTACCTGTAACAAATAAGTATAACAATTAGTTAAATATGAACACACTGAATATTGCTGTGAACAAAAAATAATAAATACTAATTGTATGTAACAAAATGACCTTACTATGAAATGTAAAGGTCAAATAAGTGAGTTAACCTTAGAAAATTCCAAATTCATCTATTCAATAATACGATTAATTTCATTTTGAAAAGTATTCTAAACTAACGAAAAAGATTTTTTATGAATATTTATTTTCATAGGTATCTTCACCTATTATGTAATTTGAAGTTAAAATCATTAATTCAAATTCATTCATTTAGTAAAACAAATAATTTTATTTTGAAAACTTTTCTAGAACCATCTAAAAATAATTGAATAGGTCACTCTTTTTTATAAGTCTCATTTACATAATATATTAAAATTTAAATTTTAAATCTTATTAGTATTCATTTTATAGTAATTATGACGTTTACTATCATGTAACATTTGAACTAAGTGACGGATTTAATAATAAAAAATCATTTTATTTCAGGTCATTTAGACCTATCGATCACATTTACAATTTTTACATATGATTGAATTAGTAAATTATATTGCGAGGATACCATTGCGAGGGTTAATCTAGAACAGATACTTTGAAATACCTCGGTGTGATTATTGATAAAAATCTTAACTTTAATTCACACATAAGATGTCTATCTAATAAAATTAGAAAAGCGGCAAATATTTTAAAGTTACTGAGTTCATCGGCTCCAGCAGACATTATAAAGTGTATGTATTTTGCCCATGCAGTTTCAGTCACTGATAACTTACTGCATCACCTGTTGGGGAAGTGCTCTTAGGTCAATGATGATACAAATAGAAAGAGCTCAGAGTGCAGTATTAAAGACTATGCTAAAAAACCCTTTCGGTATCCTACTAGAACCTTGTACAGAATGTATATTATTAAATGTCCGTCAGTCATAAATACTGAAAACAGTTGTTGGCGTTCATAAAAAAATATAAATTCTGAAGACTACACAAATTTAACTGAACGACATGTGTACAGATTACTGTAGCCGACGCTTTAGTCCATTTAAAGACATCCAAATATATAATCAGACGAATAATGTTTTCAACATAAAACTGTGTTCCGTGAAAGAAACAAAAGTAAAAGTCACAACATAGGCTGCTTTCATTGTCCTACGAGTTAACCGAAAGTCTCTTTGTTTATTTATCATAGATGTTGTAGTCTTTGGTGATTGTCCAGTGCATTGGTTATTAAGTGTATATTTATGTTTGCCTATATGTATGCTGCTTATATAGTTCAAAAATGGCATTGAACGTTACTTGTCAAAATGTTTGAAGTATGCCAGAAAAGTTTGATGTCAAGTCAAAGTCAAAGTCAAAGTCAAAAATCATTTATTCTGTATAGACCATTAATACGGAACTTACAAAACGTCAAAAAAATAATTAAACGAATGTTTGACAAATGGACCACCGGTTCGAAACGCGGCCCTGTCCTGAGAAGACTCCGGCAAGAAACTCAGCGGGCTGTTTTTTTAGGTCTATTTACAAACATGTTTACTTAACCTAATTACAATATTTCATTTGAGTAGCATAGAGAGAGAGCAAACAGTTCATATCCAAGCTTGTTTGTCATCTAAATAGTCTTGAATTTTATAATAGCCTTTTTGGCAGAGTTTACTTTTAATTTGACTTTTAAATTTATGAAGAGGTAGATTCTTCATTTCACTAGGAAGCTTGTTGTAGAAGCGTATACAGTTACCCTGAAAGGAATTACTAATCTTGTGGAGTCGACTATTACAAACCACAAGATTGTTTTTATGTCTATATAGTATTTACGTTATGTATATCACAAAGCCTTAAAAAATTGGAAATGTTTCTTCTAACATACAAAAGATTTTCAAAAATATATTGAGACAGAATGTTTATTTCTTTGAACTTTTCTCGGAGGGAGACTCTTGGGCCCAACTTATAAATTGCATGTCACCCGAGCAGACAGCCTATAGTATGTGAATCGTATCTGGCGCCCACGGGACAGGCTTGCCTATTCCACAGCGGGGCAACAGTATAACTCACAATATTGTATTTTCTATTTGGCGATAAACTCATTTTTTTTTCTTATTTATTAATTACATTCTCACATATATTATAATCATAATATTAGCTGAACTATTGAAGGCTATATACGAAGAACAGGTTCGCCTAATTTATAGCCCTCAATATTACATTGCCAGATTCATGCGCCCGTTCCATGAAAGAGACGCTTGTTCTTCTGATCACTGCATAAAAATCATCTACCGTGTTTTCCGCGAACAAACCGGACGCCCCAGCATGTACGGAAAAGTGTTGTTATACTGAACTCGTATTGAGTTATACCTGTGGTTATACACATGTTGCGTATAGTTGCGCTAGAGCTGATATATGTACGAGTACATGCTCGGCTCACTTATGCACCAGTTATAACTATTATTTTGTAAAGACAAATGACGAAAACATCAATCCGTATGGAGCGAAAGCAACAGAATGATGTGCCTATTCCATCGCACCACAACGCAATTACAGTACCCCGGTAGCTTAGTGGTTAAGGAGTCGGCTTTACGATCAGAAGGTCCCGGGTTCGAATCCTGGCCATTACGGTACATTACATTACAACCCACTCCTAACACAAGCAATTTAGCTTAGCTGGAGGGGGTACGGGGAATACTGGTAATTTCGGTAACTTTTTTTTTAAAGTACCTTTATTTTGCTGATTTTGGAAAACTATTCTTTAATGTTCAGATGAGTCTACTATTTCTAAAATGGATCGTAGTTCTGTAGAAAATAAAGATATAAAGAGCTCTCTTATTTCATTTTCTGCGTCGTAAAATTTTATGCCAATTTGTAGAATATACTGCTTCCGAGCTGTTTGGCCGTGGTCCATAGGAAACTTGTGTCTCAAATGTTCCGTCGATTACTGCGGTCGAGCACTGAGAGCCGCTCGTCATCATGGTTCAAACATGACGAAGCCAACACCATCCCCGGTATCGGGAGGCTACGCGCCCTTGCTTAGCCTCGATCAATCTGGATCGATCACGTCGTTTCCCCCTCCAACTGCACCTATAAATATGCCAGTGACTCCGGCCTCTACATTTTTTTTGGCTGAGAGCCCTATGCGCTCGCCAAACTGTTCGCGTAAGGTTGTAGAGACCTGTCGGCTAACAACCCACACCCCACACAAAAAAAAGGCCTCTACATCAGTCGCAGTGATGTCACCGCCGAGGATAGTTCTCCGCACTCGTTGGCGCCCGGACGGTACAGGTCTGAAGATGTCGACCGCAGTGATCGACGAAACGTTTGGGACACAAGTTTCCTATGAACCACGGCCAAACAGCCCGGAACAGGCCTCCGTCACTCGCTCAAGGCCGCGCGCTATATACCTAGCGCTCGCGTATCGTCGACGATACAAACAGGCAGAGGGCTGCCGAACGCCCGCCTGAGCGCTCGCATCGGACCGCACTGTACGTTTCCCGCGCTTACGCTTCGAAATGCAGAAACCACGTAATTATTATGCAGTGGATGGGTGTAAAAGTCAAAAAACAAAGGCAAATTTGTCGTTTTTTTCATTGCCGAAAGACGAAGAACACCTATTTTAAATCTTATCTATATGAATTTTGTCACCGTTTATTTCTTTAAACATAAGTAGGTAATAAGCAGGTATCTAAATCGTAAATTAAAGGAGTTTTTTGAGTAATAGGTAATGTCCGTTAGTTTTAGATTTCTTTGATATTTTAGCTATGGGTAGGAATAAGCGTCTATATATAGGTATTTAAACTATCATGGTCATTCACATTCGTATTAAAGTTATCGGGATATTTACCATGTTGTATATTAGGCATTGCGACAGCTTCAAAACAATACAACATGGTAAATATCCCGATAATTTTAATACGAAAGTCTATATATAGGTATATCTACTGTAAATTATTTCGTATTTTATACCAATGGTTGAACAAACTGACAAAATAATTATTATTTTTCTAAAGATTTAGATCGGAAAAAGAGAACATCTAGGACGGGACTTGAACCCGCGACCAGTCCCTTACAGGGGGAATGCTCTGACCAACTGAGCCACCTAGACACGTGTGTGAAAAAAGTAAGCATACAAAATGCTTAAAAATTTAATTGAATTAGGAACCTCAATATCATTTTTGATGACCTATCCATAGGTATAATTTTTTTTTAGGGCTCCGTACCCAAAGGGGAAATACAGAACCCTATTACTAAGACTTCACTGTCCATCTGTCTGTCTGTCTGTCTGTCCGTCCGTCTGTCACCAGGCTGTTTTTCATGAACCGTGATAATTAGTATACCTTGAACCGTGACATAGTAAATAATGTATTTATGTTGCCGCTATAATGTCATAATGAATCGGCCTGGTAGCACCGTATTACAAATGTTAAAAACCGTTGATTTTCCGTCGCTTTGCTCCTGTTTTCCTTGTGATTATTTGTTAAAATTATTTACGCGATTTGGGATATTTTCGACTATTTAATAACAGAGAATTCCGAGAAGGAAAAAAATATATAAATCATTATATAAAACTAAAACATTATTTGATTGACAAATAAAAAACATGGTTGATTCGTAACATTCGTTTTATTACAATAATCACCATAGGTACAACCCTAGTACATTCTTACGATGGCGTCACTCGCACGGCGGGCAACACAGTCTCGACTCTATGACCGCGTTTTTAAGGTACAATTCTTCTCGTTCTGTTTAGCAGGTATTATTATTAAAATTTTGTAGGTGAATATACACTAGGTATTTTCGCTTTTTTATGGGAGTGATGTATCTGTTACGTTAGTAACTATTTATTAATCTGTGCCCGGAAGCAGTATATTCTACATGCAACATCGGCCGTGAAAGCCTTTATATTATGCCAATTTATTTTTTATCTCATAATACATAAATATGAATTTGAAAGTGAATTTAAGCGGTATGACATTCGTAAAAAGAAAGAAACCATGAAAAAATTATTTGTTACCTTTTTAGTTAACTCATTCACGAGTTTTTTTTACCTCCATACGTGAAGAGTTAATAGACTATATAAGAGTGAAATAGATGACATAATCTACAGGTTAATTCTCCAATGTTTTTTTGTACCTACTATCATTCTAAAGCATGATTTTTATTTCGTACTTTTGGTATTTGTATTCGCTTATTGGTGTTGTTCGTAGTAATATTAGTGAAGTAAATTAAACTTTTATGAGGTCTAACTTATGTTCACCACTAATTCATTTCCGCACTTAATTACGAAATGATATGGAAGGTTATAACATATGTAGTAGGGATGATGTGGAGGGATCAAGTATCACATATCAAATAATTGAAATGATTATATCACTGTTATATTTCACAGTGATTGAGAATAAAAACATATTTATCTGTCTGTGAGAGTTTTTTTTTAAATGCCTGATAAAAAAACACTTCTCCATATTCCCATACGAAAGATTCACGTAATTTTATCACAGGAATAGGTTCCCATGGGTTACGGGAACGGGATCAGAATTGCACGTGGGCGAAGCCGCGGACAACAGCTAGTAGTAATATGAAAATGAATACATATTTCATAAATCAATTGTTAATCTCATCATACCTATCAAAACCAATTTAATAAAAATTATAGATACATAATGAGAGAAGCCTCCTTTCCATTAGGATTTTTCCACTTGCTACGATCCTAATCTTGGCATATACCAATCGCTTCTTTTAAAAAGAAGATTATACTCAAAAACATAATGCTAATGCACATACCTTTTTTTTTTTTTTTTTCGTGCGGAAATCCCCTCGGATACCCCCCGCCGGCCAGCGGGGGTGGTTATGTCGGGCTTGAATCGACTAAAACCGCACGCCGTCTCGGGTCTGCAGACGCCGGGGTGTAAGGTTGCCCATAGAGCATATCCCTCGCACCCCGACTGACTAATGCACATACCTTTTTTTTTTTTTTTTATCGTGCGGAAATCCCTTCGGATACCCCCCCGCGTGCCAGCGGGGGCGGTTGGGTCGGGCTTGAACCGACTAAAACCGCACGCCGTCTCGGGTCTACAGACATACCTACTATCTAAATTAGCATGTAGAAACAGTTCAATTCCAAGTATTTCACAATTAATATGACTCGTTATTCCATGCTTTTGAAACATAATTTATATTATATTGTAAACTTTCTTGATGCGACCAAGATTTTAAATATCAGTTTGAATTTCATTTTGAAACTTAGAAATTATGAAACTTATTTACCATGAATTCGGTAACGTTTACAGCTTTCGTCAGTAGTAATATTATTGACTATTTTTCTTTTGACTTTATATTTGAAAGGTTCTTAGGATGTTTTTTTTTGTAATATATATGAGTAGCGGGGAATAAATTTACATTTCTCCTATAAGGTCGTTGAATAAACGGCAGTAATTTATTGGCCAGCGTATTGGACTTGCATAAAAAAAAAAAGTTTATATCTCTGATTCCCGTAAACTGCCGAAGACGTGAGTAAAATTGTAACGCAATAGTAGATTGAATGACAAGGGAGCAAAAGAGTGTTTTTACGGCGAGAGCGCTACTTTGAACCACGAACGAAGCGAAGGATTCTAAGGATTCAAAGTACATCACCCGAGGGTGAAATAATTTGCTCTCAAGTCAATACCTACTTTTCATCCCCTTTCTATGAGAAAATATGTAGTGATTACAAGAACAGAGACGTAATTCGCGCCATCCCTCCTTCATTTGCGCGCGGTTCACGCTCGAGTGTCTGTGCGGTTTGTGCCTGTATCATTAACGATCAATTATTAGGGCCCGTCTGTTGGGGTGTGTGTTGGGTAACCTCCTCGAGTGTCGCTCCGATTCCGATCCCGCTGCAGTCCGGGGGGAACGGAATCGGAGCGGCTGGTACACCCTGGGCGGCGGTCAATGGCTTCCCCTTCACCCCTTCATAGGGTTGGCATTGATCGTCGGCCAATACCCAAACGTGGCGGGAACACATCGCTCTCCGTACTCCTCTGCTTTCAGAGGAGACAGGATGAGCGATGCTGTTAGTGGTGAGATGGCCCAGGGTCAGCCGGGGTGCGAGGGATATGCTCTATGGGTAACCTTACACCCCGGCGTCTGAAGACCCGAGACGGCGTGCGGTTTTAGTCGGTGCAAGCCCGACATAACCGCCCCCGCTGACCGGCGGGGGGGTATCCGAAGGGATTTCCGCACGATAAAAAAAAAAAAAAAAAAAAAGGGCCCGTCTGTTGAGGTCATCTCGCTGGTAGTCCGTATCTAATAATGCTATGTAGGTACAGTAATATCAGAATTATTAAAGGATATGCCTCTATTAGTAGGTACCTACGACGTCGTCCATCCGGCTTATTAGGCATACGCAGTGCGTGAATATGTAAATAATGAATTTGGTGCACCCTAGACTTTTATTTGTGATAAAACGACTTGTTTATACTCGTGAATATGAAACTCCTGATGAGTTATGCAGTGGTGGTCGCACGTCTTCGAATTCGTGAAAGTGATAGAGACAGACACACATTACATACGTTAAAAGACAATAGCATAAAATCATAAAAAGTGCCCGTTGTGAAACGAACGTGGAGGACCCGCTCGATTTCGAGCAGTTACTTTGTTCAGAGAAGTGTAAACTAAGAAGGTACCTATGTAAGTTGATTATTTTGTAAACAGCTATAATTATTTTTGTTATTGTGTTTTTTTTTATTATCACTACATAGACCATAAAGTCATTTATCGTTAAATCATATCCTAATAAAGAATTTCTGACGGTCCTATGTCCTTTGTCATAAAGTATGAACGAATAGTGTAGTGGGTACCTAAAGTAGTCAATGTGTCGGGGCCTGTTTCGCCGCGCCAGGCGGCGCGTCTATATAATGGCGTTTTAAGACCCGAGACGGCGTGCGGTTTTAGCGGGGTCGGTTATGTCGGGCTTGAACCTACAAGCCCGACATAACCGCCCCCGATGGGCGGCGGGGGGGTATCCGAAGGAGATTTCCGCACGACAAAATAATAAGAAAAGGTACCTACGCAGTTATGAAATCATTAAAAACTGTCAATGAATTACCGAAGCGCTAATAATGTTTCTACATCTAAAAAGATTACAGAAAAGTCAACCTTTTTATTATAACCGGTATAGCAATTTGGACATCTCAAAATGCTATCATAGATTATTCCGAGTGACCCCCTTTTGGGCCCAAAACGACTATAAAGTCAGCGTGTATAGCCGCAATTTATGACCATGCCCTAGAAGAATGTTCATGCATAATTTTAGGCAAATCTGTTCAGTGGTTTTCAAGTGATGCTCGGACATCAATAACTAAAAGCAGACAAACAGACAAATTGACTAATAGACAAAAATTCTAAAAATCACATTAACGGCATCGGTATCTCTCCTAGGACACACATCAATTATTCTTTTAGAAAAATATTCAATGTTCAGTTTTCACCTCGTTACATTTTTTATATATGTTCCAAAGTCAAATCTCATTTCCTCCCGCTAAAAAGTTCTTATCGGAAAAGAGCTATTTTGCTGCCACTTATAGAGGAACAAAACGACACTTCGATAGAAGGAATGAAAATAATATAACTTAGGCTGGATTTCTGCTCCATCTTACTTGATGAATTTCATACTCAGTTTAGTTTAACAGATTTTCACTGGTGAAATCGAGTTCTGAAGGGGTTCATAAATAACCTAATATAATGTATAATTGAAGCACATATTATTTACATTGGTTTTGTTATATGGCCATTGATAGTAGTTTAAACTATAAGGTTATTCTCAAAGCACGAGTAAAATCAATAATATCAACTAGACATATTATCTAGAAGCCTCTATATTAATTGGAAGTTTTCATAAATAAGTAAGCGAAGGACATATCTACTCCTACACTTCAAGTAAATGTCGTTCCACTTTCCGTCTGCGGTTTGCACATAAAAGGCACAGGATATTTTGCATTCAGGTGACCAATATGAAAGGAGGCTTGTAGGTGTTAAACAAACTGTAGTTAGCGAGTGAATTTTAAGTGAGGACGTTAATCTCAAGCGCCGTTTCTTAAAGTAAGTCAGATTTTTATCGAGTTGTCACATTGTTTGAACTTCAAATACAGTTAGGTTGAGGTATACTAAAAATGGATGATCTAGCTATTTACAATTCTAAGCGTATTTCTAATAGGGAGCGGCCTGTACACACACCGGTTAACTGATTAACATAGTACCCGAAATAGGAGGAACCCAAAAAATTACACAAGTAGCGACCAATATATATTGCAAAACTGTTATAGCTTTATATTTAGGTATTTACTTACTAGGGGTGTGTGTTGGGTAACCTCCTCGAGTGTCGCTCCGATTCCGATCCCGCTGCGGTCCGGGGGGAACGGAATCGGAGCGGCCGGTACACCCTGGGCGGCGGTCAATGGCTTCCCCTTCATAGGGTTGGCATTGATCGTCGGCCAATACCCAACGTGGCGGGAACACATCGCTCTCCGTACTCCTCTGCTTTCAGAGGAGACAGGATGAGCGATGCTGTTAGTGGTGAGATGGCCCAGGGTCAGTCGGGGTGCGAGGGATATGCTCTATGGGTAACCTTACACCCCGGTGTCTGAAGACCCGAGACGGCGTGCGGTTTTAGTCGGTGCAAGCCCGACATAACCGCCCCCGCTGGCCGGCGGGGGGGGGGGTATCCGAAAGGATTTCCGCACGAAAAAAAAAAAAAAAAAGGTATTTACTTACTAGAGAATAACTTCTACAACTTAACTTTTCTTTATAGCATTTATATTTATGGGATGTTCATAAATTTATTGAATTTAGCATCAATTCATTTTGACCATCAGAATATTCTAATATTAAGTCCGTATGGAATCACTGAGGCCGTGGGATTTCAGGCGAAAAGTTTAGCTTTATTGGTAATTTTAACTTGTTTTAACTATTCACCTATATGTATTGTGTCCTGTCAGTCAGAGCCATAGATAAGAGTAGGATGTGCTAAAGTAGTCAGAGCCCAGAAACAGCACAGCGCTCGATATGTTTTTTTTTTTTTTTAACGTGCGGAAATCCCTTCGGATACCCCCCCGCCGGCCAGCGGGGGTGGTTATGTCGTGTCTCGACTAAAACCGCACGGTGTCCTCCCCAAGTGTCCGTTGCCGGGCACCCCGGGAAAGCCCTCGTAAGGATAACCCCAGGGTTGCCGGCGGACTTTGGCCGCCACCGCGGCCTCGCCTGGTGGGGTCGGGTTTTATCCCGCTTCGGTGAGTTGGCAGGCGTGTGTAGGGCACACACGACACGCCTCCGCCACGGCCTGCTTCTGTAAGGACGGCGAGTCGGCCAACTGCCGTCCTCAGGCCCCGATCATGGAGGTCGGTAGTCCCGGGCGTAGATGAGTCTGCGGCGTCCTCGCCGCAGACTGCGAAACTCGGGGGGCAGGGTTCTCTCCCGCTCCCTCTCCGCCGTCTCTTTCGCGCGCATTACCTGCTCGCAGAAAGAGGCGGCGGCGTGCCACTTGCTCCCGTCGGAGACCACGGCCCTCACCATGGTCTCCAACGAGAGAACGTCCACGCCCAGGACCGCAACGAGATCCCGGCGCGATACGATATGTGCTATAAACATGACATTTAAGTTTTTTTTAGATAGATAGATAGAATACTCTTTATTGTACACCACAACTTTATATATATATATATATTGTTGTGTGCCACTTGTATGTCACTGAACTCCTAGACGGCTTGACCGATTTTGATGAAATTTTTTGTGTGAGTTCAAGGGGATTCGAGGATGGTTTAGATTCACAATTTGGTCCACAAAAAATTAGGTTTCCGCGCAAAAGAACTAAAATCATAAAAATCGAAATCCACGCGGACGAAGTCGCGGGCACAGCTAGTATTATTATATAAAATAACTTAAGTCTAAATATATTGTAGGTACAATGGGCGGTCTTATCGCTAAGAGCGATCTCTATCTACCAGACAACCTTTCATTAATTACTAAGTGTTTTTAATGTTTATGAAGTTAAGGCAACTTTAAAAAGGTGCTGCATAAATTATGCTTCAGGTTAATACATAACATAAAAACATCATCATCGAAGCGTCAATCCCGATAGTATCCAAACCAATGAGCTCTCGGGGATCAACTCTGCTACTCTATACTTTCTTTACTTTTACATTATTCGTATCATAATACCTCGGAATCAGAAGTCCACACACAACACCACAATGTCGAAAAATTAAAATACATATTAATTTTTAATAAGAAAATAAGAATTTATATGAAATATATTTTATCAGTTAATAGTTTTCATAAGTTTACTTCCAGTAAAAGCATTGGGTGAATGGGAAAACTAAAATTCCTGTAGCGACCTTAACGATACGGCACTTTCAAAAGATGCAAAGTTGAGCAGTCTATATGTACATCTAAAATAAGATGATTACCGAAAGGCTGATCAACGTCAAACTCACCTAAAATGTCTATCGCTTCTTCTTAAACGGAAAAGAATGACACTATTTAACGTTTTGTTAATGTTAACAGAAACATTTTAGAGTACTTACAAAAGGTGAAATGTGAAAACGGGTGTCCAAAGTATCTATTTATGAATTGCACTAAAAGAAATAGTATATATCACAATGATACCGGCGAAGTAGAATGCAGGGATCACTCCATCTCTTCCCGTGATTATTGTATTATGGTGACTAAGTGATAGGCTATAAAAAATGGTTGATTACATGTACCTTGTTAAATAATCCTTCGGGGATGTACAGGCGTGTGTATCTGGTCTAGTATGTATGAAATTAAAAATGATTGCCATAATTATACACAATTTTTGTATAAAACTTCACTTCGCGCCTTATCTTTTTAGCTGGCCACTTATTTTGAATGGTGAGTCACATATTATTTGCATTATTGATAATCTCGCACACTAAGCGAACTCGCTAGCTAATTTAATTCAAAAACTATATATAAATCATTTTCACTTCAAGTAAACACGACAGTAAAGGTATCCACATTAAAGTCGCTAATGGCAAAAGAAAGCGACGATTACGTTGCCAAGCCTAAGTAAAGTAGCAATATATCCATATTTAGGTAGCCCATAGATATATATCTAAGTAATTATAGCAATCTAGGAGATACAGTTAAACGTACATAAACAGTTACATACGTAGGTAGTTTCATCCTCGATTCAACATAATCGACACAACCAAAACTGGTATTGGCCTCATTTGTGAAATTTAGAGCATGACGAGAATACGCATAACTGATCACTTCAATACCTTATGTTGTCAAATGTATAAACTTGCACATTTTTAAAGCATTTTACAAAAAAAAACATATTTTGGTTGCAGAACTCATCTGTCGTATTAAACCTTTCGGAATCGCAATCATTCCAAATATTTCAATTTATGTGTCACCGAATAAAAATTATTCGATGAAAGTGTTACGGCGGTGATGTAATTGTCGTGTAAATATAAACATGTTGAAACAGGTAAATTAACACTTGGAGGTCATATCAATTTAAGACATTTTGTGAATGGTAGAACGAGAATCATGTGTGTTTTCAGTCCCACGTCAATAGATATTGCGCCTATTACACGTAGTAACTATTTAGTAATCTGTGCTATTACAGTCAACCGATTAACCAGTCTTAACAAAAAAACCGGCTTGACCCCGGAACCTCATGCACAGTGGACGAACTCGCTCTCTCTACGCATCTCTGATAGGTAGGTGGAGGTCTTTTAACAACCACATGTCACCAACCATGTTCCACGTAATAAGGAGTGAGCATTCACTATATGTTACTTTTTACTCTTTTCCTTTCACTTTTTTACTGAATACGAATAACCATATCCCTTAGTCACCTTGTACGACACCCAACAATGTTAAGAGCTGTGTACAGCCTGTGAATGGTATCAAGAATAGTGGAACCAGTCAATACAATACATGCAAAAAATGTCGGAAGCGGCAAAGATAAATAAAATTACTTAATCATCACGTGACATAGTAAGGAAATATGTTCATTAGACAGATATAATTTTGCCTTTACGTGAAAACTACTTGAGCTTGAATTACATCCAAATTGAAATAATTGCATTTTGTAAATAATTGTCCATTAAAATTTAAGAATTTATATTACCTATTAAATAAATATTCTTCTACTAAATTAATTAAATATTCTGGTAAATTTATTTAACAATTTCTTGTTTCTTGGTAATCTTGGATATCCCCTCGGATACCCCGCCGGCCAGCGAGGGTGCCTTGAACCGACTAAAACCGCACGCCGTCTCGGGTCTTCAGACGCCGGGGTGTAAGGTTGCCCATAAAGCATTTCCCTCGCACCCCAACTGACCCTCAGTTTACATTTATGTTTTTATGGGATTTATAATTACCGTTTTTTTAATTATTCTACTAATATTATAAATGTGAAAGTTTATGGAGACGTTTGGATGTTGTTAGTAAATCACGGCTGGACGGATTTGACAAAAATTTGGTATTATATATATAGTCTAGAGAATAACACAGGCAATTTTATTCTCGGAATAGGTCCCCATGGGCTACGGGACCTGAATCAGATTATGCCACGGGCATCAGTTAGTATTCCATAATTCTATGATACTTGGTATGTGATAATTATTTTATATTTATTTAAGTTACTTCATGCTGGTAAATAAACATATTATTATATGTGCCTTTGAGGGGTCACCGACACACTACGAAACAGACGCAGTCTTGCATGAGTAATATTTGATAAAGGAATTCGCAAATGTCTGTTTTAAGTAGGTCGACTCACACAATGGCACTTAAGTAATATTATTAAGTCTTAAACGTGAGGTGGATATATAGTGCTAAAGTAGCTTTTTTTTCGTGCGGAAATCCCTTCGGATACCCCCCCCCCCGCCGACCAGCGGGGGCGGTTACGTCGGGCTTGAACCGACTAAAACCGCACGCCGTCTCGGGTCTTCAGACGCCGGGGTGTAAGGTTGCCCATAGAGCATATCCCTCGCACCCCGACTGACCCTGGGCCATCTCCGGTTTCGAGATGGCCCCCTCCGGAAGTGTTACAGTACCTTTTTTTTTATCGTGCTGAAATCCCCTCGGATAAGGGTGGTTATGTCGGGCTTGAAACGAGTACCTATATATTGTATTATCTAGATCATTTTCCTAAAATGTGTAAATGGGAACTTTATTAACAAGCCCGAAAACATCCTATAGGTATCGACCAAAATCCTAAAAATGAACCATAGCACATTGTTCCATTAAAAAAGCATTGTTCCTCTCTTGTATTTTCTTAACACTACTTTTAACTGAACACAGCGAAATTAATACTTTGAATTTTTTTTCCGATAATGAACCTTTAACGAAATAAGAATAATCCTATGTCCTTGCTCAGGTCCTGGTTTATGTGCGCAATGTTTCAGCCAAATCGGTCCAGTGGTTTAAGCGTAATTATGTAACTAACAAGGTCATGTTACACAGTTTCCTATTATTTAGTAACATTAGTAGGAAGTAACGGAACCAAGTGTGTTATCTCTATTACATTATAAATTAGATCACCTCATCTTTAAATTCCGCGTTGATACATGTCTGTTGGTTTCTTTGAGCATAACACAAAAACTAGAACACTGATTTTAATAAATATAATTTTATTCAAGAGCTTGTGATTACAGATTAGACTTAAAAATTAGTTTACTATTTTTATCTCACTGTGATGCAGAATGCCGGAAATAATATAACAATCGTACGTGAGTGAACCCAAAACACTATTTTATCAGTGCTCTGTGCTTAAACTAAAAAAACTAGTTACATATATATTACGTATAATTGTTGGCATGTTATTAATCATGTAACATCTTTACATTTTCTAAGGTAACAACAAGTATACGGCCAACGGGAAAGCGTTACTGTGGCTTTGTTAATAACTAGAGGTGTAACTCGCGCATTCCTAGTGTTGCTATCTTGAAAATCTAGGATTAATGAGAGGTAGGAAAGAAATAAAGACATAACATGGATACTCAGTTAGATAATTCGCAGTCTATCCGGTATGTTCATGCTGGGAAAATTTTGAATATGTCTAAACGTACACGTACACCACTTCACTTAGGCTAGCGATGAATTAAACTGAGCTTAAACCACACGGTATTTCTTGACGGGAGTCAATTACCAAGAACCCCGGGTGAACTCTTGAAAGAAAGTTTCAATGCTATTCAGAGATGGAAATGATCTAGTTATCGTTGACGCAGGATATCAAAGTTATATCTTTTAATATAAGTACCTAATTATTACACCATACGTCCGGTATGACATCAATATGATACATAATATTAAGTGATAAAAAGTTATATAACAGTGGAAATAACCTTGTTGGTTTGCTGATCATCACGCAAGTTACGTAAGAACACTAACAACGCACAGTAATACTATATTTTAAATAGCACGCAGATATTTTCTAGTTTTCATAGAGTTTTATTGATTTTGCTGTGACGCCTCCCAATAGACAGGGCCTCTAACTAGCAATCGAAACATCACATTACCAACGAAATGCTTGCAGTGGTATCTGATTAAGGGGCTCCAAATACAAACAGGATCTCGTTATGCCTTAAAATGTGTCCTTTTTATATTTAATAGATTGTCTCTGCACTTTATCGCCAGCCTATGGCCACAGGTTACGGTGAAGTCCAACTAACTAAATCGATCTACCAGAGAATAAAAACCGTCTGGACTCTGAACCCTTAAAGGCCTTTATCTCCTATCCTTATAAACAAGCTAAATAATTCGTGGTGAAAAATATGACTTATCCTCTTCAATCATGAGATGAGGCTTTGGTACAGACTAACGCTGCAACAAAGCGTCATCCGTTAATCGGCTTGGAGTCCGAAGTTCTTAGTGGAAACATTTGACTAAAAACCATTTGCGTGGTTGGACTACACGATTTTTACAGACAGTGGCAGCTACCAAAAACAGTATTTTATTCGCATGTTCTGCTCAATTATTGCCGAACAATAGTTTGCCGCGTTATCGTCATCAGAACAAAATTACGAACAGTAATTTGAATGCAAACTACCATTATCATCCATTTTATCCGTCGAATGAATGACCACGACCTTGCTATTCTAGGTATATTTCAGTGTATTCCACGTAGATATTATATACCTATTTGAACAATACCGAGCACAGGCCTTCTAGGGTTTAAAACGACAATGTTTTAATCACTTTTAGCACTTTATGGCTCGGTCCCTTTTTCACTAAGAGAACGTTTCCGACGATCTCCTTTTTTACGAAAAAGAGACGATCATCCGAATAATGTGGATTAGAGACTTCAGCAATCCTACAGAACATTATAACGAACTCAGATAAGCACATGTATATCAATTTAAACAATCAATAACAAAGTTCTACCCGAGGTTTTCTTTACAGTTAAAGCAAGTGATTATTCATTTCTAATATGTACAAGAAATTAAAAAAGGTTTTCTGGTATTGTACTGCAACATTCAAATTATAATATATCAAGGGTAAGTAATTAAAGATATGCAAAGGCATGTGTCAGGGACAATACCTCTTTTTTAAATATACCGTTCGGTACCTATCTTCTGGTAAAAAGTAATAAAATTTGTTTATATGCAGATTTTAGTGGTAAGAAGGTCAAAGTAGCATATTCATTAAATATTTGCATTTTAAATAGACCATGGCACAGAATGACCTTTTAACGACATTATGAATTTATACGAGTATAATTACTACCCTACTCCACTATTTGTTATTAAAAATTTTGTAATCACTCAAAAATAGCTGATCGATGGTGATAAACCTTTTTAAGTTCAAAGACCCAAAAATACACGTGATGTACGTTTTTTTTTTCGTGCGGAAATCCGCCGGAATATCGCCGGCCAACGGGGGTTATGTAGGGCTTGAACCGATTAAAACCGCACGCCGTCTCGGGTCTACAGACACCAGGGTGTAAGGTTGTCCATAGAGCATAACCCTCGTGAGACGGAACTTAGCGATATCACGTTGAATGACGTGGTTGATAAATCGAAGTAACAGTCATTCCTAAGTGCCTACTTTACCTAGAACCAGACTGAAAGGACTTTCATAGATTTTCATGGAAAGATGTTCATATTATATCTTTTTGCAAATTAGTTATATTCAACACTAGCTAATGCCCGCGCCTCCGCCTGCGCGGAGGTCGGTTATAGTTTTTTGATCATATCTCCGGTGCTACTTAACCAATTGCAATCAATTATACGACAGATTTTAAGTTCGACCAAGACTTTTCTGATAGAAAATACCGCATCAAAATCCGTTCAGTAGTTTTTGAGTCCATCGTGAACAAAAAGACAAGAATAAAAAAAAAATTGTGTTTAGAATCGTTCGTTTAACATAACCTAAGTTCTATTTTAAATATCTTTAATGTACAGACACAACTTATTTACAATTTTATAATAGTATAGATAGATGAATTATAAACACGCCGCATTTAATTCGCTTAGTTACTTAAGCTGATCAGCTATTTAGTTAGTCATTTATTTGATCAATTAATTCGTTTGATCAAATTGTTTGCTGGGGAACTCACGCCTATCATTCTTGTTAATTTGCAGGCGCAGTAGTACTTTATCTTCACAAACGGTCAAAATGCAACAAAACGTTCTAAAAGTCTCAACAATATTACATCACTTCCACTATGGAAGTAATGTAATATAGAAAACCCAAGTATATTAATAATTTAAAACTAATAAGTTGGAGAAATTACATCACACCCAAAGATTACGAAACAATATAAAAATGTAAATCATTAGTGATTACCATTCGCCTTTGCTAATAAATGGCCAACTTCTATGGAATCAACAGCTTATCATTACGCGTAGAGAGAGGTTAATTAAATAAACAAGTTAAGCACTTATTCAGTTCTTTGCGATTATCATTACTAATAGGCAGCGTCAGCAGTAGCGGAATATTTTTGGTCAAGTTGTGTGGCATTAGGGACTGGGTTCTACATAATCTAACATAACTTCACGCCTGTATTCCCGAAGGGGTAGGCAGAGGTTCTACATGAGATTTAATTACTTTTAAACAATAAAACAGAATAAAAACAGTATGCACTTATGAGTTTTGTCAACCTACTTTGCATGAAATGTTTTTGATGGGATATCTATAAGTTATATAAATATGAATAAATCAAAAGTAACCATGGGACCGTAATCTTAGCAATCCATGGATTCTCCGTGCGGGTGCCGGGTCCATCGCGTTGCTGAGTTGGGAACTCGGGACAGTGCCTGGGACTTGCGACCCAAGTGTAGGTTTAGAAGGGGCCCCTTTTGTTGATGCACATCAACACTCACCTTCACTACCCAAGTTCCCCTCCCTGCCTAACCAAATTTGATACGAACCTACTAGTGCCGCTTTAGACATTCGTCCTAGTAATGAGCTTATTGTAGCTCTCGATAGGCCTTGATCTTTAAGTAGGTTATAGAGAGATTTTGCTGGTATACCTCTCGCTCCCACTTCCACTGCATACAAATTAACCACGTAACCGTTTTTGATTAATTCGTTTGTGAGATCATAGTATTTATTTTTCTTTATTGTGTGGTCCTTCGGTATATTTGTTTCCCACGGTACAGTAAGTTCCACAAGAACCACATGTTTTAATCTCTTAGAATATAGGAATATGTCAGGTCTAGATGACGAAACCCCAACATCCTCCGGAATTTTGTAGTGCTTTTCATACGTGTCGATTAGGAGAGTCCAATCTGGGGCAGTATCTAAGATTGAATAAGGTTTGTTCCTGGGTGTTATGGATGAACCTTCAGACACAAAGTTGATATGACGTCTGTTAGTAGTCAATCCTTTTTGGGCTCTAGCTACTGCCAGACTCATTGCTTCACGTATGATGATAAGCACCTTATCGTGGCGGCGTGAGTAATGGCCTCTATCGAGAAGCACCCTACATCCTACTAATATGTGTCTAGCCGTCCCTATTGCCTCACCACAAGTATAACATTGTTTTTCTGTGGCCTTCCCCCACCTTACCAGATTACTCTGGTCTGGGAGGGTCATCTGAAAGGCGTTAAGATAAAATTTTAACAGGGCCGGCGACCAGTCATAGATCAAGGTGCGCCACTTTAAGGCCATCGGTATGCAGAACTCTCCCATTGTCAACCATTCATTTTGGATTTCCAAATTCATCGCGTGCATGAATGTTTAAATTTAACGAAGTAATGCCTTTTTAAGTTCACACGGCATTGGCTTGAAGTTGCAGTAAAATGAGAAACGATATGTGATATTTCTTAACATATCTAACTTTAATGTAATATACATATACATTTTCAGTAAAGAAAGTAGGTATCTACAACGATATTTTTCAGGAATAAATTGTTTCATTAATTTGAGAGGATATATATTCCTGAAATTGCCTAAGTAAACATTGATTTTTGATAAGACAAGTGGATTTAGAAAATCATCTAACTATCTATACTATTATAAAATTGAAAATTAGTTGTGTACTTTGGAGATATCAAAATAAAATTGAGTTATGTTTGTTCGCGATAATCGCGATGGACGCAAAAACCACTGAACGGATTTTGATGCGGGTTTTTCTATTACCCTATGTATTTCTTGGTTAGACTTAAAATCTGCTGTATGTATGATTGCAATTGGTTATTTATCTTCTGATTTCATATCACTTTGATTCCAAATGAACAAAGTAACACGAATTGTTTAGTGTCAACGAATGTTATGTAAATAACAACAGCAGTAACCGTCATGTGATTCATGTACTAATTTGCTGATTTATTGTAAAAACTCTTTAGACTCAATAAATATTCACATCACATCGCCATATCAATAAACAATTTATGAGCTACCTTAAAAATTGTGAAAGCGACGAATATCAAAAAAATAGACCATCACTTTCACAAGTTTAATTTTGTTAGTGTCTACTTTCAATACTTCATGACTGTTCTACTTTAAACGACAGAAGTTATTTATACTTTTATGTTACAGACTGCCATAATATTAGGGATTAATATCTAATAATTCCCTAGAGCAGCTCCCGCAGCACGGCACTGTTAAACTCGTGCGTCTCGAGCCTCTTGGACCAAGGAAATAAGTTGTTTTGGTCACCTTACAGATTTTCATACTATTTCATTGATCGAAGAGCTTCAGGAAATACGATTGTACAGTACATTACACGGCTTTTGATTAGGTCAATCGCACGGCGCAAGTCTACTGCTTGATATCTTTTTAGAGAAGTTAAAACCAAAACTATAAGTGTAATATTTTGTAAACACAAACGGTTTCAACTACCCTATAAAGGTATCAAACTGTCAGTCCGTTGTACGATCTAGAAAACGGTCTACAAAACTGAAGCAAGCTGATCTTAGTGTAGTGTAATCCCTTCTGTATGACGTGCCAAATCAAAACTGTACCTACTCCGCTATGCTGACGCTGGAGTAGTTACCTGTAGAGTTTGTTGGAGCATAAGACAATATTTAAATCATTGAATTAGCGAAATGAAAATGGTACAACTGCTACCGAGAAAGTTAGTTATAAATGTACCATCAGCTTCGGTCGGCAATGTAATTGAAATTACCAATACAAATGCTAATAGTATTAGTCACTTGTATAAGGTTTTACATGTTGAATGACTGTTACTCATTGAGAAATAGCATCGGTACGTAACGTGCGTAGTGCGTAACCACTTTACTATGATGTCTAGGAAGCGATTGTCTGTTTACAAAACATATCCCACGGCTTATTTTGAATACTTATCGGTTTAATTCTCAAAATCACACAGTTTCGAGTAATAACTGTGATGATACCAGCTGATTTAAAGTGTAATAGAACCTAGGTGAGATACCCTACCTAAGGGGCACCTGGTTCCCCGGAAATACAGCTACAGACAGACGTTAGTCGGCTCGAGTTCGATATTTCCATCGCAACGTTGACTCTAGAACACCGAGGGGATTCCGCACTTAAAAAAAAATTACTAAAATTACAACTACCACTAATACCAATTTACGTGAAAATGTACAGGGAGCAGGGTAAGTCAAGGGGAGGACAACACGAAAAAAAAAATTTGTGAATTGCACAAAAGCACAAAAACTATTCGGCATTCAAATAGTTTACTGCTTACTGCAGCAACTACTTGACTGACTATCCACAGTGCTCCAACATTATTTGTGATACAATTGGGTTTCACTCAATATCGAACTGCTTAATCTTGCTTGAATGTAGAAACAGTATTAATACCATTTACTCACTTTTTTAGACGTTTTTAATAATAGTTTTTGATATCTAAGATGATTTTTGATGGATCAATATTAATTTTAAAACTAATATATCTGTAGAGAATTGCTATAATGATACTTTTAACCTTGACAATGCTAGAAGAGGATGACTATATGGTGAACCAGTTGAGTTGGGAAACAAAAAGTGAGATTGTTGTTTACGAATCCGCGAAAAAATCTCTACTACTCGTATTTTCTGATATCATTTTGTTTCACAAACAATATAACATTCGTGGAAATTACACATATCTAAATTAACAAAATTCACTGAAATAATATAATTATTTTGTACAACTGTTTCAAATAAATGAATCTCGAAAAAAAAGCAGATCTTTATAATATGAGAGTCATAGCAATTCAAACGGTTTACACTCGCCTTTTACCTGTTCTAGAAATAGTTTCTAAAACGCACATACGCAGTACGATTAAATGAGAAGAGTATCTAAACAAACAAAAACTAGTCAGTATCCGATTCTGTAATCTGGCGTAACAAGTAATCACTTAAGGTGTTAAGAAAATGGAAAGTTCTATTGCAGCTAGCACAGTTGGCACAAGACACCATTGTTCACATACGAGCAAGTATATAACGTACCGTGTCATTGTGACTGATACCCACCTACAAAAACTCACCTCAAACAATGCCAGTACGTATTTGCCAATATACATCGACGTTTATGGTTTCAAAATTCAAAGGCGTTTGTGAGAACGAATGATAGTAATGAGCCGGTGGTAGCAATAGCTAATTAATGTAATCGTAAATCTATGGACTTATGATTTCATGTCCGTAATACAAGCTAAGTTTTGCTAAACATGTAGAATGTCATAAAGTGAAACAGTAAATTTCAACTTTCTAGCAAAGTATATTTTACAGTTAATTGCACCAGTGAACATTAAAGAATTACAAATGTACGTAAGTACTTAATATAAAAACACGAATAGTAAACTAAAGAAAACCATAGATAATTTTTATAAAGCAGAGGTCCAGGATATTAGCAATATTAGAAAAAACATCTTGAATAGTTCAAATTGTATCACAAATTGTGAATTCTAGGAAAAAAACCATTTTCACTTCAAAATTTTAAGCATATTTCTATTCTATTCTTATCTAAGGTTGAAGGTTTTTTTTCAAAGTTTTCTAAAAACGAAACCTGGCTAGATCGATTTATCGCCCCTCGAAAGCCCCTGTATACTAAATTTCAATTGCGCCAAGTGCGAGTCGGACTCGCCCATTAAGGGTTCCGTAGCAGCAAGTAACATAATAATTGAAATAAAACTATTTTTAACGGTTTCTATCGCGGTCTATTTGATGTTATTTTATATTTTACATTGAACCCGACGTTTCGGTTGCTTTTCAGCAGCCATGGTCACGGGGAGAAAATAGTTTTATTTCAATGTGTGACATTCGCGTAAACTTCCGACACTATCATAACATAATAATTTTATTTTAAAATTTTAGGTAGATTTCGATGAAATCGATCTACCTATTGGTTTCTTGACTACTGTCGAATTTAAAAAATAAATCTTCATAGGAGGTCTAGTTATGACCCCCTAAGTCCGAAATGACCACTGGTCAAAAAGTTTATATATATATATATATATATATGAAAAACTAGTCAGTATCCGATTCTGTAATCTGGCGTAACAAGTAATCACTTAAGGTGTTAAGAAAATGGAAAGTTCTATTGCAGCTAGCACAGTTGGCACAAGACACCATTGTTCACATACGAGCAAGTATATAACGTACCGTGTCATTGTGACTGATACCCACCTACAAAAACTCACCTCAAACAATGCCAGTACGTATTTGCCAATATACATCGACGTTTATGGTTTCAAAATTCAAAGGCGTTTGTGAGAACGAATGATAGTAATGAGCCGGTGGTAGCAATAGCTAATTAATGTAATCGTAAATCTATGGACTTATGATTTCATGTCCGTAATACAAGCTAAGTTTTGCTAAACATGTAGAATGTCATAAAGTGAAACAGTAAATTTCAACTTTCTAGCAAAGTATATTTTACAGTTAATTGCACCAGTGAACATTAAAGAATTACAAATGTACGTAAGTACTTAATATAAAAACACGAATAGTAAACTAAAGAAAACCATAGATAATTTTTATAAAGCAGAGGTCCAGGATATTAGCAATATTAGAAAAAACATCTTGAATAGTTCAAATTGTATCACAAATTGTGAATTCTAGGAAAAAAACCATTTTCACTTCAAAATTTTAAGCATATTTCTATTCTATTCTTATCTAAGGTTGAAGGTTTTTTTTCAAAGTTTTCTAAAAACGAAACCTGGCTAGATCGATTTATCGCCCCTCGAAAGCCCCTGTATACTAAATTTCTTGAAAATCGTCGAAGTATAAGAATTGCTCGTGTAAAGGTATTCGATTAGATAAATAAATAGAAATAACATATACCTAACTGTCACTAGACCGCAAATTTCCACATTTGTCATATTTATGCACCTTCATGGTTGAGAACTTGACACAAAATTAAAAGAGAGTCAATAAAAAGAAAAACGATTGTGAACTCGGGTCTTAAGTAGGCATACAACATAAAAGTGTCACTATCGGCATGACTATGAGCTCTCATACATTCAACTTTGTTGGGTAAATAATTTATATGATGCTAGTTCATTAGACAAGTAATTGCTCGTACAGTCAGCGTTAAGAGTAGATGATAATCGCACAGATTTCGGATAAAAATTCTGAATTAAAATGCTTTATTATACTTCAATGAAAATTTTAAAATATTTAATAGATCTACTTAGTACTTAACACAGTATTTTTACTAAGAAATATAAATTACTCAGAAACTAATTTTTAAAATTTCGAAATGATCATCTACTTTTGCCGCTGACTGAGTAAAAAAAAGCGGCCAAGTGCGAGTCGGACTCGCCCATTAAGGGTTCCGTAGCAGCAAGTAACATAATAATTGAAATAAAACTATTTTTAACGGTTTCTATCGCGGTTTATTTGATGTTATTTTATATTTTACATTGAACCCGACGTTTCGGTTGCTTTTCAGCAGCCATGGTCACGGGGAGAAAATAGTTTTATTTCAATGTGTGACATTCGCGTAAACTTCCGACACTATCATAACATAATAATTTTATTTTAAAATTTTAGGTAGATTTCGATGAAATCGATCTACCTATTGGTTTCTTGACTACTGTCGAATTTAAAAAATAAATCTTCATAGGAGGTCTAGTTATGACCCCCTAAGTCCGAAATGACCACTGGTCAAAAAGTTTATATATATTATGTATGGTTCCACTACCCAAAATTTGCGGCACTATCATGGTCGCATTTTCGCCCCGATCGCTTTCAAACTGCGGTCAAAAATTGCTTGGGTGTAAACTTAGTTTAAGTTCGTGAACGGGTGGAATCCGGCCTAAGGGGACTGTAGGGCCTCACTTTTTGTGAAATCAGTTTTTCCTCAAAATTTCACGTTCCATGAAAGATATTCGAACCGTTCTAATTTTATCCCATAGTATACATGAATACCAACAACTTTTAATTATAAACCTATAAGATTAAACTTTATATATATAGAACATTATATATAGAACTTTAACTAAAAGTGGAGGGGGGAAAAACCAAAATTTTTCGGGAAAATAATCATAACTTCTAACCGGTGAACATTCTTGCCGTCGGAAACATTTTTAATCGATAGGCCATTTTTAAGTCTAAAATAAATGTCTGAAAAGTTTTTCGCTAAAAGTTACCGTTTTCGAGAAAAAATAAATAAGCATGTTTATAAAATAATATTAATTGCTTCACGAAATCTACCTGTGCGTTCCCCCTACGGGAACGGATTTTTTATATTTGAGTTGATGGAATGAAAGGTAAATTGCGGTTTACGATTTATGACGTATTAAAAAAAACTATTCACTAGATCTCGTTCAAAACAATTTTCGGTGGAAGTTTACATGGTAATGTACATTATATATTTTTTTTAGTTTTATCATTCTGTTATTTTAGAATTTACAGGGGGGGGGGGCACACATTTTACCACTTTGGAAGTGTCTCTCGCGCAAACTATTCAGTTTAGAAAAAAATTATATTAGAAACCTCAATATCATTTTTGAAGACTTATCTATAGATACCACACCACACACGTATGGGTTGGATGAAAAAAAAAATGTTAATAAGTATGGGAACCCCCAAAATTTATTGTTTTTTTTTCTATTTTTGTGTGAAAATCTTACACAGAATACGTCTCCTTACCAAGTTTCAACAGCATAGGTCTTATAGTTTCGGAAAAAAAGTGGCTGTAACATACGGACGGACAAACAGACAGACATGACGAATCTATAAGGGTTCCGTTTTTGCCATTTGGCAATGGAACCCTAAAAATGACAACAGTGTGTCTGATGTACACAATTTTCTGCCTCTGACAATGATGAGATTTCGAAGTATATAATATATTGACTTTGGAAATTCTTGACAATAGTTTAAAAAGTAAAATTAACGAATATGTGAATACAATCAGTACTCATATAATATTCGGAAATCGAGCCCACGACCTCTGACGTAGCAGTCGCTACGGTCTACGCCACAACTCCACATTTTTTTTACTTACCTACTAGGCCGAACTAAAAATTAAAATATAATTTGTTACTATAATTATCTAAGTAACATCGAAAGTGGAAGTGAATTAATGGGAACTGTGCAACCGAAGAGGCTTTGTTATGATATGTTAATTAGGTTACAATATTTTGTGAAACAATAGCTTCTATCATATGCATTAGAACTATGTATATCTACCATTGTGACTGAGCATATGGCGCTGACATAGCTATAGACAAAGAAACAATGCATTTTGTTCCGCGTCTGTAGGTTGTTCTTATATTACATTAGGTATAGGTTACGTTGGCGACTTCGTTGGCGACTCAGGCGTCGGAGGTCGCTTATCGACCTCCGTCCTCCATGAGCACAGGCCTGAGGGTGGCAGGTGAGGCCGCCTGTCACCCCAGCAGAAGCAGGCCGGGACGGCGGGGCGACTAGCGCCCCTCCCCCAAACCGGCGCAAGACGGGGACACCGTAGTTCCCAAAACGGAGATGGCTCTCTTCCATCTCGAAACCGGAGATGCCCCAGGGACAGTCGGGGTGTGAGGGATATGCTTTATGGGCAACCTGACACCCCGGCGTCTGAAGAACCGAAACGGCGTGCGGTTTTAGTCGGTTCAACCCCGACATAACCACCCCGTATCCGAGGGGGGGAGGGAGATTTCCGCACGAGAAAAAAAGAAACGACGGGATATTATAAGTTTGACGTATAGTATCTTTTTTTTTTTTTCGTGCGGAAATCTCTTCGGATACCCCCCGCCGGCCAGCGGGGGCGGTTATGTCGGGCTTGAACCGACTAAAACCGCACGCCGTCTCGGGCCTACAGACGCCGGGGTGTAAGGTTGCCCATAGAGCATATCCTTCGCACCCCGACTGACCCTGGGCCATCTCCGGTTTCAAGATGGCCCCCTCGGGTTTGGGAACCACGGTGTCCCTTCTTGCCCCGGTTTGGGGGAGGGGCGCTAGTCGCTTCACCGTCCCGGCCTGCTTCTGCTGGGGTGACTGCTAGCTGCAGGCCTGCGCTCATGGAGGACGGAGGTCGTTAAGCGACCTCCGGCGCCTGAGTCGCCTGCGACGCGCGGCGAGCATGTTGCGGGCTCGGCGGGCCGGGAGAGTTCTGAACCTCTCCCGGGCGCGCTCCGCCATCTCCTTGGCGAGCATTACATACTTGCAGAAGGAGGTGGCGGCGGCCCACGCGCTCGCGCTGTCGAATAGTATCTGTGTGTGTCCGATATTGATGTAGTTTTTTTATTTGGAAGGTGAATTATTCTGGAGTGTTCTTAGCTATGTCGGAGGCTTTTTTTTGCAATTGTTATTAATTGCCTATTATAGTACGGATATCTGAATGAGCATTATTTTGAAATAATGGATAATTTGTGTGAATAAAGACATCGCATGGAAAGGACTAACTGAGGAGATAACGTTCGACAGCAAAGTATGGTAGAGATTGATATGTTACGCTGATCTTTGCGGTCAATTAGGATAAGAGTAGGCAGAATGTGATGATGATAAATGAGTGTTATTTTTTTATATGAAAAGTTATTTACCAAGTGGTTACCATAGTCCCCATCAGTTATCGGACAATGGGAGAGTTCTGCATACCGATGGCCTTAAAGTGGCGCACCTTGACCTATGACTGGTCGCCGGCCCTGTTAAAATTCTATCGTAACGCCTTTCAGATGACCCTTCCAGACCAGAGTAATCTGGTAAGGTGGGGGAAGGCCACAGAAAAACAATGTTATACTTGTGGTGAGGCAATAGGGACGGCTAGACATATATTAGTAGGATGTAGGGTGCTTCTGGATAGAAGCCGTTACTCACGCCGCCACGATAAGGTGCTTATCATCATACGTGAAGCAATGAGTCTGGCAGTAGCTAGAGCCCAAAAAGGATTGACTACTAACAGACGTCATATCAACTTTGTGTCTGAAGCTTCATCCATAACATCCAGGAACAAACCTTATTCAATCTTAGATACTGCCCCAGATTGGACTCTCCTAATCGACACGTATGAAAAGCACTATAAAATTCCGGAGGATGTTGGGGTTTAGTCATCTAGACCTGACATATTCTTATATTCTAAGAGGTTAAAACATGTGGTTCTTGTGGAACTTACTGTACCGTGGGAAACAAATATACCGAAGGACCACACAATAAAGAAAAATAAATACTATGATCTCACAAACGAATTAATCAAAAACGGTTACGTGGTTAATTTGTATGCACTGGAAGTGGGAGCGAGAGGTATACCAGCAAAATCTCTCTATAACCTACTTAAAGAGCTACAATAAGCTCATTACTAGGACGAATGTCTAAAGCGGCACTAGTAGGTTCGTATCGAATTTGGTTAGGCAGGGAGGGGAACTTGGGTAGTGAAGGTGAGTGTTGATGTACATCAACAAAAGGGGCCCCTTATAAACTTACACTTGGGTCGCAAGTCCCAGGCACTGTCCCGAGTTCCCAACTCAGCAACGCGATGGACCCGGCACCCGCACGGAGAATCCATGGATTGCTAAGAATATCGGTCTCTGCCAAGCAGAATTAGATTGAATTGATTGGCTAAATTCGATGTAAACTCACTCTAGTTAATTTCATTCAGAATCAAAGTAGATAGTTAAACATGTGAAATATTTGGCCACTTGATTACTCCAATTAAAGCGTTGAATATTAATATAGTAAATAAATATATATAATATAAATAAATTCATTTTACCAAAAATATTTTGCAACAATTATTTAATTAATAGATTATGTGTATGAGATATTAACTGTGCCTTAAAAATACTTCGTACTCTGATCAATTTAGAAGCCGTACCACCTAAGAGACATGCGTTTGCTGAAGTAGAATTATTTAGAAGCACATTTAAGCAAGCAATTATTTAGTAGGTATAATATCGACATAAGTAACTGAGTCACATAATCAATCCTCTGATAAATAAGTTTACGGTTGTATTAATATAAACAATATGTAACTTATTTAAAAATGTATTTTAGTGTCGATCGGTAATTGGTGAAATAAATTAAACATAAATATAATCTATATAAATAAAATAATCACAAAAATGTATGTATGGGCATAATTTCCAAACGACTGCACCAAACGGGTATTGTCCGATAAAGGTTTGTATGAAATAAAAATTAAGGAAAGTCCACAGGTAAGGTGATATTATTGCAGTGGGGCGAACCTAGGGCGCGCAGCTAGTAAATTATAAGAATGATTAGTAATGGAATCGTTTAGACATCAAATCGAAGCCAATATCCGCAACCTATAGATCATTTTTAAACACCCACATAGTCTTTCTATCTAAACTTAAAAGTAGTGCTCTCATCGGTGGACTAATCGCCACTGTTCTCTTACCTTTGTTAGTCCTTTCACCTCCTAATAGGATCCGATTTGTATCTTTTCCTTTATCTGTTCTATATTATGTTCTTCTTAGACTACCTCTTCGTTTCTTTCCTTCAATCATCCCTTCTATGATATTTATTATAAATAATCAGGTGGCCAATCATTTTTCCTCTCCTAAGGAGGTTTGCTCAATTACCTACGTAGGAGCGTTCCGCGCACGCTACCAGAAAACATGATTTCTTTTCGTAGGACCCGCGATTAAGAGGTTGTGCATCGAGTCACACTCAGTACATTACAGACCTAACTCTAATCCTATCCCACTAAGCTAATAAATTGTTCTTAAATATTCTAATAGGTAGCGTATTTATAAACCCTAGAAAAATAAAATGTAACAATGAGTACAGTACCTTTATTTACAGTTACATTTACCTCTTTATTTTTAACTTGTGACACAAATGTCGTCCATTCTTTCATTATTTTTATTCATGGACTTGTGCAACAATAGTGTTAAACAAATGCAATAAAAGTGTGTTTTAAACAAAAATTACTTATTGTTATTAAATAATTCAAATAGACAATAGCACTACATAGTTAAGATCGTTACTTACGTCGTAATTGTAAATGTACATAATCTAATCATAAAAACAGATTATCTAGATGTAGAATTATTTAATCGAGAGAATAACATTGGTTTCTATAGCATGTATATAAAAACAACTTTATTATTACGCATTCTTTGTCTAAGCAAAATGAGCTACCTAGTGTGATATGCAAAATTGAACCTGATATGTTTTAAGAGTTAAAATTGTCATTAGGACCTTTCATCAAATTTGTTTGCAAGGCACATACATACAAACAGGTGAAGCGGATTGTATCGCTTAGTATCTATATTGTCTTGTGTTTATTTCATCAAGGTAGTTAAAAATATCGTATATCTATAGAGTCGTAGTGAAATTTATTAGAGAAATTCCTGAAATATAGACAACATCTTGGTATTAGTTTCCTAAAATCGAAACTGTGTGTGACTTTTTAGGGATGACCCTTTATTTACTTATATACTCACAGCCTTAAGGTCGTGAGGTCATTTTGGCGATATTTCAACCAAATAACTCATAACATAACTCAAATCGTGGTCGAAATTTACGCCTGTTACATCAAGAAACAAACAATAATTTTGAAATTCGTACAAACTCGAGGTTAACTTTATATGATTCTGTTCATAATATAAAGTCCTATTTAAGTTATATTGTATTGTAATACCTATGCCTACTTTTCAGAGATATACAGGCGTACATGAAAATAATTCATTATAAGTAGATACCAAAAGAGACATCACAGTAGTCTGAAGGCGTGAAATTGATGTCTGGCATACTTAATAGGTAGGTATTATTGTTACGGCATGTTAGGATACAAGACAGACCGGTAATAATTTTCTCTACAAAACTTTTATTGTATTACTTTATATTATGAAATTTGTCTCAGCAATATCTGAAATTACCTTACTTTAATCTAAACAGTTCAATTATAATTCTAACTGTCAGATAAGAAGTTTTTGAACCTAAGAAAAGAAGTTCAACGTGCGAATTGAAACCGGAAATTCACAGTTTTTTTTTTGTATTCTGTTATTGTACTCAGTTTCTGTGGCACAGTTATTACTTCGATATTAGGATATCACGTTATGTCTATCTACTGCCAACAATTTGCATAATGTACGTAGTTCTGTGATAAGGGTGTCGGTTCTGTTGTACATTTTCACTAAACTAAAATCCCAAAATTTTAGATTGACTTTAAAGCCGATTGAGTTATTGTTTTATTTCCAAAATCAACAAAAGCTATCAGGTGGAAGCGTAATGATATTGAATAGTTGAAAAAAAATTGAAACAAGCAAGACTTGATAGAATTGTATCATGAATCGAAATTTAAATATACAGATGTTGTAGTTTAGTAGAAAATCATGTTTGACACCAATAGCTATTTTTGGTCATAACTTTTGTTGTATGTATTCCTCTCATAATTATCGAAATTATGAAAATGATTCTTATGATGAAGACCATTTAGAACAGATGACGAAATCTAAAATCAAGGTTTACGAGTACTAGTATTCTTATAAAATGAGTTACGAAATGAGCAATCTTTTGTGACAAGAACTTCTTATGTAATGCAATCAAAATCGAATAAAAAATTAATTGAGAGAAATTTGTATTACTTCAGCAATAAATAATAATATGTCATTCATTTCAATTACCAATTATTTTTCTTGTTTATTCGAATTTCAAACCATACAACAAGTTGAATTTGGAAGAAAATAATTCGTTGTTTTATAAATAAAAAGATTAATGTTATGGCGGATCCACACTTGGCTATGAGTTATTTTATATGCGGCTAGGCAGTATTAGCGTGAATATAATATCATGTGATCGTCATTTGTCATGTGATGTGCCAAACATGCCAAATATATGTGTTACTGCTGTTGCCCTGGTACTAGCGACTTATTTGTATCCTTTGATGTGTGTCAAAAAACAAGTGGAGGGTGGATAAGAAGTGGACGTAAACGCGTATTTGTTATTCGCGCTGATGCGTTATACGTTCGAATAAAGAAAATAGGCTATGAAATGAGCCCTCCACACTTCGTCGCATGCGGCCGAATAAGGCGAACAACGAATAACCCATTGTGTGTTTCCGCCATTATTGTAAATGTACGGGAAAACTGAAAGTCCTTCTTTTCGGGTCTTGCCCCGATAAATACAATTTTGTTACGAGAACACCTTTATTGATATTTGGGAGATCGAAACTAGATTAAGGCTGAATTTTGAACATCATTTTATTAGAATTGGCCCTCAGGTGTAGCTGAATACGCTTACAAGGCAAAATGTAATATGCATTGCTGGATTATGTACGCGTGGTGGCAAGTAGCTTTGACGCACAACCAAGAGCTGACTGGCGACGACTTCTGGACTCGACACGCGTGCTCAAAATGTATACACGTAACCCATTACGCGTACATTGAAATGCTTAGTCCGTTCCAGACACATGTAAAGCGAAAAGTCCAAAAACCGTAAATATATAGCAACCTACATCACAAAAAAACTGTATGTCTGTCTGTCAAGACCAGAAGCTCTACCGCAACGTTAAGTTCGCCCCTCAATCCAGTTTTGTACGCAACCCTCAGTGCGCGAGTCTGACTCGCACTTGGAAGGTTTTTATAGAAAACATTTACCATACACGTTAGCGTGTTGAAGTAAGAATACAAAACACTTCCGCCTATATTGTTCAGTATAAGCTAATGTTCCTCGTTTTCGCAAGTAATTAGGGAATTATAACTTATGTTAGGAGTAATATTCTTTGGTCTATTCATTTCCTAGTATTTTACAATGAAATTTTGAATCCAGACAACCTGTATTTTGTGTCAAACTTATTTTAGATTTTGTAAGCATTCTGGCGTTATTATTTTTTAAATATCAATATTGGTCTTCGGTATCCTTTATAATGTATACTCCCTTCTACCCCTGTCTTTTAGTTGCATCATAAAACTATAAACATATGCAGATTAACAAAAATATTAATAACTAAGGTATGTTAATGTTGGGGTGCTTGGTTGGGGACCTCCACGCGGTGCACCCTGGGCAACGGAGACGGCAGCGCCTCTCTCCTAGGGCGGGAGAGACGCTGCCGCCTACGGCCAACTCCGACCGAGGCGAGGACGGCCCTGTTGAGGGTTGTTCGGAAGCTTTCCAGGTATCCCTCTGATTAGCAGAGGGCACAGTGGAGAGCAAGTAAGGGGGCCATCTCGAAACCGGAGATGGCCCAGGGTCAGTCGGGGTGCGAGGTATATGCTCTATGGGTAACCTTACACCCCGGCGTCTTAAGACCCGAGACGGCGTGCGGTTTTAGTCGGTGCAAGCCCGACATAACCACCCCCGCTGGAGACCCAGCGGGGGCGGTATTCGAAGGGATTTCCGCACGAAAAAAAAAAAAAGGTATGTTAATGTTATATCAATTGAATATAAACTATAATATCAATGGCCTACTGCATTGCATGTATTCTGTATCGCATTATTTAAATGAATGTATGTACTTCACGGAAATAGGCAGGTATAGTCAACGAGAACACGTAGGTACAAAATATTTCCAAACCTTTTTTACTTGGAATACACGTTTCAATTCTAATGCATTATTAGTTTTATAATCCCAGAGGACAAAGTTAGCATAAATATTCGATGTTTTCCTTATTATTTCATGAAAGTGATCAATAAATTAGAATATGTTGAGCTACTCTTGTCGTTGATTGTATTTTGAACATTCGACTGAAATCATTTGTATTTTTGGAAAATTACAATTAAATAGTCTGAGGTTAAAAGAGGTTATTATAGTACGATAACCCACAATTGTTATGTTTGAACACGGAACCTCGCAGTTTCTAAGTGTTGTGTGTTCACTCAATTTGCTATCATTATAAGACGATGAACTGAGAAACATGTCGATGACAATCATCACGCTATTTTCAATGAAAAACAATTGTGTCTGTCAATATTGCGTGTCATAAAAGTCTATCGGTTAACGATTCTAATGATTACGCTGATGGACATTAGCATAGAGATAGCATAGACGTGATACATTTAATGTAAGTTTATGTCTAGAGTATGTATGTGAGATAAAATGTTGCCACAAAAGTGACAGTCGACAATAAGTTCGTAGTTACTTATTTTTATAATTCTGTACAAATTAATAAAATTGACTACATGTGCGATTTGAAATATATTTTTTGCATTACACACATCACACACACACACACACACATCACGTTATGACCCTTGATGAGAAAGCAGCGAACGGGCGGGCGGCGATGCGACGACGTGGAATAGAACCAAGTACTTATATGTCGATAGAGAAACCGTGGGACACAGCTAGTTGTGCATAAGGTTCTTCAGTCTTCGCAAAATTAAATGTATTGTATTTTGTTAAAACTTAGCGTGGGTTCATCTTAAATTGCATGACATTCAAAGATAAAGGTCTAACAATTAACTATGACTACTTAGCCTTGGAGCTACTACGCCTACATAAATCATACTCTTCATTACAAGACAATACCTTTATAAATAAGAGGGCAAATTAATTAATATTAAAAATTTCTTTAAGTATATAAGTCAAGATGGTTTAATGATAAAGATTCTTGATATAAGTACAAGTGTGAGTGCGCGCTAGCTTGACGTTTAGTCACAGAATACATAACTCTATTCATGTGGTTTAGTCCTCTAGTATATATAATAATCTATGATTTAGTCTTTTATAGTAGGTGTATTACTTCTGTGACTTCTAGTCTAAATCGTAAGAATATCGGCTAACCTGTCAGGTTAGGTGTTCTGGACAAGAGTCTAAAGAAAGAAGTGGTTAATAAGGATTTTTTTTTGTTTAGCCTGATCGTTTGTTGTCATTTACCCAGAACTCTTTCTACTGATTATTATCTTATCTAGCTAATATAAAATATGTAGTATAATATTATCTTCGTCTGATTGCAACTGTTATGAACTTCAGTAACTTTTCACTGTCGGTTGTTGTCGTGCCTACTACATGCATGGATACAGTGGTTGAAATTGCCCTGACTCAAAACCCAAGTTTTTATTCTATTTGTGAATAAGCGTAGACTGTAGCCTTCTTAAAGAGAAAAACTAGCTACTGGTAAATTTAAACTGAAAAACAAAACAAACAATAAAAACACAACAGTGAATTGAAAACTAACATAGAAAGTAGGTACTTACTGTAAAATTTCTATTTTCTCTGTTTGGTCAGATGTTAATCGTATCTTTAACCAAAACTGAAACATCTCATAAATCGTACAGTATATCGTAGTATATCGTACGTAACGCGACGTGCCTAGTTTCGAGTTAAATCATTTCAACATTTTAGGCCCTACAGAAGTTCGCATTACTTATTGATCAAAGATTTCTATACCTTATTTATTAGTTACATTGGCGTAATGTTAGGTGGATGGAAGTTAAAAACTATTGTATGAATTTAAACTAAGTATAGTTGCTTTTAAATGAAACATTATTTTTACCGCTTCAACAAAAAGACATTTTGTTTCAAAGTCGATAACTGACATACTTGTACGTTTCGTAACATGGTTGCTTCATTCTTAGTTTTGCATCGCACTGTATCTGATTGCTTAGAATGAAAACCTCACGTAAAGAACATTTCACGTGATTGTGTAGTAACTAAAACTATAATTATACAGGAAAATAGACTCGGTACCTTGGTATAATGCTTCCTAATATTATCGCCGTACCTGATCTAATCTATATTTTCATGTTGTGTGCATGGTGTTTCGTTTGTAAATTTTGAAGGATGATACGATAGCAGATAGCTATGGAAATTCTAAGAAAGATTCTCCCACTATCTCTTCATATAAGTAGTATTTATTACAGACCTATAGATAATAGAAACTGGATATTCTAGAAATTTTCATGATGAGGGCAGCTTTTTGTGGTTCGAATTACATACCTTTAACCATTAATGATTAATACACTTTTTCTCATTGGCGTAGGTAGAGACCACATTTTCTCACTTACTAGGACCCTGTCATACGTCTTTTGCTTATCCTTTCGCACCTTTTCAAATTTAAGAAAGAAATAATAATACGTCAGTAAACAATATATTTTGGTCGTCAACCGAAGTAATAATAATCTTGGTTGCTCTGGCAAAATTCTGAATGTTGCCAGAGCACAGGCAATTAGCTTACCATGCATGCACAGCATAAATACGGACTGACTACGGTTAATAAATGCTAGGGTAACCCTAGCAGAAACCCGTCTCCAGCTTTCATAAGATGAATAATATAACCGGAATCACTAAGTTGCCTTTTAAACGTGTACTAAGTGCCTGGTTTCCTGATTAAGTAAAAAAAAAACATTTCTTCTATATAGTCGACCTTACCGCTGAACAATGCATAAAAGGGAAGGTGACGGCATCGGTTATTGAAATAACCTTGAAAAACTACAGTTATTTATTACAGTTTAGTATAAAATATAAATTTTCAGTAGAGTCAGATTGTAAAGTAGCTTACCTACACAGCAGTTTTTACACAGCAGTAGGCTACTACTGCTGTGTAAAATTGCTACTAAGCTATAAGGTCATAAAAAAACTGTATTTTCAAATTACAACATTTCTTGTTCCTAAAAACTATCAGACCACTTTTTTCGGTTATTTGGTAAGTGATCATCATCAACTGATCTGACTATAAGTAACACATAGTGTACACAAAAGCTTCAGGTCATTCTAGCATACAGGTAGCTATCGATAAAACTAGAAGTATATTACTTACTAAGAAATAATTATACAGATAGACAAGGTAGTACTTTACGAAATATTATCTAACAAAACTCGCCTATTTCCGGTAAGTAAAGATAAACACGCGATTTGCGCACGCGCCTTATATTCATGTATTGTTCCGTATGAAGAACATCGACATTCAACACAATAGGGAAACGACGTATTATTTAATCCACATAGTAAGAGTTCGTCCACTCCTATTTTCCTTTTAGTTCTTAGTCTATCTTTTTTGTGTTTTGAAAATTCAATGTTAAAAATCATTTATTCTTTACTAGCTGTTGCCCGCGGCTTTAACGATACGGAATTTTGATCCCTTTCCCGCTTCCCATGGAAACCTATTCCAGGGATAAAATGTAGCCTATGTGTTATTCTAGACTATAATCTATCCCTGCACCAAATTTTAGCCATATCCATCCAGCCGTTCACATCTAAACTTTCACATTTATAATATTAATGGGATATTAGGATAGACCATTAAAACGGCACTGACGGAACGTCAAACAAAAGTAGACTAATGTTTAGCAAATGGACTTATCAATAGCATTAAGTCTTCGAAACCTTCAAATTAAATTTTAAATTCAATCCGCCCCTCTTTGGTATATCGATTCGACCATTAACAAGAATAAGAATTATGAACTAAAAACCCAGTGACACCTTGTCCTACACGGATAACGGAATTCGAACCTCATGACCTCGGTGCTGCAGCGCTACGTAACAGTTATTATAACATTATTATGTGCCTGTGTTGTGTTCCTTGTGTTCCTTATCGGTTGTGTTCCTTAATAGGTTAATCAACCTATTGTCCAATATAAATACTTGGATACTTGAATATATAAATAGGTACTTATGTGTAGCATGCAATAACTTT
The DNA here is from genome assembly GCA_946251805.1 of Cybosia mesomella. Taxonomy (NCBI): domain Eukaryota; kingdom Metazoa; phylum Arthropoda; class Insecta; order Lepidoptera; family Erebidae; genus Cybosia; species Cybosia mesomella. The sequence continues at coordinate 13,797,303 of OX276406.1, forward strand.
AGATATACATTCCACAAGAAATCGCGTATCGATATTATTATCACTTAGGTGGAACGTTTTCAAGGAAAACAAGTAACTGGATGTAATCTGAGCCTTCAGAACGTTACTATAATATTTAGCAAAGCAACTTCACGTATGTATTGCATTGCCACTGTACTTATCTATAGCTGTTTTTGAATTAAGGTACCCGGTGAAATGTAACACAAGAGCCACTCGTTTGTGGAACGTGTTCGTGTTCTGGAACCTCCTAGATATAGCTCCATTCTCTCACCCGGGTGAGAAAGAGGGATACAGTTATATCTATACTAATATTATAAAGAGGAATGATTTGTATTTCATGTGTTTGTGAGGGATAAACTGAGAAACTGGGTCTGGGTGCTTCTATGTATAATATGTATGTATTTACAAAAAAAAAAATATAAGTATGTTTATCCGCATTCTGGAACCCATAACACAAGCTTGTTAAACTATGCTTACTTTGGGTCTAGAAAGCGCTGTGTAGAATGTCGTAGAATATTTATAAAAAAAAAAAACTACTGAACCGATTTCAAAATCATCCCCCAATATCCCTACATTATCCTTGAGTAACATAGACTACTTTTATCCCGATATTCTCACGGAGTTACGCGAGTAAAGCCGCATGACTATGTACTAGTATCCTAGGTAGCTCCATAGCAGATTAATTTGCTTTTCGGCGCGATGGCGATGGCGGGCCATAACTTATGGCTGATGTCTCTGGTCTTCGGAAGGAGAATCACGTGATTATAATTATGTATGTATGCATGTAATAGTAACAAATAATGGCTACATCATTATCTAGATTTTCAATTGAATGTAAAACTAAATAATTATATAGCAATTTCATATTCTTGTAAATTTTCTCTGATATAATAAATTCAATTCAATATAAAACTAGATAATTATCAGAGATCAGAATAGATAGAGTTTGCCCAATAGACGGTACGTGAAAAAAAGAGTTATTTTGTAAAAATGTATAACAGCTTTATTATGGTTCTTTTTTAAGTTTAAGAAGAAATTTTTTTAAGTTGAAGAAGCTTTGATTGCATATTTTGTTATTTTTTTTTAAAGTTTCCTTTGCTACTTGTCATCTACCTAACCATTTTCCCAATTACATTGGGTTTAACTCAGTATTTTACGTAAAGCGACTGCCATCAGACCTTCATAACCCAGAAACGAGTATTATTCATAGTTAGACCAGCTGTTATGAGACTTTTAGATCCGTGGATGGTAACACGTCCACGATACAAATGAGGCAAGCATTGCTTGACCTTTGAGCCCCATTTTATTACAATAAATTCAGGTAAATAACTGGAGAAAAACAATGCTTTATAATTTTACACTTAAAACAGAACTCTAAAAACATTGAAAAATTCTTCAAAATAATAATTCAGTACAAATGTATTCAAAGTGCAATAAGTAATTTGCAGTTTCTTTAATCCCGAGATTTAATCTTCATGTTTATGATTCTGGGATTTTAGAGGAGGTAATATCAACTCGATGTTACTTCCTTCCTTGTATTTTAGGTAAATATACTCTACCTATTCCGATCTCTGGTAATTATGTAGCCATTTCATATTCATGTAAATTTTCTCTGATACAATAATTATTATTACCATGTGGTTAAAATAGGTATTAAATATAACATAGTTCAATACTTTGATATGCTTATCAGGAATAGTAGATTGTTAGCCATTTCACCCGAGAAATTTCTGGCGCTCGAACGAAGTGAGAGCGCCAATAGTTCGAGGGTGAAATGGTGACATTCACCCGAATTAAACACTCTACTTTTCATTTTGACTATGTGAGGAAATTAAAATACTACACACACATTTAATGAAACAGGTATATCGATCATCAGTTAAAAATTTAAGTAAAATTAGAACAATTTGAAAATAGATTACTAACAACAGCTTTTGCCTGTTCTTAAATCTCATCGGGAGTTAAATTAATATCCATGTCACTGGAATCGCTTCCCGAAACCATTTTAACCACAATTAACACAAGGTATTTATAACCGCCCCTGCTGGCACGTGGGGGGTATCCGAAGGGATTTCCGCACGATAAAAAAAACAAAAAGTATTTATTTATATTGAATCTCGTTTTCCCGCTAATTCAAAAGCAAAGCAAACTTAAATTGTTTTTTTTTAATACTAAAAAAAGCTATAATTCACGTACATACTGCCAACACTAGAAAAGTTTTGAAAATCGAATCTATTGGTTACATTGTAATCGAGTTGCTCACGAGATGTACATTTAGGCGGCCATGTAAAAAAAAAGCGTCATGATATCAAGGCATTATGACGTAATTAAATTATCATGGACTACATGGCAAAACTGAAAATTAAAAACAAATTACTTTCCATCCTAGGGATGAAATAAGCTACTTTCCACCCGACTATCTCCCCATGAAAATTAAACTTTCCGAACAGGAGAGATGAAAAATAGTTTTTCAAAACATTTGATTTATACCTCTTTCGTTACAAAATACACATTATTACAATTACTTTTTACGATAACGGATTAACGCAACGGACCGAATATTGAAAACTGACCATTTATTGATGAACAATAAACTTAATATGTTTTACAAAAAAAAGCTTTGCACTATAACTGCTCCTTAGTGAATTATGGTATCCGCCGGTTTAAAATACATCACCCTGACTATTTTGGGCATCACGGTACACCATAAACCAAATATGTAAAACCGGAAACAAAAATATTAGCTCAGTTCAGCCAATATTCATTTACTTTAAAGAAAATTGAAAGCATTAATAATGTGGGTCAATACGACACCTCATGAAGGTTAGAATTTACATTCGATGCCATTCGGTTTGCGCTTTGCCCGGTTTAATGAGAAAATAGTCAAAAATTCACTTTAGAAATGTTATTAAAACAGGCATGTACTTTTAGTTACCAAATTAATGTTCCGTCACCGAGTTGGTAGTTGACTTAAGCTAACTACAGAAAGTTGATAGGTATGTACTCGGGTTGTTCGGGGTGCGAGGGATATGCTCTATGGGCAACCTTACGCGCGGCGAGCATGTTGAGGGCTCGGCGCGCCGGGAGAGTTCTAAATCTCTCCCGGGCGCGCTACGCCATTTCCTTCGCGAGCATTACATGGTCGCAGAAGAAGGAGGCGGCGGCCCACGCGCTCGCGCTCTTCACCGTTGCCGAGCGAGAGGACTCGCAAGCGGATGGCTGCCACGGTCCCGCCTAGGCGCCTCCCACGCCGGGCAGTCCACCAGCACGTGCAGCCCTGAGTCCTCACTCGCGTTGCAGTGATGGCACTCAGGCATTGGCTCCTTCCTCATCCGATGCAGGTGGTCCCCGAAGCTCCCCTTACCGGAGATCACCTGCGTCAGTCGGTACGAGAGGCTTCCGTGTGGCCTCTCTAGCCAGTCCTCCATGATGGGCCTTACCGCCGCTATTGCGGCGTGCCCTTTAACATTAGTACCTCTGTGGTGTAACCGAGGAAATATTTCAAAATCTCTGTTTATGCACGTGAAAGAAATCGAATTAATTTATTCAAAAATGTCATTTGTTTCACGAAACTAAAGCCATTCATTTAAGAAATTAAGGTTGCACAAACATCTGAGAAAACACAGATGTTATATGAAACGTTGTAACGTAGTAGGTTCCAAATAGATTAGATAATATTTATTAGAGATGGCTAAACATTTGGAATTTCAATATGAATATGTGTCCTTGACAACTTTGACCTAGTAAATAACGCCAGTAGGTCAATTTTGTGATATTTGCATAATTATTTGCATAATTAATTTTAATTTAACTGTTCCAGGGAAAGTGTAATGTTGTCTTCTCGATTGTTGTTTTTATGCATAATTTGTAATCAAAAGTGGGAAAAGTTGTTCAGAACACAACGATAGCATTGTTAATAGTTTATTTTTATGACAATTGTTAATGTGCGTCGAGCGTTAATATTTTATTACCTACATCATTGTTTCTTTCAGTTCGGAGTAGTTTCGCGTGGCTTCTAGGTAAATTACTTATTTTAAAAAGGTAATACGTGCACTGTTTTTAACCTCTATAATACTTTAATGGATATATAGTTAATATTTAGATGTGTCAGTGTGATGAACAGCTGTAGTCAGAATTCCTGATATTTTTGGTCAACTCATAAAATACACAGAAACAATGGAGCACTGGCCCCATTCAAACGGCAACATTAATTGATTCAAGATTCAACGTCACTACATTTAGCACTAACTATAAAATTGTATTCATAGCCCGCAAAATTTTAATTACCTATTGTATTATATTAAAAGTGTAATTTTTTTTTTTTTTTTTTTTTTTTTTTTTTTTTTTTTTTTTAAAAGAATATTAGTAACCGAAATTACTAATATTCCCCCTAACCCCTCCAGCTAAGCTAAATTGCTTGTGTTAGGAGTGGGTTCACGTCGGTAGTGTAATGGCCAGGATTCGAACCCGGGACCTCTCGATCGTAAGGTCGACTCCTTAACCACTAAGCTACCGACGCTTTTAAAATTTTTTAATTTAATTATTAATTTAATTTATTTTATAAAATTTTAAAATTAGAACATATATTCGTAGGATATGCTCTATGGGCAACCTTACACCCCGGCGTCTGTAGACCCAAGACGGCGTGCGGTTTTAGTCGGTTCAAGCCCGACATAACCGCCCCCGCTGGCACGCGGGGGGGTATCCGAAGGGATTTCCGCACGAAAAAAAAAAAAAAAAAAAAAGGTACACAGCTGACATTTAACACGGACCTACACTATTTATAGTATTTATCGGACTATAATAAAACGAGTTTAGTGGTTACCACTTATAGCATGGTTTTCCTGTTTTGTTTTTGTACCATTCCTACACGATGCCACTAAAACTATTGCCAAATAAAAGGTGCCAAATTTTGTGATGATTGATTGCTAATTTCAGAGCTAAAATTAAAGAATACTTTTACGACAGACAATCTTGGAAATGAACAAAATGCTACTTAAACAAAACATTGTAATTAAATTAAGTAAACATTGAAATAAGACTATTTTTTAAAGAATTCTATCGCGATTTATTCGATGTTATTTAATTATTTACACAGAAACCCGATGTTTTTGTTGCTTTTCAGTAGCCAGACAATATCATTGAGTAAACCGGTTTGTGAATAGATTAAAAATTCCTCTGAGTTACTTATTGGAGTCTTCTCAGGACGGGACTGCGTTGCGAACCAGTGGTCCTTTTGCTTAACATAAGTCTAGGTTTCTTGACCTTTTGTAAGTACCGTTTCAATGGTCTCGACTTTGGAGTAAAAGTACAAAATCAAATAGCTTAATATAGTTTTTAAAGAATACTTATAACGGGATTCACTAATAATCCCACTAACCCCTCCAGCAAAGCTAGTGTTAGGTAGGAATAAATTGGGGTGTGTGTTGGGTAACCTCCTCGAGTGTCGCTCCGATTCCGATCCCGCTGCAGTCCGGGGGGAACGGAATCGGAGCGGCCGGTACACCCTGGGCGGCGGTCAATGGCTTCCCCTTCACCCCTTCATAGGGTTGGCATTGATCGTCGGCCAATACCCAACGTGGCGGGAACACATCGCTCTCCGTACTCCTCTGCTTTCAGAGGAGACAGGATGAGCGATGCTGTTAGTGGTGAGATGGCCCAGGGTCAGCCGGGGTGCGAGGGATATGCTCTATGGGTAACCTTACACCCCGGCGTCTGAAGACCCGAGACGGCGTGCGGTTTTAGTCGGTGCAAGCCCGACATAACCGCCCCCGCTGGCTGGCGGGGGGGTATCCGAAGGGATTTCCGCACGATAAAAAAAAAAAAAAAAAGGTAGGAATAAATTGACGTCGATCGTGCAATGGCCAGGGTTCGAACCCACGATCTTCTGATCGCGAGTTCGATGCCATAGTCACTAGGCTATCATTACTCATAGATGCGCAGATCGGATACTTCAATCTAGAAAAAATGTTAAGAGGTGTCGGAACGCATGGAATGTCGGCGCTCAGTAAATACCATAATAATCCTGGTGAATGCACGTTGCATAAATAATAACGTATTTTTTACATCGCTTTGACGATCGATGATGTACGGTTTCTTTGATATTGACGATCATGATATAATCGTCATTGTTCGTTTCAAAAGAGACGTACGGATATGGCTTTACAACCGGTACTGAATTAGATGCATACTGATTTGATATAGTATTATTCTATATTATTATTATATATTAAAATTCGTGTAGGTACTTATTTAATTTGAAGATTAATAAGTATACAAGATTTATTTTCACGAACAAATAATAAATAAAAGGTTTTATGATAGTAGAGGAGGCTCATGGAGTGTGTAAGGACAGAAACAGAAGATGGCGGGGTCTCTCTGCCTGCCCTGGAGGGGGAAATGTGTAAGATGTATAGAGCACGACACTGTGCAGTCCTGATTTTAAACCGCGGTTTTCTGAGATTTAACCACCACCGTTAATTTCCATTTTTCACAAAAAAATACTGTTTCATGTTTTAGTAGCTACTAGATCGTATTAGTGCAGTATATTAGGTGAAGTCCTCAAAAATATTTCTAATTAGAATAAGTCATACTATTTTCTTCATTCGTCGTTAGAGTGAGACGTACAATTTGGTATTTACGCGCTTCGGCTATCTGGCAGCCCTATTACAAGATAGAACTTAAAGCGAAAGTTGAAATTAAATTACCATTTCACACAAAACCAAGTATCAAACTTATAATTTCATATTAAACATATTTTTGTTGCCGCATTCTAATTACAAAGATCATATCTTACATCTGCAGACTTTACGGTAATTGAATCTGCAGTTCATTTTCTTAAGAAGGATTCATTTTGAGCTGACTTTGTTTCGCATGTTCAAGTGTACATGGCGCCCCACCACCACCACTGAGACAAACTCACCTGCGAGCCGGTACACCTGCTAATATATAACCATTCCTCTTCCTCACCAGGATCACGAAAGCTTTAACATATCATTGTATGCCCTCTGATATGGTTGTTTCCGTTTTGGATATTGTTCGGTCCGTTAAATCTTTATTTAACGATAACACCACTAATGGTGAATGAGATAATGTAATACTTGAGAACATGTTCTGCAATATATTTAGGAGTGTAGGTATTTAAGTTAAAAAATAGAATGTTGCATTACACATTCTACACATCTATATTTATGTGACTGTGTAAAATCTTCCGGTAGTCACACTTTTTCTCCTTCAATTATATGGAACAACTGCTGAACTAGAGTATCGGTAACATCGAAAAGTCGAAAGTTTCGCTCTTTAACATATTACTACTGAAATTCACACATGGACCGTTACATTTATCTATTATTGAATACCAACTGCTATACCAACATTTGATCTAACAAATTTTCTGATTCACAGATAGATAAAGATATAGGGCAATAGATTTGTTCTGTGCACTATGTAGTGTGAATAGATGTGCACGGAATTGTGCTCCGCAAATAATTGGAAATATTTACAAACACACGTGTTTCCTTCTTCTTACAACACCGGTCCTTTGGGCAAGGCGTGAAGAAGCATCTAAGACCACCATTGTAGGATTGCTGGTGTCTGTAATTGTAGCCTTCACTCTTGAGACTTCACCTTTAGCATAACGTCAAGCGCAGTAAAGTTATGATTACGTGATATTCATAAAAAAGCTTATGTATTTCTACTATGTGCGATATCTTTGCTCTTTTTTTGTTTATTGCACGTCCACATAACTTTACCCGGACCGATGATAAACTGTAGTGAGTTAAAGAAGACAAGTGCTAAAAAGATAGGTCCTCGTTTCACGATCTCGAAATATGCGTATTTTCGCATCATGCTTAAAGAAACCGGGATTGTAGGAGGACGGAAATATGTGTGTTGGTAAAGAATTCCTGTGGTGCGACAAAGAGAAGACCCGAAAAGACTTAAGTTGAACCGTGTACATTTGCATAGTGGTGGATTAACCAGGCTGAGTATAACTAAATCGAAGAGTTTTAGAAATAACTTAGGAACTGACAATTATTGTAGCCGTCAATTCGTATGGACGGCAAATTTGATTATTGTATTGACGGCAAATTTTTAAATCCGCCACTGGTTTTGCAGCAATGTTTGCACCATATGGGGGTGCCACCTCAGCCCTACACATATGATTCTGCATACAAGGATAAGAACAAATAGTTAACATAGGTACTATCTTTAACACAACACCTACCATAATAGACAATTACAAGAACACTGGTAGTTGTAATTGAAGTATTGCAAAGCGAACGTTATGGGAAACGTTCTCACATTCTTGTCGGCCTCGCATTTCACTTTCTTACAATTAGGCCGTACACCCTAATTACACTGCGTCGACAGCTAATGATCACTTGTCTCTTTTTACAGGCCACCATGTCATCGAACCCTATTTTTAAAAGAGCTTATGAGACTAATGTTAGATAATAATATAAGACATTTTAAAATTATACTGTTACGTGCTGCTATAAGTCAATGCGATGCAACTCGCGATAAATATAGATTTTTACAATTTACAGTTAAAACAAATAAAACCTAAGTTTGATTTCGTGACAGTTTCAATTAAATTTAAGTGATAACGACCAGATGGACTGATGACCTGAAAAAGGTAGCTAAGAGAGACTGTACTCGAAATAGCTACTTCGAGAAGTCATCGAAATATTCAAGCACCCCAACAATTTTAATAGAAAAAAAGCGGCCAAGTGCGAGTCGGACTCGCCCATTAAGGGTTCCGTAGCGGCAAGTAACATAATAATGTTGTTTTTTAATTTTTTATATTTGAGTTGATTGAATGAAAGGTAAATTGCGGTTTACGATTTATGTCGTATTAAAAAAATAACTACTTACTAGATCTCGTTCAAACCAATTTTCGTTGAAAGTTTACATGGTAATGTAAATCATATATTTTTTAGTTTTATCATTCTCTTATTTTAGAAGTTACAGTGGGACACAATTTTACCACTTTGGAAGTGTCTCCCGCGCAAACTATTCAGTTTAGAAAAAAATATATTAGAAACCTCAATATCATTTCTGAAGAGCTATCCATAGATACATCACACATATGGGCTTGATAGAAAAAAAAACTGAGTTTCAGTTCTAAGTATGGGGACCCCCAAAATTTATTGTTTTTTTTCTATTTCTGTGTGAAAATTTTAATGCGGTTAACAGAATACATCTACTTACCAAGTTTCAATAGCATAGTTCTTATAGTTTCAGAAAAAAGTGGCTGTGACATACAGACGGACAGACAGACAGACATGACGAATCTATAAGGGTTTCGTTTTTTGCCATTTGGCAACGGAACCCTAAAAACGAAGGTTTTCCTCTCCAAAAAGATTGGTTCCCAGCAAACAAATAAAACTAGACGAAGCCAATACCATCCCCGGTATCGGGAGGCCACACCCGATGCGCTTGATCATGATTGGTCGAGGCTAAGCAAGGTTAGCCTCGACCAATCAGGATCAAGCGCATCGGTTCCGTAGCTCTCAACCAATCAGGATCGATCACGTCGTCTCCCCCCTCCAACTGCGCCTATAAATACGCCAGTGACTCGGGCCTCTACATCAGTCGCAGTGAAGTCACCCCTGAGGAAGGTTCTCCGTACTCGACGGCATCCGGACCTGTCCCACTGAAGATGTCGATACCACGGAAGCAGTATATTCTACATGCAACGCCAGCCGTGAAAGCCTTAAGATTTATAAAAACTCGTGACTTTAAATTTGAATATTTAATTAAACGTTAACAATGTATTATATATTTTACATATAACATATGTAAAAAATATAATAAATTGTTAAAACGTTTAGTAAATGAATTTAGTAGCGGATCCACTCCTAACTCAAGCAACTTAGCTTAGCTGGAGGGGTTAGGGGGAATATTAGTAATTTTGGTTACTAATATCTTTTTTTTTAAATTTTCGCGTTTATGATATCTGTGACCCTGAACATCTGGAGCGTGAAAATGTTCCATCCAGATATTGGCAAGTACAGGGGCTACAGGACTTCCCATTGCGACACCCTCTATCTGTAGGCAATGTTGACCTTGAAAAAGAAAGTAGTTGCCATCTAAACAGTGTTCAAGTAGATCAATATAGTTAAACGGTTTCATTGTCAAAATTCATTGTCGTCGAAAAAAAATACATGGTCGCGTTAGTTCCCGTTAAATTATTGTATACTAATATTCTTTAAAAAAAAATATTCAAATACTAGAAATTTCATGTCGGTATTTGGTACATTCATTTCATTTTCATGAGTCCATGCTTTAACCGTGTCGAACCGCTTAAATTTGATACATTACTTTTCAAACGATCGTACCCCTGGCCGAATTTACTAGCCGCAGCCTTGCTCACACTCGTGTTTATGCTAATAACAGAGTAGTGTAAGTAACACAGCCCGTTGACCGAGAAGGACGTTACTGTTTACGCCATTCTCTAAGCTAATTGCATAACTGCACCATCTTTACGATGTATGTTCATATTGGTGTGAACATGTGTGTGACACTTTATAATGAATTTTCTAGATGGATAGACGATAAATGTGAATTATGAGAATTTACTTATTGTATCTTATTCTTAGCATTTTGATTTATTTCTTATCCGTGATGTCGAACAGCGGCGCAGGGCTATGAATGGGGGAGAAAATGATGACAAAGAAAGTGTTGATATGGTATGAGGGATTTCCGCACGAAAAAAATATTTAAAAAAAAGGTATAGGAGAATTGTGATCAACTCTCCTAACTACTATGTTAGGACCATAATAATGATATTATTCTATAAGTATATTATAAAGTTGTGTCAACCGCAATACCAATTTTTATGATCTCTGGTGTGCGGCGGTCGCCCGTGGACGGGACAGGCCGTGAATGTCCGTTTTAAATCAAACCAAACCACATACAAAAGATATGTAAACTACAAGATAATTTCATAATTTTTCTTTGTAGAGTCTGATAACTTGAACAAATGTGCATGGTATACAACTTTAAAAACTGATCATCAAAATCGAGAAGCAGAACTAAAGTAATTAGTGTAGATATCCAAAATTGAGTTCATGCTTTGCTAATACATTTATATAATAGCTAATTAATAAGTTTAATTATATTATGTATGTAGGTCAAGAAATACATCGTAGATAGCAGGTATTCCGTACAAAATTAACACATCTTTCAACTTGCATTCTACATGTTTGATTCGCAATGAATTTGTAACATCCCGAGGAAACATTTGGCGTAAATATTTGAGGTATTGAATCGTAATTTATTCTTTGGTATTCGGGACTATTACGAGAGTGACCCAAAACTGCCTCGGTGAGTTTTCATCATGTCAGAAGGAGGGTAACAGACGCGCGTGTCAACTTTCTCTGGCGGCATTCTATTTCAGTACTGTGCGGCATAATTTTTTAATCATCCCATTAACTGCTTGCACATCTGGGAAAACGGAAAACCTCCATTGTCTGACGTAAGAGTAAACATAGTTCAATTTAATCTTGGCAAGAAAAAGTTATTGGGATATAAAAGCCATGGAGAAATACATTAATGTGGTTTAGCTTTTAGCTTTTCATACTAAACAAAATATGATGAAACGTATGATGCAGATAATATTCGTGATGATTATAAAATAATCTCATACCATGATCCGTTACTCACTTGTATTCTGATAGGGTAAACAAATATGTACTCTCCTCTTGAGAGGCAATTGTTTATTCATATGATCATGCAACGGAAATATTCTACATGCTATTTTCTTTTTTTAATGCCTATTCATAAGTGCTATGTCTTATACATGTTCACCTTTCCCAAAGATATATTATGCAGAATATGTACCTTTTTTTAAGTGTGGAAACTCCCACGGGCTTCACCCCACCGGTGCCAGCGATGAGGTGGGTATGTTGGAATCAAAACGACTAAAACCACACGAGCCTTCCCCAGCATTCATTGTCGGGCACCCCAGGTAAGCCCGCGTAAGGATAACCCCAGGGTTCCCGGCGGACTTCGTCCTTCATCGCAGCCTCGCCTTTGGGACATTACCTAATGTAAGGTTGATGTTATTTTTCAAGTCAGTAAATTTTTACTAATATTAAAAATAATACTAATTATTTTGCTATCACTGATCTGTCTCTGCCTCTATATACATACGTACTAATTTACGAAACTCACACTCAAAATATATTTATATTATTAGTCTGTTCATCAAATATTGATTGAAATCCTACTATAATTAAGTACAAATTAAATATGCAATTCTCTTTAAATCTTTCTATTTTCTATCTTTGACCATGTAGATAACACAGTGTCTATTAATGAAATTCATAATTTGTTATCAATTCGCAAAATTAAAATAGGTTAAGTAATAAAAAAGTACATTCAAATTCTATATAAATTCGGATAATCGGATTGTGTTATGATTACCTATAACTTATTCAAGGTTTTCAAATTGACTACGGCATAACCTTTCTTTTTTACGATTTTTTAAGTTATTTTATTTTTTTATATTTAGGACACGTCAATTTGACTTCACCTCGCCTGATGGTAAGCTGAAGGTAAAGTCTCAGGAAAGAGGGTCACCATTACATACACGTACCATGTTAACAATGGTGGCACTCAGCTTGACGGCCTCATCAGAAGAGGATTGTCGTCGCAGCACCGCGTGACACCCACCGGCTCCACTAGTGCTGCGACCACAATCCCTCTGCCCGGCTATACACTTGCTGACCCCTGAACGCAATCAAACCGAAATTGGATTACTATGGAGGGTTTTTCGCAATCGTGCACGGTGGTACCTTTTTTTTATTTTTTTCGTGCGGCCGAAATTTGTGACAAATTTGTGGCATCAAATTTCTATCACCAGTAAAATGTCGATCTTTGTGTGCAAGTATTTGAGACTCAGATTCCTTTTATTGTCAATGTTCTACTTACCTTTCCGTAATACTTTGATCTACATAAGAAACCTGACTTCAAATGCAACTAAAGCAAGAAAACATAACATAACATAACTTCACGCCTGTATCCCCGAAATCTACCGGGCACATTATTAAGCGAGCGATAATTATCATTTATTAATGCACACATAACTACTAAAAGTCAGAGGTGTGTGCCCGGGGCAACTGGAGATCGAACTCGAGGCTTCGTCTCAGCAGTCCGTTAAGTACGCCACTGGGCTATCGCCGCTTATAGCAAGGAAAAAGAACTGTCATATATCTATTTTTGGATTAAAATTATTATACTCTGACATGACATGCACTAAGTCGAAAATGTCTTTAGTGTAGCTTTTAAAACTAGTATTCAATTCAATGTCAGATCTAAATATTATTCCTTCCTATTATTTCAATATTATTTAGACACTTTTTAAATCGTGTCACATTTGCCCCTGAGTACTACTAATCTGTGGTACTTACTACCTATTGGTCGACAACAACGTGTTCAATTCATGCTTCATTAAACGAACTCAAAAGGTTGCCTCTCGATTAGTTCAATAATCGATTATTTGCCGATTCTATTCTAAAGTCTATTTTACTTGAGCACTGAATCATATACGTACGTGTTTGTTGTACAACATGGACTACACGGTTTGTTACGCAAATTCGGTGACTCATAAAAAAACCATCTTGAAATACTTCAAAAGACCTTTCTATTAATAATATCTCGTACTAGCACAAGATAGAAAAGCAATGAGGCTTACATTTCTAAATAAAAGATTTTCAAAGTTATAGTGCCGTAACATATTAATTGCGTCAAGGAAAACCGGGGAATAGGCTAGTTGACAGCGATATGCCCAGTAATTTTATGCCGCTTACTTTATTCATTTTGAGATGTCCCTGATGCAATAAAAATGCACGATTGTAATGTGTTTTAAGGATGTACTTTAACATTATTAAGTATACATTTTGACATTATTAAGGATACATTTTTATATTATTAGGGATACATTTTGACATTACTAATTTTGAATAATAGCTAATGTCATAGATAATTTGGATGGATGGATAGATACAATGAATGTTTGGTAAAACTGTGACTTAATTAAGTTAGCCTAGTCCTAATGGAAGCGACACAAAATGCAACTGTCCACCTACTCAACAAGATATTGTAGTTGTGTGCATAACCGCACTCGTTACGACCACCAGCACTGTATTAGTTCGACATGAAACGACATCAAAAAAACAGGCACGTGCGCATACTGGTACCCCTGCCCCTTTTAAATGCTAGGTTAAAAATGCTAAATGTGCTGAAATATAATTTTGACGATATTAATTCACTATTACTGTGAATGAGCTCCGAGGAGCAGAAAACGGGTGGTACAGGTAACAAGGGAATGATAAATAATTAAAAAACTTAAAAAAAGGTATTATTAAAAACTTTTAGAAGTTACAGGGGGGGGGGGACACATTTTACCACTTTGGAAGTGTCTCTCTTCCAAACTATTCAGTTTAGAAAAAAATTATTTAAGAAATCTCAATATCATTTTTGAAGACCTATCCATAGATACCACACACGTATAGGTTTGATGAAAAAAAACTTTTTGAGTTTCAGTTCTAAGTATGGGGAACCCCCAAAATTTAATGTTTTTTTTCTATTTTTGTGTGAAAATCTTAATGCGGTTCACAGAATACATCTACTTACCAAGTTTCAACAGCACAGTACTTATACTTTCGGTGTTTTGTGACATACGGACGGACAGACAGACAGACATGACGAATCTATAAGGGTTCCGTTTTTTGCCATTTGGCAACGGAACCCTAATAAATGAACTCAAACTCGATAGGTTTAACTTTTTTAGTTTAGGAGTTCCTATTATCACCTTCCTACTCCAACATCAGATCCTGAATACCATATAATACCAGAATATGACTCTACCTGTTGGTAAGCTAAAGGTAAAGTCTTAGGAATGGGGGTCATCATTATAAACACCTATAATGTTACAATGGTGACCCTTAGCTTGACGGCCTCACCAGATGCTTTTTCACGCCCCGCTTATAGAACCCGGGCCTGTAGGACGAAGGAAACACGTGTGCCGGTAAAGAATTCCAAATCTTGATGGTGCGGCAAAGATAAGAGGTGCTGAACCGCTTGGTTCCTGATGGAATTTTTTGCACCTTGTGTGGGTGATAACTCAGTCCTGCACGTGTTGTCCTGTATAGGATAATAGGCTCAAGGGTGTTGTTGACCTCAAGACTCCCAATAATGCGGACCGCACGTCGCTGCAACCATTCGAGAGCATCTAGTAAGTACCTACTGTGCAGATCCATCGCAGAGATGAGAGCAGTATTCCACGCTAGTATGGGTTTATGTCTTGTATAGAAGACACCGCTGTTCCGGCGTGAAAAACTGTCTCACCTTGTTCACGACTCCGAATTTACGCGAGGCCGTTATGATGAAACTCTCGATGTAGTTTTGTTGTTCAGTTTGCAGGGAACATCCATAATGAGTATATTTAGATTATCTAACAGTGGCAATAGTGTGTGCCGAAGAGTAGGGAAGGGAAGGAAAGGAGATAGATACCTTTGCTGTAAACACATGCCTGCATCTTTTTAGCATTGAACTCGACCAGGTTTTCGGAGCCCCATTGGGAAATGTGATTCAGGACCCGGTCAAGCTCAGTGACAAGAAACTGCCTTGTTTCTTTCCCTCAATATCAACTTTCTTATGATTGTGAAGAGCATTCTATATGACGCCTATTATATACTAGTATCAAGCAAGTGCCATTCTCTATTCACTAAGAGAATAGAAGTCAAACAAACGTATAGTTAAGTACCCAATAAGTATATCTACACTCAGAAGATGCCTTGGCTTATTTGTTAGAATAAAAATCGGCCTTTTTTAGATCTTAATCTTTTTTTTGGTATAAAAAATAATCAACGTCCCTATGCTTGGGGCTATCCCAGCAGAAACACCGAACATAATAACCTTTTTTGTTCTTTTGTAAATAAAATTTGTTACCAACCACATTTCTTATTACATGACAAAGTCAGTTGACACGGTTCATCGCTCACTGAAGGTCCTAATTCAAAGTTAATTAAGGCCATGTTAACAGTAAATCGTTTGTTATAAAACAATCACTACAATCATGAAGTTTCAATTTGTTCTTCGTATTTTACATGAACCAAAACAACTTGTGACATTTGTAAGTGCAGAAGTATCTGAAATCTATTTAAATAAAATAATATGTTTTTAAAATGGTTTTTATTTTTGACAAATAGTAATGAGTCTTAGCACTGCTTGCCTTTTGCTAAATAAACTGTTTGTAACACAAGGTAGGTAACTGATTAAGGGCACAGCTATTGCTCTGATGCGGCTGCTACCCAACATAAGTGGACCCGATGAGTCCTGCAGGAGACTACAGGCGGATCGTGCGGTCCATGGCCCTATATGGGTGCCCAATATGGGTGGAAGCCCTGAAGGCCAAAAGTGTGTGGATGCTGCGCGCTCCGCACGATCTCCTTCGAGGCGCGGGAGCAGGGACGGGACCCTGGGCCTCGAGAAATCGACGAAGGAACGACTTGGGCGACCAAACGCAGGGCACGCCGCAATAGCGGCGATTAGGCCAATCATGGAAGACTGGCTAGAGAGGCCACACGGAAGCCTCTCGTACCGACTGACGCAGGTGATTTCCGGTAAGGGGAACTTCGAGGACCATCTGCATCGGATCAGGTAGGAGCCAAACATCACTGCGATGCGAACGAGGACTCGGGGCTGCATACGCTGGTAGACTCGTGGCAGCCATCGGGGTGGGGGTCCTTTCGCTTGGCAGCATGATTGCGGCAATGGTGCACAGCGCGAGCGCGTGGGCCCGCGGCCTCCTTCTGCGAACATGTAATGCTCGAGAAGGAGGTGGCGGAGCGAGCCCGGGAGAGATTTAGTACCAACCCAGCCCGCCCTCAGACGCCTGGGGGCGCAGGCCTGGGAGTGGCAAGTGCGGCCGCTGTCACCCCGGTAGAAGCAGGCCCGGGCGGCGGGTCGACGAGCGCCCTCCCCCCTTTCCAGGGCAAGATGGGGACACCGTGGTTCCCAAACTTTTACTGGTGTTAGAAATTTGATGACACAAATTTGACACAAAATTTGGTCGGGTGGATACCACCGTGCACGATTGCGAAAAACCCCGCATAGTAATATAATTGCGGTTTGATTGCGTTCAGGGGTCAGCAAGTGCATAGCCGGGCAGGGGGATTGTGGTCCCAGCACTAGTGGGACCGGTGGAGTCACGCGGTGCTGCGACG
The DNA here is from genome assembly GCA_946251805.1 of Cybosia mesomella. Taxonomy (NCBI): domain Eukaryota; kingdom Metazoa; phylum Arthropoda; class Insecta; order Lepidoptera; family Erebidae; genus Cybosia; species Cybosia mesomella. The sequence continues at coordinate 13,814,537 of OX276406.1, forward strand.
CCAATCCACTTTTGATGAGGCCGTCAAGCTGAGTGCCACCATTGTTAACATGGTACGTGTATGTAATGGTGACCCTCTTTCCTGAGACTTTACCTTCAGCTTACCATCAGGCGAGGTGAAGTCAAATTGACGTGTCCTAAATACGGATGCCCCCCCCCCCTCCGCCGGCCAGCGGGGTGGTTATGTCGGGTTTGAACCGACTAAAACCTCACGCAATCTCGGGTCTTCAGACGCCGGGGTGTACATATCTGCCATGAAAAAATGTTCAAACTTACGTGTTAGTTCCGCATGTCAGTGAAATAAGTACACTTTGTGGGGCCTGATGGAAGGCTACTTGTGTTTTTGAAATCAGCTAATAAAATAGACGGAAGACATATTTGCAATAAAACCATTACCGTTTTTATTTTACTAGCGAGTTTTTTAATTCCAGATAGGTATAATTGTTGTGGGGTGTGTGTTGGGTAACCTCCTCGAGTGTCGCTCCGATTCCGATCCCGCTGCAGTCCGGGGGGAACGGAATCGGAGCGGCCGGTACACCCTGGGCGGCGGTCAATGGCTTCCCCTTCACCCCTTCATAGGGTTGGCATTGATCGTCGGCCAATACCCAACGTGGCGGGAACACATCGCTCTCCGTACTCCTCTGCTTTCAGATGAGACAGGATGAGCGATGCTGTTAGTGGTGAGATGGGCCAGGGTCAGCCGGGGTGCGAGGGATATGCTCTATGGGTAACCTTACACCTCGGCGTCTGAAGACCCGAGACGGCGTGCGGTTTTAGTCGGTGCAAGCCCGACATAACCGCCCCCGCTGGCCGGCGGGGGGGTATCCGAAGGGATTTCCGTACGATAAAAAAAAAAAAAAGGTATAATTGTTGTTTTTACTTTATTCTCGTAAATGGTAAGTACGCGACTTACCACAGGGCCTAATATAAGAACTTTTTATTATAAGGAGCGATGAGTCGTTTGTTTCTACTAACTTATGTGTATTTTAACACGAAATAACTAGAATAGATATAGTGATTTACAAGTAAATGTGCTGTAAGCCTGTAACCGTCTAAAATGAATATGGTATTATCCACATAAGACTCGTATCGTGCTAATGATAAATAAACTATATTATACTATTTAAATGATGATGATGAATGATGAAAAGCGGCGATAGCCCAGCGGCGTACGTAACGGACTTCTGAGACGAAGTATCGAGTTCGATCCCCAGTCGCCCCGGGCACACACGTCTGACTTTTCGCAGTTATGTGTGCATTAATAAATGTAATGTGCCCGGTAGATGGCAATAGGACCTAAACATATTACATTAGGACCTAAACATAACTGGCGAATCGTGGGTGTGTAATACAACTCTGCCTACCCCTTCGGGGACACAGGCGTGAAGTTATGTTATGTTATGTTATACTATTTAAAATTTTAAACAAATTCACCACGTGTAAAAAGCCGCGGACAGCTGGAGATATCTGAATTAGTCAAATGTATTTTGTAAACAAATCTGTTCGTTATGTTATTAATATTGTACTATTACCGTTCTTACTTCATTTTATGACTAAAGTTATCCTAAGAAATTTGGACAGATGCCAAATAATCATACGATGTCTTCAAGCTGTATGTCCAGCCGTAATCTTTATTTTGTATCTACGAAGTTAAGAATACTATACTTAGAATAAGATGCACCAACGGCGTAGTTACTTTGTTGTTGTATTATTTTGAGCTCTATGATCTATGATGCACATTTTGTATTCCAACTAATAGGGGTGAAACCATTTTTCAAATTTTATCGGATTAAATTCCACATAAAGTTAAAAAGCTATAAAGCTTGAAATCTTGTTTTAGTAACCCTTTTCGCTAGAATTGACTGTTACTTATTTAGTTTCTTCTCTTCTATTTCTTCTTCTTTAATTTTTTTAGTGCTGTGTGAGCGCAATTACCTATGTTTCGAATAAGTGGACTGCAGATGGAAGACAAATTGTGAATCTTCAAAATCAATTTTCTTAATCTTAACATGGTTTAGAAGATCAATATCAAATTTTCTTTTAGAAAATCTAACTTCAATCTAACGTTTTTATTCATCTTGATAGAATCAGTCGATTCTCAGAAAAAGTTAAACCTCTCTATTGTACACAGAGAAGGTTGTAATGAAAATAATGTCGTTAAAAGTATTTTTTTACCAGTGTCGGCATCGTTTCACGATTGCACTAGTACTCAGGTACCTCCTATGGCGTTATTAGAATTGAGCATTTGAGGCTAACTACGGGACTAAAAAGGTTAAAATATATTTGATCAATAGAATAGTAGGTACCTACTGCTTCAGTCGGGGTGCGAGAGTTTTAGTCGGTTCAAGCCCGACATAACCGCCCCCGCTGGCCGGCGGGAGGGTATCCGAAGGAATTTCCGCACGGAAAAAAAAAAAGAGGTACCTACTGCTAGCCGAAATAATCCAAACATTTATCCAAAATTCTGTACCAGACCGAAAATTGGAAACACTGTGGAGAACATGCAAAACTATCATGAATACCCTTTTTTTTTTTTTTTTAGCGTGCGGAAATTCCTTCGGATACCTCCCCGCCGGCCAGCGGGGGTGGCTGTGTCGTGTCTCGACTAAAACCGCACGGTGTCCTCCCCAAGTGTCCGTTGCCGGGCACCCCGGGTAAGCCCTCGAAAAGATAACCCCAGGGTTGCCGGCGGACTTTGGCCGCCACCGCGGCCTCGCCTGGTGGGGTCGGGTTTTATCCCGCTTCGGTGAGTTGGCAGGCGTGTGTAGGGCACACACGACACGCCTCCGCCACGGCCTGCTTCTGTAAGGACGGCGAGTCGGCCAACTGCCGTCCTCAGGCCCCGATCATGGAGGTCGGTAGTCCCGGGTGTTCTAATATCTAATAAAACTAAGAAAAAAACGTGACGTTAAAAGTCGCTGAACAGAAGAAATGTTTTAATCATTCTTCTACCTAATGCATAGTACTACACTAACTCAATTAAGCTGCAAGCACAATAGTACACGATGAAGCATAGTCGTATGTGTTCGTATATAAAACAATAATATACCACGCAACGCACTAATATAAGGGAGTTAACGGTGATGTTATATCTGATTTCACTTCTAGATATCTGAACGAACCACGAGGCCACATTAGTTTCACTTCAAAACTGATCTTTACCAATACTAGTTAATTAAACTAGAAGCTGACCCCAAATATCCTTGTGAAGTAAGCTAAGAGGATATTTGCCATTCATCTGCTAGACTATACATAGTTTCACTTTTTCGATGCGATATGTGGCACTCAGACTGCGCTCAAAATTCACGAGTTCTAACATCCTTTCACTGTATTTGCATAACGAAACTAATTTCTTGACTTACATCTAGCAGTGAAGACCGGTTATAAAGATTTTTATTTACATTAGCTAATGTGGCCTATGGACGGTGAAATTCGCGAATCAATTTTGATTTGATGATTCGATCATGTAAATATGCCGGGCGGCGTGGATAGATAATTAACTCAATTTATGTGAATAGAGCGTACAAAATACATTTTTTTTATCACATCATATGTATACAAGAGTATATCATACATAGATGTGCACTATGCATTCATGCCAGTATATCCTGAAGGGTAGGCAAAGGTATATTAAACGGAAGACGTTATCCAGTTAGGTGCCAGTTTTTTGAGCTGAGTGAGACGAAGTCGAGCGAAAGCTCCTCATACTAGACTTCAGGATTTTCTTTGTCACAGGTCTTCTCCTAAACTACTAATCCAATCAGAACCAAATTTGGCATGATTAAAGAGGTCAATCAGAGGAAGGTTTATGGATATATTTTGAAAAAATTAATGCTACCACAGAGGAATGATCACCGTTAAAAAAATTCCAGATGGAATTACATAATAACCGCTCGAGACACTGTGACCAAACTTTACACGCTCAGAAAGCAAAATTTTCAAAATCTGATTCACGACGTCTCACTCAGCTCAACATTGCAAGCAGCGATTCGCCTTGTTTAATAAGTTTTTTTTTTAAAGGTACTTATTAAACAAGGCGAATCGCTGCTTACTTCACACTGTAAATATAACTTATGCTCAATCAAGATTAATAGAAATTATGCGTTATATGCTCGATGATAGTGCATATTTACAAATGATATAGATATTTAAAAAGCCAACGAGTTGGTAGTACTTGAAACAAAACAAAGATTGCATTGAGCGATGCGCCTATAAATCATCAAATTCACTAGTATTGCATAGAGAGTGCATGTCCAGTTCACATTCGCCTTCGGACCGGTTCAAGTGCAGCTTTAGATATAAAAAGTGATAGTCATCGTAAGTTCGAGACCTAGCGCGTTCAGCAAGCACATTGTACAGCTTTCTGCAATAACGTTCGAAAAGGTGCTGGTCAGATCAAAGAACAGATGATTAGGTACTGATTCTACTTAAGATTACCTATAACTTTACTATGTTTACAAAGATATTATAGGTCTCACGAAAACTTAAGTATCCTTTGAGTATACATTGACTTTGCATCTTTACATAGACGGACTTATAGACAAAAATCGGCCTATGAGTATCATCAACAAGAATATGTAACTGTAACCTATTTTCATTCCTTTGATTTTAACTTATTTTTATCTTATAAATTGTAATATTATGTACGAAATGCACAGTGGTTTAAATAGTTACCTTTAAATTGCTACTGTCTCTGCGTATGGATGCAATTTACAAATTTTATATCCATAACCTTTTGTAAAGGGCGGACGACGTCGTCACCGTCGTCTATAAATGTATACTTATAATGTATGCAATGTCGTGTATTATAATGCATACTTATATTTAACAATATACATATTATATTATATATACTTATTTATTATGAATAATTCCCTAGAGCGCAAGTAGTCACATTCTTCAAAGAACAAAATAATAATTATGTTTGTATTGTTTACAAGCGCATTCAGTGTGGTAACTACAGATACAGACAAGATATATTATTCTTTGTTAAATATGTAATAAACAATATATTATATACTTAGTCACTTGTAGTAATTAAAGCATTATGTATCTGTTTATTCATCTCTCTGTCTCAATACTTAAAATAGAACTCAATGAAATTTTGAAGCAATTAATATGCTAACTTTCCAATATATTTAGTTCGGAAAAAGTGAACCCAGAGTCTCTACCATGGTACAGACACAAGTAGACACAGTCGTTTCTCGCTAGCGTTGCCCTAAATCATATGACATGTATGAAATGTTGTACAGCGCCCCTGGCGGTCATGGCAAGAATTAAACTTTGCACCATTGCGCTTTGCCAAATCTATAGTGCTTGTGGAGTATAAGCGCTATAGATTTTGATAGGTAAAAAACCTGTTGAAATCTATTCAATGGCTAGTAGCGTTTTTCAGCTGTAGCCATACAAAACGGCATCATGATTCACTAATTTGGCGGACGTTATCGAGGCTTTTGCTTTCAATTGTTTATCCGTAACTCACTAGCATTTTGAGGTGTCAAACGTTTGTTGACATTATAATTAAGCTCATTTTTAAGTATCGTACCCGTTTCAAGCTTACAAACGAGTAATAAGCCAATTTAAGTATATTTAGACTCACTTCCGATATTTCAAGTGGCTAGCTTGTTTGCATGCGTTGTTTAGTGGCAACAATTCGGATATTTATTTTTAGGTGGAATTATTTAACAAGAACATACCTTCCATAAACTGGTTTTCGTTCTAGTTGTTTGATAAAAATAACACCTTATTTAATTAAAAACTTTCATGATCGATCGAATACATTAACAATACACTTGAATGACAGTGAAACCGAGATAAACACTGAATTCTTTTGTATGCATTACGATTCTTTCTCTCATTGTAGTACTATGGAAGAATGAAATAGAACATCGCAGTGAAGTTAGCCAGTAAACTTAATCCTATCGAGCTCACGCCAGCACCTCCGTGATGCCATCCAATAATCATGGTACAAGCATTATCGAAATCTGTTTGAAACACGTTGAAACGTTAGCGAGCTTGACGATAGGGAGTGATTTTTCGATGTAAACTCATGGTAAAAGTACAGGACGGGACTTGAACCCGCGACTGATGAGCATACGATGCAACGACCATACCATTCATGTTCTGTTTTCTGTGGCGTGTTGGATGTTGTATTGAACTAGTGAGACAAAATCCCAACAAAATAGTGACGTAGGTATCATACAAATCATATTAGAAAATATGGTGACAAATAGGTGACAACAGATATATTTATACTCTCTCTTGTTTTTGATCATTTCAATTCGGTCCACGTAACATATTCTCGAAAACATACACTTTTCTACTAGAGTATAGGTATGTGCTTAATGCAAAGAAACGATTTTATATTTTCAAAACCTGGTTGTTTGCACAATTTAGAAACTAATTAATTCTTCTGAAGGCACTCCGATGTTTTAATGACCGTTTTTTAACATTATAAACTTTCATATCACTCATTATAAATACATTTCTTCGTTTAATTTTTATGAAAAATATTACACTTATTTACAAAATATTTCATCATTTGTGATGGTTGTCCAGGCGTCTTTGTAGTGCACACTCTTGTTCTTAAATGAGTAATCAGATTATAATCAAAACACACAAATACACAATTAAAATATCACGTAACGGTACTACAAAAACGGAAGTAAGATAATAATTGGTTTATTTTTATTATATATTATTATTATATTATTTTAGATTTAAATTCCATTAATTATGTTTGATAATATCCGATTTTAAGAGGAGATAGCGCCTAATAGGATTTCCGTTGCTAAATTTGCAACTTGCAGGCCCCAGAGGACTGCCGTGCCGGCGTTTGTTTAATACCTTAGTATAATTAAACAAATTTATTAGTATTTATCTAAATTTAAATAAATAGTACTTGTGACTTTCGAGAACCAATTGTTCAATATCAGCTTTAGCAAAATTATATTTTCGTTTATAACTTTCACCGTTTTGAAAGCTTTTATTTTGAATTATATTTTTATATCATTGGATTTTTATTGTAATTATATTTTTAATTATATTAATTCGATGCCCGCTTAGAGCAAGTAACATGTCTATTTGCATTGGTCTGGGTGTTTGTATGTAGGTATAAACCGCCTGTCACCCCAGCAGAAGCAGGCCGGGACGGTGGGGCGACTAGCGCCCCTCAACCAAACCGGGGCAAGACGGGGACACCGTGGTTCCCAAACCCGAGGGGGTCATCTCGAAACCGGAGATGGCCCAGGGTCAGTCGGGGTGCGAGGGATATGCTCTATGGGCAACCTTACACCCCGGCGTCTGTAGACCCGAGACGGCGTGCGGTTTTAGTCGGTTCAAGCCCGACATAACCGCCCCCGCTGGCCAGCGGGGGGGTATCCGAAGAGATTTCCGCACGAAAAACAAAAAAAAAAGGTATAATATATAGATATTTACAAAAAAGTATTTAAGTATGTTTATATCCGCATTCTGGAACCCATATTATACCAGCTATGCTTAATTTGGGTCTAGATAGCGCTGTGTAATTTGTCCAAGAATATATTTAAATAGAAATATATATAAAATTAAATTAAATACAAAATCATTTTAATTTCAATTTTGACAAAATGGTTCATAAATATTTATTACGGTAACGTGGTGCTTACACCCCGGCGTCTGCAGACCCGAGACGGCGTGCGGTTTTAGTCGGTTCAAGCCCGACATAACCGCCCCCGCCGGCGGGGGGTATCCGAGGGGATTTCCGCACGAAAAAAAAAAAAAAAAAGGGTAACGTGGTGCTTTGACCGTTCGAGAACTACATCAGAGTCGTGGGTTTGATTTTTGATTAGTGCTATTATATATTTGTATGCCTGAATATTTAAATTGGCATGAGGCTGGGTGTTCCTATGTATATTATAAAAATAAACAATATTAAAATAGTATTAAAATAATATTATTTATCCCAATTTTTATTATGGAACACCCACCAACAAAAACATACAGCGTTATAAATTTCCTAGATTTGCGGCTTGTTTTCATACCAATGAGATGACTAAGTATTTACTACCGAGTTACGCAATATCGAAGCCGTAACTACTATTACCAACAATCATTCTACAACTGATACGCAAATATGATTTAACGTTGCAACTTATAAACAATTGCGGCCATGATGTCGTCTATCGATCAATGTAATGGCACCAATCCAACGAGCAGCCATTAACAAACATTTAAATGAAGTATGAAGATACTCGTTAATATTATTAAATAGATAGAATATTCTTTATTGTACACCACATATTATTATATACAATATCTTAAATCTAAATATATTGTAGGTACAATGGGCGGTCTTATCGCTAAAAGCGATCTCTACCAGACAACCTTTGGATGGATTTATCAGTAGGAGTGGAATGGCAGTTGATGGCGTACTACGTCATAAATTGTTCATAGATATAAATAATATACTACATATCATAGAATTCTACGTACAAACACATTATATATAAATACATAAAAATATAATAAATATATACAATTGATACAATACATAAAGGACATATACCTACAGTCCCAGTAATTAAATATTCAGGTAGTAATTTTTAACCATGGTCTTAAAAGTGGTTAGTGATTGTGCGCGTCTTATGTCCACCGGCAAAGCATTCCACAGTCGTGTTGCTCGAACGGTGAAGGATTTATCAAAAAACGTAGTGGAGTGTAAAGGCATTTTTAATTTCGTTTCTTGTTTTTTTGATTCTCTTGATGTTCGATGAGTTGAACAAAGTTGGAGAATACTTCAAATCAATGATATTGTTTTAAAACTCGCTGTGCTCCGCGGTTTCACCCCACCGCAACGCATTTCATCACCGTCCGTCCTTCCGTGTCTATCTGAACTTGAAAGTGACACCTCAGTCCTGCACATGCGGTTGTAAATATGAAAGGAGAGGGTGGAATTCATGAGAAGAACTCACCGAAACACTCGCCATGGTAGCGGTGGTAAAATATTGCCCTCTAGTGATCTCTCGGTACTAGGCACGCCGTCTTCTTTCTTGATTAGTCAACTAATGAAACTATAATGAGCGTAGAAGAAGCGAAATATGTATGTCAGGATCGTAGTAAATGGAAACACGTGGTCGGTTCTTACCCTAATGTTAAAGAGGTGTGACTGTATGTATAATTGGTATCAAAAATCTAAACAATTGCACAGTGGGCATTTTTAGTCTCTTTGGTGGTAAGTGCGGGGCGCGATGGCTGGAGGCGCGGCCGTCAACTTATTAGAACCATCATAATGTACATATTTATACGTCAAAATCGTTCAACAGGGCTCGCGTCACTGTTTGATCAGTTCTTTTATTGGTTGGCCATTTAGTGCACTTGCGCAAGTTTGTCATTATGTACCGTTGACATGTTCTCAGATTATTCAATTTGGGACTTCAGATCAATAAACTGTACTCATATCTAATAGCTCTCCGTCCTTGTGTCTCCAATGTTCAACAATTGTTTTATAATGAATGAAATGACACGTCTCAGTCCATTGGTCTGTTCCTCGGTTAGAATGCCCGTATGATAAATGATAACTCAATAAGCTCATGCATGATAAATTAATTTACGATCGTCTCTTATAAATATAGGTACATCAGTAACTTTAAATTGTGCCTTAAGCAAATTCATACACTTTTAGTTGTTTTTTGATTCAATATGTCGTAGGTACTTCTATTATGAATATTGTGATACGTATGTAGGTAGTTTGTTAGTACTTAATCACGTAAAAACGAAAGGTTAACAACGAAACAGAACCTAAATCTAAACTTTGTTTAAAACTCTACGTGTGTGAGTAAATCCACAACTAAAAACTAGTAAGTACATTAAAAACATAACTGCTATGTTTAACTCAACAAGAACATAACACAATTCAACGTAAACATTCCTGAAGTGGTTTTACAAGGATTGCACGAGTTTCATGGCAATAAACTATTTAACTAGTTTATACTCGTAGGAGACTATTAGCTAATACTGCCATCCTATAATATGGAGGATAGAAACATTTCTCTTACTACTATTGTAATGACAGCCAGCATCAAAGTAATAACATTGATAATGTTTGGCACTGTACTATATCTTCCAAAAGAAAGCAGGACAATGTCAAACACGTTATCTCTTAAGTAACTCGGTTTGAAATATTTTAATTTTATATTTGTTCTTTATATTATTTATTCTAATAGTCTTACTATAGATCGCGATGAAAGGTTACGATCACAAACTTTTAGAGAAGCAATTTAAAAGAAAAATTGTCTCACACTTCGGGCGTGTGCAGAAGAAATTTTTGAAACCCTTTTATCACTCGCTTTGCACAATTTATATAGAAATATATATATATATTAATTAACAAAACCAATCAATTTCGCGCTTTCACCGTTGGCAGCTAAATTGAGGGGAATCGCCACCAACCAAGTGACCAATTTTGCGTTTCGTATAACCGGTGTAATAGTATAATAGAAGTCTTAGGTTACAAAATCGGAAAAAGAGAACATCCAGAACGGGACTTGAACCCGCGATCAATCCCTTGCAGGATGAATACTCTCACCAACTGAGCTACCTGGACACGTCCTGGATATTCGAAATTCTCCGATATACCTTTTTTGTTTTTTTTTTTTCGTGCGGAAATCCCTTCGGATACCCTCCCGCCGGCCAGCGGGGGCGGTTATGTCGGGCTTGAACCGACTAAAACCGCATGCCGTCTCGGATCTACAGACGCCGGGGTGTAAGGTTGCCCATAGCGCATATCCCTCGCACCCCGACTGACCCTGGGCCATCTCCGGTTTCGAGATGACCCCCTCGGGTTTGGGAACCACGGTGTCCCCGTCTTGCCCCGATTTGGGGGAGGGGCGCTAGTCGCCCCACCGTCCCGGCCTGCTTCTGCTGGGGTGACAGGCGGCCTCACCTGTCACCCCCAGGCCTGCGCTCATGGAGGAAGGAGGTCGTTAAGCGACCTCCGGCGCCTGAGTCGCCTGCGACGCGCGGCGAGCAAGTTGCGGGCTCGGCCGGGAGAGTTCTAAATCTCTCCCGGGTCCCCGATATACATATTATAGAAAAAGTTAGCATACTTATTGCTTCAAAATTTCATTGATGTATAAAATCATGGTTCGTGGAAAACATTAAAGGCAACGTGATGCCCACGCACCGCCGGTGGGCCCGATTCCGTAGGAGGCGTCGTCGCCCCGCAGATGCGGAGGCCCGAGAGGCGGAGTTGTACGAGGGATACAGGGAGGCCAGAGGTGCCCTTCGAGCAGAGATAAGGCGGGCCAAAAAGGCGGCCCGCTTCGAACTACTGGAGACGCTGGAGCGGGACCCTTGGGGGCGGCCCTACCGGATGGTGAGGGGCAAGCTGCGCCCCAAGGCCCCGCCGTTAACCCGGTGTCTCCAGCCGGAGCTGCTCGGAGGAGTTGTTGGCTCCCTGTTCCCAGCGCGGGCGGTGGAACATGTTCCACCGCAGATGACTCCGCCTCGGTTGCCAATGGTGCCCGACGTGGACGACGACGACGTGCCCGAGGTCACTTGGGTAGAACTAGAGCTGGCGGTGAGAAGGCTGAGAGCCAAACGCACCGCCCCGGGACCCGACGGCATTCCAGGGCGAGCGTGGGTCCTAGCTCTAGTCGACGACGCTCTCGAGCCCCGACTGAGAGGGCTTCTCAGCGCATGTTTGGAGCGTGGCCAGTTTCCGAAATTGTGGAAGACGGGGAAACTGGTCCTCATCCGAAAGGAGGGGCGCCCGGCGGACTCACCGTCCGCCTACCGGCCCATAGTGTTGCTCGACGAGGTGTGCAAGCTCTTTGAAAGAGTAATTGCGAAGCGCCTCGTCGAGCACCTCTCAAGAGTGGGGCCGGACCTGGCGGATGGCCAATATGGCTTCTGCCAGAGGCTCTCCACCGTGGATGCCATCATGCGCGTGAGGGCTCTGGCGGAGGATGCAAGGAGATTCCCGGGGTGAGGTGATGTTGGCGGTGTCCCTGGACATCGCCAACACGTTCAACACCAGGGCAACCTGGAGTAGCATTAGGGAGGCGCTCGTGTATCACAAAGTGCCTCTCTATCTCCGCCGCATAGTCGGGGCGTATTTGACGGAGAGCCGTGATCTACCCAACAGTGACCGGTCTCGGTCGGCGAGAGCTGTCGTGCGGTGTTCCACAGGGATCGGACGTGGGGCCGCTCCTGTGGAACATCGGATACGACTGGGTGCTTCGCGGTGAGCTCCTTGACGGTGCCGCCGTCACGTGCTACGCGGACGACACGCTCGTGACGGCGTGCGGGGTGACGTACCGCGAAGCGACCCTAAAGGCCACGACCGCGGTTACGCAATTCGTGGAGCGGATCCGGCGGCTGGGTCTCGAGGTGGCTCTGCATAAAACCGAGGCCCCTGTTCTGACCCTGTTCTTTCATGGGCCTCGGAGCAAGGCACCTGAGGGATCCAGTCTCATCGTGGGAGGTAATCGCATCGGCATAAAGCCCCAAATGAAATATTTGGGGCTCGTGCTCGACGGCCGATGGGACTTCGGAGAGCACATCCGAAGTCTGGCCCCCAAACTGAAGGGCACAGCTCTCGCTCTGGCACGGCTGCTGCCCAACATGAAGGGGCCCGATGACTCCTGCAGGAGACTCTACGCGGGGATCGTGCGGTCCATGGCCCTGCATGGGTGCCCAATATGGGCGGAGGCCCTGAAGGCTGGAAGTGTGCGGATGCTGCGCGCTCCGCAGCGAGTGATGGCCATCAGGGTCATCCGCGGGTACCGCACGATCTCCTTCCAGGCGGCGAGTCTCCTTGCCGGAACTCCGCCATGGGACCTGGAGGCGAGAGCCCTTTCGCAACTGTACCAGTGGCGAAAGGAGGCGCGGGAGCAGGGACTGAACCCTGAGCATCGAGAAATCGAGGCCGTGCAGTCCCAGCTCCGCCAGGCCATCGTGGTGGAGTGGAAGGAACGACTTGGGTGACCAAGCTCAGGGCACGCCGCAATAGCGGCGGTAAGGCCCATCATGGAGGATTGGCTAGAGAGGCGACACGGAAGCCTCTCGTACCGACTGACGCAGGTGATCTCCGGGAAGGGGTGCTTCGGGGACCACCTGCATCGGATCAGGAAGAAGCCAACGCCTGAGTGTCATCACTGTGACGCGAGCGAGGACTCAGGGCTGCACATGCTGGCGGACTGCCCGGCGTGGGAGGTGCCAAAGCGTGACTCGTGGCAGCCATCGGGGTGGGAGTCTTCTCGCTCGGCAGCATGATAGCGGCAATGGTGCGGAGCGCGAGCGCGTGGGCCGCCGCCACCTCCTTCTGCGAGCATGTGATGCTCGCGAAGGAGATGGCGGAGCGCGCCCGGGAGAGGTTCAGAACTCTCCCGGCCCGCCGAGCCCGCAACATGCTCGCCGCGCGTCGCAGGCGACTCAGGCGCCGGAGGTCGCTTAACGACCTCCGTCCTCCATGAGCGCAGGCCTGGGGGTGGCAGGTGAGGCCGCCTGTCACCCCAGCAGAAGCAGCCGGGACGGTGGGGGCGACTAGCGCCCTTCCCCCAAACCGGGGCAAGACGGGGACACCGTGGTTCCCAAACCCGAGGGGGCCATCTCGAAACCGGAGATGGCCCAGAGTCAGTCGGGGTGCGAGGGATATGCTCTATGGGCAACCTTACACCCCGGCGTCTGCAGACCCGAGACGGCGTGCGGTTTTAGTCGGTTCAAGCCCGATATAACCGCCCCCGCTGGCCGGCGGGGGGGTATCCGAGGGGATTTCCGCACGATAAAAAAAAAAAAGGCTACGTGATGCGAGTCTAAACCAAAAATATTGTGTATCCTAGCCCCTACTAGTCTTACTTCTCTCTAGATCATAAATATTTATTAAACGCGCTTTTTAGGGTTCCGTTGCCAAATGGCAAAAAACGGAACCCTTATAGATTTGTCATGTCTGTCTGTCTGTCCGTCCGTATGTCACAGCCACTTTTTTCCAAAACTATAAGAAGTATGCTGTTGAAACTTGGTTAGCAGATGTATTCTGTGAACCGCATTAAGATTTTCACACAAAAATAGAAAAATAGCAATAAATTTTGGGGGCTCTCCTACTTAGAACTGAAACTCAAATTTTTTTTTCATCTAACCCATACGTGTGAGGTATCTATGGAGAGGTCTTTAAAAATTATATTGAGGTTTCTAATATAATTTTTCTCTAAACTTTTCAGTTTAGAGAAAAAGGTTTCAGTTTCAGAATTCAGTTTGCGTGAGAGATACTTTCAAAGTAGTAAAATGTGTGTCCTCCCCCTCCCTGTAACTTCTAAAATAAGAGAATGATAAAACTAAAAAAACATATGATGTACATTACCATGTAAACTTCCACCGAAAATTGGTTTGAACAAGATCTAGTAAGTAGTTTTTAGGGATTTTCTGTAGAAAAGCCCTATTGCTATCGAGTTGTCGTCGTCGTCGACGTCGTCGTTGCCAATTTTCTGTCACGGTTTTGGGTATGAAGGAGATGAGCTATCGAGTTGCTGTTTTCGGTAATAGATTCGTGCTGGGGTGAACCATTGCAAGATAAAGAAAAAATCGAAAAAAATCGAAAAAAAAAACGCAAAATCGAAAATCCCTTGTACTCGGCTGAGCTTGTCTCAGGAATTCAACTTGTTTTTAATACGTCATAAATCGTAAAACATAATTTACATTCAATCAACTCAAATATAAAATTTTAATAAAATGTTTAAAGCATTATTAAGTTACTTACTGCTACGGAACCCTTCATGGGCGAGTCCGACTCGCACCTGGCTGCTTTTTCATTTCTCAAGTCTTTGTTTTCTTTATAAACACCTACGTATAAGCTATAAATTTCAAACGCAAACACTTATTCGAATTTTAAATTTTATAATCCACGTAAGTTTAACTACGTAAGTATCGTATATAGTAGAAAGAATATTTATTTACCACGCATTTTAAACAAGGAAAACATTGGAACACTAAATCAGATAGGTAGGTATCACACTGCTACGTGATGATATGGAACTATTGTATTACAATGTATGGTTTAACACTGACTTAATGAAGTTTATGAATTGTCATCTATACTGTCATTGGTAGCGACACTCGTTTCTTCTCCGACCTAAATATTATGGAAACGCGTCAAAACCTCAATCATTATTTGCCTCGAGCTGGAATCTCAGTCGTTGATCGTTTCAGGTCAAATCGTCTTACAGGCGGTCGATGAAATCATTTATGATCATGTTGAAACGTGACAGATGAGGTTACACTTGGTATAAATGCAAATTTTGTTAACTATAAACATGTCATAAATTAGGCGTATCCAATTATACGGAGTACATTCTAGTATAATGTTACCCGCATGTGGAACGTTCGCCACTTAATCGGCGACCACGTACGTTATTGCGACATCACTTTCTCCCACAGTTTGTCATTCTACCTATCATTAACATTATACCTACATTACAACTATTTGTTTTTACGGTTTCATAAGTATGTAAGTCTTACCCACTAACGACTTCATAACATAGAAGGTCTTATATACTTTCTCATACAATCATTTAACTATACGATAACTCGATCACGTGTTATCTACGGATTTTTCTCTGTTATTTGTACACACAATGTAATTTTATTATTGGTTAGGAAATGTCGATCCAGTTACAGAAAATTTGACAATATTAATGTTTCGAAAAGTTGGCAAATATTTTTATTCAATGTTGACATATTTTCGGTCATATATCAAGAAGCATTGCATAGCATACTAACAATGTTTATTTCTCAATTTCCGTCCCCAACTATCAAAAATTTTAAGCTTGCTTTGTTTGGCTTCTTACCTACTTACAAGTTTAATATATTTCTGTAATCAATATTTCTGTTCAATATTTCTGTTCAAGTTATAAAAAAAAGTGTTCGTTATATCTCATTCAATCATCAAAAGTCTAGATACATATTTATTAGTAGGTATCTTCTATATTTATTATTGTATAAATAAATATACTTAGATTATTCTTTAATTGTTTGTCCTCTATGCATTCCTATGCCATACATCCAATTGCAATAAAAATTTTGGCTTTCGTTATTGTTCACATAGCATAGGTACCTGAGAAGGGATCAAAAAATAAACGGTATTGTAACGCATGCCGATGCCGTGCCGAACATTAGATAGTCTTACAAAAAATGCAAGCTGTAGTTGACTGCAAAAATAAATTTTACCTAGTAAATTGAGACCAACCTCGTATATTAACCGTCTGGATTCAAATTTCCGTTGTGTGCATTAAAGTCAGTGCAGTACAGTAGGAATGTAGGCGGTCATCCTCATTGCGACTAAATATCTTGACATCATTACCGTATTAAGGGACGAATGAATGTGTGCATTCTATATCAGATAAACTATAAAATCTATAAATTTATACCGCTTGCGTCACAGGCAGTGTGGTACCTACTTATAGAATTTGTTTTTTTTTTGTTGAAAGGCTCCACTCGTCTATTATTTGTTAATTTTTTTTATATTTTATGTTTACTGTTATGTGGGAATAAATTAACACTAGCATGGTGAAATAAACATTTTTCTCTTCTGGGTCTTCTCTCGATTTTCTTTAACACACTATGTCAGAAAATGCAATATCCATGAAAGAATCATAGCAGTTTCTAGAAAAGTACCTCCAAATGAAGGTTATTGATGATCTCAACAAGTGAAGGAATGGCCTTTGTTACACATAGCCTCGATGCAGCACCCTCAAGCGGAGGGGGGGGGGGTCGGTTTTTATTTCCTGTCTGCTAAAACGCAAAAAATTATGTTTGCGTGTCGTGTTGTTGCTGCAATATATTTATGTGTGAACTAGTCTCAGTGTTTGAGTTCATGATGTATGGAATGGGTCCGCCTATGGATAATTTTCAAAGCCATAGCTACCATGTTAACTTAGTCCGCCCGTTCATTGAGTAGTGAGGTGAGAAAAAAAAGATACTGCCGATCCTTTACTTGTATTCACATTTCAACAGAATTTGATTACTCATATTGATTGTTTGGTAAACAAAATAATTGGAATATTTCAAAGAGGCATAATAACATTTCAAACCAATTTAAGTATTGAATATCTGTTGGTTTTCTTTTCCAGATCAATAAGCCTGAACTAAACTACACCAGTAATAATACTAATAATCTATTATCTTTTTCTCTATAAATTGTATTCTATAGAAGTAATAAACTCGTTTCTTAGCTTTTTTTTTACGTGCGGAAATCCCTTCGGGAACCCCCCCGCCGGCAAGCGGGGGTGGTTATGTCGTGTATCGACTAAAACCGCACGGTTTCCTCCCAAAGTGTCCGTTGCCGGGCACCCCGGGTAAGCCCTCGAAAGGATAACCCCAGGGTTGCCGGCGGACTTTGGCCGCCACCGCGGCCTCGCCTAGTGGGGTCAGGTTTCATCCCGCTTCGGTGAGTTGGCAGGCGTGTGTAGGGCACACACGATACGCCTCCGCCACGGCCTGCTTCTGTAAGGACGGCGAGTCGGCCAACTGCCGTCCTCAGGCCCCGATCATAGAGCGGTATTCCTGGGTGTAGATGAGTCTGCGGCGTCCTCGCCGCACGAATAGAATTTTTTAGAAAGGCAAAAAATATAAATAAATGGGATTTGGTAATTTTTCTTGATGAAACATGGCTTAATGCTAATCACAGCGTGCCGAAAGCATGGACCGATGACACGGCACAGTCTGTTACAAAAGTACCGAAGGCAAGGGCAGCGTCTTATAATTACGCATGCAGGGTTGGCAAATGGTTTTGTGCCTAATTGTTTGTTGGCCTTCAAATCAACAAAAACAAATGAATATCACGAATAAATGAACTTTGAGAAATTCAAAGAGTGGTTTTATTGTTATTGGATAATTTGAATAAACCACATACCATAATAATGGATAACGCGCCGTACCACTCCGTGCAAAAGTACAAAGCTCCAACATCAGCCAACAAGAAACTAGAATTAATATCTTGGCTCCAGAGCAAAGGAGTGGAAGCAAATGAAATGATGTTGAAACAAGAATTACTCGGGTTGGTAAAAGAAAATAAACCCAGAAAGCCAACATACCTTTTGGACGAGATTACTGAGCAACGTGGCCATACAGTTCCCAGATTGCCACCGTATCACTGCCACTACAATGCCATCGAACTGATTTGGGCTAATATCAAAGGTTCTTTTACCTAGCACCTAAATTTGTAAAAACAGATAATGTATTGTATTATATATATATTGTTGTCCATTCACGGCTAAGAAAATGCTCACACTATTAGAAAATGCGTGTGATAATGTTACTGCAGAGCACTGGAAGAAAGTCGTGGTACACATCAAGAAAATTATAGAAGTGGACTGGGAGCGCGATGTTCACTTTGATAACATGTGTGAACAACAAGAATTTATTATTCACCTTAGCGATAGTTCAAGTAGTGATGAAGAGGATGATGATTTAGGTCGTGCACCTCTAAATGAATAAAAATAGTAATGAGAATTTTTTTCGTTTGATTTCACCTAAGGGCCTTCCCTCAACAACGATTTGGACTTGTGTGTATTCTACTGAATGGGTTGATTACCGAATGAAAATGCGTACGATGGGAAATCGTAGTCGTGAGATAGCTTTTACTGTTGAGTACACAAATATGTATTAAATTATATTTCCCTAATTACCTAAAATAATAAAAAATACATGTTTTTGTAACTCTCGATTCCAAATTCTACGGGATGGATAATCGAATAGATTCATAAACGATTATACGCTATGAGGTAGCCTATTTAGAGCTGTCAAAATTGTCATCCTTTATTTGACAAAGTTCAGTGGAATCGCTTCGAAGCGAATACAAAAAAGTTCGAATTGTATGGTAGTGGCAAAATTTGTTACACATCAAATGTCGACAAATAATATCACTCCCATAGTGCCAATAGAATGTGACTTTTTCTAGGCCTCCTAATCTACCTCCACTAGTATGATAAGTAGGTAGTTGGTATCGCTTTCAACACTTTCATATTGATGGCGGTGGATTACAATTACGATCTTGAGTTCAATTGTATCTACTGTATATATGTTATATGTTTAAGTTTCATTTTCAATATTTCTTTAGCTGCTGAGAGCAAGTGCTCAGATTTGTCCAACGACCCGTTAGCTTTATTGAAATACGGTAGAAGTATATCTTTTCTAGTTAGTTGAATAGTCAGTATCCATAACAAAACATAAATCACGGTTATTGAAGCTGTGCTCAGTAGAAATTTAAAAGTAAAAACGATGGTTACGGTGCGGAACGGCCGCCCGCTCAATGGCACGTAAACGTTTACAATTAATAAATGGCTATAATAAAATCTTATTATTGTATTAGTTTATTTTTTCTAAATATAATAATATCAACCTTTATTTCAAATTGAGTGAATCTGTTAAGAGATTTATTTACGCAATAAGGTAGATAATTCTCAATTTGCAATTGTTCTTTTCTTTTTAAATTCTATAACTAGTCTGGCCATAAATATTGTTACATAAAAACTTTTCTTTCTTTTTCAACTTTTTCATTATTTTGAATTTGGAACACGTATATTATTTTAAAACTTCTTTCGATTTCGCGCCATTTGACATATTTTTTCGTGTTCATTATCGAATTACAATATAGAATGTGGTGTTAAAGAAAATAGGATTGCAGTGATCGCCTTGCACAAAGTGGGTATGGAGCCGTCGGCCATATTCTAGACACTTCAAAAACTTGGTATCAGCCGTATGTTCGTATATCGTACTATCAATAGATACCACAACACTTCGTCTGTCGAAGACCAGAAAAGATCGGGGCGGCCGCGTGCTGTTAGAACTACAAAGGCTATTAATGCTGTTAAAGCCAGAATTCGTCGAAACCCCATAAGGAAGCTAAAAATCTTATCGCGAGAAATGAAGGTTCCCGCTAGGACTCTGTCACGTATTATAAAACAAGACCTGAAGCTCGGTGCTAATCGTCGATATACATGGACATGCCCTAAATCAATCTTAACGATTAAAGAGAGTGGATCGATCAAAGCGCCTTCTGTCGCGATACGCAGGTGAAAGTCACAGAAATATCCTCTTTACCGATGAAAAAAAATTCACGATTGAAGAACACTACAATAAGCAAATTGATAAAGTGTACGCTCACAGTTCTAAGGAAGCTGCTCAAGTGGTCGAAAAGGTACAACGTGGTCATCATCCTGCGTCAGTGATGGTTTGGTGGGGTTTGTCTTATCAGGGAGTCACAAAGCTACATTTTTGTGAAAAAGGAGTGAAAACTTCAGCCAAACTGTATCAAGATACTGTCTTGGATCATGTTGTGAAACCTCTCAGTAATACACTTTTTAAAAATATACCGTGGATTTTCCAGCAGGACTCTGCTCCTGGTCACAAGGCACGAACTACCCAAGCCTGGCTAGAAACCAACGTTCCGGACTTTATAAGAGCTGAAGACTGGCCCTCATCTAGCCCAGACCTCAACCCTTTAGACTACAAATTATGGTCAGTTTTAGAGGACATGGCCTGCTCTAAACGACATGGCGACATTGAGTCTCAAAAAATCTTTGGAGCAAGCAGTGGCAAAATTTCCCTTGGAAACAGTGCGTAAATCCATAGATTCGTGGCCAAACAGATTAAAGGCCTGTATAAAAGCCAAAGGTGGCCATTTCGAATAAAATTTATTTTTATTTTTTGCTTAGACTAATAAATATGTAGGTATAAATTTTAATAATATTACATTCCTTCATTTAAAAAAAATGCATTTTCATTTATATCAAAACTTATGGCTGGACTAGGTATCATAAATTAAATAACGAAATAAATTATTTTGATATGAATTCGAACTATATTTATAATGATGATTAAATATCGCCAGATACCTATATCCTGGAGAACAGGATTTTATGCGCGGGACAGGAGGTAGGCATTCACACAATGTCGTCTACAATAACATGTAACATGGCTGGTAACTCCTCGAAAGACTATTCGTGGTGTAAATTACTTCACATTTAGCAGCTAACTTAGCTTTGGTTAACAACAGGTCGTCGTTATATAACCAAAAATTAAATTAATCTTTAGGTAATCCTAATTCGGTAGGTAGGTACCTATTAGGTGTATTAGAACCTCCGGATTATGATATCTTAACCGGTATACTACCGCCGCTTACAAACAAGCAAATTGCAACAAACAGTAGCAATAAAAATGTTGAACGGTAGTTTTAAATGTTAATATTAATTAGTTGGTTAATTAAAATATCTGCCACCGGAACCGATACCGTCCTTCACGTTAAAGGAAGTTTCGATAAAAAGTGAATAATAAAAAAAGGCTAATTACTTGACCATAATCTTTAGATGCGATTGCAATAACCGCAAACCACGAAAGTCGTACCTACCAACTGAAATAAGATGTTACACCGCATGTGGCTACTTACAATAGGGTCAAGTTCTAATGTGACCTATTTCCGTCGACGTGCGATCTCTTTAATTCACAAAATGTTATGTAGTGAACAACAAAAGTGGCTCTAAAAAGCGTAAAACTAACAAAAACCGGTAGCTAGCAAGTCGTGACATTGTGCAGAACTGAGGCGCGTACGTCCTGCGGTAGTCCATCATCCGGCATTATAAGAGCATTCTTCGGTTCAACGACAAAAGCAAGCATTGTTTAAAGAGTACTTCGAACGCGAAAGCAATTGTACGTAATTATTTTATCAATGGGGAAATCAGCGCTGTGGGCGATAGGAGGCGGTGTCGAAACACTCGCTGCAATTCCTCAGTGACTCGGTAAATAGCATATTTAAATCCATGCCGTACCCCATGTGTGAACCCTTTTTTAACAAAATCATAAATCTTTATTTTCGTTCTTGAAAAGAATATTAGTTAACTTAATTACTAGAATAGTTTACAGCTAAGCTAAATTGCTTGTTTTTGCGTGTGTTCACGTAAGTAGTGTAGGTAATGGTCAGGATTCGAACCCGAACGTAAGGCCAACATTTTAAATAAATATTATTATGTAATTAAAATATATTTCTCGAAATCGACAATGGCAGACTCACGGAATATTTTAAGTTAACAAAGTTCTGAAGGTTTTTTCTAATAAAGTCAAGTGTTTACTCATTTAGAAGTTATACGACAGCTATCAGGTACTGAATTCATAAGCTGAATTCTGAACGCTAAGTATTCTATAAAATATACCTGTGTGCTGCTCACCATTAGGAATGAATCAGATTATGAATTAATATGATTAATCTGACAGCATGATTTTACGTGCGTTCGGAATATCGGACCTCCATAACTCTATACATTTGCATCGACCGGCACCACAAATCAGGAATTCAAATTCTGAATTTTTATTGTGATGGTAAAGCGAAAAGTAGTGCGATTAGTGTTAATTCCCGCTCCATAAAGACATTTCCATGAGCCATGTAATATGAGACCACAGACTAATTTAATTAAACTACTAAAGTCTACTCTGCACTCTGAATTTTTCCGGATAGAGGTATCTCTACAGATTTACTTGATAGAAAATATACAGTTCTACAGAACTTAACGTTTCTACATCCTACCTACATGTTTTTATCAATGTCAATCCGCGCTCTCCGTCGAATCCTAAAAACGTTCATATAGCTGCGAAACGGTTGGTTGAGAACCATAAGTAACTCTATTTCACTCACATATGTGTATAACTACAGTCACAGCGAGACTCAAGGTCATTAGTGTCTGACAGTCAGTCTCTTACCACAAGTCCATAAATCCACAAATGTCGATCGGTAAACAACACAATCCAAGCATAAAACGCTTGATGTGAAGCCGTAAGCGTGACTATAAACGAAGGTCTATTTAAAAATTTAATTTACACATCCTTGAGCCCTGACGTCTTTTAAAGGAAGAAGTTATTCATCATTAGGTACTTTCTGATAGTTCAATATTTTCATTCTTAACCATCGCATTATCGCATTGCATATTTCTTAAGGTGTTTGTGCTGAAAATTTGCTTAACCTCATGCAAATAAAGTTTAAAATTTAACTTACACAGGAAATGTTAAGTTAAGGCTATATATTGCAGTTAGTTAGTTTAGCAATAGTTACTTGTTCCTTTTGCTTTTATTCAAGCAGCCGTCCTCCACGCCTTTGTATTATTTTACTGAAGGCTATACTTTTAAAAGTCTAATAATATTTAATAACTAATACACCAAGACTTAGGAGTGAAATTTATAGTTTTATAAATTACTAGCATCGTCACGCGGTTTAACCCGCGTAAGTCTTGATCCCGTGGGAATATCGAGATAAAAAGTAGCCTATATTACTCAGGGATAATGCAGCATTCTATTGGTGAAAGAATTTTTGAAATCGCTCCAGTACTTTTTGAGCCAATTCGTTACAAACATACTTACATACAAATCTTTCCTCTTTATAATATTAGTATAGATATAGATAGAATAGAGTTATAAAAACGTAATGAGGAAGATTTATTATAAGAACATCACAAATTTAGGTCTCCCATTCAAATATACAATAACATTGTGATAAGATACTTTCCCATATCTGTAAGTATTGTTTTTTATTCATTTTGGCTAGTTGCTTACTTTAATATGTTAACTCTTACATACTGTGAATCATCGGCACTCCTACCTATTTCTAACCAGCATTATTTCTTAATTTAACATTACGTGATTATTAGCCATATGTTTTTTACTTAACACATACATTAATTTATCTACATGTCAATATCAGTATATATTTTATCATATCAGTTAATTATCAATACTTTTATGTAATAACAATCATAGATACTATTAATTCATTTACCTGTCTCTGTGTTTTGTCTGGCAATATAATGGACAGTTCAAAAGATCTATTCTTCTTGTCGCGGCTACCAGATCTCATCAGTTTTGACGATGATCTTGTGATGCTCTGCGCCTTTTCTGGTAGCTTTAGTGCGACAATCGACATGCTCCGTGAAAGGCGCCGGCCAAGCTTGCGCGTACGCAACGACATGGACCCACTTAATCCGCGCTTGGCGCGTCCTTCAATCGGTGTGGACACCGGCACAGCTTCCTCCACACCACCACTCTCCTCACTAGCACCAGCCATCGCACTTAACAACACAAATATACAAAAATCAACGTCAACATTCACATCTCCAACACATACATGTCACAAATAATCACAGCCACTGGTAGTTCTTCTTCCACTGAGTCATGTTCCAAAAAAACCTAATCAAATAATAAAGTTCAATTTACTTTTCAGATGAAGATAAACATCGTGACTGTTCACCGATATCGTATATCAGACCTGAACAGTTCCAATACAATACCGATCATATGGTCACAGAGCCGGTTTGGGTACGACTGCCCCGAGGAATCCCACAATTCGGGATGGTATCGACGTAATTCGATGATAGTCCGAACTTAGAATGGATTCAGTTGTGCAGTTAGACTGATTGTTACGTTTAAATAGAGCGCGTTATCGTTTAGCGTGCTGCATGAGAGTAGTGCGCGCGGCGACGCAACGTGTGCGCGGATGTTCGCGGTCGGAGCGACTAAACGCGAGACGTATGCAGCCAAACGGCTCCGCAGGAGACTGGCTTGCCGCCCCCGCCGCGCCGTTTGAGAGCGTCACAACAGCTTAAATCAAATTACTTATCGAATTGCATTGCATTGTCAGCGTATGACACAAAACAAATGTTTGTGACAATACCAAGGAGCGCTCCCACGATTTGGTTGACTATGAAGTGGGAGAATACCTCGAATAATTTTACAGGCTCTGGGCCTACATTTGCTTAATGGAACTTGTTCTTATTATACAAATGAAGAAACGTTCTTGACTCTCATTAGACTTTATTGAATTCTTTGTTATAAGATATATGTGCTAAATGTTGTCAGATAAATATCTAAAGTAATGAGTGCTGCTAGATGTCTGGCTCAGTCGTTACAGGTCAATAGATCTCAAGGTAATCATGTTTCTGAATAACAGCCATTGTAGCTAAGTATATAACTTGTTTGTCATTTGGAATTAGTTTTAGAATAAGCCCACCGGGTCAGGGAAAATTGTATTACACGTAAATAGAATTTAGAGATCCTATTTCTTATATCTAATGAGTTAACCTTGAGAAACACTGGCCCCACTTATTCTATTCCGGTCTTATTTTTATTAATTTACCTTTTTCAATTTGTTTTGTTTAATTTGGTCTAGGTTCCTATCATTTGTGAAATCTAGCCTTAGTTAACCCCTTTATAGGGTAGTCGGATATTCATATTCGTGATACCGCATTTGGATATTTACTGAATTATAACATTGAAAGAACAATCGATATACAGAAGTCATCGAGAATTTCTGGTTTAGGTGCCTATTTCACGTTGCGCACCTTAGTAATATCCCCTGGGTTTATAAGATTAAAATTGATTTATCATCAACATTATTTATTGGGTTAAAACGAAACCCATCGAGTTTACAAAATGTTTCACTATTGAGTCTATTTATCATACCAGCATAAGCATAAACAATTCAGATAGATGAATTTAAAGATAAAATTCATTACATGTTTGACTTTTGTTTATTCAATAACTAGTTGACCCGGCAAACTTCGTTCTGCCTTAGAATCAAGTTATGTTAGTTACGTTATCAGCTGAATTTATTTCGTGAATGTCTCCTTGCACCCCGGCATTGAAGACCCGAGACGGCGTGCGGTTTTTTTTCGGTTCGAGTCCACTCTGGCCGGTGATGGGGTAACAGTGGGGATTACAGCAAAAAAAACACAAAACGGCACAGTATAGGCGGAGACATATCTAAACAATCAAAGATAATAAAAATCGGTCTACCCGTTCTCGAGTTCATCGCGGTCATCACTAACATCACTTTGCCATATATATACTAGCTGTTGCCCGCTGCTCCGCTCTCGTGGAATTCTGATCGCGTTCCCGCTGCCCATGGGAACCTATTCCCGGGATGAAAAGTAGCTTATGTGTTATCCTGGACTATAGTGTATCCCTGTACCAAATTTTTGTATTACGAGCCGGATTCAAATTACACGCGGGGTACAAATTAAATGCCGTTTATACAACGAAGAAGTTTATTCGCTCACCACAAACTAGACAACTAAATAACTAGCACACACAGTACTCTTCAACAGTTCAAGTGGCTCAGCAGTTCACAGTAGTCCACAGTAGTTCCTTAAGTCGCAGGTATAACTCTCTTGATTCACTTCGGTAAGATGTGTTCGCTTTCACTTTCGAAAATAAACTACCTCGTGTCGATAGCCGGGCGCCCTTTTAAAGCTCTTAATAAAGAGGGTAGAATGTTCCGGAATCATCTAGAGATAAGGCACTGGAGCGTTCGAGAATAGTAGGTATTTACTGGGGCGTTCGAGAAAACAAGTACCTACACAGTCGTGCCGACGATAGAGGTGAATGCCCTTGTTATCGCGATTTGTAGGTAAAGTAGGTATAGGTAGACAAAGGGCTTGTGATTTTGTATTGACTTTTCTGGATTTTTCTAAACGGATCGATAGAGTAATTCGACATCAACAATGCGTTTTAATTTCTAGAAGATTCTATCAGTAGTTTCCGAGATATCGACGATCGTTGTAACAGTATAAAAACTTTTTAACAAAAAATTAAACCGCTGAAAAAACTGAAAAGCAAAAAATAATAAACTTTTTTATTTAACCTTAATAACTAACATCTTAAAGTAATGAGACTATATCTAAGTGCCTATATATTTTTGTAAATAGTTGAGTTTTTAATTAACGTTAATAACTAAGTTCTTAAACTAATGTAAGTATAGCTAACTTATTTTATATAGTCTAGCTAAGTTATATAGTCGGCGCTAAACAAGCTAAATTGTAAATAAAATATTTTTCTTTCTTTCTTTCTTTTTTTCTTTCTAACTTTCCCTAGATGCCCCTTAAAATTTAGGGGATGTTGGTGAAAACGCATAAGTCTTTTTTTCTTGAATATAATATATCTTTGCATGCACTATGTGATATGTGAATCTTCTTAATTAGAATTTCATGTTTGGAAATCATGATGGTCCAGATATTCACGGACTGTGTTACATCTTGAAAATATAATGTGATGATAATGATTACCATATGGGAAGATACGTCATTCATTTGTTTTTAAACGATATAATTTTTTCAAGTAATCGACCCCGTCTCATGTATAAGTAGGTAAATGATCATAATTCAGGTGTTTTATTATAAATACACTGTTACATTTATACGCACTGTATTTCCAGTTTATAATTTTCAACTGTATATTTTTAAAAGGATATGTGGGAACTTTGGTTTTTACTTGCCGAACACTGGTCTATGGTTATGAGGATAATTTAAAACGACCCATTAAAAACGGCCGTCACCTACTAAACCAATACAGAACCAGTGCATTCTTATTCTAGTCGGATAGTTGTTACTGACTCCCAATAAAAAAATCGCATACGGAGATAAGTACTAAAGTATTGTCTCTACCGCTTATTCTTACCACCTATATTGGGCTTTCCTCTCCGATAATTATTGTCATTTTAGTGTCTATGTCTATATACATGCTCAGTCTATGTACGTTTTTGATGCAAACAATGCCAAACATTTGTCACCATGACAGCCAAAAAAATAAACCACTATTTATTTTTAAATACGGCTACATGAGGGCCAGAAGATCTTTACAGGAATAATCAATTTCACGAATTTGGTGTGGAATCAACAATGTTTTAAATGCTTAAGTAATTCATGAATATCGAGATGCAGTAAGTTACAGATGAAACTCGTATTATGATATCGTGACAACAATACAGAAAAGCTTCCATAACTTTACGGTGTATTCATCATCACCTATTGTAGTGGTTCATAGCAACACTTGACAGAACCGCAAAGTTATAACTTCCAATTCATTATGTAGGTGTATAATATTATATTTCTCTAACGTACTACTCCTCTCCTATGAATTGGACTGTGATGTTACATAAACTGACGCCTCCCTCAATGATCTCATCAGACTATTATAGTAGTTTCTTAGATTGCCTTTGAACCTAGAGACTCTTCAACTTTATATAAGAATAGCTAGCCCTCCCCGGCTTCGCCCGTGACGTAAAGGGAGTGCAAAGGGCAAAAGGCATATACATAGGCATATACCTATGTATATACCCGTTATTTATGAGTTTTCATATAATGTATGGGAATCTACCGGATTTGTCGACATTTATGATTACTGCTCCGCTCCCTTGAGTAGAAGCGTGATGATATATAGCCTATGACACTCAAAAATATTGTGGCTTTCTATTGGTAACAGAATTTTCAAAATGGGTACAGTAGACCCAGAGATTACCCCCTACAACCTCACAAACTTCACCTCTATTTAATATTATGATGTGATACAATCTTTACTTATCTATACTACAGAAGCAAAGATTGTTAATATTATCACTCAATAGCAAATGTAAAATATATATATGACTTTACTATAGCACAATTGGTTTTTACCTACGCTGTAAAACATGGTGATAAGTAGCTAAATACAATTTTACCAGCCCTCGTGCACATTGAAGTTATATCTCACGACGTCTCTGTCTAAGCTAGCAATCAACAAAAGTAAATAATATTACACATAATATGTATGATCTTTAACCCATTGGAGAAATCGCCCATTCCTTTGTTCTAAAAATCAAGAACAATCGATTTCACCAAACTACTTGAAACCGACCGTAAATCATCACATCATAAATTCAAAAACTGCGCGTGTAGACTGGAACAATGCCAACTGATGATAATTTATTGATATTATAAAACGTTTGTTTCAGAAAAACTGACATCGTTTGGAGGACATATGGAGAATGGAAAGCGCGTTACTCAAAATTGTACTCTTCGCGCCGTCTGTCTCAGTTAGTACCGCGACAGTTATTTTCTTTTGAATCCTTCAATAACAAGTCATTATCTTGTCATTCGAGACTTTCTAAACATACCTACTTCACTGTGTCAAAGAGTCTCTTTGTACACCTAGACGGTATTCCTAAATTCGTTATGCATTCATTAAAAGCTAACTTTGTAAGTTCTGAGAAGATGAAAATATTTTTGTTTGTTTATTTGTTTGTTTGTTTGCATAGCCTATACAGGAACTTCAACATTTTTGACAAATCTTAATCTAAAAACACCCTTCCTCGGGGACCCTCGTCTTAAAGTCTCTATAAAATTCCAAGTAAAAAAGATGTTTGTCATACTTTGATATTTTTATTCATATTTTTAATTTTACGTAGATGTGATTCTTTTCATGTCGTTTTTTCGTTGTACGACACTCATATCACAAAAATGCAAAATCGTCACATTTTGCTAAACTAGCTTGAAGACCATGTCGAATTTTGAGTCATATACCGAAAATCTCGGGATATCCTCTGAATGAAAAGTGGGCGGCATCACAAATATACCTATCTATGTGCATACAGGTCCCAGTGAATTCAGAATTACCAGTGATACGACTTCCTCCTCCATTTATCTATCTATACAAATACAATACTTACTATTTAAAATTTTACTTACTGCTCACACATACACGTTATATTTTACAAAAGCATTGTAAGGTGCCAAAAATTCCCATCCCATCACCTTTATTGCCATTTAAAACCTTGCAAAATCTTGCGTCAGTTACATATGGCTATCCTTACCACTCGTTTCGTTATATAATTGTTTAAAGACAGGCATGGAATGCGCATTGAATTTAATATTTATTTTTCAAACTGGTAGGTAAAGTAAACCGGAGCACATTCCATTTGCGTTTCTGAGTAAACACAAAATGTGAATGATCACGGTTTTTAAGAGGTTAGCTGAAGCTAACCTAAAAATAACTATTTGGGCGTAAATAACTGAAGAATGTCGCATGTTTTTTTTATCAATGTTTCGAGCCTCTTACACAATTTTAATAACAGTCATCACCTTACTGTTCCTTTTGATAGTAATCTCCCAATAAAAAATGTAGTTAGGCCGCCCCCGCTGGCGGCGGCTGGCGGGGGGGTATCTGAAGGGATTTCCGCACGATAAAAAAAAAAAAAAAAAGGTATTACCTTTATTGCATAGGAAGATATCGGTAACGCAGAACGTGATAAAGGAGTGATAGTTAGGTATGTCATCATTATTATTATGAAAGAAATCTCATAAGGTAAAAACTAATTTTAACCATAAGATTAAGGTAATCTGCTGGGTATGACTGACTGATAAATGAATAAGATGTTAAGGGCTGGTGAAGGACTGGTAAAAGAACTACGCACCGTCTATTTTAACTCTAAGTAAATAGTCTCACAATCAATCTTCTAAATGTGATTGAAAAATTGTAGGCTTTTCCTAGTAGATTTTAAATGTTTAGAATTCGGTTAGACAACAGTCGCAACCGTAAAATCCTAGATATACCTTCAGGGAACCAATATATGTATTCTAATTGTAAAAATAACAATGTTTTATAGCACTTTAAAGTTCAATGTTCTTTAAAGATGATTTCGTTTTTTTATAGTTAAACAGCGGATTTCACTAATAATAAAATCATAAAATGTAATTCCTCAAAATATTAATTTATATAGCGGATGTAATATAATTTTCCCTAGATTTATTTTTAACAGTAATATCATCTCTATAAATGTTTAAATATTAATCAAAATCATCTTTATTATCATTTACTATAAAGTTATATAGTATGGTTCACAGACAACAGATACATATCAAAATATTACAGTCGCAATTTAAAATGTAGCTGCAAAACAGTCGCATCGTAAAAGGTTTCAAGGCCTACGAGGAATCGAGTTGGCTGGCACCTACCGACAAAATAAGCATAACCTTTGTAGTTATAGTTAATAGTAAGTCTGACTCATACGTACATGACACATGTTGCCAGTGGAAAAGGCTAACCAACATCCAAGCCTACATTTCAAACACTAGTATTATATTCTACCGTTTCATAAGAAGTCTCTTAAACAATAATTTATTGTTTGTCTCTTCAATACTTCACCACTGTCTCTTTTGTCTTATTTTGAAATCACTTAGATACATTTTCTTGGTTATAGTTATGGAGGTGTGTTGTTAAAGCAATATTATCTATACGTTTTATAATTACTTGTCCCGACTGATTCATCAACGCAGAGCTTAAATCGCTGTACCTAAAAAGTTGAAATTTCAGCAGTTAATGCTTTCTATGTTGTAGGCATCCACTAAGAAAGGATTTTTGGAAATTTCACTTCTAAGGTGATAAAATAAGGGATGAATGTTTGTATGGAAGTCCGTCATTTTCAAAGTTAGAAGCACGAAATTTCATACACCTATTTCTGGTTAGAAATACATGAACACGTGGATCAGCATTTTTCAAAATGCTATTCTTAAGAGGGTGAAATAGGGGCGGGCAGAAAGTTTATATGGGAAGTTCATCACTTTTGAAGCTAGAGGCATAAAAGTCATACACGCAAGTCTTTTCAGAAAAAAATGAATAGAGTCTGGCTATCGGTTCTCTGCACTGGACTGTTTTTTAAAATCTATACATGGCAATATTTTTGAACTGTCATGAGTGTCATGTCACTGTCAAAGGGATTGTCCCGTTTTTGTGTTTATAGTGTTTTTCAATCAATATTCTTTTGAAATTATTGAAAAATGCCGAAAGCTATCAAAGGCGTAGTTAGAAAGTTGATATTTACCATGATCGGCAAGTATCAAGACATAAAACTTGATAATGAACGAATCCAGAACGAAAAAATACATCGCTTAGACTAAATCCTTACAGCTGCTGGTAAGTATTCTTGATAGTTGGCTTGATATTTATGTCCGGGTATCATGTGTGAATACTATTTACTATTTATTTTTCTTGTATGTGTTTTAGAAGGTGACCTGGCGAGAGTCAAGACGTTAGTGAAAGAGTTAAAATGTTTTGAGGAAAAGGAAGCGTTGAACTCTGAAACGAAATATTTGGATACAATTGCTACTATGACAGGTAGGTAAATTTATGGTTTTGTAAAATGTCTTAAAATCTTTGTACGATTATTTTCAATGTTTGCATACAAGTTTACCTTTGTTCATAGTATAGTGGAACAGTTAAATTATTGTTAGGCTTTTATATTTTTTACATTCAATTACATTTTTATATTTTTCCTTTGCAGATATATCTGTTAGAACTATTAAAACAATCAAGAAGGAGGGTTCTATAAACCAAGGAGAATGGAATACACCCGGCAAGAAACGCCCCCGTCAGGGCACGGTGTCAAATCTGGATGATTTTGATTTAACGGCTATTAGGAATAAGATTAATGAATTTTACTGTGTAAAAAAACAGGTTCCTACTCTACGGAATTTACTTGTTGAACTCAGAGAGTCAATTGGCTTCACCGGCTGTCGTGAAACATTACGGCAGATATTGAAAAAAAATGGTTTCGAGTTTAAGAAAAACCAGAATGAAAGGTCTTTGCTCATAGAGAACTTTGAAATAGCTGCTTGGAGACACAGATATCTTCGAACAATTGCTGAGAAACGACAACAAGGGAAACCAATAATTTATCTTGATGAAACCTATGTTCACCAAAATTATAAGGTAAAAAAATCATGGCAAGGTCCTTCCACTAGTGGAGTGATAGACAAAATGTCGTCTGGCAAGAGACATATTATAGTACATGCTGGATCAGAAAAGGGTTTTGTGCCCAATGCACTGTTAGTATTTAGTACCAAATCAAAAACAGCTGACTATCATGATGACATGAACGCAGAAAATTTTATGAAGTGGTTAGGTGAGAAATTGATTCCAAATTTGACAGAGCCTAGTGTGATTGTGATGGACAATGCTAGTTACCATGTTACACAAATAAATAAACCACCAACAATGCAGAACTTAAAAAGTGACATACAGAAATGGCTTAGAGAAAACGACATTCCATTTGAAGAAATTTATACTAAAGATGAATTAATGTGCCTCGTTAAAGAGAATAAGCCTGAATCCTTGTATAAAGCAGAAGAACTTCTAAAACAACATGGCCACGAAGTGCTTAAACTACCTCCATACCACTGTGATTTAAATGCTATTGAGCTCATATGGAGTTTAGCTAAACGAAAAGTGGCTAGCAAAAATATAGGAGTACCAGGGGCAGAAATGGAAAACTTAATTAAAGAGTCATTTCTTAGTGTAACGGCTGATGATTGGAAGAAATGCACACATCACGTTATTCACGTCGAAAATGAATACAAATTAAGAGATGGAATCACAGAAACAGCACTGGAACGATTTATAATAAATGTATGTGATGATGACGATAGTGACAGTTCATTTTCAGGTGTTGAATTTATAGAATCAGACTTTGATTATGAATCATAATAAAATAATAAATATTAATGACTTGTAATTTTTTTTCTTGTATCCTGGACATGAACATTATTTGCATGATGAGCAAGCATGTATGTTAACTTTATGTGTAAGTTGGAAATTTATTTTTTAATAAAAGCATACTAGCAACAGAAATTACTAGTATAAAACTGCTTGTGTGGGTTCATACCGGTAGTGCAATGACTGGGGATCGAAACTGTAACCTCAACATTGTACGTTCAATGCCATAACCATTAGGCTACAGTCACCGTTAATTCATAAAAACCGGAGTGCAAGTTTGGGCCGCAAACGGGACTAAACGCTATAATGATGATATCTAAGCTAATTTTAAAGTTTGTGCAGCTTATCCGACTCAGTTTGTTATATAATATGTACAGGTATGATAACACGTAATAAATAAAAATGTATAAAATAACTTTAATTGAATATAAAAAATAATAGTATCAAACGCATTTCTTCAGTCTATAGTCGGTGTTGTCACCCCTTGTTTTTTTGAATTTACCGCTCTTTTCTTGTGCAAAGAACCGATGGCCAGACTCTACGTACGTATACTTAGAAGCACAAAATTTCATTAAGCTGCTTCTGGTTAGAAATAACCGTATTAATGTATCGGCGTTTTTTCAAAATTTTATCCCTAATGTAGCAAATAAGGGATGAACGGTAACATGGTAGTTCTTCATATATAATGTGATTAACTTTTGAAGTAAAAAACATGAAATTCACTATTAAAGGTTAATTTTGCTTAATTTTATAATTCGACCCGGTAGGTGGCGGTGCAATCGGGTTATACGATTTATTACGACTTTATTCCCGGGCGAAACCGGGTCACAGGCCGCTTTATTATAAATATTAAGGATACGTTATGATTCATATTATTTAAATTATATTCAGTTTTATCTTTATTTAAATAAAAGTCTACTGATTAAGTTCATTTAAATACACAATTGAAACGAATTGCATCGCTTCAAAGATTTATATAAATACATAATATTAGGTACGATACAAGTTTTTCTAATCATCTAATAATCTACATTTATCTTCTCTTTTCCTTATGATTGAAGACCCGTCGAAGATACATCTCGGCGCATTTCCTTTATGGGTCAGGAGCCGATACCGAACAGAACGCTACTGATGAGAGTACAAACGCAAAGGAACAATACAATATATCGCGAGGCACTACCTATTGTCGCGAGCAATTCAGATGTTCAGACCCTTTTGACGCAACGGAGCGAGAGCTTCACCAGCTACGCGAACACATTGAATGTCTTGAGGTTAGTAGGTAGATTTTGTAGTCTTTTCTTTCTTTCAACCCATTATATATCCTTTTATATACATTATTATAAGGCCGGAATGCTCATATACTCTCCCTATTGTACAGTATACTTTTGAACCCTGCTACTCCTTCATACCTCAAAAAACGCTTTAACTTCTTGAATGACACTCACTCTAAGTTTTGAGATCGGTAGAGAATAATTTCGTAGAGAATATTTATTCAGATATAGCGTCAGTGCATTAATAAGTATTTTTTCTAGTATTTTACTTGGTGCAGATAGTATCGTGATATTGCTGATACAGTCTCTATCCCCGCTCGTATAAATTGTGTGTACGATGAGTTTTTTTGAAGGAGGAAGGAAATAATCCGGTATTTATGGCTCGATTACAGATATGGGTGATAGGCCGGACTAAGACCTGTTGAAATTGCCTTAGTGTTTGCGCAGAAATGGTGTCCTATCCCATCACACTGTCAGGGCGAATCTTAAGTATATAACAAATATAATATTTTAGCGAAAAACCAATATGGAGGGTATTTCTAAAGAAGACGCTGTTCACGACTTGGCAGATGCTATAGTCGATAACCTAGACGTAAGAGTGAAATCTCTATGTATCTTCCTAGATCTCTCAAACGTCGAAAAAAAAGCACCGAGCGGTCGCCCAGATATTTAACTATTAAAGGTACTTACTGTAATACGAATTTCACGCATCAATGTCCACGGTCTGAGCAACACTGCCTCCCAAAATACAGCTTGGGTATCAGTAGTTATCGTTCTCATGAAGTGACCCATCCTAAAGATACTAGACCGATGATAGCACTAACACAATTTCGAAAATATTTTACTCAATACTACAAACAAAAATATGTCATTTTATGATTAACAATAGGTATTTCGGACCTAACCACCAGAAAGAGTTTTTACCCGGCATTTCTGGATGTCTGGAGCACAATAGTCTGTTAGCGGAAAGCTTAAAAGATGCCAGAAAATACGAAAAGACAGATAACGGTATGTTGGATAGACCTAGAAAATGCATTTGGCTCAATTCCACATTACCTTATGATATTCGCGTTGCAATGGTATAACTTTCCACCCGTGGTCATAGAGATAATCGCGTCGTATTACTCGCAGCTAAAATTTGCTGTAAGCTTCCAAAACGTCCACACAGAACCATTACGGTATAATGTGGGACTGTTTCAAGGATGCTGCTTGTCACCAATAGCATTTAACATAGTAATTAACATCTTAATCACCAAGTTAATACGTCACGAAAAGAAATGGGGTTATCGGTTTAAAGTAAATAACAAATACTCTGAGTCCATCTTAGCTTTTGCTGACGATCTCGTGTCTGGGTAGACGGAACACCAAATTTACCTCCTACGACTCGGGACTCTTCATAGGGGGTAAACCAGTTGCCATAGTCGCTGAATCGGTGCCATTTAAATTTCTTGGGAGAAAGATAGACTATAAAGGACGCACACCATCCTTAGATGAAGTTGTCGATATGTTTATAAATGACCTAAATAAGATAGATCAGCTACCACTGAACTATATCAAAAAAGCTTGGATATATGACAACTACTTAACATCACGTCTGACTTGGCCTTTTCTGGTATATGAATTCGGAATTCGAAATTATCAAAACCTTACTGGCAAAAATAGATGCAACTGTCATAAAATCACTAAAATCGTGGCTCTGACTAGCGCATTCCGCTGATCCCTCTGCTCTATTTAGAGATCAAAATAATTGTGGGATAAACCATCGGAGCTCTATAAACACCTTAGAGTTACCAAAGCCCACATCTTAGGTAAACCCCAAGATGACACAGTCAGGGCACTCCCGAAAGATAATAACGCGTCCGAGCTTGAATCTAGATTCCATAAACGATTTATGAGTCGAACCGAGTGGGGTTGGGAGTACGAGAGCCAAAAAGGGACCAGGATATACTTAGGTCCTTTCTAAAACAAGACGAAAATGATAAATATCGAGTGCACGCGATGAATTTGGAAATCCAAAATGAATGGTTGACAATGGGAGAGTTCTGCATACCGATGACCTTAAAGTGGCGCAATTTGATTTATGAGTGGTCGCCGACCCTGTTTAAATTCTACCTTAACGCCTTTCAGATGACCCTCCCAGACCAGAGTAACCTAGTAAGGTGGGGGAAGGCCACAGAAAAACAATGTTATACTTGTGGCGATGCAATAGGGACGGCTAGGCACATATTAGTAGGAAGTAGGGTGCTTCTCGATAGAGGCAAATACTCACGCCGCCACGATAAGGTGCTTATCATCAAACGTGAAGCAATGAGTCTGGCAGTAGCTAGAGCCCAAAAAGGATTGACTACTAACAGACGTCATATCAACTTTGTGTCTTCCATAAAATCCAGGAATAAACCTTATTCAATCTTAGATACTGCCCCAGATTGGACTCTCTTAATCGACACGTATGAGAAGCACTGTAAAATTCCGGAGGATGTTGGGGTTTCGTCATCTAGACCTGACATATTTCTTTATTCGAAAACGTGAAAACATGTGATCCTTGTGGAACTTACTGTACCGTGGGAAACATATATACCGAAGGACCACACAATAAAGAAAAATAAATACTATGATGTCACAAACGAATAAATCAAAAACGGTTACGTGGTTAATTCGTATGCAGTGGAAGTGGGAGCGAGAGGTATACCAGCATAATCAATCTATAACCTACTTAAAGATCTAGGCCTATCGAGAGCTACAATATGCTCATTACTAGGACGAATGTCTAAAGCGGCACTAGTAGGTTCGTATCAAATTTAGTTAGGCAGGGAGGGGAACTTGGGTAGTGAAGGTGAGTGTTGATGTACATCAACAAAAGGGGCCCCTTCTAAACCGACACTTGGGTCGCAAGTCCCAAATACTGTCCCGAATTCCCAAGTCAGCAACGCGATGGACCCGGCACCCGCACGAAGAATCCATGGATTGCTAAGAATATCGGTCTCTTGAGAAAAATGTAACCACCATATCATTGTCAAAGTAACTGTTACCAGTTTGTGACAATTTTTTTTTAAATCATTTACTTGCTGCGCAGCCTGGCTTCGCCCCGGTACAATTAAAGCATCTTACCCGTGGATTTTCCAAGAAAATGATTTCATACAAACCTTCTCCTGACAATAACGAACACAAAAAAAATAATTATCCAATTTGATATAGTGGTTCAGAAGTTATGCGCGTACATACATTTCGGCGATTCATTTTATTTATATAGATTATTTTTGTAATTTGGCAAATGTACACCAAACTGCAAATATGCTTTCCGACTCTTTTTTCTCCACCAGTGGTTTATTTATTTATTTATCCATTGCCTACTAAGTGTGGGGTGTATGCTAGAAAACCTCCTTGTGGTGCACCCTGGGCAACGGAAGCAGCAACTACTCTCCTTCCCTAGGGGGAGGTGTTGCTGCTTCAGGCTGATATTCTGCCAAGGACGAATTGACCTAAGAGGAGGAAAACTCGAAACAAAACCCTGTACCAACCCATCTGGCCAGCGTGGTAGTAGTAGGCTATAAACCTCCCATGAACAGAAGCCACAATAAAAGGCCCCCAGGTTCAACACCGGAAGTGATCACAGACTTGTCAGAGGCTCTTTAAATATCAACCTCAAGGCTGAAAGATTCTTAATGATACGGTCTACTCTCCGACCTACGCCGCTCCAAGTAGCTCTAGGTTCCGAAAAGTTTCTACTGGAACTTATAAATCCGCCTGTAAGAATCATCATGGCTAAGAGAATGCCACATTGCGATAAGGCTGCAAATTGTTTATACCCACTTAATCTATTGTTTCTATTGAACTTATTTTATTCTTGGTGCACAGAATAAGGAGATATACACTACTATATTAGAATCTAGCAATGCCCACAATTTCGTCCGCATGGATATAAGGGTTAATTTTTTTGCGCGGCACCCTAACAGTAAGGTACCAAAATAAAATAAGCGCAAGTTACGCCTTATTACCATCAGCTCTCCGCCAGTCTAAAACCAGTTAAAATCGGCCATGCCTCTTCAAAGTATCGAAAACACACTCATAATTATGCACTTTTAAAATAGCTGTTATTTTAACACTGCAAACAGCCATTTCAATTTTATTTATTTGTATAGAGTAGGTATAAATATAGATTAGAATAATAAGCGCTGAATCCATAAGTCTATCGTCACCGCTGTACCATACTTGAACTTAAGCGATTGCTGTTATGTGTATATGTATTAGTATGAAATTCAGCTACCGGCCAAGTGCGAGTAGGGCTCGCCCATGAAGGGCTCGGTAGCAGCCAGTAATTTTTTTATGTTTGAAATGATTGAATAAAAGGTAAATTGCGGTTTACGATTTATGACGTATTAAAAAAAAACTACTTACTAGATCTCGTTCAAACCAATTTTCGGTGGAAGTTTACATGATAATGTACATCATATATTTGTTTAGTATTATCCTTTTCTTATTTTAGAAGTTACAGGGGGGGGGGGGGCACATTTTACCACATTGGAAGTGTCTCTCGCGCAAACTA
Organism: Cybosia mesomella; assembly: GCA_946251805.1. Classification (NCBI taxonomy): domain Eukaryota; kingdom Metazoa; phylum Arthropoda; class Insecta; order Lepidoptera; family Erebidae; genus Cybosia; species Cybosia mesomella. Next base: position 13,853,659 of record OX276406.1, read on the forward strand.
TTCAGATTAGAAAAAAATTATATTAGAAACTTCAATATCATTTTTGAAGACCTACCCATAGATAGACACGTATGGGTTTGATGAAAAAAATATTTTTATGTTTCAGTTCTAAGTAAGTTCAGTCTTTTTTCAATTTTTGTGTGAAAATCTTAATGCGGTTTACAGAATACATCTACTTACCAAGTTTCAACAGCATAGTTCTTATAGTTTCGGAAAAAGTGGCTGTGACATACGGAGGGACAGACATGACGAATCTATAAGGGTTCCGTTTTTTGCCATTTGGCTACGGAACCCTAGAAACGACCGTACCAGACTTCCACTTACGGACGCAGTTTCGGAGAAAAAAGATGCACATAACTTTCTCAAAAAAACATATACTATCGTGAAAGCACTCGTTAGGTGGGTACAAGGTAAGCCTTTGAGTAACGTATCCTGTATTACAATACCTACTACGTCAGATTTGAATCGCTAATAATACCTATCTAGCTTATACTCGTATGTAGGCACATATATGTCTCGTGCAGAATTTGCGAGTATATGTCGTCGTTAGACTAGTGTTGGTGCATTGTTGCGAATATGCACTGTAGATAGTAGATACAAGTCTTGGGATCCTGCCGTTTGGCAAAATATGTTTCGTCAAATTTCACTTCCCTAAAAACTTATCGCATAGTTTCATTTCCCAAAAGAATTTTTAGCAAATTTATATTTGGCATTTTAATCACTTCGTCAAATATTCATTTGGCAACTTTTTACTTGCTCAATTTTTATTAAGTCAAATATACATTAAGCAAATGCTTTATTTTGTAAAAAATTATATTCTAAAAGTAAGTTCGTTCAAATTTTTTCATATCAGTTACGTAGCCTAGATCGGAACTGTCAGAAAAGTGGGTTAGGTTAGATTAAAACTGTGGCCCCAACAGAGCGCGAGCCGAGCGAGCGTAGCGAGCGTGCCGCGCCAGCAGCCGGCGAAGGGCCGGAATTTATTTGTATAATATAGCAATATAATTATTATAGAAGTTCTTACCTGTAAATTATTTGTCCAAGATGAAACAAACACCCTTGCAGCAGTGTATTTTTAAAATTGGATCTTAAACTTGAAATACTAGCATTTTCGAAATCCAAAATGACAAGAAAACCATATTTGACTATTTTTTTTTTTTTATCGTGCGGAAATCCCTTCGGATACCCCCCCGCGTGCCAGCGGGGGCGGTTATGTCGGGCTTGAACCGACTAAAACCGCACGCCGTCTCGGGTCTACAGACGCCGGGGTGTAAGGTTGCCCATAGAGCATATCCCTCGCACCCCGACTGACCCTGGGCCATCTCCGGTTTCGAGATGGCCCCCTCGGGTTTGGGAACCACGGTGTCCCCGTCTTGCCCCGGTTTTTGACTACGTAATACTTGGTAAAATGAAACTTTGCCATGTAATTATTTCTTAAAAAATAAATAGAAGAAAAAGCCGCGGTAGCCTAGTGGTATGGGTAATGGACTGCTGAGACGAGGTCTCCGGTTCGATCCCAGGTTTTACCATGGCACACACCAATGACTTTTCGATGCATTTCGAAGTTATGTGTGTATTTATCGCAGGTTTATAAGTGCCCGGTTAATGGCAATAGGCTCGCCACCTATTACATTGGGACCTAAACATAAACTGGCGAAATGTGGGTGTCTCGCTCGGCAGCATGATTGCGGCAATGGTGCGGAGCGCGAGCGCGTGGGCCGCCGCCACCTCCTTCTGCGAGCATGTGATGCTCGCGAAGGAGATGGCGGAGCGCGCCCGGGAGAGGTTCAGAACCCTCCCGGCCCGCTGAGCCCGCAACACGCTCGCCTCGCGTCGCAGGCGACTCAGGCGCCGGAGGTCGCTTAACGACCTCCGTCCTCCATGAGCGCAGGCCTGGGGGTGGCAGGTGAGGCCGCCTGTCACCCCAGCAGAAGCAGGCCGGGACGGTGGGACGACTAGCGCCCCTCTCCCAAACCGGGGCAAGACGGGGACACCGTGGTTCCCAAACCCGAGGGGGCCATCTCGAAACCGGAGATGGCCCAGGGTCAGTCGGGGTGCGAGGGATATGATCTATGGGCAACCTTACACCCCGGCGTCTGCAGACCCGAGACGGCGTGCGGTTTTAGTCGGTTCAAGCCCGACATAACCGCCCCCGCTGGCCGGCGGGGGGGTATCCGAGGGGATTTCCGCACCAAAAAAAAAAAAAAGTCAAAGTTCTTCATCCACCCGCACATTCTCGATATTTTTCATGTTTTCCATTCGCCATGTACCGTCACATACTACACTTACAGTCTCCCTATCCTCTAAGCAAAATGACCGGTGTCTATACGACTGCGCAGAAAAGCGAGGTAGCAATTTTTTATAACTGGATTCCAGATAATATAAATTATCTGCAACATAAAAAAAAATTAAAACCTGTCTAGCCTATTTGTATATAGGCATAAATGAGTTGGACAACTGCCGTCCTCAGGCCCTGATCATGGAGGTATAGTTCTGCGGCTCGCTTGCCGCACCCCGCGGAACTTGGGACCAGGGTTCTCTCCCGCTCCCTAAACATCTAGTTAGCCAACTACAGGATTTGTTTTTTTTTATATATATATATATTTAGGACACGTCAATTTGACTTCACCTCGCCTGATGGTAAGCTGAAGGTAAAGTCTCAGAAAAGAGGGTCACCATTACATACACGTACCATGTTAACAATGGTGGCACTCAGCTTGACGGCCTCGTCAAAAGAGGATTGTCGTCGCAGCACCGCTTGACACCCACCGGTCCCACTAATGCTGCGACCACAATTCCCCTGCTTGGCTATACACTTGCTGAACCCTGAACGCAATCAAACCGAAATTGGATTACTATGGAGGGTTTTTCGCCCGGCCGAATTTTGTGACAAATTTTGTAACAATTTATTTTCTGAATTAGATTTAAGATAGGGAGAAACGGTAGCGACATCTATGCATGGAATTCTCCCGGAGTGTAGCAGCGTTCGATCGGAATCCCATAGTGGTGTTGTGGTTCACAGTAATGCCACGAGATGGCGTTGCTGTACTGGATGAGAAAAAAGTCCATTTCATTTAATGTGTCCTTGTATTCAGTCCTGTGGGAAGAATAATTATGAGTGTAGTTAAACGTTAAGTTCCAGGCTTTTCCCTAATTTATTAGCTCGGACCCTCTATGGTTTTCATCTTCATAAGCTATGGTTTGTCTCGTAAAATACGTATAAATTAAGTAGATACTTAATCTGCCTTGTGTTCACAGCGACAAGTTGACATTTGATTGTACCGCATTATCTGAGTGACTATGTGATTTCAGTGAGACTCCTCGTAAAAAAAAACTGGAATTTGGCTGTTTCGAGAAGGTTCTAATCTAGAAGGTATATAAGGCCAGGTCAGCTGGCGGGCCAGCACTTGAGATTTCTTCGTTGAGAACCTATAACGGTTATTTTGTGTATTAACTATTTTGTAAATTTCTATAAGTTTCTAACCTATTTTATTTAGATTCTGTGATATTCCCACATCGTTGGTAAGTTTCTGCACTATATTTGCTTCTAAGTTTCTTCAGCATTAGACTCAATACTTTATATTCGTTTTGATCTCAGGGTCCCAGATTCGGGTCTTGGAAACGAACTTGTGATCGAGTTTGAGCGGTGAGGCTACCCCGAGTTTCAGTATCGATATACCAAGGGCTCTGCACATCTACATCTCGGTAGACCAAGGAGGACTCGCGGGACGATACTGTGCCCTGTGCAGGCAGTCAACCAAGGCTCTGGTCACGTATAAAATTTCCTTTTAATATTTTGTGTATACCCTACGATTTCACTCAACTTTTACTGACTTAATCGTAGAGGAGTCTCCACCCACCTTGGGTTGGCCGTAACGACCTCCGCAAGCAGTTTGACAATTAGAAGATCCTACGCAAGAGTGGAAAGACCTGCAAGACCCTACGTAATTTCAAGTCATCTTGCAACATAATTATGTACTTTTGAATCTTTTTTTGTAACTTGTGTATCTTGTGTCAAGAGTAAATATATGTATGTGTAACTGTGTGTAAGAGAGTTTTCTTTGAGGCGACATCCGAAAGTTCCTCGCACACCCACAGCACTTTTATATTCTCTAACCTCTGATAAAAAGGCGCCCTGGGATTTAGAAGTTCGTGCACCCTACTACTGAGGTAGCCGGTGAGTAGACCGTCTGACAGGTTCAGCGGTTACAAAATTGGCGCCCAACGTGGGGCTAACCAGAGACTCACTACTCTGGTCTCTGTCGGTGTGCTGTGTGTGTGTGAGTCTGGAGGGTTTCGCTTTGAGGAAGGCTCTCCGTCTATCACAAAGCCAGGACGTTCGGTTAGGTGTTGTCAGCAGTTTGACAAATAATATTTATCCTTTCCTGTATTTTTCAGCCCAACTACCATCATCTCAGTGGCGAGAAAAATACAAACCCAAAATAACCAAATTCTAAAAGACATTTTAAACTGCAATTTTTTCGGTGAGTTTGGCAAACCTTTTGGCAAAACTATCACTTCTTCTTTCCTTTTTTTGTTTTTTTGTTTTGTGTAGTGGCTTCTGTTTGTCCCTCAGTGTTTAGTAGCGTGAAGTTGTGCATACATATATATATTCTGTGGGTTGTGTCCACCTAGTAATTTTTTTGTATATTTAACTTTTAGAGTTTCAAGTACCTTCCACTTTGGCATTATGTAATTGTGTTTAAAGTACCATAAATAAATTTTGTAAGTAACATTGGTGGAGTGGGTTACATATGTATTATAGTGTACTATATACCTACTTTACTGTAATCTATATAAAGAAACTTTTATAATTTAAACTGTGAAATTGTTAGTCTGCATATCAATTAGGTACTGATCCAACAGACAGAGAACAGTAGTCTGTGTTGTTCTCTGTTATCTACTGAGACTCAGGTTACAAATCTATCTTTGGAACCAAATTTTTTTTCAGAAACTACCTCACGAATTTTTTTATTGTGGACTAAGTGTCTTAATTGTTGGACATAAATCAGTTTATCTTCCTTTTGAAATAATCTAGTATTGCCTTCTGGAAAGTCCTAATTTGTACTACAATTTTATTTAGCAATTAATTTCAGTAAAATCACTTGTGAATTTTTTAATTTTATCAACTACTCTCAAATTTTTAATCGAGAAGTATATTTAGTGTATTCTTTGTTGGACATAAAACCTTTTATCGATTTTATCTTCTATATAATGTGAATTTTGTTCTGAATAACTACTGTATTTAAGTTGGAAACATAATTTTAGTTTGAAAATTTTTTTGTGTAACTACTGTATAAAATTTCATGAGAAGTACTCCATGAGAGTTATTAGTTAGTTATAACTGTTTCAAAAAAAAAAAAAAAACACTTCAGCTTATTTTCTGATTAGTGTAAAGTATTAACCTAATTATTTTATAATCTAAATTGTGGTCCGCTATGGCCCAGTTACAGAGGTTCATTCAATACCTGAGAAAGGATGAACTTTCTCATGAATTGTCTGCTATGGGGTTTTCAGCAAATCCAGATGCCTCGGTTGTTTGTCTGCGAGGTGAGCTGCGCACTGCATTGCGGCTTGTCCGGCGCGGCAGTATCAAGGCAGTCGCCGCTGTGCCCGTTGTTGCCGCTACTGAGCTGGGTCTCTGCGAGCCAAAGGTCTTCGAACTTGAAGGGACCGTCTTATCAGGTGACTTCGGTTCAGATAAGAATTGGCGGAATAGGGTTGCAGTAAGAGCGAACTATCTCCTCTATAGGTTAACTAGGTGTGGCTTAGACTGTCCGGAGCTGACCGGTATCCGTGCTCGCTTGGTAAAGGTCTTGTCTGTAGCAGAACCGGATTCCGACTCTGACACTGAAGGGTCGGAGAAGGAAACCGAACCTATCAATAGGGACTTGATAGGACACACTTCACCTGTCGTGGGGGGGAACCGCTCGACACATTGTAACGCGATTAGGTCTGATCTGTACAACGGTAGTTTGGTGATCAGAGACAAACCCTTAAATTTAAATTCCTTCAATTTGAAGTACGACGGATCTTCCTGTATCCGTGTATTTATAGAGAGACTAGAGGAGCTTCGAGTTGCTCGGGAAGTCTCAAAAGATAAAATTTTGATTGCTTTTTCTGACCTATTGGACGGCCCAGCCTTGTCATGGTTCCGTTCAAATAAAAATAATTTTACCTCCTACGAGGTTATGTTGGAGGAGCTTAGGGAGACATTCGATACTCCCGACTACGACTACCGCCTCCGTAACGAGATTAGGCAGCGTACTCAGGCTCGATCTGAGTCCTTAGGCGTCTACATCTCGATCATGCAAGCAATGTTCTCTCGACTCTCTTGTGGGATGTCCAATGAGGAACAACTTGATGTCCTCATGCACAACATTAGGCCCGAGTACATGAAGGAACTAGCCCTTCATGAGGTGTCTTCTATTGTCGACCTCAAGCGTTTGGGTAAGCGCTTGGAACTTGCTCGTGCCAGGGCAGACGCTTTCCAGGAACCGGCCTGGGAGAAGTTTGGGATTACCTCTGACTTACACCCAAAAAAGAATAAAACTGGACTAAAAACTACTCAGCAGGTCTCTGCTGTGGCCAGCCCGTCAACATCGAGCGAACGCAAGTGCTTCCGCTGCGGTGAGAGTGGTCATACTACTTACTACTGCACACAGTCCAGGGATTTGGTGTGTTTCCGGTGTGGACACAAAGGGGTGAAGTCGCCTGAGTGTCCGACGTGCAAGGACAAGCCAAAAAACGAGTAAGGCGGGGCCTTATCAAAAGATCTTCTCTTGGCCTAGAGCAGGTCACTCTGCCTGAAGTTTTCTCTGGTAAGGTCCTGTTTACCAAACGGGATAAGGATATTAGACCGTACTTAGTAGTAAAGATCCTAAACTTAAATGTGTTAGGTTTACTAGATTCTGGTGCAGCTTGCTCAGTGCTGGGTAAGGGTGCGCACCAAATTTTTTTAGAATTAGGGTTTGAGCTTAAAAGTATCAGCCCTAACTTTAGTCTTACGACTGCAGACGGCTCTTGTTTGCAGTGTGTAGGTTTTATTGCTCTTCCAATTAATTATAATTCTACTGTTAGAATTATTAAGTTTTATGTTGTTCCAGAGATCACTACTGCCATGATATTTGGAGTAGACTTCTGGCAACAGTTTCAACTAGGGGATAGATTGATCTCTGAGAATATCAATCTTTCGAATTTTAGCGACCGTAGTCCTGTAGAGTCTCTGTCTGTTAACAGTGGTCTGGAGGATTACGACAATTTAACCGCTGATCAGAAGCGGGTTATTAATTCCATTGTTGAGAAGTTTGATACTATCAATACTGATAAGGTAGGCCTAGGCCGAACATCTTTGGCGTATCATGTTATTGATACAGGTGACAGTAAGCCAATCAAGCAGCGCTACTATCCGCTCTCTCCCCTGAAGCAGAAAGCCCTGGAAGAGGAACTAGACCGGATGCTAGAGTTGGGAGTAGTGACCCCATCTCAGTCCGCGTGGAACTCACCTGTGGTAATGGTGGAGAAGGCGAACGGTGACCTGAGATTGTGCCTAGACTCTCGTAAGCTCAATTCTGTGTCTAAGAGCGATGCCTATCCCTTGCCTTACATTAACCAGATCTTAGATCATCTCAACAATGCGAAGTGTCTGTCCTCAATTGATCTGAGTGCTGCCTATTGGCAAATTCCTCTTGACTCTCTTCAGTCTGCCGAGAAAACCGCCTTCACTGTCCCAAGACGGGGGTTGTTTCATTATAATGTTATGAGCTTCGGACTTGTAGGTGCATCTGCATCAATGCAACGCCTAATGGACCGTTTATTTGGCGCAGAATTCGACAATCGAGTGTTCTCTTTTCAGGACGACATAATCGTGGTAGCCAGTACGTTTGAGGAGCATGTGGATCTCTTACATAGAGTCTATCAGCGCCTCAAGGATGCGGGCCTAACGATCAACATGCAAAAATCGCATTTTTGTTGTAGCGAACTTAAATACCTCGGTTACTATGTTGATAAACATGGCTTGCGAACGGATCCCGGTAAAGTTGATGTCATTCTCAATTATCCTACCCCTTCTAATGCTAAGGAGGTAAAAAGATTCCTCGGGATGGCTGGGTGGTATCGGCGTTTCGTGAATAACTTTTCTAGGATTAGCAAACCACTATGCAAACTAACTTCTAAGAGTGTAGTGTTTGAGTGGACGCCTGAAGCTGAAGAGTCCTTCAATCTATTGAAGGCCGCTTTGGTCACTGCTCCTATTTTGAAAATGCCTGACTATACATTACCTTTTAGGATTCTCAGTGATGCGTCATCCTTCTCTGTAGCTGCTGTACTGACGCAGACACATGAGGGAGTGGAGCACCCTGTCGCGTACTGTAGTCGTTCTCTCAACAAGAATGAAATCAACTACAGTACCACTGAGCGAGAACTCCTAGCTGTGATTTTTGCTTTGGAACAATTTAGGCAATACGTAGAGGGACAGAAATGTACTGTTGTCACAGACCATGCCTCGCTACTGTGGTTCCACAAACTTAAGAATCCAACAGGTCGACTTGCACGCTGGAGCCTGAGGTTGAGTCAGTTTGACTTCGATATAGAGCACCGGAAGGGTAAGGACCATGTGGTACCTGATGCTCTGTCGCGAATTCAAATTGGCGCAGTAGACACCAGCGTTACTGTGGACTCTTGGTATCTTCACACTCTGAACAGTGTGAAGAAAAACCCTAGGCATTTTCCTAATTTTGTCATTCGGGATAACGGTCTATACAGGTTATCTAAAATAATACTCTTTGACTTCAGAGTTTGATTGGAAACTGGTCGTACCTGTGGAGGACCGATTGGCCCTGCTCACCAAGTACCACGACGACGTACTCAGTGCTCACGGTGGTGTTTGGAAGACCCACAAGCGCCTTGCTCTCCACTACTTCTGGCCTAAGATGTATGAGAGCGTTAAAGAATACGTTGGCAGGTGCGAGACATGTAAGCAGTACAAACCTGTGAATACGGCTCGTCCTGGGTTAATGGGTAGTCCAAAACGTGTATCTAGACCGTTTGAAGCTATTTCGTGTGATTTGTTGGGTCCTTTTCCTACATCCAGCAAAGGGAACGTTCATTCAATCGTAGTCTCGGACTATTTTAGCAAATATGTAATGTTGTGTCCTATACGGATAGCTACAGGCGTTGCAGTTGCGAGATTCATCGAAAAGAATGTTTTTCTAGTTCATGGGGTATGTAAAACCATCTTTATGGATAATGGCCCACAATTTGTTAGTAAGCAATTTAAGGATTTACTTATTAAGTATAATGTGCCTAATATTTACTATAATCCTAGGTATCACGCTCAGACTAATCAAGCAGAACGTGCTATTCGTAACGTGGTTCAAGGAATATCTTGCTATGTAAGAACACATCACAAGAAATGGGATGAGAATCTCGTGGAGCTTCAGTGTGCCCTAAATACGGCTGTAAGCGAAGCCACTCGTTTCAGTCCTTACTTTCTTGTCCACGGTAGGGAATTCATAGGAGATGGTGCTCTGTAGCAATCAGAAATTCCTTGCCACCCAAACTCTGTCTCCATCGACGTTCCCATGTCTTTTGGCGAGAGATTGAAGGAACTTCATCACGTTTACGGCCAGGTGAAGAAACACTTAGATGTTGCTCACCGACGTAACGAGAAGTACTACAACCTCAGAAAAAGGCATGTGGAATTGAAAGTGGGTCAGATAGTTTACAAAAGGACCTTCTATCTGTCCAACAAGGCAAAGAATTTCACTGCGAAATTGGCACCTAAATTCATGAAATGCATCATTACCGGTAAACGCTCGCCGTTAGTCTATGAACTGTCGGATCTAGATGGTAAGGATCTGGGCGTGTATCACATTAAGGATATTTTAAAGTATAGTGAGGAAGAACCTTCTACTGGTCCTTCTTCTTCTAATGTCGGTGCTTTCTCTGTGTCGTTCGGCCGATCGTGATACTACCGATTTCGTATCGAGCGTTTCCTCTTCACCCTACGTTTACTCACTCAATGTTACTCACCTATGTGAGAAGCATCCAGTGATTCGGGTAGGCACTGGGGTGATAGTTTCTTTGTGTTTAAATTGGTATTTTTTTCTTTGCTAGGTGACTTATGTTGTGTAGGAGATTTGTGTTTGCTGTTGTTGTAACTTTGCGAGGTACAGTATAGTGTGTGTCCTCGTAAGTTAGTGAATCCCTAAGCTCTGATCTGCTGAGTTATATTCCCTGTGTGTTCCATCCATGGAATATTCTGAGGGAGGGGGTGGTGTAACAATTTATTTTCTGAATTAGATTTAAGATAGGGAGAAACGGTAGCGACATCTATGCATGGAATTCTCCCGGAGTGTAGCAGCGTTCGATCGGAATCCCATAGTGGTGTTGTGGTTCACAGTAATGCCACGAGATGGCGTTGCTGTACTGGATGAGAAAAAAGTCCATTTCATTTAATGTGTCCTTGTATTCAGTCCTGTGGGAAGAATAATTATGAGTGTAGTTAAACGTTAAGTTCCAGGCTTTTCCCTAATTTATTAGCTCGGACCCTCTATGGTTTTCATCTTCATAAGCTATGGTTTGTCTCGTAAAATACGTATAAATTAAGTAGATACTTAATCTGCCTTGTGTTCACAGCGACAAGTTGACATTTGATTGTACCGCATTATCTGAGTGACTATGTGATTTCAGTGAGACTCCTCGTAAAAAAAAACTGGAATTTGGCTGTTTCGAGAAGGTTCTAATCTAGAAGGTATATAAGGCCAGGTCAGCTGGCGGGCCAGCACTTGAGATTTCTTCGTTGAGAACCTATAACGGTTATTTTGTGTATTAACTATTTTGTAAATTTCTATAAGTTTCTAACCTATTTTATTTAGATTCTGTGATATTCCCACATCGTTGGTAAGTTTCTGCACTATATTTGCTTCTAAGTTTCTTCAGCATTAGACTCAATACTTTATATTCGTTTTGATCTCAGGGTCCCAGATTCGGGTCTTGGAAACGAACTTGTGATCGAGTTTGAGCGGTGAGGCTACCCCGAGTTTCAGTATCGATATACCAAGGGCTCTGCACATCTACATCTCGGTAGACCAAGGAGGACTCGCGGGACGATACTGTGCCCTGTGCAGGCAGTCAACCAAGGCTCTGGTCACGTATAAAATTTCCTTTTAATATTTTGTGTATACCCTATGATTTCACTCAACTTTTACTGACTTAATCGTAGAGGAGTCTCCACCCACCTTGGGTTGGCCGTAACGACCTCCGCAAGCAGTTTGACAATTAGAAGATCCTACGCAAGAGTGGAAAGACCTGCAAGACCCTACGTAATTTCAAGTCATCTTGCAACATAATTATGTACTTTTGAATCTTTTTTTGTAACTTGTGTATCTTGTGTCAAGAGTAAATATATGTATGTGTAACTGTGTGTAAGAGAGTTTTCTTTGAGGCGACATCCGAAAGTTCCTCGCACACCCACAGCACTTTTATATTCTCTAACCTCTGATAAAAAGGCGCCCTGGGATTTAGAAGTTCGTGCACCCTACTACTGAGGTAGCCGGTGAGTAGACCGTCTGACAGGTTCAGCGGTTACAATTTGTGTCATCAAATTTCTACCACCAGTAACAATTGTGAGTGTATTTATTTTTTTCAGTGCTGAAAAAAATGATACCCAAAGAGATACCGATACGCTACTTCTAGAAATGGTGCGAGCAAGGAGTCGTGAAATCGAAGAAGCTCAAGACAGAACACTGGACCTGCCTCGAGATGACGTTTCAGACGAGTTGAGTAATTCGATCAATATTGACATTCATTTACTAGCCGATGCCCGCGGCTTCGCCCGCGCGGAAGTCGGTTATCATTTTCTGGTTATATCTTCGGTTCTACGTAACCAATTACACTGGTCAACTGTATCGTATGCGCAAGCGTCATATTTTAATATTATGTATAATGTAGGTAGTAGTTTTTTCACAGTATTGTGCATAGTTTTTGATGCTAACAGCAAATGTTAATACAAAACTTTGCATTATTATTACATGTTATTAGTGTCTCAAATTAAGTTACAATGTATTTAAGTGTTAGAAGTATTAATAATATTTTCATCTCTCCTGTTCGGAAAATTTAATTTTCATGGGTAGGTAGCCGGGTGAAAAGTAGCTTATTTCATCCCTAGGGTGGAAAGTATCCATGATAATTTAATTTTTACATACATTTTTTTACATGGCCGCCTAAATGCACATCTCGTGACCAACTCGATTAGAATGTAACCAATAGATTCGATTTTCAAAACCTTTCCAGTGTTGGCAGAATGTACGTGAATTATAACTTTTGGGAGTTTTGGCGCCAACACGGGAAAAGACGCAAGGCAGTGTTGCATTTTCTAAAATTTGTGTAATATCGAGTTTTTATGTGTAAAAATGGTGGGTTTTTAGACATAATGTCTTCGACAACACGCACAAGTGTAGGAAAGTGGCATATTTACCGTGAATTGTGATTTTCCATGTTGTTTCCAAAACTCCAAAGAAGCCTTTAGTAAAGCTCCCGCTACTTTACTAGGGCAAGACTAAGTGTTTCTGTTTAGGATTAGGCTGAAGGCCATGCGCCAAAGCCCTATATAAAAAAAATTATAACTTTTTTTTCAGTATTACAAAAAAAAACAATTTAAGTTTGCTAAAGAATTAGCGGGAGAACGAGATTCAATATAAATAAATACCTTGTGTTAATTGTGGTTAAAAATGTGTGTGGTTAAAAAAAATATATCTCGGGTGAAATGGCTGACTTTCAACCCTTGTGTATTGTTGGCGCCTCAGCCTGATAAAATTTATAAAAGTGTCCATGTAAGTAACGTATGTATATTTTTATGGAAATAAAGACTTTTTAAAAACAAAAAACAAAAACTTAACCAATAGCAATTAAACATACGATAGATTTTAAGTCTGACCAAGACCTTTCTATTAGAAAAAACCGCATCAAAATCCGTTCAGTAGTTTTTGCATCCATCGCGAATAAACAGATAAACAGACAAACAGGCAAGAATTCTAAAAACAATTTTTTTTATGTTTAAAATCGTTCATTATGTTAAATGTTATGTCAATGTACAGACACGACCAATTTACAATTTTATAATAGTATAGCTTTTAGGTTTACTTACAATTTAACTTTACTTTAGATGTTACAATACACAAAGTAAGTAAACACCGCTCGTGTAGAAAGTAAAACAAACAACAGTTAACAATATAAGTATTAGTGTCGTTAAGTTAAAGAAGAATTACGATGAATGAAACGGTAAGGACCTACGATAAACAAATACAAATTAAAATTAGGTTGTGTGAAAATTTTACATAAAATCTGGCAAGGTACTTGTGTACTCCAGAGTGTGACACAAACCAGGAGCCCATAAACATCCGGGCCCGTCTTAGCATTCCCTCTTTAAAGTCGACCACCTGGAAAGCCCACGACCAAAACTTAGCCATCCTGTTAGAGCATCCCGGAACAAAGCAGGATTTAAACAGTCAGGTAGAATCTTTCCAGGTTATTTACTCATATCTACATGAGCATTACCCACCATCATTACCATACGCGCGAAAAAACCGAGAAAACGCGTTCAAAATTAAAATGAGAAAGAAAAAGCGGGACCTTATCAAACGACTACGGTTTGCTAAAGCTATGGGCGATAATCAACTTAGTCATCAACTGGCCAGAGCTTTAAGGTCCATACTGAAATTAATTCAAGGAATTTCTGTTCAAATAATAAATGAAAACAATAATTTTAATAGAGCGAAACATGAAGTAGAGTTCGATAAGGACCCGTTTAAGTACTCGAGGAATATTTTTAGCGACAGAAAGCAAGATAGGCTACTGCTAAGTAACGATCAGATCCATAGCTACTATAAAAGTAATTATGAGGTGCCTAAATACGAAAAACAATACAGTAAACCAAACGCGCAAAAACCATTAGGCCCTCATTTCACATTTGACTGTAATCCATCTAGCTTAGACGAAATAGAACACCAAATCAAAAAGAAACCAACAAAAACCGCCCCAGGGCCTGATGGCATACCTTACATTATCTATAAAAAATGCCCATCGGTACGTAAACATGTTCTAAGCATATTCAATAGGATCTGGTCGAGTAAAGAAGTCCCAGCGGCCTTCGGCAAGGCTAATTTTGTGCTCATTCCAAAGAAAGAAATAGTAACTAGTCCAAAAGACGCTAGACCAATAGCATTAACCAATACAATTTCTAAAATTTTCTTCTCATGGCTTCAATTTAAAATGACAAATTTCATGATCAATAATAACTATTTCAGACCAAACCACCAAAAAGGGTTCCTACCCGGAATTTCAGGATGTCTGGAACACAATTCTTTACTGGCGGAAAGTTTAAAAGATGCCAGATCAAATGAAAAGCAAATAACAGTTTGTTGGATAGACCTAGAAAACGCTTTTGGCTCAGTACAACACGAGCTTATGTTGTTTGCATTAAAATGGTATCACTTTCCGTCCATCATTTGGGAAATAATATCCTCTTATTATGGTAAATTAAAGTTTGTGATTAATACCAAAGATGGATACACGCAACCTTTAAATTATAATGTGGGTTTGTTCCAAGGTTGCTGTTTATCACCTATAGTTTTCAATATAGCAATAAATATTTTAATAGACAACATTTCCACACACGACAAGAAGTGGGGCTATCGGTTTAAGCTAAACGGTAAATATACGGAGTCTATCCTCGCTTTCGCGGACGATTTGGCAATACTGACTCGTAACCCAAAGCAGTGCCAGGACCTACTGCGTAGAGTAGACGATTTCTGTACATGGACAGATGGAATGAGAGCAAAACCTAGCAAATGCTACTGTCTATGTCTGGGTAGGCGGGGTACCAGGTATACTTCATATGACCCAGGGCTTAGTATAGGCGGGGAAAACGTTTCAACTATATCTGAAACCGTGCCTTTTAAATTCCTCGGAAGAAAGATTGACAACAGAGGTTGCACTCCAGCTTTGGACGAATTAATTGATAGTTTCATTATCGATTTAAAAAAAGGTAGACCAACAACCAATAAGTAATGTTAAAAAAGCTTGGATCTATGACAATTATTTAACCTCGCGTCTTAACTGGCCGTTTCTTATATATGATATAAACCAGAGCCTCCTCAAAAAACTAGATGCGAGTGTCACGAAGACACTGAAGTCGTGGCTAGGGCTAGCTCAGTCGGCCGACCCGTCGGCACTATATAGATCCGCGAATAATTTTGGAATGACGCTTAAGAAGCCATCAGAACTCTATAAACACCTAAGAGTAACTAAAATGCACGTCTTATCGGAATCTAAAGACGAAATAGTAAAAGTCCTTCCAAAAGATAAAAATGCATCGGAGCTCGAATCACGCCTCCAGTTCCATAAAAGGTTCATGATAGGCTCGCAGACTGGTAGAGTAGGTCTAGGTAATATTCAGAGACAAACAGATAAAGAAATAACAAAATCTTTTCTTCAAGCAGACGAAAACAACACCTATAAGGTGCACGCAATGAACCTAGAAATGCAAAACGAATGGTTGACTCTAGGTGAATTTTGTATTCCCATAGCCTTAAAATGGCGTACTCTAATATACGACTGGTCACCGGCCTTACTTAAATTTTACCTGAATGCATTCCAGTTGACCCTCCCCGACCAAAGCAATCTGGTCAGATGGGGAAAAGCCACAGATAAAACATGTAACTCATGTGGTGAAGCAACTGGTACGGCTAGGCACCTACTAGTGGGTTGTAAAACGCTATTAGACCGGGGTCATTACTCGCGCCGTCATGATAAGGTATTAGAAATCATACGTGAGGCTGTAAGTTTGGCGGTAGCTAGAGCGAAAAAAGGATTAACCACAAACCAAAGAAATGACATTGCGTTTGTAAAGGAAGGCTGCTCAAAGAAATCACTTCAAAAGCCTTATTCAATTTTGATAGCTGCCGTTGACTGGACAATACTCGTAGACACGTATGAGAAGCACTATAGGATACCGGAGGATGTCTGTGCCTCATCATCCAGACCCGACATATTCCTTTTTTCACGATCGCATAAGCGTGCAGTGCTTGTAGAACTCACAGTACCGTGGGAAACTAATATACCTAAAGACCACGCTATAAAGACAAACAAATACTTTGATTTGACTAACGAGTTAACCAAAAACGGCTACGTGGTTAAACTCTATGCCGTAGAAGTAGGAGCAAGGGGAATTCCAGCTAAATCCCTGTACAACTTACTTAAAGACCTCGGATTGCCAAGAGCTTCAGTAAGCTCTTTATTAAAACGTATATCAAAAGCGGCATTGTTAGGATCTTACCAAATTTGGATAGGTAGGGGGGGGAACACTACTGACGGTGGAGGTGAGCGCTGATGCATCACAAGGTGGCCACCCTAAACCTACATCTGGGTCGCAAGTCCCAGTCGCCGTCATGGTGTTCCTCTCTGTACCACGCTATGGACCCGGCGACCGCACGGTGAATCCATGGAGTGCTGAGAATCGGATCTCCCCCTCTTTTCCTTCTTTGGTAAATATGTAATGAATGCCAGTGTCAAGTAATTTGATAAATTTGAATTCAATATAATGTAGCGTTTTTGTCATTTAGTCAAGGTCAAATGAAGTCCTTCATAGTCATAGTCACGTGAAAGTCCTGCCCTTTTTTTTTTAGCTTGTGGAAGCCCCACGGGCTTCACCCCATCGGTGCCGACGATGGGGTGGGCGTGTCGGAATCGGACCGACTAAAACCACATGGTGTCCTTCCCAAGTGTCCATTGCCGGGCACCCCGGGTAAGCCCTCGAAAGGATAACCCCAGGGTTACCGGTGAACTTTGGCCGCCACCGCGGCCTCGCCTGGTGGGGTCAGGTTTTATCCCGCGTCGGTGAGTTAGCAGGCGTGTGTAGGACACACACACGAAAAAGTCCTGCCCTAGTAAAGTAGTGCAGGCTTTACTAGAGTCTTATTTGGAGTTTTGGAAACAACAGGCAAGCGTGGAGGTGACGCCAAATACCTCGGCGGTGTTGGAGAAATTCGACTACGCCAACGAGCGTAGCAGGGCGAGCAGCTCGGTGGGTCTTGCAGTAAAGCAGACCCGTAAGCGCAGACGGCGCGCAAAGGCCCGGCTGGGGGAGGACGTGTGGAGGACTGCACCCTCACCGGGACGACCTCCTCCAGCAGTGACGAGGCATCGAAACCTGCGTCAAAGGTGGCAGCAGGCCGCGTAGGGGCGCGAGGTGGAACGAGGGCTGGGCAATCCACCCGAGTCCCCTCGGCCCCTGAGAGGGCCGCGGGCAAGTCACCGCCGAGGCCTTCCACCTCGGCGGTGTCGGAACCAAGTGGGAAGATGCGGTCCCTGATGGAGAAACTCCAGCGAGTGACCGCGTCTTTCCAGGGGACTCCGAACCCCGAACAGGCGGCGATGCTGCACATTGTGCTCGGCATCGCCTCCGAGAATGAGACCCTCGCGGCGCAGCTGGCCGAATCCCGTCGGGAGACGGCTCGACTAGCTGCAGCCGTCGAGGAGCTGAAGAGAGGGATGGCGAGCCCGACTCAACCGGCGCAACCAGTGCAGCGGGCGCAACCGGCGGAGCAGGCGCGCGTGACTCGCTCGACCGCGAGGCAGTCGGCGCAGCAGGCGCTGTTGGCGCAGCATGAGCAGCTGGCACAGCCGGCTCGGCCAGCACTGCAGAGGGCACCACCGGCGGAGCCTTGGTTCGCGTACGTGGAGGCGCTAGAGGAGCGTATGATGAGTCGGATGGAGGCCCTAATGGACTCCATCCGCCGTCCGCCTCTGGCGCCACCGGTGGCCGGCTACGCGGCTGCAGCCCGGAAGGGTAATAATACCCGCCCGGCTGCAGTAGAGGCTCTGCCGGAGCAGGCTCGTCGCCCCGCTCCCGCTCAGGGCCCCGCTCCTACTCAGGGGAAGGGTAAGGGGAAGGGCAAGGGCAAGGGAAAGACGTCTCCAGCCCAAGCCCCAGCCCCAGTCGCGGCTCCGGCTACCCCCACCAGAACCCCCCTGGAAGGGGGTTGGGAGGTGGCTGGAGCCAACAAAAGCAGGCGGAAGGCCGTAAAGAAGGCCTCCAAGAAGGCCAGGAGGGCCGCCACGTAAGCAGCACCGGGGAAGCTCCGTACCCCTCGCACTACGGCCGTCGTCGTCACCCTGACGGCGGAGGCAGCGGGGAGAGGCCAACGTAGACCTCAAGGCCCTCGAGATCCCGGGCGTCCGGTGCAAGAGCACACGGACGGGAGCCCGGCTTTTCGAGGTCCCCGGCGCCGCCAGTGGCCCCAAGGCTGACGCCCTAGCGGCTAGGCTGAGGGAGTCGCTGGATGCAGCCGACGTCCGGGTGTCCAGGCCCATTAAAAGCGCAGAAGTGCGCATCACGGGCCGGGACGACTCCGTCACGGCTGAGGAGCTTAGGCTCGCCGTGACGGAGGCCGGGGACTGCTCCCCGGACACAGTGAAGGCCGGAGCTATACGCTTCGGCCGCGGTGGACAGGGGGCAGCAGTTGTCGGCTGCCCTATCGCGGCGGCCCAAAAGGTCGCTGACGGGCGTAGGCACGGCTCCTGCTGGCCCGACCGGCTAGGTGCTTTAGGTGCCTGTCGGTGGGCCATGTGGGGATGCACTGCACGGCGGAAGTGACGGCGGGTGACCGTTGCTTTCGCTGTGGCCAGCCCGGTCACAAGGCCGGCACGTGTGGCGCCCCGCTGCACTGTTTTTGGTGTGCAGCGGGAGGCAAGCCGGCTGACCACAAGGTTGGCAGCAAGGCCTGCGCGGGAGGGGAGCCGAAGCCGGGTGGCCGGCCTTCCGCCTCCAGTTCACATCGGGATGCGGAGATGGGGGCTCCATAATGGATCCACAACTCTGCATCCTGCAGGTGAACGTTGGCCACGGTGCCCATGCTCAGGACCTTCTACTCCAGAGCATGGCACAGTGGGCCATAAATGTCGCCGCTGTCGCCGACCCATACACCCACCGGTTCCTCGCGCCTGCCTGGGAAACCGCGCTGGATTCCCATCCAGTCACTGGTGCACAATCCCGCCGCCGGCAGCCTCCCCCCCCCCCCCTTGCCGTCGTTGCAAGGGGACCTGGCTGCGTGGCGGCGGTGGTTGGGGAAATAGCGGTCGTGGCTGCTTACTTCACGCCGATGGCGAATGGCTCCGACAGCTGGCAGCCGTCGTCAATGCCTGCCACCCCCACCCGGTCCTTGTGCTCGGGGACTTCAACGCCTGGTCGTTGGCGTGGGGTTCCCGTCACGACAGGGGCCCGGCGGGGGATAGATTCAGGGCACTGGAGGACTGGCCGGAATGACTCGGCCTAGACCTCCTAAACCGAAAAGCAGTGGACACGTTTGTGACCTCGAGGGCCAGCTCAATCGTGGACATCTCGTTCGCGAGCCCCTCGTTGACGCTACGTGTTCAGGGCTGGCGTGTCGTTCTGGGGGTGAAGACAAGTTCGGATCACCGATATATTCGGTTTGACATCTCCCCCCCCCCCCCCGCGAGCAAAGCACCGGCCACACCGGCTCCACCCGAGCCACGTTGGGCACTTAAGCAACTAGATCGGGAGCTCAGGTCAGGTCTACTGATGGTCGTCGGTGATCGCGAGGCTCAGACGCGCCTGCGTGATCACGCACCGCCGGTAGGCCCGATTCCGTAGGAGGCGTCGCCGCCCCGCAGATGCGGAGGCTCGAGAGGCGGAGTTGTACGAGGGATACAGGGAGGCCAGAGGTGCCCTCCGAGCAGAGATAAGGCGGGCCAAAAACGCGGCGAACTGCTGAAGACGCTGGAGCGGGACCCTTGGGGGCGGCCCTACCTAATGGCAAGGGGAAAACTGCGCCCGCCGTTGACCCAGTGTCTCCACCCGGAGCTGCTCGGAGGAGTTGTTGGCTCCCTGTTCCCTGCGCGGGCATGTTCCACCGCAGATGACTTCGCCTCGGTCGCCCATGGTGCCCGACGTGAATGACGACGACGTGCCCGAGGTCACTTGGGTAGAACTAGAGCTGGCGGTGAGAAGACAGAGCCAAACGCACCGCCCCGGGACCCGACGGCATTCCAGGCTGAGCGTGGGTCCTAGCTCTAGTCGACGACGCTCTCGAGCCCCGACTGAGAGGGCTTCTCAGCGCATGTTTGGAGCAGGGCCAGTTTCCGAAATTGTGGAAGACAGGGAAACTGGTCCTCATCCGAAAGGAGGGGCGCCCGGTGGACTCACCGCCCGCCTACCAGCCCATAGTGTTCCTCGACGGGGTGTGCAAGCTCTTTGAAAGAGTAATTGCGAAGCGCCTCGTCGAGCACCTCTCAAGAGTGGGGCCTGGCGGATGGCCATTATGGCTTCCGCCACAGGCGCTCCACCGTGGATGCCATCATGCGCGTGAGGGCTCTGGCGGAGGATGCAGTGGCCCGGGGTGAGGTAATGTTGGCGGTGTCCCTGGACATCGCCAACGCGTTCAACACCTTGCCCTGAAGTTGCATTAGGGAGGCGCTCGTGTATCACGAAGTGCCTCTCTACCTCCGCCGCATAGTCGGGGCGTATTTGACGGAGAGAGCCGTCTTCTACCCAACCGTGACCGGTCTCGGCCGGCGTGAGATGTAGTGCGGTTTTCCGCAGGGATCTGTCCTGGGACCGCTCCTGTGGAACATCGGATACGACTGGGTGCTTCGCGGTGAGCTCGCAGACGGTGCCGCCGTCACGTGCTACGCGGACGACACGCTCGTGACGGCGTGCGGGGCGACGTACCGCGAAGCGACCGTGAAAGCCACGACCGCGGTTGCCCAAGTCGTGGAGCGGATCCGGCGGCTGGGTCTCGAGGTGGCTCTGCATAAAACCGAGGCTCTGTTCTTTCAAGGGCCACGGAGCAAGCCACCTGAGGGATCCAGTCTCATCGTGGGAGGTAATCGCATCGGCATCAAGCCCCAAATGAAATATTTGGGGCTCGTGGTCGACGGCCGATGGGACTTCGGAGAGCACATCCGAAGTCTGGCCCCCAAACTGAAGGGCACAGCTCTCGCTCTGGCGCGGCTGCTGCCCAACATGAGGGGGCCCGATGACTCCTGCAGGAGATTCTATTCTCCGCCAGGCCATCGTGGTGGACTGGATGGAACGACTTGGGCGACCAAGCGCAGGGCACGCGACAATAGCGGCGGTAAGACCCATCATGGAGGATTGGCTAGAGAGGCGACACGGAAGCCTCTCGTACCGACTGACGCAGGTGATCTCCGGGAAGGGGTGCTTCGGGAAACACCTGCATCGGATCAGGAAGAAGCCAACGCCTGAGTGTCATCACTGCGACGCGAACGAGTACTCAACATGCTCGCCGCGCGTCGCAGGCGACTCAGGCGCCGGAGGTCGCTTAACGACCTCCGTCCTCCAAGAGCGCAGGCCTGGGGGTGGCAGGTGAGGCCGCCTGTCACCCCAGCAGAAGCAAAAAAAAAGGTACTGTGAGAAAGTTGATGTCAATAAAGGTACTTAATTTGTATCGAGAGAGAAAGTGGGAAAACTAATTTTCTTACAAATGCTGCTTTGGTAGTGACCGCGGTTGCCCAAGTCGTTAGGCGGATCCGGCGGCTGGGTCTCGAGGTGGCCCTGCATAAAACCGAGGCCCTGTTCTTCCATGGGCCTCGGAGCAAGCCACCCGAGGGATCCAGTCTCATCGTGGGAGGAAATCGCATCGGCATCAAGCCCCAAATGAAATATTTGGGGCTCGTGCTCGACGGCCGATGGGACTTCGGAGAGCACATCCGAAGTCTGGCCCCCAAATTGAAGGGCACAGCTCTTGCTCTGGCTCGGCTGTTGCCCAACATGAGGGGGCCCGATGACTCCTGCAGGAGACTCTACGCGGGGATCGTGCGGTCCATGGCCCTGTATGGGTGCCCAATATGGGCGGAGGCCCTGAGGACCAGAACTGTGCGGATGCTGCGCGCTCCGCAGCGAGTTCTGGCCATCAGGGTCATCCGAGGGTACCGCACGATCTCCTTCGAGGCGGCGAGTCTCCTTGCCGGAACTCCGCCATGGGACCTGGAAGCGAGAGCCCTTTCGCAACTGTACCAGTGGCGAAAGGAGGCGCGGGAGCAGGGATGGAACCCCGAGCCTCGAGAAATCGAGGCCGTGCAGTCCCAGCTCCGCCAGGCCATCGTGGTGGAGTGGAAGGAACGACTTGGGCAACCAAGCGCAGGGCACGCCGCAATAGCGGCGGTAAGGCCCATCATGGAGGATTGGCTGGAGAGGCGACACGGAAGCCTCTCCTACCGACTGACGCAGGTGATCTCAGGGAAGGGGTGCTTCGGGGACCACCTGCATCGGATCAGGAAGGAGCCAACGCCTGAGTGTCATCACTGCGACGCGAGCGAGGACTCAGGGCTGCACACGCTGGCGGACTGCCCGGCGTGGGAGGCGCCGAGGCGTGACCTCGTGGCAGCCATCGGGGTGGGAGTCCTCTCGCTCGGCAGCATGATTGCGGCAATGGTGCGGAGCGCGAGTGCGTGGGCAGCCGCCGCCTCCTTCTGCGAGCATGTAATGCTCGCGAAGGAGGTGGCGGAGCGCGCCCGGGAGAGACTTAGAACTCTCCCGGTCCGCCGAGCCCGCAACTTGCTCGCCGCGCGTCGCAGGCAACTCAGGCGCCGGAGGTCGCTTAACGACCTCCGTCCTCCATGAGCGCAGGCCTGGGGGTGGCGGGTGAGGCCACCTGTCACCCCAGCAGAAGCAGGCCGGGACGGTGGGGCGACTAGCGCCCCTCCCCCAAACCGGGGCAAGACGGGGACACCGTGGTTCCCAAACCCGAGGGGGCCATCTCGAAACCGGAGATGGCCCAGGGTCAGTCGGGGTGCGAGGGATATGCTCTATGGGCAACCTTACACCCCGGCGTCTGTAGACCCGAGACGGCGTGCGGTTTTAGTCGGTTCAAGCCCGACATAACCGCCCCCGCTGGCACGCGGGGGGGTATCCGAAGGGATTTCCGCACGAAAAAAAAAAAAAAAAAAAAAAAAGGTAGGGGCGTATTTTCTATAGTACACAAGTATGTACTACTAGCTATCACCCGCGGTTTCATCCGTGTGAACTTTTGTTCCCATTCCCGCTTTCCATGGGAAGCTATTCCAGGGATAAAAAGTAGCCTATAATTTATTCCAGACTATAGTCTATCCCTGTACTTTTTGTGAGATCCGGTTAGCTGTTGAGCATGATTGAGTAACAAACGTCCAAATATCTTCACAAACTTTCACATTTACAATATAAGTAAGATTATAATATTAGTAGAATTGTAGATTCTGTCACAGACGCACAAACACAATTATTTTATATTCACGCTATTATCGAACACTGTTTGTTTGCATCCTTCATCCAAGCTCAAATCCCGGTTGCATACTTCCTTCAAAGCCTGCACCTTAGAGCTCCCGAGGACTGCCGGGGTGCGAGGGAAATGCCTTATGGCCACCTTACACCCCGGCATCTGAAGACCCGTGACGGCGTGCGGTTTTAGTCTGTTAGAATCCGACATAACCACTCCTGTAGCCCGGCGGGGAGATTTCCGCACGAAAAAATAAGAAAATAGGTCGGCTCTCCTACTCCTCTTTTCCATGATCTGATTTTGATTTTCACAGGAGCGATTTTCATCTGACCTCCCAAGAGAAAAACCTGCGCCAGAGCCTCATCCATCAATCAGCAGGTTTATTGACTTGTAGGTGACGTTGACCTGGGCCCGAAGGTATTGGTGGCCGCGTATACCCTATGTAACGCTAGTATTATAAAAAATCTCTTTTGAATCTCTTATACCTTTATTTCTAACTACCATGTTTACGCACACACTGGTTGATATTTATCTTTGTCCTTTATAATATAATTATGCCGTTACATCGTGTAGTCCGAGTAATATCAAGTGTTATAATAAACGGCTAATTTCCTTTTGCTTCTAGCCAATCAAGCGAGCCCTGCGTACACGGCTTGAGTATGCGAATGACGGACCGTAGCATATCTCGTCGTAGTATGTCACGAATGTCTCGAGTGTCAACTCGGCGGGACATGGACATTCCTTCCATCTTAGCCTTTACAGCTACGGTTGCACCTGCACCGGTTCGTATTCATGAAAGCGTAACAAAGATGATACACACTTAACCTATGTAACTTAGCTGATAAATTTAAGATGTACAGTTGCCATCGATTATTCCAAGTTACCAACCACCTTAGTTCTAAAATTTTATTACAAGAATATATATATATAAAAATTATTTTACAAAATTTGAAAGTTAAAACTAATAAAGAAACTAAGAAAAAAAACTAATTATACATCAATTATTAATTGATTTATTTTAATGTAAAGATAGTTTGTGAATTTGTTAGTATTCAGCAGCTTCTGAAGGCGACTATACTTATATTACATTCCTCATTTTATATGGTGCAATTCACAATGGTCGTTTCCACTGTGATGGAAAGCCATATAAAAGCCGACCTACGTAGAACCAGCGTCGAGCGGTCGCGCTCTACGTAGGTCTCGTTTCGATTGTCACTGCTACGTCAGATGTCGCGGATCCGATGCTCGTTCAATTTCTGTTTATCGCTCAATGATCTGGAAGATTCTATATATAATGTGTGTGTAAATGATACTAATATACTAAATAAAAGAATTTTATATAAGTTCGTCTATCTGAATAATCCGTGTCATAGAATCCGTGTCACAAGTTATGCTTAATTTAGTTCTAGACCCTGGCACTGTGCAATACATATATTATGTCCCAGAATATTTTAATTTATAGAACTTTTAATTTTCTCATTTGGCAGGCACCCCTTGAAAATCCTGCTTTTCAAAAAGTTAACTCTGCAATAGATCAAGCCGTTCCTCGATTCTCTATACGCCGATCAATATGCCCCGTTTGCTCTCAAAAATGGAAGGATAAAAGTTCCATATCCAATATCAAGTATTCCGGTAAGTAGGCACCAGAAATGATTCTCTAGAACTTGTTCTTATGTTAAATTTACTTAATATTTGCTATCGTAATTTAATTAGGTAGGGTATGAAGATTTAACTACAAGAGTTATCTACTGTATTACCTGTCAAATTAACATTTGATTTCCCAATCATTTAAGCCAAATAAATATCAAGGCAATCGTTAAGTAAATTGGTTGGGGTCTGATACATCGATTACATTTGTGACGTTTGATAAAAGGGTAAGTCCAACGCACCCGAAAATTTTGGATTTGTATGAAAGATTTAATGACAGTAAAACGGTGATAGCCCAGTGGCGTACGTAACGTACTGCCGAGACGATGTTTCGAGTTCGATCTCCATTCACCCCGGGCACACACCTCTAACGGCCAGTTTCAATAATCCATCTATCCTTTACCAGCAGTTAAAATAGCTACCATTAGTATCTATCGGGGATTTTTTCCATCGCTCGTTTAGTAATGTGCCCGATTGATGACAATAGGCTCGCCCTCTATTACATTGGGACCTAAATATAACTGGCGAATCGTGGATGTGTACTACACCTCTGCCTACCCGTTCGGGGATACAGGCGTGAAGTTATGTTATGTTATAAGAAAAACTCGTGAACTGTTTGAGGACAGAAACCAATTGCGGTCTGTTATCTCTGCCAACTAAGGCATGAAATTACTGTTATCTATATGTTAATAATCCCTATTAGAAGAAATATCCCGTCTATGATATTTAAATGTGATTATTTACAGGATTAAAAAGAAATTCATCAGCAGATTTACCAACAGTAATGGCTCCTGCAAGATTACGTTCAGCTATTACAAGAGAATAGTGAGTTTATCCTTCTCAGAATCCTTAATAATATTTTGGTCAAAATAATATCATATTGGGCACTGGGCACTGATGCAGGCACAAGTGGCCTAGGGATCCATGCAGATATATACTGTTTTCATAATTTTTTTAAATTGAGATACCTACATCTAATATATAAAAATCTATGTTCGTTTGTTCATATCAGCAGCAGCGCCATAAATCCGATTCTGCTGATAAAACTTTGTCAACTTATACCTAAGTTTGCACTTGCACGAAATTTTGTTTGGACACTGTAATCGGGTTATAGAATTTTTTCCACCCGAAATCGGAACGGGTCAGTTAGTAATATAATAAATATACAGGATGATTTTCTGAAGTGGAGTGGATGGCCAAATCCGGAACTATGAGGAATAACATAATTTTTGGTATTTTATAAACGCAATCAGTTTTAATTGCTCCATAAAGGTACCAAACTATCAGTCCGATGTAATAGAGTGAACGCTCTACAAAAACCGAAGCAAGTTGATCTTAGCCGGACATTCACTTTTCTTTTCGATACTGTACCTACGAATAGGTATATTATTTTAACTTGACAAAATCGAAATCATTCTATCCTTCTGTAAGATATTAATTAGCAATCAATATTTCAGCACTCCTCGGCCAATGTTGGCAGCTGTGGATGAAAATAAATATGTTGGATTCATGCGAAACTCCAGTGCTACTTGGCAGTTGACAAGAGCTCGTCGTTTTCGAACTCCCAAGCTTCAGATGCCATCTCCTGAAGCAGCTGCACCCCCGATTTCCACTGCACCAATGGCCCTGAAAGATTTGGATACCCGAGTTAACCGCTTTCTCACGGATGAAGGAATGCCCAAATATCTTATTGATACAGACTTTACTTACCCAACTTAATAACAGTCAAATAACATACTATTTTGATATAAATATTATAAATATTGAATTATATCTAGCGTTATTTGTAATAAGTAGAGTATAGGCACTATAGGTACGTACCTACCACTTGAAGGCCCTCGAGATCCCGGGCGTCCGGTGCAAGAGCACACGGACGGGAGCCCGGCTTCTCGAGGTCCCCGGAGCCGCCAGTGGCCCCAAGGCCGACGCCTCGGGCCTGCCTAGGAAACTGCGCTGGATGGGACGGCGGCACTGGTGCACAACCCGGCCGCCGGCAGCCCCCCTCTTGCCGTCGTTGCAAGGGGACCCGGCTGCGTGGCGGCGGCGGTTGGGGATATAGCGGTCGTGGCTGCTTATTTCACGCCGAACCGAGACTTAGCTGCATTTGAGCAATGGCTCCGTCAGCTGGCAGTCGTCGTCAATGCCTGCCAGCCCCATCCGGTCCTTGTGTTCGGGGACTTCAACGCCTGGTCGTTGGCGTGGGGTTCCCGACACGATAGGGGCCCGACGGGGCATAGAGGCAGGGCACTGGAGGACTGGGCCGAACGACTCTTCCTAGTCCTCCTAAATCGGGGAGCCATGGAGACGTTCGTGACCTTGAGGGCCAGCTCCATCGTGGACATTTCGTTCGCGAGCCCCTCGTTGGCACGACGTGTTCAGGGCTGGCGCGTCGTTTTGGGGGAGGATACAAGTTCGGATCACCGATACATTGGGTTTGACGTCCCCCCCCCCCGCAAGTGACGCGCCGGCCAAACCGGCTCCACCCGAGCCACGTTGGGCGGTAGGTACTTATCTCGCCTAACCACTATGATAACATCAATTGATAAATTGTGTATCATGAACAGTAACTAATTAGATAAGTACATAGGTACTTATCTCGACTTCTGGTCACCCCAGCAGAAGCAGGCCGGGACGGTGGGGCGACTAGCGCCCCTCCACCAAATCGGGGCAAGACGGGGACACCGTGGTTCCCAAACCCGAGGGGGCCCTCTCGAAACCGGAGATGGCCCAGGGTCAGTCGGGGTGCGAGGGATATGCTCTATGGGCAACCTTACACCCCGGCGTTTTAAGACCCGAGACGGCGTGCCGTTCTAGTCGGTTCAAGCCCGACATAGCCTCCCCCGCTGGCCGGCGGGGGGGTATCCGAAGGGATTTCCATAGGAAAAAAGAAAAAGGATACCTACATAGGTATAGGCACGGAACTCGAATGCATTTTGGAATCAGGAAATATCGAATTATCTGAATGTGGTATTTATTAGATGTGCATAATTATAATAAATAATAAATACTACACACAGAGCTATACTATATAACAGAAAGTAAGCATAGCTTAACTAGCTTGTGTTATGGGTTCTAGAATGCGATTAAACATACTTGGATACATTTTCTTTTGTAAATACATACATATTATACATAGAAACAACCAGACCAATGCAAATAGACATATTTGCACCAAGCGGGAATCGAACCCGCGACCTCCGACTTAGCAGTCGAAAGCACTACCACCACACTACAGAGGTCGTCATAAAATATAAAGATTTATTGCACACTATAAAAGTAGTTGTATGTAAAGCTATTTATTTGAAATTAGTAAGCTTGCATATAATATATTTCCAATATAATTAACATTATTTATTATTTATCTTGTGATATAATATAATCTTTTTGGTCAAAAGCCGCAGCTTGTGTTGGTTGTGGGGTTCTTATATGACAATATGAGCATTTTATATTTGTCTGTGGTGACGGTGCTTTCGTTGTCAATGTCATGCACCATTTTATAAAGTAATATTCGTTATGGAAGAAATATGTTTCAATAAATTCTAACGTAGGTATAGGTTATGGCTTTTGTATTTTACACGAAACTATTGACTGTTACAAACTCTGTAAATATAAAAAGCTTAATAAAAAACTTAACTTCAAGACAACTAATGTATAAAAAATTCGGCAATCCAATCGATGTTATTGGAATGACCGAATGTAAAGTACCTGAAATACGCCCACAGGAAGTAATGGTCAGGATGTTAGCGGCGCCAATTAACCCTGCTGATATAAACACCATACAAGGTACAAGCATTTAATTAGGTAAACCATTATTTTATTAAGTAACGTCAAGTCCTTCTTACGTCTACCCTCCATAACCAGGTATAAATTAAGGAGAAATATGTGAGAAATTAGGAACTCTATATAATTACAGCCACTCTGCAAGGTGGCACCTGCAACAGTAGATAAGTTGCATCTAAAAGATAAATTAATAAAATTATTTAGTGTTACATTTTAGGAAAATATCCGATTAAAGTGAAGCTTCCAAGTGTGCCAGGCAGCGAGGGTGTAGGAGTCATCGAAAAGATAGGCAAAGATGTGAAGAGACTTTCCCCAGGGCAAAAAGTCATCATTACAGAACCGGGTCTAGGTACTTGGAGAAGCCTAGCTGTTTTTAATACAAATACATTAACACCAGTGCCTGATAATATAGGTTTGAGCGAAGCTGCAACGTTAGTGGTCAATCCCTGCACAGCATATAGAATGCTCACCGACTTCAAACCCGTACGAGACAAATGCAAAGTTGTCATACAAAACGGTGCCAACAGCGCCTGTGGGCAATATGTTATTCAAATATGCAAAGCTTGGAATATCCCAAATGTCAATATAGTTAGAAACAGACCTCAAATCGACGAATTAAGAGATTATTTAACAACTTTAGGAGCCACTCATGTATTAACTGAAGAAGAATTAAAATCCACACAGATTTTTAAAAATAAAGTAATTAATAAACCTACTCTTGCTCTAAACTGTATTGGCGGAAATAGCGCCCGACAGTTGTTGAAACACTTGAATCATTCTGCAAGTATGGTCACTTTTGGAGGAATGTCAAAAAAGCCCGTGACTGTACCAACACCTGCTTTTATTTTCAAAAATTTATCATTCTTTGGTTTTTGGATGACTGCGTGGTACAAAAATGCTACGAAAGAGAACAAAGACAAAATGTGGATAGAAGTTGCGAATTTAATGTGTGAAAAAACTTTACGAGCGCCTGTACATAAAATGGTTAAATTTGACAAGTACAAAGAAGCTTTGGGAAATTCACTCTCACCGCAAGGTTTTGCGGGATGT
Organism: Cybosia mesomella; assembly: GCA_946251805.1. Classification (NCBI taxonomy): domain Eukaryota; kingdom Metazoa; phylum Arthropoda; class Insecta; order Lepidoptera; family Erebidae; genus Cybosia; species Cybosia mesomella. The sequence goes on from OX276406.1 coordinate 13,883,430, forward strand.
AAATATATTTTAGACTTCAGAAGCAATGATTGAACACAATATACTTGTTATAATTGGGTTTAACTATTGCAGCTGAAATCTGAAATTATTGTATGAACATCTTTACATACCTAATATAAGACTATTCTTGACTACAACCAAAATCATGTTATTAATTTTAATAAAATAAGAAGGCCTACTTTTCTGCGTTTGTTTTCATAACACGTCCTTGTTATATTTTTACTACGTTAGATTATCACTGGGTTATTTACAGTAAGGCTACCAAGTCAAGATTAAGTTAAATCTAAGCGCACGGTAGTGCGCAGGCCAAGTTCCAGCAACAGGACCCGCGGATGCCGTGCAGTATTAACACGAACCGTTTTCGACCCACTGTTGACCCCCCTGTAGCCTAGTGCCTATTGCAGTACAGAAATAAAATTGTACCTACGTAATCACATCGACGGTAAAAAGGGAAAACACTTTAAGCGACATTTTTTTAATTTTACAGGAGAGGCAATCAAAGTTAAATTTTTTCGAAAAAAATTCATAAAATAATCTAATTTCGAGTTAGAAAAACCAGCGAAAAAACAGTTTCTTAATTCTTTAAGTACTTTCTTCCATTAAACTTTAAAAAAAATCCCTAAGCATTACAAGAGGAGATATGTGTCACTTTAGTTTTTTCATTAAATACTGCGCAAGGAAAAACGCACTAACCACAACACCAGTGTCTTGACAAACGCAAGGAAAAACACATTAAGTGACAAGCAATGGGTGATCTAGCTTGGAGGAAAAACAACCGCAGCGCCATGCAGTCTAGGACACCGTGGTTCCCAAACCCGAGGGGGCCATCTCGAAACCGGAGATGGCCCAGGGTCAGTCGGGGAGCGAGGATATGCTCTATGGGCAACCTTACACCCCCGGCGTTTTAAGACCCGAGACGGCGTGTGGTTTTTGTCGGTTCAAGCCCGACATAACCGCCCCCGCTGGCCGGCGGAGGGGCATCCGTAGGGATTTCCGCACGAAAGAAATAACAAGGATGTGGAAAAATAAGTATAATATATAAAGAACAATAAATAACAACAAAACCATAAAATATTAAGCAAAGGAAAAACCCAAAAATTCAATTATCATTAAATTTTGAATGTTTAACTGTAATCCCTCCTACGCTACCGATAGATACCAAAATAAAACCAAGAATTTAAGGATAAAATAATAATAATAGTATCTTTATTGTTTTAAAAGCTTACTGGTTTAGAGTATTGCACAAATAAAACCCATTCCAGGTACAAAACACAAATTTTATTTTTAGACAATAGTTAAAAAGAGAAAAAAGCATCTAAAATATTGTTGAGCAATAAGTACTTTATTTATACCCAGTTTCAACTCGCTACGAAATATTTGTAAAAAATAGTGAGCCAGACTGATGTGACTGTGCACAAACACTTCACAGCGGGGTATACCTACTAGTACAGTTACATTTTAATAATACTGACAAGAAAAAAATCCGCTTCTTACGAAGTGTAGCTAAGGCTGTTTACGCATTATGCCGCTGCTGCGGCACCCGACACAAAATTATTCGGAAGTTTTCCAAGGAAGCATGTTAGTTTTATACATCATTAGATAGCTTAAAATGTACACTTTGCAACCACGTTCGGTTTTTGTAAAAATATATTTTTGTTTTATTTTTAGATATTTTTTTAGTGAAGTAAAGAAAATTAGTTTTTGTTTATTTCAATTGGAGTTTTCCTGGTTGCCGAAAGAAGCTGCCGGTGTCAAGTTAATCACTCTATAAGACACCTATTCAGTAATATGAGGATTTAAAAAAAACTTGCGCGTTTTTTGCGTCAGTGATGATTTAGAATTTGAAAGAATCTTCCCATAGCACTTTTGTTTGCGGTGATCGCCTTAACTACAAGTATGATAAACTATATTGACTTATCTGTTGTGGTAATTATTTACAATCAATACTGATTACACTATTTCGATGAGAACTGTCATAATCAATTGTCCCATGGTTTTTGCACAAGGCACTAAAATATTGGTTCTTTATATACCTGTGTTTTCAGCATAGTATTCATCAAAGTGTTCAGATACTTCTTTTCAATCAATTAACAGACAGAGAAGAAGAAGAAGAGAAAAAAGTAATTCTACAAATCATACTCAATCCAGATAATACACTTTCCTTTACAAAAGAGGAGGCATTGAGTATGTGGATTGAAATAGATATACCCAAAGCCCAATATGCGTACCTAAGAAAAAGGCTCGTTGATAAGAATTTAAGTTCTGTATTGCCTTCATATTAAATACTAAGTGAAGCAAAAAAGAATTTCTATCCGCCTGCATCCAGCATAACGGTGACAAATATAAGCGCAAAAATCAATCTGCAAGATCTCTTAGACCATACAGTCTGCCGTATTATAAAGATAAGGTCAGGTTCGACAAATTACAATCGTCTTAATCTGTTCACTAAATGGGGATGTGATGAATCCTCCGGGCAAAGTGAGTATAAACAAACTCTACCGGAAGAAAACAAACAAATATCGGATGCTAATTTGTTTATAGCGTCCTTTGTACCACTGCGACTCGTAGACGAAGAAACTTCTGCAGTTATATGGCAGAACCCTACTTGCTCATCTGTTAGATATTGCAGACCAATTTCATTAGAATTTGCAAAATAAATACCCGAAAAAATTACAGCGGTAGTCAGTGAAATTGAAGCCAAAATTAATCAATTGATTCCAACTCTTGTGTCAATGGACGAAAAAGTCATCGAAGTTAAACATGAACTGTTTATGACAATGATTGATGGGAAAGTAGCTCAAGTGTTAACGAACACATCGTCCAGTGCTACTTGCACTGTTTGTGGAGCAACTACACGCATGGGTAAGATTTATGGAAATAATCCTCCATATTTCTTACAATTTAGGTTTTGAGAAGTGGTCAACAACTCCAGAAAACAAGCAACTTAAAGAAGACAAGAAAAACTATGTCCAAAAACGTTTCCGTGAAGTGATTGGTTTGCACATTGATCAACCACGTCAAGGTTCCGGTAATGGCAATGACGGAAATACGGCAAGGAGATTTGTCCAAAATTACCAATGTTTTGGAGAGATAACCGGAATTGATGAAGAATTAATCAAGAGATTATATGTAATTCTTCAAAATATGTCATCGGGATTCCCTATAAACGCAGAAAAATTCGGCCAGTATACATTGATAACCGCGCAATTATATGTAAGCAAATATTACTGGTACTACATGCCATCTTCGGTCCATAAAGTACTTATACATGGTGCTAAAATAATAGAGCATTATGCAGTTTTGTCTATAGAACAATTATCCGAAGATGCCCAGGAAGCCCGAAATAAAGATTACAAGAAATATAGGTTACATCACGCTAGGAAGTGTTCCACATCAGCAACAAACGAAGACGTTCTGCATATTTTGTTATATACAGCCGATCCTTATATATCTAGCTTAAATAGACCAAGTTTTCGAATATCCAAAGAATTGTTTGACGAAGCTAAAAAATTGTTGGAAATAGAAAGTGATGAATAGGATAAGTGCAATTTTTTTTTTATCATGTAACTGTTTCTTTCATCATCATCATCATCATCATATCAGCCGCAGGAAGTCCACTGCTGAACATAGGCCTCCCCCATCGACTTCTAACATTCGACTATTTCTTTAATAATAATAATTTAGTTTTAAACTTATTTCAAGCAAAAGTGTAACTTTTATCGCTATTTTAATACATTTGTATAATTTTTTGTATGAAATTTCGTATAACTTTATCTTTGTCATTTTTTTACGAAAAATATATAATTTTTAAAATGATAATGTTAGATTTCTTTTATTGCATTGATATTCACAAATACGTGAAAAAGTTTTCAAGGAGAAAAATAACAAAACAACAGAGTTATCCCATAGTGCGGCGGCGGCGGCAAGCGTCGTGTGTAAGGCTGTGTGTAAACAGCCTAATAACTCCATAAGTGACCAATCTAACAATAAATGACTAAAAAAGCGTAAGTAACGCTTCTGTTTTACAATTACTAACATTAATTATAAACTCTCTTTATAAGCGTTTTTAAACAACCAAAAATTTTTTATCAAAAATAAAGCAAATTACATTTCAGTCTGACTGAGACTGAAATAGTTATTTATCATAGCTTACAAAATAAGTAAAATCTCTTTAAAACAAAACACTTATTCATAATAGAGTTATAGTTAGTAGGAACATTAAAATCACATAGTATCAAAAGCTAAGGTTTCTTACGTTCGACGTTAATTCTTGTACATAGGTAGCTACCTACTTAAATTAAATTACCTACATAACATCCTCAATATCTGTTTCTGCTAACGTATCAGCACCAACGACGCGAGGCAAAGAACGATATTCGTTGTGGAAAATCCTCGTGATAGCAAAGCTTTCACAAAGTATGGTCAAATCTTCATATTTGTTCTGCGTTATTGGCAAAGAATCCTTGTGTACCTGTTTTACAATTTGTGAAGATGGGGCTCCGTTTATCGGTATGAGTTCTTCTTCAGCTTCAGGTAACATGGAGTACGTCTGCCATCACGTAGAGATTTGACTTTTTGAATGTAACTATTCTCCTGTCAAGTTTCCTATAAAGTATTTTTCAGAAAACTCCTCATACCCTTGAAAGTCTGTATGGTCCAGATACTCAACGTTGTATGGTCTTGGTTCTTTTCTCGCCAACTGACAAACTGTAACCCGTTGAGAAGGCGCCCATACAATTGTATTTCTGACATACCCTTCAATGACAGAATGCATGGAATCTACAGACATCTCTGTATGTCCGGGGAGCAAGTAGTTCAGGAGAGCACGTGGTGTTGCTTTAACCGACACTATCGATTCTTTCTACAATTGCAAAAAATACTAAAATCCATAATATGTCATAATGATCGTGAAGACAAAACACATTAACTCCATCTTACAGATATAATGAAAGCAAGGAAATACAAATGTAGCGACTAGGCACTAGTGATACAAGAGTGAGCCAAATCACCTGTAGTGGTTTACACCGCATTTCCTATGACGTAGAAAAACGATTTATGTGACTTAGGATATCCGAAGCAGAAACAGAAAAACACATCAAATAACAATCTTACTATGGAGTCGGTACTTTAAGCGGTAATTTGACCAAATTCGCTACAATTATGTGTCACTTCATTTAGCGTCTGAAAAAAATAAGCCTAAAAATGCCATTACTTGAAGCGACACCAAAGTGGTCAGATCGCTACGAAACCAAGACCAATCGACGCGGAAAAATTAGCTGATTCCAAATATGTATAAAACTCATTTTCGGCCAAAGTGTCGCTTAAGTGTTTTTCCTTTTTACTGTCGATATACTAGTACTAAAGCAGTATACTGAATTTCATAGATATAGCTTCAGTAGATCCTAAAATTGGAGGTTAATTTAATTAAATAAATAATAAATTTAACATAACATAACATAACTTCACGCCTGTATCCCCGAAGGGGTAGGCAGAGATGTGTATTACACACCCACGATAATAAATTTAATTATACAATAAATCAAGTGGCAGGCACTTGGCAGGTTTTCGTGCTGTACGTACAGCACGAAAACCTGCCAAGTTCAAATTTAGAAGTATTGTAATTTTTGATAATTTTAACCAAGTACCTACGTATTTTCACAACTATACCATATTTTAAGTTGGGTGTATGGTAAAGTGAATTTCGGCCAGATAGACCGTTGACGTGAATACGATGGCGGGTAGTGGCTGGATGCGGAAGGCGGAGGAATGGGTGTGGTGGCGAGTCTTGGGAATGGCAAATGTTTACCAGGGGATCAGGCTGTTGATGAAGATGATTATGATCGATTTTAAAGTGCATCTAAACTTGGCATTGGATTGGATTTCAACCCTTTTTTAGGCGAACAATTTACCGATAGGAACTTGGCCCCCTTTTTAACAAATATGTTTTTGGTGGGATTTGCTCTTACACGCAATAATGTAAGATTTGCTCAGTCAAGTTTGTCTACATTTTTTATCTTTACTCCATGGTGTTAATTTAGCCCTAGAGCCTACACTCGAGCCATTGGATGCAGTTCCTCGGGGTGAGATAATGTTGGCAGTCTACCTGGACATTGCGAACGCGTTCAACACCCCGGAGTTGCATTAGAGAGGCGCTCGTGTATCACGAAGAGCTTCTCTGCTTTCGCCGCATAGTCGGCGCAGAGAGCCGTTGACTACCCAACCCTGACCGGCCTCGGTTGGCGTAAGATGTCGCGCGGTGTTCCACAGGGATCAGTCCTGGGTCCGCTCCTGTGGAACATCGGATACGCCCGGTTGCTTCGCGGTTAGTTTACAGGTTTTACCGCCATCACGTGTTATGCGGACGACGGGTTCGTGGCGGTGTGCGGTGCGACGTACTGCGAAGTGACCCTGAAGGCCACGACTGAGATAGCCCAAGTCGTGGAGTAGATCCGGCGACTAAGTCTCATGGTGGCTCTGCATAAAACCGACCTGTTCTTTCATGGCCCTCGGAGCAAGCCACCTTAGGGATCCAGTCTCATAGTAGGAGGCGGTTCCATCGGCATCAAATCCCAAATTAAATATTTGGGGCTCGTACTCGACGGCCGATGGGCCTTCGGAGTACATCTCTGAAGTCTGGCCCTCAAATTGAAGCGTACAGCCAACGCTGTGGCCACCACGAGGGGGCCCTTTGACTCCTGCAGGAGACTCTACGTGCTGTCCATGGGTATACATGGGTGCCCAATCTGGAGACCCTGAAGGCATGAAGTGTGCGGTTGCTGCGCGCTCTGCAGCGGGTGATGGCCAACTAGGTCATCAGGGGGTACCGCACGATCCCCTTTAGGCGGCGAGTCTCCTTGCTGGAACTTCACCATGGGAACTGGAGGCGGGAGCCCTTTCGCAACTATATCATATAAATCTTGTTGCCTATAAAAATCTGCTACCGTACGGGACCTTTGGGTTTTGCTCGACGATAAACTTCATCTAGATGAACACATTGATACAATTGTTAAGAACGCTTATCGCATGTACGGTTCGTTATGAGATCTACACTTGAATTTAGGAATGCGAGCACATATATTCATCTATACAAATCCTTGGTCAGATCTCAACTGAAATATGCCGTGGCAGTCTGGAACCCACTTTATAACATATACGTTGACACCATAGAGATGGTTCAACACAAGTTCTTAAAGTCTATACGCAACTTACGAGGATCTACTTGAAAACTATAATGTTGTGAGTTTGAAGTCCAGACGATTATTCTTGGAAATTATGCTTCTTTATGATATTTGTAATAATCGATATAACTGCACTGATTTAACTAGTAATTTAAGTGACATTGTTCCTCGAAATGTTATAAGGCGAAAGGTGCGCGCATGTCCGTTGTTCGCTGTACTAACATGTAGAACAAACGCCGGAGTTCGCGCGCCTTTGCGACGCATGTGTCAAGATTTTAATGATCATTTTGCAGACTTAGATATATTTGCCACGCGTGCTAATGCATTTAGATGTATTTTAATTCAATATATTAAGCAGATAAAGTAATAGCAGCTTCATGCAGTGACTATTTTTCTAGTATTTCCGATTCCTTTTTTTTTCTTTAATGTAAACATTTAAGTAAAATTAATATCCATTCGTTGTAATTATATTTAGTGTGTAACTGTTTGTAAATCCCTAATAAATAAATAAATAAATAAATAAATAAATATATCGGTGGTGAAAGGAGGCGCGGGAGCAAGAACGGGGACCATGAGCTTCGAGAAATCTAGGCCCTGCAGTCCAAGTTGCGTCTAGCCATCGTGGTGGAGTGGACAGAACGACTTGGGCGATCGAACACAGGGCACGCCGTATAATATACCGGGTATTAGGGAAACGCTCCCAAAACTGAAGACAGGCGATCGACAGGTCGTTGGCCCGCCGCCACCGGGGTCAACAAATGCTAATTAAATTCAAAAAAAATGTGAAAGAAAAAAATAGAGCCGATCGAAAAAAGAAATTACTTAAAACTATTTTTGTCTTCAGTACTATAATATTTACGCAACCTGTCTTTGTTTTCGAGAGCGTTTCCCTAACACCCGATATATAAAAGAAAGTCGTGTTAGTGATGACCGGGATAAACTCAAGAACGGGTGGACTGATTTTGTCGCCGAATAAAATTCAGGTGATAAGGTAACCAACATAACTTGATTCTAAGGCAGTAGACTGAGAATCCCATTACTAGATACTATGGGTATAAATTATACATTTACCGACCCTATCTAAAAACCAATAACTAATTCGTCAAATTTATACGTATACTAGCTGACCCGGCAGACTTCATACTGCCTCAATCGATAACAACTTCCATATTTATTCACCTTTTAAACCTTCTCTGGACCTCCACAAATAATTCAAGACCAAAATTAGCCAAATCGGTCCAGCCGTTCCCGAGTTTTAGCGAGACTAACGAACAGCAATTCATTTTTAATAGATAAGTTATACTTCTTACTAGCTGTTGCCCGCGGCTCCGCCCGCGTGGAATTCTGTTCCCGTTCCCGCTTCCCATGGGAACATATTCCCGAGATGAAAGTAGCCTATTTGTTATTCCAGACTATAATCTATCCCTATGCCAAATTTCATCCAGATCCGTTCAGCCGTTTTTGTGTGAAAGAGAAACAAACATACATACATACATACTCACAAATAAAATAATATTAGTAGGACTAGTTACAGTCTACTAGTACCTACCCATATAGTTACCATGGCGACGACTTTGTCAAAAATTGGCCTGAAATGACAACCCAGACCTATGCTTGTGTGAGTGTGTGCATGTGTAGGTCAAAGAAAAGGATAGTACATATAATAGTACAGAAAAAATTTATAAGAGCTCTTGATTACCGTACTGGTAACGAATATTTGAATTATGTAACGTCATTGAAGAGGTATAATATGCATTCATTAGGTTGTCGTCGAAACTGCATTGATGTATCAATCATTTTTAAAATAATAAACAATGTTATCGACGCTCCCCCATTATTGCACTCATTATCTTTTAGAGTACCTCAGCGTCGCGAACGGAGTTGCCGGAACAAACCTCTCTTTGTGATACCCCGCAGTCGCACTAGTTACGCACAAAATGCTTTCGTAAGACGTGCTTGCAGGTTGTACAATGACAGACTATTACATGTAGACTTGTTTAGCGAATCTCTTCGACGTTTTAAGAGATTGGCTTCGGAATGTCTCAATGAATAATTGTATGTGTTTTATGTGTAACTACAAAACACAGGTATGTACGTAGGTATTTTGTTAAATTTAAGTTTAAAATCTCTTTTTGGTTGTTATTAAAATAAAATTTTATACTGTAGTTTTAAAAATGCAGGAAACTGTAGGTCTACAATTTTTAAATTTGTTTCTATATTTTCATACTTGTATTATGACTGTTTGTTTCTAAATAAATAAATAAATAAAAAAAATAAACACAACGTTTCCCAAAGTGGGCGATAACGCCCTCTTGTGGGCGCTGCAGGCCTAAAGGGCGGTAAGAGACCCAGAAAAAAAATGGGGGCGATTTGTAATTTCATCTAGCTAGGAGAACTCTTAGACAACGACAGAGCTCTCGACCACAGATTACTAAATAGTTACTTCTCGACTCTCGGCTACAACTTGTGAACAAGATTGCTCAATCTCGGTTCGATATTTCTCTCCGCGTTGTTCATGTATCTGTCCTGTTTTATACAATAAATAGAAGAAAAATCATGTCAATCGGTCGCTCCGTTTCGAAATGAAAGTAGACACAAACAAATAAAAAGGCAATTGCTCAAAAAGGCAAACCACACAACATCGGAGAAGAGTTAATTTTGCCAGCAATAAAGGAAGTAATAACTACTGTGCTTCATAAACCGGCCGCAGATATTATCCGAAAAATTCCTTTGAGTAATAATTCTGTACAAAGACGAATTGATGAAATGGCTGAAAACATTGAAGGATCATTGTGCAATCATCTGAAGACTAGTCAATTCTCAATTCAGCTCGATGAGTCCACTTTACCTACTAATGAAGCATTGTTGCTGTCTTACGTGAGGTTTATTAAAAATGAGAAAATATGTGAAGAACTATTGTTTACAAGAAATTTAGAGACCGATACAAAAGGCGAAACCATATTCAATACATTGGAAAAGTTTTGTGAAGAGAAAGAGATTCCCTTGAAAAATATTAGGTATATCACACAGAACAATATACTCAGAGAAGGTATATCAGTTGCTACGGATGGCGCTCCGGCTATGACAGGGTGCCATAAAGGCTTCATAGCGTAAAAATAAAATTCCAGATGTATGCTGTACATTGCGTTATTCATAGACAACATTTGGTTGCTAGAAACTTAAGTGACCGACTATTTCAATCACTGCAATATGTCATCAAAGCAGTCAATAAAATCCGTACCAGCTCTTTAAATGATAGACTATTTCATCAGCTTTGTGTTACTAATGACGAAGATTCCAACCGTTTGTTGCTTCATACTAAGGTTCGTTGGCTATCAAGAGGCAATTATCTGACTATATTTTACAACCTGTTTGACTCTGTGATAGAGTTCTTGGAAACTAAAGATACAGAATTGCGCAACAAGCTCATTACATCAAAAAATTATATAGCTTACATGACAGACCTGTATAAATTGTTCAACGACATGAATCTCCAACTGCAAGGCGATGAACTAAATTTAATTAAAACAAAAAATGTCGTTGCTGCTTTCGCAGCCAAACTGCTTCAACAGAAAAAGAATATGGGCAGACGTGAGTTTCACAATTTTCCGAATTTATCAGTATCCTGCAGTAACGACGACTTGTTTGCCTACTGCCAACATTTGGAAAACCTCCACATTGACTTCACCGAACGATACCTGCAGGACATTTTGAACTTGGAAATACCAGGCTGGGTGTTAGATCCGTTTTCAAATGTCAACACAGCAATCTCACCTCAACTGGAAGAAGAACTAATAGAATTGACAACAAACGAGGAAAACAAAATCAAGTTCAAAAATGGCTATCAAGAATTTTGGCTACAAAAACCGATCCCGCAATTGTACCCTGGATTGTGGTCAATCGTTCAACGATTCTTGATAGCATTCCCATCGTCATATTTGTGTGAACGTGGATTTAGTGCTGTGGCAACGCTGCTTACTAAAAAGAGAAATCGTTTGCATGTTACCGAACGTGGCGACTTGCGGCTGTTCTTGAGTAAATTGGAACCTGATATCAACAAACTTATTAAACAGCATCAGATTCATCCTTCACATTAGTTTTTATATAAGAATCGATTATGTTTGTTTTATTTTGAATAAAAGATACTCTGTCTCCGGGCAACCCTGGGGTTATCCTTTCGAGGGCTTACCCGGGGTGCCCGGCAACGGACACTTGGGGAGGACACCGTGCGGTTTTAGTCGAGACACGACATAACCACCCCCGCTGGCCAGCGGGGGGGTATCCGAAGGGATTTCCGCACGTAAAAAAAAAAAAAAAAAAAAAAAGACCTGCAGGGCTAGCATGGCATGAGGACAAAAAGTCCCAGGGGAGTGGAGAAAAATTTGTCTCTCCCTCCGTTTTTGTCCCTTTAGCTACCACGGCGTCGAGGAGAGACTAGTTTGTCACCGGGGACAACGTTTCTCCACTCAAGGCTACCAATATACGAAAAAATATTTTTCAATACCAAATCTATGGTTACCGTATATTACCGATTTTTTCAAAGTAATATTCGACAAAATTGACAAAACCTAGCAACGTGCATATTTTATAAGCGCAATAGTGACTTTTAAAATTATCAGTATTATGCTGCAGAATATTATTATTGACTGTGGCATATACTCAAAGAGTGCCATATTGATGAAAAAGAAAAACAATCTGTCATATAACGTTTTTTTTACGCGACTGCGCCAGAAGGAGGGTAATGTTTTTCGAGCGCATGTATGTATGTATGTATGTATAATTGTTTAGCACGCTCTGCAGCCTGAACGGCTCGATGGATTTTAGCTTGAGAGGTGTCGTTAGATTCGTATTTACTGTGAAAGTGACACTGGGTATATCAAAATAATAAAAAAACGAACTCAAACTTATCGAGTAGGTATCAAAATTAAGAACTTTAAAAGGGGATTTCAAAAATATATATATCATAACTAAAAAGTATACAATAAAATTATTAATAAAAAAATCAAATAAACCGACTGCCCTGAAAAGACCGAAACAAGTTTGATAGCAGGCGGGACCCAGATGCAAATCATAACCCGAAAGAAAATTAATGGGTCCCGCCTGCTATCAAACTTGTTTCGGTTTTTTTAGGGCAGTCGGGTTATTTTATTTTTTTATTAATAATTTTTTGACGTGTTTATTTATTGACCCGTATATGAGTGAAAAAAATGTTGTAAGTATACTGTTATTGTGAATAAATGTGTGAACACTGTGAATTCGCTCTAAACAATTTGTTACAAAGAATACATTTTTTAGGATTATTAGCCGCGAGACACTTTTAATTGTGTATTATGCAATCTTTATTTATTTATTTATTTATCAACTCTTGTCCCCACCTCAATAGTTCGGAGACTAATATCTCTCTATCATCTGTCAAAAAGAGACAAATTATCTCCACATTACGGCCGCCGTGCTAAGCAAGTGGAGAAATAGTCCCTTGTCTACGTAACAGCGAGGGACATAAGTTATCTCCTTTGACGCCATGCTAGCTACCGTGGAGAAACACCTTTGTCCCCTGTCAATTTGACATAAGCGGTGGAGAGAGATATTTGTCCCGCGCCCATGTTAGGCCTGCTGAGCGTCGTTATGTACTACCTACTGTGCTCAGGTCTCAAGTTCACTCTTGCGGATTAAATCATAATTAAATGGCGGTAAAAGTCTATTTTAGAATGAATGTTTAATCTCCGCTAATATAGCTCACAACAATTAATTCATTTAATTTGAAGTTATAGTGGTTTTTATCTAGGTGAAAAAATGGGGGCGCTAAAAATTAATTTAGTCTCAAAGTGGGCAGTAGACAAAATAAGTTTGGGAACCTCTGCTCTAACACAAAGGGAGGATCCGCCGACCAGGCAAGGTAATCACGCCTGGCGGGCCGCGGTCCAACGGTTGTCGTTGGGATGTTGCAAATATGTTATACCAGCGCGCGAACTTCACTTTCGCGATTCAGGATTGGTGGCGACGTAGTAGTATCGAAGTAGTTCAACTTGTTGTCGCTAGATGGCGCTGGGTATATGTAGTATCGCCACATCACTCCCCTCCAAGACCGGAGGTTGATTGCGATGAGTCCGCTGTCTTAAGCTCTCTTGTGGAGCGTGCCAGTGCGAGTCTTATGTAGTTCCATTTCGTCGGAACTGGATGCCGCTGGTTCCATTGGTGGAACAGTCTTCCTCGCTAGTCCTTGTTAATTGGGACTAACTGCTGGTCCCGAAGATGCGGGGCTGAGTGCGGTGATGCGGTGCTGCGGTGAAGGTGAAGTGCCCAGTGAGTCGGGGCTCGAAGCGTCGAGGTGAGTCCTCGGCGAGCCCTCGGGAAGGCGAGGCGAATCCTCAGTGAGATGAGGTGAGTCCTCGGCAGTGAGACGGGGCGAATCCTCTTGAGTCGAGGTAAGTCCCCCGTTTATGTGGCGAATGCTGTGTAGACGGGAGAGATGTGCTCTTTTTATGTAGTATATGCCGTAGGCAATGACTGCTACGTAGACGGGAGAGATGTGCTTTTCTTACGTGGACCGTATGTGCAGTGTGCTGTGCTGATGTGGTCGCAGGGTAACCAGGCTGCAGCTGCTGCGTTGGATATTGTGGTATCCCAGTTGAGGCCGAAGGTGCTGGATGGCGAAGACTTAATTACCGCTCATGCGGAAGAAGTGAATAGGATGGTGGCGATAGGAATGCTGCTGATATGTTCAGCGGAGGTTACGTGATCAGATCACGTCGGGGTCACCACTGTGGAGTAATGGAGTGTGATGTTCCTCTAACACAAAGGGAGGGTCCTCCGACCAGGCAAGGTGATCGGGCCTGGCGGGCCGCGGCCCAATGGTTGTCGTTGAGATGTTATAATCTGTTATACCAGCGCGCGAACTTCACTTTCGCGATTCAGCATTGGTAGTGACGTAGTAGGTAGTATCGAAGTAGTTCAACTTGTTGTCGCTAGATGGCGCTGGGTATATGTAGTATTGCCACACATATTTCCAAGTGACTAGAAAGAAAAAGATCGTGCGTCATAGATGGTCATAGGCAATAGTGTTCCGACTGCTTTTATGTTAATAATAAGCATCTAATGTCTGTGTTTATACCAAAAATAAAACTGCACAATACGAGTTAACACGTTCGTGCGCGGTAATTTTACTCAACACTATATCGAAAATCACTAAAAATTTCCATACATTTTAGAAGCACTGTTATAACCGTACTGTCGAAACACAATATACAAAAATGTCATCCTGAGATCAGTTCGGGTATAACCGTTATACGGCTATGCCCGTACTGCCGTGTAACATGTTATAATATGCATTGTACTACACCAGTACGGTAATAGCAGTATCAAAAATAAAAGTCTGTATTCGTAGAAAATATTTATTGAATCAATATTATAAATTTAAATCTTATTATAAATCAGTCTAGTCATTATTAGGAACTTACTTCAGTTCTTATTTTATAAACTAAAATAAAAAGCAAAACTAATAAAAAAAAACCATTCGTATACAAATCAACGTAAAAAAAGAGAAAAAAAATAAGAAATACCTACAATTTTCTAGGTATTTCCTATCTTAGCATAATTTGCGTGCCATCCTCAAACATGTGGGGCGTACTCTATACGTTTCTTCTTTTTAGTGCACAGACTACAATCCAAATATTTTAAATTCCTCTTGGAATCAGGTGAACAAGGAATATCTTCAGGCCAGTGATCTTGAACAATGCTCACCAAATTTTCCTGTTCTTGGAGTACGTTTCTGGAAGGTTTTACCCTGTACGTCGACTGGAATATATGCTCCCAGGTCTTATTATGTCTCTACCAGTACAATTACTGTCTAGGTTTATCATTTGTTTGATCAGATCTTCATGATAATCTAGAAACTCGTACTTCACATCATTTTTGAAATATTTTTTGTATAGCAAGGAGTTCCAAACTGATCCATCCAAGAGATGAAAGAATATTTTCTTGTACCATCTGATTGTTTTCTGTGGCGAGGAGTAATACGCAACCATCTGATCCTTACGATCTATTAATCACATAATATATATTTGTTATATTCTGCAACTTCTGCAGGTTTCTGTAATGCCAAATCGGTTCGGGACACTTACGAGCTTAGGATGATTTCTGGTTGTAATCATGTAAACTGGACGTTTATCATTCCACGCTGATACATAAACTTGCTTTTTACAACTCCAAACATTATCCACCCTTTTTAAAAAAAAAAAAGCACTGACTCGCGCGTCGAAGTAATACACGTACAAACGCAACGGTGACAGCCGTAGTGCAACTGTGTGCACACTCACACATATCATCAATCAATCAGGTATACATATATAAGTTCAATCCCGCCTAGCGCATTGCATTTTAACAGTACGCTTGTCCATCCCTTACCCAGAATGCCAGTGGAAATGTGTTGTATAAATATCTCATAGAAATTTAACTGCTTAAGCCGTAGTGACCATACGAGGAATTCGAAAACTTACGGCATTAACCGTGCTGTCATTATTTGAAATAAAAAAAAACAGTCATAACCGTTACCGCGCGCGAACGTGTTAAGGAGTGACTATGGACACTATGGAAAAGGAGGTCGGGCTTGCAGCAAGTTTATACAGAAAATGCATTAAACATATTATTACCTATGGCATTACCGGTAAAAGTATTGTTATTTATATCGTTACCTTCTTATGTAACGAAAAAGATAATGTTACCTATAAAGGTAACAGGCAACGATATAAATAACATTATAATATCGTTCTTTTACGCATTTACCCCTTAAAAATAACGTTATACTTAAAATCGTTCTGTTCTGACTTACTGTTAAAAAAAAATCGGTTATTATTATTACCCTTATAAAATAACGTTGGATAACGCTATTTGAACGGTAAAATTGGTAACATAAACCATTCGAAATCGGCATTGTTTGCCTTGCCATATAGAAAAATCACTAAAATATTCTTAAATGTTCTAAAATGTTTAAAAAGAAAGAAATCATCAGCTGACATGGACAGTGTCATTCAATTTGAAACAAAAGTAGCGGCTGTGTTTTATGGGATTATTTTATAAATTATCAGTGTAATTGAAGCTGCTAAAAAATGATTTTTTCCTGCATAAACCTTTTTAAACCTAGGCAAAATTTAGTAACCTGTTTGTTTAAAGAAGGGAGGCGCAACTTAATTTCAAAACAATTGGTGTATAATGAATTCGGAGATCCTTTGCATGTTGTTAAGATTAAAGAATGCTTGGTGCGGCCTCTCGGCAATCAGGAAGTGCTAGTCCGTATGTTAGCCGCACCTGTCAATCCCGCCGATATTAATACCATACAAGGTACTTACAAACTTGTGTTCTAAAATTTATTCACATAAAAAAGCAACTTTTAATTTGTTTTGAAGGAATACTAAGGTACATTTTTTCTTTGTACTAAATTAATACATCATGTAGAAATGGATTGTCTTAATCCACATACATTTGTTGTTTTTCAATTACAGGAAAATATCCAGTTAAAGTTCAGCTACCTTGTATACCAGGCAATGAAGGTGTAGGAACTGTTGAAGAAATAGGTCAAGATGTAAAAGGAATAAGGCCAGGCAACAGAGTCATTGTTACCACACCAATACAAGGCACTTGGAGAGATATTGCTTCATTCAATGAAACTGTATTACGAGTTGTCCCTGATGATTTAGGTTTAGTGGAAGCTGCAACTTTGACGGTCAACCCTTGCACTGCCTATAGAATGCTATCTGATTTTAAACCAGTGAAAGAAGAAGGCTTAGTGGTCATACAGAACGGGGCCAATAGTGCTTGTGGACAAAATGTTATTCAGATATGCAGAGCTTGGGGTATTAAAAATATTAATATAGTTAGGAACAGGCCTGAAATTAAGGAATTAAAAGAATATTTAAGCAACCTAGGAGCTACTTATGTATTGACAGATGAAGAACTTAGGTCCACCAATATTTTTAAGGATAAGTTAATAGAAAAACCTACACTCGCTCTGAACTGTGTTGGAGGGAAGAGTTCTTTAGAAATGCTACGACACCTGCAACATTCTGGAAGTATGGTCACCTATGGAGGCATGTCTAGGGAGCCTGTAATTGTTCCAACATCTGCATTTATTTTCAAGAATTTCTCTTCTTTTGGCTTTTGGATGACTGCTTGGAATGAAAAAGCTAATTCTGAAGACAAAAACAAAATGATGACAGATCTCATTGCATTAATGTGTGAACAGAAAGTCAAAGCTCCTGTTCATAAAATGGTCAAATTTGATCAATATGAAGAAGCTATAGGAAATGCTCTCACATCCACAGGATTTACTGGATGTAAATATGTGTTAGATTTCAATTCTTAGTTATAGATTAGTTTATTACTATAAGCTAGTGCAGGTCTATTGTAAAATTGCTTATTGCAATAAAAACAATGACTTCTATGTATACTACAAGACAGGCTGTACGGATAAACAAATTGATATTGCTATTGTCATCAACTAATGCACCACTTTTTGAACCTCTTTTAATGTGACTATACAAAAAGACGCCTATAGCTGTACAGATAGGCACCAATATTCATTAACTTAGTCTTGTCTTATATAGTATACTTAGAAGTAAATGCTTATACATATATAGTATATCGGTTTTTATTGATTATGTAATTATAATTTATACTAGGTACAGCCATATCATGTCATGCATGGAATTAGTAGGTACCAATAAAATTGTGTACTAGTGTAAATAAATAACTTTCAATTAAATTTTGCCTCTAATTTTTCATTCAAAACAAATTTCTATTTTGCGCGATAATTATATTTTTTTAAATACTTGCCTACGAAAATGAAGTGTTGAGTTAAATTTTTTCAAGACAGATGCCTATGTCATACTTTTTGATGAAATGTTTCCATGTTTTTGCTTATTAAGTGCCGTTAAATTAAAAAATATAAATAAACTAAAATATTGACATGGAAAAAGGTTTTTATGTGTAAATTCAGAACTTTTTAGGTTATAGTTTATATGCACTTGAACAGTCGCCATCAATATTTGCTAAACACGCACAATGATTTTTGATGTATAATATTTTTTGTAATTTTCAGAGGACCAATTTTAACATTTTGCATGTTTTGTTTATTTGTTTTATGTAAAGTTTAAGGGGTCGGTAACTTGGAATGTGTGAAACTAATACCGATGGCGACTGCACCTACTACTCCCAAGTTTTCTATCTTCATAGTCTCAATAGAGTGATCATGCTGTCGAGTAATTTGAGTACCTACTGCTGCGTCAACGGTATCACAGGGTGCTGATACATATCAGGTCCAGTCACTATTAATTGCACGCAATCTAAATGGGACGCGATATATTATTAAACATTTTGTTTTTTAATTGCTTTAGGATCGAAACGTCGTGTTATGTTAACAAAAGATTGGTAGGTAAAAATTGACGCGATTGAATCTAATCTTACCACTTCATATTTAATATCACTTACTTTTATTTCAGGAAAGAATGCAACTCTGCCCGCCTTACCATCGGTCCCAGGTGACGAGGGTGTTGGTGAAGTAGTTGAAATTGGAAGCAAAGTGTGTTGTATAGAAACTGGAAATAGAGTCGTTTTAACAGAAAGATTACTCGGTACCTGGCGGTACTATGGTATTTACCATGAACGAGCTCTACATAGAATTCCGCACAAATTACCCCTTGCAGAAGCCTCCATGCTAACCGTAGCTCCCTGTACGGCTTACAGAATGATTAAAGACTTTAGAAATATTGAACCAGGTCAAACAATAGTACAAAATGCAGCAAACAGTCCAGTTGGGCAGTGCGTGATAATGATCTGTAAAGCGCTGGGAATAAAAACCCTGAATATTGTAGCAAATCACTGTGGATTTGAAGCTATTAAAGAATATCTTTTGGGATTAGGGGGTAACCTCGTTTGTACTCTAGAAGAAGCTGAAGAAATGTCAAGTTTCAATACAGCTTTATCCCGACCTGTATTAGCTTTCAATTGTTTAGGAGGAAGATATGAAGACGTTATGCTAAAATTACTTGAATGCAATGGTACGATTGTATATTATGGGTGCGCTTACGATTTACCAATGTGTAAGAGTGGTTGTCGGGTTGATGCTCAATTTCGTAAATTCCATTATGGCGAATGGAATAAGACGTGTACTACTATACAAAAAACCGCAATGTTGAATAGAATAATGGAGTTAATGGTTGTTGGTAAAATGCAAGCGCCGGTCTACATACCAATACAACTAAAAGATTATGTACATGCGTTTAGAAACACTGTACATTGCGAAGCTTTCGCCACAAAAAATTATATATTTGATTTTACTTGCCCCTGATAAAAATGTCAATTCCAAAATTACTCTACCTCCTTATACCAATCTATCAAGTAGGTACTAAATTTACGTTAGTAGATATGAGAAGCCATATTATAATGATAATAAGAGTACCTACTAATGGAGAAAAAAGGATATACCTAATATATTGATGTTTGGAACAGTGCTTAGCACATCAGTAAAACAACCTATCCTTCCTTCATCTCTCACTCTGTCTCCCGTAAGATCCAATATACTTAAATGATTAAGTATATGTACATCATTTTTAAACAGCTGTAGAAGGACTTCAGTAAACTACCAAAGTTGCTTAGCACTAAAAAATTTACAAAAATTTGGTTTCTTGTTATATCTACATAAACATAAATATCTACATGTATCAATAATAATTATAATTTATAAAATAATAATAAAAAAAGTAGGTACCTACCCAGTTTTATATCCTAAACCCTATCCCTAGAGGACAAGTTAATATAGGTAAGTATTTCATATTCTGTTTATTAAGCTGAGCGAGCGAAGCTCTTTATACGCGGCATAGCCGTTTGTTGGTGGCTGAACTCTTGACCAAATATACCACGGTGATATTGTGGACACAGGAGTGTTTTGAAGCGAGATGGTTCATGTCCGAGGTACCATTGAAGAATAATCACCTAAAAACAGTTTCAGGCCTTAGCTAAGCGCGCGATCGTAGTAAGATGTCTTTTACTTTCAAGTAAGAGTCCTGCTCGCTCAGCTCAATTTATTTCAGTCGCACCCTACACTGAATTCCTAGTTATTTAATGAAAGGTTCAAGAGCTAAGGTGAATTTGAATGTATTAAAAGACTGTAGTTGACTGTACCTTCACTATGGGTAGGTAGGTGAAGAAAATCTCAGTAGGTAATCAAGTTCTGTTTTGGTCCTGAATACTTAGGTTCTCCATAGCTTCTAAGAGACGGCCACTGTTAACGCCACGTAGAGGCTATTTAGATAGGTACCCATACTCAATTGCTCGTAATATTAATTTACTCAATAATGATATTAGGTAGGTAGATGTGCCTAACGACCAAGTATCAATTTGTATATAAATTTTATGATAATACCGGTTTCTATACTAAATAAAAGATGATAAATTGTATGACTACTGTACAAAAATTGTAAGTTAATAATGGTCAATTTGTAATATTGTTTTAGCTTAGGTTGTTTTCATATTATATGTGACCTAAATAAATAAGTTTCTCATAAGTCAGTCGTTTACATAGGTACCTACGACCTAACGACCTACCTTAATTGTCTAATATAATTAGCGCAAATTACTTTTTATCAGTTTATCTACCTTCAAAATAGCAGATTAGAAAGTGACAGAAATTCTCATTAATCCCATCATCAGACTGACCAAATATATAATTTACTCAAAAAGTAGGTACAGAATTTCTATCAACAAAAATTATTTCAAATAGAGAATCTTTTTCTTTTATGTAGGTACCACAGACATATGAAGCTTATGATTATACTAGTGGCCCGGAACCCGACTTTGCCCGGGAATAAATTTGTAAAAATGACCTATAACTCGATTGCAGCACCACCTTCCGGGTGCGACTGGTTGGATCACCTCCAAGCGTCTAGAGCGCCAAGAGTCTGACCAACCGGCCCTTTTCAGGGCCAGCTGACCCAATTGCACGAGGGGGTCGGGGTATCGCGGGCCTGCAAGGCTCCGGGGGGCTGGTCGCTCCAGGTACCCCTCTGCTGTTATCAGAGGGGACACTGCGAATGGCACAGACTCAGTCGGAGTGCGAGGGATATGCTCTATGGGTAACCTTACACCCCGGTGTCTGTAGACACGAGACGGCGTGCGGTTTTAGTCGGTTCAAGCCTGACATAACCGCCCCCGCTGGCCGTCGGGGGGTATCCGAAGGGATTTCCGCACAAAAAAAAAGTACCACAGACATATGAAGCTTATGATTATACTAGTGGCCCGGAACCCGACTTTGCCCGGGAATAAATTTGTAAAAATGACCTATAACTCGATTGCAGCGCCACCTTCCGGGTTCAATGGTAAATATAAGAAGCTTTCAAATTGAATTTCGTGCTAACTCCATGTAATCGTTCATCACCTATTTTTCGCCCTTAGAAGCAAAATTTTGAAAAACGCTGATACACGTGTTCATTTATTCCTAACCAAAAGTAGGTGTATGAATTTTCATCCTTCTATCTTCAAAAATGACGAACTTCCCATATAAACTTCCAACCCTTATTTCACCCTCTTAGGCGTAAAATTTAGAAAAACGCTGATGCATGTGTTCATTCATTTCTAACCAAAAGTAGGTGTATGAAATTTCGTGCTTTTAACTTTGAAAATGACGGACTTTCATACAAACGTTCATACCTTTTTTGCCACATTAGAAGTAAAATTTCCAAAAATCCTTTCTTAGTGGATGCATGCGACATAAAACGCATCTACCACTAAAATTTCAAGTTTGTAGGTCCAGCGGTTTAGGCTATGCCTTGATGAATTAGTCAGACAGTCACGCGGCACAAGTAATTATAAGAATTACAAGAAGGTTATTAAGATAAATGTAAGCTTTTTAATGATAACATGTGACATGTTACAAACTCCTTTATAGTTTATGGCTCGCTGATAAATATGACTCTAGCTAGGTACTCATATGGAGCCAAAATGTGATAACACTGATAACAGACGGAATACTATTTTAAATTTCGTCTATGACGCAAGATCTCTTTCTTTCTAGTCACTATTGGTAGAGTCTGGCTAACGAAAGCTGGCCCCAGAATATTGGCGGCAAATTTAAAAAATACATGCATGACAACACTAAAATCATACTATGAGAATTGGAATAACCTACTTTGATACCTGGCAATTCATTATTAAAAATATCATATATATAGACTGTATAAGAAAATTATGTTAGGGAATATATAGGTGTTGGTATATGAGGTAAATATGGGCAGAATCCGAAAATAAATAGGGAAATAAAATACGATAATATTCCACACATAATAACTTAGTTTTATTCATCATAATCAAAATCAGATTCTAACATTTCAATGCCAAAAGATTCATCACTGTCACTAGTTTCGCTGTCTCTAACATTTATAATAAAACTTTCTAAATTTTCTTCTGTTATTTTATCACATTCTTTATATTTATTTTCAATATGTATCACATGATCAGTCATTTTCTTCCAATCCTGAGAACTTACGTTTTCAAATGAATCTTTAATTATCTCTTCTAATGCAGCTGTAGTAACTGCAATATTTTTGCTAGCCACTTTACGTTTTGCCAAACTCCACACAAGCTCAATCGCATTTAGATCACAATGGTAGGGTGGAAGTCTCAACACCTCATGACCACATTGATTTAAAATTTCATCAGCTTCATATTTTGGATCAGGCGTATTTCGTTTTACAATACACAACAGCTCTGCTTTAGTGTGGTAGTCCTCATATTGAATTCCATTATCACGAAGCCATTCTCTTATATTACTTTTACGCGTTTGTGTGTTAGGAACCTTATTTATAATTACCGAATGGTAACTAGCATTATCCATTATAATTACACTTGGTTCTTCCAAATTTGGTATAAGTTTTTCTTTAAGCCATTTATTAAAATTTTCAGCATTCATGTCATGGTGATAATCAGCATTTTTTCCTGCTATAGTTCTTAAAAATCTATGTCTCCAAGCAGATATGTCATAGCGTTCTATTAATACAGAACGCTCATTTTTATTCTTTTTAAATTGATAGCCATTGGCTAATAACAAGCGGCGCAGAGTTTCTCTGCGTCCGTTAAAATCAATACTTTCTTTTAACTCCACCAACAGTGTCCTCAGTGTAGGAACTTGTTTTTTAACTATATAAAATTCGTTTATCTTGTTACACATAGCATCTATGTCCAAGTTATCTAGGTTAGACACAGTAGGTTTCCGTGGACGTTTCTTCCCCGGGGTACTCCAGACACCTTCATTTACTGCACCTTCCCTTTTTACTCTTTTTAGTGTTCTGACACTCACTTCTGCAAAGAAGAAA
The DNA here is from genome assembly GCA_946251805.1 of Cybosia mesomella. Taxonomy (NCBI): domain Eukaryota; kingdom Metazoa; phylum Arthropoda; class Insecta; order Lepidoptera; family Erebidae; genus Cybosia; species Cybosia mesomella. The sequence continues at coordinate 13,906,966 of OX276406.1, forward strand.
TACGAAATATGTAATTAATTCTTGGTATTAGTAAGTAAAAATGCAAAGGTTTTTTTCGGCATAATTTCAAAACATCAGTGTATAGTAAAAACTTACCAGTCATTGAAGCTATTTCTTCTAAGTACTGATTCTGGGTTATTATCCTATCTTTCTGCTCTAATTCAGTGAGATTTTCAATAGTTCTTACTATTTCATTAACTCCTTCGACATCTTGCAGATTCTCTGTTAAAGAAAGGTAATCGTTTTAAAATTAAAATTCATTATGAGTATACGTAAAACATAGGTGATGTTATTAAAATGAATTATTGGTTGACTGATGCGATATACGAATGAATATAATTAGTTTTATTCAATACATAGAGAAGCGTAGGTAACTTATTTGGAAGGATACGTAAATTATAAATCAAAATTTTATTAGGACGACTGGATAGGTAGGTGTTTAAAGTATCAAAATAATATTGTCTACTAACCTATGAAATTCAACACCACACGTAGACAATCTTGTTTTTGTTTAAACGCGGCATCACGCTGTTGTTGTATTTCGTTGAACTTGCCAATCATGCAAAACAACATCTTTCGTAGACCACTTTTGATAGATTTGTTCATTTTAAGCCGTAATTATAATCACAATTTACACAAACGCATACAATTTGTAAACAGAGATACCGAACGACAACCTTGTCAAATTGACGTTGACGTTCATACAGAGTTGCTATATAAAAAGTTCGCAAATAATTCCAGGGCCTACTTTCATTAGCCAGACTCTAATATGCGCTATCTATCACTCGAACAAGCATACATATGGCGTTGAAGCACATTTCCAACCGTCGTCACTCGTTGCTAAGGTAACAAGGTCAGAAATATAACAATTTTGACGTGTTACTTGTCGTTTTAGACAGCTAGGATTTAGTTTTTCTTTTTATATTTAGGACACGTCAATTTGACTTCACCCCGCCTGATGGTAAGCTGAAGGTAAAGTCTCAGAAAGAGGGTCACCATTACATACACGTACCATGTTGACAATGGTTGCACTCAGCTTGACGGCCTCGTCAGAAGAGGATTGTCGTCCATATGTGACCACAATCCCCCTGCCCGACTATGCACTTATGCACCCATGAACGCAATCAAACCGAAATTGGATTACTATGGAGGGTTTTTCGCAATCGTGCACGGTACCTACCCGGCCGATTTTTGTGACAAATTTGTGTCATCAAATTTCTACCACCAGTAAGTGCTAAAATTAATTTGTTACTTGCAATTATTAATATTGTTTAAAATTAATAAATAACTATCGAAGCAATTCTGCTCGTTTCTATTCTAATTCCAGTGTGACCTGCCGATTGTGGATAGTACAATGTTTAATTCTTGCCTTTCTCAATTCTATGAACGCATGCAGTTATGCTTATGCTTATGTTTATAAAGTTTGATCAATATTTAAGAGGAACAAAATTTACCTTGATAACCGATCATAATCCTCTGCATTAGATTCATATCCTCGGACCTCAACGAAATTTACCGAAATTAGTAAACAATAGACTCGTAAGATGGGCTTTATTGATTGGAAGATATCAATATGATATAAGCTACAAAAAAGGAGAAAATAATATTTTGGCTGATTGCATGTCCAGATTACCAAATCTGGAAACTAAACCTTGTTCAGCTGAAAACGCAGTGCATAGTACGACCCTACGCCTGCTCACGAGTAGAATCACAGATCTTAACTTATCAGAAAAGAACTTGAGCCTTGAAACTTCTCGGGATCCTATTTTGTCCCACGTCAGTCATTGCCTTAAGACCGGGTGGAGAGAAGAGCTAGAATATGGACCAGAAATCAAACACTACCATAGAAAAAGACTTGAGTTATCAGTAGAAGACAAAATCGTAATGTGGCAAGGCAGGATGATTATACCTACAGTATTAAGAAGTAAGGTTCTAACTTATTTGCATAGAGGGTACCCTAGAATATCTGCCATGAAAGCTTTATCACGATTCTATGTATGGTGGCCATCACTTGATGAGGACATTGATTATTTTGTGAAAAGTTGCACCAGATGTCAGGAAAATAGACCGTCCAATGCTGAACTACCCGTATTTTCGTGGTCAATACCAGAACAGGTCTGGGAAAGAGTCCATATCGATTTTGCGGGTCCATTTGATGGCCATTATTGGCTAGTTTTATGTGACGCTTTGTCAAAGTGGTGTGAGCTCCGGCCATTAAAAAACATCACCACAAACAATCTGTGTTTAACGTTAGATGATATCTTCAGCACTTTCGGTTTTCCACAAATTATAGTATCAGATAACGGACCACAACCGACATCTCACGAATTTAAAGAATATTGTATAACTCAAGGCATCCAACACATTACCTCATCGCCGTATCATCCCTGCACAAATGGACTTGCCGAACGTTTTGTGAGAACTTTTAAAACCAGAATGGCATCAAATGATGGAACTCCTCTTAGGCGTCGACTACTGGAGTTTTTATTTAGTTATGGAAATACACCCCATACTACTACCAATAAGTCCCCAGCCCAAATGATGTTCGGAAGGCAGTTGAACTGCTTATTATCAAACATTCGACCAGATAAAAGAAAGAAATTACAGTATGAACAAGTGAAGGCAAATATTATGAACTCTACCCCCACATACCATCCTGGTGACAGTATTTATATTAAGACTCAGTTGGAATAAAAGTGGCAACCTGCAACAGTTGTGGCCCGGAAACATAGATATTCATACATAGTCACAACGCCTAATGGAATGGAAAAGAGGAGGCATGCAGATCACATGAGGCTGCAAATTAACCCTTCAGACGTAGCAACTTCCCAGGCTACCACGGCGTTACCATCAGATGTTGCTACAACCAAAACATCTGCACCACTTACATGCGTTTTAACTTCAACAATACCCATACCATCACCATGCACCCCATCTATAGATACATCATCTATACCAGTCTCATCTTCACTCACATCTTCTACACCTTCAACTCTCTCTCCCATGTCAGTCGCAATTTCACCATCCACATCACCTACATCTTCATCTCCAGTTTTTGCACCTCCGACAATAACGGTTACAGCACCTCAGCCTCGCGCAGCCAGCGTCAGGGACGACCCCCTCGGCGTTTAATAGATGAGATGTAAATCTAAATGGGGAGGAATGTTGTAACCTCAACCTTAGCTTAAAACCTCTTCCAAAAAAACTGTCTATTTACCTTGCTTGTAAAACTTGTCAGTCGGCATTGACTTGTTATGTCATGATTAAAAATTACTTCTAACAATGCAGTTTATTTCAATCTGCACAAGTATTCATAGCCCTGTTGAAAGCCCTTCTAACCTTCCTTCGCTTGCGCTCTAGCTCTGGGCCCCACCATGGCCGTTTGCCTGGGGTTTTGGGTAAATCTAAATCTAAATCTAAATCTAAATCTAAATCTAAATCTAAATCTAAATCTAAATCTAAATCTAAATCTAAATCTAAATCTAAATCTAAATCTAAATCTAAATCTAAATCTAAATCTAAATCTAAATCTAAATCTAAATCTAAATCTAAATCTAAATCTAAATCTAAATCTAAATCTAAATCTAAATCTAAATCTAAATCTAAATCTAAATCTAAATCTAAATCTAAATCTAAATCTAAATCTAAATCTAAATCTAAATCTAAATCTAAATCTAAATCTAAATCTAAATCTAAATCTAAATCTAAATCTAAATCTAAATCTAAATCTAAATCTAAATCTAAATCTAAATCTAAATCTAAATCTAAATCTAAATCTAAATCTAAATCTAAATCTAAATCTAAATCTAAATCTAAATCTAAATCTAAATCTAAATCTAAATCTAAATCATAAATTAAAATCAAAATTAAAATAAAATATAAATCCAAAGCAGCATTTTGCGAGCTCGTCGACGAGCGCAGCGCTGCGCGCAAGGCTGTGGTCCTTAGAGAATAGCACTGCAGGATGCTCCTTGGAGATGTGCCAGCCCATGATGGCTTCCGCTGCGATTTCAGTAGCTAGTGTTAAATCAATAATCGTACGGCTCTTTTTGGTGACGAAGGTCGGTTCAGAGTCGGTGTTTAGTAAGGTAAGGTTAGTAGTGAAAATATATTCAACAAGGGGCTTTCCTCTGTCGTTCTGAGTGCTCATGCCCCACAGCGGATGGTGAGCATTGGTGTCGGCCCCAATTATGACCTCTACCCTTTCCCTTTCGCAGTGGTCCACCAGCCGGGTGAGGTCTTGCAGGGGCAGCTCCTCCTTTTCGGGCATGTAGGCTGAGGCGAGGATGACCACCTTGTCCTCGACGTCCAGCTGTGTGTGCAGCCTTATGGCAGTGAGGTCTCTGCAACAGAACTCTGTGACCTGTTGTGGCAGCTATGTATAATGATATCTTTGCTGTCTGCTTCGCTTTTATTCTATAGGGAGTATCTAATAATAAAGAGATAAATGCATAACAGAGGATCACTGATAGTTTTATTCATTATGCAATCTTCCTAGCATCATGTCAACTGGTTTGTCAACGGTCTCACCTGAATGATGCGGATGTCCCAGCTCAGCCAAGCTAGGACTCATCACCTTCATCCACGAATAGGTTCTATCTGTGATTGAAAGACAGTTATGATCATACTGTAAGATCATTAAGTACCAAGTCCACAGAATGGTGTGAAAGTAGATATATAATCACCATGAGTTGTAAGTACTTCAATATGTACTCTATTAGATCACTAGGAGTGCAATCAGATACTTATTGTTTAGTGCTTTATCTTATTAATCTCAACAGATGTACAATGTGAACCTTAGTGAGTTGTTCACTTATGCGATCTCGACAGGCCGGAGCCTCTTGTCCCTACGGACGTAAATAACATGCTCCATTAACATGTTCTACTTGACATACTTGATACCTTGCGAGAAGATTTGGCCAAACCACTACACACAGGTGAGCCCCTAAAGAGCTCTTAGATTGTATGCTTTCGATTTTGGGAGTTGTGAGACGAGGGAGCACCCTTCGGTCCCCTTACTGATATTGATATAGGTGGGTACTTGTATTTGTTACCCAGACTAATGATTCTGTTTTGCATTATATAAGATTGCACACACTATGATACAAGTAATCAAACTATCGGCACATTACGTCTATACGATGGAAATCATGTTTGCTCATCAGCTCATATAAGTTTCGCGGCATCCACGATTTCCCATCGCCATCAATTTACTCAATCAATATGTGAATCCGCGAGTTCTATGTGGAATTATATTGGCTTATAAACTAGGTACTTAGCTGTCGTGTTATTGCTGGACGGCAGGTGAAAATCTCGCACAGTGCACTTTTAAACTTAGTTATAAACTTTAAAAGGGTACGATTATGGCGAACGTACTGGAGGGAAAAAGAATGTTGCCACTTACTAATTTTATTATTATTATTATCATTTTATTTACTTTTAAATTACTTATAAATTACATTTTTAAATACATATTAAAAAAAAAAGAAAACATCTATTTAAAAATATAAAAAATAGTGCTCCACCGGCAGCGTGGCAGGGCCCAAGCTACCGGCGGTCGGGGTCACAGAGAGAGAAACCTCCGGACAATGCGTGCCGTGTCGAGGATGACCGCCTTCTGCATCTGACCCTTGACCCAACCATCTAGCGAGAGTCTCTTGAGGTGTTGGTCGAGGCTCTTCGCTATCAGCCCGTTCGCCGAAATGACTATCGGGACAATGATTGTTGAATCGACATCCCACATGGCGGTAACCTCGTGAGCCAAGTCAAGGTACTTGCTGATTTTGTCCTTCTCAGCCTTCACGAGGTTTTCGTCATGCGGGATGGTGATGTCAACGATCATTGCCCGGCGCTGGGGCCGGTCGACTAGCACGATATCAGGCTTATTGCAAGCAATAGTCCTGTCCGTGATAATAGAGCGGTCCCAGTAGAGCAATGCATGACTATTTTCAAGAACCGACACCGGTGTGTACCGATAGTACGGCACCTCAGACTCAACATGGCCATATCGAAGAGCAAGTTGCTGGTGGATGATCCTGGCCACTAGGTTATGCCTGTGCAAGTACTCGCCGTTGGCCAGATGAGAACAACCCGAAATAATATGCCTGAGTGACTCTCCGGGACGACGGCATGCCCGACAGATGTCGACCGTACCGTCCTTCAGGATATATTTCCGATAGTTGTTCGTCATCATGACCTCGTCAGCAATTGCACAGGCAAACCCTTCAGTTTCCCCAAAGAGGTCCCCGAAGCGTAGCCAGTTCACCGAGGCCAGAAGGTCCACATCGGGCCCTGTTAAGGCTCGATAGAACCTCCCGTGCAGCTCCTTGCCCTCCCATACGGTCTTGCGATCCGTGACGCTCAATACCGTCGGTCTGCGCCAGTTCTCGTTCGCCAAGGAGAGCGGAGTGAGACCCTTGTCTACTGCCACCACATCACGATGCATCCCGCATTCGTTGCTCTGGAAATAATCCCTAAGTCTGCACACCTCACGGTTGTGGAGGTTCTTGGCATTTAAAAAGCCTCGGCCCCCCCACCTCCGTGGGATGTACAGTCTCATAACAGACGAGCGCGGGTGTAGCATGCGATGAGTGGTGAGCAGTTGACGGACCTTTCTATCCAGGGCGTCCAGCTCAGTCTGAGTCCATCTTAGTATGCCAAAGGAGTAGGTCAGTAGAGGCATCACCCAACCGTTGAAGGCTCGCACCTTGTTGCCGCCCGACAAAAGACTGTTGAGTACTTTTGTGAAGCGGCAGAAGAAGCGTTCCTTCACCGATTTCTTGATATCCACTACTGAGATACCCAAAGACTCTGCCATACCGAGATACTTATAGGTTTCGGTTTCAGAGAGAGATCTGAGAGTCATAGTCTCAGAAAGTTGCAAATTCGTAGAATTCACAACTTTCCCCCGCTGCACATGTAAGACCGCACACTTATCTACACCGAATTCCATCCCAATGGCGTTGCTGAAAACCTGCGTGATTTTCAGCAGCTCCACCAGGTCAGGAAGTTTCGGTGTGAAAAGTTTGAGGTCATCCATGTACAGCAGATGACTAATAACCTCACCCTCTCTCTGAAGCCGGTAGCCTAGACCTGAATCTCTCAACAAAGTGCTGAGAGGATTCAGTGCTAGGCAAAACCAAAGCGGGCTCAGACAGTCGCCCTGGAAGATGCCCCGCTCAATCCTTATGAAGTCCTGGGGGTCAGAGGAGATTGCCCCGCCGCCCGGTAGACGAAGGACTGTGGTCCACTGCCCCATACACGCACTGAGGAAGGATCTCAGAGTTGCATCGATTTTATACAACTCTAAGATCCTCCTCAGCCGTGAGTGAGTGTTTTTATTATTATTATTATTATTTTTAACAGGCAGGCAGTCGAGACAACTGATAATGCCTGTATCCTGCTTGTGCCCACTAGTGTTTTTTTTTTTTTTTTTTTTGTTTAAGGTGTTGGTCTAATCTATTCTTAAATTGGTTAATGTTCTGGGCTGTCACAACATCATATGGTAGCTTATTCCACTCTCTCACTACCCTATTACTTAAAAAGTTTTTGTGTGGATTGTTATTCGAGAAGCTGGTGGATAGTCTTAGGTGGTGGCCTCTGAGGTGGTTATTATTGTTGCGTGTGAACAAATTGTCAAAGTCTTCAATGTCGTAATGTCCACTTAAGATCTTGAAAGTCTCTATCATGTCACCTCTGTCTCTGCGTTCTTTTAGAGTTGTAATTTTTAAAACTTCCAAGCGCTCCTCATAGGGTCTCTCTTTCAATGAACGTGGAATTTTGGTGAAGCTACGTTGTAACTTCTCCAGGAGTTCAATATCTTTATTAAAGTAAGGATTCCAGATTTGAAATGCATATTCTAGAATTGGTCTGACAAAAGTTTTGTGGATCTTAAGCATCATATCTGGCGTGAGAACTTTAAAGGCTTTTCTAATTAAATAAATTAAACTTCTTGCTTTCTTGACGATTGATGTAATGTGTTCATCCCACTTTAAGTTCTCTGCAATTTTGACTCCCAGGTCCGTTTGTACCTTGACATCTGTTAGAGGCATGTCATTCAATTTATAGGTTAGGCAAGGATTTCGATTACCTATGTGTAGTACTGTACATTTTGAGGTGTTGAGGTTTATGAGCCACTGTTTGGACCAGTTGGCTATAAGGTTTAGATCGTTTTGGAGCTCGTCATAGTCAGTTAATGGGTTGGCGAATATTTTAGTATCATCAGCGAACATACTGACATCGCAGTCTAGACAGTTTTGGAGGTCAAAGGTATATATGATGTACAGAACTGGGCCCAAAACTGATCCCTGTGGCACGCCACTATGCACTTCCATATGATCTGACTTTTCATCACCGATTCTCACTTGTAGTGTTCTTCCACGCAGAAAGGATTCTATCCATGTGAGAAGTTTTCCACGTATGCCTATATGTTCTAATTTGTAGAGAAGTCTTCTTATAGGCACTTTATCAAATGCCTTTTCATAATCGAGGTAGATGACGTCAACAGGTATTCGTTCATTAAATTTCTCAATCCAGGATGATAAGCATGATAATAAGTTGGAGACCGTGGAACGATGAGGGCAAAAACCGTGTTGTTGTTGGGGAATAACTTTATGGTGAGAAAGAAATTCCCTGACGTGCTTGACTATAATTTTTTCCATTGCCTTGCAAATGACGCTAGTTAAGCTGATGGGTCTATAGTTTGCTGGTTCTAGTTTACTTCCCTTTTTAAATATTGGTGTCACCAATGCTGTTTTCCACATATCTGGTAGGTTGCCAGTTTCATAAGAAGTTTGCATTATCGTTGACAAGTAACTAGTTATATTGCATCTTTTTAATATTGCAACTGGAATATCGTCAGGTCCTGGGGATGAGTCAATTTTCATTTCAGAGATAACATTGTTAATTTTTTCAGGAGTAAATGTAATTTCTTCAATGGAGTCCATTATTCTCAATGATGGGTCAAGGGCAGGTAGATGGTCATTCGGTTCCTTCTGGAAAACACTTGCAAATTGGTTAGCAAATGCCATTGCAATGTCACGAGGCTCTGTCACAGTTACTCCGTGCTCATTATGTAAAATGGTAGGTATACTGACTTTGGATGTGACTTGCTGCCTGATATACGAGTAAAATCTCTTGTGTCCTGCGTTTATTATGTCTTGCTCATAGGCTATGCGGTTTTTTCTGTTGTGATTTATTAATTGGTTGTTTGCTTTTCTATAGCCCTTATAATGTTCATTGAGGCCCGTTAGCTGATATCGATTCCACAATGCTATTTTTCGATTTATAAGTATTTTGCTTTCGTTTGAGATCCATGGCTTGTTCATAGTATCTTTACGTATTTTTCGGGGTACATGTACATTAATAGCTTCTTTAAGTGCTTCATGTAAGACGTTGAATTGATAGTTTACACAATGTTTGTCTGTAATATTGCCCGGCAATGATAATCGGAGATGGTCGTTTATTTTGTCGTAATTCGCTTTGTTGTAATTTAGTTTAGTTTTATGTTGTGTTTGTTGTATTGGTGCTTGCAGTTCTATGGTGGCTAATAAGCACGTATGATCACTTTTGCCGATTGCGGCCTGGTAATCAATGGTGGCTATGAGCGAATCATCGTTTGTTAATATAAGATCCAAATATGAAGGTTGGTTTCCTTGCCGAAATCTAGTGTGTCTGTCGACCAGTTGCCTAAGGTTACTGTTATTATACCATTGTACAAAGTTGCTCTCTTTTGGTGTCAGGTATCCACTATTTTGCAGTGGCCACTGCACTCCCCCGTAGTTGAAATCACCCATTATTATCACAGTATTAGTCTCAGAGACATGGTGCAGTTGATCCAGTAAACAATTGTCTTGGTCTATTGAAGATCCATGTCCTCTATACACCCCACAGAGAGAAAACTTGGTTGTTCCCATATTAATATCCAGCCATAAACATTCAGAAGCTTCATATTTTTTGTTATAGATGGTGTTTTGTTTTATGGTCAAGGCGTCATTTTTCTTTGAAGCATATACTGCAACTCCTCCGCTGCGTTTACCAATCCTGTCATCTCGATGCAGGTCGTAGCCTGGTATTGACACAACTGAGTCTGGTATGTTTGGCTTGAGCCATGTCTCTGTGACAATGATTAGAGTAGGTTTTAGTAAACAGACTCTGGCTATTAGTAAGTCCAATTTGGAAGTCACAGATTGTATATTAGTGTATAGGATTGATATTGTATGTAGTATTGGTCGAGATAGTCCATAGTGGTAAGTTGTTAAGTTATGCTTTGGTACTGTGTGGCGATTTGTAGTTAGTTTTTTTGTGTGGTAGTTTTCACAATAGTTGGGTTCCCTCGAATGTACCTAATTGTTATATCCGTTTCACCTTCACTGGCACGTTTATTAAGTTCTTCGCGTAAGTACTTTATGTATTCTTTTTGCATGGGAGTTTGATCCGATACAATGTTCGAGGGTTCTGTTAGCTTGTTCCTATTACGAAGAACTTCTAAAGCTTCCGTCTTACTGTTGAGGACGACTTTCAATGGCCTCGGCCTGGAGGCGGTATCTTTTTTAAGTGACCTAAGCGAAACACCTTAATTCCTTTGCAGTTGACTTTGTTTGTGACGGTGTTTATTATAGCTCCAGATTCCTTTATATCGTGTTCCTTCCTCTCATCGGGTATACTACTTGATGATTCGGGTACATCGTACATAATAATATTGTTCGCTCTGTTTGCCCTTTCTGTCATCTCTTGTATTGCTGATTCAGTTGCAAGCATACTTTGGCGCATTCGCAATTGCTTAACCTCTTCAGAGAGGTCATTCAGTTTTTTCATAATCATTGGTAGCTGAGCCATAGCAGATTTGCAATCACTGCACAGGAAAGTCATTACGCGTGCAACAGTCTTCAACTCCAGCACTCTTACTTCAGTGGGCGACCAACCATGGCACCCACATAAAATAATTTTACAAGAGTCACATGACACGGATGGTTTTTTATCATTTGGCGGTTTATTGCATTTAGCGCATGCCACCAATATTGCTCCAGTATTTTTTTTATTTGAACTCATCTTTGATACCAAAATAAGGTTCCTTTCCTGGCAACACTGGTTGTCTATGGCTAATGTCAAATGTCAGTCGCCGTCAGGTTTGGCAGAAATGATTAAATAAAATAGTGGGTAGTTTCAAAAACTTTTTGCAAGCTACTTGTCAGATGTTAATAGATTTTTCACTATTTCTGCTACATAACACAATATTTAGAAGAGATAACACTCGCACATAACCGACGAATATAGTTCCACACTTTCAAAACATCTCCAATCAGTTCCATACACTTTTACGCACAAAAACAATATTAACTGAGACCGTGGTTGTTCGTTTGACAAAGACTTGACAGCTCAAAAAAAATTGTTATGTGGTTGGTAACAAGTGTTGCTCTATACTATTATTGGGATAATATTGTTGGGTTTATTTATTTATGGATCGCGAACCCTTCGCGACACCTGTGTTTTTAGGTTTTTTGTGACATATATATACGATCTGGGGAGATCATGTTCGCCAGTCACAATAAGCTTACCTCCTAAGCTGGAGAGCCCCTGGATGTGGCCTCCTCTGATCCAAGGCTCTTGGATCAGGGCAATGGCCGTTTGTTGAACCTCCAGCCATTTACGTAACTGAGCCGTCCCATCCCGGCTGTGCTGGAGGTTCACTTGGAGGACGCTAATCTTCGACCGCCGCCTCTTCTGCCTCCATGGGTGCGCCCTCCTGTCTGACACTAGCGGGGGCTGTTGGTGGTGCCATTGCAGGCACCTCCCCGCTTAATTCGGGAGCGTTTGGGAGAGGATCGGAGTCCTCTCTCACAGGTAGCTGCTTGAGCTCCTGTTTGATGGTGGCTGTGGATGGGTCCCAACCCAGAGGGACGTCGGCAAACCTGCCGGACCGACCCTGGAATTTAACGTACACCGTGCCCACTCCAAAAGCGAGACGGTGTCCGGCCTTCATTAGGGTCGGTACTTGGTCCGCTGGGACTCGAACCACCAGGAACCACGCGGCGTTTTGTTTCGTCGCGTTTACCAAGGTCCACTTTGTGACCTGCACCTCGGGGTTCTGGAATGACAAAATTATATTATGATTTATTGTATAGCATTTCTGCCGATCGATCATTATCTAACAAAGTATATATAAAATCGCTTATTAAATTCTTACATCTTCATATATTGCCCACATAAGTCAAAGTAAAAGCATCTGTCTACATTTAACTCAAACTCAAACACACTTCATAATCGGAAAATTAGATTAAAATTAGGCGATTTTGCTAGTGCCATCAAAGAAAAAAAGAATAAATACTAATGTCAATAGTGTTAATGTCATTCATTCTATAAATTATTGTGAATTTGACTTGATTAAATACATTAGAACAGAAAATATACATTAAAATACTCTCCGTAGTATATCGTTATATAAAAATAGTGCTGCTGTGTATCGAAGCAATGCCTAATTGTCATCATGTTTTTGGAAACTAAACGATCTGATGTGTTATTTTGTTAAAGACGGGATTACTGAACATTATATTTTGGAAGAGTGATTTTAAATCAACATTAATAATTGTATTCAATCAGGAAGTATTCTTGCAAAATGGATAAAAATACATACGAAACGTATGAGTTTTTACCAGCTAATACGAGCGAAACTGAACCTGAGCAATTCTTTGTTGTTCAAGATGATGGATCTTTTCTCCGTAAGTACTTGTATTTTGTTTGTTGTAAAACTGAATGTTCCACTTGACTCATTTGTAATTTTGTTTTTTACCTAAGTTATATTTACCTATCCCTTCTAACTACTCCCTAATTGGTCCCATCCCAGTCCCGAAGTATTTAGTTGATAGCAATTATCACATATCAGTATTATATGTGTGATTAAGAAACTATTGCTGGTCTGTGAGTCTGTAATACATCTTTGCATATCCCTCTTGAAATTTCTCTATAATAGATCACAATACAAGGAACTTTAATAAAGGCAGCTGTCAATTATATTCTGGGCTTGTTTACAATTAGTAACTTACAGAAAGAAGAAGAGAACTTCTAAGTAAATTTACTTAGTAGTTTTCTAGGAAGGTAAACGCCATGATAAATCAAATCAATAGGAAGAGTAGGAGAGTTGACCTGGAGTTGCAAAGTATAAGTTTTGAATCCAACTGGGACTAACACTGTGATGATGATGATGACTATTATAGGTATACCGTGCACATAACAAATCGGAAGGGAACAAGTAAATATTCATTGTATCAAGTAATTTGCTGAAATGAAGTTTATTATATTGAGGTTAGGTTGGTCAAATGGTGTTGAAACTAGTGGCACTAGACAATCAGAACGGCATCCTTGACGTGTCTTTGTAACACCCCCACACTCCTTAACCCCCTGCTCACCTTGTGCGTTGACATTAAAGGGTGTGCTGTCCCGATATGAATAACATACTATAGGATATATTGGTGGGAACGTTATATAAAAGTTTTGGTTTGGCAAATTTGTTAATTAGAGGTATTTGCACTTTCTTTGATAGTTGAAAATTCTTTATGAAGAGGTACATATGCCAATCAGATTGAGGACGTTTTGATGAAAGGCCAGATCAGAAGTACCCTTAACGGCCTTGTCGGCATATATGTATGAAAACACACAACACAATTAAGAAAGTGGAAGAAGCGAAAGGCCTTATACCAAGATCGTAGCAAGTGGAAAGATGTTGTCTTCGCCTACCCCAAAGGGAAAGAGGCGAGACTATATCATACATATAGTAGTTAATTTGTTCAAAAACTTGTAATTTATTTTGCAGTAAATAGACAAATCCAATATGTAGCACAAGTCCAAGATGTAAAAGAAGTTCTAGAGGATGTGCAGCCCTGCACAGTATATGGTGTTGGAGTTGCCTCACAACAATTCTTTGTGGATGTTGACAATTCAACGGACCTTATATCTGTGTCTGGTATGTTTGTTTAGTGATATTAAAACAGAATTTCATTTTCCTTAATAGTAAAAGAGTTGAGAAATTACTTCTAGTATTGGATGCAAAACAGATAGTGCATTAAAATTAAAGAAGAAAATTCATGCCTCCACACAAAAACACTTTTAAATCCATTCATACAGCGCGGGTACAAAACTTAAGTCCCTGCTAGCCCGAGGCTCCATATTGTTATAGGTGTTAATTTATAGCCAAAATATGAGCAAGGAGTATTCCACTTAGCAAAACAGTTTAGTTGCCGTCAATGGTAGCCAACGTTGGCCAGGGGCTGGTGGATATTCCGCTACGCGGGTGAACTACCTTACCTGGTAAGAGCAGTTGGTTGGATATTGAAGATACTCCAATATAACCACTTCATCGTAATTTTCGTAATTTGCAATCAAACCCTTAGAATTTTCAAGGTAAGCTTTTCAGTATTCTTTAATAATCCATATTATACTCTTTCAGATCAATTCATCCTGCCTGACAGTGAAAATAGCCTTTACACTAATAGTTATTTATTACAACCAAGCTCAAGTACTGCAACTGAACAGGTATTATTTTCCTTTTTCTGACTCGTTTCCCACAACTTTGCCAGCATTCAATTTATATGATTACTACTCTCTACTATGGTCACTGATTTGCTTCGCCCTTACTTCACGCCAATGCTAAATTAGATTTTTGCTAGTATAACTGCCAAGTCTTATTGGTTTTGTGAAAGTTGCATAAGTTTATTCCTATCTCACTCACTATTCATGACCTCCTTCATATATAGAAATTAATTTCACTTCTCTATTTACGCATACATATAGATATAAAATCCAGCTCTCTCATTAATTAATTTTATTCATCATATTCATTTTATTGTTAGATAGGAGATGTTGCAGTAGATCAGTTCAAACCACCAAACGCAACAGAAGTGGACATAGATATTGCAACACATAACAGTAAGCAAGGAAACAATTTTACTGAGGTACATTTACATGTATTATTTGATCATACGGATACAACCAGCATAAGCATAAAAAAATGATTTTAATTTCTTTTATGCTACAGATAACTTTAAGTGATGAACAGTATCAAACATTAGAACAAAAAGGCTGGATCTTGTTGGAATCAAATGACAAGATATTTGTGTTGAATACACTTGGGCTGCATGACATTACAACCAATGACAGTATGTATTTTAAGTTTAATGATAAGTAACATGATACAAAAAGAGGATTGACTGACTGGGACAGGACAAGGTGTGACGAAACACCATGCGATTTTAGTTGGTCGAGTCCAGCACACCCACTTACCCACCTCACCATTAGCTCTGGTGAGGTGAAGCCCTAGGGGTTTTCTGCAGGCACAAAAGCTGCCGCTGTTGATGTATACCAATTGGCTTAAAGGTAAATACACACAACAGGTAAACTCACATGATCTAAAATCATCAATTTTAAGTCCTTGATAATGTAGCAAAATAGTTCAGAATTAATATTCAACCTATTTGTTTCAGAATTAGTACAGAAACTAAGAAATGAGATTCAGAATGATACAAATACTGAAATAGATTCTGGGTAAATGTACCTATTATTAACTATAGAATATATCTAATAATGCGAAATCTTTTCCTAATATAATTATTTCTTAACAGAGCGTTCAAAATAGAAAATGTGGTAAGTCAGTATCCAAACTTAGCTGCACAACCGTTTGCCAATCAACAGGACACTGTGGAATTCGTCATCGGAAGCAATGAAGAACAAGAAGAGAATATAGAACAATTACAATTTGTCATCAATGACAACAATAAAGGTTGGTATTCCTGGATGCGGCAAGCTGAAGACAGGGCGCTATGGCGCTCATTAGGGGAGACCTATGTCCAGCAGTGGACTAGAATAGGTTGATGATGATGATGATTCCTTTAAAGATAAGTAAGGCTGCAAGCACCTTAGTTACAGGCAGGTTGTACTGCCTGATGATAAGAGCAGGTTATTTTCTTGTATAAGGTTGAGGTCACTGACCAGCGACAGATTTACACATTAGCCACCCATAGGCTAAGGCAATGTCCCCCAACCCCCCTACCCTCCCATTTTCTTCCTATGCAATGTTCAACATCTAAAATACGCTTTAAGAATGTTTCTATGTCAAAGGTTGACTTAAATGTCTGTGTTGAACTGTCGACCACTGTATGACACGACTTTAAAAAAATACTTTAATTTGCAAAAGGTTTTATTTACCGCCTGTTGGCCCGTCTCGCACGCAAATGCAAGGTATGGTACGGTATGGTAGCGCATGAAATACGAACAAAAAAAAACGAATAAAGACTTCCTTTTTTTATATAGGTAGGTAGAAAAAATAAAGCCCTTTACTGGTTTCAGAAAATACAGAAGCAGCATTGAACAATGTTGAACAAATGGACATATCAGAAAATTTACACGACACTGAGTTTCAGAATAATATAAATGAGATAGCAATAATTAGACAAGAATCCCTGAAGGGCACAAATTCTATTAAAATTAAAACTAAATTGAATTTCAAAGGTATGATATTTTTATTATTTTACGAAAATTCTGTTCTTATAAATACGGAAGAGACGGATGACTGATGCTGATTATAACGGGCTCACCGCTCTTAACGATCTTATTTGGTTTTAAGATATTCCAGAAAAAATTGTACTTGGAAAAACTGTTAATGGAAAAAGGTTAGTAGCTAAAGTTGTCAAAACGTTAACCAACAAAAATAATATGACAAAACCTGCTGCGCCAGATGTGAAGACCGAAAATATACTATCGGATGAAACTGCGGAAAATCAACAATATAGTAAGTATAAATCTTTAGGCTTCCACAGCCGGCGTTGCATGTAGAATAATATACCGCTTCCGGGCTGTTTTATCCGTGGTCCATGAAACTTGTGTTCCAAACGTTTCGTCGATCACTACGGTCGACATCTTCAGTGGTACAGATCCGGGCGGCGACGAGTGCGTAGAACTTTCCTCGGTGGCGAATAATCTACGACTGATGTGATCAGTTATCATCATCACTCAGTTTCATATGGACTATGGCCAAACAGCCTGGAAGCAGTATATTCTAAACATAGTAAGTATTTACTAGTAACACGAATATTACATAACTAGTTCCCGTTTACCTTTTCAACTATGTAAGTCAGGTTAACTCAGGGCAGTATTTGAATTACTTATGATTAAAATACGTAATTGAAATACAAATACGTATTTGGTATTTGTATTTCAATGACTTGCTCAAAATGTAATTTCTAATTCGTATTTCATATACCTCACACCAAGGTATTTTGTAGTTAGTATTTCAAATATTTATGGCTTCAAAATACATTTTAACATAAATTTAACCTTCATTGATGATCACTTTCATATTAATGTTAACAGGGACAGGGTTTTTGTGATCAGGGACAGTGCAGATCAATCACAGACATCAAAAATGGAGTTGGTCACTTTCCAAAATGATAAAACCAAAGAGCTTTACATTCTTGAATACTCTAAAAATAAAAATTGTGTTCATGCAATTTTGTAATTTGTATTTTGTATTTCAAATAAAAATACCTAAAATACTGTATAGATAGTACCTAATTTGTATTTTAATTAAAGCAAAGCATGTTTTTTGCCCACCCCTGTACCTTTTTTATTTTTTTCGTGCGGAAATCCCTTCGGATACTCGCCCGCCGCCCAGCGGGGGCGGTTATGTCGGGCTTGAACCGACTAAAACCGCACGCCGTCTCGGGTCTTAATACGCCGGGGTGTAAGGTTGCCCATAGAGCATATCCCTCGCACCCCGACTGACCCTGGGCCATCTCCGGTTTCGAGATGGCCCCCTCGGGTTTGAAAACCACGGTGTCCCCGTCTTGCCCCGGTTTGGGGGCTTGTCGCCCCACTGTCCTGGCCTGCTTCTGCTGGGGTGACAGGCGGCGTCACCTGCCACCCCCAGGCCTGCGCTCATGGAGGACGGAGGTCGTTAAGCGACCTCCGGCGCCTGAGTCGCCTGCGACGCGCGGCGAGCATGTTGCGGGCTCGGTGGGCCGGGAGAGTTCTGAACCTCTCCCGGGCGCGCTCCGCCATCTCCTTCGCGAGCATTACATGCTCGCAGAAGAAGGTGGCGGTGGCCCACGCACTCGCGCTCCGCACCATTGCCGCAATCATGCTGCCGAGCGAGAGGACTCCCACCCCGATGGCTGCCACGAGGTCACGCCTCGGCGCCCCCCACGCCGGGCAGTCCGCCAGCGTGTGCAGCCCTGAGTCCTCGCTAGCGTCGCAGTGATGACACTCAGGCGTTGGCTCCTTCCTGATCCGATGCAGGTGGACCCCGAAGCACCCCTTCCCGGAGACCACCTGCGTCAGTCGGTACGACAGGCTTCCGTGTCGCCTCTCTAGCCAATCCTCCATGATGGGCCTTACCGCCGCTATTGCGGCGTGCCCTGCCCAGCCCTGTAGCTATTACTCGTTTGCTTCGAGATTGTTGTCCGTTGGTGACCGTTACAAAATGACAATTAATAGCTCCATTGACAGCAAAAATACGCTTAAGGAATCAGTGGTATTGCGGCTCGTAAGATTTTTTGAAAATATGTTTATACTTTGAACCATTTTGTAATCGAAAAGATAAAATAAATCAACATGAACTTGAACATAAAATATTAATTATATGTAGTATAATCAATAAAACTAATTTCATAATTACAAAATGTGAATATGGTGGAAAAATTTAATATCCGACATACCTACAAGCGAGACAAGCGAGCCTTTCTCAATCGCTAGTTTAGGTATAACCATTCACCTATGCGATGTAAAGACTTGACGAGGGCAACTGTTGTAGGCTCGACGACATAAAAATCGCTTAAGTACTTTGAAAAAATAAGTTCAAACCAGTTTTACCTCACCCCGATGCGGTTAAGAGGGCAAAGAAGTTTTTTAAAGGTATAGTCACAATAAAACAATACTTTGCGTTTTTGTTTATTATCAATTTAATTAAAAAACTTTATATTTCATTATGAATATATCCTGTGAGTTGGTTGTCGTTTTTTGGTCATATCTCTGGTTCTACTTAAGCAATTGCAATCAAACATACGGTAGATTTTAAGTCTGAACAAGAATTATTATATACCGTGCCAAGACCTTCATTCTATTCAGTAGTTTTTGCGTTCATCGCGAACATACAGATAAAGAAAGTTCCAAAAAAAAATCGTGTTGATAATCGCTCATTTTACATAACCTAAATATTTTTTCTTAAAATATCTCCAATGTACAGACGCAACTACTTAACAATTTCATAACAGTATAGTTACCTAAAGTCGAAACCGTCGGGCTTGCATTTAAGGTTTTATGATAAGTGTAAGGACAGAAGCAGATGGCGGGCTTTTGTCTCTGCCTACTGCCTACCCCGGAGGTAAAAAGGCGTGAGTAGATGTATGTTTATTAATATAAACTTGCTGACCCGGCCAACTTCGTTCCGCCTCAGAATGAAGTTACGTTGGTTACCTTATCAGCTAAATTTATTTCTTGTGAATTTCTCATATTTTTAATTATCCTAATTGCTATTAAAGGCACAGTATCCCGAAGAGGGCATCTTAAAGCTGTAGATGGCCCAAGGTCCAACGGAGTGCGGGGGAATTGCCTTATTAGGCCACTTTAAACCCGACATTAGAGACCCAAGACGGCGGCGTGCGGGTATGGTTGTTTTTTTTCTGGTCGCAAAAATAATTAAATATAATTACACATAAATAAATCAAAGATGAAAATCAGTCTACCCGTTCTCGAGTTATGAACTTTATCACTAACACGACTTTATATGATTTTAGATTGACATGGTCATTTACATTAAAATTAAAATTATAAACGGGATTTTTACCATGTTTATTATCTTTTTCGAGAATCCGATATTTCGGCACTGTTACAAGTGCCATGATCACGGATGTACTACATCCGTTATCATGGCACTTGTAACACGACTTTGTTTTATATATACCTAATATATATAGATTGAAGTTTTAGTCTATTTCAGATAATGATAACGGTATGAGTGAGACGGAACTAGTGAGCCTTATACAACACTCGGTGCGCATTGCGTCTCAAACCAAATTAAACGAGGAGGACATCACTTCGGCCAACAGTGTCGTTAGTCAGCTGCTCAAAGTACCCAACATAAGAAGTTCTCTGATTGGACATAATTTAATTATTACAAAGGTAAGGCAATGGTGGAAATAAACACTCTGCTCGGTTTTCATCCTTTATTACGTCGGATCAAAAATATAGCTCCCGAAGTATGGACGAATAATGTGGATCGTGTTGTTAGACATACAGTTATACGTGCAGGTGTGTGTGTACGAACAAAACGAGAAATTTCCTGATATTGTTTTATATTTAAAATAACAATAGTTTTCAAGACAAGAAACATATACAGTAACTGGCTGGTTTTGTAAAGCGATCTGCTTTACAAAACCGACGTACCAAATTAAAAGCCAGTTCTCGTACCAACTCAAACCACAGTGTCTGCGACATCAGATTTATAAGCGATAGTGACAGAATGACTTCGGGAGTCAAGTGAACCCTCCTCTCCTCTACAGAAACGCGCTGCCACCTCTACCATGCGATTTAAACAGAAACCTAATAAGCTCAATTTGCTTTTATATATAGACAAAGAAAATTAAAGAAGAGTTAGGCGCGAAATCAAGTAGAAGCAACGTGGCTCTTGTGACAGGTCACGTGACAGGAAAGGAGGATTCCTCTGCAACATTTGAGCACGTGCCCGATTTATTGATGACTATTAAAATAAAATCAGGTAATAACTGTTTCTGTTGTCAAACGATGGTTTTATTAACAATTTAATTTTGTAGGCTAAGTTAAGACCTCAAAAACTGACAGGTGTAATTACAGTAGAGGAAGCTCATGAATTGTGTAAGGACAGAAGCATATGGCCACCATGGCCGGCTGTTAACTCTGCTGACCCTAGAGAAGTAGAAGAGAGGATATGTATGTTATGGAAGAGGATAGGGAATCGACTAAATACTATAATACTGTACTCAAATTAAAAGAACATTATTAAAAAAAAGATTAACGTTATTTTATTATTTTTATTTTTAAGGGATACATTTTTTGTTTTATTTAAGTAATGATACGATGCATAATAAATCGCAATAAAATCCGTTAGTATTAGTTCTATTACAGGGGATATTGATATTATTATATACAACAATTTAATCACCTACTTAGAACGTAAAAAGTTGGTCTTGCTTCGTATACAGATGTTTGTTATATCTATAAATTATAATGATACCAATGTTTACATAATTTTAAATAATTACAGAAGAAGCGATGACCAGCGAGGACGAGCACTTGGAATGTATCGACCATGAAAATGAGACGTGTACCTTATTCCATGTACATATTACTGAAACGAAAGGTGCCGATGGTGTTGTTCGCGTGTCGGTTACTTTAAACAAAAGACGTAAGTGTGAAACGTATTTTTTTTCCCCGTATTTGGCTAGTAGCGCGAAAGTTGCTAGAATGTTATCCTATGCTGTGATGTTTGGATGTTTCTTACTCACTCATGCTCAAACGGCTGAAGGGATTTGGCTGAAATTTGGTATAGGGATAGATTATAGCCTGTCATAACAATATACAACTTTTATCCCTGGAACAGGTTCCCAGGTACGGGATCAGTATTTAACGCGGACGGAGCCGCAGGTGACAGCAATTACAATAAATATAATTGCTAATGACGGCATTTGTTTGTAACTATAAAAATAAGTCTTAAGTACAGTTTATCAGACATTTTTACTCTGCCATACTCCTAATGAGAAAAACAGGTAATAAAAACTTGTTTTATAAACCCTTCGCTAGGTACTAAAAATACAGTATTATCAGTAGGTTATCTTCATAGAAATGGGCCCCTGCCGGTTTAGATGTGTGAGCGTGCGCCGGGCGCCGTGTAGGCACGCGCTGCCACGCACACATTAGCATAATATAAGGTAAAATACGCCGGTCACAGTTTGGGCCGTACCGTGAGTGAGATCGCGCGCGTTCTCGCAGCGTAGGTAGATACTGCATGGCTACTCGCATTCGCCTTCTCCCACTGGATTTAATTTGATTAGCGCAGTTTATTTTTATTTAACGGTTTATAACATATAGACGATAATGAAATATTTATTTTAGTATCTATAAATTATATGAATAAAATAATGAGGTATGTACATAAAAAGCCTTTTAAAACTTTAGTATTTACATTAGGAAATTGCATACATTTATTAAAACGTTATACTTACGTAGAAGGGTCATAATTTCATTTTTTTTTTTACAGGGTTTCACGTTCATACCTTTTTTGTTCTATTTTTTTTATTTCGTTTCTATATTTTATTAGTCAAGCCCTATCATTCAATATCCATATTGAGGGAGTTGTGAAATAATTTGAAATCCGCCGTTTTGTGGCGGCAGCCATTTTGGATATGAAATCTGTTATACTCGTAGTGTACTTTATTCTACTGTTCAAGCCCTTTCATTTGATACCCATATCGAGGAAGTTGTGAAAAAAATGAAGGTATATAGTTCACCATTTTGTAGTGGCGGCCATCTTGAATTTGAAATTTGTCATAGTATAGTATTGTATAGTAGTCTACTACATATTGAGAGAGTTGTGAAAAAATAAATGTAATCCGCCATCCGACTAATTCACCTTTCATATAAAAAAAGACAAAAAAAAAATAAAATAAAATAAACGTGACACTAAGCGCCAACGCAGATTAGGTAATTAACTCGCTGAGGGGCTTTAGATAACCTACTGTTCTCTTATTATGGAACTACTATGGAATTATTGTAAATAATATAATTTGAGAACTTTGCGGTTCTTTAAGTATAAAAGGAAAGAAAGTTTGCAGACCATTCCAAATATGATTACAGAACTATCAGTAAACCAGATGTTTGACGTGAAAAGGCGGCATCCAAATACCGTTTTTGCGTGCAGTGCATGTGCCACTTTATTCAAATCTGAAGAAGCCCTGAAAGAACATCAAGAGGTATAATATAATAATTATGGAGGAGGTTGCAATTCCACGAATATTTTTACTTGGACGTATTGGTATGATTTTTTATTGGTCGGTCGGGGTCCGCTCCCATGCTTCTTTTATTGGTATGTTTTGGCTATTATGGAAGTGACTGCCGACTGAAACCAAGCCCCGAGAGAAAACCTGCACCAAAGCCTCATCCGTCAATCAGCGGGTAATACTAATAATGTTTAATACTTTTAAAAAGGTCTCAAATTACATTTAATTACTTATTAAATATTAGAATCCTATTGAGAGAGAGAGTAAGTATACTATGTAATAGTTTAATAAACTGAAAGTTTAAATCTTTCAGAACGACTGTTTGGAGGTAGACGAAATATTGACCATAGATACGGATAAGATAGATATGGTTGACGCTTACGCCATCATAAAGACTGAAAAGGAAAAACTTTACAAGTGCACACAGTGTGAAGTAAGTAATTCTGTATATGTCTAACTGCCACCAAAGGCTCCCGTTACGGGACCGTACCCTCTTAGCCAATATTGTAAGCGGAATTTTACTACAAATTTATTGCTATACACGCCTTATTCAACAAGAGACCTTATAAAAAGTATTTGCGATTTAAGATACTTCCACTACTTCCAGCATAATAGGTATCATAAGTAAGGGGTGTGTGTTGGGTAACCTCCTCGAGTGTCGCTCCGATTCCGATCCCGCTGCAGTCCGGGGGGAACGGAATCGGAGCGGCCGGTACACCCTGGGCGGCGGTCAATGGCTTCCCCTTCACCCCTTCATAGGGTTGGCATTGATCGTCGGCCAATACCCAACGTGGCAGGAACACATCACTCTCCGTACTCCTCTGCTTTCAGAGGAGACAGGATGAGCGATGCTGTTAGTGGTGAGATGGCCCAGGGTCAGCCGGGGTGCGAGGGATATGCTCTATGGGTAACCTTACACCCCGGCGTCTGAAGACCCGAGACGGCGTGCGGTTTTAGTCGGTGCAAGCCCGACATAACCGCCCCCGCTGGCCGGCGGGGGGGTATCCGAAGGGATTTCCGCACGATAAAAAAAAAAAAAAAAAAAGGTATCATAAGTAAGTCGATTACTTATGATACCTATTATGCTGGATACATACATACATACATTAATTAGCCGCTGGCCGGCGGGGGGGTATCCGAAGGGATTTCCGCACGATAAAAAAAAAAAAAAAAAAGGTATCATAAGTAAGTCGATTACTTATGATACCTATTATGCTGGATACATACATACATACATTAATGCATCTTTACCGTTGGGTCAGCCAAAGACAAATCTTTTAACTTGCTATGATCCTGGCATACAGCTTTGGCTGCGGCGATGTGTTGCGCAACCAGTAATGTGTTGTTTTTAGAGAGGACGAAACGCTTTTCGTCCTCTGAAAACGACTCCACTAGAAAATACGTATTCAATAATTAAATAAATATCTTCGTAGGGTGAGATTCCTTTATCATTATATCATAATGATCCCCGAAATAAAAAAAACAGTGTTATATAATAAGAATCTGTATATTTTTTTATTATTCAAGTAAAGAGGTATCAGTTCTCTAAATATTTGCATTAATTAATTTGTTGCAGGTGCAATTTACAAAACTCTACGCCTGTGTAAGACATGTGAAAACTCATTTGGGACTTCATCAACAAAAACTAGACCCAAAAAAGGATAAGGAACCATCAACGGACACCGATAAACAAAAAAAAAACAGTCGAGAAGTTTTTAAATGCAAAATGTGTCCTAGCACATATTTCCATCCAGCTACACTTTCTAAGCATATTGTAACACGCCATATAAAAGTAAAGTCAAAATGAATAAATATTTAAAAAATATATGTTGCTGTTACATTTTATTCTATCGGCAGTCTATTCGCCTTTGTAACCGACTTCAACGGCGGTTCACTATTTGTCCTGTATGTTTGTTAAAGACAAAAACGCTCATAAGAATTTCCTGTTGCAGTCGGTGCCAAATCTATGGAGACATAGACATAAACCCAACATGTATTTTATCACTAAGGTTACACATTGCATAAATACCGCAGGGGCCTATGATGTGGCAGTGCCATGCGAGTGGACCTACCCTATATTTCTACCTTTTAGTCCAAATACCTCTTTGGTTTGGCACCGACTTCAACAGGAAATTGTTATGAGCGTTTTGTCTGAATAAAATATTAAACAGCTTTTTTTTTTCACTTTTTAGTCCTTTCTTGGTTTTTGAAGTCAGTTCTATCTAATATATAAAATTCTCGTGTCGCGGTGTTTGTAGTTAAACTCCTCCGAAACGGCTTGACCGATTCTCATGAAATTTTGTGTGCATATTGGGTAGGTCTGGTAGAAATTTGATGACACAAATTTGTCACAAAATTCGGCCGGGTAGGTACCACCACCGTGCACGATTGCGAAAAACCCTCTATAGTAATCCAATTTCGGTTTGATTGCGTTCAGGGGTCAGCAAGTGCATAGCCGGGCAGGGGGGTTGTGGTCGCAGCACTAGTGGGACCGGCGGGTGTCACACGGTGCTGCGACGACAATCCTCTTCTGATGAGGCCGTCAAGCTGAGTGCCACCATTGTTAACATGGTACGTGTATGTAATGGTGACCCTCTTTCCTGAGACTTTACCTTCAGCTTACCATCAGGCGAGGTGAAGTCAAATTGACGTGTCCTAAATATAAAAAAATATATAAAAAAAAACGGACATCTATTTTTCATCCCCCTAATTTTTTTTTTTAATTGTTAGATTATTTTTTTATGATACAGCATTAAAAAATACATATAACCCTGAATTATCAACCCTCTACGATCACTATTTTTCCATCGCGATTTTTTTTTTCATTTTTAATAATTTCCTTCAATTATGATTTTTTTCTCAATTCAATTTGATCTTCCGCATTCGCCGGTCGCTAACCGATCAACTATCAATCGATCAGTTATCCCCGCTAGATGTCTACCGTTGTCACCTCTCATCCAGCAAACGGAGTAGGGATGAGAACGAAACCTGTCTCCTGTCTTACTCACTATACAGTTTTCGGCATACTTTCATTGTCTACAACGCTTTCGATTATAAGTAAATCCCCGCACGCTTATAGTAGATAGTTATTTTTATCGAACTAAAAAAATGTTTCCTAGAAATAATATACATGGCAAAACAACGTTTGCCGGGTCAGCTAGTTTTTTTTTTATAAAAAATAAATTATTTCTCCCTTTTTATCACGTATACGAAAAAATCTCATCATATTCGCCTTCGGTTTACTTGGGCATGGTCTTAAAGCTTAAGGGGTTCTGAAGTCCAGCTCAAAGCAGGTTAGGCGTATCAAAGAAACAGAATTTATCTCATACGGTTGAAAAAGCTGCCGAAGCTGTCTTTTCACCCGGTCACTGCCGGCGCGTCACCCGGTCGCTGGGCCTTATAATAGTTATTAAAACAAACAACATGCATAATCACATTGCTTTAATAGTAAAATACACAAATTACTCTTCGAAATTCTTAATAATGAGTAGAATATAAAAAATACTCTTGAAGTTTCTCTAAAATATGTCATCCGAAAATATACTATCTAATCCATCTAACAAATCAATTGAATCATTTTCAAGTTCGCTGCTTAATGTACTGTTTGTACCTGTAACAAATCAAATCTGCTCTTTATCTGCAATCTTTTTTTTTATATTTAGTCTGTTTGGGGGGGGGGGGTTGGTGTAGGCATTAGTGGGGCGTGTTCGTAATGCCAGGGAACACGCACGTATAAAATACTAAGTCTGCCAGTAGCGTACGCCTAGGTGTGCGGAGCTAGGCTATTAGGCGCGCACCAACAAGTGCTTCATACACGTCCGCGCCATCTCTACACTGCCGACGCGGTCTAGTGATGGGCCCACTCTTTCACCTCTGTGGGTCGTTCCCCCTGGGCAATGCTGCAGTCTGTAACGAGCCCCGCACCTAGCAACCTCGTGACAGCAGTAGCTGAGTATGAAGGGCGTAGGCGAATATTCGGCGCCATAACCGAATCATCTGGCAAAAAGGGAAGACAACCCGAAATGTGGGCAAGGGGAGAACGGATCTGATACCTATTCCGGCCCAATGGTCAACCACACCACACGAACTGACATGAACAGCTGCAGTGTCCCCTGCCAGACAATGATCCAGACTCTGGCGTCCGAGCAAATGGCGGATTAACCATACACCCAACTATACTCCATTTGGTTAGGTACTTAAAAAAAGGTAAACAAGAAAAATGGCGAATTTCAGAGATTGTCAATCTTTAATGACAATGGTATTTTCGTGAACATCCGTTCTATAAGGATAAGTATCTTTGGGCCACGTTTCCTCAACAAACTTGAATATGTTTATTACAGTTTGTTTCTCTGAAGACGAAACAGGGCCCCTCTTGATACGTTTCTTCTTCGGAGATGGAAATGAATGGGATCTAGGACGACTAGTACCAGGTTCAGGATCACCCATTTCCACAGTTAAACCAACAAAACAATTATCAAAACTACTAACAACTGTAACAATAAAAACTATAACAATAACAGCACAGAAACACCTAATTTTAACAATTATGGTAACGCACAATATACGAACTGCGAATAGACGTATGGCGCGATCCGGAAAAAACTGTTTTGAATACCTGTCTTTTTAGTTTCTTTATGGTAGGCACAGTGCAATACTTTTAAAATCATTTTAAATAATATAATTATTATGATTTTTCAGCTTAGGAAATAATAATTGCACCTTAATATTAAACAAAGTAGTTAAATATAGAAAAATATAAGAGAAGAAATGGATTTTAAGTTCTAAAATGATTTATTTTGGTTTCTTTTTATTTCGGAACGAAAAATGCCCCTATAAAAGAACCCTTTTTACGATTTGTTTACCTTTTTTTAAGTACCTAAACAAACGGAGTATAGGCAACTGGCTGGAAGAGGCTATAGCAAGCCTTGGGGCTTAAGTGGTCCCAAAAAGGTGTAGAGATGATGAAGAAAGAAAAATATGGAAGCAAGATTGAAAGAAATACTACCCCAGGAAGGTACCAGCGTAGCTGGAGAATCCTTTCCTGAGCATAGCTCGGGCTGCCCCACGTATTCTGGGGGGGGGGCACAATTTTGCAACCTGATGGCGATACGTTGAAAGGAGCAGCTACCGTAACGACCAACAAAAAATTTATCCAGCAGGCATTCAATCCAAGCCTATTTAAAAGGACTCTGCCTTCCTCGCCAGGAAGTAATTTCAGCATAGCGAGTCATACAAAGGAGAATGATAACCCGTGCACTTCACAAGCTCCAAGAACTCTAACCCCACCTACTTGGCAAAGACAACCAAACAGACGCAACCCAAAAAGGAAAAAGACGTCAAGCAGTCCACCACAAATAGTTAGCCCAACCCGGTCACCAAACTCTATTACTATTGCTAATAGATACAGTGGACTGCCCATAGACTTAACGGAAGATTCACCTGAAACTCCACCTCTAACCAACTCTAACCAAGATGACCAACAAACCACCTCCAATAATCCTGTATGGTATAGATGACCTATCGAAACTGACTCAACTTATTGATAAGTCTATACCAAGCGTCTGCTACAGATATAAAATAATTAATAGAGACCAACTAAGAATAATGTCACAGATTACTGAAGACTATAAAACCTTATTCGGAAGAATGGACTCATCGGCCATACCTTCACTCAAAAAGACAAAAGATGCCTTAGGCTAGTGATAAAAAATCTACACCACTCAACACCAAAAGCAGCCATTATAGATGAAATAGAAAAAACGGGGAATAAAGTCCGAGGTGAAGTCATATGCGTAATATCAAGAAGAACTAAAAAACCACTGAATATGTTCTTTGTAAATGTAGAACCTGGCCCAAATAATCCTGATGCAAAGCGTATAGAATTTATCTACCATACTAAAGTCAAGATTGAGGACCCTAGAAAAACAAATGAAATTCCTCAATGTACAAGATGCCAGCAATATGGGCACACGAAAAACAACTGTATGCGCCCATTTCGCTGTGTCAAGTGTGCGGAGGGACACAGAACCGTGGACTGTTCAAAGAAGGACAGAAATACTCCAGCCACTTGTGCACTGTCTTTTGGAGAACATCCTGCCAACTATAAGGGTTGTCAAGTCTACAAAGAGATTCGTGCAAGAAAAATGACACCAATACCATCACTCAAGAATGCGTCAATCCATTTACAGCCTAAAACCAGCAAAGAATTCAACCTGCAAATAAACGATTTTCCAAAGGTAAAGTTAGGTAGACATGCCAGGCAATACCAATCCAATAGCCCCACTCCAAACACCATTGGATACTGGGAGAAAAACCAAGAGAATGTTGTGTCTCTAGAGAATAGACAATCTCAGCCAACAAATATGCTACAAAAAATAATTACGAAGCAAACGGAAAGGATAGATTTTATGGGACTCCTAACGACACTAATTGCCCAGAATAAAAAATGAAATATTTACGTGTTGCGGCATGGAATGTCAATGACTTATCTCCTAGTAAGCAAGAGGTCGAAGTATTTATCCATCTAAATAAAATAGATATTCTATTGGTTTCTGAATCTCACATGACGAACCAAAGAGTCATCTTCATTAAGGGATACAACATCTTCTACACTAACCACCCAGATGGAACATCACATGCTGGAACTGCAATCATAATAAAGGACAACATCAGAAATCATGAACTTCCTCACTTCCAACAGGCACACTTGCAAGCCACTACAATATCCATAGATGACTGGCAGGGCACGCTTAAAGTAGCTTCTGTATACTGTCCGCCGAAGCATCAAATTAATGACCAGATGTATGGTGACTTCTTGCTAACTCTTGGTTATAGATATATCGTTGGAGGGGACTGGAACTCTAAGAATACCTTCTGGGGCTCCAGACTGACTACGACGAAAGGTAGAGAGTTAAAAAAAGTAATCTATAAATATTCACTCAATGTACTATCCACAGGAGAACCAACAAATTGGCCCTCTGACCCGAACAGAATACCAGATCTCATTGATTTCTTTATCACCAAGGGTATGTCAGGCCTGTATACAAAAATGGAATCTTCCTCGGATGGCTCTTCTGACCACACACCATGTACGATAAGTACTACAGTCATCTGGAGAGAACCACGCGAGACACTATACAACGGTAGAACTGATTGGAAAGCATTCCAAAAATGCATCAATGAAGCGGTTAATCTACACATACCACTCAAAACAGAGGAGAATATAGAGAATGCAGCTTGGTATGCCACCAACCTAATACAAGTAGCCGCTTGGCGGTCAACCCCGCATATGAGATATAGGCCAAGGTCTCAAGACTACACCTTAGCAATACGACAGATGATAACTCTTAAGAGAAGGCTCAGACGGCAATGGCACACCAGCAGAAATGGACATGATAAAAGAGCACTGAACAAAGCACAAAAAGCATTAAAGGAATTACTTAAAGAAAACGAAAATGACACTTCAAGATAAATTAAGAATTTTATCGCCTTCCAAATCAAATGATCACTCCCTCTGGAAAATTACTAAGTTACTAAAAAGGCCCAAAGCACACATGCCTCCATTACGACTGCCAAATGGTAACTGGACAAGAACACCCGTAGACAAAGCCGAGCTATTTGCTCAATTCCTGAGAGAAGTGTTCAAGCCAAATGAACTCAATATCATGTGCCCAGAAGAAGATATAAATGGCATCCTTAATAGTGACCAGCAGATGTCCTTACCATTGCAATTGTGCACACCAGCTGATGTAAGACAAGCCATTAAACATCTAAAGGATAAGAAAGCTCCAGGGTTTGACCTGATAACATCAGAAGTCCTAAAGAACCTCCCAAAAAAGGGAGTGGTCCTGTTGACGATACTCTTCAATGCAGTGCTGATATTGCAATATTTTCCTCTAATATGGAAAAAATCAGTAGTAAATATGGTTCTTAAACCAGGAAAACCACCTGTAGAGGTTTCTTCATATAGACCAATAAGCCTTTTGCCTTTGATATCAAAACTGTTTGAGAAGCTGTTGCTTCAACGCATATTACCCATACTGGAAGAGCAAAATACTATCCCAGATCACCAATTCGGTTTCCGAATGCACCATGGAACAATAGAACAAGTCCACAGAGTTGCATATGCGATCCGACAGTCATTAGAACGAAAAGAATACTGCTCAGCTGCATTTCTAGATGTGCAGCAAGCGTTTGATCGTGTTTGGCACAAGGGTTTGTTGTGCAAACTAAAAATATGTCTTCCGCACCATGCATTTATACTTATCAAGTCGTACTTGCAACAAAGACTTTTCCAGGTAAAGTCTGGAGACGCCATGTCCTCCATCTACCAAATTGAAGCTGGAGTACCCCAGGGATCTGTGCTAGGTCCAGTTTTGTACACAATCTTTACAGCTGACCTACCTACCTCTGAGCAAATTGTCACAGCTACATATGCCGATGACACAGCTGTTCTAGCCTGCGATAAAGATCCTGTAGTGGCATCGCAAAAACTCCAAGACCACCTAAACAAAATTGGGCTATGGCTAAATAAATGGAGAATAAAAGCCAGTTCTTCCAAATCAGTTCACATTACATTCACGCTAAGAAGAAATGACTGTCCACCGGTTACTATGGAAGGAAACATCCTGCCAAAACAAAACTCGGTAAGTACCTGGGTATGCACCTAGATAGTAGGCTTACTTGGCATGAACACATAAAAATGAAAAGAGAGCAGGTAAACATAAAACTGCGAGACCTACATTGGCTGATAGGTAGACAGGTCCTTTCTCAGTCTTGAAAATAAACTGCTCATATACAAATGTATTATAAAGCCGGTGTGGACATACGGCATAGAGCTCTGGGGCGCAGCAAGCCACTCTAACATAGAGATCTTACAACGATTTCAAAACAAATCACTAAAGATGAATACCTCCAGATACCAACTGTGAAAAATGAAGTTCAAATGCTCTCCGAGGCTTACAAACTCAGATTACAGCAACATAAAAACCAACTGGCTGTAACCCTGATGGATCCTACAATCTCAACAAAGAGACTGAAAAGGAAGCAAATAGCAGGAATTGCAATCCCAGCCAGCACATGAAATATTCAAAAAGGAAAAAAACAAACATAAGCGGGTTGAGACATCACTGGATGTGAATTAACTTAAACTGCCAAAGAATAAAATCAACAAATCTGATAATAGCTAAATAGGCTGATGGCAGATAGAGGGAAAAAGCAAAAAAAAAAATTTTGTCCGTCAAATTGTCTGCACTCCGCCTGATGGTAAGCTGAGGTGAAGTCCAAAAAGTAGTGACCGGCATTTCCAGAGAGTGTCCCTAGAATGGTGGCCCCTACCTTTTTTTTTTTTTTTCGTGCGTAAATCCCTTCGGATACCCCCCCGCCGGCTACCGGGGGCGGTTATGTCGGACTTGCACCGACTAAAACCGCACGCCGTCTCGGGTCTTAAGACCGGGGTGTAAGGTTACCCATAGAGCATATCCCTCGCACCCCGACTGACCCTGGGCCATCTCCGGTTTCGAGATGGCCCCCTTACTTGCTCTCCACTGTGCCATCTGCTAATCAGAGGGACACGTGGAAAGCTTCCGAACAGTCCTCAACAGGGCCGTCCTCGCCTCGGTCGGAGTTGGCCGTAGGCGGCAGCGTCTCTCCCACCCTAGGAGAGAGGCGGTGCTGTCTCCGTTGCCCAGGGTGCACCGCGTGGAGGTCCCCAACCAAGCACCCCTGGTGGCCCCTACCTAGACGGCCTCAACAAATGTTTTTTCACGCCCCGCTTAAAGAGCCCAGGATTGTAGGTAGAAGGGAACACGTGTGTGGGTAAAGCATTCCAGTGCTTTATGGTCCGACAAAAAAAAGGAGTCACCAAACTGCTTGGTTCGCGATGGTATCGATTGCACTGTATGAGGATGACACCTAGTTCCTGCACGTGTCGTTCGGTACAAGAAGGGAGAAGGAGGAATCAATCGGAATAGCTCATAAGAACATTCACCATGGTATATGCGATAGAATACTGCCAAGGAGGCAATATCTCTACGCAGCTGCAGAGGCTCTAGAGTACTGGTGACCTCGGGACTATCAATGATCCGGACTCCCCGTCGCTGCAATCTATCGAGAGCGTCTAACAAGTACTGAGCGGAGCCATCCCACAGGTGAGAACAGTATTCCACGCAGGGGCGAACCTGAGTCTTATATTAAAGACAACTTTGCTGTAAACGCGCATGCCTGTGTTTTCTTGCCATTGAACTCGACCAGGTTCTCAGATCCCCATTGGCTCAATGACAAGTTGCCGTCTTCTCTCCTCAATCTCAATGTCAGTCTGCTTGGCCGCTGAATGTCCGAGATAACGCCCATGCAAAGTACTGTCATCTGCATAGCAATGTATGCATTGATATTGCAGAAGAAAGAGAGTGGGCGATAAGACGGACCTCTGAGGCACACCAGCATTAACCTGCATGAACTCAGAAGCCCGGCCGTCACAAAGGACTTGGATGCTGCGCTCATGCAGAAAACTGGCAACCCAGCTGCACAGTCGAGATGGCAGACCGTAGGCCGGGAGCTTGGCACGAAGCGAACTGTGCCAGACCCTATCGAAAGCTTTGGCGATGTCAAGGCTGATAGCCAGTGACTCGCCATGCTTGTCCATAGCCTCACCCCAGAGATGTGTGACGTACGCCAGAAGATCACCCGCTGACCGTTTTGGCCTAAAGCCATATTGCCGGTCGTTAATTATGGAGTGATCTTCTAGGTAACGCATGAGCTGAGCGTTAATAATGTGTTCAAACACCTTGCTGAGAACTGAGGTGACAGCTATGGGTCGATAGTTGCCCGGATCGGACCGATCTCCTTTTTTGGGGACCGGTTGTACGTTCGCCTCTTTCCAAGCCCCCGAGACCAATCCCGAGGACATATGACATATGACATAATATATGTTGTTATTTTTATAAAGTTATGATTTCTAATCTTACCTATATTCTGTACACTATTCTGAGCTTTTATTACTGTATAATCATTTTCATAAACTACAGAATAACCATCTGGCATAGGTTTATTCTCCTCTTCATTGTTCAATATGGTAGAGCTATATACAGCTAAGATATTACTTAATGTTATATTGAGGTAGTGTTTTTTGAACGCAGCACCAGTTGTGAGTATTGTAGGTTTCCATAATATTAATGCACAATACTCTGAAGCTAAGTATTGGGAGAATGCTGACCAGACGTCTCTGTGGAGTGTGCCTTTTATTTTGCCTGAAAAAAAAAGCATTTTGCAATAATTGTACTTCCAATATATAATATACATACTAGGTGCTAGATTTCTGAGGTTTTTATCTAGACAGACATGTCAACCCCATCATACTTTATACCCGTATACCTCAAAATTAAAGTCAATAAAAAAAAAGTAAATCAAAATAAAAAAGAGACATAATATTGAAAGTATCTAGCTTAAACTTAAAAACTAAATCCCAGCAGTGGTATCCTGTAACCACACTGCTGCAGACTTGGCTGATGGGGCCAAACAACCTCTTTGCCACATCTGAGGTTGGTTCGGACAGTTATGACTGAATCCACCCCACATCTAGCCTGTGTAACTTTAGATCACTCATTCGTCATATGACTCTCTATCAGCTTCGTTTCGTTTCGCATTCTTCATATGAAAATCAAATTTTACTGATGGATAATGTCCAGAACGAAGCCTCAGTAGTAATGGTGATTCTATGAAAGTTACAACAATCAAACCATGGGACGTAGGATGGCCCACCATGCACTGGCACATATAGCTCAGGAGAAGGGTATCTGGTATACAGACACCCCTCTTCTGAGCTATATTTAGAAATTGTATTCCCCAGGTATTAAGGCTTTCAATTGAAATTCAATTTTGACACTAGTCTATACGCCTTATATAGTCAGGCTTATAGTCAATTGGTTTACCATTCATGTGTAATCATCATTCAATGGTAAACCAATTGAAGACACTAAAGAATAAGCAAATACAGTTTAAACTGCAATTGGTTCCAGCGCATATTGGTCTGTTTGGGGATGAGGAAGCGCCATCTTCATCTAAGAAGCGTCATCTAAGAGCCATCTTACAGATACGGTCATGCAGCTTCCTCATCCCCAAACAGCACTGGAACCAATTGCAGTTTAAACTGTATTTGCTTATTCTTTAGTGTCTTCAGAGCTCGCAAAATTTCATATGCTATTGATGCACCTCTGCGATCAGATGCGCATCAAGCAATATGTTGTAAAGCACTTTTACTATCTGAGAACGTAACTATTATAAATTTCAATTAATGCAATAATTTTGCACTTTGTATAAAGGCTCTGGTCTGTCTTAATCATATCTTTAATGTCTAGCGCTGATGTCCAAGCATCTGTGGTATTATTGTCAATATTATACATATTATTATACACTTTCACGAATAAAACTCAACTCAAACTCAACTTTGAAATCAATTAAGACAATTGTAATATTATTATTTATTTAATACAGAAGGTACATTATAAAGTATTTACTTACATAAAAATGCCACATAAACTCATTCGAGTTTTACTGTGCATTTAAGCCGTCAATGGGTAAATAAAAGTAGGTTAAGAAACACAAGCAATCAAAAATTCACTAGAATAGGAGGTAGACTATAAAAAGTGAGCAAGCGCTCATCGGTTTGTCCATGAAATTGTTTTCAGACTGCTAAATATTTTCTTCATATATATAAAGCAGGTACACTTAAGTCTGATTCCATCATATGTATTGGAGAGATTTTGATATATCCTATTATCTTTTGAGGTATTATTATATAGGGGTGTGTGTTGGGTAACCTCCTCGAGTGTCGCTCCGATTCCGATCCCGCTGCAGTCCGGGGGGAACGGAATCGGAGCGGCCGGTACACCCTGGGCGGCGGTCAATGGCTTCCCCTTCACCCCTTCATAGGGTAGGCATTGATCGTCGGCCAATACCCAACGTGGCGGGAACACATCGCTCTCCGTACTCCTCTGCTTCCAGAGGAGACAGGATGAGCGATGCTGTTAATGGTGAGATGGCCCAGGGTCAGCCGGGGTGCGAGGGATATGCTCTATGGGTAACCTTACACCCCGGTGTCTGAAGACCCGAGACGGCGTGCGGTTTTAGTCGGTGCAAGCCCGACATAACCGCCCCCGCTGGTCGGGGGGGTATCCGAAGGGATTTCCGCACGATTAAAAAAAAAAAAAAAGTATTATTATATATATATATATATATATATTGGTCTTAGTGCTACAGTCATAAATGAAACAGCCATAATCTATTCTACTCCAAATTAAGGTGATATATAATCGAAGTAGGTGTATTGTGTGTATACCCCAAGAACTCTGCTAATAGTTTTAATATGTTCAAGTCACCAACCAAGCCAATGAGTCCAGCGTCAAGTGAGCACTGGTATTAGAACTGATTTTGTTCACAATTTTAGGGGTTTTATTGTTGCTGTGCAGAACCCTAATTCTTTTTATAAAATGAGAGTTTTCATTTACGCTTTCTAATATCAGCTATCTGTGAATGAAAAGCCTGTCAAAATCGTCCCACGGTTTGGCGACTCTGTTAGTCTCCGAAATGACAGGCTTTTCACATTTAGTTTTAATTCTCCATGGCTTCAAATAAAACAGGCCTCTTGAGAACATGGCAACTGCAAAACTGAGTAATTGGGGGATAAAATAAACACTGAGTTACATACCAGTTGTATCCCTCATTATAATTAAAGGATCTGAAACAGATCGATCAACCGCTTCCACAAATGCTGTGATTGTGTGTGCCTTTCTTCTTCTCATGCTGCCTGCAATTGCCTGCTGCTTGATATTTTTTATTGAATCTACATTTCTTAAGTTCCAATGCTGCAAATCATCCAGTAATCTCATCCACAATGGAGACTCAAATAAGTCTCCTCTTAAATTATTTTGAGTAAAATCAACATCCTGAAAAACAAAACATTACTGGCTTCCGATAACATAGTTCAATTAAAAAATTCTGATGATGATCACAAAACTTCAAAATTCAGGTAAACTGGTAATGATTTCATTTCTTACTTGTCTGTTTTAGATTGGATTTTACCAGTGCAAATTCTTACAACTAAACTGACCTCTCATGGTGTGCTCAATGACATTCATTGAGTAAAAATGTAGTGAAACAATTTAGTTCAATTTAATCACTAATGAATTTAAATTTTTGCTGAAGTTCACTTTTAGTGAGGCATTAACCAGAATTAGGTAATCATTGGTGCTTGTTATGCTAAGTTTAACCTCACATCAGACGAGATTTATTAAATTTGTATGTCTTGGAAGACATACAAATTTAATGTCACTAAAGGTAGTCAAAATGAGGATTCTATTCTTTAAGCTGCCCTTGAAGGTTTGAGGCTTTATATAGCCCACTAATAAAAAAACCGATTTTAATATATTATTAGTAAAAATTCTAGCCTCAAGTGTAAAAAATGTGCCATTTAATTGTAGTCATTGGTTCCATCCAATGCTTGTACTAAGGAGCCCAGGGCCTACTCTCTCCTACTTTCTAAGATTCAATTTCATTAGTGAGCCTGGCCCCCCAACCTCGAGATGTCTGCCTCAGTCTGGCTTGGGCCCAAAGATTTTGGTGGGCCCCTTTTTTTTTTTTTTTTTTTTTTACGTGCGGAAATCCCTTCGGATACCCCCCCGCCGGCCTGCGGGGGTGGTTATGTCGTGTCTCGACTAAAACCGCACGGTGTCCTCCCCAAGTGTCCGTTGCCGGGCACCCCGGGTAAGCCCTCGAAAGGATAATTGCTTACATCCGCAATTTATTGTTTTCAATATAAAACAAAGACTCTATAGGCCAATATATAATATTAACACAATGCCTCACCTGTGACAGTAATTCCATTTGACATATAGTTTCATCTCTATTTTCTTCAAGCCCACTGTTCAACAGACCAGCTGGGCCAGGGAATTTTCTTTTGCTTTTGTGATCAAAGTAAGAATGAATAATTTTTCTTTTCATGTGTTTAGGTGACACAACTTCTTTCATAATTTTCTTTTTATCATGAATAATTTTAGTTTGTATGTTTTCAATATTTGTTATTTTATTATGTTCACTTGTATTCTCATCTTGACTCTTGAGAATGTTTTCTCTTGGAATATTCTTATCGGAAGCATGTTTATCAGACCCATGTACATTTTTTCTTAACTTCGAATCAGTGACATCCTCAGGAAATTCAAACTGTGATAAAACCTAAAATAAATTGTTCATTCAATAGTTAATTTTCGTTTAATTGTGATGAACTACAATCATATTTTACATTATATTTTCCCAAAGGGCACACAGAATAAATAATAAGTGCCAGTGTAAATTTATAACAACAAAGTTGCTATTGACCACTAATTTATCTTAAAGTATATTTTTACTTTATGGTTTATATTACCTGGTCGAAGTCATCCGATTCAAACATTATGCTATAATAAAACCACCTCTGCACTAAGATCACTTTTAGGCAGTGGCTTCTGCGCCAAAACCACCCCAAGTAAACGTCCAACAAGTAGCGAATAAAAACAGGAGATAGTACAGTAAACAATATTTAAAACGTAATATGTTACTTGGGCCCAAGCAGAAAACAACAGCGGATAATCGAGTGTCAAACAGCATCAAGTAACAATTTAGTACGAAATAATAACAGGCTTATCTAAATGACTGAAAACGAAATAATAACTCGCAGCAGTCAGGTCAGACAGTCGCGGCCGCAACTGTCAGCAGTATAACTGTCATTATGACAGATTAATAGTCATCTGTCACTTGCGTGCTGTCACACGGAGTAGGTTCAGGGAGACCGTAATCTTAGCAATCCATGGATTCTCCGTGCGGGTGCCGGGTCCATCGCGTTGCTGAGTTGGGAACTCGGGACAGTGCCTGGGACTTGCGACCCAAGTGTAGGTTTAGAAGGGGCCCCTTTTGTTGATGTACATCAACACTCACCTTCACTACCCAAGTTCCCCTCCCTGCCTAACCAAATTTGATACGAACCTACTAGTGCCGCTTTAGACATTCGTCCTAGTAATGAGCTTATTGTAGCTCTCGATAGGCCTAGATCTTTAAGTAGGTTATAGAGAGATTTTGCTGGTATACCTCTCGCTCCCACTTCCACTGCATACAAATTAACCACGTAACCGTTTTTGATTAATTCGTTTGTGAGATCATAGTATTTATTTTTCTTTATTGTGTGGTCCTTCGGTATATTTGTTTCCCACGGTACAGTAAGTTCCACAAGAACCACATGTTTTAATCTCTTAGAATATAGGAATATGTCAGGTCTAGATGACGAAACCCCAACATCCTCCGGAATTTTGTAGTGCTTTTCATACGTGTCGATTAGGAGAGTCCAATCTGGGGCAGTATCTAAGATTGAATAAGGTTTGTTCCTGGGTGTTATGGATGAACCTTCAGACACAAAGTTGATATGACGTCTGTTAGTAGTCAATCCTTTTTGGGCTCTAGCTACTGCCAGACTCATTGCTTCACGTATGATGATAAGCACCTTATCGTGGCGGCGTGAGTAATGGCCTCTATCGAGAAGCACCCTACATCCTACTAATATGTGTCTAGCCGTCCCTATTGCCTCACCACAAGTATAACATTGTTTTTCTGTGGCCTTCCCCCACCTTACCAGATTACTCTGGTCTGGGAGGGTCATCTGAAAGGCGTTAAGATAAAATTTTAACAGGGCCGGCGACCAGTCATAGATCAAGGTGCGCCACTTTAAGGCCATCGGTATGCAGAACTCTCCCATTGTCAACCATTCATTTTGGATTTCCAAATTCATCGCGTGCACTCGATATTTATCATTTTCGTCTTGTTTTAGAAAGGACTTAAGTATATCCTGGTCCCTTTCTGGCTCTCGTACTCCCAACCCCACTCTGTTTGACTGGGCCCCTATCATAAATCGTCATAATGTAATCGTATGTCATAATTATAATTATGCAGTTTCTCCATTGAACTTCACATTGGTTTGTTATCTACTTATTTAATATCTCCTCCTACTATTAACAGTAGGTAAATTGATTACTGGCATACATAAAGGAATAAGTCATTTAATGACATATTATGTTGCATAATGGGTTAAAGTCATATTCAGTCATACATAATACGAGTCACATAGTTTTGTAGCCAACAAAGATTGTTTTTTGAAATTTTTATTAAGTATTTGATAATTCCAAAATGTCAGTTTTTGGTATCTTTAATCCTCTTAATAAAATTACTCTGCGATATACAGAAGAACAACTGGGAGAAACATTGAAATGGTTCGATGAAAATGCAAAGCCTCTGTTAATAATGAATGACGGAGAGCCAGTTTCTGTCGTAACTATCGAACAACTTATAGAATTATCCAACTTAAGAAGCACCTTTTTTTTTTCGTGCGGAAATCCCTTCGGATACCCCGCCGGACAGCGGGGGCGGTTATGTCGGGCTTGAACCGACTAAAATCGCACGCCGTCTCGGGTCTTCAGACACCGGGGTGTAACCTATAATTTAATGAACCTGCTCATCAATAGAAAGATCATTACACCTCTTCATTCCGTTTCATTACAGATTTCATAAGAGAAGTTATCACTACCATTAAATGCTGCATTATCGAGAGTATTAACAAAATAACAGTTTATATAAATTTAAAATTTATGGCTTTAGAACCCGATATGGAACATGAATTAAAACTAGCATTTCAGGTACCTACATATTATGCCATGTTAATATTACCTCCAGAAGTAGGTAGGTACTTGGGTGTGTTTTGGAGCACACTAGATTAGTGGCACTATTATAGTCCGATAAAATGAACGCCCGCATTACAGAATTATAGCTATAGCTACAGAACTTATTTAATGGGCTATAGTCAGACAATAAAAATGTATTGTCTCATGTGGAGATTGAATCCACAACACTCCACGCGATGGTTATTTGAAGGTAGGTAACACTTAAATCATACACAATTCTAAGTATAATTGTCCACTGGCTGCACAAGTTACCTATATTCTTGACCATTATTTTGTCACTTACTTAGGTACCTATTCATATCTATTACAATTTACATGTCATAATTAGGTGCTCTAATACGCGGCATAGCCTTTTGTTGGTGGCTGCACTCCTCCGTAACCACTCGCGCGATCTTGACCAAATTTACCACGGTGATAGTGTGGACACTGAGGAGTGTTTTGAAGCGAGATGGTTCATGTCCGATGTACCATTGACGAATAATCACCGAAAAAAAGTTTCACGAGCGCGCGGCCTTAGCTAAACGTGCGACCGTAGTAAGATGTCTTATTTTCAAGTAAGAGTCCTGCTCGCTCAGCTCAATTTATTTTAGTCGCACCCTGCACTGAATTCCTAGTAGTATATTAGCGAAAGCTTTTCTCTCAGGACTGAGAGTTCAGACTGTAGTCGCTCCATCAAAACACCAATAAAAACCAAAATACCAATCAAGAACGATAAGTAGGCCTTGGACTCTAAAGTCCAATCTTTGGACGCAACTGTTCCCAGTTGCGTCCAAATCGCTATGAGGATGATGGTGGCATATTAATAGTATAATAGGAGACTTATTATTGATCATAAAGATGATACGTATTAACGTAACTATTTAATTTACTTGTTAGTTACACATTTATATATATGAAAAGCTATAATAAATTTATTTGTAGGTTTTTGATGCAGAAAGGAGGAACTTTTGGAGATAGATGAAAGTAGATCAATAGTAAAACATTATGTCGATGTATTTAATGAAGCTGAGACTGTGGAAATAATGCGAGATGCTGACGTTTCTGGTACCGGAAACGTATATTATGGGGATTTCATTGAGGGCATTTTTGGATCTATCCCTGAATTACATGAGTTAAAGGTAAACTTAACCTCTTCAAAGTTATATGCGGTTATAATAAGTATACCCGATTTAAAGAAAAAAGGCAGTGGAATTCCGAGAGTGCCGAAAGAAGTGAAAACTTGAAAAATTACGTGTATTTTTTTAGTTGTCATCATTCATCCAAAAAAAAAACCGGCCAAGTGCGAGTCAGACTCGTACACCGAAGGTTCCGTACAAACCTGTAGGTATATAAGTAAAAGTTCACCCATCACGACAATGGAGTCATAGTTATAGTATTTTAATATTATTTAAAATTTTCAAAAATATTTTTTATTGTATGATGTACCTAACTAAAAATGTACGTTCCTATATTCACGACCTCTTTAGCGCAGCGGAAGAGCGTTCGAAAGCTAGTTAGAGGTCGCGGGTTTGCTTCCCTGCTCATTGCAAATATATATAGCCGCGGTAGCCTATAATAGTGGTATGGGTAATGGACTGCTGAGACGAGGTCTCGGGTTCGATCCCAGGTTTTACCATTGTATGGTTTCAACATACATGCTTAATATGTTTTACCCAATCGGCAACCTATTTGAGCTGCGCGCAGCAATTGTTATTAATAAGTCATATAAATAATTCCTATACAATAATTAAAGTAGTACGTAACGAACAGTGACTCAGTACACTATACAAAGAAAGATTTGCCAATAGAACTCTGTGTCTAAACTTAACTTAATACAAATAAACATTACAATAGTGAATCTTCTTTTACGTGCTCCACCACTTCAGCTACTCAACATCTCCTTCAACCACAGTTCATGTAAAGACCAACTGGACTTTACATTTTGGTCCTTCGAGCCGGATATGAACCAGCGACCTATGGTCACCGCTTCCTATACAAACTGAAACTGTAAAAGACATGCATATGACGTCGACCGCCAAACTGAAGTCCGAACATTTAACCACTGTACCACTCACCACAAAAACAAAGAAAGCTGCAAAGAAAACATTTACAACATTGTTTATAACTTTAATTACAATGTTTACATTATCAACGGGAGTACATTGCACCGACACAGGTGTGTTGTCAAGCGCTCATATTACAAGTCTTGAGCCGGACCGACCGATCTATTATGATGCGCTCGGCAAAATGCAAATGACTCATGACGAATGGACGCTACATAAGTATTATAATTTAACAGACTACTGGATTGGGATACAACGTATCGGAAACTATCTTCATCACTTGAATGATCTCTGTCACAAAACAGACCCGAGATACTGCGTAACGACACTAGAACAATTGTCTCATGAGATGCAAGTACTTCATCATTATAACAGCATCTTACTGGCTCCTCATACGCACCTCTCCAATCG
Organism: Cybosia mesomella; assembly: GCA_946251805.1. Classification (NCBI taxonomy): domain Eukaryota; kingdom Metazoa; phylum Arthropoda; class Insecta; order Lepidoptera; family Erebidae; genus Cybosia; species Cybosia mesomella. The sequence continues at coordinate 13,950,187 of OX276406.1, forward strand.
GAAAAGAAGAGGATTAGTTAACGGCATTGGTTATGTTGCAAATAGCTTGTTCGGTATACTTGACCAACAGTTTGCAGAAAAATACCAAAATGATATACAAGCGATACAAAAGAATGAGAATTACTTACTAGAATTAATGAAAAATCAAACTTCTATAGTAGAACTGGAAAATAAGATGCTGAAGAAAACTGAGAATAACATTAAACGACAACTGCACTTGATTGATCGTTTTATGAATGAAACTAATTCTAACTTAGTTAAAGTCGAGTCAGCTATGGAGATCATCTTGGTGACGAGTTATTTTAACTCAGCATCACTTGCGACGTATCTATTGATTAAGAATTTGAGGGAAATGCAGGAAATGCTGTTTGACACACTGACTAATGTGTACAAAGGGCATATGGATGTACATTTATTGACACCTGTGGACTTGGTAGAACAGCTGAGTGCTATATCTGGAAGACTTCCAAATACATTAACCCTGCCAGTGGAAAATATCAGAGAAAATGTCAAAGATATCTACAAACTACTATACATGAAGGCGCGAGTAACTTCCAGTTACTTTTTATTCGAGATTCACGTGCCACTTACCTCAGATGAAGATTTTCTTTTATACAAAGCTATCCCACTGCCTGTGAAAACCGCATCAAACATTAGCATTCTGCAATTACAGTCGCATTACATTGCGATGAACTTCCACAAAAATACTTACATCTCTCCGTCTGCAAGGGACATGGAGCTATGCACTATGCTGAAACAAGATCGTTTCGTATGCAACAAAAACATACCTGTATTCAACTTGCTAAGTGGAAAGACACCATGTGAGGCAAAATTACTCAGTCACACTTCAAGTACACCCTGTGACGTCAGAAAAACGTCATGCGATGATGCCTGGATCGAGTTACATGTGCCAAATACATGGCTGGCGGTCTGTTGCGGAACGTGCACTTTGCGCACCGTATGCGGCAATGACGTAACATCATATACCATAACGACTTCTAGCATTGTAACTTTGATGCAAGGATGCCTGTTACAATCTAGCGACTTCACCATTTACGCACGCAACCAATATAACACCAAGATGAAGATGGAGTACAACTTTAACATCCCCTTGATAAACTCTACAGTAAACAGAATTGTCAACTTAACCCATCACAAGTTCACATGGGAAGTTCCACCAGACACGGCAGCGGAGGAAACACAAGAGATTGACAACAGACTAAGTTTTCAAAAGGAACGGGAATTCCTTCCTACAACAGCGATATCTTCTAATGACATGATACATCTGTATTCGATTATCTACACACTGCTCGGAATTGCCATCGTCATTACTATTATCTGGGCCGTCAGAAAGTATCGGCCATTTAACTGCACAAGAAATAATAATGAGCAACGCAAAGAGCCACGCTATGAAGATATTGAACTGCGACGCCTAGATCAAACAATCCAAAAACCATCTAGCTCCACAGCCCCTGCGCCATCGCAGCGATGCAACGAGCGCCGCCAACAAAATCGCAACAAGACTGAAGATAACTTTGCGTTTAATTTCGATGATTAATTTATTACTTTGTACTGGCATCTTTTTCTCTTGATAGCCTCTTAGTTTTTAACTTTACTATATTTGATCTTTTCTTTGGGGTTGCCAATATGTATGGTTTCAACATACATGCTTAATATGTTTTACCCAATCGGCAACCTATTTGAGCTGCGCGCAGCAATTGTTATTAATAAGTCATATAAATAATTCCTATACAATAATTAAAGTAGTACGTAACGAACAGTGACTCAGTACACTATACAAAGAAAGATTTGCCAATAGAACTCTGTGTCTAAACTTAACTTAATACAAATAAACATTACAATAGTGAATCTTCTTTTACGTGCTCCACCACTTCACACTTCAGCTACTCAACATCTCCTTCAACCACAGTTCATGTAAAGACCAACTGGACTTTACAACCATGGCACACACCAATGACTTTTCGATGCTTTTCGAAGTTATGTGTGTATTTATCGCAGGCTTTTATGTGCCCGGTTAATGGCAATAGGCTCGCCACCTATTACATTGGGACCTAAACATAAACTGGCGAAATGTGGGTGCTAGCACCTCTGCCTACCCCTTCGGGGATATGGGCGTGAGTTTATGTTATGTTGTTATGTATGTTTATCCGAATTCTAGAACCCATATGACATTGCTTTGTTTGGGTCTAGAAGGCGCTGGGTAAAAAGTCCTATAATATTGATTTATTTTATTTAATGTTAAATAATGATACATGATAATTGTCGCAGGTAAACTATTTAGATGATGATCCGGATGACAATCCTTCTGTACCAGGCCAAGACCTTTGATATTAAAATTCAGAAAAATAACTCACCACTAAGCACAGTAGAAAAATAAAAGTTAATAATGTTAGAAATGTGATTTTATTTTAAACCTTGAATTTAACCCGACGCTGTCCAGGTGGATAATTGTTGTGCGAGGGATATGCTCGAGGGATATCCCGCTGCAGTCCGGGGGGAACGGAATCGGAGCGGCCGGTACACCCTGGGCGGCGGTCAATGGCTTCCCCTTCACCCCTTCATAGGGTTGGCATTGATCGTCGGCCAATACCCAACGTGGCAGGAACACATCACTCTCCGTACTCCTCTGCTTTCAGAGGAGACAGGATGAGCGATGCTGTTAGTGGTGAGATGGCCCAGGGTCAGCCGGGGTGCGAGGGATATGCTCTATGGGCAACCTTACACCCCGGCGTCTGTAGACCCGTGACGGCGTGCGGTTTTAGTCGTTTCAAGCCCGACATAACCGCCCTCGCTGGCCGGCGGGGGGGTATCCGAAGGGATTTCCGCACGAAAAAAAAAAAGGTGGATAATTGTTGTATTTGTATTTTATGAAAGAGTTGTTTTAAATAAGTGTGAAATAAAATAACAAAACCTCTGTGGCGTAGTGGTAGTGCATTCGACTGCTTAGCCAAAGGTCGCGGTTTCGATTCTCACTCAGTGAAAATATGTATATTTGCAGTGGTCTGGGTGTTTCTATTTATAATAGGTATTTATGTATAAGGGGTGCTTGGTTGGGGACCTCCACGCGGTGCACCCTGGGCAACGGAGGCGGCAGCGCCTCTCCTAGGGCGGGAGAGACGCTGCCGCCTACGGCCAACTCCGACCGAGGCGAGGACGGCCCTGTTGAGGGCTGTTCGGAAGCTTTCCACGTGTCCCTCTGATTAGCAGAGGGCACAGTGGAGAGCAAGTAAGGGGGCCATCTCGAAACCGGAGATGGCCCAGGGTCAGTCGGGGTGCGAGGGATATGCTCTATGAGTAACCTTACACCCCGGCGTCTTAAGACCCGAGACGGCGTGCGGTTTTAGTCGGTGCAAGCCCGACATAACCGCCCCCGCTGGAGACCCCCCGCTCTCCAGCGGGGGCGGTATCCGAAGGGACTTCCGCACGAAAAAAAAAAAAAAAAAAAAAAAAAAAAGGTATTTATGTATAAAAAAAAGTATTTAAGTATGTTTATCCGCATTCTAGAACCCATATGACAAGCTCTGCTTAGTTTGGGTCTAAATGGCGTTGTGCACTTTGTCGTACAATATATTAACCAAAAAACATAAATTACTTATATTTTAAAGTTACTATAAAAATATGACAAGAATAATAGAGCATCCTCTCCGTAAAATGTCATGAAAATACCAGACATTTTACTCGTAACTTATCTTAGAACCATAAATAATAATTATTACGAAAATAAAAATTATGACATCACTAAGGACCTGACAGAGGTCCTCTTTAGCGATTATGCGCAGTAGGTAATTATGTGTTCAGTAGGGCTATTTTTTTTTTTTTTTTTAATACCTACCCCGCTTTCAATGCAGGGCCTGTTTTAACTCATATAATGAAAAACTTTCTATTCTAATTCCTAGTCTTTCCTCTTTCATTCTGGCCTCTTTGTCATATTAGTTCTCGCATTTATTCCTCTCGTACTTTCATACAACCTTTCATTCTTTGTCGGGAGTGAGGGCATCGGGGATTAAGTGTACCTACTTTTAGTGCTATATATATTTTTTTTTTTGCTTTTTTATTTATTTCAGAAAACGTATACAATACACTACAATTTCATTTTACATTTATATCTTATATTATCTTATATTCTAATACAGTTTATATTGGCACTTACAAATATATCTTTATTACATTTTATTATTCACAAATATGATGAGCAACAATGTTTTTTTTAACTACAATTTTTATGCTAGGCAGCATTATGCCCAGCATTATGAGCTAGCATAAATGATTACACCTTGTTCCTCGCGTTGACTGTCTTAACAATTTTGATGGCAAATTAGGGCTATTATGTATCTCTACTGACAGTCAAATTCCAAATTTAATATCACTTGTCGAAGAGATATTAAATTTGGCTGTTAAACACCCAGGGCCTGTAGACAAAGTCACATTCTACTAGTAGAATCGCAACGAAGCGAACCTTCAAAAGACCGAAATGTATGGGAGAGACAATATACATATTGAACATTTGAAGGTTCGCTTCGAAGCGATTCCACTAGTAGAATGTGACTTTGTCTACAGGCCCAGGATAGATAACATGACATGACATTCATCGAGGGTGTGGCGATACCACATGTATCCAGGCGACATCTAGCAACAGTAAGCTAAACTACTTCAATACCACATGAAATCAGCGCCACCTAGCTGAACCAGAATCGTCTACTATGTCACAACTACCACGTGATCACAAACTACCACGTCACAAATCCTGCATCGCGAAAATGTAGTTCACGCGCTGAGTAGCATATATACAGAATCCTAACTTCAATTGTTTGGGCCTCGGCCCGCCAGGCGCGATCACCTTGGCTGGTTGGAGGATCCTCCCTTTGTGTTGGAGGAACATCACACCACGTTCCTCCACAAGGGTATGACTAGTCCTTCCGTACTTTCTCCCTGTGCATTTTTGGCGACCTTCTAGAGTCTTGGCTAGTGGATCCTCAGGAGTTTCACCACTGAATTCCCTAATCGGGCAGTTCAATGTAGATAATGATGGAAAATCAAAATTTCCAAGCTGAAATAGCGGTACGTCATTACCATCATCACTGTTAGACGATTCCTGTTCAGTTTGAATATATTATGATCTAAACACTGAATCGTGTGATCAACTTCCTCCTCTTTATTTTCTCACTATCATCGTCTTCAGAATCAACCTCCTCTTACATTACAAGTATTAGATATCGTTCTTTTCCCTCGCAATTCATTTTAATAAACCGAAAATAAACGTCACACTACAATGGCACAAAATTATTACATTAAAAGCCTCGCTGGGTTAAATTTCCCTTTTTTAATTCAATTAAATTTGTAAGCATTTTGTATGCTTACTTTTTCTAAAGATTTAGATCGGAAAAAGAGAACATCTAGGACGGGACTTGAACCCGCGACCAGTCCCTTACAGGGGGAATGCTCTGACCAACTGAGCCACCTAGCCTCCCTTTTTTACTTCACAGACAACTAGATCTCGTTATTAGCGCATAATGACTATGATGCACTGCAGATCTAATAAAAAAGGCTTAAATTTAACTATAACAAAAATCAATATATTTGCGTAACTTATTTTGAAAATACCCGTTATTATAAATGCTCGGGTCCTTATGACCCAATGTGGATGGCGCCAGGTTAAGTTTTACTGTATATTTTGTTTTGTAGCTCGACGTGGAAAAAATCAATATTTATTGTGCGCAAGTGATGGCCACATTTTATTATTTTCGACGTGGGTAAAAAGCGTCTTAACTTTGTGTGTTGTAAAAGGCAGTCTAATGGTCTAAAGGCAGGCGCCTTTGAATATTTCCGCGGGAAATGTCTTCACTGCCAGCTGGCCCACGAGATATAATTTTGCTTTTTTCGGCGGGGGCCTAGGTATAGTTATTATTACGAAGCCTAATTAGTCGCCTTTTATACTGACACGACCAAACTACTACCAGTATACCGACAAACACGATTGAAATATTATGTAAGTACCTTGGTGAGGTGAATTCATACGTAAGAAAAGTATCTTGATAGAGACCTAAGAGAAAGAAGAGTAAAAATTGAGTCAGTCGTTTTTGAGAAAATCGCGGATATGTAACGTTGCCAGAAGAAAATTAGAAATTTGCATAATTGGATCATCAATAATTGTTATAAAAGTTAGACAAGGTAGGTATTATTTAATAGCAAGTAGGTATTACCAAGTGAACAAAATATAATTTTTGAGGAACAAAATATTATGTTTGGTTTTTTTTGAAGACGGTTTTTTTAAGTTTTATGGTTAGTTCCTATTTTTTAATCTGTTTATCTGTGCAGCTCTATTTTTGTCTTCGGGTTCCAGATGACATGACATCAGATATGTCGCTCGTGTAGGCAATGAGTATCAATTTGAGGCAAAATATTTTCGTTTTTACACTTTTTCTTTTGTCTCGTTTGTGTTAATATGTATTAATAAGTATATGTTTATGAATTCTTACACGCCTCATTAGTTTTCATTGCTGTTTCATTAGAATATAAATAGCATATCATAACTGGGGCAATGGATCTCGAGGATAATGCTATGGGTTTATCCCAGGATCAAACCGATAAAATACTCCAATTTCAAGATTTAACGGGAATAGAAGATATGTCAATATGTAGAGACGTTCTACAGAGGCATCAGTGGGATCTAGAGGTAATACCAACGTCAATATTTTGCATTTGAACAATCGAACATTGTAGTTGTATAGGTTTCGATACAAATTATTTTGCATCGTAGAAATTGTGAGCTAACGTATATTACGAAATCTTTATAGGTGGCTATTCAAGAACAACTTAACATAAGAGAGGGTAGACCTTCAGTGTTCGCGACAGAAGCACGCGCTCCTCCTGTGGTACACGACCACATAGCGCAGCAAGTATTCACAGATGAGCCTTCAGAAGGGCCCGCTGGCGTGCGAGGCCTATTTCAATATGTAGTAAACCTTGTTGTATCTATGTGCTACAATACAATAACATCGGTTTTAAATTTACTATTAAGCTTCGTAAGAAATGATGATAGACGATGTAAGTATAACTTTGATGACTATTTATTTTTTTGACCTCAACAAAATCAGCTGTCTCTAAAATATTTCAAGTAATATTGATTGTACTGTTTGGCTATAAAATTTTATCATATAATTTTTGTGAGTAAAATATTAACTATTGTTTTATTAAATCCATGTAATATTGGTACAAACTTATGTACCTATAAAATCATTCATATTATTCTAAATTTGATCTACAACACAACCTCTGTTAAACCCCGCCAGTGCCTTAATGAGCTGGCGGGTGTGCACCGCTTCAAACCTTATTTTCGTAACATCAATGTATAAAATGCCATGTGTATTGTATGCAAATGGATTTTAAATGAGTTGAGCCATACTCTAAGCAATTAGAACACTCATGGTTTAGCAACTCCCTTGCTAACTTATGATTTGTTGTATGAACCAATTAATCTTTACCATGATAACAATTAAAATGTAACAACACTGAAATTCCATAATGAACATAGCAGAACATAACCTTTTTAGGATGTCTCGCAGAAATAAAGAATCCAGTCATATTTTAAATAAATTGTACTAATTTCAACTGAAATATGTCACATTATATTCCTTCAAGTCAATATTATACAGTAATACTCATTCAAAAATTGTTTTTATTTTTGTTTAAATCACTCAAGGTTCAAACCCATATGTTAAAATGCACTCTGTAGATTATTTCAACAATGTATATGTATAAATATGTAGGAAATTTTCAACAATGCTTTTTCATGCATGCATGAGGTATGCACTAAAACTTAACAAATTCACTTAATTGCTCTGACCCTCTGATAAAAGAAACCATGCTGAATAGTTTCAGGGTTCGTATTCTATCTTAGAATAAATGCACAACATTTTTATTCATTTTGCAGTGGTGACTGATCCTCTAGGTGATGTAGTGGGCTTTATAAACAGCTATCAGTCACGATTCAACCCTCACCCAGTATTCTACCAGGGCACCTATGCACAGGCCCTCAATGATGCCAAGAATGAGCTGCGTTTCCTCGTTGTGTATTTACACTCTGACTCAGCTACTGAAACACAAAATTTCTGCAGGTAATTAATACATGTTTTTTTTTAACAGTACTACATAGTTACTATTATTTCCATTAACCCTTCCAGCTAATTGCTTGTGTTAAGAGTGGGTTCACATGGGTAGTGTAATGGATCATCTACTCCCAGGTCATCTATTTGATTCTAGCCTTTACCTAACTTTTTGCAGGACAACCCTAGCAGATCCAGAAGTAATCCAATATATCAACACACATGCACTCTTTTGGGGTTGTTCAGTGGAAACAGCTGAGGGTTGGCGTGTAGCTCAATCGGTTGGTGGACGACGATACCCTTTGCTTTGCGTAGTGTGTGTACGTGATCATCGCATGACTGTTGTTGCAAGGAGTGAAGGAGCATGCTCTGCCCAACAGTTGCTACAACGTTTGCGTCGTGTTGTTGCTGATAATGAACCACATCTGGCTGCAGCTAGAGCAGACAGGTACACTCTTCAAAGCATTATGAGCCACTCCATTATAGAATGATAGCCATGAAAAACCTAAAACTTGCAGAAAATACTGTTATACATAACCACATAAGGCGGTAGTGACAAATGAAGAAAATATGAGACTAGACTGATTCATCTAAGTAATGTACAAATTATATGATGCTGCTTCATGTTACTGGTATTTAATGGTAACACAAATGTAGCAATTGCTTTTGAAATGATTTTAATTATTTTGCTAGTGTATGAAGTAACAAACTCCATGGCGTCGCGAACGTTCGATTACTAACTCAAATGTCGCGTGTTCGATTGCCATCAGTGCAAATATTTGTATGCAGGAATATTTGCATAGTTCTGAGAATTTGTATTTATAAAAAAAAAGGTATTTAATCATATGTATTATTTTTTAAGGTTTATTCATATTCTAGAACCCATATGACAATCTCTGCTTAGATTGGATGTAGATGGCGCTGTGTAATATGACCTGGATTATTGCAGAGTCGAGCGCGAAGTAACAGCTCGCTTGCGTGCCTCTCAAGACGAGGCTTACGCGGAGTCGTTAGCGGCTGATCAGGAGAAGGAGCGCCGCCGGGCCGCCGACCGCGCTGCTAAGGAGGCTAGGGAACATGAGGACCTGCAGCGGAAGCAGCAAGAGGAGAGACATAAGCAAGAGGTATGCAGACTTTAAGACTAGAATGGAATAAAACAGCAACATCTTCCAGACAACGTTTAACTTGATAATTGATAAAAGGTACTCAGATCAGATACTGTCCTGTACTGTCATGGGTCGCAAGTTTAATTCCCACTTTGGGCAAGTTAATTTTCATTAGTCTGATTGCTTTTATGAATTCGTTTTGGAATTCATTGTACAAATTATGCTTAGTTTTAGTTTAGTCTAGATAGTGTTATGTTATAATAGATCTCAGACATTATTGGTGATGGAAGTCATATAATAGGGTAATATTCTGCAGTTAACATATATTGTTTACTGAGCCTATTAAATAGAGAAAATTGCATCTGTTCTTAATTAAGTTTTATTCATTGAACCACTAATGATACATTATTTGTCTATAACGAGGTGTGACGTCACACACATCTCGTTATAGACAAATAACTCGTCACATCTTATACTAGAACACAGAACTCTTACTGTTGTGGCGTTTAATAAAAATAAACTGAGTTGACTTGATAGAGTACCCTATTAAGTTTACTGTATTAAACACCATTTGATAATTGATATTAAAACAGTTAATTGATACAGATATCAAGAATGTTTATTGCTAATTAATATAGATGATGCGGTGTGCCTGAACTCGTTTTGCTTGTTTTCTGCAGCGAGTCAAAACTAATTGTCTTCGTAATAAACGAATTCCCAATATGCCAATACTTTTAGAAACAAAGTTATTTTAACTGGTCAAAAATAGCTTTGACTAAGTGTCAGTCGAAATTACTTTAGACCGGCTCTAAGTATTACTAACGATTTTAAAAAACAAACTTTTAACGAACCTTTTAGGCTCTTACCAGGGAAAGAATATCCGAATTTGCGGACCGAAATTTGAGACTATTAGTACCATGTAACGCCAAACTAAGCTTATGGAATTTGATGACCGTTCGGTATGACTCTCTTTTGATACTCCTCTACCTCCTCCGAGCCTTTTCCCTACTCAGTTGGGGTAGACTTTCCAGTCCAAATGGCCAAACTTTGATTTTCCTCATGAAGCGACTGTCATCTGACCTCCACATCGCACTGGCGTTATCGAAGTTCTATAGTTAGAACAGGTTGTCGAACTTTTTAAGGCTCCATTTAGCCATAAGAGGTGCCACAGATGTTCCTAAGGCAACCGGGACCTACGGCTTAACGTGCTCAACGAGGCGCGGTGGAGTCTCTCTCTCACCCATCCTAAGACTGGTTTGGGTAGTATTGCTTAACCTTGCAATGTGTTTGCCTACTTGGTTTTGACTGTAACATATCTACATGGCGCAGTTAGTCGCGGCCCGCGCGGCCATGGCCACACGACTGCCCGCCGAACCAGCGCCGGGCGGCAGCTCCGTAGTGCTGCTTATCCGCCTGCCCGGCGGCGAGCGCCTCACGCGCCGCTTCTCGCAGGTGCACACTACCACTCAGGTATATTAACTTCTACCACTCATCATCATTATCATCACTATCATTACCATCACCTACATCATAACTGTCATCACTATCTTCCTCACCATCATCATTATCATCACCATCATTATTATCATAATCATCATTCTCCGAGCGCCAATCCCGGTTGTATCCAAAGCTTGCACGGACTCCAGTTCGGGTTCCGCTCTCCTACAATCAACAAAAATTGACGATTTGAAGTGCTCATTCAGTACTTTGCATTTGAACCGACTAAGATTTTTTTCGTCAAACATTTCAGGATCTGTACGACTTCGTGTTCAGCCACCCGCAGTCTCCAGAGGAGTTTGAAATTACAACCAACTTCCCTAAGCGTACGATCACACGTGGCGTCGCCAACTTAGTGGAGGTCGGCCTCAAGGACCGTGATGTGTTGTTTGTCAATGACATGAATGCATAGAATGCATTAGTGCTTACAGTATTTATCGGTCTCGTTAGGTTAGCCTGGAAAGTCGTTCATTTTAGATGGTACCTATTCGTACGACCTTTATCAGAACTTGTGTATATACCTAATGACATTACGATGAGCAAGTTTAAAGTATAAACCAAAAAATTAAGGTGGTAGCTTGTTGACAATGTGAATAATGCGACTTGTTTTAATTGGCATACAATTAGAAATTGAATTTTTTCTTTAAAATATTAAGCATTTTGTTTGGGCGAATATTATGAAATTTTACGTAACTGTAATAACTTGCAGTCAGCTCGTGAATACGGCCAGTGCAAAGCGTTCAGATATGTACCATACTATGATGTCCATAATTTTTGGATACACACATATACATCTTCATATTTAATACTCCACTTTTTAAAGACATGTAACTATTCGAGGATTATATTATGATTAATATGTCTGCACATTAAAACCGCGTACTATTGTTGGAGTTAGAAGTTTAAAAAAATAATTTTGATAATATAACAGTATTGTTTCTTTCTCTGATAAAATTTCTAAAAAGAATCGCAACATTCTTGATTATTTAATTTCTATGTTTTCACAGTAACTGTATTGACCGCAATACATTTTAAAATTACTATTAGTTTTTTTTACTGGAAGAGAATAACATCTAAGATGCATTGTTTGCATTGTCAGTAAGCACTAAATATTGTTGGTAATATAACAATACAAAATGGTATGCTATCAATTTTAACATATATGACAGGTAAATTCTTTATGAATTATGACCAATGTGAGAATGTCTTAAAAGACAGTAGGTATTTGCTCGATCAAGCGGATATTATAGCAAAAGCAGTTCAATCTAGCATGGGGTAATGAGACAGGAGTCGGAGGAGAATCGAATATGATCCTAGAACTTTCCAGAACTACGTCATTTTATCAAAGTTTACAGTGGCAAAAATAGTATAATCAATCATACCGGAGATTGTTCCTGGGCCATGAATATATTCCTCCAGTCTGAATTTCCGCCGGAACATCAATACGTATAATTGCATATAAATACATGCGCGGAAGACCCGTCACTTGGTCGCGTACCGATTTATATGCAATAACATGTCTCGGCGGAAGATCCGTCAAGTGTGGCGTAGACGTAAGGCTCTAAAGGCATTCGAACAAAACGTCAAATTCCAAGTTGTTAGGTATTTGTTGTTGCATAGTTCGCTGGTATAATGTCCTTTATTAATTAGTTTTTATTTTTAAGTTTACGCGTTTGGCGGAAGCTGCGGCCCGCAAAAATATGGTAATTATGAATGTTGGTTTTCAACATTAATCTGCAAAAAACTTGTAAAAACCAGATTCATATATAGAATAACGATTGTCATGTATATTTTGTTACCACTTCCTTTGGACATCATTAAGCATAAGATCTTAACTATACATATATTAGAGTTCCAGCTACAATTTTGAGAATAGGTAGCCTCACCATTAAAATTCTCAAATTTTCGCTTATTATATAATTTCTTTATAATTTATTTGCATTAATTGTATTCTTATACTTCAGAACTTCATAGTCCAAAGGCTGACGGGCCGACGCTCTTTTCCACAGCATTACTTGCAAGTAACCATGTCAAGTGAGCATGAAATATGATTTTAAATCTAACATTTTTTTCCTTGACATATTAATTAGCTCATCTAGTCTGTTGTTTGTATTCTGCTACTGATACGTTGGGTAACACGATTGTCAGCGACTACTTGTGGCGTGAGTTCATATTACAATCAAGATTAGGACACCCTGATATCAGGGTTATACTAATTTTGTACTTAATGAAACTGTAATGTATAAAAATATAATTCTGCAGATTCAAATATTGACAAAGATATTGAAACTTACCTAACGTGATCTCAACTAACATATGCTAATATTTTTGGGATAGGTGAAAACTCAAACAGAACATTGAATTCTATGTTATACATACTACTAACATTACTATTATACTACAAGACAAGCTGTTTAAAACAAAAGTGCCTATTCCACAGTTTCTGAGTGAAGCGGGAATGAATTTCGAATTTGGAACGTGATGCAGAAACTAGATGAATTAATGAATTTTGACTCCTATCTGTATAGGAATAACGCGCCTTTTTGTAATGTCATCTGTATGACAGCAACGAAAAGTTGCGCACTGTTGGTGGTCTTACGCAATACCAAATATTTGTTCAGTACAACCTGACTAGTAGTACATAGAAGTCGTATTTCTTGAATCGAAATTTTGACTAAAAAGATACAACCAAGTTAACCAACAATATTATATTAGCCTTTAACTTCATTACTAAATAATTTAACATGTTCTTACATACTTCATTACAATGAAATTGGGTATCACGGTTTCATGACAAATTCGGAATAATAGTATGAAACAAATATGAGTGAATAGGGATGATGACATGGTCTTCAGAATCTTAGCAATACTGCTCAGTCTTGGTTTTATTTTTTAACCTTTCATTTGCGCGAAGTAGCTGTGAAGCGATACTAATCGGTGCGGCAACATGGCGGCGATTTCAGAGCATTTGACGGCAGTCGGTTTTTATGAAATATTTAAAAAAAATGTTCAGATGGTCATATATCAAATGATTTTAATATGCGTTGTAAAATAACATATTACCTAATTAAACTGAAACTATGATTTTTCATTATTTTTAGTTCACAAATTAAGTCAAAATTAACTTACTACTACTAAAACTAACTTACTAAAGTAAATTTTTCGATTCCTTATTAAATTTGAAATTAATTTTATTATGCACAATACACATGTAAACGCAACGTAGACTGAGATAAATGTGATATTATTCTGCACTCCATACATTTGCGCTACGCGATACGTAGTTGTGACATCGCACGATTTTGTATGGAGCGGTTTTGGGCGGTTTGACAAATATAATTTTCTAAATCAGATGTTTTTGAAACTATTTGTCATAAGAATATTTCTCTTTAGCAATTCAATTATTATAAAATGTACAATAAATAGTCATCATCCCTATTGCGTGTCACTTTATAAAATTTAAGGTATTTGATCACGGTTAGCATTGGTTAAATTTTATAATGTGTTCAAATTAAGATTGAATCATTTTGAACTTCACCATATTTTCAATTTTGATACTTTGTCGATAGTATTTACATTTTGTATGAAGTGTTATTCTTGTGTATGCATTGTTGTGATGCTCAATGATATAATGAGTACATTGAAGGTACAAATGCGTTCGAAACATAATTCTAAGTTATTATACTTTATACAGACAGCAAGATCTGCGAGTACGTAAATAATCTAAAGGAAAGCATTAGTATAGTTACCGGCAAATTTCGTGAATAAACGTCAAATACTTCTCGCACATGCGAGAAGTACACATGCACTAACTGGCCAATGACGCGAGCCCTTTGAGCCTGTAATTAGTTTAATATGATCTATCATTGGTTGATTGGTGTGACTCCACCGCCGCGCCCCGCGCTTACCTCCACCGCCGACCTAAAAACGCGTTCTGCGCAGCTAGAGTACATTGCCACGAACTTTGCGGTCACTATACGCACTGTATTTCCGATAAACTGTATGCACGACTTGGGAGTAATATGTGTACCATTGTGAGTGGTACTAAAGTGCTCAAACATGGATTTGTTAAAGTACTTCCCACTTCCAACCTTTTTATTATTGTCGTTAAATAGCTGTAAAAATATTTTAGCGCGATATGGTATTGCGTGATTAGTTTTAAATATATTATTGAATATTGGTACTCAAGTATAAAATAACTAATGGATGTGTATATAACGAGGCGAGTCTAGCTTGTCAAAATTGTTGTGGATTAAAAAACATGGCTGGCACTTGGACATTCCCAACATTCTATGATATATGTGAACATATATATAGGTCACAACACCTTCAATTATATTCACATGCACACATTTTTCGACTGTAGAAGTGTTTATCTCAATAACTTAACTTAAATAAGACAGTAATTTTAAATCCTAATTATTATGTTTTACAACCTAACGCCACTTCACGCGAATGTGTAGCGATTTTCTTCCATCATTCACAACACTATTTAAAAAAAAATTGCTATAACAATTGTTCATAAAAAATATCTACTTTCGAAATTTTGTTTATACATTTCTTCCTCTCCCAATAAAATGGTATTCTAAAATTAATAACGATTTTGACAAGCGTATTTCCAGTTTAAGATATTATGTCTAGACCCTCACAAAGAGGGTCAATTCCGAGACGGATCTGTTCTTCGTTACGTGTATATTGAGCAGACTGCCAGTATGTGGCTAGTTAGTATTAGAGCGGAATCATGAGTTATTTAATTGTTTCATGACTTTAAGTTATGTCTTGGGGTTATTGTTACCCATTATTGTGATATTGGAGTGTTGTGTGTACGTACTGGAGTAGTAGGATTGGGAATTCCAGTTGATGGCATATCACACATTTCGTTGATAAAATGTTTTATTACTCAGTTCTACTCGCTCGCTGTTAGTTTTAGAAAAAAACGTGAAATGCTCCTAAGAAAGAGGCGAACGTTGTGTGTCCTACGTGTTTCTTAGTTTAATAAAAATCGGCAAATTTATTTGAATCACTATTGAGGGCTGTGGGTGAAGAGTCCATATAATATTATTCTTAAAATCTTCCGTTTTGAAATTTACAGTAAGCAATTCGTCCGTCAAAAATATCAATTAAGTACCTATCTAACTTTTACCATTAGTGTATAGCGCAATAACAGTGAAAAAGTTATACGCCCATTGAGAGGGTTCAGAAGTTCCTCAAAATACGAACTCTTTGGGCTAGTTGAAGATTGCATCATAGATCACCTGTGATGCAGACTACGTGTTTACAGAATAAAAGCTTGCATATTAAAACCACATGTTATTAAAACCACAAAAAGTCTTCGAACCACAGTCGCATAAAGTGGTTGAAATTCGCACAACCGCTTGATTCAAATGAATTTTCCACCAAAAGAACAGCTGTTCAAAATTAGTTTTATTCTTTTAGTTGACTGCAATAGCCTTGGGTATTTTAGACAGTGTAAAAACTTAATGTGTAAATATAAAAGAACAGGAACAGTTTTGAATAGCCATGTAAATCTAATATACCTAAGTAAGTTATGATTGATACTATGTAAGGTGGCATAAAATAGATCAAGGTACCTATTGTTATTTTTTCAGTAATTGTCGTTAAAAGTTGCTTGTAATTTGTTTCCTTTGTTCTTTTGTCTAGAAGTTTATCAAACGAGGCACAGTTTGAAAAGAACCATATACTAATTTTAAAATGTCATTAAATAATGACTGAGTACATACTTTAAGGTATTCAATATGGTTTTTTTCCCATTGTGCTAAACTGGTGAAGTCAAAGGTTAAATGCATTTATTTCAAAAATAACTGTGTATGTATTATATTGTTTTGTTGTATTATAGTCATGTTTCTTTCTACATTCTTTGTTTTAATTTGTATTATCTAATTAATAAAAGACTTATTTTCCTTCACATTATTTAATAGAAACCCATAAATCAACAGCATACTTAAAAAAACACCACCTGGAATGTAGGCACTTTATAAACATTCACAAATTTCACTTATACTAAAGTGAATGCAAAAATTAAAGAAGACTAGAAATACAAATTTAGATAACTTGTTAAAATCTTTTAATATGTTTAACACACATCTATCACTATACATTATTCCACATTTACACTATAATAATGCAAATTTCAATGTTAGTGGAACCCGTCCAAAACGTAAACGTCCGTAAAAATATTTCTTATAAATTAAAAAAAAAATGGTTTAATCTTTACAAATTGTAAGTACTTGCTATGCTGTTAATACATAACCCGATGACCGGTAGGTATATTGTTTTAAATAGCATATTCATTCCAATAAATTGGGATATTATGGCATTATAAGTTTGAAGTCCAAATAATAAATATTACTGTTACATATTAAATATAAAAATCATGCATTTAAGGAACCCGGGATTGTAGAAAAAAAGAAAGACGTGTGTTGCTAAAGAATTAATTAATTAAAGAAGTATTTATGGTTGAGAAAAAAAGGTACCGAATCATTTGGGTCTAGATGGAATTATTTTCACCTCATTTTCTCTGTCTGAAGACCCGAGACGGCGTGCGGTTTTAGTCGGTGCAAGCCCGACATAACCGCCCCCGCTGGCCGGCGGGGGGGTATCCGAAGGGATTTCCGCACGATAAAAAAAAAAAAAAAAGGTATATAGGTAACATGTATTTATAAAAAAGTGTATCGAAGCAAGATTATTCGCATTTTAGAACCCATATTACAGGATGAATAGCACTGTGTCCTAGATTATTATTATTTTATAACGAAAATCAGCCTCCAACGGAAGAAGGGTAGACAAATGTCTATATTTATGAGTTATATTGCACACCCGTCATACACCACATTATTGTGTTTTAAATGATATTTGGATGCATATTTGCATTAGTTGGGTGTTTCTATGTGCAATCGAAACATAAATAAATAAAACGTAGATATCATCTTTCGATTTTAGGTTTCACGGACATACGAATGAGAGCCCGTAGTGATTATTTCAATGACGAACTTTTCAGTAGATGATCAAACCTGCTGTTTCTAAACCCCGGCCCCGTTATTTTAATGCTTTCCCACATGACCACAATGCTTTTAAGCCTAGTGCATAGTCCCCCAATACAAAAAAACACCTTTCAATGTCTCCTTATCATGATTGTGACCAATGCAATAACCCAATATCTTATTTCCGTGGTCCGGTGCGACCCCCCGTTAGGGAAACGCAGTCTTGGACATTTTTGAAAGTCTCCCAGTGCTTTATTTTTATCCTCAGTCATAAAAGACTGGTTTAAATTTATTGTAGTGATCTATCTAGTCACGGAATAAGGAATAGTAGATTGTTACACAAGGGTTGAAAGTCAGCCATTTCACCCGAGATATTTCTGGCGCTCGAACATAGTGAGAGCGCCAATAGTTCGAGGGTGAAATGGTGACATTCACCCGAGGTAAACACTCTACTTTTCATTTCAACTATGTGAGGAAATTAAAATACTACACACACATTTAATGAAACAGGTATATTGATTATCAGTTAAAATTTAAAGTAAAATTAGAACAATTTGAAAATAGAATATTAACAACAGCTTTTGCCTGTTCTTAAATCTCATCGGGAGTTAAATTAATATCCATGTCAATGGAATCACCTTCCGAAACCATTTTTAACCACAATCAACACAAGGTATATAATTATAATGAATCTCGTTTTCCCGCTAATTCTTTAGCAAACTTAAAATGTTTTTTTTTAATACTGAAAAAAAAGTTATAATTCACGTAAGTACATACCTACTGCCAACATTAGAAAAGTTTTGAAAATCGAATCTATTGGTTACATTGTAATCGACTTGGTCACGAGATGTGCATTTAGGCGGCCATGTAAAAAAAAAAGCGTTGTGATATTAAGGCATTATGACGTAATTAAATACCATGGACACCATGGCAAAACTTAAAATAAAAAAAAGAAGTATTTCTGCCCTAGGGATAAAATGAGCTACTTTCCACCCGGCTATCTACCCATGAAAATTAAACTTTCCGAACAGGAGAGATGAAAAAAAAGATTTCGTGTAAGTTTGGATACTATAATGTATGAAAAGAATTGATAAAGAAAAGGTCTGTAACAAGAAACAACCTCTGGAGTTCGTTCGACTGCTAAGTCATAGGTAGCGGGTTCGATTCCCGTTTAGTGCTAATATTTGGATGCATATTTGCATTAGTTGGGTGTTTCTATGTGCAATCGAAACATAAATAAATAAAATTAAATAAATTAAACAGTAGTCAGGAAACCAATAGGTAGATCGATTTCATCGAAATCTACCTAATAGCTGACGTGCTGTAAAAACCTTACAATCTAGGTATAATTGTGTGGTCAGGTAGCGGAACGGTTTGCGAGTCATGACTTTGAGTATTGCTCTCTGTGCCCTCTCAATTGCCAAAAAATTGGTTTTGTTTGCCCCTCCCCAGACAGGTAGGCAATAGCCTATGACAGCTTGGCACAAGGTGTAGTACACCATTTCGAGAGTCTAGGTTCGCTGAGCCCCTGAGAGACTTCAAGATGTGAAGAAGTGTTTCTATATGCTTATCCCATCGCAGACCCGAATCGATTTGTACCCCTAGATACCTTACAACTTCCGTTCTTTTAATCTTAGGACAAAGACAGGGGCCCGTTTGATGTGGGCACGTGTTTGCAACTATTGAAAACGAACTATTCGGTGATGTTTTGAGACGTAGTGTAAAGGGAATAAAACACGTCTTCTTAAGATTTAAGGTTAGAAGGTTACTGTGCAGCCATTCCGTTACCCTAGTCAAAGCTAGTTCTGCACTGTCTTTAACACTGTCTCAAGTAGTACCTGAAATTATGATGGCAGTATCATCGGCATATGAGAATACTTTGGCATTCGGAAGTGCAAAGTTACAGAGTTCATTAACATAGATTTCGAACAAAATTTGACCCAAAATACTCCCCTGGGGCACACCATATGTTACTGTCTCCTCATCGCTAAGATATTCATTAATTTTGACCCGTTGCGTGCGATTGTGAAGATAACTTTTAAAAATTTCGAGGGCGATTCCTCTCACACCAACGCGTTCTAATTTCGAAATAAGTAGGGGGGCAGAAACTGTGTCAAACGCTTTAGACAGGTCTAGGAATATACCCAGGGATTTAGTTTTCTTGTCCAGGTTCCTTGCAACCAGCTGCGTTAGTTCCATTACCGCATCTTCACTCGATATTCCTGTGCGAAAGCCATATTGATTTTTTGAAATTATGTTGTGTGCTTCCTTTTTCTAGCGGCTACATAGGACCCTTTCAAATACCTTCGAGAGCGCTGTCAGAACTGAAATGGGCCTGTAGTTGTAGTTGACAGAGCTGTCACCGCCCTTGTGTATAGGGTGAACAATTGCACTTTTTAGAGCATCAGGGAAAATACCTTTTCTCAGACATGTGTTAATTATATGGGTTACTGGAGTCCTGTCAGTGTACCACTATTTTGTTTGAATATTGTTGGTGGGATTCCATCCCAACCCATTGCACAGTTGTTGCGTAGTTGAAGAATGAGTGAACTCACTTCCACCTCATCCACCTCCAACAGCGCGAGAGAGTTACAGGGAGGGAGATTAGGAGTAGATTCAGCAGAGGAAATAGAAATTAAGGGGGAATGGGTCTTAGCCAGAATTTGAGATGCCAGATTTTTGCCCACGTGGCTAAAGAAATTACATACTTCATTAGGCTTCAGGACTGTCATGTAATTTTAACAGTTCGATAGGGCTCGACTTTGTTATTGAAGTATTAGTGATGTTCTTTATAACTTTCCCGAGGGCCTTAGTGTTGTTTTTAGCTCTGTTGTTTAAAATGAAGGTATATAGTTCACCATTTAGTAGTGGCGGCCATCTTGAATTTGAAATTTGTCATAGTGTATAGTAGTCTACTACATATTGAGAGAGTTGTGAAAAAATAAATGTAATCCGCCATCCGACTAATTCACCTTTCATATAAAAAAAGCGCAATCAAAATCAGTTCATCCGTTCATTAGCTACGATGCCATAAACAGACACACACACAGACAGACACGTCAAACTTATAACGCCCCGTCGTTTTGGCGTCGGGGCTTAAATCTAGTGCTGCTCATAATACGTATTTGCGTAAATATATTGACAAAAAATAAACGTGACACTAAGCAACAACGCAGATTAGGTAATTAACTCGCTGAGGGGCTTTAGATAACCTACTGTTCTCTTATTATACTATGGATAGGTGTCGATTAGTTTACAGTAATTTGGTAAAACATTGATTGTAAACGATATTATTGTCCTGACAGATTTATTTTATCATAAATAAACAATTTGACGCCTGATATACGGATATAAACAAACCTCAACAAAGAATAAACGCGTAGGTATCTATAAATAGATTTAAATTTTGCACGACCTAGAGAGAGGGGAATGAACTTGAAAATAATATTCTACTGCTGCGCGTATTATAGAAACACCCGCATCTAACTAAAAACAAAGCAGTGCAAAATAAACAGAAAGAAAAGTGTGTTCGAGGGATATGCTCTATGGGCAACCTTACACCCCGGCGTTTTAAGACTCGAGACGGCGTGCGGTTTTAGTCGGTTCAAACCCGACATAACCGCTCCCGCTGGCCGGCGGGGGGGGGGGGGTATCCGAAGGGATTTCCGCACGAAAAAAAAAGATACTCGCTGTGTTGCGGTTCCAAAACAAACGAAAGAGCCGTGTCAGTGATAGGGTTTTTTACCCTGTAATCTGACCTTCATTAATCGAGAGTGGATACTTCAAAATGATGGAATAGTGTAGTTAATGCCGAATCATGAATATCTTAGTGCTAATCTAAACTAAGTATTCTGCTATTGGACGTTGTGCTCTAATACCTTCTGGGGTTGTGACTTGACCTCAACAATTCAGAAAATATTTAAGTACTTATAAGTGCAATCCCACAAACTATTGCTGCATGTGTTGGTAGTGAGTTCTGTGAATTCATTAAGCGTGTCTAACAAATTCTATCCATAGACTACTCATGAATAATGTTAAGATCTTATTGCATTTAAATCAATTCATAACGTACAGTAATCGCTTCCAGAAATTGCTGAACACTAATGTTGAGGGATGCATGGGAGTAACGAAGTTACGTTAATGTTCTGTTTAATAACCATGGATAATTTATGGATAGACCCTAATCTAATGATATTGAAAAAAATCTACTTAGGTACATAAAATTATAAAATCCCTAAGACACATATCTACTCACAATAGGGTGAAACGACAAGAAGAAATGAGAGTTCAAACTTATAATACAACCATTGAACTTATATCGGATAATGGATGGAATAAGTACCTACTTACTTAAAATACCATTAGGAATTTACTATACCTATACAATTACAAATATTGTATGTCTTTCTGTACATTGAGCTAACCTACTCAATCACAAATATCTAAACAAAAAATTATTAAAATTAAGTTAGAAATATTATCTAGAAAAGCTAGTTATCACACTTTGTTTTAAAACTATACATCGATTTAGTATTTATTTTGTTATTTAGTGCAGCTAGAATTTGGCCAAAACTTGTTTCGCATCTTCCTACAATATAGCTTTTATTCATTTTTACATCTACTAATTTAATATTATTTTATTTCTCACTCTTCAGTTATTATGTAGGTAAGTAATCTAATAAAGGACTCAAAAGGTTTATCAACCTTTAATTATTAGTTAAAAAATTTCGAACATTGTTCCTTTTTTAAAACCGTGTTCTCAAATAAATAGTTAAAAAAAAAAACTATTTACAGCTTTATCATTCTCGCTCATGTTTCAGTACCTACCTATACAGGGCGTCCCACGGCTATGCCACATGGAGGGGAAGTATCATAATAATGGAGATAAACAATTTTGCTGAAAGGTGACTTCTTTTTGTTCTTAAATACAATTTAAACTGCATTCATAGTATTTCGACAATTTGATTGTCACACTCAGTAAAAAATTGTAAAAGCAGTTTTGTTGCAAATTCAATTTTCTACAATTTTAGGATTGTACCTTTTAGTCATTACCATGTTCGTTAGAGAGATTTGAACCTTATTATTGACCCTATCGATCGACGCTACAAAAGTACAGGCTGTTATTTTTTTCAGATTTTTTTAGCTGGTTCGATTACCGAGTGTGTCAATCGAGTTGTCGAAAATCTTTGTATGTAGTTTAAATGGTTTTTAAATTCAAAATGAAGTCTTCTTTCAGTAAAATTGTCTATCTACATTATTTAAGATAATTTCCCTCCATTTGGCATAGGCGTAGGACGCCCTGTATAGATAGATACACCTGGCATGGCAACACTAAATTATTTTTTGGTCTTGGTCTTTTAAATACGAAATTTGGGCCACTACTCAAATAAATGGTTGTATTCAAATTTAAAACAGGCTCATTGTGATGCACGATGCCTTACCCCATAACAGTCTCGTGAACTATTACTATATACCCAATGAACCCGTGTCCACAAACAAAAAGTCATTCTTCTTACGTATATCTAAAAGAAAGCTTCCATTAAGTAGGATAAGCGATTTTGGCGATTTTCCGACCCTCTTTTTCCCTTTTTGTAAGATGTGTGGTTTTGGTGAGTTTTTTGAAAATGCATATTGTTTTCAGATTGACTATTGGAACCAGGATGTTTTTACATACATCAGTTTCCACAAATACGTACGTGATATTGCCCGAGACCTTCCTTCACCCATACATAAGATTGGGTGAGATTCGATATAACCACCTCCCCTAGACGCCTCACGTTATTCATGGTCGCCCCTTACGAGTATGTAGTATTTATTGTACTACATGTGGGTATTCCAGTTGTACGATCACTATAATTAAACCAACATTAAACTGATACCCTACTCTATTTACACTTATCCCATAAAAGCGTGTAAGCAGTTCTCTTTCATTCCTTGCTTCTTCAGTAAATCGAGGCTTGTGTATGTGAATTCGGTAGGTCCGCATAAACAGACGAAGTGTGTGCATGCGTCCTTGCATTTAATCTTCCCTAACGTTTCAGTGATGAGCTCGGAGCTGATGCGACCTTTTTTATCTGTCCACGATGAACTGGCATCCGATAGAATGTGTGTGACTTTGAGCCTGTAAATAATAGCTAGATCTTTAATACTTCAAGGTAGTGTAATTCAAGTATTCCCAAAAATTCGCAACAAATACGCGTCGGCGGTCGGTGACGAATTGAACAATGGGCAATTGTGTAAGCACCACAAGTCATGCTACGCCACGATTCCTTTGAAGTATGCCAAAAAAAACCGACGACATCCCGATTGCGCGCCACGATAGTCTATCGTCTGCAACTGTACCTACCTATACCTACATTGCTTCTTATATACAATTGCGATGGCTTGCTGTCATCAGCTTGCGGTCATCATGGGCCATTGTATGTTTGGGCTTTAAAAGTTTTTGGTATACTTTTACCTTTTACCAAGTAGGTGATAGGTGGGTGCTTACTTAAGTATCTATTTTACTGTTTTATACACGTTATTCGCATCCGCGTCTTGCTAAATTTCATCTCGGTATAATGTTTAGGGATTTCAATCATGTATGTGTTCACCTCGAAGTGAAAACGTGTTTGGAAGAAAAGTTGGATAAAAGCCCGTGTGTGATTAGAACGCGTGCCTCCAATTGAACACGGAATTGTTTGCCGCCGCCCAGGCCTGCGCTCATGGAGGACGGAGGTCGATAAGGGACCTCCGACGTCCAAGACATTGCGCATTGCAGGCTCTGCGGATCGGGAGAGCCTTGAGTGGCACCCGAACCCGTCCCGCCGCTTCCTTCTCGAGCATTACTTGCTCGCAAAAGAAGGCGGCGGCAGCCCACGCGTTCACGCTCAGCACCATCGCACAAGTTAGTATTACCTGCTGTTCTAAAAAAATACGCACCGGTCGTCCTCTTTTGTCATTTCCTCGAAGTTGTCACGAAATAAGATGTCCTCTTCTGTTTTGTTGAAGAATAATAGATGAGTGCTTTCACTGAAATTAAACATAAACTTAAATATACCTCTTTTTTAGTTATAGAGGCATCCTATAGGTAGTATCCGAAGGTTAAGCAACACACAGGGCCGGAAACAAGCCTCCAAGTTTGTCATAATATTTCAAACTTGGAGGCTTGTTTCAGCCCCTGATGGTCGAGGTCTTGTAAGGATACACTCCAAATCTTTACCTACAATGCATTTAATGAAATCATGAGCCCAGAGGGGAGAGGCAGTCATGGCCACCTTGAAACATCCCTTGGATTCACCCTTGGCACCACATAGACTTATAGTAGTTAGGGGTGATGCCCTATCAGATAGGTACAAACGAGGGACCCAAGGCTTTTTTGAAAAAAACTTTGTGGTTTGTGCACCTAAGACCTTCGGCTAAATGAAAATCCATGTTGCCCACTCTACTGCAGCTATCCCTCAAATTTGCCTCTAGTAATCGGGCATACCTATATTATTGGCGTAAACTTGAAACATTAGGTTGTCGAGGGTTGTAATTTGAGGAATTACCAAATAAAACCAAATTCAGATGCACAGTCTCTTGGCAAAAAAAATCTACACATAAATAATTACTTGTCCTGACCGATTGATAGACCTATTCACCAACGTAGAGCGTAAACAGTTAGGGTAACAAAAGTGAAATGTTCGCAGTTGATGCCTTTTATGTTGCTAACATTCACCAAGGAAAGATTTTCAGAAATATCACCCCTAAGGGTGTAAAATAAGGATTGAAGGGTTGTATGAAAGTCCGTCATTTTCAAATATAGAAATTAGATTCTGGTTAAACATAAATGATAGCGTACGTACATTAGCGTTTTTCTAAATTTCGCCCCTAACGGGATGAAATAATTTATAGCAATTTTGAAGTAAACATAACATAACATAAATTCACGCCTATATCCCCGAAGGGGTAGGCAGAGGTGCTAGCACCCACTTTTCGCCAGTTTATGTTTAGGTCCCAATGTAATAGGTGGCGAGCCTATTGCCATTAACCGGGCACTTATAAACCTGCGATAAATACACACATAACTTCGAAAAGCATCGAAAAGTCATTGGTGTGTGCCACGGTAATACCTGGGATCGTACCCGAAACCTCGTCTCAGCAGTCCTTTACCCATACCACTAGGCTACCGCGGTCATTATTTGAAGTATATATAGATTTACCTCGGAAAAATTCGAATATCTAGGACGTGTCCAAGTAGCGTTTGAAAGTATGCATGGAAAGTACGTAATTTCAAAGTAACAAGCATTAAATTTCATATACCTGATACTGTTTAGAAATAAACGCACACGTAGGTATATTATTGTTTTTTATTCTAAAAACCCCTAAGTGGATGAACTATAGGTTGAAATTTTATAAGGGCACCCTCTTTTCTTTTGAAGGTAAAGGCATGAAATTAAATTGTAAAGCTCATGAAATATGTATATAAATTGTAAAAAAGCGGCGATAGTAACGGACTGCTGAGACGAGTCTCGAGTTCGATCCCCAGTCGCCCCTCACACCTCTGACTTTTCGTAGTTATGTGTGCATTAATAAATGTTAATTATCGTTCGCTTAATAATGTGCCCGGTAGATGGCAATAGGCTAGCCCCCTATTACATTAGGACCTTAACATACCTGGCGAATCGTGGGTGCGTAATACACCTGTGCCTACCCCTTCGGGGATACAGGTGTGAAGTTATGTTATGTAACTTTGTGCGTGTGCTTGAGCAGATTCTTGAACGGTTTAGATTTATAATTGGTAGATGGCGTAGCGAAATTGGATTATACAATTACATATTAAATGGTCATATTAAACGGATTCTACTGTATATATCAAACAAATTCAAACATCATCCGGTTATCTTTAAAAAATAGTTCTATTATTTTCTTTCGGCGACTCACCATTCGTGAATTACAGAGATTCTAAAAGTTTTAGGCTTGCAGTTTCTTTGAAGGTTGAAATGTCGATTAAAATGTAATTCTGGCCACAATAGCGACTGGCAACATATCGGTCATATTGTAGCATAGGATCATGTTCATGGGATGCGGTCTGCATATTTTCCGAGCATATTATTATCTTGGCGCCTCTCCCACAAGAAGGTATATTAATTACTACAGAATAATTAATATAGTTACTTCGGAAACATGTTTCGATATGGAACTGAAACTGCAAAATTTAGGCGAAAAAAGTCATAATTACTTATGATTTGTCAATTCAGTCACTGTCAATTTATTTTTAGATATAAATACATTTAAAAGGTTATCACCCGTCAATTTAACGAGAAGTCAATTTAACACCCTTCGTGTACAGGTACTTTAGATATTGCACAAAGAAATGTAAGCCCCACGAAGCAAGCGAACGGTGAGTAATTTCGTAAACTACATAGAAATATAAAAAAAGGTACTTACCACCGGGGATTCGATCTTGACAGCATAAACTTCATCAGGCCGAGCATTGGGGTGATGCCTGTGCCGGCTGCGATTAAATACAATGTCTTCACAGACTTGAGCTGCAACGAACAACGTCTATCAGGACTCAATATGTAGGTAAAATAACTTAGGTAATAAAATAACTTATTTTAACAACGATAAAAACAGTCAAATAATTTTAACTTTGGTACTGTTGGCAAACTCTGGTAACTTTGATAAAAATTTGGTATGGCTTATGGCTCGGCCAGCACAAATCGGTGCCACTCTCTAACCAATAAAGACTTCACGCACAGATTATTAATAGTTGGAACTTTAAATAGAATTTAAGTATTCTACATTTCATACGGTTTGTGAAAGTACCTTAGGTTTACCTGCCACCCTTTCCTTTTTCCTATAATCTTCTAAAAGCCCTATATTTATATGTTATTATTACACTGTTCCCTACTTTCGGTTGCTTTTTAGTAGCCATGGTCACAGGGGCAGTAAGATGGAAGGCGTTTAAAATAAATAGCACATAGTAAATCGTCATAGACTTCGTTAACATTAGTTTTACTTAAAATCTTATTCAATTAACCTTCTGCAATTGGAAATTGCCATAGGGTCCAGATAAGGTAACAAGATCTCCCATTTTCAGTGCCGTTAAGTGAGGTGAGAGTGCTCCGCTGTCGTATTGCTTAACTGCCAGCCTTAGGGCCGAGTAGATATCACTTGCGTCTGTTGGACACCAGCCTTCTCCAACGGGTGTGTAGGAACGTACGCACTCTGCATCTAAAACAACCGTAATGCGAGCTTGCTGTATTAATTCCGCTTCCTACAAAATATAAATTTCTTATTGTGTTGTCCAAGGTAGCAAACAAATACACGCACACCCACTGAATACACCGCAGCTTTTGTTTTTTTTCGTGTGGATATCCCCACGGGTAAAAGGTGCGGTTAAGTAATTTAAAATTTAAAAGGAGCCGATTAAAACCGCACGCCATCTCGGGTCTTCCGATAAGGCATTTCCCTCGCACCCCGACTTACCCAGGGCTATTTCCGGTTTCGAGATGGCCCCTCGGGTTTGGGAACCACGGAACGGTCTTGCCCCTTGGCGCCTCCACCTGTCATCCCCAGGTCTACACTCATCGAGGACGGAGACCTGCCCCGCCTCCTCCTTCTCGAGCACTGCTTGCTCGAGGCGATGGCAGGCGCTCTTGCTCCGCACCATCACTGTGAGCAAGACGCCGAGCGAGAGAACTCCCACAACAAGGGACCCCAGCTGACCCTGGGCCATCTACGGCTCTGATGGCCCCTCGGGTTGGATATACCGTACCTACTTTGTATACTTTGTTCACACAGTAAACATTGAATTTCTTAGTCGATTTTCATTTTTAAATTGACGCTAACCGTGCATATCAATCCGTTTGCAATTGCACGATTCCCGCGTGTCTGAACAAGCTTTAATAGTCTACCGTGACAAAATCTACCGCTGAATGCGTCTTCGGCTAGGGTTCCACTTCTAACTTCTATAGCATCATTTATAATTATTATGCCACTTGGGTTGCGTAACATACACAAAGGAGTTAAGGGCAATACATACTAATAGCTTTTATCCATAATCCTCATAACTGAAATAATCCTCCTTACGAAACGAAATATCTTGTTATTAGGGGTTTACTGTAATAGTTTCTACTTTACCTATGTGTTGCTTTATTATTATGTGTTATAATAAAAATATTCATAACTTACTATGGACGTACACAATAATCAAATAAAAAAGGTCTCGAGTGTCCCGATCTCGACTCAGTGAAGCGGTAACACATGTGTGTTCTTCATCTATATTTGTATTGGTCATCTTCTATATTTGTTTTGAGAAAATATGAGAGGAAAAATTTCTTAACAGACATACGAATGTAGGTACATATTG
Source organism: Cybosia mesomella (assembly GCA_946251805.1). Lineage (NCBI taxonomy): Eukaryota > Metazoa > Arthropoda > Insecta > Lepidoptera > Erebidae > Cybosia > Cybosia mesomella. The sequence continues at coordinate 13,979,252 of OX276406.1, forward strand.
CCTTGGTAATCTTATGATATCATGTTCGTTTACTCCCCGTCGTCCAATTGATTTTGGTACTGGAACGATTTGCTATTTTAAGAATTCTTAGAAGTTTTAACTTCATAAAGCAAAACAGGAGGGTTATGTGTTTGACCTGTATGTCCGTCCTTATGTTCCCTCGGAACTACTAATTTTGAACAACCGATTTTAATGAATGATTTGTCTTCAGATTCATCTTTAAAGGTTAATAATGTATTCGCTTCCAACATCAAGGTAAAATAGTGTTTTAATGGGCAAAATATACTGAAGTGAAGTCAGTCCGGTAAGGCTAAGTATGATGAACATACTAAGAAACTTGGCCTCCGCTGAAATGAATAACATGTTGGAACCGTAGATAGTACTTATTCAAAAATGAACGTCAAATAAAGGTGTGCGTGTTTCCCGCCGATTGCCACCTTAGCATAATATTCGCATTATATAGCAATATATAGCTTTATATATATATTTATATGTATTTTTTATTAACTCCAGCAATAGGCACATCTAACCACTGCAGTACTACACCAAAAACAAAAACACAATAAATACAACGATAAAACAAAGTTACACGGTATAAAACTACACAAACGTCCTTTATTTACGTCGAAGGAAGAAGGTGCTATTAAAATTGAATATAAATTGAATAAGAAGGGTAACTTAGTACATAATGTATATTTATGTAAATACCTTTCCCCTCTTTTGTGAAAGTAATTTAGTGAGATAGTTTTTTAATTTTTAGGGTTCCGTTGCCAAATGGCAATAAACAGAACCCTTATAGATTCGTCATGTCTGTCTGTCTATCCGTTCGTATGTCACAGCTACTTTTTTCCGAAACTATAAGAACTATAAGGTCTTCAAAAATGATATTGAGGTTTCTAATATAATTTTTCTCTAAACTGAATAGTTTGCGCGAGAGATACTTCCAAAGTGGTAAAATGTGTCCCCCCCCCCTGTTACTTCTAAAATAAGAGAATGATAAAACTAAAAAAAAAATATGATGTACATTACCATGTAAACTTCCACCGAAAATTGGTTTGAACAAGATCTAGTAAGTAGTTTTTTTTAATACATCATAAATCGTAAAACGCAATTTACCTTTCATACAATCAACTCAAAGATTTTTTTTTTAAAAAGCGTTATTATGTTACTTACTGCTACGGAACCCTTCATGGGCGAGTCTTAGTCGCTTTTTATGGAGTTTTACGCTACTTTCCCGGCGTACCTTTTTTTTTTCGTGCGGAAATCCCTTCGGATACCCCCCCGCCGGCCAGCGGGGGCGGTTATGTCGGGCTTGAACCGACTAAAACCGCACGCCGTCTCGGGTCTTCAGACCTGGCGTACCTGCTCGTTAGTAGGAACAGTTCTCGCGCGAGTTGAATGTAGAGTTAGGGAAGTAAAATGTTCGCCTTCGACTGCATTCAACTAGCGCGCCTACTGTAAACACTTCGATTAAAACTCTTTATGGTAGAGTAAAAGAAGTAGATTTAATATTTTCGGTTAAAGGCATCGTAGCCGTATAAAATTTTATACGAGTTTTAACAGAAACCTCATTATACCAATGCTTATAATGAGTTGGTTTTACTCTTTATAATCTATAGAAGGATAGTTACCAGGTTAAACATTTGTTGTAGGTAGTCGTATTTGCAAAGACTTTTTATGCTCAGAGGTAACGCGATATTCACCCCAAAACTGAAAATCTAACCGCCCGGTCCCTTACCCATGGTTAATATGCCCCGAGTTGAGAATTCATTCAATGATGTCAACATTACTGCTGAGCTTGTACAAAAGTCTTTTCGTACTTTCAATGATGGCACAGCCACAGGCCCTGATGAGATCCCGTCTGTTCTGTTAAAGAATTGTTCTCATCTAGTAGCTGAAAACATAGCGAAGATTATGAACACTTCCCTGGAAACTGGAGTCTTGCCTGCTGATTGGAAGAATGCCACTGTTGTTCCAATATATAAAAAGGGGAACAAGTTATTAGCAGTGAACTACAGACCTATTAGTCTAACAAGTATTATGTGCATGGAAAAGATTATAGCTGAACAACTTCGATTATTCTTAAACCAAGAACACATTATCCTTGATGAGCAGCACGGCTTTGTTCCAAGGCGTTCAGTGACAACAAACTTGTTAACTTGTGTAAATGAATGGGTGAAGAATCACGACAAAGGGCTTCCTACTGATGTGGTATACCTTGATTATGAGAAAGCTTTTGATCGTGTCCCACTACAACGTCTCATACATAAATTGAAACATTTCGGTATCCGTGGCAAAGTACTGGCTTGGATAAGTGACTTCCTGTCACAAAGAACATTCTGTGTACGTATAGGAAACACGATGTCAACAGCGCATGCAGTGCTTAGCGGCGTGCCTCAGGGGTCAGTCCTTGGACCCTTGATTTTCATACTGTACCTGACTGACCTAAAGAATACACTACGGTTACCCTTCTCATTATTTGCCGACGACACTAAATTTTTTGGGAATCCCCAATTACAATCACAAGATATTCAGAGAGATTTAGATGCCATATTTGATTGGACTGAACACTGGTTATTGTCTCTTAATGCTACAAAATGTACTATATTACACATAGGTAAAAGGAACCCCTGTAAACCATATTATCTAGGATAGCATCAATTGACGCCAGTGAATGCACAGAAAGATTTGGGTGTTACAATAAGCAATGATTTGAAATGGGAAACACATATCAACATAATTGTGAAAAAAGCTAACTCCATGTTGTATTTAATTAGAAAGGCATTCAGATGTCTCACACCAAAAACTTTTGTGAAACTGTACAAAACATATATAAGACCACTGCTGGAATATGCATATGTTGTTTGGGATCCTTACTTCAAAAAAGATGTGTCACTCCTTGAAAGTGTTCAAAGGAGAGCTACAAAAATGGTTGGAGTATTGAAAAACAAATCCTATGATGAACGCCTGAAGTACCTTGGCCTCACATCACTTGAAAACCGTAGACAGAGAGGAAGTCTCATTGAAACTTATAAAATATTAACCAACTATTATGATGTCAATTCCATCCAAGACATGTATAGCCTCAATACAAACAAACACCTGAGAGGACACCCACTAAAGCTATGCACAATGCAATCCAAGCTCGAACCCCGGAAACACTCTCTACCTAACCGTGTTGTTAGACAGTGGAACAGACTTCCGGAAGATGTGGTATTGGCACCCAATGTAAATGTCTTCAAAAACTTGATCGATAAAATCTCCAGATCATAAGACACACACGCATCAGCTCAACAGCTGCTAGTGTGTTTTACTTAAATAATAATAATAATGACTACAAAAGATCGCAAATAAAATAAGCCAGCGGCTGGAAATATTTGTCTCTGTATGAGTACCTCCAGGGACTTAGATTTCCCGAATAACGTATCGAACCTACCTTGTAAGTTACACTTTTTTTGTGATCAAAATAGCGGTCGAATTTAAGGCTAAAGCAACACGACTACTGTACCAAGTCGACAAAGTCAGCCGGTATGCAAACCTACAAACACTCCTATAACGCTCGGCAGCATGATTGCGGCAAGGATGCGGAGCGCGAGCGCGTGGGCCGCCTCCTTCTGCGAGCATGTAATGGTCGAGAAGGAGATGGCAGAGCGCGCCCGGGAGAGATTTAGAACTCTCCCGGCCCGCCGAGCCCGCAACATGCTCGCAGTCGCAGGCGACACAGGCGCCGGAGGTCACTTAACGACCATGAGCGCAGGCCTGGGGGTGGCAGGTGAGGCCGCCTGTCACCCCAGCAGAAGCAGGCCGGGATGGCGGGGCGACTAGCGCCCTTCCCCCAAACCGGGGCAAGACGGGGACACTGGGGTTCCCAAACCTGAGGAGGCCATCCCAAAACCGGAGATGGCCCAGGGTCGCTCGAGGTGCGAGGGATATGCTTTATGGGCAACCTTACAACCGGGCATCTGAAGACCCAAGACGGTGTGCAGTTTTAGTCGGTTCAAGCCCGACATAACCGCCGGCCCCTCGGATACCCCCCCGGTATCCGGGGGGAGTTCTGCACTAAAAAAAAAGGTACTCGTCGAAGTTTTTTGGGCGACCACATACTTTAGTTTCAGTAAACATTAATATTAGGTCTTTACCTATGAAATTGCCGAAATTTTCTTACAAATTCATGAGTTCCTTATTCCTGTAGTTTAATAGCTGTTTCCATTATTTATATTTTGTTTGAAAGTTGATTTCAATATTTTACAACTCTGTATTAAATTTTGTTTTTATTGGCCGCTTGATAAATTTATTCGATCTTTAAAAACAGTACTTTCTAAATGCTATCCATTTTGATGATAAATTTCGTATTACTTAACAGCTGTCACTTCTCAAAAATGTAATAAAAGTTGCTGTTTGTTAGCTTAATGTTGTCTTATTCATACACAAAAAAAAAACATAAAATTTGGATTTATCATTCCTAAAAAAATGCAAAAATGTTAGTACTGAAAATTGGGTTTCCTCCAATTTCTTCAAGAAAAACGGCAATTTCATATGTAACGACCTATTATTATCAGAAAGAGAGAAAGATATATATAGAGAGAGAGAGAGCGAATTCTGTGAGTTTGCTTGTATAGGGAAGTAAATCTCTTCGGTATCACGCATTTATACTCAAAAAATATTTCACCATTTCAATGGTGTAACATTGTAATGTTCCGGATGAGTGTAGGGTACATACCGTGTATATATAGTTTACACCCATCCCAATATCCCGTATAAAAAAACAGGAGCGGAGTGAGGGCGGCGGGTAGCTGGTCTATAGTTTACTGCTGGTAGAAATTCGATGACACAAATTTGTCATCAATAGTTGTAATCAATAGTTTACGCAGCGCACGCCCAAAAAAGATTTTTATTTCTCTATATTTTTTTACAATATTGCGATTTTCTTACGGATCTCAAATTTTTTTGAAAATAAATTGTAGCCTATGTTACTCCTAGATATTGTAGCTTTGTAAATGTGAAAGAATTATTGAAATCGGTCTAGTAGTTTCGGAGCCTATTCGTTACAAACAAACAAACAAAACTTTATAATATTAGTGTAGATTTACTTGCTGTGCCCGTGACTTAGTCCGCGTGGATTAAGATTTTTTGAGTTTTAGTTTTTTTGCGCGAAACCCTAATTATTTTTCCTAAAATTAAAGTAGCCTATGTTACTCCTTGTTATATTACCTATCTGCCATTGAAAGTCCCGTCAAAAACGCTCCAGCCGTTACAGAGTTTAGCCGGAGCAAACAGACAGACAGACAGACAGAAATTGTAAAAAAAAATATTTTGGTGTATCTACCGTATATATATTCATATACATGTAATAAAAACGGTTATTTCAATCTTACAAACAGACACTCCAATTTTATTTATATGTATAGATGTATAGAAGATGTATAGATAATATTATAAAGAGGAAAGATTTGTATGTGAGTATGTTTGTAACGAATTGGCTCAAAAAGTACTGGAGCGATTTCAAAAATCCTTTTACCATTAGAATGCTACATTATCCCTGAGTAACATGGGCTACTTTTTATCCCGATATTCCCAACGGGATCAAGACTTACGCGGGTAAAACCGCGTGGCGATGCTAGTAAAATATAAAGTGGCTTTCGAATTAGGTCATATTCCATTATGTATTTAATTTTGTAAACGAAGAATTACGGCCTAGCAGGCAGAGGGACACTCAAGCGATACTAAGTATGGAAACTTATTTTGTAAATCATGCTAGTAACGTAGGAAATTCGACATTTTCTTCAGAGAACAATAAAGGGTTTTGGATAAAATATGTACTGTCTTGTTTTTTAGATATTTGTTAGAGGAGGTAACAGCTTGCTGTCATTTCGTGAGAACTACGTTGGCCTGCCTCGGGTAACACCTATGATTTATTTTAATAAAGGTGACAATTGGACGACTTTTTTACATTATTATTAATAATCATACACATCTATTGTTTTACTCTCATTTTTCGCACCTATTAAAAAACAAAGACTGTTTCTACACGATAGTGAGTCACGTCACTGTGATGAGTCTACAGAGTACGGGTTTTATATTTCTATGAGTTAAAACAGGCTATGGGGTCATGCCTAGTGGCATATTGTAATCCGTCGTGAAATCTTGAATAGCGTTTTCAGTATAACTTCTTTAAATTACTGCAGTTATGGATTATTATATGTATGCGTGTCCGCTGTACATGCTTTCGTCAAATGGGTGATAAAACCAATTGAGCCGTGTTAAACTATCTGTTTGAAGTGTTCGGCCTCCGTTTCTATATTATATTACGATAGCAAGTTACTCAAGTTACTCAAATTTGTGTAACGTTCTCGTAAAAAAGTTTATTGTGATCACATTAAGAAATTTTGACAACCAATCCATTACTTAAACAAGTTGAATTCCTGAGACGAGCTCAGCCGAATACAAGGGATTTTCGACTCTCGATTTGCGATTTTTTCTTTATCTTGCAATGGTTCACCCCAGCACGAATCTATTACCGAAAACAGCAACTCGATAGCTCATCTCCTTCATAAAGAAAGAAAGAAAGAAAATTGATTTTTATTGCGGATAAAACATATGCACATATTAGGATTAAGGAAACACCTAAATAAGAAAAAAACAAGAGATAATAACAATACACAAGTCCACACAACAATATTACACATAAAAAATATATATAAAGTCTAAAATAACGGTGGACCTACAGCTACTCAGACGGCGACCATGTTGTAACACCAAAAAGGTTCGGGGTTTTGCGGCAAGGATATTTTTATTTCTTATCTGTGGTCGCCGCCTGAGCAGATAACGCGCGCTGAGCGCGCCAGACACTCAGCATAAACTGAGGTGGGTATTAGCCACCACAGAACTGATTTTCAGTGTAAGCCCTCAAGTGCCACCTGACGTCGTCTAGCAATATCGCCTCATATTCTCATCAACAGCATAGTAACAAAGGTAATTTCTTAAATATTTTAGACATAACATAGATATCGTTGGGTATTAACTACATATTTCCACACAACATTCATGTATGCATGTATGCATACCTACATACAGCTAGCCAGGTAATCCCGGGCAGGCACCGATTTAGGCGTATATTATATGGTTTCCTACATTCGACATAAAAATAAAAACACCACCTCTCCCATCACAGGTCCACACACTAACGCTTGGCTAGTGCAGTTTTATTTGTATACCTTAAAATTAAAAAATAAATAAAAATAAACAAAAATTGCCACAGACAGATGGCCACAGTACTGGCAGGCGAGTCCGGAATGATATAACTTAGGGGCCAAAACATCAAGGTAAGTGTGTTGTATGTATGCATTAAAAAAGTAATATAGTAGTTCAACAAATATTCTTTTGATGTACAAGGAGTAGTGCCCTGTACCTAGTTTTAAAACTGTATTTGGTTTTTAGGTCCCTAATAGGCGGAGGCAAATCATTCCAGATGCGCATTGCCGCATACTTCAGGCAACCCCGGAAGGCTGTGGTTCTGTGTCGCGGCACCACCATCGTACTAATTGTAGACCTGACAGAGTAAGGATAGTGTATCTTTCTTAAACATATTTTTTCATACATGTAAACAGGCTTTTTACTTTTCAAAATATCAAAAAGCATAGTGGCAAAGTGTAGCTTTCTTCTAGCCTCCATCTTTAGTATATTATTGTTATTAATATATGGTGTAACATGTTGGTGTCTAGGTATATGAAAACAGTATCTGGCACAGGCATTCTGTATTCGTTGAATAAGGTTTTTAGTTTTGGCCAGTAAACATGGACCATAGACTGTATCACAGTAATTAAACCTCGATAGTATGAGACTATCCACCAGTTGTTTCCTCAGTGTGGTCCCTATGTAGTCACGGATATTGTATAGAACCTTTAACCTGTAAAAGCAATTCTTTACAACCCTATCAATGTGTCCCTCAAATCTAAGCTGTGGGTCTATTACAAGACCAAGGTTAGTGGCCTCATCAACCCTTGCAACCCTCAGACTATTTATGACTATAGCTGGGTCATATTGCAAGATTGACTGGATTTGTAGTTTACTACCTAGTATCATAAATTTTGATTTTAGAGGGTTTAAGATTAATGAGTGTTCTTTTGACCATTGAACTACCCTTTCCAGGTCCTCATTTACTTTAGATACAGCTGAGAGTGTATCACTAGGCTTAAATGACAAATATAATTGTGTATCATCTGCGTACATGTGGAACTGACAGTGTGTAAAGGAGCTTGTAATGTCTGCAGTATACAGAATGAACAAAAGTGGGCCCAAGATTGATCCCTGCGGCACCCCTCTAGTCACCTTAAGGGGGGAAGATGATATTGTGGTCCCATCATCTCTCTGGATCTCCACATACTGCGATCGATTTGTAAGGTAACTACTAAACCATTTTACCGTATCTGATGAAAATCCATAGTAGGACAACTTGGATAACAGCAGTGTTGTATCCAGGGCATCAAAGGCGCGGGAGTAATAGGACCAGAGCTGTTCCCTCTCCACGATCTCTAGCCTCTAGAATGTTGCCAATCACATCAGACAAGGCCATAGCTGTACCCCTACCCGAGAATATCATAGCGTTCCAGGTACTCCATGACCTGGGTATGCACCACCCTTTCAAGTACCTTTGACAGGCAAGGGAGTATACTGATAGGCCTAAGGTCTTTAATGGTATTTGGGTGGCTGTTTTTGGGTATTGGCCGTACTACAGAGCACTTCCACAGCCCCGGATATGTATGTGTGGCGATGGATGTGTTTATTATTTGGGTGATTGTGGTTAGTGACTTAGGTAGTGTGAGTGCCAACATCTGTGCACTGATTTTGTCAATACCCTGTGCCTGTGTTCTAATGTCATTAACTATCTTCAGGATTGTGACATGATCTACAGGTCTGAGCTCAAAGCTCACATCTGGGTTGTACCTGTGATGTTCATAAAATGTTAATTTTGACAAACTCACCACACATTCTCCTGGTACATCCAAGAAGGCTTTGTTGATGGTATTTGGGTTATCAAAGTGACCAGGCAAACAAGAGTCCCTATGTGAGTGGAGTATTTGGGTTTTCAGATTCTTCCACATAATTTTCGGGTCATTAATGTGCTCACTTATGTGATTTGAAAAGTAAACAGACTTCTCATTGCGCAATGCCATGACAGCTTGATGTTTGAGATCTAGATAATATTGTTTTTTTGACTGCAATTTAGTACTTTGATAAGCGAGCCTTGCCCTGTCGCGCAAGCGGAAGAGCAACCTCACATTATCAGTTATCCATGGAGTACTTCTGGTCTTAAACAGCTTTTGCTTTACAGGGGCATGCATGTCAAACAGATGCACAATCCAAGTGGACAGTGCATCTACCTTATCATCAACAGCAACCTGAGAGTCCATATGACGCCAAGGGATAATTTCAAGATCACTATTAAATAGATCTGGCAGGATATCTCCAAATGGTCTGTATGTGACCCACCTGGGTTTCTCCTTGACTTTTTTTAAGGTTGACTCACAAGTCACGACTGCATGTTTACCCAGTTCTGGGACATGGGTAACTGTAACATTATGAACATTCATATCTGTACAAATGATATCTATTAAGGTGCTACAGTCATTGGTAAAATGTGTTGGTGAGTTTACTACCTGATGCATATTAGTGTGGTGCAAGAATTGTTGTAGTCTCTGCACATTGGCTGTACTCTGTGTTAACATGTTTATATTAAAATCGCCCAAAAGAATAATGTGATCATAGGGGGCCAATGCACAAATGCTGGCAGTCAAACTGTCAATAAACCTGACGTCACATAGCCAAGGTGGCTTATATGCTGTACCAACCAGAACTTTTTTACCCATACTAGTCAGGGATAGCCAGTACTCCTCAACTTGCGGATCCAACGGGTGAATTCTAGTCTTTACACTAATGCCATTTCTTATATAAAAACCAACTCCTCCCCCAACTCCACCTTTTATCTGTGAAGGTCTTGGAGTATGCCTTAACTTGTAACCTGGCACTTCAGGCGCCCTCCCATCCTCATCCAACTTTAGCCATGTCTCATTGATGGCCATGATGTCAACTGAATGATGACTCATGGCAATAAGGAATTCATCCTGCCCAGTTCCTAGTGACCCTGCATTAAAGAGTCCAAACTTTAAATGTTTCCTATTGTGCATCGCTGTATACATAGAATTGACATATGCATCGAGTTTGTGCAGAAATGAAAACCCAAACATCACACACATAACCTGGATAGCCACATACCATCATCAACACTTTAGTTTGTGTGCTATAACCGATACAATAATGGAGATCACACAACATGCCACACTTATTGTTTGTATAATATATAAGTTCCTAGTGACCCTGCATTAAAGAGTCCAAACTTTAAATGTTTCCTATTGTGCATCGCTGTATACATAGAATTGACATATGCATCGAGTTTGTGCAGAAATGAAAACCCAAACATCACACACATAACCTGGATAGCCACATACCATCATCAACACTTTAGTTTGTGTGCTATAACCGATACAATAATGGAGATCACACAACATGCCACACTTATTGTTTGTATAATATATAAGGTCTGTGAAGTCAGAATGTTTCTTAGTTAAGAAATTGTTGCAGGTTGTTGCTTGTACATAAAAAGCATACAATATGACATGGGAGCATATGGAACTATCTGTATATAATATAAGCATTACAAAGTAAGAACATTCAATAGTTAAGTAGTCATATATTTTAATAGTTAAATCATTGGAAATAGTGGCATGCATTGTAAATACCGTGTAAACATTGTAATTCATTTGACATTCATATTTTCCACTACATATGTAAACAAAACACATAAAGAAACTGTAGAAATATTTTTGCTGGCCATATTTTATCACAGACCTATTTTTATTAGTATTAAAATCAATATATACTATGATAGAAATAATAAGCAGGTACACAACCATATCAAAAGAAAAGAATAATGTAGTAGTATGAGTCAGTTTAGTTATTACTTGTGTTGAGAGTCCTTTTGCCAAAAACACGCTCTAGATCAGCCTCCGAGCGTATAGTGTGGGTACGTTTTCCATCAACTTCCTTTACCAGGATTCTGCCCCGCCTTGTCCATGTATATCTCCATTTCAGGTGCGCCGCAGACTGCCGAGCGAGATAGTACAGCTGCTTGTTGGTCCTTGTCAGCCACTCGTTGATGTAGAAGCGCCTCGGAGGGCCATCAAAACCAGGCAGATCAGACGAAGTGGCACCTCGCCTGACCCGCGCATTCCGAAGCAGCTCGTCGCGCAGTCCACGTCGCGCCAGCCGGACCACAATGCGCCTACACTTATCTGCTCCTGCGTCTCTGGACCCAGTAGCCCGCTCCACCCGCGGGCCCACTCGTTCGGCATACACGATATCGGCTTTCTCGAGAGTTACACCGATTTTTCTTGCCACCAGCTCCACTGTATTGACCACATTTTCACCAGCACACGCAGGGAGGTTTATGATCTCTACATCAGAGAGCAGAAGATCTTGCTCCCTGTCATTTAGTTCTAGGGTCAACATTTTTATTTTTTCCTCTAGTTCCGGTGCTGGTTGGGAGTCTTTCTGACGGCTCTCAATCAACTCGACACGTTTTTCAAGGGAGTCAACCTTCGTCCTGCAAGACACCAACGACTGCCGCAGATCGGCCACCTCCAGTCTGAATTCCCTCAGGTCTGACTTGAGATCATCTCTCATAGCCCGAATCTCAGCCCTTATTAGTTGCATTTCGTGGCCTAAGTCATTTTCAGACGGCGAACAGCTGGCCCGCTCCCCAAGAGACCTCCCCGAGCCGCCGGCAGACTCTAAGGAGCCAGGTTGACTGAGTGGTGGTACACTGTTGTCACCCGCCCCAGGCGCCGTCGTCGGGGTGAGGTCTTTGTTGGCTTTGGTCCTACCTCCGCATTTACATCCTGCCGCAGTCCCCTTAGTAGACAAAAATTTTCCACATGCTGAACACTTGCCTGCCGCATTCTTGTTCACCATGATCTTGGCTAATAAATGCAAAAATTATTCGCCAAAAAATCCGATATGGTAGTTCCGCCGCCGGACAACGGATGGCGTCAGCGCCGCTTTTAGAATAAAAGTTTGTTTCTGCCCGTATCAGTCACCGCTCCTGTAGGACTCTCTATTATTTGTAACCACTATGCACTGGTTCACATACAGGGATACGAAAAAGTCAATATTACTTCTGTTATATTATTTTTTGCACGTTTTTTTTTATTATAGGGTAGTTCGTAGTTATTTTTATTGTGTAAAATTTTTGTTTTAGATTTATTTTAGTTTATACTAATATATGACACTCCATAACACTGCACGTCTTTTATTTTAACTTTCCACAGCTAATTCTATTATGGTTACTGCGATTAAATTAAGAAATTATTTAATTTTAAGTAAATAGATCGCGAACTGCGTGCGACGTCAAGCGCCACCTACCGATCAGAAAAACCGTGACAGAAAATTGGCAACGACGACGACGTCGACGACAACTCGATAGCAATTTTTCTAAAGAAAATCCCTAAAAAATGTGCAGGAGTGCTCCTATTAGGTGTAGGTAATAGGTGCATAATATATATTAGTTTAAAATAATTGTCTGATATAATATACAATACTATACAAGCAACATTTAACTGCCTTGTGCATCGGGCGCACGCTTGGAATAGCGTGCGCCATCCCGGTTGCATTCAAAGCTTGCACTTTGGAGCCCGGGGTCCACTCTCTTACTCCTCTCTTCCACGAAAGGTTGGCTCGGGCTTCATACACTCAAAAAATATAATACTTTATACAGCCTAAATGAGAGTGCCCTTATGTAAAAGGAGAATTACCAAAACCTTCTCACCATCGATTCTTTTGTGTATTCGCACATGGTGTCCAAGTGGCACAACCACTGGTCCTGCTCTTGGACAGATGGACAGTAGCGACGTATCGTGGGAAACCTTGCCGACTTTCATCACTCGACATTCTACCGATCGAGGTGACGAGACCCGACTAGAGCTTCCTAGTGTGACCTCACCGCAACCTTTCCACACTCTAGCTTCTTCTTTTTGTGCTGTCACCTGGAAGAAACGATTAGTAGTATTAGTACTAATATATTACCACCGTTGCGTCGATCTCAATTGCCATACAAACATCTGTGGCATTCGTTACAGGCAGTTAAAGCCCAAAACAGTCCGACAATCTGGTTTAATTAGATAACTTCCATATCGCCAGTGGATAATGGAAATCGGATGGTAGCCGCTTCATGAAAAATACCGAAGTACGGTTGTTTCATAGTTAGACTGAAAGACCCACGAAGGATGATGAATAGTGTTATAATTACCACTACTCTTTACTTATTTTGTGGCTACATACATATTCTCAATAAATCAAATTATATAGTGTGAATTTAATGTTAATTGGCTATAAATAAATATTCCAAGATATAATTACAGAGTCACATCAAGACTCACACTAAGCTATAGCTTGTAATATGGGATCTAGAATAAACTTACTTTTATATCAATCAATCAATGACGCGTCAATTTAGGCTGTGCAGCAATTCTCCCACCTGCTCCAGCGATTCCGCAACTATGACGATGTCATCGGCAAATCGAAGATGCGAGATGTACTCATCGTTTTTTTTTTTTTTAGTTAGGACACGTCAATTTGACTTCACCTCGCCTGATGGTAAGCTGAAGGTAAAGTCTCAGGAAAGAGGGTCACCATTACATACACGTACCATGTTAACAATGGTGGCACTCAGCTTGACGGCCTCATCAGAAGAGGATTGTCGTCGCAGCACCACGTGACACCCACCGGTCCCACTAGTGCTGCGACCACAATCCCCCTGCCCGGCTATGCATTTGCTGACCCCTGAATGCAATCAACCGAAATTGGATTACTATGGAGGGTTTTTCGCAATCGTGCACGGTGGTACCTACCCAGCCGAATTTTGTGACAAATTTGTGTCATCAAATTTCTACCACCAGTAAGTTTATGTTTATACCCCGTCTTCTGTTAATTAAGGAGGGGTTTAGCCTACTGTTACCACGCTGGCCAGACGGGTTGGTTACGGGTTTTAATTCTACTTACTTCTACATACTTTTTTGTAAATACATAGAAACATCCAGGCACAACAACAAGCATACAAATATTTGCACTAAGCGGGTATCGAACCCGTGACCCATATTAGTCATGTTTAGGGAAGTATTCACAAAGTTAAGTCAAGTTCGTAAATGTTACTTTTAAAAAGTGATACACCCACGAAACGATTAGGCTCTGTAATAGCTGTCTAAATTTAGGAGTACTACCTTTTACTCATGGGAACAGATGTCTAAAATTACGTCTGGAATATTGATTTCACTCACCTCTATTTTCCCGCTCTCAGCGAACACACGTATCTGCAAAGGTTCTTTCAATTTTGCTTCTGTTTTCATTTTGAGCGTCTGCAGCCATCCGTTAGTAGCCACTTCAATAAAGAGAAATCCCTCAGTAATACGCGCGCTACCCCCTGGATTAGCCAAATGTCCCATGTACACATATATTGTAAGTTTCGTAGACGTTTGTATCCAATCATGACGAAGAGGAACAGGAGAATCAGAACTTGTCTCAGCTTTTCTTACTGGACTCGATGCAGCTCTCCGACTTATTGACATAGGTAAATCAGCGGAGTGCACTAAACTTTGCATTATTTTACTGGGCGGGCTCCCTTTAGCGAGTTCATCATTTTTAGAAGTTATTTTCTTTTTAACTGGAGTGATACAATTTGCTAAGTTCTCCATAGATTTTCTAACTAATTCTTGAGCTTTAGACGGTTCCCTGAGACGGTCTGATTTCGGTGATGGGTTCGGGGCGTCGAAAAGTTCTTCAGCATCTGGTAATTCGAAGCGGAGGGGTCCTACTAGACACTTTGCGAGAAGAGAATCATAGTTGACCCATGGATGAACTTTGTCGAATAATTGCGTCGCATCTATGCCTGCGCCTCGCATAAGTTCCTCGGGGCCTGGGATATAAACAATAAGTTAGTGTTGAGAATATTGTAAAACTTCGTCTATGATTCTAAGCTGTATAATCTCACCTCCTGGATGGTAGGGTAAGTAATGTGTTATGTTGTAGACTCGGCCGCGAATTGCTAACCAGGCATCGTCTGAAACATTAAGTTACTATAGAATAATAATAATCTATTACCACAAAACCTTTTTGCGATATTACCAGGGCAATGATTTTAGCGATATGAAAACTTTTGTAACTTTCTCATATTTGATATGTTCTGTATTTTGTGACCTTAATCTCTGTGAATACTCGACGGACGAAAGATTATGCTTTCATTACATTAAGACTGATATTGCGTCGTTATAATATCAGTAAGTATGTGTCTACAGTGTTTACACAAAAACATTGGGGAAATATATAATATGTAATCGGTGTCGAATCTAATGTCGTTGATGGGTTTGGTCGTTAGTCAGCCTTCGAGTTTGTGACTTATTTACTACATCAATATTATTTATGAGACAATACTTGTATAATTATTAGTTATTATTGCATATCGATTTATTGTATAACTCAAAGTCTCAAAGTGTGTATTGTAAGAATAAATCGGATAAAAGCGAAGTGAGCTGAAAATATCAAAAAACTTCAAAAAGATAAAAAATATATTTTTTGCATAGTTTGTTGGAGAAAGGTAAATGAACATAGTGAGGTGATGTTGGCGGTGTCCCTGGACATTGCCAACGCGTTCAACACCTTGCCCTGGAGTTGCATTAGAGAGGCGCTCGTGTATCACGAAGTGCCTCTCTACCTCCGCCGCATAGTCGGGGCGTATTTGACGGAGAGAGCCGTCTTCTATCCAACCGTGACCGGTCTCGGTCGGCGTGAGATGTCGTGTGGTGTTCCGCAGGGATCGGTCCTGGGGCCGCTCCTGTGGAACATCGGATATGACTGGGTGCTTCGCGGTGAGCTCGCAGACGGTGCCGCCGTCACGTGCCACGCTCGTGACGGCGTGCGGGGAATGTACCGCGAAGCGACCCTGGCGGCCCCGACCGAGTCGTGGAGCGGATCCGGCGGCTGAGCCTCGAGGTGGCTTTGCATAAAACCCTATTCTTTCATGGGCCTCGGAGCAAGCCACCTGAGGGATCCAGCCTCATCGTGGGCGGAAATCGCATCGGCATCAAGCCCCAAATGAAATATTTCGGGCTCGTGCTCGACGGCCGATGGGACTTCGGAGAGCACATCCGAAGTTTGGCCCCCAAATTGAAGGGCACAGCTCTCGCTCTGGCGCGGCTGTTGCCCAACATAAGGGGGCCCGAGGACTCCTGCAGGAGACTCTACGCGGGGATCGTGCGGTCCATGGCCCTGCATGGGTGCCCAATATGGACGGAGTTCAGGGCCAGAAGTGTGCGGATGCTGCGCGCTCCGCAGTGGGTGATGGCCAACAGGGTCATCCGCGGGTATCGCACGATCTCCTTCGAGGCGGCGAGTCTCCTTGCCGGAACTCCGCCATGGGACCTGGAGGCGAGAGCCCTTTCGCGACTGGTACATTTGCGAGGCGCGGGGGCCGGGACGGGACCCCGAGCCTCGAGAAATCGAGGCCATGCAGTCCCAGCTCCGCCAGGCCATCGTGGTGGAGTGGAAGGAACGACTTGGGCAACCAAGCGCAGGGCACGCCGCAATAGCGACGGTAAGGCCCATCATGGAGGATTGGCTAGAGAGGCGACACGGAAGCCTTTCGCACCGACTGACGTAGGTGATCTCCGGGTAGGGGAGCTTCGGGAACCACCTGCATCGGATCAGGAAGGAGCCAACGCCTGTGCCAATGCCATCATTACGACGCGAGCGAGGACTCAGGGCTGCACACGCTGGCGGACAGTCCGACGTGGGAGGCGCCGAGGCGTGATCTCGTGGCAGCCATCGGGGTGGGAGTCGCGATCGAGCGCGAGGGCCGCCGCCGCCTTCTTCTGCGAGCATATAATGCTCGCTAAGGAGATGGCGGAGCGCGCCCGAGAGAGATTTAGAACTCTCCCGGCCCGCCAGGCCCGCAACATGCTCGCCGCGCGTCGCAGGCGACTCAGGCGCCGGAGGTCGCTTAACGACCTCCGTCCTCCATGAGCGCAGGCCTGGGGGTGGTAGGTGAGGCCGCCTGTCACCCCAGCAGAAGCAGGCCGGGACGGTGGGGCGACTAGCGCCCCTTCCCCAAACCGGGGCAAGACGGGGACACCGTGGTTCCCAAACCCGAGGGGGCCATCTCGAAACTGGAGATGGCCCAGGGTCAGTCGGGGTGCGAGGGATATGCTCTATGGGCAACCTTACACCCCGGCGTCTGTAGACCCGAGACAGTGTGCAGTTTTAGTCGGTTCAAGCCCGACATAACCGCCCCCGCTGACCGGCGGGGGGGTATCTGAAAGGATTTCTGCACGAAAAAAAAAAGGTACGGTAGTATTTAATCGGATCGCAGAATATACACACATATTCTTTTTGTAACATTTTTGACCCATAGAATTAAACAAAGTTGACCCTTCGTAATCTGCTTTAGTGATAGTTGGTAGCCCTTTTCGTTCACCTTATAGGCATCAACTGACAGATCTGCTGGTTATAAATGATAAACTGCAAAATATAAAAGACCTAAGTTTCGCAGTCATACATTACATGGACTTATTTCCAGCAATCTGTCAATTATCAAAAAGAAAGATTTCACTTACCGAGTGAATTGTGCGTAGACAATTCAGATGGTGAAACAGTTCGTATTCTACCACCGACTCCGGTCAGATCTTTTCCTGAGTTACCGAGTCGGATCCAGTCCATCAAACTGTGGCCCGGTTGTAGAGCGCATTTGTTGCGTGGATTGCCTAGAACAAAAACTTCCATATAGCTAATAGACCTACCCATGCTTAATAGATGTTGACCTAGTTTTATAAATCAGTAGAGTAATGAGTAGGTAAAAATATAAACGATTTTTGGAAGACAGCAAGCAAAGAGTAAGTTAAGCTAATTAATCAGGAGGAGAAAGAGTAGGAGAGCGGATCCCGGGTGCAAGTTTTGGATGCTAACGGGATTAACGCTGGGATAAAGAAGAAGAGTGTAATTTGATTTACTTTTAGAGGTACGAGAATATGCATATAACAATAGTTTTATATTAATATCAATGAAGTCAAATAAAGGTTGAACAACTTTTATGTAGAAAGATTTAATCACCTTTACAAGGAATAATGTTTAGTATATACTTAATTTAAACTGTGGTTTAAGGACCAGTGAAGCCACTTATCGTTTTCAATATTTTTTACTAGTATGTGCATCTGCGTTTATAAGTCTCAGTTTTAGAATGAATCAAATAATTCCAGTATTTATTATTCCAGAACGTTTCATTCTAAGAATCTAAATTTGAAAATGGATGTACCGCTTTAATAAGTACACGTAGATACACTGATAATTGACATGATGTAAATTATTAACACGTTATATTAAATTCCCGCCATAACTTTTACTGGAAGCTACCTTTTTTTTTTTTTTTTTTTTTTTATCGTACGGAAATCCCTTCGGATACCCCCCCGCCGGTCAGCGGGGGCGGTTATGTCGGGCTTGCACCGACTAAAACCGCACGCCGTCTCGGGTCTTCAGACGCCGGGGTGTAAGGTTACCCATAGAGCATATCCCTCGCACCCCGGCTGACCCTGGGCCATCTCACCACTAACAGCATCGCTCATCCTGTCTCCTCTGAAAGCAGAGGAGTACGGAGAGCGATGTGTTCCCGCCACGTTGGGTATTGGCCGACGATCAATGCCAACCCTATGAAGGGGTGAAGGGGAAGCCATTGACCGCCGCCCAGGGTGTACCGGCCGCTCCGATTCCGTTCCCCCCGGACTGCAGCGGGATCGGAATCGGAGCGACACTCGAGGAGGTTACCCAACACACACCCCTACTGGAAGCTACCTACTGCTTAATTAATGTTTATAGAAATATTTTACTTTGAGTGCAACACATTTAAACAGAGCAAATACTAAATGGGAGTACCGGCTAGGTGAAATTACACTGAAGTATAAAGTAAGTTTTTATCGTTTTAATAGATACAACCTATCCGATTCCGTTAGAATTTAGACAAATTCAATGAGCTAGTTACCATACTTATGTCGCAAACTTTATTTTATATTTTTATTTGTATAAATCATATAGGTACTTAACTGGTCGGCGGGAGGGGGGGGGGGGGTATCCGAAGGGATTCCCGCACGAAAAAAAAATGGTACTTAACTGTAAGTTTTTTAAAATTAAAATCCAAAGTTAGTTAAAATGCAGGGAATAATAAACCTGGCTGACCAATAAAAGAAAAATGTTCTCTTGCAGATCGTTTAGATGCAATTGAAATAAACAGATTAACTACCTAAAACAATTTGAATTGTGATCTTGACATAATAACTAACAATGGCTACACGCCTTAGTCGCTTATTGGGTAAGAACCTTAAAACTACTCGGTACCTAATTGAATTCTATCTTACATGTTAAGCCATTAGTGTGGTTGAATAATGTAATAGACGAGTACTTACTACCCTTATGATAACCACCTCATTGCTGGTTTCTTATTTGAGGGGCTTGTGGCTAAATAGTAACCGAATAGGTTGCTTAGCTTTATAAGATGTTAAATATTGCAAAGTTAAGCAACACTAGCCAAGGCAGTCTTAGGATGGGTGCCCATTCTTCTGCCAGATTGAGACCCCTCCGTGCCTCGGAGAGCACGTTATGCCGTCGGTTCCGGTTGCCATACAAATATCTATGGCAGTCGTTACGGGTGGTTGGAGCCAATGGGTTGTGGAGGTCAGATGACTCGCGTCACGGATAATATCGAAGTTCAGCCGCTTCGTAGTTCGACTGAAAAGCCGACCCCAACTAAGTTGGGAAAAGGCTCAGAGGATGATATGAATCGCTAGTTCAATTAGGTTATATGTCTTATTTAGACTCCAAAGCCAGGCCGTACTGTAACTAAGTAATGAATTTTGATAATTTAATTGGGTACTTGACTTTATTGACTTTTTATTAAACGTTAAAACCTTATTATTTATTTTATTCTTTTTGTACACACATTAAATGATAATAACATAAATAAAATTAAAAAAAATGCACAAAGACGAGCTTAACTCAATATGAGCTCTCTCCCAGCAAACCTATGAGTTAAAGAAGGGGTGTGAAGTGTACATTATACAAGATAAAAAGAAAAGGGAAACATGCTAGTACTTTAATACTGATAATAAAAAATAAATACATATATACACACACATAAAAACATGTATACATAGATACATACATAAATATATTCGTAGATTAGACGTAGACACACTAAATAATTGAGAAAAAAAAAAAATGTTTAATGTTTTCTTCTGAAGATGTCCAGACTGTTACTACTGCGAATGGTATGAGGAAGTGAGTTCCAAAGACGAACAGCTTACACCGTGACGGATCCGCCATAGCAGCTAGAACAGTGTGCAGGAGTATGAAGCAGAAGAGACGAAGAAACACGAAAACTTGCCTATACTTTTATAACGTTGTAAATTAGTTGAGTCTGTACATTGGAGATATTACAAAATATACTAGGGTTATTTTAAATAAACGATTCTGAACACAAAAATATATTATTTTGGAATACTTGTCTGTTTGTCTGTCTGTTTATCTTTTTGTTCGCGATGGACGCAAAAACTACTGAACGGATTTTGATGCGGTTTTATCTATTAAAAAGGCCTTGGTCAGACTTAAAATCTTCAGTATGTTTAATTACAATTGTAAGAAAAAAAATTACAAACCTCCACATCTCTATATTTACCATACTGTGTCTCTTTGTAGCTTTGTTTACCTATCTACATGTATGGAGTAGCTACCTCAAGAGATTTAAAGCAAAGTGCTTACGCTCGGCGAAACGGAAAAGATGCTGAGCGAGGAAGCAAAAAATATGGTTCGCAGATTTGCAGACGTCTAACGTGACTTGTAAGCTTGTCTCAAAGATACAGTGAATGCTTTGTAGTGATCTAATTTGAACTTGAGTAAGGTCAAAGGAAATATTTAAGGAGACTAATAGCTATTCCGCTCAAGCTCTCTAAAATATCAATAATGAAAAGCGTATATTTCGCAGCTGTTGTTGTTCAATTATTTATTTTTTAAATCTTATGCCTAGTCCTTTGTACTTTTCTTCCCCATACTCTGAAGATTTTCTAACATGAAACTTCTTAAAATTACGATGAGTAAATAAATCAATAGTAAAAAAATATTACCACTATTCTCATCAAACGAAGTGTTTATGTATTGAACCGACTAACTACAGATTCCATAATTTTTAGGTGGGAACGGATTGAGGTCACCAGAAGAGAGGAGTCAGGAGGACTTCCTATCAGACCTCTTGGTTTAATACGTCGTGTGGACAGTAGGAACATTTGGCCGTTAGTTGAACAGCACATCATGAAAGCATCAAACACAAATACTGCGAAATGTGGAACCGTACAACCCAAATGTGGCAATGCCACATGTATTCAAGCCATCTTTGCAATCGCAAAAAAAAAAGCATGGCGCAATAGTAGTTCTCGAGCTGGTTAATATATTTATGTACAACAACATTCGGGTATATATTTGAGGCCCCACTAAGATCTTCGGGGCCTAAACCAACCTAAACTGCAAGCCGGTGCACCAGCTGATAAACGGACGAGACTCAGGCGCAGGTGTTCCTTTCGGGATTGGGAGGTCAGATGGTAGTCGCTTCTAAAAAACCGTATGGAAAAGTAGAAGTAAGCGGTTTTCGGGCTCCGAAGAGAAAGCCGCAGATGCAACACAGAACAACGTTTAGATGATGGTGACGGCAGTGCGCCAGCGCCCAGGCCATTAGGCCTGATTACACCTTGCCTGATAGGCGAATTCTCCACTTGTGTCCGAGGAACAACACACCCCATTCCTCCATACAAGAAAATTATACTGAATTGCCTTATTGTGTACTCAAACTGCAGTGTAACTTATAACTGATAGATAACGATCTATTACGTTGTTCCAACCACGGTGATGGAGGAGTGGTTGGGAAGGTATTGTGGTGACCTCTCCTACCGGATATCACAGATGATTACCGGACACGGGTGCTTCGCATAGTATCTGTGGCGCATCTACCGGGAGACAACGCCGCAGTGCCAGCACTGCGAGGATCCCGGCGAAGACACGGCGCAAAAAATGTTGGTGGAGTGCCCAGCGTGGGCGAGTCAACGCTGGGATCTCGTTGCGGTTCTGGCGGAAGAGGCGGCGGAGAGGGAGTGGGAGAGAACCTTGCCGCCCGAGTTCCGCAGTTTGCGGCGAGGACGCCGGCAGTCGGCCGGCTAGCCGTTCTTACAGAAGCAGGCTAAGACGGAGGCTTCTGTCGTGTGTGTCCTACACACGCCGGTTAACTCACCGATGCGGGATCACACTCGACCCCGAAGGCGAGGCCGCGACGGCGGCCGAAGTCCGTCCGCCCTGGGGTTATCCTTTCGAGGGTGTACCCGGAGTGCCTGGCAAAGGGCGCTTGGGAAGGACACCATGTGGTTTTAGTCGGTTCGATTCCGACATACCCACCTCATCGCTGGCACCGGTGAGGTGAAGCCCGTGGGGTTTCCACACGTAAAAGAAAAGACCTTGTTCCAACCAAGTTTTGTGTTAGCAGAACTAGTACACGTAGCTCACGTAAGTCATCTTGATTTTTTTGTGTGCTAAATTATGTGTACAAACATTAAGACTCAAGTTAATATACATATATCTCTAGTCATACAAATATATCTCCCCGCGTATTGAATTCGATTTCTAAGCTCTAGTGCGTCATCGTCGGATAGTTAGAAGTTTTAGAAGGGTAACTGGATAATTGGAGGCAATTCAAGGTGGTTTTGAAAGGCAGCAACATGGATCTTGTGTTAACTGTGGAAAGCTCTAAGAAAATATTAGACTAGTGAGAAATATACATTACTTTATCTATATCTTTACTAATATAATAAAGGGGAATTATTTGTAATTTAGTATGTTTGTAACGAATAACATCAAAAACCACTGGACCGATTTCAAAAATTGTTACACCACTACTCTCACACACCACACGGCTGAACGGATCTAGCTGAAATTTGGTACAGGGATAGATTATAGTCAGATATAACACATAGACTACTTTTCATCCCGGGAATAGGTTCCCGTGGGTAGCGGTAACGGGATCAGAACTCCACGCGGGCGGAGCCGCAGGCAACAGTTAGTTAGTTTATAAATGTACATATGTGTGCTGCATTCTTTGTCCCCCAAAAACGAGTTGATTTGACATCCCGACAGATGCTTCTTCACACCCCGCATAAAGATCAATAGTATTATAGGAGAAGGTAACAAGTTGCCTGCATTTAATCTATAGTAATATTTAATATAAAACCATTTCAAAAGGCCTGGTAAAATTGAGGTTAACGCCAATCTCAGAGACTTCCCCACATAGACCTTTTATAGGCTGTAATTAGAGATTGTGGGTTCGAACGTTACACAATACACTAGAGACGTGAAACCACTGCTAACCTCGTGTTAGGAGTGAGATCACGTCCCATGGTGTTTATAATTGCGTAGCCAATTTACTAGTATCCAATCTGAATATAACAATTTTATTTATAACAGTCGAACGATGGGGTACATGGGGGAAGATCTTCGGGGCTCAAGACAACTTCACCTGCTAAGTGGTTAATGGACGGGGTTCTGGAGCAGGCATTCCTCTCGAGATCAGATGGCAGTTGCTCCTGCAAAAGCCAAGAGAAAGAGAAGAGTAGAGTTGGAGAGCGGACCTCGGGACTAAGTACTGTGACGTCGGGGTCTGACTTCACAGCTTTTCGTGATAATGAAATGATAACACAAGTAATTATATATTATATACCATTTATTTTTCACATAGAATTCCTATCAACGAATTTTAGGGGATTTTACGCGAGATTATTTAGTTTTACTATACGAACTGAAGAGGAACACGGATTCTGCTCAGTGATTGAGCCTAAGATATCACTTTCTTGATACTCTCTTCGTACGACGGGTTGAGGCCGGAGCCTTGGTAAAGCTAGAGACCTTCAAACTTTGCCTTTTTCCCGTGATTCCAATCAAATAACTTTGCCTTACAGTGGGCTCCGATTTTGTAGCAATTAATTGAATTAAAGAGCATTATATTTAGATTCAAGGACGAGTCTAATTACTCAATTCCAGTTAACGGTTTGTTCATTAAGTATCAAATTCAAGATAATCCTGAAGATAAACAATTTGGGACTTTAGTCTCTCTATAGTTAGATACAAAATCATATTATTATTTACCTAGGTTTTACCCGCGGCTTCGCACGCGTCATGTATGTATAACCGTTTTAAATTATCTTCGATGGAAGAAGTTAAGGTGTGAAAACGTAACACAAGTAAACGAACTCACTTCCGCATTATTGTATATCAGCTGATGTCCGCGGCCCTGCTCGGGTCGAATTCTGATTCCGTTCCCGCAATCCATGGTAACTATTCCAGGGATAAAAGTAGGTTGTGTTATTCCAGACTATAAGCTATTCCTATGCCAAATTTCACCCAGATCCTTTCAACTGTTTGATCGTGATTGAGTAACAAACATTCAAAAATCCTCACAGACTGACACATTAATAAAATTAGTAAGATTACATATAAACGTCCTCGTGGCAACCCTTTATCGCGGTTATAAGCTATTTCTATGATTGAGATATTGGCTTCGTAATAGATTATATTTTTGCCTGAAGAGAATATCTACTTAAGTTATCGCGGTACGTTTATATCTTTAAAAAAAAAACCGTCATATGTCTCACCGCTGGCGTTCCGGCTGAACGAGAACCTAATTGGCTGGTATGTGAATAATTCCATTGACATTATCCACTACTAGGACTCATGTACACACGACCAAGGAAATAAGTATACACCCTTACTTGTGAAGGTGTATGTACAGGTATATAATTATTTCCTTGGCCTTGTGTACACCACCACAGGACTATATTATCAGTTCTGTGAAAGCTACCCACGAATACACGATCGCGCGTTTTCAACGCTTATGAAAACCAGAAAATGATCAGAATTTTGTACTAATGAAAAAATAATTTCTCGCGCTCGCACTCCGCACCGTCGCTGTGAGCAAGAAGCCGAACGAGAGGACTCACACTCCGAGGGCTGCCACGAGGCCCCGCCTCGGCACCTCCCACGCCGGGAATTTCGCCAGCGTGTGCAGCCTCGAGTCCTTGCTTGCATCACAATGATGGCACTAAGGCGTTGGCTGCTTCCTGATCTGTCACAGGTGGTCCCCGAAGAACCTCTTCCCAGAGATAACCTGTGTCAGCCGGAACGAGAGAACGGAGTCGTGTCACCTCTCTAGCCAGTCCTCCATACCGCTCTAAGGAAAGTAGACCCCGCATATTAATTTTACTATTTATATAGGCATTATAATATTCTTTAAATTAGATATAAAATAATGTAGTAACTTAAAAATTAACAATACTTATTTAAAATACAAAACATCATGTATTTGTATTAGCATTTAGTATAACACACCTAATCGTGCTAATTGCAAGATAAATCTTGTATCACCATAATTCGCTGATAACAGCAACATTACATACGTGTACATTATAAAGGGATTTGATTTATATTCACAGGCCATTATGCGAAGATAATACTGATTATGCAGATGAGGTTTTTATTTGGATAAACATATTATACCTTTTTTTTTCGTGCAGAAATTCCCATCGTATACCATTCCCCGCCCGTCAGCGGGGATGTTAATGTCGGACGCCTACCAACTAAACCCGATGCAAGGGTGCCGGGTGCAAGGTGACCTAATAAGGCAATTTCTTTGCAACCCAGTTGACCCCGGGTCATCTATGGCTTGCCGGCCTAGGGGTGACAGGTGGAGTCGCCTGTCACCCTAGCCGAAGCAGGCCGGGGCGGCGGCGCGTTGCGCGTCCTCCACTTTTTCCGGGGACACCGTAGTTCCCAAACCCGAGGGGGCCATTTCGAAAACGGAGATGGCTCTGGGTCAGCCGGGGTGCGAGGGAATGCCTTATAGGCCATTTTACACTCGATACTGCCTTCGAGTCCGACATTACCACCCTCGATGGGGGGATTTCCGCACGAAAGAAAAGGGCCATCTACAGCTTTGAGATGGTCCACTGCGAGAGAGATACTATACCTATCGGATACATAATATTACAAACGAGGAAGTTTGTGACGATGGATGGATGTTTGTGACTCTTTTACACAAAAACGGATGAATAGATTTTGATGGAATATGGCACACAGATTGATTATAGTCTGCAATAGCAAAATAGTTCCGAAACCTATTGAATTGATTTTTAATTATAATTCTCGTATTGATTATTCATTATCGCGAGTAAAGCCTAAACAACCATAATTTTTTTTTTTTTTTTTTTTTTTTTTTTTTTTTTATTTTTTTTTTTTTTTTTTTTTTTTTTTTTTTTTTTTTTTTAAAAAGAATATTAGCAACCGAAATTACTAATATTCCCCCTAACCCCTCCAGCTAAGCTAAATTGCTTGTGTTAGGAGTGGGTTCACGTCGGTAGTGTAATGGCCAGGATTCGAACCCGGGACCTCTCGATCGTAAGGTCGACTCCTTAACCACTAAGCTTTGGCATTGGCATGCGAATTCTGCCTTCGCATGCGAATTACGGTTGTTTTTCATTCCGGTTCAACTTGAATCTCAGATGTCCATCATCTATTCTTCTATCACAGCCATCTAATTGCCTGGAATCCCAGGTACGTACCTGATCCATGCGTTCGACCAAATCATCGCCTTAACGGACGGGTACTAGGTTTACGCCACATTAAGCTTCACATTCGTAATTGTATCATACTGAGTTTAAATGATGAAAGGTATATACAATGCAGCTGTTATTATAACTACAAAGGGAGTCTAAGGTTTAAATGTTTTGTCTTGTAGGACAAAGTTTATCATCACATAACGATATCTAATGTTTTATAAATAATATTTGTAATGGTCAATGGATAAGTAAGTTGTGTTAACATTTTGAGAATACAGTACAGCGTAAATTACACACTGTAGATATTCTTGTCAATGTCATCGGAGAACTAGACGGCTGTTTGCAGCCAAGATGTTTATGCGTGGTAGTGGACATGGATGTGTGGTGTGATAATTATGGATAACTTTAGGAATTTGTATGTTAGAAGGAGTTCGAAAGTAACACGAATTACAGAGAAGTTCCGTCCAAATGGCTTGTCCTGGTTCGGATATGTGATGCGTAAGTCTGAAATATCGTCAAGAAAGCAAGGAAGACGTAAGAGAAGATGGATAGAGTGTTTGGAAGATGAAAGTTTAGGAAGGGAGTGCATATTGAGATGACTGCAAGCAGAGATTAATCCCGGCGGTCTCAAATAAATATCTGGCCTTTAGCTTTGCTCAGTTATTTTTTCGACATTTATTGACAATAAAACCTAACTAGATCGATTTATCGCCTCCAAAACCATAACATACTAAATTTCAAGAAAAAAGATTAAGGCATTGTGTATGTAATTTTGCTAGAAAAATTCCAGCTCTAATTTCATAAGTTCTAATAAGTACTCTAGTCCGTATTTCACAGCGGTAGCAGTCCTGTAATGGCTTAAATTAACTTTAAGATAACAATTATCCTCCCTAATTCCATTGTTCGGGTTTACGTGCTTGCATTACTCAACTAACAAGGGCTATGTTTGATTATAAATGTTTAAACAAAGGAATTTCAGAAACATTAACCAACTGTACCTACTTTATTTGGAATCGTATTTTCATAGGGCGCGTGTAGATAGTCAATATAAGTATATTGCTATCCAATATCGTGATCGGGACCAATCGTGTTTGTTTGCACATCAATTATATCGCGTTTTGCTGATGAAACGGCAAAACGCCGCGTAACCCGAGATAAACCCGAAATTTGGATAAGACCCGAACGTCCATGGGCTACTATAAATTCTAACAGTCGGACTAGCTGTGTATTTGTTTGCCAATTTACCTATTAAACAAAGGTCCATTCATCACCTGTCTTGTAGTTAACCGTAAATCACTGTCTCTCGGTGGTGATTATCAAGCGGCTAAACTAATAAATGTTTACTCTTATTTAGGAACGTAAATTAGTATATACTATATAACAAAGAATTACGTTTGTATTTCCCTACAGGGTTAAGTAAAGATATGTTTACATAAAAAAGCGGCCAAGTGCGAGTCGGACTCGCCCATTAAGGGTTCCGTAGCAGCAAGTAATATGTTTTTTTTTAAACTTTTATGTTTGAGTTGATTGAATGAAAGGTAAATTGCGGTTTTCTAGTAAGTAGTTCTTTTTTATACGTCATAAAACGTATAAAACAAAAACTACTTACTAGGTCTCGTTTAAACCAAACTTCGGTGGAAGTTTACATGGTAATGTACATCATATATTTTTTGTAGTTTTATCATTCTCTTATTTTAGAAGTTACAGGGGGGGGGGGGGGGTTAGAAGTTACACATTTTACCACTTTGGAAGTGTCTCTCGCGCAAACTATTCAGTTTAGAAAAAAACTATATTGGAAACCTCAATATCATTTTTGAAGACCTATCCATAGATACCACGTATGGGATTGATGAAAAAAAAAAATTTGAGTTTCAGTTCTAAGTATGGGGACCCCCAAAATTTATTGTTTTTTTTTCTATTTTTGTGTGAAAATCTTAATGCGTTCACAGAATACATCTACTTGCCAAGTTTCAACAGCAGAGTTCTTATAGTTTCGGAAAAAAGTGGCTGTGACATACGGACGGACAGACAGACAGGCATGACGAATCTATAAGGGTTCTGTTTTTTGCCATTTGGCAACGGAACCCTAAAAATAGTATATTCGGGTTTAAATATGTGGTACACTAAAGTACGACTGATAAAAGAAAGGTCCATTTATTAATCAATACTTTATTTCATAACCCTACTAAGATCTTAGGGGCCCAAGTCAACCTCACCTGCCAGCGCTGCAAAACAACAGACGAGGCTCTGGCGCAGGCTTTTCTCTCGGGAATATGAAGTCAGATGACGGACGCTTCCAGAAAAGCCGACTCACCCATAAACAACATTAAGCGAACCCCAGGCTCCAAGTGTTAACTTTGTACGCAACTGGGTAAATAACTATGAGAATGATCATGACTTTATTTCATAATTATTTTTACACTTCAAGGATTTTTTTTATAACTTCACGTCTTTATCCCCGCAGGGGTAGGCAGAGATGTATTACATACTCACGATTCGTCAGTTATGTTAAGGTCATCTACCGGGCACACTATTAAACGAGCGATAATTAACATTATTTTTTGTTTAGCTTCAAGGAATTCTAGTTTAGAAATTGTTCTATTTGTCATTTTAAAGTTTTAGGTGTCAATCTTCATCAAATTATTATCTTTATACACCAAGGTTAACGCCATAATTAATCACTAGCGCAAACCGTTAATAGCAAACAAATGAAAATCACAGAACAACGTTCGTTCCAAATACGAAATTTTGTGTTTCCCAACTTAGTTCCTAGAAATACGAAATATCGATACGAGGTTCAATTATGAAACACTTTGAATGAATTATTCACGACTAACTACTTCGAATTCCTATATTTTAGTGGTAGTACTGGGCTCTACCACTGAAGCGTAGTCATATAAATACTTTATGTCACACACGATTCTAAAGTTAGATTGGTCTGATACACAGTAGGGTTAATACTTTAGAAGAAAACGTGTGTGTATTGTGATATTTGAAATACAGAGGTATACTCCTTTAGCAATTATTTCAAACTAGCTGTGCCCCGCGACTTCGCCCGTGACATACTGCGCCCCTGTGGCACTCATTTCACGTGACCATAATTTATTAGTTTTCTACAATAATGTACGGAAATTTGCCCGATTTGCGGACATTTATGATTACTGCTCCGATCTCCTGGGTAGTAGCGTGACGATATATAGCTTATAACCTTCCTTGATAAATAGAAACTGTAGTTCTTGAGATTACCGCGTTCAACCAAACAAACAAACTCATCAGCTTCATAATATTATATTATATAGTATAGATTAACCAACCGTATATTAGTTATGGATTCAAGTACACACAACGTAAAATTAATAACAAAAAGAAATTGAAAAAGACGCTTCATCTGACTCGAGTAAGTAATTAGCATACGAAATGATGTCACATGAATATTATATATTCTGTGATAATGTACCGGCAGTCTAGCAGCGCTAAAACTTAAGTTGAAAAAGTTTAAGTTGTGTATGTAAACAAACTGAGGTTCCAGCAATATCGCTTTGGCAGTTCTGGCTACTGGAGCATGGCATACTGGCAGTAAACGAATATTGAGATTTCTCTTGGAGCGAATAAATAGCTACTACCTGAGGCAGAGAATTATAATAAAATAAAAATCGTTTATTTTCACAGAAATTACATACATTGGCCTTAAACTTGAACACAATTATTTGTTAATTTTCAGGATATGTACTGACGCTGATATCCCAAACTAGGCAAATAGCCTGTATCTTGGGAAGCAGTGTTCAGTCGTGCAAGCGGTGACGTTATTGTTTATACAATATTACATTTTGTCGTTATTTTTCTTAATAACAAGATAATAATTTGTGTGTTTATATGCGTATGCGTGCGTGCGTGTGTGAGTGTGTGTGAAGTGTGTGGTGTGTGAGTGTGTGTCTGCGAGTGTGATAGAAACCTTATGTGGTGGGTTAGGCTATGTAAGTAACAATTGTAATTCAAATTTATCTAAATCGATTTCGTTTACATTTTATTTTTAACGGTAAAAGAGGGAAGACTTTTAGCAGGAACTTGAAAAAGTTTGTTTGCGATGTTTAATTGGATTCACTTCGACCTCTTTTGCATTAAAGAGGATTGCTCATTTTGCATGCAATTTTTAATTCTTTAAGAAGACGATAAGCTGTTAAGTTTAAGTCTGAACTTTAATGTACCTAGTTCTGGCAAGCTTTTCGCTAATTGAGCAGGTACTGAAATGAACATTTATA
This sequence comes from Cybosia mesomella, assembly GCA_946251805.1. NCBI lineage: Eukaryota > Metazoa > Arthropoda > Insecta > Lepidoptera > Erebidae > Cybosia > Cybosia mesomella. Next base: position 14,010,294 of record OX276406.1, read on the forward strand.
GTGATATACATACTAGTATTATCTATGTTTAATAAAATGAGTTTTAAACGCGATGAGCTTTCTTTCGTGGTCTTCTACTAAGTTCTCAAAATAAACAATATCTAAAGTGAAATAGCTTCTTTGGAAATTTCTATGTGAGTAATAAGAATGCAAGTAAACGCTTACTTTACACTTATTTAAATTATCTACACGCTTCACTGTATAAATGAGAGAACAATAGAACAATGAGAAAACACATAATTTATTATTTTTACAGCGTGCACCTCCCGGTTAATCAATATTAAATCATTTAATTCGCCACAGTTTGAAGCATGTTTGAAGAACAAACTTTTACGGGTGAAATGTCATTGGTATCAACCATAGATACTTTCTTTTCTAGATGGTATGGTAAGAATTTTATTTCTGAAATTTTATACGATACAATTATATTCATCGAAGAATTAAAACTACATATGTAAAGATATAAAAGCAACTAAAATATTATTTTTTGATTATGATTACTTTCTTAAGTCGTTGTACACGATCTTCCATGTATAGCATCCACATCAATGGCGCTCCTACCCACATCGATACATGATACGTGACAAACGATAGGCTATAAATGTGTTCAAACATGCATTCAACTAAAATGTGCCGTGGTCGGTGTAGAGTTCAATTAATAGTGAAGTCAAATTTCAAAAGACCAAAATTAGGGTGTAGTGGAGATATAATTATGTACATTATATTTTTATTGAAACCAAAACTAAGTAATTGAGTAGTGTAATTTCTAGGAATTAATTATTTTGTGTGGGGACGTTTTTTTACTTTTGGTACTTATTTTGTTAACAAAATTTCGATTATCAGTTCTCGTAATTAAAATAGGTAATACCCTCTATCCCCCACCGACTTTACCCCCACTGGGGGAAACTATAGTGAAGTTTTCGTATATTTCAGGCTATTGTTATAAAAGCTGTCTATTCTGACTCTGGTATGATTTCTTAGAAGTTCACGTTGAAAATTATAGTCAATGTGGAACAGTGTTGGTTTTCATTAGGAATTTAATTTCTTTATTCTATTACTCACGCCATTTATATAATTTGAATGTTTTTGACCACACGTTACGTGGGACGTTAAACGCTGCGTTTTCCAGTCCATAGACGTTAGAGGACGTGATGAATAGTTGCTAAAATAATAGTGGCAATAAAAGTTGCCAGTGGCATTAGTTTAGACTGTAAAGCCGGCCAAATGTGATTTACTAAACTCTAAGTAATTCTTCGTACCCGTATCGTGTATCCGAATTGTCTCAAACAGAGGTCAACTGAAATTCTCCACTTCTTTTTCACTTCGTATTCAGACACAGTAAGTCCCAGTTTCTCCATTGTATGCCTTATCCAAAGTAAAAGGCCGAAGCGTTGCCACTTCCGTTCTGAGGCCCAGTAATTAGTCTGAGCTAGATACACTGAGTTGCAATTTCATCAAGCCACCTAGTTTAATACAATCTGACATTGTGCTTGGAACATGAACATAACTAATTCATCAAATATCGGTACTGAGTATGTATAACTGCTGCAAAACCGTAGTGATCTTCTATTCCTGCTCTATTAGTTCCAGTGGCTTTTTTTTGTGTGGAAACCCCCTCGGGCTTTGCCCCATCGGTGCCAATGATGAAGTGGGCGTGTCGGAATCGGACCGACTAAAACCACACGGTGTCCTCCCCAACTGTCCATTGCCAGGCACCCCGGGTAAGCCCTCGAAAGGGTAACCACAGGGTTACCGGCGGACTTTGGCTGCCACCGCGGCCTCGCCTGGTGGAGTTGGGTTTTATCCCGCGTCGGTGAGTTGGCAGGCGTGTGTAGGACACACACGACACACCTCCGTCTTGGCATGCTTCTGTAAGGACGGCGAGTCGGCCTACTGCTCAGGCCCCGTTCATGGAGGTCGGTAGACCCGGGCGTAGACGAGAGTGCGGTACGGACTGCGGTACTCGGTGGTTCTCTCCCGCTCCCTCTCCACCGCCTCTTTCGCGCGCATTACCTGCTCGCAGAAAGAGGCGGCGGCGGCGTGCCACTAGACCTAGAACTAGACCAAGGCCCTCACCAAGGAATCCAACGAGAGAACGTCCACGCCCAGGACCGCAACGAGATCCCAGCGTGACTCGCCCACGCTGGGCACTCCACCAACGTATGGAGCGCCGTGTCTTTGCTAGGATACTCGCAGTGCTGACACTGCGGCGTTGTCCACCGGTGATTGCGCCGCAGATACTTACCGAAACACCCGCGTCCGGTAATTATCTGGCAGGTATCCGGTAGGAGAGGTCACCGTGGTCACTTCTTCATGATCAGCCTCACCGCCGCAATGGTAGATTCCCCCCACCTTGGTTGCTTAAGTCGCACCCTCCATGACTCCATGAGTTCCTGGCGGAGCTGGGACCGCTCAGCCCTGATTTCTCTGGGCTCCGGCCTATGGCCCCACTCCAGCGGCTCCTTGCACCATTGGTACAGCAACACCGGATAGGAGACATGCCACCTCGGCGGAGATCGTGCCCCTAATGACTCTGATGGCCCTCGCTTTCAACGGGCTGTTTAGGACAGCCACATTGCGAGAGTTTCCGCCCATACGGGGGCCCCGTACAGGGTCATGCTTCGCACGATCCCCAAGTACAGTCTCCTAGTGGAAGCGTTGGGTCCCTTAACGTTGGCCATCAGCTACGATAGCGCGGTCGCAGCCCCCTCAGTTTCGGGACCAGACTTCGGAGATGTGGTCTGAAGTCCCATCGGCTATCGAGTACGAGTCCCAGGCACTTCATCGTGGGGTCGATGCCGATGCTTGCGGCTCCTACGAGTACCAGTGGCTTCAAATAAAAGTACTTATTAATTAATCTAGGCCAGGCAAAGGTAAAGCGGCAATTGGTAAAGCGGCTACCTGACATGACATCTTGCCACAAGGGAACAAAGTGAAGCCACATTCGTTAAAAATATTCAATTAGGACTCAATGAGTTATAACTATAAGTAATGAAAATATACTTATTCTGAAAATTGCTACAATAGTCTCGTTTTTATGATAATATAACATTGGACATGACGTACGAATCCCGTAGTTTAACTTAAGATAAACTCTGCAATGTTCACATCGTATACAATATTCGAACTATATTGTAGTTTTACTTGATTATCTGCGTTGGCTTTTGTATAATATTATTCGTTATATTATATAGTTTTAGCCTATTGTACGCCACGGTAGCCTAGTGGACACCACGGTAGCCTAGTGGTATGGGTAATGGACTGCTGAGACGAGGTCTCGGGTTCGATCCCAGGTTTTACCATGGCACACACCAATGACTTTTCGATGCTTTTCGAAGTTATGTGTGTATTTACCGCAGGTTTATAAGTGCCCGGTTAATGGCAATAGGCTCGCCACCTATTACATTGGGACCTAAACATAAACTGGCGAAATGTGGGTGCTAGCACCTCTGCCTACCCCTTCGGGGATATAGGCGTGAGTTTATGAGATGATGATGATGAGATGATGAGCCTATTGTACTAAATATTTCTTGTTTGGGCTGAACTTTACCTTACATTAAATTTATTCGTTTCGTACAGTAGGTATTTGGGTTTATTATGGTATTACACTAGGAATATTGTAACGTTACCGGGCTATAGGCTACTGTCAAATTAATAATATTTAAGTATCGATTCTTAATTGTAGTGTAAAAAATGTCGATAAGAATAGGAGATTTTTCAAATGTCTGAAGTTATTATTTTTACAATCTTATAATTTACTCGTAATTAAATTCGATTCCGATTGCATGAGAGTTTAATTATTTTTTTACCTTTTATTTGCCGAGTGCAATGCTCGGTGTTTCCACGGGGCTCTGTGATTACTCATGATGCAGTACTGGCCCTGGGTTAGAGCAGCAAAAAGGTAAATACGAAATGCAATTTCCAGTACAAAATAAAATTCTGATGGCGTGCGGAAAATTAAAGCGTCCTCCAAAAAGCGCTGTAAGGCTCTCCCCTGATCAATTGCTAGGGCAAGCGCTGGTCACAAAACTGAGAGCACGGAAAGGATTAGTCAAAGTAAAAAAAAAAATTGGTTTATTATAGAGAGGAAAAGTATATTTAACCAATCAAAGTCTATTCCAGACGCAAAATACATTATCAGTCAATTCAAGTCAAGTCCGAGCGCCAGATCCAATTACAGACAAATAATTCACAAAGTAAACCGAAGATAAACATTTTGTTGGTGTCTTTAATATTTTGCTGTTGTTACAAACGGTTTTTTAATATTTAAGTCGTTCTGTAAAAGAACGAATAATTTATTTATTTCATATTTTAATAATTCTAATTCATAACACATGGAAAGCTACTAACTAACAAGCTGGGAAAAGGAGTACTAACAGGCGACAGCACTCCTGGTCTAATTAGTTAGTTAAAATCGACTTTGAGTGTGGGAACGACGGATCTTTTTTTTTGCACCATTATTTTACACCACTCGTTTTTTTTCTTTTCGTGCGGAAATCCCAAAGGATAACATTCGTTTTCTTATATATTTACTGACGTACGTGTGTTATACATTTTTTATTATTTCATGACTTCGTCCACCTCCACTGTAATAATAACATAGCGGGTGATATTGCGGGTAATCCGCTAGTCATATATTAGTGAAGACAATTATCTCTTTGATTGCTTAATCTCGCGCCCAAAGGCTGTTAATTTTCTGCTCGACAAGTCTTCATTTAAATAATTACTTAGGGGTGGTTATTTACCTTCTCCTCGCTATGATCTGTTACTTTATGCTGATGTTATCATTTATTGTGTTCTCAATTTGAATGAAGCGGGAGTTTATTATGAGCTGAAACCTACGTACAATGTAGAGGGGTTCGTACTCGTACATCATCCAGTAAGTATACTACCCACGTGAATTCATTTCGTGACGTTGACATTTGACGTTCAACTGAACCCGTATATAACGGGCGATTTAGCTTTCAGCAAAATGTGACATTTATTACATATAGTGATGTAAATATAGAAAGGACCGGAGAACTCTTTAAACTCGCAGATATAGTGTCGATTACACAAATTATTCAATCTCAGCTCACATTAGACGTCCTGGGACAGTCTTAGATTAGACGTCTACTAAATTTGCAAAAATTCCTGTTACAAGCTTAACACCATTTACGAGAGATAATTAGGATTTAGGCGTTTATGAAAGTTAATTTATGTGTTACTCGCGTGCGGTTTTGGTAGGTTCAAGTCCGACATAACCTCCTCTGCTGGCCGGCGAGGGGTATCCGAAGGGATTTCCACATGCAAAAAGGTACTTCACCTCCAGGTTGACGCCGTATCAGTGGCGTGGGTTCAAGTCCCGTCCTAGGTATGGACTTATCAATTCAAAATTATTCGTAAAATTTGTAACTTCGTTATAACTCTACTGGGCGGCACACTCGTAAGAAGGCGTTGCGATCGCACTGTATCATTTCAAGTGCACGAATAAATGGATGCGCGTGTGCTCGGAAAAAAAATGTAGCATACAGTTTTTATCACACACAAGAATGACAAGTTTGACAAAGTGTGCGGCTATGCCGCAATGTAATCAATTTCGTATTTAAAAGTAATAAATTTCATGTTTTTTTTAATTAAATTATTTTGAATAAGGAATGTCTCCAGTATGAAAAATATATTAGAGATGAACAAAATATTATTAAAAATAAAATTAGAATATAATCAAAACCGCTAGAAAGAAGTGGCAACACTGTTACGTCACTCTAGATTATATTTTGAACAATTGCTGTAGCATTCGTTTATTAGGTAGCGAGTGGGCCAACCAAAAAAATCCTGAGTGACGTAATTTTATCTAACCATTTACCTTTGAGAGTATGGACTAAAATATTGTAACACAGAAGATGAACTGGTTGCAGGTTTAGATCGGAAAAGTTAACATTCAGGACGGGACTTGAACCCGCGACCCTTACAGGGGGAATACTCTAACGTACTGAACTATCTGGACACATCCTAGATATTCGAAATTCTCCTATATCGGAAAACTTAGCATACTAATTGCTTCAAAATTCCATTTGAGAAGCTGATTTTCTTGCCTTTTTTTTCCCACTCCGCGTATGTACTATTCCAGACTATAATCTATGATCAGATTTGAAGGTCTATCATGAAACGTACATCCGCAATTGCGGACCGAAGTTTCAGTCAATCGGTACCATGAAACGCACTAATCCCGTAATCGTGTAAAACCTACCATGGGATGCCCTAAATACCCAAATCAGCAACATTTGGAATTTTGACGACCTGCCAAAAAAACAATTAAGACTAAAAATGATACCATTCGGTTAATTTCAAAAAGTCGACAAACAAATGTATTTTTTAATAATTCATTTTAATAGAAATATATTGTAAACAAAAACCTCCTTGATATGTTTGATTCATTCCCACTCATATTTTATGGTCCCGACCGAAAGAACGAAATCCGGAGGAATTTTATGGTATCTAAATTACACTTCTTTCGTTGGTATTTCCTGCGGGCCCGCAATTGCGGATGTACGTTTCATGGTAGCTGTTCAGCAGTTATGGGGTGTTTGAATAACATAACATACATACATAACTTCAAGCCTGTATCCACGAAGAGGTAGGCAGAGGTGTATTGCACACCCACGATTCGCCAGTTATGTTAGGGTCCCAATGTAATAGGGGGCAAGCCTATAATAATAATTATATTTATGCCATCTACCGGGCACATTACTAAGCGAGCGATAATCAACATTTTTAATACATACATAACTACGAAAAGTCAGAGGTGTGTGCCCAGGGCGACTGAGGATCGAACTTGAGACCTCGTCTCGGCAGTCCGTTACGTACACCACTGGGCTATCGCCGCTTTTTTTGAATAAATTTGTTTGAATAACAAATATTTATTCATCCACCCTAACTTTCACTTTTATAATATTAGTAAGAAGTAAGATAAAATAAAATATAGAGATAATCTATAAGGAAAATAAGAAAAGCACTATAATTTTGCATTTTCTATAAAGTGTTTGATTGCCTCACCTCCTACCTCATTCATTAATTAAAATTCTAGTAACCTTATTTCATGAACCTTAATCTAAGTCGATTTTATATTGAAGTTGAAATAAATAAATGAAGGTTACTTACCTTACGTTTGTATACACAGACGAACAGATCGTCGGATGCTGTTTCTGAACACTCAAGTGTCTACACAGCTACAGTCGAGTATCGTACCCTCTCCACTATTTACTAACCCAATTCTTAAGTCGTTCTAAGAGCTCCGACTTACTTCGGTAAAAATAGAAAGAGAAACTTTAAAAAATTCACATTTATTGCATTTTTAAACGAGAAATTTTGTGGTCTCTTCTGAAATAGAACGCTCTGGACTATAGAAAATACATTGTACATTTAGGAACGTGTCGCCTTTCAAGGTAACATATCGAAGCTTTTTTTGCTAGCCTTAAATTTCTAATCCACGAAGTAAAATACTATCGTAACTCTATTTTCAAACGCGGAGTAGAAGACTTACGTTAATGAACGTACCTGTTCATTAACGTTTAACGTAATAGTTCTTTCTGAAAAAACGAATCATTTAAAAAAGAACTATATAGGTATGCCGTTGGAATTTAGAACAGATAAGTTTATTGTTGGAATTTCATGCGGAAAATTAAAGTCCTCAGGTTGCCTACTACCGTAGCGCACATTGCAAGTGACATGATTTACGAAGAGCGTTCAGGCGGACAAGCATATATGAGGATTTCATGTATTTATTTATATTGTTTACCAACATTTATACCCGGTTACAAACAACTAAAATTACATTCAATTAGTTTTTAACAAAGTGTAATAAATAATTATAGGTAAATATAGCACGCTTTATTAAACTACTCATGTCATCAAAACTACTGGAATCAATTTTAAACATTTTTTAACAATACAATAAAGTGTCAAGGACAAGAAATAATTTACCACATAGTTTTATTCTTAGTTTAGTTCAAAGAAGGAAGCTAAGGAATAAATTTTATAGTGAAAACGGAGAGGCAGTTATTGAAATAGATGGAAACTTTAAGGCAGCAGATATCAAAATACCGTTATTTATAAATAATGTATCCAAAACTACAACTGCAGAAGACATTGCGAGTTATATAATGAAACAGACAAAAGTACAAATCACTTTAGAAAAAATTGAAATGAAAAAAGAAAAAGAATACGATGCCTATAAAATATTTGTACCGAAAAGCAAATTAAATATTTTTATGGCTGCGAGACTATGGCCCGATGGAATATCGTTTAGACGCTTTGTTTACTTTGCAAAGCGAAATGGTGTTATATAGTAATAGTCAATGAATACAACTTTAGTTTCTTTTAATTGTAAGTCGCTCAAGAGGAGTATAGACGGAGTTCGAGCATTATGTGGCTCAGCAGACATTGTGGCCCTGCAGGAGACTTGGCTTATGCCTTACGAGATTCCTTTATTAGGCACCATTGACCATAACTTCAGCTATACGGGAACATCGGCAGTGAATACCTCCACAGGTCTTATTCGTGGCAGACCCTATGGTGGGATTGCCCTGCTCTGGAGAACGAGTGTATTTCAAACTGTCTCAGTGATTAACTGTAGCTGTGAGCGGTTGGCCGCTATAAAAATCGTGTCTTCACACAAGTCAACCTTGGTCTTCAGTGTATATATGCCTACTGACTGTGCTGATAACTTAAGTGAGTTCACCGAGTGTTTAAGCCGAATCAACGCCATAATCGTGGAACAACAGGTAGAAGCTTGCATTATTCTAGGTGATTTTAATTCTCACCCAAACGAATTATTTTGTAACGAGCTACAGCTGTTTTGTTCAGACCAAAACTGGCAATGTGCCGACATAAAACTGCTAGGTCTGAATTCTGATACATTTACTTTTATAAGCGATGCACATCACTGTAAAAGATGGCTTGACCACTGTGTGGTAACTGAGGCTGCCTGGAGTACCATTGTCAGTGTGAATGTAAAATATGACGTGCAGTGGTCTGACCATTTCCCCCTGTTTATTAATTGTAATTTAAATATTATTAAACCTAAACTAGTTTTAAATGATAATGTGAATCATAACAGAATCTTATGGGGTACCAGATGTGTGGATTGTTCCACACATCTGGTACCCCATAAGATGAACTATAGCAATTTATGTAATGAGAAATTAAAATTTAATGATTTCCCCGAACAATTCCGTTTATGTGCTGATAACAAGTGTGATAGTGTGGAACACCGTTGTATCATTGATAGTATGTATCGGGATATAATAGCCATATTGAGGGACGCGGGTACTCTAAGCTGTGAAAACCCCAAGTGTAAAAGGAAAGGTGGTTATATTAGAGCACCAGGTCACTTTCTGGTCCTGGGGGATCTTAACGCTCACGCTACAGCGTGGGGTTCCCCAGGGACAGATGGCCGAGGTGAGGCGGTGATGGAGTGGGCGGACGCCTTGGGCCTCTGTCTATTGAACAGAGGCCGCACTGCCACGTTCGTAGGACCGCAGGGGGAGTCAATAGTGGACATTTCGTTCGCCACCCCTGCGGTTGCTGAGCGGGTAAGGGACTGGCGAGTCATTAAAGATGGGGAGAATCTCTCGGACCACCGATACGTTCGCTTTGAGCTCTCCGGATCTCACGCTGCCAGAAGGGGTCGCACAGCGGGCAGCACCTCACCTTTTCCGCGGTGGGCTGCGGGTAAGGTCGATAGGGATCTCCTAGCAGAGGCAGCAATAGTGGAGGCGTGGTTGAACTGCACGCCTCCGACTGAGGGGGTTGACGTCGGGGCTAGCCGCTTTCGCGACGCTTTAACGTCTGTATGCGATGCGGCAATGCCCCGGGCAACGCGTCGGCCTCCCAGGAAATCAGTGTATTGGTGGTCCCAGGACATAGCTGACCTTCGCGAAGCCTGTGTTGCCAAACGAAGGCTCTACACCCGCAGCCGTAGACGTCACCGTGACGATCCCGACTGCGAAGAGGTACGCCTGCTTAACGAGTCCTATCGCGAGGCGAAAAGGACTCTGAAGCAGGCTATCGGTGCTGCCAAAGAGCGCGCAAGAGAGGAAATGCTGGAGGGCCTCAATCGTGACCCCTGGGGCCGCCCATACCGTGCCGTGCGGAATAAGCTCGGCACTCAAGGCCCCCCTCTCACCGAGACTCTCCAGCCCAGCTTCCTGGCGGAAGTGGTCGAGGGCCTTTTCCCAGATCGGGCGGAGCACACGCCCCCGTCAATGGCTCCTTTGGCCGATGACGAGGAGGCAATGGAAGAAGAAGCTCCGCCCATCACGAAGACGGAAGTGGGGGTGGCTGTTCTAAGGATTCGCTCCAAGAACACTGCCCCCGGGCCGGACGGGGTTCCTCCCCGCGTGTTGGCCCTGGCCCTCGTCCACATGGGGGACCACCTCAGGGAGCTGTTCGACGTGTGCCTAGCGTCCGGACGGTTCCCTGACTGTTGGAAGGCCGGGAAGCTGGTTCTGCTGCCGAAGCCGGGAAGGCCCGCTGACTCTGTCGCGGCCTATAGGCCGATCGTGCTGCTGGACGAGGCGGGCAAATTGCTTGAGAAAATTCTCGCGGCCCGTCTGGTCCAGCATATGACTCTGGTTGGCCCCGACTTGTCGGACGCCCAATTCGGCTTCCGAACGGGACGTTCAACGGTCGACGCTGTCATACGTCTTCGGGCCGTGGCAGAGGAGGCAGTGAGTAGTGGTGGTGTGCTGTTGGCGGTGTCGCTCGACATCGCCAACGCATTTAATAGTCTGCCATTCAGCTGCATTGGGGAGGCGCTCCGTTACCATGGAGTGCCCGCATACCTAATGCGGCTCGTGGCAGACTATCTGCGAGGGCGAAGGGTTCTGTACGGGGACTGCGACGGACAGGTGCTGCAACGACCAGTGTCGTGCGGTGTTCCACAGGGGTCGGTTTTAGGGCCGCTCCTGTGGAACATCAGGTACGACTGGGTCCTCCGCGGAGTTTTCCCTCCCGGGCTATCGGTTATCTGCTATGCCGATGACACAATGGTGACGGCTCGGGGGGACAACTTCGAGGAGGCGGCACGCCTGGCCACCGCGGGGGTCTCCCAGGTGGTCAGCAGGATCGAGGCGCTTGGCTTGAGGGTGGCGTTGGAGAAGACCGAGGCCCTATTATTCCACGGGCCTCGGCATAGTCCGCCTCCAGGCGCCACGATCAACGTCCGTTCGGTCCTCGTACGGGTTAAAGCCCAGCTTAAATATCTGGGTCTCGTGCTTGACTCTCGGTGGCGCTTCGACGAGCACCTCCGTCTGCTCGCGCCGAAGCTTGTCGGCACTGCGTCCGCTCTGGCACGGCTGTTGCCGAACCTGGGCGGGCCCAGTGTTGCCTGCCGGAATCTCTACACTGGGGTGATCCGGTCGATGGCGCTATATGGCGCACCCGTGTGGGCGGAAGCTCTGACTGTCCGCAATAGGCCCTATCTATTGAGGGCCCAGCGAGTTATGGCGGTCAGGGCAATTCGTGGGTACCGCACGGTGTCCGCGGAGGCGGCCTGCGCGTTGGCCGGGACACCCCCTTGGGATTTGGAGGCGGAGGTGCTCGCCGAGGTCTATCGACTGACGGTTGAGTACCGGGCGGGGAGTGGCAGTCGCCCCCCGCCTGAGGAGGTCCGCGGGTGGCGAGAGGCCGCTCGCCAAACCATAATGGTCGAGTGGTCGACCCGGCTGGAGGCCCCAAGTGCTGGTCATCGCACCGTGGAGGCGCTCCAGCCGGTCATAGCTGAGTGGGCAGGGCGGCGGCACGGAACCCTCTCCTTCCGGCTGACACAGGTGCTTTCCGGCTACGGTTGCTTCGGGAGGTACCTGTTCTCGGTCGCAAGGAGGGAGAGGACCCCCGCCTGCCATCATTGCGACTGTAGTGAGGACTCGGCGCAGCACACGCTCGAGGTTTGTCCAGCTTGGGCGACGGAGCGTCAAGCCCTCACTACAGTCGTTGGAGTGGACCTCTCGCTGCGAGCCATAACACGATCCATGGCTCGTAGCGACGGGTGTTTTTCCGCGGTCGCAACCTTCTGCGAGGAAGTCATCTCGCGGAAGGAGGCGGCGGAGCGGACCAGGGAGGAAAATAGCCTCGCTGATCCGAACCGTCGCCGGCGAACCGGGCGGCGGAGGCGCGCGTGTCTGCGCCTCATGCCGCCCTAGTGAGGCCGCGGGTGGATGGGCCGGGGATTGCCCTCCACCCGCAGTAGAGCCTCCCGCGAAGGGGTGATGTCCCGGTGTGCCTGGACATCGCCCAACCAAGAGAGGGCGCCCGCACGCCACCTTGCGGGCCAGCGCCGGGTGGACTGTGGAAGTTGTATACAGGTTCCTACGGTCCACTCACCCAAGGCGTAGTGTACGGCACACGGCAGGTTATTTTAGTGTGGTGAGAGCCCCACATAACCGCGCGGCTTCCCCGAGCTGCGCGGTATGCGGAAGGGACATTTTTTCCTGCCTTAACAAAAAAAAAAAAAAAAAAAGGCACGTTAGTGAAGCACATAAGGAAGCTAGGCGTGGTTTCCAGATGTGGTTTGAGGCCGGTAAACCGCAAGGCGCAAGGCAAGCTACATAGTGATATGATAGTTACAAGAAAGGTATTTAAGTCGCTTTTAAAGTGGTGTCAGGAAAACCAAGAACAGATAGTCATGGATAGAATAGCGTGCTTACATAATAATAAGAAATTTAAGGAGTTCTGGAAAAGTACAAATAACTTGAACTCTAAGCCCGGGGTCCCTATTAGTGTCGATGGACTCACCAACAGAATGGAAATTTCAAACATGTTTAAAGATTATTTTATGGTTAAGTCTCAATTAGGCCCGTCGTCAGTTGAAAATCTAAAAATTAAAAATCATTCCGAATCACTGACAGTCCGTTTCACAGCTAAAGAAATTAAAAGTGTGATAGCTCATATGCGACGCGGTAAATCCCCGGGGCATGACGGGCTGAGTGTAGAACACCTTAGGCACGCCGGTATACATCTGCCTCGAGTGTTAGCGCTATTGTTCAACTCTTGTATGTCACACGCTTATTTGCCGGCGGATATGATGAAAACGATCATAGTTCCCATTGTAAAAAACAAAACGAGTGACATATCGGATAGGACCAATTACAGGCCAATCTCTTTAGCCACGACTGTGGATAAAGTCTTTGATAGTTTGTTGAGCAACTACCTGACAAATAACATTACATTACAGGATGCTCAACATGGTTTTAGGAGGGGTCTATCTACGGAAACAGCAATTTTATGTTTAAAAAAAACTGTAGCATATTATACAGACAATAGAACACCTGTGTTTGCATGTTTCTTAGATATGTCCAAGGCTTTCGAGATGGTCTCATATGATAAGTTATGGTCTAAACTTTCTGATGCTAACATCCCTACTGAGTTAATTTGCATTTTCAAATATTGGTATAAACATCAAGTAAACTGTGTAAAATGGGTAAATACTTATTCTGATGAATATGTCATGGAATGTGGTGTTAGACAGGGTGGGTTATCCTCACCCATGTTGTTTAATATTTATATAAATAGCCTGATTGTCGAGCTCAGCAGTGTGCATGCTGGCTGCTATATGGACGGAGTAGCATTTAATAATATAAGCTACGCCGATGACATGGTACTGCTGAGCCCGTCAATGGCGGGACTTAAGAAATTGATCAACATATGTGAACGTTACGCTGAGGAGCACGGCTTAGGGTACAACTCAAAAAAAAGTCAATTGATGATTTTTACAGCGGGTACAAAGGTCTCGGATAACTACCCTAGTGTAACTTTGTGTGGTGTTTCCCTGAGTCGTGTTCATCAGTTCAAATACTTAGGACATGTGATAACGGACACTATGAAGGACGATCTAGATATAGAGAGGGAACGAAGAGCGTTGGCAGTCAGATGTAACATGGTGGTTCGAAGGTTTGCACGCTGTACTGGTCAAGTTAAAATAACTCTGTTTAAATCTTACTGTCAAACATTTTACACGTGTAGCCTTTGGACCAACTGTACTCAGAGGGCCATCAATGCTCTTCGCGTTCAGTACAACAATGCATTCAGGATGCTGCTGGGGTTGTCGCGCTTCTGTAGCGCGACCGGCATGGTCGCAGACGCACGCACAGACGGTTTCGCGGCGATCAGACGCAAGCGAGCTGCGTCTCTGCTGCAAAGAGTGCGCGCCAGCACCAACAGCCTCCTGAACGTTATTGCTAATAAACTAGATTGTCCTATTATAAAATACCTGAGTCAATTACATGTGCACTAACATAGCTATAAGTTACTTATTGTTACTAACAAAATATGGATGAATATCTGAAATAAATAAATTATTATATATTATTTAAAATATTCCAATAGTGTGGATCAAAACTTGATAGCTAGTTTCTATGGATATCTACAAGAGCACTGGCTTCATTTGCCCACTTAGAAAACCTTGCAATCGGTGAATTAATTGCCCCATAAGCCGATCTACGAGGGAACCTAGAAGGGTGTGTAGTTACAGGGTATCTAGCCAGTACTCGAATATTAATCCTACTATAGTGGGCAGTTGAAATAGCTATGCAAGATCTTATACATATAAATATTCTCGTGGAGATCCCTACGATCTTACAACGAAATTATTCCAGACTGCTTGAGCTTTGAATAATATTTAGTTTGTTTGTATTTCACTGTTGGCCTCAGTAGAAGTTTCATTTAGTCTGTAGGTAGATAGTAAAGTACGCACTGGTAACGATAAAACTCTTACAAAAGTCTCAGTCGATTGTCATTTACGAATAGAACATTGTCGTCAATTTCACTGATTCCTATCTAATATTTAACTTCACACAAGAAACATAACCACTACCAATTTTGTTAAAGACTGTGAAAGTCGACTTTTTTAATCATTTTAGTCAAAGTAGAACTTCTTAGAAAGAGAGCCTATTATAAAGTTTTATATTTAGGTTTAAGTAACTTTTATTTAAGCCTTTTGTGGAATCCGTAGTGACTACTTACGAAGTTTAAATTGTAAGTTATACCTTTTATATTTACCCGAATTGTTTAAAATTTTGCTAATAAGGATTTATAGCAAGCGCTTTAGACATGTCTTAACTACTAGAGAGGTAAAGACGTATACGAACTCGCCTGACATAAGATTTGTTGAAAATAGTAGGAACGTTACACTGTTTCGGAACTTGCATCCAAATTTACTGGCGTGGATTTAATTTTTTATTACTAGGACAGCAATAAAAAAAAAACAGAATTCTAGTTTCACCCATGTTACTCAAGTCTCTAAAAATACTTAAAAAGCAAACTGTACTACATTTAATTCGATTGGGTCTCTACAACGTTAAAGTTCCTTTAGACGTGTAGTTTTTGATAAATTTTGTGTTATGGCTTAAACAGTTTACCCAGGTTACCCGTGAGCTTGGTGCAACTAGGCAGAGTTTTCGGTAAAATGTTTCAACTACAGATAACACGTACTTTGGAATCAAAGTTCATCAGTATATCTGGTGAAATTGTGTTACCATTTTTCAGTTGACTATTTACCTATATCCGGCAGCTTTATTTCCACTTATATATCCAACTTCCATTTTGAATTCCAAAAGAGGTATAGTAGATCGCGCTAGTAATGATTACACAATTGACTGCTGTACAGGGTAAGATTAGTATTGGTACTACTAATTTAGGGGTTCAAATGTCTATATACTTTTAATACTATTTGGTCACGTACTGTCAATGGGGTGTATGCTAGAAAACCTCCTTGTGGTGCACCCTGGGCAACGGAAGCAGCAACTCCTCTCCTTCCCTAGGGGGAGTAGTTGCTCCTTCAGGCTGATATTCTGCCAAGGTCGAATTGACCTAAGAGAAGGAAAACTCGAATCTAAACCCTCTACCAACCCGTCTAGCCAGCGTGGTAGTAGTAGGCCATAAACCTCCCATGAATAGAAGCCACAACAAAAGGCCCCCAGTTCCCGGTGGTCCCGCTATTCCCGACTACGGTAGCGGTCGCGGTAACGGCGGGGCGGGGGATGCTAAGAATCTCCGGGTTACGGGAGGCTACCAACAAAAACTACAGCTGGCAGCGTACAACTACAGTACACTTCGGCTGGACCACCATCTCGCCGAACTGGAGATAGAACTGGGTCGCATAAACTGGCACATACTGGGGTTGTCCGAGATCCGAAGACTGGGGGAGGACACGGTAACCCTTGAGTCAGGCGACCTATTCTACTTCAGAGAAGGTGATCAGCTCTCCCAGGGAGGTGTCGGTTTTCTGGTCAAAAAGGACCTCATTAGCAGCGTTGTTGAAGTCGGTAGTGTGTCGAACCGGGTAGCGTACCTTGTCCTTAAAATCACTAACAGGCGTTCCCTGAAGGTGATACAGGTTTATGCACCGACCTCGACTCACCCCGATGAAACCGCCGAGGCCGTGTATGAGGACATTGTCAAGGCAATTAATCATACCGCCAAGGCCACCTACAGCGTTGTTATGGGGGACTTCAATGCCAAAGTGGGAGTACAAGAACGCGGCGAAACGCGAATAGGACCCTATGGAGTGGGGCGCAGAAATCACAGGGGGCAAATGCTAGTCAACTTTCTCGAATCCCAGGGGCTCTTCTTAATGAATACTTTCTTTAAGAAGAAGCCCCATAGGAAGTGGACTTGGCAAAGCCGGGATTCCGTGGTAAGGAACGAAATAGACTTTTTCATTACGGACAGTAAGCACATATTTAGAGACGTCTCCGTGATTAACAGGTTCAACACCGGAAGTGATCACAGACTTGTCAGAGGCTCTCTAAATATCAACCTTAAAGCTGAAAGATTCCGAATGATACGGTCTACTCTCCGACCTACGCCGCTCCAAGTAGCTCTAGGGTCCGAAAAGTTCCAACTGGAACTTAAAAATCGTTTTGCAATGCTGGAAACCACTAGCAGTATTGATGAGAAAACCGACACAGTGGTCAAAACTCTGCAGGAAGTGTCCCGAAAGTTGTTTCCCGGAAAACGCAAACAGCTAGAGTCCAAACTCTCTCCTGAGACTCGAACTTATGAGGCGTGATGAGCCCTCAACTCAGTCGTTTTCGTCGGATGGGAGAGTCTTAAACCAAAAAATAAAAAAGCTGATACGACGCGACCTCCGACGCTTCAACGCTAACATCATACATGATGCGATTGAGCGAAATAGGAGGTCGAAAGTGTTCGCTCAGCAATTGGGAAGGCCCCATCTGACGAAACTTAAAACTGAGGATGGCAGAACCATCACCTCAAAGTTCGAGATTCTCGAAGAGGTCGAGAAGTTTTATGGACAGCTGTATGCATCACGGATGCCTAAACTGACGGGACACAGCGTTGAAGACCATAGAGCTCCACTCACGCGCCACTACACCGAGGAAATACCCGATGTCGAGCAGTGCGAGATAGAGGCGGCTCTCAAGCAAACAAAGAACAACAGGTGCCCTGGCGATGACGGAATTACTACTGAGCTCCTAAAAGCAGGCGGGGTCCCAGTGCTCCAAGAGCTAGCGAGCCTTTTTAATTCCGTCATCCAGCAAGGCTTAACACCTAGGGCATGGAGCAGGAGTGCGGTGGTACTGTTCTTCAAAAAACGTGATAAAGCCTTGCTTAAGAATTACAGACCCATCTCACTCCTGAGTCATGTCTACAAGCTGTTCTCGAGAGTCGTCACGAATCGTCTTGCGAGCAAGCTCGACGAGTTCCAGCCACCGGAGCAAGCCGGGTTTCGAAAAGGCTACTTTTGTGGACTACGAGAAAGCCTTCGACTCCATCGAGACCTGGGCAGTTCTGGATGCTCTGCAATGGTGTCGTGTTGATTGGCGATACATCGATGTGCTGAGATGCCTATATGAGACCGCTACTATGTCCGTCCAGCTCCAAGACCAGAAGACGAACCCCATAAGCATACAGCGTGGAGTGAGACAGGGGGATGTTATATCCCCCAAACTATTCACCAACGCGCTGGAGGACGTCTTCAAGACTCTGGATTGGACTGGGCGGGGTATAAACATAAATGGCGAGTACATCTCGCATCTTCGGTTCGCCGACGACATCGTCATAGTTGCGGAATCGCTGGAGCAGCTGGGCGAGATGCTGCACAGCCTAAATGGAGCCTCTCGACGTGTCGGTCTTGGTGTGAACTTTGACAAAACCAAGGTTATGTTCAACGAACATGTCACGCCGAGGCCGATTGCCATCGAAGGGTCGACACTCGAAGTTGTTCAACAGTATGTCTACCTTGGGCAGGTTATCCAGCTCGGTAGAAACAACTTCGAGAAAGAAGTCACTAAAAGGATCCAATTAGGTTGGGCAGCATTTGGCAAACTGCGTCGGGTTTTCTCCTCCCCTTTACCGCAATGCCTTAAAACAAAGGTGTTCGACCTGTGCGTCCTGCCTGTCATGACTTACGGTGCCGAAACGTGGACATTGACAGTGAGGCTTGTCCAGGACTTAAAAGTCGCGCAGCGGGCTATGGAGCGAGCTATGCTTGGGGTTTCTTTGAAGGATAAAATTCGAAATGAGGCCATCCGACAAAGAACCAAAGTCACCGACATAGCTCGCAGAATAAGCAAGCTGAAGTGGCAATGGGCTGGCCACATCTGCCGAAGGAACCGATGGCCGATGGAGCAAACGAGTCCTAGAGTGGAGACCACGAATCGGTAAACGGAAGGTGGGACGTCCCCCAGCAAGATGGACGGACGACCTGAAAAAGGTAGCTGGGATAGACTGGATGCGCAAGGCGGAGGATCGGGTGCTATGGCGTAAAATGGAGAGGCCTATGTCCAGCAGTGGACTGCAATAGGCTAATTGATAATTGATTGACTGTCAATGCCACTTTATTTGAAGGTAAGTAAATACTTTTTCTGCAACATTAAAAGTGACGGTTAAAACTTTCCTGCCTCTGTTGGCTTAATACATGATTCTGTCTTATTTTGATTGCAACTCCTTATCTATTGATAGTAAGGATTTTTTTAATGGTTACATTACCAAATAATATGAAAATATTGGATTACGTTATTTACAAGCTATTGTCCATGGCTCCGCCTACATATAATACTGATCCCTTTCTCGCAACCTATACCCGGGATTTAAAGTATTTGTGTGCTATTCCAGACTATATAATCTATTTCTGTGCTAAATCTTAAAAAGATCCCTTCAGTGATTCTGGCGTGAATGAGTAACAAACATATTCATCCATCCATTCATCCAAATTTTCGCACTTATGATAGATTAGGTAGCTGTTAGCTGCGGCTCTGCCCGCGTGGGATCCTGATCCATAATATCCATAAAAGCTCATAGATCAGATAACCCGGGATTCACTTTTCATTTTTGTTTGGCTATAATGGGTCAAAGCAATAATGCCATGGTAATCGCATACTATCAGACATAAGCTGATTCAGCTTAGTTATAAGAAAAGCCCCATGACTGTTATGAGACACATAAGTGAATGGTTTCATTTAGAAAACAAACGATGTTTCAAAAATGATTGATTGAGTGAGTGGGATGTTAGGAAAACGTTATATAGTTTAAATAAGCTAAGTTGGTATCGAGATAGAATAAAAGGTTCTATCGCGAAAAGGTAACAAAAGGTCTTATATAAAACATAACGACCCTTCTTTCCTTTATCAGTAACTTAAGGTACACACAATATTGAGTGGAAAGCTTTGCGATGGAAATACTAGAATGTAGGTACCTACCAAAACATTTTCAACATCATCTAGAGTTACATTTGGGTTTCTAGCACAAAAAGAAAAATGTATCTTACTTTACGTTTGTGTGTATCTGTACGAAATTAAATGCTTACATGCGGATTTATAAAATAGTTGAGTAGGTTCTCAAATTATCAATTTATTCTGACAAGAGGGAGGATATATTGACTCTAGACCATATACCTCATAATATATGAATATAATTTACTAAGAAGTTGTATACAAAAACACAATGCATAACATAAAATGAATATAATGTCAGACTAGATTGGTATCGCAAACGAGAAAAAATATTTGATTTGGAATATATAAAAGAATACCAGTGTTTTACTTCAACTAATTGCAAATCTCCCTGTCTGTTTGTAAGTGCCCTGTCTCCACCTGTCTTAGAACGCAGTACCAAGATGAAGAAGGATTTGTTTGCGATCCAAGTTCTTACTTTACTTATGTTTCATCCAATACACTTATCAAACTTCATCTAAGTTACGAACAGAGATATAGATCTCGATCAAATTTCTTCTGAACTGATATGAATTAATATAAATTTCGGGAAAGAGACGTTTTATCCGACACAAAAATACTGGTTTGGTATTCATTTATGTCATAAATTTGTTTTTTAAATGTATAATTTCGATATGAGAGTGACTAATGCTTCAGACAGTTGTTCAGGAGGTTCAGGAGGTGTGCATACGTAGTTATATCCTCGATGGATCATTTTCTGCATGTAAATGTTCTGCACGTATTTTCGTGAGCCTCGCTCAAAATAGTAATCCTATCATAATCTAAAAGTATTCATCATCTTGTAATACACCTGAATCTTTACTGTCTTAAACAATGAATTTGAAAAACTAAATGTTAGTCTAGAGCAGCTTTTCAATTACTTACCTACATTTTCTTTTTTCGTGCGGAAATCCCTTCGGATACACCCCCGCCAGCCAGCGGGGCGGTTATGTCGGGCTTGAACCGACTAAAACCGCACGTTGTCTCGGGTCTTAACACGCCGGGGTGTAAGGTAATTACTTACCTACATAAAGTAGTTTTTATCGCTGTAGGTCTGTGTAACTAAATAAATACCACCAACGCTTCAGCGGAGGAGTATCTTTTTGAGTCCGGTCGCGGGCTTTAATGAGGATATCTCGGCCGACAGCGTGAAAGAAACGCTAATAGGACGTTTTTGTTCGTATTCGCTGAAGGAGTAAATGAACAAAGGAAAAAATATGAAGGAATATTGGAATATAAATGCGGTTGAAGGTGTAATTGAGTTCCATTTCGGAACAATAGCAGCTTTAAGAAACTTCGGAGTAAGTGGATAAAATTTGATTTGAAGAGGTTATAAAAATGAAGAATTTTTAACCGTAGGCCAATAGTCTCTTACAAACACATTTAGTTTCACTTGCACATGTTCTGCCCACGCTTGCAGTGAACTGTATGTTCATAAAAGATAAGTAAATGAATAAAATATTAGCATTGTCGGGTGTAATTTCTGTTAAATCTAGAATATTAAAGTCTTTTGTTAGCGTTGAAAGTCACCCAGCATGTTACTGCAGAAATTGATCGCACGTTTCACAACAGGATTTTCTAAGGCTTTTCTTAATCTTTAAATCAATCTTTATAATGGATAAATAATTCGCTAAGATAAAAAAAATGAGGAGTGAAAATGTCACAACGAAAATTTACTGAGCATCTTCGTAACCTCATTTTCACTTTGTATTGGATCCTTTATTCTCTAAGATAAATAAATAAGTATAGGGATAAAGTCGCCATTATTTAAGATCCAGAGCGTCAGCCTTATCTCGTAATTGCACAAAAACTTTGGTGCTTAATTATAATAGAATAACTGAACGGCTGGTATCGTACCCAACTTTTGGAATAATATTATACTCAATCATATACCAAGCTTATGACCGTGGTTTTTGGCTAACGGAATCACTGAAATACCATAGAAGTATACAAACTGACACAACGAGGATACTTTTTAGTAAGTACCTACACCATAATGGGATCCGACTGAATATTTCCGAAATTTCCGTAAAATGTCTCGCTCTTGTAATAATTAGCTGTTGGTGAAATGTAAGTAATTTTTTGTAAGGTAAGTACTAGGTTGTCACATTGAAAAAAGATAATAACGCAGTTTAGCTTTATTTGACCTCTATGTTGTTGAGCAGTAGAGCTTTCGACTGCTAAGTCAGTGGTCGTGGGTTCGATTCCCGGTCAGTGCAAATATTTATGTGCATGATTATGATCATTTGCATTGGTCTGGGTGTTTCTATGTATGATATTTATGTATTTACAAAAAAAAACTATCTAAGTATGTTTATCCGCATTCTAGAACTCATAACACAAGCTAGTTAACCTATGCTTACCTTGGATCTAGATAGTGCTGTGTAGAATGTTCTAGATTATTTAATTATTATTTATTGGTGAAATCCAGTAAAAAGGGGAGCAATTAAAATAACTTTTTTACAAGATTTTATTTACCTTGCACTGTTCGATTGTAAGTAATTGAAGTAATTAAACAAGATAAACCTATCGAGTTGGTTTCACATGGTAGTCAGGGTCTGAAGACGAAGGGGGAAAACAGGATTAACTTATCCAGTGTGGGCTCATTTGTTTTTTATCTTGGTGAACTCTCTATTGGAACATGGTATTCAGGGTCACTCCGCTGCTACATGATAGTACTAAAACTAAAAAGTTTGAAAATAAATTAGTTAACAAAAGATTTATTCAAAAATGAAGTTGCACTAAAACGAAAATATGTGATAATTTTATGGAAGTGCTGTGCTGCTTTCAAAAGCTTGTATCGCGCAAGTAATGTCTTTATTTTCTATTTGCACAACAAGCTTTTGAAATTATCAATCATTTTTGGATAAAAGCTTTTTTTAACTTTTTTTTTATTAATTAATTAACCACTATCACTACATATTATAAAACAAAGTTCTCCGTCGTGTTTGTCTGTCTGTTGGATAATGTGGTATAAATCAATGGATAGAGTGGTTCAAGTTTTTGTATACATTGGCTAAAATTATAATATTTGTTGGAGGTGTCGGAAAAATAAACCGACTGGGAGCTTTCAACAAAAACGCTGCCTAAACCCTTTGATATATAACAAAATGCTGTATGGTGGAATATATAGATTGTGGTGGTGGAATAGGGTCCCATGGATAGCGGGAACGGGTGAAGCCGCGGGCAACAGCTAGTATTTCTACTGTCGTAACTTTTCCACGATATACCAAAATAAAGTAGCATTTTTAGTTATCGCCTACTTTTTACAGAAGTAAAACTAAGAAATAAAAAGATAACATATTTATGTACTAATTTAATAAAAATAGTGGTCATTTCAATACCTGAATGCCATGGAATCGTTGAGTTTTGTGCCCGATCAGTAGCATATCCTATTTTTATCTCGCGAAGAGCGATCGAAGCTTTCAGTGAATAAAAGATGAACTTGCAAATGTGGAAGGAATTTTAAAACCCTTTGAGACTTGTAGGGATTGTAATATGGGAATGAGGCGGAGATGACATCTGAAAGGAATATATGGTAGAAAATGAACATGGTTTCGCCATTGTTGTTGTCGTAGGCGGGAAATTGCAGTGAGGATTTGTTATAACATAGCTTGGCTCTCTGGGTCTCGTTGCTGCTACCACGGGCTCGTCATTCTGGGACATTGTTTCGTTGAAGAAAATCAAGAACTATTCCACCACCATTGAGCAATCTCTCAAACTGATTAGTAGTTAGACGCAATTGTGCATCATGTTATGAGATGGAGTTTGAAGCAAGCCTTCATAGTTGCATGCATATGAATTAACATATTAGAAGCGCACAATACGGCACATGTTCTTTTTAGGGTTCCGTTGCCAAATGGCAAAATACGGAACCCTTATAGATTCGTCATGTCTGTGTGTCTGTCCGTCCGTATGTCACAGCCACTTTTTTCCGAAACTATAAGAATTATGCTGTTGAAACTTGGTAAGTAGATGTATTCTGTGAACCGCATTAAGATTGTTAGACAAAAATAGAAAAAAAAAACAATACATTTTGGGGGTCCCCATACTTAGAACTGAAACTCAATTTTTTTTTTTCATCAAACACCTGTGTGAGGAATCTATGGATAGGTCTTCAAAAATGATATTGAGGTTCCTAATATCATTTTTTTCTAAACTGAATAGTTTGGGCGAGAGACACTTCCAAAGTGGTAAAATGTGTCCCCCCCCCCCTGTAACTTTTAATATATATGATGTATATTACCATGTAAACTTCCAACAAAAATTGGTTTGAACGAGATCTAGTAAGTAGTTTTTTTAATACGTCATAAATCGTAAACCACAATTTACCTTTCATTCAATCAACTCAAATTTAAAAATTAAAAAAAGAACATTATTATGTGACTTGCTACTACGGAACCCTTAATGGGCGAGTCCGACTCGCACTTGGCCGCTTTTTTAAGTGTGGTAACAGTCCTACTGAAATTACGTGTATGCCGAAGGTACATACATTATTTTAACCGCTAGTGCAAACAAATAGAGATAACCATAGGCCGCTACGAGATACTTACTGCTGCCTTCAAGCGAATAGCCGGCTTAAGTGCCATTTGGTCAATTTTCACATCTTAATTTTAAACAAATATTTATTTATATCAATAGCAACTTTATTCTCGTAAATGCTCAAAAAATCCATCCATCATCTGGCAAACGTAATTGCAGATTCATAGAAAATACTAGCATAGGTTTTAAAATATGACCTAATTTTTCAGCTCTAGCTCGAAATTTACTTTTTCTTTTAGCTGCTTTTTAGCTGGAGCGTGGCGGGTAAAGAATACTGTGGTATTCTTTAGGTACAGTCGTTTGCAGTGTGTACTAAACGTGCTTTCCCTGGTTCCATAAGACCCGAAGAGCCTTCATCGAATGAGCTGGTCTTTCCAATTCCTATATAGTTCTAGAGAACTACAACATTTTATACGAGTACATACGACATTTTTTATCATCTATCTCTCCAAAACAGTAAGTGGTGACTTGAAAATTTGTACAAGGCGAGTGGTTCTTACTAAGAAACCCTACGACAATAGGATATGGATAATAGGAAACGTTACTATAGATACCTATATACTTGCCCTCCTTTAGATGGGTTCATGGTTTAAGTACATATTTCTACCACTAAAATTATAAGTACCTTCTAACGCTTGTGTGTGTGAATTAGTATATTTATACTTATTCATACTGAACGGCTAAAAGGATTTAGATGATAATGGATTCGAACAGCTTAACTTATCGGTTACTTTTTATATTAAAAACAACGCGCAAACTAAAAAGTGTTGCTGGTATTATACAAATCCCAATTGACCTTGCAACGGATGACTGAAGTCAGTTTAATATCATTGAGTGCCTGACTATCACTATTTTCTGTTGATATATCGCCCGAGCTCAGCTAAGTGCAATCCTGTAATTGATTTATCTATGTTTCAACTGGTTGGTACATGTTTAGGCAGTGCGAAATATTATTTTATAGTATGCGTTCTAGTTTACGTAACGTTGACTTTAACGTTAATTACAATACACAGCGTATTTTGGTTCTATTTATTACATCGATTTATTCACGTATTCTTTTCTTTGTGATTTCATAACATTTCTTCTTTCTGGCAACGTAAGAAGGAATATATATATAATTATTACAGAGTGGGTAAAAGTGGGGAGTCGGTAAAAAAATAAAAAGCATCACACAGGTTTCGTAAAAAAAAAATTCAGACAACAATATTTCTTCAAACAAAAGGTTTGTTTCTCATCAGGCCCGAATGAGCAAATACTTCACAACAGCTGCTTTATATATTTTCAAGAACAAACTCTCGAAGCGAGACATATTTTTCTTGGTGTTGCTAGCTATATTTTTAAATTTCATATCGTTAAATTACGTGTACCGTGTAGGTATCGTTTATTTTATTTATTTGTATTTAACAATACCTGAAAGAAGCCTGGAGACTATAAGACACTCTAGAAGTTTGCCCAGTGATGGCAACAACGTTATTGCCCGATAAAACTTAGGGTCTACGCCCGGGACCACCGTCCCCCATGATCGGGGTTTGAGGACGGCAGTTGGCCGACTTGGCGTCCTTACAGAAGCAGGCGGAGGCGTGTGTGTTCTACACACGCCTGACAACTCGGCGAGGCCGCGGTGGCGGCCAAAGTCCGCCGGTAACCCTGGGGTTATCCTTTCGAGGGCTTACCCGGGGTGCTCGGCAATGGACACTTGGGGAGGACACCTTTTTTTTTTTTTTTTTTTTTTCTTGCGGAAATCCCTTCGGATACCCCCCCGCGTGCCAGCGGGGGCGGTTATGTCGGGCTTGAACCGACTAAAACCGCACGCCGTCTCGGGTCTACAGACGCCGGGGTGTAAGGTTGCCCATAGAGTATATCCCTCGCACCCCGATTCCGACTAAAAAAAACGACGGGGTGCACTCCGGGAGTGCCGGCAGAAGTGAATACTTGAATATTAACGTTGTGCATTTTTGATATTTTGGAATGGTTAGGGAATAATTTTGCACGAATTGCTTTAATTATCAGTTTTTTTTAAAAGAATATTAGTAACCGAAATTACTAATATTCCCCCTAACCCCTCCAGCTAAGCTAAATGTTTGTGTTAGGTGTGGGTTCACGTCAGTAGTGTAATGGCCAGGATTCGAACCCGGGACCTCTCGATCGTAGGGTCGACTCCTTGACCACTAAGCTACCGACAAATAGTATAAAAGTATAAAAGTACAGTAAATAGTATAAAAGTACTATACTTTATGTGATAACATACAATATTCATTTATTGCGCTATTTGCAATCTTTATTTGCAAGAAACATGGTTCAACAATGTGTAATAAGTTGACATATTTTAATAAGTGCAGCATGTTTCACCGTATTCGGTGTGCAAAAATAAAGTTTAGGTTTAAACTTCGTTTAAGTTACTTAGTAGTTTGCATGCAATAATATGTTGTTTTCTTATAACACACATCTAGTCAATTTTAAATATAATATGATACATTTTACCTTATTATATAATTATTATACATTTTTAGTTACTGAATTACAATTATTAAATTTCATTATTAAATTGCATTGTTAAATTACATTATTAGATGAAATTTTTTAATTGTGTTATAAATTCTATTAGGAACTTCCATTAGGTACTAAATTGCATTACAAAATTACATTAATCAAATTACATTATTAAAGCTAAATTTATTATTATCACAGACATGTCAAAATTTAATTCGATGAATAGAATAAAATAATATAATAATATCGTACACAAATATGGCAATTTATATTAAATTAAAAATTTAACACTTCAGAACTATTATAATTATTTTACATTTCATAGTTTATCTCAGAAAAATCAACTTCCATCCATAATTTCAACGACTTCTTCACCATCATTATTACCAGAACCATCATCGCCAATATAATGTATAAAGTACTCACTCATTTTCTTTCGCTATTTCTTCGTCACTTTTTTCATTAATAGATGCACTTTGTTTAATTTCCATTTTATGTAAATAGATTTATGACAGAAAATAGAATGAATATCATAAAAAGTCATATGATGATAAAAAGTGTTTGGCCTCGGTCGGAATCGATCTCATTCTTGACGAAATCAACGACCACTCATTAGACGAACGCGCCACCAAGGTTGTTAAGTACAGTGTGAAATTAGCGCTTCTATATTTGTCTGCAAACGTCTTACGAATTTTCATATCAGTCGCGAGTTTAACGTTTTTTACCCATTACAAAAAAAGTGCACAACGCCGCTAAAGAAGTTTTCACTTCAAAAAAAGGGTTATCTGGTGGCTTGTCGCCGTTTTTTGAAGTAATATGAATGCATACCGCAAGATACGAGGACATATCCCTTCAGCAATACATTTTTTACATGCAGTCAAAATTGATTCACGTGATAGTTTGCAAGTCTCTTTGATAATTTTGTTCTATAATGGGATCTTGCAACTCAGAGAGCAGTGTATCGCGCACATTTCGATACCAAATTTACTGAAACTGCTAAATCATTACGATTACTAAACAGAAAAACACAACACTTTGCCCGACCCAAAGCACAAACCCCGGACCCCACAACGGCATTTTACTTGCAAACTTAAGCCACGGAACCGACGAGACAGTTATCTCAATCTTATTAGTGTTGCCAATTTTTTTTTCTATTTACAAGTTGTTTTTTTTCTTATCCAATTATGAATTAGCATAAAAGTCCCCTCGGGAATTTGCCTAACAAATATTAATGTAAAAATTTAAGTAATCCAATGAATATTCTCTACAGAAGATTTTCAGGAGCCCAAAGTTTCTAGATGAAAAGATTTTGTTTACTTTATGAATTCAGGGCGAAAAATTTAAAGGCTATGTGCATTTAAACCTATCTTCAACTATCAATATTTTTATTACATTACTTATTGTAGTTTTCAGTTGCTCTGACGATAAGTAGTTGGAAAGTTTAGCTTTTGTAGAAGACCCTACAAACAACCATGAGGCCCAAGACAACATCACCTGCAAGTCGGTGCACCTGCTAAACAACGGACGAAGCTCTGGCGCAGGCTTTCCTCTCAGGATTGCGGGGTCAGACGGCAATCGTTCCCGGAGAAGCCGACTTTTCAATCAAAAACAAATCCACAGGCTCCCAAGTGCAAAATTTCAACGCAACCAGGAAATCGCTATGAGGTTGACATAAGCTTTTGAAAACTAAAACATAAAGTTCAGCAGTTATTTTGTTCTATCTAACAAACAAAACAGATTAAACGGTTAGCTGCATATGCTGCACATTACTGAGTGCAGAACTGATTTCTGATTCTGAAAATAATTAATTGCTATAATTACCATACCTTTTCATTATTCATTACAACCTACACAAAACAATAATACATATGGCAATGGACGTCATTGGCATATGAGACAAAATGGCAGTCATAACTTAGTAATAAGTTTAATCTTCCTGGGCTTCGGGTGAAAGTAGTGATACACAGTGTATAAATAATTAAATAATAAATAATTAAATAAATATTCTACGCCATTCTACACAGCGCTTTCTAGACCCAAGGTAAGCATAGTTTTAACTAGCTTGTGTTATGGGTTCCAGAATGCGGATAAACATACTTATATACTTTTTTTTTGTAAATACATACATATTATACATAGAAACACCCAGACCAATGCAAATATACATATTCATACATACAAATATTTGCACTGAGCGGGAATCGAACCCGCGCCCCCTGTCGTAGCAGTCGAATGCACTACCGCAACGCCACAGAGGCCATCAAAGTGTAGATTTAATTACTCTGCTCCCGGCTCGTAGGGGTTAACACAACATATGCAAATTGAAATTTGATTGCAAAAATTCAATAGTACAATGGCTATAATGTATTGAAATAAACTAAGGCCAAGGTTAACACTCGTCGGCGTTGAAAGTATTATGCGAATCAATAATTTCTGCGCTTCTCATCGTGTATGAACTACAGAATTTTGTAAGGACAAGTTGATAACGCTGAAATATACTCGTATATAATACTACGGTTGGGTTTACAAGTCTGAAAAAGTAATACGCTATTTTTGTTCTCTATACATCTTTTTTCATTCATTGGATTGCAATTAAACATTGGTAGTTTTGTTTTGCGTGCAGAAACCTCATCGGAGGAAGTGATAATTAGTTGTATATGTCGGACTCGGACCAACCAAAACCGCACGGTGTTCCATCACATTGAACCGTGTCTGGTGTGATGAAGTGTGATGAAAGATGTCCCAGAGAACCCAACCGGCCTTGGCCACCAACATTGGCGAATCCGACATATTGTTCGTATAGTTCCTCCTCTCCTCCACCCTCCTTTTTAGTAGTAATATACATTATATTTATAAGAAAATGCTTATATCATTCTGTTCTACCCCCTGCCAAATAATTTGGTCACAGTGAACTGTATCTCCACAAATAATATCACTCGTATAAGTTGTATATTCTCTTCCCGAAACCTCTGTCATGCTTAATCTCCTTTGTCTTAATTGCATTATTCTCGAAAACAGTATAATGGTCAGTATCTTCCACTTCTAATTTAATAGAAAGATTCCGAGTTAGCCAATTTTGAAAGCGGGTTGCGACGTTTTACATTCATGCATCGTTGCGAACCCTCCACGGCTCAGCTACTCTTTGTAAAGCTCCCATCTACCTCCAAAACTTCTAGTTTTATTTTATTCTACAGTTAGCTAGGCCAAATGTTACGGTAGAAAGCTTTGGCAAGCGTTCAAAATTCGCTCACCTGATAATGTGCAACCTTGCCAACCTTCAGATAGACCAACTTTATGGCTCAGTTTCAAGCTTGCACTTGAAGTATAAATAATGAGGTGAAAACATGTGTCACATATGTTTCGTAGAGGGTTGAATTATTGATGTGTAATTGTTCTAAGTTTGGATGAACCATATGTCTGATAAATTGCATGATTTTTAGGTCACCACAATATGAGGATAACTCTCAAGGATTTGGAAAACTTTTTTTAACTGATTTTATCGCAATGTTTCTTAATATTTGTGAACACAGAGTGTTGTTTGCTTGCGGCTTTCTGTACTTTCCCCAGTACCTTCCAAATTCTTATAAAATATAAGAATTTGGAATTTCATATCTTCTGGACTTCACCCTAGCTTCTCACCATCTAGCGGGGTGCAGTTAATTGACGGACTGAATACAAAAAAAATCGTGTAACCCTACTTTTTCATCTAGGTCTCGAGTCATCATCGTCTTCGCATTAGTCCTCACACCTCGGAGTCCGGTGTCCACTATCCGACTTTTACTTCTACACTCGCATTCGTCTAGTGCACCCATGGTAGTGAGGCCATGCATCTTCAACTTTATTTAATTTTTTTTAATAGTCTAGATACCTGTATAACTTTCTAGTAATAAGTCACATAGACACGTTAGTTGTTGTATAGCCATATTATATTACATTGTGAGCCTTTTAGATAGTGGTAATAGAAATGCAGGTGTGACATAAAAGGGATTTTGGTTCGCTTCAAATACGATTTACAACAGTGTTTCTCTGGAGACCCATTTTCCGTAAAACCAGAGATAAGCTCAAGCTTTTTTCTAGATCCTTTCTTTATTTGCGTATTGTAAAGATAAGGTTTTTCTCTTTATTCAATAGGTTCTAGGTTGAGTTGCAAGGAGTTTCCTGTAGTCTCTGAAGTAATTTATTTGAATCTTAGTTTCTCGAAAATATAAAAATAAAATCTGATCATAGCTCAAGTTTACCATAAAATACATATTTGTATATTTGAAACCGGCAGGCGGGCATGACAGGTTAAATGACAGTAGAAGAAGCCCGTGAAGTGTAAGAGGACAAAAGTAGATGGCAGGCTGTTGTCTCTGCCACCCCAGAGATAAAAATGCGTGAGCGTCATTTATATACATACATTTGAAAAAAATATTATATTCTGAAAGTCTGATGGTTTTACCGTCCTAATGTGATGTTGTTAATATCCAAATCCATTAAGCCAGAATAAAATTAATCTATACAATTAATCAATCATACAATAAAATATATAATAAAATCGTAACGAGGTGAAAACTGTACTTTGAATATTTTTTCAAATAAATAATAATTGTTGTGTTCTAGGAACGATACCGATGCCAAAAATGTGATTTTTAGAATTTTTGTCTGTTTATCTGTTTGTCTGCTTTTTACTATCGATGTCCGAGCATCATTTGAAAACCGCTGAACAGATTCCGCTGAAATTTTGCATGAACTTTCTTCTAGAGTATGGTCATAAACAACAGCTAGTAATATATAAGGATAACGATTATATTGATTTTGATAAGAAAAGAAGATAATTTTGTATCAAGAAAATTATAATAAGCAATGATTTTTAAAAGATTTCATCGGTGGAATAGTCTACTATTCTCTGTTATAGAAATTATGTTGGTAGGTATAGCGTCGATTCCTATCGCTCGGATGATTGCGGCAATAGTGCGGAGCGCGAGCGCGTTGGCCGCCGCCACCTCCTTCTGCGAGCATGTTCGCGAAGCAGATGGCGGAGCGCGCCCTGGAGAGATTTTGAACAGCATGTTGCGGGCTCGGCGGGCTCGGCGGGCCCGGGAGCCCGCCGAGCCCGCCGAGCCCGCAACATGCTCACCGCGCGTCGCAGGCGACTCAGGCGCCGGAGGTCGCTTAACGTCCTCCGTCCTCCATGACCGCAGGCCTGGGGGTGGCAGGTGAGGCCGCCTGTCACCCAAGCAGAAGCAGGCCAGGACGGTGGGGCGACTAGCGCCCTTCCCCCAAACCGGGGCAAGACGGGGACACCGTGGTTCCCAAAACCGAGGGGGCCATCTCGAAACCGGAGATGGCCCAGGGTCAGTCAGGGTGCGAGGGATATGCTCTTTGGGCAACCTTACACCTCTGAAGACCCGAGACGGCGTGCTGTTTTAGTCTGTTCAAGCCCGACATAACCACCGCCGCTGGCCGGCGGCGGGGGGGGGGGGGGGGGGATTTCCGCACGAAAAAAAGGTATAGCGTCGATTATCGTGGATCAAGTCAATAGTTTGTGGCATAGTTTCACTCTGAGACGACATTTTATATAAATAGCCACTCTCATTACCACGCAATAAAGTGTAATATAGTTCAAATGTAATTAATTCATGAATAAAATCAATTTTCCACGAGTGGTTTATAAATCGAAAGAGTATCTTTTCTTTGAAAAAGAAATCAATTGATTGGCTCTTTGTTGTTAGCGGATGCACGTAAGCTGAAGTTGGACAGCATTTTGGATCAGAAGCGATAAGTATGATAATAATTTTTATTATTCAATTAATAACTGAGAATTATACAATATCACTTATCTATGGTAAAATAATAAAATTTATAGTTTTAGAAGCAGAAACCCATCTATAGAGTCAAGAACAATGGATAATAGTTCCTTTTTGCTGAATTGCACTGATAATCGATGAAGTTGAAGAGTAGTTAGTCTGCTAACTTAAGTCGTTCTCGTGTTCTGGTCTAATTTATGCTTTAGTTCCAAAGTTACAAACACTTTTCTTGAATTAAGGGCATTTATTCGTGTCGTGGGGATTATGGTCGACGAGGGTTAATTCCGCTTTGACTTTTTATATATTTTTCGGTACCTGAGAGCCCGTTGGGAGGACATGTGTACATTTAAATTCAAACATTCGACGTCCGGCCGGTCATAATTTACATTTGGTAGGTATATGTCCAGAATTTAATTAACATCTTAATTGAATTTTTATGGAAAAAGGTGCCCATTAATAACAACATTTTAATATTAACCATACATTATGTATGCACTCTTCAGTTATGACGCCATTTTAGGATATAGTGTAAAAAAAGACGTAGAAAAAAAACCGTCATTGGAATCCTTTGTAATGATTATTTTCAGCCAGCATCTCATTAAATTTGAATTGTATTCAGGGAGTGATCAACTTCAATACTTTAAAAAGGGACTCGTGCCCACGTGCCTATCATATTGGGATAATTTGCTGAGCTAATTGGGTTAAATTGGTCGAAAGTTTTAACCATTCCGCGCTAACAATTAGTTGATCAGATTTGGTCGTATTAATTTTGGCATTTATGAAACATTAGATTAAGAAACATATTAATATTATGTGTTCTATAAGTATGTTTTTGAATCAAATTTTCTATATTAATTTCTAAAAGTACAATTTTTTAAACTGTTTTATTACTAACTCATGAAAATTAAATAACTATAATCGGTAGAACCTATGCAATCCTTCAAATTAAAAAATAACAGACAAAAATGTTGTGTTGATGAAAAATAATATCCTTAGTAGATATATTTTTGTAACCAATATCAAATTGCATTTGCATGTTATAAATGAAAATAAGTGGCAAAATCTTCCACGGACTGCAATATCGAATTAAAAGGACAAGTTGTTCTGTCAATTCCTTTTGATAAATTGATTCGTTTAGAACGCAATGACCCATCGAGTTCCATTCGGTGCAACTGGTTAGTCAATTTAGTTATCGGGTTGAATATAGCGGTTAAGTCTAAAATTAAGCTTTTGACACAAAAAAAACTCATTTAATTTAGTAAAAACGTAGTAGGAACAAATGGAAAACAATCGTGGGTACGATCGTAAAAAAGGGATTATAACACCAAATGTGCAAAGCTTTAATTTAAACGAATGAAGAGTACCTATGCGAACACAAAGGAGCAATACATCTTATTATAGTATGCTTAAGATAATCTGTAGACAGGTGGCAATGCATGCAAAAGAGTTGAATTTTGAAATAATTGGACTACTCAGGCCACCACCACAAGTTTACAAGGTGATTTTTATAAGGTTTGTTCCTCGTTGCCCCTGTCAATGTTCCTGTCCTTTGTCGGCCAGGTTTACGAATTGGCTAGAGTAGAATAAATTTGCAGATTGTGAAACCCCACTCTGCCTAGGGTGATTTATATAGAAGGTTTAGTCACTTGTTTTTTGTTTATTATTCGAGATACTTATGCTTAATAGTGGACGAACCAAGTATGAAAGATAGCATACAGCATGCTAACACACCATAGGCCACCGACCTTTAGAGACTGAATGAAAAAGGTTTAATGACTGTGTTGAGAGAAAGCTTATACCTAATATTCGTAAACAATATTTATATTTGACCATGATTCGACATAATTTCGATACATTAATTGAGTTTTGATGTTCTTTGTAATACATCCATATTATATGAAATGGTGCGTAAAGTTTGCTTTGTGTGTAAGTAAGTCCAGGGTCTCACTAGCCAGGCATATACTACTCAACAAAGAATTACCGAATCATTCATAATAGAATATGAAGAAACAAAGAATAAAGATTAAGATATGAAGTGTGTAATAAAATATGTTATAATGGTTTCCGGCGAATCAGAATATCAGAGAATCACCCCAACTCTTCCCATGTGTGTACTACAAGGCGCCTTAAAGATAGGGCTGTTATCCATCGGAAAGCAAACAAAAATAACCCATGAAAAAGAATAGCCACCCCTCTGCCTTCGGGAATATATTAACATGAGAGTATACAGATGTACCCATACTACCCATGTATATTATTATTGTAAAGTCTTAAAGAGCGATCGTGGTTGTTTGAATGAGCTAAATACGTCATCTTCATGGCACACTGCCTAACTTACACAAAGCTGAAGCCTTACGATTTCAGAAAATATGTTATGAAAGCTCATTGTTTTCGCAGTGATTCACAAAAAAAAACTGATTGATGGAACAAATTGCTTTCATTGTCGGCAGCAAAAAAGTGGATTGACGATTCAATTTAACGGTGCAAGAAAATTTGAATATGTAAAAGATTGGAAGCAAAAATGGTTTTGCTACCGAAATTGACCTTAAAATCATTCTAGAATTTTTAGAGTAAAGTATTTTACAGTACGGACTAATATGCTTTAGTACATTTGACTAAGGAAAAATAGTCCCAGAGAGCTTGAGGGTCAAAACCGTAACTGTAACGTAAACATTTGACTGAAGAATACTATTATTTAGCTAAGTAACGATTGTTGGTTGCGTGCAGGTTCATGTGATTAACAAATAAATTCTATTTGTGTAATTCAACGTACCTCTCTAATACAAAGGTATCATTCGAAGTTTGTATGTGCGTATCTTAGGCGACGCCCACAACGATAGCAGCTGAATAATTATACATCATCATCATCATCATCAAGCTATTCTAGTCCACTGCTGGACATAGATCTCCCCTAATGAGCGCCAAGGCGCTATGGCGCTCATTACTACATGCTATAGTGCATTTAAATAACATGTTTTGTCAACTGGTGTACATTTTAGATATCGTTTGTTTTAGTGAGATGTGTACTTTAATCGGTACCATTAACTATTATGGCACCGATATAGTAACTATTAGTGATATGTAGTAATAGTTTATATCTGTAATGGGGAAGTGGTCTAAGGTATTCAACCTTAGCCCCGCAGGCTGCCGCCCCAGATTGACCAATTAATGATCTATCATTGTTATACAGTTAAGGTTATACGACCGGGCAACAATTTATATGCAGATAAGGCTCTCCATCTTGTTAATGTTTAATTCACTTGATAAATATCCTCGAATCTTACCACAAATAATAAATTAACCTTCCAAAGGGTCGAGGTTCATAAATAAATTTTAGATACTAGGGTTGTAGTTATTATTCTCATTATTAG
This sequence comes from Cybosia mesomella, assembly GCA_946251805.1. Classification (NCBI taxonomy): domain Eukaryota; kingdom Metazoa; phylum Arthropoda; class Insecta; order Lepidoptera; family Erebidae; genus Cybosia; species Cybosia mesomella. Next base: position 14,046,198 of record OX276406.1, read on the forward strand.
ATTTAAAAAGCTTGTAAATTACAATCCCACCAAAAACATACCTGTTAAAAAGAGGGCCAAGTTCCTATCGGCTAATTGTTCGCCTAAAAAAGGGTTGAAATCCAATCCAATGCCAAGTTTAGATACACTTTAAAATCGATCATAATCATCTGCATCAACAGCCAGATCCCTTGGTAAACATTTGCCATTCCCAAGACTCGCCACCACACCCAGTCCTCTGCCTTCCGCATCCAGCCACTACCCGCCACCGTATTCACGTCAACGGTCCATCTGGCCGAAATACACTTTACCATACACCCAACTTAAAATATGGTATAGTTGTGAAAATACGTAGGTACTGTAGCGCCCGACCTCGTTGGAGCACTACAGTTTGTTTACCTGGCCATCATGTGTCAGAGATTAAAAATAAATTGTTTTGAAATGAAATAAGAGAATAGGGAAGAAAACAATTGCCTTGGCGGACAAGTTGCTGACTGCGGGTGACCGGGGGCTCCGGCCTCGACCCGCCGTACGAAGAGAGTTCCAAGTGAATTGATTGTAGGCTCAATCCTTGAGCAGAATCCGCGACTATCTACAGTTCGTTTAAATTTCGTTTAATAAACTCGTGTAAAATCCCCTAAAACTCGATATAGGAAGTTTTATGTGAAAAATAAATGCCATTATAAATATTAATACTTGTATTTATCATTTCGTTAACACGAGGAATTGTGACGTCAGACCCCCGACGTCACAGTACTTGGTTAAAAATATCTAAAATTATAATACTTCTAAATTTGAACTTGGCAGGTTTTCGTGCTGTACGTAACAGTTGATTAATTTGTATAAGTATGTTAACGTAAATGTAGAAAGGAATGACCATCGATTTCTTATCGACTTTCATATATACTGCAGACGAAACAAAACAACATCGCGATTCAATTATACCGCTAGCGCCATCTATCGAAAGTAATTTATAACAATAGAAGCCTGATTTTTTAGGTAAGCAGTATTTAATAAGCTATACAGTGTGCATTATGTATACATGACAATATTTTATACCCCCTCCCCCCTCCTTATCGTATTCTCATTGTATCACTGATTCATAAATATTTTTATTAAAAATTCGATATTCGATTAAGCCAACTCACGCTTTACCGATTTCTTTAATTTCTGACATATTTTAGACCCCCTCCCACTCTGCTCCCCCCCTCCTCTTCGTATACTCATTGTATCACTGGTTCATTAATATTTTTATTAAAAATTCGATATTAGATTGAGCCAATTCATGCTTGACCGATTTCTTAATTTTGTGTAACCTGTGAAACCTGTGTGCCAAATTTCATAACGCTAGGACAATTGGAAGTGGAAGTGGTTTTGATTACCGTGTCAGTCACTCAGTGTCACTCAGCGTCAGTCACGGAGTCAGTCAGTGCCAAAATTAGCTATATTCACAGGATCATATTTCAGGATCTACTGAAGCTATATCTATGAAATTTGGCATACTGCTTTATTTAGTATATGATTACGTAGGTACAATTTTATCTCTGTACTTGCTATAGGCACTGAGCTACAGGGGGGTTAAAAGTGGGTCGAAACGGTTTGTGTAGATAGTGCATGGTATGCGCGCGGCCTGTTGCTGGAACTTCGCCTGCGCACTACCGTGCGCTTAGATTTGCACTACTTACAAATTGCAATTCTACTTAACAAGAACTTCAATATGGTACACTTGATTTATATTTTATTGGTTTTATTGAAGCCTGTTGTATCTATACACTCAACTCTTTAATTTGTAATGAGTCTTAAATTATAAAGATTTAGATCGGAAAAAGAGAACATCTAGGACGGGACTTGAACCCGCGACCAGTCCCTTACAGGGGGAATGCTCTGACCAACTGAGCCACCTAGACACGTCCCAGATATTCGAAATTCTCCGATATATCATATACGTCTTAAGGCGACGTTTAGAATAAAGTAAGCATACAAAATGCTTAAAAATTTAATTGAATTAATTAGGCAGAGTCTTAAATTACTTAGGTACTTACTAAGTTGTACAAAAATACAGAATAAATCAACAAAAATGATAATGATTAATATTAGGACATTTATGTAATCAAAGATTAGGTATGAGATCAATAAACCCCAACATCGATTGACTGGTCACCTTGAAAGTTACCATATGTAAGTGATTTTCACGGAGAATCTTTTTATGTTTATTTTTTAACGCAAATAATATACCAATAAAACCGCAAGTTAAACAGAGATATGTAGATTTGCAAGATTTTAGTTTATTATAATATTATATTTGCAGTGATTTTAGTTTATTATAATATTATATTTGCAGTGATTTTAGTATCAAAGTTCATCGTGCCTGTTTTATAAATGCCTGATGTACCTTCTATACTATCAACAGAAGGTAAGACACAGCATGGGGGCACAGAATATGAATTCAATTATCATTCTGTGATGGCGCGTGGCGCTTTGATTAGGCTGTCAACACACCAAAGTCGCTGGCCCGCCGGATTAACCCGCTGGGTAAGGCCTACAGCTTTCTACACATCAAAGCCGCTGGCCCGCCGGCCTAACCCACCGGGTAAGGCCTACAGCTTTCTACACATCAAAGCCGCCGGCTTATACCGCTGGGCTTGTATTGTATTTTGTTCCGGTACGATTAAACGCAAAACAAGTCCGCTAGCATAAGCCAGCGAGTCATGCCACCAGGCCAGGTTTTGGTGTGCTTTACATCCGAGGCCATTTAGAGGATACTTCCAATTGTGTGATAAAAGTTAGCAGTTGTATTATATCTAGGTATATCGATACAAATCAATAAAATTTAAGTGTCTGTTTGTAATATTCAAATAATATAACAGATTTTTAATGATTGCACATGAATGTATACACGATACTTATAACAAAATTCCAATTTTTTAAAATTTTGTCTGTCTGTCTGGCTGTCTGTCTTTCTGTCTGTTAGAAAACCTATTTAATTTTAGAAAATAATTAAGGATCCGCGCAAACAAATTAAAGCCACAAAATTGTGAATAAAATCTTTTTTACTCTGGAACGGCTGGACCGATTTTGACGGGACTTTCACTGGCAGATAGGTAACGTTATAAGGCGTAGCATAAGCTACTTTAATTTGAGAAAAATAATTTAATTTAATTTATAATTATATTATAGGTATAATTTTAAGTAAATAATAATAAAGAACCAAAACCCTAATAATCAAATCCACGCCGACGAAGTCGCGGGCACAGCTAGTCTATACTAATAATAAAGTCGAAGAGTCTGTGTGAACGCGCTAATCTCTAGAATTACATGTGCGATTTGAATCATTCTTATTTTATTTGATAGCCCCGTTCTTGGGGAAGGTTATAGGCAATTTTTTTTTTTTTTATATTTAGGATACGTCAATTTGACTTCACCTCGCCTGATGGTAAGCTGAAGGTAAAGTCTCTGGAAAGAGGGTCACCATTACATACACGTATCATGTTAACATTACGCTACGACCCTTAGGAGCCGTGCAATAAGACAAAAAATTGAGAAAGTTGCGGGCGAGTGGGCGATGCGACGCGGTGGAATAGAACCGAGTTCGGCAGGTCAACCGCGAAGCAAGTTAGTTATGTATAATCTGACACTCTTTATTTTGTATTTTTATAAGTAAGAAAGAATTTAATCATTCCTCTATCTCAGCTATAATGATTAGGAAAGGGTCTACGTCGATAATATACCCTGTACAGGGTGCGTTAGAACCCCTGTTTTTTTTTTTTTTTTTATCGTGCGTAAATCCCTTCGGATACCCCCCCGCCGGGCAGCGGGGGCGGTTATGTCGGGCTTGCACCGACTAAAACCGCACGCCGTCTCGGGTCTTCAGACGCCGGGGTGTAAGGTTACCCATAGAGCATATCCCTCGCACCCCGGCTGACCCTGGGCCATCTCACCACTAACAGCATCGCTCATCCTGTCTCCTCTGAAAGCAGAGGAGTACGGAGAGCGATGTGTTCCCGCCACGTTGGGTATTGGCCGACGATCAATGCCAATCCTATGAAGGGGTGAAGGGGAAGCCATTGACCGCCGCCCAGGGTGTACCGGCCGCTCCGATTCCGTTCCCCCTGGACTGCAGCGGGATCGGAATCGGAGCGACACTCGAGGAGGTTACCCAACACACACCCCTGCGTTAGAACCCCTAATCTCCACATTGCAAGTTGGCAAAGGCGTTGAGCCTTTGCCATTACGCTACCTGGTATACATAACGATGGGATAGACTGGTAGACTATAAAATAATAAAAAAGCAACAAACTCGGAATGGACTCTATAGCTTCTTAGTAGTAAAAGCGGAACATTTTGTATGTTTGCTATCGCATTTATTGGTAGACTAAGCCTGTCCTAAGCCTAATGCTTAGACCGTTAACGCAAGGTCTACATGCATGGAGTAATTTATCACTGTCTACATGACTTATCAAGATCCTAAGGCCCGTTTAGGTAACTTGGGGAACTTATCTTCTATATCAACGACTATCTTTATTTATTCTACCTATTTAGGAATTCTACCAGATCGCGTCGCGTATTTTCTAAAATACAATGCATTTTTCGAGTAAAATATGAAAAATCAGTTTAGTTAAACGGATTAGCGCTGGTGAAATCCAGCGTAAGTCTAGATAGAGCATCGATGCAAATACTAAGATAAGGACTTTAGCGGTCTTGTCAGCGAGGTAATGAGCATTCTTTGTCTTCTGGTGTATTTGCTTTTTTTACACAATCGGCCGAGGGCTTGATTGATTACCGCTTCAGTATATATCAAAAAAAATGTTCTACGATATACGCAGCTTACGTAATCAGACTACTTCTGCACAGTAACGAGTTTTCGCCGAAAAGGTCATTACGTGAGCGGCCGGTGATATATTTCAGTAGTTATTTTTAGTAACATAGACATATTTATCACAAATCATTCGGAAAACGCAATTCAAAGGGAAGAATAATTAAATTAATAATAAAAGCTTTATTAAAAAAAAAAGATTTCGTTTTTCTTTATGTAATATTATGGTTCGTCATATTAACCTCTAAGGAACATTTATATTATCTAGTAGCTTTCATAGTCAGCCATATATATATTAGTTAAATAGTAGGACATCCTTTTTTTTTTTTTTTTAACGTGCGGAAATCCCTTCGGATACCCCCCCGCCGGCCTGCGGGGGTGGTTATGTCGTGTCTCGACTAAAACCGCACGGTGTCCTCCCCAAGTGTCCGTTGCCGGGCACCCCGGGTAAGCCCTCGAAAGGATAACCTCAGGGTTGCCGGCGGACTTTGGCCGCCACCGCGGCCTCGCCTGGTGGGGTCGGGTTTTATCCCGCTTCGGTGAGTTGGCAGGCGTGTGTAGGGCACACACGACACGCCTCCGCCACGGCCTGCTTCTGTAAGGAAGGCGAGTCGGCCAACTGCCGTCCTCAGGCCCCGATCATGGAGGTCGGTAGTCCCGGGCGTAGATGAGTCTGCGGCGTCCTCGCCGCAGACTGCGAAACTCGGGGGGCAGGATTCTCTCCCGCTCCCTCTCCGCCGTCTCTTTCGCGCACATTACCTGCTCGCAGAAAGAGGCGGCGGCGTGCCACTTGCTCCCGTCGGAGACCACGGCCCTCAACATGGTCTCCAACGAGAGAACGTCCACGCCCAGGACCGCAACGAGATCCCGGCGTTGACTCGCCCACGCAGGGCACTCCACCAACGTGTGGAGCGCCGTGTCTTCGCCAGGATCCTCGCAGTGCTGGCACTGCGGCGTCGTCTCCCGGTGGATGCGCCACAGATACTTACCGAAACACCCGTGTCCGGTAACCATATGGCACATCCGGTAGGAGAGGTCCCCATGGTCCCTCTCCAACCACTCCTTCATGATCGGTCTCACCGCCGCAATGGTGGATTCCCCCCACCTGGGGTGCTCAAGTCGCACCCTCCATGTCTCCATGAGTTCCTGACGGAGCAGGGACCGCTGAGCCCTGATTTCTCGGGGCTCTGGCCTATGGCCCTGCTCCAGCGCCTCCTTGCGCCACTGGTACAGCAGCGCAAGGGCTCTCGCTTCCAGGTCCCATGGAGGGGTCCCGGCTAGGAGACATGCCGCCTCGACGGAGATCGTGCGATACCCCCTGATGACTCTGACGGCCATCGCTTTTAACGGGCTGTTTAGTACAGCCACGTTGCGGGCCGCCAGAGTCTCTGCCCATACTGGGGCCCCGTACAGGGCCATGCTTCGCACGATCCCCAGGTACAGTCTCCTAGTGGATATTAAAAAAAAAAAAAAAAAACAAATTAAGTTGATTCTAACGGCAGTTTATTACTAAAGCTCAGATTATTTGGTCAAAATTCTCTACAGAGCCGAGCATAGCAGCGTTAACTATACGAGGACTAAAGTAGCGAAATACGGGTTTCCATCATGTTTTCATCAATGTTTTGAGAGCGACAGACTTTTGCACAACAAATTTAGCAAGTAATGTTCAAGTGAGTTAATTATTTTGCAAGTGTCATCATATATCAGTCAAAGACCTTTAAACGATCGTGGAGGAGGGGATATGCGGATATGATTATAGTTTAATAAAGTTATGCGTAGTCTCTAGTATGAAAATGTGTAAAATCTGTAATATCTAGAGAGTGTAGAGACAATATCCTGGAGGCTGACGGCAGCAATAACCTCGCGGCCATTCTATTTCAATCTTCAGTAATTACAAAATATATTAGCAGGAAAACGCTGTAATACATTAATCGTGTAAGAACGGTATCATGAGGTAGAGCCCTCAAACCCAGTTTTCTGTTTGATCATTTATGATAATGTATGTATATGAATAAAAACATTTTGGTTGTACGTATTTCGGTGTTCGGTGTAAATATTCATGCACATTGTAAATTATTAATAAACCAAAGCGAGACGAAAATGGATTTATGTTCAGCTTATCGATCAATGATCCCGTATTTAGTTAATCGCCTATGAATAATGTTAAAAATATACATGCATGTATTCATACATAATAAGACAGGGTATATATATTTTAGGTTTTATCTAATATTTTATGAAAGGTTTTAGGTCTTAAGTGATCTGTAATCGTATATTTATAGCATCTACATGAACATTATTATTTTTATAAATGAACTTAGAAATTAAATTAATTTCTCTTTGTTTCACATTGGAACTATTTCACGTAAGTGATGTAACTTAAGTGAAATGATTCGGCATTATTCGTGTCAATTGAAATTAGGTAACCTACTTTCGTTGAATATTTGTACTTGTGACTGAATCGGAACTGAGGAAAAATCTAGTTTCTAACTAATGTTATTTTAATACGGTGTTTGTCAGTTTAATAACGGACATAGATGTTTTTTAAATCGTCACCATCACAATGAAAATTAATGTTATTCAGCATAGTATTATGTAGTCTAGTATTATGAAGTCTAGTGATATATAGTCTAGTATTATTTAGTCTAGTATTATGTGCTTTAGAGACATTTCATGCGTAACTGTAAACACAACTTCATAGCAATTTCTTATAATAATATCTGACAGTCAACAATAGTCTCGTAAAATCAAGCGTTGGATACCTTTTTTTTTTTCGTGCGGAAATCCCCTCGGATACCCCCCCGCCGGCCAGCGGGGGCGGTTATGTCGGGCTTGAACCGACTAAAACCGCACGCCGTCTCGGGTCTGCAGACGCCGGGGTGTAAGGTTGCCCATAGAGCATATCCCTCGCACCCCGACTGACCCTGGGCCATCTCCGGTTTCGAGATGGCCCCCTCGGGTTTGGGAACCACGGTGTCCCCGTCTTGCCCCGGTTTGGGGGAGGGGCGCTAGTCGCCCCACCGTCCCGGCCTGCTTCTGCTGGGGTGACAGGCGGCCTCACCTGCCACCCCCAGGCCTGCGCTCATGGAGGACGGAGGTCATTGGATACCTAATAATATTTGGAAGGGACGCATGAAGCGTTATTTTCACCAGACTACGGCGCGAGCGTCCGCGTGTCCGTAGTATGGTTTTGTTTGCCTATCTAAGTACGTTATTTACGTACGTTTCTCTTTAGCTCCTAAGATACTGATAATGAGGTATCAATCGATTCAGTATTTCATGCTCTGGGTGCAATCGACTACATTTTTTACAGAATAGTCCGATTATGATAAATTTTTTTTTATTGGAGAGATTATACCCCGAAGTTGGTCCCATATAAATTTGAAAATAAAAATCCAACCCTAAGGATAGGAAAACAGGGGATGATTGATTGTTCTCTCACTGATCGTGAGGTATGACCACACATAACTTTTTTACAGACTACTCCGATTCTGATATTTATATTTTTATTGCCCCGAAATTGGTCCCATATAACTTTGAAAATAAAAATCCAACTCTAAGGGATTTTTTTTACGTGCGGAGATCCCTTCGGATACCCCCCCGTCGGTCAGCGGGGGTGGTTATGTCGTGTGTCGACTAAAACCGCACGGTGTCCTCCCCAAGTGTCCGTTGCCGGGCACCTCGGGTAAGCCCTCGAAAGGATAACCCCAGGCTTGCCGGCGGACTTTGGCCGCCACCGCGGCCTCGTTTGGTGGGCCGGGTTTTATCCAACTTCGGTGCGTTGGCAGGCGTGTATAGGGCACACACGACACGCCTCCGCCACGGCCTGCTTCTGTAAGGACGGCGAGTCGGCCAACTGCCGTCCTCAGGCCCCGACCATGGTGGTCGGTAGTCCCGGGTGTAGATGAGTCTGCGGCGTCCTCGCCGCAGACTGCGAAACTCGAGGGGCAGGGTTCTCTCCCGCTCCCTCTCCGCGACTCTTTCGCGCGCATTACCTGCTCGCAGAAAGAGGCGACGTGCCACTTGCTCCCGTCAGAGACCACGGCCCTCTCTCGACCATGGTCTCCAACGAGAGAACGCCCACGCCCAGGACCGCAACGAGATCCCGGCGTTGACTCGCCCACGAAGGGCACTCCGCCAACGTGTGGAGCGCCGTGTCGTGCGGCGTTGTCTCCCGGTGGATGCGCCATAGATACTTACCGAAACACCCGTGTCCGGTAAATATCTGGCACATTTAGGAGAGGTCGTACAAAATATATTAGCAGGAGAACGCTGTAATACGCACTGGCACATACGGTAGGAGAGGTCCCCATGGTCCCTCTCCAACCACCAACCCTAAGGGTAGGAAAACAGGGGATGATTGATTGTTAACTCACTGATTGTAAGGTATGACCACGCATAACTTTTTACTGAGTTGTCGGATTTTGATATTCCTTTTTTTATTGGAAAGAAGAAGAACTATCGAGAAGCACCCTACATCCTACTAATATGTGTCTAGCCGTCCCTATCTCCTCACCACAAGTATAACATTGTTTTTCTGTGGCCTTCCCCCACCTTACCAGATTCTTACCTCTGGTCTGGTAGGGCCATTTGAAAGGCGTTAAGATAGAATTTAACAGGGCCGGCGACCACTCATAAATCAAGGTGCGCCACTTTAAGGCCACCGGTATGCAGAACTCTCCCATTGTCAACCATTCATTTTGGATTTCCAAATTCATCGCGTGCACTCGATATTTATCATTTTCGTCTTGTTTTAGAAAGGACCTAAGTATATCCTGGTCCCTTTCTGGCTCTCGTACTCCCAACCCCACTCTGTTCGACTGGGCCCCTATCATAAATCGTTTATGGAATATGAGTCTAGATTCAAGCTCGGACGCGTTATTATCTTTCGGGAGTGCCCTGACTGTGTCATCTTGGGATTTACCTAAGATGTGGGCTTTGGTAACTCTAAGGTGTTTATAGAGCTCCGATGGTTTCTTTAGTTTCATCCCAAAATTATTTTGATCCCTAAATAGAGCAGAGGGATCAGCAGAATGCGCTAGTCCAAGCCACGATTTTAGTGATTTTATGACAGTTGCATCTATTTTCGCCAGTAGGGTTTTGCCGAATTCATATACCAGAAAAGGCCAAGTCAGACGTGATTTTAAGTAGTTGTCATATATCCAAGCTTTTTTGATATTATTCAGTGGTAGCTGATCTATCTTATTTAGGTCATTTATAAACATATCGACAACTTCATCTAAGGATGGTGTGCGTCCTTTATAGTCTATCTTTCTCCCAAGAAATTTAAATGGCACCGATTCAGCGACTATGGAAACTGGTTTACCCCCTATGAAGAGTCCCGGGTCGTAGGAGGTAAATTTGATGTCCCGTCTACCCAGACACAGACAGTGACACTTACTAGGCTTCGTCCTCAGTCCATTTGTCCCCGAACAGGACTCATCGATTTCCTTTAATAGTTCCTGACATTGTTTTGGATTACGCGTCAGTATTGCGAGATCGTCAGCAAAAGCTAAGATGGAAACAGAGTATTTGTTATTTACTTTAAACCGATAACCCCATTTCTTTTCGTGACGTATTTACTTGGTTATTAAGATATTAATTATTATGTTAAATGCTATTGGCGACAAGCAGCATCCTTTAATTACCTTACATTTAATGAAATAAACAAATCCAATTAACAATGCAACATGAAATCTCCAGCGATAAACATTAACATGCCAAAAAATACGCTCGACCACTCGCAACTACGTATCACGTGTGTGCCCGTTCGGGTTGTTGTCTCGCTGACATTAACCTCGTGAACGCTCGGCATTTTCCGGCGAAGGGGCGAGTCGCGCCGCACCACCGCGCCGCCGCGCATTACTCTTTACGTAATTAATCAATTACATAGCTTGTTTGGCGCCGACTCAAAATTACTTAGCTACACTTACATTAGTTTAAGAACTTAGTTATTAAGGTTAATTAATAAATCAACTATTTACAAAAATAATAATATATAGTTTCGTTACTTTAAGAAGTTAGTTATTAAGGTTAAATAAAAAAAGTTTATTATTTCTTGCTTTTCAGTTTTTTCGGCGGTTGAATTTTTTGTTAAAAAGTTTTTTATACGAATAACATCAACATAATGGACGCAAAAGGCGGGCCCTAAAATTATTTACTATGGCCGTGATACCAAATGAAGGGGAAGAAAATCCTGAATTCAAAAATAAAATCTAGTGTGGCGGAAATCACACAGTGATTGTCAAACTTCGGGCCAAACTTAGATATTTTTGCTGTAGTATTTTTATTCAAAATTACAGACCTTAGGCTTTATGCATATTATTCGACGCGTCTTTATATATTGAGCAATAAATATGAAGAAAATGAAATCAAATCAAACGTCCTCACAAAAAAAAATCAAAACCAAAAAAATGATTTTTTTAGTACAATTTGTATGGTACCCGAAACCTTGAACGTACAAACCCCAAAATCTAATCAGTTCTTCCCATTAACCAAACAAGATGATTGGCGAAAGAATTTTTTAAATCGGATAAGTGGTTCTTGAGTTATTGCGTAAACAGACATCCAGACATCCAGACATCCATACCAACAGACAGACCGACACAACATTTTTTATAGCTTAATTAGACTTAGAATCATGTGAAACATCGAGAAAAGTGATAAAAAGTGGGTTTGATTTTTTTTGCGTGATTTTAAGACTTCGGTGTCCACCTGGTTGGTGGCCCGAAGTAATATTGTGTAATATTATCGAATATATCAAGATATAAAAACACAATTTTATAGTTTACTAGCTGGTCCTCCCCGGCTCCGCCCTTGGCATATTTCGAACTCCTGTTGCACCCCTTTAACATATATATGGCCGTATATATATAATGTATGGCTTTATATAATGTATGGGAATCTGCCAGATTTGTTGACATTTATGATTACTGCTCCACTCCTTTGGGTAGTGCCTTTTTTTCGTGCAGAATGTCGGGCTCGCATCGACTAAAACCGCACGCCGTCTTGGGTCTCTGATGCCGGGGTGTACGGTGGCCCATGAGGCAATTCCCTCGCAAGACGGCTGATCCTGGGCCATCTACGGCTTTGAGATGGCCCCCTTGGGTGTGGGAACAACGGTGTCCCCATCTTGCCCCAGAAAGGGGGGTGCTAGTACCTTTGACATTCACAAATAACGTGGCGTTCTATTGGTAACAGAATTTTCAAAAACGGTTTCGTAGATCCAGAGATTCTCCGCTTCAAACTGACAAACTCACAATTCACAAACTTTGCGTTTTTATCTATTACGATCTTATAGTTTAGATTTCAGCGAATTAAAACACTCCCAGTGCCATATATCGGTGGAGAGCTGGGACCATATTTTACTATTTACTATTCAAAAATTTACTCTTTCACGTCTATATTTTTACCACTACGGTAGTCGTAGTCTGGTTAGGGTTTTTTAACCTTTATACTTGTTGTGCTGAATGGATGACCTGTTATTCCGTAACCTTTCGACTATTAAGTACAGGGTTTAACTACTTGTTTGATGAAACTATATTAGTTACCTTTACTTTTGGACATGCTTTTTTATGACCCATTATATCGATGACTAGCTTAGCCAAATAAATAGATTCGTCGGTAGATAATCCCTTTCGGGTCACTTACCTATCTACCTACCTACCTATCTTACCGTACCTTTTTTTTTTATTGTGCGGAAATCCCTTCGGATACTCCCCCGCCGGCCAGCGGGGGCGGTTATGTCGGGCTTGAACCGACTAAAACCGCACGCCGTCTCGGGTCTACAGACGCCGGGGTGTAATTTTACCCATAGAGCATATCCCTCGCACTCCGACTGACCCTGGGCCATTCGTATGTATGTCGTGCATCGACTAAAACCGCACGGTGTCCTGCCCAAATGTCCATTGCCGGGCACCCCGGGTAAGCCCTCGAAAGGATAACCCCAGGGCATAAACAAAATTTTCGAATTTCAACTAGACTCAGAATGTATAAATTAGAGTGAAATATTAAAGCTCTTTTTTAACTGTACGAATTGAACTTGTAGTTTAGGAATTTCAATTGACATTAGGACAAAACCAAGCTGAAACGCAATTCAATCGTATCAATTTGAGATCGAACCAATTGAATGGAATACGTTCCGAAAGGGATTGGATAAAACAAGGTTACTAAAGACTTATTGTATGTGTTACGTAGCACTTTCTTTTATTATCTATTTTCAGAGGCATTCCACATGTTTAAAACATTATTTGGTAAGGTTTCCCTAGTATAACGCAAACAAATGATATTGTACTTGGCTTAGACTTATTGTCGGCTATATTATTTGAGAAGCGATTGTTATAAAGGTTCTCAGTTGAAAACAATCAACAGAAAGAAAACCAATGCAAGATCTGTTTTCTTTTCTTTTTTTTTTCAAGAGTGATTTATTTATCAACATCTACTGCTATTCTGTTTTACACAAATTCGAAGTCGTGTCTAACTCAGACGCGAGAGCACACTTCGGGGATGTTTCAAGCGACAAGTCTTCTCGGCCAGGCTGAGCCTGCTTTGTTTAAAAAAATCGAGCGTAAGAAAGCTTTTTTCGTTGCATAATACCGCCCTACCTACCCACACGTCTCAAAAGCAAAATGCCACAATAATCTTAACCCTCATCAAAATATTAATTACTCAGCCTGACTACTGTTTGCTAAACGACCCTTAGGGTGTTCAAATACATACAGGATGAATGCATCTTAAGGACTTGTCTAATGCTATTAACTGATGAACACAAATGTTAGTGTTTAACATTTTAGATTAATGATTCTGAGTGTTCATTTTTTATTAATCATCATCATCATCAACCTATTCTAGTCCACTGCTGGACATAGGTCTCCCCTAATGAGCGCCATAGCGCCCTGTCTTCAGCTTGCCGCATCCAGCATCTGCCCACAGTTTTTATTTTTTATAAATACAAAAAAAAATTAACGAATAATATTATTTTTTCCCATTTACCGGGCACATTCTAGGACTCCATGCTGCTAGCTGTTACTGAGATTTGTTCTCACTAGTTCGATTCATTAGTTCTATCGTCGAACTAGTGAGATTTTTTTTTCTCATTAGTTCGACCGTCGAACTACTGAGATTTTTATTTCTTATTTCTTCGATTATTAGTCAATGATTTCGACGGAGCCCCGGTCCTCGGGGCTCCTATTTCTACGTGCATTATCACAAGTGACCTAACACGAAGGGTTATTGCGGAAGTATCTGCGAGACCTCCGCAATAACCCTTTTAACCTATATCTATCCATGTCGGGGCGCGCGGTGAAAGTCTCAGTAGTTCGACGGTCGAACTAATAAATCGAACTAATGAGAACAAGCCGCTACTGAACCTAATCCGCGTATCAAACTCAGGACTGCATGATTGCACGAAACTATATACCTACGTTAAATTCATTATCTCTTTTAATACCTTTGATAACCGTTAACCTATGTGTTTAGTTTTAATCGTTTAGTATTTATATTTTGATATTCTCACCGCGTATTAACATGTCGGTGTCTTTATATTATTTTTTCTTTACGTACCCGCACATTCTTAATAGTAGAGCGCAATAACGCCTGTACCGGACGAAGTGGGCGTGGTATGCTAGCAGTACATCGCGAGTTGAGCGCGGAGTTGAGCGCGACGTCGCTTTGTTAGGGGTCGAACTCGTTGGCTCATTGGTAGACCCTGTGCCCACGTGCTTTTTTGGGTTGGCCTTGCCACGCGCTTTGAGGGAACATTGTTGTGATTTTGTTTGTTGAATGTTGATTAATTGGTGAAAACAAACTATCGAGAAAGTTAGATCTCTTTGTTAAATAAAATGAATACGCCCATCGCGTTCGTTGGACTTGGAACCATTGCTGCGGTGGAAGACACATCCTAAGGGAAGTAAACATCACATTTTATTTTACTGCGTAATTAGTTTATTGTATATTCAATTACACGTACATTCATGTCACATATAGTTAGATACACTAAGTGGTGGGGCTACGGCTTGAATACTACCTGCTCGCGGTCTCACTCCTCACCCTTGTCTCCGGGTTAACGGAGACTGGTAGCAGAGCTGTTAATTGTTTTTTTTTCTATTACTGCGCTCACTCAGTTCACGCACTGAACACTATGCATACAGGCTAACGAAGCAAAAACCTAGATCCGTAAAGCGTTGCCATTCGTTTATTAATACTTGACATACGACATTCTACCAATTTAAACCTTCGACCATCCCTATAGTAAGTAAATAACCGTCCATTTCTATACCTCTCCGCCAAAAAGCAATACAGGAAGCTAGTGGTCAATCTTACGGACTGAAGAGGCCCATAAGGAGAGGAAGGCACTACCAAACTTTCAGTGCTAACTATCCAGTACAACGCATCAGAGTTTAATGAGCCCGCAGACTCATTGTAGTTTTCTAACTCGAGCTAAAACAACAAGAAGAAGATAACAATGCGTACAAAATTCATTATTCATTCTAATTATGTCGGGAAGCACAACTTTTATTTTACCCATTACGTCAGCCAATAATATTATTTCATTTCAAGGATAGAATCATAAATTATCCGTTATATGGTCTATAAAAATATTTCTATAATTGTAAGACATAGAGCAAATCGAAAATGACTGTCTGTTGAAGAAGAAGAAGGAATGAATTATTTATACTATTCCCAATTGAAATCAGGGCATTGAATGTATTATAAGAAATGAATCAATAGGTTTTAAATCATTTCCATTTCAAATGTGTGAATTCTTGGATATATCGTACATACTTTATTCCTAATCTAAAAAAACACAAGTATCGAGATACAATACTTGTAGGTACATCATGGTTTTTCTATAATTGCACACTCGTGTGTGTACCCAATAACACCACGTTACTGCCCAACACTCACTAGAACCGAAAGCGTCAAGTATTTAGGTGTTCATATAGATGAAGGTGTAAAATGGGATAAGCAACTTAGGACTGTAAGTACGGGAATCATTCAACTGATACATGTGTTCAAAGCTCCTAGAGAGTCCACCCACTTTGACACTAACTAATGGTCTAATGGATTACGCTTTCGGTCAATCAATCATGAGCTATTGCATTCCGGTTGGGGTGGTGCAATGAAAACTGGTTTTATGAGTGTAGAGAGAGCTCAAAGGGCCATACTTAAAGTTATGACTAAAAAGTCACACTATCCTACAAGACAACTATATAGTGATGCAAGGTATTAACGGTCCGACAACTTTTTGTACTTCAGGTTCTGTACTGTTCTAAGAACACACACTATTACACCTACACCAGATCCCGACAAGCGCAGAAATCTTCTCGCAGGTACGCACAAAACCTCGCTTGCCGAACATAAAAACATAAATTAAGTACTCACATAGATAAACAAATTCAAAAATAATAGTAGTTTATGCAACTGTCATATAAGAAGGGGTAGGTATTAAAACACGAGAGTCTGTTTATCGATAATAGGTTGACTCGAGTGTTTTAATACCTTATTCTTTTTTTTTTCGTGCGGAAATCCCTTCGGATACCGCCCCCGCTGGAGAGCGGGGGGTCTCCAGCGGGGGCGGTTATGTCGGGCTTGAACCGACTAAAACCGCACGCCGTCTCGGATCTTAAGACGCCGGGGTGTAAGGTTACCCATAGAGCATATCCCTCGCACCCCGACTGACCCTGGGACATCTTCGGTTTCGAGATGGCCCCCTTACTTGCTCTCCACTGTGCTATCTGCTAATCAGAGGGACACGTGGAAAGCTTCCGAACAGCCCTCAACAGGGCCGTCCTCGCCTCGGTCGGAGTTGGCCGTAGGCGGCAGCGTCTCTCCCACCCTAGGAGAGAGGCGCTGCCGTCTCCGTTGCCCAGGCTGCACCGCGTGGAGGTCCCCAACCAAGCACCCCAGTGTTTTAATACCTAAGTTATAAGCAGTTTCATACACTACTTTATCTTCACTTATAGGAAAAATTTAATTTAAACAAAGTAGGTAGGTTACAAGGAAGTCGCCATTTTTTTACAGTTCGAACTGCGCATGCGTGCGCCTTTTTTCATATTCAGCCTAAAACCCTAGACTAGTTTAATGAATAAAAAAAGATAGCGGTACTATAATAAGTTTTATTTTTAATTTTATGTATATGCGTTTATAAAGTGCGTATGTATAGAATCGTCTTTGAATTCATAACATAACCATAACATAAACTCACGGCTATATCCCCGAAGGGGTAGGCAGAGGTGCTAGCACCCACATTTCGCCAGTTTATGTTTAGGTCCCAATGTAATAGGTGGCGAGCCTATTGCCATTAACCGGGCACTTATAAGCCTGCGATAAATACACACATAACTTCGAAAAGCATCGAAAAATCATTGGTGTGATGGTAAAACCTGGGATCGAACCCGAGACCTCGTCTCAGCAGTCCATTACCCATACCACTAGGCTACCGCGGCAATCGTAATTCGAATTTTTCGATTTGAGTGTAGATAAATAAATATATTACACATGAACAAACATATGGTTAAAAATAAAATAACAGAATGGATTTTACAACAATTCGTACAATACGGAGCAACTCCTTACAAAGCAACAAAATGAGACGAACACAAATACACATACAAATACACACCTATTAAGTAATAGGCACATACAAACATTCATATACGAGCACACACACACACACCCATAGATACGAACACACCCTCGCATGCATACAAAATACTCACGTTCTTAGAAATAGTAAAAATACAAATTCTTGTCACTGTTTCACGCAGTTATAAAAAATCGCACGACTATTACCATTATAAGCGAATATTGCCTGTTGAAATATAGGGTCGTCTAGTCAAAGAGGCATATACATTTATTTACAGATTTTTATGTAGGTATCTACCTATCTTTAGCCTAAGTTTATGTATTTTATATGAGATCTGACTTGAAAATTTGAGTAAATAAAAATAAAAAATACTTCTGCCTATCCTTCGGCGCGAGAGTATGTATGTGTAAATATTGTTGCTGACCATATTTCGACTGGAATTTGTTGCACTTTCGAATTCACATAGGTATTTGAAACATGTATTTGACATACCGACATAAATATACCCAGTTGACATTCCAAATTATCATACGCACCACTAAGGGATGAAATTCCTTCCCAGATAAATTTAACGATAAATGTTATATACATTTGGGTATTTTGCCGGCAGTGACATTTCAGGCAAGAGTGTCCTTGTTTCGTAGACCTCTACGACACAAGGACACTCTTGTGGAAACAGACAGACGAAAGAGGGCATAATATTGAACATTTCTTGAAAAATTATAATTATACTGTAAATAGAAAGTAAAATTTAAACTACGGTGGTCTCGTGGTTTAACTTTGCGCTTGAGCTTGCGTGTTGCCATTACATTACAAGTTAAATCCTCCAGCTAAGCTAAATTGCCTTATGTTAGAAGTGGGTTCACGTGGTTTGTAAAATGGATAGGGTTGGAATCTGCAACCAATGAATTGCAAGTCTAACGTCTGAGCCATTACAATGACTTATGGCTACGGCTTTATATCATGCTGGGTTATGTAAACAGTTTATGAAAATAATTTTTACATAGAAAACCCTGTGAGTAAAGAGCTTATCCAGTATTTGACGCGTATTCCTAAATAAGAGTATTATGTATTCCTGTAAGCATTCGTTCTCAAGACTTGTCGTGCAATATTCATGAGCTTCTAAATCTGCTAGGTACTAAATCACAAAGCAAACACTTGAAGCATTATGATTCTCACAGAAATTAAGATTACAGAACAAAGACACTTGTTTGTAGAATGAATATGCTTATGCGCGTTGAATTATGGTATGTTGAATACGCTGCGAATACGGTATGGTGTATAAAATTGTAGGTACAAGTTTATAATAAAATGTAATTTATCTATTGTATATTTAAAAATTAAAATGTATCTAAGTACATACTTAGATACATTTTAATTTTTAAATATACAAGTCACCTCCCAACCCACCTCACCGGTATATGAGTCCTGGAATGTAGATATACATATATCTGCATTCCAGGACTCATATACCTGTGAGGTATAAAAAATAGGGGGTCCTATTAAAAAATAAGCTTGACCTTGAAATAACCTTGAAATTGAGGTTCCAGGTCAAATCAGAGGTCACCGTTGAATTCCTCGTTGAAAGTTACCTAGGGACCTTTGTTCTAGAATGCGGATAAATATACGTACATACTTTTTGAAGTGAAAACTTCTTCAGCGGCGTTGTGCACTTTTTTTGTAATGGGTAAAAAAGGTTAAACTCGCGTCAGTAAACACGTGACTTGATCGTAAGGCAACAAAAAATGGAAGCGCTAATTTCACACTGTACTTAACAACCTTGGTGACGTGTTCGTCTAATGAGAGTTCATTCCGACCGAGCCCAAGAAACACCTTTTGTCATCATATAACTTTTTGTAATATTTATTCTATTTTGTGCCATAAATATATTGATATAAAACGGAAATTAAACAAAATGCATCTCTTAATGAAAAAAGTGACGAATGTGAAAATGAGTGAGTACTTTATAAATATATTGGCCTTGATGGTTCTGGTAATAATGATAGTGAAAAAGTCATTGAAATTATGGATGGAAGTTGATTTTTCTGAGAGATAAAGCTTTTTAATGTCAAATAATTGTAATAGTTCTGAAGTGTTAATTTTTTAATGTAATATAAATTGTCATGTTTGTGTATGATAGCGTAATAAATGAATATTGTATGTTACCACATAAATGATAGTACTTTTATACTGATAATTTTTTAATTATCAGTATAAAAGTAAATTCGTGCAAAATTATTCCCTAACCATTCCAAAATATGAAAAATGCACAACGTTTATATTCAAGTTTTCACTTCTGCCGGCACTCCCAGAGTGCAACCAGTCGTTTTTTTTTGTAAATAATTACATATTATACATAGAAACACCTAGACCAATGCAAATATACATATTTGCAATGAGATTTGATGATGGAATGGAATTAAATTAAAGTCTAACGGTATGCGTAACATTTATGCTGAGATGGTGACCATATTCGGGATCGCATAGTGTGCCTAAATATTCTTAGATTGTAAGATATTTATTTATTATGTTAATATGTTCATTGTGTGAGTCCTGAATTAAATGTTTTTCTTTCTTTCTTTCTTTCAGAGTAGGTAGGCAACTGACTGAAAGTAATAAGCAAACAGAAGTCTTACGTATTAGTAAGATTTCATTTTGAGGGTGTACATTGAAATGACCACCTTATTTCAAAAGCAAAGCTACGTACCAAATCGTATAGTAAGGTAGTTGATGGGAGCTATTCTTGTTTTTTTGAAGCTTTGAAGAGCTGTGACATGATCGTGCTGGTTAGATTGTAGAAATGTCACTTAAGTTATTGATTTTAAGTAGTGGTAGATGCTGCAATTTGTATGATTCTTGAGAGTATATTATATACAGCCGCAGCCATTTAGATAAACTAATCAGTTAATTAGACGCCTGAGCCGTTCACGCCGGCATCCCATCAAATGGCTAAAGAACAATGCTTAGTGTGTAACCTTTTTCCTTATTAGGGTGTGTAACCCTAATAAGGAAAAAGGAACCGGCTAGACCCAGGTGAGCAACAGAGTTCTTAATCCCAGGGCGCCTTTCTACAGAGGTTCTTAGGTGGTGCACAGGTCAGCTGATCTCCAATGAAACTCAAGAATCAGTTGGCATACATATATTTATACACAGAGAAATAGAAATGTCACAGATAGATAGATATACAGTACAGTCACACATAAAACAGGAATACAGATATATATAAGTCCGGTTAAGAGGTCACAGCACACAGGCAGATACACAGAATAATTTACACAGCAAGATAACAGCACACAGGTATAGGTACACTCATATGCAGATGATGATGTAGATGATTCTCAAAGATGCCAGCCAGTAGTGGCACAGCTCAGATATACCATACACCAGCCTCGCAGCGATCAGCAGTAATGCAATGAACAAATATAGTTATTATGTAGCTTGACCTTATGGATCTCAGGTATTCGCGGGACCGCCAGTGGTTGGGGACCGGCAGAGCAGATCCCGGAGCTTTTCTTGCGATCTGCTTTCCCTAGGTCTAGGTATCCAAGCCACCACGATTGACAACCTCAGAGTCTCGGCCTTCTGAATTGTTTAAAGGGTTCTTTCCCAGAACTAACAACCCTGTGATGAAGATATACAACTTTTATCAATAACACATCCCCATTATGCGAATATACTAACAGCAATGGAATAAAATAACTTACCAGATCAAATCTGGGAACACACACGAAATAACCTCCAAATCGAGTAATATATTTTTCTCAATAATATCAATTCACAAAAATAACTTCAGTGGACACACGACTAATGACCTCTCAAACAAAAAATGAATCATAGGGTCACTGCGATCATCCTTATATATTCAATTAATTCTGGATTTTGCTAGAATAGTACCTATGTGGATATCCACCTCGAAACTTCCTTGAGACTGCTATGACAACAATTCGTGATCCGAATGCGTAACTCACGCCATCTGACGGGGAGTCGCTAAAGTCAGCCACATCGATGCAATCACAGTAAGTGCAACTGTGTCCTACAGATGGCGCTAACCACAATTACGCCCTCTACAGTATTGAATTGTTACAAGTGCAGTATACAAAGTAACCTAACAGAAAGGGTATCCACGCGAGACCTCCGCCATACCCTGCTAACCTAACCTAATCTATCCGTATCGGGGCGAGCGTTGTAAGAGCTCGCTTCATATGCTCCTACGGCGGCGTTTAATGAAGGGTTTAGGCTATCTACACACCAAAGTCGTTGGCCCGGCGGCAGAACCCGGCGGAAGAACAAGATTAAACGCAAAACAAGCCCGCGGATTATGCCGACGGGCCGGCGCCACGGTGACCTCTCCTACCGGATGTGCCAGATATTTACCGGACACGGGTGCTTCGGTAAGTATCTATGGCGCATCCACCGGGAGACAACGCCGCAGTGCCAGCACTGCGAGGATTCTATCGAATACACGGCGCTCCACACGTTGGTGGAGTGCCCTGCGTGGGCGAGTCAACGCCGGGATCTCGTTGCGGTCCTGGGCGTGGACGTTTTCTCGTTGGAGTCCATGGTGAGGGCCGTGGTCTCCGACGGGAGCAAGTGGCACGCCGCCGCCTCTTTCTGCGAGCAGGTAATGCGCGCGAAAGAGACGGCAGAGAGGGAGCGGGAGAGAACCCTGCCCCCCCCCCCCCCCCCCAGTTCCGCAGTCTGCGGCGAGGACGCCGTAGACTCGTCTTCGCCCGGGACTACCGACCTCCATGATCGGGGCCTGAGGACGGCAGTTGGCCGTCTCGCCGTCATTACAGTAACAGGCCGTGGCGTGTCCTGTGTGTCCTCGCCTGACACGCCTGCCAAAGCAACGACGCGGGATAAAACCCGACCCCACCAGGCGAGGCCGCGGTGGCGGCCAAAGTCCGCCGGTAGCCCTGGCGTTATCCTTTCGAGGGCTTCCCCGGGGTACCCGGCAATGGACATTTGGGGAGAACATCGTGTGGTTTTAGTCGGTCCGATTCCGACACGCCCACCCCATCGGCGGCACCGATGGGGTGAAGCTCGTGGGGGTTTCCACAAGTATAAAAAAAAAACCCGTAGTTGTTATCTAGGAGCTTCGCGTCTCGGCAATTTGTACTATATAATTCATGTGTCATTTGTAAGTTATCAAGTTAATCCTAAACCGACATGTTAATGGCACCAGTAGAGAAACTTATTACAAAGACATTTGTTCTTGTAATGCCATGTGTGTACATTATATTATACCACATTTTTGTGTATAAAATAGCCTGTATTTGTGTATGATTCTGTTTTTTTTTTGAATACTATAAGGTTGTAAACCCTGAAAGACGGTATACTATCCAAACAAATAAGGCCACAATACTTCGAGTATTATATATTTCAAAACTTTATTTTTCGTAGAGCGCCCGTAGCGCGCAACGGAAGCGGTTACGCCGCGTTGTTCCTATTTTCTTTAGGTGGAGTCATCATGTGCGTGAGGGCTCTGGCGAAGGATGCAGTTGCCCGGGGTGATATGATGTTGGCGGTGACCCTGGACATTGCAGTGGTAATTCGCTGTTACTTTCAGCGATACCATTACAAGGAATTACAGTTATAAAACGTACATGTTGCGTTAGTTTTATGAACCTCTTTGTGTTTTGTAGAATATATAGTTTCTGGGTGGACTAACCATACAAAGCAGAGAAAAAATATAATTCCACTTATTAACGATTCATTAAATGGTTTTATGAGATATTGGATATTTCAACTTTGTTTGAATTCTATTGGACGACTCGCCTGGATGTATTTCTAAAGAGATTGAAAGTTACAATATTACAATGGTTGTAGCATTAGCTAATAGTTGGTAGTAGTATCAATGACATTTTATTTTTCACTGAGTACATGTTGTAAGTAATATTGTATTTATGGCGAAAAACCAAGTGAAACCTAGAGAGAGTATAACCTAGAAATAAAAGAAAAGATTTTAAAATAAATCTCTAAGTACATACAAGTGGAATTATTTCAAGCTATTACTTGAAATCTTTAATTTGTTAGTCATTTATTTGTATGCTTTAATTTTCGTGTTGACTACGTCTTAATGATCTAATTATTGTAAATCAAACTATTATTCAATGTTTTTTGGATTTATTAACTTCTTTTACGAGAAATTATAGGCAGGTGAATCTAATGTTTTTATAATATATCAGTGTTAATGAATAATTAGAGTTAGGTTAGGTTAGAACAGTGATCATGCCGCAAGATACCCTCCTTTGTTAATGAATCATGTCACACACCGATCGAATTCAAATGATTCACCAACAATAGAGGGGATCTGGCGCTCGGCGGCGGTGAAATATTTGAGTAGAAAGTACAGCCAGCAAACTTTAGTTTTTTCCTCACGGAAATTCCCTCGGAGACGTCCTCCTCATCCCCGCTGGCTAGCGGGGGCAGTTTTGTCGGTCTCGAACAAACTAAAACCGCACACCGTCTCAGGTCTTCAGATGCTGGGGTGTAAGGTAGCCTAAGGTAGCATAAGGCATTTCCCTCGGACTCCGGCTGACCCAGGGCTCTATCTCCGGTTTCGAGATGCCCCCTTCGGGTTTGGGAACCACGGTGTTCCCGTCTTGCCCCCAGAAAAAGGACTCTTGTTCGCTCATGGAGGACAGAGGTCGTTGAGCGGGCTCCGCGGATCAGGAGAGACTTGAGTCCCTCACAGGCCCGCTCCGCCGTCTCCTTCTCGAGCATTACTTGCACGCAGAAGGAGGTAGCGGCACATGCACCCGCACTCTGCACCATCGTCGTAAGGAAGACAAGCGAGAGGACTCCCACTTTGAGATCTGCCACGAGGGCCCACCTCGGCCCCTCCCACACCGGACACTCCGCTAGCGTGTGTGAATGCTTCGGATACAACCGGGAACAACGCACACAACAAGATAATGACAAGCTTCCATATATATATAATTTGATCCCTTGTTACTTAACGTAACTGCATTGTCTAAAAAAACCAAAATATCTATTTGGGAGTATTTGTTACGCAAACAGACCATTAAAATTCTGTTATAGCTATATGATGTTCGAAGTATTTTTATGGTCAGCACGCTTTCATGGTGAAATTGTGCTACGTTGCCTATTAAATAAAGTGGCTACATCGAACCCCTATTTGACTCATCTAGCTGGAGTATCGATTGGACGTTGCGTTGTTTAGGCTGCAATTTTTTTACTGAATCACCTATGGACTTAAGATTAAGTTACCATAACCGTATGGGTCCATTAGGCCAGTACAAGCTAATCTTATTCACCAATATATATAGCGGTTATTACCATGATCAAGCCATATACCCATCGTGTTAGATTATTTTCGATACTGTAAATGAAATGTACTTGTTCTTCAGGCATACCTATAAATCATCCCGCGGAAATTATCTGGATGATACTTAGTGAAAAGCGCATCAAAATCCATTGCGTAGTTTAGATAAATGAAGCGTACAGGCAACGACCAGTGACTTTGTTTTAAACTAGGCTCGTACTTTTTTTTTTTCGTGCGGAAATTCCTTCGGATACCCCCCCACCGGTCAGCGGGGGCGGTTATGTCGGGCTTAAACCGACTTAAACCGCACGCCGTCTCGGGTCTACAGACGCCGGGGTGTAAGGTTGCCCATAGAGCATATCCCTCACACCCCGACTGACCCTGGGCCATCTCCGGTTTCGAGATGGCCCCCTCGGGTTTGGGAACCACGGTGTCCCCGTCTTGCCTCGGTTTGGGGGATCTAGGCTCGTACCTATACAACTAAATAAAATTTAAGTATCTATTTCTAATAACACGTTTAATTGGTAGAAATAAAACTAAAAGATTCTGCTTTACTTCGTGGCTTAATGATGAAATTGGGCAACAGGTCCAGTCAACCGATTCAAAATCTGATTCGGTTGAGTGATCCCGATCCATTTCGAGCGTGTCCAGTTGACAGAAGACGCATATGAGGGTATGTACGATACATATAACAAAAAAGCTATTTTTAAAGTTTTAGTCTCTGTCTTTATGTCTGTTTGAATTAGGTGATCTCTGGAACAGCTGGGCTGATTTTGATGGGATTTTCACTTGCAGATAGGTGTCATTATAAGGCGTGACATAGGCTACTTTTATTTTAGAAAAAGAATTGGGATTCCGCGCAATACAAAGTAAACCATTAAAAATCTAACTCCGCGCGGACGTAGCTTAGTCACGGCACAGCTTTTTTATTTTTATTTTTTACGTGCGGAAATCCCTTCGGATACCCCCCCCCCGCCGGCCAGCGGGGGTGGTTATGTCGTGTATCGACTAAAACCGTACGGTGTCCTCCCCAAGTGTCCGTTGCCGGGCACCCCGGGTAAGCCCTCGAAAGGATAACCCGAGGGTTGCCGGCGGACTTTGCCGCAGCTAGTGTACCTATGTATATGATGTATAACTATATGCAATAAAACATCAAAAAAAAAAACATAATTATAACGTAGGTGTGTTGGGTAACCTCCTCGAGTGTCGCTCCGATTCCGATCCCGCTGCAGTCCGGGGGGAACGGAATCGGAGCGGCCGGTACACCCTGGGCGGCGGTCAATGGCTTCCCCTTCACCCCTTCATAGGGTTGGCATTGATCGTCGGCCAATACCCAACGTGGCGGGAACACATCGCTCTCCGTACTCCTCTGCTTTCAGAGGAGACAGGATGAGCGATGCTGTTAGTGGTGAGATGGCCCAGGGTCAGCCGGGGTGCGAGGCATATGCTCTATGGGTAACCTTACACCCCGGCGTCTGAAGACCCGAGACGGCGTGCGGTTTTAGTCGGTGCAAGCCCGACATAACCGCTCCCGCTGGCCGGCGGGGGGGTATCCGAAGGGATTTCCGCACGATAAAAAAAAAAAAAAAAAGGTATATTAGTTGTATATTATTCCGAAAATCGACTTTCTAGAATTCCTGTCAGCCATTATTATTTAACCAGTGCGGAAAGCTATGTAACAGCTTTTCATAAAGTATCGAATGTCATAAGCTTGAAATATGGCTGAAAAATAAGATATTGAGGCTTTATTTTTCGTACAGGTGCCTGAAGTCTACTTAATAAATCGGTAGCAAATTTTTCAATTTGACTTCTTTTCAGCAGCAACGATTTTTAGGGTTCCGTTGAACGGAACCCTTATAGATTCGTCATGTCTGTCTGTCTGTCCGTCCGTATGTCACAGCCACTTCTTTCCGAAACTAAGAACTATGCAGTTGAAACTTGGTAAGTAGATGTATTCTGTGAACTGCATTAAGATTTTCATACAAAAATAGATAAAAACATTAAATTTTGGGGAACCCCACCATACTTAGAACTGAAACTCGAAAAAAATTTTTTCATCAATCCCATACGTGGGCATCTATGGATAGGTCTTCAAAAATGATATTGAGGTTCCTAATATCATTTTTTTCTAAACTGAATAGTTTGCGCGAGAGTTTCCGATTGGGGTGATGCTAACTTGGTCAAGTTCAACGCTACCAAGACCCAGGCGTGTCTCTTCTCTGCCAAGCGAAGTCAATTTCAGCGAAACCCCACATTCCGAAATGCATCCGTGCCGATAACCGACCGCCTCGAGCTTCTTGGCGTTACGTCAGGGTAACGCCAAGAAGCTCGAGGCGGTCGGTTATCGGCACGGATGCATTTCGGAATGTGGGGGTCCACCCTCAATTTTGGGTCTTACATTGAGGCTAAAGCTCAAGTGGCTGCTAAAAAACTGGGTATTCTGTCGAAGGTGCGACAGTACTTCACACAGGAATAGTTGCTCAACATGTACCAAGCGCAGGTTTGATCCTGTATGGAGTACTGCTCGTACCTGTGTGATGGCTCAGCTAAATATCACCTGGAAGCGCTTGAGACAATAGAGAGACGGGCCAAGAGGCTCATCAATAACAATGCACTCGTCGAGAAAAGGCTTCAGAGCCTTGAACATCGACGCAAAGTTGCAGGCCTATCGGTTTTTTATCGGATGCATTTCGGAGAGTGTGCGCTGGAATTGCACAACTTGATACCTCCAAGCCCTTTCCACCAACGAAGGACCAGACGCACAGCGAGGCGCCACCGCTACATGGTGGATATTCCACTCATACGCACGAAATGTTTCGGCGAAACATTATTATGCGTACAGCTAAGGAGTGGAATTGCCTGCCTGAGTCTGTGTTTCCGGAAAGCTATAACCTCGGAATCTTCAAGTCTCGAGTGAATAGGTTCCTTCTAGGCAAACGTGATCCATCGTAGACCACATCGTCACTTACGATCAGGTGAGATAGAGGTCAAACGTGAGCCTATCATCCATGAAAAAAAGAGACACTTCCAAAGTGGTAAAATGTGTGTCCCTCCCCCCCTCCTGTCACTTCTAAAATAAGAGAATGATAAAACTAAAAACCGAAAATTGGTTTGAACGAGATCTAGTAAGTAGTTTTTTAAATACGTCATAAATCGTAAACCGCAATTTACCTTTCATTCAATCAACTCAAATATAAAAATTTTACTTGCTGATACGAAACCCTTCATGGGCGAGTCCGACTCGCACTTGGCCGGTTTTTTAAAGAAAAGAATGTTTTAAAGAAAGAAAAGAAACTCATTTAATTCCCTAGGTTAGAGAATAAAAGTAATAACGAACAATAAAAGCGAGCTGTGGGTATTATAAAGACATTTCTGACTTCAAATTGAATGCTAAATACACAAACTTGCCAAA
The DNA here is from genome assembly GCA_946251805.1 of Cybosia mesomella. Classification (NCBI taxonomy): domain Eukaryota; kingdom Metazoa; phylum Arthropoda; class Insecta; order Lepidoptera; family Erebidae; genus Cybosia; species Cybosia mesomella. The sequence goes on from OX276406.1 coordinate 14,074,276, forward strand.
TCCCTGCGATGCAATGGAAAATTAACAGATGTCGCAGTCTGTTTCAGTTCAAGTTCGCGTAATTATAAGACGGCACTGTTGCCTCGTTTTGAATCGTTGTTTTTCATCATTCCTTGCCACATTTTCAATAATCGATTTTGCACTTATTGAATGTTATCCCTCTGATCTTAAAAGTCTGATGGGCGAACAAAAAGACAGGAAAGAAATAACAACTTCTCGCATTCAAGAAACGTACATGTGCCTACATTTAAGGATATTTTCTGTATGAATAGAGCCGTTGATAACGAAAGCTATTATGTTAGGGTGATATTTTATGATGCATGCGTGACAAGGAGAAGTTTTGCACGGTTAATTTTATTTACGTTATGTAGACTATCCTAATAATATTATATTATAAATATGAATGTTTGTGAGTGGATCTTACTTCTTCACATTGTAAAGAAAAATCTTCCATTCATGTAAGGTTATACGAGGTAATTACAGATGTATACGTGCAAGTACGTACGAAGTAGTTATTAGATATGTAAACATGCCTAATTGTCGCCGAGTAAGCAGAAATACTATTACTAATTCACGTCTACGGTATTCATACCTACTGGCACTAGTCGCTCCACGTCATAAGTATCAACCTGATTGCCAAATAATGAATAATTAACTATATACGTGAATAATACACACACTAGTTTAGTATGATATGCGCGGCAGAGGCCGAAAGTTGTCTTGAGTAGTAAATCGGTGAAATATGGGATTATACTAAGTAGTACATGTAAGTTTTTCTTTATATTATCACGCCTGTGCCTTTATCCCCAAAGGAGTAGGCAGAGATGTACTAAGCAGATTTCACTAGCTGCCCACCGATCATGGTGGGACCCTATTAACTTCAATTGGATATTATATGCTGACTATGCAGAGTTGTTACTGAGAAATTCGTAAAAGAAAAGCCAAATAACGATTTTTACATCACCCGGAACTTTATACACAGCAGACGCACTTGCTACTGTTGCACTACCTTGCGAACCGAGGCAGTCGTGTCGTGCATTAGATGTAATTAATTATAATAATCATATGAAATCATAATATATTATGACATTTATTTCCAATAGATGGGTTCACGGGCGCATATCTACATCTGGAAATGGCACTTAATTTTAAATACTATCTATGAGTAAAACCATACACATGTAATTTGGTGATGTGATGAAAAAAAAGGCAGATAAGAAACCCCCGAAAATGACGGGCTTATATGAAAGGTTTAACAACGGTAGACGCAGCTCGTATGGCATGGCTGATAAGGAAACCAGTTTTGAAATTCATCAGTCGAGTCCTAATACAGAGGACTCAAAACCCCCTTTGCAAACCTACACTCCCCCGGTCAAACTAGTGCTGGGAATGCATAAATATGTTACTCTGATACAACATAAATGACTTACTCACAATTACCTTTTCTAAGCAATAATAATATTAATTATTCGACATGTTTGACCAGCGAAATCTAGCCTTAAATGCTTTTCGTTTGTTACTAAATTGACTAGCGAGAGCTTATGTTGGTTGAAAAAGTCAGAGCTTTCAATTTATGATTATTATCGATTCTGATTATCAACGAAGCTTCTCGAACACCAGAAACTACTAGAATAAATAGCATAGTATAATAAATAATTTTTCTTCAGAATTTATTTACGCCTCATTTAAAATATCATTTCTTGGATACCCTCGTCTTGAATCCGTCAATAGCAATTGCGTTCTAAAAGTGAGTCGTTTTCTGAGAAAAAACACGTTTGTTCCTACAATTCCACTCCGACCAAAGACAATTAAAATCGATAGCCCAAAAAGTGGCGGAGCGCGCCCGGGAGAGACTTAGAACTCTCCCGGTCCGCCGAGCCCGCAACTTGCTCGCCGCGCGTCGCAGGCAACTCAGGCGCCGGAGGTCGCTTAACGACCTCCGTCCTCCATGAGCGCAGGTCTGGGGGTGGCGGGTGAGGCCACCTGTCACCCCAGCAGAAGCAGGCCGGGACGGTGGGGCGACTAGCGCCCCTCCTCCAAACCGGGGCAAGACGGGGACACCGTGGTTCCCAAACCCGAGGGGGCCATCTCGAAACCGGAGATGGCCCAGGGTCAGTCGGGGTGCGAGGGATATGCTCTATGGGCAACCTTACACCCCGGCGTCTGTAGACCCGAGACGGCGTGCGGTTTTAGTCGGTTCAAGCCCGACATAACCGCCCCCGCTGGCACGCGGGAGGGTATCCGAAGGGATTTCCGCACGATAAAAAAAAAAAAAACGAGCCTCGTTTCCACTATAGACATTTTCGCGTGAAAAAATTGACAAGAATTGTTTTGATCAGATATCAAGAAGTAACGAATGTATTAGGTAGAAGATATCTTCCACATTTTTGAACTAATGTCTCCGTATCTTGACTATTTGATTTAGGGAAAACTCAAGATTAATGAATGAAGTAGGCTTATGAAAATTACGGCAATAGTCAGCAGAATCATTTGGAATACCTAATAGAAAATATACACAATTTGGTTAAAGAATACAAATTTTAACACTTCCAAAAATCTTATGTTTCCAAAAATCTGTAAAATAAAATAAAATTGGCCTCCAAAATGAAATCCTGTACGTATGAACTCGGTACGCACGCATCAAGTAATATTGATAAATCAATGATTAATTAAGTAATAATCCAATGCAATCCAAGTGAAATTATTAATTCACGTTGTTAACTTTATGCACAGCACAGTATATCTTGACGTAACTTGAGTTATTAAAATTAAGATTCAATTTGTAACAATATTTAGCGGTAAATATTTCCTGAGGATACCTTTTGTTGGGTTCAATTGCCGGACAAAAAGTATTTTTGAGTATTTTGCTTTCCTTTTTCAATTTCCGAAGGTATAAAAGGTATCCGAAGGGATTTCCGCACAATAAAAAATGTACTACACTATTCGATCATACTTAATGACAAAGGCCATAGCACCGTCAGAAATACTTTATTGGGATATGATTTAATGCTACTGTTTACAAAACAATCAACTAACATAGGTAACTTCTTAGTTTACACTTCTCTGAACAAAGTAACTGCTCGAAGTCGAGCGGGTCCTCCTCGTTCAATTCATAACGGGCACTTTTTATGGTTTTATGCTCTATAACTTTTTAATAATTGAGTAGAAAACCAATGCATAACTCATCACGAGTTTCGTATTCACGAGTATAAACAAGTCGTTTTTTCACAAATAAAAGTCTAGGGTCTAGCCTCATGACTTGTCATGAGGCTACCGCGGTGTATCCTTCGTGCACCAAATTCATTATTTAGATATTCACGCACTGCACACACCAATATACCTACCGTTCAAACTTTACTCAACTACCCTATCAGTAATTAGCAGTGGATACCATAGAATTTTTGTTTCTTTTCTATACTTGTTTCGGCTTCGACTGCAGTCCATCTGATGATGATGCTGACCTCAGCACCTGCAGTCTAAAAAGAAAAAGCCATCATTCTAAATGCCATCATTTCTAAGGTAGTTCATATCTTAGATTGCCTCGACTAATGCTTTGGCACGCTCCGCTTAAAGAAGCCAGGATTTTTGGATTGAAGAGGGAGACACGTGTTCGGATAGAGCATTCCAGTGTTTTATTGTGAGAAAGAGAGGAAGTCCCAAAGCGCTTGGTTCGAGAAGGTATTGTTTTAACCGTATGTAGATGACACCGCAGTCCAGGACATGTAGTTTTGTATCTGAAGGAAGATGGTGGGATTAGTTGAAAGAGCTCATCAGAACACTCGACATGGTAAAGGCGATAAAATATAGCCAGAGAGATAACAGTTTGTGCATTACGATGTAAATGGATAATATTATTTTGGAAGAAAAAAAATATCCTTTTAACATTAAATTTATTATAACAATTATGCTTTTACCTATGTATATAGCACTCACCTGAGACATTTGAAAAAGGTAACCGATAGGAATGGACCTCGATCCGGATTACTACGGACCCTTTGCCACTGGCAACTATTGAATTCTTTGTCTCTTCTCGTCAAACCTCATCCTAAATAGTGGAATAACCCTCACTCCTGCAATATTTTAGTTGAGAACGATAATTTGTAACGAGATCGCTACCAGCTACCGGCGAGCATGTACGAAAACAATTATGTAAGTAGAAGAAGCGATAGGTGTAATTGTCAGGATCGTAACAAGTGGGAACATGTGATCTCTGCCTATCCTAATAGGAAAGAGGCGTGACTTTATGTTTGTGTCTTTGGCCAAAGACCTTCCTTACAACATTTACATGAAGTTTAACAATAATTTGCATAGACACAAGGAGAACTAGAGAGATACTGGTGGTAGAAATTTGATGACACAAATTTGTCACAAAATTCGGCCGGGTGGGTACCACCGTGCACGATTGCGAAAAACCCTTCATAGTAATCCAATTTCGGTTTGATTGCGTTCAGGGGTCAGCAAGTGCATAGCTGGGCAGGGGGATTGTGGTCGCAGCACTAGTGGGACCGGTGGGTGTCACGCGGTGCTGCGACGATAATCCTCTTCTGATGAGGCCGTCAAGCTGAGTGCCACCATTGTTAACATGGTACGTGTATGTAATGGTGACCCTCTTTCCTGAGACTTTACCTTCAGCTTACCATCAGGCGAGGTGAAGTCAAAATGAGAAATAGATAAAATAGAGAAATTACAAAATTTGAATGATCATTATTTATTTATGTGAGGGCAATTGTCAAAGCGATACGATGTTTAACACATTTGTGGCCTCCTTAAACGATGAATGAGGCTTCAAAGAACGATTTAGATTTTTATATAAATTTATATCGAACCAATATGGCTTTTTTTTTTCATGCGTAAATCCCTTCGGATACCTCCCCGCTGGCCAGCGGGGGCGGTTATGTCGGGCTTGAACCGATTAAAACCGCACGCTGTCTCGGGTCTACAGACGACGGGGTGTAAGGTTGCCCATTGAGCATATCCCTCGCACTCCGACTGACCCTGGGCCATCTCCAGTTTTGAGATGGCCCCCTCGGGTTTGGGAACCTCGGTGTCCCCGTCTTGCCCCGGTTTGGGGGAGGGGCGCTAGTCGCCCCACCTTCCCGGCCTGCTTCTGCGGGGGTGACAGGCAGCCTCACCTGCCACCCCCAGGCCTGCGCTCATGGAGGACGGAGGTCGTTAAGCGACCTCCGGCGCCTGAGTCGCCTGCGACGCGCGGCGGGCATGTTGCGGGCTCGGCGGGCCGGGAGAGTTCTAAATCTCTCCCGGGCGCGCTCCGCCATCTCCTTCTCGAGCATTACTTGCTCGCAGAAGGAGGAGGCGGCGGCCCACGCGCTCGCGCTCCGCACCTTTGCCGCAATCATGCTGCCGAGCGAGAGGACTCCCACTCCGATGGCTGCCACTAGGTCACGACTCGGCGCCTCCCACGCCGGGCAGTCCGCCAACGTGTGCAGCCCCGAGTCCTCGCTCGTGTCGCAGTGATGGACCAATATGGTACCTATTCGTAATAAATGAAAAAAATCTTATATTTACAGACTAATGTTCGATGGCAAGGAAATGTAATCATTTTAGTATCTGAAGCACAGTACATTAAAAACTGTAAGTCATATTTTTAAAAAACAACCGGCCCAGACGGTTTACGATTTATGACGTATTAAAAAAACTACTTACATCTAAAAAGTAGTTATTTTCGTTCAAACCAATTTTCGGTGGAAGTTTACATGGTAATGTACATCATATATTTTTTTAATTTAAAATTTTCTTATTTTAGAAGTTACATGGGGGAGGGGGAGACATTTTACCACTTTGGAAGTGTCCCTCACGCAAACTATTCAATTTAGAAAAAAATGATATTAGAAAATTCCATATCATTGTTGAAGACCTATGATCAGATTCAGTTCTAAGTATGGGGAATACCCAAAATTTGTTTTTTTTTTTCTATTTTTGTGTTAAAATCTTAATGCTGTTCACAGAATACATCTACTTACCAAGTTTCAACAGCATAGTTCTTATAACTTCGGAAAAAAGTGGCTGTGACATACGGACGGACAGACAGACAGACATGAAGAATCTATAAGGGTTCCGTTTTTCGCCATTTGGCTACGCAACCCCAAAACGTTGCCGCTGCCGCGCGTGCTTAACACGGCTGTTACGCACGCGATGCCACACACACATTAGCATAAAATGCGGCGGATTACAGAGGCCGCAGCGTGGGCCGTACCGTGACTGAGATCGCGCGCGTTCAAGTACGCTGCTACCCGACTAAAACCGCACGCCGTCTCGGGTCTTCAGACGCCGGGGTGTAAGGTTACCCATAGACCCCGGCTGACCCTGGGCCATCTCACCACTAACAGCATCGCTCATCCTGTCTCCTCTGAAAGCAGAGGAGTACGGAGAGCGATGTGTTCCCGCCACGTTGGGTATTGGCCGACGATCAATGCCAACCCTATGAAGGGGTGAAGGGGAAGCCATTGACCGCCGCCCAGGGTGTACCGGCCGCTCCGATTCCGTTCCCCCCGGACTGCAGCGGGATCGGAATCGGAGCGACACTCGAGGAGGTTACCCAACACACACCCCAAGTACGCTGCTACCCGATCGCATTCGCCTGCTCCCAGTACCAACCACTTTATTTAATAAATTAGTTTTATTAAGTTTATATTCATTTATTGATCAGGACTTCGAACAAAGGCAAAATATATTGTAGCGTCTTTGGGTGTCTTAATAATGACTCCTCATGTCCGGACATCACAATATTAATATTAACTAGCTGATAACCGCAGCTCCACCCGCGCGGAGGTCTTTTTAAGTCTGACCAAGACCTTTCTGACAAAATAAAAGCCGTTTCGTAATTGTAGCGTCTGTCCCGAACAAACAGACAAGAATCCCAAAAAAATATTTTTGTATTCAGAATCGTTCATTTAACATTACCCCAGTATTTTTTAAATATCTCCAACGTAGATATACACTAATTTGCAATTTTATAATACTATACAGTAATATATAGTATCTTAGAGATCGAAACTTACTCATGGTTCCGCCCCATGACTTTGTCGTTAATATAGAAAGGATGGAGCAGGTGTTTAGCAAAGCGTTCGAAATGGACCACAGCAACATTAAAATTGACACGTCAATTTACGAACTTTTGAAAGACAATCATAGAATTTACGATGCTCTGCCCATGCTTCCCTAAAAGCTTTTACTAAAGTTATACGTAAGGATGAGAATTTACTTTACTTTTACCGCTAACAATAAAGCTTTCCGAACATGCAGAAACCAGATGAAAGGTTTCTCTGTATCAAATTTATGACTTCTCAATAAATGCCATTTCTAAATCTAAATATTTACAAGGTTTTTCATTTATACCTCATTTATGAATTGGTAAAATATTTCATTATCATCTAATTAGGTATATAAATAAAACTCTAGTGCTGCTCATAATACGCAAATAATATTTAACGAAAAATAAACAAGCAAGTGACTTTAGTTAAACTACTGTTCTTAGTATACTGTGTCTGAAGCAACTTAGTTTTGTCAGTTTATAGTAATAATCACTAAAATGCTGTGAAAATATCTCATGATGACTAATATATCCACTCGGCTAAAATCAAAACTATTTGTGTAGTATTATTTTCCAGCAACAGGCTGGTGGATAACCAAGGATAAAGGTGGTACTGTTAAATAGAAATCCTGGGATATACCCGTATATACCTGGTATATACAAAAGAAAGGAGATAGCTGATATAATATACGTAATGTGGTGGGTAGGATTAGAACTCAGTAATTGGTAGGTATCGATGTGAAGAATACACGGCCGATACCTTATCGAGTACTTATATAAGTACTACTCGAACACTCGTGTTAGCAAAATTCTGTATTATGATGAAATACTTAGATTGCGTAACAAATAAAATTAAAATTAAATATTAATGCTTGCTTAGTTAAGAAATGCTAGAAAGCTATCCAGATTAAAATTATTTACTACCAATTACCTACTTAAAATTGATTAGACTTTCACTCTAATTAGATGAATTAATAATGATGAACTATCCATGTTGACCTTCAATATTTCAGATATCTTAACTCATTACTGTATTACTACTGATCGATATCCTAACTTGTCTCTTAGAGTTCGGGTGTCACATACACGGTAATATTGCGTATTATTATTAAATTAAACAAGCCGCGGTAGCCTAGTGGTATGGGTAATGGACTGCTGAGACGAAGTCTCGGGTCGATTCCAGGTTTTACCATGGCACACACCAATGACTTTTCGATGCTTTTCGAAGTTATGTGTGTATTTATCGCAGGTTTATAAGTGCCCGGTTAATGGCAATAAGCTCGCCACCTATTACATTGGGACCGAAACATAAACTGGCGAAATGTGGGTGCTAGCTAGCACCTCTGCCTACCCCTTCGGGGATATAGGCGTGAGTTTATGTTATGTTATGTTGTTTATTATTAAATTATTGATATGTGAAATCACGAATTTAGATTTTAACCTATCAAATCGATGCGGAGTTTTGTATGGTTTTGAAGGTTTGGATGACGTAACTTATTTTTTAGGATAAAATCCTTTCACTTTCACTTCAATTAATTCTATTATTTCTTACAAAAGCTACAAGTGAAACTAATAAAAGCATATTAAAACACCTGCAAACATTAAAATTTCAGCGTGATAGTAGCCATTCATGTCTGATAGTTTTGCACTGCAAAAAAGTTTAGCTATGACAGTGTGAAGCGAGCTAATGGAAACTTTATCCTCCGTTACAATAGACTGTCCACTGAGGCATCGGCAACATAGACAAAGGACCTCCCATTGGAAGTTTTCGCGCATGCATAATCTATCAAAGTTACGTCTCCTTTAAACAAGACAACATTCGTGATGAAACATGTCACAAACATCTCGGCAATGTAATTGGTATGTCATTTAAAGAGACTAATAATTAGGAGCCTTGGAAATGGTATTTTCGTTATTAATAATGTACGGTTTATGAATAGATGCGGTATACGTAGGTACAGGAGGCGATTCTTTCCATAATATGTTGTGTAATAAAGACTCAAAGAAAAAAATGGAAAGCAATTATTATATAATATTACCGCTATATTCCATCAGTGTTTATAACAATTGTGTATAAATTTACCATTAACGACGGACCAAGATTAAATGTCACTACTGTATTGCTGTGTCGTCGTGTAAGGTTGTTTAGATATAAAAATATTTATGAAGATTAAAGTAATAACTTCTAATAACTTCTAGACGAAATGTTCGTTAAAAGACACATTAAAATATTGTCCATATAGTTTATATCATTAGGGTCGTAGGGAGACGGTCACCGTAGCCCCTTTTTTCGTGGAAACCCCCGCGGGTTTCACCCCATCGGTGCCAACGATGGGATGGGCGTGTCGGAATCGGATCGACTAAAACGACACGGTGTTCTCCCTAAGTGCCCTCGAAAGGACAACCCCAGGGTTACCGGCTTACTTTGGCCGCCATCGCAGCCTCGCCTATGGGGTCGGGTTTTATCCCGCGACGGTGAGTTGGCAGGCATGTGTAGCAGGCACACGACCCGGCCTTGGCCTGCTTCTGTAAGGACAGCAAATCGGTCAACCGCCGTCGTCAGGCCCCGATCATGGAGGTCGGTAATCCCGGGCGTATAGACAAGTCTGCGGCGTCCTCGCTACAGACTAAATAATTTAAGACAACTTATCATTACGAATTTGTTCCTTGTAAATGTCGTTTCATCACTTCCTCCGAGTATTTCAAAAAATGTTGATATCCGATTCTTCATCACGATATTGACTTAGGTAATCTTAAAACGCATACAATTCAATCGGCATAAATTATACCATACCATTACCATAACTACTGCTAGCATAACGATATGAAAGCATAATATGCTAAAGCCTAACACTACAGACATGTAACGATACGTAGGATAATGTCCATCGACATAAAACTGCTGAGGACTAAAAAAAAAACTGACAGAGCCCCGTTTTGCGGGGCTCTTACTCTGAGTTTGTTACAAACACTTCTAGCCTAATCTATCCGAGCCGGACTGCTCTGGGTCGGGGTGTTATTCTTAGTGTCATTCATAGCAAATCGTTGAGTTTTACTCTAACGTAAGACATAGATGTGTTACGTGGCTATTTTTAACCGACTTCAAAGGAGGCTCACTGTTTTTCTGGTATGTTTGTATGTATGTATGTTGGTCCGCGATTTCCTCGCGTTTGGCTGAACCAATTTAGGTGCGGCTTTTAAGAAAAAAAAATTGTGACAATCTTGAGAAGGTTTTAGTATACTTAACCGACTTAAAATAGGAGGTATGTTTGTCCTTGATTAGTGATTAGGTATCTTGCGTTTGGTTGAACCGATTTTAATACTATTTTAATCAAAAATGTATTTGTTACACATTCTGAAAAATTTGGTAAACTTAACCGGGTCAAAAAAAGGAGGAGACAGGACAGTATAACAGGAAAGTCTCATGAGCGTTTTTATCTTTTGAATTAAATATGTAAGTTAGTTATTTTTTTACTTTATAGTCTCTTCTTGGTTTTTCAAGGCGGTAGGTACTATTTTTTTATTTATTAATTTATTATTCTGAGTTAAGGTATCACACGTTGATTGGTTGCTGAGAGAGCTCAATATGTAGGGACTGTTCACCCATCCATATACTGACCTAGGATGTCCAAATAGGCACAAAGTCATAATCACGAGCCACACATGTACCTACTTCGATAAAAGGTAACTTTATTTTCTATTTGCTTTGGCTGAATTACCTTTCATACAAATTTAATAGAATTACAAAAACAAATATGTAACACATATAAACATATTCGTGACCTAGGGACCGCATCCTTTTGATATTTATATGTGGTAAACTGTTATACGCATAAATAATAATATGCCTACTAAGTTTTGCGTTTTAAAATTAGACCAAAACAAATTAGTCTAAATGATACTTATGCCTAAAGAACCAGTATGCCATAAAATCGTTATGCCAAAGTTTTGTTACGCTTTTAAAAGTTATGCCATGCCAAACGTGTTATGCTAAAGTATATTATGACGAAAAGAAGTTATGCGTTCCAAGGGGACCCCCTTTTTTGTTATGAAATGTTACTGCTAGAATTATACCAAGAAGCCTGATAAATATAAATATTTAAACGAGTTTGGAAGTTTGCGTATTTAGTACTTTGGCTTTGCTTACATCACTGGTATTTTGAGGGCATAGCATAAAATGAAGAAGCGGCAAAGATAAATTTTAGGATAAAAGCGCAAAGTGTAACGCCTTACAAAACTATTTTCATTGAAAACTTTGCGAGTGTCAGGAATGTAATGCGATTAAATTATATAAGAGACTAGTAGACTCCGCCCGCGCAGAGATCAGTAATCGTTTTTTGGTCATATCTACGAATTCCTAAATTCCTTTCCTTCCTGAATTCCTTTTTGTGTTCAGAATCCTTCATTTAACATAACCCAAGTATTTTTTAAATATCTCCAATGTACAGACACAACTAATATACAATTTTATAATAGTACTAGCTGTGCCCCGTGGCTTTGCCTGTGACATACTTCACCACCGTGGAACCCATTTATCCCATACATGCCCGTAATTTATTGGTTCTACAATAAGGCATGGAAATTTCCCCATTTGTTGACTTTTATGCTACTACTGCTCAACTCTCCTGGGTAGTAACGTGATGATATATAGCCTTCCTGGACAATTGGGCTATCCAATTTTTTTTTCAATTCCAACCAGTAGTTCCTGAAATTAGCACGTTCAATCAAACAAAGAAACTCTTCAGCTTTATAATATTAAGTAGGGTATGTAGTAGTATGTATGTTGAGCCAGCGGGTAAGTTGGACAAACGAAATATCTCCAAAACTAAACATGTGACGCAGAAACTCAGTATGGTGGAAAGTTAGGTCCATGGGAGAGGAATACAATCCGCCATCACCAGTTGCCATGCGGCGAGGAGTAAGTAGCAAACTTCGTTTGTTTTTTTTTTGAACTCAGAAGTTAATAAGTTAGCTTTAGTATTTTTCTTCTAAAATCGCAAGGGCAGATGTCCCAAGCATTAGGTACGCATTAGTACTTAGTAAATTTTCTAGTCTATTGTGTTTTAATACCTACTCGTATGTTAAGCTAAGTATTACTGAATTTATTATAATCCAACATTTATTAAAAAAAATGTGGCAGGGGTTAGTTAGTCAGTTTTAACGGGACTAGTTGAGCAAAGTATATGCACTGAAATTCGAATTAAAATACCAGGTAACTAGAGCACTAAAAAGTTAGCAGCAAAAGAATGACTCAAAGCACCCCTAAAAGAAAACCCCGTATCGCCGATAAATAAGTCTGAACTAACGAGGATAGGCAGATCAACATCATTTAACACCAAAAATAATAGACACCGACTAATAAAACGTGATTCGCAGATCAATATCCTAGTAAATAGGTTTAATTAGGACTGAGTGTTGTTTCTTGGTGATAATAAATAAATATGAGTAATAATATGATGATTTAATTTTTATTTATGCAATTCTTACCTTACTCAACTTAGCTCATACCCATGTTCAACTTATCTGACTATCGAGGCAAGTTGAGCATGTTTGCCGCCAAACAAATCAAACAGATAAATAAATCATTTAAAAAATATGACGGATTTGAGGATGTTAATTTGTAGATATTCCACTAGCTGATTAATTTTTTTTTATATATGTAACAAAAAATATATATGTCATCGCTAAAAATATTGAGATAATTGAAACGAAAAATTTATTTCAAAGAGTGTTTCTTTGCAATTTTTTTAACAAGAAACTGCTCTATTTATCCAAAATGTTTTTGAATGTGCGTGAACAGTATATAATTAGCTGTATATATAAAAAAAACAACTGTCTAGCATCAGTAATCTTAGAGAGAAAGAGAGAGAGAGAGAGAAAAAATCTTAGAAACAAAAAATAAGCGTAATTATGGTAGCTTACGTCCAGACAGGGCCTTCAGAGCGATTTTCTGCTAAACTATACAGAATACAAAAATAAATGAGTCAGGCGTTATTTATTCCTAGTTTAATTTCCTAACAATCAAAGCAGGTCTCATATGTCCAATGCAAACCATCATGGAATAAGAAGGTGATAAAGACAAAATTGCTCAATGTGCCCCTCCGTACCCTATAGACAGAACAAATTAAAGTGCGAACAAGTGTGTACCGTACAAACATAAACAGACGCCTTCTCAATTTGCCTGGAAGAAAAATAAAGATATATTCACACCGACACCTCGCATTCAAGATTATGTTGAATTTTATTTTGTCTCTCTAGAAATCTATTATTCTATTACTTATCTTGACTGATTTATCAACACAGAGCCTTGACCCCTGGGGCTACATAAAAACGAACCTGCATATGTTCAGTGATTACTTATTTAGTCACAGTGATTGTTTATTGGCATAAAATTGGGAAATACTGCTACATTTTTTTTAATACCTTTAAAATATACCGTGTGCACGCCTGCCAACTCACCGAGCGACGCGAGATAAAACCCGAGCCAACCAGGCGAGGCCGCAGTGGCGGCCTAAGTCCGCCGGTAACCCTGGGTTATCCTTTCGAGGGCTTACCCGGGGTGCCCGGCAATGGACAACTGGGAGGACACCGTGTGGTTTTAGTCGGTTCGATTCCGACACCCCCATTCCATCGTTGGCGCCGAAGGGGTGAAACCGTGGGGATTTCCACACGTAAAAAGAAAAAAAAGGTAGGTACCTCCTCAATATCAACATTTCATGAAAAGGAGGTTCTGAATTCAATCCGCGGAAATCCGCAGTAGCCTAGTGGTATGGGTAAGGGACTGCTGAGACGAGGTCTCGAGTTCGATCCCAGGTATTACCATGGCACACACCAATGACTTTTCGATGCTTTTCGAAGTTATGTGTGTATTTATCGCAGGTTTATAAGTGCCCGGTTAATGGCAATAGGCTCGCCACCTATTACATTGGGACCTAAAACATAAACTGGCGAAACGTAGGTGATAGCACCTCTGCCTACCCCTTCGGGGATATAGGCGTGAGTTTATGTTATGTTATGTTATGTTATGAATTCAACGCCCACTGTTATTTGTAGTTATTATTTATTGATTTATTGCAGAAACATGGTTAAGTACATAGATGTTAGATACATTTAAATTATTGTCCAGCACGTTTCGCCGTTTTACCAGCATGCAAATGTAAAATTAAATAAAAATACAACAATTAAATAAAACAGAATACATGCAATTATTTTACACAATATTAAGTAGACAGTTAAGATATAGACTGATACAACGATGTCTTTTATATATGATACGATGTCATTTATATAATTATTACTATTAAACTAAAATAATATTGAAAATTATTACAATAATGTCAGCGTTCAGAATAATATTGGTACCTATGTCAGTAAATTAATCAATGATAATAATAATAATAATAAGTGGAATCTTATGTCAATATGAAAGAAAAGAAAGAAAAAATAATTTTGAAGTAGTTAAAATTAATGTCAATATTAATAATAAATTATGCACTATGAATGATTCTGATTAAAGGAAATTGTTTCATTTATTATTATTACAATACCCCATAAATTCCTCGACTGAGTAAAATGATTTGTCAATTAAATATTGCCTTAATCTATTCTTAAATTTTAGGTAAGGTAGCTCTCTTATATCTTTAGGGATGTTGTTATAGACCTTAACAACCATGTATCCACAGTTTTTCTGAAATAACGTAGTTCTCACGTTTGGAACAACCAATTTTGTTGGGTCTCTTGAAATATATTTTTTTTCATCCGCGCATTTTTTAAATAGTGCCGGATGGTTTTTCACAAATATGCCAACCTCGAGAATATACATGGATGTTAAGGCTAACAATTTAAGTTCCTTGAACATAGGCCTACATGACTGCATAGGTCCAGCGCCACAAATGGCGCGTATACACTTTTTTTGTACAATAAATACTTGCTGTATATGTACAGAGTTTCCCCACAGCAAGAGACCGTATCGTAGTATGGACGCAACATAGCCATGATACGCAAGGAGTGCTGTTCTTTGATTTGTGACTTTGGTTAGTTTTCTGAGGGCAAATGCAAATCTATTAAGACGAGTTTTTCCAGTTGTAATGTGGCTTTTCCAGTTGCAATGTTCATCAACAGTAATGACAAGGAACTTGGTTGCATCAGTTTCTTGTATTTCAAGACCCTGGTGTTCTATCAACAGGTCAGGTTTGTTAGCATTGTAATGCCGAAACTGTACATATTTGGTTTTGTTAATATTAGCTTCTAAATTGTTTCTGTTCAGCCAGTCTGTTACATTTGCAACAGCTGCATTTAAGGATCTTTCATAGATGATATTTTTATTCTCATTAATGGATATGGTGTTTTCATCTGGTACGATGACACAGATATCATCCGCAAAGAGAGTACATTTGTGGCTAATCACTTGAGGAATGTCATTAATATAAATTAAGAACAGTAAAGGACCGAGTACACTGCCCTGCGGAACTCCAAATCTATTATGTTTTAATGAGGATCTAGAGGATGTTAATAACAGATCTTCATTCAGCCTAGTAATTTCAACACATTGCTGACGGTCACTTAGGTAACTCTCTAGCCACTGCAAAGCTTTTCCTCGTATGCCATAACTGTCACATTTGCGCAACAAAATTTCATGACTGACAAAATCGAACGCACGGGACATATCAAAAAATATGGCGGACAAGCTCTTACGATCATCAATATATCTAGTTACATTTTTAATTAATGAAAAGGCAGCTAGAGCGGTTGATTAATTTTTTTGAAAACTATTCTGTTCCGGCGCTATAATATTATGCTTTGTTAAAAAGCCATTAATTCTAATGTACATTATCTTTTCAAAATTTTGGAAAGTACAGGTATAAGTGTAATGGGGCGATAATTGCTTAGGTCTTCTTTGCTACCCTTCTTATGCAGTGGTTTAACTATGGACATTTTTAGCTGCGTTGGAAAAGTGCCTTCACTTATCGAAAGATTCACCAAGTGACATAATACTGGCGCTAGTTCCACGGAGCAACATTTTATTATTTTTGTAGATATAGAGTCATACCCGACGGTATTAGTGTTATTTAATGACTTAATGGCCATAACAATATCCATTTTGGTACAAGGCATTAGAAAGATGGTAGAACTGCTAATATTTAAATGTGAATAATCAGGATTACAATCAATTTTCTTGGTTGTTGGGATAAAAAAATCGTTAAACTTACTTGCAATATCAGTAGCATTACTTATGGTATGATTTTCACAAGTAATACATTTAATGTTAGTTGCAGAAGTCTCTAAGTTGTCCATTTTATTGCCAATTATAGCCCAAGATGCTTTGCATTTATTTTTAGCATTAAGAATATTTTTTTTGTTTATTTGCCTTTTTGAATCGATGATACATTTCTTAAGGAGATTTGAATACTGTGACAGGTGTGTTTTTTTTTCATCGCTTTTCCCTCTGTAATACAGATATCTTAATTTTCGTTTAGTAATTGTGGATTTTCTAATACCTTTCGTCATCCTTTTGGGGGCAGCGTTTAGAGAGCTAATTTTGACTTTGTTAATGGGAAAACATAAGTCATAAAACAATAAAAAGTTTTCCTGGAATACCTCAAAGGCGGATTTACAGTCCGACTCGGTTACTACATCGGACCATGAGAGGCTAGAAAGGCAGTCTTTGAATTTTTTAATGTTCTCAGTGTTATAATCTCGCTTCATAGTGTAAAAGTGAAAGGGTGAAGGGTTTTTTGACATAACTGGAAAAGTCAACGTCTGGGCCGTATTATGATCAGACAAATTTAATTCGTGAACCCTTCCTATTGCATGTTGTATATGTGTAGATCATAAAGTATATGATCTATGCATGACTTCTTTCTGGTAGGCTCAGTTATGGGAAACTGTAAATTATGATTATACAGAAGGTTTTGTCGTCTGTCAGTTATAGCGTCTTTTATTAGGATGTTAACATTTATATCACCTGTAATTATTATGCGTTTGTTGGGTTTTAATTTTAATTTATGAAGTAACAGTTCTAGTTTTGTGAAAAATATAGATATATCAGCGTTAGGTATTCTATAAACACGGAGCGCGCCCGGGAGAGATTTAGAACTCTCCCGGATCGCCGAGGCCGCAACTTGCTCGCCGCGCGTCGCAGGCGACTCAGGCGCCGGAGGTCGCTTAACGACCTCCGTCCTCCATGAGCGCAGGCCTGGGGTTGGCGAGTGAGGCCACCTGTCACCCCAGTAGAAGCAGGCCGGGACGGTGGGGCGACTAGCGCCCCTCCCCCAACCCGGGGCAAGACGGGGACACCGTGGTATCCCAAACCCGAGGGGGCCATCTCGAAACCGGAGATGGCCCAGGGTCAGTCGGGGTGCGAGGGATATGCTCTATGGGCAACCTTACACCCCGTCGTCTGTAGACCCGAGACGGCGTGCGGTTTTAGTCGGTTCAAGCCCGACATAACCGCCCCCGCTGGCACGCGGGGGGGTATCCCAAGGGATTTCCAAACGATAAAAAAAAAAACGTATTCTATAAACACATAACTATGGTCTGTAAGCATGGTATGTCGACACCACAACATTCAAAAGTTTTTTCTGCAGCGATGGTTTGACATATTTGAATATCACTGCATTCATACTCTCTACTTACCAAAATACAGGCACCTCCGCGCTCCTTTGTACGACGTGAAAATGAACTAACTAATTTATAATTTGGTAAATAAATATTTTGTTCATCGCCTTCTTGTACAAACGTTTCAGTGAAGCACAATATGCGTAAGGGTATTTTACTGTCGGTGAATTCCCTGATGCATATTTCAATATCATGTAACTTATTTAAAAGCCCCGCAATGTTTTGATGGAATAAGGTAGCAGTGGTAGATTGCGCACCATTAGCTAACTTAAGTTTAGTGAGAACGAAAAAACTTTCGACCCTCATTAGTTTTTGAAGAGCCCTGAAGCGGAGTAGGCATATTTAATTTTTTTTTTTTTTCGATTGGAGGGTATTTTTTGATTTATTGGGGCGGACCTGTCAACACTATGGAAAGTTAAGAAATGTTTTTGATAATAATGACTGTCAATGGTAAGATTTAGAAGATTACATAAATTTAACAAATAGCCACTGTACGAGTCATATATCGTACATGGCACGCGCGCATCATTCACATCAGCACTTTTCTGTTGCCTCACATAAATTGTACATTTTCGCGACAGTACGCATTCACAGCTCATAATAAGCAGTACTCATTAATCCATTTAGCATTAGTTACGTGATAGTTAAGTGATCAATAAACGCATCTCATTTTATCTATCAGTGACTTGTCATTTCAAACAATACAAATATAAAGTTTTGTGTGCGCCACATTCAGCAACGCATACATACTTTTGGTCCTTCGAGCGTGAAGATTTTAAGTGTTCTGAGGTTTCTTTGTGCGGTGGCGAATCGGTTGAGCTGGCCTCCCAGAAGCGGGTCTCACCAGTTCAATTGAGAAGGCGCATTAGCTGTACATAGGACACGGAACGCTTAGATCAAACAAACGACCAGCAACAACAAGTAACACAGCAGTAAATTTGGGGATTTGAGGTATTTATTATTCAATTTTCTATTATGGAGGACATTGTGGAAACTCAATATCAACTCATGGAAGTAATTAATAGCATCTTGACTAACTTCAAAAAGGATGGGCCGGGTCGTAAGACACCCGAGTACGTGCAGAAGAGAATAGATCTTCTGGATAAGTATTGGGCTGAGTTTCAGATAAATCATGAGAAAATTCGCCACGGCGAAGACTCCTCACACCCATACTTCGTGCAAGATAGTTATCAACAGACACGGAAATTTTACGACAGTACCAGGGATTTCCTAGCTGGGTATTTCAAAAAAGAGCAACAACTAACTTCTCCCGTAGTGAAGTCACCAAGCTTTACATTCGATCCAGCTCCATCAACCTCAAAATTATTAGAGCCAAATTATCAAAAGAAAAGTACAAGTGAAGCTGAACTTGGAGTTCAATCGCCGCTTTCGATAAAGGTGCCCGAGGCAGGACAGTCTAACAGTAATAGCAAAACAGACGAGATGTTTCGCAAACAGAGAAGCAACTTCAAGGCGTTCCAGAGAACAGCATCGAACATCACCGTGGATCTTCTTAAAGATAAATGGCAGTTTGAAGACGCATTAAAGGCATTAGAATCAAGGTGGAATGCAGTTGATTCGCTTTATTGGGACCTTGACAGCTTGCCCAACAAAGCCGACGAACAATATGAGATGTCTTACAGCACGTGTGAACTCATTTACAACGAGATGAAAACAAAAATCAACTCCAAAATGTGGTCAGTTTCTCACCGAGAAAAATCAACTCCGAAGATCGAAATTCCAGCTTTTAGTGGGAGTTATCAACACTGGACCTCTTTCAAGGATTTGTTTGTGGAGACCATTCATTCCAACCCATCACTATCAGATGCTCAACGCATGCAGTTCCTCAAAAGTAAAATAAGAGGCGAAGCCGAGAAACTCATTCAACATTTAACAATCAGCTCGGAAAATTACGAAACAGCTTGGGAGATCCTCAACCATAGATATAATAACAAAAAGTTGATCTTCTCGTCACACATCAAGTCATTGTTTAGTGTACCCAACACTATTCATTTATCTGCGGCCTCAGTCAAAAAGCTTCACGATACAACGAGGGAATGTTTGAATGCGATTAAGAATCTCGGCGTGGATGTTTCGTCGTGGGATCCATTAATAATAGACTTACTTTGTCAAAAATTGGATACAGTAACTCACAATGACTACATAGAGTCCCTGAAAGACCCACATGAATTACCGAACATCGAAGATTTTCTTAGTTTTCTAGAAAGCAAATTTGTATCATGGGAATCATCTCGGCGCAAGCCAGAAGCATCAAAAACACCGCAGCTTGAACCGGCATCTACTAATAAGAGATATCCTTCGTACAAAGCGTACAGTGCAAATCAAAACATTCAAAAATCTAGCTCAAAAACCTATGAGGACACATCAAAATGTCCACATTGCAATCAAGATCATAAGTTATTCGCGTGCAAGGCGTTTGTCGAATTGCAACCCGAAGCGAAACGGAAGGCAGTAGCGAAATACAATTTATGCAAAAACTGTTTAAATGTTCATACGCGTGGCGGTGAATGCATGTCAAGAAAAAGATGCCGCGTTTGCAGTTCGGATCATAACACACTACTTCACGACGCTTACGGTAAAGGGGGCGGACAGACATTGAACAGTAAATCAGTGCAACAAAATAATATTGTCACTGATAGCAAGAAACCGTCAAACGTGAATAGCAATCACGTGTCCCAAGAAAACTTATCAGAAACCCTCCTTACAACAACATTGATTAAGGTACAAGCTTGTGACGGGTCCCTAATCACTTTGCGAGCACTCCTGGATCAGGGTTCACAAACATGCTTAATTACAGAAAAAGCAGCACAAATGTTACGATTACCACGCGGCCGATGTAAAGGTGTCATTTTCGGTGTCGGCGCTAAAGAAAACAGCTGTAAAGGAGTCATGAGAATCACGTGTCAGGCCATTCACAGCGATTATACATTTGATACCGATGTATTTATAATGAGGAACTTGATAAATAATTTGCCAAATAAATCGTTCAAGAAGCCAGAATCATGGACATTTTTAGAAAATATAACATTGGCTGATCCTGAATTTCATTTGAGTCGACCTGTAGACATTTTATTGGGAGCGGACGTTTATTCAAATATCATTCAAGAAGGTATCATCAGGCAAGAAAAGTCACAACCGGTTGCACAACAAACACGCCTAGGGTGGATCTTATGTGGAAACGTGCAAACACTCCACTGCAACGTCGTCATTAACAACATCGAAGATATCCAAAAATTTTGGTCTGTGGAAGATATAGAAGAGAACTCAAACATGTCACAGGACGATTTGGATTGCTTACAACACTATAAAAATACAACAACTCGCAACGAAGAAGGTCGCTACGTTGTCGAGATACCGTTCGAGTCGAACATTCAAGAGAAAATGGGAGCTTCGAAACCAATGGCCTTGGCACAATTTCGACAACTTGAAAGAAAGTTTAGCAGACAACCACAATTAGCAGAAGCATATAATAACTTCATTCAAGAATATCAATCATTAAATCATATGGTTGAGTGTACTAGTAACCCGAGACAGAGCTGCTATTTACCTCACCATTGTGTTCAACGTGCTGATTCGACAACTACAGCGTTAAGAGTAGTTTTTAACGCATCGGCCAAAACATCCACGGGCTATACATTGAATGATCTCATGAAACGTGGACCGAACTTACAACAAGATCTCATGCTATTAATCTTGCGGTGGAGACAATATCAATTCGCGTACACTGCTGACATTGAAAAAATGTATCGCCAGATACAATGCAGTCCTGATCATCAAAAGTACCAGAAAATACTGTGGAGGAGTGCTCCTGATCAACTACTGCGTGAATACCAGCTCACTACAGTCACATATGGCATGAAAGCAGCACCTTTTTTGGCCATGATGACTTTGAAACAGTTGGCAGTGGACGAGGGGCACAAGTATCAAAACAGCAGAGCCGCTCAAGCACTGCAAGAAGAATTCTATACGGACGACCTTGTAAGTGGAGCCTTCACATTATCAAAAGCCAAACAATTGCAACGCGATTTGGTCCAATTATTGCACTCGGTAGGTTTCAACTTACGGAAGTGGTCTTCTAACAATGAGGAACTACTTCAAGATGTAAGCATGGCGTGCTCAAATCAATCTTCATTTAACGTTAAGCAGGCGGAATCAACAAAGACCCTTGGATTAAAATGGCAACCATTTGAAGACACATTCACATTTGAGTTAAAAATAAATCAAGCAAAGTCAACCACAATATATACCAAACGTTCATTACTATCAGATATATCTAAGATATTTGATCCCCTCGGTTGGCTGTCTCCAATTACAATTAAACTGAAACTTTTATTCAAGCAAGTTTGGTTGTCTAACATTCAATGGGATGATCAGCTTCCGGTTGAAATTAGTACATAGTGGCACAAAATTAAGGAAGATCTACAGGGCATTAGAGACTTTAAAATACCAAGATGGTACCAGATTGGAGAAAATGATCCCATTCAATTACACGGGTTCTGCGATGCTTCAATAAAAGCTTATGCATGTGTAGTATATTGTAAATATAATAACTACATTACACTTGTCGCCGGAAAAACAAGACTAGTGCCGGAGAATAAGAAGCTGACTCTACCACGTCTAGAGCTCAGTGGGGCGCATTTGTTGTCAGCACTTATACACAAAATACAACAAGCCTTCACCGGACGCGAAATTGAAGTATTTGGTTGGACTGATTCTACTGCGGTTCTCGGCTGGATTCAAGGAGATATCAACCGTTGGTCACCATTTGTTGCGAACAGAGTCAAACATATCAAACAAGTCATAAGGTCGGACAAGTGGTCCTACATAAAATCTGCAGAAATCCCAGCTGATTGTGCTAGTCGTGGTATTACCGTAGAACACTTGAAGCGAGAACAGCTGTGGTGGAGTGGTCCTAACTTCCTTTCGGGATTTGAAAGGTCATCAATGACAGAAAAACCTACCTACAGCACGAGTCAAGAGGTGAAAAAAATAGCACAAACAAATGTCTTACCAATATCGCAGAATGCCGTAATGACTGGATCGAGTTGAACAAACTTAATACATACCTATTTTATTGTTGCGGGCAGTGTGCACTCCGCATCATATGTGAGCATCAGATTACGGCTATACGAGTCACTAAGGCCGGAGTGATAGCTCTTGACGCGGAATGTATAATCAAAGGCGAAGAATTCACAGTTTTTTCACACAAACTGCGATACACAGAAATGAAAACATCTCCTGAGTTTGAATCTCCGTTAATCGCACCTATCAATCATATCATTAACGTTTCTGTGCCACAAATAGAACTCAACACCACCGACCAGCAAATCTCACTGCAGCATATCAAGCAACAAATTGAACAGATGAAATCTGAAAACACCTTAGACACCGGTATATCAAGTCATGATATTCATCAATATTCAGCGATCTACTTGCTGTTCACGGGCGCTATATTGACAATGGTAGTTTTTGTTTGTCGGTGGGCCTACCGCCGCCGGCAGGGGAGCGCCATCTTGCGATCGGACTCCGAGGGGCAGCCATCAATATCGAAGAAATCCCGACGACCGACGCCTGCCATCAGAAGCACACATCAATCTCGAGAGGAGGCCGTTGAATTGAGAAACTTCTCCAGCATCCTTAGCAGCATGAAAAGTCACAAGAAGATGCCACCTGTCTTTACAAAGCCTGTATCTAGTGAAAGTGACTAAGACTCAATGTATAAGCATAGAATTAAGCCATGACATGTAATTGAATGAAATTTATAAGTTTAGTATTTAAACCTTTAATTTTGTTACTCATTGTCATCATTCACTCTCTCATCTCGCGCTGGGGAATATGTACGAGTCATATATCGTACATGGCACGCGCGCATCATTCACATCAGCACTTTTCTGTTGCCTCACATAAATTGTACATTTTCGCGACAGTACGCATTCACAGCTCATAATAAGCAGTACTCATTAATCCATTTAGCATTAGTTACGTGATAGTTAAGTGATCAATAAACGCATCTCATTTTATCTATCAGTGACTTGTCATTTCAAACAATACAAATATAAAGTTTTGTGTGCGCCACATTCAGCAACGCATACAGCCACTTTTGGCAACATACTTATTTTCAACATCTAAAAAAGTACAGTTTTTAAAGTACTGACAAATAAGTTTTGTATAACTATTCAATAGTGATTCATTTAGGTATTTATTTCTGGTTACATTTAACACTATTATGTTACATTTTTGTACGTATTGTAGCATTGTTATTAAATTAACCATATATTTACTAGGATTGTATTCATATTCTCCTGGACAAATGACTATATAATTTTCGGAGGAGTCCTGTAGGCTGTGGCAAGACTTAAACATCTCCCCAGACGCAGCATTGTATTTTACAAAAGAAGATATTCGATATTTACCATATTTACTATTACTTCTTGAACTAATCAGTGCCGATGCCAAACCAGATATTTGTCGTCCCTCCTACTATCAATATTTCAGGCGTTTGCTTATTATTTGTTGTTCTATTGTTGATAATATGTGGTTGAGTGCCATCTATTGACTTACAAGTAATTCCACAATCGTTTGAGTCCCTTAGTAATGAGCTAATCGATGTTATGCTTTTTGTATCAGCGCCATCTGTGATTGCATCTTCGTACTCTTCATCTGATTGTAGTCCAAGCTCCTGGCTGCTTGAGTTAAGTTTAGAGTCTTCATTTCGAATTTCTACCAGACGTCTATGACGTAGTTGGCCTGACGTTCTTGTAACACTTCTTGTGAAATCGGGCGTTTTACAGATAATTTTTAAGCTTGCAATGGTTGAATCCTGTTTTTGGGCGTACTTTTTTAAAGAAATATTTTCTAGGGTTAAATTATCAATTTCTGTATGTGCAATATCTATGTTATTATAATAACTATGTTCTTGTAGTTTCTGTATTTGTACTTTGTATTCTCGAATTTTTTCCTGGAACAGTATTGCATTTCCTGTCGATAGATCTAAACTTTTTCCTAAGTAGTGATTCGGAGAGCCAATTGGTGATAATGAGTGATTTAGTGATTCGGATCTATTTTGTTTTTTTCTAAGAGTAATATTAAATTGAGAATCATCCATTTCTCACTCAAAAAACAGGTATAAAAAGTTCAAAAAGAATATAAATCTATGCAGGTTCAGAACTCGAACTAATTTGTGCACTAATCCGATCACAGGACCATCATGCCATCGTGTGTACACTGTACACTTATTTCAGAGATATTTATGATTAAATTTGCGTCTTAATTCTTTTTGTATTGGCGGTTTCCACACGTTATATGGATACACAGATTGTTTTCAAAACAAAGGCAATACATTATTTTTTTATCATATTTTATACGGTACACAAGCCGCGGTAGCCTAGTGGTATGGGTAATAGACTGCTGAGACGAGGTCTCGGGTTCGATCCCAGGTTTTACCATGGCACACACCAATGACTTTTCGATGCTTTTCGAAGTTATTCGTGTATTTATCGCAGGTTTATAAGTGCCCGGTTAATGGCAATAGGCTCGCCACCTATTACATTGGGACCTAAACATAAACTGGCGAAATGTGGGTGCTAGCACCTCTGCCTACCCCTTCGGGGATATAGGCGTGAGTTTATGTTATGCTATGTTTATGTTATTTTATACGGATTATAATGTTGTAACGTTAAATTGAAAAAGGGTAACAAGTTAGTTACGACTTGAACTAATGAGAAGAATCATTTGGAAATCAGTATCATACTAAATTGTCAACAATATGAATTTAAAGTTTTCATATATTACTTCTTGCATTCCATGCAAGAAAGTAGCGGTAGGAATAAAAATAATTTATTCGAGCATATGGATAACATCTCATTCCATTGTAATATTAAATGTACGTAAGATATCTTCAGTGTCTATGTTTGTCAAAGGAACGCAATAATCCTCGAATCGTTCATCTGGAAATCTGATAACGATTTGTACATCATACTTACTTGGCAATTTGTAGAATATGTTGTCGGGAAAATCGTTTTGGACAAATCCATTGGGAGTAGGCTAAAAACCGGAAAATCGAAAGTTCTGCTAAATGACAAAGTACATGTTTTGATTTCGTGATTGGATTCCATAAATTCTTGGTTCATTCTGACCAAAACAGAAGCGGAATTGTGTCCAAAATAGAAATATAATTTTGTACAATCCAAAATATGTGAACTTGCTCTTGAGACATAGGTGTAACTGTGTATTCGGAATATATATGGAGTCGTAATAGCTTCGTAATAGGTACGGCAACATAGAAAGTACAAGAATCGTATCTAGGTAACATATTCTACGTACTATAACGTTTGACAATTATATTGATGGGTTACCAAATAATCAAAAAGAGGCGATACAAAAGGTTCACATTTTGCGGTTTTCTGTAGGATGGAAGTACTATTGATTATTTAATGTTGTATTTTTGATGAGTATATCAGCCATAAAATTGACTGAACGGAGTGGTATCACAAGATAGTACTTAGTTTTATTTATTCTAGTCCCAGAAAAATTGCGCTCTCGGCCGTTCATCATAATAATTTGATTACGCGATACGATTGACCCAATTTTTTATACCTGCCATAATAAGTCTCATTTTCGCAAAGTGATAGCAATGTAAATAGTATAATTTTGGGGAAAATACTCTCTTATCTGGTAGCCAATTTCAGTTTTTATCGCATTATTATACGGTTTTATAATATGCAAATAGATGGACTAGTTTATATTTGGTGATACCTTACGATACCATTTTGGCACAATTCCATGGGCGTATTTTTTATTGGTCAAATCCCTTAACCTTTATGTAAGTCCTTAATTGGTTGAGGTCAAACAATTGGACTTAGTAAGTGAAGCTGTAATAGGGCTCTAAAATATAAAAATGACTGTCTTTTTCTTAAATGTATTTGAATGAGTTCCTGTATCATGATGATGATGACCTCCGACCGATTTAGGCCATGGCGACCACTTTTATGTGACCATGTGTACTACCATTTTTAACGGGAAAGTTTGTGAGTATGGATGTTTGGTACTCTTTATGGATGTTTGTATCTGGCTGCAATTTGGTACAGGGATAAATTATAGTCCTGAATAACACATAGGCTACTTTTATCCCTGGAATAGGTTCCCATGGGTAATGGGAACAGGAACACTGTAAATCACGCGGGTGAAGCTGCGGGCACACAGTAGACAATCAGGGTATATATTTTTTTTAATTTACCGATAAGAAGGTACCTTCCAGTAGTTAGTTAAATGTGAAGGTGTATCTATACATTTGTACAAGCGGCCCGCCGTTGCTATGTTTTAGATTACAATATTAGAATTTCCTGAAGGGTCCGGTGGTCAGGCTAAAATGTATTTTTGTAGGTATTTTTAGACGTTTCGTAAGTTTATTGTGAATATGGTTTATACAAAAAAAGAACTATTTTTCACTTCAACGATAGTATCCATACGCGTATCCAAACATAATAGTAGATACCTATACATATCATGGTAAGTAAACATCAACAAGATACATCAGAGTAATCCTAGCATATCTCAATATTAATACTTAATACTTAAAAATTACGATGCTTTCAGAGTTGACTACATTAGAAGGTTGGTATATAAGTAGATACATATACTTATGACGAAACAAAACGGGCGTTGCGACGTGAAGTGAAGCCCTCTAAGTCGAGGAGGAAACGGAACTAACGAGCAATTTCGCCGCTCAAGTTGAACCACATCACTGTACTGTACCGACTAACATACCATAATATATTATGTAGAAGCCTACGTCACTCCCACGTTCACCATTACAAACCGAAGTTAGGTACCTATATGACAGGAGAGTTTCACTGTCATATAAAATAAGGAACAAGCATGGCGGTAGATAATTTGTTGAGTTTTCTTACAATCATATAAAAAATCGCAAAAGTCAACATTCAAACGGGATTTATACCTGCCAGAAATACAACTCTCCAGGATAGGCACTACTGGCAACCCCAGCTGAGTAAATGCGTCCACTAAGTTTCTTTTGTTTTGAAAATTCATAAAGTACACAAAAGGTTTATACAATCAGCGCAGAGATTAAAGTCACTAAACATAACCTACAAATAGTGCAACTACAAAATAACATCAATACAGTACACAATTTTCATAAATAAGTTAACTAAAATTTAAAAACACGCACACATGGATAATTAACTGTCTGTAGCTGCTTTAAAATTTTCGAAAATTTACGCATTTAAATCAAAAACTGATACAACAACATACAAGAATGAAACCAATCCAAATAATCAACACTACCAACATAACGAGCAATCAAGTGATGACTGGGTTTAAAAATTAAGATATTAGATATGAGAAATAATATTTAAAAAATTCGTACGTCTGTCTTTCTGTCTGTTTGAATTTTCACTGGCAGATAAGTAATATATAAAGCGCAATATAGGCTAATTTTATTTCAGAAAAAAAAATTAGCATTTCGCGCAAAAAAATTAAAATCTTCAGGCGGGTCGCCCGTCACAAGACGTGTACACGACGTAGCCCGCGGAGGACGACTGTGCCGGTTCCCGATCAATGCAACTACGGTCGAAAAAACACCAAGTAATTACCTAGAGCTACATTCTTCCTGGTCACCATCGTCAGAGCATTCGGTGTAAGGAGAATTGTTGTATTTTTTGTCTATAGTTTTAATAGGTATCATTATCTAGGGGTGCGACTGGTTGGATCACCTCCAAGTTTGGTGCACCCTGGGCAACGTGGGCGATGACGCATCATTGATTGCTCCTCTGGAGTAGCTGGCGTCAACGGCCAAGAATCTGACCAATCGGCCCTTTTCAGGGCCAGCTGACCCCATTGCACGAGGGGGTCGGGGCATGGCGGGCCTGCAAGGCCCGCGGGGGTGGGGGCCGCTCCAGGTACAACTCTGCTGTTATCAGAGGGGACACTGCGAATGGCCCAGGGTCAGTCGGAGTGCGAGGGATATGCTCTATAGGTAACCTTACACCCCGGCGTCTGTAGACCCAAGACGGCGTGCGGTTTTAGTCGGTTCAAGCCCGACATAACCGCTGGCTGGCGGGGGGTATCCGAAAAAAAAAATAAGGTATCATTATCTACTTACCAGCAGGTATCTTAACGTGTAAATCGCCGTGCGATTTAATATTCCAAAAAAAAGAATTTGTTGGTGAAGAGATTAACCGTTCTCTACTTACGATAGGCTCGATGCAATTTCATATTAAATCCTTCGAATCAGCTCAAATTGAATCGATAAGATGAATATAAAATTGCATCGTGTGTAAACAAGTTAAAAAAAAATCGTTTATTGCCGAATAAAAAATACAATATTGTGCATTATATATACTGTGGCCCCACACTAGGCAAGCCTGTCCTGTGGGACAGGATTGCCTAGTGTCGACATCATGCATGCAGCATGCATCGTATCTAAATTACATTGCTTGTTTCGGGTAAGCAAATATATATTATGTACCTATATGCTACGCTTGGCTCACACCGCTGCCGCTGTTTATCTTATCTCCTGAGTGAAATATCTTAGTTGCTTTTAACATAAGTGACAAGGTTGATATAAGTAAATGACGTCTTTGAACCAGTTTTGAATTCTAATTTAATTCAGTATCACAAGTATCTAACAAACATTACTTTGTAAAATGTATACCAAAACAACAACGCGGTGTTTCTTGGCTACATCCCTTTGCAAAATTGAAAATAAAACTACTGGAGCTGAAATATTTCAATATTCTACGATTCAGAATAGGTAGGAATTATACCTGCAGCACTGCACTGACCCAATTCCTACTTCTACGAATAACCGTCAACATGACCAGTTTCAGAAACGACGATTTCAATCGTTCCTAAAATAGATATGGCCGTGGTAACTGTCATATTTTTGACATTAGTATAAAGAACGCCTTTTTATATGTTTGATATCATTATATTGAAGATATTTAACTAAAAAAAGAACCACCAAGGGGTTGTTAGGCGGAGGATTATATGGTTAGTTTGACAGCAAGCGGTTACTGTAATCTATGGAAGAATGCAAAACTAGGAAAATCATTACCGGATTAGCCAAATATCAAAACAGGTGGATGCCCTCACCTGGTTGCGTAAAAGATAGGGATTTCTAGGTAGACAGGGCTTTAGAGTCTATACTTACGATAAGGTATTCAAACGAGGGGTAAATTAGTTGCAAAATATTTCAGAGTATTTCCTTAGATAAGCTAGTTCAATGCAGTTCCACACATACATACTACTGTCATAGGTACTATCACAGATTACCCAATAGTTGGTACGATTAGATGCCTACTTGTCCACGTAATCGACCACTGCGTGCAAATATATATCTTAACGTTCGACCGTACGGAGAGTATTACGTTGCAGCCGATTGGCCTTGTAATTACGTACTAGTAAATGTTTTGATGCTAGGGCTGCTTTTCTAAATAAAATTAAATTTTACAATAAAATTATAGGTAGGTACCTACGTGTCTCGCTTAACGACCTCCGTCCTCCATGAGCGCAGGCCTGGGGGTGGCAGCTGAGGCCGCCTGTCACCCCAGCAGAAGCAGGCCGGGACGGTGGGGCGACTAGCGCCCCTCCCCCAAACCGGGGCAAGACGGGGACACCGTGGTTCCCAAACCCGAGGGGGCCATCTCGAAACCGGAGATGGCCCAGGGTCAGTCGGGGTGCGAGGGATATGCTCTATGGGCAACCTTACACTCCGGCGTCTGCAGACCCGAGACGGCGTGCGGTTTTAGTCGGTTCAAGCCCGACATAACCGCCCCCGCTGGCCGACGGGGGGGTATCCGAGGGGATTTCCGCACGAAAAAAAAAAAAAAGGTACCTACGTGTCTATTCAGATAATAAAACTTAATAACTAATTGGCGGACAGTGCGGGGCGCGGCGGCGGAGGCGCGCCAATCAACCAAGCATTGATATATGAAACTAATCACGGGTTTAAAGGGCTCGCGTCATATATGATTATTCCTTTAACTAATTTTTCCCGAATTTTTTGACGTTTGGTCAAGATTTTGCCTCGAGGTATACCTAGGATTTCTTTTTTACGAATGTATTCCCGTACGAAGCCAGGACCTAGGCTCCTAGTTAGTTGTAATATAATTATTAGGGCAGATTGCTTGGGGTGTATGTTGGGTAACCTCCTCGAGTGTCGTTCCGATTCCGATCCCGCTGGAGTCCGGGGGGAACGGAATCGGAGCGGCCGGTACACCCTGGGCGGCGGTCAATGGCTTCCCCTTCATGGGGCTGGCATTGATCGTCGGCCAATACCCAACGTGGCGGGAACACATCGCTCTCCGTACTCCTCTGCTTTCAGAGGAGACTGGATGAGCGATGCTGTTAGTGGTGGAGGCCACCGTAGGATCCTGGGGGATCCAGGGGCGGGTTGGCCCACTGCTCACGCAGGGGCCGACGGGCACTTTTGCCGCCGCCGGTGAGAGAGGACTAGCCATCCTCTCGCGTTCCGTAATCGGCAGGTGATCAGCAACGACCTGACTGGTGGCTCCAGAAGGGTACGCTGTGAACTTGCCGACCGGAGGGCTTGCCTTTATTGGCCGGCCCACGACAAGGAAAAGTCTATAACACCCGACAGCGAAGTCGTCAAAACCTATGGATACCAGCCGACCTCCATAGTATATAGGCTTATCCAGGTGCAGGGGGCTCCGCCTGGATGGACCATCTTTCCCCCATACTCGTGGGATATACTATGAATAATATCACAAATAAAAAAACAACGACCGGACGATACAAATAAAAACGACCTTGGCGCGGACAACGGCATCCGAGATGATGAAACGGAGGTAGCGGGGGGTGAAGAGGAGGTGAGGCGGGGGCCTCACTCGCGGTCTGTCAAGGCCGTCTTCACCAGACCCGCTACTCCGTTACCAACAGGTGGGGAAACGGACGCAGACATTGCGTCTGCGGCGTCGACGGCGGGTACTGACAACGAGTCAGTATCCAGCCGTATGGAGACCGAGGAGGGTCTCCGACGTAAGCGGCCTCGCTCGGGTGGACCGTCCCTTGACCGGAGCAGAAGCTCCGGACAACGGACGGTCTCCTCGAGTGAGGATGATCGGCCGGCCAAAATATTGGCCACCGCGGCGACCAGAACGCTGAAGCAGCCGGTGCACGTCCCTCCACTACCCAGTGGCAGGGACCAAGGCGTCCCCGCGGCGAGGGAACTCCTCGCAGCGCTTGCCCGCATTACGGACACCATTAAGGGGTCCAAAAATGTGGCAGGCAAAAAGAAGACGGTGGCAGAAAATGTCGCCGTTGCCAGGACGGCGCTGGAGGAGCTCCTCGGTAGGAGCGTCTCCGAGGAGGAGGCGAAGCTCAGGGCCCGGGTCACAAGCCTGGAAACTGAGCTGGCCAACTCCTTGGAGCAACAGCGGGTCCTCCGGGAGGAGGTCAGGCAACTGACCCAGATGGTCAGGGGATCCCCGGAGGCCCAGAAGGCCCCAAGAGCCCAGGAGGTGGCGGACCAACCGAGGGCTCTTGCGCCGCTAGGGGGGGCGTCTACGTCAACGTCGGCGCCAAATTCTGTGCAAAAGCCGGCGCCAAAGTCGGCACCTAAGCCGGCGCCGAATTCAGCGCCTAGGCCGGCGCCCAATCCGCCGCCAGAGACTGCGCCTAGTGTGGTGCAGCTCTTGGCGGCTATCGAGAGGCGGCTCGGTGTTCTGGAGGACCGGGCTTACCGTCCCCCACTGGCACGGCCTGCGTCTTTCGCAGCTGCTGCCGGTGGTAAGCCCGGCCCCGCCACCCCAGTGGCCCCAACGCCACAAGGGAAGGGGAAAAAGCGCGGCACCCCCACCCCCGCCATACCCGCCACTCCCGCTGCACCCGAGCGTTCCTCCAGAGGGGAGGAATGGGTGGTAGCGGGAGCCGCCAAAAAGGCGAAGAAAGCCGCCAAAAAGGCGGCTAAGAAGGTGGCAAAAGCCGCTGCGGCGAAGGCGCCGAAGAGGCTCCGCGCCCCACGCTCCACTGCCGTCGTCCTGACGGTGACGACGGAGGGTGTGGAGAAGGGCGTGGGGTACGCCCAGGTCCTGAGGCAGGTTAAAGCCTCAGTGGACCTCAAGGCCCTCGATATAGAGGGGGGGCTCCGGTGCAAAACAACTCGCACCGGAGCTCGCCTCCTCGAGGTCTCCGGCGCCACCAGCGGCCCCAAAGCCGACGCCCTAGCGGCCAAGCTGAGGGAGTCGCTGGATACCGAAGCCGTCCGCGTCACCAGACCCAACAAATGCGCAGGTTTGCGCATTTCGGGTCTAGATGACGCGGCCACGACGGAGGAAGTCATCTCCGCCGTCGTGGAGGCGGGCGGCTGCCCCCGTGATCAGGTGAGAGCTGGAGAAATCCGCTTCAGCTCCACCGGTCACGGCACAGCAGTCGTCAACTGCCCCGTCGCAGCGGCGCAAAAAATTGCGGACGAACGGAGCCTCCTCGTTGGGGGCTTCCTAAAGGCGCGGGTGCAACTCCTGCAGCCCCGCGAGACCAGGTGCTTCAGGTGCCTGGCTGTGGGGCATGTGGGAGTGCAGTGCACAGCGGGAGACACCGTGGGGGATCGGTGCTTCCGCTGCAGTCAGCCCGGGCACAAGGCCAGTGCTTGTGATGCTCCGCCGCGCTGCTACAAATGCGTAGCGGAGGGCAAAGCGGCGGAGCACCGGGCGAACAGCAGAACCTGCGCCGCCTCGAGGCCAAAGCCCCGTTCGTCCGCAACGGGTAGCGGGGGTGCCGCTCAAGAGCGGCCACATTCGAGGCGGGATGCGGAGATGGACGTCCATTAATGGACACACCAATCCGCATCCTGCAGGCGAACATAAACCACTGCACCGGTGCTCAGGATCTTCTGTACCAGAGCATCGTGGAGTGGTCTATCAATGTGGTCGTGGTCGCTGAGCCGTACTGGGTCCACCCCGGAAGCCCGGTGGACCTGGACGGCGTAGCGACCGTCTTCGGGGGTTCCGCCGCGGACACCTCGCGCCTTGCACTCATTGCAAGGTGCAGAGGCTGCGTCGCGGCGGACTATGAGGGCTTGGCTGTCGTGGCCGTCTACTTCTCGCCAAGCCTTGACCAGTACGAGCTTGAGCTAAGGCTCGCTGAACTGGACATTGTTCTCGCGGCGTGCCGTCCTCGTCCTGTCTTGGTCCTGGGAGACTTCAACTCCTGGTCTCAGGCCTGGGGCTCCCGGGAAACCAATGACAAGGGGCGAGTACTGGAGGACTGGGCCAACACCCGTGGTCTAGAGGTCCTCAACCGGGGGAGTGTCGCCACCTGGGAGCGGCGGGGGCTCAGTTCGGTCGTGGATGTCGCATTCGCGACCCCTGCTCTCGCCCGCCGCGTCCAGGGTTGGCGTGTGGTGGAGGAGGAGGAGACGGATTCCGACCATAAGTATATTCGGTTCGACGTCTCCCCTCCAACTAACCTGCCGCCGACAATTGCGAATCCCCCGGATCCACGTTGGGCGCTCAGACGCCTGGATCGGGAGGCTCTCCTGGAGGCATCAATAGTGCAGGCCTGGATTCCGTCACTGGCCAGGCCTGCCGATGTCGACGCAGAGGCGGAATGGTTCAGGAGAGCCATGTCGCATATCTGTGATGCGGCGATGCCTAGGGTTAAGCCCGGCCCGGCAAAGAGACAGGTGTACTGGTGGTCAGCGGAGATCGCACAGCTGCGAGCAGCGTGCGTGACCGCTCGCCGCCAGTACACCAGGTTCCGCCGGAGGCGTCGCCGCCCAGACGATGCGGCAGCCCGAGAGGCGGAGCTATATGAGGCGTACAAGGGGGCCAAGAGGACCCTCCAGGTAGCCATTAAGCAGGCCAAACGGCGGGCCCGCGAAGAGCTGCTGGAGTCTCTGGAGCAGAACCCATGGGGGCGTCCTTACCTTGCGGTCAGGGGCAAAATCCGCCCAAGGGCGCCCCTACTGACCCAGAGCCTCCAGCCGGAGCGGCTGGAGGGGATACTGGGCTCCTTGTTCCCAGCGAGAGCGGAGGAGCACGTCCCTCCGCGTATGGCTCCGCCTCAGGCGCCTGACGCTGATAATAGCGAGAGCGATGTGCCCGAAGTCAGGGAGAGTGAACTGGGGGTAGCAGTGCTCCGGCTTAAAGCCCGGAAATGCACTGCCCCTGGACCCGACGGCATTCCAGGCCGAGCATGGGTCCTGGCCCTGGAGGAACTAGGGCCTCGACTGGTGGCGCTCTTTAGCGCATGCCTCGAAAGGGGCCAGTTTCCAAAGGCTTGGAAGACGGGGAAACTGGTCCTTATCCGGAAGGCGGGGCGGCCGGCGGACCAGCCATCCGGATACCGGCCGATCGTGTTGCTCGACGAGGTGTGCAAGCTCTTTGAGCGGATTATTGCAGAGCGCCTCGTCGAGCATCTCACGAACGTGGGGCCAGATCTGGCGGACAACCAGTTTGGTTTCCGCCGGGGGCGCTCCACCGTGGAAGCGATCATGCGCGTTAGGCGCCTGGCGGAGGAAGTAGTCTCGCGGGGTGGGGTGGTGGTGGCGGTGTCTCTCGACATCGCCAACGCCTTCAACACCCTACCCTGGAGCTGCGTTAGGGAGGCGCTCGCGTATCACAGAGTGCCTCCTTACCTCCGCCGCATTGTCGAGGCATACCTATCCGAGAGGGCCATAGTTTACCCGAGCTGGCTAGGGCCAGGGCGGCGAGAAGTGTCGTGCGGTGTTCCACAGGGGTCGGTCCTAGGGCCACTCCTGAGGAACATCGGATACGACTGGGTGCTGCGCGGTTCGTTGCTCGAGGGTGTCAGCATAACGTGTTATGCTGACGACACCCTCGTTATGGCGCGGGGAGCAACGCACCGTAGCGCGGCACTAAAGGCCACGGCAGGGGTTGCTCAAGTCGTGGGTCGAATACGGCGGCTGGGACTCGAGGTGGCTCTCCACAAATCCGAGGCTATGTGTTTCCACGGGCCTCGGAGGGGGCCACCTGCGGGAACCAGCATAACCGTAGGGGGCGTAAGCATCGGCATCGAGCCCACGATGAAGTACCTTGGGCTCGTACTCGATAGCCGATGGGACTTCGGACCTCATCTCCGAAGTCTGGTTCCGAAACTGAGGGGGGCTGCGGCCGCGCTATCGCGGCTGATGCCCAACGTTAAGGGACCCAACGCCCCCACTAGGAGACTGTACCTGGGGATCGTGCGAAGCATGGCCCTGTACGGGGCCCCAGTATGGGCGGAGACTCTGGCGGCCCGCAACGTGGCTGTATTAAACAGCCCGTTAAAAGCGATGGCCGTCAGAGAACTCACCGAAGCGGGATAAAACCCGACCCCACCAGGCGAGGCCGCGGTGGCGGCCAAAGCCCGCCGGCAACCCTGGGGTTATCCTTTCGAGGGCTTACCCGGGGTGCCCGGCAACGGCCACTTGGGGAGGACACCGTGCGGTTTTAGTCGAGACACGACATAACCACCCCCGCTGGCCGGCGGGGGGGTATCCGAAGGGATTTCCGCACGTTAAAAAAAAAAAAAAAAAAGGGCAGATTGCTTTCATGATTAAATAGCCTAACCTAAGTAATGACGCCAACGTTCTTTAAGTGTTTCAATATAGTATCAAACGATAAAAGTTTACCGAACGTGAATTTACCTACCTCTCTTCATCAATAGGCAGTTGAAAAAAAAGGCTTTTTTTAACTTGTTGGATTCGCATCTTTACACTACACAGGAATAGATATACCTCATAGCGGGTCTGATTTATGTAGTTTCGAATGCCGTCTTTGCGACGCGCACGCTGCTGCGAAAAAAAATTCAAGTAGTATGCCATTGCGATAAGCCGTTGTATCGAAAATCGCTAACGGCCGGTTTCAATAATCCATCTATCCTTTACTAGCAGTTAAAATAGTTACCATTAGTATCTATTGGAGATTTTTTCTGTTTCAATAAACAAAGATAAGCAGAAAATGACTTTGATAATATTGAAACCGCAGTTACAGATAGATTAATGTTGACATGTTTATCTGGGATATATAAATATATATTTATATATATATATATATATATATATATATATATATATATATATATATATATATATATAATATAATCTAATATAATATAATAGTTAAAACAACTTTAGTTATAATGATATGTAACCGTCTCAACCAAACAATGTATTGATTGAAATTACCATTGTTGTTGAACAGATTGCTAATGAACTTCACACGTAAGGATACATAGAGTAATAATATAATTTAGTAGCTACAGGGGCTACAGGTACCTAAATTAGACGTGTAACAACTTTGTCATGAATATGAAATCGGCATAATATTCTGAATTTGTCGTGTCTATCTGTACAAATATCAGTGCTACCAATATGTAATGTAGAGTATAATATCTTAAATAGATTGATGATGATTTGAGTCGTAAATACAAATTACTAGTAAAACAAAAATTGCATTCTATGATTAATATAACAGGTTTACCATGGTTTTTTAATATTTGTATACATTTAGCCATGAACGGGTGAACGATGAACGGATCGTATGGTTAGAAGGAGTAGAAAAACGAATTCCAGGTCCTAAAGCGTTTGACGCAACCGAGACAAGGTTGTCTCGGATGAAGAAGAAAGAGACGATGAGCCAAAAACGTCACCTATGAACGCTTGCAACATAGAAGGTATCACGCGTACTTTATAACCTAAACAGGCAAATAGAAGGGAATAAGAGGACATGGAAAATGGATAAAAAGGGATCTAAAGCCTCCAGCAATCTCATAAGATGTGCTGAACGTTGCAAACTTGTTAACGTTAATATTAAATAGAGTTTCTTAACAGAAGAACCCAACAAGACGTCACGTTCGCACGCAATAAGACAGTAATATCTAACTCTTGCTCTTAAAACTACTTAGTTTATAACACAGTCTGCTTTAAATTTATTATTCGCTCGTGACCTATAGGTACAGTATAAGCGACGGCTCTTCATAGCGCATAAGAAATCGGATTACAGCACATCTATCTGTGTATAGGTAGAACTATATTCATGTTGCATTCACATCACATCACAATCGTTTTATTGTGCGAGAATTATCAGCTGATATGTGTTCGCGTCTTTACAGTTCTGTTGTGAATGTTATCTCTATGAATGAAACTTTTCTAGTATTGACGATGAAATAGAGGAAGAATAAAGCAAGCTTTTCATCTGTTCGATTACTTAGTTACTTACTTAAGTTTATGGGGTGGTGGTGGTGGTGGTGTATGGGGCACCACCAAGATATTCGGGGCGAAGCTGACATGATTGAGGAAAGAGGCTCTGACGCAGCCTTTCCTCTCGAAGTTGGGAGGTTAGACCGCAGTTGCTCCCATAAAAGCCGTATAAGTCATATCAAAAGGAGAAGGAGTAAGTTGGCTTCTGGTTCTGAAGCGTAAATATTTGTTTTACTTTTTTTTTATACCACTAAGGTGGCAGACAAGCACACGGCCCACCTGATGGGAAAAACGGTTACCGCGGCCTATGGACGTGTGCAACACCAGTGGCGTCACACTCGCGCTGCCGACCCTGTAAAGGAAAGGGAATGGGAAAGGAGTTTGGGCTCCGGCACTCTCACTCACCAAACGGAACGCAGCAGTTCAAATACTGTTACTTGGCGTCGATATTCTGTGAGAGGGTGGTGCTTCCCCGGTCGAGTCGGCCCATTCATGCAACGGCCAAAATGACTGTTGCTTGACTCTACCACTCATAAAAAAATTACAAGTGATTCAGACATATTTATGCAACTGCAATTGGGCACTCAGTTTAGATAACTTTTAACGTTTCTTGAAAATACATAACGTCTAGTCAAATGTTTATTCAAATTAGAAGTCCAAATAAATCCTAAACGAATATTGACAACATCTGACCTACCTCCGTAAAATCAATAATCATATTCCACCGTTAACCGTTCCACCTTATTTTATTACAAAGTTGGTAAAGCGTGAATTATATTCTTGGTTTTAGGAGCATCTATTAGCTATGGTTACAGCTTTCTCTCACGCGGCATTCCGTAATAATCCTTAATATCTACCAAATTTTATATTTCATAAATTCAATAAACTGTTGTATTATTGTAATAATTGTTATAATAGTCAGAAATTTAGAAAATCAGTTAAAACTATACCTAAGGCTTGAATGTATGTTTGTAATGATACTCTTTAGAGTAATCGAAAATTACTCAGCCCTGCTGTCTTGTTAAACTAATCTGCGTACACTCACTCTCCCTCATAGAGCATTTCAATGTACATATTAGTCCTCTCCCCAAGCTGAATTCCGACAAAACAATCCACAGTTTATCTTGCACGAGTCTGTCATAAGGATTCTGCACATCAACAAAGGCGCGAAGCACCATTTGTTGTTTGGCGCAAGCAAGGTGTTTACCGGTGATACACATTAGGGAGACGACTTGATCTATTCACTCTATCCACTCATTGAATTCCGCTCACATGTCCCACAGTCATTCAACAATAATAAATTCATACATACATATACGTTATTTACATAACAATTTCTGCATAATAAAACTCTCAAAAAGATACAAGAAAACTTTGTTACAAAGAAATAATTAAAGGTCGTGCTGCAGATGTTGTGGCGTTTCATCTAATTCAATTTAATTAAAAACAAGAATGTTTTCAAGACATACTTTCTCCTGTAGCTCGCACCTGCTTCGCGAATTTCTTTCCAAGCAAACCAAATGAAAAGACTAACGAGGAAAATGATTTCAGATTCCACGACCTCTCTTTGCCATATTACTTTTAGATATAAATATATTTCAACTCACGACATTCATCTTCGGATTCCGAAGTCGTAGATTTCGCACTTCCTGGGGCTTTATTAGGTAAAATACAACAAAACATTTTAGTTTAGAAGTGGCCTGAGTGACCACTTGACCGACTGAGACATACTGATTAAAGTAGTCAAATCAACAAACAATCAATAGCTCATTAGCATGCAGGACACAGTTACTTGAAAATGGCGGTGTAATTGACGTCACCGGTTTATGATACAATGCAATATATTACTCGGAGCCAACCATTTTTGACCAGTTATTAGATTGAAGTAGATCTTCAATACGAGCAAGGTTCCTGATCCCACAGTCAAACCGTTTGTACGGTTTTGTGGGACATTGTACTAGATTATAAGATAAAAAACATGTATTTATATGAATAAAAAAAAAGCCCATGTTCACATTATAGACACGGGAGATAGTAATTCAATTACTATCAAATTATCTTCGTACAATGCTGACGAAGGGACAATCTTCTGTGTCATTTTGGTAACAGTACAATTAATAATTAGTAGGTAGATAGATAATTCTTCATTTGTAGACTATGTTCTTGTATCTTCTATACTATTATAAAATTATAAATTAGTCGTGTCTGTACATTGAAAATATTTAAAATAAATACTTGGGTCATGTTAAATGAACGATACTGAAAACAACATTTTTTTGAATTCTTGTTTGTTTATTCGCGATGAACGCAAAAACTACTATACGAATTTTGATACAGTTTTTTCTATTAGAAAGGTCCTGCAGACCTAACATGGGCGCGGGACAAATATCTCTCTCCACCGCTTATGTCAAATTGACAGAGGACAAAGGTGTTTCTCCCCGGTAGCTAGCATGGCGTCAAAGGAGATAACTTATGTCCCTCGCTGTGACGTAGACAAGGGACTATTTCTCCACTTGCTTAGCACGGCGGCCGTAAAGTGGAGATAATTTGTCTCTTTTTGACAGATGATAGAGATATTAGTCTCCGAACTATTGAGGTGGGGACAAGAGTTGATAAATAATAAATTATATTGCATAATACACAATTAAAAGTGTCTCGCTTCTAATAATCCTAAAAAATGTATTCTTTGTAACAAATTGTTTAGAGCGAATTCA
Source organism: Cybosia mesomella (assembly GCA_946251805.1). NCBI lineage: Eukaryota > Metazoa > Arthropoda > Insecta > Lepidoptera > Erebidae > Cybosia > Cybosia mesomella. The sequence goes on from OX276406.1 coordinate 14,114,858, forward strand.
CAGTATTCACACATTTCTTCACAATAACAGTATACTTACAAGTTTTTCTTCGTAATTTCACTCATTATGTACCGGGTCAATAAATAAACATGTCAAAAAAATTATTAATAAAAAATAAAATAACCCGACTGCACTAAAAAGACCGAAACAAGTTTGATAGCAGGCGGGACCCATTAATTTCCTTTCGGGTTATGATTTGCATCTGGGTCCCGCCTGCTATCAAACTTGTTTCGGTCTTTTCAGGACAGTCGGGTTATTTGATTTGTTTATTAATAATTTTATTGTATACTTTTTAGCTATGATATATATATTTTTGAAATCCCCTCTTAAAGTTCTTCATTTTGATACCATACTCGATAAGTTTGAGTGAAAATATTTTTTGAATAACATACATTTTAGCGCCAAAAATCCACCATTTCGTTTTTTTATTATTTTGATATACCTAGTGTCACTCTCACAGTAAATACGAATCTAACGACACATCTCAAGCTAAAATCCATCGAGCCGTTCAGGCTGCAGAGCGTGCCAAACAATTATACATACATACATACATACATACTCTCGAAAAACATAACCCTCCTTCTGGCGCAGTCGGGTTAAAGAAACGTTATATGACAGATTGTTTTTCTTTTTCATCAATATGGGTCACTCTTTGAGTACATACCACAGTCAATAATAATATTCTGCATCATAATACTGATAATTTTAAAAGTCACTATTGCGCTTATAAAATATGCACGTTGCTAGGTTTTGTCAATTTTGTCGAATATTACTTTGAAAAAACCGGTAATATACGGTAACCATAGATTTGGTATTGAAAAATATTTTTTCGTATATTGGTAGCATTGAGTGGAGAAACGTTGTCCCCGGTGACAAACTAGTCTCTCCTCGACGCCGTGGTAGCTAAAGGGACAAAAACGGAGGGAGAGACAAATTTTTCTCCACTCCCCTGGGACTTTTTGTCCTCATGCCATGCTAGCCCTACTGGTCAGACTGCCGTATGTTTGGACGCAATTAAATAAATAAATATTCTGCGACATTCTACACAGTGCTTTCTAGACCCAAAGTAAGCATAGTTTAACTAGCTTGTGTTATGGGTTCTAGAATGCGGATAAACATACTTATATACTTTTTTTTGTAAATACATACATATTATACATAGAAACACCCAGACCAATGCAAATAGACATATTCATGCATACAAATATTTGCACTGAGCGGGAATCGTACCCGCGCCCCTTGTCGTAGCAGTCGAATGAACTACCGCTACGCCACAGAGGCCGTCAACTGGTTAAGCCGACAATTGGTTAAGTATAACCGGAAATACGACCAAAAAACGATAACCGACCTACGCGCGGACGGAGCTGCGGGCATCAGCTAGTACTATTATAAAAATTACCAATCGCCGCGCGGGCGGAGCCAGGGGTATCAGGTAGTTTAAAACGAAGACTTAAAATACAATTCTACTAATAGCTATTATAAATGTGAAAGTCTGTGAAGACGTTTGTATATTTGGATGTTTGTTACTCAATCGCGCTCTAACGGCTGAACGGATCTGGCTGAAATTTGGTGCAGGGATAGAATATAGTCCGGAATATTATGCCTAGAATAGGGTCCCATGGGAATCGGAAACAGGAACAGAATTCCTTCCGTGCGATGCCGCGGGCAATAGCTAGTATATTGGATTCTAAACAACAATGCATGTTTTATTCCACTAAGGTGCTAAACAATGGTAGGTTGCTACGGTATTTAAAGCTTCAATCGGCTACGATATTTAGTTCAAACACTATAGGATTCGTATATCTACAAGAACTTATATAATTTTGAATATGATGTAGTCTCAGTAGAATATTTAGATGTGGAAAATGAAAACCAGAATTTTAAATTTATAATTCTATGCTTAGGACTATTTGGTAACAGCTATTTCATTATTCACTAGTGTTTCATAAAGGAAATACCGAGTCGGCGAAGCAAACCAGCTAATGCTCTTTTCACTCACGACGACCTCTATGGCGTAGCGGTAGTGCGTTCGACTGCTAAGCCAAAGGTCGCGGGTTCGATTCGAAATTTGTATATTTGCATTGGTCTGGGTGTTTCTATGTATAATATGTATTTATTTACAAAAAAAAGTATTTAAGTAGGTGTATCCGCATTCTGGAACCCATATGACAAGCTCTGCTTAGTTTGGGCCTAGATGGCGTTGTGTAATTTGTCCTAGAATATTTATTTATTTATTATTATTTATTTTCTACTATTATTTCATGTTAGGATCCTTCATGCACAACAACTTATAATTTTACCAACAACATATATTTTAGGTTTCAGTGCAATCGGATGAATGTTATAGATGTGCATAGAGGACAAACAAACAAAGAAAATATTAATAACTATACAAGAGAAAACAAACTGTTCTTGAAAATATTCAAAAGTGTTACATGAAATTATTGTAAACAAATGTTAAATAAACCTAAATATTTATAAGCGTATACTAAAATTAAACAAAACTAAAAGTTTATTTACATCTTCTATACATATAAAATTCGTTGTCCTTAATGACTGACTGACGGATGTGTGTTGGTTGAATGACGTAGGCATCCGATAAGAAAGAATTTTCCAAAATTCTATCCCCAAGGGCTTGAAATAGGGGTGCAATGTTGAATGTAATGTCAAAGGGGTAAAAGTCTGCGACTGCAGCGAGGACTCGGCGCAACACACGCTTGCGGTCTGCCCAGCTTCTATGGCCGCCTGCAACAGGAATTTCGCCGCGGTCGCCGAGGACGTCATCTCGCAGAAGGAAGGCGCGGAGCGGATCAGGGAGGGAGATCCCCTTGCTGATCCAATCCGCCGCCGGCGAACCGAGCGGCGGAGGCGCGAGTATTTACGCCTCATGCCGCTCTAAGTGTGGCTGCGGATGGAAGGGACGGGGTTAGCCCTCCACTCGCCGTTCTAGCTATCCGCGAAGAGGCGACGTCCATGTGTGCCTGGACGTCGCCTTATTGAGAGTTCTGTGATGAAGGTGCTCGTGACACACTGCGGTCACGCGCTAGGGGGGGTCGCCATGGAAGTTTTCTTGTATAGTCTCAGGAGCCTCCGACAAGGCGCAGAGTATGACACACCGTAGAGGTTTTAGTGTGTGAGAGTCACACATAACCGCACGGCCTCCCCGTGTCGCGCGGTATGCCGTGGGACATTTCCCCTGACGAAACGAAAAAAAAACAAAAAAAGGGGTGCCATGTTTGTATGGAACAACGTGATTCCTTGGTCCAATCTACTTCAAAAATCATTTCACGGGTAACCATCTGTAGGTTGAATTTTGCATGCAGCGCAGTGACCGATGGGCACACGCGGCTCGTTTACCAAAATCTTTAAAAAAAATTGCGTTCTGTAGAGCGCACCCGACCAAATTCGCAGCGGGGTGCTTGGGTTAGGTAAAAAAAGTTGGACATTCATCATTCGACAATGATGAATGGGCGTAGCGAGAAAGGGTTAAGTTAATGTTAAGTGTGGTTACCCATCCTGAGATTGACCTGGTTAGGACTGCTTAACTTTGCAATGTATTAACCTACTCGATTACTACTTAGCCACGAGCTCCTCGATCAACAACATACCTTGATCTATTTCGAACATAACGCCTGACGAACTCGCGGGCAACAGCTAGTGAATCATAAAATTCAATGTATCGTTATATCCTAATTAAAGACCTCTCAAAGCCTATGTTAATTTTTTCAAGGTAAAGCCTAGTCTTCTGGTCATATAAAGCTCCAATATCCATTATTCGTAAAGAAAATGAGTACTCAATGACTATAACATCTCTAACTCAAACATAAAAATAATTCGTGTATTTACATCGTTTCAGGCTTGCCATAGATGCAGAAGCAGCGCCCACACAAACTTGGAATATGAATAAAAAAGCCTGCGTACGTTGCGTGCCAAGCCAATAAACTACGGCAGATTTTTTCCCAACGTCACGTACCACACTATTAGAACGTCGGGTTGGAACGGTTCCGGTAAACAATGATTGCAATGGCGTTTAATACGGCTTGCGCTTCTACTGCATGGTAGGCCATGTGGTCCAGAACTCACACCGTTTCTGTAAAGACAGGAACGATGTGGAAAAACACGCGAAAGTTCGTGTACGTATTTTATGTATTATTATACATTAGCAATAAAAATTAAAAAGTAAAAGTATTTGATTCTAGGGTTATTTGCTCAGCTGATCATAAAAAAAGGGTTATTTGCTCAGCTGATCACAAACATTACGTTGTTGTCAAAGCTCAGGAGAAAATAATCATACATAAATTTGCATAAGAGGCTTAACTGCAACAAAGTACTACTTTGCAATTAGCACATCTACTCAAGTTGTGTATTCACTAGGGATTTTTAAAAGTTAATTTATCCAACTTTGCAACGTTTAAAGCTGTTGGAAATAACGCTTTTGCAGTGAAACCGCTCATTATTGAAAGCCACAAAATTGTGTGGTTGCTGCTGATGTCACTTGGCTTTGACGCAGTTTGCGTGTCTTATATACATTCGTTATAACTGATGTAGGGCAGATGCCTGGTGTTTACTGTGATTTACTGTACATAATAATAAAATTCATCTCGAGAATAGCTGTAAAATATTACAAGTGTTATTGCTGGGCATATGGGCACGGCATCAGTATGGGCGTAGCTGTGCCATGCCACCCACAAGACTTGGTAGAATTCACATACCTTTATGAAGAACTCTCAAGCATTCAAGTTTACCTCATGAGGTTTTCCTTCATGAAACTTAGGTATAATTTAGTCGGTTCAAGCCCGACATAACCGCCCCCGCTGACCGGCGGGGACCCTATCCGAGGGGATTTCCGCACGAAAAAAAAAAAAAAGTATCATTTGCTTTGAACAAGTAATAATTCTTCTATAAATATAATAAATAAAAATGAATATTCGAAATGTATGTACGCGCATTACTTCCGAACGACTGCACCAAATTGGATAATTCTTTTTTTTGTGTTCGTTATTGTCCGGACAAGGATTGTATAAAAGGAAAATGTTGGAAAGTCCACGGGTAAGGTGCTATTATTGCGAAGCCAGGGTGCGCAACTCGTTTTCAATATTTTGATACTAATTAAATACAAACAAGCCCATGGTACACTTAATGGTAAGCAGTTTCCGTAGTTATATCATTATGATGATTTGGCAGCTAATATAGAATGCAGATAAAAGTGAAGCATTTCATAAATAGTTGTCGTTATTACTACAATAGGACATTAAACGATACAGTTTAAAGTAACTTTTATAATATAGAAGTCTTTTCATGTCAATTCCAGAGAGTTATATACGAGTATATATATATATATATATTAGTAAAATAATGGTATTCATGTCTTTTATGCGTTATTACTTTTAGTGTCCTGAGCCTTTTAACAAACATGATAAACTTGGCATCGTAATATTGATAGCATGACTTCCTTACAACACCATGTAATGTTATACTAAAAAAAACCATCAAGTTTGAGTCTGACTCGTGCACTGGGGGTTCCGTACAAAACTGAATTGAGGGGCGAACATAACGTTGCTATAGAGCTTCTAGTATTGACAGATAGACATACAGATTTTTTTTTGTGATGTGGGTAACTACTAATTTACGGTTTTCGAATTTTTCACTCTACTTGTGCTATAAGACTTTACTTTCTGGCAAATAACATGGATTAGATTTGACTTTTTCACAGTTTTGCAGACCTGAATATTTGCTATGAATTTCTACTTAATGCTTCTACGGACTCCTGAGAAAAGTTGACAGACAGACAGACGGACGGACGGACAACAAGTGATCCTATAAGGGTTCCGTTTTGCCCTAAACGTTCTGCATATTTAAACTACTAGGAAGAAAAGTAATATAGATGATGAAAATTTTGGGGGTGCAAAATTTAGAGAAAAATTTACCTTGGCAACGTCATCATGTTTTTGTCACGAACATGTACATATTTCAGTAATAAAGATACAACATGTACATATTTCAGCAATAAAGATACAATGATGATTTTTAAATATAAACGTAGAGGAAAAAGAGAAAATAGAAACCATTACCATTTTTAATGAAACATTCAATTTGGGACTAAAGATTTATCAAACATCAACAGTACTTATCAAAATGGTGTCGCATTCATCTCATACAACTTAAACATTCAGAATGCTTAGTATATTGGCGGAACAAAATGGAGGAGAACGAAATGTGCCCATTGATACCGCCTAATCAAAAGAAAACAAACAAATAACTTGAAGTAGGAAGCAAATGTTGGAACCTAAATTGAGTTTAAAGACGTACTATTAAATAAAGAGGATAGGACATACAGACAATGCGAGACACTTAAATTACGGATGGTTGGATCTCTATTAAAATGTACCCATTAAGTGGCTTTATTTATGATCCTTTAATATCAGCATTTCAGTTAAAGCCTGTGTTGCTCTCATCTATATTATTTGGCATGTGTTAAGAAGGAAAGAGATGAAACATTCAATAGCTAAAACGCTCACAGTAATTTTTTTATGAGTAAGATAATAAATTTTAATGCGTGATAATGTATACAGCCAGCAACAAAACTCGTCATAATCTGCATTTCACAAATTCTCCTCCTGCTATTGCATTTAATTCATTTCATGGGGCCCTGCTTTACGATGTACTGAATCTACGGTGTATATTATCTCTTTTATATCATTAGGTATATTTACTCTGTCCCTAAGTTATTAGATAGAAACTCTTAAAATCACCTCATTTATTGTCATTTAAATTTGATTTGTTTTGATTTGATGCTCCTTGCGTAACGAACATGTTATCTTAAACCAACAGATTAAGTATATCAATTTCAACCTTAAAATGCTTAGATTAACCTAAACATCGTCGATGTTTTGTTTTTAAACGCAATTAATATAATAATAATGATTATGTAAGAAATTATTGTTTAACCTTTTCGGTGACTTGTTCCACAGATTTTGAATTGAATATACACTTTATTTAAAACAAGCTTTCTAGTAAGTGCATAAGACAAATCAAATGAGCCCAAACATGAAATAAGACGGGTTTATCTGTTTTAGTTCAGAAGTTCCTATGACCACCTACCAACTCCATCTTCAGACCCTGAATATCCTGTAGCATTAGAGTTTTGCCAAGAAAAAACAAATGAACTTAAACTCGATTGGTTTATCTTGTTTAGTTCAGGAGTTCCTATGGACACCTTCCGAGTCCACCATCAGAATAGCTTCATAGTGCCATATTGCATTGCACTATCTACGCAGATACGCAAGAATACCAAATGTAAGTCCAATCTAACTAGATTCTAGAAATTCTAAACTCTACAAATCTATCTAAATCTAATTAATCTAACACAGAGCAAGTCAATATTCAGACCCGGACTTGAATCTACAGCATTTCTAACAACGCGTAGAAATGCTCTGTGAATTGAACTACTTGAGGAACGTTCTATCTTTTCTCAGTTTTAATTTACAAGAAAACGTTATCATTTCACGGTTGTTTAAGAGAATGTTCTAAAATTTATGCCATAGAATTTCGTACCAAGTAGAGTTCTGAAGTATGAAGACAATGCTTTTATTGAACGAAAGAAAATAGCTTTACGATCCCTGTCCGTTGTTTTCAGAGATTACCACAATTCCAATTTATCTTTTCACTTTCCTATTTTTTAGTACGAAAACAGGAAAAGCTATTTTTAAAATTTCCTTTCGAGAATACCCTCAATATTAGGTACTTGAGGCGGTAGTACCGTCCACGAATCTCCCAGTTTTCCCCCTCGTAATCCGTAAATAAATTACGTTGGTTTGTTTAGGATTTTTAATGGAAAATGTCTCTATTTTTAAAACGAACCTGCGGAAACCTCTCATGAATTTTTAATGATTGATCAAAAACTTGGTCTTGCACACGATCTTGTCCGCATAGATGTTGATTATCGAGAACGATGTCAATAGTTAAAAGTAATTTAGGACCTTCTTCTTCCAAGTCCTTATGTTGCTGTCAAGTTTCATTATGATCAATTTAGAGTTTTAGTCGTGTAAAGGTAAGAAACAGACAAACAAATAGATAGATTTACTTTGACAGTTGTAATATTAGTACCTTTTTTTTTTTTTTTTTTTTTTCGTGCGGAAATCCCTTCGGATACCCCCCCGCCGGCCAGCGGGGGCGGTTATGTCGGGCTTGCACCGACTAAAACCGCACGCCGTCTCGGGTCTTCAGACGCCGGGGTGTAAGGTTACCCATAGAGCATATCCCTCGCACCCCGGCTGACCCTGGGCCATCTCACCACTAACAGCATCGCTCATCCTGTCTCCTCTGAAAGTAGAGGAGTACGGAGAGCGATGTGTTCCCGCCACGTTGGGTATTGGCCGACGATCAATGCCAACCCTATGAAGGGGTGAAGGGGAAGCCATTGACCGCCGCCCAGGGTGTACCGGCCGCTCCGATTCCGTTCCCCCCGGACTGCAGCGGGATCGGAATCGGAGCGACACTCGAGGAGGTTACCCAACACACACCCCTGTAATATTAGTACCTAGGTATGTTCAAAACTTTAAGTAGGTATGACTCCAAGTTGCACGATGTCCTTCGAGGCGGCGAGTCTCCTTGCCGGAACTCCGCCATGGGACCTGGAGGCGAGAGCCCTTTCGCCACTGGCGCAGGGATGGAACCCCGAGCCTCGAGAAATCGAGGCCGTGCAGTCCCAGCTCCGCCAGGCCATTGTGGTGGAGTGTAAGGATTGACTTGGGCGACCAACCGCGGGACACGCGGCAATAGCGGCGGTAAGGCCCATCATGGAGGATTGGCTAGAGAGGCGACATGGAAGCCTCTCGTACCGACTGACGCAGGTGATCTCCGGTAAGAGGAGCTCAGGGATCACCACCACCACCACCATCACCACTTCGAATCAGGAAGGAGCCAACGTCTGAGTGCCATCACTGCGACGTGAGTGAGAACTGGGGGCTGCACACGCTAGCAGAGTGCCCGGCGTGAAAGGTGCCGAGGCGTGATCTCGGGGTGAGAGTCCTCTCGCTCGGCAGCATGATTGCGGCAATGCTGATGCTGAACTCGGGAGAGATTGAAACTCTTGAAACGCTGCAAGCGACTCAGACGCCGGAGGTCGCTCAACGGTCTCCGTCCTCCTTAAGCGCAAGCCTGGGGGTGGCAGGCGAGGCCGCCTTTAAACCTAGCATAAGCAGGCCGGGGCGGCGTGGCGACAAGCGCCTAAGGGGGAGGCGCTTGTCTTCCGGGGCAAGATGGGAACACCGTGGCTCCTAAACCCGAGGAGGCCATCTCGAAACCGGAGATGGCCCTGGGTCAGTCGGGGTGCGAGAGAAATGCCTTATGGGCCACTTTACACCGAGGCGTCTGAAGACCACAGACGGTGTGCGGTTTTAGTCGGTTCGAATCCAACATTACCTCCCCCGCTGGCCGGCGGCGGGGGGTATCAGAGGGGATATCTGCAAGAAAAGAAGTCACCCTTTCTTTATAACATAACATAACTTCAGGCCTGTATCCCCGAAGGGGTAGGTAGAGGTGTATTACACACCCACGATTCGCCAGTTATGTTAAGGTCCCAATGCAATAGGGGGCGAGAACCAATCCTCCATGATTTGCCTTACCGCCGCTATTACGGTGTGCCCTGCGCTTGGTCGTCCAAGTCGTTCCTTCCACTCCACCCCACTCCACCACGATGACCTAGTGGAGCTGGGACTCAATAGTACAGTCAACGTCAAAAGTAGTTTACGACATCCTGATTTACAGATCACTATAGCTCTTAAATCTTTCATAAAATATTAGATGAAATGTATAGATTAAATTTACTTATACAACAGTTATATTGATAATTACCTACATGTATTCCATGATTCCAAAAGTTTGTAAATACTTTAGGGTAAAGCAACTTTTGGCGCTGGCTCGATTTTGCAAACTAATTTGGAAAATTATTGATTACTAAAATTTGTTCCCATAGCTCGAATGCACGAGCGTTATTAAATAAATGTTAAGGTACTTGTATTGAATATGTACTTCACCACTAGATGCTCATGTTAGCTGATCAATAATATATGTATCAAGGGGACCCTTTAGTTGTAAGTTTGAAGTAATGTGTTAATAGAGTAAAGGCGATCATATTGACGTACAATCGAAACATTGTATCCGTATACTTATCGTAATTGATTAATAGATTTAATTTGAAACATTTAGGATTACTAACTCTATGGAAACATTTAATCGATTTGTATCAATTATTGTAAGACGAATTTATATTACCTAGGAACGGGGTAAATTTGAATTTGTTTGATTCTTTCATACACTTCATGTTGATCTATGGAATCGTCGTGTATGTTTTGTCAGATAACGGAAAAGAGTTACAGCAGAGATGCTGCCAAGACTTGAGAGCTTCAATTTTTTTTTCTTATTCCGAATGTACGCATATCATTATTTTTAATTGCACTGCATCAATTTTATTATTTTAATATATACTACTGCATATATATTCCTGTAGGGATACATAAAGGTGTATACCATCAGAAACATAAATGTGACATGAGACCCAAGTTCAATATAAAAAATATGCATCGCCGACAAAATAATTGAAATCTATATGGGTGCCAAGTTTTGTGTAGACAATCCTAAAAATTTAGTTACAAGAACCTAAAACATTGTAAAATAAACTGATATAGATACAGGGATAGATTACAGTCTAGAATAACACATAGGCTAATTAGATTGATAATTAGAATATAATTACATAGATATAGTTATCCCTAGAATAGGCTCCCTGGGTTACGGGAACGGGTTTGTCGTAACGCCTAGTTGTCAGAAGTAGCTCTAATTGGTTTGTGTAAATAGGTATACACATGGCTGCTGCGTCGCCAATTCCTTTTTATTTGACCTGGGCTGGACACGCTGCCGCGTGTCTAGATTAAAACACCTATATTTTGTCAGCTATTATTATCGGTCCCTATTGTCGTTAGCCGGATTTTTTTTGATTTTGAGCATCTACTGAAAATTGAATAACAGAAAAACTTAATGACACTTTACTTGTGCCCAACATGGGACCTTAGAGGCACAGTAGGTGCCACTTGTTAGAACTGCTCCACAGAAACATTCAAGTTTGTTTGTTTATTAAAATTGATACAATATTTTATTGATTAATTTCGATATTAGCATCAGTTCACGTTCTTAAAATGTATTACACGATTCCAAATTTAGTTTCTAGTTAGAAATCTAGATGAAATAACATTTTCACTTCAGTAGCTCAAACATGTAGGTTTTGCTGCCTGAAATCAATGAGCAAAATGCAATTTTCCTCACGGAGTGAGACCAAGTAACTTTTTAATTTTTGTTTTCAGAAATCCGCGAATATCTTATTCAGCCTTGGTTTAATCATATAATTCAAAACTTTCACACTCTCTCTCTCCCGCCGTTAGAAAGAGAGAGAGAGACAAAGACCAGCCTTTTCGAAGTTCCGATTTTGAATTCGACCTCAAAGACAAACACGTTCGGAATTTCGTACTAACTAAAGAAATTTTGCAAATAGATAACTATGTCTTTTAATGTAATAATATATTGAATTTTTAACTTATTGTTGTATTTAAACGAAAATAAGTATTTACTGCAAATAAAACGGATATTACAAAAACCTTTATATATTTATTTCTGGTTTCAATAACGTTACGTAATATATTTTGAATAATAGAATATCATGAGTGCTATTTCCGAACACGCCTAAATTTAAATAAGAGAGCGGGAATAAAATTTCGTGGCTGACATAAAGAGTTGAATCGGTTAAAAAATATTAAAACATTCGTAAAATATGAGTGAAACTAACGACGAGAACAGTAGTTTTAACACCGTAAGAGTTAAAACAACAAGTTATTAAAGCAGAATTAAGTTTCCTACCTGAGAAGTCTCGCGAGAAATATCTGAAAGCATTTTTTTTATACCACTAAGTTGGCAGACAAGCACACGGCCCACCTGATGGCAAGCGGTTACCGCGGCCTATGGACGTGTGCAACACCAGTGGCGTCACACTCGCGCTGCCGACCCTGTAAAGGAAAGGGGATGGGAAAGGAGTTTGGGCTCCGGTACTCTCACTCACCAAACGGAACGCAACAGTTCAAATACTGTTACTTGGCGTCGATATTCTGTGGGGGAATGGAGACTTACAAAGGGCGCAAGCAGTTTTTCGAAGCCGGTGTTGCTATCTTATTTTTTAGATTTATCACAGACGAGGCGATCATCTACAATGTGGAGTATTTACTCAATGTTGAAAGCTACTTTAAAAACAAAACATAACGTGCATATTGAAAATTACGCAAAACTCGTATCTTTTCTAAAAGGAATTTCAGTTGGGCAAGGCTAAAACGCCCAAAATTTTCACGGCCCTTAACATAGAAAAACTTCTTAATGAAGCTCCGGAATGCAATTTTCTTGCCGCTAAAGTAAGTGGTACCTTTTTTCTTTTTTTTTATGAATCTATGTTGTTAGTTATTAAAATTTATGCGTAGACTGTTATGTATAAAGGTACTTACGGCCTACTAATAATTTTTGGAGGCGCAATGAATCCTAGTCTGGCTTAGCAATACTGTTAAAATATTTATTACGATATGTAAAAGATGCTGTAAATGTTAAATTATGTAATATTTTCATTCATTCACAGATTGTACTGATCATAGGAATTAGTGGAGCGTGTCGCAATAACGATTACAGCTAACAGTTAATAATATCGAAAAGCATTCAGATAAATTACTATTAGTAAAATTGAAAAATACGAAGACGAACCTTGACAGTTCCTTTGTCATACGCGAAGAATATGTAGCTATTGTAGAAAAATACCAAAATTTACGTCCAGCCAATAGAAAAACCGACCGATCTTCATACAATACCATAATAATAAATGCCCAAGACAGCTTATGGGAGTAAATAAAATAGGTGCTACCTATACCGCGAGAAATTGCCACTTTCTTAAAACTGGAAGAGCCTCAGCTATACACGGATCACTGCTTTCGGAGAACTTCGGCAACGCTCTTGGCTGATTCCGGAGCCGATCTCACCACTTTTAAACGTCACGGCGGGTGATAGTCCAATACGGTTGCAGAAGGCTATATTGAAGACTCAATAGAAAATAAGTCGAAAATCTGTAAGCGTATAGTGAAAACAATAAGTCTGAATTCGACCTCGGATCCTTGGTCTCACCCACGCCCATCCATTTCCAATGACGCACAGTGTCCTTATACAGAAAGCCGATCATAGTCACCAACGTTCACCGTTGTTCCTTCTCAATCCGCCACTGAAACAGAAACCTTAACCCCAGATAATCAAACTCAACGCAATGCAACTATAACGTTGCCAAATAAATCTGTTACTTTTTATTTGCAGAATTGCAGTAATTTTACTTTTAACTTTTAAAATGTTCCATTTATTATTACATACACTTATTGAATACACTCTACCTTTTTTTTTTTTTTTTTTTTATCGTGCGGAAATCCCTTCGGATACCCCCCCGCCGGCCAGCGGGGGCGGTTATGTCGGGCTTGCACCGACTAAAACCGCACGCCGTCTCGGGTCTTCAGACGCCGGGGTGTAAGGTTACTCATAGAGCATATCCCTCGCACCCCGGCTGACCCTGGGCCATCTCACCACTAACAGCATCGCTCATCCTGTCTCCTCTGAAAGCAGAGGAGTACGGAGAGCGATGTGTTCCCGCCACGTTGGGTATTGGCCGACGATCAATGCCAACCCTATGAAGGGGTGAAGGGGAAGCCATTGACCGCCGCCCAGGGTGTACCGGCCGCTCCGATTCCGTTCCCCCCGGACTGCAGCGGGATCGGAATCGGAGCGACACTCGAGGAGGTTACCCAACACACACCCCTGAATACACTCTACCTACAATTTTAATTATATTTTGATTCACAATAAATAGTTATTTCAATCTATTCTTGTTTATTACTTTATCTCCTAAAGTGTTCTTTCTCGCTGCTGAAGTGAAAAGTTATGTGTGTTACACGAAAGCAAAGTTTTTTGCATCTCGTGCCTATGGACCCCTCTCCACACTCAGGATTAAAAATCAGCAATCGCAGTAAAAAACGATTTTGTTCTCTTGTTGCACAAATGACTATTACATAGAAACATTTGGAGACGAAGCAATAATATGACTAAAAGTATTGAATAAAGGATCGCTTATTCTACATACCACAATTCATTCAATATTTATTCGGATTGAATAAGCAATTTTCTGAAGAAAATAGGGTGGCAAATAACCTGAAGTGTCGGGGTCAGGAGGTCGGTGTCTCTGTCTGCCGTTCCACCAGCACCCACAACAAGGCATTCCGATGTCACACACAACACCTCACGTTCAACTCAGTTTTTGAATGATAATTGATAATAGACGACCACTTTATACGGGTCTCATTCAAAATTTCAGCTATTCTCCATTTTAATTACGAAGATTCAGACACAAAGCACTTTCTAAATATTATATACAAGTCACGTTATTTAGGATATTGTATTCTAATGTATTTGTATTCATGAGAAAAAACTTTTCTCACACAAACATCTTGAAATGATTTGTTCAGTAATCAAAAACTTTTAGATTTTCCCTTATGTATAATGTCGAGGAGTGTGTAACTATTAATAGTGTATGCACACGTTAGTTTAAAAGTATACGATATGTTAATTGCCACTATACTTCGCGCGTATCAGGAAACAGAAGCGAATTAGTATCGGCATCGTCGTAGATAACGGTACGGGAGCACGCCCGCCCATAGCCGCGCTCTGCGCTCAACTGCGGAATATGAATGAAGTCGACGACAGTATCTTATTTTCGGCGTCCTGATGTCTAAATCCTCATGTTTAGTGGGGTTCTGTGAGGGTCAGGACACTCAGGACTCGTATGCGCTACCGCTACATACGACCTCTTAGCTGTCAGGGTTAAGTTCAAAATCACTAAATAAGGTAATAACGTAGCTAATGCATGCTAGCAAGTTGGTACCATTAAGAGCTTTCGTGGAAAAACTACTATCAAACCCTCGCAATTCGAAAAGGGATAACTATATTACACGGTTAGATAACCATTCACGATATTTGAGTAAATTTGATTCCCATCACAGGTGATCCCGGTAGCCTGTAGCGAGGACATTACTCGCACGGAGATATGTGTGCGTCTGACTGATTTTCATGTTAACTACACTGGCTTGCGTCAGTGGTCCATTTTCGTGAATGACTTAATTTTTTAAAGAGTAAATAATGTTTTTGTTGTGACTTCCAGAGACATATTACTAAGAACAGGAGAATTAAGATCAATGGTAACTATTATGCTCCCTTACGTTCCAGACACTACATTTCCAAGATCTTTTAACAGATAGGTTTTGGTATCATAACCTATGAACGGTTTCACTCAGGCGATGTACCTGAAGGTGAATAGGTTGGAGAAAGTTAGTAGATATGTAGAGAATGATACAATGAAAAGAAAAGGGGCAACGATATAATATGGCACTTTAACCAACCATACGAATACTGCTAGTTAATTTTGACATTAAGAAAGTGGCTAGTTTAGTCGTGGCCAGAAAAGTATAGCTGTACCACCGTCAAACGTAGCTTTATATCTAGTTAATTGCGAAACTTCTGTAAATTTTAATGAAAACAGTCTCGAATAATTTCGAAGTTTGTGTCGTCCTTTACCGTGGCTACGTTGAAACAAAACATTTTATTATTCTCTAAGAGTTTTATAGATAGTAAATCAGGACGTTAAACCATGATAATATTATGGACTATTCAGGTGGTGCCTATTTATTTTACGATTTCGAAAAGTTTTATTTGTTTGCATTTAGTAAGGATGTGATAAGACTTTTTTATTTAAATGAATTACTTATATTTTAATATTATATACTATTTTAATATTACTTGTTGTGTTGAGCTCCTTTGGGTTGGTTTTGCCAAGCACCTTGGTACTTACCTTTTTTTTTTTTTTCGTGCGGAAATCTCTTCGGATACCCCCCCGCGTGCCAGCGGGGGCGGTTATATCGGGCTTGAACCGACTAAAACCGCACGCCGTCTCGGGTCTACAGACGCCGGGGTGTAAGGTTGCCCATAGAGCATATCCCTCGCACCCCGACTGACCCTGGGCCATCTCCGGTTTCGAGATGGCCCCCTCGGGTTTGGGAAACACGGTGTCCCCGTCTTGCCCCGGTTTGGGGGAGGGGCGCTAGTCGCCCCACCGTCCCGGCCTGCTTCTGCTGGGGTGACAGGCGGCCTCACCCGCCACCCCCAGGCCTGCGCTCATGGAGGACGGAGGTCGTTAAGCGACCTCCGGCGCCTGAGTCGCCTGCGACGCGCGGCGAGCAAGTTGCGGGCTTGGCGGGCCGGGAGAGTTCTAAATCTCTCCCGGGCGCGCTCCGCCATCTCCTTCGCGAGCATTACATGCTCGCAGAGGGAGGTGGCGGTGGCCCACGCGCTCGCGCTCCGCACCATTGCCGCAATCATGCTGCCGAGCGAGAGGACTCCCACCCCGATGGCTGCCACGAGGTCACGTCTCGGCACCTTGGTACCTGCAGGACAACATTACTAAAACTCAAAAGTTGAAAATAAAATAATATTATTTTTTTAACAAGCTTTTACTTAAAAAATCTCCGACCAAAACGATAATAATATTTATTAGCATGGGATTTACTGATTTCAAACGCTTGTAGTGTAATTAGATCACAGAGAAAATACTTGCGCGATACAAATTTTTGAAATCAGCGCAAGCCTTGCTTAAAGTTATTATTTTCGTTTTAGTAACAGATTTGTAATAAAAGCTTGTTTTTTTTTTGTTAGCCTCGGACAGACAATTACTGTAATCTGTGCCTCAAGTGGCACGGCACATTCAAAATGATATAGCGATATAATTTCTATTTTGTAACAAACGTTGCATTTTTTTTTTTCAATTTAATATTCACCTCAAGCCATTCTAATTCTCTTTCCTACTTCGGTTGACTTGCGTTGCTACTTGAAAGGAAGGTATCTTCATCTTTTATCATCATGCCGGTTTCGATTTGATGACAAAAGATGGCTTACCGTTTCGAGTTTTCTGCACTTCGTCAGGTAAATTGCCGATATCTTTTTAATTATTATTATAACAAATACTGGGTCCTTCGATGAAGTAAAGAATCGCAAAGCATAACATAACTTCACGCCTGTATCCCCGAAGGGGTAGGCAGAGGTGTATTACACACCCAAGATTCGCCAGTTATGTTGAGGTCCCAATGTAATAGGGGGCGAGCCTAATGCCATCTACCGGGCACATTATTAAGCAAGCGATAATTAACATTTATTAATGCACACATAACTACGAAAAGTAAGAGGTACTAAAGTCAAAACTGCAAACTAATTTGGCTTTGGCTTCAAGATATTTGTTTTATTATTTATGTCAGTACGAAGAAGGAATTGAATTTGTGAATTTTATAAATGTGCATGCAAAGAAAACTAACGTAGAAACATTGGAGTACAAAAACAATCAAGAAAATATCACAGCCACTGCTAAAGATTCTGAATACGACAGACTTCTTGCGCACCTGAAATCAGATTCAAAGTCATCTACAAATTTGTTGACTTGGACTTCTGACTTCGGGAACACTTCACAGAAAACTTCAGGAACATCCCAATTGAGGTCTAGCAATAGCAGTATTGAGGTTCTGATAAGAATGATTGAAGAAGTAAAGATTAAAAAGCACAATATGTATGCACCTGAGATTTTCGTAACTCATTAATGACGACTCTTCCTACTAGTGTAGAAGTGAAAAAATGTTTTCCCTCTGCTATATATGCATAGTTTGCAAAGTTCAGTAGCCCTTTAGCCAAATGAATCTCTTTTAGTATTTTAACTATTTGCGTAATTATTTTTATAATTGAATTTCATCAGTTAAAATTCAACAATCTTGTATTATTTCATTTATAGACCTAGATCCTAATGTAATAGGGGGCGAGTCTACTGTCATCTAGCGGGCACATTATTAAGCGTGCGATAATTAACATTTATTAATGCACACATAACTCCGAAAAGTCCGAGGTGTGTGCCCGGGGCGACTGGAGATCGAACTCGAGACCTCGTCTCAGCAGTCCGTTACGTACGCCAGTGGGCTACCGCCGCTTTTTTGTTAATGATAATTAAAAACATCTAAAATTTACATAATTCAATGTAAAAATTAAATGACGTCATTTCCCTGTATTGTGTCACCGAATCTAGTTAAGTTAACACGTAAGATATTAATATTTTATTAATTAGGTCGTTACATATGAAATTGCCTTTTTTCTTGAAGAAATTGGAGGAAACAAAAAAAATTTCAGTACTAACTTTTTTGCATTTTTTTAGGAATGACAAATCCAAATTTTATGTTTTGTGTACGAATGAGACAACATTAAGCTAACAAACAGCAACTTTTATTACATTTTTGAAAAGTAACAGCTGTTAAGTAATACGTAATTTTTCATCAAAATGGATAGCATTAGGGAGGACTGTTAAGATCGAATTAATTTATCAAGCGGCCAATAAAAACAAAATTTAATACAGAGTTGTAAAATCTTGAAATCAACTTTCAAACAAAATATAACTAATGGAAATAGCTATTAAATTACAGGAATAACGAACTCATGAATTTGTAAGAAAATTTCGGCAATTTCATAGGTAAAGACCTATTATTATAGTACATGAATAATTTTTAAAACGTCGATTTCAGACGTAGCTCAGAGGGTGGGGCACGGAACTTAAATACTACCTCCATCCACCCACTGGCGACTTAAGCTGAGAGCAAGGGTGGCTACTTGAAAAAATAGTTTCTTGTTGTCGCTTTGTCGCGGAAACAACGTACGTCATAGACAAGTTATACCTAGCCAACCTCAAAAGCACTATGATTGAATCAGACAATCCCTGGTGTTACAGTCCTAGATCGTGAACGTGAAACTATCAAGTAGGTCATACGCCCATAGTAACATGTCAATGCTAAAAGTCTTGAAAAAAAATATGGAAGTAAAAATAAGCAACTTAGTACCTAGTTGCTTATTTTTGAGTAAACACAGTAAAACTTCTGTAATACGATTGTTTACTTATTGTCCTTTATGTAGCGCTATTTACTTTAACTAATCATCTTTATATAAAGAAGAGTTTGTTTACTTAATCATTCTTAGAAAGCTATATCGTTTGAATTTGGAGTAGGAAGACAACGTTAACTACGAAAAACTTTTTAACATAAAATCAAACCGCCGATAAAACTGAAAACCAAAAAATAATAAACCTTTTTTATTTAACCTTAATAACTAACTTCTTAAAGTTATTAAAGTATATCTAAGTATCATCATCATCTTCATCATCAACCTATTCTAGTCCACTGCTGGCCATAGGTCTCACCTAATGAGCGCCTAAGCGCCCTGTCTTCAGGAATAACTAAGTTCTTAAACTAATGTAAGTATAGCTAAGTAAATTTGAGTCGGCTCTAAACAATCAATTTAATTTACGTAATAATTATATTAGTTTAAGAACGTAGTTATTAAGGTTAATTAAATACTAAACTATTTACAAAGATATATAACTACTTCGATATAGTTTCATTACTTTAAGAAGTTAGTTATTAAGGTTAAATAAAAAAGGTTTATGATTTTTTGCTTTGCTTCAGTTTTTTCGGCGGTTTGATTTTTTGTTAAAAAGTTTTTATCTCATATTTATTGTGGCTATAATCCTCTAATTACTACACCACGGCCAAACAGCCCGGAAGCAGTATATTCTACATACTACATGCTTATTTTTTTATTACTTTCAAAATATCTACCTACCTTACTTAAACTATTAACTTTCATATAATACTTCTTTAAACATTATTTGTTGCATAATATAAATACTTAAACCACCAACGGACTAATTTGTAAAAAGTTATGCGTGGTCACCTTACAATCAGTGAGTGAACATCTATCATCCCCTGTGTTCCTTAGGGTTTTTATTTTCAAATTTATATGGGATCAATTTTGGGGTATACTCTTTCCAATAAAAAAAGAATGATCAAAATCGGATTACTCTGAAAAAAGTTACGCGTCGACTTGAGAACCTCCTCCGTTTTTTCGTCGGTTAAAAAAAAACATAACAATTCTTTGCGGGAAAAAGGCTTGATTGTATGTATGTACTAGCTGATATCCGCCACTCGATCTCCGGTTCTTCCAAACATACGGCAGATTTTAATTTGACCAAGACCTTTCTAATAGAAAAAAGCGGCCAAGTGCAAGTCGGACTCGCCCATGAAGTAATTATAATACTGCTGTTTTTTAAATATTTCAATTTGAGTTGATTGAACGAAAGGTAAATTGCAGTTTACGATTTATGACGTACTAGCTTTTGCCCGCGGCTCCGCCCGCGTAGATGTCGGTTATCGCGACAAAACATAGCCTATGTTCTTTCCCAAGGTCTAATCTACCCCTGTACCAAATTTCAGCAAAATCGGTTCAGTGGTTTAGGCGTGAAAGCGTAACAGACAGACAGACAGAGTTACTTTCACATTTATATATTAAGTAAGGATTAAAAAAAGATCTCGTTCAAACCAATTTTCGGTGGAAGTTTAGATGGTAATGTACATCATATAATTTTTTTAGTTTTATCATTCTCTTAAGTTACAGAGGGGAGGAGGGGGGGGGGACACATTTTACCGCTTTGGAAGTATCTCTCGCGCAAACTATTCTGTTTAGAAAAAAATGATTTTAGAAACTTCAATATCATTTTTGAAGACCTATCCATAGATACCACACGAGGATGGGTTTGATGAAAAAGAAAAAATTAGAGTTTCAGTTCTAAGTACTTACCCCCAAAATTTTGTAATTTTTTTTCTATTTTTGTGTGAAAATCTTAATGCGGTTCACAGAATACATCTACTTACCAAGTTTCAACGGTATAGTTCTTATAGTTTCGGACGGACAGACAGACAGTAATGACGAATCTATAAGGGTTCCGTTTTCTGACATTTGGCTACGAAACCCTTAAAACCGCATAAAAGTTCGTCCGTTTAGTATTTTTGCGTCCATTGTGAACAAACGGATAAACAGATAGGAATACAGAAAAAAAAACATTTTTAATTCAGAATCGTTCATGTAACATAACCCAAGTAATTAATCTCAAATGTACAGACACAGCCAATTTACAATTTATTAATATTTATAAAATTTAGTTGGTAAATTTTGTTAGTAAAATTATATAGTTTATAATTTTAGAAAAGATGTATTAACAATACATCTTTAAATTATCTAAAGATAATTTAATACTAGAGAGAATTTTACTAAAGGTTTCATAGAAGAAACGAAATTAATAAAAATAAGATCATGCCTGTCTCACATCCGTAGTTGATGTGTTCTAGGACGACGGTTTTCAATTAAGGTGAACAACCTACATTCGCGTATCATTTCTTTTTAACACGCTTTTACTAACTTTACTGGTATAGTACGAAAAGTGATGAAAGTTTCGTTGTTAGAGGGGTTCAAAGTATGAATATAAACAAGCTTTTAGATGATAGAAGAGGAATGGATTCTATGACAGAAGAATAAGAGAACATGGCGATAAAATGATGACGGAGGAGATGACAAAAAAGTACATCAAAGAGTCGGTAGCTTAGCGGTTAAGGAGTCGGCTTTACGATCGAGAGGTCCCAGGTTCAAATTCCATTATTGACGTGAACCCTTCTAACAAAAGCAATATAGCTTAGCTGGTGGGGTTAACAGGTATATTAGTAACTAGCCGATTTCCGCGCACCTGCGCAGATGTCGACTATCGTTTTTTGGTTATATCTCTGGTTATACTTAATCTATTACAACTTAACTAACTAATAACTAACTAACTAACTATTACCAAATTAAACATACGGCAGATTTTAAGTCTGACCAAGACCTTTCTTATAGAAAAAACCGCATCAAAATCCGTATAATAGTTTGCGTCCATCGTGAACAAACAGAAAAACAGACAAGAATTCAAAAAAAAAATTGTGTTTTAAGAATCGTTCATTTAACATAACCCAAGTTTTTTTAATATCTCCAATGTACAGACACAACTGATTTACAATTTTATATTAGTATAGATATACTAATAAGTACTCTTTGAAAAAAGCTATATATATATTAACAACCTATTTGTTACCTACTATTTAATTTCAATACGAGTGTAAGGTATCGATGTTTATGTGGTTGTCGTGTATAAACAGAAGAATCAAAGGACGAGATCGTTGAATAAATTACACCTCATTAGTTAGGATTGAATAAATCCAGCTCTTTCATCTACGAAGTAAAATCAATGCTGAACATCTTTGCAATCTGCTAAAATAAACGGGAGAAAGATACAACATAGTCTATCTGACTAGTAATTCTTGTTGGGGCAGAAAACTGTATCTTTGGCATATTAACTCACGATGGTTAATGGTCAGTTTTATAACAGTTAATTTCTCAAGTGGGCGTGAGCGCGGATGGCTAAAAAGGAAATATAAATACACTTTCCTCGTAGATACACTTTTAGAAAATGATTACTTTCGGTCCCGTTCGATACATCTTATATTGTAAAGTGTTCTTTTTTGCAGATGGTAGGAAAAAATATGCTTAGAGCGCATATTGCAAGACTTGACTAAGCCAGGCGATTCTGTAGGAAGTGAAGGCTATCTGCTGCGTTGAGTAAGACGCGGTACGTGCACCCGCAGATGTCTACGTCGCGAAAAAATCTTGTGATGGGTGACCCGCCCAGCATCCCACGCGGGCGGCGCCCGAGACCTTTCCCCACGCCGGCGCCGCCCCGAATGTCTGCTCATTCCGGCCTTAGAACTATACACACATTATATAGTCTATGTCCAACGAGTATAATGTACCTATCAAATTTGTTAATGGATTTTGTCAATATGTGCAGTTGTTTCGTAGATTACCCTCAACATTTAAAACAAACTCATAAAATTCGGCTTCTCTCTGTATGTATAATTTGTATAGATGATATTAAATTATTTTATTGATATAGATGATATTATTATATTATTCAAATTTTAAATCAGAATGCGTTAAGTTACTTTTGTTTCCAACTGTACATGAATGAAGCACTAGCCTGTGCAGAGTTAAATTACACTGTTAATTAACGTTTATTTGTGTAAGTTGAAAACAATGATGCTAATAGATTTAGTTCGGTAAAAGTTAACATCCAGGACGGGTCTTGAACCCGCGACCAGTCCCTTACAGGGGGAATACTCTGACTAACTGAGCTACCTGGACATGTTCTAGATATCCGAACTAAATCTATAGGAAAAGTTATTTCACTAATTGATCGGCTTGCTTCGGTTTTGAAGAGTGTTCTCTGTGACGTACATTGGACTGACAGTATGATACCTTTTTTTTTTTTTCGTGCGGAAATCCCTTCGGCCAGCGGGGGCGGTTATGTCGGGCTTGAACCGACTAAAACCGCACGCCGTCTCGGGTCTACAGACGCCGGGGTGTAAGGTTGCCCATAGAGCATATCCCTCGCACCCCGACTGACCCTGGGCCATCTCCGGTTTCGAGATGGCCCCCTCGGGTTCAAGATGGCCCCCTCGGGTTCAAGATGGCCCCCTCGGGTGACAGTTTGATACCTATGTAATGAAAGTGTCAAGCTGATGTGCGACAGAGAGAATGCTCTACAAAAGCGAAGTAAGCCGATCTTCGCCGGGCTCTCCTTCTTCTCCCCAACGTGCCAACCCAAGCGCCGCGCCGTACTTGTTTATATCCTCCGCAGGGATAGGAGGTGCAATCCCCAATTTAACAGTTTTTATCTTGGCCTTCAACTGGGCCTACGACTAAATACCGAAAATACTTGGAATATCTTGAAACAGCAACGTAAAAAATAAGACATCTTTATTAGTAGTAGTTCTATAGTTGAAGTCAATCTTAAGTCTTAAGTTATCATAAGATATCGAGTTTTTAAAGAATTACACCGTTTTTTTTCCTTGCGGCAATCCCTTCGGATACCGCCAGCCAGCGGAGGAGGTTATATCGGGCTCGAATCGACTAAAACCGCACGCCGTTTCGGGTCTTCAAATGCCGGGGTGTAAGGTATGGGCCCATAAGGCATTTCCCTCGCACCCCGACTGACCCAGGGCCCTCTCCGGTTTCGAGATGGCCCCCTCGGGTTTGCGTTAGAGTCCCTCTCTCGCCTCGGGTAAAAAAGAGGGGAGTGCAACGCGCTGCCACGCATGCCGGCATGTTTCTTCGGCCGCTTCACCTGCCACCTGCTGCCTGCACGCATGGAGGACGGAGGTCGTTGAGTGACCTCCGACGTCTGAGTCGCCTCCGTGCCTCGCGGGCTCTGTGGATCGGGAGATAACTGAGTCTCTCCCGGACCCACCCCGCCGCCTCCTTCACGAGCATTACTCGCAGAAGGAGGCAGCGACAGCCTCGCACTCGTGCTCCGCACTATCACTGTGAGCAAAACGCCGAGCGAGAGGACTCGCAATTCCGAGAGTCGGTACGAGGGCCCCCTCCACGGCACCTCCTACGCCAGGCACTCCGCCAGCATGTGCAGCCCTGAGTCCTTGCTTGCATTATAGTGATGGCACTCAGACGTTGGCTCCTTCATGGTCTGACACAGGTGGTCACCGAAGCACTCATTCCCAGGGATCACCAGCGTCAGCCGGTACGAGAGGCTCCTGAATAATATTGGTCGTTTCTTTTCATTGTTATCACCTCATAGACCATTAAAGTAGCGCCTTCCTTTCTTGGGCTTTCTTGCCACTTCTCCCTAAATGGGGAGGCGTGAAGTAGTATAACAATCTTCTTTCACCTCGTCAATTAGGTTTCAGGGCAGGGTAAATCTACCAGTGATGCGGTGCACGAACTGGTCAATTTAATAATTACCAAGTTGGATGACCGAAAGAAAAGCCTAACAGTGTTCCTTGATTTGGCAAAGGCCTTTGACAGGGTCTCTGTGCCGCATTTACTACTCAAAATTGAAAAAATTGGCGTGCGAGGTATTCCACTAAAACTATTTCAGAATTACCTCACTCACAGAAAGTCAAAAGTCACAAGACAAAGAGTCAGAATAGATAACCATCTCAGCAATGAACTTCCCGTAAACTTTGGAGTGCCCCAGGGAAGTATATTGGGGCCGACTTTATTCTTGATCTACATCAATGAACTCTGCCAGTAGCAGCTTGGGAATGGTAGAGTTATAACTTTTGCCGATGATAGTGCTATGTTTTTTAGTGGTAACAACTGGGGAGAAGTGTTTGACTCTGCTCAGTTTGGATTTAACAATGTTTGGGACTGGTTACAGAGTCATGTACTACTAACACTTAATCTCTCAAAAACAAAATACATTGCCTTTTCTCTTAAAATTAATACGTTACCCCCACCAACACTCTCAATCAAATCACACACGTGCGGGTCAAGGCATAGTCTGTGTTCATGTCCTTCTCTTCAAAGAACCGACACCATAAGGTATTTGGGAGTCATTGTCGACCAAGCTTTCGGCCACATGTGGGCTACTAGTCACTAGATTAAGAAAACCCATTTACATCTTCAAGTCACTTAAGAACATTGCCAATAAACATGTGATTAAGATGGTCTATGAAGGATTATGTCAATCACTTGTTGACTATTGCATCACCTATTGGGGAGGTGCAGCCAAAACTCATATGATTGAGGCAGAAAGGGCGCAACGCGCAATTCTAAGGTCGCTGCAGGGCTTCCATTCAGATTTCCAACACGTCAGTTATATGAGAAGTGGAACGTGCTGACTGTGAGACAATCATTTGTATTGCACATTATACTCTAAAGCATTCGCAACTTATATATGATCCAGAAATGCTGAACAATAAACGTCATAAGGGTACAGTATGCGCTCCTTCATTGTTACGTACAAGCCGGTCACATAGCTTTTTCTGCTATCTTGGTGGCTATCTATACAATAAGATTAACAAAAGGCTTAACATCTACCCGCTTCTCAAATTTAAGTGTAAACAAAAAATTATCGCGTACCTCAAACCTCTCAATAATGATGACACGGAGAGATTGCTGCTCATGACAATATAGGACCCGTGATTTTACGAGTACTTTTACGTCCCAAATTGTGGCTTCTTGATCCTACGTTCACGCCAACCCTTAGTATTGTAATATTATGATCGGTGCTAACACTAATAACCTCACCTCTCATACTCACACTGCCCACGCCCTAACCACTACACACATAACACACTTCTGTTTACATCTGCATTTTGTTTTATTTTTTTTAACCATTTTTATAATTTTACCTTTTCTAAGCGTATTTTATTTTACCTGCTTGTTCTCTCTTGCTTATTGTTATAATTGCATAAATAAGTGTATTCAAATGGCTTGCTATTTGCAACTGCAACGTGGGGCCTGGTGACTTGTAACACAGGTATTTTAGACCCATAACAGGAACCAGCTCTTACAATGTGTTTTATGTTATAATATCAGTTATGTTCAGACCTATGTATCGCTGTTATTCTTTTACTTATATCCATTGTGAGAGAAATAAATAAAATATATATAATAAATTAATCCGCTGGTTAACTTATCACCTTAGGAGACACACCTTACCAAAAATCATGTAGATATATATTTGTTGCCTTCGCTGTTTACTTTGTTAAAGTCGCAAGAAACAGCTAGCACCGAGAGTTCATTGCCATTATTGGAGCGCTGGAAAGGTCGAAGTTTAATTTGACGATAGCTTGTTCACTTTAAACTTTGTGATTTATAACTGTACCCCTGTAACACTTTGAATTGAAAGGAATAAGTTACGTTTTCAGTTTATAATATGTAGAGCGTTCTCTGTCGCACATTAGCCTGGCAGTTTCATTATAAAGGTATCAAACTGTCAGTCCGATGTACGACAGAGAGACCACTCTACAAAACATGTATGTATAAGTAAATATATTTATATATATATACTATGTAATATATATATATATAATCTGAATCTCGAAAACGGCTCCAACGATTCTCATGCAATTTAGAATACAGTGGGTTTTGGAGGCAATAAATCGATCTAGCTAAGTTTCATTATTAGAAAACGTCAAAAAAATAAAGTCGTCACGCAAATATTTATTATAAGCCTAAATATTACGAACAATACCTACCAGCGCGTACCAATGTAGATTCAACACTAATCATTACTACTACTACCTTTTTTTTTTTTTTTTTTTTTTTTTTTTATCGTGCGGAAATCCCTTCGGATACCCCCCCGCCGGCCAGCAGGGGCGGTTATGTCGGGCTTGCACCGACTAAAACCGCACGCCGTCTCGGGTCTTCAGACGCCGGGGTGTAAGGTTACCCATAGAGCATATCCCTCGCACCCCGACTGACCCTGGGCCATCTCACCACTAACAGCATCGCTCATCCTGTCTCCTCAGAAAGCAGAGGAGTACGGAGAACGATGTGTTCCCGCCACGTTGGGTATTGGCCGACGATCAATGCCAACCTTATGAAGGGGAAGCCATTGACCGCCGCCCAGGGTGTACCGGCCGCTCCGATTCCGTTCCCCCCGGACTGCAGCGGGATCGGAATCGGAGCGACACTCGAGGAGGTTACCCAACACACACCCCATTACTACTACTACCTAACTTTAAATATCTATATTATAATGTTTCCATTGGTGATGACGATTTAGTTGTGGGGACTAACCTCATGAAGCCGTATTCCTATACATAATGGCAATAAAAACTAGGGAAAAGACATAGAAATACAAACGTGAACCGGTCCAAAAATAACTTCATTATTTTTACTTTCAGTACCGCCTGTCTTCTTTTTCGGAGCGTTTCCCTAACACCCGGTATATTAGGGATCTATGTAATAGGGGTGAGTCTGCTGCCCCACATGTTTCCTGTTTCTATACTGATTTTTTTTGATAGAAAACCTAACAACTCGTCTTTGTATTGTTTCAAAGGGGTTCAGCTGGTATCTAGTTACTCCTGTCATAGGAAAGAGCAGTACTCCATGTGAGAAATGAGGCAATTCCAACCCTATTATGGCCTATTAATTTCCAAGCATTAAATATGTATCAAGGTTCTAATAGTTGGTTTTCTGTTCTACACAATTATTCTACTCGTAATTATGACAGTTATCGCGTTGAAGTGATATATTTAGAAGCACTTCGAATTGTTAAGAAACCGCGAATCAGGTATTCAGAAGGCAAATACGATAACTAATAAAGATTATGATGGTAGGTGTTCAGAGCACAGTATTTTATAAATTATTTTCTGGTTCAGGAAAAAAATCGGCAATGTATACCTCCCCAGTATCTACTCATAATATATAATACTGTATGTCCATAGTAGCTAAGTATTTAGAGACCATTCACATTCGAATATAGATATTACTAGATTCGCAAGGTAATAGAAATAGAAACTGGGAAAAGTCAATCCCACCAAAAACATGTGCATGTTAAATAATGCCAAGACGAGTCTTTGCTTATATTGTAAAAAGTTATCAGATCCTAAAAAGAGCCAAGCTTCTAGCTCTGCAAGCCCTTACCTAACGCTCTTATCTAATCTTAGCATAGCGTATAGTGTTCTGTGTGAATTCTAGTCTAAAGTTCTCTACAAATCCTACGCCTAAGACAAAATGTGTGG
The DNA here is from genome assembly GCA_946251805.1 of Cybosia mesomella. NCBI lineage: Eukaryota > Metazoa > Arthropoda > Insecta > Lepidoptera > Erebidae > Cybosia > Cybosia mesomella. The sequence continues at coordinate 14,143,459 of OX276406.1, forward strand.
TCAAATATTTAATACATTAGTAATCTCTAAAGTATAATAGCTATGCATTTGAATCTTGGTATATTTATTAAGTAATCTATTGACGTCATATCCTGAGAATTTGGACTTTCTAGCACTGTCCAGACTGAATCTATGAGAGTACAAAAATACGGCTAAATGAAATCGTTGCTGAATGGTGACGATAAAGATAAGTGACTTAATGATTGGGTAGGGTCTTACCTCTACATGATTAACCCCTAATGTTACTTTACTTACGAGCATTTACTTTACTTACAGCCAATTGCACACTTAAAGATGATGAAGATATTAATTTACTTAGTACCGAACAGCCCATGAGGAAAAAACATAATGGAAAAACCATTGATTTGATTTATAGTTAAAAAACTAGGCAAAAAAAGACTAAAATAATATACCTACCCACAAACAAGTTAATAAAATCAAGATAAGAATCGCAAACAAATTGCCCGGTGTCAAAGAACACTTACCCCTGTTTTCACATTACGCCTAACGAACTAACATCCACATTTTACGTGTTGTGCGTTTTGTATTTGTTCGTATTTTGTTGAATTTTGGAGTAATTGCTGCAGTATCATGCTTCTGTAGACCCGAGACGGCGTGCGGTTTTAGTCGGTTCAAGCCCGACATAACCGCCCCCGCTAGCGGGATTCCGAGACGAAAAAAATGGTACAGTCAACGACAAAGTGGATGACTCCGTCCACCTAAACTTAGATCTAAAATTCCTCTGCAATGCAACTTTAGTGGTATGAACCTCGACCTCTTCCGCTGGAATGCCGATGGCTTTGATTGGGGACCGCTTTACAAACCTGAATGTGTTAATGAGCAAGTGAGGTTATTTACATCTAACCTAATCAGGCTGCATGATTTACATGCTCCAGTTCGCAAAATAAGGGTGAAGAATCTTCCATCACCTTGGCTAACTACTGAAGTGAAATCACTTATTTCTAAAAAAGTGACAAAATAGTCGAAATAGAAAAGCCGAAATATATCTGTAATATAAAACGGGAAAATATATCGCCATAACAAATGACCTGCAATCGGTTTTGTAGGAATGCCCAACGCCGATATATTCATATCTCTGTGGAACACGGAGATCCAAAAGAAAGTCGAAATTCTGGAACGTCGGTCGTCCGAAAGTCTGGAAATTTCTAAGGACATTGGGAGTTGGCAAATCTCATCACGACTCGATCCCTAACAATGTAAATTTAGATTCACTTAACCGACACTTCTCCTCTTCGTCAAATTTTTATAGAATCACAAAACTTAATACATTACAGCATCTTTCATCTGTCTCAACTCCCAACTGCTCTCTTTATTTCTTTAATCAATTCTCGGCTTGTGATGTTAGGAAGAGCATAATGTCACTCACTTCTAACGCGATGGGAACGGACTGTATTAGCAGTAATATGATCCATCCTATCATTAACGAAATCCTGCCAGTCATTTGTCATATCTTAAACTTTGTATTTAAAAAACTATTCAATGAGTATTACTAACTTCTTCGTATCGATGAAACATAGAAATTACTATTAGATGATCTACTATTGTTACTTAAGTTATACATACACATATAGTATATACATATAGTATGTATTTAACATAAAACATTAATATGTAATTAATAAGTAGGTATTTATGCGTGTATTAATTAGTATGAATTGTATGTAAGTATGTTTTATTGTATATTACCTATATTTAGGTATTTATAATGTTGATATTATGTTTTTTCACTATTTCAATGTACACCAAACTGCTCTTATATTTCTCTCAATCCTATGGTTGCCTATAAGAGATTGCCACAGAGCGATAAGGCCGGCAATTGTATGAACCACAAATTGTATTTTTTTGCTGTTTTTTCTGCGGTCGAAGCCGCACATTAAAATTGAAAAACATTGTAATGCTTTAACTAGTAAAAAGCGTACAGCTTTTTATGCTTATTTCAGTGAAAATTTCGGCTTACCTACCAGTACCACTACTAAGTACCTACTACGAATATTTTTTTTGAAATTTTAATATAGTAGGACAAAGTACACAACGCCATCTAGACCCAAACCAAGCAGAGCTTGTCATATGGGTTCTAGAATGCGAATAAAGATGCTTTAATACTTTTTTTGTAAATAAATATTTATTATACATAGAAACACCCAGACCAATGCAAATATACACAGCTAAGTGCTGACGTATATAACAAATTTAGAAAGAAATGCAGTGAAGTTGAACTTTCTGACAACCTCAAAAAAGGTCGAATTCTGACCATACCACGGGGTCACTAGTTATCCATATTCTCGTACCATTTCTCAAGATTTTTCAACATTTTACCGATAACTAAGGGGAAAAAATCACTTATCACTTACCTGTAGCCGAGCCACTGTTGACCAATGTCTGCTTTAGTTCGCCTTGTTTGTTCAGGGGCAATTGTTTTGGGTTCGGATTAGGTAATGAGTTCGCTGACGATTGCGGTGACCTCTTTACACAAGGAGACGACGGTAACGATAAAGGGGAGGACAGCTTTAAAGGTGAGGTGGGGGTGCCCAAATTTGATGGAAGCGATAACTTAGATTCGGAGGACGTAAAATTCATTTTACTAGAATTTTCGCATTTTTCATCGGAATCAGGAGTGCAGAGAACAGTGGGCAATGTTATTTTAAAAGCATTACTCTTCAATCTGTCTTCTTTCTCTGGGGAGTCGGCCATTTTATTCTGGAAATAAAGAAAAATATGTGTTAACGCTTAAGACGTATATGATATATCGGAGAATTTCGAATATCTGGGACGTGTCTAGGTGGCTTAGTTGGTCAGAGCATTCCCCCTGTAAGGGACTGGTCGCGGGTTCAAGTCCCGTCCTAGATGTTCTCTTTTTCCGATCTAAATCTTTAGAAAAAAGTAAGCATACAAAATGCTTAAAAATTTAATTGAATGTGTTAACGTTGTCAAAGTAGGTACGTGTTTTTACAAGTTTTTATTTAACATGCTCTGTTAGTTTGTTACTTCGTTAGTATGGATCAAATCTTGGAAGCCCAATTAGAAACACTTTCTGAAGTTAGATTGGACTCAAATTTGGTATACTTGTATATCTTCGTGGACAATGCAATAATATGGGATCGGAAGGTGTTCCTGAACTAAACAAGATACACCAATCGAGTTTGGTTTGGGTTTTTAGGTAGCTTGTTTTGCTTTGGCAAACACTCTGATGCTACGTGATATTTAGGGTCTGAAGATGGAGACGGTAGAGGGTCATTGGAACTTTTGAACTAAAAAAGATAAACCCGTCATGATCGGGCTCATTTGATTTGTGTTGGGCATTTACTAGAAAGCTTGTTTTTATTTTCATAATTTAAGTACATACCTACTTTTTACAACTTTCACTAAAAAAGGAGGAGGTTCTCAATTCGACTGTATGTTATTTTATATTTGTTACCAGAACCGATTTTGATGATTATTTTTTTATTGAAAGCGGCGGTTCCCGTTATTTCTCCCATTTTAGTGGACGTAACTTAATTTATATGAGACCAACCGCACCCAGGAGGTAAACCTAAACCGATCTTAAAAGAATTTTTACTAGGAAGCTACTGTAAAACGCTGAGGAGTTCCCTTGACTGTCCTTCGTCTTCATCATCAGACACCTAATGACAGTCACAACCTATCTAGGTGTAAAGTTCTCATCTATACAAATTAATCAAGCCCAAACACCAGTTTAATTGCTGTAAATCTCTGACGAGTTCCCTCGGCTGTCTTTCAGCTCCATCATCAGATCGACTCCATACCTTCATTAAATAGATTTGACTTAATATATTTAATAAAAAAATTAACAAACGCATTAGTCGCCACTAGGATCTGGACCAAATTAAAATGAGACCACACGGGAAGCCCAGCTGACAAACAAACAAAATAGAAAAAACATCAAAATTGGTTCACTGAGTCGAAAGTTCTGAGGTAACAAACATAAAAAGAAAAAAAAAGAGAGAGAGAACCTCCTCCTATTTTAAAGTCAGTTAAAAAGGAGATCTACAATATTTTATAAGCGTGAAATGCGATTTTAAAACTACTAGGGTAGGAAAATACACAGCCAATCTTATGATAAGTGGTTACCCCAGGCCTATAACAATTGAAACATCACCACGTGTCACTCGCGTCTTGCCACGTAAAGAGTGGGTGAAAGACGAGGAAAAAAGAAAGCAAGGGAGATTAGATTTCTGACACTTTCACAAACAATATACAACATAGTGCTATTTGAAGTCAATATTAATTATAAACGGATGTTATCTAAACGAGTCTACCCAATTGTACTGTGTGAAGCGTGATAAAAAATAAATATGCGAAGCAGAAAATTTTGGAAGAACGTTCTAAATTCGGCAAAAAGTTGTTGATGATTCTTCATTTATTAATTAATTATTGTAAGGACTACAATGTTATAATTCAGGAAAAGAGCTCTAAAGACTACGTATTTTTTTAAATTTTAATTTTATTTATATTTATTCAGCGACAACAAACAGTTCAATATATGTGTAGACAATTTTTTTAAAGAAGACTGGTTATTCTATAGGCAATATTGCAACCCACTACGTTATCCGCAGTTTAAGACACATAATATAGCAGAGGGTGCCACTAGAAGTTGGTACATTATACAATAATAATAATCAAAAACAAAGAAAATAAATTAATTTGAAAAAAAAGTCTTAAATAAATATAAAATAAGATACACATGAGAAGAAATACATCCAATACAATTATAATAATTAATTAACTAAATTAGGCTCATTACATTAAATTATGTACATTAAATATATATTAAAGTATATATTAAAGTGTATATATAAAAATGTATATTAAGTGCCATTATCTGGAATCCCCATGAAACTAAATATAGTTTAATGGTGGAAAAAATACAAAATAAATTTACCCGGTACCTGTATATGAAATTATACAGTGTTTATCCATACTATCCACTTATGTATCCAACACTCTTTGTTATAGGGACGGTTGGATACTACAAGCTGGAAGTAAGGAGAAATTTTGCCTTAGCAAAATACGTATTTTTAGTGTTTCGTGATAAATTAAATAATCCTCAAGTATTGGAAATGTTGAAGCTGCTTGTCCCAAACACAAGACTGCGGCAGGCGCCACGGATGAAGGTGTTTGAGGTGCCCGCTTCTCGGACTAATATTCAAAAGTTTGCTCCAATTACTCGGGCTTTACATTTTTTGAACCTTATTTCGAAGCGCTTGGATATTTGAGTATGTACTTTGGCGGAATTTGAGAGGTTGGCATTGGATTGCCTCACTAAACTTTAGTCAGGAATTATGTTTGTTTTTACAATTTTATATCTTGTGATTGCTTATGTGTTTCCTCTCATTTCTACATTGCTGTATTGGGTTTGTGACCTGTAATAACAATGTATGTGGATAAATAAATAAATAAATAAATAGCATTACATTAAAATCAAAATCAATGCAGCTAATTATGAAAGCATTAATATAGGTATGTATTAATAATTAAGTTAATTACAATGAACGAATTACCAATTAATAAGACGGAGAGAGCCGTCATCTACCCAACCGTGACCGGTCTCGGTCGGCGTGAAATGTCGTGCGGTGTTCCACAGGGATCGGCCCTGCGGCCGCTCCTGTGGAACATCAGATACGACTGGGTGCTTAGCGATGAGCTCATAGGCGGTGCCACCGTCGCGGCAACCGCGGACCCTGAAGGCCACGACCGCGGTTGCCCAAGTTGTGGAGCGGATCCGGCGGCTGGGTCTCGAGGTGGCTCTGCATAAAACCGAGCCCCTATTCTTTCATGGGCCTCGGAGCAAGCCACCCGAGGGATCCAGTCGTGGATCCATCGTGGGAGGAAATCGCATCGGCATCAAGCCCCAAATGAAATATTTGGGGCTCGTGCTCGACGGCCGATGGGATTTCGGAGAGCATATACGAAGTCTGGCCCCCAACTTGAAGGGCACAGCTCTCGCTCTGGCGCGGCTGTTGCCCAACATGAGGGGGCCCGATGACTCCTGCAGGAGACTCTACGCGGGGATCGTGCGGTCCATGGCCCTGTATGGGTGCCCAATATGGGTGGAGGCCCTGAAGGCCAGAAGTGTGCGGTACTACGCGCTACGCAGCGGGTGATGGCCATCAGGGTCATCAGCGGGTACCGCACGATCTCCTTCGAGGCGGCGAGTCTCCTTGCCGGAACTCCGCCATGGGACCTGGAGTCGAGAGCCCTTTCGCAACTGTACCAGAGGCGAAAGGAGGCGCGGGAGCAGGGACGGAACCCCGAGCCTCGAGAAATCGAGGCCGTGCAGTCCCAGCTCCGCCGGGCCATCGTGGTGGAGTGGAAGGAACGACTTGGGCGACCAAGCGCAGGGCACGCCGCAATAGCGGCGGTAAGGCCCAACATGGAGGATTGGCTAGAGAGGCGACACGGAAGCCTCTCGTACCAACTGACGCAGGTTATCTCCGGTAAGGGGAGCTTCGGCGACCACCTGCATCGGATCAGGAAGGAGCTAACGCCTGAGTGCCATCATTGCGACGCGAGCGAGGACTGCAGGGCTGCACACGCTGGCGGACTGCCCGGCGTGGGAGGCGCGCAGGCGACCAACTAACCACCAACTCCTTCTGCGAGCATGTAATGCTCGCGACGGAGATGGCGGAGCGCGCCCGGGACGCATTTAGAACTCTCCCGGCCCGCCGAGCCCGCAACATGCTCGCCGAGCGTCGCAGGCGACTCAGGCGCCGGAGGTCGCTTAACGACCTCCGTCCTCTATGGGCAACCTTACACCTCGGCGTCTGTAGACCCGAGACGGCGTGCGGTTTTAGTCGGTTCAAGCCCGACATAACCGCCCCCAATGGCCGTATCTGAAGGGATTTCTGCACGAAAAAAATAAATTAAAAAAAAACCGTTGCCGCAGGGGGAACGCACAGGTAGATTTCGTGAAGCAATTAATATTATTTTATATAGAGAACTACGGACTTTAAACAGTTTAATTATTTTTTCTCGAAAACGGTAACTTTTAGCGAAAAACTTTTCAGCCTTAAATTCTCTCTCATTTTAGACTTAAATTTATAATTATAAGTTGTTGGTATTCATGTATACTAGGGGATAAAATTAGAACGGTTCGAATATCTTTCATGGAACGTAAAATTTTGAGGAAAAACTGATTTCACAAAAAGTGAGGCCCTACCGTCCCCTTAGGCCGGATTCCGCCCGTTCACGAACTTAAACTAAGTTTACACCCAAGCAATTTTTGACCGCAGTTTGAAAGCGATCGGGGCAAAAATGCGACCGTGAGAGTGCCGCAAATTTTGGGAAGTGGAACCATACATACATATATATATATATATATATATATATATATAAACTTTTTGACCAGTGGTCATTTCGGACTCAGGGGGTCATAACTAGACCTCCTACAAAGAAATTTTTTTTTAATTCGACAGTAGTCAAGAAACCAATAGGTAGATCGATTTCTCGCAGGCGACTCAGGCGCCGGCGGTCGCTTAACGACCTCCGTCCTCCATGAGCGCAGGCCTGGGGGTGGCAGGTGAGGCCGCCTGTCACCCCCGCAGAAGCAGGCCGGGACGGTGGGGCGACTAGCGCCCCTCCCCCAAACCGGGGCAAGACGGGGACACCGTGGTTCCCAAACCCGAGGGGGCCATCTCGAAACCGGAGATGGCCCAGGGTCAGTCGGGGTGCGAGGGATATGCTCTATGGGCAACCTTACACCCCGGCGTCTGCAGACCCCAGACGGCGTGCGGTTTTAGTCGGTTCAAGCCCGACATAACCGCCCCCGCTGGCCGGCGGGGGGGTATCCGAGGGGATTTCCGCACGAAAAAAAAAAAAAAAAAAGGTAGATCGATTTCATCTAAATCTACCTAAAATGGTACCGAGGTAAAATAGAATTCAACACTGATGGAGACTTCAACATAATACTTATAGGTTCTTAGTACGTTTAGGTGTAATCATGCTGAGGCAGACTTGTAAACAAGCTAAAAGTTTTTTCAACGGTTTTTTTTTTACTTGTTTTATTTTCAAGTTTTAATTTGGTCAGCCATTTGAATTTGCATTTTTTTCTTAATATTGTGATTAGTCAAGGATTTGTAAAAAAGAATGCAGTTTGCCATTTTGTAGAGGCGCCCATCTTGGATTTACTATGATACTGAATACACAAAACTGTATTTTCATTCGAACCAAAGATTTGTACAAAATATCAGATCAATCAGTCAACAGGAAGGGGGTAAAATATCAATGACTAAATTTGACTTAAAGAAACAATTGAATAAACAAACAGGTGAAGCAATAAAACCGTTTAAAAGACTTCAATGAACGTTGTCATTGACATCACCAAGCTGTCAAAATCAAATTGCATGTTACATCTAAAAGTAGGTACAGTCAGCGGCAAAAGTAGATGATGATTTCGATAGAGTCACAGTATAAGCAGTAGGTTGTTTTCATAGAAATAGGCCGCTGCCGGTTTAGATGTGTAAGCGCGCGCCGGGGGTCGTGTAGGCACGCGCTGCCACGCACACATTAGCATAACATAAGGTAAAATACGCCGGTCGCAGTTTGGGCCGTACCATGAGTGAGATCGCGCGTGTTCTCTTAGCGTACGTAGGTACTGCACGGCTGCTCGCATTCGCCTTCTCCCACTGGATTTAATTTGATTAGCGCAGTTTATTTTTATTTAGCGGTTTATAACATATAGACGATAATTAAATAATTATTTAATTATCGTCAATCAATTATATGAATAAAATAATGAGGTCTGTACATAAAAGGCCTTTTAAATATTAGGAAATTGTATAAATTTATTAAAACGTTATAGGTACACGGTAACGTTATAGGTAAACGTTATAGTACTAATAACGTTTCAATAATTTTAATAATTTAATAAATGCTGCTTAAAAAAATAATTTAAAATTATGACCCTACTACGTATTTACGTAGTAGGGTCATAATTAATTTTTTTTTTCTTTTAAAAGGGTTTCACGTTTTCAGGGTTTCACCTTTTTGTTCTATTTTTTTTTATTTCATTTCTATATTTTATTAGTCAAACCCTTTCATTCAATATGCATATTTAGGGAATTGTAAAAAAAATTGAAATCCGTCGTTTTGCGATGGCAGTCATTTTTTTAAAATCTGTTATAGTGTACATTATTCTACTAGTCAAGTATTTTTATTTGATACCTATATTAAGAGAGTTGTGAAAAAAAAGATATTTCGCCATTTTGTGGTGGCGACCATCTTGGATTTGAAATTTGTTTTAGTGTATAGTATTCTACTAGTCAAGCCCTTTCATTTGATAACCACATTGAGGTATTTGTGAAAAAAATAATGTAATCCGCCATCCGACTAATTCACCTTTCAAATAAAAAAAAAACAAAATCTAAATCGGTTCATCCGTTCAGGAGCTACGATGCCATAGACAGACACACACAGACAGACACGTCAAACATAAATACCCCGTCGTTTTGGCGTCGGGGCTTAAAAAATCTAGTGCTGCTTATAATACGTATTTTCGTAAATATATTTAACGAAAAATAAACGTGACAACCCTAAGCACCAACGCAGATTAGGTGATTAACGCGCCGAGGGGCTTAAGATAACCTACTCTTACTATACTATGATAGAGCCCCTAACTAGTTAACAGTATTTTCATTTAGAAATTTTAATTATTTTGCTCAAAAATTACTTTTAAGAATCTGAAAATTCGTTGTTGTTTCGACATTGATCAGTGATACCATTATCAAAATAGTGTTTAAGTAGCCGTCAAATCTACTTAGCCCACTAGACTACGAGAAGTTGAACGCAGTCCAAGTCTGCTTCGAGTAAATGCCATCTTCTAAATACGCCTTGATCAGTGTTACCATGATTATATCGTTCAAGTAGCCGTCAAAACAAGTTTAACCAAGCAGACTTTGATCGTTTTAACGCGGGTTAGATACGAATTAACAGATAAAATGGTATCTTTATTATATAATCCCTTTCAGCCACGATTGCGATTGAGTTTTGTAACCTGAACTTGACCGTTTGAGGTATAGGTATGTATGTATATTTGCCGAGATAAAAGTTCATAGTTATTATATCACGCTACAACGTACAAGTGCAGAGTAGTGAACTTAATGCAGGTTTTTTTTTTTTAAAGCATAACATTACATTCTAAAATAGCGCAGCACCAATACATACGAATACCTCGTAGGTTAAACTTTTTTCAAGTATAAATTGTCCGATACCTCATCAGTGTGGGCACGCCAAACTAGTTATGTTTCGTATTATAATTGTACAGTCAACGACAAAAGTGGCTTAACAAATTGTAATTTTTTAATTACCTAATATTTTTAATAATACCTTTCCTCAGTTAATTAAAACATATGAATCTACTACTTAACTTAAGTTTTTAAATGTAATTAGAAGATCAACAGTCATTTTTAGAAACAAAATTAAATAAACTAAAATATTTGCATCCTAAAAAAGGTGAGTGCGGTTTGAAAGTACATTTTGGTAAGGTACATAAGGCCCAAAATCAATTGCTTTCCAAGCACAACAACGCCACTACAACAACTCTGCACCCCTCAAATCTCTTTTGGCAGAACTTAGCAAAAATAAAAGAATCTGTACCGATTTTAAAGAGGATTCCCTGTGGTGCAAGGCCTTTGGTAGCTCAAAACCTATGCACTCTGCATGGGCCTTGTAGTACGGGAGAATTCTACCACCGCTTGGGAAAAATTATTAACCTTCCCATATAGGATTCTACACATCGCAAAAAATCAGACAACTCCCAAAAGTCTAACATCACAAATTAAGGGTAACTGTCTTTCGACCCGCACTTTCAATCGAATACTTTATATCACTACGTAGAATCCAAATTGAGGGAAGGTGATAACAGAGGAGCCAAGTTTATTGTTCAGTACCGACGTCGGTACGTACTGGCGCCTTGCTCTTCTGATACTCTTGCAGATCTGAAGAGCTAGCATCCAGCGCCAGTTGGTAACCTGTCCTTCCCCGATCCTCTAAATTCTGACCCTAAATTTTTGACTGTATCTGCCAAGGGCGTCTAACTACTGTGGGCTGTTTCCAGAGTGGTTCTGCTGGCGGCTTTGATGGCCTGACTCCTCAACACCTCAAAGACCTCCGGAGTGCAGATGTTGGCGGAGCACTCTTGAAGGAGCTCACAGGTTTATTGAACCTTATGCTATTCGGATATATATGTGGACGAAGGCATCATTGATATCCTCTATGTTGCCAATTTCTGCGCCTTACGGAAGAAAGATGGTGGCGTTCGTCCTATTGCCGTAGGATGTACTTATAGGCGTATGGCAGTAAAAATGTGTTGTAAATTTTACAATGCAGATATATCCACCAAATTACAACCCTTACAGCTCGGTTTTGGGTCTAAACGGGGCTGTGAGGCTGCTGTACATGCCCTGTTAACTTACCTTGGCTGCGGCGAAGAAGAGGTTATTCTTAAGTTTGACTTGAAGAATGCTTTTAATTCAGTTAAAAGGGACACTTTGTAGACACAGGTCAAGCTGGAAACACCCTAAATTTTCAAGTTTCTTTGACAGTGCTACAGACACCCTTCTAAACTACTCTTCAAGGAAAATGTTTTAGATTCAGAGGTCGGGTGTCAACAAGGCAACTCTCTTGGGCCCCTCATTTTCAGTTTATCATTAAATCCAATCATTAGGCAGCTAAATTCCAAATTTAACATCTGGTATCTAGATGACGGTACTCTAGGAGGTGATATAGACACAGCACTTATAGATCTGGCTTTCCTGAAACACGAATTTAAAACTATTGGTTTAGAACTAAATTCCTCAAAATGTGAAATTTTTCCTAACGATAACGTTAACAGTTCTTTGGTAATAACAAAATTTAATGCCTTGACTTCAAATTTAAAAGCTTTGCATAAAAGTTCTCTTCGGCTCCTAGGGTCCCCGATCCTAGAAGAAGCCTATAATTCCTTCGTTGAGGAAAAAATGCAAAATTTTAATGAATTTTCGGACCGACTTCTCTAAAGTAATCATTAAGCTTTTACTATTTTTCGATACTGCCTTTTCGTCCCAAAATTCACACATGCTTTACGATCATCACAATTTTTCGAAAATTCGGCACTTTTAGGCAAGATGGACCAAATTATTCAAAATGCTCTGTGTAAAATTTTGAATGCAGATTTAAACGATCGAGCCTGGCTGCAAGCGACTCTACCGGTTGTGGTGGGCTCGGCATTCATAAAATTACTGATTTCAGTTTACCAGCCTTTCTATCTTCGATCCATGGCACAGAAGAACTAACCAGGAAAAATGTAATACCCACACTGGATAATTCTGAAGTGCCAGGCAAAATCGAAGCTATAAATGCTTGGAAAATGGCTTGCTCAAAACACAGATTTGTCCACCAACCTATTCTCCCAGAGACAATGGGACAGGCCGCTTTGCAACATGGCAAGGCAACATTTAATTAACACATCTTATAATATTGCAGAGCGCGAGCGCCTTTTGGCTGTGGGGCATTCCCCCACAGCCAAAAGGCGCCTGTCTGGTGTCTGGCTGCTCTTCCATCGCCCAACATAGACACTATGTTGGACGAAACGAGATTCAGAATTGCAGCTTGTCTTCGTTTGGGTACTCCTTATGTCTCTCCTCATCGCTGTCACCGTGGAGAAGCAGTCGACAGCCTTGGGCATCACGACCTATCATGCGGCAGGAGCGCAGGACGCATGTCACGTCATGCACACCTAAACGATATTATCCGCCGGGCTCTTGTAACCGCCGGTGTTCCAGTCGTGCTTGAACCTGCTGGTTTGGTTCGCGACGATGGCAAGACACCAGACGGTATGTCTTTGGTGCCTTGGAAGTTGGGTAGGCCTTTGGGGTGGGACGCAACTTGTGTCGACACCCTCGCGCCTTCTCATCTTTCAAGTACGACGGGCTGCGCTTGTGCTGCTGCGACATCTGCGGAGACCCTCAAATGGCGCAAATATAATAATTTAGTCAGTAATTATATTTTTGAGCCGTTTGGGGTCGAAACACTAGGTTCGTGGGGCCTGAGTACACGGTCGCTTTACAAAGAAATCACTAAGCGACTGGTCGACGCTTCGCGTGACCAAAAGGCTGGTTTGATTTTTGCGTAAAGAATTGGCCTTGCCATCCTACGTGGCAATGCCACCAGCCTTTTGGGTACGGTACCAGTCGACATCGATGGGGAGGAACTCTTTGACACACAAACTTTTTACTTTGTACATACTCTTTACTAGGATGTAAACATTTTAGTTTATATAATTTTGTTTCTAAAAATGACTGATGATCTTTTTACTAAATAAATTTTAATTAAATTTTGTAATCTTAAACCTTCCATAAAATAATAAACAAAATATGAAATATATTAACTTTGTCCACTGGGATTACAAAACTAGAGGTATGTTTATTATAAGGTATTCATATTCCAATTTTAAAAACGTTTGTAAATATTTAAGTGTTAATCCACTTTTAAGTTGACTGTACATACATAGTTCGTCAACACATATCAGATTACTTATTTATCATCTGTTAACGTTGCACTTATTGCATCAATCTGTTACGGGTAATATTCTAGGACATATTAGGCCATCTAGACCCCAACAACAACAAGCAGAGGTAGAAAATTTTTACTTATTATAATTACGTAGATAAGTACACGTGTAGGCGAAAGAAGGAAAACAAGGAGGGTACACTCAATCTGAGGTGTTTGGGAATATGGCAACATCTGCACTCATAAATTATATATAGTTCTCTAGTATATGTAATATTGACTATGGTCATAGTGATAAAAATATTTAGATTATTTTAGGTTAAAATTGTATTTCTTTGTAAAAAATATTTTAACTTACAAAAAAATACGCGTGCTATGCTTAGGTACCTACTGCGAATTTGGAGTGCCTAAAAATAACGGTATTTATTTTTTTAGCAACTGTTTATACGACGATGCTGTGATTGCTGTTTGAAATTATTAATATTATTGATATCAGGGAAATAAAACTAAGGTCAATACATAGTAAGTAGTTAACGTTGTTATTTTACTTTCAGCAGAGATTCTTAAATGACTTAGAAATACATATAAAAGAGGATTACGTATAGGTAAGTATTTAGCTAAGTTTTTGGCAGAGCCATGCTTATTCCCGTACGAATAGGTTGACTTGATCACTCACCCTCTTACATAATAATAGCACTGAGCGTACCGACTTACTACGCTAAGTTTACTGTCTACGTGGGAAAGAAATGCCGCTTCCGCTGGACCTGGAAGGAGCGTCAAAACCAATACTCAGGGGTGCCGAAGATCGTGCAAAGTAGATGAGAAAGAGTATAAACTTTGGACGCAACTGGGATGAAACGATGATGAGCGTTTTACGTGACTTTGGTTTCTATCATTGGTGAAAGCTGCTCTTACAAAACAAAGTTCAAGGTTTAGGATAGTTGGCCAGTGGCGAAGTACCTTTTTTTTTTTTTTTTTTTTTTCGTGCGGAAATCCCCTCGGATACCCCCCCGCCGGCCAGCGGGGGCGGTTATGTCGGGCTTGAACCGACTAAAACCGCACGCCGTCTCGGGTCTGCAGACGCCGGGGTGTAAGGTTGCCCATAGAGCATATCCCTCGCACCCCTTGGCGAAGTACCTATATATATAATAATATAAATTAGTAGTCAACCCCTTTATATAGCCAAGATACTGTGGCCTGGGCTGGATTGAAGCCTGATTTACTAAAAACTGTATGTTATACTTTCAGGCACCAAACAGATTTGGCAGTGTATCCTAAGAAGCAAAACCAACATATCATATTCATATATATAAGACATGTTTAAAGTTTATGAGAAATTTGTTTAATTCCAATCATCTCTTCTATATGACCGATACTTATAACGAATCTACTTGCAAAGGCAAACAAAAAAAACGTGGACATTCTTAAAAGCAAAATAGTTTGAAAAACTGCTGATTTATTTGACCTATTCTGGGTCCTTCAAAGGTAGAGTGGCTGAATTAATTTAAAAAAATATGCAAACACGAAACATCCTTATAAATTTTTAGCGAACAGAACAAACAGAACAAATCATATAAGGGTAACTTCATTAGTTAGAGAAACATTGAGTTCACTGAATACTGATGGTCAGATAATTTAGAGAAATGATACCCAATGTTATCTTTATTGTTATTCTTCGACGACGTAAAAAATAAATTAGGGGTCCAAGAGATGTAATGATGGCTTTGGTTGTTTCTTCATTATATACCTGCCACTACGGTTAAAATTAGTTGAATACACTTTAGTTGATGAATTTTAATGAATTTTTACAAATGCGATTTTAGCTAAACACCGAAAAACTAACCAAAACCGATAACAAATGGCAAATAAAATGTTTGGGGACCTCTGATTTGGAGTAAAATTAAGGTTTGCAATGTCCGTGAGTTCCCGTAGCAATTTAAATAAACTTAACTGCTAGGTTATGAATACAGTATTCATTGATTTCAGTTATAATGTTATAAGCTAACTAGTATTTTTTAACACACAGGGCTTGATATTGTTAATGCAGCGATAACGAATAATGACGAAGGAATCAAATGAAATTGTTGCGAGCCGGAGGCGACGGCTACATTATAAAACATAAAACCCGTACACGAAGTACCGAGCGACTAGTCACTTCGCTAGTCGGATTGGGCACCACACGAACGAACGATAGAAAGAGACAACTATAGAGTCGCAGATAAGCTATTGTGTCCTCGGTTTCCATTTCATCGCTCATTCATTCATTGAGTTCTGTTGAACAGTTCGTCGTGTTGTTGTGTTAGCGACATAGTATTGGCGTTGTCGCTCGCAGGTTTCTTGTTCTTGCCGTTGCAAGTTCAAACATTGTTTGAAAATAAATCCTTTGAGCTGATCGATCGTTTACTTGAATACAGTTTATAAATAGAAAAGTGTTTTTAAAACTATACAGAACATGTGTGAAGCGGAGGTTGCAAGTAAATCTGTAGGATTAAAATTAAGAGTGCTTCATGTGTTGAGATCAGTTATAGCGAATTTAATGCGATTCGTCCTAAGTTTATACTATGGAGTTGAAGGACAGAAAATACCACCAATACAGGACGAAATTCTCAAAAAACCAGCAATAGAAGTGGCTAAAAAGATCCGGAATAAAGAAGTAAGTTATAATTATGATTAAGTAATTATATTTCTAACTAGGTAGGTACAAAAAAGTTATCACTATCACTAGAAAAAAGCGTATGTTATCGAAATTAATACACCTAATTCAATACCGGCTAGTACCGGTTATAGGCATTTATAAATAGGGATTTCGATATTCAAGGTTATTTCTATATAGTGATGGGTGTAATAAAATTCTACCTTTATAGGAAGCGTCGACATATAAATCATTATCATGTTATAATTTTTATAAGCAGTGCTATCTATTACAACGATGTTTTGTTAGTTTAGTACTAATAAAAATTATTGAAGCAATACCAGCATCACAGCACTGGTCACGCTTTAATGTCATGTTAACATCATATTATCGGTTCTGAAAACTTCTTTAAAAAGTTACTTACCTGCCTATATGCATGCATTGCATTACCGTCGACTAACGTTTATGATTGTGAGCTAGGTAAGTACCTAGTAGGTATTTATTTCCTTATCGCTTCAGATTTTACGTTTCATTATATTCCATAATGTTATGCTGCTGCAATGTGAAACTGATAAAAACATAGGTAACAAAGCGCCCATTCGATCTACATTCGAACGGACTAGATCGCGGCTGTGTTCGTGTCCTACCTAGTCATTTATTTTTCGACGGTCTAATGGATTTTAATTAATTTACCAATTTACGATGTATGGTTCTCGGCTGACTGAATGACACTTGCAAAAATAACAGGATGTCCAATACACACACTGGACAAATGTTATATTAAAAGTATAGATACCTAATATAATAATAATTATATGCGTTGTTATCGTTAAGAGGAAATTGGGTAGATAAGACTGTTTATTTTGAAATATATGTAGGTACTTATTTTAACTAACTCCTGTAAATAAAACATAGTTATGCCTATGTAAAGTAATTTATTGCAAACACCGATAGGTACCAGCAATTTGGGGTGTGTGTTGGGTAACCTCTTCGAGTGTCGCTCCGATTCCGATCCCGCTGCAGTCCGGGGGGAACGGAATCGGAGCGGCCGGTACACCCTGGGTGGCGGTCAATGGCTTCCCCTTCACCCCTTCATAGGGTTGGCATTGATCGTCGGCCAATACCCAACGTGGCGGGAACACATCGCTCTCCGTACTCCTCTGCTTTCAGAGGAGATAGGATGAGCGATGCTGTTAGTGGTGAGATGGCCCAGGGTCAGCCGGGGTGCGAGGGATATGCTCTATGGGTAACCTTACGCCCCGGCGTCTGAAGACCCGAGACGGCGTGCGGTTTTAGTCGGTGCAAGCCCGACATAACCGCCCCCGCTGGCCGGCGGGGGGGTATCCGAAGGGATTTCCGCACGATAAAAAAAAAAAAAAAAAAAAGGTACCAGCAATTTTCAGAAATAATTATATAAACCTTGTTTTATCTCAGACACCTTTTTTTTTTTTTTTTTTTTTATCGTGCGGAAATCCCTTCGGATACCCCCCCGCCGGCCAGCGGGGGCGGTTATGTCGGGCTTGCACCGACTAAAACCGCACGCCGTCTCGGGTCTTCAGACGCCGGGGTGTAAGGTTACCCATAGAGCATATCCCTCGCACCCCGGCTGACCCTGGGCCATCTCACCACTAACAGCATCGCTCATCCTGTCTCCTCTGAAAGCAGAGGAGTACGGAGAGCGATGTGTTCCCGCCACGTTGGGTATTGGCCTACGATCAATGCCAACCCTATGAAGGGGTGAAGGGGAAGCCATTGACCGCCGCCCAGGGTGTACCGACCGCTCCGATTCCGTTCCCCCCGGACTGCAGCGGGATCGGAATCGGAGAGACACTCGAGGAGGTTACCCAACATACACCCCTATCTCAGACACCTTTGGTAAAATTTGGTCCTGAGTTCTGTTCTTAAGAAAAACTATATTTAACGAAATTTTGAAACAATTAGTACCTATGCTAACTTTTCCTATAGATTTAATACTATATTTATATATTTTTTATTCTGAATACACGTCCAACTCGTAGAGGAAAAGGTACTTATATACCTACTAAATTATGGTAATCTTGATCATTACTTGTATGCAAATATAACATTATACAATGATGTCTTATCATGAATCTCGAGCAGCTTTTATGACATACCTACTACTTAATAAAATGTAAACAAACGCTAGGTAGTGCCATTCGGTAATCTGGCAAATTCAATGTAGATTCTCACTTAGACGAAAGAACCGGTTCGGATATTTTCGGGTTTCTTGCTATTGGCGACAAGGCGACTATTTATAGCTTGTTTGCAGAATTCAAGCGCGATCGTGATTTCAGGGATGAATTTCGTGAAAGTCGCCCATGAACAACAAAAACATTGATGTTGTATGCCGTATGATTGAAACAGACAGACATGTGACCTACCATGAGATTCGGGCATCCTTAGATATAGATAAGTCAAATTCAATCAATCTTACAGCATCGTTAGAGTGTGAGAAAGCTGTGCTCTCGATGGACACTTTTAGTGCACCCCACGTACATGATATGATATGCCTTTATCTAACTACGTAATCAATAAAAAGTTATAAAACAAAACAACGTATGGTTCATAGAGTACCGCAATTTGTTTATATTGTAGTTAGATATTTCCATTTCAACATACCTAGTAGCCTGAAACATGCAACTCTTGCAAGGCAGGTCTGGGCGATGTAAACGTTGATTGGTACCTAAACGACATTTTTGCACTGGCAGGCAAGAGAAAAGTATCTAAGTTACAGACCCTACTTCATCGGAAGTTATTGCACAACGCACACAGTTATTGTATCTGCCATCATTTGTACAATATACTTTCAATTTAGGTACCCAGACAGACGATTTCAGCAAGGTTTTCGCCGTTCCTTATCTTATGTACACTTTATTCTGGTAAGTTTATCGGTTATCATTAGATGTTAATATTACAGGCACTGGAATTTGTACCTTAAGTACAGTTCAGGGCGATAGCAGAGTATAAATAAGTAAGAAGTATTTTATCTCAGCAGCGTCCTTGAAGTAAATTCTTATGGTTACTTGAAACGAAGTAAAAACGCACGTGTCAGACCTGCCCATTGACCGTCTCTAAGTCACGGCCATTCTTTTCTAATCACCAGTAAATAACAAGTGATCTTGATTTGTAGGATACATAAGTTTTCTGTAGCACGAATTAATATAATCGACCATGGCACTGATCAGTGAATCCGTCCGCTCGAAATTGCACATCGTTTGGAAATGTATTTCTCGTCAAAACGTTTTGCTGGTGTCTGGTTATTTCATTCTATGGATATAAGTTACTTTTGAGGGTTTCTTTTATAAATAATAATAATAGTTTATTTGCCAAAAAGGGATACAGATCACTTAATATATTTAAACATCATTATAAGTACTAGATTAGGGTATGTTTACATAATATAGTAGATATGTACTAGTAGTGACTCAGTATAATATAACAATATCTGTAGTTGTTTAAATCTGTATGAGTATGTGACCCTGCCTCTTAAACTAGGTTAACCTGTATCTTAAGAGACAGTTCAGCCAAAAGAATTATAGTACAACTAACTTCAAAACAAATACGGGATAGAACGGTGTCGATCTATCCATAGAGATATGCTCTGTATGCTGGTGACTCTGATGTATAGTGTGTTTGCGTTGTGAATCGTGTGTGTGTGTGTGTGTGTGTATTATGCGATGTAAGTAAAAAAGAAATAAGTGCAAGACAGATCAATATAAGCTGGTTTTGTTTTTCAACGGTAGGTAATGCCTTTATTTAGCACAATGTCTGTGCCTGCTACAGTTTGTTTTAGTATGTATGTATGTATCGTATTAAGTACCAGTAAGCACTGGAAGTATTACAACCAGTTTGTTGTTTGGCCAACGTCTTAGTCTTCCTTAGTTAAAAATGATCTCACGGACCGACTCAAATTAGTTTGAAATTGGTCATTTTATATGAATAGCCAATTATACTTTTTGTTTGACTGCTAAGTCAGAGGTCGCGGGTTCGATACCTGCTCAATGCAAATATACCTACATATTTCCATTGGTCTGGGTGTTTCTATGTAAATATTATTTTTACAGTATCATTATAAAAATCAAAAAACCCGACTGCCCGTAAAAGACCGGAACAAGTTTGAAAGCAGGCGGGAACTATTAATTTTCTTTCGGTTTATGATAATTAATCAATTCATTCATTTTGCAAACCTACTCGATAAGTTTGAGTGAAAATATTTTATAATAACATACATTCTCGCGCCAAAAGCCCGCCATTTTAAAAAAAATACCTAGTAGCACTCTCACAGTAACTACGAATCTAACGCTAAAATCCATCGAGCCGTTACCGTTACATACATACATACTCTCGAAAAACAACTCTCTCTGGCGCAGTCGGTTAACAAGTGTCTAAGTATGTTTTCAAGATCTGGTTGTATTTATAATACGTATAGAATAGTATGTATATGTACACATGTATAGAAAGTACCTTTTTTTTGTTTTCGTGCGGAAATCCCTTCGGATCGCCCCCGCCGGCCAGCGGGGGCGGTTATGTCGGGCTTGAACCGACTAAAACCGCACGCCGTCTCGGGTCAACAGACGCCGGGGTGTAAGGTTGCCCATAGAACATATCCCTCGCTGTATAGAAAGTACCTACTCCAAATTAATTGCTTTCTTGTTAGTTATGTAGGTACCTTTTTCAATTTCATAGATTATAAAACATATGTACCTACATTCCTAGGATTGGACGCTATGAGGAAGGTGCTTGCGTATACATAAGCAAGGAGTACCTTTTTTTTTTTTTTTTTTTTTTTTTTATCGTTCGGAAATCCCTTCGGATACCCCCCCCCCCCGCCGGCCAGCGGGGGCGGTTATGTCGGGCTTGCACCGACTAAAACCGCACGCCGTCTCGGGTCTTCAGACGCCGGGGTGTAAGGTTACCCATAGAGCATATCCCTCGCACCCCGGCTGACCCTGGGCCATCTCACCACTAACAGCATCGCTCATCCTGTCTCCTCTGAAAGCAGAGGAGTACGGAGAACGATGTGTTCCCGCCACGTTGGGTATTGGCCGACGATCAATGCCAACCCTATGAAGGGGTGAAGGGGAAGCCATTGACCGCCGCCCAGGGTGTACCGGCCGCTCCGTTTCCGCTCCCCCCGGACTGCAGCGGGATCGGAATCGGAGCGACACTCGAGGAGGTTACCCAACACACACCCCAAGCAAGGAGTACCTAGTCTAAGTTAGGTGTACTAGTGCAATCACAAAATCCTCCCAAGTCTTGAACACAATTAAGTAAATAATGCATTATTTTTGCTGTACCTAGCTGTAATAACTTCATTGAAAAACAGACAATAATATTATAATTATTTATTTTATTATTTTATTTTATTTTTTCGGAAATCTTACAGTCATTACTATATACTATACTATATACTTATCAACAATAGTAAGGTAAATAACATAATGATGGCCAATTAAAAATTTTCACAGATAGCTTCAAGTACATACATACAGCTAAAGAAACACTCCCACACACCCATGCGAGTTCAGTTAAGAAAAAAAAAAAAAATAAAGGATGTTCCATTCATTGCCTAAAGCAAAATTCACACAGAATCTTCTTCAATTTTACAGTACTAGTTGTAAACAGATCTATGTCAACGTTCCTGCGTATGTATGTCAACGTCCCAACCATATTAAAAGTACGGCTTGCCCTTATTAAATATGAATTTTGTCTGTACGTAGTCGTTGTTAGAGGAGTGTATAACAAATTTCGTCGACATAAAAAGGTTGGCGATACGCACAAGCCTATTTTATTAACTAATTCTGTATCTGTTGATCCATTGAAAATACTAAATAGAAAAGATATATCCGCCATTTTTCGTCGCTCAGAAAGTGGAAGTATATGAAATTTTTTGCAACGTGCTTGGTAATCAGGCAGAAAACACTTCGAACGATATTGAATGTACCTCAATAACTTACGCTGTATACTCTCTAATCGAGCAATATAAACGTTGTAAATCGGGTTCCAAACCTGCAAGGCATATTCGAGGTGACTGCGAACGAAAGAACAGTATAGAATTTTTATTGTTTTAATATGCTTGAAGTCTGATGAGAGTCTCAATACGAAACCAAGTGCCTTTGTTGCTTTGTTTATAATACTGTCGATGTGCGAATCAAATATGAGTTTGGAATCAAAGGTAACTCCAAGAACTTTAACAGTATTAACTCTGATTAAGGGTGTATTCTGTAGTTTATAGGCGAATACAATAGGCTGCGGTTTGCGAGTAAAAGTACAAACGGAGCATTTGGACACGTTTAAATAGAGTTTGTTTAATAAGCAATAATTTTGGAATCGATCCAAGTCCTCCTGTAAAGACAGAGCATCAGCAACGGTGTTCACTTGTTTTAGAATTTTCATACATCTGCGTACAATAAAATATTCGACCACTGAAAACAATCAGTAATATCGTTGATAAAAATGTTGAATAACAAAGGCCCAAGTAAGGATCCTTGAGGAACACCCGAAGGAACGAGCATTGCTCGATGAGTAACCATTTAAAACTACTGTCTGGCATCTAATTTCTACATAAGAAACGAACCACCTAGGTATATATATTTCCCCTTATGCCCATAGCCAACAGTTTACGCATAAGTATTTTATGATTTATTTTGTCAAAACACTTGCTGTAGTCTGTATATATAACATCGACCTGAGATCTTTGTGACATGGACCTAGAAATAAAATCAGTACACAAAATAAGATTCGTTGTAGTCGATCGACCCTTCAAATAACCATGTTGGTGTTCGTTGAAACCTAATTTAAGTGCTGAGTAGACTTGTTTGTAAACAATTTTTTCCAGTATTTTGGCAATAAAATTTTTGAAATAGGCTTATAATTTTGAATAACGGTTTTCGGTCCTTTTTTTAAAAACGGTGTTATATACGCAGACTTCCAGATGGTAGGCATTACACCTGTATTGAGGGAACGTTGACACATGTATGTAGATACCCAATAAAATATCTCAAAAGTTAAATGTCAAATTAAAATAAATCAATAAATTAGTAAATAAATGTTCTAGTAAGTAGGTAGGTACTTTCTGTACCCGGGGTGGGGTACAGAAAGTACCTTTTCTTTTTTAAAAAAAGGTACTCATATATTTGAACGATTGAAATAAGTAGGGTACACAAAATGTAATGAAGTTGTAATTAAGCGACACGATCATAGTTGAGTAGGTACTTATCATAGGGGTGCTTGGTTGGGGACCTCCACGGGGGTGCTTGGTTGGGGACCTCCACATGGTGCACCCTGGGCAACGGAGGCGGCAGCGCCTCTCTCCTAGGGCGGGAGAGACGCTGCCGCCTACGGCCAACTCCAACCGAGGCGAGGACGGCCCTGTTGAGGGCTGTTCGGAGGCTTTCCACGTGTCCCTCTGATTAGCAGATGGCACAGTGGAGAGCAAGTAAGGGGGCCATCTCGAAACCGGAGATGGCCCAGGGTCAGTCGGGGTGCGAGGGATATGCTCTATGGGTAACCTTACACCCCGGCACCCTGAGACCCGAGACGGCGTGCGGTTTTAGTCGGTTCAAGCCCGACATAACCGCCCACGCTGGAGACCCCCCGCTCTCCAGCGGGGGCGGCATCCGAAGCGATATCCGCACGAAAAAAAAAAAAAAGAAAGGTATGTACTTATCATAATTCATACGAATAACTACGTTCAGCTGCTCACACCGAATAAGATATTTTGTACTTCAGAATGGTAGGTATTGGCAATCACGCCTTATTACTTCAATTCCATTCAATTCAATTCCATTGAAGTAATAAGGCGTAGTCTAGTCTCCTAAATGTTACGTTTTATACAATGGGCAATACCTACGTAAAATATATTTTATTCTTAACTAGCGGCCCGGTACGTGCTTCGCTACGTCAAAATGATCCGCCATGTATTGAATTCAAGGGCTTACCCGGGGTGCCCGGCAACGGACACTTGTGGAGGATCAATCTCTTCGGATACCCCCCACCGGCCAGCGGGGGTGGTTATGTCGTGTATCGACTAAAACCGTACGGTGTGCGCACGAAAAAAAAAATTCTGAGAGATTTTCTTAATATTTTTTTTCCGTAAGAACCTTGTACAAAGGATTAGAAAACTACAAAAAAATTAGCCAAATCGGTCAAGCCGTTTTCATGCTATGTCGTGACAACGGAAAACGGGTTTCATTTTTATATATATAGATAGATAAGTAGCGCTGCGCTGTACAGAAAGTTCCTTTTTTTTTTCGTGCGGATATCCTTTCGGATATCCTTTCGCCGGCCAGCGGGGGCGGTTATGTCGGGCTAGAACCGACTAAATCCGCACGCCGTCTCGGGTCTTCAGACGCCGGGGTGTAAGGTTGCCCATAGAGCATATCCCTCGCACCCCGACGGACCCTGGGCCATCTCCGGTTTCGAGATGGCCCCCTCGGGTTTGGGAACCACGGTGTCCCCGTCTTGCCCCGGTTTGGGAGAGGGGCGCTAGTCGCCCCACCGACCCGGCCTGCTTCTGCTGGGGTCACAGGCGGCCTCACCTGTCACCCCCAGGCCTGCGCTCATGGAGAACGGAGGTCGTTAAGCGACCTCCGGCGTCTGAGTCGCCTGCGACGCGCGGCGAGCAAGTTGCGGGCTCGGCGGGCCGGGAAAGTTCTAAATCTCTCCCGGGCGCGCTCCGCCATCTCCTTCGCGAGCATTACATGCTCGCAGAAGGAGGTGGCGGCGGCCCACGCGCTCGTGCTCCGCACCATTGCCGCAATCATGCTGCCGAGCGAGAGGACTCCCACCCCGATGGCTGCCACGAGGTCACGCCTCGGCGCCTCCCACGCCGGGCAGTCCGCCAGCGTGTGCTGGCTGCCGGCTGCTGTTTGTACCTTTTTTTTTTTTTTATCGTGCGGAAATCCCTTCGGATACCCCTCCACCGGCCAGCGGGGGCGGTTATGTCGGGCTTGCACCGACTAAAACCGCACTCCGTCTCGGGTCTTCAGACGCCGGGGTGTAAGGTTACCCATAGAACATATCCCTCGCACCCCGGCTGACCCTGGGCCATCTCACCACTAACAGCATCGCTCATCCTGTCTCCTCTGAAAGCAGAGGAGTACGGAGAGCGATGTGTTCCCGCCACGTTGGGTATTGGCCGACGATCAATGCCAACCCTATGAAGGGGTGAAGGGGAAGCCATTGACCGCCGCCCAGGGTGTACCGGCCGCTCCGATTCCGTTCCCCCCGGACTGCAGCGGGATCGGAATCGGAGCGACACTCGAGGAGGTTACCCAACACACACCCCAGTATTGTTTGTACCTTTTTTTTTTTTTTTTTTCGTGCGGAAATCCCTTCGGATACCGCCCCCGCTGGAGAGCGGGGAGTCTCCACCGGGGGCGGTTATGTCGGGCTTGCACCGACTAAAACCGCACGCCGTCTCGGGTCGTAAGACGCCGGGGTGTAAGGTTACCCATAGAGCATATCCCTCGCACCCCGACTGACCCTGGGCCATTTCCGGTTTCGAGATGGCCCCCTTACTTGCTCTCCACTGTGCCCTCTGCTAATCAGAGGGACACGTGGAAAGCTTCCGAACAGCCCTCAACAGGGCCGTCCTCGCCTCGGTCGGAGTTGGCCGTAGGCGGCAGCGTCTCTCCCACCCTAGGAGAGAGGCGCTGCCGTCTCCGTTGCCCAGGGTGCACCGCGTGGAGGTCCCCAACCAAGCACCCCAGTATTAATGAAAATACTTTTAATAACATTAATGTTTGACTCAAAGGGTATCTAATTATTATTATTGCAACTGATATGTTATCCTTATGTACCTGATGACCTATGCGTCACATAATACTAATAATACATAATTATTATTAATACGCTTTAAATATTGTGAGTATGGACGTATGGATGTTAGTTAGGTACTCTTTCATGCAAAAACGGCTGAATGGTTCCGGCTGAAATTTGGTACAGGGATAGATTATAGTCTGAAAAAACTCATAGTCTACACTTAACTCTGGAATAGGTTGCCATGGAAAGCGGGAATGGGAACACAATTCCACGTGGTCGAAGCTGCGGGTAAAAGCTAGTAGAATATAACAATATTCGCCCCCTGTCATGCTTCTTGATTTTCAAGCACTTAAGCATCCTATTGATGATGTAGGTATTGAAAGAAGACAGTGCAAAGGCACTCGAAACCAGCGGGCTTGTATGACAGTTTTAGTGACAGTAGAGGTAGCCTGTGAAGTGTGTAAAAGGACAGAAGCAGGTGGCGGGCTGTTGACTCTGCCTAGCCTGCCTTAGAGGGAAAAAGGCGTATTGTGTGTATGTAAGTATGTACATCATCTCAGTGTTGTTTTTCAACTTGTGCTACCTAACAAAATATATTCCTTCAATTTGCTGAATGCGATTACGAAGAAACATGTACTTACCATTTTTTTGTACCTGTGTCATACCTTTGTATAGTATAGTAGCTATACGTTATGATTTATATCCCACTAATTTCTAAATGTTAAAATCCAGACAAATAAGGCCGTTCCAACATCCTTGAGGCCCAAGGCAACCTTACCTGTACCTGTGCACCTGCTAAACAGCGCCCAAGGCCCTGACGCAGTTTTTGCTCTCAGGGTTGGGAGGCCAGACGGCAATCGCTACCGGAAAATCCGGATAGAAAACAAAAACAGTAGGTATGCAGAACTCGGGCTTAAAGTGCAAACTTTGGACGCATCTGGAAAATCGCTGTAACCATTATGATTGTTATAATTATATCAAACTAGATCCGTGTAGATAAATCCGTGACCTTGACCATGTATTTAATGCAAACTCTATTGCGTAGAATAGATTGAATTGAACTTGAATAACTGTTTCGTTGTTTCCAACAAGATTCGTGGCAGACGTAGGTAGGTACACACCTAGTTGTATATCTGTTATCATAAAATTGTAAACTGAAAATTAATATTTTTGAGATACCAAAGTACACTCAACGACAAAAGTAGCTTAACAAATTCTTATTGTATGTATTATATACCTTAGCTCTAAACCTTTTTATAAAACAACTAGCGGTTTCCCGCGGCTCCGCCCGCGTAGAATTCTGATCCCGTCCCCGCAACCCATGGGAACCTATTCCCGGGATGAAAAGTAGCCTATGTGTTATTCCGGACTATATATCTATCCCTGTGCCAAATTTCAGTCTGATCCGCTCAGCCGTTTCTGCGTGAAAGAGTAACAAACATCCATCCATCCATACTTACAAACTTTCGCGTTTATAATATTAGTACGAGAAGCAAAACTTAAAATATTTTTACTTTGTTCTCTGGGGATTATAAAACTATGTATACTTAGGTAGATACGTCAAATTTGGATACAATATATATACTTACATATATAATATTGTCCCGACTGATCGACTGATTCATCAACGAAGAGTAAACCGCAGGACCTACAAACTTGAAATTTCGTTAGTACCTAGATGCTTTTTAGGTTGTAAGCATCCATTTCGGAAAGATTTTTGGAAATTTCACTCCTAAGGTGGTGAATAGGGGATGAACTTTCGTATCATCAGGGATCATTTAAAAATTTAGATGCACGAAATTTTATATAGGTACCTACTTCAGTTAGATTTTTTTTATACTCTGGTGGCTGACTAGCTCACGGCCCACCTGATGGGAAGAAATGAACACGTGTATCAGCGTTTTTCAAAATGTCAATATTCAGGGGATGGGAGATGAACGGTTATATGGAAAGTCCAATTAATATATATATATATATATATATATAGTCCAAAGTAATTTTCGAGATAAGCACGAAATTTCATACAGTTGCTTCTGAGTAGAAATAAACGTATACATGAATCGGCCGGGCGAAACCGGTTCCCGGGCCGTTAGTAATACATATATTTCAATATAAAATAGGTTACAAAATATTTTAGTGTTAATCAACTATCGATGACTGTACTGTAAGAAATTCAGCCCTAGCCTACACCTTCTTTTCGATTGCGATACGTAATACAAATTGTTCTGATGATTTTTTTGTACATTACAGATTACGAGTGTTGAAGTTCTAGAGGCATGTATCAGGAGGATTAAAGATGTCAATTCTGCATTGAATTTCTTCGTTCAAGATCGTTATGAACTGGCAATAAAAGAGGCACAGCAGGCTGATGAGCTCGTGCGAAGCGGCTCCAAGAATACAGCCCAATTGGAAGAAGAGAAGCCTTTCCTAGGAGTTCCATTTACGACCAAAGACTGCATCGGCGTCAAAGGTCGGAATACGAGTTATTTTGCCAATATAACACACTGTAATCGGTACCTTTCTTCGGGTCCAAAGGGTCGTAGCGTGATGGAAATAGCCTATATCCTTCTCCAAGAATTGGGAAACGCAAAAAGAATGTAAAAAAAATGAAAATTACTTTTTTTTTCAATATCCACACTATTGTCTGTATAAATAAAATGCAAAAGTGCCTAATTTCTAATAGCAATTTTAATTTACAACGGATATTATGAATTTATGACTACGGTTTACGATTCATGTTCTATGGCAGCAATAAAGTTATAGACTAGAATATTTAAATTATATAGTCCATAAATAAGTTCAGTTTTAATAGTAAACCACATTAAAACCTCGTTATATTACAATAGGTACAACTTACTATAATTCACTGGTTTGGATATAACGATATTATTACTTTGATTCTTTCTATATTTTATTCCAATTATAATGGTAAAGAGGGTTCTTGCCACGCAGCGCAGGGCCACACAGTGTCTATACCTATAGGATTCCAAATAAAACTTCATGACATCTATGTCTAAGACCTATTGCCGCAAGTGGCAGTGTACCATAAGTGAAGTGGCCCAGTCCTAGTAGCTGAAATCTGGTGTGACGTGAAGTCCTTACTAGGTTTTGACTAGAAACGACTGAAATTTTAAGCAATAAGTTCCTTTCATCATACAAGAAAGAGTAATCGTTAGAATCGAATTTTAATTAATCATACGAGTCTCGCAATTAAATTATTATAAGTTACTTGAGGATTTTCAGATAATTTTAATGTAGTCTTACGTGCGCGGGGTACAAATTAAATGCCGTTTATACCTACAACGAAGAGGTTTATTCGCTTACCACAAAATAGACAACTAAATAACTAGCACACGCAGTACTCTTCAACAGCTCCAAGTCGCTCAGCAGTTCACAGTAGTCCACAGTCGTTGCTTAAGTCGCAGGTATTGTCTTCATGAATCGCTTCGGTAAGATGTGTTCGCTATCGCTTCCGAAAATAAACTGACTCGCGTCGATAGCCGGGCACCTTTTATAGCTCTTAATTAGGAGGGTAGAATGTTCTGGAATCATCTAGAGATAAGGCACGTTAGGTATCTAAGTAGAGCGTTCGAGAAAAGTACCTACAGTAGTAGGTACAGTCGCGCCGACATTCGAGGTGAATAACCTTGTATTCTAGATTTATAGGTAAACTAGGTATAGGTATTCGAAGTGCCTGTGGTTTTGTATTGGCGTTTCTAGATTTTTCTACACGGATCGATAGAGTACTCCGACACTAACAATGCGTTTTAAGTTTCAGAAGATTCGATCAGTAGTTTTCGAGATATCGACGTTCGTTGTAACAGTAGAATGGTTGATTTTCTTTCTAAATTCAATGATTATTTATTATTTACAGGTTTGCAACAAACTTCCGGTCTAGTGCTTCGTAAAGACTTCGTTTGTGAAGATGATAGCGACGTGATCAGATTATTGCGACAAAAAGGCGCTATTATTATAGGTTTAACAAACGTACCCGAACTTTGTATGTGGTAAGTTTGTAGTATTTTAAGCAATTTAAGCAATAAGTAAAACTCATCAATACGAAGTCCACTTCATCGGCACGTACATCGGTACACCGATACAAAGAGGCTAAAGGATAGGGCTGTAACATAACATAACTTCACGGCTGTATCCCCGAAGGGGTAAGCAGAGGTGTATTGCACACCCACGAGTCCTGTAATATTCTTCTGCTTTAAGTTACAATCATAACTTGAGTAGTCGGAACATGGAAAATAGAACTGGCGTAACTGGTAACCAACTTAAATGTGTCGCTAATACAAAACTATTAAGTCAAACTATTATTTAGCAAGTGAAAAATGATATGTGAGCACTGCGCAGC
Source organism: Cybosia mesomella (assembly GCA_946251805.1). NCBI lineage: Eukaryota > Metazoa > Arthropoda > Insecta > Lepidoptera > Erebidae > Cybosia > Cybosia mesomella. The sequence continues at coordinate 14,173,755 of OX276406.1, forward strand.
CTGTGCACGCTCAGCGATGCAATGAAACTGCTTATACAGTACGTGTTTTAACTGGGACAGTATTGGAAGATGCGAAACTATAGAAGATACAAGGAAACATTAACTCTTTAGATTCGAAGATTACTAATAAAATTGTAGCTATAAAAGTCAATCCCGCAACTGTACCAGTCTATCCGATAAATTATTGTGGTCTATTGTTCAACGATCTTTTATGGTAATCCCATCGGCATCGTCGTATTTATGAAATGTGTTTAGTGCTGACTACAAATCATTTACATGAGCCCAAACGGGTTAACCTACGGCTGTTTTTGAGTAGATTTGAACCGATACTAAAAAGGGTGTTACAATCTGATTCATCCTTTAGGTTAGAAAGTCTTAAGATGTTTAGTTTTATTGGAAGTCTGATTTGATTCTGTAAAAAAACGCTTTAATTAAATTGAAATAAAAATAGTGAGTGAAATTTTTAAGATGTTGTAAAAGTCAACATTTCAGGATTGTTTACTAAATAAGATAGATAACCTCGTGTATGTTTCTATTAAGGCGAGGGACCCTGAGGAAGGGTGTTTTTAGATTAAGATTTTTCAAAAGTGAAAGGTCCCTGTATTCTGAAAATCATATTTTTATGAGCCTAATTATGAGTACCTACTAAAATACTGCGTGTCTAAAAAGGCCACATTGAGTGACTCCGCTAAAAGCAAATAACTTTATGAATTTCCAGCAGATCCCAATCAATTCCTCTTATATTCGTAAAATGGTCACTCATCTGAGCAGAATTACAAGATTCGCAGATTCACATTTGATGTAAATGGTGCCGCATGGAAAAAGTAAAGATCGTATTTTTTTTTACCGGTTATTTTTTCTGTACAGTTTTTACAAACTAAGTAGGTTATTTTGTAGAATATGTGTATTTAAAACAATAAAACGATCAAATACCAATTACCCACCATTGAATTATTCCAAATAAATTTATAAGAAGGAAATCAAAGAATAAGTGTTGCCATAATCTGGTAATTTCAGTACTTTGTCAAGGTTATCTGTTATCCGTCAATATCTACTTGAGTCAAATTTCAAAACATTTGGTTGTGTTGTACTTAAAAGTAATAAATATTTCTTTCAAATGGATTTCTAAATGTTTCTAATACCAAAAAACCTTTTTTAAATCACCTATTATAAGTATCCTTTCAGCAAATACATCAGTTATTGGAATTATTCCACTATGATCAGCTGGGTGATATGACCTGGGTGATCAAATTCCACAACTTTTGTGTCCTTAAATCAGCTGCTGACAATTCACCTGGGTGATCAAATTCCACATGATTTTAAATAATTTTATTTGTTTCCCTATATCACCTGGGTGATTAAATTCCACATGATTTTAAATTATTTGTTTCCTTAAATCACCCGGTTTAAATAGTTAGTGATTTGATGATACTATAATAATTATATTGTTATTATACAAATCAAAACTCTGTTGGGGTCACAGTTCTAACCTAACCTAACCCACAAGTAATTTAATGCCCTGTTTTAATATAATCATTATGAAACCTTAAAACCTATTATATAATATTTTTTTTATGATTGTAATAAATAACTTTAACTTGATGTTATTTATTACAATCATCAAATCACTAACTATTTAAACCGGGTGATTTAAGGAAACAAATAATTTAAAATCATGTGCAATTTAATCACCCAGATGATATAGGGAAACAAATAAAATAATTTAAAATCATGTGGAATTTGATCACCCAGGTGAATTGTCAGCAGGTGATTTAAGGACACAAAAGTTGTGGAATTTGATCACCCAGGTCATATCACCCAGCTGATCATAGTGGAATAATCGAGTTATAGGTAAGGCAGGTGGACTTAGCTTTCAACTTGCCAATTAATCCACAAGATAATAGAGCTAATTTACTACTCGAAACGTTGGAAATCTGTAGTCTAATTCAGTGTTGCGATATTCCCAACTTAAATAACAGGTATTTGGACCTGGTATTGACCTCTTTACCATGTAACCTAGTTACTGTACAGCAGACTGAACCTTTATGCCGCTCAGATAATCATCACCTGGCGTATCTCGTTGTAGTCACATGTGGTTCTGTTAGGGCGACCAAACCCAAATTTAATGCGCGTTATAACTTCACTAAGTGTCAGTATGCCAATGTAAAGTCAGAGCTGAGTTGTGTCAATTGGGAGGTTTTACTTTCACCAGACGATGTCAATGACTGTGTAGATGCTTTTTATAACAAGTTGAATGAGGTGCTTTCAAAAAACACACCACTTGTAAGAAACATAGCTTCAAATAAATATCCACTTTGGTACAGTCAGGCTTTAATTCGTTGTATAAGGGAAAAAAATAAATTTCATAGGCGTTTTAAGAAATTTTCTAATCCAAGGGATTATGACACATTCTCTCTACTTCGAAGCAGATGTAAAGTTCTCATCACAGACTGCTACAGAGACTTTTTGTCATCTGTTGAGGAGTCTCTGAGTGATGATCCTAAGATGTTCTGGCGGTATGTTAATGATAGGAAAGGTGGTTCTACCATACCTCTCACAATGTCGCACAATACTAAAATTTGTTCGAATGGGCAAGATATCTGTGAATTATTTGCCGAATATTTTGGTTCAGTTTATGACAGTCCTTCTGGTGGGCAATCTTCCATGCTACATAATATGCCTCAGATCGGTAATTTGTCCCTGTATCAGGTCATGATTAGTCAACAGGATATATGCTCAAAAATTAAACAATTAGATGCACAAAAGGGACCAGGTCCTGATGGAATCCCGCCAGGATTTATAAAGAAGTGTTGTGAGGAGCTGTCCGTCCCACTGTCAATCATCTTTAATAAATCTTTACAGACAGGCATATTTCCATTACGTTGGAAGACGGCTCACATTGTCCCTATCTTTAAGTCTGGCGACAAAGCACTGTGTGCTAACTATAGGCCGATAAGTATTTTGTCTTGTATGGCCAAATTGTTCGAAGCCCTGGTATATTCCCCTCTTTATCTTCACCTTAGTAACTATATCTCGGAAAAGCAACACGGGTTTGTCAAAAAAAGATCGACATTAAGCAATCTGTTGGAGTTCAAGAATTACCTATGTCAGTCGTTTGCCACTGGTGGTCAGGTAGACGCTATATACTTAGATTTTAGCAAGGCCTTCGATAGAGTGAATCACAATCTGCTGAGCCTCAAACTTGAACACTACGGCATCAATGGCTCATTGCTAAGGTGGGTCATTTCTTACCTGAGTCACCGCAGTCAACTTGTTACCGTAAAGGGCTACTCTTCTTCACCTATATCAGCCTCATCGGGGGTTCCGCAGGGTTCACACCTGGGCCCGCTTCTTTTTGTCGTTTTCATTAATGATCTTGTCAGCCGGTTATCCTGCCTCTCTCTTTTGTACGCCGACGATCTTAAAATTTTCGCCGATGTCAGAGACCATAGACAATGTTTAGCTCTTCAGCATGATTTAGAAGTTATCTCTGACTGGTGCTCGCTCAACAAAATGAGCCTTAACGTGAATAAGTGCTGTTTTGTTTCTTTCACTAGGAAGCGGAATATAATTAAGTCACAATACTTAATAGAAGGTCAAACATTGGAGAGAAAGGATGTTATTAAAGACCTGGGTGTGCTCTTTGATGAGCAACTTACTTTCCGTCCTCATTATCTGCACATAATTAAAAGAGCCCGTAGACTTCTGGGTTTCATTATAAGGTCAACGAAGGATTTTAAAATGCAAAAAAGTGTATTGACTCTTTTCTGTGGCCTGGTCCGAAGTGGCCTCGAATATTGCTGTCCAATCTGGTCCCCTTTCTATGATGTCCATACGGATGCCATAGAGAGCGTGCAGCGGCGTTGTTTGAGATACGTCGCCCGCAAATTCGACTATGGCAGATCACTGCAAGACTATAGTGATAGATTAGTAGAGTTTAATATGATTTCGCTTCAAGCCCGCCGAAGAAGGTATGATCTCCTTTGCCTTCACAAAATTATACACTCCGCCATAGATGCGCCTGGTTTGCTGTCTGCGGTCTGTATCAACATCAGGCATAGGTCGCGCTGTCCCAACATATTTTTGATACAAATCTACAAAAATAACACCTCTTTCTATAACCCTATCGTAAGGATGTGTCGCACATATAACCAAGTAAATCGGGTCAATGATGTGGATGTATTTAATGGTAAATTCTCCCAGTACAAGAGGATCATAACGCATATAATAAATGCACAATGTTCGTAGTGTAATTAATTTACAAATGTAGTTTTAATGTTGGATATGTTTGTATTTGCATAGTGTTTTAGTTATTTGAACAAGGCAAATAGTTGTTTTTGCCTATGTATTAACTTTATCACGTTGTGTATGCTATATTTGGATTACTGTCTAGATTTAATAAGTAACTATTTCCAAATATTCTCATGCAACGGCAGTAATCTGTAAGCGTACCTTCCAGAAATAAATAAATAAATAAATATTGTAGTAGCCTTGAACATAAGATTAATTGAATCCACTTTCACTAGATGGTGCTGTAGGTCAGCACACCTATATAATGGCTTAAGTTAAAAAATAATAAATAATTCATGAATAAAACATATCACAAAACGTTAATTGTTTCTTACTTTCTTTATATTATATTGCATTTGTTAGAAAATCTGCAAAAGGAATTGCAGATGTTGCTCTTGGGTAACATCATTTGATTCTGCGAACTGACGTTTAACGAATTCTTACTTTATGGACCATTTTACGAATTTCCATACAAAACTGTCAACCACAAGAATTGCGACATTTGAATGGAGCGTAGTTCATTATTATGATTGATTAATTTGTGACCATTTTACGATTTTCAGTATGACTCATATCATTTTCCTAATACGATTCCAATTAAATGGCCTTTTTAGACCCGCTAAAATATTGCGAGAACCGTAATTTATATTAATGTAGATAGGTACTAATCTCACCCCCCATTCCCACTACTGTAACTCATGTTGACCAGGATCTACAGTAGTGACCCATGAACACCGATTAATGACACTCGGGAAGTCCTAGGGAAAGTTAAACTGTATTGGAATCCGCATTGAAATTAATCAGAAGTATAATGAAGGAGTTTGAAATAAAATAAATCCACTTTCCTCCTTGACAAACGGGAGACAATAGAGGCAAACTATATATAAAATTTCCTATCGGAATATTGTAAACAGACTAATTACGGCCATAGGCCGGCAACGTCGTGCGCGACCGTCCCGCGGGGTGACAGACGGTGGCAGAGACGAGGTAGAGCGTCATTCTGGCACACGGCTACACACAAAGAGAAGTATGCCAGGATAAATCTCGCGATAAGTTGTACTTACATGCGACGTAATATAGGAGTAAATAAGAAGAGCGACAGAAATGATGCTAGATTGTTTTATTATAAATCAACTTCCATATCACTTTCATGTTCACTCTCTGAATTTCTGCGTCACTTTCGTTGTCATCATCGTCGTCGTTTTCATCCAGTTGAATTACAAATTTAAAAAGACAAAAACGCTATGTTTAATTATTATTTACTATAAAAATATGAGACAACTTCACATAGGCCTGATTCAGAGAATTATAGCTTGAGCACTCTTCCCAGTCAAAACAATAATAATCGATCATGTTAAAAATAAACAATCACGTACCTGTCCATGTCATCGTCAAATACTACATCTGAATTATAATATTTGTCTTTTATGACGTGATCATCAAAATCGCGCCACTGTTCAACCGAATAATTTGAAGAAAACAATTCTAAATCATTTAACTTCTTCCCTATGTACGAATCAATGAAGTTCTTGCGAGCTCGCCTTTTACGTACCCCCACACGAGTTCAATAGGATTTAAATCCGGATGGTATGGGGATAAACGTAGCACGATATGTCAATTTTCCTTTAATATTTCATCAATTTTGTACTGTTTCTCCGGGTTTTGCTCATCAATAATTTTCATTAGATCACAGTTACGCATAGCGTTATCATACTGAACACCTCGCCGTTCTAACCACTGCTGCATTTCGCTTTACAGGGAACACATTGTAGGTTTTTATTTTGTCGATCTAAGGGCTATATGGTAAGCGGCGTTGTCCATTACAATAGCAGAATTCGAAGGAATGTTTGGTAACAGTTTTACATCCATCCACTTTCGAAAATTTGTGGCATTCATATCTCCATGATAATCACCGGTCTTAGAATACCATTATAATACATATCCCTCGCACCCGGAATGACCCTGGGCTATCTCCGGTTTCGAGACGGGTTTGGGAACCACGGTGTCCCCGTCTTACCTCGGTTTGAGGAAGGCCCCCCCACCCATCCCGATGGCTGCCACGAGATCACGCCTCGGCGCCTCCCACGCCAGGCAGTCCGCCAGCGTGTGCCGCCCCGAGTCCTCGCTCGAGGCAATAGATACCTCAGAAACTCGAATATTCCAAAACTGGACACAATTTTTATCATGAACGGTTGAACCCTTAGGCCAATCATAGATGTTATAAAAAAGATCAAATTTGAAATGAGGTCGTAATTAAAAGGTCATCAAGTGTTCAATACACAATTACACAATGTTTGTAGCCTTTTGGAGGGTTCTGTTCCATATCTCACCTATTCACTTCAGATTGTATTTATTCGAAGGTGGGAGACTCACAATCACATACACGGAAGGACCAACAATCCCTACAACACAACAAGGATAGTCGGCGGATCATCGGGCGGTGAGGGGTGCTGTCAAGCCGTTGCTGGCAGTTTATTTGGAATTGGTAAATATCGAGTTTCCCAGTTTTATCTTTTTACTCTCATTTTATAAGTATTTAAAAAAAAGAAAAGCGACGATAGCCCAGTGGCATACGTAACGGACTGCTGAGACGAGGTCTCGAGTTCGATCCCCAGTTGCCCGGGCACACACCTCTGACTTTTCGTAGTTATGTGTGCATTAATAAATGATAATTATCGTTCGCTTAATAATGTGCCCGGTGGATGGCAATAGGCTCGCCCCCTATTACATTGGGACCTCAACATAACTGGCGAATCGTGGGTGTGTAATACACCTCTGCCTACCCCTTCGGGGGTACAGGTGTTTTTTAAAAAAAAACCTAAGTTTTATGTTTTTCCAAGAGTAGGTACTTACATTGTTGGGGTGCGACTGGTTGGATCACCTCCAAGTTTGGTGCACCCTGGGCAACGTGGGCGATGACGCATCATTGATTGCTCCTCTGGAGTAGCTGGAGTCAACGTCAACGGCCAAGAGTCTGACCAACCGGCCCTTTTCAGGGCCAGCTGACCCCATTGCACGAGGGGGTCGGGGTATGGCGGGCCTGCAAGGCCCGCGGGGGGGTGGTCGCTCCAGGTACCCCTCTGCTTTTATCAGAGGGGACACTGCGAATGGCCCAGGGTCAGTCAGAGTGCGAGGGATATGCTCTATGAGTAACCTTACACCCCGGCGTCTGTAGACCCGAGACGGCGTGCGGTTTTAGTCGGTTCAAGCCCGACATAACCGCCCCGCTGGCCGGCGGGGGGGTATTCGAAGGGATTTCCGCACAAAAAAAAAGGTACTTACATTGTTGGGTTTCCTGGCGCCAAACGAAAGTGTTTTTTTTAAATTCTTTATTGGATAAACAAACTACATCACAATAAAAAGGCTTAAGATAGTTGAGCGATAACATAATAATTGTGACATCCACAGCGTTTACCACAAGTATGATAAATACATAATTATCTTAAAGGTTAAAAGTAATACATCTGTTTGACGGTGGTAGTGTTAAATTACGTTAGATTAGATTAGGTTACATTAGAGTAGGTTACACATTAGGTTACATTAGTAGGTTATATTAGATTAGATTAAGTTAGATTAGATTAGTGACTGAAAGACCTCACGACCCGAGGGCTGCCCTCATGTCATGAAGCCTCTCAATCACCAATCTTCTATAGATACTGGAACTATTTGCATTTATATCAAATTCGCTGAAATTATTGTTATGAGAGTTAAGTATGCGATGAAGAGGTGCGCGCACGCCTGCGTTAGTACGCCGGGTGCGGGTGAATAATAGTGGAGTTTTACGACAGCTTCGCGTGTGTGACCTGAGTGGCACTCCATAGCTGATTTGATTGACAATGTCAACACAGTCGTACCGGATGTGGCAAATATCATATAAGATCATTGCTAAACTCTTTCCATTCGTTTATTTTCTTTTTGACAGATCCTGTGGAAACTTGTACGAGCGTCTTTTTTACAATATGTATGGATTATTTTATAAAAATATGACGCTTATGCACGTACAAGGTTATAGTGTACCGAAAACTTAGTGAAGTGCCCTATGTATAACAAACAGACACAGACTATAAAACAGATCTTGACATAAATGATAAATCGATCAATTGTCTTCAAATCGGTTATTTGTAAATTGATTTATTTTCTTTTCGACAGCTGCCTTAGATTGTAAGTATGCACGTGTTAGTGAAATTTAATTTTAAAACGCATAGTTAATAACGTCTACGTCAAGTTTAAATCAAGAGTTATGAACAAATATACTTGGAAAATCACATATATTTATTTAACAAACTAGCTAGGTTATTCGGTATACAAATTAAACAAGTAAATTTATTAATATTATTTATTACACTGATTCATCAGACTCTTCTTCATAAGTTACACTAGACTCGTCAGTTGACTCCTCTGTTACACGAATAATCAATTCTTGTTCTATTATATTGTCAATTGCAACATCTCGATCCCAATCAGATATTATTATTTTTCTTGTTCTCTCCACGACACTGGCCCAGTTTTCAGGAGTCACATCACCACACGCACTATTTAATAATTGCATCATTTTATTCGCTGTAAACGGCGGCGTTGTGTTGTTTCTTGCTGCCTTCCCTTTGATTTGTGCCCATATTAATTCGATGGCATTGTACTGACAGTGATACGGTGGGATTCCAATAACAGTATGTCCATATTCAGCTGCCATTTCATCGACGACGTATCTTTTAGGTTGACGTTTCGAATTTAAAATTCTTATTAGTTCTGCTTTCAATAATGAATTAGTCACATCCTCGCCAGTATCACGAAGCCAGTTAATAATCTCGTCTTTGGTATTAGATTGCGTTGGCTTTTTATTTATTTGCCGTGAATAATAGGGCGCGTTATCCATAAATATAATTGAAGGTTCTTCTAGTAATGTCAACATTTCCCTGAACCAATTTTCATATACTTCTGAATTCATCTCTTCATGATACTCGCCAGATTTTTTGGATTTGAAAGTGAGTAGAGCATCTGATACAAATCCTTTTGCACTGCCTGCGTGGCAAATTATCAGGCGTTCGCCCTTGCCTATAGGTACAGCCGAAGTAGATGCTGCAGTGTCGTCAGTCCACGATTTCGATATAGTATGATTAGCATCGAGCCAAGTCTCGTCGGTGAAAACCACATTCGACCAGTCTTCGATTTGTTTAGCTTTTCTTAGGAAGTCACATCGAGCCAGCGCTATGTCGTGGCATTCCAATAAGATTTTTATCTTATCAGACTTTTAGAAATAAAATCCAATTTGTCTCAGCACTTTAGCTAGCGACGATTTTTGGCCACGGAACAAACCACTATTCCTCAGTGAAATTACCATTCTTCTTAGAGTCGGAATTTCTTTACCTTGGTAGTACTCGTATATATGACGACGAATAGCATCGGCGTCGAAATCGTCAATGTTTGTAACTTTACAGGGCTGGCGTTTTTTCTTGGGTGTAGAGAGCGTATTATGCTGCATACCACTGCTGCCGTAGGCTTCTTTGGCAATTTTTGTAACTGTTGGAACACTGATTCCTAAGGCGGCAGCTACACGGTTTCGAACCTGCGATATTGGTAGTAGCGGTGAACCATTACGACATTCCTTCTCAAAGTATTCTTGTAGGCGTCTCACAAACTCCCTCGATTGTCCTTTTAACACAGTTCCTTTCGGCATATTGAGAACTTAAGTATGCTCAACTGAAGAATTTACGTATCGATAAGGAGGAATATAAATACTCAACTCAACTCACAAGCGTCGCATGGCAAGTAACAACAATATGGCGTCGCCGGGTCAGTGACGCAATGTGTTATGATATTGCTAGTGATAACCTGTTTATAATGCGCTTATAGCTTATATTTTTTATATGTATAAATAGTATAATTTTATTGATTTATTATTTATTTCTTATATAATTTTTAAAAACCTGATAAATGCTAGTTAATATTTATATTAAATTATGTCGACTTTTAAACTTTCGCGTTCCATGATATAATAATTATATTTACGGGGAATAACGCGATCACTTATTTAAAGGTATTACATACCTCTGGTTTGCCTGACGTTTCGACCAGGTTGCACTGGCCGTGGTCACAGGCTGACTGGCTCAGCGTTGCACGCCCCCCGTCGTCGAATCCGTGAAGTAGAAGATTCCTCTTCCACCCGCACATTTTCGATATTGTTGAGATTTTTGTTTCGCCATGTACCGTCACATACTACACTAACAGTGTCCCTATTCTGTAAGCAAACCGATGTGTTCCTATTCTGGTGTTTATTCGACTGCGCAGAAAAGCGAGGTGGTATGTTTTTTAACACTGGATTCCACGCTGTAGATAATTTAAAACCATCTTCCCGATTGAATGTTTTATGTTTTTTAATCTCAATCGCTTCACGTACAACTCTTGAGTAAAAGTGACGTTCGGTGGAGAGGACTTGCGTGCGGTGAAATTCAATCCAGTGGTTGATGCCTGCATCGAGTGCATGTTCTGCAATCGCCGATTTGCTCGTCTGTCGGTTCTTCACAGCAGCGATATGTTCTTTGACCCTTTCAGCAATATTCCGCTTCGTTTGGCCTATGTAGGAACTTCCGCAGCTGCAGTCTATTTTATAAACACCTGGAGTTTGTAGTGGCAATATATCCTTCGGTGTGCCAACGATGTTGTGTACCTTTATGCCTGGTGTGTATACTGTCGGAATAGAGTATTTCTTTAACACGGACCCGATCTTATCCGTAACTCCCTTGACATAAGGCATATAGGCTGGTTGTCTGTTTACTTCTGGATACTTGCGTCTTCTTTTCGGTTGCTTTCGTCCTCCATTCACTTGATATCCGTTACTTTTTAGTACCTCCTGAACATGTTCTAGCTCCCGGTCTAAATGTTCAGGGTCACAGAGATCGTAAGCTCTGTTCTTGAGTGAAGTCATAACAGATTGCAAGTGCCGTGGATGGTGATGAGACGTGGCGTGTAAGTATCTATCCGTATGAGTAGGCTTACGGTACACACAGTGTGACAAGGACCCATCTGATCTCACGGTTACTTTAACATCTAAGAAGGACAACGACGGATAGGTCGTTGTCCTTCTTAGATGTTAAAGTAAAGTCGGATAAACACCAGAATAGGAACACATCGGTTTGCTTACAGAATAGGGACACTGTTAGTGTAGTATGTGACGGTACATGGCGAAACAAAAATCTCAACAATATCGAAAATGTGCGGGTGGAAGAGGAATCTTCTACTTCACGGATTCGACGACGGAGGGCGTGCAACGCTGAGCCAGTCAGCCTGTGACCACGGCCAGTGCAACCTGGTCGAAACGTCAGGCAAACCAGAGGTATGTAATACCTTTAAATAAGTGATCGCGTTAATCCCCGTAAATATAATTATTATAAATTATATCGATGTATTAAATCGATTGAAAGTTGTTCTTAAATAAAATCGATAATTATTTTGAATGGAATCGGTAACGTGCGAGGGCGTCACTAATTTCGAACTGTCTCAAACTGTCAAAAAGAAAATAAACGAATGGACAGATTATAGTAGTTGCTTTCTCCTTGACTTCAAATCTAAAAGATTATATGTTTCCAATAACCTGGGATAAGATTGGCGGCTGTGATAGCACTTATAATGCATACAGCGCAAGATTTTTTTTTGTACTCTTTCAAGGGCATTACAGTATTTCTCGTACAGCGGGTCCCAAATACAAACAGCGTATTCCAATTGTGAGCGGATTAAGGTCTTATAAAGATGCAGATATATAACTGGACGAGTGAAATCATTACTGGCTCGCAAAACAAAGCCGTACATCCTGTAAGCTTTACTGCAAATATTATCTACATGTGCATCCAGTGTTAGTTTGGCATCAAGAGTAACACCTAAATCGCAAATATGTTGTACTCTGTCGAGATAGTGACCACCTATTGTATAGCTATATGTACTGAACGAGCGTTTTCCAGTAAATGTGATAGTTTTACATTTACCGAGACTGAGCTGCAATTTATTAGAGTTACAATAAATGGAAAATCTGTGCAGGTCCTCCTGAAACTCAAGCTGATCATTGATAGTATTTATAGTTCTGTAAATCTTTAAGTCATCGGCATAATAACAAGTACTTACAATGATGAAAGCAAGTATGTACACCATTAATAAATAAAATGAACAGCAGGAGACCAAGAATAGACCCCTGTGGCACGCCAGACGATGCCATAACCGTTTCAGATTCGGATCCATTGATGACAATTTTTTGTGTTCTATTTGTGATATAGGATTTAAACCATCTCCAAAGATTACCGCGAATGCCATTGAAAGCCAGTTTTTCCAGCAATATTTTATGATCTACACGATCAAATGCCTTCCGAAAATCTGTATAGACGCTATCTGTTTGCACATTATTGTCTAAATTATCAAACAATTCCTAAATGTAAACCGTGAGATTCGTGATAGTGGAGCGTCTGGAGACAAAGCCGTGTTGTTGTGTAAGAATTGTCCTATGGAGTAGTGGATATGTTATTATGCACTAGTCTCTCAAAAAGCTTAGATAATGTAGGCAGGATGGAAATTGGGCGGTAGTTAGCTATGTTTCTTTTTGTACCTCATTTATGTATTGGTGTTATTCTAGCTGATTTCCATATTGCAGGAAATACTCCCTCCATTAGGCATTTATTGTATATGATGTACAAGGGCTTATATATGCTTTCGGCCGTATTTTTAAGAAAAATGGGGGGGATATTATCCAGTCCTGCACCTTTGGTAATGTCTAGTGTTTTTAATTCTTTTAATACATCGGCTTCCAACAAATGTATGTCACTAATGATAGTACCGTCAGGCATTGCTGAATCTACATTAGCTATATTATCAATACTGAAGGAATTAGAAATATTAGAGGACTGGAAAACTGAGTGAAAAAAAGAGGAGAAGAGGTTACATATGTCTTCGGGCCTATCAGCTTCTCTGCCTTCATAGTGAACATTGGCTGGGATGTCTGATTGTTTTTTTCGATTTTTTATATAGGTCCAGAAGTGTTTTACGTTGTTAGGTATACTATCTTCTACGGAACTCATATACTTTTTGTAACATACTCGGGATTCCCTTCTAAAACGGTCACGGTACATCGAGAATAAAGAGTAATCAGATTTATTATTATAAGTTTTCCATTTAATCCAGGCTTTATTTTTATTCTTAAAAATGTGTATCAGCGCAGGGGTAAACCAAACTGGGAAGTTAGAATTGGTAACACGCCTGGTTGAAACCCGTTTACGTACAATATCAAATATATTCTCGTAAAGGATGTTAACATTATTTTCAATAGATTCATGCTGAAACAATTCATACCAATTAATTTCCAATATGTCATTGTTAATCAATTCATAATTACCACTATTATAACAAAACCTTGTTTGCAACTTAGTCTGCATAGGTTTGGAAAGGCTATCATCAATAGGTATTAGGATGTAATAGGGTGGATGAAGGGGATCCTTGGGAACTAGTGTGATAGGTGCAGACAGTGCACGGCTGTCATGTGCATTAGTTAGGCATAAGTCAAGTAATCTATTCAAGTCATTTTTAAAAAGATTCACTTGTACACAGTCCATAGTATATATAAAGTTTATGAAATAAGAGTAAGGTGGTGCCGGGTTATTTACATTTTGAAGTTTCATTTGTGTTCCATCAAGATACCAATCAAAGTAAGGCTGATTGAATTCACCAATTAAATGATAACCATCATAACTATTTATCTCTATAATCTCCTGCATCTCATTGAAATATGTGAGATAAGCCTCAGATTCTGATCTCTTGTGGAAAAAATAGTCTTATGGCACGATTACAGCTAAACTTGCCAGGTCCAATAATTTAACTATGGCTATAACAGCAATAAGAGTTGACCAAGTTTTATCGCAATCGGATGAACAAATATCCATTTTTATGTATTAGTTTTTCCTGTTATATTTCTATAGTAACCGCGGTAGCCTAGTGGTATGGGTAATGGACTGCTGAGACGAGGGCTCGGGTTCGATCCCAGGTTTTACCATGGCACACACCAATGATAAATACACACATAACTTCGAAAAGCATCGAAAAGCGATGCTTTTCGAAGTTATGTGTGTATTTATCGCAGGTTTATAAGTGCCCGGTTAATGGCAATAGGCTCGCCACCTATTACATTGGGACCTAAAAAACATAAACTGGCGAAATGTGGGTGCTAGCACCTCTACCTACCCCTTCGGGGATATAGGCGTGAGTTTATGTTATGTAGTAAGTAACATAGTCATGGTCTTCTGAAGAATTGTGGTACATAACAAGGGGCGGTAGATAACAATGAGATCTTGTGGCAGTGTGGAGAAAATTATAAACTACCTTAACATATAAATAAAGTACGTCAATTAGTTGTTGACTACGATTAATAGTGTAAGTTTTATTTCATCATCACAGGCCGTAGCAGAGACTATTCACCTTTCAGTATTGACATCATCTCTGCATTAGTTACAGATACGTCGATAAATTAGTATCCGGTATCTATGAATACTTTATTGCTAATGTAAAGATGACGTCAAGTTAATAAACATTGCGCCAACGTAAGGTAATTGCAGGGGCGAATCCAGTTCTGAGTCAGAATCGGAAAAATAGATAAAGATATTTTCTAACTACTGGGTTATCAAGTCTCAGGCAGATAGCCAACGTAATCTTTTAAAACTTTGAAGCAACTAAAACAACAAATAAGTAAAATATGAAAAAAAAATAATTAAGAAATCAATAACGATTTTTTATTAGGTATATCCATTAGCTTCCCCTTCACCCCTTCATAGGGTTGGCATTGATCGTCGGCCAATACCCAACGTGGCGGGAACACATCGCTCTCCGTACTCCTCTGCTTTCAGAGGAGACAGGATGAGCGATGCTGTTAGTGGTGAGATGGCCCAGGGTCAGTCGAGGTGCGAGGGATATGCTCTATGGGTAACCTTACACCCTGGCGTCTGAAGACCCGAGACGGCGTGCGGTTTTAGTCGGTGCAAGCCCGACATAACCGCCCGCGCTGGCTGGCGGGGGGGTATACGAAGGGATTTCCGCACGAAAAAAAAAAAAAAAAAAAGGTATATCCATTAAAAAGTTACATTTGGGGTGGTAAAATTCTGAGAACCTCATTTATTTTTTTGGATGTGTTAAGGTTACAACAAGGGTTGCGACCCCACAAACTTGAATTTAACTTAACACTAACCACCTCTAGACAGTAGTCCATTGAAATGTTAAATTTTTTGAAAGTTAGCGTGCTGACGCATTTTTTTTGTTTGAACAATAAAAATGTGTTCTCCTACTTTTAGCACGCTAAGCCTTAATTTTTTTTAACTTTCAATGGACTAGTACCTACTGCCTAAACTAGACCTGGAAAGAATGAATGATACTGCTTGTTGTGGAATGATACTACTTGTTGTGGAATGATACTAATATAACAAAATTACATGCACAGAATTCATTCACAGTTAACGAAAACTTGTGCAAGTTATTGTATTTAATTTAGATTTATTTTATCTTACTTTCTAAATTACAGGCTCAGACATCGGTGGATCAATCCGGATGCCTTCGTACTTCAATGGGATTTTTGGTCACAAACCGTCACGTAACACTGTTTCTAACAAAGGGCAATATCCTGAACCCCAGTCGGATTTACTAAACTCATTTTTGGGTAAGTTGATAACACTATGAATTGAGAACGTTTATTTGCTTAGTACTGACATACTTATTACATATGGCCTGGGTCTCACCTCATTGATAGGAATCAATGAGGTGAGACCCAGGCCATATGTAATAAGTATGTCAGTACTAAGCAAATAAACGTTCTCAATTCTTATTACATATGGCCTGGGTCTCACCTCATTGATTCCTATCAATGAGGTGAGACCCAGGCCATATGTAATAAGATGTAATTAAAAAGTATGTAATTCTCCTGAATATATACTTAAAACAGACCCAACGAAATTTGTGGCACAGAAGTGTAGAACTGCTCTTCACCTCAAAAATTGTTTGATAATTTTGACAATGAATTATTATTATACATCTATTTCTTTTCAGGCACAGGACCGATGACGAAACACGCAGTCGATATGAAGCCTATATTGAAAATTATATCAGGTGATAATTCCAAGAAACTCAACCTAGATGAGCCCGTTGATCTGAGGAAGTTAAAGTTTTTCTATCAGTACAGTTCAGGTGCACTTATGGTAGACCCCGTAGACCCCGAGATTAAGTCAGCATTGAAGAAAGTTACAGAATTTTTAAAAGAGCAGTATCAGCTTGAAGCAGAAGAAAAGCAAATACCACTACTACGAAAGTCTACTCCTATTTGGTTAGCGAATATGAAAAACACACAACGATTTGGCGAATTCATCATGAAAAATGATAGTATAGGAGCTATATGCATAGAGCTAGTGAAGAATTTATTTGGTCTATCTCCAAACACGTTCATTGGGCTTGTTACTTCTTTGTTCGATTACGGCGGTGTTCAAATGGACAGTGATAAATATAAATATTATCTTAAGCTGCGAGATAACTTAGAAACCACGTTCACTGATATGCTTGGTGACAACGGAGTGTTTCTGTATCCTACTCATCCTTTAACGGCTCCATATCATAATGAACCTCTGTTTCGACCGTTTAACTTCTGTCACACTGCTATTATTAATTGTTTAGGCCTACCAGCTACCACTGTGCCTTTAGGGCTAAGCAGGGACGGTCTACCAATTGGAATACAAGTGATAGCAAATTACAATCAGGATAGACTATGTCTAGCCGTCGCTGAAGAGTTAGATCGAGCATTTGGTGGGTGGGTAGAACCCCAGAAATCGTAGATTTGACATTACTTTATCTTATGCGTTGTATTTCCTTATAAATAAGTATTACCAAATACAATGGCACAATATTTTTGTACTATTGACATACCGATAGTTTAAATGTGTGTGGGTGGCAGCAGTGTAACCGCGCGCTAACGGAAGGAGGTGTTAACGATGACTGGACAGTTTTTTTTGTTTCGTTTCGTCAGCCGAGAGCGCAATGTTTAATTAAGAGTTTCGATATCACACAAGCTTGAATATTATGAAATATTTAGCATGTATGTGCTGAAAATATTAGGATCATTGAGGACTACATAATTACATAGTGTAAAATTCGTGCCACAGTTGAGCTCTCTCTCTCAGCCTCGTCTACTTACCTTTAATATTATATAATTCATTTGCTCAAGAAAACAGTTTCTTGAGCAATTAAATATGTATTATAAATATTTAGAGTATCTTTTTGCCTAGATGTTTAAGAGAGGAAATAATATATTTTATAAATTTATGTGATATTTAAAATCTGTCATGAATATAATAATTTTGTAACAAATAACAATACAACTATACCAATATAATTTTGTTAATTTACGAGTTACAAATTTTATTAAAGTATGTCCACATAATCTGTCTTGTTTTTCTATATACGTAAATTTATGCTAATGCTGCTCAGTTCTGGTGAAGATAAAAGGATTATTAACTAGCCCGAACATAGACTTAGGTACATAATTATGTACAAAGGTCTTTCTCCAATTACTTTCTGCAAGTAAGAACCTTGTATCTCCCTTTTTAACGCCCAACGGAAAATGCACCCAAAATTATTCTTTAAATCATTCCAGACACAAATGAATCTAATGACGTACTGGCTGCCACCGCTCAGCTGAGTAGAGAGATAGAGTTATACGCGGTGTATAGCTCCCATCTCTCTCACTCAGCTGAGCGGCCCGAAACTGAATTGTTTTTAGCATGTCATGGTATTAACTAGGTATTCGAACTTCGATGGAGTTTATACTCCATATACTTGTGCCCGGACATGGATTTAGGTACATAATTATGTACCAGTCTTTCTCCAAGCACTTTCTGCAAGCGAGAACCAAATATACCTGGTACCTGTATCTCCCTTTTTAACCCCCCGACGCCAAAACGACGAAGTGTTATTATAAGTTTGAAGTGTCTGTCTGTGGCATCTTAGTTCCCGAACGGATGAACCTATTTAGATTTTTTTTTGTTTGGAAGTTGAATTAGTCGAGAGTATTCTTAGCTCTGTCGGGGGTTTGTTAAATTTTTAACACTACAACTATCAAATTAGAACTGTCATCGAGAAAATAAAGAAATGGAAATAGTATGCTAATTTTGCCTACTTGTACTACGTATTATTTATTTTGTGCTATAGATTTATAATCTAGTCAACAAGTTCAAAATGGTTTCAAATAGAGATATTTCTCATTGGATTCGGAATGACGCGATGACGCCTAGAAAAATGTATCAAAAACTTGAATGAGCACATAAACAGCAAAAGTTATAAACAATTAAAGACGAAAAAAAGGCATTTCGTTTTCGTCAATATTCCTTAGATTATTAATATTTAAGAAATTTCGAAAAGATTCTTAGAGGAAATTTCCAAAAACTCTCAGTTCCCGGAACTCAATCTCCTTTTTTTATATTTAGTCCGTCAAATTGACTGCACTGCTTACCATCAGGCGGGCTGATGGTAAGCTGAGGTGAACTTCAAAAAGTAGTGGTCATCATTTCCAGAGATCCATGTTTTTACATTTTAATTTAACGTTGAAAATGGGTCTACGCGCAACATTTTCAGGTTGCACGCGCGAGGTCAAAGCCGGTGCGATACACTGTTAATTTTTTAAAGGTATTGAACTTTTTTTGAATAAAAAAAATATGGTATATTCTTATTGGCGTGATCTTTTTAAGTATGTATATAAAAAAGGCTCCACGGAGAGAAATTTTTTCGACAATTACTTTAAAAAAATGTAGTATGTTTCTATTTTAAGACAATAAATAAATCATTTTTATTATTTTTCATATGTTTATTAATTGGATGTTCCTGAATTACTCAGCGTCGACCTTCTCAACTACTCTGCTCGCTGTGGAGCTCTTCTTATTTGCTTGTTTTTTTTTTAAAGTTTATCCATTTGGTACCCACGAGTGGGGAGGAAATAAAGGTCGAATCGGGCATAGCGTAGGTTTAATGCCCAACCGAGAGATCCGTAAGTACCTCAGCTGGAAGTGCGCTTGGGACTGATCTACCCACCAACCATGCATCCCCTGCTCACGCTACAGAACATGGGATTAGGGTAATTTTTATAGATTTTCTTCCTCGCAATCCGGACGGCTATGCCAAGGGCCTGTCCTCCGGTCGGAGCCGTGGGCATGTCCACAGCACTCCTACCAGGATTACGAATTAGCACCGATGACAGGGAAAAGAGATCTTCCCTGCCTGCGCGGCGGTAATGTGAGTGCACGCCGAGCCCGTCTCTTGGGCTAAGCGGAAGTCTGTGTTGACTACACTCGCCCTTTCGCCCGAAAACCTTAATGCGGTTCACAGAATACATCAACTTACCAAGTTTCAACAGCATAGTTCTTATACTTTCGGGAAAAAAAAGGCTGTGACATACATACGGACGGACGGACGGACAGACAGACATGACATGAAGTTCAACTATTCCTAGAGATGGAAGATCCATCCATCCCAAATATCCCTACCGGTAGCAACAATTGTCCAAGTATTCCTACCTGCCTGTTTCTACTTATCAGACTAGTGAATAAACCGTACCAAAGTAAATGTATGGGGGCCTTTTAAGTACCTACAGACTGAACAAATGATTTTTTTTACCTAATTTTTATTCAATTTTTTTAGTGTTTCAACTCATCAGACTAGAAAACAAACCATGCCATAGTAAATTTATGGCAGCCACAAAAGTACAAATTGTGAACACGCATCAATTTTTATTGAACTTTTTTAATATATTTTTTTTATAATTTTTCTACTTATCAGACTGGTGAAGAAACCGTGCCATGACAAATGTATGGGAACTGCAAAAGTACAAATTGTGAACTTTTTTATTTTATTTTATAGATTAGGTGACGCTGATTATATATCAGTTGGGCTGGCTGGACACACTTAATGTTTCCACCCTGTATAATTTTAAATGAAACAAACTATTAGGGGATTGATTGAAAATTTAATAGATATATTCATAAAATATAATTCATGATTGCAACAAGAGTATTTAGGCAGAAGTTAATTAGAGACGCGTAGATTGTTAATAAC
Organism: Cybosia mesomella; assembly: GCA_946251805.1. Taxonomy (NCBI): domain Eukaryota; kingdom Metazoa; phylum Arthropoda; class Insecta; order Lepidoptera; family Erebidae; genus Cybosia; species Cybosia mesomella. Next base: position 14,194,149 of record OX276406.1, read on the forward strand.
ACCTAATATTTCTTTTCTTTTGGCACTAGGGTTTATTTTGACCATTGTGTCACAGTTGCCTATTAACCTATTATGATGGGCATATTCAGCAATTCTTTCAGCATTGCATATGACATGAACTCCACAGTCATAACCATTGGTCTGTTGGGCACAATCCTTGTCAGCAAAATTAATGCTCCCTGAAAATTTTCCAGACAGTATTAAAAGGTGTTTTATTTGATAATAATATAATGAATAGTGTTTATATGGAATAAGGAATCGCCACTTTACTTATATTTCTATTAAATTTAAAAATTTGGTAAGGGTATGATAAAATGAAAATGGAGTACTTACCAATTTTAGTTAGATAAGGTATTAAATGACTAGCAAATTCCCAGGCTGCATTATGGTTGCAGACATATGAAGAATCATAGTGGAAAAAACTATTTTCTGGTTTTGAGTAAACTAGGAGACTCCAGTGTGAGCCACCAGCCATATCCGGTGTATCATTATCATTAAGTGGGAAAAACACAAATTGTTTGATACTTATTCCAAGTGGGTCTAAAAATGTACGTATTTCATCAGTTTCTACCATCTTTATGCACTGTGTCACTTCAGGAGATACAAAGAGTAGCTCTTTTGCTTTGTCAAAAATCACTTTTTCTAAGTATTCAAAATAAAATGATATTATAGTATCATTTAACCAATGTGGTCCACTCAGAAGCTGTAGGTCTGATTGGCGTAGTAAAATGTCATGGTAGCTTAATACAACAGTTTTCTTACTAGACATTTTCAGAATTTGTTATCTAGATAATCTTCACTCACATGCGATTCTTTGGTACTTATGTTGATATGATCTGGTAAATAAGAAAATGTATCCAAAATAAAATGAACAGAATATAAACCCAACAAATTCACACTTAATATAGGTCCATTATAATGTCAGTAAACTTAGAGAAGCATTATAACATACATATCATTAAAAGAATAAAGAATTCACTCAAGAACTAGGTACTTCAACGGTTTCGTTACCGTTTAATATTTTGTTTATATCTTAAAGTACAAATTTATACGTAATGTGATTTGAAAAATAATCTTTGTAGTCCTGTCCAACGAAGATTAATAAAGGGTTGACGGTCACTGTAGTATTTTTACACTAAATTTTGATAAAAAATAAATGAACTTACCACAGACGAACCGAGAGCGAATGCATTTATTAGAACCACATAAATAATCTATGTCCACAAAGAACCACTACGAATTATGTTTTCATTGATTCAGTTCTGCTATATTTACCACAAATACCACAAAATATTTAATTAAAATTCACCCTAGGCAGTCACCGCATTTGTACATTCCATTCCGTTTGAGAAATTTGACATCGAAATAGAAACGTCAGCATGACAGCTAGCATTACTTACTTTCGTGAGAACTTTTTTTATAATTAGCCTCGTTATGGGCATTAACGTCATTCCCTATAATGCCAAGTTACTATTTAGTAGTATCATAATATATTACGTATTACACGTATAGTTTTGTAGACTGAGAATAAAAAGTCCCTTCATGAATGTCAACTTATTACGACTTGAAATCCTTTTTTTTTCAATAATGGTCAAGTCAATATGACTTTACCTTGCCTGATGGTAAACTACAAGGATCCGGAATGAGGGTAACCATTACAGACACCGATTTTTTGAGTTACTCTTTATTAGATGCTTTTTCACACCCCGTTTAAAATGTTCCCAGATTGTAGGAAGAAAGAAATACGCGTGCAAAGAAAAGAGGTGCTGAACCGCTTGGTTCTGATGGAATTGTTTGCATCGTGTGAGGGTGATACCTTAACCTTGCACGTGTTGTCCTGTATAGGAAAGGAGAGGTTGGAACTAATTGTAAGAGCACATCGGAACACTCGCCATGGTAGAGGTGGTAAAATACTGCCAGAGATGCAATATCTCTAAGCAACTGCAAGGGCGTTGGTGACCCCAGGACTCCCAATTAATGCGAACCGCACGTCACTACAGCCTTTCAAGATCTTAATTTTAATAAATATGTAATAAATAAATTAAATATGTACATTTTTCCATTTGTAATATGTCACAAATAACATCACATCGTAGACAGAGAACGTAGACTGGGTATACCTTTAGCTTTTATTCTCAGTCTACGACAGAGAACAATTTACGCTACACATCACATCCATAAATCGCCCTATCGCAACTTAGAACAAAAAACAATTATAAGAAGCTTGCACGGCAAATAATGGTGAATGGCGGACGTATTGCCACAGAATACAATTGCTGTCTGTCAATCTGACTGTCATATTACTAGTCATTGTGAGTGTTCCGGTTTATGAATAATCTTATAATTCGTATAGATTAGTAATAAATTAGAGTTCATTTAATTACCAGCTGCGCGCCCTGGCTGCGACCCCGCTGCAATAATAGCACCTTACTCGTAGACTTTCCCAATTTTTTCTTTCATACAAACCTTGTCCTTTAGTAACTAACACAAAAAATAATTCTCCAATTTGGTGCAGTTGTTCGGAAGTTATACGCGTACATACATTTCGACGGTTCATTTTTATTTATATAGATTAGTATTAATTATTATTTTGGTGGCTTTTATTAAAATGCCATCAAAAAAAGTTGAAAAATAAAAAAGTTGAAAAAAAGGTTCTTAACTTGTGAAATATGTGGATATCGAGCCAGTCGGTTCGAAGGCAAAAATGATGTTTATGGCGAAATTTCCTTTTGATAAAAGCCGTTAAGCATTCAATCATAATTATTTAGCTATATGTGTACGTATATCAAGCTACATAAAAGAATTTAATTAAATTTCATTATTGGTGTTTCATCCTAAAGACGTATCAAAAACTCCGATAAATATTATATTGATCTCAATCTCAATTTTATAGTGTAAAAGCTTTGTTAAAGTAATATAATTTACATATCAACGACTGTTTATGGTGGAATTAAAAAGAAAATGGGTGAAAGTCTGCAGGCCAGGAGTTTTAACTTCAACATAGATGATGAGGCGGAGTGGATCCGGGACTAGTTCCGCCGCCGGTAGGCCCGATTCCGTAGGAGGCATCTGCGCCCCGCAGATGCGGTGGCTTGACAGGCAGAGTTTTACGAGGGATACAGGGAGGCTGGAAGAACCCTCCGAGCGGGGATAATCGAACCTCAGTCGCTTATGGCGCACGGCGTGGATGAGAACGATGTGCCCGAGGTTACTTGGGTAGAACTAGAGCTGGCAGTGCGAAAGCTCAGAGCCAAAAACACCGTCCTGGGACCCGACGGCATTTCAGCCCGAGCGTGGGTCCTAGCCCTAGTCGACGACGCTCCCGAGTCCCGACTGAGAGGGCGTCTCAGCGCATGCTTGGAGCGGGGCCAGTTTCCGAAATTATGGAAAACGGGGAAACTGGTCCTCATCCGAAAGGCGGGGCACCCGGTGGACTCGCCCTCTGCCTACCAGCCCATAGTGTTGCTCAACGAAGTGTGCAAACTCTTTAAAAGAGTCATCGCGAAGCGCTTCCTCGAGCACCTATCTAGTCGAGTGGGGTCGGACCTGGCGGATGGCCAATTAGCTTCCGCCAGCGGCGCTCCACCGTGGATGCCATCATGTGCGCCATCATCTGGCGAAGGATGCAGTCACCCGGAGTAAGTTGATGTTGGCGTTGTCTCGGTGTTGTGTTGTGTCAATTCACAATTTCCCAAAATTACCACTTTCCCAGAATTACCACTGTCCAATAATGACCACACTCCTACAAAGAACGACATTTCCAACATCAACACTGCCAGAAATTCAAATGTTACATACCAGTCTATTTTTCAGAAATGTTTTGATCGGCTCGAATTGGACCTCAGTTTTTCTTACATAACTTCTTCTTAACTTCTTACTTACTTTCGTATTGTAACGATGTCCTGAATGCAGCAACGACTCTTGACCTTTTTTATTTTTACAAAAGCCGCTTCAAAATCCGTTCAGTAGTTTTTGCGTCTATCGCGAACAAACAGATATGAGACAAACAGATAAGAATTCCCTAAACAATATTTTTGCGTTCAGAATCCTGCATGGAATATAGCAAATATTTTTTAATAGTATAGGAAGATACCTACCTTAAAACGAGCAATTCTTGTAGTATACAGGGCGTCCCACGGCGATAGCACATGCAGGGAAAGTATCTTGAATAATGTAATATCTAGTACACTAGGTCTGCAAGGCGAATCGCTCTCAATGTTGAGCTGAGTGAGACATCGTGATTCTTGTCCAATAGATTTGACCGCTATTTGCGGAATCAGATTTTGAAAATTTTGAACAGTGATCATTCCTCCGTGGAAAGTCCGATTTTGAAAATTCTTTTTGAAAGTCACAACTCTAGACATGCTTTCTGAGCGTGTAAAGTTTGGTCACAGTGTCTCGAGCGGTTATTATGTAATTCCATCTGGAATTTTTTTAACGGTGATCATACCTCTGTGGTAGCATTAATTTTTTCAAAATATATCCATAAACCTTCCTCTGATTGACCTCTTTAATCATACCAAATTTGGTTCTGATTGGATTAGTAATTTAGGAGGAGACCTGTGACAAAGAAAATCCTGAAGTCTGGTATGAGGAGCTTTCGCTCGACTTCGTCTCACTCAGCTCAAAAAGACTTGATTCTAATTTCAAAAACAATTTAAACTGCATTCAAAGATTTTCGAAAACTGATTGCCATATTCGGCAATCGAACCGGCTAAGATCCTAAAAATTAACATCTTTTGCTTTTATAGCTTCAACAGAGTTAATCATAAGGATGAAATCTGTCTAACAAATATGGTAGGTAAATTATAATGAGTGGAAATCCATGAAATCCTGACTTGTTAAAATTTGAGCTCAAATTTTTATCTATTTGCGTTAACGTCTATCTGTAGTTCTACGACTAAAAGTCACTAGAAAAATTTAATTTTAGAACCACGGTGTCCCCTTCTTGCCCCGGTTTGCCTGCTTCTGCTGGGGTGACAGTCGGCCTCACCTGCCACCCCCAGGCCTGCGCTCATGGAGGACGGAGGTCGGTAAGCCACCTGCAGCGCCTGAGTCGCCTGCGACGCGCAGCGAGCATGTTCCGGGCTCGGCTCGGGAGAGTTATCTATATATCTCTTCCGGGCGCGCTCCGCCATCTCCTTCTGGAGCGTTGCATGCTCGCAGGAGGAGGCGGCGGCGGCCCACGCGCTCACACTCCGCACCATTGCCGCAATCATGCTACCGAGCAAGTGGACTTCCACCCCGATGGCAACCCCGAGTCCTCGCTCGCGTCGCAGTGATGGCACTCCGGCGTGGCTCCTTCCTGATCCGATGCAGGTGGTCCCCGAAGCTCCCCTTACCGGAGGCACGAGAGGCTTCCGTCGTTGAGAACGTACCTACTCGTCTTTTATTATGAATTCATCTTCCCAGACTCTTGAACTTATATCTTGTGCAACAACATTGTTTAGTTATGTTGGATACGATGGAGATATTGAAAGAAGACAGTGACTGCGGGAAGTCACGTGAAAGGTGCTCTACATTCCTTCATAAGTGGTCAGTCAGTGTCGGAAAAGGCACAAGCGGCGGTTCATAACGGCGTGCACGTCCCACTTTAATATATGGCAGTGAAAGATGGGTAATGCAGAAAAATCATGAAAGTAGAGTGAATGCAGTTTCTGCAGTGCAGTTTGTGGAGTAAGGTTGGCTGATAGAAAGAGAAAAGCGCGAGTAGGGTCGGCAGCGCGAGTAGGGTCGGCAGCGCGAGTGTGACGCCCCTGGTGTTGCACACGTCCATAGGCCGCGGTAACCACTTCCCATCAGGTGGGCCGTGAGCTTGTCTGCCACCTGAGTGGTATAAAAAAAAAATACAGATATACGAGAATGGTGTGACCTGAAAGAGAATGTTTTAACGAGAATTGAAAAGGGTATGGCAAGGTGGTTTGGGCACTTAGATCGAATGAGTACTAAGCAAATGACACACCAAGTACGTAAGGCAGATGTAAGTGAGCAGGCCAGCCGGGACCGACCTCATAGAAAATACACTGATCAAGTTAAAGCGGTATTAAAAAAGGGCAGGTCAATAGCACTTGAAGCCTGTGGGATTGATATGTTCTCACTTCGTTAGTTCGATCGTCAAACTAGTGAGAAGTTTTTTTCCCATTAGTTCTAGCGCCGAACACTGAGACTTTTTTCTCATTTGTTCGACCGTCGACCTTACTTTAATCTAGAAACCAAAGACAATAAAATAACATTTAAAATACGCTTGTTTCACTAAAAACGGTTTATATATGTTTACATAATAATGTGTGTACATCTATACCACATTCTTCATATACATAATTGCAATAGTACATTCGGGGTGCCCGGCAACGGACACTTGGGGAGGACACCGTGCGGTTTTAGTCGAGACACGACATAACCACCCCCGCTGGCCGCAAACCTCGTCTCGGGGCTAATTAAGTTACTTTCATCCCTTTTTTTTTTACGTGCGGAAATCCCTTCGGATACCCCCCCGCTGGCTAGCGGGGGTGGTTATGTCGTGTCTCGACTAAAACCGCACGGGGTCCTCCCCAAGTGTCCGTTGCCGGGCACCCCGGGTAAGCCCTCGAAAGGATAACCCCAGGGTTGCCGGCGGACCTGACCTGGACCAGACTGCGAAACTCGGTGGGCAGGTTTCTCTCCCGCTCCCTCTCAGCCGTCTCTTCGCGCGCATTACCTGCTCGCAGAAAGAGGCGGTGGCGTTCCACTTGCTCCCGTCGGAGACCACAGCCCTCACCATGGTCTCCAACGAGAGAACGTCCACGTCCAGGACCGCAACGAGATCCCGGCGTTGACTCGCCCACGCAGGGCACTCCACCAACGTGTGGAGCGCCGTGTCTTCGCCAGGATCCTCGCAGTGCTGGCACTGCGGCGTTGTCTCCCGGTGGATGCGCCACAGATACTTACCGAAACACCCGTGTCCGGTAACCATCTGGCACATCCGGTAGGAGAGGTCCCCATGGTCCCTCTCCAACCACTCCTTCATGATCGGTCTCACCGCCGCAATGGTGTATTCCCCCCACCTTCGCTCAAGTCGCACCCTCCATGTCTCCATGAGTTCCTGGCGGAGCAGGGACCGCTGAGCCCTGATTTCTCGGGGCTCCGGCCTATGACCCCGCTCCAGCGCCTCCTTGCGCCACTGGTACAGCAGCGCAAGGACTCTCGCTTCCAGGTCCCATGGAGGGGTCCCGGCTAGGAAAAATGCCGCCTCGACGGAGATCGTGCGATATCCCCTGATGACTCTGACGGCCATCGCCTTTAACGGGCTGTTTAGAACAGCCCACGTTGCGGGCCGCCAGAGTTTCCGCCCATACGGGGGCCCCGTATAGGGCCATGCTTCGCACGATCCCCAGGTAGTCTCCTAGTGGGGGCGTTGGGTCCCTTAACGTTGGCCATCAGCCGCGATAGCGCGGCCGCAGCCCCCCTCAGTTTCGGGACCAGACTTCGGAGATGAGGTCCGAAGTTCCATCGGCTATCGAGTACGAGCCCAAGGTACTTCATCGTGGGCTCGATGCCGATGCTTACGCCCCCTATGGTTATGCTGGTTGCCCCCTCCGAGGCCCGTGAAAACACATAGCCTCGGATTTGTGGAGTGCCACCTCGAGTCCCAGCCGCCGTATTCGACCCACGACTTGAGCAACCCCTGCCGTGGCCTTCAGTGTCGCGCTTCGGTACGTTGCTCCCCGCGCCATAACGAGGGTGTCGTCAGCATAGCACACTATGCTGACACCCTCGAGCAACGTACCGCGCAGCACCCAGTCGTATCCGATGTTCCACAGGAGTGGCCTTAGGACCGACCCCTGCGGAACACCGCACGACACTTCTCGCCGCCCTGGCCCTAGACAGCTCGGGTAAACTATGGCCCTCTCGGAAAGGTATGCCTCGACAATGCGGCGGAGGTTAGGAGGTACTCCGTAATACGAGAGCGCCTCCCTAACGCAACTCCAGGGTAGGGTGTTGAAGGCTTTGGGGATGTCGAGAGACACCGCCACCAACACCCCACCCCGCGAGACTACTTCCTCCGCCAGGCGCCTAACGCGCATGATCGCTTCCACGGTGGAGCGCCCCCGGCGGAAACCGAACTGGTTGTCCGCCAGATCTGGCCCCACGTTCGTGAGATGCTCGACGAGGCGCTCTGCAATAATCTGCTCAAAGAGCTTGCACACCTCGTCGAGCAACACGATCGGCCGGTAACCGGATGGCTGATCCGCCGGCCGCCCCGCCATCCGGATAAGGACCAGTTTTTTTTTTTTTTTTTACGTGCGGTTTTAATCCAAAGGGATTTCCGCACGTAAAAAATTCCCGCCGGCCAGCGGGGGTGGTTATGTCGAGGCCCTAGTTCCTCAGAATATGAATTAGCTAAAGAAAAAATGAGTAAAACCTTCAAATCGAAAAACAAATGAAGATCGAATTGCCGCTTATCCGCTATTTTTCTGTGGCCGGCCAGCTATTCAGCCATTATTTTTCATTGTCATCATTGAAAAAATGGTAAATATTTTGCACAAATCTATGTTATTTTAAGGAAATTGTTGAAACTAAAGTTATTTAAAAAATATATATTCTTTATTCAATACTTAACTTTATTTTATTTCAATTTTACATCGCGGGTGTGTAATACATCTCTGCCTACCCCTTCGGGGATACAGGCGTGAAGTTATATATGTTTATGTTGTAAGTTTTTTACATCGCGCTGTAATTGATGTTGAAGATCGAGATAGGTCATGTGTATACCCTTTACATACAATTATAAGGAATTTTTACCATAAGCAATATTGTCTTGTCTATGATTAAATTAAAAAGATTCCGGCTCTTCACTTAACTTCACTTCCCTTTTTCTGGCTTGTTCATTGTTGTAATAATTATTAAAGTAATCCGATTTAATCTGTCGCTATACGACATCATTGCTGTTTCTTTATTGTGTCAAAATAAAGCGGCGTATATGGTGGAATTGTTTTGCATTTTATTCAAAGCACAACGACCTGAATTGCATTCCTTCGTTGATGTTCGCAAGCCTCGCCATAGCGCCTCTACTCTGCTCAACAATTGAGTGGCTGTATAGAAAGTTGGTACATTATAAATGTGAAAGTAGAATTAGTTTTTTTAATAATTTGACAGCTGTCAGTTGAAAGCGATTCTCCCGTTCTACTTTCAGAGTATGAGTAATGAAAAAATATTTTTCTTCCTTGCTTAACAAGCTTAGCCAGAAACAATAAAGAATGCCTATAATATGCGAAATTAATGATCACTAGCGGCACGCTATGATGGCCGTTTTGACACGTTAAAATAATGATGTGAAATGTCAATTTAAAAAAGAAAAAAATCAAATCAATGCGAGTCACATCTTATCAATTTAAAATAGAAAAAATCAAATCAATGCGAGTCACATCTATAGTTATTGGATATTTAATACATTTATTCTCGAATGTCGAAAAACATAAATGTCAAGTTGTGTCGTAAATTAAATAGTACACCACACCTCTACATTTCTGAAATTTACTCCTTCAAACTTAGTACTTTTTTTTTTTTTTTTTTATCGTGCGGAAATCCCTTCGGATACCCCCCCGCCTGCCAGCGGGGGCGGTTATGTCGGGCTTGCACCGACTAAAACCGCACGCCGTCTCGAGTCTTCAGACGCCGGGGTGTAAGGTTACCCATAGAGCATATCCCTCGCACCCCGGCTGACCCTGGGCCATCTCACCACTAACAGCATCGCTCATCCTGTCTCCTCTGAAAGCAGAGGAGTACGGAGAGCGATGTGTTCCCGCCACGTTGGGTATTGGCCAAACTTAGTACCTATTTATTTTGACGAAACTTCATGAACGGACAAACGTCAAAACGGCCATCATAGCGCGCCGCTAGTTTAGTCAAATATCAAATAAAGTAATCGCCATATCATCCGGAAATAGTTCCACTGTACCTACATTTTCTTATACGTACGTCTCATAATCTATACCTATAGGACTCACGCATGTAGGTAAATCATAATAACATCAACAACATTTAACTAAACACCCCTTCAGGAGTGGGGTAATATTATAGTTTAGTTTTCTTCTAAATCTTAGTTATTACCTAGTTAATGATTTCGACGGAGCCCCGCTCCGGGGGGCTCCTATTTCTACCGTACCGTAATCTATCCGCATCGTGGCTCGCGGTGTCCAAGAGTTGTCGACTAATAATCTTTGTCGTTCAATTGACTTTTCGACCAATTGTTATGTCGACTAATTATCCATGTCGCTCAATGGGGTTTTCGACCAATTGTATGTCGCTGAATTGTCATGCCGACGAGTAGTGTTGGAAGAAAAGTCTGGGTCCGTGTCAAATATATCTAAATTCGTGATGTTTATTTTACTATCCCTTTGAGAATTAGGTACACCTGTAGACCCGAGACGGCGTGCGGTTTTAGTCGGTTCAAGCCCGACATAACCGCCCCCGCTGGCACGCGGGGGGGTATCCGAAGGGATTTCCGCACGAAAAAAAAAAAAAAAAAAAAAAAAAAAAGGTACACCTACCACAGGTATTATATGAAGAATGTGGTATAGATGTAGAGTCCTTTTCATAAAAGAAGTCCCACGGTGATTTGTGGAACTAAATTTGACAGATCAGCCATGTTGTCGATTGTCGATGTTATCAAGGGTGTGTATTGTGGTAGATATTGTTGTGTTTTTAATTGGATTAAGCGCGCTAATAGGATTGTTTACGATGCCAAAAGTTGTAAAAAGTGCGGGTCGAGAAATTATATTGAAGGTGAAGGAATTCTCTGAAGCGGAGCATCAGAATCAAGGTGTTTTGATACCAGTAAACAATGTTCGCAAGAGAGTTGCCGCCATGACAGGTACTTTTTAGGGTTGCTATATGAAGATTTTTTGCCGTTAAGATGGGAATATTTGGTTTAGTATTTTTATTTATGAGGCAATAATATTTTAATTTTAACTATGAAGTAACGACGACCTCTGTAGCGTGGTGGTAGTGCACGCGACTGCTACGCAGGAGGCGCGGGTTCGATTCCCACTCAGTACAAATATTTGTGTGCATGAATATGAATATTTGCATTGGTCTGGGTGGTTCTATAGTAGGTGTAAATTGTCCTAGAATATTAGAATATTAATTATACATTAATTACCACTACGCTATGCATTAGTCTGGGTGTTTCTATATATGATGTGTACAAGAAAAGTATACAAGTATGTTTATCCGTATTCTAGATTCCACTGTAATTCCATTACAAGATAATGTTGTGGAATATTTATTTATTATTATTATATTAAGCTTAACTTGTAAAAATAGTATAATTACACAAGATCTTAAATTATAATAAAAGTGCAAATTATGCTAATTCATGTATAATATGATTGCAGGCGTGTCGGAGAAAACGGTGTCAAGAATCACAAAAGAAGGAAAAAAAGCGGCTAGTACTTCAACGAAAATCGTCACCCCGGGAAAGAGTCGCCCGCATCCCAAAAAAATCGACTTGGATGGGTTCGATTTGTGCGCCATAAGACAAAAAATTCACTTTTTTTATGTTGTGAGGAAAGAATTGCCCACATTGGGTAAATTACGCGCAGCTTTGAGAGAAGATATAAATCATCAGGGAAGCATTGTAACATTGCACAGAATATTACACAGCATAGGTTTCAAATATAAACGATGCCAATCAAAACGTAAACTGCTTATGGAACGCTATGATATCACTGCATGACGTACCAGATATTTGGAAAGGATGCGAAGAAATCGCACCATAGAAAAAAAACCGGTTGTATATTTAGACGAGACCTATATACATAATACGTATCACACTAAAAGTTGTTGGCAGAGTGAGGAGGAGCCAGGTATGTATGTCTCAGACTCATCGGGAAGTCGTTGGATAATCGCTCATGCGGGAACAGAAAATGGATTCATAAGTGGTGCATTGTTGATGTTTAAGTCACAATCCAAATCTTCAGATTACCACGACGACATGAACGCTACAAATTTTTTGAAATGGTTGAATGAAAAATTGATTCCAAACCTACCTGAAAGATCTCTCATAGTAATGGACAATGCTCCTTACCATTGTACTCAAATAAACAAGGCACCAACAATGTCGAGCTTAAAAAGTAGTATGCAAGAATGGCTGCAAGAAAAGGGAATTTATTTTGAAAACACGTGGACAAAGGCTGTATTGTTTGACCTAGTCAAACAAAACAAAGGACCTCCAACATATGTTGTTGATGAATTATTGAAATCACACAATCACGAAGTCCTAAAGTTGCCGCCTTATCACTGCGATCTCAATCCGATCGAAAAAATGTGGAGCCTTGTGAAAAGACGGGTGGCGGATAAAAACGTGGCCCAAGATCCTAAGGAAATCGTAAAAATAACGGAAGAGGCTTTTGAAAGTATTACAGCGGAAGATTGGGCTGCTCAGTGCAAGCATGTAGAACATTTAGAGGAGGAATATATAAAAAATGACGGTGTTATAGATGAAGAAATGGATCGATTTATCATATCTACGGCTAGTGATAGTGAAACAGAGTCTGATTCTGAATACATTCACTCTTCCGACAGTGACGTTAGTATGGCCGATGATCACAATTATTCAATAAAAGTTTGAAGAATTTTCTTGTTTTATTATATATATATATATACCTAAAGTAGCGACCGCGTGCGGACAAACGTGGTTTGGGGTCGCCGGGAAGCACTGGAGACAGGCTGCCTTAGATCGGTCGTTCCGTTAATCCATGAGAGGCCTGTGTGCAGCAGTGGACTATATGCAGCTGAGATGATGATGATGATGATGTACACCTTCATTTCATTTTTCGTTGGTAAACAATACGACATTATAAATTTGACATGACAGTAATTTCTAAATGCAACAATAACCTGACCCGAACAGAAAGGGTACGAAATACCCGCTTACCTTGCTTGCATTTCATTTCATAATAATTATAATTGTATAGAACTTTAATATTATATTAAATATTCTGAGAATAATTTTTGTAGGTTGTTAATAAAATTAAAAGTATGGTAAAAGATTTTCTTAAGCCTGGCAACATTAAATCGCGCGACTACAGCGCTGCGTCTGCGGGACTTCTTTCATGAAAAGGACTCTACACACATTATTATGTAAACAAATATAAACAGTTTTCAGTGAAACAAGCGTATTTTAAATTACAACGTTATTGATGCGGTGACGCTCTTCGAACACGGACATTAAGGCGAGGTCCCTGAGAAAGGGTGTTTTTAGATTAAGATGTTTCGAAAATGAGAAGTCCCTGTATTCTGAAAATCATATAACATATATGATTTTCAGAATACAGGGACTTCTCATTTTCGAAAAATCTTACGCATTCCAGTTTTATTTGTGTTCAGATTAGAAAAATAAAAATGATACCAAAATGAACGTCATTGACAGGAGAATGAAAAACGGTTATCAAAATTTATTTATATCTTGAACTAGCCTGCAACTTCCGCATCCAAATAGGGGCAAAGCTGCAGACATTGCCATTATTCTTTTTTCTACTTTTGTATGATACCTAAGCTGTGTAGCCATTTTTAGCAACCTACAATCCTAATGTCGGGGAACACCTTTGTAATAGCTGTAATTCTTTTATCCTACTAAGTTATCTGCGGCTTCGCCTGCGTGGAATTCTGTTCCCGTTCCCGCTTCTCATGGCAACATATTCCAGGGAAAAATAGTACCTACTCTATATGGTATTCCAGACTATAATCTATCCCTGAACAGCCTGATCTATTCAGCCGTTAGAGCGTGAGTGAGGAACAAACATGAACATTTCACAAACCTTAACATTTATAATGTAAGTAGGATGGGATTTCCCGTTCGCTTGTAGTAGTGCTAAAAGTAATGGTTATAATAAGTTGTGCTTAGTCGTGTCATTAGGAATACATTCTTATAGATGGCACTAGTTGTGCATACGTAGTTGGCCCATAAGAACGCGAATTCACAGATACTTTTCTTCCATGTGACATAGCAGTGGGACTGCCTCTACATGTAAATACCTATATAAGCTGAATCTCGGAAATGGCTCCAACGGTTTTCATGAAATTAAGTAAGCAGGGTGTTTCAGGGGTGATAAAATCGCTCTAGCCAGGTTTCATTTTTAGAAACTTCGATAAAGAAAAACAATCAAAGGTCGGTCATCCAGGTAATATAGATAAAAGTGCCTATTTCTCAGTGACATTTATGCATAATGCAAAATATAATAGCAAATTGCTTTTTTGCTTCTTGATTGAAATCAACGAAAACTACTGGATCGTGTAATTTTTATGTAAAGGTGGAACAGAAAATAATAAACAAAATGAATAAAATAAAATAGACATGAAATTAAAATTATTTAATAAATAATTTATAACAATCACTAATAGTTATTGGTAACTATAACGAGAATGTATTTGTCACATGATTTAATTTTGCTAACACTCAAGAAAATAAATAGGGATGTTTACACGTTAATGAAATGATAAGAGAGGGTATATGTCTATCAATAATTTAATAACAGTATTTCCAATCACAACTTGTTAAGATGAGAATATACTACTGTATAGACTCCACGCTAACTTTTACTCAGAAATGTAACAGCTAAAATATGATGAGTGAATTAGTCTAGTTGTATAATACAATATTAAATTTGTAGAATACAAATAATGATACTGATTGGGCTATAAAACAAGAAGTATTTTCCAAAAATAAAATGAAATATACTTCTCATTTTTTTGTATTTTGTCTATGATTTTACAAATTACTTTGTTGCACCCTTGAGGTAGGCAATGAGGTCCGCTCGTTCATTAGCCTTCTTCAAACCGGCAAACACCATCTTGGTTCCAGGTATATATTTCTTGGGGTTCTCCAGGTATTCAAAAAGGGTATCCTCATTCCATGTGATACCTATTAAAAAAGAATTAATTATTAACGCACACAGTGAATCAACTCATGTGTTTTAGCAATTGATAGTGGTACTAAAGATAACTCAAGTATACATTCTTGAGTTATCTTAAGTATTTATCAAAGTATGACTACTGACATAGCATGATTGATGATTGAACTCAGTATCATGTGCAATTAATGATTTGATTGATATGATATACACTCATTGCTGTGTACTAAAACACAGTAATCATGATATTGCTTAGATGTTTTTAATCCCCAATGCAAACCGAAGGGGTGTTATAAGTTTGACGTGTCTATGTGTCTGTCTGTGGATCATAGCTCGTGAATGAATGACCCGATTTTGATGTTTTCTTTTTGTTATAATGGCAAATTAGTCCGGACTGTTCTTGGCTATGTCAGGGAGTTTTTTCTTATCACATTTTGTTTCAATCGCGGTGTGTAAAAGACTGGACTATGTACTAACCTTTGGCTTTGTTGGCGTCTGAGTATGAGAACCCTGCAGCTTGACCTGTTTTACGACCAAAGAAGCCATTGAGGTTAGGACCTACTTTGTGTTTGCCACCAGATTCAACCTGAAACATTAGAATAGAAATAATTAAGGGCCTATTCTAAATAAGGGCTTACATAATATAAAATGGTACTGCAGACTAGAAATTAAATTTATAGAAAGTTTCAAATACTATGATACTGATACTATAGTGCAATCATCAGAACAGGATAATATGGTAAACTGAAAGTTACATTTTAATAGTAATGCTATTCTGGTTTTTCCTTCTGATGACTAAGTTTCACATAATTATGTTTCGTGGAAATGATTCAACACCAGATGTTTAATTGAAGCCATAACTTGACTTAGCAATTGAATGCACTACCGCAACATCAAAGAAAAAACTAAGGATGCAGTTACAATAGCCGTTGATTTTAAAAACTTATTTTATAATATAGTTTATTTATTTGTAAGTTATTAAATTTTAAAAGTATGTAAACTGTTTTTCTTCAAGGAAATTGACAATTTGTAAACAGTACTTATAGCGTTAATCACACTAAATTACCAGAAACTCGAAAATATTTTAGGAAATGGCAGATGGCCCATTAGTGTTACTAGATTTTGGTTTAGAATTACATATTAAAAACTACAACTACTACCACCTAATGAGTGCTGGCTATTAGGCTTCTGGGATCAAACCAAGTAGACTGAAATTATTCAATTGCTGCAGTTTGCTATGTTTGACCATCAAATTTCAAAGATAAGTCAAGTTCATGCACTACCTCATCTTTTACTTTATAAATTTTACAAAGTTGCCGGCTTATTCAGGGTTGACAGGGTTATTTATTAATACACACACAGCTAATTTTAAGAAGCTTGCTACTCACCGTATGGCATTGCGCACATCTTTGTACGAAGATTTTCTTTCCATTTTCAGCATTGCCGGCTGGTACACCCATGTTTGAACTGTAATAAGTTTAAAATAGAGACGAAAA
The DNA here is from genome assembly GCA_946251805.1 of Cybosia mesomella. Taxonomy (NCBI): domain Eukaryota; kingdom Metazoa; phylum Arthropoda; class Insecta; order Lepidoptera; family Erebidae; genus Cybosia; species Cybosia mesomella. The sequence goes on from OX276406.1 coordinate 14,210,536, forward strand.
TACTTCTAGTGGACAGGTCAACCAAGTTACTAATTACAATTTATTTTAGAACAAAGTGCTCTCCTGTGCATCTATTTGTGTCACAAGGTTTTCGCAGACATACAGTAACAGCAGACAAAGGTATCCAGATTTACAATATCTGTAGTTCTCAAACAAGTAATGTGGTGATCCAACCCATTGTGCCAGCATGGTGTTTAATTTATCATCTGTGTTTTCCATGCAGCGATTTATCCTAGAGATAACCAGATCTAGTAGTACAGGGATGACCCTGTGATACTAAATCTGGTTATGAAATTAATGTTTGAACATGTGGTCAAAGAATAATTTCATGAGTAGGAATTATATTGATATTATACATTAACCTGACAAAAACATATTGCCTCTTGGTAAGAGGTCACCATCTTCTAAAGACAATAAATAGTCTTTTTGCCTAACCAATTCACTGACAATATTGTTTATAAAATTCTTAAAAAAAGTATGTACCTACATTATCATGTATTTACATGAATATTATATAATAATATTTCAATTCAAAATACTGCTCTGGAATTTGGTCTGCAGAATAAGGTCAAGATCAATGTTAAGCGGGAGTTCCAAGATACAAGAGTGGCGTAATGCCATTACGTAAGTGTGTGAAATTTTCAACCCAGTCCAAATAATGGTTTGACATAAAGTGTGATCCCCATAATTAACCATATTCAAAATATTGCTTTAATATCTGCTAATTTTACGTGTAACAAAAACGGAGCTACTTTTTTAGAGGTTAATATCACTGGGTACAAGTGCAATCAATAGCTATGGTTACATCATGAATTAATTTAATCACAATATCACTTAAAATCAATGAGTTTACTTACGGTTTTGTGTTGACAAATTTAAGCTATAGCACGAATTTAACGTGCAGTAGAATTTTATAATTTAGTTTTTTTTATGCCGTGCAAAGGCACACCTTACGCGGATTCTCCCACGATTGACGATAGTGAATGAATGAACAATGAACTAGGGAGGGAATTATAACAAATGTTGCCTCACTTCACAGCACCAGCTCAGATCGATAGCAGGAAAATCTTATGACGTTGCCGATGACGTGGGTCATTTTATCAATTGATAGTTTCGTAATATATGATCTTTACATAAAACAGTGGAATAATACTTAAATATTATTGTTACTCAATGACCTTTGTTTATATTTCAATAGGTAAAAGAACTAAACGCACCATTGTGAGCAAACCATACTTAGCAATAGCTAAAAATGATAGTAGGTACCCGTTTTAAATATTACATTTTGGAGTGTCGTATTATTATACTACTGAGGTTATATATCTATAATATACGTACCAACGCGCTTAAAATGATTTTCACTTCTCCTTTTCCATTGTACGTAATCATAGACCTAAAATTTTAATGTCAGCAGCAAATACCTAATGTCAATTAAAATGAGGTCAATATGCCATAGTCAATTTTAGCATGTATCAAACTATTTAAACTCATTCATTTATGTAGGTATTTATATGAAATTAATAAAATGAACTTTTTCAATAAATTACTATGTACCTATACGTTACTCCAGTAGGAAAACGTGGGCTCATGGTTTAACTGATAACTGAGTCCATTAGTAGTTAGGTACCTACATATTGCAAAGTTAAACAGTAGATACCTACTTGTACTAGTTAGGTCAGTCTTGGTATGGTTGATGACCCCTCCGTGCCTCGAAGAGCACACTAAGTCACGGGTAATTGGAGTCCTAAAATGTCCAGCAACCTAGTCTAACTACAAAACTTCGATATCGCCAGTGAATGAGGGAGGCAGTCGCTGTCACTTTACGGAAAATATTGAAGATCGGCCCTTTCGTAGCTAGACTGAAAGCTAACTGAGTTGCGAAAAGGCTCGGAGGATAGTTCCAGTGGGAAAATGTCGAATAACGTCATTCGAGTAGGTATATATTATAAAATAATGACTACCTAGCGGGAAGGCTCTGTATTAAATTAGGTCAGGATACTCACAAAGGATTTTGAACTTGTTTATGATATTGAAATCAATCTTAATTTATTCTCTCGTGATTTATTTGATGTTATTTTATTATTTTCTTGTGTCTACAAAAAGAATAAAATAAAATAAAATAAATATTAAAATAGGGTGAACTCGAAAAAATAAAACGCGCCCCATTCCGAATGGTGTAGATTTTAAAATGGTGGCCCTACCTTGACGGCCTCAAAAAATGCTTTTTACACCCCACTTAAAGAACCCGGGATTATATGAAGACAAAAACACATGTGCGGCTGTGGGATGCTGTACACAATAAGTGTATGTTTAGATCGGAAAAAGAAAACATCTGGGACGGGACTTGAACTCGCGACCAGTACCTTACAGGGGGAACGCTCTGGGGTGTGTGTTGGGTAACCTCCTCGAGTGTCGCTCCGATTCCGATCCCGCTGCAGTCCGGGGGGAACGGAATCGGAGCGGCCGGTACACCCTGGGCGGCGGTCAATGGCTTCCCCTTCACCCCTTCATAGGGTTGGCATTGATCGTCGGCCAATACCCAACGTGGCGGAAACACATCGCTCTCCGTACTCCTCTGCTTTCAGAGGAGACAGGATGAGCGATGCTGTTAGTGGTGAGATGGCCCAGGGTCAGCCGGGGTGCGAGGGATATGCTCTATGGGTAACCTTACACCCCGGCGTCTGAAGACCCGAGACGGCGTGCGGTTTTAGTCGGTGCAAGCCCGACATAACCGCCCCCGCTGGCCGGCGGGGGGGTATCCGAAGAGATTTCCGCACGATAAAAAAAAAAAAAAAGTGGGAACGCTCTGACCAGCTGAGCTACCTAGACACGTGTATTGACAAAATTTAATTGAAATAAGTGTACATATATGTCTTTTTATATCAACATTATTCTGTTTTTAAAACATTAAATCAAATTAAATATATTGGTATTGTAATTTGAGAATGCGTCTGACTATGTTGATGCTCTGTCTCGTTCCGTCTAACAAAAGATATTTTTTGTTTTTTGTGTCTGGTGATAAGGAAGGAGTGGGAGGGAGAGTGCGAGGATGAGCGGGAGGGAGGGAGGCAGGGATAGATGATGACGATTAAAAAAAAACAGACAGAACTGTTTAAGTTTTCATTTCTATCAGCACTTCCTTTTCTTAATCTATAAAATGACATAACAAAAATAAAAAAAATGAAGAATGAAGAAACTATTTTTAAAGTATTCTCTCGCGAATTATTTGGTGTTATTTTATTATTTACACTGAACCCGACGTTTCGGTTGCTTTTCAGCAGCCATGGTCACGAAGAGACTGAAGATGGTGGTTGTGTTATAGTTTGAAGTGTAAGTTATCTCACAGTAAAAAATTGTTGGTGTTCATAGGATCAGGAAGGAGCCAACGCCTGAGTGTCATCACTGCGACGCGAGCGAGGACTCACGGCTACACACGCTGGTAGACTGCCCGGCGTGGGAGGCGCCGAGGCGTGACCTCGTGGCAGCCATCGGGGTGGGAGTCCTCTCACTCGGCAGCATGATTGCGGCAATGGTGCGGAGCGGGCCCGGGAGAGATTTAGAACTCTCCCGGCCCGCCGAGCCCGCAACTTGCTCGCCGCGCGTCGCAGGCAACTCAGGCACCGGAGGTCGCTTAACGACCTCCGTCCTCCATGAGCGCAGGGGGTGGCAGGTGAGGCCGCCTGTCACCCCAGCAGAAGCAAGCCGGGACGGTGGGGCGACTAGCGCCCCTCCCCTAAACCTGGGCAAGACCGGGACACCGTGGTTCCCAAACCCGAGGGGGCCATCTCAAAACCGGAGATGGCCCAGGGTCAGTCAGGGTGCGAGGGATATGCTCTATGGGCAACCTTACACCCCGGCGTCTGTAGACCCGAGACGGCGTGCGGTTTTAGTCAGTTGAAGCCCGACATAACCGCCCCCGCTGGCCGGCGGGGGGGTATCCGAAGGGATTTCCGCACGAAAAAAAAATAACAAAAAAGTCAGTGTCATAAAGTCTTGATGTATATTGATTTTTCTTGGAATTAATTAAGTGAATGACTGGGTTCCAAGCTGGTGGTATAGAATAACATCAAATAAATCTCGATAACAATTCGTTAAAAATAGTTTTATTTCAATGTCCGACGTTCGTGTAAACATCCGACAATATAAAAAAAATCCGTTCCCGCAGGGGGAACGCACAGGTAGATTTCGTGAAGCAATTAATATTATTATAAATAGAGAACTACGGACTTACACACACAAGTAAACACAGTAACATTTTTAACATGTTTAATTTTTTTTTCTCGAAAACGGTAACTTTTAGCGAAAAACTTTTCAGACATTTATTTTAGACTTAAAAATGGCCTATCGATTAAAAATGTTTCCGACTGCAAGAATGTTCACCGGTTAGAAGTTATGATTTTTTCCCCGAAAAATTTTGGTTTTTCCCCTCTCCACTTTTAGTTAAAGTTTTAATCTTATAGTTTAATAATTGAAAGTTGTTGGTATTCATGTATACTATGTAATAAAATTAGAACGGTTCGAATATCTTTCATGGAACGTGAAATTTTGAGGAAAAACTGATTTCACAAAAAGTGAGACCCTACCGCCCTTAGGCCGGATTCCACCCGTTCACGAACTTAAACTAAGTTTACACCCAAGCAATTTTTGACCGCAGTTTGAAAGCGATCGGGGCAAAAATGCGACCGTGAGAGTGCCGCAAATTTTGGGAAGTGGAACCATACACACATATATACATACATATATATATATATATATATATATAAACTTTAAAAAAAAAAAATATGCAATTTTTTTAACTTTTCTCTCCGTAAAAACCATCCTTGGACTTAAACGAACATTTAAAAAAAAGAATTGGTCAAATTGGTCCAGGCGTTGTTGAGTTATGCGCTTACCAACACATTTTGCGATTCATTTTTATAAATATAGAAGATGTCATTTTGTAGATTAGACGAAGCAAATTTCATATCAGTTAAAAGTTTAACAATATCTTTAAAATTGATGAAATAATCGTCTGGAACGTACGTTAACGTTTGCACCATATAGACAAGTCACATTTTACATGCTCACAGCGTCATCTTGTGGTATTTTAAGGTATCTTAATACAACTTTACAACACCTAGAGGCTTCACGTATCCTAAGAATTGAGATACAGAGTAGATGGCAGCTCTTGTGTCATCCAAATCATATTTTCCTTAACGCGACGTCGCGCGTCGCAGCACAGATAAATTAAATTATATTAGATATATAGCTGAAGTTTATTTACGAGTACCGGTTTTTGTAACAAAGGCGCAAATTAGATAATCAAATTTTAAGCACTACTCTTCAAGCGTAGTGCTTAAAATCTTCTTCAAGCACTAGTCTACTTTACTTAATCAAATATAAGTATTTATATACTAGACAGTGGTTTATTTTCAATATCATGGTGCCGAATATCCTTTCGAGGGCTTACCCGGGGTGCCTGGCAATGGACACTTGGGGAGGACACGCCCAGCCCATCTTCGGCACCGATGGGGTGAAGCCCGTGGGGGTTTCCACGTGCTAAAAAAATATGGGGCCAAATATGGCTTGTATACATGTTAACCGCATGAATGATGTAGAGCAGGGGTGGCCAACTTGATTTGACCCAAGATTTACTGTTAACTGACCAAACCATGTGGGATCGACCAATACATATATCTTGATATTTGAAATGAAACAGTAGGTCTGAATAGTAGGTATAGTTACTTAGGAAATTTAATTAGGTAATGTATTTTTAGGTATTTAATTCAGAGGGAAAACATGGACTTGTCCATCATACTGGGTACTTAGTTACCATATTGTTTAAATATTATTATCAGGTATTCGTATATTAACTTTATATCGCCTGGTTGGCCACCCCTGATGTAGAGGTTAAGACAGTGGTTTATTTTCATACCATCGTACCGATATTGCATGAATGGTATAGAAGTTTAGACCGATAACTTCTATGTATACTAGACAAGCTGTTATGTTTAGAACATAAATTATGTTACGGTTCAGGTACGGTAATAAATATATCATTACCGTAGTTCAAATATATTTATATTCTATGGTTCAGGGGTGAGGCGGGAATTTCGAATTTGGAACGTCCCTGCGTTAAGTTCCAAATTCGAAATTTATATTTATCCTATATTTTATATTTATGGTCTGGTTGTGGTCTTAAATCGAAACGATTTTTGTTTGTTCCATACAGCCTGTCTAATAGAATACATAGTAGTCATTGGTTTAGTGGACAGTGGTATATTAATTTCATGCCCATGGTACCGAATATACCTTTTAGAAGACCGCTTTAATATAAATACTGTATGTTTTCTTTATTATTCTTAGGAAAGGTTTTACACATAAGGTTATCGGTAGGCTCGTCGGACTATACAGTCGCCATCGATATTAGCTACCCATTCCAAGTTACTGACCGCCTCAGCTGTAAAACTTAACATAAAAAGGCAGAGGCCCTCTGGATGTACCGACAGAACTGAAAACTTGAATAATTACGTGGATTTTTTTAAATTGTCATCATCCTTCCCTCCCTCCATCCCGGCCTCCATCTCTCCCTCACGCATTCACTCCAATCCCCTCCTTCGCTCACTCCCTCCTACTCTCCCTGCATGCCCCCCCTCTTTCTTCACCCAAGAAGTACTCATATGGAAAGTACTCAACGCACCTAAAGAAGACTTCACTTCCAAAAATTCAATGTTAAAGTTGTCTTCTGAAGATTACAAAAATAATTATTGATTGATTTATTTCAATAAAGATCATTAAATATGTAAAGTTGGTGTTCATAAACTTCTGAGGGTATATGTACAAGAAGAAACTAGTAGGTACATTAGTGAACCTAAATGAGTACAATACAAATGCCTGTGATCAAACACGTTTACGTTATAGTTGGTAATAGGAAATAACAGGCACTTCACCTACTTTATGTAGTCGCATCATGCTTGTCAAAACTTTAGCGTAAACTTGTTTGGCACTGGCAGCACTGGCAGCTTTTGCACACTCGGAGGAGAATTTCCTGTATCGCTGAAACACGTATTCTATTTTGTTTCTGACCTACGAGGTGCTAAGTAAATAAGTATTAAAATGAACGCTGATAAGCATATTCGTAAATTACTCCTACGAAAATGAAATTAAAATAAATTTAAAAAAACTTAACATAAAGACACAAAACCCAAGAAAATCATACCGTCCTGGATCCTGGATGTTAATTCGTCCAATTTCTACAAAGTTATGCATAATAGTCAGGTATATTATACACACGCATTGAAATATTAACTTGACACAACTGACAGACACTCAATTATTGTACTTACCTACTCAAGATTTCCTACATTGATACACTAAACAAATTGTAAACTAGGTGATGCCCGCGGCTCCGCCCGCGCGTAGGTTGGTTATCGTTTTTTGGTCATATCTCTGGTTCTTCTTAACCAATTGCAATCAATCAGTTCAGTAGTTTTTACGTCCATCGTGAACAAACACTTAAAGATAAGAATTCAAAAAAAATATTGTGTTCAGAATCGTTCATTTCACATAACCCAAGTATTTTTTTTCATAACTGCGATGTAAAGATAGACACATCAAATTTTTATTTTTAAAAGATTAGAAATGCAAAGGCAGGAAATGTCCTGTTTATATATAAATATCTCGCTGATATTTATTTGTAGTAGGATATCGTTTCGTAGCACATTAACCAGTACCTGATAAATAATAAGCTCGATATTACTATTCGTAGACCGTCTTCATCAAGTCTACACAATGACAATAAAAACACTCTACACAAATACTCTCTGTAGGCCGCTACGGGCTACATAATTTTAACGTGTAGGCTATATTGCAATTATTCTGCAATTTAATTGATAAGGTATACTTTGTTTATCTAAGGCATAAGCGTATGGTAAGTAGTTACCATCGTCTCAAAATGCATGCTGTGTCATGAATGCTTATAACACCAACAAATAACTCCTCAATGCAGTATGGTTTATAGATTATCAAGTGGGTAACTTGTGCACGACTTGATCGATTGAGGTATTTATTTCTTTAAAACTAGGGTAGCTAAACTAGGGTATGAGGTGATTGTATATTACTGTCATTCGGGCGTTAAATGAATGTAAGATTAAAATATCTCATTTATAAATAAAATAACATTTTTCTTTTTGTATTTCGAAAACTGGTAAAATACGTTAAGAGAGTAATAAAAAAATGAATATCGTTTTTATAAAAGGATTTGAGAAAATAAAAGCTCGCGAAACCAGGATGTTGTCACTATGACTTCTACTGGCTGTTTCGGGAAAATTAAGTACAACAGACCTATTTGTTTACACAAGATATTTTTTAGAGATAATTTAGATATATATAGATAATTTATTAGAATGGTCAAGACGCATTATTTGTACAGTGTATCACGTGTAACATAGACAATATCCTATGTTCAAGTATATATATTATGTTATTATACCTGTTTAAGTGTGTATATATTTAAGTACTTATGTATGTCTATAATTATGTATTTATATAAGTATATTTATCAAGCGTAGCGAGCCGAAGGCGAGCGAAGAGTCTTTGGTTTCAAAGTTGCATTTCAAACAAATGATACTCCTCCGAGACCGTTTGACTGATCTCGACCAAATTTGCTACGGTGTTCAAGTAGACATTACTGAGTGTCGTAAGGGTCGAATGTCCAGATCGGTCTTACCATCGAGGAATAATCACCGAAAAACCAAATCAATGAAAAAAGTCGACCGGTCACGTTGACCTATTGTTGGATAGGCAAATCTCGCTACGCTTAAGTTTTGGTTGATTGCGAAGTTGGTAACCGTCCTAGTATTATAATCATTCAATACCACGCCAACAAAATACCGAGCACTCCAACGAATATTTCCATCTAAAGGTCGCCTGGCAGAAATTGCGTCATGAGATAAGGCTAAGGCATTGTTCTTTTCTTTTCTTTTTAATTTCTGTAACGTCACTACTGTAATTGGTGTACAATAAAGTACAAAATAAATAAATAAATAAAAAATCAAGAAATACAAAATCATGAGGTTAGTACCTTTAAACCTCATTAGTATGAGTGCAGTGCTATAATATCTGAGTATTTGCCGATACCAAACACTCAGATATTATGCTCAAGCGTATGTAATTTTCAACTGATAACAAGTCTAAAAGTAGTCGGTTAGTAGCCTATTGCATTGTGAATTAGGTTGAAAACTCCTCACCGCATTGTTGTAAATAAAATGTAATAAAATATGTTCTATTTTCGATACATGGCTTTCATTTCATAGTACATTAAAAATATCATTACGATAATGTATCGGAAATTGATCGGACAGTAATTGGCAATGTAAATAGATAATGTTACATAAAGATGCGTATGCGGATGTATTCAACGATTATGATTATTACATGATAGAACACTTGATCTATTTACTAACATACGTGATAGTGGAACATGGAGGTACTTTTTTTAAATGATGTTAATTTGTATAGAATACACTCCTAGTAATCGAAATTGCTACTAACCCCTCGAGCTATGCAAAATTGCCTGTGTTAAAAGTGCTGTGTCGGTAGCGTAAAGGTCAGGATAGTAAAACAAATAACGTATGTTTGATGGTGAGTGGTTATCTTTATCTATGGCGAGCATGGTGCAGGCTCCTCCTAAAATGCTAAAATGTTACAACTACAGCATAATATTGTAGTAGGCACGCGACCTTTTTTTACCAATTTTTAACTTTTTTCAATTATCTGAACGTTTAACTTGGGTTAAATTTTACTATAACTTTTTTTTTATATACCTTTATTTATCTTGACACGAGACAAAAATGTACATTCGTCCACATTTAGTCTTAAGAAATCACTATTATAAGCTGATGCCTTGAAAATGCCGCAGTGGAATTTGTTGCGCCGTTTCTTCTCCACTAGCGCCTAGGAAGCGGTGGTAAACTTAGTATTAAGCAGTTTTTGACGTCAAAAAGATGTAATTACGTTGCACTATTTTGAAAAATAAAGACTTTGACTTTGACTATGAACGCTTACAACACCAGGGCATTACCAGCTACGGACATATGAGGTGAAAGAGGAGGATGGGACACGGGAAATGAGGGTAAGTAAGGCCTTAAGCATTCTCACAGCCCAAAGAAATGCAGTATATAATAGTATATTACCATTTACGAAAAAAACCTAAGTAAGTATGATTCATTATCCTCGTAGCGATTTCTCGGTGGCGTCCAAAGTTTGCACGTTGGAGTTCGAGGTCCACTTATGATTTTTGAATACTTAATTGATTTTTACGAGAGGAACGGCCAGGCCCGTCTGACGTCCAAACGACGAAAGAAAAGCCTGCGCGAGAGTGTCGTTTTGTTTGGCAGGTGCATCGACAAGGAGGTGAGGTTGACTTGGGCCTCGAAGATTTTGGTGGCCCTGTCTTGAATTCTTATTCCTGTTTTAAGGTTCCGTGCCTTAAAAATATCCGTCTGTCAGTGTGCCACCAAAGATTTTCTCAGTTACGGGAGGACCTAGCAAGGTGAAATTTATACCAGATGCTGAGGTCCCTATTAGGTGTATAAAAATCAAGGTCCTGAGTCAATACGATACAAAGATACGGGCAAATGTAAATTTTCGCGAAAATCATATTTAACTACCAAAGTTTACCTTAATATTCAACTAATTTTATTTTTTGAATTTTTGTCTTTAAGCTGTAAGACCGTGCTTTTAACCAAAATGGAATAACTCATCGGAACATTCACCATAGTATATGCGATAGAATACTGCCAAGGAGGCTATATCTATACGCAGCTGCAGAGGCTCTAGAGAACTGGTGACCTCAGGACTATCAATGATCCGGACTGCTGCAATCTATCGAGAGCGTCTAGTAAGTACTGAGCGGAGCCATCCCACAGGTGAGAACAGTATTCCACGCAGGGACGAATCTGAGTCTTATATAAAAGACACCGCTGCCCCGGCGCGAAAAACCGCCTCACCCTGTTCAGCACTCCGAGTTTACAAGAAGCTGTTTTAATAACGCTCTCGATGTAATTTTTGTTATTAAGTTTGCAGCGAACATCCATACCGAGCATGTTGATACTGTCTTGTAGTGGTAGTGGTGTGTTCCGAAGAGTTGGAAGGGGAAGGAAAGGAGATACCTTTGCTGTAAACACGCATGCCTGTGTTTTCTTGGCATTGAACTCGACCAGGTTCTCAGATCCCCATTGGGAAATGTGGTCTAGGTCCTGATCGAGCTCAATGACCAGTAGCCGTCTTCTCTCCTCGATGTCAGTCTGCTTGGCCGCTGAATGTCCGAGATAACGCCCATGCAAAGTACTGTCATCTGCATAGCACCCATCTGCCCACGGACAGCATATCGTATCATATATATTGATATGCAGAAGAAAGAGAGTGGGCAATAAGACGGACCCCTGAGGCACACCAGCATTAACCTGCATGAACTCAGAAGCCCGGCAGTCACAAAGGACTTGAATGCTGCGCTCATGCAGGAAACTGGCAACCCAGCTGCACAGTCGAGATGGCAGACCGTAGGCCGGGAGCTTGGCAAGAAGCGAACTGTGCCAGACCCTATCGAAAGCTTTGGCGATGTCAAGGCTGATAGCCAGTGACTCGCCATGCTTGTCCATAGCCTCACCCCAGAGATGTGTGACGTACGCCAGAAGATCACCCGTTGACCGTTTTCTTGCCAATTAGGCTATCGTGCCAGACCCTGTCAAAAGCCTTCGAGATGTCGAGAGAAACGGCAAGTGCCTCTCCGTGCCTCTCGATGGCCTCTCTTCAAATGTGGGTGGCACACAAGAATGTACAATAAACACCAAGGTGAGGAAGCAATATGTGAAACTCACTTAGAGCGCATTTCACCAATGATATAAACTAAGATCAGTTAAAATTAAACTGCGTTGTTACGTGTTAGTCCAATTAATTGCCGTGAGGAAAGCTCCTATTACCAGTTTAGTTGAACCAATTTGACATTAAAAATCCAGTACCAGAACTGATTTCACCGAGGACTTCACGTACTGAATTTAATTCAAACTAAAGTGTTATCATGTTTTACCCAGTGAATTAAATCAAGTGAAACGTGAGTACCCAATTTTCAATGTTTTTTTAAGTGATTAGCGGACTACTGCAGATGGTTTCTCAATTATTACATTTTCAAGTAATCACTAGTTTTCATAACAATGTAACAGCAATATTGAAGATACCTAATTACTTCATCCCTTTACACCATTTACAGCATAACTTTCGTATCTCTTGTAATATTTCTATCTGGATATATTATCTGGAAAAAAAATCCTACTTATATGTACAGTGTGTAGTAGTAAGTGTTTTCAATGAATAAAACAACCTTCTATTAAAATAAAAAGCGGCCAAGTGCGAGTCGGACTCGCCCACTAAGGGTTCCGTAGCAGCAAGTAACATAATAATGTTTTTTTTTTAATTTTACTTCGGGCCACCAACCAGGTGGACACCGAAGTCTTAAAATCACGCAAAAAAAATCAAAATCTTACACCCACTTTTTGTCACTTTTCTCGACGTTTCACATGATTCTAAGTCTAATTAAGCAAAAAAAAAATTTGTGTCGGTCTGTTTGTTGGTCTGGATGTCTGGATGTCTGTTTACGCAATAACTCAAGAACCACTTATTTGATTTAAAAAATTCTTTCGCCAATCATCTTGTTTGGTTAATGGGAAGAACTGATTAGATTTTGGGGTTTGTAGGTTCAAGGTTTCGGGTACCTACCATACAAATTGTCCCTAAAAATAAGTTTGGCCCGAAGTTTCCGTGTGTGATTTCCGCCCCACTAGATTTATATTTGAGTTGATTGAATGAAAGGTAAATTGCGGTTTACGATTTAAGACGTTTAAAAAAAACTACTTACTAGATCGTTCAAACCAATTTTCGTTGGAAGTTTACATGGTAATGTACATCATATATTTTTTTTAGTTTTATCGTTCTCTTATTTTAGAAGTTACAGGGGGGGGGGGGGTTACACACATTTTACCACATTCGAAGTGTGTCTCGCGCAAACTATTCAGTTTGGTTTGGTGAAAAAAGAAATTTTGAGTGAAACTCAAAATTTCTAGTTCTATGTATGGGAACCCTCAAAATTTATTGTTTTCAAATACATCATTGTAATCACAGAATACATCTACTTACCAAGTTTCAACAGCACAGTTCTTATAGTTTCGGAAAAAAGTGGCTTAGACATACGGACGGACAGACAGACAGACATGACGAATCTATAAGGGTTCCGTTTTTTTGCCATTTGGCAACGGAACCCTAAAAATGTACTGAAACGAAATTTTATGGAAAGTTTTTCTCTGTGTTCTTATGCAACACAACCAGCACAACCTTTAAATGTTGTTGTTTAAAAGTTTAGTGCATTTAAAAAAAAGTTTTTTTATTAATTATATTTAATCAATAATTCATTAATTCATTATTCGTAATTATGCTTATTATTTTTTATTTTTTCTGCATATTTTATGCCAATACCAAGTGGTTGGTTTATTCTTACTGAAAAAAGCATGGCTCATGTCCGATATACCATTGAGGAATAATCACCGAAAAACAGTTTCACGAGCGCGCGGCCCTAGTAAGTTATTTTATTTTCAAGTAAGAGTCCTGCTCGCTCAGCTCAATTTATTTCAGTCGCACCCTGCACTGAATTCCTAGTTATAGTTTAAAATAGCACTTGGGATACTTTTTATCACAAGAAATACGGATCTAGTTCCCGCCACTCAAAGGAAACTATCCTGTGACGTGTGGGAACCGGAATTAATATTTTACGCAGACAGAGCTGAGGGCAACAGCTAGTTCAATTTAAGTAAAGAGGCCAGGAAGTGCCACTTCGTCAACTAATATTTGAGTTGAAACTTGAGACTCAGACTCAGCTACAAGGACGAGTTATTAAATTCCAAATGATCGGTTTCTTAGATAACCATTAAAATTTTGATGAAAGCCTAAAATAAATTGCTTTGAAACTTCTCGAACCGTTTCAATTGGATATAAAGTGGCAACACTGAAAAGGGGATAAAATATAATACAATTAAATTTTACTAAATAAATTCATGTATTACTATTTTATAACAAAAATATTTTAAACCTGTCACCTTACCTGGTCCTAGAGACTTTAAATATGAAGGGTGCGTTTGGTTCGATGCGTGGAGGACTAAGAAAGGAATTTTTTGAAATTCATCGTCTAAGGCGGTCAAAAGGGGTAAAAACGTACTTTCCTATAAGGGCTGAGTAGATTTTCATGATCTTTGATTTTTCGAATTTGTCTTCGGTTCGATTAGCAATAGAATAATTAAAATATGATAAATGCACGAAATAAAGTAGAATATCAAGCAAATTTTTAACGCCATCTATATTGTTGTCATGAAAATACAGGAGACTCTGTCCAACCATTTATTTAACTTTTGACAGTGGCTTCAGAACGTAAATGTTTCATTAATTGTAAAAGTAAACTTGGATATGCGCTTCCAAAAATGTCTCGGTCACACCCAATAAATCGTGGTCGAATCCGGTCATAATAGTTTTATTTCAATTAACTTATTGATTTACTTACCAACACTTTTTGACATAGACCGACTGAACCAATTTACACTCATTGAAAAAATCGGTCAAGTATCTGTGCGGGTCAAGAGAGTTGCATGTTCTGTATGGAAATATGTTTTAAATTGTACTTTATAAGCTTTCAAATACATAGAAAAAATTGACAAATGAAACAAAAAGATAGATTGAAAGTAAGAAACATTTAAAAAAAGGTTTGTTAGTCAAATAATATTCGTCATAAACACAGCGCTTCAATCATAGAAGGAGTCTCAAATAAGTCCTTTGCAATGAATCGTTATTTATTTTGTCATTTGTCAACATGCTTGTGAAGATACAAAAAAACCAGCCCATTGAGTTTCTTGCCGGAGTCTTCTCAGGACAGGGCCGGTGGTCCATTTGCTAAACATTAGTCTATTCTTTTTTGACGTTTTCTAAGTGTCGTTTTAATGGTCTATAGTTCTATACAGAATAAATGAATTTTGACTTTGACTTAGACTCTGTTCTGTTAAGCTAAAGCTACTAAAGGAGCACCGCTCTTATTAAAGTCTCTGTCATTTTGTATTCCATGATTGTATAATAAATAAGAATCACTCGACGTTTTTCAGGCTTTTAATTAATATATATATATACATAATATATATATAATATATATAATGCATTCAGGATGTTGGTTGGGCTGCCACGCTTTTGTAGCACGTCGGGGATGTTTGCGGAGGCGAGGGTCGATGGCTTCCATGCCATCATCCGCAAGCGAAGTGCATCCCTCTTGCGGAGAGTACGGGGGAACTCACACAGCATCGTGAGCGTATTGTGCGATAGGTGGGACTGTCCGATGCTGGGGCACTGGGTACGATTGCACGCAATGTAGACAGTGTCCTAGTATTGTGGCGGTCTCAAACTATCATAATGTGTATCTAACACGTATTAATAATATTATATTGTTACTAACACTAGTATTAAGATTATTGTTACTAACACGCTATGGACCCTGGTCCGAAATAAATGATTTATTATTATTATTATTAATATACAACTGGTGAATTTATAATAATAATTAAAGGCCTGATTTATTCATTTTGAATAGATATTATGCAATCTTTATTCTACATTTATTTTGGGGTTGGTGCAAAATATGTGCTTGTCCTAAAAAACATTTTTTTAAATCAGACCACTTTTAAATATATTATTAATTTTCGATGTGGTAGAGTCATGCTTTGTTGAGCACGAATGTATAACAATATTGACATTAAGTAGTAGTATCCTACATTTCGTATGGCTTGTGTGAGTGGCATAGATCTTAACTGCATTCGTTTCACATTTCCCATTCTCCTCTTTTTTTCACCTTCATATCCTCTGCAAGTCGCAATGCGCAAAGGAAAACTTTCGGGTAGCACCTGCTTATATGCCACGATAGCAGCTTACTAACAAGTGTTGTGCTGTGCTATTGAGATATAAAGGTGTTGTTTTTAAACTTTATATATGCACCATTGTAGGATTACACCATTTGTAAAAGCTGCCCTCATTCTTGAGACTTCTTGAAGTGAAGACATGTTGAGGTACCCTACATAAAACACTGTATATAGTTACTTGTTCTATCAATATGATAGTTCACGATGAAAGGTACTTGGATCCTATAAATGTTGCGGTAGTAATGTTAGTACAAAATACTCTACTTATAAAATAATAAAATGACTCACTTTCACAAAAATAATATGATATAGGGTGTTAAAAAGAAAAACACAATCTGATATTGATAGCGCTGTAGTTTGTTATTTCTTTTATTATTTTGTAATGGAACGGCTGATATTTCAGTATAAAGGAACGCTGGAAGAGGTTTGGCAAACTAAAAAATAACAAACAACTAAGAACCTTGGCTTGTCAATAATTTATTTAGTAACTCAATAATTAATGAACGTGATTTTTATATACACTAAGTATATTTCTTTTATCTGTAGTTTCTTTTAATGGAAAAAAAAACTTATATTTAACAAATAAACTGTTTATTAAACGAATAATAAATAAATATTCTAGAACATTCTACACAAAGCTACCTAGACCCAAAGTAAGCATAGCTTAACTAGCTTTTGTAATCAGTTCTAGAATGCAGATATAAGTACATACTTGGATATATTAAATATATACATAGAAACACTCAGATCAATGCAAAAGACATATTCATGCTTACTAATATTTGTACTGAGTGGGAATGAAACCCATGACCTCCAAGGGAGCAGTCGAACGCTCTACTCCTAGGCCACAACACAACATGGGCAAAATAACAAAGTTTCAGCTTCAAGTATGTTCCTACGGTTAAATTTGGCTAATGGTACAGTGACTAACGGGTTCAAGCTGACGGAATAACCTTTGAACAAAGCAACTAAGTGGCGTAAATGGTCTTCAAATCCATCCTGCACTATATGTGCAGAAGGGATTTGAAAAGTAAGATTTCGTTCGGGTTACTTATAAAATATAATACCCTGACATTTATGTCCCCTCCCAAGACCCTCCCAAGTAGCAAGATATACGGCTATGCTGACGACACCGCGATCATCATCCACTAACCCACTTGGATGTACGTAAGAGCAAAAGCAAAATCAGCACTGGGAGACATCATGAATTGGCCGAATTACAATTTATTAATATTAAATTTGAAAAAAAAAACAAGCACCACACACATTCAACTTAAGGGCTCACTCGTGCATAACAACACGGAAACAGACACGATAAAATATTTGGGAGTGCAACTAGATGATGGCCTAAAGTGGGATAAACATATTACTGTTCTAATAAGCATGCGTCTCATTTGTGTCTTCAAAACACTTCGTGAATCAGCCTACCTCGATACCCTAAAGTGTATTATGAGCACTGTGAGGTGCTCACAAAACACTTTTTCTTGTGGTGAAGAGAGCACAGAGAGCTGTAAAGTGATGACAAGAAATCGTCAACGTCAAGATACTCAAAATCCCAACTCTACCTTGATTGCAGAGTCCTAACCGTTCAGTAGCTCTTTGTGCTTCACTCTATTCTAATAATAGGAAACGCCTAGCCAGCGGGGGAACCTCTGAATCCCTAGAAGACATAAAATTCTACCACTAGTTCTAGTCCAACATGAAACCTCTTTTGCAAAACACCATTACTAAGAAATAAATTCGTAACTCTATAAACATTTACCAATCTCAATTTTTTTGAATAAGATAGACAAATTCTAAAACTAAAAGTTACGAATTGTTTGCTATAGCAAGATTACTTCAGTACTTAAACACTACTTGTTTATCTTGCATAACGTAATCTTTTATACCCTCATTCACTTCCGTAGATTTGGAAGTTTACACCCACATAGCAAACTTATATGCACACGAGTGCACAAACATACACAGACACGCACCCTCGCATACACGCTCATATACTACAAAAACTCACACACCACAAATGCACATACACCCTAAATCACACGCAAAAGAAAACAAAAAAATGTTTCTGTTCTTGTTTTAATTACTACTTCAACATATTATATTATATTAACGACCATGAGACCCGTAGGGTATTGGAATTTCCGCACGAAAAAAAAAGGTTACTGTGATTGATTAATTATGACGTGACGAGGCTCACGCAACCAGGCATCAGCTAATGATTGCAAGCATCATAATGTAATATGCATAATATTATATGAATGATAGTGATATGAATGACTATGATATGATGAAATTATGAATATGATGATTCATCTAATATATAAAATTCTTGTATCGCGGTGTTTGTAGTTAAACTCCTCCGAAACGGCTTGACCGATTCTCATGAAATTTTGTGTGCATATTGGGTAGGTCGAGAATCTGCCAACATCTATTTTTCACCCCCCTAAATGTTAAGGGTAGTCCACCCCTACATATTTTTTTTAATGATATAACATTAGAAAATACATACAACCCTAAATTTTCAACCCTCTACGATCAACACCTATTTTTCCATCGCGATTTCTATTTATTTTTAATAATTTTCTTCAATTATGATATTTTTCTCAATTCAATTTGATCTTCCCTCTTCGCCGGTCGATAACCGATCAACTATGAATCGATCAGTTATCCCCGCTAGATGTCTACCGTTGTCACCTCTCATCCAGCAAACATCACGGAGTAGGGATGATTACGAAGCCAGTCTCCTGCCTTACTCACTATACAGTTTTCGGCCGTTTTCTATATGGTAGTATCGATCGTAGCAGTGACTATTATACGTATTATTTTAATTTTTCTGTGCATATCTCAAGTTAATTTTACTCTCATCGTAAATTTATTATTAATTTCCAGTGCAATAATTATTTATTCACAATTTATTAAAAAAATGTTTCTTAGAAATAATATACATGGCAAAAATACGTTTGCCGGGTCAGTATATTATATAACAGTGGTGGATCGGATAACTTTACCACAATAATGACGATGGTGATAGAATATCATGGATTCTATTGTAGCAACGCATACCACGGACATTAAAAAATGGATTGGATAGGATAGACCGCGGCTGTTTGCTGAATCATATGAACTGATAACTTTATTCTATCGCGTGCCATGATATACTTACTCACAGGTCCGTCTGTAACCACGGCCAGTGCAACTGGCTGAAACGTTGGATAATTTAAAGCCTAATAAAAATAATAATAAGTTGCAGGCAGTTGGGTCAAGGGCTTGATGCAGAAGGCAGTGCTCCTCGACACGGCACGTATTGTGAGGAGATTCCGCTCTCTGGAGTCCTAACCACCGGTAGCTTGGTCCCTGTATCCGATGCCAGTGGGTCATTATTTTTTATATTTTGAAATTTATTTGTTTTTTTATTTATAATGTGTTTTAAAATATAACTTATATGTATTTTAAAGTTAATAAAGGAAATAATAATAATAAATTTTATTTCAGACTTTGTCCATATTTGTTAGTAACAGTGAATCTTAACCTAGTGTTAGTACAAATACAAAAAAAGGTTAAAAGGTTTAAATTAAAAAATATACCTAGACCATGATCGCTAGGATGTCCCTTTACCCTCTAATTATATTACAAGGTTATACAGTGTGTTTTTTTTAACCGGGACAGTATGGGGAAATCCGAAACCATAGAAGATATAGGGAACTGGCCTTAGGAACCATTTATTCTTTTTTTGTGAAAAAATTTTGATATAGAAATTTTTTTGGTCAAGCGTGAGTTGTCCACAGAAATGAGTCATTTTGAAAAAAAGTTTTTTGATGTGGTTCGACTCATTTTCATACAGGGAATATTTCATTGTATTGGAAGAAAAAATCTGAGCAGCAGAAGTTAGTCAAATTTAATAAAATGTTTCTCATGCAATTTTTGTACTTAATACTAATTTTTACCAACTTTAATAAAACTATTAACGCAACAAATGTTCAATATGATCTCCCTCTTGCTGAATACAGATACGAGCACGTTTTAGTACACCTCTTGTTGCCTTAGCCAAGGACATGTGATTAATGTTGTTCAAGTGATAAAGGACTGCCTCTTTTAATTCTTGTACAGTATTATTATAATAATTATAATTCATGCACTCGACCCTTCAGGTGGCCCCATATAAAAAAGTCCATCGGCATCATGTCGGGTGAACGGGGTGGCCATTTAATAGGACCATGTGTACCCATCCAACGACCAGGAAAATGTTCATCTAAAAACCGTTTACTTGCTGTGCTATTATGTGCAGGTGCACCGTCTTGTTGGTAAATGACACTATTTAAATTACTTAAGGGAATGCTATCATCCACTTTATTTATGACCATATTCAATATCTGTTGATATTTCTCACTATTCAACGTTCCGTGGTAAATCTTAATAGCAAAGATTTTATTATGTAATACCGCACACCAGCAATTAAACGAAAAGCGGACTTGGTTATGGGTCTCTGTAGTTCTAAGTGGATTAGTACGTGACCAGTAATGATTATTTTTCCTATTGTACATACCGTTATTCTAAAAATTGCATTCATCTGTTCAAATAATCTGATTTAGAAAGGAATGGTTTCCAATCGATCTTGCTACAAACCAACGACAAAATGTTAATCTGCGGTCTGTATCTCCTGGAAGCAATGCTTGTACAAGTCGACCCTCTCTGTAACACTTATACTTGTGCTTCTTCAGTACCTTTCTTACAGTTGATTTATGCACACCGATATTTTCAGCAGCTTCTTGTAATGATGCTTTTGGATAAGCTTCAAAAAATCCTAAGATGGCAATAGTTATGAATTCATTCAATATTGTCGTTCGTCTCTTACGTTTAGGTTTAAAAGAACCCTCTTGTCTTAAATTTTTAACAAGTTTTTCAATTACCTTGCGATTTGGTAGACAACGATCAGGATAGCGTTCCCGATACCACTTTAATGCATTAACTGAGCTTCGATAATTTAAAAAATACGCTTCGATTAAATCAACTTTATGTGCATTGGATAACGCCATGATGAATCACAAACAAACTGATAATAAAAAATGAAAGTAACAAAAATAACAATGTTCGTTCGAAATTTGAATATTTTTTATTCATTTGAATCATAAAAGTCTTAATTAAGACCATGGAGGTCCAGTTCCAATTCTACAGTGCAAATAAAATCCCATTTTTGAATATGGAATGCTTTTTGTACGTGAGTATCGACTGTGATGCAGTAGATGGGTACTTTGAACTAACCTGTTGCATGAAGTCAAAGTCAAAGTCTTTATTTTTCAAAATAGTGCAACGTAATTACATCTTTTTGACGTCAATAATTGCTTAATACTAAGTTTACCACCGCTTCTTAGGCGCTAGTGGAGAAGAAACGGCGCAACAAACTCCACTGCGGCATTTTCGAGACGTCAGCTTATAATAGTGATTTCTTAAGACTAAATATGGACGAATGTACATTTTTGTCTCGTGTCAATATAAATAAAGGTATATAATAAAAAAACGTTATAATAAAATTTAACCCAAGTTAATCGTTCAAATAATTGAAAACAGTTAAAATATGGTAAAAAGGTCGCGTGCCTACTACAATACTATGCTGTAGTTGTAACATTTTAGCATTTTAGGAGGAGCCTGCACCATGCTCAAACCAGACATTTTTGTCTTTAAGATAATCATCTGTCCTATAGTATGCTTTTTTACATAAGGTGGTCTTAACAAAGGTTTTAAATTTATTGTCAGGCATACCAAGGACCGATTCAGGCAATTTGTTATAAAAGCGTATACCTTCCCCCCTAAAAGAATCACTAACTTTGCTAAGCCGATAACATGGAAGGATAAGTTTATTTTTATTACGCAGATTTCTGTCTGTAATGTCACTTACTTTTGTAAAATTGGATATATTTTTCCTGACATACAGTATGTTCTCGAATATATTATATTGGGAAGCTACAGTTAAAATATTAGTCTTTTTAAATCGTTCCCTAAGAGAATCTCTCTTGCCTAAACAATAAATGGCACGAACTGCCCTCTTTTGTAGTATAAATATAGTTTCTAAATCTGCTGCATTCCCCCAAAGTAGTATTCCATAAGACATCAGACTATGAAAATAACTAAAATATACCAGCCTAGCAGTAGGTTCATCTGTCAACTGCCTAATCCGTCTGACAGCATAAGCAGCAGAACTGAGTTTATTGGCCAAAATAGTGATATGGTCACCCCATTGCAATTTCGAATCTAGTGTTATGCCTAGAAAAGTAGTGCTGTTTACAAATTCCAACCTTTGCCCCTCCAGCACGACATTAACGTGTGCTTGCCTCACATTAGGCAGTGTAAACTTAAAATGAGAAACATTTTATTAAATTTGACTAACTTCTGCTGCTCAGATTTTTTTCTTCCAATACAATGAAATATTCCCTGTATGAAACTGAGTCGATCCGCATCAAAAAAATGTTTTTTCAAAATAAGTCATTTCTGTGGACAACTCACGCTTGACCAAAAAAATTTCTATATCAAAATTTTTTTCACAATAAAAGAATAAATGGTTCCTAAGGCCGTTTCCCTGTATCTTCTATGGTTTCGGATTTCCCCATACTGTCCCAGTTAAAAAAAACACAGTGTATACTCGCAGGATAAATTTCAGCTTATTATATTAATGAGAACCCTTGCTGACAGGCGTTTTAATCATTTTCATACAAATTGTACGAGACAAATGGAGCGTACCTTCCAATTAGTCATTGTAGTGACTGGTTTCATGCAAATATCAGGTGTACAGTGCGTGAACCTAGCGAGCGCAGTAATAAAAAAAAACAATTAACAGCTCTGCTACCAGTCTCCTTTAACCCGGAGACAAGGGTGAGGAGTGAGACCACGAGCAGGTAGAATTCAAGCCGTAGCCCCACCACTCACTTTCACGCAATCACTACTTCGTTCCGAAGCGTGATCTAAAGCCGACAGTGGAAACGCAATTAAAATTAAAACTTAATATCTAATTAAAATAAAGTGTCTAATGATCCGGATCTACACCAAGGTGCAGTCAACAAACGGTACAAAATCATTAATTGAACACTTACCGCAATTTTAGAAAAACCGGTTAACCGAACCTACCAAATCCGCACGAAGCATCAAACACAGGAAGTCGGCACGAATATAAAACGGTCCAAACAACAAAATACCGCTATTTTATACAAACCGGTTAACCGAACCTACTAAAACCGCACGGATAAAAACAAATCAAATCATACATTACTTTTAATCCTATAGCAAGCAAACACAAACAAATATCTATTCAGACCTCCCGGCTCATGTTTAATTACATGAATAAACAACAATACAAAGTTAAACAGATTTTTAGCAAGTACTTGTTTCAATAATCAAAAGCCGCAATTGACACTCGATCGAAATCGACCAGGAAATATTTTAATTACAATAGTCAAATTCAATTGCACCAAAAGGCAAAATACCACTCAAAATGGCGGACTTGAACCGCGTGTTAAGTTTACAATGGCAAACCAAAATTAAACCAATCCTTTATTTATTATCAACAATACATAAAATATATTACGAAATGGGTCACTGACCTTCAATGTCGTAGTAGAAGTAGCAAATATTGGAAAGTGTGCCTATTTAGTATATCTAACTATATGTGACATGAATGTACGTGTGATTGAATATACAATAAACTAATTATGCAGTAAAATACAATGTGATGTTTACTTTCCTTAGTATGGGTGCTGCACCGCCGCAATTGTTCCAAGTCCAACGAACGCGATGGGCGTATTAACTTAGTTTTTACAAAGAGATAACTATCTCGATTATTAATTTTCAAAAATTAATCAACAATCAACAAACAAAATCAAACAATGGTCTTTCAAAGCGCGTGACAATAGCCAATCAAGAAAAGCGCGAACACAGGGTCTACCAACGGGCTAACGAGCCCGACCCTAATAAAACCTCACGAGCAAATGGTCCACCAACGAGCCAAGGAGCTCGGACCCTCACAAAGCGACGTCGCGCCCTACTCCGCGCTCAACTCGCAAGTTCACGAATAATATGCGCGGGTATGTAAAGAAAACATATGATTGGTGTTGGTCCTATCAATACGCGGTACCAACATCAAAAATATACTTTACGGTTAAAACTAAACAATCCCCAGTCCCGAACCGAAGTCATTTCGGGTCGCTAATCTACAGGGAGTCGGGAGAAAGTCGAAACCGCTCGTTGAATAACGGAGTCTCCAACCAGGACCTCGGCCAATCGTGGAATCCCGTCGGGTTCCAATAACAGTTTGACTATACGTCCGCGACGCCAACGTAAAGGAGTCAGATTGGCATCTTTAATCAAAACAAGGTCACCAATTTTAGGCGGATTTGTTTTGTCAGTCCACTTAACGCGCTGCTGCAGAGTGTGCAAATATTCCAAGTGCCAACGTTTCCAGAAACTCTGAGTGAGTTGCTGCAACAATTGAAAGCGTGACAAACGACTACAAGAAAATTCCATCAACGGATACTCTGGCAGGGCGGTAAGCGGTTGTCCTATCAAAAAATGACCCGGTGTCAATACCTTATTTATTTTTTTTCGTGCGGAAATCCCTTCGGATACCCCCCCGCTGGCCAGCGGGGGCGGTTATGTCGGGCTTGAACCGACTAAAACCGCACGCCGTCTCGGGTCTACAGACGCCGGGGTGTAAGGTTGCCCATAGAGCATATCCCTCGCACCCCGACTGACCCTAGGCCATCTCCGGTTTCTTTGGCCCCCTCGGGTTTGGTAACCACGGTGTCCCCGTCTTGCCCCGGTTTGGGGGAGGGGCGCTAGTCGCCCCACCGTCCCGGCCTGCTTCTGCTGGGGTGACAGGCGGCCTCACCCGCCACCCCCAGGCCTGCGCTCATGGAGGACGGAGGTCGTTAAGAGCCCCGCACCATTGCCGCAAGCAGTACTTTTTGTCACTGCCTTTACGAATTGTTTGTATCTTAGGCTGTCAAGAAAATTATCATCTTTATTACCACCGGATAAAGAGATAAAAAACATTTTCGCTTATAACTTTTTTATTTATAGTTCTATGACAAAAAGTTACTAGAACAAAGTTGTAGAGAATTTAATTTGCAACAAAAAATGTTCACAATTTTTTTTTATCAGATAATTAGTTTAAGAGATATATCGTAAAAACCATTTCAACCCCTATTTTAAAGATGGCGGCCGTGGGACAAGGGTGGCGACCCCACAAACTTGGTTTTAGCTTTACACTGACCCCCCTACACATCAAAAAAATAAAATTGCGTCCTCTAAAAAACGCAACCCCAAATGTAACTTTTCAATGGACTAAGCACAGTGTACCACTCTCAACGCTCGCAAATAGAGGAGTAATACTTCTGTACAAGTACTCCAAACGTTACAATGTTTGTATTTGTAATAGCAAGATTATAATATTTGGGTGAAGGCGTAGGTACCTAGATTTATGATTAAACACATCCTTGAACGTCTTAGAGATTCTACTAATTATATAAAAGTAGAAATGTGAAAGTATGTGAGGATCTATGGATGTATGCGTGTGTGAATATTTTTATTCCGGCCGCCTTCGTTGGTGCAGCCACGTGCTCCAAGCACGTGCCAACATCACCACCAGACGTGTTAGTAATAAGATGATATAAATACCATTATATTCATATGATTATGTATCTTCATAAATAAGCATTCACATATCACATGATAACTTTGACTGGCTGGCTGATCTGATGGATGAGGGTGGACTCCAGCGAGATATACCTATACCACAGATTTGTCTATACCATAATTGTTTTGCAGTGGTTTATTATTACACACAAACTTGAGCGACAATCATTTTATTGTGATGGTTGGCTTGTAAACATTCAATCATCATCATTTCAGCCGTAGGAAGTCCACTGCTGAACATAGGCCTCCCCCATTGACATTCAATAATTGTTTCGTAATATCGGCGAAACGAAGTAAAGTTCACCCGCACTAAAGTTTGAATCTTCTAAAACGTTATAATTTCCCTTGAGATCTACGCAGCTACCTCTATCTGAAGTATTTTTGTATCGAATTATTCATACTTATTTGTTTCTACTAAGATTATTGTTTCTTTTATTGAACAGTATATTGAGATTAGGAAATCATTATTTCACCATAAGTTGCTTTTTAACATACTGTAAAAAGGACGAGGCTTATCTGAATCTATATTTTTAATTATATTTTTAACGACGGCAATCGATGGACATAGAGTCCATCGATTGCCGTCGTTTGAGAACCGATTTTAAAAAATCTTTTTGCTATCTTGACCAAAATTTACCACGATGATAGTGTAGCCACTGAGGAGTGTTTTGAAGCGAGATGGTTCATGTCCGATGTACCATAGAGGAATAATCATCGAACAACAGTTTTAGGAGCGCGCGGCCTTAGCTAAGCGCGCGACCGTAGTAAGATATCTTATTTTCAAGTAAGAGTCCTGCTCGCTCAGCTCAATTTATTTCAGTCGCCCCTGCAATGAATTCCTAGTTTATTTTGACATTAAAATAGTTTATAGTTGTTGTAGTTGTTCTTGTAGTTTAATTAAGTTGTTATAGCTCATAGATTGATTAAGCGTTTTAATAAATTGAAAAAAAAAAAAAAAAAAATTCATTGATTAATTAATATAATAGTTTGCCATATGGTTTATCGTTAGAAATAACGATACGACGTTGCTATATTTTAATAGCTAGCTTAATGATTAAACTAATGTAAAAAAACTCGATGTACTGAAAGCTACATTCTGTTTCACTATTTACACTCTAATTTCGCAAACATAACAATGGAGATTAAATATGGACACAACACGAGGAACTGTCCGTAATGCCGCACCCTAAATGAAAATATTCATATAAGCAGTGTTATTATTGTCGTAGTGCATTGCAGTTACCTATCTTGTATCGGTGGAAAGAACGCCTTGAATCACTTTATTACTCCGTATTGCCCCCACAGATATATTATAGATAATTCTAGAGATATGCTATCCGCGTCATAGACTTGATTTCATACAAATCGATTTATATAATTTTCATTGCGCGCTCGATATCACAATTTTTAATTTTAAAGCTTTTGAATATATTGTGATTTTTGTTCTTGTGATTGATGTTTTTTATCTAGTGACCCTAGAAAACAGAACAAGCAAAACACTTATGCCAGTATTGTTTCACTGCAGTTTTTTTAGGCTACAGGTATTCCCTTGAGAGCCAGCTCAACATTCTAGAAACTCTATCGTTTCCTGTGTCCCTTAAAAGATCATATGAATAGGTTAGATAGGTATTACAATCATTTTTCCATATTCAAACCATCTGATTTGGTTTTTCTGTGATATTCAATTTCCCGCGATCATTGGTAAATGTTAAATAGATCCGAAATAAATCTCCCAAACCTTAACATTCAAATAAAAGGACAGCTTTGTTTGGATTTTCGATTTAAATCGGCTTATGAAAAGTTTTGATTATACTTAAGTGAAACGACGGAGTTTGTTACGAAACCAGGTGAATTATTTCTGATATTTTCGCTGTAGAAAGACAAAGTGAACGTCATTCATATTTTGCACTTTGATTTTTATCAGCATCTGGGCCGTTCAATTTGCTGGCTGGCATATTGGTGCCTACCAGGAGAATCAGCTTTACAATTCCGTGGTGAACAAATTGTGTTAGTAGTGTGGGAGCACCTGAGCTCTGTGGCGATTTGCGGTCGGTATTCAACCTCGAAAATTCGGATGAAAATTTCGAGAAATTGGTAGACTGACAACGGCGCAGCTTCTATGCATTGCATTGATTCAGTTGTGTATTGTATTTAACGTTTTCTGTTTCCTTCATTTTTAGCGTCGAATGAAACCAAACCTTCCTAATATATCTCTACAATATTAATATTGTGGAGTGATTATTATCGTAAAGATAAATTGTTAATGAAAAGCAGAGTATCAATTAACACAGTTTCTGAAATCATATGAAGATAAATAGGTTGTACTTCAGCAACAGACATAATAAGTTAACTCCTAATTTTTACATTACCAGCTATTAAATAAAGGCCGACGTTTTACAAAAATTAAACCTAGCTAGATTGATTTATCGCCCCCGTATCCCCTTGTATACAAAATTGGATGAGAATCGTTGGAGACGTTTTCGAGATTCCGATAATATATAAATATATAGATATATATACACGATTGCGAAAAACCCTCCATAGTAATCCAATTTCGGTTTGATTGTGTTCGGGGGTCAGCACGTGCATAGCCGGGCAGGGGGATTGTGGTCGCAGCACTAGTGGGACCGGTAGGTGTCACGCGGTGCTGCGACGACAATCCTCTTCTGATGAGACCGTCAAGCTGAGTGCCACCATTGTTAACTTGATACGTGTATGTAATGGTGACCCTCTTTCCAGAGACTTTACCTTCAGCTTACCATCAGGCGAGGTGAAGTCAAATTGACGTGTCCTAAATATAAAAAAAAAAAAAAAAAAAAAAAAAAAAAAAAAAAAAAAAAATTACGCGAACAACATATTATATGATAAATAAGTGTTGTTTTGATTCAAATCAGCACAACACTTGCTTCACATTACTATTTTCGTTTTGGTACAACGGTTTCTTTTTCTTAAAAGCTTGTTTTTAAAAAGATTTTTTATTAATTATTTGATTATATTCATTTTTGAAAACCCGTAATGGTACGGCGGTCTGGCGTCACCGCGGCTTACGACTCGGTCGGAGTCAAACCTCAGTTGTTGGGGTTTTAGTAAACAACATGTTGTTATTTGCTTTTGTATGGTACCGGAGCTCGGGTAAACTCAGGGAAGGAAGTTCATAGAAACAACGGTAGACATTATTAATTTTATTAACGGCAGACAAAGCCCAATTAACACAGCGTGTGGTTCAATATAACCACACTTATACAAACAAATACGTCTGTATAAATCTTTAAGTAAGTGGATCCACAATATCAATAACTCCTGATTTACACATCAGCTAGTAAATTATAAAAACACAAGGCAGAGGTTGGTTTCAGTACGATTTATTAAAGACCTCATAAGCTGTAGGTAATAACCTCAGCCAAATAACCTCATAAATAAGTGTACCTACTTGGTGAGATATTTACTTAATAGAATTTATTCATTCACGTCACGAAAATAAGTAGTTCTTGTTTACCAAAAACACGCAAAGTCAAGAGAAGATACTTTCACTGGCAGTTTATTGACGGATGTTCTTGGTGCCTAGAGATGTTCTTGTTAAGGTTGCAGCAACGCATGGCATTCGCGGCACACACAGGCCAGGCATGTTTGCACGGTGTGTCATAAAGATGGCATACAAATCGTCCAGTCTCACTTTAGTAAATACAATCGATGAGCTGCAATACCGAGTTGTAACAACAATGTAGTTCGAAGATTATATTATTTAGCACTCCCTTGGGAAAAGAGTATAAATTATTATCATATGTTACCTAACTAATGCTGCATTACACCATTGCAAATAAGGCAGCAAAGTATGGCTGCGGGACATCTATTTGAATCTCAAAATGAATGTGCCGTACAAGGGCGGATCCAGCTTTGGTGCCAGGGGGAGGTCACATAGTCGTGGTCAAGTCACAAGTTATAATTTAATTTTTATAATCATAGATACAAGTAAAAAGTAGGTTTTTATTAATGTATGTAACTTATGTAATGTATGTTCTTAAAAATACCTATATTTAAATAACAAAATCAATGTTTCTCTTGCGTCTTGTCCCGAAACGCGTTATCACTTCATCTACTTCAATGGGTACGTTTTTATGGACGTGGAGAAGTGCCAGTCCGGTTAGACGTTCTTCAACCATTGAAGCTCTTAGCCACGATTTGATTCTTCGCAACGTAGAGAAAGACCTTTCTGCTGTCGCTACACTAACAGTAGTGTAGTGTAGCCATAATACATAAGAAAAAATCTCATATTAGGATACATCTGAATATCGCAATTTGTAAGCAATAGGGTATTTGACTACTGCTAAAAATAGTTCTGTATAAAAAAACAAACAACATAAAAATGCAGATAGCATCAAGTTTTTTTGAGAACTGTTTTATTTACGATAAAAATCGATATTAAAGTTTGATTTAAAAAAGTACGCGCCATAACGGATCCTGTGACATGTGACGTCACACCAAAGTAAACAGTAAGAGACTTAAATCACGTTTATATAATTATTGAAATTAGTTGCAAAAATAATGGTTTAGTTTGAGATATATAGATAAAAGTGAAACATTATTAGTAATTAATAATTGAACCATTTGATTAACACTAGGAAATGCAGACAGCCTGTATTGAAAAACTCTGTTTACTTATGTGTGACATCACTGAGCGTTTTTTAAAGCACGTGATCAAATCTCAAAAAAAGTGAGATTTTAATCTTGATTTTTTAACAAAAAAGAACCTTATTTTATATTGAAAATTAATAAAATATGTTTTTTACGGTACATTTTATTAGGATGACAACAATTCGTACAATATTTTAAATATAGTCAAAATTCCTATTGCAAGTTGTGTCACGCTCACGAACATACACTTATTTTCATGGTGTGAATTTATCTGAGGTTTTAGGTTAGGTTAGTTGGTGAGTAAGCTTAGGCTCTTCAAACTCCCTCGTCCAAAGTAGGTACATAAATCACACACACACTCTTTCAGTAAGTAGGTACCTACTTATCGGGGGTGTGTGTTGGGTAACCTCCTCGAGTGTCGCTCCGATTCCGATCCCGCTGCAGTCCGGGGGGAACGGAATCGGAGCGGCCGGTACACCCTGGGCGGCGGTCAATGGCTTCCCCTTCATAGGGTTGGCATTGATAGTCGGCCAATACCCAACGTGGCGGAAACACATCGCTCTCCGTACTCCTCTGCTTTCAGACGAGACAGGATGAGCGATGCTGTTAGTGGTGAGATGGCCCAGGGTCAGTCGGGGTGCGAGGGATATGCTCTATGGGTAACCTTACACCCCAGCGTCTGAAGACCCGAGACGGCGTGCGGTTTTAGTCGGTTCAAGCCCGACATAACCGCCCCCGCTGGCTGGCGGGGGGGTATCCGAAGGGATTTCCGCACGAGAAAAAAAAAAAAAAAAAGGTACCTACTTATCGGGATGCTTGGTTGAGGACCTCCACGCGGTGCACCCTGGGCAACGGAGACAGCAGCGCCTCTCTGCTAGGGCGGGAGAGACGCTGCCGCCTACGGCCAACTCCGACCGAGGCGAGGGCGGCCCTGTTGAGGGCTGTTCGGAAGCTTTCCACGTGTCGCTCTGATTAGCAGATGGCACAGTGGAGAGCAAGTAAGGGGGCCATCTCAAAACCGGAGATGGCCCAGGGTCAGTCGGGGTGCGAGGGATATGCTCTATGAGTAACCTTACACCCCGGCGTCTTAAGACCCGAGACGGCGTGCGGTTTTAGTCAGTTCAAGCCCGACATAACCGCCCCCGCTGGCCGACGGGGGGGTATCCGAAGGGAGGGAATAAAAAAAAAAAGGTACCGACTTATCTAGGGCAAGCCGCCGCCGCAACAGCGGCGGTAAGGCCCATCATGGAGGATTGGCTAGAGAGGCGACACGAAAGCCTCTCGTACCGACTGACGCAGGTGATCTCCGGTGAGTGGAGCTTCGGGGACCACCTGCATCGGATCAGGAAGGAGCCAACGCCTGAGTGCCATCACTGCGATTAGAGCGAGGACTCAGGGCTGCACACGCTGGCTGACTGCACGGCGTGGGAGGCGCCGAGGCGTGACCTCGTGGCAGCCATCGGGGTGGGAGTCCTCTCGCTCGGCAGCATGATTGCGGCAATGGTGGGCGATGGGTGAGCGTGGGCCTCCCCCACCTCCTTCTACGAGCATGAAATGCTCGCGAAGGAGATGGCGGAGCGCGCCCGGGAGAGATTTAGAACTCTTCCGGCCCGCCGGGCCCGCAACATGCTCGCCGCGCGTCGCGGGCGACTCAGGCGCCGGAGGTCGCTTAACGACCTCCGTCCTATATGAGCGCAGGTCTGGGGGTGGCAGGTGCGGCCGCCTGTCACACCAGCAGAAGCAGGCCGGGACGGTGGGGCGAATAGCGCCCCTCCCCAAACCGGGGACACCGTGGTTCCCAAACCCGAGGGGGCCATCTCGAAACCGGAGATGGCCCAGGGTCAGTCGGGGTGCGAGGGATATGCTATATGGGCAACCTTACACCCCGACGTCTTTCCTCATCGTCATCCGAAGGGATTTCCGCACGAAACAGAAATACAAACCAGTATACAAAATATTATATTAAATTACTTATAAAGGTACTTACATAAAGTCTATATTGTGGCCAAAAAATATATAAAACATTATGTTCAACAATTTTAATTAGTGGTCCACCTAGGTCCTGGACCCAGCCCAGGGGGGGGGGGGTCATGACACCCATGACCCTCCCCCTGGATTCGCCCTTGGTTCCGTAGCGTAATCAAACAATTTATGCTTTCAGCGTTTTCTCTATGTTAGCCTCACTAAATGGAGTCTTCTGTTTATTATGGATGGCAAACTATCGACAGTCCCGTTATCGATAGCTGATCGTGAAAATCGGTCGCTATCCCACTTTTACAATAGGATACTTCCGTATATCGTATACGTACGGTAGAATAAGTGCCCAATGTAAGTATACCTTTTTTTTTTTTCCTGCGGAAATCCCTTCGGATACCCCCCCGCACAATACAACTAGCTCGCAGTATTATATTGGCGGTAAGCGAAGGAAAGACTGTAACAGCTGCCAACAAAAGAATCATAAAAGAAGCCGCTGATGATATTATTACCACTTGCCAAAACACACCAGCCACTGTCACCGCTCATACGTGCCAATCAACATTTCCTGAAGAAGCCATAAACCAACTCAAAAAAGAACTAATACAAGAGATACACACCACAATTAAAAATACTTTAAAGCACCCCAACAGCGTCGCTCAACCTTCCACTACCACCAACGTCAGCTACTCCAGTATAGCAAGAGCCCAGCTCCCACAGAAACCAGCACTAATAATTAACGCACCGACAAGAGAATCAGCGTCCTCCTCTACAGCTAACAACCAAAGTACCATTGAGCAACTAAAAAACCAGATTACATTCAAAGACAAAACCTACGCTCCATCCAAGATTCAACCTATTACCAAAGGAAAGGTATACCTAGAATTTAACAACACTCAACAACAAAAGGAAACACAGCAACTCATTAACCAAACAAGCAACCTAAAAGCAGAAGAGGCCAGACGTCGACCACCACTCGCCATCCTCAAGGGAATATACAAGGAAACAAATAAAGAGGAACTAACAAAAATCATCTGTCAACAAAATTCTATCCCCACCACTGCTATCCGCCTCTGCTTTCTTACCAGCAACAGGTCTGAGAAACTTTATAACGCAGTTATCGAATTAACCCCAACAGCATATCAAAAAATAATCCAACAAAACAGAGTAGCAGTCAACTTTCAACAAGTTCACATCGAACCCTTCTCAAGATTCACACAGTGCAGAAAATGCCTCCAGTTCGGACACTCGCACAATAAGTGTACTTCGACTGTCCACCCCTGTGCCATCTGCGCCGACGAGAACCATCAAGCAGCCGAGTGCCCACACAAGAGTAACAAACAGTTTGTCTGCTATAACTGCACTAAATATAATAGCAAGACAGGAGCTAAGCTACCCACTAACCACGCCGCCAACAACCAAGCTGCCTGCCCAAGAATACGCCTCGCCAAGACAAAAATAGAAGAGACTGTTGACTACGGAACCACGTTACCAACATCACAACCGTCATCAGGATCAGTAGATTTCCGCCAACCGCCATTCAACATATAACAGCCATAAAGTGACAGCCCCCTAACTGACAGCAATAAAGTTAAAATCAAGCACTTATTTCATTTAGGCGCATAACAGTTACCGAATTAGCTGAATTCTAAATACTGTATTTTGTCGTTTGTACCTAAACATAAACTGGCGAAATGTGGGTGCTAGCACCTCTGCCTACCCCTTCGGGGATATAGGCGTGAGTTTATGTTATGTTATGTTATGTTATTTTGTCGTTGCATTAATTTTCTTTAATTTTTGCTTATCTTTGTTCATTTACTTATCACTTGTTTTGTTTTGTATTACTGCGTATAGTTAACACGCCCATATGTATAATATCCATCACAATAATTACAATAACACTCATACTACTCATTCACCTGTACACCCTAACATCCGGTCACGAACCCATACCAATAGCCCACCCTCCCGCCATACCACCCAAAATAGACTCCAAAGGCACAGATCGCTCTCATTCACACAAGCTAATTTGGGTCGCGGAGAAGATGCCACGCATGAATTAATAAATCATTCTCTACAAAACAACACCGACATTATTTTTATAAACGAACCTTATGTTGGAAGCCAACCTACTATGAAAAATACATCAGGATATATCACACACCAATATCCAAATAACGCACACACCAAAGCCTGCATTCTTACCCGAAACAACATAGGTGCCACACTAGGCCTCTCACAATACTCAACACCCAACTTATGCTCCATACAGCTGACAACCAAACACGGCAGAAGATTCATTTTAACATCTATATATATTGAACCCGGCATTGATGCAAACAACACACTAAATAAACTACAAGTATTACTTCACGACAATCGCGACGCCACACATATCATAGCCGGTGACCTCAATGGGTGGCACCGAATGTGGGGGTCAGTTTCGAATAACCAAAGAGGAGAGGAAATCGTCGACCTCCTATACTCGAATAATATCGTTGCACTCAATACGGGAGCCTCATTCACATACGAAACAGTGGCCCTTGGCCAAATCAGGGGCTCAATTGTTGACCTTACCATCGCCAGTGACGACATTGCCTGTTACGTCGACAGTTGGAGGATAGACCATTCCATCTGCCCTTCATCCGGCCACCACGCCATAACCTTCACATTACAACTAACACACAATTTCAAGCCTAACCCTAAAGCAAGCACATTTAGATACAACACTAAATTCTATAGAAACTGGGACGATTTAAAGGAACATTTTGAGGAACAAATACAACATACGGACATACATACTACCAACTTCAATGCACTAAACACGCAACAGGACATAGACATGTACATTAAAAAGCTTACAAAATTCATACAGAACATTTGCAACTCACATCTCCACCCAACATCACATCAACCACCAACAGGCCGACGCTCACCGCGGTCGCCCTGGTGGACCGACGAATTAGACAACATGAAACAAAAGGTCATAGCAAACCACCACAAATTACAAAAGCTCAAGCGCAAGAACCAAACACTCACCGATGCTCTCGCTGAAAGGGACACTCTCAAAGCGACATACGCCCAAGCAATCAAAATTGCATCAACTGAACACTTTCGGGAATTCTGTAATAGACAGGGTAAAGAAAATGTGTGGTCGGTTACAAACCGAATTATGAAGAGGGCGCCTCCTAAGAGGCCACCGTCAACCATTGAAATTTCACCTGGCGTGCATACCACTTCCAGTGACCAAACCACGACAGCCTTCCTCAATAAATTCTACCCTGATGACACACCTGATACACCCACACAGAACTCTATACGAATCCCAACGCAAAATCCACCCGACACCGAAGACGAGATTCCATTCACACAACATGAAATCATTAATATCTTGAAAAACATGAACCCCTCCAAATCCCCTGGCGCGGACCACCTCACCTCTGACATATGTTATCAGTTTGCCCTATGTTTTCCTGAACTCATAACTGGACTCATGAACCGCTGCCTATCAATCTCTCTTTTTCCCAAAACATGGAAACATGCAATAATTAAAATCATTCCAAAACCCAATAAATCCGACTACTCTACCTCATCCTCATACCGTCCTATAGGACTTCTACCTATACTGGGTAAAACCCTTGAAAAATTAATTATTCAACGCCTCACACATCACCTAAATACTACACATACGCATAACACAAAACAATATGGATTCAAACAACAAATCTCCACTGTACACGCACTCACCAACATAGTAGATACTATCAAAATACACAAAAGGAATGGATTACATGTGGCAATGATCTCCCTTAATATTAAAGCCGCATTCGATCATGCCTGGTGGCCTGCCATACTCACACGATTACACCACACCAAATGTCCTAAAAACATATACACCATCATTCAAAGTTACTTATCAGATCGCACGGCTACCATATTATATTCTGACGCCACATCCACCAAACAACTAAGTAAGGGATGCATTCAGGGATCTGTATGCGGTCCGACCTTCTGGAATCTGATTTTGGACGAACTATTGGACATGTCTGGCGATTCGTCCGAAATCCGACTTCCGGAGGGCTGTCAGCTGCAGGCTTTTGCAGATGATATCACTCTAATAGCCGCACACAAGAAGCTCATCACTCTACAAAACAATATCAATCAAAGTCTACATATCATTCACGAATGGGGCAACAAGAATAAACTTACCTTTGGACCTGACAAAACCATCGCTTTAGCTTTCACTATTAAAACTAAACTTCTACACTTAACTATGAATAGCACACACATCCCATTCAGTCGGACTGCCAGAGTGTTGGGGGTGATCATCGATGACAAATTGCACTTTACACAACATGTAAACTATATCACCAACAAAGCACGTATACTACATAACACACTTACTAGATTCATCAGACCAACTTGGGGAATACACTCCCAAAACATACTCACACTTTATAGGGGAGTAATCGAACCCATAATATGCTACGCCTCCAGCGTATGGCACACGGCCCTAAACTTCAAAACCAATTGTAATAAACTATTATCGCTACAAAGAGGGTTTGCACTTAAAATAATTAGAGGCTTTCGTACAATTAACACCACTAACGCCATAGCAATATCTTCACTAACACCACTTGCCCTGAAAATTAAAGAAAGAGCGCGAATTGAATTAGTCAAAATGACAGGGGTCTCTGATTGCCTCCCACTCGATCTCACACTTGATTCACCTACACAACCATCGCAGTTACTTCACCCGGCATACAGAAAACCACACTCCTTTGACATGGTCAGCACACAAACAGAATTAGATGACACACTACTTACTCAACAACACGCACACCACATCTACACTGACGGCAGTAAACACGATGACCTGGTGGGAGCTGCGTTTGTGGTATATACGCCACAAAATACCCCTATCACAAAAACATTCAAGCTACATTCATCGTGCACTGTATTTCAGGCCGAACTGGTGGCCATCGACCAAGCCTGTCAGTGGTTACACAAGCAACAAGTTGCTACAGCCTTTATCATGTCGGACTCCAGGGCGGCTTTGGAAGATATCAATAACACCCACAGCACACACCAAATCACCACTAACATACAAAAATTCCTACACACCACACGCACACAAATTAACTTTGTATGGGTCAAAGCTTACACGGGCATATACGGTAATGAGGCTGCAGATGCAGCAGCCAAGGCTGCGGCTTCTGAATCTTCCTCACCCGTTTTCATGCACTTCCCGTTAAGTTACGTAATAAAAAAGGCCAAAACACATAGCCACAACCTAGCTTTGAACAGATATACTGATAACATTAAAGGAACTATTATTAAAACTTGGTGCCCATCACTCACACACCTACACAAACTCATTGACACAACCGGGCACACTTTTGCACTTACACAGTTACTCACCAACCACGGTTATCACAAGCAATACTTACACAGGTTTAATATTACCGATAACGATACCTGCCCCTGCGATAACACAACCATTCAGACATTTACACACCTCATAACAGAATGCCCACGATTAGCTCGCACAAGACTCAACCATGAACAACTCTGTCACTACGATAACCTCGACCCATACAACTTAACAATTCTGATCACAAACAGCGCCGCCATCCACACCTTTATGACTCACATCACCCACATTGTTAACTCACTCAAAAAATTCAATAACACATAAAACTTTCACAGAACTCATTAACACAAAACGCACTCGAATACACCCTCACTTTCCATTATATTTCTGTATCCAATAGCAGAATGCGCCATACCATAATAAACTCCCCCTCAAGGTGGATTTAACCAAGAGGGGAAACCCCCCCCCCCCCCGCCGGCCAGCGGGGGCGTTTATGTCGGGCTTGCACCGACTAAAACCGCACGCCGTCTCGGGTCTTAAGACGCCGGGGTGTAAGGTTACCCATAGAGCATATCCCTCGCACCCCGACTGACCCTGGGCCATCTCCGGTTTCGAGATGGCCCACTTACTTGCTCTCCACTGTGCCATCTGCTAATCAGAGGGACACGTGGAAAGCTTCCGAACAGCCCTCAACAGGGCCGTCCCAGCCTCGGTCGGATTTGGCCGTAGGCGGCAGCGTCTCTTCCACCCTAGGAGAGAGGCGCTGCCGTCTCCGTTGGCCAGGGTGCACCGCGTGGAGGTCCCCAACCAAGCACCCCAATGTAAGTATACCTACATTTTGTAGAATCGTCTTGATACTATACATTGCGTAGCTATAATTCACATTACCGCTAGTATTACCGTCTTCAACGCTATAGATATTAGCGTTATTGGTACTTATAATAAAATTGTTTAACGATTGAAAGAAATAGTTACATTATGTTGAATACTTCATATATTCAGCCATCGAGCCGTGTTCTGCTTCTCTCTGGTGGTTTTATTTAGCTTAAGAAAATGTTAATTAGATTCAAGGGCACACCAAATATTTTTCCCGACGAATAAGTACTTTATAAGCAGAGCGAGAATTTGAATAAATTGTTGCTAACGCAGCTATTAGGAGCTTCTAACTCTGGGTTTACGATCTGAATCTTTTGATAATGGCGGGTACTAAATTCGCCTTCCCTATCTGTTTAATCTGAGGTATTCCTTTGTTTTCTTTTAATTGGTTTTCAATTCTTTTTCAAATTCTCATGGCGAATTTTAAAGCCTATTTATATATTAAAATTATGTAAATGGACAAAAAATTGAGATAACTGCTAATAAATGAAAATGAATTGCAACAATACTTCTCAAGGGGTTTAATTATTTTTCATCGAAGAATCAGCGAACTGTTTTTGAATTTAATGAGTTAACCTCAACATAAGGACTTGGGGTTCCTTGCAGACAGGTAGATAAGTATATAAGTTTTCAAGTATTCAGATTGTAATCCTTAATAACTCCTCTGCTCTGCCAGGTTATTATAGCATTGAGGTAATTTTTAAATGTAATGTTCTCATGGTAATTTTAGTGATTTATTTAAGAATGTATTAACGTAAGTACCTACAGCTATGGTCTATGGTTAAAATTTACTACTGACAAAGCTCTTTCGAACCTCTTAGTCTCAAATAGGAAGTATTTTTATGTTTGATATTCGAAACGCATGAAAGTCAGTGCGCTGCTTATGTGCTGTCAAACAAATTTACACATCCTTTCTAATGATGTATCGGCCCTAGAGATAAGATTTCGCAGCCACCTAGCGATTGGAGTGCTCGGCAATGTTTTACGAAGTCATGAATAAACAATATTCTTCCCTAGGGCTGTCTCACACACATAACTTTATTTTGTTTCCTTTATTACATTGAAATCCTATAAACACATCACTACAAGGTTTCGGCACAGTAACATTATGAATATAACTCTGTTACATGTGAATAATAAATTCTTAAGTATATTATTTTACTTTTGTATATTTACTTCCTAACATTTTTTCTCATTTTTATAATGATGGAAAAGTACGTTTCAAGTATTTTTTATAATTATTTAGAAGGTAAGAGTGGTAGAGATGTAAGGATTTTTGTATGAGGTTTTGACACGCACCGTAAAATATAGTTACAGGTACGGGTCCCGGCGCTTAGTTTGGTACATCTGGAAGAAGAGAGAGAGTACGGCTAAGATCGACTTACTTTGTAGAGCGTTCTCTCTGTCGTACATCGGACTGACAGGAAACGTAGACCGATCATGAAATATAGACTGATAGCCAGTCTATATAGTCAGTGTATACAAGAGAGAAATAGCGATTGTTTTTTTTCAAAAAGGAATATGATATCGATGGGCTAGAATCTAGATTGATAAATTGCACTTAGCACGTTTGTCTTCTAGACCAACGACTTGTGCACAGAATACTCAAACTCGTTTTATCAATGAGAGTATATTTATAGTAGTATATATTGTATTAAATGCGCTTGTGCGTTATTCGTGCGAATAAAGCAAATATAGACGAATAAGCCCTCCACACTTCGTCGTATGCGGGCGCCGTGATATTAATTGACAATTATTTTGATTGACACTATCTCACGTTTTACTACTATCTCACCGGTTGGTACTTGCCTAGAAGTAACGTGTTTATTCTAGACTTGAATACTCTCAGGCAGGGCATTCCAATCTTTAGTAGTACGCTTTATGAATGTTTTGCTAAAACGTTTTGTGCATATTTGGAGGCTGTCTATTTTCCTAACAAACATGACTAAGTTCTAGTTCTATAAGTTTACTATCATCAGTTACAATATTTGCTGCCTATGTACTTCTAATTAAACCATACATTTTTAATAACCCTTGAAACTCAATGTACGACATCAAAGAGAAAAACTTTTCGTAAAGTATTTCAGTTAATTTACATGTATTCCTGGTTTAGAACACACTATTGTTTACACTACACACTATTTTATTATAAGTATCTACATATTATATTTTACTATAGATTATGTATTTATATAATATAATTATTCCTAGTCACTACAACTACACCACTAGTTATTTACTCTAGCTCAACCAGATCCATACCAAGGTTGTCTGGAAGAGATCGCTTTAAGCGATAAGACCGCCCATTGTACATAATTATATTATATAGCTAAGTTAAGCAATTGTGAAATTTCTTTGTTGGTGTACAATAAAGTATATTCTATTCTATTCTATTCTATTCTAGAATTGCCAACAAAAACAAAAAGTGTTTGATCACGGTCTGTATGTGAATTGAGAGATAAAAGGGAAATACCTACTTGAGATTGCCTGTTCTCATAAGATGTTTTATTAAAAAGGCTTCTCAGTGCATTAGTATATTTACTGCTCGTTTCTTTTCGAATTGGTTATATGGGATTATGATGCTTTGACACTAGGCATTTATAGGTAATTATGTGTGTTTAAAGTCTGCTTTTCTTTAGTATCTTAGTATAATATTCTCTTCTTTACCTTCAGCTTACCATCAGGCGAGGTGAAGTCAAATTGACGTGTCCTAAATATAAAAAAAAAACATATTTTTTTTATATTCAACGAATCTGTCGGCCCATCAGTCAAATTTTAACAAGAGAATGTATTTCATAGTCATATCAATAAAGTGTAGTATTTCGGGCAAGTCATAATGATCTATATAATTAAATTGATAACGACATCGTGAAATAGGAACTTGTGGTGAATATCGTGGAATATAGAAAATAGGGCTTGAGCAACATAACATTATCATTTCTCTTCCTGAAATATTAATTTT
This sequence comes from Cybosia mesomella, assembly GCA_946251805.1. Lineage (NCBI taxonomy): Eukaryota > Metazoa > Arthropoda > Insecta > Lepidoptera > Erebidae > Cybosia > Cybosia mesomella. The sequence goes on from OX276406.1 coordinate 14,252,012, forward strand.
CTCTTAAAAATAATTTTAATCTATTACGAGTTCAAATCACCCGATTTGCTCGGTTGTTTTTAAATGAAATTTATTCACGTACAGATTTTAAAGAATCCTTCTCGAATTATAATCAAATGTGAACATTCCATAAATAGTTATAACTATCGAAGGTGAATGGGCAACTCAGTAAAGGCGTACAAATGTCAATTAGATCGAGGTCGTTGGAAGGGAAGGTCCAGAAAAGAGTAACCGCAACCGACATATATGTATGAAATCAATTATGAAAACACAATATGCGAAAGGCACGTGCCAGGATCGTAGCAAGTGGAAAGATGTGACCTCTGCCTAAGAGTCGTAATTGTATGTATTGCGTATTCTATGCAAAATTGGTTTTAGCACATAGCCATGTGCAACTTCACAGTGATTCCATTTAATGTTCAGGCAACTGCTGATAATTTATAGGTTATCCTTTACCCGCCCTATTTGTCGCTATATTGAATTTCGTTAGGAATATAATTTGAATAAACATTTTATCGCAGGGCATTTAAACGTTTTGGGGCTCATCTGGCCTATACTAATGTGCCAGTTATACCTTTTTTAATTGTTCGACAATGAAAACCAAAAGAGATAACGTCTCTTTAAAATTATTTTCTAAGCGATTATAATGGGGTTTACAGTAATCATGACGCTTCGTACTGAGGTTAGTAAACAATGGTACACGCCATTAATTAATAATAACAGGCATGGTACTGTAGCGTCGGACCTCGTTCGAGCACTACAGTTAGTTTTCCTGGCCATCATGTGTCAGAGATTAAATAAAACTATTGTACCAGTTTAAATCTTTGAATTAGGAATGTTATAAAACAAAGGCGGCCTGGACAGTTGGAGTCAGAACGGGTCTGGAGGAACCGTTCCGACTGAAGCTTCGAAAAGAATCCTGAGGAGAATCCCGCTTTAAGCCCTATCCTTGGGCAGAGTCCGCGTTTTACTTCCCAGTCCGCTATTTAAAGTTAAACAACCCCGCGTAAATCCCTTGTTAATATAAATAGGAGTGCGCGTGGTGAAAATAAATAATATCTTTTCTCTGCAAAAAGTCTTGTGATTTCATCGCCTTAAACACACGTGACGCCCAATCAATATATATAATAAATGAAAATGTGTTATCTGAATGGCGCGTCGATCCAATATTACACGACGTCTTCCTTCTCAAGGTCGATCAATCCACTGCCAACTGCAGAATGTTGGCGTTTCAAAATCCTGTGGAAACCGGCGCTCCACCAAATCCTGAACCGGCGCTCCACGAACTCCTGTGGATAAGGCGCCTCCACCAAAGTTGTGACACCCGGGGATTGGGCGTCACGTGTGTTTAAGGCGATGAAATCACAAGACTTTTTGCAGAGAAAAGATATTATTTATTTTCACCACGCGCTCTCCTATTTATATTAACAAGGGATTTACGCGGGGTTGTTTAACTTTAAATAGCGGACTGGGAAGTAAAACGCGGACTCTGCCCAAGGATAGGGCTTAAAGCGGGATTCTCCTCAGGATTCTTTTCGAAGCTTCAGTCGGAACGGTTCCTCCAGACCCGTTCTGACTCCAACTGTCCAGGCCGCCTTTGTTTTATAACATTCCTAATTCAAAGATTTAAACTGGTACAATAGTTTTATTTAATCTCTGACACATGATGGCCAGGAAAACTAACTGTAGTGCTCGAACGAGGTCCGACGCTACAGTACCATGCCTGTTATTATTAATTAATGGCGTGTACCATTGTTTACTAACCTCAGTACGAAGCGTCATGATTACTGTAAACCCCATTATAATCGCTTAGAAAATAATTTTAAAGAGACGTTATCTCTTTTGGTTTTCATTGTCGAACAATTAAAAAAGGTATAACTGGCACATTAGTATAGGCCAGATGAGCCCCAAAACGTTTAAATGCCCTGCGATAAAATGTTTATTCAAATTATATTCCTAACGAAATTCAATATAGCGACAAATAGGGCGGGTAAAGGATAACCTATAAATTATCAGCAGTTGCCTGAACATTAAATGGAATCACTGTGAAGTTGCACATGGCTATGTGCTAAAACCAATTTTGCATAGAATACGCAATACATACAATTACGACTCTTAGGCAGAGGTCACATCTTTCCACTTGCTACGATCCTGGCACGTGCCTTTCGCATATTGTGTTTTCATAATTGATTTCATACATATATGTCGGTTGCGGTTACTCTTTTCTGGACCTTCCCTTCCAACGACCTCGATCTAATTGACATTTGTACGCCTTTACTGAGTTGCCCATTCACCTTCGATAGTTATAACTATTTATGGAATGTTCACATTTGATTATAATTCGAGAAGGATTCTTTAAAATCTGTACGTGAATAAATTTCATTTAAAAACAACCGAGCAAATCGGGTGATTTGAACTCGTAATAGATTAAAATTATTTTTAAGAGAAAATTAATATTTCAGGAAGAGAAATGATAATGTTATGTTGCTCAAGCCCTATTTTCTATATTCCACGATATTCACCACAAGTTCCTATTTCACGATGTCGTTATCAATTTAATTATATAGATCATTATGACTTGCCCGAAATACTACACTTTATTGATATGACTATGAAATACATTCTCTTGTTAAAATTTGACTGATGGGCCGACAGATTCGTTGAATATAAAAAAAATATGTTTTTTTTTTATATTTAGGACACGTCAATTTGACTTCACCTCGCCTGATGGTAAGCTGAAGGTAAAGAAGAGAATATTATACTAAGATACTAAAGAAAAGCAGACTTTAAACACACATAATTACCTATAAATGCCTAGTGTCAAAGCATCATAATCCCATATAACCAATTCGAAAAGAAACGAGCAGTAAATATACTAATGCACTGAGAAGCCTTTTTAATAAAACATCTTATGAGAACAGGCAATCTCAAGTAGGTATTTCCCTTTTATCTCTCAATTCACATACAGACCGTGATCAAACACTTTTTGTTTTTGTTGGCAATTCTAGAATAGAATAGAATAGAATAGAATATACTTTATTGTACACCAACAAAGAAATTTCACAATTGCTTAACTTAGCTATATAATATAATTATGTACAATGGGCGGTCTTATCGCTTAAAGCGATCTCTTCCAGACAACCTTGGTATGGATCTGGTTGAGCTAGAGTAAATAACTAGTGGTGTAGTTGTAGTGACTAGGAATAATTATATTATATAAATACATAATCTATAGTAAAATATAATATGTAGATACTTATAATAAAATAGTGTGTAGTGTAAACAATAGTGTGTTCTAAACCAGGAATACATGTAAATTAACTGAAATACTTTACGAAAAGTTTTTCTCTTTGATGTCGTACATTGAGTTTCAAGGGTTATTAAAAATGTATGGTTTAATTAGAAGTACATAGGCAGCAAATATTGTAACTGATGATAGTAAACTTATAGAACTAGAACTTAGTCATGTTTGTTAGGAAAATAGACAGCCTCCAAATATGCACAAAACGTTTTAGCAAAACATTCATAAAGCGTACTACTAAAGATTGGAATGCCCTGCCTGAGAGTATTCAAGTCTAGAATAAACACGTTACTTCTAGGCAAGTACCAACCGGTGAGATAGTAGTAAAACGTGAGATAGTGTCAATCAAAATAATTGTCAATTAATATCACGGCGCCCGCATACGACGAAGTGTGGAGGGCTTATTCGTCTATATTTGCTTTATTCGCACGAATAACGCACAAGCGCATTTAATACAATATATACTACTATAAATATACTCTCATTGATAAAACGAGTTTGAGTATTCTGTGCACAAGTCGTTGGTCTAGAAGACAAACGTGCTAAGTGCAATTTATCAATCTAGATTCTAGCCCATCGATATCATATTCCTTTTTGAAAAAAAACAATCGCTATTTCTCTCTTGTATACACTGACTATATAGACTGGCTATCAGTCTATATTTCATGATCGGTCTACGTTTCCTGTCAGTCCGATGTACGACAGAGAGAACGCTCTACAAAGTAAGTCGATCTTAGCCGTACTCTCTCTCTTCTTCCAGATGTACCAAACTAAGCGCCGGGACCCGTACCTGTAACTATATTTTACGGTGCGTGTCAAAACCTCATACAAAAATCCTTACATCTCTACCACTCTTACCTTCTAAATAATTATAAAAAATACTTGAAACGTACTTTTCCATCATTATAAAAATGAGAAAAAATGTTAGGAAGTAAATATACAAAAGTAAAATAATATACTTAAGAATTTATTATTCACATGTAACAGAGTTATATTCATAATGTTACTGTGCCGAAACCTTGTAGTGATGTGTTTATAGGATTTCAATGTAATAAAGGAAACAAAATAAAGTTATGTGTGTGAGACAGCCCTAGGGAAGAATATTGTTTATTCATGACTTCGTAAAACATTGCCGAGCACTCCAATCGCTAGGTGGCTGCGAAATCTTATCTCTAGGGCCGATACATCATTAGAAAGGATGTGTAAATTTGTTTGACAGCACATAAGCAGCGCACTGACTTTCATGCGTTTCGAATATCAAACATAAAAATACTTCCTATTTGAGACTAAGAGGTTCGAAAGAGCTTTGTCAGTAGTAAATTTTAACCATAGACCATAGCTGTAGGTACTTACGTTAATACATTCTTAAATAAATCACTAAAATTACCATGAGAACATTAGATTTAAAAATTACCTCAATGCTATAATAACCTGGCAGAGCAGAGGAGTTATTAAGGATTACAATCTGAATACTTGAAAACTTATATACTTATCTACCTGTCTGCAAGGAACCCAAGTCCTTATGTTGAGGTTAACTCATTAAATTCAAAAACAGTTCGCTGATTCTTCGATGAAAAATAATTAAACCCCTTGAGAAGTATTGTTGCAATTCATTTTCATTTATTAGCAGTTATCTCAATTTTTTGACCATTTACATAATTTTAATATATAAATAGGCTTTAAAATTCGCCATTGAATTTGAAAAAGAATTGAAAACCAATTAAAAGAAAACAAAGGAATACCTCAGATTAAACAGATAGGGAAGGCGAATTTAGTACCCGCCATTATCAAAAGATTCAGATCGTAAACCCAGAGTTAGAAGCTCCTAATAGCTGCGTTAGCAACAATTTATTCAAATTCTTGCTCTGCTTATAAAGTACTTATTCGTCGGGAAAAATATTTGGTGTGCCCTTGAATCTAATTAACATTTTCTTAAGCTAAATAAAACCTCCAGAGAGAAGCAGAACACGGCTCGATGGCTGAATATATGAAGTATTCAACATATGTAACTATTTCTTTCAATCGTTAAACAATTTTATTATAAGTACCAATAACGCTAATATCTATAGCGTTGAAGACGGTAATACTAGCGGTAATGTGAATTATAGCTACGCAATGTATAGTATCAAGACGATTCTACAAAATGTAGGTATACTTACATTGGGGTGCTTGGTTGGGGACCTCCACGCGGTGCACCCTGGCCAACGGAGACGGCAGCGCCTCTCTTCTAGGGTGGAAGAGACGCTGCCGCCTACGGCCAACTCCGACCGAGGCGGGGACGGCCCTGTTGAGGGCTGTTCGGAAGCTTTCCACGTGTCCCTCTGATTAGCAGATGGCACAGTGGAGAGCAAGTAAGTGGGCCATCTCGAAACCGGAGATGGCCCAGGGTCAGTCGGGGTGCGAGGGATATGCTCTATGGGTAACCTTACACCCCGGCGTCTTAAGACCCGAGACGGCGTGCGGTTTTAGTCGGTGCAAGCCCGACGTAACCGCCCCCGCTGGCCGGCGGGGGGGGGTATCCGAAGGGATTTCCGCAGGAAAAAAAAAAAGACATACTTACATTGGGCACTTATTCTACCGTACGTATACGGTATACGGAAGTATCCTATTGTAAAAGTGGGATAGCGACCGATTTTCACGATCAGCTATCGATAACGGGACTGTCGATAGTTTGCCATCCATAATAAACAGAAGACTCCATTTAGTGAGGCTAACATAGAGAAAACGCTGAAAGCATAAATTGTTTGATTACGCTACGGAACCAAGGGCGAATCCAGGGGGAGGGTCATGGGGGTCATGACCCCCCCCCCTAGGCTGGGTCCAGGACCTAGGTGGACCACTAATTAAAATTGTTAAACATAATGTGCCAGTTATACCTTTTTTAATTGTTCGACAATGAAAACCAAAAGAGATAACGTCTCTTTAAAATTATTTTCTAAGCGTTTACTGGGGTTTACAGTAATCATGACGCTTCGTACTGAGGTTAGTAAACAATGGTACACGCCATTAATTAATAATAACAGGCATGGTACTGTAGCGTCGGACCTCGTTCGAGCACTACAGTTAGTTTTCCTGGCCATCATGTGTCAGAGATTAAATAAAACTATTGTACCAGTTAAATCTTTGAATTAGGAATGTTATAAAACAAAGGCGGCCTGGACAGTTGGAGTCAGAACGGGTCTGGAGGAACCGTTCCGACTGAAGCTTCGAAAAGTATCCTGAGGAGAATCCCACTTTAAGCCCTATTCTTGGGCAGAGTCCGCGTTTTACTTCCCAGTCCGCTATTTAAAGTTAAACAACCCCGCGTAAATCCCTTGTTAATATAAATAGGAGTGCGCGTGGTGAAAATAAATAATATCTTTTCTCTGCAAAAAGTCTTGTGATTTCATCGCCTTAAACACACGTGACGCCCAATCCCCGGGTGTCACAGTACAAAGGAAATGTTATCCCATCTACTATCTTGTTGTTTCTACAAAGTAAGGTACTAAACTAGTTCATGACCGTAGTGAACATCGGTAACTATAACTATAAACACTTGCAATATTCGAGGTGTCACTAGCACTTTGCCACTTGCACAAGTGAAAAGGAAGGAAAACATGAAAATGGGTACACGAAAATAATAGGAGTAAATGTCTCAGGCGCTTTCACAAACTAAGCTGAAGAGGACGTGGTTTATCAGGTCTGTAACTTAATTTCGAGAGACATATGTTAGATTATTGTTATATCGACTGAAAGATTGTGCGAATAGAGTTTATTGCGAAACCACTTTTTGTCGCCAAAAGCTGCTTCGACTGAACGATGTTTCGCAATTCTTGCCTCGCTCGGCTTATATTACAAAAAAATAAATAAAGTGGGTTAGGTTAGGTGAGAACTGTGACCCCAACAGAGCGCGAGCCGAGCGAGCGTAGCAAGCGTGCCGCGGCAGCGGCCAGCGAAGCGCCGGAACCACTAGTCCGGAAAGTTTATGGCAAGAAGTGCTATCTATGAAGAGAGATCTCTGTGTACAGTGCTTCCTATTTACCGAGATGTCTACAAACAATGTTTTGAATTTAACATTCGAAACATCAGTCAAACATTGATAAATATTCGAAGAATCGTTCAGTCGAAGCAGCATTTGGCGACAAAAAGTTGTTTCGCAATAAATTCTGTTCGCACAAACTTTCAGTCGATATTCCAATAATCTATGTCGCTAAAATATATGTCTCTCGAAATTAAGTTACGGACCCCGGTTTATCCGATCGAACCAGTACATTTGATTACTTACTGACTATTGAGTCTTATGGTAAAATATCGTTATGATAATATAGACTGCCAGGCTCATTAAGTTCAGATGCAAAATTAGCAGTCCGTTCGGATATTTTATGTTCTGGACATAACTGCATCACAATTGTAATGAAAAAATTGTCGGTTAAAGAAGAGTTTGCAATCACTTTGGATTCAGTGTTTACTTGATGTTTACTATGAAGCAGCAAGTTGAAATGGAAGTGAGTTGTTCTGTGAAATAAGTTAAGTACAGACAAGCAGCGGAAATAAACTGCATGAGAGGTCAAAGATAATGGGAACACAATCAGATTTAATTATTTATAAGTATTGTACCAATAGCAGTTTTCTACCAGGTATGAAAAATCAAAAGAAGGTTTATTGAAACGGCTTGGTTAGCTTTAAACATTTGTAGTACATCCTTCTGTGATCTAATCTATATAGCACCGATTCCAGGTAAAATTTATTTACTGGCAAATAACTGGTAATTAATTAGTTAAAACCGTTTATTACTCGTATTTCTGCATTATTCGTGAAGTTGCATCGTCACTATTCTTAAGTCAGTCTGATTTTTTCAGACTGCAAACTGATTTCAGAGTCTCCGAAAGACAGGGGATTATGTAGTCATATTAAAACCTTATGTAAAACTTAAATAACACAATAAGTACTTACATTACTGATGCATTTACCTGAACAACATGGTTTACGAACCGAAAACTTGCATTTCAAACATAAACGGTATCTAAACGTTACATATCAAATATTACGGGTCTAAAATTATATTACTTTACAGATGGAGGCTTACCGAAGTAAGTAACTTGATGCTCTGCTCTTATAACTTCTCGTATGTCTTAGAGGTACGAATACATTTCGAATAATAAAATGTTTTAAAGTATTGTTGATAGTTTACCCGTGTTTAATGTTTTGGTAACGATTTCAATAACACACGTATAACAATACCTCCGTCTCGTTGCGACATTACTCATTCAATGCTCCCTTGTCATGAGTACAAATGTAGGTAATTATATCATTATTAAGGACAACAGGAGGCTAACCTTTTAAAGGCTTAATGTTGAGTAATAAAGGCATTTGTTTGCGTCGGTTAAAATTCAGAAGCTTACCATTTATTAATTTTGTACCCGTAATTGGTTTTCAAATGAATTGTAATGTAAAAGTGAGTAGAGTTTGCCAGTTATAATTTCATATAATGGTCACTTCGCCTAATGGTAAGCTAAATGTAAAGTCTTAGGAATCAGGGTTACCATTACAGACATCGATAATGGTACAATGGTACGCATTTATTTCTTGGTTGCAGATATACTAGTAAAGGAAGTTGCATAAACTTGTAGGTACAATGAATAATGGTTTGCTTTCAATGATAACTACCTATTTACTGAGTTTTTTTGGATCGTATGCTTAATTTTCTTCTTAAAATAGGTACTATGTAAAAATAATACCTTGCTAATGAATAGATTTTAGAAATTTCATCTGCGGCCACCCAAATGAATGAAATAATATTAAAGAATCTTTTTTTTTAATAGCATGTCCGTCAATTCACTGCACACCGCTGGATGAAAAGCTAGGGTAAAGTTCAAAAGATAATATGGGCCACCATCTCAGATGGTGGCGATCTTAAAATGTTGGTCCCTACCTTGACGACCTCAACAGATGCTTTTTCACGCCCTGCCTGATGAACCCGTGATTGTAAGAATAAGGAAACACGTGTGCGAGTAGAGAATTCCAACTCTTTATCGTTCGACAAAGAAAGGAAGCACCTAACCGCTGAGTTCGGGACGGTATTGTTTCTACCGTGTGTTGTTCTGGATCAGAAGGGAGACGGTGGGATTAGTTGAAAAATCTCATCAGCACACTCTCTATGCAACTGCAGAGGTTCCAAGGTATTTGTAACCTCAGGACTCTCAATGATACGAATGGCATGCCACTGCAATCTGTCAAGAGCGTCTAATAAGTACTGTGCGGAGCCATCCTGAGATGATCTTCTAGGTAATGCATGGGCGTTTATAATAGGCACTAATAGGAACTGAGGTGACAGTTATGGGTCGATAGTTGCCTGGATCCGTACGATGTTCTTTTTTAGGGACCGAGTATATGTTCGCCTTCTTCCAAGCATGCGGAACTGTTCCTGAGGAATAGGACAGGCGATACAGTCGCGTGAGCATTATATAAGTACCACCGCTAGAACTAGCCACTAGCTTTCCTCACGTCAAGTGACTGCAGGGTTGCCCGGATGTCGCATTGCCTGATATGAATATCAGGCATTACTTGGCCGCAGCTGGGTAGTAATGGTGCTGTGAAAACCACAGTCATCGACCTGGGAGTTAGCCGCGAATGTCTACTTGCTCTTGCGGCTCGTGAGCCAGTAAAGCTCTGGGTTCCGTAGCGGGAGCAATGAGGGCTAGCAGAAGTTGGCTTGCACGGCTTTGGTGAATCGCCAGTAGCCGCGGCTGCCCGCAGGCTGCGACATGAGTGGTTGACCAAGCCGTGCTACGCGCTGAGCATCCGCTCTAATGTATGCCCTCTTGCAATCCTTGGTGGCTCTGTTATACGCCGTCTTGAGGTGGCCCTCGTTTGGATCGCACTCTGCGCGTGCCCTGAGAAAAGTGCGGTGCTCCGCCTGTTTTTGTTGAACAGCATCAGCGTACTCACGCCCGAAACAGAGATGAGCTCTGCGGGCACTGGTGACTTCAGTGTATGGAATATATTACTCCATACCTAAACTGATTTCACCAGCGACGGCAGAAATACAATTCTTTAAGTCCTTTACCATCAAAGCAGTGCTGAGTCCACGGAACGGATGCTAAGAAGTGTCGTAATCCGTCCCAGTCCACTGCCGAATAGTGCCATTGTCATCGCGTAACCTCTACAGGTTGTGGAATAGCGGCGACTGGCACGTTGGCACAGACCAGGCAATGATAATCTTTATTGTACACCATAAAAGTAGTAATAAATAAATAATACTCGACTTAAGTTAATAAATGTACAATGGGCGGCCTTATCGCTAACAGCGATCTCTTCCAGGCAACCTTTGGATGGATAGAAATCAAAAGAGATGGATAAGGGCAGTGGCAGGGCAGTGGCAGTGGCAATGGTCGGGGGAATCCAATGGGGCTCGTAACGTAACGCTGTACTGGGCTGGGTGGATCGTCAGCAAGTCTAGCAAAGAGGGCGCATGACTTGCTATGTCTGGCATCCTGGTGGTCTGCAGTACCAGTTGAGTAAGGTAAGTTTTGGGAAACCCAACCAGGTCTCGTAGTAGGCATTGGAATCTCCCAAAAACACCAATTTTGAGGGCTTTTCGCAATTGCATGGTGATACCTACCCTTATCTCCAGATGAAACCTTGGACTTGATTCACCCATGTGAACAAACGCGACTTTGGTTATTAATCTCGTGGACCTTTATTACCCACATACGTTTTATTAAACTTTAACTTAAACTTATTACTATTAAAACCTATTTAAACGCTCAGAAAAAGAAACAATTTACAAGTGTCATGAGGGTGATTCTTATACTTAGTTTTTTTTGTGTGAGTTATAAGAATTGAATATATTTATTTTTTTAGACAATCAATGAACTACATATTAATTTACTTAGTTTTTTTATTTCACTTACATGTCTATGCTTGAAGTTCCTTTGAAGGATATAACTAGCAATGAGGTCATCCATCAAAGAACTAATGTTACTGACTTTAGGTCGCAGAATAATAAAGCTGAAGTAGCACGGGGTTGCGGAGCTACCACGGTTTTCTTAAAGCTAAAAATTTTGAACGTCAAGGTGACTTTATACTTATCATCTTTTCGCAATTCTTATTTATGACGCTCTATAGCATCACCTGCTTTTGACGCAAATGCAATGAATTTGAAAGTAATCACTTTAAACTCATTTCTAATCGGATTCTGTAATATACACTAACAGTATCATTTAGGTTTAGCATTGGCTTATTAAGGTACGTAAAATTACAAGGAATTTAATTAACGATGTACCCTAATGTAATGATCCAATATAATGTAGTCGATTGTATTTTGTAGTCCGCAGTATAATAAAAGCGTTTTGGTGTAAACTGTAAGCTTATATTGCTAATAATGAATTAATAAATGAATTAAATCTCAGTTTCGAGTTTTTAAGAAACAACTAAGGAACAACTGATTGTGACAAAGGAAGACGAGAATCAACTAAGGCCAACTGATTGTGACATCAGAGGGACATCTTCAACGCTGGCAAGAGAAATAGGTAGCAGAATTGACCAGGATTGACTGGGATTGACCTGTTGGTGGATAGCGGTCTCATTGCACCGTTCCCACAGGCTTGCACTGGTAATTTCCTCGGGCCTATACAGAGTGGCAACGTTAAATGTGTCCAGAAATTATTTGGTCATTTTTAAAGATATTGCAAAATTTTAAACTTTAGACTTTTCTTACTTAACTTAATTTTCACATTTTGTGAATTGAAATGCATTTAAATTTTTTGCTGTAGATACTAGGTTTCCGACTTTGTGTAACTTCGTTTTTGACTTATTTCTATGAGTTTTGCTACCCTATGTGGAGGGTGGTCTATAAGGTCGGAAAATGCAAAAACACTGGTTTCACGTTTGTTAACCTGGGTGAATCAAGTCCAAAGTGCAACAACAAATAACGGCGTAATAAATGCCACCTAATATGTCGAATTGTTTCCACCCAGGTGATATCATCCAAGTGAAATGATTCCGAAGTGATACGAGGACACTACAATTTCCACTTTGTTCACCTGGGTGAACAAAGTGGAATATACCTACCAGCTAGTAGGTGAGGTTGGCTTGACCAAATTTAGAATTTCCTGTTATCTTATCCAAATTCGGTAGTTCAAATATTTAGTTTTAACGTTAGAATTATAAGAATGATAGATTCAATCATCTTCATAGCCCAAATTTGAACGACAATACCAGATACAAGACATTCAAATCTTTCTTTTATAAAACATTACCAATTTTTGATAAAATTGGTAGTGTTTGTTTAGAGATCCTTAAAAGTAAAGGAGAGACTGCGTTGGTAGTTTAAGTAATAAGGGAATGAGAGCGCAAGGGCGAAGAGGCAATTGTGGTTCCGTAGACAATACAGAACCTAATGAAGGTGCTCTAGAGACCCTATTCACGATAAATTAATGTCTGCTGCCTTCTACATTTACGAATGTTCCCGATTTCATTTAAAATACGTGATTGTTATGTTCGGAATACTTTTAATTTAAAATTTTACTTTTAGTTTTGAATTCATTTGTGAAAAGAGTACATACTTAATAGTCTATCTGAAGTAGAGTACAGGTCCTTACCACAGATTATTAAATAGTTACTACGTAATCTTTACGTAATAGCAGGGAATTATAATATACATATATGTATCATACTTTTTTTTTAAATATTTTAAATGAAATTTATGAATCTGATATCATCGGCGTTCATCTATGCCGCCCGGACCTGTACTACTGAAGACGTCGACCGCAGTGATCGACGAAACGTTTCGAACACAAGCTTCATATGGACCACGGCCAAACAGTCCGGAAGCAGTATATTCTACTAGGTGAAAACTATTATGGGTAGGATAGAGCAAAATCGTTCTAAATTATTATTGATGACAACTTTATTATTACTAGGTACATTTTTACGAAATTTTGTTGTTCAACAGAACTCAGACATGATCAATATCCAGCATAACTCACCATGAATTGAACATGCTATACTTGAAATCAGCAGTAAAATGTAAAATTTCGAAACTAAACTTCGAGTTAGCCACGTAATAAAGCGTATAAGTATAGTTCGTAACGTATAAAGGATAGTTCATTTTCATTTCACAATAAATCACGCTATCATATTAATAAATCGGGCAGAATTGAATTCCAATTTTACATAGTTAGTTAGTTTACCTGGGCTCCAATTTTACATATTTCTCTATCTGTTTCCAATCTTTAATGAAAAACGAATAAACCGCATAACCTTATCCGACCCGTTATATAAAATAAGAACTTAATGCGTACGAAGTTGCGGGCAACAGCTAGTTACAATTATTTTAAAAAAAAAATTGCTGAAACAATTAGCTTTCATTTCACATATTGAACTCTTGTTTTGAACCACTGTACGTTAAACTGTAAACAAATTATTTTTGTAGCTTCTTTTACTAGTCCTGTAAATTAGATTTTTGATATTAAAGCTTTCTTGCCCGGGATTTTGGGGCAATAAATCGATCAAGTTAGGTTACATTTTTAGAAAACTTCAAAAAAAAGAATCGAACTATCACCGGTCACCCAGATATTAAAATGGAATGCCGTGATAATGTAATTTAATTGTGTGATGTTGTAAAAAAAAAAAATAAAAAAAAAAATATATATATATATAAGTATATATGTATAGCGGTTGTCGGTTCTTCGCGAGATATGGCCGGCCCACTGCCACTTCAGCTTGCTTAGGGGAGATCTATGTCCAGCAGTGGACTAGAATAGGTTGATGATGATGATGATGATGATGATATATGTATATATATAACTATGTTAAAATATTTAATTATATGTATGTATAATTTGAATCTTGCTCCAACAATTTTCATGAAATTAAGTATACTGGGGGTTTCGGGGGCGATAAATTGATTCGATTGATCGATTGACGTTTTCTAAAAATGTAAAGTTACCAGTACATTTAATTTCTAGAAAACGTAGAAAAAGAAGCCGATCATAGCTCGGTCACTTAGGGTTGCAAAAGTTAGAGAACGCAATTTAACTTTTGGATGTATAGAGGGGGTTAGTATATAGTTAAATCCAAGTTTGAGGGGTCACAACGCTAGTTTTGCGACTGCCAAATTGTTTTTACTTTATATTGCGAAAATTATTCGTCGCACAGCATATTTAATTTGCAACTAAACTGTTTACATATAATTAAATATAGTAAATAATATTTATAAATTTTCTGTGCGACACATCGTTTGCCAGATATAGCGCAAAACTCATTCGCACCCCTTTTTCAAGATGGTGGCCGCGGGACAAGGGTTGCGACCCCACAAACTTCAATTTAACGTTACACCAACCCATTCTAGACATCCAAGAAATAAAGCCCTAAAAATGTAACATTTCAATGAACTAATAAGTTCATTATATTTGAAACTAGTCATATCACTGGTCAACACAGTAAAAATGATTTGTATAAACAATGTGATTAAAGAAACAAATGCTTGTATAGATTTTATTGAAAGTGCCAAGTAAATAGAAATACAAAGTGAAGGAATGTTTTCGTTTCTGTAACATTATTATTGTGCCGAGAAAATTGAAGTTACAATTGCGGATAAAGCTGTACCTTCTTCGTCTCTTAGCTTTTTTATTAACCAACACTATAAATAAATCTGGCTATTACCCAGAAAACAATAGAGGTTGAACTAAAACAACTAAAGCTATAGTTGGTAATGTGAGTATTGAACTATAAATATTTATAGAGTAAGATCCATTACATAGGTCCGTGTGGCAAATTGAGCACGTTTTATAGTTAGGAGTTAAGCCTGGTATTTTGGCATCATTGCAAGTTTTGCCGCAATCCCGAATCAAGGTTACTGAACCTGTAACAAATAAGATCATTATAGTCCATTAAATGCCTAAGGTGGATTTTACTTATATTATCTATAGAACTGTCTCAGTGACACAGCGGTATTGATTACGACAGCTCTGCATGAGGTCAAGGGTTTGATTTCTGTGTCAGACAAAGTCATTTGTTGCAGTTGCATCCTAGGTTTCACCTCGGAGCCACGGGTCCGCTTACTCCTTCTCCTTTAGATTTGGCTTATGCGGTTTGCGCCAATCAGCAGGTGAACATTTTTGCAGGGAAGGTTGGCCCCAGAGGTCTTGGTAGACTTCGATATTGGGTTATTATGTTAGGATATTCTCTGGCGTAGCACAGAGTCAGAAAAATTGTGATTGGTTGATGGCGATAAGTTAGCCCCCTATTACATAGAATCTTAAACGTAGTCGGCGAAATGTTGGTGTGTTAATATATCTTTACCAAATCCTGCATGGGTTTTTTTTTACGTGCGTAAATCTCTTCGGATACCCCCCCCCCCCCCGCCGGCCAGCGCGGGTGGTTATGTCGTGTATCGACTAAAACCGCACGGTGTCCTCCCCAAGTGTCCGTTGCCGGGTACCCCGGGTAAGCCCTCGAAAGGATAACCCCAGGGTTGCCGGCGGACTTTGGCCGCCACCGCGGCCTCGTCTGGTGGGGTCGGGTTCTATCCCGCTTCGGTGAGTTGGCAGGCATGTGCAGGGCACACACGACACGCCCCCGCCAGGGCCTGCTTCTGTAAGGACGGCGAGTCGGCCAACGGCCGTCCTCAGGCCCCGATCAGTGAGGTCGGTAGTCCCGGGTGTAGATGAGTCTGCGGCGTCCTCGCCGCAGACTGCGAAACTCGAGGGGCAGCGTTCTCGCCCGCTCCCTCTCCGCCGTCTCTTTCGCGAGCATTACCTGCTCGCAGAAAGAGGCGGTGGCGTGCCACTTGCTTCCGTCGGAGACCACGGCCCTCACCATGGTATCCAACGAGAGAACGTTGACTCGCCCACGCAGGGCACTCCACAAACGTGTGGAGCGTCGTGTCTTCGCCAGGATCCTCGCAGTGCTGGCACTGCGGCGTTGTCTCCTGCGGTGAATGCGCCACAGATACTTACCGAAACACCCGTGTCCGGTAAACATCTGGCACATCCGGTAGGAGAGGTCCCCATGGTCCCGCTCCAACCACTCCTTCATGATCGATCTCACCGCCGCAATGGTGGATTCCCCCCACCTTGGGTGCTCAAGTCGCACCCTCCATGTCTCCATGAGTTCTTGGCGGAGCAGGGACCGCTGAGCCCTGATTTCTCGGGACTCCGGCCTATGGCCCCGCTCCAGCGCCTCCTTGCGCCACTGGTACAGCAGCGCAAGGGCTCTCGCTTCCAGGTCCCATGGAGGGGTCCCGGCTAGGAGACATACCGCCTCGGCGGAGATCGTGCGATACCCCCTGATGACTCTGACAGCCATCGCCTTTAACGTTCTGTTTAGAACAGCCACGCTGCGGGCCGCCAAAGTCTCCGCCCATACGGGGGCCCCGTATAGGGCAATGCTTCGCACGATTCCCAGGTACAGTCTCCTAGTGGGGTCGTTGGGTCCCTTAACGTTGGGCATCAGCCGCGATAGCGCGGCCGCAGTAATGTAACTTGCTAGAGCATTTTGTTTCAAAAACTCGGTCACAGGCTTTGCAGTTTAATTAAAATTATTACTATTGCATAAACGTAAGTGGATTTAGGCTAGGTCTATCTTCCATAGAATAACTTTTATAAGTATATTTATTACGGATGTGTTTTAAGTACAATTTTAGGCTTTTCTTCTTTAATAGAAGAACTCAAGAGTCAGACATAAGCAAGTGTGACCTGGTCGAAACAATCCAAATCCAAAGGTATAAACCTATACATATGATCACGTTAATTCCCGTTAAATTATTGTATACCTTTTTTTTTTTTTTTTTTTTATCGTGCGGAAATCCCTTCGGATACCCCCCCGCCGGCCAGCGGGGGCGGTTATGTCGGGCTTGCACCGACTAAAACCGCACGCCGTCTCGGATCTTCAGACGCCGGGGTGCAAGGTTACCCATATTGCATATCCCTCGCACCTCGACTGACCCTGGGCCATCTCACCACTAACAGCATCGCTCATCCTGTCTCCTCTGAAAGCAGAGGAGTACGGAGAGCGATGTGTTCCCGCCACGTTGGGTATTGGCCGACGATCAATGCCAACCCTATGAGGAGTTAAGGGGAAGCCATTGACCGCCGCCCAGGGTGTACCGGCCGCTCCGATTCCGTTCCCCCCGGACTGCAGCGGGATCGGAATCGGAGCGACACTCGAGGAGGTTACCCAACAAATTATTGTATACCTAAGTTTTATTCCTTTCGATTTCAAGTTGTCGGACTATTTGGCTTGGCGTTGTCCTGCCACAGGTTTGCCGATTCATAGTTTCATACTACGAATCGTTTGCTTCAAAGTACGAGTAATACGCTTAAGTCGCTGTTATTGAGTCACGTATTGACACCTACAAGCCGCTCGCGAGAGGAAAGTCTGAAGCGGCCCAGTTGTATCACCTTGAACGTCAATTCATGAATAGGGGGTGGCAGGTGAGGCCGCCTGTCACCCCAGCAGAAGCAAGCCGGGACGGTGGGGCGACTAGCGCCCCTTCCCCAAACCGGGGCAAGACGGGGCCACCGTGGTTTCCAAATCCGTGGGGGCTATCTCGAAACCGGAGATGGCCCAGGGTCAGTCGGGGTGCGAGGGATATGCTCTATAGGCAACCTTACACCCCAGCGTCTGAAGACCCGAGACGGCGTGCGGTTTTAGTCGGTTCAAGCCCGACATAACCGCCCCCGCTGGCCGGCGGGGGGTATCCGAAGGGATTTCCGCACGAAAAAAAAAAAAAAAGGCACCGCGTATAAAAACTTTGTTTGGATAGAGGCTATCCTGGTTGAGTGGCCAGCAGTGTTGCTTATTTAAATTCAAATTACTGGAGTACTGAGCGCAGCTAAAGCCGAAATTATGTACTACCTTTAAAATTTAAGTACAGCAAAAACATTAATTATAATACATTTATCTCTCTTAGTGATTAAATGTTTTAAGTTTATATTTGCTTATATAGTCACATCTAATAACAATATTTTATTTAATATGTGGAGGGGTAGGCTGAGGTTTACCTTTTATAAACTCGCATGTCACTGACTACATCCTTATTAATATCATTAATGTGAAAGTAACTGTGTCTGTGCTCGTGTGTCTATCTGTATGTCTGTCTGTATATCTATCTGTATACCTATCTGTATATCTGGCTGTCTGTCTGTTATGCTTTCACGCCTAAACCACTGAACTATTGTTGATGAAGTTTGGCATAGGTAGAACTTGAGATAGGCTATGTTTGGTCGCGATGACCGATATCAACGTGGGTGGAGCCGCGGGCAAGTTTATTATATTTTTGACATCATGTAATAATTGTGAAATATTTACGTGAGGTCAAAAATATAGCTTTTATATTATAATTTGGTGGGAAAATATCTTATATATTACTCAACTTACTTCCGGTTCCAAATGTTTTGGTTACACATGCGTTAACCCCTTTGCGACAATATTTCACGGTTGTTTTTCTGTGGGGTGATAAGCATGTAGGGTTAAATGCAGAGCTGCAAGCATAGCACACTCTATCGTAATTCATTAACTGCATTCTTGTGTTTTTATTTATGTATGAAATGCCTTCACCTTTCGTTGGATCCTTTAGGTTATTGTAATTATTACCAGTATACATGTGATTTATACTGCCATCTCTTCCTGGGTCTTCGTTTGTTTGTTGGGAATTATTATCTATATTTTTACTATCGTACAAACTTCGAGTTTTCTCAGCAGTTTTGACATTTATGTTTGAAGCATCACCTAATTGATTGACTACATTGTTATGATTTGTATGTAAGTTATGAGTCGGATGTAAGTATGTATTAGCTATTTTGTTTGTGTCTAGATCACTATTATGAGTCATACTGTTCTTCTGAGGGCTTGGTAAATTAGAATTTGTGGGTAATAAAACTCGTCTGGGTGGTTCAGTTAAACCATCGATTTCATGTTTTTCAGGGCATCCGGCTTCAATTTGATGTACTAAAGATTCTACAGCAGTTGGTCTGGGGCTCAATTGTTCTTCAGTAATATCGGAATCAGAGTTTCTGGATTCTTCTATTTCTATTACAAGTTCTTTATTTAGTGGTATTTCGTTTAATAGTGGTGTTGTTTCATCTAATGGTGATGTCTTTTCAATTACATTATCCTCAACAAGGTCTTCTTTCGATGTTGGACTGTTTTCTTGTAAAGTATATTGTCTATCAGCGACTCCGTCCTCATTATTGAATAATTGTGGGCTATAAGTTTCTTCATTGTTGATTGATTTTGATTCTTCGTATCTTGAAACTTGAGGTTGATCATTGGTACGCTTAATTTTAGTCGAAGGGTTTCTTTGACTTTGCGAAGCAAATGAGCGTCTGGTCGGTGATGGCAGGATTGGTGGTTCAGGTTGTATATTTTGTGAGTTATCTTGTTTCAAACAAGATTCTGTGGGGCTGTTTCTTTGCTCCCTTTTAACACCTTGAAAATTTTGGTATCCTTGCACTAGAAACATATTCTCTTTCAATATTGGTCCCCTTCCATCGTTATTTACTTGCCATATATATTCTTCATTATTAGCTGTCTCTGGTTTAACTGCAATAAAAAAAGATTAAAAGATAATTTTACAAGATAAAAATGTCTCTAATTTACTTGTAATAAAAAAAGTTTTAAATATAACTTTACAAGGAAATTCTTCATTAATCGAAAAAGCAATTCTTCATAATGGTCAGTGTTCTGACCTTTTCCGTCGTATTTTGAACTTATAAGAAAAATTGAACTCTGAGGACGAACTTATTACAAAATGCATCATCTCCCTGTCAGTTTGTTCAACACACGAGCTTATAATAGATATTTAAAATAGCATTTTTATACTGACTTATTGACAGGATGCTACAGAAAAATACAATGATGAAACGTCCCATGAGGAGTATTTATGTGTCCTCTGGAGGAACACCACTCTTTCTGAAGTCACTAACAAAAATGAAATAAACCTATGAAAATGTATTAACATAAAGACCAGTGACCATAGGTATATAATTTATCTTTAAACACTGTAAACTAATATCAGTCCATTGTGAATATGCGCTCGATGGAAAGATATTCCGTTGAAACAATAGACGTTATGCAAAAACGGTTTTCATTGTGCTGCACTATTTTCGCACTCAACATTTAATGTAAAGAAATGCGGTTTAAGATATTTATTATCAGTAAATTCTACATCGATATAGATTTCTTAACAATTCAATAAACAATTGTACGGCTCTCTGTCACCCTTATTATTACATTCATCGCCTAAAGCGGTGTATTCTACTCCCATCTGGGTATCATTAAATAGTAATTTTAAACAATGTAGTTGAGTCAATTCATGTCCAGGTGAGAAAATCATTCCCTATTAAAATCGATACATGGAGCAGCTCAATTTTGATCGTTTATATTATGTAATAAATTATTTCATCAAGGAAGTACTTAATTGAATCTGTCGAAGTTCGTTATATTTACGATTCGTCGGTTATATTTGTCCCCAAAAAATATACATGTATATTTTATGTGCCTTCTCCAAAATATACTCCAAAGTATGATTACACCTAAATCGGGTACAGAAGTCAGGATACTGATGGTTATATTCGGGACGCTCTAGATGCTACCCCCCCAAGAAATTCAGCTGTGGTCCTAATTACCACAGTAACATTCATTTTTGCCGTCACCGGACTGAGAGCAAATTAACTTTAGAGAAGATTCCAAGCATCTGTGGGTGGACTATGTCGAGACCCATGACCAAATAGCTATCCGTAGGCCAGGCAATACGTTCGGGTACTTGAGAGACCCCGTGGTAACCATGCGTGCGCGCTTTCTTTAAGCTTTCCCTCAATAGGTGTAACAAATGACATATTAAGCCCGAGAGCTTATATTATTCAAAATAATACACTGATTTTAATAATTAATTTACACCTATAGGTATAAGTGACCCAGTACACTACACCACAATGTTGTTATTAAATAAAAAAATAAAAAATATTGATAGTTTTGTGAAAAATCTGTTACATTTTAGAATTTCGTTGACAAGGAATTTCTTTCACGGAGGGACTATGACAAAACATTGTAGATGAGACTTGTATAGGTTGTCGCTGGCAGTTGCCCGGGGGCTTGTCTCTGCATAAAATTTCAAGTACGCTCAATAAAAGTCGCAGGAGCTGGAATACAACGAATATTTTATTGTTCTTTCATTACACTGACTAAGGCAGATATTATTCTTGCGACAGCCTCTGTGGCGTAGCGGTAGTGCATTCTACTGCTAGAACAGGGGGCGCGGGTTCGATTCCCGCTCGGTGCAAATATTTGTATGCATGAATATGTCTATTTGCATTGGACTGGGTGTTTATATGCATAATGTGTATATATTTACAAAAAAAAGTAGATAAGTAAGTTTATCCGCATTCTGGAACCCATAACACAAACTAGTTAAACTAAGCTTACTTTGGGTCTAGAAAGCGCTGTTTAGAATGTTGTAGCATATTTATTTATTTATTTATAATTCACTTGAGAAAAATGTGTCCTTTCTTATAAATAAGCGAGTCATAAATTAACAGTATAAATGATAACATTCATAACTTCCTTCACTAAATATACTTGTTTGGGTTGTGAGCTCGGCAGTATTTATCTTATCAATTATTTTGTGGTAGGTACAAGTGATTAGTAATTAGTAAAAGAAGGAGGTTCAATTAACATGTTTATATTTTTTATCACTCTCTAGTAGGTACAACAAATACTCTTATCGTGGGCAATACCTAACTGTTTTCTCTTTCATGGTGATGAAGAATGTCCAGTCCGTGGACCAATATCTCCACGAACAGCATTACAGGTAGGTACAGTGTAAAGCAGGCCGACTGCCCGGCGTGAGAGGCGCCGAGGCGTGATCTCGTGCCAGTCATCGGGGTGGGAATCCTCTTACTTGGCAGCATGATTGCGGCAATGGTGCGGAGCGCGAGCGTGAGGGCCGCCACCACCTCCTTCTACGAAGCTCTCGCTTAACGACCTCCGTCCTCCATGAACGCAGGCCTGGGGGTGGCGGAGATAGCCCAGGGTCAGTCGGGGTGCGAGGGATATGCTCTATGGGCAACCTTACACCCCGGCGTCTTAAGACCCGAGACAGCGTGCGGTTTTAGTCGGTTCAAGCCCGACATAACCAACCCCGCTGGCCGGCGGGAGGGTATCCGAAGGGATTTCAGTACGAAAAAAAAAAGGTACAGTGCAAAGCAAAGTACACTAGATATTTCAGTGCGTTTACACGTTGAAAACAAATCTCATATATAAAACTCTTAGTCCTGACTGACTGACTGACTGATTGACTTAGAGACAACGCACAGCCTAAACCGCTGGTCCTAGAGACTTGAAAGGAGAATGCCCATTCTTGGTTGCGCTTTTAGACGTTCGCGTCAATATTTCAAATGTTAAAAAATAATATTGATTATAGTATGAGATTTCAACACTAAATCGCTTCTATAGAACTTGGGGTTTTAATTTAAATTATAAAGATATAAAACTTGAATGAATAATCGTTTCCATTTTAATTTAATTGTGACCATTATATAAAATAAACCATTGGTGGTAGAATGCAAATATACCAATCTTTTTAAAATAAAATGGTTAAATAATAATACGTGATACTAATTCGCGATGTGACATTCAAATATATTGCAATTATGAAATCTTAATATTTCGTGTATGTATTCGTAGTTTATTAGTGATAATCAGTTACAAGTTGTAAAATAATGTATGCTTCAGTGGTAGTTTTCTCTTAATTTATATATGGTATCCCTGTCTTACTCAAACGTCAGTTCAACAGTCTGTGTCACAATATTTTCTAGTTGGTGTTGTTTTTCTCGTTGTGATCATTTAATTTCTCAATAACCCCAAGTTCTGTTACAATATGCGTTTATATTTCAGATAATACTTAATGCAGGCTTTTTAATGTAGTTTATACTTATGTGACTTAGCAAAAAAAAGTGAGCAACCGATTTCCATACTGACATGGGCATTGTCCTTTATATAGAGTGTTTGTTTAGGGGCGTAGAGGTGTACTAAGAAACGATTTTTCGAAATTCAGACCCTAAGGGCCAAAAAACGGGCAAAACATACTTTCTTATAACTCAAGAACGACTGAACAGATCATGATCTTTGGTTTTTTGAATTTGTCTCGATCGCCGAATAGCAGCTATCACAATTAAAATGTGGTAAATTCACGAAATAACGTAATATTAAAGAAAATACGATGTATTATGGCGCTAATATCGCTAACAAAATTGTTGGCATGACAACGGAAATTAAAAGTGATGGTGTCAATGTCAATGTCAATTCCCAAAAACCCAAATTCTTGCAAATATAGGTACTTTGTCGGCGAAGATAACAGGGAAGTTAACTTAAGATGCTCTAATTATACCGATATAGAACCAAATTTAGTTAAACATCTTCAAAAGATGTTACATGAAGTCAACCCATATATTAAAGATTTCAAAACAGCGTTAGATAAAGCACCTGCTTCTTGCAATAATTTTCAAGTGGTAATTCACGCTGATAAACGAATATCTGGGGAACAAAGGGGTCATTTTAACACTCCAACAGCTAATGAGGTGGTATTAGTTATGGCAGGTGAACAATTCGAATTTCGAGATATTATTTTAGAAAGTAGTATAGTCAAAGTTACGTGTTGACGAGTACATCCATTTAAGAGACGCTGTGGGCAGGGAAGACACAAATAATTTCGGGCAATTAGTGGTAGGTATTACCATCCTTTTTTACAGGGGGACCAAGATACATGCATGAGCGTACACAAGACGCCATGACATACGTCCGTCACTACGGGCGTCCTGACCTTTCATCACTTTTACATGCAACCCTCGCTGGGAAGATATAACAAAAAATTTGTTCCCCGGCCAAAAACCGCATGATCGCCATGATATAATAGCTAGGGTTTTCCATCTGAAATTAAAAAAAAATATGAACATTTTGATTAAGGGAAAAATATTCGGTGGAGTACGATGCTACCATATTCTCGGTGGAGTGGCAAAAACGAGGACTGCCGCACATTCACATACTTTTATTTCTCATGCGTACTATTACTTCTGATCTAATTGACAAAGTAATTTCAGCGGAAATTCCAGATCCTGAATGTGACAGTAAGCTATACAAAATAGTGGAATCAAACATGATCCATGGACCGTGTGGCAACATTAATAACAAAGCACCTTGCATGAAAGAAAAAAGATGTTCTAAAAACTTCCCTAAGTCTCTAATAAATGAAACACAAACCGGTGATGATGGCTACCCGCAGTACAAAAGGCGTTCTCCTGATGATGGTGGCTTTGTAGATAATAAACAAGGTATATATTTGGATAACCGGTGGGTAGTTCCGTATAACCCTGTATTGTTAAGAACTTTTAATGCACATATAAATGTGGAGTATTGTAATTCCGTGAAATCAATAAAATACATTTGTAAGTATGTTAATAAAGGGTCCGACCAGGCTACGTATGCCCTAGAAAATAAAAAAGATGAAGTTAGTATTTACGAAAATGGAAGGTACATAAGTAGTTCAGAAGCTGTGTAGCGAATTCTTGGGTTTCCTATTCATGAACGTTTCCCTCCTGCTATACATCTGGCCGTTCATTTGGAAAATGGGCAAAGCGTCTACTTTAATAATGAAAATGTAGCTGATAGGGTTGCAAATCCACCTATAAGTACGCTCCTTGACTTTTTCAATTTGTGTCAAACAGATGAATTTGCAAAAACTTTACTAAACACAAATGTACCAGCATATTACGTATGGCATAACAACAAAAAAATCGAAAAAAGAAAAAAGGGAGTCAATGTCGAGGGCTGGCCTGGCATCAAGAAAGAACATGTTTTAAGCCGAGTTTATACGGTGCATCCGAACAATGCAGAATGCTTTTACCTCCGCAAGTTCGAGGTCGAACTTCATTTGAGGCGTTAAAATCAGTTGACGGATTAGTATATTAAAACTTTCAGGCGGCTTGCAAGGCACTGAGCTTACTTAAAGATGACAAACACTGGCATGAGACGTTGGAAGAGGCTGCACTAAGCAAATCACCTTCTCAGTTGCGAGATTTGTTTATAGTTCTGCTGCTGTTTTGTCAATTATCAGATTCAATGAAATTATGGGAAAAATTTAAAGATCATTTAAGTGAAGATTTTAAATACCAACTAGAAGGGTGCAAGATTGTAATATTAGGCATTTAACTGATGAAGCATATAACAAGGGCTTATTTGCTATTGAAGAGACTGATTTAGCATTAGGTGGACGTGCCTTGAAAGAATATGGGTTACCAGAACCAAGTAACCCGCAGAATATAGGAAACAGAGAATATTTGAGAGAGACTAATTACGATGTTTTAACTTTGGATAGATATGTGAACAATGACTTTAGAACAAAGGGCAGCTTATGAAACAATACTATCGAGTACAGACGCAAATGTGGGAAGTATTTTCTTCTTAGATGCTCCAGGCGGTACGGGCAAAACTTACCTAATCAATTTGATTTTGGCTAAAGTAAGGAGCACTAAAGGCATCGCTTTGGCTGTAGCATCGTCAGGTATTGCAGCGAGACTACTGGAAGGAGGTCGAACAGCGCATGTAACTTTTAAACTATCACTTAATTTAAGACGTTGCGAGACTCCGGTGTGCAAGATTTCAAAGCAGAGTAATTTAGCAGAAATACTCAGAAACACAAAAATTATTGTATGGGATGAAAGTACAATGGCGCACAAAAGAGGTATCGAAGCTTTAGACAGGACTTTGAGAGACATACGGGGAAACAATAGCTTGATGGGTGGCATAACTTTGTTGTTGGCAGGAGATTTCAGACAAACTTTACCAGTGGTACAGAGAGGAACTAGAGCCAATGAGATTAAAGCTTGCCTTAAGAAATCTGCATTGTGGGCTTCCGTGATAATTCTCAAATTAACTAAAAATATAAGAGTTCACCTAAATGGTGATGTAAATGCTGGTAAATTTGCAGATATTCTTCTTCAAATAGGTAATGGTGTTTATCCTACTGAATGTGGCATGATTACTATAACAGATGCGTTGTGTATAGTTGTGACAACTGTTCAAGAGCTTATCAACCATATCTATCCAAATATTAACCAAAAACGGGAGAAGTCTATGGACTGGTTTTGTGAAAGAGCTATTTTAACTCCTAAAAATGATCAAGCGGCACACATTAATGATGTATTACTGAATTCGGTAGATGGTGAGGAAAAGGTTTACAGGTCCATAGATTCGGTGTGTGAAGATGACGATGCGGTAAACTACCCCGTAGAATTTTTAAATTCGTTGAATCCGGCAGGACTTCCACACCATAGACTTACTATTAAAAAGGGCATCCCAGTTATGTTATTGCGTAATCTCAAACCCCCAAAACTGTGTAATGGAACTAGGCTGCAAGTCAAAAATCTCCATAAAAATGTAATTGAGGCTGTCATTATTGTTATAAAGCTCGAGGAGAGACAGTATTTGTCCCACGCATTCCACTTATTCCCAATGATCTACCATTCCAGTTCAAACGGCTGCAGTTTCCTCTCAAGGTTTGTTTTGCAATGACAATAAATAAAGCGCAAGGGCAATCTCTAAAATACGCTGGAGTAGACTTGAGAGAGGATTGTTTCTCCCATGGGCAATTTTACGTAGCCTGCTCGCGAGTGAGTTCACCCACATCGCTTATAATTTTAGCCCAATTGGACAAACACGTAAAAAATATCGTATATAAGGAAGTTCCTCTAAATATTTCCCCTTCAATTTGCAGCCACCTATGATAATCTTCACACCTTCTCAGTCTTTCACAATGCAAACATGAGAGGTCACCTCATGAGGTTTTGGTTACTCGCCAGCGGTGGTCTCCACACCAACAATGCCTTTAAATACCACCTCCGTCTAAACAGGGTTGTCACATAAACTTATATTCTTATTACGAAAAAAAAAATCAAATCAATGTGAAAATTTCGAACCATAAGTGTTTTGCAAAAAAAAATCACATGCGCTATCCGCGAACCAATTGCTGGCAAGCTGTGCCCATTATCCTACCAAAATCGTAAAGGTGCGCATTTGAATGTCTCACTATTTAGCTAAATTACCTATTTTATTACATGATTATTTAACTTCCATTTACTTTTCTATACTACGCTATAAAATCTTCCAAATCAGATTTTAGTGTGAAAACATCGAAAAATAAAACAAGTTAATTATTATCTAGATTGAAAATTTATTTCAAATAAGACAGCCTCGAATCGTTGTTCCTGAATAAGTGTATTGCTATATATACGACTGCTCTTTCTAGAAGGCTCCGTCGAAAGACTGCAAAAATGGATTCATACAAATGCCGCCGAATTAATATTTTGTCATACCTTAGGTTTCTTTCAATGGATTACAATTAAACTTAATATCGCAAATTTGAATATGACTGAAACATTTGTAATTAAATAAACTCTTAAATATCGTTCAGCCGTTTATGCATCCATTGCGAATAAACAGTCATGAAGTAAAAAAAAAATTAAATTCGGAAACATTCATTTTACGTTATCAAGGAAAATGTCGTCAACAAGCCCAGCATGTTCTAATTTAGACGGATTTTGTTTTCTTTTTTCAATTTATGTTCAACCATATTTTATCCCAAAATAGATAGTCTATTCGTAACCAACAACCCAGGACCCTTCAGGAACGACACCAATAATGTTTCCAATGCTAAATTGGAGTGCGCCATCTTGAACCAATTGCGGGAAAGCTGTGCCCCTTTAACCTACTAAAATACGAGGCCAGTTTTAGCTAGCCACCAGTGGTGGTCTCCACACCTTACCTGCCCATCACAGTGCCACCGCATCAGGCCAGTTTTGGTTAGCTGCCAGCGGCAGCGGTGGTCTCGACACCTTCCTTATCCGTCACAGTGCCACCGCACTAGGCGAGTTTTGGCTAGCCGCCAGCAGTGGTCGCCATACCTTTCCAGCCCATCATAGTGTTATCACGAGTGGTCACCGCATCAGGCCAGTTTTGGCTTGCCACCAGCGGTGAAGGAGAGAGAGGACAATATACTCAAGAGCGCCTCCGAGATTGCCATCGTCAGGATAGAAGAAGAAAAAGATCAACTGTGTGTGTCCCGTGTGGACTTCGATCTGATTTTATCACTTCGCAGTTTGACCATTACAGACAACAAATTAAAAATTGCCATTTCGGCATAGTTGTGTAAAAATCATTTAGGTATATTAAAATTATAAATAGACACATTAGTTCTTCAAATTTATTTATTTATGTAGATGTACATCCATATTCCGAACTAGCTGTGCCTCAGTTTTATTCGTTTGTGTCGCTATTATTAACCAACTGTGCCCGCGACTTCGTCCAAGTGGACTTAGTCCAAGTTCAAACCCATAGTCGCCATAGCCCAAGTTATGCCTTAATTCATTTCAGCTCTTCTTCATCCTAGCGTTAATTCCCAGTCGCATCCGAAGCTTTTCACCTCGGAGTCTGGAGTCCGCTTTACCAGTCTTATCTGCGGATTTGGCAAGACCTCGATATTTTCCGTGAAGCGACTGCCATCTGACCCCCACAACCCAATGGTAACATTAGGCAATATCGAAGCATTGCAGTTAGGCAGTTTATTGTTGGACTTTATAGGGCTCCAACTACCCGTAACGACTGCCATAGCCAGACCAAAGCAAATACCCTCCACTTCGGAAATTACCATTTACAAACAGACAGAAAGACATACAATTTTTTTTAAATAACAATTTGGTTATTATAATTGTATTGTGTACCTATAGGTACTTTCATATTATGCATTTATTAAAAAAGTGTTATTTTAATGTTACAAACAGACACTTCAATCTCATTTTATTTGTATAGCAAATGCACATTCGTTCACATTTAGTATAAGGAATTATATAATGAATGAATGTGCATTTGCTGAATGAATGAAAAAAAATGCCGCAGTGGAGTTTGTTGCGCCGTTTCTTCTCCACTAGCGCCTAGGAAGCGGTGGTAAACTTAGCGTAAGTAAAATAGACGTCGATGTTTATTATTATAATGAGAATAAAATATTACATTGAACATTGAACATTATTATTATTGAAACAAAATATACCGATCCTACTTCCTAAACAACTAATTTCATAAATATGGGAAGCTTTAAAAAAATCTTATTGTACATTTTGATGCTTGACATCTGGCTGAAATTTGGAACAGAAATAAATATTATAGTAGGGAATAACACATAGGCCAGCTTATGTGCTTATTATAAATGACCATGAGTTGCGGGAAACGGGATCAGAAATTCACGCGGGCAGAGCCGCGGGCAATAGCTAGCAGAAACTAAAGTCATTTGATTATACCATGTACATGTAATTATACATGTACTTACTACTTATAAGTAGTAAGTACATGTATAACTTCAGGCAATTAAAAGGTATATAGGCACATACCTATCAATTTTCCTGGAAGCGTAATTTGTAAAGCAATCTGTTTAAATAAAACCATACGTACATAAAAAATACTTGTTCCTTTTACGCCACAAGTCTGTTGTTATAAACGCTTAATAAATATATCTAAAAAATACGCGTAATGTCTACAGAGCCTCGCTTCATGGGGGCCCCTTTTCTTCGCACAAGGTCACAAGTAATCCAACCCGAAGGGAGTGGTAAAAGTTTCTATGAGCCAAATAAACCAAACCAAGCCATACATATTATGATAATTACGACTTCAGACATTGTGCGCACAAAGCGGATACCCTCAGGAGATAAGGTTTATCATATATGATGAATGTGCAGGAAAATAAAATTAAAGTAAAAAAATAATTCCTCTGCATGACAAATAAATATTTATGAATTCCTGGAAAATCTGTGAAAGGAGTTAAATTTATATTGAATGCTGTGTTCCACATGGAATAAGTAAGGCCTCCGTAAAAAAATAATATGGCTGTAAAAACGAACTGGCTGCCACTCTTTTCAATTATAACCTTACAATGTCATGATTGCAGTGGTGTAAGATTATAAGACGTTGCAGTATAAAGATAGTATATGCACGGCATTCAGGTACTAAGGAAGTGGTAACTATGACATAGCTGTAAGAATAACCGAGATGTTTCTGGCGCTCGAACGTAGTGAGAGCGCCAATAGTTCGAGGGTGAAATGGTGACATTCACCCGAGGTGAACACTCTACTATTCATTTCGTCTATGTGAGAAAATTAAAATACTACACATACATTTAATGAAACAGGTATATTGATAATCATCCGGTGCAAGAGCACACGGACGGGAGCCCGGCTTCTCGAGGTCCCTGGCGCCGCCAGTGGCCCCAAGGCCTACCAGGCCTACCCGACCGGCCAGGTGCTTCAGGTGCCTGTCGGTGGGCCATGTGGGGGTGCACTGCACGGCGGAATTAACGGCGGGTGACCGTTGCTTCCGCTGTGGCCAGCCCGGTCATAAGGCCGGCACGTGTAGCGCACTGCACTGCTTCAGGTGTGCAGCGGGAGGCAAGCCGGCTGACCACAGGGTTGGCAACAAGGCCTGCGCCGGAGGGGAGCCGAAGCCGGGAGGCCGGCCTTCCGCCTCCAGTTCGCAGCGGGATGCGGAGATGGGGGTTCCATAATGGATCCTCAACTCCGCATCCTGCAGGTGAACGTTGGCCACGGTGCTGATGCTCAGGCCCTTCTGCGCCAGAGCATGGCACAGTGGGCCATAAATGTCGCCGCTGTCGCCGACCCATACACCCACCGGTTCCTCGGGCCTACCTGGGAAACCGCGCTGAATGGGTCGGCGGCACTGGTGCACAACCCTGCCGCCGGCAGCCCCCCTCTTGCCGTCGTTGCAAGGGGACCCGGCTGCGTGGCAGCGGCGGTTGGAGATATAGCGGTCGTGGCCGCTTATATCACGCCGAACCGAGACCAAGCTGCATATGAGCAATGGCTCCGTCAGCTGGCCGTCGTCGTCAATGCCTGCCAGCCCCGTCCGGTCCTTGTGCTCGGGGATTTCAACGCCTGGTCGTATGCGTGGGGTTCCCGACACAAAAGGGGCGCGACGGGGCATAGAGGCAGGGCACTGGTGGACTGGGCCGCACGACTCGGCCTAGTCCTCCTAAATCGGGGAGCCGTGGACACGGTCGTGACCTCGAGGGGTAGCTCCATCGTGGACCTATCGTTCGCGAGCCCCTCGTTGGCGCGACGTGTTCAGGGCTGGCGCGTCGTTTTGGGGGAGGACACAAGTTCGGATCACCGATACATTCGGTTTGACGTGTCCCCCCCTGCGAGCGACGCGCCGGCTGCATCGGCTCCACCCGAGCCACGTTGGGCGCTTAAGCGACTTGATCGGGAGCTCCTCCTGGAAGCCGCCATCGTACAGGCCTGGGCCCCTGCGCCGGACAGGCCTGTCAGCATAGACGATGAGGTGGAGTGGTTCCGGGAGGCCATGACCCGTGTCTGTGACGCGGCGATGCCTAGGGTTCCGCCCTATAATCCGAGGGGTCAGGTCCACTGGTGGTCGTCGGAGATCGCGCAGCTCAGACGGGCCTGCGTGATCACGCACCGCCGGTGGGCCCGATTCCGTAGGAGGCGTCGCCGCCCCGCAGATGCGGAGGCCCGAGAGGCGGAGTTGTACGAGGGATACAGGGAGGCCAGAAGAGCCCTCCGAGCGGAGATAAGGCGGGCCAAACAGGCCTCCTTCCGCGAGCTGCTGGAGACGCTGGAGCGGGACCCTTGGGGGCGGCCCTACTGGATGGTGAGGGGCAAGCTGCGCCCCAAGGCCCCGCCGTTAACCCGGTGTCTCCAGCCGGATCTGCTCGGAGGAGTTGTTGGCTCCCTGTTCCCAGCGCGGGCGGTGGAACATGTTCCACCGCAGATGACTCCGCCTCGGTTGCCCATGGCGCCCGACGTGGAAGACGATGACGTGCCCGAGGTCACTTGGGTAGAACTAGAGCTGGCTGTGAGAAGGCTAAGAGCCAAACACACCGCCCCGGGACCCGACGGCATTCCAGGCCGAGCGTGGGTCCTAGCTCTAGTCGATGACGCTCTCGAGCCCCGACTGAGAGGGCTTCTCAGCGCATGTTTGGAGCGGGGCCAGTTTCCGAAATTGTGGAAGACGGGGAAACTGGTCCTCATCCGAAAGGAGGGGCGCCCGGTGGACTCGCCGTCCGCCTACCGGCCCATAGTGTTGCTCGATGAGGTGTGCAAGCTCTTTGAAAGAGTAATTGCGAAGCGTGTCGTCGAGCACCTCTCAAGAGTGGGGCCGGACCTGGGGGATGGCCAATATGGCTTCCGCCAGAGGCGCTCCACCGTGGATGCCATCATGCGCGTGAGGGCTCTGGCGGAGGATGCAGTAGCCCGGGGTGAGGTGATGTTAGCGGTGTCCCTGGACATCGCCAACGCGTTCAACACCTTGCCCTGGAGTTGCATTAGGGAGGCGCTCGTGTATCACGAAGTGCCTCTCTACCTCCGCCGCATAGTCGGGGCGTATTTGACGGAGAGAGCCGTCATCTACCCAACCGTGACCGGTCTCGGTCGGCGTGAAATGTCGTGCGGTGTTCCACAGGGATCGGTCCTGGGGCCGTTCCTGTGGAACATCGGATACGACTGGGTGCTTCGCGGTGAGCTCGTAGGCGGTGCCGCCGTCACGTGCTACGCGGACGACACGCTCGTGACGGCGTGCGGGGCGACGTACCGCGAAGCGACCCGAAAGGCCACGACCGCGGTTGCCCAAGTCGTTAGGCGGATCCTGCGGCTGGGTCTCGAGGTGGCTCTGCATAAAACCGAGGCCCTGTTCTTCCATGGGCCTCGGAGCAAGCCACCCGAGGGATCCAGTCTCATCGTGGGAGGAAATCGCATCGGCATCAAGCCCCAAATGAAATATTTGGGGCTCGTGCTCGATGGCCGATGGGACTTCGGAGAGCACATCCGAAGTCTGGCCCCCAAATTGAAGGGCACAGCTCTTGCTCTGGCTCGGCTGTTGCCCAACATGAGGGGGCCCGATGACTCCTGCAGGAGACTCTACGCGGGTATCGTGCGGTCCATGGCCCTGTATGGGTGCCCAATATGGGCGGAGGCCCTGAAGACCATAACTGTGCAGATGCTGCGCGCTCCGCAGCGAGTTATGGCCATCAGGGTCATCCGCGGGTACCGCACGATCTCCTTCGAGGCGGCGAGTCTCCTTGCCGGAACTCCGCCATGGGACCTGGAAGCGAGAGCCCTTTCGCAACTGTACCAGTGGCGAAAGGAGGCGCGGGAGCAGGGATGGAACCCCGAGCCTCGAGAAATCGAGGCCGTGCAGTCCCAGCTCCGCCAGGCCATCGTGGTGGAGTGGAAGGAACGACTTGGGCGACCAAGCGCAGGGCACGCCGCAATAGCGGCGGTAAGGCCCATTACGGAGGATTAGCTGGAGAGGCGACACGGAAGCCTCTCGTACCGACTGACGCAGGTGATCTCCGGGAAGGGGTGCTTCGGGGACCACCTGCATCGGATCAGGAAGGAGCCAACGCCTGAGTGTCATCACTGCGACGCGAGCGAGGACTCAGGGCTGCACACGCTGGCGGACTGCCCGGCGTGGGAGGTGCCGAGGCGTGACCTCGTGGCAGCCATCGGGGTGGGAGTCCTCTCGCTCGGCAGCATGATTGCGGCAATATTGCGGAGCGCGAGCGCGTGGGCCGCCGCCGCCTCCTTCTGTGAGCATGTAATGCTCGCGAAGGAGGTGGCGGAGCGCGCCCGGGAGAGACTTAGAACTCTCCCGGTCCGCCGAGCCCGCAACTTGTTCGCCGCGCGTCGCAGGCGACTCAGGCGCCGGAGGTCGCTTAACGACCTCCGTCCTCCATGAGCGCAGGCCTGGGGGTGGCGGGTGAGGCCACCTGTCACCCCAGCAGAAGCTGGCCTGGACGGTGGGGCGACTAGCGCCCCTCCCCCAAACCGGGGCAAGACGGGGACACCGTGGTTCCCAAACCCGAGGGGGCCATCTCGAAACCGGAGATGCCCCAGGGTCAGTCGGGGTGCGAGGGATATGCTCTATGGGCAACCTTACACCCCGGCGTCTGTAGACCCGAGACGGCGTGCGGTTTTAGTCGGTTCAAGCCCGACATAACCGCCCCCGCTGGCACGCGGGGGGGTATCCGAAGGGATTTCCGCACGATTAAAAAAAAAAAAAGGTATATTGATAATCAGTTAAAATTTAAAGTATAAATTGGAAATAGATTATTAACAACAGCTTTTGCCGGTTCTTTAATCTCATCGGGAGTTAAATTAATATCCATGTCACTGGAATCACTTTCCAAAACCATTTTTAACCACAATTAACACAAGGTATTTATTAAGCGTAGCGAGCCGAAGGCGAGCGAAGCATCTTTGGTTTCAAAGTTGCATTTCAAACAAATGATACTCCTCCGAGACCGTTTGACCGATCTCGACCAAATTTGCCACGGTGATCAAGTAGACATTACTGAGTGTCGTAAGGGGTCGAATGTCCAGATCGGTGTTACCATCGAGGAATAATCACCGAAAAACCAAATCAATGGAAAAAGTCGACCGGTCACGTTGACCTATTGTTGTATAGGCAAATCTCGCTACGCTTAAGTTTGGGTTGATTGCGAAGCTGGTAACCGTCCTAGTTTATATTGAATCTCGTTTTCCTGCTAATTATTTAGCAAACTTAAATTGTTTGTTTTAAATTCTGAAAAAAAGTTCTAATTCACGTACATACTGCCAACATTAGAAAAGTTTTGAAAATCGAATCTATTGGTTACATTGTAATCGATTTGGTCACAAGATGTGCATCTAGGCGGCCATGTAAAAAAAAGCGTCATAATATCAAGGCATTATGACGTACTTAATTAAATTATCATGGACTCTATGGCAAAACTTAAAATTAAAAAAAAATACTTTCCACCCTAGAGATGAAATAAGCTCCTTTCCACCCGGCTATCTACCCATGACAATTAAACTTTCCGAACAGGAGAAATGCAAAAGTATTTACTGTACAAGTAGAAGTAATTACTTAAGTTCCGATTTTTATCCTTTAGATTAGAAACTGACCAAAGTAAGAACTACAAAAAGTTAGAATTTTTTTGTAAGTAATAGTCACCAATTCCTTTACTTGAGCTTTACTCAGGATTCATGTGACGTTGTTTTGGAGGAAATAGGTATTGATTGAATATATTGAAAAAAAAAACGACTTCAATAACCAATAAGTGCAAAGTATGAAATTTAAAAAATTTGGGTCTTACAATTTTCTTTCGAGATTGGTGCCAGTAAACCGCGTTTATTTTGTAATAAACTTTTCATAGGTAAGCAAAATAAATAAATTTATTTATTTATCAATATATTCAATACAATATGAAAACAAGATAATACAAATAATACGTAATTAAAACATTTTTTTTTTTAAATTTTAATGTATGTTAAACATACTTACTTGTTATATTAGTTAATTGTAGGCCCCTTACTTATTTATATCATAATATTGACTTATTTCTTTTTGGAACTGATTTTTTTTAATTCTTCGCATTTTTCAGGTTAGTTTATATATTATTCATAAATAGTAAAAATTAATAATTAATATTATATTCAAAAGACACATATTATTTAATTATTGGGTACACCTCCTGATACCACTTTCGAATCCGACGATCATTGCACATCATCATTGCAGGTGTTTTCAATGAACTAAAACATATATTTCGCTCTACTTTGTTAAATAGGTTCTGCATTCGTTTTGATTGCTGTCCAAAATTGTGCAAAAGATCGTACTTTCAAAGGTACCCCCTTTGAGAGTTCATCTACATTAGCAAGTTTAAAGTAAACTTTTTTTCATGTTAACCAACACCTTAATAATATTTTTTAATTTAGTAGAATTATTTTGCTTTTACCTGCTACATCGTTTAGTTTCACGATACAACACTACAGAAATATAGTAACGTACAAACTTATTGCAACAGATAACTTTTTTATATATAAGTCAATAAACATTATATTACATACATCCATACATTGAAAGTTAAATAGAAGCGTGTAAAAAGGATAATTCAAGATAATAGTGACAGTAAATATTTAGATAAATGCTAAGTACTATTAGAATCTATTATTTAATCTGTAATCTGAAAAATGATATTTTCGATGTTTTTTCTTCAATGAACAAAACGTTGAACGCAGTATTGCCAGCTGGAAAAGATTTTTAAGGCCTGAGTCTTTCTTTAAGTCTTGTTCAAGTAGGTATTGAACGTTAATTGTGTGAGGAATAGCATTTACTTATGAAATTATTTAACGGCAAGTAATGACTTCATTGAGAAATTACTTAAGAACAAGTATGACTCGTCTATAGATATTCTACCGTCAATAGGGGTCTATTGACGGTATCGATTACATTTCGATCGTCCATTCGACGACGACCATCGACGATCCATTTTTGAATTATTTACGTATCGCTTCAATACTAATTTTATTCTTTTTATAGTTGCGTATGGTGTCGCCAAAATAACTACGCAGTTAAATACTGAAGTTTGAGTGGTGCTTCAAGATATTTTCCACTAAAAATTACAGCTCGCTTCATCACGAAACTTGGAGAGGCATCTAATGATTGCGATGGCCTATCCATTTTCCTAAATTGCTTTTGGTGCTCTGTACTTTGTATTTATTTGCTCTTTCATAGATATTATGTACGGAACGAAAGTTCATATGTATTTTAATAACTTGACTAGGGGGAGATAAAATACCTAGACGACTCTAAATACTTAATTTTGACTTGAATTAATTTGGTTTTAGACCGACAGATATTTCTTCATACTAATTTGTAAATGAAAAACGACCGGCTACGTCTAAGTGACTTTTTGCAGAGATTTTTTACTCGCTCTGAATATCTGATGCTCTGTTCTATGAACATAATTCAATTCTCTTCACAATATAAACAGGTAATAACAAGTTTCTACTTTTTCGATAGTCGACTTTCATATACCATTTGGATCAGTTAGTAGTTAGCAGGGTTCGTTCTAAAACCCAAATGACTAACGATATTCTAAGGTTATTTGATAGTGTTGACTTTTCATTAAGATACTCGGGACCGGATTCAAAACTTGTGCTTAACCTGATTGAAGTATTGGTTTACCATCTTCAGTATCACTCACTGGTTCCTGTGTTACATCAGTTTGTTAACATATTTTACATAAATTGGTTGCCTTTTGAATAAAATGTGTTAGTCATATTTCATCCGCATTAATCAACATCGTCATTTTGTTATATTTTTAATACATAGGCAATAATGACTAGTGTAGCGGGCAAATTATATGTACATAAAACAGTTATCAATTAATCAGTTAATGTATAAATGCTTACTTAATCCTCCCTGAATTTAAATAAGGTGGTAACATTTTATACAATGTGAGACAATTCAATCAAATGTACAGGAATACTGGCCGCAGAGAAATCTCATTAAAATGTCAGATTAAAAAGATTACGACAGCACTTTTTAAAATCGTGTTTCTGAATATAAATTTCGAAAGGCTTAATGTCCGCTTATAAGGGAACCGTAGAATAATAAAGGGGCTTTTATTGCTGAAATGACGTAGAATGTGAGTGACGGTGAGAGAGGGTTCTCGACAAAGCTCTTAACTAATGAGACGTAAACAGTCTTTTGAAAACGGCCTCGCGTCTTCATAATTAATGTTATATTGTGCATCGTAAGTACTGATATACCTAAGACCACAGCCTTTTAAAATAAAAAGCGGCCAAGTGCGAGTCGGACTCTAATAATGTTTTTGTTTTGAATTTTTATATTTGAGTTGATTGAATGAAAGGTAAATTGAGGTTTACGATTTATGACGTATTAAAAGAAAACTACTTACTAGATCTCGTTCAAACCAATTTTCGTTGGAAGTTTACATGGTAATGTACATCATATTTTTTTTTTAGCTTTATCATTCTCTTATTTTAGAAGTTACAGGGGGGGACGGGGGGGACACATTTTACCACTTTGGAAGTGTCTACCGCGCAAACTATTCAGTTTTGAAAAAATATATTTTAGAAACCTCAATATCATTTTTGAAGAGCTATCCATAGATACCTCACACATATGCGTTCGATGAAAAAATTTTTTTTGACTTTCAGTCCGAAGTATGGGTACCCCCAAAATTTATTGTTTTTATTTCTGATTCTGTGTGAAAATCTGTATGCGGTTCACAGAATACATCTATTTACCAAGTTTCAATAGCATAGTTCTTATAGTTTCGGAAAAAAGTGGCTGTGACATACGGACGGACAGACAGACAGACATGACGAATCTATAAGGGTTCCGTTTTTTGCCATTTGGCAACGGAACCCTTAAAATCGGGTTGTGATAGTCGATCTCGAAGTATTTTCATAATGGTTGATTGACCTCTTTTAAATATGCTTACTTAATCCTCCCTGAATTTAAATAAGGTGGTAACATTTTATACAATGTGAGACAATTCAATCACCGAAATTAACACCCTTATTCCTATATACCACTTGAATAAATTCCAACTAAAAAAGAAACTGACGTCCTGGTTAAAAAGCTTATGTTATGTTGATACCGAAAACCTATTAACACAGGTAATATGAATATACTACGCACAAACCAAGTAAATATAAATAAATGGGTAAAACACACACACTCACCCTCACGTACACAAACTCACCCTCATACACTAACACACATATTTACTAACGCGCGCACGCTAGCACATACAGTATACTCAATAGATTTTATTTCTTGTTATGTATAATAATAAAAATAAAAAAACATTTTTTGTAAAACTTAACACCAGTCGTCCTAGAGGTGGGAGCTTGGTGATTTGTAACACAGGTTTTCCTACTACAGACACCAGCCTCTCACAAAGGCACGAGAGTAACAAAATGATCTGTAATATGAAAATTGTACCTTACCTTTGTGAAAGAGAAATAAATAAAACTTTTAAATTAAAAAAAAAAAAAAACAAAAAAAAAGATCAATATATACAAGTATGTCCCTGAAGGGCAGACAGCTATCACCATCTTTTTTTTCCAGTCGCAAGCATGTCAGCGTGCCTTATGTAGTTAATTTTTTACATATGTACGTTTGTCCAATTCCTAAGAACTTCCTAAGAATAAAACCCGATAACACTTTACCGGGGACTTCGTGTACATTAGTCGCAGTCGTAGCGTTTCATCGCCTACGAGACAGAAAGTAAGATTAAATTACTTAATGAGAATTTATTCAAATAATTTGCGCTTTGTTGGTTGCGCTTGGTTGGTTTGGATATTTTGGGACCAGGCATAACCATATCAGTTTATATTCGTGATATCAAATTCCCTCTTACCAAAACACTAACTTAGATAGACAATCGCCAAGAAGGCGTAATATATAAATATATATTTTAGGACATATTACACAGCGCCATCTAGACCCAAACTAAGCAAAGCTTGTCATATGAGTTCTAGAATGTGGATAAACATACTTAGATATTTGTTCTTTAGTAAATAAATACATATAATACATAGAAACACATAGACCAATGCAAAGAAATACATACCTGCAATTAGCAGGAATCGAACCCGCGACCTCTGACTTAGCAGTCGAATGCTCTACCGCTACGCCACAGACGTCGTGGATAACAGCTAAATGTATATAAAATTGTGTTATACTGCAAAGTGTCTTATTCGTATTGCTTATGATTTCTAGTAATGATGACTCTGTAGTATGCTCTCAATTCATACCATTATAGTTTAATTACTACGTCAAGATGCCGTTGTTCTTGCTCCCTGCCTGGTTGATGAGTTGTCGTGACAGTCGGCATTAATCGGTGATATTAGTGTTTATCTCGGGTGTTACTGACATTCGATGTTCAACATTTCGTAAACGAATGACAGTATTATTTTCTCATCATCATCTCAAAAAGGATAAAGTTCTGGACAGGACTTAAACTTAGCAGGACTAAAGGCTATGAAGATGTTAAAATATAAGAAACAAAAATATATTTTTAGTTTTTATTAGCTTCAACTGCCAGTCTTTACACTTGCTGCCCTTGCACTTCAAACAGAAAAAATATAGTATTTCATTAGCATTTTTAGTAGGAGATATTTTACTGTCTTCTTTTGTGTTATAGCTTATCCGCTTTTCTAGTTTTAAGTGCAAGTAATTCTTATGTTTTGTGTACAAATAGCCAGTATCCCAAAAGCGGATACACACACTGTGAATACCGTACTGATTTGTTGCGAGCTTTGCCGCTAGTTTTGGAAGTCAAATTGTGTTCTGTTTACGTACAGATGCAATGTCGTTTGCTGGGCACGACGCCAGAACTATATTTCTCTTCTTTTATATCTTACTTTTCTGTTTTGAATGCCATTTGTTTCGCTAAGAACACTGGATGTTAGCGAAAATGAGGTCTACTAGTTGAATAAACATGGAAGAAAAGTGTGAATATAACCGTGATATTTCGTTGTTTAATAATTTTATTCTTCGACGATATTTCGTTTGCTTACGCGTAGCATAGTTTGCTGTATGTAGAATTTTTGTAGTAGTTGTATTATGTTAGGTTGGAATTATTTCCATTTTAAGTTGTCCAACCCAACGGTAACGAAGGTCCAGTGACGGAAAATCGTGTGGTTTCGGTCAGTTTGATCTCGTTATGGCCACTTTACCATTGACCTCAGTGATTTGCTACAAGAAGGATATTTTTGCACAACTTGATTCTTCAAATTAAACTACAATATGTACAAAAATGCATTTATATTAAGTTGTATACTAATTGAATGAATGTCAATGTTCTCTACGTTAACATTAATCTACTTAAATTTAGTCACTCTATTTATCATCATCAAGGCCATTAGATAACGACTAAAATTCTTGTTGCGTTATATGTTATCTCTGTTCGCTCGTGCTTGGATACAATTGTATATCGTCACGCCTCTTATCTCTTCTAAGCCAACTTTACGAGGGTAATGAATCTCATACAAAGTGACATAATACGTCAATGAAATTCAGCATTTGTATCATAAACGACGTTTTAGTTCAGTGCGCTAATGTGTCCGTATTATAGTGCCCACAAATGAGTGTCAACACAGCTGCTGAGATTATCTGACAATACGTCATTGTCATCACCATCTTAGCAGCGATACTAAGAACGGTGATATATCACAATGTTAATAAAATTACCAATCCTGAAATCAATTTGACATACACCTTGAGTAGTAGATCAAAGAAACGAAATTGTAACAAGATTTAATTATTAGTAAAAACATTAGGCTACACTAAGCAGAGTGATTACAAGATAAGTGGGCAACTGGAATATACTGGAAGAAACGATATTCTCTCTTCTTTTTATTGGAAGAAGCGTTGCTGATTCTGTCCAATGTTTCACCTATATTCATTCGTGTGTTTCTCTGATTAGTAGACTTGAGACCCCAATATTAGTTTATTAGGCCATGTCGCAACCTGTGTGACTATTGACGGCCTCTGTGGCGTAGCGGTAGTACATTCGACTGCTACGACAGGGGGCGCGGGTTCGATTCCCGCTCAGTGCAAATATTTGTATGCATGAATATGTCTATTTGCATTGGTCTGGGTGTTTCTATGTATAATATGTATGTATTTACAAAAAGAAGTATATAAGTATGTTTATCCGCATTCTGGAACCCATAACACAAGCTAGTTAAACTATGCTTACTTTGGGTCTAGAAAGCGCTATGTAGAATGTCGTAGAATATTTATTTTATATTTATTAATATAAGACCAGTACTGGTAGTGCTTCCTATTAAAAATTGGTTGAACTACTTTCTATTACTTAGGTAAGCTGAAAAGGCATAAGTACTATTTTTAGTCTAATTCTTTAGAAACGTATCTCTCTCATTGGTTTGCTGAACTAAAACTATTCATCCAATTGTAGGTAAAATATTTCGCAATGAAAAAACAGTGAATCACGTCTCCTAGATACGTAGGTAAAATAAGTGCTCGTATTTTTGGGCATTAGTAGAACTATTTCAGCCGAAACAATTAGGATTACACGGTTGTGTACGTCATGTATGTACGCAGAAAAGACCTTCACTTAGTTATGTTCATTAGTTACGAACACCGAATGCTGTTTGCAACTGTATAGTGCTTCTGGTGGAATGTGGCATTGTACAAAAGTTACTTTTCATTGTGCGGTAGTGTATATTGTTAAATTTAAAATTAGAATAGTTTACTCTGTAGTTTATATAAAGTTGTGGATAAATAGCTGGGACCACTGGCTCTATTTGTTCCGATTTCGTAGAAATTAAGCACCATCTTCTCGACAAATTTGCGACAGTGCTTATAGAGTGTATATTGCCAGATATGGAATATATAGATAGAGAAAATTTGCTTTGGTACTTACCTATGCGGAAAATGATCTTCAGTATCGGCTTGATCCACCCTACATAATATCGTAAATAAACGAAGTTACTTAGGAACGTTTATTTTTCCAAATAGAACAAAACACATCGGGTCTTCAACATCATCTACGTAGCGTTGTTACTCGTTGCATGGAGGTTTTCACCTTGGAGCCCAGGGTCCGCTTACGTTTCCTCCTTTTGGTTGGGCTTATACGGCTTTTATGGAAGCGACTGCCTTCCAGCCCCGAGAGGAAAGCGTGCGCCAGAGCCTTTTACGTCAATTAGCAGGTGTACTAATTTGCAGGTGAGTTTGACTTGGCCCCGAAGATTTCACTAGGGATCCATTCACGCAAAATACATAGGAACTTATTGTATTATTTGAAAACGATAAGACTTGAAGTAAATGCGATTCTCTTTTAGTTATATGTCTTTGGAATTGAGAATTTACTAACTTACTAGTTTAGAAATAATTGTGTCTAATTTGTGAATGTTAACATCATCAAATAATTTTACACTCACGTCTGGTTATCCCTTACTGAATTAATATCAGTAACTTTGGTGGGAGTCGGGTAGAATATTACCATGTTAACTTGTGAAGGTGCCCGTTTGTTTTCACCCACCCAAGTTGTATTTGTCGTCCTAACTTAACCGGTAATCACATTCAGTTTGAGCAAATTAAACCCCAGGGTGCTTTAATTTTAGAGCCGACTTCGAGAAAAGTAATCCCGCAGGGTGTTGAATTGTGTTTGCAGTTATTCGAAACGATGGAAACTTTCTAAAACTCGTCTTCTTTTCAAAGTTTGAAGTTGGTTTCGTTTTGGTTTTTCTTCAAAAGCTAATGAATTGTGGTAAGCTCCAGTAAGAATAACAAAAGATTGATTGAACTACAGATATTAATTTTACTATTAAGTAGATATACATATTTAAATTAATCTAGGCTACACTGCGTTGAAGTATTCTGAGGTTGAATTTAATTTAAATCCTTCATATCTATAATGATCAAGCATTATAACGAAGGACGTTCGTTATAAAATCGCAAGTCTCATACGGTTAGTTCACTGCCAGAATAGTAACAGTCAAGGATGACTCTCAACGAATTGGATACATGGATAGAGATTGCTAACCGTATACTCAGGTTCTTTGTAAATATTTTTTTTATACCACATAGGTGGTAGACACGCACATGGCCCACCTGACGCGAAGCAGTTACCGCGGCCTATGGACGTGTGCAACACCGGAGGCGAGACACTTCTTCGACGACAAACCTTTTAATGCCCTTCTTGAAGAACCCCATATTTTAGTCGCTTGGGAAAACCACAGTATGGAGATCATTCCACAGCCTGAGGGTGCGCGGAATGAAGCAGTACTCCATGTGGCGGTCCCACTTACGATGACTTGCGACTTACGACT
The DNA here is from genome assembly GCA_946251805.1 of Cybosia mesomella. Classification (NCBI taxonomy): domain Eukaryota; kingdom Metazoa; phylum Arthropoda; class Insecta; order Lepidoptera; family Erebidae; genus Cybosia; species Cybosia mesomella. The sequence goes on from OX276406.1 coordinate 14,296,028, forward strand.
TATAAAGAAGAAGTCTTTGCTCCGCAGAGAAGTATCGTCATACCTATACTATACATAAGATACCCTCAGGACTGTCGTTATAGATATCTTTTTAGAAATCGATATCGTTTATGAAAAATGTATATATTACCCTTGACATTTTAACAGTTCAAACCTATAAAACGTTGTTAGTTTCCAGAGAGTTGACTTTTATAAGCTCTGTTTATAAACACTTTTATATTATATTCACATAAACTTTTATAAGTTCAGTTCATGAATTTATTCAGCAGCTAACAAGGCGCTGTCTAGCCGTACCTTAAGTTTAATGAAGTTGGTCGACTGCGGTTATTGAGCGTGCTTCATTACGTTTACTCTCGTCCTACTCATTTACCTTGAAGTCTAAGTTTAATTGAGGTTTGCACACAACGTGTCCGATACTTTGTCTTTAGTTCGTGTAGAACTTTGATATTCAGCAACTCGGATGTAAGGGGCATTATATATTAATATTAAGTCGTCGTCTTCGTTTGTGAGAATCATACATTGAGTGCTGTTTATAATTTTGAAGAAAAAATGTGATTGACTTACAAAGCTTGTTTAGTAAAAAAACTAGCCGAAGAAGGCCACCGTAGGGCACACCGTAATAGCGGTGGTAAGGCCCGTCATGGAGGACTGGCTAGAAAGGCGGCATTTGAGCCTCTCGTTACGGCTGACGCAGGTGATCCTGGGAAAGATTGCTTCGGGGACCACCTATGGCAGACCAGGAAGGAGTCAACGCCTAAGTTTTATTACTGTGATGTAAGCGTGGACTCGGGGCTGCACACGCTGGCGGAATACCCGGCGAGGGAGTTACCGAGGCGGGTCCTCGTAGCAACCCTCGGTATGGGGGTCCTCTCGCTCGGCGTCTTGCTCACAGCGACAGTGCGGAGTGCGAGCGCGTGGGTCACCGCAGCCTCCTTTTGTAAGCAAATAATGTGCAAGAAGGAGATGGTGAAGGGGACCGGATCAACGGCCGGGAGGCGACTCAGGCGTCGGAGGTCGCAGAACAACCTCCGTCCTCCATTAGCGCAGGCCTGGGGGTAACAGGTGGAGCCGCCTGTCACCCTAGCAGAAGCAGGCCGGGTCGGCAGCGCGTGGGGGCGCAACCCCTCTTCGTGGTTTCCAAACCCGAGGGGGCCAATCGAAACGGAAATGCCTTACCTTATTGGTTTTAGTCGGTTCAAATCCGATATAACCCCTCCCACAAAAGAAAAGTGTTGGGCCGTCCTTTAATTTTTTTTTTCTTGTAACTCTAACACGTATGTAAATATACTCATACCAGTAGTGCCGAGTAGGCAGATATTATGTATTTAAATCCCACACCAAATAAAACTATTTCATGTTGTGATTCGAGTAAAACTTTACAAGAAAATAATATTATTACTGTTATTAGGGTAAAACAGTAATAATGTACGAAGTCGTTATTCTCAAAACTCATGATATAGCTCTTAAAGATAAAATAAACAAGACAGTTCCTACAAACCATTTGTGTAATCCCAAAGCAAACTGTGCCTTTTTTTTTCGTGTGGAAATCCCTTCGGATAACCCCCCGCCGGCCAGCGGGGGCGGTTATGTCGGGCTTGAACCGACTAAAACCGCACACCATTTCGGGTCTTCAGACGCCGGGGTGTAAGGTTGCCCATAGAGCATATCCCTCGCACCACGACTGACCCTGGGCCATCTCCGGTTTCGAGATGGCCCCCTCGTGTTGGGAACCACGGTGTCCCCGTCTTGCCCCGGTTTGGGGTAGGGGCGCTAGTCGCTCCACCGACCCGGCCTGCTTCTGCTGGGGTGACAGGCGGCCTCACCTGCCACCTCCAGGCCTGCGCTCATGGGGGTGCTTGGTTGGGGACCTGGGGTGCTTGGTTGGGGACCTCCACGCGGTGCACCCTGGGCAACGGAGACGTGTCCCACGTGTCCCTCTGATTAGCAGATGGCACAGTGGAGAGCAAGTAAGGGGGCCATGTCAAAACCAGAGATGGCCCAGGGTCAGTAGGGGTGCGAGGGATATGCTCTATGGGTAACCTTACACCACGGCGTCTTAAGACCCGAGACGGCGTGCGGTTTTAGTCGGTGCAAGCCCGACATAACCGCCCCCGCTGGCCGGCGAGGGAGTATCCGAAGGGATTACCGCACGAAAAAAAAAAAAAAAAAGACCTGCGCTCATGGAGGACGGAGGTCGTTAAACAATATAATGATTTACCTATATCTCGCTCTTTATTTTGTGAAATATCATCTATGGTGGAAAGTTATAACATGAATTTGAACAAGTTGCATTTAACATAATTTTTAAAAACTATAATTTTGTTAAATAGCTAGTTGAGGCGGTAGTTCATAACTCGATAGTCTTACCCTCTTAATTATAAGCGTGACATTGTGACCTAAATTATAAAGTAATTTGAAGTAAAATAAATTTGTGTAATTTATTGTAATGTATGTGTATGTTGTAAATATAACATGTGTATGTTGTAATTTAATTGCAATTTTTTGTAATTAATGGACGATGAAAATATCAATTAAAAACGTCTGTGGTCAGGGGGATCCCTTCAAAGAAAATCCTCACATCTTTTTTTCAATACCGAATATAATTTGACATGTATGAGTATATTTTGAATGTCGATATTTAAGTGACGATTTCTTCCAGGTAATTCCGAAAATAATAAGAAATAAATATTTATTTAATAAAACTAGAACTGTCTTTAAATACCAGGAAGGGACTAGAAAAGTGAAACTGAAAAAAAGTGCAAAATAACTGATTTACAGATTTAGTTCAATAGACAAAAATGCGCTCTTTTTTTATATACCACTCAGGTGGTAGACTAGCTCACAGCCCACCTCCTACCACCGTCCATAGGCCACGCGGCCTATGGATGTGTGCAACAACAGGGGCGTCACACCCGCGCTGCCGACCCTGTAAAAACCGTCTAATGCCCTCCTTGAAGAACCCCATATTGTAGTCGCTTGGGAAAACCACAGCAGGGAGATCATTCCACAGCCTGAGCGTGCGCGATGAATTCCTGTCTGTAGCGAGCGGTGTGATGATAGAATGTGGCCGTGGGCATCATATCAAACAATTCTTCTGAACACACCCCATTATAAAGGCGGTAGAAAACGCGCTTAAGAGTTTTCTGTGAAAGTCGTTGCCAAACCAAAGAGGTGTTAGGTAGAAATGTAGGTCCACTCGCGTAGTCCTGCCACATCATCAGTTTCCCCGCGCGATCTAATGAAATGCGTACCTAACCATGGTGTGTCACCATGGGTTGACGTCATTATCAGACGTCTCGATGAATATAGGATTTTTTTATTGCTTTATTCACTTTATACACTTTTTCGGATTTGGCACCGACTTCAACACAAAATCCTCGTGATTTTTTTTCTTTTGAACTAATACGGTAATTCTGTTATTTTTCACCTTCTTCTTGGTTCCCCAGCCCCTTCTTGGTTTTTGAAGTCGGATCTATTTTATTTAAAAAAATATTTATTTCTCCCTATTTATTTTTCCCTCTCCCTTCCCTTTAAAAACTAGAAGCCCATATGTAAAACAAACCGCATCAACAACTGTTGTGTCATAAGTAGGCATACCAAAACCTTCTCCAGTATGTAGCGAATTCTTTTCTGAAAGCTGCATCAAAATGGTTCAACAAATCGTGCGATATTCGCAGACCTACCTCGTTTTTTTAAGTCGTTTAAGCATACCAAAGCCTTCGTCAGAATGGAACGAATTCGTTTTGATGAAAACCACAATTAATTAAAATCGGTTCAATCTAACTCGAGATACCTAATCACGGACAAACCTCCTTTTTTAATTCGGTTAACTATACTAAAACTTCTCCGAAATTTAACAAATATGTACTTTTCTGAAATTCGCATCAAAATCGGTTCAGCCACGTTCGTGATACTTAATCACGGATAAATATATCTCCTTTTTTAAGTCGGCTAAATATCCTAAAACCATCTCCGAAATGTAACAAATCCTTTTTTGAAAATCGCATCGAAATCGGTTCCCCTAGACGCGAGAAAATCCCTTTCGTCCACGTTGGTAACTAGATTTACCTAACCAGTTACAAGAAAAGATTTTTCTTTCGCTGTTTTGTAACTAGTTGTGGAAGCAGAATTATTTTTCCATTTTCGTAGATCTATATATTTCCATTTATGTAACCAACCAGTTACGAGATTAGTAGTTTATGCAACTGTCATATAAGAACGGGTATCAAAACACGAGAGTCTGTTGTCTGTTGTTTTTTTCACAGTTCGATCTGCGCATACGTGTGCCTTTTTTTTCATATTCGGCCTAAAACCATAGGCTAGTTTAATGAATAAAAAAAGATAGCGGTACTGTAATGAGTTTTATGATACAGTTGGCGGGTACTATAATAAGCTTTATTTTTAATTTTATGTATATGCGTTTATAAAGTGCGTATTTATAGAATCGTCTTTGAATTGAGTGAAGATAAAATAATTTTCTTTCGTTGTTTGGTAACTAGTTGTGAGAGATGAAATACAAAAACTTTTAAAACATTTTATTTTTGAACATTTATTAAATAAGAACTATAGCATTTATTGATACCTTTGGGTTAATTTTGTATTAATAAACATTTTACATATAAGTAACATAACTTCACGCCTGTATCCCCGAAGGGGTAGGCAGAGGTGTATCACACAACCACGATATTTTACAACATTTAATATGTGGTAAAATGTATAGTATAGTACGATATAGTATAATAAACAAAGAAATGATACCCCCTTTTTTTTTTTCGTGCGGAAATCCCTTCGGATACCCCCCCGCCGGCTAGCGGGGGAGGTTATGTCGGACTTGAACCGACTAAAACCGCACGCCGTCTCGGGTCTTAACACGCCGGGATAGAGCATATCCCTCGCACCCCGACTGACCCTGGGCCATCTCCGGTTTCGAGATGGCCCCCTCGGGTTTGGGAACCACGGTGTCCCCGTCTTGCCCCGGTTTGGGGGAGGGGCGCTAGTCGCCCCACCGTCCCGGCCTGCTTCTGCTGGGGTGACAGGCGGCCTTACCTGCCATCCCCAGACCTGCGCTCATGGAGGACGGAGGTCGTTAAGCGACCTCCGGCGCCTGAGTCGCCTGCGACGCGCGGCGAGCAAGTTGCGGGCTCGGCGGGCCGGGAGAGTTCTAAATCTCTCCCGGGCGCGCTCCGCCATCTCCTTCGCGAGCATTACATGCTCGCAGATATCATGATACCTATTAGAGAATCTATTAAATACGTCAAGTATGTACATTGGAGTAAATAGGAACTAGAGGTGTCCTCCTATTACCTGTAACTGGTTAGGTAAATAGGAACTAGAGGTGTCCTCCTATTACCTGTAACTGGTTAGGTAAATAGGAACTAGAGGTGTCCTCCTATTACCTGTAACTGGTTAGGTAAATAGGAACTAGAGGTGTCCTCCTATTACCTGTAACTGGTTAGGTAAATAGGAACAGAGGTGTCCTCCTATTACCTGTAACTGGTTAGGTAAATAGGAACTAGAGGTGTCCTCCTATTACCTGTAACTGGTTAGGTAAATCTATTTACCAACGTGGACGAAGGATGTCATTTTATTTTATTTCTGGTTACAAAGTTACAAATATGGAAAAATAATTCTGCTTCCACAACTAGTTACAAAACAGCGAAATAAAAATCTTCTCTCGCAACTGGTTAGGTAAATCTAGTTACCAACGTGGACGAAGGGCGCGTGGATAGACATATAAACAGTGCACCTCCTTTTAAAGCCGGTTAAAAATAAATACAATTATCATGGGAAATATATGTTTCACCTCTCCAGCACTAAAAGGCAAAACATTGCTGCGTAAAAACTAGGAGACCGCGGTGGCCACAGGCACGCATAAATATTGTCTGGTTTCCTCACCTTTTTCACCTGAAACACTTTTCTCACTGAACGAGGTGAAAAGTTGTGTTTTATACGTCAGCCTTTTTTTTAGATGTCTGTTTAAATCACTCAAAAATCACTACTAGTCTAAATAAGAATCACTCGTAACCGTAGATTTAAAGCCGGCACTCGCGGCAAAAAATAACTAACTCACTTGTTGAAAAAAAAGATATTTACAGTTAATTACGGTGTTTCTTCAAGGAATGGACAAGATTAAGACCATTGTTACCAGGTAGACTAACATTTAACACAACACCTTCTTAAGAATTAGATATTTATTCGTAAAAAAGTGTAGGTACTTCACTAAATCAGCTTGTTTATTAAAAAAATATTTTATTTAGTTTTTATTTTATTTATTTGAATTATACTAAGAGTGGAATAAGCAACTTACTTCATTCAAAGGCATACTAGATTTTTTATGAAATGTGAAGTATTTGCTTCAATAAATCCTCAACGAAAAACAGATTTACAAAAATCTTTTTTGTTAAATAGCCATTTATTCCGAAATGGTCCCATTTAAATTTCGTAAAAATCTGATGATGAGTTTGCCGTTATAAAAAGGTAAGTGTTTTGGACACTTTTTTCACTTCTCGGTAGGTTTTGATTTTTTGAAGCCGTGTTAATTTTTTATAAAAATTTTAATTTTTAATTAGATGAACGGGTTTGTCAGAAAAACAATTTTAAATTTTCACGCACGTTCTAATATTTATTTATGAGGGAATTATTTACCGTCAAATTAAGTGACACTTATTTACTTAAGCTCCTAACTAAAATTACTTTCAATGTTGAAGTTTGGTGAAAACAGCAATAATAAATGGCTCAATAAATCCATAAACTTTCAAATCTCAATTTGATAATGGCAAACAAGCGAAAATAACAGCCTAAGAGAAAGGCAATATCCCGGTTTAAATATTTATGAAACCCTTTTTATAGGACCTGCGGGCAAACGTTTTATGCCAAAATGTAGAATAACATATCTTATATTGTAATCTATATATATATAAAACAAAGTCTTGTCAGTGATGTCCACTTATAACTCGAAAACAGGTGGACCGATTTTCACGATCTTTGATTTTTGAGATTGGTCTCCGCTTATATTGTGCCATATTGTATTTTTTTTCCCCACGCTTATCCCACCGTCGGCCAGTGGGGATAGTTATGTCAGACTCGGACTGACCAAAACCGCGCGCCGTCTCGGATCTCTAATGCCGGGGTTTAAGGTGGTCAAATAAGGCAATGCCCTCGCACCCCGGCCCCCTCGGGATACTGTGCATATATGAGACATTTACGAAACAATTTCAGCTGATATGGTAACCAACATAACTTGATTCTAAAGCGGAACAAAGTTTGCAGGGTCAGCTAGTTAAGTTATAAACAGCAAAAATAGTGTTTTGTCTGAATTAAATAAAAATATTCTACTCTTTTTAATTTTATTATGTTCATTATTTAATTCAGAAAAATAGGATATAATTGAGTAAACTACAAATTGGAATTACTGGAGTCTATAGAACTGTCTACATTTCGGTATGGGATAAATTGCCTGTGGTCCTCGACATTGTCCTGGTGTTATATTCTCCACTTGCAGCAGCAAAGATAATAATTACTTGGATAAATATTTGTAATGTAGCATGTGACTGAGGATTAGTAGGTATTTATTTCTAAAATTATCGTCAGGTATATACATATAGCCTAGGAAGAATTCAGTAGAAAAGCATGGAAGCCATGATGACTGGACTGAATGTAGGATCTAGCAGGCAAAAGGTTTCAATAAATAAATAAAAATATTAAAAATGTTATTTCTTATACCCGCTGAATGCAGTTATCGAGGATTGCACTAAGTGGAGAAAAAAAGCAGGTAAGCGGACCCTGGTCTCCGAGGGGGAAGCCTCGGATGTAACACGCTAATATGATGATGATAAAGATCAATTTCAACTTTTACTAACGTTTTTACTCTGTACCAGTGTACCCTTTACAATCTACATAACTTTATGGCATGTATGTTATTATCCGTATGAATCAATCAGGGATCAATTTATCGAATGTCCCGAGGTCGAAAATGAATTATTAATGTGTCAAACGGGGCCACCGGGCCCTAAATGGAACCCTTATTTGCTCTGTATTCATGAAAATACTTTGTTTCAGTGAAGAACGACCATTACAAGTCAATAAAGACTTTCGCATTTTGTCCAAGTGGGTTTATTATTAATTTTGAATTTAATTTCATAGTTGTCACCTTAAATGTTAACATTAACTTATTTGCTAATCATGATTCCATGACCACATTAAGTAGAAAATCTCAAGGTAATCTGCTGACTTGACAAAAATCAAGAACAAACTGCCAATTATCTTGCAATAACTGGACCGTGAAAAGAGCATTTCTTTATCTCTTCTACTGCAGCACTCACTGTAAGCAGCATTCTTTATTTATCAAGAAGTACAGATAGTATACACATAGATACATACATAAGTGACTCGCAGGCCCCGACTATATAGTACATGGTACTAACGCAGGGGTCTTGATAGTAACTGTTCAAGAAGTTCAGCTTGGAAGCACCGAACACCACTGTCATGTAAATGTTTCAGGTCTCTAAAGTTAAATAGTTATGCGTGGTGACACAGAGCCTTAAATGTTACTAACGTTAGTTTCAGCTTTTTGTTGAAATGAAAAAGAAAAATTAAAACTGGATAATAATAATCATTTTTATATGATTTTCATAAGGCCGTGGAACTATATATAATGTAACAAAACTAGTGTTCGATTAATAAAAGTGTATATTGTGTTTATGTAATCCTTTGTAGAAAGTATAAAAAATTACCCGTCAAAAATTGCAATAAAATTTAGGTCAATGAGGAAAGTTACATGACCAAACAGAAGAGGGCGGTGTTGTTGGCTGCTTGTAAATATTATTGAATTTCTACTTTGAGGTGTTGTCACATTCTTTCGTTTGAATTATACCTGTATTCTTATTATTATTTTTTTACATTTTTGAAATAGGAGAAAACTATTGAATTCGCGACATTGTTAACGTTTCCGACACCTCTGTAAATATTTCCAGGCGAATAATAAAATACTCATACACACGTAGGTAATTGTTTGCTCTCACTTCTGTCGGCACTTTCGGAGCGCCCTGTTTTTTTAGGCTTACCTTATAGATTCGTCATGTCTGTCTGTCTGTCCCTCGGTATGTCACAGCTTCTTTTTTTCCGAAACTATAAGAACTATGCTGTTGAAACTTCGTAAGTAGATGTATTCTGTGAATCACATTAAGATTTTCTCACAAGAATAGAAAGTATAGAAAGAAAAAACAATAAATTTTGGGGGTTCCCCATACTTAGAACTGAAACTCAATTTTTTTTTTATATTCAAACATGGATAGGTCTTCAAAAATGATATTGAGAGGTTTCTAATATCACTTTTTTGTAAACTGAATAGTTTGCGTGCCCGTAGATGGCAATAGGCTCGCTCCCTATTGCATTGAGACCTTAACATAACTGGCGAAACGTGGGTGTGTAATACACCTCTGCCTACCCCTTCGAGGATACAGGCGTGAAGTTATGTTTATGAATATTTTGCGCGAGAGACACTTCCAAAGTGGTAAAATGTGTCCCCCCCTGTAACTTCTAAAATAAGAGAATGGTAAAACTAAAAAAAAATATATGATGTACATTACCATTTATACTTCCACCGAAAATTGGTTTGAACGAGATATAGTTAGTAGTTTTTTTTAATACGTCATAAATCGTAAACCGCAATTTACCTTTCATTCAATCGAATCAAATATAAAAATTAAAAAAAATATTATAATGTTACTTGTTGCTACGTAACCCTTCATGGGCGAGTCCGACTCGCACTTGGCGGGTTTTTATTGTAACCTGTAAAGTTACCAATTTGGATTCTTTCAAATATCCTAAGCTAGATAAAATCATGAAATGAAATAGTAGTTATTTCATATGGAACAATTTTAAAATATGTGATATTTACGATTGTTTAGAGTCTTGAACTACATATTTTGACGCGTAAAAATTAATTATTTATATGTTTTGGTCTGTACAAAGGTTAAAAAACACATTTAATGTGCATTAAAAGATATTGAGTGCAAGTTCTGTCACAGTTGGGTCAGGAAGTGCGGTCGCATGCCTTTTAATTCCGCACGCACGTGTCCTCGCCTTGAGGTACGGAGCCTTTGTCACTCTACCAACAATGAAACCTTTTAACAATGATTTATTATACTCCACTGTTCGAACCACCTCGGGCATATTTGCCAGACCGAGCTAGTAGACTACCCGGCGTGGGAGGTGCCGAGACGTGACCTCGTAGCAACAATCGGGGTGGGAGTCTGTCTGCGAGAATGTAATGCTTGAGAAGGAAGTGGCGAAGCGAGCCCGGGAAAGATTTAGAACTGTATCGGCCTGCCGATCCCACAACATGGCGCGCGTCGTATGCGACTTAGACGCCGGAGGTCGCTCTTCGACCTCCGTCCTCCATGAGCACAGGCCTAGGGGTGGCAGGTGAGACCGCCTATCACCCCAGCAGACTCAGGCCCGGGTGGCGGGGTGACTAGCGCCCCCCCTCCTTTCCGGGGCAAGATGGGGATACCTTGGTTCCCAAACCCGAAGGGGCCATCTTGAAACCGGGGATGGCCCTGGGTCAGTCGGGGTGCGAGGGAAATGCCTTATGGGCTATCCTTCACCCTGGCGTCTTAAGACCCGAGACAGCGTGCGGTTTTAGTCGGTTCAAGTCCGACATAACCACCCCGCTGGCCGGCGGCGGGTATCCGAGGGAATTTCCGCACGAAGAAAAAAAGATACGTGTAAGTAGGCAGGTAAGCCAGGGTCGAGTTCGCAGAACATGTATACACTGATCAAGTTGATGATAATTAGGATTCTAATATTGATAATAAGGCAGAGCAAAAGCCGGCGGATAAATCATGATAATATCCATCTTCGATTCTATAGAAAACATAAGTTAAACAGATTTACAGCATAGTAGTATTTCAGTTAATAAGTATTATCTTGAAACTTTTTACTTCTGTTGCTATAAGCTATAGGAGTCAGTGACAACTTACCATTAGGTGAGCCTTTATTAATCATATAGACAAATAGGTTGACATAATTTATGATTCAGTATCCTTCTTGCCAGTTCCCTGTGCCCGACTGCTTGGTACAGCTAGACCTATAACATTTACCAACGCTGGATTAGCATAATGGGATATTCAGATAAGCAATATCATTTTGTTAATCTCACGGTCGCTCGGAATGAAATACAACATAATAATATTATTCATTTACACGCTACGTTGCCATGACCATTAAATAACATTGAAACTACATTTTAACCGCAAAACCTATCTTATCTTTCTTTACTCCGTGCGGAAAACTAACCTGGGCTTGTCTATAGTTGTAGATTCTCTTCTTCTTTTTCTTTATGGGACGAAGTGGTTAGATTGTGAATGTGGTTCACTATTGTATTACTTTTAGTCAGTAGCCCCTTTCAATCCTATAGCGTCCAGAGAAAAATAATGTGCGTGTAAATTTTGAATAAACCGGCATCATCGTCATTTTTTTTGCTGGATCCCGATAATGATATGATTGTCTTCTCTATAGAAACGCGGTTGTCAATAAATGTGATTTCCCTATCTGTGCTATCGTGAGAACAGGCGTTTAATCGTAGATGGTCTTATTACAATTTAGTTAGAGGCCTTACAAATGCCTTACATCAATTTATTTCGGTATGTATATGATATTTGGTTTCATATCAGCCTTTCGTAAACTTAAATATGTTGAGCTACTTTCGCTTACCCACTTTATCTATCTTTATTTGAATACCTACTATTATCTCGTTCGTAGTCTCAAAGAAACGGCTCTAACTTTATTCTATTTATTCTACATATCTGAATCCAAAAGGCTGCCTAATTCGTGCTAGCAAAGTGCTACAGAAATTCTGCTGCAAAAAAAAACAATGTAACCTAGATCTTAAGACAAAGTTCACTTATTTCTTCCACAAAGGTTAATAAAGGGACACCTTATTAATGTCAAAGGTAAAGAGGGGCACATTGAGCAATTTTGGGCTTATCACCTTCTTACACCATCATGGTTTGTAATCGAAATTTATGTCTGAATATTTTTTTGTACTCTTTGTAGTTTAGCAGAAAATGGCTCTAAAGAGATCAAAATCAGACTTTTTTTTTGGTAAGCTGAAGGTAAAGTCTCAGGAAAGAGGGTCACCATTACATACACTTACCATGTTAACAATGGTGGCACTCAGCTTGACGGCCTCATCAGAAGAGGATTGTCGTCGCAGCACCGCGTGACACCCACCGGTCCCACTAGTGCTGCGACCACAATCCCCTTGCCCGGCTATGCACTTGCTGACCCCTGAACGAAATCAAACCGAAATTGGATTATCATGGAGGGTTTTTTCGCAATCGTGCACGGTGGTACCAACCCGGCCGAATTTTATGACAAATTTGTGTTAACAAATTTCTACCACCAGTAAAGACTTGATCAACCTGCCTCGATAGTGAGGTCAACTTACCTCATACCCATGCTCAACTAGTATGGGTATGAGGTAAGTTGAGCAAGGTAAGAATTGCATAATTAAAAGTTAACTCATCATATTTATTGCTCATATTTATTTATTAATTCCAAGAAACAACAGTTAGTCTTATAATTATACATATTTACGGAGTTCTTGATCCGTCTTTTTTTTTGCTCTTCTCGTTAGTTCAGACTATCTGATAGACAAGTCAGGGTTTTCTTTTCAAGAAGGCTGTGAGTCATTCTTTTTCTGCTAACTTTTTAGCTTTCCAGCTATCTGGTATTTTTATTTAGAATTTCGGTGCACATTGTTATGCTCAACTAGCCCCGTTAAAAACTGATCAACATTTATTAAAAAATATGGCAGGGGGCTAGCCACATTTTTTATAAATGTTGAATTATACTAGAATTAGTAACCTTTAGCTTAAAATAGGTATTAAACCACAATGGACTGGTAAATTTACTAAATACTAATGAGTACCTGATGCCTGAGACATATGTTCTTGCAATTTCAGAATAAAAATACTAGATCTAAGTTTTTCACTTTTGAATCCGAAAAAATACAAACGAAGCGTACAACTAACTCCTGCGCCGCATGGCAACTGGTAATGGCAGATTGTGTTCCTCTCCCGCGGACTTCACTTTTCACCCTTCCTGCGTTACATGTTTAGTTTTGGAGATATTTCGATTGCCCAACTTACCCACTTGCTCAAAATGCCCTGCCCTACCCTAGTAATAAATTATTACATAATATTTTAATTCTTGAAATCTCAAGGATCTTCAGGGAGCAAAAACACAACACTTAGCAGGCTAGAGTTATTTAAATGCAGTTTTACAATTGTTGAAGTTTATCAGATGGTTGTCTTCGATGTCAGCGCGGTGCCTCTGTGTATATAATGCATGCACATTAGGCGTGCAAAACAGCTTCCTCTATTGCATACCGTATCGTGTTTCCCATCTGACCAGCGCACCGGAGTGAGATTTCATGAATGTTTATTCACTTAATTTCGTTTTCCATTTGCATTTTGATAGTAATTCGTTTATATGTATTAATATATGGATTTTTGGAAGGATATTTTCGTATTCATGAGGGTTGCTATGATAATATTATCTTATCGTAACAATTTGATATGGGATACTTTCTTTGGCAAATGTGGGTCAATATTTATTTTAATATGGGTTATCATTGAATCATCTGTCCATAATACAGTCTTTACAGTATTTAGTATCCGACTTGGATAGATTAGGTTAGAAGGCATTAAGACTTCGTGGTTATTTTTTTTATAACCATGCAGAAATAAGTCTTTTTCTAAAATAGCTAGGCAAGTAATTAAACGTATATGCGCAATTCGGGTTATGATAGGAACGAGACGTCTGGTCAGGTTAGGAAGAGGGTTACGTTTGGAACAAATATTACATTTTTTTTCAAGTTTCTAACCAGGTTATGTTAGAAGCGACCGGGTCAGGTTTTCGGGTCAGGTTCGGAATAATCAAAAACATGCCGCACACAATTTCAAGCTGATTATAATGCTTAATTATAGAAAACTATGTTATCTTGTCTTATCCTATTTGGCACGTGCGAAGAGGAAAAGAGGTAATTATATATTCGACAGCTATAGGTACCGCCTATAACTATTACAATAAGCATGTAAACAACCAAGTCACCCATTAACTATTTCTGCTAATCTTTCATACTTCTGAATGGGAATCAGCATATACAATATATCTTCAAATGTGTTACACCGTACACAATACACAAGTATTCTCGAGGATCCTGTTACATCTGCTTAACCTTCGAAATGTTCCATTGTGTAAACCTTAAGCGAGGGAAATGGTTGCAATGACGGTTTTCCCCTATCTAATGGCCTTCGAAATGAGCACTCTCAGCGATATATCGAGGTACACAATCTCGACCGCAAATGCACGAAACACGCAAACCATTAGATACTCGTATTTACTCTTACAGTTTTTACCTCGATGTTGGAATGATTAGCAAATCTTAATTATATTTTGCTTGCTCAACAAAGCTAGGTATGTATTTTCACGTACAGTCGTCTTCAGAAGTCTAACGAGATGAAAACGATTCCATAAAATCTTGGGCCATAATTGTAATGAGATTAAAGAGTGTGAATTAATAGATTCAGACTTATCAGTTCCTTACTGAATATTTCTTAAGTTTTGATGATCTGGGAGTTGAGTTTTAGCAAACGCAAGATAGTCCATTGAAAAGTTATATTTGGGGTTGCGTTTTTTAGAGGACGCAATTTTATTTTTTTGATGTGTAGGGGGGGTCAGTGTAAAGCTAAAACCAAGTTTGTGGGGTCGCCACCCTTGTCGAACGGCCGCCATCTTGAAAATAGGGGTTGAAATGGTTTTTACGATATATCCCTTAAACTATTTATCTGATAAAAAAAATTATTAACATTTGTTGTTGTTTGGTACAGTAACTTTTTGTCGTGGCTTGGTAATAATAATGATCTTGAAGACTGTGGCTGGAAAAACATGTGGAAAATTATTGATGCCAGTGCAGAGCTCTAAACCTCCAGCACCCCCTTTCTTTTTTTTTTATCGTGCGGAAGTCCCTTCGGATACCCCCCCGTGTGCCAGCGGGGGCGGTTATGTCGGGCTTGAACCGACTAAAACCGCACGCCGTCTCGGGTCTACAGACGCCGGGGTGTAAGGTTGCCCATAGAGCATATCCCTCGCACCCCGACTGACCCTGGGCCATCTCCGGTTTCGAGATGGCCCCCTCGGGTTTGGGAACCACGGTGTCCCCGTCTTGCCCCGGTTTGGGGGAGGGGCGCTAGTCGCCCCACCGTCCCGGCCTGCTTCTGCTGGGGTGACAGGTGGCCTCACCCGCCACCGCCAGGCCTGCGCTCATGGAGGACGGAGGTCGTTAAGCGACCTCCGGCGCCTGAGGCGCCTGCGACGCGCGGCGAGCAAGTTGCGGGCTCGGCGGACCGGGAGAGTTCTTAGTCTTTCCCGGGCGCGCTCCCATTACATGCTCGCAGAAGGAGGCGGCGGCGGCCCACGCGCTCGCGCTCCGCACCATTGCCGCAATCATGCTGCCGAGCGAGAGGACTCCCACCCCGATGGCTGCCACAAGGTCACGCCTCGGCGCCTCCCACGCCGGGCAGTCCGCCAGCGTGTGCAGCCCTGAGTCCTCGCTCGCGTCGCAGTGATGACACTCAGGCGTTGGCTCCTTCCTGATCCGATGCAGGTGGTCCCCGAAGCACCCCTTCCCGGAGATCACCTGCGTCAGTCGGTACGAGAGGCTTCCGTGTCGCCTCTCCAGCCAATCCTCCATGATGGGCCTTACCGCCGCTATTGCGGCGTGCCCTGCGCTTGGTCGCCCAAGTCGTTCCTTCCACTCCACCACGATGGCCTGGCGGAGCTGGGACTGCACGGCCTCGATTTCTCGGGGCTCGGGGTTCCATCCCTGCTCCCGCGCCTCCTTTCGCCACTGGTACAGTTGCGAAAGGGCTGTCGCTTCCAGGTCCCATGGCGGAGTTCCGGCAAGGAGACTCGCCGCCTCGAAGGAGATCGTGCGGTACCCTCGGATGACCCTGATGGCCAGAACTCGCTGCGGAGCGCGCAGCATCTGTACAGTTCTGGTCCTCAGGGCCTCCGCCCATATTGGGCACCCATACAGGGCCATGGACCGCACGAGTCATCCTAGTCCTGCAGGAGTCATCAGGCCCCCTCATGTTGGGCAACAGCCGAGCCAGAGCAAGAGCTGTGCCCTTCAATTTGGGAGCCAGACTTCGGATGTGCTCTCCGAAGTCCCATCGGCCGTCGAGCACGAGCCCCAAATATTTCATTTGGGGCTTGATGCCGATGCGATTTCCTCCCACGATGAGACTGGATCCCTCGGGTGGCTTGCTCCGAGGCCCATGGAAGAACAGGGCCTCGGTTTTATGCAGGGCCACCTCGAGACCCAGCCGCCGGATCCGCCTAACGACTTGGGCAACCGCGGTCGTGGCCTTTCGGGTCGCTTCGCGGTACGTCGCCCCGCACGCCGTCACGAGCGTGTCGTCCGCGTAGCACGTGACGGCGGCACCGCCTACGAGCTCACCGCGAAGCACCCAGTCGTATCCGATGTTCCACAAGAGCGGCCCCAGGACCGATCCCTGTGGAACTCCGCACGACATTTCACGCTGACCGAGACCGGTCACGGTTGGATAGATGACGGCTCTCTCCGTCAAATACGCCCCGACTATGCGGCGGAGGTAGAGAGGCACTTCGTGATACACGAGCGCCTCCCTAATGCAACTCCAGGGCAAGGTGTTGAACGCGTTGGCGATGTCCAGGGACACCGCCAACATCACCTCACCCCCGGCTACTGCATCCTCCGCCAGAGCTAACACGCGCATGATGGCATCCACGGTGGAGCGCCTCTGGCGGAAGCCATATTGGCCATCCGCCAGGTCCGGCCCCACTCTTGAGAGGTGCTGGACGAGGCGCTTCGCAATTACTCTTTCACAGAGCTTGCACACCTCGTCGAGCAACACTATGGGCCGGTAGGCGGACGGCGAGTCCGCCGGGCGCCCCTCCTTTCGGATGAGGACCCCTCCTTTCGGATGAGGACTCCAGCTCCCCCTGAGCTTCCAAAATTGATCTTTTGCAAATGCAAAGGAAACTGTGGATCAATGTGTGAATGTCGAAAAGCAGGGCTGAAATGTTCTGCAGTGTGCTTCCATTGTTCTGGAGAGACTTGCAGCAACGTATGAATGATGAACCGCCGACATTAACACCCCTTCCTTCTCCAGTTCTCCCACTGATATTTAATTCAGAAAGCCAATCAGATGCTGAGCCGCAGCCTGGTCCATCGAAAAGACCGAGGACGGAGTAGTTCAAATTTAGAAAATCACCGTGGATTATGCCTATTGGGGATACCACGTAAAAAAACGCGCTTCCAGACTCTTCCTCGTGTGTGGTGAGGAAAAGAGTCAATCATTAATTATTAATAATATTGAATTATTGAATTAGAATTTAATTAGCAACAAAAAATGTTAACAATTTTTTTTATCAGATAAATAGTTTAAGAGATAAATCGTAAAAACCATTTCAACCCCTATTTTCAAGATGGCGGCCGTTCGACAAGGGTGGCGACCCCACAAACTTGGTTTTAGCTTTACACTGACGCCCCCTACCCATCAAAAGAATAAAATTGCGTCCTCTAAAAACGCAAGGTTAGGCCTTAAAAATGTAACATTTCAATGGACTAAGATAGGAAGTTAGGTTACGGATTTATAGTTTCAACAATATCCGCGTGATATTAGTAAAAAACAAAGCAGTGGTCTTTGAAAATGAGAAAGATGGACAAGCACTGAAAATACATTGGAAAACATGAAACGAGGGAGCTATAAAAGCATTGCGCAGTTGTCAAATTCCTTAAAAAAATTATTTTTTTATGTCAGTCAATACTAAAAAGGTTGATAGATTTAGCATATGTGGATTCGATTATTATTATATTAGAAGTATAAATATTTCATTTGTTAACATCGCTGCAATTAAATGCACTATACTGCATCCATATAAGTATTTAGTATATATCGTGCATTTTCTTACATTGGGTACTTTTTTTTGGACACATTTTGATAGATTGTAACGTCATAGGTGGGTGAAAGTAAAATATGATACAATACCTTAATGTTCATGTTAGTACCAAGTGTTCTATTTATAATTATTGTATAACCGATTACGCAACTAATCGATATTATATCATGAAATATATATTTATACTGTATATATATTATATTTGTACTATACTCTATATTTCTTCTTTCTTACATTTCTCCGCTTCATGACTCACGATTGAGCTAATTTTAGATATTTTAAGATAAAAAAATGATATTTTTCAGATCACTTCGGTCTCAATCATAGAATTATTATTATTAATAATAAAACAGTATTATTAAGAGTTCTCCGGCCAGGTGGGATGACGATCTGCGAAAGACTGCGGGCAGATGCTGGATGCGGCGAGCTGAAGACAGGGCGCTATGGCGCTCATTAGGGAAGACCTATGTCCAGCAATGGACTAGAATATGTTGATGATGATTAAGAGTTCTATTATTGTCTCAATACACACGAGTTGGGAATCGCAATTTCTGCCGAGTGCTTTCTCACTTTCACTTCTTATATAGTATATAAAATAAAATCTCCCGCTTAGCCGGTTAACAATGAATTTTCATACACTTTTCTCTTCCGCATATTTCTACGGAAGTAATAACGTACGAGTATGTTGTCCCTTATTTTTGAAGAAGTACCTGCTAGGATACTTTCTGAGTAGGTGTAGTATATAATAGTTTCTTTACAATGTGTGATATTCGCGTAAACTCCGACAATATCGTACGATCTTCACATTGAAATAAATCAATTTACAATTATATATTATATCTAAATTTTTCTTAATCTTCAGAGGAAAAATTCAACATTTTTTTATTATTATTTTATATAAAATTTTAGAGCTCAGGTCGGTCGGTAACTTGGAATGTGTTAAGCTAATACTTTACGATGGCGACTGTACTGTAAAGTCCTTTATGGTTTTTAATTAAGCTCTACGTGTGTCGTATATATTTCTGTTACTACGTGACTCCATTTTGTTGTGATAGGTTATAAATTAGTACGTGTAATGCATGTAAATGTAAAAATGACTCATAATGGGCACTTATGAACCACTCCAAAATGGCGCTCGATTTCATATTTCAGGTGTCACGAGTCGTACTTTTGGCAGTAAAAGAGTATCAAAGCAATGCATCACTATCTGCCTTGCTTTTCATATATTTAATACACGTAAGTATGTCAGAGTAGATGTGCGAAATCTGAGATGCTTCTTCGCACCATTTCTGACCGGCTTCCGGTAGCCCCACAGATCATAAAATTCAACACAGCTAATTCGGACCCAAAGTAAGCATAGCTTAACTACCTGGTATTAAGGGTCTAGAACGCGGATAAACATACTTAGATATATATATATATATATATATATATATATATATATATATATATATTGTAAATGCATACTTATTATAAATAGAAACTCCTAGACCAGAGCAAATATTATATTCATGCATTTAATTATTTCAACTGAGCGGGAATGGAACCCGCAAGCTCTGATTTAATTTTAATTAATTAATTATATTTAGTGTAGCCTACATTTCACCGGAACTAATAAAAATCTAATTCATTCATTTGGTGTTCATTCATTCTGCATGTGCTTATATTGCCTCGAGCCTTTTCCCAACTCAGTTGAGGTTGACTTTTAGTCTAACTACGTAACGGCTGCACTTAGATATTTTCCGTCAAGTATCTGCCATCTGATCTCCACAACCGATGGTGATATCGAAGATCTGTAGCTAAATTAGGTTTCAAGCTAGACTCCAACTTCCCGTAACGAATGCCACAGATGTGATAACTTATGTGATAACTCATTTTATTCCCATCACGTTTTTCTAGGTTACCTCCTCATCATCATATACCTGCCCTTGTCCCAAATATTTGTGGTTGGCACAACATGTCATTCACCTCCATACATTTCTGTCTGATGCGATCTCCTCAATCACTCCCTTCCTTGCCATATACTTTTTCGCACAATCCATTTCACTACGGAAGCAAATTTAAAGACATATTCACGTCCAAAAACAAACAAAAGACAATAATGGATAGTGCGATAAATTCAAGAGTATACAAATAGGTTTACCATTTCTTCAGGAATGACGAACATTTGTTACAGAGGTAGTCGGAAACATCCGAAGTGGGGCTATTATCAACAAGCAAGGAAGGACGTGACAGTATCATTTATTCCAACAAGATTTGTAATCTCTGTTAATTTAGTCAAGGTACGATTTGTAGCCTGAAATTAATCATATACCAGGTAGGTATTAGTAGACTTAGTTGGTGTAGGTACTTCAGACACTCAGTCAAAAAAAAACGAATTAAGGGCTGATCAACCAATGACGCAAGCCCATTGATTGGTTTAATATAATTTATGATTGGGTAATTGGCGCGCCCCAGACGTCGCCCTCGCACCACCACCTAAGTAAAAGTAAAAGTTAAAAACGCTTTTTGCGCAGCTAGAGTATATTGTCAAGGTCAAGATGTTTCCCGGTCATTATACGGAGCATCGGAGAATATGAGTTTAAATGTGGGCTTCGGATATAAACAGTGGTGAGTAAATGGGATATCCTTTCTAGGGTACACCAGGTTCCCCGGCCACACAGGCCGATGAGACGAAACACCGTGCGGTTTTAGACGGTTCGACTCCGCCAAGCCCACCTCACCGCTAGCTCCGGTGAGGAGAATCCCGAGGGGGTTTCCGCACGAAAAAAGAAAGCGGTGAGTAAATAATTTTTCAATGAAACATAAATCCCCATATAATATTTTTAATAAATATAATATCAGATTATTTTTAACCAGATGAATTACCTTAAAAGGAAAATGAAAGAATTCTTATGTGTGACCTCATTTTAAACACAAGTATAAGCGTAAAGTATAAAGTATGTTTACCTGTTTGTTCGCGACGGACGCAAAAACTACCGAATGGATTATGATGCGGTTTCTATTAGAAAGGATACCTTTTTTTTTTTTTTTATCGTGCGGAAATCCCTTTGGATACCCCCCCGCGTGCCAGCGGGGGCGGTTATGTCGGGCTTGAACCGACTAAAACCGCACGCCGTCTCGGGTCTACAGACGCCGGGGTGTAAGGTTGCCCATAGAGCATATCCCTCGCACCCCGACTGACCCTGGGGCATCTCCGGTTTCGAGATGGCCCCCTCGGGTTTGGGAACCACGGTGTCCCCGTCTTGCCCCGGTTTGGGGGAGGGGCGCTAGTCGCCCCACCGTCCCGGCCTGCTTTTGCTGGGGTGACAGGTGGCCTCACCCGCCACCCCCAGGCCTGCGCTCATGGAGGACGGAGGTCGTTAAGCGACCTCCGGCGCCTGAGTCGCCTGCGACGCGCGGCGAGCAAGTTGCGGGCTCGGCGGTCCGGGAGAGTTCTAAGTTTCTCCCGGGCGCGCTCCGCCACCTCCTTCGCGAGCATTACATGCTCGCAGAAGGAGGTGGCGGCGGCCCACGCGCTCGCGCTCCGCACCATTGCCGCAATCATGCTGCCGAGCGAGAGGACTCCCACCCCGATGGCTGCCACGAGGTCACGCCTCAGCGCCTCCCACGCCGGGCAGTCCGCCAGCGTGTGCAGCCCTGAGTCCTCGCTCGCGGCGCAGTGATGACGCTCAGGCGTTGGCTCCTACCTGATCCGATGCAGGTGGTCCCCGAAGCACCCCTTCCCGGAGATCACCTGCGTCAGTCGGTACGAGAGGCTTCCGTGTCATTCATTATAATCAGTTCAGTATCTTAGGAGCTACAGTGGACATACTCGTAACCGTGCTACGGAAGCGCGATCATGCGTGCCTTTAGTCTGATAAAAAACCGTATACGATTCAAATGATTACAAAACAGTTGAACATTATGGAAGCCGAAGATAATTGACCACTATGAATATTCACAGAAATGAAAAACATCACGCTTCAGCTAGAGAAACAGCATGATACTCTTTCTTATCGACTTGAAGACTTCTAAATAAACTCTTCCTTTTCTTTCTATTATCATCACCTGCATATGACGTCCGCTATTAATAAAGTAATAGTAATGGTATTTAAATAAAACCATATTTTTTAACGGATTCTGTCGTGATTTTATTTTAATTATTACACTATTCCCAACTACTCAGCGTGGGGAGCAACTGAAAACCAAAAACCGTAATCCTGTAAAAAATATAATTATTGAATAAGTGTAAAATTCGCGTAAACTTTCGACAAAATCAAAATAAATATGGTATTTAATTTTGGTCAGAAATCAATAGTCTACGAAAATAAAAACCGGCCAAGTGCGAGTCCGTACACATCTGTAGGTATATAAGTAAAAGTTCACCCATCACGACAATCGAGTCATAGTTATGGTATTTTTAAAATTTAACGTACTTAATTTAATTTAATTTTACTTTAAAATTTTCAAAAATATTTTTTGATGTAACTAAAAATTTATGGTTTTAGCAATTTTTCCTTTATCTGTACTATAAGACGTTACTTCGAACCAAATTTCAAGATTCTAAGTTCACGGGAAGTACCCTGTAGGTTTTGATTCCCATGCGAGTTTCAAAAATTTGCGGAAGTTTGTGGCATAAACGGCTGTATCTTTTGATTGCTTTGGCTTAGAAGTTTGATTTTTTCACAGCTCCAAGGGACAGTAGACCTCAGTATTAGATATTAATTTCAGTTTGATACCTCCACGCGTTCCTGAGAAAAACGGTCTTGACAGACGGACGGACGGACGGACGGACAGACGGACGTACAACGAAGTGATCTTGTAAGGGTTCCGTTTTTTCCTTTTGAGGTACGGAACCCTAAAAATGAAGCAGAATAACATATCTAATCATACTGATCAAACTTTAAAATAAGCATTCTTAATAAACATGTAAAGAAATGCATTTCAAAATTGTTATAAAGTCAATTAAGTCTATAACATAAAACTCACATTGTAAAATTCCGACGCATCACTGCCAGTTGACGGTTACGAGCGAAGATGTAAGAAATTCACCTTAATTTGGAATGAAAATGAAGGTTTAATAATAGTTAAAGCAGCAGTTTACACACGCAGAATCAAGGATCTTTTATCTTTAGAAAAGAAAGGATTTAAGTAGAGGAAGTATATTAACTGTTCATTGTTTATTTAAGAATAAACCATAAATGATTAAACTTAAAAAAATAATATTACGTGAGCTACCCGTTCAATTAATTTAGTATTGAGTCAGGTTCATTTAATTTACAATTTTAGTAGTAAGATTTCATGAAGGAAATAGATAATGTAAGAGAGATAGAGTAGTGTTTGATAGTCTTCTCGAATCTCAAAGCCCGCATGCAATCACAGCGCACTCGCCTTCCCGTTTGTAATCTGATAATTCTGCTACTAACACATACTTCTGTCTTCTTTCATAGGGCTGGCAATTTGTCCATTGAGCACAAAAAATTCTGACAGAAGAGATTTTTGATATTTCAGATGAATTAAATAACTAAAAATATCAATAATAGTTACCCCCCCGCCGGCCAGCGAGGCGGTTATGTCGGGCTTGAACCGACTAAAACCGCACGCCGTCTCGGGTCTTCAGACGCCGGGGTGGAAGGTTACCCATAGAGCATATCCCTCGCACCCCGACTGACCCTGGGCCATCTCACCACTAACAGCATCGCTCATCCTGTCTCCTCTGAAAGCAGAGGAGTATGGAGAGCGATGTGTTCCCGCCACGTTGGGTATTGGCCGACGATCAATGCCAACCCTATGAAGGGGAAGCCATTGACCACTGCCCAGGGTGTACCAGCCGCTCCGATTCCGTTCCTCCCTGACTGCAGCGGGATCGGAATCGGAGCGACAGTCGATGAGGTTACCCAACACACACCCCTATATATAGGTACCTACCTAATAAAGATTCAAGTTGAAAATGAAGAATGGCTGAATTTAGAGAGTGGAGGAAATGAGAATGGACTTGTGTAATGAGCATACAGTTGAGCATAACAAAGCACCAACATTGCCATAAGGAAAAGATACACTGGACTGAGGGAGAAATAATATAATAATATATGCCAAATACATTTTTGACTTGTTATTTTTGAGCTGAGTGAGACGAAGTCGAGCGAAAGCTCCACATACCAGACTTCAGGATTTTCTTTGTCACAGGTCTCCTCCTAAACTACTAATTCAATCAGAACCAAATTTGGCATGATTAAAGAGGTCAATCAGAGGAAGGTTTATGGATATATTTTGAAAAAATTAATGCTACCATAGAGGAATGATCACCGTTAAAAAAATTCCAGATGGAATTACATAATAACCGCTCGAGACACTGTGACCAAACTTTACACGCTCAGAAAGCATGTCCAGAGTTGTGACTTTCAAAAATAATTTTCAAAATCGGACTTGCCACGGAGGAATGATCACTGTTCAAAATTTTCAAAATCTGATTCACGATGTCTCACTCAGCTCAACATTGCAAGCAGCGATTCGCCTTGCAGACCTAGTTATATGTACGGTTTCAAAATATGAAATGCATATTTTATTTACTCCAAATTATGAATTTCTTTCTTGGTGGAATGGTTTTACTTATAACTTGCAACACTTATAAAATTATCAGAACATGTATAATATAAAGTTGACTATGAACGTCCGCGTTGGTCGTATCACTATCACGACAACCCTTACTTTGTACCCATAGATAACTGGTTCAAAGCGGTTTGTCCTCTTCGTTTATAAGTAGCATCGATAAAATTCGTCTACGCAGAAGAGAGTACCTGTACCTTAATTTTTTTTTCTTTTTATACGTCTCGGGTCTTAAGACGCCGGGGTGTAAGGTTACCCATAGAGCATATCCCTCACACCCCGACTGACCCTGGGCCATCTCTGGTTTCGAGATGGCCCCCTTACTTGCTCTCCCCTGTGCCATCTGCTAATCAGAGGGACACGTGGAAAGCTTCCGAACAGCCCTCAACAGGGCCGTCCTCGCCTCGGTCGCAGTTGGCCGTAGGCGGCAGCGTCTCCCCCGCCTCCCCAACCAAGCACCCCGGTCCCCAACCAAGCACCGCGGTCCCCAACCAAGCACCCCAGTGTACCTGTACCTGTGTTTTGTTGTATCTTGCTGTGTAACTTATTCTGTGTATCTGTCTGTGTGCTGTGACCTTTCACTGCTTTGAACCTAACTTATATATATCTGTATTCCTGTTTTCTGTGTAACTCTCTACTGTATATCTATCTGTAACTTTTCTATTTCTCTGTTTATAAATATATGTATGTACAGCTGATCCTTGAGTTTCATTGGAGATCGGCTGACCTGTGCACCACCTAAGAACCTCTGTGGAAAGGCGCCCTGGGATTAGGAACACATTCTTTTGCTCACCTGGTCTAGCCGGTGAGTAACCTATTAAGAAAAAAGGTTACACTTTACGTCTTCCGTTTTTGGGCTTCTGAAAGTAGGTCCGGCACTAGTAGATGGCTCCGTTGAGAAAGATTCTTTTTCCTTAATTATAGTAGAAACTGTTTTTCTTGAGACTCCGATAGCACGTGCTGTTCGTTCCATCACTGTTTGAAAATGTT
This sequence comes from Cybosia mesomella, assembly GCA_946251805.1. Taxonomy (NCBI): domain Eukaryota; kingdom Metazoa; phylum Arthropoda; class Insecta; order Lepidoptera; family Erebidae; genus Cybosia; species Cybosia mesomella. The sequence continues at coordinate 14,321,618 of OX276406.1, forward strand.
CCTAATTATACTTTTTTTTTTATTGCTATCCTTCTGCATAAATTGATGCACAATATACACAATTTCCCTACTTTCTCTTAAAGGTCTGCCTCTTTTTAGTAAAGACATAATAAATAAAATTGTTCACTTTTTATGTCTTCAAGTGTACGGTGCGATGAAGAGACGTATATACCATTCACAGTACAATTCGCGCTGTCGCGGCACCGCGGTGCGGTGGATTCGAACATGCCGCGCATGCATCAACCAATAAGAAATTGTCATGTTTGGCGCGTGTAAACGGAGCGTTTGGATTGGTTAAGATTTTTAGAATATGAGACTTCTGCGCAGGTACATCGGTGTAACTTATAAAACTGGTACAGCTGTAACTGGTTTTCCCCCGCATTGTCTTCGCTCCTATCCCCCCGCACCTTATCAATCAGTGACATGTCGCGCACACATAGCTGTACGGGTGGTAGTATTCCCGCGCAAAGACGTTTGAATCTTACATTCTGTACTTATTTATTCATGTCCTATCAGTACCTTAAATATAATTAGGACGTGACGATTTCTACCAAGTCCCTTCACCCACAAGCCGTGTATAGGAACTTTGCTTCAAAAAAACCGTTTACGAATATGGTAGTTGTAGACAAATATTGTATGATGCAAAAATACCTACTTACTTTCCTAACGTTATTCACGACCAAAACCGATATATACGTTTGTACAGAACAAACGTCATCCGCATTTTTCAAAAGTTAACTCTCTAAGACAATACTGACAAAATTATGTGACAGTAAAACAAGTCTACCATGCACTGAAACAGTAAACTTATCAATTAATACTGCTTTGCATACACTTTCATCTCATTGAGTAGGCAACAATTATTATACCACGAGTATTTGTATAAGACTGTATAGTGTATAATTTGTAAAAAACTGGGTACCGTAAACTAATACTAGGGATGCGATGCAGCTCAATTTTCTTGCGATCGGCTATCGCAAGAAAATTGAGCTGAGCGAGCATTTGAAAAATTTGGCAAATCTGAAAAATTCAATTTTTGCGCGCGCGAACTTTTTCCATTAGTTTCAATGGTAAATTTGTTTTACGGTGATAATTCCTCAATGGTATGTCCAATTTTTAATTTTATGGTCTCAAAACATGCCACTGGATTGTCGTTATGACCATGCCAAATTTGGTTGAAATTAGATTTGTGGTTGCAAAGGAATATCCGAGTTTGTAAGCGGCTATCCCGCGTATAATTATTGTACAACCTGCAACAATTTCCTCGTTCCGAGAATTCTATTTCCGAACTCGTAAAGTTTATTTGTGCAGCTAGCATCAATGAACACAATTTACGAAGCACAAAGCGTGTCCATGGGTGATTGTTACAAAATGTTTGGCAATAAATCTAAGCGACCCATTTAATACATTCAGACTAGGGCATTCCATTAACCAATATGATAGCCTAGTCTTTTTTAAGTAACACAAGAGGCATCATAAAAACGCGGAAGGGTTTACTGCTGGTAATAATTGAAGTGACAAATCTCTGTTTTTAAGCTTCGGAGTTCTTAATTCTTAATTCTTTATTGTAAACACATAAAATAGTACAGTAACAGGCATAATTATATTTAGATGTACAAAGGCGAGCTTAACTCAGTATTGAGTTTTCTCCCAGAAAACCTTTGGGGGATAAAGGAGGAACAGCAACAAAAGGGTAGTAAGTGCAAGTGTACAATTGCAGAGAACATACATAATAATAGAATACAAAAGTACTAAGAACATACAAACCATACATATTAAATTACATACATACAGACAAATTTATATATATAAATATATGTATACATAAATACACTACATAAATTCATAAATATACAATAAATTATGGAAATTACATAAATAAATAATACACAGTTATCTAGTTTGAGCAAGTACCAGTTCTTTTACTTTGATCTTAAATACGTTCAAAGAAGTGCTATCGCGTACAGAGTGAGGCAGCGCATTCCACAACCTTACCGCGCGAACAGTAAATAAACCATCGTAACAACTGGAGCAGTGAAGAGGAGTTCGAAGAAGAAGCGCAGAGAAGGTGCGGCAGGGTTTACCCCTAGGGACAAGATACTCAAAGCGTTCTCTTAGGTAAGAAGGCGAATCAGGATTGAAAAGAATAGAGTATAGAAGAGAGAGAATATGAGAGTCTCTACGCTGACGAATAGGTAACCACTTCAACTTTGCCCGAAATTCCGAAACATGGTCATACTTCCGGAGACCAAAAATGAAGCGAATACCCAAATTTTGCAGTCTTTCGAGTTTACTAAGAAGTTCCTCCTTTGCATCAAGATAACAGACATCAGCGTAGTCTAAAAGTGGAAGTAGAAGAGATTGCGCAAGAGTAACTTTAGTTTGAAATGGTAGAAATTTCTGGAGACGTTTGAGGGACTGAAATGAGCAGTACACCCTTTTGCTAACATCTGCAATATGGACGTCCCAGACCAGATTAGAGTCTATATAGACACCTAAATTTTTCACGTGTTTCGAAAAAGCAATAGGAGTCGCATCGTATAAAACTTTCGGAAGAGACTGGTGAACCAAAAGATTCAATATGTATCGGCTACCAACAATGATTGCTTGCGATTTCGTTGGATTAACCAGAAGCCCAAAAGATCTAGCCCATTGACTAATGTTAACAAGATCATTGTTGATAGCCGCCACAGCCTCAGTCACCTCCTCGGCCTTGAAGTGTCGATACAGCTGCAGGGCGTCTGCATAGAGGTGATAGTGAGAAGTAATGACTTTTGTGATAGCATTTATAAAAACGGGGAAGAGAAGAGGAGATAGTACGCTACCTTGTGGGACTCCCGCAGTCAAATTGCACCATTCAGAGGAAGCCTCTTCATAGCGCACAGACTGCGAGCGCCCCTGAAGATATGATTTAAACCACGCAGTTACAGAGGATGAGACATTTAGAGAAGCTAGGACTCCTAAAAGGACATCAAAATCAACAGAGTTAAAAGCACTGCTGAAATCCAACAGCACCAAAATTGTTAGCCGTTTATTCTCCATAGCCAGTCTCATATCATCAGTAATTTTGACCAGAGCAGTTACACTGCTATGACCACAGCGGAAACCAGATTGGTATGGACTCAGCAGGCTGTTAGAGGAAAGGTAAGATGCTAGTTGATTATGAACAAGGTTTCAAGGACTTTGGATAGTAAAGGAAGGATAGATATGGAACGGAATTGGGATTGCATGGAAGGATTGGGTACTTCGGTTAGTTCCATATAACTCAGGAAATAAGACGTTAGAATCTTCAACGATAGTCAAAGTCAAAAATTATTTATTCTGTATCGACCATTATAACGGCATTGACAAATGGACCACCGGTTCGAAATGCGGCCCTTCTGAGAAGACACCGGCAGGAAACTCAGCGGGATGTTTTTTTTTGGTTTATTTACAAACATGTTTACTTAATCTCATTACAATATTTTATTTGAGCAATACCATAGTTAGAGAGCCAACAGTTCATATCCAAGCTTGCATTTTATAACATGCATGCATGCATGCATAACATATAGTCTTGAATTTTATAACAGCCTTTTTGGCAAAGTTTAGTTTTAATTTGACTTTAAAATTTAAAGTTGGAGATCCTCACCCAGTTAGGCTTTTGACGCGTTGAATGGCAATGCAAGCTAATTTCTGCAAGTTGATAAAGCAGCTTACGTATATACCGCATGGCTGGATTAAAGTTACTGACTTAATTCAGCTGCGCAATTTAGAAGAAAGTAATAATCTCCTAAAATTGAATAGAATAGAATAGAAATCTTTATTCGCAAGAAACACAGTGTGAAAGATGTTATATTGTTTTTTCCTGACAGGGCCGTGTGCTTCGCCGATCTATCAGCATGCAAAATTTTCTTAATACAATTTACATATTCTTCAAGTAGTAATCATAAAATGTCATACATATTGGTCAACTTAAATAATTCATAAAATGAAAATTTAAAAGAATAGGTATGAATTAGATTAAATAACAATTACATCGTTTTTTATTGAGTAGAAATACGATTTTAACATCGAGAATCATTAATAAAATATAATAAAAAAATCCGTTCCCGCAGGGGGAACGCACAGGTAGATTTCGTGAAGCAATTAATATTAACTTTTAAACTTTCGCGTTCCATGATAAAATAATTATATTTACGGAGATTAACGCGATCACTTATTTATAGGTATTACATACCTCTGGTTTGCCTGACGTTTCGACCAGGTTGCACCGGCAGTGGTCACAGGCTGACTGGCTCAGCGTTGCACGCCCTCCGTCGTCGAATCCGTGAAGTAGAAGATTCCTCTTCCACCCGCACATTTTCGATATTGTTGAGATTTTTGTTTCGCCATGTACCGTCACATACTACACTAACAGTGTCCCTATTCTGTAAGCAAACCGATGTGTTCCTATTCTGGTGTTTATCCGACTGCGCAGAAAAGCGAGGTGGTATGTTTTTTAACACTGGATTCCACGCTGTAGATAACTTAAAACCATCTTCCCGATTGAATGTTTTATGTTTTTTAATCTCAATCGCTTCACGTACAACTCTTGAGTAAAAGTGACGTTCGGTGGAGAGGACTTGCGTGCGGTGAAATTCAATCCAGTGGTTGATGCCTGCATCGAGTGCATGTTCTGCAATCGCCGATTTGCTCGTCTGTCGGTTCTTCACAGCAGCGATATGTTCTTTGACCCTTTCAGCAATAGTCCGCTTCGTTTGGCCTATGTAGGAACTTCCGCAGCTGCAGTCTATTTTATAAACACCTGGAGTTTGTAGTGGCAATATATCCTTCGGTGTGCCAACGATGTTGTGTACCTTTATGCCTGGTGTGTATACTGTCGGAATAGAGTATTTCTTTAACACGGACCCGATCTTATCCGTAACTCCCTTGACATAAGGCATATAGGCTGGTTGTCTGTTTACTTCTGGATACTTGCGTCTTCTTTTCGGTTGCTTTCGTCCTCCATTCACTTGATATCCGTTACTTTTTAGTACCTCCTGAACATGTTCTAGCTCCCGGTCTAAATGTTCAGGGTCACAGAGATCGTAAGCTCTGTTCTTGAGTGAAGTCATAACAGATTGCAAGTGTCGTGGATGGTGATGAGACGTGGCGTGTAAGTATCTATCCGTATGAGTAGGCTTACGGTACACACAGTGTGACAAGGACCCATCTGATCTCACGGTTACTTTAACATCTAAGCAGGACAACGACCTATCCGTCTCCATTTCATATGTAAACCTTATTTTGGGGTGAATAGAGTTAAGATGTCGTAAATATTGATCTACTTCTTGTTTATTTCCTTTAACGATACTGAAGATGTCATCCACGAATCGCTTCCACAGCCTAACGGTATTCGGGCCGAGACTTAGAGCCTTCTCTTCAAAATATTCCATCCAGATGTTGGCAAGTACTGGGGCTACAGGACTTCCCATTGCGACGCCATCAATCTGGAGGTAATGTTGACCTTGGAAAAGGAAATAATTGCCATCTAAACAGTGTTCAAGTAGATCCATATAGTTGAACGGCAGTTCGTTGTCTCTCAGACCTGCTGACCACCATCCACGGCACTTGCAATCTGTTATGACTTCACTCAAGAACAGAGCTTACGATCTCTGTGACCCTGAACATTTAGACCGGGAGCTAGAACATGTTCAGGAGGTACTAAAAAGTAACGGATATCAAGTGAATGGAGGACGAAAGCAACCGAAAAGAACACGCAAGTATCCAGAAGTAAACAGACAACCAGCCTATATGCCTTATGTCAAGGGAGTTACGGATAAGTTCGGGTCCGTGTTAAAGAAATACTCTATTCCGACAGTATACACACCAGGCATAAAGGTACACAACATCGTTGGCACACCGAAGGATATATTGCCACTACAAACTCCAGGTGTTTATAAAATAGACTGCAGCTGCGGAAGTTCCTACATAGGCCAAACGAAGCGGACTATTGCTGAAAGGGTTAAAGAACATATCGCTGCTGTGAAGAACCGACAGACGAGCAAATCGGCGATTGCAGAACATGCACTCGATGCAGGCATCAACCACTGGATTGAATTTCACCGCACGCAAGTCCTCTCCACCGAACGTCACTTTTACTCAAGAGTTGTACGTGAAGCGATTGAGATTAAAAAACATAAAACATTCAATCGGGAAGATGGTTTTAAATGATCTACAGCGTGGAATCCAGTGTTAAAAAACATACCACCTCGCTTTTCTGCGCAGTCGGATAAACACCAGAATAGGAACACATCGGTTTGCTTACAGAATAGGGACACTGTTAGTGTAGTATGTGACGGTACATGGCGAAACAAAAATCTCAACAATATCGAAAATGTGCGGGTGGAAGAGGAATCTTCTACTTCACGGATTCGACGACGGAGGGCGTGCAACGCTGAGCCAGTCAGCCTGTGACCACGGCCGGTGCAACCTGGTCGAAACGTCAGGCAAACCAGAGGTATGTAATACCTTTAAATAAGTGATCGCGTTAATCCCCGTAAATATAATTATTATATCAATTAATTTTATTTTATATAGAGAACTACGGACTTTAAACAGTTTGATTTTTTTTCTCGAAAACGGTAACTTTTAGCGAAAAACTTTTCAGAAATTTATTTTAGACTTAAAAATGGCCTATCGATTAAAAATGTTTCCGACGTCAAGAATGTTCACCGGTTAGAAGTTATGATTTTCTTCCCGAAAAATGTTGGTTTTTCCCCCCTCCACTTTTAGTTAAAGTTTTAATCTTATAGGTTTATAATTCAAAGTTGTTGGTATTCATGTATACCATGGGATAAAATTAGAACGGTTCGAATATTTTTTTTTTTTTTTTTCGTGCGGAAATCCCCTCGGATACCCCCCCGCCGGCCAGTGGGGGCGGTTATGTCGGGCTTGAACCGACTAAAACCGCACGCCGTCTCGGGTCTGCAGACGCCGGGGTGTAAGGTTGCCCATAGAGCATATCCCTCGCACCCCGACTGACCCTGGGCCATCTCCGGTTTCGAGATGGCCCCCTCGGGTTTGGGAACCACGGTGTCCCCGTCTTGCCTCGGTTTGGGGGAGGGGCGCTAGTCGCCCCACCGTCCCGGCCTGCTTCTGCTGGGGTGACAGGCGGCCTCACCTGCCACCCCCAGGCCTGCGCTCATGGAGGACGGAGGTCGTTTAGCGACCTCCGGCGCCTGAGTCGCCTGCGACGCGGGGCGAGCATGTTGCGGGCTCGGCGGGCCGGGAGGGTTCTGAATCTCTCCCGAGCGCGCTCCGCCATCTCCTTCGCGAGCATCACATGCTCGCAGAAGGAGGTGGCGGCGGCCCACGCGATCGCGCTCCGCCCCATTGCCGCAATCATGCTGCCGAGCGAGAGGACTCCCACCCCGATGGCTGCCACGAGGTCACGCCTCGGCACCTCCCACGCCGGGCAGTCCACCAGCGTGTGCAGCCCTGAGTCCTCGCTCGCGTCACAGTGATGACACTCAGGCGTTGGCTCCTTCCTGATCCGATGCAGGTGGTCCCCGAAGCACCCCTTCCCGGAGATCACCTGCGTCAGTCGGTACGAGAGGCTTCCGTGTCGCCTCTCTAGCCAATCCTCCATGATGGGCCTTACCGCCGCTATTGCGGCGTGCCCTGCGCTTGGTCGCCCAAGTCGTTCCTTCCACTCCACCACGATGGCCTGGCGGAGCTGGGACTGCACGGCCTCGATTTCTCGATGCTCGGGGTTCAGTCCCTGCTCCCGCGCCTCCTTTCGCCACTGGTACAGTTGCGAAAGGGCTCTCGCCTCCAGGTCCCATGGTGGAGTTCCGGCAAGGAGACTCGCCGCCTCGAAGGAGATCGTGCGGTACCCGCGGATGACCCTGATGGCCATCACTCGCTGCGGAGCGCGCAGCTTCCGCACACTTCCGGCCTTCAGGGCCTCCGCCCATATTGGGCAGCCATACAGGGCCATGGACCGCACGATCCCCGCGTAGAGTCTCCTGCAGGAGTCATCGGGCCCCTTCATGTTGGGCAGCAGCCGCGCCAGAGCGAGAGCTGTGCCCTTCAGTTTGGGGGCCAGACTTCGGATGTGCTCTCCGAAGTCCCATCGGCCGTCGAGCACGAGCCCCAAATATTTCATTTGGGGCATCAACCGATGCGATTACCTCCCACGATAAGACTGGATCCCTCAGGTGGCTTGCTCCTAGGCCCATGAAAGAACAGGGCCTCGGTTTTATGCAGAGCCACCTCGAGACCCAGCCGCCGGATCCGCTCCACGACTTGGGCAACCGCGGTCGTGGCCTTCAGGGTCGCTTCGCGGTACGTCGCTCCGCACGCCGTCACGAGCGTGTCGTCCGCGTAACACGTGACGGCGGCACTGTCTGCGAGCTCACCGCGAAGCACCCAGTCGTATCCGACGTTCCACAGGAGCGGCCCCAGGACCGATCCCTGCGGAACACCGCACGCCATCTCACGCCGGCCGAGACCGGTCACGGTTGGGTAGAAGACGGCTCCCTCCGTCAAATACGCCCCGACTATGCGGCGTAGGTAGAGAGGCACTTCGTGATACACGAGCGCCTCCCTAATGCAACTCCAGGGCAGGGTGTTGAACGCGTTGGCGATATCCAGGGACACCGCCAACATCACCTCACCCCGGGCTACTGCATCCTCCGCCAGAGCCCTCACGCGCATGATGGCATCCACGGTGGAGCGCCTCTGGCGGAAGCCAAATTGGCCATCCGCCAGGTCCGGCCCCACTCTTGAGAGGTGCTCGACGAGGCGCTTCGCAATTACTCTTTCAAAGAGCTTGCACACCTCGTCGAGCAACACTATGGGCCGGTAGGCGGACGGTGAGTCCGCCGGGCGCCCCTCCTTTCGGATGAGGACCAGTTTCCCCATCTTCCACAATTTCGGAAACTGGCCCCGCTCCAAACATGCGCTGAGAAGCCCTCTCAGTCGTGGCTCGAGAGCGTCGTCGACTAGAGCTAGGACCCACGCTCGGCCTGGAATGCCGTCGGGTCCCGGGGCGTTGCGTTTGGCTCTCAGCCTTCTCACCGCCAGCTCTAATTCTACCTAAGTGACCTCGGGCACGTCGTCGTCATGCACGTCGGGCACCATTGGCAACCGAGGCGGAGTCATATGCGGTGGAACATGTTCCACCGCCCGCGCTGGGAACAGGGAGCTAACAACTCCTCCGAGCAGCTCCGGCTGGAGACACTGGGTCAACGGCGGGGCCTTGGGGCGCAGTTTTCCCCTTACCATTAGGTAGGGCCGCCCCCAAGGGTCCCGCTCCAGCGTCTCCAGCAGTTCGCAGCGGGCCTCCTTTTTGGCCCGCCTTATCTCTGCTCGGAGGGCACCTCTGGCCTCCCTGTATCCCTCGTACAACTCCGCCTCTCGGGCCTCCGCATCTGCGGGGCGGCGACGCCTCCTACGGAATCGGGCCCACCGGCGGTGCGTGATCACGCAGGCCCGTCTGAGCCTCGCGATCTCCGACGACCACCAGTAGACCAGAACCCCTCGGATTATAGGGCGGAGCCCTAGACATCGCCGCGTCGCAGACACGGGTCATGGCCTCCCGGAACCACTCCGCCTCATCGTCAACGTTGACAGGCCTGTCCGGCGCAGAGGCCCAGGCCTGTACGATGGCGGCTTCCAGGAGGAGCTCCCGATCTAGTCGCTTAAGTGCCCAACGTGGCTCGGGTGGAGCCGGTGTGGCCGGCGCATCGCTCGCGGGGGCGGAGACGTCAAACCGAATATATCGGTGATCCGAACTTGTCTCCTCCCCCAAAACGACACGCCAGCCCTGAACACGTCGCGTCAACGAGGGACTCGCGAACGAGATGTCCACGATTGAACTGGCCCTCGAGGTCACGAACGTGTCCACGGCTCCCCGATTTAGGAGGTCTAGGCCGAGTCCTTCGGCCCAGTCCTTCAGTGCCCTGCCTCTATCCCCCGCCGGGCCCCTATCGTGACGGGAACCCCACGCCAACGACCAGGCGTTGAAGTCCCCGAGCACAAGGACCGGCGGGGGTGGCAGGGATTGACGACGACTGCCAGCTGACGGAGCCATTGCTCATACGAGTCATCAGCTATGTCTCGGCTCGGCGTGAAGTAAGCAGCCACGACCGCTATGTCGCCAACCGCCGCCGCCACGCAGCCGGGTCCCCTTGCAACGACGGCAAGAGGGGGGCTGCCGGCGGCAGGGTTGTGCACCAGTGCCGCCGACCCATCCAGCGCGGTTTCCCAGGCAGGCCCGAGGAACCGGTAGGTGTATGGGTCGGCGACAGCGGCGACATTTATGGCCCACTGTGCCATGCTCTGGAGCAGAAGGTCCTGAGCATGGGCACCGTGGCCAACATTCACCTGCAGGATGCGGAGTTGAGGATCCATTATGGAATCCCCATCTCCGCATCCCGCTGTGAACTGGAGGTGGAAGGCTGGCCTCCCGGCTAAGGCTCCCCTACGGCGCAGGCCTTGCTTCCAACCCTGTGGTCGGCCGGCTTGCCTCCCACTGCACACCTAAAACAGAGCAGCGGGGCGTCGCACGGGCCGGCCTTGTGACCGGGTTGGCTACAGCGGAAGCAACGGTCACCCGCCGTCACTTCCGCCGTGCAGTGCACCCCCACATGGCCAACCGACAGGCACCTAAAGCACCTAGCCGGTCGGGCCTGCAGGAGCCGTACCTGCGCCCTCAGGAAGCCTCCTACCAGGAGGCTCCGCCCGTCAGCGACCTTTTGGGCCACCGCGATAGGGCAGCCGACAACTGCTGCCCCCTGTCCACCGTGGCCGAAGCGTATAGCTCCGGCCTTCACTGTGTCCGGGGAGCAGTCCCCGGCCTCCGCCACGGCGAGCCTAAGCTCCTCAGCCGTGACGGATTCGTCCAGGCCCGTGATGCGCACTTCTGCGCATTTAATGGGCCTGGACACCCGGACGTCGGCTGCATCCAGCGACTCCCTCAGCCTAGCCGCTAGGGCGTCAGCCTTGGGGCCACTGGCGGCGCCGGGGACCTCAAGAAGCCGGGCTCCCGTCCGTGTGCTCTTGCACCGGACGCCCGGGATCTCGAGGGCCTTGAGGTCCACGTTGGCCTTTACCCTGGCCAACACTTCGGCATACCCCATGCCTCTCGACGCTGCCTCCGCCGTCAAAGTGACGACGACGGCAGTTGTTCGAGGGGCACGGAGCTTCCCCGGCGCTGCCTTCGCGGCGGCCGCGGCCCTCCTGGCCTTTTTGGCGGCCTTCTTGGCGGCCTTCCGCCTGCTTTTATTGGCTCCAGCCACCTCCCAGCCCCCCTCCAATGGGGTGGAGGTAGCCGGAACCACGGCTGGGGCTGGGGCTGGGGCTGGGGCTGGGGCCAGGGCTGGGGACGTCTTCCCCTTGCCCTTCCCCTTGCCTTTGCCCTTCCCCTTACCCTGAGCGGGAGGGGGCTGAGGAGCCGGCCCCGGCAGGGTCGCACCCGCACCCGCAGCCGGGTAAGTGGGGCCCCTCTGGGCTACAGCCGCGTAGCCGGCCGCTGGTGGCGCCAGAGGCGGACGGCGGATGGAGTCCATTAGGGCCTCCATCCGACACATCATCCTCTCCTCCAGCGCCTCCATATAGGGGAGCCAGGACTCCGCCGGCGGTACCCTTGGCTGCGCCAGCCGCACTGACTGTGCCGGCTGCTGCACCGGTTGCTCCGGCGGCGCCGACTGCCTCGCCAACGAGCGAGTCACGCGCGCTGTCTCCGCCGGTTGCTCCCGCTGCGCCGGTTGAGCCGGGTTCGAGCTCGCCCTCTTGAGCTCCTCGACGGCTGCAGCTAGTCGAGCCGTCTCCCGACGAGACTCGGCCAGCGGCGCCGCCAGGCCCTCATTCTCGGAGGCGATGTCGAGCACAATGCGCAACATCGCCTCCTGCTCAGGGTTTGGGGACCCCTGGAACGACGCGGTCACCCTCTGGAGTCTCTCCAAGAGCGACCGCGTCCTCCCGCACGGCTCCGACACCGCCGAGGTGGAAGGCCTCGGCGGTGACATTTCCGTGGCCCTCCCAAGAGCCGAAGGGACTCGGGTGGCCTGCACAACCCTCGCTCCACCTCACGCCCCTCGGCGGCCAGCAGCCACTTTGGGCGCCGGCTTCGACACCTCGTTACTGCTGGAGGAGGTCGTCCCGGTGAGGGTATAATCCTCATCCGACACGCTCTCCCCCAGCCGGGCCTTTGTGCGCCGTCTCCGCTTACGGGTCTGCTTCAGACCGAAACCCGCTGGGCTGCTCGCCCTACTTCTCTCGTTGGCGGTGCCAGCCGTTGACGCCGCGGACCCTGTGTCCGCGTCCATTTCCCCGCCAAATGGGAGCGGAGTAGCGGGTCTGGGGAAGGCGGATTTCGCTGATCGCGTGCGAGACCGTGGTCTCACCTCTTCACCCTCCACTACTACCACTCTTTCGTGTCCGTTATTAGTGCCTATGTTCGTTGTTTTTAATCCGTCCGGTTTCTTTGATATTTTATTTGTGTTGTCCATATCATGTCCCACGAGTATGGGGGAAAGGTGGTCCTGTCCATCCAGGCGGAGCCCCCTGCACCTGGATAAGCCTATATACTATGGAGGTCGGCTGGTATCCATAGGTGTTTACGACTTTGCTGTCGGGTGTTATAGACTTTTCCTTGTCGTGGGCCGGCCAATAAAGACAAGCCCTCCGGTCAGCAAGATCACAGCGTACCCTTCTGTAGCCACCAGTCAGGTCGTTGCTGATCACCTACCAATTACGGAACGCGAGAGGATGGCTAGTCCTCTCTCACCGGCGGCGGCACAAGTGCCCGTCGGCCCCTGCGTTAGCAGTGGGCCAACCCGCCCCTGGATCCCACAGGACCCTATGGTGGCCTCAGCCACTAACACCATCGCTCATCCTGTCTCCTCTGAAAGCAGAGGAGTACGGAGAGCGATGTGTTCCCGCCACATTGGGTATTAGCCGACGATCAATGTCAACCCCATGAAGGGGAAGCCATTGACCGCCGCCCAGGGTGTACCGGCCGCTCCGATTCCGTTCCCCCCGGACTGCAGCGGGATCGGAATCGGAACGACACTCGAGGAGGTTACCCAACACACACCCCACGGTTCGAATATCTTTCATGGAACGTGAAATTTTGAGGAAAAACTGATTTCACAAAAAGTGAGGCCCTACCGTCCCCTTAGGCCAGATTCCACCCGTTCACGAACTTAAACTAAGTTTACACCCAAGCAATTTTTGACCGCAGTTTGAAAGCGATCGGGGCAAAAATGCGACCGTGAGAGTGCCGCAAATTTTGGGAAGTGGAACCATACATACACATATATATATATATATATATATATATATATAAACTTTTTGACCAGTGGTCATTTCGGACTCAGGGGGTCATAACTAGACCTCCCATGAAGAAATTTTTTTTAAATACGACAGTAGTCAAGAAACCAATAGGTAGATCGATTTCATCGAAATCTACCTAAATGTAAAAATGACAAAAACTATACTTATTTTCTATTTAATAAAATTACATTTACTTTCCAAGAGTTCATTCATTGAGTAAAAGCACTTTTGTGACAACATGAACATGCTCAGCAGGAAGCCTTTAAGATGGTCTAGTCAATAAAAACACGTTGAACCTAAAAATACCCATACATTGGAGTAAAGGAAAAAAAATAACTTAAGTATTCCAAATATTTAGAAGGCAATGGAGCTTTCTATTCAGCAAGTTCCCTTGACAATAATACTATTTAATGTTGAGGTATACAATAATTACACATCATTTTATAATTCTATTGTTCATCTTGGAAACGCTTTAACGTGAGTTACTTCAGAACAATACTAACTAGCTTCAACAAGAGCTTTAAATGCTGATCCACTTATATACGAGCAACAATTTATACATTAGCTTAAAATAACTACTTATTAATCAGTAATTTCACGTACGTATACAGTTTTGATTAATAGACTCCTGAACAAATGGATTAGCAAACTGAAATTAAACATTTATCAGGTAATAAGCTAAATTATGTAGCGTGTACTTTAGGACGAATCATTTACGGCTTTGCACTAATGAAATACATGACTAGGTAGAATTTGAAATACAAAATTAACAGGATCGGTACAGAAGATTGAACGAAGCAACGATGCAAGACTACCCAAGACATCGAGGATGACTCCAGACGAGAAATTATAAAATTACGAGGGCAAATGAAAAAAAGTGTTCGTTTTTAGGGTTCCGTTGCCAAATGGCAAAAAATGGAACCCTTATAGATTCGTCATGTCTGTCTGTCTGTCCGTCCGTATGTCACAGTCGCTTTTTTCCGAAACTATAAGGTCTATGCTGTTGAAACTTGGTAAATAGATGTATTCTATGAACCGCATTAAGATTTTCATTCAAAAATAGAAAAAAAAAACAATAAATTTTGGGGGTCCCCATACTTAGAACTGAACCTCAACATTTTTTTTGTCATCAAACCCATACGTGTTTGGTTCTATGGATAAGTCTTCAAATATGATATTGAGGTTTCTAATATCATTTTTTTCTAGACTGAATAATTTGCGTGAGAGACACTTCCAAAGTTGTAAAATGTGTGTGTGCCCCCTTTTTTTTACGTAACGCCGGCCAGCGGGGGTGGTTATGTCGTTTATCGACTAAAACCGCACGGTGTCCTCCCCAAGTGTCCGTTGCCGGGCACCCCGGGTAAGCCCTCGAAAGGATAACCCCAGGGTTGCCGGCGGACTTTGGCCGCCACCGCGGCCTCGCCTGGTGGGGTCGGGTTTTATCCCGCTTCGGTGAGTTGGCAGGCGTATGTAAGGGTACACACGACACGCCTCCGCCACGGCCTGCTTCTGTAAGGACGGCGAGTCGGCCAACTGCCTTCCTCAGGCCCCGATCATGGAGGTCGGTAGTCCCCGTCGGTGTGTGTGCCCCCTGTAACTTCTAAAATAAGAGAATGATTAAACTAAAAAAAACTTCCAACGAAAATTGGTTTGAACGAGATCTAATAAGTAGTTTTTTTTTAATACGTCATAAATCGTAAACCGCAATTTACCTTTCATTCAATCAACTCTAATATATTTTTTTTTTAAAAACATTACGACGGAACCCTTAATGGGCGAGTCCGACTTGCACTTGGCCGCTTTTTTGTATTTTTCAGGTTGCCATGGGTAATTGTGTGTGTGTGAGTTTATGTTATGGGTATACGAGTGTAGGTATTCGTACTTACCTAGCGGTAGCATCGTTAGTTGTTATTTTGGCACCATATCCACTTCGATGTGGATATCACACACACCATATCCTAAAACTATTTGTACCATGTCTTGTGACATGACATACATACTTATAGAGATAAAAACAGCTTTCGCTTAAGTATATTATAAAATTTGCATGTCATTTACAAGAAAGTGTCTCGCTGGACGGCAGACAATATGAAGTTTTTACGTTAGTTAAAAGTTAAAAACTTTTTGAATACTTGCTGACTTTATTTTTTACTAGCTGTGCCCGCGACTTCATCCGCGTGGATTTCGATTTTCATGGTTTTGGTTCTTTTGCGCGGAACCCTATTTTCTTTTTTCTAAAATCAAAGTACCTTATGTTACGCTTGGTAACATTACCTATCTGCCAGTGAACATTCTGTCAAAATCGGTCCAGCCATTTCAGCCGGAACAAACAGACAGACAGACAAAAATTGTAAAAAATGTTATTTTGGTGTATACATGTAGTATGTAGTGTGTACATGTAGTAAAAAGCTGTTATTTCAATATTACAAACAGACACTCCAATTTTATATATATGTATAGAAGATGTACTTATAGATGTAGTGGTAGTGTATTCCACTGGCTACGACAGGGGGCCGCGGGTTCGATGCCCACTCAGTGTGAATATTTGTATGCATGAATATGTCTATTTGCATTGGCCTGGATATTTGTATGTATGTATTTACAAAAAAAAGTATATAAGTATGTTTATCCGCATTCTAGAACCCATAACACAAGGTAGTTAAATTATGCTTACTTTGGGTCTAGAAAGCGCTGTGTAGAATGTTGGAGAATATTTATTTATTTATTTACCAGTACTAATAGTTATCGTTGTTTTTAATGCCAACATATTTGATTTTTTACGTACCTACATAGGTGTATATTTTTTGATGAAGTGAGTCTTTAGTATACCTCTCTCATGTACATACCGATGTAAGTTTTTTTTTTTATACCACTAAGGTGGCAGACAAGCACACGGCCCACCTGACGGGAAGCGGTTACCGCGGCCCATGGACGTGTGCAACACCAGTGGCGTCACACTCGTGCTGCCGACCCTGTAAAGGAAAGGGGATGGGAAAGGAGTATGGGAGGGGATGGGAAAGGAGTTTGGGAAGGGATGGGAAAGGAGTATGGGAGGGGATGGGAAAGGAGTTTGGGAAGGGATGGGAAAGGAGTTTGAGCTCCGGCAATCTCACTCACCAAACGGAACGCAACAGTTCAAATACTGTTACTTGGCGTCGATATTCTGTGAGAGGGTGGTGCTTCCCCGGTCGAGTCGGCCCATTCATGCTACGGCCAAAATGACTGTTACTTGAATCTACCACTTCGAAGTGTATTATGTATGTATATATGTAGTATTTTATTATGCAAATATTAAGCAACTAAATCAGTACTTATTAGTCAGGTTGTCGGATCGGTCATCTCCAGTGTAATTAATACAATGCTGCGGTATGATGTGGTCCTTTGTACGCACGGAGTGATTAAGTAGGAACTCCTAAATGCACTCAGCACTCTCCTATGATTACGAGCCCAGACTGCAATCGCCTGATGTGCACTCACATTTACTCGTAATGGTTCTTTATTAATATAAAGCCTTTTTTTTCAGGATATATGGAGTATTGTGTAATACTAGTACTTAAGTAAGTGATAACGTCAAGAGACTGGAGAACTCCTAATTAAATTAAATAAGTTTTTAAATGTACGCGTTATTAACATACCTAGGGTTACATAATTTTGTAGGTTGTGTTTGTACGCGATGTATGATATGACCACAAGCTGGCCTGGTGTAGTCTACCAATATTTGTGGTCAGTCAGCTTTAGGCGTGTACCGGAGTGAACACAACAAACCGTGCTGCCAAGCTCACCGCTGCTTGAGAGAAAAATGAATATATATAAAATATAATATGATATATATAATTACTTTCAATGGTAAATTTGTTTTTCGGTGATAATTACTCAATGGTATGTCCGATTTTTAATTATATCAAAAGATGCCCCTAGATTGTAGTTACGACCATGCCAAATTTGGTTGAAATCAGATTTGTAGTTTCAAAGGAGTATCCTAGTTTGTGTATGTGTTTACTGTCTTCTAATCCTAAAAGTTGGTAACAACGGAAAGGTAAATGACTTTTCTTGTTTATATTAGAGTCGAATTAGAAGTCATGCAATGAGAAATCAAAACGTTAAGCCCTAATAGATAGATAGATAAACTCTGTATTATACACCAACCAAAAGAGTATAATTACGAAGTACAAAATAAATTGCTTATGTTGGGAGTGGGGTTTTTTTTTAAAAGAATATTATTAACCGAAATTACTAATATTCCCCCTAACCCCTCCAGCTAAGCGATTTGCTCGTGTTAGGAGTGGGTTCACGTCGGTAGTGTCTTTGCCAGGATAACCCGGGACCTCTCGATCGTAGGGTCGACTCCTTAACCACTAAGCTACCGACGCTTATCCTATCGATCGCAAAGCAGACTGTATAACAAAGTTTTGACTTTGTTGTAGGATAATGGTCCGTTTTTTTCATTTTTTGTATGAACTTGATTCTCAGCAGTAATATTCACCTTTTAAAAATGTAATTTGAGCTTATCCATCCAAAACTGACGTTCACAATTTCCGTTTATTCGAAATTACGACTATATTTTAGACAAATTTATATATATATTATATATACTATATTTTAGGAAGCCGCGGTAGCCTAGTGGTATGGGTAATGGACTGCTGAGACGAGGTCTCGGGTTCGATCCCAGGTTTTACCATGGCACACACCAATGACTTTTCGATGCTTTTCGAAGTTATGTGTGTATTTATCGCAGGTTTATAAGTGCCCGGTTAATGGCAATAGGCTCGCCACCTATTACATTGGGACCTAAACATAAACTGGCGAAATGTGGGTGCTAGCACCTCTGTCTACCCCTTCGGGGACATAGGCGTGAGTTTATGTTATGTTATGTTTATTTTAGACAAAGTAATACTGTTTATAACATACAAATTCACGAGTGATATACAAGAATTATAATCTAGTTACTTAGTTTGGTCTATTTCAAGCGTGTGTTATAGGTCGGAATTTACATTCATTAAGCGTTATCTCAGTAAGCTTCATAACCGACTGTACTGTGACTTGTTTTATCATATCTTACAGTGTTTAACGTACTAGTCAAGTGTTTAGAGTTGGGAGATATTGCCCCTAATATAGTTAGACACTGATCGTTGAATAAAGAAATATTGAATATTCCTTGAACGAGAAGTATTTCTCTCTATGAACATGGTAACGTTGCCACAGATTTTTCTACGTAACATTAACTTCTCTGGAATAGACAGATTTAAATTTCGTCTAACAAGGCTATCTAGGTATACCTGACCTTTATATTATACCGAATGCATTAAGAGCCGCTATGAAAGGTTTCAATAAGGAAGATACACAAACGATTTGGCGACAGTCAATGAAACCGGCCAAGTGCGAGTCGGACTCTCGCACGAAAGGGTATGGAACCCTTTATCTATAAAATAGGCAAAAAATCATGTCTATTGTATGTCCTTAAATATTTATCTAATTTTAATTAAATTATTTATTTTAAGATGAATAATATACCTCAATATGTTCTGAATATTTCCAGCGTCTACCTATTGCCGTTATCAATATCGAGCAAAAACGAGCAAATTAGAAAGCAGGTTTGTTGTATGGGAGCCCCCTATAAATATTTGTTTTAATTATTTTGATTATTTCTTTTCAATCTGAATACATGGCTTAATATTCTGTGAATATTTCAAGTGTCTACCTGTTGCCGTTATCAATATCAAGCAAAAACGAGCAAAAAAGAAAATATTTACTTTATTCTGTTATTTGTTTTTATAGCGGCAACAGAAATATATCATCTGTGAACATTTCAACAGTCTAACTATAATGGTTCATGAGATACAGTGACTGACTAGACGGACGGACAGCGGCGTCGTAGCAATACGGTCCCGATTTACACTTTGGGCACAGAACTCTAAAAATCACTTTGTAATTTATCCGTATCATAAAAAGAGGGTTTATAAACACACTTATCTCTATGCGGCAATATTGACCAGATTTTTAAAATTCGCTACGCGCAGTTTTCAGCACGTCCATCCATGTAAATGAAGTACAGTATTACAACTTTTTAATCAGCACCCTTGCTATCTATACCTTTTTTTTTTTTTTTATCGTGCGGAAATCCCTTCGGATACCCCCCCGCCGGCCAGCGGGGGCGGTTATGTCGGGCTTGCATCGACTAAAACCGCACGCCGTCTCGGGTCTTCAGACGCCGGGGTGTAAGGTTACCCATAGAGCATATCCCTCGCACCCCGGCTGACCCTGGGCCATCTCACCACTAACAGTATCGCTCATCCTGTCTCCTCTGAAAGCAGAGGAGTACGGAGAGCGATGTGTTCCCGCCACGTTGGGTATTGGCCGACGATCAATGCCAACCCTATGAAGGGGTGAAGGGGAAGCCATTGACCGCCGCCCAGGGTGTACCGGCCGCTCCGATTCCGTTCCCCCCGGACTGCAGCGGGATCGGAATCGGAGCGACACTCGAGGAGGTTACCCAACACACACCCCTTGCTATCTATACCTTTTTTTTTTTTTTTTTTTTTTTATCGTGCGGAAGTCCCTTCGGATACCCCCCCGCGTGCCAGCGGGGGCGGTTATGTCGGGCTTGAACCGACTAAAACCGCACGCCGTCTCGGGTCTACAGACGCCGGGGTGTAAGGTTGCCCATAGAGCATATCCCTCGCACCCCGACTGACCCTGGGCCATCTCCGGTTTCGAGATGGCCCCCTCGGGTTTGGGAACCACGGTGTCCCCGTCTTGCCCCGGTTTGGGGGAGGGGCGCTAGTCGCCCCACCGTCCCGGCCTGCTTCTGCTGGGGTGACAGGTGGCCTCACCCGCCACCCCCAGGCCTGCGCTCATGGAGGACGGAGGTCGTTAAGCGACCTCCGGCGCCTGAGTTGCCTGCGACGCGCGGCGAGCAAGTTGCGGGCTCGGCGGACCGGGAGAGTTCTAAGTCTCTCCCGGGCGCGCTCCGCCACCTCCTTCGCGAGCATTACATACTCGCAGAAGGAGGCGGCGGCGGCCCACGCGCTCGCACTCCGCACCATTGCCGCAATCATGCTGCCGAGCGAGAGGACTCCCACCCCGATGGCTGCCACGAGGTCATGCCTCGGCGCCTCCCACGCCGGGCAGTCCGCCAGCGTGTGCAGCCCTGAGTCCTCGCTCGCGTCGCAGTGATGACACTCAGGCGTTGGCTCCTTCCTGATCCGATGCAGGTGGTCCCCGAAGCACCCCTTCCCGGAGATCACCTGCGTCAGTCGGTAGGAGAGGCTTCCGTGTCGCCTCTCCAGCCAATCCTCCATGATGGGCCTTACCGCCGCTATTGCGGCGTGCCCTGCGCTTGGTCGCCCAAGTCGTTCCTTCCACTCCACCACGATGGCCTGGCGGAGCTGGGACTGCACGGCCTCGATTTCTCGAGGCTCGGGGTTCCATCCCTGCTCCCGCGCCTCCTTTCGCCACTGGTACAGTTGCGAAAGGGCTCTCGCTTCCAGGTCCCATGGCGGAGTTCCGGCAAGGAGACTCGCCGCCTCGAAGGAGATCGTGCGGTACCCTCGGATGACCCTGATGGCCAGAACTCGCTGCGGAGCGCGCAGCATCTGCACAGTTCTGGTCCTCAGGGCCTCCGCCCATATTGGGCACCCATACAGGGCCATGGACCGCACGATCCCCGCGTAGAGTCTCCTGCAGGAGTCATCGGGCCCCCTCATGTTGGGCAACAGCCGAGCCAGAGCAAGAGCTGTGCCCTTCAATTTGGGGGCCAGACTTCGAATGTGCTCTCCGAAGTCCCATCGGCCGTCGAGCACGAGCCCCAAATATTTCATTTGGGGCTTGATGCCGAATTTGGGGCTTGATGCCGACCTTGCTATCTATACCTAACGTATTTTGTTTGTTCTGTGACTTTTTCGGACACTGTATGTCTCACTCGACTATTTAGAATGTGATCAGTTTTTTCACTTCAGTGTCTTGGTAAACTTCATGGCGATAACGAGTTATGGTAAAAGAAGATCTTTGGATGAGAAGTGACTAAACGCCAAGTAGTTTGAATCATCATATAGTGACGTCTTAACTTACATGAACACATGATAAAGTCGTAATATGAACCATAGAGTACCAGCCTTATTATGGCTTTTTGAAATTAAATTAAGAGCTATCCGCGTGGAGTAGTTTACCTCCAACCTAGAAAAATTTAGAGACAAAAAATATCACTTGCTTAGTGCTTATAAACCTACTCAGCTGAAGGATAATAAGATTCCCCTTGTGAGGGGAGAAGGGTTGGAAAGTACCAATTTATCAGTTGCAAAATAGATTACCTTTCGGAAGAGTAAGTTTGCCATGGGTTTATTTTGTAGCTTATTTCATACAGCACTTGAATATGCGGCTAAAATCTTAGGTAAATTATGAATCCAAATGGTTAAAAAAATAATGAAAATAATGCAGAGCGTATATCTAAACATAGATCACATAATACTTTCACCAAAAAATGTTTTATTTTAAAATAGAAATTTCCTACATAGAAAAGTATACAAACATTCAACTATATGGCTACGACAGTCTAAAGTCTAATCCGTAGATGATGCGTCCTCCGCAAAGTATCATTTGAGACGACCGCGACGGTCTCGCTACACTGAATAGCTCTCCGAAGGATGTCGTTCGTCTTACACTGAAAAGTTTTTATTAAAAAAACCCTCACAGTTCTTGCTACAGCCTCGTTTGAGCTCTTCCAATGATATAATTGCGAAAGGTTTTGAGCAATTGACAGTGAATTTGTTTGTAATATTTTCGAAGATTTCTCGGAGTATAGCTGATTATGGGATCTTTGGAGTATTATTAAAACTCAGATGAAGACAACTGTAACTTCAATATTGAAAAGATACCAGAAGCTACACTACTCTGTTGGTACTACATACATGAGTATAACATGATTGTTCTGAGTAAAAAATTTGATCATTCATTCAAGGGGAAAATATGTTCAGTCATCATTATGACGGAGCGTTTTTAGAAGAAAACGTATTAGGAGAAATTATTCAATGTTTATTACTTTATTGTATGTATATACGAAACGCTGTCTCATTGTTGACTAAGGTTTAATTCTTAAGAACTTCACTATTTTTAAAAGCTGTTTGCTCGTCAATAAATTGTTGGTGTCAACTTCACTTCTCTACATTAAAAAGTTGTTATTTTAGGACAAAATATATAACTTGTAATTTGGGTTCGGCATAAATATTGTAGTTTGATATTCTGACGGTGTAATATTTTTATTTATATACTACCAGCTTGTGCCCGAGACTTCGTCTGCGTTAAATTTGGATTAGATCGAATAGCTCGGACATCGATATTAAAGCAGACAAACAGATAATTAGACAAACAGACAAGAATTCTAAAAAAATCTCATTTTTGGCATCTGTATTGTTCCTAGTGCACAAAGTATTTACTTAAAATTTAATTTAAATATTCAATGTACAGTTTTGATTTCGTTACGATTTTATTATATGTACTAGCTGTTGCCCGCGGCTCCGCACGCGTGAATGCCGGTTATCGCGGCCTAAGTCCTTGCCCAGGGTACCTATAATCTATCCGTTTATTCGTGAAAAGGTAACAAACATACAAATAAATAGATATGCGAACAGAGATACTTATGCATTCATAATAATAATACAAAACTGGTAATCTTGTGGTAATCTCTTATGGTAGCACTGTGAAGAGCAGAGAAGGTGTGGAGACCACCACTGGCGACTTGCCAAAACTGTCCTCGTGAGGTGATCTCTCAAATTGGCACTGTGAAGGGCAGGGAAGGTGTGGAGACCACCGTTAGCGCTCGAGTTCCATTTGTAAATAATAATAAAAAATTAGGCTGAAACTGGGTAGATACCTTACGTACGTTATGCGTTTCTGTGATCGCCTACGGAATCAATCATAAGATCAGCGCAATGGTAACTAACTACTCATCACTTGAGATTATAGCATTACTAAGTTACTCATATACTTTCTTTATTATACAGCATATTGTTTAATCCTTCTACACCCCTTTATCTCAAAGAACGGTTCAAGTTCCTTCGTGACACACATTCAAGATTTCTGAGGTCATCGGAAAATTTGAGACTGGAAATGCCAGTGCATTCTTCAAGATTCTTTGATCAATCTTTTACTATTCAGGCAGTTCGCCTGTGGAATGAACTGCCACTACATATAAAGAGAGCACAGTCATTGGTGTCTTTTAAAAATATGTTAAAAGATCACTATTTGTCCATCTCCCGTTAGGTGACTATATAGTTGGTATAGGTATATGTAAATATTTTTTGTATTATATATATTGGTATATACTTATAATGTAATATATTGTGTATATGCTTAAAATACGACTTATTTATATGTAATTTTTGTTTATTTATCTAATATATGTATCATTTCTTTTTCTTCTTTTTCATTGTTAATTGTACACTGCCCTTATCCATCTCTTTGATTTCTATCCATCCAAAGGTTGCCTGGAAGAAATCGCTGTTAGCGATAAGGCCGCCCATTGTACATTTATTAACTTAAGTCGAATATTACTTATTTATTACTACTTTTATGGTGTACAATAAAGAATATTTTATCTTTATCTTTATCTAAGTTACAAACAATGGTAGTTGTATGTGTTTTGTATTAAATTTATACAATAAATAAAATTGAAGTGTCTGTGTGTAACATTAAATAATAATAATAATAATAATAAAGCCTTTAATTCCGAAACCAGACAATTACACTTACAGTAATGGGTAAAACAAAATCACAAAATGTCTCGAATTTCGGTGTGCCTCGTGGCATAAGCCTCCTCTAACAATTTCCATTGTCGTCTATCGCGAGGTACCCTTCTCCAGTTTGGACCAGCTGTCAGCTTTATTTCATCCTCCCAGCGGGTAAGCTGCCTTCCCCGATTTCTTTTGCCGTCCCTTGGATACCATTCTGTCACTACTTTGCTCCACTTTCCTTTAGTATCCCGCATCATGTGGCCTGTCCACCTCCACTTTTGTTGGTCTATTCTTGTTAGAATTTCGGTCAGTTTTGTTTTGGACCGGAGGTCTATGTTTCTTATTCTGTCCTGTCTCTTTGAGCCTACCATGCTTCTCTCCATTGCTCTTTGACACTTCGCAAGCTTTTCTCTGAGCGATTTGGTGAGTGCCCATGTCTCACACCCATAAGTTAGACATGGGAGTATACATGAATTGAAGGTCTTTCTTTTCAAACTCATGCCTAGGTGTTTTGACTTCATGATCTCCTTGAGGGCCCAGTATTTTTTCCAACCAATAGCAATCCTCATATTAATTTCCTGGCTAGTTTGGTCTTTGGTAGAGATGACTTGACCAAGGTATATGTAGTCCTCTACATAGGCCAAAGCTTCCTCTTTTATTTTTATAACTACCTTTTTAGAGTTAGTCATTAGTTTTGTCTTGCTGTAATTTATTTTCAGACCAATTTTTTCGCTTTCATTGCTGAGACTTTGTATCATGATTTGCAAGTTTTCTGGAATTTCTTCAAGTAAGACTAAGTCGTCGGCAAATCTGAGGTGGTTCATTTTCAACCCGTTTATATTCAAACCAAACTTTTCCCAGTTTAAGTTGCGAAAGATGTTTTCTAACACGGCAGAGAACAATTTTGGAGATAGTGGGTCTCCTTGTCTCACCCCTCTTTCTACATGGAATTCGTTTCCCAGGGATTCCAATTGAATTCTAGCCGTACTGTTGGAGTAAATGGTTTGGATAATGTTGATGTATGCTGCTGGTATTCCTTGTTGCTTTAGAGTTTCCCATATGTATTCGTGGCTTAAGCTGTCGAAAGCTTTTGCGTAGTCAATGAAGGCAATGTATATAGTTTTATGATACTCCTTATATTTTTCCATTACTTGTTTGATTGTGTAGATATGGTCGATTGTCGAAAACCCTTTTCTGAAGCCTGCCTGCTCCACCGGCTGTTGTTCGTCCAACATTGGGCTTATTCTATCCAATAAGACCTTGGCAAATATCTTATACACATTTGACATCAGGCTTATTGGTCTGTAATTTTCAATGTCCTCTTTGTCGCCTTTTTTGTGTATTAAGATGATGTGAGACTTTGCCCAATCCTCAGGTATATCCCCGCTACTCAAACTACTAAATAACAGGTTTTCAATAAATGTATATGAGTGTATGCGCGCATAAAACAAAACAGCAAATTTTTAAAATTGTTTTCTGTCTGTCTTTCTGTTTGTTTGATTAGGAATCTCTAGAACGGCTGGGCCGCTTTTGACGGGATTTTCACTGACAGATACGATACTGACTGATAAGAAATATTATAAGGCGTAACATATATTTCTTTTTTAAATAATCAACACTTTTTCATGTATTAATTGAGGTTTAATAGCTTTACCTTTCTTCAATTATTAATTTTCGGCATCTCAAATCAGTGTCTTATCTGTCCACATGCACATTATGTTCATAACTCGTAAAAAGGTAGAAGAAGAAAGGTGACCTCTCGTGGTGGCACTGCCAAGGGCAGGAGAGGTGTGGAAACCACCGCTGGCGTTTGAGTTTTAAAATCATATATATATATAACTAGTCTGGCCATAAATACTGTTACATCAAAACTTTTCTTTCTTTTTCAACTTTATAATTATTTTGAATTTGGACCACGTATATTATTTTAAAAACTTCTGTGCAGAACAACTAGTATATAAGCTTATTTTGTTAGTACATAAGTGATAGTGTATATAATTAAACTGATTTAACAAAAACTATAGGAATAATCGTGTATAATAGTTATAAGTTTGTGACGAAGAAATCGTCATTGTTTACCGATCTATAAGTGTAAATTGTATCTTATTTCGTGTCACCTTATTTCTACTACCTATTAGAGTACATAATACGGTATATAAATCATTGTAAATAGAAAATAAACACATAATTGTAAGATTGACCGATCGACCATTAGGGTATATCCACGAAAAGTCGTTAAGCCGCGGTGTCACTAACGAGCCGCGAAAGTTCGATCGGCCAATTAGAAAAATCGAATTAATTGGATTAAGAGTATAATAAATCGCTGTAATTTGACTCGACACCTCAGTCGGCAACTAGAAAGTCAAGCGAGAAGTGCTCTCTCCTCTTCACAAGGAATAAATGAAGATACATGAAAAAATCTCTCTTTAATTCTGGAAAATTCAAGTACTCTTCGAGGCTGCCCATAATGAGTGTTCCGCTTAAGTACAGCACCGCGCCGACATCCACAATCCAGCAAACCCCCCAAAGTACACACCCATTGCGTCGAAGTCGTGTTTCTGAGCAGATAAAGTCTCATCGACGGAATTGGCTTTGGGTTGTGTACATTTTTGGTCCTATCGGAGCCGGATTTGGAGTCAACATTGAAGAAAACCTTAAGTGGAACACGAGGGTGGTCTCGAAGAGTGCGTGCCTGAATTTTCCACTGTGAAGAATTGAAAAATTGAAGATGCCGACTACGAGGTCAGAAGAAAGAAGCCGTAAAGCCGCCTCCGTTCAGGGTCCATCAGACACCGAGGGGACCGCCGAATCCGGGACAACCACGGAAACGTCCACCTCGGAGAACACCATAACGGAGGGAACTACGAGCACCGAGACGGTGACTACCATCGAGTCACCGTCAGCTACAGCGAAGCAATGGCGGACCAATCAACTCGGCGTGGACGGGAAAGAAGACCACTTTCCTGAAGATACTGCCGGTCCAACTGACGGGGCCAGCAGGGATGGTCAACACCTTCGCGCTCATAGACGACGGGTCAACAGTCACACTACTCGACGACACCGTTGCAGAAAAGATCGGCGCGACGGGACCTATCGACCCACTGCGGGTCGAGATCATCAACAGTACGAAGACAGCTGATCAACAATCAAGAAGAGTCTCATTGAAAATACGAGGCATTAAGGATCCAGCTGAAGAAGAAGTTCAAGCCAGAACAGTGAAGAACTTCAAAGTGTCATCTCAACGGGTCACCTATAGACAGTTACGAGGGTGCAGTCATCTCGAAGATATCACCAACGACCTCACCTATGAAGAAGCAAGACCTAAGATCCTCATCGGTCAAGATAACTGGCACCAGCTGGTAACGTCCGAGACCAGAACGGGCGAACCAGACCAGCCAGTAGCATCCCGAACACCCTTAGGCTGGGTGCTCCACGGCAGCGACTCGAGGACCCTAGGACACCGCATCGAGTACGTCACCCACGCGATTGAAGATTCAGAAGACGATCGACTCGAACAGCTGGTGAAAGAACACTTCGAGACTGACAATCTGCTCCTCAACCCTCGGAAGCCGAAGACGGATCCAGATGAGCAAGCATCTCGCATCCTGGAAGAACATACAGTCCGCAACGAAGATGGAAGATACGAGACTGGCCTGCTATGGAAACATGAAGAAACTTTGCTTTCGAACAACTACGAGAACTCGTTGAAGAGACTTCACAACATAGAAAAGAAATTGGATCGTGACCCGAGCTTCAAGGGAAAATACAACGAACAGATGGAAGCCTTAATATCAAAAGTATATGCTGAGTTGGCGCCGCCGAGCAAGAACAAGAATAGAACCTGGTACCTGCCACACTTCGCGGTGATCAACCCTATGAAGCCGGGAAAAATACGAGTCGTGCACGATACCGCTGCCAAGACGAGAGGAGTATCTCTCAACGACACTCTTCTGAAGAGCCCAGACCTACTCCAGTCGTTACCAGGTGTAGTGATGCGCTTCAGACAACACGCCATAGCAGTGACAGCAGACATCGCAGAAATGTTTCTTCAAGTGAAAATCAAAGAAGAAGATCGAGACGCACTTAGGTACTTGTGGCGCCCGAGGGGGCCATCTCGAAACCGGAGACGGCCCAGGGTCAGTCGGGGTGCGAGGGATATGCTCTATGGGCAACCTTACACCCCGGCGTCTGTAGACCCGAGACGGCGTGCGGTTTTAGTCGGTTCAAGCCCGACATAACTGCCCCCGCTGGCACGCGGGGGGGTATACGAAGGGATTTCCGCACGATAAAAAAAAAAAAAAAAAAAGGTACTTGTGGCGTGGCGACCGTCGTGACAACCATCCCCCAGAAGAATACAGGATGACATCACTCATCTTCGGGGCGTCAAGCTCACCATCTACGGCAATATACGTGAAGAACTCCAATGCTGAGAAGTATAGCGCCACGCACCCACAAGCAGTCTCCGCAATAGTGAAGAAACACTACGTTGATGACTACCTGGATAGCTTCGAGACGCTGGAAGACGCCATCAAGATCGCCTCCGACGTCCGAAACATACACCGGGAAGCCAAGTTCGAGTTAAAACAATGGAAATCTAACTCACCTCAACTGCTGGAAGCCCTCGGTGTCACACAAGAAGACACTGACACGGAGCTGTACAAGAACGAAGAACAAACTGAACGAGTAGGCTTGATCTGGAAGCCGGGCACCGATGAACTCACCTTCAACCTCAATCTCACTCGCATCCCGACGGCACTCTGCGATAAGAAGACACCCACCAAGAGGGAAGCTCTTCGGATCGTCATGTCTTTATTCGATCCTCTAGGCTTCGCCTCACCAGTCACCATCCGGGCCAAGCAGCTGCTTCAAGAAATTTGGAGACACGGCACACAGTGGGATGAAGAGGTCAATGAAGACATAGCAGTGAAATGGAAGGACTGGACAGAACACCTGAAGAATCTAGCCAACATCTCCATACCTAGAAGATACCTACACTACAGTGACAGCAAGTCCCTCCAGCTTCACATCTTCACGGACGCCAGCGAGTCAGCCTACTCAGCAGTACTGTTTTGGAGAACCGAAGACATGAACGGGGCAGTCAACATATCGCTCATCGTTGCAAAGGGGAAGGTAGCACCGTTGAAGCTCACATTAATACCTCGATTGGAGCTTCAAGCCGCCGTGATGGGCACCAGACTCGCCGAGACCGTCATAGAAGAGCACGAGAGAAAACCTGACTCGAAGACCTTCTGGACGGATAGCAGAACGGTACTCACATGGATCAAGACAGGTTCGCGTTCGTACAAGCCCTACGTAGCTCACCGACTAGCTGCAATAGAAGATAGCTCAACAGTGAACGAATGGCGATGGGTCCCCACGAAGATGAACGTGGCAGACGACGCCACCCGAGACGTACCTAACCTAACCCAACCACTTTCTGCTGGGAGGACCCGGTGGAGTACAGCAGCCGGGCGTCTTCAGTGAAAAAGACGCCGCATCGAGATCCAGCTGGAGAGCAGCACAGCGCCTGGCCGACCTCTTCTGGACCAGGTGGCTCCGCGAGTACCTGCCGGAGCTCCAACACCGACGCATGCCGCATGGACGAGGACCCCCAGTATGCCTACATGACTTGGTCTTACTGGTGGACCCCAACGCACCCCGCAACCTCTGGATCCGAGGACGAGTCATCGCAACGTACCCCGGGCCTGACAACGTGACACGCACCGTGGATATCCAGACCAAGGGAGGAGTGCTGCGCCGGCCGGTGAGGAAGCTGATCGTCCTGCTGACCGAAGACACGAGTTCCGCACGCGAAAAAGTGTGACTGCGTCTCACGGGGGGAGAATGTGCAGATCAACTAGTATATAAGCTTATTTTGTTAGTTCATAAGTGATAGTGTATATAATTAAACTGATTTAACAAAAACTATAGGAATAATCGTGTATAATAGTTATAAGTTTGTGACGAAGAAATCGTCATTGTTTACCGATCTATAAGTGTAAATTGTATCTTATTTCGTGTCACCTTATTTCTACTACCTATTAGAGTACATAATACGGTATATAAATCATTGTAAATAGAAAATAAACACACAATTGTAAGATTGACCGATCGACCATTAGGATATATCCACGAAAAGTCGTTAAGCCGCGGTGTCACTAACGAGCCGCGAAAGTTCGATTGGCCAATTAGAAAAATCGAATTAATTGGATTAAGAGTATAAAAAACTGCTGTAATTTGACTCGACACCTCAGTCGGCAACTAGAAAGTCAAGCGAGAAGTGCTCTCTCTCCTCTTCACAAGGAATAAATGAAGATACATGAAAAAATCTCTCTTTAATTCTGGAAAATTCAAGTACTCTTCGAGGCTGCCCATAATGAGTGTTCCGCTTAAGTACAGCACCGCGCCGACATCCACAATCCAGCAAACCCCCCAAAGTACACACCCATTGCGTCGAAGTCGTGTTTCTGATCAGATAAAGTCACATCGACGGAATTGGCTTTGGGTTGTGTACAACTTCTTTGGATTTCGCGCCATGCCACATATATTTTCGTGTTCAATCGAATTACAATATGGAATGGGGTGTTAAAGAAAATAGAATCGCAGTGATCGCCTTGCACAAAGTGGGTATGGAGCCGCGGTCATATTCCAGACACTTCAATAACTTGGTATCAGCCGTATGTTCGTATATCGTACTATCAATAGATACAACAACACTTCGTCTGTCGAAGACCAGAAAAGATGCGAAGACCGGGGTGGCCGCGTGCTGTTAGAACTACAACGGCTATTAATGCTGTTAAAGCCAGAATTCGTCGAAACCCCTTAAGGAAGCAAAAAATCTTATCGCGAGAAATGAAGATTCCCGCTAGGACTCTGTCACGTATTATAAAACAAGACCTGAAGCTCGGTGCTTATCGTCGAAATACAGGATATACCCTAAATCAATCTTTACGATTAAAGAGAGTGGATCGATCAAAGCGCCTTCTGTCGCGATACGCAGGTGAAAGGCACAGAAATATCCTCTTTACCGACAAAAAAAAATTCACGATTGAAGAAGCCAAATGATAAAGTATTCTAAGGAAGCTGCTCAAGTGGTCGGAAAGGTACAACGTGGCCATCATCCTGCGTCAGTGATGGTTTGGTGGGGCGTGTCTTATCAGGGAGTCACAAAGCTACATTTTTGTGAAAAAAGAGTGTAAACTTCAGCCAAAGTGTATCAAGATACTGTCTTGGATCATGTTATGAAACCTCTCAGCAATACACTTTTTTAAAATATACCGTGGACTTTCCAGCAGGACTCTGCTCCCAGGAGCAGAGTCCTGCCAGGCTTGGGTAGTTCGTGCCTTGTCGAGCTTTCGAGCCACAAGGCACGAACTACCCAGCCTGGCTAGAAACCAACGTTCCGGACTTTATAAGAGCTGAAGACTGGCTGGTACAAATTATGGTCAGTTTTAGAGGACATGGCATGCTCTAAAGGACACGGCGACATTGAGTCTCTTAAAAAATCTTTGGAGCAAGCAGTGGCAAAATTTCCCTTGGAAACAGTGCGTAAATCCATAGATTCGTGGTCAAACAGATTAAAGGCCTGTATAAAAGCCAAAGGTGGCCATTTCGAATAAAATATATTTTTATGTTTTGCTAAGACTTTAATAAATATGTAGGTATAAATTTTAATAATATTACATTACTTCATTTAAAAAAAATGCATTTTGATTTGTAACAAATCTTATGGCTGGAATAGGTATATATGTATATATTATTAGGGTGAAACTGGAATCTATTAAAGATCAATGCAATAATAACTACTCATCAGTTGAGACTATAAAGCATTGCTTAGTTATAAATAATAATGTTAGTTGTAATAATGCGTGTTGCGTTAAATACTTAACAAATAAAGTTGTGAACAAAATAATCAACACTTTTTCATGTACCTATATCTTTTGCTTCATCTTTTTTCAATTATACAAATTCGGCATCTCAAAGCAGTGTCTTATCTGTCCACATGTACTTTATATTCATAACTCGTGAAGAGGGAGACGCTGTGAAGCATGACGTACAGCCACCCCGTGACATCTCAAGGTGGCACTGTGAAGGGCCGGGACGGTGTGCAGACCACCGCTGGCGGCTTGCCAAATCTGGCTTCGTGCGGTGGCCCCTTAAGGTGGCATTGTGAAGGGCAGAGAGGATTTAGGAATGGTGAAAGGCAGGGAGTGGTGGAGACTACCGCTGGTGGCTAGCCAAAACTGGCCTCGTGCGGGGGTCGCTTATGCTGGGTTGGTGAAGGGCAGAGAGGATTTTAG
Organism: Cybosia mesomella; assembly: GCA_946251805.1. Taxonomy (NCBI): domain Eukaryota; kingdom Metazoa; phylum Arthropoda; class Insecta; order Lepidoptera; family Erebidae; genus Cybosia; species Cybosia mesomella. The sequence goes on from OX276406.1 coordinate 14,353,947, forward strand.
AATTCGTGCGGTGGCCTCTTATGGTACTACTTTGAAGGGCTGGTTAGAATGGAGACCACCGGTGGTGGCTTGCCAAAACTGGCCTCCTGCGGTGGCCTCTTGTGGTGGCATTGTGAAGAGCAGAGGGGATGTGGAGACCACCGCTGGTGGCTAGCCAAAACTGGCTTCGTGCGGTAGCCTCCTTTGCTGAGATGGTGAAGGGCAGAGAGGACCTGTATGGTGAAGGGCAGGGAGGAGCAGAGACCACAGCTGGCGGCAAGCCAAATCTGGCCTCGTGCGGTAGCCTCTTTTGCTAAGGTGCTGAAGGGCAGAGAGGATTTGTATGGTGAAGGGCAGGGAGGAGTGGAGACCACAGCTGGCGGCTAGCCAAAACTGGCCTCATGCGGTGGCCTCTTATGGTGGTACTTTGAGGAGGCAGCGAAGGTGTGTAGACAACGGCTGGTGTCTAGCCAAAACTGACCTCGTGCATTGGCCTCTTATGGTGGCATTGTGAAGAGCAGGGAGGGCGTGGAGACCGCCGCTCATGGCTAGCCAAAACTGGCCACCGCTCAAGGCTGGCAAAACAAACCTTGAAAGGAAACTGCAGCCGTTTGAATTGGAATGGTAGGTAATTAAGAATAAGGGGAATGCACGGCACAAATACTGTCTCGCCTATAGTTTGCCCTGTCATAATGACAGCTTCAATTACATTTTGGTGAAGAGTTTTTACTTGTTGCCTAGGTCCGTTACACAGTTTTGGAGGTTTAAGATTTCGCAATAATATAAAGGGTATGCCCTTTTGAATTCTAAGTCTGTGGTGTGGAAGTCTCGCCGGATTACTACTGCATCATCGTCACACACCGTATCTATAGACCTATAAATCATTTCTTCACCATCAACTGAATTCAGTAGCACATCATAGATGTACGCCACGTGATCATTTTTAGGAGTTAAAATAGCTCTTTCACGAAACCAGTCCATAGATTTTTCCCATATTTTGATTAATATTGGGATAAATGTGATCGATAAGCTCTTGAATAGTTGGCACAACTTTACACAATCTGGTATAGTAATCTTCCCACCTTAAGTAGGATAATTACCGTTACCTATTTTGAAGAAGTATATCTGAAAATTTACCAGCATTCACATCACCATTTAAGTGAACTCTCATATTTCTAGTTAACTTTAAAGTTTTAACGGAAGCCCATAAAAAAGCTTTCTTTAGGCAAGCTTTAATTTCGTCGGCTCGAGTTCCTCTCTATACCACTAAAGTTTGTCTGAAATCGCCTGCAAACAACATAGTGACACCGCCCATGAAACTATTATTTCCCCGTATGTCTTTTAGTGTCCTGTCTAAAGCTTCGATACCTCTCTTGTGCGCTATTGTACTTTCATCCCAAACAATAATTTTTGTGTTCCTGAGTTCCTTAGCAAAATCACTCTGTTTTGAAATATTACACACCGAAGTCTCGCAACGTGTTAGATTAAGCGGTAGTTTAAAAGTTGCATGCGCTGTTCGACCTCCTTCCAGTAGTGTCACTGCAATACCTGACGATGCTACGGCTAAAGCGATGCCTTTAGTGCTCCGTACTATAAGTTTTACGATAAGTTTTACCTGTACCACCTGGAACGTCTAAGAAGAAAAGATTTCCCCCATTTACGTCTATGCTCGATAATATTGTATCATAAGCTGCCTTTTGTTCTAAATTTAGTGTTGCTACATTATCGCTCACATATGTATCCAAAGCAAAAACATCATAGTTGGTTTCTCTCAAATATTCTCTATTCCCTGTATTCTGCGGCTTACTTGGTTCTGGTAACCCATATTCTTTCAAAGCACGACCACCTAATGCCAAAACGGCCTCTTCAATAGCAAATAAGCCATTGTTATATGCTTCATCAGTTAAATGCCCAATATTACCATCTTGCAGGTTTCTCAGTTGGTATTTAAAGTCTTCTGCTAAATCATCCTTAAATTTTTCTGATATTTATTAATCTGATAATTGACAAAACACCAGCAGAACTGTAAACAAATCTCGCAATTTAAAGGGTGAATTGCTTAGTGCAGCCTCTTCTAACGTAGCGTGCCAGTGTTTGTGATCTTCAATCAAGCCCAATGTAACGATTAAATGGTTTTTATAGAAGGTTTGTAAATTGGGTTGCAATAAAGTTAAGGTGACTATGCACTGTGAAAATTAATTAAGTGATGGATGTAATTGAGACTACTACCGGCTAGGGTGAGCAGAGTTAAATAAAAGGTTGATTACAATGTATAGTATGAGATTATAATCGTGAATAGAATGTTACATAAATTTATATCTGGTATTTGAGTAAATGAACCTCAGGGGATGGATTCATAATAAATATTCTGCCGTGGCGTTGTTCGGTCCGTTGTGCAAGATGTTAGTATGCACTTAGCTAGTGGACACGTGGCTGGTGGTGTTGCCGGCGTGCCAGGGTCTCCGCTGGTGTGCCTCGCTACCGCTATGATGGTGCGAAGCCCGGTGCGAAGACCCTGGAAATAGAAAAAGTGCGGGTCAGTTTGTCACTAGGTAATTACGTCCAAGTGACCCGCTAAAATAGCAGGTGAAGAGAATCTCCCAGCGGCAATGCAGCGTAGCTAGAAGCTATAATAAAAAAGAATATAGATAGGCAGCACAAGCTGGTGCCGCGACCTCTGACCGCAGGGGTCATCGGCCTCGTGGCACTAAATAGGTAGGCTGAAATAGCACACAGTATAAAATAAAATATAATAAGCCATGCATTTTAGCAGGCAATAAGCTGCACCGCTGGAAAGTCTTCACCTGTAGAAAGAAGTAGGAAATGTTGATCTCAAAACTTACCCGGAGCCGACAGCAGTTGGCCACGGGGTCAAAGTGACTTTCCCCGGCGAAGGTTACCAAGGAAAGGAACGATATAAGAGCCGTCAGTTGATGACTGGGCTAGTGCTGTCCAATCTCGCTTGCACAACCATAGATATTTAGTAATAACTATGGAAACATACTAAAATATCGATTAATTTACGGATATAGTTTTAATTTGGTTTGTAAAGAATCCACAACGTTACAATACCCCCTCAATTAGTTCAGGGTTTTTGTTACCCAAAAACCCGATACTGGACTGCTCAATACAATGCTTGACTTACGCTTACACATACATACTTTCTTACATACCTCCTCTATCATTTTCATCCATACTTTGCGGTTACCACTTAAATAATGTAGCACACGCTTCCTTCCGAAGAGAGTTTCCAGGATAATAGGCGCTGGAGACTCAGACGTAAATCTAACAAGATGTTAAATATTGAAATGTCATAGACAACAATTCCAATGGAAAGAAAAAGAGCAATAAATACCACTATATATTTTCGACTATAAAAGATAAAGTGTTATGTTTTTAGTATAGGGCTTTTTTTAGATGTATACATTACCGCATCTGCAATAAGGCTTATTTCACGAGTTTGCAAACCGCTCGAAAGAAGACATAACAAAGATATGCAATAAGGCTTGTTTTTGGAACTGAGTTTGCACGACCGCTCAGCATAATAATGGTATAAAACCATAAGAATCAATACCCAGATACTGGTTGAATATCCCAGCTCCAAGAAAAGGTATCCGTTGGTTTAAAACGCCAACGGACCCACAAATGGTACAAAACCATAAAAATAAGGTATCCGTTGGTTTAAAACGCCAACGGACCCAAAAACAACATCAGTTGGTTTAAAACGCCAACACAACAACCTTTACTAGGCAAAGCCTAATAATAAAAGAAAACGAACATGAAGTTCAAAGTTCCATCTCAAAGAGAGGAGAAAAGAAGACGAAAATATATAGTAGTGGTAGGGTAATATGATTTAATACAATAAAGACAATTAAATTGTCAAAAATATATAATGAACAACTTTTAAAGTTATGACCAAGTCAATTTATTATTAAAGTGTTATTATAAAAGTAAAATAGTTTATTATTTGACCCACATCAGTGAGTATGTATGCAAACATCAGTTGCAATTGGAACAACTAGTATTAAAAAAAAATCGAAGTTTTTTTTTTTTTTCAAAATTTCAAAAAAATTAAGAACCCAATGTTCAATAAGGTAAGTAGTTTCTCTAAAGTTTTGTAGTCGTTTATGTTTGTATTTATATTTTGTGGCAAAAAGTAAAAAAAAAAATTCAAGTTCAAAATGACCATGAAGGCATTTTAGGGTTGATCCAACGGATCATACAAAAAATTGCAACAGGCAAAATAATTACGAAGTTAAAAAACTAAAAAGTTGAAATATACATAATAAATTATTTTGGGGCAAGTCCAAAATAAATATTATTATTTATTCACTAATGAATAAATTTTAATGTTTTGTTCAAAAAACAGAAATATAAAAGGGAACAGTCATCCTAAGAAAAGTATTACAACATGATAGAGAATTAACCAATAGGTTAAAAGATATTAATATTTAATATTCAGTACAAAAAGTCCAAAAGTTGGTATTCATGAAAGAATAATTTTATTTTGTTTTAAAAAAAACAAGACTATTTTTTAAACAATTTGTAGTTATTTTACATTATACTATACTGGCAACCTTTTTGATTGTCAAAACCATATAACGTTTGACAACTACAGTCCGTCAAATCTAAGAAGTACCGTTTGACAGTTCTGACAATTGAATGATAGGGATGGGATGAAAAAATCGATTACTATAATATCCGAACTTTGAGAGATCGATTACTATAATATCCGAATTTTAAGAAATCAATTGTTATAATTAAATAAAAGAAATGTTTAGGATATTTTTTTATTCACTACTAGTACTAGTATCGTCGTCTTCGTCATCATCGTCATTTAAATTAATGACCAGTTGATTGTCCATTACATTATCAAAGTGTACGTCTCTTTCGAAGTCGTCCATTATTATTTTCTTTGTTTTTTGTACTACTTTACTCCAATCTTCCTGTGTAACTTGGGCACATGCTTCCTTTAATAAACCTTCCATTTTCTTGACACTGAAGGGTGGTTTTGTGTTGTGTCTTGCTGCATAACCTGTAAAACAATAATGTAACTATTTGATAGCAGACGAAAACCATTGTTTAAATTATAAATGTTAGAAGTACTCGTGTTATTATTATAATATTATAAAATATTACCTTTAACTTGGGCCCAAATCAGTTCAATGGCATTATATTGGCAATGGTACGGAGGAAGTCGTATGACTTTGTGCCCGTGCTCTTCGGCCAATTGGTCAATTACATATGTCGGTTTTGGTGGTTTATGCAATTTCACTAACTGTAATAATTCAGCTTTTAATAGTGACATGTCGGCATCCACTCCTTTTCTTTGCAGCCATGCCACCAAATCTGCTTTCTTATTGGCTGACGTAGGTGCTTTATCAATTTGCACAGAGTGGTATGGGGCATTATCCATTATAATTGTGCTGTTAGGAGGGATATTCTGTAATAAATTTAAGAACCACTCTCGGAACCTTACTGCGTCCATTTCTTCATGATACTCTTTAGTGCTTTTGGATTGGAAAGCTAATAAAGAGTTTTCCACGAAGCCTGTAGACGCTGACCCAGCATGGCATATTATGAGGCGTCCACCTTTTCCTATCGGCACCTTCGAGCACGAAGCTTCAGAATCATCAGTCCATGTTTTCGGCACAGAATGGTTGGAATTTAGCCAAGTTTCGTCCAAAAATATTACATTATCCCAGTTTATAATTTGTTTAACTTCGCGCAGGAATGTTAGTCGCTGCATAATTATGTCATGTCGCTCCATAACAATTTTTCGTTTGTCAACTTTTTTGTATCTGAAGCCAATTCCTGTTATTACCGTTCTCAACGACTCTATGCTTCCCTTATACAGCCCGGCATCTTTTAAAGTTGCACATAACTTTGCCAATGTTGGAAATTCGCCTCTTGTAAAATACCCGTATATATGGTTTCTAATAGCATGACTATCGAATTCATCGATGCCTGTCACAGGTTTATTTCTTTTTCGTTTTTTCGGTGTGTGAAGTACGTTACTGTCACTCCCCGAAGGCCCATATTTTTCACTTAATATTTTGCCAACGGTGCGGCTACTAATACCGAGAGCTTCACCGACGCGATCCCGAACTTGTGTAACTGGCAGTAGAAGTCCACCATTTTGAGATTCACGCTCAAAATACTCGTGTAATTTCACCACCAATTCACGAGCCTGGCTGTTCAAAGTACGTCCTCTTTTCGACATTATTAATAAACACTTGCTTAGTTCGGAGTCCAGTATAAATATTGCCAAGGCAAACGGATAAAGAATGATCAGTCCAGAAAAGTAATAGCCAAGTCACAAATTGTAAAACACAAACGAGAAAGCAAGTACGCGCACAGTCAGCTTCCAAGATGGCGAGAGACTGCTGACGCCGAACCGACCGAGCGGACCGCGTGCGCTTGTAGTTGGCAGTGTTGCCAGAAAAAAAAAATTGTAGAGACTTGGACACCTGCGATTTTGCCTATTGACCTAAAAATAATTAAATTAATTTATTTTAGGGTATCTGTGTATTCAGTGCATTATGCGGTCGCGCAGTAACGTCGTTAATTTATAACATCAGGCAACAACATTTTTGTGAATGGGTTCTACATACCTTATTTTTAGTAGTTTTAGACGTAGAAATAAGACTTAGAAGAAAAAATTGTAATTGTAAAATCAATGGATGTGCTTGTTAAAAATTTGTTTATTTCTCTGTAATATGCAAACTCATACTATCATACACAAAAATAAATGTAAAAAACACTATCCCTGACTCCATTTACTATTTCGACAGCGTTAGCGCGAGAAACCCCGACTTATTTGGGCGCGAAAATCAAAAATCGACAAATCGCTTTCGACAACTTTTTAAAGAAGCAAATATATTTGATTTATAAATACGTATTTTTGGTGAATGGGTTTTATCTCATATTTTACGATTACATAACTATTTAGTTATGTAATCGTAATATGTAAGATAAATCCCATTCACATGAAAAAATATTTGTTTGGTTGTCAAGTGTAATTTGTAAATAATACATTCGATTTTTCGTATATGTAAACGATTTTTTTGCATACAAGTGTATCCGAAGAGTCGCAACACTACGTGCAGTGACCTAACTACGTAACTTTGTAATGAGGTCAAGAATATAACTATTAGAAATTATTTACTGTGTAAATATGTGTTATTTTGCTTTGTTTGAAAGTTTTCAATTACATTTAGATATTAAGAATTGTACAGTACAGATACAATAATGAAATCTTTCTAAATTCATGGTTTTATGAAAAAGGTTATCGAAACTGAATAATGTACGTATGAACAAAGTTGTTTCGGTTTGAAAAATATGAAACGTCAAACGGTACCTCTTAGATTTGATGGACTGTAAGTTGAATTTAATATTTCAAACAATTTTAAAACAAACTTTTGATAGAAATAAAATGTTCAAATATACGAACCAAAGATGTAATAACTATTGAAAACTATTACATTATTTAGTAAGAAGACATAATTGACCTGTAGACCGTGTCTACAAACAGGATACTTGAGTTATTTAAATTATAAAAGTTTTCGTAATATGTGAACAAGTTGGTAGGTACATGAAATTAAAATTTTTACTGGTGACCTTTTTATAGGTAACAATATCATTACGACCATTGTAGTGTTGAGATAAAGGTAGTGTATTACCAACAGTGGAATAACAATAAGGAATTTTATTATAAAATACAAGTTTTAGTTACAAGTATGTGTAGGTATATATTTGTTTGCCACAATTGTGTATAATATTGTTTAAGTAATAAGCAAAGTTTATTAAATATTTACATATATTTACAACATTAGTGATTATTAGAACAAAACAAGTGTTGTTCATAGTTAAGAAGTTAGGTTGCTATTTAATTAATTAATTTATTAGGTTAGGTTAGATCCTTGTATTGTTTTATGTTTGATTAAAAATGTTTTATATGAATTATATTGATTATTTTACCTATATTTAGTTTATAGTTATGACACAAGTCATTTTAAAAGGACTCGGGGGAAATGGCTAATGCATTACTGACTATGAATGGTCAATTTATGTAAGCGATAATGATTTTATTGACTAAACTATATAATACCTGACAACAATCCCATATGCAGAACAAGACGAAGTCTACAAATTTAAGTATTTATTATCTTTGTTGTTCTTTTCAAAGATTTTATTAATTGTATGGAGATCTTTTATTCTTTGTATTTCTTTTCAAAGAATTGTGTTTTCATTTTTTTTTTTCAATTACATAAGCTAATTTGGATACAGAAATCCGACAATAAGCAACACTGACTACAAAACAGTTGAGTAAGTATTAAATTTATAAGGTAATTAACCCAAAGTTAAGTAAAAATAAAAGCTATGGTGCGATGAGCGAGATTGACATAAAAATTTAGTAAGTAATTTACTTCAATATAAGGTACTAGTAAAATCAAGAAGTATATATGTAACCTGTCAGTCAGTAATAAACTATTTGTGTATAATACATCAAAATAGTATTAATATATCAAAATAAAGAAAAATTTCAACCAGCAATAGGTTGATAATAACTTAATATATGTTATTATAATGCACATAAAAGGTAAGCATGTATAAAAAGTATAATAAATTCACTGACTGGGTACTATGTGTGCGACAAACACCTATACAAAAATGGAATTAAAATAAGTAGATAACGGTTGAGATCAACAAGTCCAAGAAACAAAAGTGAATAGATCCTTATTTTACCAGTGGTATAACAGTATACAGTTAAAATGACCATAAAAGGTATTAAACCAGTCTAGATGTTAAATGCAAAATAATTGAATAAGTAATGTTAATTAACCTTGTTGTTATGTTTAACACAGGTGCTTAGTTAAATGAATGAGTAATTTCACTAAAATAATGGAAATGTATGCATTATTCAGTTAATTATAGAAAAATTGAAATTAAAAATTATTTTCAACTACCTTCACTTAGTTAAAATGAAAAATAACAATAAAATTGGTGAAAAAAATCACCACACTGGTAAAATAAAGAGGAAAATAAGAAGAAATAAAGTACTTACGGACCAAACACACAATACCTACGGCAGAATAATACCTTGTAAGGCGCCAATGTAACGATTAAATGTTTTTGTAGAAGGTTTTGAAATGGAGTTACAATAAAGTTAAGGTGACTATGCACTGTGAAAATTAATTAAGTGATGGATGTAATTGAGACTACTACCGGCTAGGGTGAGCAGAGTTAAATAAAAGGTTGATTACAATGTATAGTATGAGATTATAATCGTGAATAGAATGTTACATAAATTTATATCTGGTATTTGAGTAAATGAACCTCAGGGGATGGATTCATAATAAATATTCTGCCGTGGCGTTGTTCGGTCCGTTGTGCAAGATGTTAGTATGCACTTAGCTAGTGGACACGTGGCTGGTGGTGTTGCCGGCGTGCCAGGGTCTCCGCTGGTGTGCCTCGCTACCGCTATGATGGTGCGAAGCCCGGTGCGAAGACCCTGGAAATAGAAAAAGTGCGGGTCAGTTTGTCACTAGGTAATTACGTCCAAGTGACCCGCTAAAATAGCAGGTGAAGAGAATCTCCCAGCGGCAATGCAGCGTAGCTAGAAGCTATAATAAAAAAGAATATAGATAGGCAGCACAAGCTGGTGCCGCGACCTCTGACCGCAGGGGTCATCGGCCTCGTGGCACTAAATAGGTAGGCTGAAATAGCACACAGTATAAAATAAAATATAATAAGCCATGCATTTTAGCAGGCAATAAGCTGCACCGCTGGAAAGTCTTCACCTGTAGAAAGAAGTAGGAAATGTTGATCTCAAAACTTACCCGGAGCCGACAGCAGTTGGCCACGGGGTCAAAGTGACTTTCCCCGGCGAAGGTTACCAAGGAAAGGAACGATATAAGAGCCGTCAGTTGATGACTGGGCTAGTGCTGTCCAATCTCGCTTGCACAACCATAGATATTTAGTAATAACTATCGAAACATACTAAAATATCGATTAATTTACGGATATAGTTTTAATTTGGTTTGTAAAGAATCCACAACGTTACACCAATGATTTGCAAGCTGCCTGGAAGGTTGAATATACTAACTCCATTAACAGATTATAACGCCTCAAATGAAGTTGAGCCTAGAATTTCATGTAGCAGCATACGAAGGTAATAACATTCTGTATTATTTGGATGCACCGTATAAACTCTGCCCAAAGCATGTTCTTTCTTATTTCCAGGCCAGCCCTCCACATTAATTCCCTTTTTTCGTCTTTCAAATATGCCGTTCAGTACATATATTATTTAAGTGACATAAACCGTAAATAAACAACTGTTGTTATGTAAAACATCAAGTTTATGACAGTAAGCCACTTGTAGTTCCTGTTGCCATGACTACATCTGATCTTGAGAAAGAAAAAATGTTCCATTTCATACATAAATACTGTAGTTATGTCATATTAACTGAATAATGTATTTTATTTCATTGTTGTGCACGAGTAAAATGTGAAACTGTGCTGTGTGTGAGTATGTGGGGTGTAAAATTAATGGCCGACGGTGCTCGAACGAGCTACGGTGCAAGGATGGGGCAATTATCCCATCAAGCTTGAGTTATCCTTGAAATTTGACGTGGTTTTTGTTTCACGTAGGATAATGTGAGTTATTAATTAAATAATGCTTTTGTGACGCAGTGGCAGTAAATGCGACTGCTATGAATGAGGCTCGGACAAAATGTTGTTATTTAAATTAATTCAATCAATCTAGGTCTTGTGTCTAGGTGGCTCAGTTGATCAGAGCATTCCGTCTGGTTGTGAGTTCAAGTCCCGTCCTAGATGTTCTCTTTTTCCGATCTAAATGTATAGTAAATGTTGTTATTGTTTTTTTTACGTTATTTCCTGTAGTGGCATGCAATTTGTGGGAAGTTAATTGAGCTGAGAGTGAGACGAAGTCGAGCGAAAGCTCCTTTCACTCCACTCGATGTATTTCGTTTGTGTCCCCCTAGCGCCTAGACCATTCTACCAATTTTAATGATTTTTAGCATAATCATAGATTATAGTGATGTGACGGACATAGGCTATACAAATTTAAATTATGAAGTACCACAGAGGAATTATCAGCGAACAAAAAATTCAAAAGCTGTTTTCTCAAAAACCACAACAAGTTTTGGCACCAAAACGTAGCCTATAGCCATAAATACCGGTTAAAAAAAGAAAACTGAAAATCGGACAAGACACGGAGGAATAATCACTGAACAAAAAATTCTAAAGCTGACATGGGCACTCTCCGTTCACATTGCAAGAGCTACTGTCTTGCGGACCTAGTATTACTCTGAAGATATAACAGGCGTTGATAAATAAGCGTGTTAATAAGCAGCTTTTTCACAGGTTGTTTTTATAGACTTCTGAAATTAATGCTGCAGTATTTCATCAAGTATGTATAAATAAAATGTGGCTGCTAGCACCTCTGCCTACCCCTTCGGGGATATAAGCGTGAGTTTATGTTATGTTTTTTTATGTATGTATAAATAAAACATACCTATGTATAAGTGTTAGATCCACCAACCAAGACACTTGATTTCTATATTTTTACTTACCCTAAATTATATTATAATTGTATATACTATAATTAAGTTAAAAAAACAACCCTGAAGAATCGACGAAGAATAAAATTTAACAATTCCGGGTCTGATTGAACCCTGAATTGAAAATCATTAAATTTTCATTGTACTTTCTTTACGTTTTTGTTTTACTTGTAAGTGCTTCAATTGAAATATTTTTGGGACTTGCAATGGTCCAATTATCTTATAAAATGTATACTTTTTCATAGGCATACGATGTATATCTATGCATCCATCCAATTATTTCCAGAAATACAATCTTCAGCTTTTTAGGAATTAGGAATTGTGTAGATTTTTTAATACGTCCTGTTTTTAATTTTGCAAAAGTAAAAACCAAATTTAATCTTCAGTAATGTAGATTGTAGGTATATATATATACGAAGTTGATGATAGCCTAACCCCTCTCAGTCGGTAATCCCCATGCCTAACGTATTAAGACCAGTAATGGCTCAAAGCTCAAGGTATAGAGAAAAAACTTCTTACGTGGAATCTTTTATGTAGATTTTTTCACGAGCGCACTTTCAAACGTCGACAGGCTTAGTATAAATTGAATTAGCTCACAATTAGTCTTGTAGTTTGAAGTGTCTATGGAGTCGTTAAATTTATTCAAGCTTTTAATTATTATTTTGAAGTTTCCCAGATGTAATTTAAGAACAGGAGGTAAAAGAAAGACGTGGCTCCTTGACTTAGTATGTATGTATGAATGAGACTTCCGTAATTGAAATCCGGACTCAACTTCGTGTAGAATGAATTCCTCTTGGAATATTACACGTGCCAGTCTGTGGTAAGTATTTTTTAAAGACGGCTTCTTATGCGAGATTGGATTTAAACATGTTTTTAGTCTAATGAGATTTAGTTATTTATAAATCTATCTAATCTATCTAATAAATCTACAGCTCAATGATATAACGGAAAACGAATGGTTGTACCATCTTTTTAAATGTTATACCTTCCAAAATTAATTACGTATATTTACTTAAACTTGAATAATGTAATCCAAGTTGTAAAAAAAAATTGCTTTCATCGCTTGCGCTGCGAAAACTATTGAGAATAGAACAAAACAATGTGCTAAAATATTAAAGAACGTATCAAAATCTGTGAGAAAGTCCGCGATAGCATATACCTATCTCCTACGGATAACTCACAATAACTGCTTTTACTGTTAAAATTGTGGACTAAATATTATTAATTTTTGTGAAGCTTATTTAACCCATATGGTATTAATCTGTATCTTTATAAATATGTTTGTTAGAACGGAAATTTAATGTAGAATATTTGTGCCCTTTACTCTATACAGTTTAAACAAATATCTTCAAAGATATTAGAGAACGCCGCCCCGGCTGTTGCGTGGCGATATAGGCAGTATCTATCCGATTGCGTCGCGTCCAGCGCTGTGGGGGAAGGAGCGTGGTCAATTACGTCTACGAAGTAGTGACGTACGAAATTATAATTTTAGGAAACCTAATACGCACACTTTCGACAAGGTTATTTTCAGCACTAATTTCTTACATTTAATTCTTTGTTTTCTCAACAATTATCATTTTTTTGTTTTACTAAATTTACTAATTTCTTCAATCAAGGTATTTCCTACACAACTTTTTAATTAAAATTTCTAATAACGACCACCGTTTGATTGTTTGAAGTAAACGCATTGTTCTGATGAAATAACGTCAGAATGCCTAAAAGAAAATCTCAACTATCCTAGATAGTTGAGATTTTTGTCTAGACATACATCTCAGACAAGAGCGGCCACAGTACGCCGAATAGGAAAGACTTCTTTTGAGCATGCACAGCGTCTTGCGAATGAAAGAGAATATAGATCGCAACCGTCTGCTAGAAGTCTAGCACCGAAAGGTCTCAGCGACTAGCTAACCACAGACAATATGTCGGACATACGTGATAGGGAATCTAGCACCGAAAGTTCGCAGCGGCTTGCCAGCCAAAGAGCTATTACCAATGCAGGACGTGTGAGAGAGTCTAGCACTGAAAGGTCTCAGCGACTAGCTAACCACAGACAGAATATGTCGAACATACGTGATAGGGAGTCTAGCACCGAACGTTCTCAGCGGCTTGCCAGCAAAAGAGCAAGTACATCAAGTAATAAAAATAACAACAAAAAACAGTAACATAAAAAAAAAACAAAACAAAAAACAATTAAAAAAAACACAAAACCGAATTATCAAAAAAAAATCTTCATCATCACAATTTTAATTTTTCCCGAACTTTTAACCTGAAGTATTACGCGGAACAAACGGGCCGGGACGAAAATATTTCTAACGCTTAACGGAGTCCGCGGCCACTGCTAGGGGTAAATAAAAAGACACCGTGCGATTGTGCGTGCGTGTGATGTTTTATTAATTCTATATTTGGAAGCGTCGGTATAGATGTCACGAGTTCGAATCCCGGCCATTAGACCCACTCAATTAAGCAATGTTAGGTGTGAATTCAGTCAGCAGTGTAAAAGCCAGGGCTTGAGTTCCCGATCGCAAGTATGTCACGAAATATACATTTGAAATGTGAATTCGTTTTTATTAGAAAATAATGTATAACTGAAGATGTCCTCTCACAACAGCTCTTCTAGTACCAAGTTGTTACAAAGCCCAAGATAAATTTTATTGTGAGTGATATGCATTCGGGGACTTTGCGTATGGGTAAGGTTATATCTTCTATTCAAATGAATGATGATTTTTGTTTCTCCCTAGTGTATGTGTCAGTGTCAGCAGTTAGTGTGTATCTAAGGCAATACAATTATTGTATGAATTCGTACCAAATTGAAATAGCGAGTTATTGATTAAAACGTACTTTCGCAAAAATTTTTCACGTCGACATTGAGATCGAAAACGGAAGTTCGTCTCACACTGCTTTTCCCGTGCTGCTGATAAGTGTAGTACGAGCTTCCGTACGTCCCACACTTAACACGTGTAAGCAATAAATATAAATAAATAATATTAATAATAAATATATAACACTAAAAATAATAAATAAATACTCTAGGACATAATTATACTGCGCCATCTAGACCCAAACTAAGCAGAGCTTTTCATAGGGGCTCTAGAATCCGGAAAAACATGCTTAATTTTTTTTTTGTACACAAGTACATATTATAGCAACAGAGTTAGCAGTCAAATGCACTACCGCTACGCCACAGAGTGATAGTAACATATCTATACTTATTTTATTTTATTTTTTATTTATTTTTATTTAATAGGTCTACCAACAGTTGTTTACATTAATACATACACGACATACATAAAAAATAACAGAAAAAACTTCAGACAATGTAACAACTACTTAAAGGTAAACACATCATGCAACAACTTAGTGGAGGATACTTAAGTACTAAATATATATAATAAAACCTTACATAAACAATTTAGACATTATTAAAACTACAAAATAAAAATTAGAAATATTAAGAACTACATCACAAAGAAAGAGAAAATAAAAGAGATAAAGAAAACAACTTTATGTTTTAAGTGCCTAGGCGATCTAAAGTTTTTCTTTTTAGGATAGCCACTGAGTCAACATGCAGATCAATTATGTCACTGATACTGTTGACAATCTTACATACTCTTACATAAGGGGAATTAGCCCCTAAAACTGTACTTCTCAAAGGTGGACAGAGAGGAGTGATTGAACCATGAGGAAGTCTAGAAGGAGCCTTAAATATAAATAAAACCAATAGACGTGGGCAGACAATTTGGTGTTGAAGTACCTTAAATGCAAACATAGCATCATTTAACTTTGCGCGACACTCAAGGGCTTGCATTCTAAAATGTGCTAGCCTGCCACTATAAGAAGGTACCTTTTTGGTGATTCCATTTCTGAAAGCCAGGTGCCAGACAAAACGCCTCTGAATTCTCTCGAGACGCAAGGCGTGTACTGCGAAATGAGGACGCCATACAATACTACAGTATTCTAGGGTGCTACGTATCAAGCTGTTGTAAAGCAACATTTTTGTGCGGTTGTTGCAAAAGCTTTTACTATTTCGCAGCACAAACCCCAACATCTTGGAAGCTTTCTTAATTATTTCATCTAAATGAGGCGTAAAACTTAACTTTCTGTCAAACATTACTCCAAGATCCTTTACAGTTTCTACCGCAGATATTATGTCTCCTTCTATGTGGTAACTGTGGTTTAAAGCATGGAGCTTACGCGTAAACGTTATGTGATGACATTTATTAGCGTTCAGAAGCATCCCGTTACTTTTGCACCATGAGACAAGTCTATTTAAGTCATCTTGTAGCTGCCCAGCATCTTCAGCGCATTTTATTATCTTCATAAACTTGAGATCATCTGCATACATAAAAACCTCGGAAAAGTGAAAACACTCTGGAATGTCGTTTATGAAGAAGTTAAAGAGGGTTGGGCCTAAATGCGAGCCCTGAGGAACGCCTGAGGAAATGGGTATAAAATTAGACTCATAGCCATTAAGCACTACTGAGAAAGCTCTATTTTTCAAGTACGATGACAACCAGTCCAGTAAGGATCCCATTATGCCATAGGCCTGTAATTTTGAGATAAGGACACTGTGGGGTACCCTGTCGAATGCTTTTGAAAAATCCGTTTAGATAACATCGGCTTGATGGCCCGAGTCCACAGCATCTATCAACAGCTCCGTAAAAGGGACTAGATTTGAAGTCGTGGATCGATGTGCTACGAAATCATGTTGATGATCGCTTAAGTAACGCTTCAAGTGATATTGTATATGTGGACATATCATAACTTCGAATATCTAAGCGAACACAGACAATATCGATATGGGCCTGTAGTTAGCTACGACTGTTTTGTCGTCAGACTTATGAACAGGTACAACTTTGGCAATCTTGCATCTGTGAGGGAATACTCCCGAGTCTAAGGATTTCTTATAAATTATCATTAGCGGTGGAGTCAACTTATATTATAAAGAGTGAAAGATTTGATTGCTTGTCTTGAAAAGGCTCCGAAACTACTGAACCGATTTCGAATTCTTTCACCCTGAGTAACATAGGCTACGTTTTATCCCGATATAGCCACGGGTTCAGGACTTAGGCGGGTGAAGCCACGTGGCGATGCTAGTAATAAAAATATAAGAAAACCAATAAATCTGTGACATTGTCAGCTCGTTAGTTAATCATGTAATTAGCGAAATTAACTTCGTACAACTTATCTGCGTCACAATACTCCTCGTATCCAAAACAACAATTTTTGTTTGATTATTAGTATTAAACAAAATCTAGGTAAAGAATATAGTATGGTGCAGTATCTACTTAAAAAAGGCATAATTTACCAACCAATTTACTGAAAATAACCGTCTCACCGAGCAGACGAGATGTGACAGTGATGTGCGTATTGCAGTGAGAATGCAATTAGTGGATAGATGCCTGTTTATGACCGCTGGCGAATACCAGGATATAACTAGTCGTAGTCGATGTGTAAAACCAGCTGCCTGGAGTAAAAAGACCATTGTATTGTACTGAAATGTTTGAAAATGGTTTTGTTTTATGGATTTCGTACATTATTATTTAAATATGACCTACATTTTAATTGCGGCATAAAAATTGGTACTAACTAACACTATATGACTTTTCATAGTCCTTGTTTGAAACTGTTACAAGAATTACTATTACTTATTCGGTTAGAATTATATAAAAGACTATGTAGATTACATATATTCAGAATGAAATAAAATGATGAAACAGCCAATATTTTAGTACTCGCACCGTAAAAGTTGTTTTTACATGTTTTTTGTCTTTAAGTTTACCAGTGCCAAATACAATAACAGTGACCTCTTATCTTACATCTATTTGAAATTAGTTTTATTATCTTGTTCAGAAAACAGGAAAGCACTTAAAGTTGTTGACTTTGTTATTACTGTATTACCCTCGATCCTGTTTTACGCAGATTCGTGAGATTTAGAACAATTTTAATGAGGTTACCGTTCCGATATAAGCACATGCTCCACTCTACGCTCTATGAATTACAGCACGTTTAGAAAATTGGAGTTGACACTTGCTTTGTAAAGCAAGCTTAATCTTGTCATGATATAAACTAACAATAGCTTCTTTAAGCTTCACAGTGGGTACATTATACGATTTCAAAAAATCATAAATGATGACTTTACTCTCAGTATATGCAATTGAAAATAAATAAGTAGGTACAGTAAAATAGTATTTAATATACCTACTCTGCAAATTAATATTATAAAGAAGTAAGTATTGTTTGTGAGGTTGTGAGTTTGTGACGTTGTAAGGGGTAATCTCTGGATCTACTGAACCGATTTTCAAAATTATTTCAACAATAGAAAGCTACGTTATTGTGGAGTGTCATAGGCTATAATAATTTCCAAAATTAATTACGTATCTTTACTTAAACTTGAATAATGTAATTTAAGTTGTAAAAAAAATTGCTTTAATCGCGTGCGCTGCGAAAACTATTGAGAACTAGCTGACCCGGCAGACTTCGTACTGCCTCAATCGATAACAACTTCCATATTTATTCACCTTTTAAACCTTCTCTGGACCTCCACAAATAATTCAAGACCAAAATTAGCCAAATCGGTCCAGCCGTTCTCGAATTTTAGCGAGACTAACGAACAGCAATTAATTTTTATAAATAAGAGAAGAATAGAACAAAACAATGTGCTAAAATATTAAAAAACGTATCAAAATCTGTAAGAAAGTCCGCGATAGCATATACCTTTTTTTTTTTTTTTTTTTTTTTTTTTTTCGTGCGGAAATCCCTTCGGATACCCCCCCGCCGGCCAGCGGGGGTGGTTATGTCGGGCTTGAACCGACTAAAACCGCACGCCGTCTCGGGTCTTCAGATGCCGGTGTGTAAGGTGACCTAATAAGGCAATTCCCTCGCACCCCGGCTGACCCTGGGCCATCTACGGCTTCGAGATGGCCCCCTCGGGTGTGGGAACCACGGTGTCCCCACCTTGCCCCGGAGAGGGGGGGCGCGCGTCGCGCCGCCGCCCCGGCCTGCTTCTGCTGGGGAGACAGACGGCCTCACCTGTCACCCCCAGGCCTGCGCTCATGGAGGACGGAGGTCGTTGAGCGACCTCCGGCGTCTGAGTCGCCTGCGACGCGCGGCGAGCATGTTGCGGGCTCGGCGGGCCGGGAGAGTTCTAAATCTCTCCCGAGCTCGCTCCGCCGTCTCCTTCTCGAGCATTACTTGCTCGCAGAAGGAGGCGGCGGCGGCCCACTCGCTCGCACTTCGCACCATGGCGGCAATCATAGCGCCGAGCGAGAGGACTCTCACCCCAGTTGCCGCCACGAGTTCTCGCCTCGGGACCTCCCACGCCGGGCACTCTGCCAACGTGTGCAGCCCCGAGTCTTCACTCGCGTCGCAGTGGTGGCACTCAGACGTTGGCTCCTTCCGGATTCGAAACAGGTGGTCCCCAAAGCTCCCCTTGCCGGAGATCACCTGCGTCAGTCGGTACGAGAGGCTTCCGTGTCGCCTCTCGAGCCAATCCTCCATGACGGGTCTTACCGCCTCTACAACGGCGTGCCCTGCACTTGGTTGCCCAAGTCGTTCCTTCCACTCCACCAGGATGGCCTGGCGAAGCTGGGATTTCTGGGCCTCGATTTCTGGAGGCTCAGGATTCCATCCCAGCTCCAGCGCCTCCTTGCGCCACTTGTAAAGGGCTGCAAGGGCTCTCGCCTCCAGGTCCCATGGTGGAGTTCCGGCCAGGAGACTCGCCGCTTCGAAGGAGATGGTGCGGTACCCCCTTATGACCCTGTTGGCCATCACCCGCTGCGGTTCCCGCAGCAGCCGGGCATTGTTGGCCTTCAGGGTCTCCGCCCACACTGGGCACCCATATAGGGCCATGGACCGCACGATCCCCCCGTAGAGTCTCCTGCAGGAGTCATCGGGTCCCCTCATGTTGGGCAGCAGCCTCGCCAAAGCGTTAGCTGTGCCCTTCAGCTTGGGGACCAAACTTCGGAGATGTTTACCGAAGTCCCACCGGCCATCGAGTATGAGCCCCAAATACTTCATTTGGGGCTCGATGCCGATGCTTATGCCTCCTACCATTAGGCTGGATCCATCAGGTGGCTCGCTCCGAGGCCCATGAAAAAACAAGGCCTCGGATTTGTGCAGAGCCACCTCGAGACCCAGCCGCCGGATCCGCCCCACGACTTGGGCAACCGCGGCCGTGGCCTTTAGGGTTGCTTCACGGTACGTCCTGCCACACGCCGTCACGAGCGTGTCATCCGCGTAGCATGTGACGGCGGCACCGCCTATGAGGTCACCGCGAAGCACCCAGTCGTAGCCGATGTTCCACAGGAGCGGCCCTAACACCGACCCCTGCGGAACACCGCACGACATCTCACGCCGACCTAGACCGGTCATACTTGGGTAGATGACGGCTCTCTCCGACAAATACGCCCCTACTATGCGGCGAAGGTAGGGAGGCACTTCGTGATACACGAGCGCCTCCCTAATGCAACTCCAGGGCAAGGTGTTGAACGCGTTGGCGATGTCCAGAGACACCGCCAACATCACCTCACCCCGGGCGCCTGCATCCTTCGCCAGAGCCCTCACGCGCATAATGGCATCCACGGTGGAGCGCCTCTGGCGGAAGCCATATTGGTCATCCGCCAGGTCCGGCCCCACTCTTGAGAGGTGCTCGACGAGGCGCTTCGCAACTACTCTTTCAAAGAGTTTGCAAACCTCGTCGAGCAACACTATGGGCCGGTAGGCGGACGGCGAGTCTGCCGGGCGCCCCTCCTTTCGGATGAGGACCAGTTTCCCCGTCTTCCACAATTTCGGAAACTGGCCCCGCTCCATACATGCGCTGAGAAGCCCTCTCAGTCGGGGCTCGAGAGCATCGTCAACTAGTGCAAGGTCCCATGCTCGGCCTGGAATGCCGTCGGGTCCCGGGGCGGTGTGTTTGGCTCTGAGCCTTCTCACCGCCAGCTCTAGCTCTACCCAAGTGACTTCGGGCACGTCGTCGTCATCCATGTCGGGCGCCAAGGGCGACCGAGACGGAGCCATCTGCGGTGGAACATGTTCCACCGCCGGCTCTGGGAACAGGGAGCCAACCACCCTCTCGAGCAGCTCTGGTTGGATACACCGGGTCAACGGCGGGGCCCTAGGGCGCAGCTTGCCCCTAACCATAAGGTAGGGCCGCCCCCACGGATCCCGCTCCAACGTCTCTAGAAGTTCGCGGCGGGCCTCAATTTTGGCCCGCCTTATTGCCGCTCGGAGGGTCCTACTGGCTTCCCTGTATGCCTCTAACAACTCCGCCTCTCGGGCCTCCGCATCTACGGGGCGGCGACGCCTCCTGCGAAATCTGGCCCACTGGCGGCGCGTGATCACGCAGGCCTGCCTCAGCCTCGCGATCTCCGGCGACCACCAGTAGACCTGACGTCTTGGAGTATAGGGTTGGACCCTAGGCATCGCCGCATCGCAGATGCGGGTCATAGCCTCCCGGAACCACTCTGCCTCATCATCAATGTCGACAGGCCTGTCCGGCGCAGGGGCCCAGGCCTGTACTATGGCGGCTTCCAGGAGGAGCTCCCGATCTAGTCGCTTAAGCGCCCAACGTGGCTCAGGGGGAGCCGGTGTTGCTGGCGCACCGCTTGCGGAAGTGGAGACGTCAAACCGAATGTATCGGTGATCCGACCTTGTCTCCTCCTCCACAACGACGCGCCAGCCCTGAACACGACGTGACAGCGAGGGGCACGCGAACGAAATGTCCACGATGGAGCTGCACCTCGAAGTCACGAACGTGGCTACGGCTCCCCGATTTAGGACAACTAGGCCGAGTCTGTCGGCCCAGTTCTCCAATGCCCTACCTCTCCCGTTCGTGAGCCGGGAACCCCAGGTCTGTGACCACGCGTTGAAGTCCCCGAGCACAAGAACCGGGTGAGGGTGACAGGCATTGACAACGACGGCCAGCTGATCGAGCCATCGCTCGTATGCAGCTTGGTCTCGGTTCGGCGTGAAATAAGCGGCCACGACCGCTATCTCCCCGACTACCGCCGCCACGCAGCCGGGTCCCCTTGCTACCACGACAAGGGGAGGGGTACCGGTGGCGGCGTTTTGCACCAGTGCCGCCGATCCATCCAGGTCAGTCTCCCAGGCAGGCCCGAGAAACTGGTGAGTGTATGGATCGGCGACAGCGGCGATGTTGATGGACCACTGTGCCATGCTCTGGAGCAGAAGGGCCTGAGCATCGGCACCGTGGCCTACGTTCACCTGGAGGATGCGGAGTTGGGGATCCATTATTGGACCTCCATCTCCGCATCCCGCCGTGAACTGGGGGCGGAAGGCCGGCCTCCTGGCTTCGGCCCCGATCCGGCGCAGGCTTTACTGCCAACCCGGTGGTCGGCAGGCTTGCCCTCCGCTGCACACCTGAAACAATGCACTGGAGCGTCGCACACACCCGCCTTATGACCGGGCTGGCCACAGCGGAAACAGCGGTCACCCACCGTTAACTCCGCCGTGCACTGCACTCCCACGTGACCCACCGACAGGCACCGAAAGCACCTAGCCGGTCGGGTCTGCAGGAGCCGCACCTGCACTCTCAGGAAGCCTCCGACCAGGAGGCGCCGCTCATCGGCAACCTTTTGGGCCGCCGTGATAGGGCAGCCGACAACTGCTGCCCCCTGTCCACCAGGGCCGAAGCGTATTGCTCCGACCTTCACAGTATCCAGGGGGCAGTCCCCGGCCTCCGCCACGGCGAGCCTCAGCTCCTCCGCCGTGACGGAGTCGTCCAGGCCCGTGATGCGCACCTCGGCGCATTTAAAGGGCCGGGACACTCGGATGTCAGCTGCATCCAGCGACTCCCTCAGCTTAGCCGCTAGGGCGTCAGCCTTGGGGCCACTGGTGGCGCCGGGGACCTCGAGGAGCCGGGCTCCTGTCCGTGTGTTTTTACATCGAACACCCGGAATCTCGAGGGCCTTGAGGTCGACGTTGGCCTTGACCTTCGCCATGACCTCGGCATACCGCATGCCTCTCTCCACTGCCTCCGCAGTCAAGGTGACGACGACTGCGGCAGATCGAGGGGCACGGAGCTTCCTCGGCGCTCCCATCGCGGCGGCTGCGGCCCTTTTGGCTTTCTTAGCTGCCTTTTTGGCGGCCTTCCGCCTTTTCTTCCTATCTCCTACTACCTCCCACCCCCCTTCCAACTGGCGCCGTGTGGAGGCGGCCGGAGCTAGGGCTACGGTTGGGGCTAGGGCTGGGGACGTCTTCCCCTTTCCTTTCCCTTTACCGTGGGTGACCTGAAGGTAGGTCGGTGTTGGCTGGCCTGGGAAGGCCTCCCTTGTAGCTAGACGGGCAGTTGGGCCCGCCCTAGCTACAGCCGCGTAGCCGGCCCCTGACGACGCCAGAGGTGGACGGCGATACACGCTCTCCAATGCGGAGATGCGACTCATCAACCGCTCCTCCAGCGCCACCAGGAGCCGAACTACATCGGGCTCCACCGGAGGCACCGATGATTCCGGCTGCGTCGGCATCGTCGGTTGCGACGATCGCGCTGGCTGCACCAGCTGCGCCGGCCTTACCGTCGGCGGTGACTGGGCGTAATGTGCGGGCTGTGCCAATTGACCCGCCGATGACGCAATAACGTCGCCTGCGCTGACAGAGCTCGCCGCCCCTCTCTTGAGCTCCTCGAATGCTGCGGTGAGGCGGGCCATCTCTTGACGAGATTTAGCCAGCTCATCCACGAGAAGCTCATTCTCTTCGGCGATATTGACGGCGATGCCTATTATCGCCTCTTGTTCGGGGCTCGGGGATGATTGAGCCAGTCGCCGGAGATTTTCCAGCGGCTGTCGAGTCGTCCTTCCTGGCTCCGGTACTGCCGAGGTGGAAGTCCTCACCGGCGTTGCCATCGCAGCTTTTTTTGGTACGGATGGTGTCTTCGTTAGCCTATCCGCCGAAACCTTCTTGAGAAGGTCGGCGATAAGCCTTTCGCTTTCCGCGCTCTTAGCTGCCAGCTCTTTGTCCCCAACCTTCGCCGCCTTCGCAGCTTTGTCCCGACCTTTTGTGGGCGGTCGTCCTCTGCCCCGGCGGCCAGTACCCACTTTGGCCGCCGGGGATGCCTCGTCACTAGAGGCCGACTCCACCATTGAATTATCGGCGCTCCGTGTGGAGTGCCGCTTCCGCTTTTGTCCCAGCTGGAAGAGTTCCACAGCTGAGACATTCAGAGGGCTACTCGCCCCGCTCGTGCTCAATGCGATGTCGGATTCCGACATTGCGCTGCGCATATGCGCGACCTCCGCGCTTGTGTTGGGGCCGAATTTTGAGCTCGGCGCCGTGCTCGTTTGGCAGTGGTTGTCCCCCCCAGAGTACGTGGGACTGCCGGAGCCGACTGGCTCCGGAAGGGATTCCCCAGACGCAATGCGCCTGGGACCCTCCTGGGTAGAATTATTATTTTTTTCCTTACCCATTGCCATTTTTAAGTTTACTGTCCTTCGACATGACGCCCTCGGGACTGAGTTCCCCCCAGCCATTCATCCCATTGCCGGGCGCCAGAACGTGGGATTGAGGTGATTTTTTATAGAGGTTTCCTTCCTCGCAACTCCGAAGAGCCACCGGCCCTGTCAATTCAGGGTTACGGCTTGGCCGGACGGTGGTCTCTCTCAGACCATTGTTCACCACCTATGAACATGTTCAGCGGTGGTGAACCCGTTCGCCCTCCTCTCCGATTCTCCACTGTGCCTTCTGCTAGTCAGAGGGACACGTGGAGAAGCACCACTGAAAACCCGGATCGACCGGAATTAGCCGGAAGCAGCAACACCTACCCTCTACGGAGAGAGATGTTGCCGCTCTCGTTGCCCAGGGTGTACCACGAGGAGGACCCGGCCTAACACCCCGCGATAGCATATACCTATCCCCTACGGATAACTCACAATAACTGCTTTTACTTTTAAAATTGTGGATTAAAAATAATACATTTTTGTGAAGCTTATTTGGCCCATGTGGTATTCATCTGTATCTTTATAAATATGTTTGTTATAACGGAAATTTAATGTAGAATATTTGTGCCCTTTACTATATACAGTTTAAACAAATATCTTCAAAGATTATTAGCAAAACAAAAACGTGCGGTGCGCGCCGCCCCGGCCGTTGCGTCGCGATATAGGCAGCATCTATCCGATTGCGTTGCGTCCAGCGCTGTGGGGGAAGGAGCATTATCTATTACGTCTACGAAGTAGTGACGTACGAAATTATAATTTTAGGAAACCTAATACGCACACTTTCGACAAGGTTATTTTCAGCACTAATTTCTTACATTTAATTCTTTGTTTTCTCAACAATTATCATTTTTTTGTTCTACTAAATTTACTTATTTCTTC
Source organism: Cybosia mesomella (assembly GCA_946251805.1). NCBI lineage: Eukaryota > Metazoa > Arthropoda > Insecta > Lepidoptera > Erebidae > Cybosia > Cybosia mesomella. The sequence continues at coordinate 14,378,833 of OX276406.1, forward strand.
AATCAAGGTATTTCCTACACAACTTTTTTTTTTAAATTTCTAATAAGTAAAGACCACCGTTTGATTGCTTGAAGTAAGCGCATTGTTCGGATGAAATAACTTCAGAATGCCTAAAAGAAAATCTCAACTATCTAGACATACATCTCAGACAAGAGCGGCCACAGTACGCCGAATAGGAGAGACTTCTTTTGAGCATGCACAGCGTCTTGCGAATGAAAGAGATAATAGATCGCAAGCGTCTGCTAGAGAGTCTAGCATCGAAAGGTCTCAGCGACTAGCTAACCACAGACAGAATATGTCGGACATACGTGATAGGGAATCTAGCACCGAAAGTTCGCAGCGGTTTGCCAGCCAAAGAGCTATTACCTATGCAGGACGTGTGAGAGAGTCTAGCACTGAAAGGTCTGAGCGACTGGCTAACCACAGACTGAATATGTCAAACATACGTGATAGGGAGTCTAGCACCAAACGTTCGCAGTGGCTTGCCAGCAAAAGAGCAAGTACATCTACTAGACTTGCTAAAGAGACTAGCATCGAAAGGTCTCAACGACTGGCTCATCATAGACAAAATATGTTGGACTTGCGTGATAGGGAGTCAATAAATAGTGTATATTAACATCAAGTAATAAAAATAACAACATAAAAAAATAAAACAAAAAACAATAAAAAAAACAAAAAACCGAATTAACAAAAAAAAAACTTCTTCATCATAATTTTTATTTTTCCCTAACTTTTAACCTGAAGTATTACGCGGAACAAACGGGCCGGGACAAAAATATTTCTAACGCGGAACGAAGTCCGCGGGCACTGCTAGTGGTAAATGAAGAGCTGGTGGTAATAAAATATCGTTTCTTCAAGTACAGATAAACAGGAACATAAACACACATTGTGTTGAATGAATAAGGCTGCAGAGCGTCCCTATTTCTCCTATAATAACTTTCTGTCACCTTCGTTTACTTTCACAACTTCAGAGGAAAAACGCAGGTGATGCATCATTTATATTTTCCTTCAATCCCCCACAAGCTTCGAGGACTGCACTGAAATTGCATGGAAAATCATTTGAGCAAGACTCTTGTTTCAAGTCTCGCAGCTATCCGTAAATATGTTTGATGGTCGTTATCCTTTTCAGGTCCAGAACACAAACTCTACTTTAGCAAACCGGATCTCTGAGGGTCAATGCTCATAATTATAACGATCACATACCGAAATGTGATTGAAACATATCAAAACAATACAATACCATTTAAACAAAAATCACAGAATACAACAAAGAAAAAGCAACCACAAAGAATTAAGAAAAAACAAATTGTTAATTAGGGGTGGGCGATTTTAAATGATTGTACCCACATTTGTGTGTTGTGTAATCGAATTAGTTACGTTACGAGTACTACGAGTAATATTGAAAATCGATTATGAGGTAAGTAACTAACTTATTTTCATAATCGAGAGAGCATATCATTGGAATATGACACTACTACTAATCTAATTAAACACTGTCGTAAAAATTAGTAAAAAATCGAAAGACTCAAGAGTCGCGTCGCTCTTATACGATAGAATGAATAGACGATTTGATGTTGTAGTGTAGTGAAGTAATTTAAACAAAAAAAATTGGAATACTGTTAACCTCCGACGCAAAAGAGGGGTGTTATAAGTTTGACGTCAATGTTTGTGTGTATATGTGTCTGTCTGTGGCATCGTAGCTCTCAAGCGGCTGGATCGATAAACATTTGAAATTTGAGCTCTTTTCCAAAATGATGTAAGGCATTTTTGGCGTATGATTACTCCATTAAGTATTTTTTAGTTTTTAAGGGTTGTTCCTTAAACTATAAGTATTTTTATTTCGTAGGGGATTTTTCTATTTTTTAATTTATTGTTTTATTGTTGTATGATAGTGATATGTATATATAATATATATGTATGTATAATCTGAATATAATAATATTTCTTGTAACTAAGATGGCTAAAACCGTACAAACTTTCAATTTCACAAAAACAATGACCTACAACTACGTAATGAATAGCTTAATGCACAAAGATGACAATTTTGACGTTTATAGAGCGAAGAGAATACAAATTTCGTTTCGATTGATTTGCAAAGAGTTTGCACTTTTTCAACTTTCACATTTCGATATAATTACATTATAGTTAATGTTCGATCTTGAAAATTTTGTTACGAGGTTACCTTTTTGACATTTGGGAGATCGAAATGAGGTCGGACTAAATTGAGATTGAGAATTTTGAACATCTTTTTATTACGAGAATTGACCCGCAGGGGTTTCAAACATACGGAATTAACAATTTTGGTTCATTTTCAAAAAACGTAGTTACCTATTATTATTTCTGAAAAAAATATTTGTACCGTGATGCATGTGACAAAAGTTATTGTGTTTTGTAATTGAACATCCAAGTATATAGATTTTTCTAAAGTATATCTCAATGCCTCCAAGACAAAGTAGGTACTTATCCAATATACATATTCAGAATGAATAATCTATAAAAGCAGGCAAACATACTTTCAAATCTATGTAGTGGACTATAGTTAGTAGGTAATATGGGAAACTGTGTTGCCAAACTCGCAAATATTATGACCAACCACGTCACTCAAAACAAAGGCATGTTTGATCATAACTTGCAACAAAGCACAAACCGTTACGTAAATTGTAGTTCGAGATTTATTTAATGTTATTTTATATTTTACATTGATCCCGACGTTTCGGTTGCTTATGATGATATGACGACGATGATAAACCACTGATACTCGCCAAAGAAAATCGTTTCCTACCTAGGATGCTCCGCGAAGGTATTGAAATTAAAAAACATCCTAATTTTAATAGAGAAAATGGTTGGAATGTACCACCAGCTTGAGGACCCAGTCATTCACTTAATTAATTCCAAGAAAAATCAAAATACAACAAGACTTCATGACACTGTGAGCTCATTCTGCGTAAATAGTAACACCAACAATTCAACATAGTTCGGGTACTTTGAGATAACTTACACTTCAAACTACAAGACAACAACCATCTTTAGTCTTCCCGTGACCATGGCTGCTGAAAAGTCGAGATCAATGTAAAATATAAAATAACATCAAATAAATCGCGATAGAATCCGTTAAAAATAGTTTTATTTCATTGTGTGACGTTCGCGCAAACTTCCGACAATATCATGTAAATGGTAGTTAGTAGCCAATCACATTGCGAATTATGCTGAACATTTTTACAGCATTGTGACCCACAAGCAATGGCTGCGGATCACTTTCTCTTGATTTTAATTTCTGTGGTTATGACAGATGTACAGACAAGTAACAGAGTGTTTTCCTAAGATTCCGTTTCTATATAAATTTACGGTTCATTTATGTATTTTAACTCGCGGAGGTCCGTAATCGTTTTTTAGTCATATTTCTGGTTCTAATTATCCAATTGCAATCAAACAAACGGCAGTTTTTAAGTCTGACTAAGACCTTTCTAATAGAAAAAACTGCATCAAAATCTGCTCTGTAGTTTTTGTGTTCAACGCGAACAAACAGACAAACAATTACACAAAAATTCCAATAAAAATCTTTTTTGTGTTCAGAATCGCTCATTTAACATAACCCAAGTTCTTTTTTTAAATATCTTCAATGTACAGATAATTTCCAATTTTATAATATTACTATTTGTTGCCCACGGCTCCGCCCGCGTAGAATTCTGATCCCGTTCTGCTGAAACAGGATCAGAAGTTTTCCCGGGATAAAACGTAGCCCATGTGTTATTCCGGACTCGCAGTCCATCTTAGCTTTTGCTGACGATCTCGCAATACTGACGCGTAATCCAAAACAATGTCAGGAACTATTAAAGGAAGTCGATGAGTTCTGTTCGTGGACAAATGGACTGAGGACGACGCCCAGTAAGTGTCACTGTCTGTGTCTGGGTAGACGGGACACCAAATTTACCTCCTACGTCCCCCTCCCCGGGACTCTTCATTGGGGGTAAACCAGTTTCCATAGTCGCTGAATCGGTGTAATCGGGTAAGATGAAGTTGTCGATACGTTTATAAATGACCTTAATGAAACCTTACTGGCGAAAATAGATGCAACTGTCATAAAATCGCTAAAATCATGGCTTGGACTAGCGCACTCTGCTGATTCCTCTGCTCTATTTAGGGATCAAAATAATTTTGGGATGAAACTTAAGAAACCATCGGAGCTCTATAAACACCTTAGAGTTACCAAAGCCCACATCTTAGGTAAATCCCAAGATGACACATTCAGGGCACTCCCGAAAGATAATACAGAGAACAGACCAGCAAGAAACTCAGGTAGATCATCGTTATCCTTTCTTTTTTAATATATAGTTTTGTTTTATTTATAATACATATGTGCGAGAGCAAGAGATTAATTACGTTGACCATGCATTTTTATCATTAAGATATTCATCTACTTTATAATAACCTTTTTTCATTAAACCTTTTTTCACTTCTATTTTAAATTTATTAAGTGGCAGGTCAACCAAATCCTGAGGGATATTATTAAATATTTTTATACATTTGCCTACAAACGAATTACCAACTTTATGAAGTCTGAGTTTTGGCACTGCAAGCTTATTTTTATTTCTGGTATTAAAATTATGTTCGTCCTATTCTTTTTTGAACAGATCAAGATTCTTCCGTACATATAAGATGTTGTCGTGCACATATTGGGAAGCAACGGTTAAAATATTTATTTCTTTAAATAGTTCCCTCAACGAGTCACGGGGTCTGAGGCTATAGATTGCTCGTATAGCTCGTTTCTGTAATATGAATATAGACTCAATATCGGCAGCTGAGCCCCACAGCAGCAGACCATATGACATAACGCTATGAAAGTAACTAAAATAAACTAATCGTGCCGTTTCCTCGTCAGTCAGTGACCTGATCTTTCTAACCACATAGGCAGCATCTAACGTTAGTCCAAGAAAAACTGTGGTATTGACTACTTCAACAGATTCGTTATTCATTGTAATATGTGTATCTATCTACCTAATTTTAATAATAAAGTCTCATGATCAACACAATCGAAAGCTTTTGATAAATCACAAAAGACACCAATGGCATCTTGCCTCCTCTCCCATGCATCAAATATATGTTTGACAAGTGCGACTCCTGCATCCGTCGTATTTCTGCCTTTAGTGAAACCAAACTGTTTATTATGAAGTAATCTATTGACAGTGAGATGCGAAAGCAGTTGATTAAATATAATTTTTTCAAAAAAAATACTGAGAGCTGGTAGTATAGAGATGGGTCGAAAATTGGATGGATCACTTTTATCCCCTGCTTTGAATAACGGAATGATTTTACTGTACTTCATTAGATTAGGAAACTGTTTTTCGTCTATACATTTATTGAATATGAATGCAAGGTAAGGCGCAATAACGGGCATTATTAATTTCATTATATTGATTCAAATGCCCCAGAGATCCTCAGTTTTTTTTATGTTTAATTCCGTAAAAATTTTAAGAATGGTTTCAGTGTCAATGTACTGAAAATCAAAGTTAACACTACATTTATGAACACAAGACTTAAGAAGTGAATCGGCTACGTTTTTTGACGAATCTAATTTACTTGTAGTGGTAATTGGAATATTTGTGAAAAAAGATTCAAATGCATGGGCCACCGCAGAATCAGTATCAATGTGTTGATCATCTATTTTTAACTCGAAGGATCGATCACGTGACCTTGTTTTACAAGTTTCTTTGTTAATAACATTCCATGTTGCCTTAATTTTATTATCTGATTTTTCTATTTTAGCCCGTATATAATTTGATTTGGCTATTGAACAGACTTTCTTGAATAGTTTAGAGTACTTTTTAATATGTTCAATTACTTGTGGCTCACTAGTAGATGCCTTTGTCTGGTATAATTCATATAATTTCTTTCTACTTTTATAGATACCAGGTGTAGCCCAATCACAAAATTTAGTTTTAATTTTTTTTACGTTTATTGTCTTATTAGTGAAAATATTATTAAATGCACATTTGATTACTCCGAACAAATTTCTGTAGAGATCATTCGGATCATCATCATTATTATTGAGCTCCAGCAGAGGTACTTTATCTTTAATGTTTTCTTTAAAAATTTCTAATCGATATGTCGTGATTGGTCTACATACAATATTTTTTGATAATGGAACATGTTGGTGCTCAAATCTAGCTAGCTGACCTGTATGATCTGATTTAATGAAACTTATTATACATTTTTCATTTACATCACTATCAGAAAATATATTATCTAAGCAGGTAGCTGATGTGGATGTGATGCGAGTTGGTTCACTAAAAAGATTTTGTAAGTTAAAAGATTTAAAGAGATTGAGGAACCTTAACGCGTTCTGGGAGTTTTCTAAAATATTAATGTTAAAATCGCCACATACAACTTTCCTTCTTTTTGCATTTACATACCTTTTTTAAGGTTTCTTCCATAATAGACTCAAACTGGTGGTAATCGCCAGAAGGAGGTCTATAGACGCTAATAATAATAAATTGCTCAAGCTCTGCACACGATAGTTCAATATTTCGCTCACTTGAGAGTGCTACTATGTCTTTTCTATCTTTTGATTTTAATTTGCCATTAATTAAAATGAGTGACCCACCTCTTATAGCAAAATCTCTAGTAAACGCACTAATAACTTTATAATTATCAATACTAACTAATAGTTCATGTTTTTAAACCAGTGTTCAGTTAAACAAAGTACATGAATATTCCTTTCATTTAAGAATAATTCCAGTTCCAACTCTTTGCCAGAAAAACCTTGAATATTTTGATGAACAATATTCATGAACGTAGGCTTTCCCTTTGTATTTAAATTTAATTTGCCAGAGATTTCCCCTATTGTCCTAGAATTAAATTTAAATGATTGTCACTCTTACTTGGAACAGATTCCAAGGTTACAAGATCAACACTGTCATTTTTCTGCTCAATAAAAGCAGTTTGGTTAGCCAAATTCTTGGCTGAATATCTAATATAATATGATAGCGAAGCTGCTATCTGTCTCTTAAAATATCTATTCAAATAGAATTTATTCTTTGTCAATAACAATTTATTTTCTAAATATATATTTAAATCAATCAGATGGAATTTATTTGCATTATGATGTTTCAATATATATATATATTATATTATATATATATATTATATACATACATAATATATATGTATTGTTTGATTAAGCTTATATCTAAAATTGTTTTCTGCCTGTGACAAGCTACGGCTATATGGTTGTGTGAATAAAATTATATTTTTAACATCTAGTGAGCTCAACAATTCAAAACTGTTGTAAAGAGGTGCAATGTATTGCTCTATGTCTGTGGCATCATTTGAATATGATTTGAATTATTTTTAGAATCATATTTGATTGACGGCACTTATCACATAATATTGTTTTCATGAATGTTGTAATAAAATATAAACATATTTTTATCAAGTTTAAAACGTGTTTTTCGTGTCTTGCATTTACTAGCAAGTTAATCCACGCACTCTGCTAGGTACCTATGGGCGGTTAGGTACTACACTTTCAACAGGTTTTGTGCACCATCGCCGAAAACTTGAACAGTGAATGTGGACAAGAGATTTCGGAGCAGGAGATAGTTCTGAATACGGAAACAGTTACAATCACGAAAACAAGATGAGTACTAGTCTTCCTACTTTTGATCGGTTACCCCTCTAATCGATCAATTTTTCGACCTGGAAGTTTCAAATGGAACTATATTTGACTCACGAAGATCTTTGGAAATATGTATCAACTACGCCCCCAGCAACGGATCTACCAGGTACCAAAAAGGATTCAAAGGCACGTGCGAAAATTTGTCTTATGATCAACCCAGAGTTACTGGTACATGTGAGGCAAGCCAAATCGACGAAAGAGTGTTGGGAAGCACTGGTAAATGCTTTTGAAGACAAGGGTGTCACTAACAGATGCCGCTTGCTAGGCTCATTAGATTCAAGCTGGAACAATTCAATAACATCAAAGGCTACATTACAGCGATAATGAAAGTAGCACAGCAGCTACATCGGTAAAGAGGTAGACGATGAAATGCTTGCAGCGCTAATGTTACAAGGATTGACAGAGGAATACATTCCAATGAAGATGGCCATTGAAAACTCAAATATTACCCTGACGTCAGATTACGTCAAGACCAAGCTGCTACGGCAGGGAGACAACAAACCGCTCTAATGAAAATGCCCTAGTTGTGCACAACAAAGCTACGAGTAGCAATGGAAGAGCAAATGAAGGCAATAAGAAAAATAAGCAGCTAAAGAAAGAGAAAACAGTCAAGGGTTTTATTTGTGGCGGACCCCATAAAGCTATGAAATGTCCAAAGAATCCAAATAAAAATGATAACAATGAATGGATCGTTGATTCTGGAGCGTCATCTCATATGACCCTTCGCAAAGACTGGCTTACAGACTTTACAGTGTTAAACAATGTTGTAAATATTAGTGTAGCTAATGGTCAGAAATTAAGTGCAATTGGATCAGGAGATGTGCAGAAGACTGAGAGAATGCAATTCGGAGTGAAAGATCAGTCCAGGAACATACATCACGTATGTTCCTGGACTGACTGCAAACTTGCATAGTGTAAGTACACTTGTAAATAGAGATTTTACTGTAGTATTTTCAGAGAATGGTTGTGAGATATATGACAGGAGTTATTGTTGTATAAAAGGAAAAGTACTCCATAGCTGCGAAAATATAAAAATAGTTTACAAATTCAAAGCTAATACAAATGCTAACCAGTCTGCTTTTTCAGCGCCGATGTCTGATGAATTTGAGCTGTGGCATAAGAGATTGGCACACCTGGGATCATCGAATATGAAACGGCTAAGAGATGGTTTGGCAAAAGGAGTAAGGTACCAAATCCCTGATAATCTACAATGTGAGCCCTGCTTAAAAGGTAGGCAAACACGTACACCTTTTAAGAAAAGCGGCGCGACCAGAGCAACTGATGTACTAGAGCTCGTAAATGCTGATGTTTGTGGTCCTCTGAGGGTAGAGTCGCAAAGCGGGAAGACATACTTTCTTTTATTTATTGACGACAAAACGCGATATACGTTTGTTTACTACTTGCGTGAGAAAAGTGAGGTCTTTTCAAAGATTGTTGAATTTAAAAACTTAGTCGAGAACCAAACTAACAAAAAGATAAAGTTTTCAAGGTCAGACAATGGGAAAGAGTTTGTAAATAAACAAGTTAGTCAATTATTCAAAGAAAGCGGTATTATTCACCAAACAACTGTAGAATTTCTTTATACACCAGAGCAAAACGGTGTAGCAGAACGGGCTAATCGTACGATTATGGAAAAAACTAGATGCATGCTAGAGGAAGCTAACCTACGTAGTAAGTTCTGGGCGGAAGCTGTTAATACGGCCAAGAGAAAACCAAGAGACTTCAGCGACTATTATCTGTACCAAGTAGAAGTTGAAGAGCAGAGCGAGTCAACAACTGTAGAAAAAGCACTTCTACCACTAAGTGACAGAGAGAAATGGCAAGAGACTATTGATACTGAGCTGAATGCTTTGAAAAAGAACGGTACTTGGAGTTTAGTCAAGCCTGATCCTAGCGAGGTTAATGTTAATTTAGTAGATAGCAAATGAATCTTCAAAATTAAAAAAGAACCTGGGGGGGAAATTAGATATAAAGCTAGGCTTGTAGCACGCGGCTTTACACAGAGGCAAGGACTTGACTTCAACGAGACGTTCTCACCTGTGATCAGACATAGTACACTCAGACTATTGTTTGCGATTGCAGTTGAAAATGACTTATCCATACATCAAATGGACGTAGTCACTGCATTTCTAAATGGAGATCTAACGGAACGAGTTTACATGAAGCAGCCCAGATTGTGTGAAGAGAAAGGCGCAGAGGATCATGTCTGCTTGTTCAAAAAGGCACTATATGGACTTAAGCAAGTCCCTTGAGCTTGGTACAAGAAACTACGTGATGCTTTATCTGAGATGAAATTCAAGCGATTGGATAGCGAACCATGTGTCTATATCAAAAACATGATTATCATTGCCGTCTTTGTCGACGATATTTTGATATTCTATAAAAATGAGAAAGAGAGGGACACAGTTAAGAAAGAACTAACGAAAAGATTTGAGGTGAAGGATCTGTGGAAAGTTGACACTTTCTTGGAAATGAAGATCAATCGGCTTAAGGAAGAGATTAGTGTTGATCAGAGTGATTACATTAAAATGCTCTTGAAGAAATTTGGAATGTCTGACTGCAAACCAGTTAGAACACCACTGCCGACTGGAATAAAGCTAGAGAAGCCCAGTAATGAGCATGTCCCACCCAACGAGATTCCTTACCAATGTTTAATTGGATCGGTAATGTACGTAGCTGTATGCTCAAGGCCTGATATTAGCTATGCAGTTTCATACCTCAGTCAGTTCAACAGCTGTTATACGAGTGAGCACTGGACTGCAGCTAAGAGATTTTTGAGATACTTGAAGGCTACCATCGACTACAAGTTGAAGTTTGTGAAAACTGGTCAAAGTCTTACTGGATATGTCGATGCCGACCATGCTGGAGATCTCAGTGATCGTAAATCATTTACAGGATTTGTATTTATTTTAGAAGGAGCACCTGTATCTTGGGAGAGCAAAAAACAACGCACTATCGCACTGTCGAGTGCAGAGGCGGAATATGTTGCTATGTCCTAAGCATCCAGAGAAGCTATGTTCTTGAAGACGCTGATTAGGGAAATTTCACAAAAAGATCAAACTGTGAAACTGTTGAGTGACAGTCAATCAGCTATTCAGATTGCTAAAAATCCCATTCATCACCAGAGAACCAAGCACATTGATGTTAGGTGTCATTATATTAGAGAAAAACTAGATGATAAAGTTGTGTCGTTAGAATATCTGCAAACTGATCTTATGACTGCAGATATTTTCACCAAAGCTTTACCAACGTGTAAGCATGAGTTCTGTGTGAATCAGATGGATCTTAGGGCTTGTGTGTAAAAGGCTATGCATGAGAAATTGTTAAGAATGTGTGTGAATTATAGTAGGTATTTCCTATTATGAGTTTCTTTTTCACAGCTGTGTTTGCTGCTGAATACATAGAGCACTACAGTTGAGGAGGAGTGTTGTAAAGAGGTGCAATGTATTGCTCTATGTCGGTGGCATCATTTGAATATGATTTGAATTATTTTTAGAATCATATTTGACTGACGGCACTTATCATGTAATATTGTTTTCGTGAATGTTGTAATAAAATATAAACATATTTCTATCAAGTTTAAAACGTGTTTTTCGTGTCTTGCATTTACTAGCAAGTTAATCCACGCACTCTGCTAGGTACCTATGGGCGGTTAGGTACTACACTTTCAACAAAAACAATGCTGAATGCATTCCTGTCTGTATTTCCCCTGTCTCCCATTAAAATTACAAGTGTATCGTTACTGTTTAAACTATAATTCTTAATTTTTTTAATTATGTTACAATAAGTTAATCCCGGCAAACAATAGTTAGTAACGTTTTGTTCTAGATATGAACTTAAAAACTGGCCCATTGATTTTCCCAATTCATCACAAAACATCACTATTTCTGAATTTACACTATTTTGAGTGGTGAGGAAACTACTGGTTTTCTCCTTACACTCAAGTGAAGGGCTTACATGTGAGTGAGAGGTCTTACAGACTGGCTGAGGACCAAGTGAATTGTCTTTAAGGATTAATGTGGAGCTTGGACTCATCAGATCCTTCATGGCCAGAATGTATTCTTGATACTCACTTTTAACATTATAATATTTGTCCGTCATTATATCTAGTGACTTTTTAAATTACTCATTTCTGTTTCTAACTTTAAAAAAATATTATTATATTCCATGATATTATTTTCAATTAATAATCAGTACATGTCAAGTTCATCGCCTAATTGCCTTCTCTCATTAATGTACCTGACTTTTTTATGCAAACACTTTTGTCTTTTAATACGTTTTTGTGTTTTTTTAATGTATTTATTAATTTTCACATATTTCTTAAGTTTATGCCTACTGCATCGAACTACCCCCATCTTGGGATTGAAATTATGACCTATTACAGTATCGTCTTTTGTTAAATCAATTGTAACTGTGGGTTGTACGTTCGGTTCAGTAGATACAAGGCTGGGCATGCTACCGACTAACTCCTCAAATAAGTTATGGGTATGAGTTACTAAGGTGTAGCGTTTCTCGGCTTCGAGGTGGTTGATATGGTGGTGTGCTTCATGCAGTTCCTGCTCTAAGACCGACATACGCTTGAGGCCCTGCTCGTACTCATCGCTGCACTCTCTAAACCCAGTCACAACGTTGAGCAATCTGTCGCTATATTCCTTTATTCTAAGAGGTTAAAACATGTGGTTCTTGTGGAACTTACTGTACCGTGGGAAACAAATATACCGAAGGACCACACAACAAAGAAAAATAAATACTATGATCTCACAAATGAATTAATCAAAAACGGTTACGTGGTTAATTTGTATGCAGTGGAAGTGGGAGCGAGAGGTATACCAGCAAAATCTCTCTATAACCTACTTAAAGATCTAGGCCTATCGAGAGCTACAATAAGCTCATGAAGGACGAATGTCTAAAGCGGCACTAGTAGGTTCGTATCAAATTTGGTTAGGCAGGGAGGGGAACTTGGGTAGTGAAGGTGAGTGTTGATGTACATCAACAAAACTGGCCCCTTCTAAACCTACACTTGGGTCACAAGTCCCAGTCACTGTCCCGAGTTCCCAACGCGATGGACCCGGCACCCGCACGGAGAATCCATGGATTGCTAAGAATATCGGTCTATCCCTGTGCCAAATTTCAGCCAGATCGGTTCAGCCATTTTTGCGTGAAAGAGCAACAAAGATACATACCTACATACATACTCATAAAATTTCGCGTTTATAATATTAGTAGGATTTAAAAAAAAAAGGTATTTTATAATAGTATAGATAGATAGATGAACCATATATTATTTACGTGACCTAACTTTAAATTTGTAACTAATCTTCAACATCCTATTTGCAAGGCTTTAGCCTGTAATGTATATAAAAAATTAACTTGTAAAATAAACTTCTCTTTGTAATGAATAACAGCATCTCAATGTGTGCATATTGAAGCATATCCAGAGCTGGTATGGTTGAGTTAGTTTGATTAAATTAGCAGTGTTTGATATGTTTAGCTGATCGCCTGCTCAGGTATGCAATGAATGTTTAATGTGTATGTTTAAATTAATTGTGTTCGCAGTTCGGATTGTTTAAAAATATAAGTTAACTAAAACAACTAGTGAAATATTATGATTACTTAGTTTGGCTAACTTGCAATAATTCACATGTTCATTCATCATCATCATTTTAGCGTTGTTCCTGATGGCATTTGAGGTTTTCACGTCACAGCCCGTACGCTTATTCCTTCTTCTCCTTTTCTTGCTTACATGGCTTTTATGATAGTGACTGCCGTCTGACCTCTCAACCTAGAGAGGAAAGCCTGCGCTAGAATCTCATCCACCAATCAAATAATGCACCAGCTTGCAGGTGAGGTAGGCTTAGTCCCAAGGTTTTGGTGGGCCCCATACACCCATAATTTATATGTTCAATACTTAATGAAATTCCATTTAATGCTTAACATATTATAAGCGTAGGTAGCTTAGTGGTTAAGGAGTCGACCCTACGATCGAGAGCTCCCGGGTTCGAATCCTGGCCATTACACTACCGACGTTAACCCGCTCCTAACACAAGCAATTAAGCTTAGCTGGAGGGGTTAAGGGGAATATTAGTAATTTCAGTTTTGTAACAATGCCATACTGTAAAGGTGTAATTGTGGTTAGCGCCATCTGTAGGACACAGTTGCAGCTACTGTGATTCAATCGATGTGGCTGACTTTAGCGATTCCCCGTCAGATGGCGTGAGTTATGCATTCGGATCACGAATTGTTGTTATAGCAGTCTCAAGGAAGTTTCGAGGTGTATATCCACATAGGTACTATTCTAGCAAAATCCAGAATTAATTGAATATATTAGGATGATCGCAGTGACCCTATGATTCATTTTTTTTTGTTTGAGAGGTCATTAGTCGTGTCCACTGAAGTTATATTTGTGAATTGACATTATTGAGAAAAATATATTACCCGATTTGGAGGTTATAGTTCGTGAGTGTTCCCAGATTTGATCTGGTAAGTTATTTTATTCCATTGCTGTTAGTATATTCGCATAATGAGGATGTGTTATTGATAAAAGTTGTATATCTTCATCACAGGATCGTTAGTTCTGGGAAAGAACCCTTTAAACAATTCAGAAGGCCGAGACTCTGAGGTTATCAATCGTGGTGGCTTGGATATCTAGACCTTGGGAAAGCAGATCGCAATTAAAGCTCCGTAATCTGCTCTGCCGGCCCCCAACCACTGGCGGTCCCGCGAATACCTGAGATCCATAAGGTCAAACTATATTATAAACATAACTATATTATAAGTATATTAATTCATTGCATTACTGCTGACCGGCGCGAGGCTGGTGTATGGTATATCTGAGCTGTGCCACTACTGGCTGGCATCTTTGAGAATCATCTACATCATCATCTGCATATGAGTGTACCTATACCTGTGTGCTGTTATCTTGCTGTGTAAATTATTCTGTGTATCTATCTGTGTGCTGTTACCTCTTGAACTTATATATATATATATATATATATATATATATATATATATTTGTATTACTATTTTATGTGTGATTATTCTGTATATCTATCTGTGACTTTGCTATTTCTCTGTGTATAAATATATGTATGTACAACTGATCCTTGCGTTTCATTGGAGATCAGCTGATCTGTGCACCACCTAAGAACCTCTGTAGAAAGGTGCCTTAAGAACACATTAAGAACTCCGTTGCTCACCTGGTCTAGCCGGTGTGTAACCATAATAAGAAAAAAGGTTACATATATAAAAAAATATATATGAAGTATTGCGAGTTGTCGTTAGAAAGGAAATAAGTATGTTGACAAACAAATGGGAAAGGCAGTACCCACAGTATAACTTTCTCTCATTTGTTGTAATTGGTTTTAACAGACAATCAGTATTCAACAAGTATTCACTAAGTTTGTGAGATACTCAATAAATGAAATATTCAGTTTTATATTATGCATAATGTGGGTGTTGAAATTTTTTAATAAAATGCTTAAACCAAGATGAAGATATTTCCATCATGGCTAAAATTATACGTAAAGACTCGGACTCCGCTAAGATCACAATGCATTTATACCATACTAGGTCCAAAATATAAATTCATGTAAAATACGACAAGCTGTCGTACCTAAATGGAGAACTAGCTGTTGCCCGCGGCTCCACCCGGGTGGAATCCTGTTCCCGTTCCCGCTTCCCATGGGAACCGTTTTTGTGTGAAAGCGTAACAACTATTATATATTTTCTAAAGATTTAGATCTGAAAAAGAGAACATCTAGAACTGGACTTGAACCCGCGACCAGCCCCTTACAGGGGGAATGCTCTGACCAGCTGAGCTATCTAGACACGTCCCAGATATTCGTAATTCTCCGATACATTAAAAACGTCTTAAGGCGACGCTGGAGTCATCTACCGTAATTCTAGCGAACTACGGAAATAATGAATAACTTAACAGTCATTTGTAAACATTGTTTTTTGATGACTCCGCCTAATTAATTCAATTAAATTTTTAAGCATTTTGTATGCTTACTTTTTCTAAAGATTTAGATCGGAAAAAGAGAACATCTAGAACGGGACTTGAACCCGCGACCAGTCCCTTACAGGGGGAATGCTCTGACCAGCTGTAAGGGACTGGTCGCGGGTTCAAGTCCCGTTCCCATCATGATCATGAACTATTATATTATTAGTAGGATTGAGTGCAACTAAAGCCTTTGGGGCCAAGCCAACGTCACCAGCAAGACGGTACACCTTTTTTTTTCTTTGTGCGGAAATCCCTTCGGGTACCCCCCGGCGGCCAGTAGGGGCGGTTATGTCTGGCTTGAACGGACTAAAACCGCACGCCGTATCGGGTCTAAAGACGCCGAAGTGTAAGGTTTCCCATAGAGCATATCCCTCGCACCCCGACTGACTCTGGGCTATCTCCGGTTTCGAGATGGCCCCCTCGGGTTTGGGAACCACGGTGTCCCCGTCTTGCCCCGGTTAGAGTAGGGGCGCTAGTCGCCCCGTCGTCCCGGCCTGCTTCTGCTGGGGTGACAGGCGGCCTCACCTGCCACCCCCAGGCTTGCGACTAATTGACGAACGAAGCTCTGGCGTAGTTTTTCTTTTCGGGATTGGAATGTCAGACGGCAGTCCCTCAATTCAATAGGAGGAGCAGAAGTAAGTGAACCCCTGGCTCCGAACTGAAACCCTCGGTTGCAACCGGGAACAACACTAAGAATATGATGAAGTGGTATATGTACATCATCTCGTAACCAATTTTAGGAAACCGTGTGTGATTTCTGTTCGATGCAACGAAAAGTACGAATCTACATTTACATAATAAATTATTACCTGTACATTAATACGCATTCGGAAACCAGGCATTCCACTATTCATTAGTAAAATAAAACGTTATATGTTTGGCAATAAATGTTAATTTTATTAATAATCCAGTCAATTTAGTGTAGCAGCAACTAACAAAATATGAAATTTTATATATTACTAGGTGACCCCATCGTCGGCACCGATGGGGTGAAGCCCGTGGGGGTTTCCGCATGTAAATAAAAAATGGAGGTTGGTTATCGTTTTTAGGGTTCCGTTGCCAAATGGCAAAAAAGGGAACTCTTATAGATTCGTCATGTCTGTCTGTCCGTCCGTCCGTATGTCACAGCCACTTTTTTCCAAAACTATAAGAACTATGCTGTTGAAACTTGGCAAGTAGATGTATTCTGTGATCCCATTCCATTAAGATTTTCACACAAAAATAGAAAAAAAAACAATAAATTTTGGGGGGTCCCCATACTTAGAACTGAAACGCAAAAATTTTTTTTCAGCAAACCCATACGTGGATATCTATCTATGGATAGGTCTTCAAAAATGATATTGGGGTTTCTAATATCATTTTTCTCTGAACTGAATAGTTTGCGCGAGAGACACTTCCAAAGTGGTAAAATGTGCCCTGTAACTTCTAAACTAAGAGAATTATAAAACTTAAAAAAATAAATGATATACATTACCATGTAAGCTTCCACCGAAAATTGGTTTGAACGAGATCTAGCAAGTAGTTTTTTTTTAATACATCATAAATCGTAAACCGCAATTTACCTTTCGTTCAATCAACTCAAATATAAAATTAAAAAAAAAAAGCATTAGATATTATGTTACTTGCTGCTAGGGAACCTTCATGGGCGAGTCCGACTCGCACTTGACCGCTTTTTTTGGTATTATCTCCGGTTCTTCTAAACCAATTGCAATCAAACATACGGCAAATTTTTTAAGTCTCACCATGACCTTTCGAATAGAAAAAACGCATCAAAATCCCTTCAGTAGTTTTTGCGTCCATCGCGAACAAACAGATAAACAGACAGACAATAATTCTACAATTATTACAATTTTATGATAGTATAGAAGATAGATAGACCCCTGTAATTTACAAAAACAGAAACTTCAATTTACTTTGTATTTCCACCTAAAGATCGTTTGTTTTGAAATTTTGTCGCTGACTTCTTCTTCATCCTTGCATTCAAAGTTTACACTTCAGAGTCCGGGGTCCGATCTGCTACTTCTCCTTTTCATAATTTAGTATATTCATATTTTCACGGGAGTGGCTGCCATAACCCCGAAATGAAAGCCTGCGCCAAGCGAGGTTGGCTTGGGCCCCGAAGATCTTGGTGGGTTGCCCCACAATTTGTCGCTAAATGTACGAGTAAAAACCCGCTTAATTAGCTCTTATATGAATAATAATTAACCACCATCTAGCCCGAAAATTGGAGGCCTTGAATTAATCCACGACCCATTAAGTAGTTAAGTATTTAAATGACTAAGGATTAAAACACCAAACTGTCTGTATTTAGAATTCCAACTTAGTGGATCTTAGAGTTTCAGCGAGTTTGAATTATGAACCCCACAATAGAAAATCAGTTAATGTAAGATATAGCTCTTCGTAGCACCTTTCGTATAAAAGTGGTTTGAAAGAGGTCGCTGCGGCCCCGGGACCACTATTGGAAGCATATGCAACAATAAAATAACATATCGGTAAGGTGCCGGTCAGGTGGTACCCATACGGATACCACTTCACCGGGGCCAGCGGTGAAGTAGTAATGTCGGAAACTAAAAATATATACGGTGTTCCGTTCCGTACCTATTACGGGGTATAAACATACACTAAGAAAGGATTCCTCAGGAATGACAATATGGTTCTAGTAATTAAATTTAAACTATTGATTAAATATAGAGGGTCTAATATAGCAAAACGCATTAAATTAAGGTTCAGATCGATTTTCTACATACTGGCTTTTTCAAGTTTAATATGAGCTTAAAATACATAATTGAATTGCGGTCCGTCTTGCGTAAGATAGCCTTCCTATCCTTTGTTAAAAGCGTCACTCTCTATATATTTAGGTATCTATCTTAATGGATTAAATCTTATACAGATGTCTTATGGCAAAACTTAAAAGCTTCTGACTATACGAATTGTGAAAAACTACATACATATTCATGACAGAAACATTTTATAATTTTTAGCCGACTTCAAAAAGGAGGACGATGCAGGTTTACCTATTTTTTAAAGCCTTGGATTAGTTATCGCTTGCCAAATTTTGTCCAGACAAGGCGAGAGCGATTTCCATCCCACCTGTTCACTTTGGTTTAAATCTCTATGTAATGGTTTGGTTGGATTTAACTGCTCTGGAATATTCTTGTCATTTTAAGCGGTATGGTAATTGAATTTTTTAAGCTATTTCTCTTGCAACAAGGAGTTCTTAATTTAAAAAGACTGTTAACGTAATGCTTGTAGGTAATAATTCTTTGAAAAGATATTCATTTCAAACCGAAATCGATTCAAGTCGAAGGATCGACACTCGACGTTGTTCAGGGATATGTCTACCTTGGGCAAGCTATCCAGCTTTGTAGAAACAACTTCGAGAATGAAGTCACCAGAAGGATCGAATTAGGTTGGGCAGCATTTGGCAGATTAAGTCGAGTTTTTTTAAGTTCGAATGACTTACGGTGTTCTAACGTGGACACTGACGGTGGGGCTAGTCTACTAATTTAAAGTCGCGCAGCGAGTTATGGAGCGAGCTATGCTTCGAGTCTCTTTGAAGGATAAAATTCACAATGAGGTCACCCGACAAAGAACTAAAGTGACCGACATAGCTCGCAGAATAAACAACGAACTACGAACGACTAAACGAGTCCTAGAGTGGAGACCGCAAGTCGGTAAAAGGAAGGCGGGATGCCCCCCAGCCAAATGAGCTGACGAACTGACAAGGTAGCTGGGAGAAACTGTATGAGGAAAGCGGAGGATCGTGAAATATTATTGGGAGAGGCCTATGTCCAGTTGCGATATGCTAATTGATTGACATTATACAAATAATGTAGTAATAGCAATTAGATTAGGTTCCTAAACATGTTTATAAATAAAACAAAAATAAGCCTACTGAGTTCTTGCCGTTCTTTTTAGTGGGTGTGTAATGTCAAGTAACCTAAATTCATATGACCTAATGTTTTATATCATCTAATATTCCTATAATATAATAACATTTAGTATAACGTTCATTTTATATAATTTTCAATACGTATAATATTATTTTTATATAAAATTAATTTAACCTAATGTTCTTTTGACCTATAACGCGACGGAGCCCCGCTCGGCGAGGCTCCTACTTCTGGGTGGTTTATAAAAAAAAACCACGAAGCCTAAGGCGGGAGCGAAGCGAAGCGGAGCTCCCGCCTTAGTCTTCTAACCTAACCCATCCAAGTCGGATTACTCTGAGTCGGGATATTAACCATAATTGATTTCTAAATTATTTTAAATGTTACTTAGAGATTATGAGTATTATAGTAAATTAATAATATTCTGAATTAATATTATGTCAAATGTGCATTAAAGGAAATGTTCATTATATCATAAGAAATTAGATAAAATGAAATTATATCAACATTTCATTATCTCAATTGATCGCTATAGTAAACAAAAGTCTATTAACTGAAATAAGGTCAAGTGAACGTTAGATTCTTTATTATTATATCAACCGTTACACACCCCTTTAGGGGACGGGTTTAAAAGTCTTAATAAATGCCTACTTGCCCTTTTCTGTCGCTCCATGTAACAGTGACATATTTTATACATATTTGTTAAGGACCGTTGTTCATGACAGACTATGACCTAATAAGGTTCCGAGTAGACTGCCACTTCGCGGTCGCCTTCAGTGGACTGTATTTTGAGGATGTTGAGTCGAAGAATGAAACACTTGGATGGGTGGACTTGATTGACGTCAGTGAGGCATTGGATGTACTTGGCCCAGCACTACCCTTGATGTACTACTTCCTGTTGAGCTTCCTTGTTCCTTGAGAGACTCTTGTTGTCTACTTGTTGCCCACAATTTCCTAACAAATGGTCCCTGCTTTTATAGTCTTTTGTAGTGCTGGCCCGCGATCCAAATTACCTCACCTCCGCATTTTCATTTATTTATAAATCTCATGTTATACATATTAATCACATAGCATATATGTATATAGGTAGCAATAAGAGTTGCACGACGATAGGTACTTACACCTGTACCGTGCGACGTCGGGCTACTGAATGACGGGCGGATTGACCCCTCAGACTTATATATGGGCCCTGCCTCCCGCGAGCTACTATATAATAAAATGGCACCAGCCGGGGGAGCGCATATTCGCTTCTTACGGCGTGGGAGGCAGTCGCGGGGTGTAATTAAACTTACATACTAGTATACAAAGTCGTATTTCCTATTTATACGAAGTTATGTTAGATTCTGAGTAATGCATTTTCGTAATTATATTTGCAATTATGCTTTTCAGGGAGTGTACTTTCTTTATTAAATTTGGCTCTAACATACTTAATTACTCAGAAAACTAACTCATAACAGTAGTAAGCTATTTATCTTAGCTTAATATCAAAGTAATTACATAATTACGTTTTTAATTTACGTAAACCTAACATTTTCACAATTCATTTGTTATATTCACGCTTACTAATCTACATGTCACTGGCACATGTGTCTATAGTCTATTTGTGTCGTGCACAATATTTTCAATATATTTTTAATGTAATCTGAAACTGTATAACGAATTCTAAAATGTATTCATGAAAATTCCAAAAATATAAGTAATTATATAAATGTTTAACTTAAAAAATTGTGGGTAACATAAATTGTTGATCGGCCTAAATCTGAGCGATACCTTTCAATTTCGACCTTTTGACGGAAATTCGGAAATAATCTACTTTCATACGAAGGACGGAGTTACCTTTGTTAACTGTAAAGGTTTCAGTACCCTTAGACCTTGTAATATTACCCGCAAGCAAGCAAGCGAGGGAATAATTGCTTGCACAGTCTCTTCAATTGCGGCCATTATGTGCGTAACTGTGGTTTTGGCGCAGTATCTAAACATATTCACTCCCCAATATCTGTAGCATCCCATATGTGTTATATTATGCAGTATTTTATTCGTAGTTTTATTATCTGCGAGTTCTTTCTTCTTTTGTTATTTTATAAATCTTTAGGAATTTTGTTGGCAGTTCTGAAACATTATGGTGCGAACGTGAGGTAACACGCCGAGAGGGCTTAATGGGTATTTTTATGAGCGTTGCCTAATTCTACAGACCTAAAATAAATAGGTTAGGTCATGGAATATATAAAAAACCGGCCAGGTGCGAGTCGGACTCGCCCATGAAGGGTTCCGTAGCAGCAAGTAAAAATTTTATATTTGAGTTGTTTAAATGAAAGGTAAATTGCAGTTTACGATTTAAGACGTATTAAAATAGAACTACTCTCTAGATCTGGTTCAAACCAATTATCGGTGGAAGTTTACATGGTAATGTACATCATGTATTTTTTTTAGTTTTATCACTCTCTTATTTTAGAAGTTACAGGGGGGGGGGTGCACATTTTACCATTTTGGAAGTGTCTCTCGCGCAAACTATTCAGTTTAGAAAAAAATGATATTAGAAATGTTTTAAAATCTATTTTTGTGAAAATCTTAATGCGGTTCACAGAATACATCTACTTACCAAGTTTCAACAGCATAGTTTTTATAGCTTCGGAGAAAAGTGGCTGTGACATACGGACGGACAGACAGACAGACATTACGAATGTATAAGGGTTCCGTTTTTTGCCATTTGGCAACGGAACCCTAAAAAGGCTATTGTATCTTAAATATATTAACTGGTAACTGGCTCTTACGTTATGTATGCAATTATGCCTGTGCTCAAATGAGCACAGGCATAATTGCATTCGAAATCATATTCTCTCATGAGTAATCTAGTTATGGTTTTTACTTCCCCTACTTATCAGCTAAACAATTGAAAGACGTTTTCTCGATTTTATCAACTAAGGACATCAAAGTGCTGAAAATATTCCATTGTTCCTTTCTATTGTTCCATAAGACTCTTAGAACCTAAAATGCTTGAAAATAACGAACCATTCCATACTTTATTATTATGAAAGAGTTTTGCCATCGAACCGAATTCGAAGGACCTTTTATTTGACGTTTTGTGTTGTACATCATCGGTCCATACGGAATAAATAATTTTATCTTTAAATACTTTGGTACTACCTGCGTGTATGCGGCCACGTGGATCTTTGGAGCCCGAGTCAACCTCAGGGGTAAGCTGGTACACCTGCTGATTGACGAAAGAGGCTCTGGTGCAGGCTTTCCTCTCGAGTTAGGGGATTAGACGGCGCGGCGCTCCGGTAAAAGTCAAAATAAACCAAATTAGAGAAAGGAGGAGGCGGAGAGCGGACCCCGGGCTCCAAAGTACAAGCTTCGGGTGCGATGAAGAAAGATCTTTTATTTGTTATGTATAACACAGCAACGCACACTTTTAGAATTAAGTAGATATATATGAAAATATATAACTTTTTACTTTTGCAAATTACAAAATCTACGCGAATCACAATAGGTTTTTCATTTTAATATTTTCTAACACTATTATAAAGTTGCTAAAAAATATTACTTTCTTCAGTTAAAGTCAAAGTCAAAGCAAATAATAGTACTTACAAAACGTCAAAACTAAAAAGATGTTTAGCAAATGGGCCACCAGTTCGAAACATGGCTATGTCCTGAGAAGATTTCGGCAAGAAACTAAGCGAGCTGTATTTTTTTGGTCTAGTTACAGACATGTTTACTTAATCTATTTACTATATTTTATTTGAGTAGCATAGTGAGTAGCTAAAATATCTACTAGATTATATTAGTTATAGTTTATTATTTGTTCTCTTGTGGTTTTCACAACCTCTGCACAAAGGTAGTTCTAACAGAAAATATCGAGTTAAGCTCGCCTTTGTACTTGATGTTAAATAGCTTGTTATTAAAAATGCATCATTATCAATTAGAAGGCACAACAATTTTGTAGTATCTAGTATAATATTAATAAATATGGTATGTAAAGTATGCCTATACTTATTTGTACGTATCTTTATTAAATTTTCCTGAAAAAGACGAAGTCAATTAATTATTATTAAAGTGTCTAAAGCCGGCTACAATAAAAAGTAATCTATAGTATACTGAACCATGACTGTTTTTTATTCTATAATAAGAAACGATTTGCATGATATAAACCCGTTTTTTACAACAGTGAGCAGCTCAAGGCGAATAATAGCAATGTACTTTTAATAATGATTAGTTGCTCAGTGGTTGTTGGCAGGTCTTTAATAGCGGGAACATTTTCATACAAGATCGTGCTTTTAAGACGGTTGACCGTTGTTGATAAGTTTAAAATAAGCTATAAAATATGGAAGAAGCTCTTGCTACTTGCCAGAAAATGTGGGTGTATACAAAAGTGAAAAATTGCCGGACGAAATTAAAATTGCGAGAGCGATCAAGTGCCAATGTTATGATTTTTTGAAATTCGTCAGAAATCCTTAGTTAAGACATTAGTTCCACTTCTCTGGTCTAGTTCGAACTGGCATAATTCATAAACTTAATATGGAATTTTGTTAACCTTTGATACATGTTGGGGATGCTTGTAAATATATTTTTTTATCGTTCACAAATCTTAAATATAGTACGTGGTTTCATCTTACTGGCCAGCAGATTTAGTGAGCCTTCGATAGATTAAATAAAATGAATTTATTTCATTTAATTATACTGAATCAGTTTGGTATTCGTTTGAAATAGATCGTATTAGTTTCCATTGATAAGATCTATTTCAAACGAACGAATTTTGTTTACTTACAGCTCTTTCTTACTTACACCAGAATTCCTTCCCGAGACTATCGTGAGCATAAAAGTTTCAACCGTTTTTATGCAGCAATGATAAGCAGTCAGTCTAGCTATATTATATTTTCGTGAACTTGAGCTATATTTTTTGTACTATATATAAGGTGTCACAAAATTAGGTCTCTGAATTTGGTGAGATGACTTGGTATCGACAAAATATGTCGATACGATATATCGGGTAAAGTAAAAAAAAAAATTAAAAAATTTAAAAATGAAAAAACAAATAATGAAAAAAAAAAAACACCACAAGCGACCAGCATCACGTGACGCGACGAGCCCGTGACGCACGTGGTAGGCGTGCAGTCTTTCTCCTCGCAGTATTCACCAAGCGGATGTGTAGGATATACCTAAATCGCGACCAGCGTCACGTGTGCTCGTCGCGTCACGTGCCGCTGGTCGCTGGTGGTGTTTTTTTTAATATAACAGGGGCTTAGTTTAGTGTGATTAAAATCGTAGTTTAAAAAAGTCATATTTTAACATTATAATTTAATTATATTGCCAACACTGCAAAAAAATGTATTAAGTAGGTACTGTAGTGTTCGGACTCCTTCGAACACTATAGTTAGTTGCCTGGCCATCATGCGTCAGCGGTATTAATATAAAATTGTATAAATATTTCAAATAGAGAAATATAGGAAAAAAAAAAAATTGGTGGACAGTTCGAGACAGCGGGTGAAGAGGGGCTCCGGCCTCGACCCGCCGTACGAAGAGAGTAACAAAGCAAAGTGGTCGTAGGCTCAATCACTGAGCAGAATTCGTGTTCTTCTTCAGCTCCTATAGTAGAACTTAATAATCTTGCGTAAAATCCCCTAAAACTTGTTGATAGGATTTGTGTGAAAAAATAAATATATAATTACTTGCGTTATCTCTCCAAAAAGATTGGTACCCAGCACTGAGAGCCGCGCGTCATCACAATTCAAACATGATGAAGCCACCACCATCCCCGGCATCGGGAGGCCACACCCCCTTGCTTAGCCTCGACCAATCAGGATCAGCGCATCGGTTGCGCAGCTCTCAACCAATCAGGAGCGATAACGTCTTTTGCCCCCTCCAACTGCGCCTATAAATACGCCGGTGACTCGGGCCTTTGCATCAGTCGCAGCGAGTTCGCCGCCGAGGAAGGTTCTCCGCACTCGACGGCGTCCCGACGTGTTCCACTGAAGATGTCGACCGCAGTGATCCACGAAACGTCTGGAATACAAGTTTCCGATGGACCACGGCCAAACAGCCCGGAAGCAGTATATTCTACATGCAACGCCGGCCGTGAAAGCCTTAAGATTTATACTTGCGTTATCATTTAATTATCACGAAAGGCTGTGAAGTCAAACCCCCTGACGTCACAGATTTTGGTGAAGGCGCCTTATCCACAGATTTTGGTGGACGCGCCGGTTTCCACAATTTTGGTGGACGAGCCGGTTTCCACAGGATTGGTGGAAACGCCAGCATTCTGCAGTCTCCACGGAATTGACGGAGACGCCAGCATTCTGCAGTTTGTGGTGGATTGATCGACCCCGTGCCTTTAGAAGGAAGACGTCGTGTGACATTGGAGCGACGTACTGATCAAATTTTCGCTTTTATTATATATATTATTGCTACCATAAAATGGCTTAGACAAAAAAGTTTAATGGCACTGAGGGTGTCTCATTCCAAAATTTTATAAGAGATTTTAATGTCATATTCGCCGTAAATAAATTCATGCTAGCTGACAAAGCCACAATATTAGCTGCCTACCTCGAGGGCGCGGCATTACATTTCTATAAATCTACTTTTAACGAAGAATTAACCTTCAAACAAGTTTGCTCACAGTTGGAAGAGGAATTCCCATCCCATAGCGATGATTTAGAGTTGTTTTATTCAGCATATCAAGCCAAAGAGGAAAATACGATTAACTATTGGTATAGATTATGCAATTTGGCTAACAAAGCTAAGGTTACTGATGACAAAAAACTAATAAATAGATTCCTGAAATCAATGTCTCCAAGATTTCGAAATATCTTAGCGGCAAGAGTGTATAATGATAAAGAAGAGCTTCGTGACGCTCTGCTGCAATGAACAGAAGTACAACTCGATTTACAGGGAGGAAGAATACAAAATTTACCAACAAATCCCCCTCAAGGATATAACCGTCAAGTCAGATTTGGAAACCGTTATGGAAATAGAGGAGATGCGACATCATACGATGCACGACAAGCTTCATCTCCGTCAAGTCCAAGTGACGAAGGAAATAATTTTCATACTCCAAGATATAACTTGGAAGTCAGCGGGACCAGACGGACTGCATAATTTTTGGTTAAAATGGCTGAAAAGCTCACACGGTCGTTTAGCATCTCAATTCCAATCATGTCTTGAATCAGGATTGATTCCCAATTTCATGACCACTGGTGTAACCCACCTTCTTTACAAGTCCGGTAGTGCTTCGGACACTAAAAATTATAGACCGATTACATGTCTACCTACGGTCTATAAGCTTCTTACATCCATCCTGAGAGTAAAAATATCCTCACACTTAACCGACAATTCTATCATGTCTGTCTCTCAGAATGGATGTAGAAGTGGGGCTCGTGGCACTAAAGAGCTCCTTATAATTGATATGGCCATTAGCCAACAAGCACGCCGTAGTCGTAAGGACCTGGCGACATGTTGGATAGACTATAAAAAGGCCTATGACTCCGTGCCGCATACATGGCTCTTGAGGGTGCTTGAGTTGTATAAAATTGATACAACTCTATGTACCTTCCTGAAGGCATGTATGAGGCAATGGAGTACCGTCCTTTGCTATCCAGGGTGTCGACGGATCTGCGAGAATGGCGGGCTGATAAAGATAGAGCGGGGTATATTCCAGGGTGATAGTCTTAGTCCATTATGGTTTTGCCTGGCACTGAACCCTCTCAGTTATATGCTGGAGAGTTCAGGGTTAGGCTGTCGATTGCGGAGAGATGATCTTAAATTATTTGCCCCCAACAATTCCCAACTGATAGCGTTATTAAAGATAACTGAAACCTTTAGTAACTCTATCAGGATGGAATTTGGTGTGGACAAATGTGCGGTCATGCATGTAAAAAGAGGTGAGATTGTGGAATCTGACGGGGTTGAGCTCTCAGATTCCACAAAACTCAGGTCTCTCTCTGCAAACGACACCTATAAATACCTGGGTATATCGCAGGCATTAGGCATTACAGAAGCTAGCATGAAGCAATCGTTACAGGAACGTTTTCTTGGCCGCTTGAAAAAAATTCTTAAAAGTCTTTTGTCAGGCGGTAATAAGGTGCGCGCCTATAACGGTTGGGTCATGCCGGTTTTAATGTACTCCTTCGGCATACTCAGGTGGACTCAGACTGAATTAGACACCCTGGATCGGAAAGTCCGTACGCTTCTTACTGCATACCGAATGCATCATCCGCGTTCATCTGTGATGAGGTTGTACATACCGCGGAAATGCGGGGGACGTGGCTTTTTAAATGCCAAATCCCTCCATAACCGTGAGGTGTGCAACCTCAGGGAATACTTCCTACACAATGAAGCTGATATGCATCGTGATGTAGTAGGGTTGGACAACGGACTTACCCCGCTAGCTTTGGCTAAAGAGAACTGGCGCAAACCTGTGGTATTAAGTATTAATGACCGTATGGATGTATGGAAGAGCAAGGAGTTGCATGGACGTTTCTATCGGGCTCTCCATGGGCCTGATATAGACTTACCAGCATCTGTGTCTTGGCTACGCTTCGGTGATCTATTTGGAGAAACCGAAGGTTTTGTTTTTGCAATTATGGACGAAGTTGTGATGACGAATAACTATCGGAAGTATATACTAAGGGATGGTACGGTTGACATATGTCGGGCGTGCCACCGTCCCGGAGAATCCCTTAGACATATAATTTCTGGTTGTTCTCGTCTTGCCAACGGCGAGTATTTGCATAGACATAACCAAGTAGCCAGGATTGTTCATCAACAGCTTGCTCTAAAGTACAACCTTGTGGAATCAGAGGTACCGTACTATAGGTATGTGCCCGACGCCGTTCTCGAAAATGGGCACATCACGTTGTACTGGGATCGATCTATCATCACTGATAGGACTATTGTAGCTAATAAACCTGATATAGTGTTGATAGATCGGTCAGAGCGCCGCGCAATAATTATCGATATCACCATTCCACATGACGAGAATCTTGTGAAAGCCGAAAAAGAAAAACAAATAAAATATTTGGATTTGGCTCACGAGGTTGTCGACATGTGGAGTGTGGATTCGGCGATTATTGTTCCGATAGTTGTATCGGTTCACGGACTGATTGCCAAGAGCCTCGAACAACATCTCCAGAGGCTCGCGTTAGGCAGTTGGGTCAAGGGCTTGATGCAGAAGGCAGTGCTCCTCGACACGGCACGTATTGTGAGGAGATTCCTCTGTCTGGAGCCCTAACCACCGGTAGCTTGGTCCCTGTACCCGATGCCGGTGGGCTACTATTTTTTATATTTTTAAATATATTTGTTTTTTTTTTATATATATGGAATGTATTTAAAAATATAATTTATATGTGTTTAAAATGTAATAAAGGAAATAAATAATAATAATAATAATGTTTTTATATATATATAGAATGTATTTAAAAATATAATTGATAAGTATTTAAAGTTAAATAAAGGAAATAATAATAAATTTATTGATACAAAAGTTTACAGTTACAATCATTTTGACATCAATGTGGTGTGTTTTGTGTGTTTCTGAAATGATGAGTACTGATACCCAAACTAGGCTAATGCCTGTATTTTGGGAGGCAGTGTTCTACAGTTGTTGCGTAATCAACAATTGATTGTCACTGAGCGGCGTGCATACAGTTGCTTCGAAGTAAGTATTAATTAATTATAAATTTGTTATCCATTAATATGTTACTGATGTGTAATTATGTGTGCGTGTGCGTGCGTGTATGTGTGTGGGTGTGCGTGCGTGTGCGCGCGCGCGCGCGTGTGTGTGTGTGTGTGTGTGGTTAGTGTGTGTGTGAGTGAGTGAGTGATATAATATGTTGTGAGGTGGATGTAAGAGAGAGGAAAAGTTATTGGTTATGATCCATGTAGTTAATAATGTGTTGTGTAGTATGTGTTAATAATGATGTGTTTTTCCTGTTTATTCTATGTTGGTGCACTGTCGAAGATGTTAAAAAAAAAATATTCATTACGTCCTTTTTTTTTTTTTTTTTTTTTTTTACGTGCGGAAATCCCTTCGGATACCCCCCCGCCGGCCAGCGGGGGTGGTATTCATTACGTCCTAGCGTAGGATTAGGCAATTATTTTTTCGTCTAATGTTGGGAGTGGAAATCTAAAGTTTATAAGAGAGTCAAATCGCAGAACATAGTTGCCTGCGATGGTGTAAGTTGGTTTTCACCAGACTCATTATGGGGTGAAGTTTTTTTTTTCTTTTTCTTTCTTTTTTTCTCTTTAATGTTGATTAAATAGTAATTATTTATTCGTAGGCGATGGAAGAGATTTATAATTACATATGTAAGATGTGTAAGGACAAATTATGTTTTGTCACGTTGTCTGTTTAGTTAGGTAGGTCTTAAAAGTACATTATACTTTTGGTCTTATACGGACAAACATTAAAATGTGACTACAAGAGATACCAATTTTTTTTTTTTGGACAGTGTTGTGGTCGGGTTTTTACTGACGTTTTGCCCGGTCAAGAATGGAGTAATCTTTTTATTCGTATTTTTCAGTATTTATTACAGTTTAATTGCTATAACTTGATCAAGTGGTGAATAAAGATTGCTTCGTTTTTCCCATTATACGGGACAACACACACAACGACATTTACGTCAGTTTAGTATACCTAGGGACTTCAGCTTAGTTAGCCGCTGTCGCATGAGGGTCCACGGGCGTAGCTGATGTAGTGTTCGGACTCCTTCGAACACTATAGTTAGTTGCCTGGCCATCATGCGTCAGCGGTATTAAAATAAAATTGTATAAATATTTCAAATAGAGAATATAGGAAAAAAACAATTGGCAGACAGTTCGACACAGCGGGTGACGAGGGGTTCCGGCCTCGACCCGCCGTACGAAGAGAGTATCAAGCAAAGTGGTCGTAGACTCAATCACTGAGCAGAATCCGTGTTCCTCTTCAGTTCTTATAGTAAAACTTAATAATCTCGCGTAAAATCCCCTAGGACTCCATGATAGGATTTGTGTGAAAAATTAAATGATATAAAATATATAATTACTTGCGATATCATTTAATTATTACGAAAGGCTGTGAAGTCAAACCCCCCCGACGTCACAGTACCTATGTACATCCTTATGCGAGCAAGTAATGCTCGAGAATGAGACGGCGGATTGAGCCCTGGAGAGACTTAGAACTCTCCCGGCCCGTCGAGCCCGCAACATGGTCGTCGCGCGCCGCAGGTGACTCAGACGCCGGGGCTCGCTTAACGACCTCCATCTTCCATGAGCGCAGGCCTGGGGGTGCACCCCAGCAGAAGCAGGCCGGGGCGGCGGGACGACAAGCGTCCGACCTTTTCGGGGCAAGATGGGGACACCATGATTCCCTAACCCGAGGGGGCCATCTCGAAAACGGAGATGGCCCTGGGGCAGTCGGGTTGCGAGGGAATTGCCTTAAGCTTACAACCCGGCGTCTAAAGACCCGAGACGGCGTGCGGTTTTAGTCGGTTCAAGCCCGACATAACCTACACCCCTGGCCAGCGGGGAGGGGGGGGGGGGATTTCCGCACGAAAAAAAGGTAAGTACCTACCTATGTAGTGATCCACAATAAAATAAATTTTCTTTGATTTATGCTTATTATATAATTTTATAATTTCTGAGATTATGAAACATACTATACGTGAGGTTGATGCAAGTAGATATATCCTATGGTTGAAGCCCCGTAACCTGTAACGCTGAAGATCTATAAATTGTAGGTTTGGCTGAGCGAAGAAGATACTGTGTCCGACACGATACGAAATTTGGGGATGTTTTGACTGCTGGCGGTTCGAACTTTATGTCATAGACACCATCTTATGATAGTACCCTAATAGGCCGAATTCATATATTGATCGCGTTTAATGTTGCCAACAATTTAATTTACGGAGGACTTGGCTAATATTTTCATCAATATGCTTTATTCGAATTTTCTAAGCAGTTTTTTCAGAAGGCCTTTACTCCCCGATAAAATGTTTCAAAGATTCAGGGGTTGTTTTTTTTTTATACCCCTAAGGTGGCAGACAAGCACACGGCCCACCTGATGGGAAGCGGTTACCGCGGCCTATGGACGTGTGCAACACCAGTGGCGACGCACTCGCGCTGCCGACCCTGTAAAGGAAAGGGGATGGGAAAAGGAGTTTGGGAGGGGATGGGAAAGGAGTTTGGGAGGGAATGGGAAAGGAGTTTGGGCTCCGGCACTCTCACTCACCAAACAGATTAATTTTTTTATTTTATTTTATTTTTTATTTAGCAGCATATAATATACTCGTAACTGCAATAAAGTTAGATGATAGAATTTCAAACTTCAAAATCAAAGTTATCTGTGTATTTTCATTTACTTCTTCTAGTCGAAGGATATTAAAAATGATGCAATTGCAACTACTGAAATGCAATTACTGAAAATAGGGAAACTAGTAATAGAAAAAGTGCCTAGACACGTATTTTGAAAGCGGGTGGGTTTGGGGCGGGCTATTGGTAGGTACATAACTTAAAACCCACATATTTTTTTCTTTTTTATTTATGGCACGTTAATATGCCTTTACAATTCCTGATAGATATTAGATTACAAAATTTAATATTTATTTCGTGATGAACTTTCAGATGTATCATAAAAACCATATTTATTCAACTTCAAAAAATAAGACAATTATCAATCGTATAAAATCTAGGTACATCTTTCAATATTTTCATAAATGTTTCATTATTTGTCACTGACTAATCAAAGGTTTCTTTGCGACAACTTAACTTAAATATATATGTTCCTTACGATATAATATCTTTAAAACAAATTTTAATGTAATAACTTGGAAACAAATCTAATCAAATTAAGAGTAACACAGTACCACAAAGTAAAACACGAAAGACCAAATAATTTAATTACGCTCCATGAATTATATATATGTATGTCAGTCAGTTATTAAGTGTGGTATATAAGGATACTCTATTTGATTAACTTCTAGTTCTACGCTATTTATATAACACGATCAACATCAGTGATGCTTTCAGAATAAAGGGAAAAAAGAAAATTAACGATGGGCTTGTATTAATGTTAGGTTTTAACGAAGCATACCTACATATTCTACTTATTCTATTACCATTAAAATTGTGAAAGTTTGAATGTTAGGATATATGGATGTTTGGATGTTGGTTACTCAATTATAGTCAAACGGCCGAACGGATCTGATCGAAATTTGGCGGGGAAGGGATCAGAAATCCACGAGACCGGTACCACGGGCAACAGCTATCGCATATTGCTGAATATTTTCTACGTATTTAAATATGATTTAAAAAGTTTGGAAATGGTGGATGGATAAACGGTTGAAAGCCCCTTACTCATAGGACAATGCTGTCTTTAAACTTCAAAATATTTTACTCATTGTTCAAATTATACCATCTGACTGGTGAAAAACTTACATGCTAAACTAAAAACCGAAGTGAAATAGCATTATGTGCATTATGTTAGATAGTAGCCAGGAGATTCGCCATAGCCTCATAAGCAGGCGAGTAGGATTAATAACGCTGTTGTGATATCTTTATGAGTTTACGAACAATGCTAGCTAAAAAGTCATAGAAACTTTATTTACTTTTTGATGCTTTATCTGAATCGAAAATAGTGCAATTACGAAAGCAATAAAGCACAAACTTCATTTACGAGTAAACGTTGACAGACAAATAGAACAATCTCAAACTGAAAATTGAAATGCATTCGAAAAATAGTGAATTTGAAACTTTACCTGTTTACAAAACTGTTAGTACAAAACTGGAAATTGGAGGAAATACAATTTTTATCTCATTACCTGCATAACAGTTTGCAATTTAAACTAATATTATAAAGCTGAAGAGATTGTTTGGTTGAACGCGCTAATCTGAGGAAGTAGTTCCTCAGATTAGCGCGTCTTCAGGTTTGAATTGAAAATTTATTTTTGTGTTAGATAGCCCATTTATCGAGGAAGGTTATAGGCTATTATATCATACGCTACTATCCAGGAGAGTTGACCATAAAATCGGGCAAATTTCCATAGGTACATTATTGTAGAACTAATAAATCACGGGCATGTTTGGGATAAATGGGTGCCACGGGGGCGAAGTATGTCACCGGCGGGACAGCTAGTAAAATATGAAAAACAACATATTATTAAGATTGCGAATATCGCGAGCTAGTTTGCCTAATACAGTAAAATGAGGTCGCTAGTGGGTATACATCTAAAGATGAAATAGTTAAATCTGACCACCAAAACTATGTCGATCTAATCACGGATTCGATTACTATTATAAAATCATGTTCAAAATTCGCGTCTAGCTTTCTGAGTAGGTACTTTGAATAGGGGTGTGTGTTGGGTAACCTCCTCGAGTGTCGCTCCGATTCCGATCCCGCTGCAGTCCGGGGGGAACGGAATCGGAGCGGCCGGTACACCCTGGGCGGCGGTCAATGGCTTCCCCTTCACCCCTTCATAGGGTTGGCATTGATCGTCGGCCAATACCCAACGTGGCGGGAAAACATCGCTCTCCGTACTCCTCTGCTTTCAGAGGAGACAGGATGAGCGATGCTGTTAGTGGTGAGATGGCCCAGGGTCAGCCGGGGTGCGAGGGATATGCTCTATGGGTAACCTTACACCCCGGCGTCTGAAGACCCGAGACGGCGTGCGGTTTTAGTCGGTGCAAGCCCGACATAACCGCCCCCGCTGGCCGGCGGGGGGGTATCCGAAGGGATTTCCGCACGATAAAAAAAAAAAAAAGGTACTTTGGATAATTTATATCACGGCGGAAGTACCATCTGCGTTTATGTAAACGATACTTACTTACCTATTTTGATGAACTCACTCTTTTGTTTGTATGTATCACAAAATAATATATAATAATAATATAATAATTCATTTATTTGCTCAAATGCGGTTATACAGATGTTACAATTTTTTTTTGTACAGCACATTTACCATTTTTATGGCATGCAAACATTAAATTACACATACAATCAATATAATTAGGCATTACACAGCAACATATATTTATTAAATTTACACGCAAGTCAATTCGTTCTATTCAATCGCTGAATTATAATAATAAGCTAATAAGAATATAGCTATAAGAATATGAACATATAATGTCCGTGGTTGGTATGGGTATATGTTACCGCCATCTAGTTTAATTAGCCGTTCTTTAAACGCCAGCAAGCAAACAATGGTATTCAATTAGATTTTGATATTTTAATATTATAAGTTTTCGTAAGTTATGAAATCACACGTTTTAAAAATGTTATTTTCTATGAATCCAACCTTTTTTTTTTTTTTTTTTTTTTTCGTGCGGAAATCCCTTCGGATACCCCCCCGCGTGCCAGCGGGGGCGGTTATGTCGGGCTTGAACCGACTAAAACCGCACGCCGTCTCGGGTCTACAGACGCCGGGGTGTAAGGTTGCCCATAGAGCATATCCCTCGCACCCCGACTGACCCTGGGCCATCTCCGGTTTCGAGATGGCCCCCTCGGGTTTGGGAACCACGGTGTCCCCGTCTTGCCCCGGTTTGGGGGAGGGGCGCTAGTCGCCCCACCGTCCCGGCCTGCTTCTGCTGGGGTGACAGGTGGCCTCACCCGCCACCCCCAGGCCTGCGCTCATGGAGGACGGAGGTCGTTAACGACGTTATGAATCCAACCTGGATTGAACATTTTACGCCACTTTAGCCTTTTCCTGAGATAAAAAAAACTGGTTGGAAGACTTATAAAACCTACCAGGCTGTACGATTTTATTGCAAAATACTTTGAAACAAATTTGGCTATATAGTTTTCAACGTGGAAACAGTTTTCGAGAATAGGTTTTATTCAGGTTTTCACACAGAATAGTTGCAATTTAAAACAAAACAAAACAATACATCTACCGAACTTGCCTCGAACAATAGAGATGAAATCGCTTTGGTAGTGTTTCGGAACGATTTGGCTTGCTTCTTTGTAAAAGTGGAGGTTTCATGTTTTAATTTTAACATGTTTTTTAGTACTATATAGATAATAGTGACAACCTCTGTGGCGTAGCGGTAGTGCATTCGACTGCTACGACAGGGGGCGCGGGTTCGATACCCGCTCAGTGCAGATATTTGTACGCATGAATACTATTTGTATTGGTCTGGGTGTTTCTATGTATAATATGTATATATTTACAAAAAATTATATAAGTAAATTTATCCGGATTCTAGAACCCACAACACAAGCTACTGCTAGCAACTATGCTTACTTTGGGTCTAGATAGCGCTGTTTAAAAATGTCGTAGAGTATTTATTATTTATTACAATATCTATTCATGTGCTATAAGTCTTGTTAAAGTTGTTGCCGCAGTTATTGACTTTTATAGAGGTCGGTTCATTTTAGTTATGATATAGGAACGCACCATCTCAATAAAATAAATATACTAGTTGATTGATTTATAATAACTATACTTTTACTTCATTATATTTTGTACGCCTACTGGCAGAACATAGTACGAACGTACCTGTAGATATTCCGTAAACAATACCTTAGCAATACAAACCACCTATGATCAAAAAATAAATAAATTGAATTGATCTGTATAAAACTGGCTAAACGTTTAGAAGGTACGTGTATAATATACGTGTATAAAAATCTCGCTGTTACCCACGGCTCTGCTCGCTTGACAAACTGATAATATCTAAATAAAAAAGTACCAAAGTATAATATCAGTTACCTAACTCGCAATCTGCAAATCTGTACGTCTTTCATATTATAACAAACGAAAATTATGGTGTACCCAAATCCGTCGTCGTCATAATCCTACGCGCCCACGCTCAATAAATGGGCCGCATCCGGCCACTTAAGCTTAATTCTATCATTGCCAATTTTCTCTGCATTACGGGCCTCCGTCAACAGCTGAAACTAAATTATTTCATGTTTAGTGAACAAAATCAGGTATATATTTCATAACATCTTACTTTTCTGAGACAATTACTATTCATTCACTGAAATGCTCAAGCATCTTAGGACGCAGGGAATATCCGTTAGAAAATGAAGGCTAAATTTCACCCTACGCGAAATTTCAACCGCCGTCAAACGTCACTGAAACAATGTTATTTTATTGCTCATGATTGAAATTACTAGAACTTCTTGGAGAAACGATAGGTGGTCAACGTACGAGTGACACCTCTGGTATTGCGAGGAGTTTTATAAGCATCAGTAATCGTTTAACATCAGGCAGGCCATGTTCGCCACCTAATTGATAACTAGAAAAAGTTCCTTTCCTACCTCCTTTCTTACTAATCCTTCCTAGTCCTCCTTTCCAACCTTAAAAAGAAAAAACCGAGCATTTCTCAAAGAACAGTGGCATATATAGGTATTGTATGAATAAGTATTGTTTGAATCAATGGTAATGGAGCATTATTCAGTATTATATTCAAAGAAACCTTAAGGCAGCCCTATGTACTGGTCAATCTTAGATTACAATAACTTAGAACTCGAAAGGTGATCATTAACTGATAAATTTAGTGTGGAGGCGTAGTTTCATTGAAGAGAATTACTACTTAAGAGGAAATGGGTACATTGTCGTTTTCTAATACGACGAAAAAGAAAAGAAAACCCATTAGCCATTATAAGCGATTGTACAACATCTGGATTAATAGATTTATTGGACAAATGGAATGCTCTCGCAACTTTAATTTTCACGAATCCTACATCTATTAGGTTAGGGTAGTTAGCTTGTAGTTAAGAAATCTGCCATACGATCGAAAGGTCTCAGGTTCGCATCTTGTTCATTACACTACCGACAAGAACCCATTCCGAACATAAGTAATTTAGCATAACTGGAGGAGTTAGGGGGAATAGTAGTAATTTCAGTTAATAATATTCTTTGACCTCATGCAAAGTAGGTAGTTGTAATTGCTGTACGGGGGGATGGTTATCTTATTTACAAAAATTACGCTTCATTATACCTGAAAGTAAAAAATCTTGAAATTTAGGTACTACGTTCTCTCCCTTTTCAGGGTTCCGTTGCCAAATGGCAAAAAACGGAACCCTTATAGATTCGTCATGTCTGTCTGTCTGTCCGTCCGTATGTCACAGCCACTTTTTTCCGAAACTATAAGAACTATGCTGTTGAAACTTGGTAAGTTGATGTATTCTGTGAACCGCATTAAGATTTTTACACAACAATAGAAAAAAAAAACATTAAATTTTGGCATATTTAAAACTGAAACTCTAAAATATTTTTTTCATCAATACGTGTGTGGATCTATGGATAGGTCTTCAAAAATGATATTGAGGTTTCTAATATTATTTTTTTCTAAACTGAATAGTTTGCAAGAGAGACACTTCCAAAGTGGTAAAATGTGCCCCCCCCCCCTATAACTTTTAAAATAATAATTTAAATAATTTAAAAAAAAAATATGATGTGCATTACCATGTAAACTTCCACCGAAAAATTGTTTGAACGAGATCTAGTGAGTGCGGTTTTTTTTAATACGTCATAAATCGTAAACCGCAATTTATCTTTCATTCAATCAACTCAAATATAAAAATTAAAAAAAAACATTATTATGTTACTTGCTGCTACGGAACCCTTCATGGGCGAGTCCGACTCGCACTTGGCCGCTTTTTTTTATTAAATCGTAGTTAGCACACAAAGAATATATGCCGCCATCCTAATATCAGAATGGTCGGTTATACCTGATTCGGGATAGGTATCATATTAAATCCTCAAGTGTAAATGTAATGCCTAAATAATGTACCAGCAATATATCTTTTGTATAAAGTATTTATCTGCCGATTTATTTTAACGATTCTAACCAACTTTCCTACTCAAACAGTACGTATTAATGAACTTTAATCGATATTCTCGCGTAGAGTCGCCAGTTCCGGTGATATAAGTAAACAGCTTCAATGCTAGAAAATCTTTTTCATGAATTTCAAATTGATTTTCTCTGGCATTGTTTTTACATTGGTGAAGATATAAGGGGCGCTAATCAAAGTGCTAGTGCAGTGACTGCTAATTAACTCCACCCTCTCAGTGCAATCCAGAATAACACCGTCACCCTCATACTGTGCTTACAATTTTATATACCTACGTACGACTAAACGGTTCAGCATGTCTTTTCTTTGCCGTACCATAAAGATGTAAAAAAGTACCTGAAGAGGTAGTTACGCTGAAGGCCATCATTATAGAATTGATGACATATATAATGGTGACCTTCATACCCTGTCTTTATCCTCAGCTGGCCATCAGGCGGGATGAAGTCATATTGATATGCCTTTACTTAAATAAAAATGTTTAAAAATACTTTAAAAATCAAGAGAGCTATGAGTCCTCTTAGTTTTTAATTGCAAACAATTTTTTGTGTTAGTAGAAGGTTGTTTTGAAGAGAAAACAAATCTGACAAAAGTTGTAGATCAAAAAATACCAAAGGGCATGCAGATCATTCGGATCACATTTATCTGCGTGTTCTATAGTATTTTTAAATTTAGAAGAATATCCATTAAAGATGGCCGTCGCCCGGGCCGTCCTACGCCAGCAGTGAAAAGTAAAGAAAGGGGTAAAAACTAGGTCTGCAAGGCCAATCGCTGCTTGCAATGTTGAGCTGAGTGAGACATCGTGAATAAGATTTTGAAAATTTTGAACAGTGATCATTCCTCCGTGGCAAGTCCGATTTTGAAAATTCTTTTTGAAAGTCACAACTCTGGACATGCTTTCTGAGCGTGTAAAGTTTGGTCATAGTGTCTCGAGCGGTTTTTATGTAATTTCATCTGGAATTTTTTTAACGGTGATCATTCCTATGTAGTAGAATTATTTTTTTTCTAAATATATCCATAATCCTTCCCCTGATTGACCTCTTTAATCATGCCAAATTTGGTTCTGATTGGATTAGTAGTTTAGGAGAAGACCTGTGACAAAGAAAATCCTGAAGTCTGGTTCGCTCGACTTCGTCTCACTCACACTTAGTTTTAGGATATCGAGTCATGGTATGGTTCCGAACTGAGGATACGAACGCTTTGTTATGAAAGAACAGCCAGGATTCTTCCAGAACACTTACAGACACTAAAACAAATCAAACTGAACTCTTTTTAAACTACCGTATTCATCGATGGGGTCCGTAACTTAATTTCGAGAGACATATGTTAGATTATTGGAATATCGACTGAAATATTGTGCGAATAGAGTTTATTGCGAAACAACTTTTTGTCGCCAAACGCGGCTTCGACTGAACGATTCTTCGAATATTTATCAATCGATGGACTGATGTTTCGAATGTTAAATTCAAAACATTGTTAGTAGACATATCGGTACATAGGAAGCACTGTACACAGAGATCTCTCTTCATAGATAGCATTCTATATCGTATAGATGTGCTATCTATACGATATAGAATGCTATATATTCTTGCCATAAACTTTCCGGACTAGTGGTTCCGTTCGTTCCGTGGTTAGTCTGTTGGGGTCACAGTTCTAACCTAACCTAACCCAATTTACTTATTTGTGGAACATAAGCCGAGCGAGACAAGAAGTGCGAAACATCAGTCCATCGATTGATAAATATTCGAAGAATCGTTCAGTCGAAGCAGCGTTTGGCGACAAAAAGTTGTTTCGCAATAAACTCTATTCGCACAATATTTTAGTCGACATTCCAATAATCTAACATATGTCTCTCGAAATTAAGTTACGGACCTTCATCGATGCGACCCCCAAAACGAAATTACTGTATGTGTTTAGTATCCTATGACTTGAAAAAGTTTTGAGGCCTTCGATCGGTAATATCATAAGCTTTCTTATCTGGAGAAGTCAAGGCATAGTAATGATAGAATACCTTGATCATAAAGCTACTGTCTCAGGTTTACCGTATGCAAAATAAAATAAAAACATCACGTAAAACGGCAAGGGCCGAGGCCGACTCAAAGATAATTTTGGTTCATAAACATAATGCCCTAGCTCCAATCAATCCGTGATGGTGCCTTTGAAATACATGACTAGTCATTCATATTTACCAGAACTTATCCCTTGTGATTTTTATTCATGCCCGACTTTCTGAGGTTGAAACGATATTTGGGAGGAAGGCGATTGGAATACACTGATATAGGTAGTTGTTTCAGTACAGGAGGATTAGGAACTTAGGATGAGGAAGTTCTTTAGGAAGGAATTTTAAATCTTAGAAAAGGTACATTTTTATTCGTTAGAAAAATCCAACTCAATTATAGTAAAAAATCAAATACGTAATAAGTAATTGAAATATTGTGTAAGAATGAGTACTTTAAATGAATGTGTGTATAAGCAGAATAGGTGTTACAGCGTACACAGTATATTTAGAATTAAAATGTTTTCAACATCGCAACTACCCACAATATCATTTTTTCATAAACCATTCAGGTGGCAGACAAGCTCACGACACATTACGCGAAATTTATAAATGAGCTTAAATAAAAGGGGTGCTAGACATTAACGATGTGGAGCAAGCCTTCATAAGACTCTAAGACATCATAGTCTTATAAAAGTCAGTGAGTTTGCGAAACACGTTAATAAGTAAGACAGACTCCCCGCATAGCGTAATACCCGCTTTTAACGCATAATTGAGAATTAATACACGAACATTACCACAGTATTAATACTGCTTCAATTTGATCCTTTACACACGACAGCGTCGCTTAGTTCAAGGACAAAAAATAGGGAAACCAAAATTGAATCACGTTATGCGAGAAACCATCGAGTCACTATTTTCGTGACGATGAATCTGAATATGGCCATGTTATTGGCGGACTTTGGGCATTATCCTGTCTTTTACGTTCCTCCTTGGAATTATAAGGAATAGTAATCGTCTCCAGTCGGGCACTTAATCACAACGATTAAGAAGTCTTTTGGTGTAGCTTTCTTTTGATTTAGTTTACCTTGACTTTTGCCGGAGCGACTATCGGACAGACTGACTGAAATTATTCTCAGTTATGGCCTAAGATTTACAGACGTAAACAGTTGATTTTCTGAATAGTTATGTATTATCTATAACTATTTTCTTTTCTACTTAGGTGGTAAATAGACACGGCACATTTGATGATAGGCGGGTACTACAATCACATTACTGAGTGTGGTTAATTTGATATAACTGACCCGAGACCAACCGTATGTCCTCAAGGGAACTCTGTCGACCCTACTCACTTACAGTTACACCATAACTAAGTATTTTGTTAAACGATACGTTTTCGTAGTTTATTGTCAAAATAAAATGAAATTAATCATAACTTAGGAGCATTGTTCCAGGTTGCATCCGAGGCTTTCACCTCGAAACACGAGGTTCCCTTACTACTTCTTCTCATTTTGGTTTGGCTTACACTGCTTGTATAGGAGCGAATGGTATCTGACCTCTCAACCCCGAGCGGGCCTTATCCGTCAATCTTTTACTGGTGGTAGAAATTTGATGACACAAATTTGTCACAAAATTCGGCCGGGTGGGTACCACCGTGTACGATTGCGAAAAACCCGCCATAGTAATCCAATTTCGGTTTGATTGCGTTCAGGGGTCAGCAAGTGCATAGCCGGGCAGGGGGGTTGTGGTCGCAGCACTAGTGGAACCAGTGGGTGTCACGCGGTGCTGCGACGACCATCCTCTTCTGATGAGGCCGTCAAGCTGAGTGCCACCATTGTTAACATGATACGTGTATGCAATGGTGACCCTCTTTCCTGAGACTTTACCTTCAGCTTACCATTAGGCGAGGTGAAGTCAAATTGACGTGTCCTAAATATAAAAAAAAAAATCTGCAGGTGTATCGGCAGACGTGGTTCGCTTGGGCCCTAAGATTTTGGTAGGACCCCAAAAACACCCTACAATAATGTTATTTTTCAAAAGGATTTACAAAAAGCTCTTTAGCTTGAAGTAAGCTTAGCCTGCTCTATTTGCGTTATACGAGGAGAGTATCAGAATCACTGTGCATTCACAATCTGTTAAGTCACTAGAGATCATGGGTGCTTCCATGAAACATACAGTCGCCATCGTTATTAGTTTAACACATTCCAGTTAAGGACCACCTTAGTACTAAAATTTTAAATAAAATAATAAACAAAATTTGATAAATGTTAAATTTGTCCTGTGAAGATTACAAAAATTTACATTAATTATTTATTGGTTCATTTCAATGTAAAATCGTTTGTAAAAGTGTGCAGCAATTTCTGAGGGCGACTGTACATCCGAAACTTCAGGCTCACACGCACGACATACAAAAGAAAGACGTAGCATTCAGCAAAGTCGTATCAAGTGTCGTGAGCCGTGTTCGGGCCCGATTTCGGAATATGCACTCTATGGTACCGATTGCCGTAAACTTCGGTCCATAACTTCGGATATACGTTTCATTATAGACCTCTATTTTACTAGGATAAAATAATTTCCAAAGCTCCATTGATAAACAAACAAGGCTGTGTATGCCATTAGCATATTCGTCCACGTAGGGCTCAACTTGGCTTTGGATACCAACTTATAACAGCATTAAATTTATTTTTCTGTACGGTTTACTATAGTTAGCTTGGCCTATGAATGTTTACCCTTTTACTACGTGAAGAATCAACACTCATACCACTCATAAATATATTTTTATTCATTGACATTCCTTAAATTCTCATTATTTAATTATTTGTGCTACTCGGTTGACTTTTATTTTATATTTTACTAGCTGACCCGGCAGACTTCGTACTGTCTCAATCGATAGCACCTTTTAAACCTTCTCTGGACCTCCACAAATAATTCAAGACTAAAATTAGCCAAATCGGTCCAGCCGTTCTCGAGTTTTAGCGAGACTAACGAACAGCAATTCATTTTTATATATAAGAGAAGACTAGCTGACCCGGCAGATTTCGTACTGCCTCAATCGATGACAAACCTTTTAAACCTTCTCTGGACCGCCACAAATAATTCAAGACCAAAATTAGCCAAATCGGTCCAGCCGTTCTCGAGTTTTAGCGAGACTAACGAACAGCAATTCATTTTTATATATAAGAGAAGACGAAGATTAAATTGAAAATTTGCATGCCTTGTGGGTGGAATACGGAATGACCAAACTTTTTTTGAAAGCTATGTTATATCTTATTGTACCTTTTTTTTTTTTTTTTTTCGTGCGGAAATCCCTTCGGATACCCCCTCGCGTGCCAGCGGGGGCGGTTATGTCGGGCTTGAACCGACTAAAACCGCACGCCGTCTCGGGTCTACAGACGCCGGGGTGTAAGGTTGACCATAAAGCATATCCCTCGCACCCCGACTGACCCTGGGCCATCTCCGGTTTCGAGATGGCCCCCTCGGGTTTGGGAACCACGGTGTCCCCGTCTTGCCCCGGTTTGGGGGAGGGGCGCTAGTCGCCCCACCGTCCCGGCCTGCTTCTGCTGGGGAGACAGGTGGCCTCACCCGCCACCCCCAGGCCTGCGCTCATGGAGGACGGAGGTCGTTAAGCGACCTCCGGCGCCTGAGTCGCCTGCGACGCGCGGCGAGCAAGTTGCGGGCTCGGCGGACCGGGAGAGTTCTAAGTCTCTCCCGGGCGCGCTCCGCCACCAGTGGTCATTTCGGACTCAGGGGGTCATAACTAGACCTCCTATAAACATTTTTTTTTTAAATTCGACAGTAGTCAAGAAACCAATAGGTAGATCGATTTCATCGAAATCTACCTAAAATGGCAGTGGCTGCTGTCGTTCGTGTCCGTTGGTTCACTGGCTGCGCATCTGATGAACGAGAAGATTTACCTTCCTATGCTGGTAGTTAACGTGGAGCAAGCTTATATAATATACAATATTTATACAATAATCTAATACTATACAATTCAAAGACCTGACTGACTGACTCACTGACTTATAGACAACGCACTGCCTAAACTGCTGGCTTGAAATTTTTTGAATGTATTTGTTTTGATGCGTAGAGGTGTTCTAAGATTTTTTTGAAATTCAACACCTAAGGCGATGAAAAGAGGTAAAAACGTACGTTCTGATATTTTAAGAACGGCTAAACAGATTTTCATAATCTTTGATTTTTTTGATTCGTCTCCGCCTCGAAAACATATAGCTTAATTAAAAATATGATAAATGCACGAAATAAAGTAGAATATGAAAAAAAACGATTTTTTAACACCATCTTCATCTTCATCACCATCATATTGTTGTCATGACAACATAGAAACTAAAAGTGAGTTTGGCTCAAGAAGCTTACATTTATTAACCCCCGACGCAAAAAGAGGGGTGTTATAAGTTTGACGCGTCTGTCTGTCTGTTTGTCTGTCTGTCTGTCTGTGGCTCCGTAGCTCGCGCTCGGATGAAGCAATTTCAATTTAGTTTTTTTTGTATGAAAGGTGAGTTACAGGTGAGTGTTTTTAGACATGTTTGATGAAAATTGGTTCAGTCGTTTAAAAGTTGTG
Organism: Cybosia mesomella; assembly: GCA_946251805.1. Taxonomy (NCBI): domain Eukaryota; kingdom Metazoa; phylum Arthropoda; class Insecta; order Lepidoptera; family Erebidae; genus Cybosia; species Cybosia mesomella. Next base: position 14,423,738 of record OX276406.1, read on the forward strand.
AGGGGTGAAAGTGGGGAAGAATAACCGAATCTCTGCAAAAATATAATCGAGTGGGGTCTCAAATGAAAGCGCATCACGTGCATTATTATAAAATAATATTAATATATATATATATATATATAATATATAAATATAAATTGGTTGAACCCTGAAAAAACTCTGTGGTAAACGTGGGAAAAATACCCAATATTTTTTTTTTTTTGACACCCACCGGTCCCACTAGTGCTGCGACCAAAACCCCTCTGCAAATATATGTGTCGGGGGTTTTTTTTCATTTTTAATTTACATAACACATAACATAACTTCACGCCTGTATCCCCGATTTTTAATTTTTAGGTATATTATCTTGGGGTGTGTGTTGGGTAACCTCCTCGAGTGTCGCTCCGATTCCGATCCCGCTGCAGTCCGGGGGGAACGGAATCGGAGCGGCCGGTACACCCTGGGCGGCGGTCAATGGCTTCCCCTTCACCCCTTCATAGGGTTGGCATTGATCGTCGGCCAATACCCAACGTGGCGGGAACACATCGCTCTCCGTACTCCTCTGCTTTCAGAGGAGACAGGATGAGCGATGCTGTTAGTGGTGAGATGGCCCAGGGTCAGCCGGGGTGCGAGGGATATGCTCTATGGGTAACCTTACACCCCGGCGTCTGAAGACCCGAGACGGCGTGCGGTTTTAGTCGGTGCAAGCCCGACATAACCGCCCCCGCTGGCCGGCGGGGGGGTATCCGAAGGGATTTCCGCACGATAAAAAAAAAAAAAAAAAAAGGTATATTATCTTACGACTCTAACGAGTGACTTTGTTTCTTTTTGTCAAAGGCAAAAACAATTTGATTGTTTCCTCACTTTCGTTTATTTATATTATTTTCGGTACATATTTATCATTTCCACAATTTTATAGTATAATTCAGAAATCTTGACAATTGCGTAATCCATATTTTTAGGTCTCTTTGGTGGTAAGCGCGAGGAGCGATGGGCGGAGGCACACCTACCAACTAATCATAAATTATTTTAAACCTCAAAATCGTTCAAAGGGCTCGTGTCCTTGGTTGTTCAGTCCATTTTATTGGTTTTTTGATTATTGCATTTTATTAGCCAGTTAGTGTACATGGGCCAAATTGTTCAAGAGTTTTGATTTTATACTAGTGTAGTGACACAGAACACAGAGCATCCAGATTACGAAACATTGAAGCCGTGCGCCAGCACGCTCTAGCAAACGTCCGCGCGCCAGTAAGGAATTCGTGGAATGAACCGGCGGTTTTTTTTTTTTTTGTGTGGGGTGTGGGTTGTTGGCCGACAGGCCTCTACAACCTTACGCGAACAGTGTGGCGAGCGCATAGGGCTCTCAGCCGAATGAATGAACCGGCGGAGTGCGACCCGCCGTTCTTATACTAGCCTATACTGCCACTATTTACGTGGCGAAGCCGTACAGCGCCACGCGATACAACGATGAACTAATTAGTTAGTAATTGTACTTAATAAGTAATAATAATCTTTTAAAAGATTGATTGGTGGAAAGGAGATTATTGCTCATGTAAATAGAAACTACTTGTAACTGAATATTGTATATATTAGACGGCCAATTTTGATGAATAAACACAGTTCACTTTTGCTCTGTCTTTTACTTGGCTACGGTTCCCCATTCCAGTCCAATAGTTCAGACCAGATCCTTGGCGACGGTACGAAGGTCTGAGAGCAGACCTGGCTGGTCCAAAGAACTCAGCCAGCTGGCATAGTAAGTTAGGAAGTACATAAAATACGGGTCAGTGACCCCACAGCTGACCACAATATCAGCTGGCTCTCAACACACGTTCGGTTAGGCGAACCACTGCCTACACCGACACTAGGATCTACGCAGAAAGAAGAAACTCCATTCGCATACAAACTGGGGCCTGATAATCAAGGGTTGGGAATTTTGCAATATTTAGAGCAGTTTTTGAAAAGTTTCTAAAGCCCAATTATCACAACCATCATCAATTGCCAAATTAGTTAACTCATGCATTGTTCGTCTTATTTTCAGGTTATGTTTTATGTTGAATGTATTTTGAATAAGTGGAAATAATTATGAGACTAGTATCCTATGTAATCGTGAACGCGCATGCTTTCTCCTGGAGGCCATACGTCGTCCATGAAATCATCTAGGCACGAATCATCATAATATATCCCTTATTTCTCTTGATTAAGATGAGATCATTCCCAGAAGTGGGGTGCGACTGGTTGGATCACCTCCATGTTTGGTGCACCCTGGGCAACGTGGGCGATGACGCATCATTGATTGCTCCTCTGGAGTAGCTGGCGTTAACGTCAACGGCCAAGTGTCTGACCAACCGGCCCTTTTCAGGGCCAGCTGACCCCATTGCACGAGGGGGTCGTGGTATGGCGGGCCTGCAAGGGCTGCGGGGGTGGTCGCTCCAGGTACCCCTCTGCTATTATCAGAGGGGACACTGCGAATGGCCCAGGGTCAGTCGGAGTGCGAGGGATATGCTCTATGGGTAACCTTACACCCCGGCGTCTGTAAACCCGAGACGGTGTGCGGTTTTAGTCGGTTCAAGACCGACATAACTGCCCCCGCTGGCCAGCGGGGGGGTATCCGAAGGGATTTCCGCACACAAAAAAAAAAAGATCATTCCCAGAAGTAATAGACACATTAAAGGGTTGCTATTACACCTACTGTTCAACATGTTAACAGAGTTTGTGTTGATGGAGGATAGGTATCTATCTAACACAAATAAATTAAAATCAATTGTATTATAAATCATCAATATCATAAAAAAATTGTATGCTGTCCAAAAGTTGTGCAGGTGGTACCGTAATAATGTACCAGTCGAAGTATAAATATTATACCTGTTAAGCGCATGGTGTAGATTATACAACATTAGGGTCTTCAGCAGAAGTCGATAAGTTAGCAAGATATAGTGTGCAAATAGCCAAGCAATGAGTTTCTGAGCTATGACTCCGGCATTCAAGTAGTTTGAAAATAGCATTCATTTACTGAGAAAACAAATAACCAAAAATATATAGATATATAGAACATATTTTACTTCGGGCCACCAACCAGGTGGACACCGAAGTCTTAAAATCACGCAAAAAAAATCAAAATCTTACACCCACTTTTTATCACATTTCTCGACGTTTCACATGATTCTAAGTCTAATTAAGCAAGAAAAATTTTTGTGTCGGTCTGTCTGTTGGTCTGGATGTCTGTTTATGCAATAACTGAAGAACCACTTATCCGATTTAAAAAATTCTTTCGCCAATCATCTTGTTTGGTTAATGGGAAGAACTGATTAGATTTTGGGGTTTGTACGTTCAAGGTTTCGGGTACCTACCATACAAATTGTCCCTAAAAATATCTAAGTTTGGCCCGAAGTATAGTAATTTTACAAAAGAGAAACCGACCAAAACTGACCTAATTATTTATTTTGATACATGAATATCCAATATCCAAACGAGTTATTACGGAGATCTGCCCGCAATGTATGCAACCTTACGACTTTACCATCAGATCTGTTTGTTTGTGTCATATTTCATTCGAACCATTTAATTTTGCTTCGACATAGTCGCTTAAATATCCTTGAAAAAGTATCATCAAGAATCCCGGTGATCATTTTTGGCTTTCTATAAAAGTTCCCTCAATCTTCTAATTATAATCTTTATTACAAATATTGCTTCTAGTTAAAATTGTGCCTTGTTTATTTAATTCATGAATACTTCATAAGGGGCGAACAATGTACGAGAGTAAATGTTTTGGTGACCCGCGATATGACTCATTCGTCAGCGATATGATTCGTGATTTACAATTTATTATGTTTTCAGTCGAATCGTAATTGGCTTTTTACCGTAATTTAATCTGTATAGAAGTTTGTTTATTTCACAGAGTTATGGCTTCTATAAACGTTCGGGAAAGGATAAACACGTTATTCCCAAGGATTTGTGGTGGACTTGGTGTGGTTTGTTGCTAGATTTTGTGGGTTGACTTGGTCGTGCCAAGACCTTCGGGCACCATTTATTTTCCAGACAGGGAAAAATGTATCTCATCTGCATACCTTTTTTTTTTTTTTTTTCGTGCGGCAATCCCTTCGGGTACCCCCCCGCGTGCCAGCGGGGGTGGTCACGTTACAGGTACACTGCGCGGTTATGTGGGGCTTTAACCATACTAAAATAACCTGTCGAGTGCCATATTACGCGAGTTATAAAGTGAACCGACAAAAATACACACTCATCGGCGGCTCACCCAAGCGCCGACCGTAAGGTGCCGTGCGGGCCCATCTTCTGGTTAGGCGATGTCCAGGTGGAAATTATCTTTTCGTTGGAGGCTCTACTGCGGGTGGATGGCAAACCCCGTAGCATCCAAGCGCAACCAAGCTTAGGGCGGCATGAGGCGCAAGAACGTAGAGGCCGGCAACGGATAGGAACCGCGAGGTCGTCTGCGTCCCAGATCCGCTCTGACACCTCAATCTTCGGGAGCCAAGTCAACCTCACCTGCGAGCTGGTTATACCTGCTGATTGATGGACTAGGCTTTGGTACAGGATTTTCTTTCAGGGTTGGAGAATCCAATGGCAATCGCTTCTATAAAAAAAGAGTAAGAGAGTGGACCTCGGGCTCCAATATGAAAGCTTTGGATACAACCGGGATTAGCAATTGGATGATGATGAAGAAGAAGACTCATTGCTAGATCTGGTTACAATAGCAGCGTATTTCAACAGAAAAGTATCATGCGAATTTTTGCTTTTTTAATTAAAACTGTAATTCAATTTTTCTTTTTATTGCGTTTCTAGACCCTTCTTGGTTTTTGAATATGGTTCTATGTATTTATAAAAAATACATTTATTTCTCCGTTTTTACTGCAAGTAACTAACTTATTGAACACTCAAGACTTATGGCTAAGAATACCACGCGATACCACGCTATCGAGTTGAACTAATATAAAGCCTAATAACGGATCCATATGGACAACTTCACGGGATATCCATTTAGTGTTTACCTAAACTTTCTCCAGAATGTTACAAATACTTTTTTGGAAACTGCATCAAAGCCGATTCACCCAAACGAGAGATAATCGCCGACAAACATACAGGTCAAACAGAGAACCTCCTTTTATGAAGTCGGTTAAGTATAACAAAGCCTTCTTCAGAACTAAACAAATACATTTCTGATGTTATAATAAATAAAAAATTTAAAAACCTTCAACATAACTTGGAACAATCTCAACTAATTCCCTTTGAAACAAAAAAAAATCAAAACTGGTTTATATGTAGAATATACTGCTTCCGGGCTGTTTGGCCGTAGTCCATCGGAAACTTGAATTCTAGACGTTTTGTCGATCACTGCGGTCGACATCTTCAGAGGTCTGGACGCCGTCGAGTGCGGAGAACCTTCCTCGGCGGTGACTTCGCTGCGAATGATGTAGAGGCCCGAGTCACTGGCGTATTTATGGACGCAGTTGGAGGGGGAAACGACGTGATCGATCCTGATTGGTGAGAGCTGCGGAACCGATGCGCTCGATCCTGATTGGTCGAGGCTAAGAAAGGGGGTGTGGCCTCCCGATACCGGGGAAGGTGTTGGCTTCGTCATGTTTGAATTGTGATGACGCGCGGCTGTCAGTGCTGGGTACCAATCTTTTTGGAGATATGAACCTTCGTTTGATGAAAACCTACGGGGAGGAAGTTCACCAGCGAAGTTCACCGCCTCAAATCACTTCGAAAAAGAAAAGCCCACCTTTTGTCTTCTCTCTCTCGCCTAGAGAGCCCTTCTCCGAGAACGTATTCACAGTACACGGCGGAACCTGGCGCTACTCAGTCAGGATATTCTGAGAGTTAACCTTCAAGTCGCCCACGAGCTTTCACCTAATGATTGGGACCGCGTGGAAACACTGACTTTCAACACCATGACCTGGGTAAGTGAGCAGGCTTCTACACGATAGAAGAGGAAATTTGGCAAGCTCCCAAGAAAACAAGAGTCTGCTCCAAGTCTGGATAAACGCATTGTAGTAGTGAACCTGTCAGACCACCAACTGTCTGAAGAGGAGAGGTCAGTCTTGAGCAATGGGGAGAATTTTACCATTACCCCAAGATCAGTTCCGGTGGAAAATATCATCGCCAACGTTGAAGCAAGCCTGCGCAAGCTTCACGAGGAACTGGCTGGGAGGGTCCGCCAAGAGTCCTCCAGAATTCTACAGCAAGCCAAGCCACTGAGGAGCAATATCACGGAGAAAGAGCGGAAAGCCTTAAAGAACCTAAGGGCTAATAAGGATATTGTTATCCTAAAAGCTGACAAGGGTAATGCCACAGCGGTTCTCAACACCAAGGATTATGAGACCAAGATCAAAGATCTTCTTGACCCGGCCACCTACAAGGACCCAACGGCAAAAATCTTGAGACAGGTAAACAACCTGATCAAGGGTTCGTCTATTTCAGAAGAAACGCAGCGTATTATCAAGAAGTCTGAAGCTGTTCCACCTAGGCTGTATGGGTTACCAAAGATCCATAAGCCTTCAGTACCGCTCAGGCCCATCGTGAGCACTATCGGTTCACCCACTCATCCGGTCTCTAAGTATCTCGCCGGACTGGTTCAACAACATGTCGGATCGTCCTCGTCATACATCAAGGACTCTCGCCACTTCGTGGAGAAACTTGAGAATCTCAAGCTACACCCGGATGATCGTCTGGTCAGCTTCGATGTCGTCTCTCTGTTCACGAAAGTTCCAGTCAGGGAACAGCGGTCGGATACATTGACATAGCTATGTCAATGTATCCGACCGCTGTTCAGTTCTCTAAGGACATCGCAGAATTGTTCGAGTTCGTGTTGACGACTTCCTACTTCCAGTGGAACAACACGTTCTATGAACAAGTGGAGGGTTTAGCCATCAGTCCTGTAGTTGCGAACTTTTACATGGAATTCTTCGAAGAAGCCGCTCTTGAACGAGCGCCCAAGAAGCCTAAGGTCGGGTTCCGCTACATGGCCGATACCTTTGTGGTTTGGAGTCATGGGGACACGGAGCTGAGTAACTGAATCATCTGAACAGCATCCATCCTAACATCCAGTTCACCATGGAAGTAGAGAAGAACGGAGACCTGCCATTCCTCGATGTCCGGGTATCCAAAAAAGAGAATGGCAGCCTTGGTCACCGGGTCTATGGAAAGTCTTCACACACATACCGTTACTTACACAAGGACTTCAACTACCATCCCAGACATAAAATGTCAGTCATCAAGACCCTGGTCCACCGAGCTTTTAGCATCTGTTAGCCTCAACACCTTGAAAAACGAGGTACGCCACCTGGACTCGGTCTTCCAAGCCAATGGATTCTCTGCCCAGGAGATACGGAGAGCTCTTCATCCAAGGAAATCTTCTCTAACGGACAAGTATGAGGAGAAACCTGCCCCTCTAGGGAAGGCCTTTTTGCCATACATTCATGGTACAACGGATCGTATCGGGAGACTGCTAGAAGTTTACAACATCAAACCTATTTTCAAGCCCACGACGCAGTTACGTGATCTTCACCGTTCGGTCAAGGACCCTCGTGACCCACTATCTTCAGCTGGAGTTTACCGAATCCCCTGCTCGTGTGGCTCGGTATACGTGGGCACTACTCAAAGAAGCGTCAAGACCCGCCTTTCGGAACATGAACGAAATTGCCGCCTCAGCCACTTCGACAAGTCAGCGGTTGCCGAACACACTCAGGAGGATGGTAATCATACCATCAAATTTCAGAACACGAAGGTTCTAGCCACCACTTCACATTTCTTCCCACGGCTATGTCGAGAAGCCATCGAAATATTCAAGCATCCCAACACGAAAAATACGCAAGCATTTGTCATCTCCAAAAAGATTGGTACCCAGCACTGAGAGCCGCGCGTCATCACAATTCAAACATGACGAAGCCAACCCCATCCCCGGTATCCGGAAGCCACACCCCCTTACTTACCCTCGACCAATCAGGATCGAGCGCATCGGTTCCGCAGGTCTCAACCAATCAGGATCGATCACGTCATTTCCCCCTCCAACTGCGTCTATAAATATGCCAGTGACTCAGGCCTTCACATCAGTCGCCGCGAAGTCGCCACCGAGGAAGGTTCTCCGCACTTGACGGCGTCCCGACCTGTACCACTGAAGATGTCCACCTTAGTGATAGACGAAACGTCTGGAATTCAAGTTTCCGATGGACCACGGCCAAACAGCCCGGAAGCAGTATATTCTACATGCAACGCCGGCCGTGAAAGCTTTAAGACATATACTGGTATATATGTTCGGGACCTACGATGCCACAGAAAGACACGCACACAGACTTTTCGAACTTGTAGCACCCCGTTGTTTTAACGTCGGGGGTTAAAAACCGCAATAATATCACTTCAACCAGACGTGAGATATGTACCTAATCTAAATCAGATAAACAAACATACATACCTTTTTTTAAGTCGGTTGAGTATACTAAAACCTTCTTCCGAAATTTACAATGAATTTTCTGAAAACTGCATCGAAAACCGTTCAACCAAACGCGAAATAATCGCGAACAACCATACACACAAACATACAGGTCAAACTGTGAACCTCCTTTGAAGTTGGTTAAAAAGCTTTTCAACGCAAGTCATGCTCTTTTATTCGTTGCCAAAAAAAGCGGCCAAGTGCGAGTCTGACTCGCCCAAGAAGGGTTCCGTAGCAGCAAGCTGCATTTTTTTTTTAATTGATTTGATTGAACGAAAGGTAAATTTCGGTTTACGATTTATGACGTATTAAAAAAAACTACTCACGAGATCTCGTTCAAACCAATTTTCGGTTGAAGTTTACATGGTAATGTACATCATATATTTTTTTTAGTTTTATCATTCTCTTATTTTAGAAGTTACAGGGGACACACACACACATTTTACCACTTTGGAAGTGTCTCTCTTGCAAACTATTCAGTTTAGAAAAAAATTATACTAGAAACCTCAATATCATTTTTGAAGACCTATCCACAGATACTATACTCATACGTGTGTGGTATCTGTGGATAGGTTTGATCAAAAAAAAATTTTGAGATTCAGTTCTAAGTATGGGGAACCCCCCAAAATTTAATGTTTTTTTTTATTTTTGTGTGAAAATCTTAATGCGGTTCACAGAATACATCTACTTACCAAGTTTCAACAGTATAGTTCTTATAGTTTCAGAAAAAGTGGCTGTGACATACGGACGGACAGACAGACAGACAGACATGACGAATCTATAAGGGTTCCGTTTTTTGCCATTTGGTAACGGAACCCTAAAAATATGCGAGTCTTCACAATTTTTAATTTTATAATAAAAGTTATAATTATGTTACACCTCCTTTTGAAGAGTCTATGGCAGTTAGTGCAAAATAAGTTGATATTCTCATCTTCTCATAGAAGACATTTTAACTTAAACTACTTATACAAAGTAAAAAGGATAGTGCATAATTTGAATGAGTAAGTTCTCATTTCACTGAGTTTTGATAAATTTAGAATACCTTAACCGATTCTTCGAGAAAAAAGGTTAGAGCGTTACATTCTTCGGATTACTCTTAAATACACTTCATTAATATAAAATTTACAAATGTATTTTTAACTTACTCATTGATTTACGTCGACAAAGAAAATATTACCATTTTCAACACCTTTAGAATGTTCAAGAGTAGATTTATTCGTTTGTTTACAAATTATATTGTCAACGGAGTAAATTTTAATCATCTCCCTTAAAGTTAAGAAAAGATAAGCGGGACTTCAAATGTATTTCGTGAGAATCCGAGTGCTGAATTGGTTGAAACTGGTAAACCGATATTGGACCGAAGGAACATAATTCAAAAAGTTTGACTCCACATAAAAGTTTCTAGCCCAGTTATCATTGGGATACGCTAACCTAAAATTGCATTTTAGTTTTATGATTCCGTGCCATTTTTATTCTAGATTAACCAGAGCATTGAAAAATTCAAACTGAAGTTCGTATAACGCAGAAGAGAATTTTAATAAAATATTTTCACTTTTACCACTTTAACTTTACACAGAAGCCTTTATTTATGTTGCTACAAACTTTGTGGGCCTAATTAAATAAAATATTCACGAGCTACTATTAAATATGAGTAGCCTTTAGATGGTATTCGTCAAACTTAATTTTTACAGAAGTAGCCGGTGACGCGACATTATTGTGTGCCAGTATAGAAACCTCCAAGGATAGTGTTGTGGTTCTTGTTCGGGTTGCTCAAGACTTCTAGTCTCTAAGGGACCAAAGGTTTCAAAGCGTCCCTCATGAACTTGTTATTTCTTAGCAAGTAGTAGCTTAGTAGTAGTTAGTAGTATGGGTGTAACCAACATTATGTTATATCTTCAAAGCAATTATTATCACTCGTTACCCAGGTTTCACAGTATCTTCAAAAAGGGATTGAATAATTACATACTTATAAGTTTTAATTAAATGAATTGATTACGTACACGAAACTGTTAATTTATCAATTGAAACCAATTATTGTTGTGTTATGGTTCTTGAAAACATGAATGTGTAGGTACTGAATTTTATACATATTTTGGGTTTCATGCACTGAGGTAATTAAGGCAAAAAATCTACTATAAGCAAGTATCTATAACCTAGAAAACTTAAAAAACAATAAGGTGAAATACCCATAATCAACCCATTTAAAAAAAATACATATTTACACAAAGTTTAGCAAAATTATATTGTAATACCTATCTAAATAATACCTAATTAAATATATCCGCAGTAACCAATATTTATAGGCTTACGATCACGCGAGCTTTATAGATTTATGGATTGCCTAGTTAGTAGCAGAAAAAAATACATTCGAGTTACACGTAGTAGATATAATACATTATGGAAAATGTTGCTACGTATACATGTGTATACGTAGCAACGTCGGTACACGTTGAATAGTAAGTTGCCCTCTAAAATCTTTCGCGTAGTTAAATTACAATTGGTTCATTAGTATTCCGGGTCGAGTCACTAAAAGGTAATTCCTTTGTTTTTACTAATACCAAAATCTTTCAACAGACTCCAACGATCTCTATTCAAAAATTGGAGAAGGTTCATTGTATATTGAGTTTTTTATTAAGTAATTACATACATATTTGCATAATTTTGTTGGAAGCTTTTGTTGTCATGGTGACAATAATTGATACTGGAATGTTAAGTTTGATGTTACAGTCGAAATCATCTGCAAGATAGCCTAAGATAACATTGTCAGTTCCGTGAGTATATATCTGAAATGCTATTATCTTAAGCTCATTGACAGACTCAAACCCAATTCGAGATAGGAAAGGGTATGAACGTTATACACAGGGGTATAGAACATTCCACGCGCGAAGATTGGAATTATGATACCGGTTAAATTGAATGTTGATAGAATTTAGTACACATCGTTTGTACGATTTCTTTAAGACGGCTTCGTATTTACTGGGAATATAGAATCTTCAAATTCGTATTTTAAAACAAAAAATATATGTAAATGTATATCTATCTTAATATTCTATTGTTAACGACGTAGTTGCTTGTTACAATAGTATTTATTGCACTTATTGACACCGATAACAGCTTAGCTTCGGCATGTATAATGCATGCACCCACACTTTTCACTCCCAAGTACATATGTACTTAGGTAGAAAAATCTGCTGATCATTTGCTTCAGTCTTCATTTACCTGGAGAGGTTTCTATACCTTTTTTTTTTTTTTTTTTTTTTTTTTTTTTTTTTTTCGTGCGGAAATCCCTTCGGATACCGCCCCCGCTGGAGAGCGGGGGGTCTCCAGCGGGGGCGGTTATGTCGGGCTTGCACCGACTAAAACCGCACGCCGTCTCGGGTCTTAAGACGCCGGGGTGTAAGGTTACCCATAGAGCATATCCCTCGCACCCCGACCGACCCCGGCCATCTCCGGTTTCGAGATGGCCCCCTTACTTGCTCTCCACTGTGCCCTCTGCTAATCAGAGGGACACGTGGAAAGCTAGAGAGGTTTCTATACCTACTGTCAATTGTAGTTTTGATACAAGTTGAACCTGATCGTCCTACCGACGTACAGTTGCCCGGGTAACATATATAGGTGTTTGATTTGTCATTCAATCAGTGTTTATTCGTTCTAGGTGTCCCATGAAATAAATTAAAAACAATAAAAAATTAAAAATTTAAGAAAAGATATAATACATAGCTAGAAATATAACAACACGTCGTTTTTCCGTTGGGGGTTAGTAACCGAACTGAACCCAGCAATCGAAAATAAAGTTAATTATTATTAGATGTCCATCACATAGTATTTAACGACTTCACGCCTACCCAAAGGATAAGAGGCTGTATGTGAGGTTGTCTTTGCGCGTAGGCTCGCTGAAAACGTAGAAAGCGGACACGGGTGCGGGCGAGCTGGGGGCGGCCAGCCCAGCCCGGGCTAGTACTACTTCGGCCGCCGAGTCGAACACAGCTTCTGTACTCAGCGGCTACGGTCGCAACTTTTCCGTACTTTTCCACGAACACACTAGTAGACTATACTCGTTGCTTATGTCCGATGCACAGTGTTTGTTTGTGTGGCGCTGTTGTTTGTGAATGAATGTGAAATAGTGTCACCTTTATTACTGTTCCCGAATTTTATGGCCGAATAATCCTGACGTTTAGTGAGTAGTAAATTGCTTTAAGATTATTTTTTAGATCTATATTAATATGTAAGGACAATCAATGTTAGTAGAATCTGAGTAACATTTTTTGTCATCATTTAACATTTGGATATTATATACGGTACTAGTGTTTGATAAAAATAATAATGAAGATTAATTTCTAAAAATGGTAATAATTTTTTCATTACACCATTGGTTTCTTTAATTTTCTTTTATTCGTTCGTAAAATAGTAATATTAATAGAGAGTAAAATAATAAATATTTTCGTAAAATTATTTAAAACTAATTAAAACGTCGTTACCGTACGATAAGTTGCGGTTCCATACAGTTATTTTCAAATGAAATGTGTCTACATCTCTATTCTTTAATACATTATTCATCATAATTGAAATAAGGAGGCGCTCCTCAAGTACATTCATAACAAAGCAAAAGGAGTGAGAATAATTTTACAAAAGATAACGAACCACTCCGTCAACACTCGGCGAGCGACTTGAGCGCACAGGTATTATTACTTAGCAGCGAAATGAAATTGAAGACCTCACGTAGCCCATTCTTTCATATTAAAAAAAAATTAAAGACTACTAATGTATCAGATGTTCTTTCGCATATTCGCGAGAATAAAAACCTAAACAAGGGAAATCTACCTACTTGAGCAAGAGTTTAAAGGGGAAACACGGATTAATTACTCTGTGCACACCTAAACTTTTCTTTCTGAGGCGTAGCAGCAGAGCGTTCGACTGCTATAGTCTAATTGACAAGTTGTAAATGGTCTAAAATAGCTAGAGAGATACTATTCTTCAAATTATGTGTGGTATCGCATTGGAATCGAAATGTCACCTAGAAAAATGTGCCTAAAACTTGTATTAGCACATAAACAATTGCAAAAGTTATAAACAATTAAAGATGAAAAAAGGTATTTCGGTTTTTGTCAGTATTTCATAGTATATTAATATTTAAGAAATTTTAAGGAAAGATTCTTAAAGGGGAGGAAATTTCCAATAAAAACTTGCTGCTTCCCGAACTCTATCTTTATTATTTATAATTTTAATCTAAAGCTGAAAATGGGTCTCCGTGCTATTTTTCGAGGTTACGCGCGCAGGACAAACGCGAGTTCGACACATTGATTATTGTTTTTAAGGCATAGAATTTTATGAATTTGAAAAAATTATGGTGTATTCAGAACACTTGAAAAATATGCCTATCTGAAATTTTACTTAAAGTTAATTTTTCGACAAGCTAAACGATTAACTAAAAATTTTTCTCCAACTTCAATCTTCATTTAAAATGAAAATAAAAGTGTTTGAATAATTATCGGAGAAATGTTTTGCTTCGTGGAACTTTGGGATCCTCTATATGATGCATATATAGAACGACTCGAAAGAGTTTTAAAAAGTCTCTACGTAGAATTCATTACAAATTATACCATTTTAATTATCCTAGTAGTACAACTTGATGAGCTTGGAGTCTAGACGCAAACTTCTTATGTCCTTAAGTTGCATGGGATATGCCATAACAAGTTTGACTGTAGAAGTATCACTAAACAAATATGTTGCGCGGTGTCCAGAACTGTATTACAACGAGAAGTGCGCGTGCCGCAGCTGTTCTACACAGGAAGGTGCAAAACGAATGCGGGCACACGGGCACCTATTCGACATCTTTTAGAGACGTACAACACACACCTAGCTGATGTTGACACATTCGCAAACTAACACTTTAAATTTAAAGATGCAGCAATTGAAATTTTAAAAACCTCGAAGTATTTTTATACTTGTTTCTTATAAACATAAAACTCGCATGCTTTTCACTTGCACATGACATTGGTGTGGGTTATGCGTTTACCTAACAGACACAGTTACTGTATACTTCTAATATCAAAATATAACGTATAACTGTTGACTGTTTCAATAAATAAATAAATAAATTAAGAAAAAAGCTCCACGAAGCGAAATTTTTTTACGACCATTATTTAAACATTTTTTGCTTAAACAAAATTACTTGGATTTTTCAGTTTTTGTTATGTTATGTGCTTTTTTTAACGGTTTCCATACAAGTTTTTGGCTCATTTTTCTAGGCGTCATTCCAAATCCATTTTCACCATAAACCACACATAATTTTAAGAGCAGTATCTCTATTTTAGACCATTTTCAACTTGTCGACTACTAAGCCAGAGGTAGCTCGTTCGTAAATATTTTGTCTGTATGAATAATAGCTCTAATTGCATTGGCCTGGGTGTTTCTATGTGTAACATTGAATTTGTAAAACAAAATCTGTATCTAAATATTTTTAGTGGCATTCTAGAACCCATATTAGAAGCTTATGCTTACTTTGGATACAGAAACTCTAGATACAGCTGTATAGTATACTATTGTTGTAGAATATTGTTACACACCGATTACTACTATTTTGCTAAAATTGTTCTCTTCTTACCCTGAGTCGCTGGTCCAGTGCTATGATAAGTAACTCAATACTGCGAGACTCATGCCCAATAATGTAATAAAATAATGCAACAATAACTAAACAGGGTTTATATTATTATATACGAAGGTTTATTTACTAGGTAAAGAAATAAACTTGATGAATAAAGTAGCATTTAAATGTAAACATTTCATCACATTGTTTGGCCAGTTCGCAATGTTTAGTTAATTAAACCTATTTATTTCAACGTGTTGTGCTGACACATTGAGTACCTACAAACGGTTATTTTAGGTGTTTGCTGTTGATAGTTCGACTTTATGTTATAAACATAATGTGATATTTGACCATCTTGTTTATATTAGTGTGAACCTTATCTTTTATTTGCTAACCGATGCACTGAAAAATGCACTGGAAAGTGAAAAATAACCGATTAATAATAATTAATTTATTTCAGGCATGGTCCATATGTGTTACTAACAAAGATCTTACAACTATGTTAGTTCTTCATTACAAAAAAAAATTAAAATAAATAAACATAAACAAATCAGCACATCACATAATATATCGCGGGGATGCCCTAGCATGCAGTCGCATCCACCTTTGTAGGACTGGAAGGTCCCACCTCTCGGACAATACACTCAGGATGCAATTAGTGCTGCCCAGCAGTCGAGTAGACATTGAAGCGCTCCGCTTTCTTATGATCGCATAAAAATCATCGCAATGTGCTTCCGCGAACATAGTTGAGGCGCTACAAAACCTGGGCAGGTTCAACAGCATCCTGAAGGCATTGTTATACTGTACCCGTAGCGCGCTGTACGCCCGCTGCGTAAAGTTAGTTCACAGGCTGCACGTGTAGAAGGACTGACAAATACAATTAATAATTTAATTCACAAGTTATGAATACGTGTAAGAAATTTTTGTTGAAGCCTTTACTTTTATTTTTATTTATTATTTTTCACATTAGTCACACGGAAGAGTAAAAGTAACAGTCATACACCAAGAAATAGTCGCGATATAGTTGAGAGAGAGAAAATTCTAGGAAAAAAATATTAAAGCTGAGAACAATTTAAATCCAATTTTATAAGATGGCAACCATTATATTATGTCTCATGAAAAGATTTCAACAGTCAGGAACGTTTGCAACACCAAAGGACTGACGCGCACGTTGCTCAAGAAAAAAAAGCATTAAAAAGTTTGTACGGGGTTGTAAAACTTTCTTAATAGATTATTTCACAATTGAAACACTTGAGGAAGGAAGCGTCTTACGAAGTGCACATTGTGCTACCATTGCGATTTGAAAGTGTGCGGGTGAAACCATTGCCTGTGGCAAGCGGTATGGCGGTAGAAAATGGCCGGAAGCATCACCTCGAAGTTCTCAAACAATTCCTCACAATACAAACAATTATACAATCGAAGAGCACACACAGGGAATAAAGCATTTTTAAACCCTTTTTAACAAAAGACAAAGACGAATAAAATCTTTCTTAATCAGTTAAAGCCATATAGAGCAATTAAGGCTAAGCGACTGACACAGTTAAAGGCTATAAAAGTATCTATCCATCCTATAGGTTGCCAGTGTACATGAACAACTAGTGATAGGTAGGTACCATTTTGTATTTGGCACGCGTAGTTTGCGTGGGTTTGATTGACTTTTTCAGGAAATGCGTAATTGATTTTCCCTGAAAATATATTACTCTGAATTTAGATTTCAAAAACTGTTATCATTGTTAGATTGACTATTGCTTTTATTTTGGCCCAATAACGAATCCTGAACGACTATTAGTTATTGATTTTCTATATTCCTGATTGGTTTTGATAAGTAATTTCATAATACATGTAGAGATATTTTATGTAGCAAGAATTAATGATACCTAGAAATAGGTTGCTACTAATCAGTATGATTAAAATTAGGTAAGAACTTGAACTAGGTATATTAATTATTTCTGGCTAGATTATCTCCTTTTTTGTATGTTCCAGACATCTAGGAAATTGCTATTAAATCTCCTAGTAATTGTATTGATTTCCCTCTTGAAACTAATTTCCAAATCATTCTAAACGTTTTTCGGTAATTCTGTCTTATCTATAGTCTCTTGCAATTGTAATATTTTTCGCTCTTATAATAGCTTCACAAAGACATTCTTTGTGGCCCTATTCTAAGGGACGAATGCATTAAACGATTTTTCCAAGTAATTTGTCATTTAATGAAAAGTGTTCGAAAATAGGTCAGGGCCTCTTTTGTAAAAATAATCGTATTCTTTTTCATCTGTACAAGTATAATTTGAAATTCGACATCGATTACCCAGGAAACCGAATAAGTCACGTATTCCTAATTTTATTTTATCTAGAATACAAAGAGAATATATACTAATAATAAAGCTAAAGACCTGGTGTGTTTGCTTGAACGAGCTAATCTCTCGAATTACCCTTGTCATTTGTTTTTTTTTTTGCATTAGCCCAGTTCCGTAGGTGCCGAGTAATATGAAAACGCGAAGCGTGGGTCGGGTCGGCTGCCCAACTAAAACCGAATACGGTGGATGAAACCACGGGGAACAGCTACGACATACTATACACTGCCATCCACTACTGCTTTGGGTGGACAAAAGTAAGCATAGCTAAACTTGAATTCTAGAACCCATATTAAGTCACGTTAGGTTATAGAATACTGATAAAAATCTAGTGGGGTGGAAATCACACAGTGATTGTCAAACTTCGGGCCAAACTTAGATATTTTTGTTGCAGTATTTTTATTCAAAACAAAAATAGGCTCGCCACCTATTACATTGGGACCTAAACATAAACTGACGAAATGTGGGTGCTAGCACCTCTGCCTACCCCTTCGGGGATATAGGCGTGAGTTTATGTTATGTTATGTATGTATGTTATGTTATATATTGAGCAATAAATATGAAGAAAATTAAATCAAATCAAACGTCTTCGACGCCAGAAACACAAAAAAATGATTTTATATTTCAGTTTCTTTCAGAGTCTGGTTGTTTTATGTAAATATACAATATACGTATTGTCATTGTCACTCAAATGTCAAAGTCAAATACGCGTTACTCTGATAACTCGAAAGAAACTCACTTGTAAAAGTTTTTTAAGGACAATTTGTATGGTAGGTACCCGAAACCTTGAACGTACAAACCCCAAAATCTAATCAGTTCTTCCCATTAACCAAACAAGATGATTGGCGAAAGAATTTTTTAAATCGGATAAGTGGTTCTTGAGTTATTGCGTAAACAGACATCCAGACCAGACTAGATACAGATGATAAAAAGTGGGTTTTTGATCCTTCGGTGTCCACCTGATTGGTGGCCCGAAGTAATCTTTGTTTTTTGTAACTACATACAAAGAGAGAAGTGAAATATTTGTTCATTTTTAAGTCACATACAATATTAACTGCTATTATATTTTTATATAATTATTTATGGCGTAAAATGGGAGAGGCCTATGTCCAGCAGTGAACTGCAATAGGCTAATTGATTGATTGAATGATATTTATTATTTATGTATTGCTACACATATAGATGGTTTATTATTAGCTCTGCAACGGAAACATGATTGTAGGGTTGGCAATTTCGAGACAGCACGAACTGTCGCAAGCTTGCCATAACTAATACTACGATGATGAATTTTAATTTTCTCAGACCAATTTACCAATTTCAGTGTGGTTCTGGTAGCATTATCATCATCTTATCGTTGTTCCCGATTACATCCGAGGCTTTCAACTCGAAGCCCGGGGTCCTTGAGGTTCGGTTTATACGATTTTCCCGAGTCCTGAGAGACCAGTCTCGTCCGTTAATTAGCATGTATACCGGCTAGTAATTGAGGTTGGCTAGGGCTCCCAAGATCTTTGTGGGCAATTATATTTATTATACTTATGTGAAGTCGCCCTCAGAAATTCCTGTACATTAAAAATTCACAAACGATCTTCACATTGATATAAATCAATAAATAATTAATGTTTAATTATCTTTTTAGACTTCAGAGGACAAATTTAACATTTTGTCAACTTTATTTAATTATTATATGTTTTTTTTTTATCTAAGGTGGTCGGTAACTTGTAATGTGCTAAGCTTATACCGATGGTGACTATATGTATGTAAAAGGTACACACTAAAATAACAAAATAAGGATAAAAATGTACATACATGGATCATCGATTGGCAGTATTGCCACATTGACAGATACAGCTAATTTTTAGCGTTAAAAATATCCAGTAGTCCAGTAATAGCAGATACAGCTTTCTATCTTTGCTCAAACCGCAGGAGTAAATCTTATCTGTACCGCAGCGCACGACACACTCTACAGGATATCTCGGCCAAAATATGTCTGGACTGTGTTCCTGCGGTGAAAACTGTCAACAGAGCTCTATTACGATGCATAGTCTAAATGTCGTACTGTGAGTGGTAGGTTTTGCAGGTTTAGTAACGCTCGAGCATACCCCTGGTATTGCAAAAATACATAGGCTAGTTAACCACAACGATACTATGATATGGAACGCCTATTGGTGCTTCCCAATTACTTCTTTAACAATAGTACCACTGTAGTATAACAAAGCTTAGTATTACTTTATCGGTCACCTTATAAAGGGAAATAACAATAAATTTTCTAAAAAAAGGACCCGGACTAACTGTTAACTCGACTACTTAAGGAAGTATAATTGAAGGGTATATAAGGGCACCTATATACCTTCCCAGATAATGCAATATTCTTGAATATGTACCCTTTTAAAGTGAAATTGACAGTAAAGAGGGTTTACTTCTACTAGCTTCCTTTGCGACAAATAAATGCTGATAGCTTAAGATGAACGATTTATGTTTACAGTCAATTATCTGACTTTTATTACTAATCGTAGGATAAGAGTAGATTGCAAACTCATAGGTTTAAAACTGGCTTCCTTTTGAATTTTTCGGAATTCGATTTTGTTATTCAAGAAAGAACTTTCACAACTTGAGACGCTGTGAAGTTTATTGGCAGATATATACAATTATATTTTTACTATCTGGCTATCTGAAAGCTCCATCTTTTTCCTTTGTTTCCAAGCTGTCTGCACTGCCACTGAAGTATAACGCGCGTCAAGAATTGTGGAATATAAATATAAGAATCGTGAGAATAAAACATAAATATACTTATTTATTAAAAAATTGTTCTATGCACTTCAGTAAATTGCTAAACTAGGTAACTATAAAGTCATAAATTATACAACTAACAACAATTTCTCATAGTTCACAACACAATAAATGATTGATTCTCTTAAATATTCTCTTACTTAACTTATTCGCATTTTATTTTGAGTAAACGTGTTATGAATTGTTCAATAATATCTTTTTAAAACCTGCCGCTCATATTTCAGTGTTTTTATATAAAATTATGGTATGAATCTTTTCCATTAAACGTAACGGTGAAAGCCAACATTCGTTATAGCGGAAAGTCCGTGCGTATACTCTGACAGTTTTCGGCGCATAATGAATGGGCGTGAATAATTATTGCGTGTTTTTTTGTAACTGTGCTTTTAATAGTTATATGTTTAGTAAAGGTTTTACTATATATTTCATCTATATATTTACAGATGATATTTCTTCTTTAATATAAGTTACCTTTGGGTATAATTTTTTGACGAAAGTTGAAACCATAATGCTCGGTTGAAGAGTCAAGATCCTCGCATAGCTTTATAAGGCTACACTATTGCTAAGTTAGCGTAGTGTAGTTTGTTCATAGCTGCCACGTTTGTAAATAACATTTGATTTAGCCGCTTAAAGTTTTTCAGAAAGTGAACTGAATAGTTGAATTTTAGTTTGCGCACGTAAATGGATCTTGCAGCTTAAGGAATATACTTAGGTATTTATATTTTTTGTCAAATTGGTTTAAGTTGTAAGTTTGAAAGCTTTTGATATTATCAAAATAACTATATTATGATAATATCAAAAGCTTTTAATAAAGCAAATATAACAAAAGCAATTAATAGTTAGCGTACTAACGCTAACTATTAATTGGCATAATTTATCGTGAATTTCTTTTAAATCCTTTCAGGCACATTTTCGGCTAGCTTGCTTTATTTTAAAAACTAACAATAAATTTAAAAAGTTTAAAATGACATGATCTATGTGTCCCTAAAATAACTGATTCCATAAAAAATTAAATACATGAACTTTATTTAATGAGAAGTTATCACGTTTTTACCTTTAAAATGCCCTGGTGAAAAATTGACATTTGCAAGTTAGCGTAGTCTTTGGTGCTGGTGTCGAAATTCAAGTTAAGTTCGTACTATTTTTTTAACCTACCTTTAGCACCTGATTACTGACAAATGGCCGCTGGGACAAGTTAGCAGGTATGCACACACGCAAAGTACATACCTACACTACATTGTCCCCAAAATTTTATTCTTGAGAACATAAGTGATGTCTGACAGTCCTGAAATCTTACTCTATATAGTTGGTAAATTAACGATATTCATAATTGCTTGCGAGTTTGCATAAATAAACGATTCTTTGTCATCATGTGTGTTGTGTTCATTGTCCTATATGCCTTCCTCTACTAGTTATTCGGTTCTGATGAAACTTGCAATGGCTGCTGTTATTAAATACGTCTAGGTTTCTCTTCTTCTTCATCCAAGCGCTGTTTCGATTTCTAAAACCCGGGCCCCATTGCTTCCACTTCGGGGACCGGGGTCCGCTTTCCTACTCATTCTAACCAATTTTATTTGGTGTATTGGCTATAATGGAAGCGATTGCCATTTAACCGTCTAACCTCGAGTGGAAAGCCTACGCCAGAGCATCAAGATCTTGGTAGGGCCCCATTTGTGACTCGCGTGAACTGAAACATTTTTAACTAAAAGAATAAAAATGTAATTGCAAAAAGTAGGCAGTAGAGATTTATTAAAATAAGATACCTATATTGGTGGACGTGGTATCCGATTAAGTCAATCTGAATTTATTGCTTAAATTTAGAGAGTTCTTATGTTCAGTATTCATACGTGTTGTGATACTTGTGACTCGGTATGGATAGGATTTGCTTATTTTTATTATCACTGCCTGCTGCATTCAAATGTAACAAGTTGACGATTTACTTTTCTGTTTATTCGTTTATTTAGCATTTAACTTAAGAAGCTTTTGCACCAGTAAAATCAACTCGATCAATATTGAGTCTAAAGTCTTCTTGCCTTTACTTCTACTTGAAGTTAAGGAATAATAATATACATCAACTTATTCATCATAGTTGACCGGCTTAACCGTTGCCAAATTGTGTTACTTCCCTTAAAAGCTTCAAATTGAAACTTTCGTGATGAAATGTTGTAAAAGGCTGGTCTTGTATAATCCTAGTACCTGTTTGTACTTAAAACCATTAAATTACATACCATTGGTACATTCATGTTTATTAATTTTAAGGAACCTAGAGATATTGCGTCAGAAAAAAATTAAAAGGAATAAATATAACATAATTTCTGTCGCCGTTAAATCCGGTGCATAAGAAAAATCCTTGTCTAAATGCTATCTTAAGGTAAAGCCGAAATAAAAAGGATTGTTTTGTCTACCATTCACTGTTTTTATTCCTGCGCTACTTTTTAATAAGTAAATATTATTTATGGCCAGCTACTTGTGAAAGGTGTAGACAATAAACCTCCTTAAGTATACCTTTTGCGAAATAAAGATGAAAACAGCGTATTCTTTTGTATTTATAAAAATAAATACAGCAATTGTGCTGTATTACCTAAATTAATTATATAAATAGCCCTCTTCTTTAGCCAACCACAGTTAGGCCGCCTAGACTTTAACGTAGTAGGGTATTTATTCATCAGTGCGAGGGATATGCCTTATGGGCAACCTTACACCCCGTCTGAAGACCCCGAGACGGCGTGCGGTTTTAGTCGGTTCAAGCTCGACATAACCGCGACCGCTGGCCGGTGGGGGTATCCAAGGGGATTTCAACACGAAAAAGATGGGTATTTATTAATCAGTCTATGATACAGTATGTATTTATTCAAGACTTTTACTACTTTGTGATATGATGGTAGCAAATAGTTTGACTCTAGCTTAAAGTAAACTAAAATAAGTGGGGTTTTTATGTTAGGAATTTTTATGTTTTCAACTCAGAGTTAGGAGAAAGGTAGAATAGGGTATAGCAAGGCTTTACATGG
This sequence comes from Cybosia mesomella, assembly GCA_946251805.1. Lineage (NCBI taxonomy): Eukaryota > Metazoa > Arthropoda > Insecta > Lepidoptera > Erebidae > Cybosia > Cybosia mesomella. Next base: position 14,446,889 of record OX276406.1, read on the forward strand.
CTTGCCAAGCCCATTTTAAAATTATAAATATCAATAATAACCAATGTAAGTAAACATCACTGTCCTGCCATACTCAGATTCTTCTTTTTCTTTGTTAAAAATAGTCCATAATTTTGCTCCAATAGCACAGTTTATTTTAGTAGGTAGTAATGAAAACGTTAAAAAATTTAAACTTTAAAATATAAAGTAAACGTAAATTCATTTTTATTTAGTGAGTAGGGATTCAGGAAGGGATCAAAACTTCACATAAGTATAGATTTAGATCGGAAAAGAGAACGGAAATCTATGACGGGATTTGAACTCGCGACCAGTCTCTTACAGGGGGAATACTCTGACCGACTGAGCTACCTAGACACTTCCCAGACATTCAAAATTCTCCGATATAATAAATACGTCTCGTGGCGACGCTGCAGCTAACTACCGTAATTCTCGCGAACTGCGGAAACGTTTTAAAACGTTTTTTGATTAATGCGCCACATTATTTAATCAAATTTTGAAACAATTAGCATGCTAACTTTTCCCATAGATTTAATTAATAAGTATTTTTCTGAATGAAAATGAAAATCTTAAATCCTAGGCAACTCATTTCTTTACCAAGTACCTATTTATGAATAAAAGTAAATATCTACCCACAAAGCCGTTTTTATATCAGTGTCATTTTATATCACTCTTTCTTCGAAGCATAGCGGTTATAGAAATATACATATAATCTACTTCTACCTTTTTTTTTTTTTTTTTTATTCGTGCGGAAATCCCTTCGGATACCCCCCCGCCGGCCAGCGGGGGCGGTTATGTCGGGCTTGAACCGACTAAAACCGCACGCCGTCTCGGGTCTTCAGACGCCGGGGTGTAAGGTTACCCATAGAGCATATCCCTCGCACCCCGACTGACCCTGGGCCATCTCACCACTAACAGCATCGCTCATCCTGTCTCCTCTGAAAGCAGAGGAGTACGGAGAGCGATGTGTTCCCGCCACGTTGGGTATTGGCCGACGATCAATGCCAACCCTATGAAGGGGAAGCCATTGACCGCCGCCCAGGGTGTACCGGCTGCTCCGATTCCGTTCCCTCCGGACTGCAGCGGGATCGGAATCGGAGCGACACTCGAGGAGGTTACCCAACACACACCCCAATCTACTTCTACCTAATAAGAAAGTTCTGTAGTCAAGCTTGTTAGTGCTAGTTTGACCAAGTATCAACATAGAACTTTACGACTGCATTGTATTTCAAAATCTAAGTTAGTCTAGGTTCACTAAGATTTGAATTAGTACCAATAAAACTACTTATATAGTTCAGTCATGTCTATTCTCTCCTTAAGATACGATTAGGATACGACAACAATATCAATGTGGTTAACCTACATTATGCCAATAGATGACACACACTTTCCTGGATTGAAATTTCTGCAAGTATACATCATATCTCAGAACACACCGAGGATTAGTCTCTAACTATGTTTAACAAATAAGATGTATTTGGCAGTCATTGTACAAAAGGATACCTATATTTATTTTTGAAGTAAAGTATCGCGCATCCGAAACGTACATAAACGTATAAATTATAAAATAATCTGTACTCACTATTAATACTTACATTATAATATATATAGAGAGGCAGAATTTTGTGAGTTTGTTTTGTATATTTGGGGTAATGCACTTATTGACACTATCTTTCACCATTATTTGAAAGGTACATTATCCCCGCTGGACATAGGCTATATATTATGTGTAAATTACGATGATTTTTGTTAAAAAAGTCTGCTAAACCGAAGCGAAGCGTAGGCGGGGTGCTAGTACCAAATAAATTACGATAGAATCCGTTAATCATACGTTTTATTTCAATTAACGAATCATGGCTTCAATAGTACGTCACTGACAGGATTTAGATGAGGAGACCTAGGAACCAAATAAACAAATTCTGAATTACATGAATCATAGCAATGCGCTTGAATTAAACTCGCGAAATGTTCTCGGGAATAAAGGACAAAAGGATAATGAATTAATCTGTTCAATGGGGCGAAAAAAGTCATTGGCACGAGCGTTTACACGGTGAATTGGTGACCGGTGATTTAAATATACTATTAAAGTTATTTACTACCCTTTAGATTAGAAAACTCCTATTTGAAATTAGGACCTCCGCATGAACGAATTTTAGGTAATAAATTATCACGTTTTGGATATTTGAACCCTGATATTCTAGTCATCATGGAGTGATTTTGGTTTACCTATCCTTTTTAAGGTATTCATAAACAAGATCTGTATCTGTCAAGCAAGCTCATTTCTTCCTTCTAAATCGATCTACTAAATCATGTCCTAAAATCACGACCGATTCGCCCACCGCACCCTGTGGAGTAGTATTTCGTATAGCAGCGGTATTCTTAAATTCAATCAAGAAACCAGAATATTAGTTTGCAAAACATTTATTTATTATATAAGGCCATATACATTTGAATCTGTAAATATTTTAAATTAAGATTTCCATTGTATTGCTTCTTCTGCATTATCATCCAAATTTTCCCATTTATCATTGTAGTACGATTTTAGTATCATAACATAGTGTTCATGTTTAATTATGAAGGAAATGTCTTGTGCGATGGCTTCAATTTAATTACACACCGTTCTAAAGAGGATCTTAGCTTCCGGCACTATGAGCCGTACTTGGCCCAGTTCCACAGCATTTATTCTCCAAGTCCATCTCAGAGGCCAATAGGAGTAAAGGTTAGTTGAGACAATAAGATGGTTCGAATTGAAAAAATATTTTTGTGTTGGATAGCCCATTTCTCAAGGCAAGTTATAGGCTATATATTATCAGGCTACTGCTTGGTTGTACTATAAAAAAAAAAAAAATTAGTTTATTGCCAAATAGAAAAAACAATACTGTGCGTTATACTGTGCCCCCACACTAGGCAAGCCTGTCCTGTGGGTGCCAGATACAATTTATACTTATTATACACTACAAAGACTGCTCGGGCGACATCAAAGTTTTCTAGTGTACTTCAAACATTATACAAACATATAACATAACACTATATAAACAAATATATATATACACACATACTCATACACACATGCATACACACATAAATACATATATACACATATATATACATAAATACATATTTACACATATATATACATATATATATATATATACATACACACATATATGTATATATATATACATATAAACACACACACACACACACACATATACACATACACTACATACCAACCAATTAACTGGACAATGAACAAAGACTACAACATACATCTATGACAAATGAACAAAGAGACTGAGCAAAGCTTGAATTGACTTTAGGCAACGGTAATCTGTACACACGTTGTTCAGTTAGATTAACTTAAAGTGGCAAATTGCTAACCGAATGGTGGGACACCACCAGCTAGATGAACTGATGACCTGAAAAAGGGAACTGGGGTAAGTAAACTGGATACTGAAAGCGAAGGATTGGGTGCCCTGCTAGCAGTAGACCGCAATAGACTAAATTGATTGATTGAATAAGTTTTTTATCTATTTTTTTTGTGATGTGGGTAACTTCATATACCTATACGATTTTCTGGTTTTACCTTCACTCGTGCTATAAGAGTTTGTTTCTTCGAAAAGGATTTTCATTAAGATCTTAGGAAGTCCTAACTGAAAGAAGTTTGGCAACTTTGGCTGTTACCGATAAGAGGATTGTTGGTTTGGGCAACATAACAGTTACAATATAAGTGCATACCACTATTGCAGTGATAGTAGCACGTTGGAACGTATCGGGGTCAACAATATATTAAGTTAGGTATGTTACTTAAGGATTAAAAAAATCGTGTGCGTCATGCTTGGCAAATACATTGTATTTGGCATACAAAATAGCAACCAACGTTATGGAAGGTCTAAATAAATGTGCTATTTTCCAATCAAGTAGTGTTATTTATTTTTAGCCTCGTTCTGAGACAGGCGCTTTTTAACTTCAGAATACCGATGGCCCTGAGTGACTACAACCTCTATGAATGACAGGATCTCTGAATGATTGATGTTTATTTAAATGCCAGTGAAACGTACTTCAATATTTTGAAGTATCATTGACTGAACCTGCAACCTCTTAACAGCTATCCTTTCTCATTGCGTTACCGCTGTTTGTTGTTTATTTTACATACATACAATTATAATAAATATAACCATCTTAACTTAGAATATAATAAAAATAAACTTTATTACTTCAGTTGTTATTAGCTTTAAACGTTCATTCAACATTTCACTGACTAAAATTGTATGTTCATATAAAACTTTCGTTTCATCATGTCAGCCAAACGACGCCCACTGCTGGGCATAGGCCTCCCCCAAGGATTTCCACAACGATCGGTCCTTAACTTTCGTTTACGTCATTAAAATTAGGCGTTCAGATGCAAACATTACTCGATCTGAACACTTCTTAAAAATAACAATAAAAGCTTATAAAATAGCATAAAATGTTGAACTGACGACCTCTGTTTTGATGTTTAGAAGTTTGTTGCTCAATCACGCTCAAAATGAAATTTGGTACAGAGATTGATTTTAGTCTAGAATAACGTATAGGGTTCTATCCCTGGAATAGGTTCCCATGGGTTGTGGGAACAGGATGAGAATTTCACACGAGCGGAACCGCGGGCAACCGTCAGTTCTAAATAATATTATCAAAAGTTTGTGAAGTCTACTAACCCTTTCTAGGCCAATGGAACAAGGCCAGTGGCGGATATTGAGATGGTTTTCTTTAGTACATTATTATTCAGTATACATCGTTCAATAGCCTATTGCGTATCTTTTATCAAGTAAACTATCACATCGGACTAGATTCTCTACATATTTTCCTTTATCAAAATGAACTTTCGCTTTCGTCATGACGTAATAGGGTCTGACATCATCTTCTAAAGTTGCCGAATCCTGTTCGGTAGAATTAGCAGGACCCTTATAAATGCGGATAAAACACCAATTCGTGTTATCGACATGACCCTAACCACAAGGAAAATTATGGCTGAACAAAGAGTAGTTATAAATGTATTGGGTGATTATTTGTTTTTATTAATTATTTTATTTTTAAAAGAATATTACTAATCGAAATAACTAGTATTCCACATATTGAATAAATCACTTGTACTTTTCCACAATTATTTATTTATTTGAACCTTACCGGTTTCACCTTACGGCATTATCAAAGGTCTACAATGTTTTTTTTTTTTTGTTTTTTTTTTCGGTAAGGTTCAAATAAATAAATAATTGTGGAAAAGTACAAGTGATTTATTCAATATGTGTAGCAAGTTCCACCAAGTGCCATCAATCTCCAGTATAAACAACTAGTATTCCGTCTAACCCATTCAGCTAAACTAAATTGCTTGTGTTAGGAGTGGGTTTATATCGGTAGTGTAATTGCCAGGATTCAAACCCGGAACCTCTCGATCGTTAGGCCGACTCCTTAGGCTTCAACATCGTCTTTTCTAAATGTAGTGTTATACGGTCGATGTGTTTGGTGTATTGCGTATGCGAATCACATGTGTTTTATTGAAACTTACTAGACTTACAAACAACAAACACAAACTTACAGAAGCAATGCTACTGCCATAATTCTTAACCTGGCGGAAAAAAATCTTGCAGATACACAGACATGGAGAACCCGCAACATGGTAACCGCAACGGGTATGTGGGGCGCTCTCATCACACTAAAACAACCTGCCACGCGACAAACCACGCCAAATTGAAACCTCAGTGCCGCTCAACTTCCGTACTCGAATTACTAGTTACCAGTAACCTACAGCCGTACCGAGCATGATAAAGCCGTTTTATCACAATTTGTTCGAATACCGAGTTAAAAGGAACTACTAACGTCGCAGCTATAATCTTCAGATCGTTACTGCCGTGAGTAGAAGAACTCCATGAGAAGACTCAACCCTATAACCAGGTGATATGATTTATACTTGCACTATTAGTGCAACTATTCTAATTAGAAAAGTTAATACGCAGGATTTAATACTGGGACCCGTAATTGCCAACTAGGCAACTTAAATTTGTTGAAATTTTCGTACACACTTGAGAGCTACGATGACTGTATACTTTGTTCTCCTTTGAACAAAAAAACTCAGGTATCTAAGTCATGACATTAAGCCATGAGATTCACAAATATAATATAAACCCAGCTACAAATTTAAGGACATACTCTTGTTCGCAACAAATGCAAAGCAAAAAATTTGCCCTGACTTTGCCAACGCACAATCGCTTTGAAATCGCTCGTTTTTATTTTAGTGCTTGGTGAAATCCTATTCTATCCTACTAACATTTAAAATAAATGTTAAAGTTTGTGAAGTTTTTTGAATGCTCAATCACATTTAAGCAGCTGAACGAATCTGGCTGAAATTTGATACAGGCATAGTTAGTCTGGAATAACTCATAGGCTACTATTTATCCCTGGACTAGGTTACCGTGGGTTCTGGAAATGGAATCAAAATTAAACACTAGGGTGGCCCTGCACAGTTAGTTTGAAATAAAAATAGTCGAATTTGATAAAAAATGTTTATAATTTACATATACATTTCATATCTAACAACGTAAGAAATTTATTTGTTAAGAATGTCATACTTATACGACTCTGTTAAAATGACAAAAGAGGACGGTTTGTATGATATATTCATATCATTTTTTATTCAGGCCTAGATCGAGGAAACAAATATCTCACCAAATTCTCAGGTGACTCGATCTGGGCTCGGTTTCAAATGGCAAAATGGCAGCCATTAATATAAGTTATTGCTGCGTCATTGACACGCACTAAGATCAGAAAAGTGTGAATGATATAATGTAGTTCCGGCCATGTATTGATTTTGTACACATTCTTCATTTCTTTTATTAGGTGTTGAGTAACAGCTACAGCAAAAACTATGTGAATGTATTTTTATTTGTGATAGATATCTAACTTTTGATGAATAAAAAATCTCATCGGATGTCAACTACATATTTTTGACTTCAATCAAACATACAAATTAATTTGTCATCCTATTGATATTATAAATATGAAAGTTTGTGAAGACGTTTGGATATTTGTGACTCAATCACGCTCAAACTGATGTGGCTGATATTTGATATAGGGATGACCGGATGAACTATCTGTCTGGAATAACACATAGGTTGCTTTTCATCCCGGGAGTAAGTTCGCATCAGTTGCGGGAACGAGATCAGTATTCCACGCGGGTGAAGCTCCGGGCAAAATCTTGTATGGTAAAAAATCATTCAATGAAATTAAAACTTAAGCCCATGAGCTTTAATCCCATCCAATAACGAGTGCTGTAAAGACTAGCATTTTACTTATCAGAGGAAGAAATGCCAGTAACACTACTTAAGCCCTTTTTAACGAGGTTTCTTCAATGCCTAATGCATTTTATATCAACCATTCTGATAATGGCGTGGCCAAAGAATGTAGGACTTTTAAGATTACGGTATATTCAATAAAACTACTACCGATCATTGACAGTGAACTTTTTTGCTTGCTCGCGAGCTTTGAGCCGCGACTCACAATAAATGTATAAAAGTATGTAATATTACGAGTTTTTAGATGTTTGATTTTTGATTGGTTGATATTTTGGTTAAATGCTCTCCTTTTTCGTATGGTTATAGTATACTATGTAGCATATGTGCTATTCCAGACTTAATAATCTATCATCGTGCCTAATTTACCCCGAATCCGTTCAGCTATCATCCATCCATCCCCACAAACTTTCACATTTTATAATAGTATTAGGATAGGATAGCGTACTATGAATGTGTATTATGCCTAATTTGAGAGTATGTTTGTCCTTTCTCGCATCAAGGGGGCAGTAAATATACGTAATTCTTTTGTTAGAAATTTACGGCCCCGAGAGTGTCATAGTTTACTCCGAAAAGTGTATAACTTCTGTGGGAAACAAGCAATTTACATATCACGAGGAGCATTTTTATTTGAAGTAGGTATTTGGTTTGATATTTTATGTATAACTAGATACGCGCCCTGACTTCGCTCCACTGCAATAGTAACACCTTACCCGTGGTCTTTCCTATATTTTTCTTTCATACAAACCTTCTCCTGACAATATCGAACATATAAAAAAGAATTATCCAATTTGGTGCAGTCGTTCGAAAATTATGCGCGTATATAAATTTCAGCGATTCATTTACATATGATTTTAATCGACATCTATTGTGTAAGTATATCTGTCAAATATATATCTATTTGAGTTAAAAGCAAAGAAGTTAAAAATAAAGCCCATACAACCATAATTGAATCTTTTAAATGACAAATTATTTTTTCAGACAAGAATCAAATATTAAAATTAACATTATAAACGGGATATTTACCATGTTTATTATCTTTTTCGAGTATCCGATATTTCGGCACTGTTACAAGTGCCATGATTACGGATGTACATTGAAAGAAAAAACACGACTTTGAAAGAAAAAAAACGGATGTACATCCGTGATCATGGCACTTATAACACTGCCGAAATATCGGATACTCGAAAAAGATAATAAACATGGTAAATATCCCGTTTATAATGTTAATTTTAATGTAAATGACCATGTCAATCTAAAATCTTAAGAATCAAATATATGTCATAGAAAACAAAACTTCTACTTTACACTCATTGAAATTCGGAATAAAACTATCCAAACGGCACGAGGTCGGTGAATATGAACGTGCACATTTTTACAAATAGAATACCACTATATTTCTTTGGAAAAGGGCGTCAGAGGTGTGCTATACTCGTAGTATGCTCAATGGTGCAATGGCTAGGAAAGTGATATAAAATCTTAATGTTATGTGGGACGGGGCTATTGCAGGCAGATCGCTTCTCCTGTAGTTACGGAGTTAAATTTCTTCGTGGACTAAAGAGATTACAAACGTGATAAGATTTTTAGTTGAATTGTATAAATAAGTTCAGTAAACATTTTCTGGATTCTATTAAAGTAAGTACTTCAAAATTAATAGTTTGAAGAAAATATAATACTATTACATTTTATATTGTTTAATATTTTAAATAATGGCTATAAAAAAGTATCCACCAATATACGTAAAGTCAAGGTGGCATCAATTGATTTAAATATCTATCAGTAAATTTATGCGTAATCATCAGATACACAATAATTCTACGATCTACATAAGTACTCAAAACTTTGAAAGAAAATATATTTTACAGAAAGTAAATGAATAATACGTATGAATGCGTGTGAATACTTCAAACATTTCAAGATTATTCCGACCAATAAATTCGATGTTACTTCGAACCTAAAAAAAAATACATTTTCCTCGTCTTTCTCTTTAAATAATACGATAGATGAACATAAAAGCAAATTGATTTTATTAATAGTACGCTTAGGGCGAAGGTTTGCTCACACCCTCTAGGGAATACGAGACGTGCGACAATATCAGACTTCACAAATAAGTGAGCACATTGTTTCTTGTTTCCTTTCGATACCGCTCTTTGCCGTAACAATGACATAATCTAATTTCGATGTTTCAACATAATATTCGTACTAACATGAATACTCCGTATTAAATTAAAATATATCCAAGATGATCTTGTCGAAGGATAAAAAAAGAGGCCAAGTGCGAGTCGGACTAACCCATGAAGGGTTCCGTAGTAGCAAGTAACATAATAATGCTTTTTATTTATTTTATATTTGAGTTGATTGAATAAAAGGTATATAGCGGTTTACGATTTATGACGTATTAAAAATAACTACTTACTAGATCTCGTTCAAACCAATTTTCGGTGAAAGTTTACACTTTTTTTAGTTTTATCATTCTCTTAATCTAGAAGTTACAGGGGGGGGGGGGACACACATTTTACCACTTTGGAAGTGCCTCCCTCGCAAACTATTCAGTTAAAAGAAAAATGATATTAAAAGCCTCAATATCATTTTTGAAGACATTTATCCATAGATATAAAAATATTTTGTGTTTCAGTTCTAAGGAGCCCCAAAAGTTATTGTTTTTTTTTCTATTTTTGTGTGAAAATCTTAATGCGGTTCACATAATACATCTACTTACCAAGTTTCAACAGCATAGTTATTATAGTTTCAGAAAAAAGTGGCTGTGACATACGGACGGACAGACAGGCATGACGAATCTATAAGGGTTCCGTTTTTTGCCATTTGGCAACAGAACCCTAAAAATTAATAGAGAAAGGACGAATAGAAAACGACCAGTTGGAAAGTGACCTTCCCGAACGTACCCGAAGTGAGCTCTATCGTCTGAGTGAGACTCGACGCCGAATTTCATAAATTACAGACAACTGTACGTACTGGTTAATCTTGGTTGTATGGGCCCCACCAAGACCCTGAGGGCCAAGTCAACCTCACCTGCAAGTCGGTACACCTGCTGATGAACGAACGAGGCTCTGACGCAGGCTTTTCTTTTGGGGTTCGGAGGTCAGACGGCAGTCACTCCCATAAAAGCCGCATAAGCCAAATCTAAAGGAGTAAGCGGACCCCGGGCTCTGAGTTGAAAGCCTCGGATGCAACCAGGAACAATGCTTAGATGATAATGACTGGTTCATCTTGTTTAGAAATATAATATCTGTGTGCGTAGAATTTGGACTACGGATGAGTGCTCTAAATTTTTAAAATATATTGGGTACCTTTAAAGTATTTAATTATTTACAATGATATTATCTAACATTTTTGTTATCTTACCTTTCCACGTGGTTTATGGTAAAATAAAGTCTCAGAGTTGGCTCGATAAATCAAACGATACAGATTACACAGATTTCAACTTGATTGATGTGCTTATAGAGTAATTTTCATCTCGAAAACGCACAACTCCAAAGTTGAGAGCAAGCTGCTGACTAAAAGACGGGAACAAAGTTAAATAAATGTAAGACGTGTAAAATGCCGCCGTTATTTCACAGACAGTAGAAACCTACATTTAACAAAACATTTTCTTCAATGTTTCAGGCTCAAAAAGACCGAACCTGTTTTCCTCACTGGGGTATTTACAGAGGTTTTAACTTGCTGATAACCTATTTAATACACGACACGACTATGCTATTTAGGTTGAAAAGCGTATTCTCTGAAGAACTGGGAACATACTTGCCATATCTTGCCAAAAATATGTAGGTAACAAAGTAAACAAAAAAATATGTAACGTGGCGCTTATGAATCTGGCACGCAACTTAATGATACGCTAGCTGTTGCCTACGGTTCGGCCCCGAGAAATACTGAACCCATTCCCGTAATTAAAAAAGTAGCCTTTGTGCAATTCCGGACCATAATCTATCTCTGTGCCAAATTTCATTCAGATCCTAGATTAATGTCCGATCGACAAATCGAGCTACCAATACGATTTAACTCTGTCTACTTCTTGTACATAATTTAAAGCATTATTAGGACGAACACTGTTTCCTAAGATACAGGTAGGTTACAGGGTTTACAATCCTATCCTGCACTATTTCTCCTACTTAAGCAACATTTTTACATTTGTGTCGAAATTTTTTATTAAAATTGTATAACTTTGTCTTTCCATGCAAATATGTTTGATGATTAAACGAACTTACCTGTAAGTGAAGTTCTATCATAATTATGTGAGGTGTTTCGTTCGAAGAAATTAGATAATTACACTTGTAGTCCCACATACAATGTCGCTACTATGCACTCAGTTTAAAGAAAAAAAATAAAAAAGAGGAGGGTATATTGTCATTTCTTTGTAGGTTTACTGAGTTCTATGTGTCATTTAGTTCAGAGACAATAGAAAACGATTTTAATTTCACAATGCTGAGGGTTAAGTTAGGGAGGGAGGGACTCTAATTTCTTCGAACGAAACACCTCACATAATTATGATAGAACTTCACTTACAGGTAAGTTCGTTTAATCATCAATTATGCTTCGGTGTTTCGTTCTCGAAATTAGATAATTACACTTGTAGATATTGAGAGATAATTGTGAAATTTAATAGGTAGAATGAATAGATCAATCAAATTGACAAAGCCAAAAAAGGATTCATTTCCTATTTTATTTAAATCACAAGTAAATAAATGGTATACATTCTATAACTTCAATAATAATAATAATATAACTTTTTAATTAGGTAGGTACAGTACAGACAGTACAGATCACACATGTAAATGAATAATTAATTATTTTCAATAATACTTCTAGCGAACTGTTCTCTTGAATCAGTCAATATTACCCTATTGTAAAATTTGGCAAAAGTCGTGGATGTGCCCGACCATCCGGCAGTTTTCCTTATTAGGTCCAAATTGACACCCATTATATGAGCTCGAGACGTACTGGCATGTCGAGTACTGTGAGCAGAAAATATGCCAACGTCGATTCCACTAACCTCTAAGGTACTTTTTATCCACCTACTTAAAGTTTGAGCGGAAACTTTATTATGCGGCTTTTTAGTACTAATAAAAAGAAAGGTGTGATTGTTACGTAAATATTCGGTGACATGTAAGTAATCAATTAATAATTTAGCTGGACATATCTCGGGTCTGTCCCGAAAGTATGGTAAAATCAGCATGGGGTTTTTTGAATTAGCACTAGATGTTTTGATTAAATCGGGTATCTTTATAGAAATTTCGTTAGTTGAAAAAGTTAAATACTCAATTTTAATTTTTGATAGGGTTTGGACCCTATGTGCTGTAACAAGTGCAAGTAAAGTAACCAACTTTTTTGTGATTTTTACTAACAATAATTGATCGTTGGGTACCCAGCTAGCCAGTGTTTCTATAACTAATGAGGTGTCCCAGGTCGAATCATATTTTGGCAAAGGTGGACGGAGTCTAAATATCCCTTTGAATAATCTTTTTACCCGATCATCATTACTGATATGATTTCCTAAAATTAATGACAGCGCCGATCTGCAACTATTCAGCGTACCGTACTGAGCGCCAGATTTAAAAAGATTAGTAATAAAATAAATAATATTTGGAACAGAGGCCTCATAAGTATTGACATTGTGTTTCTTACAAAAAAGGTACCATTTTTTCAAACAAGAGTCATACTGTTTGATGGAGTTATCTGACAGAGACGCCAACATAATGTCAATAGATGCTGGAGGAATACTTCTTCTCAGTAACGATTCCCGCACAATACGCCGGCAACCAGGGTAATCCGCTGGTGTATCTGGCGGTTGCTGGAATGAGATATTATCAAATCATTAGAAAAACGAAAAGTCAATGGTTTACTTTCCACAAGCTTGTTAAACAAGGGATACCATGGTTGTGACGGCCATGCCGGGACAACTAGTATTCCTCTAGCTCTATCCCTAATAATCTTTCTCAGCGTTTTGAGAATTATAGCGAAAGGAGGAAACCCGTAAAAATACCATTTGGACCAACTTATAGAAAAAGCGTTTATGCTATATGCGTCAGGATCTTTGTGCCACGATACGTATTTATCACATTTTTTATTTATTCGGCTTGCAAACAAGTCTATGTCAGGTTGGCCGTAGAATTTAATTATCTCTTGAAAAGCAAAATCTGATAATTCCCATTCAATGTCGGGGTGAACTCGTCTTGACTCGGCATCGGCAATGCTATTTTCAATTGATGGGACATACAATGCAGAAATGAAAAGATTACGACCCTCACACCATTGCCATATATCTTTGGTAAGATGTGTTAAATGAGGAAACTGCACCCCTCCCATACGATTTATATAGGAGATGGCCGTGGTATTGTCAATACGTAAAATGATTTGACACTTAGATAGCTGATTGGCAAAAATTTTTAGACCGATGAAAGCAGCCATTAGTTCTAAGTAATTAATGTGCTGTTTTCGTTCCTCCTGACTCCAACTACCACTGGCTGTCTTCCCTGCACAAGCGACCCCCCATCCCGTAGTTGAGGCGTCAGAATAGATTTCCAAACTAAAATCATCAAATTTTATTTTACATACAGAGCTATCGATAGAATTTATCCACCAATCGAAATCAGGCTCTAAATTTGAAGGTATATTCATGTATTTCTCATAATTATTATCACCTTCTAGGTTTAAGAATTTACTTCTCTCAAAACCTTTCGTATATAACCAGCCATACTCAATAGCTGGGCAAGCCGATGTCAAAAGTCCTACTAAACGAGCGAAATCTCTTATTTTACATCTATTTAGGTTTTTAAATTTTATCAATTCCTTTTTTATCCTCACACGTTTTTCAACCGGTAAACTTATTTCCATTTTATTAGAATCAATAAACAAACCTAAAAACCTACATAGATGGTTAGGAATCATACAACTTTTAGTTTCATTTATTATGAAACCCAGAGAACAAAGTAATTTCTTAGTAATATTAACATTATTAACACAGTCGCTATAGCTGTGTGATATCAGACATAAATCATCTAGGTATATTGTTGACAAATTACCAGCACATCTCAATAATTTGAGAACTGGTTTCATAATCTTAGTAAATACGTAAGGCGCGATATTGAGTCCAAACGGAAGAGCATTAAATTCGTATAAAGTATCTTTCCACTTAAATCGTAAATATTTTTTGGAATTGTCATGGATCTTTATTAAAAAATATGCATCTTTAAGATCGATGGTTGACATATAACAATTTTTTGTTACAAGCTTAATAACTGTCCGAAGGTCTTCTAATTTAAAATGGCTTGTGTTTATAAAAGTATTTAAGTTCTTTAAATTTAGAATTAGGCGAGTTTTTCCGTTTGGTTTTGGTACCAGAAAAATACTCGATATGAATTGACCATTACTGGGTTGACATTTTGAAACGGCACCCTTGGATAGTAAACTTTCTATAGCCTGGTCAAAATCACGTATTTCTGAATGTGAATAATTACCAGACGGTGGTATGTTGATCTGATATGGGGTTTGTGTAAATGGGATTTCATAGCCCTTAATCCATGACAGTATGGTTCGGTCTGATGTTATTTTCGACCATTGATTATAAAAAAGACATAGCCTGCCGGCAAAATTTACCGTAGTGTCTATCGGCGGTTGCGGCTGTTGCTCGGCAGTGACGTTCTGGATGACTGAGCTCGCTGTTGCTTCGTCGAGAGTGCAGACTCCTTCGCTCTCCGTGGCCCCGTCGTCGGTCTGCGGTACGAGGCTGGAGCCTTCCAGTTTAAATTCCTGCTGGACGGTGGAGGCCTTGGCTTATTTGCTATAACTTTAGGAGGCGGCATGGGCTTTAGTTCAGCTCCTGACTTGTTTATGGCCTTAGCCGTTTTCAAAGTGTCAGCCAGCTCTTGTCCAAAAAGTAGGCTATCAATTCTAGTCAGCAGCATCTGATCTTTTAGATCTTTTTTCAATTCCTTAAGGATAAAATTACGTCTGGTGACAGAATCGTTATGTTGACAGTCACACAAGATGCGCCCTGTATCCACAAGTAATTTTAATATATTTGCATCCTTTGTTTCCCTCGACAACAAAATTGTAATAGCTTCACTAAGACAGGCAATAGCGCTACCAATCTGCTTTTGTTTAGCTTGAATTGCCTTATCTCGCTTCACTATGACGTCATTGACAGCCACCTTAATCTCTGGATTAAGGGAAGGTGCATCTATCAGCTTGCAGTTAGCTGGAGGCAAATGAGATTCTAGAAGTCCCTTGCGGAGTTCTTTTGTTAAACCAGAAGTGGCTATAAATTGATAACGTATGGCTAAGTCCTTCTGGATATCTTTGCCAAAGGTTGTAGTGTTTGAAAGGTCAATTCCCAAAATTTCTAATAGAGTTTCATCTAGTACCTGTTGCTCATCCTCCTTATCAACAGCAGTGGCTACTTCAGCTGGTAACTGGGGAAGAGGCTCTGTTGCAGCTTCAGGTATATTTGTTTCTGGCGGTGGTGTCAAGTTTGACGCGCTGGTTGATGGTACTGGCTCGTCAAGGTTCACCGGGTCGGATAGGTATTCATTATTCTCCGATTCCAAAATTGCGTCATCTGCCATAGGGAAACAAAATAAAAATAGCAGAAGCTATGCTTAAAGCATCGTGGGTAGCTACGGATTTACGTAAGTGCGTAAATCATAATTATGTACCTAAACAGGTAACAATTATGTGTTTACCTTAACAGGTAACAATTATGTGTTTACCTTAACAGGTAATAATTATGTAGGTACCTAAACAGGTACTAATCATATGGGTACCTAAACAGGTAACAATTTTATCGTGCATGTAGGTACATGAACGCATGTAGGTACAACGACTATGCTATACGTATACGTTATATCGTGAACCCGATTGGCTACGCTGTTTTAAATAGGTACCTAAACAGGTGACCTTCACGTAACACTCGTAAACAGCGGATAAGATGAGCTCAAGATATTGCATAAAGGACTGTAACTATATGCTCCAGCATTAATCCACACTACTAATGTAATAATATATTGTATTGAAATATGTAAACAATACCTTGAGGTTCTGATAACACCTGCTCAGAATCTGAGGACGACGATCTGCGTAATCCTTTAAGCAGTTTTCTTTCTAACTTCTTTATTTTCTTCTTAATATAGCTCAATGAATCCTTGTCATCACGTTTTCTTTTCGGCATTTTTATTGTTAAGCTTGAAAAAAGAACACTAAATGAACGATAAAAATTATAACGCAATAATAGCAGTACACAGTAGCGGAGCACTGGAGTGTGAATGACACATAGAACTCAGTAAACCTACAAAGAAATGACAATATACCCTCCTCTTTTTTATTTTTTTTCTTTAAACTGAGTGCATAGTAGCGACATTGTATGTGGGACTACAAGTGTAATTATCTAATTTCGAGAACGAAACACCGAAGCATAATAACCTATTTTATGTATTAAAATAGTAAAAAAAATAATAATCAAACATCCGTTTAACCGTTCTGGCGTGAAGAAGTGTAAAAAGCTTTTTACTGGGCTAGAAACACGCATTTGAACATACTCTTGTTACAGTACAGATATAATCGCCTACAACAGGCGGTGTAGGCGATTATACCAAACTCATATACATCGTCTGGGAGCGCGGCGGTGTGTTTCTCCGCATCATTGTCACTGTGGTGAAGCTGTCGACAGCCTTGGGCACCATGGCCTTTCATGCGGCAGAAGCGCAGGCCGTATATCGCGACACGTTAGCATCAATGACATAATCCGCCGTGCTCTTGTCACCGCTGGCGTACCAGCTGGTCGTGAACTTAATGGGCTGGTATGTCGTTATTACTTTGGAAGGTGGGCAAGCCTTTTGTGTGGGATGCAACGTGCGTCGACACCCTTGCGCCTTCACACCTTCCAACCACAGCGGGCTATGCTGGCGATGCTGCTGCATCTGCGGAAAGCCTCATACGGCGTAAATACTCCATTCTAGTAGGTGATTATGTTTTTGAGCCGTTTGGGGTTGAGACGCTGGGGTCATGGGGTTCCAAGTGCCCGTTTTATCTACAAAAATTTGGCAAAGTGGCTGGTCGACACTACACGTGACCAGAAGGCTGGATCATCTATGTTCAGCCTTCTGGGAACATTACCAGTCGGTGATGATGTGAAGGAATTCTACGAGGCATGTGTGTAAATATTTATCTATCTTTTAGGTTTTTTTTCCTTAGATTTATTTATAAGTAACTACTTATAAATAAATCTAAAGAAAGTACATAGGTACATAAACAATTTAATATATGGAAATTATATATTTATCTAAATTAGTGTGTTTCCTATCATAAGCTAGTTAAATCCGTTTAGGTAAGTTAAAGTCACAATAAAAGTGTTTACAGAGTAGTAGAAATGTAAAAATTGTAGAGTCAATGCATACTCAATATTTAATTATCTACAAAGCTAACGACGCAAACATAATTAGGCGAATAAACAACGAAATATTTGTGTTTCAACATAATTATATCTATGTCATGTGGTACCCTCCTGGTAACCACAGGGGGGTGTCTACTTGGATAATGCGATGAAAAGGCCAGCAAGTAATAAGTAATATCTTAGTTATATGAAATTTTTAACCACAAGAAAAAACTAGGAATCTTTTAGTGATGGGGTACCTAGAGTTCCATTGGGATCTGTAATCCTCTTACCTGGGTTTAATTTAAAATATATTTTCAATTCTTGGTTTCAATTCATCCGCATTATGAACCAACTGTGTTTGGAATTTTCGTTTTGCATCGTTGATCTGAAATTAAATATAGTTCATACAGGCCTACAATATTTTCTGAAATCAATATTTTGGTGTGGTTTGAACTGAATATAATAGTAGATTATGGTACAAGTGTGTAAAGTTGGTGATTACCGCTGGGGCGCTATTGAGTCTAAAGAGAGCCGAAGATGGTAATCAACAATACACACGTGTATCATACGACGTTTTTCAATATACTTATGAATAATATAATACTAAATAAAACAAAAATAATTTTATATAATATATCAAAAAATTATTTATTGAAACAATTAGTGAATGTGGAGTTGGAAAAGTTTTTAACTGTTTTTGATGGCATAGAGGTTTCGTTTTATAAATTATTCAACGTAATATTTTCATTTTCTATTATCATTTCAGCTGGACTAATAGTGTAGGTAGGTTGCTGTGATATACATATATTGGTATGATGTGATATACATATAAGGTATAAATTCTCATATAATAAATCAGTTGTTGTCCGGTACTCGGTCATTTCATTGCAAACACAACATGGTGACAGCGGTGAACCATTATTTGGCATAGATAGGTCGATAAAGTAGTGAAATAAGTAGATACAAGCGAGAAAAGTAATCAGTTAGTGTTGTGATCAAGTTTTCGTGAGTATTATACGAGTAAATCGGTGATTGCAATGGAGCACGCCCGACCGCGAGCGGATTTAAACTACGGCGCCGGTGGGCCCACTGGCCGTGCCGAGGCGGGGAAAAAATGGAGACAACAATTCGAGTTATTCGTAAAGTCGTCAGGTGTAGACAAGGAAGCAGCTAGTGTTCAGGCTAGTTTGTTGGTTAACCTGATAGGATCAGATGGTTTCGACATTTATCAAACATTTACGTTCGCGAGTGACAAGGAGCACGATGACGTCAACGTGTTGTTAAAAAAAATTGATGAGTAACGGAAACAAATATAACACTAACTAGATACAAGTTTTTCACCCGTAATCAGGAGGAAGGGGAATCTATTCAGCAGTACGTGATTGCTTTGCGTCTCTTCAGCAAGAATTGCGAGTTTGCTTCCTTGGAAGATAGTTTGATCGGGGATCGAATCGTCTGTGGGGTCCGGCAGTCTGACTGACTGTCAGACTGCTACGGACTGAGAAACTAACACTCGATAAGGCGATAAAAAATTGTCAAGCTGAAGAAGTTTCCCAGGAAAGCGGACGACAAATAGGTAGTCACGGTGCTAGTACTAGTGAGGGTGTACCGAGTGTTGACAGTGTTGGAGTGAGACGCCGCGGGAGTGTGAGCGGGCGCGCGCGGCGCACGAGACCACATCGCGGCAGCGTGAGGCAGCGCGGGCGCCCGTGGTGCCTACCGGGAGGGAGCCGGAGGCGCCACGTTGCCCTGCGATGGCTGCGGGCGCGCGCAGTGGGAGGAGCGCGAGCGCTGCCCGGCGCAGCTGGTCAGCTGTTTTGTATGCGATAATAAAGGACACTTCGCGCGCGCGTGTGTAAGTCTATTCAATCTTTTAAAAGGGGGTTCGGGACAGAGTCCGGCGTGTGTATGAGGTCGAATGTGATGATAACGAGGAATATGTTAGTGATACGGACACGGGAGATGCGTTCTACGTATCCATAATCGATTCTAAGGTGAATAATTCAGAGAACTGGTTTCAAGTGTTATTGTGTAATAGGGAACAAGAAGAAATTCTCCTGCTCAGTTACTTATGGGTCGTAGACTGCGATGCCAATTGCCAGTCCATCCTACACTTTTAAAGCTTCAACCTGTATACCCAGTAGAACACAAAATTATGCTCGATAAACAAATTAAATCTAAGTTTCTTTATGATCAAAACAGTAAAGTATTACCTAATTTAAAGAAGGGTGAAACTGTCATTTTTGTCAATGGCAAGAGGAGAAGTAGGGCCACAGTGGTCGGTCATGCGACCACTCCTCGATCTTATATTAAATTAGTGGTGTCACAAAATTTGGTCTCTGAATTTGGTGAAATGACTTGGACTTGGTGGTAATACCAAGTCATCTCACCAAATTCAGAGACCTAATTTTGTGACACCTTATATATATATTAACTATTCAACATAACTGCAGTTGATTCAGATATGTTCTACAAAAAGTAAAAGGCATTTTCAGCAACGTGATCATATCTCCTTAACATCGCACTAGCGAGGCAGAAATTGTCTTAACTTTAAAAGTTATTGGTCAGACTTAAAATCTGCCATAATAATTGGTTAAGTCGAACAGGATAGAAGAGAATAGAAAAAACGATAATCGACATTCGCGCAGGTGGAGCCGCGGGCAACAGCTAGTTATAATATTGAGTGTCTACACGCGCCACGCGCCTCTCAAAATACTCAAAGCTCCCCGGCTAAAAGTGTAGACTTTTTGCTATTCCAAACTTTAATCTATATCTGTGAAGTAACAAACATTCATCCGCCCATGCATACTTTAGCATTTTTAATAGTAATGTGATTTTATTTATTAGAGCTAATATGTATACTACGTAAAAAAAATTGGTATCACATTGAAGCATTCCATCTTATGAATTATTTGATCTGGTCGGTACTCTTACAACAACGGATTCCAACAAGAATAAATGGTAGAAAGTAACAAATCTATACTATAAAAATGAATCGCTGTACATATGTGTTGCTAAGCGCAAATCTCGAGAGCAGCTGAACCGATTTAGCTAATTCTTTTTTTTATAATATGTCTTGAAGTACGAAGATGGTTCTTACGGAGAGAAAAATTTTCAAAATTGCCTGAAGCAAAAAAGTTTACAGGCATGTTTAGGATAAATAGGTGCCACGGGGCGAAGTAAGCCACGGGCAAAGCCGAGGGGGACAGTTACTTATACATGAAATGAAAGACCTACTTATTTTTTTAAATGCTCATATTTTCTCATTCTACTTTCACCGTAATATCATCCTTCTTGTGCGTTCACGGTGTACCTATTTTTTTTGCGTGTGGAAACCCCTAACCCCTACAGGCTCCACCCCATCGGTGCCAACAATGAGATGGGTGTGTCGGAATCGAAACCCCAAGTGTCCATTGCCGGGCACCCTGGATCGCCCTCGAAAGGATAACCCCAGGGTTACCAGCGGACTTTGGCCGCCATCGTGATCTCGCCTACGGAGTCGGGTTTGATCCTGCTTTGGTAAGTTGGCAGGCCCCGATCGTGGTTGTCGTTAGTCCCGGGCTTAGACAACTCGAGCAGAACTCGGGGGCATGGTTTTCTCCCACTCCCTCTACGCCGCCTCAGCTCAATCCGCACTCCCTGCATCCCCTCTCAGTGGAAACTAGAGACGCTCTTGGTCGCTGTTAGCAGCAGGGCAAGAGCGTCTCTCTTTACTGGATCAAGGCACATGTTGGTCTAGAGGGGAACGAGAGGGCGGATTGCCTCGCCAAGGAGGCCGCCTTGAAGCTCAAGAAAAGGCCGGACTATGATCAGTGTCCTGTCTCATTCGTCAAGAGAATCCTACGTCAGGGCTCTCTTGACGAATGGAACAGGCGCTATCAGGAAGGCGAGACCGCCTCGACAACCAAAGTTTTCTTTCCCTGCGCGACAGAAGCGTATAAAACTGTCAGGAGGATAGCCATCGATGGTCCTACAACCCAATTCCACACGGGGCACGGTGGGTTCTCCGAATACTTGACGCGATTCAAGTGTAAGGCGGACCCATCGTGCGCCTGTGAGCCCGGGGTCTCGGAGTCGGTGGCTCACCTCCTGATGGTCTGTCCAATTTACGCCATAGATCGGCTCGATTTGGAAATTGCGACCAGCATAAAAATGGACACAGACGGCATCAAAATACTTATAAGCAAACACACCGAGCGAGCTAACGATCAAATTTGCTACTAAAATTGTCAGGACGGTTAATTTAAGGAACAAGGTGTAGATTTTATGCTAGCTCATCATGCTAGCCTGCCAGCATAAGACCGTAGTTTAAAAAAATTGTTGCTCATTACCATGTATTGTTAGTTAGAAATAAGTAAGATAAACATATGTATATACTGCCAGTAAAAAATGTTTTAGAATTTAAGATAAGATTAAGACAAAAATGTAAAAGAAAATTGTATTGTTCTGAAATAAATAAAAAAGCAAAAATATATAGCATTAATTTAGGCACACTTAATCCCCGATGCCCTCACTCCCGACAGAGAATGAAAGGTTGTATAAAAGTGCGAGAGGAATAAACGCGAGAACTTGAATGACAAAGAGGCCAGAATGAAAGAGGAAAGCATAGGAATAGTTTTAGGAAGTTTTTCATTAAATAAGTAAAAACAGGCCCCGCATTCAAAGCGGGGGTAGGTATAATAATAATAATAATTAAAAAAAAACGGAATATTAACTTACATTTCTATTTATTTCTGAAGAATTGCAACTTATGTTACTATATCGTTTCATTTTATTAACATTGAAGTAAATTATAAATTAATCATCATCATCGTAGCTTTTTTTTTTTTTCGTGCGGAAATCCCTTCGGATACCCCCCCCCCCCCCCCGCCAGCCAGCGGGGCCGGTTATTTCGGGCTTGAACCATAGACCATATCCCTCGCACCCTGACTGACCCTGGAAAATAATATTATTATCAAAATTTAATTGTATCAGCAAAAAGAAAACTAAGGAGTATAACTTTGGGAAGATAATTATTTCAATTAACGAAATTGCCCTTCTGAGGTCAAACTCTGCTGCTGACGTTCAAAGTATTCATAAATTTATTCTTTCTAGAATTAATCTCCCAGTATAATAAATTAAAAACAATTTTTCCTTAATAGAGCAACTGTTTTGTGAGATTAACTAATTAATATACGGGAACATTTTTCATCAACCCTTGTAGGCCGTAACTTGCAGCTCTTGTCTTTGATGGATAACGACTCAAGGGAGGTCCTTTAGTGGCATAACTTTACGTCTCCATGCGAGTTTAGCGTAAACACGTAAATTTATATATACGTATAGTTATACAAAAGTATTTATAATATAGTATTTATGTTATTTAATAGGTTATTCTGTAGAGCGAAATTCTGAGCGTGAACTGCTCTTCACTACCTCTCTTAAGTAGATGATTGTGAATGTAGGCTACGACTGTAAACTTTGTGTGTGCTACGTAGACAAAGTAATCTTTTAGTTTATTTTTACACAATGATTCTATATATTCTATTATGTATTATGTAAAATTACATATCTCGACTTATTCATTAACGCACAGCCTAAACACTAACCTAAACAAACTTGAAACAGTTGATACGTTCGCCCGCTGCGTAGATGAGTTTGTGTTCATTAATGACAATGTACTTCATGGTGTATACTACTTAACTTTGAAAAATTTTCCCCTAAGGGGTTAAATACGAAGTTTGCCTATGCGAAGCCAGAACAGGCGACTATCATTTAACAATATATTACTAGCCTGAAATAGAATAAATACTTACATAATATTTAGAATTTTAGCTTTTATTTCACATCAAGCCTAAGTATTAAGTAATTGAAAGTATTTTATTGTTATCAACAATAAAAATGAATTTCCGAAGGGACTTTTTCATGACATTTAAAAAGGTATATCTAAATTGATCAATGGAATAAATGGGTTAAGGCGTTTAACAAATTCATTCTGTGAACGAATTCGGTTTAGGTAACCAACTGGAAATGGTAGATAAGGTAATATCTACTCGCATTTGTTAAATAGATATGTATCTAGTAAAGGGATGTTTTGTTTTGATTGTGTTACTAAAACTGCATTTTTGTATAATACTATGACACGCTTTAGTATGGTTGATATAATCTGTAAAAATAAATAAGTCATCACCCCATCTCTTATTCTGGTTGTATCCAAAATTTGCACTTTGAAGCCCGGGATCAGCACTCCTTCTGAGCATTTATATTTTATAGGAAAGAAAATTTCTTTTATAAGAAAACTGTGCGATATTCCTTGTGATTGATGTTCTCATTTAACTAATTATAGTTAAGTGCGTAACAAATATTGAGTTGAGTCTGAAACTCGATTAAAGTATTAGGCGGAGCGCTCATTACAGACCAGACAGTCTTAAGACAGACTATTACTCTACAGAAACATATGAAAGTACGCATACTTCAAACAAAACTGTTTAATAAACAAAGTAGCATACCTACAAGATCTGCAAGGCGACAAGTCTGTTTTAAAATCTCGTTGTCTCTGATCTGCGCTCACACTTTCTCTGTTTTATTGGCCTATGGCCATGAAGAACCTGGTTTTCAGTTTATGCTATTGGTCCTCTGCGTTCTGTTCGTTAGTAAGATAAACTTAATCCATTGATTTATTCTATGAAAGATGATAAAATATGAAGTCACGTACAAATGTAAAAATGAAATCTTACTAACGAATAATCTCGAGCTAGTTTCTTCACATTCCTAAGAAGTTAAACCAACTCGAACAAAAAGACAAATCCACCTTTCACATTTTGCATCTTTATAAATTCAAATGTTAACAATTTTCAAACAGCAAGTTTCATAGTAATTGCAGTTTATTAATTATGATTTATGGCTAGGTACGCATTTAAACATTTGAATGATTCACAATTTCATGTTTTAGAATTGAGTAGGCCACCACCGAAATATAAGGAAAAGAATTTCTCTAATTTAATTTAAATATTTATGAGTTCAGAGCACTTCTACCTAACCTGCGCCTGATATTAAAAGTCGGGCCACCTGTTGAGTTAAACTTTTAGAATGTAAAGTAATAAATTGATTAAATAAAGAAGAATTTCTATTAACGAGCATTGCCTGTACTCTACATTTAAAAACTTGCAGAAAACGAGTTATCCTCTGAATCGATTGATATGTCGTAACGAAACAATCCCTTAGGAAGTGTAGTTTTATCGATATCATTAGACCTTTTACCCTGAGGTGATTAGTAGGATGTCCGGTCGGTTGGTTGTTTAGGAGGTTAGTAAAAACAAACAACAAAATCTTTTAAAAAGTATGTCTCTAATATGACAATAGGAAATAACCGTTATGAACAGTTCAAATACTGTTTTTGATAGTACAGTGATCCCTATTACTGATAAAGTTAAGAATCTGGGAATATACTTAGACTCTAAACTGTCATGGGGCCCGCAACTCCAAGAAGTAAGCCGTAGGATGTTTGCGTCGATGGGATCACTACGAAAGTTGCAAAACTTCCTTCCAATTGCAACCAAAATTTCGCTTGCAAACACATTGCTACTACCCATTCTTGATTATGCAGACGTCAGCTATCTTGATTTAACCGAAAACCAGTTGGATAAGCTTGAGCGTCTCCAAAATGTCTGTATAAGATTCATATTTGGTTTACGCAAATATGATCATATTTCTCAGTTTCGAACAGAGCTTAAGTGGTTACCTATCCGACTTCGCCGGAATACTCACATCCTTTGTTTGCTATATAAGATATTATTTAACCCTTCAACCCCTTCCTATCTTAAAGGACGTTTCGAGTTCCTTCACGATACTCATACGAGATGTTTAAGGTCATCAGAAAACTTAAGACTGAAGATGCCGTTGCATACAACAGCTTTTTACGACAACTCCTTCACAGTTACAGCCATTCGTCTCTGGAATAAGCTGCCAGTGGACATAAGAAAAGCTCAGACTTTAGCCAATTTTAAGTCCATGGTAAGGGAACACTATTTGTCGCTGTGAACATGTTGTTCTATTGCAAGTTTTTTTAAATGCGTTAACATATTTTTAGGTAACTATGTGTAGTATATTTTATGTATAGGTATATATTATAATATATGTAGGTATACATTATTTGTTTGAATGTATATATAGGTAGATATTTAGATAGATATTTAGATATATATATATTATAATTTAGGTATTAATGTTTATGTATATTATGTACCTATTATATTTAGCTACAATTAGTACGCCAAACAACTACCGCTCAATCCTACCAACACATTACCATCCAAAGGTTGCCTGGTAGAAATCGGTTTAAGCGATAAGGCCGCCCATTGTACTGCTTCCTCCTCTAATTTTATGATACTATGTATATTATGTTTACCTGGTGTACAATAAAGTGTATAATAAATAAATAAATAAAATGATACCTTGGTTTTGTATTTAATTTTTTTTTTTTTTATACCATTAAGGTGGTAGACAAACACACGGCCCACCTGATGGGAAGCGATAACCGCGGCCTATGGACGTGTGCAACACCAGTGGCGTCACACTCGCGCTGCCGACCCTGTAAAGAGGGGATGGGAAAGGAGTTTGGGCTCACCAAACGGAACGCAACAGTTCAAATACTGTTACTTGGCGTCTATTTTCTGTGAGAAGGTGGTGCTTCCCCAGTCGCGTCCGCCCATTCATGCAACGGCCAAAATGACTGTTGCTTGACTCTACCACCTGTAAAAGTTCTCAAGCTCCTCATGTCTGAAGCACCTCAAGTCCTGTTTAGATACTTCTTCTTATAGGTATTCGTCATACTCGCAGGCGACTCAGGTGCCGGAGGTCGCTTAACAACCTCCGTCCTCCATGAGCGCAGAGAAGCAGGCCGGGACGGTGGGGCGACTAGCGCCCCTCCCCAAAACCGGGGCAAGACGGGGACCCCGTGGTTCCCAAACCCGAGGTGCCATCTCGAAACCGGAAATGGCCCAGGGTTAGTCGGGGTGCGAGGGATATACTCTATGGGTAACCTTACACCCCGGCGTCTGTAGACTCGAGACGGCGTGCGGTTTTAGTCGGTTCAAGCCCGACATAACCGCCGCCGCTGGCCGGCACCGGTGGGAGGGTATCCGAACGGATTTCCGCATGAGAAAAAAAAACGACGGAAAACTTGAATATTAACGTTGTGCATTTTTGATATTTTGGAATGGTTAGAGAATAATTTTGCACGAATTGCTTTAATTATCAGTAAGTACTATCATTCATGTGGTAACATACAATATTCATTTATTGCGCTATCGTACACAAACATGAGAATTATTATTACATTAAAAATGTAACACTTCAGAACTATTACAATTATTTTACATTAAAAACTTTATCTCTCATAAAAATCAACTTTCATCCATAATTTCGACGTCTTTTTCACCATCATTATTACCAGAACCATCATCGCCAGTATATTTATAAAGTACTCACACATTTTCTTTCGCTATTTCTTCGTCACTTTTTCATTAATAGATGCACTTTGTTTAATTTCCATTTTATATCAATAGATTTATGGCACAAAATAGAATAAATATTACAAAAAGTTATATAATGACAAAAAGTGTTTCTTGGGCCTCGATCGGTATCAATCTCAGTCTTGACGAAGTCAACGACCACTCATTAGATGAACGCGCCACCAAGGTTGTTAAGAACAGTGTGAAATTAGCGCTTCTATATTGGTTGTCTTACAATTAGGTCAAATGTTTACTGACGCGAGTTTAACCTTTTTACCCATTACAAAAAGTGCACAACGCCGCTAAAGAAGTTTTCACTTCAAATTGCCTTATACCTACTATAATTTTATATTTAAAAAATACGAAATTTCTTAATACGGTGATTTTAACTGTTCATGATTCAAATTCTATGTCATACCCACGTATTGCAATAATATTTAGAGGCATCATTCGTTGTAGTATAAAAATGTTCGACGCAAAATATAAAAGGGAATTGATAATAATCTCTGACGGCACGTTCCCATTTAAACGGCTTGGGACTGACGTAAAAGCAAATCTATAGAACGTCTTCAGTCACACGTTCTACTTTTATATTTTATTTTATTTTCACTACGACTTCTTAAATGAAATAACATGAGGAGCATGAAGAATGGCACCCGCTTTTGATCGTAACTGTCAAAAACTACGGACGTCTGTAGACAATGTCTTTGTAAGATTTATTTTATGCCGTACAACAATCCAAAGGAAAAGGACAACGGATATCTAGTTCAAAAAAGTAGATAGATCTGAAATTTGGAAATATGCAACTTCTTTTACTGTATCAATTTAGTTTTTATATGTAACTGTGAAAATGCTGCGCGGTTTTATAAAAAGCTAGCTGTACTTCACGGCTTTTGCTAAGTTTCAGGTTACTATTCTGTTCTTAAAGGATCTAGGATGATGTTATTAACTTTGAATCGTATGATTGATAAAACTAGTATCAATCAATCATTTAACCTATTGCAGTTCAATACTAGACATAGGCCTTTTCGAATATACGCCATAATACATTTATGGTGCGTTAAATATAAAGAGCTGCTTTCACCAATGTTAATAATGTAACGTGATCAAACAATGAATTAAAACTAAACTAGGTTATCATGTTTCACTCAATGATTCATTAAACATAGTGTGATAACCAAGTTTAGTGAAATCCGCTCTTAAAAGGATATAAGTATTCAGGTGAACATGTACTTCGTTGCGAACACTAAACATAAATAATAAAGTAAAGTGTTCTGTGTCGGTGAACGTAAAAATACCATCTTGAACGTGGCGAAATAATTGATGTGAGACGTTCAGCTTTGTGACGAGGGATAACCCCGTATCGGTGTGATGACCGTATGGCCTAAGTTGCCAGTCGAATTAATACTACAGTGGGTTGGTCCATTCCATTGACGGATTAGGTACTGATTAAAAACTCGTACTCTTCCAAGTAACTTACGCTACTGTCCTCAAAACAAAGAAGCGGTTAAGTGAAAACGCAAATTTCGAGCTTGAGTTGAAAAATGAAGGCATATTTTAAAACCTATGCTAGTATTTTCTATAACTCTGCAATTACGTTGTCATTTATCAGATGATGGATACATTTATTGATCATTTACTAGTTGAGATTCATACATTTAAATATTTGTTTAAAGTTAAAATGTTAAAATTGACCAGAAGTCACTAAGCCACCTTTTAGCTTGGGGATGGCAGTACGCTTAGCATATAGGAGATCAGATGGCGGCATGAATCAAAAATCTAGGTGCTTTGTAAGTTCTAGAAAATACATTTATATTTCGTGTCAGTTTACAAAATTGTGATGAAAGAATATGTGAATTTGTACACTTATATTGCTGGTCAATTGCCTATTGTATTCTACGTTTACTGTATGTGATCTATTTACTTACAGTACACGTTTTAATATAAAATTTAATTATGATCTATCTTACACTAAAATCACATATATATTTAATCCTAAGTAATTACTTACCCTTTCTGTCTGCAGTGACGTGTTTATCGCCAGAACTGTTCCGCAACATGGATTGCGTTTTAAGCCGAGAACTAAGTTTACTGACGAGTATAGCACAATTTACTCCAAGAACAGTTCTGAACAAAGATGGAAAGGAAACGAAATTCCGCGCAAACACAATAAAGACCTTTCAAGAACTTTCACTTGCAAGTCGCAGCAACTTCGTCTAACTTTCTTATCTGTATGCACGAGAAAATCCAATACGAACTTAATCTAGTTTCATTAGGACTACAAAAATTTGATGAAGTGTTCAGAATCAGCCTCGGCCACTTCGGTAGGCGCTGTGGATCCTTAGGCTAACGATGCCTAAGGGGAAGTAAAATATTCGAGAATTTTTGCGCTGGAAAATACAAGTACATTTTTTATACAGCTAATAACATTAAGCTTGTTACTTCTTTTATAAAACAAAGAGAATTTGGGGCGTAAATGTCAGATTAGGGAGGCAATCAGTATTGTGTGGAAATGAAGAGTTCTTAAGAAATACTCTTTTAAATTGACATTACTCTTGATGGTATAATGTCTAGGGGTGAATGAAGCATGGACGCAGTGGTAGCGTAATGACTACAGCGTCAGACTTGTAGTCAAGAAGGTATCAAGTTGACGTCACGAGACATCATGTGACATTAGGAGACCATATGGGCTAGAACCAACTCCTGATATAAACCCACTTCTAACAGAACTTTGTTGTAGATGTTGACAAGAATATTAATAAATAATAATAAATAAATATTCTAGGACAGTCTACACAACGCTATGTAGACTTAAAGTAAGCATAGCTTAACTAATTTGTGTTATGGGTTCTGCATTCTGGGACTGCGATAAACATACTTCAATACCTACTTTTTTTGTAAATGCATACATATTATACATAGAAACACCCGGACCAATGCAAATAGATATTATTCGTGCATACATATATTTGCATTGAGCGGAAATATAACCCGCGACCTCCGACGTAGTAGTCGAACGCTCTATAGCAACACCACGGAGGTCGTCAATAACAATTATATAATCTACGTAACTGGTAGTTTTTCTACATGACAATGTTAGATTTATATTTTTATTCTCAATATACTTAAATATATCTTAATTTAAATATGTAGACATAAAAAGCATACACAAAAGTTAAACAACTTTAATGTAAAGCCGAAATGCTAAAGCCGAAATAGGTAAAGTCTCTTTCTGTCTCATTTCCATATATGAGAGATGAAACATTCGGTATCTAATGCATAATAATATTTTTTTTATGTACAAGAGAATGAATCTTGGGTCAGAAAATCAAACTGGTTTGTAATTTGCATCGTTACCGTAACGTTAATCTTAATTTATAGACCATGACAGAAAATTTCACGTCATTTGTACTAGTATGGAGACTCTTTAAGAGTCTAATTACGTAATGATGAAAAGGTAAAAGATAGTCATATGGTATCAGCGCGCCGCGCCGGCCTAATCGCGTGGGCGGTAATCTAACGTGTCGTATAAATTTAGAGTGTCAAACGATTTGTTTTTTATTTATGAATGATAGGCTCGTGACGTTTTACTTCGATCTCACCCTGGTCGTAAGTAACGATGTGGTCTACGATGGATCACGTTTGTCTAGAAGGAACCTATTCACTCAAGACTTGAAGATTCCGAGGCAGCCAATCATCGTTGTCTCGCAAAAATCACTATGCCATATTTTTCTAACGGTTTCAAATGGCCGCCAAGCCACCGCTGAGGAGTAAATTTTTTTATTGCAAAGCTTTTTGTGTCAGTATGGCATATGGTTTTTAGAAAGTGTATGATACAATCTGGCGGTTATTATATTTGCCATACTTCTAATAGAGGGAAAAAGTGGTGCCATTCTTAAAAAAAGTATTTATTCATATGTTTTCAAAACACGACTGTGCAATACATAAAAACATTTGTTACAGTATGGCATCATTGTATTCGGTTTGTTTGGATAAAATTCTACCTAATTTTTTTTTATCTTAAGCTGTAAACAGCAGGCGGAAGACTATCACCCAAAAAAAAATGGAACTAATACTTACAGTATGGCATTACGATTTTTGAAAACTTGAAAAACAAGACGATGCTTAGGGAAAATTATACCATACTAGCTTTTGACCGTGGCTTCGCGCGTATGGATTTTTCTTACCGTGCCCGCTTCTTAAAGCTAAGGTGTAAAGGTGTTGGCGATGTCCAGGGACACCGCCAACACCTTACCCTGGAGTTGCATTAGGGAGGCGCTCGTGTATCACGAAGTGCCTCTCTACCTCTCTACCTCCGCCGCATAGTCGGGGCGTATGACGGAGAGATCCAAGTCGTTGAGCGGATCCGGCGGCTGGGTCTCAGAGTGGCTCTGCATAAAACCGAGGCCCTGTTCTTTCATGGGCCTCGGAGCAAGCCACCCGAGGGATCCAGTCTCATCGTGGGAGGAAATCGCATCGGCATCAAGTCCCAAATGAAATATTTGGGGCTCGTGCTCGACGGCCGATGGGACTTCGGAGAGCACATCCGAAGTCTGGCCCCCAAATTGAAGGGCACAGCTCTCGCTCTGGCTCGGCTTTTGCCCAACATGAGGGGGCCCGATGACTCCTGCAGGAGACTCTACGCGGGGATCGTGCGGTTCATGGCCGTGTATGGTTGCCCAATATGGGCGGAGGCCCTGTGGACCAGAACTGTGCGGATGCTGCGCGCTCCGCAGCGAGTCATGGCCATCAGGGTCATCCGCGGGTACCGCACGATCTCCTTCGAGGCGGCGAGTCTCCTAGCCGGAACTCCTCCATGGGACCTGGAGGCGAGAGCCCTTTCGCAACTGTACCAGTGGCGAAAGGAGGGGCGGGAGCAGGGACGGAACCCTGAGCCTCGTGAAATCGAGGCCGAGCAGTCCCAGTCGCTTAACGACCTCCGTCCTCCATGAGCGCAGGCCTGGGGGTGGCAGGTGAGGCCGCCTGTCACCCCAGCAGAAGCAGGCCGGGACGGTGGGGTGACTAGCGCCCCTCCCCCAAACCGGGGCAAGACGGGGACACCGTGGTTCCCAAACCCGAGGGGGCCATCTCGAAACCGGAGATGGCCCAGGGTCAGTCGGGGTGCGAGGGATATGCTCTATGGGCAACCTTACACCCCGGCGTCTGTAGACCCGAGACGGCGTGCGGTTTTAGTCGGTTCAAGCCCGCAATAACCGCCCCCGCTGGCCGGCGGGGGGGGGGGGGGGTATCCGAAGGGATTTCCGCACGAAAAAAAAAAGATAGAAGAACTAGTCCAAAAAATTATAGAGTCGTAAAATAGTTTTGCAATAAAGAAAATTAAGTATGGGATTACAACACACCGGAGAAGTATGGCATTACAACAGTACGCTATCGCCTACTACTTTTTTCATCAACTATCGGATAAAACAAGATTTTTTGTGAAATAAATATTTTGATACTCGTAATTTATCCGATCCGTTCGATTAACGGACACGCGATTAGGCCTCCGGTACCAACACATGACCGTCTTTTTCCTTTTCGTCATTAGGTAATTAGAATGGCGACTCTTCGCCATCTTCGAAGATTCGCTATACTGGTAAATATTACGTTAAATTTTCTGTCATCATCTCCCGGTCTATTAGTCTCAAGCAATACATTATATAACATTATAACATGAATCAGCAACTTAGTTACAATAAGAGACATCACAGGTTGTAATTGCGCGAAAATTGAACGTTAATCAGTCTGCGGATAGTAGGATAATCAAAGGTATTTTACGTTAAATAGTAACGCAATTTAGACACGTTGCTTTTCGTGACAAATAAAGTAAATATACATTTACTTTACCTTTTGAGAGAATATTTGAGAATATTATCTCTAGAATATTTACCTTTATTCTCTAGAATATAGAATATTTATCTTTATTCTCTTATTCTCTAGAATATTTAATTAGTAAATATTCTAGAGAAATTAAGTAGGTATTGTGGCATAGCATGATTATGATGCCAGATCGAAGCTATTGTGTTTGCGGGCCCTTACCATGATGATTTATAAACAGTTCAGTTTCGGAGCAATGCAATACAAGTTTGTAAACTGAATTGCTATGATCCGTACTATGACATTTTAAATTGAAGGTGTTCGTGTTTGGTTCGTTTGTTGACACTTGGAACGTGAAACAGAACGACTTAATACGACGTCATGGCATGAGTACGAAAGTATTTAGTTTAGCTCTGCAATTCAATTGCTGTTAAGCGGTCATGGCTAGCCCTGGACGATATTATCGATTTTTAAAACCAGTTAGAGATGAGCGCGACACTTATAGTTTGTATTTATTGTACTGGTGAATATTCTTTTGGGTGCTAACACATCTTTGCCCATTCGAGCTATACAGACGTAGAGATGTAGATTTGTGCACCTATATGTATATATTTTAGTTACCTCTATCTTAAGTTTCACTACTTCAAGATAAACTACACTACAGGAATAATAATATACTGATTCTATTGTTATCGCTTTAGCTATATTTATATTCCTATGTATACTCATTTGACATGGCAGGGTAACGTTTTTTTTTATTTAGTAAAGAGACATTAATATACAGTTTTTACATCAAGAAGACTTAGAGTTCCATAAAAATTTAAAGTAGTATACGATACATTACAATAAATAGTTATACATATAAAAAAACAGAGTAGGTACTGCAATAATGCACCGAATGAAGAAAACCGTCACAAAATATAGTACTAAATAACAAGTACAGTGTGAGTTTATAGTCGTTTTGGAACGAAATATTTTGGGCACAGTTTCGATAACATGTAAGCCTGGAAGTATTTATTTGAAAAACTAAAATATACTTTTGTTTAAAGAGGTCAAAATTTATGTCATTTGCACAAATCAAATGAGAACTCGTGGTAACTTCTTTCAATTTCACGTAATACGCTTATTACGTTTTACTACGATTATTTTCATTCAACATTTCCGCATTCGGTATCCGTCCAATTAGAAGAGAGGTAGGACATGACGGTATTCCCGTCCAACTGAGCAGTCCGACTGGGGAAGTACCTCCGCCCTACAGAATACCGCGGCCATAATAACCCCGTGTTGTGTTCCCGGCGGTGAGTAGGGTAGCCTCACTGAGTAGAGCTCACTGAGAGCTTTTGTGCTGTCAGAGGGACGAGTCTTCCTTCTGACAGCACAAAAACTAAAAAAGAAGGGAGAGGCGGGAGTAGCCTTTGGTCTTCCCGGAAGACTAAAGGCTATTCCTGCTTTGCAATTTCTTTTTTTTAGGGTCGGCAGCGCGAGTGTGACGCCCCTGGTGTTGCACACGTCCATAGGCCACGGTGACCGCTTCCCATCAGGTGGGCCGTGAGCTTGTCTGCCACCTGAGTGGTATAAAAAAAAAAAAGCCGATTCTCAGCGCCAGTGGAAATAAGTCAGGACTCGAACGGCGACGTACCCGCCATCCCTCCTTCAGTTGCGCGTGGTTCTCGCTCGAGTAGCTGTGCGGTTTGTGTCGGTATCATTAACCATCAGTTATTAGGGCCCGTCTGTTTAGGTCTTCTCACTGGTAGTTCGTATCTAGTAATGCTATGTAGGTACAGTAATATCAGAATTATTAGGTACCTACGACGTGCGGTAAGGCCCATCATGGAGGATTGGCTAGAGAGGCGACACGGAAGCCTTTCGTACCGACTGACGCAGGTGGTCTCCGGAAAGGGGTGGTTCGGGGACCACCTGCATCGGATCAGGAAGGAGCCAACGCCTGAGTGTCATCACTGCGACGCGAGCGAGGACTCAGGGCTGCACACGCTGGCGGACTGCCCGGCGTGGGAGGCGCCGAGGCGTGACCTCGTGGCAGCCATCGGGGTGGGAGTCCTCTCGCTCAGCAGCATGATTGCGGCAATGGTGCGGAGCGCGAGCGCGTGGGCCGCCGCCTCCTCCTTCTGCGAGCATGTAATGCTCGTGAAGGAGATGGCGGAGCGCGCCCGGGAGAGATTTAGAACTCTCCCAGCCCGCCGAGCCCGCAACTTGCTCGCCGCGCGTCGCAGGCGACTCAGGCGCCGGAGGTCGCTTAACGACCTCCGTCCTCCATGAGCGCAGGCCTGGGGGTGATAGGTGAGGCCGCCTGTCACCCCAGCAGAAGCAGGCCGGGACGATGGGGCGACTAGCGTCCCTCCCCCAAACCGGGGACACCGTGGTTCCCAAACCCGAGGGGGCCATCTCGAAACCGGAGATGGCCCAGGGTCAGTCGGGGTGCGAGGGATATGCTCTATGGGCAACCTTACACCCCGGCGTCTGTAGACCCGAGACGGCGTGCGGTTTTAGTCGGTTCAAGCACGACATAACCGCCCCCGCTGGCACGCGGGGGGTATCCGAAGGGATTTCCGCACGAAAAAAAAAAAAAAAAAAGGTACCTACGACGTCGTCCATACGGCTTCTTATGCATACGCAGTACGTAAATATCTAAATAATGAATTTGGTGCACCCTGGATTTTTATTTGTGATAAAACGACTTGTTTATCCTCGTGAATCCGAAACTCGTGATGAGTTATGCAGTGGTGGTCGTACGTCTTCAAATTCATGAAAAGTGATAGAGACAGACACACATTACATACGTTAAAAGACAATAGCATAAAACCATAAAAAGTGCCCGTTGTGAATCGAACGTGGAGGACCAGGTCGATTTCGAGCAGTTACTTTGTTCAGAGAAGTGTAAACTAAGAAGGTACCTATGTAAGTTGATTATTTTGTAAACAGCTATACACAATTATTTTTGTTGCTGTGTTTATTTTATTATCAATACATAGACCATAAAGTCATTTATCGTTAAATCATATCCTAATAAAGTATTTCTGACGGTCCTATGTCCTTTGTCATAAAGAATGTAACGATTACATTACTAAATATACAGAATTAATTGTTATTTAGAATTAATTTTGGTTAGCGCCATCTGTAGGACACGGTCGCACTACGGCGCACTACCTCCCCGTCAGAGGGCGTATGTTATGCGGTCGAATTTCATTGTTTTCTTTAGGTCATTTTGATAGAATATTCCAGTTAGAAGTTTATCACCTGTATTGTTTTCAAAAGATCTAGAAATATTTGTGTATATAAGAGTGATCGCAGTGACACGATTTTTTTTTTATTATTTAAGAGGTCATTAGTCATCTACTCTGAAAATTTATTGTCTGAAGTACTTGCTGTGAATCGAAAATCATCTTCAATTTGAAGGTTATAATTTGTGTGTGGTCCCAGATTTGATCTGGTAAGTTGTTCTTTTAATTGCTGTTAATCTATTCGCATAATGGAGATGTGTTATTGATAAATGCTGTGTATATTTATAACAGGGTCGTTAGTTCTGGGAGAAAACCCCGAATACAATTTAAAAAAGGACATTTACTCTGAGGTGTCAATCGTGCTGTCGTGGAGGGCTAGACCTTGGGCAAGCGGATCAATAGAGAGGCTCCGGAATCTGCTTTGTCGGTTCCCAACCACTGACGGTCACAAGACTACCTGAACTAAACAAGGTCATGTATCAGTTCTTATAATTATTACCTGGTTACTTTATTACTGCTGACCGGTGTGAGGCTGGTATATATCTATATGTGCCAATAACTAGGTGAGGCTGCCTTGATGAGAAGATTTGTTATATGCATTGAAAATTGTTATCAATATATGTCAATATCATTTTAGAGCTTATAAACTCTTATTCTTCTACTTCTATCTGTATATATCTCTAATTCATGTGTAATACTTCTGTGTAAACATCTGTGTCTCTGTGTTTTCTTTATATGTAAATATATGTATGTACAACTGTGTGTTGAGTTTCATTGGAGATCAGCTGACCTGTACACCACCTAGAACCTCTGTGAAACGCGCCCTGGGATTAAGACACTCTGTTGCTCACCTGGACTAGCCGGTGAATAACACTAGCAAGAAATAGTGTTACAAGTATAAGCGAATAGTGGAGTAGTTACCTAAAGTGGTCAACGTGTCGCAACCTGATTCGCCGCGCCAGGCGGCGCGTCTAATACCCGAGGGGGCCATCTCGAAACCGGAGATGGCCCAGGGTGAGTCGGGGTGCGACGGATATGCTTTATGGGCAACCTTACACCCCAGCGTTTGAAGACCCGAGACGGCGTGCGGTTTTGGTTCAAGCGCCCGCTGACTGGTAGAGGGGTATCCGAGGGGATGTCCGCACGAAAAAAAGATACTTACGCAGTTATGAACCTTCATTCATTAAAAACTGTCAGTGAATTACCGAAGCGCAAATAATGTTTCTACTTGAACGAGTGAAAAAGATTACAGAAAAGTCAACTTTTTTATTATAACCGGTATAGCAATTTGGACATCTCAAAATGCTACCATAGATTATTCCGAATAACCCCCTTTCGGGTTCAAAACCACTATAAAGTCAGCGTGTATAACAATTTATGTGGTTGAAATAAATTTATTTGATATTATTTGCCAAGCTGGTGGTACATTCCAACCAAATCTCGATAGAATCCGTTAAAAATAGTTTTATTTCAATGTGTGGCATTCTCGTAAACTTCCGACAATATCAATTTATGTAGTTGGTTGTTTGCGTAATTTTATTTTGTAAGCAGACAAACTATAACTGAACAGATCCAATTCTTTAAAATCATCATTATATGTGTGAACACTATGTCTAAAGAAGTTATTACTGTTATAAATTGTTCTATAAAAGGCACCGAAAACAAGTTCAATGAACGAGAACCAAGTCTTGGGAGTACCAAGACCTGGTTCTCGTTAAGGCTATCTTTTCTAGAATAGTTTGTTTCGTTGTTCACTTATTTTATAAACAAAACCGCTTATCGCTCGTAATAGATATAATGAGTCTGTAACTGAATTCCATCAAATTCTCGACATAGAGAAATAAACATGAGATGGTTTACACCAATCCAAATCTATTACTTTGCAAAATCTCTCACCCCTCGATGAGTCTAAATTCGTCGAGGGACACGTATTATGTTCGACCGTTCGACATGAACAGTTTATAAATTAGAGACAGCAGTTTCAATATTTGATGTAAATTAGCATACTAAATAAGTAGGTAGGTAATCGAAGGCTTACGTTAAATACTTACGTAATTTTAAAGCCAGTTTTATTTGACTGAGAAAAGAAAATACATCTGCTATAAGTATTTATATTATAATCGAAAGTAACTCCGTCTTAGTAAACTTTTCTCAACTTATCCTCTAAGCCGATCATTTTCCAACTTGGCAACGAAGCCAACCCTTTGTCTTCGTCAGCATTCGTCAGCGATAACCAAGTTCTACTTAGACCAAGTTGAAAGGAAAAAAGTCAGTGGAAAATGTTTTCGTGAAAATTATTTTGTATGATCTATTCGTAAGTAGGGTTTGCATTTAAATCGACAATGTACTGTCACTGCTACCCCTTGGTATTTTACTCTTCTTCTGATATAGTAAGTGCCTATTTTTTTTCATGCGAAAATTCCTTCGGATACCCGATGCGGTTATATCGGGCTTCGCAGTCATATATATCCGATGTTCCACAGGAGCGGTCCCAGGACCGATTCCTGTGGAACACCGCACGACATCTCACGCCGACTCTCGGTCGGCGTGAGATGTCGTGCGATCATGATTGGGTAGATGACGTAAGTAAGTGCCTCCTAACAAAACGAGGTGTTAGTGGATCCCATATACTCGCCATTTAGATAAAATCTGAATCGCCAATGTGAGGTTCCTCCAATATTGACTAAGATCGCTTAAATTCCCAGTATGATCAGAGAATAACGTCAAAAAAGGAAAGTTTAATAACCCTTTTTATGTGCTTTGTTTCAATAATAGTCGAAAGTCTTACCAATTAAAAACCTTAACACAATCCTCGTGTATTAAAAATAGTCAGCAGTATGTATTATTATAGAAAAGTTTTTCATTTGCCGTATTGACATGGCTATATACAAAGTAAGTTGTTACATTATGCCCTATTCACAGTGATGCATAAGGCCATTTAGAGCACAATGTTCTCAGTGGATGCGGGAATCCACTCACGATATGACTGTGGACCGAAGCAAGCGGCAAAACAAAATGGTGGCATCACCATTGTCCGCCTGTAGACATTAATGCATTACTTCAGTGAGATGGATTTATATAATTTGTAATTTTTTATTTGCTAAAATGAAATTAGGAATATTCTAGCAACTCTTTTATAATTTCCTATAGAAAATCGTGATATAATTATGGAGGGTGGGCGGATTAATATTAAGCGAGGTGAAGCAATGTTGCCACGTAAGTCCTTATATTGTAAAACGATTTCAATAAAAGTTACAATCATTGCTAATTTGCAAAATATGTAAGTTTTAGCTATCATACCATCTATACTATTATAAAATTGTTAATTAGTTCTGTTTGTACAGTAGACATATTTGGAAAAAAAAATTGGATTATGTTTAATGAATGATTCTGAACACAAAAATATTTTATATTGAATTCTTGTCTGTTAGCCCGTTTGTACGTGATGGACGCATACACTACTGTACGGAGTTTGATGCGGTTTTTTCTATTAGAAAGGTCTTGGTCAGACTTAAAATCTGCCTTATGTTTGATTGCAATTGGTTAAGTAGAACCGGAGATATGAGCAAAAGCCGATAACGATATCATGTAGTACATACTAAAACTAAGCAGCCATTGCTACTATAAATAACAGAAAATCTAGTAAGTCAAGGAAAATTAGGACGAAAACACGGTCTATGGTATATTTGGTTAATAGCAATCGAAAATATCTACCCACTTACTCATATTTATAGGGTACTTGGTATCGTGTAACGACCCCACGATTACCAAATTTCTAATAAAAACTTTGTTATAAGTATTGTAAACGAATTAGTGAACATTATATTATTCAAGTCACATTTGAATCACCTGTCAATGTTATTGAATTTACTATCACTTCTTTTAATGATAAATGTAAACTTCGACAGAAGAAGCCTCCATAATGCGTTCGTAGGCGTGTACGAGGAAGTGAGGCTTGTCTGACTTCACATGCCAGGCAACCCTCATTAGGAAGTTGGAGCCGTGAGATGGACTTATGGCCCTAAATCCCGATGGCACCACCACCAATGATTGGTAAAATTTAAACAAAAATGAGCTTTATTATTGAATTACATGCTTCATACTTAGCTAAGACATAACGGTTTTCCATACATCAGCTCATTCCTTATTTGCCCCCTTGGGGGTGAAATTTTGAATATTACATTTATTTCTAACCAGGAGCCGCTATATGAAATTTCATGCTTCTTACTTCAAATCTGACGGTCTTTTCTATTCAACCGTTCACCTTTTTTTTTTTTTATTTTTTTTTTTTTATCGTGCGGAAATCCCTTCGGATACCCCCCCGCGTGCCAGCGGGGGCGGTTATGTCGGGCTTGAACCGACTAAAACCGCACGCCGTCTCGGGTCTTCAGACGCCGGGGTGTAAGGTTACCCATAGAGCATATCCCTCGCACCCCGGCTGACCCTGGGCCATCTCACCACTAACAGCATCGCTCATCCTGTCTCCTCTGAAAGCAGAGGAGTACGGAGAGCGATGTGTTCCCGCCACGTTGGGTATTGGCCGACGATCAATGCCAACCCTATGAAGGGGTGAAGGGGAAGCCATTGACCGCCGCCCAGGGTGTACCGGCCGCTCCGATTCCGTTCCCCCCGGACTGCAGCGGGATCGGAATCGGAGCGACACTCGAGGAGGTTACCCAACACACACCCCTCAACCGTTCACCTAGTTGTAATTTTTTTTTTACTCGTGTACTTTCATTTCTAACCTTGTGACCCTCGGGGTTGTTTAAGACCCCTTAGTGCACAGATAGGTAGGTAGGTAGGTGGGTTAAATGACAACTACCGATTTTGCCAATCAATACTTATAATAATTATCTGTAATCTTGTTTCCTTGGGTAAGCATACAGTTAAGGGCACTGGCCTGCGATAGGTAGGTAGGCGTCCAGGTCCCGAGCTCTGCCAATTCTGAGTACCGCTAGCAAGATGTCAAGTGCGGTTAGGTGCCGCCTGGTAGGTGCCAGATGCTGGTGCAGGTGCGCTGAGGGCCGGCAAGCGTTTCACCAATAGTGCAGGTAGTGATCCTGGAACCCCATTGGCAGTAGTTAGCAAGGCATAGCGTACTGACAGGGTACCATTCGTCTAGTTATGACCAAGTAACCCTTTAACTAGCACAATTGCCAAGCAGCTACAGCGGAAGAATTGAGAACAGTCACAAAGGATAATAGTAATATTTAGGAACTCACCCGAGAGGGACTTATAGCACTGCACTTTATAATACAGACATTGTTTAATAGTATTATAATAAAATAATTAAGTAGGTTTACTGACGGCCAACACGGGCGCGCGTACCACTGTTTTTCAGAGTTCTGAGTAACGAATCACTGATCCTTCCGACCGTTACCGAACATAGCCGATTCGAACTCGGCGCGCCGTAGTTCGTTTTAGGGGTGCGCAAGCGCAATCCAAGCTAACCTTAGGTTCCGTAGTTGTTATTTAAGGTTGTAATTTAGTACAACGTTACAACCTCTTTCATACTTCTGTCTTCAAAAGTGACGAACTTCCCATATAAACTTTCAACCCCTATTTCACCCTCTTAGTGATAGAATTTTATTTCTAAAAATCCTTTTTAGTGAATTCCCACAAAAAGGTAAATTAAGGTTTACGATTTAAGACGTATTAAAAAAAACTACTTACTAGATCTCGTTCAAACTAATTTTCGTTGAAAGTTTACATGGTAATGTACATCATATATATTTTTTTAGTTTTATCATTCTCTTATTTTAGAAGTTACGGGGGGGGGGGGCACATTTTACCCCTTTGGAAGTGTGTCTCGCGCAAAGGTTACGTTTTTTGCCATTTGGCTACGGAACCCAAAAAAAGCACATACTGCCGAAATTTCAAGTTTGTAGGTCTAGCGGTTTAGCCTCCGCGTTGATGAATCAGTCTGTCAGTAAGTCGGTCAGTCTATCAGTTGGGAGAAGTAATTATATATGTACCTAGATAGATGAGAGATAACTTAGGTACAGTGTTCCGCGTTTGTATTATTGTGCGTGTCCTTAGTAAAATGATTTTCTTTCTTTCAATATAAAAACTAGATCTACTATTTTTTGTTTTAATTCCTGCGTATAGCCTAAATTCTAATATATTGCATTTTAATGTTCCGTAATCCAAAGGGCAAAAACGGAACCCTTATAGGATCACTTCGTTGTCCGTCCGTCAGTCCGTCAATACTTTTTTCGCAGGAACGCGTAGAGCATCACGTTGAAATTTAAACAACATATCGACGGTTAAGAATCAATTACGTCTATCTCAAAAATGACAACTTTACAGGAGACGAAAAAAACATTTCCATGCTTCAGCTAACAAGTTACTAAAAATGTTTTAATGGATATAAGAGGTAAATAACTGCAAGCAAATACTGTGTAAACTTAGATCGTCCTAATATTACCACATACGAAGATATCGTGAGTTGGTTAGTATTGGTTCAAATAGTGTAAAATATGTTTCAAACATCTCTTATATAGCTGTTATTGAAAATAAAACAAATCCTTAAAAATCACTTTTTTTTGTATTATAATCAGTTAGATCAAAACGACATGTTTTACGTTACAAAATATAGGAAAATATACATTAATTTTGAAAATCTTAGAAATGAGGCAAGGCGTCATAAAAATTATGGCACTCAGTTGGAAGAATTTGTTTGAGCTCCTGGAGATGTTAAATTTGGAGGCTGTTATGGCAATCATGTTAGTGCGTAGAGACAAATAAGATACCCCAGGATTGAACCAATTTGATCGCTGTGGTAATCTATTCCAATCTTGATCAAAATGGAGTTTCACTTCAATAATATTCTCTTCGTGGTTATAACGAATGGCCCGCAAGTCAGTGACAGTGGGATCACCCGTTGTGCGTCCAGGCCTTATGGATTTATAGATCCACGTAGTTGCATCAGCATAATTTTTAACAAAATTATGATCTATTTGGAGAACTTCGTACGGATTTGATGGCCTAGCTTCCAAAGTAGCAGACACGTAATCGCAGGGTAAATGAATAACGCGATTTGTTAACTTGCGTTCAATGGCGCTATGAACAGAGTCGCATTCCATTTGCGTATGACCCCGTTCGAGATATTTTTGGGTGATGCTTACCTGGTGTCTGATGCTTTGGTTAAGGAGTGCGTTTGACAAAACAACATTTCGATTTTGATAAGTACACCCATCTGAATAGATGATTATGGGTATCTTCTTTTGTAAGCAATGCCGCTCTAAATAATCCACTACAAATGAAGTAAAAGTGCTAGCAGTAAGATCTGCCGCCGTCTGTAAACCAATAACATGTGCAATGGCGAGATGCTAGATCAAAAATCGTGAAATTATGGCATGTTAATTTGGTTTTAAAGTACAAAGCACTGGCTGTGGAGTAAGGGCAAACTTTGACAGATTCTAAGTCCATCGTCAGAACTACACAGTGTTCCAAACCAGCTTCTTGTTTATCTTTGGCTTTTTCTTCTCGGGCTCTATTCTTTTTAATAATGTGCTCTTGATAAATGTGTTCGTCAATATTACCTTCCTGGTGAGCAACACAAATATCACACATATCTTTTTTTAGGGTATACAATGCTAAATTATGCTTTTGAAATGTTGTATCAAATGTATATCTAGATACAGCAGGTGTATTGGTGTCTTTACAGTATTGCTTATACTTATTGAACACATCAGTGACAGAACGATAAATAGGCTTCAAGTATAATTTTTGTGTTTCCTTTCTTGCATAATGTGAAGGCATTTTTGGAATCTTGTTCAAATAATCATTTAAAGCTAAAGTCTTGCTATTTTGTCTCCTTTCACTTGTATTTCCAGAGCTCTCAGCCTGATCTAAGCTAAATATATTGGTTTTTACCCATATCTGCACAGTAGTAGCCTTTAATGACAAAGTATTTAAAAACATCTTCTTACAGACTTGAATTTTTTCAGTTTCATTTTTAGGTAAAAAGTAATTAAGTGTCCCTTCTCTTCGAGAATGTTCACCACCTTTGGTTTTTTGTGTAGTCTTAGTACGGTTTACAAGTCCCCTGACATACATCTTTTTTTCATCCCAATCCCAATTAATTCCCATATCTGGAAATAACATCTATCTCATTTACTTTATGATTTTCAACCAAGAATCACACATAAATAATGTAATAATCTGAATTTTAATAGATTAAAAACGCAACTAGACATTAAAACAACACACAGTGACTAAAATATCCTAATTTTTTTGACTATGTATCACTCTTTTTTCTAATTAAAACAATGAACAATTAAATTTACTCACCTGTCGTAACCGTCATCGAAACAGAATGACAGTTCAATCAAAAACTCTCCAGCGCGAATCTAATATGTATATCAATCTCTCTCTTTCAATCATATGTTCTTTCTATGCATCTCATGCGGCCGCTTAGTCACAAGCATGCAGCGTTGGGG
This sequence comes from Cybosia mesomella, assembly GCA_946251805.1. Classification (NCBI taxonomy): domain Eukaryota; kingdom Metazoa; phylum Arthropoda; class Insecta; order Lepidoptera; family Erebidae; genus Cybosia; species Cybosia mesomella. Next base: position 14,491,583 of record OX276406.1, read on the forward strand.
TAAAGACGTTCTTAGCTGAGATAGATGGTAATGGCAGAAGAAAATACGCGCTCATAAGATAGGTGATATTTCTATGGCTAATAACTTTGAAAATTCTGTAAATATTGAGATAGGTAACTGAACAGTTGATGCCAAATTGAACTTTAAATCCAAGTACATTAAAAACAGGTAAGTGTAAAAAAATGAGATAGACACTATTGATTCTTAACCGTCGATATTCAGGTCTGCAACGCCTTGAAGCCGTTAAAAAAATCAAACTTCTAGGTCAATGTAATCAAAGGTACAGCCGTCTAAGTAGCAAATTTCATAAAATTTTACTAAATTGCCCTTGGAATCTAAACCTATATTGGTTGTGATAGAATCATGTAATTCGGCAACAAGCATTGTCTTTAGTACAAATAATGGGAAAAATCCGAAAACAGTAAATATGTAGTTACATACCTACATCACAAAAAATATCTGTATGTTTATCTATCACGATTAGAAGCTACAGAATCCTCAGTGCGCGAGTGCGACTCGCACATGACCGGTTTTTTTTTATCACTTCTTATACCTTGTTTTATTTTTACTGCTTTCATACTATGATCTACTTCTGAAATGGCAAGACCCTTTTTGATGTTTTGTCAGACTGTTTTCTCTTTCTTTTTGTAGTAAAGAGCATAATATAAACGATCAAATTATGTTTTAATGTCACGCAACGGAAAGGATCGATGCAATTACGAACTATATTTTACAACTTGCCATTTATTGGTGATTTTATTGGCCATACTTTCTCACAGTCGCTTTTATATTAGTTAACTTAGTAGTTTGCCCGCGGAATCATTAAAATACGAACAGTAACCATATAATATAACGAACATAAACATCGAAAGATCTATATCGAACTGTAACTGTGGAGTGTAAAAAGAAGAACTTAAAAAAGCTGTCTCACTGACATAAATTACTATGTATGAGTATATATATATAACCTTACCTGCTGGCTCAAGCACAGGTTTTCCTCTGGGGTTTGAGGGGATCAGACGGCAGTCGCTTAAGAAAAAGCCAAATTTAGCCATATATAAAAATGAACAGCTGGCCGAAAAGGAAACCCAGTGCTCCGAGGTGAAAGACAACCGGGGTCGGTGCTGAAATGATGATGGGAGACCGATATTCTTAACAATCCATGGATTCTCCGTGCGCGTGCCGGGTCCATCGCGTTGCTGAGTTGGGAACTCGGGACAGTGCCTGGGACTTGCGACCCAAGTGTAGGTTTAGAAGGGGCCCCTTTTGTTGAGGTACATCAACACTCACCTTCACTACCCAAGTTCCCCTCCCTGCCTAACCAAATTTGATACGAACCTACTAGTGCCGCTTTAGTCATTCGTCCTAGTAATGAGCTTTTTGTAGCTCTCGATAGGCCTAGATCTTTAAGTAGGTTATAGAGAGATTTTACTGGTATACCTCTCGCTCCCACTTCCACTGCATACGAATTAACCACGTAACCGTTTTTGATTTTTTCGTTTGTGAAATCATAGTATTTATTTTTCTTTATTGTGTGGTCCTTCGGTATATTTGTTTCCCACGGTACAGTAAGTTCCACAAGAACCACATGTTTTAACCTCTTAGAATATAGTAATAGGTATGTCAGGTCTAGATGACGAAACCCCAACATCCTCCGGAATTTTATAAAGCTTTTCATAGGTGTCGATAAGGAGAGTCCAATCTGGGGCAGTATCTAAGATTGAATAAGGTTTGTTCCTGGATGTTATGGATGAACCTTCAGACACAAAGTAGATATGACGTCTGTTAGTAGTCAATCCTTTTTGGGCTCTAGCTACTGCCAGACTCATTGCTTCACGTATGATGATAAGCACCTTATCGTGGCGGCGTGAGTATTGGCCTCTATCGAGAAGCACCCTACATCCTACTAATATGTGTCTAGCCGTCCCTATTGCCTCACCACAAGTATAACATTGTTTTTCTGTGGCCTTCCCCCACCTTACCAGATTACTCTGGTCTGGAAGGGTCATCTGAAAGGCGTTAAGATAGAATTTTAATAGGGCCGGCGACCAGTCATAGATCAAGGTGCGCCACTTTAAGGCCATCGGTATGCAGAACTCTCCCATTGTCAACCATTCATTTTGAATTTCCAAATTCATCGCGTGCACTCGATATTTTTTACGTATTGATTACGTATATATACCGTAGTCGCATAGTTGTGGGTACTAACGCTTTCGCAAATAGTTACGACATAGCTGGTAAAAATGGACAATAATCGCATAGTTATGTGGGGTACTAACGCCTACGCAAATAATTACGGCATCGGTGGCAATAATGGATAATGCTTATATTTCAGAAAACGTCAGTAGGATGTTGATGTTTATTTTTTGTAATGGACGTTTGGACTTCATTGCCAACAATTAAGGTTAGTAATAGGCTATGAATATTACTTGTAAAACATTCAGGATGAGGAGATTGTGCGTAATTCAGTAAAATATAAGAGAGTTAATAGAAAGCAGTAAAAAGTACAAACAGTGCTGGATGAAAATGGAATATTAGTAAAATGAATTCTGTTAAAATACAATATTAATAATTATGTTACTTCACACGCCTGCCAACTCACCGACGCGGGATAATACCCGACCCAACCAGGCGAGGCCGCAGTGGCGGCCAAAGTCCGCCGATAAGCTTTGAGCGGTTATCCTTTGAGCGCTTACCCGGGGTGCCTGGCAATGAACACTCGGGGAGGACACCGTGTGGTTTTAGTCAGTCCAATTCCGAAACGCCCACCACATCCTTAGCGCCGATGGGGTGAAGGCCGTGGAGGTTGTAAAAAAAACCCTTTAGAATGAAATCTGTAGTTCAGTTATTATACACTTTTCAGTATCTTTTGGTATTGAAGTAGGTTTATTTTTTATTATTAAAGTTGAATTATTCTCCCTTTTTAGTGAATGTAACTCAACATCTTAAGTTTGTTCCCGGTTGCATCCCAGGCTGTCCCCTCAGAGTCCGGGGTCGCTTACTCCTTCTCCTCCTTCTAATTTGGCTTATACGGCTTTTATGGTAGTGAATGCCGTCTGAACTTCCAACCTCAATACACAGGAATACCTGCACGAGAGCCTCGTTCGTCAATCAGTACTCATACATACCAGCTTGCAGGTGAAGTTGATTTTCTAGTATCTTAAATGTTATGGACGGTTTCTCGCATCACAGGGCACGAAGGGTATAATACTCTTCAACCTAATCTATCCATGTCGGGATGCGCTGTTTTAGTAACTCCACTCCACTCACCACACCACTCTCCCCTCCACTCTCCACTCCACTCTACTCTCCACTCCACTCCGCTCCGCCCCACTCCGCTCCACTCCACTCCACTCCGCTCCGCTCCAGTCCGCTCCACTCCATTCCACTCCACTCCAGTCCACTCCACTCCACTCTCCACTCTCCACTCCTCTCTCCACCCCACTCTTTACGCCACTTCACTCTCCACTCCACTCTTCGCTCCACTCACTGATGTAATGTCCGCAGTGAGGAAGCACCTCATAAAATGGCGTTAATTCTGTTGCTCATCTCACTAAACGAAACTATCTCTTAAACTATTTCCTTTAGTATATCATGTACTATATTAATCTAGATATCTAGATAGATATTAAATCTAGACGCTATTAAAAAGTTAGACTAGTTTAGAGGGGGAGGAATGGGTGGTAGCGGGAGCCGCCAAAAAGGCGAAGAAAGCCGCCAAAAAGGCGGCTAAGAAGGTGGCAAAAGCCGCTGCGGCGAAGGCGCCGAAGAGGCTCCGCGCCCCACGCTCCACTGCCGTCGTCCTGACGGTGACGACGGAGGGTGTGGAGAAGGGCGTGGGGTACGCCCAGGTCCTGAGGCAGGTTAAAGCCTCAGTGGACCTCAAGGCCCTCGATATAGAGGGGGGGCTCCGGTGCAAAACAACTCGCACCGGAGCTCGTCTCCTCGAGGTCTCCAGCGCCACCAGCGGCCCCAAAGCCGACGCCCTAGCGGCCAAGCTGAGGGAGTCGCTGGATACCGAAGCCGTCCGCGTCACCAGACCCAACAAATGCGCAGGTTTGCGCATTTCGGGTCTAGATGACGCGGCCACGACGGAGGAAGTCATCTCCGCCGTCGTGGAGGCGGGCGGCTGCCCCCGTGATCAGGTGAGAGCTGGAGAAATCCGCTTCAGCTCCACCGGTCACGGCACAGCAGTCGTCAACTGCCCCATCGCAGCGGCGCAAAAAATTGCGGACGAACGGAGCCTCCTCGTTGGGGGCTTCCTAAAGGCGCGGGTGCAACTCCTGCAGCCCCGCGAGACCAGGTGCTTCAGGTGCCTGGCTGTGGGGCATGTAGGAGTGCAGTGCACAGCGGGAGACACCGTGGGGGATCGGTGCTTCCGCTGCAGTCAGCCCGGGCACAAGGCCAGTGCTTGTGATGCTCCGCCGCGCTGCTACAAATGCGTAGCGGAGGGCAAAGCGGCGGAGCACCGGGTGGACAGCAGAACCTGCGCCGCCTCGAGGCCAAAGCCCCGTTCGTCCGCAACGGGTAGCGGGGGTGCCGCTCAAGAGCGGCCACATTCGAGGCGGGATGCGGAGATGGACGTCCATTAATGGACACACCAATCCGCATCCTGCAGGCGAACATAAACCACTGCACCGGTGCTCAGGATCTTCTGTACCAGAGCATCGTGGAGTGCTCTATCAATGTGGTCGTGGTCGCTGAGCCGTACTGGGTCCACCCCGGAAGCCCGGTGGACCTGGACGGCGTAGCGACCGTCTTCGGGGGTTCCGCCGCGGACACCTCGCGCCTTGCACTCATTGCAAGGTGCAGAGGCTGCGTCGCGGCGGACTATGAGGGCTTGGCTGTCGTGGCCGTCTACTTCTCGCCAAGCCTTGACCAGTACGAGCTTGAGCTAAGGCTCGCTGAACTGGACATTGTTCTCGCTGCGTGCCGTCCTCGTCCTGTCTTGGTCCTGGGAGACTTCAACTCCTGGTCTCAGGCCTGGGGCTCCCGGGAAACCAATGACAAGGGGCGAGTACTGGAGGACTGGGCCAACACCCGTGGTCTAGAGGTCCTCAACCGGGGGAGTGTCGCCACCTGGGAGCGGCGGGGGCTCAGTTCGGTCGTGGATGTCGCATTCGCGACCCCTGCTCTCGCCCGCCGCGTCCAGGGTTGGCGTGTGGTGGAGGAGGAGGAGACGGATTCCGACCATAAGTATATTCGGTTCGACGTCTCCCCTCCAACTAACCTGCCGCCGACAATTGCGAATCCCCCGGATCCACGTTGGGCGCTCAGACGCCTGGATCGGGAGGCTCTCCTGGAGGCATCAATAGTGCTGGCCTGGATTCCGTCACTGGCCAGGCCTGCCGATGTCGACGCAGAGGCGGAATGGTTCAGGAGAGCCATGTCGCATATCTGTGATGCGGCGATGCCTAGGGTTAAGCCCGGCCCGGCAAAGAGACAGGTGTACTGGTGGTCAGCGGAGATCGCATAGCTGCGAGCAGCGTGCGTGACCGCTCGCCGCCAGTACACCAGGTTCCGCCGGAGGCGTCGCCGCCCAGACGATGCGGCAGCCCGAGAGGCGGAGCTATATGAGGCGTACAAGGGGGCCAAGAGGACCCTCCAGGTAGCCATTAAGCAGGCCAAACGGCGGGCCCGCGAAGAGCTGCTGGAGTCTCTGGAGCAGAACCCATGGGGGCGTCCTTACCTTGCGGTCAGGGGCAAAATCCGCCCAAGGGCGCCCCTACTGACCCAGAGCCTCCAGCCGGAGCGGCTGGAGGGGATACTGGGCTCCTTGTTCCCAGCGAGAGCGGAGGAGCACGTCCCTCCGCGTATGGCTCCGCCTCAGGCGCCTGACGCTGATAATAGCGAGAGCGATGTGCCCGAAGTCAGGGAGAGTGAACTGGGGGTAGCAGTGCTCCGGCTTAAAGCCCGGAAATGCACTGCCCCTGGACCCGACGGCATTCCAGGCCGAGCATGGGTCCTGGCCCTGGAGGAACTAGGGCCTCGACTGGTGGCGCTCTTTAGCGCATGCCTCGAAAGGGGCCAGTTTCCAAAGGCTTGGAAGACGGGGAAACTGGTCCTTATCCGGAAGGCGGGGCGGCCGGCGGACCAGCCATCCGGATACCGGCCGATCGTGTTGCTCGACGAGGTGTGCAAGCTCTTTGAGCGGATTATTGCAGAGCGCCTCGTCGAGCATCTCACGAACGTGGGGCCAGATCTGGCGGACAACCAGTTTGGTTTCCGCCGGGGGCGCTCCACCGTGGAAGCGATCATGCGCGTTAGGCGCCTGGCGGAGGAAGTAGTCTCGCGGGGTGGGGTGGTGGTGGCGGTGTCCCTCGACATCGCCAACGCCTTCAACACCCTACCCTGGAGCTGCGTTAGGGAGGCGCTCGCGTATCACAGAGTGCCTCCTTACCTCCGCCGCATTGTCGAGGCATACCTATCCGAGAGGGCCATAGTTTACCCGAGCTGGCTAGGGCCAGGGCGGCGAGAAGTGTCGTGCGGTGTTCCACAGGGGTCGGTCCTAGGGCCACTCCTGTGGAACATCGGATACGACTGGGTGCTGCGCGGTTCGTTGCTCGAGGGTGTCAGCATAACGTGTTATGCTGACGACACCCTCGTTATGGCGCGGGGAGCAACGCACCGTAGCGCGGCACTAAAGGCCACGGCAGGGGTTGCTCAAGTCGTGGGTCGAATACGGCGGCTGGGACTCGAGGTGGCTCTCCACAAATCCGAGGCTATGTGTTTCCACGGGCCTCGGAGGGGGCCACCTGCGGGAACCAGCATAACCGTAGGGGGCGTAAGCATCGGCATCGAGCCCACGATGAAGTACCTTGGGCTCGTACTCGATAGCCGATGGGACTTCGGACCTCATCTCCGAAGTCTGGTTCCGAAACTGAGGGGGGCTGCGGCCGCGCTATCGCGGCTGATGCCCAACGTTAAGGGACCCAACGCCCCCACTAGGAGACTGTACCTGGGGATCGTGCGAAGCATGGCCCTATACGGGGCCCCAGTATGGGCGGAGACTCTGGCGGCCCGCAACGTGGCTGTATTAAACAGCCCGTTAAAAGCGATGGCCGTCAGAGTCATCAGGGGGTATCGCACGATCTCCGTCGAGGCGGCATGTCTCCTAGCCGGGACCCCTCCATGGGACCTGGAAGCGAGAGCCCTTGCGCTGCTGTACCAGTGGCGCAAGGAGGCGCTGGAGCGGGGCCATAGGCCGGAGCCCCGAGAAATCAGGGCTCAGCGGTCCCTGCTCCGCCAGGAACTCATGGAGACATGGAGGGTGCGACTTGAGCACCCAAGGTGGGGGGAATCCACCACTGCGGCGGTGAGACCGATCATGAAGGAGTGGTTGGAGAGGGACCATGGGGACCTCTCCTACCGGATGTGCCAGATGGTTACCGCACACGGGTGCTTCGGTAAGTATCTGTGGCGCATCCACCGGGAGACAACGCCGCAGTGCCAGCACTGCGAGGATCCTGGCGAAGACACGGCGCTCCACACGTTGGTGGAGTGCCCTGCGTGGGCGAGTCAACGCCGGGATCTCGTTGCGGTCCTGGGCGTGGACGTTCTCTCGTTGGAGACCATGGTGAGGGCCGTGGTCTCCGACGGGAGCAAGTGGCACGCCGCCGCCTCTTTCTGCGAGCAGGTAATGCGCGCGAAAGAGACGGCGGAGAGGGAGCGGGAGAGAACCCTGCCCCCCGAGTTTCGCAGTCTGCGGCGAGGACGCCGCAGACTCATCTACGCCCGGGACTACCGACCTCCATGATCGGGGCCTGAGGACGGCAGTTGGCCGACTCGCCGTCCTTACAGAAGCAGGCCGTGGCGGAGGCGTGTCGTGTGTGCCCTACACACGCCTGCCAACTCACCGAAGCGGGATAAAACCCGACCCCACCAGGCGAGGCCGCGGTGGCGGCCAAAGCCCGCCGGCAACCCTGGGGTTATCCTTTCGAGGGCTTACCCGGGGTGCCCGGCAACGGCCACTTGGGGAGGACACCGTGCGGTTTTAGTCGAGACACGACATAACCACCCCCGCTGGCCGGCGGGGGGGTATCCGAAGGGATTTCCGCACGTTAAAAAAAAAAAAAAAAGACTAGTTTAGAGCGTTTTATCACAGTAGAGTCGGCATCAATATATACGGCCTTTTAAAATATGTATTCCAAAATTCCAAACAAAAGACATTTGACGTCATGTTCGATCATTCACTCGATAATGTGACATTTTCTATTTTATTTTGAAGAGTTTCCTACTGCATCTCTGGAGTTCTTTATCCAATAGTAATAAAATGTATATGGAGCCAACTTGGAGTTAAACCAAATCCAATACAATAAGATTTTATAAATCGAAATGAACTTCGGAAATATCGATGACCATACAAAAAAAAAAGATACTTGTGAACATAGAACCTCCCTCCTGTTTGAAGTCGGTTTAAAAAGCTAACCCGAACTGCCTCATAGTTGGTGTGTAAGAAATTTCAGCCAAATCCGTCAAACCCTTTTTGTATGTATGAAAAACAGAGGGCAGCTATCATATTTATAAGATGAAAAGTAGGATTGGATATTTTAAAACTATATTCTATACTATACAATTTCCGAAGCCGATTTAAGAGGATAAAATATTTCGATTTAAGACAGGTACCTATATCTACTACACTACTACTACTAATGCATCAAGTGTCTATTAAATGCATGAAGGAAATAAGAAAGGAGTTGGCTCCCAATCTGTATAATTGCTCCTTAATGTCACTCCGCACCGCACTTAACGAACCGAAACATTTCAAAAGATATGAAAAACGGGTCCAAAAACGATTCCAAAAATATTCAGTTAACTTCCTTTGTGGTACAGTCGCTCTCAAAAGTAGCTTAATTCGTTTCAAGTTACCAATCACCGTAGCTCTAAGAGCTTTAATCCTCTAATATTATAAATGTAAACGTTCGTGAGGATGAATGGATCCAATCTCGATCGATCCTATTCTCGAATAAGATATTTTTATCCAAAAAAAAAGTTCCTGTGGGTTGCGGGTAACAGCTAGTAAAAATGAAGTATCCTTAAATTATCCTCTGAAAATTACATAAATACTTATACGGAAATGATTTATTTATTGATTCGTTTCAAAGTGAAGATCGTTTGCAAACATTTGTAAGTGTTTAGCAACTTATAAGGTCGACTGTTCCTACATTAATTAGCTATTGATTTACTTGTAAGGTACAGCGACCCTACTGTTACCACACAGAGGGATCTACGTTGAAATGATCAATCACACCCGAGGTGTTTACACACATTGTGTTCAAAGTTCGAACCCTCATAAATAATCAGCAGTTAGTCTCTTTATTACAGTTTTACTCTACCCTTAAGCTGTGTGATTATCATGATTCGAATAATAGTGTCATATTGTCTGTCGGTACTCAATATCTCTTGTGAATTTTACAGCCCTGTCTGGAACAAATTTAACTTTTGACAAACAAGCTGTTGTAGAGACCTTCATTGAATATCTAAAACATAGGCAACTAACAGTTGCCTGCAGTTCTGCCCACGTGGGATACAGAACCTGTTCGACCTATGAAAATGAGATGGAAGAATGTATGCGTATAAGGACACCGACGACGCTCTCACAAACTGTATAAATACAGCTTATTGCTACTTAACATATATATTTAGTGAGAGAGTACTTCCTCAGTTGAGTCAACTCATTTGTGTTGGTAAAAGCATGAGTTTAGTATGTCGTTTATGCCCTTTAGTTCCCTAGCCTCAGTATCCCTTGAATCAAAAGCACAACAAGTGGTCTGTCAGGATTAAATCCGCAAATGTCCGTATAGTAAATCTTCATTCATGTATGCCGTGAAAGCAAAACATCCCTAACGAATAGTATATAAATTAATTATTCCAGGCATAAGTTGTTCCCTCACTTACTTATTTTGTACGTGACTTACTAACGGAATGACCGCAGAGTCTATACCAGAAGAACTAGTGGTTTGAAATTTGAAGGGAAAAAGAATTTTGTATGAAATGTACACTATGCAATATTACGAGTATATAAACAAGTTTTAAAATATCACTGACACTATGTGAGCTTGTGGAATTGTATGACAAAGTTTGTTCAGGAAATATTTTTACTTTAAGATTAAGGATAGTAGGTATAAGGATTATTGAAGTGATATTTGTTTCAGATTATGTATATATTTTATCTTGTTATGTAATATTTATTTTTATTATATATCGCTTAGGGAGCAGACAAGCACACGGCCTACCTGATGGGAAGCGGCTACCACGGACCATGAACGTGTGCAACACCAGGGGTGGCACAATTATTGGGCAGACGATATTGTAAAAAACCTTCTGATACCCTTTTTACTAAATGCCGATAAATAGAATGTAATTCAGGAGTTAAAGTATGTCATTGTTTTGGATCTGTTATTGTTATTAACATACCTACTTATCTACATTTCTAAAACGGTTAAATTGTATTTGTATTGGTGCCGTATATTGTGAAAGAATAGCGATTATATGTACGCAGTGAGAGCTTCTACGTGAACTATGTCAACAATAAGCATTAAGTTTCTATTGGACAAGGTGCTGATAGCCTTTTTACAAGTCTATCGAACAGTCCGTATTACGCCAATTAGGATAGAAAACCTTTCTTCAGGTGCCAATAAAGGGTCTTCATTATAAATATCTGAGATGCATGCAATGCATCACTTTAACTCCGGGTAGCTTTCGCTCAAGGGTTTGTGAGATAGATATGATAAATATTTTATGAGTAACGTATAATAGTACCTAGTATAAAACTCCTAATAATACGTGAGATTTCTACTGTGTGCCTAGTACTATGTACGTAGGTACCTACTATGTGCTTACTAAAAAAATGTTTGACTTATTTCAGCAAGTCTTTCTTTAAAATTCATACTATCATAAACATCATTCATTCGTCAAAAACGGTTGGCGGTTCGGTTAATATTAACAAAAAGCACAACTGTAGTTGTGTTTATAACGTTGTGTTTTTTTATACTATTCACAATAAAGCACCGTGACTCTGTTTTTGTTAGGGTGCGCCTTGCCCATATCCCTGACAAAAAAAATTGACGCCATGTCTTTCAAAGCGGTCGGTGCTGACACCGATAAATACTACCCACAAAACTATTCTATTGTACCAAAGAGCAGGTAGTTTTTCTGAATCGCGCTAATGAAGTATCCGAAATTTTAACTATATATACAAACTAATCGGTAACCATGATAGTCCGTCCGTTTCTCCGCATTGAATCAGTCCTAGGGAGCTGACCTAACTCCCAAAGCGGTGGCACTAACTTTCCCCTCGTGGCTCTTCACCTAGTAAACGTGTTCACAGACAGTTCAGTAATTGGCACTGAGTGCATACTAGATAGTCTAACAACCAATGATGAAGAATTATTGACGGATATTTTGATATCGAAAATTTTAATTAAATGACAAAATATAACTTTTTTTTTCTGACTAGGTGACGCCACTGGTGTTGCACACGTCCATAGGCCGCGGTAACCGCTTCCCATCAGGTCGACCGTGTGCTTATCTGCCACCTTAGTGGCAAAAGTTGGCAAAAATTAATTTGATAAAACTTAATAACGCAGTTTACTTCAACTTGATCGAAGTAATTTTGACTGGTAATATCCAACCTAAATTCAACGCATGTCAATTTTTGTACCTAATTGATTAAAACGTACTATCTTACTTGTATAGTTGAAAAAAATGCAGTCACATTTTTTTTCATAATTTTATTGTTATTATTTTATACAATACTAGTTACTGGAATGATAAAATCCTCGCTAACCAGTCCAGTTGAGCTAAATAGGAGTGGGCTCACGTCAGTACTGTTATAGCCGGGGTCCGAACCAATCGATCGCAAGTCCGACACTGCCACTTATTGAGGTGCTTATGAATGATCTGAAACACGAAATAGGTACTTATTAGAAAAGAAAGTAAGAAAATAAATACAGTTCATTATGAAGCACAACGAACATTACAATTATTATCTTATCACAGCAGGACTTGTAATATGGCTTCTAAAATGCGGATAAGCATACTCAGATACTTTATTTTTGTTAATAAATACATATTATACTTTGGAACACCCAGACCAATGCAAATATACATATTTGCAATGAGCGGGAATCGATCCCGCGACCTCTGACTTAGCAGTCGAATGCTCTACCGCTACGCTACGCTACGCTACGCTTTCATGTATGATCGAAGCGCCTGATTTGCTGACGTTGATTGTTGAACTAAGAAATTTAGCTCAATGAGCGGTCTTATTATATCGTTTTTATTTATTTTTAATTATCCACCCAACCACTTATAGTAAATTATATGACAATAACGAAGTTTGACGTGAAACTTCATACCGTTTTGACGTTTAATAAAAATAAACTGATTTGTCTTGACAGTCAAGTACCCCATTGCGATGGCGCGCAACGAATTATTAAACTGTTGCCTCGTCAACTATTGGTCAATTATTGCTAGGTGGATCTTATATTATAAATTGTGAGATTCACAGATAATGGTTTGAATGTGGGTGTACTATGATCCATTATCTGTATATTTATACAGTTATACGGGGATATTTCTTAATATATGTTTATTTTAATCATAAATTCCTTCAATTGTCTTCAACTCTAAGCATTCTGTGGTTGGCAGGTTTATTGTTTATCTAATGTAATCTAAAATGTAATGTATATTATGAAATAAATTTATTGTATCAATGTTTGCTGTGATAGTCTGTTTTCAGTTAAAGATGTATTTAGGTAACATGGGAGTGTCACGCATTAATTTGCCAAGCTATAGTTATGTGATCGTCTGTACCTAAATATATCTCTAACTGAAAACAGACTAAAATTGATACAATAAATTCATTTCATAATATACATTACACATAACATTGCATAAACTATAAAATAAAACCCAAAATTAACAGCATCCCTATATTGATTTATATATTTACTACAGTGGATACTCAATTAGTCTAATCACATTATTTATCTCCTATTGTAACGTCACGCATTCAGAATAAACATTAGTTTGGTTTTAAAAATAGTACCTACACATCAAACAGAAACACTCAGTACAATCTATTAATCACAAACTTCATTGCTGGTCATTAAATAACAATTCACAGAATTGCAACGGTTATTTATCTCGCGATTGCCCATTTCTCTCTAACAATGTATCAAAAATAGATCTTTATTTGTGAAACTTTACCATCTGTAGCAAAGCTAGCATAATTTGAACATTTAATTTCAGAACATAGGTTGAATATTTAATTTATATTACTAGAAAGTTTTGCTAGTGCTGGCTGTTCACGCAATATTCTAGATATGATTTTCCGTTTTCTAAAGTTTTTGGTGGACATGGTGGTCAATACAATTACTATACGACTTTGCTTATGTCAAATATTGAGAAATAAATTGTGTATTTATGGAGAAATTTACATGAAATCATCAAATCACTGGATGCGAGACTCATTATATTACTTTTTTCACTCATTTAACTGTTATCATAGTGGTTACAGGCCCAATTTTTTCATGAACAGAAAATTCTCGAGAAAGTTCAAAAAAATATTTAATTCATTCAGTTTCTTTTATACCGAATAAAAAATCCATTGACCAAATTTCTTCAAAAGAGCTTATGAATGATGTGCTGCTTTGATGACCCCTTTTAAAGATTAAGCTCTTATACTATTGCCTCTAGTTTCTTTTGTGTGGTCGAGGCCTTGAAATAAAACTGCGCTAGCTATGAGAACTTGGCAACGAACTATATTCACTGATGATAATACATCCCTAAAAGAGCTAACCTCGTTTATGAAGGTAAGAACAGATATTTTCACACTAAACTTAACTAAATACTTTTTTATGGGTTTCGCAACAGGAATACAAGGATGATATATTTTGTAAATAGTTTCGTGATTCGATTTGTACATATACCCAACAGTTAAAATTAGTGTTCGATTTTTATAGGAAAATCATGGAAATAGATGAATAGATGAGAATAGATAGTGTTTCTATATTAATCCAAATTGTACATTAACTGTATGAGAGTATATAATAATACTATGGCGTCGATGTTTTATAAGAACATAAATACAGTAGCGCCAAGCGTACTGGGTAGAATTTCGAGTCACAATAATCGCGTGCCATTTCTTCAGGTATTTCTTACAGCTGTTGTATAAAATATATTTTCATATTTTATACTCTACCATCTTTCGATGTGTATAATACAAGGGATAGCACATGGAATATTCAAATTTCAAGTTTTAAATTTTTTTTTTTAATAAGTACTATTTTTTTCTTTTTTAAAGAGTAGGTAACAGCCAAACTATGTATATTGCATGTATTAGGAGTTGGTTCACTGTCCGTAAGCCGGGAATAGAATAGAATAGAAGATGTTTATTTCCCTGGTTCATCATGTTACATTATGTCCACAGCCCGATGGCGTATTCGTTCTGTGGGTGTGTCAGCTAATTACAGTCTAGCTACGTTTGTCTAAAGAGATCTACTACTGGTGGTAGAAATTTGATGACACAAATTTGGCACAATATTCGGCCGGGTGGGTACCACCGTGCACGATTACGAAAAACCCTCCATAGTAATCCAACTTCGGTTTGATTGCGTTCAGGGGTCAGCAAGTGCATAGCCGGGCAGGGGGATTGTGGTCGCAGCACTAGTGGGACCGGTGGGTGTCACGCGGTGCTGCGACGAAAATCCTCTTCTGATGAGGCCGTCAAGCTGAGTGCCACCATTATTAACATGGTACGTGTATGTAATGGTGACCCTCTTTCCTGAGACTTTACCTTCAGCTTACCATCAGGCGAGGTGAAGTCAAATTAACGTGGCCTAGATATTAAAATAAATCTATATAAGTGACGTGTAGTGTGTGCTATGCTTGTTAGGTAGGATGTACAGTATGAATTTATATAAATGCATAATATTGTTCTATATTGTCCTATCCTATTTACGGCGCTATTTCTAATTAAGCCGTAGATCGATCCTGCGACCCCTTAATCGCATTCCAACACCTTAGCCTTTTGACATCACATTTAGACTATGTTATTTACTTATTTATTTACGTTCTCTCAATCATCTTTGTACTAAACGTAATATACGTATGTATATTTGTGAGATACTCAATGTTATGATCCTGTAAAAGCTGAATATAAATTTGGTACAAAAATCAGAACAAATATCTGTTATAAATTTAAACACTCCACGCTTTCAGTACAATAAATATACGGTACATTATTCGTTGACGCAGAACAACGTTACATTAAAGGGAGGGAAACGCCGCGCGCCAGCAGGACGTATTACCAAGAATTAAATCTGATAAGCTGAATCTTCGAAGTTCGTTCTATGCAAAATCGTGAGTTATCTTGGCTATAATAAATCTCTGTGATAATGCATCAAAAACTGGCAAAAGAAACAAGACCTTAAAAGAGATATTAATGGTTTCCTGAACAGTATTCGACGTAGAATATCGGCGATGCGCTCTCCGTATCCGTGTTTTCTGCAGTTAGTGCCCGTGCACTAACTGCAGAAAACGTTATATTACTTGCACTTTTTGTTCTGATGGTGTTAAAGCTGTGTCTACTTGTGCTGTTATTTATAAACTCATATGAACCTATAATCACAAGGTACCTTTGCACGTCTTTTGATAAGTATTGCTATAAGGAGTTGGGGACCCGCGTTACATAGCACTACCCTGGCTCTCTATTTTACATAACAAAACATAACTTCACGCCTGTATCCCCGAAGGGGTAGGCAGAGGTGTATTACACACCCACGATTTGCCAGTTATGTTAAGGTCCCAATGTAATAGGGGGTGAGCCTATTGCCATCTAACGGGCACATTATTAAGCGAGCGATAATTAACATTTATTAATGTACCCATAACTACTGGCTCTCTATTTTATTACACAAATAAACCCCCACGGGCTCCACTCAGGTCACCCTACCACCTTTCACTCTAGCAGAAGCATTCAGGGGGGCAAGACGGGGATTGTGGTTACCAAACCCGAGGGAGCCATTTCGAAGCTGGAGATGGCCCTGAGTCAGTCGAGGTGCGAGGGAAATACCTTATGAACCACCTTAAACCCCGAGATGGCATGCGGTTTTAGTCGGTTCGAATCCGACATAACCACCCCCGCTAGCTAGCGGGGGAATATCAAGGGACTTTAAGCAAGGAAAAAAAATAGAATCCACCCCATTGGTGCCAATGGTGAGATGGGTGTGTCGAAATCGAACCGACTAAACTACACGGTATCCTGCACTGTCGATAGAATAACCCCTGGGTTCGCATACGGGGTCGGGTTTGATCCCGTTTCAGTGAGCTTGCAGGCGTGTGTACACACAGGATATGCCTCCGTCTTCTGCAAGGACGGTGAGTCGGCCGACTGCCGTCCTCAGGCCCCGATCTTCTACGAGGTAGGTAGACAAGTCTGCGGCGCACTAGCCGCTGGTTGTCGAGCTAGGGGGAGGGGAGGGTTCTCTTCCGCTCCCTCTCCGCCGCCTCTTTCGCGCGCATTACCTGCTCGGAAATAGAGGCGGCGGCTTGCTACTTGCTAGGAGACATGCCGACTCGACGGAGATAATGCGGCATCCCCCTATTACTCTAACGGTCAGCGTTTTCAACAAGCTGTGCAGAACAGCCAAGTTGCGGGCTGCCAGACCTTCCACCCATGGTTCGTATGGCTCCTAGTGTATGTATCGGGTATTGTTTAGTTTTAGAATTAATGTTTTTTATAAAGTCACTACAAAACTAAATTATTATGTATTTATTTAAAATACTAGGGATTATAAGTTTACTAGCTGTACCCTGTGGTTTCAATCGCCCTACCGCGCCTATCTTTATTCGGGCATTCACCCACGTCTTTCTGACCTTTATCTGTTATTTCTCGGTTCCTAAGATTTGAAACGTGATGTAAATCGCTTAGAACTTACTCCAATAACTGGACTATCAAATGTAGAAAGATTTTTTTTCAAACTCCTCATTTTATATAGATAATATCAGTCCACTCGCTAAAATGATTTTCATTTGATGATTTCTTTTTTCAATCTACTACAACCTTACGAATGAACCACTCGAAAATGGCTGAAATATTTTCACAAATAATTTACTACCAGTATTGTTACACAAGAGCTATGCGCGAGCTGCTGAAAGGAATGCAACAACGTGTGAACATATTACAAAATTTATGCTGCGTTAAATTGGAGCAATATTTCGAGAATGCGTAACCGGTAACATCGCAAGGCTTTGTTAAATATATTAATGAATCTGAGTTGATTAACATGGCCTTCATTAACCATCATCAACTCTATACTTTTATGTTTAACAAGTGTCATTTCATGGTATTATAATTTGAGTGTGGTTTCCAGAGTAGAGCATAGGGTTCGATTTACGCTCAGTGCCAAAATATATTTACTAATAATATTGTATATTTTCATTGCTGTGAATGTTTCTATATATGATTACTATATATGATTATCTTTGTAATAATTATTTATTTAATTTATTTTCTAATAAAGTAAAACAACACAAAATAATACTATTACCTTTGGTTTTAGAGAATATTTAGCGCAATTAAGGCTTTGAAGCCAAGTGATGCCATTAAAATACATTTTCTTTGGCACACGCTTAACCGTTTACCGGACACGTCATGTGTTGGGGGAATTTTTTGTCGAAAGGTATTGATTCCTTACACAATGATAGTCGGTAGGCTTCACTCGCGCACACACCGTGGGAGCATTTGAATTTGATAATGCGTTATAAGTTATCATAGGTAAATATTTTTCAATTACTGTGTGTACCCAAAGCATATAAATTCAGTCCTGTAACCAATAACTAAGCAAATTTTTATTGTGTTAAATTTTATTGGAAGTATCCCACTAGGTATAATTTAATCGTTCACATTTTTGATTTTTGGTGATCACTAGATGATGTGATGTTACTATGTATTTGAGAAACCATTAAAAAATCAATTCTCAATCTAAATTCCAGTACAAAAATATCATTCCACACATAATGTAGTTTCCTTTCGCAACATTGGTGCTTTATTAAGTGTAAAGGAGGTTCGATGGTGCGGCATTGGGCATCAGAGTCAGAGATTCTATCTAAACGTTTATATGGCGAGAGATTACGGTGAACGCTCCAAGGCGCCTACATTGCCGAATATTTGATATGACACGGCATTGGTCTGCCTATTCACTCTCACTCTTAACCTATTCGTGCCGATGGAGGGTCGATACCCTGTCAATACTCGTCTGGGTCAAGATGTATCAAGTGGTTCAATAAGTACTTGAAGGTACCTTTTAGTATTATTATTTACTCTGCTTGAATTATACGTTCATTCTCCCTTAGTTGTTATTGAAACGAATAATACAAAATATAGTTATCTGCTGTTCATATATATTTCTGTACTGGTAGTTTTAAAATACCTCCCGCCCTTGGAGAAGGTTGATAATATGCAACGTGACAGAGTGTTCTAAAAATATGTTATTATACAGGGCAACTGAACACTGACTAAAAATATTGACCTTTTGCAAACTTCATCTTGGTCTGTCTAGAGTAAGGTTATTTATTATTTAGTGGTATTTAAGATGGTAACGATGCATACGAATAGATATTGTTTAATAGGATTAGTCTAGCCAAAAAAAAAAACAAATACAAAACTAATCTCATCATCATAAAAAGTCAGTCCCGGTTGTATCCAAAATTTTGTAGTACTGGTTTACTCTCCTACTCTTACCCTTGATTTAGCTTATCTTGGCTTTTACGGGGGCGACTGTGGTCGGACCCTCGAACCCGTCAGGAAAAATTGACTCTGGTATAGACTCAGCCTTTTTAGCAAGCCAGGTTAGCAAATGAGGTTGACTTGGCCGCCGAGGTTCTTCGTATATACATATATTCTATAAACTAAAAAACTATACTATTATCTGATTGTAAATTAGTTCAATCAGTACATTGGAGATTTGTATTAAAAAGAAAATAAAACTTGGGTTATGTTAAATGAACGATACTGATCCCAAAAATATATTTTATTTGATTCTTGTCTATTTGATCGTGATCGACGCAACTACTGAACGACGCGACTATTGAACGGATTTTGATGCGGTTTTTTCTATTAGAAAGGTCATACAAGACTTAAAATCTATCGTATGCTTTATTGCAATTGGTTAAGTAGAACCGGAGATATGACAAAAAACCATAACCGACCTCCGCGCGGGGGAGCCGCGGGCATCAGCTAGTCAGAATATAATCGTTTAGGGTTACCTAATCAAAATTCGGAACAGGGGCTACCAAATAAAGGTCGATCCAAAAGATGTCTAAAATGCGTGATAACAAGTAGCTCATCATCCGCCGAGACTTTTACCAACTCAGTTGAGGTCGGCATTTCAGTCTAACTAAGACTTCTTGGTTCGAAAATCGATGTTTTCCGTGAAGCGACTGCCAGACCTGGCTAGGATTGCTTAACTTTGCAATGTGTTTGCTACAGTTAAAGCCGTGACAACTAGTAGGTAACTTTTGTTTTTCATGCGGCAACACCTTCCCCCCCCCCCCCCGGCTCGCGGGGAAGATTATGTTGGGCTTGAACGGACTATAACCGCACGCCGTCTCGGTTCTTCAGACCCCGAGATGTAACCTAAAATCTGCAGGCTTTTCTCTCGGATTTGGGAGTTTTAAAGGATTAATATTAAAGTCGTACAAGCCAAACCGTAGGAGGAGGAGTAAACGGACTCCGGGCTCCGAGGTGAAAGCCTCGGATACAACGTGGAGCAATGCTAAAATGATGATGAGTACTGAGTACTTGTTTCATTTTATAGTCTCTATGTCAAGAGCCCTAGACTAATAAAATAGTGAACATGATACAAACATGTACAATATAGTGCAAGATCGCGAGGTATTGGAACAGTGCCCGATGTCTGAATAAATTGTTTTATACCTACTTAGTGACCTAAATCGAATTACAAGATACGACCTATATACCTATTAGGTAGACGGGGACACCGTGGTTCCCAAACCCGAGGGGGCCATCTCGAATCCGGAGATGGCCCAGGGTCAGTCGGGGTGCGAGGGATATGCTCTATGGGCAACCTTACACCCAACGTTCTGTAGGCCCGAGGCGGCTGTAACGCTCCTTTTATTACCTCTTACTACCCCCCGTTCCTATAATCACGCCACTACACGTCATCTCTTCTGAGTTGCCATAAAACAATATGTTTCAAAGCCACTACTAACTATCGACTATTTGAAATTAATAACGGAAGCTATCAGCCTAAACAAATAAATTCACTTCAACTATTCCTACTCTTTAAATTGTCTTGTAACCAAATTAACATGAGATTATACCAAAATTATATTAAAAGTTAATAAAAGGAATCATTAAGTCTTGAATTGTCCTTATAATTTTTATTTTACTTTTAGGCCAACAATGTATGAGCAGTGAGAAGGGTATTTTAATGTTAATCTGCAACGTCTGAAGCCGTTCTGAACAGCAAGCCCCCATCCTCAGACCGCCAATGCAATCTCGATGGTTGGACCGTCACACGGCGTGCGGTTTTAGTCGGTTCAAGCCCGACATAACCGCCCCCGCTGGCCGGCGGGGGGGTATCCGAAGGGATTTCCGCACGATAAATAAAAAAAAAAGGTACCTAATCACATAGTATAGCATGGGTGCGGGATATATAGGCATCAATAGCTAATTTTTTCCGATTATTCAATATCATTCCTTTAAATGAATATTTGAAGCCTCGGTAGCTAAGTGGTTAAGGAGACGAAACTACGATCGAGAGGTTCGAATACTGGCCATCGCACCGAGGTCGTCATTGCGCAGAAAGAATCCCCTTGCTGATCCCGCCAGCGGGGCGGGGAGGTATTTGCGCCCTGAGCGTGGCTGTGGGTGTGAGGGATGAAGTTAGTCCTCCACCCGCTGGTCTAGCCACCCGCGAAGGGGACAACGTCCATGTGTCGACCAATTGAGATTTTGAGAGGTGTGATGCCCGCGGTAGTGGGCACGCGCTAGGGGGGATCGCCATAGAAGTATTCCTGCATAGTTTCAGGCCTCCCGACAAGGCGCAGAGTATGGCATACCTTGGTGTTTAGTGGGTATACCCATCCGTTTACCGAATGGGAGAGTCCCACACACGATCTCCGGCTACCACCCCGTAGCCGGTGGTGCCGTGCATAACAGCATACCCCATGTAAAAAGAAAAAAAAGGTTAGGTTAGGGGGAACATTCTTTGAATAAAAAAAAGATAATACAGTTAAACAACAAGTTAGACTTAAAATGCATATTATTGAATTAAAATGCATTGATTCTTTTATTTATTACAAGGTTCACTCGACCGGTACATCGAACTCAGGATCTAATATATAGCAGTCGCACTCACTACGCACATAATAATATGTGTAGGTTGTAGGTACACAAAAGGAGCTTACGGCGAAATAGAATCCTTTGATCGTAATTCATACGAACTACGGGCGTTTAAGTACAATTGCTTCACAATTTCATTCATATAGGTACTTAATTGGTTGTATGTAACGGAAAATATCTTGTCTTGTTATTTAACACATGTCACTGTCCAGGCGTAAGTTTCGAAGCAATTCGTTAGTCAATACCCCGTGACCAAACGAATAAAACCCAACCCCACCAGGCGAGGCCGCGCTGGCGGCCAAAGTCCGCCGGCAACCCTGGGGTTATCCTTTCGAGGGCTTACCCGGGGTGCCCGGCAACGGACACTTGGGGAGGACACCGTGCGGTTTTAGTCGAGACACGACATAACCACCCCCGCTGGCCAGCGGGGAGGTATCCGAAGGGATTTCCGCACGTAAAAAAAAAAAAAAACCCCGTATCCAAAAATTTCAGCCGGTCATTAATTATATCGGTACAATGAAAAAGTAAAATTCAAAGTGATTTAATGTTCTGCTTACGAATATTTTATTTTATGGTTATTAATGTACATATTAATAGTTCATTATCATCATCTTAGCGTTGTCCGCGGTTGCATCCGAGACTCTTACCTTGGAGCCCGGGGTCCTCAAGCAGACCCTATTTTTTCTAAAAGCAGTGATGTGGGAATATGTGGATACATATAATTTCTATAGTATGAATACTTTGCTTTGTGAGTAGTCCCATTGGGAAAGTATATACGATACATCATAGTCAAACAACACCACACGCTTTAGTGAGAAGGGACGTCAGAGCCATTGGGAGATTGAAATAAGATGTAAATGCTTTTGATTTAGCAATATCGGCCACACATGTTTGACACCTTTGGTGATTCGTGCGTTTTTGGACACGAATGGTGGTTTTTCCTCGGAATTGGTATCGGGCCATGAGTTTATTTTCCTCCTTAGTGGTACATAAAATAAATATCAAGCGCAGATCACTCACTTAGCCTCCTCATGCCTTACGTGAATCGAAAACTTCTTCTTTTTAGGAATCTTGTGCACAAGTAGAAGTGTGAGATTTGGCCTTATTATAGCTTATATGGAATAAGCACACTACAGAAAGTTAAAAATTATGTAGATAATAATAATAATTAATTCTTTACTTCAATACAATTTTGAAGAATTTTGAATCTATAGGAAAAGTTTGTATGCTAACTTTTCCTATAGATTTAGCTCCAAAAAAGCGGCGATAGCCCAGTGGCGTACGTAACTGACTGCTAAGACGAGGATTCGAGTTCGATCCCCAGTCGTCCCGGGCACACACCTCTGACTTTTCGCAGTTATGTGTGCATTAATAAATGATAATTATCGCTCGCTTAATAATGTGCCCGATGGATGGCAAAAGGCTCGCCCCCTATTACATTGGGACCTTAACATAACTGGCGGATCGTGGGTGTGTAATACACCTCTGCCTACCCCTTCGGGGATACAGGCGTGAAGTTATGTTATGTTATGTTATGTTATGTTATTTTATGTT
This sequence comes from Cybosia mesomella, assembly GCA_946251805.1. Taxonomy (NCBI): domain Eukaryota; kingdom Metazoa; phylum Arthropoda; class Insecta; order Lepidoptera; family Erebidae; genus Cybosia; species Cybosia mesomella. The sequence continues at coordinate 14,514,510 of OX276406.1, forward strand.
TAGCTCCAAAGTGTCCTAGATGTTCACTTTTTCCGAGCTAAATCTATTAATTGTTTACGTTTATCAATATATAAGCATAAACTGACTGATTGATCAATCAACGCACAGCTGAAACTACTGGGTCTAGAATCATGAGTGACGTAGATGTGCGCCAAGAAAGGATTTTTGAAAATTCAGCCCCTAAGGGGGTGAAAAGGGGTTGAAAAGTTTCAATGGAACAACGTGTTTTCATGGACTCATCAACTTCAAACTTGGCATTTATATTCTTTAAAAGATTTAATTAAACACGTATATCATATTTTTTTTACTATTCAACCCCTAAAATGGTAAAAGGTGGTTACATCAGATTTAATTCGAAATCGGTATTAAAACTCCTAAGTGCAACCTTTTTTTTAATCACATTGAATTTTGTTAACCTTTAAGTGCCAATATTACATTTTCGTTACTTTGACAGGTTATCTGTATTCTTAATCTAAATTGTAAGTCGATAGATCAGATTTCTTTTATTACATATAATAAAATAGTAACGAGGATTAAAAAAAAAATAGTTGCTATGTGTTCTAAGAGCGACACCGAAGCCCTAAAATGTGATTTTTAGAATCTTTGTCGGTTTGTGTATTTATCTGTTTTGTCTGCTTTTTAGTATCGGTGTTTTTGAAAACCCCTCAACAGATTCAGCTGAATTTTTTTTTTTGCATGAACATTCTCACAAGGTATGGTTATAAACTGGGGTGTGTGTTGGGTAACCTCCTCGAGTGTCGCTCCGATTCCGATCCCGCTGCAGTCCGAGGGGAACGGAATCGGAGCGGCCGGTACATCCTGGGCGGCGGTCAATGGCTTCCCCTTCACCCCTTCATATGGTTGGCATTGATCGTCGGCCAATACCCAACGTGGCGGGAACACATCGCTCTCCGTACTCCTCTGCTTTCAGAGGAGACAGGATGAGCGATGCTGTTAGTGGTGAGATGGCCCAGGGTCAGCCGGGGTGCGAGGGATATGCTCTATGGGTAACCTTACACCCCGGCGTCTGAAGACCCGAGACGGCGTGCGGTTTTAGTCGGTGCAAGCCCGACATAACCGCCCCCGCTGGCCGGCGGGGGGGTATACGAAGGGATTTCCGCACGATAAAAAAAAAAAAAAAGGTATGGTTATAAAGTTCGCTATATGTCATCACGCTATTATGAGTGTGATAGTAGCAGCAAAGTACTTCGATCTAAACTATTATAGATGAAAAATGTATTATTACAAGGTAGATCATCACAAAATTTGGCAATTTAGTAGAACTCGGACATGGTTCATATCTGGGCTATAAATCATTAATAGCTAAAAGGTGATGAGCAGTAAAATATAAAATATCGAAACTCTACAAAGTTGCCTACATGTAAGAGATAGTCGATTAGAGACTCATAAACTATTGATAAATTAATATCATCACGCTATTATATTAGGGAATCTGGCAGAATTTATTTCGAAGTGATGAATTCTGATAAACACATATGTAAATGTTATATATGTTGTTTTGAAGAATGTTACACGGGTTTGATTATGTTTATGTCGAGGGTCTTCCATTCATGAAATGTTGAATTTCTCAAGACCCTAATTTCGTAGTTTTAACATTGGCAGTTTAACTCTGCGTTAATAAGTCAGTCACCCAAAAAAAGCTTAAAACTGCAGAAGTTAACATACCTTCAACTATTGCGAATTTAACGCGGATTATAATTAATTGACCACGATAGAGCTGAATTGATGTATAGAAGAAATGAAAATAAATTTTATGAATTTCATAAAATTTATTAGAAATAAATTTATATAGGCTCTATGTTTTTTGTTCAGTGATATAAGCAATGACCATAGAAGTACGTACACTTTTTGACAATACTTTCTCAATAACACTCAACTTTTCATGAGTTACAGCCGATATCGACTTTGCAATCGGCCACTATATTTTGTAGTTAGTACCTAGTAAGCTTTTTGTATACATTAAGAAAGGGTGATTCTATAAACACATTCTTGCTCTTGATAAATACAACTGAAACTATTAGGTCAACCAACTTCACTTACATTTTCAAAATAAATCAAAGAGTTGCTATACGTAACTACAGCTATAAAACGACATTTATTGAAAGTCGTTTTATAGCATAGAACACAGGTTTATCACACATCTAAAATGTAAACTCGAACAATGGCATGTAAGTAGGTGCTCATATTAATATTCCAGCTATACAGCTGGAATATTAAAATGATACCATTTATTTGGTTTTATTTCCATAAAGTTACCGCAAACAAACAACCAGCCTCTTCAGTGTATTTGGGTGATGAATATAAATTACAGTACTACATGACGTATATGTACATAATTCACTTCAGTAAACAAATACTCAAAGGTTTACATGCATCTGATTACAATCGTTCCCTATTCTACAAAATAGCTAAACGTAGAAAGTATTTCTATTTATTTACACCCGAACTTGTCTCAGATGTCATTGGTTTCACTTACTTTAAGTTTCAAACTTTCGATCAAAGGTTGTTTTTCGGTAAACTTGGGCCAAGTTTATGACATATTATTTGTTTGGTTTGAAGGTCGAGCGCGTATTTTCTTGTTTGGCTTGATGGGGATATATCCTGGGAATATTGTCAAGAGTATGTGTATACCTACTGGTTGTCTATACAAATTTTTATCTTCGGTATCTTTTTACACCGTATTGTTTGAGAAACTGTATTTTAAGGGGTCACGGGCAATTAATTTTAGGCAATTCCTATTCAGTAACATTTAAGATAGGTACATTATTCTTGATATTCAATGAAAGTTGCTGTTTACTGTGGTTTTATATAGTTATATTTTCACCTCGAGGACGAAAAGGGTGCTTTTGGTGTGTAAGAACCAGCAGCAACATCACTTTTTGTAAAAGGGATTGGAATTTCGAAAACAACCTCTATATTTTAATATTAATCTAAAATTTTATTTATAATTTAGTAGAACCCCGAGTGAAAAGCCTGCGCCAGAGCCTCGTCCGTCAGTAGTCTTAAATCGCAGGTGAGCTTGGTTTGGGCCCCGAAACCTTGTGGGGCCCCACACACCAAACATATTATGATCTAAATCACACGAGTACACTTGTACAAAGTTGTTGCCAACTTTTTTTTCCTATTTTCAAATATTAACTCAATCGTTAAAACTTCCAAAACAATATTCATATCAGAATACAATCCATTTCTCATCTGAATGTTAAACTTGGGACCACGTTGTATTTAAATTGACATCCATAATAACGAGAAGGTTATTATGGCCGTAACCAAGTATAAAGGATGCTACAAATGGGAACACGGACACCACTATACAGAGAGGGTCCATACATTCACATTCACAATTGCGCGGTCATGACACTTATATCCGTATCAACGTCCGTTGATACAGATTTTGGGCTATAAATGACGCGATGTTATGTCAGATAGGAACTAGATGAAGCTAACTGGACTTGCATTTGAGTTTCGTTCTGTTTGGCTAACATCTGGTTTCCTCAATTTTGAATAATTGAGGAAATGTGAGAAGGAGATGTGAGAAGCAATCTTATTACTACTGTTAATTCAAAAGGTTGGATAGATATTTGTCTCTCAATTCAACCCGAACGGTTTATCGGATCTGGAAAAATATCTATATTTTTACTAATATAAATAGAGAGACCTAATTTTAAGAGTTTGTTTATATGTTTGTTATAATCTTCGGAACCATTGCACGTTTTGGTAAAATTCTTTGAAAGGTACATTATACTAAGCGCACGGTAGTGCGCAGGCAAGTTCCAGCAACAGGGCGCGCGCATGCCGTTCGCTATTTACACGAGCCGCTTCGACCCACTTTTGGCCCCCCTGTAGCTCAGTGCCTATTGCAAGTATAGAAATAAAATTATACCTACGTAATCATATAATAGTACTAAAGCAGTATGCCAAATTTCATAGATATAGCTTCAGTAGATCCTGCGATATGACCCTGTAAATATAGCTAATTTTGGCACAGACTGACTCACTGACCGATAATCTTAACCCTTAGGCCACTTCCGATAGTCCTAGCATTTTGAAATTTGGCACACAGATCGTGTGTTATATGTAGATTAACAAAAAATTAAGAAATTTAAGAAATCGGTCAAGCGTGAGTTGGCTCAATCTAATATCGAATTTTTAATAATAATATTTATGAACCAGTGATACAATGAGAATACGAAGAAGAGGTTATAAAACATGTCATAAGAAATTTAAGAAATCGGTCAAGCGTGAGTTGGCTTAATCGAATATCGATTTTTTTTTTAAATATTTATGAACCAGTGATACAATGAGAATATGATGAGCAGGGGGGAGGAGGAGAGGGGCGAGGTGTATAAAATACGGCACAAAAAGAAAAAAATAGATACGATTTCTTGAAAAAAAAAGTATTGAAATCCCACCAAAAACATACCTGTTATAAAGGGGGCCAAGTTCCTATCGTGTTCGCCTAAAAAGAGTTGAAATCCAATCCAAGTTTAGATGCACTTTAAAATCAATCATAATCATCTTCATCAATAGCCTGATCCCCTGGTATACATTTGCCATTCCCAAGACTCGCCACCACACCCAGCCTTCCGCATCCAGCCACTACCCGCCACCGTATTCACGTCAACGGTCCATCTGACTGAAATTTACTTTACCATACACCCAACTTAAAATATGGTATAGTTGTGAAAATACGTAGGTACTTGGTTAAAAATATCTAAAATTATAATACTTCTATATTTGAACTTGGCAGGTTAATTTAATAATAATAGGTCTTATGAAATTGCCGAAATTTTCTTACAAATTCATGAGTTCTTTATTACTCACTCCGCTACTGAATGTCGAAGTTTAAAATGTCGACGTATGTTAGTTCTAAAGTACAGGATCTCGATGTACGCCAGTTCGAAAGTTCACTGCAGCGAAGTATGCAAGGCCGACGCCGACTCAGAGTACCCCGACTCGGATAGGTTAGGTTAGAAGGCTAAGGCGGAAGCGAAGCGGAGCGGAGCTCCCGCCTTAGCCTTCGTGGTTATTTTTTTTTTAACCACCTAGAAAATTAATTGTTGTGTCTCGTGATATTGTTTTATCAAATTTTCATACGTCGGCCTTGCATACTTCGCTGCAGTGAACTTTCGACCTGGCGTACATCGAGATCCCGTACTTTAGAACTAACATACGTCGACATTTTAAACTTCGACATTCAGTAGCGGAGTCGTTATTACTATGATCGATTTTAAAGTGCATCTAAACTTGGCATTGGATTGGATTTCAACCCTTTTTTAGGCGAACAAATAACCGACAGGAACTTGGCCCCCTTTTTAAGAGGTATGTATTTGGTGGGATACATTATACCCTATGAGCATAGGCTATATATTATGTGTAAATTACGCATAAAAAAACTCATAGAAACCGTAGCGAGGCAAGGGTGGGTTGCTAGTGATGTTATAAATAAATAGAAGTAAATAGGTTATCGGTAATTAATGATGATAAATAGCATAAAATGTGTGTATTTTATGCTATTTATCATCATGTTTTGCAAATAATATCGCTGTAACCATGTGCTGATTTCAATCAAAGTTAATCAGTCGGTGAAGCTGATATAAGTCTAAACACTGCATATATTATTTAAAAGCTCTCAACACCTTCCTCTAAAAATATAATACGATATTAAATTGTTATATTTGATTATCAAGTATTCAATTAAGGATTTTTATTTTAGGAAGAACAGAGATAGAAATAAAGTATATGTTTTCTATATAGTAGATTTGAACTCTCCTTCATATAATTAATAGTTGTAACTTTGGGGATCTGACTCAAGTGAAATACTATTGTTGATAATCTTTATTTAGAATTTCGCTTGAATATATACTCTTAAGTTATGCATATTAATAAACAATTGTGGGGTACAAATAAATATGGTCATCCAGATCATGTATAACAAAAGTAAACTAAAGACGGTAGGGTTCAAAACTTCGGCACGATTCGAACGTAGGCAGCGGTGTACTGCGAACGAATCTATAAATATGAGTGGCACGCCGATGTGCGTTCCTTTCTGCCAGCAGCCGCTCACGCTCCCGCGCCCACTTCGCCGCCTCCAAGTTCCGAATAAAACTGTTCTTTTGAGAACAACATTTGTAACCATGTTTGTAGTCATCATGTGTAACCATCATCATGTGTAACCATCATCATATGTAACCATCATCATGTGTAACCATCATCATGTGCAACCATCATGTATAATCATCATTGTAACCATTATGTGTAACCATATTAAGTGCATGATTACATTGTAACCATAGGTACATCTTATCGCATCGTATCTGCAGCGGCACCTACAGGGCTCCCTTTCAAGTGAAACGTACCGGTTGTCTTATTGTTCGCCCGAAACGAGTGGTTTTATTTTGTTTCAGGTTTCTTTTGTTCGTTTCAGGTTGCTTAGAGGTGTATTCGCCGGGTTTGACTTCGTTCTGTTGTTTCAGTGACCCGTTTAGATTTTCAGTTGATTTCTTGGTGCTTACGTGTGTATCTTGTTCTTGATCTCGTATGGTATAGGCGGGTTTCAAGCGGTCGATGGATATTGTCGTCGTTCTATCGGGTAATTGTATCGTATAGGTCTTCTCGTTTCTTTCCAGTACACGATACGGCCCTTCATATGGCGGTTGTAGGGGTTTGCGTACAGCGTCGATTCGCACAAATACACGCTCGCACGTCCTGAGGTCTTGTGGCACGAATACAGATCGTCTGCTAGAATGGCATGTGTCGTCCTTAATTGGTTTGAGTGTGTTTATTGTTTCACGGAGTTGTTGTACGAATGAGTCGCCACAGTTCATATTCGTCGAAGTTGCTGTCGTGAAAAAATCACCAGGTAGGCGCATGTTGTGTCCGTATGTTAGCTCGACGGCACTCACACCTGTATCACTACGTAATGCAGCTCGGAGTCCCATAAGTGCGGTAGGTAACTCTTCGTCCCAGTATTTGTTGTTATACAGTCGACATTTGAGTGCATTTTTCATAGATCGGTGCCACGGTTCAACGATGCCATTCGCTTGCGGATGATATGGGGTCGTTCTGGTCCTCTTTATTCCCATGAGTATCATTATTTGCGAGAACAAGTGGCTTTCAAATTGACGGCCCTGGTCAGTTGTGATCGTTTCCGGACACCCGAATCGGGTTATCCAGTGCTCGTAGACAACTTTCGCTATTGTTTCAGCTGTTATATCTTCCGTGGGTATAGCTTTCGGCCACCGAGAGCATCTGTCTATCATTGTGACAATGAACCGGTACCCTCGTGAGGATGTGCTAAGGGGGCCCACGATGTCTAAATGGATTTGTTGAAATCTTTCAGTCGGTTGAAAACTCGCTATTGCGCTCGATGTGTGACGTTGAATTTTGCTTTTCTGACATAGAATACAATTTTTCGCCCAGTAGCCGACATCGACATTCATAGACGGCCAAAAAAACTTCCGACTCATCATTTTACGTGTAGTTCTGACGCCCGGATGGCTCACATTATGCAATGCTTCGAACGCAGCGCGACGATATTCCACTGGTAAGTAAGGTCGAGGTTGAGGTAACGACGTCTCACAGTATATAGTTGAGGAAGTTTCAGGTATTTTCACCTTTTCTAGGGACAGGTTGCTCCGTTGCATTAGTTGTACAATAGTGACGTCTCTGTCTTGGGCTTCTGAGATGCTCTGGTAGTCAAGAGTAGTGGGGCACGTTATTGTATCGATTCGACTAAGTGCGTCTGCAACGACGTTCTGCTGTCCACTGATATGACGTATGTCCGTAGTAAACTCGCTTATAAACATCAACTGGCGTGTTCTTCTTGGAGTTTCAGAAGTAGATGGTGGCTTGTGGTAGACGTAAGTTAGTGGTTTGTGGTCCGTGAAAATAATAATTTCTCTGCCTTCAAACATTTTCCGGAAATATTTGACCGACATATGCACGGCTAATAATTCGCGGTCAAACGTGCTGTATTTTTTTTGTGCATTATTGTATTTCTTTGAGAAATAGCCTAGTGGCTGCCACTTTTCGTTGACGAATTGTTGCAGTACAGCGCCCGCTGATGTATCCGATGCATCACAGAAAATGGCTAACGGTACTCGATGCAATGGGTGAGCGAGTAACGCGGCTTTTTGAATGCTTAGCTTACATGCTTCAAATGCCTGTGTAGATTTATCTGTCCACGGTATCTCCGACTTATCTTTCTTCTTGGCTTTGGTTAGAAATGCATGGAGTGGCGCTTGAAGTTCGGCAGCTTTAGGTAAATTTTCTCGGTAAAAGTTGATCATGCCAAGGAATCGTCGTAACCCGTCAATGGTTTTGGGTTTAGGATATTCTGCGATGGCTTTTACTTTTTCACTCGGTGGTTTGATGCCTTATTTAGACACCGAGTATCCCAAAAATGTGACTTCTTCTTGACCAAATACGCATTTCGCTGGGTTAATTGTTATCCCGTATTGGTCCAGCATTTGGAATACTTTTCGGAGGTGCTGTCTATGTGTTTCTATATTTGGAGATCCCACAAGAATGTCATCGATAAACGGGAAAGCGAAATCGAGATCTTTGAGGACTTCGTGAATAAAACGCTGAAATGTTTGCCCTGCGTTTTTTAGACCTGGACACATTCTGGGGAATTCAAACAGGCCAAATGGTGTAATTATTGCAGTCTTCTCGATATCTTCTTCATAAACTGGTAGTTGCTGGTAAGCTCTGTTCAGGTCTATTGTGCTGAATATTTGTTTCCCTGGTAACTGGTACGTAAATTCTTTGACCCGGGGAATAGGGTAGCGGTCGGGCTTAGTAACTGCGTTGAGCCTTCTGTAGTCACCGCATGCTCTGAGGTCACCGTTCTTCTTAGGGACTATATGTAGTGGGGAAGCCCAAGGACTTTTGCTGGGTCTACACAGACCTTGATTCATCATATTTTGAAATTCTTGCTTGACCTGCTCGTAGCGATGCGGTGGTATAGGTCTGGAACGACAATGTACTGGCGGCCCAGTTGTTTCAATATGATGTTCTACGCTGTGAGTGGGGTTCAATTTCATAGACGTCAATCTTGCGATTCCAGGATATTCTTCTAGTAAATCATGGTAAGACTGTTGTGTATCTATGCTTCGAACGGTTGGTATATATGTAGCTCGCATTTGCGCGTTTGATGAAAGTAGTGTTACACTGTGTAATAAGTCTTCGATTATTCATGTCAACTATTAGCCGGTGGTGGTTCAGAAAGTCGGCACCCAGGATGGGCTTGGAGACTTCAGCAACGATGAACTTCCATCTAAACGGACGACGAAGGTGCAAATCGAGCTCCAAAGTCTTCTCTCCATATGTAGGAATGATTGTGTTATTAGCTGCATATAGTTGAAACGAAGTAGGCGTAGATTTTGTTCCCTTTTTCTTGGGTAATACGGACACATTGGCTCCTGTGTCAACCAAAAAATGTAGTTGGTTTCTGCGATCTGTCACGAACAGGCGGTGTGATTTTTCGTAAACGCCGGATGCCGCCTCGTCCAGCGTTGTTTTTAGTTTCCCATCTTCGTCTTGAATGAGCATGGTTCAGTGCAAAAACGAGCTTTTTGTCCGAACCGGCGATGGTAAAAGCAGTATGGGGAGGATGATGGAGAGTTTTCGCGCGATCTGCTAGTCCGATTGTGAGATGGGGAACGGGAACGATAGCGATTTTGCGATCGTTGACAGCAGCAGAAGTTGTGTCGCTCGTCGTTAGGGCGCCGTCGTAGTTCTGCGACTTCGAGCGATAATTTCCTTATCTCTTCAACAACGAATTGAATATCTTGGAGTTCAGCTTGTAAAACATTTTGTTGTGAATGTGAAATCATCATCATGTGTAACCATCATCATGTGTAACCATCATCATGTGCAACCATCATGTATAATCATCATTGTAACCATTATGTGTAACCATATTAAGTGCGTGATTACATTGTAACCATAGGTACATCTTATCGCATCGTATCGGCAGCGGCACCTACATAACTAAACATTGCCAAACCATCCATTCATTTCGTATTTATAATGCATAGTAGTATCTAACATTAGATTTTACCGCGTAATAACATACTTACATATCCGCAATAAATTTGTGAATTATAGCTAATTAAACACATTCTATCCTCTAAAATAACCAGTAGAAAATTGTGAAATGGGTTTTTAATTCCGGCTCCCATATAATTTGCACCCTTCCCCATTGCTTACTTCAATGGTGTAAACATTAACCAACGTTCTAAACAAAGAGGGTTTACGTAAGGGTGGGAGGGAGGGTTAAGGCTGGCTGCATACGTTAGGAATCCGTATTAGATTTCTAAATACGTTTTACGCATTCGGAAACCTAAATGCATCAAATCGATAGAAAATACGTAACTACCGCTCACGTTCGGTTTATTTTCTTACGGAATAGATATGCCGTACGTACCTTTCGAGTACGAGCTGTTTACATTCGGAAACGCCATTCGGAAAAAACTTAATGACGTCATACGGAACGCAGTACTTCCATACATTTTCTATGTACCACCGCACACGTATGGAAATTCCCATTCGGAACCGCTCCACGTATCGAACGTGTTGTTTGTTTTGTTTCTTTTGTTTTTAATTTATCATATATACCATTATGAAGTTCATCATAATACCGGTTACTTTTTCTTCTTTGATAACGATAGCAGAAATGCAATCGCAATTAAATCGCCGTTTTCCATTATTGTGCGTTCACAAAACCACAATTGAAAAAAAAAAGTATTAGTAGTAAATATTAATAATGCAAAAAAATCGAACGTCTGCGGTAGGCCCAAGGAATTCCGAACGCGGAAAACGTATTTGGAAATCAGATACGGTTTCCGAACGTATGTGGCCAGCCTAATTGTGTTGGGTAACCTTGAATTTGTGGAATTCGTTGAAACGTAGCGAGTTATCTGCTCCTGATATGAATGGGTCTCTACTCTCCCGGCAGACTTTTGTTAGATTAATATACTTTTGTAACCACAACCCCTGTGCAACTATACTGACTTCAAACTTATTTAGTTTGGAACGGAGTGCTAATCTGTTTTCTATTTATTATTGTTTTTATATTAAGGCAGTATCTACGTCCATAATAGCTATGCTCGTAATTAACTGCTGCCATTTGATTTTCACGTTCATTTATTTATAACTAACGAAATCTACGTTTATCGTTCATTACCATAAAAATATGACCAATAAATAAAATAATAAATATAAAAGCTACCAATGAATCAATTCCTAAAAAATAGTTGCCTTGTTAACGTTTTATGATCATCAGAGTGTTAGTCCCGGTTGCATACAACCACGTTCCATGGGTAGTCCACGACTTAAAAGTCGCGCTGCGGGCTATGGAGCGAGCTATACTTGGAGTTTCTTTGAAGGATAAAATTCGAAATGAGGCCATCCAACAAAGAACTAAAGTCACCGACATAGCTCGCAGAATAAGCAAGCTGAAGTGGCTATGGGCTGGCCACATCTGCCGAATTACCGATGGCCGATGGAGCAAATAAGTCTTAGAGTGGAGACCACGAATCGGTAAACGGAAGGTAGGACCTCCCTCGGCAAGATGGACGGACGACCTGAAAATGGCAACTGGGATAGACTGGATGCGCAAGGCGAGGATGCCTTGAGCCCTCATACACCCCTTTTTTTTTAAGTGCGGGAATCCCTTTTTAAAGATTCTACCTTTATTTACGAAATTTAAAAAGTATGTAAGGGCAAGGGTTGTGCTGATTTCAAAAGCTTGTACGAAAGACAGGAACGGTTTTAACTAACCTATTAAGATATCAACCTCTGTGATGACAACCTCTGTGGCGTGGCGATTCCCGCTCAGTGCAAATATGTAAATTTGCATTGACCTGGGTGTTTCTATGTAGAATATGTATTTATTTACAAAAAACAAAGTATTTGAATATGTTTATCCGCATTCTAGTACCTATATGATAAGCACTGCTTAGTCTAGACTGCTTGGTCTAGATGGCGTAGTATAATTTGTCCTAGAGTATTTATTTATTTATTATCAAACTGCCAGTCCGTTGCACGATAGAGAGAGCGTTCTATAAAACCGTGTACGTATTATCTGAATACCCAAGATTTTATAACGAACGTACAATAATATTAGATCTTTATATATTATGCGATCAGAACGAAGGATAATTTCTATTTGTGGTATGCCGCGGGGTGCTGTACTCATACACAATCGATATTTTTCAGCCGCTTTTACAATTTTTGAAGGGACACTGTTGACTTCTCAGTGTTAACTAAAATTAAAACTTGTTATTGCATATGCCCTTTTAATTGTGGTAGGATTTCTAAGTACTTACACCGCCCTCCGCTCCTTTCACCACTCTCCCCCATCATTATCAAGAAGGATCTTGCATTGCGCGTCTATTGTGAGAAGCGCTTACAAAGAACACACTATTGAAAATATCTTTGTTCTTGTGATGTTCTGTAATTGCTTCTATACCACCAAAATGGTATAAAAGTAAAATTCTAGGTAGGTCGGGATAGATTTTATACGCTATGCAGTAGGCGGGGATTTCCGTACGAAAAAAAAAGAAAACGGTACTCTCACACTGAGTTTTCATCTACTCTTTTTGGTAGATAAATTTTGCCACCTATCAAATGTAAAGTTTTTAAAATTAACAGATTATAATAACACAACCATCATCTTAGGCTTCTCATGAACATTACACATAATAGATCGCGATAGAATATATATTTAAATAAGTTTTACTGTAGATAATATTCGCGTAAGCCGACAATATCAAATGTTTATTACCTGCAGTATGTGGGTTAGTTATACACAAAAAACTTTCTACGCGTTGCGCGTTCAGTATTTTGCGTTCGCTCATGCGTTCAGGGTATTGTTGGGGCTACCACGCTTCTGCAGTGCATCTGGGATGTTCGCGGAGGCGTGGGTTGATGGTTTTAATGCCATCATCAGAAAGCGATGCGCGTCTGTTCTCCGTAGGATGCGAGAGAGCTCCCACAGTATCCTGAGTGCATTATCAGAAAAGTGGGACAGTCCAGACAGGTGTCGTGACAATACCTACTTTGTGTTCTGTGATGTGTATTTACTAACAATAGGATAAGATTGTTTTTTTTTTGTTACTAGTGTTAGACATGGACTCCCTTGGTCCGAAATAAAGATTTATTATTATTATTCTTATTACTAAAAAGGAACACGATTTTTAATATAACATTCTAATATTCAAAAGACAAAACCGTACCCCAACAATTGACTTGAAAATGAGGCACCATCGCGTACTAGATTGAGTGTCTGAATTAACAGAAAAATGCCAAATAAAATTCAAACTGCCCATTCGTAAAACAATACTTAATTACCATTAACCTTTAAAATGTACAACACAAACGAGTGCTGCAATTATAAATGTATTTTTATAAATAATTTTCTTTAATCTAATATTTACGTTTATTACGTTTAGTAATTCGCTTCTATGGCGTGTTAAATGGCATGTTAATTAGATTTGTTTGTCATGTCCCCAAGAAATATCCATTTATATTATTTGCAAATAGTAGCTCCGAAATTTCATAATATGTGTTTGCGGTGAAACAAAAGAATAAAAGAACAGAGATAATTCGACAGTACCTTTTTTTTTCGTGCGGAAATCCCTTCGGATCCCCCCCGGCGGGCAGCGGGGGCGGTTATGTCGGGCTTGAACCGACTAAAACCGCACGTCGTCTCGGGTCTTAAGATGCCGGGGGTGTAAGGTTGCCCATAGAGCACCCCTCGCACCCCGACTGAACCTGGGCCATCTCCGGTTTCGAGATGGCCCCCTCGGGTTTGGGAACCACGGTGTCCCCGACTTGCCCCGGTTTGGAAGAGGGGCACTAGTCGCCCCATCGTCCCGGTCTGCTTCTGCTGGGGTGACAGGCGGCCTCACCTGCCACCCCCAGGCCTGCGCTCGTGAAGGACGGAGGTCGTTAAGCGACCTCCGGCGCCTGAGTCGCCTGCGACGCGCGGCGAGCATGTTGCGGGCTTTGCGGGCCGGAAGAGTTCTAAATCTCTCCTGGGCCTGTAGACAAAGTCACATTCTACTAATGGAATCGCAACGAAGCGAACCTTCAAAAGACCGAAATGTATAGGAGAGACAACATTTGTCGACATGTCACGTGTAACAAATAATGTCAGTCCCATACATATTGAACATTTGAAGTTTCGCTTCGAAGCGATTCCACTAGTAGAATGTGACTTTGTCTACAGGCCCTGGGCGCGCTCCGCCATCTCCTTCGCGACCATTACATGTTCGCAGAAGGAGGTGGCGGCAGCCCACGCGCTCGCACTCCACATCATTGCCGCAATCATACTCCCGAGCGAGAGGACTCCCACCTCCTACCGCATTTTCATTATTATTTATTATATTAAAATGCAAAATACTTTGCGATTAAGTTTAGCCTACATTACCAGTCAAACAAAATGAAATAAACGAATGACGCTTGTATTGCCGAATTTGACAGATAGAGCCGCCTGCTAGTCATGCGTGCCCTTTTTTTCTTCTTTGGTCAGAGTGCGCGCTTTATGTCTGACTAGTGTCAATGTCAAACGAAAACGACGAACATTATCTATGGCTATAAAAACGCAACGCCGCTGAAGCCTACGATTCGATTTCGGAATTGCGATTGCGGAACTCGGGGGGCAGGGTTCTCTTCCGCTCCCCTCTCCGCCACGCATTAGACCCCGACCCTCATCATGGTCTCCAGCGAGAGAACGTCCACGCCCAGGACCGCAACGAGATTCCGGCGTTGACTCGCAAACGCAGTCCACCAACGTGTGAAGCGCCGTGTCTTCGCCAGGATCCTCGCAGTGCAGGCACTGCGACGTTGTCTCCCAGTGGATGCGCCATAGATACTTACCGAAGCACCCATGTCCTATAAATATCTGGCACATCCGGTAGGAGAGGTCACCGTGGTGCCTCTCCAACCACTCCTTCATGAACGGCCTCACTGCCGCAATGGTGGATTCCCCCACCTTGGATGCTCAAGTCGCACCTTCCATGTCTCTATGAGTTACCGGCGGAGCTGGGACCGCTGAGCCCTGATTTCTCGGGGCTCCGGCCTATGGCCCCGATCCAGCGCCTCCTTGCGCCATTGGTACAACGGCGCAAGGGCTCTCGCTTCCAGGTCCCATGGAGGGGTTCCGGCTAGGAGACATGACACCTCGACGGAGATCGTGCGATACCCCCAATGACTCTGATGGCCATCGCTTTTAACGGGCTGTTTAGAATAGCCACGTTGCAGGCCGCCAGAGTCACCGCCCATACGGGGGCCCCGTATAGGGCCATGCTTCGCACGATCCCCAGGTACAGTCTCCTAGTGGGGGCGTTGGGTCCCTTAACGTTGGGCATCAGCCGCGATAGCGCGGCCGCCGCCCCCCTCAGTTTCGGGGCCAGACTTCGGAGATGTGGTCCGAAGTCCCATCGGCTATCGACTACGAGCCCAAGGTACTTCATCGTGAGCTCGATGCCAATGCTTCCGCCCCCTACGGTTATGCTGGTTCCCACAGGTGGCCCCCTCCGAGGCCCGTAAAAATACATAGCCTCGGATTTGTGGAGAGCCACCTTGAGTCCCAGCCGCCGTATTCGACCCACGACTTGAGCAACTCCGGCCGTGGCCTTCAGTGCCGCGCTTCGGTGCATTGCTCCCCGCGCCATCACGAGGGTGTCATCAGCATAACATGTTATGCTGACGCCCTCGAGCAACGAACCGCGCAGCACCTAATCGTATCCGATGTTCAACGCGAGTGGCCCTAGGACCGACCCCTGCGGAACACCGTACGATACTTCTCGCCGCCCTGGCCCTAGCCAGCTAGGGTAAACTATGGCCCTCTCGGATAGGTATGCCCTGACAATGCGGCGGAGGTAAGGAGGCACTCCGTGATACGCGAGCGCCTCCCTAATACAGCTCTAGGGTAGAGTGTTGAAGGCGTTGTCGATGTCAAGAGACACCGCTCCCCCCCCCCCGCGAGACTACTTCCTCCGCCAGGCCCCTAACGTGCATGATCGCTTCCACGGTGGAGCGCCCCCGACGGAAACCGAACTGGTTATCCGCCAGGTCTGGCCCCACGTTCGTGAGATGCTTGACGAGGCGCTCTGCAATGATCCATTCAAAGAGCTTGCACACCTCATCGAACAAAACGATCGGCCAGTAACCGGATGGCTGATCCGCCGGCCGCTCCGCCTTTCGTTTCAGAACGTTTCCCCGTCTTCCACGCCTTTGGAAACTGGCCCCTTTTGGGGCATGCGCTAAAGCCGAGCTAGTCGAGGCCCTAGTTCCTCAAGGGCCAGGACCTATGCTCGGCCTGGAATACCGCCGGGTCCGGGGCCAGTGCATTTCCGAGCTTTAAGCTGGAGCTTAAAGCTCCCCCTACTGCTACCCCTAGCTCACTCTTCCGACTTCCTGCACATCGTTCTCGCTATTGTCAGCGTTAGGCGCCTGAGGCGGAGCCATACGCGGTAGAATATGATCCTCCGCTCTCGCTGGCAACACATCCTTACCAAGTTCAGCACCAGTAGAAAGACTTTTTTCGTACGGTGGGATGATTTATGAGACCTCACAGAAGAAAAATGAGTGATGATGTATTCGAACAACTGGTATTTTTAAAAAAAGTAATAAATAAAAATTTTCACTTTTTAACAATACCAGTCCAATTGTTATTAATAAAAGAAAAGTGTTATAATACTAAAATAAGAACTAGATGCACAATCAACCGAAATAAATGGCCACACAATTCACAAAATGGAGCCATGGCTATCTTTTCGTTTGTCTAGTTTTTTACATTATTTTAAGTGAGTATTGTTATTATTAATATAGTAACAGAATTTATTGATACGCGTACTGATAAATATACCCAAAATGTGATGCATAAAGTGCCATTTGGCTCGGCATTGTATCTCTATTCTATTTCTCATGAGAAATACGTAAAATAAATAAAAATATCATTCGATTTGGTCAAACAGTATTATATTTTGAAAAACTATTTTGGAAATACCTTTTTTTTTTTTTTTTTTTTATCGTGCGGAAATCCCTTCGGATACCCCCCCGCGTGCCAGCGGGGGCGGTTATGTCGGGCTTGAACCGACTAAAACCGCACGCCGTCTCGGGTCTACAGACGCCGGGGTGTAAGGTTGCCCATAGAGCATATCCCTCGCACCCCGACTGACCCTGGGCCATCTCCGGTTTCGAGATGGCCCCCTCGGGTTTGGGAACCACGGTGTCCCCGTCTTGCCCCGGTTTGGGGGAGGGGCGCTAGTCGCCCCACCGTCCCGGCCTGCTTCTGCTGGGGTGACAGGTGGCCTCACCCGCCACCCCCAGGCCTGCGCTCATGGAGGACGGAGGTCGTTAAGCGACCTCCGGCGCCTGAGTTGCCTGCGACGCGCGGCGAGCAAGTTGCGGGCTCGGCGGACCGGGAGAGTTCTAAGTCTCTCCCGGGCGCGCTCCGCCACCTCCTTCGCGAGCATTACATGCTCGCAGAAGGAGGCGGCGGCGGCCCACGCGCTCGCGCTCCGCACCATTGCCGCAATCATGCTGCCGAGCGAGAGGACTCCCACCCCGATGGCTGCCACGAGGTCACGCCTCGGCGCCTCCCACGCCGGGCAGTCCGCCAGCGTGTGCAGCCCTGAGTCCTCGCTCGCGTCGCAGTGATGACACTCAGGCGTTGGCTCCTTCCTGATCCGATGCAGGTGGTCCCCGAAGCACCCCTTCCCTGAGATCACCTGCGTCAGTCGGTAGGAGAGGCTTCCGTGTCGCCTCTCCAGCCAATCCTCCATGATGGGCCTTACCGCCGCTATTGCGGCGTGCCCTGCGCTTGGTTGCCCAAGTCGTTATTTCCACTCCACCACGATGGCCTGGCGGAGCTGGGACTGCACGGCCTCGATTTCTCGAGGCTCGGGGTTCCATCCCTGCTCCCGCGCCTCCTTTCGCCACTGGTACAGTTGCGAAAGGGCTCTCGCTTCCAGGTCCCATGGCGGAGTTCCGGCAAGGAGACTCGCCGCCTCGAAGGAGATCGTGCGGTACCCTCGGATGACCCTGATGGCCAGAACTCGCTGCGGAGTGCGCAGCATCCGCACAGTTCTGATCCTCAGGGCCTCCGCCCATATTGGGCACCCATACAGGGCCATGGACCGCACGATCCCCGCGTAGAGTCTCCTGCAGGAATCATCGGGCCCCCTCATGTTGGGCAACAGCCGAGCCAGAGCAAGAGCTGTGCCCTTCAATTTGGGGGCCAGACTTCGGATGTGCTCTCCGAAGTCCCATCGGCCGTCGAGCACGAGCCCCAAATATTTAATTTGGGGCTTAATGCCGATGCGATTTCCTCCCACGATGAGACTGGATCCCTCGGGTGGCTTGCTCCGAGGTCCATGGAAGAACAGGGCCTCGGTTTTATGCAGGGCCACCTCGAGACCCAGCCGCCGGATCCGCCTAACGACTTGGGCAACCGCGGTCGAGGCCTTTCGGGTCGCTTCGCGGTACGTCGCCCCTATTTTGGAAATACCTATTCTTCATTTAGCATTTGAAATACAAAACCCAAAACTATTTGGTATTTTGCATTTGAAATAGTAAATCTGAAAAGTTTTTGCATTTTGTATTTAAATGCTTTTTTAAAACCATTTTGTACTTCTCTGTGTATAGGGTAACACTAAGACCTTTGGGTCCTTAGTCAATCTCACCTGCAACCCAATACATATTCGGATTGACGGACGAGGCTCTGGCGTAGGTTATTCTCTCGGGGTTGAGAGGCCAGGCGGTAGTCACTCCCATAAAAGCCGTACAAGCCAAACCAAGAGGATACTAGACCAAGGTGAAAGCTTTGTCTACAACCGGGAACAACGCTAAGATTATGATGCTCTAACGTCAGATAAATCTCACAAGATCATATCGAATCTATCTATTCAACCCTCAGTATTATACATCATAATTGGTTACTATATATTATTATTTAATTTAAGTTACGTTGTAATGCCCAAAATAAACTAGATTGAAAATACGATTAATATCAGTAATAAGTCTCCCATAACTTGACAAATTGCTGAGATAAATTATTATTAAGCCGTAGGCAATATCGTGGCCGAATGATATCGGCTGCCAAACACCGGTGGTGTAAGGTGTTAACGTGACGTGGATATATTGAGAGCCAGGTTCACCACACTGACCAACAATCGATACACAAAGTTGATGTTGTGATCATATAGGTGAATACAACAGAAGCTTTAGTAATTGATTTAGTAACAAATGTTATTTCTGATTCATTTCTCAATATTTGTTCAATTTTATTCAGCTGCTAAATAACAAAGCACACATCTGATGGAAAACAGTGGTTATAAATTATAGGCGTTATGTCCATCGAGTAACACTCAAATAATATCCCATCGTGTCACACTGTCACTCGATGACCACATTTTTTGTCCAAACCAATAACACTGCCAAATATTGGTGTTCGTTACCTGCCAGTAACACTACACTAAACACTTACAAATGGCCAACTCCCTACCCATGGAGCTCTGATGAACATATTCACCGCCTAAATTGAAAACAAAACTAACCTCGTGTGGCTTCAAATTCCAACGGAAAGACTTACTCCAAGAACCTGATGAATTAATTCAGTTTAATGCTGTTTATTGTTTAATCCTAACTATAAAACCACTGAACAGATATTAACAAAGTTTATTGTAGTGAAGTTAATTCAGTTGAAGCCGAGTGGCTTATTTTAGGGTTCGGACTATACGTAATGTATGTGCGTATTAAAAATTAATTATCACTTCAGTAAATTAAAAGCTCAGTTCAAAGTTGCTACACCCAGTAAAACGTCATAAGGAACCATTATTCCTTATGACGTTTTACTCCAAACCTCAAGAACACCTAAGCCTTTCTTTGGTAGCAGCAATTTTGCTTGAGGCGAGGTACTCAGTAGTGGGGTGTGTGTTGGGTAACCTCCTCGAGTGTCGCTCCGATTCCGATCCCGCTGCACCCGCTGCAGTCCGGGGGTAACGGAATCGGAGCGGCCGGTACACCCTGGGCGGCGGTCAATGGCTTCCCCTTCACCCCTTCATAGGGTTGGCATTGATCGTCGGCCAATACCCAACGTGGCGGGAACACATCGCTCTCCGTACTCCTCTGCTTTCAGAGGAGACAGGATGAGCGATGCTGTTAGTGGTGAGATGGCCCAGGGTCAGCCGGGGTGCGAGGGATATGCTCTATGGGTAACCTTACACCCCGGCGTCTGAAGACTCGAGACGGCGTGCGGTTTTAGTCGGTGCAAGCCCGACATAACCGCCCCCGCTATCCGGCGGGGGGGTATCCGAAGGGATTTCCGCACGATAAAAAAAAAAAAAAAAAAAAAAAGGTACTCAGTAGTTTCACTATATTCTTCAGTTTAGCCGAGGGCGTAGTGGAAAATGACAAATATCTCTGCGATTTGACCTTTCATTAATTATATTATTTTACAGTATTGGACTCCACTTAGCTAAACCATTACTCTTACCGGGGACGATCAGGATGAGTGGCTCTTGTAACTCCAAGGAAGAAAACCTCTTTATAAAAGACTAAGAAATTTATTCTGACAGAAACCTCTGTCCGGCCAACCTGTAACCCTTAACAACAAAGTGGTTCTACAGAACCACAAGGAGAAAAATCTCTGTAAAAATCACCCTGATGGTCTGGTGGTGACTTTGATCGAGCCTTTCATCATATAGTGCCTGAGCCCTGAGTGTAATGAGCCTGCTATACTCTCCAAATCTCCAGGGTAGAGGATGGTTTGCTCGATTAGGGTGTCATTTATCCAAAGACATTTAAACTTCGCCTGAATTATAATTATCTCTTTAATTAATGGGTTATTTCAAAACAAATGTTTTAAGAGCGTTTCGTTCCAAAAGTCACGCCTAGAAAAGTATATCAAGGACTAGACTGTTTGAATGAATTTATAATTTCATCTGAACTTTTTGTGGATATAATTATTGACATAAAAACAGTTTAGATAGATTAGATATGGTTTTATAAAACTGCAATAACGCTTCAAGTACGAAGATAGTATTTCATTTGTGTCACTGATTAGGTTTTGTGACGTTCCAAGCGCAGGGCACGCCTTAGTAGCTTCGGTAAGACTCATCATGGAGGACTGGCCAGAGAAGCAACACGGGAGCCCTCGTACTGGCTGATGCAGGTGATCTCAGGGAAGGGATGCTTCGGTCACCACCACTGTCTGATTAGGGAGGCGCCAACGTCTGAGTGACATAACTATGATGCAAGCGAGGACTCAGGGCTGCACGCGCTGACGGAGTGCCCAGCTTGGGAGGCGCCGAGGCGGGCTCTCGTGGGCACCTCGGAGTGGGAGTCCTCTCACTCGGCGTCTTGCTAACAGCGATGGTGCGGAGCGCGTGCTGGCGGCTGCCGCCACCTCCTTCTGCGAGAAAGCAATGCTCGAGAAGAAGGCGGTGGAATGGAGAGATTCAGGTCTCTCCCGATCCGCAGGCGCGGAGGCAACTCAGGCGTCGGAGGTCGCTGAACAACCTCCGTCCTATGGGTTACAGGTGGAGCCGCCTGCCACCCTAGCAGCAGCGGGCCGGGGCAGTGGAGCGGTGCGCGTCCCCCCCCCCCTTTTCTGGGGATAAGTCGGGGACACCGTGATTCCCAAACTCGAGGGGGCCATCTCGAAACCGGAAATGGCCCTGGGTCAGCCAGTGTGCGAGGGAAATGCTAATTATATGCCATGAAATAAATTCGGGTGCATTTTCTGTCAATTCAAAATTCTTCTAAAAACAACTCATAAACAGTTTTGATATGCAAAAGTATTGCATTCTATTGATAAGAAGAGCAACTACAATGGTGAAAACTGTGAGTAAGTGAGATATTAACGAGATCCCGTCGTTGACTCGCCCACGCAAGGTACTCCAACAACGTGTGGAGCGCCGTGTCTTCGCCAGGATCCTCGCAGTGGTGACACTGCGGCGTTGTCTCCCGATGGATGCGCCATAGATACTTACCGAAGCCCCCGTGTCCGGTAAACATCTGGCACATCCGGTAGGAGAGGTCACCGTGGTGCCTCTCTAACCACTCCTTCATAATCGGTCTCACCGCCGCAATGGTGGATTCCACCCACCTTGGATGCTCAAGTCGCACCCTCCATGTCTCCATGAGTTCCCGGCGGAGCTGGGACCGCTGAGCCCTGATTTCTCGGGGCTTCGGCCTATGACCCCGCTCCAGCGCCTCCTTGCGCCACTGGTACAGCAACGCAAAGGCTCTCGCTTCCAGGTCCCATGGAGGGGTCCCGGCTAGGAGACCTGCCACCTCGACGGAGATCGTGCGATACCCCCTGATGACTCTCAGCCGCGATAGCGCGGCCGCAGCCCCCCTCAGTTTCGGGACCAGACTTCGGAAATGAGATCCGAAGTCCCATCGGCTATCGAGTACGAGCCCAAGGTACTTAATCGTGAGCTCGATGCCGATGCTTACGCCCCCTACGGTTATGCTGGTTCCCGCAGGTAGCCCCCTCCGAGGCCCGTGAAAACACATATCCTGGGATTTGTGGAGAGCCACCTCGAGACCCAGCCGCCGAATTCGACCCACGACTTGAGCAGAGCCTAAATTGACTTCATCTCCTAATTGATACACCTGCTGATCAACGGTTGGCGCAGGTTTTCCTCTAAAGGGTTTGGAGGACAGATGGTTGTCGCTCTCGTAATAGCCAAAATAAACCCAATATAAAATTTTAAATCAGAAAAATTCAACATATGGGCCTCGAATGGAACCCAAGACAGTCCTTTTCTAGGGGGAATACTCTACCAACTGAGTTATTCAAGATAGGTATGTACGAAATATATTTCAGTTAAACTACAAGTGAGTACCCTCAGCAATAAAACATTATTCTAAATAGAAACGTTTCAAGACTCAACAATGATAATAAAAGGTTGTAAGACTTAGTTATCAATCTTTCTTTGTTCAGTAAACGATAATACCAAATTCACTTCGGATAAATAGGGGCCAAATTTATCTATTGATTAGGGGAATTCGGATAAAATGCGGATAGCTTTTCCTTGAATAATTGTGTACAATAAAACTGAGTTCCGTAGTAACTATGCCAATTTCAAAATATACTTGTTAATATTAAATTGGTTTAATGGCGTCGTGGTCAACTGAGCTCACAGCTAAATCAGCCCTCGGGCTCAGTTAACTACTGCCAGTTTTTCTACTATATTTTATATTAAAAAAACTGCAGTTTTCAACTGAACCCGCAGGTTAACTTGACCCTTATTGGTCGGTAGGAGTCAACTGAGCCCGCAGGCCGAGTTCCTAAAAAGTGGGTCTAGTCAGTCAATAAAAGAACTGGCAGTGGTCAACTGAGCCCGCGGGCTGAGTTAGTTGTGGGCTCAGTTGACCACGACGTCGCGGTTTAATACTTGCAAATACGAGTTGTAGATTAACCTAAGCATTGTAATTATTTGATATTGGATAAAAAATATGATTATTTGTGTTTATTATTATCGTACTGAGGCTTTGACTTTTTATTTCAGTAAGTACATTTTTCCGCAATAAAGGGTGGAGTCACGGGCAGCAGTTAGCTCAAAATATATACCCGGCAGGTTTTGCTGGGGTCAGCCTCGCAGAACATACACTGATTAAATTGTTGATGTTATTATATTGAACCGCGTGAAGTTGAAGTGACCGCGGTAGCCTAGTGGGTATGGGTAATGGACTAGACATAAAAACAATCTTGTGGTTTGTAATAGTCGACTCCACAAGATTAGTAATTCCTTTCAGGGTAACTGTATACGCTTCTACAACAAGCTTCCTAGTGAAATGAAGAATCTACCTCTTCATAAATTTAAAAGCCAAATTAAAAGTAAACTCTGCCAAAAAGGCTACTATAAAATTCAAGACTATTTAGACGATAAACAAGCTTGGATATGAACTGTTTGCTCTCTCTCTATGCTACTCAAATGGAATATTGTACTTAGGTTAAGTAAATATGTTTGTAAATAGACCAAAAAAAAACAGCCCGCTGAGTTTCTTGCCGGAGTCTTCTCAGGACAGGGCCGCGTTTCGAACCGGTGGTCCATTTGCCAAACATTAGATTATTTATTTTTTTATGACGTTTTGTAAGTGCCTTATTAATGGTCTATGCAGAATAAATGGTTTTTGACTTTGACTTTGACTGCTGAGACGAGGTCTCGGGTTCGATCTCAGGTTTTACCATGGCACACACCAATGACTTTTCGATGCTTTTCGAAGTTATGTGTGTATTTATCGCAGGTGTATAAGTGCCCGGTTAATGGCAATAGGCTCGCCACCTATTACATTGGAACCTAAACATAAACTGGCGAAATGTGGGTGCTAGCACCTCTGCCTACCCCTTCGGGGACATAGGCGTGAGTTTATGTTATGTTATGTTATTATATTGAAAAAAGGACAGAAACATAAACACTAACAGTAGAGGAAGTTCAACAACTTCTGAGGGCGACTGTACTTTTTTTATAACTTACTAACATGCAAACAAATAAACTTATCTTCTTTCAAGTTGAAACCATTGGCGTTCGAGAGTGGCTAGCAATAAATTTAATAGGATAGTTGATCATCGAGTCAAATAAGTTTTTTTTTATTAAACATCACGATGGTATGTTATGTGGAAACTTGTACGAAATTGCAAGGTATGACATTATCCTGTGCTGTTGTCCAATAAAAATTGTTAATTGTGTCCAGGTGGATGATTTGAAAAATTACTCTATCTCTCTTTTAGGTGCCTCTTCTGTTTAGAAGGTTGGCCACTAGCTTTCTGTATTCAATCACTCTCACTGTCAATTGCCAACTGGCACAGTACAACGGAGGCAATCAATATAGGTGTTTCGCAGCCCCGGCTTTCTGCAACGTTCAACGTACATCAAATAAAAAGGACTTAACTCTTACTACTCTTTTACTATTACTTTCATGACCTCCGTGTGAGGTGTTTTATTTTTATAGCTCTGGTCCGCGGCTCCGCCCGCGCGGAATTCTGATAAAAAGTAGTCTATGTCTTTTTGCGTGAAAAAGTAACAAATATCCTGTACACAACCCAAAGCCAATTCCGTCGATGAGACTTTATCTGCTCAGAAACACGACTTCGACGCAATGGGTGTGTACTTTGGGGGGTTTGCTGGATTGTGGATGTCGGTGCGGTGCTGTACTTAAGCAGAACACTTATTATGGGCAGCCTCGAAGAGTACTTGAATTTTCCAGAATTAAAGAGAGATTTTTTCATGTATCTTCATTTATTCCTTGTGAAGAGGAGAGAGCACTTCTCGCTTGACTTTCTACTTGCCGACTGAGGTGTCGAATTTACAGCGGTTTTTTATACTCTTAATCCAATTAATTCGAATTTTCTAATTGGCCGATCGAACTCTCGCGGCTCGTTAGTGACACCGCGGCTTAACGACTTTTCGCGGATATACCCTAATGGTCGATCGGTCAATCTTACAATTATGTGTTTATTTTCTATTTACAATGATTTATATACCGTATTATGTATTCTAATAGGTAGTAGAAATAAGGTGACACGAAATAAGATACAATTTACACTTATAGATCGGTAAACAATGACGATTTCTTCGTCGCAAACTTATAACTATTATACACGATTATTCCTACAGTTTTTTGTTAAATCAGTTTAATTATATACACTATTACTTATGTACTAACAAAATAAGCTTATATACTAGTTGTTCTGCACATTCTCCCCCCGTGAGACGCAGTCACACTTCTTCGCGTGCAGAACTCGTGTCTTCGGTCAGCAGGACGATCAGCTTCCTCACCGGCCGGCGCAGCACTCCTCCCTTGGTCTGGATGTCCACGGTGCGTGTCACGTTGTCAGGCCCGGGGTACGTTGCGATGACTCGTCCTCGGATCCAGAGGTTGCGGGGTGCGTTGGGGTCCACCAGTAAGACCAAGTCATGTAGGCATACTGGGGGTCCTCGTCCGTGCGGCATGCGTCGGTGTTGGAGCTCCGGCAGGTACTCGCGGAGCCACCTGGTCCAGAAGAGGTCGGCCAGGCGCTGTGCCGCTCTCCAGCTGGATCTCGATGCGGCGTCCTTTTCAATGAAGACGCCCGGCTGCTGTACTCCACCGGGTCCTCCCAGCAGAAAGTGGTTGGGAGTTAGGGCTTCAGGGTCCTCCGGGTTCACTGACACATGCGTCAGTGGGCGACTGTTGACGGTGTACTCTACTTCGGCAAGCAGAGTAGATAGAACTTCCTCGGAGGGCCGTCGCTCGTGCAGTGTGGCGGTGAGTGCTGTCTTTACTGAGCGCACCATCCTCTCCCAGGCTCCCCCCATGAAAGGAGCGCCGGGTGGAATGAAGAGCCACGATGTCTTCTTCTTGGCTGCTTCTTGCGAAGTTGCTTCGTCGATGGCTCGTCGCAGCTCGCGGTCGGCTCCCTTCAGGTTGGTCCCATTGTCAGACCAGATTTCTTCAGGACATCCTCTTCTTGCCATCATGCGTCGGAGAGCGGAGATAGCGGAGTCGGTGCTTAACGAGTTTGCTATCTCGAGATGTATGGCACGTGTTGTGAGACACGTGAATATCGCGACGTACCTCTTCTGATTGGTACGTCCGACTGTCACTGTGAGTGGGCCGAAGTAGTCAACCCCTGTGTGTGTGAAGGGTCGCTTGTGATGAGCCAGGCGACACTCAGGTAGATCACCGGTCCTCGGGTACGGTGGTGCTTGAGTCTTGATGCGGCAATGTAGACACTGTCGTAGTAGTGAGCGTGTTACCGGGCGTAGGCGTACAACCCAGTATTGCTGTTTGCACTCGTTGATAGTGGCTTCAACTCCCGAGTGATGCAACTTCTTGTGGGTGTGTTGAATCCACAGCTTGACCGTAGGGTGATCTCCGTCTAATATCACAGGCGTCTTGATGTCGTCGGATACGTCTCGAACGGCTTGTATGCGGCTTCTCAAGTGCAGCACTCCGTTGACAGATACGGTGCTTAATTGATGAAGGCGACTTTCTTTCGGGATCACTCTTCCTCGTTGCAGATCTTCAATCTCGCTGCTGAAGGAGTCTTCTTGTGATGCTCGCATGAGGAGGTCTTCGGCTGACCGTAGGAGCTCGGCGGTGATAGGTATGTACTTCCTATCGGCGCTTAAAGTCCTTTTCAGTACGGAAGGTGATGCTGTATTCTTCTGTGGTGCCTTCTTCCAATCTGGATCTGCCTTAGGGTTTTTCTTAGTCCGTTTGTAGTTGACTCGTTCCGATTTTCGTCTGCACAATTGAATGAACTGTAAGACTCGAGCTGTAGCGTAACGTAGTCGGTCCCAGTTAGAGAATCGGGTGACTACCGGCAGGGCTTCAGATAATTTTTCTTTCTTCTTGGTACTTATAGTGTGTACCCTTTCTTCTATATCTTCGGACTTGTCTTGTCGCGATGTATCTCGTGGCCATGATTCTTCTGATGAGTAGAGGAAGTCAGGGCCTCTGTACCAGCGATGCTTCTGGCTGAAGTCCGTAGGTACGTCTCGGGTGGCGTCGTCTGCCACGTTCATCTTCGTGGGGACCCATCGCCATTCGTTCACTGTTGAGCTATCTTCTATTGCAGCTAGTCGGTGAGCTACGTAGGGCTTGTATGAACGCGAACCTGTCTTGATCCATGTGAGTACCGTTCTGCTATCCGTCCAGAAGGTCTTCGAGTCAGGTTTTCTCTCGTGCTCTTCTATGATGGTCTCGGCGAGTCTGGTGCCCATCACGGCGGCTTGAAGCTCCAATCGAGGTATTGATGTGAGCTTCAACGGTGCTACCTTGGCCTTTGCAACGATGAGCGATATGTTGACTGCCCCGTTCATGTCTTCGGTTCTCCAAAACAGTACTGCTGAGTAGGCTGACTCGCTGGCGTCCGTGAAGATGTGAAGCTGGAGGGACTTGCTGTCACTGTAGTGTAGGTATCTTCTAGGTATGGAGATGTTGGCTAGATTCTTCAGGTGTTCTATCCAGTCCTCCCATTTCACTGCTATGTCTTCATTGACCTCTTCATCCCACTGTGTGCCGTGTCTCCAAATTTCTTGAAGCAGCTGCTTGGCCCGGATGGTGACTGGTGAGGCGAAGCCTAGCGGATCGAATAGAGACATGACGATCCGAAGAGCTTCCCTCTTGGTGGGTGTCTTCTTGTCGCAGAGTGCCGTCGGGATGCGAGTGAGATTGAGGTTGAAGGTGAGTTCATCGGTGCCCGGCTTCCAGATCAAGCCTAGTACTCGTTCAGTTTGTTCTTCGTTCTTGTACAGCTCCGTGTCAGTGTCTTCTTGTGTGACACCGAGGGCTTCCAGCAGTTGAGGTGAGTTAGATTTCCATTGTTTTAACTCGAACTTGGCTTCCCGGTGTATGTTTCGGACGACGGAGGCGATCTTGATGGCGTCTTCCAGCGTCTCGAAGCTATCCAGGTAGTCATCAACGTAGTGTTTCTTCACTATTGCGGAGACTGCTTGTGGGTGCGTGGCGCTATACTTCTCAGCATTAGAGTTCTTCACGTATATTGCCGTAGATGGTGAACTTGACGCCCCGAAGATGAGTGATGTCATCCTGTATTCTTCTGGGGGTTGGTTGTCACGACGGTCGCCACGCCACAAGTACCTAAGTGCGTCTCGATCTTCTTCTTTGATTTTCACTTGAAGAAACATTTCTGCGATGTCTGCTGTCACTGCTATGGCGTGTTGTCTGAAGCGCATCACTACACCTGGTAACGACTGGAGTAGGTCTGGGCCCTTTAGAAGAGTATCGTTGAGAGATACTCCTCTCGTCTTGGCAGCGGCATCGTGCACGACTCGTATTTTTCCCGGCTTCATAGGGTTGATCACCGCGAAGTGTGGCAGGTACCAGGTTCTATTCTTGTTCTTGCTCGGCGGCGCCAACTCAGCATATCCTTTTGATATTAAGACTTCCATCTGTTCGTTGTATTTTCCCTTGAAGCTCGGGTCACGATCCAATTTCTTTTCTATGTTGTGAAGTCTCTTCAACGAGTTCTCGTAGTTGTTTGGAAGCGAAGTTTCTTCATGTTTCCATAGCAGGCCAGTCTCGTATCTTCCATCTTCGTTGCGGACTGTATGTTCTTCCAGGATGCGAGATGCTTGCTCATCTGGATCTGTCTTCGGCTTCCGAGGGTTGAGGAGCAGATTGTCAGTCTCGAAGTGTTCTTTCACCAGTTGTTCGAGTCGATCGTCTTCTGAATCTTCAATTGCGTGGGTGACGTACTCGATGCGGTGTCCTAGGGTCCTCGAGTCGCTGCCGTGGAGCACCCAGCCTAAGGGTGTTCGGGATGCTACTGGCTGGTCTGGTTCGCCCGTTCTGGTCTCGGACGTCACCAGCAGGTGCCAGTTATCTTGACCGATGAGGATCTTAGGTCTTGCTTCTTCATAGGTGAGGTCGTTGGTGATGTCTTCGAGATGACTGCACCCTCGTAACTGTCTATAGGTGACCCGTTGAGATGATACTTTGAAGTTCTTCACTGTTCTGGCTTGAACTTCTTCTTCAGCTGGATCCTTAATGCCTCGTATTTTCAATGAGACTCTTCTTGATTGTTGATCAGCTGTCTTCGTACTGTTGATGGTCTCGACCCGCAGTGGGTCGATAGGTCCCGTCGCGCCGATCTTTTCTGCTACGGTGTCGTCGAGTAGTGTGACTGTTGACCCGTCGTCTATGAGCGCGAAGGTGTTGACCATCCCTGCTGGCCCCGTCAGTTGGACCGGCAGTATCTTCAGGAAAGTGGTCTTCTTTCCCGTCCACGCCGAGTTGATCGTCTCGGCCGTGTTCGTGCTTTCTTCTTCTGTGGAGTCCCTTTTTCTTCTGTAGTGCAGCAGGGTGTTGTGCAGTAGCTTACAGCCGTCGATGCCGCAGCGTCGTTCTCTGCAGGTGTGTTTCTTCTCCATCTTCTGTAGACATCGGAAACACAGCCTGTGTTCCTTGGCTAAGTCCCATCTTGCGTTGACGTCAGCCGTCTTGAACTGCTCACACTTGTAGATGGGGTGTTGCTCGTTGCAGATGGTGCACGTCTTGACCTGCTGCTGGGCTTCCATCACCGTGTTGATCCTCTGGGGGCGCTTCTGTTGATGAGTGGTGTGCTGGACTGCTAGGTTTTCAGGTTGAGCGTAGGGTCCGCATAGATCTGCTTCTCTTCTCATGAACTTCTCGAACTTCAAGAGGTCCGCTATTTCCCTCGGCTGAGCTGCTGCGAAGTCGTAGTACCTATACTTGAGAACAGGTGTAAGTTTCTCAACCATTGATCTTGAGACTTCTGGGTTGTATAGGTAGTGGATGCAGTTCAGCGCCTTGAGTGTTGCCACGGCGTTGGTGACCCTCGTTGAGAAGATGCATATGTCCCTTGGTGATTCGCTCAGTCTTGGTAGTCCTCGAAGCACTTCCATTTCTGTAGTTGCTATTGCTTCAGGCCTCCCGAATCTTGATTCTAATGTTCTGATGATATCAGCAGGCTGCGAGTTGGTGATGAGGAGACTCTCGACTGCCTCCCTCGCCTTCCCCTTGAGGTTTCTTCGTAGCCTGTTGAGGTTTTCCACGGCGGTGTAGCCATCTTCTGTTTCGGAGTAAGCTGCCTTGAACGGCAGCCATTCCTGGTGACTTCCACTGAAGATTGGTAGCTCGATGAACTTCGGTCGCTGGGCTGCCTTGATCGCTTGAGTGATGGCGGTAGCCAGTTCGCTGAAGTTCTGCTGCTGGGCTGGTGGCGCTGCTGTCGGCGTTGGTTCACCTGGCCCCTGATGTGGTGTATCGGCGATGGCCAACATGGGAGGAGGTGGTGATTCGTGACGGCTAAACCACTCGCCGACCTTCTCCTCAGCTGCCGCCGACACTTCTTCTTGATTCAATTCTTCTATTTCTTGATCTTCGTCTTCATCTTCTTCCAGGGCGGCGATCTTCGCTGCTGCCAGTTCTATTTTAAGACGAAGTAATTCTTCTTTTGCTTTTGCGATCTTCGCGGCTTTGCTCTTCGAATGCACAGATGAACCCCCCTTTACCCCTTTCTTGGATGGTTGTGGATGAGGCGGCTGTGACTTGCTATTCTTCCCTATCTTCTCTGTTCCAGGTGCCGTTGCTTTCGGACCTGGTGCTGTAGCTGACGGTGGCTCGATGGTAGTCACCGTCTCGGTGCTCGTAGTTCCCTCCGTTGTGGTGTTCTCCGAGGTAGACGTTTCCGTGGTTGTCCCGGATTCGGCGGTCCCCTCGGTGTCTGATGGACCCTGAACGGAGGCGGCTTTACGGCTTCTTTCTTCTGACCTCGTAGTCGGCATCTTCAATTTTTCAATTCTTCACAGTGGAAAATTCAGGCACGCACTCTTCGAGACCACCCTCGTGTTCCACTTAAGGTTTTCTTCAATGTTGACTCCAAATCCGGCTCCGATAGGACCAAAAATGTACACAACCCAAAGCCAATTCCGTCGATGAGACTTTATCTGCTCAGAAACACGACTTCGACGCAATGGGTGTGTACTTTGGGGGGTTTGCTGGATTGTGGATGTCGGTGCGGTGCTGTACTTAAGCAGAACACTTATTATGGGCAGCCTCGAAGAGTACTTGAATTTTCCAGAATTAAAGAGAGATTTTTTCATGTATCTTCATTTATTCCTTGTGAAGAGGAGAGAGCACTTCTCGCTTGACTTTCTACTTGCCGACTGAGGTGTCGAGTCAATTTACAGCGGTTTTTTATACTCTTAATCCAATTAATTCGAATTTTCTAATTGGCCGATCGAACTCTCGCGGCTCGTTAGTGACACCGCGGCTTAACGACTTTTCGCGGATATACCCTAATGGTCGATCGGTCAATCTTACAATTATGTGTTTATTTTCTATTTACAATGATTTATATACCGTATTATGTATTCTAATAGGTAGTAGAAATAAGGTGACACGAAATAAGATACAATTTACACTTATAGATCGGTAAACAATGACGATTTCTTCGTCGCAAACTTATAACTATTATACACGATTATTCCTACAGTTTTTTGTTAAATCAGTTTAATTATATACACTATTACTTATGTACTAACAAAATAAGCTTATATACTAGTTGTTCTGCACATATCCATACATCCTAACAATTTCGCGTTTATAATATTAGTAGGATAGGAATAATTCATTTAAATGTATTTTGAATTTCAATGTAATTTCAATAAGCGTATGCATTGTAAATGTCGCAAAATTCGTTGGCACACGTGACATATCAAGGGACATATAAGTAAGAGGAATGGGTCTTAAACTGTCTCACAAATACGCGATAATATTTATCGCATTGTAGAGGAGATTTATCTTGAAGCATAAGTAAATCCATATAATCCATATGATACGACTGAAGGAGAGGGCTGGATTTCCTCACATACGTGAAAGAAACGATTATTGTATTGCGAATTTCATACGAATACCCTTATATACCTGTGTACCGACTTTGCTTCGCCTTTTTGGCCCCATCTTGGTTGGTAAATGGTTTTCATTTACTGACCTGTAAACCTAATCTGAGATTTTTTAAACAGCTGGAAAATAAATGTTTTAGACTCTGTTTGTACACGTAGGTATATTTTAGTTTCATTTGGGGCTTGATGCGATTTCCTCCCACGATGAGATCATGGAAAGTTTTGTTTTCAAATTATGATCAATTTTGAGCAATTGTACATATAATAATAAAGTTTGCTTGTACAATCCAATTGCTGAATTGAATTGGTATTTTGTGTGTATGAATATGTATGTTTTAGATGTATACCTATTTACCATACTGGAAGGAAATAATGTAATAAAAGAATCAACTCATATAAGAAACATTTTAAGAGCAGCTGTAGCTGCTTTAGAATTACGTTTTGTGTGAGTTGTCCAAAGCTCGTACTCAAAGAAAGTTAAGTGATGTAGTACGTTAATTTGTTTTTCCACGACTGCAGGCAGTTACGTGTGACTTAATCATCTAGTATTGAGTTCACCAGCCACGATGACTGTTTATATCTATACACAGTCCAGATGGGTTGTGTGCGTAATATGGGTTATAGAATACGGATAAATATACTTAGATAAATTTATATTGTAAATACATATTTACACATTACACATAGCAACACTCATACCATTGCAAATAGACATATTCATGCATACAAGTTTTCGTATTGAGCAAGAATCAATCCCACAACCTCTGATGTAGTAGTCGATCGCTCTACTGACACGCACATGCCATAGAGTTCGTCAAAATCCCTTCTTATAACACTCGTAACTACTGATGAAATTTAAAACTTCAGTATATTGTTAAAATAATCTTGTTGAAAATTTACAGAAGAAAGTAACAAGTTTTTTCTAATAAGAACTTCCGCGACTGTTCTGAATAGTGCACGTATGCTACAACTCCAACGCAATGTTCACTGCAAATTCTTTCTTCTTTCTTATTTAAACTTACTCTGGAGGAAACATTCGAAAACTGGAAGTGTTACAATATTTAGGTACTTAAATATATTTGCTGCTTTTGAGGCACACAATCTTCTTCTCTTAAAGGCTTCAATAGAAAAAGGAGCTATTTAAATAAGGTGGACATATACATATAACCTACAAAAATTACTTGTTATAAAAAGATGGCAAAGATCTCTGACTGATTTTTCAAACATCTATACAAAGAGATCAAATAGAGATTTTAATAAATTTAATACTCGGATGGTGGCGCCCCTGGTGTTGCACATGCCCATAGGCCGCGGTAACCGCTTCCCATCAAGTGGGCCGTGTGCCTGTCTGATTTGTTGATTTATTTACTCATATAAATAAAAGATTCGCCAGTTATGTTAAGGTCCCAATGTAATAGGGGGCGAGCCTATTGCCGCCTAACTGGCGAATCGTGGGTGTGTAAAACACCTCTGCCTACCCCTTCGGGGATACAGGCGTGAAGTTATGTTATGTTGTGTTATGTAAATAAAAGATAATGTTTTGACTCTACGATTGAAATCCACAATAAAACCCTACAAAAAGTTTTTACTTTGTCTCTAAAGTGATACGAGTACGTAGGGGTGAAAGTGATTTCATAAGGAAGATATATAAGTAAATGCGTTATTTGCGTTGTTAAATTGAATCAATTAATCATGACCTCGGTTTTGTTTAAAGTCGCTTGTAATAAGTATGTAAATGTGTATTTCTATTTTTTTTGTTTTTTCACTGCTCTCTTCTTTTCCCTTTTTTCCTCCTTTCTGAAGGAGCTTAAAATTTGAGTTACACCTCTGATGTTTCAAACGCCAGTGTGAGTGAGTTTTTTTAGTAGTAAATAGCTCGAGGGTAGTTTAATTTGACTTGTTTAAATAATATTCTAAGCTAGTATATTTTAGTTGTTACGTTATTCATGTTTTCAGTGGTAGTTTCCTTTTTATCACCATATTATATATACCTCTTTTTTACAGTGTGGAAGCTCCGGGAAGCAACCCCTCAGGTATCATTTCACCTGAGCTAGCGGTGCCACAGCAATACGTATGTATGTTATATACTAGTAATATTATTGGAGAATTCTAACTCATTCTTGATTTTCATTGTTTTCACTTATAATCTATAGAATATAAAACAAATAAAGGTATCTGTTTCTAATATTAAAATGAGAGTGTCGAGACCATGAAAGACTGATTTTATTTTTATTTTGGCTGTCTGTCTTTCTATCTTTTTGACTTTACTTATCTCTGTAACGGTTGTGCCAATTTCGACGGGCACTTCACTGGCATATAAATAACTAGTGTTATGAGGCATTACTTAGGCTATTTTATTGTAGCAAAAAATGGGTTCCGCCTAAAAAAATCATACCCAGATTCAATTAAATTTTTAAGCATTTTGTATGCTTACTATTTTCTAAAGATTTAGATCGGAAAAAGAGAACGTCGCCTTAAGACGTAATAATGTATCGGAGAATTTCGAATATCTGGGACGTGTCTAGGTGGCTCAGTTGGTCAGAGCATTCCCCCTGTAAGGGACTGGTCGCGGGTTCAAGTCCCGTCCTAGATGTTCTCTTATTCCGATCTAAATCTTTATCATACCCAGATCTTAATCTACGCGGCCGACGTCACGACCACATCTAGTTCACAAATATAAACACAAATTTCCCAAAACAATGTCCTTATTAGGGTTCCGTAGCCAAATGGCAAAAAACGGAACCCTTATAGATTCCTCATCTTGTCTGTCTATCTGTCCGTATGTCACAGCCACTTTTTTCTGAAACTATAAGAACTATGCTGTTGGAACTTGGTAAGTAGATGTATTCTGGTCTTCAAAAATGATATTGAGGTTTCTAAAATAATTTTTGAAACTTGAAAAATGATAAAACTAAAAAAATATATGATGTACATTACCATATAAACTTTATATATTTATTTATTTAATTCTCTATTGTACGCACACAGTAAACATTTTACAAACATCACAGATAAAATTAGTGTGCAATGGCAAGGTTAACTCAGTATTGAGTTTCATTTGACAACTTCCACCGAATCGAGATCTAGTAAGTAGTTTTTTTCTAATACGTCATCAATCGTTAACCGCAATTTACCGAGCATTCGATCAACTCAAATATAAAAATTTTACTTGCTGCTACGGAACCCTTCATGGGCGAGTCCGACTCGCACTTATCCGGTTTTTTTCCCTCTAGAGATAGAGTCAACCAGTACTTCGTCTTATTGTGTTGTGTTATGTTGCCTCGATCAATCACCTCTGCATCATGTCGCATCCGTTATGGAACGTGTTCCAATTAAAGAAATATTACCAGTTATATTGTATAGCGCACTGTTTCTCAAACTTTATTATACCCTGGCCCAGTTATTTTAATATTTGACCATTTCCTCTACAACTTGTGGTAGGGAATATGTAGGGAAAATAAAAAAATACACATAGTTCAGTGTCCACAACTTCTTAAGTAGTCAGGAACATAAGTGAGTTTATTAAAAAAAAACAGTGGCACTCCAAGTGCCAACAGAAGTGAAAACATGAACAATTTTAATTCCTTAACGTTTTTTTTTAAGTACGGAATTCCCTTCGGATACCCCCCGCCAGCCAGCGAGGGTGGCTATGTCGGGCATGAACCGACTAAAACCGCACGGTGTCCTGCCCAAGTGTCCATTGCCGGGGACTCCGGGTAAGCCCTCGAAAGGATAACCCCAGGGGATTAAATTTACACTTTAGTTGTTACTTGCTATGTATATTTCTATGCAATAAAGACTTTGAAAAATAAAACTCTATCAGGGATATACATACAAGCGTCAGTATATATTATCTGATAAAAACTATCATGATAGAAGATTCATAGGAATCGCCCCTTTCAGCAATGTTACTGACACTTCGAAAAGTGCCATATAGCGGATTTAGTTTGAAAACGCTAAGTTTCAAAGTTTATAAAGTGACGATGCTCGCTACTACGTGATACAACGTTGACGGATGAGCGTTCGGTGACGATGATGCGAGTTCCATGATTTTTGTTCACCTAATAAGTACCCATTGCACCCAAAGAAGTTTTCCTCAGTATAATTGAGAATCGAGCACAACTTTGTTACATTAAAGCACACGGTTCTTGATCGTGAACCAGTATCGTTGATTGTAAACAAATAAACGGTGCGATTATTCGGTTTTTGTACCTGTTGAAACAACCCCAACGTGCTCCACCCCATCGGTGCCATCGATAAGATGGGTGTGTCGGAATCAGACCGACTAAAACCACACTATGTCTTCCGCAAGTGTCCATTGCCGGGTACCACGGGTAAGCCCTCTAAAGAATAACCACAGGGTTACCGGCGGGTTTGATCCTGCTTATTTTATTTTGGTAGCTCAATACCGAGTCATGAGTCACCATTTGAGAAACGCTGTTATAGCGTCTTTTACTTGTCATGAAGCGATTCGGATTGACATGTTCCGTAAATATGTCCAGTGTAACTCATTTTGTTGACAGACGTAAAAGTAGGTAAATGTTTGTAAAGATGCTCACTAATGGATTTATTTTCCGTGAGGTTTGAATTATTTAAGTCGCTATAATACCTATAGCTTTGTTTAGGTTCAGGCTCCTTTTGATATGGATGGATAATATGGATGGATAAGGATGGATGGATGGATATATGTATGTGTGTGACTAAATCACGCCAGAATGGCGGAATGGATCTGGATGAAATTTAACATAAAGATAGATTTATAAGCGTCGGTAGCTTAGTGGTTATGGTATCGACCCTACGACCGATAGGTCCCGGGTTCGAATCCTGGCCATTACACTGCAGACGTGAACCCACTCCTAACACAAGCAATTTAGCCTAACTGAAGGAGTTAGGGGGAATATTAGTAATTTCGGCTACAAATATTCTTTAAAAAAAAAAGATTTATAGTCCAGAACACCACATAATGACGGCCTCTGTGGCATAGCGGTTGTGCATTCGACTGCTACGACAGGGGCTCAGTGCAAATATTTGTATGCAGGAATATGCTTAAAACTTTTTAGGAAAACAAGAAAGATTCAGTTAGTTCTTGTGCCAAAGCCGATCCAAAACTTTCGCCTCTATTAACATTTTCTGTTAAGATGATCGATCACTCCATATGGACACTTGCATCACTAGAGGTCTTGGAGAGGGAAGGGGGAAGGAAACAGGAGAGAAAAGTAAGAATGGTAAACCCTCTAGCATTTTTACAAACCGTTTGAAACTGTTATGTGGGTTGCAGACTGAAAACTAAGTTTACTTAGTTTAGCGTAAATCACATAGCTGATGCAGTTTTTCACACTTTTGTGCATACTGTGTACTCAGCTATGTGAGCTAACTAAAGCTTAGCTAGTTTTGCATGCCAATGCGCAGTTACACGAGCTAAGCTAACTAAATCTCTCCTGTCTACGAACACCAGTCCCTCCGATACACCGTACAACATCTCTTTCACCGATCTTGCCCAGTCCTATACTTGGGTTGAACTTCAATTGATCGTTAAATTGAACTTCACAAGACTGAAAGTGAAACCTCAGGTTTCACTTAGTTCTTAGTGTGCACGAGACATATTTGTAATTTAGCTTAGCTTAGCTTAGTTTATGTTTGACATAGCTTAGTTTTCGAACTGCAAATGATGTCCCAGCATAAAACCCTGCTCGCCATTTTGCGCAGAACAACACTGACAGTGCTTTCCAAATATGGTTAGTTGACAAAAACGACTGTTTCAACACAGTGGAATACCTGACATTTGTTTTCCTATCATGACTATA
This sequence comes from Cybosia mesomella, assembly GCA_946251805.1. Taxonomy (NCBI): domain Eukaryota; kingdom Metazoa; phylum Arthropoda; class Insecta; order Lepidoptera; family Erebidae; genus Cybosia; species Cybosia mesomella. The sequence goes on from OX276406.1 coordinate 14,552,740, forward strand.
CCACATGACAGTATTCTGTGCATATATACTATATACTACTATATATACTATGCGGAGTGCTATGATCTGTAGAATTTATTGAAATGGGGAAATAAAAATAATGAATTTACTTAAACTATAATTAAGTCTTCTATCCATTGATGATATTGTTTCATGAGCTAATTATGATCTGCGGAGTGTCATCGATGTGACTATCGACTATCGATGTTTGGAGTCTAGCAAACCATGGAAAATAAACGTCTAAGTCTTAATTTTCATAATAATTCATGATATAAAAGCCAGATCGAACACATTACCGTTTTATCTAAGAATAGCTGCAAATACGACTAATGACATAGTTATTTGTTTCAGTAACAATGTCACCAGTTTCACAGCTCCGTCCTTCTTGTTTACTAGTGCACCAAAATACACGGTCTAGTCATTTTGTTTGAATGTGTGCGATATTAACACATTATTTTGAGTACACCGTTTATAACATCGGAATTCTTCTGAATAAAAGGTTTATATCTTTCTGAATTTCATTCAATAGGTTCTTGAGTAGGTATATTAAAAAGATATCTGAAATATATTTATAACGCTATTAATAATATTCCAAGGTATCCGATGAAACAGCGGTAGCAATTGAGTGCGACCAGGTCTCGACTTTGATTTTCGTGTCCGGTAAACCATTATTATTTTTTGCAGGAAATTATTTTAGCCCTCATTAGATAAGACCATAAAATATAGAGTAACTAGTATTGCGTACTAAATCTTACCTATAGAGTATTATGTATACAAAAACATAATATTACATAGATATATGTACAGTTATGCGGAGGATAGCTCCACTCGACTATCGTGTGTCTAACTGTACCTATCTCAGGTTTTAAAGGTATATAATGGCGCTATCATATTTGCACCTGGGTCAGACAACGGGCTCGTTATTTTTTACGATGACAAGAAAACATAACATGCATTATACAGGCTGCATTGATTTCGTATAAATTCTTTTAAAGCACGCTAACTACCATTGAAAATGATACACAATTCAGAGTCATAGGACTCTGAATTGTGTAAGACGTTTTTCTTTATTTAAACCATTATTGCGTACCCTCGGCCACGCTTGCCTGACTCGTAGGTTGCTGACTTTTTTCGTCGGTTGCCTTACTTTTAATTTCAATGGATACACCACATATGAATACTTCGGTATATCTACTGTTGATAATGAGGTTCTCTGAAAGAGGTATTGTAACATTGGCTATTTCAATATAAAAAAACCGGTCAAATGCAAGTCAATGCGCTGAGGGTTCCGTAACTTTTTTTGTTTTTTTTTTTGTTTTTTTTTACCTACTCATTATACCGCCATAATAAAATTGGTATCGCAATAAATATTCTCTTTTATTTTCTTTCACACAATAGCACAATTTTATTTATTTACCTTATTTGAGGTTGATGCCAATTAAACTAGTCCTCTAAATCGTATCAGTAAGTCTTAATTGGCGTCAACTAACTATGTATGTATGGGGACAGTCTTTAACTTACAACTTTTTTTTTTTTTTCCTTTATTCGTGCTGTATGTGCTGTGCTCCCTTGCTTTTTTGCCAAATTTCGTGGTTCTATGTCAACGGGAACTAGTATAATTACTAGTTCCCATTGCTTAGGTTGAAAGGTGGAATTAGATAAACAAACAAACAAAACCTATAGGGTACTTACGGTTGACCTAGAATTGTCAATTTTGGTTAAAAGCAAGGTCCCTCCCACAGCACAAGTAAAGGGGAAATTCCTAAAAATAAAAGAGTAGTAAATTAGGGTGGATGCGGCAAGCTGAAGACAGGGCGCTATGGCGGACATTAGGGGAGACCTATGTCCAGTAGTGGACTAGAATAGGTTGATGATGATGATGATGATGAAATTAGGGTAAATTTTGGTACTTACAAAGTTTTGCGAAAATCTAAATTTGCCCATATCTTTTTATTGTGTTAACTCAGGACCTTGATTTTTATACACCTAATAGGGACTACAAACCTCAGTATCTGGTATTAATTTCAACTTGCTAGGTCCAACGGTTCCTGCGAAAATTGGTGGTGACATACGGACAGACAGTCGGACAAGAGAGTGATTTTATAAGGGTTCCTTTTTTACCTATTGAGATACGGAACCCTAAAAATAGAAACCTAAGGCCCTAGTAACATGACTTGTAAGTCACTAAAAAGTTTTTGTCCGCGTTTTATCTTTTTTGATCAAATATATCATTTAGTTAATCTATGATTATCTACTAGTAAAACAATATCAATTCAGTATTTAGGATGTTAAGTCAACATAAGTTTGATAAACGTATGAGAATCCAGAGGTTCGTGATCGATGATAATTATATCGACGTAAAACGTTCTGTTGCCGAATGCATGTACAACAAACCTTATTGGTTATCGAAATGTTACTACAAAACATCTTGCATTCACATCACCCGTTTCTCACTTTACTAAAAATGAAACCAACTTAATCAGTTTGAAGTATTCCAAGTGTCAGATAATTCAGCAATAAAAAGTGGCATGTCCGAGACAAACATACAATTCCTTTTATATCTTTTTTCACAGCTCCGTAATTATGTCATGTCATCGTAATAATTACTGTCCATCACGCGGACAAGTGTGTAATTACTCACGCTATTAAGGAAAGAATATACTGAATTAATGACTAACTTATGACCGCTATTTCACACATGAACTATTATTTATATTATATTTATTAGAACTATATTTTTCTTTTAGATCCGTTTTGTTATTTTGACATTGGCTGCCTGATGATGATGATGATGAATATTTGACAAAGATGACAACTACAAGAAGTGACTCCATACTGATTAAGAATTTAATAAATTTATTATACCTAAATGGGCAAAGCTCTTCTCAACGAAGTAAGACACTGTATATAATCCAATTTCTAAATCTTCTTAAAATACGATCTTTGTATTTAGGCAGCTTAGAAACTTAGTAAACAAACGAGCAAATAATATCACACCAAGAAAAATCCTTCTATTTTGACTGACCCGGTATTTTAATCTTATCCTTCCAATAAACTCCTTAAAACCATATGATTTGCTAGGTGAAATATTTTCACCAATATTTTGCCAGATTTAATTTAGTTAAAATATAAATAAAGCAAGCCGCGGGCTCAGAAATCCTCGAATAAGGATCATCGCTAAGATTATTATGAGCTAGCTGTTGCCCACGGCTCTGCCCGCATGAAATTCTGATCCCGCTCTAGCAATTCTTGGGACACCATACTATGGATAAAAATTGTTATTCCAGACTATAATCTATCCGTGAACCTAATTTCAGCGGGATCCGTTCAGTCGTTTGAGCGTGATTGAGTAACAAACTTCCAAATATCTTCACAAAATTTCTCACTTAAAACATTAGTAGGATAATTAAACTTGAGGGAAGATTATTTGGCACTTGCATTCTTCTCAAGTCGCTATAGCAGCACAACTTTGATTATCTAATCGCTGTGTCATTAGGTAAGTTTTTTTGTTAGCAAGTTCTCAATAACGGAATAGAACACAGTTTACCTAAAATGTTGCTAACCGAAGAATCTAGAAAGATAAACTGTCTAGAATCATTTGAAAGAGAGAAAGAAAGAGCAGAATTGAAGCAGACGTTGTTAAATAAAAATTCGAAGTAAAACTTCAACTAAAGTTCTAACCACAAACTGCCTAGTGAGGTTTTTGTTCATTAGTGCAGGTCAAAGAACTCACGAAGTTAGTAGATTCTTAACTGCAATTATCTCCCAGTTTAGTAGTTTTGGCAAATTTGTATTACAGGGTTTCTACGAAACAGATCTAATTTAACTAATTTAATATCAAACGAACAAAATTTTTTTTATAACTGAAAGGACAATTAGTATACGGGGCTCTTGGCGCTAAGACCTTAACCTGTGAACGTTTGAAACATCTGCAAAACGATGAAAAGATAGATATTTTCTTGGGGTTACCTTTCGAGGGCTTACCCGGGATGCCCGGCAATGGACACTTGGGGAGGACACCGTATGGTTTTAGTCGGTCCGATTCCGACACGCCCACTCCATCGTCGGCAACGATGGGGTGAAGCCCGTGGGGGTGTCCACACGCTAAAAAAAAAGATCTGCAGAATAAAATTGAAGCATTCAATCTGAGAGTCACTTAAATTTGTACTATTAATTGTTATTAATGTTTTAATGTTTAAAAGGTATTCGGTAGCCTAATCGGTACTACCATTAAACTAGTGGTAGTAGCTTTTTTTTTTTTTTCGTGCAGAAATCCCTTCGGATACCCCCGCCGGTCAGCGGGGGCGGTTATGTCGGGCTTGAACCGACTAAAACCGCACGCCGTCTCGGGTCTACAGACGCAGGGGTGTAAGGTTGCCCATAGAGCATATCCCTCGCACCCCGACACTAGTGGTAGTACCTACCGCTTGTAGTAGGTAGTGATAGGGATGAAAAATATGAAACCTCCTCTTGGCAAGTACAATTTATAGTTTAACCTTTATCATTTTTAACAGATTTCAACAATAAGAATAAAAAAGCCGTGGAAAACCAAAGAAGACATGTCAATACTGAATTAACATATAAAAGTATAACCAGTCCCAAAATTCCGATTGACTTAAGAATTTATTAACGAAAATGGGTCAAGTCCCGTCCTAGATGTTCTCTTTTTCCGATCTATAGAAATCTCTAGAAAATGGGTTTCATTCAACGTCCTTAGTAAACAAAGTTTATCTTAAATAATCTCCAAGAAATCGCTTTTAAAATCTCGAAAGAACTCTTCAATGAATTTAATGACTTATAACGAGAATATTCGTGAACTTCTAGTTTACGTAGTAACTATTTAGTAATCTGTGTTCTAGTTGTGTATTATTATTATTTGCCGGGAAGAATACTACCGTCGTCGTAGGGTACACCCGGGGTCACTATACTTATTCAGTGCGATTCTGACCTAAAACATGAAGTAAGTTTAGCCATCTAGAAATTTAGTATTTTTTTTTTTTTACGTGCGGAAATTCCTTCGGATACCCCCCCGCTTAGTATTTAAATTAGGATTTTTATTTACTTTTTTTTATTCACCTATCATTGCTTTATTTATTACTAACTGTTACCCGCGGCGCCGTCCACGTGGATGTCAGTTATCTCGCGTGGACGTCTGTACGAACTGTCTTCCTCTATTACACGCCCCACAGGTATTTATGGCGATATATATTCGAAAATAACGAACTTTCATACTAACTTTCATACCCTATTTGAATCCCTTTCAAGCCTTTTTTTTCGCTAAAAATGTAGTCTATGTCCTTTCCCAAGCTCTAGTTCATCTTTGTACCACTGTACAGAGTTACTTTCGCATTTATAATATTAGTATGGATTTAGAAACTCAACCGCTCATATTGTGGTAATACATCAAATTCTTAACGTTAGTAATTACAGAGTTGCTTGAAACTTGTGCAGACAATTGAAATTAAAAGCGACAGCTAACCTATAATTTGAAAACTAATATTAAAATAACACAATTGTCACCAAATCCAAAGATCGTAACCAAAAATAAAATGGAAAGAAATCAATGAAAAGAAGAAATAAATTATAAAAAAGGAAGAAATCAATTACCGCACAACAATAAGACTTTCTTGTAAAAATTCGGAAGAAGAAATGCGAATGAAATGTAGCAATGAAGTGTAACATCATTAGGACAAAAAACCCATTCCCGTCAAAGTATCTTTTTATAATTGTTTGTCGAAGTCTTTAATGAAGCCCATTGAAATAACGAGATAATGAAGTTTCACCGTGCATTAACGGCGAAGTTAAATAACACCTCACTGGCTACCGACAGCCCGCTTTATATAATTTTAACTTTAGGTTATCAATTAATTTCTGAACAGTTTAAATTTATATTAAAACAAAGTTTATTAAACTTCTAATAAATGTAATTACTTCTCATAGAATGTAATTGGCACTTTCCTAAATAAACGAAAGCATTCAATTGATTTTAATTTACCAGAACTCGGTTTTAGAAATTTGTCGCTTCCAGAAAAATTCTAAAGTCCTTGTATACGTATGTATCGTTCACAATTTTAATATCCATGTTTTTTGTAGTTACTCAGATATGAGTAACTACAAAAAAATGCATATTAAAATTGTAAAAAAAAACATGGATTAACTATAATATTAGGTCGTTACATATGAAATTGCCGTTTTTCTTGAAGAAATTGGAGGAAACCCAATTTTCAGTACTAACATTTTTGCATTTTTTTAGGAATGACAAATCCAAATTTTATGTTTTTTTTTGTGTATGAATGAGACAACATTAAGCTAACAAACAGCAACTTTTATTACATTTTTGAAAAGTGACAGCTGTTAAGTAATACGAAATTTATCATCAAAATGGATTGCATTTAGGAAGTACTGTTTTTGAAGATCGAATTAATTTATCAAGCGGCCAATAAAGACAAAATTTAATACAGAGTTGTAAAATCTTGAAATCAACTTTCAAACAAAATATAAATAATGGAAATAGCTACATATCAAATTACAGGAATAACGAACTCATGAATTTGTAAGAAAATTTCGGCAATTTCATAGGTAAAGACCTGTTATATAAATATTATGTGAATTCAATTCAATGACAGACGTAAGGTTGTATTTATGACAAAATATATAAAAACCAAACAAAAATACCGAGAGCAACGTAACGGTATGCGAACACCATTATTATTGCGATATATTCGCGTATTACAAACACCATTACCTTGCCCAAATATGTCAACGGAAATGATATATACTTAAATGGGTGAGGTGAAGTGTGAATGTGAATAGTACATTTCTCTTCTATTTCATCTAGGACGGGAAAAATTATGAAATATATGAATGAGGTCATACAAAGCTTTAACCTCACGGTAAGGAGCCACGCCAGCTATTTATACAAAAATATTACTGTGGGTTATGTTATTACCTGGGGTCGCCACGGTTCACGATGTGATTTAATCTCAGAATTCCACACATTGCCCCGTTACCCTCGAATCTCTTTGACTTATTCAGCAGTTCCAGTTTTACAGCTAGCAATATTTTTTCGAAGTATCGTAGTAGAGCTTTATATTCTTTTAAAAATCTGCTTCCATAAAAATAAATTTGACTACTTTACTGATAGTCTATAAAAAGCTCGTTATAGCAAATTGCAGGTTCACTTCCGAGTTGAACTTAAAATGTATTCAAATATTTTTTATGAACCGCAGATTTGGGAAATAACCTCAGCATTAATTAAGATATGCATGCAGGATACGATAAATACAATTTAAATATTTCACTCACAGCCTTTTTTTAATATTAATCTATTTTCTTGTCTGAACTCATCAATTAATTAGCCTGTAGCACTCTACTGCTAGACATAGGCTTCTCCAAATGTGTGACCTAGCATCCAATCCTCCACATTCAATCTATCTACATATTATATTCTATCAATCTGTCAACAAAATGAGCATAAAACACATTTTGAAAGAATTAAATGGAAGTTGAAAAATTAATTATAATTTTAAGCGTCTAGTTTTAGCTTCGATATCTTCCACAATTTGAGCGTAATACGTACTGTTACATATGGGGTTCTCCTATAAAAGTGCTGACACTTTCGCCTGAGTCAGCGCTATCACTCCTGTGAGTTGAAGAGGGCTAGCGGATCGGACAGTTCACCACCAGCCTCCTTCCAGAGCACTTGTTCTTTTCTTTATTCTATTTCATTTTATTTCTAATTCTCATTTATTCTAAAAGTGCTTCAATTTTGTAAAACTTAAATTCAATAAATCCGGTGTACTCAAAATTTGTTTTTTTAAAAACTCGCGAGCCCGCTCCCGTGTAACATTGGTGGCAGCGTAAAGGGATTCCTCGAAAAACGGAATCCGGGACATTCCAGTCGTGAAAACGTGAAAAAGAAAAAGTGTTTTATAATACTATATCTTCACGTGTGCCGCGAGTGACTCTTTCTTCTGTAACTCTTTGTCAAGCCGCGACGAGGACATCACCGAGGTCAAAAAAAAAAAAAGAAAAAATATATATACAAAGGTCAAGCTGCAAAGCCCAGTATCCAGTTTTCCTGAGTTCCAGAATCTAGTATCCAGTTCCAGAGTCTCGTATCCAGTTTCCAGTGTCTAGTATCCTGTGACGGATACCTAACTCACCCGAAAAAGTGTTTTAAGTTTGCGGAATTCCCAGTGCGTAAAGAAATCGTAAAATTTTCCAGTGTTCCTCGAAACCCTTCGTATATTTTCCGACATTTTCGGTTCAGTGCAGTGTTCCCAGTGTTTTCAAGACTTCAATATCCAAATGCAGTTACTTCTGTAAGTCTAAAAATAACTTTTGCATTGTTAAACTATTTGTAACTATTTATTCTCAGTACAGTAATCGGAGAATCAAGCGCAGGTGTGCCTATCTTTTGCGTGGGACGGCTTAGCAATAGCGTTCTGGACGCTCTTATCAGACATATTCCCAGTAATGCCTAAGGACGAGAACACACTAACGATGTCTGAAATCAGTATGAATATTTTAATTAAATTTATTAATAAGTATGATGGAAATAGGGAAAAATTAAATGCATTTTTAAATAACTGCAGGAATGCAATAAATTTAGCCTCCGCTGCACAAGTAGATGTGTTGTTAAAATTCATTTTAAGCCAACTCGAGGGGCGTGCTGAGAGCGCCTGCTCTATCAAAGAATTCGAAAACTGGCAACAATTAGAAGATTTCTTAAAATCCCAATTTGGTGAGAAAAAGCACTACGCCGCTTTACTTTCCGAACTACAAGAATGTAAACAGGCTCAGTCAGAGACGGTCAACCAGTTTGCCCTCAGGATTGAGTCTTGCCTTTCTAAACTACTAACAGAAATTAATATATCGATGCCAACTAAGAAAAAGGGCGAACTGGCAGGTCGTGTCGCTGCAATGCAAGACCTAGCTCTGCACACATTTGTCATCGGGCTCAAACCTGGACTTTCTACTCTTGTGCGATGTCGTGACCCCGAAACACTTAATGACGCAATTAATTTTGCTGTGTCCGAGGAAAAAATTTTCTTAGCTTCTATTAAGCGCAATACTACGCCACAGACTAGCAGTTTCCAGAATTCTAATAAAAATTTACGCCAATCTCCGCCACAAGGTAATTTCAGTCGACCACAGTATAACAATAATGTGGCATCGTCATCACATAGGTCTAATCCCGTAGTGTGCCGGTACTGCAAGGCCTTAGGTCATACCATAGAAGAATGCCGTAAAAGGGAATACAATAATAGGCGTTTTAGTAATTCACAAAATCAAAACTATTCTCGCCCAGCCCCTAACTCAGCATTCCAAAACCGTAATCAACCTATTCACACTATCTCCTCGCCTGAGAATGACGGGAATGGCATCGATGAAATCGATCATTTAAACGAGGAAGCTTTCCCGGCCGGTGTCGTGCGGGAAAATTAAATAACAAAATCGATGCCAAGCCTAATATATCCACTGTATCCGCTGTATCCACTGTATCCGCTGTATCTACTGTACCCACTGTATCCGCTGTATCCACTGTATCCACTGCATCCGCTGTATCAACCGCATCCGCTGTATCCACTCTATCCGCTGTATCCACTGTGTCTACTGTTCCCGCTATACCCACTGTATCCGCTGTATCCACTGCAACCGCTGTCTCCACTGCGTCCCCTATGTCCGCTGTACCTGCTGTTCATGTGCCCACTACATCTACTAGCTCCATCACATCTTCTAAATCCCGTACAATAACCTCATCCTCTGTATCCACTACGTCACTCACAAATACATGCACTCAACCCAAACCTAAACTAAAAGACGTCATTTCTTCAAGGTCTCAATCCCATGCTTCGGCTCCTAAACTACCTGAAAAAGAAATAAAGCGCATTAAAATTCATAACATTACATCCAATCCATCAAGAAAGTACTTACCTTTTATCGAAGCCCAAACTTCTGTGTCAACCAAACCACTGAGATTGCTCGTAGATAGTGGCGCTTCGATTAGTCTCATTAAGTTATCATGCATTGAGAAACTACCGGACGTGAATAAAGAAATTATAAGCTTCACCGGAATAGGTACCACAAATAATCCCATACAATCTCTTGGGCATATCTCTTTAAAATTCAATTCTTTCGAGCATAATTTCCATGTAATCGGTGACTTACATTTTCCTTATGACGGAATTATAGGAAATGACTTCCTGTCAGAATCTCATTCTAACATTAATTATAATGACGATACTCTTACAGTAAACAAAATAAAATTAACATTAAAATTTAATGATCCTATATATACTATTGAACCTCGCACAGAGACAATAATAGAATGCTCTGTCTTAAATCCTGGAATAAGAGAAGGTCTCATTCTAGATCAAAATCCTATGGAGTCCCTTCTAGTAGCCAATTGCATAGTCAAGGTGAAACCTAACTCACGGGTTAACGTAACTGTCGTGAATATCTCTGAATCTCCTATATCAATCAGCTCCGACATGAAATTAAGAATTCTACCCTTAGAGAAGGATCATAGTCATCACATTCTTTATAATACTCACTCGAATAACTCTTCAAATGACACGTTCAATCGGACTGAAGAAGTATTAGGCCTTTTAAGAACATCACACTTAAATAATGAAGAAAAGGACACTCTTTTTGATCTTTGTGCTACTTACTCTGACATATTTCATCTCCCTAATGATAAATTAACAAGTACCGATGTTCTTCAACATGAAATACCTACTTCTTCTTCTGTACCTATAAATACTAAATCTTATAGATTCCCTGAGGTGCACAAACAAGAAGTCCAATCTCAAATAGATAAAATGCTTGATGATGGGATAATAAAGCCCTCTACTTCTCCATGGTCTTCCCCAATATGGGTAGTCCCCAAGAAAGCAGATGCTTCCGGTCTGCGCAAATGGCGTGTAGTAATAGACTACCGCAGACTGAATGATATCACCATTGGTGACTCCTATCCTATTCCAAACATCACAGAAATTCTAGACCAACTGGGCAAATGCAAATATTTCAGCACACTTGATCTGGCATCCGGTTTCCATCAGATAAAGATGGCAGAGCAAGATTCCTCTAAAACAGCCTTCTCTGTGCCTCAAGGTCACTTTGAATTCACCCGTATGCCGTTCGGGCTCAAAAATGCCCCCTCTACCTTCCAAAGGGTGATGAACACGGTGTTGTCAGGACTACAAGGCATTCAATGCTTTGTTTACCTCGATGATATCGTAATCTACTCATTTGATCTCTTCACACACATGAAAAACCTATCCAATATCTTCGACAAGCTTAGGCATGCCAACCTTAAACTTCAGCCGGATAAGTGCGAATTTCTCCGTAAGGAAGTCTCTTATCTCGGTCACATGATAACCGACCAAGGAGTCAAACCAAACCCAGAGAAAGTTAAGGCTGTACAACAATTCCCTAAGCCCAAATGCCCAAAAGATATAAAATCCTTCCTAGGGCTAGTTTCTTATTATCGCCGATTTATACCTAACCTCTCCAAAATTGCTAAGCCTTTGACAAACCTCCTTAAGAAAGATATCCCATTTTTATGGCAAAATGAGCAGCAGCTAGCTTTCGAAACCCTTAAAACATGTCTTACCTCTGCTCCAGTATTGGCATATCCCGATTTCTCACAACCCTTTGTCCTAACTTGTGATGCATCCAATTTTGCCGTCTCAGCCATTTTATCTCAAGGCCCAATAGGGAAAGACAGACCAATTGCCTATAGCTCCAGAACTCTTAATAAGGCTGAAGCCAATTATAGCGTAACTGAGAAGGAATGCCTTGCCATCCTTCATGGTACCCAAGCTTTCAGACCTTACCTTTACGGCCGTCGCTTTAAAATCATCACTGACCATCAGCCACTCAAATGGCTCTTTAAGTGCAAAGACCCTGGCTCCAAACTTGTAAGATGGCGATTAAAATTAGAAGAGTTCGACTACGAGGTAGAATATAAAAGAGGTAAGACGAATAGTAATGCAGATGCATTATCCCGTTACCCCGTGAACCCTGTTGTCCAAAAGGAAAATGACCCTCAACCTTCTACTTCTAGAGATCCTGTCGACCCAATCTTCGAACAAAATTCTAACTCATCAGGAAACTCTGATATCCCACAAGAGGTTCTGAAGGACCTCGAAGACTTAGGTGCATTTGATATTAGTCCCACGGAAAACCGCGACGAAGACCTAAGTCCTTCAAATCTCCCATCTCTATTAGGCACCCCTAATACCAGTCCTAATCCTATCCCATCTCCTTCTAATTCTAACGAAGATTATAATAATTTTTTACAATCCTTCTCTAACAAAGATAAAATATTCAACACCTATATAAAGGAACATAACGAAAATCTTCTTAAAAGCAGTTGTAAAACCATCTTATTTCCAGTTTCAATCGATTTTGATGACTCAAACCCATATCTCCAAGATATTCTTTCTGAACTCGATGACTCTTCTATTATTCTCGATGAAGAACGCGAACTTCACTCATTCAAAAGGCTTGAAATAAAAGGAAAAACATTCTACCTACTATTCACTAAGTTATACTATTTTGATAATACCTCATATCCCGAAATATTCAAAACCATTAAATCTGCTCGTGATGATATACTGCTAGCTGGAGACATCAGTGAAATAGCGGTATCAGATTTCAAGAACTTATTTGAGCAACGATCTTTTGTTAAAATCTACGGCATGTTCATGTATCTCTTTGATAATACTAATATTACAATAAATATTCATCACAACACTATTATATATCCAGTCCCAACAGAAATCGCAAAAATACTTAAAGAAAACCATGATATTCCGATAGCGGGGCATGTAGGCTCAAATAGAATGTATAATAGAATTAAAGAGCGCTATTATTGGAAAAATATGCGGTCAGACATAGAGAACTATGTAAAAAATTGTAAACTATGTCAATCCAACAAAGCTCTAAGAAGAATAAATAGATCCCCTATGCAAATTACTACTTCTTCGACCCGATCTTTTGAGAGAATTGGCTTAGATATTGTTGGTCCCCTTCCAGAAGCTGGTCTCCACAAATTTAGGTTCATCCTCACTTTACAGGACGACCTCACTAAATTCTCTTTAGCATACCCTATCTCAAATTGCACTGCAGAGGAATCCTGTGAATGTTTAATACATTTCATATCTGTGTTCGGGATTCCAAAATCTGTATTAACTGATCAAGGGCCAAACTTTACTGCAGAACTGTTTAAGCGTAGTTGTGAATTCCTTAAGGTGAAGCAGATTTGGAGCTCTCCTTATCATCCGCAAACACAAGGAGCGCTCGAGAGGAGCCACTCAACTCTAAAAGAGTATCTCAAATCATATGTAAATGATTATAGAACCAATTGGCATAAGTATGTCTACACTGCCATGTTAACATACAACAGCAGCGTCCACACCACTACCCAATTTACTCCCTATGAACTCGTGTTCGGTCATAAACCTTATCTCCCAGACTCTGTTTTTGACTCTAGAACAGATATAACCTATCCTGAATATACGAAAATGCTCCAGCATCGTTTAAAAGTATCCCGCGAAAAGGCTCTACAAAATATTAACGCGTCGAAAGAGAGATCTAAATCGTATTATGACAAGCACTCACGTATTGTACAATATAATGTGGGTGACTACGTATATTTAAAAAATCATGTTAGGCTAGGTAAAGCTCTGTCCCCTGTGTGGAAAGGCCCTTACAAGGTCATGAAAATCCATGGTAATAACAACTTATCCCTTTTAATTAATCGACGCCATATCAAACATCATTACGATGAAATAAAGCCAGCTCATGGAGCTGAATGATATTAAGTAATTAATCTTACCAAATGTAATCACTAGTAATCTAAGTATTCTTTTATATGATGTTTAAGAAGAAAATATATTCTATAGGTTTTATATTACCATACCCTAATTACTAACGGTTTATTTACAGAATTGCTGTCTATACAGTATTCTGCAATGCAGTCTCGACAGAGGAACAAAATTACGAATATATTGAATATATTAATAAAAGCCCTGGCATATTCTTCGACGCTATCGGAACACTAAGGATTATTAATGATCAACTCCATATAGTTGTTCCAATCGAAGTTCTCCCCTTTCAACACCACCTTGGGAACATTCATAAGGTACTGAATAATATCCGAATTCAGTGTCGTGAAACCGACGAAATTGATTATGATCAGTGTGAAAATATGTTACAACCTTTAGAATCATTATATAATGATATTTTACGTGATTTTAAATCAGTATCTCACATAATCTCAAACGGCGTCTCCAAAAGATCTGCTTGGTTCTCTGGCGTAGGTGTTGTTTTTAAGCACATATTCGGTACATTGGACGAAGATGATGCTAAAGCTTATAATGATGCTGTTCAAGCTCTTTATAACAATGATAAAATGTTAGCAAACTCCATTTCTAGAAGTATCATGATATCTCAGTCGGCCATTTCTAACATCAATGAATCCCTACATGAAATTAGTGTAAATGAAGCTAAATTAACCGACGTCATTGAGCAATTATCTCTTAATATAACAGGAGTGATTAGAATTGTAAATTTTAAAATTAAGCTTAGTAATGCACTTAATATTTTGCAATCAAACTTATTGACGATTTCTTTCAAGGTCGAAGATTTATTAAACTCTATATTATTTGTAAAGAGTAACACTCTACATCCGTCTATACTTACACCCAAACAAATGTATAACGATATTTTAAGTAATCTTAAAATTATACCTAAATTTAGAGATTTTCCTGTAAACCTAGACATAAGTAACATACATACGCTAATCAATATAGCTGATTTAACGTGTTACTATTTAGATAATAAGTTAATGTTTATTATAAAACTCCCTCTAGTTAGTTTACTAGGATATAACATATATAAGAACATACCGTTGCCGACGCCCCCCATCGCTGAGAATAAATCAAACTCTTTCGTTATGATTCTTCCTTCTGAAGAATATCTAGCTATTAGTGAAGATAAATCTACATATACTTACCTAAAAACCTTAAATAGTTGTAAAAAGATACTTACCGAGACTTACCTTTGTGAAATTTCCGAGGTTTACGCGGTTTTGAATAATCCTTCCTGTGAAATTGAAATAATAACAAAAACCTTACCTTCCCTTCCTGAAAAATGTCCTATTAAGTTTATATCCGGTGATGTGGATGTCTGGCATAAATTAAAAAATAATAAGTGGATTTTTGTACAATCAAGTAAAACTAAATTAAGTATACAATGTAATAGTAATGTTTTAGAAAAGAGTATATCCGGTACAGGTGTACTGAACATTCCATTAGAATGTATAGCTTTCCATAATAATTTAAAATTGGTTCCTAAATTATATCCGAAATTGTACATACCATATATATATTCTGATTTTAATATTATTAACGATAGTTGCTGTAATTTAAAGACTTTCAAAACATTTCACTTTAATGCATCCTTACCTAAAATTAAAACTCTTAATTTATATGAATTGAAATCGTTTAAACCGGGAACTGATGGAATTATAAATAGTTTAAATAAAATAGAGTCAACTAAATTTGAGAATCATATCAGTTTCCCAATATTAACTATAATCTCCATAATTATGATTATCATTTTGATTATAATACTAATTTGTAAAAAGAACAAGTCTTTTAGAAAATTCAACATTAAATCAAAAAGATCAGTAACTCGGAAAGACAGTAATTCAGAAATAGAATTAAAACAGGTGGCGCCCCGGTTGCGCGTAGAATAATACGGAAACTTATCACAACAACCCTAAGTTTCCTCTTAACGGGGGGGTTGTTACATATGGGGTTCTCCTATAAAAGTGCTGACACTTTCGCCTGAGTCAGCGCTATCACTCCTGTGAGTTGAAGAGGGCTAGCGGATCGGACAGTTCACCACCAGCCTCCTTCCAGAGCACTTGTTCTTTTCTTTATTCTATTTCATTTTATTTCTAATTCTCATTTATTCTAAAAGTGCTTCAATTTTGTAAAACTTAAATTCAATAAATCCGGTGTACTCAAAATTTGTTTTTTTAAAAACTCGCGAGCCCGCTCCCGTGTAACAGTACGAGGAAAAAAACTCTTTGGAATCGCCTAGTAACTGACCATTTTTGGTCCCAATGCTGACCTAATTGGTCAAAAGTAACGATAGATATCAGCTAGAACTATTTCTGGAAACATAAATCATTTATAGACGCGTTAGAACACACTTAGGAAATACACACATCGTCGACAACTCTGAAGCCTCGTCTATTAGCGGAGACATTGGGCCCTAGTTTGAATTCAGGGACTTTGCCCGTTAGTGTTAATAATACCAGGCCTCACGCACTCTATGTACCTACTTGCCACAGAACCTCCAGGACCGCTCCTATACTTTATTCAATCGGGTTATCAACAGCTATGTGCGCGTACGTAACAAACTTTTTCCACCTGTCCATTGATGAAGAAAGGTATATAATTTAGTAAATTCACGTTCGTAAACAATGTTACCTATCTACAAACTTCGCGTACGTATTCTTTTATCGTTTGATACTGTATTGAAAGATATAAAATATTGGTTTCATAACTTAGGTTAGGCTATTTAATAATAACAGCCCTCAATATATTATAACTAACTAGCGGCCTGGATCCTGGCTTCTAATTTAATAGACAAATTATTTTTTTATTGAGAAAAGCCACATCCATACTGTTCGGCAGATTATACAAAAGACCCACGAGTACAATCAGCCGCTGTGTATGGCTTTTGTGGACTACGAGAAAGCCTTCGACTCCATCGAGACCTGGGCAGTTCTGGATGCTCTGCAACGGTGTCGTGTTGATTGGCGATACATCGAAGTGCTGAGATGCCTATATGAGACCGCCACTATGTCCGTCCAGCTCCAAGACCAGAAGACGAACCCCATAAGCCTACAGCGTGGAGTGAGACAGGGGGATGTTATATCTACTCCCAAACCAAACTATTCACCAACGCACTGGATGACGTCTTTAAGACTCTGGATTGGACTGGGCGGGGTTTTAACATAAACGACGAGTACATCTCGCACCTTCGGTTCGCTGAAGACATCGTCATAGTTGCGGAGTCGCTGAAGCAGCTGGGTAAGCTGCTTCACAGCCTAAATGGAGCCTCTCGACGCGTCGGTCTTGGGGTGAACTTTGACAAAACCAAGGTTATGTTCAACGAACATATCACACCGAGACCGATTGCCGTCGAAGGGTCGACACTCGAAGTTGTTCAACAGTATGTCTACCTTGGGTAGGTTATCCAGCTCGGTAGAAACAACTTTGAGAAAGAAGTCACCAAAAGGATCCAATTAGGTTGGGCAGCATTTGGCAAACTACGTCGGGTTTTCTCCTCCCCTTTACCACAATGCCTAAAAACAAAGGTGTTCGCCCAGTGCGTCCTACCTGTCTTGACTTACGGTGCCGACACGTGGAAACTGACCGTGAGGCTAGTCCACGACTTTAAAGTCTCGCAGCGGGCTATGGAGCGAGCTATGCTTGGGGTTTCTTTGAAGGATAAAATTCGAAATGAGGCCATCCGACAAAGAACCAAAGTCTTTGATATAGCTCGCAGAATAAGCAAGCTAAAGTGGCAATGGGCTGGCCACATCTGCCGAAGAGCCGATGGCCGATGGAGCAAACGAGTCCTAGAGTGGAGACCACGAATCGGTAAACGGAAGGTAGGACGTCCCCCAGCAAGATGGACGGACGACCTGAAAAAGGTAGCTGGGATAGACTGGATGCGCAAGGCGGAGGATCGGGTGTTATGGCGTAAAATGGGAGAGGCCTATGTCCAGCAGTGGAATGCAATAAGCTAATTGATGATTGATGATTGAGAAAAGCAGCCCTTTGTTTTTTTTTTTTTTTATCGTGTGGAAATCCCTTCGGATACCCCCCCACCGGCCAGCGGGGGTGGTTATGTCGGGCTTGCACCGACTAAAACCGCACGCCGTCTCGGGTCTTCAGACGCCGGGGTATAAGGTTACCCATAGAGCATATCCCTCGCACCCTGGCTGACCCTGGGCCATCTCACCACTAACAGCATCGCTCATCCTGTCTCCTCTGAAAGCAGAGGAGTACGGAGAGCGATGTGTTCCCGCCATGTTGGGTATTGGCCGACGATCAATGCCAACCCTATGAAGGGGTGAAGGGGAAGCCATTGACCGCCGCCCAGGGTGTACCGGCCGCTCCGATTCCGTTCCCTCCGGACTGCAGCGGGATCGGAATCGGAGCGACACTCGAGGAGGTTACCCAACACACACCCCGAGAAAAGCAGCCCCAGCATCACAACGTTTACTAGCACGTAACTACAAGGCCAAGCGGTAGCAACTTAATAATAACCATACGGTCGAGCGTTAAGATACATATTTGCACGGAGCGGTCGATCACGTGGACAATTAGGCATCTGACTCATACAAGTACGTTGATTTTCCAGGCAGTGATTCAACGATGAACCAACTATTAGGTAATCTTTGACAGGGGTGTGTGTTGGGTAACCTCCTCGAGTGTCGCTCCGATTCCGATCCCGCTGCAGTCCGGGGGGAACGGAATCGGAGCGGCCGGTACACCCTGGGCGGCGGTCAATGGCTTCCCCTTCACCCCTTCATAGGGTTGGCATTGATCGTCGGCCAATACCCAACGTGGCGGGAACACATCGCTCTCCGTACTCCTCTGCTTTCAGAGGAGACAGGATGAGCGATGCTGTTAGTGGTGAGATGGCCCAGGGTCAGCCGGGGTGCGAGGGATATGCTCTATGGGTAACCTTACACCCCGGCGTCTGAAGACCCGAGACGGCGTGCGGTTTTAGTCGGTGCAAGCCCGACATAACCGCCCCCGCTGGCCGGCGGGGGGGTATCCGAAGGGATTTCCGCACGATAAAAAAAATAAAAAAAAAAAAAGGTAATCTTTGACAATACTTCATGTAAGGACTGGCTTGTGACAATATATGATGATGTAGATTCTCAGTTGTTTATGCTTTTTCACATTATCGAAATAGTATTTTTTATTTTGCAGTACAAATAAATTAGTTATAAAAACAAGCTTTTATAAAGTTTAAGTTTTAAATAATTTATTCTCAAAAAGACACAAAGTCACTCTATGAGAACATTATAAATAAATAATAGTTTAAAAAACAAAAAAACACGCTTTTTAAAGAAAACCGAACTAAAAAAATAGAAAATAAGTTTTAATAAATTTAAATTAAGAATAGTGATAAAAAAAAAAAAAATTCAAGAAGAAATTTCAAGTTAATAAAGTTAAAAATTCCGCGGTAGCCTAGTTATGTGTTATGTGTGTATTTATCGCAGGTTTATAGGTGCCCGGTTAATGGCAATAGGCTCGCCACCTATTACATTGGGACCTAAAAAATAAACTGGCGAAACGTGGGTGCTAGCACCTCTGCCTACCCCTGCGGGGATATAGGTGTGAGTTTATGTTATGTTATGTTATGTATGTTAAAAATTTCAATAAATATAAATGAAAAATACTGTAAATTTAAAAATGTATTTTATTTTTAAAAATGCGTGGGGTGCTTTTTAAGATATTATCAAAATGATAATCACTCTATCTGTCTGTCAATAAAATATTTATATCTATTGACCCATGCACCCCACGCTTTTTAAAAATAAAATACATTTTTTTAATCTACACTATTATTAATTTATATTTATTGAAATTTTTAACACTATTCTTAATTAAATTTATTAAAACTTATTTTCTATTTTTTTAGTTGGGTTTTCTGTAAAAAGCGTGTTTTTTAGTTTTTTTATACTATTATTTATTTTCTACTTTTTAGTTTCTAAAAATTCTCTTTGGTGTTCGAAAATTTGTTAATATTAAAAAAATCGGCTAAAGATAATGGTTAGAAATTAAAATTTATTTCTGCCCTGACTATAGATGAAAATTATATAAATTAACAAAAATCTTATTTAGCAAATTGAAAAATGGAATAATTTTAAATTTTCAAATTAGTGTATTGTCGTCGGTCCTCGATATGTAAATCTACAAAGTTTGAACGAAATCTGGCCGTTTAAAGTGGGTCAAAATCGCGCCCAAAGGAGTCGGTTACAAATAAACATACAAACAAACATACAGGTGAAGTTAATAAAAAGCGTATAAAAAGAAATTAAGCATAAGGTAACGGTCATCGAAAATTCAAAGAAATGTACGTTTGGCGGTTTCAATCTCAAAAGTATATTTAGTCTGATTGAGTTTCTATTTAGTGTG
Source organism: Cybosia mesomella (assembly GCA_946251805.1). Taxonomy (NCBI): domain Eukaryota; kingdom Metazoa; phylum Arthropoda; class Insecta; order Lepidoptera; family Erebidae; genus Cybosia; species Cybosia mesomella. The sequence goes on from OX276406.1 coordinate 14,572,989, forward strand.
AAGTCTGATAGTTGAGATTTGAAAGCGCCAAGCAAGCGTTTCAAACGGAAGAGTTTTATATATTTGTGCTCCTTCGTAAGTAATATTCTTTTTTGTGTAATTTGTACGTATTTTTGGCAGAACAAGTAAACTAGGCCGACAAAGACTGCGTTTAGTTATCAGCGATTTCTTAATAAATGTTATGTTAATGTGATTGGTTCTGTGTTGATAATTTTTCTAATTATTATACAAGTATTGTACAAATAGAGTTGTTTGATGTTTCTATACTTTGTGGGTTGGTGTCATTTACGAATATTGTAACAGTGTGTTTATGAACCTGTTTTGCATTCTTTGCAAGTTCGTGTAGCTTTGTTTTGTTGCTATGACGTTGTCATAGAGTTCTATGAGATATAGTAATTGTGACTTGACAAGAGAATTCTATATGGTACAGCGCAAATTTTTTGGTGTACAGTGACTTATATTGTGAAATGACGCAATGAGACCCATTTTTATTGTAATCAATTGACTGAGTCCAAGTTAGATAATTGTCCATTCCCAAACCGAGGTATTTCTGACAAAGTTTTTGTTCCAATGCTATATTATCAATAGCTAATATGTTACGCTGCGGTTTTTTTGAAGTGAAACTTCTTTAGAATCGTTGTGATTTCAAACTCGATGAAACGAAATGAAACGAAAATATAAGTCAATAGTTTTTTTTTAATCAGGCACTTTTCAGAAGTTTCACTTCTACCGTGTGGGACTTGCACACACACACACACTATAAAAGGGTAAAAAGGGGAATTGTAAAAAGGGGAAATGTGGAAAGCGTAAACACGGGAAATAAAGAAAGGGTAAAAGGGGAAAAGTGGCAAGGGTATTTTTTTAATCAGGGACTTTTCAGAAGTTTCACTTCTACCGTGTGTGACTTGCACACACACACTATGAAAGGGTAAAAAGGAGAATTGTGTAAAGGGTAAAAAGGGGAAAATGTGGCAAGGGTAAAAACGGGAAATGTGAAAGAGGGTAAAAAGGGGAATATAGAAAGGGTAAAAAGGGGAAACGTAGCAAGTGTAAAAAAGGAAAATGTGACAAGGGTAAAAAGGAGGAATGAGGCAGAGTTAAAAAACGGGAAATGTGAAAAAGGGGGAAGGTGGAAAGGGTAAAAAGGGTAAATGTGGCAAGGGTAAAAAGGGGAAAAGAGGCAAGGTTAATTTTTTTATTTTTTTATTTGTGTTGATTGAATGAAAGGTAAATTGCGATATACGATTTGTGACGTATTAAATAATTAATAGTTTAAAAAACTAAAAAACACGCTTTTATTGAAAACCGAACTAAAAATATAGAAAATAAGTTTTTTGTGTTTAATTTAAGTTTAAATTTCAATATATATAAATTAATAATAGTGTAAATAAAAAAAAGTATCAAAATGATAATCACTCTACTCATGTCTGTCAATAAAATATTTATATCTATTGACCCGCTTTTTTTAAAATAAAGTACATTTTTTTTAATCTACAGTATTATTAATTTATATTGAAATTTTTAACACTATTCTTAATTTAAATTTATTAAAACTTATTTTCTTATAACTTATTAACTTATTTTTTTAGTTCGGTTTTCTATAAAAAGCGTGTTTTTTCGTTTTTTTAACTATTATTTATTTCCTACTTGTTGCACGCTGCTGTTACCATCTATTTCAGAGTTTATAATGTGACATTATTCGCTACTACGTGATACATAGTTGATGGGATAGATGGCGCGCGAATTCATTAGTTTAAATTATTATGCAAATTGAAAAATGGAATAATTTTATCAAATTAGTGTATTATCATCGGTCCTCGATAAATCTACAAAGTTTGAACGAAATCTGGCCGTTTAAAGTGGGTCAAAATCGCGCCCAAATGAGTCGGTTACAAACAAACATACAGGTGAAGCTAATAAAAAGCGTATAAAAAGAACTACTATCTAGATCTCGTTCAAACTAATTTTCGGTAGAAGTTTACATGGTAATGCCGTTGTCAAATGGCAAAAAACGGAACCCTTAGATTCGTCATGTCTGTCTGTCTGTCCGTTCGTATGTCACAGTCACTTTTTTCCGAAACTATAAGAACTATGCTGTTGAAACTTGGCAAGTAGATGTATTCGGTGAACCGCATTAAGATTTTCACACAAAAATAGAAAAATAACAATAAATTTTGGGAGTCCCCTTACATACGACTGGAACTCTGAATTTTTTTTTTCATCAAACCCATACGTATGTGGTATCTATGGATAGGTCTTCAAAAATGATGGTATGGTATGGTATGGTATCACGGGCTGGTATCCGTAACTCCACGACAAGGCGCGGTTTTCACGTGAGGGTGGGCATTTTATTCGATCCACCCCAGCTCATTGAAGAACGCCAGCAAGCTACCCTTGCCTGTCTGTCTGTGTCTTCAAAAATGAAATTGAGGTTTCTAATATAATTTTTTTCTAAACTGAATAGTTTGCGCGAGAGACACTTCCAAAGTGGTAAAATGTGTCCCCCCCCCCCTGTAACTTCTAAAATAAGAGAACGATAAAACAAAAAAAAATATATGATATACATTACCATGTAAACTTCCAACGAAAATTGGTTTGAATGAGATATAGTAAGTAGTTTTTTTTAATACGTCATAAATCGAAAACCGCAATTTACCTTTCATTCAATCAACTCAAATATAATTTAAAAAAAAAACATTATTATGTTACTTGCTGCTACGGAACCCTTAATGGGCGAGTCCGACTCACACTTGGCCGCTTTTTTTGAACTACTTGAAATCTATTTGTTAGGTAAGATTTCAACATCGGGAGTGCATTGCCTTTGATATCAACGTTTTTTGTTTTTCTAATCAAGTTCAAGTAAATAAATATACCCATAACAATGTTTTCATTATCTGTGCTGGTTCTAATTTTTGTAATCAATGGTAGCTACGGTGGTGTTGTGACGGTGGGGCGACTGGCGCCCCTCCCCCAAACCGGGGGAGACACTGTGGTTCCTAAACCCGAGGGGGCCATCTCGAAACCGGAGATGGCCCAAGGTCAGTCGGGGTGCGAGGGATATGCTCTATGGGCAACCTTACACCCCGGTGTCTGTAGACCCGAGACGGCGTGCGGTTTTAGTCGGTTCAAGCCCGACATAACCGCCCCCACTGGCCGGTATCTGAAAGGATTTCCGCACAAAAAAAGGAAAAAAGGTACTGTTCCTAATATTTAGCCACCATTCAATATACGTCTATTAGTACCAATGTCAATCATTAGAAATTCTTGTATTGTATCGACTAATTGCTTAATGCTTTTATAATGCCGATACTTTACTTAGTATTAATATTTGGGCAATGATGAATTAATGTACTACTTACATATTCACACCACTTATACTTTAAAGAAAACAGTATGCTAATACTAGCATCGTATTCGCAAAAATTCGAGTCTCAACTTTTTATTATTGGATTAGTACATCTGGTACATTCTCCATTTAAAAATAATACGATTTCACTGTGCATCTGCCGCAAACCGACAAACGTCCTGCCTCTAACACGTTCCGCTCGCGACTGATTGACTCTCCGAACGCATCAGATAGGTAGAGAGCGTAGGTAATTTGAATTTTCAGGGTATAGTTCCGAATTTATGTGAATTTTGATAACCGTTTTTCATTCTCCTATCAATGACTTTCATTTTGATATTATTTTTATTTTTCTAACCTGAATAAAAATCAAATAAAACTGGAATGCGTTTTGGGTTAGACCAATCTTTGAGAGCAAATTCTATCGAGGAAAGTAAAAGTCATCGTGTATCGGATAACCGAAAATACTAGTTTGAATTGCCTAGAATAACATATATGATTTTCAGAATATAGGGACTTCTCATTTTTGAAAAATCTTAATTTAAAAACACCCTTCCTCAGGGATCCTCGCCTTAAGGCAAATGCACAAAAACAGTCAGTATTACTAATAAAGTAAATTAATATTTTTGTGTTTTTGTTACAAATAAATGGTTGTAATTTATTGTCAAAAGTAATTAAAGACTTTAAATGTTTATTTAATATATTTTATCTCTCAAAGTTAATTTTATTCATAAAGTTGACCACTTTTCTTACATAAAAACTCTTTGCTAAGAATTAAAAAAGTACTGTTCGTTTAAGACGGAGCATCTCGAAAATTAATAAGGTAAAATGCGTTTTACCTTATTATTATTTTTTACGTTTCACATTACAATCACGCACAAGCACGTAATGAGATACAATACGATATTGAAATTTGTGAAAGAAGAGACCCTTTACGAGCAAATGTGTTATAAACAACATTGTCATATGACATGTAGGATGAAAACAAAGCTAACTTTCGAATTGAATATATTCCTTGAAGCCTTCTTATGCGATCAGTGTAATCGACAAGTCACCCTTTGTTATGAATAAATTAGTGTTACAAAATAAAAACAGCAGAAAATTTAAATCTGTTGTTTGGCCGGCGTAACATATCCAATAATTCCACGACATCAATATCTACAACATCCATCAGGTCAAGTGCGTTAATATCCATTGCAAGCAAAAAAATAACACAAATTTATCTGACGCTTACCTCAAATGACAACTTTGGGGGTCTCTGGGAGCCAACGTCTGAGTGCCACCACTGCGACGCGAATGAGGACTCGGGGCTGCACACGCTGGTACAATGCCCGGCGTGGGAGGTACCGAGGCGTGTTCTCGTGGCAGCCATCGGGGTGGGAGTCCTCTCACTCGGCACCATGATTGCGGCCATGGTGCGGAGTGCGAGCGCGTGGACTGCCGCCGCCTCCTTCTGCGATAAGTAATGCTTGAGAAGGAGGCGGCGGAGCGGGCTCGGGAGAGATTTCGAACCCTCCCGGCCCGCCAAGCCCGCAATATGCGCGCCGCGCGGCGCAGGCGACTCAGACGCCGGAGGTCGCTTAACGACCTCCGTCCTCCATGAGCGCAGGCCTAGGGGTGTCAGGTGGAGCCGCCTGTCACCCTAGCAGAAGCAGGCCGGGGCGGCGGGGCGAAGAGCGCTCTTCCCCCGAACCGGGGCAAGACGGGAACACCGTGGTTCCCAAACCCGAGGGGGCCTTCTCAAAACCGGAGATGGCCCTGGGTCAGCTGGGGTGCGAGGGATATGCTCTATGGGCCACCTTACACCCCGGCGTCTGAAGACCCGAGGCGGCGTGCGGTTTTAGTCGGTTCAAGTTCGACATAACCTCCTTCGCTGGCCGGCGGGGGCGTATCCGAAGGGATTTCCGCACGAAAAAAAAAAAGGGGGTCTCTGGGACGAACTCTGGAAGCTCTGGAATGGTGAAGCTTGAGGAGGTTTATGCACGAAAAAAAATACTTGTTTAGTTTAAGGGTTCCTATGGCCACCTTTTAGTCCATCACCGTCTGGCGAGTCTTCTGGAGAACATGTCATATCAGAGAGTTTATGAGGACAAAACAAATGAGCGCAAAGGCGATAGATAGATATTACTTACCATTTTACAAAAATGTCATCTCAATTCATTCAGGATAACTGCTTCAAAATTCAGTTGCAAGATTTGACTAGAACTAACATACTCGTACATACTTACAGAGCAAGGTAACTAAAAGCTTGTAAAAAAAAATAGAATCGCGTTCCTACCGATTTATTATAAGTCATCAGGCCACACACTACGTAAGGTGCGTAGGAGTCGCTACCTCACATTGTTTTTCAAGAGGCGTGGCCAGCCCCGCCTGTAATTTAAATAACACCTATTGTAAAGTTTTATACAAGCACTTTTCAACATGTTATATTGAAACCATCCTACGTATCAAAGTATTAAATAGAATATTATTGGGTTATTAACATACGGGTTATTAACTAACTCTAAAGTTTATTCAAAGTCAAGGTTAAATTCTACAAGTCACTTCAGAAACAACATACAATATTCATAATACAGTCGCCCTCAGAAAAATACACATAATAGAACACTAACAAAATTTAGAAACGATATATACATTTAAATAAATCACGTAATTATTGATGTATAATTATTATTTTTGTAAACTTCAAAGGACAATTTAACATTTTTATAATTTTTCTTTATTGTTTTATGTGAGGTTTTAGCGCTAAGATGGTCTGTAACTTGAAATGTGTTAAACTAATACCGATGGCGATAGGTGGTTGTACATAGGATTAACCTATGCAGTACACTCATTAATGAATGGTCAATGGGAAGAGGGAGGAAAAATGAGAAATGGGTCAAGATAACAGAGGCAGGTGAGCATCGCCAGCACTGTTACAAATCCGACAAAGCGTAGCATCAGTTTACTGCGTTGCATACAACTTCTTCAGTCAGTATACTGAAAATCGACCTCAAATTGCGTCGTCGTATTATTGAGCTGGAAAATGATAAATGTTATTGCTATTACGTGTACCTAATCCCTGTATGAATTTAACGACAGCGCTAAGTGTTACCAGTGTAGGGACTCTGTAGTATGAAAGAATCTAGTTTTAGCGATTCGCAAGCTAGCGCGATGTATGTGAGAGCCGAGCCAGTTACTGCGCGCTGCTCGGCACGATAGGTTAGCTTTTGGGGACCTTTCCATAATAAACGAGTTATATCAAGGTTACTCAACTGTTTTATTCGCGTGTAACTCCCTTTACAACTGGACCCCAAATAGGGCGCAGACTCCCTAAAGTTTTTTTTTTAACTTTAGTAACCTTATTTCTTTGTTTTATAATATACCTATGCTCGTTATACTAATGTGAGAAATAGTACATAAAGCCGCTAGAAAAATAAAACTGTATGTAGATATGCTATTCTTAATAAAATAAGTAAATGAAATATAACGTTACTACTCTAAAACTGTCAGTGCTTTTACAAATAGGTGTGTTAACCATCAGTCGGGGTGCGAGGGATATGCTCTATGGGCAACCTTACACGTTCAAGCCCGACATAACCGCCCCCGCTTGCCGGCGGGGGGGTATCCGAAGGGATTTCCGCACGTAAAAAAAAAAGAAAAAAAAAGGTGTGTTAACCATAAATTTATAATATTACGGCAAGGCCCCAACTAATTGGAGAATCTTATAGCTTAACGCATTTTGTATTCATAGAAATATAGGCCTGAATAAACAATAGAATATATTACCAACTAATCTACGTTAATATTAATTGCAATGTTGTGTTCCGTAATAGTAGATTGTTAACCAAGGGCTGTATGACATCAATTGCATACGAGGTTTTTGGCGGTTTGCTAATTAGCCCGAGTATGCAATTGATGCTTACACCCGAGGTAAACACTCTGCTTTACATATCGATTGTGAGGTAAGTAAAAAAATAAGAAAGCAGGTTTCTATGAACATTTATTAAAGAAAAACATGTGTATTTAATTAAAATTAATAGTAAAATAAGAACAATTTGTAAAAGATATGGTCAAGTTCTTTTTAGGAATATTTATAGTTTGAGTATGAGTTTGTGATGATAAGACTTGAGTTTAAATGACTTGAGGTTCTTGCATCGTAAATGGCGGCAGTTGACTGGTACTATTTTCTTCAGTAAAAAATGGCTCAGATGATGTGCTTTGACGTGGCGATTTCAAGTTTATATTTTCTGTTATTTTAGAAGTAATTTTGCTTTTGTTTTCCACCGAATCTTCGATATAACCTTCGGCCACTTTGCTGGACTTCCAACCGCCGTGCCTTTTTAACAGAGTGAGGTTGGCGCCAGAATCAGCTTATAGAGTCGCTGATGTTCTGCGAAAGCAATGCCCGGTGTATAACTCTACGTTACTCAGTTTTAAATATGTGGCATTTGCTTTGGCATGCCTGTAAATTTGTATTTTCCTATTACTTGTCTGTGGCATTTTCCTTTACTGTAATTAAGAAAAAAACGATTTGTATCCATGTTTTCAGGCCGAAGAGCTTGATATTTTTCAACATACTATGCAAATTCTTCATGCACAACAAATGACCGGTCAATTTTAGTTTTCGTGTTAAGCAGTTTTATGAGTAGTACATTTTATTTTCGTGCGGAAATCCCTTCGGATACCCCCCCCCCCGCCGGCCAGCGGGGGCGGTTAATGAGTAGTACCTAATTTGTATGTTTTTCTACATTTTCTATTGTCAAGTATGTCAATTCCACGGTTCTGCAGGCACCTGATATCCCAAAAATTAGAACAACCTGTAAAAAAGACATAAGTTGTATTATATGCACCAAATCCGCATAGTATTTCTATGAAATATTTTGGTAACTTATTAAAAAGGGCGAATAAATACGTACCTTTATTGCTAAATAAATTTCATCCGGAGCTTCATTTAAGAATTTTTGTACTTCTTCTGCAGTAAATACCTTCGATTTCTTGCTTTTAAAGCCGTCAGACTGCCTTTTCAAGAATGCAGTAAGTTTAGAAAAATCTTTTAAATTCACGTCATGTTTTGTCATCATTGTAGCTTTTAGCATGGAATAAAAGCACTAAACATGATATAAAAACACTTTCAGAAAGAGATTTAACTTTTTTTCTGACCGCCACTTCATAAATTCGTCGTAAGCCTTTACATATCTTTCTTTCGAGTTCGGCGGTAATAGATTTTCTAAAACTGTTTTTGCTTCTTGTTTTATAAAATCGGGGGTTAGATCCATGCCATCGTCACTTGACATTTTTCAAAACTTTTGAGAAAGAACTCCAAAATGTGAAAAAAAATTACTTTCGCGCCTAGCTAGTCGACTGCCTTTTTTACTCTTCACGATTTTATGGCACGCAAGCGCGTCAAATCGTGCTGGCAAGTTTGATTTTTAAATCGATTTCAACTAACATACGATGTGACTGCGAAACAAATAGTTCGATATTTAAAATAAAATCTTCATAAATTCTAATATAAATTGTCTCGATTCCGATTCGAGTAAATAATCGATACCGAGAAAAAAAAAACTTTTTAAAAATATTCTTCTTGCAGTATGAGTATGACAGTTCTTTTTCAAATTCCAAAACCTATGCTGTAATGTTAACATTACATGGTAGGTTTTGAAACCTATGCTGTAATGATATCCATACACCCCGGCATTCAGGGAAGTAAGTGACTACTTACAGAGCAAGAGATACATTACGATATTAGTGCGTTATGATGGTTATAACATGCGAGGCGGAATTTCAGCCCGAGCCGTAGGCGAGTGCGTAATTGAGCCGAGCATGTTATAACCAATACCCACGTATATCGTACGACGTTTTTTAACACATTTGCGAGGAAACAGAAAAAAAAACATTTTAAATAAACTCAATCTGTGAATGCACACTGTTGCTTTCCCGCCATTTTGACAGCGCGCCAGCGCTGCCTACTGATGGCGCCGCGCGGCGATTAGTTAGTTAGAAATTTGAATAGCAACAGCGCGCTACTCACTAGCTGGAGTCGTGCGGCGGCGATCAGGTCCATATTTGAAATGGCAAATAATACTGTTATGGAATTTGTAGGGACTATAACTTAACTATTTGCTTTGGTAACACACGCGTTTATTATGACCCGCTTTACATATTTAAAACCGGTGGAATTACATCAGCTTTACGAGCAAGGGTGTTAAAAAGAAGATTTACAGTGTGGAATATACAGAACATTCATAAACATATACAACTTACCGGTAAGTTCACGATAGAGAATAGTGTAATTTGGATATATAGCAAGGAATCTTTCAATTCAATCTTTATTCACTTCAAATAATCAAATTAAGTTAAAATTTTATACACTTAATTTTTAAATCATCATCATCATCAACCTATTCTAGTCCACTGCTGGACATAGGTCTCCCCTAATGAGCGCCTATTTTTAAATACCTATGACTAATTTCAGACATTAGTAGTTAAACATTCAACAATAGCATTTAGGTTAAGTTTCGATTGAAGGGTTAAATGAGTGAAAAGGATACGCGTAGGAGTTGACCATTCATGTTACCTGAAATTCATGACTCGCCGCCTCTCCACTTGAATGAAAAGACAAGAAGAATTGTGCCATATTACATTAAATGCAGAGTAATGCGAAGCGCAGAGTGAAGTGGCGTAGCGGCGGTGGTCCTTGTGTAGTAGTGAGTACGGTGAACTTGCGCGGCCATCCAAGTGGCACTGAGAGGGGCGTAGTAGTCTAGCGAAGCGGAGACGGTGGAGCAATAGCGTTGCGAATTCTGGAAAACACCACTACTCTAATGAATAAAATGTCTTCACTACACAGCTCCAGTCATCTCCACTCTACAGCCCCGATCCAGATTTCACCACTCGTATGCACATCTGTAGAAATAAGCTGTAGGTACTGAATTCTAAAATTCTCGAAGCGATAGGTAGCTAAAGCCTGTGAGAAATAAAATCAGGCAATAGAAACTGACGACCACTCTTTTTCACTAACAATTATTTACAATGATTATGTGTATGCTATATGGGATGCGAAGCAACTGTTAATGTGAAAAAAGTACCCCTAGTTTATTTTTAAGTATACTTTTTAGTTCATTAAAGTTTGTTGGCAAGTGTTTATAAACTACATTACATTTTCTTCCCTTACAGAGTTCAACACGTTTCATTTTACTAACTGTAGTTGAAAAGTACCAACACTTCACTTCGGCGAAAAAGTTGTAGTTAAGTTTTCTATCGTATCTTTAGAAAACGGAATTTAAGTTTAATTGAACACGTTTACGGCTGGATAACTTCACCGGTTGTTAATGTACTTACGCCTCGTAAGTCTTGTTACCAAATAAAATTCATAAGGATTAACAGTTAACTCTAGTTAACAGTTAATCCTCATGAATTTCATTTTCAGTTCAGCATTCTAATGATGAACTACATCAGGCTTTCACCTAGGAACCCAGGGTCCGCTTACTCCTTCTCCTCGGCCAAGGCATAAGTCTTTTATGGAAGTGACTGCTTTCAGACCTCGCATCCCCGAGAGGAATGCCTGCGCCAGATCCGAGAGCCGTATATTGAATACATATTGGCTGATGGAAACTGATATACTTAGCCGATTTAAATGAAAAGGCAATATCCTAAAAAAATTCGCACTTGTTTCCGAGTAGCAATCATAAACAGTAAGAGACCGATATTCTTAGCAATCCATGGATTCTCCGTGCGGGTGCTGGGTCCATTGCGTTGCTGATTTGGGAACTCGGGACAGTGCATGGGACTTGCGACCCAAGTGTAGGCTTAGAAGGGGCCCCTTTTGTTGATGTACATCAACACTCACCTTCACTACCCAAGTTTTACGAAAAAAATCACTTGGGCACGAAATTTTAATTGAATTCACTGTGAAGTGTAGATAATTCTCTGGTGTAAAAAACAGTACGACAGTTTTATCAAATAAAGGAACAATTATTATTTATTATATAGATTCTGCGTGTTTTTATGTCCAAATACTTTTAATCACGAGAAGATAAATAAAAGGTTAAAGAAGTTGAATTAAAATTAAACAATTTGTTGTAGAGATTATAGAAACAATAGACGGATTTTATTCTTTGTCAAACTAACTTATAAAATCAATCAGAGAAATGAAATTTATTATGAGATATCTATATTTGCGAGTATGATTTTATAGGACGTAGACACGTTCGGGTTCATATTTTAGGGAAAATCACAATTTCTATCAGCATTAAATCGCATTTTCACAATTATGCAGTCGTATCTTCGCCTATTGCCTTTTATCACCTGTCAGCAGTGAAATTCATAGGAAAGGGCATGTGGATAGGATACTACAAAAACATGGAATCACAATATGAATTATAATATCAATCAAGTGACCGCGGCTGTCAGAAATACTTTTTTAAAATATTAAAAATCCCCTTGGATAACCCCCCCCCTCCGGCCAGGTTATGTCGGGCTTGAACCGACTAAAACCAACCAAAAGGCTAGCGGTGGGTAGCGAAATAAAAACATGTGTACAGTCATCGACAGAAGTGGATTACCACTCAAATATTTACAAAGGTTTAAAAGCTAGTGATTAATAAACTAGAATTTGCTAAGCGACTTTTGTCGTTGACTGTACTATAAGGCCAACCACTACCTAACGATCGAACCCGTTAGTGTGAAGAGTAACTCGCATCTTCTTGGCTGTATTTATATAAAAATGCGTATTTCAGTTTTAATAAGTACTGAATTATTAATGCTAATATCCTCTGCGGCGTTGTGGTCTAATTAAAAGCGCTATCTTCACATAAAACACCGTAATAGGGCCGAGTGTAAGTGCGTAGGCGCAATTTAATGATCGCATAAAATAATAACTCATATGATATTGCCTATTATGATAGCTACAGTTATGAAATTGTGTCAATGCAGGTAGGGATGTAGTTTACTACACAATGAAATAATATATTAACAATATTACGGAAATGTTAATAAATGTGTTAAAACGTTAAATCCCCCTCCCTCGCTTTCCCCTAAAAATTCAAAATATTAACTTTTATTTGATATGAAAAATAATGTCGTTTAGTATACTTTTTTAGGGTTCCGTTTTTTGCCATTTGGCAACGGATTTTGATTATAGATTCGTCATGTCTGTCTGTCTGTCCGTCCGTATGTCACAGCCACTTTTTTCCGAAACTATAAGAACTATGCTATTGAAATTTGGTAAGTAGATGTATTCTGTGAACCGCATTAAGATTTTTACACAAAAATGGAAAAAAACAATAAATTTTGGGGGCTCTCCATACTTAGAACTGAAACTCAACATTTATTTTTTCAAACCCATACGTAAACCCATTTATAGATAGGTCTTCAAAAATTATATTGAGGTTTCTAATATCATTTTTTTCTAAACTGAATAGTTTGCGCGAGAGACACTTCCAAAATGGTAAAATGTGTCCCCCCCCCCTGTAACTTCTAAAATAAGAGAATGATAAAATTAAAAAAATATATGATGTATATTACCATGTAAACTTTCACCGAAAACAGGTTTGAACGAGATCTAATAAGTAGTTTTTTTTTAATACGTCATAAATCGTAAACCGCAATTTACCTTTCATTCAATCAACTGAAACATAAAATTTAAAAAAAAAGCATTATTATATTACTTGCTGGTACGGAACCCTTCATGGGCGAGTCCGACTCGCACTTGGCCGCTTTTTCGTTATTTGGTTTTCTTAAACCCGCCCGCTTAAAACGCCCATTTAAGTATGCGAGTGAACAGTAACAATAGTAATTTTTTAATTACAAGTAAAGTATTTAGGTACACTTTTAATGATAAATATTTAAATAAAATGAAAGTAAACATTCATGACGTTTGCCGAATCTATAACCCTTGATGCATATAAAAAACATCCTGTGAAATATAAAACAAATTGTATTTTTCTGAAAAGGTATAACTGAATTTACGGAAATTCATTCAGTTTGTATAAAAAAAAACGACGGGTTGCACTCCGGGAGTGCCGGCAGAAGTGAAAACTTGAAAATTAACGTTATGCATTTTTGATATTTTGGAATGGTTAGGGAATAATTTTCCACGAATTGCTTTAATTATCATTATAAAAGTACTATCATTTATGTGGTAACATACAATAATCGTACACAAACATGACAATTTATATTACATTAAAAATTTAACACTTCAGAACTATTACAATTATTTTAAATTAAAAAGTTTAACTCTCAGAAAAATCAAATTCCATCCATAATGTCAACGATCTTTTCGCCATCATTATTGCCAGAACCAACCATATATTTATAAAGTACTCACTCATTTTCTTTCGCTATTTCTTCGTCACTTTTTTCATTAATAGATACACTTTGTTTAATTTCCATTTTATATCAATAGATTTATGGCACAAAATAGAATAAATATTACAAAAAGTTATATGATGACAAAAAGTGTTTCTTGGGCCTCGGTCGGAATCGATCTCAGTCTTGACGAAGTCAACGACCACTCATTAGACGAACCAAGCCACCAAGGTTGTTAAGTACAGTGTGAAATTAGCGCGTCTATATTTGTTCTCTTACGAGCAGGTCACGTGTTTACTGACGCGAGCTTAGCCTTTTTTACCCATTACAAAAAAAAAGTGCACAACGCCGCTAAAGAAGTTTTCACTTCAAAAATTCAATTACAGGAAATATAACTTCAGTAAGAAACTGAAAAATACATAAAAACGCACTACTATACACCTACAAGTTTCTTAAGAATAAAAAATTACAAACTCGCTGTTCGCGTATCTTTTTTTTTTTTTTTTTTTCGTGCGGAAATCCCTTCGGATACCGCCCCCGCTGGAGAGCGGGGGGTCTCCAGCGGGGGCGGTTATGTCGGGCTTGCACCGACTAAAACCGCACGCCGTCTCGGGTCTTAAGACGCCGGGGTGTAAGGTTACCCATAGAGCATATCCCTCGCACCCCGACTGACCCTGGGCCATCTCCGGTTTCGAGATGGCCCCCTTACTTGCTCTCCACTGTGCCCTCTGCTAATCAGAGGGACACGTGGAAAGCTTCCGAACAGCCCTCAACAGGGCCGTCCTCGCCTCGGTCGGAGTTGGCCGTAGGCGGCAGCGTCTCTCCCACCCTAGGATAGAGGCGCTGCCGCCTCCGGCTGTTCGCGTATCTAACTTTTATTTAGGTTGATACTCCTTTTATGTCACAAAAAAAACTTTCTTCTTGATGAGTGCTCAGGGTGAAATCCTCAAACAAAAAACGTCTACGAAAAGAACGGCAAAAATGTCCCAGTTTTATCATAAAACGTATAACTTCATCAAGAAAACGTCTTGACATTAGTAATGTCTTTTATTTTCATCCTTAATATATGATCATTCCATTTATTAAAGAACTCATGATCACGCTTAGTCTCTGTCAAGGCTGATAGCCTGAGATGAGCTTTAAAACGTTGACAATTTCGAATTTCTTCTACTGCTTCTCAGTTTATAGAATATGGTCGAATAAGAGTCATCATCGAGATTTTTTATGACACTATACTCTGTTCACCCATTTACTTAACTTTTGACAGCGGCTTCAGAACGTAACTGTACATTATTCGTAAAAGTAAATTTGGAAATGCGCGGTCAAAAAATATATAAATTGCTAAATTATGTAACCCCTAAAACACTAAAATACTTTAAATGTCTCGGTTAAATTATAATATACGTACTATAATTCACTTGCACAATAAACAGTAATATTTTACCGCATCTAGTGTTGGGATCGAAAGTGTTCGCTGCAAATCAATGATTCGCAAGTAATCGTTTACACTCCTATGCATTTGCATTTAAGTCGATTATTTTAGCCTTGTATTTGTAGCTATGACTTTGATTAACATTTGATATTGGATTAAAAACATCAAAGTGTTTAAGTTGTGTTGTTTAGGGATTGAAAGTTGTCATTTTACATTCATCGACTTTTGCACCTGTTTGTTTTCTAGTATTTTATGTTAACAACTAAGTAAGTAAATATCCTTTTTAGGACATTGAAGTGCGACGGTTATATACATAAAAAGCTATTTAAGTAATACGTACTTGATATATTCACGAAATCAGTCACGACAATGCACCATTTGTCCCACAATTTGTATGAAAATGATTAAATTGCCTGTCGGCACGGGTTCCCATTGGTATACTGTAATTCGTCTTTAGATCATATGCCTTACCATATAATAAATGTAATTAGAGGGTAAGCATTCTAAAATACAAATTCTGTAAATGGTGGGACACCCTAATGGAGGTCTTAATTTATCTCAATAGCTTACATAGGATGAGTGTATCAAGATCAGAAGAGATCCGCATTTCCATTACTAGGATTACAATGCCATTTAGTTGAATATGAGTCTACTATGCCGGGTACACAAGCTGATGCATACGATAAATGGCAGATTGCATAAAAATGTGGAGATCTTGGAGGGCTAAACATACCTATCTAAGTATAACGTGTTTGCTTCTAAAGTTCTCAATCACAAAATGACTGCTCCCCACTAATAGACCTCTTCAAATTTCGCGTACCTTCGAGGATTCCACGCAAGCCATTCACACCACTGTATCCACCATTGAGAAGAACTGTTCTTGGTGCTAATTCTCCTTATGCTATTATGGTTGTGCAGGGTGATAAATAGTTGCAGCCATCTTGTTGATATCCACTTCCACTCATATCGCTTGCAAAAGTCAGTTTACGGCTCCTTGCCAGAACTGGCTTAATTTATTTCTGATACCACTGAATATGTACAAAAAAGAATCCTGTCATAACTATTTTTGTTCTGAAAACCTTTGTTACTGACTTTGCAATGTATGTAAGCTTCTCTTTCAATGTCACTTTCTTGCATGTTGTGTCTACCTTTCAGTAACTGTTACATTAAGACTTGTTATCTATTTATATTGTCATGTATACTGGTGTGAATGTAAACAGTTGTTGGTGGACCTAAATAAATACATAAAAAATAACCTAATTTATGCTAATAAAGAATCATTATTGTTGTATATTCAAAGTGTGACTTCCATCCACCCCGTTTAACGATTTTAGTGTTAAGTTTTACGGATAAAGTATGGTATTCAATTATTTATGGGGCTTTAGAAAAAGCTTAGCATACATTGTGTGACGTCACCGTAAGGGACCGACCACGCCGTCCTCGCAGTGAATAATGGTCTCAATAAATTAAGCGCGTGTCCAGATGTCTCAAACCAGTACCTAAGGGTGTTCTGTACAAATTAATTGTAAGCATATTGTATACAAACGCGTGGCTTCTATTT
Organism: Cybosia mesomella; assembly: GCA_946251805.1. Classification (NCBI taxonomy): domain Eukaryota; kingdom Metazoa; phylum Arthropoda; class Insecta; order Lepidoptera; family Erebidae; genus Cybosia; species Cybosia mesomella. The sequence continues at coordinate 14,589,618 of OX276406.1, forward strand.
CTGTGAAATCTATATTAGGTTTGTCTTGTTCAGCTGAAGTAATTACCGAACGAGCTTGGTATAGGATATTCTGCTTTGATGTTTTTATTAACTAAATGGTACCCTTTTTTTTTTTCGTGCGGAAATCCCTTCGGATACCACCCGCCGGCCAGCGGGGGCGGTTATGTCGGGCTTGAACCGACTTAAACCGCACGCGGTTTCGGGTCTACAGACACCGGGATGTAAGGTTGCCCATAGAGCATATCCCTCGCACCCCGACTGACCCTGGGCCATCTCCGGTTTCGAGATGGGCCCCTCGGGTTTGGGAACCACAGTGTCCCCGTCTTGCCCCGGTTAGGGGGAGGGGCGCTAGTCACCCCACCGTCCCGGCCTGCTTCTGCTGGGGTGACAGGCGGCCTCACCTGCCACCCCCACGCTTGCGCTCATGGAGGACGGAGGTCGTTGAGCGACCTCCGGCGCAACTAAATGGTACCCTTAGGTAATAACTTACCAGAAAGGAAATAGTGGCACTGCATAACATGTGAAACTTAAGTACGATTGTTTGTATGAGAACTATTTCCTTACACGCAAAAATGTAAATGTAGAATTGCGTTCCAAAGTATACAAGCACATAAGTGGCATTTCACAAATTTGAGCGTCATATTGTATTTTACCACTAAATAGATAAAATTGTACAAGGGTCATGTTAATAACAGTTATTAATTTGATTGTATTTACCTACCGACTTCACAGCTCGAGCGTTAGAGCTGTGTTAACAACTTTAGCAAAGCAAAATAAGATGCCAAATTTTTTTTATGGTTTTTTTTTTTTTATGATATAGGTACCTATATAGGTATATCATATAATACTATTAAAATACAAATAGTACTATGAACATAGAATATCATAATTGTCTAATTTTTTAAGTGGCCGTATACTTTAGCACATTTTCGAGAAAGTGCAAAGAAAATATAAAATTTAAAATACTTAATAATTTTTATTTATTTCAAGGTTAAGTTTACAAATTGTGATTATGTTTTGCAGGAATGGATAAATATAAGGTGTCACAAAATTAGGTCTCTGAATTTGGTGAGATGACTTGGTATCGACAAAATATGTATTTGAAAAAAAAAAAAATATCGGGTAAAAAAAAATTGAAGCTAAAAAAGACCTAATTTTGTGACACCTTATATAAACACTGTATTTACCATATTTATATCCCCACACCAACCCTAAACACATTTGACAAGTACCTATTGTTTAATTACTTTATGTTTGCGGTCATAAATGCTGTCGTTTAAGCTTAATACGTGGGCAATTAAAACATGTTAGTTTAAATAGGAAATATTTTAATAAACGCACAGACAACGTTTTAACTTGTCTGCAATTTAACAAAAATGAAATGCAAAGAAAACTGAAGTAATTATGCAGCTGTGGAAATTTAAATAAGCTTTGAAGGAATAGTTTCTTGTGAAGAATATTCATAGAACAGTATACAATAAATTACTTTCACATTAACATCGGAGCATCTGTGGTAGATAAATTACCATTCCCTTAACGTATTATTTAAAAATTTGTATTAACATTAGGAGCTTTATTTCTCCATGTTCATCGTACAGAACAGTTTGTCTCAAAAATACTATTAAATAAACTAACCTTAGGCTTTACCTTCGTGCCATATGGTCTCAATATCCTAATTCCGGTCTTGCTATACCTGTGCATATTCCTTTTTCTTTTCAACCAATTTTAAAATTGTCAATTCGGATTTAAAAACGGTTTATTAAAAAGAATTTTAAAAAAATGTTCTCGAATGTTAGCTCAAAATATCGGTAAAATAAAACAACAAACGCATTTGAAAATCAAAAGAGCAACGATTGCAACGACTTCAATCTAAAGCGCCAATATTTACTTCATTATGTGCTAATACTGAGTTAATTTATGTATTATGGCGCTTTTAGCGCAAAATCGTTTGCGATTGAACTAACTGTGCTCAGCTAGTGCAATCGACAATGATACTGCTAGCTCTTTGATACTATTGGTAGTATTATATTATAACATGATATTATTATTAGTACTTCTGGTCCACAAATATACTAGACTTTTACTAGACTTACCTTTCGAGGGACTTTACCTTGTGAATTTGGCTGTAAATCTAAAAATATTATTTTTGGCTTTCATGTTACTCTGTGACCTAAATGAATAAAATTTTTCGATGTGTTAATTTAACTAGAGAAAGTTCGACCTACGGGCTCTTCATATTGTTATGTACCATTGTCTCTGTAAACCAAAAAGAAGGTTCTTGAAACCTTGTTAGAAAATCAGGGCCCGTAAAACTAACGACGCTGCATCATTATTTTAAAACACTGGCAGGATATTTTTGAAAAAATGAGGAAAGTTTTGAACTTCAACTTTACTCTGGCTCGTCCTTGTCATACTGAGAATGCTGGGAATTTGTAGGCAAGGTTGCATGCTTCGAGCTAGCTCAGGTCTTTAGTGTATTTAAATACAGTCAAACGGTTTCTTTTTTTCATAGATATTAATAAATAAAAGCACTAACAATAAAATTATTGTAAAAATAATTTCGAACTCATGAAATCGGTTATCAAAGAAACATTTCATAACATATTTATAAATGTAACATTTTGTAAAAAATCCTAGTCCGCAGTGGCGCAGTTACGATCGTACTCCATTCTTCCAGTGGCAGCATGTTGAATGCAAATTATACTTCAACTAACAACTAATACGACACTCCCGTCGGGCACGTACCCTGGGGTACGACCAACCACATTAAATTCAAATTTTAGTCACACGCGTCATAAAATAAACGCTACACCTAACATGAGACAGTACGAAAAATACGTTTTACCAACAACGCTACTGTGAATAACTCATACCCTAAAGAACTTTCTGAATAATAAAATACTCCTTTTCCTGCTTCATAAAGTGTTAGATGGAAAACAGATTCTCCTAACGGTTTTCATTTTAATTTAAAAGGCAAAACCTCCAAGGCAACCAACTCATTCATCACCGTATCTCGCGAACCATGTGGAATTTTGTAGACTCGTTCCTTTGGGACGCAAGGGATAAATGGGATTTACCATATTACAACAGCGATCAAAGATCTTGGTAAAGCCTACATTGAAGGTTCGCCTATTCTGAATTCATTTATGTTTATCTTGCCAACCAGTGCTGAGTGTTACCGCTTATCTTTATAAAGAGATGAAGCGTTATTATTTAGAGTAAAATGACATAACATAACTTCACGCATGTATCCCCGAAGGGGTAGGCAGAGGTGTATTACACACCCACGATTCGCCAGTTATATTTAGGTCCCAATGTAATAGGGGGCGAGCCTATTGCCATCTACCAGGCACATTACTAAGCGAACGATAATAAACATTTTAAATACACACATAACTACGAAAAGTCAGAGGTGTGTGCCCGGGGCGACCTGGGATCGAACTCGAGACCTCGTTTCGGCAGTCCGTTACGTACACCACTGGACTATCGCCGCTTTTATATTTATATTTAGAGTAAAATAAAAGATGTATATATGTACAGAGCATTTTAATTCACGTATTCTTTCTTTTGCAGATTCTATGATGCTGGGGGCGATTGCAAGCAGTTAAAATTCAAGAGATTGTGTAAAGAAATCGAGGATGCAGAAACCCAAACAGCGGACATAAGGCGATAAAGTGAATATAAAAGTATGCGAGAATTACAAAACTGGATTGCTATGTGGAGGATGTGTGTATTGTAAATATAGAGGGCATATCGTTTAGATAAAGTATGCAAAAGTCAAACGCATAGTGGTGTACGGTGGAAGTAGGGGATGCGGAAGCGCGGCGTGTGACAGCACGCGGCCACTAGCGGCGGATGCGGCGAGCCAGCGTGTACAGTGTCAGTGAGGGTCTGGAGCGGTGCGCCTGTGCTAGGTTCGTAGAACAGCTAATTGCCAGTTTTATTACGCTAAAATCAACTTCAGAAAACTATCACCTGTCCTGTTAAGTCTGAAATTCTGGAACAATGTTCCCTTCAATATTTCACGACAGTAGTGTAGCGATAAGTTCTCTATAGATTCCAATTTTCAGAAAAATGTAACGGAAAATCTTTCGTTCTGTTACCAGGCCGACCCCGTTTGTCTTTTTTAAAAAAAAGACAATTCTCTACTGGAACCACATTTATTTCTCACAACACAAAAACACAGGCACAATGGTTTGGGTACTAATATTAGGTAATGTCCCTCTCAAAGGCTCCGCTATTTGGGCACAATAGATCACGCGACGGCTTCCAGATTCTAACTAACTAAAATTAAATATATTATTTCTGCACGTAAAGTAAAAATGCAACATCAGTACTTTAGTGTGGGAAAAGTCCACTGTTTATAAGTAAAAGCTGACTTAGGCTTTATTGCCTTTTAATAAGGGTTATAACAGCAACATTAAGAGTGACATTTAGAACTTATATTACGTTATTATAATTATACAAATGTCATACAGGTTTAAATGAAAATTGACAAAATAGTAAGTTCATAATAGTTAACATTGTCTTAAAAGTTTAGGTTTCTATTTGACGGAAATCTTACTTTATTCACTTTACTAGTGGATTTATAATTTGGGTAACGAATAGGCAAAGACTGAACTGACTTATTGTCTTCTTCAGAAGTTGAGGATACTTCCGTCATCTCAATACTATTTGAAATTTTGGACATGCGTTTGGTATTTTTATTATAACATTGATTAAATATTTGCACGCAGCATCCAGCATTAGAAGAACTCTTGTTCTTAAAATGCGAATTTAGTAAATTTCGTGTCATTTAGAACTTTGTTTGATTTTGGCAGACACGATACCAAAATCCTACTTAGTTTAAATTATCATCATTAATTTTAGCCATACCATCACATGTGTGTGTAAGTGCGGTAATCGAGTTAGTAGGTGGCGAGTTACGGTCACGTTGTGCATTGTCAGCGGCTTGCCGTTGCTTCATATTATATTGAAGCTTGCGACATTCTTTAATCGTATGACCAATATTTTTACAATAATTGCAAGTTTTTGGATTACTTTCGAAATTAGTACTAGAACTAGGAGACGGTGAATTACTGTAAACTTTGGAATCCCAGTCACGCTTTTTATTCTTAAAACATTCTGATGAACTATGACCCGGTTTGTTACAGGTGGAACAATACTTAGAGGGTTTTGAATTAGATTTATACAAATTGTATAATTTTTCTTCATAAATAGCGTACTGTATAGCTTCGTTGAGGTGAGAAGGGTTTTTGCAACGGACAATAGTTGATATAGAAGGATTTAACCCCAACATAAAGGTGTTCAGGGCAAGGTCCTCCATGGCTGCTATTCTGCCAGGCAGTTCCTTATCATTTTTACAACTATAATGTATGTCTGATTGTATACGTGTCAATATTGACTCCACCCTTAAAGAAAACTTGGTAACATCCTCATCGGATAATTGCTTACAGTGTTGTAGATCTGATAATAAATGAGTCGCATGCTTTTTCTCCCCGAAAGTCGACTTCAGGAAGCTCTTTAGTTCTAACCATGATGTAAATGACTTAAGACTGCATGCAACTTGTGCTTTGCCTTCTAACTGTGAAATGATGTATTTGCATAGCACAGTTTGTTGTTCTGGAGTAGCCAAAGACATGCAATTCTCACAATTTGTAAGAAATGCAGGCAGTGTTTCTCTGTCACCATTATAAGGTTTTATAAATTTAGTTAAAACAGACAATGTAATTTTGTCGGACATTTCTTTTGGTTTAGGTTTCGACTCTTCTACTTTAATGGACATAAAAGATTATCATTGATATGTTGGGCAAAATTATGTTAATAGTTAAATATCTTAGAATATTAAGAAATAATATAAAACAAGCAAAACAATTAAATTCAGTGAAAAAGAAAAGTAGTATAGTCGTAGATTATTCAATATGCAGAATTATATGCAGTATCAAATCCGGAGACACGAATCACGGATTCAGAGACACCTTGAATTAGTAAACTGATAGGTAATTCACAAGAAACACTCACAGTAACACGATAGCTGCTGTTGGCACCTGCATTATCGGGTGCGCAGTTAAAACTCGGAGTTCGGAGTCACGTTGCGCTGTGACGTGTCAAAGATGGACAGGCACGTGGACGGTTGACTGTGGAATTTCTTGGGTATGAAGGTTGGTGAGTTAGACCTGGGGCTGACGGTGTCGTTGATGCAGTCGGGAGCGGACTCACACTATATAGTAGAGGCTGTCTGTCGTCTAGGTGGCGATGTGGCTGGAGCGGGCTCAAGCTGAAGAGCTGAGGCTGACCGTCGTCCAAGTAGTGACGCAGGCTTGACCTTGGGTCAAGTCTCACTGTCGATCAATTGAACGGGGGGCTGTAGGTTTAGAATACCAGCGTCTGTTTGACTCAACGTCGTAAGACTTCGTCTCTGGTATCCCACTTCTGACACCAATTTGTTGCCAGGCCGACCCCGTTTGTCTTTTTAAAAAAAAAGACAATTCTCTACTGGAACCACATTTATTTCTCACAACACAAAAACACAGGCACAATGGTTTGGGTACTAATATTAGGTAATGTCCCTCTCAAAGGCTCCGCTATTCGGGCACAACAGATCACGCGACGGCTTCCAGATTCTAACTAACTAAAATTAAATATATTATTTCTGCACGTAAAGTAAAAATGCAACATCAGTACTTTAGTGTGGGAAAAGTCCATTGTTTATAAGTAAAAGCTGACTTAGGCTTTATTGCCTTTTAATAAGGGTTATAACAGTTCGTTTTACATAATATAGGTATTTTCATAAGTTTAATATAGCATTTCTCACACCATAGAAACCTTTTTACAAGTACGCATAAAAAGAAAGATAAAAAATTTTTGAACCTAAAATTATGCCTTTTTTTTTTGTGCGGAAATCCCCTCGGGTACCCCCCCGCCGGCCAGCGGGGGCGGTTATGTCGGGCTTGAACCGACTAAAACCGCACGCCGTCTCGGGTCTGCAGACTCCGGGGTGTAAGGTTGCCCATAGAGAATATCCCTCGCACCCCGACTGACCCTGGGCCATCTCCGGTTTCGAGATGGCCCCCTCGGGTTTGGGAACCACGGTGTCCCCGTCTTGTCCCGGTTTGGGGGAGGGGCGCTAGTCACCCCACCGTCCCGACCTGCTTCTGCTGGGGTGACAGGCGGCTTCACCTGCCACCCCCAGGCCTGCGCTCATGGAGGACGGAGGTCATTAAGCGACCTCCGGCGCCTGAGTCGCCTGCGACGCGCGGCGAGCATGTGGCGGGCTCGGCGGGCCGGGAGAGTTCTGAACCTCTCCCGGGCTCGCTCCGCCATCTCCTTCGCGAGCATCACATGCTCGCAGAAGGAGGTGGCGGCGAACCTAAAATTATGCCTTTCATTTTTAGAAATTCACTAGGAAATTTTTCGCGTCGCACAGTATGTAATAATTGCGTAAAATTCACACAAACTTCAGAAAACCTATATTTGTAGATTGATTGATTTGAACAGTCTCCATGCTGCTATAGAGAATTTTCAAACAGAAAATTTTTATAACTCTTTGTGTCAATCAAATCAGCAATAAAGTCTCATATACAGTACCATGTTCTTTTTCAAAAGTTCATTTAAACGAGTCTGTAACAATAAAATTAATTCTCTTTTGTTTGGTTTAGGTATCACAAAAACATTGCTTTTGGCAACAGATTCATAATATTACGGAATTGTACCTACTAACCTCTTGGAAATATGACAAAAGACAATAAGTTAAATTGGTGCTAGAAATAATTTTCAATAAAGCCAACTGTCCATGAAGCTGCCGCCTATCAAGGTAACTGTTAACGAACAGAATTATGCAAAATTGTTCCAGCAATCGACGTAATTGTAGATTTTTCATCGTGATTAATTTGTCAATGGAAAGCATTGACTAAAAAATATCAAATTGTCAGATTATCACTCGGTTCCTGCTGTTTATTAATGTCATGATTAATGAATCTAACTCTATCTTACAAAATACAAAAATGTCTCCTTATTAACAGCACTTTTACTGATTAGGAGTCAGTTTCTTGGTATTCATCATTTTATGGCTGGAATTAAACAATTGATAGAAACAACATGATTGAATCATGATAGTTGTCATTTATTCACATATTTTATATAGGTACAGTAAAATTATATCTGATAAACAAGAAAAAGAGAAGGCTGAAGGGTTTATCTCACTTTGATTGGTAACTCAGTAGAAAGCACGTGATGAACTGAGCGTTTAATTTTATGATACCTTAATTATAACGAAATGACTGGTGTAAAACGTTAAATAATAATTAACCACGGTACCAGGTCTAAAAAGACGAATAAGTTATTGGCTCATCTAATCGTATGATTCTCTCTCTGCTCTTACGTGATCTACCCTCAATATTGCCGCACAAATTCTCCCATGTTTAGGGCGCCACCAAAATTTTTGTTTGCCATGCCAACTTCACCTGCAAGCCGGTACACCTGCTGATTGACTGATGAAACTCACTTCGCAGGCTTTCCTCTCGGGGTGGGACTTGAAACGGCAGTCGCTACCGAAAAAGAGGCCTAGCAAAACGGGCTCCAGGTTCTAAAGTGGAAGCTTCGGATGCAACCGGGACTAGCACACGGATGAAGAAAGAAGAAGACAATAAAATACACATTGTGTATGCACATATTCATATCATAGTCATAATAAATAATATAATCTACCGCTATACATTTTGTGCACTACTTCGAGCACGTACATTCAGTATACAAAATTATGAACAAGCATTAAGATACGATACAGGTTATATTATCCATCTCTGATGTAAATGCTAGAAATGATCCTTGGAGCATTGCGAAATGCAAGATAGTAACGTTTGAAAATGTTGCCAAAACAATCTAGATAAGTTTGATATTTATCTTGGGATAAAATTTACTTTGATTGAAGTTTTCGCTTACAATGATAATTAAAATGCAATCATATTTAGATATCTTATTGATTACCACCATTTTAATATTAATTTATTCCTGATTAATGATAATTGCCTGTGTATGACATTAATTGTTTATTGCTTTTTAATAGATAATCGTAATTTAATAATTTCATAATTTTTCCCTTGGTATAGCTAAATATTTTCTATTGTTTATTAGTTGTAAATTCAAGTGAACAATTCTATGATTGACCAAAAAGGGGTATATTATATCTCGTGTTGATACAAAACTCACAAATATTCATAAAATTTGTTCGTTACATTGACAGAACATAACAGAAACAAAAAAACACCATTTGTAAAAATGTTGTCAAATAAAATGTACCTTTTTTTTTTTTTTTATCGTGCGGAAATCCCTTCGGATACCCCCCCGCGTGCCAGCGGGGGCGGTTATGTCGGGCTTGAACCGACTAAAACCGCACGCCGTCTCGGGTCTACAGACGCCGGGGTGTAAGGTTGCCCATAGAGCATATCCCTCGCACCCCGACTAACCCTAGGCCATCTCCGTTTTCGAGATGGCCCCCTCGGGTTTGGGAACCACGGTGTCCCCGTCTTGCCCCGGTTTGGGGGAGGGGCGCTAGTCGCCCTACCGTCCCGGCCTGCTTCTGCTGGGGTGACAGGTGGCCTCACCCGCCACCCCTAGGCCTGCGCTCATGGAGGACGGAGGTCGTTAAGCGACCTCCGGCGCCTGAGTCGCCTGCGACGCAAATAAAATGTACCTACTTCTCTATGTCTATTTCCTATATTATTTTCTTTCATTTCATGATATCCTATTTGAGAGCTGAGTTCATATAAATAACGCATTTCAGTATAAATTGTTGAAAGAAGAATGTTTCTCTTGTATATGAGACCCATTATTTTTTATTCTATTGAAAATCAACTTACCGGTATCCTACATCTGCTTACACTATTTTTGTGTGGGCCGGTGCTAAATGCACGCACTACTCTTTTCAGTAAGTATATGTGTATTACGTCAGTTTAGTACACAATAAACCTGAAATATGGATTCTAAACCACATTTCACGAGATATAGCATAACTGGATTGCTTAGTCGAATTAAGAGCTTTCGATTCAGAAAATGTGCACAGAAAACTGCCCTTGGGGTTTTGTAACTAAGTCACGAATTTTAAGTCTTAGTTTTCATGTATACTTACATGGAATGTAGGTACTATACCACCGCTGCTTATAACTTATCCAGCGAGGCATATATTTATACCTTTTTTTTTTCGTGCGGAAATCAATTCGGATACCCCCCCGCCGGCCAGCGGGGGCGTTTATGTCGGGCTTGAACCGACTAAAACCACACGCCGTCTCGGGTCTTCAGACGCCGGGGTGTAAGGTTACCCATAGAGCATATCCCTCGCACCCCGACTGACCCTGGGCCATCTCCGGGTTCGAGATGGCCCCCTGGGGTTTGGAAACCACGGTGTCCCCGTCTTGGCCCGGTTTGGGGAAGGGGCGCTAGTCGCCCCACCGTCCCGGCCTGCTTCTGCTGGGGTGACAGGCGGCCTCACCTGCCACCCCCAGGCCTGCGCTCATTGAGGACGGAGGTCGTTAAGTGACCTCCGGTGCCTGAGTCGCCTGCAACGCGCGGCGAGCATGTTGCGGGCTCGGCGGGCCGGGAGAGTTCTGAACCTCTCCCGGGTGCGCTCCGCCATCTTCTTCGCGAGCATTACATGCTCGCAGAAGGAGGTGGCGGCGGCCCACGCGCTCGCGCTCCGCACCATTGCCGCAATCATGCTGCCGAGCGAGAGGACTCCCACCCCGATGGCTGCCGCGAGGTCACGCCTCGGTGCCTCCCACGACGGGCAGTCCGCCAGCGTGTGCAGCCCTGAGTGCTCGCTAGCGTCGCAGTGATGACACTCAGGCGTTGGCTCCTTCCTGATCCGATGCAGGTGGTCCCCGAAGCACCCCTTCCCGACCACCTGCGTCAGTTGGTACGAGAGGCTTCCGTGTCGCCTCTCTGGCCAATCCTCCATGATGGGCCTTACCGCCGCTATTGCGGCGTGCCGTGCGCTTGGTCGCCCAAGTCGTTCCTTCCACTCCACCACGATGGCCTGGCGGAGCTGGGACTGCGCGGCCTTGATTTCTCGAGGCTTGGGGTTCCGTCCCTGCTCCCACGCCTCCTTTCGCCACTGGTACAGTTACGAAAGGGTTCTCGCCTCCAGGTCTCATGGCGGAGTTCCGGAAAGGAGACTCGCCGCCTCGAAGGAGATCGTGTGGTACCCGCGGATGACCCTGATGGCCATCACCCGCTGCGGAGCGCGCAGCATCCGCACACTTCTGGCCTTCAGGGCCTCCGCCCATATTGGGCACCCATACAGGGCCATGGACCGCACGATCCCCGCGTAGAGTCTCCTGCAGGAGTCGACGGGCCCCTTCATGTTGGGCAGCAGCCGCGCCAGAGCGAGAGCTGTGCCCTTCAGTTTGGGGGCCAGACTTCGGATGTGCTCTCCGAAGTCCCATCGGCCGTCGAGCACGAGCCCCAAATATTATACCTTAGCAGTGGAATAATACACTCCAAGATGGATTTCAATTTTAACCAAAAACCTTAACTGAACTGAATTAACTGTGGGAAGTTAAAAAGTCCCCTAATCCTCCATTCACTGACCACAAATCTCTTCAGCGTATTAGTTAAACTTCAAAAAGGCAGAAAACGTAATCCATTTTATGAGCTGAATCCCAAGATCACGGTTCGAATTACGACAAAATCCGCTTCAACTATAAATTTCGCAGCCTGAATATACGTAATTACACCCACGAGAGGCAATGCGATTGTGAATTTGAACGTCAGGTTTTGAGTGCGTACATAAATACCATTATTGTTTTTCATCATTTGGGACGTATTGTTCATACTGTTATTTTATGAGGTAATTTTGATAAAATGTTGATTTAGGTATTGGTAGAATCTACCAATATCTAAATCATCACATCTATCTTGGTAGACTACAGGACATCAGATGTCCGGAACATCTGATATCCTGTAGTCTCTGTATGTAAGTTCGGGAATGTAGATATTCAAATAAGACTGTGTTTACTTTAGGGAGGCGTTGCCCCATTGGTGCTCCCGGCAAATATTCAACCGAGGCGCGGTGTTTCAAGATTTCGATTACGTGCTTTATAAATATATTGATTTATTGATTTTCTAACGACTATGAATGGGCGCACAAAAATGTTTGACATCGTGAATATGTGACACCTTAATAGGACAAAAAATGCTATCAACGAAATTGAACAAACAAATATTTTTCACGGCTGTAACAATTTAATAAATTTCGGCATACCAAAAAGAATAAATGTAGTGTGAACGGTAATCATAGAACACCACATCCTTTTTTTTTACGTGCGTACTACGGACTTTGGCTGCCATCGCGGCCTCGCCTATGGGGTCGGGTTTTATCCTGCGACGGTGAGTTGGCAGGCGTCTGTAAGAGACACACGACACGCCTACGACTACCGTCCTCAGGCCCGATCATGGAGGTCGGTAGTCCCGGGCATAGACAAGTCTGCGGCGTCCTCGCCGCAGACTGCGGAACTCGGGGGGCAGGGTTTTCTCCCACTCCCTCTCCGCCGCCTATTTCGCGCGCATTACCTGCTCGCAGAAAGAGGCGGTGGCGTGCCACTTGCTCCCGTCGGAGACCATAGCTCTCACCATGGCCTCGAGCGAAAGAACGTCTATTGCGGATTAATATATTATGTTTACTCGTTAGGACTCATTGATTTATTTATTATTTACATACGCTTATAAACTAGTTTTTTTGCCATTAGTTAGAGAGGGGCTGGTGCTTGTAGCTGCTTTCTGCTGACGCCTTCCTTTGTTGCTATGGCAGCGGACGTGATTTCTTATTTGGTGTTTACGTGTGTATTTACTTCCTTGTAGAAATCACGCTGCTTGTTCATGGCTGCCATAGAACTCCCCCCTTAATTTCCTTGTGGTGCTTCTTGTTTCCGGTGTTAAGCATTATTGAGGTTTGCTATTCTTTTGTCGATTTTTCTGTTTATTGATTTTTTTATTTTTCTTATTGCAAATGCTGCGGTCACGATTACAGCTAATGTTAAAATAATCGCGACTAGTGCTGTCATCCAAGTTTTAATATGTTCGATTTCACTTGTTACGTAAACTTGGCCATTTTCTTTGAGGTTGTTTGTTTGCACCATGCTGATCTGCTCCTTTTCATGAGTAGCGCTGTTTCCCATGTTTCTCGTTGGTGATGACTATTGTGTGACTGATGTTCCTTTTTTCTGTCGCCCTTTTATATTATATTTTAAAACGAACGGTAGGGCGTGATGCTCGTCCGGAACGTGTGATTTTTATATCTATGTTCTTGCCTGTTTTATCTTGATCTTCGGGTTTTTTCTTATCTTCCTCGCTAATCAAGAATGCTGGTTTCAATCTTTCTATTGACACGTTTGTTTCCTTGCCGTTTCGCTGAATCGTGAATACCTTGTCGTTACGTTTTATCACTTGAAACGGTCCGTCATAAGGTGGTGTCAATGTAGGACGTAGCTAATCGCAGCGTAGAAACACGTGTGAACAGTCGGCTAAACTTGGATGGACGAATGTTTTTGTAATTGAGCTCTGCCTTTGTGGTATTGACGTCATGTGTACGATGTTCTCTTTAATTTTCTCTACGAATTCTGAATACGTAGCGTTTTTAGAACAGTCGCCAAAATATGCTGCTGGTAATTTTATTGTTGTTCCGTAGACCAGTTCGGCTGCTGAGTATCCAGTATCTTGTCGAATGCTGGTACGCAGTCCAAATAATACCGATGGTAATTCTTTTGTCCAGTTTACGGTATTTCCTCTTGCCATCAAAGCTGCTTTCATGGTTCTGTGTAGTCTTTCTACTTTGGAGTTTGCTTGAGGGTGATATGGTGTAGTACGGATTTTTTCAATTCCCAGGAATTTGGTTAGGCTTCTGAATAGCTCAGACTCAAATTGTCGGTTTTCGCTATAGTTTTGGCTGTGCTGTCCGAAATCGGATATGCTTCCGGCCACGACGTACAACGGTTGATCATGGTTACAATGTATCTTTTATTTTGTGATGTCGATAGGGGACCCACAATATCTATGTGAATGTGGCTAAATCGTTCTGCTGGCATGAATTTTCCCAGGGGTGATACTGTGTGACGATGAACCTTTGATTGCTGGCACTGTAGACATGTTTTACACATTTCGTATATGTCTTTGTGCATGTTTGTCCAGGCGTATTGTGAGGTTATCAGCTTTTTCGTTGTATTTTTCCCCGGGTGACTCACGTTGTGAAAACTATCAAAAATTGTTTTTCTGAACTTTTGTGGTAGGTATGGCCTTGTTGTACCGGTAGATATATCACAATAAATTTTGGTATTATTGTTTTGTACTGGTATACCAGTGCCATTGTTAGTGACCTGTTTTCTTTCAGTTTTGCTAACTCCGGGTCACTGTCTTGGTTTTTTCTTACTTCCTGACAGTTGAGGATTTGAGGTAGATATATAGTTTCAATTACTCGTGATAGTGCGTCGGCTACCACGTTTTCGATGCCTGTAACGTGCCTTATGTCTGTGCAAAATTGTGCAATATATTCTAGGTATTTTATTCTTCTAGGGGACTCGTCCACTGATGCCTTCTTCTAATTGAACGTTATGTTGTTCGGCATTCTGGCTCGCAATGAGTATGTCGTCCACAAAAACATATATATAGTCCAGATCTCGGAACAGGGAGTCCATAAATCTCTGGAACGTTTGCCCACTTCCGGAGAGCCCAAATGGCATGGTCTTCCACTGGAACAGCCCTAGGGGCGTGATTATTGCTGTCTTTTCTGATTCAGCAACCCTGATTTGGTGGAAAGCCTTTTTTTATGTCAATTTTGCTAAAGACTGTTTTTTTACTTGCGACGTATGTAAAATCTAATAGTCTTGGTAAGGGGTATCTGTCGGGAACTGTAATTTTATTTAACGCGCGATAATCTCCGCATGGTCTCCATTCTCCATTATTTTTCTTCACTATGTGTAGCGGAGATGCCCATGGACTACTTGACGGTTCCAGTATTCCTAAGTTTATTAGCTCTTGGAATTCCTTTTTTGCTGCTTTATATTTGTCGGGCGGTAGAGGGCGCGCACGTGCGTATACGGGAGGACCTTTGGTTATGATGTGATGCTGTACTCCATGTTCTGGAGGTTTTTTAAACGAAGTCATTCGTGTTACACTTTCGTGTGTTTCTAACAGGCGCTTTATACGTACTGGTAAGTTCGCATCGATCGATCTGACTGAAGGTACTTTTGCTGTTATGTTTTTGGCAGGCGTTTTTAATTTTGTTTCTTGGTCGATCAATCGTTTCCCGTGTAAATCCACTAGGAATTTGTGGTGCTCTAGGAAGTCAGCTCCTAAAATAGGCATTTTGACATCTGCGATTATGAACGTCCAGGTAAAAGGTCTGCGTAACCCCAGGTCCAATGTTTTTTGCAGCATACAATTTGTAGTTGGTTGGGTTTTTCTTGCCCTGTGCGTTTTGTACTACCGAAATATTTGCCCCTGTGTCTATTAAAAATCTATAACCACTGTTTGAGTCAGTTATAGTCAGACGGTTGGCGGGGTGTATGGCACAGAGTCCCGTCTCATTCTACGCTAATTTGCCGAATTTTGATCGGGTTTATTTTTCCATGAGCACGGCTGTTCGCATTTATACGCTTTTGTTTTGAACCTTTTGTGGTAATAACATAGCCGTGTCCGTGACCGTGATCGTGATTGCGACCTTGCTCGGAATTTGCTGCGTTGCAAAGGTCGGCGATTACTCATACCACGGAGCTCGTTGATTTCAACTCGCATAGCTGCAATTTACGACGTCAGCACAGTTATCAAGTTTACGTCGGCGGATTCTTGTGACAAGTTATTTGTTTTGGTTTTGTATCGCATATTTTCATAGATTCGATCTACCATTTCGCATAATTTTATTAGGTCGAGGTTGTCGGAGGCTGCCAGTATGGAGGTGATTGAAACCGGAAATTGTCTAAACCATAATAATCGAATGGTGTCGTCGGTCATTTTGCCGCAGCTGGCTTCCTTCATTTTTCTCAACAGCTGTGATGGTGTCGAGTCACCTAGGTCCATCTCCGCCAGTAATTTGTGGAAGCGTCGCTGCTTACTTTCCTCGTAGCACGCAATTAATCTTTCCTTAATTGTGGCATATTTGTCTGCGTCAGGCGGTTTTGTCAGGATGTCACTAATCTGATGTATGACCTCCTTTGGTAGTTTTGCGATGACACTATTATACTTGTACTCGTCACCTTGTTTTTGCGAGGCTACGATGGCTTCAAATTGGGCGAACCATAGGCGCGGTGAATCTGTCCAAAATTGTGGTATTTTCTCCGCAATGCTAATTGCAGCCACCACCTGGCTGTCGCAGGTTGACTCAGCTGATGTGCCGGGGTTTATTAACGGTGTCCCGGCTGGAATTATCGGTGCCATGATTGCGTCTAGCCTCTTGAAATTTCAGCTGGTTAGACCCGCTTGTGGGAAGCCAACTGAAATGTGCTTGTTCGCTGGTGGTGGTGGTCGGTAGGCTGGTGGGCTGTTGGGTTAATTTTCCCAAATATGGTTCCCTAGATTTGCTGCTGAAACCGCTGGGACCGCTGAGCCCTGATTTCTCAGGGCTCCGGCCTATGGCCCTGCTCCAGTGCCATCATAACCGCCCCCGCTGTCTGGCGGGGGGGATTCGGAATGATTTCCGCACGGAAAAAAAAAGGTACAACGACGCAAGGGCCCTCGCTTCCAGGTCCCATGGAGTGATCCCGGCTACGAGACATGCCGCCTCGACGGAGATCGTGCGATATCCCCTTATGAGTCTGACGGCCATCATTTTCAACGTCCTGTTTAGAACACCCGCGTTGCGGGGAATACCACTTGCCTAGGATACGGTTATCGTTTTCTGTATTTGATGGTAATATAATAAATTTAACACAGTCGAAAAAATATCTATCAAACTAAGCAACCATCGAACATCAAAAGGTCACTGTACCATTGCCACTCTAGTCACTATCAAGCTTTCATAACCTTAATCACAGCATTAAGTAAGTAGTATTATTTAACTGGCTTCGATACTGGATTCCTGAACCTCAGCTCTTAGCCAGGTTCAGGAACATAAATCAATTCATACTCTCCAAAAAGAAAAAGAATTGGGTATGCTGGTGATGTCATTAAAAACGTTATAATGGCTAGTAAAGTGTAGTACGACAAAGTTATATTAGTAATAATACGTGAGGAGAACTGGAACGAGAGAATAAACTTTTGAACTTGTTAGATGAGGTTTGCGCAAGTTTTCTACCAACCGTGGAATTATGAATGAAGGATGGATGAACGTATATATTACATAGAACTCACTCACAGATCTATCTCTATTTTTTATAATCGTATACAGTCACAGAGCAGTGATGACATCATGGTTACACTCGTGTTCACCTCCGAAAAGACAATCGTTTTTGTTTTGAAATATTGTAATAATCCAAGGTATGCTTAGACAAAATTCAGAGGGGAGTACTGTACAGGGCCCTTTTTTTTTTTACGTGCGGATACCCTTCGGATACCCCCCCGCTGGCCAACGGGGGTGGTTATGTCGTGTCTCGACTAAAACCGCACGGTGTCCTCCCCAAGTGTCCGTTGCCGGGCACCCCGGGTAAGCCCTCGAAAGGATAACCCCAGGGTTGCCGGCGGACTTTGGCCGCCACCGCGGCCTCGCCTGGTGGGGTCGGGTTTTATCCCGCTTCGGTGAGTTGGCAGGCGTGTATAGGGCATACACGACACGCCTCCGCCACGGCCTGCTTCTGTAAGGACGGCGAGTCGGCCAACTGCCGTCCTCAGGCCCCGATCATGGAGGTCGGTAGTCCCGGGCGTAGATGAGTCTAGTCAGACTACGAGACTCGGGGGCAGGGTTCTCTCCCGCTCCCTCTCCGCCGTCTCTTTCGCGCGCATTACCTGCTCGCAGAAAGAGGCGGCGGCGTTACACTTGCTCCCGTCGGAGACCACGGCCCTCACCATGGTCACCAACGAGAGAACGTCCACACCCAGAACCGCAACGAGATCCCGGCGTTGACTTGCCCACGCAGGGCACTCCACCAACGTGTGGAGCGCCGTGTCTTCGCCAGGATCCTCGCAGTGCTGGCACTGCAGCGTTGTCTCCCGGTGGATGCGCCACAGATACTTACCGAAACACCCGTGTCCGGTAACCATCTGGCACATCCGGTAGGAGAGGTCCCCATGGTCCCTCTCCAACCACTCCTTCATAATTGGTCGCCGCAATGGTGGATTCCCCCCACCTTGGGTGCTCAAGTCACACCCTCCATGTCTCCATGAGTTCCCGGTGGAGCTGGGACTGCTGAGCCCTGATTTCTCGGGGCTCCGGCCTATGGCCCCGCTCCAGCGCCTCCTTGCGCCACTGGTACAGCAGAGCAAGGGCTCTCGCTTCTAGGTCCCATGGAGGGGTCCCGGCTAGGAGACATGCTGCCTCGACGGAGATCGTGCGATACCCCCTGATAACTCTGACGGCCATCGCTTTTAACGGGCTGTTTAATACAGCCACGTTGCGGGCCGCAAGAGTCTCCGCCCATACTGGGGCCCCGTACAGGGCCATGCTTCGCACGATCCCCAGGTACAGTCTCCTAGTGGGGGCGTTGGGTCCCTTAATGTTGGGCATCAGCTGCGATAGCGCGGCTGCAGCCCCCCTCAGATTCGGGACCAGACTTCGGAGATGAGGTCCGAAGTCCCATCGGCTATCGAGTACCAAGTACCCAAGGTACTTCATTGTGGGCTCGATGCCGATGCTTATGCCCCCTACGGTTATGCTGGTTCCCGCAGGTAGCCCCCTCCGAGGCCCGTGGAAACACATTGCCTCGGATTTGTGGAGAGCCACCTCGAGTCCCAGCCGCCGTATTCGACCCACGACATGAGCAACCCCTGCCGTGGCCTTTAGTGCCGCGCTTCGGTGCGTTGCTCCCCGCGCCATAACGAGGGTGTCGTCAGCATAACATGTTATGCTGACACCCTCGAGCAAACCCAGTCGTATCCGATGTTCCACAGGAGTGGCCATAGGACCGACCCCTGCGGAACACCGCACGACACTTCTCGCCGCCCTGGCCTTAGCCAGCTCGGGTAAACTATGGCCCTCTCAGATAGGCATGCCTCGACAATGCGGCGGAGGTAAGGAGGCACTCCGTGATACGCGAGCGCCTCCCTAACACAGCTCCAGGGTAGGGTGTTGAAGGCGTTGGCGATGTCGAGAGACACCGCCACCACCACCCCACCCCGCGAGACTACTTCTTCCGCCAGGCGCCTAACGCGCATAATCGCATCCACGGTGGAGCGCCCCCGGCGGAAACCGAACTGGTTGTCCGCCAGATCTGGCCCCACGTTCGTGAGATGCTCGACGAGGCGCTCTGCAATAATCCGCTCAAAGAGCTTGCACACCTCGTCGAGCAACACGATCGGCCGGTAACCGGATGGCTGGTCCGCCGGCCGCCCCGCCTTCCGGATAAGGACCAGTTTCCCCTTCTTCCAAGCCTTTGGAAACTGGCCCCTTTCGAGGCATGCGATAAAGAGCGCCACCAGTCGAGGCCCTAGTTCCTCCAGGGCCAGGACCCATGCTTGGCCTGGAATGCCGTCGGGTTCGGGGGCAGTACATTTCCGGGCTTTAAGCCGGAGCACTGCTACCCCCAGTTCACTCTCCCTGACTTCGGGCACATCGCTCTCGCTATTATCAGCGTCAGGCGCCTGAGGCGGAGCCATGCGCGGAGGAATATGTTCCTCCGCTCTCGCCGGGAACAGGGAGCCCAGAATCCCCTCCAGCCGCTCTGGCTGGAGGCTCTGGGTCAGTAGGGGCGCCCTTGGGCGGATTTTGCCCCTGACCGCAAGGTAAGGGCGCCCCCATTGGTTCTGCTCCAGAGACTCCAGCAGCTCCTCGCGGGCCCGCCGTTTGGCCTGTTTAATGGCTTCCTGGAGGGTCCTCTTGGCCCCCTTGTACGCCTCATATAGCTCCGCCTGTCGGGCTGCCGCATCGTCTGGGCGGCGACGCCCCCGGCGAAACCTGTTATACTAGCGGCGAGCGGTCACGCACGCTGCTCGCAGCTGTGCGATCTCCGCTGACCACCAGTACACCTGTTTCTTGGCCGGGCCAGGCTTAACCCTAGGCATCGCCGCATCGCAGATATGTGACATGGCTCTCCTGAACCATTCCACCTCTGCGTCGACATCGGCAGGCCTGGCCGGTGACGGAAGCCAGGCCTGCACTATGGATGCCTCTAGGAGAGCCTCCCGATCCAGGCGTCTGAGCGCCCAACGTGGATCCGGGGGATTCGCGATTGTCGGCGGCAGGTTAGTTGGATGGGAGACGTTGAACCGAATGTACTTATGGTCGGAATCCGTCTCCTCCTCCTCCACCACGCGCCAACCCTGGACGCAGCGGGCGAAAGCAGGGGTCGCGAACGCGACATCCACGACCGAACTGAGCCCCCGCCGCTCCCAGGTGGCGACACTCCCCCGGTTGAGGACCTCTAGACCACGGGTGTTGGCCCAGTCCTCCAGTACTCGCCCCTTGTCATTGGTTTCCCGGGAGCCCCAGGCCTGAGACCAGAAGTTGAAGTCTCCCAGGACCAAGACAGGACGAGGACGGCACGCAGCGCGAACAATGTCCAGTTCAGCGAGCCTTAGCTCAAACTCGTACTGGTCAAGGCTTGGCGAGAAGTAGACGGCCACGACAGCCAAGCCCTCATAGTCCGCCGCGAAACAGCCTCTGCACCTTGCAATGAGTTTAAGTTTATGTTCGCCTGCAAGATACGAATTGGTGTGTCCATTAATGGACTTCCATCTCCGCATCCCGCCGCGAATGTGGCCGCTCTTGAGCGGCACCCCCGCTACCCGTTGCGGACGAACGGGGCTTTGGCCTCGAGGCGGCGCAGGTTCTGCTGTCCGCCCGGTGCTCCGCCGCTTTGCCCTCCGCTACGCATTTGTAGCAGCACGGCGGAGCTTCACAAGCACTGGCCTTGTGCCCGGGCTGACTGCACCGGAAGCACCGATCCCCCACGGTGTCTCCCGCTGTGCACTGCACTCCCACATGCCCCACGGCCAGGCACCTGAAGCACCTGGTATCGCGGGGCTGCAGGAGTTGCACCCGCGCCTTTAGGAAGCACCCAACGAGGAGGCTCCGTTCGTCCGCAATTTTCTGCGCCGTTGACGACTGCCCCGCCGGTCACGGCACACCGGTGGAGCTGAAGCGGATTTCTCCAGCTCTCACCTGATCAGGGGGGCAGCCACCCGCCTTCATGACGGTGGAGATGACTTCCTCCGTCGTGGCCGCGTCATTCAGACCCGAAATGCGCAAACCTGCACATTTGTTGGGTCTGGTGACGCGGACGGCTTCGGTATCCAGTGACTCCGTCAGCTTGGCCGCTAGGGCGTCGGCTTTGGGGCCGCTGATG
Organism: Cybosia mesomella; assembly: GCA_946251805.1. Classification (NCBI taxonomy): domain Eukaryota; kingdom Metazoa; phylum Arthropoda; class Insecta; order Lepidoptera; family Erebidae; genus Cybosia; species Cybosia mesomella. Next base: position 14,611,034 of record OX276406.1, read on the forward strand.
GCGCCGGAGACCTCGAGGAGGCGAACTCCGGTGCGAGTTGTTTTGCACCCGAGCCCCCCCTCAATCTCGAGGGCCTTGAGGTCCACTGAGGCTTTAACCTGCCTCAGGACCTGGGCGTACCCCACGCCCTTCTCCACACCCTCCGTCGTCTCCGTCAGGACGACGGCAGTGGAGCGTGGGGCGTGGAGCCTCTTCAGCGCCTTCGCCGCAGCGGCTTTTGCCGCCTTTTTGGCGGCTTTTATCGCCTTTTTGGCGGCTCCCGCTACCACCCATTCCTCTCCTCTGGAGGAACGCTCGGGTGCAGCGGGAGTGGCGGGTATGGCGGGGGTGGGGGTGCCGCGCTTTTTTCCCTTCCCTTGTGGCGTTGGGGCCACTGGGGTGGCGGGGCCGGGCTAACCACCGGCAGCAGCTGCGAAAGACGCAGGCCGTGCCAGTGGGGGACGGTAAGCCCGGTCCTCCAAAACACCGAGCCGCCTCTCGATAGCCGCCAAGAGCTGCACCACACTAGGCGCAGGCTCTTGCGGCGGATTGGGCGCCAGCCTAGGCGCTGATTTCGGCGCTGGCTTAGGTGCGTCCGTTTCCCCACCTGTCGGTAACGGAGTAGCGGGTCTGATGAAGACGGCCTTGACTGGCCGCGAGTGAGGCCCCTGCCTCACCTCCTCTTCACCCCCGCTACCTCCGTTCCACCGTCTCGGATGCCGTTGTCCGCGCCAAGGTCGTCGTTAATTGTATCGTCGGGTTTGTTTATTTTTTTGTTTGTGATATTATTCATAGTACGTGGGATACCACGAGTATGGGGGAATGATGGTCCATCCAGGCGGAGCCCCCTGCACCTGGATAAGCCTATACTATGGATACTATGGAGGTCGGCTGGTATCCATAGGTTTTGACGACTTCGCTGTCGGGTGTTATAGACTTTTCCTTGTCGTGAACCGGCCAATAAAGGCAAAGCCCTCCGGTCGGCAAGTTCAAAGCGTACCCTTCTGGAGCCACCAGTCAGGTCGTTGCTGATCACCTGCCGATTACGGAACGCGAGAGGATGGCTAGTCCTCTCTCCCCGGCGGCGGCACAAGTGCCTGTCGGCCCCTGCGTGAGCAGTGGGCCAACCCGCCCCTGGATCCTCCAGGACCCTACGGTGGCCTCCACCACTAACAGCATCGCTCATCCTGTCTCCTCTGAAAGCAGAGGAGTACGGAGAGCGATGTGTTCCGGTCACGTTGGGTATTCGCCGACGATCAATGCCAACCCCATGAAGGGGAAGCCATTGACCGCCGCCCAGGGTGTACCGGCCGCTCCGATTCCGTTCCCCCCGGACTGCAGCGGGATCGGAATCGGGGTGACACTCGAGGAGGTTACCCAACACACACCCCCTGTACAGGGCCCTACCATAACATTTCACTCACTCAATGGAACTGATGTAATTGAAAACAATTCCAATGGCTTTTTGATGTTGTAGACTTCTTTTGCGAACGTTCTATCTAGGGAACGCTGTCGGAATGATTGACTTTCAATAGTTTTCTAAAAAGAAGTGAATTTGAATTTTTTTTGTGAAAATCGATAATTTTCTTGCAAAACCCTGGTGCAAACTACGAAAACGGCATCTAGATGTAGATTAAATTTGAGTCACTACGAAGCGGTAACAAATTAGTGACACGTTGTTGAACCCCAGCCACTAATAATAATCTAGGACATTTAATACATAGCTGACCGCCACACCCTGAGGGGAAAGCCTGCGACAGAGCTTCATCCGTCAATTAGCAGGTGTACCAGCTTACAGATATGGTTGGCTTGGCTCCGAAGATTTTGAAGGGAATACACACTTTTGAGTTAATATTTATGTATATATATTATTGTCTACAGGTAGCGCGGGCGTGGGTGCGGGTGCGGCTGCTGCCATGGCCGGCTGATGGACCCGGGCTGGTGGTCGCCGTCGCCGTCGGCCTCACCGCCGCCGCCGCCCCGCGCCCCACCGCCGCGCTGTCGATGCCGACACCCATTCTCCACCAGTTACAATTGTTTGCCTCACTATGGTTAGTTTCTTTCGCTACTGATATTACATACATACTCGTGCATGTATACTTACACTTGATACAGTGCATTGGGTTAGGCAAGAACCACATAATATGCCACTTGCAACGAATCTGGGTTTTTCCACTTCTTCTTTCATAATAGTTTTCATATAATATTATGCTCACCAGTTACGGGTACCTATCTGATAATTTTGTATTTAAAACACAGTGTTAGCAGCTTATAGGACTTAGAAGTGTATAAACAGTAAACTTGGACACAGTAAACAGTAAACTGAAAAGGATTGTTATTGAAACCTAGCAGAAAGCAACACAGTAGAAGAGTTAAATAAAAAGTCACGGACATACGTTCAGGAATCTATACACAAAACATCATCCGCAGTATAAAACTGAATGAAGTTGGGAGTATCTTTCCTACGTTATGTATACTCGGATTATCCAGCAATGAAAGTATTTTGTGTCCTTGTTTTGTCAGTCATTGGAGCGCCTAGGTCTGAATTGATTATCAAATAGTCGCTTCACCGTGTCCCAGTGGACTTCAAATAAGAAGAAAGTGTATAGAGTAGAAATGTAACCGAACGACGGCAATAGGCTCCCATTCTATTACATTGGGTCGTCAAATAGATGGTAAAAGTTTTGTGCACGACACAAATAAACTATAGACACATGTGCCAGTGACACGTAGATTAAGTAAGCGTGAATATAACGAATAAATTATGAAAATGTTAGATTTACGTAAATTAAAACGTAATTATGTAATAACTTTGATATTAAGCTAAGATAAATAGCTTACTACTGTTAGGAGTTAGTTTTCTGAGTAATTAAGTATGTTAGAGCCAAATCTAATAAAGAAAGTACATTCCCCGAAAAGCATAATTGCAAATATAATTACGTAAATGCATTACTCAGAATCTAACATAACTTCGTATAAATAGGAAATACGACTTTGTATACTAATATGTAAGTTTAATTACACCCCGCGACTGCCTCCCACGCCGTAAGAAGCGAATATGCGCTCCCCCGGCTGGTGCCATTTTATTATATAGTAGCTCGCAGGAGGCAGGGCCCATATATAAGTCTGAGGGGTCAATCCGCCCGTCATTCAGTAGCCCGACGTTGCACGGTACAGATGTAAGTACCTATCGTCGTGCAACTCTTATTGCTACCAATGTACATATATGCTATGTGATTAATATGTAAAACATAAGTTCTATAAATAAATGGAAATGCGGAGGTGAGGTAATTTGGATCGCGGGCCAGCACTACAAAAGACTATAAAAGCAGGGACCATTTGTTAGGAAAATATTGGGCAACAAGTAGACAACAAGAGTCTCTCAAGGAACAAGGAAGCTCAACAGGAAGTAGTAGATCAAGAGTAGTGCTGGGCCAAGTACATCCAATGCCTCACTGACGTCAATGAAGTCCACCCATCCAAGTGTTTCATTCTTCGACTCAACATCCATCAAATACAGTCCACTGAAGGCGACCGCGAAGTAGTGGCAGTCTATTCGGAACCTTATCAGGTCATAGTCTGTCATGAACCACGGTCCTTAACATTGGTCCTTCGGAGCCGAATAAAGTACACGGTCCTTCGAAGATCCAGGTCAACTTCAAGTAAACTGCCAGCCGTAGACGTTTCATCGTTCTTCAACTAAGGGAGAAGTGATAGTCTTTTCGGAACCTTATCAGGTCATAGTCTGTCACGAACGTCTATGGTCCATTGGAACCGGGTCGAAGGGTAGGAATAAAGTCCACGATCCGTCGGAATTCCAGGTAAGTATAAACTTGAAGAAAGAAGAATGGTTCTCACCAGGGATGGAGGGAAGCGTCGTCAGGAAGAGGAACCGGCATCAGCATCAGCACCAGTGCCAAGATCAGTACTACACCCTGCGGCCACGGAAGAGGCCAGAAGTTATGCGGACAGTGGTGCGTCGGAAGCCACAGTCAGCACCGAGCAGACCACGTCCAGCACAACTGTGACTACTGAAGAGTCAGGGACGACAGAAGAAGGATCGCCCCACACCCGCGCTGTTGTATATGGAGAGCCTAGCTCACAGCGCACCATGCGGCCTTTGGACACGAGGTCACGCCGCTCCACCAGTTCAAGAAAGAAGAAGGAACTGGAGGTCAAACAACGCTTGGCAGAACTGAAGCTCAAGCAAATACAAGCCGAAGCAGAGATAGAACAGATCCGTCTACAGCGGCTACTGCAGGACGAGAGCAGCGACGACGGGTCTGAGGAAGATCTGGCATCGGTACGTATTAACACGTGGCTACAGAAGGATGACGCTGCGGCACCCAACCTGAAGGAAAAGGGGCAAGACATCGAGGAAAACACTCAGACCTGCCTAGATAGGGGTCAACTAGTGGAGAAGTTTCAAACCCAGGAAAAATCAGAAGGAAGTGCCCCAGTGAAGAACTCCGTGATCGATGTAGCTACGCTCACCGCGGCCCTATCCCAGGCTATGAGAAGCAACAGGGAGCCGCCCAAGTATATACGAGAACTACCGATCTTCAGCGGCAGCAGCACAGAATGGCTCGCCTTCAAGACTACGTATGAAGAATCGGGTATATACTTCACGAAGAACGAAAATATCGCAAGAATAAGGAAAAGTTTACGTGGACTCGCACAAGAAGCAGTCGAGTGCCTAATGCTGAGTCAACCTGACCCCGAGGTGATCATAAGGGCCCTCGAGAGAAGATTTGGTAGACCAGAAGCACTCATCCACGTCGAGATGGAGAAGCTCAAGACTCTCAACAAAGTGACCGATAACGCCAAGGACATCTGTATCTTCGCTGGGAAGATAGCAAACATCGTGGGAACCATAGAAGCCTTGAGGAAGCCGCACTACCTACACAGTCCAGAGATGTGCAGAAGTATCATCGAGAAACTCACACCTATACTCCGAAACAAGTGGTACGACTTCGCTGCAAAGAAGAAAGAAGACATACCAGAACTGAAGAAGATATCTGTGTTTCTGTCAGAAGAGGCAGACAAGTGCAGCTCCTACGCGCTCCCAGAGGTGAACCACACAGAAGACAACAGAAGAACCGGTTATCGTCCTCAAAGAAGCAGAAGAGTTGAACAGACGCTCACCATCAACAAGAAGACATCAGAAGAGAGATGTCCACAGTGTAGCAAGGATCATAAGCTCAGGTAGCTTATGATGCATATGAGCATATGATGCAAGCAGTTCATCGCCCTAGACAACACCGCGAGATGGGAAACAGCCAAGAAGAATAGAGTCTGTTTTCGCTGTCTTCGAAGTAACCACCGACGCGCCACATGCAGAGCACCGGCCTGTGGGAAGAACGGGTGCCAGATAATGCATCACCGACTACTGCATCGCGATATGCCGCCAAGGGACCGTGAAGAACAGAAGGAAGTCATCACGACCTCAACGGCAGAAGTAGCCACAGCAGCAGTTCCCCGCAGTCAGCGCAAGGCCTACCTCAAGATGGCACCAGTGACACTAAGAGGACCAAGCGGTAGCGTCAATACCTACGCCTTATTGGACGAGGGAAGCACGATCACGCTGATAGATGAGACCATAGCCGACGTCATCGGGGCAGACGGACCAACCAAGGAGATCTGCATCCAAGGTGTAAACAGTGAAATGAAGCACGAGAGCAAGACAGTGAGTTTATTCATCAAAGGGAAGTACGCCGATGAAGAGTACGACTTAACCGCCCGCACCATGAACCGACTCCGCTTCTCACCCGATACAGTGTATGAAGAGCATCTCAACGGCTGCGAACATCTAGAGGATATACGTGACAAGATAACGTACGAGAAGGCTTCACCCAAAGTGTTACTAGGACAAGACAACTGGCATCTCATCGTAACCCGTCAGCTGCGCACCGGAAGCCGTAACCAGCCTGTGGCGTCGCTCACTCAGCTGGGATGGGTGCTTCACGGATGCAGCAGTTCAATGACTGCAACAGTGTCATTCTGCGGTACGCTGCAACAGCGCGTAAAGGACTCCATTCAGGATACAGTGAAGAAGGACCTCAAGTTGGAGTCACTGGGCATCGAACCCCGACACCCCCGAGAAGATCGCGAACACGGATGCAGCAGTTCAATGACTGCAACAGTGTCATTCTGCGGTACGCTGCAACAGCGCGTAAAGGACTCCATTGAGGACACAGTGAAGAAGGACCTCAAGTTGGAGTCACTGGGCATCGAACCCCGAGACCCCCGAGAAGATCCCGAACACGGATGCAGCAGTTCAATGACTGCAACAGTGTCATTCTGCGGTACGCTGCAACAGTGCGTAAAGGACTCCATTGAGGACACAGTGAAGAAAGACCTCAAGTTGGAGTCACTGGGCATCGAACCCCGACGCCCCCGAGAAGATCCCGAACTGCGTGAATTGCAGATTCTGGAAGTAAAAGGCCGGCGGTTACCAGATGGAAGATATGAGACCGGACTGCCGTGGAAAGAAGAAAGCTACAAGGAAGCTGAGAAGAGTCTGCTTACGCTCGAACGAAGACTCGATAGGGATGAAGATTTGGAAAACCTACTCAAGTCAGGCTATGCAGAACCAGCTCCTATACCACCGCAGAAGGGAAAGACGTGGTACCTACCTCACTTTCCGGTCGTCAACCCCGCCGAGCCGTACAAGCCGCCTCAACTGATACACGACGGCGACACCGAGATTGAAGAATTATCACTGCCACAAGACAGCAGTGCTACAGTGGAACTCGACGGCCAAGAGACAGAAAAAACATTGGGTCTAACATGGCACGTCAACGAAGATCATCTTGGCTTTAACGCAAGCAACTTGAAGATCCAGCGCGAAGTGGAAACAAACACGCGACCTCCAACGAAGCGAGAAGCCTCATTCGATCCGGTCGGCTTTATCTCACCGATATTAATTCCCAGTAAACGTATTTTTCAGAACACATGGCGCTATAAGATGGAATGGGACGACCCACTCCCAGCAGAGCTACGGGAGCGATGGTGCAGGTGGTTCACACAGCTCAACGGCCGCTACCATCTAGCAGCCACGAAGAGCAGAGCGACCCCGTTGAAGCCCATCTCCATGCCGAGCCTCGAGCATCAAGCTGCACTACTAGCAGCGCGCCTGGCTCAAGCCACCCAAGAACACGACTACGAGTTAACAGAGAAGACCTATTGGAGCGACTCGCGAACCGCACTCGCATGGATAAGGTCGGAGCCGCGTGTGTATAAGTCTTTCGTTGCACACCGCCCCGCCGAGATAGAAGATACGACGAAGAAAAAGAGTGACAACGCTACGTGCTTCAAGGCAGCGGAAAAGGAGCTAGCAGAGGCCGCACTCGACGCGCTCGAAAAAGAAACTACAAGTCAACACATCGTGTGGAAGTACATACCCCCTTCCGCACCCTTCATGGGGGGGGCATGGGAGCGAATGGTGAAAGCAGTGAAAGAAGTGCTTCGTGTCACCATGATGGAAAAGCATCCCAGCGACGAGATCCTGTTAACCTTATTAGCAGAGGTCGAGAATATCGTCAACTCACGACCCCTCACACATGTTTCGGTTGATCCTAACTATCCCGAGGCCCTCACGCCGAACCACATCCTCATCGGGCCCAACTGCCATGTGCCACCACCAGGGCACTTCTCTGCAGACGACGTGACTGCTCGCCAACAATGGAAGCGAGCTCAAGCCCTGGCTGACATCTTCTGGAGGAGGTGGGTGAAGGAGTACCTTCCCCTATTGCAACACCGGCGGGAGCCCACCAGCACCGGCGTCGCCCCGAAGGTCGGGGACGTCGTCATCATCTGCGATTCTAATCTGCCGCGCAACACCTGGTCGCGAGGACGCGTCAGCCGGGTGTTCCCAGGAGCCGACGGCGAGGTACGAGTCGTGGACGTCACCACCAGCAGCGGACACGTGCTGAGGAGGCCTACGAAGAAGATCGTCGTGCTACCAACGGAGCTCGCAGACGAACCAGGGTCAGCGACGGCGGGAGAATGTGCACGACACAAATAAACTATAGACACATGTGCCAGTGACACGTAGATTAAGTAAACGTGAATATAACGAATAAATTATGAAAATGTTAGATTTACGTAAATTAAAACGTAATTATGTAATAACTTTGATATTAAGCTAAGATAAATAGCTTACTACTGTTAGGAGTTAGTTTTCTGAGTAATTAAGTATGTTAGAGCCAAATCTAATAAAGAAAGTACATTCCCCGAAAAGCATAATTGCAAATATAATTACGTAAATGCATTACTCAGAATCTAACATAACTTCGTATAAATAGGAAATACGACTTTGTATACTAATATGTAAGTTTAATTACACCCCGCGACTGCCTCCCACGCCGTAAGAAGCGAATATGCGCTCCCCCGGCTGGTGCCATTTTATTATATAGTAGCTCGCGGGAGGCAGGGCCCATATATAAGTCTGAGGGGTCAATCCGCCCGTCATTCAGTAGCCCGACGTCGCACGGTACAGATGTAAGTACCTATCGTCGTGCAACTCTTATTGCTACCAATGTACATATATGCTATGTGATTAATATGTAAAACATAAGTTCTATAAATAAATGGAAATGCGGAGGGGAGGTAATTTGGATCGCGGGCCAGCACTACAAAAGACTATAAAAGCAGGGACCATTTGTTAGGAAAATATTGGGCAACAAGTAGACAACAAGAGTCTCTCAAGGAACAAGGAAGCTCAACAGGAAGTAGTAGATCAAGAGTAGTGCTGGGCCAAGTACATCCAATGCCTCACTGACGTCAATGAAGTCCACCCATCCAAGTGTTTCATTCTTCGACTCAACATCCATCAAATACAGTCCACTGAAGGCGACCGCGAAGTAGTGGCAGTCTATTCGGAACCTTATCAGGTCATAGTCTGTCATGAACCACGGTCCTTAACAAGTTTAATGCACGTCTGTCCTTGAGGATAGAAATGAAAAATCCGAGCTCAAATATATGCATGCGTATACGTAGTAGCTAGGTACAACGTTTAGTTAATCCACGTCAACAGGGTTTACCAAACTTTTATTAAAGCTCTTTTACTAACTCTTGCCGTTTGGAAACATAAAGAGGTGAAAGAATTCTGTATTATTAAGGTCTACACGGAACTAGGGGAACATAACAAGTTGTAGATCATAAAACGTAACTTGTTGCTGATCGGTTGTTCTATAAATATACCCTTTTCTGTCGAACATAGATCAAAAGTTTACGAAGAAGATTTTTTTACCGTATCTACGGATATACACTCTTTACTGTACGGTTATTTAATTAAAGGGTCGACTGGGCTTTTTTTAATAACTTAAAAAACAAAGTAGTACTTAATTAAGTACAGATAGTTCAGTAATTTTTCAAAAGTTTACAAGGTTTCTTTCTGAACTTTTCCTTTGCAAACTCTGAACTTTACTATGAATTAGAGTAAGTATTGTGTTTTTTGTAGCCGAATCCACACGCATTGCTCTCTATTATCAAAGTTAGCACATTATTCTTCGCTTCACCATTCTTGAATCTTGATAGATCAAGTGTTGCAAGTTCATCGTGTTCAGTACCTTTCCTTATTTTTATTATAGATTGAGCACCGATCGAAACGTCACCGATAGACATTTTTTCCACGTGACACACTCCGCCGGGCAGCGGGGGTGGTTATGTCGTATATGCTCTATGGGCAACCTTACACCCCGGCGTCTGTATACCCGAGACGGCGTGCGGTTTTAGTCGGGGGGTGGTTATGTCGTGTCTCGACGAAAACCGCACGGTGTCCTCCCCAAGTGTCCGTTGCCGGGCACCCCGAGGGAGCCTATCAAAAATAAAAATAAAATCATCAAAAAGAAAAACTATACCTATCAACTTAAAAAACTCTATTTTTACATGGCGACTGATTTTCATTTCTCTTATTAAATTCGAGAATCAATTTTATTGAGAATAGTAGTTCCTTAAGGCCGTGTTCACACGTGATATTTTTTATCATCAACAGTTTTAATTTTGCTAAGACGTTTCGGTCGGACTTGCGATAACCACCACCACGCTAGCGACCCAAAAAGTGGGTACTAATTTAGTAGCCTAAACTGTGCAAGGGTTAGCGGTTTGCGATTCAATCGCAGTACTTTACTCCTTAATACTAACCGTGCCCGCAACTTCGTCCGCGTGGACTTAGACCTGGGTTTAATTTTTTTGCACGGAGCCCTAATTATATTTCTAAAATAATAAATTTTGAATTTAAAAACACTTTTGTGTAACAAACTTTCTAATAAGTGCATAACAAGACAAATTAAATGAGCCCAAACATAACGGATGTATCTTGTTTACTTCAGAAGTTCCTAAAACCACCCACTGTCTCCATCTTCAGACACTGGATATCATGTAGCATCAAAGTTTTTGCCAAGATAAAACAAATGATCCCGGATTCGATTGGTTTAAATTGTTTAGTTCAGGAGTGTTTATGGACACTTTCCGTCTCTATTATCAGATCAGCTTCATTGACCATATTATCAACGCATTGTCACCGAAGATACGCAAGTGTACTAAATTTGAGTCCAATCTAACGTCAAGAAGTGGTTTCAATTGCGCTTCCAAGTTTTGACTCATACTAACAAACTAACAAAGCAAGTTAAATAAAAGCTTGTATAAATAGCCTTAATTATAATTCATATTATACCTATACGCATATGAGGTGTGAGTACTCCAATCCAATCCCAATACTACCAATACTACCCCAATACTATTGGCGTTCAGGGCGTCGCTCCCTTCAGACCCAGCCCTTTCTTTATATTTACCTGGATTTTAAACCCTCTAGTAGTCAAATGTATCGAGCCGCTTTTTGAGCCAGAGCGTAGTTGCGTCTTATAATGATAAACATGTGTTTTAAAATTATATATTGGGATAGTTCTTGGTCCAAGCCAACCTCACCTGCAAGCCGGTGGATGCACCGGCTGATTGACGAACGAGGCTCTGTCGCAGGCTTTCTTCTCGATGTTGAATGGTAGTCGCTAAAAAGAGTAGGAGAGTGACCTCTTACTCTCTCGAGAGTAAGAGTCCGGGTCCAAAGAATAAGCTACGAATGCAACTGATATTGGCACTCGTATGAACAAAAAGAGTGAATGGCGTGTCACATAACAACAAACAAGAATCTAGAAAAGGTGAATATTAATTTCAAAGTGTGTCTAAGCCCTTATCTGGTAACGTAGAGTATTCCATTTCCTCGCAGCAATATCTCTATTTTCTTCACACAAAGGTTCGCGTTTATTAAAAGGTTAAGAACCTACGTGATTTAGACATTGCGAACGAAAAGCTTCACTCCTAAACGTGAAAAACCGAGGCTGAATTTATTTTTACAACAGCGGTCAACACAATTTCTCCCTAACGAATGTATGTTCATCCACCGGATGTGAAGCACTTAGTCGCCCGGCCTCCTTTATACTCCTTACATTTAAAAAACCTTTTTCCACTTGCATTATTTAGGGAAAAGATGTATGGTGTTATAAATTGTACTGATAGGTGTGATCAAAGAATAGGTCAATGGTACTGCTGACTGTCTGTGAACACGTGCAAAAAGGAACCAATCATTACCTTCTTGATATTTGATAAACCACAGATACTTGCTGAAGAAAGTCAATTCACCGGGCTATTGAAACAAATAAATTTTAAAATGAACTTTAAAACAACCGGTTATTCAATGGTTAAAAAGAGCTTTTATTACATTGTCACGCGATATACATATGCGTTCAAACTTTTTTCTTAATCAGAAAACGGGAAGTGTGTGTGTGCAACTTTAAATTGCAAGATTTGATTACAGACAACGAATAAATGAAACTAATTAAAGCTTGTACTTTAAAACAAAAACCCCGATTTTAATACGCAGGATGGTTGCAATGTAACACCCGCTTGGGATTCAGTCTTCCTGTGACGGCCGTGACCATGGGTGCTGAAAAGCAACCGATACATTGGGATCAATGTGTAGACGACGCGTATAGCAGCCCTTTTGTCTGTGGCGATAGGCTACGGCGATCACTTACCATCAGGTGAAGCCGTGTGTTATTTTTTGCCACACATGTTTGCATGATGAAGGTACCTGTGTGTGTGAATAAACGCACTGTAGGGGCAGCCCGTATGTGTGCTAGCGCCTTTGCAAACGGGTAGTTGACCGATAAGAGCTGACGCGACCACATATACGTTTGTGACCTCGAAAGCAACAAAAATCATCTACAAGTTTTTCTTTTACATATATCCTGGATCCAGTGCCATCCATCGCCTACAAAATGTAAATAATAAAATAACACCAAGTAAATTTTGATAAAATGCATTAAAAATATTATGATTTGCATGTTTAACATTCGTGTAAACTTCAAAACCATTTTGAATTGTTAGAAATATGTAGTTTTAATTCAATCTATCTAAACATGTTTAACTGTGTGTAATAAATAAGATAGACTTTTGCTGGTTTGTCAAACACTTTGATGCCAATTGGAAGTCATTAAAGAGGTCATTAGAAACTTATTTATTCGTCTGTTGTCTCTATTAAAACACCCCAGAATTTAAATAAACATATATACGCAATAAATAAAGTAATTTAAGAATTAGTCCGTCTATGACGTCAAACCCATATATTTTACGCCTTCAGCAGTCTTGATGGTCGTATCTAATTTATTAGCTACGTCCCAAACCACTCAATCTCATATTCATTGCGCGTCTTTTAACACCATTACAAATGATGAAATATACATACATTAAAATTAGAATGATAAACGGGATATTTACCATGTTTAGTATCTTTTTCGAGTATCCGATATTTCGGCACTGTTACAAGTACCATGATCACGGATGTACTAAAGTTCTGCAAGCTAGTTGTTACTCGGCAAACCGTATCGGTCTACCCTCTTCCTCACTCGTTGCTGACGCGCGTCACCACTACCACTGTCCGCGTTCTCACTACGCACTCGATCACGTTCACGTGTGTACTGTGAGTGTTGTGTGTCGTGAACGTGATCGAGTGCGTAGTGAGAACGCGGACAGTGGTAGTGGTGACGCGCGTCAGAAACGAGTGAGGAAGAGGGTAGACCGATACGGTTTGCCGAGTAACAACTAGCTTGCAGAACTTTAGTACATCCGTGATCATGGTACTTGTAACAGTGCCGAAATATCGGATACTCGAAAAAGATACTAAACATGGTAAATATCCCGTTTATCATTCTAATTTTAATGTAAATGACCATGTCAATCTAAAATCATATATAGTATACATAACATAACATAACTTCACGCCTGTATCCCCGAAGGGGTAGGCAGAGGTGTATTACACACCCACGATTCGCCAGTTATGTTTAGGTCCCAATGTAATAGGAGGCAGGCCTATTGCCATCTACCGGGCACATTACTAAGCGAGTGACAATTAACATTTTTAATACACACATAACTACGAAAAGTCAGAGGTGTGTGCCCGGGGCGACTGGGGATCGAACTCGAGACCTCGTCTCGGCAGTCCGTTACGTACGCCACTGGGCTATCGCCGCTTTGATGAAATATATCTGGCCTATTAAAAGTTTGGAGAAAACATGTGTAATTAACCGGGGGACCACGGACCTTTATGAGTATAATAATATATACCAGTGTTCTTATAACCTTGGTAGGGATAATACAAAGAGAATCATATATAACCATTCATAAGTACCTTTTTAATCGTTTGTAGAGTTAACAATTACCTACGGTTAGACCTTTCCTACTTTCCTTTTCTTCTGCCCATTCTTCCCTCTGTTTAACTTCCCTGCTTTACTCTATTCAGAAGAATATAGCCGGGTAAACGAGGAGATAACGGTTGTGTGGTCTGAAGGATTCTATCATAGTTTTTCAATAAAACGGAGATATTTAAATAGAATTAAATGTTAAATATTAAGATATAGCTTAGCTCTACAGTGGTATCAAATAATATTTGCTAATAAATTGTATTGCTTTATATAATTTCAACAACCCATAAACATGTAAAGTACCTATTTATATAATTGGATTCTGATACAAAAAGGTGCCAAGTGCGTCGCTTTCGATCGTAAAAATAATTTATATTCATAAAATGCGAATAATAAATATTCAAATATTCGAGAAACATTTTTATATTCGTGAAACATTTCGGTTAACAATACTTAGGGATAAGAGTACCCATGTATTTATAATACTTGGGTACGATAGTACAAGTGTACCTATTATAAACCGAATATTGACTGCGGCCTCCGGCAATTTGAGTTCGCTCCACCTGAACTAAATTTGTTAAGGGCTCTGAACATGAATAAATTACCCTGAAAATAATTCCACAAAGCTTCATGACTAGTTTAAGAACGTCGGTTGAACAGTTTGGAGGCTTATATAGTCGTTTGAGAAGCATTTTGTGAGAATAAGCGAGGCAAGTGAAATCCATGGTTCTGAAGGGTTACAATTTCGAGTAAATTGTGGATGGTTATATATTGACACGTTTGCAATACTCTCATCAGCATCATTCCAACGTCAATCCTGATTTCATCCAAACTTCGAGATCCGCTATCCTGCTCTTCAATTCCACTATTTGGCTTATCTTTCAAAGGAGCGGCTGTCACCTGATTCCCAAACTCAAGAGGAAAGCCTGCGCCAGAGCAACGTCCGTCAATCAGCATGTGTGCCAGCTTGCAAAAGATCTTAGTGGAACCCCATATATATCCTATATAAAATTAACCTATGTATATATAACCTAAATATGTACTCAGCAGTTGGCTGATTTACACTATGATTGAATACAATATGAATTATATCAATAGTTTATAAGCTTAGAATGAAATTACCCGAACATTCTGCTTTCGCTGTCATCTAATGGATGATAGTATTTCCGTAAATCCGATCCCATTTCTTGATCTGTTTTGCTTGGATCTTGGATTACTTAGCGTGAAGCAATCAAAGCATGACTACCCAAAGCCGGATCGGATGGATATCATTTATCAGAGTATTGTTTACAGAATTCATTCTGATTGTATTGTTCCTATGCCGAATGGTTTATTTAAATAGCTACGAAATTCAAATGTTTTTTTGTTATTTTAAATATCTGCCCTTAATAATAAACCTATAATCTATGCATAAGTTAGTATGCAGATATACATACATACCTATTCGTAAATAAAATCGTATCTTTCTCCTTTCGGGGTATGCAGAAGTCACGCTCTGATGCCATTTGGTCTTTTAGTATTGATGCCTCAATTTAGTCGATGTATATTTTTCGCAAATGCCTTATTTACTTGATTAGCACACGAAAAATTGAAATACTATTTATTGAATTCAAATATATTATGACCCACATCAATAATATAACAAATTTGACAAAAAAATAATTTTTTGAAATTTAGATTTGACATAAAACTACATTTCAATTAAATTTTAAGCATTTTGTATGCTAACTTTTTTTCTGACGTCGCCTTAAGACGTGTCTAGGTGGCTCAGTTGGTCAGAGCATTCCCCCTGTAAGGGACTGGTCGCGGGTTCAAGTCCCGTCCTAGATGTTCTCTTTTTCCGATCTAAATCTTTAGAAAAAAGTTAGCATACAAAATGCTTAAAATTTAATTGAATTAATTAGGCGGATTCATCAAAAAACAATGTTTAAAAATGACTGTAAAGTTATTCATTGTTTCCGTAGTTCGCAAGAATTACGGTAGATGGTTCCAACGTCGCCTTAAGACGTATATGATATATCGGAGAATTTCGAATATCTGGGACGTGTCTAGGTGGCTCAGTTGGTCAGAGCATTCCCCCTGTAAGGGACTGGTCGCGGGTTCAAGTCCTGTCCTAGATGTTCTCTTTTTCCGATCTAAATCTTTATAAAACTACATTCTTCTCTTTTTTCGTGCGGAAATCCCCTCGGACCCCCCCCCCCCCTCACCCGCCGGTCAGCGGGGCCGGTTATGGCGGGCTTTAACCGACTCACAAAAGTACCTTTTTTTTTTAAAGTACCTATGTATTTAGTAAATTGGCATTAATTATAAAATTTTGAAATAATAGTCGAGTGTAATACTTTTCAATATTTATTGATAATAGCGGACGGGGCACAGCTTCGTTCCCGTGTTCTTCGTCATCGTTTGTCACAGCGTCGGAGCTTTGCCATGTCCACTTCCTTTGAGGTTGTTACTTAAAGAAGGAATTCATTAAGAACAGTCCCTCTTTCTCAAGGAAGTTGACAAGCATTTGCCCCCTGTGATTCCTAACTCCATAACCATGGAGTTAGGAATCATTTCTCCATTTTATTTCAATTTTTCATATTAATTATTTACTTTCCATAATTTTTTTGAGTACGAATTATTTTTTTAAAGTTCGTCGTCTAAGTCAGCGATTACTCGGCATCACAGTTTTTATAATTTTTTTATCTCCCTCGCTTAACCTTTTTTCATTGCATATTTATTGAAATAACAGTGTAAATAATAAAAACAATAAATAGCCAAAACTGCACCTTGTCATTTAATTTTGAAACCAGATTCGAAACGTTCCTTTTCATCGCGATAGCCGCTTCAGCAACTTCTGGCCATATCATAAGTTTTTCTGTTCTTAGCCATTATTTAGCCTTCTGACAAAATATGTACAGGTTCGGTAAGCTATAAATAAAATAAAAATGCAATTGTCAGAACTGCACCTTGTTATTTTAACTCAAAACTAGATTCGAAACGTTGCTTTCCGTCGCGATAACCCTGATATCATCAATTTTTATGTACCTTTTTTTTTTTTTTTTTTTTTTATCGTGCGGAAATCCCTTCGGATACCCCCCCGTCGGCCAGCGGGGGCGGTTATGTCGGGCTTGCACCGACTAAAACCGCACGCCGTCTCGGGTCTTCAGACGCCGGGGTGTAAGGTTACCCATAGAGCATATCCCTCGCACCCCGGCTGACCCTGGGCCATCTCACCACTAACAGCATCGCTCATCCTGTCTCCTCTGAAAGCAGAGGAGTACGGAGAGCGATGTGTTCCCGCCACGTTGGGTATTGGCCGACGATCAATGCCAACCCTATGAAGGGGTGAAGGGGAAGCCATTGACCGCCGCCCAGGGTGTACCGGCCGCTCCGATTCCGCTCCCCCCGGACTGCAGCGGGATCGGAATCGGAGCGACACTCGAGGAGGTTACCCAACATACACCCCAATTTTTATGTACCTAGCCATTATTAAGACTTCTGACAATTTATATACTGGTTCGATAAGCAACAAATAATACAAAAATGCATTTGTCAGAACTGCACCTTGTGGTTTAAATTTAAACAATTTATTTACAACTTTGTCGACTTCTGACAGTCTTTAAGTTCCGACCTAGACTTCTGAGAATAATTTTCCTAGATTCCTACAGTTAAAAACTGTAACTCTACCAATTTTCAGAACTGCACCTAATAATTTTTTTCTTATTGAAAATTTACGAATTTGACCGCCCACCCACGCCTTCCACCCCGGGAGAGAGTTCTGACGGGCCTCGCTCTGTACTTAAAAGCTACCAAGGAGAGGTTATATATATAATGCGTTACTAGACCTTATCAGTTCACGTTTTTGTAGCAAGCTCTCCGACTATTAGTGGTGTTGTGTAAGGCTTTGGATATGTCTTCATACATATCCTCCACTTCATCATCCGAGTGTGCCGAGGTCGGTGCGTAGATCTGAATTACCTTCATGCTATACCACTAGGATAGCCGAAGGATCAGTTACGCTACCCTTTTCGACACGCTGAAGATTTCTTGAACGTTGCTAGAGAGGGCCCTATTGACGAGGAAACCTACGCCACCCTGGGATGTTTTATCACCCTCGCGAAAGTAGAGAAGATGGCCCGAGTCAAGGGTTACGGTGTCCTCTCCCTCTCTACGGACTTCGCATAACCCGAGAACATGCCATTTAATGTTCTCTAACTCCACTTCCAACTGCGCTAGATGATGGTCAAGCCTCAGAGTGCGTCCCCTGCCCATACATACTAAGTAACTAACAGAGCAAATCAAAATAAAAGTTTGTAAAAATGCATTCAGTTTAAATCGTATAGGGGATGCTTGCCCCTACTACTTGTTCTGGCAGCTTACAAAATATATGGAAATAGCTTCCTAAATTTCATCAATAAAAATTGATCTTTGGCCCAAACTTGCGAGTATATAATAATATACGTTCACTGTACACACTTATACTACTCAACTGTGTATATTTTCTCCATCAGAATATAAGTAAGGCCTGGGAGCTATCTTATATCTTGAACAATGAAACGTGTCAGGCTTTTCTTATATATCGAGGTTCCGAAAGGTCAAAACGGAACTTCATTTTTGTTGCCTAATCTGTACCACCATTCTAACTTCACAATGAAAGGAGATATCGACTTGTATTTCATAACGTCCCTTTACACATGTACCATTTGGTTTTGAGAATCATCAGTTGGCATTATACTATTGAACACTAACAACTAACTAACATTGAAAATAATGTACATTTCTAAATAATAGATTCAAACTCTATATGAGGGAAGTTATATATGTAGTAAACTATAAGTTCAATACTATTGGAAACTTGAAACAAATTTTGCAACTGAATATGGGATTACAAAATATCGAGCCAGTCGAAGTTTAACTAGAAATTTATGAAATTAAGTTAGCACTTCGCAATAACTAAACTATGAACTCCGACGTTTTATACAATGAAATAATTGCATATCTGTATGTTCAGTTTGGTATTCTACGGAGTGTGATTATTTAGAATCAGTATTCAAATAATAATAAGAATAATAGCCGAGGAAACGTTGGTGGGATGATATCGACTCTTTTGTTCCAGATTTGTAGAATATAGCAAAGGAGGTGAAAAGATTTGGGGAAGGTCTTTGAGAAAAAATAATTCAAGTTTCTCCGAATATACGATTCTTTTCAACATTATTCTTTTTAAGTACCTGTTACACTTACTTATTACTTTTTATCCTAATCTTGTTAATTTTAATAATACTCCAACATACAAAAAATATTTGACAACGGCGTATAAGTCCATTATTTACTTTACTATTTGTTTATTCTGTATTATTAGGTACCTATTTCATTTGGAAATGGGTGCCACTACCTCAGCGAGGGCACTGAAAGAGCGGAATATCGGTATAGCACATACAGCAGCCCATATGGAAGCTGTTTGACTTTTGCAGAATGGAGTGTTAGTCATCTCCTGCTAAATTACTGGTATCCTTACCACTGTCCTCCAATAAGCGCACACGGTGTTTTACTTTGCATTGTAAGTAAGTTCCGAGGCATCTGTAGGTACTTTCTGTAGTTACGTCAGCTAGTTGGAGAGTGTACACTCAAATAATATATGAAAACTTTTTTAGAATTATGTCGCTACTATAAATACTAGTACTTTGCCAATCCTACGTCCTAACCTAGGAACCATAGAAACACTAATCACCAGCACGAATATACATTATACAAGAGTCGGTGAGCAAAAAATACAGGATTGTTTAGCTCTAGTTTTCTGTAGATTGAAAGTATTTACAAAGTTTGGCGGCTCCAAATTCGATATCGGAATATCCTGTTATACTCAATATCTATTTAAGAAGCAAGATCTTGGGATTTTCTATCGTTTTCCCCTATAATCAAATTTCGAAGAAACGACAAAGGGCATTAGAGTTTACATTGGTGTTCTATCAATATTTTCATGTGATTTTTCTTTCTGATTCAGAAAGATGGACTAAAATTCAATACATCATTGTAACAAGAAGCCTCTGGAGGACACCTGGATGTGAAATTCAATGAATATTAAATATGAAATAATTTATGCACCACTGAACCTTGGGTGGATGACCGGAGCAATTGAAATTTCCGTACCTCCCAAGACGCAAAAGTGGTTAGAATATTTGGTGTTGCTACGCTATCTTGGTAATAACACAGGCGTAGAAACATGGACTATACAGGTACAAATACAATGAAGAATTAAACAGACTAATCTATGTTCAAATATAAACTATATGAAGCCTAAATACTAACATGGTAGAATTCAGTTTAACCAGTTCAGTAAGCAGTTTAAATTTAATTTGTTTCGGAGTGGGCACACTTCAATAGTAGAATGTACTGGGTGAGGATATAATCGGCAATCTATTTATTATAAGTCCGGCGCCTTACCTATTATGCTAACGGCTCTTCGAATCAGATGGAAGTTCAAAAATCCCGAATATTGTTTGGTACCTATGTCAAAGGCCAGCATACCAAGCCATAAGTCTAACAAGCTAAATCTTACGATCAAATAAAGTAATGGCACAATACATAATTGCACCAATAAAACAGTTCCACAAAAAAAACCTAAAAAGCACCTCGTCATTGGAAGCACGATCGTACTTAGATGCAGTTGGTTAGATAATTTTTAGTTGCTTATTAGTTCATTTATCCATTATACTACCATGACTTAGGAGTATGCATACGAGTACTAGCGCTTTTGTAGTAATGTAGAGAATTAATATGCTTCTTCAGGCTGGTCTAAAATGACATTGTATTGTCATAATTTCTTTTTTTTATTAACTTAGACTAAGTAACCTTATTGTCATGTTAAATTATGTTTTAAAAGTCTTATATTGTATGCAGATGGGTGGCCTGACGGCGAGGAGGAGTCTTCGGCTGGTGCGCTTCGTGAACGTGAGTTGCGTTCACTTCATCGTACCGTACCAGCGTTGCGTCGCCGCGAACTTGATACCAGGGCTATCAAGCATCATTTCTATCCTGAAGGTGGATGGGGGTACGTATTTAATACAAAATAAGACAGTATTTTTCACTTTTAACTACAGCAACCATCAAAGCTTCATGACTGGGAAATTAGTGTCCCTGCTTGTGAGTAGAGATGGAGAATCACCCGGGTTATAATACTGGTTTCACCCTTTTTTTTCATCCTCCTTGCCTGAACTCCGCCTGAACTGTACCAGTGGCGAAAAGGCTCTCGCCTCCATGTCCCATGGCGCGGGAGCAAGGACGGAACCCCGAGCCTCGAGAAATCGAGGCCATGCAGTCCCTGCTCCGCCAGGCCATCGTGGTGGAGTGGAAGGAACGACTTGGGCGACCAAGCGCAGGGTACGCCGCAATAAAGGCGGTAAGACCCATCATGTAGGATTGGCTAGAGGGCCGACACGGAAGTCTCTCGTACCGACTGACGCAGGTGATCTCCGGTTAGGGGAGCTTCGGGGACCACCTGCATCGGATCAGGAAGGATACAACGCCTGAGTGCCATCAGTCCGATGCGAGCGAGGGCTCGGGGCTGCACACGCTGGCAGACTGCTCGGCGTGGGAGATGCCGAGGCGTGACCTCATGGCAGTCATCGGGGTGGAAGTCCTCTCGTTCGGCAGCATGATTGCGGCAATGGTGCAGAGCGTGAGCGCGTGGGCCACCGCCACCGAAGGAGATGGCGGAGCGCGCCCGGATGAGATTTAGAAATCTCCCGGCCCGCTGAGCCCGCAACATGCTCGCCGCGCGTCGCAGGCGATTCAGGCGCCGGAAGTCGGTTAACGAGCTCCGCCCTCCATGAGCACAGGCCTGGGGGTGGTAGGTGAGGCCGCCTGTGACCCCAGATGAAGCAGGGAGGGACGGCGGGGTGACTAGCGCCCCTCCCCCAAATCGGGTTAAGACGTCAACATCGTGGTTCCTAAGCCCGAGGGGGCCATCTCGAAACCGGAGATGGCCCGGAGTCAGTCGGTGTGCGAGGGATATGCTTTATGGGTAACCTTACACCCCGACATCTGAAGACCCGAGACGACGTGCGGTTTTAGTCGGTTCAAGCCCGACATAACCGCCCTATATCCGCTGGGCGATCCGAGGGGATATCCGCACGAAAAAAAACATTTTTTATTTATAAAATTTGGAAGTCGATTTTAACCTACGTCTAATGGTCCTGTCAACTTGAAACTTTGCGATTATGTAAAATCGGGATGGCAATGCAATAATTTGTAGCATGCCTAATGGAGCTAAGTAGTGGATACTGGAGCACTTAAGTAAGTATTAATAAAACCTTCTTACTTGAATTCATCTGAGCTGTTTTGACATTATTGACATTATTTGGTAACAAGAGTATGATGATAGAGCCATGGAATAGATTGTGAAACTTCTCAGTGACTTTCGAATTTGTTTTTTCGTTTCTTTTGTTTTAATGAGACCTATTCTTCCTTTTTCTCCTTTCTGTTTTACCGACTTTTGATTTATTATGTATAATTTGTTTTGAAATTGAATTAGAATTATTTCTTCTGTATAAGACTGAATATTTTTAAAGTTTACAAAAATATACATTTATCTTCAGGCTTGAAATTCTTTTTAACAATTAAATTCAACGACGACTGCGATTCAGAAAGGTTATAGATATCATTTGTAATTTGTATTTCGAATATTGTAAAACTTTATACGAACTTAACAAAATCATTTCAAATATAGTTGTAAAGGAAGAAACATGAAAACGCTATTGTAATGAGACACGCCATAATGTAAAATAAATAATGAATTTAAAAACACCTTCACAAAAACAAGCTTTCTAGTCACTGCATAACATGACAAATCAAATGAGTCGATACATTACGGGTTCATCTTGTTTAGTTCAGAGGTTCCTATGACTACCTACCGTCTCTATCTTCAGACCCTGGTTTATTATGTAGCATCTGAGTATTTTCCAAGACAAAACAAATGAGCCCAAACTCAATCGAGTTACCAATTGGTTCAATTCAGGAGGACACTTCCACTTCCGAGTCCATCATAGTACCAAATTATTGCATTGTCACCGAAGATACGCAAGTACACCAAATTTGAATCCAATCTAACGTCAGCAAGTTTTTATACTTGGGCTTCTATGATTTGACCCATACCCCCTTTTTTTTCATCGCGGGGAAATCCCTCCGTATACCCCCCGCCGGCCAGCGGGGGTGGTCATGTCGGTTCCGAACCGACTAAAACCGCACGCCGTCTCGTATCTCAAGTCACCGGAATGTAAGGTGGCCCAAAAAGCTTCCCCCCCCATACCCATAACTAACAAATAAACATAGCAAGTTTCATAAAAGCTTGTAAAAAACGAACGAAAACAGTAACAGTCTGTTTCTGGTTTTTAGCATCGCTCTTTGTAGCTTTTATAAGACTCAATCTCTAGTATCTAAATTTATTTTTCTTATTATTGCAAAGAAAGTGCCTCATTCTACTATAATCTCTATATTTAGAGTAGAATTGGCTGGCTTAACCAGAGAAATGCCACCGCGTTATCATTACCTAGCCTATAAAGGATTTTACAGTTTGGACTCTTATGGTGATTGGAATTTGGAGACCTTGATAGTCAAATAAATAATTCTGTTCACGACCTTCATGATGTGGCTTGTCATTTGGAAAAAGAAAGTTCGCTTGCTTTGGGAAAATTGGTATCTTTTCCAGTGATATCAAATCTGTCCGCGTGGCTTTGATTCAATCCTAACAAAGCATCCGAAAGCTAGTTTTCACACCTAAGGCATATCTGTACTGATTTATAAATATTTTGGACATAATCTAGCTAAGCCGATAGTCTATGTAATATAAACAACGAACTACACTATCTCTGCAAGGTTTATAATATAATCATTGGTACGCGTCTGTCAGTGATATTGTATTTCCTGAATATATATAGTATAGAATATAGTATAATGGAGTTTTATTTTTAACTATGACGATTGTTCATAACTATTCTAAAATTGTATACTAGATGGCACAATAAGTCAATTTAATATCTATAAATTATATGTTTACGAACCAAAATATCTCGCAGTGTAGACAAAATAGACTATAAATAATATCTAGTTACGACTTATAAGAGTGGAGTACAATCCTAAAAAAGGTTAAAACATCGAAAGATAGCAGATATATTTTCACAGTATAAGACAGAGTGTATTCGCTTAGTGCTTTTAAACTACCTGAAATATTACCTTTATTCCACATGAGATAAGTTTAAAACTAAAACTTTCGTGAGGAAAGTACCTTTTTTTTTATTTTTTTTTATCGTGCGGAAATCCCTTCGGATACCCCCCCGCGTGCCAGCGGGGGCGGTTATGTCGGGCTTGAACCGAGGGTAATGTTAAAATGTAACATTTCACAAAAACAAAAAATAAATACTATTATTATTATTATCATATAACAGCTGCTCGACTTTGATTGCGGTGATTTTCTTCTTACCAAAGTACAAATGTAGAAAGTTTCATCGCGTTGGAGAATTATTAGTATATACGCAAGTTTTATCTTTTGAATTCACGTTTAACGCCTAGTGTGAAAATGTTTTTAAAACAATTCCCCGAAGCTCCCAGCATGCACTAGTAGGAGATGATACACTTTAATAGGAGAGCAATTATTAGTTCCCCACATTTCTAGCCCCTCGTGAATCGAGTGAACTCAAACTTTATGTAATCCAGTTGCTACTTAGCGATGGAGTTGGTTAATGCAGTTAGCATCAATGTGGCTTAAAGAGATTATGTTACAGCTACATAAACTTGGTTTAAGGATTTGAAGTTCTCCAAGTACTATTTCTATAAATAAATGTCTAAATTGAATTATTTTTGAAGCATTATCTATGCTAACTTTTGTTTGTAAAGAAGAAGGGCATGCCTCCATACATTTCTAGGTCCAGACTTTTATTTGGGTGTAAAAATGGGCCCACACCAAGATCTTTAGGCCCAAGTTAATCCCACTTGCAAGCCGGTACACCTACTGATTGATGGACGAGGCTATGACGTAGGCTTTGCCAAAAAAATTCACATAACTTAAACTGAGAAGGTGTAAGCGAACCCCGAGATCCTAGATGAAAGCCTCGGATGCAAACCACGCTAAGATGATTTGCTTTTCTTTCTTTCTTTTTATAATGATGATCACTTAACTTATTACTTAGCGTTAAGATATCATTCCTTAATCGTTTGTCATAATATAAATAAGCAACACATTTCATACTTACGACCATACTTACGTCATATTTATACGGAATAGAATACTTCATCTATGTTCATCGTTATCGTATTGCTATGGAAAAACTTATTAAATTTACGTATTTTATTGAATATGACTGCTGCTTCGACTGTTTTTGAATGAATCATTTGTAAGCTATTGCTGTTTGCGAATAAATTATACCGAGAAAAACAATTATTCAGCACGGGACAGTGTTGAAAAAGTGTTTTCTTGTCACTACTTTATTACCTTCTTATTTTACTAATATTAAATTAAATAGGATTGCTCTTAATCATTTTGGACTATCATCCAAAAAACACATGGTAAATATCCCGTTAACTCTAATACTTATGGTATTAGAGTTAACTCTAATACTTATGGTATTAGAGTTAACGGGAGTTACCATGTGTTTTTAAGAGTGTCCGATATTTCGGCACTGTTGCAAGCGCCATGATCACGGAGGAACTGAAATAGTAAATACACAAACGTGGTAAATATCTCATTAACTCTAATACTTATGTTAGTGACCATGATAGTATAAATATCATCCAAATATTTTGAATTTAGCATAGTGGAGGGGTTAATCCTCTTTTTCATTCGAGCGCCTATCCATTTCGAAGTTTGCACTTTGGAGTCCAGGTCCGCCTACCTAGTTCTCCCTTCCCAATTTTGCTTATTTTCTTAACCGTCTGACCCCCCACCACAGATGCATGTAAAGCACTTTACGATTTACTTTAACAAATCTTTATCCCTGGACACTCTATCACAAGAAGTCAGTAGCAAAATATTACTTCGGGCCACCAACCAGGTGGACATCGAAATCTTAAAATCACGCAAAAAACATCAAAATCTTACACCCACTTTTTATCACTTTTCTCGACGTTTCACATGATTCTAAGTCTAATTAAGCAAAAAATATTTTTGTGTCGGTCTGTCTGTTGGTCTGGATGACTGGATGTCTGGATGTCTATTTACGCAATAACTCAAGAACCACTTATTCGATTTAAAAAATTCTTACGCCAATCATCTTGTTTGGTTAATGGGAAGAACTGATTAGATTTTGGGGTTTGTACGTTCAAGATTTCGGGTACCTACCATACAAATTGTCCCTAAAAATAAGTTTGGCCCGAAGTTTGACAATCACTGTGTGATTTCCGCCCACTAGATTTGTAAGCTGGGTTCTTGTGAAAACTTCGAAACTTATTCCAAACGGCCCTTAGTAGTCATTGCACTAAAATAAACTCTCTAGCTACCAATCTTTGATTATGCCAACATTAGCTGTTTTAATCTCCCTAAGGAAAACTTGATAAGCTTTAGCGGCTTCAAGATGCCTGATTCAATTTATATTTGGCAGGTATAGGTAGGTACGCAAATATGATTACGTGTCAAAATTCCGTAATATGCTCAAATGGCTTTCAATTTGCCTTCGAAGGAACACTCAAATTATTTCGTTATTGCTGAACAATACAGAAATCTTTATAATCTTTAATTATCTCAAAAACAGTTCAAATTTGTACATTCATAACACACGTTAAACTTTAGTAAGAATACTGGAAAAATAAGCTTAGAAATACCTGCAATTTTTAAGTTTTTACGACAAATCTTTTTATGTGGAGGCCCCACTACCGATACAAATACGGCGTGCACGATCACTGGCATCGGTTAAAGTTTGTCAAAAGATCACTATCTTATCCACCTCTAGTCACTTAAGCTGTAAACTAGCTACGCGTGCATCTATAGATAAATAGGTATCTAGATAACTCTTAATTTGGGTAGAGATTTATTTATACCTAATAAGTAAACGGCATTAATCTATGGTTAGAACTTTTACATACATATATTAAATACTTAATTAAAATTTGACTAACAAATATATCAATTATATTTTTATACACTCACGGCTGTATACCCGTGAAGAAGCAGTAATTTGACTGTTTATTCACGGATATGGAGCCATTAACGACATATACTAACTGATCGACTGACTTACGCCTTTGGAAGACAAAAAAAACGAATATGAAATAATATTGAAAACTATTTCACTGAGGTATCTGTTCGCAATCACTAACCCAATATTTATGTCGATTTGATTTAAGAAACAGTAAGAATGTAAGGTGCTGCAAACAAAGTATTGCATACAAATTTAGCCTCCAAAGTTAATAATGGTGTATTTAAAGACCTACTTCAGGGTAAAGGCAACTATAATCTGATTAAAGTCTGACATAATCAAAAAATTTAACCATTAAAAAGAGAAAGAAAATATATTTTAACCATAGGTCATCTAGGTCATCATTAATAGCACCTGCTCAAGATTAGAATGCCGAGCCAGTGCGAGCCACCCATCAGAGTAAAACAATATAAAAAAACAAGGATACTTTCTAAGATACTACTATTGTACTCATCATTCAGAGGCACCTGTTAGTATGTAAACACTCGTGTAATAAAATAAGGAAATGATGTCAAAGAATCGAAAAACGTCAAAGACCAACTGTAATAATATATTCATCATAGAAAAAGATTTCTATAAACTTTTTCATTACTTTTTTCAGCTCTTCGATAAAGTGCTGTCAAAGATCAAAATTTTGATCGTGTTCCTATAAGATGCCTGACAAAGGTCAGTTTTATTTCTATTGAAATTTTCTCGGTATCTCTTCAATTCCTGATTCAAAATTACCTTCAAAATTCCTACCTAGGATGCTCCGCGTGGCTATTGAAATTAAAAATCATTCTAATTTTAATAGAGAAGATGGTTGGAATGTACCACCAGTTTGGGACCCTGTCATTAACTTAATTAATTCCAAGAAAAATCAAAATACAACAAGACTTCATGACACTGTGAGCTCATTCTGCGTAAATAGTAACACCAACAATTCAACATAGTTCGGGTACTTTGAGATAACTTTCACTTCAAACTACAAGACAACAACCATCTTTAGTCTCCCCGTGACCATGGCTGCTGAAAACCATGGCAACCGAAACGTCGGGATCAATGTAAAATATAAAATAACATCAAATAAACCGCGATAGAATCCGTTAAAAATAGTTTTATTTCAATGTGTAAGATTCGCGTAAACTTCCGACAATATCAAAATTATTTTCTGTTTTAAACGTGTAATGTAATCAGAGATTTATAACATGCTCGAGAATAAACGAAACTAAGTGAGAGAGATAACTTCAGTTAGTTCAATCATTTATTTTGTTAATACATTTTAACCAATAAGTAATAAAGCCTACCTTCTAGCCAATCGTCAACTGTACTGAAATAAATTAAATATATTTAAGTATAATATTCAGTAGGTTTTTTTTTTATACGTGCGGAAATCCCTTCGGATACCCCCCCCCCCCACCGCCAGCAAGCGGGGGCGCTTATGTCGTGCATCGACTAAAACCGCACGGTGTCCTGCCCTAGTGTCCATTGCCGGGCACCCCGGGTAAGCCCTCGAAAGGATAACCCCAGGGTTACCGGTGGACCTTGGCCGCCAGCGCGGCCTCGCCTGTTAGGGTCGGGTTTTATCCCGCGTCGGTGAGTAGGCAGGCGTGTGTAGGACACACACGACACGCCTCCGCCACGGCCTGCTTCTGTAAGGACGGCGAGTCGGCCAACTGCCGTCCTCAGGCCCCGATCATGGAGGTCGGTAGTCCCGGGCGTAGACGAGTCTGCGGCGTCCTCGCCGCAGACTGCGGAACTCGGGGGTAGGGTTCTCTCCCGCTCCCTCCCCGCCGTCTTGTTCGCGAGCATTACCTGCTCGCAGAAAGAGGCGGCGACGTGCCACTTGCTACCGTCGGAGACCACGGCCCTCACCATGGTCTCCAACGAGAGAACGTCCACGTCCAGGACCGCAATGAGATCCCGGCGTTGACTCGCCCACGCAGGGTAGTCCACCAACGTGTGGAGCGCCGTGTCTTCGCCGGAATCCTCGCAGTGCTGGCACTGCGGCGTTGTCTCCCGGTGGATGCGCCATAGATACTTATCGAAGCACCCGTGTCCGGTAAATATCTGGCACATCCGGTAGGAGAGGTCACCGTGGTGCCTCTCCAACCACTCCTTCATGATCGGCCTCGCCGCAGCAATGGTGGATGCCCCCCACCTTGGGTGCTCAAGTCGCACCCTCCATGTCTTCATGAGTTCCCGTCGGAGCTGGGCCCGCTGAGCCCTGATTTCTCGGGGCTCCGGCCTATGGCCCCGCTCCAGCGCCTCCTTGCGCCATTGGTACAACAGCGCAAGGGCTCTCGCTTCCAGGTCCCATGGAGGGGTCCCAGCTAGGCGAGATGCCGCCTTGACGGAGATCGTGCGATACCCCCTGTAGACTCTGACGGCCATTGCTTTAAACGGAATGTTTAGAACAGCCACGTTGCCCGCCGCCAGAGTCTTCGCCCTTACGGGGGCCCCGTACAGGGACATGCTTTGCACGATCCCCAGGTACAGTCTCCTAGTGGGGGCGTTGGGTCCCTTAACGTTAGGCATCAGCCGCGATAGCGCGGCCGCAGCCCCCCTCAGTTTCGGGACCAGACTTCGGAGATGAGGTCCGAAGTCCCATCGGCTATCGAGTACCAGCCCAAGGTACTTCATCGTGGGCTCGATGCCGATGCTTATTATATTTCCTACAATTTTTTTCTCATACATTTTTGCCTAGGATCGATATTTTCCGATTTATACAAAAGAGGAGGTTAAGTTTTGTTTGATTAACATCTCGTTTATTTTCAATTTTACATATTTTTTCCGTGTCGAATCCTAATTCAACTGGGCTCAGTAAAAATAGTAAAAAAAATTGGGTATAGCAGGAATTTTCGAATGAAATAATTAAAAGTGGAAAGTTGGCATTGAGGTATATTTGTAAGTAAGTACAGTCAACGAGAAAACTGGATAACACTAAAATATTTCCAAACGTTTATACATTGGAATAAATAATGAATTTATAAGTAGTTTTATAATACCCAGAGGACAATGTTAATTCATTTCAATTTCATGTTTTATTTTATGAAATTTTATTGTTAAGGACCGTGGTTCGTAACAGACTATGACCTGATAAGGTTCCAAATAGACTGCCACTACTTCGCGGTCGCCTTCAGTGGACTGTATTTGATGGATGTTGAGTCGAAGAATGAAACACTTGGATGGCTGGACTTCATTGACGTCAGTGAGGCATCGGATGTACTTGGCCCAGCACTACTCTTGATCTACTACTTCCTGTTGAGCTTCCTTGTTCCTTGAGAAACTCTTGTTGTCTACTTGTTGCCCAATACCCAATAATTTCCTACCAAATAGTCCCTGCTTTTATAGTCTTTTGTAGTGCTGGCCTGCGATCCAAATTACCTCACCTCCGCATTTCCATTTATTTATAAAACTTATGTTTTACATATTAATTACATAGCATATATGTACATAGGCAGAGATAAGACTTGCACGACGATAGGTACTTACATCTGTACCGTGCGACGTCGGGTTACTGAATGACGGGCGGATTGACCCCTCAGGCTTATATATGGGCCTTGCCTCCCGCGAGCTACTATATAATAAAATGGCACCAGCCGGGGGAGCGCATATTCGCTTCTTACGGCGTGGGAGGCAGTCGCGGGGTGTAATTAAACTTACATACCAATATACAAAGTCGTATTTCCTATTTATACGAAGTTATGTTAGATTCTGAGTAATGCATTTACGTAATTATATTTACAATTATGCTTTTCGGGGAATGTACTTTCTTTATTAAATTTGGCTCTAACATACTTAATTACTCAGAAAACTAACTCCTAACAGTAGTAAGCTATTTATCTTAGCTTAATATCAAAGTTATTACATAATTACGTTTTATTTTACGTAAATCTAACATTTTCATAATTTATTCATTATATTCACGCTTACTTAATCTACGTGTCACTGGCACATGTGTCTATGGTTTATTTGTGTCGTGCACATTCTCCCGCCGTCGCTGACCCTGGTTCGTCTGCGAGCTCCGTTGGTAGCACGACGATCTTCTTCGTAGGCCTCCTCAGCACGTGTCCGCTGCTGGTGGTGACGTCCACGACTCGTACCTCGCCGTCGGCTCCTGGGAACACCCGGCTGACGCGTCCTCGCGGCCAGGTGTTGCGCGGCAGATTAGAATCGCAGATGATGACGACGTCCCCGACCTTCGGGGCGACGCCGGTGCTGGTGGGCTCCCGCCGGTGTTGCAATAGGGGAAGGTACTCCTTCACCCACCTCCTCCAGAAGATGTCAGCCAGGGCTTGAGCTCGCTTCCATTGTTGGCGAGCAGTCACGTCGTCTGCAGAGAAGTGCCCTGGTGGTGGCACATGGCAGTTGGGCCCGATGAGGATGTGGTTCGGCGTGAGGGCCTCGGGATCGTTAGGATCAACCGAAACATGTGTGAGGGGTCGTGAGTTGACGATATTCTCGACCTCTGTTAATAAGGTTAACAGGATCTCGTCGCTGGGATGCTTTTCCATCATGGTGACACGAAGCACTTCTTTCACTGCTTTCACCATTCGCTCCCATGCCCCCCCCATGAAGGGTGCGGAAGGGGGTATGTACTTCCACACGATGTGTTGACTCGTAGTTTCTTCTTTGAGCGCGTCGAGTGCGGCTTCTGCTAGCTCCTTTTCAGCTGCCTTGAAGCACGTAGCGTTGTCGCTCTTTTTCTTCGTGGTGTCTTCTATCTCGGCGGGGCGGTGCGCAACGAAAGATTTATACACACGCGGCTCCGACCTTATCCATGTGGGCGCGGTTCGCGAGTCGCTCCAATAGGTCTTCTCTGTTAATTCGTAGTCGTGTTCTTGGGTGGCTTGAGCCAGGCGCGCTGCCAGTAGTGCAGCTTGATGCTCGAGGCTCGGCATGGAGATGGGCTTCAGCGGGGTCGCTCTGCTCTTCGTGGCTGCTAGGTTGTAGCGGCCGTTGAGCTGCGTGAACCACCTGCACCATCGCTCCCGTAGCTCTGCTGGGAGTGGGTCGTCCCATTCCATCTTATAGCGCCATGTGTTCTGAAAAATACGTTTACTGGGAATTAATATCGGTGCAATAAGGCCGAGCGGATCGAATAAGGCCATTATCACACTCAAGGCCTCTCGCTTCGTTGGAGGTCGCGTGTTTGTTTTCACTTCGCGCGGGATCTTCAAGTTGCTCGCGTTAAAGCCAAGATGATCTTCGTTGACGTGCCATGTTAGACCCAATGTTTTTTCTGTCTCTTGGCCGCCGAGTTCCACTGTTGCACTGCTGTCTCGGGGCAGTGATAAATCTTCTATGATTGTTTTTTCGTTCGAAGTCCAACCGTTCAACACGAAGCCTGCTTTCTTGTGTATCATGTCGACTGTTCGCGTGGTCTCTCGTGCCGCTGTGACCGTAGGGAAGCTCTGCAAGTAGTCATCCATGTAGTGATTTTCTTGTATGGCTTTTACGGCATCCGGGTAAGTGTCGACGAAGTCTCTTGCGTTCCTGTTCTTGATGTACAGCGCGGTACATGGCGACGAGGTGGCTCCGAAGATTACTGACGTCATACGATACTCTTCGGGTTGACCTTCACGGCGTCGTCCTCTCCACAGAAAGCGCAGCGCATCTCGATCTTCTGTCCTTATCTTCACTTGCATGAACATTTCTTTGATGTCGGCACTTACAGCGTACGGGTATTGGCGGAATCTCATGATCACACCTGGTAGGGACTGCAGCAGATCAGGACCGGAGTGGAGCATATCGTTCAAACATACTCCGGTGCTCTTGGCGGCTGCGTCGTGTACCAGTCGAGGTGGCTTGTGCGGCTTGGCGGGGTTGATGACCGGAAAGTGAGGTAGGTACCACGTCCTTCCCTTCTGCGGTGTCATAGGAGCTGGTTCTGCATAGCCTGACTTGAATAGGTTTTCCATTCTTTCTTCATATTTCTGTTTCAAATCTTCATCCCTATCGAGTCTTCGTTCGAGCGTAAGCAGACGCTTCTCAGCTTCCTTGTAATTATTCGGTATGTCCGCATTTTCTTCTTTCCACAGCAGTCCGGTCTCATATCTTCCATCTGGTAGCCGCCGACTCTTTTCTTCGAGAATCTGCATGGCTCGTAGTTCGGGATCTTCTCTCGGGCGTCGAGGTTCGATGCCCAGTGATTCCAACTTGAAGTAATTCTTCACTTCATCTTCAATGGAGTCCTTATCGCGCTGTTGTAACTTACCGCAGAATGACACTGTTGCAGTCACTGAACTGCTGCATCCGTGAAGCACCCATCCCAGCTGAGTGAGCGACGCCACAGGCTGGTTACGGCTTCCGGTGCGCAGCTGACGGGTTACGATGAGATGCCAGTTGTCTTGTCCTAGTAACACTTTGGGTGAAGCCTTCTCGTACGTTATCTTGTCACGTATATCCTCTAGATGTTCGCAGCCGTTGAGATGCTCTTCATACACTGTATCGGGTGAGAAGCGGAGTCGGTTCATGGTGCGGGCGCTTAAGTCGTACTCTTCATCGGCGTACTTCCCTTTGATGAATAAACTCACTGTCTTGCTTTCGTGCTTCATTTCACTGTTTACACCTTGGATGCAGATCTCCTTGGTTGGTCCGTCTGCCCCGATGACGTCGGCTATGGTCTCATCTATCAGCGTGATCGTGCTTCCTTCGTCCAATAAGGCGTAGGTATTGACGCTACCGCTTGGTCCTCTTAGTGTTACTGGTGCCATCTTGAGGTAGGCCTTGCGCTGACTGCGGGGAACTGCTGCTGTGGCTACTTCTGCCGTTGAGGTCGTGATGTCTTCCTTCTGTTCTTCACGGTCCCTTGGCGGCATATCGCGATGCAGTAGTCGGTGGTGCATTATCTGGCACCCGTTCTTCCCACAGGCTGGTGCTCTGCATGTGGCGCGTCGGTGGTTACTTCGAAGACAGCGAAAACAGACTCTGTTCTTCTTGGCTGTTTCCCATCTCGCGGTGTTGTCTAGGGCGATGAACTGCTTGCAGTCAGGTAGCTTATGATCCTTGCTACACTGTGGACATCTCTCTTCTGATGTCTTCTTGTTGATGGTGAGCGTCTGTTCAACTCTTCTGCTTCTTTGAGGACGATAACTGACTCTTCTGTTGTCTTCTGTGTGGTTCACCTCTGGGAGCGCGTAGGAGCTGCACTTGTCTGCCTCTTCTGACAGGAACACAGATATTTTCTTCAGTTCTGGTATGTCTTCTTTCTTCTTTGCAGCGAAGTCGTACCACTTGTTTCGGAGTATAGGTGTGAGTTTCTCGATGATACTTCTGCACATCTCTGGACTGTGTAGGTAGTGCGGCTTCCTCAAGGCTTCTATGGTTCCCACGATGTTTGCTATCTTCCCAGCGAAGATACAGATGTCCTTGGCGTTATCGGTCACTTTGTTGAGAGTCTTGAGCTTCTCCATCTCGACGTGGATGAGTGCTTCTGGTCTACCAAATCTTCTCTCGAGGGCCCTTATGATCACCTCGGGGTCAGGTTGACTCAGCATTAGGCACTCGACTGCTTCTTGTGCGAGTCCACGTAAACTTTTCCTTATTCTTGCGATATTTTCGTTCTTCGTGAAGTATATACCCGATTCTTCATACGTAGTCTTGAAGGCGAGCCATTCTGTACTGCTGCCGCTGAAGATCGGTAGTTCCCGTATATACTTGGGCGGCTCCCTGTTGCATCTCATAGCCTGGGATAGGGCCGCGGTGAGCGTAGCTACATCGATCACGGAGTTCTTCACTGGTGCACTTCCTTCTGATTTTTCTTGGGTTTGACACTTCTCCACTAGTTGACCCCTATCTTGGCAGGTCTGAGTGTTTTCCTCGATGTCTTGCCCCTTTTCCTTCAGGTTGGGTGCCGCAGCGTCATCCTTCTGTAGCCACGTGTTAATACGTACCGATGCCAGATCTTCCTCAGACCCATCGTCGCTGCTCTCGTCCTGCAGTAGCCGCTGTAGACGGATCTGTTCTATCTCTGCTTCGGCTTGTATTTGCTTGAGCTTCAGTTCTGCCAAGCGTTGTTTGACCTCCAGTTCCTTCTTCTTTCTTGAACTGGTGGAGCAGCGTGACCTCGTGTCCAAAGGCCGCATGGTGCGCTGTGAGCTAGGCTCTCCATATACAACAGCGCGGGAGTGGGGCGATCCTTTTTCTGTCGTCCCCGACTCTTCAGTAGTCACAGTTGTGCTGGACGTGGTCTGCTCGGTGCTGACTGTGGCTTCCGACGCACCACTGTCCACATAACTTCTGGCCTCTTCCGTGGCCGCAGGGTGTAGTACTGATCTTGGTACTGGTGCTGATGCTGATGCCGGTTCCTCTTCCTGACGGCGCTTCCCTCCATCCCTGGTGAGAACCATTCTTCTTTCTTCAAGTTTATACTTACCTGGAATTCCGACGGATCGTGGACCTTATTCCTACCCTTCGACCCGGTTCCAATGGACCATAGACGTTCGTGACAGACTATGACCTGATAAGGTTCCGAATAGACTGTCACTTCTCCCTTAGTTGAAGAACGATGAAACGTCTACGGCTGGCAGTTAACTTGAAGTTGACCTGGATCTTCGGAGGACCGTGGACTTTATTCGGCTCCGAAGGACCAATGTTAAGGACCGTGGTTCGTAACAGACTATGACCTGATAAGGTTCCAAATAGACTGCCACTACTTCGCGGTCGCCTTCAGTGGACTGTATTTGATGGATGTTGAGTCGAAGAATGAAACACTTGGATGGCTGGACTTCATTGACGTCAGTGAGGCATCGGATGTACTTGGCCCAGCACTACTCTTGATCTACTACTTCCTGTTGAGCTTCCTTGTTCCTTGAGAAACTCTTGTTGTCTACTTGTTGCCCAATACCCAATAATTTCCTACCAAATAGTCCCTGCTTTTATAGTCTTTTGTAGTGCTGGCCTGCGATCCAAATTACCTCACCTCCGCATTTCCATTTATTTATAAAACTTATGTTTTACATATTAATTACATAGCATATATGTACATAGGCAGAGATAAGACTTGCACGACGATAGGTACTTACATCTGTACCGTGCGACGTCGGGTTACTGAATGACGGGCGGATTGACCCCTCAGGCTTATATATGGGCCTTGCCTCCCGCGAGCTACTATATAATAAAATGGCACCAGCCGGGGGAGCGCATATTCGCTTCTTACGGCGTGGGAGGCAGTCGCGGGGTGTAATTAAACTTACATACCAATATACAAAGTCGTATTTCCTATTTATACGAAGTTATGTTAGATTCTGAGTAATGCATTTACGTAATTATATTTACAATTATGCTTTTCGGGGAATGTACTTTCTTTATTAAATTTGGCTCTAACATACTTAATTACTCAGAAAACTAACTCCTAACAGTAGTAAGCTATTTATCTTAGCTTAATATCAAAGTTATTACATAATTACGTTTTATTTTACGTAAATCTAACATTTTCATAATTTATTCATTATATTCACGCTTACTTAATCTACGTGTCACTGGCACATGTGTCTATGGTTTATTTGTGTCGTGCACATTTATTATTGAAGAGCTAAAGTGATCAATAAATTAGAATTTGTTTAGTCACTTTAGTCGTTGACTGTACTCTCATTTGATATGGTACCGAACTGTTTTGACTAGTCATTTGATGAAGGGGTTGTTTGATATTATTAGTAATTTTGAGAAAATCTTCATTCTCAACCTAATCCGGGATTGTTTGAAACCAAATAAATCATACTGTGGTCAACATTAGGTGGATCGGTAGGTATATGTTGGTCGAATCATCAGTATATAGCTATTTGGTAAATATATCATTTCAAGTATACCCTAGCTCAGCCATGGCAATAAGAACGTAACTAAATCTAAACACATTATAGATAGTGTAAATAGAGTAAATGGCGCGTGACTGTGGATGAGAAGAGACATTGCTGGAGTTTCGAAATAGCTATACGACAAATAACAGCGACCGCTGCCTTATGCGTGTGAACGTATGCGGGCGTCCTGTTCCGTGCAAATTGTATTTACTTCTTGCACGAAATTCGCTCAATATTATTTGCACGAATTGTATGCGTGCAATCGCAGTGACTTGTGTGTTTTGGAGTGGTAGAGTCAAGCAACAGTCATTTTGGCCGTTGCATGAATGGGCCGACTCGACCGGGGAAGAACCACCCTCTCACAGAATATCGACGCCAAGCAACAGTATCTGAACTGTTGCGTACCGTTTGGTGAGTGAGAGTGCCGGAGCCCAAACTCCTTTCCCATCCCCTCCCGAACTCCTTTCCCATCCCCTTTCCTTTACAGGTTCGGCAGCGCGAGTGTGATGCCACTGGTGTTGCACACGTCCATAGGCCGCGGTAACCGCTTCCCATCAGGTGGGCCGTGTGCTTGTCTGCCACCTTAGAGGTATTAAAAAAAAAAAAAATCGCTTGAGGCAGCGGACGGCCTCAGCGATTGTGAGTATTTTTCAATTGCAAAGCTTATCAATGAGATCGAAATAATAGATTTATTATTAGATAGGAATATCATACCTTGAATCTGTTGCTTCTATTGTTAAGAATTTACACAAGAATAACTATGTACTGTTACTATTAAACTTTAATATATCTCGTAAGTAAACACAATAATTATACACATGAAATATTAAAGTCAAGTTATAACAAGCCTACTAAAATCCCCCTACGGTTATGCTGGTTCCCGCAGGTGGCCCCCTCCGAGGCCCGTGAAAACACATGGCCTCGGATTTGTGGAGAGCCACCTCGAGTCCTAGCCGCCGTATTCGATCCACGAGTTGAGCCTTTAGTGCCTCGCTTCGGTTCGTTGCTCCCCGCGCCATAACGAGGGTGTCGTCAGTATAATAAATTATGCTGACACCCTCGAGCAACGTACCGCGCAGCACCCAGTCGTATCCGATGTTCCAGAGGAGTGGCCCTAGGACCGACCCCTGTGGAACACCGCACGACACTTATCGCCGCCCTGGCCCTAGCCAAACAAACAACAAGCCTAAAAAACAAAGTATTAGTGTAAAGGTCTGTGATTTATTATACAAACACAATACGCAACGTGATTTTTGATCATCCAGTAGATACACGTCGACACGTATCTTTTCAAGCTAGGCTACGCTAACATGATCGCAGATAAATGTTTAGATAAACAGTGTGGAAACGAATCTCAAATTACCCGTAGATCAAACGTGACGTGACACAAGATGAAAACATAATATTATCATCAGTCGTGGTTGACGTAATTCGATACATATTTACGTTTTATACGCGAAATACGTCAAGACCCACGAAATTCACGAACTTATAGTACAGTTAATAACATAAGTACATTTTTAGCAAAGAATAAAACCGACTCCAAAACCAAGATCCCACTGAATAATGAAAAATAAATGGATTACAGATTTAATTCAAACGATAATCCGTTGAAGTCGGTGTCAAGCCAAACAAGCATTACGTAAGCATGTCTCGCAATCCCGCCACATCATCAATGAAATGTGTAAGCAAGTTTGAAGACTTGTGCTAAGCGACACAATCCCAACGGGTAGATACTAGCCCAGTCGAATTAGGATTTGACCCGGAAAAGATAGGAAGTAGCAATTTTCCTTCGGAATTCGTTCATTTCACCTACTCTTTATCTTCCAGGTGAAAGAATTCGACATATTAGACGGCATTTGTTCACCTTGGAATTGATTTTTCACCTAGAAGATAAAGCATAGATATAATGATTCTATGGTGATATGAGGACACTACAATTCCCATTTAGTTCACCTGGGTGATAACACATGGGTGAACAAAGTGGAATATACCTTTCTTTCCTATTAGGAAGAGAGGAAGGGCCTCTGATAGTCCCATCAGCCATACGATTATAGCATATTTCTACCTAACCTCACGTGTTCACGGTTGCGGTTATCCTTTCGAGGGTGTGCCCGGGGTTACCGGTAATAGACGCTTGTGAAGGACGCCGTGTGATTTTGGTGGGTCCGATTCCTACATACCCACCTCATCGCTGGCACCGGTGGGTTGAAGGCCGTAGGGGTTTCCACACGTAAAAAAATCCTCATTATTACGGTAAAACGTGGTTCTAAACTACTTCAAAAGAGCCCACAGAAATAATAAGGTAATATTTCTGTGATCAAGTTGAACCTACTGAATATCATAATTAAATATATTTAATTTATTGCTGTTCAGCTAAGGATTGGCTAGAAGGTAGGCTTTACTGCTTATTGGTTAAGTTTGTGATAACAAAATAAATGATGAAGTAACTGAACTAATCTCTCTACTCATCATCCTTTATTCTCGAGCAAGTTATAAATTTCTAATTTCATTACACGCTTGAAATAGAAAAGAATTTTGAACAAGGAATTGAAGAGATAGCGAGAAAATTTCAATAGACATAAAACATCCCTTTGTCACGCATCTCATAGAAACACGATCAAAAATATTGATCTTTGACAGCACTTTATCGCAGAGCTGAAAAAAGTAATGAAAACTTGATAGAAATAAAGATAGGTACATCAAAACTTTTCTTTGATGAATATATTACAGTTTGTCTGTGACTTTTTCCTGTTCTTTGACATCAGCGCCTCATTTTAGTACATGTTTATTTACGTACCAACAGGTACCTCTGAATGATGATTACAATAGTAGTATCTTAGAAAGTATCCTTGTTTTTTTATATTGTTTTTATGGGCTCCATTACTCTGATAGGTGGCTCGCGCTGGCTCGGCATCCTAATCGTGAGCAGGTGCTATTAATGATGACCTAGATGTCCTGGCTGTTAAAATATATTTTCTTTCACTTTCTAATGGTTACATTTTTTGATTACGTCAGAGCTTAATCACATCATGGTTGCCTTTACCCAGGTCTTCTAAATACACCTAAATACATTGGAGGCTAAATTTGAATGCAAAATAATAATACATTGTTTGCAGCATTCTATCTGTTTCTAAATTCAAATCCATTAGAAAATACACAGTATGTCTAATTAACTATACCAATGGTAAGACTCTGGATTGGACTGGGCGGGGTATAAACATAAACGGCGAGTACATCTCGCATCTTCGGTTCGCCGACGACATTGTCATCTTTGCGGAGTCGCTGGAGCAGCTGGGCGAGATGCTGCACAGCCTAAATGGAGCCTCTCGACGCGTCGGTCTTGGTGTGAACTTTGACAAAACCAAAGTTATGTTTAACGAACATGTCACACTGAGACTGATTGCCGTCGAAGGGTCGACACTCGAAGTTGTTCAACAGTATGTCTACCTTGGACAGGTTATCCAGCTCGGTAGAAACAACTTCGAGAAAGAAGTCACCAAAAGTATCCAATTAGGTTGGGCAGCATTTGGCAATCTACGTCGGATTTTCTCCTCCCCTTTACCGCAATGCCTAAAATATTATTATTATATTACAAAGGTGTTCGACCAGTGCGTCCTACCTGTCATGACTTACGGTGCCGAAACGTGGACACTGACAGTGAGGCTAGTCCACGACTTAAAAGTCGCGCAGCGGGCTATGGAGCGAGCTATGCTTGGGGTTTCATTGAATGATAAAATTCAAAATGACGCCATCCGACAAAGAATAAGCAAGCTGAAGTGGCAATGGGCTGGCCACATCTGCCGAAGGACCGATGGCCGATGGAGCAAGCGAGTCCTAGAGTGGAGACCATGAATCGGTAAACGGAAGGTAGGATGCCCCCCAGCAAGATTGACGAACGACCTGAAAAAGGTAGCTGGGATAGACTGGATGCGCAAGGCGGAGGATCGGGTGCTATGGCGTAAAATTAGAGAGGCCTATGTCCAGCAGTGGACTGCAATAGGCTAATTGATTGAGCGGTAAGTAATATTATTTGTATGTTTGTTACCTTTTCACGACTATACAGATCTTAACGAAATTTAGCAAGGAAATAGATAATACCCTGGGAACACGATAACCGAGATTCGCGCCGGCATAGCCACAGCCCTGGTTTTTATACATTCGTAACATATACGGACTGACGATTTGTAATTACTTTACTAAATATTAAAACACACTAGGGTATTTCCAAAGTAGTAGTATGTGTAGTCATTGTAAATATCAGAAATTTTAAACTTAATTCGTAGAAAAATAATTAAGTGCAGATGTTGGCTATCACTTTCCAAGGATTGGCTAAAACCGGGACAGCTAATCGCGACATAAAAATATTTATTGTATCCTCGTAAAGTTAGTAAGTGGGTTAGGCTGTTTCCCGCTATAACCCGTATCCAGCCTTGCTTTTTTTGGTTCCTGTGAATATCCCAGGTGACGTAAAATTCTTTTACAATACATGCATTTTGTATGTACGTATTGTTTGCATATTTATTATGGTGGTTATTTGTAAATTTTAATTAAGAGCTAATTTCAATGCTGACTATAGAGATATGTACCGCATTGAATTTATAAATCTGATAGAACATCATGCGACGATCTCATCACGGGATAAACGACTTTATGTGTCGGAAATTGACTGCGTGCCGCAGTTATTAATGTCGTTTTCGTTATATGGTATGATACGGTATGAACGGGATGAAAATGTCTTACTTGTGAAAATCTGTAGGTACGCTCAGGTTGGATTACCTACTTATTTTATACTAAAAGATAAAATAATGTTTAACTTTGATTTATAAATATATTAAAAAACGGTTTGATATTTTCTTGTTTAACAAATACCAAATTATTTTAAATATTTTATACATAACAAGAAGTGGTAATATTTATGAATTTAATGTCTCATTGGATCAAATGATGGTCTCTTTATAATATTAACACCTCTTTGTCCATGTTCATCGATATTGTCCTTGTGAGTACTAAAATAATTTGTTTGTGTAATTTAAATCCTACCAAAACATGTGAAATGACGCCAAGACGAGTTCATATTACTTGCAGTATAAAAAGATCTTATGTAAGGCCAAGCTTCTAACTCTACATGCCCTAACCTAATACTCTTAATCTCATCACAGCGTATAGTTGAAATGGTATTATTTATATCGCCACGATGGCGAAACAACGCTGAGAATTTTACCTCACATCTGTTAACAATACAAATACCATTCATACAACATAAAAAATGATTCGTCTTCACGACGTATTTTAAATAAAGAAATATTGACACGTGTTAATTATTGCAAAATGAACTCTATGGACGTCTACATTATCTCATTGGTTAATGCGTATTAAAATAATTTATAAAGGGTTTTAAGAACCAAATAAGATGTAATTTGATTTCTTTGTCAAGCTTTGATACGAGACTGTTGGTTAGTAAACGGACGCGTTTACCAAATTTTGCACGATTGAATGTCGCTATGCTTTGTCTGACAATGAGTTTGTATTACGTAGATTGGGAGTTAAATATTAAATGTAGCATGTTGCATGGAATGCTAGTAATTTAAGGTTAATGGTGTGTATATAATTAAAATATGCTTAATTTGAACTAGTTAAGATGTTTGGTTTAAAATAATATTGGCATACTATTTTAAGTACAAGAAAGGTCTAATGCGTAGGTCATTTCTAATAAAAAAATACTACCTGATACCCAAGTGACGAAGCGGCGTGTGACGTCATTTGGATGCAGCAAGCGGGGAGTCAGTGGAATATAAAAACTGATTTCAAACGGGGACACGAGATAGTTTTCATTGTAGCTGGTTGAAGTGCACACGCTCTGTTAAAATAGTTGGTAATTTCGTTGGCTGTGTTATGCTAATATAATTGGTGATTCTTTTGACGAGTTGTGCATACTAGACAGTGACAAATGATAACGCTCTTTGGATTGAATATCTAAAGATTCCTATATTTTATAAAAACCTTTCTCTATATAAACCCAATCTCCTGAAACGTGGCTAAAAAAGAACTTTTAGGTAACAAGCCTTAAATTCTGGGATTGAGTCTGATTTCGGAAGCGTTTCAAACACCTATTTCCTATAATCTAGGATCCGTGGAATAGTTTTAGGGGTTTTCGCAAGCTATTCCATTCCTTTTCCTTAGTTTAGTTCGCATTGTTACTCCCCTACACACAATTCGCACACAAACACACATGTCAAATCAAACACACCTGCTATCTTTGGTACGGGATAGTAGACCGGAGGTAAACACTAGCCATTTGAGTCTAGAATTATTTAGGTTAATCTGTCGAGGCGGATTAATAGGACTCGTAGGTAACATCATACCAAATACGTTTATTAAAGTGATAACTAACCGAAGTGAAGTGTTACGTAAATTATATCGCGTTAAGTCTTTGTTTACAAGATAATTATCATAAATAACTTAATCAATCCAACAGCAAATCCATTGTGTTTTAATTAAAGTAACCGTGAATTTTATAGTAAAGTTGTGGATAAATACGTTATTCAATAATTAAGAATAGATATATCGAAAATAGTTCCAGAACATTGTCTGAATAAATCGTGATAGTTTGTTATATAACTTTAAATATATTACTAAATAATATAATTGAAGGTTTCTGGTAAATTTCTACTATTTTATAGTATATTGGTTTGAATAGCAACATAAAGAACTGTGGTCTGAATTTATATAAAATTACGTTTGGAAGTGATTTAAATGATTACGTGAAATATCATTATCATTATAACATTTTATCTAGGCACTGTAATCAAACAATTAAGTGCATTTTAACACGGCTGAATACATCATTCGAGAATTAGAGCAAGTATAAATAATTATTCCGTTATCAGTTATAGAACATTGATTTGAATGGTCAGAAGTTGACGAGTAATATATTAGAGTAAATTATCTAAGTGGCTGATTATTCATCTAACATTTGCAATATATCGAGTAACACAAGGAAATAGTATCAGTAATACAAAGAGATGGTCGTTGGTGAACTCAATTAATATTCGACTTGTAAAGTGCAAAGAACACATAAGAGACGACGTGTGGTTTTAGTAGGTTCATTCAGAGACATCTGAAATATCATTATTTGCACACAGTTTTCTAACGAGAGGGAGTATTTTAGTCGAATACAGCAATAAATAAATATATGTGTTACAATCAGCTCACTTAATAGATAATTTAAATACAATTTTAGCTCCTGGAACCATTTGGGTTTTCAGTTTGAGCAAGTTATCAGTGTGTAGCATTTCTGGGGTCTGCCTGAAATCCATAAATTATATTTACAAGCTAAAACAGATGAACTCATGTTAAATCAGTATTTATACCAGTCTCAAACGAAACCTACATTGGAATGCAGGCAAACCTAGATATGTGAGGCGATTTACGACGGGTCGGTTAAACTTGTAATGGTATTAATTAGTGAATACTAATATA
Organism: Cybosia mesomella; assembly: GCA_946251805.1. NCBI lineage: Eukaryota > Metazoa > Arthropoda > Insecta > Lepidoptera > Erebidae > Cybosia > Cybosia mesomella. The sequence continues at coordinate 14,655,140 of OX276406.1, forward strand.
AAAAAGGAGAAGAATACTATTATACGTTTAGCGTTAGTGGAGGTACTGATAACAGAATTAAATTACTCTTGAGAGAGAGGAGGAGAAAATATGTTGATTTAATATCAACCCAACCAAAAATATATATGAGCTCACGACAAAACATATGAAATATAAAAAAAATACAGGCCATTATCATATAATCTGGATCCAGAAAACCTCAGTTACCTGGTAGATACAATCTACGACCGTAAATGATAACTTGACATTTAAATCAATATCGTATATAGAAACTAGATTTTATGCAGATAGAGTTCATTTTATTTCAACAAAACTCAAAAGATTAGAACATTAGTTAATATATAATATAAACCGAAGGTTAAATTAATTCAGTGAGGAGAATAATCACGGCGTACATTATTTAAAATAAATCGGTTAGGAATTTAATTTCACCGTTTAGTTTTATGTTTAGTTAGGTTTAGACGATTACAGCCAAGCTAGTGACGAAGATAGCCTTAAAGGCCATTTCCCGTTACAGTTTTTGATGCCCGGTGACCAGAATTCTTATCTAGTATTAAATTTTAATACAACGAGAAAAGAACCAACTTATAAATTACTACAAAACATACCACGCAGAATATTAAATTTTTATTTAGTACGTTCGAAACTCACAGGAATAGACTTTTAAAACAGTACAAAAGGCGTATTCATTGTTTAAAATTTATTCTTTATTTATTGTTTAAAAAAAATATTACACAACGTAGGCAATTACTAAAATAGTAAGACTTTCTAAAAAGGGTCCAATACACAATACACCGAAAATTATTACGGATATCATAAACATAGGCAAAACTTGGGTCAGTCTTTGTCTATATTTAAGCAAACTAAAACTTTTGTTGACGCACGTGTAAACTCGTAACAATATTTTTTTGCCTTACGATTCTCATAGACATAGTTAACAAAACGAAAAAAAATACAATAACTCGATACATTTGGACATTTCAAGGGGTCTTAAAATAGGACCGTTTATCACGTACGAAACTGACATTTGTAAAAACTTAAAATCGCACTTGTGAAAACAAGACACTTAGCAATATTAGAAGTTTGAAAGCCATTAATTTCAAAAAGGTTTGACAGTTTATTAGGATAAGATAATAAACGAACTCAAAAAGGTTAGGCGCACTTAACACACTTGGTGTTATTTAATCTTAAGAATATTCTTTGAACACTCGAAAAATATTCAAAACGATAAATTTCAAATACTTAACTTCTACTCGAAAAATATATTTGGATAACGTATCTAAGTGAATACTTAAGAGCAATTCTAACAACAAATAACCAATACAAAATTGAGAGTATTCATTTTCACATGAGAAATAATATATTTTAATAACAAACCATGAGCGGAAAGAACATGCGTAATAGTCGTAGAGGGACTAGCGGTACTAATAACATGAATAGTGCAAATCAGACTAATCAATTGTTATCTGAAATATTAAATAGACTTACGAGATTGGAAAACGAGCGAATTGAAAGTGATAGTGGTCATAGTTCAGGTTCTCCAATAGTACCATTGACTAGCTCGGAAACGAACAATATTAGTAGTGAGACAACACGTCAAACGGTAATTGTACAGGTAAAGCAAAAATTACCTGCATTCGATGGCAATAGGATGCACAATCCAATGAGTTTCTTGAGGGATCTTAAAGATTATTTTTCTATGACGGGACAAGACCTAAATACAGAACGAACATTAAGTTTAGCAATAGAATCATTATCAGGGGAAGCTAAAATTCGTATGAATATTTATAGAGATTATTGGAAGTCGTTTAGTGATTTTGAATCGGATTTCCAGAATGTATTTTGGAGCCAGGCACAACAGGAAGTAGTAAAGTCTAGATTTATGACTTCAAAATATAATAAACAGAACGGGAGTATGGAGAAATATTTCGCGGAGCAGTTGGATAAAGTTTATGCTTTATCATTGCCTTTTACGGATGCAGAAAAGATAAATACCATTTTTAGGCAGTATCCTGAACATATACAAGTAGCATACTTTAGTAGACAACAACCTATGACAATCAGAGAAGCAGTTGAATTTTTAAGACATCTGGAAAGAAATATAAATGTAGATAGGCTCGGTAGTTCTCAATCACAGAGTTCGACAGTAAATAGATATGAAAGACCACGCGGTGCAAACGTCAACACGAGGTACAGTTCGGTGCGAGTAAATACAATACGGTTTAATTCCACGAATCGCGGAAGAGGCAGTAATACACGGGGTTATTTTTATAGGAATTATAACAGGCTGGGTCAAGGTGTAGCAAACGGTAGATACTCTAATATACGGGGAGGCGTTAAACCAATTGAATTTAGACCGGAAACGAAAGATCAAAACACAAATAATTGCGAGAATAATACGGAAACTAATTCTAGTACTAAGTAAAAAATGTAGTCATTAAGTTAAGGTGGAATATGTGGGCTCCAAAGTTCAAAATTTAGTTTTTGTTAAAACATTTATTCATAAAAAAAAAAAAAACAAATAGTTCCAATAAAACCAGCTGTAGGAGTAAAAGAGTTTGTCCGATTAATGACTTATAAGGCAGAAACGTTCCGATATGTTTATCGAAATCAAATGACAATAATTATGTTATGCAAAATAATAAATCATGCAAACATTATTAAAAGGCGCTGACTTTTAGACTGCGAAAAGGACTCACATAGATATTTAACATTGCAAAAAAAAAAAAAAAAAAATATTCCAGTTTAGGAGGCGTGAATTTAACAGGTCTATTAGACGCAGGTAGATCCGGTTATAAATACATATATTCTATGCAGGATACCTATGGTAAGGTTCAAAGATTATATACATTGCGGAATCTTACAGAACGAGTTACATTCTACTAATTGTTATACCCTCATGGAACCCAAAACTAATAGAATAAAAGGAATTCAATTAAATTTTTAAGCATTTTGTATGCTTACTTTTTTCTAAAGTCAAAAAAAAAAAAAAAAAAACGTCGCCTTAAGACGTATATGATATATCGGAGAATTTCGAATATCTGGGACGTGTCTAGGTGGCTCAGTTGGTCAGAGCATTCCCCCTGTAAGGGACTGGTCGCGGGTTCAAGTCCCGTCCTAGATGTTCTCTTTTTCCGATCTAAATCTTTAGAATAAAAGGAACTTACAACACTATTAATTTAGCGAGATATTATATAAAGAGTAAGGAGATTGAGTCGAAGGAATGCATCTGGGAACTAATCCTAGAAGCAGATCTTCAAAAGAAGTCTGTTTCTAAGCGAATCAACTTAATTTGAAGTCTGAGGAGGCGACTGAAATGGTATTATTTATATCGCCACGATGGCGAAACAACGCTGAGAATTTTACCTCACATCTGTTAACAATACAAATACCATTCATACAACATAAAAAATGATTCGTCTTCACGACGTATTTTAAATAAAGAAATATTGACACGTGTTAATTATTGCAAAATGAACTCTATGGACGTCTACATTATCTCATTGGTTAATGCGTATTAAAATAATTTATAAAGGGTTTTAAGAACCAAATAAGATGTAATTTGATTTCTTTGTCAAGCTTTGATACGAGACTGTTGGTTAGTAAACGGACGCGTTTACCAAATTTTGCACGATTGAATGTCGCTATGCTTTGTCTGACAATGAGTTTGTATTACGTAGATTGGGAGTTAAATATTAAATGTAGCATGTTGCATGGAATGCTAGTAATTTAAGGTTAATGGTGTGTATATAATTAAAATATGCTTAATTTGAACTAGTTAAGATGTTTGGTTTAAAATAATATTGGCATACTATTTTAAGTACAAGAAAGGTCTAATGCGTAGGTCATTTCTAATAAAAAAATACTACCTGATACCCAAGTGACGAAGCGGCGTGTGACGTCATTTGGATGCAGCAAGCGGGGAGTCAGTGGAATATAAAAACTGATTTCAAACGGGGACACGAGATAGTTTTCATTGTAGCTGGTTGAAGTGCACACGCTCTGTTAAAATAGTTGGTAATTTCGTTGGCTGTGTTATGCTAATATAATTGGTGATTCTTTTGACGAGTTGTGCATACTAGACAGTGACAAATGATAACGCTCTTTGGATTGAATATCTAAAGATTCCTATATTTTATAAAAACCTTTCTCTATATAAACCCAATCTCCTGAAACGTGGCTAAAAAAGAACTTTTAGGTAACAAGCCTTAAATTCTGGGATTGAGTCTGATTTCGGAAGCGTTTCAAACACCTATTTCCTATAATCTAGGATCCGTGGAATAGTTTTAGGGGTTTTCGCAAGCTATTCCATTCCTTTTCCTTAGTTTAGTTCGCATTGTTACTCCCCTACACACAATTCGCACACAAACACACATGTCAAATCAAACACACCTGCTATCTTTGGTACGGGATAGTAGACCGGAGGTAAACACTAGCCATTTGAGTCTAGAATTATTTAGGTTAATCTGTCGAGGCGGATTAATAGGACTCGTAGGTAACATCATACCAAATACGTTTATTAAAGTGATAACTAACCGAAGTGAAGTGTTACGTAAATTATATCGCGTTAAGTCTTTGTTTACAAGATAATTATCATAAATAACTTAATCAATCCAACAGCAAATCCATTGTGTTTTAATTAAAGTAACCGTGAATTTTATAGTAAAGTTGTGGATAAATACGTTATTCAATAATTAAGAATAGATATATCGAAAATAGTTCCAGAACATTGTCTGAATAAATCGTGATAGTTTGTTATATAACTTTAAATATATTACTAAATAATATAATTGAAGGTTTCTGGTAAATTTCTACTATTTTATAGTATATTGGTTTGAATAGCAACATAAAGAACTGTGGTCTGAATTTATATAAAATTACGTTTGGAAGTGATTTAAATGATTACGTGAAATATCATTATCATTATAACATTTTATCTAGGCACTGTAATCAAACAATTAAGTGCATTTTAACACGGCTGAATACATCATTCGAGAATTAGAGCAAGTATAAATAATTATTCCGTTATCAGTTATAGAACATTGATTTGAATGGTCAGAAGTTGACGAGTAATATATTAGAGTAAATTATCTAAGTGGCTGATTATTCATCTAACATTTGCAATATATCGAGTAACACAAGGAAATAGTATCAGTAATACAAAGAGATGGTCGTTGGTGAACTCAATTAATATTCGACTTGTAAAGTGCAAAGAACACATAAGAGACGACGTGTGGTTTTAGTAGGTTCATTCAGAGACATCTGAAATATCATTATTTGCACACAGTTTTCTAACGAGAGGGAGTATTTTAGTCGAATACAGCAATAAATAAATATATGTGTTACAATCAGCTCACTTAATAGATAATTTAAATACAATTTTAGCTCCTGGAACCATTTGGGTTTTCAGTTTGAGCAAGTTATCAGTGTGTAGCATTTCTGGGGTCTGCCTGAAATCCATAAATTATATTTACAAGCTAAAACAGATGAACTCATGTTAAATCAGTATTTATACCAGTCTCAAACGAAACCTACATTGGAATGCAGGCAAACCTAGATATGTGAGGCGATTTACGACGGGTCGGTTAAACTTGTAATGGTATTAATTAGTGAATACTAATATAAAAAAGGAGAAGAATACTATTATACGTTTAGCGTTAGTGGAGGTACTGATAACAGAATTAAATTACTCTTGAGAGAGAGGAGGAGAAAATATGTTGATTTAATATCAACCCAACCAAAAATATATATGAGCTCACGACAAAACATATGAAATATAAAAAAAATACAGGCCATTATCATATAATCTGGATCCAGAAAACCTCAGTTACCTGGTAGATACAATCTACGACCGTAAATGATAACTTGACATTTAAATCAATATCGTATATAGAAACTAGATTTTATGCAGATAGAGTTCATTTTATTTCAACAAAACTCAAAAGATTAGAACATTAGTTAATATATAATATAAACCGAAGGTTAAATTAATTCAGTGAGGAGAATAATCACGGCGTACATTATTTAAAATAAATCGGTTAGGAATTTAATTTCACCGTTTAGTTTTATGTTTAGTTAGGTTTAGACGATTACAGCCAAGCTAGTGACGAAGATAGCCTTAAAGGCCATTTCCCGTTACATAGTGTTCTGCGTGCATCCTCTTTTCTACAAATGTCTTCTGTAACAATGAGTGGCCTGGCCATTTCGTAATAATGACGTATGCAATCCTATAGATTTATGAACAGAAAGTAATTCACTAACTACGTTCCTTCGTTCATGTTAAGAATGCAGTGAGTCATCAGTGCAAATGCAGGGTAAAAGTGTACTCACAGTGGTGTTAAAATTCAAACAAATTATATTTTAAAAGATTAAGTTTAATGAATTTATACAAAATACACTTAGTTTTAAATCAAAATTAAATCAATAATTTCATATTTTAATCACTATCACTAGTATCCTCGTTAGTATTTATAACAAAAGTATTTTCTGCAGCGAGTTCCATGACGTCATCTAAATCCCACATGGTATTTTCTTCTTGTAAGACGTGGTCGCAGCATTTCTTCCATCGATCAGCGTCCACTAAGCGAATTGCTTCATAGAATATTTTTTTCACGTCAGACATCTTGAAAGTTGTATTGTTGGCAGCAATATATTTTTTTATTTGGGCCCACACCAACTCAATGGGGTTTAGTTTGCAGTGGTACGGAGGTATACGGAGAATTTCAACGCCGTTACTTCTAGCCATTTCATCAATTAAATATTTGTCATATTGTGGGGTGATTTCAGCGGCTTCCTTTAACAGTTCTTTTTTAAATAACTCATGTCCATGAGTTTCCCTTTGCTTTTTAGCTAGTCTATTATTTGTTGTTTGTTCCAAGCGATCATCGGTATTTTCTCGAGTTTGACAGAATGATAGGGAGCGTTGTCCATGACAACAATACTCCCTGGTTCTAGATTAAGCATTATGTTTTTGAACCACACAAGGAACCTATCACCGTCCATCTCCTCATGATAATCTTTAGTTGATTTTGTCTCAAAAACTAATAGACCTCCTTCCACAAATTCTTTGTCGCTACCAATGTGTACAACAATTAACCTTTTTCCCTTTCCAGTAGGAATTCTTGGACCGGTAGATAAGCTGACTTGAAAAGCATGTCTCTTGTTTTTTATAGTTGTATCCAACCACGCCTTTGATTTAACATGTCCAGCGTTTATCCAAGTTTTGTCAAGGAAGTATATGGTTTTATTTGCTTTTCTGTGTTCTTTGATTTGCCTGAGATATTTACGCCGCCACAAAATTATGTCTTATCTATCCATTAATAATGTTCTATTATCATGTTTATTAAAGTCCTGTTTATTATTTATGAAGTGTAATACGTTTAAACGTTGGAAAATCTTCATCAGCTTCACAAATTGTCATTATTTTATTTAATGTCGGTGTACAGTCTTGTACTGTGCATATTTGGCTGACGCAGCAACCTGCCTGTGTCATTATTACATTTTATATACAAAACAGTTTAGTAGTGCAATTACTGCCACGCGGTAAACACATTCGAGAAAGGAAACGCCAACTCATCTTCATTGTTATAACCTTTACATTACTACGTGATTAAAGTGATTAAAGTGAACCAAGGCATCTTTTCTCTAAGCACTCCTCAACTACAAGCTTAACAAGCAGACAAGTGTAGAACACTACAGTCGGGTAGTCATTATTTAAATATATTGAGTGTATTTTTCTCCTTATAGCACATTTGTCTAATTGATCGAATTTATCAATCATAGACTTCCGGTCCCTTTTTTTCACTGGCGATTTCAATTTATTATTTACCTTTTTTTCACTAAGAATACTATAAACTGTTCTCTCCGACACACCGCATGCAGCTGCCGTTTTTTGTACTATGCTGCCCACAGTCATATTTAAATCGCACTTTTTAAAATACTTAAAAACATTCTAAATTACTTTTCTTTCCCCACTATGAATTATCGAACCACTTTTATTTTTAAGAATTGGAGAGGTATTCATTTTTTTTAAATTTAAATCAGTTAACACAAATCACAGGACACAAGCGTTGCGTTCGAAGCAATGTCTTCAACTGGTCACTGTGAACTTGACTTTTGAATTTGAAAAAAATTCAGTTACATTTTTAAGCATCTTTTCCTATAGATTTAGATCGAAAAATCAGAACATCTAGGACGTCCTAGATGTTCTCTTTTGCCGATCTAAATCTATAAATCTATTGAGAAGATATAATTGATTAGGGGGCGGGGCTAGGCCGGGAGACAACGATGATTCACTGCATTCTTAACGCGAACGAACTGTAGACGTATCTTCACCGAATATTTATATTTCTATATTTGTCGAAGAGAGTCGTCATCTACCGAACCGTGGGTGGCCTCTTTCAGCGTGACATGTTGTGCGGGGATGTTTCACAGGGATCAATCCTAGAGCTGCTCCTGTGGAACATCGGATACGACTGGGTGCTTCTTGATGAGCTCGCAGATGGTATCACCGTTACCTGTTACGCGGACGACACCCTCGTGGTGGCGTGCGGTGCGACGTATTGTTCCTGTTCTTTCATGGGCCTCGGAGTAAACCACCTGCCTGCATCCAGCCTCATAGTCGGAGGTGCTCCCATCGACATCAAGCCCCAAATGAAATATTTATTAATTATTTTAACTTGAGGGGGCCCGATGACTCCACAAGGAGACTCTACGGTGGAAGAGGGTTATCAAGGGGTGCCGCACGATCTCCTACGACGCGGTAAGTCTCCTTGCCGTAACTCCACAATGGGACCTGGAGGCGAGACCCCTTTCGCAACTATAGCAGTGTCGAAAGGAGGTGCGGGAGCAGAGCGGGACCCTGAGTCGCGAGAAATCGATGCCGTGCATTCCCAGCTCTACCAAGCCATCAGGGTGAAATGCAAGGAATGACTTGGACGACCAAACGCAGGGCACGCCGTAGTAGCGGTAGTAAGACCCATTATGGAGGGCTGGAGACTCAACTGGAGAGCCAACGTCAGAGTGCCATCAGTGTGATGCAAGGGAGGACTCCGGGCAGCACACTCTGGTGAAGTGCCCGACGTAGGAGGTGCCAAGGCGAGCCCTCGTGGCAGCCCTCGGAGTGTGAGTCCTCACGCTAGGCATCTTGCTTGCGGCGATGGTGCGGAGCGCGAGCGCGTGAGTTGTCGCTGCCTCCTTTTGCGAGCAAGTAATGCTCGAGGAGGAGTCGTCGGAGCGGGTCCGGGAGAGACTCAGGTCTCTCATGATCCGCAGAAACCACGGGGCGCTGAGGCAACTCAGACGTTGGAGGTCGCTCAACGACCTCCGACCCCATGAGTGCAGGCCTGGGGGTGACTGGTGCAGCCGCCTGTCACCCTAGCAGAACTAGGCCGGGGTGGCGGTGCGTTGGGCGCCCCCCTTTTATGGGGGCAAGACGGAGACACAGTGGTTCCCAAACCCGAGGAGGCGGGGTCAATCGGGGTGCCTTATGGCCACCTTACACTCCGGCCGACGTCTGAAGACCCGAGACGCCGTGCGGTTTTAGTCAGTTCGAGTCCGAGATAACCTCCCCCGCTTGTCGGCTATCCAAGGGGATCTCCGCACGGAAAAAAAATGTCCTTAAGTAACGAAACTGCCAAACCATACAATACTACTACGCTAATATCACAATAAATACTACTACGGTTTTACAAACCTTTTTATTTTTAAAAGCTTTCATATTAAAAATACCTTAAAACTGATGAGTACATTGTTTTACTTCTCTGAAATGACGGTAGCCGGAGGCATCACAATTTTACATTTTATATGAGGTTGCAGCCGCCGGCGAATGTAATATGTCATTTAAAATAAATAATTCCAGAGAGATTTAACATTACATAAATGGAACCATTTATTTTTGTTTCTCATCGTTTTACCGTTAGAACTAATAAACATTTAATATCGATTTTAATAACGGCCACAATGATATAACTATAGTGAAGTATAGTCCCGGGTTTAATTTTTAGGTCAAGCAGGACTACTGAATTTTCCCGTTGAGAACTTTTCAGTACCTTTTTTTTTGTGCGGAAATCCCTTCGGATACCCCCCGCCGGCCAGCGGGGGTGGCTATGTTGGGCTCGAACCGACAAAACCGCACGCCGTCTCGGGTCTACAGACGCCGGGGTGTAAGGTTACCCATAGAGCATATCCCTCGCACTCCGACTGACCCTGGGCCATTTGCAGTGTCCCCTCTGATAACAGCAGAGGGGTACCTGGAGCGACCCCCCCCCCGCGGGCCTTTCAGGCCCGCCATACCCCGACCCCCTCGTGCATTGGGGTCAGCTGGCCCTGAAAAGGGCCGGTTGGTCAGACTCTCGGCCGTTGACGTTGACGCCAGCTACTCCAGAGGAGCAATCAATGATGCGTCATCGCCCACGTTGCCCAGGGTGCACCAAACTTGGAGGTGATAAAACCAGTCGCACCCCAACTTTTCAGTACCTAGCAGCTATATATCTTTGCTACAATATGGTCAGCAAATGGTAGGTTCAACTTATGGAGGGTGGGCCCTCAATAAGTTGAATCGACCATGGCTGTTGGTACACCTCTACTTACCCCTTGGGCCAAGATACAGATATGGTCTAAATACTTTGTAATTTTATTCTCTATGAAACGAATTTTCGAATTAAAGTACGGCCGCACCTTAATCCTAAATCCTATTGTTGGTGAAATTCAGCCAAAGCCGACAAATTTTAGAGTTTGCGGTTCAAAACTTTTAACAGGGCTCTGCCCACGTAAGCCGCGTCAAAAGGATTAGTAAAAATATATACATATATATATTTATTAGTTGATTTCACGGTTAAGAAAAATAGAGTGACAAAAGGTTTACATATAAGAGTCCTAAGATTCTTGCGAATGAGTTAAGTTAAGTAGGTCAGCCAACACTTGACCAGTGCGGCAGACTGAACTCCGCTTTATCTGACAAAAAAAACATGTGCCTAACTCTGTAAGAATGATAGCTTGAGAAGAAAGAGAAACTACTACTATTTTGCGAACGTTGTTGAATCCTACTGACCCTATCATGTTCGTGAACATTTGTTAGTGAGCTTGTTTAATACTTTTTCATACTGTAACATAATCGAGTCATTATCATCAGTATAACAACGTTAGTCCAGGTTGCATCCAAAGCTTGCACTTTAGATCCTAGGGTCCGCTCTCCTACTCTTTCGATTGTTTGGGATTATCTGCCCTCTACTCCCAAAAGAAAAGGCATGCGGCAAGGCCTCGTCCGTTAATCAGCAGGTGCACCGTCTACCACCCGAAGAACTAGGTGGGGCCCATACATGCTGTAACATAAATGTGTGATATATATTAAATGGAGATGGCCAACATCCTGGTTTATACATGATATTGTCGGAAGTTTACGCGAATGTCACACATTGATATAACATTTTTTTTAACGAATTCTATCGCGATTTATTTGATCCCCGTGGCCATGGCTGTAAAATCAATGTAAAATATAAAATAACATCTAATAAATCGCGATAGAATCCGTTGAAAATAGTTTTATTTCAATCCTAATTTATAATAAATTTATGTTACGAAAATTGGGTCAAAACTATTTTGTCTCGAAAATATGCATAAAAGGATGGTTTATTGAAGGAATTACATACGGTGGATATCTTCTTATTCCTTTTTAAATGATGTGGATGTAGTTATAGTTGCGTTCGAAGTCGCGGGCTTAATTTCTGCACAGGCAAATATGCAATGAATAATATGAATATCTATTTGCATTGGTCTGCGTGTTTCTATGTATAAGATGTATGTCTTTACAGAATAAATTGGACCTAAGTGTGATTATCCGCATTCCAGAACCCATACTACAAGTCAATTAAGCTATGCTTACTTTGGGTCTAGATAGCGCTACGTAGTGTGTCGTAGAATAATATTAATCTATATACTATTATAAAATTGTAAATTAGTTGTGTCTGTACATTGCAGATATTAAAAAAACATACTTGTGCAATTTTAAATGAGCGATTCTGAAAAACAATCTATTTTGGATTCTTGTCTGTCGGTTTTTCCGTTTGTTCGCGATGGGCGCAAAAACTACAGAACGGATTTTGATGCGGTTTTTTCTTTCAGAAAAGTCTTGCTCAGGCTTAAATTTGCCGTATGTGTGATAGCAATTGGTTAAGTAGAACCGGAGATATGACCAAACAACGATTAATAATATACGAGCTTAAGTTACGCCTCTTACTCATTGGTGAATATTAATATTAACATATTAATTGAATACCAAAGCGTTTCATTAGGTGTATCACATTTAAAAAAAATTGCTGATAAAACCATAAAGTACAGGTAGTATGTAAGAGAATGTTAGTGCTCTAGAGTACATATTTAAGTAGTAATAAGGCTATTGGTCATTTCCCCATCTTGTTGCCACAATATACGTAAATCTCAAAATACAAATTATAGCATAAACATCCTTGGCAATTGGGAAGGCTCTACATCGAAATATGCTGCGGTGGAATAATCGGAGTAATATGTAATTACCCCAGGAGCCCGGGTGTGTCGTGTTCCACGTTTATTATGTTACAATCAAAGCGTAATGTATTAATATCAATCAACAATGACAACTTAGTTATTATCGTTTACGTTATCAAATAGAATACGGTAAAGCCGAGAATATCAACCTATTCGGTTGATATTCTGAGTTAATTAAGCATGTTATTTTCTAAGAACAGTTTGATAAACAATTTGAAAATATATCATCTTATTCTAGATCTGGTAGAGTGTATGAGGCCCGACCATAACCTTTTCCAGGTTTTTGTTTGGCTTATACGACTTTTAAGGAAGTAACTATGGTCTGAAGTCTCAAACTCGAGAGGCAAATCTGCACTAGAGCGTTGTCCGTTAATTAGCAGGAGTACCAGCTGGTAGGTGAGGTGGGCTTTTTAATGGAGCCATACATAGCGTTAGATAAAGTACACATACAACCAAATTTGGTATTATTTTGGGCATTTGAAGCTATATTATAAGGCGATTACAGCCGCCGACGTCCTTGGGCATTAGACTGCTACCGGGTGCTGCCCCCGCTTCACCCGCATGCCTTATGTCACCGCAACGTAACATACTTTTAAAGAATTAAGTATAAATATACTAAGCATAGTATTTAGAGAGATATGATTTTGTCTCATGTAAAAAGACAAATAAAAATTAAATTAAAAACCTTTTATTACTACATCATCATCACAACATTTATAATATATACTTTGCATTTCACTGGGTGTACATGGATCTACCAATATTTTCGAGGCCCAGACCCACCTCATGTGTAAGTCAATCCATCTGCTAAATAACCGACGAGTCTCTGGCGTAGGCTTTCCTCTCAGGGTTGGGAGGTCGCTCCCGCCAATCAAAAACGACGAGTGGACACTGGGCTCCGAAGTGCAAACTTTGGACGCATCTGGGAAATCGCTATAATCTTCCTCATAGCGATTTATGATTTTTCATGTCACTGTCACTATTGCAAATTGTAATTGCAAATTAAGGCATGAATTTATTATTTGAGTCTACGGTCCAGACGTCATGCTCCAGCGAGTAGCTAATTGTATATGATTACATGTCGTAAATAATGTTGCGAATCTCCGTATAATTGTGAAACACCGTGTGGAAATTCCTCTTGTTTTTCTTATTATGAGGATTTTCTTTTTACGTATTTCTTTATTGTAGTATGAGGACAACTGTGACGTTTTTAGGTTAAACGTAAACGTGAGCTGTTTCTATAATATAAAATATACTTTTATCGAAATTTTAGAACGTTTATTCACGAAATGTCTATAATATTTGGACATACCTTTTTTTTCCGTGCGGAAATCCCTTCGGATACCACCGCCGGCCAGCAGGGGCGGTTACGAAATTAAATTGTAACAATTTTTTTAGATAAATACTTCGAGGATTTATAAGGGGTTTACAGTAACACGTGATGATACAGAGAAATCCCAAAACAATTAATTCTATTTTATATAATAATAGCACTCACGCCTTTTTGTATTCGGAGATCTAAAAGTATAAGGTACCTACTCTATAGTAACGAACATTTTATTTAGTTCTCCTAGGTGTAAAAGCCTCAAATTAAAACACCTATCTTTATTCTTAACCATTTAAGTCTTTTTACGTCCTGAGACCGATCCCTTTCGGTTCCTTTAATATACGTGGTCGTCGATGACAACGTGATCGTGAGTAATAGACATTGGCAGAGTTTATTGACATTTATTTGCTAGTAGCTTAGCTCAAATATTCGTTAAGTTTTTAGAAATATGTCAATGTTCTACGAAATTGTCTTTCTTTTTCGGTAACAACCGTCAGCAAAGCAAAGGTAAAGTGGTTTTTTAATTTATGGCGTAACCGGGATTTTTTTCATTGTATAAATAGACTACCTAAACCACACTGGCTTTGCATGGAAAAAATCGTAAACCGGCTTGCAACGTCGCGCGTCGTCTACCAGGTTCAAACTATGCAAAAATCCTTTACGCAAGCGTTAGTTATAAGTTGACGAAGTTTGATATGTATTCTTACAATGGCCACAATTTGATCACTTTTTGTCTTCACTCTATGAATAGAAGCTACCTACCATATTTACCATCGGAGACCAGAATACCTATATTAATAAAATATAACACAGTTAGTGCTAAACCACTATTAATATACTGTACGAATTGCAGCACCTTTTGACTTGTTTGTGAATAAAACTGTAATTGGTTTTGCTCTATGAACCCAGAATCAAATGTAAATGAATCAAAATGTATGCATTTTTAATTTAGGGTTTGTTTACAGGTGGATCGTGTGCGGGGCTGCTTTCCTCGCTCATCTCCTGTCTACTGGACTGCAGTTAGCCTATGGCGCTCTTCATGTATATGCTTTAAGACATCTTGGCGCTCATGCTGACCATGCCGGTATATACTTTCTGTAGCACCTAAAATTTGTGATGTCCATTTGATCTTGGTCGCTTGTGGAAATGAAAAATGTTGCAAGTGCGTATGGACGCTTCCAACACTAGAAGTGTCACTCGCTAGTTATCTACAAGGAGAAAAATAAGTATGAGTTAAAGGAAGACAATGGTAAAAAGAAAAGGAAAAACTTTCCTTTCCTTCCTTCTACACATTCACACACCGTACGAATTGTAAAATACTGTTACTTAACGTTCATATTAAGTGAAAGAATACTTCTGCGGTCAAACCTATTGGCGCTAATTCCACCAACAAAAGCATTAAAAAATGTGCTATACTACTACGATGAATAATAAATAAAACGTCATAAGGTATGACAACAGCTTTTATATGTCATGTTACAACTGAATGTAAGATTGAGGAAAAATTAATTTAAATGCGTAGCTGTTGTCGACGAGGGACTCAGAGTAGAAAAGTAATCTATCAACGGCCACCCTCCGGATATAATACTTAAATAAACAGACACCGATGAAAATGTATTTATGTCTTAAAATGAAAACGTCAAACTGGAAGTAAAGGAGTTTAGGAACCGTCAATTACAATATCTTTATTCGCTCTTTCGCTTCTCTCGTACAGGTAGGTACAGTAGATCTAAATTTTAAAGCAGTGAAGCATTTTACTTATGTTTCACAATAACGGAACTGTGTTTTCAGAGCTGAAATACAAGATTGGTTATCAACTAACTGAAGTTTCTCAGTCGCCGGTAATTGTGGAGAGGGCTGATTTATTGAATTAATTTTGCGAGATTCACGGCTGGGGTTGAATATTAAGAGGAAGAAGTAATTTTGGTTATGAGCGTGGCCTTTGTTGTCACTAGCGTAGGCGAAGCCAGGCACACATAACTCTGTCAGATCCGCCATTTTGCGCCCGGTTCCATAATGGAATTTAGCGACGTTAACGAGTTGAGGTAGACTAGTTGGACAATGTATACCTTCGAAAGGTGATCACGATAACTACATTATTACTTACCACACTTTGTAATACATTCGTTTACAGGGTGTTATTTATTTTCGAGAAGGCTATTTGGCAAGATTCTTACTTCTTCTTAAATTAAAATAAATATTATAACACCGGCATAAAATTCTTCTTTTTGCGTATGATATGCATACTAAAAGATATTGAAGTGGTATGTCAAAACTGATTGACCGAGCAAGTATAACTTAGGCAGGAAGTCTCTAAATTCTCGAAAGATCTCAGTCACTTATCGTTGAGAAGATGGCGTCGGTTGTGTGTAGGGGACCCTGAGCAGTGTGAAAGTGAACGCAGAACCTTGAAACTTGAATAGTCACTGATAGTCCAGTCTCCTTTACTGTGTTACATTGAATCTTTTTGATGTTTATTTATACAGTTGATAACTTTTGTATTTCCAGCCTTGGCACATTACGTGCACGTGGAAATTGAAATTTAACTTGTCGTACTAGTGGGGGAAGCCATAAATACTACTTCAACTTTAAGCGTCGGTAGCTTAGTGGTTAAGGAGTCGACCCTAAGATCGAGAGGTCCCGGGTTCGAAACCTGGCCATTACACTACTGACGTGAACCCACTCCTAACACAAGCAGTTAAGCTTAGCTGGAGGGGTTAGGGGGAATATTAGTAATTTCGGTTACTAATATTCTTTAAAAAAAAAACTATTATTTTTACATTTGAAGCACGTATATTAAGAGAGGACATAAAACATAAAACTTGTTCATTAAGAGAGCATATTTTATTATTCAATTATTTTGGAAGCATTCTAGACAACAACCCGTCTTTGTGGTTCAAAGTACTCGTACTTCGAAAGATAATGAATATGGATCCCCGTCCTTTTTAATAATTGCGTTAAGTAAAACCTGGTACCGTTACCCAAATTGCCACTGTCATAGTTTAAGGTATTGTATGCTCACCACACTATAAAGTTCAGCATCAATTGCCGAAGAAGAATTTATGTAATTCTTTATCTGCAAATACATTGTGTGGTGTATACAATGCAGCATTGTGTCGCGTCGTAATGGCTGTATGATAACACAATGACGTGCGGCAAACAGATGAGATGATTAATTGCGATTGACAATGCTTGCGACGTTTACTCAATGTTATCGTAATGTCCGCATAGCTTGGAATGTTCTATTATTTGTCCCATTACATAAATTAAAGAATATTACTGAAGGTAATGCGTATATGCATCTATCGTTAAGTTTCACCACCACTACATTCAACCGAAGAGGGCGATGGTGAAATACTTCCTTCCAACTACTAACTTGCGGAAACAGCTATCTGTAAGCTTTCTTATTTTTTGGAAGTCAAACATAACAATACTTTAAGGTGTAATATTTCCCTTAACTTCACACAAACATACCATTACTTTTATAAGTTCTACGAGTTTATAAGTCTTATACTCGTCCTTTTATTCCCGAAAACAAGTCACTTGATTAAATATGTTTTGGTTGACGTGATAACTCCAAGGATAACAATTTTTCGCGTGACAATGCTTAAGTTTTATTGTTCTTATTTTATGATATATTTATATTGAAACGGAAATTGGGCATCAATTTGTATAACTAGGACCCAGATGTCATAAAAAGTACTTTGTAAAACTATTACCTATATACTTAAAAATGAATTTTATCAGATAAGACGGCGTACGGTTTTGGTCGGTTCGAGTCCAACAAAACCTCCCCCACCACACGACAAACGAAACTATTTCCGCCCGGAAAAAAGAAGTTGTAGTCACTAGGATGCTATACATAATTTTAAAGCAATAATTACAGAAGTTATATTTAGAATTACGAGTTGTCTGATTGGAAAAATACCTTCTTATAACAGCTAAAGGACACTATCCGCTCAGTATCCGAGCTATGTAGGGAGAAGGGTGGGCCAGTACTACGGAGTTACTAATTGCAGCTAAGATAATAATCTCTTGTTAAGTTTCTTGCGGTGATTCGAGCTTCCTCGCTTACACGGAGCGACGAAATGCTTGACCTAAAGCTAATTAAATAGTAACCATATAAAGTATGGTAAAAAAACACGCAATAAAGTCGTCGCCATTGGGTTAAGTACCATTGGCTTGAAATAATGAAAACGTGCAATTTATTAAACATAAGTAGTTCAATACAGTCGCACGATAAAGAACACTAATGCTCTATCAGCGCCCGTGTTTCCTTCTTCTTATTATCCCGGGTTCTTCAAGCGGGGCGTGAAACAGCATCTGTCGAGGCCGTCAAGGTAGGGACCAACATTTTAGAATCGTCAGCATCTGGAATGATGCCCCGTATCTTCTGGAGTTCACCCCAGCTTCTCAACATCTAGCGGGGTGTAGTCAACTGACGGACTAAATATAATAATATATAAAAAGGTTAAATGAGAGCCGCAGTTCGTGGGTAGGGTTACATACTACATAAATTATACTATTGCTAGTATGATGTAAATACTTTAGTTGTCAAGGAATTTGTTATTGAATACTACAAGATAGGTAGATAGATGTTTTTTTTTTGCGTGACATAATATATGTTTATTATAGATTTAATATCTTCTATGCTGATCCGTAGATTTGCACGATGCACCAAGGATGTAAAAGTTACCCTATTTAGGGCGTATTGCCAGACATTTTACACGTGCAGTCTGTGGGTCGCATATACGCGGAGGGCATACAACGCCCTGCGGGTACAGTACAACAATGCTTTCAGGATGTTGGTTGGGCTGCCACGCTTTTGTAGCGCGTCGGGGATGTTTGCGGAGGCGAGGGTCGATGGCTTCCATGCCATCATCCGCAAGCGAAGTGCATCCCTCTTGCGGAGAGTACGGGGGAGCTCACACAGCATCCTGAGCGTATTGTGCGATAGGTGGGACTGTCCGATGCTGGGGCACTGGGTACGATTGCACGCAATGTAGACAGTGTCCTAGTATTGTGGCGGTCTCAAATTTTCATAATGTGTACCTAACACCTATTAATAATATTATATTGTTACTAACACTAGTATTAAGATTATTGTTACTAACACGCTATGGACCCTGGTCCGAAATAAATGATTTATTATTATTATTAGAGGATAACAGTGGTGCGTGTGGCGGCAATAGGCTTGAATACCGAAAACAGCTGGTGAAATGTGGCTATTTAATACACCTCTGCCTATCCCTTCAGGGTTATACATATAATAAACTCTACATTTGAATACTATGAATACTATAATAGCTATACTAAACAATTAACAGCAGATTGACCTTTTACTTTTTGGTACATTTTGATGCTTTTTCAGGATTAAAATGAAAATCAAGGTTGTACAAAAAAGTGCTTCAAATAAGTAATCTGTGTTTAGTTTTAATCGTTAAATTTATATTTTGATATTTTTACCGCGTATTAAAATGTCGGTGTTTGTATATTATTTTTTCTTTACGTACCCGCTCAAATTGTACGGCATAGTTCCCGTACAATAATGAGCGGGTACGTAAAGAAAAAATAACATACAAACACCTACATTTTACGTCTGTACAACAGAGTTGAGCACGAGTTGGTTGGGTTAAGGTTAGCTCGTTGGTAGATCACGTGCTCGCTCGTTTTTGGTTGGCCTCGCCACGCGCTTTGAAGGAGCAAAATTATTGTGATTTGTTGGTAGTTTGTTGAATGTTGATTTATTGGTGAAAATTAATTATCGAGCTAGTTATCTCTTTGTTAAATAAAGTCAATACGCCAATCGCGTTCGTTGGATTTGGAACCTTGATGCGGTGGAAAACACATTCTACGGGAAGTAAACCTTAAATTTTAGTTTACTGCATAATTAGTTTTTTGTATATTCAATTACACTTACATTCATGTCACATATACTTAGATACACTATAAATAGGCACACTTTCCAATCTTTGCTACTTTTCCGGTTGAATCCCGGTACATTGAAGGTTAGTGACCCATTTCTTAATATAGTTTGTGTATTGTTGACGCCTGTAGATGATAAATAACGGATTGATTTAATTTTGGTTTGCCATTTGAAACTTAACACGCGGTTCAAGTTCGCCATTTTGATTGTTAATTTATCGTTACTATTTTGCCTTTTGGTGCAATTGAATTTGACTATTTTCACCTTTAAAACTGGGAATTGTTATTAAAATTAAAATATTTCCTGGTCGATTTCGATTGGATGCCAATTGCGGCTTAATTTGATTATACAAGTATGTGCTAAAATCAGTTTAAATTTGCTTTGTTGTTTTTTCATGTGTTTGATCGGACCCGCCGTGAGGTCTGAATAGATATTTATCTGTGTTTACTTGCTATAAAATTGAAAGTAATTTATAATTTGATTTGTTTGTATCCTAGCATTTAAAATAGCAAATTTTATAGTTTAATATTTCTCGGGATTTTCGGGTAATTTTTGGTGGTCGATTCTCACCGAACTAACCGTTTCACTGTAACGGGAATTCATCTTTCCAGGAATTTTTGATATTACTTTTTTTTTATTTGTTCTAAGTTCGGGGCAGTTCCTCGAATGCCTTTTGACCGTTTTGAGGGTTTGTCGGTTAACCGGTTTTTATAAAATTGCGGTTTGTTTGTGGTTTGAAACGTTTTATATTCGTACCGACTTCCTGTGTTTGATTAATGATTTTGTACCGTTGGTTGCCTGCACATTTGTGTAAATTCGGATCATTAGACACTTTATTTTAGTTAGATATTAAGTTTTAGTTTTATTTGCGTTTCCACTGTCGCGCTTTAGATCACGCTTCGAAACGAAGTAGTGATTACGTGAAAGTGAGTGGTGGGGCTACGGCCTTGAATACTACCTGCTCGTGGTCTCACTCCTCAGCCTTGTCTCCGGGTTAAATGAGACTGGTAGCAGAGCTGTTTATTGCTTTTTTTTTATTACTGCGCTCGCTCGGTTCACGCACTGAACAATCTGTTTTTTTGAAAAACAATTCAAATGAGCTTCAATTACTTTAGTAGATCTCCGGTAAATTGCAAAATGCCGTTTTTTACGCGAAATTTTGAAAGTCTAAAACGAATTTAATTTATTTGAAAAGTTGAAACTTGGACAAGTCGTAGTTTTTGTGGACCTTGAAGTTGCCTGTAAGTTTTAATAATATCGATTCATAAGTTTTCGCGGAACGCAGCTAAAAATAAGGAAAATACTTTTATAAAATTGGCAAAACGAAAGAGTTTCTAAATAACCTACAATAATTCTTTAAATTTTTTAAATCTTTAAATTACAGGACTTATATTTATGAAGAGATAATCTGCAACTTGCTATATTGTCAATGTCGTAGATCAATCGTAACTTTTTCAAAGTTGAAAAAAGATAGGTGGAAAGGTATCATTACATCAGACGGCAAAATGTGTTTTGTTGTTATGTCTCAGGAATAGGAATTTGGTAGTAGTTGCCGGTCCCCGGGTTTTAGATTATCAAGAACCTGTAGCGCTGGCTCTATGTAATAGAACACAATGTGTAATGAAAAACGAACTCGATTCAACTGACACTTTTTGACCTTTTAACAAAGACAAAATTTGGTACCCAACTGCCTCCAAATACAGTGTAATGTACAAAATATATTTAAAATCGTACCAAACGTTATACGAGTATAATCGAGTTTTTCTTCCGACAATACGAATGGAATTGAAATAAAACTCATTTCTCCAACACGAAGCGCTAATGTGAATGAAAAAATATTTTGCACAAAACACGGTCGCAACATCTCATGAAAATATTTGTTCAAACAATTTGTCCCGATTAGAACACCGTGAAGCTCATCAGACGGCTACTTAATGGTTTAATTTTTCATTGAGTGATTTGACACTTCGTTTGTTTAAATTTATCTCCGAAGCGGATCATTTTTGGGAACTAACAGGGAAGAAACCTTGCAAAATGTTTTCAAAATCAACACGATGAATATTATGTTATTTCCACCGATCCCCTATTAGAAGAATCTTACTGTACCCGTGGGAAATCATATGGTACGCTATTTTTACACGAGGCCGAGGTTACGCAGATGTTTTGACCCGTTTATATATAAAATAACCTAAACCTATTTTCTCATAATGTAAACAAACGAATTTATTACACCATATGTTACTATAATTATAAATTAATGTGTGATTTTGTCAGTTTGGGCCGGAGCTATCTGCGTGGGAGTTTCCCGTGCCGCAGGTGCCCTTGTGGCGGGTCGACGAAGGTCACCAAGGCTTATAGCTCTACTCGGAGGTCTCTTGCTGCCCCTCGCTTGTCTTTTCACTTCCTTTGCTACGCAACTTCATCAGACTTTACTTAGCTATGGTAAGTCTCCGTCTTATAAGTAAATTGTTTTGTGCAATAATATTCTCGGTACCATACTCTATTAGACTATTTTATTGTTAAAAAATTACTAACAATGTACACTGTATGTACAATGTAAGAGTCTAGCCGTGACCACGGGTGCTGCAACGCATCCGAAACGTCGGCTAAAGTAAGTTCCATTTTAATCGCGATAGGTCCCGAGACGTTATAAAAAGTATGAATGTACACACGTTACATACGTTAAACGTATTATAAATTAATTATAACGGTATAGAAAACTGCTGGTTTTCCAGAGAATTTTTATAATGTTCGCAAGATTTGTGAAGTCTGCCCATTCGCACCAGGTGAACAATGGCCTTACACTTCTCATCACAGAACAAAAAATATTTCCTGTTCTGTGCTTTTCATACTATGTTCAGCAATATACTGTACGGCCTGTACCTAGCAATAGAACGTAAAGGGCCTCAGCCGACCGTTTCCAAAGAAATGTTACGTGATATTGTCGTAACTTTACGCGAATGTCACACATTGAAATAAAACTATTTTTAACGGATTCTATCGCGATTTATTTGATGTTATTTTATATTTTACATTGATCCCGACGTTTCGGTTGCTTTTCAGCAGCCATGGTCACGTCACATCAAATAAACCGCGATAGAATCCGTTAAAAATAGTTTTATTTCAAAATTTTACGTGATTTTATACGAGCTTTCTAATCAATCACAATCGCAATAAAATAACCCCACAGATATATCGTATTATTTCATCAATACCTCTAATATCAATCCATCGACTAAATTGAATCACTAATTCCAATATGTTTGAAAATAAGTTAAGAGATTAGCAGATAATCTTGAAATGAGGTCCCTAATAAATGTTATTCGGTTCGAGACGAACACACCACACCAATGCGCCTTCGAAATATTGAATCAAACGAGCTTGATAGTTTTGCTTACAATTCTCGTTTTAATAACCCTTACCAAAGGCTATCGTAATAAATACTAAGAAAAGATTAAACATGAATAGGGTTGTTTGTATGAGTTAGTAATAATAACCGTTCGGGTTGGTTCAGGCAAACAGTTTCACATACATTTTCATGTCGATGTACATAAATGGAGGGATTTCAGAGTTTTAAAATTGTAATGAAACGGTATCTTTACTATTGCGCCTCTGTTAGTTATTATTGTGTAACATTTGAACGACTTATATTATTATTACCCATTGGACCTCAGATTAATACTAATAATTATTATAATAAGCGTAGGTGATGCTGAAGTTATGTTCCTAACCATTTCTATATTTTTGTGTGAAATTCAGTGTACCACCACCATCCTCATACCTTTTTTTTTTTTTTTTTTTCGTGCGGAAATCCCCTCGGATACCCCCCCGCCGGCCAGCGGGGGCGGTTATGTCGGGCTCGAACCGACTAAAACCGCACGCCTTCTCGGGTCTGCAGACGCCGGGGTGTAAGGTTGCCCATAGAGCATATCCCTCGCACCCCGACTGACCCTGGGCCATCTCCGGTTTCGAGATGGCCCCCTCGGGTTTGGGAACCACGGTGTCCCCGTCTTGCCCCGGTTTGGGGTCTTGCCCCGGTTTGGGGACCATCCTCATACCTATTCACAATTATAACATCCCACTTGACTCATAGGAGGAGTGTATGTTTAAGTTCACATTTCATTTTAACTTTCTCCAAATAGAAAATTAAATAAGTTGGATCGAGATGATGTGAACTTTTGCTTATGTATGTGAATCCCAGGCTGTAAAACTACGCTTCGTCTATTCCAAAATTTACGAGATCGTTCCGGTTTATGTTATTAAAAATTATTGCTACTAAACCTGAAATGTAAACGTTTTACTGCCATACAAGTGATGGTGTGATGACTAAGACACCTTTCAATACAGGTAATGAATGAAATAAAAACAGGTAGGATAATAATGAATGAAAAACAGGTAATATATCCGTCAACCCCATCCCACCGTTTAAGGTTCGAATTTTTGATTCGGTTAACTTGCAAGCGAAGGAAGTACTACTATTATTATTGTTTAATTCACCTTTTGCCAAGCAGTTACTGTTGGCCAACGGTGTGTGTGTCGGAATCCAACCGATTAAAACCACACGGTGTTTCCTCACGGAGGTCTATTGACCGGAGCCCGGGTACAACTTAGGGAAAGTAATCCCATCTACACTTGACCGCTTGGCAGCTGAATACCACGTCTTGATGTGCGGTGGGCTCTACTTTTCTCCATCTCAAGAAGGCTCGCGTAGAACAATTTATATTTGATATTTATTTTTATTTATATTATATTATTTTATTAATTTAGCATACTAATTGCTTCAAAACGTCGTTCAGAAATAACGATATAAGTTCTGGTATGCTGTTTCCTGTCGTATACCTGAAAATCTGCATTCTAAGTGTAAATCCTTACTTAGTGGTTGTAAAGGAAATATGAATGTAATATCTAACTACAATTAAATTTAACTAAATTTTATA
Organism: Cybosia mesomella; assembly: GCA_946251805.1. Taxonomy (NCBI): domain Eukaryota; kingdom Metazoa; phylum Arthropoda; class Insecta; order Lepidoptera; family Erebidae; genus Cybosia; species Cybosia mesomella. The sequence continues at coordinate 14,679,852 of OX276406.1, forward strand.
TTGTGTAGGTGTAGTCCTCGGCGTCGGTTGCGGCTTAGTTAGGGAGGCAGCTGGTTTAGTTCTAGGTGCCTACTTCAGAAGAAGACGGCAGTTTGTGGAATTGGTGGCGCACGCTGGTGGTGGAGTCGGCATCGCGCTCTTCAGTGTCGCTTATAAAGAAGCTGTTGGGTATGTTGTTTCTTGCAAATTTAAGACGGAGAAAAAGTCATGATAGCAGGCTGCCATCTGGGCTACCTGGCCCCTATCTTGGACATGTTGGAATGCTTATATACATACGTCTCAGGGGATGTGTAGAAGCCGTCTACGGGAATTCTTAAGATTCACTGAATAACAATGATAATTTATTTGTAAACATTATTTTGATGACTCTTCCAAATGATACCAATTAACCAACTTTTTCTTATAAGATTCAAATTGAAAATTTTCACAAACAAGAGTTTCTTTAACATAATGCTGTGCTCGCTATCTCAGGGAACGGGTAAATACTAAGTAGGAAATGCGCTAATGGTATATTACACAGATTCTCACAACAGCGGTATGGCTATAGCGCTCAGTGAAAAGTTATTCAGCTCATGTACTACTTCAATATTTTTATTTAGGACTATTAGAAAGCGGCAACCTTTAGATTATAAAATAAACATAGCTTTGAAATAAGTTTTATAACCAGGAATTTGCAGCACGGCACTTCTTTGAGTTTTCTTACCATTTTCAAACGTTTTGAAGACAAGGAACCCTTATGCAGGACTGAACCTAAATTTCCTTTTAGCATCAGGTTTTTTTATGCTTTAGAAAATACAGAACCGGTATTTTTATCTTTCTTTTTATATCCGTTTAGAATTTACCGTGTGTTATTTTTAACAGGAAATTAGGCTGGCGTCTGGGTTTACAAGCGGTTACAGGAGTTCTCGTTTTGGCTTTCTTTCTCAGCGCTGTATACCGCAGCGCTTCTTTGTATCATCCACAACGACGTGCCATTTTACATTTAAAGAATCAGCGCCGAAAGGTAAGACCGGTAAGAATTTTTTTATTATTCTTCCAAGTTTAATATACCTGAATAATAATTACGTTTCCCAAATTAAACTTCCCTAATTAATCCCAGCAGAAAGTTTTCATTGTAATTGCTGTTTGCATTCAGGTACTTATTCTAGTAATCAATTACGTTCCTACGTTTATTCAAATATATAATTCACTGCTTATTTCAGGTTAAAGAAAAAAAAGGCCTAAAGAGACCACCGCTTATTGATTTAAGCCCTCTTCAATCGCGGCCCGCAAAAGTTTTGTTATTGGCGGCCGGGGTGGCTGCCTTTGGACTTTACACTCCAGTGTTTTTTTTGGTAAGTTTTGATTGGTAAAATTATGTTCATAAATCCCTTCGCGATTAATAAATATTTGCTTTTCTCAGGCTTTGCAAGGATTTGAAGAAGGATTAGAAGAAAGTGCTTTAGTGCTTCTTCAAACGTTTTTGGGGTTTGCTGCGGTGCTCGGTTGTGCTGGCTTTGGGCTCGTGCTAGTGCGACCGTCTGCGCAGTGTCTTGTCTCAAAACAATATTTGTGCCAAACTGCCATGCTGGGAATAGGTTAATATATTATAAAACTGTTTTATATCAACTGTTCTGTTTTATCAACTTTTGATTCAGTATTAAAAATACAACTCTTTTTAGGTATATCGATGCTTGCTCTAAGCAGCGTCGAAGGCTATCACGGCTACGTGCTATTTGCCTGGATGTACGGACTTTGTTTAGGCGGATATTTGTATTCTATAAAGATGCTCACAATGGAACGTGTTCGAGGCCGACACTTTACGAAAGTTTGGGGTAAGAATGTAAAACATGCAAGTCAAACTTACAGTATATCTAGTGGAACATATACAACGTTGATTTATGAATGAAATGGGCATATAATTTACCTATGTTATAGTATACGTACTCAGACCTAACTTCAAACTGTATAGAAATAGATCACATGATAAATAAAAATAAGAACTCAAATCAACGTCAAACTTATTAAATAGCTCATCATTCAAAGTGAAATGTAAATACCATTTATTTTTGTTACTCAATTTGTTACCCTCGTAATGAGCGTTTAAATGTTACATTGACAGTTTCTTTGTTTGTATTATCATAATTTGGTGAAATTTGCACAGAGCAATAACATATGGTAATATTATCATCCTTTCGAAGTAATTACCCCTAGATATACATGTACACTTCAATAGTTCATATACAAGATGTTTTGAATAAGCAAAAACTACAAAAATATCTTGTGGCTAAACTACTGATTATCTTTAATTGATTTTAGGTGTACAGCTTGGTAATCTTAAATTATATACATGGTTTCGATTAATGCCCCTCATGTGTATCAACTTTGTATATTAGAACAATAAATGTTTTTTTTTGTACAGGCTTTGTACAAGGAGCAGAAGCTATTCCAGTTATGGTAGGTGTACCAGTAACTGGATACATCAATCAACAGGTCCCTCGAGCAGGCTTCTATTTCTCAACAGCGGCAACATTAGCGGGTGCTTTGCTGTTGTTTTTTGTTGGTTTTTCTAAACGAGAGTCGGAGCCTCCACCGCCTGCACCTGCTCCTACCGTAGCAGAAACGTGTCCGTGTGTGACACCACCTCCAAGATGTGAACCCGCATGGTGTGCCTGCAGTGCTGGCGGAGCAACTGCGTACTGCGCTTGGCCTGGTCCTACTTGCGGATCTCGCTTACCAAAGTCACTCTCTTATGCTGCGCCACTAGACCGAGCCTGTTGTTCAGCAGCACATTGTCCAGATTGCTATCGACGTGCCCCTCCTCTCCGCCCGTCACGAAGTGTACCCGAGGGCCTAGCAACCCGCGGCAATATATGGACTCGCGGTGGCTCTTGTCGAGGAACATGCCGTCGAAGAGAGCACCACCTCATCGAACAGATCACCACATCCGTATGATATTTATAGTTGAAATAAAATACGTGTGATATATTTCGTATCAAGAGTGCGTGATTTAATGTTTTAAATTTTAGAGACTGTGAAGGAATTGTGTATACAGTTTTGATTTCGTAGAAGATGTACCTATCTAATTATGGACGTTAAAGTGATAGAATTCATAAAGCAATTAAATGGAATAAACAATATTTTCACCTATTTTAAGCATTACTTGTTGACAGAACCACACATAATATATATTCTTTAAGTTTAAAAACCATGTGTTACATAAGAAGAGAATACCGTAAACATTACTCACTAGTTAGAAGTTTTTAGACACACATATTATCTCACACTACTGAATACCCTATACAGCCTATATACTCGTATTCATAATAAAGTATTTCGAGATCTACAGAATCAAAATCATGTAAAAACGTCTGTTCTGTTTTTTTTAGTTTGTTATGCAATTGTAAGGTTTTGCAAACTACCAAACTTGCAAACATAATAAAATGTAGCAAATATTAATGTTAAATAAAATAGCTCTTTTTCTTACTTCTTAAAGTACTCGTGGGACCTTTGTCGTAGTTTAAAATATTCCTATTTTATAACGTAGAACCATCACTTTTGAATCATAAAATCTTCAATCTTTATGTCATTTTTACCTATCCATTCTGAAAGTTTAAAAAATAATGAATAATTGACCTAAAGACATATTATTTATTTATAGTGATTGGGTGTCGATTATGTTACAAATCATTAAGCGCCACAACTTCACTAACAAAGTTTCAATTTTCCGAACTGATAATTACAGTGGATACTAAAAAAAACTACTACATAGTTATACGACTTCTAGCTAGATTTAAATTTAAATTGATGTAATCACTGGATGATTTAAATATTATTTACCTACCTACCATATAATTTTAGATATGTTTGATTACTATTCGATTTCCTAATGTTTTGGTAGGTTTTGGGTTTTATTTATTCATTGTATATCTAATGAAGAATCAGTACTAAAAAGTATGTATTTGTAATTCAATAGTCTATTTGGTGACAACAAAGTCAATTTTAGCAATCTATTACTGTTTTAATAAGACTATTTATAGTGTTTCATTTAATGTTATATGTATTGTTTAATTTTATATAACTATATTTTGACGTTATACTATTTGTTGTTTTTGTAACAAAGTGTGATTTACAGTTTTGGTGATAAATAAAAAATAAGAATTTAGGTTACTGTGTTGCATTTCACTTTACCCGCCATATAATCTTATTTAAATTGGACTGTCAAGATAAAAAGTTTATTTAAATGTATCATACCGACAGCTCAAAGTGAATTTTTAATGTTCAATTTAAAATAACGTCGGGCACAGTGGCCTGACTGCCTTTTGATAGACATCGAATAATTGAACGTGATGTATTTTCAGTCATAAACTGAATTTATAGTCTTTTTTGTATAGACATCGTGAATCTCGTAAAATGGATTTCAATACAAAAAGCTGGTTGGAAATTTATTTGATAATCATCATTTGCTGTCATCTATCATTATTCATTATGGTCACTATGTCTACTGAAAGGATTTTTCTCTTTAGCAAGTCACGTCTTGAAGTTGCGGGTTGGTTGAGCTTGAGCTACTATCGAATTTTAGTAATAGTAGTGAAATAAAGCTTAAAAATATCTGCCTGTTGCTTCATGGATTTTCGATGTTTGAACTTAAGAAAGCTACAAAACAGATCTCGGTGTTGTAGCGATTTCCTGACCTTTCCGCCGGCTACCGAGGGCAGAAAATATTGTCAACGAAGTCCGATTTAAACCGATTCCATTGCCACTTGGAATAAAGATAAAAACTAACAGTGAGCTTTCAATTTTATTCAGCAAGTATTAATCGAGAGAATTTTCGCATAACTGCGAAATATTGTAATCTCATTCCATGCATCACGATGGAATGTGATTTCATGTTGGGACGGCCACAGCTGGTGAAATTTTAAAAGCCATTAATAAAGTAGCCTGTCAACATTTTTCACACTTTTATTTGCGTTCGTTTTAAATATTAGCTATTTCGTGGAATTGAATTAATAGTTATATTTAAATCTTTCAACATGTGTAAGAATGTTGTTGACAGTTTAAGATATAACTCACATGACAATTTAAAGAAGTTCATGGGCATTAACATCATTTTTTTAAATAGAGTTCTTAATTTGTTTATTTTTCACTTAGGTTTATTTTTGCTTTATATTCTTTTGGAATTTGGTAAAGAAATATATTTTGGTACGTTCTTGACATCATTTCAGGCCTTCAGGTCTTTTTGGACAAGGTCTACTCCCTTCATAGGAAGCGCACACAATACACATGTCCACTACCTTAGGCCGGCGGTTAAATAAGGTTATGGATCGCGCACCGAATCAGTTGGATGATATTTATAGAATTGTTCTTACTTGAACGAATTCACGGAAATGGACCTCCTCAGCAGCTCCTGTAGTTCAGAAGAGTATCTAAAGATTCACTATACACGGTTGATACCAATAGCTGCTCGCTAAATCTATTTCAATTTATTACGAATATGCTTGTAACGTTATCACACTTATCACGCACGGAAATGGCACAGATAGATTATGCTATTATTTATTTATAGATGGATGAAATAAAATAGCTAAAATATCTATTTTGACATTGTATATTCTTTGAATGTGTACTGAATATTTTCTTCCAGTTCACTGGCTGACGGATAAACTCAAAAACACGAATATCGCAACCATAGGTAAGTCTGCTGTATATAATTTGATTTGGTATTCACGGGACGGTTTGGTCCGATAGAAACGCTCATAATTAAGAGGAACAACGGACAGAGCCGCGTGCAATGCATATATTTACCCCGAATTATGGTAATGAGCGTTGGCCAAACGATCAGATCCATTCCTATCATTTTCTTTTTTTATAAGGGCGTCAGGATATATTATGGTACACTTATTGTTTCTTAGGTTACTGTTCTACTTAGAGAAGAGATTAAAATGTTGACGTGAAAGAAGAAAGAGTAAAGTGACAAGAGTGTACAAAATAAAGTTGAATAAATTGGAGTTTTAAAATGACGTCACACGGAACGTGAAATATTCCAATTTTAAAATTAAAATAATCAATAAAAAGGGTTTTTATAAACAAGTTTTTATTCAAAAATGTAGTTGCACTAAAACAAAAATACTGATTTTATACAACGGCTGTGCTGATTTCAAATATTAAAAAAAATCGTTTTAAAATAATGCAACTATATTTTTGAATAAAACCTTGTTTTTATAAAAATGTGTTAGTTATTTAACTTTCAACTTTCTAGTTTTAGTATAATCATGTAGGACCAGAGTGGCCCTGAATACCATGTAACAACGAAGAGCTCATCAAGACAAAACAAATGAGCCCAAACTCGATAAGTCTATCTTGTTTAATTAAGGAGTTCCTATGCCACCTTCTTTTTCCATCTTCAAACCCTGATGACCATGTAATACCAGAGAGTTTGCTAAGACAAAAAATAAGCCCAAACTCGAAAGGCTTTTCTTGTTTCATTTTTTCTTTTTCTTTCTTTTTAAGGATTTTCTTTAGAAAAGCCCTATAAAGAAAAAAAATTGTTTTGTTTGCCAATTTTCTGTCACGGTTTTGGGTATGAAGGAGATGAGCTATCGAGTTGCTGTTTTCGGTAATAGATTCGTGCTGGGGTGAACTATTGCAAGATAAAGAAGAAAAAAAAACCCTTGTATTCGGCTGAGCTCGTCTCAGGAATTCAACTTGTTTATGGATGATAGGCTCACGTTTGACCTCTATCTCACCTGATCGTAAGTGACGATGTGGTCTTCGATGGATCACGTTTGCCTAGAAGGAACTTCACTCGAGACTTGAAGATTCCGAGGTTATAGCTTTCCGAAAACACAGACTCAGACAGGCAATTCCACTCCTTAGCTGTACGCATAATAAATGTGTCGCCGAAACGTTTCGTGCGTATGAGTGGAATATCCACCATGTAGCGGTGGCGCGTCGCTGTGCGTCTGGTCGTTTGTTAGTGGAAAGGGCTTGGAGGTATCAAGTTGTGCAATTCCAGCGCACACTCTCCGAAATGCATCCGGTAAAAAACCGATAGGCCTGCAACTCTGCGTCGATGTTCAAGGCTTTGAAGCCTTTTCTCGATGAGTGCATCGTTATTGATGAGCCTCTTGGCCCGTCTCTCTATTGTCTCAAGCGCTTCCAGGTGGTTTTTGACTTCCTACTCATCATCAGACCAGCTCCATATTAATGCATTGTCATCCAAACTGAACGCGCATTCATAATTTCAGCTCAATCGGATGCCAAAAATGGTTTGCAAATTTTGACGGAAAACATAAATAGCGCAAGTTAAATAAAAGCTTGTAATAAAAGACGGATGTATCCATGAAAATCATTCATGACTATTCTTTTTACAATACGCTCGTATTTGCCTGACGTCACTTTCAACCGGTGTGATTCTCATTTCGTTGCAGTCCTGAACTAGTTATCTTTTCATTACTTCCATATTCATGGTTATTGGAACATTTCGCTCTTATTGTTATAGTGTTGTACTTTTGTGCATATGAACACATTCATACACACACCTTTTTCCCAATGGGGTAGGCAGAGACCACATGTTTCCACTTCCAACCATCCTGGTATACAAAAAGACATCAGGGATATTAGTGCCCTTGCTCACAAATTTTAGTTTCTTCCTTCTAACATGATTAAGTTACCACGAATAATTAGAGTTAAGCCGGCCATATTTCCTTTATATATACCTACATACTTAAGTACATATTTCATAATACCCCATCTGTTCGAGTCTATCTGTTTACACGTTTATCCGGGTACCCCTCCCCCCCCCCGGAACACATACATTTACCTTTATAATTATGTTGGTCGTAGTAATTAATGTCGTAATTGTCTCTTTGGCTTCTGAGTCACTCAGTAATCACTCAATTTCCGTTACTTCTGTACACCTTACCTATAGGGAATAACATCTATATCTTTCGTCTTAAATCAGGCAAGGCATGTTCATACTATAGCTCCACCACTATTGCTTTGTATGGTCTATATACTACTGTGTACTATGTAGGGTGAATTTTACAACTAGGCGTGGATGGCTAAATCTGAAACTAAGGAATAGCGAAAAAGACTCAAATGAGCCTTTTTTTTTCGTGCGGGAATCCCTTCGGATTCCCCCCACCGGCCAGCGGGGGCAGTTATGTCGGGCTTGAACCGACTAAAACCGCACGCCATCTCGGATCTTCAGACGCCGGGGTGTAAGGTTGTCCATAGAGCACCCCGACTGACCCTGGGCCATCTCTGGTTTCGAGATAGCCCCTTCGGGTTTGGGAACCACGGTGTCCCCGTCTTGCCCCGGGTTGGGGGAGGGGTGCTAGTCACCCCACCGTCGCGGCTTGCTTCTGCTGGGGTATCAGGCGGCCTCACCTGCCACCCCCAGGCCTGCGCTCATGGAGGACGGAGGTCGATAAGCGAACTCCGGCGCCTGAGTCGCCTGCGACGCGCGGCGAGCATGTTGCGTGCTCGGCGGGCCGGGAGAGTTCTCTCCTGGGCGCGCTCCGCCATCTCCTTCGCGAGCATTAAATGCTCGCAGAAGGAGGTCCGCACCAGTACCGCAATCATGCTGCCGAGCGAGAGGACTCCCACCCCGATGGCTGCCACGAGGTCACGCCTCAGCGCCTACCACGCCGGGCAGTCCGCCAGCGTGTGCAGCCCTGAGATTCAAATGAGCCTCGGGCCCAATTTTAATGAAAACTAAAATTACATCATAGGATTTTTCACGTGTCTCTGTATTAAATCGATCTCCATATATTTATATGATATTTTTCACTTTTTTCTATTTCGACAATTCTTAAAACAATTCAAATATCTTCATTTTTAAACTTTATATTTTTTTACGACAGCGGTCTGTCCGTTGAATGCAAAGCAAACCTCCACAATACCGAACATCTTATAGACTAAAATTCTTTCGATCCAATCACAGCGTGATATACACTGTTCAAGTTCAAGTGTTACGCCACCCGCACACGTCCATAGGCCACGGGAAGTTGAGCCAACCACCAGCTGAGAAGTGTGCTTGTCTGCCTCCTAAGTGGTAAAAAAAAGCACCATCCTAAATCTTAAATTTTTTCAGTACGTTCTGAGTTGATACAATAGATTTCAACGCAGATTAAAAGGTTAAAGTTCAAACATCCAAAGTTGATTACTCAACCGAATACAATGTAAACAACAGATTTAATTATGGTATTGACAGTCGAATGTTATAGTCACTGTTATGTACATGTTCCAACCCAGATAGCTCTAATGACTTCTGATTGAGAGCAAACATTCATATTAATCAAGCTAATATGGATATTCCTACCGGTCGTCTCTCTTAGATTTACGTTATGAGATGTTTTTGGTAATCTGTTTCAATCCTATGAGTTTTTGGCCCAACGCCAGTCTTAGTTGTACAAAATCATTATTTAGATTTGTATTTCAGGTGAATGAATATATTATCTAGTTAGAGCTACTCAATAAATAGATTTGGTGAAATTATTCTCAAGTAGTTGGCCTGTAAAGATGTTCAAGAGTTTATTTTTATGTTACGAATTGTTTTGATCTTTCCTCAAAGTTTTAAAAGGTGTTAGAAGATTTCGTTTTGTAGCTGACAGTTTTAATTTTGAAACTACCTATTTTTATACTTTATTCAATCAAATTCAAATTAAATTACTTTTATTTTATGAATCATATTAATTCAATTGACTTTTATATCGGTCAACTTTAATGTCAAAGTTGACCGATTTAGAAGTCAATTGAATTAAATTAATTAAGAGAATGCTCTTATATCAGTTATATTATGGGTTGAAGGAAATGGAGGCCAAAGGCGAGTACCTAATACATTTTCAAATGTGAAGAATACTGACACATGATGTGGCCTAAAAGAGACTGTTGTAACGAGAATTGAAAAGGGTCTCCTGAGGTGTTTTGAATACGTAGAACGAATGAGTACCTTTTATCTTTTTTTCTCGTGCGGAAATCCCTTCGGCTAATGACACACGCGTTATGTAAGTGGGCAGTAATTGATCTCGCAGAATATACACTGATCAAATTGATGATGTTTTGTATTGACGTGATGATAAAGTAATGATAAATATGAAAATGGCAGGTCAGATGCGGTGATTTGAAACCAGTGCGCTTGCTTGAAAGGTTTAATGAGAGTAGAAGAAGCTCGTTAACTATCTCGACATAAGCAGATCGTGGGCTGTAACTGCCTAACCTGGAGGAAGAAAGACATTTCAAGACAAGACAAGCTTTCTAATATTTTTATTTTGAGAATCAGTATAGGCCCTGTTTCAAGTGAAAAGTTGTTCTTACTCATTTTACTTGCAACCGCTAAACTAAGGCCGCTCATTAAAACATGGCTCATATGTATATTTATGCGTAGGATACGCATAAATATAAATATGAACCATGGTAACGAACAGTCTTCGCCCGACCTCATTCTAGCCACTTTACGTTACATAGCGCTCAGTCGATATCAAGAATCGAGCCACCTCACAGTCTTACATGAAAGGGTGGCACTATATGCTACTTGGTTACTTGTAGTACTTTATTTGGCAAAATATTTGATAAGCAAGGTAATATCCGATATAACCATTCACATATGACCAAATATCAACACAGGTATGTTTATTTAGTCATAAATTGAAGTCCCCGTTCGCACATGTCTGGTTGTGGGTCAATTATGTGTTCGTAGAAGTCGACAAAGATTTGATCTTAGATTAGGTACTCAGCTTAACCTACACCCACGTCTGTAGATCCGAGACGGCGTGCGGTTTTAATCGGTTCAAGCTCGACATAACCGCCCCCGCTGGCCGGTGGGGGGGTAGGAAAAAAAAAGGTACTTAGCTTAAAATAATAGATAGACCTGTAGAATATTAACAAGCTAAGCATGAGGTAACAAGCGATAAAATGCACTTAATAAATGTGACTATGGAAGCACCATTTCTCTAAAAGTATAGCTCACTTTGATTGTGGGTTCTTTCGTTCATTAAATATTGGTCGATTCGTTTAAACTAGAGAATCGACAAAAATTACATGACTTCTCATCATCAGCTTAGCGTTATTCCTGGTTGCATCCGAAACTTTCACCTCGGAGCTCGGGGTCTGTTTACTCCTCCTCCTTTTGATTTGGCTTATACGGCTTCTATAGAGGAAAGTCTCCGCCAGCATCAATCAGCGGGTATACCAGCTTGCAGGTGAGCCTTGTAGGTCTTGATGGGGCCATACACACAAAGAGTTCACAGTAAAAATTATTGACAAATAGCATTCTCTGATCAGATCAGTCATCGAATTCGTCGTATAACTCCATATCATTGAAAATTTAAATCAAAACTTAACATTTGTAACGAACGCCTCGTGCGGAAATCCCCTCGGATACCCCCCCGCCGGCCAGCGGGGGCGGTTATGTCGGGCTTGAACCGACTAAAACCGCACGCCGTCTCGGGTCTGCAGACGCCGGGGTGTAAGGTTGCTCATAGAGCATATCCCTCGCACCCCGACTGACCCTGGGCCATCTCCGATTTCGAGATGGCCCCCTCGGGTTTGGGAACCACGGTGTCCCCGTCTTGAACCGGTTTGGGGGAGGGGCGCTAGTCGCCCCACCGTCCCGACCTGCTTCTGCTGGGATGACAGGCGGCCTCACCTGCCACCCCCAGGCCTGCGCTCATGGAGGACGGAGGTCGTTAAGCGACCTCCGGCGCCTGAGTCGCCTGCGACGCGCGGCGAGCATGTTGCGGGCTCGGCGGGCCGGGAGAGTTCTAAACCTCTCCCGGGCGCGCTCCGCCATCTCCTTCGCGAGCATCACATGCTCGCAGAAGGAGGTGGCGGCGGCCCACGCGCTCGCGCTCCGCACCATTGCCGCAATCATGCTGCCGAGCGAGAGGACTCCCACCCCGATGGCTGCCACGAGGTCACGCCTCGGCACCTCCCACGCCGGGCAGTCCGCCAGCGTGTGCAGCCCTGAGTCCTCGCTCGCGTCACAGTGGTGACACTCAGGCGTTGGCTCCTTCCTGATCCGATGCAGGTGGTCCCCGAAGCACCCCTTCCCGGAGATCACCTGCGTCAGTCGGTACGAGAGGCTTCCGTGTCGCCTCTCTAGCCAATCCTCCATGATGGGCCTTACCGCCGCTATTGCGGCGTGCCCTGCCTCCCACAGAACCTAATAACAACAAGATAAACAAAACAATAACCAATAAACTATTTTAATAAAAATATATTAAACCGAGTTCAATAACTACGAGTTCAATATCAAGAGATATAATCAAGAGTTCAATAATGAGTTAATACTGAAAAGTGTAAATTAACTGAATTACAAATTTAATTCTAAAGATAAAAAAGCGGCCAAGTGCGAGTCGGACTCGCCCATGAAGGGTTCCGTAGCAGTAAGTAACATAATAATGCTTTCTTTTTAATTTTATATTTGAGTTGATCGAATGAAAGGTAAATTGCGTTTTACGATTTATGACGTATTAAAAAAAACAACTTACTAGATCTTGTTCAAACCAATTTTCGGTGGAAGTTTATATGGTAATGTACATTATATATTTCTTTTAGTTTTATTAGTCTCTTATTCTAGAAGTTACAGGGGGGGTACACACATTTTACCACTTTGGAAGTATCTCTTGTAGTGGCGGTTGGTGTTCCACGTAAATGTTCCAGGTGGATTGAAAACAAACACTGGCCACTATCAATTAATCCACAGTTTATTGGTAAAAGCACAAGCAGAAACTTAACAACATAAGATGGTAAGTAGAAGGAAGAACAGAAGGTAAGAAGACTTGATAATTCTTTAGCGAGCAACGTAAACAGGCGGGAAGCGCGAGCGGAGAGCGACGTGGATTCAGCGTCGTAGCCATGAGCAGACTCTGGTGGGGGGAAGGCGGCCGCGCCGCGCCACCGGTGCTTGCGCGGGCGCCTATTGTTCTCTTATCGCAGGTAGGATTATGCAGCTTTTACTCTTCACGACGCGGCTCCGGGAATTCGTCGTGTTGATGTCGTCGGGCATCAGGCAGCTACAAGGTAAGTATTATGTGTGTAATGTAGGCGTGTAGTGTATTATATTTGTATTTATATTATATATATATATATTGTAATATATACAAACAAGTAATATTTTTATTTTAAATTACAATAAGTAAATGTACAAATGTGGTTACAAATTTTATATCTAACTAAACTAAATAAAACTAAAATAAAATAAATAATTAAAAGAAACTTAAACCTAAAATGCATCGTGGAATTCCTCCGCATCGCATGCCTCCTGTGGTAACGTGCCCAGAAGACTGGCAATATATTGTGTCATTGTTTTGTATTCATAAATGAAATAATATGATAATTGTACTTATATAATAATGTTATACACATACATAGAAAGGTGGCTCCGCCACATCTCTCGCGCAAACTATTCAGTTTAGAGAAAAATTATATTAGAAACCTCATTATCATTTTTGAAGACCCACCCATAGATACCTTTTTTTTTTTTTTTCTTTTTATCGTGCGGAAATCCCTTCGGATACCCCCCCGCCGCCGGCCAGCGGGGGCGGTTATGTCGAGCTTGCACCGACTAAAACCGCACGCCGTCTCGGGTCTTCAGACGCCGGGGTGTAAGGTTACCCATAGAGCATATCCCTCGCACCCCGGCTGACCCTGGGCCATCTCACCACTAACAGCATCGCTCATCCTGTCTCCTCTGAAAGCAGAGGAGTACGGAGAGCGATGTGTTCCCGCCACGTTGTGTATTGGCCGACGACCAATGCCAACCCTATGAAGGGGTGAAGGCGAAGCCATTGACCGCCGCCCAGGGTGTACCGGCCGCTCCGATTCCGTTCCCCCCGGACTGCAGCGGGATCGGAATCGGAGCGACACTCGAGGAGGTTACCCAACACACACCCCCACCCATAGATACCTCACACGTATGGGTTAGATGAAAAAAAAAAATGTCTTTCAGTTCTAAGTATGGGGAGCCCCCAAAATTTATTGTTTTTTTCTATTTTAAGTGAAAATCTTAATGCGGTTCACAGAATACATCTACTTACCAAGTTTCAATAGCATAGTTCTTATAGTTTCGTAAAAAAGTGGCTGTGACATACGGACGGACAGACATGACGAATCTATAAGGGTTCCGTTTTATGCCATTTGGCAACGGAACCCTAAAAAGACGTAACACCTTTGTGTTGAATTCGGTACCAAGCCCGAAATACATCACAACCTGTAAAAGATAATAACGCGTCCGAGCTTGAATCTAGACTTCTATTCCATAAACGATTTATGATAGGGGCCCAGTCAAACAGAGTGGGGTTGGGAGTACGAGAGCCAGAAAGGGACCAGGATATACTTAAGTCCTTTCTGAAACAAGACGAAAATGATAAATATCGAGTGCACGCGATGAATTTGGAAATCCAAAATGAATGGTTGACAATGGGAGAGTTCTGCATACCGATGGCCTTAAAGTGGCGCACCTTGATCTATGACTGGTCGCCGGCCCTGTTAAAATTTTATCTTAACGCCTTTCAGATGACCCTCCCAGACCAGAGTAATCTGGTAAGGTGGGGGAAGGCCACAGAAAAACAATGTTATACTTGTGGTGAGGCAATAGGGACGGCTAGACACATATTAGTAGGATGTAGGGTGCTTCTCGATAGAGGCCATTACTCACGCCGCCACGATAAGGTGCTTATCATCATACGTGAAGCAATGAGTCTGGCAGTAGCTAGAGCCCAAAAAGGATTGACTACTAACAGACGTCATATCAACTTTGTGTCTGAAGGTTCATCCATAACACCCAGGAACAAACCTTATTCAATCTTAGATACTGCCCCAGATTGGACTCTCCTAATCGACACGTATGAAAAGCACTACAAAATTCCGGAGGATGTTGGGGTTTCGTCATCTAGACCTGACATATTCCTATATTCTAAGAGATTAAAACATGTGGTTCTTGTGGAACTTACTGTACCGTGGGAAACAAATATACCGAAGGACCACACAATAAAGAAAAATAAATACTATGATCTCACAAACGAATTAATCAAAAACGGTTACGTGGTTAATTTGTATGCAGTGGAAGTGGGAGCGAGAGGTATACCAGCAAAATCTCTCTATAACCTACTTAAAGATCTAGGCCTATCGAGAGCTACAATAAGCTCATTACTAGGACGAATGTCTAAAGCGGCACTAGTAGGTTCGTATCAAATTTGGTTAGGCAGGGAGGGGAACTTGGGTAGTGAAGGTGAGTGTTGATGTACATCAACAAAAGGGGCCCCTTCTAAACCTACACTTGGGTCTCAAGTCCCAGGCACTGTCCCGAGTTCCCAACTCAGCAACGCGATGGACCCGGCACCCGCACGGAGAATCCATGGATTGCTAAGATTACGGTCTCAGGCGAATGCTCGCCGTGAGGAAACATCTGAAAATATATCTTTGATTTACTATTGAATTCACAAAATGACGCTAATTCTGTTACTCATCTCAATAAACTAAACTATCTCTAAAACTATTATTTTGAATTTTGAAATTTAGTTCTACGTAAATCTAGACTTTATTAAAAAAGCTGTCTAGTTGAGAGAGCCATGTAACAGTAGAATCGCGGCCTTTTGAAATATATATTCCAAAACTCAAAACAAAATATATTTGACATTTAACGTAATGTTCGAAAATTCATATTTTTTGTTTAATTTTTGAGAAGTTTCCTGCTGCATCTCCGGAGGCCCAATACTAATAATATTTATATGGGCCAACTTGGAGTTAAACGAAGCAATGCAAAAATAATTTACCGGCCATAAACGACGGAAATATTGACGAACATACATAAAAAAATAGATACAGACGAACATAGAACTTCCTCCTTTTTGAAAATGGTCTAAAATACTTTACGTTGGTGAACCACGCGTTTTACGCTTACGGTTTTGTTTTCTTTTTTATGTAAATTACATCGATATTACTTCACCTCTCCTAACGGTAAACTGTAAATGAAGTCTAAAGGATCCTTCCACTAAGCGGGGCTTAAAGAAATGGATTATAGGAGGGGTATAACATGACATGTGTTGGTATAGAAATCCAAACTATTGGCGCCGTAAACCAAAAAGCCGTTGGATTCTAGATTAAATTGTTTGTACCCTATAGATGACTCAGCCCTGCATGTGTTTTTCTGGATAGGAAATTGAAGACTAATTGTGAGAGCTCACCAATACACTCGACATGGTGGAGGCGGTAAAATGTATAAAAATGGGTAAGGAAAAAAGCAGTGATACATTTGACATACATTGATATATTACTCCATTTCATGATGAAATGCCCCCTTTTTAGATGTGATGTAAACAGGGGGTGTGTAAAAAGTGATGAAATGGCTATGTCGAAAACGAACCAACTAAATCACACGATTTTCCGTCACAGGTACCTTCCTATCACCTGGCAGTCAGGGTATATCCGAGGAAGGAACTATCATGCAACAGGCGGCCTCACCGTGTGCTACAATCTTGGGCATGATGTATAAGGCTCCTGTTGTATTGAAATTTAAGCCTTTTTTTTTTTTCGTGCGGAAATCCCTTCGGATACCCCCCCCCCCGCCGACCAGCGGGGGCGGTTATGTCGGGGTTGCACCGACTAAAACCGCACGCCGTCTCGGGTCTTCAGACGCCGGGGTGTAAGGTTACCCATAGAGCATATCCCTCGCACCCCGACTGACCCTGGGCCATCTCACCACTAACAGCATCGCTCATCCTGTCTCCTCTGAAAGCAGAGGAGTACGGAGAGCGATGTGTTCCCGCCAAGTTGGGTATTGGCCGACGATCAATGCCAACCCTATGAAGGGGAAGCCATTGACCGCCGCCCAGGGTGTACCGGCCGCTCCGATTCCGTTGCCCCCGGACTGCAGCGGGATCGGAATCGGAGCGACACTCGAGGAGGTTACCCAACACACACCCCTTACCCAACACACACCCCTTACCCAACACACACCCCTATTGGAATTTAAGCCTGCTAACTACGTAAGCCTGTACAATAAAATCAGATTATATTCTATAACATTCTTGATGTAATACCCGATGTTGTGGTTCTTAGTTTAAGTTGCCTTGGATACCGTTATTCTGGACGGTCTGAAAACTTTTGACAACCAATCTTAGCTTTGTTACTATAGTAACATTAATTAGAAGGGATTCACCACTAATTTGCGGCAGGGACTAGCTTCGCGTTGGAACTGGTAATTTGTCTTGAGTTATGTAATACATTAAAGCGTGTGTAGGGCTTTAGGAGCGGTAATAAATTATATTACTAGCGATTTATGGAAAGATTTTGTCACTTACATTTCAAGGTTTAATTATTATTAAACTAGCTTCATATTTTTCTTTTTTTTTTTTCTTCATATTCATATTTTTTTGGAAATACATATATATTATACATAGAAACACCCAGACCAATGCAAATAAACATATTTATGCAGACAAATATTTACACTGAGCGGGAATCGAACCCGCGCCCCCTGTCGTAGCAGTTGGATGCACATTGGGAGAGGACTATGTCCAGCAGTGGTCTGCTATAGGTTAATTACCTGATTGATTGTAAAGAGATTCCTATTAGCAATAAGGCTACTAATTTCTATGTAAGACTGACTGAATAAACAAATTTATATTCCTTTATCTTATGAAAATACAGTACAGCTTGATGATTGATGTTTCGAGAGACCAGTCGATTTAGCCCCACCCCTTTTTATTTACATAATTTCAATAGTACAGTATTTACTGGAACAAGTTCATTTCTGTTCATCTACAGTGTCTTTTTCCGCTTATAATTTTAACGTAATTCCCATATATTTCTACACTAGCTGTTGCCCGCGGCTCCGCTCGCGTAGAATTCTGTTCCCGTTTCCGCTTAAAATGATAAAAAGTAGCCTATGTGTTTTTCCAGACTATAACGTATCCCTGTGTCAAATTCAAAAGAGTAACATACATCCATACATTCACATTCATAATACTAGTAGAATAAACCTAATTTATATTATGAATGCAAACATAAGTTAAGTCAACCGGTCA
The DNA here is from genome assembly GCA_946251805.1 of Cybosia mesomella. NCBI lineage: Eukaryota > Metazoa > Arthropoda > Insecta > Lepidoptera > Erebidae > Cybosia > Cybosia mesomella. The sequence continues at coordinate 14,697,863 of OX276406.1, forward strand.
TGAACTACTGCATATATTATACACTAGCTTGGCGTGAAAGCGTAACAGACAGACAGACAGAGTTACTTTCACATTTATAATATTAGTAAGGATAAGGATAATATCTGGGTGACCGCGCCTTGTTTGCTTTTTCCGAGGTTTTCTAAAAACCAAACCTATCTAGATCGATTTTTCACCCCCGAAACCCCCTGTATACTAAATTTCATACAAATCGTTGGAGCCGTATATATATTTATATATATACATAACTCATTTAAAAGTATTACATACATAGGGTACAAAACAGGACATACGGTATCTTTCATCTAGAAGTAATGTTCCATAGATAGCCTGAATTGATTGACAAAATCTACATTCACTCAAGCATAAAACAGTATTTGATAACTGTGCTACCGTGACAGGCAGATGGTTACTTAAGGATAAACTGCACGATACCTTACGGATAGCGCTGAGTAGATCCTCGATGTCATTACACAACAGCACCGACGATCCACTTACAACATGGAATAATGGTGCAGGCTGTTTCAAATTGTGCGAGCCCTCAATGTGTAGTGGATTCCCCGCATTGGCATGGCATTGATTCTTGCTGTCGAATGATGAAGAAGATAAAACAAATTATGTAAGACAGTTTTTGTTTCATCAAATCGGGGTGCGAGGGATATGCTCTATGGGTAACCTTACACCCCGGCGTCTGAAGACCCGAGACGGCGTGCGGTATTAGTCGGTTCAAGCTCAACATATTCGCCCCCGCTGGCCGGCGGAGGGGTATCCGAAGGGATTTCCGCACGAAAAAAAAAAAGGTACTAAAGTTTCAACAATGTTCGAAGTTAATCTCAAAATAGTACCTACACATAGCATAGCTTCCTTACCTAGTACCTTAAAAAATCACCTACAAAAGATCTGAAAAATTCTCATTTTCTTAATTTTACTGCCTGCAGTTGGAGACCTTAAGGAACTTTGAAGATCCAGGGGCTCTGACTGCAGGCAAGTAGTTGCAAAAACTGCTTGTTTTAGGAACTGATTTTTTATTTTTTGTATTACTTGGGCATATTACAATTATTCAGTATTTTAGGTATTTCAATAAGTCAACAAAAAAAATGACTTAACCTTAATGTAAAGAACGTTGCGTATTTCTCAATAACACCCATTTAAAATCCTTGAGGTCGTCGATCATTTATATTGGCAGGACCTAGGCATTCTACGATTTTTTTTGACAAATCTCTCACGGTGCAATTGGTATGGTTATGGAATGCACAGCCAGTAAGCCAGTATCAATTACAAGGGCACAATCACTGGGCCCATAGGCATTCCTTTTTTTCGTTATGTGCTGTCTAACTTTCGTGCGAGATATCAAATGCTTTATAATGGTTTATATTATGTGCGAATATATTATGTATGTACTGGTATCATATTTATATATCATTGTATGCCTATTTGTAGGTATTTGTACTTAATTGCAATAATATGTGTTTGTAATCTGTTATATATGACTATAGGTTAGCCCTCTTTTCTTTTCTATTACACCAGTAGCTACCCAATATACGATTTGGCTCATTTAGGATTCATGTCCATCGAAAGGTTGACTGTAAGATATTGCTTTTAGCGATAAGGTCGCCATTTCTACATATATTGATTCAGTTTTCAATATATTTTGATTGGTGCACAATAAAATTTATATCTATCTATCTCAACCATGTTTTTATTTCTTTATGTCTGACAGTCACTGCTGTAAAGTTCAATATACCTATGATATAACATCATGTCACCGAAACTGAGGGGGGCTGCGGCCGCGCTATCGCGGCTGATGCCCAACGTTAAGGGACCCAACGCCCCCGCTATGAGACTGTACCTGGGGATCGTGCGAAGCATGACCCTGTACGGGGCCCCCGTATAGGCGGAGACTCTGGCGGCCCTCAACGTGGCTGTTCTAAACAGCCCGTTAAAGGCGACGGCCGTCAGAGTCATCAGGGCGTATCGCACGATCTCCGTCGAGGCGGCATGTCTCCTAGCCGGGAACCCTCCATGGGACCCGGAAGCGAGAGCCCTTGTGTCATTGTACCAATGGCGCAAGGAGGCGCTGGAGCGGGGCCATAGGCCGGAGCGCCGAGACATTAGGGCTCAGAGGTCTCAGCTCCGCCGGGAACTCATGGAGACATGGAGGGTGCGACTTGAGCAACCAAGGTGGGGGGAATCCACCATTTCGGCGGTGAGGCCGATCATGAAGGAGTGGTTGGAGAGGCACCACGGTGACCTCTCCTACCGGAAGTGCCCGATATTACCGGACAAGGGTGCTTCAGTAAGTATCTATGGCGCATCCACCGGGAGACAACGCCGCAGTGCCAGCACTGCGAGGATCCTGGCGAAGACACGGCGCACACACGTTGGTGGTGTGTCCTGCGTGGCGAGTCAACGCCGGGATCTCGTTGGAGACCATGGTGAGGGCCGTGGTCTCCGACGGGAGCAAGTGGCACACCGCCGCCCACAGTTCCGCAGTCTGCGGCGGAGACGCCGCAGACTTGTCTACGCCCGGGACTACCGACCTCCATGATCGGGGCCTGAGGACGGCAGTTGGCCGACTCGCCGTCCTTACAGAAGCAGGCCGTGGCGGAGGTGTGTCGTATGTGTCCTACACACGCCTGCCTACTCACCGACGCGGGAAAAATAACACTGGCAATCCTTTATGAAAGCCTCTCTTCTCTCTCCCTGGCTATTCATCATACATGGTGGTGGTCAGCCTTCGTTACTTATCTCTCCATCCTCAACACCTTCCTTGAAAACTTGAAACTCCCTGATATGCGTCTGGACTATACTGTTGGTAGAAATTTGATGACACAAATTTGTCACAAAATTCGGCCGGATGGGTACCACGGTGCACGATTGCGAAAAACCCTCCATAGTAATCCAATTTCGGTTTGATTGCGTTCAGGGGTCAGCAAGTGCATAGCCGGGTAGGGGGATTGTGGTCGCAGCACTAGTGGGACTGGTAGGTGTCACGCGGTACGGTGCAGTATTGTTTTTGGCCGCCACGCCAATTACACTAAACACCCCCATATTCCATAAGCGGAAATCCCTTCAGATACCCCCCCGCCGGCCAGTGGGGGTACATAAAACCGAGGCCCTGTTCTTTCATGGGCCTCGGAGCAAGCCACCCGAGAGATCCAGTCTCATCGTGGGAGGAAATCGCATCGGCATCAAGTTCCAAATGAAATATTTGGGGCTCGATGCTCGACGGCCGATGGGACTTCCAATCCATCCGAAGTCTGGTCCCCAAACTGAAGGGCACAGCTCTCGCTCTGGCGCGGCTGCTGCCCAACATGAGGGGGCCCGATGACTCCTACAGGATACTCTATGCAGGGATCGTGCGGTCCATGGCCCAATATGGGTGCCCAATATGGGTGCCCAATATGGGTGCCCAATATGGGTGCCCAATATGGGTGCCCAATATGGGTGCCCAATATGGGTGCCCAATATGGGTGCCCAATATGGGTGCCCAATATGGGCGGAGGCCCTGAAGGTGGGAAGTGTGCGGATGCTGCGCGCTCCGCAGCGGGTGATGGCCATCAGCGTCATCCGCAGATACCGCACGATCTCCTTCGAGGCGGCGAGTCTCTTTGCCGGAACTCCGCCATGGGACCTGGAGGCGAGAGTCCAATTCATACCTAAACCGAATAATACCCCAGAAATGAAGTAGTCGGTTTACAAACCTTCTTAAAAAAGGGCAGTTAATAATAGTCTGATAAAATACTTATAACTTGTTTGTTGAATACTTCTCCGGAATGCGTTTTCCTGTTCCTTACAATGGACAAACGCGTCCACCGTAAAATTTTACTGTAATCAGTGACAAATTGAAGGAGCGTCCTCCTTCTGACAAGTGCGCGTGACAAAACTTTGAGATTTAGCTTGTGGCTTCACTCCTCAGTTTTATAAATGCTCACGTATTTTTAACTTAAAGGTCCTTGAATCTATTTTGATTGGCTTCGCGAAATACAAACATGGGTTGAGCATCATTCTAGATGATAGGAAACCAGGGAAGGGAAACAAAGAAATTCTTTCTTTATTTCATGTAAAGATTATCAGAACAAAATTCTGAAGTTTCAGAATAGAAAATGCAGGCAACGAGTACAGGGTATTGGGCTAGGCATTATTTAAAGATGGTTTATATAGATTTAAAAAAAAAGTTGTAAAGTTTATAATTATAATTTTTAAAACATTTTTTTTGTGAATAGGTTGTTTATTTAGGCTTAGATGAAGTCTACCTACTGTGGTGAGCAGACATTACCTGTACTCTACTAGTACCTGCACGTACTCTGTGGGACTAACTAATTTATTCTTTTTTCTTATTGTCACACTATATACGATATTTTATTCATATCTGATATCGACATATTTACAGCAATTACACAGTAAGATTGTATAGATAGCAAAGTGGATACAAACCAACACCAAAGAGTGACAACAGACTGTTTTAATATCGTTCGTTATCTCGTTCCCAATTAATAATCACTAGAACATAGTGCATATTTTATGAACATCAGTTTATTTGTTATTAATTCCGTTTAACAAGTGACCGTACAAAAGTGTTACTTTATACTAAGCAAAACAGATACGATGGGTAGCCGTCGAAACAGTGTTTGCTTTAGCATGATAATGCGCTTGAGATCACATCCGACACATCGTAGGTATAGTCAGTAAAGAATGTCACTTCATACACCCCGTCATCCCGTTCAGCATACTTCTTAGAAGAAGGTAGCACAAGACTGTGAAGCCTTCTTGAGAGGCCCATTTTAGCACTGGTCACACCTGAGATGATATTTGACACTGATGACCGTTTTTTTATAATATATTATATAATTTTTTCTAATTTTCTACTCTATATGGTTGGTTTGGTTGGTATCATGTATATGTTGTCTTGTTATTTACTAAATTGTTGAAGTACGTGTTAGCGTTAGCCTGTTGTCATGTTCACAACATATTTTGAACAAAGCAAGTAAGGTCATTATAACTTCGGTGGTATACGTAATACGACCTGATACGCGATACTCTGTTCCTCTACTTGTTAAAAGTCTTTGTTTGCTACAAAATTCGTATTACATTTCCAACCACTACGACTAGTGACTGCCCGGTTGCGTCCAAAGTTCACACCTTGGAGCAAAGGGTCTGCTTATCACTTACGATCAGTTTTACGAAAGCGACTCCTGTCTGCTCTGTCAAACCTCAGAGGAAAGCCAGCGCCAGAGTATCGTCGGTTCTTCAACAGGTTTATCGACTAAATTGCCGAAGCAGCGAGGGGTAAGGGCCAGTAAGAGTCCATTTAAACTTATAACGCGGATTACAACATAATCGATCCATTACAGTACAAGGTTAAAGCCACATTCAATAAATTCGTTGATATTACTTGCAGCAATAGCAAAGAATGTTCGACGATCATTTAATGTCATTTAAAATCAGTGAACGGAAGACTCCGACGGGAACTCCAATATTTAATAACTGTCATACCATATGCAAGAATATCACGTACTTTATACCTATAGCTAGCAAGAAAAGTTTCTGCATACTAACAATATGAGGAATCGATGAAACTTGGCATATGTAACAATCAGTAATATTGATGCACAAACGAAAACCATTGAATTCAGTGAAGTCTCAAAATCTAAAGCGCCGGAAAAATAATAGTCGAGCAATCAAAAGCCTTAGAAAATGTCCAAGTGCTTCATGTAACTCTCGTTGCATGGTGTAATTATAATCTTCACCCGTATGATACAATATATTACATATAACTAGGTACATACTTGTATTTTCTTAGCTCTTGCTCTTTAATTATCTTATATTATAAATTTTCACTCAAATTGCAGCCGCATGATCGGGAGTCAGAAACTACTTAGAGAAGGTAAGTATGGGCGAAAACAAACCCTGTAATAAGTATCCCACCAAAAATATACCTGTTAATAAGGGGGCCAAGTTCCTATCGGTTAATTGCTCGCCTAAAAAAGGGTTGAAGTCCAATCCAATGCCAAGTTTAGATGCACTTTAAAATCGATCATAATCATCTTCATCAACAGCCTGATCCCCTGGTAAACATTTGCTATTCCCAAGACTCGCCACCACATCCAGTCCTCCGCCTTCCGCATCCAGCCACTACCCGCCACCGTATTCACGTCAACAGTCCATCTGGCCGAAATTCACTTTACCATACACCCAACTTAAAATATGGTATAGTTGTGAAAATACGTAGGTACTTGGTTAAAAATATCTAAAATTATAATACTTCTAAATTTGAACTTAATTTTTGGTAATCTGCATATAACACACGATCTGTGTGCCAACTTTCGTAACGCTAAGACAATTGGAAGTGGCCTAAACGTTTTGATTACCGGTCAGTGAGTCAGTCAGTACCAAAATTAGCTATATTCACAGGGTCGTATTTCAGGATCTACTGAAGCTATAACTATGAAATTTGGCATACTGCTTTAGTACTAGTATATGATTACGTAAGTACTCATATATAATTTTATTTCTGTACTTGCAATAGGCACTGAGCTACAGGGGGTCAAAAGTGAGTCGAAACGGTTCGTGTAAATAGTGCAGGGCATGCGCGCGGCCTGTTGCTGGAACTTGTCCTGCGCACTACCGTGCGCTTAGACCTTCTGTGAGTAGCGTATTTAGAATTTCATAACCATTTACTGTCAGCTGGTTAAGTCGCTTTTTCTGTCTACATTAATTACAGTAACTTTTTATACTTTGTTAGCCCTACACCAAATTTCAGCCAGATTCGTTCAGTCGTTGGAGTGTGATTGAGTAACAAATACTCAAACATCTTCATAAATTTTCATTACTATAAATTAGCACGATAAGTATCCAGTTTTGTATATACTGTTCACATTGTCAATTACAGATTTCACAATGGCAAAGCAGGTTTTACAATAATAATAATAATAATAATAAGTTTACAAGTTTACTTTACAAGTCCGGTAGTGCTTCGGACCCTAAAAATTATAGACCGATTACATGTCTACCTACGGTCTATAAGCTTCTTACATCCATCCTGAGAGTAAAAATATCCTCACACTTAACCGACAATTCTATCATGTCTGTCTCTCAGAATGGATGTAGAAGTGGGGCTCGTGGCACTAAAGAGCTCCTTATAATTGATATGGCCATTAGCCAACAGGCACGCCGTAGTCGTAAGGACCTGGCGACATGTTGGATAGACTATAAAAAGGCCTATGACTCCGTGCCGCATACATGGCTCTTGAGGGTGCTTGAGTTGTATAAAATTGATACAACTCTATGTACCTTCCTGAAGGCATGTATGGGGCAATGGAGTACCGTCCTTTGCTATCCAGGGTGTCGACGGATCTGCGAGAATGGCGGGCTGATAAAGATAGAGCGGGGTATATTCCAGGGTGATAGTCTTAGTCCATTATGGTTTTGCCTGGCACTGAACCCTCTCAGTTATATGCTGGAGAGTTCAGGGTTAGGCTGTCGATTGCGGAGAGATGGTCAGGTTATATCCCACCTCCTTTACATGGATGATCTTAAATTATTTGCCCCCAACAATTCCCAACTGATAGCGTTATTAAAGATAACTGAAACCTTTAGTAACTCTATCAGGATGGAATTTGGTGTGGACAAATGCATGACCGCAGCATGTAAAAAGAGGTGAGATTGTGGAATCTGACGGGGTTGAGCTTTCAGATTCCACAAAACTCAGGTCTCTCTCTGCAAACGACACCTATAAATACCTGGGTATGTCGCAGGCATTAGGCATTACAGAAGCTACTCGTAGCATGAAGCAATCGTTACAGGAACGTTTCTTTGGCCGCTTGAAAAAAGTTCTTAAAAGTCTTTTGTCAGGCGGCAATAAGGTGCGCGCCTATAACGGTTGGGTCATGCCGGTTTTAATGTACTCCTTCGGCATACTCAGGTGGACTCAGACTGAATTAGACACCCTGGATCGGAAAGTCCGTACGCTTCTTACTGCATACCGAATGCATCATCCGCGTTCATCTGTGATGAGGTTGTACATACCGCGGAAATGCGGGGGACGTGGCTTTTTAAATGCCAAATCCCTCCATAACCGTGAGGTGTGCAACCTCAGGGAATACTTCCTACACAATGAAGCTGATATGCATCGTGATGTAGTAGGGGTGGACAACGGACTTACCCCGCTAGCTTTGGCTAAAGAGAACTGGCGCAAACCTGTGGTATTAAGTATTAATGACCGTATGGATGTATGGAAGAGCAAGGAGTTGCATGGACGTTTCTATCGGGCTCTCCATGGGCCTGATATAGACTTACCAGCATCTGTGTCTTGGCTACGCTTCGGTGATCTATTTGGAGAAACCGAAGGTTTTGTTTTTGCAATTATGGACGAAGTTGTGATGACGAATAACTATCGGAAGTATATACTAAGGGATGGTACGGTTGACATATGTCGGGCGTGCCACCGTCCCGGAGAATCCCTTAGACATATAATTTCTGGTTGTTCTCGTCTTGCCAACGGCGAGTATTTGCATAGACATAACCAAGTAGCCAGGATTGTTCATCAACAGCTTGCTCTAAAGTACAACCTTGTGGAATCAGAGGTACCGTACTATAGGTATGTGCCCGACGCAGTTCTCGAAAATGGGCACATCACGTTGTACTGGGATCGATCTATCATCACTGATAGGACTATTGTAGCTAATAAACCTGATATAGTGTTGATAGATCGGTCAGAGCGCCGCGCAATAATTATCGATATCACCATTCCACATGACGAGAATCTTGTGAAAGCCGAAAAAGAAAAACAAATTAAATATTTGGATTTGGCTCACGAGGTTGTCGACATGTGGTGTGTGGATTCGGCGATTATTGTTCCGATAGTTGTATCGGTTCACGGACTGATTGCCAAGAGCCTCGAACAACATCTCCAGAGGCTCGCGTTAGGCAGTTGGGTCAAGGGCTTGATGCAGAAGGCAGTGCTCCTCGACACGGCACGTATTGTGAGGAGATTCCTCTGTCTGGAGCCCTAACCACCGGTAGCTTGGTCCCTGTACCCGATGCCGGTGGGTTACTATTTTTTATATTTTTAAATATATTTGTTTTTTTTTATATATATGGAATGTATTTAAAAATATAATTTATATGTGTTTAAAATGTAATAAAGGAAATAATAATAATGTTTATTGCAAAAAAGATTAGACAGCTATACAATTAATATACATCATTGCATGAATTTTATAAAATGTTTAGGACATTGTAACATACTATGCTCGATACATTAGAAACTAGGGATGCCTCTGAAACTAGGGATAGCCCTGTACCTTAGGAGACAGTTTTCCTCCAGGCATTTATATTAGGAACGATGACAGGTGTTGGCTGATCTTGGCATTGTACTGACCATTAATTAAGTCAAGGACGTAATATGTGTGTGTGAGTGCGTGACTGAGGGTGTATTGGTGGGTGTGAGGGTGTGTGGTGAGTGTGTGTATATACGTGCGTGGGTAGATGTATGGGTTTTTGGCAATACATAATATTTGATTATTAATGTGAGGGAGTTTTGTACGAACTAGTTAATTTTGTTTAATTTTATGTGATGTAAGTAAGTAAGGACTCTGTGCTGAAGTAGTCTGGACTTAGTAACCATTCTGTCACTTTGAACTTAACTGTGTGTTTATTTAAGTGAATTATCTTGAGTTCTTTGTGATTTTTTTTTGTAGATGTGCGAACTTAACACATAGTAGTGGTGTTCTGCAAATGAAGTCCTGTGTTGAATACCCAAAGGTGGTATTCTTCTTTTATTATTATTTTGTGGGGGGCTACATCTATGCCTCTTCAGCGTACATTGCAGCACAAACAGTTGCCGAACCGTAAGAACTTTGCAATCTGCGTAGAGCTTGTGCGTTGGGTACCTATATGGCTTCCTCATCATAACCTTGAGTATTGATCTTTGTGCTTTCTCGACTCTCAGAAAAGAAGTTTTGTAAGCACCACCCCATGCTACAATACAATATCCTATTATTGATTGACACAGGGCATAATATACCATCCTCAGGGTATCAAGATTAGCTGACTCGCGTAGTGCCTTGAACGTGCGAATGAGACGCATGGTTCTCTGCGTTACTGTATGGATTTGTTCGTCCCATTTTAGTCCATCATCCAATTGCACTCCTAGATATTTCACCACCTTCACTCTAGTTAGTGGGAGACAAGAGCATGGTGTTGATGGAATAGAGCACGAGTGAGCCGTTAGGGTGAAACTATTTGATGGTTTTGTTATATGTCTTAAACCGAAAGGAATGTATACAGTTTTGGATAGATTTAGGGTCAACAAGTTACAATTCAGCCATGTCATGACAACCCTTAAAGCTGATTCCGCCTTTGCTTTGATATTTTCCCAAGTAGGTCCGCTGACAAGAATAGCAGTGTCGTCAGCATAGGCATAGATCTCGCTATTTGAGAGTGGTAACCTACAGAGATCATTTACATATATTTGGAATAACGTGGGACCTAGGATGCTGCCCTGTGGTATCCCATAGGTCATGAGTTGCTCAAGACTGAGATGACTCTCAATCTTAACGCATTGGGTACGGTTGTTCAGGTAATCTCTGAATAAGTCCAGCGTAATACCTCGTACGCCGAGACGTTCCAACTTGTCGATGAGCTTGCGAACAGAAACCGTGTCAAACGCTTTTGAGAGGTCCCAGAAAATACCCAAGCATTTATTTCCTTTGTCCAAGCTCCTAGCCACATAATCCGTCAAACCCAAAACTGCATCCTCCGCGGAGACACCTGATTTAAATCCATATTGATTACTGGCTATGATGTTATATTTGTCTAGGAAAGCTCTCAACTGCTTATTTACGACTTTTTCTAGAATCTTGGACAATGAGGGCAATATAGAGATTGGCCTATAATTATTGACACGGTTTCTGTCCCCGCTCTTGTGGATTGGGTGGACAATTGCCTTCTTAAGGCCATCCGGGAACACTCCACTTTGCAGACAAAGGTTGAATATGTACGTTAAAGGTGGTATCAAAGTAGCTCGACACTGTTTTAGTATTAAGGATGGTATCCCATCCCAGCCAACAGCACAATTATTACGCAGCTGTAGGATGTGGGATTCAATCTCAGCCTCATCTATTGGGAGAAAGACCAGCGAATTGACTGGCGAGGGATAGATTTTGTCCTTAACTTCGGGAGTCTCTGTATGGTTTGGTGATGTTATCTTAGACGCCAAGGATTCCCCTATGTTGGTGAAATATTTGCAGACTTCATTTATAGAAGACTGCGGGTTGTCGCATATTTTAAGCAAGTCACTTGCACTGTTATGTGTTTTTTGCATGTGAGTTATATCCTTGATAACATTCCATAGGGCCTTAGGGTTATTCTTTGCTTTTTCTAACTCATTAGTTTCATATATTGTTTTCAGTTTTTTTAGCAAAGCGTTACAAAAATTGCGATATCGAGTATATGAAATTTTGAGAATTAGGTTTTCTGGTGACTTTCTCGTCTCGCTATGCATCCTGTCACGGTTTGCGATACACTTTAGCAGGCCGGGAGTTATCCAGGGTTTTATTGTTCTTTGCTTTTTAGGGATTTTTGTTGTAACTTGATGTTTCAAGATAATAGAAGAGATTTTCGCAGTAAGCTGGTTCATTGCCTCATTAGCATCTACAATTGTGTAAATATAGGAAAAGTTTGTTTCTTCTATTTCTCTACTGGCAGCATCGTAATTTAATCGGGAAGTGAAGTGATCGGCTTTTCGTGATGGGTTACTATTTGTAATACTTAGTATTAGCGGTTTGTGATCGGTCACGCGAGATTCCAGGAGCAGAGAGGTTGCAGGTAAGTTAGTTTTTAAGAAAATATGATCTAGGCAGTTATCAATTCTCGTAGGTAGGATATGAGTGGGTAACAGTCCGTGGGTTGCATTTAATATTAGGTAATCGAGACTATGTTGGTTGTTATTACCTTTCTTGATATCAATATTCAGGTCTCCTATGAGCGTTATGTTTGAATAAGCAGATAGTTCATCGTACACACAGTGGAGGCTGGTAAAGAAATCGTCATGGTGTTGCTTTGTTTTATAGGATGGAGATCGGTAGACACCTACTATCGCTAATTTGTGATCAATTTCACATATAAGACCATTTGCGTTTTTGATCATCGGTTCCCTAACAGTGAAATTTAAACCCTGCTTTATGTACATTATTACACCCTCGTTTTGGTTACAGGGTTGTCTGGTATAAAAAGACTGGTATCCTTGCATGATAGGTAGATTAGTTACTTTGGATAACCAGCATTCAGTCAGCACGATTACATCGAAGTTGATTTTTGTTGAGCTTATCAAAGTCATTAACTTATCGAAGTTTTTGTTACGCTACATATGTTTGTGTGAAATATGTTTAGGTTAGTATTAGATATTTTTATATGGTTGAGACAGTCATTAGGTAAACAGGAAAAACATCTGCTTACACTGAAATTATCCAGTTCGTTGTTTATTATGTTTATGGTAGCCATTTGTAGTCAGGTTTATGTGTAAAAAAGGTACAAAAAAGGTAAAGTGTTAAATAATAGTGATAGTGTTTATATGATTTGTGTGGTGTACATTGTGTGGTTGTATATTGGTATTTTAGATAAGATGAAATAGATGTTTGATTTATGTACATAATATAATGAATTGATTTACTATGGATTTGTGGAAGACATACGTATCATATAGATGACAAGACATAATAAGATCATTTTAACAGTATTAAAAACTAGAATAAACAGCACTGATAGTCACGAATTATTTACTTGCTCTTGAAGAATCTTGAACAATTTAAGCAACTACATCTGTTTTCAATAAATTAGGGGTGTATGGGGCCCCACCAAAATCTTAAAATGCCTAGTCAACAACATTTGCAGCTGATGATTAATGCACGAGGCTGGGGTTCAGATGGCATCCGCTCCCTTAAAACCCCAAACAAACCACATTAAGGAAAGGAGGAGAGTGAACCCCGGGCTCCAAAGTGTAAGCTTTGGATGCAACTGGGATTGGCGCTTAGAAAACGATTGCACTTTATTACTGGGTGACTCTACGTTATACGTAGGTATTAATCATACTTTAAAATCGTTACAAATATTCACTATTCAATATCCACCGATTAGGTATTCCATCCTGGGAATATTTCAGACTACAACGACGTCAGTACTAATACCCAAATTGATGCTAATAATTTATTGAATTTATCTACCTGACATTAATGGCTCGGTAGTTGAATCAAATGGATTCTACTTGATAACGAAAGAAAAGATAACTAGCGACCATTTGAACGATATGCTTTAAAAAATCTCTGCTATTTCTGTATGCGGTAGATTGTTAAACTAAAAATAATAACATAAATTATAATTCAACCGCTGAAGTACGAATGTTTTGAAAGGTCGATCTGTTTTATCTGAAGTGATGTATATTAGACAGATATTTAAATATTTTTGAAATGTGTCCTATAGGGCAAAAGCGAGGATGCATACTTTACTGTATGAAGTGTAAGTCAGTTTTGTCAAGGTTTACCTTAATCGAAGGAGCACGACCCGTCATGAAGTTCTGATGTCATATACAGTATGGTTACCTCCCATTTAAGTTGGTTGGCGTAGCGTGTATTTGCTTTCTTACTATGAACTTTGTAATATGTTAGACCTTGACCTGACTCTGAACTTTAATAATAATAATAATAATAATAATAATAATAATATATCTCTTTATTGTATGTACACAAGAACAGTATTACAGAAACATAGTTGGCATAGTTTTGCGGCATATACAATTGGCGGCCTTATCGCACAAGGCAATCTCTTACAGGCAACCATTGGATGGAGAGAAACTGTGAACAGAACTAGGGCAGTTTGCGGTGTACATATTAAATTAATTTTTACTTTTAATTTATACTCTGATATACTATTTATATGCAATTATGAATACATATTAAACTTGCTATACATATAATGTACAGCGATACCGTACCTACTATTAGGTACATAATATATACATAACATAATAGAAACACAGCACAGACATGAATCAGGGAGACAGGAAGACTAAGAGACAAAAAAATAAAAATAAATAAAAATTTAAAAAATAAAAATAGACTATTCCCGTAAATAGTAGGCCGTCACTAATTTTTTGAAGACGGGCAGAGATTGCGCGCGTCTTATCGTTACGGGTAAGGCATTCCACAACCGAACAGCTTGAACAGTAAAAGACTTATCCATAAATTTCGTGGAATGCCCGGGCATTTTCAGCCTCAGATTCTCTGACGATCTCAGAACCCTAGAATGCGAGTCATGAAGGTATTGAAAGCGTTCTTTTAAGTAGGCTGGGGTTAGTGGATTAAATAAAATGTTATATAATATATAAAGAATGTGAGCATTCCGGCGAAGGCGTATAGGTAACCACTTGAGTTTTGCGCGAAATTCGGATATGTGATCATATTTGCGTAGTCCAAATATAAATCGTATGCAAAGATTTTGGAGTCTCTCAAGTTTATTAAGTTGGTCTTCAGTGAGATCTGGATAACTGGCATCAGCATAATCAAGGATGGGAAAGAAAAGAGATTGTGCAAGCGCAGTTTTCGTGGCAATTGGCAGAAAATTTTGAAGCCTACGCAAGGACCCGGCTGCGGCAAACATTCTGCGGCTAATCTCTTGAAGCTGAGGGCCCCAAGTCAAACTTCTGTCAATATGTATCCCCAGATTTTTGACTTTTTCACTATAAGGTATGATCGTGCCATCACAGGAGACTTGAGGAAGTAGTGACCAGTCAATTTTAGATATAGCATATGGGCTACCAATAATAATGACCTGGGTCTTACATGGGTTGACTTTCAGACCATACGATTTACTCCAGTTGCATATTTGGACCATGTCCCTATTAATGATGCTGATGGCATCCGTCAGTTTATCTGGAGTAGCTCTCGAGTATATTTGAAGATCATCTGCGTATAGGTGGTAGGAAGAAGTGAGATGATCAGAGATGGAGTTTATGAAAACAGCGAAGAGTAGAGGAGATAAAACGCCACCCTGAGGTACGCCAGCAGACGTTAGGCACCAAGAAGAAACGGTGTCTTCTATACGGGTACGCGACTAGAGCAATGAAGATGCGACACAACACTCTTGGTGTTTTATAATTGTTTAGAAAATGGCTTTGAAGACAACAATTCCGTCTGTGTTGAGGAACAAAATTGTTGTGTCTGTCTTTTTACGTGAACGTAATGTATTCATATGGCTGAAATTTAGCAGGAATGGATCAACTACAACTTTGTCACTACCTGCTTTTATTATAGCGCTTGAGGTTTCAGTAGAAGCAGGTGTATAACAAGAACGCAAATTTATTCTAATATTAAAATTTCTTGTTTAACGTGATGCAAGCGAAATAATAAAACATGTATCTGGTGTTCTTACCTTCAGTGCTAAGTCTTATCTACCTGACATTAATGGCTCGGTAGTTGAATCAAATGGACTCTACTTGATAACGAAAGAAAAGATAACTAGCGACCATTTGAATGATTTTTTTTTTGATTTTATAATAGCGCAGTCGAGTACGGACGTATCTGCGCTGCTCGAAACGAATATTTTATTCGCGTATTGCGCGGCTCTAGCCGTTGCCGTAACATAGACATGAGTGCGAAACCCCTCATACCTAACGAGTTGTTGGCATTTATCAACCATGCCATCGACTACATGGACGAGGTCAGCATCCTGCAGATCTGCACATCCAACTGTTTCGACAAGTAGGTCGCCCGATGCCTCTAACGTAAACAAACGTCGCGGGGCACGCGTTGCACTAGTTGCACTACGTCACCCGTCGCCGAAAATGCGTGCCCTGCAAAGTGTTCAATTGTCGACGCCGTTTTGACACCCGTCCGAACAACGACTCACGTAGGTACGCCGATACCTCGTGCCTACGCTGCTATTGTTGCCTCACACAAGCCTGATATGACGCAAACAAAACGTCAAGCAGGTAATGAGATAGGGTCAAATCGAAGCTGTGCATCAGACCACAACGATGTGAAACAGCTGGGTCCAAACAAGGGCTCATGTGACAAGGATGGCTACATAAAGGTAGAGAAGAAGAAGAGAAAGAAGCCTCCTTGTCGTAATCTATGCGGTACTGCGTTAGCAGGACCCAATATGTTGCTGCGTCCTGTAATACCTTCGACGCAGCTGTACGTGTCCCGATTACACCACTCCACGACAGTTGAAGATGTGGTGCAGTACATCAGGACGAAGACCAACTGGACTTTGAGGGTCGAGAGGCTAGAGTCCCAACAGCACCAATTTCAAGTCGTCCGTGGTACGGGTTCCGACACATCACCTCGCGTACTTCCTCAAAGAAGAGTTTTGGCCGAAGGGTGTCATGTACCGCCGATTTCGTGGGCATCTACAAGACACCACGCAGCGCAACACGACGCCATCATTTCGAGTGAATTAGTTATAGGAATTTTATAATTATATGTATGTTAGTTTGTAAGGTATTTATGTATGAGCCATTGTGCTTGAAATAAATGATTATTATGATTATTATTATTATATGCTTTCAGTCTTTGCCATAGTACTGTAGGAATCGAGGGACTTCCGTTATATGTTTTACCTGGGATTCTGGCAATCTGTTATAGTAAACATAGCACTACATAACGTCTTCCACCCAGATCATAAACCACCCAAATTTGACGACTTAATTACATAAAACTTGTTAAGTGATCGGAGTACAATGAGAATTCTTGCATACACCAGTCATTCCAAATTACACTAAAACGATCAAGAAAAATCAACGATCGGGTTAATAATTGATGTACCGATTAAAGCGTGTTTTACCACTGAAAGGCAACATCGAGAGCCAATTAAGAGAGAATAGCGCACGGGAGTTTAAACCAAGTTACAGGTAAGTTTATTACCGCTTACTTACTGGTGCCGAGACATCTAAAGGCGTTAAAACACGCATTGCATAGGTACAACCAATACTGAATCGATTGGAAAGAAAAGTAATTTGGAATAAACAATGATTTTTAGTAGTTATGATATTAATAAAACATTGTATATAAGAATACGCTTGAGTGTATGATGATGTATTCATATTCCAGTACATTCATGTTACATAATATAGAAAAATCGTTCATTTTTGAACATAGAAGGACACAGCCGACTGAACAGGCAACTGACACTGATAGGCGTGAAAACCGACCCCAGATGCCCGGAGTGCATGGATGGTGACGAGAACAGCTTCCACCCGCTTGCCGAATGCCCCATGTACTCACTGATAAGATGGGAGACAATGGGGTTGGATACAGAAGACCTGGAAGATCTGAAGGTGGACCAGATCGTAAGATTTTGCAAGGATACAGGTAGGTTCGACGGAACGCCGTGATTGCTGGGTAACCACAACCTTCCCAAAAGGAAGGATCAGGGGAAATGGGTGAAATGACCCACCGAGGAAGGGTTGATCACCCGCCAGGTCATCGGCGTCCCCGTTGGAAATAATAATAATAATAGCTCTTAAATTATTCATAAAATAATAAACAAAACATGAATTATATTAACTTTTTTCTGGGGATTATAAAACTAATTATACGTCAATTATTGGTACATGTATTCCAATGAAAAAAAGGGTTTGTAAATATTTTAGTGCATATCAACTATTATCGTTGACATCAAAAAGATAAGTACTTGAATTATATTGCATCCTTATAAAAATGAGCATGACTTTGAAATAATGAATCCACTTAGAACGCGTGAGGCAGATAGAAAGGAATCCTACTATACTATCGTGTTACGATATAATTAGTAAAATGCTAATGTAATATGATTTAGCATTACATACTCATAACAGGATATCGAGTATCACTAATAATATACCGCGTACCGCTACGACTGCCGTGGAATGCGTTTATTGTCTTTCACCTCATGATATCATGAAAAAGCTGCTCTGATGATAAAAGTGTTGCACGTTACATAGAGAATATGACGTTCGCCCATATGGCGTCCACTTAATTAAACTGAGGACGAGCTGCTATGTGGAAACTGTCAATCTTTCCCTGAAATTTTACTACCTTATTTATTACAGGAGAATAGTCCAAGCTGCAAGCTTTGTACAATATAAGAAATATTTCCTCCAACAAGTAATAGTGTTATAAACCCTATGTAATGCCACCCATAAAATACGTCCCTCAAAGTTTGACTCTCTAGGACCCTTCGTGGCAAGTTGCATCTTTAAACTTACTTGTTGTCTATGACGGGTCAACCAAACACCATTTTAGACCTTTGAGGCGATTGAGAGAAAATATAATAAACTGATTTATTAAAGTAAATACATCCAAGGCTCACAATACTACATAATTGATGGGAGACTGGTGCCCCATCGATCTTTTGAAGGACTGCACACTTTATACATTTTGATTCCCATCCTTGCCCTTTCACAGATGAACAACTGTACGCCTTTATTTCAGCGTTACAAAATAGACATCCAACTTTCATAAGAAACGTTATATTTCCACTTCTATAATGCTCACCGTTTATTTTAGTCAGAATCTGTATTTCCCTATTTATAGGGAAATACAAATGCTTGTCACCTTGGTGTCTATACCAGACTATTAGTTGAAGTCACGATTAAGCGTATCTCCTAGGCAAAGAATTTCCATCGTAGGCCTCATTATCACTAAACATCAGACGATATTTATTGGTATCTGAACGGTTTTGCACAGAAACCCTAGGTGAAGCACTGTGTCGCCCTCGAAAAAAGAACAATAATAATGAAATTCGTGACAGTGCTACTACGTAAAATATCATAAAATGAGCAGTAACTCTTGTGATAACACTTTCCTGTTGGTCGTCTTCCGGCGGATGGACACACCGGGTTGCCGCGTCCTCAGCGCTCGTAAACTGGGACTTTTGTCCACTGATAGCGGATAGTCTACGCTCCAAACGTTTTATTACGCTCGCTCCTAGCTGCATTAGCGCTTAATAATATTAAAGCTCTCATATTACGCTCGTATAATATTGAATCATAAAACTGCACAGTTTTGCGCAATGAAATTAATAAAAGGAAATGTTGACACGTAGACCTCAGGTCCGTTCCAATTTATGTGAATGTATTCGAAATGTTATCACGTGAAACTTTATTATTTCCTTTGTACGTTAGTGCTGGTCTGTCTCTACAATTTAACAGCGAAATGTAATTACATAGTCGTTTGTTTCAGACACTTATCTTCCCCAGAGCGATGGTTGGCCTAACCAGTTTTATTTCGTTAACTTTTCGTTACTCTCTTCTCATAAAATTAAAAGGTGGTATAGTATACGGAAGGATTTATTTGTGGAATTTATTTTATTTGTATAGATAGAGAATCTTATTGTATGTATGCAGTATGGGGCCCTACCAAGATCATCAGGGTCCTAGCCAAGGTTTTATTTAATGTTTCTGAAAGTGGTATTTAAATTTTTCTAATTTTCATCTGAAATATATTCATGCAAGATGCAAATTAAAAAAAAATAGATATCAGATATACACAAGAAGGAATCAGTGCACTATAAGATCATTATCACTATCAGTTTTACCAACCTACCTTCAAATTAATTACTTTGAACATAAAATTTACTGCTACTCATATCTTGTTTCACTTTAAAATTATACCTTTTGTTCTGCGGAATTTACTATTTGTTATAGAATAAGTACGTACCCAGTTGATAGATATTAATTTATTTCGTTAAAGTACAAAGACTGAGCGAAGTATGCGGTGTACGAATAAATTTTCTGGTTTTTGTTATACTACCACTATGCTAAGATAAATGTATTTTTTTCTGTGAAATAGTGAAATAAATAAAATAAAAAACCACTGAAATATATTATAAAAAAATATATTCCCACCCTTTGCAAAGCCCTTCGAAAATCGTAGACTAATATTAATGGATACGATGACGTATCGGTATAGCAAACTGCCCCAATTTTTTTTATTTTTTTTTACGTGCGGAAATCCCTTCGGATTCGTGCCCCCCCGCCGGTCAGCTGGGGTCGTTATGTCGTGTATCGACTAAAACCGCACGGTGGCCTCCCCAAGTGTCCGTTGCCGGGCACCCCGGGTAAGCCCTCGAAAGGATAACCCCAGGGTACCGGCGGACTTTGGCCGCTACCGCGGCCTCGCCCGGTGGGGTCGGGTTTTATCCCGCTTATACTGCCACCCATAACATAAACTATTTAGAATATCAAAGAACGAATAGGTGTTAGGGAAGGTACAAAATAAGGTAGATAGATGCATACGCGAGTCCAACGAGCTAGGTGAACGAGCTCTAATCCCAAAGGCATTGCTCTAATAGAAGAATTTAGGTGTACTTACTCGCATAACGCTAACAGAAACGCTATTTGAATAAATCTAAACGTAAAATACACTAAAAATAAGGAATAAACCTGAAGAGTACGTCTGTTTGGTTGTCTGACCGCGGTTATCTCTGAAACTAACAGTGTGATTTGAACGAATCTTTTTGCCAACAATCAAAACAGCCCGGAAGCAGTCCCATCCTCTTTACTTTACAGGGTCGGCAGCGCGAGTGTGACGCCACTGGTGTCACACACGTCCATAGGCCGCGGTAACCGCTTCCCATCAGGTAGGCCGTATGCTTGTCTGCCTCCTTAGTGGTATAAAAAAGAAGCAGTATATTTTTGTATTTGATAACCCAATTGGGGGCAGATTATAGTCTATTTATTCCTTAGGAGCCGAGGAGTAAGAAAAAAGTACGGTCGGTAAAACCGTAGTACATTGCTAGTTTTAGAAACAGTTTTCAGGGTGTGTTTATTTCATCAACAAGAAAATCAATTATTGATATCGAAAATAGTAACAGAAGATTCTCTACAAATGAGACCACGCTTTTCAACAATAATTCTTATAGTAGTAAAACCCCTAAATATACTGCATATTAATTGAAATACCTTACAGATGACGAGCAAAAGAAATACTAGCAAAAGAGATGTGAAATACAATCTAAGTTGGATAAGGGTCAATCCCCACTGAAAGCGCTTCGGCCGATAGCGCTTTTTTGCGGCAATATATTAAAAACCGGCCGCTGCTCTTTCAATGAGAATTGACCCTAATTGTATTGTTAAAATGGAAATAGGTATGTGAATCAACCAAATCCAAAGATTGATGTCACAGATAGAGCGATTTGTATACACAAAAACTAGTAAATATTGCATTTATAAATATTCTAAATAATGAAATAACACTCACTATTAGTCCAAGTATAGGAATATTTATTCCTAAACTTGGACTAATAGTGAGGGTTAGTTAGTCTCATAATTAAATTATACCACACCTCGTCTTCCTCAATTTAACGGCTTAAAATCAGCGCTACACGTCAACTTGGATTAACAAATACTTAACCATTATATTTAGGTAATTCGGTGATAGTTACACGAGGTAACTGTATTACAGCGCAGATAAATTATATGAAATGACAGTATAGTGCGAAACACTTGAAAAGTTATACGCTCTTAGGTAATTTTTCATATGTTTTATGGTTACCGCGTTATTACCACAATAAATATTAAATAAAATTGAAGTGTCTTTTCGTAACTTTAAAATAACTGTTTTTCAATAAATGCATATAAATGAATGTATACACGGTAAGTACTTACAACAAAAAAAAAATTTTTTTTACTTTTGTCTGTTTCAATTAGGTAATCACTGGAACGGCTGGGCTAAATTAGACGGGACTATGCAAAGTAAAGTTTTATGGCAGTCTACAGTCTCAATTTTTGGGAAGCCAACTCCTTCGTATTGAATCAACTGTCATCCTTACATCATTTTTACCATTAAGCAACTGCTGATGCTTAACGAGTGAGGCAGAGCTTTGAAACTATCTGGCTTACTTGGTAAGCATCTCACACACGTAATTATTTAAAAAATGAAAATATTATATTAGATCCTCGATCTTTATCAAGTCTCGATTCTAAAAAAGAGCCAATAAAAAGAAATGAGCGAAAAACTGTCATTGAAGCTCAAATAAACTATGAGTAAGCTCCGTCAATGTGACGATAGTTATGAACTAAATGATACTCAATATTAGGTACGATCAACTGGGGTGCTTGGTTGGGGACCTCCACGCGGTGCACCCTGGGCAACGGAGACAGCAGCGCCTCTCTCCTAGGGCGGGAGAGACGCTGCCGCCTACGGCCAACTCCGACCGAGGCGAGGACGGCCCTGTTGAGGGCTGTTCGGAAGCTTTCCACGTGTCCCTCTGATTAGCAGATGGCACAGTGGAGAGCAAGTAAGGGGGCCATCTCGAAACCGGAGATGGCCCAGGGTCAGTCGGGGTGCGAGGGATATGCTCTATGGGTAACCTTACACCCCGGCGTCTTAAGACCCGGGACGGCGTGCGGTTTTAGTCGGTTCAAACCCGACATAACCGCCCCCGCTGGAGACCCTCACTCTCCAGCGGGGGCGGTATCCGAAGGGATTTCCGTACGAAAAAAAAAAAAAAAGGTACGATCAACTGGTCGGGGTGCGAGGGAAATTCCTTATGGGTTAACCTTATGGGTCCGAAGACCCGAGACGGCGTGTGGTTTTTGTAGGTTCAAGCCTGACATAACCACACCCGCTGGCCGGCGGGGGGTATCCGAGGGGATTTAAGAAACGAAATAAAAACAGGTACGATCTACTGAAATATTGTTAGACCAAGATTACGCAGCTCAAATTAATCCTGAATATTATACCTGCAGCATTAAATTTTAGAATATTATCCGTTGTATAGAATATATTAAAAAGGACTATTTTTTTACCAAAAAAAATTAACACATTAATTTTATATATGCATAGTATAATAAATATATAACATACATCCGAATCCAATGAAACTTATTACCTTTGGTGTGAACACAGTTTTAAATATAGCAACAGAATAAATATTATACTATAGGGTACGTAGTGCAGCTGGGATCAATAATATAGTTGTATAATATGCAAGAGCCTAAATGACAATTTAAGTGACAGAATAAGTTACCTTATGAAAATTAATTAACTAAGCTTTCGCATATATTGAGTGCAAATAAATAAACAATTAACTCATATATCCTGATTTTCACATTTCAAAATTGTCAAGTTAATGGTATGAATACCGCTGGCTAACATTCTAAATGCACAGTGAGTTTGAAGTTTTGGGAAGTTTTTTTATTTTCAAAAATAAATATTTATGAAGAGGAATTAGCGGAATGAGACGTTATAGTGACTATAACGTCCACCAATTTTTTTCAATCAAATATCAAAATTAAACTCAAATCTCGACATTTAAGCAAAAGAAAATAGATGATGCAAGTCCAAACGCTCCGTAGGAATAAAATGACCAGCAAAGAGTTGAAATTTTATTTATTTGGAAATATTCTCCAGCTCGATGCACTTCCGACAAGACTGAACTTTTTATTTTAACGTGAATAACTAAAATGGGCATGCCGCAATAGCGGCGGTAAGGCCCATCATGGAGGATTGGCTAGAGAGGCGCCACGGAAGCCTCTGGTACCGACTGACGCAGGTGATCTCCGGTAAGGGGAGCTTCGGGGACCACATATTACATATTTGACTATAATTTTGAAAATGTTTAGTAAATACATTCACTGTTCTTGAAATAAATTCAGACTTGTGCACGACACAAATGAACAGTAAACACATGTGCCAGTGACATGTAAATAAGTAAGCGTGAATGTGATGAACGAATTATGAATAATTGTTAGGTTTACGTAAATTAAGACGTAATTATGTGATTATTTGTAATATTAAGCTAAGATGAATAGCTTATTACTGTTATTAGTTAATTTTCTGTGTAATTGAATATGTTAGAGTCAAAATTAATAAAGAAATTCCATTCCCTTAAAATCATAAGTAGCATTATAAGATTACGATTATGCATAACTCAGATTTTGATATAACTTCGTATAAGCATGTAAGACGACATTGTACACTAATAAGACGTGAGAAGCGAACATGCGCTCCCCCGGCTCGTGCCATTTTATTATATAGTAGCTCGCGGGACCATATATAAGTCTGAGGCGTCATTCCGCCCGCCATTCAGCGGCCCGACCTCGCGCGGTACAGACATGAATGCCTAACGTTGTGCAACTGTTCAGGTAAATGTATATAGTACATGATTAATGTATATTGTTTAAATTATATGAAAAAGCGGGTGTGAGGGATTTTCAAAATACTATAAAAGTAGGGATAAATTATTTGGAAATTACTCTCAGTTATGCGGTCAAGAACAAGGAAGCTCGGTAAGAAAAGTGTATCAGGGATAGTGCTGGTCCATGGGTCCAATTCCTCGCCGACGTTATTATCTTCCAACCATCTATTCAGAAGTGTTTTATTCTTCGAATAATTAACCTAAAGCTACTAACAGTCAACTGAAGAAGTGACAGTCTATTCAAGACGTATTAGGGGTAGGCTGTCACGAACAAGACTTATATATCCGAATTGAAACTTTAGAATTATCACCCAATTATACTAGATATTCAGACAGCAATTGCCTTGACTAGTGAGATTTATAAGAACGATGAGCCATTTCCCTAAATCTTCAAGATACTGTCTGAACTTTAAATTAAATACATTCTTTTGATGTCAAACGCCCTTGAAATGAAACACAATGGAATATTGGTGCTTTAATAATCGTTGGGCGAGTGCTCGTCGTATAAGATTCCGCATATCCATTTTATTTTCAGTAACGCGCTAGAAGAAAAGACTTAACGTAATGATTGTTTCAATAGGTGGAGTTCGCTTTATGTTTTGTTTATTTCACTTTCAAAATGTCCGTCTTTTTAGTAACTCCCAGCGCGTAGGTTGAAAAGTCGTCGGGAAAAAGAGAGAGAGTCTGGATAAGATCAACTCACTTCGGATTTGTATAGCATTCTCTCTGTCGTACATCGGACTGAGAGTAGAAGATAGATCATGAACTGACTGGCTATCAGCGAATACAAGAAAAGAATGTGAAAGGTTTTTTGAATATTAATAAAATAAAACCTCATTTCAATCATAATTTATGAGGCGATCGAGGGCTCAGGGAACCAGGTACGCACTAAAGAGAACCTCTAGTGCGCACCTTACCTAGTCAGGCAGATGTGACGAGAAGCACCATGAGGTTAAGGCTGGTCGTCGTCGATTTTTATTAAACAATATGATTTTTCAAGTAATTAATAAATTAATATTCACACTGAATATGACCCTGCCTCATTTACAAGTACATTCAGGTGTTTTATTATTACATAATTATACTCACTGTTAAATTTATACGCACTACGTTTACACTATATAATTTCAAAGCTCTATATTTTTAAAAGGATATATGGGAACTCAGGTTTTTAAATGCCTAACACTGGAAAATCTAGCTATTTTATGATTATGAAAATAATTTAAGACAATCCATCAAAAACGGCCGTCACCTACTAAACTACTGCTATCTATTCTAGTCAAATAGTATGTGTCAGTTTTTTATTTTAGTATTGTGTGTACTTGTGTCTATATTTATTCTCTATCTATAACTTTATAATCATACTGTCAGTCTGATGTGAGACAGAGAGAACAGTCTTCAAAACCAAGCAAGCCGATCTTAGCTGGACACTCTCTCTGCTTCCCGACGTGCCAACCAAAGCGCCGTTTACTGTATATATTTTAAGGACGTCAAAAATATTTGTGTTGGATATACCAAAACCAACATCTAACCAACAGATTTGTTTTTTCATGTACGTGTATTTAATGTTCAAACTAATAAATACCATTGTCAGTACTGGTAGCTTCTCATCATCATCTTCTTGGTGTTGTTCCAGGTTGCATCCGAGGCTTTCATAATAGCTTTTAATACAGGTTTTTAGTATAATCAGATGGCATGCGCTCCAATACAAGCCAAGATAAGCCAATTCGTAAGTGGACCCCAGTTTCCGAGGTGAAAACCTCAGACGCAACCGGGAACCACGTTAGGATGATAATGATCTTTGCTAATCGAACCTACGAAAAGATGTTCGTTAAAAATGTTTTATTATTATTATTATTCCCTGTATTACATTTAAAATACATATAAATTATATTTTTAAATACATTCTAAATATAAAAAAATGTTTAGTAATAAACGTGAAGAAGCGGGTAGTTGCTCGCACTCCCGTGACCAGTGGAGTTCCGGATCCTGGTTACGGAAAACAAACGGGTTGGGACTACTGCACCGGTAACGTAGTATATCCATATATTTATAAACCACATATATTTAGCTAGGGTACATATACACAAAACAGGGGTTCCGGATCAGAAGACGGATCAGCTGCATCTGGTGGGTGGCCGTATTCTCTTCCTATTTTCTTTAGCTCCGCGTCACCGCGGACAGTTTTGGAGTCGCGGAAGATTACAAAACATTTGGTAGCAGAGCGTGGTTGGCTATATGATTCCCGGTATTTACGTATTATTCGGTAATATAGTAAAATTTCTAATACGATATATCCCGGTCTTATATCTGATATATATCATAATAGTGCTGTTTTGTTGTGTATAAGTCATAATTTGTGTATCTATCAGATATATTGGGTATATATTCTGATACACAAGGTTCACATTAACATTTTTGAATTTTCGGTAAACTTTTTTCCTTATTTTTAGAAGAAATTTAAAACGGTTAATTTAGTGGGTATCTTGTGTTCGGAACAAAGAGTAGTTATTAACAAATGCGGCATCTGTCGGTCACAGATTAATAACTTATAGATGTGGTATTTTTACTACGAGTTTCATTCTTAACCGACTTCGGAAAAAGGAAGGTTATATTTTTCTGATCTCGAGTTTAATTTATATTTTAATTTTCAGTTGGCTGCTTAAACGTTATGGTTAGGGTTCCGTAACGTAAGATTTTTGTAATTATATTATATTCTCTGGGTTCCGCCTCGGACAGACGGATTTTATTACAGGGATATATTTGTTCTCTCTTTGTTTTTAAATTTCAATTAATTTGTGCATTGTGTTACGTGTGTACTTTCGGCCCATTTTTAGGATGACGCCTACAGTAGCCAAGGCAACATTGGCACGCGTCTTGAGATGGCTACAGACTGCTGCCGGTCTGATCGGTCGGCCGGACAGGGCTGTAGAACTGGGTAATCGGCATGAAAAACTGGCGAGTTACCTGGGACAATTGGAGGACGCGTACCAGGCCATCTTGGAGGTGGAAGCCTCGGTGGAGGATGAGTCCGCCAGGGCTAAATTTACCCGTTACCACCTGGATAACGAACAGGCATTAGAGCTTGCAGATGCTGTTGGGGCAGCGTATTTGCGTTTGAATACTGCTTCTGGTTTGGTCCAGACTGCTAGCCCTACAATGCAACTGAAATTGGCAACCGGGCTCCCATCTCTCAATCTTCCCCATTTTTCGGGAGGATATGAGCAGTGGATGGCATTTATTAATTTATTTGATAGTTTGGTGCATGCGCGCCATGACTTAAGTGCAGCCCAGAAACTGTGATATTTGAGAACTACCTTATCCGGGGAGCTTCATGAGATGGTGGAGCATCTGGATGTCACCAATGACAATTATGAGACTGCTCGAACGCTGTTAACGGAACGTTATCAAAATACATGCCGATTGGGGGACGCTCACGTTAACCGCGTACTGGGTATACCAAAGGTGACCCGGGTCACTGATCTTCGGATCCAGCTACTGAACCCGCTAACAGTAGCATATAGAGCTTTGGGAAAGCTTGGGTTTCCGGTGAAGGAATGGTCCTTTTTGCTGCTTCACGTAGCGCTCGATAAGCTGCCGGCTGAGTTAAAGCTCAGGTTTGAACACCAGTACTGAGGAAAGCTACCCACAGACGTTCCTCTCTTTACGGAACTGCTTCAATTTCTAGAGGAGTAGTCTAGAATGTTGGACAATGTGGAGGGACCGGACGCCCCCCACTTGGGTAAATCGGATAAACATATTACCCACCTCCCAAGGGGAAGAGGTGGTCAGACCGCTTGGGCTCCACCTAGGAGGGTTGCGATGGCAGCGGGTCAGGCGCAACCTTACTGCCACTTTTGTGACCGAGCGGTTCACTCTATCCTGAATTGTATTGAGTTCAGACGTGCCGACGTTAGAGTTCGGCGTCGGTTTGTGTGTCGTACGGGCCACTGCTGGGTGTCTTTGGGTAGTCACCTAGACGGGAATTGCGAAGTGTTTCAACCATGCACCCACTGTGGTGGGCCGCATCATGCTATACTTTGCCAATTCGGGAGTGGTAGTAGTGGAAACTCCGGTGGTCGTCATTCAGGTCGACGAACCCCGGAGGCGGATCGCCGCTCAGGTCGGCGCACCCCGGAAGTGGAGCATTGGGATGCTCCCAGGGGCGGGGGTGTACCTCGACATCAGGTTGACGTGTACGTCCCCATGGAACACCGGGATGCTCCCAGGGGCGGGGGTACCCCTCAGCGTCAGATTGCTGGGTACACCCCTGCGGAACACCGGAATGCCCGCAGGGTCGGGGGAGCCCCTCTCCCTATCGGAATTATTATGGTCCGTCAGGGGTAAACACAGAAAGCGGTTACCAGCGCCGGGCTGATGTACAACCGCCGGAGGACCATGTTGAGGCCCACATTTCGGCTGCAACTTACGCTTCGGCTTCGGAACAGCCACTCATGCAGTCACGTGACCCTTTGATCGAGTGGGGTAACTATCGGGTGCCGAGGACGACTCGTGGGTTATCTCCTCCGACTCCATCGTGGGTGTGTGGGACACACGCCCCAAGGATTCCATCTGAACCAGCGCGGGCTGGTTCCCCTCATACCTTATAGGTATTCGCGGCCTCCTCACCAGGTGCAGCCTTTTCAAAAACAGTTCTTCTCCCCACGGTGTCACTTCGGGTTAGTGGCAATGGTGGAGCGACAGTAAAGGCAAGCGCTTTTTTGGACACAGGGGCTCAAGGCTGCATCATTACTATTGGACTGGTGAGGAAGTTAGGCCTATCGATATCTAAGGAATTTAATCATTTATTGGGAATTGGTGGCGATCGGGTTACAGCCATTTACGGTCAGGTTCGTTTCATGGTTACTGGGAAATCGGGTTCTTCCCCCACTATTACAGTTACGGCTCTTGTCATGGATCAGGTTCTGGACAATCATCCTCTGGTGTCCCTTCCCGCGGTTGTTGGTCACTCCGCTTCGGATCTGCCTCTTGCGGATCCCGAGTTTTGGAAACCGAGTTCAGTTGACCTGCTGCTCGATTCGGATGTCGCGGGACAAGTGCTATGTTCGCGATCGGTTATTACTTTACATCCGGACGGATTGATTGCCTTCCCATCGGTTTTCGGTTATTTAATCTTGGGCCCAGCATTTCCTTCCATTTGTAGTCATGACCACCCGTTATTCACGGGCGTTTCTCTGGCTGAGCTGGTACAAAGTTTCTGGGCAGTGGAGGAGGTTCCTTCAGTTCCTCACGCGGATCCACTGCACGAGGAGTGCGAAGACTACTATAAACGAACTCTGGTACGTTTACGGTCAGGACGGTTCATGGCAGGGTTGCCATTTTTGTCTTCCCATCCAACTCGGTCAATCTTTTGGCTTAGCGGAGAAACGCATGTTGTCGATGGAGCGCCGCATGAAACGGGATTTGGTATTTCGAGAAAAATACGTGCAATTCATGCGCGAGTATGAGGCACTCGGACATATGCTCCCCTCGCATAAGGATTACTCTTCGGTTGAGCATTACTTAATTCCTCACCATGCCGTTTTCAAGACTGATGGTGGGAAGATTCGAGTTGTATTTGACGGATCGGCTCCGACATCTAGCGGCGTCTCCCTAAATCAATGTCTGCACTCGGGTGCTAAGCTCCATAAGGATATCTCGGATATCATTACATCGTTTCGTAGACATCTGGTAGTTTTTGCCACGGACATTCGTATGATGTTCCGGCAAACGGTCATACATTCAGATGATAGGCGGTATCAACTGATCCTCTGGAGGGAAGATACGTCGCAGCCACTGATGGTCTACGAACTGGCTACAAATACATACGGGTTAAAGTCCAGCCCTTGGATGGCCATTCGGAGCCTGCTGGAGTTGGCTAATCGGGAACGAACAACCTTTCCAAGAGCGGCAGCCATCTTGGAGACGAATTTGTATATCGATGACATATGCACCGGGGCATCATCTGAGCGTGAGGCGCTACTTCTCCGAGATGAGCTTATTGGCATACTCGCCACAGCCGGCTATGAGTTACGCAAATGGATCTAAAACTGCCCACGTTTGTTAGCTGATCTTCCGGAAGATCACAGGCAGCATCCTCTCCTTTTTGAGGACCCGGATAGTCCTCATTCCACTTCGGTCTTGGGTGTTCAGTATCGGTCTCAGACACCTTTTCATTTCGGTTCTTAGAGGTAACAGCGAAGCTCTGGACTAAGCGTTTGGTACTATCTACGGTGGCCAGAATATTCGATCCAAACGGTTGGATTGCGCCAGTAATTTTTTGGGCCAAGTATTTCTTGCAGCGATTGTGGATCGCAGAGATCTCTAGGGATGAGCCTATCACGGGGGCCTCCTTACCGATTGGATGGGTTTCCTTAATCGTTTGGGGTCTATTACACGGGTTTCAGTTCCACGTCACTTCCTTTCAACGGGGAAGTACAAAGCATCACTCCACGGATTCTGTGATGCGTCGGCGTCGGGATATGCTGCAGTGGTGTATTTACGTAAAATAAAGTGGGATGGTACTACAGCGGTGCACCTAGTGACGGCTAAGAGCAAGGTTGCTCCCTTACGGACTCGGTTGACTATCCCTAAGTTGGAGCTTGCGGGGGCTGCCTTACTAACTAGATTACTCAACCACGTTAGTTCTACACTGGGTAAATGGGTAGACCTATCTGAGATTTATGCTTGGTCAGATAGGCTTCACCACACAAGTTGGAAGTGTTTGTTGCCAATCGAGTGTCTCAGATCCAGGCTTCTGAGGTGAAGTTGATCTGGAGACACATGCCAGGTGAGCTAAATCCCGCAGATGTGGCTTCCCGGGATTGTGATGCCCTTACTCTGGTAGACCATTCCCTATGGTGGGGTCCAGAGTGGCCGGCAGATCCGGAGTCGACGTGGCCTCCTACTATTTTGAACGGTACGGACTCCTTACCTGGCATTCGGGTGGTAGCAGTTGAAACAGGGGCCACGCCTGCAGATCCTCTCCTAACGAGGTACAGCTCTCTCAGTAAACTTCTGGGAGTTACAGGTTGGATGCATCGATTCATCCGGAATTGTAGGAAGCTCGGTGCAAGAGACACCTCACCTAACCTATCGGCAGACGAACGTCGAACGGCATTCCTGTTTTGGGTGAGACGGGTTCAAGCAGTGCGGTTCACTGATGAAATCAGAATCATTGAGTCCTCTGGTCGACTAAAGGGAGCGATTGCACGGCTGGATCCCTTCATTGACCATTCGGGTTTACTTCGTGTTGGTGGACGACTCCGGAACTCTCAGTTGCCCTACGGTGCCCGTCACCCTCTTCTGTTGCCGAAGGATGGTGACTTGGTTCGGCTTCTGGTTCATCATGGGCATATTAATAATTTACACGCGGGTTGTAACGCCCTTCTGGCGATCTTACAACGTGAATTTTGGATCTTGTCCGCGCGTCGGTGCGTCAGGTCAATCATTTTTAAATGTATGTCGTGCTATCAGCTGAGAGCGACTACAATGCAACCAATGATGGGCGATCTACCGGCTTATCGGGTGTCGGTCACTCGACCCTTCGAAGGTGTGGGGACAGACTTCGCAGGCCCATTTATGGTCAAGGCTTCGCACTTACGGAATGCGAAGTCCTATAAAACGTTCTTATGCGTGTTCGTCTGCCTCTCTGGTTTCAGCACTCAGTACTGAGGCGTTCATCGCAGCGCTTGATCGTTTTGTTTCACGGCGAGGCTTGCCTAGCCTCATACGGTCGGATAATGGCACCAACTATCAGGGTGCTGATCGGTACCTATGGGAGGCGCACCAGTTCCTTGTGGATAAGGATACGGAAATCGGTCAAACTTTAGCCAAACGGGGAGTGAATTGGAAGTTTGATCCCCCGGCTTGCCCTCACTTGGACTTTTGAGGCCACAGTCAAATCGGCTAAGACTCATATGCGGCGTGTCATTGGGGACACTATTCTTACCTTCGAGGAACTTGTCACGGTCCTCTGCAGAGTTGAGGCAACTCTGAACTCACGGCCATTGTGTCCGCTGTCGACTGACCCTAATGACTTGGAGGTCTTGACACCGGGTCATTTCCTCATTGGACAGCCATTAACAGCCTTGCCGGAATATCCTTATGCTGCTGTCCCTCGAAATCGGTTATCCCGGTTTCAAATGCTGCAGCAGATGGCTCAGGACTTCAACCGCCGGTTTTCGTTGGAGTATTGGTACATCCTGCAGCAGCGCGTCAAGTGGGTGGATAAAACCACCCCTGCACGGGTGGGAGATCTGGTTCTCATCAAGGACGCTAATGTGCCCCCGTTGAAATGGCGTCGTGGGCGCATTCTTAAACTGTACCCGGGAGTAGATGGTACTCCACGGTTTGCGGAAGTTAACGCCGGGGACTCTGTTTTGCGACGCGCGGTTAGCGTCTCTCTTTGGTCTGCCTATTGATTAGCGGACAGAGATCCCTCTGTCCGGAGCGGGGGTTTGTTCAGTAATAAATGTGAAGAAGCGGGTAGTTGCTCGCACTCTCGTCGCAAGGGCGATGACTTGTCGAAAAAGATTCGGTGGAGAGCTGTCGCACGGATCGGCCGCGCGCGCGTTCACTGTAATTATTGGTTGCGATCCTCGCTCATTCAAATTGATATTGAAACGGGTCAATTTATCATTCCTACGGACCTTCTTCTTGTGTGTGTTGTGTGGTCGGGCAACCACCGCACGAGAGGAATTCGGCCGTGACAAGTGGAGCTCCAGATCCTGGTTACGGAAAACAAACGGGTTGGTACTACTGCACCGGTAACGTAGTATATCCATATATTTATAAACCACATATATTTAGCTAGGGTACATATACACAAAACAGGGGTTCCGGATCAGAAGACGGATCAGCTGCATCTGGTGAGTGGCCGTATTCTCTTCCTATTTTCTTTACCTCCGCGTCACCGCGGACAGTTTTGGAGTCGCGGACGATTACAAAACAAACAAATATATTTAAAAAGATCAAAAATAGTGACTCACCGGCATCGGGTACAGGGACTAAGATACCGGTGGATAGGGCTCTAGAGAGAGGAATCTCCTCACAATACGTGCCGTGTCGAGTAGTACCGCTTTTTGCATCAAGCCCTTGATCTAACTGCCTAACGCAAGCCTCTTTAGGATTTGGTTGAGGCTCTTGGCAATCAGTCCGTGAACCGATAGGACTATCGGAACAATAATTGCTGAATCCACATCCCACATGTCGACAATCTCGTGAGCCAAGTCCAAATATTTTATTTGTTTGTCTTTTTCGGCTTTCACGAGATTGTCATCATGGGGTTATTGATGTACATTCAAAGATACAGAAGAATTTAACAACATATCGTATACTTCCCCTATTTTCATTTAGTTTTTTTTTTCATGGCCGATTTGTATTCAAAGAGTGTCGCATGCCAGACCTTACCACCAGCATTTTAATGAGGTGATATTTGAAAAGTTCGCACAACTGAGCTTGCTTTCCTGAGAATTAATTCTGCAGTCCTTGATATCAATTTAGAAAAATGTTTCATTAAGCAGCTTTCACATCCACCGGACTTCATCGATAACAATGATGTATGTTAAGTTACTAACCGTAGAAAACTGTTAATACCTAATAAAAATAATAAAATTAGTAATATTACTGATCCAAAATCTTAAGCTGTATTTCGAATTATACTATATTTTGAAATCTATTTTTTAACGGATTCTATCGCAATTTTTTTGATGTTATTTTATGATTTACTTTGAACCCGATGTTTCGCTTGCTTTCTAGCTAGCAGCCATGGTCACGGGAAGATAATAACATCAAATAAACAGCGCTAGAATCCGTTAAAAAATAGTTTTATTTCAATGTATGACATTCGCGTAAACTTCCGAGAATATCATATATTTTGAATGTCACTTATAAGGCAACTGCAAATAGCTTACTAAAACACATACATCAATTATATCTACTTACCAGATCCACACACGAGAATGAATGCACGAAGGCACCCCAAACTTGAAGACTACACAGGTGTTTGCTATACAACATTAAACTTTATTATTGGCATCTTGTTGCTGCTCCCTGACACCGGCTACGTTCCGAATTGCTGTCTTTTGTGGACCACAAAGTTAACGTGCCTCCTATTTTGTTATGCAACAAATTGCATTCAAGCGACAAGGACTGGAACTGCGCCAACGAAGATCTATCCATACACAATTTTCCCTAATTCCCAAAGCTTTCAGTAGTGATCACTGCTTAAGCAAGATTCGCAAAGTAATGCTATTAACTTTAGGTACATAACTAATGAAACTGACTGAGCGTTTATAACACATTTTTTGCAGTTCTTGCTTAAGACTTTACTCTGAACAATCTGTCAGCTGAAGAGAGTGATATTAATCAGTCTTTTATACCAACACTCAAAGATGCACTCATCATTTAGCTGAACTTTGAAGATGCTTCCGCAGATGTCAGAAAGTATATTGTTTCGTATCTAGTGGTTAGGTAATATAATAATGAATTATATCGAAAAGTGACGAATAACCACCACATTACCCCCTAAGTCATATCGATCAATCCCGTTGCTACCAACACTGGACAAAACTTTAAGAATTCATACCTAATCCCCACCGCCGACCCGGTGGAGTAAGATTTAACGAATACCATTTGGTTTTAACGTGTATAATTCGATACAGCTACATCTGCTAGAAAAATTTAAACCTAATTTTTGGTGCATTATACTTCAATTGCTCGAAGGCGTCATAGCTATTTTCTTAGAAATTTCTTCATCCTCTAATTTTTAGTAGCCAGTGCTATTATTGAAATTATTATCTCTAGGCTATTGTAGCAATATTTACTAGCTAATTCATAAATATATTTCCCAAGGTACATCCAAGATTTTATTCTGGAGCTACGATGGGGTTGGCATTGATGATGACTAGAAACCAGAAAATGCAGATTAAAAATTGGATTTCAGTTGCATTACCTCAAAACATTTGATATTTCTTATCTGTACAATGCATAAACTCCTTTAAAATCGTAGGTGGTATGCAATCTAAAGAAAAATGTGCATTGAATGAATCAAAACACGTAGTCTTTGGGTATCTGTGTTCTTTCTACGTGATGCGAATTTTGAAACCACATCAAAAACAATCTTGGGTGCGACACGAAACATTACGTGACGTTATTTTCTATTATTCAGTTTGGAATCAATCAATTGGTAACATAAGCATCGCTACCTGTACTCAAGTCTCACAGTGTATTTTATGTGAAAACTAGATTGAAAAGAGACGGCTTATCTGAATTAGAGGGCAGTTTCTCCCATAAAGCCTTATAAGCCTGACCAAAAGGAGTAAACGGGCTCAGGGATCCAAGCTGAAAGCTATGGATGCGCCTGAGAACAACGCTAAGATGATGATGATGAAAGATGAAGGTAATAAAACGGAATGGTGGATACGTAAAATATTGCATAGACTATGTCTTTTAAATTTTTGATTATATACATTTAAAGTAGGTATGATCTTAAGATATTTTTCGGATAATCCTTTAGAAATACTACTTGTAGTTGTCTGCATCATACCGGTGATGAATAGTTACAAAGATATAACCATAACCAAGTATTCAGGATCCTCATCATCATTAAATACATTGAGATGTACTAGCGCAGTTCA
Organism: Cybosia mesomella; assembly: GCA_946251805.1. Classification (NCBI taxonomy): domain Eukaryota; kingdom Metazoa; phylum Arthropoda; class Insecta; order Lepidoptera; family Erebidae; genus Cybosia; species Cybosia mesomella. The sequence goes on from OX276406.1 coordinate 14,733,679, forward strand.
AATTGTGGTCGTTTATATTCATCAGTAAAATCCACTCGAAGTCAATACTAATTTTCTAGTAGGTACAGTTATGCATTGAGGGTTCCGTACAATACATAAAAATTAGGACCAAAAAAGGCGGACAACTAAGTGATCCTAAAAGCATTAAGAGTAAATTCACTATTCAAAATCCATTTCATACAATCTGCTAACTAGAAGCACGCCGAGGCTCAAAACTGTGATATCAGAATCATAAATTAGTTTTCTCAACTGAGAATCCAAAATTAAGTCACAACACTCGGCACAGTGCATTGGATGCAGTATTTAATTAAGCTACTGCACCACTCATGCATTTAGTCGATAGGTAAAAGGAAAGTTCAAATTATTTTGGACGCTTACCTGTGCACGAGAAATTTAGAAGTAGGTACTAATTGGATCAATTTGAACAAAGAACCAAATCTATACCATGTGCAATAAATTTGCCAAATGCTTTTTTTTTTTACGTGCGGTAATCCCTTCGGATACCCCCCCGCTGGCCAGCGGGGGTGGTTATGTCGTGTCTCGACTAAAACCGCACGGTGTCCTCCCCAAGTGTCCGTTGCCGGGCACTCCGGGTAAGCCCTCGAAAGGATAACCCCAGGGTTGCCGGCGGACCTTGGCCGCCACCGCGGCCTCGCCTGGTGGGGTCGGGTTTTATCCCGCTTCGGTGAGTTGGCAGGCGTGTGTAGGGCACACACGACATGCCTCCGCCACGGCCTGCTTCTGTAAGGACGGCGAGTCGGCCAACTGCCGTCCTCAGGCCCCGATCATGGAGGTCGGTAGTCCCGGGCGTAGATGAGTCTGCGGCGTCCTCGCCGTAGACTGCGAAACTCGGGGGCAGGGTTCTCTCCCGCTCCCTCTCCACCGTCTCTTTCGCGCGCATTACCTGCTCGCAGAAAGAGGCGGCGGCGTGCCACTTGCTCCCGTCGGAGACCACGGCCCTCACCATGGTCTCCAACGAGAGAACGTCCACGCCCAGGACCGCAACGAGATCCCGGCATTGACTCACCCACGCAGGGCACTCCACCAACGTGTGGAGCGCCGTGTCTTCGCCAGGATCCTCGCAGTGCTGGCACTGTGGCGTTGTCTCCCGGTGGATGCGCCACAGATACTTACCGAAACACCCGTGTCCGGTAACTATCTGGCACATCCGGTAGGAGAGGTCCCCATGGTCCCTCTTCAACCACTCCTTCATGATCGGTCTCGCCGCCTCAATGGTGGATTCCCCCCACCTTTTGGGGTGCTCAAGTCGCACCCTCCATGTCTCCATGAGTTCCTGGCGGAGCAGGGGACGCTGAGCCCTGATTTCTCGGGGCTCCAGCCTATGGCCCCGCTCCAGCGCTTCCTTGCGCCACTGGTACAGCAGCGCAAGGGCTCTTGCTTCCAGGTCCCATGGAGGGGTCCCGGCTAGGAGACATGCCGCCTCGACGGAGTGAGTGCGATACCCCCTAATGACTCTGACGGCCATCGCCTTTAACGGGCTGTTTAGAACAGCCACGTTGCGGGCCGCCAGAGTCTCCGTCCATACGGGGGCCCCGTATAGGGCCATGCTTCGCACGATCCCCAGGTACAGTCTCCTAGTGCGGGCGTTGGGTCCCTTAACGTTGGGCATCAGCCGCGATAGCGCGGCCGTAGCCCCCCTCAGTTTCGGGAGCAGACTTCGGAGATGAGGTCCGAAGTCCCATCGACTATCGAGTACGAGCCCAAGGTACTTCATCGTGGGCTCGATGCCGATGCTTACGCCCCCTACGGTTATGCTGGTTCCCGCAGGTGGCCCCCTCCGAGGCCCGTGAAAACACATAGCCTCGGATTTGTGGAGAGCCACTTCGAGTCCCAGCCGCCGTATTCGACCCAAGACTTGAGCAACCCCTGCCGTGGCCTTCAGTGCCGCGCTTCGGTACGTTGCTCCCCACGCCATAACGAGGGTGTCGTCAGCATAGCACACTATGCTGACACCCTCGAGCAACGTACCGCGCAGCACCCAGTCGTATCCGATGTTCCACAGGAGTGGCCCTAGGACCGACCCCTGCGGACATTGCGATTTTGCAGACCTATCCAAAGATCCCCGTATGGGATTGATGAAAAATATTTTTTGAGATACAGTTCTAAGCCCCCAAAATTTATTGTCTTTTTTCTATTGTTGTGGAAGATCTTAATGCGGTTCACAGAATACATCTACTTACTAAGTTTCAACAGCATAGTTCTTATAGTTTCGGAAAAAAGTGGCTGTGACATACGGACGGACAGACAGACAGACATGACGTATCTATAAGGGTTCCGTTTTTTGCCATTTGGCAACGGAACCCTAAAAATGTAATGAAGTCCTGAACTATATTTAAAGTTTCAAGTTGCTAGATCATCATCATCATCTCAGCGTTGTGTCCCGATTGCATACGAGGTCTACACCTCGGAACCCGGGGTCTGCTTTCCTGCCTTTCCTTCTCCACTTCGCACGATCTTGGGCATCCATGGTAGTGAGACCATCAAGTTGCTAGAACATTGGCAGGTATTGTAAAATCAACTCAATATTCCACTCTGATAATCACTAAAGCCAATACTGTTTAATTTGTATAAAAAGTCTAAAAAGAATTAATTAATTTAAAAATTATAAAACCTTACTAGCAATACAGAATTACTTTTACTTGTTAGATATGACATCGTTAGTGTCCTGTGTTAGATTCGAACTTAATACAAAAAAATTGGCATGACGCTTTAACCATACCCAGTATCAGCAGTAGTGACCCACAAAATACCGTATAATGACTTTCGGGCAGTTCCAGGAAAGTTAAACCCGCATTGAAATTAATCAGAAGTACATTGGAGGACTCAGAAATATAATTAATTCAGTTTCCTCCGCTTTAGCCAGTAAGCTACCATCACTTTTAAATAAAAATGTCGTTGGATAATAAGTATGAACTACGTTCATTAAAGTAAACATGTCACATCAAGGCAGAAATTATAGTCACGTCTATAGAAAGTTACATTTATGACCAAGGGAAATTTTTAGCAATGCAAATAAGTATTACAATTCTAAAATGTGTGGATGTAACAGTAAAAAAATCTGTATTGGAGTCACGTTTTTGTCAAGTCTATATAAGTTGGGCTTTGGATTGGATATGTCACGGATAAACCAATTGTCAGCGTATCGCCACTAAATTGACAGGTCTACGGAATGGCCCTTTTGAGAACTTTATTTTGCTAATTAAGTTACATTTCGTTTTGTCAGCACATAGGCAACTTAACTCTTTAAAGAAACCAGTCTTTGAATATCATTGAGTAACTTAGATATTCCCAATTCGATTATCTCGAAATCATGGCATATCTTCTATTCATGTAGATCTTAATGATATGTGAATTTAAACTTATTGAACGTTTTTGGTTACTCCACGTTTCTGAATCAGTATATGTTTAAATCTTCATATCTTAGGAAACACTCTACTCACAAGAAATGTAGTGTAAAAACATAATTTCCGCGATATTTCGTCAGATACAGAATACTTACGAATCTCTGTAAACAAGTTGTGTTTTTTGTGGTTTACCCTTATATTTTATAAATACCAGTATAATCATTCATAATGTTGTATTCAACCTGTCAGTTATAATATTTTCTTATGCATGTGAATTTAGCTGTTACCCCTCATCACGGTGACTGACAAGTCCAAGTGCCTCTTTATAAATAATATCTAAAAAAATATATAGAACAGATCCGCAAAAAGTATCGCATTAGAATTGTTTTCCTTTTGTGGCTCTTTGTTACTGTGATGTTGTCAAAGTTAGCGATTATTGCAATTGTGATAATTGAAGAGATATTAACTCATAAATGATATAAATTATAAAATAAATGTAACGACTATTTTGATAGGAAACATCTATCGGCGCGCCTTGAGGTTAGACTAACTCATTTGTCGAAAAAGCATAGCACTTGACACATAACACGCCAACTTACCAATAGATTCATTACACGCCGCCAAGGTGTAGACTGGAGACTGGATTTTGTTTCTGCTAGCTAATTCGGCTGTTGTGTAACACTTTAATTAATTACAACGGAAATAAAACTCAATCAATATTTACTAAATTCAGACCCTGAATGATAGATCCAATATTACTGTAGAACGGTAATTCAATGCAAATTTTCTTACTTTCTATCGACTAAAACGTACTTTTTTTTAAAAGCATTACCACAAGTTTCATCTAAGTCAGTTTTATTTTTTCAATTAGGATAAGTGAATAACTGAATTCGTAAAAAGATTGACTAAATCTTCAATGTTCCTTTTAATGAAATTTGTATGATTTCTTTTTACTGTAACCTTCGTAAGCCTCTATCGGATTATTTCTACTTATAAATAGGAAATAGATTTCGGCAACTCTTAACGAAAATATTTTGATGCGCGGTCATTTATTATATCTATTGATACAGTGAATACCATTTTGCGTGAAGAAATAGAACATGTTTGATTGTGTTCTTCTAGATTAATTTTACATTCAAATTAGGATTAGGTTCGCTACTAAACGTAATTTAATAGTTTTATATGATTCTAGGACTCAAAAAACCATAACTATATTAATGATAATCCTATTAGTTAATATTATAAATGTGAAAGTTTGTTAAGATGTTTGGATATTTCATGCTCAATTGCCATCTTTTTTGGGACTACGTAACAGGAGCTAACTCTATTGCACTTAACCAGACACGTTTAATGACTGCGAATTCGTAAGTACTAACACTGAGAATTTCTTAACAAAAAATCCAAAAGACCATAAACGAACTTTTTTTTTTATTTTATATTTTTTTTTATATTTAGGACACGTCAATTTGACTTCACCTCGCCTGATGGTAAGCTGAAGATAAAGTCTCAGGAAAGAGGGTCACCATTACATACACGTATCATGTTAACAATGGTGGCACTCAGCTTGACGGCCTCATCAGAAGACGATTGCCGTCGCAGCACCGTGTGAACCCACCGGTCCCACTAGTGCTGCGACCACAATCCCCCTGCCCGGCTATGCACTTGCTGACCCCTGAACGCAATCAAACCGAAATTGGATTACTATGGAGGGTTTTTCGCAATCGTGCACGGTGGTACCCACCCGGCCGAATTTTGTGACAAATTTGTGTCATCAAAATTTCTACCACCAGTAGTACCAGTAGTAGTACTCAAGATATTTCACTTTTTGTAAAGTTTTAGAAAATAACGTGGTCGGTAACTTAGCATGTGTTAAGCTTATACCGATGACGACTGTACGCAAACATAAGCGCAAACCCACATCACGGGAGCAACGAGGCAGAAATCTATACGTCTTCGGGCTTTTACAGGACGCGCCTGTGGTATGTGCCTAGTATCAAGTCCAAATCTACGTACGAGTATATATTCAGTGCCGTGAGATTTACTTTTAAAATATGTTGTGAAAATGTGTTTAGGTATATTCGTAGCAGAACAGTTTTTTCATTCATCCGGCTTTGAAAGCTTTGCTTTTGTTTTATTTATTTCTGCCAGCCTTTTGCCAGTCAACATCGATGGGGAGAAATTCTTTAACACCTAAATGACTCTCATAAATTTAACTATAAATTTGTACATACGGCCTATCTTATGTAAATATTTAAATAATGTTAAGTTTGTTGTAGGGTTATCGATAATGTAAATGTCGTTAAGCGATTACATGTTAGTAAAGTGGTCGTAGTCAGCTTGAAGACTGCTGATTTCGCTCGACCTCTGTCAGCCCGTCGACATTGTCAAGTATCGCTACTCTAGCACTAGGGCTGCTAGACAAAAATAAATTTGGAAAATTTTATTTTGTTTTGTAATTTAACGCAGATTTCTCATTAAATTGCATGCTCGAATAAAAAGGATGAAAATTGACAATATTGTCATTTTATAAGAAAAGATCTTCTTGGTACACCTAGACTATATAGACATAATATCAGCTGTTTCAGGCGTTTTAAGGCGAGATTCATAGACCGTACTTAGACTCAATCGATCGCTAGGTGTTAGCGTAGGACTAACTTAGAAGTACTAACTGTTATACTTTCGCGTTCCATTATATACAATAACGTTAACTGGAAGTAACTCGATCATGTTATAGGCCAGACAACGTCAGGTAATAAAAAGGTATGTATTGTATATATATATATTTATATTTATATTTATATATATAGGTATATGATCGCGTTAATTCCCATTAACATTATTGTTCAGTGCGTGAACCGAGCGAGCGCAGTAATAAAAAAAATTAACAGCTCTGCTACCAGTCTCCTTTAACCCGGAGACAAGGGTGAGGATTGCGACCACGAGCAGGTAGTATTCAGGCCGTAGCCCCACCACTCACTTTCACGTAATCACTACTTCGTTCCGAAGCGTGATCTAAAGCGCGGCAGTGGAAACGCAAATAAAACTTATAACACTTGTTTCTCACTAGTGTTATTCACCGGCTAGTCCAGGTGAGCAACAGAGTTTCCTAATCCCAGGGCGCCTTTCACAGAGGTTCTAGGTGGTGCACAGGTCAGCTGATCTCCAATGAAACTCAACACACAGTTGTACATACATATATTTACATACAAAGAAAACACAGAGTCACAGATGGTTATACAGAAGTATTACACATGAATAAGACATATACAGATAACAATTTTCAACACATATAACAAATCTTCTCATCAAGGCAGCATCACCTAGTTATTGGCACAGTTAGATATATACCAGCCTCACACCGGTCAGCAGTAATAAAGTAACCAGGTAATAATTATAGGAACGGATACATGCCCTTGTTCAGTTCAGGTAATCTTGGGACCGTCAGTGGTTGGGGACCGGCAAAGCAGATTCCGGAGCCTCCCTATTGATCTGCGTTCTCAAGGTCTCGGCCTCCAAGTCACCACGATTGACAGCTCAGAGTATCTGTCCTTTTAAATTGTATAAGGGGTTTTCTCCCAGAACTAACGACCCTGTTATGAATATACACAGCTTTTATCAATAACACATCTCCATTATGCGAATAGATTAACAGCAATTAAAAGAACAACTTACCAGATCAAATCTGGGAACACACACAAACTATAACCTCCAAACTGAAGAATATGATCTTAGATTCACAATACGTACTTCAGACAATAAATTTTCAGAGTAGAGGACTAATGATCTCTTAAATAACAAATAAAAATCGTGTCACTGTGATCACTCTTATATACACAAATAATTCTAGACCGTTTGAGAACAATACAGGTGATGATCTTCTAACTGGAATATTCTATAAAAATGACCTAAAGAAAACAATGAATTCGACCGCACAACATACGCCCTCTGACGGGGAGTTTCTACAGACCGCCACATCGATTGCAACCACCATAGTTGCGACCGTGTCCTACAGATGGCGCTAACCCACAATTAATTCTAAATCAATTAATTCTGTATATTCAGAAATATAATCGTTACAAACTAAAACTTAATATCTAACTATAATAAAGTGTCTAATGATCCGGATCTACACCAATGTGCAGTCAACAAACGGTACAAAATCATTAATCAAACACAGGAAGCCGGTGGGAATATAAAACGGTTCAAACAACAAAATACCGCAATTTTATAAAAACCGGTTAACCGACAAACCCTCAAAACGGTCAAGAGGCATTCGAGGAACCGCCCCAAAATTAGAACAAATCAAACAAAAGTAATATCAAAACTTCCCGGGAAGTTGAATTTCCGTTACCGGGAACCGGTAGTTCGGTCAAAATCGACCATCAAAAAATTACCCGGAAATCCCGAGATATATTGAACTATAAAATTAGCTATTTTAAATGCTCGGATACAAACAAATCAAATTATACATTACTTTCCATTTTATAGCAAGTAAACACCGATAAACATCTATTCAGATATTCAGATAGCGGGTCCAATCAAACAAATGAATAAACAACAAATCTTTAAACAGATTTTTAGCACGTACTTATTTCAATAATCAAATAAAGCCGCAATTGACACCCGATCGAAATCAACCAGTAAATATTTTAATTACAATAACAATTCCAAGTTTTAAAGTTGAAAATAGTCAGATTCAATTGCACCAAAAGGGAAAATAGTAATGAGAAATTAACAATCAAAAATGGCGAACTCTAACCGCGTGTTAAGTTTCAAATTACAAACCAAAATTAAACCAATCCGTTATTTATTATCAACAATACATAAAATATGTTAATAAATGGGTCACTGACCTTCAATGGACCGGGATCCAGCCGGGAAAGTAGCAAAGATTGGAAAGTGTGCCTATCTAGTGTATCTAACTATATGTGACATGAATGTACGTGTAATTGAATATACAATAAACTAATTATGCAATAAAATAAAAGTCCAATGAACGCGATGGGCTTATTCACTTTATTTAACAAAGAGATAACTATCTCGATAATTAATTTTCACCAATTAATCAACATTCAACAAACAAAATCACAATAATGATCCCTCAGAGCGCGTGGCAAGGTCAACCCAAAAAAGCGCGAGCCCAGGGTCTACCAACGAGCTAACAAGCCCGACCCTACTAAAACCTCACGAGCACATGGTCCACCAACGAGCCAACGAGCTCGGACCCTCACAAAGCGACGTCGCGCTCAACTTCGCGCACAACTCGCGATGTACTGGCGTCATAGTTCACGTACAATAATGCGCGGGTACGTAAAGAAACAATATAATTGATGTTGGTCCTATCAATACGCGGTACCAACATCAAAACATAAATACTTAACTTAACGATTAAAACTAAACAATTATTATATATTTGAACTGTTGAACTATTTTACGTGATTTATGTTACATACATAAATACTGTCGAGGACTGTATCTATTATTACTAAAACTAGTTCAAATAAACCGTATTCATTATGCCATATTTTAGTCATTCTACCATAACATGTAAAACCGTCATCTATCTAGGATCAATCCTAGATAGATGACGTTTGTGTAGTACCTGACATCACACGATATCGATATCATCTGGAGTTTTTTTGGGTCGGTGACATTGTGCTTGCTACAAGTGCTGGTCTATTCCAAAAGAGATATTACGGATAATACTGTGTTGTTGAAGTATTTTAGTGCTATTGTATTGTTTCTGTGTGCTTAGTTTACATATAGTTTCTGGGTAAGTACTAAAATTAACTCTTATCATAGGGATGGATAACCATCCACCCGATCCTGGAGGGTCTGAAGATCGACTGAGGTTGAGCAACCTCAATCGAACTCCCAGTTCTTCAACCAAAAAGCGTCCGAACGATGCACAGGGAGATTCTGGTGCAGCTAAAAAAATTACAATAGACCCAACTGAATCTTCCCCTTCTGTTCAATCCACTTATATTCACCCAGATCACGCTGATAAGCCTGCTATATATTCAGACTCGGACTCAGGCCCCTTTTTAGTGCATGTCACAAGAGACGCCGGAGATTCCTCTTCAGGTACTTACAGTTTTCCGCTCAATTAAATTCGGACACTTCCTTACTTGTAATAATATTAAGAACATTGTACCTGGAGGCGTAAAGCGAGTTGGCCGAAACCGAGTTTCCGTCGAGTTCAAATCTGCCACTGACGCGAATAGTTTTTTAACTCATCCGGCTTTATCAAGGGCTAAGTATGATACGACAATTCCCTCATTTGCGTGTTCCTGTATGTGAATTATAAGGCAAGTTCCTGTGGAATGGACCTTGGAGGAGGTGGTTCAGTCCATAGAGGTTCCTCCGGGCTTTGGTACACTAATGAAGGCCAGGAGGTTAAACAGGAGAATCACAAATGATAATAACACCCCCTCATATGTGCCAACTCAAACTATTGTAGTTACTTTCACGGGCCAGAAATTACCACCCCACGTATATTGTTTTTATAACTCCTTACCAGTGGAAACTTACGTCCTTCCAACAATCCAATGTTTCAAGTGCTGCAGATTTGGACATGTCACCTCCCAATGCCGATCTTCCCCAAGATGCTTTTTGTGTAGCCAAGCCCATGAAGGTTCAACTTGCTCAACCCAAGCTCCCACATGCCTATTCTGTTCTGGGCCCCATTCTGTTAAAGACTCTTCATGCCCTTTACATTCTCGTCAGAGGTCGATTAAAATTACAATGTCTCAGGAGAATATTTCTTATATGGAGGCTTCGGCTAGATTCGCCCATGTAAGAAAGTCTTTTGCAGACACTACAAGATCTCCAAATATGGTAAACTCCCAGCCTAGTTTCCAGCAATTCCCTCCTATCAATTCCCAACAATTATTATCTTCCTTTCCTCAGGGCCCATCCCAAACATCTTTCAGGAAAACGGTATATTCCCCTCATAGACATTCCAACCCAGCCTCAAGCCCTGGCTATGACAGACAGGCCCATAACCACTCAACTCAACTTCCTCCTTCTTCCATGCCTAATGGCTCCGCTCTCCTTAGTTGACCAAACAAAATCTCCATCTAATGATAACCTCCTCGATTTACTACTCTCCACCCTCATCAATATGTTAACTAGATTTAGTGATACTGAGCTTCCGGATAAATTTAAAAACAAACTTTCTCAGCTGTTGGTTCTTACCAGTCAAATTCCCTCCCCTTCTGCAATGAAACTGTAGGAGCATTCATAATAAAAAAAATGAACATTACACCTAATAAATAAATATAAGCCGCTCATTGTTGCCATTCAGGAAGCGTGGCTTAGGCCCAACTCCCGTTTTAGGGTGTCTGGGTTTGCCTGTTTTCGGGATGACAGGAATGACGGTCATGCTGGATCCACCATATTGGTGTCCAGAAATATTATATTCTCTCAAATTCCCATCCCCCCTCACAGTGAATTATTACATATTGTTGGTGTTAGAACAATGAACATTTCTTTTCTTTCTGTGTACATTCCATACCCTAATAACTTCGATCTCTCCTCCTATAGTCATTCTGGGTGATTTCAACATCCACCATACTTCTTGGGGATCATATCAATGCGATGACTTGTCTTCTTCATTTCTGGATTATTTGGATTCTGTGAACCTCTGCATTCTCAATAATGGCAGTGCCACTCGCAGACCGACTTTGTTACAATCGGCCCTTCTGCTGTTGATCTATCTCTGTGTTCTCCTTCTCTTTCTTCATGTCTTTTATGGCAGGTCGTAAGTAACTCCCACGGGAGTGATCGATTCCCTATTTTCATCTCTACGCTTACCGACCAAATTCAAAACCATCCATTTAATCCACTTCTAAAATACAACCTCTCAAGAGTTGATTGGGAGGTATATGCTAATTGGCTTGATCAAGAAATAGAGCTATTACCAATTCCTGACCCTGCTAACTACCATTCTGTGTATTCCCAATTCAGAAATGCTCTTATGATTGCTGCGGACAAGTCATTCCCAGTTAAGAAGTCTCCCAGGAATAATCTACCTTCCTTGCCATGGTGGGATCAATCCTGTTCAGCTGCATGCAGGAAGAGAAAGGATGCTGAAAAAGCATATATGAGAGAAATGTCCCGGTCAAATTACTTAACCTATCAAAAGGTGGCTGCTGAAACAGTCAGACTCCTCTCTCAGAAGAAACGTGATGGTTGGCGCAGGTTTTGCGAGAACCTATCCCCTCGCACTCGCTCATCCTTGGTATGGAAAAATATTAGAAAGTTTAAATATTCTATATCATCTAACCACATTGCTTCAAATGACTCTTCTGTCTGGATCCAGGAGTTCGCGCAGAAATTGGCTCCTCCATCTGTTCCTACCTCTTCGGAGTGTTCTGATCACCACTCCTCCCCCATCTCAGACATCGCTTTGATGCCCCTTTCTCTCTTAATGAGCTCCTAGCAGTTTTGGAACCACTAAAAGATTCCTCTCCAGGGGTAGATGGCATCCCATACTCGTTCATTGTTAAGAGTAGCCTATCTTCTAACAAATTTTTCTTAAGCATTCTTAATCTAATTTTTGGCTCAGATATTCCTCCAGAAGAGTGGAAATCCCAAATTGTCCTTCCAATTTTAAAACCTGGCAAACCCAGCGATGATGCCTCAAGTTATCGGCCCATTGCTCTTTCTTGTACAATGGCTAAAATATTGGAACACCTTATTAAAAACCGATTGGAATGGTTTGTGGAGAGTCAGGGTCTTCTTTCTAAAACCCAGTTTGGGTTTCGCAGGGGTTTGGGCACTACCGATAGTCTTTCCATCTTTACTACTGATGTTCGGATAGCTATGTCCAAAAATAATTTCTGTGTGGGTTTGTTTTTGGACATAGCGTCCGCATATGACAATGTTCTTCTTCCTGTGCTCAGGCAAAAGTTGCTTAAGCTGAATGTTCCAGAGAAGATTGTAAACTTTGTATCAAATTTCCTCTCTGGGAGGAACATACTAATTAAGTACCAAAATTCTATCCTTCCCCCTAGAATCATTTGGAAAGGTCTCCCACAGGGCTCTGTCCTAAGCCCCCTTCTGTGCAGCATATACACAGCTGACTTAGATCTATCAGTAACATCCTTCTGTGACATCCTGCAATATGCAGATGATCTTGCTCTGTATGTGTCTATGGAGAAAATGTCGGATGCGGTGTCAAAACTAAATTCTGCGATTCTCTACCTTCACATTTGGCTTGCGGATCATGGACTATCTCTATCGATCTCGAAAAGCACGGTTGTTGTCTTCAGCCGTCGCCGATCCATTCCCGATTGTGTGATCGCTTGTGAAGACCAAATCTTTCCTGTTAAAGATAATGTTAAATTTTTAGGTATGATTTTAGACACTAAGTTGTCTGGGACAGATCATATTAAGTATACCATTGAGAAGTGTGAAAAAAAAAAAAATCATACGGTCCGTGGGCGGTGTCTGGTGGGGGGCTCATCCCTATTGCCAGAAAATGATGTATAATGCTCTGATTCGTAGTCATCTGGATTATGGATCATTTCTTCTTGAACCCTGTAACAAAGCATCCCTTAATTTGCTAGACAGGATCCAGTCAAAATGCCTCCGTATAATTCTGGGAGCCATGAAGTCAGCCCAATAAATGCTCTACAATTAGAGTGTGTGGATCCTCCTTTGTTCTTGAGGAGGCAATACCTCTCCGATAGATATCTGTATAAGACCACCCAACTTGTCTTCCACCCTTTGATCCCTAAGCTACATTCCCTGTCTGAATATGTTTCATCTGGTGGATATTGGACACATAGAGATCATCCCCGATTATTCAATTCATTTGTGAATTATGTTCGCCTACCTTTCCCCTGTTTCCAATCCAAATATAACCCTTTCTTTGAAATCCCATATGAAGCAATAATTTTCTCACCTGATATCATTATAGACTCTGGCATTAGTAAACATTCGGTGGATGCCGAAAGGATTCTTCAACACCTAATCAGCCAAAAATGGCAGGACTCTATAGCCATATACACAGACTCCTCCAAGTTGTTGGATAGCTCCTGTGTTGGATCTGCTGTTTGGATCCCCCAGTATGGCATCATATTATCTTTTAAATCTCCTAATATCAACACTATTTTTAATGGAGAAGCTATTGCCATTCTGGATGCATTGCTATATATAGAGTCTCACAGTATCAGCAAATCAGTAATTTTTACAGATTCCAAGAGTTGCTTATTGGCCATCATGGCTAACCAATTCTCCAGTAAATCTAGATCTCCCTTAATACTACAAATTAAACACTCTCCTCTCAGGTGCCACAATGGAGGACTTGTGGTCTCACTAATATGGATACCAGGACATAGCGGAATCGTAGGTAATACAATGGTTGACTCTGTGGCCAGGACTGCTTCAGCTTGTGGATCTCGTGACCAATTCAGATCCTTCTCACAGGACTTACTCTCTCTCGCTAAAGCATGCTTATCATCGCAGTGGAATGTGCATTGGTCCCAGTCCAGCTCGACTAAGGGTTATTATTATGCTTCAGTCCAAAATGGTATACCTTGTAAACCTTGGTTTTTTTAATTCCGCAAAGCTTCTAAGAGAGCAACCTCTGTTATTTGCCGTCTCCGATTGGGCCATGCCTGTACTAATGTTTTTCTATCCAAGATACGGATAAGGGATAGCTCCTTGTGTGAGTGCGGTTTGGACGAAGGAACACCTGACCACATTTTCTTTTCATGTACTAGGTTAAACGGATCCCTGTATGATCTTCTACCCTCAAACGATATTTCTCTTCCTGCCAACCTTAACACCCTCCTGACTTATGTCAATTCCCCACTCATTTATATTTTATGCTACTTTATAGATCTTAACAATATTAACCTGTAAAACTGTGTTCGTTTGCTCTACCACATAACACTGTGTTTGCTTTAATGTTGTCTCCTCTTTTCAGGTACTTCAACACACTATAAACCTTTTGGCCTCCTTTCAAAATCAACTGTTTCAATATAATATTTTTTCACTTGTACTCTCACACGTTATTTCGATCAGTATAAAAACTGAGTTGTTGGCGGAATCGTTGGGATCGCCATAGGAAAGAAAAAAAAAAAAAGATATCATCTGATATCGTGTGATGTCAGGTACTACACAAACTTTTTATAAAACATAACGAACTTGCCTAACATGACCTCTTTTGTTTATCAGGCCACGTATCAAAATTCAAATAACGATTTTTGCATAGGCATATATATAAGTATCTCATGAACCGTGATAGTTTGACAGTTGAAATTTTCATTAATGAATGTATTTACAGATTATATTTGCAGATTTTAAATCTGAACAAAACCTCTCTAATGGAAAAACCGCATCAAAATCCGCTGTTCGGCCGTCTCTGAAAACCAGCGCTGAGCATTGCAAAAGCATTTAAGCTGAGAGGCGGCCTTTATTCTACCTAGCCATATAGATGCATATAACATTGCTATGTATGCACAATTGTTGTAATTTATTCTGGTTGCTAAGCTGTGTATATTTTTGTTTAAGTAAGCTGGGTTGAATAAAAATATTTTCTTTCTTTCTTTCTTTCTGTTTTCTCGTGGTCCCAGGATTTTGTCCCATTAATGGGACCACGAGGAAAAACTGTTTCTCGTAGTCTTGCGTCCATCGCGAACAACCAGACAAACAGTTAAGAATTCGAAAAAAATAATTTTGTTGTTCAGAATCGTTCCTTTATCATAACCCAAGTTTTTCTTTAAATATCTCCAGTGTACAGACACCACTAGTTTACAATTTTATTGTAGCGGAGATTATTTTTTGTAGGTTATTGTTTTTGTAATGCAAATTGAGCCAAAAATTAAGTTTGATTACTTGATGAACATGATTGCGTACAATTTTTTATTTTAATTCTTCGAATTGTGGGGCACGTTTACCAGGTTTACAATAATATATCATTTTATATCAGAAAAAATAAAAAACTCGTTAGGCAGTCTACGAGTTCATTTTCTGCTATAGGTATACCTTTTTTTTTCGTGCGGAAATCCCCTCGGATACCCCCCCGCCGGCCAGCGGGGGCGGTTATGTCGGGCCTGAAACGACTAAAACCGCACGCCGTCCGCCAGGTCCCCACTCTTGAGAGGTGCTCGACGAGGCACTTCGCAATGACTCTTACAAAGAGTTTGTACACCTCGTCAAGCAACACTATGGGCCGGTAGACGGACGGCGAGTCCGCGGGCCTTTCGGACGAGGACCAGTTTCCCCGTCTAACCACAATTTCGGAAACTGGCCCCGCTCCAAGCATGCACTGAGTTGTCATCCATGTCGGACGCCATGGGCGAGCGAGGCGGAGTCATCTGCGGTGGAACATGTTGCACCACCCGCGCTGGGAATAGGGAACCAACAACTCCTCCGAGTTAACTGCAGGGCCTTGAAGCGCAGCTTGCCCCTCACCATTAGATAGGACCGCCCCCACGGGTCCCGCTTCAGCGTCTCCAGACTATAAGTATACCTAGTAAGCAATATTTTAGGCTAAATTTTAAATAAAATTAATATTGATTAATTTTGTTTGTTTTAAATTCACTATTTCATTATTTTTCATTTACTATAATTGATTTCGCTAAATGTAGATAGCATAATTCTAGTTCACTTAAAATATTATTTCTAATCAAGACTCTCGATCTTGATGCATAATCATTTTGTTCCTAAGCGTGTATTAGGTGCATACTCTTTATATTATCTTTCTCGAACTCAACAGTTACTGAAACAACCAATATCTTTCTATGAGTTCATGATATCCTATGAACTATACGACCCCTTCAATTGGATGTAATTCGTTTTACTTACAGAAATCAGAAAAGGGTCAGTGGATAAATAACTTACTATATAATAAATAGGAAATCCGCAGAACTTTTATTTATTTTTATTTGAAGTTCATAATAATTCTATTTACGGAGTAGAGAGGTCGAGCGCACCCTTATTTGTTATATGATTGAGGTGGTAAACAATGATATGGTTCAACTACGGTCACCGCCATACTCCCATTGCCGACACTAATGGTCGTTTAGGGAAACGAAGACAACTCCTTGGCTTGGTGTTTCCACAATTTGAGCATTCGTGGCAGAAAGTTCGTTTCGAACTCGCTCAGAACGCTACCATTCTGGTTTTAGGGTGTAGTTACCCCCCGCCTGTGCTGCAATACAATATAATACAATACAATGGAATACAGTCTTTATAGTATTACCAAAAAGAATATTTACAGAAAAGTGGTAGTACAGTAGCAAGGGGCTTCCTCCCGGTAGTCGTGGCCCGCCATAAAATGCTAAGGCCCCCTTCCCTTAGCTGAACCAACCTCGTCATACAATTTAAGATATACTATATTTTACAAGAACAGAGAAAGAAATGGAAAGCTTTCATAATTTCTTAGTGGTATTATTCAGTAAATCTCTGTTTCTGCCATCTTAACTTATTCCCATCTAAAGATAGTATTCTAATTGCTTCAAAATTTAATTTATTAGTTAAAAATAGTATGCATGCGGTATTTTATGAAATACGATGATACTGAGCAGCAGCAGAATGTGGTGAGTCGATGTATAAAGAGTGAAATAAAAGGTCAAGGAGTAGTTAGCGGGGAGGGAAAAAGCTTTCAAACTACAGAATTGTGACATACGAAGTTTTCCGCCTTCTCATCCCTACTCAGCAATATAAGTTATACCACTTTTGCTTTTTCACGGCTGTTGTCTTGTATTATTGGAATGTCTGTCTTCTTTACTTTGAATACTCTAAAAGTCTAAAATATGTTTATTTTACTGATTATAAGTTGGATTTAAAAATAAATCAATAGTTCTGCAATGCATTTTTTATTTTAGTATCGTTTTCGTGAACTGTGTAAGGACAGAAGCAAATGGCGGGATTCTTCCTACCCCATTAGTTCATACCCCAAGCGTATTATAAATAGTTTTGTGTTTCATTATTCGATATAAATTCAAAAATTATTAAAAAAAATAAAGACATCTTTATCACGTTGCAGAATCGTATAGTTGTTTAAGTAACAATGTTAAATGTAAATTAATTCTAAAAACTTTTGTTTTAAGCGTCTCTGTAATCTAAAATAAACTCCTTATATTTAGTAGTAAAAATACTTTCGCTCCACTTGAAAAGTTTATTGACCACTGACGAGATAAAGTTCTATAATAAAATAGAATAGAAAGCAGAAGGTGTTTTCCCACCTTCGACGTAACGACGAAATGTTGACCATTGTGCGACCACTGATACTGGTAGCACGTTATGAGAAAAAAATGACTATATTCATTCACTAAAAAAAATTGTACACCGTTTTATAGGACCTATTTTAGCAATATGTATATACTTGAGAAACTATTCAAAGAAAATTGCAGAGCTTCTTTTCATGCAAAGCTTAGAAAACGCGACGTCAATCTTAGCCATATATTTGTTTAAAAAAAAGTACTTTCCCCTGATTGTTAGTATCCTAGAAACCCATTTCTCTTCCGCTAACGCGTGCAAAAACATAACGAAAGACATGTGGCTGTTTTTCATTACGACTACAGCCCATAATTAAGAAATACGACCAAAACAAACGTTAGAGCATAACAGAATTAGGCTGATGTACGAGTGTATGTATGAGAAATGTGTCAACACCTACCTTAATAGAAGGATTTAAAGAAACCTGTATTATCATCATCTTAGTGTTGATCCCGGTTAAGAGAACGAAGTCCACATGTTCAAGGAATTGGTTAATTTGGTCAATGACAATACATTTAGAAAGCGACTACCGTCTCACCTGCCAATACCCAAAAGGCCACTTTCGTCAAAACATCGTCTGTTGGTCAGCAGGACACCAGCTAGCAGGTGAGGTTGACTTGGAGCTACATAATAAACCTCAATTTGAGTTTTCTAAACTTTGCAGTTTATTCGTGTTCATTTAAAACTTTATAAAGATAAAAGTTCTATAATAAAATAAATAAATCTGTCACGATAAAAGGAAGTAAGTCAGTCGGTAAATATTCTCCACCGAAGATCAAATCATTTCACCTTTTAATCTTGCATCAGACATTTTAATTAAATTACAATGGGCATTTGAAACAACAGTTATGTGGTGGGAAGACACCTTGTCAACGTCTAAAGCAAATTTAATTACGGTCCTCCAAAAATATTCTTAAACAACGTAAGGCGAGTGTTACCAGTTGAATGGGAGATATTTTCCCATAATTCTTTGGAATTTTTTGTTTATTTAGCGTACAATTGAAAAAATAACATGATATCAATCAATCAGCCTATTGTAGTCTATCGCCGGATATAGGCCTCTCCCAATGTGCGCCGTAGCACCCGATCCTTCACCTTGCGCATCCAGTCTAACCCAGTAACCTTTTTCAGGTCATCCGTCCATCTTCCGTTTGCTGATCTGCGGTCTCCAGTCTAGGACTCGTTTGCTCAATTGACCATCGGTCCTCCGACAGATGTGGCCAGCTCATTGCCACTTTAGCCTGCTTAATCTGTATCTATATCTGTATATATATCTGTAACTTTAGTTAATATAAATACCCTAAATGCAATAAAGTAATTACACTTGGGTAGCTCATCATGATCATTAGATAAGATAACACAAACTTTATTGGTAATAAAACAATTACATGTATCCACTAAAACTAACAGTTTTAAAACTTCAAATACGTCTAGCCGCAACAGCCGTCAAGACCAGCCCTTCCCAATCCGGTGCTAGTAAGGAACTGTGTTACAGGTAGGTTAAGGATAATTCCAAACAGCACGATTTTAGCACTCGCATCGCTGATTTAAAGTGCATTTTTGATTTTCTGAGTTCCCAAACTAGGCATAACTGTTTTAATGAGAACCAGATGATGAAAAAAAAGAGAAAAGAAAAATAATAATAAAATTAAATTAAATATAACATTATCTTAGCATTGTACCCAGTTGCATCCCAACCCCGAGAGGATAGCCTGAGAGGAGCCTCATCCGTCAATCAGCAGGTGCACCTGCCTGCAGGCGAGGTACTTGGCCCCAAAGGCCTTGGCGGGCCCCATAGACCCTAAACAAGTACTGTATATTCTGTGCCCTAAACTTAACTAGCTGCTTTAACTACTGATATTTTATTTTATAGCATTATTTTATTCCATTTAAGCTTCACTTTGAATTTATTTAATGTGAGGTTCTTACTATTAAGTCTTAACTATTAACAGATTAGGCAACTTCATTCTATATAATTGCCGATAAAATTTTGTTCATTTGCTTCTTACTCAGTATTCTGCTCAAATCAGTTACCGGATTTAATTGTCAGAGGAAATATTATACTGAACTTTGGCAACATCGGTATACGGAGAGAACAAAGCAGAAATATTTTTAAGATTTGAGACGGTGTTGTTTGTCACATTCTGATGCGGGGGACACTTGTTTGCGCCTCGAGCAGCCGCCGCTGCTAAAATACTCGCTTTGATCTCCCTTCATATTGTTCAATATTGCAAAGCTCACCGTATACTTCTAAAACATTCAAAGATTCAGACATTCATTAGTTATAGCGAGAATAATGAACGAATGAAATGTTCAGACAGTTAACGCAAGTACTTGTTTTCTTCGTTTGTTCGAATTTTGTGAGTTTTTTTTTTTTTAGGACACGTCAATTTGACTTCACCTCGCCTGATGGTAAGCTGAAGGTAAAGTCTTAGGAGAGAGGGTCACCATTACATACACGTATCATGTTAACAATGGTGGCACTCAGCTTGACGGCCTCATCATTTTTCAGAGTTTTTTCATTGGAAGCTCAGATAGCAGTCGCTCTCGAAAAAGTCGATATACCAGTCACATACAATACGCTGGCCTCAGGCTCCCAAGTGCAAACTTTGGACACAACTGGGAAATTTCTATGATGACGATGACTTGAGTTGCGATACTTTCTAAAATGAATCAACTCTTGCTATAATATTTCCAAAAACGTTAATAGCTGTTAGCACCAGAAATAATCAAAACTCGCAAATTTATAAGCTTGTGCGGTGCCCCTTTAGTTCTTAGATCCACTTAGTGAGATGAGTTCATTATGAGTAGAATGTATGCGTTAGTGTTAGGTTTACGATTATGCGTTTAGTCAGATTAACCACTACGGGAACGTTACCGTACAGTAATGTTACCGTGACGTCACTTATATCTAATTTATTAGATTATGTAGCATCTCCTCCGCTATCCGACTTCTCCTTTCCATTCTTTTCTTTATTTTGGCTAAAACAAGAGCGACTGCCGTCTGAATCCCTCATGATCTACTTCATGACCTAATGATCCTCTAGCAGGTGAGCTAGACCAAGGCCCCGAATTCTGGTGTGGTTCATTACACTGCTTAGACTTTCTTGAGTAATATACTTGACTAGCTGTCCCCCGCGGTTTGCACCCCGTGGCACCTCTTTAACCTATACCTTCATGCCTGTAATTATTAGTATTACAATAATGTATGAAAATTGACCCGATTTGTTGACATATTTGATTACTGGTCCGCTCCTCTAGATAGTAGCGTGATGATATACAGCTTATAGCCATCCTCGATGAATAAGCTATCCAATACAAAAATAATTCAATTTTTCAATTCGAACACAACAAACAAACAAACTCTTCAGCTTTGTAATATTAAGTATAGATTATTATGTGACCCACATTAATGTTGTAAATGTTACAAATAGTAAACATGAATATTAATATTGATAAAGTATTTTGTGAAGATGTGAAAAAGCACTCGAAACTAGCAGGCTAATGGCAGGCAGTGAGGACAGAAGTAAATGATGTGCAGTTGTCTCTGCCTACCCCAGAGGGAGAAAGGTGTGGATATGTATGTTTGAAGGCATCCAAATGTTTGACTTATAGATGTAGCGGTATGACAGCGTCATGTATGTATTTTTATTGCTTTGGGTCGGCTCCAAAAACCGCGATCGATATTAGCTATAATATTAAAAAACATTAATGAACCCATAAATAAACCAATTAAAAAATCCAATTTGGTGCAGTCGTTAGGAAATTATGCGCGTACATACATTCCGTCGATTCATTTTTATTTAAATACTAGCTGTTGCCCGCGGCTTCACCCGCGTGGAATTCTGATCCCGTTTCCGCTACCCATGGGACCCTATTCCACTACTACAACCTATATAACATACACAATTCCACCATATATCATTTTTTTATATAAGGATTTAGGCAGCGTTTTCGTTGAAAGCTCCCAGGCGGCTTATTTTTTTCCGACACCTCCAACATATATCATTATATTTTAGCCAATGTATACAAAAACTTGACAAATTATATACTAATACCTTCCTCGTGAACCACTCTATCCATTAATGAAAACAGAATGAAAATCATTGCCGTATTTTTTAAGTTTATAAGAACAGACAGACAGGGCGGAGGACATTGTTTTATAATATGTAGTGATAGATTAAGAACGCAATTAACAATTTGTTTAAAAAAAACTCACTAATTGATGTTGGTATTCATCTGAAGGGTATAAGGTTGCCCATAGAGTATACCCCTCGCATCCCGACTGACCCTGGGCCATCTCCGGTTTCGAGATGGCCCCCTCGGGTTTGGGAACCACGGTGTGCCCGTTTTGCCCCGGTTTGGGGGAGGGGCGCTAGTCGCCCCGCCGTCCCGGCCTGCTTCTGCTGGAGTGACAGGCGGCCTCACCTGCCACCCCCAGGCTTGCGCTCATGGAGAACGGAGCTCGTTAAGTGACAGGCGACTCAGGCGCGGGACGCCTGAGTCGCCTGCGATGCGTGGCGAGCATGTTGCGGGCTCGGCGGGTCGGGAGAGTTCTAAATCTCTCCCGGGCGCGCTCCGCCACCTCCTTCTCGAGCTCTAATGCTCGGCCCACGCGCTCGCGATCCGCGCCATTGCCGCAATCATGCTGCGAGAGTACTCCCACCCCGATGGCTGCCACGAGGTCACGCCTCTGCACCTCCCACGCTGGGCAGAATCCCGGTTGATCCGCTTTCCTACTCTTTCTCTTGATTTAGATTCGATTCTTGATTTTGGATTATATTGGCTTTTACAGCAGCGACAGCTTAGTTATTTAAATCCCTATTAGTTACATCCCTAGCAATATGAGCGACAAGGAGACTAGTACTCGTACTTCTCCTTGTAGAGCTCTTGGGACGCACTTAATGCAGATTAATGTATGCAAACTGCAATTAGGACGTTGCTTGATAGGATCTTTATATCTGTACTTCGTCTATCAAAGGGCACTTTCTTGATGTAAAAACAAATTATTTGAAATAAAATATCTACTTTTTAGGGTTTCGTAGCCAAATAGCTAAAAACGGAACCCTTATAGATTCGTCATGTCTGTCTGTCTGTCCGTCCGTATGTCACAGCCACTTTTCCCCGAAACTATAAGACCTATGCTATTGAAACTTTTTAAGTAGATGTATTCTTTGAACCGCATTAACATTTTCACACAAAAAACCTATTTTTTTTTACATCAAACCCATACGTTTGCGGTATCTATGTATAGGTCTTCAAAAATGATATTGAAGTTTCTAATATCATTTTTATCTAAACTAAATAGTTTGCGTGCGGTAAAATGTGTGTCTCCCCCCCCCCCCTCCTGTAACTTCTAAAATAAGAGAATGATAAAACAAAAAAATATATGATGTACATTACCATGTAAACTTCCACCGAAAATTGGTTTGAACGAGATCTAGTTCGTAGTTTTTTTATTACGTCATAAATCGTAAACCGTAATTTACTTTTCATTCAGTCAACTCACATATAAAAATTTTACTTGCTGCTACGGAACCCTTCATGGGCGAGTCCGACTCGCACTTGGCCGGTATTTTTTATATGGCCCTGGTAACTGGTATGGGTACTGGTGGTAACTGGTCTTATTCACATGAATAATAATGTCAATTTTTGCATAATTTTCTTATTTTGTTTTTTTAGTAAGTGTGGAAACCACCAAGTCTTAACACTAACCAGCTAGCGGTGACGTAACCGACTAAGACCACGTGATATTCCACGTGAGCGTTGTACCAGGGACCAAGCTATATCCAGCTATACTCTAGGAATGAACTTCACAGGAGGGTTCCCGGAAAATTCTTACCAGTTCACCACTCACCACTCACTACTTACTGGTGGTAGAAATTTGATGACACAAATTTGTCACAAAATTCGGCCGGGTCGGTACCACCGTGCACGATTGCGAAAATCCCTCCCTAATAATCCAATTTCGGTTTGATTGCGTTCAGGGGTCAGCAAGTGCATAGCCGGGCAGGGGGATTGTGGTCGCGCCACTAGTGGGACCGGTGGGCGGCACGCGGTGCTGCGACGGCAATCCACTTTTGATGAGGCCGTCAAGCTGAGAGACACCATTGTTAACATGGTACGTGTATGTAATGGTGACTCTATTTCCTGAGACTTTACCTTCAGCTTAGCATCAGGCGAGGTGAAGTCAAATTGACGTGTCCTAAATATAAAAAAAAAACTTACCAGATCTGGGAAGACTTTGATTACTAGTCATGACAACACATTTTACCATATCCGTTTGCTCTTTCAGCTAATCAGCTTGAATATTTGAACTGAAAACAGAAAACACACATTGGTAACTTTAACTTGGAAATCTTTTTTTTTACACTGTAACCATATTTGAGCAACGTAGATGAGAAATCCAACATTGTGGTCAAAGCGCTACTGAAAGTAAACTCTTGCCCGAGAACCTTTTTTATGTTATTCGTTTGACATAATTTTTTGGTACAAAAATTTAGGTAGGAATTTTCTCCGCAATAATATTCGCAATATTTTTGTCTAGTTTAAATATTTCATGACGAACATTCGTATTTTTACTTCGTTGTAATTTCACATAATTATAATAGCTACGTAATACCTAAGTACTTGATACAATGCGTAGACATTTTATCTTTGAACTTTCAGCGTTCCATAATTACTACCTGGACGACCGAGCTTGGTTTGGGGGGATTTGTTTCTTTCAGAAAATATACCTAAACCTAGAACGCAAAAACTTTTTTAACTAAATACGTTTTTTTTCTAGGTATTGTTAGAGCCCCAAATTGAAGGGCACAGCTCTTGCTCTGGCTCGGCTGTTGCCCAACATGAGGGGGCCCGATGACTCCTGCAGGAGACTTACGCGAGGATCGTGCGGTCCATGGCCCTGTATGGGTACCTAATATGGGCGGAGGCCCTGAGGACCAGAACTGTGCGGATGCTGCGCGCTCCGCAGCGAGTTGTGGCCATCAGGGTCATCCGCGGGTACCGCACGATCTCCTTCGAGGCGGCGAGTCTCCTTGCCGGAACTCCGCCATGGGACCTGGAAGCGAGCGAGGACTCAGGGCTGCACACGCTGGCGGACTGCCCGGCGTGGGAGGCGTCGAGGCGTGACCTCGTGGCAGCCATCGGGGTGGGAGTCCTCTCGCTCGGCAGCATGATTGCGGCAATGGTGCGGAGCGCGAGCGCGTGGGCCGCCGCCACCTCCTTCTGCGAGCATGTAATGCTCGCGAAGGAGATGGCGGAGTTCTAAATCTCTCCCGGACCGCAGAGCCCGCAACTTGTTCGCTGCGCGTCGCAGGCGACTCAGGCGCCGGAGGTCGCTTAACGACCTCCGTCCTCCATGAGCGCAGGCCTGGGGGTGGCGGGTGAGGCCACCTGTCACCCCAGCAGAAGCAGGCCGGGACGGTGGGGCGACTAGGGCCCCTCCCCCAAACCGGGGCAAGACGGGGACACCGTGGTTCCCAAACCCGAGGGGGCCATCTCGAAACCGGAGATGGCCCAGGGTCAGTCGGGGTGCGAGGGATATGCTCTATGGGCAACCTTACACCCCGGCGTCTGTAGACCCGAGACGGCGTGCTGTTTTAGTCGGTTCAAGCCCGACATAACCACCCCCCCTGGCACGTGGGGGGGTATACGAAGGGATTTCCGCACGAAAAAAAGAAAAAAAAAAAGGTATTGTTAGAGTGGTTTTGAAAATAGTAGTTAATAAAATATAGTAAACAGGTGGGATGGGACAGAACTAGCCTTACGATGAACTTCATGGTGGCATAGTCCAACGCCGCTAATTTAACATGATAACTACGTTATTTAAATATTTATTTTCTTAATGTATCTATCACTACAACCCTACTCCTTAAACATGTTCAATAGGTATAATAGTCACAAAAATTGGCTATCCTGCCCCTCTGGTCTATTCTCAGCAATATTGGCCAGGGAGAATTCCCTTACAGCGTCATCATATATTATCCAAATTATTATAATAGGTGCCAAGAGGATATGATTAATGAACTTTTTATAGGAGTGAGTTGGCAAACCGCCAAATTTTTATTGACATTTACGGTTCTAAAACGGCAATTTGATTGAAAATTCGTATAAATTGTGAAGTTTATTTTTTTAAATTAAAGTTTATACACGTACATAAAAAGTAAAATTAGAGACAATGGAGAGATTAGTACGATGGTCATGTATTTAAAAAAATTAAGTTCTAGCAGACCGGCGAGAAAAGCGCGTAAAGAAAAAGAATAAAATAAAATTCTATGTTACAAAATCATACAATTGGCAGGCGCTAGATAACCCATGAATGACTTCAATGTTGACAGAGCACCGACATCACTTGTGATACACGGACTGCCTTAAAACTGCAGGAAAAAATTAGAAAGTCAAGATAAAGCATGACTTACTTTATGGAATGAATTGCTGAACTGTTAAGAAGATAGATGGACGTCAATTACTTGTACATGACAAAGATGAGGCATTAATTTGTAAAAAGAAGTACCGCAGTGACTCCGGTGATGGAAAGGATAAAAGTAAGTCGTTTATCTTAATATGAGCATGTTATGAGAAAAGATGTCATGACAACCACGTAACTAAAAGAGTACTGAGTAGATAACCAGAAAAATACGGATCACGCAGACTTTGTGAAAGTTGAATTAATAGAAAAGGGGCTATAAATGAGAAAAACACATTTTGCCTACTTCAGATCAATTGGGCACAAAGCGCACCAATGGTAAATGATGATAAATAAATATGTGTTGAGGTACAGGGTATGGCCGCGATAGTGGCGGTAAGGCCCATCATGGAGGATTGGCTAGAGTGGCGACACGGAAGCCTCTCGTACCGACTGACGCAGGTGATCTCCGGGAAGGGGTGCTTCGGGACCACCTGCATCGGATCAGGAAGGAGCCAACGCGTCATCACTGCGACGCGAGCGAGGACTCAGGGCTGCACACACTGGCGGACTGCCCGGCGTGGGAGGCGTCGAGGCGTGACCTCGTGGCAGCCATCGGGGTGGGAGTCCTCTCGCTCGGCAGCATGATTGCGGCAATGGTGTGGAGCGCGAGCGCGTGTGCCGCCGCCACCTCCTTCTGCGAGCATATAATGCTCGCGAAGGAGATGGCGGAGCGGGCCCAGGAGAGATTTAGAACTCTCCCGGTCCGCCGAGCCCGCAACTTGGTCACCGCGCGCCGCAGGCGACTCAGGCGCCGGAGGTCGCTTAACAACCTCCGTCCTCCATGAGCGCAGGCCTGGGGGTGGCGGGTGAGGCCACCTGTCCACCCCAGCAGAAGCAGGCCGGGACGCTGGGGCGACTAGCGCCCCTCCCCCTAACCGGGGCAAGACGGGGACACCGTGGTTCCCAAACCCGAGGGGGCCATCTCGAAACCGGAGATGGCCCAGGGTCAGTCGGGGTGCGAGGGATATGCTCTATGGGCAACCTTACACCCCGGCGTCTGTAGACCCGAGACGGCATGTGGTTTTAGTCCCCCGCTGTCCGGCGAGGGGGTATCCGAAGGAATTTCTGCACGAAAAAAAAAGGTACAGGCTGTGATGTTCCTCCAACACAAAGAGAGGATCCTCCGACCAGGCAAGGTGATCATGCCTGGCGGGTTGCGGCCCAACGGTTGTCGTTAGGATGTTGTATATAGTTCCACTTGTTGTCGCTAGATGACGATGGGTATATGTGGTATCGCCACATATGCTTCTCTTATCCTACTAATATTATATGTTAAAGTTTGTGAAAATGTTTTGATGTTTGTTACTCAATCATGCTCTAACGGCTGAACGGAACTGGCTGAAAGGTTCCCATGGGTGGGAAAGGAATCAGAATTCAACGCGGGCGAAGTTAAGGGGTTACCGCTTGTTACAAATATAGTAAAAATACACAAATCGTGACTAACATTACACAAAGTACGCTGTTTTTATTTTTGCCGCACCCGCCTTATCCTTATTGTAAATACAAAGGGAATCATGTGCGGAAAGTTAATTACAAACTTAAAAGTCAATTCTTACTCGAAGCATATTTAGGTTAACTTTTTATTATACATTTACAAAAGAATGTACGAGGTCTCATTGATATTCCTTTAATGTAAATATACTTTAAGCTCTTTTTATTCTAGGTGCCTAAGTTACTTCATTAATTATTACTACCGCACTAAATTACTCTTCGATGAGTTCGACACTTAAGGTAAGTTCAAGGATATTCGAAAACAATTTCAATTCTTGGAGTGATCGGTACGATTTCGACAAGGGTGGCAGGTGGTACTTACAATGTTATCTTTGACATCATGCTTACCTTTCATTCAGTTTGTCCTTAAAGACTATAGAGAAATTTAACCAACTGTTTTAATGTATTTTAACTACAAACAGTTTTCGTAAATGCATATGCTTTAAAGTCAAATAATATCAAATCTATAACCGATCCAGTACCACAAATATTTATAATTTACGAAATACTTTATAGTATCGTTTGAATTCACCTGATTCGTAACTTTTATCCTATAGTTACTGCTTGTTTTATATTTTTTGTTTTGGCTTCTTATTTGTTTAACTCAATTAACCCGAGTGGAAAATATTGTAAGTTTATTTTCAATTATTTAGTGTTTCTTACCCTAAAGCCAATAAAAGCCATTAAAAGGTGGCATCGGTATTACAATAAATTAATATGACGAGTTGTTGGGCGTATACCAATGATTGGAAAGGCAACAATACAAAACATCGACACGACTTTTCATAACGGTTTCTTTCATGATCATTATATCCCTTGAAAAGCTAGCATTAGTATTTATTGCCGCTCGTGGGTGTGTAATAAACCTCTGCCTACCCCTTCGGGGATACAGGCGTGAAATTATGTTATGTTATGTTACTACGCCAAAGGTGTCTATGTTCTAGAAGATCATCTTATTGCTATTTATCTTCTGCAACTTGGAGTTTCGTTGTTCCAAGATCCAAAAATACAAGTGCTGTTGTACTTAGCTTAATATGGAAATGATAAACCAGCTTTTTGTAACATGAAGAATTTTATGAATATTTACCTATTGTAAGGCGTACAATTGACGATGATTTATTGTAGAAATTTCAATTTGGCACTCTGGTGGACTTTCAGATATAGGTTGCGCGGTTTACGCTTTCTCCCATCGTCGTCCGAACGTGATAGCTTGAAACGCGCACTTGGATATTATACAATGGATATTATATAATATATGAGTTTGTATAACAAAGTAGGTCTTAACCTCATGATATATATTTTCCCTTTGCAGCTGTTGTTATCACTAATAGCATATTTTATCTGTACTTTGTGTTACTGTTTTCGACGCTTTGATACAAGGTAAGGCTCATTCCCTCAACAACTTTTTAAAGTGAATACGTCTTTAGAAGCGTTGAGAATTTTTGAGATAGGAAAAACCATTGACTTCACGATACGGTTACCGTTATCGTCACTGTAAATATATCCTGAGGATAAAAAAAATACACACGTAATTATTCAAGTTTTCATTTCTTTCGGCACTCACCGAGTGCCCCTGTTTTCTACTTTTCATCTTCATCGTTAAAGCAAATTGTAACTGCTTTCTATTACGCACATAAACATCAAAATATAAGAATTGCGTAACCATTCATCAACATCAACCATGGAATCAATACATTGATGAATTGTAATATTACGATATCACTTTATTGAGGATCCTATATTGAATTAGGACTAGTTTATTTTTGAAGTTACAATATAATTATGTGTAGTAACGATATTATTTTGAATACAATTTTATATTAGATAAGAAATACGAGAGCTTAAAAGTTACAACACATTACAAGTTACATTAAAAGTTACATTTTAATAGAAGATCAATCTCCACCAAAAACTGAGCGGTTCAGTGCCTCTTATTTTTTGCCGCACCATAAAGACTTGGAATTCTTTACCAGCACACGTGTTTCCTTCTTCCTACAGTCCCGGGTCTACAGCATCTGGTGAGGCCGTCAAGGTGAGCGCCACCATCGGAGGATTATCGGTATCTTACAGATACCCCCATTTCTGAGACTTTACGTTTAGCTTACTATCAGGCGAGGTGGAGTCATATTTACGTGACCATTATAAAAAAAAACGAAGAAAGTTTCCGGTAGGTTACACAGGTCACGTCAGGCCAAAGGCATGAAAAGGTCGCGTTAATTGCCGTAAACATGATTGTACAAGAATAAGTAAGCCCAAAGATAACTAAGTTAGTTTGTTCTTTTAACTGGCTTGTTCAGCAATTACGTTGTTTAAACACTTGTTTCATAACCCAAAGTGTAATTAAGCCTTAGAATGCTTCACATTGGGTTGTTGCACTTGTGGTACTTGCTGATTATGTAAACTAATAGTGTAATATTATTGCATTGTTGCATGTCAATTGTTTCATCATCATCATCCTGGTTGCTTCCAAAAGTCCTACTTTGGAGCCCAAAGTCCACTCTCCTACCCTTTCTTTAGATTTGTCTACTCTTGGTTTTTTTTTGCAGTAACTGCCGTCTGACCCCCAACCCTGAGAGGAAATCAGCGTCAGTGTCTTGTCCGTTGCTCAATGGGTCTACCGGCTAGCAGGTTTTACTGGTGGTAGAAGCTTGATGACACAAATTTGTCACAAAATTCGGCCGGGTTGGTACCACCGTGCACGATTGTGAAAACCCCTCCATAGTAATCCAATTTCGGTTTGATTGCGTTCAGGGGTCAGCAAGTGCATAGCCGGGCAGGGGGGTTGTGGTCGCGGCACTAGTGGGACCGGCGGGGGTCACGCGGTGCTGCGACGACAATCCTCTTCTGATGAGGCCGTCAAGCTGTGCGCCACCATTGTTAACATGGTACGTGTATGTAATGGTGACCCTCTTTCCTGAGACTTTACCTTCAGCTTACCATCAGGCGAGGTGAAGTCAAATTGACGTGTCCTAAATATAAAAAAAAAAAAAAAGGTCAGATTGGCTTGGGCCCTAAAGATCTCGTTGGGGCCCAATACGCCCATTTATGTCAAACTAACTGACCCGGCAAACTTCGTTCCGCCTTAGCATCAAGTTATGTTGGTTACCGTATAAGCTGAATTTATTTCATGAATTTCTCATATTTTTGACTATCCTAATTGCTAATAAAGGCACAGTATCCCGAGGGAGACATCTCAAAGCCGTGGATGACTCGGGGTCAGCCGGGGTAAGAATGAATTACTTTATTGGGCCACCTTACACCCTGGTAATAGAGACCCGAAACGGCTTGCGGTTTTGGTCGGTTCGAGTCTGATATAACCACCCCCGCTGACTGGCGAAAGGAAATTTCCACAAAAAAAGGTACAAGGCGGAGACAAATTTAATTATCGTTCAGTTGAAATACCCTAAATAAATTTTAAATGACATTTGAAATACTCAAATTACGAATTTCAACATTTAGTAATGTTTTGGAGAAATGTCGAGACTAATTTAGAAAAATCTTTGTACAGTTGCCAAGGACTGTACATTCGCTAACCTAACTGTCGAATAGAGTTTCAGGGCGTTATTTCATCTCAAATTTTTAACCACAAAAGACATTTTCAGGAGAGCCAAGAGGTAATATCTATTGTTATCCAAGAAAACCCGAAGGCTTAGGTCCTTTATATTCCTCAGAAAACATTTCAACAATTTTCGTTTTGGTCACGATTTTTACATTGATGGACGAGAGCATTCCGCAATGAATTTATTGCTACACAAATTTGGAAAAGGTTACCTTAACGGCCTGATATGTCATGTACTTATTCTTTATCGTTATATGATTTCAAGCTCAGTCTAAGATCAATAAAGAACTCAAAATTTTACAATCAATTAAATTTTTAAGCAGTTGTATGCTTATTTTTCTATAGATTTAGATCGGAAAAAGAGAACATCTAGAACGGGACTTGAACCTGCGACCATTCCCTTAGAGGGGGAATGCTCTGACCAACTGAGCCACCTCGACACTATAATATTTTACAGTCTGACTTTAAAGTCGTGTAGTTGATACTGATATTTAAATTTTTTAATGATATAATATTTGATCTTATGCGAGAAATGAGACACCAATGCCAGTATACTGTTTCAGTATTTGATGTTATGAGTAGTGTATACAATGTATCATCTTATTTTCCTTACTAACGTACTATTGAAATAGAGTACCTGTGAGTTTTATTGCCAGATTCTCTCACATGCTTTAAAGAAAGAGGTACCCTTCTTTTATTGCCTTGCGAATTTCACAGTAGACAAATGTATAAACATAAATCTCGACGTTCTTAAGTTACTTTGTGACCTAAATAAAGATATTTGATTCTTTTACCTTATCTATATAATTTTTAACGTACAATTTGTCGTTTTTAAGTCGTTATGAAACAATCATTTGTGTTTGTTTTTAACAAGAATATCAGGCACTGGATAAACCTAATTATAGAGCTGTCCTCGATATAATTAAAATTTCAAAATATATAGAAGATAATACTCACACTTATGCAAAAAGACGTCCTGATAAACCTAATCCAATTTAACCCTATTAAGACACAAGTATGTGCATTAACCGCTAAGAAAACCCCATTTATTGTAGCGCCACCATTCCTGGACATACCGTTCACCAGACATATTCATTGTATGAATATGTCAATTTGCATTAGCCTGAGTGTTACCATGTATAATATGTGTGTATTTACATGAAAAGTATATAAGTATGGTTATCCGCATTCTGGAACCCATAACACAGTTATTTAAACTATGCTTACTTTGGGTCTGAAAGTGCTGTGTAAAATGTCGTAGAATATTTAGTTAATACTAAATATTAACTAACTTAAAAATACTATTTAACTAACTATATTTAAAACAAAAAGACGGACGTGGAGGATCGATATTAGGGATTTTGCCTCTCTGTGCGTGTTCTACCGCTTATATAATGGTATGTGTGCAGAAGAATTGTTCAACATGATGCACGCTCTATCATCGCGCCGCTCGCCATAGACAGGGAATTCATTCTCATGCTGTGGTTTTCCCAGGCGACTACAATATGAAGTTCTTCAAGAAGGGCATTAAAGGGTATTTACAGCGTCGGCAGCGCGAGTGTTACACTCCTGGCGTTGCACACGTCCATAGGCCACGGTAACCACTTCGTGCAAAACGTGCAAGACCTGTTTGCTTGCCACCTAAGTATGCTTTTTGGCTTATCTAACTAAATGTATTTTGCTAATATTTGCACTAGAAGTGAGTTTGCGTTTATAGAGTGTCACAGGATTTAATACGTTGGTGCAGCGGCTTGCAGGTGAGGTTGACTTGAGCCCCCTCACACATATTTAGTGAAATAGACAACACTAATAGACTTTTATGATTTTGATATTTATAAATGTGGCTGCTTTTGGAGTCTCTGGACTAATGAACGTGAATATGAATTATATTATAGTTTCAATTCCAATTAATTACCTACGCTAGGTACCTTTTTTTTCTTTTTTCGTGCGGAAATCCCTTCGGATACCCCCTCGCCGGCCAGCGGGGGCGGTTATGTCAGCGTAATTAATTGGAGCCTAATACGAGACAGTTAATGAATCTAAATCACAATTTAGTTATGATACTAACAAACCCCGTGAGCTTTCCGACAAAGACGCGTAAAATAAAAACAGCGCGTTATTTTAATTAAAAAGTGTATTATGAAGTCAATTTTGGTGGAAGGTAAAATTAATACTAGAAGTAGGTAAAATATTTGCTAAAAGTTGTTTTTTAACCCCCGGCGCAAAAACGACGGGGTATTATAAGTCTAACATGTCTGTGTGTGGCATCGTAGCTCCCGAACGGATGAACCGATTTTGATTTTGTTTTTGGTTTGAAAAGTGAGTTAGTCGGGAATGATCTTAGCTACATCGGATTTTTTAATTATTTTTTAAGTTTTTGTATATAGTCAAATAGTTTTCTATATAATATAAATAATCTTAGTGCTTTTCTCGTCTAGAGTGATGTATTATTTCCCTAAGTATTTACTTAGCAGAACATTACATCAATACAAAAACACTTTAAATACTACTTCAAATACTCTTAAATAAAGAGTGAGAAAGAGAGAGCGAGAACGCTACCTTAAACTAGTTCCTATAAATAGCAGACACGGGATCAGTATTTCACGCGGGTAGACCCGCAGACAACAGATAGTATTATATAAAAACGTCACACGCCAAAGGTTCTTCTCCTAATGATAATGAAATCAATTGAAAATGACGCTAACAGTATGGTTGTAAAAACTAGGATAATTTTCACACACTCCAGAAATTAAGAAAGATAGTAAACACATAAATTTTGTTAATGGAGTACGGCTTTATCGCCACGCCACAGAGGTCGTCAATACTGAACATATGCGCTCAGTTCTACTCCAACTCTTATAATCCGGTATTTAGGGTGATCAAGCTGTTGTCCATCGTACAATAGACCCTCACTGCGGTATGTCCGCAAACTTTTCGTGTACCAGACTCAAAGTACCCTACATAATTACAAGGTAAGATATCGCTTTGATGTCGTGAACTAAGTTATTTACTTTTTGATTGACGCCCTTTTGTACGAAATTTAAGGGATTATCTCAAAGAGGTAAACCCAGAACTGGATTTAACTGAGTTTTGTTTCATTAACACTCCAATTAAACAGTTGTATTAGTTTCACACGTTTCTAAACTATCTCTAGTTGAATTTATTAGCTTTTTTTAGGCTACTAGGCGTGTTTAAATACTGATATTGAATAAATTACCATTTTAGTTTTCGGAAAGGATTGTATTACGGTTTTAAATTATTAATTTACATAAGCATCTTCACGCCAGATGAACAGATAATATGTGAGTGAGTTCGCACATGAGAACCCACGATTACGTTTTTTTTTTTTTCATACCACTCAGGTGGCAGACAAGCTCACGGCCCACCTGATGGGAAGCGGTTACCGCGGTCTATGGACGTGTGCAACACCAGGGGCGTCACACTCACGCTGCCGACCCTAAACCTTGTTTCTTGTATTTGTATATCGTCGGCCTATGAATGAATAAAACCCTTTTTTATTTCTTCTTCTTTCAGAACAAGTGCGAAGTCGGGCACTACAGTTAGAATCTTATTGGTATTGTTACGTGCGCGGGGTACAAATTAAATGTCGTTTATACAACAAAGAGGTTTATTCGCCCACCACAAACTAGACAACTAAATAACTAGCACACACAGTTCTCTTCAACAGTTCAAGTCGCTCAGCAGTTCACAGTAGTCCACAGTCGTTGCTTAAGTCGCAGGTATAACCCTCTTGAATCGCTTCGGTAAGATGTGTTCGCTTTCGCTTTCGAAAATAAACTGACTGCGTGTCGATAGCCGGCTTTTATAGCTCTTAATTCGGAGGGTAGAATGTTCCGGAATCATCTACACGTTAGGTATCTAACTGGAGCGTTCGAGAAAAATACCTACTTAATAGTAGGTACAGTCACGCCGACGGTCGAGGTGAATAACCTTGTATTCAAGTATAAATCTTAAGGCTTTCACGGCCGGCGTTTGGCCGTGGTACATCGGAAACTTGTATTCCAGACGTTTCGTCGATCACTGCGGTCGACATCTTCAGTGGTACACGTCGCGACGCCGTCGAGTACGGAGAATCTTCCTCGGCGGCGAACTCGGTGCGACTGATGTAAAGGCCCGAGTCACTGGCGTATTTATAGGCGCAATTGGAGGGGGCAAACGACGTGATCGCTCCTGATTGGTTGGGAGCTGCGCAACCGATGCGCTCGATCCTGATTGGTTGAGGCTAAGCAAGGGGGATACCGGGGATGGTGGCGGCTTCGTCATGTTTGAATTGTGATGACGCGCGGCTCTCAGTGCTGGATACCAATCTTTTTGGAGATGAAAACCTTCGTTTTTTCTATTAAAATTATTGGGATGCTTGAATATTTCGATGGCTTTTCGACATAGCAGTGGGAAGAATTGTGAGGTGGTGGCTAGAACCTTCGTGTTCTGAAATTTGATGGTATGATTACCATCCTCCTGGGTGTGTTCCGCAACCGCTGACTTGTCGAAGTGGCCGAGGCGGCAATTTCGTTCATGTTCCGAAAGGCGGATCTTGACGCTTCTTTGAGTAGTGCCCACGTATACCGAGCCACACGAGCAGGGGATTCGGTAAACTCCAGCCCAAGATAGAGCGTCACGAGGGTCCTTGACTGAACGGTGAAGATTACGTAACTGCGTCGTGGGCTTGAAAATAGGCTTAATGTTGTGAGCTTCTAGCAGTCTCCCGATACGATCCGTTGTACCATAAATGTATGGCAAAAAGGCCTTCCCTAGAGGGGCAGGTTTCTCCTCATCCTGGTTCGTAAGAGAAGATTTCCTCGGATGAAGAGCTCTTCGTATCTCCCGGGCATAGAATCCATTGGCTTGGAAGGCCGAGTCCAGGTGGCGTAACTCGTTTTTAAGGTGTTGGGGTTCACAGATGCTCTTAGCTCGGTGGACCAGGGTCTTGATGATTGACATTTTCTGTCTGGGATGGTGGTTGGAGTCCTTGTGTAAGTAACGGTCTGTGTGTGTAGGCTTTCGATAGACCCGGTGACCAAGGCTGCCATCCTCTTTTTTGGATACCAGGACATCGAGGAATGGCTGTTACGTAATCTTCACCGTTCAGTCAAGGACCCTCGTGACCCACTATCTTGGGCTGGAGTTTACAGAATCCCCTGCTCGTGTGACTTGGTACACGTGGGCACTACTCAAAGAAGCGTCAAGACCCGCCTTTCGGTACATGAACGAAATTGCCGCCTCGGCCACTTCGACAAGTCAGCGGTTGCGGAACACACCCAGGAGGATGGTAATCATACCATCAAATTTCAGAACACGAAGGTTCTAGCCACCACCTCACAATTCTTCCCACGGCTATGTCGAGAAGCCATCGAAATATTCAAGCATCCCAATAATTTTAATAGAAAATTGAAGGTTTTCATCTCCAAAAAGATTGGTATCCAGCTCTGAGAGCCGCGCGTCATCACAATTCAAACATGACGAAGCCGCCACAATCCCCGGTATCCCCCTTGTTTAGCCTCGACCAATCAGGATCGAGCGCATTGGTTGCGCAGCTCCCAACCAATCAGGAGCGATCACGTAGTTTGCCCCCTCCAATTGCGCCTATAAATCCGCCAGTGACTCGGGCCTTTACATCAGTTGCACCGAGTCCGCCGCCGAGGAAGGTTCTTCGCACTCGACGGCGTCCCGATGTGTACTGTGGTACCGGGGGATTGGGTACCACGCGTGTATGAAGTGACGAAATTATACGACTTTAAGAGGAAAAGATATTATTTATTTATTAACCACACGCACTTCCTACTTATATTATTAGGGATTTACGTGGTTTTAACTTTAAATAGCGGACTGGGACGTATAACGCGGTCTCGGCCCAAGGATAGGGCTTAAAGCGGGGCTCTTCCCAGGATACTTTTCTCAGCTTCAATCGGAACGGCTCCACTAGGCCCGTTCAGATCCCGAATTTCCAGGCCGCGATTGTTTTATATCGTTCCTAAATCAAATTGTTTAAAAGGTACAATAGTTTTATTTAAACTCTGACACATGATGGCCAGGTAAACGAACCGTAGTGTTTGAACGAGGTCCGAACACTACATCCAGCTACGCCCAAGGCCTCATGTGACAGTTACAGCGAAACCCTAGGTAAACTAAATCTGGGACACAAAAAAAAAATTATGCGAATTGTCCCTTACAATGGGAATAACGAAGCAATCTTTGTAATGATTAGTAAACGATAGTAGAATCTCAAATTATAGCAATTAAACTGTAATAAATACTGAAAAACACGAACAAAGAAAAATTTCTTCATTCTTGGCCAGGCAAAAACCCAGGTTAAAAGAAGCCTGGCCACAATCAGCCTCTTCAAAGAAAAGTTTGGTGTCATTTGACGACACATTTTAAGGTTTGCCCTGAAGGGACTTAGTTACAGAGTACTTTTAAGACCTACCTAACTAAAAACGAAACATGACATAAAGTGATCTATCCTTACACATTATGCATGTGAAGCAGTCACTCTATGTCGCCTACACATTACTAAATTATTTTTAAATCAACATTAAAGAGAAAGAGCATCACTCCATAAAGAAGAGTCTGATCGAAAACTAACTTTCAACCATCGTCGGCACTCATGACCAGAACGATTTGACTCTCTTACAAAGTTTAGATCATAACTCTCAACATCAGACGAAAAAATAATTGCCTAACTCCTACGCTAGAACATCACGAACATAACAAAACAAATCTATTTATCTTCAGCAGCGCCGCAATATGGAATAAACAGAGAAAATGTACTATTAATATATATTACATACCATACATTATCTTCTATTATACAACATATCTTAAATAAGAGTTATGGTCACGCAGATAGGCATCTGTAAAAGAAAACAATCATAGGATCCAACTTGCACATAGATCTGTTTGAAATTGAACTTTCAAACGTCAATAAAGTTATATGAAACCATCGATAATTACCTTTGAACTATCATTGCACATAACAATTAATAAAATATTCAACCTTTATTTATCTAACCTCTTTATTAGTATCACACATAAAATACAAAAAAAAACTAATCATGTCCACACGACACTCAACGTCAAATAAATATAATGACTGTTACACATATTTTACTTAACGCATCTTCTGTTGACAAATGGTTTTAGAAAATTGGTATGTATAATATCTTGCCATGATGAGTTATTCATTTTCCCCACGACATAGTTGGTGTTTGAAATTCTCCTGATAATAATAAACGGCCCTTTGTACGGCTTACAAAGTTTCTTACTCCTTCCCGAAATATGTCTTGGACTGTATATCAGAACCAGCTGACCTGGTTGGTATACTACGAATTTCACCTTCTTGTCGTAGTAAGCTTTCTGCCTCCTTTGTGCATTTCTTATATTCACCTTTGCTCGTTGCACGAGATAATTTGCACGTGTATGTCTGGACGCATATGACTCGTTCGTAGACTCTTGATTTACTTCAAAGTTTGATTGCAGAATCGGCTCTCGTGCGAACAACAACATGTGTGGAGACATACCTGTAGATGTATGCTTCGTGGCATTATATGCAAATATCACCATGTTTACATCTTTGGGCACGAAAAACCTATTGCGGAACTTGGACAACGTCTTCGCGATTCCGAAGTGACCTCCCGACCATGGATGATCATGCAGTTCCTCGAGAGTTGTCTTCAGTAGTTCTCTCGGCAGCACAACAACATTTTTCCTTAATAAAAATCCTTTGTAGTTTGTTGCATCATTATTTGTTAAGCCATTCCTTAGTGATCTACAGAAAATATCTGCGCACTGTTTTACTACCACTGTATCGGTGTTGATGTTATACATCTCTATATCATCCGATACTGGTGTGTTTATATCGTCATCCTCTATCTTTAAAGGATAACGACATGGGTAATCAGCAACAATATTGCTCTTGCCGGAACGATGTACGACGTCGAAATCCACATCTTGTATTGGATCCTTCACCAAGTCTGATGGTTCCGTAGCTGACCTGTACGGAGCTGTATGTACAGGAATATCATCTGACAATCTGCATCCGCCCGTGCTACCGTTGTCGAACGTGACTCCATTCTCGCAGTCTTGTACTGCTTGCACCAAACGACTCCTTTTGTTCGCTGGGATGCCCCCATCGATTAATTGCTTGGATTCTTCAGACTTAAATATTTCATTATTAAAACTACGACTAGGGTAATAATCAATGGTTTCATTTATTGCTTTATAATTAAATAACATATTATTTGTGTTTATAATATTTAACGATGTGCACTTTGAAGCCTTACTCACGGTTTTATCGTCATATCTGCGTGTCCAATTTACTTTGAAGCCCTTAATCCAAAAACAGTTCTTTCTGAAATCAATTGATACAGCATTAGCAAACATGAACGATTGACCTAAGACTAAATCTAATTCAATGTTATTTAATACAATGAAATTCACTCTAACTAAAATGTTCGCTAAAAGTGTCCGTATGGATTGAGGAGCCACTTCAGATTTAAAAAGGAAGCTCGCCCACTTATTTAGTAGGGAAGTAAATAATTTTGTAGGCCAAATTCTGAAATTTGTAGTAAAATATGTCTAAAGTTATATCAATGTGAATGTGGCTCCTCAATACAAACATCTGAATTGAGGAGCCACCTGAAACACGGAAAGTATTTCAAGTATATTTTTGAAAATTTTGTATCATTTAGTAGCAATTATGTATAGTGTCTACTAAAAATCTGAGCCCAGTACTGTTTATATTCAAGAATATACAATACTTTTAATGTGGCTCTCCGATCTATACACAAGAGCGTGAATTGCCATGAAAGTGATCGGTCAATTTATATTCCACTCTAAAGACATTTAGTAGTAAGTGTGTTCGAATTTGTAGCATATGGACAAAGTAGTAGAACTGAGTGAATTTAATAATTAAACGCATTTCATTTGGCTCCTCAATCGTGACGTCTGCATAATAAATAATTGACTGTACCTACCTGAGATCAAAACGGAATAAAATACCAGAGACACTAACATTTAGTATAAATGTCTACTAAATACATATGCACAGATCAACATTGTATATGTTCGGTATCTGAAAAACAAATTAGTTCTGAATATTCCTTACGAATCGTTATTAAGGGTGACCATGTTATATGCATTAAACTAGGATGATTCATTTTTGAAATTTAATTTTTCGACAAGATTCGGTACAAAGATTCTTCATAAGTTAATCCTATTTAATTTATTTTCATCTCATTTGAAGGTAACTGCCAATTATTGTCGTAAGTACCTACCCTCAATAATATTTATTTAGTAATCTGACATTCATTAACGACGAAGCTCACTTGTTTGCGCACATATTTAAGTAAAAATAAAATTAACAGATATAATATATAGTTCTATTCCTAAACTATATTAATATTAATCACGTCATAATTGTTTACTTGTGAGGATACTATTTGCTGCTGCAGTAGTGCATAATAAGTGACTGATAAGTAACTTCACTTTGATTTCCTGTTGGCAACGTAAGTACTTATATTGTATCAATTATTATTAGTTAACTTTATAAAGAATAGTATAAGTTATGTTAGGAATATTGTTGTTTCAGAACTATTATGCCGATAGGTCGTAAATCAAAGGTAGAACTTGAGGATCAAAAACAAGTTTTTACTAAATATGCTGAGATACTACAAAATTCCAACATTAAAGGTAGTGACCGAATTTTCTTAACCATCTCTAAAGAACTTGATTTTAAAATGTCCTCATTAGCTTTGTTTATATCATTGAAACGCAACCGTCATATTTTTTTTCAAAACGACGATTCACTTCTTGTCAAACAGACAACTGGTGAAAGCCATACTATTAAAAGAGTTAGTAGTAGCAGTTGTCTAACAAACGCATCATTTGAAGATAACGATTTTGATTTATAGAACGGTAAACAAAAAGAAACAAAAACATTTTCATATGAGATGGACTTGTATGATTGGAAAAGAAATCAGCCTCTATATGCATACCAGAGAAGAACAGGCACTAACATCTATAAGAAATACAGGACAATGCCAAAGTTCAAATGGAGTAATTTGTTGAAGGAAAACATTTATAAATATACGAAGTTACCTTGCACTTGGACCTTAAAGCGCGAAAAAGTTCTTAAAAATAAAATCTTTATGAAAGGTAATTGTTCCCAGTGTACAGTATGCGTTCAGATAAAAAGTTATGCAACTACAGACAAAAATCACACAACTTTCTGCAAAATTACCAATATAGATAAAAATATCAAACATAACCCAAGAAAGAAATTTAAATTAACGCCCTATAAAAGACAACAATTTGCAAAAATATTAAAGTACAAATCTGCAATAGTCGTTCATAATGAGTTAGCCTCAAAGATCATAGGTCATAAAAAAGATGAAAATGAGGTTACAAGTACACCAGCGTTGCCTTCTCTTTCCGCTTTATGTCAAATAATATCTGTGGTCTGGAAAGGACAGTGGTTTGATTCTAATCCGATTATATCTTTATTGGCTATGGCGAAAAGTACACATAAAAATATAAT
Organism: Cybosia mesomella; assembly: GCA_946251805.1. NCBI lineage: Eukaryota > Metazoa > Arthropoda > Insecta > Lepidoptera > Erebidae > Cybosia > Cybosia mesomella. Next base: position 14,775,357 of record OX276406.1, read on the forward strand.
CCGCAGTCTTAGTGTACACCCTGACTTCTTTGTTTATTATTGGAGCGAAGAACAAATTAATTATTATAATCAATATCTACGGAAATTTGAAAGAGTTACTCTAACAATCGACGCTACCGGCTCATTTTTTCAAACTATGCGCCTCCATGATGGAACAAAGATCATCAAAAGACTATTTCTGTATGCAGGTCTTATAACAGCAAATCTTAAATTAAAATCTGTGCCCGTATTACAAATGGTCACCGATGCACACGGCAAGCAATCTATATTATATTGGCTAAATCAATGGAAACGTTCAATTCATAGAACACCTCACGAAATTATTTCTGACGATTCTTCTGCCCTGGTTGCCGCTAGTACTGAAGCTTTTACGGTGTTTAGCAGTACAAAAGAGTATATAAAGAAACTATTTTCAATTTTAGAAGGAGAGACTTCAGACGTCACCTCTACTTTTATCAGACTGGACTTTTATCAGTCATTTCATAAAAACTTTGCACAACCTAAAATGTTTTAATGATGTAGATCCACGCATAAAATATTTTTATATTCGCTGCATTATGTTTTTAAAAAAATGTGAAGATTTTGAAATGGTAAAAGAAGTCATCTTGGATATGATTAAGGTTTGCCTCTGTCAATACGACAATGATTTGACTACCAGTACAAGTTCCGATTGTCAAACCTCCTTAAGCAGGCTTGTGGCGCGATTGAAAAATATTGACTTAGATCATACGGTGGAATATCAAAATATCAGCTGTATGGATGACGACAAATTAACTTACAAAACTGAAGAGTATCACACTGCGGATTTTGATTTTTTTGTTTGGTTGGATGATAAAGTAGCTCAGTTGCGAAAAAAATCAATGGAAATTAAAGAAACCAATGAAAATTTATATTTTTATCCACCATTTATACCTGAATTTAGAAGAATTCTTGGGAAACTTCCATTATGGTCTAATCTGTTATGCCCATTTTTTAAAATTGATAATACTGCTCCATCATCGTCAGGAATTTAGAGCTACTTCAAAACTTTGAAACAATTGCTCTTCAAAACAAAATTACTAAAGTATCGAATTGATGAATTTGTAAAAATACATTCTAATTACTTGAATACAGAAATTGCTACAAGTGATCTTGTTAATGATATACAGAATAAAGAAACTAAACGCCCTCGAAAAATGAAGCATTCACATACAAAATCTCAAACTCAGGTGAAAAAAAGAAAAATATCAAAGTCTTTGAAATTAAAGAAAATTAATCAGTCATTTACCGCTGAATCAATATTTTCTGATCGTCCTTCCTTCGTCGAAAATTGGAAAGGTGAAGCAAAAAACTAATGTGATATTAACAAAATTAAAAATAAAATTTGTAAAAAATGGCAATTTATGCGATGCTGTAACCGTCGGCAAAAGTTCTACTAAAGTAGGTTTGCAAAACACGTGTTGCTTTGATTCAGTCATGCATTTTTTAGGTGTGGCATATATTCAAAGTAGACATTTTCCAGGAATATTAAACACATACTCTGACGATTTAATTCCTCAATATATTAAACTTTTATCAGATCCTGTTGCTAGTGACTGTGATATATACAGAATGAGATCCTAAATCGGCGTGCTGTATTTTGATACAAGAGATAGCCGCTGTGAATTTGCTTGTAATGTGTCTTTCATTTATGAACATATAGCTTTGAAGTATTGTTTAAGTGCAATTTGGAATAAAAAGTGTACTAATGATTCATGCCAATTTATCCCAATATCTAGACAGACCGCATTTTTGCCTTTAAACCTGAATATAATTTCTGTTTTTGGAATCCAAAGTTTAGAAGATGCAATTTGTATTGTCGAAGAAAATAACGTTTGCACGTCTTGTAACCACCAAACAGTGTGTAAATATACTGTATCAAAAACAGTTTCATTTGAAGTAAATGTTTCTACGAGGTTTCGAGTAAACGAGGTACCAGAAACTATAATGATTTATCCCTGCGATTAACGAAGCTGGCATGGGCCACTAAAAATGTCACTACCCCGCGAAAGATGAGATGTTTTGTTATGACGACTATGATTCTCACTGTAAAATTCATAAAAGCACCGACCAACCAATATTAATTCATTCTTTAACTTATGTCGAAATTGACTAGGTACAAAATATCCTAAACTTATGAAGAATCTTTGTACCGAATATTGTCGAAAAATTAAATTTCAAAAATGAATCATCCTAGTTTAATTCATATAACATGGTCACCCTTAATAGCGAATTCGTAAGGAATATTCAGAAGTAATTTGTTTTTCAGATACCGAACATATACAATGTTGATCTGTGCATATGTATTTAGTAGACATTTATACTAAATGTTAGTATCTCTGGTATTTTATTCCGTTTTGATCTCAGGTAGGTACAGTCAATTATTTATTAAGCAGACGTCACGATTGAGGAGCCAAATGAAATGCGTTTATTTATTAAATTCACTCAGTTCTACTACTTTGTCCATATGCTACAAATTCGAACACACTTACTACTAAATGTCTTTAGAATGGAATATAAATTGACCAACCACTTTCATGGCAATTTACGCTCTTGTGTATAGATCGAGGAGCCACATTAAAAGTATTGTATATTCTTGAATATAAACAGTACTGGGCTCAGATTTTAAGTAGACACTATACACAATTGCTACTAAATGATACAAAATTTTCAAAAATATACTTGAAATACTTTCCGTGTTTCAGGTGGCTCCTCAATTCAGATGTTTGTATTGAGGAGCCACATTCACATTGATATAACTTTAGACATATTTTACTACAAATTTCAAAATTCGGCCTACAAAATTATTTACTTCCCTACTAAATAAGGGGGTGACCTTCCTTTTTAAATCTGAAGTGGCTCCTCAATTCATACTGACATCGCTAAAATCATGTTCACGTTGACTTCACCGCAGATAGTTGCCTAAGAACCAGTTATGCTTCTGATGTGCGTTCAAGCTTCTAGCTAAAGCTTTGCTCATAGCATTTACTGTTGCTCCAGTATCAAGTAACGCCTCGATGTCAGAATTATTAATTGTAACTTTAATAAACGGCGACAACTGACCAGGAAAATTGCTTTCGTTGTGACGCTGATCTGCACTCGCAGACTCGATATGCTCCATGCTCATTACATTTCTCTCTCGAGGCCGGAAAAACTGCCGGCTCGAAGTTGAAGTATCTCTTCTGTTAGATCCCGAAGAATTCGGGTTACTGGGGAAAATATTAGTGTTAGCAATGTTCCGAGGTCTTAGGTTGTATCTCGGAGTGCGGAAATTGTCCCCTTTATCCCGTGGACTCGACGATGACGGAGCTTGACGTGCATCGTAAGATGTCGTGTCTCCTTTATTCCCGTAGCGGTTATGGAATCCGACTTGACGGTTATATCCTTGTGGAGGGTTCGTAGGTAAATTCTGTGTTCTATCCCCCTGCACGTCGGGTTGTACTTCCGATAATTGCAACAGCGCGTCGCGGAGTTCTTTTTTATCGCTGTACACCCTTGCCGCTAAAATATTTCGAAATCTTGGCGACATTGACTTCAGAAATCTACTTATTATCTTTTTATCATCGGCAACCTTAGCTTTACTAGCCAAGTTGCACAATCTGTACCAATAGGTGACCAAGTTCTCCTCTTTGGCTTGATACGCTGAATAGAAGAACTCTAAATCATCGCCATGGGAAGGAAACTCTTCTTCTAACAGTGAGCACACTTGTTCGAAAGTTAACTCTTCGTTAAAAATCGACTTGTAAAAGTGTAACGCTGCGCCCTCGAGGTAGGCAGCTAATATTGTGGCTTTGTCAGCCAACATAAATTTATTTATGGCGAATACGACATTGAAGTCTCTCAAAAAACTTTGGAATGAGACACCGTCAGTGCCACCAAATTTCTTTGATTCAGCCATCTTAATGGTAGAAATACAATATATATAATAAATTCAAATTTGTTATCTGTTTAAGGCGTCGACCCACTATTGCACGACGTCTTCCTTCTCAAGGTACGGGGTCAATCCACTGCCAACTGCAGAGTGTTGGCGTTTCCACCTCCTGTGGAAACCGGCGTTCCTCCACCGAATTCTATGGAAACCAGCGCCTCCACCAAAGTTGTGGTACCGGGGGATTGGGTACCACGCGTGTATGAAGTGACGAAATTATACGACTTTAAGAGGAAAAGATATTATTTATTTATTAACCACACGCACTTCCTACTTATATTATTAGGGATTTACGCGGTTGTTTTAACTTTAAATAGCGGACTGGGACGTATAACGCGGTCTCGGCCCAAGGATAGGGCTTAAAGCGGGGCTCTTCCCAGGATACTTTTCTCAGCTTCAATCGGAACGGCTCCACTAGGCCCGTTCAGGTCCCGAATGTCCAGGCCGCGATTGTTTTATATCGTTCCTAAATCAAATTGTTTAAAAGGTACAATAGTTTTATTTAAACTCTGACACATGATGGCCAGGTAAACGAACCGTAGTGTTTGAACGAGGTCCGAACACTACAGTACCACTGAAGATATCGACCGCAGTGATCGACGAAACGTCTAGAATACAAGTTTCCGATGGACCACGGCCAAACAGCCCGGAAGTAGTATATTCTTCTTGTATTCAAGGTTTATAGGTATATGGGTATTTGAAGTACTTGTGGTTTTGTGTTGGGATTTCTAGATTTTTCTACACTGTTCGGTAGAGTACTTCGACACTAACAATGCAATTTAATTTCCAGAAGATTCATTCAGTAGTTTTCGAGATATCGACGATCGTTGTAACAGTATTAAACCTACCTCGAGGATAAGTTACCATGGACCCTGACTATTAACACAGTCTACAAAGTTTTAGTAATAGTACCGATACTTATAATATTGAGTTTATAATTTGAGGTTGGCTTAGGCCCGTGACATCTTGGTGGTGCCATTTACATCTCACGCAAAGAATTCACTACACATTCTAAATTCGACAAATTTCGATTAGTAACGATAAAACCTCATAAAGACACGTTCAATGGTCAGAACGACTTCTGGGTCTTTGTTTTTCTTTCATTTTATATCTGGTGCCAGGATAGTATAATAAATTGGTATTCGTAAAAAGTTTGACGGAGTAAATGGAACTATAGATACTCTTATTTGAGTTTTTAGCTCAGAGGCTATAGACGATCCCAAACATGTCCCGAGAGAGGTCACACCGCCACAAAGTATTTTCCCTTTAAAAAATGTTATTTATTGAAACTTGAATAATGCAAAAGTCGCTACTTTCACGTTTTGATCGTCTCATTTGAAAAAATAACGTATTTTGTGTTCTAACGTTTTACGGAGCAAGTTAAGAATCGTACAGTGAACGAATAAAAAGATAAAGTTCAGTCTAATAAGCTGTAAATCAGATTTAAAACACACTATACGCTGATTTGAAACGATTATCCGTTGAAGATCCAATAAAAAAAAATAGAATCACAACTTTTGAATACCAGTACTGTGGTGACAACATAACTTATAACGATTATCACATTGCTTAAGATATAATTATGATAATCACGCAAATATGGCCCCACCACGACACCCGGGGCCAAGTCAATCTCACCTGCAAGCCGGGGCAACTGGTGATTGACGGAAAATTCTCTGGCAATTTCCTCTCGGCCTTGGGAGGTCAGAAGGCATGAAATACGTATAAGCCAAATAAAAAGGAGGAGGAGTTGGCGGCCTTCAGGCTCCAAGTTATAACTCACGGATGCAACCGGGAACAACGCTGTGATGATAATGGAAGTTTCATTTAACATATTGTACAACATTTTACCAAGGCAACTTATTCTGTTCAGTCTGCTATTATTACACGAACCAGCTTTCATTTCGGCGTCGTCGCTCTTTTACTACTTCAAAATTAGCATAAATTCGTAATCAAAATTATCATAAGTATAACCTTGTCCAACTTTCGTCACCGTAACCATTATTATGCAACGTATTATAGAGGATTAAGTAACTAAATAAAATCTTGAAATGTTACAAAGTTGAAACTACCCGACACACAGCCACCTTCAGTTACCTACAACTATCTCCAGTAAGCTAAAACTTATAAAGTTACAGAAATTCCCAGGAGTTATTTTCATAACCTGTTTGTGACTGCTGAGGTGGCTAGGGACTTCTTTCCTAGATCTTCTAGGGTTATAATATGAGCGCCCGCCAAAAAGCTCCAACGACGAAATACCGTGTAATATTAATTAATACTATTCGAGCGTAATCCAATTCCATTTCACCTTGCACTAATGAGACGGTATCCGTGAGTGATTGCAATGAATATTTTTTATTACTAAAGTCGTGAGATAATGTTGAGCCATAGATTTACTAACGCGGAAATATTTATTGGCGGATCAGATCACAAATCTATGCAATTAGCGGAGGGACTAAGTCGTTGAATGTGCATTTTTTAAAAGAAGAAAGCTAAAACAGATCTGACCACATATTTTGATCTTGACTCGCCTAGAGACTTTAGAGGGTGTGTTTGTTTCGATGCGTGGAGTTGTACTAATAAACTATTCTTTTAAATTCAACCCCAAAGGCGGTAAAAAGGGCTAAAAACATACTATCTTATAACTGAAGAACGGCTGAACAGATTTTCATGATCTCTGAGTTTTTGATTTTGCCTCCGCCTCGAATAGCATACACCAAATACATAATAGAAAATATGATAATTGCATGAAACACAGTGGAATGTTAAGAAAATTCGATTTCTTAATGCTATCTATATTGTTATCATGACAACAGGAACTACAAGTGGCTTTTTTTTTAGCGTGTGGTGACCCCCAAGGGCATTCACCCCATCGGTGACGATGATGGGGTGGGCGTGTCGGAAAAGACTGTCATTTACTTGACGAGTTACCTAGCAATCGTTGTTTATGAATGGCTTCTGTCCTAAAAATAATATATGTACTGAACCTAAAATATGTGTATTCATTTTATGATATAATATTTAGCGACAATGTCGTTCGATTTAATAGAAGTACACGGGCCACCTTACGCGGTATGCTAACAAAAACGAGTGATGCATTCCAACAGAAGAACATTTACATATATACGAAGAAATAGACACTAGATTAATTACACTTTAAAATACTTACCAAGAATAACAAAGCATACAGAGCCAGATAGAACAGGAAACGGAAGACGACTTTACTTCCATTCCAGCCTTTTTCAAGAAAAACTTTCTAAAATTAAAAAGGGCCCTGAAAGTCTGACACAAGTCTACTTACTTGGATGCAGAGTCAAAACAAATCCACTGGACATCTTCACCAACAGCCTCAGTATCGACAACAATGCGGAGATCAACCTCGTAAAGAGTGAAGTTGGACAAATACCTTTTTTTTCGTGCGGAAATCCCTTCGGATTCCCCCCCGCCGGCCAGCGGGGGCGGTTATGTCGGGCTTGAAATAACAATTGACATTGAAAGTAAACATGCAAACATTAGTTTGGAATTAGATACCGGTGCTACACTTTCGACCATTTCATGTAAAGATTACAAGAAACTTAACATAAATAAGAAAGTTTTCGATACCAAATTTTTTTTAAAGAATATTAGAAACCGAAATAACTAGTATTCTCCGCAACCCCTCCAGCTAAGTTAATTGCTTGTGTTAAGAGTAGGTACACGTCGGTAGTGTAATGATCAGATTCGAACCCGGGCCCTTTCGATCGTATGGCCGAATTCTTAGCCACTAAGCTACCGACGCATTATGTGAAACTAAAGCATGAAGTGATTTTATTGGTTCTTAAGAAACACATCCCTCGCTATCATCCTCGTACATCTCTGGTGGAAGCGCAGCCTAAAGCTTTTTCAGTTCTGTCGGTAGCAATGAAAATCCTACTGTGTTTACACCCACATGTCTATTTCTTTAAATTTTCATTATGCTATTTTATTCCCCACTTTGTAATGTTGTTGTTTAGGGGAAGGAATAGAAAATTGCATTTTAAATACTAACAATATTTTTATTTTGATATATATATATTTTTCAATCGAGAACCTTATCCTTTTGGTCGGACAGGGCTGATGTTACTTGTAGCAACAGTTGATGTTTCAAAAACTTATCTCTAAGAGAGTGAAATAGGCGTTGAAAGTTTATATGGGAACTCCATCAGTTCAAAAAAGACTTTGTGGCGATAACCGACATCCACGCAGGCGGAGCCGCGGGCGGATAGCTAGTACCTATATAAAGCTTCAAATTTATACTTTTATAGTACGGAGCATGGTCGAACGCTTTAACCTAAGCATATTTATTGATTGCAGATACTCGGCCTTCCAACTTATCGTATTATATTAATAATTCCGATAGAGCCAGACCATTAATTTTCTTGAAAACTCGACCGTCTCTAAGTTTCACAATTTAGAGGTGATCGATTTATTAACTAAATTTATAAGCCAGGTTGAACAGGGGCGGTAATTAATTAAATTTAAGTAAAAATGACGATTCTATCCTCAGCCTATCCAGGTTTAAGTGCAGGTACATATAACTTGAATATTTTTGGGCAAGGTTTTTTAATACATTTTTATCTCTTAATATAATCCATTCATAATAACCTGCTACAAACTAAATTGAGAATTAACTCAAAGATGCTAAGATCTGGTGTGTTTGGGAAGATGTAACGTATAAATTACGTATCTTACAGGTACGTGATAAGAATTGTAATGAGCACTTTGCACAATTTAAAGTCATAAAGACAATAGAGGCTACTAAAGCCGAAAAATTACCTGTATTGTACTTCTGGAAACTACGATTCACCTCAGGTAGGAATCTACACATTAAGGTACTCATTTAAGTTCGAGTGTACAAACCGTGAAGATAAAGATAAAAGATCCCCTAACATTCTCAAAGTAAAAATCATTAGTGATCCTTTTTAACCGACTTCAAAAAGGAGGAGGATATATGTTCTGCTGTATCTGTTTTTTTTTGTTCATCGACATTTCCGTAGTATAAGTGCCAATTTTATTTCTGTCCTCAGTTCGGTGTAACTGTGAGTTGGTCCCATACAATTCTTTTTAGTATTAGAACTAGAACTCCGGTGATGCAGTAGGGAACCCCTAAAAATCAAATAGAAAATGTGAAATTATCGAGGTATAATCGGACACGATCGAACATGACGTCAAATGTCTTTTGTTTGGAATTCCTAATTTATATTGGTGCCGATTCTGCTGTTACAAACCTCTCTAAACTTGACTACCTTTTTAATAAAGTCTAGATATAATCCGACGGCACATAGAACAAAATTACTAAAATCAAATGAAATAGTTTTGATCGCTATTTTGTGAATTCAATGGCAAATTAACGATTTGTTTCCCTCGATGCGAGCATTCGCCTGTAATGTAACGTTGTAGATTCGAACATAAGATACATCAGTGAGGGAGTGGAGAAGAGAGTGGAGTGGAGAGTGGAATGGAAAGTGGAGTGAAGAGAAGAGTGTAGCGAATAATAGAGTGGAGTCACCAAAACAGCACATCCCGGCACGGATATATTAGGCTAGAATGAATACCTTCGTTTTGGAATACTTGTGACAAAGCACGTAGAAATAGGAGCCCTACAATGCGGGGCACCATCCACATCATTTGTTTAGTTTTAATCGTTAAATAATTATAGTTTGACATTTTTACCGCGTATTAAAATGTCGGTGTTTGTATATTATTTTTTCTTTGCGTACCCGCTCTTTATTGTACGGGAACTATGACAGCTGTACAAGACAGTTGAGACGAGTTGAGCGCGACGTTGCTTGGTTAAGGTTAGCTCGTTGGCAGACGCTGTGTTCGCGCGTTTTTGGTTGGCATCGCCACGCGCTTTGAAGGAACCTTGTTTTGATTTTGTCTGTTGAATGTTGATTAATTGGTGAAAATTAATTATCGAGATAGTTATCTCTTTGTAAAATAAAGTGAATATGCCCATCGCGTTCGTTGGACTTGGAACCATTGCTGCGGTGGAACACACATCCTAAGGGAAGTAATACTCAATTTGGATTTTACTGTATAATTAGTTTATTTTATATTCAATTACACGTGCATTCATTTATTTATTTATTTATTTATTTCTTACATTACATCCATCATTACAGGTAATCCCAATTCGACAGTGTAGTAACATGATATCATTCATCTCTTTCACATCATCTCATATTATTAATTTTATTTCAATAGTACGAGCAATAATATTAATTTACTCATTATAATAGCAATTTCCAATAATAATTATAAAATGATAATACAAAAAAAAAAAGAATAACAATATATAAAACATAATTCAACTACCATAACAAATGGAATGTAGGGTAACCTTTACGAATTCACTCAGTGAACACGAGAACACATCTACTTTTTCTGCCACTATATTGAGGGTGGTAATAGCTCGCGTGAGGGGAGCATTGTCCAACAATTTAGTTCTACCCCGCGGTACCCTCAATAAGTTCGGCCGTCTACGACGATGTACATACCTATCTGGCACACATAAAACTATACATTGTAATATACCCGGATTACTAATGTATCCACGGAACACTTTGAGAATGTATGTCACCGTCGTCAAGTCCCTCCTAACTTCCAGCTTATTGTATCCGACCATACCCAATACAAATAAGGTTGGATACATCAAAGGGTAGAAGGGGTACACCCCATACAGTCTTAAGTATAGGTATCTAGTAAATTTATTTTGTATGCGCTCTAACATAAGACTGTACTTGGCCTGAGCCGGTGCCCATATCATACCATTACCTTCTAACTGGCTCCTTATAAGAGCGTTATAAAGAGCTATGACAGCATTCACATTCTTAAATGTCCCCGCCCTACGAAGTACGAATCCAAGCCGTGTATATGCCTTTTTGCAGATGTCAGTTATGTGCTCACGGAACGTTAGCTGACTATCCATACGAACGCCCAAATCCCGCACTGATTGCACCCTGTTCATGACCACATCCTCCATGTCGTAACTGTAATAGATTGGTGCCCTGGCGCGACTAAACGTCAAAATTGAACATTTTGGAGCATTAAAATGAAGTTTGTTAGTGCGACTCCACTCCACCACGCGACTGACATCCTGCTGAAGGCGCCTGCAGTCGTCCTCGCTTTCTATAGCCAGCAACAACTTAAGGTCATCCGCAAAAAGCAGACACTTAGCGTCCCTTACGACTTCCGGCAAGTCATTTATCATGATGAGGAACTCCAACGGGCCCAAATTGCTACCTTGGCTCACTCCCGACCTAGTAAAATAAGGCTCCGACCGGTAACCACCGAACTCCACATACTGTTTTCTATCCCTCATGTAGCTGGCAAAAAACTGGAGCAATTTTGGTGTGCAACCTACTTTCGCTAATTTTGCCAGGAGGATGTCGTTATCCACTAAATCGAATGCCTTTTTAAAGTCGAAGTAGGCAACATCAACTTGTAGCCCTGCGTCTACATGAGGGACTAAATACACCATGCAATTCAGTAGGTTACTGGTCGTACTGCACGCAGGTCGAAAGCCATGTTGAGCATCTGACAATTGCATTGTGACTTGCTGCAGGAAACTTTGCTGGACCGCTGACTCGAACACCTTCGCTGGTGCTGACAAAATTGCTATGGGTCTATAAGACTCAACCGATGATCCGTTTCCCCCTTTCGGTATAGGTATTACCCGGGTGACCTTCCAAGCTTCTGGAAAATAAGATTTACTTAAACACATATTAAATATTAAATATATGTGTCAGAGGATCCGCTAACACAAAACATGTCACATATAGTTAGATACACTAAATAGGCACACTTTCCATTCTTTGCTACTTTGCCGGCTGAATCCCGGTCCATTGAAGGTCAGTGACCCATTTCTTAATATAGTTTGTTTATTGTTCATGATAATTAACGGATTGGTTTAATTTTGGTTTGCCATTTGAAACTTAACACGTGGTTCAAGTCCGTCATTTTGATTGTTAATTTACCATTTCTGTTTTGCCTTTTGGTGCAATGAATTTGAATATATTTTCACTCTTAAAATTGAAATATTTACTGGTCGATTTCGATCGGGTGTCAATTGCGGCTTAATTTGATTATTGAAACAAGTACATGCTAGAAATCTGTTTAAATTTGATTTCGTGGTTTTTCATGTGTTTTATCGGACCGGTGTGTCTGAATAAATATTTATCTGTGTTTACTTGCTATAAACGTATAGCCTAGTAATAATTATTTGTGCCGATTTTGCGGGCCTAGCTTGGCATCGGACTTTACTAGACATGGTTGATATATTAATGATTAAGTTTTACGCACGTTTACACTACGCCATTTTTTAGACTTAAGTTAATATCGTTGACTTACGACGATATCGGTGCCTCGTAACGCGGTTTCCAAGCGCGAAAGCGACTATTGGGGCTACGGTTTGAAAACTACCTACTCGTAGTCGCATTTTTCGCATTTGCTTCCTCCTTAGTGAGGGGGCTGGTAGCAGAGCTGCTTCGGAACCATTGCTTTGGCTACGTTCGCGTACATCATTCACTAAGCTAGAAAGTCAACCTCACCTCCTGCAAGCTGGTACTCCTATTAATTGACGGACGATGCTCTGTTGTAGGTTATCCTCTCGAGGTTGGAAGGTAAGACGGCAGTCACTCCCATAAAAACTGTATAAGCCCCCGTATTCTGAGGTGACAGCCTGGGTTGCATCCGAAAACAAACTTTAGAGGTTTAGTTACATTTACTAAAAAGGGAGAAATACTATTTTAATAAGTAAATGAAACCGACTTCAATAACCAAAAAGGCACTGAAAAGTTCAAAACAACTAAATTACAGATTTAATTCTAGATGTATTTCTAGATTACTTATTATTATATCATTCAAACAAACAGACAGATAAAAAATTTGAAAATTGCTTCTGGTTATATGTATCCGTACATACACTCATATACAATCATTTGAAACCTATTATTTTATATTACAAACAGATACTTCAATTTTATTTATTTGTATAGATATGATTACGGAAGTAGAACGCACGTACAATATTTTAAAATTCCTGTAGCACAATTCTGTTATAGTACGTTTTATTTTTAAATATCCTGTGAATAAAAGTAGGTCTATTCCAAACGTTTTATATTTATTTGTGTATCCAATACGTAATGGGGCCAATACATTTATGTTGAATCGTAAAATCACAAGCGCGTAATATTAGCTTACAATCAAATGTAACAGTAAAGCCAGCATAACTATTATATTTATCTTTATAATTGGATATGCCATTGATGTCTATATTACTTAGGATATGAAAAGTAAATGTAGGCATATAGCTATGCTATGAACATGTTATGTTAAACATGCACTATAGGAAGTTTACGCGAATATTACACATTGAAATAAAACTATTTTAACGGACTCTATAAACATTTAATTGGTGTGGATGTATAGATGTTTGTCATGCTTTCAAGCAAAGACTGCTAAACGAATTTAGATAAAATTTGGCACAGAGATAGATTATAGTCTGGAATAGGACAAAGGCTATTTATCCCGGGATAGGGTTCTGTTGGCCGTGGGAACGAGATCAGTATTCTACGAAGTTTTACCCTTAGTAAGGAAAATATATTCCCGTTATAAATTTCGTGAGTTTTAATTAGTGATGAATAATCTCTTAACGGTGCGCCGCCCAAACAGTAGGTACCACGCTTTTATTAAGTTTTTCTTTCACTTTCTTGCTGTTGCCAAGGTGCAAATTAGTATTCCAAAAACGTTTGATGGAGCAAATAGAACAAACAGAATTCTCTTCTACGGGACTGATTTTACACTACACTTTTAAAGTTTCACATGCTGTTTATTGAATTTTCCAATGGCCTCGGCCCGCCCCTTCAGTGATTATACACGAGTATATTTCTCCGTAGTCTGACGACATCCATATAATATAGTTTGTCAATCTTTATGCGAATATGCAAAAAAGTCACACCTTTTTTACACTACTTTTTCTTCTCAACAGACGATTGTGTATCACAACCCGGCTCGGTTAGCACGCAATGTTATTAGGTAGATTTCGATGAAATCGATCTACCTATTGGTTTTTTGACTACTGTCGAATTTAAAAAAAAAATCTTCATAGGAGGTTTAGTTATGACCCCCTGAGTCCGAAATGACGACTGGTCAAAAAGTTTATATATATATATATATATATATATATGTATGTATGGTTCCACTTCCCAAAATTTGCGGCACTCTCACGGTCGCATTTTTGCCCCGATCGCTTTCAAACTGCGGTCAAAAATTGCTTGGGTGTAAACTTAGTTTAAGTTCCTGAACGGGTGGAATCCGGCCTAAGGGGACGGTAGGGCCTCACTTTTTGTGAAATCAGTTTTTCTTCAAAATTTCACGTTCCATGAAAGATATTCGAACCGTTCTAATTTTATCCCATAGTATACATGAATACCAACAACTTTTAATTATAAACCTATAAGATTAAAACTTTAACTAAAAGTGGAGGGGGGAAAAACCAAAATTTTTCGGGAAAAAAATTATAACTTCTAACTGGTGAACATTCTTGCCGTCGGAAACATTTTTAATCGATAGGCCATTTTTAAGTCTAAAATAAATGTCTGAAAAGTTTTTCGCTAAAAGTTACCGTTTTCGAGAAAAAAAAAAACTGTTTAAAGTCCGTAGTTCTCTATATAAAATATTATTTATTGCTTCACGAAATCGACCTGTGCGTTCCCCCTGCGGGAACGGATTTTAGGTAGACTTCGATGAAATCGATCTACCTATTGGTTTCTTGACTACTGTCAAAATTAAAAAAAAATTCTTCATAGGAGGTCTAGTTATGACCCCCTGAGTCCGAAATGACCACTGGTCAAAAAGTTTATATATATATATATATATATATATAAATGTATGTATGGTTCCACTTCCCAAAATTTGCGGCACTCTCACGGTCGCATTTTTGCCCCGATCGCTTTCAAACTGCGGTCAAAAATTGCTTGGGTGTAAACTTAGTTAAGTTCGTGAACGGGTGGAATGCGGCCTAAGGGGACGGTAGGGCCTCACTTTTTGTGAAATCAGTTTTTCCTCAAAATTTCACGTTCCATGAAAGATATTCGAACCGTTCTAATTTTATCCCATAGTATACATGAATACCAACAACTTTTAATTAAAACCTACAAGATTAAAACTTTAACTAAAAGTGGAGGGGGGAAAAACCAAAATTTTTCGGGAAAAAAATTATAACTTCTAACTGGTGAACATTCTTGCCGTCGGAAACATTTTTAAGTCTAAAATAAATGTCTGAAAAGTTTTTCGCCAAAAGTTACCGTTTTCGAGAAAAAATAAAATAACAAAAAAAATATATATTAATTGCTTCACGAAATCTACCTGTGCGTTCCCCCTGCGGGAACGGATTTTTTTACATTCATATACTCACGCCTTTTTCCCTTCCGGGTAGGCAGAGACAACAGCCCGCCATCTGCTTCTGTCCTTACATACTTCACGAGCTTCTTTCACTGTCATTAAACCTTTCATGCAAGCCCGCCGGTTTCGAGTGCTTTTGACTTGCCCTTTTTTCAGTATCTCATTAATTTGAACAGTGTATGTTCTGCGAGGTCGACCCCGGCTTGCCTGCCCACTTACATCTGCCTTATTTACTGGGTGTGTCATTCGCTCAGTACTCATTCGTTCCAAGTGCCACAACCACCTTAGCATACCCTTTTCAATTCTATTGACAACATTCTCTTTCAGGCCACGCCATTCTCGTATATCTGTATTCCTCTTCCTATCGGCCAACCGTACTCCACATATACTACGCAATGACCGCATCTCCGCTGCATTCACTCTACTTTCATGATTTTTCTGCCATACCCAACTTTCACTTCCATACATTAATGTGGGGTAATTAATACAGCACGCCGTTATGACTGGCCACTCATGAAGGAGTGTAGCGCACCATTCACGCGATTTCATGCAGTCACTCTCCTTTCAATATCTCCATCGTATCTTCCATCCCTTGTGAACAAACTACCCAAGTATACAAACTCTGGCACTTGTTCTACACATTCACCTTCAATCATAACATTATATTCAGTCATTTCTTGCTGCCTCTCAAAAACCATAATGTTCGTCTTTCTTGCATTCACTTTCATACCTCTCGCTTTAAAGGCCACATTCATCTGTTCACCACTTTCTGCAACTCCTGCGCCGATGATGCAAGTATAACTTAGTCATCGGCGTATAGAAGGCATTTAACATGCAGGTCTCCCATCTTTATTCCATATTCCACACCCTTTCATATCACTCATACAGCTATCAATGAAAAGATTGAACAACCTAGGCGAAGCTACACATCCTTGCCTGACACCTTTAGAGATATAAATCTTAAGGCTTTCACGGCCGGCGTTGGATGTAGAATATACTGCTTCCGGGCTGTTTGGCCGTGGTCCATCGGAAACTTGTATTCCAGACGTTTCGTCGATCACTGCGGTCGACATCTTCAGTGGTACACGTCGGGACGCCGTCGAGTGCGGAGAACCTTCCTCGGCGGCGAACTCGGTGCGACTGATGTAAAGGCCCGAGTCACTGGCGTATTTATAGGTGCAATGGGAGGGGCTAAACAACGGGATCGCTCCTGATTGGTTGAGAGCTGCGCAACCGATGCGCTCGATACCGATTGGTTGAGGCTAAGCAAGGGGGATACCGGGGATGGTGGCGGCTTCGTCATGTTTGAATTGTGATGACGCGCGGCTCTCAGTGCTGGATACCAATCTTTTTGGAGATGAAAACCTTCGTTTTTTCTATTGAAATTATTGGGATGCTTGAATATTTCGATGGCTTCTCGACATAGCCGTGGGAAGAATTGTGAGGTGGTGGCTAGAACCTTCGTGTTCTGAAATTTGATGGTATGATTACCATCCTCCTGGGTGTGTTCCGCAACCGCTGACTTGTCGAAGTGGCCGAGGCGGCAATTTCGTTCATGTTCTGAAAGGCGGGTCTTGACGCTTCTTTGAGTAGTGCCCACGTATACCAAGCCACACGAGCAGGGGATTCGGTAAACTCCAGCCGAAGATAGTGGGTCACGAGGGTCCTTGACTGAACGGTGAAGATTACGTAACTGCGTCGTGGGCTTGAAAATAGGCTTAATGTTGTAAGCTTCTAGCAGTCTCCCGATACGATGTGTAGTAGTAGGTCAGTCTTGAGCAAAGGGGAGAATTTTGCCATTACCCCAAGATAAGTTCCGGTGGAAGATATCATCGCCAACGTTGAAGCAAGCTTGCGCAAGCTTCCCGAGGAACTGGCTGAGAGGGTCCGCCAAGAGTACTCCAGAATTCTACAGAAAGCCAAGCCACCGAGGAGCAATATCACGGAGAAAGAGCGGAAAGCCTTAAAGAACCTAAGGGCTAATAAGGATATTGTTATCCTAAAAGCTGACAAGGGTAATGCCACAGCAGTCCTCAACACCAAGGATTATGAGACCAAGATCAAAGATCTTCTCGACCCGGCCACCTATAAGGAGATTCCAAAGGACCCAACGGCAAGAATCTTGAGACAGGTAAACAACCTGATCAAGAGTTCGTCTATTCCAGAAGAAACGCAGCGTATTATCAAGAAGTCTGAAGCTCTGCCACCTAGGCTGTATGGGTTACCAAAGATCCATAAGCCTTCAGTACCGCTCCGGCCCATCGTGAGCGCTATTGGCTCACCCACTCATCCAGTCTCGAAGTATCTCACCGGACTGCTTCAACAACATGTTGGATCCTCCTCGTCATACATCAAGGACTCGCGCCACTTCGTGGAGAAACTTGAGAATCTCAAACTACACCCGGATGATCGTCTGGTCAGTTTCGATGTCGTCTCTCTGTTCACGAAAGTTCCAGTCATGGAAACTATGTCACGTATCCGACCGCTGTTCTCTAAGGACATCGCAGAGTTGTTCGAGTTCGTGTTGACGACTTCATACTTCCAGTGGAACAACACGTTCTATGAACAAGTGGAGGGTTTAGCCATGGGAAACCCCATCAGTCCTGTAGTTGCGAACTTCTATATGGAATTCTTCGAAGAAGCCGCTCTTGAACGAGCGCCCAAGAAGCCTAAGGTCTGGTTCCGCTACGTGGACGATACCTTTGTGGTTTGGAGTCATGGAGACACGGAGCTGACTAAGTTCCTGAATCACCTGAACAGCATCCATCCGAACATCCAGTTCACCATGGAGGTAGAGAAGAACGGAGACCTGCCATTCCTCGATGTCCTGGTATCCAAAAAAGAGGATGGCAGCCTTGGTCACCGGGTCTATCGAAAGCCTACACACACAGACCGTTACTTACACAAGGACTCCAACCACCATCCCAGACAGAAAATGTCAGTCATCAAGACCCTGGTCCACCGAGCTAAGAGCATCTGTGAGCCCCAACACCTTAAAAACGAGTTACGCCACCTGGACTCGGCCTTCCAAGCCAATGGATTCTCTGCCCGGGAGATACGAAGAGCTCTTCATCCGAGGAAATCTTCTCTTACGAACCAGGATGAGGAGAAACCTGCGCCTCTAGGGAAGGCTTTTTGCCATACATTTATGGTACAACGGATCGTATCGGGAGACTGCTAGAAGCTTACAACATTAAGCCTATTTTCAAGCCCACGACGCAGTTACGTAATCTTCACCGTTCAGTCAAGGACCCTCGTAACCCACTATCTTCGGCTGGAGTTTACCGAATCCCCTGCTCGTGTGGCTTGGTATACGTGGGCACTACTCAAAGAAGCGTCAAGACCCGCCTTTCAGAACATGAACGAAATTGCCGCCTCGGCCACTTCGACAAGTCAGCGGTTGCGGAACACACCCAGGAGGATGGTAATCATACCATCAAATTTCAGAACACGAAGGTTCTAGCCACCACTTCACAATTCTTCCCACGCCTATGTCGAGAAGCCATCGAAATATTCAAGCATCCCAATAATTTCAATAGAAAAAACGAAGGTTTTCATCTCCAAAAAGATTGGTGTCCAGCACTGAGAGCCGCGCGTCATCACAATTCAAACATGACGAAGCCGCCACCATCCCCGGTATCCCCCTTGCTTAGCCTCAACCAATCGGTATCGAGCGCATCGGTTGCGCAGCTCTCAACCAATCAGGAGCGATCACGTTGTTTAGCCCCTCCCATTGCACCTATAAATACGCCAGTGACTCGGGCCTTTACATCAGTCGCACCGAGTTCGCCGCCGAGGAAGGTTCTCCGCACTCGACGGCGTCCCGACGTGTACCACTGAAGATGTCGACCGCAGTGATCGACGAAACGTCTGGAATACAAGTTTCCGATGGACCACGGCCAAACAGCCCGGAAGCAGTATATTCTACCTTTAGAGATGTCAAACCAGTCTGTGTAGGCGCCATTAATCCTAACACAGGCTCTGGAGCCCTTATACAATGACCTCAGAGCCCGTATTAAGTTGCAGTCCACCCCATGCATGGATAGTACCGTTTTTTTTTTTTCGTGCGCAAATCCCTTCGGATGTCCCCCCGCCGGCCAGCGGGGGCGGTTATGTCGGGCTTAAACCGACTAAAACCGTACGCCGTCTCGGGTCTACAGACGCCGGGGTGTAAGGTTGCCCATAGAGCATATCCCTCGCACCCCAACTGACCCTGGACCATCTCCGGTTTCGAGATGACCCCCTCGGGTTTGGGAACCACGGTGTCCCCGTCTTGCCTCTTTTTGGGGAGGGGCGCTAGTCGCCCCACCGTCCTGGCCTGCTTCTGCTGGGGTGACAGGCGGCCTCACCTGCCACCCCCAGGCCTGCGCTCATGGAGGACGGAGGTCGTTAAGCGACCTCCGGCGCCTGAGTCGCCTGCGACGCGCGGCGAGTAAGTTGCGGGCTCGGCGGGCCGGGAGAGTTCTAAAACTCTCCCGGGCGCGCTCCGCCATCTCCTCCGCGAGTATTACATGCTCGCTGAAGGAGGTGGCGGTGGCCCACGCACTCGCCCTCTGCACCATTGCCGCAATCATGCTGCCGAGCTAGAGGACTCCCACCCCGATGGCTGCCACGAGGTCATGCCTCGGCGCCTCCCACGCCGGGCATTCCGCCAGCATGTGCAGCCTTGGCTCCTTCCTGATCCGATGCAGGTGGTCCTCGAAGCACCCCTTCCCGGAGATCACCTGCGTCAGTCGTTACGAGAGGCTTCCGTGTCGCCTCTCTAGTCAATCCTCCTTGATGGGCCTTACCGCCGCTATTGCGGCGTGCCCTGCATGGATAGTACCTTTTTTTTTTTTTCGTGCGGAAATCCCTTCGGATACCCCCCCGCCGGCCAGCGGGGGTGGTTATGTCGGGCTTACACCGACTAAAACCGCACGCCGTCTCGGGTCTTCAGACACCGGGGTGTAAGGTTACTGCATGGATAGTACCTTCCACAACTCATTCCTGTTCACCTTGTCATACGCCTTTTCCAAGTCGACGAATGCACGAAACACTTTCTGGTTTTTTGCCAGGTGTTTCTCCACAACGCAGCGCAAGGATTAGACTTGATCCGTACATCCCATTCCCTTTCGAAATCCCCCTTGCACATACCAAATCTGATCATCAGTCATGCATACTACCCTATCAATCAAAATTTTGGCATACAATTTTCCAACCACACTTAGAAGGCTGATGCCGCGATGATTATGGCAGACCTGCTGCAAGCCTTTACCTTTATAAATTGGGACAATCACCGCCTTCGTCCAATGTTGTGGGACCTGGCCTTGTCTCCAACAAAGGGTAATAGGTGGTGCAACATTCCTGCTACTAATCCCTCACCAGCCTTCTACATTTCAATCGTCACTCTATCATACCCAGCAGATTTTCTCATCTTCATATGTTTTAATGCTTTCATAATTTCATCCATTCCAATGTCATCAGTGGATGCCAGCGAACCTATCACTCCTTCGTCATACTCTATTTCATCCACACTACGCTCATACAGACTTTCAAAATATCTCTTCCAACGATCTAACACAAATCTTTCCTCCTTCATAATTTCTCCATTTTCATCCTTTATTACATTCATCGAACCTGTTTTTGTGTTCCCTCGCGCTTCTTTTACTAGTTTCCAGAACTTTTTTATGTTATCCCGGAAACTTGCACTGAACTCTCTCTCAAGCCTCTCCATTTTATCCTTTTTCTTTCTTTCTACGCATTCTTTCGCTTTCTCTTTCACACTTAGATATTTTCCTTCTTTTCTTTTATATTATCTTTCTTCATACCTCCACTTACTCTATCAATAGCTTCCATCGCTAGCAAATCTTGCCAAGCTTTCTTCTTTTCTTCTATCATTCTTCTCGTTTCACCATCCCACCAGTCAGCCTTCGTACATTTTCCACTCCTTCTTTTTGTAAAATTACATACATCAATGGCACTCTCTACTACCTTACTTTTAAAAACTATCCAGAGGCAGTCCTCTACATCCTTCCCACTCAAATGTTATTTTCTTAATTGGATTTGAAGCGGTCCTTTTACGACTTCGGTGATTACGAACCATGTTTCAATTGTCGTATAGAAAACTTTTTTAGCATATATAAATGGCAATGATTCTATACAGAATATTAGGTTCTTCCTTACGCAGTTAATAAAGTTTTCTTAGTTCAAATTCTTTATTAAAAATATCTTCCAATCATTTACCTTTTGTTGGTGTTCATCATCTCATCAGTTCCTTCGACTATTTTGCTATCAACAATTGATCAAGCATGAGTGTTCAGGCTTATTGTTATTGTTACAATGTTGCATATATATTAACGCCATCTATGGAGCACGGCTGTAACTAACTGCTCTATGGACATAACAAACCAACCACGGTTTGTTTCTTACTGTCCGCGTGAGGGCGCTATACTGGCCCGCTCGCTGCTCGCGCGCGTGTCGAGGAGACTACCCTCGCTCGTCTCTCGCCTGCTGAACTGGGGTGTATACCGGCCGGCTGTGTGACGCAGAACTTTCTCCTTATAATTTGTAAAGCCCACCAGAACTGTGTGATATCCCTAAATACTTGGAGTGCGGTGTTTTGTGCGTGCAGTGACTAGTTTGGACGGTCGTCAAATCATTAGAGTTCGGAACTCTGAATGGCGGTGGCTGTTAAAGGTATTTGCTCATTGTGATCCAATTTACTTTAAGCCTGATCTCAGATAACCGGGACAGACAGACAGACCAGCAACCTCAACCTATACAGTCCTTCCTTACTCTGACATATAACTGGTCCATCCGAGCCTTTTCGGTTTAGTTTTTTTCCACTAGTTGCAAGTCGCGTTTCAAAATGGCGGATAAGAAAAAGAAAGCTGAAATAAAATTTAAAATTGCAAATGATTGGTTCGACGGTTCGATGATGATGATTAAGTCGGCGGAATATTCTTCTTGTGTGTTATCGGCTCGGTTACGGAAACTAGATGATCATTATAAAGATCTTACGGAGTCCTATATGCTCTTATTAGAACTTGAAACTGATACGGAACTTATAAAAAAGTATGATTCCTTTTTTAAACAGTTATATGTCAGAGTAAGGAAGGACTGTATAGGTTGAGGTTGCTGGTCTGTCTGTCTGTCCCGGTTATCTGAGATCAGGCTTAAAGTAAATTGGATCACAATGAGCAAATACCTTTAACAGCCACCGCCATTCAGAGTTCCGAACTCTAATGATTTGACGACCGTCCAAACTAGTCACTGCACGCACAAAACACCGCACTCCAAGTATTTAGGGATATCACACAGTTCTGGTGGGCTTTACAAATTATAAGGAGAAAGTTCTGCGTCACACAGCCGGCCGGTATACACCCCAGTTCAGCAGGCGAGAGACGAGCGAGGGTAGTCTCCTCGACACGCGCGCGAGCAGCGAGCGGGCCAGTATAGCGCCCTCACGCGGACAGTAAGAAACAAACCGTGGTTGGTTTGTTATGTCCATAGAGCAGTTAGTTACAGCCGTGCTCCATAGATGGCGTTAATATATATGCAACATTGTAACAATAACAATAAGCCTGAACATCCTCCCCCCCCGAACCAAGGTTGACCTTGGTTGACCTAATCATGTAAGGGAAGCCTACACAATTTTGAAACAGGGCGCAATAATGTGCCCTTTTGGGTTTGGACATCAGCCACCCGAATGGTCCCATCTTTACCAGGCAACAGTTTTAAAATTCTACCCCGTTTCCATTCTAAGGGAGGACAGTTATCTTCTTTTATTAAAACTAAATCATCAATTCGAGGAGGATCAGTATGGTCATTCCACTTATGCCGCAGTTGCAAGGTGTGCAAGTACTCGTCGCGCCACCTACGCCAAAAATGTTGCGAAAGTCGTTGAAGTAGTTGAAAACGATTAAGTCGGCCGACATTAACTTCTTCGTAATCATATTCGGGTAATGCTACTAACGGCTCTCCTATTAGAAAATGACCAGGCGTCAAGACTTCAAAATCAGTAGGATCCGAGCTGAGCGGTGTCAAAGGCCGAGAATTCATAACCGCTTCCACGCGAGCGAAGAAAGTGGTAATCTGTTCAAAAGTTAACTTTTGTTCGCCTAATACGCGACGCATATGATTTTTTGCTGTTTTAACAGCCGCTTCAAACAATCCGCCCATGTTTGGACTACTGGGTGGGTTAAACAACCACGTTACGTTTTGTTTAGCTAACTCTCGACTAATATCCGTGTTACAATCGCGTAAAAATACTAATAATTCAGTTAAATATTTGTCAGTTCCGGTAAAATTTGTGCCACAATCCGATCGAACGAGAGATGGCAAACCTCGTCTTGAAGCAAATCTGGTAAAAGCGTCAACAAAAGCCTCCATGGATAATCTAGATACGACTTCTAAATGCACCGCCTTGGTAGCCAGGCATACTAGAATACAAAGGTAACATTTTTCAACCCGTGCGTTTCTGAGTGCACTAGTTCGAATATAAAATGGTCCGGCAAAATCTGTACCTACGCCTAAAAAGGGTCTAGCACATTTAACTCGATCGGGTGGAAGATCTGCCATGAAAGGCTGAGCCAAGCGTGGACGTGCTCTGAAGCAGTTGACGCAACGGAACGTCACACTCCGTGTTATGCGACGAGCCGAGATGATCCAATAATTGCGCGACAGTATTGCTGCTAACGCATTCGCGCCAACATGACAGTAGGTTCGATGATAAAACTCAACTAGAAGGTGCACGAACCGACCCTTCCCCGGCAGCAGAATGGGATGCTTTGCATCGTATGGTAAGTCCGAGTGTACAAAAAGAGCCACGGTCGCTCATTCAACACCTGTCTATGACAGACGAGTCGCTTGATATTGCTCTCGAGATCCTAAAATCTAGGTATGAAAATAAACGTATGCTTATAGATAGTCACCTTGGTAGGTTAATGAACTTACAGGCCTTACAGAATGTTGGTATTCTGCGTGTAGGTATTTTGAACCCAATTTTAGAGTGCACACGGGCACTGAAAAACCTAGGCCTTCCCGTTGATAACTACATGCTATTGTTTATCTTACTAAATAAATTACCGGTCAGTTTGAAAACACGATTTGAACAAAAACACGGTGGCCTTAAAAACGAATT
The DNA here is from genome assembly GCA_946251805.1 of Cybosia mesomella. Classification (NCBI taxonomy): domain Eukaryota; kingdom Metazoa; phylum Arthropoda; class Insecta; order Lepidoptera; family Erebidae; genus Cybosia; species Cybosia mesomella. The sequence continues at coordinate 14,799,848 of OX276406.1, forward strand.
ACCTAAGTTTGAACATTTCATAGATTTTTTACAAAATGAATGCTATTTCATTGAATCAGCTGCGAACTTTTCTGCGAATGATGAGCGTGGGGAACGAGGTGAACGCAGTGTACCACCACGGTTCCGTGAGCCACGTGATGGTAACAATAGGCCGCGCGGTGAGTTAAGGTGCGCGTACTGCTCGGGTATCGGCCATAAACTTTTGGATTGTTGGAAATTTAATAAAACTTCATGTGAGGATAGGCGTGCTTGGGTGAAAACCAAAAATTTATGTTTTCGGTGCTTTGGTAATCATTCGGCTTCATCTTGCATGCGTAATATTGCATGTGCGTATTGCGGTCATACTGGTCACAATAAATTAATTTGTGTTTATTCTAATAGCCACGGAGTGGAAGTCACTAACAGCAATCAAAACAAAAACATTTCGTCTTATAACAAGTCGCGTCAAATAAATATCGGAACGACGCAGGATTATTCGCAGTACGAAAATGATTATTACAACGAAAATAATGCTAATTGTTATTATGAGGATTATGGTGATAAACAACGCACTATAAATACACGAACGGATAATGCATACGAACACAGACCGCGAACCGCGGTGTGCGGACCACAGTGCGGACGAAACACAGGGACCGTTCGTGATGAACACGGAGGCGCGGATGGGGACGGTCGGTCTTCCCGATTCGCGCCGCCGCCGCCGCCGTCCCCGGTTAGTGGTGGTGTTGGCGGCAAGGATGCGGGATCTGGCGGCCGGTCTTTTCCTTTCGCGCCTTCGTCTCTGGCTGGCGGTAATAATTCTCAATAGCAACCAATATGCAGTGATGTCGCTTCCCTCGCCTCTGCCAAGTTAATTAACAATGTAATTTTACCTACTGTTATTGTTTATACCATTGCGGAAAGTGGTATTTTAGTTCCACGCGAGCGGTCCACACAGTTTTGTTCACTCGGAACATGTCTCCAAGTAATTGATATTTTCAATGAATTTATTTTAGATATTCTATTTCCTTCATAAACTTGAAGTTTGTGAGGTGGAGTCCTAATCCAGGCCAAAACTATGGTACTATCGCACCAACCGAAAATCTCATCAATACTTATAGACAACTGATCTGTTAGTGTATCATAAACATGATTTAATAGAGATGTTAATAGAAGAGCACCATTCAACTCTGATTGGGGAATGGTAACCTTTTTCTTTAGAGGCGATACTCGTGACTTCGCCATCAATAGTCTAACCGTAACTCTACCGTCTTCACCGAGAGAACGCAAATAGACAACCGATCCGTGACCCAAGGAAGAACCGTCGCAAAAGCCGTGTAAGGTGTAGGTGTTATTTTTTACGGGTCGTATACACCGAGGTATAGATAATTTAGTTGGTTTGTTATGTCCATAGAGCAGTTAGTTACAGCCGTGCTCCATAGATGGCGTTAATATATATGCAACATTGTAACAATAACAATAAGCCTGAACATCCTCCCCCCCCGAACCAAGGTTGACCTTGGTTGACCTAATCATGTAAGGGAAGCCTACACAATTTTGAAACAGGGCGCAATAATGTGCCCTTTTGGGTTTGGACATCAGCCACCCGAATGGTCCCATCTTTACCAGGCAACAGTTTTAAAATTCTACCCCGTTTCCATTCTAAGGGAGGACAGTTATCTTCTTTTATTAAAACTAAATCATCAATTCGAGGAGGATCAGTATGGTCATTCCACTTATGCCGCAGTTGCAAGGTGTGCAAGTACTCGTCGCGCCACCTACGCCAAAAATGTTGCGAAAGTCGTTGAAGTAGTTGAAAACGATTAAGTCGGCCGACATTAACTTCTTCGTAATCATATTCGGGTAATGCTACTAACGGCTCTCCTATTAGAAAATGACCAGGCGTCAAGACTTCAAAATCAGTAGGATCCGAGCTGAGCGGTGTCAAAGGCCGAGAATTCAATGAGATAAAACAATAGTTGGTCAAGTTTCAATCTCATTGGAAAAGATTACCTTATTTTCATGGTGGCTTCGATAAATCGAAGACTGACGTCTTAGTTTTCTCGTACTAAAGCCATCAGCTTCGTCTAACATGCCCTACGCCGTATCCATTTCAGAAAACGTGCTCATTTTTTGTTTGATAATACTCCCTTGGACATATTTTTTATGCCGATTATGGTCTTGTGAAGCACATTATACTTCCAACTTATTTAAAATTTACAAGTTTATCCACACGAAATTACTTCAATAATCCCTCGAAATATGCCACTAAGCATTTCTTAAACACTTCCTCATTGAAATAAAATTAAGTCCGAATACATTATGAAGTTAAATTTATTCGAATTAAAACTCTAGTCTTGACGTAATAGTAAACACAATTAAATATTAAATAATAATAGACAGCAGTAGATTTTGATTACAAAACTAATAATACGATATCTGGACGAAATTACAAGCTACGATAAGAGCGGCCATTGAACATAACTTTCATGTATTATCCGTGTTTGTACCCTTTGTTTGGTGTGTAGTAAAGAGTATCTGTCTATCTATCTAATACGAGTACATATTCGAAAGACAAAAACAATAGAAAGAAAACACAAGTCCAAACTATAAAACCCGCAAACATATATTTACTTTGTGTTATTTTTCGATCACAGCGCAGGCAATGACAGAATAGTAGTTTATACCATTTTGCGATTCAAAGTCTAGCAATTCAAGATAATGACAATGAACATATGACTACAATTAACGCTTTGTTATTTCGCACAATCTAATCATTTAGTCAATCTTTAATTTCGTGAATCACTTTTTATTTAGCTGGCGCAGTGTTGTTCTTCACAAATTAACACCATAACTTACTAATTTCTCGACACTATTAATTAGCTTACTTTACAACTCTGGTTATTAGAAGCTCTAAACATTTGTGTATGTGTGTAAACTTATCATAGTGAAAACCAACTAATATCATCATCCGAGCGCCAATCCCAGCTACATCCGAAGCGACTGCCGACTAATTCCCCAACCCCGAGAGGAAAGCCTCTTCTTCCCGATGTGCCAAATTAAGAGCCGAGTACTGTAGATATGTAGGGTAATCAATTGTTGTGCGTCTCATACAATCAACCCTTGTTGCGGTACATCCGCAAACTTTTGCACTAGCTTCAAAGCCCCCTAAACAATTCCAGAGGAAGATATCGCTTTGATCACGTCAACTAAATAATTTTGTACAAAATTTAACGGATTGAGAAAGAGCCCAGAGTTTGATTTAATTTGTTTTGTTCAATTATCTCCCTAATTTAATTGTATAATATTGCTTTTGCTGGTATCTGTAGTTTGATTTTGAGTTCATTTATAAAATACAAAGTTGAAATTCTCTCATCTACCAGAGGCTTTCTTTCATCTAGAAGCCCGCGATTCGCTTACTCCTCCTCCTTTTGATTCGGCTTTTATGGGGACCGACTGCTCGCGCCAGAGCCTCATCCGTCAATCAGGAGGTGTACCGCCTTGCAGGAAGGTCTTAGTGGGGCCCCAAACAACATGAAAGACAATGCAATTTTTTGTAGGTATTGTAGCCATAAATATTTATTATACTAAATTCTCCTAAAATTCTCATAAACTATTAGTAATATTTTTCAACGTATCCCAACATCTTTGTACTTATATAGTTAGGTATAATACAAAGCTTTGGTTTGAGTCTATCTATTGATTACTAACAGCTCTGCCTAGGAAGCCTCATTATATTAACAAATCAAGTTGTACTATACCGTTTATTTTCGTGAGGGTTCCGACCGTCCCCAAATTGTATATATTAACTAAATTATCAGTTATACTTGAACGACAGTGGAGTGTAATTTGATATTAAGTAACAATTGAGGTGTCAAGTCTGTTAAACTGTAAACTATATGTAAAATATTATTGTTTTAATTTTGAATCTTCATTGAACAAAAATGTATTTAAGCAATAGCTGATTCCCGCGACTCCGCCCGCGTAGAGGTTGGTTATCGTTTTTTGATAATATCTCCGGTTCTTCTTAACCAATGGTAATCAAACATACGGCAGATTTTAAGTCTGACCAAGACTATTAGAAAAATAGACAAACCGCATCAAAATCCGTTCAGTAGGTTTTGCGTCCAACGCGAACTAAAAGAAAAACAGAAAAGAAATAATAAATATTTTTAATTCAGAATGGTTCATTTAACATAACGGAAGTTTATACTTTCAATGTACAGACACAACTAATTTATAATTTTATGATAGTATAGATGTCTATCCGCATTTTAGGTTATGCTTACTTTGGGTCTATATAGCGTTGTGTATTTATTCATTCTATTGATTATAATCGAATTAATTTAGACTTTAAATAGAATTTAAAAAATATTAACTTTGTGAATAATTCTATTGAAATTTTTAAGGTAACGAAAACGTAATCTATTCTAATTTATGTCTTTTTAACAGAACGTGAGCTTTGTGACAGCAACTACACTATCTATAATTACTTAATGAAATGATTTATACCGGCAGATGTAGTACACTAAATAGTTCTAAGTAGGCTGTATATGGCCGGGGTGTAAGGTTGCCCATAGAGCATTTCCCTCCCACCCCGACTGACCCTGGGTCATCTCCGGTCTCGAGATGGCCCCCTCGGGTTTGGGAACCACGGTGTCCCCGTCTTGGCTCGGTTTGGGGGAGGGGCGCTAGTCGCCTGCCTCTATGACAGGCCTCACCTGTCACCCCCAGGCCTGCGCTCATGGAGGACGGAGGTCGTTAAGCAACCTCCGGCGCCTGAGTTTTTTAAAAGTACCCATTTAAACAACATGCTAAGAGATCGTTTCAGTAAAACATACATTTAACTAGCTATTACCTGTAGCTTCGCCAGTTCTAACTAATCCTGCGATCCATAGAAACCAATTTCCGGGATGAAAGTAAACTTCAAGACTATAATGTCTGTGCCAAATTTGATCCAGATCCGTTCAGCCATTTTTGCGAGAAAGAGTATTTGGTACTCTTTCACGCAAAATGGCTGAATGGATCGGACCGACCCATCACATGTACAATATTGATAAGATTTAAAAGCATTATATACGCTTGTAATTTATAAGTGCCATACTGAATCATAGATGCAGAGATTTGATGGGTTTGAAAATATAAAAAATATATAAATTACGCATCTATTATGTAGTACCGATGGGAGTGATTGCTTTCAAGATTTAGAGCAGCCTAAAATGGTTAGGTTTTATTGAGCTCGTAAAATCTCCAAGTTATACTCAGGTCGCACACATTGGGACTGAAGTTGTAATACGCACAAATCGTAAATATTCTCAGTTACCAGACCCCTTAAAAAGTTCTCCAAGTAAAGATCATTAGGGACCCTTTTCGATCTCGCTGATAGGCTTGATTAAAAGACACATAATAAATGGCATCTATTTGATATCGGTTATTTGACTCTTACTAAGGAGTAATATTTGGATACCTAAGAGATCTGATTTTGTACGTGGGGAAGAAAAGTGACAGCCGGCTAAACTCGGCTTGCTTCGGTTTCATAGAGCGTTCTCTCTATCACACAGCGCGTACCTACAGCTTGATATAATTATATCCATTTGGAATAATTAAAACGTATAATCACTACAGAGAACTTTCTGAATTTCCTTTACCGTTACTACATACATTTCTACTGTTTATATCATATCTTATATCTCTACAAGTTACATTCAGTGGATAGAATTTCAATCATTTCCATAGTTATACAATTTGGTAAGCAATCACTTTCATCTAAACTGAACAGCAACAGCATACCAAATGTAGGATGTACCGTTACACAGGTCATTGGATATGCCATTCCATGTTCTATTACTAATGTTTCAATTGTTGATTTGGGTGACTTAACCGCTAGAAAAACAAAAATGATTTGAAGGTGCAATAAGCCGACATTCGAGGTATGAAGCCCCAGCTGATTTAGAACTATTAAGATTATTTCATTTCAACAACAATATTATAATTTGTTATTTTAAGCCGTTTTAATCACAATTTGTTAAACTAACAAATTTACAAACCATATTTACATTAATATATATAAAGAAAAATATATTATCTTGCTCAAGACCGTGCGAAGGTGGTGGAGATTTAAAAGCCGGAGGCGGACCCCGGACTCCGAGGTGAAATCCGGATGTGATAATCGGATGATAAAATTATTTTATAAAAGGTTTTAGTGCCAAAGTGATCGGTAACCTGGAATGTGTTCACATACTAGTAAGAGTGACTCACAGAGTTATTAATATACGGTGACTGTACTACTGCATGAAACTCTGAAGAACCCGGGCCCTATTTTCGTTATTACATCTTCTTCATAACAAACCTTACCAATTTACCTAGCTAAAACTGAATAGCTAACCTACTTAAATCCTTACCACCATCCCACATATCGTTTCAATAAACACAGCACTGGTAGATCCAACTAACATACGTCAAAGCATGATTAAATGATTGAATATAGCTGGGTCGCTGAACAATGCACCGACGCTTGCAAGCCTACGCATCACCTGCTAGAGGTAATTGAATGTCTCATGCAGAGTACGAAGCGCCGACGATGTCATGTTCGAGTCTTGGCATAATCTGATGCTCCTCTAGATTGGCTATAAGGTAAGTCACGTTTTACGTGGTGCATTCAATTCTAGAAGTGCAAATTAAAAACTCTACACTATAGAAAGGTGTCAATTACTATTGAGCCGGTCAAATCTATTTTCTGAAGTACAGTCAATGACAAAAGTAGTTTTACGAATTCTTATTTTTGAAAGAATCCGATGAGCATTTGACACCTGAAGGTTGCCTTGTTCATTTTTGATCGTATGTCATGTCATGTGAACATAATGGCATACTCCTTAGTAGCGTCTACGCCGTAGACGTCTACGGTGCTACGTAAAACAATAATATAAAGCACGTTTTATGTAGCACCGTAGACGTCTAAATATTACTTAGGAGAATCATAAAAAACCAAGATCATTTTCAAAGCATGTAAGGTATCCCAAACACTTAAATTTGTAGAAAATATAGTCCGACTGAGTTGGAATCAAACCGGCTACCTCTGCCTTAGTAGTCGACTGCCCTACCACTACGCCTCAGAGGTCGTTATAAAAGAATAGAAGATATTAAATCTCAATAGTAATCTAATTTTATAACCTATACACACTATTAAGTCTATAGACATAAATAAGGAAAATGGAATGTAATTTACTATGAATGGAAAGTCCATTATATTTCCTTTACCTGCGCATTCGTCACCACGCAACACGATCAGTCTTCGTTAGGGTGGCCTCGAGTCTTCACTGCCACCGTCATTCATCAAGGAAGAGCTGTTATTATGTTCCTGTACCGACACGAACATTTTAAGAAAGCAATTTAGTAAGATTTCTTCGCAAAATGTTTTGTCTACTTCACTACATAGTATAAAACATTGGTCGTTTTTCCCGTCTGTCTGTCCCTATGTGTGCTTAGATCTTTAAAACTACGCAACGGATACTGATGCGGTTTTTAATAGATAAAGTGATTCAAGAGGAAGGTTTATATGTATAATACACGCATAATATCTAGCGGGCGAAGCCGCTGGCATCCGCTAGTATTTAAGAATTTATTTCAATGGTTAGGTACTTTTTTTAGTATACTGGGGTACAGTGAACTGGATACTTTAGAAATAGTTCCATATTGGAAGGCATAAAATTAAATGTCTTAATTTAACTTGGCATAACGATTTAAAAGCATATGCTAGTGTAATAGTATAAAAGTGTGTATATTAATCATAATATCCATCGACGTAAATCTGTTTACCACTTTAAAGGTAAACTTGGCATGACTTTAGATATTTTGTTGTAAGACATACAGGCCCAGACCAATACAAATATTACTTACAAATATTTTAACTGAGCGGAAATAGGAGTCGAACGCTCTACCACAGAGAATATTTATTTAAATAAGTGAATTTCGTGCATGCTAGATGTATATTTTGTAATTATAAAAAAGCGGCCAAGTGCGAGTCGGACTCTACCATGAAGGGTTCGGTAGCAGTAAGTAACATAATGCATTTTAAAATTTTTATATTTGAGTTAATTGAATGAAAGGTAAATTGCGTTTTACGATTTATGACGTATTAAAAAAAACTACTTACTAGATCTTGTACATCATTTTTTTTTTTAATTTTATCATTCTCTTATTTTAGAAGTTACAGGGGGGGGGGGACACATTTTACCACTTTGGAAGTATCTCACGCGCAAACTATTCAGTTTAGATAAAAATTATATTAGAAACCTCAATATCATTTTTGAAGACGTATCCATAGATACCTCACACGTATGTCTTAGATAAAAAAAAATTGAGTTTCAGTTCTAAGTATTTATTGTTTTTTTTTCTATTTTTGTGTGAAAATCTTAATGCGGTTCACAGAATACATCTACTTACCAAGTTTCAACAGCATAGTTCAAAGAGTTTCGGAAAAAAGTGGCTGTGACATACGGACGGACAGACAGACAGACAGATATAACGAATCTATAAGGGTTCCGTTTTTTGCCATTTGGCAACGGAACCCTAAAAAGGTTTTAAAAATAAATTGTACTAATTGTTTGGATGTTTGTATGTTTTGGCACTTTTTTTTCTGGAATATGTTCCCATGAGTTTCGGGAACAGGATCAGAATTCCACGCGGATGAAGCCGCGGGCAACAGCTAGTTTCTAATAAAGATGTCGATGACCATATGGGCCTAATCCACCATATGCCTTTCATTTCCATTTGCCTTTGTAGTGAATTGAGATTTTTAGAATCGATTACCCGATAAAATAAAACCATTAAAATGAATGAATTTTATAATAATTTTCTCTGGATTCCTTTTACCATGTATTTTTTATAAGCTATTAGAATAACTTTATTGACGAGCTGTCCGATGGGACATTATCGGATGTATACGATCCCACCAAGAACGACTGGACTTAAGCCAGACCAGTTCATTCATAGATGAGGCTTTGACACAGGCTTTCCCCTCTATGTTGGGAGGTCATACAGCAGTCGCCCCGTAGTAGCCAAGATAAACCAAATCATAGAACGAAGGAGTACTACCCGACGGTAGTAGCGATAACCGCATAAAAAAGGTGATTCTAAGCAAGCCCTCTAAATTATATGAGCACCCATACAACTCAGAAGACTATATTAATCATCAATTATGTATGTATCATCGTAGAGAAACAAGTAAAGAAAAATTCTAAAAAATAAAAAATGTTGAGAATGAAGGTAAATTTTGGTACTTACAAGCTATCGCGAAAATCTAAAGATGCCCATATCTTTTTATTTATTTATTTTATTTATTTATTTATGTACACACACAATCAGACATAAGAATACAAAAAATGGAAAAAGTAATACAGAGGCTCTGCTTATTTCTTGAAGAAATCGCTTCCAGCAGACCTGCGAGAGGAGAGTTTGAAAAGAAGAGAATACGTTAACAGTGTGTGGGGAAGACGAGAGACAGTACATATATAAGTATATATATATATATATATATATATATATATATATATATATATATATATATATATATATAATGTATATAAAAATATATAATATAATATACAGGGATACAGGCGTGAAGTTATGTTATGTTATGTTAATATAATATAAAATACATATACATATACATATACAATACATAGGTATACAAGATCATAAAGGATTATTGGAAGGAGTCAATCATAGGTAGAGGATAGGTAGTGTTGACGAAGTTTGAGTTTAAAACTATTGATTGAGTTACAGTCTCTGATATCAGCAGGAAGCGAGTTCCACAGTCTCACTGCATGAACAGAAAAGGAAAACGAGTAGAAGTTGGTTTTATGGGAAGGGAATTTGAGTGTTGAACGTAGGTGGGATCTGCAAGGCGCATCGGGAGAACGGGCAAAGGAAAATCGTTCCCTTAGGTAGGAGGGGGCTAAAGGATTGTGAAGAATATTAAATAGAAGGCACAGTATCCGAGTGTTCCTGCGGAGACGGATTCGGAGCCACTTGAGTTCTTTACGGTAGGAGGAGACATGGTCATATTACTTTAAATTGAATATGAAACGAATACATAGGTTTTGCAACCGCTCAAGCTTATCCAGCAGTTCCTCATTGGCATCCAAGTAGCAGGCATCAGCATAATCGATGATGGGCAGTATGAGGGTCTGAGCTAAGTAAATTTTCGTTTTAAATGGCAAAAAGCTTTGGAGACATTTCAACGAGTGGAAAGCATAACGTACCTTTTTACTAACTTCAGTAAAGTGATTATACCAGGAAATATTGGAGTCAATATAAACTCCTAGATTTTTCACTGAGTCAGACAAAGGTATTTGTATGCCGTCCAATACCACTGGTCCAACCGATGAGTCAGTGAGCCTACCGCGCATGCTTCTACTGCCAATAATCACGGCTTGTGATTTGGCTGGGTTGATAAGGATGCCAAAAGACAGCCCATTCGCTGACACGACAAGGATCTCTGACAAGGATTCGCCTACCCTGACATACTGCGAGCGTCCCCGAAGGTAGGAATCGAACCAAGCGATAGTAGTAGCTGAGATGTTAATGGATTTGAGTATGCCGAGAAGAATGTCAAAGTCCACAGAATTGAAAGCACTACTGAAGTCTAATAAAGTTAGAAGAGTGCAGTCTCAGGATGTCTACCGATTCCCACAGATTTCAAAAAAATCCAGATAGTCGAAGAGTTCTGGTTGTCAAGATATTTGTGGAAATGGCTTCTTTTAGCATCTCTACACAACCTCCTGCAGCGGTTCCTAAGTATCTTGTAAGTTGTGTTCCGATTGATTGCGCTTATACCTACTTTTGGCCCTATCTCTGCAGGCCATTAGGTTTTTAATGGCAGGAGAGAGCCATGGTGCTGGATCATGCTTTATTTTTACTTTGTGGATGGGGGCGTGGCGATCGAAGAGGTCAATCAGCTTACTGCCAAAAGTATTCACCATTGTGTTCACATCGGTGGACTCATAAATCGGGGACCAGTCCGTATACGTTGCATCTTGCTGCAGCGCCTCCAAGTTGATACTCTTGTAATTCCGCTGCAGACGGAATTGTACCTTACGCTTTGGGGGCGAATACGATAGGAGAGGTAAACTAAATCATGATGAGAAAAGGGGGCGTTTAGTTGGCCATGAGTACTGACAAAGTCGGTGGAAGAAACGATGATAAGATCCAATAGCGTGGGAATACATTTAGGAAAATGATGAGTAGCGGATAGAGGTAAGGTATCTAGATTGAAAGAGAACAGAAGAGACGAAAGTTTTCGAGACCGGTAGTCATCTCTTAGTAGGCACGTATTGAAGTCACCCATTATGATTATGTGATTATAGTTTGAAGAAATATCATGAAGAGTGTCGAAGGAGTTAAAGTAATCAATATTTTCATTGGGGCAATAGAAAACTCCCATTAATACTTTTGTGTGTTGGACTGTAATTTCCAGGCAAAGGTGCTGTTGAGGAGCCGAGCTAGAATAGGGAGAAGGGGATGCGCTGATAAGCTTGAAAGGAATGTTAGCACGAAGATAAATTGCAACACCTCCGCATCCCTTTCCGGTCCTGTCATTACGGATCAGGACAAACCCAGGAAGTGAATAGTGTGTAGAAGGCAGACTAGGTTTAAGGAAAGATTCAGATATGAGAATGGCGTCGAGATGAGCACTGCTAAATGAAGCCAATAGGTCAGAATAGTGACCAGGAGTGTTTATACACCTAATAGGGACTAGATCTCAGTATCTAGTTCAAATTTCAACTTGCTAGGTCAGCCCGTTCCTAAGAAAATCGGTGATGACAGACAGACGGACAATAGAGTGATCTTATAAGGGTTTCTTTTTTTACCTTTACGGAACCCTAAAAATGCTCATTTTTTATGTTACATACGCGTACCCAGTATAACGACAGTTTTGAAATCACTTCTGTTCAACAATATGTAGTCTATATAAGAAATTATCGAAGTTTATTGTTGCTGGATCGTTTGATACCAAATACCCTTTTCTTGCGCCCTTCGATCAAAACCTGCCAACTTATAGTATGAACACGGGAAATTAAATTGTCATTCCTTTGTTTTTATTAATCAATACATACCGTATTGATTAAATGGATTAAGGTGATAACTGCACGCTACGGCATTCTGATGAATATAAATATACAATAGCGAGTTTCTGCAATAGAAAACGCCATGGCGCTATACTCTCCATTCGGCTTTGTTATAACCAAATAAATCTGGTTGATTGCTGACAAGGGTCCCTTCGCGTGTAAAACTGCCATGAATCAGTACGGTTTGTGACAGGAAGTACCATGACAGTGTAACGTATGTTTTTGTCCATCCAACTCTGAAATAATTAACCAAAACTGGCCGTACCTCGACAAGGGTCGATTTTATTATGTAATAGGAACACATCGGCACCCATCAAAATGTTTATGAAGCTGTTCAGTATTGGTAAGATAATTTAACGGTAATTATATTCTTGAACCAAGCAGAGCACCTGTTGAATTGGAGCTGTATGTTTGTGATACTTCTTTTGCCCTACAGAAGATCGCAGTTGACCTTGTGATAGGCGTGAATTATACAGAAACAATAAGGCACAGATAAGACGCAGACGCTATTAATATTTTAACTGTAATTATAAAAGTCAGTGGCACATCCCACCGTTCGTCCCTCGTCTCTTCTATATAATTTTAATCGCGTCCACGCCTTAAGTCCCTACCATATCAGTGCTGTATCGATTATGTATAATTCACGCCTTAGGTTAAGGCATATATGCTAATAAATACTTTACTCAAAACTTATCAGTTTGAAGCACAATATGTACTTCGAAATTTTATCCAGGCGACCTTTAGATGGCAAAAGATTTATGAGAGAGAAATGCTTTGTGCTATAATTATGTGGAACTTATTAAATAAATACATATTTTAAATAACATTTTTATTTTCATGGCACCTCCTATTACGATTAACATGAATAATTATTCGTATAATAATTGTTATAAATAAAATATTCGAATTTTATAGAAATCGAATCTTTTCAATATCAAATGCGTCATTTTATTGTGTCGAGAATAGTGTTCCCTCGTATAGTTTTATGTACTCGAAATGCCTGCAAACATCTGCTTAAAGAATTTATAACAAAACTTCATGCATACACATTACTGTTCTATGAAACCAATTAACTATCATAAATGCTTCACCGCACAGCAATTTCGGGGATGTTGTATATAACATGACGTCATCGGACAAATCTTAGCTATATTCTGAAAGCTGAAGGGATATAATTTAATCAAGAATAATTGACACTGGGCGAGGGCCTGGACCTTGTCCACCCAATTTTATTTTCATTGCCATTAAATCTACATTTAATGAAATACTGTCAGACTGGCATTTTAGAATAATTAACTGACGTACAACATCTATTGATTGGATAAAATAAGTTGATGTTGGAAATGTTAATTTGACTTATAAAATACTAGCTACTAACTGTGGTTTCACCCGCTTCAAATTTAGGACGAATTCAGTAATTAAAATAGGATTACATTTTAATTCATGTAGGTGAAAGCTGTGAGAAATGAATGTGGCAATGAAAATAAAAACTAACCGCCAGTAAGTACAACGATTCTTTAAAGTACATATTTATTTAAATAGTGTTAGAAATAAAATGACGAATACTTTTAATAAGTAGGTACTTATTTAAAAAATAAAAAAACAATTTTGCAGAAATCAGAAGATTCTTTGCTATACCAAATCTCATCGGTGCAGCAGTAACAGCTATATTACGCTACCTATAAGATAAATACATCTTAGAATATATTTATTTATTAAAAAAAATTTTTTGAAAACTTTCTTCTTAGGCTAAAACATTGATAAAATTTTGTGACATATCTTCTGGAACTGCAGTAATATAATTAGATACGTGACTAGAAGTCCGATGAATAGGAAGGAGGGGGATATGTCGATGTTCTGCATACGTAGTAGTAAAAATATATTTAGTTCGTAGTTCAATAAGATTTGGAATAAATCAGTGGGTTACAGGAATGATTACTTTATTATATTTGGCCCGTTAATTTGACTGCACCTAAACGGTAAGCTTGAATAATGTCAGATGCCCTCAATTCTAAAATAGTGGTCTTTAATTTAACTTTGACTGTTTCGATAGATCCTTTTTTGACGCTTCTCTTCAAGAAGTTTTTATCGAATCTTTATTAGTTAAAACTAAACTCAAACTTAAAATAAAATCCCAATTCCATATATTAGAAAATAAGAAAACAATTGTGATACTATACTGATGAAATTTATATTTATTTCCAGTGTTATCATGCAAGTGTGCTGTCTACACCATTAAATTAATTATAACCTAAGTTAAAGTACATGTTTCAACCCCTGTGACATCCATATCTTTAATTTAAAATAATATTAATACACTAGTTCGTCAACGTTCCAGATATTAATATTACTTATAGTATATTATACTAGCTGCACGCAATGGAAAAAAACCATAGGATCGTAGCGTGATATTATATAGCCTATTCTGGGCCTTCCCAAGAACTGGGTTTTCTAATATAAAAAAAAAATTTAATTATCAAATTGCCATTTAGTTCCGAGGATTAGCGAATTCAATCTAACAAACTCTTCAGTTTATTAATATAAAGTTATATTTCTATTTTACCACGATTCTTTTAAAGAACTCGCAATTCTTGAGCACACTGCTTCAGGTGGTTTAGGTATTGGTGTTGCAACCTCATAAATATTCTTTATTTATACCGTAGAAGATTTTCTTTTAAATGTTACGAAGTAGCTGACCGCATAATAGGTATATGTGTGTAGATTAGACCGTAAGCAGCCTTGGCTTGTTTCATTACTACAGCGAACCATATCTGCAATCAGTTCTTGGATGACTATCGACGCTATACTTGCATTGAACGGGCAACTACATATTTATAAAATAAAACATTTACATAGTCATACCATAGGTCTCAGCTTGTTACACTTCATCATGTCGAGCTCTGCTTAGCGCTTATCTTTACTGTCGTTACACCCTAGCTATGTTGAATGCATTATCTTAATTTAAAAACTTTTAATAATACAAAAACTTCTGTGCTCTTTTATCGATTACCTTTGTTACTGTCATGGTAGGTACTCGTTTATAAATATCTTATTTAATGTCACTTTTGTGCATTTTGTGTCTACCTATAAGTAATTGGTACATTGAGACTTGGGACCTATTTATATTGATATGTATATTAGTATGAATGTAAACAGTTGTTGGTGGATCCAAATAAATAAATATTGCAAGAAGCCAAGAATTTAGATGATTTAAAGAAAACTCGGCGAGCAAACAATTGAGGAAGTTCAGAACAAGTTCAACTCCTGCAGACTTCATTCATATTTATAGGCTTTCTGGAGATCTAGTAAATATATTAAGAGTTATTTATGTTCATATATGACTATGCTAGTTCATACCGACAACTTAACTTACAGACGGAAGATTTATTTGTTTATTTAATTTAACGAAGTTTGGAGTGCGTTATGAAATTATACTTTTTTTTTATTTTATACCACTCAGGTGGCAGACAAGCTCACAGCCCACTTGATGGGAAGCGGTTACCGTGGCCTATGGACGTGTGCAAGTTTTGATTATTTACGTGACTATCTATTTACATGAGAAGGTGTATGTAATACGTATGTGTATTACATTGGGACCTTAACATAACTGGCGAAATGTGGGTGTGTAATACACCTCTGCCTACCCCTTCGGGGATACAAGCGTGAAGTTATGTTATGTTATGTGTATGTAAAGGTGAATACTTATTTCCTTGGCCATGTGTACTACACATAGAACTATGCTGTTGAAACTTGGTAAGTAGATGTATTCTGTTAACCGCATTAAGAATTTCACACAAAAATAGAAAAAAAATATAATTAATTTTGGGGGTTCCTCATACTTAGAACTGAAACTCAATTTTTTTTTTGCATCAAACCCATACGTGTCTAGTTCATACATATCTATGGATAGGTCTTCAAAAATGATATTGTGGTTTCTGAAAAAATTAAATTAAAGTGAAACTTTTATAACATCGTCTCAAACTTTTTCGTCTGTGCGTTGCATGTCGCGTGACGGTCGGCCGCGCGCTCGTCATAGCAGTCAAGGTCAATATTGCGGCGTATATAGTTCGCAGCAGCTGACCGTGTAGTGTATAGACTATTACTCATTTGTGCCAGTGCTCCACGCTATTTTGTTTGTTTTTGTCAGTGTTGAAACAATGCACATTGTTCTATTAAGTGATATTGGTGGAATATGTAGTCGATTCTTTAGTTTGATATCGATTCGTAGTCTACTAATATTATCTGTATTCTTTCATCGACTCTGTCTATGGTTAGCTGTGGTCAACTCTATCGGCTGTGGCATATTATCTATGAACCCCCACTAAGTAGCTGTCACCTAAGGCTATAAATGTGAGTGCAGCGGTTTTGCGAAGCCCTAATTTTCTGCATCGCTTCCACAAGCACAGGCTAGCCCTGGTACTGAGCCGTTGATCCGCCGAGCGAGTCACGCAGCGGTTGGGGCCAGCGCGACACTCCAGGCGGATGCTAGAAGCTAAGTGCTGACTCCTGGCTGCCGCGGGTCGTCTTTCACCTTCATGCTTCTTCACCTTCTTTCACCCTTTTAAATCTTAAACATAGCTGTGCGTACTCATCCCTGAGACCACTTTTATAATACATTGTAATATATACTTTTATAATGTATGAAAGGTAAAACTGTTTCATATATAATTTTATTAATATAAGACTATTATATAACCTTATATTAGTCTTTTCTCAACCTCAATTGGTATGGTATGGTATGGTTTCGCGAGCTGGTATCCGCAACTCCACGACAAGGCGCGGTTTTTGCGTGAGGGTGGGCATTTCACTCGATCCACCCCAACTCATTGAAGAACGTCAGCAGGCTATTCACGCTGCTGGCAATCTCCTGGAGCGTACCTGTATTTCCGAAGTACTTAACCCTGTATGTGGCGGTTGCAGGGCAGTGTAGGAGCACGTGTGCCGCTGTTTCTTCCTCTCTCATGCAGGCTCTGCAGAGAGGGCTGTCGGTGATTCCTAAAATAAAAAGGTGTTTATTGAAGTAGCCGTGCTCCGTGATGGCAGCTGTGGCCGTGCGCAGTTGCCGTTTGGTCAGTTGTCGAAGACGCCTGGTCAGTCTATTTTCAAGCACGGGGAGTGCTTCCCTCGCCTGTCTGCAAACTTCCAGATTTGTCCAATAGCTGTTGTGTTGATCTCTCGTTCGTTTGTTTACTATAGTTCGTAGGTATGCAAAGGGGATCGGTATTATGGGCTCAGGTCCCATTACCACCATGTCAGATCCTCTCCTGGCAAGCTCATCTGCTGCATCATTGCCGCGCGAGCCGCTGTGACCCTTAATCCATTGCAACGTTATGTTGTTGGAATGGCCTATTTGGTTCAGTTTACGATGGCACTCCAAAATTAGTCCCGAGTTTATAGTGTGGCTGTTTAAAGCTTGCAGCACGGCCATGCTGTCGGAGAGTATGCGTATTGAGTGGCCTTCCACTCTCCTGGCCATTACCGCTGAAGCTGCCAGGGTAATCCCCATGCATTCAGCTTGAAATACTGTGTTATGGGTCCCCAGCGGTGTTGAAATGGATACATTAAGGTCCTCCGAGAAAACGCCGGCCCCGGTGCCTGTTCCAGTTTTTGATCCATCTGTGAAAATGCGTAATTCCGTTGGGCATAAAGCCTCACAGCGGTGGTCCTCATGAAGTTGGATCTTGTATTTTTTGTCGAAAACGTATTGTTTGGGTACACGATCATTCATTGCTCCTATCACGGGTATCTCCTTTATGAGATCTGTGAGCAGTGAGGTGTGTCGTGTGTTTCTCTCGCTCCATAGGTTGAGTGCCCTCAGGCGTATAGCCGCAGCTGTTGCTTCTTGGCGGATGAACAGATCCAAGGGTGGGAGTCCGAGCATGGCTTCCATTGCCGCGGTGGGGGTAGATTTCATGCATCCAGTGGTTGCCATGCAGGCTAGTCTTTGGGTCCGTTGTAGTTTAGCCGCTATTGTGCTGTTTTCGGTCTTTGGCCACCAGACGATAGCGCCATACGCTATCATGGGGCGGATAACTGTTTCATAAAGCCACAGGATGATTTTCGGTGATAGCCCCCATTTTTTACCAATCATTCTTCTGCACTGCCAGAAGGTAATGCCGGCCTTTTGTAATTTATTGTCTAGGTGGCTACTCCATTTTAACTTGCTGTCAAGAATAACGCCAAGGTATTTTACCTCTTTTGACAGTTGGAGTTCCGTGTCAAAGAGTTTGGGTAATCGGTATTCGCCTAATACCCTTTTGTTCGTAAACATTACTAACTCGGTTTTGTTCGGATTCACCGATAGTTCGAATTCCCTGCACCATTTTTCTACAATGCGTAAGGCTTGTTGGGTTAGGTTACAGACCGTTCCCGCTACCTTCCCTGAGATAAGGATTGTTAGGTCGTCGGCGTAGCCTATTGTGTAGTCGCGGTTTTTGTTCAGCCTTGTGATTAGGTCATCTATCACTAAATTCCACAGAAGGGGAGAGATAACTCCACCCTGCGGGCAGCCTTTGGCTATCAGAGCTGTCTGATCTTCTTCCCCAAGGCGAACTACTCTTTTGCTGAGCATGTTTGTTATCCAGTCTGTTAGTACCGGTTCCGCTCCATGTTTTGACAGGGCGGCCTTAATACTGGTGAAGCTGGTTTTGTCGAAAGCTCCTTCGATGTCAATGAACGTTCCTAGGCAGAAGCCTTTTTGTTCGATCGCTTCCTCTATCCGGCTGACTACCAGATGGAGGGCTGATTCCGTAGACTTACCGGAGCTGTATGCGTGCTGGTTTGCATGTAGGGGTAGCTGTTTTAGTGCACCATCTCTCAGCTCCCTCTCGCATAGGCGTTCCATGGTCTTTAGCATGAAGGAGGTCAGACTGATTGGTCGATGTGCTTTGGGATTTGTGTAGTCACCCTTTCCTGGCTTCGGGATGAAAATTACTCCTACTTCCCGCCATCCTTTTGGAACGTATCTGTGTGCCAGACAGGCTTTAAAGATACGCTCCAGTCTGCTTGCGACTAGTTTGTCGCCCCACTGTAGCATAGCAGGGATGATTCGGTCGGGGCCAGCTGCCTTATAAGGGTGAAAATTACTGATGGCCCACTGGACTTTTTCCAGTGTGACCACTTTGTTTGCGTACTGCCAGTCTCGGGCAGTAGGTGTTATGGTTTCATCGTGCCAGTTGATTGTCGTCGTGAAGACGCATCCAGGGAAGTGGGTTTCGATGAGTACGCGTCTAGACTCTTCTGGCGATGTTGTGAGTGTATTATCCTGTTTTTTAAGGGCGGTCAGTGCCATCGGTTTTGTCTGCGCTAGGACTTTCCTTACCCTGTTTGCTTGTTGGCATGATTCTATGTTCCCACAGAATTTTCGCCATCCCTGTTTGCTTCGGTATCTAATACATTTTTTGTAGCTGGATTTGGCTGAACGATAGGCGTCCCAGTCTTCATCTGCACAAGTATTCATAGCCCTGTTGAAAGCCCTTCTAACCTTCCTTCGCTTGCGCTCTAGCTCTGGGCCCCACCATGGCTGTTTGCCTGGGGTTTTGGGAGGTAGGGTTTCTGGGCATGCTATGTGATAGCTGTCTATTATAGATTTGGTTAGGTGGTTTACCTGTTCCTCAATCTGTATGATGTTGTCGAGAGTCAATGGTGAGCGCTGTTGAGCAAGTCTATTTGCCAGATGCTGCTCAAATTTCACCTTGTCGGTGTTCCTCGGGTTGCGTTTTGGCAGAATTTGTAGTGTCCCGGCCTGTAGATCGAAGCGAATCCACCTGTGGTCTGAGCAGGATGCCTCCTTGGAGACGTGCCAGCTCATGATGGCTTCCGCTGCGTTTTCAGTAGCTAGTGTTAAATCAATAATCGTACGGCTCTTTTTGGTGACGAAGGTCGGTTCAGAGCCGGTGTTTAGTAAGGTAAGGTTAGTAGTGAAAAGATATTCAACAAGGGACTTACCTCTGTCGTTTTGAGTGCTCATGCCCCATAGCGGATGATGAGCATTGGTGTCGGCCCCAATTATGACCTCCACCCTTTCCCTTTCGCAGTGGTCCACCAGCCGGGTGAGGTCTTGCGGGGGCAGCTCCTCCTTTTCGGGCATGTAGGCTGAGGCGAGGATGACCACCTTGTCCTCGACGTCCAGCTGTGTGTGCAGCCTTATGGCAGTGAGGTCTCTGCAACAGAATCCTGTGAGGACCTGTGTTTTTAGGTTTTTCGTGACATATATACACGATCTGGGGAGATCATGTTCGCCTGTCACAATAAGCTTACCTCCTAAGCTGGAGAGCCCCTGGATGTGGCCTCCTCTGATCCAAGGCTCTTGGATCAGAGCAATTGCCGTTTGTTGAACCTCCAGCCATTTACGCAACTGTGCCGTCCCATCCCGGCTGTGCTGGAGGTTCACTTGGAGGACACTAATCTTCGAGGAAGGGGACGCCATCACTGGTCGTTCCCTCTTCGTCCCCCCCAAGTTTTAGCTCCGCGAAAAGGTCGCCTGGTACGAGGTCGTCCCCCAGGAGGCCAGAGATTGAGGCCAGAAGCCTTTTCGGGAGCGTTTGGGAGAGGATGGGACTCCTCTCTCGCAGGTAGCTGCTTGAGCTCCTGTTTGATGGTGGCCGTGGATGGGTCCCATCCCAGAGGGACGTCGGCATACCTGCCGGACCGACCCTGGAATTTGACGTACACCGTCCCCACTCCAAAAGCGAGACGGCGTCCGGCCTTCATAAGGGTCGGTACTTGGTCCTCTGGGACTCCGACCACCAGGAACCACGCGGCGTTTTGTTTCGTCGCGTTTAGCAAGGTCCACTTTGCGACCTCCACCTCGGGGTTCTGGAAGGACAGAACTCGCCCAATTTTGCGAGCGTCTTCCAGAAGCCCTTGTGGATCAGGGACCAGTAAGCCACAACGTGCCCGGTGAGGGATCTCAGTCTGGCGCTTCACGACCAACTGGACGTTGGGCGTGAGCACCATATCGCTTACGGCACGTTGTAGCCATGTGCGTGTGTGTTCATCCGCACACCACAGTTTCAGAACCCCCTCAGCATAGAACGGTTTGGCTCTAAACTTCGGGGGCTGAGTTTGTTTCCGAGCCAGGGCATCACCGAAAATACGAGTTTGTATCTCGGTGAGTACCTGCTCGGATACGTCCTTGCCAATACGCCCCGTGCGCGCGCATGTAATTGCAACGTCAAGAGGCGTACTCGCAGCTTGGGCGTAGGTTGGCCTGGCGACCTTTTTGGTTTGGTCCAGCCTCTGCCTTTTGTACTCCCCGCGAGGCGAAATCGTCTCGTTGAGAGCACGTTTGGCAGAGGACTGACCGTTCCCATTCGGTCGCTGTTTAGCCCCCTTCGCTTCGCCACTGGTAGGCGGAATATTCCGTCCACCAGCGGCGAAGCTAAGGGTACCGATGGCCTCTGTTTTCGTTTCCGAGACAGAGGGTTGTGAGGAAGAAAGCAGAGACTTGGCCGCGGTCGCCGCCATACGCCTCTCCTTCTTCGTTTTTCGGACCTTCCGTTTCTTTGGCTTGACTGGTTCGGCAGCTGCCTTGCCATCCACGCCAGTCGGTTGGGTGCGTGCCCTGGTCCTGTTTGCCCCCTTTCTCTTAGGCAGTTGCCAGCCTTCCGAGAAAGCGTCCTCCGGTTGGCAGGAAGCTACCGGACTGACGCTACGGGGGCCTTCCCCGGGGGGAGGTTTGTGAGTCAAAGGGGTTTCCCCCTTATGTGTGTGATTACCTTCGCGGGTACCCGTAGATGGAACCACTGAGCTTCCCGTGAAGGTTGTTTCGGTGCCCGCACTGGTACCCGTAGATGAAACCACTGAGCTTCCAGTTTGGGCTGAGGTTGTGAGTCTCTGTTTTGTGTGTTTGCCTCCACCGGTACCTGCAGCCGAGGCCACTAAGCTTCCGGTTTTGGCCAAGTGTGCGCTGAGGGCGCGTGTGGTGCTTTCGCCCTCCCTGGTACCCGTAGTTTTAACCACTGAGCTGCCAGTTTGGGCGGTGTGGTGAGTAATGTGGGTGCCTTTCCCGGTGCCTGCAGCCGGGGCCGCTGAGCTGCCGGTTCGGGCCAAGTGTGCGCTGAAGGCGCGTGTGCAGTCATTCCCTTGACTGGTACCCGCAGTCTGGACCACTGAGCTGCCAGTCTTGGGATTTGTGGTGTTAGGTTTTTTATTGGTAGTTGGCCTATCCATGTTATTGTTAAATATTAATTTCGTCCCTTTGGCTTCCCACCCTCCACGGAGCCCGCAACTGGGAGTGCCTTACTCGACTTAATTCGAGGGGCACTAGGACTACCAAAGAGATATAGGAGTGCAAGGCTGGTTTACAGTGCGACATCGGGGGCTCGATCGGGTTGGCGCTGGGGGCATGAAATGGCCTACCCACAACGGCTGGTCAACCCTCACTTACCCCGTCAGCATGACGTTTACCCACCACGATAGTCGTCCAAAGACGGTTATCGTGGACCCTACACTCCTCGCCAGTGGCCCACTAATGGGACACCTTGACCTAATTTCCCCAACCATGGCTAGTGTTTGGGGCTACCGTTTAGCCTGAAATCCAGGCCAAAGAATGTGTTGCCTCGCGGACGCATAACCGCCAGCGCCGTTTGGCTCAGCCCTCCAGGATCCCTTCATCCCTGCGTACGGCGCTCAACTGCGCAGGTCCATGACGCAGGTGACTGCCCCGTCACAGGGGTTATTTTTGTTTCAGGGTTTTCTTCCCCTAGCCAGATGGTCCGGTTATGGCGCCGGAGATTCGCCCTCGTGCATCATATTTAGCTACTACAGTTCCGAGGTAGGTGGAATGAGCGAGGCTCGTTATAAACCATAGCATTGCCCGGAGGAGACGACCCGCCCGGATGTATCCAAGCGAGCCCGCACCCAGGCCGCGGCGGCAGCCTGGGAGCGGCGGGGACGTATATGAAGCACTTGCCGGTGCGCGCCTAACAGCCTAGCTTCGCTCACCTAGGCGTACGCTATTGTCGTCTTAGCATTTATGTTAAAGGTAAATTCCCTGGCAGAAGTCACCCCACTAAGGACTAAACACCGACCCCCCCCCTCAACTTCACTCCTCCTCAACCTCAATTATTAACTTCTATTTTAAATTACCTTTAAATTAACTATCAATGTTACAGTGTTTAATGTAAATGTTGTTATTTTTAGTTAAATGTCTATAATGTGAAAAAAAAAATCACTTTTACCGTGGTTTCATAAAACCACACAATCCTTTTCCTAAACTGAGTAGTAGTAGTAGTAGTCTCTTGTCGTAAACAAGAGACACTTCCAAAGTGGTAAAATGTGTCATTATAACCCTGTAACTTCTAAAATAGGAGAATGATAAAACTAAAAAAATATATGATTTACATGTAAACCATGTAAACTTCCACCGAAAATAGGTTTGAAGGAGATCTAGTAAATAATTACTTTACCTAATAAGTATTAGTTAATTTACCTTTCATTCAATCAACTGAGATATAAAAAATTTACTAGCTGCTACGGAACTCTTCATGGGCGCGTCCTACTCGCCCATAAAGAGTTCTTTTCTTTTCTTTGGTTAAAGTGTGAAGACTAACCTCAGGTTCCAATAAGTAAAATGACTGTAGGTACTAGACGATTTGTAGGTGCCGTTTTAATAGTCCATACAGAATAAATAATTCTTGATTTTTTTTATCTAAATGCATACTTACATATATATTATAAAATTTTAGCTAAATCTAATATTTTCTAGTTGCTACAATAATAATTAAATACTTTTTAAATGACCGGGTACTTTACCTATTTTAGACGACTCTGATTCCCGTGAAAATAGAAACGACTGCTTCGACTTGTTCATTAAAACTTTATTGTAAGTATCATTATCTTAAGTAGAGGGGTGATCACATTTAGACAAAAAACAAATTCGTACAAACAGATTCAATCAAATATGGTGCAAATAAAATGTATTAACATTTGTTCCAATTTTGGTACATCGCAAGCTGAATCCAAATCAAGGGTTAATTACTTTTTGGAATTGTAAAAGTATAATTAGATATGTCACTAGAAGCCCAACGAATTTGAATGGGAGGGATATATCGATGTTCAGCATCCGTAGGAGTGTAAATGAGAGGTCCCTCGTCTCTGTCCAAGCAAGAAGTGCCCTTGCCATGCCACGGCTTGCTTTATCTACAACATTGAATAATTTAAGTTATGAATCTGTTTTGTTTTCATTATTACAGTAGATTTTTAATAAATTCGGTATATATGACAGCAGGTTTTGCTGTCATACAGTAGTTTTTTAGTAAAATTGGAACTTTTAGTATTCTATTTAGTGTGAAATTTCCATTGCCCGATTTTTACCAGCCTTAGTAAGTATACCTACTTGTTAATAACGCTTAAATATAAGGGTACGTTTTAGATTAGAAATAAAAAACATACATAACTTCACGCCTGTGTCCCCGAAGGGGTAGGCAGAGGTGTATTACACACCCACAAATCGCCAGTTATGTTTAGGACCCAATGTAATAGGGGGAGAGCCTATTGCCATCTACCGGACACATAATTAAGCGAGCGATAATTAACATTTATTAATGCACACATAACTACGAAAAGTCAGGGGAGTGTGCCCGGGGCGACTGGGGATCGAACTCGAGACCTCGTCTCAGCAGTCCGTTACGTACGCCACTGGACTATCGCCGCAATAAAAAAAATTGTCTATAAAAAACTGGATGATTATCTAAATCAATGAGTTAAACCTTAAATTTATTGGCATACTTAAAAAAACCATGTTGAAATTCATGAAATCATATCTAATGATTTCATTAATGATGAGAAATTGATCTTTGAGTTTGACTATCAGATATAGTTAAAGTAAAACTCTAGACAGACCTACTTGGTCTACAGGGCCCTACCAACATCCTTGAGGCCTAAGCCACCTGCAAGTCAGTGCACCTGTTAACAACGTACGAGGCTCTGGCGAAGGCTTTCCTTTCGGGGTTGGGTGGTTAGACGGCAGTTGCTCCCGGTGAAGCCGACCAATCAAAAAAATAAGCGGACCTCAGGCTTCAAAGGACAAAACTTAGATGCAACACAAAAATCACTATGAGGATGATAATAACACTTACTCAGTGTTAATTCATAAGTATCTTACTCTTAAGGAATAACTAAACCTATAATAATATAGACAACTATATACCTAGTTGATTTTCATAAAGTCTTGAGGCCAGCAATTCACGCAGTCGTCGCACTTCATCATGAACTTGGTCGCCGAGTGTGCAAGGGGCGACCAATGGTAACATTGTTCCAAAGGATAACGCCAAGCCAGACACCGTTAACAACATCGGACGCTAAAGAACATGGAAACTCGAATAAATTTAGTTGTTCAAGTAAATAAATTGTTCCCTACATAACTATTAAACGTCCACAGTTAAACTAAGCAATTAAATGCTATTATACGTAGTGAATACAGCATTTAAATGCCTGTATTCATTTTTCAGAAATATACCCCAAATGAAGCATTCCTTTATATTTTTAAAGAAGCAAAACTGCTTCAAAGGTTTGTTGAAAATATGCTTAACGCGAAATCTAATCTACTTAAATCCGAAAAAATAACACCTGTACTTGTATGCCACTAATCGATACTATAAATCATAAGAAACAAATTACTAGCAAACATTGTAAATTACATGAAAGGGAAACCATGAAATCTACTACTAATTAACTGTGACTACTTAAGCAACTTCTTTTACTATAAATTACTACTTACCTTATCCTTTATCAAAGAATAGGATACGTGGTAGCCATAACACAAAACAGTGATGAATGACGCCGTTATTATGACCAATAACTGTAAGAACGAAAAAAACCGTACATATTACATAGTTAGATGATCTAAAAGAACGCTCTTTAGAAATGCTCTTCGAGTCACAGGGTTGTGTTGTATTTTGCGAATAATCGACTAATTAATATCTTGGTGACAAGTCTCCATAGTAAAAAAAAATACAATCCATATTAATCGCTGTGTCATCCTCAGTCAAACTATGATAAATAGCACGTGAATTGTCATTGTAATAGATTAAGAATACCAGGCACACAATAACGACTGTCAACGACGATACCAGGCACATATTCCCTAGCCACACTCGGGAGTAACGTGAAATATTCGTTAGCGTACTTTAGCCATCGTAAATTCAAATATTTATGATAATAAATATTTGTATCGGTGAGTTTCTGACCATATACAAGTATTTATTATAATAAATATTTGTATATGGTCAGAAACTCACCGCGCAGTAAGTCGTTCTAAGACAGACATAGCCCCGATGAGCTTTGGGATTAGCAGACAGACGCACCCGTGCAATATCTAACATGAATCTAATAATTACCTATATTTCAAATGGGTCCATGTACAGAATACGTGCTCATATTAGAGTCAACTGATAGGTTAATTGATCACTTCACTGAATTTGCGATGCCATCACTACGTTACGTGTATCTCCGTTCCAACCCTTCCCGTGACGTGCCCTTCGAATAAACTATTATAGCAAATAAAAATGTCCGTTACCTGCCATTTAATAGCTTCCATCAAATATGTGTAGGACTTTATAACAGTGTGGTAAAGATTCATCAACTTTTCCATTTTACATAAAGCTTTATTACCATCACCACTTTTGAAGCCAAATTCTTCAGTACACGTAGTCCTTGTTATTTTAGCATTCAATAGCGATAGCTCCATATAGTAATTAATTAAACGTAGCCGAGGTATTAGAAGACTGAGCAAGTGTCCCATAAAATGTACTTCAAGAATATGACATGTTATACACGGGATATATTCTAGTTCTAACGGCTGTAGCGACGGAAAAATATATGGTACATTGAAAGCAAGTACAATATATAGAATCATAAGAGTAGTATACACGATGTTCCGAATCGTTCCTTTGCCAATTTTTGGTGTGCAACAAGCTTCTTTATCAAAAACGTTCAGTTCAGTGTAATACCTCTGCAGCCTCTTGATAGAGATTAAGTTAAATGCCACTAAAAAGATCCATTCACACATAAATGATGACATAGCGATAACAACGATGAAGTCGATATTAATGGTGCGCACAAAGTTAATCAAATAAATGCCCATTCCCAAAGGATACGTAACTAACAATATCATTAATATAGGATGTACGTAGCCGAGTAGTGGAAGCCGGATGCTACCAAAAAACATTTGGCATATAATGTAAATTTTAGACACTCGATCTATTTTGGGTCTGCTACCGACTTGAATATACGTATTCACGCGAACTGTCGGAGGCGTCATGTTGACAGCTAGAACTGTTTTCAAGTGCCCTTTTGTCACACTTGAAGAAAAGTAATTTAATAATGGTGACAGTTAATAATGTAATTCCAATAACAATATTATCAGTATACATGATCATTTTACGCAATTAAATTACGTTATAGTATGGTTAGCAGCAAAACCAGCATTATATGTACGTTCAATAATGTAGAACACAATGAATATTTCTTTAATTCGGCATCCGTTTAATACGTATATTTGACTTTTGAGTATTGGAAATGAACATTCTGCACTAAGACTTATGTTAATTTGGTTTCGTGTATGTGCTTCTTGTTAATTGCCTTCTATAAGTGACTTTCATTGCTAATTTTACTCAAATACAGTAACCATCAGAAGTTACTGATCACTAACACATTTACAAACGATCTTAACATATATACTATTATAAAATTGTAAATTTGTTGTGTTTGTACATTGGAGATATTTAGAAAAAATACTTAGATTATGTAAAATAAAAAATACAGTAAGTACCAGTTTGATTTGGCATGTCAGGAAGCAACCCCAAGTAGTCCCCCCGCCCCCTACCTACGCCCATATATATACGGAGCTAACCGAGTATTAAAGTATTAATTCTTTTAGAGTTTAAAAGGAACGTGAAACAAGTTAAGTATGTTTCACAAGCAAGTGCGACCTCTAAAGTGTATTTTGTAATTAATGCCAGCCAAACTTTCATTACGGTTGCCCGCTATTTGAAATTATGAAACTTAATAAAACTTAAAAACCAAGTCTGATACTCCTAAGCCGCGATTTATTGGCAATTTTATGTTAACAAAACAGTTGTTTCACCTCACAAGAAAGATGGGAGGTTAAGTTGTTTAATTAAAGAAATCCAATATATTAACTATAAACTTTGAACGTTAACCTTACCTAACCTCACGCAAGTTGTTTATTCAGACTGGCGAAATTCCATAATATACATTCCAAAATAATACCGTTCTCGCAAAATTTTCGATATCCGCAGATTAAAGATCAATTCCTAATTAATTATCTGTAAACTATTACCAACACATTTTAGTACCTTTAGACGGAAAAATTTAATATGTAACCCTAGATCCGAAAATGTGTGACAAACTAAAGTAGGAATACGCCTGTAGGTATAAGCATATAAAAATATTTTAAGTATATATTATGTTACTTTACCAGAGGCGTACAATAGCGTATGCAGTTTTTTTTTTAGCGCGTGGAAACCCCCACGGGCTTCACCCCATCGGTGCCGACGATGGGATGGGCGTGTCGGAATCGAACCGACTAAAACCACACGGTGTCCTCCCCAAGTGTCCATTGCCGGGCACCCCGGGTAAGCCCTCGAAAGGATAACCCCAGGATAACCGGCGGACTTTGGCCGGCCTCGCCTAGTGGGGTCGGGTTTTATCCCGCGTCGGTGAGTTGGCAGGGGTGTGAAGACACACACGACACGCCTCCGCCACGGCTTGCTTCTGTAAGGACGGTGAGTCGGCCAACTGCCGTCCTTAGGCCCCGATCATGGAAATCGGTAGTCCCGGGCGTAGACGAGTCTGCGGCAGTGAGTATGCGGTAAAGTAACAAATATCAACATTTTACATACATATACTTACGCTATTTTCCCTACGGAGTAAGCAGAGACACAACCCGCCATTTGCTTCTATCCGTACATACTTCACTAGCTTCCTCTATTGTATTAAACCTTTCATGAAACCCCTGTCCTGTCAACATGCTTAATTACAAATAATTTCGGGTGTGTAGGGCCTATCAACATCCTCGAGGCCCAAGCCAACCTCACCTACAAGTCGGTGCACCTGCTAAACAACGGACGAGGCTCTGGCGCAAGATACAGGTGGCACAATTTTGGTACCACCATGCAGTTGCGAAAAGCCCTCCAAATAATCCAACCTCGGTTGGGTTGGGTTCAGGGGTCAGCAACTGCACTGCCGGGGATGAGGAGGCAGACGGTGCAGCAGGAATGGGACCAGTGGAGTATTGGTGGAGTCGAGTGTAGTCATGGTGTGGGTCAACCCGCCGGACAGGGGGACTCGTAGAAACGGTGGTGCCGCTGGTCGCCCGCGGCATAGTACAGGGGCCCGACTAGGACTAACCACCCCAGAAGGCAGCCCCACCAGGTCGCGTATAATCTCGATGTGGCTCGTCGTGCCGACGAAACCAAACCCTACGCCTTGTCACACACTGCTGCGGTGTCTGTCACCTCTTTTTCATGCCTTCCCTTCTTATCACACTATGGCAGCGCAAAGTATAAGCAACAGATCTCCAGCGGCATACCCCTCTCCCACTAACTCAACACCATTTAAGGTTGAGTTCACGAAAATTCGTGAACTCCATTCAAACCTCACAGCCATCACCTAGCGGCGGTACGGCCGGCTTTGCTCTTTCTGACGGAGACACAAATACGCCGCCCTGATGACACGTCTTACTTGCTCTACCCCAGCTATGTGATAGAGGAAAACTTCCTGGGAAAAGCCGGGGTGTGTGTGTTTGTCAGGGCGGATGTTTGTTGTCGCCGCTTGCACTGCCTGGAGGACCCATCCTTTTCTATTCTCTCGCTATACGTGGACCGTGGCTCGTCTAGCCAGGTCTACGTGTGCATATACCGCTCCCATAAAGAAGGAGATACGCAGACGACTCGACTCTTTGACCACCTGAGTCCGGCGGCAGACGTTGCGCAGGAGCGGTTTGGGTTCGTTAAGGCTCAGCCTTCAACTTTTCGTATTTGGCGGTGGTTGGAGGTGTGGTTATAATGTCCTCAACTTCGAGTGAATATTGCCTGTCCAGATGAGACAGCACATAATTAAATTTGGTCTCATCATCGGTGATCCTGGCCAGCTTGAATTGACCTTCTACTTGGCAAAACCATATCGACGGTTTTTCTGGCCAAAATGGCGGTATCCGCACGCCAACACGAAAAATGTCGCCATCTTGGGCGCGGCCTCGGTCGAAAAAAACATCTTTACTAACCGCAGGCCGTTCTCGGGTAGCTCGCTGCGTTGGCTCCGAACCTTGGGTTCGTTAAGGTGTAAAAATAAAGAAGCAGGGAAGGGAAGGAAGAAAGTATATATATAGGTATCAAATCATCCAAAGCGTATCAATACACCGCGAACACCAATTTACATATTATAGCAACATATTCAATTATAGCAAACACAATGAAAATACAAGGCTGCGTAGCGCGGCGAGGTAGTCTATAGCACTCGCGACAAAGGACGTGTGTCCGGCGTGAAGCGTTGGTTGAGACTGGCGAGAGTGAGAGGACCGTCGCTGTCCTGCGCCGGCGCTCGGTGCAGCTACGGAATGCAAGTCCCGTTACAACTTCATTCACACGACGCCGGCAGTTTATGTGAAAAATACGATATGAACGAATAAATATATATATATATGTAAATAGATATAAATATGCTTGTGTAGTGGCTACGTGAGTCCGCCACAGCGGTTTCCGTCCGCAGAATTGGTATTTTTGGGAGATTTTAATGCTCACCACGAGTATTGGCTGGGATCTCTCAGAACTGACCATGCGGGTCGGACCGCCCACGCATTCGCTCTCACGCATGGCTTGACACAACTGGTACTCCAGACCACCAGGATACCAGACATAGCAAGTCACGAGCCCTCTTTGCTGGACCTTCTGCTGACGACCCACCCAGCCCAGTACAGTGTTTCGGTGCGAGCCCCATTGGGTTCCTCCAACCACAGTCTGGTCTGTGCCAACGTGCCAGTCGCTGTTCCTCCGCAACATGTGGAGGATAAGCGGCGATTATGGTACTATTCGTCAGCAGATTGGGACGGACTACGTGACTACTTCGCATCCGTTCCGTGGACTCAGCGCTGCTTTGATGGTAGGGACCCAACGGATTGCGCATCTGCCGTCACTGGTGAAATCAGTTTGGGTATGGAGTATTATATCCCATACACTGATGTCACCAGTGCTCGCCCCTGGTTCGGGCGTGAGTGCTGTGAAGCTGTTCAACAAAAACAGTCGGCGATCCGCGCCTGGGTCAGGGCACGCGCAGCGCGCGATCCAAATGTGGATCACCTCAAGGCGGCCTATAACAGAGCCACAAAGGACTGCAAGAGGGCATACATTATAGCGGATGCTCAGCGCATAGCACGGCTTGGTCAACAACTCATATCGAATCCCGCAGGCAGCCGCGGTGACTGGGGATTGGCCAAAGCCGTGCAATCCAACTTCTGCGAGCCCTCGCTACCTCCGCTACGGTACCCTGATGGTTCACTCCCCCTTCCTTCCCCATTCCAGGCTCACCTAAAGACGTTAAATCGTTTTTGGGTCTCGTTTCCTATTATAGAAGATTTATCTCTGACTTCGCCAAATTGGCCAAACCTCTCACATCCTTACTGAAGAAGGATACCCCCTTTAAATGGCAAAACGAGCAACAACTTGCTTTCGAATCTCTAAAAACTAAACTTGTCAGTGCCCCAATCCTAGCCTATCCAGACTTTACCCAGCCATTCCTCTTAACCTGCGACGCCTCTAATTACGCAATATCAGCAATATTATCCCAAGGCCCAGTTGGACAAGATCGCCCAATCACATACGCTTCACGGACGCTAAACAAAGCGGAATGCAATTATAGTGTCACTGAAAAGGAATGTCTTGCAATAGTTTTTGGTACAAAAACTTTCAGACCTTACCTGTATGGCTACCGCTTCAAAATCCTCACAGACCATAAACCATTACAATGGCTGTTTAACTGTAAAGATCCGGGATCCCGCCTAATTCGTTGAAACTAAGATGAATAAAAATAACCCTTTCTCTGTAGTCGGGTAATAAACAAATTATATATTCTTTCATATTGCTTGAATTTATGACCTATGGTATCCGGATACTTCAGTACTGTATTATTAATGTTGTTCTCTTTTGGCATGCCCTTGAGGTCTTCATTTATCGATTAATTAAGTACTACTGACTACTTAATGTGAAAGTAATAAGATTATATTTTCTGCGTCAACTATTATATTTCATATACAATGTATAATGTATTGATTACAGCACCTTGTTTTTATACAATATAAGTGAAGGTGACTGAATAATGTCGTAAGTTTTTATTGTCTTCTGCTTTTCTTACTGGCTTTACGTATTGCTTTGCAAGCCTCATACTGAATTGTAGGTAAGTGTAACTTTTGTTAGTGATATTCTGAAGAAACAGAAGTAATAAGAAAAAATATTTAAATTGAATAGAGGAGGTCCTCTAATTTTTAATTTTCCTTTCTTTAATTCTTCTCAGTCGTTTCCTCATGACTGAGGGACGTGACCCCGCTGAGCAACTTCAGTCACCAACTTCTTCCAGGCTATTCGGTCCTGAGCCAAATATTGCCTTCTGCAGCGTCATATTGGTGGCCTCTCAGATCGTATCCGTCCATCTTGACGGCGCGCGTCCTCTACTCCTGGTACCCTCTGCACGGCCAGTGAGAATCGCCATCTCCAGACTATCCGGGCCTCGTCTGGCTGTGTGTCCAAAGAATGTGAGGACCCTTTGCGTGCACAATGTAGATAGCCTCGTTTTGACCCTGGAGCTGCGTTAGGGAGGCGCTCGCGTATCACGGAGTGCCTCCTTACCTCCGCCGCATTGTCGAGGCATACCTATCCGAGAGGGCCATAGTTTACCCGAGCTGGCTAGGGCCAGGGCGGCGAGAAGTGTCGTGCGGTGTTCCGCAGGGGTCGGTCCTAGGGCCACTCCTGTGGAACATCGGATACGACTGGGTGCTGCGCGGTACGTTGCTCGAGGGTGTCAGCATAGTGTGCTATGCTGACGACACCCTCGTTATGGCGCGGGGAGCAACGTATCGAAGCGCGGCACTGAAGGCCACGGCAGGGGTTGCTCAAGTCGTGGGTCGAATACGGCGGCTGGGACTTGAGGTGGCTCTCCATAAATCCGAGGCTATGTGTTTTCACGGGCCTCGGAGAGGACCACCTGCGGGAACCGGCATAACCGTAGGGGGCGTAAGCATCGGCATCGAGCCCACGATGAAGTACCTTGGGCTCGTACTCGATAGCCGATGGGACTTCGGACCTAATCTCCGAAGTCTGGTCCCGAAACTGAGGGGGGCTGCGGCCGCGCTATCGCGGCTGATGACACACGCACGTTAAGGGACCCAACGCCCCCACTAGGAGACTGTACCTGGGGATCGTGCGAAGCATGGCCCTATACGGGGCCCCCGTATGGGCGGAGACTCTGGCGGCCCGCAACGTGGCTGTTCTTAACAGCCCGTTAAAGGCGATGGCCGTCAGAGTCATCAGGGGGTATCGCACGATCTCCGTCGAGGCGGCATGTCTCCTAGCTGGGACCCCTCCATGGGACCTGGAAGCGAGAGCCCTTGCGCTGCTGTACCAGTGGCGCAAGGAGGCGCTGGAGCGGGGCCATAGGCCGGAGCCCCGAGAAATCAGGGCTCAGCGGTCCCTGCTCCGCCAGGAACTCATGGAGACATGGAGGGTGCGACTTGAGCACCCAAGGTGGGGGGAATCCACCATTGCGGCGGTGAGACCGATCATGAAGGAGTGGTTGGAGAGGGACCATGGGGACCTCTCCTACCGGATGTGCCAGATGGTTACCGGACACGGGTGTTTCGGTAAGTATCTGTGGCGCATCCACCGGGAGACAACGCCGCAGTGCCAGCACTGCGAGGATCCTGGCGAAGACACGGCGCTCCACACGTTGGTGGAGTGCCCTGCGTGGGCGAGTCAACGCCGGGATCTCGTTGCGGTCCTGGGCGTGGACGTTCTCTCGTTGGAGACCATGGTGAGGGCCGCGGTCTCCGACGGGAGCAAGTGGCACGCCGCCGCCTCTTTCTGCGAGCAGGTAATGCGCGCGAAAGAGACGGCGGAGAGGGAGCGGGAAAGAACCCTGCCCCCCGAGTTTCGCAGTCTGCGGCGAGGACGCCGCAGACTCATCTACGCCCGGGACTACCGACCTCCATGATCGGGGCCTGAGGACGGCAGTTGGCCGACTCGCCGTCCTTACAGAAGCAGGCCGTGGCGGAGGCGTGTCGTGTGTGCCCTACACACGCCTGCCAACTCACCGAAGCGGGATAAAACCCGACCCCACCAGGCGAGGCCGCGGTGGCGGCCAAAGTCCGCCGGCAACCCTGGGGTTATCCTTTCGAGGGCTTACCCGGGGTGCCCGGCAACGGACACTTGGGGAGGACACCGTGCGGTTTTAGTCGAGACACGACATAACCACCCCCGCAGGCCGGCGGGGGGGTATCCGAAGGGATTTCCGCACGTAAAAAAAAAAAAAAAAAAGCCTCGTTTTGATATGCAGCTCATCCAGAATAGACTCGTTTGTGCGACGTTGAATCCATGATACTAGGAGCATTCTCCGCCAGCACCAGATTTCGAAGGCGTCTATCCTTTTCCGAGCGCGGGCTTTCAATGTCCAGGTTTCTGATGCATAGAGGAAAATCGAGAAGACTAGGGTAAGTCTTATTTTGGTATTGCGATTGATTCCTCTATCCCTCAGAATCCTCTCAAGCCTAGTAACCGCTGATTTTGCCATTTGGGCCACCTCTTGTTCGCAGTGGCCTTCGTTCTTGATTTGTGAACCAAGGTACACAAATTTGTGAACCGCGCTGAGGTCGCTCAGCTCGTTGGAACGCTGTAGGGTCTCCTGTCTGTCAACCATCATCAACTGCGTTTTGCTTCTGTTGATGTGAAGCCCATACTCGTTGCTGACGCCTTCGATTCTTCCTAGTAGCTCACTCTCTGAGGTGCCTATGATGGTAGTATCATCTGCAAAACGCAGGTTGTTCAGAAGGCAGCCGCCGATACGGATACCTCCTCCCCAGTTCTCCAGAACCCTTCTCATGATGTGTTCGCCAATGATATTGAACAGTTGCGGCGAGAGAACTTCTCGCTCTGTATGGAAGTGGTCTGATGTGGTGTCCTCAATTTTAACCCGCGACTTGCTGTTCAGATACAGGCTTTGCAATAAAAAGGTCAGGTGTTGTGGCACTCCCATTTCTCTCATGACTCTGAACATGGTCTTCCAATTAATACAATCAAAGGCTTTCGCGTAATCGATGAAGCATAGAGTCACACCAATGTTGTATTCCCTACACTTCGAGTCACACCAATGTTGTATTTCCCTACACTTCTCGATTAGTTGCCTTATGTTCAGAATCTGCTCTCTTGTCCCTCTTCCCCTGACAAATCCTGTTTACTCCATGGGTATTTGTCTGGAAATGAACACCTCTAACCTCTTGTTCAGGATTTGTAGAAGGACCTTACTGGCGTGGGAGATTAGAGATATGGTACGATGGTTCTCGTATTTGCGGGTGGAACCTTTTTTGTGCAATGGAACCACAATAGATTCCGTCCAGTCATTCAGCCATTGGCCAGTCCTCCAGACCTTCTGACATATTGTGTGCATGATTTTTGTGCCTTCCTTTCCCGTATTCTGAAGCATTTGGGCGGTGATACCATCGCCACCGCAAGCTTTGGGTTTCAGTCTGCCGATTGCTGCTTCTACTTCATCAAGAAGAATATCAGGTTCGCTGCTATCGTATTCAAGCCTGTCCTCTTCCTCACTGTCAACATTCTCAACATTCAAACAGGTAGCAACTTTGTCGATCAACAGAGTGGCAGTCTCGCTTTCGATGGTCCAGTCCCTTGGCTTAAACTATCTGGCTAGGATTTTAACGTTCTTGAACATGTTGCGTGTATGTGCCGTCATCGAACATTTGTCAATTTCGGTGCATACGAGTATCCTGTTGATAAATGAGTCCCGGTCCTTCCTGCACAGCCTCTGGATTGTGTTATGGAGGTCGGCATAATGTTTGCGGTCTGTATCTGAGCTTAAACCAACTTCTTTTAGGGCTTGCCTCTCCTCGATCTTTTCCCATGTGCTGGCGCTCATCCATTCAGCTTAAGGTATAACTTGTCTGTATTTTGAGGCAGTTGACTTTGCCACTTCAAGGACATTCGTTTTAAGGCTTGTCCACGATGCCTCCGGTGCTTCCAGTGGATCGTGCTCTATACTTAAGAGCTTGCATTGAAGCTCATGACCAAACTCCTGTAATGCAGGTTTGTCCATATGGACCGGCTTATTAGGTTTGTCTTTTTTCGTGGCATTCAGACGTACTTTAAACTTCACCTCCAACAGCTGGTGGTCACTGCCGCAATCGGCACCAGGACGTGTCTTTATGACAGAAACAGCTGACCTTCATCGCTGGCTTACCAGTATAAAGTCAATCTGGTTTCTGTGCTTGCCGTTTGGAGACACTCAGGTATAAAGCCGTCTTGGATGTTGTTGGAACCAGGTGTTCATGACTGTAAGGTTGTTCTCTGCACAGAAGTCTAAGAGCCTCGTTCCACGTTCGTTTCTAGTGCCCAACCCAAACCTTCCAATAACACTCCTCAAGTGGTCGTCCCTATCTGTTTGGCCTACTTTGGCATTGAAATCGCCTAATACTATTACTGGCTCCTTCTTGGAAATCTCTTGAACGGTTTTGTCTAGCACACCGTAGAAGTCTACAATATCTTCCTCACTTGACGCAGATGTTGGAGCGTAGATGACAATCAAGTTAATGGGATTTTGAGCGGCTGCTTTTTGCTACGGGTCGATTTGTTGTTGTTCCTAGCAGTAGCATATTTTCCACAAGAGGCCTGCTGAACTACCTTGTGGCCGGTAGCATATTTCACACCAATTGTCCCGGACGCAAACTGGCGCCGGGTGTAAGCCGGGTCGCCCAACAGATCCTTGACTGTATTCTTGTTGCTCGTACAGATTTTCTTGGGAATAATAATGCGGTAGTCTCCCGTTCCTTTCCGCATCAGTCTTTTAGAGGTTATTTAGTCCTCATGGCTTCTGTAGCCGCCTGGCATACATTGCCATACATTGCCTGGCATTCTGTAGTCGGGTTATCAAATCCGCCGCCCGATACTCGGCATTGTCATTCGTTTGGCACCACCCGGGGGGCACGTGCAGGCTTGTGAAAGGTAGCTCCTGCGGACGCGAATGACATCACCCTCCCGGACCTTTAATGGAATAAGATAATAATGAATATCAGACTACTTAGAAAGTAAATGAAATGAGCGGTCAATCCCAAAGGATATATACCGAACATTATGTGTAAGTAATATGAGATTAAGCGTCCCTGAGGAAGGGTGTTTTTAGATTAAGATTTTTCGAAACTGGGAAGTCCCTGCATTCTGAAAATCATATATGTTATTCTAGGCTATTGAAACTAGTATTTTCTATTATCCGATACACAATGACTTTTACTTTCCTTTATAGAATTTACACTTAAACTAACCCAAAACGCATTCCGGTTTTATTTGATATGTGTTGAGGTTAGAAAAATGATATCAAAACGAAGGTCCTTGATAGGAGAATGAAAAACGGTTATCAAACTTTACATAAATTCTGAATTATACCCTGAAAATTACAAATACCTACGTTTTCTACCTATAAGACGCGTTCGGAGAGTCAATCAGTCCCAAGCGAAACGTGTTAGAGGCAGGACGTGTGTCAGTTTGCGGCAGATGCACAGCGAAATCGTATGATTTTTAAATGTAGGTACTTAGAGTAAATGCCTCATCGCAGAGAATGTGCCAGATGTACAAATTCAATGATAAAAAGTTGAGACTCGAACTTTTGCGAATACTATATAGCTACACTATTTTCTTTAAAGTATAAGTTGTGTAAATAAGTAAGTAGCTACTCATTGCACATATATTAAAACTAAGTAATGTATCGGTATTATAATAGCATTAAATGACTTATGACATCAGGCGATTCAATACAAGAATTTGTAATGATTAACATTGGTATTATACGGTACTAGTGGTATATTGAATGGTGGTACTAAATATTAGGTACAGTACCTACCCTAGCCTAGGGTACGCTCTTCTACTTCTCCTTTCCGTAACCTGGTTCATCGTGACATTTACCGGAGCGACTGCCTACGGATCTTAACGGTGCTCATGGTTATATGGAGCCCATGCTTGTATAGATATATGGGACCCATGGGTATATGAGCCATATGGGTAACAAATATGTATGGGGCCCCATAGGAGTGTGGGATGCCATGGGTCTATGTCACCCCATGGGTGTATGGGCCCCATGAGTGGTACACGTGTATGGCATTTATGTAATGAATAGCTCAGTAAGGAGGATGTAGATTCTACTTTTTACACCCCTCATTCGAAGCTCGATATAGGTTCTAAAACATCACATTTTGGTGGCAATGTTTATGTTTTGTTTTTGTAACAAATATGTATGGTGCCCCATAGGAGTGTGGGATGCCATGTGTCTATGTCACCCCATAGGTGTATGGGCCCCATGAGTGTTGTATGTTTATGGGGCCCCACGGGCGTATGGGCCCCATAGATTACATATATGTATGAGGCCCGATAGATGTACGGGCCCCATAGGTGTGTCGGGACCCATTAGTGTATGACCCCCAATGGGTTTAGGGGGCCATATGGATATATGAGGCCCCATCAAGATCTTGCAGCTTTTCGGTTGGGCTCCACTCTTCTACTGCTCTTTTTCATAGTTTGCGACTTTCTGATAGCATAATTACAATATTATAATTATTATGACCTTTATTCCCTTTATCATAAGTGCAACTAGAAGATCTTCTATGTAAATAATAGTTGCGTCATTATTTGTGTTGATACTACAACAGGACCTTAAGTTAACCTTCGTTAGTTTTCTTTATATTAAAGCAAAACACTGGGCGTCGGGAAGAAGAGAGAGGGTCCGCCTAATATCGGCTTGCTTCGGTTTAGTGAATCTTTCTATGACAATGACAGTTTGATTTGACCGTAAAAACCATTTGTGTTTATAAAATATTTAAACTATAGTCTCGGTTTTAACTACTCTATAAAGACAGCAAGCTATAGACATGCGCTGCTTGATAGACGAAACGTTCTACAAAACCGGAGCATGCCGATCTTAGCCGATCTCATACTCTTTTTCCCGACGCGACGTGACGTGCCAAATCAACAGAACGATTGGTCGATAAATATACATCGCAACTGAAACATGCACCTATTGAAGTTCACTTGCAAATGTTTCTACGTATCTTCGGCGTGACAAGTATAGAGATAAGTAATTTTGTATTGACGACAAACGTAAACTACTTCCACTAATAACATTACAAGTACCTGATGCCAGGCGTGTGATAACTGGGGCATTCAATTAAATCGATTGTACGTTATACTTAGATAACATCATCCTTAACAGTGTAATGTGTGGTTAAATTTTCAAATATTGGAGTTTTGCTGTTTTTTTTGATGTAGTGTAACTTTTTCTGATTTGTATGCCTTGCTTATCCTGTGGTATAAGTTTATGTGTATTCGTAGGACCCTCGATCCAACTTCCGAATTGGGCAAGGTTATTTCTGTTAAGCGGATCTGGATACATTCCCAATATACAGGTGAAGGTAAATTTCATATATGTACCTCAACGCGAGAGGTTTCTTGGCTGTGGGGCTCCGTTGAGTTGAGTATGGAGGGAAAAAAAATCTTTTACCGCAACCATCGGGGGGGGGGAGCTAAACTTAAGTCAAAACGTCCATTAAAAATGTAAAATTCATACGCTAATACAACACGTGTAGATATGGCGTTTATATAATGAATGGGAGTAAGGAGGATGTAGATTCTACTTTTTACACCCCTCATTCGAAGTTCGATATAGGTTCTAAAACATCACATTTTGGTGTCAATGTTTATGTTTATAATCACAAGCTTATATTTAACTTGCATTGTTAGTTTGTTAGTTAGTATGGGTCAAATCTTGGAATTCCAATTAGCCCAGTTCCTGAAGTTAAATTGGACTCAAATTTGGTATACGTGCGTATCATCGGTGACAATGCGATAATATAGTACTATAAAGCTGGTTTGATTATGGAGTCGAAAGACGTCTATAGGAACCTCCTTCAGAACTAAACAAAATAAACCAATCGACTCTGGGCTCATTTATTTTGTCTTGGCAAATGTTCTGTTTCTATCTATAATATATTAATATTTATAAAAAAATAAAACTACATGATACCCAGAATTGAAGGTGGAGATGGTAGGTGGTCATACGAACTACTGAACTAAACGAGATAATCCCGTCTTTTGATTTGATTTGTCTTTTTGGCACTGTGCACTTACTAGTAATATTGTTTTTAAAAAAGTATTTTTATAGTTATTTATGCAACTGTGGTATAATGAGGGGTATTAAAACATGAATGTGGGTTTATCACACGAAGCGAAGCTGAGTGTGATAATAGTATCACATGAGTGTTTTAATACCTAATTATACAGTTGCATACAAGACTTTATCTACACCCATGATAAACTAATAATACATCTTCAGAGAATGATGTACTGCCCTTTGATATTTTCCAATTCATGAAATCTTGGTACGCCTTTTCATACTGTTTTCTAGATTTTTCCGGTAGTAAGTAATTTGTTAGAAATGTCCTTTGCTGCATTCGAAATGTCTGGAGGTGTGTTATCAAAACTTAAATCGCTCATTTTCGTAAGTAAACAAAACAATTTGCAAAAATAATAGCGAAGAAAAATAGCGGGAATTCGAAATCGAACGAATAAGCTTTAATTATTTTTTTACGGCGCGCCGCCGCTGTGGTAGTGCAATGCAACGCGCGTGAATGACAGTTCTTTTTTTGAAACTCATATGCAGATTCCACGCATCGAGTGGTAAGAATTTGGCTGTCTGATGAGTAACCCTTTGCGCGGAAGACATTGAAAAAGCGAAAGGAGTGTTATTATGAAATTTCATACAACATTATAACACCCGTTCGGATGTTATTATGGTTATTAGGACATTGGATGTATTAATGTTGGCAATAAGCTAACTGTTTCAGAATCTTTTATAGAGGATTTAAAGCATGGGCGTAGATAATATTCATTATCTAACCTTTCAACGCAGATTTTATGAAATTTAGTGTACCGGGGCGATATATCTATCTAGCTTTCATTTTTAGAATACGTCGAAAAAAATCCGAGCAATTTGTAACACTATTTCCTGCTAGTGTTACTCACCGGCTAGTCCAGGTGAGCAACAGAGTATCCTAATCCCAGGGCGCCTTTCACAGAGGTTCGATGTGGTGCACAGGTCAGCTGATCTCCAATGAAACAATACTCAGTTGTACATACATATATTTGCACACAAAGAAACACAGAGTCACAGAAGGTTACACAAAAGTATAGACATATATATAGAAACAGAAAAGTATACAGAGAATGCTTTCTTAACACATACAACAGTCTTCTCCACTAGGCAGCATCACCTCATTATTGGCACAGTTCAACATACGCAATAATTATTATTTAAATGGATACATGACCTTATTCAGTTATAGTAATCGGTTGACCGTCAGTGGTGGGGTTCCGGCAAAGCTGATTCCGGAGCCTCTCTATTGATCAGCTCGCCCAAGGTCTAGGCCTCCACGACAGCACAATCGACACCTCAGAGTATCAGTTCTCGTTTTTAGAGTGTATATGGGGTTTCTCCCAAAACTAACGACCCAGATCAAATCTGGGACCTCACACACAAAAATTACAACCTTCAAATTCAGATATTTTATATTATATGGCCACTACTCGTAGCGATGTAGTAGAAGAACTACTAACTTAACTTAGTAGTAAGCCATAATACGAAAGCCACAGTGAGAAGATATGGCCAATAAAATCACCAATAAATGGAAGTTATAAAATATAGTTCGTAATTACATCAATTGTTTCCGCTTCGTGACATTAATGCAACACAACTGCTCTAGATAAAATTCACGGCCCATTAAGGATATATAAGAGTAAATAATTGAATGCTTTAATGTTAGTTATCAGGCTGGTGGTACTTGGCAATTACTATTTATGTAACAGTTTAATCCAACACAATAATTAGTTACACATTACTCTTATTGTATCACGCAATCACTATAAAATCGTCCATACCGCGTTAGTAGTTCGCTAGTTGTCCTAGTTGTGTTCCCGGTAGCGCGCCGGGGGCCGCCTAGTGCGTATGGCGTCCCGTTGCGCGGCGCTGCTTGTTGCGGCCGCGCAGTCCTCACGCCCCGAGTTTTGGCGGAACGGTTGCTCATTGGCGCAACCGCCGCCCGCCGGATGCGGCGTTAATGTTGCCCGCGTTATACTCTCCCCCTCCAAGACTACTACTCGTCCCGAGTCTGGCTTGGCCTTGGTAACGCGGGGTCTACCCCTTTTTCTCTTCGGCATAACGGGACGTGCCGAATCCCATGACGTGTCTAAAACCGTCAAGTCGGAGCTATGATATTTCCCTATTATGTTGTTTGAGAGGTCCGACAGCACGAAGGTAGTGGGACTAACCGTCCGTTCAACGCGATAAGGACCATCGCGCCTAGGCAAAAACTTACGAGTGATACCTTTAGTGGCATTACTTAGGTCGTGCGACTCTAAACACTAAATCTCCTACATTTATCATAGGCTCTTTTTGTCAGGAGCCATCAGCTATCTCTTTACGACTGTCCTGGTGTTTTTCCACACGTTCCCTAATGTCTGAGAGTGACGCAATAAAGGTTCGTAAATATGGGGTCACCTGGGGGACAAAGTTTTCCTTATCTAATATACTCCGTAGATCGTTGTGTACATCAAATGGGGTCCGCAGCTCACGCGCAAAAGTAAGGTAGGCGGGTGACTTACCTGTGGTGGAGCACACCGCGCTGTTCATAGCGAACCTCACGCTGGCTAAATGTTTTGGCCAGTCGGTATGAGCCGATTTGACTAGAATGGCTAACTGTACCTTGAGGTCCCTATTTTTACGCTCTGCGGGATTAGCCTCTGGGTGATACAATGGGATGAGCTCCTGCTTGACACCCATCAGGTGCATGCACTGTTGCATCACGGCCGACACGAACTGAGTGCCGTTGTCAGAGACGACCCGCCGCGGCAGTCCGTACCGAAGGAAGTATTCCTCTAAGAGCACTCGAGAGCAAGCTTCAGAGGTGGCTTCTACGAGTGAAAAGATTTCTACCCACCTTGTGGCTACGTCTTCTATGAGTAGAATCCACCTCTCCCCCTGGTCTCCAGGTGGAAGTGGACCAAATAGGTCTATAGCTAAAACCTCGCCTCGCTGTTGGAGGACGGGAGTCTGCAACAACCCCGAGGGTTTCTGGTTGGTGGGTTTGTAGCGAAGGCACTCAGCGCACTTCTTCAGGTGATCAGCTACAAAACGGCGCATGCCAGCAAAAAAGTACCTCTCCCTTAGTCTTTGAAGTGTCCGCTCCACCCCTTGGTGACCTGCAGTGGGAGAATTGTGTAATTCCCTTAGGATATCGTCTCGCATGCAGGTCGGTACCACCAACTGAGCATCCTCCGCATCGGAGTCAGGATCATAGCGGTAGAGAACTCCTTGTGACAATACGTACCCCCTCTCCAGCCAGCGGCTAGAATTAAGCTG
Source organism: Cybosia mesomella (assembly GCA_946251805.1). Lineage (NCBI taxonomy): Eukaryota > Metazoa > Arthropoda > Insecta > Lepidoptera > Erebidae > Cybosia > Cybosia mesomella. The sequence goes on from OX276406.1 coordinate 14,843,650, forward strand.
GTCGGAGTGCTCCAAATCAAGAATAATCTTCGATAATTCCGGATCGGCCAGCTGAGCAGTTCGTAATTCGGTTGGGCTACTGGAGGGGAGATTAATGACAACAGGACACAAACTATGCTCCTCCAACTCATCTTGATTACCTGGCGGGCGGCTCAGCGTGTCCGCGACTACGTTGGCCTTACCTGGAGTGTACTCATAGGAAATGTTGAATGATTGTAGCTTGAGTGCCCAACGGACCAACCTCCCGGAGGGTGACTTCACAGTGAGAAGCCACCTTAATGGCTGATGATCGCTTCTAACTATCACCTCATGCCCGTCTATGTATCCCCTAAAGCGCTCTGCAGCCCACACGACAGCCAGGGCCTCGCGCTCCGTGGTACTGTAGTTTCTCTCAGCAGAGGTCAGCAGGCGGCTCGCATACTCTATAGGACGTTCATCTACACCTTCGCCTTGTAATAGCACTGCGCCTATGGCATAAGAGCTAGCGTCAGTTCTAAGTATGAACGGCTGGTCGTAGCTTACCTGTATTAAAATTGGGGCCGAAGTGAGGCGCTTTTTTAGTTCTTCAAAGGAGTTTGCTTGCTCGGCCTCCCAGACCCACGGCTGATTCTTTTTGGTCAGGCGTGTCAGGGGCTCAGCAATGGCAGAAAAGTTTGGTACAAACTTGCGGAACCAGGAGCATGTCTGCAGATAAGTTCTCAACTGCTTAAGGTTTTGCGGCGGCCTCATGTCAGCTATGGCTTGCACCTTATCGTAATCTGGGGACACTCCATCCTGTGTAATAACATACCCTAGATACTTTACCTTTTTCCTGCAGAAAACACACTTATCGCGATTTGCCCTTAAGTTGTAGTCGCGCAGCTTGTCAAACACAGCTTGTAAGGCCGCTATGTGACCTCGATAGCTTTCAGTGATGAGCAACAAATCATCCTGATATGCCAACAGAGTAACACTGTCACCCTCGATTTGACAGAAGTCCCGGCTTAAGGAGGAGCGGAGCTTATCCATCAGGCGCTGAAACGTTGCTGGTCCGTTTTTGACCCCGAAGGGCATACGAAGGAAGCGGTACGTTCCGAAAGGAGTCTGAAAGGCAGTCTTATCCTTGTCACTCTCCTTCATGACCACCTGCCAAAACCCACTTCGCAAATCTAAGGTTGACATGAAGCTGTTACGCCGGGTCGACTGAACTAAGTCGTCGATATGTGGCATATGGTAGGCATCCGTTGTGGTGATAGAGTTCAATCTCCTATAATCTACACAAAATCTTACCTTACCATCCTTTTTAGGCACTAGCACAGCGGGGTAGGTCCACGCAGACTCACACTCTTCGATCACGTTCTCTGCCAGCATCTTCTCCAATTCAGCCCTCATTAGCTCCTTTTTAGCAGGTGTGAGCCGGTAAGGTGGGACTGAAATTGGAGGATGGTCGCCCGTGTCGATGTGGTGTTCCACATAGGGGGTAGGGCCTCCCCGTTCAGCAAAAATGTCGTTATTGAGCTGTAGCACGTCAGACAACTGCTGTCTTTCGTCAGGATTCAGCATAAGCCCTTCATCATCACGCAAGAAATCAGCAGCATAAATGTTAGTATTAGGCCTTTGCTTCTCATACTCAATTTTATATGACACATGCTCACCGGAAAAATGCCAATTAGATGAAGAGAAATCAAGCACCATGCCCGCAGCAACCAAAAAATCCATACCCAGGAGAGTCTCATTGTCGACAGCATCAGGAAAGATAGTAAATTCAAGCATTACTGACCTTACTGGAGTCACTCTTACTTCCAGGGTAGTAGTTAAAACTCGTCGGGTGCGCGCAGAGCCATCAGCAAGACGAACTCGTCGGGTCGTTTCCTCGCAGGGGTGCTCGTGCTTCAGCAGCATTTGATACAGCAGGGCGCCGGCAACACTGCTCTTAGCGCCTGTATCCAGCAAGGCTTTGCCTCGAACACCTAGAATTTGTACAATTAAAACAGGTCTTGACCTGATCGGTGACCCCATATTGTCACCTAGACAATCGCTATTGTCATTATTATTAATAGTAGAGAAATGTCCTAAACTTTTCATGGTCACCCTACTTGGTGAAATGCTATCTATATTATGACCTAACTGTTTCATAGGCATCATGGGTTGTGATAGTGACGGAGGCGTCTCACAATCCGCACGATCAAAGTAACGCACTGGTACCTCATTATCATTACACGTACTAGTATTGCAAGTTGATAATGACTCTACGCTAACTAGAGGGAGAGTTGCGACTGATAAGTTGTCTGATATATTTACCTTACCGGATTTGTTTATGGGGCGTGAGGACTCCGCGACATCGAGAGCGTAATGCTCGTCGTTACATTTGGAGCATTGGGACCTCACTACACCTTTAGCGCCGCAACCGTAACACGTAGGAGTCTTATCACTATTGTCTTGCGTTTGCGTGTCCTTTAGTTTGTAACAATCTTCACGAGTGTGGCCGCGCCGCCTACAGTACGAGCAGAGTCGCGCACTTTTCATTACGGGAGTACTCTCGGGGTCGCGCACAGGGAGCCGCGAGGCGACGCCTGCCCTGCCGCCGCTAGGCGTGGCCGCGTCGCCGCTGGGAGGACCGCTGCCGCGCCCGACGCATGCTGCTCGCGGGAGTCTCGCGGAGTCTTCTTTGCGGGCGCGCCACCCGCAGTCACCGGAGTATTCTGGGGCGTCCCGTGGCGTCGACGCTGGTACTCGTTCGTATTCTCGTCGGTGGCGTCTTCTATATGCCTGGCCTTTTGAAGTAAGACCTCGTACGTCGTGATTTCATCCCGGCGCACGCGGCTACGAACACGTTGATGCAGCAAGCCGTACAACATATCGAGTTGTACCTTCTCACTGAGGTCAGCGACCGGTAGGCGACCAAAGAGGGCTCGCACTTTCGCCACGAAAATTTCAGTCTTTTCCCGACCTTGCGCCATGCTAAAAAGTTCGAGGTATATCCTGTGTGGCGGGCGATTATCGCCGAAGGCGCTCCGTAGTGACGTCACAGCCTGGGTCCAGCTGCTGATGGTGGCCTTAATGCCCTGCCACCAGACTGCTGCGTCCCCTGTCAGCAGCATCGATAGGCCTCGTAGAGCGTTAGCATCTTCTACGTAGGTACACTCTTTGTAGGACTGCACGGCGTCTAAGAAACCGTCGAGCGAGCCGTCGGGCGCTCCGCTGAACCGCGCCGTACATCGGGCGAAGTTACCGGGGGCAGGAGCGGGCGTCGACGCTGTGGCCGGCGACAACGTGTCGCGACGTGTTTCTCGGTCAAGCACGCGGTCTAACAAGCGTTCGAATGCTGCCGTCTGTGTTTGTTGCATTGACGCCATAATGGACGCCATGTCTTCGGCGCTAATGCTGCTTCTTGGTATGGACGGTGGTTGCGTGGATTCGTCGGCGGCACCTTCGAAGTCGGCCTGCCGACGCGATTGGCGACGTATATTACGCGTCATTGTTTCACTACGTATAACTTTTTCACTATAAACGATGTGGGTTCGTTCGTGGCCCAGCGCTTGGGCAGCCACTTTAATGTTAGTTATCAGGCTGGTGGTACTTGGCAATTACTATTTATGTAACAGTTTAATCCAACACAATAATTAGTTACACATTACTCTTATTGTATTACGCAATCACTATAAAATCGTCCATACCGCGTTAGTAGTTCGCTAGTTGTCCTAGTTGTGTTCCCGGTAGCGCGCCGGGGGCCGCCTAGTGCGTATGGCGTCCCGTTGCGCGGCGCTGCTTGTTGCGGCCGCGCAGTCCTCACGCCCCGAGTTTTGGCGGAACGGTTGCTCATTGGCGCAACCGCCGCCCGCCGGATGCGGCGTTAATGTTGCCCGCGTTATAATGCTTTATATTATACTTTTCACTTTGTAACTAAAACAAAAAAGCGGTTGGACAAAAAAAATCAACAAGGCCTCTCCATTTCACCAGCAGATAATGTAGTCTGATGGAAGTAAAAATTATTATAAATGAAATTTCTTTACCGTTATATTATTATATATACACATAGATGTCATCCTCAAAAAATTTTTTACTATACTATACTTATTTATATATATTTATACATATAACTAATATTATAAATGCGATAGTAGATACATTTTTACCCAATAACACACTGACATTACACACAGATATAGGTAGTACTACTGGGAGTAGGACATGGGCTACTTTTTAGTCCGAAAATATGTTCTTGTAGGATGCAGAAACGGGATTGGTATTCCACGCGTGTAAAGTCGCGGACATAAGCTTGTAAATAATTAAATATATCTAAATAAATTACTTGTATTCGTCCATTTGTTTGAGTCCTATTTTGAAGAATTCACACATTCAAATAGTTAATGTTTAATTTACTATTTGAATGTGTTTCATGGTAGAGGAAATAGAGCTGAGAATGACAAATTTCTAGACGGAATCTCATTTTTAAACCCCTCCCCTAGTTTATTCGTTACGTTCATATGATACAGGAATTTGCCTCGGTATTATCCTTCGTAAATAGAACTATTTTGCCAAAATTAGATTTCAGGCTTTTTCCATAAACAATATCATTTTATGTTTCCTCTACGCGCTCTTATATTATAATTAGGAAAAAAAAAAGTATTATAACAAGACACGTTTTGTTACACCTAAAATACAGTACCTACCAAAAGTAATAAAAAGCTTTTATCTGTCCGAAGCATGGGTTCGTCTTTTGTCATTGTAAGCTTGTTACGATATTCTTTGTAGTCTTGTTAGGGCTCGTAATTAACTTACCTTACTTAAAAATAAACTGCAAAATAACTGTTAACCAACCCTAGTAGGGTATTTCGTATTCTAAATTTTAATAAATAATAGCACGAGTACTAGAAGTTGGTCTTTGTGTCTATCCTTGAATCACGTAGCGATTAGTATCTAATAGATTGATGTAGTTACTCACCTAAGAACCCACCGAAAGAAATTTGCCAGACAATAGAAAATTTTCACATGTTTAGATGATATCCAAGATACGAAAAATGAATTGATATGAAATTTAATTTTGGAATTAGCAATACTATTCTGGCTTTTCGAAAATATAATTCAGTTCAATAATCATCGTCTCTCTACGGACTGACCGCGATGACACCGATCGATTGTTTCGAGGTCCCTCACCACTCCGTCGGGAGTACCGGGACCCTTCAACAGGGTTACTCTTTATGATAATGGAATAGCGAACACTGTCTCTATTTGAAACAGATTGTTCTTGATTCAATGATTAGATAAGGGAAGTGTGTTCTGAGGATGAAAACAAAGAATGTCAGTTACATTTTCCTTGATTTTGAATTATTTAAGAATATTCAAATTACCTATCTTTTATACGGTATAAATGTATTCGTTCATGCATTTATAACACGATACTTATTTGATGCCTCCTGAACGGGTTAAACAGAAGTAAATTAGCTACACACATTCATCAAATTTTAAAGAAATTTGTATGCTAATTTTTCCAATGGATTTAGATCGGAAAAAGAGAACATCTATGACGAGCTTTGACCCCGCGACCAGTCACTTACAGGGGGAACACTCTGATCAACTGAGCTACCTAGACACAAATTCAAATTCAAATTCAAATTTATTTATTTCATGAAGCATAGGTTACACAAAGATGTTATAATCATAATAATAGTTCAAGCTATGTTTCGCCAAAGGCATACGAAATATTGCGTTAGGTAAATCATAATTCATACAAAATAGATAAACATGTCCATGCAGAATTCAAATACATAAGTTAATTAGGTCAGAACGTAAAGTAAAAGCAATTAATGTCAGAATAATCAAATCAAATGGAAAAATGTCAAAATATTAAGAAGGTATGTCAAATGTTATATTTAGGGTCATTTTTTAAATTTTATTGATCAAAGTTTATTTTATGAAGAGCTACAGTTTATCATTTAGGTACTCATTTACAGAGTAATACGCTTTGGTGCATAATAATTTGACAAGTTTAGTCCTAAATTCAGGAACATTCTTACAAATCTTCATGTCATCTGGTAACTTGGGACACGTCCCAGATATTCAAAACTCTCCGATATATTATATACTTCTCGTACGTAGCTACACTCAAATTCGCTAACTACATTTATTTGTCCCTAGTAATAAGATGTAAGTCGGTAGCACTTCATTGGGCAGTCTTTTTCTAGACCAGATCCGAAGGGATTTCCGCACGAAAAAAAAAAAGGTGCTCGAGGTGACCATAAAGAACAATTATGCACTTTAACGGTTCTATTGTAATATATATTTACAAACGTCATATTTTTTAATCATCAAGTGAATGTTGTTGTATGCTTTTCATATGTATGTCCATAATTTGGTCGCGCACAATACTTACCCTCTTATTTACTAAAAACTAATGATCTTATTATAATGTATTAATGAAGACTAAAGTAATGGTACAAATTGATTCAACACCTGTCCATAAAGTGTAATCATTTTATTACATAATATATCTACCTTTTCTAGGTCCATAGTCATGTTGTCCATAAATATGTCAACATTAGTATAAATTTTAAAAAAAACATCGTGGTAAATTAGAACAGCCAACCAACACCTTCGGGACCCAAGTCAACCTCATCTGCTCAGACAGTCAGTCAGTCAGTGCAGCGAGGAAACTACTAGGAGGGTAATGGATAAATGCGCTCCTTACTTAAAAGGACATACACAAAAAGCAGAGAAACGTTGAGTATTCTATTAGAATAATATATAGATAAATATTCAGCCTTGACGTAATTTAATAAACTCGCATCGAAACTGGTTGCTCAAACAAAGCTCGATGTTCTAGAGTAACGCGAACTTATAAAATGCAAAATTGTTTCGTCGTAAGTTAACACGTGGTTCAATAAGTCCCGAGACTAAGTACTAAAACAAGGTTTTTCTTATAAAATTATTTTCTATTCATCAACGTAGTCTCCTCCAAGAGCGATACAGTCCCTCCAACGCTTTTCTAACTTTTCTATCCCATGCGTGTAGAACGATTTGTCTTTGGCTTCAAAATAAGCCTCCGTTGCTGTGATAACTTCACTATTTGAGTCAAATTTCTTACCCTGGAGCATTTTTTTGAGATCTGCAAACAGCCAGTAATCGCTGGGGGCCAAGTCTGGCGAATAAGGGGGATGAGGAAGCAATTCAAAGCCCAATTCATTAATTTTGGCCATCATTCTCACAGACTTGTGACAAGGCGCGTTGTCCTGGTGAAACACCACTTTCTTTTTGTTCATTTGCGGCCGTTTTTCCGCAATTTCGTACTTCAATCGCTCCAATAAGCACATGTAGTAGTCACTATTTATATTTTGCCCCTTTTCAAGGTAGTCGATGAAAAGTATTCCATGCGCATCCCAAAATATAGACGCCATAACCTTACCGGCCGATTTCTGAGTCTTTGGCCGCTTCGGGCGGCTTTTACCAGCCGCTCTCCACTCCGCTGACTGCCGATTGGATTCCGGAGTAAAATGGTGTATCCATGTTTCATCCATTGTCACATACCGACGTAAAAAATCCTTTTTATTACGATTCATCAGCGCCAAACATCGCTCTGAATCATTGATACGTTGTTCCTTTTGATCAGTTGTAAGCAAACGCGGCACCCACTTGGAAAAAAGCTTTTTCATGGCCAAATTTTTGTGTTAAATAGTGAAAACACTACCAGCTGAAATCTTCACTATATCGGCTATCTCGCGCACTTTTATCTTCCGACTTGGTTAATATTTTGTTGAGTCACTGCTTCATTTGGACGACCTGAGCGTTCCCCATGCGTTGTTGTGTCCATGCGACCGCGTTTGAAGTCGGCATACCACCGACAAATGGTTGCTTTAGAGGGAGCTGATCCCGCATAACATTTTATGAGCCATTGCTGTGCTTCAACGGTATTATTTCCCATTAAAAAACAATGTTTTATCAACACGTGAAACTCGTTTTTAGGGTTCCGTTGCCAAATGGCAATGGTATGGTATGGTATGGTTTCGCGAGCTGGTATCCGCAACTCCACGACAGGGCGCGGTTTTTGCGTGAGGGTGGGCATTTCACTCGATCCACCCCAACTCTTTGAAGAACGCCAGCAGGCTATTCACGCTGCTGGCGATCTCCCGGAGCGTACCTGTATTTCCGAAGTACTTTACCCTGTATGTGGCGGTTACAGGGCAGTGTAGGAGCACGTGTGCCGCTGTTTCTTCCTCTTTCATGCAGGCTCTGCAGAGAGGGCTGTCGGTGATTCCTAAAATATAAAGGTGTTTATTGAAGGAGCCGTGCCCCGTGATGGCAGCTGTGGCCGTGCGCAGTTGCTGTTTGGTCAGTTGTCGAAGACGCCTGGTCAGTCTATTTTCAAGCACGGGGAGTGCTTCCCTCGCCTGTCTGCAAACTTCCAGATTTGTCCAATAGCTGTTGTGTTGATCTCTCGTTCGTTTGTTTACCATGGTTCGTAGGTATGCAAAGGGGATCGGTATTATGGGCTCAGGTCCTATTACCACCATGTCAGATCCCCTCCTGGCAAGCTCATCCGCTGCATCATTGCCGCGCGAGCCGCTGTGGCCCTTAATCCATTGAAGGTTATGTTATTGAAATGGCCTATTTGGTTCAGTTTACGATGGCACTCTAGTATTAGTCCCGAGTTTATAGTGTGGCTGTTTAAAGCTTGCAGCACGGCCATGCTGTCGGAGAGTATGCGTATTGAGTGGCCTTCCACTCTCCTGGCCATTACCGCTGAAGCTGCCAGGGTAATCCCCATGCATTCAGCTTGAAATACTGTGTTGTGGGTCCCCAGCGGTGTTGATATGGATATATTAAGGTCCTCCGAGAAAACGCCGGCCCCGGTGCCTGTACCAGTCTTTGATCCATCTGTGAAGATGCGTAGTTCCGTTGGGCATAAAGCCTCACAGCGGTGGTCCTCATGAAGTTGGATCTTGTATTTTTTGTCGAATACGTATTGTTTGGGCACACGATCATTCATTGCTCCTATCATGGGTATCTCCTTTATGATATCTGTGAGCAGTGAGGTGTGTCGCGTGTTTCTCTCGCTCCATAGGTTGAGTGCCCTTAGGCGTATGGCCGCAGCTGTTGCTTCTTGGCGGATGAACAGATCCAAGGGTGGGAGTCCGAGCATGGCTTCCATTGCCGCGGTGGGGGTAGATTTCATGCATCCAGTGGTTGCCATGCAGGCTAGTCTTTGGGTCCGTTGTAGTTTAGCCGCTACTGTGCTGTTTTCGGTCCTTGGCCACCAGACGATAGCACCATACGCTATCATTGGGCGGATTACTGTTTCGTAAAGCCATAGGATGATTTTAGGTGATAGCCCCCATTTTTTACCAATCATTCTTCTGCACTGCCAGAAGGTAATCCCAGCCTTTTGTAATTTATTGTCTAGGTGTCTACTCCATTTTAACTTGCTGTCAAGAATAACGCCAAGGTATTTGACCTCTTTCGACAGTTGGAGTTCCGTGTCAAAGAGTTTGGGTAATCGGTATTCGCCTAATACCCTTTTGTTCGTAAACATGACTAACTCGGTTTTGTTCGGGTTCACCGATAGTTCGAATTCCCCGCACCATTTTTCTACGATGCGTAAGGCTTGTTGGGTTAGGTTACAGACCGTTCCCGCTACCTTCCCTGAGATGAGGATTGTTAGGTCGTCTGCGTAGCCTATTGTGTAGTCGCGGTTTTTGTTCAGCCTTGTGATTAGGTCATCTATCACTAAATTCCACAGAAGGGGAGAGATAACTCCGCCCTGCGGGCAGCCTTTGGCTATCAGAGCCGTCTGATCTTCTTTCCCAAGGCGAACTACTCTTTTGCTGAGCATGTTTGTTATCCAGTCTGATAGTACCGGCTCCGCTCCATGTTTTGACAGGGCGGCCTTAATACTGGTGAAGCTGGTTTTGTCGAAAGCTCCTTCGATGTCAATGAACGTTCCTAGGCAGAAGCCTTTTTGTTCGATCGCTTCCTCTATCCGGCTGACTACCAGATGGAGGGCTGATTCCGTAGATTTACCGGAGCTGTATGCGTGCTGGTTTGCATGTAGGGGTAGCTGTTTTAGTGCACCATCTCTCAGCTCCCTCTCGCATAGGCGTTCCATGGCCTTTAGCATGAAGGAGGTCAGACTGATTGGTCGATGTGCTTTGGGATTCGTGTAATCACCCTTTCCTGGCTTCGGGATGAAAATTACTTCTACTTCCCGCCATCCCTTCGGAACGTATCTGTGTGCCAGACAGGCTTTAAAGATACGCTCCAGTCTGCTTGCGACTAATTTGTCGCCCCACTGTAGCATAGCAGGGATGATTCGGTCGGGGCCAGCTGCCTTATAAGGGTGAAAACTACTGATGGCCCACTGGACTTTTTCCAGTGTGACCACTTTGTTTGCGTACTGCCAGTCTCGGGCAGTAGGTGTTATGGTTTCATCATGCCAGTTGATTGTCGTCGTGAAGACGCATCCAGGGAAGTGGGTCTCAATGAGTACGCGTCTAGATTCTTCTGGTGATGTTGTGAGTGTGTTGTCCTGTTTTTTAAGGGCGGTCAGTGCCATCGGTTTTGTCTGTACTAGGACTTTCCTTACCCTGTTTGCTTGTTGGCATGATTCTATGTTCCCACAGAATTTTCGCCATCCCTGTTTGCTTCGGTATCTAATACATTTTTTGTAGCTGGATTTGGCTGAACGATAGGCGTCCCAGTCTTCATCTGCACAAGTATTCATAGCCCTGTTGAAAGCCCTTCTAACCTTCCTTCGCTTGCGCTCTAGCTCTGGGCCCCACCATGGCTGTTTGCCTGGGGTTTTGGGAGGTAGGGTTTCTGGGCATGCTATGTGGTAGCTGTCTATTATAGATTTGGTTAGGTGGTTTACCTGTTCCTCAATCTGTATGATGTTGTCGAGGGTCAGTGGGGAGCGCTGTTGAGCAAGTCTATTTGCTAGGTGCTGCTCAAATTTGACCTTGTCGGTTTTTCTCGGGTTGCGTTTTGGCAGAGTTTGTAGTGTCCCCGCCTGTAGATCAAAGCGAATCCACCTGTGGTCTGAGCAGGATGCCTCCTTGGAGACGTGCCAGCCCATGATGGCTTCCGCTGCATTTTCAGTAGCTAGTGTTAAATCAATAATCGTACGGCTCTTTTTGTTGACGAAGGTCGGTTCAGAGCCGGTGTTTAGTAAGGTAAGGTTAGTAGTGAAAAGATATTCAACAAGGGACTTACCTCTGTCGTTTTGAGTGCTCATGCCCCATAGCGGATGATGAGCATTGGTGTCGGCCCCAATTATGACCTCTACCCTTTCCCTTTCGCAGTGGTCCACCAGCCGGGCGAGGTCTTGCGGGGGCAGCTCCTCCTTTTCGGGCATGTAGGCTGAGGCGAGGATGACCACGTTGTCCTCGACGTCCAGCTGTGTATGCAGCCTTATGGCAGTGAGATCTCTGCAACAGAACTCTGTGAGGACCTGTGTTTTTAAGTTTTTTGTGACATATATACACGATCTGGGGAGATCATGTTCGCCAGTCGCGATAAGCTTACCTCCTAAGTTGGAGAGCCCCTGGATGTGGCCCCCTCTGATCCAAGGCTCTTGGATCAGGGCAATGGCCGTTTGTTGAACCTCCAGCCATTTACGTAACTGAGCCGTCCCATCACGGCTGTGCTGGAGGTTCACTTGGAGGACTTTAGTCTTCGACGAAGGGGACGCCATCATTGGTCGTTCCCACTTCGTCCTCCCCAAGTTTAAGCCCCGCAAACAAGTCGCCCGGTTCGACGTCGTCCCCCAGGAGGCCGGAGATTGATGCCAGAACGTCCTCCGCATCCTCTGCCTCCATGGGTGCGCCCTCCTGTCCGACACTGGCGGGGGATGTTGGTGGTGCCTTTGCAGGCACCTCCCCGCTTGATTCGGGGGCGTTTGGGAGAGGATTGGACTCCTCTGTCGCAGGCAGGTGCTTGAGCTCCTGGTTTATGGTGGCCGTGGATGGGTCCCATCCCAGAGGGACGTCGGCAAACCTGCCGGACCGACCCTGGAACTTAACGTACACCGTCCCCACTCCAAAAGCGAGACGGCGTCCGGCCTTCATTAGGGTCGGTACTTGGTCCTCTGGGATTCCGACCACCAGGAACCACGCGGCGTTTTGATTGGTCGCGTTGACCAAGGTCCACTTTGCGACCTCCACTTCGGGGTTCTGGAAGGACAGAACTCGCCCAATTTTGCGCGCGTCCTCCAGAAGCCCTTGTGGATCAGGGACCAGTATGCCACAACGTGCCCGCTGAGGGATCTCAGTCTGGCTCTTCACGACCAACTTGACGTTGGGCGTGAGAGCCATGTCGCTTACGGCACGTTGTAGCCATGTGCGCGTATATTCATCCGCACACCACAGTTTTAGGACCCCCTCAGCATAGAGCGGTTTGGCTCTAAACTTCGGGGGCTGAGTTTCCCTCCGAGCCAAGGCATCACCGAAGATACGGGTTTGTATCCCGGTGAGTACTTCCTCGGATACGTCCTTGCCGATACGCCCCGTGCGCGCGCATGTGATTGCGACGTCAAGAGGCGTACTCGCGGCTTGGGCGTAGGTTGGCCTGGCGACCTTTTTGGTTAGGTCCAACCTCTGCCTTTTGTACTCCCCGCGAGGCGAAGTCGTCTCGTTGAGAGCACGTTTGGCAGAGGAGTTACCGTTCCCAGTCGGCCGCTGTTTGGCCCCCTTCGCTTTGTTACTGGTAGGCGGAATATTCCGTCCACCAGCGGCGAAGTTGAGGGTGCCGATTGCCTCTGTCTTCGTTGCCGAGACAGAGGGTTGTGCGGAAGAAGGCAGAGACTTGGACGCGATGGCCGCCATACGCCTCTCCTTCTTCGTTTTTCGGACCCTCCGCTTTTTCGGTTTGGATGGTTCGGCAGCTGCCTTGCCATCCTCGCCTGTCGGTTGGGTACGAGCCCTGGTCCTGTTTGACCCCTTTCTCTTAGGCAGTTGCCAGCCTTCCGAGAAAGCGTCCTCCGGTTGGCAAGAAGCTACCGGGCTGACGCTACGGGGGCCTTCCCCTGGGGGAGGTTTGTGTGACAAAGGGGTTTCCCCCTTATGTGTGTCGTTACCTTCGCGGGTACCCGTAGATGGAACCACTGAGCTTCCCGTGAAGGTAGTTTCGGTGCCCGCACTGGTACCCGTAGATAAAACCACTGAGCTTCCAGTTTGGGCTGTGGTTGTTGTGAGTTTTTGTTTAGTGGGTTTGCCTCCACCGGTACCTGCAGCCGAGGCCACTAAGCTTCCGGTTTTGGCCAAGTGTGCGCTGAGGGCGCGTGTGGTGCTTTCGCCCTCCCTGGTACCCGTAGTTTTAACCACTGAGCTGCCAGTTTGGGCGGTGTGGTGAGTTATGTGGGTTCATTTACCTTTCATTCAATCAACTCGTATAAAAATTAAAAAAAATCATTATTTTGTTACTTGCTGCTACGGAACCCTTAATGGGCGAGTCCGACTCGCACTTGGCCGGTTTTTTAAGTAATCAAACTCTTAGTCCGCTGTGCAATAGAGTGAACGCTCTACAAAAACGATACAAGTTGTTGTCGCAAGATGTTGCCAGGCTCCTACTCTTCTTTCCGATGTGGCGGAAAACAAAAGCCGTTATTGTTTTTGTAACGGATGTATGTGGTTAAAGTGGTATAGAATCGGTTATTTTGATCTCGGAATCAGGATCAGATCAGGCTGCGAAAGATCAAAATTGTATGGCACCACCGCATCTCCCGTCAACGTCGTTTGTAAAAGTGTCAAAATTACCCCATTTGTTTGTGAAAAGCCTCTTTGACTTTTTATCTTGTTTCTTATATGAAAACCAGACCAACGTAACGTACCGATGACGGTAGGTGTCGCTTGTCGTTGACAGTCGCAATCTCTGTTCACATTGTAATTATAAATAATTGTTAAACATAATTTGAAATAAATCATATAAAATATTCAATAACAAGGTTTAATAAAAGACATATAGTGTTATCCAGTGCCAGTTTTTTGCTAGAACTTAAATAAATCGAAAATAAATTGTGTACCAATAAAGTGTCAGGAAACTACCCTATACTGCATAAATGATGCATTAAAAGTGATACAATTTAGTGCCAATATTGTTTTTCCTGTCTATGTGTGTGGGCAAGTGTATGGTGAACGTAGCTTTCATTGAGACCCTCAGGAGTTGTAGCTTATCCAGACTAAAAAGGAATTCTCATAAATATTGATGACAGCGCCATCTGTTGTTTGGTGGAAGTACAACAGTTTAAAAAAAAATTTTTAGCTAATCTGGCTGGCAAGTGTGCGTCATGCGGAAAATTTATCTCCACGAAAGGGGGCCCAGCTGGCTGTAAATGTACAAATAAGGGAAAAGTCAATAAAGACATCACCCAAACCACCCATACGAAAGGCGACGATGGTGTGGATACTCCTCCCAATCGGCTTGATTCTTCTCTGGCTGCCAGCGGTTCGGGGGGGCCAGTCGGAGAGCAGGCCAGGCAGCCTGGGACCAGCTCGGCAGATCCGTTTCATATTGGATACGAAATGGAGCTCTTGAGGACAGAGATCCGGTCCATGAGGGATGACCTTAAGACAGAACTGAGGGAGTTCAGGCTCGAGGTGGCCGGTCTTCGTCAGTCGGTGGCATCATGTAGAACGAGGGTTGATTCCCTAGAAAACCGCCTTGTAATGATTGAGAGCCGTCAAGACCAACAACAACCACCACACGAACTGGAAGAGACGATAAATAAGTTAAAATCAGAACTCAACGAAAGGGAGCAGGACCTGTTGCTGTCAGATATCGAGATCTCGAATCTGCCCGAGTGTGTAGGAGAGAATGTGGTGCAAACGGTTGAACTAGTGGCGAGGAAAATAGGTGTAACACTTGAAAAACACGATATAGTGTATGCCGAGCGTGTAGGTCCTCGGGTTGAGCGGTCTAGTGAGTCTGGCATTGCGGCGGCGGGTAAAGCCAGACGCATTGTGGTTCGGTTGGCGCGACGCGGACTGCGTGACGAGCTGCTGCAGAATGCTCGGGTAAGGCGAGGTGCAACGTCAGCTGACCTGCCGGGCTTTGACGCGCCCCCCAGACGATTCTATCTCAACGAAAGGCTGACCAGGGCAAACAAGCAGCTCTTCTATATCACCAGACAAACTGCCACTCACTTAGGCTGGAGGTTCGCATGGACAAAGCGCGGCAGAATACTGACTAGGAAGGCTGAAGGTAGCCCTACCCATACTATTCGCTCAGAAGCTGATCTTGACCGGGTTTTTGGAAGTGATGCGGTCAGGAAAGTTAAAGATTAGTCCAATTATGTCATTCCATATATTGATTGTTTGCCCCTTCTGTTTTCTCTATACTGGAATGTTTTTGTGCACTCGCATATGTACTGGAAAGAGTAAATACATGAATGATGTTGTTTACAATATTTGTGGCACTTATATGCCTATAGCTACTTGCTGTCATCTGATTTCCACATCTACTAGGATATATAAACTCATGAAAAAAATTAAATACAATATTTGTAAAATTCATATACATGTATGTTTATTCTCTATTAACATTAGTAGCAGGAAAAATAAAAATGTGACAGGAAATGAAAAAAGTATTTACAGGATTTACATAATGGTTGTATGTGTACGCATTTGTAGTGGGAAAATTGAAATTACAACATATTATATTTTTTACAGGGTTTACATACAAATAACTACTTACTATGACTTTGTTTTGGAATATCCTGACTTTACAAAGTTATTATATATGGGTAGCATGGGTGCACGGGACATATTATGTGATCTTTATTGTTGTATCTGCAACATTTTACAAATGAAAGTGTCAGAAATGTTAGTATGTGACTGTCTGGGTTGGGAGTCTGATATTGGGAGTGTACACTTTTCCGGTTGCATAAATGTGGTATTGATGCTAGGTATTGGGAAGCATGTTGTAACAGTGTTAGGTAAACAAATAAATATGTATAACCATAAGACTAGGAGTTCTAGTATAGTGGCCGTTTTGGCACTAGGTTGTACAGGCATACTGCAAATATTTAAATTTTATAAAGCTAACTTTGACTTTTGTTTACATTCAATGCATTACTCAATTATATATATTAACAATGAACAATAAGAAATATTTGAAGTTTGGACTTTTCAATGCAGGTTCACTAGGTACTGGGCATGATGAATTCTTGGTAGCCATGAGCCACCATTCAGTTGACATCATGGCCATAAATGAGACCTGGTTGAAACTGGGTGAGGATGGAAGAGCTCCTTCAGTCCCAGGCTATAAGTTAAGGCACACTCCAAGGTCTACAGCGATAAAAGATGGGGTTGGGGGGGGAGTAGGATTTTATATAAAAAATGGTGTTAGTGTAAGGACTAGAAGTCACCCAGTGGATCCACAAGTAGAAGAGTATTGGCTGTCTTTAACTAGTATGGGTAACAAAATTTTAATTGGTACAGCATATAAACCACCTTGGCTTAATGAGGATAGGTTCATGGATAGTTTGACTGTATGGATACAGAAACAGTATGGATTTCGATTTATGGCTATCTACTGATAGGTACCTACATAAATATACAAGGTTATTTTTAATTATTTGACTAATCTCAAACATGCTAAACATGAATTATGGACATTGTCCATAATTCATGTTTATTACGGCATGGATTTCGGCTAGTACTTACTTGAGAAATTTCTTTTTAAAAGTACTCGTAACTCGTAAGTAGTCGTCTACGTTGAATTCAGAATATTTCACGGTATTTTCCTTTGTGCCATCTCAACCCCATATAGCCTTATAAATTTGTATAGGTAGGATAAATTTAGTTTATGGTAGGTAAGTGAAACAAAAATTTACAATTAGAACCACTACATTTCAATTTAAAAAAATTGAGAACATCCTATTAGCGCGTCTGTTCACACCTCAAGTTCCAGGTTTATGCAGCAGTTCACAGGAGGCTAAGATGATCTTGTTTGTCGTTGACGCACGGTTTGTCAACATCTCGTCTGACGACGAAACTAACGAGGTTCACAGAACAACGTCTTACTTGACGACCGAGCTCTAATAAAAACTATCAGTTGCCGAAAGTTGGTGAATAGGGACCACTATAAAAGGGCCAAAGTTACAGAGAGCAATTCACACAATATATAAATTATTTTGTACGGCATGAATGTTCACAAGAATAAAACGAACTTGGTTCATAGAAGGAATGTCTTGGCTTATAGAAGTATGATTTTCTTAAGAGATCCTTACTAGGCATACCTACCTGATATATTTCCAAAGATTCAATTACATAAAGATAGTTCTATGCCCGTTCCTATAAACGTATACTTGTACGCTTGTACTGAGATGAACTAATCTATACTATTATAAAATTGTAAATTAGTTGTGTCTGTACATCGGAGATATTACAAAAAATAATAGTTTAAAAAAACTAAAAAACACGCTTTTTATAGAAAATCGAACTATAAAAATAGAAAATAAGTTTTAATAAATTTAAATTAAGAATAGTGTTAAAAATTTCAATAAATATAAATTAATATTAGTGTAAAAAAAATAATGTATTTCATTTAAAAAAAAGCGTGGGGTGCATGGGTCGATACATGTTTAGTAGATTGTTATACAAGGGTTGAAAGTCAGCCATTTTACCCGAGATATTTCTGGCGCTCGAACGAAGTGAGAGCGCCAATAGTCCGAGGGTGAAATGGTGACATGCACTCGGGTGCATGTCGGGTGTCATGTTACCTCGGGGTAAACACTCTACTTTTCATTTCGACTATGTGAGGAAATTAAAATACTATACACACATTTAATGAAACAGGTATATTGATTACATACCAGTTAAAATTTAAAGTAAAATTAGAACAATTTGAAAATGGATTATTAACAACAGCTTTTGCCTGTTCTTCAATCTCATCGGGAGTTAAATTAATATCCATGTCACTGTAATCACTTTCCAAAACCATTTTCAACCACAATTAACTCAAGGTACGTATTTATTTATATTGAATCTCGTTTCCCGCTAATTATTTAGCAAACTTAAATTGTTTCTTTTTAATTCTGAAAAAAAAAATTATAATTCACGTACATACTGCCAACATTAGAAAAATTTTGAAAATCGAATCTATTGGTTACATCTAGGCGGCCATATAAAAAAAAGCGTCATGATATCAAGGCATTATGACGTAACTTAATTATCATGGACTCCATGGCAAACCCTAAAATTAAAAAAAAATACTTTCCGCCCTAGGGATGAAAAAAGCTACTTTCCACCCGGCTATCTACCCATGAAAATTAAACTTTCCGAACAGGAGAGATGAAATAGTAGATTGTTACACAAGGGTTGAAAGTCAGCCCTTTCACCCGAGATATTTCTGGCGCTCGAACGAAGTGAGAGCGCCAATAGTTCGAGGGTGAAATGGTGACATTCACCCGAGGTAAACATTCTACTTTTCATTTCGACTATGTGAGGAAATTAAAATACTACACACATTTAATGAAACAGGTATATTTGATTATCAGTTAAAATTTAAACAGGAGAGATGAAATAGTACATTGTTACCCTAGGGGTGAAAGTAACTTATTTAGTCCCGAGACGAGGTTTGCCGCCCGAACAAAGTAAGGGCGCCAATAGTTCGAGGGACTAAATAAGTCTATAACCCGAGGTAAACACTGTGCTTTTCATTACGAATACAAGGAAAGTAAAAATAAAAACATGAATTAGCTAAAGAAAAAATGAGTAAAACCTTCAAGTCGAAAAACAAATGAAGATCAAATTGCCGCTTTTCCGCCTATTTAGTTTGTTTTTTTTTCTGTGGCCGGCCAGCTATTCAGACATTATTTTTCATTTTCATCATTGAAAAAATGGTAAATATTTTGCCCAAATCTATGTTATTTTAAGGAAATTATTGAAAGTAAACTAAAGTTATTTAAAAAATATATATTCTTTAATCAATACTTAACTTTATTTTATTTCAATTTTACATCGCGCTGTAATTGAGTGACTGTATAGAAAGTTGGTACATGGTTGGTACATTAAAAATGTGAAAATAGAATTAGTTTTTTTTAATAATTTGACAGCTGTCAGTTGAAAGTGATTCTCCCTAGGGATGAAAAGTATTACTTTTATCCCGCTCCTCAGGCAACTTCATACCTACTTTCAGAGTATGAGTAATGAAAAATATTTTATTGACAGACATGAGTAGAGTGATTATCATTTTGATAATATCTTAAAAAGCACCACACGCTTTTTTAAAATAAAATACATTTTTTTTATTTACACTATTATTAATTTATATTTATTGAAATTGTTAACACTATTCTTAATTTAAATTTATTAAAACTTATTTTCTATTTTTTTAGTTCGGTTTCCTATAAAAAGCGTGTTTTTTAGTTTTTATAAATTATTATTTATTTTAATTAAATTTTGAACCATTTTGTATGCTTGCTTTTTCTAAAGATGTAGATCGGAAAAAGAGAACATCTAGAACGGTATTATTTATTTGAATGTCATCGGTCCTCGATAAATCTACAAAGTTTGAACGAAATCTGGCCGTTTAAAGTGTTTTAAGATGCGCCCAAAGGAGTCGGTTACAAACAAACATACAAACAAACATACAGGTGAAGCTAATAAAAAGCGTATAAAAATAATACTTTAGTAGTGTTAAATTAACGATTACGAATACAAACGATACAATTTTTTTGAATTCTTGTCTGTTTGTCTGTTTTTTCGCAATGGATGGACGCAAAAGCTACTGAACTACGGATTTATTGTGGTTTTTTTTCTATTCTTAAGGTCTTAGTCAGACTTAAAATCTGCCGTATGTTTGATTGCAATTGGTTAAGTAGAACCAGAGATATGACCAAAACGATAACCGAAGTCCGCACGGGTGGAGCCGCGGGCATCAGCTAGTATACCATAAAACCGAAAAGAGACAGGTTTTAAAGTAAATAAATACCTATAATGTTAATAAGCAAAGGAAAAGGACAAAGAAGCATGATCGGAGTAATAATATTTAAAAACCAATTCTTCGCATTCATAAGAATCGCAGTTGCCTGTTTAATACGGATATCAATATATCAATCAATATAATGTAGTATGAATAATACAATAGACGTGATAGTACTTGGCGGCGCAGTTGCCCATAGAAGTTGCTTCTAACGAAATTGTAACTTTCGATTCAAGGCTTTAGGGATTTGTCTCACTCACTTGTTCTAGACATGAGTACTTTAGCTGGTGTTTATATAACTCGGTTTATGCTGACTGCAGCAGATTATAATGTGTTAACTTTTATAGCTGTTATTGTGATTTACAACTTGTGGCGATACCACATATACCCAGCGCCATCTAGCGACAACAAGTTGAACTACTTCGATACTACCGACCGAAGTCTTAACATCACGCAAAAAAAATCAAAATCTTACACCCACTTTTTATCACTTTTCTCGACGTTTCACATGATTCTAAGTCTAATTAAGCAAAAAAAATTTTTGTGTCGGTCTGTCTGTTGGTCTGGATGTCTGAATGTCTGGATGTCTGGATGTCTGTTTACGCAATAACTCAAGAACCACTTATCCGATTTAAAAAACTCTTTCGCCAATCATCTTGTTTGGTTAATGGCAAGAACTGATTAGACTTTGGGGTTTGTACGTTCAAGGTTTCGGGTACCTACCATACAAATTATCCCTAAAAAACTTTTACAAGAGAGTTTCTTTCGAGTTATCAGAGTAACGCGTATTTGACTTTGACATTTGAGTGACAATGACAATACGTATAATGTATATTTACATAAAACAACCAGACTCTGAAAGAAACTGAAATATAAAATCATTTTTTTGTGTTTTTGACGTCGAAGACGTTTGATTTGATTTCATTTTCTTCATATTTATTGCTCAATATATAAAGACGCGTCGAATAATATGCATAAAGCCTAAGGTCTGTAATTTTGAATAAAAATACTGCAACAAAAATATCTAAGTTTGGCCCGAAGTTTGACAATCCGCTGGTTTGTCCGCTGGTTTGGTTGTCGCTAGATGGCGCTGGGTATATGTGGTATCGCCACAAGTTGTAAATCACAAGTTTGACAATCCGATGGTTTCCGCCCCACTAGATTTTATATTTAGGACCCGTCAATTTGACTTCACCTCGCCTGATGGTAAGCTGAAGGTAAAGTCTCAGGAAAGAGGGTCACTATTACATACACGTACCATGTTAACAATGGTGGCACTCAGCTTGACGGCCTCATCAGAAGAGGATTGTCGTCGCAGCACCACGTGACACCCACCGGTCCCACTAGTGCTGCGACCACAATCCCCCTGTGACAACCGTTGGGCCGCGGCCCGCCAGGTGTGATCACCTTGCCTGGTCGGAGGATCCTCCCTTTGTGCTGGAGGAACGTCACACTCCGTTCCTCCACAAACTTTTATAATGAATTCATAGAAAATCTTTTAAGTTTGAGTTATATATATTTGAGCTATAATTGATAGAAAGCAATCTCCAGGATTATTATGAATCACTTAGAATGATTCCAATAAAGAATGTTACGGAGAAATTTTCTGTAATCCCCTTGTATTAGCAATATTACTTAAAAACTTTTGTTAATATATTTCCCAGGACAAGGAAAAACAGAAGTGTGAAGTGGGTACTTTCACTTTTCAAGGCAACAACAAGAGGGGACAATTGAATTGTGAGCTTCAGGAATTCGAGATATAGCGAATATTTATGTAGAGATGTCAAATAACAACAAAGAGTCATATTTCAAAGTTTTCTGCAGATACTTTCAAATTACAAAGACATATCTTGTGGATGGAGTTCATTTGTAAGGGTTTTTTTTAGCGTGTTGAAACCCCCACGGGCTTCACTCCATCGGTGCCGACGATGGGGTGGGCGTGGCGGTATCGGACCGATTCTAATCACACGATGTCCTTCCCAAGTGTCCATTGCCGGGCACCCCGGGTAAGCCCTCGAAAGGATAACCCCAGGGTTACCGGCGGACTGTGGCCGCCACCGCGGCCTCGCCTGGTGAAAATGTTCTTAAAATACCTTAATAGTAATAAATACACATATTATAATATCTATATATACACCTATTAAACTAAGTGATGACCGGGATAAACTCAAGAACGCGTGGGACGATTTTTCATGCGGAAATTGCCATGGTTACCCCCGCTGGCCAGCGAGAGTGATTATGTCGGACTTGCACCGACCAAAACCTCACGTGGTATAAATTCCTAAATTCAGCTGATAAGGTAACCAACATA
The DNA here is from genome assembly GCA_946251805.1 of Cybosia mesomella. Classification (NCBI taxonomy): domain Eukaryota; kingdom Metazoa; phylum Arthropoda; class Insecta; order Lepidoptera; family Erebidae; genus Cybosia; species Cybosia mesomella. The sequence continues at coordinate 14,865,851 of OX276406.1, forward strand.
ACTTGATTAGGCAGAACGAAGTTATATATAATTTGAAGCCATGCATTGCTCAAGCACGATTAAATAAATTGATATTACATATTTATATTTGATGAGGTATTTATATATGAACACTATAAACTAATATTGGTGTACATACCTGTTTTTAATTGAAAACATGCATTGCAAGACTATTAAGGCTATTTAATTTAAGCCTCTAAAACCAATATGCTACTTGATGGTACATATTTAATTTAAGAGTTCCAAATATGGTTATATAATATTATGAAATCAATGTCTGTTTGTCATAATGTATGCGCTACCGTACCGTTCATACGAGTGCGATAAAATAATAGTCCACCGGACACGTTTTCAGACTTCGTACATAAAACCAGCATATGGTTTCATTATATGGTATCATTAGGGTTCCGTACCCAAAGGGCAAAACGGGACCCTATTACTAAGACTCCGCTGTACGTCAGTCTGTCACCAGGCTGTATCTCATGAACCGTGATAGTTAAAGAGTTGAAATTTTCACAGTTGATGTATTTCTGTTGCGGCTATAACAAAATAAATACGAAGATACAGAATAAAATAAATATTTAAGGGGGCTCCCATACAACAGATGTGATTGCATTTTATGCCATGTATATAGATGGTACGGACTCCTTCGTGCGCGAGTCCAACTCGCATTTGGGCAATTTTTTTTTCGTGTGGTAATCCTTTCGGATACCCCCCCCCCCGCCAGCCAGCGGGGGTGTATCCGACGGCTTGAATCGACTAAAACCGCACGGGGGGTATCCGAAGGGATTTCCGCACGAAAAAAAAAAGAAGGTACATAATGTTTAAGTAGCACTCAATGTACAGGAAACAACTGTAATATCAAGAACGTTGAGTATAAGGAAATGTAGAAATGTGAGGAAGATTTGTAAATTTTAGTGATAACAAAACTGCATTCATAGTACATGAAATACTTGGATTTCGGCACCGGCTATTTAACTTGGAACGAGCTGTGGCACTCATTTGTCCCGTACATTGTAGCGGTTTCGGAACGGCAACTTCAGTACAGACAGACCAACTACAGACAGACAGATATACTAGATATCTGTCTAATATAATTTCACATATCCAAATTCATTTATATGTTCGTGTAACATTGTATATTACCCAAATTAAAAGCTGTATAACTTTATCTCTTTGTATCCTTCATTTCAAGGCCACCATAGACTATATGTATTAATATATATAACATTCCTTTGGTTAGATTATGTGCAAGCTTCGTTAAGAACTCACGACCCGATCTATAGTAAGTATTATAGGTACGAGCTTGCATATTTGGCGATTCAACGTGAAGTCAGATTTCTAACAGACACATTTGTTTATATAGTAGACTCACATTTAGAACCGATACATACTCACGCTTGTCACGCGGGAGACCGGGGTTCGATTCCCCGACTGAGAACCATAAACATACGCTACAACATGCCCGTTATTTATCAGTTCTACAATAATGTATGGTAATTTGCTCGATTTGTTGACATTTATGATTCCTGCTCCGCTCTCCTGGGTAGTAGCGTAATGATATATAGCCTATAACCTTCCTCGATAAGTGGGTTATCCAACATAAAGATCGTGAGATCAGCGCGTTCAAGCAAACAATATAAACTATTAACCTAACAATATTCAGCTTTATAATATTAAGTATAGATGATGTACCCACTTTTTGGTTTAACACGTCGTGTCGGGAAGAAGAGCCAATTTTAGTCGGACCCAAGATCGGCTTGCTTCGATTTTATAGATCGTTCTCTCTATCACACATCAGACTGACAGTTTAATATAAATGTGTCGTCGCTACAATTCTAGCCCGTTCCTGTATAATCACTTGTTCTATGGAAAAAACATTGACCTACATTTTTGCACTCTATAATACGTTGGGCATCATCCTACAATTCTGGTTTTAAACTCTCGATTTATACTGGCACATTAAAAGGTCATTTAATTAGAAAAGGTCTGCCGTTAAATCTTGTGACCAAAGGGTGTATATTTCGAGGTGTTGGTTTCTGTTCATATTCTAAGAGCCTGCAGCCGTTATAATAATTTTTAAGGTGTATCTGTACAGTGTCAAAGTATCTTGAAAAGAAGTTTAAATTTATATATATTATAATTACCCTGAGAAAACAGTGCAAATCCATTCATCAATATAGAAATTAAGATTATGAATATATGGATCTACAAATAAGAATTACTTAATTACATAATTATCCGCTAAAGAAATATGAGCTAACTCTCCTATTAGCACCGACACATGGCGGTAATAACAGCTTATTTCTTTTACTTTTATAAATATTAAATCAAACGTGTCATCCTGCCGTTATTCTGTGGAGCATATACATCATTGCTAGCATAATAACTCTATATGGAGGTAAGTAAGTGGTTTTGCACCATTCCTTTGTGCCGTGTTAGATTTTACACAGATTCACCACATCGATTTTATACCCCTTTTAATGTAAAATCGTGAAGTTGTGTAATGTTGATTCAGGGGCGGAGGGACACATTTTACCTCTTTGGAAGTATCTCTGGCGCAAACTATTCAGTTTAGAAAAAAATGATTTTTGAAGACTTAACATAACATAACATAAACTCACGCCTATATCCCCGAAGGGGTAGGCAGAGGTGCTAGCACCCACATTTCGCCAGTTTATGTTTAGGTCCCAATGTAATAGGTGGCGAGCCTATTGCCATTAACCGGGCACTTATAAACCTGCGATAAATACACACATAACTTCGAAAAACATCGAAAAGTCATTGGTGTGTGCCATGGTAATACCTGGGATCGAACCCGAGACCTCGTCTCAGCAGTCCTTTACCCATACCACTAGGCTACTACTAAGACTTATCCATAGATATTCCAGTTCTAAGTATGGGGAGCCTCGAAATTTATTGTTTTTTTTTCTATTTTCGTGGGAAAATCTTCATGCTGTTCACAGAATACATCTACTTACCAAGTTTCAACAGCATAGTTCTTATAGTTTCGGAAAAATGTGGTTGTGACATACGGACGGACAGACAGACTGAAATGATGAATCTATAAGGGTTCCGTCTTTTGCCATTTGGCAACTGAACCCTAAAAACTGGTGGAACCGAAATTGATTGTTAAGAATGCCCGTAAAACTGGAAATGAATTAAATTACACCAGCGTTATGTATACCCTCAGGTATCTAATGGATGTCGATAGTATATTTAACACCCGCATTGGAGCTGACATTTCCAAAATTCACCCGATTACTTGTTGTTTTTTTTCGCATAAATGGTCTCGATTATCGTAACGTCTCTACAGCAATTTACTTTATAAAATGTATTTAATAATATTCGGTTTTGTGTGTATTTCTAGGAGAGGTCTTTGTTAGCTATCGAGTGTTCATTAATCAAACTTCACGGCGACACTTAGGCATTGTCCGCCAAATAAAGGGAGGTTGCTTTATTATTTACGGCGCGTGTACAACAAGCCCATCCCGAGATTAATGGTTTATCGACAGCACTCATAAAATTAAGAGGTTCTAAACGTTGTAGTAAAGTTCAACTTTAATGATTCTATAATAAAATAACTGTTAAACGTAACGTGAATAGTAGTTCGAAACAAGACATTTAATGTGTTCAATTAAATTTTTAAGCATTTTGTATGCTTACTTTTTTCTAAAGATTTAGATCGGAAAAAAACAATGTTTAAAAATGACTGTAAAGTTATTCATTGTTTCCGTGGTTCGCAAGAATTACGGTAGATGGCTCCAACATCGCCTTAAGACGTATTAATATATCGGAGAATTTCGAATATCTGGGACGTGTCTAGGTGGCTCAGTTGGTCAGAGCATTCCCCCTGTAAGGGACTGGTCGCGGGTTCAAGTCCCGTCCTAGATGTTCTCTTTTTCCGATCTAAACATTTAATGTGTGTTAATAAGTGTAAATTCAACTTGTTAATAAAGTGATAAGCATTTATCAAACCAAGTAATTACCTTTAAGAATCAATCTAGTGATGTACTATATATGATACTAAAATTCGGCGATTAAGTTGTATTTTCGAAACGCATTTGTAAGCTTGTTCTTTAGGTATGTATATTTATACATACTTATATATCACACACTATACCTAATATCTACTTACCAATATATGTTTAAACACTTTTCACGTTTCACACAGAACTTTTATAGTATATATTTACATACCATTTAAAAATGGTGAAATTAAAAGTACATTTACCCAAGGAATGCATTGCATTGTGCTACAAAGTAGAAGGAAAACACTTAGATGGAATTTAGCAAGCGGTGGCACAACGACGCTGTGTCGCAGCTTCCTGCCTTGGCGCAACGGCCACATCCTTGAGCAAACAGATCGCGTTTCTAGGGCAACACTACACTAAAAAGAAACCCTTGGGTAACCATCTTCATTTGTTGGCATATATCTTTCTTGCAAGTGAAACAATCGCGTGAAAAAAATTGCAAATTGTTTTTTCTTTGTCTGTTTAATTCGTTATTTTGATAGCTATGATCACGAAAAGGTTTGTAAACAAGGAATATTATGTATCTATTTAATTCAAATAGTTCGTTCATTTTCGAGATATCTTCTTCATCCGAGCGCCGATCTTGGTTGCATCCAGAGCTTGCATTTTAGAGCCTTTACTCCTCCTTTTGGTATATGTACCTAGATATAAATATATTCAGTCAAAAAAGTATCGGGAATGAATGATTTTTTTATGGTTCCCAATTCAATTTTTTTTTGTTGTTGTTAGATTGGCACAACTGTTTTCCATTTTGGCGCGGAGTTTAGGTTGCATCTGTTATGTATTGATATTAAATACAATACAATGTTTTTTCGACCAGGTTACACTGGCCGTGGTCACAGGCTGTAACCTGGTCGAAACGTCAGGCAATCCAAAGGTACCTATATACCTATAAATGATCGCGTTAATTCCCGTTAAATTAAATTATTGTATATTATGGAACGCGAAAGTTTAAAAATTAATAGTGCTGTTTTTAGTTATATCATATCTAGTGTGTATAGCGAATTTCATTATGGACAAAAACTTCGAACAAAGAGTGTCTTAAATTTTGCATTGCCAATGGAATTTCGTGTTCGGATTCACTGAAAATGTTACAGAAGGCTTACAGTGAATCGACTTCATCAAAAACACCTGCTTATGATTAGTACAAAGCAGTCGAGATGTGATGGAAGATTTGCCTCGCTCTAGTAGGCCATCAACGTTTACAACTGAAGTTAACATCGCAAAAGTAAAGGAAATAGTGATTGAAAATCCTCATTCAACTTTAAGAGAGATAGCTGCCGAACTTTCTGTATCTCACGAGTCAAATCGTACCATTTTAACTAATTATTTGGCTATGAAACGTTACCGCTCGGCTAGTCGCAAAAGACCTGAATTTTCTCCAAAAACACAATCGTATGAGAGTCGCTGAGGACATCCAACGTTCATGAAACGCATTGTTAAAGGTGACGAGACGTGGGTTTACGAGTTTGACATGCAAACTAGTCAACAAGCTTCGGAGTGGCGCCTTCCAACTGAACCGAAACCGAAAAAACCACGCCGAAGTCGATCAAAAGTCAAAGTCATGTTGATGTTTTCTTAGACTATCGCGGTGTTGTGTACTCGGAATTCTTGCCGGATCCTTAACAGTGGAGCTGGTTGCGCTTATCTCGATTAAATAACAGTTATTTCGTAGGTGTGAATACCAAAATTAGCTTTTCATGAAACTGTAATGGAATCTTGTGTTGACATATTGGTTATTAACATTTGTAGGTTTGATGAAGTTCGCTCATTTACGTAGGTGTGTATCGACTAGGGGTATGTGTTTACGGATTATTTCAGAAGTAGCGCGAGGTTGATGAAATATACCTATCAGTTTATAACATACTTTATAGATTACCAACACGTGTTATATCGGACAACGCGAATCAACTCACATTGCATTAAGAAATAAATTACTATTATAAGTAGATTCCATATTGATTTAAGCGTTACATGGCAGAAATCTATAGTAAAATATAATTGCTGCATTCTTTTTTTAAGGACGTTTGACTATATAGTTTATTATAATCACAATTGAATCCAGTGGCGCTGCAATTGGGTGATAGGTATTTTCGGACAGTCGTGCATGTTTACATACGGATCCTCATAAAGTTTGATTTCTTGCCAAAACTCTTCGCCCAATATCACAATCATACTTTCCATCTTTTGGAGATTTTAACCCAATGGAAACTCTTTCAATGTTTCCACTCCATCTAATAGAATTTCACAATTTGTCATGCTTAATTTGCTTTTAAACATATTTTTACACAACCGGCTTATTAACTCGAATCATATCCTTGTATTTCTCTAATGAAGGGATTCCAATCAGCTCGAACATATTTCATAAGATAATGATCGTTAACCCTAAAAGCTATTATTATATTATTACAACACCCTTCACATTTTAATCTTCATTATGGAAATAAATTATATTTATTAAAATAAGTAGAATTATAAACATTACTGTTACTAAGTTGTCGTCAACTTAGTAACCCTTAGTAACTTAGTACCTATGATCTGTTACCAAAGTCCACGGCATCAGCGCAGGGTTTCCACTTGCTTTTGTTTTGCCACTAACAAAAGCAGGTGGATACGTGCTTTCCACTTATTGGTGGTAAACGAAGTCAAAGGCAACTTTTGTCCAGATTGTACTTATTCTAAAAATATTATTCAACTCAGCGCCATGGAGTGTAGAGGAAGTTTAACAGTGACGAAGTGGAAAAGATATGGCGCAATAGGTTAACTTGGTATATTTCAGTGAGATGAGTGTCATGTAGTAAAAAACAAGGATGACTATGAATGTGGATGAATACAATGATAGTTGCAATAGGCCAAAGAAAATATTTTTAGAATGTGTCCTGCCCATCCTATATTGAGGGAAAAAAGATAAGGTGAAGATGACACTTTGAAATACATAAATTGTAGGTAGTTCTTAGTCGGTTCAAGCCCGACATAACCGCCCCCGCTGTCCGGCGGGGGATGAAGGGATTTCCGCACGAAAGAAAAAAAAAAAGGTAGTTCAGCAGCCATTCCGAGAAACAATCATCGTCGTTTCTAATTAGTAATCTTATTCGTGATTTATGTTGTAATTACACGAAGTCCCTGAAATTTGAACATGTTTATGTGTTGTTTATGTCGGTTTAGGTAGGTACATCAAATTTAGTCAAAACTGAAACCACTAAAACTCAACAAAATCGGCATATTTCTTCTTTCAACTTCAACGTTTCGGAATTATCTAATTCATGTGTGGTTTAAGGGCATAATTTAAGCCTGCTTTCTTAAAATTATATCCTTCTAATGTGTCCCGTCTGACCTTTCAACCCCACAAGGAAAGCCTGCGTCAGAGCCTCATTCGTCAATTAAGAGGTATACCGACTGTATAATTATTATAATACCGGTCCCGACCGGTTTGGTGACCGAAACTTTTATGGGGTACAAAGGAAACATATTTTTTTATAGAGAATTTTATAATCTACAAAAAGCTAAAAAAACCGGTTGTATTTAAAGTGTTTATGAATCAAACATTAGATCAAGGTATGTAAATAGATTCATTCAATTCGTATTTTCATTGTTATATATTGTGGTAGCAATATCAAAAGGATGAAAAAACAACAATAGGTAGCTTATTTTTCTCTGGGAAACGTAACCGAGTTGAATCATATTCGTTACATAAAGACTGGTCTGCTTTGTGTTGGCCATTTTATTTTACTCGGTATACCCAGACTAATATTTGCTTATAGTAGAGGAGCCGGTGAAGATTGACCTTCACCCATCTGATAATCATTGAGCCGATTCTGAACTCCTAACTTATAACCACTGAGATTTAGGAATTTATATAATACAAATAATACGACGTAATTTTCACTTGAAATCTTGAGCGTAGCAGTCGATTACCACCTTCTACAGGGAAATTTGAATAGTTGTACGAAATAAAGTTCCTTGTGATTACAGTGTATTAATTGTTTCCAGTTTACTTATTTGTGGTAAGATTATTTTTACAATAAAATAAATAAGTAAAAAAAAAAATATAATTGAGGCACAACGGGAATTCGGTATGATAGATGTGAATATGTCTTTTATCTGATGATTTCTCCGGGATATGATGCGATACGAATGGATACTACTGTTTGGGGTGCGACTGGTTGGATCACCTCCAAGTTTGGTGCACCCTCGGCAACGTGGGCGATGACGCATCATTGATTGCTCCTCTGGAGTAGCTGGCGTCAACGTCAACGGCCAAGAGTCTGACCAACCGGCCCTTTTCAGGGCCAGCTGACCCCATTGCACGAGGGGGTCGGGGTATGGCGAGCCTGCAAGTCCCGCGGGGGGAAGTGGTCGCTCCAGGTACCCCTCTGCTGTTATCAGAGGGGACACTGCGAATGGCCCAGGGTCAGTCGGAGTGCGAGGGATATGCTCTATGGGTAACCTTACACCCCGGCGTCTGTAGACCCAGACGACGTGTGGTTTTAGTCGGTTCAAGCCCGACATAACTGCCCCCGCTGGTCGGCGGGGGGTATCCGTAGGGATTTCCGCACAAAAAAAAGGGTACTACTGTTTATTACTGTATGTTATTATGTTGTATGTTATTGTAAACCATGTGTGGGTGGCGATGTAGGCGAACCATCCGTCCTTTTCCTTCTTTGATTTGACGACTTGGTCATCGTCTCAGGACGATAATTGCATGCGAAGACGTAGGTACAGTCATGTATTCCGTTGTAATTCCTAAACTATTACTATTAATACTTTTTTGCTTTGTAGCTTTTTTTTTTTTTATTTAAGTAAGAAAACAGTTTTACATAAATCTTGATACACCCATAAAACCTGTATTGGTTTATCTTGGGTGTGTACATCCTCATTTCTTTCTGTTACATTTTATATTAGGTACATAGAACAATGGGACTTCGGAGAGCACATCCGAAGTCTGGCCCCCAAATTGAAGGGCACAGCTCTTGCTCTGGCTCGGCTGTTGCCCAACATGAGGGGGCCCGATGACTCCTGCAGGAGACTCTACGCGGGGATTGTGCGGTCCATGGCCCTGTATGGGTGCCCAATATGGGCGGAGGCCCTGAGGACCGGAACTGTGCGGATGCTGCGCGCTCCGCAGCGAGTTCTGGCCATCAGGGTCATCCGAGGGTACCGCACGATCTCCTTCGAGGCGGCGAGTCTCCTTGCCGGAACTCCGCCATGGGACCTGGAAGCGAGAGCCCTTTCGCAACTGTACCAGTGGCGAAAGGAGGCGCGGGAGCAGGGATGGAACCCCGAGCCTCGAGAAATCGAGGCCGTGCAGTCCCAGCTCCGCCAGGCCATCGTGGTGGAGTGGAAGGAACGACTTGGGCAACCAAGCGCAGGGCACGCCGCAATAGCGGCGGTAAGGCCCATCATGGAGGATTGGCTGGAGAGGCGACACGGAAGCCTCTCCTACCGACTGACGCAGGTGATCTCAGGGAAGGGGTGCTTCGGGGACCACCTGCATCGGATCAGGAAGGAGCCAACGCCTGAGTGTCATCACTGCGACGCGAGCGAGGACTCAGGGCTGCACACGCTGGCGGACTGCCCGGCGTGGGAGGCGCCGAGGTGTGACCTCGTGGCAGCCATCGGGGTGGGAGTCCTCTCGCTCGGCAGCATGATTGCGGCAATGGTGCGGAGCGCGAGCGCGTGGGCCGCCGCCGCCTCCTTCTGCGAGCATGTAATGCTCGCGAAGGAGGTGGCGGAGCGCGCCCGGGAGAGACTTAGAACTCTCCCGGTCCGCCGAGCCCGCAACTTGCTCGCCGCGCGTCGCAGGCAACTCAGGCGCCGGAGGTCGCTTAACGGCCTCCGTCCTCCATGAGCGCAGGCCTGGGGGTGGCGGGTGAGGCCACCTGTCACCCCAGCAGAAGCAGGCCGGGACGGTGGGGCGACTAGCGCCCCTCCCCCAAACCGGGGCAAGACGGGGACACCGTGGTTCCCAAACCCGAGGGGGCCATCTCGAAACCGGAGATGGCCCAGGGTCAGTCGGGGTGCGAGGGATATGCTCTATGGGCAACCTTACACCCCGGCGTCTGTAGACCCGAGACGGCGTGCGGTTTTAGTCGGTTCAAGCCCGACATAACCGCCCCCGCTGGCACGCGGGGGGGTATCCGAAGGGATTTCCGCACGAAAAAAAAAAAAAAAAAAAAAAAAAAGGTACATAGAACAAGGGGTGCGACTGGTTGGAACACCTCCACGTTTGGTGCACCCTGGGCAACGTGGGCGATGACGCATCATTGATTGCTCCTCTGGAGTAGCTGGCGTCAACGTCAACGGCCAAGAGTCCGACCGACCGGCCCTTTTCAGGGCCAGCTGACCCCATTGCACGAGGGGGTCGGGGTATGGCGGGCCTGCAAGGCCCGCGGTGGTGGTCGCTCCAGGTACCCCTCTGCTGTTATCAGAGGGGACACTGCGAGCGACGTGTTGATCCGAGGGGATCAGGGGACGGGTCGGCCCACTGCTCGCGCAGGGGCTGACGGGCATTCGTGCCGCCGTCGGTGATGGGAGGGGTGGCTGCCCTTCCGCGTCGCGTAATCTCCGGGTGATCGTCATGGACCTGCATGCAAGCCACATGCGGGAAGATGTGATCTCGGAGGACGCGGGGCTTGCCTTGATTGGCCGGCCCGCGACAAGGAAAAGTCTATAAGACCCGACAGCGAAGTCGTAAAAACCTGTGGACACCTGGGGACCTCCACAGTATGTACCCCGCTACCCGGAATGAGCGTCACCCGGGAAGTGTATTTATATCGACTCATACTCGTGGGACTCATATGGATAATACATTTTAAAAAAACCAAAACCCCCCCCACAAACCAAGCGAAACAGTCTGCGCGGAGGTCGCGCAGCAGTCATGCGTGGAGGTCACGCCAAAAACCGCGGTAGTGTCGGAGAAGTTCGACACTGCTAGCGAGAGGAGCAGGGCGAGCAGCCCGCTGGGATTGGGCGTGAAGGCTGCCCAGAAGCGGAAGCGGCGCTCCAGGAAGCCTAGGCCGAAGGAGGACGTGTCGGATGAGGAAATTACCCTCACCGGGACGGCCTCCTCCAGCAGTGATGAGGTGGCAAAGCCGGCGTCCAAGGTGGCCGCAGGCCGCCGAGGGGCGCGAGGTGGAACGAGGGCTGGCCAATCCATCCGAGCCCCCTCGAACACTGGGAAAGCCGCAGCCAAGTCGCCGCCGAGGCCTTCCACCTCTGCGGCACCGGACCTGGGCAGGAGGACACAGTCACTCTTGGAGAGTCTCCAGAGAGTGGCTGCATCGTCCCAAGGGTCCCCGGACCCAAAACAGGAGGAGATGCTGAACATCGTGTTCGGCATCGCCTCCGAAAATGAGGCCCTCGCGGCGGAGCTGGCTGAGTCCCGTCGGGAGACAGCTCGGCTCTCTGCCGCTCTCGAGGAGCTGCAGAGGGTGGTAGCGAGCTCTGCGCAGCTAGTGCCGCCAGCACAACCCGCGCAGCCGGTGCGGGTGACGAGGTCGTCCCGGTTGGCGCAACCGGCACAGCCGGCGCTACCAGCGCAGCACCTGGCACAGCCGACGCGGCCGGCGCGGTCGCTGGGAACGACGCGGTCCAGCGAGCCACCGGCGGAGTCCTGGCTCCCGTATATGGAGGCGCTGGAGGAGCGCATGATGTGTCGGATGGAGGCCTTAATGGACTCCATCCGCCGTCCGCCTCTGGCGCCGCCGGTGGCCGGCTACTCGGCTGCAGCGAAGAAGGGCCCCACCCGCCCGGCTGCAGGTGCGACCCTGCCGGAGCCGGCTCCTCAGCCCCCTCCCGCTCAGGGGAAGGGCAAGGGCAAAGGCAAGGGGAAGGGCAAGGGGAAGACGTCCCCAGCCCTGGCCCCAGCCCCAGCCGTGGCTCCGACTACCTCCACCCCACTGGAAGGGGGCTGGGAGGTGGCTGGAGCCAACAAAAAGAGGCGGAAGGCCGCCAAAAAGGCCGCCAAGAAGGCCAGGAAGGCCGCGGCCGCCGCGAAGACAGCGCCGGGGAAGCTCCGTGCCCCTCGAACAACGGCCGTCGTCGTCACCTTGACGGCGGAGGCAGCGTCGAGAGGCATGGGGTATGCCGAGGTGTTGGCCAGGGTAAAGGCCAACGTGGACCTCAAGGCCCTCGAGATCCCGGGCGTCCGGTGCAAGAGCACATGGACGGGAGCCCGGCTTCTCGAGGTCCCCGGCGCCGCCAGTGGCCCCAAGGCCGACGCCCTAGCGGCTCGGCTAAGGGAGTCACTAGATGCAGCCGACGTCCGGGTGTCCAGGCCCATTAAATGCGCAGAAATGCGCATTACGGGCCTGGACGACTCCGTCACGGCAGAAGAGCTCAGGCTCGCCGTGGCGGAGGCCGGGGACTGCTCCCCGGACACAGTAAAGGCCGGAGCTATACGCTTCGGCCGCGGTGGACAGGGGGCAGCAGTTGTCGGCTGCCCTATCGCGGCGGCCCAAAAGGTCGCAGACGGGCGGAGCCTCCTGGTGGGAGGCTTCCTGAGGGCGCAGGCACGGCTCCTGCAGGCCCGACCGGCCAGGTGCTTCAGGTGCCTGTCGGTGGGCCATGTGGGCGTGCACTGCACGGCGGAAGTGACGGCGGGTGACCGTTGCTTCCGCTGTGGCCAACCCGGTCACAAGGCCGGCACGTGCGGTGCCCCGCTGCACTGCTTTAAGTGTGCAGCGGGAGGCAAGCCGGCCGACCACAGGGTTGGCAGCAAGGCCTGCGCCGGAGGGGAGCCGAAGCCGGGAGGCCGGCCTTCCGCCTCCAGTTCGCAGCGGGATGCGGAGATGGGGGTTCCATAATGGATCCTCAACTCCGCATCCTGCAGGTGAACGTTGGCCACGGTGCCCATGCTCAGGACCTTCTGCGCCAGAGCATGGCACAGTGGGCCATAAATGTCGCCGCTGTCGCCGACCCATACACCCACCGGTTCCTCGGGCCTACCTGGGAAACCGCGCTGGATGGGTCGGCGGCACTGGTGCACAACCCTGCCGCCGGCAGCCCCCCTCTTGCCGTCGTTGCAAGAGGACTCGGCTGCGTGGCGGCGGCGGTTGGGGATATAGCGGTCGTGGCCGCTTATATCACGCCGAACCGAGACCAAGCTGCATATGAGCAATGGCTCCGTCAGCTGGCCGTCGTCGTCAATGCCTGCCAGCCCCGTCCGGTCCTTGTGCTCGGGGACTTCAACGCCTGGTCGTATGCCTGGGGTTCCCGACACGAAAGGGGCGCGACGGGGCATAGAGGCAGGGCATTGGTGGACTGGGCCGCACGACTCGGCCTAGTCCTCCTAAATCGGGGAGCCGTGGACACGTTCGTGACCTCGAGGGGTAGCTCCATCGTGGACCTATCGTTCGCGAGCCCCTCGTTGGCGCGACGTGTTCAGGGCTGGCGCGTCGTTTTGGGGGAGGACACAAGTTCGGATCACCGATACATTCGGTTTGACGTGTCCCCCCCTGCGAGCGACGCGCCGGCTGCACCGGCTCCACCCGAGCCACGTTGGGCGCTTAAGCGACTTGATCGGGAGCTCCTCCTGGAAGCCGCCATCGTACAGGCCTGGGCCCCTGCGCCGGACAGGCCTGTCTGCATAGACGATGAGGCGGAGTGGTTCCGGGAGGCCATGACCCGTGTCTGTGACGCGGCGATGCCTAGGGCTCCGCCCTATAATCCGAGGGGTCAGGTCTACTGGTGGTCGTCGGAGATTGCGCAGCTCAGACGGGGCTGCGTGATCACGCACCGCCTGTGGGCCCGATTCCGTAGGAGGCGTCGCCGCCCCGCAGATGCGGAGGCCCGAGAGGCGGAGTTGTACGAGGGATACAGGGAGGCCAGACGAGCCCTCCGAGCGGAGATAAGGCGTTCCAAACGGGACGCCTTCCGCGAGCTGCTGGAGACGCTGGAGCGGGACCCTTGGGGGCGGCCCTACCGGATGGTGAGGGGCAAGCTGCGCCCCAAGGCCCCGCCGTTAACCCGGTGTCTCTAGCCGGATCTGCTCGGAGGAGTTGTTGGCTCCCTGTTCCCAGCGCGGGCGGTGGAACATGTTCCACCGCAGATGACTCCGCCTCGGTTGCGCATGGCGCCCGACGTGGAAGACGACAACGTGCCCGAGGTCACTTGGGTAGAACTAGAGCTGGCGGTGAGAAGGCTAAGAGCCAAACACACCGCCCCGGGACCCGACGGCATTCCAGGCCGAGCGTGGGTCCTAGCTCTAGTCGACGACGCTCTCGAGCCCCGACTGAGAGGGCTTCTCAGCGCATGTCTGGAGCGGGGCCAGTTTCCGAAATTGTGGAAGACGGGGAAACTGGTCCTCATCCGAAAGGAGGGGCGCCCGGCGGACTCGCCGTCCGCCTACCGGCCCATAGTGTTGCTCGACGAGGTGTGCAAGCTCTTTGAAAGGGTAATTGCGAAGCGCCTCGTCGAGCACCTCTCAAGAGTGGGGCCGGACCTGGCGGATGGCCAATATGGCTTCCGCCAGAGGCGCTCCACCGTGGATGCCATCATGCGCGTGAGGGCTCTGGCGGAGGATGCAGTGGCCCGGGGTGAGGTGATGTTGGCGGTGTCCCTGGACATCGCCAACGCGTTCAACACCTTGCCCTGGAGTTGCATTAGGGAGGCGCTCGTGTATCACGAAGTGCCTCTCTACCTCCGCCGCATAGTCGGGGCGTATTTGACGGAGAGAGCCGTCATCTACCCAACCGTGACCGGTCTCGGTCGGCGTGAAATGTCGTGCGGTGTTCCACAGGGATCGGTCCTGGGGCCGCTCCTGTGGAACATCGGATACGACTGGGTGCTTCGCGGTGAGCTCGTAGGCAGTGCCGCCGTCACGTGCTACGCGGACGACACGCTCGTGACGGCGTGCGGGGCGACGTACCGCGAAGCGACCCGAAAGGCCACGACCGCGGTTGCCCAAGTCGTTAGGCGGATCCGGCGGCTGGGTCTCGAGGTGGCCCTGCATAAAACCGAGGCCCTGTTCTTCCATGGGCCTCGGAGCAAGCCACCCGAGGGATCCAGTCTCATCGTGGGAGGAAATCGCATCGGCATCAAGCCCCAAATGAAATATTTGGGGCTCGTGCTCGACGGCCGATGGGACTTCGGAGAGCACATCCGAAGTCTGGCCCCCAAATTGAAGGGCACAGCTCTTGCTCTGGCTCGGCTGTTGCCCAACATGAGGGGGCCCGATGACTCCTGCAGGAGACTCTACGCGGGGATCGTGCGGTCCATGGCCCTGTATGGGTGCCCAATATGGGCGGAGGCCCTGAGGACCAGAACTGTGCGGATGCTGCGCGCTCCGCAGCGAGTTCTGGCCATCAGGGTCATCCGAGGGTACCGCACGATCTCCTTCGAGGCGGCGAGTCTCCTTGCCGGAACTCCGCCATGGGACCTGGAAGCGAGAGCCCTTTCGCAACTGTACCAGTGGCGAAAGGAGGCGCGGGAGCAGGGATGGAACCCCGAGCCTCGAGAAATCGAGGCCGTGCAGTCCCAGCTCCGCCAGGCCATCGTGGTGGAGTGGAAGGAACGACTTGGGCAACCAAGCGCAGGGCACGCCGCAATAGCGGCGGTAAGGCCCATCATGGAGGATTGGCTGGAGAGGCGACACGGAAGCCTCTCCTACCGACTGACGCAGGTGATCTCAGGGAAGGGGTGCTTCGGGGACCACCTGCATCGGATCAGGAAGGAGCCAACGCCTGAGTGTCATCACTGCGACGCGAGCGAGGACTCAGGGCTGCACACGCTGGCGGACTGCCCGGCGTGGGAGGCGCCGAGGCGTGACCTCGTGGCAGCCATCGGGGTGGGAGTCCTCTCGCTCGGCAGCATGATTGCGGCAATGGTGCGGAGCGCGAGCGCGTGGGCCGCCGCCGCCTCCTTCTGCGAGCATGTAATGCTCGCGAAGGAGGTGGCGGAGCGCGCCCGGGAGAGACTTAGAACTCTCCCGGTCCGCCGAGCCAGCAACTTGCTCGCCGCGCGTCGCAGGCAACTCAGGCGCCGGAGGTCGCTTAACGACCTCCGTCCTCCATGAGCGCAGGCCTGGGGGTGGCGGGTGAGGCCACCTGTCACCCCAGCAGAAGCAGGCCGGGACGGTGGGGCGACTAGCGCCCCTCCCCCAAACCGGGGCAAGACGGGGACACCGTGGTTCCCAAACCCGAGGGGGCCATCTCGAAACCGGAGATGGCCCAGGGTCAGTCGGGGTGCGAGGGATATGCTCTATGGGCAACCTTACACCCCGGCGTCTGTAGACCCGAGACGGCGTGCGGTTTTAGTCGGTTCAAGCCCGACATAACCGCCCCCGCTGGCACGCGGGGGGGTATCCGAAGGGATTTCCGCACGATAAAAAAAAAAAAAAAAAAAAAAAACAGGTACATAGAACAAAGAATCATAATAACAACATAAATTTTACGAAATCTCACTTGTAGGTAGCACTATTAGTAGGGCACGCCGCAATAGCGGCGGTAAGGCCCATCATGGAGGATTGGCTGGAGAGGCGACACGGAAGCCTCTCCTACCGACTGACGCAGGTGATCTCAGGGAAGGGGTGCTTCGGGGACCACCTGCATCGGATCAGGAAGGAGCCAACGCCTGAGTGTCATCACTGCGACGCGAGCGAGGACTCAGGGCTGCACACGCTGGCGGACTGCCCGGCGTGGGAGGCGCCGAGGCGTGACCTCGTGGCAGCCATCGGGGTGGGAGTCCTCTCGCTCGGCAGCATGATTGCGGCAATGGTGCGGAGCGCGAGCGCGTGGGCCGCCGCCGCCTCCTTCTGCGAGCATGTAATGCTCGCGAAGGAGGTGGCGGAGCGCGCCCGGGAGAGACTTAGAACTCTCCCGGTCCGCCGAGCCCGCAACTTGCTCGCCGCGCGTCGCAGGCAACTCAGGCGCCGGAGGTCGCTTAACGACCTCCGTCCTCCATGAGCGCAGGCCTGGGGGTGGCGGGTGAGGCCACCTGTCACCCCAGCAGAAGCAGGCCGGGACGGTGGGGCGACTAGCGCCCCTCCCCCAAACCGGGGCAAGACGGGGACACCGTGGTTCCCAAACCCGAGGGGGCCATCTCGAAACCGGAGATGGCCCAGGGTCAGTCGGGGTGCGAGGGATATGCTCTATGGGCAACCTTACACCCCGGCGTCTGTAGACCCGAGACGGCGTGCGGTTTTAGTCGGTTCAAGCCCGACATAACCGCCCCCGCTGGCACGCGGGGGGGTATCCGAAGGGATTTCCGCACGATAAAAAAAAAAAAAAAAAAGGTAGCACTATTAGGAATAGAAGTTGCAGGGTAGGTACAAATCTTTCGAGCGTTTGACCGGTTGTTGCTGCCTACGCTCGATGAGACGACGTATACAGGATGATTGGTAAGTAGTAAGTACAAATTTTTTTTTTTTTTGTTTTTTTTTTTTTTATTGTACAGTTTAGTTGTTTAATAAGTACAAACAATGTTATTCTGTTTGTTTATAAATTATATATTTTGATAGGGTCATGTTAGATTGCTGGGTATATATATGTTTTTGACTATTCGTTTTAAGTTTAGTGAATTTATTTTATCTCTTATTTCTAATGGTAGCTCATTTATAAGTCTAGGTAGTAGGTAGTCAGTAGTAACCGACCGCCCCCGCTGGCACGCGGGGGGGTATCCGAAGGGATTTCCGCACGATAAAAAAAAAAAAAAAAAAAAAAAAGGTAGTCAGTAGTTCGCTTGCCATAGTAATTGTTGGCTGTTTTAATAATCAACTTTTTATTTACTATTTGACGTGTCATGATTGGGTGTTTTATTAAATTATCATTATTATTGTATTTAAAATAGTTTTCAATAGTTAGCACCATTTTAACTTTCTCATGAACGGGTATAATTTTACAAAATTGAAATAATTTTTCATCATCATAGTTAAATTTAATTCGAACATTTTTAGGCACAATTGATTTTAATAAACGAAGCTGTAAGGAATATATTTTATGCAAATATGACGGAAATGTGCGTCCGTAACTACTGAGCCCATATAGTACAATACTCTCCGCTAGGGCTGTATACATATCCAGCAAAATAGGGAAAGGTACTTTATATTTCAGTATACAGAATTTTGCTAAAATGGCACGAAGTTTATCGCACACATTATCAATATGAGCAGCCCAATTGAACTTTTCGTCTATTGTTACTCCTAAGTACGTAATTTGAGATACTTTATTAATAAATTCGCAGTTACATTGAGTTTTCCTACCATGCAAACAGTCGTGATCATGGGCAACTAATTGAACGCTAACGTCATTGTTCTTTTTATTATAGGCTGATGATACATGAATGAGTTTAGTTTTCTACGCATTCAGGACTAGACCTACATCGTGCGACCACTTTGTAAGAAGCGTGAAATCCGTTTGTAGGCGATTAATTGCTAGTACTATATTACGATCAGCCGAGATGAGACATGTATCATCAGCATACTGATAAACGACACAATTTTTTATGATGTTGTTCATGTCATTCACATAAGCAAGATAATGCAGAGGACCTATTACGGATCCCTGCGCTGTTTCTTTCACGATTTTAATTTGGTCACTCAATTCTTCACCTATCTGTACGTGATAGAATCGATTTTTTAAGTAGTCTGCACACTAAGCTAGAGGAGGACCACGTATGCCACTGCATTCCAGTTTTTGTAATAGAATGTCATGCCTCAGTGTGTCAAATGCTTTGCTGTAGTCTATGAAGACCATGAGAACATGCATTTTTTCATCCAGTCTGCTATTGACATAATCTGTAAAACAGGAAAGCAGTTGTGTTGTACTCTTTTTAGGCTGAAAACCAAACTGGTTTTCTGATATAATTTTGTTGTTGTCTATAAAAGTTGTGAATTTCATTACATATGTATTTTTCTACCACTTTGTTGATTATAGGTAATATAGTAATAGGCCTGTAATTGCTGTATTCATTAGTTGGTCCTTTTTTATAGATTGGTCTAACTATACCGGCTTTCAGTTCATTTGGGTACGAGCTCTTATTCAGACTTTCTTTAATTAATGTTGCAATTGCATAGGCTAGTTTTTCTGAAATTATTTTAATGTCAATTGGTTTAATTCTGTCTATTCCAGGAGATTTATTGGTTTTAACATTTTTGATAATTTTAAGAATTTCTTTTTGTGTAGGATTTTTTAAGACTATGGAAACGTTTGCGTCTTTGAAATAGGAATTAGGGTCAAGTAGAGGCGTTTTGCATTTTAGCACCGTGTCTTTTACACATTTTTCGAATTCTTTAGCAAAATTATTCGCTATAGTTTTACTACAAAAAATTTTTTGTTTAAATGCGTTTAAAATGAGACTATCCAAAGAGGACTTCAGCCGACCTGTCATGCCATTTAGTATTTCCCACAGTTTCTTTGAGTTGCCCCTATTGCTATTGATTTCTTTTTTATAATAAAGGTTTCTAGTTTTCTCTACAATTTTGTTACACTGATTGCGTCATTTTGTATATTCTAATTTCAGTACTTTGTTTGTTGTATTTTTTTTAAATCCAATTAGCTTTTCATCTTTCAATTTACACATTTTAATTACTGTTTTATTAACCCATTTCTTTGTGTTCCTATCAGATGAGCTTAATTTTGCGAGATATTTAGATTTTTCGTAACAGTTACATAATACTAGTTTTGATTATACTATATATTTTATTTGGGCATGTGAGGTTATCTATGTTGTGCCATACAATAATATTTAGCTCCCTTTCGAGAACGGATTTGTCATATCGGAGCACATAATTCCAATCATCCTGTACACGTGCAGCACACCGGAACGAGGCAACAGTGACGCGGTGGTCCGCTAGTACCGTACCGAGCGCCGCACAATACACATCTTGCGAGCGGGATCTAGTAAATATGTGATCAATGCAAGTTTTTGTCAAAATGTCTTTTTTAAATTCAATTCTTGTATAGTCTTTGATCCCGCACACAAGACCGTGTTCGTACATTAAATTAAGATACCGTTGTGCTATGGAAGTCTTGGATTTAAGATCTATATTTATATCTCCAATAAGTATGATATCCTCCGTATGATAGCTTCTCAGAATGTTACCTAGTTCAACAAGGAAACGAATCCTACTCCGAGCTGGTGGTCTATAAAGTGCTAACAGAACGATGGCCATGTTGGATTTTGTAGTTAATTTACCTGTAATGCATTCTGTGTGAATAGTAGTGGTTTTGTACGGCATAAATTTGTGATTTTTGTGTACATAAACTATTATACCACCACCTTTCCGCTTGTTCCGTAGTTCCGTGTGCATGTTATTGTTGGGTATATGATATAAACAGCTGATACGTTCGGATATACCTACCTCGGTCAGCACAATAACATCTACATTTCTGTTTGAATTACATAATAATAACTCGAGTTTAGAGAAGTTTTAATTATTGAACGAATATTAACATGAAGGTAAGTTAAGTAGCCTGAGTTCTTACAAGGGTTAGGTAGCTGTTCAAAATAATATGAGATGGTTGGGCAGTCGCGTATTTCAGTACTGTTATCTTGGATATCATCCATTTATGTAGTAAAATATTTTTGTTAGATAATTGACATTACGAAACAATTTAGCACACAATTACGACTGTGTGAGTTTTTTTATATCACTCTCAGAGTGTAGGACAATGACTTTCACGTTATCAGTTTTACGTAAAAGTACCCTACCTTCTCTGCACCAGATATATTTATAGGTTTCTTTTAGTTCCTGCTTGGCTTTCCAGAGTAGATTTTTAACATGCGGAGTAATGGCTTGCCGTATAAATACTTTGTTCTTGTTTATCACTGCGTCACAACCAGTAACTACATCGGAGACCTGTCCCAATTTTTCTCGCGCAGCCTCCACCCACTGCAACTTCATTTCTTCATTTTGAAGCTTGATATGAAGAGTTCCCTGTTTTCCTTCCTTCGTAGGCATTCGCTTTACCTCCTTCACCTCCTCCGAATTCCTTTGCAGTTTGGCCGCGAGTCCTTCAGCGATGACTCTTAAATTTTCTTTCTCTTGAGTAGGGATTCCTTGGACTTCGACCACTTTTCTTAATTCTCTTTGTTCGTATTCATTCAAACGTTGCTCTTTCGCCTCTAATCTTCTTTCTAGGTGTTTGTTGCGGTTTACAAGGTCAGTATTTTTTTTATCAAGCTCTTTGATCTTTTCTTTAAATGCTTCTATGCTTTCCAGACACTCATCCATTTTATCACTTGTAAACTGCACTGCCTCTTGAAGTTCTTTCAGGTCACGCTTGAACACTTTATCCATATGTTTCGTGATGTCAGCCACCAGCTTCTTCGTGTCGATTGGGTATATAGCCCTATCACCCTGCGGGTCATCATCCTCATCATCTTCTCCATTGTCCGGGACTACAAATGAGTTTCGTTTAGGAGATTTAGTCGCACACTCATAGCAAGTCCACTCGAGGTTTTCGGCTGCTTGCAATAGACCAAGCTGTTTAGTGGTGAGCTCGGTACAGGTGGTGCTTGCATGTGTCACACTGTTACATTTGTTGCACTCCAGTCCAGGAGACTTCTTGGTGATGGCCTTATTGCAGCGAGTGCATTTTGCCATCTTGGGGGTAGTTTCGAAATTTTATAACAGAATTAATTGATGTGTGTTTACACTAAGACTGTAGGAATGAGAATCAATTTTAATAAAAAGTTAATCCTTCCTGTTCTGTTAATATTATTGTAAGCTGATTGACATTCATGAGTCGATAAGGGTCTGGTTGAAAATCAACGCTGAGCATCAGTCTGGCATTATGCTGAACCAGGTCCTATTCGGCAAGCTTTTGAGAGTGCAGACTGAAAAGAAAAATCTTTCTTTCTTTCTATTATTTTTAAAAAGCGGTTAAATGTATTACTGTTCTTCTTTGTTTAGACGTGTATTTTGTGTTATGTTTCTTAGAGTAATGTAAGCTGTTCTTTTCATTTATTTTGATGATATCATTTATATTAATAAAAAAGACTGAAAAAAATAAGAGTGATAGATTGATAATAAGAGAAGCCAAAAATCAAATAACAATATAAAGGGTGTAACCGGCGCTTACCGCTTTATTGCCCGGGCCCAGCGATATGGCCATTGACAATGTTGCCTATATTTAAAAAAGAGTATATTATAAGAACAACCGATCAAGTTTCGAGCGAGAAGGATTCGCACACTGAGCGTTCCATACTAAACTGAATTGAGGGGCGAACTTAACGTTGCTATAGAGCTTCTAGTCTTGAAAGATATACTTTAGTTTCTACTTGATACCTGCACGCGTTCCTGAGAAAAAGTACTTGACAGAAAGACAATTTTTTTTTTTGTGATGTCGGTAACTACATGCTGATGGTTTTCAAAATTTTCCCTTTACTTGTGCTAAGGCCTTACTTCTTGCCAAATTTCATGATTCAACAGGAAGTACCCTTTAAGTTTTGATGTGTTTATATTATTTATGATATTATACTTATGATATGATACTTATTTTTATGTTGCGATTTGGTGATTTTTTTTACATAAACGGGGCTGTACCTTTCGATTGCATTGACCTAGAAGTTTGACTTTTTCACAGATCAAAAACACAGATAGACATATAGACGTACAACAAACTTATCTATAAATAAGTTCAGCCATAATTTTCATAGTTGCTATTTTTCAGAATATAATATGTTTCAGAATAGAATTTGAATATTTTCGGAATAGAATACGTTGTTTCAGTACCCAATACCAACTTTGTGCTGAATTCGGCTAATACGATTTAGATCCATAGCTACAATTTCTCAAAATAAGTCCGTATAGGTATCGCTACATTATCATATAGCATAATCAAACACTGAGCTATGTTGATATTTCGGCAGGCTACAGGTTCATTAGAATATATTTTCACCTCAATGTGGAGCTCATACATATTGTGTGGTTATATCCGTGTAACTCAGTTCACATGATTCATAATATTATTCTCGGCGTTTGCTTTAGATTTATGTAAACAGCAAAGGTTCTACTCGTATTAGGTACAAGCGAAAGCGAGAATTTCAAAACGTGTTAGACGTATAAAAATACTGCGTCAGAGAGCGAGTCCAAAAAGGTAAGTAGTAAACAAATATCTTTCTTTATCTTTACATATAATTATATATAATAAAACCGAAAAAAGGTGGAAAAAGTAGTTGAATTATATTTCAAAAAAATAATTGATATGTGTAGGATGTATAGGAGCGAGACCGAGGCCGAAAATATGATTTTTAGAATTTTGTCTGCCTGTCTGTAGGTTATTATCGATATTCTAGCATCACTTGAAACAAGTTTTTCTAGGTTACGGTCATAAACTTCGGTATATATCATCACGCTATTATAGGTTAAATAGGAGCAGTAGAACAAAATGTTGTTCTTAGCTATCTTGATTCAAATTTGAATATTATAAGGCAGATCTACATAAGATAGAACTCGAATATGATCAACAGCCGGACTATAAATCATCACACTATAGCTAAGAGGTGATGCGCAGAAAATTTTAAATCTCGAAACTCCCGAGTTACCTATATATAAAAGATAGTTCTGACTCCTGTAATACAGGTTTTTAACTTAGCACAGGAGTCAGGGCTTTAGTGTGAATACTGAAATATCTACCAACATATTGTCTAAGTAAGACCGAATTCACGTTTGTAATCCTTACTAATATATAAATGTGAAAGTAACTCTGTCTGTCTGTCTGTTGCGCTTTCACGCCTAAACCACTGAACTTTTGCTGAAATTTGGTACAGGGGTAGATTAGACATTGGGAAAGGACATAGGCTGGCACCGCGATAACCGACAACTACGCGGGCGGAGCCGCGGGCAAAAGCTAGTATTTTTATATTCTGATGCAATAGTTGATTAGGGACTCATAAACAATTCATAATTAATATCATCATGCTATTATATTAGAGGACCGGGCAGAATTCATTTCGATGTGTGTTGTCGTGGAACAGTCTGTTAGACTACCAAATGTATATAACATAACATAACATAAACTCACACCTATATCCCCGAAGGGGTAGGCAGAGGTGCTAGCACCCACATTTCGCCAGTTTATGTTTAGGTCCCAATGTAATAGGTGGCGAGCCTATTGCCATTAACCGGGCACTTATAAACCTGCGATAAATACACACATAACTTAGAAAAGCATCGAAAAGTCATTGGTGTGTGCCATGGTAATACCTGGGATCGAACCCGAGACCTCGTCTCAGCAGTCCATTACCCATACCACTAGGCTACCGCGGTTTTTTTTAATAATTCATTTAAATGTTGTTGTAAGTTTATGCAAACACAAATAACATATATATATTTATATGTCTCTTTACATAGTATAAAATAATACAAAAAAATGTATAAGTTACTCCGTCAGCTATCTCTTGAGATACCACAATGCTGTGAAGATGTTCACTACTTTGTATCTAGTCAAAGTTCACTACCCTACATTTTTATACTCGTATACGGTTGACATTTACTTTGAGAAGAGGTACGTTGACATTGCAGAGGGCACCAGCACCGCAGAGGGCACCACCGGCGGAGCCTTGGTTCGCGTACGTGGAGGCGCTAGAGGAGCGTATGATGAGTCGGATGGAGGCCCTAATGGACTCCATCCGTCGTCCGCCTCTGGCGCCCCGGGACCCGACGGCATTCCAGGCCGAGCGTGGGTCCTAGCTCTAGTCGCCCCCGACACACAGCATACGCTCTCCCTACGACACGGAGTGACCGGACTCCCCCACCAAGCGTTGCATTACTGCAACCGTTTTGGCTGGGCAAGAGTCCACCGATGTGACGAAGAATAGGGAGAGAGCATTAACACTCATAGACAAACAGGCACAATAACACTAAACATGCACAAAAACAATAACACACCACAAACACACACACAAAAAATAAGAATAGTTCAAGTAAATCTACACCACTGCCGCGACGCTATGATCGAGCTTTGCAGACACGTGGTGGATGAGAAAATAGACATTGCTCTACTGCAAGAACCATATGTAGTTAAAGGACGTGTGTCAGGGCTCAGCTCCCTGGGAGGAGAAATCATCTACCACGAAATGGGTGAGTCAACTCCTAGGGCATGCATATATGCCAGCAGTAGGGCAAGATCGTTAGGAATAATAAAGACAGATTGTTACAGTGACCTTGCTAGTGGCACAGTGACAATACAGACGAACACAGGCAACAAAGAGAGGGTGCTTTTAGTCTCCGCATATCTACCCAGAGAGGTAGACTTCAAACCACCATCACAAGAAATGGAAGACATAATAAGAAAATACCAAGGTAAGAACATTCCGATCATTCTAGGTTGTGATGCCAACGCCCATGTGTGGGGCAGCACAGACTGCAATAAAAAAGGTGACTTACTACTGGATTTTATTAGCGCAACAGGTTTTGATATAATAAATGAAGGCAACACGCCAACATTCGTTACCAAAACTAGAAGAGAAGTGCTGGACATTACAATTGCCACAGAAAGGATAAGCAGGCACATAACAGACTGGAAAGTAGACGAAAGCGACTCAAAATTGGATCACAGACGAATAACCTTCAGTCTGGGAGCCAAAGTTGTGAAAACTTTAGTCAGAAATGCGAGAAAAACTGACTGGACCACATATGTACACCATATTGAGCCCAGGCAGCCACACCTCGCTAAAAGACACCAGAGAGATAGAAAGAGAAGCCAACAGACTGGACGAAGCTCTAAGAGAAGCATACCATAAGGCATGCCCACTCAAAGAGATCAAACCAGGCAAAGGACAACCCTGGTGGACAAGGGCACTAGAGAAGAAAAGGAAAATGACCAGACGAGCTCTCAGAAATGCCCAAAAAAAGGGCGATGAGGAAAGCTGGCTCATATTTAAGAGAGTGTTTGCGCCTGGATTAAATCACATAGTGATATTTGGAGTTTCGGACCCTATGCGGCCTCGCGCCAGTCAGGCGATACTATATGTCGGTACTTCGATAAAAATGTTACTTTGGTCTTGTTAAAAAATATTTACCTTTTTTTTATTATTCTCTCAAAATTGTCGTATGTGCAACTACGATTTACATTATTGTACAAGTTTTTGTCTACAATTGTTAAAACTGCATTAAACTGAAATTCATATAGAGTGAATAGGCATTATTTGAGTTTGCGTGTACCATCCTCGACTGCATCATCACTTACCATCAGGTGAGATGCAGTCAAACGCACTCAAATTTTTAGTAAAAAAAAAAAAAAAATATCATCAAGAATTCTTTTCATTGAGCTACTAAGCTCCAGTGTATCCTCTGAAGTTACACATTGGCGACCGTGACAGGACAGAATTTGCGAAAAATATCAAGGTTGGTGAAGTTGGCGAACTCATTGAAGCTGGATCTGGTCAGCAACAGCATCGCAGCAATAAGCGACCAGCACTGCGCCGTGTTCAGCTAAGCATCTACAACGAGGAAATATAAGCACGAGGAAATTTAGTGTATCGCCGGATATTGAGGCAATAAGCGTCAGACCGCAGCGCAGCAGACTATTGCAGCTAAGTGCCATTCCTTAGGACACACTACCTCCCTTAAGCCACCATAGTAATTTTTACATCTTGTTTTCCTTTGATAATCTTAACGCCTCTGCAAACTATCGTACATAACAGTGTTAGCCGTATATTGATTATTCTGCCACCACATTCCAGGGTGAATTCGGGATACAGTAATACCATCGTGGTGTGACTGGCGCGGCGGCCTACTGAGCCCACCAGCGACTAGCGCAGCGGCCTAGTGCGCCAGCCGGCGACTGCCACCCCGGCTCCGTGCAGCAGATACCATCAAGAAGGGACGTGAGCGTAACATTATCTTCATTTTAGTTAAACTACTTCCTTACTATCCTTACTCTCACCTGAGACTCACTTGTTTGTTTCGATTACCAACCAAAATGACAAACGAGAAATTGCCCGAGTTACTTGTTAAACGCAGTTCTATCAAAGGTCAAGTAACTAAATTTAAAAACTATTTAGATAGATTGTCACGACTAGAGACTGTAACTGCGTCACAGAGGGCAGAACTTGTACTTAAACTTAATAAATTCGAAGCGTTATCATCTACATTTGACGATTTGCAGAGTGATATAGAAGTTAATAATGCCGATAATTTAGTAAATGAACTTAAGGAACGGGAAGCTATTGAGGAGGAATTTATTTGTAGTGTTGTTGTTGCTCAAAACTTATTGGAAAAATATGTTAAGACTGAGGATCGTCGTGACTCGTTTGTTTCTCCTAACGTAACCCATTGTACTTCCGATCACAACTCAATGGGGTTCAAGCTACCTTTAATTCAGATTGCCAAGTTTGACGGATCTTATCTCCGGTGGATGGAATTTCGAGATACATTTAAATCTTTAATACATGAAAACGAGAGAATTAGTGTAGTTCATAAATTTCACTATTTAGTTTCATACTTAGAAGGGGAAGCAGCACGGTCTGTTTCCAATCTCGAGATTTCATCAAATAATTACCAAGAGGCTTGGGATCTATTGCTTGAGCGCTATGACAACAAATGATTGTTGATAAATCATCATCTCAGTGCCTTATTTAATATTAATTCTATTAATAGGGAGTCTGAAGGATCGTTGCGTTTCTTAGTGGACCATGTCACGAAGAATTTACGTGCTCTTTCCAGTTTAGGACAAGCTACGCAGCACTGGGATGTAATGATTATTCATCTAGTTGCCTCTAAATTAGACAATCACACTTTTAAGAAGTGGGAAGAACACCGTAATACGTTGTCGGCAGACGCACCTACATTAAGGGATTTTCATAAATTTTTAAACGAGCGTGCAGGTGTTCTGGAGTCTCTGCACCGTGGCAGGGCTGGTGGCGCCGCTAAGGCTGTTGGTACGCAACCACGCCCCGCGGCACCTGCTAGTAAACCCGAGCGGCCACACACGAAGTCATACACATGCACCAATAATAAAGGTAATCAACAATCAAACTTCTATCAGTGTGTCTGCTGTGATGCTACTGATCACAGAATATATGATTGCCCATCCTTCAAGGCAAAGAGTATTAGTGAGCGTATGACCGAGGTATCTAAATTAAAGTTATGTGGAAATTGTTTGAGATCCGGTCATACAGTACGTCAGTGCCGTTTTGGACCTTGTCGAGAATGCAATAAGCGACATAATACTATGTTGCATCTTCCTGTTAATACAGACAGTAGTGAGCACAAGGGGGTCGATACTACCAATACATCGGAAACGATGGTTGATTATAGTAATCAACCTGTCAACCAAGCAATTCTATCTACAGCTCTCATAGTTGTCGAAAACCCTAAGACGCGTAAAACCGAAATCGTACGCGCCCTACTTGACTGTGGTAGTCAGTCATCCTTTATCACGTCACACCTGAAGCAAAGGCTTTCACTTACACCCTGTTCTACAAATTCAACAAACATCATTGGGTTTGGCAACAGTACTTCGGGTATAGTGACTGAGTATTGCATTGCCCAAATAAAGGCCCAACATACATCATTTAATGTGGTGTCTGGCTTTTATGTCATGAAGGACTTAACAGGGCTACTACCCAATACTTACTTAGATATCGGTTCATTTAAAATCCCCAAGAACATAATGTTAGCTGATCCCAAATTTTATGAGCCATCTAATGTTGATGTGCTTATAGGATCAGACCTGTTCTGGGATATCATTGGTTGTGAACAGCAGTCATTAGGATCTGGTTACCCCAGGTTGCATAGTTCAAGGCTAGGCTGGCTGATTGGAGGTCCCTTGCCATGTAGTAAGCAGAATAAGAATACTACCTTGTGCAATCATATTCTTACTAAGTCTTTACAAAATCATGACCTGGAATCTAGTCTAAACCGGTTTTGGGAGTTGGAAGAAATTCCAACAAAGACCTTTCTAAGTGACAGTGAGCAAGCATGTGAGCAACATTTTTTACAGCACACTTGCCGCTTAGAAGGTGGTAGATTTTGTGTCAAGCTACCTCTAATCAGCTCTCCTGATTGTCTTGGAGATTCACATACCATAGCTAAGAAAAGGTTCTATAATTTAGAGAAACGATTTAGGAAACAACCGGAAGTCAAGTCCCAATATAGCGAATTTATCAGGGAGTATGAGGAATTAGGTCACTTAACTGAAATTATATTAAGTGAACCTCTAACTAATCTTTACTATTTTTTACCTCATCATCCTGTTTTTAAACAAAATAGTGAGACAACTAAAATGAGAGTAGTATTCGATGCATCAGCTCGCACATCCTCCGGTTATTCTGTGAAGGACTTGCAAATGATAGGGCCTCAGATTCCAGACTCACTTTTCTCCATATTAATCAGGGCTCGTCACTATCGGTATATTTTTACTGCGGATGTAGAAAAAATGTACCGCCAAATCGTAGTGCACGAGTCTGATCGGCACCTACAAGTTATCCTATGGAGAGAAGCAGAGCATCAGCCCCTACGAACCTTACAGCTGAATACTGTCACTTATGGGTTTGCAAGTGCCAGTTATTTAAGTACGAGGTGTCTATGGCAGTTGGGGGAGGAGTGCGAGGATCCACTAACTAAAACTATCGTGCAGCACGATATTTACGCTGACGATATTATCACCGGATGTAATTCTGAGACTGAATTAATGCAAATTCAGAGATCTGTATCAGAAGCCTTACGAGCAGGATGTTTTAATTTACGTAAATATAAATCGAATTCCATTAAGCTACTTGAGTCTTACTCATCCAAATCCACAGGTGCGTTTACTATAAGCGAATCTGCAAGCGCTCTTGGATTGGGTTGGGACTCCAAGACAGATCGTTTGCACTACTCTTTTGAGTTCCCGCCTAGCAATGATATTATCTCTAAGCGCTACATATTATCAACGTCCTTTAAAATTTTTGATCCGCTAGGCTTTATCAGCCCCTGTATTATAATTCCTAAATTAATAATGGACACGGTAGGATGGGATGATCCTCTGCCCCGTGAGACAGAAAAGGCTTGGCTTAAATTCTATAGGCATTTATCTCATCTATCTTTAATAACCCTACCGCGACGAGTTTTATGCGACCTTCCCATTTTAACTGAACTTCATACTTTCAGTGACGCCTCTCAGAGAGCATACGGTGCCTGTATCTATATGGTCTGTTGACGCCACAGGTAATGGTCATGTGAATCTTTTATGCTCTAAGTCAAAGGTGGCACCTATTAAACCTTGTACAATACCCAGACTGGAGTTGTGTGCTGCTGTGCTTGCGGTTCGATTATGTAAGGCAGTTGTTGAAAATCTTCGAGTCCCTATAGAGCGCAAGTTTCATTGGTGTGACTCCTGCGTAGTATTGTCGTGGATGCACACTAGTTCTAGAAAATTAAAGACCTTTGTTGCCAATAGAATTTCAGAAATTCTAGAAGGAACCACACCTTCTTCTTGGCGTTATGTACGTACTACTGATAATCCCGCGGATCTTATTTCCCGCGGGGTGTATCCTGCTGAATTGAAGGATAATAATTTATGGTGGTCAGGCCCAAGTTTCTTACTCTTAAAGGAAGATTCCTGGCCCACACTGCACGATAGTTAGCAGCAAGAGAGTGATTTACCCGAATTGAAATCACATCTTACTCGTATCGATAACGATTCCGTACTCATTGTACCATTCGATAAATTTTCAACATTGTTTAGGTTAAAAAGAGTTTATGCTTACGTGCTGCGATTTTTACACAACTTGCGCAATCCTAACTCGAAGGTATCAGAAGCTCTCACTATACAAGAGTTGCGTAACTCTTTTAACCTTTTATGTCGTATGGCACAACAGGAATCTTTTCACGATGAATATGCCACATTAATTAAGTAAATGCCCCTCAGTTCCCGATCCAGGATTTTATCTCTTACACCTTTCATTGACACAAACGGTCTAATACGTGTAGGAGGCCGTTTGGATGCATCCTCTCTGTCATTTGATGGGAAACACCCCATTTTGCTACACTCTTCTCATCATCTCACCAAACTTATTTTTGAACGTGAGCACATTTACACAAGCTGCATGCTGACCCGCAGCTTCTACTTGCGAGCGTCAGGGAATACGTATGGCCAATTAATGGTCGACACCTCGCAAGAGGAACTGTGCACAATTGCGTTCGATGTAGAAGAGTGCAAGGAAAGACTTTGACCCCCTTAATGGGAAACTTGCCTTCAGAACGTGTTACGGTTGACTTCCCATTTCGCAGTGTAGGCA
This sequence comes from Cybosia mesomella, assembly GCA_946251805.1. NCBI lineage: Eukaryota > Metazoa > Arthropoda > Insecta > Lepidoptera > Erebidae > Cybosia > Cybosia mesomella. Next base: position 14,897,050 of record OX276406.1, read on the forward strand.
TAGATTTTGCTGGACCCTTCCTTGTATTAAATAGGAAAGGGCGCGGTTCACGTACTTCGAAATGTTATCTATGCATTTTCATATGTTTAAGATACAAGTGTGTCCACTTGGAAGCAGTCAGCGATCTTTCTAGCGACGCCTTTATTCTTACCTTGCGACGATTTATATCACGTCGTGGCAAGCCTATTGGGATTTTTTGCGACAATGGACGTAATTTTGTAGCCGCTGCTAAGGACATCGGTATTTTTTTTAAATGTAATCGCGAAGCAATAAGTGAGTTCACTGGTGCAGAAGAGATAATTTTTTTAAAATACCCTGACGCAGCGCGCCTAGTAAAAATGTTCTCTAAAACCAACACCAGCAAACTAGGAAGCATTAAGAACGGAGACGAACTAAAAACCGACCCGGAAAAGATACTAGAAGTGATGCTGGAAACACACTTTCCAGAATGCGAAGAATACACAGGTGATGAAACGCCAACCGACACGAATCCCACAGTGGAGACGGCGGAGAAAGCACTAATCACAAAAGAGCACATAATGTGGAGTGTCCGGTCATTCCAGCCTTATAAAGCCGCTGGACCAGACGAGATTTTCCTAAAAATGCTACAAATAGCCATCAAGTACATAAGTGACGATCTTCTAACTCTATACAATAGCAGCATCAGAATGAAATACATCCCAAAGAAATGGAGAGAAGTAAGAGCGGTCTTCATACCTAACCGGGCAAGGCTACGTACCAAGAGGCTAAAGCCTTTAGATGTATTAGCCTTTCCTCATTCTTACAAAAGACACTAGAGAAAATACTAGATAGAATAATAAGAGAACAAATAGTCAAAAGCGGATCTCCACTTCACCATAACCAACATGCGTACATGAACGGCAAGTCAACTGAGACCGCACTCCATAACTTGGTAAACAAAGTGCAAAGATCCATAAGCAACAAAGAATATGCATTGGGCTGCTTCTTCGATGTCGAGGGTGCCTTCGACAAGGCAACCCCGGCCTCAATAGAGGATACCCTAAACCGCGAAGGCATAGATAAAGACATATCAGAATGGGTGAAAAACCTACAAGATACAAGCTGAGATAGCAGGAACAAAGCGCAAGGTGATCGCCAGGAGAGGCTTCCCACAAGGTGGATGTCTATCGCCACTACTGTGGTGTCTGCTAATAGACGAGTTAGTAAACAAGATAAACAGGATGCACATATACACACAGGTATACTCTGATGACAATGTGCTCCTAATCACAGGCAAAGTCCTCAGTGTCATATGCAACATCATGAACAGAGGTTTGAAAGAAGCACTAGGATGGTGCAGGAGCAAAGGCCTTAACCTCAACCCTGAAAAAACCAAACTAGTTCTTTTCACCAACAAAAGGAAAATCGGAAGTGCTGAACCTGTACGACTCGATAACCATGACTTGGAAGTAGTGAAGGAAGTCAAATACCTGGGAGTCACACTGGACAGCAAGCTGACCTTCAAGACTCACATAAGCAACACATGCTCAAAGGCGAAAATGGCCATGATGCAATGTAAAAGTGCAATAGGAAGAAGCTGGGGAATAAAGCCAGCCACAGTACTCTGGATCTACAAGGCAATCATCATGCCGAGAATCCTACACGGCGCCCTAGTATGGTAGCATAAAGCCAACGTAGGAAGGAACAAATAAAAACTAGACAAAGTTCAAAGACTAGCGGCCCTGATGACCACCGGCGCGATGAGGACCACACCCACGGCCGCGCTCGAGATCATACTAGGCCTAAACCCTTTAGACTTGGAGACGAAAAAGAGAGCGACTGATCAGTGGTTCAAACTGAAAAGCACTGGCCTATGGACTGGCAACACACAAGATGAGGGCCATGCCATGATCAGTCAAGACTACGAAGAAAAACTATCAATGATCTTTTCAAACAATGATCTCATAAGGAAAGAAAGGACATTTGACAAGAAATATAGAATACATATAGGACTGAGAGACGACTGGCAGATGAACACTAATGGCACCATCTGCTACACAGACGGCTCCAGACAAGAGACAACAAAGCTCTCTGGCTCCGGAGTACACATCAGGTGCGCAGTCGGTACAGAGAAAAACAGGTCAATACCCCTAGGAAAGTTTGCAAGTGTCTTCAGCAGAAATCTTCGCTATCATGGAATGCGCGGAAATGGCAGGCCACCTGAACAACACGGGAAAGGTCACCATCTACAGCGACAGCCAGGCAGTGCTGAAGACACTTGGCAAAGTAGAGACCACCAACGCCGCAATAGCGGCGGTAAGGCCCATCATGAAAGATTGGCTAGAGAGACGACACGGAAGCCTCTTGGACCGACTGACGCAGGTGGTCTCCGGGAAGGGTTGCGCAGGTGACTCAGGCGCCGGAGGTCGCTTAACGACCTCCGTCCTCCATGAGCACATGGCCTGGGGGTGGCAGGTGAGTTCGCCTGTCACCCCAGCAGAAGCAGGCCGGGACGGTGGGGCGACTATAGCGCCCCTCCCCCAAACCGGGCAAAGAGGGGGACACCGTGGTTCCCAAACCCGAGGGGGCCATCTCGAAACTGGATATGGCCCAGGGTCAGTCGGGGTGCGAGGGATATGCTCTATGGGCAACCTTACACCCCGGCGTCTTAAGACCCGAGACGGCGTGCGGTTTTAGTCGGTTCAAGCCCGACATAACCGCTGGCCGCCGGGGGGTATCCGAAGGGATTTCCGCACGAAAAAAAGGTACGTTGACATTTATATGTCACTGCATATTTATTGTTTATTGTAAAGAAACTAATTTTATGTTTATAGTATCTAATCTATATATATAAAGCTATTCGCATATAAAGCATAAGCTTGTGAATGCCAAACTTATCACGGAAATAAGATTTTCACGGAAAACCGTCATAGTATACAGTACCGCTAGTCTGACCTTTTTTCCGGCCTGCATCTATTCGATCCGATAGTTTTAGATTTGCATGTAAAACATATAAATGGAGCTCATCTGTATGTATCCTCCAGTGAAGTGCTCTCAACATAGGGCTGGCCACTTCCTCTCATATTTAATTTAAAACTAAACGAGCCTCGCTAGGTGTACTATATATACGGCTTATGTTAGGTGCAAGCATTGATGTCTGTAAACATACTAGATCGTTCAATAAGTCCCGAGACTAACTTGGAAATGGCGTATATATTAAAAACTCTTTTGATTTTTAAAAAGTACTGGCCTTCAATAAAAGATTTGTGTCAAATTTTTAAAAATGGAACATTAAAATATTGATTTTGCAGACATTAAGTGACGCTACGCTTGTAGTTTCAATACAATGGAAAATAAAAAGCGCCCAAGTGCGAGTCGGACTCGCCCATTAAGGGTTCCGTAGCAGCAAGTAACAAAATAATGTTTTTTTTTAATTTTTATACGAGTTGATTGAATGAAAGGTAAATTGCGGTGTACGATTTGTGACGTTTTAAAAAAAACTACTTGCTAGATCTCGTTCAAACCAATTTTCGGTGGAAGTTTACATTGTAATGTCCATCATATATTTTTTTTAGTTTTATCATTCTCTTATTTTAGAAGTTACGGGGGGTGGGACACACATTTTACCACTTTGGAAGTGTCTCTCGCGCAAACTATTCAGTTTAGAAAAATATGATATAAAAAACCTCAATATCATTTTTGAAGACCTATCCATAGATACCAAACACGTATAGGTTTGATGAAAAAAAAAATATTTAATTTCAGGTCTAAATATAGGGACCCCCAAAATTTATTGCTTTTTTTCTATTTTTGTGTGAAAATCTTAATGCGGTTCACAGAATACATCTACTTACCAAGTTTCAACAGCATAGGTCTTATAGTTTGGAAAAAAGTGACTGTGACATACGGACGGACAGACAGACAGACATGACGAATCTATAAGGGTTCCGTTTTTTGCCATTTGGCAACGGAACCCTAAAAAGTAGGTAAAACCGGTTGCGTTTATAAAATATTTGAATTATAGCTTCGGTTTGGTACAAAAACAAAGAAAACCAATCTTCGCCGAACTTTCACTCTTCTTCCCGACGGTGCTGCCAAATCAAAAACCGGGAACTTTACATACATCATAATTTAAAGGTTAATTTTTTGTAGTGGGCCTCCCAACCCCAATAGGAAAACCGGAACCAGACCCGCGTCCGTCAATCAACAGGTGTTACGACTTGCAGGTGAGGCTGGCCTGGCTCCGAAGGTGTGGCCCTTTACACCCAATGGGTGTAGAAGTATAAATATAAATAGATATAAAAAAACACTTTAATTGTAATTATACACCCTTACAATAAAATAACATAATTGTATTAAAAATGATTATCTAAAGGTATCTTAATAGGCTCAGGCGACTCAGGCGCCGGAGGTCGCTTATTGACCTCCGTCCTCCATGAGCGCAGGCCTGGGGGTGGCAGGTGAGGCCGCCTGTCACTCCAGCAGAAGCAGTCCGGGACGGTGGGGCGATTAGCGCCCCTCCCCCAAACCGGGGCAAGACGGGGACACAGTAGTTCCCAAACCCGAGGGGGCTATTTCGAAACCGGAGATGGCCCAGGGTCAGTCGGGGTGCGAGGGATATGCTCTATGGGCAACCTTACACACCGGCGTTTTAAGACCCGAGACGGCGTGCGGTTTTAGTCGGTTCAAGCCCGACATAACCACCCCCGCTGACCGGCGGGGGGGTATCCGAAGGGGTTTCCACACGAAAAAGAAAAGGTATCTTAATAGGCTATCTAACGCTAACTAAATATAAATAAATATTGTACGACAAAGTACACAACGCCATCTAGACCCAAACTAAGCAGAGCTTGTCATATGGGTTCTAGAATGCGGATAAACATACTTAAATACGTTTTTTTTTGTAAATAAATACATATTATACATAGAAACACCCAGACCAATGCAAATATATATATTTGCACTGCGCGGGAATCGAACCCGCGACCTTTGGCTTAGCAGTCGAATGAACTACCGCTACGCCACAGAGGTCGTCTAAACTTAAACTTCAAATTAAACTGATAGATCCTGAGATAAAAGCATCTAATTGTACAAATAGTTGAGTTTTACCAGATTTACCCGTTTTTCTAGCTATGTTTTACGGCACGGTTATTGCTTTAAAGAATAAGACTTTTACACTACTGAAATGCTTTGCAGTTCAAAAGGAACCCGCTGTGCGCATGTAAACTAGGACTTTTCGTATAGTCAAGGGAGATTGTAAAACAAAAACAGTTCGTTATCTCGCGCCTTCAGTGTTATGGCACACCACCAAGTTTCCTTGTGAATATTGCAATTCAGTACACGACTGCTATCTAACTTGCAATAATATTTCCGTGAGTTTTTATTAATAGAATATTTTCTAACATGTTTTACCTATTGCCTTTCGATTGTAAATGATGAATGACTGTAAATCTAAACGTAGAAGCATTGATTTTGACGTTCGTAAGTGTTAGGTACTTTGTTTATAAATGAATAAATTTATTTGATTTAGTTTTTATTTCATTTTGTTGGAATAGTTATAAATAAAGAAAAATAGGTTTGACCATCCCCGTGTTCCATAAGAAATACTACTGCAATTTGCATGGAACACGGGTACCCTATGTATGCTTACTGATTTACTTACGTAAAGTTGATGTTAAATGAGTGCCTGTTACATTTAAGATTGAGCTTCCTATAAATTCCTTACAAAAGTTTGATATTTATTATCAGTACTTAATCATAATCACTTGAGAGGCAGTGGAGGTAGCGCGCTTTTTTCTCGTACGCCTTTTGTGAACGCGAGACTTACGAGCTTACGAATCTTTCACAAACAAATTACTAAAGGGTAGGAAGGCTTGCTCTCCTTCAAGAATGACGAGGACGTCAGCAATGGATGCCGAGTGTCGAGGGCTGGCGGACATTTGATTGCGCGTGCAAATCGCCTCTCTCAGTAATAGATCTGATCTCGGAGACATCCCTCTTCATAATGTTCACCCGAAGTGGTGCCGGAAGGCTTCCACACAGAAAAAAAAGTTCTAAGGTTTACATAAACAAAAGATTAATCGTACAAACTATCGATATCGAAGCACACAATATAAGCATGACACTAACTATATTCATATTTATAGTATCACTCAAGATTGTAAACACCTCAGCATAAAAATGAGTATTATGAAGATCAAATTGCATTCTTGAGAAAGTATCGCAAGTTTATGTTATACAAGGATTCAGGGCAACCTAGATGGTAAAGGGTATTAAAGACATATCTACTTTTTAGCGTAGGATATAGTTTTAATTCGATCATTTCAAAAAGTTGAATAAGCCAAACCATAATCTTTTATTATTAACCTTTTTATATATATATAAACTATTTATGAACATAGGTGCCATAAATTACAATATATCTCATAGTAGCGATTATATTATCTTTGTCTTTCAGTAACGTCAAATCTTTAAACTGAAGCAGTACATATTGGTACATATTAATAAATATAATTTTATTGAGAGTAATAATAATGAGTGCATTAGATCAAACAGGTAGTGTAGGACAAGGCACGCAGACGGACGATACAGGTCACCAAAACAGGCGTAGCTTAAATAGTGCCGCCGAAAGAAGATCAAGTATTTTTTTTAACCCGGAACTTGATATGTCACTAATAAATTTTGCGAATTTTGAATCAGTAATGGCTTGTTCAGGTATATATAAACATTTTAATTACATATACTCACGTTCTTCTCCCTATTGGGTAGGCAGAGACAGCAGCCTGCCAATAGGTTCTGTCCTTACACACTTCACGAGCTTCCTTTAGTGTCATTAAACCTTTCATGCAAGCTCGCCAGTTTCGAGTGCTTTGGATCTCTCCTTCTTTTTAACACATATACATGCCAGTATGTAGGTATGTATATCTAATTTAACTATGAGCTAGAAAATCTTTTCGTGGATACCCACGAAAAGATTTATGCTATGTTGGGTAACATAGCAAGAGAGACGTTGCTACAATCAGCAGCTCCGAAAAATTAAATTTTGAAAAATGTAAACACTGGAGGCAATATTAAATATAATTTTCTCAATATTTACAGTTTCAAGGATGTTCAAGCGTCAGAGTAATACCCTACAAATATCACGAATGATTCTTGATGTGTGGTCACCTAAACAAACTATGGAGTTACTTGAAAAGGTAATTCGACATTAGTTACACTAAGGCTGAATTACACCGATGAAGATAAACGCGTTAAATTCAATTTAAATAGCACATTTTACACAACAAATTTCATGTAGTAAAATGAGAAAACTCAGTTTAGTTAAACCGATTTTCACTGGTGAAATCCAGCTTATGTCATTTAACATATAAACTACTGTGATAGAGTCGTTTACGTAATTATCAATCTTTATCCTTGCGATAAAGATTGAAAATAAGTAATATTTTACTATTGTGTCACAAGTCCAAATCTCTTTTAAGTACATGTACTAATATTTAAATACTAACTAATGCCCGCGGCAGAAGTTGGTTATCGTTTTTTGGTCATATCTCCGGTTCTAGTTAACCAATCAAGCATACGACAGAAGTTTGAACAGGACCTTTCTATCAGAAAAAAAAACGCATCAATATCCGTTCAGTAGTTTTTGCGTCCACCGTGAACACACAGACAAACAGACAAGATCATTTAACATAATTCAAGTATTACTTTTTAACCCTTCGTCCATGTTGGTAACTAGATTTACCTAACCAGTTACGAGGGAAGATTTTTCTTTCGCTGTTTTGTAACTAGTAGTGAAAGGAGAATTATTTTTCCATTTTCGTATATCTATATATTTCCATTTATGTAACCAACTAGTTACGAAAGAAGATTTTTCTGTCGCTGTTTGGTAACTAGTTGTAAGAGATGAAATACAAACAGTTGTAAAACATTTTATATTTGAACATTAATTAATAAAAAACAAACAAATGATACCTATTAGAGAATTAATTTTAAATCATAAAAGGAGCAATTAGCTCCAAACAATGTCCGACTGTAATTTCTTTATTTTGTAATTGCTCTATAGATGCATTTATTTCAGAGTCAATTTCAACATAATTGTTGTTTTTCCGTCATTTAGCTGGTGTTTCATTTTTGTTTCCTTCATTAAAATGTCCAACACTTTTGCGAGGGATGGGTTTTTTCTTCCCACAAACCGATTTATTCTCGAATGCCATCCTTCTAAATGGTTATTACTTCTTAACTCTTCCCCTTCACAACACCAGATCTTAATAAAATTTATATCTTTCAGCCAATAACGATCGAAGTACGAGTTAAATTTTGCTATTGGGCCAGTTTTAGGCGATCTCTTCATGGCATAACTGTAACCAGTGCTAATATATTTTGACGGCAATCGGGCTAAGCCTGCACACTGCGCCACATGTCGCCGCTGTACTCTAGAATTGATTCCTAGCTGTTTCGCTTTTTTAAAAAGGCTACGAGTGAAGTGATAAAAGCAACCTTTTATATGTGTATCTGGATAGGCTTCTTGTATAGCGTTTATAGCAGATTTTTCAAAATCGACTATAATTTTCGTTGGTTTCCAGGAAGGGATTTTAGTTTTGATTATGTCAAATAGGATTGCATATGTTTGTTGTTTTTTGTCTTGGAGGAAAGCAAACAGTAATGGTACTATTGTTTTAGTTCTAGTATTGTAGCCGTGAATGCTATATAATTGATTGAACGGAGGTGGACATACCTTAAACGTACCATCTATTAAAAATATTTCAAAACTACTTAGTAAAATGTCTATCTCAGGATTGGAAAAAACTAAAATTCTATTATCATCTATATAGTCAGCCAATAAAAAGTTCTCGAACTTTTTGGGTATTTATGTTGATAGTGTAGTCTGGCTACATTTAAATGTTTGTTTCGATTGTTGTACAAACCGCTCTTAATTCTGCCGAATGTGGGCAGTTTCGAAATTAAATCTGCACCGCTATCCTTAAGCTCACACACTACTTGCTCGTATTGTTTTTGAATCGGTTCATAATTGTTAATAATTCTTTGTTTTAAGTCTTCAAACGCTTTTGAAATATGACATTTGGCAAAATCTTGTTGACAATCTGGGTTGTGAGGGTTTTCTTTAACAACGATATCTTCACGGCTCGTTATACTCCCTTTGCAACTTAATTTGTTGCATAGCCAAAATTTATTGCCACTAACATATGTTTTATGTAAATGATATACGCGTCCATCATATATGAGCTTCATGCCACCTCTTTTAGTTGGTAAGAAATCCATAGCTTTCTCCATGTTCCGTTTAAATAATACAAACGAAGTTCACGATTATGTACTCAATTACTTATTTTATTGTCCGTTTGACACACAACTCCAATTATCTATGACTGTCAGTCCTAATTTTTCATTACTCTGTGTAAGTGACTTACAAAGAGTAAAATAAATTCTGCTACTACAACTAGTTACAAATATGAAAAATAAATTCTACTACCACAACTAGTTACAAATATGGAAAATAAATTCTGCTACCACAACTAGTTACAAATATGGAAAATAAATTCTGCTACCACAACTAGTTACAAATATGGAAAATTAATTCTGCTACCACAACTAGTTACAAAAAGCTACGAAAATGGAAAAATAATTCTCCTTTCACTACTAGTTACAAAACAGCGAAAAAAAAATCTTCCCTCGTAACTGGTTAGGTAAATCTAGTTACCAACATGGACGAAGGGCTTTTTAACATCTTCAACAACATAGTCGTACAGACAAAATCTTATTTACAATTTTATAATAGTATAATTCACAGGCATTAGACAGATTCCACCGTGAGTAAAATTATTTCTATACAGTACATAAATAATCAAGTCAAGCAATCAATTAAATTATACAAACTTAAATATTATACAGTTTCATGGCTAAAAGAAAATACTCCAAGCGATAAGGCTGTCCGTCTTGTCATTAGAAGCAATTTCTTACTGTTAACCTTTAGGTATACTGTACCTTTTTTTTCGTGCGGTTATCCCCTCGGATACCCCCCCCTTGCCGGCCAGCGGGGGCGGTTATGTCGGGCTTAAACCGACTAAAACCGCACGCCGTCTCGGGTCTACAGACGCCGGGGTGTAAGGTTGCCCATGGAGCATATCCCTAAGTATACTGTACCTATATGTATGAGTACGAAATATATTATATACTTTACGTTATATTATTACCAACTACCTATATTCTAAGAAAAAAAATTTAATTAATACTGTCACTAAATATTATGGCCAGATGTTGAACAAGTATTATTAAATTCCTTTTAACTTCGGCAGTACAAGCCGAAAGTTATGCCTTAATTTTTGATACAAATATTTGGGAATATAAACTTTATATGATAAATATTTTCATCAAGATAACAACGTCGTGCTTGTAATATTTCAAACAGGCATTAAAGGCCCATTAAACAGGTGCGCAGTAATGTAAGGGATAAAAAGTGGAGGCAAGCGAAATTCCCGCAAACCCACGTTTTGATGTATTACGATCTTTTGACCGGGGTCACGTTTCGTCACACCTCTCCAGTCGGCATTTCTCGGACGTAAAGACATATTACTGGACTACTGATTTCTTCAACATGAAACATCACACATAAAATCTTTTCTTGTGATTTAGGACACTCCGCGCTGGTTAGTATATGCATAGACCAATTTACAATTATTATTGGCATAATATTATAAATTATATTGGTATGTATAAATTAATGTTTTGTGCTCTTTTTTTATGTGCTACCGAGTTACTGTATAGGTACATACAGTAACAAGTAAAGTAAAGGTGCTTTTTCTAAAGATTTAGATCGGAAAAACATCTGGGACGTGTAGATAGCTAAGCTGGTCAGAGCATTCCCCCTGTAAGGGACTGGTCGCAGGTTCAAGTCCCGTTCTAGATGTTCTCTTTTTCCGATCTAAATCTTTAGAAAAAGTAAGCATACAAAATGCTTAAAAATTTAATTGAAAAAAATTTGTTCTTAATTTTTTGATGTTTACGAAATATCTGATTACATTTTTAGTTCCCTGTAAATGTGACATCTCTTATGAACGAGGAAAATAAATGGGGATGTTTTTACAATTTCCCGGAAATATATGAAGATGAATACTCACCAGTAGTTCGTATCCGTGAACTTGAAGACGTACCACCGATTGAAGGAGGTGTCCTAACCAGAGACTTGATCACTGCTTGCCTCACTTATTTGAAACGTACGCCTATATTGGGCGACTACGCTTATATAAAATTGGATCTTTCCTCAAAGGTAATGAAGGCGTGCTGACACGGTTGCCTTTAATATCTTTTGTTTTACTTTGTATCTGCTTTGTTGTTTTATTGTTCTCCAGCGACTTAGCTTACAATTTAATTTGATGGATTTTATTCAAATTTTCGCTATAGAGTAACTGATACGGGTGAATCTGAATTTACTAGCAAATCATATTCAGTGCCTTGTCCCTTTTCATCTTATTCTTCTTGTACCAAGAGGGACAGGAAAGGAATCCTCCAAATCTCATTTAGGCCGCATCCTCGCTACCGTCAAGAATGCGGCTCAAAAGTGGTTGGCGGGGTGACAGTGAAGGGTTGGGCGGTGACTCCATGCAAATTAATGCGAATTGTACTGTCACACCGCTCTCACCGCGTCATTTCAGCTCCGCCACCGCTCTTGTCGCGGACGCAGTCTTAGGATACTTTGCCAGACAGTTTAAAATCAGCGGATTACGAATTAATAGTTCTTAGCTAAAACTTTTGCGAGATTAAAACATAGAATAAGGTTGTCTTAAGATTTAATTTAGTTACTAGCTGTTAGCCGAAGCTCCACTCGCGTGAAGTATTTTTAAATTTTTCAATTTTCTTCGCAATATATTTACGTTTTCCTATCGTGGGAACTTTCTACAAAATATAATCAAACCCAAAAATAAAGGGTGAATGCAATTGGTAAAGGCGTTTTCAAGTTATGGCGTGACCCAGGGTAAAAGGGGTTCATTTATGTTAGAACTAGCTGATGCCCGCGGCTTCGTGGAGGTCGGTTATCGTTCTTTAATCAAATCTTCTGTTCTACTTAACTAATTGCAATCAAAAATACGGCAAATCTTAAGTCTGACCGAGACGTTTCTTATAAAAAAACCTCATCAAAAACCGTTCTACAGTTTTTGCGTCCATCGCGAACAAACAGACAAACTGAAAAGAATTCCAAGATAAATATTTGTGTGTTCGAAATCGTTCATTTAACGTATCCCAACAATTTTTTTTTAAATATCTCCAATGTACAGGCACAACTAATTTACAATTTTATAACGGTATAGATAGATGCTAAATCGATTGATGCGAGTTATATAAAACTCGGCCTTCTCATTTAACTTAGATTTGGTTTTTTTTTTCACAGCAACTTAGCAACATAGATGTATTGCAACACTACAAATACCTGGTATATCTGGATCTTTCTTCAAACTTTCTGACGGAATTAACCATTCTCTCATATTTACTGTATTTACAACATCTGACAGTGTCATTTAATAGACTAAGCACTATTCTGGAATATGACACTCGTAAGTATATTTCATACTAGCTGAATTCCGCCTCTGCGTAGGTCGGTTTTCGTTTTTGTGGTCATGTCTCCGGTTCTACTTAACCAATTGCAATCAAACATTCGGCAGATTTTAAGTCTGACCAAGACTAATAGAAAAAACGGTATCAAAATCCGTTCAGTAGTCTTTACGTGTTACGCGGACGACACGCTCATGACGGCGCGGCGTGCGGTGCATCGTACTGCGAGGTGACCCTGAAGGCCACGACCGCGGTTGCCCAAGTCATGGAGCGGATCCGGTGGCTGGGTCTCGTGATGGCTCTGCATAAAAACCAGGCCCTGTTCCACATGAGGGATCCAGTCTCATAGTAGGAGGCACTCCCATCGCCATCAAGCCCCAAATGAAATATTCATTATCATTCTCATGCTCGAAGGCCGATGGGACTTCGGAAAACATCTCCGAAGTCTGGCCCCCAAATTGAAGGGTACATGAGGGGGCCCGATTACTCCTGTAGGAGACTCTACGGAGGGATCGTGCTGTCGATGGCCCTATATGGGTGCCCAATCTAGGCGGAGACCCTGAAGGCCAGGCATGTGCAGATGGTGCGTTCTCCGCAGCAGAAGCGCCCCCCCCCCCTCTTTTCCGGGGGCACGACGGCGACACCGTGGTTCCCTAACCCGAGAGGGCCATCTCGAAACCGGAGATGGCCCAGGGTCTGGAACCCGAGACGGCGTGCGGTTTTAGTCGGTTCGAGCCCGACATAACCTCCCGCGCTAGCCAGCGGGGGAGTATCCGAGGGGTTTTCCGTACGGGAAAAAAAAGTAGTCTTTGCGTCCATCGCGAACAAACATATGAACAGGCAAGAATTCCAATAAAAATCATTTTTTTGTTTAGAATCTTTCATGTAACATAACCCAAGTTCATTAAAAAAATATATATATTGTAGTATAATTGCAAGCATAATTTGAAGTGCTCTTTGTATTTTTCATATTGATCTTTAAATGTATGAATAAATGTTTCTTTACTTTCTAATCATAGGAATGCTAATTTTAGTAAGTTGCACAAGCCCATGAAGTTCCCGGGAAAAAAACATGTTTTAGAAAGCATTGGCAAGGTATGCTGAGTTAAAGACCGAATTTTATTTAAAGCTAAATGTTTCTTTATCCCACATGCGTTTCGATAAGTAGGCACCATTCATCTAATTGCATTGAAATTTTGGACAGTCATTGTTTGTTTGTACAAATGCATTGAAATCAGAGAATACTTTTTAATTTTCATTGCATAGGTATTGAAAAAAAGATTATATAAATACACCTCTTATTAATTTGTAGCTCAATGGTTTCTGACTGAAGTCCACTATAAGTTCAATTCTGTTAAGAAGATCAATGACTTGAGCATGTTTTGGTCGATCACCGTCCTTGATTTGTCGCACAATAATATCAAGTGCATAAGCGGCCTCCAGCAACTGAGGTACATATCATTAGCCACGACTCTTATCTGTCATCATGTCCTATCATGTCATGAATAAAAATAATAATATGTCAATTTATTAGGTACCTCCGTCGGCTGGACTTGTCATTTAACCACATTCAGCGTCTTGAAAATTTGAGCCACTTACGTCTGCTGTGGCTGGACATATCGTACAACAATATTTCAAGCTGCGAATGTAGCGAGAGTACCGGTTTGTGGACCCTACTGCACCTTGAATACTTGAATCTGAATGAAAACAATTTAATTTCGCTGAAAATGTTCTCTGGCTGTAATCGGTGAGCATAGTACACGGCTTTTGATTTGGCACATCGCAGCATTTGGCGCAGCACATCGGACTAACAGTTTGTTTAATTTACAGAGTAGTTAAAAACGTTCGTGTTGATAACATATTAAATCTATGATTTCGGTTTTAACTACTCTAAAAAGATATGCGCGCTTTATAAATGCAACGCTTTACAAAACCGAAGAACTGATCTTAGCCGGATTCTTGCACTTCCACTCGACGCAACGTGCCAAATGTAAAGTTGGGTAGGGACTGTAATTAGTTTCAATGACAACGTAGCCATGTTCCATAATGCCCAATTGAGCCTGATTCCGACCATTTCGCTAATGAATGAAACAAAGCTTTTGTACATTTCGTTGCTACTCAATAAAGAACAGGAAGAGGTTCACACATGGAATTTTCGTGTTTATGTCGTATTTATTTTATGTGCTGAAATAAATGAAAACATGTGGTAACCAAACTGAACATAACAATATGTATGTTAGAGTTAACAAGCATAGCACCGATAACACTTTGACAAATGATTCGTTGCCTGCAATTAAATGAATCGTTACAAATAATTACAAATATACATTAACAAAATGACAATCTAAGTGGCGTAGCGATAGACCATTAAACTGCTACGTCTAAGGTCGCAGTTCTTATCCCTCTTTAGCGCAAACACTTATATTATACATGAATATGAATCATATCCATTTGTCTGGATGTATTTAAAAAATATCTATCTAGATAATGTTTATTCGCATGCTAGAACCAATATAATACAGTACAAGCTATGTTTAGTTTGAGTATAGATAGCGCTGTGTAATATGAAAACAAAATGATATGCATATGATGGATGTTTTACTTATAGAATATCTTATTCTTCTTATTGTATCTTTTAGGATTATGAAGAAAAAAAACGCAAAGAGCGCTTATAGGTACACCTTTGTCTACATAGGATCTAAAATGTGTATACAAATATAAGGTATACTGTGTATAAGGTGTATAAAGGCTCTGCCCGTTATTTTTTTGTGATTATTCAGTACATAAATATTTTGAAGTGAGGTAAAATTGCGGGTTCAAATCGCGGGTTCAAGTCCCGTCCTAGATGTTCTCTTTTTCCGATCTAAATCCATAAGAAAAAGTAAGAATACAAAATGCTTATAAATTTAATTGAAGTGAGGTAAAAACTTTTGGTGAATAATAAATACTCATTTTACAAAACCTAGCGATATATATCTTAAGACCAAGCTAAGCCACATGGGGTTGCCCTGTATTATGGAATTCTTTTATTCATTTCACGTCCTTGGCTTCTTACTGCCAAGTTACTACTCCCCGTACTGTACATAAACATAGAAGGAATCCAAATAACGACAAGTCAACTTATTAATGTGTGGAATATATACAGTATTTATAATACTCATGGGATATATAATATAATACTAGATATTATATTATATTATAAACGCGAAAGTTTGAATGAATAGATGGATCACGCCAGAATGAGTGACTGGACCTGAAAGAGATTTGGCCCAGAGATAGATTATAACTTGTAATAGAAGATAGTCAATAGGTACCAATAAATAAAAAATACACATTTAAGTATCTAATTTAAATGAGTAATAAATGTAACGCCTGTAATGGGGTCATTAGCAATGACTCCATGGAGTGTTCGCAAGAAAAATGTAAGAAGAAATTCCACGTAATGTGTCTTGGCTTAACGAGTGTGGTGGTTGAGCAATACACACAGGAATACAGGGATCAGTGGATTTGTCCAGAATGTGCATGTACAATGCCTAAGATGGGAAATGTGGATACTCCGGTTCGACTGCGTGTCAAAGTCAAATACAACTGCGTGTAAAACTTTTACTCCGAGTAGCTATGTAAACATTAGCAAACGGGGTAATAGAAGAAACAGTAGTGAAATGACTGATACGGAAAGTCTACTGTTGGACGAGATTAGGGAATTGCGTGGGGAAATGAAATCAAAATTAGAGGAACAAAGAAAGGAATTCCGATTATTACAAGATAAGCTGGAAAAAAGTGAAGCTGAGTTGAAAGAAATAAAACAAATATTGAAGGTAGTACAAGCACAAGTTGATAAGGCCGATTTGCTGCAAGAGATTAAGAAAACAGAAACATTGAAAGTAAATTCAAAGACAGATAATAATCAGACAATGCTACTTGATCAGATAGAACAAGGATGTACAGGTCAGTCGATATCATTTGCAAGTGTAGTTAAAGATAATCACAGGAGGGTACATAATAATCGTTCACCTGCAAGTGAAAGTGTGGCCACGAAGTCGGTGCATATAGCGGCAGCGGAACCAATGCAGGCCAATGGAGATAATCACAGGAAGGTGGATAGTAATATAAAGGAAGTTCAAGGGACAGAAAGAGAAGAAAATTGGAGCACCGTAACCCGGAAAAGTAATAAATACATAAATAATGAAGTTAGGAAAGGTGGAAGTACCAGCGACAGCGATATTCAGGGAATGGAAAGGAAAAAATATTTGCATGTATGGCGACTACAGAAAGAGACAACAATAGAGAACTTGGAAAAGCATGTCAGGAAGATTTATGGGGAAGGCGTGCCAGTTAAAATAGATAAGATAAAGCACAAAACTGAAAGGGATTATGCTTCTTTTATAATTGGGGTCCCAGAGAGCAAATACGAAAAGTTATGCCAACCAGAGAACTGGGCAGTAAATATAGAATTTGCGGAATGGGTGTGGTTTCGTAGATCAACCAACAAACCCAACAACATCAAATAAATGTGTGGATATAAATTACCAAAACGCGAGAGGACTTCGAACAAAGTTGGAAAATTTCTATATAAACATTGCAACCGCGGAGGCAGATTTATTCGCTATAACAGAAACCGGTTGCAACGAGTCAATTCACGATGCGGAACTAGTGCCACCGGGCTTCAGTGTAATACGCTGTGACCGAGCGGACCGTCGTAAACAAGGCGGCGTGTGTCTTGTGGCCACACCGCGTCTCGAACTGCAGCGCGTGTCCCTACCGAATTACGTCAACATTGATAATCAGGTGTTTGAACTGGTTTGTGCTAAGGTGTGTCTAAGTAACCGTTTTTTGTTCTTACTTTGTATTGTTTACATTCCACCAAGGAGCAGTGAAAGTGAATACATGTTAATGTTTCATATTATTGAACAGTTTTGTAACAAGTATAAAAAAATACTAGTTATAGGCGATTTTAACTTGTATTCATGTCCTGTTCAAGTTACTAATTATTATGAATACTTTCAAGCGTTCTGTGGGTTCACTCAGAGTAACAATGTGTGTAATTGCATTGGTCGGCAGTTAGATTTGGTGTTGAGTGCATTGTCGAGGGGGGAGAGTGTACGGGTGCGCGCGGCAGGGGTGCCGCTGGTGAAGGTGGACACGCAGCACCCGCCGCTTGAGATCGAGGTAAGTACACACACGTTCTTATGTCAGCAGCCCGACACAGCCGACTCGGCCGTCGGGGCTACTCATGTACCACTGGGGTGGAATTTCAATAAAGCGGACTTCCAGTCCTTGTATGCCTCAATTGCAGCAATAGATTGGAGTTCGTTATACGAGTTGGACGTGGAAAGTAGTTTGGATTATTTTTATACTTTAATTAATTCTACAATAGATGACTGGGTTCCCCAAAAAAAGCGAAGTAGTGTAAACTCGAGGCAATACACGATACTCGAGCGAATAATTCGCGACATTAAATTAAAAGCTTATCTACATAAACGATACAAGGCGAGTGGGTTGAGAACAGATTACGAATCGTTTTCCAGGTGTAGAAATAATGTTAAAAAAAATATGGTAGTAGCAAAGGAACAGTATCAACAACGTATTCAAAATCAAATGTTGATGGATACGAGATCCTTTTGGAACTACGCCAAATCCAGGAGAGGTCAGAGAGGTCCTCAGGCAATCCTAAAAGATGGGGAAGCTTTGACGGGTCAACGGTGTGTTGAGGAGTTTGCGGAATATTTCTATTCCGTCTATAGGACAGAGAAACCACTACTTAATGTGAACACGGCTATGATAGAGGCAGGGGGCGAGAGTGGGGCAGCGCGGGTTCAGTTAAACCAGATGGCGTTTGACGATGTATGTCGTGCGCTTCGGCAACTGAAGCCTAAAACGTCGGCTGGACCGGACGGCATACCACCTTATATCATTAGGGATTGCCGGGCAGTGCTAATCGAACCACTTCTGCATATTTTTAATAAATGTCTTGAGGCAGCGGTATTTCCAGAGAAATGGAAGGTGACTCGGGTGGTTCCGGTCCCAAAGGGAGGAAACGCGGCATCAGTAGAGGGATACAGGCCCGTGGCAGTGTTGTCGACACCTGCAAAAATATTTGAAGCGGCTATTCACAATAGTATATTTTTGCAGGTGAGCGCACAGCTCTCAGACGAACAGCACGGATTTCGACCAGGAAGAAGTACCATGAGTAATCTGCTCAGCCACATGGTACACATTGTGCCTGCTGTAGACAGTGGGGGACAAATTGATACTGCTTACTTCGATTTCAAAAAAGCATTCGACTTAGTCGACAATGACACGTTGCTTAAGAAGCTGGCAGGCGTTGGTTTTACCCCACACTTGCTACACTTTTTTGCAAGCTATATGGCCGATAGGCAACAGTTTGTGGAATATGCGGGATATAAGTCGAAGCCATACTTCACGAGGTCAGGGGTGAGTCAAGGCAGTAACCTAGGACCACTGGAGTTTCTGCTGATGATAAATGACCTGCCTCAAATGGTGAAGGACGCCAAGTGTTTGCTGTTCGCCGACGACCTCAAACTGTCTCTTCATATTCGAGATTTGGATGACTGTGCTAAACTGCAAAAGGACATTGACAGGGTAGTCAGATGGAGCCACGAGAACAACTTGCATTTTAATAAGGCAAAATGTGTGACAATTAGTTTTAGTCGTGCACACTCTCCAGTGCTGCATGATTACCGCATAGATGAATCACCGATGGTCAGGGTCACACAGGTCAGGGACTTAGGAGTGAATTTTAACACAAAGGTGAATTTCCATGACCACATCATACGTTACTGTAAAAAAGCTTACAGAAATCTGGGTTTCCTGCTTCGTCTGGTACGGGATTTCACAAACATTAATGCGGTAATCATGTTGTACAACGCCTTGGTGAGAACTCAGTTAGAATGTAACTCAGTCATCTGGGCTCCACATGAGGCTAAATATAGGCTTATGCTGGAGCGAGTGCAAAATAAATTTGTTAGGTACTTGTACTTACGGATATACGGAGTATACCCGTTTTATCCGCTTATGTATCCTACTCTATTTGTTTTGGGTATGGTGGGATATAACGAACTGGGAGTCAGGAGGGATCTCGCACTCACTTCGTATTTATTCAAAGTACTGAGAGGGAGGATACATAATATGGATATCTTAGGACAGCTAGGTCTCTGTGTTCCGGATAAGTATGTGTGGCGGCGGAGACAACCGTGGCTGCTGGTGGTGCCGAATGCACGAACGAACCTGTGGAGTGAGGCGCCACTGACGCGCGCACTCCGCACTCTTAACCTCATTGCTAGGGAGACGGATATATTCTTTTGTACTCTGAGTGAATTCACGAGGACAGCTTTATTCGTAATTTGCTATAAGTAAACAAGTATTTTGTCCTGGATGGTTTTGTGCTGTCTTGTATTGTCTGTTAATGTGTTGTATTTTTCTTGTTTTGTCTCGTTTTTGTCGTGTATTGTCTTGTATTGTATGGTTTTGTGTTGTACTGTTTTTTGGTATTGTATAAATGTGTACACTAGCGCATTGGGTTTAACCTGTAAAGTTAGAGTATGTATGGATAAAGTAAATAAATAAATAAATAAAAATAAATAAATAAATCTTAAGGCTTTCACGGCCGGCGTTGCATGTAGAATATACTGCTTCCGGGCTGTTTGGCCGTGGTCCATCGGAAACTTGTATTCCAGACGTTTCGTCGATCACTGCGGTCGACATCTTCACGTCGGGACCTTCCTCGGCGAAGAACTCGGTGCGACTGATGTAAAGGCCCGAGTCACTGGCGTATTTATAGGCGCAATGGGAGGGGGCAAACAACTTTATCGCTCCTGATTGGTTGAGAGCTGCGCAACCGATGCGCTCGATACTGAATGGTCGAGGCTAAGTAAGGGGGATACCGGGGATGGTGGCGGCTTCGTCATGTTTGAATTGTGATGACGCGCGGCTCTCAGTGCTGGATACCAATCTTTTTGGAGATGAAAACCTTCGTTTTTTCTATTAAAATTATTGGGATGCTTGAATATTTCGATGATAAACGTCTGGAATACAAGTTTCCGATGGACCACGGCCAAACAGCCCGGAAGCAGTATATTCTACATGTAATAGAACATAGCTCATTAATCCCAGGAATAGGTTCCTATGAGCTGCGATAACGGGATCAGAATTTGTCAGAGGTGGAGCCGCTTGCAAGCGTTGTGTAATATACCAAAGTCCATAATCTCGGTTCCTGTGAAAAGTTTTGATAAGGAATAGGTTCCTAGTTCAGACCCATTACAATCCATGGGTGTTGTAGAAATTAGTATAAAATCACCGAGCGGCAAGAGCTTCCATTAGCTATTTACATATCTGTTCTCTTATTATTATTAAGTAGTTTTTATGTATCCTCGAAGAGACAAGCAGAACACTGCTAAGTTCCTACCTATCTTTTTTTTCGTGCCCCACGAATTCTTCCCCGCCGGCTAGCAGGTGTGTTGATGTCGGACTCGAACCGACCAAAACCGCGTGTCGTCTCGGGTCTCATATATGTTAGGTGGCCTAGTAAGGCAATTTCCTCGCACCCCGGATGATTCTGGGCCTCTACCGATTTGAGATGCCCCCCTCGGGTGTGGGAGCCACGGTGTCCCCATCATTTTTTCCAATCATTGATAGCCTATGTGACGTAGCGGTAGTGTATTCGAATGCTACTACTGGGGGCGCGGGTTCGATTCCCGCTCGGTGCAAATATTTGTATGCATGAATATGTCTTGTTGTCTTGGTCTGATTGTTTATATGAATAATATGTTTATGTTTATGTTTATAATATTTATTTACAAAAAAAAAGTATATAAGTAAGTTTATCCGCATTCTGGAACACAAGCTAGTAAAACTATGCTTACTTTGGGTTTAGGGAGCGTTGTGTAGAATGTCGTCAATTATTTATTTATATATTTATCATACTCCGGAAAGGAGAGCGCACGTCGCGCGGCCGCTTCTGCCAGCTTCTGCTGGGGTGACTGGCAGCCTCACTAGTCACCTTTTCGCTCTGCCGCCTTCTTCTCGAGCTTTACTTGTTCGCAGAAAGAGGCGGCGGCTGCGGCGGCTCACGCGCTCGCACTCCGTACCTTGCCTGAAATCATAGTACCGAACCCCAATTGCTGCCACGAGGTTATGCCTCGGCTCTCCCACGCTGGACACTCTGCCAGCGTGTGGAGCCCTGAGTCCTCGCTTGCGTCGCAATGTGTCAGACGTTGGCACCTCCCTGATCCAAAACAGGTGATCCCTGAAACTCCGAAAATCACCCACGTCAGTCAGTACGGGAGGCTTCCGTATCGCCTCTCGAGCCAAACCTCCATGACGGGTCTTACCGCCTCTACAACGGCGTGCCCTAAACTGCCAAGTACCTGACCTTGCAAATAATGATTAAACACCAGAAATTACAGCATTGTCCCCTAGAAAATACATCCAGGCCACATCTCAATCCCTGTACCTTTTTTACCGCTTTACCGTACAATAATTGTAATTAAATGTACCTACTTTCACAGAATTCGAGAGTTGTATCTCCGGAACAACCGCTTGAGTATCCTTCTAGAGCTGGCAGTGTACATGAAACAAATGCGCCGGCTGGTGGTACTTGACCTCCGTGCTAACCCCATGTGTAGCTCTTCATTGTACAAAGATGTCGTCATTAACACATTTCCACTGCTCCTCAATTTAGACGCGGAACAACTGGATCCTGTTGAACAGGTATTCCTCACTAATTATTCACGCATCTCATGTTTTCTTTGACTAATCATCATCATCACAGCGTTAGTTGAAACAGTAGGGGCCCGGGGACCGTTCTCCTACTGATTCTTTTGATTTGGTGTTTCTTGGCTTCTGCGGGATCGAATGCTGTCTGACCTTCTTTACATTTCATTGCTATACGCACATTTTGTCCCAATAAAAAGGTGTCTAATAAGCACATTACATATTCTGAGTTGAAAAATATTACGGAAGAATGACTTTTGCCTCATTTCCTTCGAGATAAAGTCATGCAGAGATTTTTAAACTTCCTTAGCCGTTACGCTATTACCATATTTGTTAAGAACATGAGGAATAGAACGTTCCTTAGATAGTAATAATAAAGAGTCTTGAAATTCTTGAATCTGTTTATTCATTTAGGTCACGTTACACCCCTACTTTGCAGTAGGTGTAAATTAACATAAACAGTACCAAGACTGATCTTACCAAGTAAAAATTATTCTAATATCTTATTGCAGCGTACTTTGAAGATGGATATGTTTCCTGACATAACCGCTCATGCCACTCGACGATTACTCCGTCTGCTCTATATAGAACAACTCTCGAGGAGTCTAGTTTCACCGTTCATACCACCTGCTGATACCACAGACGTGCCTCTAGTGGTTATTGTCGGTCTTGAGGCTGTTGGTAAAGGTATGTAAGCTTACTTATTTATAAGTTATAAGATTTGAAAGCGTTTGAGTAAGTTATCAAGTACTGAAAACTCTATTACCAGTAAGTGCGTACTTGGATACAGGGTTTAAGTAATCTTAACATTGAAACCTGAAATATTACGAACAGCTTTTAATATATCTTGACATTGAATCCTAAAATATTACGACTAGCAAACGGAATTGCCGTTGGGAGTGCTAAAGTGTTATTTATTACGGCTCGTGGATGTTTCAGAATCTGATTTTAATATAGCCACTATATATAATACTCGTATCTAAAAAAAATATCTGTTCGTACGTGTGCGTTATCTTAACATTGCAAAATAAATCACACTTTTTCTATTTTAAGAATATATTTTTGTGTGAGCTATAGCTTGCAGCTCCACTCGTCTAATAGTGTGCAGTAGACCCCCGGTAATCCGGCCCCTGTCTTATCCGGTAATCCTACATGCCTATCATTTAACATTCGGCGTACATAATAGAATCTCATCATTTCGATCTGTAATTTGTCGGATTACAATCAAGTACTCTTTTTCAGAAAATACCGAGCTATAGGGGATTTTAAGCAGCAAATACTTTATAATCCGACTAATTTGATCTGTAATTTGTCGGAATGCAAAGCACTTTTTTTTTCAAGAAATTCTGGAGTATGGGCACAGTTTAAGGCAGTACTTTATAATCCGACAAATTGAATAGTCTGACACTAGTGCAAAAGGTTTGTCGGATTATCGAGGGTCTAATGTACATAGAAGTCATTGGAAAAGCTTTACCGTCATAACTAAAGCGACTCAAGGCTGTCTTCACGCTCATTCATTTCAGTCTTTCATTCCTATTCATCATTACAACTATTTTATTTTTGGTATTCTACAGGAACACTAGCGCGCCGGCTGACAACTGAGTGCGGTTTAAACATGCAGCTAGCTCGGCAACATACCACAGCAACCTTCCATTTCTCTGACCACTTCATTGAAATAACAAGAACAAAGTTCGACGCGATGCTTCTAGCTGGAGACTTCCTCACTTACTCCGAAATCGACGGAGAATCTTATGGACTAAGTATGACAAAACTCTACAATCTAAAAATAAACCTTTTAAAAGTGACCATATCTAGAGTCATATTGTTTTTTTTTTTTTACGTGCGGACCCCCCCGCCGGCCAGCGGGGGGGTTATGTCGTGTCCCGACTAAAACCGCACGGTGTCCTCCCCAAGTGTCCGTTGCCGGGCACCCCGGGTCATATTGTTACACAAGATTTTCTTTCTTCTATATCTGGGTATAGATTGGTCATATCTATAGTCATATTGTTACACAAGATTTCTTTCTTCTATATCTGGCTATAGATATGGTCATATCTATAGTCATATTGTTACACAAGATTTTCTTTCTTCTATATCTGGCTATAGATATGGTCACATCTATAGTCATATTGTTACACAAGATTTTCTTTCTTCTATATCTGGCTATAGATATGGTCATATCTAGAGTCATATTGTTACACAAGATTTTCTTTCTTCTATATCTGGCTATAGATATGGTCATATCTAGAGTCATATTGTTACACAAGATTTTCTTTCTTCTATATCTGGCTATAGATACGAGACAGTGAATATTTTTAGTAATCATAAAAACAAATCACAGTGAAGCAAAAAAAAAATCTGGACTAATGCGAGCCATCTTACGGCGACGGCGGTGATGATAGAGCGCCAGATATAGAAGCAAGAAAATCTTGTGTAACAATATGACTATAGATATGACCATATCTATAGCCAGATATAGAAGAAAGAGCCTGGGGGTGGCGGGTGAGCCTGGGGGTGGCGGGTGAGCCTGGGGGTGGCGGGTGAGGCCACCTGTCACCCCAGCAGAAGCAGGCCGGGACGGTGGGGCGACTAGCGCCCCTCCCCCAAACCGGGGCAAGACGGGGACACCGTGGTTCCCAAACCCGAGGGGGCCATCTCGAAACCGGAGATGGCCCAGGGTCAGTCGGGGTGCGAGGGATATGCTCTATGGGCAACCTTACACCCCGGCGTCTGTAGACCCGAGACGGCGTGCGGTTTTAGTCGGTTCAAGCCCGACATAACCGCCCCCGCTGGCACGCGGGGGGGTATCCGAAGGGATTTCCGCACGAAAAAAAAAAAAAAAAAAAAAAAAGATATAGAAGAAAGAAAATCTTGTGTAACAATATGACTCTAGATATGACCATATCTATAGCCAGATATAGAAGAAAGAAAATCTGAAAGATGTGGCTATAGATATGGTCACATCTATAGTCATATTGTTACACAAGATTTTCTTTCTTCTATATCTGGCTATAGATATGGTCATATCTAGAGTCATATTGTTACACAAGATTTTCTTTCTTCTATATCTGGCTATAGATATGGTCATATCTAGAGTCATATTGTTACACAAGATTTTCTTTCTTCTATATCTGGCTATAGATATGGTCATATCTATAGTCATATTGTTACACAAGATTTTCTTGCTTCTATATCTGGCGCTCTATCATCACCGCCGTCGCCGTAAGATGGCTCGCATTAGTCCAGATTTTTTTTTTGCTTCACTGTGATTTGTTTTTATGATTACTAAAAATATTCACTGTCTCGACGGCGCTGCGGCAGCGAGTGCGATTGCTGTACATGAGCTCTCGGATTCGATTCCTGGATCAGACAGTGTTATTGGTATTTTCTCTATCTAGGTATCTTAAAAAAATCCATAAGTAATAACCGACGAACCTATAGCTATCTACGGTAATAAACTCTGAAGGATGGTAATATATGTGTTTACCTGCAGACAAGTGGTATAAAAAATCTAAAATTAACGTAAATATGTACAATGTTCATAAGAACAATCTTGGTAATATAACTAATGAAAGGATCCGTCCTTTAATCACACGTCCGATACTAAAAATGTTTGAACACCCTCTAAAGCCATAAACTACAGGACTTAATACAAAGAAAACCTAAAGCTTGGGTCAAAGTAAACCACAAAATAGACAAGGTCACGTCCATGTCCGTAAATACAACATTAAGTGCTTTTCCACTGGCCAGGCGAGGGTTGCATAGAAGAAAATTAGTTGTACTGTACCTCATGTCCCCCCAAAATTTTATCATAGATCTTTCGCTCGTGTCATAGTGCGCACGAGGGCACAATACTGTCATAAGAATTGTGATTCCATTGCTCAGATAATAAATAACTAGTATTTCTTCATTCTAAACCTACCTCATCTCTCTTTCCCTAACCTTTAGATACCTTTATTTTATAGGCCGCGAGGAAGCATTCATAATAGACGGAAGAGTGAGGATAGTGAGTATGGATTTAGTCGGAGCTTTGATGCTGAAATTACGTGGTTACCGGCCTTATTTGATCCTAGCAACGGCGCAGGATAAACGTGAGCTTGCGAAGAGACAATATGCTCGAAAGACGTATGATATTTTTATGTTAATATTTACGTGCAGATAATATTAGATAATAAAGGGTTTGTCTAATATTATCTGCATGCACAGAAACATATTGTTACTATAATTTTAGCAATCTTTCTCACTTATTCTATATTTGTGATAGTACGAAATCCCTCCCACACGGTCTCTATTATATCAGAATCAACAGAAGTGATTCACGAACACACCGAGTAAGTTAGGGGAAACACTGGGGAAGTTCCAGAAGAAGTTCAACTGTTTTATAACGTGTTTAATCAGAAGTAAATTGAAGGAGTGGGAAATATAAATTAAGGAATGGGAAATTTAAATGACAACCGCTACGCCACAGAGGTTGTCATGTCAGGTCCTGACATGACAACCTCTGTGGCGTAGCGGTAGTGCGTTTGACTGCTAAGTCGGATGTCGCGGGTTCAATTCCCGCTCAGTGCAAATATATATATTTGCATTGGTCTGGGTGTTTCTATGTATTTATTTACAAAAAAGTATTTAAGTATGTTTATCCGCATTCTAGAACCCATATGACAAGCTCCGCTTAGTTTGGGTCTAGATGGCGTTGTGTAATTTGTCCTAGAATATTTATTGTTATTATTATTTATTATTAAATTCACTTTCTCTTCCACTTCTACTTTATCATAGTAGCCAGCGCCAGGTATCTGGCACATGCTGAACTCACACCCATTTGGTGCATTTGTGTGCCACATTACTATTGTGCTCCTGTTATTTTATTTTATGTTAAGCATTTTTAAATTTCACGTATGTTATGTGCTTAGTTTGTGTCCTCTTTGCACTAATAAATGTTTCTTTCTTTCTTTCTTTGGTTTCACGTTGGTAACGTATCTCATCATCATCTTGGCGTTGTTCTCGGTTGCAGCCGGGCTTTCACCTCAGAGCCCGGAGTCCGCTTACTTCATTTCTTCCTTTTCATTTGGCTTATACGACTTTTATGAGAGCGACTGTCGTCTGACTTACTAAACTCAGCTTGAACGAAAGCTTGCGCCAGTGCCTCGTCCGTCAATCAGCAAGTGTGTACCGACTTGCTTGCAATAAATAATTTTTTTTTAAAAATGCTAAGTTTAATGTTTTTTTTTTATTGTAGGTACCGTGAGACTTATCATCATCAAAATCTATCGACAGATGCTACACCAATGGAACACTTAACGTTACAAGTCTTAGTTTCTGGACGTATCATAATTACAGGGATTCTAAACGAAATTATATTGGTAATTCATATAAATAGAAGATTTATGTTTTGTAAGAATCATAAAAATCCGTAGAAGAACCAAAGCAATTGATCATCATCATTACAGCGTTAGTCCTTATTTATTTATTTTTTTAATTTATTGATCCATTCATACAACTATTTTTACAGACATACACCCAATGCAATTAATAGTGTAGGCACATCACATAATAATACCTATGAAATTTCACCTATGAAATTGCCGAAATTTTCTTACAAATTCATGAGTTCGTTATTCCTGTAATTTAATACCTATTTCCATTATTTATATTTTGTTTGAAAGTTGATTTCAATATTTTACAACTCTGTACTAAATTTTGTTTTTATTAACCGCTTGATAAATTAATTCGATCTTCCTAAATGCTATCCATTTTGATGATAAATTTCGTATTACTTAACAGCTGTCACTTTTCAAAAATGTAATAAAAGTTGCTGTTTGTTAGCTTTATGTTGTCTCATTCATACACAAAAAAAAATCATAAAATTTGGATTTGTCATTCCTAAAAAAAATGCTATTAAGTAAAATGCAAAAAAAGGTTAGTACTGAAAATTTGATTTCCTTCAATTTCTTCAAGAAAAACGGCAATTTCATATGTAACGACCTAATATAAATATATCGAGACGGCGTGCGGTTTTAGTTGGTTCAAGCCCGACATAACCGCCCCCGCTGGCCGGCGGGGGGGTATCCGAAGGGATTTCCGCACGAAAAAAAACAAAGTACATATCCGTTACTTTAAGTCCCATAACTAATACAGAATAGCGCCACTGTAATTAATTCACTCAGTTTACAGAAAAATATGTCACTGTCCTCGGCTACTAGGTTTAAAGTGCGAATCGCCCGCGACAGCGGCGCCTCACCAAGAAGTTGATGCGCGCGCGCGGCACCACCACCACACGGACCTATCTGGCACACATAGTCCTACCAGTCCCAATATATGTGTATTTTTGGATCCCACCTCTAATTATTTAAAATATATGAGATATAAGTGAGAA
Source organism: Cybosia mesomella (assembly GCA_946251805.1). Lineage (NCBI taxonomy): Eukaryota > Metazoa > Arthropoda > Insecta > Lepidoptera > Erebidae > Cybosia > Cybosia mesomella. The sequence goes on from OX276406.1 coordinate 14,925,677, forward strand.
ATCCCCTGTTACATCCAAAGTTAGCATTTTGGAACCAGGGGTTCGGTCTCCTAATCTTCCTTACAATGATTTGGTTCAGTTGGCTTTTAAGGAAACGACTGCCGTCTGACCCCAGATATGCTATTTATTTGCAATTAATGTTTTAGTTGTAACCATAGCTCTCGGTAAGTAAAATAATTAAATAAATAAATTGAAGCGTCGGTAGCTTAGTGGTTAAGGGACCTTACGATCGAGAGGTCCCGGGTTCGAATCCTGACCATTACACTACCGACGTGAACCCACTCATAACACAAGCAATTTAGCTTAGCTGGAGGGGTTAAGGGGAATATTAGTAATTTCGGTTACTAATATTCTTTTAAACAAAAAAAAAATATTGTTAACATACTCTTTAATTTTTCATATTAAGAATATTCCTGACGAAAAATTACAAAGTGAGTTCACTATGGAATCGGAATGTTCCCTCATGATGGACAGCGAAATACGGAACGCAATCAGAGATTATGCGAAACATCCTGACTTTTTGAACCTAATAGATGCGGTACTTATCAAACTTTTTAGTTTTATTGATTATTATAATTATAGCAAAAATAGTAAGTAGGTCATCATCATCATCTTAGCGTTGATCTGAGTTGCATCCGAGGCTTTTACCTCAGAGCCCGGGGTTAATTTTCTCATTTTTAATTAAATTATTTTGGCTTTAACGGGTTTAAATGCCGTCTGAGCCCCTAACACCAAGAGATAAGCTAGCTCCAGAGTCTCGTCCATTAATCAGCAAGTGTACTGCCTTGCAGGTGAGGTTGACTTGGTCCTCGAAGATCTTGGTCGGACCGGACCAACTGTTCGTAAATGTAGTTTGGTCTGCACCCAAAGAGCGACTAGATCTAACCGAAAGTGAGCGAGAGTCATGTCCTTTTACAATCATACGTATTCAGTCTTCTTTACGTAAGAGCCTTACGTCCTTATGTCCGTAAACTTTATCGGTAAAATCCATCGTCGGCCACGGACGACCAGCAGGCCTAACATGGGCGCGGGACAAATATCTCTCTCCACCGCTTATGTCAAATTGACAGGGGACAAAGGTGTTTCTCCCCGGTAGCTAGCATGGCGTCAAAAGAGATAACTTATGTCTCTCGCTGTGTCGTAGACAAGCGACTATTTCTCCCCTAGCTTAGCACGGCGGCCGTAAAGTGGAGATAATTTCTGTTTTTGACAGATGATAGAGAGATATTAGTCTCCGAACTATTGAGGTGGGGACAAGAGTTGATAAATAATATAGTCGATAAATAAATAAATAAAGATTGCATAATACACAATTAAAAATGTCTCGCGGCTATTTCGTTCTAAGTGAGCTACAAACACAACAATCGCAACAACGAAAAATTCAGCGGCGTATGCTACGGGATCAAATGATCGTGTTCGAATTGCCAGAGAGGGAATTCATACGAAATTATAGGATGTCTATAGATATGGCCCTATATTTATGCAATGCATTAAATAACGCATTCATCATCATCATCATCATCATCAACCTATTCTAGTCCACTGCTACGGCATTACGGCCCTTAAATGAATCAGATGGCTTGCCAGTACATTATAAGGTAAATATTGTTGAAAAAAAAAAATTTAATGTTGAAATGTTGTTGTTGTTGTCAAATATTGAATTGCCGTGAAGCAGCAGCATTTTCATGCCGAGCTTTTTTTTTTAATCTTTCCACGTCTGTAACAGAGTAATATCAGTTCAGTTTGGCAAATCCCTGTTTAATACCTAAATAATAACTTGTTTACAATTGAACTTACTTGTTTCCACTGCTCCACGCTCTTATCGGGTCCATGCTCCATTAATAAAGATTTAAGTTTTTGCCACTCAGTCTCCATCTTCTTAGCGCCAAGTGGTCCACTGAAGTCCCCAGCAGCAAAATTACGATTAGTCGACATATAGTCGAGTCAACCTATTATCACACTCTCGTGTTTTAATACCCCTTCTTATATGACAGATGCATAAACTACTATTTTCGTATATTGGTAGCATTGAGTGGAGAAACGTTGTCCCCGGTGACAAACTAGTCTCTCCTCGATGCCGTTGTAGCAAAAGGGACAAAAACGGAGGAAGACAAATTTTTCTACACTCCCCTGGGACTTTTTGTCCTCATGCCATGCTAGCCCTGCAGGGGTGACGATTGTGACAAACCACGAACAAGCAAAGGTGGCTCAGGCCACGGGACAATATATGCTATTAAAAATGGGTCTTGATGCCTCTGCCCGCAATATCTAATTTCATAGGGTTAACTGAACATTTCCTTGTAAAATGTATAATCCATCCAGGATATGCACCTGCTTAGCACATACCTACTACAAAACTATCTGAAACAATTAGTACCTAAGTAATTAAATTAATTCAATTAATCGGTGAATAGATTAACTCTTTGTAGAAAACATTTATTTTTAGCTTTGTGATTTCTAAAGTCGGTTTATTTACCTACCTATTTCAAGAAGTTTAATAAATTTATGGACAATAAAAAAATATATTATAACAAAGTAAAAATATATTATACACACTTACAAACTTTACTATCTAACCGAATGTTTTATTAGGTAGATTTCGATGAAATCGATCTACCTATTGGTTTCTACTACTGTCGAATTTTCAAAAAAATTCTTCATAGGAGGTCTAGTTATGACCCCCTGAGTCCGAAATGACCACTGGTCAAAAAGTTTATATATTTATATATATGTATGTATGGTTCCACGTCCCAAAATTTGCGGCACTCTCACGGTCGCATTTTTGCCCCGATCGCTTTCAAACTGCAGTCAAAAATTGCTTGGGTGTAAACTTAGTTTAAGTTCGTGAACGGGTGGAATCCGGCCTAAGGGGACGGAAGGGCCTCACTTTTTGTGAAATCAGTTTTTCCTCAAAATTTCACGTTCCATGAAAGATATTCTAATCGTTCTAATTTTATCCCATAATATACATGAATACCAACAACTTTTAATTACAAACCTATAAGATTAAAACGTTAACTAAAAGTAGAGGGGGGAAAATCCAAAATTTTTCGGGAAAAAAATCATAACTTCTAACCGGTGAACATTCTTGATGTCGGAAACATTTTTAATCGATAGGCCATTTTTAAGTCTAAAATAAATGTCTGAAAAGTTTTTCGCTAAAAGTTACCGTTTTCGAGAAAAAAAATTAAACTGTTTAAAGTCCGTAGTTCTCTATATAAAATAATATTAATTGCTTCACGAAATCTACCTGTGCGTTCCTCCTGCGGGAACGGATTTTTATGATTTGTAGAGTGAATTATCTTCGCAAGACATTAAACGAGCACATGATAAAGGCAACAACAACGAAGAACCAAGTCAATATTCCTTATTTAAAGAGTCGCAAGCCACAGAGGAGTACAACAGCTGTGTTTCATATCCTAGACCAGATCAAGCTAAAAAGTGAGTATAGAACAGAAGCTTGAAAGCTTGAATTGAAAAATACCCTCCGGCCATATGGCTCGTCTGGTAAAGTGGTCAGGTGGTTGTCCTGACAGGTGTAGGTCACCCTCAGACAGGAATTAGGTCCAAGCAGCCATGGGTGGACGAAGTGTGAGGTCGCATGGCACCAAATTTGATGACCGAATCAAAAAGTCGTTTCAAAAATGAAGGTTTATAGGTAATGTCAAATGTGATTTATAATCCCTTTTTGTTTTTCGTTTTGAAACCTCTACGGGCTCCACCCCGTGCCCCGGGTATGCCCACGAAAGGATAACCCCAGGGTAACTGGCGGACTTTGGTCGCCATCGCGGCCTCGCCTGTGGGGTCGGGTTTGATCCCGCTTCGGTGAGTTGGCAAATACTTACCGAAACACCCGTGTCCGGTAACCATCTGGGACATCCGGTAGCAGAGGTCACCATGATGCCACTCGAACCAATCCTCCAAGATGGTTTATAAACGCTAATAAAAATAAATGAAATTGCTTATTACATTACAATATTAAACCTAAGTAACTACTCGTCTAAATCATGCGCAAGTTCCAAGTCGCTGAGTGTTCAGAGGTCAACTTTGGCGAGAAGTAGGTATACTTGCTGGAGGCCTCTGAAAACTGTAGTCCTAGTTAACAAGGTCCTCTCGATGCTTGTCAGTGGGGTACACAGAAGTAACCGTAGGTGAACAGTCGTTCCGCTGTGTTCTTCAAGTGTGTGGTTCAGATCGAATCCGCAGGCATAGGTCGTAATCTAGGGAACTTATATTATAATTCGCAACACGCTCAACTGTACTTTATCTATTCTATCTCTTCTTCTTCTATCTATCCTATTTTCCTATTATGTTACAGATCAATTGACAGAAATAGACCTTCAAGTTTCACCAGATACGCTTCTTCTACATGGAAAGGTAAGTAGCCATTCACCAATTTCATCACCATCATCCTCATAACGTTTTCCAGTTGCGTCCAGTTAGCACTTCGTAACCCGAGGTCCGCTAATTGTTTTGATTGGTATGGCGGTTTTTCTGGAAGCGACTGACGTCTGACCTCATAACCCTGAGAAGAAAGCCTGCGCCAGAGCCTCGTCCGTTGCTTAGGAGGTGCACCGACTTGCAGGTGAGGTTGTCTATGGCCTCAAGGATATTGGAAGGGCCCCGTGCACCCAGTAACAAATTTTGATGCGCTTTTTTAGGGTTCCGTTGCCAAATGGCAAAAAACGGAACCCTTATAGATTCGTCATGTCTGTCTGTCTGTCCGTCCGTATGTCACAGCCACTTTTCTCCGAAACTTTAAGAACTATGCTGTTGAAACTTGGTAAATAGATTCTGTGAACCGCATTAAGATTTTCACAAAAATAGAAAAAACAATAAATTTTGGGGCTTCCCCATACTTAGAACTGAAACTCAAAAAAAATTTTTTTGTCAAACCTATACCTATACGTATATCAATGGATAGGTCTTCAAAAATGATATTGAGGTTTCTAATATATTTTTTTTCTAAACTGAATAGTTTGCGCGTGAGATACTTCCAAAGTGGCAAAATGTGTCCCCCCCCCCCCCCCGTAACTTCTAAAATAAGAGAGTGATAAAACTAAAAAAAATATATGATGTACGTTACCATGTAAACTTCCACCGATAATTGGTTTGAACCAGATCTAATGAGTAGTTTTTTTTAATACGTCTTAAATCGTAAACTGCAATTTACCTTTCATTTAAACAACTCAAATATAAAAATTTTACTTACTGCTACGGAACCCTTCATGGGCGAGTCCGATTCGCACTTGGACGGTTTTTCATTTGTAGACTAGCTGTAGCCCGCGGCTGCCCCCGCGTTGAATTCTGATCCCGTTCCCGCAAACCATGGGAACACAGGCTTTATTCCAGGGATTAAAGCCTATGTGTTATTTTAAGATTATAATCTATCCCTGTACCAAATTTCAGCCAGATCCGTTCAGCCGTTAGAGCGTGATTGAGTAACAAGCATCCAAACATACCTAGGCTACTACAAACATTTTCACAAATTTTCACATCTATAATAGGAAGTAGGATAGTATGATAATTATATTTTATTGACTTTAGTTATTAATGTTAATGTTTTTTGACCGAGTTCAAAAGGAGGAGTACTCAATTCGTCTGTAAGTAGGTAATATTATATTTTTTTCTGTTCGTACTAATATAACTTTTGTTTATAAGTTATCTTTAATTATTTAGTTTATCTACATGTAGATAGGTAATATGAATTAGCATTGGTACCTACGGCTTGGCGATTTAGGCTACACCAGTAGACAGAAGTGCCTCCATCTACACTTTTGTCACCTAGTTATTATATCAGAATTGTAATTTGGACTGTCAAACTTATACGACTTTCAACAGGCAAAGTAGACAGCACTAAATCTGCAAAATCTGTGACTTTCACATCCCAAGATGGTATAAATGCAACGGGAATGCTCATTGAACCAAAGGCGCCTCCTACTGCAACTGGTGAGTATTAGTAGGTATAAAATTCAAGACTGACTTGAGGCTAGGTTCACTCCTTGCAAGCATTAGTATTCCATCACGCGAAATCCATTGCCAGGTGTGACAACATAATTCCCAGGAAATCAGCCGAGACCTTGACCGCCTGTTAAACAACAGGTGGTCACGCTATGGAGTGCGAGAAGCCTCAAACTACTTCAGTTCAAAGAGTGGAACACGTCGCACTGCCGTCTCAGGCTTAGTTCTGTTATCTAGATAAAAGCCTGAGTTTATTTGGGTTTCCGGGTGAGAGAAAACCCGCACAGGTTTGCAGGTTTGCAACACTTACACCCTTTCAAATTCGTATTTATTCAAGGCACGCGTCCTCTAATCGCGCACGGGTTTGTTACCCAATTATTCTTCCAAACATGCAACTGTTTACTGTTTCTGATTTGGTTGGACATCCTGATTGGATCCTTCCGTTGCTCGGTAGACCTCTTTGTTTGCGGCCAGCAATTGATATGATAGTCCGTCAATCAGCAGGTCCGTCAATCGGAAACATTAAAGAAATCTTCCAAATTTTCAGAAGAGATAATACATTCAATAAGCAACAGAGGGCCGGTGGCGGCGCCTGGACAGCACACACAGCGCGGTCTACTCTTCGTCGCCGACTCAGACCTCTGGCTGGCATTTCTCACTGAAGCTGGAGAGAGGGAAGCCAGTGATACGGCCAATCAATCGTGTAAATGAAATGTCAATTCCACCTTCATAATGAAAGCTTAATCTCCACTTTTACAATTCAACTGTCACCTTGGGCGCGATATTCAAAGAATAACTACATGGGTTACCAGTAAAACATATGAACATTGAATAAGTTTACGTAATGTAAAAGATAAGAAAATAAAGGAATCGGTAGAAAAAAGTTCAGTCGGTCGCCCGGTCGGTCGGTCAGTTTAAAATTTTTTTAAAAGGTTTAGGCACAAGTTGCAAACCATGCACATTTGTACCTTTTTTTCGAAAGGTCTATTTAGCAACAAAATTGTATGTAAGCTAGTAATATCTTTTATACTTACTTACCCACCTAAGTACTTAATAATAATACTGTTTCTTAATTAACCCGGCTTAAATCTGTGCTGTTTTGTGTACAATTAGAGATTAGCGACGAAATTACCTACTAATGTTTGCAGGGGAATCGATAGGCCAAGACTACTCTAATGTATGTGAACCTGATTCTATGATGCACCAGTTTTACCCTCGCATGGTAAGAAAATATTCATGAAACTATCAGAAAGTGTAGGTGTAGAGGTACTAAGTGGGACGGCGACCAAAACGAGATTCACCCGTTTAAATTCAGAGTCACCCGTCTGGGGAAGTACTTCCAGTATAGGTAAGAGGATAGCTTTACGCTTTTTGGGTATAATCTCACCCAGATTCCTACTGACGACTCCGCATCACCATGTGAGTAACATATAAAACATGGTTCCCATCTCTGATCTCTGTAGTAGTCTACCTACCTACAAATGTAACTCTTTAGGATTTCACGGCCGGTGTTGCATGTACTAATCCTATGGACCATGGCCAAACAGCCCGGAAGCAGTATATTCTACATACCTATAAATGTTTTTTTTTTGCAATAAAATAAGACAATTTAGGAACCACCACTAAATAATCTTATTACCTATTTCTTGAAATAAGTATCCGTCCCGAAAACAGAATCAGTTACTTTATTTCTTCTTTTAAAATATTTTTTAATATGTGCCGTCGGATTTTTAGTAACTAATGTTTATTCATAATTCATGAAAATTAATATTAACTCAAGATGATCGGCCTCTTTATTATAGAAACTAACTGAACTCTCACATATTCCGACCATCACACTAAATAGTGACGTGATTGGTTATATTCAACAGAGAACAAGCCTAAAAGGAAATGTCAGTAGCCAATCGTGTTGTAGGTACATTATGTTTCACTTCTTCCTAAGCTATAGCTGCGGGGCACTTCCTCTTGCTTTTATATTCCATGTGTTCAGACAAACATAATATTATATTGTCTTTAATATATACAGTTACAAAATTAAAAAGACATTCGAAATCCGGCCTCTTATAAATCCGATGTACACACGGCTAAAGAAATATGTACCTATACATCTTTACATACACCCTCACATGCAAAGGGTTTACACTTATTTCCTTGGCCGCGTGTATACCTGAAAGAAACTATCAAATATTTCTTATAAATTATAAAGGTACCAGTTGAAACTATAGAAAATTTGGAAGCCATGCATACCTTGACATCAGCGCACTTAAGAGAACCGTACGAAAGCATACATCGCAGAAATCCGGGCCTATTCTGGGATACAGTAAGTTGCGTTTACATTCTAACACTACTACTATTACATTTGTCGACCTGATAGCTCGGCCATAAAGCGATCGATTGCTACATCAGAGGTCACGATTCAATTAGGTACTGCTCAGTTTAGGCTGTTCGGAAGCTTACCACGTGTCCCTATGACTAGCAGATGGCAGAGTGGAGAGCAGGTAAGGGGGCCATCTCGAAACCGGAGATGGCCCTGGGTCAGTCGGGGTGCGAGGGATATGCTCTATGGGTAACCTTACACCCCGGCGTCTTAAGACCCGAGACGGCGTGCGGTTTTAGTCGGTTCAAGCCCGACATAACCGCCCCCGCTGGCCGGCGGGGAGGTATCCGAAGGGATTTCCGCACGAAAAAAAAAAAAGAAAAAGAAGGTACTGCTCAGTGCAAACATCTGTCAACTTCATCATACTTTGGAGCCTGAGGTCCGCTTAGTGTTTTTGATTGGTATCTATCTGTATTTGATTGGTTGGCTTTTCCGGCAGAAACTGCCATTTGACCGACCAACCTCCCAACCCCGAAAGAGAAGCATGCGCCAGAGCCTCGTCCATTGTATTCACAGCAGTTTCACAGACTAGCAGGTGTGGTTAGCTTGGTTCTCAGAGATGTTGGTAGGACCCTGTACACCCCAAGTGCACATAACTGTTATGTATAAACTGTATGCAAAAATCTTGATGAAAAGAGTGATGAATGAAACTGATGAAAAGTTGTGGGATGTAAAAGCGGGATTTGGGAAAGGAAGGAGATGCATGGAACATGTATTGTCTTTTCCCTACGAAGTGTAGCCGAGAAATTTTTGGCTCAGAACCAAAAAGCCTATTGCTCTTTGTTAGATTTGGAAAAGGCCTATGATAGAGTGGTGAGGAATGAATTGTGATCAACATTGTCTATGAATTTAGTGAGTGGCAGCTTGATACGAGCACTGAGATCTCTCTTTGAGGGTTCCAGTGCTTGTGTCAGGATAAACGGGACTTGCACAGATTGGTTTAACATCCAAAAAGGTGTTAGACAAGGATGTGTGGCGTCGCCGGGACTGTTTGACTTATTTATAGACGATTGCTTGAAAGAACTGAAAGAGAGTGCGTATGGATTAAGAATGAATGACTTGACCGTCAAATGCCGTCAAATTGGCATCATCGGAACAGGAGTTGCAGGCGATGGTTAATATTATTCATGGTGCCTTAACAAACAAGGACTGACAGTAAATGTAAGTCAGACGAAAGTGATGATTTTTGAAAGAGAAGAAAATATGACAAATTTTAGAATTCTGATTGTAGGAGAAACAGTAGAACAAGTGAAAGAGTTTGTATATTTGGGTTCAAAGTTTACGTGAGATGGAAAGTATGACTGTGATATTCAGCGAAGAGTTTTGGCTGGAAATCAAGTGAATGGGGCCATGCATAATTTTATGAGCGGCCAGAAAGTATCTAACGTAAAAGTAAAAGTATCTAAAGTATTTAACCCGACACTACACAAAAGATATTCCGGACATCAGCCTGTATGAGATTAGGATGGCCCTCAAACAGCTCAAAAGAAAAAAGGCGGCGAGTGAGAACGGAATTACATCGGAGCTTCTGAGTGCGGGTGGAACACAGATAATGAAAGCTCTACAGAGGCTCTTTAATTTCGTCCTGCTCGAGGGTTCTCCGCCCGAAGCGTGGAAAAGAAGCGTGGTGGTTCTCTTCTTCAAGAAAGGTGATAAAACCTTATTGAAGAACTACAGGCCCATCTTGCTTCTGAGCCATGTTTACAAGCTGTTTTCGAGGGTGATCACGAATCGTCTCGCACGCAGGTTTGATGACTTCCAGCCTCCCGAACAAGCCGGTTTCCGTAAAGGCCATAGACCACATCCATACGCTGCGGCAGATTATACAGAAGACCGAGGAGTATAATTTTCCACTATGCTTGGCGTTCGTGGACTATGGAAAGCCTTCGATTCGATCGAGACTTGGGCGGTGCTGCAGTCTCTTCAGAGGTGCCACATTGACTATCGGTATATCGAAGTGCTGAAGTGCTTGTATAAAAACGCCAGCATGTCTCAACAGAGTTTCCCAGTGGGTGGGCCTGAAAATGAACATGGACAAGACGAAAGTCATGTCAAATGTCCATGTGTCGCCCACCCCCGTATTATTGGGAGGCTCACCTCTCGAAGTTGTTAATGACTATGTCTATCTGGGACAAACCGTCCAACTAGACAAATCCAACTTCGAGAAGGAGGTCAATCGACGAATCCATCTCGGCTTGGCTGCGTTCGTCCATTTTCTCGTCCAAAATACCCCAGTCCTTGAAGACAAAGGTCTTTGATCAGTACGTGTTACCAGTGATGACCTACGGTGCCGAGACGTGGTCTCTCAGTATGGGCCTCATAAGGAAGCTTAGGGTCACACAGCGAGCTATAATAATAATAATAATAAGTGAGCCTATTAAGATCATGGATCCGATTATTATACTGCAAGAGGATGTAACCGATGCAGTCCGTCTGTTGCCTAACTGGAAGTCAGCGGGACCAGACGGACTGCATAATTTTTGGTTAAAATGGCTTAAAAGCTCACACGGTCGTTTAGCATCTCAATTCCAATCATGTCTTGAATCAGGATTGATTCCCAATTTCATGACCACTGGTGTAACCCACCTTCTTTACAAGTCCGGTAGTGCTTCGGACCCTAAAAATTATAGACCGATTACATGTCTACCTACGGTCTATAAGCTTCTTACATCCATCCTGAGAGTAAAAATATCCTCACACTTAACCGACAATTCTATCATGTCTGTCTCTCAGAATGGATGTAGAAGTGGGGCTCGTGGCACTAAAGAGCTCCTTATAATTGATATGGCCATTAGCCAACAGGCACGCCGTAGTCGTAAGGACCTGGCGACATGTTGGATAGACTATAAAAAGGCCTATGACTCTGTGCCGCATACATGGCTCTTGAGGGTGCTTGAGTTGTATAAAATTGATACAACTCTATGTACCTTCCTGAAGGCATGTATGGGGCAATGGAGTACCGTCCTTTGCTATCCAGGGTGTCGACGGATCTGCGAGAATGGCGGGCTGATAAAGATAGAGCGGGGTATATTCCAGGGTGATAGTCTTAGTCCATTATGGTTTTGCCTGGCACTGAACCCTCTCAGTTATATGCTGGAGAGTTCAGGGTTAGGCTGTCGATTGCGGAGAGATGGTCAGGTTATATCCCACCTCCTTTACATGGATGATCTTAAATTATTTGCCCCCAACAATTCCCAACTGATAGCGTTATTAAAGATAACTGAAACCTTTAGTAACTCTATCAGGATGGAATTTGGTGTGGACAAATGTGCGGTCATGCATGTAAAAAGAGGTGAGATTGTGGAATCTGACGGGGTTGAGCTTTCAGATTCCACAAAACTCAGGTCTCTCTCTGCAAACGACACCTATAAATACCTGGGTATGTCGCAGGCATTAGGCATTACAGAAGCTAGCATGAAGCAATCGTTACAGGAACGTTTCTTTGGCCGCTTGAAAAAAGTTCTTAAAAGTCTTTTGTCAGGCGGTAATAAGGTGCGCGCCTATAACGGTTGGGTCATGCCGGTTTTAATGTACTCCTTCGGCATACTCAGGTGGACTCAGACTGAATTAGACACCCTGGATCGGAAAGTCCGTACGCTTCTTACTGCATACCGAATGCATCATCCGCGTTCATCTGTGATGAGGTTGTACATACCGCGGAAATGCGGGGGACGTGGCTTTTTAAATGCCAAATCCCTCCATAACCGTGAGGTGTGCAACCTCAGGGAATACTTCCTACACAATGAAGCTGATATGCATCGTGATGTAGTAGGGGTGGACAACGGACTTACCCCGCTAGCTTTGGCTAAAGAGAACTGGCGCAAACCTGTGGTATTAAGTATTAATGACCGTATGGATGTATGGAAGAGCAAGGAGTTGCATGGACGTTTCTATCGGGCTCTCCATGGGCCTGATATAGACTTACCAGCATCTGTGTCTTGGCTACGCTTCGGTGATCTATTTGGAGAAACCGAAGGTTTTGTTTTTGCAATTATGGACGAAGTTGTGATGACGAATAACTATCGGAAGTATATACTAAGGGATGGTACGGTTGACATATGTCGGGCGTGCCACCGTCCCGGAGAATCCCTTAGACATATAATTTCTGGTTGTTCTCGTCTTGCCAACGGCGAGTATTTGCATAGACATAACCAAGTAGCCAGGATTGTTCATCAACAGCTTGCTCTAAAGTACAACCTTGTGGAATCAGAGGTACCGTACTATAGGTATGTGCCCGACGCAGTTCTCGAAAATGGGCACATCACGTTGTACTGGGATCGATCTATCATCACTGATAGGACTATTGTAGCTAATAAACCTGATATAGTGTTGATAGATCGGTCAGAGCGCCGCGCAATAATTATCGATATCACCATTCCACATGACGAGAATCTTGTGAAAGCCGAAAAAGAAAAACAAATTAAATATTTGGATTTGGCTCACGAGGTTGTCGACATGTGGTGTGTGGATTCGGCGATTATTGTTCCGATAGTTGTATCGGTTCACGGACTGATTGCCAAGAGCCTCGAACAACATCTCCAGAGGCTCGCGTTAGGCAGTTGGGTCAAGGGCTTGATGCAGAAGGCAGTGCTCCTCGACACGGCACGTATTGTGAGGAGATTCCTCTGTCTGGAGCCCTAACCACCGGTAGCTTGGTCCCTGTACCCGATGCCGGTGGGTTACTATTTTTTATATTTTTAAATATATTTGTTTTTTTTTTTATATATATGGAATGTATTTAAAAATATAATTTATATGTGTTTAAAATGTAATAAAGGAAATATAATAATAATAATATTTATTTAGCCCAAGAAATACATTATGGTTACAAGGATTCGTGATTCTTAATTTATTTTTGTACATTTAATTATCATATGTATCTGGTGCTGAGCTAGGTTTTAGGCCTGTATTTCAGCACGCAGAGTGTTCAACCCCAAAATACTGGTCATTTATACAATATTAAACATTGCCAAGATATCGGACATAGCTATGGTACAAAGGGCAAGAAAGTTATGTATATAAATAGCATTATATCTCGAATAATAAATTAAATTAGGTGTAGTAAATTCTTCAAAGTTACATGCATAATAATATAATAAACTTGTAATAATCTTATTTTAAATAGCAAATAGAAAATAGTATTATAGAAATTACCTAAATTAAAAAATAATAATTATAATCTTGTGTAATGTGAATGAGCAAGCTATGGAACGGGCTATGCTTGGGGTTTCTCTACGAGATCGAATCAGAAATGAGGAGATCCGTAGACGAACTAGAGTTACCAACATAGCAGAGCGAGTCAGCAAGCTGAAGTGTCAGTGGGCAGGGCACTTAGCTCGGAGAACCGATGGCCGTTGGGGCAAGGTCCTTGAGTGGAGACCACGTGTCGGCAAGCGCAGCGTAGGAAGGCCTCCCGCAAGGTGGACAGACGACCTAGCAAAGAGCGCAGGGACTCGGTGGATGCAGGCCGCTACAGACCGATCAAAATGGAAGTCGATGGGGGAGGCCTATGTTCAGCAGTTGACTTCCTACGGCTGATATGATGAGAAAGTATCTAAAGAGGCACGACTGGCTTTACATAGAGGAGTACTCGTCAACACATTAATGTATGTTAGTGAATGTTGGGTTTGGCAGAAGGAACATGGAAGTAAACTGAATGCTATTGAAATGAGAAGTCTGAGAAGTATAGATGGAGTGACCCTGATGGACCGAGTGAGGAACAGTGTGATAAGGGAACGTTGTGGTATGATAGAAGATGTAGTGACCATGATAGAAAAAGGGATGCTTGGAAGGTTCGGTCATGTAGAGGGTGGATGAAAGGAAATTAACAAAACAGATTTATGAGGCGAGGGCTACTGGGCAACCCGGTAAAGGTTGACCTAGGCGTACGTATGCCAATCAGCTAGAGGACGTTTTGAAGAAGGGCCAGCTCAGAAGTACCCGTAACCGGGCGTGCATGTATGAAAACAATTATGAAAGTGGAAGAAGCGAAAGGCGTATGCCAAGATCGTAGCAAGTGGACAAGATCGTAGCAAGTGGAAAGATGTTGTCTCTGCCTACCCGAATGGGAGAGGCGTGACTATATGTATGTATGTATATTAGGTAGATTTCGATGAAATCGATCTACCTATTGGTTTCTTGACTACTGTCGAATTTTAAAAAAAATCTTCATAGGTCTAGTTAGGACCCCCTGAGTCCGAAATGACCACTGGTCAAAAAGTTTAAATATATATATATATGTATGTATGGTTCCACTTCCCAAAATTTGCGGCACTCTCACGGTCGCATTTTTGCCCCGATCGCTTTCAAACTGCGGTCAAAAATTGCTTGGGTGTAAACTTAGTTTAAGTTCGTGAACGGATGGAATCCGGCCTAAGGGGACGGTAGAGCCTCACTTTTTGTGAAATCAGTTTTTCCTCAAAATTTCACGTTCCATGAAAGATATTCGAACCGTTCTAATGTTATCCCATAGTATACATGAATACCAACAACTTTTAATTATAAACCTATAAGATTTAACTTATTTAACTTTAACTAAACTTATTTAACTTATTTAAATTTAATTTTTTTAACTTTAACTAAAAGTGTAGGGGGAAAAAACCAAAATTTTTCGGGAAAAAAATCATAACTTCTAACCGGTGAACATTCTTGGTGTCGGAAACATTTTTTATTGATAGGCCATTTTTAAGTCTAAAATAAATGTCTGAAAAGTTTTTCGCTAAAAGTTACCGTTTTCGAGAAAAAAAAATTAAACATGTTAAAAAATAATATTAATTGCTTCACGAAATCTACCTGTGCGTTCCCCCTGCGGGAACGGATTTTTTATATTGCTCTGTACCTATATTCCCTTATGTATTTACAAATAAAATATATTTATCCACATTATAGAACCCATATTACATGCTAAGCTATGTTCTAAAATGTTTATTTATCCTTCTTTGCAATAGGTAATATGCTATTATTATTTTCAGGTTACCATGGATAACTTAGATGAAGCATATAAAAAAGTGCGCCGCATAATTCGAAACATTGCGAAGAACCAAAAAAATTTAAAACCAATGTTCGATATCGATTTTCCGAACCTTAGTGACTACCCTTCAGTTCAAAAGAGATTAGAGAGCATTCGAAAACAAATAGCTCCTCGACAACTGTTCCACTAAATAATATGTGCCTATACATTTATAAAAAGTATGTTTATTTGCATTCTAGAACTCATATGACAAGCTCTGCTTTGGATCTAGATGGTGCTGTGTGATATGTTGCAGAATATGAATATGAAATAAATAAATGAATATGAAAAACTGTTTTATTATTGTTAGGTACAATTAAGTAAATTATAAGTATCATACAATCAATAGAGATAAAAGTGTGAGACTGAATTCATTTATTACCACTTTACTATAACCTTACCATGTAATAGTATAAAAAGTCTCACATTGGGATCATTTAAACACCATGGTATCGAGCATTGCTCCCAAACACTGTACTATATTGTTTGACATCAAAACATCAACTTTCTCCTCTAAGTGCCTCTTAGGATCCTGTTTACCTACATTCTTAATAGCTAGCTGTTCCGGGGTCATTTTCTCCTCATCTTCTAAAGCCTTATTGTAGTTTTTAGCTAGATCCAACATATCTGTGACTGTTGTTTCATTGATAGTACAGTGTTCCTTGTAGTCTGAGAGTGTGAGACCATCCATCCATGACTTTTTGTGGAGATTTAACAGCATTTTCTGTTCCAATTCATTCTTCCTGTAGTTTATGCTGATGGAATAATAGTGGCGATTGAGTCCATGAATAAGAGCTTGTACTGATGGTTTTTGAAGGTGACCCAAGTTTGACGTGGTCTGCCTTGGTTCCTGACCAAGAACCATCATATTAGGGTTGATAAGACGGAATGCATCAATTACTACTTTTCCTTTCACCGACTGAATAGGGTCTACGACAACAGCAACAGCTCTCTCTGATAAAGCCTCAAAGGACTGCTGAGTGTTTATATCTACTCCTGATAACCAGCAACCAAATCCAGGATGGGAGTGGTACCTGAAAACAAAAACAATTATCATAAAAAAAAATGATAAACTGAATCAGCAGCACAGGTTGCAGATGGAGAACATGGAATACAGAACCTATAGATTGGTGGAGTAGGTAACCCAGAACTGTTCTTTCTATTTGGACTGTTAGCTCCTAACATTAATACTTTGCAATATAATGTCACTTTAACTACTACAAGTGTATATTATTTCAATGACTAACTAAAAGTGCAATATATTATTTTCTTACATTTAAACAAGCATCAAAATTGTACATACATTTTGTTGTAGTCAATCATTATTTTATACCACCATTGCTACTTCTTGAATTTAGTTAAGAAAATAAAATAAAATAGCTTATTTAGGGTCACAATGGTTGGGTGACAAAGTGACCCAACCATTGTGAAACACTTATGATTGATATTTTCATTACCAGTCAAATGCTGCAAAAAAAGCCTATGAGAAAGGAAACTGGTAATTAAAACTCAGAATATCGATGGAAAATAGAACTAGTAATTAAAAGATTTCTGTTATTACTAGTGACATCACACCATTTAAAGATCATACTTTTCTTAAATTAGAACACTATCTTATGCATTTAATTTCAAATATGCAAACAAATTTGCATACATACATACATATAGTCACACCTCTTTGCCATTGGTGTAGGCAGAGACAACATCTTTCCACATGCTACAATACTGGCATATGCCTTTCGCTTATTCTAATTCATGATTGTTTTCATACATGCACACTCATTACAGGTACTCTTGACCTGGCCTTTCTTCAAAACTACTTCAATCTGATTGGCATATGTGTGCCAAGGTTGAACTAATTCATACCAATATACACATTTTTATTACTAACTAATATGTAACATTAAATTTTACATACCACCCAACAACCATTTCAGGACGACCAGTCTGCTTTAGCATATCCAACATCTTAGCTTGGAAGACAGGGTCAACAGCCTCTACTGATACTCCAGTACCCGTTTGAGGCATGGCAAACACATCAATGACACGCACTGTATAATCATCCACAAATTCACCTGGAAGATTTAATAAATCGTATGATTATCCACTGATATCTAACATAAGAACCGACCATCGGGCATCAAAACTATGCAAAATAAGCTGAAATCTGTAATTGGTAGACAAGATGATACAGCATTTTTAATATGCTTTTACAAATATATTTATGAATGGCTCACACTACTACGTGAACGACTAACCTAACATAAGGCCCATGACTTCCATGGGAACACCAGCGCGACCATGTTTCAACATCTTCAGCAGAGCCAAAGACGAGATGTATACTTGTTCGGCAGTATCAACAGCAGGCGCATCTGTTGGTGGTGGTGCCTGTGATAGCCCAGCCATTCCTCCTCCGAGACGTAGAAGACGATCCATTATGCACTTTGATTATTCGATATCCTGAAATAAAGCAAACTCAACGAGTAAATAATACTTTTCATACAACAAATAACCAAAAACATAGTATTGAATGGATACAGTTATTTTATAAGAAATTTATTGAATATGTAACATTACACTTACACAAAGGACTCAAAATCATTTACACTACACTATTTCCAAAAAACTCCGGCTACACAATCCAAAATGAACAGGATTTAAAACAAGGAACGAATGATTTCAATTATCATCAATCGAAAATGACAGCCCACGTAGAAACTGCAATCTCATGAAAGTCCTCATTTTAATGTGTTATCTATGCTATGCCTATGCATGAAGGTGTTGCAAATGGATAAAACTGAAAAATTGTTTATTGACTCACTTGGACAGTGGTGGACTCACTAAGGGAAACAAGTAGCCCAGCAGAGGTTGTCTTCAGTTCGCGGGGGGTTGACGGTTTTGATCTACAAAAAATTGAATTCCCGCCAGCAACTTAAAAGTCAAATAGTATTTATTTAAAAAAATTAATCGAGCAAGAATTTTTAATGAAACATTGAAGAGTTGCTTTAGCCAAATAAATCAATAAAAAAAAATGGATTTCTCTCCGCCAACTTAAGGGTCAAATTTTAATTAATTTTTAAATAAAAAATGCAAAAGCAATTAAACAAAAAAATTTTGATCGAATAATGAAGAACAATTGATTTTGGCAAAAAAAATGATATCTCGCCAACTTGAGGAAGCCATTTGTATTCTGTAAACCGAGCCAACTGTCAAGTTTGTCAAAGATGTCAAAGAGAACAAAATAGGCATAAGTACAGAAGCTTGGCTATTTTTTATTTTTGGTGACTAACAGCCGGCCTGCCTGCTCAGCCCAGAAAGAAAATGACAACAAATACAGTGCTCCCTAATAAGCTATCAGAAGGACCTAAAGGGTTAGGTACTGTATTTCATAATCGATCATAACTTTATCGTGTCACTTACAATACAAATTACTAACACCATTTTCAGGCGATCCAGATGATAAAACTCTTAGAAGAGTAGAAGTAGATGTAATGATTCCAAAACTAATCAGAGAGAAGGCTAAAGCAGAGAAATGCACCAAAGAAGTAGCTGAATTCGAAAAGTGTTGCAAAGAGTCTTCCCTTTTGATGGTTGTAAAATGTAGAAAACAGAATTCCATTTTGAAGGATTGTCTCGGCGGTTGGTATCAAGATGAAGACTTCAAAAAGTCTTGTACAGATGAATATTTGAATCAAAGAAGTGAATATAGAAGAACTGGTATAAAGAAACCTATAAAAAGAGCGTAATGTACATATATTTAATAGTATATAATTGTGTAGAATAATGTATATATAATAAAATAAACATCTTAGTCATCATCATTTATTGTAACTGGCAGATTCCTACTTAACAATATTTCTCTTACACTATGACCTTTTAAGCTAACAGGAGATTTACAATCATATTCTTCTGGCTCTATGACTTCTGCAATTATTATTTCCTGAAAGCAAAAATATTGTTTCCATAAATTATATTTTCTGATATACCTACAGCTGAAATAAATTCCCCACATACAATAGCTTTTATTTATATTCGTCACGTCAATATGACTTTACCTCGCCTGATGGTAAGCTAAAGGTACAAGTCTCAAGAATGAGGGTCACCATTACAGACAAAGATAATGCTACAATGGTGGCTCGCAGCTTGACGGCCTCATCCGATGATTTTTCATGTCCCGCTTAAACGACCCGGAAGAAGGAAACACGTGTGCTGGTAAAGAATTCCAAATCTTGATGGTGCGGGAAAGTAAAGAGGTGCCGTACAGCTTGGTTCTTGATGGAATTGTTTACACCGTGTGAGGGCGATACCTCAATCTTGTACGTGTTGTCCTGTATAGGAAAGGAGAGGGTGGAAGTAATTGGAAGAGCTCATCGGAACACTCGCCATGGTAGAGGCGAAGTAAGTACTGAGCAGAGCCATACCAAAGATGAGAGCACACGCCAGAACGGATTTGTATATTTTATAGGAGACACCGCTGCTCTGGTGTGAAAAACCGTCTCACCTTGTTCAGGAATTTACGCGAGGCTGTTTTGATGATGCTCTTGATGTAGTTTTTGTTATTCAGTTTGCAGCTAACATCACTACCGAGTATATTTAGAGTGACCTACAGTGGCAGTGGTGTGTCCTGAAGAGTAGGGAGGGGAAGGAAAGGAGATACCTTTGCTGTAAACGCACATGCCTGCGTCTTCTTGGCATTGAACTCGACCAGGTTTTCAGAGCCCCATTGAAAAATGTGATTCAGGACCCAGTCAAGCTGTGACAAGAAGCTGCCTTTAATCCTCAATGTCAGTCTGCCTGGCCGCAGGTCATCCGTGGTATCGCCCGTGTAAGGCACTATCATCTGCATAGCAATTAATGCTGCCGGCAGAAAGCATTTACCTGCAAGAACTCCGAAGCTCGTCCATCACAAACCACACGAATAAGGCGCTCTTGCAGGAAGCTATCAACCCAACTGCACAATCGAGGAGGCAGACCAAAGGCAGGCAGCTTGGAAAGAAGCAACCTGTGCCAGACTATCGAAAGCTTTGGCGATGTCAAGACTAATAGCCAATGACTCGCTATGCTTGTCCATAACCTCACCCTAAAGATGGGTAACGTACGCCAGAAGATCACCCGTTGACTGTTTAGGCCTGAAGCCATATTGCCGATCATTATAAGAAGTGATTCTTTGGGTCGATAGTTGCCTGGGTCTGAGCGATCCCTTTCTTGGGGATCGGCTGGACATTCGCCTCTTGCCATCCGGCGCACTGTACCCGAAGTGTAAGAGATGCGGTACAGACGCGTTAGCATTGGAGAAAACTCCGCTGCGCATTTTCGTAGAACTACTGTTGGAATACCACCGGGACCACTAGCTTTCCGGATGTCGAGTGATTGTAGCACTGCACGAACATCGCGTTGCCTGATACGAATATCAGGCATTGCGTGGTCACAGCATATTCCTTACCCAAACTGACCTCACCGGCGACCGCAGTGGCAATATCCTATGGGGCCCTATCCTTAAAGCAGCGTTCATCCAATGTAGGATGGACACAAAGTAGTCACGAAGTCCATCCCAGTCTGCTGACGAGTAGTGCCGAACTCGTCGCTTACTCTACACGGATCGTGTGGGATCTACAATGGGCACCTTGGAGCAGACCCGACTATGGTCGGAGTTACCAAAGGCGGCACGCACCGAAACACTGTACTGGTCTGGGTGACTCGTCAGTAGAAGGTCTACCAGAGAGGGCGTTTGACCTGATATTTTTTCGTATCCTTATAATCTGGCGTACCAATTGGGTCAGGTCATGCGTGAGAGTGAGTGCATGGGTGGCACTTCCCGCGTGATCTTTTTTGGCGGAACCCAGAGAATGGAAAAGGGTCCCGGCTTACGAATATGGTCGCTGGGTCCCACTCCGGTCACCTGGTGGGGCAGCCTTCTGGGATGGTTAGCCCCAGGTGGGCCCCTGTACTATGCCGCGGGTGACCAGCGGCACCAACGTTTCTACAGTTCTCGCTTTCCGGTGGGTCGATCCGCGCCATCCCCAATAGACTACACGAATACCCACTAGTCCCACAAGTGCTGCGACAACCACCACCCTATGCCTGGCTAACCTGTTCATAATAATGCTTGAATAGAATAGGTTTAATAAAATTATGTGTTTATATAACAGCTTTCTAATGTGCCATTATTTGTAAACGAAATAAATGTATCTTTAGCTACCAATAAAATTTTGAGGTATATTACAAAGCAAAGACTATTTTATACCAGCATATTCAGGTACATTTCATTGTAGTTATGTGATAACCTATGTATCAGTTGGCAGGTATAGACCTTATATTAATAATATTAATTTGTCTCATGCAATGTGAACGTATCAGGCCATTTCACAGTATTGAGCCGGATATACAAGGCATCCATCAATAAAATTTATGTTTAAGTAATCTGCAGTTACTGTATGAAAAAAAACTAAACATAGGGAATATAAAAAGTTAAGTGAGTACCTTAACTGTAGTATTTGACATTCTCACATGACCAAGCAGTTCAATCCAGTCAAATGATTTCATTGCTGACTTTATAACTACTATATAATCCGCATGTACTACTCCTGGTCCTTCTTTATATAGCACTGAAAAAGTATCTACATTAGTTGTAACTTATACATAAAGTAAATTAATTATAACTACCTATAATGAAAAATTCCCTGTGGATACAGTTACAGGCTGTAACTGTATCCACATTGAATTTTTCATTATAGTTATAATTATAACATCAAAGCAATTTGCATTGCTTTGATGTTGCAATTACTGCATCAGAAGGTAGTTACTACTTTTATTGCAGTTGTACTGCAATAGACTGACTTATGTTGAGGTCACATGTTTTGAGAGGCATAACAATATTTCATTCCTTCATTCATATTATTTCAGACCTATGATTTAACTTCGCAAATCTAAAGTAAAACTACAACTTGTTTTGAGTTGACTGGCAAGAAAAATTAAATTACTAATTATTATATGGAACATTTCTACCCTTGACCTATTTATATTAATGATTAATTATTGTGATAAGAAAATCAAATCCTTACAATAATCTCCACCAAATTTGATTCCTGGTTTCACAATATAGCCTTTAGATCTGTAATAATGAAAGATCACATATCTGATGACAAATTTTTTATCTGTCATTGTAAACAAGTCCCAACAACTCTCTATATTTAGCAGTGTGTTGTCAATATTTACAACCTGTAGACATCCCAGTCCATACATCAAAAAGAATGCTTCTTGTGGTGACAGCATCAATTTTTCCTCTATCTTGATTTTATTTAAACAACATTTTGGTTTCATATTGGCAAAGTAATTCTCTTCTTCAGAGTCACTGTTTGGAACTATAACAACAATATCATCCTTGCCTGCACCATTAAATTGTCCAGTACACACTCCTACTTCATCAGTGACATTGGATTGTTCTCCAATATCCTCATCACTAGACACCAAGTCTATAACATCCTTTCTTGACTTTCTTTCACTGTCACTTATTATCTTAGTTATGATATCATCAATATCCTTCATAAAAGTATCAGCATCAGCTGATCTATTACAACTGCCAAACTTTTTGAACCAGTAGTTTCTTTTCAAAAACTGTCTCTTACGCATAATGCGTGGGTTCTGATTCTCCGGAGCTTTTGGTTGTGAGCGCGATGCGGATCCTTTTCCGAAACATCCCATGTGATACAAAAGCGCAATCTCTTCTCCAGATCTTATTTCCACATTGTATCCGTTGTAGTAGCCGGTAAATATAATTCGCATTGAATTATCTACTGGAAACCGCGAACTCAACGATTCAATGGTCATCGGAAATGAGTCATTTAGGTCATTAGTTTGACAATCTTCTGATTGCAAAGTAGTCATGACAAAAGAACTGGCCAGTTCCCAAATTTATTTACAGCCGAATATGTCAGTTCAGCTAAGACTTGAAGAGCGCAAATTATGATACTGCAATATAAAAAGTCAATTTTAATTATTTATAGTATCTAATAATTTATTTAGTATGAATCGTACACTATTTACACCAAATTTATAAGTTGAGGAGATTTTCACGAAGTCTATTTATATTTTTTTCACAATATGGACAAGCCCGGGACGACCAATACCCAAGAAAATTACGATGGTAAGTACTCTATTGCAAAACAAAAACACATTAGCTACTTAGGCGTCACGTAATTTGTACACAATTTTCAATTTATTTTACGACTTTGCACTAATATTAATGCATTTTTGAGGCTAAAATATTGTATCAGTCAATTCAAATATGCATAACAAAAGATACAGAGTATTTTTGTACCATAACGCACAAACTTTAGTAGAATTCATAACAAATTTGACATTAGCTTAGCTCAAGTTATAAGATTATGTGACGTCTGACATGTATGGCTATGTTGATAGACATTATGTAGGTATTTAATCAAAATTATTATGAATTTTCCATAAAATAATCAATACAAGATTACATAGGTAAAATCAGTTTATTAACTGATTTAATATAAACAAAATTATAAAATACTTCATAAAAGTTATAGACAAAACAAAAATGAATAAATAGAGCCCCATACATTCATCATCATCGGCGCGTGTCTCGCATCCGAGGCTCTCACCCAGACAGTAATTTTATAAGTAGTTATTCTCACCTCTGAGTACGAGGTCCACATTCCGCCATTTACTTCTCTACTTCTTACGGTATTGGGCATCCATCATCCATGGTAGTGAGACTAGCCCTCGCACTCGCGTCAAGCCAGCGCTCCTTGGGAAGCCCCTAGTACCAGGGCTCGGCGTGGCGGAGGCGGCATAGCCAGACCTTTTGTTACCCGAATTTTGGCAGTTGATGCCGTTTATATTGTATTGTACTTATATTACCGTGAAGGCCCCAATCATGGACACTTTAAGGCTTTAGTGGTAATATTTTGACTATAACTTTTTTATTGTTTGAGTGACAATGTTGAGGTAAACAGTAAACAAAAGCGGGATATTTACTCTACCTAATACATACTTAATAAATAAATTAACATTTAACTTGTCATTTTAACTTAAGTTTTTCTAAAATACCTACAAAAACACCAGTGATGGACACCCAAACACCAGTACTCGACAACCAGTGATGGACACCTCTCCAGAAATGGACACCTAATGATGGACACCTAATCACCAATGAATGCAACGTGTTTTTGGCATGATAGATAAGAATAAGATTATTTCCGTTCTAAGATAGGTACTAAGTAGGGTGCCAATGGTAGGTTTAAGTAGATACCTTCATCGATGCTTAATAATATGAAATAAAATCAACCTTTAGGTAGATAGTTCTTTTTATTATATTAAGTTTAATCATTTATAAGTATAACTAATTATTAACTAAACACATTCTGCAAGTTAGGAGAGAGATCAATATTATTATAATTATCAAAAGCTACGCTAAGTAGGTATATGTAGGTATTATATTTGTAGGTCAGTCTTTCATTCAAAACAAGATTGTAGGCTTAGTTTTTCAAAGTCTATAATTTGGTTGGAAACATAACTCTCTTAAATCTATTAATCACAATTTTAAGTATTATTCACTGGGTGTAATAACACTTTAGTTTAGATATATTAAATTACAAAGAAGCTATTTTGAATCACATAAAGTGACTCAATAATCAGCCTTACATCATATAAAAATCAACAATAAAATAAATAAAAAAAGTTTAACTGAACTCTTCTTCAGATAAAACATAGTTAAGACGGTGGTAAAGTCTTAACTTACTATAATAACCGTCTAAACTTTATAACAAAAAAAAATTTATAAATTCCCGCTCAAAGCGACTATATTATTAAAAACTAAAGTTAGTAAAAATAATGAATCAGGCTCATAAAAGTTAGTAAACAAAATCAACAATATTGCGCCTCAGGTTTTGACTAAACAAATGGAACTACCTAGTTATTAATTACATATTGTATATGTCAGGTAAAAACTTTTCCATCTCTGCAACTTTATAAAATCCTCTGTTATTTTGTTTAACAGGAGGACATATCTTTTCAATTACCTCGCTCATTTTGTACCAGATTTTATCCGGTCTTTCTGGCCATCTAAAAGTATTGCCAGTAGACAATACCATGGTACTTATTTCGTACTGTTCTTTATCTTCGTTCTCAATTTTTCCTGGGAAATATTCACCTTCATATTTCACTATGACAAAACATCCCTTTGTAAGGTCTTTCTTTTTTTTATGTTTGTAGCTGCATGTTGGAGTATCTATATCAGAATTTATATCAGAAACAGTATCTTCGATCTTTGTATTTCTTTTTTCCTTTGCTACTTTAGTTTGTTTTCTTTTCAGCATTTGATCTATTATTTCTTCTTCGCACATATTTGGGTCACTTTGTTCATTTAATTCGCTTTCACCGCTTTCAATGTAGTTTACTTCCATATCCGTATCTTCAGATGATGAAATCTCACTAACTTTCTTCTTTTTGATCTTAACTTTATCTTTCTTTACTTTTGCCATCTTTTCTTTAAATTCCTTTTTCTCTAGCCGCAGTTTTGCTTTTAATTCTTTTTCTTCTATAATCCTTCTTTTTTCTGCATCTTTTTTCACATGGTATTGTTGCCAAGCCTTACTGGTCACTGCTGATGGTATTTTTTCCTTATATCTTCTAGTCTTTTTAGTATGTACCATTTCAGGCCAAAAAAGGCAATTCTTGAAAGGTGATGGTACTGTGACACCCAATACTTTGCTCAATGTGTTTTTTTCTGGAGTGCAACCATGTTTATTCGGTTGAACTTCAATCGAATTCGCCAAACTTTCTTCAAAAGTACTTTGGTTTAATGCAGGATTAGTACCCGAATTCGTGCCATTCAAGAAAGCGTGGTTAGTATTTTCAGTTGGTTCTTGTTCTTGAATGCACGAACTCAATGCAGTGCAATTCAACACTTCGTCAGTGTCCGGTGATATGACCATAATATTATGATCAATCGCAGTAGCGTTGTAGTGATATGGAACTTCTTTGGCAGTTTGAATCAACTCATTCGCTTTATATATAATGCTACTCGGTTGTACGTCTTGTTTTGATTTAATATTTGTCGCTGCAGCCATATCATGTTTTTCAGCATCTTGAATTAGTCCTCGTTCTTTAGTAACAGAGTTTGATGCGGTGGAACTCAACGTTACAGTTGTGTTTGGACCCATAATATTTCGATCGGTAAAATCAACATTTGAAATCATTTCAGTGCTTTGAGTAAATTCTGGGGTTCGAATTGATGTGGTTGTTGCTAAAGAACTAATGGCTTCATTATTGTCTAGAATAACCTCAGTGTTTTGAGTCATTCTTGGTCCCTGCTCTTGTTCTTGGTAACATGGGGTCAATGTATTGGAACTCGACGCTACATTTGTGTCCGGTAATGTTGTCATTTGCTTGGCGTGAGCCCATACTATATACAGATTGAGATCTTCGTCCAGAGCCATATTTTCGATAGCGTTCCTGCCGTTGAAATATAACTTTTTATACATTTCCAGTTTATCTTTACCAAAGATCTTAGTAATTTGCAGTTCCAGAAATTGTAGTAATTGTTTTATATCCTGATCTTTTCCTTCATTTGGTTCTGAAATAGTTGATTTTTTATTCCCAAATTTTGTCATGTCTATATATTCTGGTCCAAAAGGATACAATCCCCCACCACGGAAACCATTTTTAACACAGTCTTCTGTTATTCGGTCCAATGCTTTTTTAAAAACTGGAGCAAAATTTTCTTTCTTGAGTTTGTTCCCCATGTTTTCCATTTTCCACGCAATAACTTCTTTTCGAAAGAATACTTTTAACGGCCTAAATACGGAAATGTCCATAGGTTGAAGTATGTGGGTCGAGTTTGGGTATAAGGCAATCACTTCAATACCGTTTTCAGAACAAAACTGCGACAGTTGAAGTGTTAGATGGGACTTGTGACCATCTACGAAAAACAGAATTGGTTTTTGAATCTGTTCTTTTACCAGCCAAGGATTGAAAATACTGGTAATGTATTCATAAAAGGTCTCGCTACACATCCAACCACTCTCGGACTTACCTATGCCCCAATCTTCCGGCACACCGTTAGCAATGTTGGCTGGGATCCTTTCATAAGCGAAAACTATCATCGGCGGTGCAAGTTTTCCGGCAGCATTCGCAGTCACCAAAACTGTCAAATTCTCCTTTTCATCGCCACTTGCAGCATATACATGTTTCTCACCCCGCTTCACAAGCACTTGTCCAGGTTTTGGTGAAAGAAAGAATGCGCTTTCGTCAGTGTTAAAAACTCTGCTTGGATCTTCGAGCACGTGATGCAAATCGACAGATGTTAAATATTCGTGTATCTCTCGAAACCAGGAGACTATTTGTTCTTCAGTCACATTCTCTCGTGCAGCGGTTAAATTTTCTGCTGTTCTTTGTGCTATTATGGGATGTCTTCTTAAGAATGATGCAAACCATTTTCTACCTGGTCTATTTTGCGTGAAAGGATTGGATTTGTTTTGCACTGTGATGATCCGCTGAACACTATCTAGGAGAGTTTCTTTGGAGATAGGAAATCTTCTTTCAGCCATCGCTGAAAGCCACTTTACCAACAAATCCTCTTCCGTACTTGTTAGTACAGTAGTTGGTCCCATACTACATTGCATGGGGCTTTTACCTGATATTTTGTTGTATAAAGTGATCCGCGGAACTCCAAAGCGCTTTGCTGCAGCCGCTACAGATTCACCACCTTGTACCGCCTCGATGGCATCTCCCATTTGTTTAGGAGTATAATTTTTAATAGGCGCCATCTAAACAAAATAAGCAAACCAGTTATGGACCCCCAATTATGGACATAGTGTACATTACTGGTAGTTTTTTTTTTTTTTTAATTCATTTATACACCCGATATCCGTAACTGATTTAAAGACAATTTAATCAAAAAACCCAACATTGACTCAAAAACATTAGTTTGGACATATGTCCATCACTGGTTTAACAGCAAAACATACGTACCAGTGATGTACACCCCTTCTAAAATGGTTCCAACCAATTCTAGCTTTCATCTTTCTTTAAAGCTATCTGTTAAATTTCAATGTTTTTCTGTAAAATCATAGCAAAACCTAATAACTCTTATGAAATACTTTTCACAAACAAAAATTTACACTTACCTCCTTAGCGATTAGCACAATAAATCACGATGAATTTGAAAAATAACGCCGCACAAGATTTTTTACTTCGCCATTTTTTATTGAAAAGACTGATACTGAATGTTACTTCTCAATATGTCAATCAAAGTTTCTGCTTTCAAATTATGGTGTTGCCATTTCCGTAAAACTATTTCTATCGTTATTTTATGCCATAGAAATTTAATGTGTCCATGATTGGGTCTTTGTCCATTACCGGTACGTTCACGGTATAATACTTGTAACAGTGGAAACCGTTTACTAAGGGAGAATTTTTAGGAATTACACCCCTAAAGGTGATAAAAGGGAAGTCCGTCATTTTCAAAGTTAGATTCACGTAATTTGGAATATATGCCTATGGTTAGAAATAAAATTATTATATTATACACGTGTATCGGCATATTTCAAAGTTTCACCCCAAAGGGGGTAAATAAGCAATGAGCGGTTGTAAGGAAGTCCGTTATATAATTCTATATAATAAGAATTTCTTGCTTCTTACTTTTGAAGTAAGAACCATGAAATTTAATAACTAGGTCTGCAAGGCGAATCGCTGCTTGCAATGTTGAGCTGAGTGAGACATCGTGAATCAGATTTTGAAAATTTTGAACAGTGATCATTCCTCCGTGGCAAGTCCGATTTTGAAAATCCTTTTTGAAAGTCACAACTCTGGACATGCTTTCTGAGCGTGTAAAGTTTGGTCACAGTGTCTCGAGCGGTTATTATGTAATTCCATCTGGAATTTTTTTAACGGTGATCATTCCTCTGTGGTAGCATTAATTTTTCCAAAATATATCCATAAACCTTCCTCTGATTGACCTCTTTAATCATGCCAAATATTTGGTTCTGATTGGATTAGTAGTTTAGGAGGACACCTGTGATAAAGAAAATCCTGAAGTCTGGTATGAGGAGCTTTCGCTCGACTTCGTCTCACTCAGCTCAATAAAGCTACTTCTGGTGTACCCTCAGAAGTAGCTGACCTCTAACACATTTACTCACGATCTTTACATGCAAAAAAATAAATAAATAATTTATGTATAATTTATTTTTGTAATCTTCAGAGGACATTTTTTTGTTTATTATTTTGTATAAAGTTTTAGAGCTAAGGTGACCTCTAACTTAGAAATTTGATAAGCTAACCGATGGCGATTGTACCTACATTTACAATTGAACCCGGTTGGTGGCTATGCAAATAAGCCATCGGGCTATAGGATTTTTTACGAATTTATTCCGGGAAATTATTTTAGGACCCGGGCCACTAGTTAGAAATAAAGTTATTCTACTAAAATCAATAATACTAGGATAAGACTATTTTAGCGTATAGCCCTGATATCGTGCTGATGGACCGGGCAGTCACGGGTATTCCTTGTGGACATCACTGACTATCCCCTATGATAAGAACCACATTCGCGTTGAAGCAGACAAAAAGACCAAATGTTTTTTTTTTTGTAGCTGCTCAAACAGACTTCTGACACAGACAAAAAGATGGCTGACGCAGGTTTTGTGTATTAATAGTAAATCGTACCCCCTCATCGTTTCTATGGAGAAATATCAGAAGCTCCAGGTACCCTACAGCTACAGAAGTTACAAAAGCGGTTACAGAAATTTGAACAAATACTGGCTATCCCTACAGCTGATGAGTCTTCAATTTTCTCGCCGTCTAGCACTTACTTAACTTACTCCTTTTCCATTCTTCATCACACTACATCCCAAAAATAATTAATTATTTACTCAACCACATTTTTTGCTCCGATTGCCCTCCAGAAGAGTGAAAGTCTCAAATTATAATACCGATCCTCAAACTAGGTAAACCGAGTGGTGATCCTTCTCGCTACAGCCCTATTGTGCTCTCCTGTACCATGGCCAAAATATTTGAGCACATAATCAAAACCGTTTAGAGTGGCTTGGGCAAAGCCAGAGTTTGCTCTCAAAAACTCAGTTTGGGATTCGAAAGCGCCTAAGCACAATTGATAATCTCACACTGACATTAGAATAGCATTATCAATATTGCGCGTGTATTTTCTTGGTCATAGCAGCTACCTACGATGACGTACTTCTTGTGCTCAGGCAAAAACTGTTCAATGTGATTCTCCCAGAGAAGATAGTCAACTACATCTCGAATTCCTTTTCTGTGAGAACCATTAGCCCTAGAGTTCAAAATTTAATCCTCTCTCCCGGAATTATTTGGAGAAGCCTTCCGTAGGCCTCTGCCCTAAGCCCCATCCTCTACAGTATATACACTGATGCAACATCCTGCAATATGCAGATGATCTAGCTCTTTATGTGTCAGTGAACCATATGACAAATGTTGTGTCCAGATTAAACTCTGCAATTGAATATCTCTATAACTGGCTTACTGAACATGGCCTATCTCTTTCGGTCCCCAAAAGTTCTGCGGCAATCTTCAGCCGCCGCAGATCCAGCCCTGATTGTTTAATCTCTCTGGATGCTCAAAATTTACCTGTAACAGACACATTAATGTTTTTAGGAATCATTATGGATCTGCACATCATTTACAATATTCAAAAATGTGTTTTGTTTTTTTTATTAAGGTCGTATCTGGAATCTGGTGGGAATCCCACCCTTATTGCCAAAAATTAACTGTCATCATCATCATCATCATCAACCTATTATAGTCCACTGCTGGACATAGGTCTCCCCTAATGAGCGCCATAGCACCCTGTCTTCAGCTTGCCGCATCCAACATCTGCCCGCAGTCTTTAGCAGATCGTCATCCCACCTGGCCGGAAAATTAACTGTGCAATGCGCTTATTCGTAGCCATCTGGATTATGGTTGTCTTTTCTCTTGGAACCATGCAATAAAGCAGCCCTAAATATGCCTGATAAGATCCAGGCCAAAAGCATGCGTTTCATTATTGGTCATATGAGATCGTCACCAATAATTGCACTACAGTTGGAGTGCATAGACCCTCCTCTCTTTCTAAGAAGGCAGTACCTCTCTGATAGGTATCTATATAAAACCTCACAACACCTACAACAACTGGCAATTCGACACATAATATTCTAATATTCTGTTGTTTATTTAATAGCTTTGTTAATTGTGTTCGTCTCCTTTTCCCTTGTTTCCAGTGTTAAAGTAACCCCTTGTTTGAAACCCCATTTGAGGCCATAATTCACAAACCCGATATTGTCCTATATTCTGGTATTAAAGAACACTCTGTGGACGCAAATAGGCTAATAATATACCAATTAATTCCATTTTTACTGGTGAATCAATAGCTATACTAGAAACGTTGTTATATATTGAGTCTCATAATATAAACAAGACAGTAATCTTTACTGATTCCAAGAGCTGCTTAATTGCCATTCTAGCAAATCCATTCACTAGTAAAACTAAGTTCCCTCCAATCCTTTTAAATAAGCAATCACTATTCGGGTATCAAGATATGGGACTGACAGTTTCATTGGTTTAGATCCCAGGCCATGTTGGTATAGCAGGTAACACAGTTGTGGATTCCCTAGCCAAGCATGCCATAACCAATGGTACTTTTGACCAATAAAGAGTCTATGCTCAGGATCGCCTCTCACTTTTGATTTCAAAATGGACTTTGTTTGGGATAAATTCAGTAAATAGAAGGGAAACTATGTCTCCATCCAAGCTGACATTCCAACTAAACCCTGGTTAAAAATTCCGAGAAGCCAGTAAAACCTTATTATAAGTGACCGTAATTTGTCGTCTGCGTTTAGGACATGCCTGCACGAATGTATTTCTGGCCAAAATCAGGATCAGGGACAGCTTTCTCTGTGAGTGTGGCTTAGAGGAAGGTACTACAAATCATATATTATTTGAGTGCCTAAGAATGAATGGTTCTTTATATGATGTCTTCCTTACTGACCGTATCCCTTGACCTATAAATTTTAACTCTATTCTGACATAAACTAATTACTCACTCATATATTTGATTCGTAACTTCATTAACTCAAATAATATTAACTTGTAGAACGGTATTTGTTTACCTTAACCTCTAACCTGTGTGCTTTAAGGATGTCGCTTTTCTTCAGGTACTCCAACATGCTACATGACATTCGGCTTCTTTATTATTATAAAGAATAAAGGCCGAACGACATTTTTTGTAGAGTATTCTCTACAAAAAACATTAAGTTCATCCCTCAATCCAATTTTGTACGGAACCCTCAGTGCACTCGAACTTGACCATTTTTTTTAAGTTTACGGCAAATAGAACAAAATTACGAAATTCAAATATATTTTTCTAAGTTTTGGTAGATGAGCAATAAAATGTGCTATTGCATGAATTCAATAGCACTTGTGATAATGCACGTAGAAATTGGAGCAACCCCAAGCGGGGCTCCGTCGAAATCATTAACTAATAATCGAACAAATGAGAAAAAAAGGTCTCAATAGTTCGATTTTAACTTCTTCAACAGCGCTATTTATAATTTTCGAAGTACTCGACTAAAATCAACCGGTCTTGCAGTAACTCATTCATTTTACATTCTCCTAAAATAATTTAATAACTATTCTAATTAGTTTTAATTTTTGTATAGGTACCTACTACGAGTATTGTATTACTTGATAGATAGATAGAGTAAGATCCCACTTTCGCCAGAACTTATTTTTACAAGGATAAATATATGGGATGAACTAGTGTAGGTATGTACCTTGAGCGTTTGCAAATTTGCTGGCTTGTCCCGGCGGCGCGGCCTTCTGTTAGTAATCAGGGGCTGAAGGTAGGTAAAAATAGTACAAAGTTTACTTTAATTTAAAGTGCTGATTTTTTCGTATGTGTTAGAAAATATTGTTAAAAAATAATTATGAGCATTAACTGCAACGTTCGTTGGCCGTAACTTTTACCAAAACTCTGGAAGCTCCCAAAAAAGTATTTTGTTGAAAATGAGATCTTTCCTTAAGTTTATATTATTGCTTCCTTATCAGCGGCATTATCGAATGGTGTAATAATACAGGACGTGTTTTTTTTTTCAAAGTTCGATTACTGGCGAGCCCGATTTTGGTGAAACCTAAAACTGCATTATTTGGATGAGGGAAAATCAATATTCCTAGACAGGAATGAATCCCGTTGAATTTGGGGAAAAAACAGCCTGTATTATTACACCATTTGATAGTGCCGCGAATAAGGGCAAATTCTGGGAAGTAATAATAAACGGCAAAGTTAAGGAAATATCCTATTTTTAACAAAAACCTACCTACCTTTAACACCTATTTAGCCTAACCTACCTTTAGCACCTGATAACTGACAAACGGCCGCCAGGACAAGCTAACTGTTATGCACACATTCACGGTAGATACATACCTACCCTACTTTATTCCATTGTAAAAAAAGGTGAGTTCTGGCGAAAGTGGAATCTTGGACCATAAAAAATATAATGATTTTGTGTGATCATATTATAATTATTTATTGCGTTTGACCTGACAATATCCAGTACTTGTGTTTATGATGCTAATGCATTGCAATAATTTTGAGTATTTTGAAATAATAACATTAATAAATTTTTCACACAAGAAATGCCTGCTAAAAAACTAATATCTACATTTAAAAAAGACGGTGACATCCCCTTTTTTTCTGAATTATGCCAACTTGTCTAGCCGTGACAACCGTTTTGATCATATTGTTATTTCTTTCTTTCTAGCACGAGCTGTGTTTATCAGAGAAGGTAAGAGAATAATTAACGCAGTAAGTATAACTAAACGTCATTCTTCGTAGTCACAAGACCTCTCAGCTGAGGCTGTCTTCATATATCTGTTTTTCCCAAGTATAAAGTTTTGCGATTCTTCTTTGGATTTAACGGACTTGCATATTAAAATCTAAAGCCAAAATGGCTAACTTTGGAGACGTAAATGTAAGGAAGCTAATGCCGTCGTTGGGTGACGAAAAAATCGGTAAGTGGTTCCTTAAGCACTTTAAAGTAAATAATCCTGTTCTCTAGATATTATATTACTGGTCCAATATATTCTAGATATGATTGCGGCCACCAGCGTCTTGCAAATCCGTGCCAGTGAAATACGCCAGACTCAAATCAACTGGCAGTCTTATTTGCAGTAAGTATTGATTCTAGTGTCACAAGATATTTTATTGTCTTATTTTTGCAACCTAATTCTAATGTACCTCTGTCTATTAGGTCACAGATGATCACGCAGCGTGACCATGACTTCATCGTGAATTTAGACCAGCGGGGCCAGAAAGACTTGCCTGACAAAAATCCTGAAGCTTGTGCTGATGTATTTCTCAACCTGCTTACTCATATCAGCAAAGATCATACCATCCAGTACCTACTTGTTTTGATTGATGACATCCTATCAGTGAGTACATAATGACTCTAAATTTTGTTTAAGCATTGGTGTTTCTAATAAATTCAAAATTTGTATAAGACTAGAAACTAGCCAAACAGTTCTATACTCTAATAATATTTATAAATTTCAGCTTCATAAATATTGTTATGTATAATTGATTACTTTCTAAAATGTATTAAACATAATTTATTGATATGATGATGTCAACTGATCATTGTTTCTTTAGTATTTCCCAACCAATATTAATCAATTTAAATATTTCATAGGAAGACAAGGCTAGAGTGAAGATCTTCCGTGAATCCAAGTCTGGGAATGTTTGGCAGCCATTCCTGAACCTGTTGAATCGTCAGGATGAGTTTGTACAGCATATGACTGCCCGCATTATAGCTAAGCTGGCCTGCTGGCATCCTCAGCTGATGGAGAAGAGTGACTTGCACTTCTACCTTTCCTGGCTCAAAGACCAACTTAAATCCAATGTGAGTTTAACAAATTTTGTACTTGCAATTATCTATAGATACCATGTAAAGTGCAACCTTTTATTTGCATGTGGTTTTTATTTGGTTTATGCATGTATTGAGTATGATACATAATTATTTTGTGATGTTATTATTTCTATATTGACTTAAAACTTATTGATATTTAATATAACTTTATGCATGCCTCATCAAGCTTGACTGATAGATACCATTACACAGGCACCCTTTTCATATAAATACTACAATACACTTTCTTCTTGTCTTTTTAATGTGTGTGAAGAACTAATTATAATAACTACTAACAGTAAAATTAAATAATACCTTTAATTCAAGTGACTACATTGTTTTACATTATATTGTATTGAGTGAGGTATCAGATTTTTAAAAGGCCTAAAGGTGAACAGTCAACATAGAAATATAAGATGGTAAATCATGAAGTCATTACTTTTTAGTTTAAATAAGCCTTGAGATTATTGTTTAATAATCTAAGATAGATGGGAGTAGCTATTATATACATAACATAAACACATTAAAAATGTGCTGGATATCCATATCTGCAGATATCTGAAAGAGAAGAAAGGTCCGTATCTGTTACTTTTTTGGTAGATGTTTCACCTTATTAATTTTCAATACATTATTCTGTAATAGGTGATTAGGTAGCAATGGAAAAGTATTAAATTTTATGTAAATTATTTTTATTTCTTAAAATCAACAGTCACAGTAACAAAGAGTTGGCGTTAATATTTTAAAAATATCAAATCAATGACTCAAAGTCAATATTAACAGTATGTAATTTCTTCCTCTTCTTTCTTTTCTTATGTCATTCACTCTATTTTAATTTTCTCATTATTCATTTCAAAGATATAAATGTCATTTCATATTTATAAATAAATACAACAGAACTATACTTTGAAATTTATTTGGAACCTGAAAGTCCACAGATGTATTTCTGTATAAACTCTGCTTATCAATTCAATAGTTATTTGTGGCAATGCTTACTGCCATATACTAAATTGGTATATCTATGTCATCAATGTGTCTAAACTGACTGAAATTAACAAAATGTTGTGAATATCACACGCAAGCATCACGCATCGGGGCTTTGATGAGATGTGGGTGAATTGAACTGAGAGGTTTGTTTTCTGGAAAGGCGGAGAAAATGTCTGCCGAGTTAGAGCATGCCGAGCAGGTTATGTTGCTGCACGAGAAACAGAATTTTGCGGTCGATAAACAGCCAAAACATCAGCATCACAAGGAAAAAGAGCATACCGACCCATCGGAGGAGAAGTACTCGACCCTTTACAGATCTTTTGATGAGCTGAAACCGCTCGGCGCCTTGCCACCCAGACTGCATAAGGTATTCTTGTACTGTGTAGATGTCAACATGATAAGTGTTAAACAAAAATATAATATTGTAATATAACAAGTGATGACTAACTTATAAGTAAGTATGCAGGCCCCCCTAACAACTGTGTATAGAATGTGCATTTTTAATCATTGATATGATGTCAAGCTTACACTAATATTAATCATTCTCTTGCACGCAATAGGAGGATGTGAAGGTATGGTGCATGCAAGCTTATAATAAGTGAACGACTGCTTACTTATTTAGGTACTGTAGATAAATTTGATTTTACATAAAATAAATTCATTCATTCATTTCATGTCATTGTCAAATAAACTTTATTTCAGAATATATATTTACAGCTTAACAAATCTTCTGTATGGCCAACAGAAAATTGTTGAAATAATTTATATGACGATTGTAATGTTATACGGACTGTACACCTCAACGAGACACTCCGAGACAAACCGAGAGCGAGTATGTACATGGTGCTCTCGTTCTCGCCTCGGTCGGTCTCGATCGCTTGTCGGTTTTTATCGCCCGAGTCTAAGGATCTCGTTCGTTCTCGCGACGACAACAAGAGCGAGCATGTACACTTGATTTAGTTCCCCGATAACTGTATTTATGTAGTCAAAGGAACGTGAATTACAGTTTTAGGAGTACTATTTGGGTTTAAAAAATGTATTTTTACGATAAACATGAAAAAAATTGTAATAGCCCAAAGCACAAAGACAAACAGCGGCAGCGATTTCAACATCCATTACGGCGGGAATCTTCAGTAACACTGACAGAACGAGTGTGTACAACTGTACATGTATGCTCTCCACGAGGGCCTCGCCTCATTCATCTGAGACTTGTCGAGTGTGTTCAGCTGCCATTAGGCTTCATACTTAGTTATATTACTTTTAAGCTGTACTTACTTAAAACTTTACTCGTAGGCTGCTTGAATTTTTTTAAACTTGCTTTTATATAAAATTTTACAATAACATAAACAAACATAAATATTACAAAGGGAACAGTTATTTTATAAAATTATGTTTTTTTTGTATCAAGATATTGCCGACTGTGACCTGCATAAGCCTTTTTCATTTATGTTTTGCTATACTTAATGTGAGTTTTTTTTCAGATGGAACTTTCGATATTACCTAGTTCATTAAATTATTTATTGACTGATTTCTTAGGTGCATAATTTAAAAGTCAATGTGTTGTGGTTAGTTTTATTAATCATTCAGAGGAATACCTACTGTTCAACAGATTATTTTATAAATTACACATCAGACTTAATAGAAAAGTCAAAGTATAAAATGAACCAAACTTCCAAAGTCATTTATGGAAACGACCCGTTGAATAACCTGATAATAATCAAAACGATATTTATAGTATGCTACTATTGCTGTATTATGAATTCTATTTTCCTTTCCAACCCTCATCTATTACAACAACTTGGCAAAATGTTTTATTTTTTAAGTTATACTTCTTTTGGCGCGTTAGGAAAAAATTATGAAAGTAAATTTTGACGATACGCGCGCACACCGTCTCGTAGAAAAACCGACACCCTAAAACCTAACCCACTTCCAGATGACCTAGAAACTTGATATTTGGCATCAAAGTAGACTATGAGACAGACAAAGGAAACTAGTTACCTATATTCATTCATTAAAAATGGGTAACATTGGCGTTTATCCTCTTATAAAAACTTAATTAGGTGAATTTGTGATGTAAAATAATAAATGAAAAAATAAAAGGCTGGCGGCGTTACAGCTTAAAGCCAACAATACCGCCCGCGATCTGATGGCATTTCAGGCCGAGCCTGGGTCCTAGCCCTAGATGACGAGGCTCTCGAGTCCCGTCATGAGAGGGCTCCTCAGTGTATAGGCGGAGGCCCTGAAGGCCAACAACGCCGGGCTGATGCGGGAGCCGCAGCGAGTGATGGCCAACAGAGTTATAGGGGGTACCGCACGATCTCCTTCGAAGCGGCGAGTCTCCTTGCCAGAACTCCACCATGGGATCTGGAGGCGTGAGCCCTAGGAGCCCTTTACCAGTGGAGCAAGAAGGCGCGGGGTATAGGACGGAATCCTGAGCCTCGAGAATTAGAGGCCCAGAAATGCCTGCTCCGCCAGGCCATCCTGGTGGAGTGGAAGGAAAGACTTGGGTAACCAAGCGCAGGACACTCCTTTTTAGAGGCGGTAAGACCCGCCATGGAGGATTGGCTCGAGAGGCGATACGGAAGCCTCTCGTACTGCCTGACGCATGTGATTTCCGGCTAGGGAAGCAGGCATTAGAGACCCAACACGGCGTGCGATTTTGGTTGGTTTGAGTCCGACATAACCACCCCCACTGGCCGGCAGGGATTCCACCCTTTCCAATCTGTAGGGATTTGCGTACTAAACAAAAAAGTAAACTTTCTACAAAAGGCGTCCAGAGAAGGGGCCAGCCGGCCGCCCTGGGCTATGACCCCCTTGGCCCTAGTGCCGTGCAGTGAGTAAACCGCCTGAAAAATAATCTAATATTTTTCCTTAGGTCTTTTTAGTCAAAACTGTCAAGTACGTTTGCAAAGTTAATGCAGCAAGCGAATCAACACCATTATCTGTATAATTTTAGTTATATTATTACTTATGTTTTTGTACACAGAACAATGATTACATCCAGTCAGTGGCACGCTGCCTGCAAATGATGCTTCGTGTCGATGAATACCGCTTCGCTTTTCTGTCTGTTGATGGTATATCCACCCTGCTGTCTATCTTAGCCTCCAGGGTTAACTTCCAGGTAGGTGGAACATCTTTTTTTTAACAGTTACCGAATCTACATTAACTAGTAAAGCAGCGGTAGTTATTAAGACGTTGACTTCGAATTTGAGGGAATTAACATTTGCTTGTATTTCTTTATTTCATGTAGATGGCCATGCAATGGTGAAATAATGATTTTTAATTACTTAGGTGCAATACCAGCTGGTGTTTTGTCTGTGGGTGCTGACTTTCAACCCTCTGCTCGCTGAAAAAATGAACAAGTTCAATGCCATCCCAATTCTTGCTGACATCCTGAGCGATTCTGTGAAGGAGAAGGTCACCCGTATTGTGCTCGCCGTCTTCCGAAACTTGATTGAAAAGCCAGAAGATCAACAAGTATGAATTGTTTAGAATATAAAGATAATGATACTGTTATATCATAATTGATATTAGACGCCATAGACAGCCTCTGTGGTATAGCGGTAGTCCATTCGACTGATACGACGGGGGGCGCGGGTTCGATTCCCGTTCTGTGCAAATATTTGTATGCATGAATGTCTATTTGCATTGGTCTGTTTCTATGTATAATATGTATGTATTTACAAAACAAAGTATATAAGTATGTTTATCCGCATTCTAGAACCCATAACACAAGCTAGTTAAACTATGCTTACTTTGAATGTCGTAGAATATTTATAATAATAGATCGAGCTATATCACGCCTCCCCTAGAGTACGGGAGAGGCGTCGAGGCCAGCAGAGGTCGGCCAGGGCATTATTATTACTTAATAAAAAAAAAAGTTATAACAATGTAAAGTTATTTGAATTTCGATATTTTCAAATTGTGTAAAAATATAACTTTTTAATACATTTTAGCTATTATTTATATAGTTTAAATGCCATATTTGGACTATGTGTATGGTTTATTATTCTTTTTTTGTCTATAGGTTGCTAAAGAACACTGCATTGCCATGGTCCAGTGCAAGGTCCTGAAGCAGCTCTCGATTTTGGAGCAGAAGCGCTCAGATGATGAAGACATAATGAACGACGTTGAATTCCTTAACGAGCGGCTCCAGGCATCCGTACAAGACCTCAGCTCGTTTGACCAGTATGCCACCGAAGTTAAGAGCGGCCGGTATGTGTGCTGCCTATTAATATTACAAGGATACCCATTATGCGTATTCCAGGGACCACAACCAAGAGTTCCAGGGCCCAAGCCAACTTCACCTGTAAGCTAGAACACCTACAGATTAACGGATTAGGCTCTGGGGATCCTCTATATCCTCTCGGGATTGTTGGGATCAGACTGGGATTAATTAAGCTAATTTTTTATCGTTATATTCACAACTTGCGTTTATTAGACCCAAATTTATGAGCTTAACTTAGAAACGAGTATACTACTATAACATAATTAACACAATAGTAGATGACTGTGTTCCACTCGTGGTAACTCGAGTGTACACTAGCTGTGTACACTCGAGTTACCACGAGTGGTACACTATTCCAATAATACGCGACAAGGAAAGAAGTCAAACCTTCATAAGAGATATAAGTAAACGGGAACGAGGACTGATTACGAACAGTTTGCCGTATGTCGATCAAAACTAAAAAATATGATAGCACTGGCCCGGGAACAATATCAGAGCCGGGCTCGGAATCAACTGCAAAGCGACCCAAAGTCCTTTTGAAGTTAAAAGGGGTAGTAGGAAAAAAGATATTAAAAGGCCACAAGGTTTTGAATACGGACGAGTTTGCCTTCGCAGAATATTTTTATTCCGTTTATAGCGAAAAGCGACCTGAGCGAAGCGTAAACACGGCAGTTATGGAGGCAAGTGCCATGAACGGAATCAATTCGCCGCGGGTGCATGTAGACCGGTTGCATTTGGACGAAGTGCGAAAGGCGCTTCAGCAGTTAAATCCGAAAAAATTGGTAGGACCTGATGGTATACCACCCTATATTTATAGAGATTGTCGATCTTGCTGAGCCGTTATTACACATCTTTAATTTATGTGTGCAAACAACAGTACTTACCGACAGATGGAAAATAACCCATGTTGTACCAGTGATGAAAACCAGGTCAGGCGGAAGGGTGGAGGAGTATAGGCCAATGGCGGTGCTATATACTCCCGCTAAGGTGTTTGAGTCTCTGATTCAGTAACATGCTCTTGTGAAAGTAAGCCCGCAACTCACTGAGGCTCAGCATGGATTTCGACCGTCTAGAAGCACTACCAGACATCCTGAGCGAAATGGCCGATTTAGTTCCGGCGATGGATGAGGGGGGGGGGGGGGATGCGAATGGATGCCGCTTATTTTGACTTCCG
This sequence comes from Cybosia mesomella, assembly GCA_946251805.1. Lineage (NCBI taxonomy): Eukaryota > Metazoa > Arthropoda > Insecta > Lepidoptera > Erebidae > Cybosia > Cybosia mesomella. Next base: position 14,967,347 of record OX276406.1, read on the forward strand.
GAAAGCGTTCGACGTAGTCGATAATGACGTGCTGTTCAGGAAGTCAGCTGGTATCGGTTTAACTCCGCATCTGTTAAGTTTCTTTGCAAGCTACATGACAGATAGGCAGCAGTACGTCGAATATGCCGAATGCGTTTCACAGCCGTATGCTCTTTGGTCTGGGTGAGTCAGGGCAGTAACCTCGAACCTTTGGAGTTTAACACCTAAGTGTGTTACAACGACATTCTCTCGTGCGCATGCTATAGTACTACGCGTACACATATTGAGAGAAATCTATGGGTTTGAGATCTAGGAGAGAGAAAGAAAGAAGTGCGAGACCTAGGTGTACAATTTGACATGCGGCTGACGTTTCGTGATTACATCATTAATATTTGTTAAAAGCATTCAGAAATTTGGGTTTTGTACTACGAACAGTGAAGGAATTTACTAGTATCAGAGCAATAATAACTTATATAATAGGCTAGTTAGAGATCACTTGTAATTCAATGCAGTCCTCTGAAGCCCCCATGCAATAAAATATATAATCTCATGCTGTAGCGCGTTCAAAATAAATTGGTCCATAATACTCAAAATATTATGGAGTTTACCCTTTTTATCCTTTATTGTATCCAACACTGTTCATACTAGGTATGGTTGGATAAAATAAGTTGAGGGTAAGGATCGCATTAACTGTATACGTTTTGAAGTCTATGCGCGGAAAGGTCTAAAATCCGGATATACCAGAGCGGATTAGTTTATTTGTCCGGGGCGGGTACGTGAGTACGCGCAGGAGGCAGCTGCTCCAAGTACCGCGCGCACAATAACCTGCTAAAGGCAACGCCGTTTCACGTAATGTTGAGTCTGTTTTGTTGCTCTTTGAGTGAATTTACAAATACCACATTATCGTTGTTTTTATGTTACAGATAAGTAGGTGTGTATATTAACACACTGGACTATCTAGTTGGTTGTATTAAAGTATACCCTGTATAAATAGATGTAATCTTCTTCTCTTATATATAAAAATGAATTGCTGTTCGTTAGTCTCGCTAAAACTCGAGAACGGCTGGACCGATTTGGCTAATTTTGGTCTTGAATTATTTGTGGAGGTCCAGAAAAAGTTTAAAAGGTGCTATCGATTGAGGCAGTACGAAGTCTGCCGGGTCAGCTAGTGTGTTAATAAATAACTAATTAATATTTTTATGAACCTGTATTTTACATAATTTCCTATATTTTCAGCTTGGAGTGGTCTCCAGTGCACAAGTCAGCTAAGTTCTGGCGCGAGAATGCGGCGCGTTTGAACGAGCGCGGTCAGGAGTTACTACGTACCCTTGTTCACCTGTTGGAGAAGAGCCGCGATCCCGTCGTGTTGGCTGTCGCCTGCTACGACGTCGGCGAATATGTGCGCCACTATCCCCGCGGCAAACAGTATGTATAGCGTGGTTTAACATTTTGGTTTAACAAGAACTTTGGAGTTAAATCAACCTCACCTGCGAGTTGCAAGGTTTGCTTCTCGGGGTTTGGGGGGTTAAATAGCAGTCGCTCCCATAAAATCCATGTAAGCCAAATCAAAATGAGGAGAAGGATTCGAAATTCTCCGATATATTATGAGTCTCGGGCCTCTGGCGTGAAAGGATCGTATGCAATCGGGAACAACGATAAGGAAATTTAAATGGCAAAGTTTGGATAGATGGATGAATGTTTGTTATTCAATTGTGGTCGCAGCACTAGTGGGACCGGTGGGTGTCACGCGGTGCTGCGACGACAATCCTCTTCTGATGAGGCCGTCAAGCCGTGCGCCACCATTGTTAACATGATACGTGTATGTAATGGTGACCCTCTTTCCTGAGACTTTACCTTCAACTTACCATTAGGCGAGGTGAAGTCAAATGGACGTGACCTAAAAATAAAAAAATTACGCCATAGCAGCTCCGTTTTCTGGATGAAAGTTGGCACAGGTATAGATTATAGTCTGGAATAGAACATCAGTTACTTTTAATCCCGAAGGTTACTTTTCATCCAGGACTGTGCATGGCGTGCATAATTCGATGACCCAATATTTACGCCAGTCATGTAGGTACTGGTTGTAACGGTCCCACAACCAGCATTACAAATGCATAGCTACACATACACATGATACAAGTGCATTAAGCGAAAGATAATATAAACAGCATCCAACTAGATCTATTCATGAACTTCTTAGTGGTAGCAAATTTTTGATGTAGTTAATAATATTATACATAATGTACCAACAGCATCATCGAACAGCTGGGCGGGAAACAACGCGTCATGTACCTGTTGAGCCACGAAGATCCTAATGTGCGATATGAGGCACTATTGGCTGTACAGAAACTCATGGTTCACAACTGGTAAGTTGAAAACCTTTATTATGCGCCATTCATTAAAAATATTCGTGAACTAAATTGAGTATCACACAGCATGCTTTTTTTTATTTATATCTAATTTACAAATATTTAATTATTTATTGATCAAAATTTATTTCTACTTTTATTGAGTATCACACGCATGCTTTTTTATTATTATCTAATTTACAAATATTTAATTATCTATTGATCAAATTTTGTTTCTATTTTTCTCTAAAACAACTGAATTTTGGCTTCACTGAGCCGTTTCCACTAGGGCTGTGCTGAGCGAGGCTATGTAAAAGAAGTGATTCTATTGTTTCTTAAAAACACATCCCTCTCTACGCATCCTCGCACATGTCTGTCGGAAACGCAGTCTGGAATAGGTTGCTAATATATATATTGACATTTCTTTTAATTTTTAGGGAGTACCTCGGCAAGCAATTGGAAAAGGAACAAATCGACAAGCAGGCAGGCACTGTTGTTGGTGCTAAAGCCTAAATAAATGTTATCTATTTAAAAGAAATATTTAATTCGTTGTTATTATCGTTGTCTTGAATGATATCGGGCTTTGTAATACGTTAGCAATAAAATAGTGTGTAATAAATGTAAATAATTTTCCTCTGGTCCATTTTCGCAACTAACTTATGTAATATACCTGTTTCAATAAATCCGCGACAATTATATACAATTTATTATGATGATCTATACCTGAGTACGACACTAAGTTTATGTAACGTTTCGAGTTCACATTCCTGTTACAGTTTATTATATAACTAAATAAAATATAGAAGTGATTATATAAACAATATATTATCTATTCAATAATTTTGAAATTAATAGAATATTAGTGGCTTGTGATGTGATAACTGATAACTACATCAGTATTGTGAATAAAGTTCATCATATGTTAACTGTATTTCATTTCGTAGTTGATTCGGCCTTCTTTCAACACAAAAAAGTAACTGAGTCGTACTTTGAGCTATAATTTTGTCACTATACTTACTTCTCGCCAAAGTTGATGATGATTGATGAACACTCGGCAATCTATATCTTTACGAGTATAATATTATTATATAAGTAATTATATAATAAATATGCAATTTCATACAATTTTCGTGAACCATATTATCAAAACAATTTATGATAATTTATGAGAATAGTGAGAAAGCAAACAGGTCATCCAGGCTTGTTTGTCGTCTAAATATTCTTGAAATATATAATAGCCTTTTTGGTAAAGTTTAGTTGTCATTTGACCTGTAAATTTATGAAGAGGTAGATCATTTCATTAGGGAGCTTGTTATAGAAGTGCGTACAGTTATCCTTTGTTTTTTCATACGGAAATCGCCGTGATAACCCCACGGGTCAGCGGGGGTGGTTATGTCGGATTCGAACCGACTAAAATCACAGGCCGTATCGGGTCTTCAGACCAGGGTGTAAGGTCTGAAGACCTTACGCCTTTCATTTCTTACTTCTTTACTTACTTTCAAAAAGGCAATTCCCTCGCACCCTGACTGACCCAGGGCCATCTCCGGTTTCGAGATGGCTCCCTCGGGTTGAGGAACCACGGTGTCCCCGGCAAGGCGGGGGGTAGACAATGCACCACCGCTCCGGCCTGCTTCTGCTAGGGTGACAGCGCCACCTGTCACCCCCAGGCCTACGCTCATGGAGGACGGAGGTCGTTCAACGGCCTGAGTAGTCTCCGCGCCTCTTGGGATCTGCGGATCGGGAGATGGTTCTCTCCTGAACCCGTTCCGCAGCCTCTTTCTCGAGCATTACTTGCTCGCAGAAGGAGGCGTCGGCAGCCCACACGCTCGCCCTTCGCACCATCACCGCCTCGGCGCCTCCCACGCCGGGCCCTCCGTCTGCGTGTGCAGCCCTGAGTCCTCGCTTGCATCACAGTGACGGCACTCAGACGTTAGGTCTTTCCTGATCAGACTCAGGTGGTCCCCGAAGCACCTCTTCCCAGAGATCACCTGCGTCAGCCTGTACGGGAGGCTCCCGTGTCGCTCTCTAGCCAGTCCTTACCTGAAAGATCTAAAAGAAAGTGCGTATGGATTAATATTTTATGACCTGGCCGTCAAATGCCTCCTGTACGCTGATGACTAAGTGATATTGGCATCGTCGGAGGAGGAGCTGCAGGCGATGGTCAATACTATGCATGGTGTCCCAAAAAGCAAAGAAATAAAAGTGAATACCTATAAGTAATACGAAAGTCATGGTTTTTGAAAGACAAGAACGTATGACAAATTGCACAATCTTGATCGAAGGAGAAAAAGTGGAACAAGTTAAAGTATGTTCGTGTATTTGGTTTAGGTATAAGTTTACGAGAGATGGAAAGTATGACATTGATATTGAATGAAGAGTTTTGGCAGGAATTCAATTAAATAGGGTGCATAACTTTATAAACAGCCAGAATGGATTTAAAGAGGCACGTCGGCTGCTCATAGAGAAATGCTCGTCCACACATTTTTGTATGGTAGTGAATGTTGGGTGTGGCAGAAGGAGCATGAAAGTAAACTTAATACTATGGAAATTAGAAGTCAGAGGAGTAGGTAAAGCTGGAGTGATATTGATGGACCGAATGAGGAACGGCGTGACAAGAGAACGTTATGCTATGATTGAAGGTGCAGTGCCAAAGATAAAGAAAGGGATGCTTAGATGATCCGGATACATAGAGGAGATGAATGAAAGAAGATTAACGAGATTTATGAGGCCCCGACGAACGGGTAACACGGTAAAAGTTGACCTAGGCGGACGTCATACGATTTGTCGTACGATAAAGAACTGGAATACTTTCCCACACACATGTTTCCTTCTACCACATATTACATAATATTATTCTACTTCTAACTACTATACCGCGGGTTCTTATAGCGAGGCGTGAAAAAGCATCTGTCATCTCCGTCAAAGTAGGGACCACCATGTATTGGGACAGCATCTGAAATGGTGGCCACTACTCTTTGGACTACACGTCAGTTTACCATCAGGCGGGGTGCACCAAATATATCAAATAAAAAGTATGTTAGTTAGATCGAAGACGTTTTACAGAAAGGCCAGGTCAAGAATAGCCGCAACTGGCGTGCATGTATGAAAATAATCATCAAAGTAGTAGAAGCGAAAAGCGAATGCCAGGATCGAAGCAAGTGGAAAAACGTTGTCTTTGCCTACCCAATGGGAAAGAGCAGTCGTGACTTTTTGTATATATGTCAATATTCCTCTTCATATTTCCTGCTTTGTCTTAAGTGTCTCGGTTTTCATTTAGTATTCACAAAACGATGGTAGGATCTCTGCATTGATCTTGGGGATGGAAACCCTATTATTTCGTGCGGAAATCTCCATAAATACCTCTGCCGGCCTGCAGGGCACGCCGTCTCGAGTCTCATATACCGGGTGTAAGGTGACCCAATAAAGCAATTCCCACGCAACTCGGCTGACCCTGGACCATCTACCATCTCTTCGCGCCCCAGAATACGCGCTGCAGCCCCGGCCTGATTCTGCTGGGGTTACAGGCGGCCCAGGCCACCGCTTAGGACAGAAGTCATTTAGCCACCTCCGGCGTCTGATTCTGGGGGCCGGGGGTGTTCTAAATCTCTCCCGGGCCCGCTCCGCCGCCACCTGCTCTGCTCAACAGAAGAAGGCGGCCGCGCAGTGGCTCACGTGCTTGCGCTCCACATCATGGCAATCACCGCCACTAGGTCACGCCTCAGCACCCCCCACACCGTGCACTCTACCAACATGTGCAGCCCTGAGTTGCCTAACTGATGCGACTTCACTCACGTCTAGAAAAATCCACGCTACGCCACTGAGCGTTGCCAATGTTTCAAGTTCTTTCATTCATTAATCCAGATCCATTTTGAAGACCATCACTATCATCACTCTGAGTACCGGTTGCATCCAAAGCACGTTGTAGCCCGGGATCTGCTCTCCTACTATTTCTTTTGATTTGGTGATTACTGGGGCGAATGCCGTCTTAAGTTCCCACCCCGTGTGGAAAACCGGTGGTGCAGTTGGATTGGACCCCAAGGATTTTGATGTTTTTCTTTCAATTACACAAAAAAAACTCAATGAATATAAATTTAGAAGATCGTTAGTATAGACCGACCGCAACTTCAGTACGGCACCTTGGCTATGTGCATATACCTTTATTTTTCGTGCGGAAATCCCCTCGGATACCCCCTTCGCCGGCCAGCGGGGGCGGTAATGTCGGGCTTGAACCGGATAAAACCGCACGCCGTCTCGGGTCTTCAGACGCCGGGGTGTAAGGTTGCCCATAAAGCATATCCCTCCTACCCCGACTGACCCTGGGCTATCTCCGGTTTCAAGGTGGCCCCCTCGGGTTTGGGAACCACGGTATCTCCGTCCTGCCACGATTTGGGGGAGGGGCGCTAGTCACCCCACCGTCCCGGCCTGCTTCTGCTGGGGTGACAGGCGGCCTCACCTGCCACCCCCAGGCCTGCGCTCTTGGAGGACGGAGGTCGTTACGCGACCTCCGGTGTCTGAGTCGCCTGCGACGCGCGGCGAGCATATTGAGGGCTCGGCTGGCGATCCAGAAGAGTTCTAAATCTCTCCCGGGTGCGCTCCACCATCTCCTCTTCGAGCATCACATGCTCGCAGAAGGAGGCGGTGGCGGCCCACGCACTCGCGCTCCCTACCATTGCCGCAATCATGCTGCCGAGCGAGAGGACTCCCACCCCGATGGCTGCCACGAGGTCACGTCTCGGGGTATGTGCATATACCTATATATTAGTCAGTGGGTATGTGCGCGGCGAGAAGGAGGTGAATATCGGCCGTTAGGTTAAGGATGCAAACACCGTAAAGAAAAACATCGATGTATTGGTACATCGATATTTCAAAAAAGAAAGCCTCGATGTGTAAAAGCATCGCTTAGAAAACATCGATGTATCGTAATATCGCTGTTTTTTTTGTTTTGTAATAAAATGAAAAAGTATGTATTCAAATTGTTCAATTTTTAAATTAGAATTCAAAAATTAATTCGGACATCATCCAGTTACTATATGAGTGACGGCCGAATTTTTTTACGAAAGGTTTTCAGTTTATCTAGAACTTACCGTGTTTAGTAAATTCGATTATAATATAATAATAATAGCCTTTATTTAATAATCTTACAATCTTATAACTAAAGTAATTTAGTCGATGTTGACACCGGTTGCGTTAAGATTGTCTTGCTTCCCAGCATAGGCCTGTAAATTCGATTGCTATGGATTAAATATCAAACGTAATAACAAGGCTTTTACGAGTTTTATAAAATTCAATTTAATTACTGTTATGGATTAAATATCAAACGTAATAACAAGGCTTTTATGAGTTTTATAAAATTCAATTTACAAACTTGTAATTGCTCCGAAACTGAACTGTTTATAAATCATCATAGTAATCGATCGACTCATAATCTTTCCTACCCCGTCCCCCACAAATGGGAGCGGTACAGCGCTAACGGTCGAACTATAATAAATATTAGAGTCACCTTAATTTTCCCACATGGTTCTTATGATCATGCAAGTCATGCATGCCCGCAAAAATCCCCATTAAATGAAAATTCCTCACACTTTGGGAAGGTTGAAAGGTGCGCTCGAGGAGCTAGCAAGCTTTTCCTTTTCTTATGTCTTTGAGTATTTTACACTGTGGCTAAGCATCGCGCTGTTGCCGTTTGGTGAATCCGAGAGTCAATTCAGCTTACTCCTCGAACGCACTCCTGTCCGTGTCAATCTGTCAATACTTGGTTGTCATTTGGTCCAAGATCGTAGCCTGCCCGACACGGGCGAAGGAAAAAAAAAAAAAAAATGGTTGTCATTGTCACTGTCACTACTGTCAATTAACTGTAGCGCACTGCTGCTTATTTATGTTGACTCGGCGCCCTTTGAAGAATTTCTCGTAATTTTTCGTTGATTCAATATTAGAAAATGGATCTAGATATCATGGAAAATGTATTAGTATTAAAGGATTATAAAACTTTTCCAGATATAGTTCATGAATATAGTCCTACGCTAAAATTTGGGCACATACCCTTAGTGATAGATAATGGTTATTTTTGTTTCTACATCTTTATTACATCTCGTACACATTAAAGTAATTACGGCTTTTATAACTTGAAACACTTTTTAGGCTCGTACCAGTGCAGAGTTGGATGGTCGATATACGATGAGCCAAATTTAATTTTTAAGAACTTGATTGCTAGACCAAGGAAGGATAGATGTAAAAAAGATGCTGAGCCACCTGTTACTCCACCGATACAAATCGGTAATGATATCATCAATATAGAAGCAGTAAGGTAATCTCTTTCATAATATTATTATATTATATTGTGTTCGATCAAAAAATTTAATCTTAAATTTAATAGGTTATAAACACATATACTAGTTATTGAGCGTTAACTCGACAAGCTTAGGGAAAAATGGTTAACCCTAACTGAATATATCTGGCTGGACTTATTCTAGGTTCCAAAATGTCATGCTTACAAAACCAGGATTGTGCCTTGTCATTTTGGGGAAAGGATCTCTCACTCAATGTGAAATATGAAGAATATATTTAACAACAATATATACTTCATTCTCTAGCACTATAGTCCATACAATATAGCTTGGTCTCTGTGACAGTTATTACTATTGCTGTGACACTTATGACATAGTCCATATTTTTGGACTAGATGTGCTCCACCATTTCACCCACTGTACTTGGTTTTAGTTGTGCATTACATTGCCCTCCTACCCATTTCTTTCTCATCTTTTTGCTTATTACTCGGCTCCCTTTGGCTATGACACATTTTGTATGAGGTTATAGACATTATAACCTTCCTCAAGAACTGGACTGTCAAATGCAACAAGATTTTTCGAATTGCATGTGTAGTTGCAGAGATTAGCATATTCAAAGAAACAAACAAAATCTGCAGCTTTATTATTAGTATAGATTGTGTGTGTGTAAATAAACTTAAATAAATATATTTCTTACATGTGAATGTGATTTTCATTATGAAATAATGAATAATTTTACAGGTTTCAATTAAAAACCCAATTTGATAAAAATGTAGTTACACATTTTGAAGCACAAGAACAAGTATTTGATTATATTTTTGCACACTTGGGTATTGACAGTGAGGGCAGTGTACCACACCCTATTGCATTAACTGAAGCTTTTGTTACACCAAACTATTGTAGGCAGTGTAAGTATTCTTCATGCATAATAACACTTTTTACTTATTTACTTACCCTCCTGTTTTGGAGGCTGAAAATGGTATTTTTTTGCAATAGTAATTGTGTGGTTAAAACACACAGGCTCATGATCTGCTAGTTTCAAGTATCTTTACTAGCTGTGAGTATAGGCATACACCATGCGCTGTGCAGTGCATTTTTCAAATGTGTACCTTAAGATTCATCTAAGATACATATTTCTTAAATTAGTATATCATATTTTGCAGTAATGTCGGAACTCTTATTTGAGGGTTATGGAGTTCCTGGTGTGAGTTATGGAGTAGACTCTTTATTCAGTATGTATAAGAATGATATTGGAGACACAGCACTTATTCTCAATTGTGGTTATCATACAATACACATAATACCTGTGATCAGAGGACAGATTATTGAAGAACATGCTAGAAGAATTAATTTAGGTAAGACTAATTTGTACTCTTTCTTCTCTTTGTAACACAATATAAATGTAATAACGCAAAATAAATTGTGGTTTTGACACTATTCGCTAAATTTTGTTTGCTCTGCAGCAGTTAATTCTTTGAACTTTGAACACACATTTCTTATGAAGTTTGGTTATGTACAATCATCATCATCTTCATAACGATTTCCCAGTTGCGTCCGGGAGAGATTGCCATCTGACCGCCTAACCCTGAGAGGATTACCTGCACCAGAGCCTCGTTTGTTGTGTACCAGGTGCACTGACTAACCTGTTATGAATAAATTTTAATATCTAAAGGTGGCAGTGAAATGATTTGCTACTTACACAAGCTTCTTCAACTGAAGTATCCAGTCCACGTAAATGCCATCACTATGTCAAGAGTGGAGGAAATTCTTCATGAACACAGTTCAATAGCATTAGACTATCAAGAGGAGATCAAAAAATGGACCAACCCTGATTACTATGAAGCAAATGTGATGAGAGTGCAGTTGCCTTATGTCCAAGCTGCAAGTTCATCTGGGCTAACAGGTATGTTTACATTATCTGTTCTGATTTATATTAATGAAAAAATTTGAAGAAAGTAGTATGCAAACTTTTCGTATGCAAATTGAATTTGCTAGTTCATAAGAATTGTCGATAAATGGCTCCTACGTCGTCGCCCTGAGGAGGGGTAAGGTATGAAGGCTCTATCCAGAATGGATCCAAGTAAGTAGCCCGGTTGTCAGAGTATTTGCCTTAGAAATGGACTCTCACGGATTGAAGTCCCATCTTGAATGTCTCTACATTCAAGATGGGACTGCAATCCTTCATTCATGTTGTGATTAAAAATTTGTGTGATTTGTATGTTTCACAATCCTGCTTGGGTGTAGCAATAGACAATTCTTTAGAAGGTTAATGAACTTACTAATATATAGGGGTATAATATTGAGATGACTAGTATTTCTTTCTTATTACAATCACCATCTTCAGGCTTTGTGAAAAATTCGGAATTGATGGCGTTTGGCATTGCGTCTATTACAGTTTGAATTTAACACAGGCTAATTGACGTGCCCTGCTCAATAAAAAAAACAGTAGACATATTCACTAAATTTACTTTTCTAAACCCATCAGCTGAACAGCAGAAGGAGCGTAAAAAAGAAATGGCACGTCGATTACTAGAAATAAATGCAAGAAAGCGCGAAGAACGGCTAGCTGAAGACGAAGAACAGTTGAATCAACTCCTTGCAATAAAAGTAAGTGACAAGCCTTAATTTTGTTAATGAAGAATTCCTTCAGGATTCTTAATTGAATATTTATCTAGTACACTGATTTTTAGATTTAGTTAACATCTAAACAATATTGAACAGGACAGTTGCATTAGAATTCTCTATTTTTTAGAATTAGCTATTTTAGTATACCTTTTTTTTTTTTTTTTTTTATCGTGCGGAAATCCCTTCGGATACCCCCACTTTTTAATTACACCAAGCAGGCAAACCACGACGCGCTAATAACAACTAAATTTTAGGCAGCGAATACACTGTGTATAGTGTATAGCTCCATCTCTTTCCCTCAACGCCACTGAACTGAATAGTTTTAAGCGAGTCGTGGTAAAGCCTCAGAGCAAAGATCTAAAAGGCAGTTCATTTATTAAAGATACAGAACTACCCAATCTAAAAGAGAAATTGAAAACAAAGAAAACTTTGTATATAAATATTTATTATTTCTTTCCAGGACATGATAGAAGATGGTGATACAGATGAGTTTAATGAAGCTATAAAAGGTTTTGATATCAAAAGCTATGAAGATTTGCAGGTGATATAGCTTTTTGTTAATAACCAACACATTCTTATTGTACAATCACTAATATCTCACAACATAAGCTTCCACCAGTACACTTAGGTACTATTAACAGATGAGGGTCTGATGCAGATTTTCCTCTCGAGGTTGCTGATCGGACGGCAGTTGCTCCTTAAAATAAAACTATTTTTATCGGAGTCTATCGCGATTTATTTGATGTTATTTTATATTTAACATTGATCCCGACGTTTCGGTGGCTTTTCAGCAGCCATGGTCACGGGGAGACTAAAGATTGTTGTTGTCTTGTAGTTTGAAGTGTAAGTTGTCTCAAAGTACCCAAACTATGTTGAATTGTTGGTGTTACTATTTACGCAGAATGAGCTCACAGTCTCATGAACTCTTGTTGTATTTTGATTTTTCTTGGAATTAATTATGTGAATGACTGGGTCCCAAGCTGGTGGTACATTCCAACCATCTTCTCTCTTCATCAGCTTCGCGCAGCATCCTAGGTAGGAATCGATTTTCTTTGGCGATTATCTGTGGTTTATCAAATCTTAAGTAATGTTTGGTCCCCTGTTGCACGTGTTCACATACAGCAGCCTTTTTTGAGCGTTGAGAGTGAACCCCGAGTTTCAAAGTGCAAATTTTGGTTGCTACCCTTGCTATCTTTCTTTTCTTTCTTTAATAGAAATATTCTGAATGCTAAAAAATTCTTCAAAATACGTGCTCACAAACCTTTTTTTTTCTGAACAGAGGCAATTAACGAATATAAACATGCGCATAGAGAAAAACAAACAACGCATAGCTGCAGCTGCGACGGCCGAAGAGAACCTAGAGACACGTCCTGCTGGCCGTATGAACCCTCCTACAGAACCCGAAGCGTTTCAAGTATGGCTCACTGATACGCGTACTAAGGTTTGTTAATAAATCTTGCAGATATTTATAAACTCACACTAACGATTTGAACACACTAATAAAGCAGATTGCTACATAAGACTGATATTAAGTGAAAGTAGTAATTTCCTCGCTGAGCTGGCCCAGTACTTTATTGTGTTCATTAGGTAATCGCAATGCACCAAAATTTTATATGGTCCTCGTATGACAAAACCGGTTTAGTTCGTAGGGTTTCGTATTCAAATTTTCTGAACAAACAAGCTTTCAATCGAATAAATATTAAGTTTAAATAAGAATAAATTAAAATGATTCACTTGTACAGATTTTGAATCACCACACATTTAGATTTACATATATCTGATACTGACTACATACTTTCCGCACTAATTGGCTCTGTTCTGCCATACTCTTCCATTTTACCACCTATATAAAGGATAAAACACATAGCCTGGCAATCCTTACTTAATGTCAAAATCTAAAGGGCATCAGATAGTCAATACATAATGCTATAATATAGACTTCAATTACTTTACCTATCCATACAATAAAATCGTAACAAGGAACAAATTGCATTTTGAATATTATTCAAAAAATAACTGCTGTGTTCTAGGAGCAATACTGATGCTGTGTTTTTTTAGAATTGTCTGTTTATCTGTTATTGTATTTTTCTAAACAGACAGAGTCCGTCAGGGTCAATGTTCGAGCATCACGTAAAAATTACTGAAAAGATTCACCTTAGTTTTTGATTCCGAAGAAATTTTGCATAAATATTCTTAATCTAAATATTCAAATCAAAATATTCGTAATTATGAATAAAAGTTAAGGAAATTGAAATTAATTAAAATGTAATTTACAATCATTATCATTATGAAATGGAGAAGGAGTTCTCCCAAAAATATTTGAGCGTCATATTACCTTTTTTTAGGTACTACATGTACCTAAAAAAAGGTAAACAAATTAAAATGATTCACTTGTACAGATTTTGAATCACCACACATTTAGATTTACATATATCTGATACTGACTACATACTTTCCGCACTAATTGGCTCTGTTCTGCCATACTCTTCCATTTTACCACCTATATAAAGGATAAAACACATAGCCTGGCAATCCTTACTTAATGTCAAAATCTAAAGGGCATCAGATAGTCAATACATAATGCTATAATATAGACTTCAATTACTTTACCTATCCATACAATAAAATCGTAACAAGGAACAAATTGCATTTTGAATATTATTCAAAAAATAACTGCTGTGTTCTAGGAGCAATACTGATGCTGTGTTTTTTTAGAATTGTCTGTTTATCTGTTATTGTATTTTTCTAAACAGACAGAGTCCGTCAGGGTCAATGTTCGAGCATCACGTAAAAATTACTGAAAAGATTCACCTTAGTTTTTGATTCCGAAGAAATTTTGCATAAATATTCTTAATCTAAATATTCAAATCAAAATATTCGTAATTATGAATAAAAGTTAAGGAAATTGAAATTAATTAAAATGTAATTTACAATCATTATCATTATGAAATGGAGAAGGAGTTCTCCCAAAAATATTTGAGCGTCATATTACCTTTTTTTAGGTACTACATGTACCTAAAAAAAGGTAAACAAATTAAAATGATTCACTTGTACAGATTTTGAATCACCACACATTTAGATTTACATATATCTGATACTGACTACATACTTTCCGCACTAATTGGCTCTGTTCTGCCATACTCTTCCATTTTACCACCTATATAAAGGATAAAACACATAGCCTGGCAATCCTTACTTAATGTCAAAATCTAAAGGGCATCAGATAGTCAATACATAATGCTATAATATAGACTTCAATTACTTTACCTATCCATACAATAAAATCGTAACAAGGAACAAATTGCATTTTGAATATTATTCAAAAAATAACTGCTGTGTTCTAGGAGCAATACTGATGCTGTGTTTTTTTAGAATTGTCTGTTTATCTGTTATTGTATTTTTCTAAACAGACAGAGTCCGTCAGGGTCAATGTTCGAGCATCACGTAAAAATTACTGAAAAGATTCACCTTAGTTTTTGATTCCGAAGAAATTTTGCATAAATATTCTTAATCTAAATATTCAAATCCAAATATTCGTAATTATGAATAAAAGTTAAGGAAATTGAAATTAATTAAAATGTAATTTACAATCATTATCATTATGAAATGGAGAAGGAGTTCTCCCAAAAATATTTGAGCGTCATATTACCTTTTTTTAGGTACATGTAGGACTCCCCCCCCCCCCTACCCTCTTCGGACTTAACTCTAACGGCGGTGACATGGGGATGTCGGACTTGAACCGATTATAACTGCATAGTATTCCTTCGCTCCTGTCTATGTTACTGAAGAACCAGGTACACCCTAGGCAGGATGTGGGATCCTGTGACCCCGACCGGCCTTGCCCACTAACATTGGCTACTCCGTCGTGTTGTTTGGGATTAAATACCATACAACAAATATCCCATATACAGAGGCCAGTGCTAGTGCGCGCTGCCACCCTGCCTCTGATTCTGCTAAGGGGATATTCCTTATTCTTCTGATTCCCAATTCCTTAACGTTTACTACCTATATAAGGTCCCTACGGTCCTTATTACACTCAGGTATCTTTCAAAGATACATATAAACAACATTAAATTTTTCCGATTCATTTAGTTCGGAAAAAGTGAACATCCAGGACGGGACTTGAACCGGCGACCAGTCCCTTACAGGAGGAATACTCTGAAAACTGAGCTAACTGGACACCCTAGATATTCGAAATCCTCCGATATATTATACGTCTTGAGGCGAAGACCTAAATCTATAATGAAAGTTAGCATACTAATTGCTTCAAAATTTTATTGAAAAACATTAAATTTGATTAAATATAAAATATTCGGTTTAAGTTTTTATTTTCATACTTTTTACCCAAAAAATTAAAAAATCAAAAGCACGAAATAAATGGGCATACTTTGCAGTTTATAGCATAAAGAACAAAATCCCATCTCAATCATTCACCGTTACAGAAGTCGAACGTCGAAACTCCCATTGACTCTACTACATGTATTGTGTTTAACTATTACGGTTCATGAGATGCTCTTCGGAGAATCTTTATAAAGCAAAATAATACTAAGAACTCGTATAATCGGGAATACAATAACCTTCCAGTACCGGGAGCTAGTTACTAGGCGCGAGGCCCGGCGCGCGCGGCGCGCTGCGATGGTGAAGCGTCGAACCGCCGCGGCCGCGGAACGTATGAGAGTCATCTCACGCCTGGCTGCGGCTGGGGACGACTTCGGGAACCAAGACTCGGACTGGGATGCTTACAAAAGGTATACTGGTAGAACTTACATTATTTAAGTAAGACACGTGAAAGGCGTATGCCTAGGGCGACTTTGCAGAACATAACTCTTTATCAAACTGATGGTGTATTGAAGAAAAGGGCAGTTCAAAAATAGAATAGAAATAAAATTAAGAGTTCGGCTTATCCCGGAGGAATGCACGATGGTATTTAGCGCTTCTAGGATAGAAATGTTCAACTTCTTTTCGTGATGGCGTGCCTTTTTTTTTTTTTTTTTTTTTTATCGTGCGGAAATCCCTTCGGATACCCCCCCGCCGACCAGCGGGGGCGGTTATGTCGGGCTTGCACCGACTAAAACCGCACGCCGTCTCGGGTCTTCAGACGCCGGGGTGTAAGGTTACCCATAGAGCATATCCCTCGCACCTCGACTGACCCTGGGCCATCTCACCACTAACAGCATCGCTCATCCTGTCTCCTCTGAAAGCAGAGGAGTACGGAGAGCGATGTGTTCCCGCTACGTTGGGTATTGGCCGACGATCAATGCCAACCCTATGAAGGGGTGAAGGGGAAGCCATTGACCGCCGCCCAGGGTGTACCGGCCGCTCCGATTCCGTTCCGCAGCGGGATCGGAATCGGAGCGACACTCGAGGAGGTTACCCAACACACACCCCCGTGATGGCGTGCCTGTATCTTAATAAAAACTTGGAATACTTGTGTTGGTAACAAATTCCGACTTGAGTGTCCAACACGCATGAGTCTTCCTCCAATCTTCGGATCCTTTATGCGGGCGTGAAAAAGCATTTATCGAGGCTGGCGGTCAAACTAAATTTAACGAACATCTATTAATGGTCACCAGTCAGTAAACTTCTCTTACAGCTTCTTTTTTTTATAATTAAAGGAAGGAAGAAATAAATTATAATATTAGTATTCTTTCTGTCTTTCTTATATACTAGCTGATCCGACAGACGCTGTCCTGCCCTAACTAAAACCTAGTGTTTATTATTCTACTGCTTTATGAAATACAAAATTCTTAGCCTTTCTAATATTATTTAGTCAATATAATTTCGCCCGATGCATCTGTTGCATCAGTCAATATGTCAATCGCGCCAATTACAAACAACTAACTTGTATGTCAAACGCCATAAGCTTACATTACGAAAATTAATATGGTCGTTAATTTTTACAACTTTTAAAATTCTCTGCGCAACTCTCTTAACTTTTTCTTTCATAAGAACCTGCTCCTGATAATAACAAACACAACAGAAAAAGATTTTGCGGAATCGATCCAGCTGTTCACTTGTGATGGCGTGACTAAGGGAAATAAGGATATATGTAACTAGTCTGGCCATAACTACTGTTACATCAAAACACATGTACATTGGAACACGTATATTATTTCAAAAACGTCTTTCGATTTCGCGCCATTTCACATATTTTTTCGTGTTCATTATCGAATTACAATATGGAATGGGGTGTTAAAGAAAATAGGATCGCAGTGATCGCCTTGCACAAAGTGGGTATGGAGCCGTCGGTCATATTCCAGACACTTGAAAAACTTGGTATCAGCCGTATGTTCGTATATCGTACTATCAATAGATACAACAACACTTCGTCTGTCGAAGACCAGAAAAAATCGGGGCGGCCGCGTGCTGTTAGAACTACAAAGGCTATTAATTCTGTTAAAGCCAGAATTCGTCGAAACTCCATAAGGAAGCAAAAAATGTTATCACGAGAAATGAAGATTCCCGCTAGGACTCTGTCACGTATTATAAAACAAGACCTGAAACTCGGTGCTTATCGTCGATAAACAGGACATGCCCTAAATCAATCTTTACGATTAAAGAGAGTGATAAAGAGAGTGAGTGGCGATACGCAGGTGAAAGGCACAGAAATATCCTCTTTACCGATGAAAAAAAATTCACGATTGAAGAGCACTACAATAAGCAAAATGATAAAGTGTACGCTCACAGTTCTAAGGAAGCTGATCAAGTGGTCGGAAAGGTACAACGGGGTCATCATCCTGCGTCAGTGATGGTTTGGTGGGGCTGGTCTTATCAGGGAGTCACAAAGCTACATTTTTGTGAAAAAGGAGTGAAAACTTCAGTCAAGGTGTATCAAGATACTGTATTGGATCATGTTGTGAAACCTCTCAGCAAACACTTTTTAAAAATATACAGTGGACTTTCCAGCAGGACCCTGCTCCTAGTCACAAGCCACGAACTACCCAAGCCTGGCTAGAAACCAACGTTCAGGACTAATAAGAGCTGAAGACTGGCCCTTATCTAGCCCAGACCTCAACCCTTTAGACTACAGATTATGGTCAGTTTTAGACGACATGGAGCAAGCAGTGGTAAAATTTCCCTTGGAAACACTGCGTAAATCCATTGATTCGTGCCAAACAGATTAAAGGCCTGTATAAAAGCCAAAGGTGGTCATTTCGAATAAAATAAATTTTTATTTTTTGCTAAGACTAATAAATATGTAGGTATAAATTTTAATAATATTTCATTACTTCATTTAAAAAAAAATTGCATTTTCATTTGTAACAAAACTTGTGGCTGGACTAGGTATATATAAATCCTTATTTCCCTTACATAGATGTGAAAGTTGAAGATGTTTTTATGTTTGCTACTCAATCACGCTTAAACGACTAAATGGATCTGGCGGAAATTTGCTCATGCAATCTAGAGTAAGATTTTTGAATAAATTTTGCAGTGGCGAAGGGTGGAAATTTTCAAAAGGGAAGAGGAAAACGAAGAAAGGGAACGGGAAGGGATATATTATAGTCTAGAATAACACACAGGCTATTTTTATCCCCGACTAGATGACCCGGCAGACTTCGTACTGCCTCAATCGATAACAACTTCCATATTTATTCACCTTTTAAACCTTCTCTGGACCTCCACAAATAATTCAAGACCAAAATTAGCCAAATCGGTCCAGCCGTTCTCGAGTTTTAGCGAGACTAACGAACAGCAAATCATTTTTATATATAAGAAGAAGAAGAAGAAGAAGAAGAAAGAAGAAAAGAAGAAGATATAGGTTCCCATGGTTAGCGAGAATGGGATCCGAGTACCATGCGGGTGAAGCCGTGGGCTACAGTTTTTTTTTACGTGCGGAAATCCCTTCGGATACCCCCCGCCGGCCAGCGGGGGCGGTTATGTCGTGCATGTACCGACTAACCGCACGGTGCCCTGCCCAAGTGTCCATTGCCGGGCACCCCGGGTAAGCCCTCGAAAGGATAACCCCAGGGTTACCGGCGGACCTTGGCCGCCAGCGCGGCCTCACCTGATGGGGTCGGGTTTTATCCCGCGTCGGTGAGTAGGCAGGCGTTTGTAGGACACACACGACACGCCTCCGCCACGGCCTGCTTCTGTAAGGACGGCGAGTCGACCAACTGCCGTCCTCAGGCCCCGATCATGGAGGTCGGTAGTCCCGGGCGTAGACGAGTCTCGAGTCTTCCCGTGGTGCCTCTACAACCACTCCTTCATAATCGGTCTCACCGCTGCAATGGTGGATTCCCCCCACCTTGGATGCTCAAGTCACACCCTCCATGTCTCCATGAGTTCCCGGCGGAGCTGGGACCGCTGAGCCCCGATTTCACGGGGCTCCGGCCTTTGACCCCGCTCCAGCGCCTCCCTGCGCCACTGGTACAGCAACGCAAGGGCTCTCGCTTCCAGGTCCCATGGAGGGGTCCCGGCTAGGAGACATGCCACCTCGACGGAGATCGTGCGATAGGTACCCCCTGATGACTCTGACGGCCATCGCTTTTAACGGGCTGTTTAATACGTTGTGGGCCGCCAGAGTCTCCGCCCATACTGGGGCCCCGTACAGGGCCATGCTTCGCACAATCCCCAGGTACAGTCTCCTAGTGGGGGCGTTGGGTCCCTTAACGTTGGGCATCAGCCGCGATAGCGCGGCCGCAGCCCCCCTTAGTTTCGGGACCAGACTTCAGAGATGAGGTCCGAAGTCCCATCGGCTATCGAGTACGAGCCCAAGGTACTTCATCGTGGGCTCGATGCCGATGCTTACGCTTCCTACGGTTATGCTGGTTCCCGCAGGTGGCCCCCCTCCGAGGCCCGTGGAAACACATAGCCTCGGATTTGTGGAGAGCCACCTCGAGTCCCAGCCGCCGTATTCGACCCACGACTTGAGCAACCCCTGCCGTGGCCTTTAGTGCCGCGCTTCGGTGCGTTGCTCCCCGCGCCATAACGAGGGTGTCGTCAGCATAACATGTTATGCTGACACCCTCGAGCAACGAACCGCGCAGCACCCAGTCGTATCCGATGTTCCACAGGAGTGGCCCTAGGACCGACCCCTGCGGAACACCGCACGACACTTCGCGCCGCTCTGGCCCTAGCCAGCTCGGGTAAACTATGACCCTCTCGGATAGGTATGCCTCGACAATGCGGCGGAGGTAAGGAGGCACTCCGTGATACGCGAGAGCCTCCCTAACGCAGCTCCAGGGTAGGGTGTTGAAGGCGTTGGCGATGTCGAGAGACACCGCCACCACGACCCCACCCCGCGAGACTACTTCCTCCGCCAGGCGCCTAACGCGCATGATCGCTGCCACGGTGGAGCGCCCTCGGCGGAAACCGAACTGGTTGTCCGCCAGATCTGGCCCCTCGTTCGTGAGATGCTCGACGAGGCGCTCTGCAATAATTCGCTCAAAGAGCTTGCACACCTCGTCGAGCAACACGATCGGCCGGTAACCGTGGGCTATATTAGCATAAATAGTAGCAGTAGTATAAATTTCCATAAATTTAAAAAAATGTTACATAATTATGAAAGTTATCATAGTAATTTGTTGACAAATTTCAGTATTAGTCGTGAAGCGGATTCTGATTCAGAAGCCGATGGTGAACGTCTCTTGGAATTAGAAGAGGCGCTGCGTGAGTTTGAACCTCCACCGGCTAATTGTAGCCAACACCATCAATTGCATTTGGCTATTGAACCTTTTCGGTGAGTGTTGTGAGGTTCTTTTATTGTACGATATTACAACATTAATTGTACATTTCATGTGCATACAAACGTTAACCATTTTGAAGTAAGTTTTATTATGTCATTAGCTTTTGGCTTCGGTGTCACCCGAGAGCCGACGTATCCCGAGGATTTTTAAAAATTTTATATCATTGGAATCTTCTCCTGACAATAAACACAACAAAAAAGAATTAGCGAAATCGGTCTGTGACCAAGGGTATTTCCCTTGGGATTCATTTTTATATATAGAGATTAGTATTATTATAATTATTTCAAACGGGGACGCCGGCTATCGGGCTTGTGATCAGCCTTACCTGATTAGGCCATTTCAACCATACAATTAGTAACGAGTATTAATTTATTGACAGAAATGTATTAATGATTAAAAAATAAAAAACGCGACTGTTGCTGAAAAGACTGAAACAAATTTTGAAAGCAGGCGCGATTCATTAATTTTCTTTCGGTTTAATATTTGCAATTTAGTCATCTGTCGCTATTTTTCTTGATTCCAGCCATTGAGGCTGAGTCTGGGTGGTTATGTCAATATTGTTTGTAAAGTATTGTGCTCTTTGTATATTGGCTATAAATTTTATTTCATTAAGAAGATGGTATGAGTCTGGTAGTTAGTTTCACTATCTTAAATTTCTAGAGCACCAGAACTGATTTTCCAGCCATCCATGATGGGCAACTTAGAAGCCGGTTTGGCGGAAACCATGGAATACGTATTCAAACACTTTAGTCCCGAAGATCAGTTACTGTTAGCCAATAATGTGTTCCTAACTGGTGGCTGTTGCCAATATCCAGGTATGTATTCAAATGTATTATGTTTATGATTATGTGCATTGGTGACTATTTTTTATATATAATACTAACGGAACACAGGAGCCTCGGAGAGCACGTTGAGCCGTCGTTACGGGTAGTTGAAGCCCTAAAAAGTCCGACATCTAGTCTAACTACAAAACTTCGGTACCGCCATAGAACTCTTGATAATAAGACAGTAGAAATGTGTTAGGGAGAATTTGTACTCAGATTCACTATTGCCACTTTGAACACATGAAAGGAACCGAAATAAATAGTTACACAACGTAGCACACAAGCTCAACCAAAATTACGAATAATTAAATATAGAATTTAAACGGATATGTAACGTGCAGTTCATTTTATACTTTTTCACTCACACATACAATCATCGTTGCGGCGGTGCTGTGCATGAGCAGGTTGATCTTACTATTTACACTAGTGATTGACAAAATTTCAATGTTATCGAAAGGCGATTCAGGCAGGAATGTAAATGAAATTGAAAGAAGGAAGAGAAACATATATATTTTTATTTTCAAAACACGTCATCTTGTATTAAACTTATGCCATACCATCATACAATTACCTGTCACCCGATCTGTCTTTTTTTTCTTTTAAATTTTACGGGCAACTTTGCACGGGCATTGTCAAGTTCAAAAGAATTTAATAATGAGTAATAAACGACGGCCTCTGTGGCGTAGCGACGCGGGTTCGATTCCCGCTCAGTGCAAATATTTGTTTGAATGAATATGTCTATTTGCATTGGGCTGGGTGTTTCTATGTATAATATGTATGTATATACAAAAACAAAGTATATAAGTGTGTTTATCCGCATTCTGGAGCCCATAACACAAGCTAGTTAAACAACTATGCTTACTTTGGGTCTAGAAAGCGCTGTGCAGCATGTCGTAGAATCTTTATTTATTTATAAATAGCTGCTGCACGTGTTCAAGCTGATAGGGGTGAATTTTATTGATGAATTCTATTTACCAGTCTTTTTAATACATTTCCCCTTTATATCTGTGGCCCTAGGAAACTGAAAAAGAATGTTACTATATTTACTTAATAACCTATAATTTTATAATTTAAACAATACATAATCAAAATACAATAACATTTTAAAGCAACTATTATGCTAACTTTAGTTTGGAAAAAGTGAACATCCAGGACGGGACTTACACAGTAGTAGTATTCGCAAGAATTACGGTAGATGGCTCCAGCGTCGCCTTAAGACGTATATCGGAGAGATTCGAATATTTAGGACGTGTCCAGGTAGCTCAGTTGGTCATAGTATTTCCCCGTAAGGAAACGGTCGCGAGTTCAAGTTCCGCAAAATTATCGATAAGCTATCGACACATATTCATAGCCACATCACTAAGATGCGATGAATCCTTCTTGCAACAGAGTGAACAGTTGCGATGAAATGAAATCGTTCGTTTCGCATTACATTGATTAGTGCAGTTCGCATTTCTTTGGCCAGCTCAAAGCCCTGGATGGCTCAGTGTCAGCCGGGGTGCGAGGGAATTAGAATGCGGTTTTGGTTGGTTCGAGACCGACAAAACTACCCCAACTGGCTGGCAGTGGGGTAAACGTGGTAATTTTGAGAAAAAAAATGACACAGTATAGGAGGAGACAAATATAAAAATCAAAGATCATGATAATCGGTCCACCCCTTCTAGAGATGTAAGCGGTCATCACTAACACGACTTTGTTTTATGTTTAGATTTTTGCCGGTACGATTTTTTATAATAATTTTTTGACTTTGAATAGTTAGGTAATTAAATATACAGATTAACAGAAAAATAATCTTACCTTATAGTATGTATGGAGGCTTCATTTAACAACACCACGTTTCACCATTTTTTGTGCTTTTTACTATTGTCTCCGTCAACATGCCGCGCGGTACTGAAGCTCAGTTATCAATGTTTTAACTGAAGTCTGATGACGCACTAAAGGCCACACGGTCATGTGTTGATGCGACTTCTACTGTCTTATTACTAAAGAGTTCTATGGATATCGCCAATGCATTGTGGAGATCAGGTGGCAGTCACGTTCATTAAAATATCGAAGTTCGGCTGTTTTGTAGTTAGACTGAAAAGCCGACCCCAACTGAGTTGGAAAAAGGCTCGCAGGACGAGGAGTAGCGGAACACAGGGACAAAAAGTAGCCTATTATAAGCAGCAGATTATAATCTATTATTGTGCCAAATTTTATCCAGATCCGTTCCGCCGTTCCGGCGCATTTGAGTAACAAATATCCAGGCATATAAACTTCCGCATATGATAGTACTAAAATTCATAAACTGTAATGACTTCACATTTGCAAATGGCTTCTCATCTGACCATGAAAACCCGAATATGAAGATCAACAGGCAGTCGATTTCTATGTAAAACGAAACTCTTAAGTAGGTACTTGAAATACTCTATTTCAGGATTGAAAGAACGACTAGAAAGAGAGCTTCTTGAAATGCGACCATTTCAGTCCACCCATAAGGTTGTGATGGCAAAAAATCCGAGCCTGGACGCTTGGTACGGGGCAAGAGACTTTGCTGGCAGCAATGAGTTCGAATCCTGGTGCATTTCAAAAGAAGAATATTACGAAATGGGTGGCGAGTACTTGAAAGAACATTACGCTAGCAACAAGTATTATAGAAGCCCCGCTCCGATTGTGGATAACACATTAGCACCTTCGGTGGATGCGAACGTTGTGAAAGAAGAAATTGTCGTCGATTGCTAAATTTAAGTTATAATAAACTTCTATTAGTAAATTTTGGCGTTTATCATTGTGAAATGCACTTGGAAATTTACCTTTAGTATTCAGTTTGTTGCTGTTGTAAGTCTAGTTTGTTTCTTTGGGCGTGTGTTGCAACGGATCGTATTGACTGTCCCTCTAAAGCACAACTCACCGCGCAATTTTCAATAGTAATTTTACTATTAAAAATGCGTGAAGCAACCTTCATGTAGGTTCTCGGACGCAAGTCGGACGCCTTAGCCACTAGGCTCGCTTCACAGTTAACGCGCCAAGCGGCGGTAACACAAGCGTAGTAGCAATAATTTCAAAGGCACCCAAAAATGTACCTTTTGCCACAACAACGTGTTAACATTACATATTTGAATAGAAGCTCCATGCGAAGTAGGTATTATAATTCAAAAGGGTGAACTAAAACGAAAAGGGGACTTAAGAAAACAAAATAAATAGCCACAAATATCATGGCACGTTTATTTTTTTCCACTACATGGCGACTTCTAAAAGAATCGTGACTTGTTATTTTGCATTCATATAGTTTCATTTTTTTAATAGAGCTCTGCAAAATGAGCACTAAAGAATAATTTTACAATGTATATTTTCCATAAAATTAAAATATAAACTCTGTATGTATTTTGATCTCAATATAAATCACTATGAACTGAAAAAAATTAAAAGTTTTGTTAGTTCTCTAATTATAATATTGATTGATGAGACTATAATAAAGAGTACATTTAAAAAATCACATTAAAGCATATATATAATGCTGACTACATAGGTGCTCTGACAGCCTCTCCCTACCGCTACGCTAGCACTACCTCACGTTGCAGATTGTATACTCAAAGTATCAACAATAAACAATATGAAACTCCAGTTCTATCAAACAAACCAATATAATTATAATAATAAATTTATCACAATCATTTCAGACTACAAAAATAACTAAATAAATCACCTGTAAAGGAGGCTGTGAGAGCTATAATCACGTGCAATGTAAATGTAATACACCACAGTTAACAAATCTAACTTATTTCAATAATAAACTAGCCTAAAAATTTTAACAATAAAAAAGAAAAAAAAAACAGTTTTTGTTAAAATATTGGTCATCAAAACTCTGAAGAGCTATAACTAAATGACCGCATAAATAATCATCATGCCATGATGTTTGTTATTGATTTTTTTAATAAAAAATTGCACTTAAAGGGATGTAAATAACTCCAAAATTTGGTAAAGTATGGCTTTCAGCCATGTATTTTTTATCATATAATTAGAAATAGTATAAAATCAGTGACTTAGAAATAGCTCTCAGTATATAAAAAAAAGTTAAAATCCTTAGGCTGTACTCTCGTATGATTATAATGTAAGCAACACAATATGTTGGCAAAGCGGAAGTTCACGTAAATCTAACGATACAATAGAACTAAATATTTATGTACCTTAGACATTATGATTACACAAGGCTCACTGTTATTTCATAAAACTACCACGATCAAGTTTAGTGTAACTGGTCGGCGGCTCGCTGCCCCCTAGACTAGTAGCCTGCCTCAGAAGGGAAGTATACGCTTTACATTCACGGGTAAGGATATGTACGATTTCTTAAAAAAAAAACTTTCAACGGCTTATAAAGAAACTGGTTGGTCCGTCAACCACAACTACTCAGATGTTAACAACAAACACAATCTAACACTGCCAATAGGTTGGTGTGAGTATTCTTTAAACGTTTTGAAATCCTCAGTCTTTTCTACGGTTCAAAAATAAGTAGACAAACAGAAAAACTCAAACTTCTTTATACGTACGTAAATTCAAAGGTTTTAATATTCACTTCTTCTTAGCATATAGTTTAACTAACATCGGTATGTAAAATAGTTTAACAGTGAAGTCGCAAGCCCAACGTATACTTAGCAGCTCTCGAAAATCGAAGCGAGACCTGCTTCTTCACTGCATTGTTATAAGGTCCTCGCTCCTTACGAAACGTATTCATCGAGAAAATATTCTCCTATTCAATGTAAATATATGAATTATTCTCTGTGTTAGCGATTGAGAAAGCAGAGGGCATCTCGTAATGGACGAGGACCGCAGGTCCTCAGCTTTCCTATACACTCCCTTAGGGTGAAGTAACGATAGTAAATGTTAATATAATAATAAAGATAAACAATCAAAAAGACAGGGAACATAATATAATAATAACAAAAATATATTACTACTAATCCTAGAATTCAAATGAAGCAATCACCCGCAGCGAGTGATCGGACAACCGAGGTTCTACAATATATTTATATAATGTATATATTTATGTACCTAGGTCACTATGTTGGTGTTTCTATTTCCATTCATAATATCTATGGGTAATAATAATAAGGTAGTCAGCATTGGAAAGCACCTAATATGTGTTGTACTTACCAATGCTGTAACATAAAAACTATTGATAACTATGGTTCTTAAAATTTGATATTTTAAATGGTAGCTGAAAGTTTATACTACTTGTTAAACCCAAGTTCTAGTTTGTCTAAATAATACTGTTATCAATGGCTTGGTAAGAAACTTACTAAAACGTTTAAGAATTCATAATAGGTATACGGAAAGGATTAGATGTTACTCTTACATTTTGCGGGCAACTAAATGCATCCTCATATTACTTTATTTTATCTTAAAATACGGTGTACATACTTTATTTAAAATGATAATGAGATATTGGCCTATTTTTTCGTGTTTCTTTCAAATACAGAACTATCAAAATATAAAAAAATATTGAGGACTATCAAACAACATTCATATGTATATATTATTATTATTATATGTATACTTATGTACATCTACAAGAGATTTTGATCTTTATAGTACCAAAGTATAGTTTATAGTTCTGCGCTAAGTCTAACGTTAACTCCAATTATGTTCTCAGTTCGATATTTGTTATGACTGTAGAATGAAACATTTCTACGAATCATACACTCTTATTATAATTTTGAATGGTTTTCTCTTCGATATACTTGAATAAATAAACCCTACCGATATTTATTTACACTTGCTGAATCAGCACATGGACACACACATTGTGGAAATAAAATAATGTACTATCGAAAGTAAAATGACGGGAAGTCGTAACACATCGGGTACAAAATGTCGGTATAACACTATTACGATATTACAAGAACTCTTACAATATTTTATTTCCAGTTCTACCCTGACCTGCAGACTTAACTAAACTTACACTACCACATCATTTACATAGAAATGGCACCAATCTATCTTTGATATCAATAATGGCAAACCATAAGGAACCCCCGCAGCGGACACTTTAGCTGCACTGCACAGTGCAAAAGAACTGTCTCAAGGTATTGGAAGACTACTGCACTATATCTATTCATAATCACTATTACTTGAAAAAAGTACTTGAAATAAAGTTCTGCTTTTCGCCTAAATCTTTGTTATATAGACACGGCGATATCCTAAATGAGTAAATAAATATGTAACGATGTTTTTATGAGTCTATTCTTAAAAAGAATACGAAATCTCGTCAGAAGTTTGAAAATATAATGAAAGTTTCTCAATGGTGTTATGATCGATATTGCCTAATATCGCTATCCGCTAGAAGGCACACAAAGTTTAGTAAGAAGCTTCACAAATTATGCTCTTGTTAGTGCAACGCCCACGAGACGCAACACGATACACGACACAACAGTCCGCGCTCACTTATCTATTACCACGACTCCGCACAACACACGTGCTGGGGCGATGACATTATCCACACACATTGAACACTGAACATAATTTATTTTGAACGTAAAACGTTTAAAAAATATTGCCAATTTTATGTTGCAACAGGCACTTTTCTGGATTTCTCCAATAAACATCATATTAAAAGTTAGTAATTTTGTGAAGCTTTCAATATTGCCTCTCAGGACTCGGCTAGTTTGTGGAATTATTTGTACTTCTTATTTACTATTATTATTATTATTTTTATATGAACCTGACTTTTCTTACGGATTAATATTGAGGAGTATCAACTAGAGTCCTTGATATTCTCAGATCAAAATACTTTACCTCTCGTCGGTAACAGTTCTATATAAAATTACTGAACTTCCATATACACTGACACGTTCTAAGTTAAAGCATCGCAATAAGATATTGTTACATTTCACTACGACTAATGAAGGATGGGATGACGATGACAAGCGAATGACGAACATTAAAATTTAGAATTTTAAAGTTGGAGATGTACCATTTACGATTCCAAAATTTATCACTAAGCAAATTAGAATATGAGATCAAAAATTTTAGGCCTACAATCTATAATGATGAGACTTTTAAGTATTGATTTATGAACGCCACCACGACAATTAATATAATCATGTGATGGTATAGATAAATCACAGTTGTAGGTATAAATCACAATGCATATTATCATAGGCGGTATCGCTACTTGACTACTCTACGTCCTCGTCTCTAATTGTGATGTCCACCTGGTGTTGTCGAGGGATTCCACAAGCCTAAAGAAACCGATTCGACGGTCGCACTCTGCACTCCGACACTCGACATGGTACGATCCAGCGCTGCCATGCTCCACGCAACGGCCGACGAAATCAACAGTGGATAAATAAATAACTCGATGTAAAATAATGTAATATTTAACGCATGAGTCCATGCTGACGATCCTGACGACAGCCGAGGAGATGCCCGGCTCGTCTGCTTTCCGTTATAATATAATTATGAACCATAGCTGCTCTTGTTGATGGCTGCCAAATTTTTAATATTGCACTCTGGCTGCTCGTTAGTCAACCAAGAGCTGTAACAAAATCATTCTGACGTTAGGAGTCTTTTTATTGTAAGCAATAGGTACTTATATTAATAATATTGAGAGTGAAAATTACCTAATGTAGCGATCAGTCGGTAAGATGTAGCTGTCCAGACATCTGGGGCTGGGGCGTAGGGGTATGCGAGGGAGGGGGCGATGCTGCAACAAACGTATTCTCTTACAAATGTGGCAAGAATATACGTATCCATTTTCTAAATCTTGTTTTTCTCAGACTACAGGTGCATCCACTGGAACTTTTAAAGTCTTTTCAGTGCATTACTAACTGAGCTTCCCAAGCGGGACACCGACAGAGCAAATCAACAGATAAGCAAGGCAGCAAAATACCTTTTGGAGTCAAATAGCAAGAAATCCTTTTTCTTTTCTTTATTTTGTTTTGATGCAAATATTTTATTCGCCAAGTATATTCATTCCCAGATATCATAATATAGTTCTGAAGTGACAGTACATATACTCACGCCACTATTGCTCCTATACAGTTAGTTACAAAATTAGTGTCCGATCAATAAGGGGCACATAGGTATCGTAAATATATAACCATAATATGAAGTTAAAAAACATAGGTATATTAATGAAAATAAATGTAGGTACTATAGGATTAGGGCACGCCGCAATAGAAGCGGGTAGGGCCCATTATGGAGGATTGGCTAGAGAGGCGACACGGAAGCCTCTCGTACCGACTGACGCTGGTGGTCTCAGGGAAGGGGTGCTTCGGGGACCACCTGCATCGGATCAGAAAGGAGCCAAAGCCTGAGTGTCATCACTGCGACGCTACGAGGACTCAGGGCTGCACACGCTGGCGGACTGCCCGGCGTGGGAGGCGCCGAGGCGTGACCTCGTGGCAGCCATCGGGGTGGGAGTCCTCTCGCTCGGCAGTATGATTGCGGCAATGGTGCGGAGCGCGAGCGCGTGGGCCGCCGCCACCTCCTGCGAGCATGTGATGCTCGCGAAGGAGATGGCGGAGCGCGCCCGGGAGAGGTTCAGAACTCTCCCGGCCCGCCGAGCCAGCAACATGCTCGCCGCGCGTCGCAGGCGACTCAGGCGCCGGAGGTCGCTCAACGACCTCCGTCCTCCATGAGCGCAGGCCTAGGGGTGGCAGGTGAGGCCGCCTGTCACCCCAGCAGAAGCAGGCCGGGACGGTTGGGCGACTAGCGCCCCTCCCCCAAACCGGGGCAAGACGGGGACACCGTGGTTCCCAAACCCGAGGGGGCCATCTCGAATCCGGAGATGGCCCAGGGTCAGTCGGGGTGCGAGGGATATGCTCTATGGGCAACCTTACACTGTAGACCCGAGACGGCGTGCGGTTTTAGTCGGTTCAAGCCCGACATAACCGCCCCCGCTGGCCGGAGGGAGGGTATCCGAAGGGATTTCCGCACGATAAAAAAAGGTACTATAGGATTTTCTAGTATCGTAATTCCCAATATGGCCCCAAAATCGTAAGTGTGTGACCACACCACATAGTAGATATCCAATAATATTTAGCGACGGTGCACCTTCGCCCCTCTCCTTTTTAATATTTTATATCTTTTGTTTTAGAGAGGGTCCATAGACAGGGTCCTATGTTGCCATGTACGTTTCCTCATTGACCTAATTTAATTGATGTTTTTGTGGAGCAATTTTGTAAACATATTTTCCAAAAACGATTACATAAACAGAACGAAATATGTATACCTATATACATCTTCATGGATCGGACACTAGTTTTGTTAGATATTGTATGTATACAGGCACAGATATATTTACACCCACTTCGCCAACTGTGTGTTCCGTCCCTTAGCCGACTTGAAAATCTATCCGTCGGACCGACTCTCCATAATATCGAATATCTATTCGTGCCAGCCAAGACAGACGCGTTTAAGTGATTTCAGAGAAACGGTACCAGCATTGTTTTTAGAAATAGTACATTTTAAAGTTAGCAAGTACTTACAAATAGATGCGATAGACTGCGGTGACATCGCAGACATTTTGCTTGTATCTTGCATGGATACTTGCGTTCCTTGGGATGTCATGTAGCGATTCACCATTGGTACAAAGCTGCAAAAGAATGATGCGTTTAATACATTTAGTACTAGATTTCTCCACACAGAAAGCTTCATTCGAAAAGCTTCCTGTAATTTTTATGGTTTCTCCAGTACTTTCCACATAGCAATGAGTAGCAGTCCAGCGGAAAGCATTTCATTGGTTGTAGAAGAAAAAAAATCAAAGACAGCACTGAAACTTGCCGATTGCCCCGGCGTTTACGTCTATGCAGTCAAAGCAGTTGCCATCAACGTCGACCTTAATGCTTTTGTTGTACAAAACGTAAACATATCCTTGTAAAGTCTGTTGGGCAGACTGTATGATGGGAACTTCGATAGAAAACAAAACCAGATCAGCAGGCCTACTTTAAAACGTACATCCGCGATTGCGGACTGAAATTTCGGACAATCTGCACCTTTTTTGTTTTTTTTTTCGTGCGGAAATCCCCTCGGATCCTCCCCCCCCCCCACCGGCCAGCGGGGGCGGTTATGTCGGGCTTGAACCGACTAAAACCGCACGCCGTCTCGGGTCTTAACACGCCGGAGTGTAAGGTTGCCCATAGAGCATATCCCTCGCACCCCGACTGACCCGGGGGCCATCTCCGGTTGCGAGATGGCCCCCTCGGGTTTGGCAACCACGGTGTCCCCGTCTTGCCCCGGTTTGGGGGAGGGGCGCAGTCGCCCCACCGTCCCGGCCTGCTTCTGCTGGGGTGACAGGCGGCCTCACCTGCCACCCCCAGGCCTGCGCTCATGGAGGACAGAGGTCGTTAAGCGACCTCCGGCGCCTGAGTCGCCTGCGACGCGCGGTGAGCATGTTGCGGGCTACGCGGGCCGAGAGAGTTCTAAATCTCTCTCGGGCGCGCTCGCTCTCCGCACCATTGCCGCAATCGTGCTACCTCTGTACCTTTTTTTTTTTTATCGTGCGGAAATCCCTTCGGATACCCCCCCGCCGGCCAGCGGGGGCGGTTATGTCGGGCTTGCACCGACTAAAACCGCACGCCGTCTCGGGTCTTCAGATGCCGGGGTGTAAGGTTACCCATAGAGCATATCCCTCGCACCCCGGCTGACCCTGGGCCATCTCACCACTAACAGCATCGCTCATCCTGTCTCCTCTGAAAGCAGAGGAGTACGGAGAGCGATGTGTTCCCGCCACGTTGGGTATTGGCCGACGATCAATGCCAACCCTATGAAGGGGTGAAGGGGAAGCCATTGACCGCCGCCCAGGGTATACCGGCCGCTCCGATTCCGTTCCCCCTGGACTGCAGCGGGATCGGAATCGGAGCGACACTCGAGGAGGTTACCCAACACACACCCCGCTACCTCTGTACCTACCATGAAACGCACTCGGGCCCGAAGACGGCATATGATAGTTCATTAGGCCTAAACCCTACTATGAAACGACCTGAAGCCGCAAAATTCAGAACAGCCCGCCAAAAACAAATCCA
This sequence comes from Cybosia mesomella, assembly GCA_946251805.1. Classification (NCBI taxonomy): domain Eukaryota; kingdom Metazoa; phylum Arthropoda; class Insecta; order Lepidoptera; family Erebidae; genus Cybosia; species Cybosia mesomella. The sequence continues at coordinate 15,000,096 of OX276406.1, forward strand.
ATATTGTTATTATTATGTATTTAAGTGTATGCTTACCTTAAGTCACAAACGCCTGGCGAGTCATAATTTCCATTATTCGAATTATTAGTGTTGGTGGCGATGGAGTTCCCCATGCTGTTCGCTGACACGTTGCTGTGGTTCTCGCGGTGCACACGGTTGTGGTGTCTAAGGGCAACAATCATAGCTCTCAAAATTACACATCTCATTACAATATAACATACATAAGCGGTTTAAAAAAATGTAAAACAAATGTGTCACGCATGTTCAGAGCTTGATGTGTTAGTTAGTTAAAAAGCCGCTATAGTTTTAATATTTTTAGTCCATTGAAATGTTACATTTTTTAGGCCTAACCTTGCGTTTTTTAGAGGACGCAATTTTATTCTTTTGATGTGTAGGGGGGTCAGTGTAAAGCTAAAACCAAGTTTGTGGGGTCGCCACCCTTGTCCCACGGCCGCCATCTTGAAAATAGGGGTTGAAATGGTTTTTACGATATATCTCTTAAAGTATTTATCGGATAAAAAAAAATTCATAACATTTTTTGTTGCAAATTAAATTCTCTACAACTTCGGTCCAGTAACTTTTTTTTATTTTATTTTGTTATTATAAAGTTTTTAATTATTAATTTTGCAATATTATTAATAATTAATTATTGACTCTTCCCCACCACCCACGTAGAAGAGTCTGGAGGCGCGTATTTTTTTACGTGGTATCCCCAATAGGCATAATCCACAGTGATTTTCTAAATTTCAACTACTCCATCCTCGTCTTTTCGATGGACCAGGCTGCGGCTCAGCATCTGATCTGCTTTCTGAATTAAATATCAGTGGGAGAACTGGAGAAGGAAGGGGTGTTAATGTCGGCGGTTCATCATCAATGTCATTTTCATTTATTAATTCTGAGAGCCCCTTTACGTTGCTGCAAGTCTCTCCAGAACAATGGAAGCAAACTGCAGGACATTTCAGCCCTGCTTCTCGACATCCACACATCGCTCCACAGTTTCCTTTGCATTTGCAAAAGATCAATTTTAGAAGCTCAGCTTAGGTGCTGGAGGTTCAGAGCTCTGCACTGGCATCAATAATTTTTTCCAGCCCCAGTCTTCAGGATCATTATTATTACCAAGCCACGACTGGACCTGATGGTAGACTCGGAAAGTATGAAAGCGACCTGTGTATTGTATTGGAGGAAGTGAAGATAAGTTAAATGTGCTTTTTGTCACTGCCTTGGCAAATTGTTTGTATCATAGGCTGTCAAGAGAATTATCCTCTTTATTACCACCGTATAAAGAGATAAAAAAACGTTTCTGAACATTTTCGCTTTTATCTGTTTTATTTATAGTTCTACGACAAAAAATTACTGGACCAAAGTTGTAGAGAATTTAATTTGCAACAAAAAATGGCAACAATTTTTTTTGATCAGATAAATAGTTTAAGAGATATATCGTAAAACCATTTCAACCCCTATTTTCAAGATGGCGGCAGTGGGACAAGGGTGGGGACCCCACAAACTTGGTTTTAGCTTTACACTGACCCCCCCCTATACATCAAAAAAATAAAATTGCGTCCTCTAAAAAACGCAACCCCAGATGTAACTTTTCAATGGACTATTTATAAACATAACGGTTTTATCTATTCTCTAAGGGCATCTCTGTCAGGCCGCTGTACGATAGAGAAAATGCTACACGAAACTGAAGCAAGCCGGCTCTCTATCTTCTTCTAACGTGCCAAATCAAATGCCGGGTACTGTACATCGCTTTATATCGTAATCAAAAAGCAAAAATTATTAAAATTACTTACTAATCAGTAGGATTTTTTAATAAAGTGTATAGTATAACGACATACCTTATTAGATAGCTGTCCCTAACGAAGGATCGCCCGCAGACGCTGCACTCGTAGCAAGAGCCGGTGGAGTGCGTGCGAATGTGCAGCGCGAACTGGGACTTCGATGTGAACGTCATCGAGCACCGGTCGCAGTTCAACGGCTTGTCCGCCACGTGAGACCATCTAAACGTTTTACAGTTTATTTTATAACCACTTAGTTTTGTCAACTGAATTGCGTGTTAATGCCACCTACGTCCTACCTCTTAGCAGATTATTTATAGCTATGGTAACACTAAACAAGATAATTTCAAATAGGCGTTTTAGCGTCTCTTGTTATATATCTTCTATGTATGCTTATGTGTATATTCTCTGTTGGTATGTTTTAAGCAATCTATATGTATATCGTGCAGAATCTTCACGATTAAGTAGATAACTCTTTGCAACAATCTTTGCAGCAGTACCTTTTCATATATATACCGGCGTGAATGTATTGTACGTTATAGGTATAAACGCTCAATCATCATTTAGATTGAAAATTATGCCAACTTACCTATGCGCTGTTACATAACTTTTCACGGCAAATCTTTTCTGACAGATATCACAAGCATATGGGCGTTCACCTGAAACATCGTATACTCTTCTGTGAATCTTGCCATAGAGATGTGGCCACATAACAAAGCAATGAAGTGCACATTTAAAATCAACAAATGAAAAGCGAGAAAGGCAAATGATGTTAGAAAGACGGCAAGATGCAATTAGATGTACCTACGATGCAGTCTGAAATTAATGAATGTAAGCCAAGAAATTATAACAAATAATACAGTACTGAAACTCAAGTGATGATGTAGCTGATGAAATAATTCACATGTTGTTGTCGGTGCCACATCATTAAGTTCAGAATGACAATGTTTCTACCTGTATAGCAATTTGCCGTCTTCATAACTAATATATTTTCCTTAATACTTCTATTATACTTTTGGCATAGACGAAAAACATTTTCTAAAGCATTTTGCCTATATAGTCGGTTTGGATACGAACTTGCTGTACTTTTAGTAATTTTTAATGGTAGATCGACAATAATTTGAACTTATTACCTAACAATGAGTAGCATTTTAAGTACAAAAGTTCTAAGTACAAGTAACTAAATTATTCGGTCTTTATGTTTAAATTTAATTCCAAGGGACTGAACATGTTTTTCGCCTCGAACCAAGCTAGTACAATGAATCATAAAAGTGATTCACGAAGTGATTACAAGGGACGTTGTTGCGAAGGGAACGCGAGTGCATATTGTCATACCGGTATGAATTCGCTTGTGAATGTTGAGCGTGGATTTCTGCGTGAAGCGTTTGTAACAGACATCACACTCGAACGGCCTTTCGCCCGTGTGCGTGCGCATGTGAATCTCCAGGTACGGCTTGCAAGTGAACGCCGCCGGGCACTCCATACATTGGTACGGCCGTCCTTGCACTGACACCCCCCACATCATTAGTTAGGCATATTCATTCATACATTACATCTACAGATATCATTTTATACTCACGACTAGATAATACAGTCATGTGGCACCGACAACTTTGAAGTCAAAAATACAAGAAACATTGAAAACATGAAAAATGTTTAGCTAGTGAATATGAATTTTGGAATCGATGGAAATGCAACATAAGCGTGCCGAGAGCGCTGCCGACTGACCTGTGTGCGTTCTTTTGTGTATATTGAGTGTAGATTTTTGCGCGAATCTCTTGAGGCATACGTCACACTGGTAGGGCCGCTCGCCGGTGTGCGTGCGGTTGTGGATCTCCAGGTACTGCTTGCAGGTGAAGGCGGCGGGGCACTGCAGGCACTGGAACGGGCGGCCCTGCACTGTGGACGACACGGCGGTTAGCGGTAGGGACCAGCACGCGCACGCTAGTAGCCCACATAATTACGTTCGAACCCTAGCCGCGGCGGCCTCGCCGGCCGCGCACGTACCTGAATGAGTCCGCTTGTGAATGTTGAGACTGGATTTCTGCGTGAAGCGTTTCAGGCAGATGTCGCACTGATACGGCCGCTCGCCGGTGTGGGTGCGCGTGTGTATCTCCAGGTATTGCTTGCAGGTGAAGGCGGCGGGGCACGACAGGCACTGGAACGGTCTGCCCTGGACTGGTGCCCAACATATACATTATAGCGGCGGCGAGACCGCAAGGACGCTAGACGCCCTCGCACTACGGAGGTCGCGGCGCGGACCGGTCGCTCGCCGAGTACTCCGCTCCAAATCTTTCGCTACGAGTTTGAAAGCGACAACGCGAGAGGCGCATACTAGGAGAGATTCAGAGGAGAGGCGGAGTGCGAGTGGAGAGGCGCGGGGCGGGCGGGCGGCCAGTCCGGCCCGCGGCTGTCACCCACCTGTGTGCGTCCTCTTATGTATATTGAGGCTGGACTTCTGCGTGAAGCGCTTGAGACACGCGTCGCACTGATAGGGCCGCTCGCCTGTATGCGTGCGCATGTGAGTGTCCAGGTAGGGGCGGCGGCCGAACGCCGCCGGGCATTGCCCGCACGCGAAAGGGCGCCCTTGCACTGCGCGCAGTGCACACACAAAAGCGAGTAAGGCACGTCGCCGACGCTTGGCCGCCCGCCCCGCCGATACGACCGACTCCCGTCGCCCCCGGCGACCCCGGCGACCGATTCGCCCCAATTTTGTATACCCCAATTTTGACGGCAGCGATTTTACGTGCCGAGGCGCCAATAGTGCGTCATTGCGGCGATTGCATTACCGCTTTTGTGAATGAATTAATATCCATGAAGAAATGATAAAAATGAAAAATGCATAAAAACGGGGTTTTAGGCGGAATGTGAGGAATAGGAGGGCGAATGACCGGCAGATTATTAATAAGTAGGTATAATAGGCTGGAAATTATCAGTGAATGCAGAAGTACGTAAAGCGCGCGTTCGAATGAGTTAAAGAAATCGATATGTTAGTCGAAAGCAACGAGATGGAAGCTATCATAAACAGGGAGTGTAAAACAACGGGTTAGGCTGGCAACGGAAAAATAGGAACGAAGCGTGACGCTAATGAAATGACTGCATGACGAGCCGTAAGTTAACGCTAGTCGTACCGAAAGGAATACTGCGGATTATTAATATATGTGGGCTACTAACCCGTATGTATTTTTTCGTGCAAATTGAGCGCGCACTTCTGCGTGAAGGACTTGAGGCAGACGGTGCACTGGAACGGCCGCTCCCCTGCGCCGACCAACACACGGACACGGGGGGACAGAGAAACAAAACAAAACCACGATGGACAAATAATTCTACTGCTCTTAGCAACCGATACTTCCAACTGAGCACTACCATGAGGGAATTACACCACGTTATTTGTCCATCAGACATTCTCTCTCCTAGCACTTAACGATAATCATCACAACGTACACATGCTTTACTGTTTGTGAATAGTTTTTGAGCGTGTGTAACCTAATCTTAAGGTGTTTTAAATACTGAAACTAGAACAATGTATCACTTCCAAACCGCTAATCAATATATCGACATTCAAAGCATGAGTGATCCAATAATTAGGTCAGGGAGCCCTTAAAACTATTCACAAAACATAGGTATCAAAGTCACATTGCACTGACCGTGCATTGTGGCTTAGAGACCGGAACGTAAATAAATGAAATATCAAGGGACCCACCGGTGTGTATGCGTTTATGAGTGCCAAGGCTGGACTTCTGAGTGAACCGCTTGTCACAGATGTCGCATTGATAGGGGCGCACTTTGTTGATCAGCGATTGGATGTGTTCCTCTAGAAATACCAACAAAATTCAGCTAAAACAAGGGTCCAGCTCGCGCACTGTTAATATGTTACTGCCTAGTAACGTGACTAACCAAATTAACAAATTCATTGTCTACTTAAGGATTTTAGGGGAAAATGCCTACCAGTGTGTATTTTCCCATGTCGTCCCAGGCTGGACTTCTGAGTGAAGCGCATAAAACAGATGTGGCACTGGTACGGCCGCACTTTCTCTAACAGGGCTCGTCTGTGCTCCTCTATAAGTTATACGAGTACGATATAGCATCTCAGCACCCTCTCAAACAATATGTATTTCATTATTACCTAATAATGTTAAATTATGAAACCATTCACACACATTCAGGGGGAGGTAGGCTCAATCTATAACAAATACACGTTAGTACCGTTCTGCCTCAAGGATAACGTCACGCACAAGTAGGCAGGGACCCACCGGTATGTATTTTTCCGTGCCGGCCCAAACTTGATTTCTGGGTGAATCTCACAAAGCAGAAGCCGCATTGGTAGGGCCGATCCTTAGCCAGCAGCACACGTTTGTGTTCCTCTGAACGAAACCATCGTATAAGTCAAAATACGGATTACATTGAACTTTGAACGGACTAACAGTTAGGGGCTTGAGGAGCCGAGAGAGAGAGAGAGAGAGAGAAAGAGATAGAGTCGGCACGGGGCGATGCTAAAGATGACGGTCATCAACCCACCCGTGTGAATTTTCTTGTGTCGGTTGAGGCTGGAGCTCTGGGTGAACCGCATCTGACAGAGTTCACACTTGTAGGGCCGGTCCTTCACCATCAACGCGCGCATGTGCTCATCTAGAACCCAGGCCACATTCCAACAACACAAGCTCTCACAGCTGGTCTAAACCACCATATATAAGAACACACAATCGATTTCTCCCGCACACTTACATGTGACGGTATCGATAGATGAAGGTCACGAGGTATCCATTGTGAGTTCTTCACCTCCCCCTGTTTACCTCACATCAACGAAGCCTTCCTCACGCCCTGATCTTTTGCGAAACGACTTTAGCTATTGGCACAACTCAAAAACTATTCACATGTCGATGTTAAGCATATGCATTGTCAACTATTAGGTACAGCGAATTGTGTGTCGCACCAGTGTCCTACCAGGCTAGTGTAAAATTGTCCATAGGATTGAATAAGATAAGTACTTATAATGGATGGGATAAACAATACTTTATATAGGTGTCTTAATAAAGTCGTAAAAAGCTCCGTCCATAGATTGCATGCTTACTTATGTAGGTACAACTAAACAATATGAAGGTAATAATAAAATAATCTCCTTACAGTTATGAGTATCGAGTAAAGAAATCGTTGTGGCTCAGAATGTCGAGGTCCCAAAATGTCCCCTGGTACCAAAATGTCAACTTCCCATAATGTCCCTTTCCCAAAATTTTGTGGGTTAGGTTAGGTTAGAACTGTGACCCCAACAGAGCCGGACAAATAATTTACAGGTAATAAACATAATAAACTACTATAATAATTATATTGTTATTAAACAAATCAATTCCGGCGCTTCGCCGGCCGCTTCCAGGGCACGCTCGCTCAGTTCGCGCTCTGTTGGGGTCACAGTTCTAACCTAACATAACCCACAAAATTTTGGGAAAGGGACATTATGGGAAGTTGACATTTTGGTACCAGGGGACATTTTGGGAAGTTGACATTCTGAGCCACAACCTCAAAGAAATAAGAGTATCGTTTATTGGTAGATGATTTTGTATGGCCAGGGTAATAGTGACGTGTACAAACTTGCTCAGATCTGACATTTTTACGAGCCAACAGTTCATCTGATGATAAGTGGTAACTTCCACTTATGTGCTTCAGGAGTGTCAAGGACTTAACTTCAAAATATACAATAAAACCCACGTCATGAACGTATATTGAGGCATCCAAATTAGGTTCTATTCAAGTATGCCTTTAAAAAAAATAAGTTCAAGAATTACCCCACAAAAAATTATATTCAATGAGGAAACATCCATGCCCACACACGATAGTGCGACGGGACATCACGGCGAGCAGTGTTGCGAAAGTATTATTAGATCCCTTTTTAAATCTATTAATCGGCCATGGATGAAGGTCCAGGCCTTATTAGATACCTATTTAGTGTTGTTGTCACAACTTTTGATTTTGGGGATATTGTGGGCAACTATGATTTTAGAAAATGGCATTTCAAATTCCAATTATACGTTATATACCTATATTACTATTTCTTTATTTCATATCTAGTTACACATATATTTAGGATATCTACCTATATTCTATGTAGGTAGATATCCTAAATATATATTTACTAGATACAATATGGAGAAAGAAGAGTCATTATGTTCGGATATTGCGACAAGGGAGGGATTATTAATGATTTTTTGACGGTTATACACATCAGCAACGCATGTACGCACACATAACGACTATATCTACCATAGATGGTGCCACTTACGGTCTGTGTGATGTGTACAGTACCCGTCGTTTGAGTTGACACATCGGGAAGAAGAGTGAGAGTCCGGCTAAGATCGATTTTGTAGAGCGATGCGAGCGATGATACCTTTATATTAAAGTGTCAGTCCGATGTATGATAGAGAGAAAGCTCTACAAAACCGAAGCTAGCCGATCTTAAACGGACTCTCTTCTTCCCGACATCGCGACCCAAACGCCGAGTAGGTACTGTACGTTACTGCGTACTAACGAGACGCGCACATAAAATAATTACGTTTGGTAGCGTTGTATGAAGATAATATACTTATCTATGTCGACTATGATATGTAATAAGTATGTAGACACATTTCCAGAGTGACCAATACCAAATTGATTAGTCGCGCACAACTGTATCTTGCCAAATGACAGACTTCAGCAAGTTCAAATACTTTACAGAAATACTGGACATACAAAATCAAAGGCTCGCTAAGGAGGTTTATGGAAGATATAAACATAAGCTTTAATGTATATATAACTACTAACTACATAACATAATAATAATGTAATATTAAAACAAGTGCATTGTACCTATACTACACTCACAGAATGTTTATATATAGTTATATATAATCAGTATAGCCACATCCAATACGATAATAAAATATAAGAATGTATAGATAATAAGACAATACATATAAAATACAAAATAGCTGACTCATCAGGGCGTCAAAATAGGATGTAAGCGATAATTAACAACAAATAGCCAAATGGTACAAATTTAAAACAAACAATCAAAAAACAAAATCATTTTTAAATTTTGAGTTTCGCGGAAACAGGAGGAGGTCAACTTGAACAAAATTATAAGAATCCAATTTCATAATATTTAAACAATCCCCTCATGGTACATTCTTAAAATATGAGAATTTGTTTACTGACATTTCTCAGTCCAGTATAGTTCAAATGTAACTTCCATATAAAATTCCTAATGCCTCCATCCTAATTTTAGAACTTTCAACATCCCTATAACATATTTTCTGTTCTTGGGGGACTGTGTTATGTAATTACTAAATTCAAAATTAATATAAGAAAGAATTGCTTTTTGGATTAAAAATATGGAAATTACATTAATATTGCATTCAATATAACTATGCAATCATCTTTCGGCTCAAAATAATCACACATGTATAAATGAATATTTTTCAAGCGCAACATTGTAACATTACATAAATGCTATTAAATACATTTAAATGCTAGCAAAACGACCTCTTACACAAAACTTTTAATGTTTGAAAAATATTATTTATGTAGGCTGACGAAAAACAGATCTATTACTCAGTATGTGCTGCTGAAGTTATTTTAATATTAAGTATATCTGTTTTTTGGATGCCTATGAACAACAACGAGATGCTTTTATAAGTGCAACCAATTTGTGTTATGTTGAGGACTCACCTGTGTGGACACGTTTGTGCGTATTTAGACTGGACTTCTGTGTAAATCGTTTGAGGCAGAGATCACATTGAAACGGACGTTCTCCTGTATGAGTACGCATGTGGACTTCCAGGTAAGGTTTACGGCAAAAAGCTGCATCGCAAACCTAAGCGAACAGAAAATTATGTTCAGTTCACACATTCCCCACGCAACCTCATAGTTACTAGAGCCAGACTTATTCTGCTGTACTAAGTGAATTCCCAAGGAAGAAGAAAAATGCTTCACATCGCAGTGGACACAATGCGTGTAACATGACCAGAGAGGAAACACAAAATAATAGTTTCTAGGAAGCAATTTCTATTGTATGAGCACCATGTTTTTTATTTAATTTATTGATACATACTATTTATTAAACAATAACTTACAGTGCACTGGAAGGGTTTGTTTCCTGAGTGAAGCTTCATGTGGACGTAATAGGAAGACGCTGATGATAGGACTTTGCCACACACCTGAAAATATAAGCAGAGTAAAAGTAGGTACAGTTTATCAAAGAGCAGTTTATACTTTTTGATGAGATTGTTAATTGCTCCACAACAACTGAGAGGAGGTAATAAGATTTTTTCTTTGTCGTTTAAGGTGTAGACAAAGGTCAAAAAATGATTTTAATGTAAACCTAAGAATTTGAGTATTTAACACGGGAGATGCCTTCACTGCTCACGGCGCGCGGCGTGCAGAGATTATTCTGCTGTTTTGCACACGTAAAGCACACAACATTATTATAAAGTAATTACGCACATTATGAATAGAAATTTCGTATACCGTCACACGATTGGTCGCCTACTATATTGATACGACCAATGTACTTTACCCACACGACCAAACTACTATACCGACACGACCAAATTGTCATGTACCTTGGCGTGAAAGAACGCGCGCTAGGAATTTACCTAGGTTAAATGCACCTTTAAACCTAACTACATCCACCAATTATTTCCTTAGGTATTAGTCCGTTTATACAATCCACAAATCATATGCAGGTTAGGTCTGTAACTCACCTTACAGGCTTGAGGCTTGGAACGAGGTGTGGATTGCCCCCCGTTCGAAACTTCCATTTTAGTTTGAACTGATCCCATGTCCACTCCCATACCCTGTTAAAATATATGTTTTATAAAAGCGTTATTACACCCGAATTTTAATGTCGATATTACTTGAACATGGGCAGGCACCTACTAATATATAGTTCATTCTGACCTTTTATAAGTGAGTACTTTTTTTTGGGATTTCGTGCGGAAATCCCTTCGGATACCCCCCCGTCTAAAGAGGGTGTAAGGTTGCCCATAGAGCATATCCCTCGCACCCCGACTGACCCTGGGCCATCTCCGGTTTCGAGATGGCCCCCTCGGGTTTGGAAACCACGGTGTCCCCGTCTTGCCCCGGTTTGGGGGAGAGGCGCTAGTCGCCCCACCGTCCCGGCCTGCTTCTGCTGGGGTGACAGGCGTATATGAGTACCTAACATCAATGATATTACAAAATATACAAGATAATTTTATCATTTCGATCGGCCCATATTAATAATGCTCGACGATCTGTGGTCTATTTAATAAATCGAGATTTGAGATAGCTTGGATTCGTAACCGGTCAATTTAACAAAATCCAGCGCTTAACGTACATAATTTGCAATAATTCTATTGTCGTCACAAAACTGCCGTGACATTTTGAAAATTGTGACTAATACCGAAACGTATACAACACACATTTGTCTACAATAAACTATATTTCGACTCCACAGTACAGCAACTACAGCAGTGGTCCTTCGAGCCGGTTATGTTAGTTATGTAAGTTTAATTTCATATAAAAAACAATAACATCAGTCTGTTTCGTCATATTGCACAAAATGAGTAGTCATTATTAATTATAATGACCGGGAGAAGTGATTAATCAAGCAGTGTTTCATTTAATACGGTCCTAATCATTGCGACCGAACTTATCAAACTGCTTGTAACAGGTATTTGTACATACTGATACCTATAGTTTTAAAAACATTGGAAAATCACATGTGTGGAAGAGAAAACTATAATATTACTAACGATATCGAGAGTAGCTTTAGAAAAAAAAGTACCTATTGAAGGTACACATTGTAAAAAACACGAAGAGAACCCACAAAGGTTCGGCAATGTACCTACTTACCTGAGAACATTGTCGAACATCCATATCCATTTCAACACCTTCATCTTCCATCCCCTTGAAACTTAGCTGCAAAGAAAATGGATTTTAAATTATAAATTTATTCTTTTTTTTTAATTTTAGGCATGCAATTATATTTGGCTGTATTAATGTTTGTTCAAAAACACATTATTCTATTTTTTGACGCAAAATAATCCGGAAGCACAAATTTTTTGTTGCAATTTTTTTTTGCGCAAATTGTCATAATAATATATTTTGAGTCAACGAATTAGATATAAGTACCACCTTACTACGACTTATCAATATTCTAAGTTATATGTACACAGTAAAATTAACTGTATTATTAGCTAATAGTTGACGATATTTTCATTTTAGTACCTTTTTTTTTCGTGCGTAAATCCGCTCGGATACCCCCCCGCCGGCCAGCGGGGGCGGTTATGTCGGGCTTGAACTGACTAAAACCGCACGCCGTCTCGGGTCTGCAGACGCCGGGGTGTAAGGTTGCCCATAGAGCATATCCCTCGCACCCCGACTGACCCTGGGCCATCTCCGGTTTCGAGAAGGCCCCCTCGGGAACATTTTAGTACCTACCTACTTAACTTTTGGAATGCCATATAATGTTCGATAATTTTATTACATTTAATGAAATATAGCCAACATTCGAGCTATTTCGATGTATTTTAAGTTTAAAAAAAACCTTATTTTATAACAAGCTATTATTAAAAATTCTTTTGTACTAAAACGAAAATAATTCTTTTATGCAAGGGTCCCAAGCAATGTTCTGATTTGAAAAGGTTGTAGCGCGCAAGGATTTTTCTGTAGTTCGGGTCTATCTTTCAATTGAATCCTCAATCGATTGAGATGAAATTTTGCATGCACGTTTAGTTTAAATGACAATGCATTAATATGGTTGTTTAGCTTGGAAGTTCCCATGGCCACTTTTCTATTCCATCTTCATACCCTGGATACCGTGTCACATGAGAGTGAGTCAAGACAAAACTACTAAGCCCAAACTCGATAGGTTTAGCTTGTTTAGTTTAAGAGTTCCTATGGCCACCTTCCTACGCCATGTTCAGACCCTGAATACCATGTAACACTAGAGAGTTGTTCAAGATAAAGCAAATAGGAGTTCCTATGGCCACCCTCCTACTCTATAATCAGACCAGCTCCATGGTACCATATTAATGCATTGTCATCCAAACTAAACGTGCATGCAAAATTTCATATTAATCGATTAAGGTTTCAGATACAAAGATTTGACCCGAACTTACTTACACAGCAAGTTAAATAAAAGCTTTTAAATATATCCTATCTCGCCGTATGCTTCCTAGCAAGAAATAATGTTTAAGACTACACACCTCGTCATCTTGTTGCATTTCTTGTTGCTGTTGATGTTGTTCCATGAGATCTTGTTGATGTTGTACTTGGTGTTGTACTATGAGACTGTCTTTTGAATCTTCTTGATGTGTTTGATGATGTTGATTCATGTTGATGATGCTTGCATGATTTGAATCTGTTCGGATTATCGTGGGGGGACCGGAGTGTACGTGTGGATGAGTGTAAAAACTGCAACATAAATAGTTCCATTTCATAATTAGTTCTAAAAAATAAATGATGAAAAATTTTTAAAAACCCGACTGCAAGTTTGATAGCAGGCGGGACCCGTTAATTTACTTTCGGTTTATGATTTGATACCTATTTTCAGCGGCCGGTAGTCGGGTTTTTTATTTTTTAATCATTTATTTATAATTTTTGGTTATAACATATTTATTTATTTTTTTGGTAGCTCCTAATTTCTTTCATTTTGATACCCTGAGGTTTGGGTGAAAATATTTTTTTAACAACATATATTTTAGCGCCAAAACTCCACACTATAGTTTTTCTTCTAACTTTATGTGTGTGGTGGATACCTTTCATTTGAGACCTCATTCATCGAAATTCGGCTAGTCTATAGAGGGAAACAAATAAAACTACACACATACACGCGAAAAACATTACCCTAGCTGGCGCAGTCAGGTAAAAATAAAAGTATTTACATAAATCGTTGGCAGTTTAATTTTGGAAGGGGATTACAGTCGATATCAGTGTACATATCTTATGGGTGCGTGGTGCCACGCTACGAGAAATCGTTACGATCGCACTGTACCGTTTGAATTGGACCGATAAATCCATGCGTGTGTGAAACTGCAGTTTTTAGAAGTTTTGAAGCACACATAAATAAATAAATAAATAAATATTCTACGACATTCTCCACAACGCTTTCTAGACACAAAGCAAGCATAGTTTAACTAGCTTGTGTTATGGGCTCCAGAATGCGGATAAACATACTAATATACTTTTTTTTTGTAAATACATACATATTATACATATTACACAGGGATCGACTTTTCGGTTCAGTTCAAACGGTATAGTGCGATCGTAACGATTTCTCGTGGCGAGGGCTATGAGACCAAGCTAGTAGTTGAATCAAATAAATAAGGTGATGTGTAAATATACCACTAGATTTATAAGAATCGATTTCAGCCTAGGCGTTATTATGTGTGTGTATGAATTTTATTGACTTAAGTTACATACATACTACTACTAACCTAAACTACTAAATCGATATTGCTTTTCAGTTTATTCCTGCTATAAAGTAATAATAATAATAAATATTCTAGGACATATTACACAAAGCATCATGCTTTGGTGTAAGAACACATTTTTATTTTATTTTAGACATTTTTATCTCAGGCATAACAAAAAAGTATGACAAGACACTCTTTCTTTATTCATGTTCCAGAAGGGTATGCACCCGTCATTTATTATATTTTACTATATTGTATTGAAACAAAAAGACTAATAACAAATTCATACAAAATAGAATACCTAATAGTTTTAGGCCTCTTAACCCCCTCTATAAATTTGTACTTACTCGGTGTTACGGGAAAGCAGTGGATGAGGACTGCATGGGCCAGGAAAGTGGCTTGAAAAAGAAGATGCCCACAGTCAGCATTTATTTTTATTACACATGGTTTGCTATTTGCATAGAAATAATCTAAGCAAAGGTAAAGAGCTATCCTAAGGTAGGATAGGTCTTTGAGAGTTAATAAGTATTACGATTTTACCTAAGTAGATATATTATAGTGGAAGGGTTTCAAATTTTGAGAAAGCGATTTTTTAGACGTTTTTTTGTCCTTCGTCACAATTTAGGTGAAACATCACTAGTTACTTTTCAGTGCAACACTTTGCAACCCATAAATATCTAGCTACAGGGGTAACTAATAAGCCGCAAAGCAGCCTATTTTTTTTTCGGAAACAACAAGTTACACATGCGGCTACCAAATTAGTAGCCAATTTTTAAAGAAGTAATTTCTCCAAGGCAATTTTCATATCTGAATAGGATGCAGTCAAATTTCTGGACTTACCTCATGGGTTCCGCCTTAATTTGCTGTTCGAACATGGATATAGTGGCGAGTAGGTCGCCAGGGGGTGGCACGGGGACCCCCACGCCCCGTGCCACTCCCCCGACGCCTACGCCCCAGTGTGCCGGAAAACTAATGGCGACGTCCTTGCTCCCCCATTTTCTTCAACTTCTGCCACCTGAAAAGAGCTTAATTTGAATACACATAAATTCAGTGTATGCAGGTGTATCTGTTTCGGGATCTAATGGTTTCTTTTTCGGCTTTCAAAAAGATCTAGATAAGAAATAACCCTACCAAATATTCAAATAAATAATTTGCTATTACACCTGTAGTGGTACTTACTAGAGTAGGTTCGTTAAATAATAATAATGCTATCTGTATGCTTTTGCCCAATCACGAAAGGCCGCCTGAAGTCGAAGAAGTTCGTGATTGGTCAAACACGACAGCGCGCTCCTCGAACATAGTAGGTATAATCGTCGCCAAACAACTTGACAATTTGTCCTTGTCGCGTAACCAAACACGAGAGCCCTTTGTCTCAAAGGGCTCGCATGATTGGTTGCGTGTCAAAGTCAGATAGTCAAGATTTTTGGCGTTGACTATATCTATAATATCCGCAAACTTTTAACAACGCAGCGCAAGAAGCGTTTTTTAGGTCTCTTTGGTAGTAGTGCGGGGCGCGACGACCTAGGCGTGCCTATTATCCAATCATAGATTATATTAAAGCAATCACGGGCTCAAAAAGCTCATCATTGGTTGATCAGTCCTTTTATTGGTCCGTACCTACAGTGCACAGACATGCGCGAACTTTCCAACTTTTGCTAATGATGTTTGCTGACACTTTCAATCTTATTATAATGGTTATTGTTAAATTAGTAAGTTTTTTAAATCGCATAACTAAATAGTTTATTAACAAATAGTGAGAGCCGGTTCCCACTTATCCGAGTATTTTATATGAAACTATTCACACTTGTCCAACAGATTTTGTGTCGGCGCCGACTAGACAAATTTCGGGTGATTTACCAGCCCTCTACACCTGGAAAAAATCGTGTCGGATCTAGCTCACCTATGAGTATGACGCTGTTCATAGTATTTACATTTGTCGGAATCTTATATATTATTTTGATAGTGTATGCTCACTGATATTCGAGCCCATAGATCGTTGATAAAGCCGTTGAAGTTCTGAAATGTTCCCAAACTAAATCTTTCTTTTCTCAGCTGCCTTTATTCGTTTTCTTCTCAAATAATAAATATGTCACAACAAGGACTCCCATAGTATACAGTCGCCTCACGTATTGTAAAAAATTGGCACCAGCTTTGACCATGGCAACTAGCGACTAGTGTGTGATTAAAATCCGGGCACGACTGCCGACAAGTGGGAACTGGCTGTACTGTTATACTTTATAACTACGATAATTTTATTCATTATGTAGTGTAAGCTTGCGTGTTTTTTACACCAAATATTATTAAATTGAGGCACTTATCAATAAAAGTTAATAACCACTGAGATGGTTTTCAGTATTAAGTAGCATTAATCCTAAAAACTTTAGTAGATAAGCAAGCTTCGTAGCGTAAGTTTTGTTTGTTTTGTTTCCCACAAGCAAATAGCTAACTTCGACGCAGTGAGACAAATTAGACTCGTGCTGATCTTGTCACTTTTCTTATAAAAATATATATTTAAGTACGTAAGTAAATATACATCGATGGGTCTAGTTTCATAAAGGGGCTTCCACACGATACATATTTTATGACCAATTTGAATAGATTGTATCCATCTTCAATGTACGAGTAAGTACGTGTGGATGGAAATTGGCAAATCTGATTGGGCATTCAAATTTTATCGTGTGGAAGCCCCATTACGGTCAGCACCAGTGGTATAAGCGAAAATAATTAAACACTTAATAAGTATGTACCTATTTGCTACTAATATGTATATATTAACATTTTGTTTTGAATTCTATTACTGTACGAGTATCAGATTAGAATATTTTAGGAGAGTTATTAGGTGAGTAACTATATAAAATGCAATCGAAAATCGAATTGGTATACTTCCACTTTTATAAATAGAGAGAAAATAGTAAAACTCAACAGTAGTTGGAAAATTTTATTGCTTTCGATATAAGCGATAGGAAAAATGTATTTCGGTTTCCAGGACCTTTAAATATTGGGGCTTATAGGTAAATGCAGCCTCGCGGGCCCAAGCCTGCCTGGAGGATAAACATATTTTATTAAATAAAAAGCTGTATAATGCGTGGAATAAATGTAATTATAAAATCAAGTAATTGGGTAACAGAAATTAAATTTGATAATAAAAAGAAACATTGGAGAAAATACAACGAACATTATCAAATTTATCAACAAAAAATAAATAACAAGATATAACAAAATAATTTAAAAAAGACATTCAATTTAAACAAAAAAATCAGTTAACTATCAGTTAAGCACATAATGAACAACAATAACTCAATACCTAAACATTTGCATTAAGTACTTACATAAAATGTAAGTAGGTTATGTATGTTTTATTTAAATAGTAGGCCGTTGACTGAGCACTGTTCATTTATACGTTCATATGCATATAAATAAAGCCCAAGTTTTAATGTTACATGACATGCATTATGTTTATATGTACGTCAAATGTAATAGATATACAAAGTACTTAGGTACATATTCGTATGGTTAAACTATAATAGCACACTCACACACAAGTGCGCTTATCGGAAGCATATTTGTTGCGTTTATAGATATAACTACTTCTATATCTAGTGGATAGATGAGTGTAAACAAAATTTCAAAACAAAATTAAAATAACTAAAATCTCTGACAAAATATAAATGGCGGAAGCTCACCGACCGACTGTCTCCACCCAGCCTCCCCCCCGGCCATCAATAAAATGGCCAATTCGTTATTGAATTTTGTCCCCAACTTTCAACCCGAAGCTGCGCGACGCCGGTTGTCACACGACAAGTAATTTAGTAACCAATACAAGTCTAATGTAAACAAAAGGGGTTTATATTACTTTATTCAACGTTTTGGTGAAAGTTATGTCATATTATCCTGAGCTACATCTACAGACAGAAAGTACTTTGTGTTATTAGTTTTTACATTTATATCTGTAAACATAAACATCTTTCCAAAACGAAAGAGTTGTAACTATTGAAATATGATAACCTTTCATATTGTATGAAGAATGAGATACAAATATTTAATATTATACCTTTTTTTATGCAAAATGTTAGGTATCATCGCGCTTATGTTATTAAATTCTCGTATATATATATATCAAAAGTTATATTCTACTCACATAAGTAACGAAACACCTAAATATAGTAGTGTATACAGAATCACATAAATTATATCACTAATTACACAATTTCGTTAAGATTGGCCATTCGAATTATGTTTTTCTTAGACACCGACATAAAATGGCTGCTACCTCATTGTTCTGCGCGTTCGTTCGTGCGCATAGAAGCCGTGAACGCTTGGGGACGACTTCTCCGCCAATTAAAATTATGGCGCGAAATTTAAGGCGTCGTTAACTACAATTTAATGTTTTATTTATGATAATTAATAACAATAGATGTCAATTACTGTACGCAACAATTGAATACCAAAAAATGAATGTGGTTATAGATACGATAATGAAAGCAGGAACGTACACGAGGACATCACAGTCCCATTCGTTAGAATTAACATTGTCATTGTGTGGATTAGAAAATAATCTTCTATGTTTATGACGATAGCCTTCTAGGTGCTGGTTCAATTGATTTTCTGAGTTGGTAAAAATGTGACATGTTGAGCAATAGTACTTGTTATATTTTTGATTGGGTAAAATTTTCACTTTTCGTGGTTCTGCCATTCTTGGTGCTAAGTATTTGTTTCTTAGATGTGGTTAGTTATGTTTTGAGCTTCAATTGTACTGGATGACGTAAAAGCTAGCTAGTAGGTACGCCTTCGACCTGAGTCAAGTTAGCCTATAAACGCTGAAAGCGTTCCTATTTTCACGATCAGTATATTAGTAGATATGAAAAACAGGTAGGTGACGATTCTGCCATTTTTATAATGTACCTACCTTCATATGTTTCAAAAACCATTTCACAATATTTAGATAATAATACATTTATTAATGTAAACAGCAAAAATACTACCCATGAAAAGTGCGCGGTTTATGGCAATAGTTAGGTACCTACTTAACATATCTTGTTGGCGAAATATGGATATTCATACATCTCTACCCAGTGCCCACAGTGTCCACTATTACACCGTGAGTATTATGTCTATAGTTATAGCTTTTACTTTCGACGTACTGCAAATAGAACAAGCAATTTGGACCTTATTCGACAGCGCTAAAGTACTATTAAATATGTATATTACCTACCTAATCCTTTAATAATAGTACTTGCGTTTCAACTAAGGGTACGTTCGAAGAGCTCGCTTGTAGAACTATAATCACAAAATGTCAACATTTTCTGCTATCAGCGAGCTAGTGCCCAATCAAACTCGCCATTGGCCTCAGACGGCAATTTTTGACTGGGCAAAAATAAAAGCGCTACCAGCGTGCTCCCCATACCAACCATGGGAACAGGATTGCACAGTGTACTATTTGTATCTACTCATAACAAAGAAATAAAACATACAGAGGAAAGAATTTCCTTTCGGGGTTAGGGCGACAGGTGGCAGTCACTTCCCCCGCCATCGACTTTAAACAGAGGTCCTTTTTTTTAACCGACTAAAAAAAAACCAGTCAAGTGCGAGTCGGACTCACCCATGAAGGGTTCCGTAGCAGCAAATAATTTTTTTATACTTCAATTGATTGAATGAAAGATAAATTGCGGTTTACGATTTATGACGTACTTATTAAAAAAACAACTACTTACTAGATATCGTTCAAACCAATTTTCGGTGGAAGCTCACATGGTAATGTAGGTACATCATATATATTTTTTTAGTTTTATCATCCTCTTATTTTATAAGTTACAGGGGGGGGGGGATACATTTTTCCATTTTAGAAGTGTCTCTGGCGCAAGCTTTACACAAAATACACCTACTTACCAAGTTCCAACAGCATACTTCTTATAGTTCCGGAAAAAAATGGCTGTGACATACGGATGGCCCGACAGACAGACATCACGAATTTATAAGGGTTACGTTTTTTGCCATTTGGCAACTGTAGAATGTTCTGAGTTCGGTTGTATTTTTAAATGTTAGCAAAGCAATAATATGAACCATTCAAAAAAAAATCTTATTATTTGTAATGTTTTTCATTTAACCATTTTATACCTTAAAACTCAGAACTTGTTGATAATGCAGGCTTCATTCATACACTTATAATAATAATAGGTATTTCAGTTCAGTTCAGTTCTTGGTTTATGGCTCCGCTTGCTTATGGCTTGCGATTTTGCCAGTGTCGACGTCTAGGAGTGTCATAAACTTCAAGATAAAATAAAATGAATAACGACCTCCGTCCTCCATGAGCGCAGGCCTGGGGGTGGCGGGTGAGGCCACCTGTCACCCCAGCAGAAGCAGGCCGGGACGGTGGGGCGACTAGCGCCCCTCCCCCAAACCGGGGCAAGACGGGGACACCGTGGTTCCCAAACCCGAGGGGGCCATCTCGAAACCGGAGATGGCCCAGGGTCAGTCGGGGTGCGAGGGATATGCTCTATGGGCAACCTTACACCCCGGCGTCTGTAGACCCGAGACGGCGTGCGGTTTTAGTCGGTTCAAGCCCGACATAACCGCCCCCGCTGGCACGCGGGGGGGTATCCGAAGGGATTTCCGCACGAAAAAAAAAAAAAAAAAAAAAAAAAGGTATTTCATACAATATAATATATCTATGACAATATAGCTGTGACTGTTATCATTAGTACTGTGACACTTTCGACGTAGTTCGTATTTTTTGTCGATAAAACATTATTTTTTTAATTGTGAATTTAGATTGTAATTGTATATTTTATGAATACTTACACATGTTACTCTATACACACTATATACATACACTCTATATACATGTTACACATGTTACTCTATAATATGGCTTTACGTTAAATAAACATATGTGGATTAAACATAACCAGTGGTTTGCTTTAGATACATAACGAACTTTACACTGGCGACGGGTTTCTACGAACCTACACAGCGAAAATGGATAACGATGGCGTAGCTTCCAAGACCAAAACGGTTAACATTCCGCCAAACTTCATCGAGTTTTACGACCCGAAAAACAAATTCGAGCGTTGGGTACAAAGATTGGAAGGAGCATTCTCGATTTACAAGATTACTGAAGCTACATCGAAGAATTCATACCTACTGCATTACATTGGAGCTGATTTGTATGACACACTTTGCGATTTAGTATCACCTACTGCACCAGATAAATGTACTTACCAAGATAATGTAACATCCTTGAAGAATCATCTTGATCCTACACCACTGGAAATAGCGGAATATTTCAAGTTTCATCATCGCCATCAAAAGGAAGGCGAACCAATCAAGGAGTATCTTGCTTCTCTACGTAAAATGGCAACAACTTGCAATTTTGGAGCATTTCTTAACACGGCCTTGAGAAACCAGTTGGTGTGCGGAATTAAATTACAAAGAATTAAGGATAGGTTATTAGAAGTGCGAGTCCTAACACTAGAGAAGGCTATTGACATTGCAATTGGAATGGAAAGTGCACAGGCGGAGGGAACTCACACTCAAGAGGTTCAGGCGATTGCTGTCAAGAAGAAGAGACCTACAGGATTAAAAAATACCGCATCTACCAGTCAGATTGTTTGTTTTCGATGCGGCAGCAATCACTATGCTAATAAGTGCAACCTTATCAATATGAAATGCCATTTCTGTCAAAAGATAGGCCATATAAAACGAATGTGCCTTAAGATGAAACAAGTGAACCAGGTGGATACAGAAAACTCAGCTGATTCTGAGGTTAGTTCAAATACTGGACAATATCAAGAAGAGATTGTGTATATCAACAATTGCAAAGTAAACTCTTCTCCAAACAAGTTTTGGATCAGAGCAAAAATAAATGAGACCGAGTTTCAGAAGGAATTTGATAGTGGCTCAGCAGTGTCTATAATGAATGAAGAAGATTACAAAAAAATCTGCAAAACTCATTTGTTACCTACTAAGATCAAATTATGTACTTATTCTAATGAATTTTTAAATGTTTTAGGTGTCACACATGTCACAGTTACTATTGGAAGAGAATCACTAGTGGTCAAGTTGTACATCATTTCGGGGAATCAGCATCCACTCTTGGGCCGGGATTGGATATACATGTTCGATGCATTCAAAAACTTCAGGGATTGTTTGACACAAGTAAACCAAGTGTCATCAGGTAATGTGCCGCATGCCTTATCTTTGCAAAAGCTTTTTGAGAAATACCGTGACTTGTTTGATAACAAAAATGTTTGACTGGACAAGGTGTTTGCCAGACTTGCTGATTTTGGTCTAAAAGTTAATCTGGAAAAGTCAGAATTTATGCAAGATGAAATTGAATACTGTGGATACAAAATTAGCCGAGAGGGTGTACACAAGGCTGATAGTAAAATAAAAGCAGTGGTAGAGGCTTTAAATCCCAAAAATGTTTCTGAGCTGCAGGCTTTACTTGGCTTAGTAAATTATTACGGCAGGTTCCTACCAAATCTGAGCAGCACGCTGGAGCCCCTACATAAGCTTTTACGGAAAGAGACACCATGGAATTGGTCTGCGGAGTGTGACAAAGCTTTACTAACAATAAAAAATCAAATGCTATCAGATACTGTGCTAGCACATTACTCACCTGATTTGCCTCTAATACTAGCTACGGATGCATCGCCTACCGGTGTGGGTGCTGTCTTGTCACATGTCATGCCTGATGGAACTGAACGGCCAATACATTTTGCTTCACAGACATTAAATTCCTCACAGCGTAAATGGGCACAAATAGACAAAGAGGCCTATGCTATTGTCTTTGGAGTGAAGCGTTTTTTTCAATATTTATATGGTCGGAAATTTGTTTTGCATACTGACCACAAGCCTCTCGTTCAGATTTTTTCGCCATCTAAGGCGTTACCTCATCTTTCTGCTGCACGTATGCAACATTATGCAATTTTTCTACAAGGTTTTCAATATGATATTAAGTACAAGAAGTCCAAGGATAATGCTAATGCAGATGCGTTTTCTCGATTACCCATTGCTGTGGAATCTAGCGAGCTGGAGGACTGTGACAGTTTTCAAATTGGAATGATTTCTGTACTACCAATCACTGTGAAGGATATTGCTGCTGCCACTAAGGAAGACGAATCATTGGCACCACTACTGTCGGGCGTGTCAACTGGGAAAAAAGTTTATATTACTGATAGGTATGGAATTGAACAAACAGAGTTCTCTCTGTTAGAAGGTTGTTTGATGCGAGGAACACGAGTAGTGGTACCTGTCCGTCTCAGAGATGCTATATTGGACGACTTACATTCTTGTCATTTTGGTGTTAATAGAATGCTCAGACTCGCGCGAAGTTACTGCTGGTGGCCAGGGATGGACAAAGATATAAAAAATATTGCTAAAAATTGTCGTGAATGTTCTCTACACCTGAACTCGCCTCCAGAAGTAGCTTCGAAACACACTTGGGAGAATCCTTCTAAACCATTTGAAAGAGTTCACATTGATTTTGCTGGCAAATTTCAGAATGTTTATTTTCTTTTAATCATTGATGCCTTTTGAAAGTGGCCAGAGGTGCATGTTCTAAATAGAATAGATACTGATTCTACTATTGAGATTTTGGATAAAGTTTTCACTAGATTTGGCTATCCAAGAATTCTTACAAGCGACAACGGTACACAATTTGTTAATCCAAAGATCTCAGAATACCTAAAAATGCATGGAATTACACATAAAAGATCTGCTCCATACAATCCTGCTACTAATGGTCAGGTAGAACGTTACGTTCAAACGTTGAAACAGAAACTACGATGTCTAAATACAAGCAGAACAACTACGCAGTTTAAAGTAAATGAAATCTTATTTCAATACCGTATAACTCCACACCCAGCCACTGGTAAATCCCCAGCTGAAATGGTTCTTACTTACCAACCAACCTCACGTTTATCGTTGTGTTGTCCAAACAAGTCTACGGTATTGCCTCAGAGGGAGTTAAAGGTGGTACGCGTGCGGAAACTGATGCCAGGTTCAAGAGTGGTTGCTCGAAATTATACGGGGGAAGGGAAATGGAAGTTAGGGGTGGTAGAAAAGGTTCTAGGAACATTGCATTATTTAATTAGGTTAGATAATGATATTGTGTGGCGTCGACACATCGACCAGTTACGTCAAGTTGGTAATGATGTTCCTATTCTAAATGAAAAAATTGCTGATGAGTTTGATCGGGCTGAAGCTAAAGTCCCTGATTCTGTTCCAAATATACATGATTCAAACTCTGAACAAAATATTGATATACCGATAAACATTTCAGAACCGCAGACTTTGACTTCAGACACTGTAATACCTACCACTGATGATGTAACTGTACAGGCACCTTCAGTACCTATAGATGTTCCTGCCGAACCTACTCTACGTAGAAGTAAAAGAGTGATTAAACCAGTTGTTCGTCTCAACTTATGATCTCTACTACTTACAAATTATTATTGTTTAAGTTTGTCATTAGGGGTATAGAAATTATTTTAGTTGATATATTTGTCAAATGTTTAAACTAATATGATAAGGAAGTACTTATTAAAAGGTAAATTGTGAACAGTCTTTCTTAACTTGTATTAGGTGGATACTATTGTGATAAGTAGTTATAAAAACTTAAGTTTAGTTTGTTTGTTATTTTTTTAAAGGTTTAGTTTCAACAGTCAATGTTAACTTGTCGGTGGACAAGAAATTCTTTTTAACCTTTGTTTCGGTTATCACATACTTATGAATTTCTTTTCCTGGTGGGGAAGGGAACTGTTATAATCTGGAACGCAGCTTTTATTGTTTGACGTTAACTGTCAGGTTGACTTTGGGTCTGTCTTGCTTTACCGCGTTTTCCCGGTACAGCATTGCTTACTATGTACTCATAACTATAATCTGTAAAATGGCTTTACGTTAAATAAACATATGTGGATTAAACATAACCAGTGGTTTGCTTTAGATACATAACGAACTTTACATTTGTTATGTTCACAATAATGAGTCTTTAATATTAGTATCTGTTTACTCTGAGAAAATAAATATTATAAGTGATTCAATACTAAATTACCTCTATTTATGTATTTCATAACCTGTGTGTTGTAATTGTAAAAAATATTGAAAGTTTTATACGGGTACTGTATTGGTTTTATTTCTTTTATAAATAATTTAACAAGGATTGGTTATCGACTTACGTTTAGCGATTGTCACATCTCTATCTTACTATCATTCCAGTATGACCTTGTACGTGCGTAAGCGATTTAATATTATTATTTTAGGTGTGAATTTTAATTATGATGTATTGCACTTGAGTTGCGATAAAACTGGCACCTAAAGAATGAAAATATAGGTAATACAATATACAATTGTAATCATGGGGGATGTGGGGGCCGCCATGACCAGCCTTGTACACTCGCTATGCCCGGACGATGATGTCTCCAGAGACACCACATACCTCCAACAGGTAAGGGTTCTGGCGGCCTGCACCCTCTCGGGCCGGGACGCGCTTCCTCTGTCACGTCAGGAGGTGTGAAGAAGGATGGCCGGCGTAATTCCGAAAGGAAATGGTAAGCCGCTGTCCGATCCCAAAGCGTATCGCCGCATTACGCTACTTCCCGTTCTGGACAAAACCCTGGAGCGGATCATGCTTAAATGTGCGCCGAGTATCCAGCGCAATTTATCTCCCTGCCAGCACGGATTTACATCGGGACGCTCAACTCTCACGGCCCTCCAGTCCATTCAGGACACAGTGAAATCCAGTACAGGTAAGTACGTACAGGTTGTCTTCCTAGACATATCGGGGGCGTTTGACAACGCATGGTGGCCTATGACACTCCTTAAGGCGAAGAATGGGGGATGCCCACCCAATGTATACCGCATGCTCATCTCGTATTTCACGCATCGGAGGGTTGGACTTTACGTCGGGGACAGGGTAGTGTGGAAGACATCCACAATGGGCTGCCCACAGGGCTCGGTGTTGGGCCCCACTCTTTGGAACGTCTTGATGGACGACCTGTTTCGGCTCCCATACCCAGACGGTGTTAAACTGGTCGCGTACGCTGATGATGTTACGATCCTCATCGAGTCTAATTCACGCGCCGGCGTCGAAGCGTTGGCCTCACGTGCCATGGACCTGATATCGGAATTGGGTAAGCGCAATCATCTCGGCTTCTCTCCCTCCAAGTCATATTCTATGACCATGAAGGGAAAGATGCTAGGCCGCCTCCCGACGATCAGGCTCAATGGGGTCTCAGTCAAAGGCGTATAGTCGACCAGGGTTCTGGGTGTGGTACTCGACTCAGGTCTTAGCTTCAGGGAGCATGCGGTATCCATTGGGGAGAGAGCCGCTGCGGCCCTCGGTAGGATGGCCCGCGTCTCCACCGCCTCCTGGGGGCTTCGCTACCGAGCCCTAAAACTTCTCTACCAGGGCACTTACTCCGCGATCGTCACCTTCGCGGCAGGATGCTGGTGGAGGTGCGTGTCTGCCTATGTGGTTCGCGGCGCTCTGCTTAGGACGCAACGCCCGGTGTTAATTCTGCTCACTAAATGCTACCGGTCGTTTAGCACCGCGGCTCTGCCGGTACTGGTGGGGGTCCTACCTGCTGACTTAGCGGTGATACGTGCTGGCCGGATAGATGATATCCGTCACCTCAACCGGGACGAGTTCACTACGGGAAGGAAACAAATCTCGGAGGAGACGGTTGCCTCATGGCAGCCGTACTGTGCTGTGGGCCGCAACTGCGGCAATTCGCTTGTAGCTGCCCCTGAATGGGGAGAGGCCCGGGACAGAATTTGTGGGAGTCAAGATAGTGCGCTCCCGAAATAGCCTTCGCAAGTAAGGCGCGCACCTCCCGTGATTCGGTCTTAATAGCCAAGAGGCTGGGAAGACCATGGGCAGGAGGAGGGTGTACATCCTACTGATGTGGTAAATGTGAAAGTTTGTGTAGATGTTTGGATGTTTGTTATTCAATCATGCTCTAACGGATGAACGGATCTGGCTGAAATTTGGTCCAGGAATGGATTAGTTTTTATCCCTGGAATAGGTTCCCATGGGGTGGGGAACGAGATCAGAATTTCACGTGGGCGAAACCGCGCGTAACAGTTATTATTAAAAGGTAAACCTCGTGAGGAACCCTATGACAGTACGGACCTGACTGTCACCGGTTACAGTTAGGAGATATAATTTATTAAGTGAGCACCACAGCTAAATGTATCTCAGCAAAATAAAACAAATCAACACTCGACTCACTCCACACACTTTAGGTACCACTTTAGGTTGGAAGAAAAAGGAAACACGTGTGCGGGTTGAGCAATCCAGCTCTTTATCGTGCGACAAAGAAAGGAAGCACCGAACCGTTGAATTCGAGACTTGTTACTACCGTGTTATTCTGGATCGGAAGGGACATGGTGGGATTAGCTGAAAAAGCTCATTAGAACACTCGACGTGGTAGAGGCGGTAAAACCGCCAGAGAGGTAATATCTCTATGCACCTGCAGAGGTTCTAAGGTATTAGTAATCTCAGGACTGCCAATGATACGGATGGCACGCCACTGCAATTAGTCGAGAGCGTCTAATAAGTCCCTACTGTGCGAGCCATCCCAGAGATGAGAACAGTACCATTCCAGGCAGGGGCGTATCTGTGTTTTATAGAAACGACACCGCTGCTCCGGCGTGATTAACCGTCTCACCTTGTTTAGAACGTGTGCGTTACGCCAGCAAAACGATTTTTATTTTTGTACTCGTTATGGATTTGGATAATACCAAACGTTAGAGCACTATATCATACAAAAGTGCACAACTTTTCACATTTTTGCATATAACCGCCGAAGAGTAATTCACGAAAAATATATTCGGCTGGGGTAATGTTTCCAAAAAAATTAAAGTGGACCTAGCTGGATGAAAGTTAGCAAAAAGTGCTTTTACTTTGTGCTAAATGTGCACATAAAATTTACATTTGTAGCCATTATAGTTTCCATGTTATTTGAGTTTTTGCTGGTGTAACGTTGGGCTGATGGCTTGCTCGGCAACTACTTGAGGCATTAACTTAAAATTTTGTGAATAAATAAGCATTATTTGTGCATCTCTATATACCTCATTTTCTCCCCATAATTTTGTATTGTTTAGGAGCTATGAGGCATTTTCCAAAAAACGATATTAAAGTAAGGCCAATATAATATGCCACATTTGACATTTCATCAAAATTCGACACCGTAACCTTGTAACGGAGGAACAAAATATTTCAAAGTTAGAAATTGCTTAACTATTTACAGTTTAAAATGCATATAATTATATTGCAATAATGACAAAATAAGCCAATTTTACGATTTATATTAAACAATTCTTGTTCCAAAAAACTGAATGTCATTACAAGCTTACGTCGGTGAGCCCTTTTTCTTTTTAAACACTAGGGATGTTACCCAATACATTAAATGAATGAATGAATGAAAGCGTTTATTTATTTATAAAATTACAAACTATACTAAAAAAACATAGCTTTATCTCTGGGACAGCTGTCAGTAAAATCGCGCCTATGAAGTTCTGAATTTAACAGTACGGACAATGACAAACGTACCAGTCAATGTCTTTATGGGCATGCTGAGCTAATTAGTGATGAGCGATGAATCATCGTGACCACAGACTATAAACTATCGATATTTTGTATAAAACTTACTACCTACGTGAGTAAATAAAATCTAAATTCTAACCTACTCGTAACATTCCTTCCGACAACTTTGGGATTCGAGGGAAGTTTGGCCGCGGCGTGTCTTCTTCCGCAAGATGGCGCCAACGTGCCGCCATCTTGTTTGACATGACCCATTCTCCTGCTCCTCAGTACGAGTCATAGAGTAATACTTACTACGGAAAGTACGAGTGCTAACGCCTGCTAAAACCAAAATGGTGGACCGCTATTACCCATGGCTAAAGTTTGTGACAGAGTTGCAGATGCTCTTGGCATTGGACGTGCGACAGTAATTCGCATCAGTAAAGAAAAATATGGCGAATCTTCAACCGCAGTATTGACTGAAGACGAGGAAAAAAACTTTCAACGCCAAATAAAAAAAGAAGAAAGGCTGCTCCTGTCACAAAAATTGACGACTTTGACGCCGCTGCGTTTCGCAACCATGTATATGGTTATTATACACGGGACGAATTACCTACATTAAAAAAACTACCACGGTAGCCTAGTGGTATGGGTAAAGGACTGCTGAGACGAGGTCTCGGGTTCGATCCCAGGTATTACCATGGCACACACCAATGACTTTTCGATGCTTTTCGAAGTTAAGTGTGTATTTATCGCAGGTTTATAAGTGCCCGGTTAATGGCAATAGGCTCGCCACCTATTACATTGGGACCTAAAACATAAACTGGCGAAACGTGGGTGCTAGCACCCCTACCTACCCCTTCGGGGATATAGGCGTGAGTTTATGTTATATTAAAAAAACTGGCGGCGTCCCTAAAAGACGCAGACTTGTTTAAAGGAAGCTTGCCGTCACTATCGAATATTTTGAAAAATATTGGATTTTCCTACAAAAAAAGTGACAAAAGAAAAATTATAATGGAACGAACCGACATTGCTCTTGCTCGAGTGAATTTTCTCCGGAAAATCAAAAAAATTACAAATTGGGACAAAGTTGTCTTTCTAGACGAGACATGGCTAAACGCCAATCATAACGTATCCAAAGCTTGGACCGATGATACGGCACAATCGACCACCAAAGTAACCGAAGGCAAAGGTCAAAGATTAATAATAACTCATGCTGGGACGTCATCTGGTTTTGTGCCTAATTGCCTATTGGCATTCAAATCTACGAAGACCAATGAATATCTACCATGAAGAAATGAATTTTTAAAAATTTAAAGAGTGGTTTTTAAAATCTATATATATAAAAGAAAGTCGTGTTAGTTACACTATTTATAACTCAAGAACGGCTGAACCGATTTAGCTAAAAATTCGTGGGGAGGTAGCTTAGAACCAGGAGAAGGACATAGGATACTTTTTATAAAGATAAAAAAAAGACATGAAACGTGAACATGGTCCGGGAAGCAGCAATTGAACAATTTCTATCCATTTTGGATTACAGGTAAAAGTAATAAAAAGATCTGGCTGACCATAATGACGTACATATGTCATTGCATCTTGCGCATCTTCATGCATATATCGCGGACTGCCTATGTACGTCGCAACAGTCACATTGTTAGAAGGATGCCGTACGGCTCATTCAGCATTAAAATTGGGTTAAACTGTTAAATCTTCAAACTAATAATATAACAACTATATTATATAATAACTATATAAGAACCAACATGTATATTGCAAAACATTCCGCAATGGCCAAAGTTTTATCAGCATCGAAAATCATCATCTGGGACGAATGCACAATGGCGCATAAACGTGCATTGGAAGCACTTCATCGAACATTGAAAGATCTACGCCATAACTCGAGATGTTTTGGAGGCGCAATGATTTTACTGTCTGGAATTGTCCAGTAATTCCAAGATCAACTGCTGCAGACGAAATAAACGCTTGCCTCAAATCATCGAATCTATGGCGCTATGTGAAGAAACTTCAGCTGACAACAAACATGAGAGTTGCATTGCTGAACGATACATCTGTTGAAGATTTCTCTGCGCAATTACTGACTATCGGTAATGGTCAAGTACCTTTTTTTTTTGTTGTGCGGAAATCCCTTCGGATACCCCACCACCGACCAGCCGGGGCGGTTATGTCGGGCTTGAACCGACTAAAACCGCACGCCGTCTCAGGTCTACAGACGCCGGGGTGTAAGGTTACCCATAGAGCATATCCCTCGCACTCCAACTGACCCTGGGCCATTCGCAGTGTCCCCTCTGATAACAGCAGAGGGGTACCTGGAGCGACCACTCCCCCCCGCGGGCCTTGCAGGCTCGCGATACCCCGACCCCCTCGTGCAATGGGGTCAGCTGGCCCTGAAAAGGGCCGGTTGGTCAGACTCTTGGCCGTTGACGTTGACGCCAGCTACTCCAGAGGAGCAATCAATGATGCGTCATCGCCCACGTTGCCCAGGGTGCACCAAACTTGGAGGTGATCCAACCAGTCGCACCCCAATGGTCAAGTACCTGTCGACGAATCGAGCGGATTGATTTCATTTCCTCAGAATTTCTGTAACTTTGTCTCAACAAAAGACGAACTCATCAACAAAGTATTCCCAAACATCATTACTAACCACAAAAAAAAAGAATGGTTGAGTGAGCGAGCAATTTTGGCGGCTAAGAATAAAGATATAAATGACTTAAACTTCATAATTCAGAATGAGATCATTGGTACACTGCATTCTTTCAAATCAATTGACTGTGTAACAAATGAAGATGAACCCACCAACTATCCAATTGAATTTTTAAACTCCTTGGATGAACCGGGCTTACCACCGCACAATTTACGATTAAAGGTTGGCTCCGTAGTAATCATGCTTCCAAACATAAACCAACTAAAACTGTGCAACGGAACGCGTTTGGTGGTAAGGAAATTGATGAACAATGTGATTTACGCGACGATACTCAAAGGAAAATTCGAAGGTGAGGAAGTTCTCATTCCAAGGATCCCGATGATCCCAACCGACATGCCGTTTGAGTTTAAATGACTTTAATTTCCGATCCGTCTTGCATTCGCCATGACCATCAACAAATACCAAGGCCAATCCTTAAAAGTTTGTGGTCTGGTTCTAGAAAATCCATGTTTTTCCCATGGTCAATTATATGTGGCATGTTCACGGGTCGGAAGACCATCTGCGTTATTTGTTCTTGCATCTGATAATAAAACGAAAAATATTGTGTATCACAAGGTGCTTCACTAAAGAGTGGAACCCATGCACTAAAATACATGGCCAATAAAAAATCATAAAAATACTTCCTTTTTTAATTTACATTATTTATCCAAATAAAATATTGACCTTGATAAAGTCTAAAGTCTGCTCATTTATTGCACCTAAGGCGGAACAAAGTTCGCCGGGTCAGCTAGTTATTAGATAATTTGAAGGAGCCACATTATATAATTATGGATAACGCCCCATATCACTCGGTCCAAAAGCACAACCCACCAACTTCTGCAAACAGGAAGTTAGAAATAATTGCATGGCTTCAAGAAAAAGGAATAGAGGCCAATGAAACAATGCTTAAAAACGAATTATTGAGACTCATTGGTCTGCACAAACCCAGCACACCAACGTATGTCTTAGATGACATAGCCCAAGAAAAAGGTCATAACGTCATAAGACTGCCTCCATATCACTGCCAGTATAATCCGATCGAGCTTATCTGGGCCCAAGTAAAAGATTTGTTTGCTCGAATTTCAGTTAGACAGGTTCTTTATGTATAATTTATGTTCCTATATAATTTATGATATTAAAATATGTTTTTCTTTCAAGGTTACGCTGCTAGATATAACACAACACCGCCTTTCACGGCAAATAAAATGTTGCAGTTACTAAACACTGCGGTTGAAAATGTATCTGCAGAAGATTGGGAAAAGGTAGTTACCAAATGCAGAAAATTAATGGAAGAAAATTGGGAGCGGGTAGTTCGATTTGATAATATTTGCGAACAAGAGTTCATTATAAATTTACAAGATTGCTCTAGCGCAGAGGTTCCCAAACTTATTTTGTCTACTGCCCACTTTGTGACTAAATTAATTTTTAGCGCCCCCATTTTTTCACCTACTTAAAAACCACTATAACTTAAAATTAAATTAATTAATTGTTGTGAGCTATATTAGCGGAGATTAAACATTCATTCGAAAATAGACTTTTACTATAATCCGCAAGAGTTAACTTGAGACCTGAGCACAGTAGGTAGTACATAACGACGCTCAGGTCTCAAGTTAACTCTAAAAACCACTATAACTTCAAATTAAATTAATTAATTGTTGTGAGCTATATTAGCGGAGATTAAACATTCATTCTCAAATAGACTTTTACTATAATCCGCAAGAGTTAACTTGAGATCTGAGCACAGTAGATAGTACATAACGACGCTCAGGTCTCAAGTTAACTCTTACGGGCTACACCTGCCAATGAGAATGATTATTGAAACGCAACTTTATAGTATTCAGACAGAGTATCTTTTATTCAAAATAAAACAAACATAATCGATTCTTATATAAAAACTAATGTGAAGGATGAATGTGATGCTGTTTAATAAGTTTGTTGATATCAGGTTCCAATTTACTCAAGAACAGCCGCAAGGCGCCACGTTCGGTAACATGCAAACGATTTCTCTTTTTAGTAAGCAGCGTTGCCACATCACTAAATGCACGTTCACACAAATATGACGATGGAAATGCTATCAAGAATCGTTGAACGATTGACCACAATCCAGGGTAGAATTGCGGGATCGGTTTTTGTAGCCAAAATTCTTGATAGCCATTTTTGAACTTGATTTTTATTTCCTCGTTTGTTGTCAATTCTATAAGTTCTTCTTCCAGCTGAGGTGAGATTGCTGTGTTGACATTTAAAAACGGATCTAATACCCAGTCTGGTATTTCCAAGTTCAAAATGTCCTGGTATCGTTCGGTGAAGTCAATGTGGAGGTTTTCCAAATGTTGGCAGTAGGCAAACAAGTCGTCGTTACTGCAGGATACTGATAAATTCGGAAAATTGTGAAACTCACGTCTGCCCATATTCTTTTTGTGTAGAAGCAGTTTGGCTGCGAAAGCAGCAACGACATTTTTTGTTTTAATTAAATTTAGTTCATCGCCTTGCAGTTGGAGATTCATGTCGTTGAACAATTTATACAGGTCTGTCATGTAAGCTATATCATTTTTTGATGTAATGAGTTTGTTGCGCAATTCTGTATCTTTAGTTTCCAAGAACTCTATCACAGAGTCAAACAGGTTGGAAAATCGAGTCAGACAATTGCCTCTTGATAGCCAACGAACCTCAGTATGAAGCAACAAACGTTTGGAATCTTCGAAGCTTCTTGGAAGCTGATGAAATAATCTATCATTTAAAGAGCTAGTACGGATTCTATTAACTGCTTTGATGACATATTGCAGTGATTGAAATAGTCGTTCACTTAAGTTTCTAGCAACCAAATGTTGTCTATGAATAACGCAATGTACAGCAAGTACAACTGGAATTTTATTTTTTAAGTACGCTATGAAGCCTTTATGGAACCCTGTCATAGCCGGAGCGCCATCCGTAGCAACTGATATAATATTTTTCAAGCGAATCTCTTTCTCATCACAAAACTTTTCCAATGTATTGAATATGGTTTCGCCTTTTGTAGCGGTCTCTAAATTTCTAGCAAACAATAGTTCTTCACATATTTTCTCATGTTTAATAAACCTCACGTGAGACAGCAACAATGCTTCATTAGTAGGTAAAGTGGACTCATCGAGCTGAATTGAGAATTGACTGGTCTTCAGCTTCAGATGATTGCATAATGACCCTTCAATGTTTTCAGCCATTTCATCAATTCGTCTTTGCACAGAATTATTACTCAAAGGAATTTTTCGAATAATATCTGCGGCCGGTTTATGAAGCACAGTAGTTATTACTTCCTTTATTGCTGGCAAAATTAACTCTTCTCCGATGTTGTGTGGTTTGCCTTTTTGAGGAATTAACAAAGAGATATTGTACGAAGCTCGAAGTCCGTCGTCATCTTGCTTAGCAGCTGCCGAAAATAGTTTTGCTACACTTGGCTGAGTATTACGCTTCATCTCTAGAAAATATGCTACATTCTTGTCTTTCTTATCTGGATGCATTTTATTCAAATGATCTTGCAGTCTTGAAGGCTTCATTGCTTCATTCGAAAATGTTTCTAGACTTAGAAGGCACTGAGGCGACGATGGGTTTGTGGGATTTTCAATGAATCCGAATTTAATATATTCCACAGAGTATTGCCGTCTCTTCTTTTTTACTTCCGACATTGTTTTGTTTTAAGAAATACGTAAGTAAGTGTTGAACTTAAGTACTGCTTATCTATTACGCGCGAAACCGCAAATGAAAATAAAATAAATATACCGTTGTTTATATAGGATTGCATAAGCAGCACGCACCGACAGGAATAAGACAAACATGCATTAACTCGTTTATCTCATTCGACGCTCAATTGTACTCAACAAATAAGAACAAGTATTCTATGAATCAGCCGATTGATACAGGAATGCACAAATCGGGTTATTTAATAAAAACTTGTTAAAACATGATTGCCCGCGGTCATCGACGCTCATTCGACGCTCAATTGTACTCAACAAGTAAGAACAAGTATTCTATGAATCAGCCGATTGATACAGGAATGCACAAATCGGGTTATTTAACAAAAACTTGTTAAAACATGATTGCCCGCGGTCTATTATCTACGAAAATTACCTATCCAGGAATACTAATAACTATTAAAATGCGAAAGTGTGTCTATTGCCATTTTATTTGTTTATTTGTATCTACTTTCATTTCGAAATGGAGCGACCGATTGACATGATTTTTCTTCTATTATTATTGAATAAAACAGGACAGATACATGAACTACGCGGAGAGAAATATCGAACCGAGTTTGAGCAATCTCTTAATTAATATTGGTTGATGTTCACAAGTTGTAGCCGAGAGTCGAGAGCTCTGTCGGTGTCTAAGAGCCCTCCTAGCTAGATGAAATTACAAATCGCCCCCCGAAGCCTACACAACGCCCCCATTTTTTTTTGTGGGTCTCTTACCGCCCTATACCCTTTAGGCCTGCAGCGCCCACAAGGGGGCGTTATCGCCCACTTTGGGAAACGTTGCTCTAGCGCTTCTGAAAGTGATTCGGATATTGATTTGGGGTGTATTCCTTTGGAATAAATAAATGTATGTATTAAAATATTCGTTTCATTTTATTACCCATTATAATTATGGCATCGATAAGTAAGAAACGCCGAAAATTACTATCGATATTTTTTCTGTATCATAACAACCCTAGGAATGTCAGTTTACCAAATGTCGCAGAGATCAAGCTATGTTTTTTCAAGTATAATAATTTTACCTCCGCCAAACTGTATTGCAGTTTTTTTTTTAAATATGTTTAGGACAAGTCAATTTGACTTCACCTTGCCTGATGGTAAGCTGAAGGTAAAGTCTCAGGAAAGAGGGTCAGTTTGTTGTATATTATAATTTAACTAAAGATTAATGGGTCGTTAATTTAATTTGAATGCAATGATTACTCGCGAAAGAATGTTTAGCCATAAATAATAATCGCATTGTGATTATTATTATTATTTTAATAAACTAAAAAAATATAAAAATAATTAAATTGAAACAAAAAAAAAACTTTAAAAAAACTCATGAGATTTTCCTGGCAACATTAAAACCTGTCCATTACGCCATGTCGCTGCCATTACATCACGCAGTCTTTTGTCGTTGTGCGAAGTGTCTGTGCGTTTTTGCTATTTTCTTCCGACCCGGCTTCTTTTATTGGACTAATCTTGCTCTGACGTTTACCTGGTTATAATTTGGACTCCGATTGCTTAACGATTTGTACTATTGTTATTATTTTACCATGTCGAAACGAGGGAAAACTCTAAAGAGACAAGCTCGTGAACAAGTGGTGGAATTGTACGAGTATTTCGAACGAGAATCTGTTAACGGTGGGCCTCTTTTACATATAACACAAGTTAGAGACCGCGTTGCCGAAGCATTAGGAATAGGGAAGAAGACTGTATCCCAAATTCTGAAAGAAAAATACGGACCATCAGGCGCAGACTTAGAAGAGAATACTTTACGAACTCCAAAAAAAGAAAGAGAGACAAGAAAGTTGTTGGAGTTGATAATTTTGATGCTGCTGCAATCCGCAACCATATTTATGGATATTACACGCGAAAAGTATATCTTACACGGAAAAAGCTTGTGGGGTCGTTAAATGAAGTAGGTTTATTTTCTGGCAGTAAAACGTCTCTGTCAAAGGTTTTGAAATCAATCGACTTTAGATACAAAAAATCTGACAAGCGAAAAATCCTACTGGAACGCTAGGATATCATTTTGAAAAGAGTAACATTTTTACATCACATAAACAAAATTACTGATTAGGACAATATTGTGTTTATTGACGAAACGTGGTTGAATGTGAACCATACAGTTTTCCGGTCATGGACCGATGATACAGCGGCCACCACCTGAAAAGTACCATCAGGAAAAGGAGCCCGTCTTATTATATGTCACGCGGGCTCAGCTTCCCAAGCATTTATTCCAGACTGCCTCCTGGCATTCGCGTCAAAAACAACGACAGATTACCATGAAGAGATGAATTTTGAGGTTTTCAAAGAGTGGTTTCAAAAACTGCTACTCACTTTAGATCCATTCAACCATTTTTAGGGAACCCTTAAAAGGAAAAATCGAAACCCTTATAGGATCACTTCGTTGTCCGTCCGTCCACCCGTCCGTCCGTCTGTCAAGACCGTTTTTCTCAGGAACGCGTGGAGGTATCAAACTGAAATTTATATATATACTCAGGTCTACTGTCCCTTGGAGCCGTGAAAAAATCAAATTTCTAAGCCAAAGCAATCAAAAGATACAGCCGTTTATGCCGCAAATTTCCACAAATTTGAAACTCGCACGGGAATCAAAACCTACAGGGTACTTCCTGTGAACTTAGAATCTTGAAATTTGGTACGAAGTAACGTCTTATAGTACAGATAAAGGAAAAATTGGGAAAACCGTACATTTTTAGTTACATCATATAATAAAAAATATTATAATGTTATAAATTTCATTTTGTAATAAAAATACCATAACTATGACTCGATTGTCGTGATGGGTGAACTTTTACTATACCTACAGGTTTGTACGGAACCCTCGGTGTGCGAGTCTGACTCGCACTTGGCCGGTTTTTTTTATGGACAATGCCCTATATCTGTGCAAGTTGACAAACCACCAACCTAATCAAACAAAAAACAAGAAATTGTGGCGTGGCTGGAAAGGAATGGAGTGGAAGCAAGTCCAACTTTACTGAAAGTGGAGCACTTGGTAAATGCAACTAAGCCGTCTAAGCCACGCTATGTAATTGACGAGCTAGCCTTAGAGCATGGGCACGAAGTCATTAGATTGCCTCTCTACCACTGCCAATATAATGCTATTGAGCTAATTTGGGCACAAATAAAGGGTCATGCAGCGCACAACAATACTGAGCCACCCTTTAGCACTGGAAAGATGCTGACTCTGCTAGAAACTGCGTGTGCAGAAGTCACTGTAGAGGACTGGAGAAAAGTCGTCGAGAAAAGGAAAAAAATATATTTAACGATTTAGAACGTGATGTAAGAAGTCTTTGAGTGCAGATAGCAGTGATGACAGTGATAGTTATGACACTGATAGTTCATCAGAATTTTTTTTTGTCAAAGTATGTACGTGTTTTATTTTGTTTCCTAAATTTATATTACGTTAGAAAATAATAATAAGACAGGAATTTGACTTGATTTTTTAATTTGATTTTCAGTGATACTCAATTAAAATTGTGGTACATAATCTATAAAATACTTTTTTACAATAAATTCATTCAATTCAGTTCCCTATCTATTTATCCAATTTAATTAGATTTTATGATGGTCACCTCACTATGAAGCTTATGTCAAATGTGGCCTATTAATTTGCCCTTACTTTACATTAACAGTAAAACTGATTACAACAGTTTATAGCGATTAACCGACATAATTTAGACGGTTACAAAAGAGTACAGCGCATGGTAAATGAATCCTATCGCTCTAAATGGATAAATTACTTTATAATTATAAACCATAAACGTTGGAGATTAAAAGTTGGACATAGGTACCTATAAATAGTAAAAATAAACTTGAATAGACTTTTAGTGGCATAGTTAATGAAAAATTTCATAGTTTTTAATTGCAATATAAATAAATCTATAGGCATATAACGACGCACTTAGGGTAATGTGTTTAGTTTGTTCTATGTGCAGTTCTGTAGACGAAACTTGTGGACTCTGTATTACAAATATTGATAAAGAAAAGAAAACACTTGTCTTTGATGGATGCTATTTGACATTGACGTTTACACTTTACCGTATGATTGTTTATGGTTCTTTTGATAAGTTGTTACCATGGCGGTGGGTGTTTTTAATTTCTTTCAATAATATATCTATTTGAATCGTTAAATTTTTCTAATGATTATAGGGACTGAATGTCTTAGGATGTCTGTTATTGTGCTTTATTTATTTCCGTTTTAATATTTTTGCCTTCTCGTTCAAATTCTCTTTTTTAATTCGGCATAACCTACATTAGTGTATAATCACAAGAAATCAGTGTCTATTCAAGTGTGTATCGTAAATTCAAAATATGTATTTCAGCGCGTACCACCGCCCGCGTTGAAGAAAGATAAGAAGGAGAAGAAGCCTCCTAAAGATAACTCCAAAAATGTCATGCGCAATCTTCACATCAGGAAACTCTGCTTGAACATCTGTGTCGGAGAGTCTGGTGACAGGCTGACTCGTGCTGCTAAGGTTAGTATCAATGTCACAATGGTTTTAATGCATCTAGGCAACATTTTTTTTATCATAACCTTCAAAATATGTACACACCGCGAGCACACTACGAATTACCATGTTTTGTATCTACGTATTTTGCTGTGGTGTTCATCAGATCATGCTGAGTGATTAAAATGTGAATGTCACTCTTAGTCAAATAAAAATATTTGTTGTTTTTATAATGCCATAATTTATATTGATTGTAAATTTATAATATCTATGAATAGACCCGATTTCTGCTGTAGCTTTAAAGTAATACAGTATAATTCATATTTAGTATTCCAATGTTGATCTGAAACTTACATATAAAAATCTATTATATCTTATAGTACTAATAGTAACTAGTAGTCGAGTTAACTACCGTTCAACTAAAAACCCTTGCTGTTATTACTCAGTCATGTTATACACATTATATACTTACCATATATTTAATTATTAAACATGACCCGGCTTATAATATTGAAGTTTAAGGCGCCGAACAAACAGAATGGACGCGCGTCCTAGTCATGTCTTCGTATAATATTGAAGTTTAAGGTGCCAGACAAAATGAATGGTTGTGCGTCCTAGGCGTGTCTTTGTAACACCTCGCGCGGTGTGAGCGGAGATGTAAAGGGGTGCGCGGGGTGTTACAAAGATACTTCTAGGATGCACGTCCTAGTCATGTCTTTGTTTAATATTGAAGTTTAAGGTGCCGTAGAAACAGAATGTACGCACGTCCTAGACGTGTCTTTGTAACACTCCGCGCGGTCCGCGCGGTGTTAAGGGGTGCTAGGAGTGTTACAAAGATATGTCTAGGATGCGCGTCAGTTCTTTATGTCCGTCGCCTAAGGATATACCATGGCACCTAGTAAAAAAAACTATGTAAACAAGCAAGCAAACCTAATTCAGTTAAAAGTATCTAAATTGCTTTCATGTTCACTACAAAATTCAATAAATTGATTATATATTTATCGCTAATAACTCAAGTCAGTCTGGCAATCTGTCTCAAAGGTAATTATCAAAGTAAAATGACACTTTTTGGCTACTAAACGACATTTGTTTGAATTATTGGTTGTTGGAGAACATAATCATCAACATCTTCATTAAACTTTGTTATGAACAGCATGAACTTGTTTTAGAATAACATATCTTGTGTTATCCTTCCCAAATTCATGCAATAGCAATATTTTCTATTTGCAACTTCTCAGCACTAATCAACTTACTGTTGAGAATACTTGTGAAAATTACAATTACTATTGCTGTAACTTTTTATTTTAGTCATGTATTTTGCAATGCAATCAAATTTGTTCTATGGATATATTTGTGTTATTTCAGGTGTTGGAACAACTTACTGGTCAACAGCCAGTATTCTCGAAGGCTAGGTACACTGTGCGATCCTTTGGTATTCGTCGAAATGAAAAAATAGCAGTTCATTGCACAGTCCGTGGTGCCAAGGCTGAAGAGATTCTGGAGAGGGGACTGAAGGTTAGATTTAATATTAATGAATTGAGATCATGCTGAGTATGGCTGGATTTTACCAAATAAGGCATATTTTACTGAGTTATTTTTATCAAGTAAGACATGAGAATTCAGTACACTGAATTCTCATGTCTTACTTGATAACTACAGGGCTGGAAGCCACCAATGAAAATCTGCGGACTGTATCCGCAGATTCTCATTGGTGGCTTCCAGCCATAGTCTAATCTGATCATTGACAGCATGTACTTGTTCAAGATTAACATAACTTGTGTTATTCTTTGTAAATTCATGCAATAGAAACATTTGTTATTTGCAACTTTTGAGCACTTTCACATACTGCTCAGAATTTTAATTACCAATACAAACCTATCAATTTACAGAAATGAGGTGTTCTACTTTGCTTAGTAATATACTTTAGTTTTACATAATAGGTGTTTTACTAGAAGGAATTGTAAACCCTATTTATATGTTTACACACTCTTCATCCACAATTTGGTTTATATTGGCCTTTACTTTGGCTTTACCAGAGCTGGTGAATCCCCCCTGAACCCCCAAAGGTGCACCCTTTAGCACACATTTATCTGTGTATGCACTATCTATAAGTATTTCAGTAAACTGGTGATATATACTTTGTACCTTGTTTATGATATATTCTTTTCCTCAAGAAGGCATTAAGAATAACATGTCCACTTTCAGGTTAGAGAATATGAGTTAAGGCGTGACAACTTCTCAGCCACTGGAAACTTTGGATTTGGTATCCAAGAACACATTGATTTGGGTATCAAATATGACCCTTCCATTGGTATCTATGGTCTGGACTTTTATGTTGTCCTTGGTCGCCCAGGTAAGACAATATTTATCATTTTTGGTATTTTTTTTTAATAATATTAATAACCAAAATTACTATCTAATTACCCTCTAATCTCTCCAGCTAAGCTAAATTCCTTGTGTTAGGAGTGAGTTTATGTTGGTAGTGTAATGGCCAGGATTCGAAACTGGGACCTTACAATAGTAAGGCCAACTCCTTAACCACTAAGCTACCGACGCTTCTAAATTATTCTCATCATCATCACTTTATTCTATTCAATAATAAATCATGCTTGATTATTAGTATGCCGATATATGTACAGTATGTGCATGTCACACTTCTAAACTTATTGATATTACATTTGATTACAAATGGGCATACATTTGACAGCTTTTTCTTATAAAGCACTATGTGCTTCTGTTCTGAGAAGCAATTATAAGTGTATTATTAATCTGTATTGAGCCCTCCAATATTATCAACACTAAATGTGTTGATAATATTTATATATACACACACTAAATGTGTTGATAATATTTATATATACACACACTCCATTGCACATTTGTTCAAGGGTGGTGACAAAACGTGGCCTCTCCCTGTAAAAGATGTGCCAGAATAAAGCCTCACTTTCAGGGAATAATAATAATATTATTATTATTTTTCCTTATATAAAACTGGTACATATTTATAGAACATAAGTGAACATCTTTGTTGAAGGTAGACATAAAAGTTGTCATTATATTTTTTTTTGGAAACAGCATATACCCTTCACTCAAGATGAGTAGCAGTAAACTGCAATATGTGGTTTGTAAGAGTTCCAAGGCCTAAATACCTCATGGCCACCTTATACTGCTGCTGTACTAATACAATGTAACGTGAATAAACCTAACATAAAATATTGCTCAATTTTTTTATCTTTAGTACTATCGCCTTCGTTTTCGGGAGCGTTTCTCTATCACCCAGTATAACTCATTGAGCCCAATTTTTTTTGTGGTGCGGAGATTCCTCTGCTCTGTTCAACTAGTTGGACTGCGAGCCTCTACCTGGAGTTATGATCGAACTATTTCAGCAGTTGTGACTACCACTCTTTTTCATAGTCATATGGTCTGTTGAATTTTGGAAGCACCACTTTTAAAATAGGAATTGTTTCATTCCAATTATTGAAAACATACATATAGACATGATTTTTAGAAAAATTGCTTAAGGAATAATTTATCTTATTTCAGGATTCAATGTAGCACACAGAAGACGTAAGACTGGCAAAGTTGGGTTCCCCCATCGTTTGACAAAGGAGGATGCTATGAAGTGGTTCCAACAGAAATATGATGGTATCATCCTCAACAGCAAAGCAAAGTAAACTTAAGTAAACAATTTCTAAAAGGCCACTGTGTTTTATTACTTTTATACATTTTCTTTTTTCTTTTGAGTAACATACATTTTGAATTGAAATCGTCAATTGACTGTACCTGCTAGACGGTAAGAAGATAGGGTGAAGTCCAGAAGGTCAGAAGGGCACCATTCTAGATGCTCAGTTTTAAAATATGCCTTGACATATCTTGACGGCCGAGACGGATGCTTTTCCCCTCCCTGTTTGAAGAAGCCGGGATTCTATGAACATGGGGAAACACGTGCGAGTGAAGCATTCTCGTTCTTTATCGTGCGATAAAAGGAAGAAACATGGTTTGGTTGTAGACAGAATTACTTGGGCCATAGGGGAGTGACACCTCAGTCTAGCACGTGTTGTTTCTGGATAGGAAGGGGAAGGGGGGAGATCAATTCATAAAGCTCATCAGAATACTCGAGATAAGAAGGGGCGCGGGCGGGACACGGACACGAAGCTTTCGACGACTGCGCCGTATCCTGAAATATGAGACGAGACGCGGAAAAGACGTTGCCGCGCGGGTTGAGCAAAGGGGTGCACTGAGTGTTACTTTGAACACGTGGTACCCGCCGCGCATCTCACCTGCGCGCCAGCGCAGCAATGCTAAATGTGAGAAACGTCTTCGCGCCCTCTACTCCCCCGCGAGCCTGCGCGAATAAATCGTTCTGGGTTACCACTCTACAGTAAACATGTCAGTTTGTCGCGAAAGTTCGTCAACGATGGTGGACTGGGATATGATGATATGATGGGTCTGTAGACTC
This sequence comes from Cybosia mesomella, assembly GCA_946251805.1. NCBI lineage: Eukaryota > Metazoa > Arthropoda > Insecta > Lepidoptera > Erebidae > Cybosia > Cybosia mesomella. The sequence goes on from OX276406.1 coordinate 15,044,162, forward strand.
GAGACGGCGTGCGATTTTAGTTGGTTCAAGCCCGACATAACGGCCCCCGCGGGCCGGCGGGGGGTATCCGAGGGGATTACCGCACGAAAAAAAAAAACCTGGCTTTCCGATTTCTTCGGAAATTCTTTCCCACGCATTCATCTTTACTAATTTCTCACTATATGCTCTGCTCGACACATTAAATAAACATTCATAAGATAATACTAAACATATTATTTTAATGTTTCTTCGTCCATTTTACTGTTCATTATGTAGGTACTTCAGATTAAAAAACTTGACACCGCGCGGGGATTCCCGCGTATCTTCGAGGACGCGCGAGCATTTTTTTTCAGGTTCAAGCATTTATAATAAAATCCTCTCCGCTGCGCTCCGTTCTGTCTACGCTGACCCTTAGGGCTGGTTTCTTGATCCGTAGTAAATTAGAATAATATTCTAATCTGTGGTACCGTGAACGTACCGGTAATGGACAAAGACCCAATCATGGACACATTAAATTTCTATGGCATAAAATAACGATAGAAATAGTTTTACGGAAATGGCAACACCATAATTTGAAAGCAGAAACTTTGATTGACATATTGAGAAGTAACATTCAGTATCAGTCTTTTCAATAAAAAATGGCGAAGTAAAAATCTTGTGCGGCGTTATTTTTCAAATTCATCGTGATTTATTGTGCTAATCGCTAAGGAGGTAAGTGTAAATTTTTGTTTGTGAAAAGTATTTCATAAGAGTTATTAGGTTTTGCTATGATTTTACAGAAAAACATTGAAATTTAACAGATAGCTTTAAAGAAAGATGAAAGCTAGAATTGGTTGGAACCATTTTAGAAGGGGTGTACATCACTGGTACGTATGTTTTGCTGTTAAACCAGTGATGGACATATGTCCAAACTAATGTTTTTGAGTCAATGTTGGGTTTTTTGATTAAATTGTCTTTAAATCAGTTACGGATATCGGGTGTATAAATGAATTAAAAAAAAAAAAAAACTACCAGTAATGTACACTATGTCCATAATTGGGGGTCCATAACTGGTTTGCTTATTTCGTTTAGATGGCGCCTATTAAAAATTATACTCCTAAACAAATGGGAGATGCCATCGAGGCGGTACAAGGTGGTGAATCTGTAGCGGCTGCAGCAAAGCGCTTTGGAGTTCCGCGGATCACTTTATACAACAAAATATCAGGTAAAAGCCCCATGCAATGTAGTATGGGACCAACTACTGTACTAACAAGTACGGAAGAGGATTTGTTGGTAAAGTGGCTTTCAGCGATGGCTGAAAGAAGATTTCCTATCTCCAAAGAAACTCTCCTAGATAGTGTTCAGCGGATCATCACAGTGCAAAACAAATCCAATCCTTTCACGCAAAATAGACCAGGTAGAAAATGGTTTGCATCATTCTTAAGAAGACATCCCATAATAGCACAAAGAACAGCAGAAAATTTAACCGCTGCACGAGAGAATGTGACTGAAGAACAAATAGTCTCCTGGTTTCGAGAGATACACGAATATTTAACATCTGTCGATTTGCATCACGTGCTCGAAGATCCAAGCAGAGTTTTTAACACTGACGAAAGCGCATTCTTTCTTTCACCAAAACCTGGACAAGTGCTTGTGAAGCGGGGTGAGAAACATGTATATGCTGCAAGTGGCGATGAAAAGGAGAATTTGACAGTTTTGGTGACTGCGAATGCTGCCGGAAAACTTGCACCGCCGATGATAGTTTTCGCTTATGAAAGGATCCCAGCCAACATTGCTAACGGTGTGCCGGAAGATTGGGGCATAGGTAAGTCCGAGAGTGGTTGGATGTGTAGCGAGACCTTTTATGAATACATTACCAGTATTTTCAATCCTTGGCTGGTAAAAGAACAGATTCAAAAACCAATTCTGTTTTTCGTAGATGGTCACAAGTCCCATCTAACACTTCAACTGTCGCAGTTTTGTTCTGAAAACGGTATTGAAGTGATTGCCTTATACCCAAACTCGACCCACATACTTCAACCTATGGACATTTCCGTATTTAGGCCGTTAAAAGTATTCTTTCGAAAAGAAGTTATTGCGTGGAAAATGGAAAACATGGGGAACAAACTCAAGAAAGAAAATTTTGCTCCAGTTTTTAAAAAAGCATTGGACCGAATAACAGAAGACTGTGTTAAAAATGGTTTCCGTGGTGGGGGATTGTATCCTTTTGGACCAGAATATATAGACATGACAAAATTTGGGAATAAAAAATCAACTATTTCAGAACCAAATGAAGGAAAAGATCAGGATATAAAACAATTACTACAATTTCTGGAACTGCAAATTACTAAGATCTTTGGTAAAGATAAACTGGAAATGTATAAAAAGTTATATTTCAACGGCAGGAACGCTATCGAAAATATGGCTCTGGACGAAGATCTCAATCTGTATATAGTATGGGCTCACGCCAAGCAAATGACAACATTACCGGACACAAATGTAGCGTCGAGTTCCAATACATTGACCCCATGTTACCAAGAACAAGAGCAGGGACCAAGAATGACTCAAAACACTGAGGTTATTCTAGACAATAATGAAGCCATTAGTTCTTTAGCAACAACCACATCAATTCGAACCCCAGAATTTACTCAAAGCACTGAAATGATTTCAAATGTTGATTTTACCGATCGAAATATTATGGGTCCAAACACAACTGTAACGTTGAGTTCCACCGCATCAAACTCTGTTACTAAAGAACGAGGACTAATTCAAGATGCTGAAAAACATGATATGGCTGCAGCGACAAATATTAAATCAAAACAAGACGTACAACCGAGTAGCATTATATATAAAGCGAATGAGTTGATTCAAACTGCCAAAGAAGTTCCATATCACTACAACGCTACTGCGATTGATCATAATATTATGGTCATATCACCGGACACTGACGAAGTGTTGAATTGCACTGCATTGAGTTCGTGCATTCAAGAACAAGAACCAACTGAAAATACTAACCACGCTTTCTTGAATGGCACGAATTCGGGTACTAATCCTGCATTAAACCAAAGTACTTTTGAAGAAAGTTTGGCGAATTCGATTGAAGTTCAACCGAATAAACATGGTTGCACTCCAGAAAAAAACACATTGAGCAAAGTATTGGGTGTCACAGTACCATCACCTTTCAAGAATTGCCTTTTTTGGCCTGAAATGGTACATACTAAAAAGACTAGAAGATATAAGGAAAAAATACCATCAGCAGTGACCAGTAAGGCTTGGCAACAATACCATGTGAAAAAAGATGCAGAAAAAAGAAGGATTATAGAAGAAAAAGAATTAAAAGCAAAACTGCGGCTAGAGAAAAAGGAATTTAAAGAAAAGATGGCAAAAGTAAAGAAAGATAAAGTTAAGATCAAAAAGAAGAAAGTTAGTGAGATTTCATCATCTGAAGATACGGATATGGAAGTAAACTACATTGAAAGCGGTGAAAGCGAATTAAATGAACAAAGTGACCCAAATATGTGCGAAGAAGAAATAATAGATCAAATGCTGAAAAGAAAACAAACTAAAGTAGCAAAGGAAAAAAGAAATACAAAGATCGAAGATACTGTTTCTGATATAAATTCTGATATAGATACTCCAACATGCAGCTACAAACATAAAAAAAAGAAAGACCTTACAAAGGGATGTTTTGTCATAGTGAAATATGAAGGTGAATATTTCCCAGGAAAAATTGAGAACGAAGATAAAGAACAGTACGAAATAAGTACCATGGTATTGTCTACTGGCAATACTTTTAGATGGCCAGAAAGACCGGATAAAATCTGGTACAAAATGAGCGAGGTAATTGAAAAGATATGTCCTCCTGTTAAACAAAATAACAGAGGATTTTATAAAGTTGCAGAGATGGAAAAGTTTTTACCTGACATATACAATATGTAATTAATAACTAGGTAGTTCCATTTGTTTAGTCAAAACCTGAGGCGCAATATTGTTGATTTTGTTTACTAACTTTTATGAGCCTGATTCATTATTTTTACTAACTTTAGTTTATAATAATATAGTCGCTTTGAGCGGGAATTTATAAATTTTTTTTTGTTATAAAGTTTAGACGGTTATTATAGTAAGTTAAGACTTTACCACCGTCTTAACTATGTTTTATCTGAAGAAGAGTTCAGTTAAACTTTTTTTATTTATTTTATTGTTGATTTTTATATGATGTAAGGCTGATTATTGAGTCACTTTATGTGATTCAAAATAGCTTCTTTGTAATTTAATATATCTAAACTAAAGTGTTATTACACCCAGTGAATAATACTTAAAATTGTGATTAATAGATTTAAGAGAGTTATGTTTCCAACCAAATTATAGACTTTGAAAAACTAAGCCTACAATCTTGTTTTGAATGAAAGACTGACCTACAAATATAATACCTACATATACCTACTTAGCGTAGCTTTTGATAATTATAATAATATTGATCTCTCTCCTAACTTGCAGAATGTGTTTAGTTAATAATTAGTTATACTTATAAATGATTAAACTTAATATAATAAAAAGAACTATCTACCTAAAGGTTGATTTTATTTCATATTATTAAGCATCGATGAAGGTATCTACTTAAACCTACCATTGGCACCCTACTTAGTACCTATCTTAGAACGGAAATAATCTTATTCTTATCTATCATGCCAAAAACACGTTGCATTCATTGGTGATTAGGTGTCCATCATTAGGTGTCCATTTCTGGAGAGGTGTCCATCACTGGTTGTCGAGTACTGGTGTTTGGGTGTCCATCACTGGTGTTTTTGTAGGTATTTTAGAAAAACTTAAGTTAAAATGACAAGTTAAATGTTAATTTATTTATTAAGTATGTATTAGGTAGAGTAAATATCCCGCTTTTGTTTACTGTTTACCTCAACATTGTCACTCAAACAATAAAAAAGTTATAGTCAAAATATTACCACTAAAGCCTTAAAGTGTCCATGATTGGGGCCTTCACGGTAGTAATAATCGCTTTAACCATTACTTGACATGGCATGACACAACTTACTAATTGTTAAATCTAGATTTCGGGTTTTTAACACTATTTAACTAATCGAAACATGACTGATGGTTAACTATGTTGCCATTGTAATGAACACAGAGATTCCCGATATTTCAATATAAAGTGAAAACTTTAGGTGCATTGAGCACTTTCCATATGAGCGCTTTTTTAGGTGAAGGAAAACCATGGAACTCACGTCATCGTCACGTACCGTATTGTCACGCTTTGCATATAAAAAGATGGAAGGAGGGAGAAACTAGGGAGGCATAATGACGAAGCAGCTGTGGATAGCGGAATAGTTATGCGTCTAGTCACAAGTATAGCGAATATATATTATTACCACATACCCACTTGGTTGACTCTACCGCAGACGGTAGCGAATACCGCTTAGGTTTGAATAGGCTGTAACACCGAAATATCCGTGCCCGCCGGCCTCGCTCCATAGTAGGTGTTCGCGCCGTGCCATAATGAAACGGTAAACGCGTAGGTATTGTAAAACGGTTCACCGGCCGCCCCCCCACCTTCGCCGGATCATCCATTTTTCATTCGGCTAGCTTAGCTATAGCTTATTTACATATCTACAAGACCCCAGTATTTAACAGTAGGTATGTCGGAAAAATAAATTGAGCATTTTACCTATCATGGAATACTTCTGTCTGATGAAAAAAAAAACTATTTTAACTATTCTATCGAGATTTATTTGGTGTTATTTTAGTATTTATACTGATTGCACACCATCAAATAAATCATAATAGAATCCGTTAAAAGTAGTTTTATTTCAAAGTGTAGGTATTATTATGGCAAATTCATACGTGACACTCCCATGGTTCGCCCGGGACTCGGTACCCTGCGCTTAGGTTTCACCATCGCCTATGCCTTACGTCCCTCATCCCGCGCCAACTATGTCACGCATGAACGGATCTTGTCAAGCTATATTGTCTCTAAAATTTCGCCTGATTATAATTATTCAAGAGTCAAAGTCAAAAACCATTTATTCTGCATAGACCATTAATACGGAACTTACAAAACGTCATAAAAAAATAAATAATCTAATGTTTGGCAAATGGACCACCGGTTCGAAACGCGGCCCTGTCCTGAGAAGACTCCGGCAAGAAACTCAGCGGGCTGTTTTTTTTTGGTCTATTTACAAACATATTTACTTAACCTAAATGGGTGTCTGGGATCCTACCAAGAGTAGGCAGCGCAATGTCTCTGGTGTTGCTCACGTCCATAGGCCACGGTAACCGCTTCCCATCAGGTGGGTCGCGTGGTGTACAATATTCCATTTGAGTAGCATAGAGAGAGAGAGCAAACAGTTCATATCCAAGCTTGTTTGTCGTTTAAATAGTCTTGAATTTTATAGTAGCCTTTTTGGCAGAGTTTACTTTTAATTTGTCTTTTAAATTTATGAAGAGGTAGATTCTTCATTTCACTAGGAAGCTTGTTGTGGAAGCGTATACAGTTACCCTGAAAGGAATTACTAATCTTGTGGAGTCGACTATTACAAACCACAAGATTGTTTTTATGTCTAGTATTTACGTTATGTATATCACAAAGCCTTAAAAAATTGGAAATGTTTCTTCTAACATACAAAAGATTTTCAAAAATATATTGGGAAACTACAGTTAGAATGTTTATTTCTTTGAACTTTTCTCGGAGGGAGACTCTTGGGCCCAACTTATAAATTGACCGCACCGCCCGCAACACGTTTACCCCAGCGGCTGTCGGTTCTTCGCGATATATGGCCGGCCTTTGCCACTTCAGCTTGCTAATTCTTAGAGCTGGAATGGAGACCGCGACTCGGCAAACGTAGTGTAGGACGCCCTCCGGCCAGGTGGGATGACGATCTGCGAAAGACTGCGGGCAGATGCTGGATGCGGCAAGCTGTAGACGGCGCTATGGCGCTCATTAGAGGAGAACTATGTCTACTAGCATAGGTTGATGATGATCATGATAATTATTCACAAAAATTCATGATTGGCTATAATTTCCACCACAGAAAAAACCCCCTAAAAGTACAGTCAACATCAATAGTAGCGTAGTATCTGAATTGTCCAAAAGAAATGCATTGCAAGATATATCACAATAGTCTGACAAAATCGCGTCGCAAAAGTGTTTGGTACATTATTATTTTCATAATTATTGAAATGGCAACAATTATATTTCTTTTTGTGTGTTGACAACACTGCTTGTACTCTGCCTGTTAAGCATTGTCTCGTGTGATTGACTCGTTCGTCCTAATAAAAGTTTTAATATCTCAAACCTGCATTTTCTTCAAATTACCATCAAAAGGTTATGGGCCCAGTCCCGCAATCGAGGTGCAGCGTTTGAGATAAAATCTGTTGGTTAAAAACAGTATCTGCGGTAAAGCAGTGGTGCGGTCAGTGCGGTGTGCACAAATAAAAAATGGACGTCGAGTGGCTTTCGTCGAGTTCAGCGAATAATCCAGGTGTTAAGCTGGAAGGGCTGAAGAACTGGAACAGCTGGAAGTTCCAAGTTAAAATAATCCTTAAGGCTGCGGAGGTCTTCGAAGTTGTTGATGGCACAATCCCTAGGCCGCCAAAACCGACCGGTGAAGATAAAGATGGCGCGCAATTAAAAGCATGGCAAAGATGGCAAAGAGCGGACACAAAAGCGCAAGGAATCATTGTAACACGGTTATCAAATGCCGTAATCATGCAAGTGCAAAATGCAAATACCGCAAAGGAAATGTGGGATAAGATGTGTACCGTATACGAACAAAAATCAGACGTCTCTTTACATATTTTACAACAAAGGTTTTTTGAGATGAAAATGAATAAAGAAGACATGGCATCGTTCCTGGCAAAAATCGATGATATAGTCGCGCAGATTCGCCAAGCGAAAGGCGACATTCCAGAGAATATGATCATAACAAAGATTATAAGCTCCGTGGGAGAAAAGTTCCGCCATTTTGTATCTGCGTGGGACTCAGTACCTGCAGAGAAACGTAATCTGTCAGAACTAACAGCAAGGCTATTAATTGAAGAACAAAGAAACAAAATTTACGAAGAAAATAGTGATGAACAGTCGGCGTTTAAAGTGAATGTTACGGACAGAAAGTGCTTTAAGTGCGGTAAGCCCGGACATTATAAAAAAAACTGCAAAGTAAACATGAACAATGTAAACAAAGACAAACCGTTTTGTAAACAGTGCAAAAAACGCGGACATACACAAGAACAATGTTGGTTTAACAAAAACAGTGCTAAAAAACAAGTTCAGAACGACCAAACGTCTAGTAAACAAAACGCATTCATAACTTCTTCAATAACAATCAGTGCTCTAACCTCAAAATGTACAGTAAACAATAACTGGTTCTTGGATAGTGGGGCATCTGAACATATGTGCATGTCAAAAGACTATATCACGAATTATAAACAATTATTGGTGCCAAAGGATGTTATAATTGGTGACGGAACAGTGATAAAAGCTATAGGTTATGGAGACATTGAGTTGAAAGCCTTTGATGAAGAGAATTGGATCCCAACTAAGATCCATGATGTGCTGTATGTGCCAGGACTGCAAGTAAACCTATTTTCAATGAGTGCAGCATTGGACAAAGGTTATAAAGCAGAATCGACTGCTGATAAATGTCTTTTAATGAAGAACAACAGTGTTCATGCAGTGGCAGAAAGACAAGGTAAAATGTTTGTTATGAAATTCAAAACCGATAAAGGAGTGGCCTTAGTTGGCAAATGTACATCCGGTCTAAAGGAATGGCATGCTAAGATGGCTCACCAGAATATACAACAAGTCATTTCTATACTAAAAAGAGAGGATATAACCTATGAGAAAAATAGTGAAGAAGAAACCTGCATATCTTGCTTGAAGGGAAAGCAACATAAATTTCCTTTTTCGCCAGAAGGGCACAGGGCAACAAAACCTGGAGAAGTAATTCATATTGACATAGGAGGTCCAGTTGAAGAAATATCTTTAGGAGGGGCAAAGTTCTTCTTGCTAATCAAAGATGACTACACTAAATACAGAAAGGTTCATTTCTTGAAAAACAAATCACAAAGTGTAGAATACTTGAAGCAATACATAAAAGAAACACAGAGAGTTCAAGGACACAAAATAAAGATTGTCAGAAGCGACAATGCGAAAGAATTCCTCGGTCAAGACATGAAAAAGCTATTAAATAACTATGGCATCATACATCAAACAAGCGTTCCCTACACTCCGGAGCAGAATGGCTGTGTGGAGCGAGAGATGCGAACAATAGTAGAATCAGCAAGAACAATGCTCTTAGAGAGTGGTTTAGAGAAAAATCTATGGGCAGAAGCCATAAATACTGCTATCTATGTTATCAATAGAACTGGCCCTAGCCGTGTCAAAGACAAGACACCATATGAACTTTGGTTCGGAGAAACATATGATATCAAGAACCTACAGATCTTCGGAAGGAAAGTGGCTGTACACGTACCTACACAAAGAAGGCTCAAGTTCGATAGCAAAGCAGAGATAGGATACTTTATAGGATATGGAGAGAACACAAAAGGATATCGAGTGTACTTACCTGAAAAGAAGAATGTAGAAATTAAAAGAGATGTGGTGTTCATTAGTGAAGAAAAGTCTACAATAGTAAATGAAAAAACAGGAAATGAAGATATGTTTTCTGAAATGTTTACAAGTTTTGATTTACAGAAAGAATCTACAAATGAAAGAATTGAAAAGACAGACTATGAGGATAATGAAACCTTTGAAAGCGCAAGTGAGCAAGGATCAATCAATTCCTTTCATGAAGAAAGCATGATACAAGAAGAAATACAGGAAGTGCCAGAAAATATTCTACAAGAAGAAATTTTGTCAGATGAAATACCAGAAGAAATAATACAAGAAGAAAACTCAAGACCCAAAAGAAAAATGAAGAAACCTAAGTACCTAAAAGACTATGTAGTCGAAGATGAAGGAAAATCAAGTAACTTACTTACCTTTTCATGTGACGAACCCAGTACTTACCAGGAGGCGATGAAGAGGCCGGACAGGTGTATGTGGGAAGAAGCTGTAAGAAAAGAACTGAAAACATTAGAGGAAAATAACACATGGGAAGAAGTATCAGACATACCCGAAGGAGAAAATATAGTAAGCAGCAGGTGGGTCTTTAAAATAAAAGAAATGGATGGAAAACCTATCTACAAAGCAAGACTGGTAGCGAGAGGCTTTGAGCAGAAGAATTGTGATGACCTTACCTATGCACCAGTTGCCAAGCTGACCACCTTCAAACTGCTGATGGCTGTAGCTAACCAGAAGAAATTACCAGTCTATCAGATGGATGTGACAGGGGCATTCCTTTATGGAGATATCAACGAGAATGTTTATATGAAACTACCGGAAGGACATAAGACATGTAAGTTAAAGAAATCAATTTATGGCTTAAAAAAGTCTCCTCGATATTGGAATGAGAAATTTAATAATTTCATGTTACAGCAAAATTTTCAAAAATCTAAAAATGATCCATGTTTGTATGTAAAACAAAGTAACAATGATTTTATGTATGTTTTGATCTTTGTTGATGATTTATTATATTTTGGAAATAACACAGTACAGGTTAAATTGTTTAAAAATGCTTTATGTAACAATTTCCAAATGAAAGACTTAGGACTTGCTAAAAATTACTTAGGAATAAATATTAGACAGGATCTTGAACAAAATGTAACTGTAATAAATCAAAAAAAATATTTAGAAAAATTGCTAGATAAATATAATATGTCTAATTGTAAAACTGTTGCTACCCCTATAGAACAAAATTTTAATTTTGATTTATTACAGAGAGAAAATCCTGAAAGTAAGGAAATAGAAAAGGACTGTAGGAGTTTGATAGGCAGTTTGCTTTATTCTTTGTGTACTAGACCTGATTTGTCAGTTGCAGTGGGATTCTTCAGTAGATATGTTCATTGTGCAAGTATGGCTCTATACAAATGCTTGAAAAGAATACTAAGATATGTCAAGGGTTCCATTGATTTGTCATTAATTTATAAAGCTAATAATGATGTAAAATTACAGGGTTACAGTGACGCAGATTGGGCAGGGGATATTAAAGATAGAAAATCCACCACTGGTTTAATATTTTATATTTTTAATTGCCCTATTTCTTGGGGAACAAAAAAGCAATCTTGTGTGTCATTGTCGTCCTGTGAAGCTGAATATATGGCCCTTAGTAATACAATAATGGAAGGATGTTTCTTAAAAAAACTACTTGTTGATTTTGGGTATGAAAACATTTTATTTGAAATATCAGAAGACAATCAGAGTGTAATAAACATAGCTTATAATAATGATAGTAACAAGAGGCTCAAACATGTAGATGTTAAGTATCAGTTTATTTTGGAAAAGGTGACAAGTGGTTCAGTTAATCTGAAATATGTTCTAAACTTGTAGTCTAAGCTATAGAGTCATTTTTCTTAATTTTCATGTGTGGTGTAAATGTTTATAAGGTATTGAGGGGGTGATGGTTTTGAGGTGAAAATATAACTGTTGAGGGGGTGTATTGAAATGGCAACAATTATATTTCTTTTTGTGTGTTGACAACACTGCTTGTACTCTGCCTGTTAAGCATTGTCTCGTGTGATTGACTCGTTCGTCCTAATAAAAGTTTTAATATCTCAAACCTGCATTTTCTTCAAATTACCATCAAAAAAATAATGCAAAAAAAAATATCCATCAAAAGTAAAGCAGTATCAGAAATTTTCAAAAGTTTTTCACACAATGGTTCTATAAAAAGTTTCAAAAGTACCTGAATTAAGAATAAAATTTTCGTCGAACATAAACCTTTTTAGAATGCTGATGTATATTTTGATTTAAATATTGTGTTCTGCCTTTTGTCTTATGGCATTGTCAAGAATTGTCACTTGAAGTGGCTATATAAACCAAGAACTGAACTGAATATAATCTATTACTTATTATTCCTAAGTAGGTTAGGCACCTATATATTTCTAGGAAGTCATAATTTGATTAAATAGCACTACAAATTAGTAAATTTCCTTAATTCCTTTATCATCGATATGTCGCATTATCTATTAGATCATGAAAGACATCGTATAGTAACGCTTCATGAAGATGGCTTACCAATTGGTGACATCGCAAGACGCGTTGGTGTTGCTCGAAATACCGTTACTCTTTGGATCAATAGATGGGACAGCGAAGGACATGTTAATCAAATTCGAAAAACAGGACAACCGACTGTTACATCTGCTTCTACACGTAACAAAATTGTTAGAAGGACAAGATACAATGGGTTCACTCCAGTCGCAAACTTGGCTACTGACTTTAATATATCACGGTCAACAGTCCGACGTGTATTGCATAAAGCAGGAGTACATCACCGCAAACCGGCCAGGAAGCTTGCTGTGACTGCAATACACAAGGAAGAACGATTGAGATTTGCACGAGACTATCTAGACTTCAATTTCGAGAATGTCATATTCAGTGATGAAAAAACTTTTACATCAGATGAAAGTGGAAGGGTCACCTTGTGGCGAATTAATAACACAAGGTATTTTGAAAGAAATATTGTCAATGTTCATGCAAGCGGCAGAATAAACCTTGGATTTTGGGGCTGGATGTCGTCTGCTGGGCCTGGAGAATTAATAGAAATTGGTGGACGATTGAATGCTCAAGGTTACGTTGATATTATGGAAGACGTTTTGATATCAACTGTTAGAAATTGTTATCCAGGCATCGATCTGTTTAATTTCGTTCACGACAGTTCACCCGTACACACTGCAAGATTGACAAGAGCATGGTTTAGAGAGCACAACGCCGAAATTATTGCTTTGCCATTTCCACCTAAATCTCCGGACATAAATCCAATTGAAAACATGTGGGGATTGATGGTGCAAAACTGGGATCCGTCAACTCCTCGCACTGCAACCGCTATTTGTATTCATGTATTCGAGTTATGGGAACACTATAGAGGAATGTATACATGTCAGAACATGGTCATGTCCATGCGGGAACGTCTTCAGTGTATTATAGATAATGCAAGAGGCCATACCCGATTCTAAAAACGCCATTGAAAACCTTAACTTTAATTATGCAAGTATGCAAGTGTAAATTTTTTTAGCTACAATGTAAACGTTTTTAGTAGATAATTGGTATGTTAATTTTAAAGTTTATGTTTTTTTTTACAATAAAGCATCGGTTGCGAAAATTAATTACTTTTTTTTAAATTCTGAAATATGTGATTAATCCATTAAGGGCCCGTGGTCCCACTACATCGAACAGCAGTGCTATTCTCTAACTTTCACTCGTCGACGGACACAACGCTGCTGGCTCGTCGTAGAGCAATCGACCAATCCCATCATAGAATCGTCGGTGAGCACAACCTTGTTCTATGATGTGATTGGTCGATTGCTGCGGGCTCGTCGACTAGTAAAAAGTTAGAGAATAGCACTTTTTTATACCACTTAGATGGCAGTCAAGCGCACGGCCTACCTGATGGAAAGTGGTTACCGTGGCCTATAGACATGTACAACACCAGGGGCATCACACTCGAGCTGCAGACACTGCTGCTAATAATTGAATAATACCACTTCCCCTTTTGTCTGACTATTTTGATTCAATTAAATATCAGTCACTTTAAAAACACAATATAGTTATGAGTATTGAAAAAAAATTGAATCAGCTTATTTTGAAAATAGTTTTTTTGATTATTTTGAAACCTTAACGCGAGTGATTAATATTAAAAAGAAGTAAGTCAGGTTATTAAAAAAAATTATAGAGTCAATACTTTTGGAACTCAGTTTTTGATCAGCTACTATTGACGCTGACTGTACATGTCAATTACTAATTAATCGCGTGCGTGTTGATCATCTACAGCCGTCAACAGCCATTGACGTTATAGTAAACTCCATATTTATAGTTATAGTATTATGGCACACACAAGTTATAGTGGCACTTCCAATTGTTTTTTATATTCCGTGGCACCTACACATAGTCACATGTTGCTATAGTAACAAGACGTTACTGTAGCAACGGTCACAAGTTTTGTGGTTATCATTTTTCGTTTCGTAGAAGTGTTTTCATTTCATAGAGAACTTTTATGTTGTTACTTGCACTATAAGCCTACAATTATGGGTACTAGATATCAGCAAGATGACGAAGACGATGTTCTCGCGCCAAAAGAACCACAGGTTACGTCGCAGGATCCCAGTGAACGAAAAGCTGCTAGATTTCTACGGATCAAACGACGTCAGGAGGCGCTTAAAAAGTTAGATGATTATTTTATTAGTACGTAAATAACACTGACTAACTAAACTTTTATCAGACACTGATTCTAGGTATTAGAAATCCAAATTACACAGTTTCCCTCGACCCTATTGATTTTGCTTAGGTCACCACTATGTTTGCAAAATATGCTATCATTGTTAAGCATAGGTTCCCACATTTTTTTAGATATTGCAGAAAAAAGTTCCGGATGCAGCAAAGCACGGACGAGTACCTAGTTCATAACCTATGTTCACTTCACACACGGTCTACTATGTCCCATGCTTCGCGTTTGAAATCAGTGGGCCGTCGGAACTACCACGATAATAAATGACATCGACGGCTACTTAGAGCTGGGCAAGGTGCCGTGCTGGCGCCATTGAGTAATATACCCTGTATGCACATCGCTAGGCGATGTCCATACAGGTTATATTACTCAATGGGACGAAAGGTGAACATCTACTTTGCGAAGCAACCGTGCCCAGAAATCACCTAGGTATAAGGGTCCCGTGGTGCCAACATACCCACTTGGGTGCGATCACTATACTACGACCTTTCGTGACCTACCGAGAACACGACACTGTCCTAGCTAAACTGTTGACCCCAACAACTTAAAAAAATTATAATAAAAACCTTATTAACTGACCCATTGAGGGCAGGCCTCCTCAAGAGCAATGCCGAGGGGCGTAAGGTGTAAAGTTGCGTGAAATATTAGAAGTACGAATAGTATAATTAAATATGAATCAATAATAGAAAGTTGATGCATTTCATTCTATTCAATCTAGAGCTGAGCAGTCAGCCGAAGAATCTGCTGGCGAGGAAGAAGCGGAAGGCCGTATAGAGGAAGCGACGGCAGCTGCTGCAGAGGAGCTCCAGCGGTTATCACTCGATGGCGCCGCCAAAGTTACCAATGTCAAAGTCACTACTGATGAGCGTGAGGTTGTACGACGTACACAGTTCTTTCATAAAATGAATGGTAACCATTTATTTTTTATTATGATTGCCTAGTCTTATTCAATCAATTAGCCTGTTGCAGTCCACTGCTGGACATAGGCCTCTCTCATTGTGTGCCACAACACCCAGCAACCCTTTTCAGGTCATCAGTGCATCTGGCTGGGAGGCGGTCCCATCTTCTGTTTACCGATTCGCGGTCTTCGCCCTATGTTTTTTTTTTCTTCGGCTATCGATCCTTCGGCAAATGTGGCTCGCCCATTGCCATTGCTAATCATCATTAATACATAAAAAATAACCGGTAGATACATTTACCAATTTTATTTAACAGAGTGCACCAAAAAGATTGAAGAGGAAGCAGCTGAAGCCCAAACACAATACGAGATTATTTCCTGCCATTGGGAAAAAATGTTGGCTGTTAAGGACCCTTTGGAGATAGAAGCCGAAATGAAACAACAGAAGGATAAATGTGATCACTTACTGAAGCAGAAAGACGACTTGATTGACTATCTTAAAAATGATCTTAAACGAATGGACGAAGCATATTACGAGGATTTAAATAAACAAGTAGGTACCTGTATAACATACCTCGGGGTGCGAGGGATACTCGGGGTGCGAGGGATATGCTCTATGGGCAACCTTACACCCCGGCGTCTGTAGACCCGAGACGGCGTGCGGTTTTAGTCGGTTCAAGCCCGACATAACCGCCCCCGCTGGCACGCGGGGGGGGGGGGGGTATCCGAAGGGATTTCCGCACGATAAAAAAAAAAGTATAAAAAATAGTAAAGTTGCCACTTTACGACACAGCGAGGCGCAGGCGGTCCGCGTCCAGTGTTTCTCGTCAATATACAGAAAAACGACGAAGGTTAACTTAAGGTGGTGTTGTAGTATCAACACAAATAATGACGCAATTGTTATTAACACAGATCTAACCCATGGGGCCCCATACATATATGTAACCCGTGGGGCGCCAGTCACCTATGAGGCCCCATTACTCATGGGGCCCATACACCTAAGGGGTGACATAGACCCATGGCACCCCATACACCTATACGTAACTCATATGGCTAATTTGTCCCATACACCTATGGGGTCATTTAGCCGTGGGTACCATTAAGATCCGTAGAGCATCTGGGCCCAAGCAAGATGTGAAACGGTACTCGCTCCCGTAAAAGTCACAATGAACTAAGTTATGAAAAGTAGAAGTGCGTACCCTGGGCTTCAAACTGTAAGCTTTGGATACAACCGGGATTGGAGCTCGCATTCATGAAGTTAGGCCCCAAAGCAAATGCTTCATCAGCAATGAAAATATTATACATATATTACAGGGGCAGGTATTAGTAGTATTTGTTGAAGGTGTTGAAGGTTCATATCAGTTTAAATTATGTCGCTGATAAGCCTCTCGTACCGACGGACGCAGGTGATCTCCGGGAAGGAGAGCTTCGGGGACCACCTGCATCGGATCAGGCAGGAGCCAACGCCTTAGTGCCATCACTGCGACGCGAGCGAGGACTCGGAGCTGCACACGCTGGTGGACTGCCCGGCGTGGGAGGCGCCGAGGCGTGACCTCGTGGCAGCCATCGGGGTAGGAGTCCTCTCGCTCGGCACCATGATTGCGGCAATGGTGCGGAGCGGAGCGCCTGGGCCGCCGCCACCTGCAGTGCTCGCGAAGGAGATGGTGGAGCGCGTCCGGGAGAGATTTAGAACTCTCCCGGCCCGCCGAGCCCGCAACATGCTCGCCGCGCGTCGCAGGCGACTCTGGCGCCGCGGAGGTCGCTGAACGACCTCCGTCCTCCATGAGCGCAGGCCTGGGGTGGCAGGTGAGGCCGCCTGTCACCCCAGCAGAAGCAGGCCGGGACGGTGGGGCGACTAGCAACCCTCCCCCAAATCGGGGCAAGACGGGGACACCGTGGTTCTCAAACCCGAGGGTGGCTCCCTCGGGTTCGAAAACTCGAAACCGGAGATGGCCCAGGGTCAGTCGGGGTGCGAGAGATATGCTCTATGGGCAACCTTACACCCCGGCGTCTGTAGAACCGAGACGGCGTGCGGTTTTAGTCAGTTATCGGGGGTATCCGAGGGGATATCCGCACGAACAAAAAATGGTACTGTTCACAATATTTAGTACTACGATTCGATATTACAAATTCTTGTATGGAATCGAGTAATGTCAGTTAATGCTATTGTAATGCCGATACATGACTTAGTTTTAATGGTTGTGCAATGAGTAACTAAGTACTTATACTTTACAGAAAACAGTGTAAGTACTTATACTAGCATTGTATCCGCAAATGTTCGAACTTTTTACCATTGGATATGTACATCCGGCACATTCTCTACGATCTGGCATTTACGCTAAGTACCTAGATTTAAAAACCGTACAATTTCACTGTGCATCTGCCGCAAACTGACAAACGTCCTGCCTTTAACACGTTCCGCTCGGGACTGATTGACTTGCTGAAAGCGTCATATAGATAAAAAGCATAGGTATTTTGAATTTTCATGGTATAATTCAGAATTTATGTAAATTTTGATAACCGTTTTTCATCATCCTATCAATGACCTTCATATTGGTATCATTTTATTTTTCTAATCTGAACACAACTCTGTACGGGCTTGCCTTGATGCTGCCGTACAACCTGCTTGATAGATCTTGATGTTTTTGATGATAAATGATAAATCCTTGATGATTGTACAATATTTATTGATTGCTAAATACACGAGTTTTACATCGCGACTTGTTTGCGCTGTCTTTATAATAATACTGCAATAAGGCAATCAAATGTGCTGACACGTTAACATGTGCGGTAATTGGACCGTACATATTCCCGGGCCAAAGAAGATGAGAGCCAAAAATTAAAAAAATGTATTATGTACATTAATGACAAAGAATAGCAAAACAAAAAAGTGTACATGCAAATGGATATTGAACATTAAATTAATTAAACCACCGAGTTATCGAACATTTCACTGAATTTGCGCAAAACTGGACTTGTAGATCTATTCAGAAATGTTCTTGCGCGCGAGCTGGGTGCTGCCGTCGCCTCTGGCCTCGACGTGTCGCATTCACCGGCGCGCGGACGCCGCTCGAGGGCGGTGGCGGTGGCGGTGGAGCAAGCTGCGGTGGTGACCGCAGCTTGCTCCTGGATCGACTCATTACCCTTACTTCCCTGGCCTTTTGTACATCGCCATGTATGGGTTAGTCGCCGTACCACAACTGCTATGGTGATCACCAATGCTATTCCAAAGATAATATAGATCATAGAGTAATGGTGTATATCATGTGACGATAATATAGTCTCACGAACGGCTTCGTTGTCCTTCAATTGACGTATGTTTGCTTGTAAGTTTTCGTTTGCCTCTTGAAACTGCAAATGCGATTTGTTTGATGTTTCGTACGTGGGAATGCTGATGTTAATGATGTGATTTATTGGTGCAATTATAGGTGTGTATAAGTCCGGTGAAATTCGTAACTCACTTGTATGAGGTTTGTGTAGATATATTGTAAATTCTTCCGTCTTGATTAGACAGCCGTGACTTACACTTAATAGTCCGGCACCGGTCAGCTGATGTGCGGTAATCTGATCGTCACACATTGTTCGTACCTTGCACCGGTCGCAACACATATAAATGTATGTGTTCATAATATAACTATCTTGCCATGTATTTTTACATAGTATATTATGGGTTACACATTCTTGATTTTCTTGTTGACATAAATTTTTGTCACTCTTCATCAGGTATTCAGGCTTCTGGCTATGACAAACATAATATGCTTCTTGAACGAGACAATCCTTGATGTCGGCTTCGCTCATAGGTATGAAAGTACCCTTTCTTATATTCAACACCACGTAATCTGCTATCAGTGATATCAAAATAATGCTGTTTCCATGATGTTTAGGAACTACTATCAATTTGAATATTTCATATGACTCTCTACTGATTAACGGTATCCTTATTTCAAACAGTAGGTATTCTTCTAATAATCTGGCCTTGACATTCAAAAAATTATATATCTTGCGTATTTCTGAGTGGACGTTGTCTATTGGCAAGGTAACATCCTTTGGCAGTTTGCTTGAAATAGTATTCAACTCAGTAATCAGTTGATTAGGTGTTACTAAATGTAAGTTGAAGCGGCCTTGATAAACATCCAGTAATGAATCCATTATAGTGTTTTGTAAGGTTTTTAAGTTGTTCAGCATATTTGTCGCTATCATAGATCCAATTGTAAAGTCACTGAGGGCGTTACTTTCTTGAACCGTGTTTTTTAAGGTGTCTACTGCTTTGTCTAACGCTAACATATGTTGATTTATTATTTTATGCTGATGATTCATAATATTCTCAGAGCGTTTTAATAGATTATTTTCGGCTTCTATGATAGTTGTTTGATTCTTCCAGAGATTGAGTATGTGATTTTGATTTTGATGCAATAAAGCGATGTCCTTTTGGTACTGTTCGGCGAAACGGTTATCTAATACTCCAAACAATGTGTTTGCGAGATATCCGATTCCATTGATCAAGCCTCGTCTGTTACGTTGCGGTGTGTCTCGCGTCGGTGATGCATCAAATTGCTGACTTTTTAACAGCTTATCGTAGTATTGAAGTTCTTCGTACCGTGACGTAGCTGGTTTACTATTGCATTACATCGAGCTTGTTCTCGCATTGATTGACATGTTTTGTCAAGTGTTTGTAGGTAAGAATCGAGTGCCTTAGTTCCTTGTATAAACGGGCCCATTTCGTAGTAGATGACAAGTTTCCATTCATCCTTGATAAGTAACATGTTAGATAATTTTTCTAGGTATAAACCTTGATTTTCTCGAAACTGTGTGATGTTAACATGGGCCGTAGAGGTGGATAAAAATGTAAAAAGGAATAGAAATGTCACTAACATTGACGATAAAAAACTCCTCCTGGGGGTTACACGTGTTGTGTACTGTGTGGTTGCGCTTGATTGATTCCGCTCTTTTCATACGTATCTTGGACAGTTTCTTCGTGACTAATCAATTTCGATAACTTTATAATCGGTCTTTTTATATGGCCACTCTTGGTTTTCAGAGAGACAACGCGAACAAAACCGTCTTTTCCGGGGTGAAGTTCTGTCACACTGCCCATGACCCATTTGCCGGGGGGTAAGTTTTCTTCGTGAATGAGAACCACATCATTTAACTGGACATTTTCCTTTGGAGTTCTCCATTTCGACCTTGTTGTCAATTGGGACAGATATTCAGCGTTCCATCTTTTCCAAATGTCTTGCATTATGTTCTGTACAAGACACCACCGCGTTCTTAAATCTCGCTCAGTAGGTATAAGTGTCAATAATGGACCACTTGTTAGAAAGTGAGATGGCGTCAGATATTCTAAATCTGCGGGATCGTCCGTTAAGGCACACAGCGGCCTGGAATTTAAGCAGGCTTCTATCTGGGCCAGCAGGGTGTGGAACTCCTCGTAGGTGAGCTTCTGTTCCCCTATCACCCTCTTCAGGTGGAATTTAAAGCTTTTGACCGCCGATTCCCAGAGCCGTCCCGCCGACGGATTCCCGGGGGCTATAAAGTGTAAGGTTATTTCCATGTCAGCTAATTCTTGCTGTAGCTCGTCGTTGAAAGTTTGCAAAATATCTTGATATTCTATTTGTAAAACTCTAGAGGCTCCGATGAAATTTCGTCCATTGTCACAATAGATATCGCTTGGTGTACCTCTTCGGGCGGCCATTCGGCGTAAAGCCGCGAGAAATGCTGCAGTGGTCAGGTCGGAGACCAACTCTAAGTGCACGGCCTTGGTTGCCATACAAACAAAGACGGCGACATATCCCTTTGTGGTTTTGATACCACGACCCTTGCTGGCTTTCAAAAGCATATGCCCCGTGAAATCCACGCCTGTATGTTTGAACGGACGAGAAGGACGAACTCTGGCTTCAGGTAAGTCCCCCATTATTTGCTCCTGCATGCTTGGTTTTTGTTTCTTGCACAATACACACTGACGTATATATTTCTTGGTTGTTCTTGTGCCACTAAGTATCCAATACCTTTGTCTGGTAAATGCTAAAGTTACTCGGGCCCCGCCGTGTAATGTGTGCTCGTGGGCATGGTTTATGACTAATTTTGGGAAGCGATGACTTTGAGGTAATATGATAGGGTTTTTCTTTTCAGGACTGATGCAGGCGTTACGTAACCTGCCTCCAACGCGAAGAATACCATCTTTATCCAAAATTGGGTTTAAATTTATAATTTTACTTTTCTTTGAAATGCATTTTTTTTGCTTCAGGGTGCATATTTCTTCCCCAAATATTTCTCCTTGAACTTGTTTTATAATCTTATTTCGTGTTTCTCTTAACTCTGATACAGTCAGCCATGGTGTGAGCTTCCTGTCCTGTTTTTTAGTCAGGAAAAAGAAAATCCTGTATACTCAGGTAAGTACTCTTATAAGTTTTGATAATGAGCTGTATTTTTCTATCATTTTCTTGATAATATTAGTGTCCTCGCCCTGTATGATGACATGAACTTGTTTTAAAGATTTCGCTTCTTCATTGGTCGTGTAAGTACGTTTCTCTTGCACTATATTTTCAGGAGTAGATAGCCAAGGCGGACCTTGCCACCATAATGTATGTTGTATTAGCTGGCTCATAATCAAGCCGCGGCTAGCGCAATCTGCGGGATTCTCTGAAGATTTGACATACTGCCAGCAGCCAGGTGGCATAACATCGATAATTTGATGTACTCTATTAGAGACGAACGGCTTCCAGCGCTCGGGATTTCCTTGCAGCCACGCTAGCACCGCCATGGAGTCAACCCACCCGTAGATCTTAATCTTAACTTCTGGTGATATCGCTTGTTTGATTTTCATCATAACTTTCGATAGAAGGAGGGGGGCTCCACTCAGCTCCAAACGAGGCAAGGAAACTTCTTTATTACAGGGAACGAGTCTAGATTTGCCAGCAATAAGTTTTATTTCCGCTTGACTTGATTTTATTATTTTGCTGTAAACGACGCACGCGTACGCTCTTTGTGATGCATCGCAATAGCCGTGTAATTCGAGCTTAGTCGTGTCGTCGCAGCCTAACCATCGTGGTATTTGAATATTATTTATGTGAATAATATCGTTTTTAATTTTTTGCCACTCATGATATATGTCCTTAGGGAGCTTGTCATCCCAACCCAAGTTCGTTTTCCACACTCGTTGAAAAATCAATTTGAGTTTGGTAGATAATGGAGTCAGCCACCCCAGGGGGTCGAACAGCTGGGAAATGGCAGACAACAGCAATCTTTTTGTGTCCTGAATGTCCTTGTTGACTTGATATTGAAAAACGAAAATATCCTTTTCAGGGTTCCAATGTAAACCAAGAGTCTTTGTAGATTCGGTTAACTTGATATTAAAGTTGCCTTGCTCCTCTTGGCCATCTCCTAATAATTCTTGGTAATTCGATTTCCATTTCCTCAAATTAAAGCCGCCTGCTTTCATAATGTTTATCAGATCTTCCTTAATTTTCAAAGCAGATTGTAGCGTTGGGACTGCCAGAAGTAAGTCGTCCGTATAGAAGTTATTCTCCAGGATTCGTGCGGCTTCAGGATATTCTTCTCTTTCATCACTTGCTAATTGACGAATCGTCATCATCGCGAGGTAGGGCGCGGCCTTGGTGCCGTACGTCACTGTAGTGAGTTTATACTCTCTTAAAGGTTCTTGTGGGCTATCTCGCCATATAATTTTCTGGAGAGGCTGGTCATCTTCATGTAAACAAATGGCGCGAAACATCTTTTCACAGTCGGCGGTAAAAGCAACCTTATATTTCCTCAATCCTAATAACAGTGTAAAAATATATTTTTGTAAGTTAGGCCCCGTGTACATGCAATCATTAAGACTTAAGCCACTTGAAGTTTTTTCCGATGCATTGAAGACTACACGTAGCTTCGTAGTACTAGAATCTCTTCGTAGCACGCAATGGTGTGGTAAATAACTGTTGCGCTCGGATAACGCATTCTCGTAGCTTATAAGTTTCATATGACCTAAGTCTTGGTATTCGTGAATGAAGGATTTGTAGGCTATTCTGAGCTCATTGTTTTTGTTTAGTTTTCGTTCTAACTGGCCAAATTGTGCAATCGCTTTGTTTTTCGATTTTCCTAACTGATCGATATTTGACTTAAGGGGCAGTCTCACTATATAATTTACATGTAAAGACCTTGTTGTCGTAGATTTATAGAAATCAATGCATTTATTTTCTTCAATTGAAAGAGACTGGTTCTGAGGTAAGTCTTCAATTTCCCAATATTTTTGAAAGTCTTGAAGGTTGTTTAGAACGACATTGCACTCGAAGGTTTGGATTTTTCCACAGAGAATCCATCCAAGGCGTGTTTCCTGGATAATCGGTGACTTGCTCCCGACTCTGTATATTCCGTCCAATATAATATTTGCATATATATCGGCTCCAAATAAGATGTCAACAGGCCTGCTAAGATGGAAGTCGGGGTCCGCCAAATTTATTTCGTTTAATAGTTGCCATGCTGGTGGCTTGAATGACGCATTAGGTAAGTTTCGTGTTAAACTTTTCATAATGTAAACATCCGTCGTAAAGGCGTATTTATTCGTCATTGAATTGCAGTTGATTGTTATCATGCCGTTGCAGATGTTGTCCGTGGTGCCAACGCCCGTTACGACCCCTTTACATTTTTGACGTGGTAAACGTAAAAGTTGAGCTGCCTTTGTTGTAATTAGAGAGACTTGTGAGCCTTGGTCTATAAGCGCACGTAAGATTTGGTACTCTCCATCTGCCCTTCGTACTTGTATCAGGGCCGTTGCTAGTAAAATTTCGGGTATTTCACATTGCTGGGTCACGTGCGAGTTCTTGGTACTGCATTCAGCTCCCTGGCTTGAGTCCGGGTTATTTGATGCATGCTGTGACGTCATGTCGGTTGGAGTCACGTTGCTTTTTACAAATGCTGAGTGCAGCAACGTGTTGTGGTTTCCGTTGCACTCGCGGCATCGTTTATTTGAAGTGCATGTTTTTCCATTATGCTTATGCAAACAATTCCAGCAATAACTTAATTTCGTAATCGTTTGTCGCCTTTGCATTGGTGTCATTTCTAAGAATTTTTTACAAAAATAAATGCCATGTTCTGCGCTGTTACAAATTTGGCATATTACTCTATTTCTTGAAATGGATTTTGTTGCAGCCTGATTGCTTGAAAAATTCTTGAAATTGAATGGTTTATTTTGTCTGTGTAATTCGGATGAGGTTGACCTTTGTTGATAATTTTCTTGTTTTCGACGGGCCGATTCCATTGTAGTGAATTTGTTTTCCAAAAATTTGAGGAATTCATTCAGATTTGGTAGCTCTCGAGGTTCCTTTAGCGATTCTAGGTAATCACTATGAGTTTCGGCGTCTATCTTTTGCACTAAAAGGTAGACCAAAATCGGATCCCAAGTGTTTATATCTACGCCAAGGTTTTTAATAGCGTTTAAACATTCTGTGGTAACGTCATCAAGTCGTTTTATGTGATTTCCATTGACTTGTTGCGTAACAGGAAGGTTCATTACAGTGTTCATGTGGGTTGTAAATATCAATTTCTTGTTGTTGTACCTGCGGTTTAATATTTCCCAACAGGCGAGGTAGTTCTCAGAACTAATTTGTAAATGTTGTACCAAACGCTCAGCTTCACCCTTATCTAAGCTTGCTTTTAAGGAACTGCATTCTTTGCGCGTTTGATAAGCTTGGGTTGTTGTGTATGGCCTCGCTAAAAAGATCTTTAAATGAGACCCATTGTTGATAGTTCCCGTTAAAAACAGGAATGTCGAGCTCTGGTGTAGACTTTTCGCGATGGGAGACGGACCATAACTTGCTATTTAAAGCCTTCTTGATATCAAAGTATTTTTGTTCGTGTTCAGTGAACCTGGCTTCATATTGTAGGTTAGATCCGCTTGTTTCACTGTCTATATCCCAATGAAGTAAGTCGATAGCTTTCCAGCGGATCTGGAGAGATTTCAGGGTGTCTTCAAACTCCCAACGCTCTTCTATGGTATCTACGTTGATCAGAGAGACAGTTCTTGCAAACGCCTTGAAATTACTTAATTGTCTCTTGAACATCTCGTCAAGCTTGCTGCAATTACCGGTATTAGAGGTCGCCTGGACCGTCTGGTCTTGGGTCGCGGACGTGCCCTCAAAAGGTAAGTTCTGTACTTGCTCAGCTGCCCGGGACGTGGACTGTTCTTGAAATACTTCTATCTTGTTCGTCTTATACTGATCAGTAGGCTTACTTTCCTGTGAAGTAGTTTCCATCACAGGAGTTTGCGTCGGATGGAGAGCAATGCTAGACTTCTCAATGTAGTTCTTAGCATCCAAATAACTTTGCCTTGCTTGCTGATAATGGTCACCGACAAAATAATCATCATCAGTTTGTAAAAGCCCCGAAAGTTTTGTGTGGATTGACCTGTACTCATCCCAATACTTTTCAAGAGCTTCGAGCCGTCTCTTGATTAGATCTGGAGTCCTACGGGACGCCCTATCCTTCTTAAAATTAATGAGAATTTTCTTGATTTCCTCTGTTAGCAGTGATTGCTGATAAAGCAGATCATTCACACTCATCTTGATATGGCTTGATGTAAACTTGCTAGGTTAACAATATTATTCACTTGAAAACTCGCGATTAACTCACTTGCTAGATAAGGTACCTTATTTGATATAAAATATTTAGTGTGCACAAATTGACTTGAAATAAAATGACACGTGGACTTGTATTTCACAACAAAATTTCCACGTAGAAAACTTGACCTTGTTGCTTGTAACTTGCTGATTCTTGTTAGTTTAGTATCTAAATGTGATCCCGCGTGATATGTGCGCCTTCTCAATTCAGTCGGGGAGACCCGCTTGTGGGAGGCCGACTGGACCGATTCGCTATCACGCGCAAACCCCAAAAAGATAACTAAACCTCGTCTTCGAAGGACCACAATGTACGGGCTTGCCTTGATGCTGCCGTACAACCTGCTTGATAGATCTTGATGTTTTTGATGATAAATGATAAATCCTTGATGATTGTACAATATTTATTGATTGCTAAATACACGAGTTTTACATCGCGACTTGTTTGCGCTGTCTTTATAATAATACTGCAATAAGGCAATCAAATGTGCTGACACGTTAACATGTGCGGTAATTGGACCGTACACAACTCAAAACTGGAATGCGTTTTTGGTTAGACCAATCTTTAAGAGCAAATTCTATCGAGGAAAGTAAAAGTCATCGTGTATGAATAACCTAAATGTACTAGTTTGAATAGCCTAGTACTTCTCATTTTCGAAAAATCTTAATCTAAAAATACCCTTCTTCAGGGACCCTCGCCCTAAAGATTGAATTTCAGTAATCGCAATAAATGATTTTCTACAATTTTTCAAAACATGCATTTTTTGTAGACCGAGACCGATATTCTTAGCAATCCATGGATTCTCCGTGCGGCTGCCGGGTCCATCGCGTTGCTGAGTTGGGAACTCGGGACAGTGCCTGGGACTTGCGACCCAAGTGTAGGTTTAGAAGGGGCTCCTTTTGTTGATGTACATCAACACTCACCTTCACTACCCAAGTTCCCCTCCCTGCCTAACCAAATTTGATACGAACCTACTAGTGCCGCTTTAGACATTCGTCCTAGTAATGAGCTTATTGTAGCTCTCGATAGGCCTAGATCTTTAAGTAGGTTATAGAGAGATTTTGCTGGTATACCTCTCGCTCCCACTTCCACTGCATACAAATTAACCACCTAACCGTTTTTGATTAATTCGTTTGTGAGATCATAGTATTTATTTTTCTTTATTATGTGGTCCTTCGGTATATTTGTTTCCCACGGTACAGTAAGTTCCACAAGAACCACATGTTTTAACCGAAATCTACCTAAAAAAGGGAAAACAAAGGGTACAACGGACCTGATCGTACTTGGACCGTACCAGTTTTGTTGTACATACTAGGGTTAAATGAAGACAGAGACCAGTAGGCTGTAGAAAGTTTAATTTTTAATTATACTCATGTCTACGAAAACTTATTCAATTCAATTAGTCCAATGTGATGTACCTTGGCCAATGTTCAATGTGCCTGGATAATTGGGCGAGCCAAAGTACAACAAACGAACCATTTCTTTAAACCGCTTTTATAAACTACTTAATATTGAGGTAAGTTTGGAAACATCAATGCTATCTGTTACTTACATTCCCGTTAAATAAATAAGCAATAATTTATTACAGTCAAAAAACGTACTGTTAGAGCAAGAAATCATATGAACTCACACGGCGACGATGAATTTCAACTAACTTCACGTTAGAGTTGACAAAAGATGCTTCGACTGCCATAGATATTATTATTTTAAAGCACGGAAGTTTTTCTAAAAGTGAGGTGTGTAACGTAACACAGGTCGCTACATTGGAGATGTTTAAAAAAATCTTGGATTTTGTTAAATGAGTGATTCTGAACACAAAAATATTTATTTTTTGAATTCTTGTCGGTGTTGCGGTTTTTCCATATGAAAGATCTTTGTCAGACTGAGAATCTACCGTGTATTTGATTGCAATTATAATGATTTATGCATCAAAAAATGGATTATATTTTCACTCATTCATGTTGTGGTTTCCTTTATGATACACTAGCTGTTACATGCGGCTCCGCGTAGATATCGGTTATCGCGACCAAAGAACTATCATCCCCTATTACATCCCCACACAGGTCGCAATTTCAATTACACTTTTTTATATACCTACATATTTTTACCTAAAAAGAGTGATGAATGAAATTGATGAAAAGTTGTGGCATGTACAAGCGGGATTTAGGAAAGGAAGGGGATGCATGGATCAAGTCTTTTCCCTACGAAGTGTAGTCGAGAAATTTGTGGCTCACAACCAAAAAGTCTATTGCGCTTTCGTAGATTTGGAAAAGGCCAATGATAGAATGGTGAGGAATGAATTGTGGTCAACATTGTCGATAAATGGGGTGAGCGGCAGCTTGATTGACGAGCACTGAGTTCTCTCTATGAGAGTTCCAGTGCTTGTCTCAGGATAAACGGAGCTTGCACAGACTGGTTTAACATCGAAAAAGGTGTTAGACAGGGTCGGTGGCATCGTCGGAACTGTTTAATTTTATTATAAACGATTGCTTGAAAGATCTGAAAGAGAGTGCGTATGGATTAAGAATGAATGACTTGGCTGTCAAATGCCTCCTGTACGCTGATGATCAAGTAATATTGGCATCATCGGAACAGGAGTTGCAGGTGATGGTTAATATTTTGCATGGGGCCTTAACAAACAAAGGAATGAAAGTAAATGTAAGTCAGATGAAAGTGATGATTTTTGAAAGAGAAGAAAATATGACAAATTGTAGAATTCTGATTGAAGTAGAAACAGTAGAACAATTGGAAGAGTTTGTATATTTGGGTTCAAAGTTTACGAGGGATGGAAAGTATAACTGGTGATATTGAGCAAAGAGTTTTGGCTGGTAATCAAGTGAATGGAGCCCTGCATAATTTTATTAGCAGCCAGAAAGTATCTAAAGATGTATGGTAGTGAATGTTGGGTGTGGCAGAAGGAACATGAAAGTAAGCTGAATTCTGTTGAAATGAGAAGCCTAAGAAGTATAGCTGGAGTGACCCTGATGGATTGAGTGAGGAACAGCGTGATAAGGTAACGGTGTGATATGGCAGAAGATGTAGTGACCAAGATAGAGAAAGGGATGCTTAGATGGTTCGGTCATGTAGAGGGGGTGAATGAAAGGAGATTAACGAAACAGATTTATGAGGGGAAGGCTACTGGGCGACCCGGTAAAGGTCGACCTAGGCGTATACGTATGCCAATCAAATCGTGGACGTTTTGAAGAAGTGCCAGGTAAGAAGTACCCGTAACCGGCGTGCATATATGAAAACAGTTATGAAAGTGGAAGAAGCGAAAGGCGTATGCCAAGATCGTGGCAAGTGAAAAGATTTTGTCTCTGCCTACCCCAATGGGAAAGAGGCGTGACTATATGTATGTATATTTTTTCATTGTTTTTCTTGCTATTTCGCATTTTGTTTTATAAGATGAACTGATGGTTCAGCGCTATATTCTCTGGCCCGCGATTGTGACACGTACTCTCTCATACTTGCGAGACGATCTGAATTTTGAGAAGAAGATTCTCCAATACGACGTAGTTTGATTTCGTAATACCTACCTGTTGAATGATGTCCGATTTCAATAATTCAAGAAGTATTCGACAGGCATTAAAACAGTCTTGAATACGAAATCATTTATTTGGATAATAATTAATTCAAAGGTATGGATAATATGGTCTTATTTTGATCGGCATTTCTATCAACTTTAAAATGTAAATTAGTAGTTATAGGGACATAACTACAATAGTTAGACATGGTCTCACGAAGTTTTTTGTAGATATTGATATGTAACATTTCTTGTTCTATCATCAACACTTTCCGAAAACGCATGAAATACCAATGATGAAAGATATTTTATGACTATTTTTTTTACAACTTGGGTTGGTTTTAGTAGGGATTTCTAAGGATCTCAATTTTTTTCTTATAGTATTAAATATAGTCTATGTTACTAAGTGATAATGTAGCTTTCTAACGGTAAAATAATTTTTGAAATCGTTACAATATTTTTTAAGATTATTCGTTAAGTACAAAAATACAAATTCGTTAAATACAAAAATCGAAAAATACAAATCTTTCCTCTTTGTAATATTAGTGTAGACGCAATGATATATAAAAACTTATTATAATACGTCATTGTGTAGACGTAGATGTAGATTTTAAACGAGTCTAAGTCTAAACGAGTCTTTTAATAGGTGTTAATTTTACTGTCCATGTCCCGTAGTTAAAAAATACAAAAACAAGCTACTAGGTACTTTAGAAAAATCTCGATTGTAAGTAAATATTGTAAAAAAAATAATCGTCATAATAATGAATGATGGATAGTAAATATTATGATTTATCAGCAAATCTTCATAATTTTAGGCGTCATTAAAACACTGTTGAAATACAACAGTATTTTCAAACAAAACCGACGCTAGCCGGCCTTTGCCGAACTTGCACTTCTTCCCGACACAACGGGGAGTTCCTTCCTGAATAATTTTGATGAATTTTTTTTTATATTTTTGTTATCTAAACGGTATAAACTTATATTTATATGGGAATGTGCCATTATTCTATACAAGAGTAATGAAAGTTTTTTTACAGCGTGTAAGAAATCAAATAACTATCAATAAAAACATCATCCATTGTCATTCCAGCACCACCTAAGTACCTAGCTACATAATTAAAATGGTAGTGATGTTTTTATATGACAAGCTTTGTTATAAATAACCGTGACACAATCACCGCCAAAATTCAATGAACGTGTACAACACTTCACAATTCAAGTTGCACTGTTTACAATAGGTATTATCGACTTTTGTAACTTAGGTACCTAGTAACAAAAGTCGATAAAATCTACATTAAAAGAAAATTTACCCACTTTTGTAACTTACCTATTGTAAATGGTGCAACAAAATCACTTGAACTCGTAAACTAAACAAAAGTCCGTGCACATTATCCCAAAATCTACATTATAAGAAAGTTAACTGACTATTGTAAAATACCTATTGTAAACAATGCAACAAAATAATCTGAACACGTAAACTTAACAAATGTTAAGGTAGATTTTAGGATAAAATGCACTATCCTAAAATCTACCTTACAAAGAAAGTTTACCGACTTTAGTAACTTACTTATTGTAATAAGTGCAACAAAATAATTTAACCTGTATACGTGAAAGTTCAGGTACACATTATGCCAAAATTTACATTTAATGCAAGTTTACAGTGTTCAGTCAATTTGATTTTAAGGAGTTTACCGATATTTGTAATATTACGATGGTCATGCATGTTATGTGGCCGTGGCGAGTAACGACTGTTGGCGAATATTTGTGGAGTATTGTACACGTTCATTGGACTTCAAATAAGCTGGACTTGAAATTGTTTTTTATATGAACCTAAATCAATAAAATTAATACTACAACACTTAGTAGGTACCTACATATTATAATTTTATATTTGTTTTTTTTAGGATAATGATATCAAGGAACTTTCTGAGAGAATAGAAAAACAAGTAACAATAATGCAAAGAGCCTATGAAAAACAACTGTTCTTAATAGAAACAGCTGTCAATATTGAGAGAGATGTAATGGTAGACCACAATAATAAGAGATGGGAAGCTCTTTATAAACAACGAGATAGAGAAGAAATGGTTCACCTAGAAAACAAATTTGAACAGGTTTCGATTTTTTTTGATATTTGATTGTTTTTAAAAATGTTCCATCCGATACCTACTATATCTATCCTGATAAGACTATCTCCCATACCACAAAAACCATGCCAGGCTCCAAAGACAAGCTCGATCACAGGACTCTATGAGCGACGTGTTTTGCGTTTGGGCAGGGAGCCCCCATTCCACGGTGACAAGGTCTGCCGGGTTCGTTGGGATTTCTTTCTGAGATGCTCCTGGTTGTTCCTGTTGATGAAACACTGTGGTTTTAGTCTTCAACTTTCCTCATAGTCATCTCACGAGAGCCCTGAGTAGTCAAAAAACTTTGGAGAATTAAAGCAATGAGAATATTACATTATTGAATGGTAGGTAACTGCATATGTTGTTTAAATTGTTGGACCTTTTCAGGGAAGTATATTATTATATTTCATATACCTACTAATGTTTAAATAATATAATACATACCTATCTAAATGTAGCTGGAAGATCACAAACAAGTAGTAGAAGCAATAATGTGGGATCATCATGAGAAATATCGCGAAGCTAAAATAGAATTAGAAACCCTAACTCAAGATTTGCAGAAAGAGTTGGAAAAATTAAAAGCTACTTGCATCATTAATACGGAGAAGATTGGATATACCTATCAAGTAATGAAAAAAAATTGTACTTTAGAATTTTTAGCAAGTTTGACCTTTACTGACATGAATCTACGTACAGCCTACGTTCTGTATGTAAAAATATATTGTAAGCATGAATAGACAACTAGTTTGTAAACCAGCAGGTACTTCTTTTCATAATTTATAATGTTATAGGTTTTAAAAAAACGTGAAGAGGAAAATGTTTTCGTAAGATCACAGCAGAAGCGAAAATTAAACAAAATGTCAGATGTAGCTAATGCATTAAGATCGAAAATTCGTAAGTCGGCTGAAGACGGTGCTATAGAAGAAATAAAAGCTGACGCTGAAATCGTTAAACTTATGCAGACTATGGATGATTTAGAGAAAAAGTCAGATCAGTTTTCTCACACTAACAATTACAAGTTCTCGCAAGTGTGGCGCATGTCCGCGGCCAGATGTCTGGAGATGACGAATCAGTTGCGGGCAGGAGAGGTTGCACTTCATGCGCATATTTTAGCGGAACCTCCTCCTCCTCCTCCACCACCACCTCCGAAAAGCCCTTTGTCGAAACGTGGTAATGGTTTCAATATTTATAGAGGTATTTCCAAGTGTTCTTATTATTCTGTCCCATTAATGTGACCACAAGGGACACACTATTTCGTTTCATCCTATTTTGTATTTTTTTTTCCGTTGTCTTTTCTGATTTGAACTTATCCTCACTGTATCTGTTAAGTACGTTATCTACACATTACACTTCTGTTTTATACAGATATTCATGTGGAACATCTAATAAGGTAGGTCAGATCAGAACGATCGACGCCTTACGCGCTCGGCACCACGATGTATAAAACAAAATCGGGTTAATTATACCCTTTATAATAGGTTTTTACCTATGTAATTGCCGTTCTGCAGTACTGGCCATTTCAAATCAAAATAATTTTTGTTTGGCTAAGAATTCTAATTTCAAATTAATTTTATTTTAAAAACATGGAATTCATTTTCCAAAAGTAGTCGTTTGTTTATTGATTAGTGTTACGTTTTCATCGCATTTCAATCTTTTTCGTCATCATGGATACGTTAAAAAATCGAGTAATTATGGAATATGAGTATCGTCGTGGCAGCAAAGGGGCACAAGCGGCACGCAACATCAACGACGTTTACGGAGCTAACACTACAAACCAACGCAACGCCTGTTATTGGTTTGCTCGCTTCCGCTCTGGAAATTTCGACCTGAAAAATGAATCTCGCGGTCGTCCAAAGACTTTGGTCGACAATGACGAATTAAAGGCGATAGTGGAAGCCGATGATACACAATCTACGGCTGAATTAGCAGCAGCTTTTGACGTTAGCGTCAAAACAATATTGGTCATTTTGCGTCAAATTGGCAAGGTAAAAAAGCTTGACAAATGGGTGCCCCACGAACTCAATGATCGCCAGCGCGAAGTACGCGTCGAGACATGCCTTGCATTGCTCAACAGACACACAAATGAAGCAATTTTGAAACGCATTGTTACTTGCGATGAAAAAGGGATTCTGTTTGATAACCGCAAGCGCTCAGCAAGTTTGTTGGATCCTGGTTCAGCACCTAAACAATGCCCTAAACGAAAACTTACCCCTAGAAAAGTGATGGTCACTGTTTGGTGGTCTAGCGCCGGTGTAATTCGTCACAGCTTCTTACCAAACGGGGTGACCATTACTGCAGATGTGTACTGTGAAGAACTAAACACAATGATGGAGAAGCTGGCACATCTCCAACCAGCATTGGTCAATCGCTCGTCTCCGCTGCTCCCCTGCACGACAATGCGCGACCTCATACTGCACAGCAGACGGTCTCCAAGTTGCAAGAACTGAGGTTGGAAGCTCTCCGTCATCCGCCATACTCACCAGACCTTGCGCCTACAGACTACTACTTTTTCCAGAATTTGGATAACTTCTTGGCGGGAAAGAAATTCAATACCCGAGAGGCAGTACCTACAAAATGCCTTTTAAGAATTTATTGCCTCCCGTCCAGCTGATTTCTTTAAGAAGGGCATCAATAAACTGCCCCTGCGTTGGCAAAGATGCATTGATTGCATGGGTAATTACTTCGATTAATACAAATAAAAAATACATGAAAAAAAATCGTTTAATTTTTTTCATACTTAACGGCAATTTCATAGGTAAAGACCGATTTTCATGATCTTTGACTTATTTCTCTCCTCTACTTTGCCTTACTTACTGAACTTTTTCTGTGCCTTTTTTCGAGCGGAAATGCCAGCGGGGTTGGCAAGGGGGAATCGATAGACGTTTATGGCAATTCCCTCTCACCCCGGCTGACCCTGGGCCATCTAAGGCTTTGAGGCCCTCGGGTGTGGGAACCGCGGTGTTTTTTGAACGAATTTTGCCGGGTCAGCTAGTTTTTACAAGAAAGAGGAATATTACCTAGACATATTTTCTATATAAAATAAATAAGTACTTAGTTCAATGTTCCATTTCTGCCAGGCGTCCTGAGTCACCTCATTCTTTTTATTGCACAGTGTATTGCGAGTTTAAAAAGTCACACAATAATACTACACACATAAATTTATCCGTATTTAGAACATGAGTTCGCTGCTAGCAAGAAAGAGGTTAAAGACGAAGTCTCCACAACTCCCACTGACAAAGCAGCTGCTGAAGCTAAAGAGAAATTGGTAAATAGTTGTCTAGATAACTGGTCGGTTTCTGACTTGAGAAATTGAAGTTGAGTCTCATCAGTGGGTACCTACGCACTGTGTACAGTACCAAACTGCGTAAAGTAGGTAGGCGTTGATGAGATTCAACTTCAATTTCTCAATTCAGCAATCGGCCATCAGTCACAAAGGCGACTGAGTTTCGGTTTCATATATTATATTATTACTTTATGAAGCCGAATTGAGGATCAATAATAGAAAATTATGCATTTCTGTTTATCAGATCCGCCATATACTTCAACTTGTAGCGGACAACACGGGATTTTTAGTTGAGGATCGTTTACTTAAACTTATAGAAAAATATCAATTGAGTGCCAGAAATTTATGTACGCTTGATGCTATTTTTATGGTAAGGATTATAATTTTTTCAATATCATTATCATCATGCGTTTATCTATTTTCCGCTATGGCATCCAGACGTCCGCTTTCTTGCTCCTTCTTTTTCTGACTATTGCTTATATTGGTTATTACCGGAGCCACTACTGTCTGACCTCCAGCCTCAAGCGGTAAGCGAACGTCGGTTCCATATCTGTTGGTCAGTGTGTGGTACCGGATAGCGGGTAGTTGCCTCAGACCCCAAGATCTTGATAAGACCCCACAAGCGCCAAGGATTTTATCTATCATTTTTAGGACAACGAAAAATTTGATAATAGATAAGTACATACGTACTCGTCGATAATTAGTCATCTATACTTCTAGGCCCTAGAAATTCAGGCAGACGAAGACATAGAACTATTGTGCAAGA
The DNA here is from genome assembly GCA_946251805.1 of Cybosia mesomella. Lineage (NCBI taxonomy): Eukaryota > Metazoa > Arthropoda > Insecta > Lepidoptera > Erebidae > Cybosia > Cybosia mesomella. The sequence continues at coordinate 15,079,654 of OX276406.1, forward strand.
CATTCTTGAATTATTCTTTTTGTCCAATTTGCGTCGGTTTGGAAGGTGCATCAGAAACTATACCAGATGCACGATCTGAAGGATCAGCACCAGAAGCATTATCCGCGGGAGATTCTACATCTGCAGTTAATAAGGGTTTGTGTAGTTTTCTTATTTCCCACCTGATGGTAAATCTGTTAAAATATCAAAATTTCACGAACTCTTTAACCGACAGTGCAGCGGAAAATATATAGCGAACTTTGAGTCATCATTTGATCTCTATTCATACATGACTTAAACACAATTATTTTACTATAGGTAACTTTATAATAACCCGGCTTTTGATTTAGCCCATTGGGACGAAGAGTGTGAGTTCGACTGAGATCGGCATGCTGCCAATTTGTAGAGCGTTCTCTCTATCGTTCATCGGACTGTCTGTGTTCTAAAAATATTGGAAATATAGCTTCGGTTTTAACTACCTCTACTCTAAACATATATATAGCTGCAGACATATCACGGACGCCCTGCGGCCATGCAGATTGACATTGAGGAGAAAAGGTAGCTTCTTGTCACTGAGCTTGACTGGGTCCTGAATCATATTTCTTAATGGGGCTCTGAAAACCTGGTCGAGTTCGATGCCAAAAAGACTCTCCCCTCCCTACTCTTCGGGACCATCAAGTCCATAGAAGCTTTAGAACTACTTCTCGATAAGACTAGATAGTAAATATGACTAGTTCGCTATGACTAAATCTCGATATGACTACATCGTGTATGGACTAGATCTCATTTGGCCTAAATAGCCATAGGCCCAGATAGCGTATAGACAATATTGTCGTTTGTTTTCAGAAGTACAATTATCACCAAAATTTTATGACAAACAATGCGTTTGCAGTATGTTTTGTTTAGAATACCAGATAAATACATAAAATTTGATTATGTAATAAATAAAAGTTAATAATGACTTAGTCATAAATAAAAGTATATTTTTAATACTAGTTTTTATTACATGTATAGGAAAGCCTGTGACCGACACTAGGGAACTTTCTCCTACTATAAAACAATAAAACACAACAGAAACTATAAGAAAAACAAACTTAACACTTACTTACTTTACTTATATTTAAGTTTTAAATAACTTAAATAACTTCAAAAATGCAATGGGCGTAAGTTCTAACATCTCAAGGTTAAATAATTCTTTGTACTTTCGATTAAACAAAACATCGTTTCTTTTTTTAAGGCGTACTTCATACAAGGCATTTTGTCTTCTCTTGTCTTGAAAACGTGCATATTTAAAAAAAATTAAACAAGAATAATAGTAGTGTGGGTTTGTGCTGCATACGCACATTTAGGCTCCTGTGCCATGCCTCGAAACTATTATTAGTTCTGTGCTTTTCTTTTGCACAGGAAATAAGCACTGTATTTTTTAACCATTGCCTGGAAAAATAGTTAATAAAAATATCCATTTCTGCTGATTTTGCAGAGCTCTCCACAATAGCTGACCATTCATCTAGTATATAAGATGAAGGCAATAAAGGCAAATTAGCAGTCATCCTTGTTATGTTCTGTCCTTCTTTTGATTTCGTCAGACCCACAGAATTTGCTTTTTTCCATACAGCCTTGTGAAAATGATAATAGCATCCAGTTATTTTGGATTTGGATACACCATTCGAAATGCATTGATAATACCCAATTTTAAATGTGACTACATTTAAAAACAAAATTTGCACTCCAAGCACATCACGTATAACAGTAAAATAAAGCTATATACGTGTTTTCAGTTTTATTGGGTAACAGGGCGTAAAGTACGGGAAATATGTTCATCCTTTCTTTCGTACTGTCAACATCTACGTGAATAGAAAATAATAAATTGTTAATAAGGTTTGGGCTTAAATGTTCCATCGCCAAAGAATACCCTTCCTTGGTCGCCATCAGTTTTCATCATTCTTTTCGAAAATAGTGATGAGAGTACAAGCATTTTGTCCTCTTTACATAATTCGTACTCAGCTATCAAAAAGTCTTTCTGGTACTGACACTTCACTAGACTTAGGAAACTCGGTTTTCTGCACTTCAAGAAACTTTTTACGATGTCGGTAAAGGACATCCTTCACGGAACTATAAGGTCTAACAATACACGTTGAAGTTTTTTGACACGTTTCTTCATAAATATTTTTCACTGATCTCTGATATCCAGTAAGAGGTCTTCTTCCATTTTATCAAAGTCTTGGTCACATTTATGGAGGCTCTCCCTTATTATACCCGTCTTTTCTTTGTTTAATGTAAGAGAAGCTGACTACACTCTAGTCTTTTGCAGCATCGCCAAAAAGACGTACCTACCGCTGAAATTGATTGATACAAAATAAATCTAAAGCCATTGTAAAGAAGAGACAGATAGAGATAAAGAAGAGAGCTTCTTTCCTTTTTGTATTTTGAATAAATTTAAATCCATTTCTTTGCATTTTCGTTTGTGTAGTAACAAAAAACAAAATGAAATGTTGAAATAAAATATGCATATAAGTCTCGACAGTTCATTGAAAGACAAATGCCTTAACTAAATTTATTTTTATAAGGGTGTATTATCAGGGGTGTGTGTTGGGTAACCTTCTCGAGTGTCGCTCCGATTCCGATCCCGCTGCAGTCCGGGAGGAACGGAATCGGAGCGGCCGGTACACCCTGGGCGGCGGTCAATGACTTCCCCTCCATGGGGTTGGCATTGATCGTTGGCCAATACCCAACGTGGCGGGAACACATCGCTCTCCGTACTCCTCTGCTTTCAGAGGAGACAGGATCAGCGATGCTGTTAGTGGTGGAGGCCACCGTAGGGTCCTGGGGGATCCAGGGGCGGGTTGGCTCACTGCTAACGCAGGGGCCGACGGGCACTTGTGCCGCCGCCGGTGAGAGAGGACTAGCCATCCTCTCGCGTTCCGTAATCGGCAGGTGATCAGCAACGACCTGACTGGTGGCTCCAGAAGGGTACGCTGTGAACTTGCCGACCGGAGGGCTTTATTGGCCGGCCCACGACAAGGAAAAGTCTATAACACCCGACAGCGAAGTCGTCAAAACCTATGGATACCAGCCGACCTCCATAGTATATAGGTTTATCCAGGTGCAGGGGGCTCCGCCTGGACGGACCATCTTTCCCCCATACTCGTGGGATATATTATGGCAAATAATCAAACCATTCAAAACTTACCGGACGATACACCTAACAACGACCTTGGCGCGGACAACGGCATCAGAGATGATGGAACGGAGGTAGCGGGGAATGAAGAGGAGGTGAGGCGGGGGCCTCACTCGCGGTCTGTCAGGGCCGTCTTCACCGGACCCGCTACTCCGTTACCAGCAGGTGGGGAAACGGACGCAGACATTGCGTCTGCGGCGTCGACGGCGGGTACTGACAACGAGTCAGTATCCAGCCGTATGGAGACCGAGGAGGGTCTCCGACGTAAGCGGCCTCGCTCGGGTTGACCGTCCCTTGACCGGAGCAGAAGCTCCGGGCAACGGACGGTCTCCTCGAGTGAGGATGATCGGCCGGCCAAAATATTGGCCACCGCAGCGACCAGAACGCTGAAGCAGCCGGTGCACGTCCCTCCACTACCCAGTGGCAGGGACCAAGGCATCCCCGCGGCGAGGGAACTCCTCGCAGCGCTTGCCCGCATTACGGACACCATTAAGGGGTCCAAAAATGTGTCGGGCAAAAAGAAGACGGTGGCGGAAAACGTCGCCGTCACCAGGACGGCGCTGGAGGAGCTCCTCGGTAGGAGCGTCTCCGAGGAGGAGGTGAAGCTCAGGGCCCGGGTCACAAGCCTGGAAACTGAGCTGGCCAACTCCTTGGAGCAACAGCGGGTCCTCCGGGAAGAGGTCAGGCAGCTGACCCAGATGATCAGGGGATCCCCGGAGGCCCAGAAGGCCCTAAGAGCCCAGGAGGTGGCGGACCACCCGAGGGCTCTTGCGCCGGGGGGGCGCCTACGTCGGCGCCAAATCCAGCGCCAAAGCCGGCCACAAAGTCGGCACCTAAGCCGGCGCCGAAAACAGCGCCTAGGCCGGCGCCCAATCCGCCGCCGGAACCTGCGCCTAGTGTGGTGCAGCTCTTGGCGGCCATCGAGAGGCGGCTCGGCGTTTTGGAGGACCGGGCTTACCGTCCCCCACTGACACGGAATGCGTCTTTCGCGGCTGCTGTCAGTGGTAAGCCCGCCCTGCCACCCCAGTGGGAAGGGGAAGAAGCGCGGCACCCCCGCCCCCGCCATAACCGCCGCTCCCGCTGCACCCGAGCGTTCCTCCAGTGGGGAGGAATGGGTGGTAGCGGGAGCCGCCAAAAAGCTGAAAAAAGCCGCCAAAAAGGCGGCTAAGAAGGCGGCAAAAGCTCCAGCGAAGAGGCTCCGCGCCCCACGCTCCACAGCCGTCGTCCTAACGGTGACGACGGAGGGTGTGGAGAAGGGCGTGGGGTACGCCCAGGGCCTGAGGCAGGTGAAAGCCTCAGTAGACCTCAAGGCCCTCGAGATTGAGGGGGGGCTCCGGTGCAAAACAATTCGCACCGGAGCTCGCCTCCTCGAGGTCTCCGGCGCCACCAGCGGCCTCAAAGCCGACGCCTCAAAGCCAAGCTGAGGGAGTCGCTGGACAACGAAGCCGTCCGCGTCACCAGACCCAACAAATGCGCAGGTCTGCGCATTTCGGGTCTGGATGACGCGGCCACGACGGAGGAAATTACCTCCGCCGTCGTGGAGGCGGGCGGCTGCCCCCGTGATCAGGTGAGAGCCGGAGAAATCCGGTTCAGCCCCACCGGTCACGGCACGGCAGTCATTAACTGCCCCGTCGTAGCGGCTCAGATGATTGCGGACGGACGGAGCCTCCTCGTTGGGGGCTTCCTTAAGGCGCGGGTGCAACTCCTGCAGCCCCGTGAGACCAGGTGCTTTAGGTGCCTGGCCGTGGGGCATGTGGGGGTGCTGTGCTCAGCGGGAGACACCGTGGGGGATCGGTGCTTCCGCTGTAGTCAGCCCGGGCACCAGGCCAGTGCTTGTGATGCTCCGCCACGCTGCTACAAATGCGTAGCGGAGGGCAAAGCGGCGGAGCACCAGGCGGACAGCAAAACCTGCGCCGCCTCGAGGCCAAAGCCCCGTTCGTCCGCAACGGGTAGCGAGGGTGCCGCTCAGAAATGGCAGTCCAATAATGGACACACCAATCCGCATCCTGCAAGCGAACATAAACCACTGCTCCGGTGCTCAGGATCTTCTGTACCAGAGCACCGTGCAGTGGTCTATCAATGTGGTCGTGGTCGCTGAGTCGTACTGGGTCCACCCCGGAGCCCGGTGGACCTAGACGGCGTAGCGACCGTTTTCGGGGGTTCCGCCGCAGACACCTCGCGCCTTGCACTCATCGCAAGGGGTAGAGGCTGTGTCGCGGCGGACTATGAGGGCTTGGCCTTGACCAGTACGACCTTGAGCTAAGGCTCGCTGAACTGGACATCGTTCTCGCGGCGTGCCGTCCTCGCCCTGTCTTGGTCCTGGGAGACTTCAACGCCTGGTCTCTGGCTTGGGGCTCCCGGGAAACCAACGAAAAGGGGCGAGTACTGGAGGACTGGGCCAACACCCGTGGTCTAGAGTTCCTCAACCGGGGGAGTGTCGCCACCTGGGAGCGGCGGGGGCTCAGTTCGGTCGTGGATGTTGCATTCTCGACCCCTGCTCTCGCCCGCCGCTTCCAGGGTTGCCGCGTGGTGGAGGAGGAGGAGACGGATTCCGACCATAGGTACATTCGGTTCAACGTCTCTCCTCCACCTAACCTGCCGCCGACTATCGCGAATCCCCCGGATCCACGTTGGGCGCTCAGGTGCCTGGATCGGGAGGCTCTCCTGGAGGAATCAATAGTGCAGGCCTGGATTCCGTCACTGGAAAGGCCTGCCGATGTCGACGCAGAGGCGGAATGGTTCAGGAGAGCCATGTCTCACATATGCGATGTGGCGATGCCTAGGGTTAACCCCGGCCCGGCAAAGAAACAGGTGTACTGGTGGTCAGCGGAGATCGCACAGCTGCGAGCAGCGTGCGTGACCACTCGCCGCCAGTACACCAGGTTTCGCCGGAGGCGTCGCCGCCCAGATGATGCGGAAGCCCGAGAGGCGGAGCTGTATGAGGCGTACAAGGGGGCCAAGAGGACCCTCCAGGAAGCCATTAAGCAGGCCAAACGGCGGGCCCGCGAAAAGCTGCTGGAGTCTCTGGAGCAGAACCCATGGGGGCGCCCTTACCTTGTGGTCAGGGGCAAAATCCGCCCAAGGGCGCCCCTACTGACCCAGAGCCTCCAGCCGGAGCGGCTGGAGGGAATTGCTGGGCTCCTTGTTCCCAGCGAGAGCGGAGGAGCATGTCCCTCCGCGTATGGCTCCGCCTCAGGCGCCTGACGCTGATAATAGCGAGAGCGATGTGCCCGAAGTCAGGTAGAGTGAACTGGGGGTAGCAGTGCTCCGGCTTAAGGCCCGAAAATGCACTGCCCCCGGACCCGACGGCATTCCAGGCCGAGCATGGGCGGCCCTTGAGGAACTAGGGCCTCGACTGGTGACGCTCTTTAGCGCATGCCTCGAAAGGGGCAGTTTCCAAAGGCGTGGAAGACGGGGAAACTGGTCCTGATCCGGAAGGCGGGGCGGCCGGCGGATCAGCCTTCCGGTTACCGGCCGATCGTGTTGCTCGACGAGGTGTGCAAGCTCTTTGAGCGGATTATTGCAGAGCGCCTCGTCGAGCATCTCACGAACGTGGGGCCAGATCTGGCGGACAACCAGTTCGGTTTCCGCCGGGGGCGCTCCACCGTGGAAGCGATCATGCGCGTTAGGCGCCTGGCGGAGGAAGTAGTCTCGCGGGGTGGGGTGGTGGTGGCGGTGTCTCTGGACATCGCCAACGCCTTCAACATCCTACCCTGGAGCTGCGTTAGGGAGGCGCTCGCGTATCACGGAGTGCCTCTTTACCTCCGCCGCATTGTCGAGGCATACCTATCCGAGAGGGCCATAGTTTACCCGAGCTGGTTAGGGCCAGGGCGGCGAGAAGTGTCGTGCGGTGTTCCGCAGGGGTCGGTCCTAGGGCCACTCCTGTGGAACATCGGATACGACTGGGTGCTGCGCGGTTCGTTGCTCGAGGGTGTCAGCACAGTGTGCTATGCTGACGACACCCTCGTTATGGCGCGGGGAGCAACGTACCGAAGCGCGGCACTGAAGGCCACGGCTGGGGTTGCTCAAGTCGTGGGTCGAATACGGCGGCTTGGACTCGAGGTGGCTCTCCACAAATCCGAGGCTATGTGTTTTCACGGGCCTCGGAGGGGGCCACCTGCGGGAACCAGCATAACCGTAGGGGGCGTAAGCATCGGCATCGAGCCCACGATGAAGTACCTTGGGCTCGTACTCGATAGCCGATGGGACTTCGGACCTCAACTCCGAAGTCTGGTCCCGAAACTGAGGGGGGCTGCGGCCGCGCTATCGCGGCTGATGCCCAACGTTAAGGGACCCAACGCCCCCACTAGGAGACTGTACCTGGGGATCGTGCGAAGCATGGCCCTGTACGGGGCCCCAGTATGGGCAGAGACTCTGGCGGGCCGCCACGTGGCTGTATTAAACAGCCCGTTAAAAGCGATGGCCGTCAGAGTCATCAGGGGGTATCGCACGATCTCCGTCGAGGCGGCATGTCTCCTAGCCGGGACCCCTCCATGGGACCTGGAAGCGAGAGCCCTTGCGCTGCTGTACCAGTGGCGCAAGGAGGCGCTGGAGCGGGGCCATAGGCCGGAGCCCCGAGAAATCAGGGCTCAGCGGTCCCAGCTCCACCGGGAACTCATGGAGACATGGAGGGTGCGACTTGAACACCCAAGGTGGGGGGAATCCACCATTGCGGCGGTGAGACCGATCATGAAGGAGTGGTTGGAGAGGGACCATGGGGACCTCTCCTACCGGATGTGCCAGATGGTTACCGGACACGGGTGTTTCGGTAAGTATCTGTGGCGCATCCATCGGGAGACAACGCCGCAGTGCCAGCACTGCGAGGATCCTGGCGAAGACACGGCGCTCCACACGTTGGTGGAGTGCCCTGCGTGGGCGAGTCAACGCCGGGATCTCGTTGCGGTCCTGGGCGTGGACGTTCTCTCGTTGGAGACCATGGTGAGGGCCGTGGTCTCCGATGGGAGCAAGTGGCACGCCGCCGCCTCTTTCTGCGAGCAGGTAATGCGCGCGAAAGAGACGGCGGAGAGGGAGCGGGAAAGAACCCTGCCCCCCGAGTTTCGCAGTCTGCGGCGAGGACGCCGCAGACTCATCTACGCCCGGGACTACCGACCTCCATGATCGGGGCCTGAGGACGGCAGTTGGCCGACTCGCCGTCCTTACAGAAGCAGGCCGTGGCGGAGGCATGTCGTGTGTGCCCTACACACGCCTGCCAACTCACCGAAGCGGGACAAAACCCGACCCCACCAGGCGAGGCCGCGGTGGCGGCCAAAGTCCGCCGGCAACCCTGGGGTTATCCTTTCGAGGGCTTACCCGGGGTACCCGTCAACGGACAAAAAAAACTTGGGGAATGAAGTATGGTGAAGTGTAAGGTTGAAGAGCCACTTTTCGATGCCATTGTACGTCATTTTGATATTAAGTTAATCTGATAACAAGACATATGGATATATGGTCGTATAGCTATCTAGTCCAAATGCGATGTAGTCATATTGAGATTTAGTCCTATAGCGAATTAGTCATATTGATACCTTGTCTTATCGAGAAGTAGTCCTAAAGCTTCTAACCCGAATATTGTTCCTACACAGAGATAACTTAGTTGATCTCTACAGTGACGCTGATTGACTTGGTGATGTTTTTGCAGGTGGGAGACAATCCTTACGAGGCCGTCCCAGTTTACAAGTTAGAAGTATTTCTGCCAGTACTTCCCGCTCTGCTCATATTGGTTTTAGGTCAGTCGCCATACGAATTTAAATTTTATCTGCACTACAGTAAGGGGCACATAGGTGTCCTAAATACAAAACCATATATGTATTATTATGAAATGAAAAGTAACATATTTATTAATGAAAATAAATCTACTAGATTTTAAAATGACATTTCCTAGTATCATAATTACAAAATCTAAGTCTGTGACACATTTCACACCACATAGTAGATATCCAATAATATTTAGCGGCGGCCTGTATTTTTAATTTTTAGGGAGGATTTGTTCACAAAGGGCCCTCTATGTTGCCATGTAAGTTTCCTTATTGACCTAAATTTCGTTGCTTTTTATTGTGGGGTATTTGTATTTATTATTTTTCAAAAAGGGATTACATAAAAAAAACCCAATATATTGCTATTTATAGGTAAATACCTTCACTGATCGGACACTAGTCTTGTTATTGTATATTAAATATAATTAAAATGGACGGTAGGGAAAATACTCTACCCGAGGGGGCCATCTCGAAACCGGAGATGGCCCAGGGTCAGTCGGGGTGCGAGGGATGCTCTATGGGCAACCTTACACCCCGGCGTATTAAGACCCGAGACGGCGTGCGGTTTTAGTCTGTTCAAGCCCGACATAACCGCCCCCGCTGGCCGGCGGGGAGGTATCCGAAGGGATTTCCGCACGAAAAAAAAAAGGTAAAATACTGTAATGAGCACTTTTATAATTTTCCGTCGACTTCCACGGCGATGGCGCTTTTTTGTGTGATTCAGGCGGCGCTAAATATTTTGAAGATTTTATTCTACACCTTTGTCGGTGTGACTACACGGATTACATGGATATGTATATCCATGTTAAATTACAGCTTTCTTGAACTAAGGGTCACGGAATACCGAAACTACTTATAAGGGTTCCGTGTTGACTATTGAACTCTAAAAAAGAGGCACTGTAGCGCATTGTCTTCGCTTAGAATGATCTCAACCTCGTATTTATTCAATATAATTACAGTTAATAATCATTCAGAGTTTTATGCACGGGCATGGATGACTACGCATTGCTTATAGGCTCTAACATGACTGAATTCACATCGGTTAACTTTTTAACAGGAGCCATGAATTATCACCAGCTGATCAATTGCTAATGAGCGAAGCGGAAGAAATTATACAAAAATGCGGAGACCCGCAGGGTAAGTTTTTAGGCATTATCGACTATGAGTAGAGTGAACCTGAGTCACCTAAGAGAAACCTCTTATTCGTTGTGGTGTCACAAACCTGATGATGCAGGGTACAACACTCCTAAACCATAGAGAATAAGAAACTGTTCCTGGTGAAATAATAGGTATTGTTAATGCCGAGCATAGACTTTTGTTAGGTATTGAATTCCAAGTCCCAACTTTTCAATCTAACCACAAATTCACGGTTTTCAGATTTTCCCCCTTATGTCAGCTATAAGACATACCTTTTTTTTTTTCTTTATCGTGCGGAAATCCCTTCGGATACCCCCCCGCGTGCCAGCGGGGGCGGTTATGTCGGGCTTGAACCGACTAAAACCGCACGCCGTCTCGGGTCTATAGACGCTATAAGACATACCTATCTGCCAAATTTCATGATTTAGTTCAACATGATTTCTTGACACGACACGACAGACAGACAACGATGTGATCCCATAAGGGTTCCTTTTTAGGGTTCCGTACCTCAAACCCTAAAACGGAACCCTTATAGGATCACTTTGTTGTCTGTCTGTCTGTCGGTCTGTCAAGAAACCTACAGGGTACTTCCCGAAGACCTAGAACTAGAATCATGAAATTTGGCAGGTAGGTAGGTCTTACAGCAGAGTTGAACCGAAACACAATTCATCCATCTTTAATACTTTCTGAGAGAGACACCCATGACATTTGTGTTGACGCCATCTTGAATCCGCTATTTTGGATTTATTTTCATCTCCCTGCCAATTGGATGCGGTTCCGAGTATTTTTTGTTTGAGCAGCCCTCACCTATCTTCAATACCCTGGCCATGCTCCTCACCCATCTTCCAAACCCTCGATCATCATCTATCTCCATATTTCTGACAGAGTTCTTCCATAAAAACATTCTGAAAAGGAACCATATCAAAGTCTTGCATAGTTCCCAACTTGCAATATTCTCCATATATTTTGTATGGAAAAATAAATTCCGCCATCTTGAATTTTGTTTCTGTTCATTGAGTAGACCTTCAGGTCCTGATCATCTTTTGCTAAGAAACCACTCTTCTATCTTTTATACTCTCCGAGATAGACACCGACGAAATTTGTATGGCGACCATCTTTTTTTCTCCATTTGGAATTTTTTTTCAGCTCACTGCCAATTGGATGAGGTTCCAAGTATTTTTTGTTTGAGCAGCCCTCACCTATGTTTAATATCCTGGCCGTGCTCCTCACCCATCTTCCAAACCCTCGATCATCATCTAGCTACATGTTTCTGACTAAGAGTTCTTCCACAAAAACATTTTAAAAAGAAACCATAAATCAAAGTTTTGCATAGTTCAAAACTTGTAGTCTAATATTCGCCATACATTTTCTATAGAAAAAAAAAAAAATCCGCCATCTTGAATTGTTTTTCTATTCATCGAGTAGACCTTTGGATCCTGATCATCTTTTGCGAAGAAACTACTCTTCCATCTTTTATACTCCGAGATGGACACCGACGAAATTTGTATGGCGGCCATTTTTTTTTCGCCATTTTGAATTTTTTTTTCAGGTCACTGGCAATTGAATGACGTTTCGAGTGACATTTGCTCAAGCACCCCCAACCTATCTTCAATACCTTAAGCGTGCTCTTCATCAGTCTCCGAAATCCTCAATCGTCAGCTCTCTCCATACTTTTCCTCCGAATGAATTTTTATCCTCTATACGAAACCATCAGTGAAAAAAAAAAATTTCATACAAAATTGTTCAGGAGAGGTGATCAATGAGTCAGTGAATCAGCACGAGCAGCTATATATATATTAATGATTTTGCAACCAATAGTTAAAAAACTGTCTGATGTAGGTAGTAACCGCAAGATGGGTTCATTTTGGTTACTTGCACAGCTTTGTAAACCACGATATTCTTTATCAAAAGCGTTACACACAGATTATATACAATCCAATAGTTGTGATTAAATTATCACAAGGTTTAGATTGGTGTTTGTAGTGAAGTACAGCACGAGATTGTTTCCCTTTTAGCGGCAAATCTCATGACGACTGGAGGCACGCCGGATGCAGGTTCCTTAGCAGGAAGAAGACCTGGTGTACGAGGTGTTACTGTGGCTGCCGAACCAACAGAGACTACCATTATGAAACCGTCCAGCCCTTTCGTTTGTCCACGTCAGTATTCATGCACATTTTTTCTTAATTTCTCATTCATAGATTTTTTAATTCTAATGGCATTTTACAGCAGTTTTTAATCTGACGAGTAAATTGTTAAAAATGAAAATAGAATATGATTCATAACGTAGATTCATAATCATAACATACTAACGTTGTAGGTATAATAAAATATACTTTATATATTTTAGTGGGCCACGTTTTGGAAATAGAGCCAATGCAGGTTTTGACGGCTTTAAGTGACTTCATAGCAGTATTTGTGCCACCGGAAAAGAAGAAACTTCTCAATATATTGTTAGTATCAATCATCCATGTTTCTGTTGTGAAGTTTGTTACAGTTAATAGTTCCAGCACTCGGAGCAACACAGTGAGATGGCGACGGTGTTAAAGAGACAATTCCATAACGCTGGACTCGATATTTGAAGTTTTTTTTAGAAATTGAATATAATTTGGCTTCTATCTAATATCATTAAATGAGAAACTTTTATTATTTGTTACAAGATGCTCAGAAACAGTTATTGTAAAATTGCTGCAGTGTTAGACAGAACGTACCGAGGAAATAAGTGAAATGATGGTATTCTGATATCGAATTTATACGGTGATTACAGGGACAATTTAAAACCTCCAAGCTTCGATACCCCTTCTCGTAAAGTAACATCAGAAGAAATAGAACACTACTGGACACAATGGAAGAATGTATTTCCGGCAGAAAAAGATAAATTTTGGGATGGAATTTTATTCGGGCTTAACGATTATTTGTCTATATTACAAGGTACTTACCTATTATTATTTATTTTGAAAAGTATTTCAGGCCTTAGTATTAAATTTTTTTTAAATTTTTTTTTTGTCTATCTCAAATCTTGCACACAACAATAAGCCACTGTTTTGGCTGATATTTTAATCTGCAGTGCTATTCTCTACGGTAGCTCGTCGACGAGCTCGTCGACGAGCTCGCAAAATGCTGCTTTTGATTTATATTTTATTTTATTTTATTTTAATTTTATTTTAATTTTGATTTTAATTTATGATTTCGATTTCGATTTCGATTTCGATTTTGATTTTGATTTTGATTTAATGATGATTTTGATTTTGATTTTAATGATGATTTTGATTTTTAATGATAATTTAGATTTAGATTTAGATTTAGATTTAGATTTAGATTTGCATGAATTCTCCAAGTTTTAAGCCAGTCTTCAATTTTGTTAATGTGATGTTGTAAGTGTTCTGATGCAATTATTGGATTTGTGTGTGTGGATAGCAAAGCTGTATCGTCTGCATATGTTGCGACCGTTGTCCTGTCTGTTGTTGGTAGGTCAGCAGTAAATATTATGTAGAGAATTGGGCCCAGTAAACTTCCCTGTGGTACTCCTGATTTTATCTCACACAAGTCTGAAAGTTCATCGTGCTGCTTTACTTCAAAACATCGTTTGCTGAGATAGGACTTTATTATGCGAAAAAATGAGTGAGGAAGCATTTTTTTCACTTTGTATAACAGGCCCTCATGCCATACTTTATCAAAAGCCTGGCTAATATCCAAGAATACTGCTGAACAGTATTTCTTTTCCTCCAGTGCTCTACTTATAACGTCGACGATTCGGTGTACTTGCTCAATTGTTCCATGATTCGCCCGGAACCCAAATTGGTGATTTGGAATAATATCATTCAGGTGTACCTTCATCCTATTCATTATGATCTTCTCGAGAAGTTTACCTAGTAAAGGTAGAAGACTTATAGGTCGATATGAAGCTACGTCATTAGGTGGTTTATTCGGTTTAGGTATCATTATGACCTACGCTATCTTCCATTGTCCTGGAAAGTGGTTAAGTCTTAGGCAGGCATTGAAAATGTTGACAATTGCTACTATACCCTTTTTAGGTAGATGTTTCAACAGAACGCTATCCATGTTGTCGTATCCAGGCGATTTTCCATCCTTGAGGTATTTTATTTGATGTGCTACTTCAGTAAGACTCGTGTGTTTTAATGGGAGACACATTTGCTCTGCACTTTCCAGATATCTTTTTATTTCAGCGTTGTGCTCAGGCCTTAATTCGGGAAATGGTTGAAATACGCGAGTTAGGTGTTCAGCAAATATAGTAGCCTTCTCCATGTTTGATCTTGCCCAGTTCCCATTTGTTTTTTTGATGGGGGGTATTTGGTTACTGGGACGTTTTAACTTTTGCGTTGCCTTCCACAGCGAGTAGTTTGTATCTGAACTTGGGGTTAAGTTGGACAGGAAAGCTTGGAGGTTTTTGTTGGTAAAACTTTTGATGAGGTCTTTTAGTTCATTAGAAGATTTGTTGAACGCTGTTTTGTCTACCGGATATTTAGTTCTGTGCCATATTTTTCTCAAATAACGGCGCTCCAGTATTTTATCTCTGATGGTTTTTGGGTATTCATTAAGTGTTTGAGGTATCTTTTTTCCCACTTTTGTGGAGACAGTAGCTGCTTCATGAATGACTTTATTTAGGTTTTCAATAGTCTCTTCTATGTCTTCAACTGTTTTTAATGTGCTTAAGAACTTGATCCTCATTGTGATTTCTTCCTGATACATCTTCCAGTTAGTGTTTTTGTTATATAGTCTTTCTACCGGTTGCACTAAGACCACTGTTGTGCTTACGTTCAATATACCCAACTGGGGTGTGGTCAGATGACAGATCCTTGCAGGTTTCAATTGTCATGTAGTTTCGACTTATATTGTTAGTAATATAGAAGTCGAGCAGATCAGGAATTTTATTTCGATCTGTTGGCCAGTATGTTGGTTCACGTGAGGTCATGCACTCGAGTTTTAAATTCTGTATTGTGCCATGTAGTTGCCTTCCACGGTATGTGATTAGACGAGAACCCCAAAAAGTGTGTTTGGCGTTCCAATCCCCACCGCAAATAAATCTGGACCCAAGGGAAGAGAAGTACTTATTGTAATCATCTCTAGTCAACCTGTGTCTGGGCGGGCAGTACACAGCAGAAAAGGTTGTCTCAACTTTCTCGTAGACAACTACTTTTATTGACGTAGCTTGTATTTTATCCGATTGGTATTTTTCCATTTCGTAATGTTTGATGTTATTTTTTATAATTACTGCAGTTCCATCATGACTATTTCCAGATGGGTGGTTTGTTGTGTATACTGAGTAATTTTGTAAATTGAAGTGACATTTTTCAGTGAATCTTGTTTCGGAAATTAATGCTATGTCAATTTTTTCTATTTGGAGAAATGTTTGAAACTCTTGACGACGTTCCGTCAAGCCGTTGGCGTTCCAAGTGGCAATTCGGAGGGTATTAATCATTTGGTTACTAGGCTTGTCACAAGCTGGATCATACGGTCCATCATTTTGTCCATCATACTCATCATGATTTGTTGAAATTTGGCAAACATTAGTTCAAGTCTGTCTGGAAGGTTTTCCGGATCGGGTAAATTTTGAATTGGTGATTGATCTTTTGTTATATCTGCATAGCTTTTTTCTTCGAGGTTAATCTGCCTTGGATTTGATTTAATTGTTTGTTCTACTGTTTGGATGTCTTTTACGTACTGAGTTTGTTTTCGTGTAACGTTCGATTTGGTTTTTAATATTCTTTCCTTGTACTCTTTGTATTTTGCACAACCCTTATAGCTTGCGGGATGTCTTTCTTGACAGTTTGCACATGTTGCATCTGTTTCTGGTGTTTTGGCGCACGAAGAGGTAGGATGATCGTTGCCACATTTTACACACCTAAATGGCCTAAAACACTGATTTTTGGTATGTCCGAACCTCTGACATCTTTTGCATTGCATTATTTCTTTTTTTTTATAAGGAGCTTCAAATGTCACTTTCATTTGGCTTAAATATCTTATATGGAATATTTCTTTATTGTTCATGTTTAGTTCTAAGTCCACAAAGAAGACTGGTAATGGGTCTTTGGTCGACTTGTGTAAAACGTTTACTATTTGTTCATGTCCTTGTTCTTTTAGTTCTTGCTTTATTAGAGTTTTATCTTCGGTAGAGTGTAGCCCCCGTAATACAACTCTGTATGCTCTATCACATTTTAATTGATAGGTATAATGTGATATATTGTTTGCCATAAACTGCTCTCTGATAGTTTTGTAAGTTTGGATATCATTTGGCATTAGCTTGATTATATGGCCAGATCTTAAAGTTGTCATTTTATAAAATTTGTTTTCAACAATTTTATTTAGTGTAGCTTTTAATGCTATAACATCCATGACTCCTGTCACAAAAATTGGTTCAGGCTTTGGTATGTACTCATTAATTTTAACAGCTTCTTCTGTTTCTTCGCAATTTAGAATATCATATTTATTGTGTGTTGGTACAGTGTAGTTTGGTGCATTCTTTGATTTTTTTGTATAGTCACATTGTATCGGACTTCTTTCCTTTCTCTTCTGTCGTTTAGGGGGTACTTTGTCGTTTTGCCACGGGGTTAAATAGTTCTCCGCATCGTTTTCAGTGTCTGTTTCCTTGCTTTCAGTTTGTTCGTTGCTGGCTTTACTTGCGGCGATTGATGGTAGACTGTTACTACGGTGTCTGATGAACAAAGTTTTGTTCAATTGCTGTTGAATCATATTTCTATTATTATTTGGAGTTTTATTGAATTCATTCATTCTTTTCCCACGAGTAAGGACGACATCAATTGTCCCTTGAGGGGTGACGCCTATTCCCTCAAGAAGGCTCAGTACAACAACGTTAGCCGGGTCCGTTGAGGTTGGCGCTAGTAACTTGCTACCTGCAAGCCATTCATCCTCTGGCGCGTTTCCCACCTTAGGATTAGGGTGAATTTTTAGAGAGGCTTTCTACCTCATGACACGGGCGGTGAAGCCAGTGCCTCCGATTCCAAAATTTGACCATGGAGTTGCGGGTTATAGAGGTCATTTCCTACCCCTAATAAGACTTGCTTGTTAGGCAAGCTGAGTCGGGTTAGTATCCGCCGCCCGAGACCCGGCGTTGTTGCTCGTTTAGCACCACCCGGGGGAGACGTGTAGGGTGGATCTAGGAGAAGATGGTAAGTCCTACGGACGCGAGCAACTTCCCTCCCCCCTTAGTATTAAAATGATGTGATAAAAGTGAAAATTCAATGAATAGCTGTAATAAAACGATTGCTGTTTTTTTAATTTTAGATCTTATCTAATTAAAGACAGCATAGTTGCAATGACGCGAAGCAGATGAAGTTATGTTCAAAGGTTGTTAATAGTATTTAAGTTAAGCTCATGTTGATTGAAAGATGTGCAATAGTGTCCGGTACTGAGGTATCTACTGGACACTTAGTACGCTATGTCCCTCTGTTTATGGTATTTTATATTGCAGCTGGTTATAAATTTTCAGAACGTGAGAAAGTTCACGAAGAAGTAGTACAACTAAGACGTCGAAATGCAGCTCTCCGTAGATTGGTCCGCGGCGCCTTGCCCGAGCTGCCTGCAGTAGTCCCGAAATACGCGCGCCCCTACCCACGTGTGTTCACTGGAACAATCCCTGACGATGCAGCTGAGGCATATGCGCGACTACCACCTATTTAACAATATTTATTTAAACTGTTTAAATATTGGCTTTTAATGTGATCATGATAAATAATAACCTATTCAGAACACTGAATTAGATCACTTTATGGTTTGTAAAAAGTTGGAATACTATGACATAGATATGTTTTATATTCATTGTACTTTACAAGGACTGTAAAAATTAAAAGCTTAATGGTCAATAGACGTTTTAATTTTAGATTTTGAAGCAGCGTAGGTACAATCTAAGTAGGTACGGACCATTTTTTCTAAAGATTCAGATTGGAAAAAGAGAACATCTAGGGGGCCTACCGCCCAAGTGTCGTCGATATCACAGCCGTCGAAATGTTGCGATGGTCAAGGTCGACGGCCATTTTGTACCGCCCCATTGATAATCGATGCCGGCGCGGCGTAAGAATGAATGAAACGCTGTTTTTGACAGTTAAATAGCTGCCGCCTAAAAAAATTAAAACCGACGGCCATTCCGACGCGTCGCTTTTAAGTGTCCTTTCATTACGGCACCTAATGAGCTGTCATTTTGAATATTATTTTCTTTTCCGACGGCTTTTATGGGGGCGACTGCCGACGATGGAATTTCGTCCTCCAACTCCTTCGCTTATTCCTTCCTTCTCAAACATACGAAAACAACACAGCATAAACGTTTAAGTAGGTAAGGTAAAGATTAAAGTGTTTTAATTAGTCGCAAGGTACAATAGGAGGGCATAACCCTGTCGCCCCCATAAAAGCCATAATAGCCCAGTGTTAGGCGCAATAGGAGGGCAGAACCCAGTCGCCCCCATAAAAGCCATAGTAGCCCCGTGTTAGGTACAATAGGAGAGCAGAACCCACTCGTCGGCAGTCACCCCCATAAAAGCCATAGTAGCCCAGTGTTAGGTACAATAGGAGGGCAGAACCCAGTCGCCCCCATAAAAGCCATAGTAGCCCAGTGTTAGGTGCAATAGGAGGGCAGAACCCAGTCGCCCCCATAAAAGCCATAGTAGCCCAGTGTTTATTTTATTTTATTTTATTTGGGGAGCTTACAGCTACATTCACTTAAACACAACATTTAGGTTAGTACACGCCAATTACAAGCTGGTTAGGTGCAATAGGACGGCAGAACCCACTCGTCGGCAGTCGCACCCATAAAAGCCATAGTAGCCCAGTGTTAGGTGCAATCGGCATCGTAATCAACCGTCGGAAAAGAAAATAATATTCAAAACGACAGCTCATGAGGTGCCGTAATGAAATGACACTTCAAAGCGACGCCGTCGATTTGAATTTTTTAGGCGGCAGCTATTTAACTGTCAAAAACAGCGTTTCATTCATTCTTACGCCGCGCCGGCATCGATTATCAATGGGGCGGTACAAAATGGCCGTCGACCTTGACCAACGCAACATTTCGACGGCTGTGATATCGACGACACTTGGGCGGTAGGCCCACAGGACGGGACCTGAACCCGCGACCAGTCCCTTACAGGAGGAATGCTCTGACCAACTGAGCCACCTAGACACGTCCTAGATATTCGAAATTCTCCGATACATTAATACGTCTTAAGGCGACGTTGGAGCCATCTACCGTAAGTCTTGCGAACTACGGAAACAATGAATAACTTTACAGTCAGGGTTCAGGTCCCGTCCTGGATGTTCTCTTTTTCCGATCTGAATCTTTAGAAAAAAGTAAGCATACAAAATGCTTACTTTTTTCTAAAGATTTAGATCGAAAAACAGAACAATGTTTAAAAATGACTAAAGTTATTCATTGTTTCCGTAGTTTGCAAGACTTACGGTAGATGGCTCCAACGTCGCCTTAAGACGAATTAATGTATCGGAGAATTTCGAATATCTAGGACGTGTCTAGGTGGCTCAGTTGGTCAGAGCATTCCCCCTGTAAGGGACTGGTCGCGGGTTCAGGTCCCGTCCTGGATGTTCTCTTTTTCCGATCTGAATCTTTAGAAAAAAGTAAGCATACAAAATGCTTAAAAATTTAATTAAAGAAAGGGATGTACCATTATCACCGAACGACAGAGGTGAATTCGCTCTCACTTCATGCCAGCTGTTTTAGATAATATATTATGAAATACTCGCACTTGGCAGGATTCGAAACCGCGAACTTGGACTTAGAACGTTTTTTCATTCCGAATGCATTTAAATCTTAAGTAAATCTGAGAGAAATTATATCCGTTTCGATTGAGAAGTCACTTCCGAATTTAAAAGGCAACTTTAAAAACCTTATTTCATTAGGAAAGCAGATAATTTTGTAGGCCAAATTCAGAAATTTGTAGTAAAGTATATTCAATTATATCAATGTAAAAGCGGCTCCTCAACTAAACATCTGAATTGACAAGCCACCCGGAACTCGGAAAGTATTCGAGGAATATTTTTGAAACTGAGTTCGTACTATTGATATTCAAGAATATTCAAAACTTTTAGTGTGGCTCCTCAATTTATACATAAGAGCATGAATTTCCAAGAAAGTATTTAGTATTTTTTTATATTCAACTTCAAACACATTTAGTATTGTTATAACGAGCGTCGATATCTCGAAAACTACTGAAGAGTAGAAAAATCTAGAAATGCCAACACAAAATCACAACTACTCGAATACCTATACCTACTTTACCTACAAATCTTGAATACAAGGTTATTCACCTTGAATTTTCGCGCGTCTGTACCTACTACTGTGTAGGTACCTTTCTCGAACGCTCTATTTAGATGCCTTATCTCTAGATGATTTTGAGCTCCTCCTAATTAAGAGCTATAAATGGCGCCCGGATATCGACAAGCAGTCAGTTCATTTTCGGAAGCGAAAGGGAACGCATCTTACCGAAGTGATTCAAGAGGATTATACCTGCGACCTAAGCAACGACTGGGGACTACTGTGAACTGCTGAGCGACTTGAACTGTTGAAGAGTACTGTATGTGCTAGTTATTAGTTGTCTAGTTTGTGGTGAGCGAATAAACCTCTTCGTTGTATAAACGGCATTATTTTGCACCCCGCGCACGTAACAACTGGTATCAGAAGTAAGATGCCGTTATTACCACGTGAAGACGAAGGGCGTACTCCACGGACCAGACGTCAAAATGACGAAAATGGATGCTGCACGTCAATGGAGCCTTGAAGAGGAAGGGCATCAGGCCGATGCTGCTATCTCAGCGGGAACCTCGGCAGCACCAGATGGAACCTCGTCAGATATCAACATGATGACGCTGTTGGCTTCTATGCAGCAGATGATGCAGGCCTCCTTGCAAGAAATGCAGGCTAAACAAGAGGCTAATCGACAGATGATGCAGGCCTCCATGCAAGAAATGCAGGCCGACCAAGAGGCTAGTCGACGGACGATGCAGGCCTCCATAGAGGCTAGTCGACAGATGATGCAGGCCTCCATGCAAGAAATGCAGGACAACCAAGAGGCTAGTCGACAGCCGATGCAGGCCTCCATAGAGGGTAAAATCGATGCAGGCATCCATGCACTGGGAGATAAAGTGAAGAATCTCGAAGACGGCTTGCAAATGCTTAGTAAGGAAGTGGTTTTGAAGACTGGGACCATGGACGACCGCTTGCAAGAGCTCGAAAAAGAGATTGTCAGGCTAAAAACCTACGGACCTGTTGCTGTGACCTCACCATCTTCAGCGAAGTTCGACCTACCACACTTCGATGGAACTTCCTCGTGGAGAGCCTTCAAGTAGGTACCAATTTGAGATACTGGCAAAAACTAAAGTCTGGAACAACGAAGAGTCCTTTATGGCCTTGACACTTGCATTACGAGGAGATGCCTTAGTAATACTGGAAAACCTGCCGCTTGAAAGAAGGACACTAGAGTCTCTGATGGAAGCCTTAGACACATGCAACGGTGACAGGCACCTGGAGAATGTCTACCGAGCGCAGCTACGCGAGAGGAAACAGAAAGCTGGTGAATACCTCCAGGAATGGGCTGTAGAGGTTGAAAGGCTCGTTCGTCGGGCCTACTTATCGACACTCGTGATGATCGAGACCACTCTACTGGCGGCCTTCCTAAATGGTATTCGGGACGCAGAAGTGAAAACCAGTGTACAGTTGCGTCACCACCAGTCCTTAAATGAAGCACCTGCTTATGCCCTTGAGGTGGAAACCGTACGGCAGAATGCCGGGTAAGGTCAGGGAGGTCAAGGATGTAGTTGCAGAGGAAAGGAAGCCGCGGTATGTCCCAACGTGTTATTCCTGTAGAGGAAGGGGCCATATACAGTCAGATTGTCCTTCGAGGAAACGGAGAAGGGTCACGGACTCCGGGACACAAGTGGATCAAGATGTTTCGTTAAATTTCGCCAGGGCCGCAGGGCGGGTGCTGGCTGGTCGATATGACGCCCCAACCATCACTATAACTCAAGTTGCCAATGGAAATAGTCTGATCATCGAGGCTACCTTAGACAATCAACCTTACAGTTTAACAGTGGATACTGCTGGATACTCCGAGGTGCGAGGTCCTCGGTGAAACAGATGTGGAGGTAAAAATTGGTGACCAAATATATCACCAGTCAGTATTAATTGCTAATATTACTGATGATTGCATTTTGGGACTGGATTTCTTGAGGAACCACCGACGTGTCTTGGATATACCTAGAGGAGTGCTGAGATTTCCTGATCACGAAGTTTGTTTACGAGGATCGCACCCGTGAACTCTTTACTGTTTAACGGATACGACGTTAGCTCCTATGGTTCCTGCGAACAAAGAAGATGTCTTAATGTGGAAGATGCCGACAGTCATCAAAATTTAATAACAGCGAGAACCTTACTGATGTCGAACAGAATCGCTAGGGTGAGATTCCTTAACCGAATTTCCCTAACCGAAATAGTTCTCCTGAAGAAAAATAGTGTGGTCGGAAAATGTGAGGAAGTTAAGCTGAGGCGGTTGACCAGCACTACGACTAAACAAGGCGGTACACAAATCTCCGAAGATCACATCCAGCAACTACTCGAGAATTCAAAGGAAAACTTATTGGCATCAGAATTACATCAAGCCAGAGACCTCTTGTTACAAATCAGAGACATCTTTGCAACCGGAAATGACTGTGGAAGGACTGGGCTCGTGAAACACCGGATTGACACAGGTAACTCCAGGCCTATAAAACAAAGACCTCGACGTTTACCATGGGCAAGAGAAGAGGAGGTAGCAGTGATTAAAGACATGACCGATGACAAGGTGATTGAACCTTCTACAAGTCCATGGTCATCAACTGTGGTACTAGTGAAAAAAAGGTTGGCAGTACAAGATTTTGTGTGGATTACCGAATGTTGAATAATGTCACGATAGAAAGACAGTTATTCTTTGCCTAGAATCGACGATACCCTGGATATGCTTAGCGATATGAAATGGTTTTCAATCATCGATTTAAAAAGTGACTACTGGCAGGTGGAGATCAGTCCAGACGATAAAGAGAAGACAGCCTTTAGTACAGGAATTGGAAACGGTTTATGGCATTTTAATGTCATGCTATTTGGTTTATGTAATGCACCGGCCACGTTTGAACGCCTCATGGAAAGAGTAATGGTGGGTCTACTCGGAGACGTCTGTCTGGCTTATCTGAACTATGTTATAGGTAAGGGACGCTGCTTCAAAGAAAACCTGAAGAACCTGGAAAAAGCTTTTATTCGGATTCGTGAGGCTTACCTTAAACTGAGTCCAAAGAAGTGCACTCTATTTAAAAAAGAGGTCAGCTATCTTGGACATGTGATCTCAACGAAAGAAGTTAAAACCGACCCCGAGAAGATTAAAGATGTTCAAGAATGGCCTGTTCCCAAGAACAAGACGGAGGTTCGCGCGTTTCTGGGACTATGCGCGTATTACAGACGCTTTATTAAGCATTTCTCGGATATTGCAAAACCACTACACCGACTGTCGAAAGATAAACGAAACTTCGTTTGGGACCTGGATTGCGAGCAAGCTTTCAGTACGCTTAAGCAACGGTTGTGCGAAGCCCCTATATTGGGTTATCCTACTAGGGAAGGAAGATTCATTGTGAACATGGATGCTAGTAACACTGGAATAGGTGGAGTGTTGTCACAAGTGTAGGGAGCTCGTCATATTGTAATAGCATATTTCAGTAAATCGCTATCTAAACCGGTAAGAAGTTACTGTGTTACTCGTCGTGAACTTCTCGCTTTGGTTGCTTTACAGCATTTTAATAAGCACCTTATAGGACAAGAGTTTACACTAAGGACATCACGCTGCGCTACAATGGTTGCTGCAATTCAAGAATCCGGAAGGCCAAGTAGCAAGATGGATCGAGCAATTTCCTTTTGTGTTAGAACACCGAAATGGAAAAGGGCACGGCAATGCTGATGCTTTGTCACGAAGGCCGTGTGTCGAAGATTGCAAGCATTGTCAGAGGAACGAAGCCCGAGAAGAGATTAAAGTCATAAAGGTGAATGGACTTGATGACGAATGGACTGGAAGCAGTATGAAGAAGCTGCAAGAGGATGATGATGATCTACAACCTATACTGCACTGGAAGCAGCTTGGAACCCCAATGGAGTAATGTATCTGCTTACAGTTCGATGATCAAAAGCTATTTTGCCCAGTGGGACAGCTTAGCCCTATTAGACGATGTCCTGTATAGGAAATGGGAGTCTAAAGACGGCAAGGAAGTAACCATGCAAGTAGTGGTACCATAAAGCAAGGCGGCCCCACTCTTACGGCACATCCACGATGGTGTTTCTGACGGGCATCTCGGAGACAACGTTGGAGCACCGTGGGAACGTATCGCCATTGATGTTGCTGGACTTTTTCCAACGAACGACGAACACCAAAGAGATTGGGAACAGTACATACCACTGTTCCTGATGTCCTATAGATCTGCGGTGCATGACAGTACGGGACACACTGCAGCTAAATTAAATTTTGGTCGACAGATAAGGCTACCAGTGGATGCAATAACCGGCACGCCACCCGATAGTTCTAAGTCCGTGACGGACTACATGAGTGAACTTCAAAACCGGCTGGACGAGGTGCACAGAATGGTACAGGAAGACAATTTGAAGACAGGTATAAGGATGAAAACCCGGAACGATAGAAATGCAAACACCAACGGTTTTGAAGAAGGGACTCTAAATCTCCAAAACTTCAAGCTCGCTGCGAAGGACCATATACGGTTGTTACAAGAATCAATGACATCGCCTACCACATTAAAAAGGGGCTTAGGGAAAAACCAAAGTCCATGTGGATAGGTTGACGCGATATCATGGAACAAATGATGCTCGGGACGAGCATGACTAAGCGGGGGGTAATGTTACAACGAGCGTCGGTATCTCGAAAACTACTGATCGAATCTTCTGGAAATTAAAACGCATTGTTAGTGTTGAAGTACTGTATCGATAAGTGTAGAAAAATCTAGAAACGCCAACACAAAATCACAACTACCCCAATACCTATACCTACTTTACCTACAAATCTTGAATACAAGGTACTTACTTAATAAGGTAATACTTTGAATGTTCGCGCGTCTGTACCTACTACTGTGTAGGTACCTTTCTCGAACGCTCTACTTTAATGCCTTATCTCTAGATAATTCTAGAACATTCTACCCTCCTAATTAAGAGCTATAAAAGGCGCCCGGATATCGAAAAGCAGTCAGTTAATTTTCGGAAGCGAAAGCGAACACATCTTACCGAAGCGATTCAAGAGGATTATACCTGCGACCTAAGTAACTGGGGACTACTGTGAACTGCTGAGCGACTTGAACTGTTGAAGAGTACTGTGTGTGCTAGTTATTTAGTTGTCTAGTTTGTGGTGAGCGAATAAACATCTTCGTTGTATAAACGGCATTTAATTGTACCCCGCGCACATAACAGTATGGTGTTTGAATTTGTAGTAGATATTTATGGAAAAAGGTAAAACTGAGTGAGTTCAGTGAATTTACGCATTTTATTTGGTTCCTCAATCCTGACGTTCTGCATAATAAATAATTGACTGTAGCCCTGTAGGTACTTACCTGAGATCACAACGAAATGAAAAACTTGACACTAACATTTAGTGTACATGTCTACTGAATACATATAGGTACACCGATTAACATTGTATATATTCGGTATCTGAAAAATTAATTACTTTTCGATAGTCATTAAGCATTCGCTATTAAAGGGTGACCATGTTAAATATGTCCGTATGGATTAAGCAGCCACTTTTCGTATTTTAATGAATTTATATGTATACTAACTTAGTAGTAATTTAAAAAAAAAAAGGAACGATCATCGATACATAACGAAACACGATGACCGACCAGCACATGAGTTTCGTATCCGTTGCAATAAGCGGCATAGTAGGAGTGCACCCGTTTCGCTAGGTACATTTAGGCACATCTTGCTTGCGTATACTGTTGTACCTACCTTTTTAAAATTACTAGCACATGACAAAATTCAAAAGGTGATTTCAAGGGTGTTCCCCGTAGATACACTTTAAAAAAAACTCCGCTTTCGACAAGAAGACGATGTTGTTTAGTGAGACTCTTTCCGGGTATGACCTCGCAGTTTGCCGATGTAGTGATATTTGTTCGTAATGACTAGGTAATCGATCTGAGTCGGGAGCCCCCTGCTCGTAAAAGTAATTAGATTCAATTAAATTTTTAAGCATTTTGTATGCTTACTTTTTTCTAAAGATTTAGATCGGAAAAAGAGAACATCCAGGACGGGACTTGAACCCGCGACCAGTCCCATCAAAAACCAATGTTTAAAAATGACTGTAAAGTTATTAATTGTTTCCGTAGTTCGCAAGAATTACGGTAGATGGCTCCAACGTCGCCTTAAGACGTATTAATATATCGGAGAATTTCGAATATCTAGGACGTGTCTAGGTGGCTCAGTTGGTCAGAGCATTCCCCCTGTAAGGGACTGGTCGCGGGTTCAAGTCCCGTCCTGGATGTTCTCTTTTTCCGATCTAAATCTTTAGAAAAAAGTAAGCATACTAAATGCTTAAAAATTTAATTGAATTAATTAGGCGGAGTCATCAAAAAAACAATGATTAAAAATGACTGTAAAGTTATTCATTGTTTCCGTAGTTCGCAAGAATTACGGTAGATGGCTCCAACGTCGCCTTAAGACGTATTAATATATCGGAGTAACTAGATGTAAGAAAAAAAAACAACATTTATTTATGGATACCCTACAAATAATTTGATAGGAACTGGTAGATAAAAACTTCGTAGACATGTACTTTTACAATTAGTATAATAGAAATATAAATAAACTTAAATTAACATGTCTCATTAGTTCCTCGGTGTTAATTCAATGGAACTAGTAAGATATTTTTTCTTTAGTTCTTCCATTATCAAACTCAATGGGACTAGTGAATCAAATTTTAATGAGTCTCGCCTCACTAGTTCCGTTAACAAATTCCAACCAAAAATAAGATTTTCAATACTCGCCAGACCTAATATCGAAAAAATAAAAGAGTGTGTGCTTAAGACCGCACGGCAGAAGTGAAAACTTCATTGTTTCAATATATATTATTAGCACGATAAACCGCTAACTACACACACTAACCTCACAATGTAAACCATACAATTGTCAAAATATTTTTTATTACGTACCAATAATAAGTATTTAAATAATAAAGACAATTTTTACGTATGAATTGAATATACTAAACACAGCGACACTACAGCTGACTGTATCTTTCTCGCTCGGGTACACTCGGCGGTCCCGAGTTCACCTGCAGTGCTATTCTCTAAGGACCACAGCCTTGCGCGCAGCGCTGCGCTCGTCGACGAGCTCGCAAAATGCTGCTTTGGATTTATATTTTATTTTATTTTAATTTTGATTTTAATTTATGATTTAGATTTAGATTTAGATTTAGATTTCATCATCAATCAAAAATCTAATCTAGATTTAGATTTAGATTTAGATTTCTTTCTTTCTAAATCTAAATCTAAATCTAAATCTAAATCTAAATCTAAATCTAAATCATAAATTAAAATCAAAATTAAAATAAAATATAAATCCAAAGCAGCATTTTGCGAGCTCGTCGGCGAGCGCAGCGCTGCGCGCAAGGCTGTGGTCCTTAGAGAATAGCACTGCTGATCGAGCCTTTAACTTCAGAGCGTGACGGATCAGCCTAACTTACTACTTTTTTTTTTTTTTTTTTCCATTTTTTTTTTCTTTCGTGCGGAAATCCCTTCGGATACCCCCCCGCCGGCCAGCGGGGGCGGTTATGTCGGGCTTGCACCGACTAAAACCGCACGCCGTCTCGGGTCTTCAGACGCCGGGGTGTAAGGTTACCCATAGAGCATATCCCTCGCACCCCGACTGACCCTGGGCCATCTCACCACTAACATCATCGCTCATCTTGTCTCCTCTGAAAGCAGAGGAGTACGGAGAGCGATGTGTTCCCGCCACGTTGGGTATTGGCCGACGATCAATGCCAACCCTATGAAGGGTACCTCACAATGTAAACCATACAATTGTCAAAATATTTTTTATTACGTACCAATAATAAGTATTTAAATAATAAAGACAATTTTTACGTATGAATTGAATATACTAAACACAGTGACACTACAGCTGACTGTATCTTTCTCGCTCGGGTACACTCGGCGGTCCCGAGTTCACCTGATCGAGCCTTTAACTTCAGAGCGTGACGGATCAGCCTAACTTACTACCTACGTAAAATTTGTGTGCGCGCCAAAGGAAGTTTTCACTTCAATAATTTCACTATAATAATTACCTGAAGTCGGATCAATGGTATCCCAACTACCTATAATAAGTAATGATCGTGAGGCTTTCATCTTATCAGATCCTGAGTTTATGTCTATGAGTTTATGTGTCAGGCCCTAATTATTAGGTCTTTACCTATGAAATTGCCGTTATGTATGAAAAAAATTAAACGAATTTTTTTTCATGTAATAAATAAAAATAAAAATTTGTATTAATCGAAATAATGACCCATGCAATCAATGCATCTTTGCCAACGCAGCGGCAGTTTATTGATGCCCTTCTTAAACAAATCAGCTGGACGGGAGGCAACGAATTCTTCAAAGGCATTTTGTACTGCCTCTCGGGTATTGAATTTCTTTCCCGCCAAGAAGTTGGATAACTTCTTAATAATCTGGAAAAAGTAGTAGTCTGTAGGCGCAAGGTCTGGTGAGTATGGCGGATGACGGAAAGCTTCCAACCCCAGTTCTTGCTAATTGGAGGCCATATGCTGTGCAGTATGAGATCGCGCATTGTCGTGCAGGAGCAGCGGAGACGAGCGATTGACCAATGCTGGTTGGAGATGTGCCGGCTGCACATCTGCAGTAATGGTCACCCCGTTTGGTAAGAAGCTGTGATGAATCATACCGGCGCTAGACCACCAAACAGTGACCATCACTTTTCTAGGTCTAAGTTTTCGTTTAGGGCATTGTTTAGGTGCTGAACCAGGATCCAACCAACTTGCTGAGCGCTTGCGGTTATCAAACAGAATCCATTTTTCATCGCAAGTACCAATACGTTTCAAAATTGCTACATTTGTGTGTCTGTTGAGCAATGCAAGGCATGTCTCGACGCGTACTTCGCGCTGGCGATTATTGAGTTCGTGGGGCATCTTTTTGTCAAGATTTTTTACCTTGCCAATTTGATGCAAATTGACCAATTTTGTTTTGACGAAAAAGATTGAAATGCGATGAAAACGTAACACTAATCAATAAACAAATGGCTACTTTTGTAAAATGAATTCCATGTTTTTAAAATAAAATTAATTTGAAATTATAATTCTTAGCCAAACATAAATTATTTTTATTTGAAATGGCCAGTACTGCAGAACGGCAATTACATAGGTTGAATTCTTATTTAATTATACGAGTATCTATAATCCGCACGCTGAATGATGATCCCTATGACAGTTCGTTAGCGCTTAACATTGTACTGACGTCCTATCACTTCAAATCCTTTAGAGGTCCATTAAAAAGTCGAAAAACCTTTAGAGGTCCATTAAAAAGTCGAAAAAATCATAATTGTGTACAATTGTAAATTATAAAAATGAATATTAAGAAATTATTACGTAATGTTCGGAAATAATAGAAAAAAACTCAATGCAAATGTACATGGTACGTGCTGCAAAAGTTACGTCGTCAAGCTGTTATCGACTAAGAAGGGACACATCGATAAACAAAATATCGATAATTTGTTGGAAAAATAAAACAAATGCTTTGAGTTTGTATTTTATTTATATCAATCTGAATCTGATACAGGGTCAATCGGATCTTCAAAATCTGAGTCTGAACTGCAGCTATCCGTGACGTTTATTATTAACGGTTGGTCAATGATATTGTCGTATTGTACATCTCGATCCCAGTCTTGTAAGCAAATTTTCTTCGTTCTTTCGACCACTTTTCGCCAATCGTCAGCTGTCACTTGAGCGCAAGCTTCTTCCAATAAAACCATCATTTTATTTGCCATGAATGGCGGAGTTGTGTTATGCCTAGCTGCATGACCTGAAAATATTTGTACATTTAGTAATTATTTTTAGAAATATATGCATATACATAATATTATATAAATAAAAAATATAGATACCTTTGATCTGCGCCCATATCAACTCGATTGCATTTATTGGCAGTGATAGGGCGGTAACCGAATTACCGTGTGTCCATTTGATTTGGCCAATTCATCCAAAAAATATGATGGGTGCGTCTGTTGTTTGTGAAAGTTCAACAGTCTAACCAACTCTTTTTTTAACATCTGACTGTCAGTTTCCACACCATTGCGTTGTAACCACTCTATAATTTCAGCTTTTTTGTTATTGCTGCTGGGGGGTTTGTTAATTTGAACTGAGTGATATGAAGCATTGTCCATTAAAATATAGTGAGGCTCATTCAAATTTTCTAATAGTTTTATAAACCATGTCTTAAAGTTTTCGAAATTCATTTCCTCGTGGTACTCCGTTGTTTTCACTGACTTAAAAGCCCACAGGCAATTCGGCACAAAACCTGTAGCTGTGCCAGCGTGGCAAATGATTCAGCGCTGGCCCTTTCCTTCAGGAGTTTTTGTGCTGGATTTGGCTGTGTCATCCGTCCATGCCTTACCTACAGTATGATTGGCGTTCAGCCATGTCTCATCAAGGTATACTACCTTCTCCCAGTTATCAATTTGTTTGATTTTGCGAAGAAAATCGCATCGTAGTAAAGCTATGTCAGTACGCTCCATTAATATTTTTCTCTTGTCACATTTTTTATAGCGGAATCCACATTTTTTCAAAACAATTCTAAGAGAAGTAGCACCGCCTTTGAAGAGTTCTGCAGCTTTTAATGAAGATAATAACTTCTGGCAGGTCGGTAGTTCACCTCGTAGGTATAATCCGCACGCTGAATGATGATCCCTATGACAGTTCGATAGCGCTTAACATTGTACTGACGTCCTATCACATCAAATCCTTTAGAGGTCCATTAAAAAGTCGAAAAAATCATAATTGTGTACAATTGTAAATTATAAAAATGAATATTAAGAAATTATTACGTAATGTTCGGAAATAATAGAAAAAAACTCAATGCAAATGTACATGGTACGTGTTGCAAAAGTTACGTCGTCAAGCTGTTATCGACTAAGAAGGGACACATCGATAAACAAAATATCGATAATTTGTTGGAAAAATAAAACAAATGCTTTGAGTTTGTATTTTATTTATATCAATCTGAATCTGATACAGGGTCAATCGGATCTTCAAAATCTGAGTCTGAACTGCAGCTATCCGTGACGTTTATTATTAACTGTTGGTCAATGATATTGTCGTATTGTACATCTCGATCCCAGTCTTGTAAGCAAATTTTCTTCGTTCTTTCGACCACTTTTCGCCAATCGTCAGCTGTCACTTGAGCGCAAGCTTCTTCCAATAAAACCATCATTTTATTTGCCGTGAATGGCGGAGTTGTGTTATGCCTAGCTGCATGACCTGAAAATATTTGTACATTTAGTAATTATTTTTAGAAATATATGCATATACATAATATTATATAAATAAAAAATATAGATACCTTTGATCTGCGCCCATATCAACTCGATTGCATTATATTGGCAGTGATAGGGCGGTAACCGAATTACCGTGTGTCCATTTGATTTGGCCAATTCATCCAAAAAATATGATGGGTGCGTCTGTTGTTTGTGAAAGTTCAACAGTCTAACCAACTCTTTTTTTAACATCTGACTGTCAGTTTCCACAGCATTGCGTTGTAACCACTCTATAATTTCAGCTTTTTTGTTATTGCTGCTGGGGGGTTTGTTAATTTGAACTGAGTGATATGAAGCATTGTCCATTAAAATATAGTGATGATGCTCATTCAAATTTTCTAATAGTTTTATAAACCATGTCTTAAAGTTTTCGAAATTCATTTATCGTGGTACTCCGTTGTTTTCACTGACTTAAAAGCCCACAGGCAATTCGGCACAAAACCTGTAGCTGTGCCGGCGTGGCAAATGATTAAGCGCTGGCCCTTTCCTTCAGGAGTTTTTGTGCTGGATTTGGCTGTGTCATCCGTCCATGTCTCACCTACAGTATGATTGGCGTTCAGCCATGTCTCATCAAGGTATACTACCTTCTCCCAGTTATCAATTTGTTTGATTTTGCGAAGAAAATCGCATCGTAGTAAAGCTATGTCAGTACGCTCCATTAATATTTTTCTCTAGTCACATTTTTTATAGCGGAATCCACATTTTTTCAAAACAATTCTAAGAGAAGTAGCACCGCCTTTGAAGAGTTCTGCAGCTTTTAATGAAGATAATAACTTCTGGCAGGTCGGTAGTTCACCTCGTAGGTAGTAACCATAAATATGATTGCGTATAGCATCTAAATCAAAATCATCAGGTTCTGTTATATGACATAACCTTTTCTTTTTCTTCTTTGGTGTTAATAGTTTATTGTCCTCCATGGACGACTCCCCAAATTTTTCCTTTGTTATTCGAGAAACAGTAGCCTTTCCGATTCCTAGAGCATCGGCTACACGATCGCGAACATTGTCAAGCGGTAACAAGGGTCCGCCATTTTGTTGTTCACGAGCAAAATAGTCTCGCAAACGAACTACAAACTCGCGAACTTCACTGTTGAGAACAGTTTTCCGCTGTCTTTTCGGCATTTTGCAAAACCGAAAATCAACAAACAGGTAACAGAAAATCAACAAATAACACAAAACAGCGAAAACAGAAACAAAACTCAGCTAACAAAGAAAGACGTGGCGCATACAAGGCGTTAGAGCACTCGTATGACGCGATGTGATGCGGTGTGACAAGAAGACAAAACAGACTGACAAGACATGACATCACTGAATTAAAAAAATACGGTAGGTCTATGGCCTCCTTTTAAATACTTTTCCATGTAATCCATAATTGCCAGCTAATTATGAATTCTTTAAAATTCAATTCAAAAAGAATTTTAAATTCTTTAAATTATGCAATTTGAATAAAAATTAAAGTATAGTAAAATAAAATATAATAAGGCTGTTACTTTTTTATCTAGTGTTTTATGTCCATCAATACGCGTAGTCTTTTTTTCAAAATAAATAAATATTGCTTATTATGTTGAATGACCTGGCTGAATGACATGACATTTGCCTGAAGAAACAGTATTTTATCGAAATTGTTTCGCATAACTAATACAACTGTCAGTTGAAACGTCATAGGGATCATCATTCGGCGTGCGGAGTATAGTTACCTATATTTTCTGCATAATTTTAAAGCTACAGCCGGGTATATATTTACCACATTATAATTATGACAGATGTTTGAAAATAGGTTATTTTTGGGTTTTGGATTTCATCGGATCACTTGATTCTCTGTCTGTCTATTCGTCTGTCAAGACCTTTTACTCACGAACATATGAAGGTCCTCATCATCTTAGCTTACCTTGTTCCCGGTTGCATCAGATTGTTATTTATTAAATTAAACCATTTGATTGTTTTTGATTTATTTACTCATTCATGGTTTATAATTGTTTAAAAAAAAAATTTACTATTTCCACCGTAATTGTTCTATGAAACTAGTGAGATTGGACTTATTCAATTTGATTACACTAGTCATTATCAAACTCAATAGAATTACTGAGAATACAAAATTGTTGCGGTGGAATAAGTAAAACATGTTTTTAAATTTTAGTTTCACTAGTTCCATTGAGCTGGTGTGAAAAGAAGTGAGACTTCTTTTCACACCAGCTCCAGTTGAAATTGGAACTAGTGAGAAAATAATTCGCACTAGTTCCATTGAACTAATGTATAGGTACTCTTTGGTGGATCTAGTGAGACATGTTTCAAACATGTACAAATTTCGTTTCACTAGTTCCATTGAGCTTGATAATGGAAATAGTGAGAAAAAGAAATTTTCAATCGTTCCATGGGACAAATTGACACTCAGATCTAGTAAGGACAACCCGAATTAATAGTTTTATTTGAAAAATTACGAGTTGTATGTATGGCCTGAGGAGCCACATATAATGTATGGTAACTTTTGTAATTTCAACAATATTCTCTTAACTACTCTTATATGCTACAAAATCATACCAAATTTTGATAAATATTCATCTATGATGTTCCTAGTTCTGACGTGGCTCGTCAATAATATGTACATTTAGATTGAGGTGCCAGTTTTATGTTCTTATATCTTTTGGAGTACCAATTATACTACAAATTCGAGGATCGTCCTTACAAAATTTTTAAACTTACTACTAAATAAATTCATAAAAAAAGCGGCGATAGCCCAGTGGCCTAGGTAACGGTCAACTGAGACGAGGTCTCGAGTTCGATCCCCAGTCGCCCCGGGCACACATCTGACTTTTCGAAGTTATGTGTGCATTAATAAATGTTAATTATCGCTCGCTTAATAATGTGCCCGGTAGATGGCAATAGGCTCGCCCCCTATTACATTGGGACCTTAACGTAACTGGCGAATCGGTGGTGTGTAATACACCTTTGCCTACCTCTTCGGGGATACACGCGTGAAGTTATGATGATGATAATTTCATTAACATATGAAAAGTGGATCCTCAATCCCAACGGACATGAAAAATTTTAGTTGTTTAATTAATCACTGCTAGATTGACAATACCGCTGCTAAAACCAATTGCCGTTTACAATACGAGAGTAAATATATCACGTGCTGGAAAAGCCGTAAATAGGTAAATAGTAGGTCACTGCTTTACCCCGCAAAGTAAACGTGACGCCTCTACTGGTTCGTTAATAAAATTACACACTGCCGGGTCTACCATTATCAGGCCATTACTAGGATGATTTTTATGGATGTTTTCGTCTTCACAGCCCCGAAAAGCCACCGTCAGTTGCTGCGTGTGCGTGAAGGTTGAGGGTACTAATCGTGAATCGAAAAACTAATTCTATCTAGATTAAGAAAAAAAAAATGTAATAAATATATAGCAATTTATAAGTTCTTTAGCTTTTGGCGCTTGCTAGCAGCAGTGCAGGGAGTAATACTACGGCAGCAGCGCGCCATGGTTGCCAACCATAGATTTTTTTCCTCGCACAAAGCAGCTAAATTATTTCGTACTTTTGTAGAATATACTGCTTCCGGGCTGTTTGGCCGTGGTCCATAGGAAACTTGTGTCCCAAACGTTTCGTCGATTACTGTGGTCGACACCTTCGGTGCGACAGGTCTGGGCTCCGACGAGTGCGGATAACTCTTCTCGGCGGCGACTTCACTGCGCGTCGGTTTCGCAGCTCTCGACCAATCAGGACCGATCACGTCGTTTCCCCCTCCATAAATACGCCAGTGACTCGGGCCTCTACATCAGTCGCAATAAATAAAACTGGTAAGTGATCTTTATTCCAGTGTCAACTTACTCTCATTATGGGGGTTATGGTATTCATGAGAGTTGTGTATCTTGGCTGCAGGGTCGTTTGGTCAAGTTATTCTCTGGTGAACATTTGGTAATACTGACATCGTCTCTGAGGCCGACATTATAAGAAGTCCCACCTTTACCACCAAGGGAGCAGATCGCAGGGACCGCTCTGGAACCTGCAGCGCCGCAGCACCACCACTGGTGACCCGCAATAGCTCATTGGCAGAAAGGTCACGTAAACCATTCCATTAATAAGTTTTACCATGTGCTGGCTAGCGCCTGGTGAGGGCGACATCCGGGACACGCTCTTGTGTACCAGGATCTTTTACATATCTACATATGTGTGTACCTGAACCTGTATCTTCTTTTCAATATCTTTTAATCAGCTGTTAAGTATCTGTCTGTGTGTTTTAACCTGAAGCTTCTCTGAAGCCTATTTCTCTGTATCTAAACTTATATATCTGTATTACTATTTTCTCTGTGTCTCAGTTTCCTTTAAATATATGTCTGTATCTTTTCTCTGTCTTAGCCTCTAAATATATGTAGGCATAACTTGTGAGTGTCTTTCATTGAAGATCGGGAAACCTGTGAAATAAATTAGAACTCTCTAGAAAGGCGCCCTGGGATTAAGAACTCCTTTGCTCACCTGGTCTAGCCGGTGAGTAACCAGGTGAGGCTATCAGGTTACAAAGTGGCGCCCAACGTGGGGCAAGACCTTTTGTGTTGTATATCTGTGTGTGCATAAGGTTTTCTGTTCTTTAATGAAACTAGTAACTCTGATCTCCGTCTGCGACTCCCCAAGACGCTAATTGGTTGTGCTTGAGTAGCTAAGCACGTAATTACTTCTTTTCTTGTCTTTTTTCAGCTACCTACACCTTTTGGAAAGGGAAAGACAAACTAACTTCAAAATTAAAAAAAAAAAAATTAGCTGTCTGATTTTGGTAAGTTTTTGACAACACTTTTTGGCATACCTACCTACTTTTGTGTTTTTTCGTCTGTGTTTTATTCTCTTCTAACTTCTTTCATCTAGACTTCCTATAATCTTTCGCGTAATGCATACAGGTATTTAGTTACTGTCTACTAAATGTACTTTTAACAAGAATTGTAAATTTTTGCAGTTTTATTGTAATTATTAAACTACCTTACACTTTGTAACTTGAATTTAAAAGTCTAGTTTTTTTTTAACAATAGAAACCTTTATTAAATTCTCTGTGTATAGTTGTGTTATAATTGAACGTAGTTAAGCAGAAAGGACTCAATCCACACATTGGCCAAAATTGAGTTAAGGATGCCATCGTACTCCCGAGGGTCGAATCTATTATGTAGTGAAAACCCTATTTTGAATATGTACACGGAAACTAGTCTTCTTACTACCCCGACTCAATCCACAGTATAAAGAGCATATAAAAAGTATTTACTGAACGAACTCAGTCCGCTTGAATTGTTTCTGAGTTATTTATGTCTATGAGTAGGTTCATAATTTATATAAACCAGAATAAACTCAAACAGTTTGGATCCTTTCTAAGAATTTAGTTTAAATTGCAAATATCATTTTATCAAATAACTAAAACGACTTAGACAGGTTGGGTTGTTTCTGTGTTATAGTTTTACTGAAACAAAATATTTATTTTTATTTAGCAGAAACGACTCAAAACACTTGAGATATTTTAGAAAAACGGTTTTAGATGAACAGCACATCTAATATCAAATAATTTAAATCGACTCAAACAGGTTGAGTTGTTTATCAGGAATAGATTTAATGACTGATAGATATACTTTGAATTAAAGTGAAGCGGCTTATAACATTTGAGTTATCGGAAAATTTCAGAAACTAATGGACGTAGTTAAGCAGAGAGGACGCAATCCACCCAAAGTCACTTTTGAGTTTTAGACATTTGAAGTTTGAGCTGTAATTTCTCTTAAACAAAGTTAGTTTTTTTTAATTTTCTTTTTTGTAAATAATAGTATAAATATTGTATTTGTCCATGAAATAAGTGATATATTTTGCAATAGATTTCGAGATATTAAGTTAAATGTGGGTTGAGTCTTTACCATTAAACTTAAGTTTGTAAAGACGGATACTTTTTTCTTTATTTCTCAGAATGGACTCAAAACTATCCTTCGACAAGAAAAACAAAATGAGTAAAATCATTAAAAAGTTATACAAGTAACCTTAAACACAAAGCTATCAATATAACATAAAAACACCGTTATTTAAATTTAAAAAATAGAAAAAATAGGTCAAAATCAAGAGTTGGTCCGTATCCATTGACGTCCTCGCTGACATTGCTGTTTCCCTTAAGGTTATTGCAAAATGCGTGACAGTCTTCAGGTATTAAATTAAACATAGATCTGAGATCATCGAGCTTTGCGTGAGGAATGGGTTTTCCCTGGGTATAAAGAACTTCAAAATCTTCTTCTGAAAATAGAATTAGAACACCTTTGTTTCTTTTTGAAAAATCCAGCTTATGAATATCACCACACTCTGATACCATGGTAATTAAGTATTGATCTTCTTTATTCAATAAAATCTGTTTCGTTTTAAGCCAGTTTATTTTATTTTTATTTATACCTACATATTTTCCGGTTAACCATTTTTTTATTAATTTTTTTTATACTTAAAAAATCTTGTTTTCATTTTTCGTTTTAGAGATTTTCATGATGTTCAATGTATTCTTCTGCGGTGTAAATTTGTTCGTGATGCTTAAGCTCACATTCAATCTTACTGAAATCAGTATCATTTGGCAAAAGGAATTCCGGACCGGACTCTAAATATTTAAAAGTTGTCGTTTTAAGATTTGGGTGGCTATCAAGTATAGTTTTTAAAATTGGGATTATTTTAGTATTCCTATTTTGTCCTCACAGCAGTCGCTCCAAAGAACTAAATTCTCTACGCCATCCAGATTGTTTTTAATAAAATGAATAAGGCACGAGTCAACTTCTTGGGCACCTCTTCCGGCTTCCCCTTCAACCCAGACATTGCACTGTCCTTGATCGTTGGAGCCAACGTGGATCCCAGTGTTATGAATCCATAATTCATCATCATCATCATCATCATATCAGCCGTAGGAAGTCCACTGCTGAACATAGGCCTCTCCCGTCGGCTTCCATTTCGACCGGTCTGTAGCAGCCTGCATCTACCGAGTCCCTGCGCTCTTTGCTAGGTCGTCTGTCCACCTTGCGGGAGGCCTTCCTACGCTGCGCTTGCCGTCACGTGGTCTCCACTCAAGAACCTTTTTGCCCCACGGGCCATCGGTTCTTTATGCATTATGGTTCGCCATCCATAATTGAGGTTTATAAAATACTATGTTAGTAGGTATACGAGGTACTGGAAGAGTTTCTTCGAGATCGTAGATAACACATTTAAATTTGGGATCTGTTTTAGCACGCGCCAAGTCTGAGATATTTAAAAATAAAATAAACTGGCTTAAAACGAAACAGAATTTATTGAATAAAGAAGATCAATACTTAATTGCCATGATATCAGAGAGTGGAGATATTCAAAAGCTGGATTTTTCAAAAAGAAACAAAGGTGTTCTAATTCTATTTTCAGAAGAAGATTTTGAAGTTCTTTGGTCCCAGAGATAACCTATTCTTCAAGCAAAGCTCGATGATCTCAGATCTGTTTAATTTAATACCTGAAGACTGTCACGCATTTTGCAATAACCTTAAGGGAAACAGTAATGTCAGCGAGGACGTCGATGGATACGGACCAACTCTTAATTTTGACTTGGATGATGAGACATTAATATGTGCGCCAATTTTTGTGCTGTTTTATCTATTTTTTTAAATTTTAATAATGGTGTTTTTATGTTATATTGAAAGCTTTATGTTTAAGGTTAATAAATGTATTAATTTTTAATGATTTTACTTATTTTGTTTTTTTTAATAAGACATTTTCTTGTCGAAGGATAGTTTTGAGTCCATTCTGAGAAATAAAAAAAAGTATCCGTCTTTACAAACTTAAGTTTAATGGTTAGGACTCAACCCACATTTAACTTAATATCTCGAAATCTATTGCAAAATATATCACTTATTTGATGGACAAATACAATATAAACTATTATTTTACAAAAAAGAGAAAATAAAAAATAATAACTAACTTTGTTTAAGAGAAATTACAGCTCAAACTTCAAACGTCCATAACTCAAAAGTGACTTTGGGTGGATTGAGTCCTTTCTGCTAACTACGTCCAATTAACATATACTTTTGTGTTTTTTGTGAGAATATTCACAATCTTAGTTGAGTTCTTTGAACTTTTATGAAATCTTAGTTGAACTGTGTAACTTGCATTGTTAGTTATTTAACTTATCTAAAAATACATCCATATATCATGGCACAAATACTTAAGTGTAATAATTACTTAAGAAAGGATGAACTTGCTAACGAGCTCTCCCATATGGGAATTTCAGTTGACCCGGAGTCATCAGTGGTTGGGCTTCGGAGTGAGCTGCGCACAGCACACCGACTTATACGGCGGGGCAGCATTAAGGCCAACGTCCCGTTGCCTGCTGACGTCGCAGCGGAACTTGCGATCTGCGAACCCAAAGTCCGGGAACTAGAGGATATCCTTCCATCAGGTGACTTTGCATCTAAAAAAAATTGTCGCCTCAGAGTCGTGGTTAGGGCGAACTATCTACTGACCAGGTTGACTCGTTGTGGTCTCGACTGTCCGGAACTTGTTAACATTCGCCAGAGACACTTATAAAGGTCGTGTCAGTGGCCGAACCCAGCCGTGATTCAGAATCTGAAGGGTCGGATGATGATGATCCTTTGAGTCGAGTCCAAATAGGGTATACCTCACCTGCAATGAGAGAGGATCGCTCGACTGTTCAAATAAAATTAGCTCAGTTTGTGAAAATGTAGTATATAGGGAACGTCCCCTTAATCTGTGTTCATTTAATGTGAAATATGATGGCTCTACGTGTGTACGCGTCTTCATTGAAAAGTTGGTAGATCTTAGGTATGCACGGGAAGTCACCAAGCCCAAGCTCCTCATGGCATTTTCTGACCTGTTGGAAGGACCTGCTCTATGTTGGTTCCGCACCAATAAAGCCTCCCCTAACTCGTATGAGGACCTACTCAGTGAGCTCAGGGATACTTTTGACAGCCCCGATTATGATTATCGGCTCCGCAATGAGATAAGACAGCGTACACAAGCCCGGTCTGAGTCTTTGGTAAATTATATTTGCATAGCCAAGTTCTCTAGGTTGTCATGTAGAATGCCCAGTGAAGAACAACTGGACATTCTCATGCATAATATTATACCTGACTACATGAAGGAATTAGCCCTTCATGATGTCAACTCTATAGATGATCTGAGACGGTTAGGTAAGCGCTTGGAACTGGCGCGTGCAAGGGCTGAAGCATTTAATGAGCCTGTTCTTGATAAATTTGAGATATCTTCCGTGTTCAGTGCGTGAACCGAGCGAGCGCAGTAATAAAAAAAAACAATTAACAGCTCTGCTATCAGTCTCTGAATGTCAATGAATGTCTACAGTCATTTTCAAACATTGTTTTTTTTTATGACTCCGCCTTATATAATTCAATTAAATTTTTAAGCAATTTGTATGCTTACTTTTCCTATAGATTTAGATAGATAGGAAGGGATTTAGATAGGAAAAGTAACACAAATTGCTTAAAAATTTAATTGAAATAAAAATGTATTGTTCAGTGCGTGAACCGAGCGAGCGCAGTAATAAAAAAACAACAGCTCTGCTACCAGTCTCCTTTCACCCGGAGACAAGGGTGAGGAGTGAGACCACGAGCAGTAGTGCTATTCTCTAAGGACACAGCCTTGCGCGCAGCGTTGCGCTCGTCGACGAGCTCGCAAAATGCTGCTTTGGATTTATATTTTATTTTAATTTTGATTTTAATTTATGATTTAGATTTAGATTTAGATTTAGATTTGATTTCATCATCAATCAAAAATCTAAATCTAAATCTAAGTCTAAATCTAAATCTAAATCTAAATCTAAATCTACATCATAAATTAAAATCAAAATTAAAATAAAATATAAATCCAAAGCAGCATTTTGCGAGCTCGTCGACGAGCGCAACGCTGCGCGCAAGGCTGTGTCCTTAGAGAATAGCACTGCAGGTAGTATTCAAGCCGTAGCCCCACCACTCACTTTCACGCAATCACTACTTCGTTCCGAAGTGTGATCTAAAGCCGACAGTGGCAACGCAAATAAAACTAAAACTTAATATCTAACTAAAATAAAGTGTCTAATGATCCGGATTTACACCAAGGTGCAGTAAACAAACGGTACAAAATCATTAATCAAACACAGGAAGTCGGTACGAATATAAAACGGTTCAAACAACAAAATACCGCAATTTTACAAAAACCGGTTAACCGACAAACCCTCAAAATGGTCAAAAGGCATTCGAGGAACCGCCACGAACTTAGAACAAATCAAACAAAAGTAATATCAAAACTTCCGGGAAGTTGAACTACCGTTACCGTGAATCGGTTAGTTCGGTCAGAATCGACCACCAAGATTTACCCAGATATCCCGAGAAATATTAAACTATAAAATTACCTATTTTAGACGCTCGGATACAAACAAATCAAATTATAATTACTTTCAATTTAATAGCAAGTAAACACAGATAAATATCTATTCAGACCTCCCGGCGGATCCGATCAAAAACACATGAAAAAACAACAAGTCAAATTTAAATAGGTTTTTAGCACGTACTTGTTTCAATAATCAAATTAAGCCGCAATTGACACCCGATCGAAATCGACCAGTAAATATTTTAATTATAATAACAATTCCAAGTTTTAAAGTTGAAAATAGTCAAGTTTAATTGCACCAAAAGGCAAAATAGTACCGATAAATTAACGTCAAAATGGCGACCGCGTGTTAAGTTTCAAATGGCAAAACAAAATTAAACCAATCCGTTAATTATCATCAACAATACACAAAATGTATTAGTAAATGGGTCACTGACCTTCAATGGACCGGAATTCAGTCGGGAAAGTAGCCAAGATTGGAAAGTTTGGCTATTTAGTGTATCTAACTATATGTGACATGAATGTACGTGTAATTGAATGTACAATAAACTAATTATGCAGTAAAATAAAATGTGATGTTTACTTCCCTTAGTATCTGTTTTACACTGCTTGCTGCAGGGGGGGGGGGGGGTGTTCCAAGTCCAACGAACGCGATGGGCGTTTTCACAAACAAAGTCACAATAATGTTCCCTCAAAGCGCTTTGCAATGCCAACCAAGAAAAGCGCGAACACCGGGTCTACCAACGGGCCAACGAGCACGGACCCTCACAAAGCGACGGCGCGCTGTAGTCCGCGCTCAACTCGCCATGTACACCGTCATAGTTCACGTACAATAATGCGCGGGTACGCAAAGAAAAAATATGATTGGTGTTGGTCCCATCAATACGCGGTACCAACATCAAAACATAAATACTTAACTATTATAATAGATAACAACTAAACATTTCGACTTACACCAGCGGAAAGACAAGAGCGCACAAAAACCGACGAAGCAGGTGTCTGCAGTGGAGAGTCCTGCTGTATTCCACGAACGCAAATGCTCTCGTTGCGGCGACAGCGGTCACACTGCATACGGCTGCACAGTGTCAAAAGAAGTGGTGTGTTTCCGGTGTGGTCTCAAAGGAGTCAAGACCCCAGAATGCTCACAATGCTCTAGCAATCCAAAAAACATTAAAAATATTTGGGGGACAAGCACGGCCTCCGGACGGATCCGGGTAAAGTTGAGGTTATCCTCAATTATCCCACTTATACTAACTCCAAGGAAGTAAAGAGGTTTCTTGGAATGGCTGGCTGATACCGTCGCTTTGTGAATGATTTCTCTCGAATTAGCAAACCCTTATGTAAATTAACATCTAAGAATGTAGGGTTTCTATGGACTCCGGAGGCTGAGCAGTCCTTCAACCTACTTAAATCAGCTCTGGTCTCTGTTCCTATCTTAAAGACGCCTAATTTTGATTTACCTTTCCGAATACTTAGTGATGCGTCTGCTTACTCAGTTGCTGCTGTGCTGACACAAACGCACGACGGAATAGAGCACCCTGTCGCGTTTTGCAGCCGTTCTCTCAACAAGAACGAAGTGAATTACAGCACAACCGAGAGAGAGCTTCTGGCCGTAATTTTCGCGTTGGAACAGTTTAGGCAGTATGTAGAGGGACAAAAGTGCCTATTGTTACTGACCATGGCTCATTACTGTGGCTCCATAAGTTAAAAAAACCTTCCGGTCATCTCACGCGTTGGAGCATGAGACTAAGTCAATTTGACTTCGACATAGAGCACCGTAAGGGGAAGGACCATGTGGGACGCTCTATCGCGAATAAAAATTGATTCTCTCGATGCGATCTCTACTAAAGGCTCATGGTACATCTACACCAACGTTTCCCAAAGTGGGCGATAACGCCCCCCTTGTGGGCGCTGCAGGCCTAAAGGGGGGCGGTAAGAGACCCAGAAAAAAAATGGGGGCGTTGTGTAGGCTTCGGGGGGCGATTTGTAAATTCATTTAGCTAGGAGGACTCTTAGATACCGACAGAGCTCTCGGCTACAACTTATGAACATCCACTAATATTAATTAAGAGATTGCTCAAACTCGGTTCGATATTTCTCTCCGCGTAGTTCATGTATCTGTCCTGTTTTATTCAATAAATAGAAGAAAAATCATGTCAATCGGTCGCTCCGTTTCGAAATGAAAGTAGACACAAACAAACAAATAAAAAGGCAATAGACACACTTTCGCATTTTAATAGTTATAAGTATTCCTACATAGGTAATTTTCGTAGATAATAGACCGCGGGCAATCATGTTTTAACAAGTTTTTGTTAAATAACCCGATTTGTGCATTCCTGTATCAATCGGATGATTCATAGAATACTTGTTCTTACTTGTTGAGTACAATTGAGCGTCGATTATCGCGGGCAATCATGTTTTAACAAGTTTTTGTTAAATAACCCGATTTATGCATTCCTGTATCAATCGGCTGATTCATAGAATACTTGTTCTTACTTGTTGAGTACAATTGAGCGTCGAATGAGATAATAGTATATTATGCAACTAGTGAATAAAGGACGGATTTAAAGCGAGGGCCGTAGATGAGTCACGAGCAAGTGAAGGATTCTAATGATTGAATCACGAGCGCAGCGAGTGATTCAACTGTTAGAATCCTGAAGGACGCGAGTGATTCATGGCCCTCGATATAAATTCGTACTTTAT
Source organism: Cybosia mesomella (assembly GCA_946251805.1). Taxonomy (NCBI): domain Eukaryota; kingdom Metazoa; phylum Arthropoda; class Insecta; order Lepidoptera; family Erebidae; genus Cybosia; species Cybosia mesomella. The sequence goes on from OX276406.1 coordinate 15,124,336, forward strand.
TCAGGAGTTGCATACTATACTTTATACCATGACTACGAGAAAAGACATAATTTAAGCGAAAATAGAAATTTAATCAAGAAATAAGAATTGTTACATTAATTGAAATGGACATTAAAATTAGAGCAATGACTGAAATTAAGCGTAATTTTCTTATTATTATCATTAGAGTGGGCAACTTGTGAAACAATATTTATTTCTTATAAAGGCAGCAAAGAACACAAAACAGTTTTTAATCTAATGCCAAACTCCTTGTCGCAAATATCGACCAATCAAATCTCGAGAATTTATTTGCACCAAAGAGTTTTGAATTTCGAATCTTAGCGCAAGGAGTTTATGTAAGCATTGAAATGGAGACCGGATATATTTTTGTGTTCCAAATTCAAACACCAAAATAGTGAATAAAAACAAAACAGTGAATAAAAGGCCTTTTTATTCACTGTTTTGCGTGAATAAAATAAGCTTTTTAGAGTAGGTATGGTATAAACGAGTTAATGCATGTTTGTCTTATTCCTGTCGGTGCGTGCTGCTTATGCAATCCTATATAAACAACGGTATATTTATTTTATTTTCATTTGCGGTTTCGCGCGTAATAGATAAGCAGTACTTAAGTTCAACACTTACTTACGTATTTCATAAAACAAAACAATGTCGGAAGTAAAAAAGAAGAGACGGCAATACTCTGTGGAATATATTAAATTCGGATTCATTGAAAATCCCACAAACCCATCGTCGCCTCAGTGCCTTCTATGTCTAAAAACATTTTCGAATGAAGCAATGAAGCCTTCAAGACTGCAAGATCATTGGAATAAAATGCATCCAGATAAGAAAGACAAGAATGTAGCATATTTTCAAGACCCAGAGATGAAGCATAATACTCAGCCAAGTGTAGCAAAACTATTTTCGGCAGCTGCTAAGCAAGATGACGACGGACTTCAAGCTTCGTCCAATATCTCTTTGTTAATTGCTCAAAAAGGCAAACCACACAACATCGGAGAAGAGTTAATTTTGCCAGCAATAAAGGAAGTAATAACTACTGTGCTTCATAAACCGGCCGCAGATATTATCCAAAAAATTCCTTTGAGTAATAATTCTATGCAAAGACGAATTGATGAAATGGCTGAAAACATTGAAGCATCATTTTGCAATCATCTGAAGCTGAAGACTAGTCAATTCTCAATTCAGCTCGATGAATCCACTTTACTTACTAATGAAGCATTGTTGCTGTCTTACGTGAGGTTTATTAAACATGAGAAAATATGTGAAGAACTATTGTTTGCTAGAAATTTAGAGACCGCTACAAAAGGCGAAACCATATTCAATACATTGGAAAAGTTTTGTGATGAGAAAGAGATTCGCTTGAAAAATATTATATCAGTTGCTACGAATGGCGCTCCGGCTAGGACAGGGTGCCATAAAGGCTTCATAGCGTACTTAAAAAATAAAATTCCAGTTGTACTTGCTGTACATTGCGTTATTCATAGACAACGTTTGGTTGCTAGAAACTTAAGTGGACGACTATTTCAATCACTGCAATATGTCAGTCAAAAATGATATAGCTTACATGACAAACCTGTATAAATTGTTCAACGACATGAATCTCCAACTGCAAGGCGATGAACTAAATTTAATTAAAACAAAAAATGTCGTTGCTGCTTTCGCAGCCAAACTGCTTCTACACAAAAAGAATATGGGCAGACGTGAGTTTCACAATTTTCCGAATTTATCAGTATCCTGCAGTAACGACGACTTGTTTGCCTACTGCCAACATTTGGAAAACCTCCACATTGACTTCACCGAACGATACCAGGACATTTTGAACTTGGATATATCAGGCTGGGTGTTATATCCATTTTCAAATGTCAACACAGCAATCTCACCTTAGCTGGAAGAAGAACTTATAGAATTGACAACAAACGAGGAAATAAAAATCAAGTTCAAAAATGGCTATCAAGAATTTTGGCTACAAAAACCGATCCCGCAATTGTACCCTGGATTGTGGTCAATCGTTCAACGAGTCTTGATAGCATTCCCATCGTCATATTTGTGTGAACGTGGATTTAGTGCTGTGGCAACGCTGCTTACTAAAAAAAAAGAAATCGTTTGCATGTTACCGAACGTGGCGACTTGCGGCTGTTCTTGAGTAAATTGGAACCTGATATCAACAAACTTATTAAACAGCATCAGATTCATCCTTCACATTAGTTTTTATATAAGAATCGATTATGTTTGTTTTATTTTGAATAAAAGATACTCTGTCTGAATACTATAAAGTTGCGTTTCAATAATCAATCTCATTGGCAGGTGTAGCCCGTAAGAGTTAACTTGAGACCTGAGCGTCGTTATGTACTACTTACTGTGCTCAGGTCTCAAGTTAACTCTTGCGGATTATAGTAAAAGTCTATTTTAGAATGAATGTTTAATCTCCGCGAATATTGCTCACAACAATTAATTAATTTAATTTGAAGTTATAGTGGTTTTTAAGTAGGTGAAAAAATGGGGGCGCTAAAAATTAATTAGTCTCAAAGTGGGCAGTAGACAAAATAAGTTTGGGAACCTCTGATCTGCACCATGAATAGTGTGCGGAAAAACCCTAGGAAGTTACCTAATTTTGATATATGTGACAACCAATTGTATCGATTCTCTAAGAACAAATAGAAGAAGACTTCCGATTTTGACTGGATGTTGGTGGTACCCTTGGAGGATAGAATACCCCTCCTCACCAAGTACCATGACGATACACTTAGTGCCCATGGCGGCGTTTGGAAGACGCACAATAGGTTAGCCCTAAATTATTACTGGCCCAAAATGTACGAAGACGTCAAACGATACGTAGGGAATTGTGAAGTCTGTAAACAGTACAAACCCGTAAACACGTCTCGTCCTGGCCTCATGGGTAGTCCGAAACGCGTGTCGAGGCCATTTGAAGCCATCTCTGTTGATTTACTTGTACATTTCTATTGTTAGAAGTGGGGAAAGGACCATCTGATTGTGGTCTCCGACTATTTTAGTAAATACGTCATGTTGTGTCCTATCAGGGTTGCAACAGGCGCGATGGTCGCGAGATTCATTGAGAAGAGTGTGTTTCTCGTGCATGGGGTCTGTAAAACCATTAACATGGATAATGGTCCTCATTTTTTCAGTAAGCAATTTAAAGATCTCTTAACTAAGTATAACGTACCAAATATTTATTATAACCCTAGGTATCATGCCCTGACAAACCAGGCGGAACGAGCCATCCGAAACATAGTTCAAGCCACTTCTTGTTATGTAAAGTCTCAACACAAGAAATGGGACGAATTCCTAATTGAACTACAGTGCGCACTGAACACTGCAGTGAGCGAAGTGACTCGTTTCACCCCATACTTCCTAGTACATGGTAGGGAATTTAGTGGGGATGGGGTTCTTTCTAGACAGTCGGACATTACTTGCCACCCTAATTCAGTCTCCATTGACGATCCCTCTGCATTCGGTGCCAAGCTGAAGGAAATCCAACGCATTTACAATCAGGTGAGGAAACATTTGAGCGCTGCCCACCAGCGTAATGAAAAATATTACAACTTCAGAAAGAGGCATGTAGAGCTGAAAGTGGGACAAATAGTATACAAACGAACATTCTACCTGTCGAATAAAGCAAAGAACTTTACCGCTAAGTTAGCCCCTAAGTTCCTGAAATGTGTGGTGACTGCTAAGCGATCCCCTTTGGTGTATAGATTGTCAGATTTGGAGGGTAAGGACCTGGGCGAGTACCATATTAAGGACATTCTGAAGTATAAGGAAGAGGATCAACCAACCCTCTCTCCTGTACTTGCCATTGGTAATATTGCGACTACAGGGCACTAGGTCTTTGCTTGCACAGCTTGCATGTGAGGTCGAGGCGTCATGGCTGACGATAGTCATCTATGTGTATGAGCGTGTCCATTGATAGTGGCGCGTTATCTAATCGTCCGTTCACCGCATCGAGTAATCCTCCCTCATCAACTTCTCAATACTCTTCAACTATTTAAATGCCTTAGAAGTGTTGGGGATTCTACAGTGAGTGGAGAAAGCATTCGTTTTCTTTGTAAGGCATCTCGATTCTGGTTACTTCACCTAACCTGTGCAGGAGTCGGTGCTAAGTAAGGTGTATAGATGGATTGTGTCTTAGGTTGTTAATGATTTTGTTCTCTTAGAATTAAGGTACTTTTCTTGTTTTGACGTTCTTTCTTAATAATCTTAATTTGTTTCTTTATGGTGTATTTCCTGCGTATCGTGCCCGCAGGAAATACTATTAAGAGGGGGGGTGGTTGTAACATAAAATTTATCTTCATAGTGTAATTAGAGCAAGCGCCATCTGTGAGACACAGTAGCGACTGTTGCGATTGGTTCAATGTGCCTAGCTGTGGTCATTACGACGTAGTTCGGCCTTTCACCGCAAGCGGTCGTGGGAAGCAATGATGATAACAGCATCTTGTTCTAGAAAATCAGTGCTGATGGATAGTTCATGAATACTCTAGAATATTTATTAGGGTATATAAACGTCGTCGTTGTGTCCCTAGTGTTTCTACTTTATGTGTAACCACGAGAGCGATCACTCTCAAAATCAACTTATCTTTTGGAAGTTTGGAGGTTATAAAACTGGTAAGTGATCTTTATTCCATCGGTGTCAACTTACTCTCATTATGGGGGTTATGGACATGGTATTCATGAGAGTTGTGTATCTTGGCTGCAGGGTCGTTTGGTCAAGTTATCCTTTGGTGAACATTTGGTAATACTGACATCGTCTCTGAGGCCGACATTATAAGAAGTCCCACTTTTACCACCAAGGGAGCAGATCGCAGGGACCGCTCCGGAACCTGCAGCGCCGCAGCACCACCACTGGTGACCCGCAATAGCTCATTGGCAGAAAGGTCACGTAAACCATTCCATTACTAAGTTTTACCAAGTGCTGGCTAGCGCCTGGTGAGGGCGACATCCGGGACACGCTCTTGTGTACCAGGATCTTTTACATATCTACATATGTGTGTACTTGAACCTGTATCTCCTTTTCAATATCTTTTAATCAGCTGTTAAGTATCTGTCTGTGTGTTTTAACCTGAAGCTTCTCTCAAGCCTATTTCCCTGTATCTAAACTTATATATCTGTATTACTATTTTCTCTGTGTCTGTTTCCTTTAAATATATGTCTGTATCTTTTCTCTGTCTTAGTCTCTAAATATATGTATGCATAACTTGTGAGTGTCTTTCATTGAAGATCAGCATTGGTATTGCGTATCACATTGAGTGGATTTTATGTTACGGTGCTCTTTACCACACTATTTAGCATCTCTATTTTTCTATTGACTATTTACGGCAAGTTAAGTAATGCTGTTTATGAGATACTTTACTACATTTTAGAGAACATTTAATTTTATGCGGTTTATAAAGTTATAATTAATAATGCATAGGACAACATGAGAAACGGGCGGCAAATTCCAAATTAATTATTGTATTGCGTTGTATAATGTAAGTACGTATAACTGATAGGTCTTGGGAAATAATTTCATTATGGTGTGAGATTATAAGTAAAAGGTAGGTATGTAAAAAGGAACTTCAATTTAATAAAATAACACCATGCTCATTTATGGCTGTCGCCAGGTTTTAATTTCAGGGGGGAGTAGGGGAGGGGGCTGTTAAGAAGAAGCAAAACAACAAAAACGTGCATGCAATTCATTGCTGTCAGAAAGGTTTATTTGTAGGTAACATTTTGCAAAATTGAAGCCAATAGCCAGCTTTTCTCGAGCCTGAGCTAAGTAGATATGGGACAGAGTTCTCAGCTGAAATTCAACTGCTCAAAGGAAAATTCACAACCATGTTTCCGGCTTCTGCGTAAGTGTAGTACAAAGTACTAAGTACTTTGTTTGTACTATTCTTCAGCAAATTTTAATAAAATTAACATTCCATACAAACAAGAATCACAATATAACACAACATACAGCAACTTTCACTACATTTACAAAATATCATCCTTGGTGATAAAATAAAAAACTGCTCTTGAGTAGTGTGTTTCACGAAAATCAAGTGAATATCATTTTGATATCCACTGTGCTTACGCGATCGCAATCTTTATTATATCCGGTTCTTCCAGGTGGACAAACTATTTTGTCAAACTGATTTGACCACGAGGAAAAAAATTCCTGTTGGTCAAACTTCTTGGATTGAGTCCTCATGCTGATATGGCCCAGTCTACTTTAACTAAAAATATAATTCCAGCAGCATATGCCTTGATGACTGATAAAAAAGAAGAGAGTTATACTGCATTATTTCAGATGATAAGGTCCCAAATTCCGGAGTGGACGCCAAAAAAAATGCATATAGATTTTGAAACAGCGGCTAGCAATGCTTTGATACAAATTTTCAGTAACCTCAAAATAAAAAAATGTTAAGTACCTACTACCATTTTACCAAAAGTTTATGGAAAAGAGCGAAATAACTAAAAATAAAGTCTAAAATTCAAAATAGGATTGTTGGACTTTGTTCAGTTCTCCCTCTATTGCATGTTGATGAGATTGACGCTGGCTGGGAGTATATCATATAAAAAGTGAATAATTTTTGTTATTTTCGAAATAACTGTACTTTTCTTAAACTTTAACAAGTTTTACCACTAGGAAGAACTATCCCTCGTGGTCAAATCAGTTAGACAAAATAGTTTGATCACGAGGACTCAATCCAAGAAGTTTGACCAACAGGAATTTTTTTCCTCGTGGTCAAATCAGTTTGACAAAATAGTTTGTCCACCTGGAAGAACCGATTATATCGACACCAATACACCTGTCACAGTGGCAATCGGCAATCGGCATTCATGACGTCATCTTAATTAAACACTGATTGGCACTGTAAATAGACAATACGAAATTAGCTGTTTGAAAGCCATTCGTTGAGTTCGTTGACAAAATGATATTAACTTCGGCTGTCAATGGAGATACGCAATAGCCCTGCAGGAAACCTGTGAAATAAATTAGAACCCTATAGAAATGCGCCCTGGGATTAAGAACTCCTTTGCTCACCAGGTCTAGCCGGTGAGTAACCAGGTGAGGCTATCTGGTTACAAACGGAATTTAAATTTATTTTTAACTGAAACTGATCCTAGCATACTAACAGGTATAAATTACCGTATAAAAAAATGATTATTTTTAGCCAAAAATTAATTGTTGAACAGCTCAATAATTATAGAATGTTTTCGTTTTAAATGACTTGGATACTGCTGTAGCTACTTACTTCATGCTATGTAAAGTCTACAATGAAAAACTATGTTTCTTTCCCGGATAACAAAATCAGTGTACTCGTACTTTTTTTTTTTCGTGCTGAAATGCCTTCGGATACTCCCCCGCCGGCCAGCGGGGGCGGTTATATCGGGCTTGAACCTACTAAAACCGCACGCCGTTTCGGGTCTTCAGACGCCGGCCGGGGTGTAAGGTTGCCCATAGAGCATATCCCTCGCACCCCGACTGACCCTGGGCCATCTCCGGTTTCGAGATGGCCCCCTCGGGGTTGGAAACCACGGTGTCCCCGTCTTGAGTATCCTCGTACCTTTTTTTTATTTTATTTTTTTTCTCGTGCGGAAATCCCCTCGGATACCCCCCCGCCGGCCAGCGGGGGCGGTTATGTCGGGCTTGAACCGACTAAAACCGCACGCCGTCTCGGGTCTGCAGACGCCGGGGTGTAAGGTTGCCCATAGAGCATAGCCCTCGCACCCCGAATGACCCTGGGCCATCTCCGGTTTCGAGATGGCCCCCTCGGGTTTGGGAACCACGGTGTCCCCGTCTTGCCCCGGTTTGGGGGAGGGGCGTTAGTCGCCCCACCGTCCCGGCCTGCTTCTGCTGGGGTGACAGGCGGCCTCACCTGCCACCCCCAGGCCTGCGCTCATGGAGGACGGAGGTCGTTAAGCGACCATAGTTGCCCATAGAGCATATCCCTCGCACCCCGAATGACCCATTCGGGGTGCGAGGGATATGCTCTATGGGCAACCTTACACCCCGGCGTCTGCAGACCCGAGACGGCGTGCGGTTTTAGTCGGTTCAAGCCCGACATAACCGCCCCCGCTGGCCGGCGGGGGGGTATCCGAGGGGATTTCCGCACGAGAAAAAAAATAAAATAAAAAAAAGGTACGAGGATACTCAAGACGGGGACACCGTGGTTTCCAACCCCGAGGGGGCCATCTCGAAACCGGAGATGGCCCAGGGTCAGTCGGGGTGCGAGGGATATGCTCTATGGGCAACCTTACACCCCGGCCGGCGTCTGAAGACCCGAAACGGCGTGCGGTTTTAGTAGGTTCAAGCCCGATATAACCGCCCCCGCTGGCCGGCGGGGGAGTATCCGAAGGCATTTCAGCACGAAAAAAAAAAAGTACGAGTACACTGATTTTGTTATCCGGGAAAGAAACATAGTTTTTCATTGTAGACTTTACATAGCATGAAGTAAGTAGCTACAGCAGTATCCAAGTCATTTAAAACGAAAACATTCTATAATTATTGAGCTGTTCAACAATTAATTTTTGGCTAAAAATAATCATTTTTTTATACGGTAATTTATACCTTTTTTTTTTTTTTTTTTTTTTCGTGCGGAAATCCCTTCGGATACCCCCCCGCGTGCCAGCGGGGGCGGTTATGTCGGGCTTGAACCGACTAAAACCGCACGCCGTCTCGGGTCTACAGACGCCGGGGTGTAAGGTTGCCCATAGAGCATATCCCTCGCACCCCGACTGACCCTGGGCCATCTCCGGTTTCGAGATGGCCCCCTCGGGTTTGGGAACCACGGTGTCCCCGTCTTGCCCCGGTTTGGGGGAGGGGCGCTAGTCGCCCCACCGTCCCGGCCTGCTTCTGCTGGGGTGACAGGTGGCCTCACCCGCCACCCCCAGGCCTGCGCTCATGGAGGACGGAGGTCGTTAAGCGACCTCCGGCGCCTGAGTTGCCTGCGACGCGCGGCGAGCAAGTTGCGGGCTCGGCGGACCGGGAGAGTTCTAAGTCTCTCCCGGGCGCGCTCCGCCACCTCCTTCGCGAGCATTACATGCTCGCAGAAGGAGGCGGCGGCGGCCCACGCGCTCGCGCTCCGCACCATTGCCGCAATCATGCTGCCGAGCGAGAGGACTCCCACCCCGATGGCTGCCACGAGGTCACGCCTCGGCGCCTCCCACGCCGGGCAGTCCGCCAGCGTGTGCAGCCCTGAGTCCTCGCTCGCGTCGCAGTGATGACACTCAGGCGTTGGCTCCTTCCTGATCCGATGCAGGTGGTCCCCGAAGCACCCCTTCCCTGAGATCACCTGCGTCAGTCGGTAGGAGAGGCTTCCGTGTCGCCTCTCCAGCCAATCCTCCATGATGGGCCTTACCGCCGCTATTGCGGCGTGCCCTGCGCTTGGTTGCCCAAGTCGTTCCTTCCACTCCACCACGATGGCCTGGCGGAGCTGGGACTGCACGGCCTCGATTTCTCGAGGCTCGGGGTTCCATCCCTGCTCCCGCGCCTCCTTTCGCCACTGGTACAGTTGCGAAAGGGCTCTCGCTTCCAGGTCCCATGGCGGAGTTCCGGCAAGGAGACTCGCCGCCTCGAAGGAGATCGTGCGGTACCCTCGGATGACCACGGTAATTTATACCTGTTAGTATGCTAGGATCAGTTTCAGTTAAAAATAAATTTAAATTCCGTTTGTAACCAGATAGCCTCACCTGGTTACTCACCGGCTAGACCTGGTGAGCAAAGGAGTTCTTAATCCCAGGGCGCATTTCTATAGGGTTCTAATTTATTTCACAGGTTTCCTGCAGGGCTATTGCGTATCTCCATTGACAGCCGAAGTTAATATCATTTTGTCAACGAACTCAACGAATGGCTTTCAAACAGCTAATTTCGTATTGTCTATTTACAGTGCCAATCAGTGTTTAATTAAGATGACGTCAATTTTTTTTTTTCCTCGTGGTCAAATCAGTTTGACAAAATAGTTTGTCCACCTTGAAGAACCGGATATAATAAAGATTGCGATCGCGTAAGCACAGTGGATATCAAAATGATATTCACTTGATTTTCGTGAAACACACTACTCAAGAGCAGTTTTTTATTTTATCACCAAGGATGATATTTTGTAAATGTAGTGAAAGTTGCTGTATGTTGTGTTATATTGTGATTCTTGTTTGTATGGAATGTTAATTTTATTAAAATTTGCTGAAGAATAGTACAAACAAAGTTCTTAGTACTTTGTACTACACTTACGCAGAAGCCGGAAACATGGTTGTGAATTTTCCTTTGAGCAGTTGAATTTCAGCTGAGAACTCTGTCCCATATCTACTTAGCTCAGGCTCGAGAAAAGAAGGTGGTTTGTCCCAATACTGAATTGCCTGCTAACCTTTTCTCCCAGAGACAATGGGATGCCCTGCTCTGCAACTTGGTAAAAGATAATTTAATAAAGTTGGCTGTGGGGGAATAGGAGTCAGGACTCTGGATCCAGGCACTTCCATCACCCAACATAGGTACCATGATGGACGATACTACTTTCCGCCTTGCCACTTGCCTCCGTCTGGGAGCGCCGTGTGTTTCTCCTCATAATTGTTACACATCATTGTTCGACAGCCTTGGGTACCATGGCCTTTCATGCAGCAGAAGCGCAGACCGTATATCGCGACACGCTAGCATCACCGACATAACCACAACGACAAGTTAGAGTTGAGTTGCAATTGACGTGCCTTTAAAGAAGAAGGCAGAAGTTGAGAACAGAACTTAGTGTAAACATCAAGAAGAGTTGACATTGGCTAAAACCTGTTCTAATTGAACCATTTCAAGTCTTTTGCTAAGCTATATAGTATAAAGGTGACTAGGGGCAACATATTTTTTCAAAATTGGTTTTAGGTACCACTATAATACGTAATTTTGCTGATGAGACCTAAAAATTTAGTTACCTTTTCTCAAAATGGTGTGTTTATTTTTTTCTAAACGGCAACACTGGTGGCAAGACAAATTAGTTTGTCACTTTGTCCCGTTGTCCGTCAGACACTCTGTGACAGTGATTTTTATTTATATACTCTTGGCGTCAATGCCCAGAAGTCCAGAGTTAGTCAGAACCAGACAGTTATTTGCAGGTCTGATAAATATTATACAGGGTGGTCTCGCAATAAATAGGTATAATTATTCATTTTTTTAAAGTAGCATACTATAAACACTCATGGCTCATTCTGTTAGCGCTGAAAACTGCCGGATTAGTGCTCCGAATTACGTACAACTTGCGTTTATACAAAAATATGAGTATTATTTTGTAGTGTATCAAGTTTTTTATTCCAAATTAACCTAGATATGCATATAGTCTAGTAAGCCTTGTTCTATTTGCAGAATCTTAAAATGTTGAAGCCAATCTTCCATCTTCTTGGAGCCATACAATTTTTCTATGGATGTTACTATGACTACAATTATGTGATTTTTCCCAGTAATACAACTACAGTCACACCATATGGAGGCAAATTCAAATATTTAACTTATTTAGATGCGGTAAGACTTATTTAATATTACAAGTATGAATAATAATTTGCCAACCTTTGCAGCTATTGTTTACATTGTTTTTTTGTAGATGATACAGACGGCATACTTCACACTGGCGCTGCTTAATGATCTTGTTGGTACGAATGAACCATCACCATCACATAAACCTCTCATAAGAAGAGTTAAGGATTTAGTGTTCAGTGCTTTAGCCTTCCCTTTGGCAATATTTGTCGGAACTACATTCTGGGGGATTTATGCTGTTGATAGAGAACTGATATTGCCAAGGAGTATAGATCCATACTTTCCTTTATGGCTAAACCATGTGATGCATACTAGCATAGTTGTATTTATTTTGATTGATCTCCTTACATCATTCCGAATGTATCCACCAAGAAAAGTTGGATTTAGTATTCTCACTATTTTTATGTTATGTTATTTAGTTTGGATACATATTATATACTTCAAAACTGGTAGTTGGGTATATCCTATACTGAATGTTCTTAATTGGCCTGTCAGAGTGTTTTTCTATGTATTCTGTCTTGGACTTACATGCTTTGCATATACTGTGGGAGAGAAAATTAATAAAGCAGTTTGGTCTACTGAAGTTGAAAAGACTGTCAGATCTGGCAAGAAAAAAGCTAAATAATAAATCTGTTAGAGTAGTCAAAAGTTCAGCTTTGTAACAACATACTTCCAATTTTTGGGTTAAATTGTTCATATTGGTAGGTAGTTCATATGTTAATTCTTGGAGTGTATTTAGAAGCATGATAGAAAAATCTTAATAGTAGGTAAATAATAAGCATTTGAAAAGAGATGTAGAAGTTTAAGATAATCTGCTTTGTTGGTTAAATTTTAATAAGTGAAACCAAGTAACCCCAATTGATATATTTAGTTTTAGTGTCAACAAAACATTGATTTTCCTTATGATGGTTTAATTATGAATGACCAATGATTTATTGACATTTGGTGCCTGTTTTAGTAATTTAATATTGTGGGAAAGGCATTAGTGGACATTGATCTAAAATTTATACCATGCACCAACCTGCTCACTTGTACTAAGATGACTTAAAAATAAAAGCTGCATACCTACTTTATAAAAGTATACCTACTTAGTCATCAAAATTTATTATAATAGTTTCCCAGTAATAAACTTAGTCAATGATAAAGCATTTTTGTTTTGCCTTAACCTCTTGAAGACTTTGCATTTATCATAATAATGATATAATTATCCTACTGATTATAATTACATAATAGTCTATTGGATACCTACAATAACCATTGTTCATTTATATTCTCAGCCCAATGAAGGTTTTTTATTGTGACCCAAATTAATTACTGATAGTGTGCTGATAAAATGTGTTGTTGGTTGTGACTGATTAAGCAATAATACTGATTATATTATATAAATAATACATGAATAACTTAGTGTATATTGCAGACATGAGTAAAAATTATTAAATCATGATATTCAAGTTCTACCTATACCTACCTACATATATGTAACTATTTTAAGATGCAGATTAGTAAGAATAGTCTACACATGCTATATAAATTGGGGTGAATAGAAGTTGAAGGGTGAATAGAAATAAAATGGTCATTAGAAATTTAAAAGTTTATATCTACAAAATCAAAGTACCTAATGGTTCTACAAACAGAGTTCACATAAGAAAAATGTAATAATTCTCGATCATTTTGATTTTATCTACCCTGTAGTAGGTATTTAAAAACGTTACATAATATTAGTGCCTATAGTAATATTTTATAGAAAAAATTCAAGCCTGACGTCAATACCTAATAATCAAATATATTTGTAGCTTTAGGATACGTAAAAATACTTTATTTATTTGTACTATTATTTTAATATAGTTTATAACAAATCTAAGTCATTTTAAGCAATTATTCCAAAGTTTATGAAATTTTCATGCAACATATATTTTACATTCCAATTTTTGTCTTGCTTAACATATTTGACATTATAGTTAATGCAGTTATTTATTCTGTTCAGTTGTAAATATATAAGTAGGGGTAAGTAGAGGTATCTACTTAGGTACATAATAATATTTATTTCTAAAACTAGGAAATTCGAATGATCTTAGCTTAGCCACTCATTCAGCGTCGACTAGCGATAAAATGCAGCTTTCCTTTTGCACTCTATTATACAATAATGTTGAAAATGCAATCAAATTGAATAGTGTAAAAGCAAATAGATTTTTTGAACGAGGCGTGAAGTTTAGTGTAGTGTCATAGTTTAGTCACCCTTTTTTCGGACATATAAAACGACTTTAGGTATTTTTGGCATAGTAAAGTTGCCAATTTACGCCACAGTGAGGCGCTTGCGGTCCGGGTCCAGTGTTTTGCGTCAATACACAGCAAAACAGTGAAGGTTAACTTAAGGTGGTGGTGTTGTAGTATCAACACAAATAATGACGCAACTGTTATTTACATAGAAGATCTTTTAGTTGCACTTTAGATAAAGGAAATCAAGCTTATAATAATTATAATATTGTAATATAGTTATTAGAAAGTCGCTCCTATAAAAGCTTATATGAACGAAACTATGAAAAAGAGCAATAGTCTTCTATTGCTCTTTGGACCCCGAGCGCCAAGTATGAGGCCCGTACACCCGTGGAGTCCCATATATATATGTAAGCCATGGGGCCCATACGCCCGTGGGTCCCCATTCACCTATGAGGCCCCATACACATACATCACTCATGGGGCCCATACACCCATGGGGTGACATAGAACCATGGCACTCCATACTCCTATGGGGCCCCATACATATTCGTTACACATGGGGCCCATATACCTATGGCTCCCATACACCTATGGGGTCCCATACACCCATGGGGACCATTAAGATCCGTAGAGCATCTGGGCCCAATCAAGATGTGAGACGGCATTCGCTCCCGTAAATGTCACAATGAACCAGGTTATAGAAAGGAGAAGTAGAAGAGCGTACCCTGGGCTCTAAACTGTAAGCTTTGGATGCAACCGGGATTGGAGCCCGGATTCATGAGGTCAGGCCCCAAAGCAAAAGCTGCATCAGCAATGAAAATATAAAGATATTTAGAGGCAGGTAGTAGTGGTATTTGATAGTGTTGAAGGTTCATGTCAGTATTAATTATGTCGCTGGTAGGTACTGTTCCTAATATTTAGTACCACCATTCAATATACGTCTATTAGCACCAATGTCAATCATTACAAATTCTTGTATTGAATCAACTAATGTCATACGATATTTAATGCTATTATAATGCCGATACATTACTTAGTTTTAATATTTGTGCAATGAGTAACTACTTACTTATTTACACAACTTATATATATTTTAACAGAAAACAGTGAACTAATACTAGCATTGTATTCGCAAAAGTTCGGGTCTCAGCTTTTTATCATTGGATTTGTACATCATGCACATTCTCTACGATGTGACATTTACATTTAAAAATCATACGATTTCGCTGTGCATCTGCCGCAAACTGACACACGTCTTGCCTATAACACGTTCCGCTCGGGACTGATTGACTCTCCGAACGTGTTATATAGGTAAAAACGTAGGTATATTGAATTTTCAGGGTATAATTCAGAATTTATGTAAATTTTGATAACCGTTTTTCATTCTCCTATCAATGACCTACATTTTGATATCATATTTTATTTTTTTACCTGAACATAAATCAAATAAAACTGGAATGCGTTTTGGGTTAGACCAATCTTTGAGAGCAAATTCTATCGAGGAAAGAAAAAGTCATCGTGTATCGGATAACCGAAAATACTAGTTTGAATAGCCTAGAATAGCATATATGATTTATAGAATAAAGGGACTTCTCATTTTCGAAAAATCTTAATAAGTATAGAAATACCCTTCCTCAGGGACCCTCGCCTTAAAGCATATTTTTCTTATTTTGCTTACATTGTGAATGTTATCAAAATAGCTGCGGCAAATAGTTTAAAAAAAAACAAAATAGTATTTTACTCTAGTTAATCTAATCTCACAGACTGCTTATTTTGTTTATTAAATTAAATTGATGTGGTTATGCTATGACCCAAAAAAGCTACGTAGGCCGTATACGGGCATCAGTTCGTAGAGTAGATAACTAGATCTGGCTGGCCCAAATAGTTGTGCAGGCGCATGTTCCAAATATATTTGTTCTGCTAAATATGAAGCTTTAAGCATTTTATCAATTATTATTAACTTTTTCTATTCATTACTTAGTTATAAAAAATCTAGTACATAGAGGGATAAGCCACTCAATATCGATTAAAAACTTCTTCAGGTGACTAAACTATTAATAGAATGAAATCGTCTTTTTTGAGCACCTACATCGATCCCTATCAGGCGGTCGATTCAGTAAAATTACGTTTTTAAACGTATGATTTCAAAACTAGCGAACATTAAAATCTCAAAATCTAACTGAAAATGAAATCAACTATAACTGGTTCTAAATGTTTAATAACCACACTAAAGTGAAGGTAGGTTTTGTTTTGACAGATCATACTGAATACTAAAATATTTTTTACAGTTTTTCTTACTAATCGAATCGAAATCACGCGTTTTGAAAACGTGGCGTTACTAAATCGGGCCCCAGTAGGCAATTTTGAACGTCCTTGTCATAATTTTGACTTATAATATTGGAAGTCGACCAGAATGTTGGGAATAATTCAAAAATTACCTAGATGTCATATATCTTTGCCCTTGTTTTGAATATAAAACAACGAACCTATTGGCCGTTTAAACACTAAAATGCTTAACAAAATTTCCAACCCTTATTCTAAGCTGGGCGATTAAACTATGTATATTTATAAAAGTATATTCTCTATAAACATTTAGGCAACGATCTAAAGTACCAAACTTACGCTTCGCTTTCGCGGGTTTATAGTCTACCCCGTAGTGTGTATATATTGCGTGCCTATTATGCCTAAAATCGCATTAATAAAGTGTTCAAATCACCTTAGTATGAATGATTATAATCATCGATCACTATGTAATTATAAGCAAGCAATAATTTTTTTAATAAACAGATTGTTTTAATGTGAATGTTTTTTTTTTTATACGACCATAATATGTATTTGCTGTAGCACATCCTGTTTCTGATTTAGCACATCCTTGTTCGTTAACTCATTGGTGTCTAAGACAAGATGTTTCTTGGGAAAATATTTGACTTATTAGTGTGTAAAGGGTGTCTGTATCTTAACGTTACACAGCAAAGTACATGGAGGATAATTAATACCTTTATTTTTTCGTGCGGTAATCCCCTCGGATCCCCCCCCCCCCCCCCGCCGGCCAACAGACTAAAACCGCACGCGGTCTTCAGACTCCGGGGTGTAAGGTTGCCCATAAAGCATATCCGTCGCTCCACGACTGACCCTGGGCCATCTCCGGTTTCTAGATGGCCCCCTCGGGTTTGGGAACCACGGTTTCCCCGCCTTGCACCGGTTTGGGGTAGGGTTACTATCCATTAAAAAGAAAAGCTGTAATTGCTAAGTTTACTACTTTTCAACAATATTTTAAGTATCGCGACATTTGGCATGACGTTTAACAAACTAAATTAAGTTCTCACGTTCGTTTCGGCGCGCGGCGTCCACACTCACGATTTTCATTTACTTTGAAGTCTTTCACTGCCACATTCGCACAATATCACTTCCAATGGATCCAACATTGGGTTTTAAATTATAGTAGGTAAACATAGTCATATTATCACTTGTGTATAGCCGCCAATCTACACTTTGGACTGCCAATAATGAAACAAATCGTCTATCGCAAAATATCAATGAGATTGGTCGATCATGGTATTTCGGATAAGGGAAGAAAATAAGGAGTCATAGCGTCAGGTGTTCAATTAAAATATAAATAACTTGAAAGCATAAATGCGACTTTATTTACGTACAACTTAAGTACACTCCAATTATAAAATACTCATCAAAATCACAGTAAAAATATATTACATAGGTACGCAATTCGCAATATTACTAATCTATATAATATTATCACTTAACACGACTAGATTATTCAATTATACTTTTGTTAACTATCTATTAACTAAAACTGCAGGACTACCAGCCTACCATGAAACGTGCATCCGCAATTGCGGACTGAAATTTCGGGCAATTGGTACCATGAAAAGCACTTATTCCGCAATCGGGCTCGAAGACGGGACATAACAGTTCATTCGGCCTGCCCTACCATGAAACGACCTGAAACCTCAAAATTCGGAATTTTGACAGCCCGCCAAAAAGATAAAATTAAAATGAAAACACGATAATACGACTTATTTCAAAAGGTCGGAAGGTTACCATAATCCAATAAAAATGTATGTATTTTTTCATCTCTCCTGTTTGGAAAGTTTAATTCTCATGGGTGGAAAGTAGCTTATTTCATTCCTAGGCTGGGAAGTAATTTTTTTTTAAGTTTTGCCATGTAGTCCATGATAATTTAATTACGCATCATGACGCTTTTTTACATGTCCGCCTAAATGCACATCTCGTGACCAACTTGATTACAATGTAACCAATAGATTCGATTTTCGAAATAGTCCATTGAAATGTTACATTTTTTAGGCCTTACCATTTTCGCTTATAACTTTTTAATTTATAGTTCTACGCCAAAAAGTTACTAGACCAAAGTTGTAGAGAATTTTGCAACAAAAAATGTTAACAATTTTCTTTTTATCAGATAAATAGTTTGAGATATATCGTAAAAACCATTTCAACCCCTATTTCCAAGATGGCGGCCGTGGGACAAGGGTGGCGACCCCACAAACTTGGTTTTAGCTTTACACTGACCCCCCTACACATCAAAAAAATAAAATTGTGTCCTCTAAAAAACGCAACCCCAAATGTAACTTTTCAATGGACTAAAACTTTTCTAATGTTGGCACGTGAATTATAACTATTTTTTTCAGTATTTAAAAAAAAACAATTTAAGTTTGCTAAAGAATAAGCGGGAAAACGAGATTCAATATAAATAAATAACTTGTGTTAATTGTGGTTAAAAAAGGTTTCGGAAAGTGATTCCAGTGACATGGATATTAATTTAACTCCCGATGAGATTTAAGAACAGGCAAAAGCTGTTGTTAATAATCTATTTTCAAATTGTTCAATTTTACTTCAAACTTTAACTGATCATCAATATACCTGTTTTATTAAATGTTTGTGTAGTATTTTTATTTCCTCACATAGTCGAAATGAAAAGTAGAGTGTTTAGCTTGGGTAAATCCGAAGTAACTTCATGGTACCTAAATGATACTTCTTTCGTTCGTGTTTCTTGCGGGCCCCCAATTGCGGATGTACATTTCATGGTAGGCCTACTGGTAACATTGAAACTTGTTAGCTTAACAATATTGCAATAACATAAAATAATTTTATCAAGAATTATGACTGATAATTATTAAAGTAAATATGATGAAAAGGTATAGGTAAGTAGTATACTATACCTTTTTTACTAGTACCTTTACTTAATAAATTAAATAGTAGACATTGATTAATTATTTAGCAATATATTGTCTTGGAAAAATATAGAGTAAAGAAGATAAAGATTATTCATTACCTAACATGAAGTAGCCAAGTTCTTAGCCGACGCAAAAACGATGAGGTTTTATAAGTTTGACATGTTTGTGTGTGTTTCTCTGTAGCATCGTAGCCCCCGAACAGATGAACCTAATTTGATTTTGTTGTTTAGTTTGAAAAGTGAATTAGTCGAGTGTGCTTAGCTAATTCTGAGGTGTTTAAATTTTGAATTTAATTATCTTAAGAGTAAGATTACTGAAAAACAATTTAATCAAAATGTCCATCCGTATACCTAATTCTAAATAATCTTTTTTACATAATTATTATTGATACACCCTACTTCGTTGGCTTTACAAAAGTGATTGGAATACTATCTGTATATATATAATAATTGAGATATTTTATTCCCAAAACTAAATATTCTAAACGTCTTTGTTACGGTTTTGGGGTGATTGGACAATAAACTTCCCCTCTTGTGAATTGGGCAACAGTAAGCCTATATCTTTAGAGAGAATGATGCTTTTGGCTAAGCTTCAGGGAAAACAACCTCTATTAAAAATAACCCTTAGAGCGGTTGCCTGCACCCATTTGCAGTGTAAAGATCTGGCAACCCTGAGCCTGTTATGAAGCAAGAACATAATATTTTCTTTGGCAGTTGGTTGCAATAGCAAGAAATATATTTTACTTTCATATTTATAATAATAATTGGCTAAGATTGGAAACAGTTGCCATGGCGGCCGTAGAAAAGAAGGAAAGAAGAAAAGAAAGTTATTGAATCAGATATTAGGTTTACGACTGATCTGTCTGTAAACTGTTTTTCCGCTTATAATTGTTACAACACGACGAAAAAAAATGCTATTTTATTTTTTGGTAAATTCAGGAACATCTGCGAATACTTATGGCACAAACAACATTTTTGAAGTTTGTAATACGATTATCTTTCCTTAATTGGATGTCAGTATGAGCATCATCGTTTATAGCGAACACTAATTAATACTGAGAGGTAAGCCGACAGGGCCTAGGAGCAGTACATAAACCCTTCACGACTGATGAGCATCATTTTCTCAGTTGCGTGAATCACTCTAGCGAATCTCGAAAAGTTGAGGTGCCTCTGCTTCTATTTCACCAGGTTCTTATAACGAAGAAGAGTATGTCATTAATCACCCACATACGGTACAATAGCAGTCTTAACTCCCATATTTGAAGTTTGACTCAGCTGACTTTGTGTCACATAACTTAAACTCAATGCTTGAATTTTTCCGATATGGTATAGTGAAAGGCAAAGTTCTTGACAATGTTCTCTTGCTGCACAGACACTCTGATAATTTATATTATTGTAGTGAACTTAAAACATGAAAGTGATTTTATCTACTACAATCTATGACTTTGTGCTTGGAATGTGCTCAAACAGTCTTTCGACACTAACTCGTGTTTTCCAACACTAACGATTTTATTAATATAGTAATTCTATTTATATACAGTTAATAAGTAAAAAACCTAAGACTAATCTAGTCAACTATTTATTATACACTACTAATTTATATATACTATAATATATATATTCATAGCTACATTTTATTTTGCCTATTTATGTTTTATATAGAACTGAAATTATTACGTGTTTTAGAATTACTATATCGTAGGCTCCACTAGCATAAACTGGAATTCGCAATAACTATAACACGTTGAAGTTTAACATTAAGTACTAATATTTTAAACTCGAGATTTCGAAACATTCATCGTCTTAACTACTCTACATTTTGCCTGGATAGGTATTACTAATTATTTATAAACAAGTAGTAAGGATTAGGTATAAGTTATTCTCCATCATGGAGAGGCGACACGGAAGCCTCTCCTACCGACTGACGCAGGTGATCTCAGGGAAGGGGTGCTTCGGGGGACCACCTGCATCGGATCAGGAAGGAGCCAACGCCTGAGTGTCATCACTGCGACGCGAGCGAGGACTCAGGGCTGCACACGCTGGCGGACTGCCCGGCGTGGGAGGCGCCGAGGCGTGAACTCGTGGCAGCCATCGGGGTGGGAGTCCTCTCGCTCGGCAGCATGATTGCGGCAATGGTGCGGAGCGCGAGCGCGTGGGCCGCCGCCGCCTCCTTCTGCGAGCATGTAATGCTCGCGAAGGAGGTGGCGGAGCGCGCCCGGGAGAGACTTAGAACTCTCCCGGTCCGCCGAGCCCGTAACTTGCTCGCCGCGCGTCGCAGGCAACTCAGGCGCCGGAGGTCGCTTAACGACCTCCGTCCTCCATGAGCGCAGGCCTGGGGGTGGCGGGTGAGGCCACCTGTCACCCCAGCAGAAGCAGGCCGGGACGGTGGGGCGACTAGCGCCCCTCCCCCAAACCGGGGCAAGACGGGGACACCGTGGTTCCCAAACCCGAGGGGGCCATCTCGAAACCGGAGATGGCCCAGGGTCAGTCGGGGTGCGAGGGATATGCTCTATGGGCAACCTTACACCCCGGCGTCTGTAGACCCGAGACGGCGTGCGGTTTTAGTCGGTTCAAGCCCGACATAACCGCCCCCGCTGGCACGCGGGGGGGTATCCGAAGGGATTTCCGCACGATAAAAAAAAAAAAAAAAAAAAAAAAAAAGGTATAAGTTATTCTACTTTCATTTACTAGCCTAAAGATGTAAACCCTCTGAAAACCAGAACTTAAATTGCAATTTGTAAACATAATTAAGGTCCAATTAGGCGCTGCGCAAACGTAGATACTTTTTGTTACCGACACGGCATACCATTAAAGGAAACTGAGTTGCTGTATCCGGTAGCGGCGGCGGTCGAACATAGTCGCCGGTTGCTACTGCTAGCCAGTGGTGAGGTTACGAAGATATGGAAATAGGCACAAAAGATTGCGGTTATTTTATTGCCATCTTTTCAAACTAGATACGGAGACCGATTGCAAATCGTTCGTATGCACAGAAGAGTACAATTGTAAGGAAATTTGTTAATGTTGCTTGTGTCTTCTACTGACGACTTTTATACACTCAAGAGTTTCTAATCGAAGACGAGTATGTGTCATGTGCAAGCAACTGGTCAGGAAATGTATATGCTCGCGCAGGGAGTGACTGATTTCATGTCGACTATATGAAAATAAAATATTCACTGGTAGCTTGTATACCATACAAGATACCATAGTGTCCATATTCGCGCAGCGCCTTAGGTATAAAAAAATATTACTGATGGCAACGAGTTTATTTATTAAACATTACTAGATTCAAAAATTTGTTCGTAACTTCAGGATGGGCTAAATTTACTATGCCAAATATTCTATCAAATAAATATTAAATTTTTATAACTAATAATTTATTGTAATTGGTGCTTTGATAGCGAGAATATGTCATAATTTATAAGATAATATAAGTCATATGTCTTTATGAGAAATAGACAATATTCTTTCCATGCATGCAAGTGGACTAATTTCACAATTCTAAGGATGTTTTGTCCGTTAATGGCAGTCATGAAAATGTTATAATAACAATCAATGACCTTATATGAAAAGAAGATAGTTATAAGCCTGTAGACAAAGTGATATTCTATTAGTGAAATCGCTTCGAAGCGATTCGTTATCAATAGATCACGTAACACTTCGGTGATATTAATAATAATGTCCTTATTAATCTTAATCATTTATTTCGAGTTATAAGGACTCACTTAAGTTAATAAAATTTGTGTAGTCACATAAATTATTATATCAATCCCATACATTACTGGTTCCACTGGCGTAATCGCCAATAGAATTCACGGTGTCTAGAGGCCATGTTATAGCAATACTAGAAGTTATACTTCGTTGAGTTAAGCTAATTAACCTGTTTTCGAGTGACCATCTACAAGGACAGTGCCATGTCTACCTCTTTTAATATTAGATCATTGTACATACATAGTATGTACGTACACATGTAACTATGTACACATACAAAGTATTTTTTTAACACCAATGTCTTTTAAGTAAATTTACATATATGTTAACTTATGAAGTTATATTTACCAAGTGTTGACTGTATCCGAAGGCAGCTGAGCCGTAACGCAATGAGCTACGTCTTTACTTTGCGTGAACTCTTGTAATGCCCATTTTTTTTCCACCCGTTGCCTTGCGACGCTTCGCCGTTCATGGCGCGCGTTGCAAAAGTAGTTGTCTTGCTTTTTGTTTCGAATAGCACGTCTGAATCCGTCTCTGTTTCTGATACGTCTTTACTCGTGACTGCATAAAAAAAAATGTTACTAATTTTTATGTGGTAAAATAAGATATGTAAAACATTTAGAGACAAAACCTACAAGCATAAAAGTGCGCGTGGTTAATGGTCGGTTGGGTGGCCTTTCGCACCAAATTTTTTATTCCGTACAGTCAGCTTGGAAGTTTTCATAAGAGGGACTTGTGACTAAGTGGGAACCGAATAGGTTAGAACATTGCAATGTTAAGCAACATTAAGATGATGATTCTTAAAACATTGAGAAGCCTCTGCCAAATCCATGCCACCACGTTAAGCCAACACTTGTGACATTCTTTATGGGTAGTTGGAGCCCTAAATAATCCGAGAGCCTAGTCTAACTGTACCTCGAGTCAAAAATCTTGCACAAACGTAAAAAAAATCGCGCATGTGCACTAACTGGCCAACCAAAAAGCCAATAAAAGGACAGATCAACCAATGACGCGAGTTTTTTGAACCCGTGATTAGTTATAAAAAGGGTCTTTCAACGAGGACGGGTCGATGTTAAAATTGAATAAATCAAGATATGTGTGAGATATTAACGAATTTTTTTTATTTGAAAGGCCCATTAATGCCATTATGAATGGAATATAACATCGTTGAAATGTCCGCCGCGGCTTCGTATGGTGGCACGAATCCGAGAGGTCCAATTTTCAATGACTCTGCTGCATAGATCCGGCTGAATCTGAGCGATGGCCTGCGTTATGTTGGCTTTCAGGGCAACGGTCGATTGTGGCTTATTGGCATAGACCTGCGTCTTCAGAAAATCCCACAAGAATAAGTCTAGCGGCGTCAAATCACACGATCTTGGCGGCCAATCCACTACACCTCTGCGAGAGATAACCCTACCCTCAAACCGTTCATGCAGAATGTCCATTGTGTCGTTCGCTGTGTGGCAAGTAGCGCCACCTTGCTGGAACCACATGTCGTTCACGTATATATTGTTCAATTCATGCCAAAGGAAATTGGTATTCATTGATCTGTAGCGCTCCCCGTTGACGGTGATGGCCTCGCTGACGTCGTTTTCGAAGAAGTACGGACCAATGACGCCGCCAGAGCAAGATCCGCACCAAACAGTAACTTTTTGTGGATGCATTGCCACATGGTGAACCTCATGTGGGTTGTGGTCATCCCATATACGGCAATTTTGCTTATTAACAAAACCATTCATCCAAATATGTGCCTCGTCGCTAAAGATAATTTTTCGGCCAAAATCGGGGTCCTCTTCCAAGCGTTCCAAAGCCCATTCAGCGAACATACAGCGTTGTCGACGGTCATTAACTTTGAGCTTGGGTCAGTTGGATCTTGTACGGATGCAAGTTGAAGTCTGCGAAAGGCCGAGTTCTTGTGCACGGCGAGAAATCGACTGCCTCGGAGTCTCCTGATCACTCTCACGTACAGCGGCGATGTTCTCGGCCGATCTGACGTTCCTTTGACGTAAAGGTGTTGGTTGGTTGTTGGTTGCCGGTCGTCTCAAATTTGGTCACCAATCGTTGGAGAGTAGACTTTGATGGGCCACCGCGTCTGCCGTAAAATGGGCGCAATGCGCGCAACGTTTGCGCTAACGAACACTCATTTTGATAATAAAGTTTTATCATTTGCACATGCTGCTCAACTGTGTAACTCGCCAGGGCAATTTGGCATCAGTGACTGAATAAGAAACAACAGATTTAACAGATGCCGCCAAAACAAAATGGCCGCCACAAATTATTAACATCGACCCTCTCTATCTGAAAGACCCTATATCTATGATTGGTTGATAGGCGCGCCTCCGCCGTCGCGCCCCGCGCTTACTACCAAAAAACGCGTTCTGCTCAGCTAGAGTACACTGTCAAGAAGTTTGCCGATCATTGTATACATAGAAGTCATTGATGGATATCGTGCCACCCACAAGGCTTCTCCTCGTTCTCGGCGAGCGGCAGCAGGCGGTACTTGGGGCGCGCGCGCGGCTTGCGTGGCGCGCACGCGCGGCGCACGGCGCGGCCGCAGCCGAAGCAGCACGCGCCCGCCGCGCACAGCCCCGCCACTCCGCCCAGGCTGGCGTACACTATCGACCAGTCTGCAGTACAAGCATTCATTTATTAAGAAAACTCTCGGTGAACGGTCACAAATTGTGCAATTAGTCAGTTAAGATCATAGGGGGTATACCTGCTGATTAATGGAAGAGATTCTGGCGCAGGCTTTCTATTCGGGGTTGGGAGGTCAGACGGCAATCGCTCCTATAAAAGCCAAGATAAGCTAAATCGAAAGGAGTAAGAGTAAGCGGACCCCGGGCTCCGAGAACCACATTAAGATGATGATGATGACACTTAACAAGAAGGTAATGTACGTACCACAGTCTGGCATGGCGTCAGGGTCGAGTTGCGCGAACAGGCTCTGCATCCAGAAGGCGTCGCAGCGACACGTGCGAGTGGCATGATCGCATATGCCGCGGCCGGAACACTTGCTGAGACAACGTTGGGAACGCAGATGGGCGCCACCCCACGCACCCCACGCGCCGGACGCACCTCGGACTAGACCCAGCGCGCGTACTCCTTCCACTGCCTTGTTCTGTTTATAAAACAAAGGGGCTACCATGAAACGTAAATCCGAGACTTCTGGCTCGAAGAATGGAAGAAGGAGTATTAAGTACCATGAAATTTAATTCGCATTCCTTTCAGTACGGTTTAGTTCGAAAAATACGTTTCATAATACAAATTGTCCAAAACTTCTGTCCGAGAGAATTTCCATAAGGAAAAAAAAATACCTATTTCGTAATATCCGAGACACAACCCATGGAATCCTACTATTAAGATACCACCGTATATCCGTCTATCAGTGGGCTGTATGTCATAAACATAAATAGCTGAAATGAGTGTGTATTAAAATTATAATTATTAACGGGATATTTACCATGTTTTATTATCTTCATCGAGTATCCGATATTTCGGCACTGTTACAAGTGCCATGATCACGGATGTACGGATGATCGGATACTCGATGAAGATAATAAACATGGTAAATATCCCGTTAATAATTATAATTTTAATGTAAATGACCATGTCAGTCTAAAATCATATATGAGTGTGTATTACTGTTGCCGCTATAACAACAAATAACAAAATTAAATGTGACACACACTTGAGATTTTTAATCGACTTCAAAAAAAAAGGAGAACTTATCTATCCGACTCGTGTAAGCATTTTTTTTTTCAAAAGTGTTTAAAAAGTGTCTTGGACGATGATACGACAAACTACCGCGTGCGAGTCCGAATCGCACTTGACCGGTTTTTATGATGGTACTTTGTTAGAAGGCACGGAATTTCCAACGAGATAGTTCAAATTGTTTTAGATGGGCTCATAGACTCATAGGCAAAGACCCGTATTTGATTTGATTTATAATCAGAAAAAACATTACCTGTTCTGACAGGAAGAAAACCAACTGCGTGTTTCCCGAGTCTAACTGTCCACGAACTTCAGTCACATTGACTCTGATGTCTTCTTTTAGAAGCAATGCCATTTTCTGTACAAGGGAATCCAGTTGTCCTTGTGTGAACGTTGCTATGGGCATGTTGAGAGTCAATTCCAAGAGATTCATTTCTAAGGGATCCGGTTTGACTTGGACACTCACTGTGTCCCGATCGGATTCGCCCTGGTCATCTGTTACAGTCAACTCGAAGACATATCGCCCGACTTCGATGTTTGTTAGCTGAGGAGAGTAAATTAAATAAATAAATAATAAAGGAATATACTGGGACACACTGGGCGTATGGGGCCCCGGGCCCATGCCAACCTCATCTAGGGTTGCCAACTTTTTTTACAAGAAATAAAGTATATTCAGGTCTATGAAGAATATTAAACAGTATTTTAGAAAAATGAACAGTATTTTATTTATTTATTGTTTTAGAGATTATTTTTTAGAGCTTCTCGCTTACTAATTTACAATCTTTTTTAAAAACTTCATACGCCTCATCACAATTATAACTGAAATTAAAATAAATATTCGTTCAGAAACTCCGTGTGATTTGTTTGTAGTGTGGCTGCGCTGCACTGAGCACTGAGCGCCCTATGACTAAATAAAAACGCCCTCTGACTAAATAAAAACAAATTTGTGTAAGTGTCTAAGTATAACACATAATAATGTGTTTGCATTCTGATGCTGAAAACTGTATTCTGTATACTTTATTTTTGTTCAACAGTAAAAAGTATAATTTAGTGAAAAACAGTGTAATACTGTTTAAAACAGTATAGTTGGCAACCCTAACCTCATGTGCAAACCGATACACCTGCTAATTGACGTAAGAGGCTCTGATGCAGGTTTTCCTCTCGGGGTTAAGATGTCAGATGGCTGTCATTCCCATTAAATAAAGTATTAGCCATATCAAAAGGAGTATGTGTACCCTGCTTTCTGAGTTGAAGGCCTCGGATGCTAGCATCGAATGCACAGTGCTATCTAGACCTAAACTAAGCATGACTTGTAATATGGGTAGGTACTAATGAATAACAGATACTAACCAAAAGCACTGGTTTCGTATTAGAATTAAGTATAACATGTCCTGCAGCTAAGCCTGATCCCGATCTAGTCCATTTCCAAGTCACGATACGGAAGTCATCGGACGACTTAGATCCATTCAATATCAATACTGACATCGGCAGATTCAGCACTTGGTCGCCCCCTGCGTCCGCTTTAGGCGGGCTGTTTTTATCTGTGGACAGTTTGAATGTTAAGGAACTGATGGTTACAGTGCGAATACTATGATCTGCATACAGACCGTGTACAATAAAACTATCTAGTTTTATTACTACACTGTCTAAGAAGACAGTGGTGGTTTGCCGCCTATTCAAATTGTGCTCTCAGTAGGCTAGTCAAGTTTTGTCGCTAGTAGGCTATTCAAAGTTTTGTCGTCTTTTTCACATTTAGCCGCCCCTGAAATCTGCCACCCTAGGCTTCAGTCTGCGTAACGTGCTGGTAAATCCGCCACTGTCAGGAGAGTAGGGTACTATTCTTTATCTATTTTTTAAATATAGCTCATTGTATAAAATATATAACTATGTACTAAAGAAGCTATATTAAATTACTTCTGTAACGTGTTTCTATTTTATTTTCGATATTTTTTTGATCATTACACATTTATTAATTTAAGAAATTATTAAGAAACTAGCTTTTGCCCGCGGCTCCGCCCGCGTAGATGTCGGTTATCGCGACAAAACATAGCCTATGTCCTTTCCCAAGGTCTAATCTACCCCTGTACCAAATTTCAGCAAAATCGGTTCAGTGGTTTTTGCGTGAAAGCGTAACAAACAAACTTACATTCGCATTTATAATAGTATAGGACTATTTGCTACCATAGTAGCAAATAGTTTGATAATAGCCTGACGTCTTGATAATAGCCTGAAGTCATGCTAGTTATTTCCTGAGTTTCAAGACTCTTTTATAAAATGGAACTAACTTGAATGGACAAGCCACTACTGTATTTTATTTAAATTTAATATTGAATTTTTAATACAAATGAGATTAAAATGTAGCTAATCAAATAAAACAGAGAGAATTTCTGACCAAATTAATCCATTTAATTAATCTGGATTATTAATTGATTAGCCATCATGGCCAACCCTATTCTTGGTGTCGGATAGTGATATAGTGTTATTTGTAAAGTTTTGCTATATTCATTTGGAGTCCATTTTGCTGCTCTTGTGTCAGCATTAAGTTTCGCTTTGCAAATCATTTATCTTGAAATCAGTAACTTTAATTAGAAGAATCACAAAGATTGGCTCCCTCATTCAACTCAATTACTGTTAGGTTAGGTTAAAAAAATCTGTATAAATTAGTATGTTATCTACTTTGTTTAAATTTCTACTGACTCAAATTAAAGGAATATTCGATACAAATAGGACATCACAGTGACTACTGGATCTATCTACTCTACCGGAATACTGGGTATTTATTCCTATCATGTTACAATTAGTTCATGTATTAGGATCATTATAACATAATAATTAGTTCATGTATAAGTAGAGATTGGTCATGTATTAGTATAGTGACCGGAAAACACCTTGACAATCATGTCAATTAACTAATCATAGATTATATTAAACAAATCACGGGCTCAAAGGTCTTACGTCATTGATCATGCAGTGATTGTAAGAATGTTCAAGATGTTTGCCAGCACTTATAAATTTTGATAAAGGTTACGTGAAAATATAAAATAAAAAAATAGCAGAGCA
This sequence comes from Cybosia mesomella, assembly GCA_946251805.1. NCBI lineage: Eukaryota > Metazoa > Arthropoda > Insecta > Lepidoptera > Erebidae > Cybosia > Cybosia mesomella. Next base: position 15,153,729 of record OX276406.1, read on the forward strand.
TTGTAGAGTGATGCTACACCAGAATCATAATAATAAGTTATTTTTATTACACTACAGAGAGATACACTAGGTATTTAAAAAAAATACCATCATGTTATTTTTATAATACTGCCAGCAATAAGTAGATAAGATTAGATTTTTTACATAAAAGCGCGTAACTTAAGATTAGGAGATAATGACTAAGCGATTTATAGAAGAGTATTATATACACACTTACTTTGAGTGACGGTGATGGTGACATTATCAGATGCTGAGTTCCCGTTATCATCGAGAACAGTCAACGAGAAGACGTATTGACCCTTGGTAAGGGCCGTTGCGTTGGCGACAGACTCGTTAAAATTGACAATGTTAGAGTTAGTGGGACCAGACAGGCAACGCCAAGTGTATGCAACTATTCTATGGTCATCGTGTGATGCTGACCCATTCAGGATGATCCATGTTTGAGGTAGTGATATGAACTGCAATTATATTTCATTACGAGCTAACGCTGTATATTGATAGTACGAAATTGTATTAGGATTCATTGTAACTTGTCACATTTACACACAAATTTATTATTTTGTTAAGTTAATGTGACATCAGATAGCACGACAGAAGTGAAGCTTTCATGTATTTACTTGCTGACCACACTAGCATAGCTCAGCAAGGCGCAGGCGCAGCTGTATATTTGTGTTCGTGACAGTAGTGAGGTATGCAATATAATAATAAGGGTAGGGGTAGTTAAGTGTATTTATTTCCGATCTTCTCCTCCAGCAATAATAAAAGCTTCATTTCAACAATATCACAATGAAACATGATTTTTTTAATTTTATGTATGTAACTTGGGATGAATACTTTACAAATAATGAACAAAAAACACAGAATGCTTTAAATTTAGTTTCAAATTCTTCTAGTCGATACCATGACAGTGCCTTTTTTTTCGTGCGGAAATCGTTTCGAGATGGCCCCCTCGGGTTTAGAACCACGGTGTCCCCGTTTTGCCCCGGTTCCCATGACAGTGCCTATTAGGCTCAAGATCGAATTAAAAACGTATAGATACATTTTTACAAGCAAAACAAAGCTTTATAAGATCTATCGCACAGGGAAACACGATAAAAGTGCGGGAGCTGTATTTTGTTAAGAGTTATTGAAATTCATATATTTAATTTCAAAATTCATCTACTAGTTACATAATTTAGATATATTTAAGAAGATGATAATGATTTCACTATGTTCAATCAATTCAAAAAGAAAGAAAAGTTTCCTTCGATTCATTGAAGGAGGACATTCGAGAGAAGTAGATCGAGCGAAACTTTCAATTAATCTTAAATCTCGCAGAGCCGTTTTTAAAAAAAAATCATTTAATAAATTATCGTTCAAAGATAAACCAACCGTATGACAGAATGGAATACCTTGACAATATTTTTTAGTCATAATTTTACAGATATTTATAAATTCGGGTAGACACCTAATATTGCCACTCTAGACTGCCACTGCATAAAGTAATTTTTTAGTAGTTTTCCGAGTTTTTTTTCGTTTCCCTGAGATTTTGAATGTATTTTTAATTTTATCTACCTAGTTACATACATGAGATTCTCTACTAAGTAGCTCTATAATACAATTAATTTATTAGAATATCATGCAACGCGACTCCTTTATAAGTAGTGGAACCATTTGAAATTAAAGTTATTATTTTACACAAGTTTCTATATACAAGTTTCATGCATATCTTCACCCATATCACCAAGTAACAGATAGGTATAAGTGATTTAGGATATTCATCTGGTTAGTAAATATTAGCGAGATATATTATATTTTAAAAGCTGAAATTAAGTATTCCTTAATCAATAATTTCACGTATCTATTCCCTCAAAACTAGCTCGAAAGTTTCATTGTCATAAAACAATAATTCGGAACGGAATTAATCAAAGCTGTAGCGATGCCTACTACCTAGCATGACTAATTGTTACATATCCTGGCTATACTGCTATTAAAAATTGTACATTACTAGTGAGCGATGTGCTACATTCCATTTGATATATTAAAAGCTATGATTTAGCAATTACTTACCTCATCTGACCCCGCGTCGGCAACAGGCGGTGTGTTAGTCGGCGGTTTGACGAATACATGCACGTCGGCTGTGGAAGACTGGCCAGATGAGTCCGTCACCTTTAGCACAAATGTGTACACACCTTCTGATAGATTTGAAAGCTGAAACAATGGATGATATTGATTAGTTCAAGTCTAGATACTACTTTTTTCTAACGTATTCTCAATATTTGTAACGCTTTAAAAAGCGCTCGTCTGTCCGACATAAATGTTTCTTTTCTCGTTTCATGTAATTCTTGGACCTGCCCTCTTTCAAATTTATGTCAATGATCTCTGTCAGTTGACCCTCCCTAGTAGTACAATATACGCTTATGCTGATGACACCGCGATCGCCATCCACGGACCTACTTGGATGAACGTAAAAGCAAAAGCGGAATCAGCATTGAGAGATGTCATCAATTGGCTGAATCACAATTTATAGACATTAAATTTGAAAAAAAAAATAGTATTCATGACTTTCGCATTACGACGCAATACAAAACCACCAGAGACATTCACCTTAAGGGCTCACTCGTGTACAACAACACGGGAACCATGCTCGTGCCTCACAATCACCAAAACAGACACAATAAAATATTAGGGTGTGCAACTAGATGATGGCCTGAAGTGGGATAAGCATATAACTGCTTTACTAAACAGAACCCAGCGTCTCATCTGTGTCTTCAAAACACTTCGTGAATCTGCTAATCTCTACAACCTAAGATGGTGTATTATGCGCTGTGCCAATCTATCATTGGTTACTGTATTCCTGTATGGGTTGGTGCTCACAAAACATTTCTTCTCGAAATGGAGAGAGCACAGAGAGCTGTATTGAAAGTGATGATTAGAAAACCGTTAAGATATACTCAACATCCCAACTCCAACTTGATTGCAGGGTCCTAACGGTTCGGCAGCTCTTTGTGCTTCAATCTATTTTGATGAAACACACTAGCCTTTCCCCTCCGAATCCCCAAAAGAGAAGGAAACCAGGCGTTCAACATAAAACTTCCTTCGCAAAACACCATTACTACGTAATAAGTTCTTATCTCTATAAACAAATACACAAAAACTAACATTTTAGAATTAGATGAAATGGCCCAGGTTCAGTCGGAGTGCGAGGGATATGCTCTATGGGTAACCTAACACCCCGGCGTCTGTAGACCCGAGACGGCGTGCGGTTTTAGTCGGTTCAAGCCCGACATAACCGCCGCCGCTAGCCGGCGGGGGGGTATCCGAAGGGATTTCCGCAAAAAAAAAAAGTACAATCTAAAACTGAAAGTTACTGCTTGCTTGCTAAATCAGGATTACCTACTTGTTTATTTCGAATAAATTTTTTTTGGTTATTGTATCATCATTCACTTCTGTAGATTTGGAAATTTACACACGGATATACACACAGACCCTCGCACACACACGCCCACTCGCATACACACCCGTATACCACAAACACACATGCACAAACATACACCATAAATGACAAGCAAAAAATATATTTTTAATTTTTATTTATTCATTTTATATACTTATTGAATTTTTGATTTTTGATTTTGATTTTATATTACTGGTGGTAGAAACTTGATGACACAAATTTGTCACAAAATTCGGCCGGGTGGGTACCACCGTGCACGATTGCGAAAAACCCTCCATAGTGATCCAATTTCGGTTTGATTGCGTTCAGGGGTCAGCAAGTGCATAGCCGGGCAGGGGGAGTGTGGTCGCAGCACTAGTGGGACCGGTGGGTGTCACGCGGTGCTGCGACGACAATCCTCTTCTGATGAGGCTGTCAAGCTGAGTGCCACCATTGTTAACATGGTAGGTGTATGTAATGGTGACCCTCTTTCCTAAGACTCTACCTTCAGCTTACCATCAAGCGCGGTGAAGTCAAATTGACGTGTCCTAAATAAAAAAAAAAAAAAAAAAAAAAAAAAAGAGTCACTAGGTACGTGTTAAAGCAGGTTGGCATCTGTAATACAATGTTTAAGTTCATTAGTACAGGTTTCGCACCTGTTTCACATTATAATGCATAGATACTTTCGTCTGAGCTGTAATATCTTGTATACATAATATTGTATTAACTGTGTGATAATAATAAAGATTTATTTATTTATATAAAGTGATAATTATTATCCTTCGAGACTTTATACCACATTGATACTCGCAATGGATGAATAATGTTACCATAAATATCTGAACTCGTAGGTGCGGAACCTTCGCTTTAAGAGTAGGTCTCGCACTTGTCAGATTAATACAACATTCACACACTCACTTCACAAAGAAATTCTTCTGAATATTATAGAAAGTTTTGCAATATCATCATCAAATGTGCTACAAATAATAGTATACCTACTCATTATAACTGAATAAATTTTTATATACATGTTGATTATATTGTGTTTTTAGTGAAATCGGCAAAATCTGCTCAGCCACCCACACTCTTATCGTAGATAATGTATTAACTAGAAAAAAAAAACAATTTATATAGAACGTTAATATGCACAATAGGAGGAAATAATGTATCACCATCATGAGCCAGATTGATAAGTACAGATAAGAATGAAGGGATATGATTGCGAACTTCGTTTTTCAATTAAATATTATCTATGCCATATATTTCGTACTTCGATCGTCTGGTACTTGGGTAATCTAAAATTGTTTACTGGATAACAATTTTAGCTCAAGCTTAGTTTGAAGTTCGTAAAACCAAGGTGGTCTACCAAATCTATATCCACGTACATGTAGATTTTTTTAATACATTTAAGCCAGGTTTTATAGGTACTTTTAAGCCAGAATGATCTGACACTATCTTCAGTAAATTTCTATTTGTGGTATTTTTTTTATATCACTTAGGTGGCAGACAATCACACAGCCGACCTGATGGAAAGCGGTTGCGGCAGCCTGTGGACGTGTCCAAAACTAGGCGTCATAACCCGAGACGGCCATCTGAAGTCCCGAGACGGCGTGCGGTTTTAGTCGGTTTAAGCCCGACTTAACCTCCCCCACTGGCCGGCGGCGGGTATGCGGGGGGACATCCGCATGGATATAGAAGGGGCGTCACACTCGCGCTGCCGACCCTTTAAAAACCTTCTAATGCCCTTCTTGAAGAACTCCATATTGTAGTCGCTTGGAAAAACCATAACAAGGAGAACATTCCACAGCCTGAGGGTGCGCGGAATAAAGTGCCTTACATACCTCACTATACGCAACATTTTCGGTCGCAACATGTGAGGATGAATTCTCGGTCTCTGGCGAGCTTAAGCGAGCAGAAGCTGATGGATTTAACAAGACAGGTAACAGTATGATGTTCTTCAAATGGGCAATGAAAACGTTTTTACAAGGTCATAGTATAGTATATGGGTGTATGAGGCCCCACCAAGAATTTCCTGGGTTATAGCTAGTGATAGACAAAATTACTCACTTGTAAGTAAGGTGAGTGTGTGTTTTGCATATCAACAGCCTTATTTTCATCTTCAGCTGATTTCGTCCATTCCCAAGAGGTAATTTCATGGTCGTCCGTGGATAGACTGCCGTTTAATGTCAGGTTATTGTTAGGCAAATATATTATCACATCCTGACCTGTAAAAACACATATGGCTAAATTAAAAATGGTAACACATAACATAAACTCACGCCTATATCCCCGAAGGGGTAGGCAGAGGTGCTAGCACCCACGTTTCGCCAGTTTATGTTTTAGGTCCCAATGTAATAGGTGGCGAGATTAAAAAAAAAAAAAAAAAAAAGTAATAAGCTAAGGCTAAGGTCCTAAAATATATATATTTTTTTTATTTTTTATTACCATTAAAAATGGTAATAATATTATTTTAGGACATATCATAACTGGATTGTATCATGGGTTCCAGAATACGAATGTACATAGTTTTTTTTTTCTTAAGCTCATACATACAAATATTTGTACTGAGCGGACATTAAACCCGCGATCACAGGCTTATCAGGCTAGCGATACGCCATACAGATAATTGGTTTGACACCTTAATGGTATGATAAAACAAATAATGACAAATATCTATACATAGTCTATTGATGACTTATACCTGCATTAGCTTCTGGAGGGTAATCTGTATGGTTTAGCACAGTGATGTTAGCTGTTGTTGAGTTCTTCACATGGTCCGAGTCTTCAACTGTCAATTTAAAAGTATAGTTGCCAGGTTGTTTCAGGTCGTGCAGTACTAAGGTGGGTCCATCTTGTAATGGTGGTTGGTAGCCAAGGGGACCTACGGTTAAGTCCCAGTGCCACGATATGATTGCGTCGTCATCCTGCATATAAAATGTTTCATTTAGGCATTTGTGATAAATGTATGACTATTTTTGATAAGAATTTAGGAATTATTTATACATCAATTTTTATGACGAAGACGGTATGGTTGCCTACAGTAAAAGGAAGTTATTTAACTGAGTTTATTATATACTAGTTGTGCTCGCGACTTCGTCCGCCTGAACTTAGATCAAAGTTTGATATTTTTGCGCGGAACTTAATATATCCTTCTAAAATTAAAGTATCCAGTGTAGTAGTTAGTGAAACTCCAGTCAGAATCGGCCTAGTCGTTACCGAGAGGTTGCTTATTTATCAGAGCGAACCTTTTTTTTTGCAGTGTAGAAAATTTAAACTAGGTCTGCAAGGCGAATCGCTGCTTGCAATGTTGAGCTGAGTGAGACATCGTGATTTTGAACAGTGATCATTCCTCCGTGACAAGTCCGATTTTGAAAATTCTTTTTGAAAGTCACAACTCTGGACATGCTTTCTGAGCGTGTAAAGTTTGGTCAGTGTCTCGAGCGGTTATTATGTAATTCCATCTGGATTTTTTTTAACGGTGATCATTCCTCTGTAGTAGCATTAATTTTTTCAAAATATATCCATAAACCTTCCTCTGATTGACCTCTTTAATCATGCCAAATTTGGTTCTGATTGGATTAGTAGTTTAGGAGGAGACCTGTGACAAAGAAAATCCTGAAGTGTAGTATTAGGAGCTTTCGCTCGACTTCGTCTCACTCAGCTCAAAAAGCGGCCAAGTGCGAGTCGGACTCGCCCATTAAGGGTTCCGTAGCAGCAAGTAACATAATGATGTTTTTTTTTAATTTTTATATTTGAGTTTTTACGATTTATGACGTATTAAAAAAAAATACTTACTAGATCTCGTTCAAACCAATTATCGTTGGAAGTTTACATGGTAATGTACATCATATATTTTTTTTAGTTTTATCATTCTCTTATTTTAGAAGTTACAGGGGGGGGGGGGGAAAGATTTTACCACTTTGGGAATGTCTCGCGCGCAAACTATTCAGTTTAAAAAAAAATGATATTAGAAACCTTAATATCATTTTTGAAGAGCTATCCATATATACCTCACACATACTCGTATGGCTTCGATGAAAAAAAAAATTTTGAGTTTCAGTTCTAAGTATGAGGCCCCCTAAATTATTTTTTAATTAATAAAGTTTTTTTTCTATTTCTGAGTGAAAATCTTAATGCGGTTCACATTATACATCTAACTACCAAGTTTCAACAGCATAGTTCTTATAGTTTCGGAAAAAAGTGGCTGTGACATACGGACGGACAGACAGACAAACATGACGAATCTATAAGGGTTCCGTTTTTTTCCATTTGGCAACGGAACTCTAAAAACAGTCAATGAGGTCTGTACATACCTACATAGATATGCAATTAATGAAAATTTGTATCGTTATTGTAATTAATTATCTACTATTGTGTATAGCTTAATTTTCTTTAAAGAGGACAATTCATGAACTTCTAAATGTTGAGATCTATCTCTAATTAAATCAGAGCTCGAAACAGTCTGTTATTGCTAAAATAAGTTCTTAGTCTTTACCTTACTAGCGCTGCCATCAAGTACGGCAACTGTATTAGGCAGCTTCACAGTCTGCGTTTGAGGTGTAATAACGACCTGAGGTGGAGTATTGATGCGTTGAGGTGGCAACACAGTCACGTTGGCGTACCCTTCACCATACGAGTTGGTACCGTTCACTGTCACTTTGAAACTGTACTGGCCCTCCGTTAGATCAGTCAATGTTACCTTCGCTCCATTCTGATTCATGTTACCTACATGTAAAAAACAAAAGTTAGTGTTGACAATAGGAAAAAACAAAATGTTTACAAAAAAAGAGGGCCAGGTTAATAGGTATGTTTTGCTTAATATATTTTATAAAGGTTTTAGGGCTAAGGTGATCCGTAAATTGGAATGTGTTAATATACTTTTGTTACTGACTGTACCCACTAGTACCAAATCACCAGGCCTAACACAGAGTAATTTGTGTATACATACAAATATTTGCAGAGCGAAAATAGAAACAGCGATTCCTTAGGCTATTTTACTACTGCACCTGCAAGCCGGTACACCAGCTGATTAATGGATGAGGCTCTGGTGCAGGCTTTTGTCCGGTGGTTGGGACGGCAGTTGCTCCCATAAAAACCAACAGTCAACTCAAAAAGTAGAAGACAACTAAGCGGATCTCGGTTGTCCGCGGCGAAAGCCGTGATTGGATGCAATGTGAACAACGTTAAGATCATGACGACAGTTAATAAATGTGCGTGTTACGTAACTCATACTATTTAATGAAGTAATAGACCGATGGATGTTTTTCACCTAGTACTTACGACACCAAGACCTTCGGGGCCCAAACCAACCTCACCTGCAAGCCGGTATACCTGCTGATTGACGGAAATGTAAGCGGATGCAGCCTTTCCGAAGTGAAAGCATTGGATGCAACCGGGAACAACGTTACGTAATTTATAGTCTTTAATGAAGTAATAGACCAATTTAACAATGTACTATCATTTTTACCTGTAAAACCACCTTTCGGCTGGTCTACCAAAGTCCATACATAGTTATAATGACTCATTGTCGCCTTCTCATCAGGAATTGTGTATGCAGCCAAGGTTACTTCATTCTCTGGCAATTGCACCTTTAAAATGTGTAAACAATGTGTCGTTATTTATGGTTATGTTATCGCACAGTTGCATGCAGAAATAATTTGCATTACATAGTAGCATACCTGTTTAGATAATATAGAAACTGTTAATGTTTGCACAGATTTCTGGGAAGTAGTTTCCGTGTTTAGAGAATCACTTTTGACTTCAGTTTCTTCAAGCTTTTTAATTGAATCCACTGGTATTGTTGGCCCTTTAGAAAATGGTCTTGTTGGTACACAAGCGCCCTGGGAGTTTTCTTCAGTGCCAGGAACACATTTACAAATGCCATTTCGCATTTTCATACTGAAGGGTATGCAAGCAGAATTCATTGGACAATCCTCGGATACTTCACAGGGTATCTTTTCTAGGTATCGTGATGGATCCATTATCATATCACTGTCTGTATTATCCCTGTATTTATCAAAAGGTCTGTCGTCATCGTCCATAGGGAGGTTGTTAAGGAAACGAGATAAAAATGCTGAATCATCATCATCAGTGAGTAGATCATTACGGTGGCTAGTATATGGGGAGTACAGGGATTCTTCTTCAGGTGAGAAATTATTATTTATTTGTCTGTAACTGGACTGGTCTAGAATATCTGACCAATTTTCTGTAACAAAAGTTGTGCTGTTAATCTAAATAACATAATTTTCGTGATATCTCATTCAGGGTCAGTTTAAAAGTCATAGATACTAAACTTCTTTTAAGAAAAAGTATTCTTAGATATTCAAAGAAAACTAAAAACTTTTCTTCAAAGGTAACAGTAAAAGCTGTAGTTACTTGGTACTTGCAGGAGCCGATAGAAGATATTTTAAAAAAATTGGAAGAAATATAGAGAGGAAGTATCCTCAATATTGCGTTTTGTAAATGCTGAGTCAAATTCATCGCCGTCATCATTATAGAATGCCAATATAGGTGCACCTATATTGGCATTCTTAATTATCACGTCAGTCACGTACGATTCAGTTTTCGCCGGTTAGCATAAACCAGTGACAAGTAAAGAGCTCCACGAATGCGCACAACACGGTGCGTTGCTGTATTGCCTGCACCCAAGAGTGGTTAGGTTAGGACAAGGACGGCCAAAAATTTAAATCACTCAATAAGTATTCCGGCGGGAACTGAAATCCTTACACGAGTACATACATAACTGGAGCAGGCCAGAGGGCATAACAGAGGTGGCACTGAAATGGTGGAGTCTTCTATCCTGAGACTACTGAGTCTCGCGTAAGTTTCCCAATGAGAACCCGAGATTAAAGAGAACGTAATTGCAATAACGAATTCTGAATGGCAGTAAGTAATCGCAATGAAATATATTAAATACGTAAATAGGTAAGTTTATGTTCAATAACGTGACATCTACAGTGGTCCTACGAGCGATGATGTAGCGACTTCACAAAGTGGATGGTGGCGTGACTATTCTTCGAGTAGGTAAACAACCGAAACACGCGAGTGATTACGCCTGCATCAGGGTTGACACGCGATCATATGCTCTACTCACAATGGTGCAGAGCCGAAGTGCGTAGTGACGCAGAGGCATCTTTACCTATTGACACGGGCGCCAGAGGGCGCCGCCGGCCTCGGAACTTTCAATGAAGCTGCGCCCATTATCTTTTTACGAGGGGTTGAGATAGCTTAATCCTACATAAAAAGACCTCCTGGTTGTATACATTTTGTATGGCATCCGATTTAAACTAAACCACTCTCAAATACTCGATGGGAGAACAGAGTTGAAGTGGTTTACCTTGGTGGTATGCCTTGTTTACTATATATTTCGATAGGAGCAAAGATGGAGTCAAGAAATATGGAAAATTCATTACTGGCAAAAGTTGAAACGTTTAAATTCATCTGCTTATTTGGTTTGAGATTTTAAGTAAGATCTATAAGGCTGTTCAAAAGTCAGACACGTGTGCCAAGTGGCGGGAAATGACTGGTGTCAAAATAACGCTCAGATGATGATGATTTTCATGGGGCTATAGAAGCTTTAGCAGTGACTAACTCTCTAATCAATCTGTCAATCAATCAAACCTCAATTTCTTTATCCTTCGCCATTATGTGGTAACCACACAATATAACTCACTTTCCTTTACCAGATCTTAGCAGAATAAAAAATAATATACCAAAATTTAAGCACACTTACCATTAGGTAATACGGGTTTAACCAATATCATGGAGACTGTTGATTCCCATTTCCGATTGTCTGTCCTTTGCAGTGGCAAGCATAGCTCATCACTGACACACTCTACATGGAAACATCTAGCATCATATATGAAAACAATGTTGCAAGGGTCAGCAAGGCAGCATTCCATTACACACTGTTTCAACCCTTTCAACCCAGTTTTTTCAGTATAGTTGCCAGCTGTCAGATTACCTTAAAAACAAAAAAACATAAGTATGTTGTGCCATTTTGACCAAATCAAAACCTCGAAGACCTTGGTTTATGTACAAATTGTAAAGTCTTTATTCTCAACCAGCTGACCCTCCACGGCTTTGCCCGTGGCGTATTTCGAATAGTATATAACTACTAGTATATAAGGTTGATTTATTTAGTATATAAGTGATAACAATGTACATAAATAAAAACTGATTTGCGAAACACTATAGGAACAATCATGAGACCGATATTCTTAGCAATCCATGGATTCTCCGTGCGGGTGCCGGGTCCATCGCGTTGCTAAGTTGGGAACTTGGTACAGTGCTTGGGACTTGCGACCCAAGTGTAGGTTTAGAAGGGGCCCCTTTTGTTGATGTACATCAACACTCACCTTCACTACCCAAGTTCCCCTCCCTGCCTAACCAAATTTGATGCGAACCTACTAGTGTCGCTTTAGATATTCGTCCTAGTAATGAGCTTATTGTAGCTCGCGATAGGCCTAGTTCTTTAAGTAGGTTACAGAAAGATTTTGCTGGTATGCCTCTAGCTCCCACTTCCAATGCATACAAATTAACCACGTAACCGTTCATCATCATATCATCATAGTATTTATTTTTCTTTATTGTGTGGTCCTTCGGTATATTTGTTTCCCACGGTACAGTAAGTTCCACAAGGAACACATATTTTATCGCTCTCGAGTAAAGAAATATGTCAGGTCTAGATGACGAAACCCCAAAATCCTCCGGAATTTTATAGCGCTTTTCATACGTGTCGATTAGGAGAGTCCAATCTGGGGCAGTATCTAGGCCTTGAATAAGGTTTGTTCCTGGATTTTATGGATGAACCTTCAGACACAAAGTTGATATGACGTCTGTTAGTAGTCAATCCTTTTTGGGCTCTAGCTACTGCCAGGCTCTTTGCTTCACGTATGATGATAAGCACCTTATCGTGACGGCGTGAGTATTGGCCTCTATTGAGGAGCACCCTACATCCTGCTAATATGTGCCTAGCCTCGCAACAACTATAACATTGTTTTTCTGTGGCCTTCCACCACCTTAGTGGGTTACTCTGGTCTGGGAGGGTCATCTGAAAGGCGTTAAGATAGAATTTTAACAGGGCCGGCGACCACTCGTAAATTAAGGTACACTTTAAGGCCATCGGTATGCAGAACTCTCCGATTGTCAACCATTCATTTTGGATTTCCAAATTCATGGCGTGTACTCGATATTTATCATTTTCGTCTTGTTTTAGAAAGGATCTAAGTATATCCTGGTCCCTTTTTGGCTGTCTTACTCCCAATCCCTCTCTGTTCGACTGGGCCCTATCATAAATCGTTTATGGAATATGAGTCTAGATTCAAGCTCGGACGCGTTATTATCTTTCGGGAGTGCCCTGACTGTGTCATTTTGGGATTTACCTAAGATGTGGGCTTTGGTAACTCTAAGGTTTATAGAGCTCCGATGGTTTCTTTAATTTCATCCCAAAATTGTTTTGATTCCTAAATAGAGCGGAGGTATCAGCAGAATGGGCTAGTCCAAGCTAAGATTTTAGTGATTTTATGACAGTTGCATCTATTTTCGCTAGTAAGGTTTTGCCGAAATCATATACCAGAAAAGGCCAAGTCAGACGTGATGATAAATAGTTGTCGTATATCCATGCTTTTTTGATATTGCTCAGTGGTAGCTGATCTATCTTATGTAGGTCATTTATAAACATATCGACAACTTCATCTAAGGATGGTGTGCATCCTTTATAGTCTATCTTTCTCTCAAGAAATTTAAATGCCACCGATTACGCACTACGCACTACGCAACGAAGAGTCCCGGGTCGTAGGAGGTAAATTTGGTAGTTATAAGTTTGCGACGAACGAATCCTCACTGTTTAAATAATCTATAAGTGTAAATTGTATGTTATTTCGTGTAACCTTATTTCTACTCCCTATTGCATACATAACATAATATAGTATATAGAATCATTGTAACTATTAGCTAAGAAATTTGTAAATTGACCGATCGACCATTTTTGCTCTCTATAATCCAACCATACGTCCGGGTCGAACACCTGACCCACGTGGAGAGCGGACACGCGATCTAGCAATCACTGGCGCGGCCAACATGGCTCTGGAAACTGGTGGAACAATTATGGTCCGGGTTGGTACCACCATGCAGCTGTGGAAAACCCTCCAAATATCCCAACATTGGTTGGGTTGTGTTCAGGGTTCAGCAGCTGCACAGCCGGGGATGAGGACCCAGCCGACACAGCAGTTGTGGGACCAGTGGGGTATTGGCGGAGTCTAGTGTGGATGGCGTGGGTCGACCCGCCTGACAGGGAGACCCGTATAAACGGTGGTGCCGCTGGCCGCCCGCGTCATAGTACAGGGGCCCAACCGGGACTAACCAACCCGGGAGGCTGCCCCACCAAGTCGCGCATAATCCCGATGTGATTCGTCGTACCGGTTGGTGACCGGATGGTGGGTCCGGCGATCACATTCGAGAGGGTACGGGGGCCCTTCCGTTCGGCGGGTCGGCTACCGCCATGCCATGCATCCATAGGCACTCATGTCACATCCCGCGGGTAGCCGTGGGTACTGGCGACTGGCCAAAGCCGTGCAATCCAACTTCTGCCAGCCTTCGCTGCCCCCGCTGCGTTACCCTGACGGTTCACTGGCTCACGAGCCGCAAGAGCAAGCAGATATGCTGGTTAACCTCTTTGCGGCTAACTCCCGAATCGACGACTTTGGCTTGCAGCCGCCAACACCTGTCACTTGTGACCACTCAATGCCTGATATTCGTATCAGGCAATGCGACGTCCGCGCTGCACTACAGTCACTCGACGTCCGGAAAGCCAGTGGCCCTGATGGTATACCAGCGGTAGTTCTTAAAAAATGCGCAGCGGAGTTAGCTCCAACGCTGACGCGACTGTATCGCCTGTCTTATTCCTCGGTATTGGTCCCGGGGGCTTGGAAAGAGGCAAACGTACAACCGGTCCCCAAAAAAGAAGATCGGTCCGATCCGGGCAACTATCGACCCATAGCTGTCACCTCAGTTCTCAGCAAGGTGTTTGAACACATTATTAACGCACAGCTCATGCGTTACCTAGAAGATCACTCCATAATTAACGACCGGCAATATGGTTTTAGGCCAAAACGGTCAACGGGTGATCTTCTGGCGTACGTCACACATCTCTGGGGTGAGGCTATGGACAAGCATGGCGAGTCACTGGCTATCAGCCTTGACATCGCCAAAGCTTTCGATATGGTCTGGCACAGTTCGCTTCTTGCCAAGCTCCCGGCCTACGGTCTGCCATCTCGATTGTGCAGCTGGGTTGCCAGTTTTCTGCATGAGCGCAGCATTCGAGTCCTTTGTGACGGCCGGGCTTCTTAGTTCATGCAGGTTAATGCTGGTGTGCCTCAGGGGTCCGTCTTATCGCCCACTCTCTTTCTTCTGCATATCAATGATATGCTGTCCGTGGGCAGCATACATTGCTATACAGATGACAGTACTTTGCATGGGCGTTATCTCGGACATTCAGCGGCCAAGCAGACTGACATCGAGGAGAGAAGACGGCAACTTGTCATTGAGCTCGATCAGGACCTAGACCACATTTCCCAATGGGGTTCTGAGAACCTGGTCGAGTTCAATGCCAAGAAAACACAGGCATGCGCGTTTACAGCAAAGGCATCTCCTTTCCTTCCCCTCCCAACTCTTCGGAACACACCACTACCACTGCAGGACAGTATCAACATGCTCGGTATGGATGTTCGCTGCAAACTTAATAATAAAAATTACATTGAGAGCGTTATTAAAACAGCTTCTCGTAAACTCGAGTGCTGAACAGGGTGAGGCGGTTTTTCACGCCAGGGCAGCGGTGTCTTTTATATAAGACTCAAATTCGTCCCTGCGTGGAATACTGTTTTCACCTGTGGGATGGCTCCGCTCAGTACTTACTAGAGGCTCTCGATAGATTGCAGCGACGGGCAGTCCGGATCATTGATAGTCCTGAGGTCACCAGTTCTCTAGAATCTCTGCAGCTGCGTAGAGATATAGCCTCCTTGGCAGTATTCTATCGCATATACCATGGTGAATGTTCCGATGAGTTATTCCAATTGATTCCTCCTTCTCCCTTCTTGTCCCGAACAACACGTGCAGGACTTAGGTGTCATCCTCATACAGTGCAATCGATACCATCGCGAACCAAGCGGTTTGGTGACTCCTTTTTTTGTCGGACCATAAAGCACTGGAACACTTTACCCATTCACGTGTTCCTTTTTACCTACAAACTTGGGCTTTAAGCGGAGCGGGAAAAAACATCTGTTGAGGCCGTCTAGGTAGGGGCCACCATTCTAGGGGCAATCTCTAGAAATGGTGGCCACTACTTTTTGGACTTTACCTCAGCTTACCATCAGGAGGGGTGCAGTCAATTGGACGGACTAAATATAAAAAAAAAGGGTACATCCGCGAAAAGAGATTAAGCCGCGATAACTCGATTCATCCTTCAGATCAGAAAATTCGATTAATTTAATTGAGACTATAAAAGCCGCCATAATTTTGATTCGACACCTCAATCGGCAACTAGAAATCGGAGCGAAAAGTGCTCTCTCTTCTTCACAAAGAATAAATGAAGAATACATGAAAAAATCTCTTTTATTTTGGAAATCTCAAGCTACCCATAATAGGTGTTCCACCGAAGACCAGCGCAACACGAAGACCGTCTACATATCAGCGGATCCCACTTACACACCCATTGCGGGAAATGGTGTTCCTGAGCAGATAAAGTCTCGTCGATGGAATAGGCATTGGGTTGTGTACAGGACTTTTGCTAATTTAATATAAGTCTAGATGAGATCATATGCCATTGCAGTGGTGAAGGATGAAAATTCTCAAAAGGGAAGCTGGTGAAATGGAAATTGAGGATCCATGTTCCGACTTTTACTAGGTACCTACCTACACTATACCTACACCTATATACCTCAACTCCAATATAAGTATTGATGTTGTAGTACAGAAGAATGCCTTACATTCTATGATAACAGTGGCTTTTGAAAAGCCTGTTGATGAAGCTTATGTTACCTACACTGAAATCACAGTTAACAAGCATAGCCAGTTCAGTACGATTATACTGAACTAGCGGACGCCAGTGGTGTCGCCCGCGTGATATTATACTTGTATTATACATAGAAACCTTCCTCTTGAGTCACTCAAAACAACATATACATATATATTTGCCCAATATTCAAATCACTATTACACTTCACAATGTACACACTAATAAATTAAAAGATAAATATTATAACTCACTAAATTACAGCAGAAATCGGTATATAAGAATATTCTACTTCTAATTACATTATCAAAACAACTAAGCATAATTTATAACATGGGTTCTAGAATGCAGATAAACAAACATAGTTTTTTGTAAATACATACATATTATACATAGAAACACCCAGCATAATGTAAATACATAAATTCCTGCTTACAAATATTTTTAAATTTTTTTGAAAGCCCATAATACTTTTCTAATTTTTTTTTTTCATTTTATTTTATTTGGAAAACAAACAGTATTAAAACTAATTAACATTACTAGAAACCATTTATAAGTTTTCACATGTAAATAACAAATAGACACCTAAGATTGTAGATTGCTGATTTTTATGTTATCAAAGACATACATAACAGTTTAGACCTCATACCCATCATCTAGATCACAGACTTAATATAGTTCACCTTCCGCATACTCCGCATACAGATTTAATAATACAACTTGCATTCAGACACACTGATATGAGGGTTATTATATATTTTCATTCTTCTTCTCTTTTAATATCTTTGTATATTTTTGTAACAATACTGCATAGTTAAGATATAGATACACTCACAGGTGATTGAAATAAGTTTATCCGAAATTGCATCTTTACAAAAAATCTTAGTTGAACCATACTAAAATAATAATCTAATTAATATATTTTCCGCCGGAAAATGTAATTGCATGTACTTACCAACTGGCATGTAATTTAAAAAATTCTTTGGGTACAGCTTGGAACATTTATTGTTTTCATATTTATCCGTCCATGGTTTATTATACAGTCCAAAACATAGTCTCATATTTGATAAAAACACTAAAATAAATAAACTAAGACATATGGTGAAAATACTATTCATTTTGGGTTTAATTGAAAACGAGACAGAATTCGTCGCAGTTTCACTACGTCGACAAACGATTTTAGTTATCTGAATTACAGGAACCTAACCGCTGGGGATATATGATATTTGCGTGGGAGAAGTGATAAAGGATTTACTAATATGTAATATTTTATAATGCTGTTAAACACTACACAACACAGTATATAATCAGTACATATACTTCGACAAACACTATTAAATAAATGACATATTGCATTGCAACGAAACGAAATCATGCGAAATCATAGCAAAGTTGACAGCTTTGACTTTGACAGAATGAAAAATCAAAACATAAAACATGGATACTTCCCTTTTGCTTACGTGGATCAGGGTTTAGTTTAGCTTAGAACTTTCCCAGTTCCCTTCCTCTTTTACTAGATGAAATCAAGCAGTGGCAGTGGCCCGTGGCAAATTCATTGGAAGAGGCCCTCTCAGATGAACGCACGGTATCATACGGAAATACTATCCGCGCGATACAAGATCCAACTAATTAGCATTTACTCATCTACTTGACAACCCTTCGTCCGCGTTGGTAACTAGATTTACCTAACCAGTTACGAGTGAAGATTCTTCTTTCGCTGTTTTGTAACTAGTTGTGGAAGCAGAATTATTTTTCCATATTTGTAACTTTGTAACCAGAAATAAAATATAATAAAAGCCTTCGTCCACGTTGGTAAATAAATTTACCTAACCAGTTACAGGTAATAGGAGGACACCTCTAGTTCCTATTTCCTCCAGTGTACATACTTGAAACCTCTTTGTTAGTCACTGGTTATTTGTGTTGAAATGAACAGAATGAACCCAAAGGTATCAATAAATGCTATTGTATTCTTATTTAATAAATGTTATTAAATAGGAATACAATAGCATGTAAAATGTTTTAAAAGTGTTTGTATTTCATCTCTCACAACTAATAACTTGCTCGTAGGAGGAGGCAGCTGCAGCCCACGAGCTCGCACTATCAAAGACGCCGAGCGAGAGGACTCCCGCTCCTATGGCTGCTTCAATGAAATGGCACCGCTCTATCGACTCTAGGCACACTGCGAGTGTGTGAAGTGGCATGTCCATGGAGGAGCCAAGGCGGTGGTCGCATTCGGTCGTCCGCTTCCGGTCTATACGATGCAATAACTTACCGAAACAGCCAAGTTCCGTGAGCACCTGCATCTGGAGGTAGGAGAGACGACCGTTGCGCCTCTCCAGCCAATCCTCCATGTCAGGACTCCACAATCGTGGTGTGTCCTGAACTTAGTTGTTCATGTCATTCATTTCATTCCTCCAAAAGCAATTGGCGGCGGTGGGATCACTGCCTCTCGATTTCTTGTGGAGAGATCTTGCTCCAGCGCCTCATTGCGGCATTGTATCAGTGGTCCCAGCTTTGGGACTCGCCCCTCCAGTGCCCTGCCTCTATCCCCCGCCGGCCCCTATCGTGACGGGAACCCCACGCCAACGACCAGGCGTTGAAGTCCCCGAGCACAAGGACCGGGCGGGGGTGGCAGGCATTGACGACGACTGCCAGCTGACGGAGCCATTGCTCATACGAGTCAGCAGCTATGTCTCGGCTCGGCGTGAAGTAAGCAGCCACGACCGCTATTTCCCCAACCACCGCCGCCACGCAGCCAGGTCCCCTTGCAACGACGGGAAGGGGGGGGGGGGGGGCTGCCGGCGGCGGGATTGTGCACCAGTGCCGCCGTCCCATCCAGCGCGGTTTCGCAGGTAGGCCCGAGGAACCGGTAGGTGTATGGATCGGCGACAGCGGCGACATTTATGGCCTACTGTGCCATGCTCTGGAGCAGAAGGTCCTGAGCACGGGCACCGTGGCCAACGTTCACCTGCAGGATGCGGAGCTGAGGATCCATTATGGAACCCCCATCTCCGCATCCCGCTGTGAACTGGAGGCGGAAGGCCGGCCTCCCGGCTTCGGCTCCCCTCCGGCGCAGGCCTTGCTGCCAACCCTGTGGTCAGCCGGCTTGCCTCCCGCTGCACACCTAAAACAGTGCAGCGGGTACAGTTGGCCTTCACCTTGGCCAACACCTCGGCATACACCATGCCTCTCCCCGCTGCCTCCGCCGTCAGGGTGACTACGACGGCAGTAGTGCGAGGGGCACGGAGTTTCCCCGGCGCTGCCTTCGCGGCGGCCGTGGCCCTCCTGGCCTTCTTGGCGGCCTTCCGCCTCTTCTTACTGGCTCCAGCCACCTCCCAGCCCCCTTCCAATGGGCTGGAGGTAGCCAGAACCACGGCTGGGGCTGGGGCTGGGGCCAGGGCTGGGGACGTCTTCCCCTTGCCCTTCCCCTTGCCTTTGCCCTTCCCCTTACCCTGAGTGGGAGGGGGCTGAGGAGCCGGCTCCGGCAGGGCCACAACCGCAGCCGGGCGCGTGAGGCCCTTCCGGGCTGTAGCCGCGTAGCCGGCCGCTGGTGGCGCCAGAGGCGGATGGAGTCCATTAAGGCCTCCATCCGACACATCATCCGCTCTTTCAGCGCCTCTATATAGGGGAGCCAGGACTCCGCCGACGGTGCCCTCGGCTGCGCCGGCTGCACCGACTGTGCCGGCTGCTGGACCGGTTGCACCGGCCGCTCCGGCTGCGCCGACAGCGCAGGTTGCGCTGACCGACTCGCGGACGAGCGAGTCACGCGCGTGCTCGTCGAGTCAAGTCGAGCCGTCTCCCAACGGGACTCGGCCAGCTGCGCCGCCAGGCCCTCATTCTCGGAGGCGATGTCGAGCACAATGCGCAACATCGCCTCCTGCTCAGGGTTTGGGGACCCCCGGAAGGACGCGGTCACCTTCTGGAGTCTCTCCATGAGTGACCGCGTCCTCCCGCACGGTTCCGACACCGCCGAGGTGGAAGGCCTCGGCGGTGATTTTTCCGCGGCCCTCCCAAGAGCCGAGGGGGCTCGGGTGGATTGCCCAGCCCTCACGCCACCCCGCGCCCCTCGGCGGCTAGCAGCCACCTTGGATGCCGGCTTTGAGGCCTCGTCACTACTGGAGGAGGAGGTCGTTCCGGTGAGGGTAAAATCCTCGTCCGAAACGTCCTCCCCCGCCCGAGCCTTTGCGCGCCTCCTGCGCTTACGGGTCCGCGACACGCCCAGACCCGCCGGGCTGCTCGCCCTGCTTCGCTCGTTGACGGTGTCGAAACTCTCCGATACCGCCGAGGTATTTAGCGTCACCTCCACGCATGACTGCTGCGCGATCTCCGCGCAGACTCCGTCATTCTCATTGTCCATATTCGTAGCCATTTTCTTGTTATTTATTTTTCCGTCCGGTTTTCTGATAGTGTTTGGATTTATATTCATATCATATCCCACGAGTATGGGGGAAAGGTGGTCCATCCAGGCGGAGCCCCCTGCACCTGGATAAGCCTATGTACTATGGAGGTCGGCTGGTATCCATAGGTTTTTACGACTTCGCTGTCGGGTGTTATAGACTTTTCCTTGTCGTGGGCCGGCCAATAAAGGCAAGCCCACCGGTCAGCAAGTTCACCACGTACCCTTCTGGAGCCACCAGTCAGGTCGTTGCTGATCACCTGCCGATTACGGAACGCGAGAGGATGGCTAGTCCTCTCTCACTGGCCTCAGCCACAAACACCATCGCTCATCCTGTCTCCTCTGTAAGCAGAGGAGTAAGGAGAGCGATGTGTTCCCGCCACGTTGGGTATTAGCCGACGATCAATGCCAACCCCATGAAGGGGAAGCCATTGAGCGCCGCCCAGGGTGTACCGGCCGCTCCGATTCCGTTCCCCCTGGACTGCAACGGGATCGGAATCGGAACGACACTCGAGGAGGTTACCCAACACACACCCCGGGATGAGAAGTAGCCTATGTGTTATTCCGGGCTATAATCCATTTCTGTACCGTGAATGAGTAACAAACATCCGAATGTCTTCACAAACTTTCACATTTATAATATTGAGTAAGATTAGGGATAGGATAAAATCATAACGAGGTGAAAATGGTAGGTAAATTAAATATTTTTGATAAACATTTCGTAATGAATATCATCACGCTATTATATTGAAGAACCAGAAATAATTTATTTAGGTGTTCGAGCCTTCGCTTGACCCATTGTGAGATTAACCCTTGAGTTTTACCCGTTTGCAGTGTGAATCTACCCACAATATGTTAGATAGTTACGCAATCGAAGGTACATGCACAAATCGTACTGTTACGGTTCCCTCCTGCTAGCGAAAGTCCCCAGTCAGCTCCAATCTCCCTGTCCTGCACAAGGTGCCAGATCAGCAATCTGTCCACTCCCCAGCTCGGGCTGAGTTTAGTTTCAGTCTCATCCTATCTTCCGTCGCGAACATATCTACCATCTCCAATACTTGCCAATTCTCGCGTCTCTCTGTATCTTTATTTGATAAGTTTTGTGACAGTTTATAAGAAATTAATACAAGTTTGTGAACAACTTTTATTAAACAATTGTGTATTAAACAGTGTTTTTTTTAAAAAGAGAGTCGAATCGTCTCTCGTAACATTGGTGGCAGCGAAAAGGGATTTCAATAAAGAAATCCGGGTTACGTCTCCGATACTCGTAAATAATAAATAATACACGCGATTGTTTTCTTGGTGTCTCGTGTGTGCTGTACTGTGTACTTACGTGTTGGCGATTCCTAAAAAGGAATACACCGGTCCTGCAACCCCATACAGAAGGTGAACATGTTACATTCAACCGACATCACCATCTTCAGCATCCTGTAAGTGCAGTGAAGTACGACAAACTCATATAGCCATAACATCCGCGAATTCCCCGAACTCGCCGTCGTGTGACCTTATCAACCCCAGACGACGACGCTCGTCACTGATAACTGAACTGAACTTTGTATCAATCTCGTGTGAATTTATTTAGCTCATACTAATCCTTTTAACCGACTGTGAAAAGGAGGAAGCGTTGCATACATTTTTTTAATGAACTATTATTTTCTTTTTCTTTTATATACTATTTGCTTTGTGTACTGTACTATTTCCTGTGTAGCATATCTTTTTAGTGTACTTTATTTTGTTGTGTATTTTGTGTGATTTAGGGATACAAAATGGCCACAAAGGAACCAGTTGTAACTGCAACTCAGGTACCATTACCAACGAGTAAATCAGTACCAGTAAACGGTGTCAGTATTGATTTAAACAGTTTATTTAAATTTGTTAAACCTTATAATGGCGATAGACAAACTTTAAATTCTTTTCTCTCAAATTGTAGCAATGCTTACGACCTTGCCAGTACCGAACAAAAACCAATTTTGTTCAGGTATATTCTCAGCCAATTACAAGGAAAAGCTGAGATCGCCTGTTCAATCAAAGCTTTTACCCAATGGGAACAATTAAAATTATTTCTAAAAACTCAGTTTGCTGACACAAAGCACTACTCACATTTATTAGCCGAGCTGCAAGAAACCAAGCAGGGGCAAAACGAAACAGTCAGCCAGTTCGGATTTAAAATAGAAGAGTGTTTATCACAACTTCTAACCGAAATCGTATTAACAAAAGCTAAAGAAGCCCCAGGTCGTACGGCAGCTATGGAAGACCTGGCTCTCCATCACTTCCTAATAGGGCTTTTACCGCGAATTTCTAATATCGTCAGATGTAAGTCGCCCAAAAACTTAAACGAGGCCATAAGTTTCGCCATTTCTGAAGAGAAAATTCAAAAACTTATGTACAAAAGAAACACAAACGTAAATTCATCAAACCCACAGAGTCGTTATTACGACTATAACAAGCCCGCTAATGTTAATAACGTGAAGACTGAAAGTCAGTCTCCGAAAATCTGTAGGTTTTGCAAAAACATAGGTCACGTGATAGAAGAGTGCCGAAAGCGCGAATATAACAATAACCGCGCAAGGTACCAACAACATAAACCCCAAAATCATGGTCAAACTAATAATAATTCGAGTTTTTTGAATCGCCAACAACCCCGCATTCATTACTTGAACGAGGACCCCGAACAATCCCATGGAAATCCCCCGAATCAAAACCAATCCATCCAAGATGACCATTTAAACGAATAACGGGCTCACGGCGGTGTCTCGTGAGACCTCAACAAGAGAACATGACTTCCTTAAACGTCAATGGCACCAATTCAAAATCCTCTGTATCCACTGTATCTGCTAAATCCGCTGTATCTACTAAATCCACTGTATCTGCTAAACCCACTGCATCTACTAAATCCGCTGTATCTACTAAATCTTCTATACCTTTTAAATCCTCTATATCTACCAAATCTTCTGTTCCCCCGAAATCCCCTGTATCTACTAAATCTTCTATACTTACCAAATCTTCTGCACCTACCAAATCTTCTGTATCTACAAATTCCCTCTCACTATCGGCTCACACTGCAACGAACCAGGTAACTTCAAACCCTGTAACAGAAAATGATTATGAGAATAAAATATATGAAATCACTTTTAATTCTACTAAAAGATACTTACCCCACGTAATCCTGAAAACTCAAGTAAATAGTCGAAATCTTACCTTCTTAATAGACACAGGTTCCTGTGTCAGTTTGATAAAAGAACAATCAATAAAAAATATGCCTAGTCTAGAAAGAGATATCAATCACCTTAAAGGAATAAATACTAATACGGAAACCATACCCACCTTAGGACATTTCCAATTGCAATTATTCACAGATACTGAATCTGAAGTATCATACCAATTCCACGTCATTAAAGAAATTGATTTGAATTACGATGGCATAATCGGCACTGACCTTCTAAATAATCTTGATGCAGTGATTGATTACAATTGCGACACCCTTCAAATCTGACACATTGCGATTAAACTAAAATACTGCCAACCTGTTTATAATATTTTACCTCGTTCGGAAACGATAATAGAGTGCACGGTGGATAATCCCGAATACCATGTAGGACTCGTTTTAGATCAACACATTTCCGACTCACTCTTAGTCGCTAACTGCATCGTGAAAGTTAAGGAAAACAATAGAGTTAACATATCAGTTGTTAATATCTCCGAAAAAACAGTCACTGTATCCTCAGACATTAAAATAAAATTACAACCCCTTGAACTCAACCCTCTTCAAACTCATGCTATTTCCGATTCACCTAAATCTTCTACGGTCCGAAGAGATGAAGTACTGAATATGCTGCGGACGGATCACCTCAATACCGAAGAAAAATCCTACCTTTTAGATATCTGTTCACAGTATTCTGACATATTTCATCTCCCCCATGACAAATTGTCAGTAACTGACTTGCTTCAACACGAAATAAATACATCTCCTTCAGAACCTGTTAACGTAAAATCATATAGATTCCCCGAAATTCATAAGAAAGAAGTTGAAACTCAAATCTCTAAAATGCTCTCCCAAGATATAATCAAACCTTCTGTCTCTCCTTGGTCTTTCCCAATATGGATTGTCCCTAAGAAAATGGACTCGTCCGGACAAAAGAAATGGAGGATCGTTATCGACTACAGAAAATTAAACGATATCACCATTGGAGAAAGTTACCCGATACCTCAAATAAGTGAAATATTAGACCAATTAGGACATAGTAAATATTTCTCTACTCTTGACCTTTGCTCTGGCTTCCATCAAATTGCTGTCTCTGAAAAAGATGCTCCTAAAACCGCTTTTACTGTTCCCCAAGGACATTTTCAATTCCAAAGAATGCCTTTTGGCCTCAAAAATGCTCCAGCAACATTTCAACGGCTTATGAACACCGCTCTTGCTGGCCTTCAAGGCGTTCATTGCTACGTTTATCTTGATGATATAGTTATATATAGTCATGACCTTATTTCCCACTGCGACAAATTATCAAAAATCTTTGATAGATTGCGTAAACATAATCTTAAACTGCAGCCCGACAAGTGCGAGTTTCTTCGTAAAGAAGTCTGTTATCTTGGTCACATAATAAGTGACGAAGGGGTCAGTCCAAACCCTGACAAAACCCGAGCAGTATCCCAATTTCCAATCCCTAAATGTCCCAAAGACATCAAATCGTTTTTAGGACTCGTATCTTACTACCGGCGCTTCATACCGGACTTTTCCAAAATTGCAAAACCCTTAACTACATTACTAAGAAGAGACATATCGTTCAATTGGTCAAATGAACAACAAATTGCGTTTGATGACCTAAAAGGAAAACTCGCATCCGCTCCAATCCTCATTTACCCCAACTTTTCCGAACCTTTCGTACTCACTTGTAATGCTTCTAATTATGCTTTTTCTGCCATCCTCTCACAAGGGGACATCGGAAAAGACCGTCCAATTGCATATGCGTCTAGAACATTAAACAAGGCCGAAGTTAACTACTCCACTACAGAGAAAGAATGCTTAGCCATTGTATTCGGTACTAAAGTATTTAGGCCTTATCTATATGGGTACAAATTCACGATCGTCACGGACCATAGACCTTTAAAGTGGTTATTCAATTGTAAAGATCCCGGCTCACGTCTAGTCCGGTGGCGACTAAAATTAGAAGAATTTAACTACAAAATTGAATATAAAAAGGGAGTTATTAATAGCAACGCTGATGCACTATTCAGATTTCCTGTAAACCCAATCCAAAACCCGTACGACAACCCTATTCCGTCTACTTCTGGAATGAACCGCCAAACTCCCTCTCCTACTTTTACTCCAATAACCTTAGATGACCTCGATATCCAGTTACCTTTCGAACCACTAGGTTCCGACGACATACCATCGGTAGACTTATTAGAAAATAATGACAATATATCAGAAATCCTAAGTCCTGAGACAAGACAACACTCACCTTCACAAACTCCTCCTTCTAATCCTAGCACAGAACCAAGACCTTCTCTCACTCCGAATCCTACCAGCATTCCTTGCCCTTCAACGTCCCCCACTTTTAGTGCTTCTCCTCCTGATACCGTCGCTCGCTTAGACGATAACTACAGTAATTTTCTGAAACCAATGTCCAACAAACAATTTAATAGTAATGCAATCATTTTCGAACATAACGATAGTATACTAAAATGTAAAAATAAAATCATTGTAATACCTACCTCAATAGATCTAGATCACTCAAACCCGTATATAGAAGAAATACTAAGTGAAATGGAAAACTCACAAATCAAGAAAGAACTCTGCATTCCACAATACCTTTCACTCATAAAGAAAAGAAAATGTACTTTCTATTCACTAAAGTTTACCATTTCAATGATAGCTCATACCAAGACATATTTAGGTGTCTATTAAACCTTAAATCTGAGATACTTCAAAATTCAGATGTTAATGATGAATTTAACCGCGGTAGCCTAGTGGTATGGGTAATGGACTGCTGAGACGAGGTCTCGGGTTCGATCCCAGGTTTTACCATGGCACACACCAATGACTTTTCGATACTTTTCGAAGTTATGTGTGTATTTATCGCAGGCTTATAAGTGCCCGGTTAATGGCAATAGGCTCGCCACCTATTACATTGGGACCTAAACATAAACTGGCGAAATGTGGGTGCTAGAACCTCTGCCTACCCCTTCGGGGATATAGGCGTGAGTTTATGTTATGTTATGTTAATGATGGTTTTGCTATCACAGATTTCCGGAATCCGTTCGACAAACACACTTGGATAAAAATATATAACATGTTCTGCTATATATTTAATAACATACAAATCCCAATTCATATATACCGCAATACTACAATTTTCCCTACACCTTCCGAAATTGCAAAAATACTCCGAGAAAACCACGACATTCCTATCGCTGGACACTTAGGATCAGGCCGTATGTATAATAGAATTAGAGAAAGGTATTACTGGAAACATATGCGTAGCGATATTGACACATATGTAAGAAATTGCTCCCTATGCCAGAGCAATAAAGCCCTAAGGCAGTTGAATAGATCCCCAATGCAGATCACTACTACCTCTACTAAACCCTTTGAACGATTGAGTCTCGACCTTGTAGGTCCACTACCTGAAGCAGGTCTAACTAAACTGAAATTTATCGTTACCTTACAGGATGATTTAACAAAATTTTCCTTTGCCTATCCGGTATCTAATGCAACTGCAGAAGATACATGTGAATGCCTGGTACATTTCATTTCGATCTTTGGTATCCCAAAATCCATCTTAACTGATCAAGGCACCAATTTCACAGCAGAATTGTTTAAGAAAACATGTGACTTTCTTAAAATCAAACAAATATGGTCTTCTCCATACCACCCACAAATCCAAGGCGCCCTCGAACGGAGCCACTCCACTCTCAAAGAATACCTTAAGTCATACGTAAATGAAAACCATTCAGATTGGCACAGATACTTATTTACCGCAATGTTCGCTTATAATACGTCTGTTCATTACACAACAAACTTCACTCCATATGAACTCATCTTTGGTCAGAAAGCCTTTATTCCTGATCTATGAGTTACGGGCAGACCTCACGTATCCAGAATATGTAAAGGCACTGAATCACAGGTTAAAACTCTCAAGAGAAAAAGCCCTTGAAAACATCCAACGATCAAAAGAAAGATCCAAACAATATTATGACGCTCACTCACAGCCAGTTCAATATAGAGTTGGAGATTACGTCTATCTCAAGAATCACGTACGCCTTCGTAAAGCCCTTTCACCGATCTGGAAAGGACCATATAAAGTGATTAAAATCAACGGTAGAAACACTCTAACCCTGCTCATAAATAGACGTCATGTGACTCATCACTACGACCAGTTAAAATTAGCGCGGAGAAGCGAAACTTAAATTTAAATTAGATTAAAATAAACATAAGTTAGAATTCATTAAACTAATATTAGTTATACTTCTATTACAGTATTTCTGCTTCAAGAATCTTGAGCCAAGAACTCATCGAAGCCCTGACGAACAATTCAGGAATTTACTTTGACCCTTTAGGTTCTTTAAATCTAGTAGATAGTTACCTTAATGTAATCATTCCTGTGGACATATCATATATAAAACCACATATCAATAACTTATATTATGTTCTTAATACTTCTAAATCGCTTTGCGAAAACAGCAAAGCCCTAGATAATGTAGAATGCTTCAACCTCTTTCAACCTCTGATAACACGCTATGAAGATATAGCTCGCGATAGTGATGCCATTCTTTACCTTACCTCTAACAAATCTAAAAGAGGAGCACTTTTAGGTTTCGTCGGTACCCTATCGAAAAAGTTATTCGGAACTCCAAGAAGTCGAATCCGATCAGAAGAAATTAGCATCCCTTGTAGAACAAAATATCCTGATCACCTCCTCCACTCTTAATACCTTTAAACCATCCACATCATAAAATCAAATGAACATGAATTGAATGTTGCCATTGACGCCTTGTTCGCAGATGTTCGCAACCTAACGTACTTGACCAATGAATTGGGCATAAGATCACGTATTTTAGAACTAACTTCCATGATAGAAAATAGCCTTTTAACATTATCTTTTAAAATAGAAGATCTTATAAATGTAATAATATTCAGTAAATCTAATATACTTTACCCTACTATTTTAACACCTAAAGAACTCTATAATGAGTTAAAT
Source organism: Cybosia mesomella (assembly GCA_946251805.1). Classification (NCBI taxonomy): domain Eukaryota; kingdom Metazoa; phylum Arthropoda; class Insecta; order Lepidoptera; family Erebidae; genus Cybosia; species Cybosia mesomella. The sequence goes on from OX276406.1 coordinate 15,182,750, forward strand.
AAGAATTATAAATTTATTCCCAGTCCCAGACGACTTCCTGTTGTTTTAAGCTTGAATAATATTCAAAGTATTATCAATATATCTTCATTGTCGTGTTATCTAACCGAGAACAAAGTGGTATTTGTCCTCGAAATACCTTTAGTGAATCCAACTCACTTTCTTTTATACCATAATTTACCTTGCCCGGCACCTTACGAGCAAATGGATCCTGTTTCTTATACTACTATTATACCTCCTTCTAAATATATGGGAATAAGTAAGGATAAATCCACCTTTTGCAAACTAGACAATTTAAATAGCTGCAAACTAATAAAAAGTGGACATTACCTTTGTGATACTTCTATTTCCTATTCTTCTATCGCTACCCCTTCTTGTGAAACAGAAATTATTAGTAAAATACTTACGTCAATTCCTGATATATGCTCCACTAAATTCTTTACTGGAAACGTTAATATTTGGCAACCATTACAAAATAACAGATGGTTATTTGTCATGTCCGAAAAAAGCAAATTAAGCATAGAATGTAACTCATCAATTACCGATATAAATATAAGTGGTACTGGAATTATGAACTTACCTCAGGGATGTCTTGCCTATAATAGAGATACAAGATTAATATCTAAGAATAATGTAAACTTATTTTTAAGGCCTATATATACTAAATTAAATATAGTCAACGATGTGTGCTGTAACAAGTTAAAATATACGAATATTGTATCGAAGCTATCTCCTGTAAATTTAAACAATATTGATTTAGATACTGTTGCTTTTGAAAATCCAAAATTGTTAAAAGAATTAAAAGAAATAATTCAAAAACCTAACATTGTTTTGTATGAAGATTATTATACTACTATAATCATTTTAGTTCTAAGCCTCATTTTATGTTATTTCGTATTTAAACTCTGTAAAAGAACTGGCACTTATAGAAAACTCCCCTTTTTTAGAATTCCAGTAAGTCAAAATCTCGAAACCGAGATCGAAGAAATCGAAATTCCTGACTCCATTCCAGTCCCTACTCTTCGCATTGGCTAATTGCCGCTGTCTGGTCGTTTCATTCATTCGATAGTATATCTATAGAATATAGTGTTTATAAAATCTATGATTCAGTTGCCTCAAATACATTCTAGTAAACACCCGTGTCCTTTTATTCAAAACATTAACAATATATACGTACAAGCTAATCACAACCTAACAACGTTAACATATGGTCGCATTTCGAGCGGATATTACAAACTTACCTGCCGGCCTACAAGTACATCGGTCGACCAGCCGGCCGCTAGAACAATAGAACCTGAGATAAGACGACAGCTTGTTTACGCAAAATTGTGAATTTTTAATAAATATTCAATCTTATTACATTGTGCGGTTAGCTGTGTGTGCAGTGGTGATAATTACGTATTAAAACTATACTAAAACTTTATAATGGCTACAATTACCGCAGAACAACAAGAATACTTAAATACATTGGAAGATGTGGCGAAATTAATACAAAAAACACAAACGAACCTAAAGAAATGCCCTAAAGTGAGACTTACAGAAGGCTACATAAAGGCGAGAATCAAATGTATTGATGAGTATTGGTGTTCTTTCAAGCAAGCACATGAGAAGTTGTCAAGGTGTACGCCGAGAGAAAAACGTGGCGAAATTCCTTATTTTCTTAATGAAGACTACTTCATTATTGAAGACCTGTACCTTTGTCTGCAAGCAGACATGAATGACATGTTAACAAAAATGCAAACCATAACACCGTCAATGGATACTTCGACTTCGTCTTCGGGACAGGATTCGCTTGCAAAATTACCACGTATTACACTGCCTACCTTTTCGGGAAAATATGAAGAGTGGCCTACGTATCAGGACATGTTCACATCTCTTGTGCATAGTAATTCTACTATAAGTAACGTACAAAAATTACACTATTTGAAGTCAAGTGTTACCGGCGAGGCAGAAATGTTATTACGGCCCATTAAAATTACGGATTGCAACTACGGTCAAGCATGGTCATTGTTAAAAGAGAGGTATGGAAACAAACGTGTCATTGTATTTTCGGTTTTGAAAAAACTTTGTAATCAAAAGAAAATAGTGTCGCAGACTCCTAATAATATAAAAGGCTTATTAGATACCACAACAGATTGTATAAATAACCTGAAAAATTTGCAAATTAACACCGACTCCTGGGATCCTATAATTATATTTCTGGTGATTCAGAAATTGGACCAGGAGTCACAAAAAGAATGGGAAAGACATGCTTATAAAGATAACGCTACAGGAATACCATCTTGGGATGACTTAAGAAGATTTTTGCAATCAAGCTTTAGGACGTTAGAAGCGATTCAACCGGAACCGAATAAAGACCGTACAGTAAGAGAACGAACATACCATGCTGTGAGTGTAATTAAAGATAAAACCTGCGTGCTCTGTAGTGACAAACATACTCTGAGTCACTGTAAGGAATTTATTAAGAAGGATATAGATGAACGTAATAACTATGTGAAAGAAAATCAACTCTGCTACAACTGCCTGGTTCCGGGACATTCAGTTTATAAATGCAAGGTTCCTGTTAATTGTAGAATATGTCGCAAACGCCACCACTCTTTACTCCATAAAAACATGGCTTCAACGGGTCCCAAAGAAGAATTTACAAAACTAGTAACAGCACCAACAGGAGATCCCAACAAGGAGGTGGTATCAAGCCTGCATGTGGGAGTTGGAGCAGGTGGAAGAGCATTACTGGCAACTGCACGAGTAACAGCGAAGAGTGACAAGGGACACGTCACGCAATTAAGAATCTTAGTAGACCAAGGCTCGCAAGCAAACTTCATCAGCGAACAAGCAGCTCAGTTGTTGAAGCTTCAAAGGAAAACAATACAAGGCAATGTGATAGGTGTGGGTTCTATGAAGGCACAAATTAAACACGTGGTTCAGCTAAAGATAGTATCAAGAACGGAACCAGAATTCAACATGCACATAGAGGCTTATGTCATGTCCAAGCAGCTGACCACGAGGATACCACATCAAACAATGGAAGTGCACAAATGGCAGCACCTGGAGGGTCTCACTCTAGCTGATCCTGAGTATAATGTTGCAGGCCCAATAGATCTGCTATTTGGTGTCAAAGAATATGCACACATCGTTGAAGAAAGGTTAATCAAAGGTCCACCAGGGTCCCCATGTGCACAAAAAACATCCTTAGGATGGATCTTATTCGGAGAAATAAACACAACACAAAAAGAACATTCATTTCTTGTTATGCATCACAATATAGACGTCGATAACATGTTAAGAGCTTTCTGGGAAATTGATACAAATACAAAACGAAAAAATACTAAGGAAGAGCAATTATGTGAAGACATTTATGAAACAACATACACAAGAAATGAACAAGGAAGATTTGTAGTACGCCTGCCATTTAAAACAACAAATTTACAATCCATAAATGGAAACACAAGAGATATAGCTGCAAACAGATTTATACAATTGGAAAGAAAATTTAAAAAACAACCTAAGTTTAAAGAAGAATATACAAAGGTGATAGAAGAATACAAAAACTTAGGCCACATAGAAGAAGTACCTGAAAGAGAAATATATACAAAAAAATCGGTATACTTACCACATCACGCCGTCGTACGAGAAGACAAGGAAACCAATAAAATCCGAGTTGTATTCGATGCATCCTGTAAAGGCACAAATGACATATCATTAAATGAAGAACTCTTACCTGGTCCAGTGTTGCAAGAAGATCTACGTAGCATCATCATGCGGTGGAGAATGCACGCAGTATGTTTTGCTGCGGACATAGAAAAAATGTACAGAATGATTATGTTACATAAAGAAGATACAGATTTTCACAGAATTTTATGGCGAAATGATACTAAAGAAGAAATAAAAGATTACAGATTACTTACCGTAACATTCGGTACAACTTCAGCTCCATATCTTGCGGTGAAGAGTTTGATCCAACTGGCACATGAAGAACGCGAAAATTACCCTGTTGCCGCTGATATGACACTATCAGATTTTTTTGTCGACGATATTATGTCTGGTTGTGATACTGTAAGTCAAGCCATAGAAGCAAGTAGTCAACTTACAGCAATGCTGAATAGGGGAGGATTTCAATTGAAGAAATGGTCGTCTAATGATATCAATTTTATGAAGTCAATAGATCCCAGCAACATATCCTCGAGTATCCACTTGGACATAAAACTTGATGGTACTGTGAAGGCCTTAGGCATCTCTTGGAATCTTGGCACTGATCAATTTCTTTACAAGATTAGTTTACCATCACCGCCATCTATTATTACTAAAAGAAATATCTTATCTGATGTGCAGAAACTATACGATCCTTTGGGATGGATATCGCCAAGCATTGTTCAGGCTAAGATGCTTATCCAAAAATTATGGTTAGTTGGGACACAATGGGATCAACCATTATCAGAAGATTTAACCACAGAATGGTTGAAGATTAGAGACGACTTCGAAAATGTCAATCAGATCACTCTCGACCGATGGCTACGTACATACAACTGTAAAAGAGAATCAATAGAACTACATGGGTTTAGCGATGCTTCAACCCGAGCCTATGCAGCCGTGGTGTACAGCAGAGTAGAACAACAAGATGGTACTGTTCACACTAGTATAGTCGCATCAAGAACCAAGGTGGCTCCTCTGAAGACCATATCGGTACCCCGTCTTGAACTATGTGGAGCACTGCTGCTATCGAGACTAATCAAACTAATTACATTAGCGATGAAAATTCCACTTACACAGACCTACTGCTGGACAGATTCCACAATTGTCTAAGCATGGCTTCAAGGCGAACCTCAGAAATGGAAGACATTTGTTGCGAATCGCGTTGTGGAAATTAAAGATAACACAAACAATATTCAATGGCTTCATGTTGAATCGCAACACAACCCATCTGACATAGCATCCAGAGGAATGTTTCTCTCGGTTCTGAAAGAAGAACAATTATGGTGGAAGGGGCCAGAATGGCTCTCAAACAAGGAGATTCATTTAAAGGGATTACAAAACACAGAAACAGATTTAGAATTGAAAGTAGCATGTCATACAGTTACCAGCTGTGAAAATGAAGAAAACCCAATATGGGAAAGGTTTTCAAATTTAACTAAAATGAAAAGGGTTCTTGCTTACTGCCGACGACTAATGATGAAGAATGATAAACAAATGTATTTAACTACTACGGAAATGAATATTATTTTGAAGAAATGCATCAAATTCTACCAAACTAAAATATACGAAAGGGACATAGAAGACATACTAAAAAATGGAATGGTTCGAAAATCAAGTTCATTGATAACTTTAACGCCATTTTTGGATGAAGACAACCTGTTGAGAGTTAGAGGACGAATACAAAATGCTACGTAACCCATTGCCATTAAACATCCAATAATAGTACCTAGAAATCAACACATTACAACTTTATTGATTGATGAAGCACACAAAAGAACATTACATGGAGGGATACAAATCATGATAACCTACATAAGAAGTAATTATTGGATATGTGGTTTGAAATCAGCAGTTAGACATCATATACGAAGCTGTAAGACCTGCATTGTTAACAAGGGCAAAGTACAACATCAGCTTATGGGTGAGTTACCAGCTGCGAGAGTTACTGCTCACCGAGCCTTTTTGAACAGTGGAGTCGACTACGCAGGTCCGGTGTTACTTCGAACATCTAAGGGGCGAGGACATCAAACAACGAAAGGGTACATCTGTTTTGTTTATTTGTATGGCCACGAAAGCCATACATCTGGAAGCTGTTACAGATTTAACGTCGCAGGCTTTCTTAGCTGCATTCCGAAGGTTTGTCGCACGTCGTGGACCATGTCTGAACTTGTACAGCGACAACGGGACTAACTTCGTTGGAGCGGCGAAAGAGCTGAAAGATCTGTTGCGTACCGGCAAAAACAATATTGCAAATGACATCTCTGAAAAGCTAGCAACAGATGGCACCACATGGCACTTCATCCCACCACGAATGCCAAGTTATGGAGGACTCTGGGAATCAGGAATACATTCTGTAAAGAAACATTTAGTAAAAATTAATAAAGATACAAAACTTACCTATGAAGAGATGGCAACCTTGCTGACACAAATTGAAGCATGTCTTAACTCTTGTCCGTTGTGCCAGTTAGATAATACAACTGAAACAATGACGCCACTTACACCTGGACATTTTTTGATTGGCGAACCGTTACTCAGCGTCCCTGATAACAATTTTGAAGATACGAAGATCAGTCTGCTAACTAGATGGCAATTAATTCAAAAAATGACTCAGCAGTTTTGGCGAATTTGGCATACTGATTATTTGAATACTCTGCAACAACGCACTAAATGGCAAAAACCTATACAATCACCTACCGTGGGAGATATTGTGATTATCAAGGAAGAAGGTCTACCGCCAACAAGATGGCTTCTGGGAAAAATCAAGGCGCTTCATCCTGGAAAAGATAATTTGGTCAGAGTGGTCACAGTACAATGTAAAGGTCAAGGTGAATTAACAAGGCCTCTGTCTAAATTAATATTTCTACCTAACGAAGCATGACTACTCTTTCCACACAGCGGTGTACTCTGATTAAGCACCAGCTAATACCATCTGAAGATAAAAATACAATTATTATAATTAAGTTTATTTACATACAGTCCGCTGAAGATGTTAGACATATTGCAAGTAAATTATTGAATTTATGTTATTGTAAAAGGCCAGTGCCCTTTTGTTGGGGGGTATGTCTGGTCGTTTCATTCATTCGATAGTATATCTATAGAATATAGTGTTTATAAAATCTATGATTCAGTTGCCTCAAATACATTCTAGTAAACACCCGTGTCCTTTTATTCAAAACATTAACAATATATACGTACAAGCTAATCACAACCTAACAACGTTAACATCCGCTATATCTTCTCTTTTCACGTAAACTTCATTAAGAGACGTAAAGTTTACTCTTATTCGGGGGGCTGTTACGGTTCCCTCCTGCTAGCGAAAGTCCCCAGTCAGCCCCAATCTCCCTGTCCTGCACAAGGTGCCAGATCAGCAATCTGTCCACTCCCCAGCTCGGGCTGAGTTTAGTTTCAGTCTCATCCTATCTTCCGTTGCGAACATATCTACCATCTCCAATACTTGCCAATTCTCGCGTCTCTCTGTATCTTTATTTGATAAGTTTTGTGACAGTTTATAAGAAATTAATACAAGTTTGTGAACAACTTTTATTAAACAATTGTGTATTAAACAGTGTTTTTTTTTAAAAAGAGAGTCGAATCGTCTCTCGTAACAGTACGCAGTGCCCCAGCCGGCGGCCATCTTGTTCGTCAGTACGTCTTGAGTTTTCACCGTGAGCAGTGTGCTAAGTACAAAATAAATTTAAAATTAAAATGAGTTTAATCGAAGAAGACTCAGATAGGGTAAGTACGCTTAAACTATTGCATAATTATAATAAGTGTGTATTTTAGATAACTATACAAGCATATGCCTGCTCCCAGGACAGCTATTCGCTAATGTTTTTGGGAAAGCCCCAAAGCTGAGAATTCTTGTTCAATCGCAAGAAATCTCCCGTTCTCTTATGCCACAAGGACCACGGCAAAGAAACGCATGCTTACAATCATAGCGCAAGCATACCTGTGCGCGCTGAATTAGTAACATGAGTGGTTAATGTCCTCTGGGCACCTAACAGCCGCGCTCTGGGCAGCTAACAGCCGAGCGCTGGGCAGCTAACAGCCGCACGCTGGACAGCTAACGGTCGTGCGCTGTGCAGCTTAACGTGTGAACTACTGTTAAACGCGTACCAAGCGAGTATCGCGAGTGCCGAGCGTTAAACGTTAATAACAGTACTGGTCTCTTCCAGAACTTGGAAAGAACAACGCTGGGAAACCTGGCCGAGCGGCGACCCCCAGAAGCGATAAATATTACCCGGAGAACTGGAGGTCCTGGGAAGTCAACGAAGTCGCATATAAGGATCTGTTCGGTGAAAAGATTATGTCAGACGACGAATGCAGACTAAGATTTGCAATTCCTACGGTGGAACTTCCCTATATTTTCGGGTCTGGCACGAACCTTAGCAGAAGAAAACACAACGTGTTTAAAAGAAGACTGCTCTCATGGCCATTAGGCAGGGCGACAATTTACTCCCCTTTTGCCACTATGAAAAAGATCCACCCGGTTGACGCCTTCAACGGGTTCACCACTCTGCTGACTACGATAAAACCACATTTGATTTCCCGCACTGAAGCGGAAAAAATACTAAAAAGTCGCGAAAACAGCGACTGCTCTTCCTCAACAAGCAGCGGTAAGAGGAAACATAGCCCGGTCGCTGATAAAACACCTAAAAGAAGAAGGACTGACAACAGAGACGAAATTCTTTTCGGCTTCATGAACACAGAAGCAGAGCGAGATCCTTCAGAAGCTGTACCAATTACAGGCTACTAATTCTTCGATCGCTACGGAAGACACTAGGTGCAATCCCGTACAACAATTTGACACGCCAGAATAGACGATTTCTAACCTTTTACTACAATAACGTGGTGTACGAAATGACCTGCCTACCATTTGGACTGGCTACAGCGCCGTTCATATTTGCCAAAGTAATTAATTGGATCGCAAATCTTTTCAGGGAGGAGGGAATCAGGATAATCGTTTATCTAGACGACTTCGTCCTAATTCACCCCGACCAAAACATACTTCATCAACAAATCCAAAAGGTGCTAACAATTCTAAACAAAATGGGATGGTGTGTCAACTTACAAAAATCAAATCTGATACCGTCACGAACCACCGAATACCTAGGCATTATTTGGGACACAGAATTGAATCAGAAAAGACTTCCACGGGAAAAAGTTCAGAAAAATATAGAATTAGTACAAAAGACTCTAAAAGAGCAAGTCTGGAGCTGGTGGTCGGCAAAAGTCCTATTAGGAAACCTGAACTTTGCAGCCTTTGTGGTCCCATTAGGAAGACTAAATTGCAGACACATGCAGATAGAAGCCAAAACTCTGTCAAAAGAAGATCGGTGCAAAAAATATCCACTACCAAAAATAGTAACACGAGATCTGCATTGGTGGCTACAAAACTACCCAACGCCACAATATTCATGACGACAGACGCGGCCCAGAAAGGTTGGGGAGCTACAATAAACGGCTTACACCTAAAAGGACTTTGGACGAAAGATCAATTAAAGTGGCACAGCAATCAAAAGGAACTGTGGGCCGTCATAGAGGTACTGCGAGCGACAGGATCAAAATTCTCGAAAGAGACGATAATGCTACAAACCGACAACAAATCAGTGGTTGCCTATCTAACAAAAGAAGGCGGGACGAAATCCCGAGTACTACTGGAATCTACTCGGGCGATCCTGGAATTAGCATATCTCTACAAGATATATATTATCGCAAGATTTCTACCAGGGAAATACAATACAACAGCGTACAGCCTCTCCAGACAAAACGAGTTACCAGAATGGACCCTGAAGAGGAAAATGCTGGACATTATATTCAAGAAATGGGGGACTCCAGAAGTATACCTCTTCGCAAGCGAAAGATCAGCAGTAGTAGAAACCTACGTAAGCGAGAACGCCAAAGACCACGGATGTCTCTTCGTAGACGCGTTCAGCAGACCATGGAAATTCCAGCTGGGATGGATTTTTCCACCTCAAGCTATGATTCCGAGAGTTCTGCAACACCTAGCAACGAGTACGGGCATGTATCTCCTAGTAGCTCCGAAGTGGGAACGAACATTTTGGAAAGCGGAGATAAAGCAACGTGCTCTCGAAGGACCGTTCACGATAGCAGCAGTGCTATTCTCTAACGACCACAGCCTTGCGCGCAGCGCTGCGCTCGTCGACGAGCTCGCAAAATGCTGCTTTGGATTTATATTTTATTTTAATTTTGATTTTAATTTATGATTTAGATTTAGATTTAGATTTAGATTTAGATTTAGATTTAGATTTAGATTTAGATTTGGATTTGGATTTGGATTTGGATTTGGGATTTTAAACCTAAACCTAAACCTAAACGTAAACCTAAACGTAAACCTAAACGTAAACCTAAACGTAAACCTAAACCTAAACGTAAACCTAAACGTAAACGTAAACGTAAACGTAAACGTAAATCTAAATCTAAATCTAAATCTAAATCTAAATCTAAATCTAAATCTAAATCTAAATCTAAATCTAAATCTAAATCTAAATCTAAATCTAAATCTAAATCTAAATCTAAATCATAAATTAAAATCAAAATTAAAATAAAATAAAATATTAATCCAAAGCAGCATTTTGCGAGCTCGTCGACGAGCGCAGCGCTGCGCGCAAGGCTGTGGTCCTTAGAGAATAGCACTGCAGATCTCCCGCAACACCTTATAGACCTCCGGACGACGAAACCACCTCCAGCAGTAAAAGAACTCACTTTGTAGGTTTGGAAGATTCAGGCTGGGCCTCTTTAGTGAACACTTGGAACTGAGATAATATATCCCTACTAGAAACATCTTGGCGCAAGTCAACCCTCAAAACCTACCGACCTGCGTGGGAACTCTGGCGAAAATGGGCCCTGCTAAATAATTGCCAAATAGATAATCCCGACCCAATCTCAATAGCGAAATACATTGGTCACCTTCATTCGGATATAAAACTAGCTCCAAAAACTATAGCACTTCACAAATCCGTGGTAGTCACATTCTCTAATCCATCACAATCTAAGAATCTCAGTGGACACCCGTTGGTCAAACAAATGCTGAAAGCTGTATCCCTTTCACGCCCTCCTGCAACAGAACCCACGACCTGGAGCGTGACCAAGCTAATAAATTACCTGAAATCGTACACGATAGATACCGAAAGCTACTATCAAATATCTCGCCATACAGCGGCACTTCTCTTATTAGCTACAGGGCGTAGAATCCACGATCTGACGCTCCTGGACATTAGTAACGAGCTATTCGAAAAAACTGATACTTACAATCTATTTTGGCCTAAATTTGGCTCCAAGACAGACTCTGCCACCTACCGACAAGCTGGCTGGAAATTTACCTGCTCCGAAGAGGAAAGATTGAGCATTCCCGTTTGGATTGAACGTATGATTTAACTATCAAAGCTCAGAAAACGTAGACCTCAATCTATTACGTCTCTCTTTGTAGTAGACCAGAGGAAACTCTAAAGCCGCTTCTCGTACAGTAATTGCAGGTTGGATTCGTACCTTATTACAGGATGCAGACATATCAGCATCGCCGGGAAGCTGCAGAGCTGCTGTGAACTCGCATAACTGGTGTAACAATAACTTTTCAATGGATGAGGTGATTAAATGGGGAAACTGTAAATCAAAAGACACCTTTATAAAATTTTATTTTAAAGAAATTCATTATAACTCCAACAATCAAATTAGTAGCGGGATCTCACAATCATTTGAACCCATTTAAGTAACTAAATAATGAAACCACTTAAGTAACTATGTCCCTTATTTACTAGGAAATACATTGTGTTGATTACATATCTAGTTTACATTTTATTTAATACCATTTACACACTTTAATCTTTACAAGCACAGTATGTCAGAGCCTTAAGCCGGCAGACTATAAACACTTCTCACAATGGGTCAAGCGAAGGCTCGAACACCTAAATAGACCCGTTTTTCCCCCGAAGGGTATAAAACGGTTATTTAGGTTTCAGCCGAAGCTTGACCCATACCGGCTGTTCTTGCTGGCTTGGTGAGAGTACTGACGAACAAGATGGCCGCCGGCTGGGGCACTGCGTACGATTTGTGCATGTACCTTCGATTGCGTAACTATGTAACATATTGTGGGTAGATTCACACTGCAAACGGGTAAAACTCAAGGGTTAATCTCACAATGGGTCAAGCTTCGGCTGAAACCTAAATAACCGTTTTATACCCTTCGGGGGAAAAACGGGTCTATTTCGATGTTACATATTTTATTAAAGAATATTAGTAATCGAAATAAATAGTCCCCCTCCAGCTAAGCTAATCGCTTGTGTTAGGTCTGGGTTCACATCGGTAGAGTAATGGTAATGGCGTATCTTTAACCACTAAGCTACCGATGCTTCAACTTTAAACGCTTCATCGCATAAACCTCGCAACTTTCAAAAATAAATAATTGAAAATATAACAACGAAAAAGTTTTGAAATACCTTACATGTTGGGAATTGGGATCGACACCTACTTTCGAAGTAAACATATTAAATCCTTTTTTTTTTTAACGTGTGGAAACCTCCACGGGCTTCACCCCATCTGTGCCGACGATGGGGTTACATATGAAATTGGCGTTTTGTAAGGGAGGAACATGAAGTCGATTATTATATATATATATATATATATATATATATATATATATATATATAATATATTTATTTAATCAAAGTGTACATACATTAGACGGAATCAATAAAATCTTTAAAGGCACTTTGGACTGCCCCATCGGAGTTTAATTTTTTCCCTTACAAGTAGTTATCCAAATTTCGAAAAAAATGGTAATCTGTTGGAGCAAGGTCCGGAGAGTACGGTGGATGTCTTAGACATTCCAATTGAAGCTACAGTAATTTGGTAGCCGACTGTTGTGCAGTATGTGGTCTAGCGTTGTCCTGAAGCAGCAGTGGCCTATAGAGCGATTGATCAGTCTCGGGTGTTTAGCAGCTAGCTTTTCTATCATGGTTTACAGTTGCTGACAATAGACAGAAAGCTGTAGTGAACGACACCGGCATTAGTCCACCAAACGCTCACAAGTAATTTTTTAGGTAGATTTCGATGGGGGTGTGTGTTGGGTAACCTCCTCGAGTGTCGATCCGACTCCGATCCCGCTGCAGTCCGGGGGGAACGGAACCGGAGCGGCCGGTACACCCTGGGCGGCGGTCAATGGCTTCCCCTTCATGGGGTTGGCATTGATCGTCGGCGAATACCCAACGTGGCGGGAACACATCGCTCTCCGTACTCCTCTGCTTTCAGAGGAGACAGGATGAGCGATGGTGTTTGTGGCTGAGGCCACCATAGGATCCCAGGGGATCCAGGGGCGGGTTGGCCCACTGCTAACGCAGGGGCCGACGGGCACTTGTGCCGCCGCCGGTGAGAGAGGACTAGCCATCCTCTCGCGTTCCGTAATCGGCAGGTGATCAGCAACGACCTGACTGGTGGCTCCAGAAGGGTACGCCGTGAACTTGCTGACCGGAGGGCTTGCCTTTATTGGCCGGCCCACGACAAGGAAAAGTCTATAACACCCGACAGCAAAGTCGTAAAAACCTATGGATACCAGCCGACCTCCATAGTATATAGGCTTATCCAGGTGCAGGGGGCACCGCCTGGATGGACCACCTTTCCCCCATACTCGTGGGATATGCTATGGACAACATAAATATCATCAATAATAAAACGGACCGGAAACCCATAAAAAACAACAACACAGGCATTAATACGGACAAGGAAAATGACGGAGTCTGCGCAGAGGTCGCGCAGCAGGCAAGCGTGGAGGTGACGCGAAATACCTCGGCGGTATCGGAGAGTTTCGATACCGCCAACGAGCGAAGCAGGGCGAGCAGCCCGGCGGGTCTGGGCGTGCAGCGGACCCGTAAGCGCAGGAGGCGCGCAAAGGCTCGGGCGGGGGAGGACGTTTCGGACGAGGATTTTACCCTCACCGGGACGACCTCCTCCTCCAGTAGCGACGAAGCCTCAAAGCCGGCATCCAAGGTGGCTGCTGGCCGCCGAGGGGCGCGGGGTGGCGTGAGGGGTGGTGGACAATCCACCCGAGCTCCCTCGGCTCTTGGAAGGGCCGTGCGAAACTCACCGCCGAGGCCTTCCACCTCGGCGGTGTCGTTGTCGGAGCCGTGCGGGAAGACGCGGTCACTCCTGGAGAGACTCCAGAAGGTGGCTGCGTCGTCCCAGGGGTCCCCGGACCCTCAGCAGGAGGAGATGCTGAACATTGTGTTCGGCATCGCCTCCGAAAACGAGGCTCTCGCGGCACAGCTTGCCGAGTCCCGTCGAGAGACGGCTCGGCTAGCTGCAGCTCTGGAGGAGCTGAAGAGGTTGGTGGCGAACTCGGCACAGCCAGCGCAATTGGCGCAACCGGAGCCGCCGGCGAGGGTTACGCGATCGACGCGGTCGACGCAGTCAACGGTGCCGGCGAAGTCAACGCAGGCGGAGCAGCCGACGCAATCGGTGCGGCGGCCGGCCCAATCACCACCGGAGGAGCCCTGGGTGGCTGCTACTCGGGCGCTGGAGGAGAGGATGATGAGTCGGTTGGAGGCCTTAGTGGACTCCATCCGCCGTCCACCTCTAGCGCCACCGGTGGCCAGCTTCGCGGCTGCAGCCCGGAAGGGCCCCACCTGCCCGGCTGCGAGTGCGCCCTTGCCGGAACCGGCTCCTCGGCCCCCTCCCACTGAGGGTAAGGGGAAGGGCAAAGGTAAGGGGAAGGGCAAGGGGAAGACGTCCCCAGCCCTGGCCCCAGCCCCAGCCCCAGCCGTGGTTCCGGCTACCTCCACCCCATTGGAAGGGGGCTGGGAGGTGGCTGGAGCCAGTAAGAAGAGGCGGAAGGCCGCCAAAAAGGCCGCCAAAAAGGCCAGGAGGGCCGCGGCCGCCGCGAAGGCAGCACCGGGGAAGCTCCGTGCCCCTCGAACAACGGCCGTCGTCGTCACTTTGACGGCGGAGGCAGCGTCGAGAGGCATGGGGTATGCCGAGGTGTTGGCCAGGGTAAAGGCCAACGTGGACCTCAAGGCCCTCGAGATCCCGGGCGTCCGGTGCAAGAGCACACGGACGGGAGCCCGGCTTCTTGAGGTCCCCGGCGCCGCCAGTGGCCCCAAAGCCGACGCCCTAGCGGCTCGGCTTAGGGAGTCATTGGATGCAGCCGACGTCCGGGTGTCCAGGCCCATTAAATGCGCAGAAGTGCGCATCACGGGCCTGGACGACTCCGTCACGGCTGAGGAGCTTAGGCTCGCCGTGGCGGAGGCCGGGGACTGCTCCCCGGACACAGTGAAGGCCGGAGCTATACGCTTCGGCCGCGGTGGACAGGGGGCAGCAGTTGTCGGCTGCCCTATCGCGGCGGCCCAAAAGGTCGCAGACGGGCGGAGCCTCCTGGTGGGAGGCTTCCTGAGGGCGCAGGCACGGCTCCTGCAGGCCCGACCGGCCAGGTGCTTCAGGTGCCTGTCGGTGGGCCATGTGGGGGTGCACTGCACGGCGGAGGTAACGGCGGGTGACCGCTGCTTCCGCTGTGGCCAGCCCGGTCATAAGGCCGGCTCGTGTAGCGCCCCGTTGCACTGTTTTAGATGTGCAGCGGGGGGCAAGCCGGCTGACCATAGGGTTGGCAGCAAGGCCTGCGCCGGAGGGGAGCCGAAGCCGGGAGGCCGGCCTTCCGCCTCCAGTTCACAGCGGGATGCGGAGATGGGGGTTCCATAATGGATCCTCAACTCCGCATCCTGCAGGTGAACGTTGGCCACGGTGCCCATGCTCAGGATCTTCTGCGCCAGAGCATGGCACAGTGGGCCATAAATGTCGCCGCTGTCGCCGACCCATACACCCACCGGTTCCTCGGGCCTACCTGGGAAACCGCGCTGGATGGGTCGGCGGCACTGGTGCACAACCCTGCCGCCGGCAGCCCCCCTCTTGCCGTCGTTGCAAGGGGACCCGGCTACGTGGCGGCGGCGGTTGGGGATATAGCGGTCGTGGCCGCTTATATCACGCCGAACCGAGACCAAGCTGCATATGAGCAGTGGCTCCGTCAGCTGGCCGTCGTCGTCAATGCCTGCCAGCCCCGTCCGGTCCTTGTGCTCGGGGACTTCAACGCCTGGTCGTATGCCTGGGGTTCCCGACACGAAAGGGGCGCGACGGGGCATAGAGGCAGGGCACTGGTGGACTGGGCCGCACGACTCGGCCTAGTCCTCCTAAATCGGGGAGCCGTGGACACGTTCGTGACCTCGAGGGGTAGCTCCATCGTGGACCTATCGTTCGCGAGCCCCTCGTTGGCGCGACGTGTTCAGGGCTGGCGCGTCGTTTTGGGGGAGGACACTAGTTCGGATCACCGATACATTCGGTTTGACGTGTCCCCCCCTGCGAGCGACGCGCCGGCTGCAGCGGCTCCACCCGAGCCACGTTGGGCGCTTAAGCGACTTGATCGGGAGCTCCTCCTGGAAGCCGCCATCGTACAGGCCTGGGCCCCTGCGCCGGACAGGCCTGTCAGCGTAGACGATGAGGCGGAGTGGTTCCGGGAGGCCATGACCCGTGTCTGTGACGCGGCGATGCCTAGGGCTCCGCCCTATAATCCGAGGGGTCAGGTCTACTGGTGGTCGTCGGAGATCGCGCAGCTCAGACGGGGCTGCGTGATCACGCACCGCCGGTGGGCCCGATTCCGTAGGAGGCGTCGCCGCCCCGCAGATGCGGAGGCCCGAGAGGCGGAGTTGTACGAGGGATACAGGGAGGCCAGACGAGCCCTCCGAGCGGAGATAAGGCGTTCCAAACGGGACGCCTTCCGCGAGCTGCTGGAGACGCTGGAGCGGGACCCTTGGGGGCGGCCCTACCGGATGGTGAGGGGCAAGCTGCGCCCCAAGGCCCCGCCGTTAACCCGGTGTCTCCAGCCGGATCTGCTCGGAGGAGTTGTTGGCTCCCTGTTCCCAGCGCGGGCGGTGGAACATGTTCCACCGCGGATGACTCCGCCTCGGTTGCGCATGGCGCCCGACGTGGAAGACGACGACGTGCCCGAGGTCACTTGGGTAGAACTAGAGCTGGCGGTGAGAAGGCTAAGAGCCAAACACACCGCCCCGGGACCCGACGGCATTCCAGGCCGAGCGTGGGTCCTAGCTCTAGTCGACGACGCTCTCGAGCCCCGACTGAGAGGGCTTCTCAGCGCATGTTTGGAGCGGGGCCAGTTTCCGAAATTGTGGAAGACGGGGAAACTGGTCCTCATCCGAAAGGAGGGGCGCCCGGCGGACTCGCCGTCCGCCTACCGGCCCATAGTGTTGCTCGACGAGGTGTGCAAGCTCTTTGAAAGAGTAATTGCGAAGCGCCTCGTCGAGCACCTCTCAAGAGTGGGGCCGGACCTGGCGGATGGCCAATATGGCTTCCGCCAGAGGCGCTCCACCGTGGATGCCATCATGCGCGTGAGGGCTCTGGCGGAGGATGCAGTAGCCCGGGGTGAGGTGATGTTGGCGGTGTCCCTGGACATCGCCAACGCGTTCAACACCTTGCCCTGGAGTTGCATTAGGGAGGCACTCGTGTATCACGAAGTGCCTCTCTACCTCCGCCGCATAGTCGGGGCGTATTTGACGGAGAGAGCCGTCATCTACCCAACCGTGACCGGTCTCGGTCGGCGTGAAATGTCGTGCGGTGTTCCACAGGGATCGGTCCTGGGGCCGCTCCTGTGGAACATCGGATACGACTGGGTGCTTCGCGGTGAGCTCGTAGGCGGTGCCGCCGTCACGTGCTACGCGGACGACACGCTCGTGACGGCGTGCGGGGCGACGTACCGCGAAGCGACCCGAAAGGCCACGACCGCGGTTGCCCAAGTCGTTAGGCGGATCCGGCGGCTGGGTCTCGAGGTGGCCCTGCATAAAACCGAGGCCCTGTTCTTCCATGGGCCTCGGAGCAAGCCACCCGAGGGATCCAGTCTCATCGTGGGAGGAAATCGCATCGGCATCAAGCCCCAAATGAAATATTTGGGGCTCGTGCTCGACGGCCGATGGGACTTCGGAGAGCACATCCGAAGTCTGGCCCCCAAATTGAAGGGCACAGCTCTTGCTCTGGCTCGGCTGTTGCCCAACATGAGGGGGCCCGATGACTCCTGCAGGAGACTCTACGCGGGGATCGTGCGGTCCATGGCCCTGTATGGGTGCCCAATATGGGCGGAGGCCCTGAGGACCAGAACTGTGCGGATGCTGCGCGCTCCGCAGCGGGTTCTGGCCATCAGGGTCATCCGAGGGTACCGCACGATCTCCTTCGAGGCGGCGAGTCTCCTTGCCGGAACTCCGCCATGGGACCTGGAAGCGAGAGCCCTTTCGCAACTGTACCAGTGGCGAAAGGAGGCGCGGGAGCAGGGATGGAACCCCGAGCCTCGAGAAATCGAGGCCGTGCAGTCCCAGCTCCGCCAGGCCATCGTGGTGGAGTGGAAGGAACGACTTGGGCAACCAAGCGCAGGGCACGCCGCAATAGCGGCGGTAAGGCCCATCATGGAGGATTGGCTGGAGAGGCGACACGGAAGCCTCTCCTACCGACTGACGCAGGTGATCTCAGGGAAGGGGTGCTTCGGGGACCACCTGCATCGGATCAGGAAGGAGCCAACGCCTGAGTGTCATCACTGCGACGCGAGCGAGGACTCAGGGCTGCACACGCTGGCGGACTGCCCGGCGTGGGAGGCGCCGAGGCGTGACCTCGTGGCAGCCATCGGGGTGGGAGTCCTCTCGCTCGGCAGCATGATTGCGGCAATGGTGCGGAGCGCGAGCGCGTGGGCCGCCGCCGCCTCCTTCTGCGAGCATGTAATGCTCGCGAAGGAGGTGGCGGAGCGCGCCCGGGAGAGACTTAGAACTCTCCCGGTCCGCCGAGCCCGCAACTTGCTCGCCGCGCGTCGCAGGCAACTCAGGCGCCGGAGGTCGCTTAACGACCTCCGTCCTCCATGAGCGCAGGCCTGGGGGTGGCGGGTGAGGCCACCTGTCACCCCAGCAGAAGCAGGCCGGGACGGTGGGGCGACTAGCGCCCCTCCCCCAAACCGGGGCAAGACGGGGACACCGTGGTTCCCAAACCCGAGGGGGCCATCTCGAAACCGGAGATGGCCCAGGGTCAGTCGGGGTGCGAGGGATATGCTCTATGGGCAACCTTACACCCCGGCGTCTGTAGACCCGAGACGGCGTGCGGTTTTAGTCGGTTCAAGCCCGACATAACCGCCCCCGCTGGCACGCGGGGGGGTATCCGAAGGGATTTCCGCACGAAAAAAAAAAAAAAAAAAAAAAGGTAGATTTCGATGAAATCGATCTACCTATTGGTTTCTTGACTACTGTCGAATTTAAAAAAAAATTCTTCATAGGAGGTCTAGTTATGACCCCCTGAGTCCGACATGACCACTGGTCAAAAAGTTTATATATATATATATGTATGTATGGTTCCACTTCCCAAAATTTGCGGCACTCTCACGGTCGCATTTTTGCCCCGATCGCTTTCAAACTGCGGTCAAAAATTGCTTGGGTGTAAACTTAGTTTAAGTTCGTGAACGGGTGGAATCCGGCCTAAGGGGACGGTAGGGCCTCACTTTTTGTGAAATCAGTTTTTCCTCAAAATTTCACGTTCCATGAAAGATATTCGAACCGTTCTAATTTTATCCCATAGTATACATGAATACCAACAACTTTTAATAATAAACCTATAAGATAAAAAACTTTAACTAAAAGTGGACGGGGGAAAAACCAAAATTTTTCGGGAAAAAAATCATAACTTCTATCCGGTGAACATTCTTGCAGTCGGAAACATTTTTAATCGATAGGCCATTTTTAAGTCTAAAATAAATGTCTGAATGGTTTTTCGCTAAAAGTTACCGTTTTCGAGAAAAAAAAATTTTACTGTTTAAAGTCCGTAGTTCTCTATATAAAATAATATTAATTGCTTCACGAAATCTACCTGTGCGTTCCCCCTGCGGGAACGGATTTTTTTTAGTAAATTTTCGCTTGGGGCAGGATATGGCTGGTTTGCTATGGTTCAGCCATTGCGATGAGCGTTTCCGATTATCGTACAGGATCCACTTTTTATCACAGATAATGATTCGATTTAAAATCCCTTCATTATTGTGCTGGTTGAGTAATGTAACGCAGCAGTCGACGCACGTTTGTCGGTTTGCTGCACTCAATTCATGAGGTACCTTTCAAGCCTTTTCACCTTATCAATTTGCTTCAAGTGGATTAAAACAGTTTTACCACTAACACCAGCCTGCAGCTAACTCGGACGTGTTTTGAGATCGATCCGCTTCCACAATAGCCTTTAATTCTTCATTAACAATTTTGGTCTCCGGCCGTCCACAGGGCTTGTTCTGCAGGTCCAAATTTCCAGAACGAAAACGTTGGAATCAAAAACGCACTGTGTTTTCTTTTGCGACACCGCCGCCATACACATCATTAATCCTTTGAGCCGTTTCTGTAGCACTGGTGCCACGATGGAACTCGTACTCGTAAATAACGCGATACCTATTTCAAGTTTTCCATTTTGTAAACTGAGTGATGCAAAGTAAAAACCAAAAGAGGAAAAACAAATGAATTACGGTTTTGAAAACACAAAAGCATGAGTAAATAGTTGTATAAATTTGAAATTGCAATTCCTAACCAAAGACGAGATATTTGTGATCAAAGTGGCCAGTACAAAACGCCAATTTCATATGTAAGGACCTAATAAGTACCTTGATCTATTCCGAACTTAACGCGGACGAAGTCGCGGGCAACAGGTTATAATTAATAAAACTTGAAATATTTTAAATTTATTATTTAGTATTCTCGTTAACCTCTCTAGCTAAATGCTTGTGCTAAATTGCTTGTATTAGGAGGAGCTTCATGTCGGAAGTGTAATAAAAGTCAGGATTCCAACGTCAAAAGACATCTGGATTGTAAGGTCGACTCCTTAACCACTAAGCTACCGAGATGCTTCAATCGCTACATACATCGGCAGATAAGTATCTACGTACTTAGCAGTATTTTAAGTACGTAGGTACTTTTTTTTTTGCCTGACCGCATTGTAGATACTCGCGAAAATCAATTATAACGGCTACGTTCGAATAGTTTTATTATGATTGTTTTATTGGTTTGGTTCCAAAATATAATTTTATTATACATTCATTGTAGAGAAGTGAACTCAACAGAAACTACAAAACAAATTATTTTATACAATCTAAAAAATGGGAGCTGGACAGATAGGAGGCATAGCTACTTTGTGTAAATATTTTAGTTTATATTTTTAACATCGAGTAATAAATAAATAAATTTAAAAAAATGTCTGTGCAAATCTGTAATTTAGTTAACTTGCAAGGAATATTTTTGCACTATTATTTAAATATTTGCTGCGTAAATAGAATCGATAACTTAAAGCATCCTCCAACCCAAGGTGCGCCTAGCACCCGATCCACATCAACATAAGCAAATGCTTACCCTATATAAGTAGCAGTGGACAGTGACGAACACTGACCAGTTTAAATACCGAAAGCTAATATTCAAAAGGGAAGCCGCTGAGAATCGTGTTATATAAACTCTTCACCACTGATGAGCAGTTAGGTACACATAACGTATCCTTATCATTGTGAAGCTTGTAGTGCTTTTTTATACTTACATTAATGTAGTGCACTGTTTCCAGTGGATATAGATTTTCGTAATGCTGCTGGTTTCCTTGGAGAGAAACCCGAAATGACGGAAGGACAACATGTTGTAAGTCTTCATACAGTTATAAATGTTATAATATGTGAGCACATAAAGTAGGTATAGAGTTTAGTCTAGCAGGAAAAGTTAGAAATATTAAGTAATTATTTATAAGGAATAATACTCGTCATCATCATTGTTCATAGTGATTTACCAATTGTTTTTGATTGGCATATCCCAATACCCCGACAGGAAATCCTATCACCTCCCAACCCTGACAGGAAAGCCTACGCCAAAGCCTCGTCTGTTGTTTAACAGGTGCACCTACTAGCAGGTGAGGTTGTCTTGGGCCTCAAAGATCTTGGTAAGGCCCTCTCAACCTAATCTATATAATATAACAAAGTCGTGTTAGTGAGACTGCGATGAACTCGAGAAGGGGTGGACCAATTTTCATGATTTTTGATATACGCCTCGAACATGGTCTCACTGCCAGGAATGCCGAAGACCGTGTAAAGTGGTGGAAAAAAAATGAACCCCGAGCTCCTCGGACGTAACCGGGTTCGACACCGTGATGATGATGATGATTTCGGTTTAAATACCATATGCAATGTATATTAACTAGCCTGGCCATAAATACTGTTACATCAAAACTTTTCTTTATTTTTCAACTTTTTAATTATTTTGAATTTGGAACACGTATATTATTTTAAAACAAGACCTGAAGCTCGGTGCTTATCGTCGATATACAGGACATGCCCTCAATCAATCTTTACGACTAAAGATAGTGCATCGATCAAAGCGCCTTCTGTCGCGATACGCAGGTGAAAGGCACAGAAATATCCTCTTTACCGATGAAAACATTTTCACGATTGAAGAACAAATAAGCAAAATGATAATGTGTACGCTCACAATTTTAAGGAAGCTGCTCAAGTGGTCAGAAAGGCACAACGTGGTCATCATCCTGCGTCAGTGATGGTTTGGTAGGGCGTGTCTTATCAGGGAGTCACAAAGCTACATTTTTGTGAAAAAGGCGTGAAAACTTCAGCCAAAGTGTATCAAGATACTGTCTTGGATCATGTTGTGAAACCTCTCAGCAATACACTTTTTAAAAATATGCCGTGGACTTTCCAGTAGGACTCTGCTCCTGGTCACAAGGCACGAACTACCCAAGCCTGGCTAGAAACCAACGTTCCGGACTTTATAAGAGCTGAAGACTGGCCCTCATCTAGCCCAGACCTCAACCCTTTAGACTACAAATTATGGTCAGTTTTAGAGGACATCTGGCCTGCTCTAAACGACACGGCGACATTGAGTCTCTTAAAAAATCTTTGGAGCAAGCAGTGGCAAAATTTCCCTTGGAAACAGTGCGTAAATCCATAGATTCGTGGCCAAACAGATTAAAGGCCTGTATAAAAGCCAAAGGTGGCCATTTCGAGTAAAATGTATTTTTATTTTTTGCTAAGACTTTAATAAATATGTAGATATAAATTTTAATAAAATTACATTACTTCATTTAAAAATAATTGTATTTTCATTTGTAACAAAACTTATGACTGGATGCTGCATATCTTGGTGGTTACTGGGGTGTGTGGGAGCACACACCCCAATAGAAACAATTACAGGTAGGCACTAAGCAAGTAGAGTTCCGTAGTAGGTACTGCAGTTTAGTATTTTTATTTTATAATTTTTTCACAGTTGCATCAGCAAATAGGTTTATAAATATCTACTTCATTTATAGCTAATAGCTAATATAACTGATATGTAATAAAAGATTGTTTATATCTTTGCAGGTTCATTTTCTATCTCATTCGATGATGTTTTGCGTGGGATCGCTAATAGAGGCACATGTAGTCCTAACAGCGGCTACTTGTATAATGGGGGAAAGATATAAATTTGAGGTTTTTGCCGGGACGCACAGGTTTCTGGAATTCACTGGTATCTCGCGGCAGGTGCATCATCTTTGTATTCATAAAGGTATTTATTATAATTATAGATTTTGAATACAGCATTGGCGCATACACTTGGGACACAGTTTGGGTTTAAATAAAAGGCATAACTAGGTAGATAGGTAGACATCGGAGATATGGGAAAAAATATTCCCGCTCCTCCTACCAGTCGGAGTTCCGATCGGAGGACAGGGAAAATCCCGACCTATACACATAAATACAAATTAATTACAAAATATATAGGGATACCAAGTTTGTATATAGTTTGGATTACTAATTAGGGGCACGACCTGGCAACCCACTTTTGGGTAAATTCACACAGTGCTATGACTGGAAATAAAATGACGAAAACTATCGATAGACACCTACTTGTATGCTGTTGTTATTATATCTTCGTATTTTTAACAAGCCACAACGAAAGTGATGATTGATGCCCCTGATGATCATTTTGTTTTGTTTGATGACTGTCGGTGCGTAGCTCTTCAGCCACGTCCGGTCAACTCAGGTCATCGAAGCGTATCGGTTTTTCTTGTATTCGTTGTTGGTTACGGTAGTGGGTGTAAGGGAGGAATTCGTCCCATAAGAGGTATCAGGATTGAGGCCCTGAGGTAGGTATCCATAACTGATTATATTTTACAGGATACAACTATTCATCAAATAAATATGAAGACTGTACAGCGAATAACATAGCCCTGCTTGTTCTAAGTACTCAATTTAATTTTAATCAGAGGGAGTTTGGTTCTGATTATATACTAAATCGTTTGCGTTATGGCGGACCATTTCCGATTAATAGTCTGTATAATGATAATAGTTGTCGATACTATGGATGGGGTAGCAGAAGAAATGTAAGTAGATCTAACAATGATGTAGTTTAGGTTAAGCTCTAAACTCTTAAAACCGGTCTAGTGTAGCCTGTATTTTAGAGTTACCGAATACTTGCCCAAACTATGATTGATAAATAGATTTGCGGTATCGGACTTATTGACGGCCTAACAGACGGAAAGAGATTCATCAAAACGACAAACCATAGGATGATAATAGTATAAAAAAATCCTTTATTCCGCCCTGTGACACAACGTGATTTGTCAGCTGAGGGCAAATGGTATAACTCCGGGTATATATAATAGGTATATATAATGTCAAAATAACTTTGATTCGGTATCCGATTTTTACTATATATGTTTATGTTTCAGGGCTTTTTGATCCCGTTATTAATACACATACGACGAATGAAAGCCGTCGTGTTACCACAAGAGAAGTGCCTGCAAATGTTTAACTATGACGATAAATATCTTTGCATTCAACAGCATCCCTGCAAGGTACAAAAAGAAAAGAGTTTATATTTTATGTTCGTATTCTAGTCTAGTAGGCTGAAATGTATATTTTGAGACTCTCACCTTGTGAGAGAAATTCTTGCTTCAATCGTAACAGCTGACTGGAGAAATACATAAACCTTTCAAGTGATCACAGGTCAAGTCATTTTAGGAACTGTTTTCTGATAATTGCAGTTTCTTAGCCATAACTATGTACGTAAAAAGATAGATATTTTGAAACTTCTGTGAGCGAGGTTATATTTTTGATTTTTACATTATAGTCACTCGAATTTGGTTTATGAAAAATATATCCTAGAGGACAGTTAAATAGAAATTGGCGATAATAAAGTGAGTACCCTGGTTTGGTAGGTAGGTCACTCGTTACGAGACTTGGTCTTTCCAGGATGAAGTAGAATAAGAAATTACTACCAATTTAAGTCTCGTCTAAACTTTTCCTTAGTACTTAAATATCAACTTTTTTTAAACCTTTTTTAATAATGTTAAATTTGCTTTTTTCTAGTCGGAAAAATTCGGTGCTCTATGTCCAGTAAGTATTTACTTTTTTTGTTTTGATTGATATAAGGCATTATGTCGATGCAACCTACCAGCCTACTTCATATTGTATTTAAACCGAAATCATCATCATCATCACAGTGTCGAATCCCGGTTGCTTCCGAGGAGCTCGGGGTTCATTTTTTTTCTACCACTTTGCACGGTCTTCTGCATTCCTGGCAGTGAGACCATTGGTATTAAAATACCATATGATATGTGTTTGGTTTAGAAAGCCTACGTCCTCGCCACAGATTGCAGAACTCGAGGGGAGAACTCTCTCCCGCTCCCTCTTCGCCGCCTCTTTCGCGTGCATTACCTGCTCGCAGTAAATGTCGGCGAGTGCCACTTGCTCTCGTCGGAGACCACGGCTCTCACCATGGTCTCCAGCGAGAGAACGTCCACGTCCAGGACTGCATCGCGATCCCATCGTTGACTCGCCTACGATGGGCACTCCAACAATGTGTGACATGGTGTCTAAATCTGTGGCTCATACCAAATAGTGAACTTTTTAATAGAGTTCAGGTACAGACAGAAGACTACACATTATAGCTTTGTCTATCCTGATTTTATCGCAACAACAAATGTTAGTAGAATTCAATAATTGTGATCAAAACAATAAAAACGTTTCCACAGAAATAATGAAACTATTATTTTCTAGGATGACGTAGGATCTATCCTTGAATGTTCCGGCGTAGCCCGTGGCATAATGACTTCTCGTCTCGTGGACCGTCCGTGTGGGGTTGGCTTTTTAGATTTGAGTAAATACACAAAGTTCTTGATATGTGGAGTGGATGATTCCCGTGACGTCGTAGATCATGATCCAGACCTGGCTATGGAGTTTACTAGTCGGGCACCTCTACCTACACCAGAACTAGTTACTGTTGCTGAGAATGAAACTCACATCTTACAACCTGATGGACCAGAACCAGCTAATCTAGACCTAGTAGTAACCTAGAGTACCTGTATAAGATGTAACAAAATTATCTCTCAGAACTTTATGAGATTACTCGGTTATCCAAAAAAACCTATTTCCGAGGGTTTTAAGAAAATTTGGTCACTTGTTTTCATAAGCATCTATATTTGCCGATACCAAGTAAGTGGGTAGTGTAGGTGCGTAACCTCAAAAAGTTCAAAGAGGTAATTATATTATGTAGTAGGTAGATCGTAGGATTGATTATATCTCTTTAATTGCTTATGGATGGAACTTAATCAGGACATCAACATTTTTGTCAGCAGTATTGGCTTCTTTATTTCATTTATTATGCATATAAGTAGGTACATTTTCTAAAAAAAGAAAATATTTTCAAATTATGAAGAATAGTGTTATTATTATTTTACAAAGGGGCTGCCGTTGATAACAGTATACTTTGGGCGTGTTGTAGTCCAGTAAAAATAGTTATAAATGATTAGTTTTCTCAATTATCTGCAAGTGTATAAATCAACCACCCGTGAAGTGATGCAGCTAGTATTAGTCGACAATTTCATAAAAAAAGTAATAAAAAATTACAAAAATGTAGCACAAAAATGAAAATACGCCATACAAGCGCAATACAAGCTTTTGAAACCAACACAGCCTTTTTTAATTATGATTTTCTATTTGCGCTACAAACTTTAAAAATCAGTACTGCCCTAAAACCGCACGATGTCCTCCCCAAGTGTCCGTTATTAGTATCTACTGCCCTTGCATAAAATTATTATTTTGGTTCTAGTACCATATTTTTGAATAAATCCTTGTCTTCTTAAAAAAAATAATTAATTATTTTATTTTTAACTTTTTCTACGATCCGGCTATGACATGTACCTAGGTACCTACAATCTGTAACAGAAGTAGCGCATGATCTGCAGGCTCAATTTGGTGTGGAAGACTCTGGTCTATCGAGTCGCTTTTTTATCCGACTGCGAAAGGTTAAGTTTTTCGAGAGTATGTTTATATGTATGTATAATTGTTTATTTTAACTTGAGAGGTGTCGTTAGATTCGTATTTACTGTGAAAGTACTACTGGGCAATATCAAAATAAAATAAAAATAATATGGCGATTTTTTGGCGCCATACAATAAAATTATTAATTAAAAAATCATAAACCCGACTGCCCCAAAAAGACCGAAACAAGCTTGATAGCAGGCGGAACCCATTGGCGGGACCCATTTGCGGGACACAAAAAAGTAGTAGGTAAAATGTACAATGTTGAATGTAATAGGTATGTAATAGGCAGTATGAAATTGCCGAAATTTTCTTACAAATTCATGAGTTCGTTATTCCTGTAATTTAATAACTATTTCCATTATTTATATTTTGTTTGAAAGTTGATTTCAAGATTTTACAACTCTGTATTAAATTTTGTTTTTATTGGCCGCTTGATAAATTAATTCGATCTTCAAAAACAGTGCTTCCTAAATGCTATCCATTTTGATGATAAATTTCGTATTACTTAACAGCTGTCACTTTTCAAAAATGTAATAAAAGTTGCTGTTTGTTAGCTTAATGTTGTCTCATTCATACACAAAAAAATACATAAAATTTGGATTTGTCATTCCTAAAAAAAATGCAAAAATGTTAGTACTGAAAATTGGGTTTCCTCCAATTTCTTCAAGAAAAACGGCAATTTCAAATGTAACGACCTAATACAATGGGCTTACCGCTACAAGCAATTTCTTTTAGGTAAGCTTAGGATGGACAGAAATGCATACAAAAGTTAAAAGCATAATAATGGTGTTAATTACCTCCGTACATTTTTAGTACCCCATATCATGTACTTATATCGAATACAATTAAATATAAACTAAACTAAGTATGTCATACATCTACTCTTCTTGAAATTTTCACTTGGTGTCCATTTATTGGAAACAAAAGCATTTCTATTTTAAGGTTCCCGATGTCGTTTGCCTTTAGCTGGTAAGTCCTCACCACACTTGATAATATACTTTTCATTATTAACATGCCAAATTTGCGGCCTGAAATAAATTTGATTATTTGATGGGGCACATCGAATGGTATATCTTTAAAATATATTGATACACTCCTACTGCATATTTCGCATCCTTGAAGTGGTAGAGTCACGGTTTTCCCAGTACGGACGCTGGTTTGACTACTGGGGAAGTACCACCCTCGTCATCGTCATTTTAGCAATGATCCTGGTTGCCAGCCATAAGCTATAACCTCGGAGCCCAGGCTCTTCAATATTATATTCAGCCGCAATATTATTCATGGGAACGTGGTTGTAGTCCGGCCTACATTGCAGCCCCGAGAGGAATGCCTGCGCCAGGATCTCGTCCGTTGATCGGTAGGTGTACCAGCTAGCAGGTGAGTTTGGCTTGGGTTACAAAAGTATTCATAGGACCCCATACATCCCTTTGGGGAAGTACCACCCTCTCACTTGATATGGACCTAAATTCGTGCGGTTCAGAATTCACAATCAATTTGGTCAGTTTACCATTCTGTTAATATTTATGCGTATTGTTTTAATTTTGGGGTCAAAATACTTACCGATACAATTTCTTGAACCATAACTGAATGGCAAGAATGTGGCTGGATGCCTGTTAGCAGATCTTTCAGGTAGAAACCGGTCTGGGTCAAAGCTATTGGGTTCTGGTCCCCATGCGGATTCAGAACGGTGTATAGCGAAGGCTCCTATTACTGCCCCAGCTCCTGCGGGTATTGTTACGCCACATGTTGCTGTTAAAATAAAAATAGTGAAGGAAAAACTTTTCTCGTGTATAATTGGAATTCGGAAATTATTTAATTCTTTAAAAAGTGATACGTCATTGGTATTGACGTATTACTATTTTTTTTAAATTTCTAAATATAATACAAGATTAAAAAAACTTACGCAGATATATATCCTTGTCAACGTTCCTGGCAATAATTGGTACCACTGTGTATAGTCGCATGCTTTCTTTAATCACCCTTTCTAAGTAGTTCATCTGCTGGAGGTCCGATTTGCAAGCACCACGAGTAGAAGTTCCAAAAATAGACCGCTGCCTAAAATTAAAATAAAATAAATTCTATTTAAAAACTATTTAAAAGTGGCGATAGCCCAGTGGCGAACGTAACGGACTGCAGAGACGAGATCTCGAGTTCGATCCCCAGTCGCCCCGGGCACACACCTCTGACTTTTCGTTTTAATAAATGGTAATTATAGCTCGCTTAATATTGTGTCCGGTAGATGGCAAGAGTGGAGACCACGAATCGGTAAACGCAAGGTAGGACGTCCCCCAGCAAGATGGACGGATGACCTGAAAAAGGTAGCTGGGATAGACTGGATGCGCAAGGCGGAGGATCGGGTGCTATGGTGTACAATGGGAGAGGCCTATGTCCAGCAGTGGACTGTACCCCTTCGGGGATACAAGCGTGAAGTTATGTTATGTTAAAAACAAAATGAAAAAAAAATCTGGTGGATATATAGAAATTTCTTCATTAACCATTTTAGTTAATTAATATTTTATTTGTTGGGTCGAAAGGTGAGTGCTCATACACATCTGCCCACTCTTTAGGTAATATGCAGGCGTGACTATATTACAAATACTGGTCCCGTTCCCGCTACCCACAGGAACCTATTCCCGTGAAAAAGACAATCATCATCTTAACGTTATTTATGGTTGCCGAAGCTTCACCTCGGCGCCCGGGGTCCTTTTCTCTTTCTCCTCATATCGATTTGGCATATTTTGGCTTTTCTGGATGCGACTGCCATCCCCGAGAAGAAAGCCTACGTCAGAGCCTTGTACGTTAAACAGTAGTTGTACAAGCTGATAGGTGAGGTTGTATTGGGCCCTGAAATCTTGGTGGTGCCCCCATGCACCCAACTAGCACTACATCTAGAGTAGTACAGTAGACTAATCATTCTAAAAAAATGTCGTGCTGGTAGGAATATATTGTCTCAGACTTACTCTTGTAATACTTTGTCTTGTGCATCCTGGTGTATGCCGAGCAGAACGAGAGTGTAGGCGATGACTAGAGCCGTGGTATCATTACCAGCGATCGTAATAGAGTCTATGTGCTCCCGTAGCTGCTCGTCCTTGAAGTCTATTTCTTGTTCGAATAAAAGATCCAAGACTGAACGAAATTTGTCATCTGCAAAAGAATCTGAAATGTTAAATCGATTTCCTAATATCACCCTTGTGGGTGTTTTAGAGATCCGATTCTCAGCACTCCATGGATTCACCGTGCGGTCGCCGGGTCCATAGCGTGGTACAGAGAGGAACACCATGACGGCGACTGGGACTTGCGACCCAGATGTAGGTTTAGGGTGGCCACCTTGTGATGCATCAGCGCTCACCTCTACCATCAGTAGTGTTCCCCACCCTACCTATCCAAATTTGGTAAGATCCTAACAATGCCGCTTTTGATATACGATTTAGTAAAGAGCTTACTGAAGCTCTTGGCAATCCGAGGTCTTTAAGTAAGTTGTACAGGGATTTAGCTGGAATTCCCCTTGCTCCTACTTCTACGGCGTAGAATTTAACCACGTAGCCGTTTTTGTTTAACTCATTAGTCAAATCAAAGTATTTGTTTGTCTTTATAGCGTGGTCTTTAGGTATATTAGTTTCCCACGGTACTGTGAGTTCTACAAGCACTGCACGCTTATGCGATCGTGAAACAAAGGAATATGTCGGGTCTGGATGATGAGGCACAGACATCCTCCGGTATCCTATAGTGCTTCTCATACGTGTCTACGAGTATTGTCCAGTCAACGGCAGCTATCAATATTGAATATGGCTTTTGAGGTGATTTCTTTGAGCAGCCTTCCTTTACAAACGCAATGTCATTTCTTTGGTTTGTGGTTAATCCTTTTTTCGCTCTAGCTACCGCCAAACTTACAGCCTCACGTATGATTTCTAATACCTTATCATGACGGCGCGAGTAATGACCCCGGTCTAATAGCGTCTTACAACACCCACTAGTAGTGCCTAGCCGTACCTGTTGCTTCACCACATGAGTTACATGTTTTATCTGTGGCTTTTCCCCATCTGACCAGATTGCTTTGGTCGGGGAGGGTCAACTGGAATGCATTTAGGTAAAATTTAAGTAAGGCCGGTGACCAGTCGTATATTATGGTACGCCATTTTAAGGCTATGGGAATACAAAATACACCTAGGGTCAACCATTCGTTTTGCATTTCTAGGTTCATTGCGTGCACCTAATAGGTGTTGTTTTCGTCTGCTTGAAGAAAAGATTTTGTTATTTCTTTATCTGTTTGTCTCTGAATATTACCTAGACCTACTCTACCAGTCTGCGAGCCTATAAGAATTTTTTATGGAACTGGAGGCGTGATTCGAGCTCCGATGCATTTTTATCTTTTGGAAGGACTTTTACTATTTCGATAAGACGTGCATTTTAGTTACTCTTAGGTGCTTATAGAGTTCTGATGGCTTTTTAAGCGTCATTCCAAAATTATTCGCGGATCTATATAGTGCCAACGGGTCGGCCGACTGAGCTAGCCCTAGCCACGACTTCAGTGTCTTCGTGACACACGCATCTAGTTTTTTGAGGAGGCTCTGGTTTATATCATATATAAGAAACGGCCAGTTAAGACGCGAGGTTAAATAATTATCATAGATCCAAGCTTTTTTAACATTACTTATTTATTGGGTCTACCTTTTTTAAATCGATAATGAAACTATCAATTAATTCGTCCAAAGCTGGAGTGCAACCTCTGTTGTCAATCTTTCTTCCAAGAAATTTAAAAGGCACGGTTTCAGATATAGTTGAAACGTTTTCCCCGCCTCTACTAAGCCCTGGGTCATATGAAGTATACCTGGTACCCCGCCTACCCAGACATAGACAGTAGCATTTGCTAGGTTTTGTTCTCATTCCATCTGTCCATGTACAGAAATCGTCTACTCTACGCAGTAGGTCCTGTCACTGCTTTGGGTTACGAGTCAGTATTGCCAAATCGTCCGCGAATGCGAGGATAGACTCCGTATATTTACCGTTTAGCTTAAACCGATAGCCCCACTTCTTGTCGTGTGTGGAAATGTTGTCTATTAAAATATTTATTACTATATTGAAAACTATAGGTGATAAACAGGAACCTTGGAACTTGGAGAGATGAAAATTATCCACATATTATAAGGTCACTAACTAGATAATGACTACTTAGATCAATGTATTTTTTTTTAAACGGGAATTCACCCATGACCCATAAAAACACCAAGTAATGACACTCGGGCAGTGTCAGGGAAAATTAAATAGCCATGGAAATCAATTAAAAGCAAATTGGAGGAGCCAGAAATATTATTACAAATTGCGGTTTGATATTAAGAAAATACGTTTTTCGTTGATTTCTAATGCATAGAGCCTTAAATATTTTTGAAAAAATTTCGACCATGATACGAATCTCAGGGAATCTTCTACCCTTTTCTATCTTAAGATTATTAAAGTAAGTTTTTAGGATTTTGTGCTCTTACATCAATTCAGTTAGAGACTGTTTCAAATGCGTATTTGTTCCCTAACGTAGGATATATGGTTTTTTTTTATTTGCGCAAAGACGTAATACGACTCACCTTGGCGTTCTTTGTTTAGATTATTTTGATGATCTTGACGTCTCTTTGTGACGACCTGCAAGTATAATTAAGCCATAATAACTTTATGTAGTATATGGTCTCATTACAGAACTTGGATATCGCCTTGGGTTGTGAATAGGTCTAATGGCAGTAGCTTTACGAAAATATCCAAGTTCGGCCGATTCATAGTTAGACTGGAAGTTGACCACAATTGAGTTGGGAAAAGGTTCGGAGGACAATAAAAAATTACACGTTTTAATGAATAGGTTCTTATTATGAACACGAACTATTAGGGTGACTTTTATGCTTGCTATGCCATAAAAAATTGTATAGATTTATATCGGAAAAAGATAACATCTAGGACGGGACTTGATCCCGCGACCAGTTACAAGGGGAATGCTCTGAACAACTGAGCCACCAAGACACGTCCCAGATATTTATACGAAATTCTCCGATATATTATATACGTCTTAAGGCGACGCTGGAGCCATCTACCGTAATTCTTGCGAACTACGGAAACAATGAATGTCTACAGTCACTTTCAAACATTGTTTTTTTTGATGACTCCGCCTTATATAATTCAATTAAATTTTTAAGCAATTTGTATGCTTACTTTTCCTATAGATTTAGATAGATAGGAAGGGATTTAGATAGGAAAAGTAACACAAATTGCTTAAAAATTTAATTGAAATAAAAATGTATTGTTCAGTGCGTGAACCGAGCGAGCGCAGTAATAAAAACACAACAGCTCTGCTACCAGTCTCCTTTAACCCGGAGACAAGGGTGAGGAGTGAGATCACAAGCAGGTAGTATTCAAGCCGTAGCCCCACCACTCACTTTCACGCAATCACTACTTCGTTCCGAAGCGTGATCTAAAGCCGACAGTGGAAACGCAAATAAAACTAAAAGTTAATATCTAACTTAAATAAAATGTCTAATGATCCGGATCTACACCAATGTGCAGTCAACAATTGGTACAAAATCATTAATCACACACAGGAAGTCGGTACGAATATGAAACGGTTACTAATATTCTTGAAAAAAAAAAACAACAAAAACACCGCAATTTTATAAAACCGGTTAATCGACAAACACTCAAAACGGTCAAAAGGCATTCGAGGAACCGCCTCGAACTTAGAACAAATCAAACAAAAGTAATATCACCCGGGAAGTTGAATTACCGTTACAGTGAATCGGTTAGTTCGGTCAGAATCGACCACTAAAATTACCCGGAAATCCCGAGAAATATTAAACTATAGACTTAGCTATTCCAAACGCTCGGATACAAACAAATCAATGGGCCTACCGCCCAAGTGTCGTCGATATCACAGCCGTCGAAATGTTGCGTTGGTCAAGGTCGACGGCCATTTTGTACCGCCCCATTGATAATCGATGCCGGCGCGGTGTAAGAATGATTGAAACGCTGTTTTTGACAGTTAAATAGCCGCCTAAAAAAATTCAAATCGACGGCGTCGCTTTGAAGTGTCATTTCATTACGGAACCTCATGAGCTGTCGTTTTGAATATTATTTTCTTTTCCGACGGTTGATTAAGATGCCGATTGCACCTAACACTGGGCTACTATGGCTTTTATGGGTGCGACTGCCGACGAGTGGGTTCTGCCCTCCTATTGCACCTAACACTGGGCTACTATGGCTTTTATGGGGGCGACTGAGTTCTGCCCTCCTATTGTACCTAACACTGAGCTACTATGGCTTTTATGGGGGCGACTGGGTTCTGCCCTCCTATTGTACCTAACACTGGGTTACTATGGCTTTTATGGGGGCGACTGGGTTCTGCCATCCTATTGCACCTAACACTGGGCTACTATGGGTGCGACTGCCCGCGATGGAATTTCGTCCTCCAACTCCTTCGCTTATTCCTTCCTTCTGAAACATACGAACCCAGTCGCCCCCATAAAAGCCATAGTAGCCCAGTGTTAGGTGCAATAGGAGGGCAGAACCCAGTCGCCCCCATAAAAGCCATAGTAGCTCAGTGTTGGGTGTAATAGGAGGGCAGAACCCATTCGTCGGCAGTCGCCCCCATAAAAGCCATAGTAGCCCAGTGTTAGGTGCAATAGGAGGACAGAACTCACTCGTCGGCAGTCGCCCCCATAAAAGCCATAGTAGCCCAGTGTTAGGTGCAATAGGACGGCAGAACCCACTCGTCGGCAGTCACACCCATAAAAGCCATAATAGCCCAGTGTTAGGTGCAATCGGCATCGTAATCAACCGGCGAAAAAGAAAATAATATTAAAAACGACAGCTCATGAGGTGCCGTAATGAAATGACACTTCAAAGCGACGCCATCGATTAGAATTTTTTTAGGCGGCAGCTATTTAACTGTCAAAAACAGTGTTTCATTCATTCTTACGCCGCGCCGGCATCGATTATCAATGGGGCGGTACAAAATGGCCGTCGACCTTAACCAACGCAACATTTCGACGGCTGTGATATCGACGACACTTGGGCGGTAGGCCCACAAATTATACATTACTTTCAATTTTATAGCAAGTAAACACCGATAAATATCTATTCAGGCCTCCCGGCGGGTCCAATCAGATACATGAATAAACAACAATTCAAAGTTAAAAAGATTTTTAGCACGTACTTGTTTCAATAATCAAATTAAGCCGCAATTGACACCCGATCGAAATCGGCCAGGAAATATTTTAATTACAATAACAATTCCAAGTTTTAAGGTGAAAGTGGTCAAATTCAATTGCACCAAAAGGCAAAATAATACCGATAAATTAACACCTAAAAATGGCGGACTTGAATCGCGTGTTAAGTTTCAAATGGCAAACCAAAATTAAACCAATCCGTTAATTATCATCAACAATACACAAAATATATTAATTAATGGGTCACTGACCTTCAATGGACCGGGATTCAGCCGGGAAAGTAGCAAAGATTGGAAAGTGTGTCTATTTAGTGTATCTAACTATATGTGACATGAATGTACGTGTAATTGAATATATAATAAACTAATTACGCAGTAAAATAAAATAAGAGATAACTAGCTTGATAATTAATTTTCACCAATTAATCAACATTCAACAAATAAAATCACAATAATGCTCCCTCAAAGCGCGTGGCAAGGCCAACCCAAAAAATCGTGAGCCCAGGGTCTACCAACGAGCTAACGAGCCCGACCCTACTAAAACCTCACGAGCACAGGGTCCACCAACGAGCCAACGAGCTCGAACCCTCACAAAAGCGACGTCGCGCCCAACTCTGCGCTCAACTCGCGATGTACCGGCGTCATAGTTCACATACAATAATGCGCGGGTACGTAAAGAAAAAATATGATTGATGTTGGTCCTATCAATACGCGGTACCAACATCAAAACATAAATACTTAACGATTAAAACTAAACATGTATATCAAACTCGTTAAACCAAAGTAGATTAGGGCAAAAAAGCTTATCCTAATCAAAGGGATCCCGTGTAACTTTACATGTGTGCAATAAATTTGTGTGTGGATAGTTAGAAGGTACACATATTCCAAAAGGATTATAATGTTTATATATACTTATACAGTTTGAAGGAGTGGGTTACCTCGTCAGTGAATTTGTGTGTTAAATTGATGTCATCCTTCTGCTGTTTAGCGTAGCATGTGAGGTTAAAGATCCAGTCTGGTTGTAGCCACACTTTAAAGAAACGCATGTTCAGGATGGTCATAACGGTGTGACGAGCTCGAAGGTATGGAGTGTCAGGTGAATGCTGCACATCCATGCGTTCACCCATTGCTGTCTCTAGTGCAAAAATCAAAAATATTAAAAACTACCTGATGAGTAGCTCGCAGTGAGGGTATATTGTAATTTTCTGGTCAAATCTTCGGTGTACTCAACCAATTGCATTCAATCATACGGCAGATTTTAGGTCTGACCAAGAACTTTCTAATAAAAAAAAACGCATCAAAATCCGTTCAGGAGGTTTTGCGTCAAATAGACAAACAGACAAGAATTTCAAAAACAAGTTTTTTACGTTGGGAACCGTTAATTTTTTATCGTTTATTTGTTATCTCCATTGT
Organism: Cybosia mesomella; assembly: GCA_946251805.1. Classification (NCBI taxonomy): domain Eukaryota; kingdom Metazoa; phylum Arthropoda; class Insecta; order Lepidoptera; family Erebidae; genus Cybosia; species Cybosia mesomella. Next base: position 15,219,403 of record OX276406.1, read on the forward strand.
CCAGATAGATATAAAATATAACTGCTTAGTCAGATATTATAGATATACTGCGATTTACACCAGGTCACCTGGTAATATAATCAGAGGAGTTGTAAACTGGGAATCCTTCAACTAATATATGATCTTGATTTATATTGTTTTTTTTTTATGATGTACTCATAATTTTAAACGGTTACTCATAACAATTACAATCTTGACCTTGGATATTAGCCTCAAAGTCCAGATTGTAATTTATGTAGAATAGATACTGCTCCCGGGCTGTTTGGCTATGGTCCAAATGAAACTTGTGGACCACAGCCAGCCAGCCAGCAACGCCGGCCGTGAAAGCCTTAAAATTTATATATAATTTTGCAAAATTGCGCTGAATTAAGTTGGATTTTCATTTAAATTAATTTGCTAAAAACTTACCAAGTCATAGAACTGTGTCCATTGGAACTTTCATATGGTCCCTATTATATTGATATAAGTATATTGGCGTATGTGGCCCCACCGGCTAGCCGGTATACCTTTTTTTTTTTTTTTTTTGAAATCCCTTCGGATACCCCCCCGCCGGCCAGCGGGGGCGGTTATGTCGGGCTTGCACCGACTAAAACCGCACGCCGTCTCGGGTCTTCAGACGCCGGGGTGTAAGGTTACCCATAGAGCATATCCCTCGCACCCCGACTGACCCTGGGCCATCTCACCACTAACAGCATCGCTCATCCTGTCTCCTCTGAAAGCAGAGGAGTACGGAGAGCGATGTGTTCCCGCCACGTTGGGTATTGGCCGACGATCAATGCCAACCCTATGAAGGGGTGAAGGGGAAGCCATTGACCGCCGCCCAGGGTGTACCGGCCGCTCCGATTCCGTTCCCCCCGGACTGCAGCGGGATCGGAATCGGAGCGACACTCGAGGAGGTTACCCAACACACACCCCTGGCTAGCCGGTATACCTGTAGCTTAACGGACGTGGCTCTGCTAAGGCTTTCCTCTCGGGGTTGGGGCGTTAGATGGCAGTCGGGGGTGTGTTCTGATACACTTTCTCTTGGCTGACCCAAGAGAAAGTGTATCAGAACACACCCCGAGTTCGAAAATGCAAGCTTTGGAAACAACCGAAACTAACGCTGTGATAATTATGATGATGACCTGACTCACCAAACACAATGTCCAATGTGCAAGCAGACACGTATTTCAATATATCGAACTCTCCTTTATCAGTCTGTTCATCCAGACGTTGCAGTAGTGTATCGGCCTGTTCCGCTATCACTCCTAAGTACTCCTCAACTATTTTGTTACGGAACACTGGTAACAGCACTCTTCTATGAGCCTTCCATAAATTAACTGTAAAGTTTAAATGAGTTAGAATCAATTAAATTTTGAAGCAATTAGTATGCTAACTTTACCTATAGATTTATATCGGAAAAATGAGAACATCCAGGACGGAACTTGATCCCGCTTACAGAGGGAATACTCTGACTGAAATTCCGTAGTTCGCAAGAATTACGGTAGATGGCTCCAGCGTCGTTCCGAGACGTATAATATATATCGGAGAATTTCAGATATCTAGGACGTGTCCAGGTAAGTCAGTTGGTCCTGGATTTTGTCTTTTACCGATATACATCTACAGAGTTAGTTAGAGCTTTATTGAGTCTGTTTTCGCTAGCGAGACTAGAGGCGCGAAGAGTCATAAAATATAATTATTTTAATCTAGTAAGAAATTAAACGTTTGTACACCCAAACTAAGTATAACTTGTAATATTAGTTTTAGAATGCGGATTTGTTAGCACATACACATCAATGCAAATAGACATATTCAGATATACAAATATTAGCACTGGGCGGGGATTGAACCCACGACAAATGCTGAATGGTCCAGCATGCAACACAGGTCGTCAATTGCGTTTATTATAATCCTCGACTAAATATAAATCTTCATTTTTATAGTACGACACCCAGATTGACGGGAATCATGTACTCTTGAAACACACAAATTAGTTTGTTCGACGGAGCTTTTTGAAAAAAATAATCTAGGCAACTACTTTGGTAAAATCCATGGCCAGTACGGGAATGAAAAAACTGCCAAAAGAAAACTTAAGGTCGTACAAAATTTGTATTATTGAAACACAAATCTAATGAGCTTCAGTGGACTTCAATCTGTTTAGTAGTTCTCCTGTATATTGTGAAAAAACGCGATTTTCGGGCGAAATTTAGACGGAGAGATAAACATACTGATTATAATTTTTGTTTTTTTATTTATTAAATATGTAGTTTTCTAGTATTATTATGTGGTAGCTACAATCGTAAAAATAACGTTATTTTGTTCCTTAATGATTTATTGCCATGGTATTAGCAATTTACTTTTATGTCTGCAATAGTGTATTTGTATTCATAAAATTGTTTACCACGTACAATGCAAACTCTTGTACTATATCGTATCGTGTTGTTCGTAGTACTTTGTTTGTCCGCACATATACTTTTGTGTACATATTATCAACAGGTTGGGAAATTGTACCTACCTAGGTATACCAATTAATGTTTACTAACCTAACAATCCTTCGCGCAATATGTACTAGTAGTAAATATTTACCTGGGGCCACGAATAGGCCGTTACCAAGCCAAGGCCGGAGGAAACGGTAGACTCCATCTTTGTCCAGACAGTTTTCTAACACTTCTTGGGCGTCAGCCGGGTCCGCAATGGCTAGAAATGTTATTGTTTAAATTTGTAATATTATCATTTTGTAATTACTTATATACACAATTCAACATGTTATGGAATGTGCAAACGGCAGAGCTACATGGATCATTATAATGAACAATGTATGGTATCATCGCAAAGAGCGGTCAATTCTAAGCTACCTTAGAAGTAGATTACAATTTTCAGTAGAAAAAACCAAATTGTACTTTTTTATTGCAAAAAATAAGTTAAAGAGCCCTAACGTGCTACCGAAATTATAGTAATTTCGGGTTTTATAGGAAAAAAGGAACAAGTGTAAGACTGTTCAAGTACTTATCGTGCGGAAATCCCTTCGGATACCCCCCCGCCGGCCAGCGGGGGCGGTTATGTCGGGCTTGCATTCATGGGCGCTTACTAGTGGTAAAATAATTAATAAATAAGAGGTGCCAGTTAGGCACTTCTTGCCAAGGAAATGTACCATACATGCCACATACACACCAGCGTTTTTCAACCTTTATTCTGCCTTGGCTTAGTTATTTTAATGTTTCCCCATCGTGACCCTATTTTTCGTTCGGAAATGCCCTCGTATTCCCTCCCGCCGGTGCCGGCCAGCGGGGGCGGTTATTTTGGGGTTGAACCGACTAAAACCGCACACCGTCCTGGGTCTTCAGACGACGGGGTGTAAGGTGCATGGCCCATAATGCATTTCCCTCGCACCCCGACTGACCCAGGGCCTACTCCAGTTTCGAGATGGCTCCCTCGGGCTTGGGAACTACGGTTTTCCCTCGTCCCCAGACGCTACGCGCCGCCGCACTGTCCTGCTTCTGTTAAAATGACAGGCGGCTCCACCTGTCTGCGCCTGCGCTCATGGACGACAGAGGTCGTTAAGCGACTTCCGATGTCTGAGTCATAGCCGCGCATCGCGGGCTCTGCGGATCGGGAGATCCCTGAGTGTCTCCCGGACCCGACCCACCGCCTCGAATTACTTGCTCGCAGAAAGAGACGGCGGCAGCCCACACGCTCGCGTTCCGTACCAGCGCTGTCCCATCTTGACCCTCCGCAAGTTTATTACTATCAAAAATCGATCCGAAAAGAATAAACGTTTCTTATCATGAACGAGTACGATTGACAAAAAATAATGAGACAATCCTGCGACCCGGTGTATTATATTCGCGGTCGTAACCCACAATTAAATTTGGGTAACGTGGAACCACGGGGCTTACATGGGGGACAGTTGCAATTATAGTATTACCACAGATCATATATTACTAACGTAGTATTACTAAGAATATGAAATGAAAGTATTTACTTACCGACATATAACTTAGGACCGAGCCAAAGCTTAGCCGAGTTTTTATGTTTGAAAGCTAACTCAGCTACAATCCATAAATTTTTGAGTATTTCTGTAACAGAACGAAAGTGTAGTAGAAAATCATAGGGCATTTAAGAAAAGTATCTATTAAGTAAGTATTAAAAAAAAGCCGGTTTACTGGCACCAGCCTCAACTTTTTTTAAACTAATATTTTAAATGTGAAAGTTTGTGAAGATACTTGTATGTTTGGATGTTTATTACTCAAACACGCCACGATAACTTGTGTTCTCTATATTACCATGGGTAGTGGAAATGGCTAGCTAGTTAACAAAAAACAAATCATGAAAATTCTTTTAATTTTTGTGTGGTATCAACTTGTATCATGTAATCTTATATTAATAAACGAGTATTTTTTGTACATAATGGAAAACGCTCTAAGGATAACGATAAAAAATAGCAATTAGATAAGGTTTAATTTTTTTTTTACTTTATTAAGCGTAGCGAGCCGGAGGCGAGCGAAGCGTCTTTGGTTTCATTTCAAACAAATGATACTCCTCCGAGACCGTGTACCCCCCCCTTTCTCAACTCCTATACCCCTTTCTAAATTCCTTTTCCCTACTCCTACTACTCCTATTACTACTCCGAAACCAACTTATTCCCTCCTCTCTTTTCACATTTCCTGTCCTAGATAACTACCTATACCTACCACTCATTCACTCCTCTCTTACAGCTATCCTAATTCCTATTCCACCTACTTGTTATCATGTATGATTCATTCAAATAACTCACCAACCTACTTAAACTCACTGAATAATTGTACTTATTTCTAATAAACTTGGCCTGTGATCAATCTAGTGGTTAAAAGGAACCCTTATCATGGTACCTAGTATCCCTAGTTCTATAAAGGTGAAGAATGCTGACTCCTATCTTAAACCTACGGTAACCTAATTCCAACTATATATAATCGCAAATCCCAATTAATTTACTCTTTCAAATTAAATTTTAAACCTATTTTGTTTGAAACGTTATCATTTAAATTCATCATTAACCTTTCCTTACAACCTACCTTTCAACCTAACCAATACGTACCTATTTCATTTTTATCTAATTACACAGCTTCTATTGACACTATATTAAACCATGAAATAACCAAATAAGTCTTCCTAAACCCTCTAGTCGTAAGTAGTTCAAAAGCTTACACTACGTGCGCGAACATAAGTACTTCCTTAAATAATCAACAAAGTCTCATTTAAGTAGGTATCCCAAAATTAGAACCTATTCCTTCCATATTTATTAACAATTCTCCAAATTCCATTATACCTACACAAATTCCTTCCGGATTAACCTAATGTCCTTGGTGACCTTGACGGGAGCGGATGAAAACAACCTACACTAATTCATTCGGCCCAACCTAACATGCATCAACCGAAGTCCTTCCCCGTATTCTCCGTAGTATCCCCTTGTGGCTTTTATGAGAGCGGATGAAAACAACCTATACTAGAAAATATCCATTAGGAACAGAAACATTCCGGGCATTTACCTCGTTTATCTAGATACCTATAACTATCTACAGCCACGTAGATATCTGCCGTTCACCGCCTCAATCATTCACAACTTCCTTCGTAACAATGTTAATAGAATAATATCAATTGGATTAGAACCTACTAATTCTTCCTTTCACAACGATTACTACTACAACTAGTACTTCGAACGACAAAAATATACATAGGTTATATTTAGATGTTTATTATAACTTCACGTAGACTACTTCTTTATTGATTAGAACCTACTAATTCTTCTTCCTATAATGCCTACTCCCTTAAACTAGTACTTTGAACGACAAGAATATATAGGTTATATCTAGATGTTTTTAATAACTTCATTTAGACTACTACTTTATTGACGCTCCCTTTCCCACACAAAGGTACCTGCTTATTCTGAGGTTTCCTCCCCAAGGTGTTTGCTCACTATTACTTTCCTTCACAAAAGTACCTAGTTATATTGAATTTTCCCCCCGAGGTGGTGACCCCTATACAGTAGTACCTAGTTCTATTGGATTTCCCCCCCCGAGGTGGTGGCCCCATATCACGCCAGCCACAGTAGGACCCTTCCACTTGTATTGTGTATAGGTATATCATGGTCCTTCCTATGTCTAAATAGGCATTAGAAGATTTTCATACATCTTCCCCCTATTATACCGAGACATCCGGTAAATATAATTCCCCATACTCTATTCAGAGTAAACATGAACCTGACAGAAGAACATACAAATCTTACCGCCATAATGTTTTGATTATATTCCGTAGTAACTTACAGCGCCGCGCTTAAGCAGCTTTAAATATTGTTCATGAATAACATGTATTTCGGTGTGATACTTCACTTGTTTTTGAAATGTAAGACGATAAATTGAGTCAGTACTCAGCTTGGATATTAACACAAACTGTTTTATTATGAAACTAACAAAGGAGTAATCTTTTCCTACTGCTAGCTATTATAGCAAACGACAGCGCCCCTCGCTCAAGCCGCTTTAAATACTATTCACGAATAACATGGATTTTGGTGTGATACTTCACTTGTTTTTAGAATGTTAAACGATAAATTGAATCTGTACACAGCTCGTACATTAACATATATTGTGTAATCTTATAAAAGGTGCTAGTAACCAATTCACTTCAGAATAATGTGGTTTCAAAGGTTTATTGTAAAGTATAATACAGTCTCAGATCACATAAACGAATTGGTATAACTGACCCATGATATAGGGTTTTAGTATACAGGGATTACACTCCCGGGGTTCTAGATTTGAGCAGTATCCACTTGGATAAGGTTCCCAACTACCGTGAGATGGCTCTTTGAACCCTGATTCGAACACATGAAAAGAGAGATAATCACTGAATTCAAATATAAAAATCACTCTTGGTCAATCAGTTATTAGCAGATATCGTAGGCGTTATTACCCAAGTTTTTGTGTAATTAATATTTAGTCTTGGGTGTGGTTACTTTTTGATTATTTATAACCCGGCTTTGTACACAATCAACACTTCTTAAAAGAATCACTAAAATTTCACTGTAGGTCTCACTTCCACAATTTTTACACACTGTATCACCACTCTTACGTGAACTACAGCAGTAGTAGCCTAGCTATATACCATCGAATAGTTCATATGGCTCTTTTGAACCGACTAAAACCGCACGATCAACCGATATACAATATGATATTAATAATGGTAATTTACCTACATACCATCGAATAGTTCATATGGCTCTTTTGAACCGACTAAAACCGCACAATCAATCGATATAGAATATGATATTAATAATGGTAGTTTACCTACATACCATCGAATAGTCCCTATGGCTCCTTTTTGAACCGACTAAAACCGCACGATAAATCGATATAAAACATGATATTAATAAATTTTACTAAGCAGACTTTGAAATAGACTAGGTTTCCTACGTTCGTTGTGATGCCTAAGATTTTCACTAAACAAATGAGTGTACCTACCTATATACCTACAAAATCTAATCCCTGTATTTACCTTTCAAAACCCATTGTATTTTACTTAATCGTGTGGTGAGTTGTGTTTTCCTTCTAGCTAACTTTGGGGGCAAGTTCGTGAAACTTGACTTTGTGTAATCCCTACCACGGTGTGATTGCCCCAGTTCACGAGCCGAAGCTCAGGGATGTGAACTGAAACCCTGACGAGATTATAGTTAGTGTATATATAAATAAATACATAAGACTGAATTGTGAGCTCCGTAAGTTCTGATCCTGGCCCGAATTGGACGGCTCCACTTCGACGGTGCCTACCTATCACAGAACGAACAGTCACCCACATCCAGGAAGCTTATCCGATCCTGTTTCCAGGGAAAATCAGATTGCCGCTCGCTTCAAAAGTTATCGGCTACTAGCGAAATATAGAGGAATATGGAGTCGTTATCACCGTTAGGTATCCCTCCATAACCAAAGCACATCGCCTTGGGTTTCCTACGGGAATACTAGCTAAACACGCCGCAGCCCTAATTCCTACTTCTAACATACTAAAAATGAAAAAAACGACAGCATTTGCTTTACGTGTGCACCGCCAGGCTCAACGGTACAAGGCAGAGATCAATTCACATGTGTATGCGTGTATTAATCCAGCCCAATGTAAGGTGTCTTCATTCACGTAAAGGTCCTATCCTATGTCGATCGCGTCCCAAAATGTAATTTACCTTTTACTAATTATTATTCAAATATACTACTCCCAACAATCCCATTCTAAACAACCAAACATGAACCAAATTCAATTTCACAAAATGGCGATCCCTCCAATTCAAATAACTATATGTTAACCACTATTTCAGCGAATTATTACTTCCCAAATCAAAACATCCCCTTAAAACAAGAAAACGCGCGAACCCCAACACATATATCACGACTAAGTCCCACTAAATGCTCTAAAAAACAGTTTCACCAGAAATGTACGACGTCTCCACTACCCCTGACGAGTTCCCCAACAAAAGTGAAAGAGTTATTGGCGCCTTTCGTATTTCTCCCCCCGCCAACCGCGCTCCACCCGTGTCTCTCTCCAATCAAAAACCTCCCCGTAATGCCAACCGCACAATTCAAACCCCCCCAAATATTACAAATTCCTATCTTTTTCAACGCCCATGTATACTTTTAAGCATTGAAATCTCTTCACTAAAACTTTCAACAATGAATTTCACCAATTACGCATGACATTCCCAAGTAATTCCTCGTATATCTTATTAAAACTTTTGTCCGCCAAAGGCTAATTAGTTCCTAAATCACCCACACGGAGGCGTTGCAGTCTCCCTTCTTCTCAAAGTACAAAATCTACCTTCCGGCATTTCCGCGTTTCAAATATTACTATCTCATTATTAGAATGTATTATTTACATACATTCCATATAACTATTTGTGATATTATTTAAGTGATTGCTTTTACTTCGATTTTATTGATTAATCTTCGTATTGAATTTTCTCTAAATAAACAATACTTAAACAGTCGTCTTAAACCAAATAATTGCCATGCGGCATTATACAGATAATCAAATTTTTACTATAATCGATTCATTTATAAATATTATTTTTCCCACAACGATTAATATATATATATATTTATAAATACATTTTCATATACATTTACGTATATTCACAACTATAATTTACCATTTTATACACTATTTTTAATTAGTTTCTTGTAATTACTTTTCTATTTATTTATTTTTTTCTCGACTGATAATTTTTTCATATAGTTTACTGCCACCTATGTCAAAACTGCTCAACTAATTCAATCCTTTTTCCGTTCAATCGAATTAAGACTTTCGCATCTTCGGCCACTAGATGACTCCCTAATATAAATCGTACCGTTATATAATTTATTTATCTTTTTTCATTGCTCCGGTAGCTCGTTACAACCGTTTGACCGATCTCGACCAAATTTGCCACGGTGATCAAGTAGACATTACTGAGTGTCGTAAGGGGTCGAATGTCCAGATCGGTCTTACCATCGAGGAATAATCACCGAAACACCAAATCAATGGAAAAAGTCGACCGGTCACGTTGACCTATTGTTGGATAGGCAAATCTCGCTACGCTTAAGTTTGGGTTGATTGCGAAGCTGGTAACCGTCCTAGTCTTTATACGTGTCCTTTCCGAAAATACAAAAAATCAATCCGGTTCATAAGTTAGTTATAAGTTAACGTTAAGTTAATAAAATACCCCAGGTATTGAGACCGTTAACTTATAAAGAAAACATAGGTATGTGTTTTAATATTAAAAGTCCTCACTCCTGAGTATTTTCCCAAAATAGCTTCAGTCTAACCTCGATATTTTCCGTGAAGCGACTGCCATTTGACCTCAATAACCCACTCTGGTGATATCGAAATTCTGTAAATACATCAGGTTGTCCAACTACCTGTAACGAATGCAAATGTTCGTATGGTAATTGGGACCGATAGCTTAACGTACTCTCCGAAATACAAAGGGGTCTCACTGTGTTGACTAAGAATGGTCTGTATGGTCACCCATCCTAAGACTGGCCTGGCTAGTATAGTAGCGTTCCAAAATTATCATTTATTCCCTCGGAACATACAAGTTAACTAACTAGAGCTTGACATTTCCAAAATACGCACGTTGAGTATTGCCAATGAAAAGAGCACCATGTCCTATGAAAGGTAGCGACGGCAGTACAGGCAGACTCGCTGTCAATTTATCCATACGATTTGCTTTTGCCATCCAATGCATCCAATAAATGCACGTTAATAACAACAAACCAATTATAATAAACATAGTAGGCTCCTGAAAACAATTTAAAACATAAAACAATGGTTCAATCGTTCAATATAAGAAATCACTTGTAGGTACTGCGTAGCGTACATTTCGTAGGTGTGCCCATGGCGTTGTACAATCACCCTCAAAAGTAACTTAACATGTTTCAATTATCCGATCACCTTACCTCTAAAATATTTCATAAGATAATTAACATATAAAATACTGAACTGCTATAATAAAATATAGAAAAAACTCATATATCTGTAGTTACATTCATAGCAAAGACCGTTTGTAAATAGTGTTCAGCAACTTTTGAAGGCGATTACACCCAACCATTGACACATACAAATCAATAGGGGCAATAAAAGCGAATTTGAGAGATTCCTTAATGTGGGCGATAGCCCAGTGGCATACGTAACGGACTGCTGAGACGAGGTCTCGAGTTCGATCCCCAGTTGTCCGGGCACACACCTCTAACTTTTCGTAATTATGTGTGCATTAATAAATGATAATTATCGCTCGCTTAATAATGTGCCGGGAAGATGGCAATAGGCTCGCCCCCTGTTTACATTGGGATCTCAACATAACTGGCGAATCGTGGGTGTGTAATACACCTCTGCCTACCCCTTCGGGGATACAGGTGTGAAATTATGTTATGTTTATGTTATGTTAATGTTGGAAAAATATTTTCGTGAAAAGTATGGAGAGATTTTGAAATGACACTTCAGCCAACTCCGTTGCCAATTTGCCACACTTCCTAAATATACTTATATTTTACACAATTTTCATAAATTTTGTTTGTTCATAATTTTAATTTATGTAAGTCTATTATATTTTGATTTATATTAAATAGTTTGTGATGATAGTATTGATCACTGAGAAGTAATAATTAAACATGCTTCTGGATGTAAAAATCTAGTAACTACACTAATTACTTACAGATGTAAACAAATGATATGTACAGGTTGTATAGACCACTGATAGGTATCATAAAAAGATAATCAAATAATATTTATATCAACGAAATTGTACGGGTATCCTCACCCGCTACCACAAAACAACTTGACATAAAATTGTAGTTCTAATCGTGTTTTGCGTACCTACTTACTTATGTAAATCATGGGTGGTTTTTAAGCCTACGTCATGAGTAAATAAGCAACTACAGTGTACTTAGTCTGGCCATAAATACTGTTACAATTAAAAATAAACAAAACATTTAAATTTGGAATCTGTCATTTTTATATGATTGTTCGTTGTGTTTTCTCATTAAATCTTTAAAAAACCTAATAATTCAATTACAAGTAGTCTAAACTAAGCGGTCCGCCAAAGCGATGTATATTTTTTTTAGAATTATAAATACTCGTACATGAGTACTTTAAGATTCCCAGCGCAGGCGGTGGAACATGTTCCACCGCAGATGACTCCACCTCGGTCGCCCATGGCGCCCGACGTGGATGACGACGACGTGCCCGAGGTCACTTGGGTAGGACTAGAGCTGGCGGTGAGAAGACTAAGTGCCAAACACACCGCCCCGGGACCCGACGGCATTCCAGGCCGAGCGTGGGTCATCTCAGCGCATGTTTGGAGCGGGGCCAGTTTCCGAAATTGTGGAAGACGGGGAAACTGGTCCTCATCCGAAGGGGCGCCCGGCGGACTCGCCGTCCGCCTACCGGCCCATAGTGTTGCTCGACGAGGTGTTTGAAAGAGTAATTGCGAAGCACCTTGTCGAGCACCTCTCAAGAGTGGGGCCGTACCTGGCGGATGGCCAATATGGCTTCCGCCAGAGGCGCTTCACCGTGGATGCCATCATGCGCGTGAGGGCTCTGGCGGAGGATGCAGTAGCTCGGGGTGAGGTGATGTTGGCGGTGTGCCTGGACATCGCCAACGCATTCAACACCTTGCCCTGGAGTTGCATTAGGGAGGCGCTCGTGTATCACGAAGTGCCTCTCTACCTCCGCCGCGTAGTCGGGGCGTATTTGATGGAGAGAACCGTCATCTACCGTTGGGTAGATGACCAGTCTCGGTCGGCGTGAAATGTCGTGCGGTGTTCCACAGGGATCGGTCCTGGGGCCGCTCCTGTGGAACATCGGATACGACTGGGTGCTTCGCGGTGAGCTCAAAGGCGGTGCCGCCGTCTCGTGCTACGGGGACGAAACGCTCGTGGAGCGTGCGGGGCGACGTACCGCGAAGCGACCCTAAAGGCCACGACCGCGGTTGCTCAAGTCGTTGAGCGGATCCGGCGGCTGGGTCTCGAGGTGGCTCTGCATAAAACCGAGGCCCTGTTCTTTCATGGGCCTCGGAGCAAGCCACCCGAGGGATCCAGTCTCATCGTGGGAGGAAATCGCATCGGCATCAAGCCCCAAATAAAATATTTGGGACTCGTGCTCGACTTCGGAGAGCACATCCGAAGTTTTGCCCCCAAATTGAAGGGCACAGCTCTCGCTCTGGCTCGGCTGTTGCCCAATATGAGGGGGCCCGATGACTCCTGCAGGAGACTCTACGCGGGGATCGTGCGGTCCATGGCCCTGTATGGGTGCCCAATATGGGCGGAGGCCCTGAAGACCAGAAGTCTGCGGATGCTGCGCGCTCCGCAGCGAGTGATGGCCATCAGGGTCATCCGCGGGTACCGCACGATCTCCTTCGAGGCGGCGAGTCTCCTTGCCGGAACTCCGCCATGGGACCTGGAGGCGAGAACCCTTTTGTAAGGACCTACCTTAGACGATCCACGTTAATATAACGTGTCGCGTAATGTCTAAGTAAGCATTATTGTCAACGTAGTCTTAAGTATGATTTTATGTAAAATGATGAGAATAAACATACATTTCAACTGGAACTGACGTCTTATTGATACGACAATGTGACCTACTAAGAATCATAAGAACCCACTATTATACTTTCGCAACTGTACGAGTGGCGAAAGGAGGCGCGGGAACAGGGACGGAACCCCGAGTCTCGTGAAATCGAGGCCGCGCAGTCCCAGCTCCGCCAGACCATCGTGGTGGAGTGGAAGGAACGACTTGGGCGACCAAGCGCAGGGCAAGCCGTAATAGCGGCGGTAAGGCCCATCATGAAGGATTGGCTAGAGAGGCGACACGGAAGTCTCTCGTACCGACTGACGCAGGTGATCTCCGGGAAGGGGTGCTTCGGGGACCACCTGCATCAGATCAGGAAGGAGCCAACGCCTCAGAGTCTTCACTGCGACGCGAGTGAAGACTCAGGGCTGCACACGCTGGCAGACTGCCCGGCGTGGGAGGCGCCGAGGCTCCTCTCGCTCGCCAGCATGATTGCGGCAATGGTGCGGAGCGCGAACGCGTGGGCCGCCGCCACCCCCTTCTGCGAGCATGTAATGCTCGCGAAGGAGATGGCGGAGCGCGCCCGGGAGAGATTTAGAACTCACCCGGCCCGCCGCGCCCGCAACTTGCTCAAGCGCGTCGCAGGCGACTCAGGCGCCGAAGGTCACTTAACGATTTCCGTCCTCCATGAGCGCAGGCCTGGGGGTGGCGGGTAAGGCCGCCTGTCATCCCAGCAGAAGCAGGCCGGGACGGTGGGGCGATTAGCGCCCCTCCCCCAAACCGGGGAAGGACGGGGACACCGTGGTTCCCAAACCCGAGGGGGATATGCTCTATGGGCAACCTTACACCCCGGCGTCTGTAGACCCGAGACGGCGTGCGGTTTTAGTCGGTTCAAGCCCGACATAACCACCCCTGCTGGCCGGCGGGGGGTATCCAAAGGGATTTCCGCACGAAAAAAAAGGTACTTTAAGATTGAGTTTCGTTCATTATTTTTTACTTTTTAAAGGAAACTCAGGTTATTGTGTCGGGGGTTTTCTTTAATTTTTTAATAAAAAAATTATATGTTTTGGTCATATATCTGGTTGTACTTAACGAATTGCAATCAAACAACAGCAGATTTTAAGTCTGACCAAGACCTCTCTAATAGAAAAACAGCATCAAAATCCGTTCAGTATATTTTGCGTCCATCGCGATCAAACAGACCAACATAAGAATTCTAAAAAAAAAAGTTCAATTAACATAACCTAAGTACTGTAGCGTCCGGGGGTTGACGCCACAATACCTCGGGTTGACGAAAAGATAAAACACAAGGATTAATTCTTATATGGGCATTTATTTATACAACAAAGCTTCCTATATCGAGTTTAGGGAGGTTTTACGCGAATATATTAAATTTAAAACGAACTGTAGGGAATCGCGGATTCTGCTCAGGGATTGAGCCTACAATCAGTATACTTGGAACTTTTCTTCGGACGGCGGGACGAGGCCGGAGCACCCGGCCGCCCGCTGTCAGCAGCTTGGTCCGCGCAGCGATTGTTTTTCTTCCCTAAGCTAAATTCAAATCACAAAGTATTTATTTTTAAACTCTGACACATGATGGCCAGGTCAACTAATTATAGTGACCGAACGAGGTCCGAACACTACATCCAGCTACGCCCAAGGCCATGACATGTGACAGCTAAACTGAAGCCCTAGGTATACTAAATCTGGGACACAAACAAAAACAGTTTAAGCGAATTGTCCCTTACAATGGGAATAACGAAGCAATCTTTGTAATAATTAATAATCGTTATTAGAATCTCAAATTATAGCAATTAAACTGTAATTAATACTGAAAAACACGAACAAAGAAAAATTGCTTCATTCTTGGCCAGGCAAAAACCCAGGTTAAAAGAAGCCTGGCCACAATCGGCCTCTCTAAATAGACTAATTTGGTGTCACTTGACGACACATTTTAAGGTTTGTCCTGACGGGACCTAAAGTACAGAGTACTTTTAAGACCTACCTAACTAAAAAACAAAAGATGACATAAAGTGATTTATCCTTACACATTATGCATATGTAATTATAAACCTCTTACATCGCCTACGAATTACTAAATTACTTTTTAATCAACATTAAAGAGAAAGAGAACTTTACTTCATAAAGAGGAGTCTGGTCAAAAACCCACTTTCAACCATCGCAGGCACCTATGTCAAAAGCGATTTGACTTTCTTACAAAGCTTAGATCCCCACTCTCAACATTAGACGAAAAAATAATTGCCTAACTCCTACGCTAAACCATCATGAATATAACAAAAAAAAATCTAAGTATTCATCTTCGACAGCGCACCACATAGAATGAACAGAGAAAACATACTATTAATAATACATAACACACAACACATTATTTACTACCTGGATTATAATTCTATTAAGACTTATAGTCCTTATTGGCCCTATTGACCCGCAGACATCTATCACCGGCGAAAATAACATTAAAATCTCTTGAGACACTCTGGAACAACCCACCATCATAGCCATTGCCCCTCTTTATCTCAGCCATTTTCTAGTTGGGCACATAAAAGCACATAAAAGCAAATTAACACAACGACGACTTCCTTCTTATGGTATGGGATCGATCCATCCACTGCACACTGCAGCACGTTGGCGTTTCCAACTCCTGTGGAAACCAGCGCTCCACCAACTCTGTGGAAACCGGCGTTCCTCCACCACCTGTAGTGGAAACCGGCGCCGCCACCACCTGTAGCGTCCGGGGGTTGACGCCACAATACCTCGTGTTGACGAAAAGATAAAACACAAGGATTAATTCTTATATGGGCATTTATTTATACAACAAAGCTTCCTATATCGAGTTTAGGGAGGTTTTACGCGAATATATTTATATTTAAAACGAACTGTAGGGAATCGCGGATTCTGCTCAGGAATTGAGCCTACAATTATTATCTAATAAAAAATAAAAAAAATAAAAAATATTATGTACATACATATAATATATACTCACGCCTATTTAGCTCCGGGGTAGGCATAGGCCCCAGCCATCCATCTTTTTCTGTCCTCACACATTGCACGAAGTTCCTTTATGCTGTCATTTTAAACCTTTCATGCAAGCACCGGTTTCGAGTGTTTTTGACCTGCCATGCATATGCATGACTATATTGTATGGCTATATTATTTGAAGAGTTACTCCAATTGAAGAAGTCCTTTCTCCAGTAGGTATTAGTAGTTACCCTACGTTATTATGGAATTCCTATGCAAAATGTAATTTAAGTAGAAAAATCATTATAATTTGTTAGCTCGTCTTGAGTGTGAGCGATTATGCATGTAGTACTTGTATATTATGTACAGTTATGGATTTAGCTAAAAGCAGTGTAAAACCAAGAGTATTGTTATGGAATCTCGCAGTTCTACTAAGAATATAAGGACGACAGGTTCTTAGCATTTCATTGTGTTTAAGTTTGTGCAAAAATGTTTGTCATTTTAACGGTGTTCTTAATCTCAACTCTTTATTACTTGAATTTCAGAAATTCTCGAAAATACCTTTATAACTTTTCAAAAACTTTACCAACAGTAGGTGAATTACCAATTTTAGGACACACACATTGGTTTATTGGAGACCCTGAAAGTAAGCTAAGATTGGATTTCAATAAAAATTTTAACTTACTGCCACATTTTTCATCAAGTCATTTACAAATTTAAGAAAACGAAAGTTTGTGTGCCACACAGATTACCTAACATACAAAAATAGATTGACGGGCATTCAGTAGAAGGAAAGTTTTACTTTTTCAATTAGTACCTATTTCTTTTATTTAAGAATACTAACTATACTAACCGAAATTAATTGTGTTCCCGTTAGTTGACGTCAATACTATTAATTTCGGTTAGTAGTTTCCTCCATGTAAGTTAAATTTCTTGTGTCAGGGGTTTTTTCTCGTGTGGGAACCCCCACGAGTTTCATCCCATCGGTGCCAACGATGGGATGGGTGTGTCGGAATCGGACCGACTGTGAAAACCACACTGTGTCCTCCCCCAGTGTCCATTGCCGGGCAACCCGGAAAACTCCTCGAAAGGATAACCCCAGGGCTTGTTTCAGGGGTGGTTTAGGCCTCACCACCGTTATACAATGGCCGGGGTTCGAACCAGCAATCTCTTGTTCACAATTCCGACGCCTCAGACACTAGGATTTTACTGTGTTTCTTTGTGTTTTATTTCAGAGTTGTTAAACAATATTCGCACATTGGGTGAGAAAATAGAGCTCACCGGCACCATGTGTAAAGTTTGGGTAGGACCTTCACTCTATGTAGGTGAGTTGCTGTTCACTTCTTTTTCAATTGTATCCTAGATAAAATTTTATCAATTGAGTAATCGTAATTAAATATATAATATAGTAAATATAATATAAATGCATATAGTCACGTCTCTTCCCCATAGGGGTAGGCAGAGATAATACCTATACCTAAAAAATAGACCAATTGACGTTACCAGTTCGCTAACATAAATGATTTATAAATGTTACCAAACATCTTCTTTTTGAGTCCAGGTTAATCAAATGCTTTTAAGATTTAAAACGAATTAAATTAATAGTTACGTATCGATACATCTCGTCTACGTTTCAAATAAGCACTCTGACATAATACAAATGTAATGATTATTATTATACCTATGTGCCGGGTCGCAAGACTCGCAAGTACTTAAAACCACTAATTTGGAAATAACACATACTTAGTTATGAATACGGTAAAATACCTACACAATTATAAATATGTTAAAACTGATTTATGAAATAAATACTTAATAAACACAAAATAAGTAGATATCACACTGGCGCGCGGTAACTTGTATTGCAGACATTTCAGATAATTGTCGTAAGTTTAGCACTTCGAGAGCAACTCACACAGATATCTCTCCGCAATATAATATCGCACTCGTAATTATAATCTTTGTGATATACATAGATTATAATTACGAGTGTCTTCATATTTGTAGCTACGTCATAACAATAATATTTGAACACCGCTCAGTATGAAAGTAACTCATGTTTCTTTTAAATATCATTGTATAGCTGAAAAGGAATAAAATATGTCTTAATAATTTTCAGTAACCTTCAATCTAAATGACGTGCAGAAAATTTTAGAATCATGCTTGGAAAAAGATCCCAGTTACAAATTTCTTAGAGCTTGGCTTGGAAATGGATTGTTTGTTGCACCAGGTACCTATCATTGTTTACATTATATTATGTCCCCAATGTACACAGTGGCCAGTGATGGGCCATGCTCAGTAATTCGCAACTGTAGGCCATCATCACGTAGGTGTTCACACAATGGTGCATAGCTCATTGCTACGCCGCGTATATGGAAACCTTACCTGTATTCAGAACTCCAGTACTTCTGAACTGCGGGACGGGAAACCCTCCATAAAACTATTAATTAACAAAAAGTACCTAACTGTAAATACCACTATTCAGAGTTGCGAACAATCTGAATTCGGGTATTGTTTTCTAGGTAGGATTCAAGATTTTACAATTTAAATGCTACGTCTAATCAGATATTAGAGTAGGTAACTAGAAAAATAAAGGTAGGTACAACCTACTTGGCCCTATACGGGGCCCCCGTATGGGCGGAAACTCTGGCGGCCCGCAACGTGGCTGTTCTAAACAGCCCGTTAAAGGCGATGGCCGTCAGAGTCATCAGGGGGTATCGCACGATCTCCGTCGAGGCGGCATGTCTCCTAGCCGGGACCCCTCCATGGGACCTGGAAGCGAGAGCCCTTGCGCTGCTGTACCAGTGGCGCAAGGAGGCGCTGGAGCGGGGTCATAGGCCGGAGTCCCGAGAAATCAGGGCTCAGCGGTCCCTGCTCCGCCAGGAACTCATGGAGACATGGAGGGTGCGACTTGAGCACCCAAGGTGGGGGGAATCCACCATTGCGGCGGTGAGACCGATCATGAAGGAGTGGTTGGAGAGGGACCATGGGGACCTCTCCTACCGGATGTGCCAGATGGTTACCGGACACGGGTGTTTCGGTAAGTATCTGTGGCGCATCCACCGGGAGACAACGCCGCAGTGCCAGCACTGCGAGGATCCTGGCGAAGACACGGCGCTCCACACCTTGGTGGAGTGCCCTGCGTGGGCGAGTCAACGCCGGGATCTCGTTGCGGTCCTGGGCGTGGATGTTCTCTCGTTGGAGACCATGGTGAGGGCCGTGGTCTCCGACGGGAGCAAGTGGCACGCCGCCGCCTCTTTCTGCGAGCAGGTAATGCGCGCGAAAGAGACGGCGGAGAGGGAGCGGGAGAGAACCCTGCCCCCCGAGTTCCGCAGTCTGCGGCGAGGACGCCGCAGACTCATCTACGCCCGGGACTACCGACCTCCATGATCGGGGCCTGAGGACGGCAGTTGGCCGACTCGCCGTCCTTACAGAAGCAGGCCGTGGCGGTGGCGTGTCGTGTGTGCCCTACACACGCCTGCCAACTCACCGAAGCGGGATAAAACCCGACCCCACCAGGCGAGGCCGCGGTGGCGGCCAAGGTCCGCCGGCAACCCTGGGGTTATCCTTTCGAGGGCTTACCCGGGGTGCCCGGCAACCGACACTTGGGGAGGACACCGTGCGGTTTTAGTCGAGACACGACATAACCACCCCCGCTGGCCAGCGGGGGGGAATCCGAAGGGATTTCCGCACGTAAAAAAAAAAAAAAAAAAAAAGGTACAACCTATCTGTGGTCAGGCGTAAAGATAACGGCGTGGGCAAAAAGTTCAAAAACCGCATCTCTTCAGGGAAACCTCGTAAAAAGATGCATTCGTTGAAGATTCATTGAAAAACATAAATAAGAATGTACATAACGCTCGATAATTTATTATTTTAACTTGTTCATTCGCATAATGTGCCAATACTTTGTTCTCATGTTTTAACTTTGTAAACATATTATAAAATTTAGACTTATAAACTTAATATAAATATTTTTATTTCATAATAGTATGATAGTTTAATTTTAACCTTTGTTCTAACTTTGAAGTCCTTACCGAGTGTATCTGTTGAACCTAAATGTCAAATTTTATTCTGAGTAGTGGCCTACCACTACTCAGAATACATAATATATTCTCACGCCTATTTAACTCCGGGGTAGTTCATATCCATAACCCTTAATGTTACGTTTGTAAAGCGGGAGGCATCACAGATCAAGAAGCAGGGTAGGCTAATCTGAGTTACGGTAGGAATTTTGTATCCATAAGGCTAGTATTGCATTTATAAAGCCTCCCTTAGAATTAGGTTGTAGTAATAATGTAATGTATAGCGATGGCTTGCCGTGGCCCATCATCGGCCACTGTGTACTTAATGTTTTATATCGAATACAAGGAATGGTATTTGAATTCAGGTATGGTATTTGGAAGTCATTTCAAACTATTAGATCTGGCAAGTGTTTATATAGGTGAAAAGTATCTGTATAAAAGTATACCTTTTTGTATTTTCAGTTGATCTATGGAAGTCTCATAGGCGTCTTCTTTTACCAGTATTTAATAACCGCATAGTGGAGGATTACATTGAAGTGTTCGGTCAACAGGGCAGTATCCTTGTGAAGCATCTCCAAGATGAAGTTGGCCAGTCGCAGTTTGATGTTTACAAATATATTACCTCTTGTATGCTGGATGTTGTTTTTGGTAAGCGAATGTACAACCATGTATGATAAATGTACAACCAATTTAAAGGTTAGTGCAAAGCTTTGGGTAGGCCCAGCAGTGAGACCATGAGTGAGACCAATTTGAGTTTATATATTTTAGTTTAATTAATTTAGCAATAGTTTTTCATTTTTAAATTTAACCTAAAAAAAAAATATTTTTTTTTACGTGCGGTAATCCCTTCGGATACCCCCCCGCTGGCCAGCGAGGGGTGGTTATGTCGTGTCTCGACTAAAACCGCACGGTGTCCTCCCCAAGTGTCCGTTGCCGGGCACCCCGGGTAAGCCCTCGAAAGGATAACCCCAGGGATCTTATATATAATACTTTCATACCTTTTTTTTTTTTTTTTTTTTTTTATCGTGCGGAAATCCCTTCGGATACCCCCCCGCCGGCCAGCGGGGGCGGTTATGTCGGGCTTGCACCGACTAAAACCGCACGCCGTCTCGGGTCTTCAGACGCCGGGGTGTAAGGTTACCCATAGAGCATATCCCTCGCACCCCGGCTGACCCTGGGCCATCTCACCACTAACAGCATCGCTCATCCTGTCTCCTCTGAAAGCAGAGGAGTACGGAGAGCGATGTGTTCCCGCCACGTTGGGTATTGGCCGACGATCAATGCCAACCCTATGAAGGGGTGAAGGGGAAGCCATTGACTGCCGCCCAGGGTGTACCGGCCGCTCCGATTCCGTTCCCCCCGGACTGCAGCGGGATCGGAATCGGAGCGACACTCGAGGAGGTTACCCAACACACACCCCAATACTTTCATACCTAAAAATATTTGCACTGAGTGGAAATTACGTGACCTCCGACGTAGCAGTCGAACGCTCTACCGGTTTGCCATACATAAAGCGCCAGAAGACTCGATCTTTACTTTTGCCAACACAAATGTCCAATGAAGTGAGTGTCAGTGTCACCTTCTGATTGACGGACAGAGGGGTCAGATGGCAGTCGCCTCCATAAAAGTCAGAATAAAGGTGCCATTCCGAGACAAACCGCAGACCGCAACCGCACATCGTATAGAAATACATAGAAACCAGTAGTGTCGATGTGGTCGACCGCATGCATTTCAATAAGATCCGCGTGCGGTTGCAGTCAGCGGTCGGTATCAGAATGGCACCTTAAACTTATAAAAAAAAACAACGCAATTCAAATATATAAAAGACTGTTCCAATTCAAAACAAACCAAATATTACATTTGAATTTGGAATCTGTCATTTTTATATGATTGATCATTGTGTTTTCTCATTTTGGCTCCAATACATTGTACAATATTTTGCGCTTTGATTACTTATATAAATGGAGAATCGAATCGCTGTGATTGCATTACACAAACTAGGTATGGAGCTGGAGCCAAACGCAATTTTTAAAACTCTCCATACGCTTGGTATTAGTAAAATGTTTGTGTACCGGGCTATTAATAGGTAGAGAGACCTCCTCTGTTTGTGACAGAAAAAGATCTGGCCGTCCACGTAGTGTTCGTACGAAGAAGGTGGTCAAAGCAGTAAGGGAAAGAATTCGAAGAAATCCGGTCCGAAAGCAAAAGATTTTATCTCGGGAGATGAAGATACCTAGAACATTGACATAGAAGATACATAGAATAGATACATAGAAGAGACCTAGAACATTGTCGCGTATTTTGAAAGATGACTTAGGACTTGCATCCTATATGAGACGTATTGGTCATTTCTTAACTGATAATTTATAGAAGAATAGATTGGTAAAATCGAAACAACTACTGAAGCGGTACGCAAAGGGAGGTCATATAAAAATTGTGTTTACGGATGAGAATTTTTTTACAATTGAGCAACATTTTAACAAACAAATGATCGTATTTATGCTCACAACTCTAAGGAAGCTTCCCAATTAGTCGAAAGAGTGCAACGTGGGCATTATCCGACTTCAGTGATGGTTTGGTGAAGTGACTGAGCCATACTTTTGTGTAAAAGGTACCTATCAAAACATCGGCGCAAGCGTATCAAGATACCATTCTTGAGAAGGTGTTGAAGCCCCTTAACAACATCATGTTCAATAACCAAGAATGTTCCTTCCAGAAAGACTCGGCGCCGGGTCATAAAGCTCGGTCTACGCAGTCTTG
The DNA here is from genome assembly GCA_946251805.1 of Cybosia mesomella. Classification (NCBI taxonomy): domain Eukaryota; kingdom Metazoa; phylum Arthropoda; class Insecta; order Lepidoptera; family Erebidae; genus Cybosia; species Cybosia mesomella. Next base: position 15,242,199 of record OX276406.1, read on the forward strand.
GTCGGAAACGAACGTTTCAGACTTCATCAGAGCTGAAGACTGGCCGTCGTCATCTAGTCCCGATCTTAATCCGCTGGATTATGATTTATGACCAGTTTTAGAGAGTACGGTGTACCGCCCCCCTTTCTCTAGCTACTACCACCCCTATTTTTCTTTTTTTCTCTCCTACTACTCCGAAACCAACTCATTCACTCAATCCTTCTTCACACTTCCTACCCTAGATAACTACCTATACCTTTTTTTTTTTTTTTTTTTTTTATCGTGCGGAAATCCCTTCGGATACCCCCCCGCCGGCCAGCGGGGGCGGTTATGTCGGGCTTGCACCGACTAAAACCGCACGCCGTCTCGGGTCTTCAGACGCCGGGGTGTAAGGTTACCCATAGAGCATATCCCTCGCACCCCGGCTGACCCTGGGCCATCTCACCACTAACAGCATCGCTCATCCTGTCTCCTCTGAAAGCAGAGGAGTACGGAGAGCGATGTGTTCCCGCCACGTTGGGTATTGGCCGACGATCAATGCCAACCCTATGAAGGGGTGAAGGGGAAGCCATTGACCGCCGCCCAGGGTGTACCGGCCGCTCCGATTCCGTTCCCCCCGGACTGCAGCGGGATCGGAATCGGAGCGACACTCGAGGAGGTTACCCAACACACACCCCAACTACCTATACCTACTACTCATTAATTCTTCTCTTACAGCTCCTAATTCCTATTCCACCTACTTGTTGTCATGTATCATTCATTCAAATAACTCACTAAACTACTTAAACTGACTGAATAATTGTACTTTTTCTAGTAAACTTGGCCTGTGATCAATCTAGTGGTTAAAAGGAACCCTTATCATGATACCTAGTATCCCTAGTTCTATAAAGGTGAAGAATGCTGACTCCTATTTTAAACCTTCGATAACCTAATTCCAAATATATATAATCGCAAACCCCAATTAATTTACTTTTCCACATTAAAACATTAAACCTATTTTGTTCGAAACACTATCAGATAGATTCATCAATAACTTTTCCTTACAACCTAGCTTCCAACCTAACCACTACGTACCTTTTAAGGTTGCCCATAGAGCATATCCCTCGCACCCCGACTGACCCTAGGCCATCTCCGGTTTCGAGATGGCCCCCTCGGGTTTGGGAACCACGGTGTCCCCGTCTTGCCCCGGTTTGGGGGAGGGGCGCTAGTCGCCCCACCGTCCCGGCCTGCTTCTGCTGGGGTGACAGGCGGCCTCACCCGCCACCCCCCAGGCCTTAAGCGACCTCCGGCGCCTGAGTCGTCTGCGACGCGCGGCGAGCAAGTTGCGGGCTCGGCGGTCCGGGAGAGTTCTGGTGGTAGAAATTTGATGACACAAATTTGTCACAAAATTCGGCCGGGTAGGTACCACCGTGCACGATTGCGAAAAACCCTCCATAGTAATCCAACTTCGGTTTGATTGCGTTCAGGGGTCAGCAGGTGCATAGCCGGGCAGGGGGATTGTGGTCGCAGCACTAGTGGGACCGGTGGGTGTCACGCGGTGCTGCGACGACAATCCTCTTCTGATGAGGCCGTCAAGCTGAGTGCCACCATTGTTAACATGGTACGTGTATGTAATGGTGACCCTCTTTCCTGAGACTTTACCTTCAGCTTACCATCAGGCGAGGTGAAGTCAAATTGACGTGTCCTAAATATAAAAAAAAACCTCTTCCGGGCGCGCTCCGCCATCTCCTTCGCGAGCATTACATGCTCGCAGAAGGAGGTGGCGGCGGCCCACGCGCTCGCGCTCCGCACCATTGCCACAATCATGCTGCCGAGCGAGAGGACTCCCACCCCGATGGCTGCCACGAGGTCTCGCCTCGGCGCCTCCCACGCCGGGCAGTCCGCCAGCGTGTGCAGCCCTGAGTCCTCGCTCGCGTCGCAGTGATGACACTCAGGCGTTGGCTCCTTCCTGATCCGATGCAGGTGGTCCCCGAAGCACCCCTTCCCGGAGATCACATGCGTCCCGGAGATCACCTGCGTAACCACTACGTACCTATTTCATTTCTATCCAATCTACACAAACTTCTAATGATACCATATTAATCCATGAAATAACCAAAAAAGCTTTCCTAATCCCTATAGTCACTGGTAGTTCATAATCTTGCATTACGTGAACGAGCATAAGTACTTCCTTAAATAATCAATAAAAACCCCATTCAAATAATCCAAAATTAGAACCTTCCATATTTACTAACAATCCTTCAAATCCAATTATACCTACACAAATTCCTTCCATATTAACCTAATGTCCTTAGTGGCTTTGACGGGAGCGGATGGAAACAACCTATACTAATTCATTCGCCTCAATCTAACATGCAACAAACTAACTCCTTCCTATATTATCTCTGTAATACCTTTTAGCGGTTTTTATGGGAGCGGATGGAAACAACGTTTACTAATTCATTCGCCTCAATCTAACATGTAACAAACAAACTCCTTCCTTTATAATCTCTGTAATACCTTTTAGTGGCTTTTATGGGAGCGGATGGAAACAACCTTTACTAATTTATTCGCCTCAATCTAACATGTAACAAACAAACTGCTTCCTCTATAATCTCTGTAATACCTTTTAGTGGCTTTTATGGGAGCGGATGGAAACAACCTTTACTAATTCATTCGCCTCAATCTAACATGCAATAACAAGTTCCTCCCTCTATAATCTCTGTAATACCTTTTAGTGGCTTTTATGGGAGCGGATGGCGACAACCTTTACTAGAAAGTATTTATTAGAAAATTGAAGCATCCCGGTCATTTACATCGTTTATTCAGATACCCATAACTATTTGCAATTATGTAGGTATCTGCAGTTCACCGCTTTAATCCTTCACTACTTCTTTCATATGTAACAAATTCATTATAGTAATATCAATTGAATTAGAACTTACTAGTTCTCCTTCCTATAGTGCCTACTCTTTTAAACTAGTACTTTGAATAATAAGAACATGTGGGTTATGTTTTTAATAAATTTATTAGGACTATTACTTTATTGACGCTCACTTTCCTACACAAAGGTACCTACTTATTTTGAGGTTTCCTCCCCGTGGTGCTGGCCCCTTACACGCCATGCACAGTAGGACTCTTCCACTCGTTCCTATGTCTAAATAGGTATTGGAAGATTCTCATAATATCTTCCCCCTACACCGAGACATCCGGTAAATAAAATTCCCCACACTCTACTCAGAGTAAGTATGAACCTGACAGAAGAACGTATATATCTTACTGCCATAATATTTTGATTATAATAGCTTTCGTAGTAACTTACAGCGCCTTTTGCTTAAGCCGCTTTAAACATTGTTCACGAATAACATGGCTATTGTTGTGATACTTCACTTGTTTTAAAATGTTAAACGATAAATTGAGTCTGTACACAGCTCGGTTGTTAACACAAATTGATTAATATTATAAATGGTGCTAGTAACCAATTCACTTCAGAATGATATGGTTTCAAAGGTTTATTGTAAGATATAATACACTCTCTGATCACAAAATCGAACTGGTATAACTGACCCATGATAAAGGGCTTTGGTATACAGGAATTACACTCCTGGGGTTCTAGATTCGAGCAGTATCCACTTGGATAAGATTCTCAACTACCGTGAAATGGCTCTTTGAACCCTGATTCGAACACATGCAATGAGAGATAACACTGAATTTAATTATAAATATTATCACTCTTGATCAACCGGTTATTAGCAGATACCGTAGGTGTTATTACCTAGGTCTTTTGTTTAATTATTATTTTAGTTTTAGGTGTGGTTATTTTTAATATTTTATAACCAGGCTCTGTACACAATCAACACATTTTTAAAAGAATCACCAGAATTTCACTGTAAGGATTCACTTCCACAATTTTACACACTGTATCACCATTCTTACGTGACCTACAGCAATAGTAGCTTACCTGCATACCATCGGATAGTTTATATGGCCTATAGATCGATATAAACTATGATAATAATAATATTATTACGCAGACTTTGAAAAAGACTAGATTACCTACGTTCGTTGTGACGCCTAAGATTTCCACGAAACAATGTGTGTAGGTACCTACCTATCTACCTACAGAAACGAATCCCTGTATTTATTCATCAAAACCCATTGTATTTTACTTTAAACGTGTGGTGAGTTATGTTACTTTTCTAGCTGAGTTTGGGAGCAAGTTCGTGAAGCTTGACTGTGTAAATTCCTACCACGATGTGCTTGTCCCAGTCCACGAGCCGAGGCTCAGGGATGTGAACTGAAACCCTAACGAGATATTAGTTAGTGTATATATAAATAAATAAATATATAAGTCTGAACTGCGAGATCCGTAAGTTCTGATCCTGGCTCAAAAGGACGGTTCCACTTCGACGGTACCTACCTATCACAGAACGAACAGTCACCCACATTCAGGAAGCTTATCCGATCCTGTTTCCAGGGAAAATCGGAATGCCGCTCGCTTCAAAAGTTATCGGCTACTAGCGAATTATCAGAGGGATATGAAGTCGTTATCACCGATAGGTATCCCTCCATAACCAAAGCACATCGCCTTGGGTTTCCTACGGGAAAACTAGCTAAACATGCCGCAGCCCTACCTCCTACTTCTAACATAATTAAGATGATAAAACGACAGCATTTGCTTTACGGATGCACTGCCAGACTCAACAGCACAAGACATTAGCAATACACATGTATATTCGCGCATTACTTTTGTCCAACGTAAGGTGTCTTCATTTCCGTAAAGGCCCTAGCCTATTTCGATCGCGCCCCAAAATATAATTTACTTTTTACTGATTATTATTCAAATATATTACACCAATAAACCCATTATACAACCAAAATAAACCAAATTCAATTTTACAAAATCATTGATACCCAATCAAAAACAACCCCACAAACAAGCTTTATTGCTGCCGTATTTATCCCCCCGCCAACCGCGCCTCTGTTCTATGTCCTCAGCCAATCAGAAGAAGCCGCAGTGTGCCAACTGTACAGGTCAAATCCCCCTTCTAACGTGAATTTCTACTTTTTGCAAATCTCTTCTCTAATCTTTTCAACAAGGGATTTCATTAATTACGAACGATATACCCAAGTCAAAGTCAAAGTCAAAAACCATTTATTCTGCATAGACCATTAATACGGCACTTACAAAACGTCATAAAAAAATATATATTCTAATGTTTGGCAAATGGACCACCGGTTCGAAACGCGGCTCTGTCCTGAGAAGACTCCGGCAAGAAACTCAGCGGGCTGTTTTTTTTGGTCTATTTACAAACATATTTACTTAACCTAAGTACAATATTCCATTTGAGTAGCATAGAGAGAGAGCAAACAGTTCATATCCAAGCTTGTTTGTCATCTAAATAGTCTTGAATTTTATAGTAGCCTTTATGGCAGAGTTAATTTTAATTTGGCTTTTAAATTTATGAAGAGGTAGATTCTTCATTTCACTAGGAAGCTTGTTGTGGAAGCGTATACAGTTACCCTGAAAGGAATTACTAATCTTGTGGAGTCGACTATTACAAACCACAAGATTGTTTTTATGTCTAGTATTTACGTTATGTATATCACAAAGCCTTAAAAAATTGGAAATGTTTCTTCAAACATACAAAAGATTTTCAAAAATATATTGGGAAACTACAGTTAGAATGTTTATTTCTTTGAACTTTTCTCGGAGGGAGACTGTTGGGCCCAACTTATAAATTGCCCGCACCGCCCGCTTTTGCAGTACAAAGATTGTATTTAAATCTGCGGCATTACCCCAAAGGAGAAAGCCATAGCTCATAATACTATGGAAATAACTGAAATAAACTATTCTAGCGGTATCTATATCTGTTAAAGTCCTAATCTTTTTCACAGCGTAGGAAGCAGAACTTAACCTACTAGCTATTTTTTCAATATGTGATCCCCACTGTAATTTAGCATCAATACTTAAATCTAAGAGCACGGTTGATTCCACAAGGCTCAACAACTGTCCATTAAGTTGTACATTGGTTTCCACCTGTGTAACATTCCCTTCATAGGGTTGGCATTGATCGTTGGCCAATACCCAACGTGGCGGGAACACATCGCTCTCCGTACTCCTCTGCTTTCAGAGGAGACAGGCTGAGCGATGCTGTTAGTGGTGAGATGGCCCAGGGTCAGCCGGGGTGCGAGGGATGTGCTCTATGGGTAACCTTACACCCCGGCGTCTGAAGACCCGTGACGGCGTGCGGTTTTAGTCGGTGCAAGCCCGACATAACCGCCCCCGCTGGCCGGCGGGGGGGGTATCCGAAGGGATTTCCGCACGATAAAAAAAAAAAAAAAAAAAAAAGGTAAGGTGAATTTAATACATTTGGTAAGTAATTCTGTATATTTCTTATCAATCTTTTTATTGCGCCAAAGCCTAATTAATTCCCCTATTCCCTACTGTGAGGTGCTGTTGTCCCTTTTTTTGAACCCGCCTTAATCAATTACCCATCCAATTATAATTATTACTAGTCTCTATGACATTCTAATTTCCTAAGACTTTGTCCTCATCCCTTAATATTAAACCTAATAGCTTTTTAATTGCATTATTCCTGTCCAATTTCATATACAAACTAAATCTTTAATATTCCACCCATGGTTTCCAGTCCCAAAACTTCCGCCATTTTTGTGTTTCAAATAATACTATCACATCATTAGAATGTATTATTTACAAAAAACCATATAATTATTTGTGATATTATTTAAATGTTTCCTTTTACATAGATATTATTGATTAAACTTTGTATTAATCTTTCTTTAAATAAATAATATTTAAACGACTAACCTAAACCAAATAGTTGCCATGTAACATTATATTGATAATCAAATTTCACTATAATCGATATAATCATAAATATTATTCTCCCACAACGATTAATATATATATATATACATATATATATATTCTCAACCATAATTTGCCATATTAAACACTATTTTTAATTACTTCTCCATAAATATTAATATAATGAAATTATTTACATGACAATTATATGTGATTATTTACTTTGTTTCTAATTCAGCTTGTAAAATTGCATGCCTATTACGGTGAAATATGGTGAAACTGTACTTACTTACTACTTTTAACAACCACCTGTAACCCATATTTGCAACGATTAGAATAAATAAATAAATATATTTTTTTTTTTTTTAGGACACGTCAATTTGACTTCACCTCGCCTGATGGTAAGCTGAAGGTAAAGTCTTAGGAAAGAGGGTCACCATTACATACACGTATCATGTTAACAATGGTGGCACTCAGCTTGACGGCCTCATCAGAAGAGGATTGTCGTCGCAGCACCGCGTGATTCCCACCGGTTCCACTAGTGCTGCGACCACAACCCCCTGCCCGGCTATGCACTTGCTGACCCCTGAACGCAATCAAACCGAAATTGGATTACTATGGAGGGTTTTTCGCAATCGTGCACGGTGCTACCCACCCGGCCGAATTTAGTGACAAATTTGTGTCATCAAATTTCTACCACCAGTATTATTATTATTATATATAATAGTATTATTTTCTGGAATCTGATTATTCTATATCATTTACCGCCACCTATGTCGGAGTCCTTCAACTAATTCAATCCTCTTCCCGTTCAATCGAATTATGAAGTTCGCTTTGTGAACTACTAGATGACTCTCTGATACAAAATTATAATTTTACATTATTTATTTTTTATTACTTCGGTAGCCCGTTACAACGGCTTGCTCTAAACGCCATGATAATTTGGAGTCCCTAAAACAATCCAAACGATTAGCAGTGAAGAATTTTCCCATGGAAAGAGTGCGTGCTTCTATTGATAACTGGCCTCAACGTTTAAAGGACTGTATTGCAGTCAAAGGAGACCACTTCAACTAAGCTTTTTATATTTTAAATTGTTTTATATTTATGTATTAGACTAACACACTGTAAAAGTAATAAATGTTTTTTGCAATTGAAAAATTGTTTTTTCTTTGTTACAGTATTTATGGCAAGACTAGGTATATGGTAGTCGGTAGACATGTAAGGATGTAGGGAGAAAAAAATCGCAATATATTAAAATCAAAACCATGCTGTTATGTATGAGTAAAATATTTACAAATTGCGTAAAACATTAGTGTGGCCCTCGTGTTATGTGGCTAAGAATGTGAAACTCGTTTGTAAAAATGTCATCATAATTACAGATATGTATGTTGGTACACTTGGTACCGCCATCGTGGTATACAAATATTTAATTTTCAATACTCACTTGACAAATAGGTTCATAAAAATAACAGTAGACCAATCATATTTTCTATATAATGGTTTAGTTGATTTTATTTAGTAAATGAGTCTGGAACAATTTCATATTCCTGGAATGGCGTTGATGGCTGTGCCACTTTATCCACTTATTTGCGCTTCCTCATCCATATACATTTTTATTTATGTTTGTATAACATTTATGTTACAAATAAGTAAAAACATTTTTTTACAAAACTCTTTTGACGTAGATATTTACTTTATTATCCTCAATTTCTTCTACTTTTCTTTCAGAAACGTCAATGGGTGAAAAGATGGATGTGCAAGGCAATCCAGATGCACCATATATACGTGCGCGCCAAACTTTAATGTCTATAATAAACATGCGTCTCTTCAAGCCCTGGTTACAACCTGATGTCCTGTTCCGGTTGACTAGACATGCTGCATTACAAAAGGAAAATGTCGATGCCACACATAAATTCACTAATGAGGTAGGCAATACCTTATATGATGAGATAGTTCTGAGAACAAAGTAATACGCCATAGCTATATTCGTAAATAATTAATAAATTTTAGTCATTCTAATTACCACAGATGACATGATGCAGGCAGTCGGGATTTTGATTTTTTATTGATAATTTAATTGGATTATTTTGATTTTGATGATATATTTTTTTTGAAATTACCCTTTAAAGCTCTTCATTTTGATACCTTACTCGATAAGTTTGAGTATAAATATTTTTTTAACAACATACATTCTAGCGCCAAAGATCCGCCATTTTTTGGGTTCCGTTGCCAAATGGCAAAAAACGGAACCCTTATAGATTCGTCATGTCTGTCTGTCTGTCCGTCCGTATGTCACAGTCACTTTTTTCCGAAACTATAAGAACTATGCTGTTGAAACTTGGTAAGTAAGTAGATGTATTCTGTGAACTGCATTACGATTTTCACACAAAAATAGAAAAAAAACATTAAATTTTGGGGGTCCCCATTTTTAGAACTGAAACTCAACATTTTTTTTTTCATCTAATCCATAAGTGTAGGGTATCGATGGATAGGTCTTCAAAAATGATATTGAGGTTTCTAATATCATTTTTCTCTTAACTGAATAGTATGCGCGAGAGACACTTCCAAAGTAGTAAAAAGTGTGTCCCCCCCTGTAACTTCTAAAATAAGAGAATAATAAAACTAAAAAAAATATATGATATACATTACCATGTAAACTTCCACCGAAAATTGGTTGGAACGGGATCTAGTAAGTAGTTTTTTTTAATACGTCATAAATCGTTAAACGAAATTTACCTTTCATTCAATCAACTCAAATATAAAATTTTAAAAAAGCATTATTATGTTACTTGCTGCTACGGAACCCTTCATGGGCGAGTCCGACTCGCACTTCGCCGCTTTTTTTATTTTGATATACCCAGTAGCCCTCTCACAGTAAATACGCATCTAACGACTCCTTTCAAGCTAAAATCCATCGAGCCGTTCAGGTTGCAGAGCCATACATACACTCGAAAAACATAACCCTCTTTCTGGTGTAGTCGGGTAAAATAATAACTACTTTTACTTTGACTTTTAACGATATGCATCTTACATTGTTATAATCGACTTCAAAAAGAACTGGGTTATTATTATAGATAGATGTGTATGTACACAAAATATATAAATGTTATGTGATACCTACGAAAGAATGAAAAGATATGAAAATACATCTGTCTAATAGAAATATTTAGAAATTGCGAAACTATTGATGATAATAATATTCTGAGAAAGCGCTATTTAGAGACAAACGATAGGACACTATGGTCAGGCGCCGAGGGCGAAAATCAGGTTTGTGCTGATACTGCACGGTTTCCGTCACTTCCCTCTTACCATAAGAAAAGGGAGCCCCCATGAATCACGCACGAAAGTCTACAGCCACTCTCTATTTGGGCGCAGGCTAGCGGAGTGCGCCAACAAAAATTAAACACAATTTATGTGTACTATTTTCGAAATGAATACTGACTCTACAATAATAATATGTAAGTTATTTGTGGCTTAGAACCAATTTGGCTGTTTACAAAACTAATTGACACACATGAAATTAATGCGATCGGCTTGCGTCCCTAAGACCCGGCGCCCGGGTGCCCCGCACCCTTTGCACTCCCGGGTAAAGACGGCCCTGACTATGGTTCTGAGGCCAAACTAAGCATACTTTGTAACTACTATGCGTTCAAGAGTAACATATTAGCACTAGCAACAAAATATTAGCACTAAGCGGGGATCAAACTCGCAACATAGGTACAGGTTGTCACCGTCCCAACCGGCTACCTTGAAACAGAAAGTGGAGAGCATTACCACAATATTACTCAAAAATAGGTATCTGTTACAGGTAATTCAGAGAAAGAAAACCGCTTATCAGAATTCTAGAAAGAATTCAAGTGCTGGGGAAGGTAGGTAAAGAAAATCTAATTCTTTTATTATTAATCCATGTGCAATTAGCATGGGCTCTGGGAAATATTGTATTAGTTAATTGTGGCATATTTTAACTATTCAGATTTCTTTAAAATGGTTTGCTTTTCTTGACATAGAATCGTTAACAATCCCTAATAGGATGACGTGCAATGATACTTGACCCTACCCATACACCTGACAAACACTTTAACGATGCACGAATACACGATGGTGCAATTAAAAGACTTCTTGTCAGAAGGCTAAAGGCCATCATACTTAAGTCTAAAAGCTATAACATAATTGTTGATACAATCTTATGTCAGCCCCAAATAGTGAATGTATTTGGAGGAGCAAGTGGAATGAATCAACTACTAGCTACCTAGAGCCCATTATCTTAATGTTGTTGCCAGCTTTCATTTCGGAGCGCTCTTTTTCCTCCTTTTTATTTGGTCTATACGGCCTGCGCCAAAGTTTCGTTCCTCAATCAGCAGGTGTGCCGGCTTACAGGTACGCTTTTCCCCGAAGGTCTTGGTGGTCCACCATACACCTACTGGCTACCGTTGATTTTTTCTATATTATATGTCTATTGTTACAAAAGTTACATTTGAAGTTGGAGGAACTCTGACGTTCAACACTCATCATGCCCATGATTAACGTCCTGTATCTTCCAAAAGGGTGTTTAAATTTTTAGGCCCCAAAGACATATTGCAAATATTGTTAGAACGAGAACTCAATTTCAATACCGTGGAATTGCGTGAGCATATCGATAGCATTACAATAGCCGGCAATGATACTACAGCTCTTGTGATGTCGTATGTGTTGATGTTGTTGGGTGATCATCAGAACGAACAAGAAGAAGTATACCACGAGTAAGTAAAGTCTGGTTTAGCTAAAATAATAAAGTGAAGAATGAAAACGGTATGACTAATTTATGGCGCGTACCAGGAATTCATACGTGTTAAGCCTGGATAATCTGAATATATACCTAAATCATGTAAAGGACGACCATATGATTTTAGTCTGTTCGATTTGGAACTCTTGATTATTTTATATACATCAGAATATTGACGGAAAAACTACTTAGGTTACTTATTGCTACACACATTAATAGAATTCTTGTGAACCCTCCCAGGTAATCTAAACTGCTAATTCTTAGTAGTGCGATCACGTCAGTGGTACATACACCTGCAGGGCATATTGCAGTCCCCTGCTAGACATAGGCGTCTCCCATTCTACGCGATAGCATCCGATCGTCCGCTTTTCACATCCAGTCTGTTACAACTAGCTTTCTCAGGTCTACACTCAAGGACTCGACTGCTCCAACGGCCATATTGGTAATTCGGTAGATGTGACCAGCCAACTTCTACTTCAACTATATTCTACGAGCTACCTATGCCGGTAACTTTGGTTCTTCGTCGGATGTCTGTATTACGAATTTCACCCTTCAGAATTACTCCAAGCACAGCGCGTCCCAAGGACGCCGAGCAACTTTCATTAGTGGATTTGTTTCACCATCAGTGTCCGCGTTTTTGGCAACTGAGATTATCGCGAAGATGATAATGATGACGATACTTGCTTGGAAAATATACTTCTAAATAGATGCGTATTCATGTTCGTTCATGCTCGTATTGATAACAATTAACGTTGTATTTTTATAGACTCAAATCAATTTTTGGTGACTCGAAAAGACTACCAACTAAAGAAGACCTAGCTAAAATGGAATACCTGGAAAGAGTAATTAGAGAGGCGATGCGATTATACACAGTCGTTCCTATGATTGCGCGCGAAACCCAGACAGAATTGAAACTTTGTAAGTTTCCTAAAGAAACACACTAATTAATTTAATACTTAGGTACAGTATCTAGATTTCGAAATGGCACGTCGCCGCGTCGTCGGAAAGAAGAGTGAGAGTCGCCGGCTAAGATCGGCTTGCTTCGGTTTTGTAAAGTAGACTGATAACTTTATAGAGTAACTAATTAAAATCATTCGTATATTATTATATATCATATATTCGTATATATTATTAGAAAATACTAGAAGATGCCCGCGGCTCCACCCGAGTGGTGTAGTTGTCCTGTTCCCCACAGAAACATGTTCTCGGGATGAAAAAAGTGTTAATCCAGGTAAGGTCAATTTGCCAATTTTCATCGAAATCTGACCAACAGTTTACGTGTGATTAAGTAACAAAAATCTTCATTCTTCACATTTATAATATTAGTAGGATTAAAAGCATATCTCCGGTTTTAACTACCGGTGTAGAAAAAACTTTATAAAAATACAAAATAAATCAAATCATAGAAGGGAAAAGTAGGAGAGCGGACCCTATGCTAAAGTCCAGAATCCGCTTTTGTAAGGTGCATGCAGCCATGCTTAGGAGTTTGGATGCCACAGGGATATTTTTGTCACAGAATACATAATATCGTATTGCGAACCAGATATTACAAACAACACCGTATTAAAATAACTTTACAGTGCAGAAATATTTCTTTCAAACATTGACATTATTTAGGTACAATCTTTTCCTTTTTACCACAAAAAAGAATAACATATTCTATTTTTTTTTATGGTAGCGACATACACGTTACCAGCTGGTGTCAGCTGTGCAATCCTGCCATTCGTGATGCATAGATCGAAGAAGATTTGGGGACCAGATGCAAATGAATTTCAACCCGACAGGTTCTTACCAGAAAAATGTGCTTCTCGTCACCCTTGTGCTTTTCTACCGTTCAGCTTTGGACCCCGTAATTGCATAGGTTAAGTATACTGCTTAATTTAGTTGAATATTGAACTATGAGGTTCAATACTCAACTACACTTACTAGAGGTAAGTATTTAAAGAATAAATTAGTTTTAAATTTACGAAAACGCTTGAAACGTTTTGTATTATTTTATGACTCAAGAAGAATATTAATTGTGTGTAGGGCCCAACCTCACCCGCAAGCCGGTACACCTGGTGATTAACGGACGAGGCTCTGGCGCAGGTTTTCGTCTTGGGGTTGGGGGGATCAGTCAAAATTCGCTCCCACGAAAGTCAAGATAAACAAAATCAAGAGAAAGAGTAGGAAGTACAATCTTTGTACTGCAAAAGCGGGCAGTGCGAGCAATTTATTAGTTGGGCCCAAGAGTCTCCCTCCGAGAAAAGTTCAAAGAAATAAACATTCTAACTGTAGTTTCCCAATATATTTTTGAAAATCTTTTGTATGTTAGAAGAAACATTTCAAATTTTTTAAGACTTTGTGATATACATAACGTAAATACTAGACATAAAAACAATCTTGTGGTTTGTGTAATAGTCGACTCCACAAGATTAGTAATTCCTTTCAGGGTAACTGTATACGCTTTGGATATGAACTGTTTGCTCTCTCTCTATACTACTCAAACGAAATATTGTACTTAGATTAAGTAAATATGTTTGTAAATAGACCAAAAAACAAGTTGAATTCCTGAGACGAGCTCAGCCGAATACAAGGGATTTTCGATTTTGCGTTTTTTTTTTTTGCGATTTTTTTCGATTTTTTCTTTATCTTGCAAGGGTTCACCCCAGCACGAATCTATTACCGAAAACACCAACTCGATAGCTCATCTCCTTCATACCCAAAACCGTGACAGAAAATTGGCAACGACGACGATGTCGACGACGACGTCGACGACAACTCGATAGCGATAGGGCTTTTCTAAAGAAAATCCCTAAAAATAGCCCGCTGAGTTTCTTGCCGGAGTCTTCTCAGGACAGGGTCGCGTTTCGAACCGGCGGTGGTCCATTTGCCAAACATTAGATTTTTTTTCTTTTTCTTTTTTGACGTTTTGTAAGTGCCGTATTAATGGTCTATACAGAATAAATGGTTTTTGACTTTACTTTTGAAAATGGACATCAAGCTCCTAAATAACCGGAACTAACGTTGTGATGATAAAGAATATTGATTCGACTTGGTATTCTGTTATTCTTTCTAACGGAAGCCAAACCAAAAGCTACCAAACAAAGCCAAAACAAAAGAAAAACCGGACCAAAGGAGCATAAGCTACTTACTTTATAAGTCGCAATAAATCTGTCATGTTTTAACATCATCGGACCCATCTAGTTACATAAGTACCTTTTTTTTTCGTGCGGTAATCCCTTCGGATACCCCCCTCGCCGGCCAGCGGGGTGGTTATGTCGGGCTTGAACCGACTAAAACCGCACGCTGTCTCAGGTCTTAAGACGCTGGGGTGTAAGGTTGCACATAGAGCATATCCCTCGCACCCCGACTGACTGACTGCCCAGGGCCATCTCCGAGTTTCGAGATGGCCTGTAACTAATTGGTTTTGTATTCAATCAATTAACCTATTTAAGTCCACGGCTGTACATAGACTTCGCCCAATTTACCCCATAGCACTAAATATTCCGCCTTCTGCATCCAGTCTGTCCCAGCTACCTTTTTCAAGTCGTCAATCGAATTGCCTAGGGGGCGCCACCCTACCTTCCGTTTACGAATTCGCGGTCACCGCTCAAGGCCTTGCTTGCTACAATGGCCATCGGTCCATCGGCAGATGATTGCCACTCCTAAGATACACTTATATAAGTAATTGCCTATGCGGACATCTACTAGGTACTTACTTATATAATAATAAAAATATTAATGACATGTTTGATGTTTTATTTTATGATTTATCTATTCCTTCTTTAATATTTCCAGGACGACATTTTGGATTCTTGGCTATGAAATGTATTCTCTCAATAATATTAAGAAGTTTCAAAATATTATCAAGACCCTGTTGCCGTCTCAAAATTGAAATTCTTCTGTTGCCTGTATCTGGACATCTAATTAGTTTAGAAAGACGTTCTTAAAATGTTTAATGCGGATATGAGAAATAACATGTACCTACGACATGTACCTACTGAGGTAACATTAATTTTATACCACAGATTACATAATATTATTCTAATATTTATACCAACCAATTTTATAGAAAGAGGAATTAACGCTAATGATAAGAATAAAATTGATATTTTTTAATACCGTTGCATTTGAAAAATCTCTTGCCCGTTGTCTTTACCTACCTACTTCCAACCTAATCACGAACGAAAAGTAGTAACAAAGGTTTTGGAATAATATAATTTATCTAAGCATGTTTCCAAGTATCCGGTAGTGTGGCTAAATAGCCAATTGACCCTAAGTCATATCGACCATGTTTTGACCATTGTTAGATACATATTGTTACCACGGCTTACAATAAAGCTGCTTACTGTTCGGTGTTACAGGGTTTCGGGGGCGATACATTGATTAAGCAAGGTTTCGGGGGCAATCAATTTATTTGGAAAACGTTGAAAAGTAAAACTGTTCACCCAGACATTAAATGTGACATTAGCAGTACATTAACAATACTTAGGCAATTAAAAAGGCGCTATATTTTGTTTTATAATCTATTAATTTATTTCTTGTACAATATTTGTATTTATTTGTAGTTTAATTGTACATATTTAGTGTAAATAGGTACTTCAATTCATTCGCTGGTAAGTTTTTGTACATTATTTGTAATTAACTAATAGCCCCCCAATGGATTCGTCCATTGTGTGGGACCTTGATCATCCAAATTCTGACAAAGGTATCGAGGTATATACGCACTCGTAGCTGCTGCCGACCAGATAGGTCCAGAAAGGTGACCAGAAAGGTTATTTAAAATATAAAAGGTTTAATAAATTCTCATCAAAAGTTGTAAAAAGTAGCAAAATTACCAAATTAGCAAACAGACCTAATATTACAAATAAAGTCACTTTCTTCGAAAACATGACAATGGACACGTCTCTCTGTGGTTCAATACAGTTCCGCTGATGAGTCTGCCACTACCACTACTGTTTTTCGTACTTTATTTAGGCTCGCCACCTATTACATTGGGACCTAAACATAAACTGGCGAAATGTGGGTGCCAGCACCTCTGCCTACCCCTTCGGGGATATAGGCGTGAGTTTATGTTATGTTATGTTATATCATGACAGGGATCCAGGTCCATAAATCGCTTATGCTCACTTTATGGAATTGGATTCAAAACAAGGATCTTGTTTACACCCATTCACTTTTTCAGCCTTTTTGAAGAATGGGCTACGGGCGATTGTAGAGAATGGCATAAGAAGATTAGGAAGTAATCGTCGTACAATAACTTTTATTACGGCCAAGAAAGTGAATAATTTCCTTAAAAATGTAGTGATTGCCTTATAATAAAAACTATAAGGTTAGTATTCCGGTGTTCAACATTTCTAAAATGGGTGTTGTACCGTGTAGATTGGTCACACCATGATATTTTGGACAATGTTATGGTTCCTGATAGATGTTGCGTAATTCTGCGGTCACGTAGAATTTCAAGAAAATCGGTTGTATCTCATGTTGAGTGGATTCTCACTGAATTTGTTGTTTTGACGTTTGATGGCCAGAACCTCCCTTCAAGGGTTTATGCATAGGTTGCTACTTCTCTACCCAAGGCTCCACCAAAACAGGTGCCTGCAAATATCAATAAAAAGATTTGGGATGCTAATGAATCAAAAATTAAGAAACCACTGTTGTGACAGTGGTTTGAGGTGTGAGCCTGGGGTCTCGGAGTCGGTGGTGCACCTGCTGACGGCCTGCCCAATACACGCCAGAGACAGGCTCGAACTGGAAATGGCCACTGGGCTAAAAATGGACAAAAAAGGTATGAAAACATTACTTAGCAAACACACAGAGCTGACCATACAATTTGTAAATAAAATAGTGAGAATTGTTAACAGAAGGAACAAGGAGTAAAAACTATGCTAGCCCATTATGCTGGGCATAATGTTGTAGAGCATAAAATTATTATAGACTAAGAATTGTGTTGCTCAAAAAAATAGTAATAGTCAAACCTGTACAGAAACTAAGAAGATAATGCCATTACATATGTAATAATAATTAAGTAGCAGTAAGAAATAATGTAAAAAACTAGTATGTAATAAAAAAATAATAAAATAAACAAAAGAAACAAAAAGAATAGAATAACAGTAGGTATACTTATCCCCTGATGCCCCCATATCCCCACAGAGAATGAAAGGTTGTATGAAAGTGCGAGAGGAATAAATGCGAGAACTGGAATGACAAAGAGGCTCGGAATGAAAGAGGAAAGATTAGATTTATATAGGAAGCGTTTTAATCACGATTGTGAAAATAGGCCCCGCTCCATAGCGGGGGTAGGCAAAAACAAAAAAAAAACATAATTAATTCTTTCACTGCCAACGCTGTAAACGGTTGTGCTTTACACTCTAAAGATGGGAAGGGTGATTTAAATCCCATCACATCTTCTTAAGACCTGAATCTTCTATTATCTAATTCGGTCGCTATCATTTTAAATTCAGCTATTCCGCACAAAGTTGCATTGAAACTAATACACACATATATTATAAAAATATAATACAAACAATTTCTATCTCTATTACTAACCTTCGTTATGGACCAGGTAGTCCAGTGGAATACAAAGAGTGTTAGATAGAAACAATCCAAAATTATTTAGGGAAACTTTTATCGTTGCTTTCAACCATGTGTGACCATGTACCCATGGTTCTCTAAATTACTGCTACTAATTTCTCGGCTGAGATTTGGCCATTGTACTACATACCACACCATCACACCTTGCAAAGCCTTAGCTTCACATAGAGATGAATCGCTCTCACTTAAGAGTGAGAGATTCTTAAGTGAGAGCGATTCATCTCTATGTGAGTGTGGTTTGTATGAAGGTAACATCATGCATATTCTTTTTATGTGTCCTAATTACTCTCCATCTTTACTTGATATTATGATTATTTATAAAGCTTCTCTACCCTACGATCTATCATCTATATTATCATTATCTAACAAAGTATTATATAAAATCGCTTTTTAAATTGCTACGTTTTCATAATATAAATTAGTACATTTAACTCAAACGCCGAAGAATCATACTTTATAATCGGAGAATTTCCAATTTGACACTGGCAAGCATGTCCCCAGCTAAATTGGGTTGATACATTGCCATGCAAGAAAAAAGAAGAAGAAGCAGTACCTTTTTTTTTTTTTTTTTCGTGCGGAAATCCCTTCGGATACCGCCCCCGCTGGAGAGCGGGGGTCTCCAGCGGGGGCGGTTATGTCGGGCTGGAACCGACTAAAACCGCACGCCGTCTCGGGTCTTAAGACGCCGGGGTGTAAGGTTACCCATAGAGCATATCCCTCGCACCCCGACTGACCCTGACCCATCTCCGGTTTCGAGATGGCCCCCTTACTTGCTCTCCACTGTGCCATCTGCTAATCAGAGGGACACGTGGAAAGCTTCCGAACAGCCCTCAACAGGGCCGTCCTCGCCTCGGTCGGAGTTGGCCGTAGGCGGCAGCGTCTCTCCCGCCCTAGGAGAGAGGCGCTGCCGCCTCCGTTGCCCAGGGTGCACCACGTGGAGGTCCCCAACCAAGCACCCCAGAAGAAGCAGTACCTAGGTATAATTACCGATTCGACGTCTACAGTAAGTATCGAACGGTTAGTTGTTCGTTTGTTTCACGAATTGGACGCGGGTTCAAGTCCCGTTCTGGATGTTAACTTTCACCAATTTAAATTAATAGGAAAAGTTAGCATAGGTAGGTGGTCCTCTCGCTCGGCAGCATGATTGCGGCAATGGTGCGGAGCACGAGCGCGTGGGCCGCCGCCACCTTCTTATGCGAGCATGTAATGCTCGTGAAGGAGATGGCGGATCGCGCCCGGGAGAGATTTAGAACTCTCCCGGCCCGCCGAGCCCTCAACATACTCGCAGCGCGTCGCAGGCGACTCAGGCGCCGGAGGTCGCTTACGACCTCCGTCCTCCATGAGTGCAGGCCTGGGGGTGGCAGGTGAGGCCGCCTGTCACCCCAGCAGAAGCAGGCCGGGACGGTGGGGCGACTAGCGACCCTCCCCCAAACCGGGGCATGACGGGGACACCGTGGTTCCCAAACCCGAGGGGGGGGCCATCTCGAAACCGGAGATGGCCCAGGGTCAGTCGGGGTGCGAGGGATATGCTCTATGGGCAACCTTACACCCCGGCGTCTGTAGACCCGAGACGGCGTGCGGTTTTAGTCGGTTCAAGCCCGACATAACCGCCCCCGCTGGTCGGCGGGGGGGTATCGGAAGGGATTTCCGCACGAAAAAAAAAAGGTACTAATTATTTAAAATTAATCCTCGTCCGACGATCAGCAGGTATACCGGCTTGGAGAAATCTCACCTGCAAGCCTGGCTTGGGCCTCAATTATTTCGATACATTACACTCTAGAAAACCCTTAAAAATAAATAAAATCTGAAACTACTTAGTTGATTAAAAGAAAATTTGTTCCTAATATTTTCTTCTATTTTCATTAATAACTTGATTACCATTGGTTCTACGACAAAAAATATCAGAACCAAAGTTTGTAGAGAATTTAATTTGCAAATAAACCGCTAAAATATTTTGTGACGTATGGTTTGCTTGATATGCATTGAACAATTTTTTTTATGCATATATGCATAAATTCCCCTTTTCAAGATGGTAGCCGTGGGAAAAGGATTGTGACCTCGCAAACTTGAATTAAACATTACACTAACCCCTGTAGACATCAAAAGAAATTAATCAGTTTTCTAACTTTTGCAACCCCAAATGTAACTTTTCAATGGACTATACATTTAATATTCATAACATAAACATAAGTTAACGCCTGTATTCCCGAAGGGGTAGGCAGAGGTGTATTACACATCCACGCTTCGCCAGTTATGTTTAGGTCCCAATGTAATAGGGGGCGAGCCTATCGCCATCTAACGGGCACATTACTAAGCGAGCGATAATTACATCTAATATACTATATTTGAAACTAGCTGACCCAGCAAACTTCGATCGTAAAATCAAAGATCATGAATATCGATCCATCCGTTCTCGAGTTATACACGGTCATCACTTACACGACTTTATGTTTTAAATATAGATGTATATAGTAGTCAGTAGGACGATAGAAGATAATAAATTATTATTATAAGTTTTATTAACAACCTCATATGATAATAAAAGCATCTTATGTCTGTGTTATCAATAATGATTAATAGTAAAATCGACTAAACAGATATTATTCACATATTAGTAACTTTGTGTCTGTTTGAATGTTGCAGTACAGAATGCACATCGGTACATCTCTATCATTTAACAACATGGCCGATTTGCTTGGCCTAGCATTCCAAATAGGTTAACGTTGTCTTCTAAGTTTTCTTTTTGTACATAATTGTGATTTCGTGATACATAAAAATAAATTTATGTATTGCGCAGATGTGAAGAAAAGCGGATATAATGATATAGTGTATATTTATGTATAAGGTAAGAATAACAAGCCGATTTTGTAATTGGCCATACGCAAACGAATCTCTAAATTTAATGGCCGTGATTGTAATGTAGTTATTTTTTTAATTAGGTCTTCAAGTAATTAAACATGGATTTTGGACACCCTCCACCGAATATGGGGATGCCTCCACCAGGCATGGGTATGGGAATGGGATCACCCATGGGTCCGCCTATGATGGGTCCACCGGGTAGAAACAACATGCGCCATAATTTTAGACCTTTCAACTACCAGATGCGATTTCCACCCCAAGGGCCGCTGAACATGACTCAAGATGATTTCGATGGTAAACGTTTACGTAAATCTGTTATGCGGAAAACGGTTGATTACAACGCAGCTATCATTAAAGCTTTAGAATGTCGCGTCTGGCAGAGGGACTGGCGGGACAGACACGCACTGCAACCTGACGCTATGTACACACCGGATCTGTTACCGCCACCCTCGTATCCCGATAACCCTATAAACGCTGTTACTACACGTTTTGTAAAAACAGCTACAAATAAAATGAGATGTCCCATTTTTGCTGTAGCTTGGACACCGGAAGGTCGACGTTTAATTACTGGGGCTTCCTCTGGAGAATTTACTTTATGGAATGGATTAACTTTCAATTTTGAAACAATTCTACAAGCTCATGATTCACCCGTTAGGTCAATGGTTTGGTCCCATGGAGAAGGCTGGATGGTGACTGGGGACCATTCAGGTTTTATTAAATATTGGCAGAGCAACATGAACAATGTTAAAATGTATCAGGCTCATAAAGAAGCAGTTAGAGGTATTAGTTTTAGTCCCAGTGATTCTAAAATTGTAACATGTTCTGATGATGGTACACTACGCATCTTTGATTTCTATAGATGTCAAGAAGAGAGAATATTAAGAGGTCATGGTGCTGATGTCAAATGTGTCCAATGGCATCCTACAAAAGCATTGATTGTGTCGGGAAGTAAAGATAATCAACAACCAATAAAATTATGGGATCCAAAGTCAGGGACAGCTTTGTCTACTCTGCATGCACATAAATCAACTGTTATGGATCTAAAATGGAATGATAATGGTAATTGGTTAATAACTGCTTCAAGAGACCACTTGCTGAAATTATTTGATATTCGTAAATTAGGCACAGAGTTACAAATATTTAGAGGTCACAAAAAAGAGGCATCAAGTGTGGTTTGGCACCCAACTCATGAAGGATTATTTTGCTCTGGTGGATCTGATGGAGCTATTTTATTCTGGAATGTAGGCACAGACAAGGAGGTAGGTGGTATTGAAGGAGCACATGAATCAATAGTTTGGACAATGGCTTGGCATCCTCTTGGTCATATTTTATGCTCAGGTTCAAATGATCACACATCCAAGTTTTGGACACGAAACAGACCAGGTGATTTAATGAGAGACAAATACAACCTCAACACATTACCACCAGGTGTTCAGGATGATCATGATTTGGAAGAACCAGCTGTGATACCAGGTATGGGTCCTGAAGACAAAGTTGAAATATTTTCATCAGATACAGACAAAGTGATTCCTGGTTTGGACTTGGATACAACTTTAATTCCAATGGAATTTGAGAAAAAGGTTAAAAAAGTACCATACAGTAAACCCATACCAAGAAACTTCCAGGCTCAATGGAATCATGGGCCTAGTGCTGATGATTCTGCAACTGAGGCTTTAACTCAAGCTCTAGTTGAATCTGTCCCTGGGGCTATACCTCTTCAGCAAATAACACCATCTGCAATAGTTATATATGGTAAATTAATTCCTGTAGAAGCAGGGTCAAAACTGGAAAAAGCTATATCAGATGGGCCTTTAGCATTGAAAAAATACATTGCATCAGGTGAAATAGACGAATTGCAAGATGTGATGCCTCATCTAGAAGAGGATGCTGATGAAGAGAATTTTGCACCATTTGAGTACCCTGAACCTGATAATGACAATGAAGATTCTGAGAATCAAAATGAAAATGATGATGAAAATTATGACAATTATGATCAAGATAATGACTATTATGATAATGGAATGGACACTAGTGAACAAAATAGCCAGGACAATGAACAAGTCTATAATGATGGGCCTGATATGAATAACATGCCACCTATTGGTAACATGATGCGGCCACCAATGGGTAATATGGGCCCACCAATGGGCAATCGACCGCCTCTGGTTCCAATGCATCCAATGGGACCAATGCACATGCCACCACTGCATATGATGGGAAATATGCCACCACCTATGGGTAACATGCCCCCTATGAATAACATGCCACCATGTCCACCATTTTCCGATAATGGGTATAATAAACCTCATTTTGATTCTGGTTATGACAATCAACAATATAACCAGAATGATGACGAGTATAATGATGACGAAAATTATACTGATCAGAGCTATGAAGATGATAAGTATAATGATGATGGCAATGGCGATGATGGTTATAACAATACCCGAAACAATGATAGACGGGACAACAGATGGGATGGCGGCTATAGAGGGCGTAGCCAATCACGCGGCAGAGGTCGGGGCATGAATGGACATGGCGGCCGAGGTAACTGGAGAAGTGGCGGTGGCCAGCGTGGTACTCCAAGAGGAGGACGCAGGGGCGGCGGTAGTAACAGAAATTTTAGAAGAGGTGGGAAACCTATATCTAACTAGCACAACCTTCTCATAATTGTGTTTGGTAAAAGACTGTCAATAATTTTTTACGTTATGAGACCTAAGGAGTGTTTCGTAAGTGTTAAAACAAGACAATACAGTGATGTTATGCAAAAGGTTGTACATAATTTTTATTTACGCCTTGTATTTTATTTAAATAAGCTAAATACATAATAAATTTATATTATGTCACCAAAATTCTGATTCTTGTACAGGTGTGTTTACTTCTAAGTGATTGCAGCCCTTGGTAAGTTGATCAGTTTCACAGTTATTAAATTCGAAAGTTAATTGTATTCAAAAAATCTTTATTATAATATCAGGTAATTACTGGGCCAAATGAAGAGGAACACCCCAACATCCAACGTGGGTAGCAGATTGCAAGTAACATAATTCATCAGGCAGATTTCGTTCCAGCCATCACGTTGACCAGTTCATCATCCCTTATAGTAAGAACCTGGTACTTTTTGAATTTGTTTTGTTAATAATAAAGAGAATCTTAAATAAAGTTTACCGGATTTCCATGTGTAATAAAGAAATAAAAAACCATTTTAAAATACATGGGGTTAAACAGTTTATTGAAATAAGTAAAGCATTGTCCAAGGGCCATCCTGTCCTTTATTTTGCGCCTTTCAGTACATTATTGTTAGCTTCTACTTGTCTTTGTTAACATATTTCTGTATATTTGTAGTACAATGTAGTAATATGCATTTAGCATTTTATTGACTAGTGGTTTAATAATGTTTGAATATTTCCAACTACTCTACTGTTAACTTCGGCAAGTCAATTATAATAGAATTCTGGACTATATTTATCAATAGTATAGTATATTCTGCTGTTGCTGATTTTGGATTCTGTGAATAACTATTGTTCTTTGTGGCAACACTTTCCTGAGTTATTTTAATTGAGACATTCTAACAGAAGACTGGCATAGCTCAAATATATTTCAGTAGGTCAATTATCTTAAAGTTTTATTAAAACATACTCTTATTGTATAACATAATATCTACTTACCCGTAGAATATTATGAAAAATAATTCTCACTATTCAATTTTTCTCCTTGGCTGAGGAGATTTTAGTATACATCCACAAATAGTAAAACATTTCTCAATATGTACATGTAATACCTAAGTAATTTTACTAGCAACTTGCAAATTTAAGTATGTTATTATGCGTCTTATTGAGATCATCCTGACTTTAGCTTATATAAGACACTAGCTTAAGTGCAACATTTGTTGCACTGCAACAGTTGCACAATCTCATAAGCTACTATTAAAACTGATGATTATGTTGGAATTGCTATACAATGTTTTCCATTGTACCTATCTTCCCAACACTCTAATACATGAAGAACTATTTGCTACAGAAGAGGATGTTTTATAGGCTACAAATATTTTACTACACAAATGTACTGAATTACCCCATTCAACTAAACATCCTTTACCCTTGGACAAACGCAGAATTTGGGTATTTAGTTATTACTTACTTTAAATAAGTAATAGGATTTCTGAAAACACATTGTTGAATGAATAAATTTTTGAAATTTAAAAGGGTTTCATTTGATACTGTCTTCGACCTACAGAAATAAAGAATTGAGAAATTAAGTGTAGTTTTAATTTTTTTTTTTACTCAATTTATTTTCGCCCTTAGAATATTACAAGCTATGAATAGTCACAGCGCAATTCTTTTGTTTCAGATGACCCTGCTGACATGGTTGTGTGGGTTTTTAATCATATTAGCATGTCAAGCGAGCCAATTCGACAATGGTGGAGACAAAAACTCTATAACAGATATGAACGACAATGCTACAGAACGCCTTGAAATTATTAATGGCACGCCAAATTATAGACTGATCAAACCAGACAAGAGCCCACAATGGCTCCCGGAGCGAGAAATCAAACTCAACAGCTGCGTGAGAAGAGCATTCTGTGAACCACTAAACAAATCCAGTTGCTTAGGATCCAAGCTTCCATATGATAAAACTAGTGTTCATCTTACGTTTTACGAGAATCAGTACAAAATTCAGACACAATTAGAGCTATATAGAGAACTGATAAATGTCCCAAATTGCTGGGCTGTGATACAGCCATTCTTGTGTGCGACTTTCATGCCAAAGTGTGAGAAAATACTAGATCATGACATGGTTTATTTGCCATCCTATGAAATGTGCAAGATCACAATGGAGCCATGTTTTATACTGTACAATACCTCGTACTTTCCATCCTTTTTGAAATGCAATGCAACATTGTTTCCTTCGCGATGCGAGAACGCCGTTCGAGAGATGAAATTTAACACAACAAGCAAATGTTTGCCACCTCTTATCCATACTGATAAATTACCACGTTTCTTTGAAGGTGAGTAGTCATCAAATAATGTTTTGTTAGAGGTCAAAATGTTCCTCTAACATAAAAGTGAAGGATCTTCCGTCCTCTGACCTGGATCTAATATCCTACTTCCTACTAATATTATAAATGTGAAAGTTTTTGAAGATGTTTAGAAGTTTGTTTCTCAATCACACTCCAACGACTAAATTTATCTAGCTGAAATTCGGTACAGGGCAAGATTGAAATGTCTGACATCATCATAATTATGTTATTTTTTGCTGCCCAGGTATATCAGGCTGTGGCCTGCCCTGCCGTGACCCTTTGTACACGGAGGACGAGCACCAACAAATTCACAGGCTGGTAGCTTGGGGTGCGGGAATATGCCTCGCCCTTAATTTATTTACCGTTGCAACGTTTCTTATAGATTGGCGAAGTGCCAATAAGTACCCTGCATTGGTTATCTTCTATATTAATGTGTGTTTTGCTGTTGCTTCCATGGGGTAAGCATTGTTTTGAATTCTCTGAATTTATATAGCAAAAGCATGCAGGAGCACTAGAGTAGTTTGACAAGACCAAAATTTTCTTATGTTCGTGTGACGTTTTGTAATTAATTTTGTGGCGAAAGGTTTAAAAAGTGTTTCCCATCGGCTTGCCCTTCGAAACTGTAATTTAATCAACTTTGTTTATCAAATGTCCTATATAAACGTTGATTTTATAGCTTAAAGACAATAGCATAAAACGTTTATATCAAACGTGGAGGACCCACTCGATTTCGAGCAGTTACTTTGTACAGGGAAGTGTAAACTGTAGAATTGTAAATAGCTTTAATTTTTTTACATAACATAACATAAACTCACGCCTATATCCCCGAAGGGGTACGCAGAGGTGCTAGCACCCACATTCCGCCAGTTTATGTTTAGGTCCCAATGTAATAGGTGGCGAGCCTATTGCACTTAACCGGGCACTTATAAACCTGCGATAAATACACACATAACTTCGAAAAGTCATTGGTGTGTGCCATGGTAAAACCTGGGATCGAACCCGAGACCTCGTCTCAGCAGTCTTTTACCCATACCACTAGGAGGTCCGTAATTTTACTTTGAGAGTTATATGTTCGATGAATGGAAAGTCGACAGAACGTTTGATCGAATATTGCTATTTCGAATGAACCGTTTATCGCCAAACGCAACTTCGACTGAACGTTTTATCGAATATTTATCAATCGATGGAAGTGGGTTAGGTTAGAACTGTGACCCCAACAGAGCGCGAGCGAAGCGAGCGTGCCGCGGTAGCGGCCGGCGAAGCGCTGGAATCAGTTTATTATCTTCCTTTTCATAAAATTTCATGTCTAAATCTCATTCGAAACAGCAATCCATCGATTAATAAATATTCGATAAAACGTTCAGTCGAAGTTGCGTTTGGCGATAAACGGTTCATTCGAAATAGCAATATTCGATCAAACGTTCTGTCGACTTTCCATTCATCAAACATATAACTCTCGAAGTTTAGTTACGGACCCACCACTAGGCTACCGCGGTTTTTCATTTTTTTTAATACGTCTAAAATACCTACTCGCACACCGTTGTTTATTTTATTATTACTACATAGACCATAAATCATTTATCGTTGAATAATATGCGAATAAAGTGTTTCCGACGGTCCTACGTCCGTCATAAAGTATGAAAAAGTGCCTGTCCACATCACCACGGCACGACGTCGTCGCCGTGGAACGGTGCGGTGTCGCGGCGCGGTGCGGTGCCGTGCCGTGCACTAGCACGGTACGGCAACGCCGCCGTGAAACGGTGCATCGGACAGTGTCGTAAGCCGGCGGAACTTCTTCAAAACTTGATACAGATACAGATAAAATAACTGTAAAATTTGTGGTCACAAGTTTTCAACGCCTCATATTTTCTATTGAAATGATTTCCATCACTATTCATAATTGAAAGATATGGGTGCACCCAGTACTGTCTTTTAACTTTTTTTTTTCTTCAACTTCTCTCTGTCTTTTTAATAACAACAGAAGCAGAATACGTTTTGTGCGGTCCATATCTACAACGAGACTGCTATTTATCTGGTATTTTGTGAAGAATGTACCGAAAATTTACAAGGCACGGCGACGTGTAACTATGCGGCATCGTGACGTACATTTTTACGGTACCGCTCCGTTCCACGGCGACGACGTCGTCGCCGTGGAACGTGCATCGGACGGCATCGTAAGCCGGTGACGTGGATACCTACGATGCGCGATTTTTAATCATTCTTCGAAACTTGATACAGACATTCTAAAATAACTGTAAAATTTGTGGTTTTCAACGCCACATATTGTCTATTGAAATGATTTCCATCACTATTCATGATTGAAAGATATGGGTGCACCCAGTACTGTCTTTTAACATTTTTTTTCTCCAACTTATCTCTCCGTCTTTTTAATAACAACAGAAGCAGAATACGTTTTGTGCGGTCCATATCTACAACGAGACTGCTATTTATCTGGTATTTTGTGAAGAATGTACCGAAAGTTTACAAGGCACGGCGACGTGTAACTTTGCGGCGTCGTGACGTACATTTTTACGGTTCTTCTTCTTCTTCAGGTGCCATCTCCATCCCGGAGGTCGGCGACCATATGTCTGTCGTCTCCCTATCTTCAGTCATGCGAATTAACTCGGCTGTGCTGTCCACCTCCAGCCAGTCTCTTATGTTCCGTGTCCACGATGTTCGTCGTCTGCCTCGGCCTCGTTTACCTTCAATAATTAATTTTAGTAGGTTATATCTATCGTTTCTGTAAATATGGCCAAAATATGCTGCTTTTCTTCTTTAAATTGTTGTTACTACTTCCATCTTTTTACCCATGATTTCTAAAACCCTTACATTAGTTACTTTATCTGTCCATTTAATTTTGAGCATTCCTCTGTAGATCCACATTTCAAAAGCATCGAGTTTTTTGATTGTTTTGTTTTAGGGTGCAACTTTCAGAGCCGTACATTAATATAGGAAGAAAGTAACATTTCGCCATCCTCCACCTCAGTTTTAGATTGATTTTCCTGTTAGATAGCAGTTTCTTCATTTTCTGGAAGGTCGATCTCTTTCTCAGATTCCCAATCTTCATTTAAGCAACAACCCAAATACTTATAACTGTTTACTCTTTCTATGACTTTGTCATTCAGAAGTATTGGTGATGTTACAGTTGTATTTTTACTGACGATCATGTGTTTTGTTTTGGTAATGTTAATTTTTAAACCATAGTCTGATAAAGCATCATTTAGTTTCTGGAGCATAATTTGAAGGAGAGTTTCAGAGTTAGAGGCCAATAAGACGGTATCGTCGGCGTAGCGAATATTTTTTATTAGTTTACCATTTAGGCGGATGCCCAGATCAAGTTGATCAAAGACATTTCTAAAGATCATTTCTGAATAAACAAGGTGACAAGATACAACCTTGTCTAACGCCTTTTTCTATTTTAACTTCATTTGTAAGGGTGTGATCAATTTTTATAATAGCTTTTTGGTTCCAATACAAATTTTCTATAAATTTAATATCATTTTTATCTAAGCTAATCGATTTTAATATTGTTATTAATTTATCATATTTAACATTGTCAAATGCTTTTTCCAAATCAATAAAGCACATATGGACATACATTTGTACATCTAGGCATCTTTGCACCAAAACTTTTACTGCTACTAAAGCATCTCTAGTGCCTAGTCCTGCTCTGAATCCAAATTGTGTTTTACTTATATTCTCTTCAATTTTCTTGTATATTCGGGATTGGATGATTTTTAGAAATATCTTCAAAAAATGGCTCATCACACTTATCATCCTGTGGTCGCCGCAACTTTTGGCATTGGGCTTCTTTGGTAAAGGTGTAAAAACGGACAAGAGCCAGTCTTCAGGGAGCACATCGATGTTGTACTCGTGAATTAGTTTTAATACTTCCACAGCAATTCCATCGGGGCCCAAGGCTTTTCCACCCTTAATGCGTTGAATGAGATAAGCTCAGATTTTATTATGTTTGGGCTTTGTAGATTAATTTCACTAAGTGGTTCCACCTGTTTCCGATTGTCCTTGAAAAGGTCTTATACATATTCTTCCCAGACCTCACTGGCCTCTTCATCATCAACAATAATGTTACCATTTTTGTTCACAAGGATACTTTTTATTTGCTTTTTGTTAGTACTTGTAAAATCTTTTACTCGTTTATGTAGCTGAAAACTATCATGCTTTGTCTGTAATGATTCTATTTCGTCACATTTATTTGACAACCATTGCCCTCTTGCCACTGAGACTGAGATTAATAGTCGCATTTGTGTCGTTATATTTGTCTATGTTGACATTCTTGTATTTCCTCCACTCGTCCATCAACTGCAATATTTCATCTGTCATCCATTCTTGTCGCTTACTATTCTTGTTGTAACCCAGTTCTTCAGATGTTAAGTTTTTTATTTTTGTGGACAGATTACCATATGTTGTTAGAGCATCATTTCCCTCTTCACAAATAGATTTAATACAATTGTTAAGCTTTACACTCAAGGATCTTTTAATGGCCTCATCTTTCAGACGGTCCAATGAGACTTTTTTACTAACAGATTTGGGTAGTAACTTTTTCAGCTTTACTCGCATGTTTGCTACAAGAGGATTGTGGTCTGATTTTATATCTGCTCCGGGGAATGTCTTGACGTTGGAGTTTCTGAATCTCTCATTTATCACGATGAAATCAATTTGGTTTCTAACAACATGTGATGGTGTATGAGCTGGCGAGCACCATGTATAAAGTCTTCTTGCAGGATGTTCGAACCATGTATTTGATATTATCAGGTTATGTAATGAGCAGAATTCTACTAGCCTGTCTCCTCTTTCATTCCTTACTCCCAAGCCAAACTTTCCCACAATTTTTCCTTCTTCACCATGCCCCACCTTTGCATTAATATCTCCTAAGATTATAATGTCTTGTGATATTAACGACCTTAGTAATTCATTAAAGCCTTCATAGAATTCTTCCACTTCCTGGTCATCGCTGTCACATGTTGGAGCATAAACTTGTATTATATTTAGGTTGAATGGATGAGCATTGATTTTAAGCATCATACATCTGTTTGAATAGTGGATAACATTGGAAACATATTTCCTTAACTCATTTCTTACTAGAATGCCTACACCATGGTCATTGGATTTTAAATGTTCTGGGTTCCCCGTATAGAAAAGCGTGGCGTTGTCATAATCGAATCTTCCACTGCCAGCCATTTTAGTTTCACTCAGTCCCATTATATTTATTTTCAACCTTACCATTTCCGCCATAACATTCTCTATTTTTCCTGGTTTGTTCAAACCTTTTACATTCCATGTGCATTAATTTATATTATCTAGAGTTTTCTTGTTACTAATATTTTCTTCACCAGTAACCAATTTTTCATCGATAAGCCTGGCAACCTTCCGACGCCGAGCGCTAGTCGGTTCACATGGCTTACTATTTTTATTTGAAGACATTATCATATGGTTATACTAAGGGCTAATAATCATGTAGTGGGGCCCCAGGATCCTTGGTATTTTTGAAGTTATTTAGACTCCAAGATCACCGTAGCCTCTTCCAGCCAGTTGCCCAGCCGGGTGAATGGTTATACCGCCATTGACTCGATCGCCAGAGCCCCGTCTGTTGTCTAGCAGGGAGCACCACGACAACCTATTGGTCACCGTCGCCATCCGGCGCGTGCAGGTGGGGTTGACAATTGGGCCGGATGTGATGTTATTTTTCGTTCTCCCCTTACTCCCTAATTTTTACGGTACGGCACCGTAAATTTCTACGTCACGGCAACGCGCCGCGCCACGGCACCGCACCGCACCGTTCCACGGCGACGACGTCGTGACGTGGTGATGTGGACAGGCCCTAAAGCGATCAGTGTCTTCTTATAATCGCGTCTTATACCTATTTCATTATATATTTATACATTCATTATAAATTGTCAATGAATTATCGAAGCGCCAATAATGTTTCTACTCGAACGAGTGACAAAGATTACAGAAAAGTCTACTTTCTTATTATAAGCGGTATAGCAAGTTGGACATCTCAAATTGGTACCATAGATTACCTATTCCGAGTAATCCCCTTTTAGGTCCAAAACGACCATAAATTCAGCGTGTATAAAAATAATAAAAATAAATGTCTATATAAATAATTATTTTCGATTCAGTTTTCGGCGGCAACAAACAACTTACCTATTATTTTTTTGTGTGTATGCGATTAATTAAAAAATTCGCATCATATTATTTCAACGACTTGCGAGCGCCCGCAAGCGAGCGGACGGCCTAAAACGTGCCTTTGCTGACTGCCACATTTTATTGTTGAAATTGTTCACAGATGGCTTATCCAGTTCGGTGTAGGATCTAGAGATGACATAGTGTGTTCTAAGGACGGCACCAGTCGGCAAGGAGAACCATCGGCCGAGGAAAACTTATCTTGCGTCGTGGTCTTCGTGCTCGTAATTTTTTTTATCATGTTTCTAATGAGTCTGTTTATAACAGAATATGTTAAAACCCTTTTAGTTTAACACGGTATTATTAGCTTCGCCTGTAATTACTATGTACATATGTAATGGAATCATTGAGCTGTATTTCACGTCGCATTCATTTGAAACTTTGTACACTTATCAAGGACCAATGACATTACAACAATTGCAATTTAAGCCATATAGTTAAAAATAACTAAAAATCATGCCTTAATGTTCAAACGAACTAAAAAATCAAATTAAATAAGTTTTTATGTTTGTTTGCAGGTATATTACTTCATGATGGCAGCTTGTGTTTGGTTCGTCATATTCACCTACGCCTGGCATATGAGTTTTCGCGCCTTAGGCAAGATCCAAGACCGCATAGACAAAAAGGCTGCCTATTTCCATCTAGTCGCATGGTCACTACCTTTGATTTTGACGATAGCGACTATGGCATTCGGGGAGGTGGATGGTAGCAGCGTCACAGGGATATGTTTTGTCGGATATGTGAATCATCCTATGAGAGCCGCGTTGTTACTCGCTCCATTGTCTGTTGTATTGGCGCTTGGTGGATATTTCTTACTTAGAGGTGACTTTTGTTTAATTTTATTTTTTACTCCTTTACATTTCAAGCTCAGAGCACTATTTCTTGTGTTGAGAATAAAGCTAGTCATTGATAATAATCAGAGCGCAAAAATTTATATTCGCTTCATGAGCGATTATTCTAAATCATGTGAGCAGACACAATGTCACAATGTATCATTATATTCTAGGGACTTCCGTGTCACATTGTAATAAACATACATACCATAACGGCCATTGAAACAATTTAGTGTTTATAGTAGATGGAACGAACTGTCGACCATTCTCGATGAAATACATTCTGCTTTGTCTTGTCTTATTACACTTGTAACACAATGACATGCAAGCGGCGGTAGCATAATTACCATAGAACTTGCACCAAGAGGTTACAGATTCGAACCCACGCACGCAGTACATTACCGGTTTCAACTCACTCCTAAACACAAGCAATATGCACTTAGGAACCTGGGGGCTGCTCCTATTTCTCCTTTTAGTATGATTTTTTTTTGGCTTCTTTGGGAGCGAATGTCATCTGATCTCATCTCATCAGAATGGTCCTGAATATCATGGTGCACCCAATACCCCAAGCAATTATAAACTGGTAAAAGGGATTGGGATTGAGAGATGGGGAAATTGTAGTACTATGGTATTATCATATTACTATTGCTATCATCTGTATCGCCTGTTCAAACTCGTTAACTATCTGGCTCGCTTTGATTGTTCTTAATGTGTGCTTTATGGACCCTTGTGTCGTTTATGGTTGGATGATTCGGATGCTACCGGCTTTATTACCTTCTAATAACTTTTTGTTGTAAAAATTGGCATGTATAAAGTTGACTATAAATCAAATGAATGTAAAAGTTGTAATAGTTCGTCACTTGCGCAAGTCGTTGTTGAAATTGGTCTTGTTTTAACTAGCAGCAGCAGGGTATTTCAGGAAATTACCCCGTTATGAACTGTTTGCTTTTCACTTATTGTTTTGTTTAGACTGAATAACTCCTATCGTTGTTCTATTGTTACATAGACATCTTTATTTTGCATTTGCCGTCATATCTTTAAAATTGCAATGATGCGAGAGTTTAATGTTTCTGTCCTTAAATTTTACAGGCGTGTTTTCTTTGATCGCGGTACGGGTGTCGAGCAAGGACGTGATATCGCCACGCGCTGCCAACAAGATCCGACAGACGATAACCCGCTGTTCACTCACCGCTGCACTAGTGGCTGTATTCATTTGCGTTACCTTCGCTTGTCATATCTATGAGTTCAGGAATGCTGATCTGTGGAAGGAGTCTTTTAAGAAGAATATCATGTAAGTTTTGTTGTATACTAAACACATTACAGAAATAATGAAATATGGTAAATGTTTGCTGAGGGAGTAAGGGAAAAAAGCTTATCAACCTTATGAATACACGGCATACTATTACTACAAAAGTCCTCGTAGACAGCAATGGATTCGCCTTCTATAACAAGAGATCAAAAACATGGCGAAATGTGGATTTTAATACATCTCGACCTTACCGAATTAATGTGATAAAATATATGTGTTGTAATTTTTTTCAAAATATATTTTGTAATGATTTTATTCTTTTAAAACCGAACAACGCGTATAAAATTATCATCTTAGTCTCCTCGTGAACATGGCTGCCGACAAGCAACCGAAGCATCGTATGGTGTAAATAAAAAAGTAACACAAAAGTGCTAAAGTTGATTTTATCGCGAATGTGATCTTTCGAGGATATGATATTTATTAACACATAATATGTATGATATTTGAAGCATATCGTATTATTCCACGTAGTGGGATATCCACCACGCTATCGTAGTTGGCCTTTTGGGGGTACTTAAGTAAAAATTCGATAATTACCCCAAAAAGTAGGTATAGGAATAAATAAGGATAAACAAAAAACAACAAGTAGAAGGGTACATGAATACATTTCCAGCTGTCGGCTGGAAGCTCTGAAGGACGCGCAGAGGGAGTGTGCGGGGGGCGCGCGGCCATCCGTGTCGGTGCTGCAGCTGCGCCTGCTGTGCTGCTTTGCGGGCGGCGCACTCATGGCGTCGTGGACTTGGACGCCCGCCGCCGCCGCTGCCTGGAGGCGCTACCTAGCCAGGTGCGTGTGGAGAGCTCGCTTTTACAACTATTGGGTATATGAGCGTCACATTAGCCGTTCATGATTGGGCAAGAGTAAGCTAATAATAGCTTGCTCCCCGAACCAACCCAATGTATCTAGTTGCAGTAATAATAATATATCTCATAACTAGCTGTTGCCTGCGGCTCCACCCGCGTGGAATTCTGATCCCGGTGCCGCTTCCCATGGGAATCTATTCCAGGAATAAAAAGTACCAAATTTCAGTCAGATCCGTTTAGCCTTTTTTGCGTGAAAGGGTAACTAACAAACATTCATACGTCCTTATAAAGTTTCGCGTTTATAATATTAATTAATTCTATTTGTATTTCCGCGGTAGCCTAGTGGTATGGGTAAAGGAACTCTGAGACGAGGTCTCGGGTTCGATCCCAGGTATTACCATGGCACACACCAATGACTTTTCGATGCTTTTCGAAGTTATGTGTGTATTTATCGCAGGTTTATAAGTGCCCGGTTAATGGCAATAGGCTCGCCACCTATTACATTGCGACCTAAAACATAAACTGGCGAAACGTGGGTGCTAGCACCTCTGCCTACCCGTTCGGGGATATAGGCGTGAGTTAATGTTTTTTATGTTATTTGTTGAGTAGGAAGTAGGATTTCTATGATCACTCATTAGAGCCGTTCGCGTTGCATCATGCGTATTGGTCCACGATCCTACTGTCGCCAGAACTCATTAATTTTTACATGGATGAAATGTATGGCATAAAGTAGTGTAGGTATGTGCCTTGAGTGTATGCATATTTGCTAACTTGTTCCGGCAGCCATGTGTCAGTAATCAGGTGCTATAAGGTAGGTAAAAAAATGTAC
This sequence comes from Cybosia mesomella, assembly GCA_946251805.1. Taxonomy (NCBI): domain Eukaryota; kingdom Metazoa; phylum Arthropoda; class Insecta; order Lepidoptera; family Erebidae; genus Cybosia; species Cybosia mesomella. The sequence continues at coordinate 15,278,182 of OX276406.1, forward strand.
AGCTTACTTAAATTTGCAGTGCTGATTTTCACGTATGTGTTAGAAAATATGAACATTTTGAAATGAAACATGAAATTTTTAATTTCATTATGAACATTTCCAACATTGTTCCATCAACGGTAACTTTTATCAGAACCCTGGAGGCTCCCTAAAAAGGTTTTGTACAAAATTAGATCTAATAATTAGATAATTGCTTCTCAGAATTCGTTCCTTGTCAGCACCACTATCGAATGGTGTAATAATACAGGTGTGGTTTTTTTTTCAAAATCAGCGGTTTTGATTCCTGCTTAGCGCGATTTTGTTGAAAACTGAAGCTGCATCATTGGGATTTTGGAAAATCAATATTCCTAGCCAGGAATCAAACCTGTTAATTTTGGGGAAAATTAATACACCTGTATTATTACCACCATTCGATAGTGCCGCCAGAAGGAAGGAATTTTGGGAAGTAATAACGTATGGCAAACTTAAGGAAATATCTTATTTTTAACAAAAATACCTAGCTACCCTTAGCACCTGATTACTGACCAATGGCCGCCGGGACAAGCTAGCAAATATGCATACCCTCAAGGTACATACCTACACTACTTTGTCCCATACATTTTATCCTTGTAAAAATAAGTGAGTTCTGGCGACAGTTAGATCTTACTCTATATGTAGACATGACCTGTTTCGAGCAAATAATATTCTGCGAATTACTTGCAATAATACATACGTCGCTATATGAACGCAAGAGGCGTGGAGAACTAAGTAGTGATTTTGGACTGCAATCAAAAATATGGCGTTAAATATGTTAATTGTACAGGAAATGTGGCTGCTCAGTAGAGGCAGAAGTAACGCGTCGCGCTCGTAAACACGAGCTGATCGCACGCGCGTATCGTCGTCGTGGAGAGTTTGCAGCTCGTGGCCGACTGTCGATATCGCTGGGAGGATCGCGGCAGGATCCTGTTGGCCTTTGCATCGACCCCACGTCACCTGCCGACTACCCAGACGATGCCAAACATGAAAGGTACTTATATGGCCTAATGTAATATTTCATTGTTTTGAAAGAAAATAGAGCTATTAGCGCAACTGACGTCAACTTAGATCAACTCTTTTTTCCAGTGGTGAATTGTCATCGTCGTGGGCAGCGACGCTACCGCGTTTTGTCCGACGCCGCGACGCTCTAGTACTACCCACACACACTCATCACTCGCTCAGCTCAACACCGGACCGTCGAAATTCACAGGACTCACAAATCAGTATCAGCCTTCGCCACGTGTCAGTTGAATCGCGTCGCAACTCCCTCGATAGTCAATTGTCTGTGAAGATCGCTGAAATGAAGACGAAGGTGGGACGCCGACGAACAAAGCATAGCAAAGCGAAGCGCAAGGCCCGAGCTGCCAGTTCACGCAAAGAAAGCACGCCGTCTATTGAGAGTCAGATCAGTCGCTACTGGCTGCAAGCCGTTGCTGCAAATAATGATCCGTCCCGCGAGGAGGTTAAATTCAGCTTTGACTGATACCAGCATATCGTGATATCATGCTATAGATCACTGTTATTATTACTTGTTGAAAGTATGATAATATTTATTTATAAGATTAAAAAGTAATTGTGTCACACCCAAAGGACTACTTACTACGAAATGAAATCTTAAAAAACAAACTTATTTTAAGTGCAGATTCGTTGGTAATTTATCATTGATGATAAGAAAACAAGACTGATCCGAATCTCTAGATGGTGAATTGTTATACTACCACATCAAAATAACCATGAAAATTTATTCGCATTTGTGTGATATCCATGACTCGAAAGTACATGTGCCATAAACAAATTCTGCGATAAATCATTGATTGAAATCGACTGATATTCATAGTAGTTTAAGAATCAAATTTAATTATAATCTAAGCGTAACCCAGATGCATACTCACATATTGCAATTTTATGAGTAGGAGTCTGTTAATTTTTCTTTCAAACTATGTACAAGATAATGGTTGTGATACCAGATTTTGATGTGAGGCTATAATTTTGATGAAGTAAATATTACAAGCTTACCGTTTTGTACAATATATAGTATTACCTGTTGATCTGTCGATTTGTATGGCAGCTACAACAACACACATGTATAAGACATGTATTTTACTTTTAAGCCTGTGCTAGCTTTAAATTTTTATATTTTGTATGTTATACTACCAACTATTTAGTTATAAATTTGAAATAGAATATTTTGTACATTAAAAGGACACATTTTTGATATCGATGGCTTTTATTTAAACGCCGACAACTCCGTTTACCCCCCTCGGTCAAGTCAAGTCAAGGCTGCCGGTGAAGTTCATAAGAAAAGCAATTTCATTGCTTATCTATGCCTATATTCAATGAATATAGAATCAAGAGGAAATGTCCAGTAGCTACCGCTTGTAGGCTGTGAAGATTTTCCATTATTCGCAAAGCCAATGCGCTAACACATTTAGGCTTGTTCTCTGTTGAAAATTAAACCCGATTAGATCTAGTTCGGGAAAAATGAACGTCCAGGACTAAAACTTTATAACAAAGCACCAAAAATTAAAAAAGAAGATTATTACAAAAGGAAAGTGCCTGATGGAGTGCAGTCTTTAGGGAAGTATCTGCCCTTGAATCAGAACGGTAGGAAAAATTAGCATATTAATTGCTTCAAAATTTCAATAAAACCGATTACGTCACTGATTTGTGTGACGTGCATGGTCAAAGTATGTGGTTTATGGGAGTTTCTAAACTAACGAGGTTTGATAGCACTTCCTTTTAATTATATATTCCGTGTCTAGGTATATCCAAGTTTCGCAGGCGACTCAGGCGCCGGAGGTCGCTTAACGACCTCCATCCTCCATGAGCGCAGGCCTGGGGGTGGTAGGTGAGGCCACCTGTCACCCTAGCAGAAGCAGGCCGGGTCAGTGGGGCGACTTGCGCCCCTCCCCCAAACCGGGGCAAGACGGGGACACCGTGGTTCCCAAACCCGAGGGGGCCATCTCGAAACCGGAGATGGCCCAGGGTGTCGGGGTGCGAGGGATATGCTCTATGGGCAACCTTACACCTCGGCGTCTTAAGACCCGAGACGGCGTGCGGTTTTAGTCGGTTCAAGCCCGACAACCACCCCCGCTGGCCGGCGGGGGGGTATCCGAAGGGATTTCTAGGTGATAAGGTATATCCCTCGCACCCCGACTGACCCTGGGCCATCTCCGGTTTCGACATGGTCCCCTCGGGTTTGGGAACCCCATCGCACCGGTGTCGGCCATGGAGCAATATGTCATTGGTGTCGGCTAAGGCATTATATACTGTAGGTACCTTTACATCTGTTATACCTACCTGCGACGAGCCTAGTGGTATACCTATGGTGTACTTACGCTCAAAATTTTTAAGCTTTAATAATATATTTAGCGTTGAGAGGCTCTCAGATCAAGATGTTTATAGAATCTGTTCATGATTCAATAGAATAACGGGCCGAACGGGTGACTGCTGCCATCTAGGTATGATGACCCAAGTAGATTTTGAAAAAATTGTGTATGTAAAATCTTTTGAGCGGTTAACGAACTTTCCTAGAAAAATATTTGTATTACCTAACCCGTAGACAGTCTCAATCTACGACCTAACCGTAGAAGTGGTAAGAAAGGCGCATCTAATAGTATTGGGTATAGGTATTCGATGACTATGATTTTTTTGCATAGCAAAGTAGACACTTTACGCCACAACGAGGCGCTGGCTTCAGCTTCTCGCATCAACGTACAAAAAAAAAACGTAGGTTAATTAAGGTGGTGTTGTAGTATCAATACAATGATGCAACGGTTTTCTGTACTGATTTACATAGAAGATCTTCTAGGTGGACTTTAGATAAAGGGAGTAAAGCATATAATATGTATTATAATATAGCTATCAGGAAGTCGCTCCCGTAAAAGCCACTATGAACCAAATTATGAAAAGAATAATAGAAGAGCGGGCACCGGGCTCCAAGCTGCTAGATCTTGATGGGAGATCTTCTTGATCCGTAAGTTGGACCAACTTACGAAAAACAGAAGACTTGATTTCATCTATTGTTACTATAACTATGCTATATTACAAATAAGTAACTTTTTATTTAGTTGCGGTGAAGATATAGGAATTAAAACTCGAATCTTCGTGTGTCATATGTGGCGTAAATAGTAAAACAATTGTGTAGTTATCCATTTACCGTATATTGAGAACCAAAGCAAGCAACTTAATGTCTCAAAATATTCTATTACCTTGTAGTGAATCAAACGAATGTCATGTGTTTTCTGTGTTAAAATCTATAGTTAGTAATACTAATAAAATCTACAATACCTACTGTATAAAATTTGTTTAACTATTGGACGTACACAATGCTATAACAATAGCATTTTATTATCACGGCATTCCTAATCCATAAAGGCAAGATGCAAAATCAAAAACATTGCATCTATTTGAACAAAGTAAAATATAACTTATATACATATCTACTTAATACCAATTCTTATGGTACCGATTCACTCTATTCGACATTCAAATCTTTAAAAATGAAAAGACAGGATTCAAAGAAATTTCAAGTAACTTTGCGTCTCTCCAAATTGATATTAACAGAAAAACATGCATTACGCGCATGTTTTTGAAAATTTCAACTTGAAAAGAGTGTCGTACTTTTCAATAGGTTTATTCTATTGAAATTTACGAATTTGGTTGATCGAATAGAGCATATAGAGAACCTATATGTATATAAAAAAGTTGGCGTCTATTATGCATCGTCATCACTTCAAAGGTACATTAAATCACAGATGCAACTTCAAGAGTGGCAAGAATAAATTGATTACCTAAACAAATAAAATGAGGTCATATAATTATTATGCAATTGTGAGTGTATTGACAAATAACAATTGAAGATAAATTTTGTGCATAAATGTCACATGCGTCCTTTGCACTACTGTTACGGATGATGTGTGTTTTATAATACATGCTATGTGCAATGTTATATTTGTAGTTAAAATTTATCTTCAAAGTTTTTGTGTAATGCTTTACTTCCACATCTTATCAAGACTTGGCATAGACAAACAGAATGTGCCAATCTTAAGTTATTCAGCAGCTTTAGAAATGTGGAATAGATAGTAACATATTAAAAAATATAATTGAACCTCATTGTTGATCTTAAATTATTTTCATCATAGCCATACATTAAATACAAAAATAAAATTGCTGACCAGCATGCAGGGTAAAAATCACGAAAATAGGAAAACAACACCTAAAGGAACATAATTATATATAAACCATGTATAACACTTAATTCTACCTATTAGCTTGGAATGTAAGATCAGCAAACTTTATGCTTAAAAACTATAGTAAAAAATTGCACGATTTGATTGCTGAAAATCGATTCTTTGGTGCTTAGAAACTATGTTAAAAAATCACATTCTAGAAAATAGATTCGGTTTGAACCCTACAAAATAAAATATAGTAAAAACAAGGGTAACAATCACCAAACTGATCAAAATACAAAAAATATTATGTGTTAACTTATTTCTTAGACAAAGCTTATAAATAAAGTGCACACAAATACCTAGCAGCTAACTCGTAATTAAAGAGCTATTTCGTCTCAGACGACAAATAATAAAACCTACCTATCTAAAATAGTAACAAAATTATCTATAGTAATAATGTCATATCACACGTTCACAGCAGTCTTTCCTACAACGTCCTCGCCTTCCGTATATTCTTCTTCTCATTATCAGTGAACCCAAGGATGTTCTCGATGGCGTTGAGGTGTCCCTGGTGATTCTCGGGATCGGTAAGGAAGTAATAGATGGCCGATTTTAGGAACTGCAATGTCACTTCAGGGTCTACGTTGGACTTGTTTCCTTTCTGCGACTCGACAATGCGACGGTACATTGCCTGTAATTAACAACACAAGTTTGACACATTTCTATTATTGAGGTACTCGGGCATGCTGTTCTAATTAGTACTTACTACATAATATGAATCTCAAAATTCTAAGGAGACGACACAAATCTTATTCAAATGTTTCCATACGTCTTCTAAGAAAAACATTAAGGTTTTAGTAACGATTACTTAAGAGTCAGAAATTCGAGTGAAATCTTGCTTTCGTCGAAAATAAATTTAATGTTGACAATGTATATACGTGTCGTGGCCATAGACCATTTTGTTGGAATTAAACCGTTTTCGCTAGATTCGTCTTTTGCCGAATGCGGATCGACACAAGGGAGATTGTCACGGAATAGATGACCAAGAGGAAATACCTTTAAATATCGTTACTATAGAGAAGTCTGGCCAAACTCGTACAGTCAGCGTCAAAATTAAAAATGAATGAAATTTAATTATATTTTAAAAGAGCCCACTGAGTAGTTAAACAGCATTTTTACTAAGAAATATAATTTACTTTGCTTTAAAACTAATCTAGAAAATTTCAAAATGATCATGTACTTTTGAACGCTGACTATACATAATTATGATTAATCACGTCACACCGGGGCACAAACAACAGGGACGTAACTGGTAACAATTTTTAACAGAGATCAAGTCTAAAAGTAATTGCGTGCGCTGCGTCGTGCGTGTGCAGGCATGAGGCCGCCTGTTTCGTGCAAATAACACTGAGCTAATTTCGTACAGATAATTTGCATAAAATCATGCAAAAGAATCCATACGATTTGCACGACGTGCTGGCTCAAGCATGCGTGACACGCATGACGCAGCTCAGGTGCTAATAGTCAGTTAGTAGTAGCGCATTCAGAATTATTTATATCTTCATAGCTTTTTGGCACACAAACGATAGCTGCGGGTCACTTCCTCTTGATTTTATATTCTGTGGGTCATGCATGAAAGAATTAGTAGCTCTCGAAACCAGTTAGATACCAACCTAACAAAGCTGTGTAAAACATTCTCGTAACATGTATGTCCATTTGTATGAGCCATTCCATATTATATTTATTGTTGCATTTTAAACAAACACATTATTTTGAAATAAAACTATTTTTAACGGATTCTACCGCGATTTATTTAATGTTAATTTATTATTTACACTGAGCCCGACGCGGTTTCGGTTGCTTTTCAGCAGCCATGGTCATCCTTTAAAAATAGTTTAATTTTACTGTGTAACATTCGCGTAAACTTCCGTCAATATCAAATACATTATTTTCCTTCGCTGTAAATGACTTTGGACGCACATAAATTTGCTGTCTGTAAAATTTTGCATTGCTCCCGCGATAATATTTCCTTTATTTAATAAAATTAAATTTAATCATAATAAAATATACCAGAAAAACAGTACCAACCTAGATAAATTATACGAGGCTACACACTAGACAAGCGATTAAAACAAAACAAATAATTGTTATAATACCTATTTATATTTATAGTGTACTTTATAGTTATACTTTATATCGAATATAATGTAACTATATTTAATTTGTTCATGCGACAGGAATGACGTATTTACCCATTACCGTGATTATACTAACGCGAAGTATAATCACTTCAATGGGTACTTCAATCAGTAAAAATAAAGTGTACCCTGTGCGTTATTAGTAATTAAGTTGATGTTTACTTTTCACCGAACGCGGTACTCGTCGACAAACGATTCCGGCGAAAACTCAATCTGGCGAATACGGTCCATTCCTTCGTTGAATGCCAGATTTATAGAAACCTGAACCTCTTGTATTTCAATAATAATAATTGATTATTATAAGTATAGTCAAAGTGTAAAAAGCTATAACAAATTTGATAATAAAAAAGATCTGTGTAAACTTTTTGAAACTACTTAATGCAAAATAATAACAACTGTATAATTTAAATATCATATTATTTTATTATCTCTACAACCAAAACTATATCATTTGTGACTGGTTTGTTACACTGTCAACAACTTAAAATAATGTACTAAGGTACTTATTTAAAACCCAAAACCAAAAGAGGCTGTTTCAACCAATTAGGTATTAACATGCGAAGCTAAGTTAGACAAGAAACTATTACTATGTTATACACAAGTTATTAATACAATTATTGTAAGCGGGTACTAAAATATATGAATTAGTTAAAAGCTGTCGTCTACTAGAACTGCATGTAAATATTTACAAAAAAAAACAGGTATATAATATACATAAACAACCTCTAAAAACCTTTATGTACACCTATATCAAATAAAAAAAGTCTTATAACGGGCATCAATAGACCTTATCTATGAAATAATAAAACCTACATGCAAGTATTCTGATAAAATCCAAATTATATAAACTTAAATCTTTTATATAAACTCAAAAACAATTTCGTCAACCTTGAATGGCCTGAGTGGAAAGCGGGGTGTAGTATACAAAAATAAAAAAAAGGTGTTGAACAGTGAGCACTGCTGAGTGTCCGATATAAAAATCCAACCTTTCGAGCTCCTAGGACCCACAAAGAAACAGCCTCCTTTGCACTTAGCAGTACTTGTGACTTTGCCGATCGGTCCTCTGTGAATGCCGTGTCCTGTAATGCACTACATGTTAAAGCTGGCATATGTTAATTGCCACTACATGCACACACTAAAACTAAATCCGTGTACAATGCTGTGGTTAATTCAGAAATTTTCAAACTGTGTTAATTAAGTATCAAAATCTTGTGGTTTTAATTAGATATCTATTCATTTCATTAGTTGATCTGAAAATGTTAGAATCAGAAAATCTGAAAGAAGGTGATAGGTAATTAAGGTGATGATCTGATGGTCACTATAAAAATGGGAAGAGAATTTTTAATTGAGATGATATTCAGTGTTGTAAAACAAATAAGGGTAAAGAGGCACTCACTCGAACTTTCTCGAGCTCGGTCTGTGTAATCTGCAACTGCTCCAGTAGTTCCTCCACAGATACGCGGCTCACTTGCCCTTGTGAAGTACCCGGCTCCACTTCCTGTAAAGTTAGAATTTTAATGTGGTAAATTATAATTATTTTATATCTGTGGATATTGTAGCGGATTGATTACATATTTGACTTTATATTTTCCACGATAAGGTAAAAATAATTATTTTCTAATTTCCGTTATCATCACAGCCTTAGTTCTGTTTGCATCCAAAGCTTACACTTTGGAGCTCGGGATCATGGCTTTTATGGCACCCCAGGTTAAAAAGCAATGACCCCACAACCCGAACTGGAAGGTCTGCACCACGGGCTAAGGAGTAATATTATATTTATGTATTTCCCAAAACACATTTTGCTAGCTAATAGGTGAGGTTGGTTTGGCCCTGGAAGGTCTTGGTGGGTAACCTACCCATACATCCAGATACTGAAAATAGCAAATTTTATTAAAAAGGAATTTTTTCCTTTATTTTTATAAAGAAACCCAACTGCATTTTACTTTTTCATTTGATTATATATTTTGGAAAATCATCATTCATCACTATGATTTATATTATTAATTGTTCATTATAATGGAGTCTTAAATTCTTCACTCCCATCCTGTTACATACAACAAATTGCACAGTATACAAATGAATGAAAAAATATTACCTTGTCTAATTCAAATCTAGCCGCCTCAACACCCTTATTGTACATTTGCAAGTACATAGATTTATGCCTGGTTTCTTCCTCTTGTAGCTGCTTGCTGACTTCTTCTAGCTGTTTTTCGAGAGAATATATCCTTTCTTTAGCTTGCTCACAATTCGGCAACAATTCACAATACCGTGTATTCACATCTGACAACTTCTGTAACAATGATTCCACCTTATCATTGTGAAGTTTCTTCATTTCCTGTGTCTCCCCAACATGAGTCCTAATGATATCTTCAATCTTCTTTTCATAATAAGCTATTAAAATACGACGCTCCTCATCACCATCTCCTAAATCAGTCATACAAGATGCTTCATGTGTCAACATATGGACAGATTCCTTAGAATGTAGTGATGAGTTTGTGAGATCATCAAAATGTCCTGAGTCAGTAAATGAACCTGCCATTTCATTGCGACATCTTGTTGGTGTTTGGTTTTTGAACATAGCGCTATCTGTGATGTCAAATGATCGACAAGGATCTTCATGTTTAGGACTTTCTTGTTCAATAGATCCCTCTTCTGCATTTTCTCTAATAGTTACAATTTCACTGGAGTTTGATTTTTCATCAGGTGAACATATTGATGCCTTATAAAGCCGCAGTTCAACAACTTCTTTAGTGAGCTGAAATATTTCACTGTCCTTCTTATCTAAATCTTTCTTAGCTTGACAAAGCAAATGTTTGAGTCTGCGGATTTGCTTTTGAGCTCGTTGGGTTGGTGTCAAATACTCTTCACCAGCAAGTCCTGCATGTGATGAGCAATGTAGGACATAACGCATAGATCTCCCACTAAAAGTAGTACCATTGAATGGTGCATATCCTGCATCAACTGAGGCAGCAGTGGCAGCGCTACCATAGCTGTGTAGAGATTCATCATCAGGCAAGTCTTCTGGTGAGCCAGGTGGAGTGTGTGCAGAATCAGTCATACTCAACTTCCTGTCACATCCACCGTCTTGTGATTTTAGGCAGGATTTCTTTGGCTTTTGCTGAGGATTTGAGTTAAATGACTGTAAAATAACAAGTTATATAGTTACAAAAGTGGCAACATTAGACATATTATATTTTAATGCTATGGTGCAAAAAATGTTATTAAAAAAATCAATTGCAACCTAATGAAGTTAAAAATAAACTGCACAAAAACAACAAATTTAGGAAAACGAAAGTGGTTGATAAAAGCAATTGAAATTAAAACTCTCACAAGTTAGTACATAAATACTCCATAAATATAGATAGGTCAGTAGCCGAATATTAATAACCTGCACAGGTTGTCTTCTGGAAATATGCAAATGTTTCAAAATAATTAGTAAAAAACCGCTAACTTACATGACTCCGCTGGCGATGGCCAGGCTCTTGGAGTCTAGGCACATCGCTGCGTTGTTTCTGATGAGTATTTTCCGTGATTATTGGTATTAGCCTTCTTGTTGCCAAAGGCGAGCGATGCACCATTTTCTCCCCGCGCAGTCGCAGTGAAGAGCTGCGCCGGAAATTCCCGGTGACATTACTTGCGCAGCAATGTTCATCGTGGAAGTCAGTGACCCTTCTGTTATAATTTCTACTCATTTTCTTCAATTATTCACATCAGTGTAGCGTACTACAAAGAAAACAAAACAGCTGTTTGATATATGTGGCACATTCATGCAGCGTATCAAAACGTAAATGTCACATTGTACTGATAGTCGATACTATTTCGGTACTTTTTTTCAGCACAATTTAAACAGAACATAGCATAGCACAGTTAATTGATTAAAATGCCATACGAAAATATCCAGATTCGCACTACACACTTTATCTTCAAAATATATAGAATAGTATCTACAATTTTGAATATATACCTACCTACTTATATTTTTTATACTATTCTTTCATATAAACAACTAGGTAGGGCCCCCGCTGGCCGGCGGGGGGGTATCCGAAGGGATTTCCGCACGATAAAAAAAAAAAAAAAAAAAGGTACATAATAAATCTTGTAAGTACTTAATAATTTATGCAAAGCAAAGATAACCTAACTGCCTTGATGTAACCATAATTAAGTAGGTACCTACTACTTAAGTTATACCTATATATCTATAATAAAAGTGTTCGACCGATTTAGAAATATGGTAGGTAAGTATTTAAGACGAACAAAAAGTTCATGCCTACTTTTTTTTCTCGCTCACCAACAACACTATCTGACAGATAGGTATAGGTATTTAGGTTCTTAAGTGATATACCTTTTATTAAAAACATAATTCTACATTAGGGAATAATTTCTGTTTTGATGTGACTTTACAAACAGATCTGAGATCGTGATAATGATGCGATTAGCATTTTTGTTACAGCCATAGGTACCTGCCAATAGGTAGGAATACAATACGATAATAATTTAACTAGCGTCGATTTATGAAAAGAAGAATTTATATAAGCTAGTGGTCTCACTGCGTTACTTACGTAGGTATACCTGGGTAAGCAACACTGTATGAAAATCACAAAGCACGGCTTGAAAGATTCTCAGGCTTCAAAGTGGCCTAATTCCCGCATTTAATATAGGTACTCGTAGAAGCCGTCCTTGGCAAAAAGACAATGCAATGCATATTCTTACTTTATGTGCTGACGATTACGTATCATATAGATTATAAATATTCAATGCTATTATAAATATCTAGATACCTAGATGCTCTATGGGCAACCTTACACCCCGGCGTCTGTAGACCCGAAACGGCGTGCAGTTTTAGTCGGTTCAAGCCCGACATAACCGCCCCCGCTGCCCGGCGGGGTGTATCCGATGGGATTTTCGCGTACCAATGTACCTTTTTTTTTTTTTTTTTATCGTGCGGAAATCCCTTAGGATACCCCCCCGCGTGCCAGCGGGGGCGGTTATGTCGGGCTTGAACCGACTAAAACCGCCTAATAAACAGTAAGTTTTCTATTCGTGAGCGGGTATTATGGACAACAGCAAGTGAGGATATTAGCTAATGACGATTTAGTCACGATAAGGTTGTACAGTAGGCATGTAGGTACAATGGGTCAACCGTCTCGCATTGGCCGTTGTAGTACCTTTTTTGTTTTATCGTGCGGAAATCCCTTCGGATACCCCCCCGCCCGGCCAGCGGGGGCGGTTATGTCGGGTTTGAACCGACTAAAACCGCACGCCGTCTCGGGTCTACAGACGCCGGGGTGTAAGGTTGCCCATAGAGCATATCCCTCGCACCCCGACTGACCCTGGGCCATCTCCGGTTTCGAGATGGCCCCCTCGGGTTTGGGAACCACGGTGTCCCCGTCTTGCCCCGGTTTGGTGGAGGGGCGCTAGTCGCCCCACAGTCCCGGCCTGCTTCTGCTGGGGTGACAGGCGGCCTCACCTGCCACCCCCAGGCCTGCGCTCATGGAGGACGGAGGTCGTTGAGCGACCTCCGGCGCCTCCTCTCCCGGGCGCGCTCCGCCATCTCCTTCGCGAGCATCACATGCTCGCAGAAGGAGGTGCCGGTGGCCCACGCGCTCGCGCTCCGCACCATTGCCGCAATCATGCTGCCGAGCGAGAGGACTCCCACCCCGATGGCTGCCACGAGGTCACGCCTCGGCGCCTCCCACGCCGGGCAGTCCGCCAGCGTGTGCAGCCCTGAGTCCTCGCTCGCGTCACAGTGATGACACTCAGGCGTTGGCTCCTTCCCGATCCTATGCAGGTGGTCCCCGAAGCACCCCTTCCCGGAGATCACCTGCGTCAGTCGGTACGAGAGGCTTCCGTGTCGGGCCGTTGTAGTACCTACCACATTCAATCGCGGCTTTACCAGCTGGCAGAGTTGGCTGGAACCTAGGGCGGCAGATTTTACAGGCGGAAAATATCGGGCAATTATTATGTCTTACAGAAATCAAAACAGAAGTCATTTTATATACCTACATTTCTAAATGTTATATGGTCTAAATGTTACACAAACAATTGTCACAATGTGAAAATTGTAGAAAAATGTATCTAAAAATATTACATATATGAGATGTAATATTTTTCACCACATAGATACATTCTACAATTGTCCCGACCTAAATTCAAAGTCCAACTAAATCTATATATTATATTATACACTAGCTTTTGCCCGCGACTTCGTCCGCGTTAAATAAGCAATCCGCCCGGAATTTGTAATCTATAAGTTTATTAGGAGGTACTTTAAGTTAAACACTTTAAAAATTAATATTTAGCTCTTACATAATTATTAAAGTACCTTCTTACAAACCACGTTACAGGTTCTGCCTTCAGGTGCTAACGCGGCCAGGTTGCTTGGTGAGCTCATCCTCGAGCAGGCCACGTAGAACTGACCGTGGGAGAAGCAATTCCCTCTTAAGTCTATTCCCGCTGTTTTCAGTGACTGACCCTGAGCTTCATTAATCGTCATAGCGAAACAGTTCTTAAGAGGGAACTGCAATCTCTTGAATTCGAACGGGTACTCCGTTGGTATCAGAGGTATTCGGGGAATAATTCACCTCGAGCTCAGCCGGTAAATATAATGGCCTCTACCACGATTGACACGATTAATTGTTAACCTAAAACCAAAGTTTCATGCTTGTAGCTTCAAAAATGACGGACTTCCACACAATCTTTCAACCCTCTTTTCTCCCCGTTAGGGGTTGAATTTTGCCTGCATAACCGCGCTTGCGCGTTTTAAATGTAAGGCAGCGCCATCTAGTGATGAAGTTTGAGAACTATTCGAGACGTTCGGCGCGACCAACATTAGTGCTTATATGAAATCCGCAAGACGTAATCGCTTGCGTGTTTTAAATTTAAGGCAGCGCCATCTATTGATGAAGTTTGAGAACTATTTGAGGGTTCGAAATAATCTGTCTCTCTCCGTGTCATAGATTAAAATTTTCTGCGTTAGTTATTCTTTAGAATATAAAAAAATGTGTTTGTTTATTTGTTTGTTTGTCCTCTTATGGCGCTTCAACGCCTCAACCAATCGTGATGAATTTTAGCATGCATGTAACCTATGATATGGAAATGGACATAGGCTACTTTTTATCCAGATCCCTGAAACAGTTCCCGTGGGAATCCAAAAATTGTTTGTGAGCGAAGCCGGCGAAAAGCTATTATTATTATGTTATAAAAGAACAGTACCTACATTATCACCAAATTATTATGATTATTATGATATATATGATTTTACCACGGGAACTATTTGAGAAATCGGGATAGAAAGTATCCTATGTCCTTTTCCATGTCATAGGTGACATGCATTCCAAATTTCAAAGTTTTCTCCCCGTGGCTTCGCTGGTAAACAATTTTTAATTTTCCCTCGGGAACTACTTAAGGAATCGGGATAAAAGGTAGCCTATGTTCTTTTCCATGTCACAGGCTACATGCATGCCAAATTTCATCCAAATCCGTTCAGTCGTTTTTGCGTGATTGAGTAACAAACATCCAAACATCCAAACATCCAAACATACAAACATACAAACTTTCACATTTATAATATTAGTTAGATACCTACACATACATACCTACACATTTAAATAAATAAAATTCAAGCGTCTCTTTGTAACGTCAAAATGACAGCATTTTTGATGAATGCGTATGAATCTATATATAGTACAACAAAACACCATGTTTTCAACTTTGGTCTGTCTTTCTGTCTGTTTGAATTAGGTAGGTAATCTTTGGAACGGTTGGGCCGATTTTGACGGGACTTTCTGTGGGAGATAGCTTTAATGTTAAACGGAGTAGCATAGGCTACGTCTATTTAAAAAAAAAGGGTTTCGCGCAAAAATATGAAACAACACGCGTGGAATTAGATCTGGGCTATGTCCACGCGAAAGAAGTCGCGGGCACAGCTAGTACAGACTAGTTACAAAGTGATTGTGTAAAAGTTGTAAAAGTGTACGTAGTGACAAGTGTTACACGACGTATTGTCACATGTTACATGGCGAGCATTCGTGCAGTCAGTAGGTACAGCTACAGTACCGCTCGTACATAGATTTAATGTTATTACGTCGCGTAACATCTTTTAGTACGCGCCATTAAAGATCCTATCATCCTCACAGCGTTAGTTCCGGGTGCATCTGAAGTTTACAATTTGGGAGTCCTAGGACAGCTCTTATACCTAAAAAATCGAAATAAACAAAACAAGGGCACACCGTAGTAGCAGCGAGCGGTAAGACCCATCATGGAGGACTGGCTAGAGAGGCGATATGTGAGCATCTCGTAGCGGCTGACGCAGGTGATCTCTAGGAAGGGGTGCTTCGGGGACCATCTGTGTCGGATCAGCAAGGAGCCAACATCCGAGTGACATCACTGCGATGCATGCGAGGACTTAGGGCTGCACACGCTGGTGGAGTGCACGGTGTGAGAGGTATCTGCTCTCGCTCGGTGTCTTGCTCACAGCGATGGTGCGGAGCGCGAGTGCGTGGGCTGCCGCTGCCTACTTCTGCGAGCAAGTGATGCTCGAGAATAACGCAGCGGAGCAAGACGTGCACACCGTAGGACCCAAAGGGGACCCGAGGGGGCCATCTCGAAACCGGAGATGGCTCTAGGTCAGTCGAGATGCCTTATTGGCCACCTTACACTCCATGGTCGTCTGAAGACGTTAGAAGGTTAGAGTCCGACATAACCACCCCGTTGGCCGGCGACGGCGGGGTATCCCGAGAAAAAGGTAAGTAATAAACATATTTTTTTCAACGTTTTGTGTTTTAAATATATACAGAATAAACGATTTTTGACTTGATTAGAATGACGAAATGAATACGTATTTTAATGAAGAGTAGATGCCTACTTGCAGCAGAATAAAATTTAATGTCATAACGATGCGGCACCAATGCTTATCTGCATGAACAACAGCCGACATTTGCAAATGAACGATTCTAACTTACCTAACTTATGTAACAATTGTCGGTCCAATTCTTATTTACGATAGTGGATAGGCTGTAACTCTCTTTTAATTAAATTACTTTATAAAAATAACGAGTCATTACTTACAAAACAACCTCATCAAAGGTTATATTAGAGTTAAAATTGTGAAGTGCTATAATAGTTTAAACGTATAAGTATTACAAAACCGGTTGTTGTTGCACAACCAGCCACCAAATTGCTACTAACGGAATATTGCCAGCAGTTGCAAATAGCTTGTTTTTTTTATAAAACAACATTTTTTGAAAATTTTTGGTGTAACAACCCCACCAAGATTAAGACCCAAGCCAACTTCACCTGCAAGTCGGTACATTTGATGATAAATGGACAAATATTTTAACCCAGAAGTCAAAATAACAAATGTTTGTGACTTCAGTAAAAATAATTCATACTCGGCGAAATCAGGTTTTTTTAAGTAACAATGTCTTATCTGTGTAAAATGATTTGAAACATTTGCGAATAAAAATACACTGTACACTCATTAAAAGCGATATGTATACGGTTAAACATACCGTGAAGGTCTAAGGTGAGAATCCATTACGAGTATATTATTATCCGAGTTACACCGATATAATGAAATTTTATATAAAACAACTGAATTTAAGTTCAAAATTGCAGATTTCTTCGTTTATTTATATCGTAAAGTACATAACTATACAGAAATTTATCTATATACTCTAAATCCGTGGTGAGAATGGTAAGTACCTACTGACAGTGGGTAGTACGTTGGTGATAGATAAAGATTGCAGCTTGATTATTGATTTATTGATTAGTGCAAGACGAAGTTTTGAAGATCAGGAATGGAAACTTGGATTTGAGTCTTAAAGTTTGATTGAAAGATATTCAATCGAAGTAAAATTTGGACTAAATGCTTTTGATCGCTTGGATCTCACTTTTCAACTACCCTCATTTACATTCACATGATATACCTAATATCTAGCGATCTTCGTGCAATAGATGGTAGTTTGTGTGAAAACTTTACTTGAAAAGTGAAAGTGACTGTAACCCGTGAGAAATTCATTTGAAAGATAAACTGTCACTAGCTGCACAGTTCACAAACTAAGAGAATAGAAAAACGTGTTTGTGTGTTATTAGTTCGTGAGAAACTGTTTCGTTGAACAGCGAAATTGTTATTTATTAGCCTCAATCAACGGTTGATGACTATAGGGGAGTAATTTTAGAGTGATGGTTATGTAGGTACTCGCAGTACTGCGTATAGTTAGGTATATAGGGTCCCATTTAAAATCTTCAGCGCCGAAGTCCACTCCAGCTGCAACCTGGTTGTAAGTGGCTGATTGACAGACGAGGCTCTGGCGCAGACTTTCCTCCCGGCGTTAGAGGGGCAGATAACAGGCACTCCCGTAAAAAAACAAAATAATAACTAAAGTAGGAGGAGTAGAAGAGCGGACCCGGGCTCCAAAAGGCAAGCTTTGGATGCAACCATAGATATATTCACATTTATAAATATTTGCACGAAGCTGGAATCGAACCCACGACCTCGGAAATACCACAGAGGTCGTATGTGTAATATATAGTGTAACGTTCTGTTAATTATACTTATCCCTGTACCAAATTTCAGCCAGATCCGTTCAGCCGTTTTTGCGTGAAAGAGCATCAAACATACATACATACAAACAAACTTTCGCATTTATAATATTAGTAGGATTACCCTGTCGATTTTGCTAACAACACATATTCATTTAATTTTGACAAAAATAATAAATATACACTATATATATACACTAAAGCCCGACGCGGCTTGTGGCGCGGGCGCCCGCCGGGCTTATTTTGCGTTTAATCGTTCCGGAACAAGACGCAATACAAGCGAGCTCCACCGCCGCTAGGTAAAAGGGATATTAGGACTATTAGGTAGAAATGTAGGGTAAGGTCACTCGCGTAGTCCTGTCACATCCTAAGTCTCTCCGCGCCATGATATTGTCGATAAGTTTACGCGAATGTCACTCATTGAAATAAAACTATTTTTAACGGATTCTATCGCGATTTATTTGATGTTATTTTATATTTTACATTGATCCCGACGTTTCGGTTGTTTTGCAGCAGCTATGGTCACGGTGGCTGCTGAAAAGCGATAGAAATCGTTAAAAATAGTTTTATTTCAATCTTTCCGCGCCATTTAATGAAATGTGTAGTAATGTTTGCAGGTGGTAGAGTCAAGCAACAGTCATTTTGGCCGTTGCATTAATGGGCCGACTCGACCGGGGAAGCACCACCCTCTCACAGAATATCGACGCCAAGTAACAGTATTTGAACTGTTGCGTTCCGTTTGGTGAGTGAGAGCACCGGACCCCAAACTCCTTTCCCATCCCCTCCCAAACTCCTTTCCCATCCCCTTTCCTTTACAGGGTCGGCAGCGCGAGTGTGACGCCACTGGTGTTGCACACAAAGCCACCAAAAAGCTACTAGCTTGCTATCGAAATCCAACTTTCCGGACTAGTGGTTCCGGCGCTTCGCTCGCTCGGCTCGCGCTCAGTTAGGGTCACAGTTCTAACCTAACCTAACCCAGACAACATCGTAGACAAAACGACCTGACGGCGAATATTCCATAATTGAAAAGTCCTGTCGTCGAAACAAACAAATGCGAACCATTCTGTCCGCGAAACATGCATAGGTGAAACGTTCTATCGACGAATCTCTCAAAAACGAAACGTTCTGTCGGTGATCAGTCCAAAGGAGAAACGACTGTCGGCGAACGTTTCCAGACCCCAATACATGTGGTTTGACATCTCCATGGATTAGGCATCAACTTCAACAACAGGAAAGTCTTATGAGCGTTTTTGTCTTTTGAATTAAATATGTATTTCAGTTATTTTTCACTTTTTAATCCCTTCTTGAGTTTTGAAGTAAATAAAGAGAAACAAATAAATAATGTTTTTATAAAGTACCTATTTTTTTATAAAAACATATTTTATTTCTCCCTTTTTAGTGAACTGAACTGATTTATGGAACACTGAAAACTAGGCCTAGTGGCAGTAGTCTTGCTGGTAGTCCCGTTGATCCAACTACTGCAACTCTTCAGTTTCTCTCTTGACTTGCATTAGTTCGGTTGTAAAAAACGTCTAACTATTATTACTACTCTTTTGTATCATTAGTTCGGTGGTTAGTTCGGTTGATCTAACTTCTGCAACTCTTAGAAGACCATACGACGACAGATTGTGTTAAAACCGCGGACATACCTTGTACCATACCATTTTATAAGTCGGTTAAGTATACCAAGAATATAAGAAATAGTTTTCTGGAAACCGCATCATCGGTTCAAACAAACGTGAGATAATTGTGGACAAACGTCCATACAAATATACAAGTCAAACAGTGAACCTCCATTTGAAGTCGGTTAGCAAATCAAATCGAGAGGAAGAGTTGGAGAGTGGATCTAGGGTTACAAAGTACCTACAAGCATTGGATGAAACCGAGACCAGGGACTTAAAAACACATTCATAAAGGTTACATAATTAACTATATATATAATTACACTATGAAAAGGTTACAGAATGAAAGTGTTACACTTATAAATGTGGTATTGAATCTGTTTATCGTTACCACTTTCAATTGTGTAACAGTTATATATATCTAACAAATATTAATCTGTTAACCGTGTTAATAAGTGTTAACCGAAATGCTACGTTGCCAAATGTTTTATCCTATTATGTTTATAATCTACATTTTTAAATAAAGGTATGGTGTACACCTCCAAGTAACTACTTTAGAACGTTATAAAATAAACTGGCTGATTGACATGGGCAATCTTCATTTAGTCTAGACGGTTATACGATTCACTAACTTATAAATGTATAATTCTTCTTCATTTTGTAACAACTGTTCAATAATAAAATAATGATATCATTATTATTACATTAGAACCCAAACACACCGAGTGTGTTTATGTTTTAAACGGATACTAAAATGGTTAGTTGACCTTGGCGCTAGAAACTCTAGAAAGTTATTATTTATATCCAATTAAACCAACAAGGTTAAAATATATTTATGCAAAAATAGATATATCTACTAGTCAGGTGAATCATATATGCAAATGGATCCCAGATCACTGTGCATAATTAACAGCTTCGGTTCCATCATCAAAGCAAAATGTACCTACCAAATGTGTTTATTATATGAATGCAAGAACTTGTTCTAAAATTGCCTTAGCTTATTATTAAATTGCTTTCATAGGGCATAAGCAATATTCGAAGCCACGTTGACTATTAAGGTCCTATTCCAGGGGAAATGGATGAAATGGCCCACACAAGAAGGGTACATAATCCGCCCGGTCGCAGGTGTCCCTGTTGAAAATATTTATAGGGTCCTATTGGATTTATTGGTTCAATTTCTTTCATATTACTGCTTGCTACCATTATTCTGGTGTGTTTTTCCAAAATATCCATGCCGATCACAAAATTTGAAGCATGAGAGTCGAAGAAATTCATCAGAAAACAATGTAATGAGTTTCTGTTGCGATTTCAATCGTGGTCATTAAGCAAAACGATATTAGGCAACTAGCTCAACCATTTTTAACATGGTAACGTAATATTCGGCTCATGAAATTACTTTATACGCCCAATTAACATTTTATTTGCAAACTCCAAGAGAATTATTGCAACTTTAATAAGGTTAGTGGATATAAAAGTATGTATTTTATGTATTTATAAAGGTTATTAACTATTAACAGAATAATACAAGATGATTTAAATTAAGTTAACATTACGTAGGTATTTTATTGTAAAAGACGATCTAAATAGATATCTACGAGATCCTGACCCCGAATTTGAGTGCTTGTGCTTATAAATGCTTGTAATTGTATATATATTTATTTTTTTATCTTCAATATATATGAAAATGAATTGCTGTTCGTTAGTCTCGCTAAAACTCGAGAACGGCTGGACCGATTTGGCTAGTTTTGGTCTTGAATTATTTGTGGAGGTCCAGAGAAGGTTTAAAAGGGAAATAAATATGGAAGTTGTTATCGATTGAGGCAGTACGAAGTCTGCCGGGTCAGCTAGTATTATTATATATATTATTTTTGCTTTGAATATGTTACTGAGCGCAACTTAAACAGTATTAGTAGCAGTCGTAGCAATGCAGTCAGGCAGGGCCCAGTAGGCTATAATAGACTAACCCCTGTTACATGGGAATAAAAACATAATTGACGAAATGTGGCTATGAATACAATGTACTAACATAACATAACATTTGCATTTGAAAAGTTAGGATAAATAGAAATAAACTTTAGAATTTGTAGTGCTACCACAGCCGAACGAATTCCTTCCATTGTGATAGAACTATGATCACTACTAGTTCTCTTTCCTTGTGTCATATTGAACATCTTAAGATAAAATTCAGGTTTTACAATGAAAAAATAAAGTACTATAAGTGCTATAAGGTTTAATTTTACCAGTGGAAATCCGTTAAACTGTATTAGGTTATCACGTTTATCCAATGAAATTATTTGAGTTAAATGTGATAACGTGGTTCAGAGGGCGTACCAATCTTACCATGACCTATTGAAGCTTGTTCTGGGTGAGAAAGAGGGATGGAGCTATATTATATACCCTTTATAGCTCCGTGCTACTTTCTCGCAAGGAACATGCACGCTTTAACATGTCATGTTGAGCCCTAGTTTTAATCGATCTCGGTGCCTATCATTGGTGAAATACACTATAAGATTCGATATTAAACTTAAACAGTCCGATTGCGTAAAACATATGATGGTTTCATTGTATTTTAGAATAAAGCTGAATATCCTGCTGATGCGGAGGAACTCTATGACGTATGTAAGTATGTATATATATATATATTTTTCTGTTATTTTATTTTATATATTTTAGTTTAAACAGTATGGTATTTACAATTAGTTGTATTATCTTATTTTAACGAAATTAAGGAAGGACTAAATCCTAAATTCTTCTGTATATTATTAGGGTTCCGTACCTCAAAAGGTAAAAAGGGAACCCTTGTAAGATCACTCTTTCGTGCGTCTGTCTGTCCGTGTGTCACCACTGATTTTCTCAGGAACGGGTAGACCTAGCATGTTGAAATGTATACCAGATACTGAGGTCTATAGTCCCTATTAGGTGTATAAAAATCAAGGTCGTGAATCAACACGATAAAAAAATATGAGTAAATTTAGATTTTCGCGAAAACTTGTAACTACCATAATGTCTTTTTGGAATTCTTGTCTGTTTGTCTGTTTATTCGCAATGGATGCAAAAACTACTAAACCGATTTTGATGCGGGTTTTTCTATTAGAAAGGGCTTGGTCAGTAGTTTAAGTAGATAGAGATATAACCAAAAAACGATAACCAACCTCCGAGCGGGTGGAGTCGCGGGCATCAGCTAGTAGTATATATTTACAAGAGATAGAGGACCTGTTGGATTTATGGTTGGACGCTGAATTGGATTGGTACTGGGTAACGAATACTTACAATAGAACGTTTTAACGACAAGTACTAAAGTGTTGATTTGAGTTTATTATGAAACTGAAACCAACACTTTTGTGCCATTAGAAAGCATAGACCTCCTCATTTCCGCGTTTATTATGTATATATTTACAAGAGATTGAGGTGCTGTTGGATTTATGGTTGGCCGTTTATACGCTGGATTGGATTAGTACTGGATAACGAATACAATAGAACTCCTTAACGACAAGTGGTTCGCAAGTTTTGATTTCAGTTTTATGAAACTCAAATCAACACTTTCATGCCATTAGAAATCATCGATCTCCACATTTCCACGTTTATTATATACATATTGACAAGAGATTGACGTTCATACGCTGGATTAGATTGGTACTGGATAACGAATACAATAGAACTCCTTAACGAGAAATGGCACGAAAGTGTTGATTTGAGTTTTATGTGTGTTACAATAATCGTTTAGGTACCTTATTATAGAAGGAAGCAGAAGTAGATTGGATCTTTTAGGTTTAACAATATAGATACCAGGAATATATTGTGCATGCATTGTATAATTTCCGACTTTACAGAGATAATTTTATGAATATTTAATGCTGCCGATTTCCTTTGTTTGAAATTACGAAACTAGATAGTAGGTACATAATTTAATTTATAATTAGTTGTTTATATATTAAGTAACATAGTTGAATATTTGAATGTATTGTGATACTTGCATTAAAAATTCAACCAATTTAGACAAAAGGGTCCTTTGTCACGGGTCATGTCGGACTCGAACCGACTAAAACCCCACACCGTCTCGGGTCTTCAGATGCCGGGGTATAAGGTGGCCCCATCAGGCATTTGCATCGCACCCCGGCTGACCCAGAGACAGTGGCAGCGCTCGCACTCTGCACCATTGCCGTGAGCAAGACGTCGAGCGAGAGGACTCCCACTGCTCTGCCACGACGCGACGGGCCGCCTAGGCACCTCCCACGTCGGGCACTTCACCAGCGTGTGCAGCTCTGAGTCCTCGCTTGCACACAGTTATGGCACTCAGACGTTTGCTCCTTCCTGAACCAACACAGGTGGCCCCCGAAGTACCCCTTCCCAGAGAGCCTACGAACCCTAAGTTTTGATAAGCAAGTGGAATAGATAAAGAGGAAAATGTAGATGAAAAGAGAATAAGGAGAAAGAAAAATAGTGAAATATGAAAAGAAAAGACAAAAATAGTAGGGTGTGAGCTTCACCGAAGCGGGATAAAACCCGACCCCACCAGGCGAGGCCGCGGTGGCGGCCAAAGTCCGCCGGTAACCCTGGGGTTATCCTTTCGAGGGCTTACCCGGGGTGCCCGGCAACGGACACTTGGGGAGGACACCGTGCGGTTTTAGTCGATACACGACATAACCACCCCCGCTGGCCGGCGGGGGGGTATCCGAAGGGATTTCCGTATGTAAAAAAAAAAAGGGTGTGAGCTTACGCGTTCGGTACTATACGATGCTGCTGCATTGAACGGTACTGCTAATATAAGTCTTAGTGCGAGGCTCGTCATTCTAGAACAACCAAAGCTCAACATCATTTTCCATGTGGGGCGCACGTGGCGTAAAAAACATACTTTAAATGCTGAAAAATTTATTGTTTCTCAAATATTCTCTTTGCGTCAATGCACTTTTTCATTCGATTGAAGTAATTTTGAAAACATTTATGCCACTCCTCCGTGGTGACGTCAGATTCATGTTTTTCATATTCCTCGACAGCCTCTTCTGGTGATGAAAATCGTTGATCACGTAATTGGTTCTTAATTTTTGGGAACAGAAAAAAGTCACAAGGTTCTAGGTCGGGACTGTATGCAGGATGGCTCATAAGGTCTACGTTTTTCACCTTTAAAAACTTGTCTGTCTGTCTGGCAGTGTGGGCACTTGCATTGTCGTGGTGCAAAATGTTACGGCGATAATGGTTATATTCACGGAGATTGTCAATAATTTCCGGCGAACAAATGGTCGTGTACCAGTTACTATTCACAGTACGACGATTATCTAAAGCAACAGTAGCCACGTGTCCAGTTTTATTAAAAAAAGAAGCAATCATCCGTTTACAAGCACTTTTCACACGGGCCAATTTAGTTGGTTTCGGTTCATTTTGAAAACTATGACTATTAAACTAAAAAAAAAACTATTACTCGTTTACTGCTTTGTTTTGGATCGTACCAACATATTCATGTTTCGTCATATATTACTATGTCCCACACCAAATTTGACGGCCTTTAGTGTATCTGGTAAGCATGGCATGTAACCAAGTGACGCGGTCCTTTTTTGAGCCTCAGTCAAATTGTGTGAGATCTATCAAGACCACACTCAAATGTTTAAGATTATTTAACTGAATTTGACTCATGCCTATGTGAAAGGATGCCCAAATTTCATGGTAAGTCACATGCCTGTCTGATTCAACCATACGGCGCACAGCATCAATGTTTTTGTTGTTCACAGCGGTACATGGGCGACCTTCACGAAATTCATTCCTGAGATTGACACAACTGCGTTTGAGTTTAGCAAACCACCTATAAATAGTCGTCTTGCATAGGGCTTCGTCACCAAAAACAGTTTGAAGTCGAACAAGACTCTACTGAGCTGTCAAATTACATTTAAAATCGTTGAAAACCATAGTACGAAAATTTTCCTGAGTTAATTGCATATGAATGAAGCCTAGTAATTTTTAAATCGACAGTTACACTAAACAAATTATATTCTGCAGCCAAGGAGCTCTATTTTTAAATATTATAATGACTTTTTTTATACATAAGTGGCCTGTCCCGGAAACTTTTAGTGCGCCCTATGCATCAGGCAACTATTGTATGGTAATATTATGTTAGTATTATTAATCTTTTATCTAGAACTTTAAAGACGGTCCCAAGTAATGTAAAATTATATTTTTCTGAAAGCGGCATCAAAGTTTATTGAAACAAACGCGACATAATCGCGAACAAACATACATACAAACATACAAGTCGAACTGTGAACCTCCTTTTGAAGTCGGTTAAAAATATAGCTCGGACTGCAATATCAATGGTTGACAATATATTACAGCAACGTGAAAACATTGAAACACAATTAATTTACAGTACGAGTAGTTACACCCAACTGATTAACGAATTATCCTTGCAGATAACTTAGATAACGTTTCAATTGTTTTTACTTAAAATAATGCCGATTTCATGTAATTAGAAGATTGAATTTATCTTGTTTGTTATTTATAATGATTGAACGGGCTAAAAGCGTTCATTGACTTGCATAAGCACGCAAGACCCGAGACGGCGTGCGATTTTAGTCGGTTCGAATCTCACATAACCACCACCGCTTGCCGGCGGGGGGTATACGAGGGGATTTCCGCAAACGCAAACCTCAAGGTTAAAATTGATAAATTCGCAATAAATATTTATTTAATTTGTTTAATTTGTTGTTGTTTTTTTGTTGTGCATTTTCTCATCCATACGTTCTGTATGAACATTTTAGCATACCTTTTTCAACCTCAACTACAACCAGATCTACTCCTGTTCATTCGCCTTTACTCCAGAATCGGAGCGTCCAGTTGCTGTAATCCGCCTCGGCAAGCCAAAAACAATCTTCGCCACGCCCAATCAAGGTAATTTTTCCCAATAAAAAAACAGTTGTGAATGTATTAAAAAATAACAAGAAGCTTCCGTCCAATGTATCAGCCAAAAATGATCTTACACCCTATCAACGTGAATATTTACAGAAGCTACGTGATGAGCTGAAACAAAGGCTAGATGGTGGGGAAACCGACTTAACTATAAAATATATACACAGCACCCCCAAAATAATCAGCGGAAAAAAGCTATAAACGCTGCTGTTGGGCTTTTGGAGATCACCTTCTTCTGCACGAACCTGGCTTCGATTATGGCTAAACGAGATTTGCTTATCATAGAGATTAGTAAGATAAAACCAACTTTTATTATAATAACAGAGACACATTTAAAACCCTCCATAAATAGCAGCTTGGTAGATATTAGAGGTTACACTTTATTCAGACATGACCGAGTTAAAGGGACAGGGTGGGGGGGAGTGGCTTGATAGATACAAACTGCACGATATACCCATACAAGTGAACCTTCATCCCACCTACAATACTACACAGGTTGAGGCACTATGGCTGAACATAAAATATGGTAATTTCAAAATGTTGATTGTGGGTGTCTATCGGCCAAACCATATGTGCTCCACGGACAATTTGTAGATATGTACATAAATTGTAACTTACACCAACTCGTCACAAAGGTGACAAGAAAGAGAAATGATGAGGAATCACTACTCGATCTAATACTTTGTAACGAAGAAAACTTCTGTACAAAAGTTGAACACTACCCCAATATAGGGAAAAGCGATCATCAGGTCCTATTAGGGACAGCACAAATCAGTCTTCAGTCTACTAGCAAAATTGTCACACAACAACCACGTAGGAATTACTTTAAAGCTAATTATCACATTATAACCCAAACTCTAGCTGAGAAAAATATTATAGATAACAATGCTACTGATGTTGAAGATGCTTGGACAAACTTTGCAGGGATAACACACAATGTTATCGAGACTCAGATACCACTCAAAAGAGCAAATTAAATTACAATATTAACAAACCATGGATCAATCATCACGTGTTGGACCTAGCAAAGAATAAGAAACATTTATGGAGACAGTATATCTTGAACGGTTCCAATGAATCATACAAAAAATATAGGAAAGCATACAATCAACTATTAAGCATGGTAAGACATCTAAGAATGGAATTTGAAAGAGGAATTGTTAAATGTGGACCCAAAGCATTCTATTCCTATATGCGCCAACAACTATCTTCAACAGTATCCATACCACCATCATTGAAGGATGAGAGCGGGAGCATTACAAGTGATCAAAAACTGGTAGCTAAATTGTTTGCCCGGCAATTTCAAAAATCTTTTGTTATAGAATCGACTACACTTGTCCCAGAGATACAGATTCCTCGAGTTGAAAATTCTATAGAGTCACTGATATTTACCCCAGATAAAGTAGCTAAAGCCTTGACAACATTCAGTGATTCTACCTCGATGGGACCAGATGCTTTGCCTTCAATATTATTGAGACAATGCAGCAATGTTCTTGCTCATCAACTAGCACACATTATGAACCTGTCTCTGAAAACTGGAAAACTACCTCAAGAGTGGAAGGAAGCAATTGTGACACCTATATATAAAAAGAGCGATAAACACCTGGCGGCTAATTATCGACCTATCAGCCTCACAAGCATTGTCTGCAGAACCATGGAGAAAATCATAGCAGGAGAACTAGAGCTTTTATCAGTGCAGAAAACATCATCATCGATGAACAACATGGTTTTGTACCTTTTTTTTTTTTTTTTTTTTATCGTGCGGAAATCCCTTCGGATACCCCCCCGCCGGCCAGCGGGGGCGGTTATGTCGGGCTTGCACCGACTAAAACCGCACGCCGTCTCGGGTCTTCAGACGCCGGGGTGTAAGGTTACCCATAGAGCATATCCCTCGCACCCCGGCTGACCCTGGGCCATCTCACCACTAACAGCATCGCTCATCCTGTCTCCTCTGAAAGCAGAGGAGTACGGAGAGCGATGTGTTCCCGCCACGTTGGGTATTGGCCGACGATCAATGCCAACCCTATGAAGGGGTGAAGGGGAGGCCATTGACCGCCGCCCAGGGTGTACCGACCGCTTCGATTCCGTTCGCCCCGGACTGCAGCGGGATCGGAATCGGAGCGACACTCGAGGAGGTTACCCAACACACACCCCAACATGGTTTTGTACCTAAGAGATCTACAGTCTCGAATCTCCTTGTATGCCTAGACAAATGGACAAGCCACTGGAACAGTCATCAGCCCACCGATGTCATTTATTTAGACTTTGAAAAAGCATTTGACCGGGTCCCTATTAAAAGGTTTGTAGCTAAACTTGAACACCTTGGAATTCGTGGGCAGCTTCTTCAATGGATAGAGGATTTCCTAACCAACAGGAAATTCAAAGTAAGAGTAGGTGAAACACTGTCAGATGCTCATGACGTACACAGCGGTGCATCGAGCCTTGAGGTACCTCAAGGCTCGGTGCTTGGACCAATCCTGTTTGTGTTGTACATTACGGACTTAAAAAATGTCATTCAATCAAACTTGTCAGTGTTAGCAGATGACACCAAAATTATGGGGAACCCACTAGTCTCTCACAACATTATTCAACAAGACCTGAACCGGATAGTGCAGTGGAACAGGCAATGGCTGATCACACTAAATGTGAGCAAGTGTACTGTTTTGCATATAGGTAACAATAAGCCTGGGGTGCGACTGGTTGGAACACCTCCGCGTTTGGTGCACCCTGGGCAACGTGGGCGATGACGCATCATTGATTGCTCCTCTGGAGTAGCTGGCGTCAACGTCAACGGCCAAGAGTCCGACCGACCGGCCCTTTTCAGGGCCAGCTGACCCCATAGCACGAGGGGGTCGGGGTATGGCGGGCCTGCAAGGCCCGCGGTGGTGGTCGCTCCAGGTACCCCTCTGCTGTTATCAGAGGGGACACTGCGAGCGACGTGTTGATCCGAGGGGATCAGGGGACGGGTCGGCCCACTGCTCGCGCAGGGGCTGATGGGCATTCGTGCCGCCGTCGGTGATGGGAGGGGTGGCTGCCCTTCCGCGTCGCGTAATCTCCGGGTGATCGTCATGGACCTGCATGCTAGCCACATGCGGGAAGATGTGATCTCGGAGGACGCGGGGCTTGCCTTGATTGGCCGGCCCGCGACAAGGAAAAGTCTATAAGACCCGACAGCGAAGTCGTAAAAACCTGTGGATACCTGGGGACCTCCACAGTATGTACCCCGCTTCCCGGAATGAGCGTCACCCGGGAAGTGTATTTATATCGACTCATACTAGTGGGACTCATATGGACAATACATTAAAAAACCAAAACCCCCCCCAAAAACCAAGCGAAACAGTCTGCGCGGAGGTCGCGCAGCAGTCATGCGTGGAGGTCACGCCAAAAACCGCGGTAGTGTCGGAGAAGTTCGACACTGCTAGCGAGAGGAGCAGGGCGAGCAGCCCGCTGGGATTGGGCGTGAAGGCTGCCCAGAAGCGGAAGCGGCGCTCCAGGAAGCCTAGGCCGAAGGAGGACGTGTCGGATGAGGAAATTACCCTCACCGGGACGGCCTCCTCCAGCAGTGATGAGGTGGCAAAGCCGGCGTCCAAGGTGGCCGCAGGCCACCGAGGGGCGCGAGGTGGCACGAGGGCTGGCCAATCCATCTGAGCCCCCTCGAACACTGGCCGCAGCCAAGTCGCCGCCGAGGCCTTCCACCTCTGCGGCACCGGAGCTGGGCAGGAGGACACAGTCACTCTTGGAGAGTCTCCAGAGAGTGGCTGCATCGTCCCAAGGGTCCCCGGACCCAAAACAGGAGGAGATGCTGAACATCGTGTTCGGCATCGCCTCCGAAAATGAGGCCCTCGCGGCGGAGCTGCATGAGTCCCGTCGGGAGACAGCTCGGCTCTCTGCCGCTCTTGAGGAGCTGCAGAGGGTGGTAGCGAGCTCTGCGCAGCTAGTGCCGCCAGCACAACCCGCGCAGCCGGTGCGGGTGACGAGGTCGTCCCGGTTGGCGCAACCGGCACAGCCGGCGCTACCAGCGCAGCACCTGGCACAGCCGACGCGGCCGGCGCGGTCGCTGGGAACGACGCGGTCCAGCGAGCCACCCACGGAGTCCTGGCTCCCGTATATGGAGGCGCTGGAGGAGCGCATTATGTGTCGGATGGAGGCCTTAATGGACTCCATCCGCCGTCCGCCTCTGGCGCCGCCGGTGGCCGGCTACTCGGCTGCAGCGAAGAAGGGCCCCACCCGCCCGGCTGCAGGTGAGACCCTGCCGGAGCCGGCTCCTCAGCCCCCTCCCGCTCAGGGGAAGGGCAAGGGCAAAGGCAAGGGGAAGGGCAAGGGGAAGACGTCCCCAGCCCTGGCCCCAGCCCCGGCCGTGGCTCCGACTACCTCCACCCCACTGGAAGGGGGCTGGGAGGTGGCTGGAGCCAACAAAAAGAGGCGGAAGGCCGCCAAGAAGGCCGCCAGGAAGGCCAGGAAGGCCGCGGCCGCCGCGAAGACAGCGCCGGGGAAGCTCCGTGCCCCTCGTACCACGGCCGTCGTCGTCACCTTGACGGCGGAGGCAGCGGGTAGGGGCATGGGGTATGCCGAGGTGTTGGCCAAAGTTAAGGCCAACGTCGATTTGAAGGCCCTCGAGATCCCGGGTGTCCGGTGCAAGAGCACACGGACGGGAGCCCGGCTTCTCGAGGTCCCTGGCGCCGCCAGTGGCCCCAAGGCCGACGCCCTAGCGGCTCGGCTGAGGGAGTCGCTGGACGCAGCCGACGTCCGGGTGTCCAGGCCCATTAAATGAGCAGAAGTGCGCATTACGGGCCTGGACGACTCCGTCACGGCAGAAGAGCTCAGGCTCGCCGTGGCGGAGGCCGGGGACTGCTCCCCGGACACAATTAAGGCCGGAGCTATACGCTTCGGCCGCGGTGGACAGGGGGCAGCAGTTGTCGGCTGCCCTATCGCGGCGGCCCAAAAGGTCGCAGACGGGCGGAGCCTCCTGGTGGGAGGCTTCCTGAGGGCGCAGGCACGGCTCCTGCAGGCCCGACCGGCCAGGTGCTTCAGGTGCCTGTCGGTGGGCCATGTGGGGGTGCACTGCACGGCGGAGGTAACGGCGGGTGACCGCTGCTTCCGCTGTGGCCAGCCCGGTCATAAGGCCGGCACGTGTAGCGCCCCGTTGCACTGTTTCAGATGTGCAGCGGGGAGCAAGCCGGCTGACCATAGGGTTGGCAGCAAGGCCTGCGCCGGAGGGGAGCCGAAGCCGGGAGGCCGGCCTTCCGCCCCTAGTTCGCAGCGGGATGCGGAGATGGGGGTTCCATAATGGATCCTCAACTCCGCATCCTGCAGGCGAACGTTGGCCACGGTGCCCATGCTCAGGACCTTCTGCGCCAGAGCATGGCACAGTGGGCCATAAATGTCGCCGCTGTCGCCGACCCATACACCCACCGGTTCCTCGGGCCTGCCTGGGAAGCCGCGCTGGATGGGTCGGCGGCACTGGTGCACAACCCTGCCGCCGGCAGCCCCCCTCTTGCCGTCGTTGCAAGGGGGCCTGGCTGCGTGGCGGCAGCGGTTGGGGATATAGCGGTCGTGGCCGCTTATATCACGCCGAACCGAAACCAAGCTGCATATGAACCCTACTCGACACGAAAGGGGCGCGACGGGGCATAGAGGCAGGGCACTGGTGGACTGGGCCGCACGACTCGGCCTAGTCCTCCTAAATCGGGGAGCCGTGGACACGTTCGTGACCTCGAGGGGTAGCTCCATCGTGGACCTATCGTTCGCGAGCCCCTCGTTGGCGCGACGCGCCAGCCCTGAGGCTGGCGCGTCGTTTTGTGGGAGGACACAAGTTCGGATCACCGATACATTCGGTTTGACGTGTCCCCCTCTGCGAGCGACGCGCCGGCTGCACCGGCTCCACCTGAGCCACGTTGGGCGCTTAAGCGACTTGATCGGGAGCTCCTCCTGGAAGCCGCCATCGTACAGGCCTGGGCCCCTGCGCCGGACAGGCCTGTCAGCATAGACGATGAGGCGGAGTGGTTCCGGGAGGCCATGACCCGTGTCTGTGACGCGGCGATGCCTAGGGCTCCGCCCTATAATCCGAGGGGTCGGGTCTACTGGTGGTCGTCGGAGATCGCGCAGCTCAGACGGGGCTGCGTGATCACGCACCGCCGGTGGGCCCGATTCCGTAGGAGGCGTCGCCGCCCCGCAGATGCGGAGGCCCGAGAGGCGGAGTTGTACAAGGGATACAGGGAGGCCAGACGAGCCCTCCGAGCGGAGATAAGGCGTTCCAAACGGGACGCCTTCCGCGAGCTGCTGGAGACGCTGGAGCGGGACCCTTGGGGGCGGCCCTACCGGATGGTGAGGGGCAAGCTGCGCCCCAAGGCCCCGCCGTTAACCCGGTGTCTCCAGCCGGATCTGCTCGGAGGAGTTGTTGGCTCCCTGTTCCCAGCGCGGGCGGTGGAACATGTTCCACCGCAGATGACTCCGCCGCGGTTGCGCATGGCGCCCGAAGTGGAAGACGACGACGTGCCCGAGGTCACTAGGGTAGAACTAGAGCTGGCGGTGAGAAGGCTAAGAGCCAAACACACCGCCCCGGGACCCGACGGCATTCCAGGCCGAGCGTGGGTCCTAGCTCTAGTCGACGACGCTCTCGAGCCCCGACTGAGAGGGCTTCTCAGCGCATGTTTGGAGCGGGGCCAGTTTCCGAAATTGTGGAAGACGGGGAAACTGGTTCTCATCCGAAAGGAGGGGCGCCCGGCGGACTCGCCGTCCGCCTACCGGCCCATAGTGTTGCTCGACGAGGTGTGCAAGCTCTTTGAAAGAGTAATTGCGAAGCGCCTCGTCGAGCACCTCTCAAGAGTGGGGCCGGACCTGGCGGATGGCCAATATGGCTTCCGCCAGAGGCGCTCCACCGTGGATGCCATCATGCGCGTGAGGGCTCTAGCGGAGGATGCAGTAGCCCGGGGTGAGGTGATGTTGGCGGTGTCCCTGGACATCGCCAACGCGTTCAACACCTTGCCCTGGAGTTGCATTAGGGAGGCGCTCGTGTATCACGAAGTGCCTCTCTACCTCCGCCGCATAGTCGGGGCGTATTTGACGGAGAGAGCCATCATCTACCCAACCGTGACCGGTCTCGGTCGGCGTGAAATGTCGTGCGATGTTCCACAGGGATCGGTCCTGCGGCCGCTCCTGTGGAACATCGGATACGACTGGGTGCTTCGCGGTGAGCTCGTAGGCGGTGCCGCCGTCACGTGCTACGCGGACGACACGCTCGTGACGGCGTGCGGGGCGACGTACCGCGAAGCGACCCGAAAGGCCACGACCGCGGTTGCCCAAGTCGCCAGGCGGATCCGGCGGCTGGGTCTCGAGGTGGCCCTGCATAAAACCGAGGCCCTGTTCTTCCATGGGCCTCGGAGCAAGCCACCCGAGGGATCCAGTCTCATCGTGGGAGGAAATCGCATCGGCATCAAGCCCCAAATGAAAAATTTGGGGCTCGTGCTCGACGGCCGATGGGACTTCGGAGAGCACATCCGAAGTCTGGCCCCCAAATTGAAGGGCACAGCTCTTGCTCTGGCTCGGCTGTTGCCCAACATGAGACCTGGACCTGGGACCTGGAAGCGAGAGTCCTTTCGCAACTGTACCAGTGGCGAAAGGAGGCGCGGGAGCAGGGATGGAAACCCGAGCCTCGAGAAATCGAGGCCGTGCAGTCCCAGCTCCGCCAGGCCATCGTGGTGGAGTGGAAGGAACGACTTGGGCGACCAAGCGCAGGGCACGCCGCAATAGCGGCGGTAAGGCCCACCATGGAGGATTGGCTGGAGAGGCGACACGGAAGCCTCTCCTACCGACTGACGCAGGTGATCTCCGGGAAGGGGTGCTTCGGGGACCACCTGCATCGGATCAGGAAGAAGCCAACGCCTGAGTGTCATCACTGCGACGCGAGCGAGGACTCAGGGCTGCACACGCTAGCGGACTGCCCGGCGTGGGAGGCGCCGAGGCGTGACCTCGTGACAGCGATCGGGGTGGGAGTCCTCTCGCTCGGCAGCATGATTGC
The DNA here is from genome assembly GCA_946251805.1 of Cybosia mesomella. Taxonomy (NCBI): domain Eukaryota; kingdom Metazoa; phylum Arthropoda; class Insecta; order Lepidoptera; family Erebidae; genus Cybosia; species Cybosia mesomella. The sequence continues at coordinate 15,312,644 of OX276406.1, forward strand.
GGCAATGGTGCGGAGCGCGAGCGCGTGGGCCGCCGCCGCCTCCTTCTGCGAGCATGTAATGCTCGCGAAGGAGGTGGCGGATCGCGCCCGGGAGAGACTTAGAACTCTCCCGGTCCGCCGAGCCCGCAACTTGCTTGCCGCGCGTCGCAGGCAACTCAGGCGCCGGAGGTCGCTTAACGACCTCCGTCCTCCATGAGCGCAGGCCTGGGGGTGGCGGGTGAGGCCACCTGTCACCCCAGCAGAAGCAGGCCGGGACGGTGGGGCGACTAGCGCCCCTCCCCCAAACCGGGGCAAGACGGGGACACCGTGGTTCCCAAACCCGAGGGGGCCATCTCGAAACCGGAGATGGCCCAGGGTCAGTCGGGGTGCGAGGGATATGCTCTATGGGCAACCTTACACCCCGGCGTCTGTAGACCCGAGACGGCGTGCGGTTTTAGTCGGTTCAAGCCCGACATAACCGCCCCCGCTGGCACGCGGGGGAGTATCCGAAGGGATTTCCGCACGATAAAAAAAAAAAAGAAAGGTGACAATAAGCCTAAAAACAAGTATATGTTTGAATCTGTTCCACTACAGGCAGTGAACTCCCAAAGAGACCTCGGAATTATTATCACACATAACCTTAAGTGGGAAGAGCACATCGTAAGTATAACCAAAAAGGCGAACTCAATGTTATACATGATAAGAAAAGCATTCTATGTTATCACCAAAGAATTGTTTGCCAATATCTACAAAACATACATACGACCTATGCTAGAATACCCCTTCCAAATTTGGAGTCCATATTTCAAAAAAGATATTATATTGCTAGAAGGGGTACAAAAAAGAGCAACTAAAATGGTAACATCACTGAAAAGTATGTCGTACGAAGAACGCCTTCTGGAACTGAACCTAACCACACTGGAACAGAGAAGGAATAGAGGAGACCTTATTGAAACATACAAAATACTCAACAAACACTACAACATACCAAACATCGAAAACATGTTCACCATGAACTCCAACAGACACCTCAGAGGCCACTCCATGAAATTATGCAAGCCTCAGTGTACAAGCAACCCTAAGTATCACTTTCTGCCAAATCGTGTAGTGCAAATGTGGAACTCCTTACCCGAAACTGTGATAAGTGCTCCTAATATTAACATTTTTTTAAATAGACTGGACATACATTTAAAACATTTAAGAACTCAAGTGCAGTGATATACACGCATCAGCTTTAAGCTGCTAGTGTATTATAAAATAATAATAATAAATAATAATAATCTTACTTCATGTAGGTTCTAGACTAGTTCAATAAAAAACAACACAATTACTGTAGTTTAGCATTAGCTATGGGAAATAAGTGGCCTAATTAGAATCTAGCTTTTAAGTTACAAGCTCTACCACGAAACTGGGTATTAAAATGTGGGTAAATTTTGCAATTTCATAAGTATCGCATAGATCCCTGCGTGAAGATTTTGATCTTTGAAGCGTTTATTTGAAGTTATCTACTTATGGGTTTGTATACAAAGGAAAAGTCAATAAATAGTTAGCAATATTTCAAATGGGCTCCAGCATTTTTTGGAATGATTTTGCAGATACAAACTATTATTAACCACAGATAGCCTGATACTCCTTTCTCCATTTATGGTCACGTAATACTTCTTGAATTGTCTACCAACTGTATCTCAGTACTTTGAAGCAATTACGCTGTATGAATAACCGAATTTAAGTCCTAGATATACATTCATCATCACAATAATAGTAAATGTACGCTAGATTCAGAATTCGAAAAATAAATAAATTGTCATGCGGAAACGTTAACTCAAAAGAATTATTGTGAAGTCTGTCTAAAGAAGTCAGTTTCATGTAAGCACGCGAACCCATACCTTATTCGAGTTTTCATATAGATGTTATGGCGTCGTTAAAATAGATAGGTAAATGGAAAAGTTGGACTGAGTACATTATGTACAGCATACAGAGACATACAAAATATTTTTTATAAAGCGAAGGTCCCCTGATCTGAACCTGATCGTTATTTCACATTCCAATTGGGAATTAGCATTGTATGATAGCCCGTACGAAAGACTTGCACTACCTCTTATTACCCCCCCGCCGGCCAGCGGGGGCGGTTATGTCGGGCTTGCACCGACTAAAACCGCACGCCGTCTCGGGTCTTCAGACGCCGGGGCGTAAGGTTACCCATAGAGCATATCCCTCGCACCCCGGCTGACCCTGGGCCATCTCACCACTAACAGCATCGCTCAAAGTCTCCTCTGAAAGCAGAGGGGGACAACCAAACTTACTCTGTGTTTTTATTTGGTTTTTAAATGTCCAGATGCTACGAAAATATCGGTAAGGTAAATATTGCATCCCATTTTATTAGTATAAAAATTAAACAATCTAAGAAAATTCTGAAAAATAAAATTGAAAGTTGTTTGTTTTTGTTACTATTCTAATTAGTAGCACAAGAAAAATACACGTGTGTTAAATTATTCATCCAAAACGGTGTAATCATTACTGCGTGTTTGAAGAACATTAATGCAGTCTGGGTGTTTACAGAAAAGATAGTTTAGCAGTAGGAAAAATATCAACGAAAATTCATTGGTTTCGAAAATACTTAAATATTCCAGTATCGATCTTAAATATATTGTGATCTCTTTAATACTGCATCTGGTCATTCTCAAATGTATATCATAACTCCTTGTAGAAAACCAAGGACAAATAAATATTCTAGGTTTATACTATTAACAAATATCAGACATTTTACACAGCACAGTCTATACCAAAATTACGCATAGCTTTTAATAGGGGTTTCAGAAAGCAGATAAACTTGCATGTTAGTATACGGTATGTAACAAAAAGTTAAAACACTTTTGGCTAAGTAGTTAGGTATTACTAAGATGTTATTAACATGACAATAAATTGACCAACTACTTTTTATTACAAATCTAAAAGTGCTATAAGAATGGTTTCATTCTTCGTTTTCATTTTGGGTTACTACGTACTATCATCAAGATTGTTTCAAAAAAGAATATTCAGTCGTATTGAGAACCTCCTCTTTTTTGATGTCGGTTAAAAATCACCACATTGCAGGTCAACGTCACTTGTGTTACGTACGGACGAAAGAAACATAAAGTGCACATCCTTATCTACAGCAATTTAATTTAACATTTAATAAGTGGTAGACATGCGCGCATAAAAAGTGTAATTAAAGAATTTCTTGTGTACAATTTACGCTCAATCGCTCGCTTAGTGCATTATTTGCGTTGTTTGAATAACTCACGCAAAAATTAAAATGCGAGTACCACATGAATGGTCTTTAACTGGAGTAATTCACGATGTAATACCTAACTCTCTAAATTTTTATGATTATAACAATAAGTAATATAACAGTAAGTGGTATATACAGAATGTTAAGTTTTTGTCTATTATACGTGTACTTAAATCTTATTCAAGGTCTCCTTTAATTTGATTCAGTTTTTGTACTAAATGGATTTTCTATTCGATTATTACCAGCACAGTAGCTATAAACATGCAATAAAATCACGACTGCTGCTGCAAATTTCTTAGGAAATATGTTGTTTGGAAACTTCTGAAGTAAATAAAACAAACTGGGCGCGTAATACAAATCTAGAGCGGTTAAATATAAGTTAAAATAACTTACCGAATAATCATATTCGCGGAGGGAGTCTCAGTGTTTCGGTAATATATAATTTTACTTAGGGCCAAATGAAAGTAAAACCAAAGCTGTCGTACTCACTTATTGCATCTTGCACGAATTTTCCGATCTCCATAGACATTAGGGAAAACATTTTGGTAGAAACATCAGTACAGCACATAATTTACGGCACATTCGTAGTTCGAAATACTTGTCAAGTCGGTCGCACAATAATTATTGTCGTAGAAGGGAAAACTTTGTATCAACTTGTTCATCGCAAATTACATAGAGTAAACCATCCACGGTAACTTTTACGCTAAGAATGTTGCGGCAAGTTGTCGGAGGCCGGAGCGCAGTGCGTGCTTGGTCAATGTTTGTTCACGGTGTGTTGGCGCCGTCACTGCTAGCGCCCCTCTGCGGCCACGTCGACGTAACAAGCCGCTTACTTCAGTAAATGTACTTCCACTGTAGTCACAAACATTACAACACAATGCCCGGTGCAAACGCATAAAAAATGTGAAAGAATCAATGATCGTATGACCGTTAGTTTTATAACTTGGAAATGTCGCGAAGTTTAAAACGCCATCTAGTGCTGCAGTTTTGGTTCTGTTTGGTCTAGTTACTGCGTATTATGTAAGGCTGTCTGGTAATGCATAACAATACTTAGCGAGTATATACGAGTATATACGAGTATATATGTATCATGCCCTAGTTTTGTATTTTAAGTTCCTTTTTGTGTGCCAACGTTTGAAGAGTCTGATGCAGTATTGGGTTCATTGCAGGCGTTTTGGTAGTTGAGAATGAAGTCAATTGACCCACTTTTAAAAACTACTCATTCATCGTGATTATGGAAGTTGCAGTACTGTTGTTGGTTTTGAAATACTCACGCCTATATATCCAGAAGAAGTAGGTAGAAATGTCTTAACATTCCGCATTATAATAGTAGATCGTTTAGGTAGTTCTCGAACGAAACTGTTCAAAGCCATGCGAAGTCTGCATTCATTGTTTATCCTAAAACGTTCATGTAGGTATCCCGACTAGAATTAATAGGATGCAATATTACTGTAGAAAAATGCAATATAATGTATATTTACATATGAGGCGCCACTACACTCATTCCGCGTCATTGGCGAAATTAAACTGGAATTTTACGGAACTTCCTGATCTTCCACCATGAAATTGAAAACTACTATTTTGCAAATTAAATACTGCAATTGCTATCACAGGTGAAATTCAATCAAACCACCACAACAAATCAAATAACATCACTTATATACTTACATCATATTATAGCTAATAAAGAATTTGAAAACAATAGAACACTAATAGAATGCAACCGCATTCTAGGTATCTCCGCCGAGCCCGGGGTCCATTTTCCATTTTATGTTTGGTTTATTAAACTATTAAGGGACCAATATTGTCATCTGACCCCCAATCTCGAAGAAAAGCCTGCGCCAGAACCTTGTTTATCAATCAGCAGGTTTACCGGTTTGCAGGTGAGGTTGGTTTGGGCCACGCAGATTTTGGTGAAGCACCTAAACTCATCCACATAGTATATTATTTTCTTATGAGAATATTAGTAACCAAAATTACGAGTATTTCCCTAACCCCTCCAGCTAAGCTAAATTACTTATATTAGGAGTGGATTTACGTCGGTAGTGTAATGGCAAGGATTCAAACGGTGAGATTGCTTCTCCTGAAACTAGACTACAACGGGTACCAAAGCGGAGGACTATAGATATCTAATTCTAATCATTGTGGTAGGACGTTAAAATTTCAGTACCTTGAGAAATTTCTATAGCTCGTACAAGTTCTACCCTTTATGTACGAGTGGATTGTTTTTTAGGGATCCACCAAAATATCCGGGACCAAGCAAACCTCACCTGCCGCTACACCAAGTGATTGACGGAATAGGCTCTGGTGTAGGTTTTGCTCTTGGGGTTGGAAGAGGGGGGGTCAGACGGCAGTCGCTCTCATAAAAGTCGTATAGCCCAAACCAAAATGTGGGGAAGGAGTAAGTGGATTCTGGACTACGAGGAAAAGCATCTGATGAAACCGGCAACAACGCTAATTATTACGATTAACGATTATAATGACCTGTATTATACAGGCGACATCGGTATTTGCCTAACACATTCTAAGTTACCGACCACTTAAGCTGTAGTACTTCACATAAAATAACAAATAATACTTGAAATATGTTGAAGTTGTCCAATCTTCAGAGATTACAAAAACGATTGTACATCCTTATTTATCAATTATCTACTAATCATTTTAATGTGAAGATCGTGTGTAAATGACTTAGTGTTCAGCAACTTCTGAGGTCGACTGTGTGAGTACATACTGAAAATTTTAAATGGCGTTTCGCAAAGCCTTAATGTTTTCATATGTGTGTGTGACATGTTGATTGTTGTATGTTTCCGGATAATTGGGTTTAACCTGTAAAAATATGGTAAATGTGGTGTATGTGTGTGTTAAATATTCTAGGACATATGTATAGGTTGGGTTGGGTCCCAAACTAAGAATAGCTTGTATATGGGTTCTAGACTGCGGATATAATAATAATAATAATAAAAATCTTTATTTATCCTCTCAAATTTTATATCAAAATAGTTAGCATTGCACCAATTTCTATGAACAATATGTAAAAATTGTGAGAGGACTAGTGTCTGAAGTAGGCGTGAACCTGTATTACAGATCACCAGGCAATCACCCAACGGACCTGGTCTTGATGGTGACAACTAAAACTAGACATAAACTCATACAAGAATTAATATGTTGTATATAAAAAAAGAGAACTTTTATAAAAATATCAAAAGGCCTTAAATAAAAAAAAGGAAAATGAGAATGTGTAATGTGTATAACTGTATTTATGAAAAAGGTGTTTTTATGTAATGTTCCTATGAATGTGAAATGTTTCTACAGAAGGTTTCTTGTGTGAATGTTTGTGTAAGTAGTTTAAATGTTAATTTTCAAAGTTGAGGGTTGTGTAGCAAACTTTCAGTTACATTGTAATCCAATGCCTTTAACCATGTAATTACAACCTGTTTGCTTGCTGACTTCGTTAGCTTATAGATTGTCAGGGCGCGATTTACCTTGTTGTATAGGTTAGCACCCTGGTAACAAAAAAAGTTTTGTGCAAAGCTGGTATTAACCCTTTGAATGTCACAAACTCTATCCTCTCTACGATTGGTATTGCTTTTCAGGATCAAAAACGACTAGGGAATGTTGCCTGGTATATATTTTTTTTTTATAGACTTGGTTTTGAGTAGGCTGGGACAGGAACAATCATAAAGGTCCAAATTTGTACAAAAATGAGAATTGATGGTGAACAAACTCTCGTCTACGCCCGGATCCCTTATGGAAAATGACATATTTTTGGTTTTCTCGATATTTAACGTTCATATATTATTATATAACCATCTATTTACAGCATTGAAATCACTTTGAGCGTACGAGTATACTTGCGTCCAACTCTCGCCCGAATACAGTAGCGCTGTATCATCTGCAAAAGTGACTACTTTGGTATGTGGAAATTTAAGCTGACACAAGTCATTTATATATGCTTAGAAAACCGTTGGACCCAACACACTACCTTGAGGTACACCAAAATTAATAGCAACCTCATTACTGGCATAGTTATCAATTCTGACCATTTGAGTACGGTTGTTGAGATAGTCTTTGAAGAGGCTTAGCTGAATAACCCTGCTGCCAAGTTTCTCCAGTTTTGTCAAGAGTAACGGTACAGAAACTGTGTCAAATGCCTTGGCTAGATCCAGAAATATAGCTATCACTTTTTGTTTTTTATCTAAGTTTGTAACTATATAATTTGTTAGGTCAGCATCAGATGTTGATTTTTTGGTTCTAAAACCATATTGTGAATCAGATATTAGATGGAATTTTTCCATGTATCGTGTCAGTCTTTCATTTATCAGACGTTCTAGAATTTTGGAAAGTGTTGGAAGAATGGAAATCGGCCTATAATTATTGACACAGCTTCGGCTACCCCGACCCTTACACACGGGACAGATACGTGATTTTTTTAAGGCCATTGGGAAGGTTCCAGTAAAGAGGGACAAGTTACAAACATATGTTATGGGTGCTAGTAGGATGTCTTTATACATTTTTTAAATGTTTGCAGAAATCATATCCAATCCGACCGCACTATCACTTTTTAAATTATTTATTATTGATTCAATTTCGTTACAATCTGTTGGTAAGAGGACAAATGAATGAGAACAGGACTCAATATCAACTAATCTCTTGTACTGTGGGCAATCAATTTTTTTAGCTATGCAAAATAATCATTAATACCTTTAACATCCTTTTGTGGGTCATCAGAACATATCAATTCGTGTGATGTCTCTTTAATTTTTGTAGTATGTGTGATTTCTTTAATGGTTTTCCATAAATTCTTGTTATTGTTTTTAGAATTTTGGAGCTGGAACCTTTCAAAGTTTAAGTTTTTTAAAAGTTGCGTTACAAAAATTTCTATACCTCTTATAAGTTACCCTAAGAATTTCGTTGTTAGGTTCAGTTTTTGATTTTTTATTAATATTGTCCCGGTTTTTGATACACTTCAACATACCCGTCGTTATCCATGGTTTAAGTATTCTTCTACGCCTTGCTATTTTAACACGTTTTGTGTTGCCCACTATCAGGTCCCGAATAGTGTTAATAAGGTAATTTGCCGCCAGATTAGCCTTTTGTATATTATAGATCGGGCTAAAATCGGCTCCTCTTATTTGTTTATCAAATTTAACAATGTCAAGGTGATATATATATTTGGCAGGTTTTACACTAACTCGTGTGGCTATGTATAGTGCTAAACAAACGTGATCAGTTAGGGAGCTCTGGAGAAATAAGCATTTAATGGGTAATGTTGTCTTTATGAAGACGTGGTCTAGGCAAGTTTTGTCATGAGTAGGGATAGTGTATGCTGGTAGAAGGCCATGGTATGCTAACATGTCAATATATGTAAACCTATAAGGGTTTGTGCTAGTAACTGCAATATCTATATTAATGTCGCCCAGAATAATTATATTTGGTACAGACGCATAATCCTGTAGTAACCTGTTTAACGACTGAATAAAATTGTCACCGTTTTCGTAGCCCAGTGGTTGATATATGGCTATGGCTATTGTATTCGGGTTAAGTCTTATAACCCAGCAAATAGCTTCTAGCACGATTCTTTCTTCAATAGCTATGTGTAGTTGGTCATTGTAATATACTACAACGCCTTCATTCTGGGTAAAGTTTCAAATTGTTGCAGAGGAGGTATACCTACCATCCAAAATAGGCATGTTTGGGTTAGAATGTAACCAACATTCCGTTAATATGAGGCAGTCCCAAGTCACTTTGGATCTTGCTAGGATTGGCAGTAAACCGTCCAGATTACAATATAGGTATTTAAACTATCATGGTCACTTATATAAGTATTACAGTTAACGGGATATTTACCATGTGTTTTTATGTGTTTTTGTTACATAACCCTCAGATGCTCTCGACAGAACGCCACTACATACCAAGATTGGTTAGGGAAGCGATAGAAATTAAAAAGCACACAAATTTCAATCGTGAGTATGGGTTTCAATTGCCGAACGTCTGGCATCCAGTGGTCCGTCTGTGCAAAAATAACCGGGACCAAGCCAAAACAAATTCGCGAGTAGATACGGTAAACGTCGTGTGTCGCGATCGTGATCGAGTTCGAGTGTGTAGTGAGATCAGTGGTAGTGGTGTTGCGCGTCAGAGACGAGTACGAAAGAGGGTAGATCGATATATTTACTCTTAAACTCGTTCATCGTTAATCGCCTCTTCAGTTCCTCCGTGATCATGGCGCTTGCAACAGTGCCGAAATATCGGACACTCTTAAAAACACATGGTAAATATCCCGTTAACAATAATACTTACGTCCAGATTACAGTTACACAGAGTACACTGCGTATATTTTGACTTAAAAGTTTAGGCAGTGGGTATCAGGTAAAACTGATTCACAATTTTCCACATTACATATTACAAAATCAGCTACTTCGAAGCTATCAACATCGTTTTCAATTTGATTTAAGACGTTGAATTTTGATGCAGGCAGGTTTCTGTGATACGATGTCAATTTTAAAATGAAGTGAGATGTGTAAGTGTATGGTGTGCGAGTTTAATAAATTATACAATAATTGGAATGACTACTAGATCCAGAAAGTGATAATTAAAGTAGGTAACATGAAGCGTTCTCAAAAACATGTGGTTGATTCATACAAAACAGATAAAAGAGCATAAATTACGTTATGTGTCATACAACAAATCCTACACAATACAAATGATCTAGGTAAGGCCAAATAATAAAAACTAAAATTACAAATTAATATAATATGTATATATAATATAATATGTATAAAGTATAAGATATTACCGCAGTATATATTTATCAGTCTATTACTGATTAAATATATGAGTATGTCTAAGAAACAACACAACAGAATATTTATAAAAATTTACGTCCTTGCTTGTGTTTTTGATAAAATAGTTAGACATTTTTCAGACATAATAGGTATCGGTTTAGCATCTTTGTCAATACGTACCAATATTTTACCATTTGAGTGCCAGCAACAAGTGTAATTATGCAACTTTCATAAAGTAGCTTCTTGAGTGAAGGAGTAAGATGTTCATCAACACAGACTTGTATCTTTTCTCCCGGTATACCAATGATTTGAGAATTCAATTTATCACACAACGCGCGTTCCTTATCAAATCGGCGTACAGATGTTAAAAAGTCGTTTCTCGCAGATACTGATCCAAATTCAGTCACAATGGGTCCTGTAGAGCCAAGTTTACCTGGAAGACGGTAGATAACCCGAAAATCTGTGGGTTTTAAATTGAAATAAACTGCTTTGCCAATATCTAAAACTAAGTTCATGAGGTCACTGGGTTTTTCTTGTTCTTGCAGTGGCACATTTCGTAACTCTATTGTGGCACTCCTAGATCGAAAATTCATCTCTTGTATCTGCTTTTCCAGGTTATTTTTTATTTAAACACTATCCTTCCTCTCAATTTCCAGTCTTTGGATTTTAGCATTTATGTCTTCATAGCTAGAATTAACCATTAAACATACTCATATATTTAATCAGTAATAGACTGATAAATATATACTGCGGTAATATCTTATACTCTATACATATTATATTATACATTATAAGCATTACTGTCTCGGAAACCGCTCTAACAATTACGATGAATGGTTACGTTAGATTAGGCCATGTTGTAGTTTATCTTTGAAGTACTAGCATTGTTGGTATCGAAGCTTGCATACTAGTGTGTCTAAAATCTACAATATGGCGTTAAAACAAACAAAACCCCGAGTGATGCTCCATCATCCAGGCACCGATTAGAATAAAAGTTACTATGTCCGGGTATCTACTGCACAATCTGAACATTTATTTCGTATGAATAGGTAAATCTTTCTTAGATACTTACATCTACTCTTAACGATTAGGTACATTTCATCATCTATGTGAACAGTCACATGTAAAGGTAAGCCTCTAGCTGTCAACCGTATAGCTTTTGGGAACTCATGCGTGCACATGCTCTTACTAAGAGCTCTTGACTTACCTAACAGAACATTCAATAGCACTTTGCCTTAGTCGCGAACCGAATTTGTGCTGTTTAAAGGTTGTTCTACTGTTGGGCTCATGTTTCCTCTAAAGCCTTGTACGGACTAAGCGTTCCACTGTATGCGTAGACGGTAATACGTACACAGGAACGATAGTGCGTATCTACAGTACGCATATACAATTTGAGCACGTTTTGACTCGTGCCTCGTCAGTCGCCAGACAGCTCTATGGCGAATACTGGCTGGCCGACTTTCGACTACGCGTTCATTAGCCAGCAATGCACTGTACCCTGGACGTATACACCTGTTCGCGTATTAAACAAAACTACATTACGGGTATATTGGAACGCTTAGTCCGTATAAGGCTTTAGTATTAGAGAGGTTAATGAGGCCCCACCAAACTCTTTGAGGCCAAGCCAACCTCACTTGCAAGCCGATACACCTGCTGATTGATGGACGAGACTCTGACGCAAGCTTTCCTCTCAGTGGTTTGGGGATAGACGGCAGTCGCTTCCGTAAAAGTAAAAATATACCGCCTTTGTGCAAGGGAGTATTAGAAGAGCGGAACCCGGGCCTTAAAGTGCTTTAGATGCCACCGGGATTGGTGCTGAGATGCAGAAGAATTCGTGACTTTGATTATGATAGATTTCGATAGGCCTCTCTTGATAAAACTATTTGTGCCATCGATGTCTGCCTATATAATGCCGTAAAAATAAAACTGAACCAAATGAAGGCGGGGAGGAATGTGAGAACGGACCCCGGGGTCCAAAGTGCAAGCTTTGAATGCAGCCGGGTTTGGCTCTCGGGTAAGGAAGAAGTTTACTCTTAGTATAAGAGGGTTGAGGTTATAGCCCGATAAGACCAGCGTTCATACTGGCAGATACGCAGACTTCCTCTTGGTTTTTCCTTTTACATTAAACAATAATTAATTTGCATTCAAATATGTCTTTAATAAATTCAATTCGCCTTGGGCCACTCTCTCGGGTAATTGTTTAAGTGCAATTTATTACGTATTTCGCGCATTCATTAACACACTTCCTGTGCGATGTTATGAGAAGTTTATGACCCTCCACGTTTGCGATGCTTGAGATCGTCGTATCACCGGCACTACTAAGCCTTACTAACGATACGAATTACGAATTTCGTTTCGAAAATCGTAATGTTTTAATTGCCATCTTCATTTGCAAGTAATTAAAATTGCACAATATTACATTATTTATAAATTCTTGGCTTATCACATAGCCACGTGCGGCTATGTGATAAGCGAGTAGATTAACACATTACAAAGTTAAACAATACTAGCCAGGTCAGCCTTAGGATGGGTGACCAATCTTAACACATTGATACCGCTTCGTGCCAGACGAACATCTAGGCAGTTATTACGGGTAGTTGGACCCCTAAAAAGTCCACCTGATGGTGCTCTACGTAGAGTCGAGACGCGTGCCATAAAATTATGTATCAGGGTCAGATTGCGTGCCTGCCCGGGTTGCTTATCATCATTAAAAAATATATTTTTAATTTTTCTCTAAGTATAGGTATATGTATGAACCATTTTCTATGTACCTAGTACGTCACTCAGAAGATAGTTAGAGTCGGGGGTCCGGCCGGCAAATGCCACCTTGACTTTACAGTCAAATATTGTAAATGTGAAATATCAGTAATTTAGTCTCCCCATGATTATGAGCAACCGAAATGTCGGGCAAGGTATAAAAACAAAAATTGGTAGGAATAAATCGGATATGATTCTTCAAAAGTAAGTTCATTGCATGTTGCAAAAGCATCCTTAAGTAATAAACAAAATGCCGAAATGCAACCTCTGACTTGTCGTAGTTATGTATGTATTCAAAATGATAATTATCGTTCGCTTAGTAATGTGCCAGGTAGATGGTAATAGGCTCGCTCCCTATTGCATTATATGCTCCCTAAAGCTAGCATTGGGACCTAAATATAACTGCCACGTATCGTGGGCGTGTAATACACTTCTGCGTACCTTGTGTATGAATGTTTGTTAAACAAAAATTAATTTCAATTAATCAGTGTGTGTTAATTAATGATGTACTGATATTACTTGCCACGAATTCTACGGCTGATAGATACAACATTGGCTACAATTGTAACACAAAACGATTGAGCGTATTGCGTAATCAATTGTTTGTGGCCAATTAGTTTTGTTAACAAAAGTTTTTTGCACATAACCTTGCAAAAAAGTAAGATCACTTACTACAGTATTAGTTCGAATAATTATATTGCTAAATTACCATCCAGCTTATTTCTTCTAGAATCCTGGCAGAATCCCAAGATAGATTTCCCTAAATGTGATTTGATTGCGACCGGAAATAGCGTATTCCAAGATATTTCACGTCCAAGACGCCTCCAGGTAGCTCAGTTGGTAGAGTAGTCGTAGTACCGCGGGTTGAAGTCCTGAATTTTTTTTTACAAGAAAATGCTAGTAGGTATATTAAATACTTCAAGAAGCCATTCACATATTTTAGTTTTTCAGAGGGAAGAGAGGCTGTTCTGTTTGGTTTCCTTTCAGTTTTCAATCCTTTTCCATTAATTTCTCATTTATTTTCCATTTAGTTTTCATACGATTTCCATTCTACTTTCAATCCATATCATCGAAAGTTTATGGAAGAATTCGATCAACCAAATTGTCATTGTGTGCTTACCCTTCTAACTTTATTATTCCCACATATATTGAGGTCAGCCTCGCGCTTAACCAGTTTTTGTCATGTATCGGTTTGTCACGGGACGACCGTCAGTTGACCTCCGCAATAATATTCTATATTTAGATCTGTGACCAATATATTTCAAGTTACTGACTCACATATGGACAGACATAGACATTCGTCGGGACCAATGACTTGGCGTACCCACCGCGACAAAGGGGGCTTTTTAAGAATCAGTCTAGCATACTTTCTTCTATTTTACTATGTATTTTATTTATTTTATGTACTGTTAGCTTTATTTATGTGTATTGTATCACTTGTTCTATACAAGCCGTCACTATTTTATTATTAAAATTAAATTATTATAATCACCATCCCAGCGGTCATACTTGTTGCATTTGGATGCATTCTGAAGCCCGGGGTTTGCTCGCCAACTCCTTATTTCTCACTTATTTCCTTATGGATTGGTTTATCTTGACTTAAACAAAAGCGAGTACCATCTGACCCCGTAACCTCGAGAGGAAAGCCTACGCCAGAGCCTCATCCGTCAAGCAACAGATGTCGCAGTTTGCAATTTAGGTTAACTTGGGCCCCGAAGATTGGGCAAATGACAAATGAAATAAGAAATTAATTCTGTGGTCGGGCCCCATGTACCCTAGAATATTAAATTAATTTAGAATATTAATTTACTTGAAATAAATAAAATATAATAAATACTTATTATTATTTTAGTTATATAATAGAATATTAAATTATATAACTTAAATAATAAGTATAATTTAATTTAGTTCAACTGAACTAGGTATTTCTTTTTATAAAATACTTTCCCTGACTATAACTACAAAGTTGGCTGCGCGTTTAAGTAGGTTTCACCTCTTTGAAATAAGTTTAAAATTTCCTTAAAGAGGAGTGAACTAATTTGTTATGTTGTAATGTGAATCATCACGTCATAACATAATTTAAGTTAAATAAAATATTTTTAGGCAAGTATGTGAAGGTAATGTATAACCTCTTGGCGCCCATGGAATATTTGACACATTCTTGATTGCGACCCGAGTGTCCTTTTCATAGGACATAATTACTATACCCATAACAACCCAGAGATTCAAGTCGAAAATTTTACATGTTGTAGGATTCGGTATGAAATGAAACTTTTGGGGTATAATAGTGAATATTATAGGTTGAGATTTTAACTAACAAAATATACGTATCTTTTGTTCTTTTAAAAGGACACTGGGCCAATACTAATGGGCTAATAAATAAAATAAAAACTTGATTTTCGTTATTATTATATATATTTTATCACAATTTAACATTTTTACTTAACTTTCTATTACAATCACATTTTCCCCATCATTAGTCTTAATTCTCTACATTTATAATTATTTATCTTCTTTTACAATGTAACATTTTTACTTAACTTTCTATTGCAATCACATTTTTCCCGAAAGTTTTGATTTTCTATATTTATCATTATTTACCTTCTTTTACAATTTAACATGTTTACTTAACTTTCTATTACAATCACATTTTCTCCATCATCAGTCTTAATTCTTTATAAAATAGTCGAAAAATAAAATTAGTGCCTTTATAAAATAGTGTCTCGCTTTTGTGGACTATAAAAAGGCCTTTGACTCCGTCGAAACTTGGGCTGTTCTGGAATCCTTACAGCGATGCCAAGTAGACTATCGTTATGTCGAGGTGCTGAGATGCCTTTACGAAGCCGCCACTATGACTGTCCAAGTACAGGGCCAGCAGTCTAAGCCCATCCAATTGCGCAGAGAGTGAGACAGGGGGATGTCATATTCCCGAAACTGTTCACGAGCGCATTGGAAGGTATGTTTAAGACGCTGGACTGGAAAACGGCGACTACATCTCACACCTGCGATTCGCTGATGACATAGTTTTAATGGCGGAGTCGCTAGAGGAGCTAACCCGGATGCTAGACGGCCTAGCTTCAGCCTAGCGACGCATCGGTCTTGGCATGAATTTGTAAAAAACCAAAGTCATGATCAATAGCCACATTGATCCAGTACCGGTCGTCGTGGATGGCCACCTTCTTGAAATTGTTTCTGAGTACACTTACCTCGGGCAGATTGTGCAGTTAGGTAAAAACAATTTTGAGCAGGAGGCCAAGAGGAGGATCCAGCTAGGCTGGGCAGCGTTTGGGAAACTACGTTGAGTCTTCTCGTCATCCATACCGCAGTGTTTGAAAACGAAAGTTTTCAATCAGTGCGTCCTACCCGTAATGACCTACGGAGCTGAGACGTGGACACTCACGGTAGGGCTGGTCCACCAGTTCTAAGTCGCTCAGCGAGCTATAGAAAGAGCTATGCTCGGAGTTTCTCTGAAGGATAGGATTCGTGACGAATACATCCGACAGAGAACCAAGGTTATCGACATAGCTCAAAGAATTAGCAAGCTGAAGTGGCAGTGGACCGGCCATATCTCGCGAAGAACCGACAACCGCTGGGGAAAACGTGTTCTTGAGTAGAGAACGCGACTCGGCAAACGTAGTGCAGGACGCCCTCCGGCCAGGTGGGATGACGATCGGCGAAAGACTGCGGGCAGATGCTGGATGCGGCAAGCTGAAGACAGGGCGCTCATTAGGGGAGACCTATGTCCAGCAGTGGACTAGCATAGGTTGATGATGATGTGATAAAATAGTGCCTAAAATAGTCGAAAATATCAGCAAAGCTTTCCGGATCAAATTCCGTATAAGCTGGTAGAGTAAATTGTATTTTCGTGGGTATAAAACTGGTCTCTGCCCATTCAGGCCTTACTCTAACTGGTTGAACGTTCACATACCCGCGACCTTGACTTCTACCACGTCCTCCACGTGTGCGCACTCTCCCGAAGCGGCGAGTGCCACCGCGAATTCATGATCCAGGTCTTGAAAGAAGTAGCTCATCTTCAGAGTCAGAATCGGATGTGATATTGCGTGCATGATCACCAAAGTTTCCTGACAAGTCTACATTATAATCCCCTTCATCTTCTATTTCGGAGTCTCCAAGCGTATTTAAAATCGCCTGATCTATTTCTTCATCTCGCAATACTACAAACAAAATTTCAATAAAGTGACAATAGAAGATGAGAAATCAATTGATTTTATAATTGAAGAGGCAATAAATATCCTAACACCAATAAAAAAAAAGAAAAAGTAATTACTATGCTCGTAGCATCAAAATAACCTTATTTATTCAAAAAAAGTTTCTGCAGTAATACCGTACAATATTTTTTTTTATTACATTACAACCCAAGGTGCTTTACAAAGAACATATTATTTCAGTTACGAAAAAACTCTTGTTATTCTAATTTAAAACACTAAATAACTTTGTATTAATAATAAGCCACCTTTATTTAGTAATAATTCACATTGGAATATAAAAGAATAGTGTATGAATAGTGGTATGGGTAATGGACTGCTGAGACGAGGTCTCGGGTTCGATCCCAGGTTTTACCATGGCACACACCAATAACTTTTCGATGCTTTTCGAAGTTATGTGTGTATTTATCGCAGGCTTATAAGTGCCCGGTTAATGGCAATAGGCTCGCCACCTATTACATTGGGACCTAAACATAAACTGGCGAAATGTGGGTGCTAGCACCTCTGCTTACCCCTTCGGGGATATAGGCGTGAGTTTATGTTATGTGTTATGTTATATAAAAGAAAAGCAAAGATTCATACAATTATAAGCGAATAACTTACCGCGTCCGAGTGAGTCACCCATGTCGCCTTCCATTTTTGTGAATATGATGTTTGACAATTCGTCATAGACAATAAAATCGTTCAGATAATCGATCTTTAATGTTCAGAGTATAACTTTGGCTACATTAGTTCGGAAACCCGCGTAATTTAAAACAGCCAGATCGGTTTTTAGGATATGACCTTTTAAAAGGCCATTGGGTTGTTAGTAAAAATTAGTCTGAAAGTGTAATAGGCTGTAAGTACTACTTCAAATATGGGTTATGAAAAGGACCTTGGGCGCCAAGAGGATAATGTAATTGTAACACAATTTCTTTTCTAGACTGCTAATCTACTACTGGACTCCATCATCCATCAAGCGGCAGTGGAGGGTGATGAGACCTCGGCACCATTTCTTAACACAGTCGACGAGCTGAGAATTTCGAAACGCTAATTCTAAATACCCGTCTGATAATCGCACCGTATCAAAGCAAGGATATGGCCTTGTTTGTCATTTTTTTGGTTAATAAAACTTTACTTATTTTTCATATCGGATGTGGGTACAGTCAGTAACATAAGTAACTTGATACATTCCAACTTACACATTACCTTAGCTTTAAAATCTTTCATAAAATAGTTACCAAGAATTGAAATATTGAACAAGAACATATCTTCGTAATCCTCAGAGGCTCTGATGATTATAAAAATATTTAAGCATAAATTATTTTATTTCCTTTCAATGTAAAGATCGTTTGTGAAAGTGTCAATATTCAAAAAGCGGCCAAGTGCGAGTTGGACTCGCCCATGAAGAGTTCCGTAGCAGTAAGTAACATAATAATGCATTTTTTTTAAATTTTATATTTGAGTTGATTGAATGATAGGTAAATTGCGTTTTACGATTTATGACGTATTAACAGTAAATACTTACTAAATCTTGTTCTAACCAATTTTCGGTGGAAGTTTACATGGTAATGTACATCATATATTTTTTTTAGTTTTATCATTCTCTCATTTTAGAAGTTACAGGAGGGGGACACACATTATACCACTTTGGAAGTATTTCTCGCGCAAGCTATTCAAGTTTAGAGAAAAAATATATTAGAAACCTCAATATCATTTTTGAAGACCTATCCATTGATACCTCACACGTATGGGTTAGATGAAAAAATTTGATTAATAATTATAATAATCTAGTCCCATCTAGGGAGGCTCGGGATTAGTAGGAAGTCAGTGGTGGCCACAATGCAGGGAAAGGTCTTGCTTGATAATGCCCGAATAATCCGGCGGTTCCTCTGCCAATCGTCCTAATGCCCTGGCCGACTCCTGCTTGCCTCGCCAGGGTTATCTCGCCGCCTCTTCCTTACTCTAGGGTGAGGCGTGATATAGCTCTATAAAAATAATAATAATAAATAAATAATCTGTGACATTCCACAGCGCTCTCTAGATCCAAAGTAAGCATATTCTTTCCTAAATGCAAGAATGAAATGTACAAATACATCAAATTGAATAAATTAATAGTCGCGGCACTAGTAAAATTCTAACCTCTTCGATATTAAAAATAATAACCGAATAAGTGCAATATAATTTTAATATCGTTGCATGTGATAGTCGCTAGCGTGATTATAATGTAGTAGGTATTCGTATCTAGATCTAGCCCAACTGACGCACTATTTAATTTTTAGACTTGTCTGCCCTGTGCTGAAATCTATCATAATAAATGTTCATTTAAATACATTAGTCGTGCAGTATAATCTTAATGCATATTCAACAGACACAGGCAGTTTGAAGTTATAATGGAGGATGTGTGGACAATGTTTTACGAATTTCACTAAGTACTTGCATCAAAATATAAATGTTCGACGTCGATAAAGGCGTTAATAAAGGCCATGAAGTATTTTTACGTCGAAGAGTTTCCTAATGTAAAAAGGTGTTCAAATTTTGATAATCTGACATAAGAAACAAACGATAAAAATAAATGTGATTCGGTCTTAGTGCTTAAAAATTGTGTCCTTGAGTTTTACCAAAGGGCATTTCGCGTAACATTTTTTTTGAAAATTTTGTTATGAGAACCCCTTTTTTAACATTTGGGAGATCGACATGCAATCGAGACTAGATTGAGGCTGAATTTTGAACATCTTTTTATTACGGGAATTGGCCCTCTGGTTTGCTTGACCGATTGCAGTCAGTTTATTTAAGTATAGTGACATTGTGTTGTATTATATAAAGTCCACACATTTTACCCTAAAGTTCATCAAAAAAGTTCAATCATAGTTATTTTCAAGATTTTAAAACAGATTTTTCTAAACTTGTTTTAGTCGTTTTTTAAAAAGAAGTTTCGTGATCATCGTAAGCAAGCAAGTATATATTTACGCGTGTATGGTCAGCTATAATTTAGAAACCGACATTCTGAATTTTATATTTTTCGGGTGACCACAGTTTGATCATCATCATCATTTTAGCGTCCCAGGTTGCATTCGAAGCTTTCACCTCGGAGTTCGAGGTCTACCAACTACTTCCAAGGCTTTTATGGGAGTGACTGTCGTGTGACTCTGCGCCAGACTCTCTTCCGTGAATTAGCAGGTGTACCAAATTACATGTGAGATTGGCTTGGGCCCCAAAAACATCCGATTATCGAACCAGGCATTAGTTAGTAAATTCTGTTCATCAGTGGATTTTGATACGGTTTTTTCTATTAGAAAGGTCTGGATCAGACTTTAATTCTGCCGTATGTTGAATTGCTATTTTTGAGTATAACCGGAGATATGGCCAAAAACCTATAATCGACCTCCGTGCGGGAGGAGACGCGGGCATCATAATGAAAAATAATTTAATTTCAACTCGTCATGGTACATTGTGTCGTATCAAGATAGTTATTTAATATTACGTGCAATTACGTGCAGCTAGCGAAAGTGTTAATAAAATGTCTTTTACACAGGTCGTTGAAATACGTCATCATCTGCTTCTTAGCGTTGTTCCCGGTTGCATTCGAGGCTTTCACTTTAGAGCCCAAAGTCCGCTCACTTTGTCTCCTTCTATTTATTTAGCTTAAATGACTTTTATGGAAGTGACTGCCGTACGGTAGTCATACAACCTCCCAACTTCGAGAGGAAAACCTGCGCCAAAGTCTCATCCGTCAAACAGCTGGTGTACTGGCTTCCAGGTGAAATTTGGTTGGGCTCTGAAAATCCCGACGGGACGGGACATTCATTGATGCTGCTTCGCTCTATCTTACTAATAATATAACATAAATCATTCCTCAAAAATCCTCAAATTCTTTAACATATCACAATATTAGTTTACCTTTATTACTGCTTAGGAACTGTCGAACGAAATTATGAAGCATAATTTGGTTTTCACTCTATGTTCCACGAGCCCTAACTATTGATCAGACAAAAATATATACACAAATAAGCATGCGGAGTGGAACCTATATTTACCGGAGCTTGGAACCGGCTGAACAGCCTTGTCGGACTGTGAGGCCGCTTTTTCTGCAACTTGACGATCGCTACGTATGTATATTATAGACCCTCGTGTAGTAAATGACAAGTTTGGCAAGTAATGAAAAATGTTATAAAACATGGACGAAAAGGATTGAGAGCATTAAGTTTTTGTTAAGAATTTAGTTTTATAGTAAATGTTACTAGAAAAAATTGAGGAAATGTAATTATGTTCAGGAGGTGGCAAGTTTTGATAATACAGTATACACTATATAACATTTTCAGCTATCCATTCATCATCATCTTAACGTAATAAGAGAATATAAATCCCTAACATTAAACTCATTGTGATGAAATTGGTAAGTTATTGTGTACCCACAACCTTAAGATGGTTTCTGAGTGGGTGAAGCAAAAATAAAAATTGGCACAGCCGTAGATGAGAGAATTAAACCATATTTTATTGATATGTTTATGTAAGTAAAGAAACGTATTAATATAGCGTTCACATTTTCATAGTTGGTTACAAAAAATATTTATTTATCTATTGCTGTGTACAGCAACGACTAGCTCTGAATTTCATTCAGGACTCTTTTTTCTTTTCTAACGTGCGGAAATCCCTTCGGATACCCCCCCGCCGGCCAGCGGGGGTGGTTATGTCGTGTACCGACTATAACCGTACGGTGTCCTCCCCAAGTGTCCGTTGCCGGGCACCCCGGGTAAGCCCTCGAAAGGATAACCCCGGGGTTCCCGGCGGACTTTGGCCGCCACCGCAGCCTCGCCTGGCGGGGTCGAGTTTTTTCCCGCGTCGGTGAGTTGGCAGGCGTGTGTAGGGCACACACGACACGCCTCCGCCACGGCCTGCTTCTGTAAGGATGGCGAGTCGGCCAACTGCCGTCCTCAGGCCCCGATCATGGAGGTCGGTAGTCCCGGGCATAGAGTTTTGGGGGCAAACTCGAGGGGCAGGGTTCTCTCCCGCTCCCTCTTCATTCAGGACTCTGTTGTGCACTGTGTTCTTTACTTGTTAATTTAATAATGCCGGAGCTTACTGAGAATGCTTTGTAGATGTGAAATATATGTCCTATTGCCAGTTCTAGTAATACTATACAGAAAAGGTACATATATCTAGGTATTAACTTAATTTTATAATCGACTACAATAAATAAAATGTGTCTAGATTATGCGATGTACCTACTCGCTGATTGACCGCTGATTGAAGCAGGGCTATTATCATGTATAAAACAATCGAAAGGGCGTCGAAATGCGTTAGGTCCGTCTTAGTCATTAAACATTAAAATATGCAGAACAATAGGCGGTACAACTGTGATTAAACACGTTTCCACTGTGAATAAGGTACCAATATAGACGCAACTGTACCAGTGGCGAAAGGAGGCGCGGCAGCAGGGACTGAACCCCGAGCATCGAGATATCGAGGCCGTGCAGTCCCAGCTCCGCCAGGCCATCGTGGTGGAGTGGAAGGAACGACTTGGGCGACCAAGCGCAGGGCACGCCGCAATAGCGGCGGTAAGGCCCATCATGGAGGATTGGCTAGAGAGGCGACACGGAAGCCTCTCGTACCGACTGACGCAGGTGATCTCCGGGAAGGGGTGCTTCGGGGACCACCTGCATCGGATCAGGAAGGAGCCAACGCCTGAGTGTCATCACTGTGACGCGAGCGAGGACTCAGGGCTGCACACGCTGGCGAACTGCCCGGCGTGGGAGGCGCCGAGGCGTGACCTCGTGGCAGCCATCGGGGTGGGAGTCCTCTCGCTCGGCAGCATGATTGCGGCAATCGTGGGCCGCCGCCACCTCCTTCTGCGAGCATGTGATGCTCGCGAAGGAGATGGCGGAGCGCGCCCGGGAGAGGTTTCAGAACTCTCCCGGCCCGCCGAGCCCGCAACATGCTCGCCGCGCGTCGCAGGCGACTCAGGCGCCGGAGGTCGCCTAACGACCTCCGTCCTCCATGAGCGCAGGCCTGGGGGTGGCAAGTGAGGCCGCCTGTCACCCCAGCAGAAGCAGGCCGTGACGGCGGGGCGACTCGACCCCCCCCCCCCACCGGGGCAAGACGGGGGCACCATGGTTCCCAAACCCGAGGGGGCCATCCAGAGATGGCCCAGGGTCAGTCGGGGTGCGAGGGAAATGCTTACAGCCAGACCCGAGACGGCGTGCGGGTCTCCTAGGGGATTTCCGCACGAAAAAGAAGCTACCAATATATAGTTGAGAGACTTCTTCGGTACATAGGTTTTTTGATGATAGATAAAGTTATGTATCGGATTTGGATAGGGTCCAGTGTGGTGGATCTCGAAAGACCTTAAAATAGTTCACACTGATACTATGAGGTTTCTGATAGTTCATCCAATTATTTGATTTATATTTTATCTATCAATTACGGCAGACTCAAACTGGTTCGTTTTCAAAATCCATTTTTAAATAATTTCACAGTCAATTGGATATTAGTTATAAGTTCTAAGACGTGGAGTTGTGAGTCAACCAGCAGGTGTACGGCTTGCAAGTGAGGTTAACTTGGGCTTAAAGATCTTGGTGAGGCCACATGTACAAGTTCATCATCAGCTCGGGCCCATTAGTTAACATTAAAAGTGAAAATGACATAAATAGTTACTACCTACACAAAACAGTCGAGAACATTTAATGTACATTTTAAAAGACTTTCAATTAAATAAATAATAGAAATACGCAGGATAAAGGTCAGATTATAATGAAGATTGGCATTTATCTAACCGAGGATACGAAGAAAAAGCGTTCGTGTGGGCGGTGATTGACATTTTTTATTCTTAATCAATGAGTGATTAAGTCTAGTCATGTATTTAGCTCTGATGGTGCGACAATCATCAAAGTAACATCGCTTGCTTGAATGCACGCTCTCTACCGATTTCACGGGAGGTATGAACATTTGCATGCAAGATTATTTCAACTCGATTATAATTAAGTCCATCAGATAAGATAATTAATTCTTACCTCGTAGCGAATCGTTGCAAGGAATAGATTATCAGCGGCTAAATATAGTGAAGGTATCATGATCATCTAGATCACTAAATACCTACGTAGTGTTTGAAAATTTGCACTAATTTATTGTTTAAGATTAACCTAATTGTAACAATGGTAATTCCTATTGTATATTCGTGCGGTTTTAGTCGGTTCAAGCCCGACATAACCGCCCCCGCTGGCCGGCGGGGGGGTATCCGAAGAGATTTCCGCACGAAAAAAAAAAACAATGGTGCTTATTGTTCTATATATTTACATGATATACAAAAATCTAACAGTCGTAGTATTTGTCGTCGAATTCCTCCAAAACGGCTTTACCGATTCTTATGAAATTTCATGCGAGCGGAGCCGCGGGCAACAGTTAGTTATGTAAATAATTCCACCCGCGCTTCGTGCTTGGGACTCTACTAAGACCTTTGGGGCTAAGTTAACCTCACCTGCAAGCCGGTACACCTGCTGATTGATGCATAAGGCTCCGGCGCAGGCTTTCCTCTCGGGGTATGGAGGTCAGACGGCAGTCGCTCCGATAAAAGCTGTATAAGCCAAACATAAAGTATTCTCATTTCAACTAAACATAAGTCATATATTGAAGTTGTTCTTTCTTATCATTTTAAATTGAAGATTCTTTAGTATATGACTGAAATGCCAAATAATAAGTAATAAAATGAAATGAGATATTAAAACTCCACCCTGACTCCACACCTGCAGTAAATTTTCATTGAATAAAGTAATTTCAAAAGATATGACTGGTTATTTAATGTTTTAGGTATTAAAATCGCAATTTAACGAAGGCCAGTGTAGCAGGTATACACGTTTTAAAACTAAAGGTGCACACAGTTTGTGAAAAATTAAAGTGAAAAAAGAAATAATCTTGCGACAATATCTAAACCGGCTTTACAAGGAATTAGGCTTCGTGCAAAATTTTGGATAATGTTAAAGTCACAGCGTTTATCTAACATTTAATTACTGTATGTTCTTTCTTAAGATAGTAACATCTTTTGTTTACATTCGATTAGTGATAACTCGTAGATGTACCTACATATTTGTATTTATCAATTCTAACAGTGTATAAATAAGTATATACTCATTTATCTTCCTGTAACTGATTAATCTTATCCTAAATACAGATAAGTACACACCTAAGGCTTTCAAAGTTTTAGTAGCCTATCGAAATGAATAGTCTTGATCTAACTCAATGCGCTCTGTAATGCCTCACGTAAATTATACTTTATTCGCTTCGACAAAATTTTGACGATATATAAATATTCTAGGATATTCTATACAGCGCTATGTGAACCCAAAGTAAGCTAAGCTTAACTAGCTCATGTTCTGGGTTCTAGAATGCGGATGCGAAACATACATAAATACAATTTGTTTTTTAAATACATAGGCACATATTATACATAGAAACACCCAGACTTATATATTTTTTTAAATCTTTATTTAAGGAGTTTAGCCACAATGTGACGCTTCATCATAGTCAGTATTATTATATTACTAAACAGATCTTAGGTATAATAACAGTCCTATGCTTTATCCGACAGAGGACTTGCCAAGAAACTATTGCATCTTTCTAATGTCGTTATGTTACTCCTCAACAGAATCTCTCGCATGCATACAAATAATTACACTAAGCAGGAATCTAACTCACGACCTCTGAGTTAGCAGTCGAAAGCTCTACCGCTATGCCACAGAGTCTGGAGATATTTATTCATTGACTCGATAAAGCGGCGATAGCCCAGTGGCATGCGTAAAGGACTGCTGAGACGAGGTCTCGAGTTCGATCCCCAGTTGCCACGGGCACACACCTCTGACTTTTCGTAGTTATGTGTGTATTAATAAATGTTTATTATCGCTCGCTTAGTAGTGTGCCCGGCAGATGGCAATAGGCTCGCCCCCTATTACATTGGGACCTTAACATAACTGGCGAATCGTGGGTGTGTAATACACCTCTGCCTACCCCTTCGAGGATACAGGCGTGAAGTTAGGTTATGTTATGTATGTCGAAAAGAAGAAAAATAATACAATTGTGAGTAGTTAGAAGATAGTAGTATAAAAAGGCCCGTTGCATCAACGGTCCATAATAAGTTTACATACTCCATCGTCAAAACAGCACCCAACCGCTACCTAGCAGCATCTACCCACTCACTGGTAAATCGTCCAGATCCAGCACAATAGAACCAGTGCTACCCAATTCTGACTCAAAAGCACTAGATAAACAGGGACAAACAAACGACATACAAAAATCGATCTGTGATATCGGGTGTAGAGAGTGTAGAGTTATGTGCGACCACATATATCTAGCGCCATCTGGCGTATAGAACCCGCACTACTTCAAGACTACTGATTAAATTGACGAAACAGGCTCGTGGTGAAGTCGTGAGACTTGCGATTGAGAGGTTGCGAGTTCGAACCTCACACTACAGACAGACGTGAATGTACTCTTTACGAATTTAGTATTAAGTACTACTAATAAGTAGAAAAGTAACAAGTTTTCCCATTTCATATCCACTAGACACATGATTACCTAATCTAGTCGGCAAATCTTCGCTTAAAGTCGGAGAAACTTAACTTCCTTTTTTTTATACATATAAATAACAAACCGTAAGACTGTTTCCAAAAAGTATTTATATTGTATATCAGAACCCAAAATAAAAGTCGTGTAAACGCAATATGATTCTGCATGATACTGCTAATATCTGAGCCCGATAATTTACTGATAGCGATAAAGCTTATCTTATTTATCACTGGAAATCGATAACGAGGCCGTGTTTTGTTAAGAGCTCTATAGATATTCGTGGTACGAATTTGGATATTTGTTGAAGAAGAAATGAGACCAACATCTTTCAAGTCCAAGCCAACCTCATCTCAAGACGTTAGACCTGCCAATGACGGGCGAGGCGCTGGCGGAGACGTTCCTTTTAGGGCTGGGGAGTCAAAGGCCAATATAAATCAAATTACGGCAAGGAGTAAAGAAGCTGACTCCGGGCTCCATAGTGCAAGCTTGAGATGCAATTGAGATCGACACTCACATGATGAAGAAGAGGTTGAAGAAATATTATGCAATAAATACATGGAAGCATTGTATATTATATAGAAAATACATAAATACACAGTTATGAAATTTTCTGGTCTGATAGACACATGACAAGACATGAGTATCAACAATAAAATGTTGTAATTTATTAATGGTGATTAAAAATTTTATCGTCAGGTATTTAACTCGCTTGGTGGTATGGTTATGGGTATGGTTTGCATAGATGAACCTAAACATTAAAAAATAGACAGAAATAACAATTATACAAGTTTATGCATAATTCAAATTCATTATGAACAGCTAGAAACTAAAAAATCTGAGGATAGAAAAATAAACCGTAGGTAGGTAGGAAGTGGGGTGTGTGTTGGGTAACCTCCTCGAGTGTCGCTCCGATTCCGATCCCGCTGCAGTCCGGGGGGAACGGAATCGGAGCGGCCGGTACACCCTGGGCGGCGGTCAATGGCTTCGCCTTCACCCCTTCATAGGGTTGGCATTGATCGTCGGCCAATACCCAACGTGGCGGGAACACATCGCTCTCCGTACTCCTCTGCTTTCAGAGGAGACAGGATGAGCGATGCTGTCAGTGGTGAGATGGCCCAGGGTCAGCCGGGGTGCGAGGGATATGCTCTATGGGTAACCTTACACCCCGGCGTCTGAAGACCCGAGACGGCGTGCGGTTTTAGTCGGTGCAAGCCCGACATAACCGCCCCCGCTGGCCGGCGGGGGGGTATCCGAAGGGATTTCCGCACGATAAAAAAAAAAAAAAAAAAGGTAGGTAGGAAGTCGTGCGGTTTTAGTCGGTGCAAGCCCGACATAACCGCCTACCTAACTCAGATTTAATCCACCAATTAGTACGTAAGTCATCAAAAAAATCCTTTATTTTATCTGATTATCCAACTTAAATCTCAGCATCGCCTAGATGGCCAAGTAATTCATAAAACTTAGTTTAGTTAGTAGTAATTCATAAAACCTAACATAAACGAGGCACGATTTAACTGTTTTTTTTTGTCTATTGCTGATAATTGTGAAAAATATGACTACAGAAACCTTTCTTAGTGTCCTAATCATTGTGTAACTTTCGGTACTGTTTCATCATCAAGTACATGTTTGTATGGGAATCGAGTTTTACTCCTTTCTGGGTAACGTTTTTGAGTATATGATTAAATGATAAAATTGCTTAACTGTAATACCTGGGTGTCTCGTTTTCTTCTAATCGGCTTTTTCTAAGAATGAATCCATGAAAATAGTTGGAGCATTTTCCGAGATTCAGATTAAGGATTGTTTTGTTATATACAAGAAGTAAATTTAAGAATAGAGTTATGAACATAATATTCCATAATCTATAGAAAAGTAGGTGATGGTCAGTGACATGACTGTATAAACAAACCTATGTACTAAACGTATTAACGGTGGCAAGCAACCATAGTAATATGGGGTTTTGTGTTTCACAATGGAACGTCCCTGACGATACTAACTACTACCACAGATTAATAAATAGTTACTAACGTAACAGATACATCACTCCCATACAAAAGCGAAAATACCTAGTCTATATTCACCTACAAAATTTTAATAATAATACCTGCTGCACAGAATGAGAAGAATTGTACCTTAATTACGCGTTTATAGAGTCGAGACTGTGTTGCCCGCCGTGCGAGTGACGCCATCGTAAGAATGTACTAGGGTTGTACCTATGGTGATTATTGTAATAAAACGAATGTTACGAATCAACCATGTATTTTATTTGTCAATCAAATAATGTTTTAGTTTTATATAATGATTTATAAAATTTTTTTTCCTTCTCGGAATTCTCTGTTATTAAATTCTATAGTCGAAAATATCCTAAATCGCGTAAATAATTTTAACAAATAATCATAAGAAAAACAGGAGCAAAGCGACGGAAAATCAGCGGTTTTTAACATTTGTAATACGGTGCTACCAGGCCGGTTCATTATGACGTTATAGCGGCAACATAAATACATTATTTACTATGTCACGGTTCAAGGTATACTAATTATCACGGTTCATGAAAAACAGCCTGGTGACAGACGGACGGACAGACAGACAGACAGACAGACAGACAGACAGATGGACAGTGAAGTCTTAGTAATAGGGTTCTGTATTTCCCCTTTGGGTACAGAGCCCTAAAAAAAAATTATATCTATGGATAGGTCATCAAAAATGATATTGAGGTTCCTAATTCAATTAAATTTTTAAGCATTTTGTATGCTTACTTTTTTCACACACGTGTCTAGGTGGCTCAGTTGGTCAGAGCATTCCCCCTGTAAGGGACTGGTCGCGGGTTCAAGTCCCGTCCTAGATGTTCTCTCTTTCCGATCTAAATCTTTAGAAAAAATTTAATTATTTTGTCAGTTTGTTCAACCATTGGTATAAAATACGAAATAATTTACAGTAGATATACCTATATATAGACTTTCGTATTAAAATTATCGGGATATTTACCATGTTGTATTGTTTTGAAGCAGTCGCAATGCCTAATATACAACATGGTAAATATCCCGATAACTTTAATACGAATGTGAATGACCATGATAGTTTAAATACCTATATATAGACGCTTTCTCCTACCCATAGCTTAAATATGAAAGAAATCTAAAATTAACGGACATTACCCATTACTCAAAAAACTCCTTTAATTTACGATTTACATACCTGCTTATTACCTACTTATGTTTAAAGAAATAATCGGTGACAACATTCATATAGATAAGATTTAAAATAGGTGTTCTTCGTCTCTCAGCAATGAAAAAAACGACAAATTTTCCTTTGTTTTTTGACTTTTACACCCATCCACTGCGCAATAATTACGTGGTTTCTGCATTTCGAAGCGTAAGCGCGGGAAACGTACATTGCGGTCGGATGCGAGCGCTCAGGCGGGCGTTCGGCAGCCCTCTGCCTGTTTGTATCGTCGACGATACGCGAGCGCTAGGTATATAGCGCGCGGCCTTGAGCGAGTGACGGAGGCCTGCTACTACTACTACTAACTATAATTAGCTCTAATTGTTTCGATTTAACTATTGTACTATGAAACGTAGACGTAGATTCGGAGTGTCTGACAATTGGTAAAATCGCCATTGGTATTAGCTTAACACATTCCAAATTACTGGTAGTCGGTAGCTCTGAATCTGTACATTCAATATTGATTAATAAAAATTGAAAAATGTTAAATTGGTCCTCTGAATATTACAAAAACCATTAGGTATATATAAATTGGGGTGCTTGGTTGGGGACCTCCACGCGGTGCACCCTGGGCAACGGAGACGGCAGCGCCTCTCTCCTAGGGTGGGAGAGACGCTGCCGGCTACGGCCAACTCCGACCGAGGCGGGGACGGCCCCGTTGAGGGCTGTTCGGAAGCTTTCCACGTGTCCCTCTGATTAGCAGATGGCACAGTGGAGAGCAAGTAAGTGGGCCATCTCGAAACTGGAGATGGCCCAGGGTCAGTCGGGGTGCGAGGGATATGCTCTATGGGTAACCTTACACCCCGGCGTCTTAAGACCCGAGACGGCATGCGGTTTTAGTCGGTGCAAGCCCGACATAACCGCCCCCGCTGGCCGGCGAGGGGGTATCCGAAGGGATTTCCGCACGAAAAAAAAAAAAAAAGGTACATATAAATTATGTATTGATTTATTTCAATGTTGAGATCGTTTCTAAATATATTAGTGTTCGGTAACTTCTTATGGCGACTATACGATTAAACGTATTTATCCAGCAGTCAGGACCGAACCGTTCTGAAAGAAAGCCGAAGTAACATCACAGTACCTTTTTTTCCGCCCATGTTATGTATGAGCCCGAGGGTTTGGTTATATGATTCATGGTATCCCCAAGTTTTTTTTGTAATAAAATACTAGTTCGCTTATCGTATCGTTCAAATTGTACTGTGCACGTGGTTTGGTGGTACAGACAGTACTTAGATACAATTTTTTTTATTGCGTAATGGTGACTCTTTTTTGCTCATTATGTCCCGGCAACCAATTTTCGTTCCGCCGTAGGTAAATTGTACACAGTAAATTAGATCACGATTTTTCGAGAAGGGTCAATGTTACCCGTATCTTTGTTACTTTGGTATCATTTGTTGTTGTAATACTGTTATAATACATTTAAAAAAACTTATTCTCGCATTTTTATTGTTTTCCTGGTAAGAAAATGAAGTTATGAGCAGCAAATTGGGATCACTATCAAATGTCATAAACCTTGAATGACTTGGCTGAATTCTTATTAGTGTGAAGAGTGTGTCTCAGTGGCCTGGGCCAAGAAAAGGTGCGCGGTAAACGGTATAGATTCACCCCCTGTTACGTGGGACCCAATACAGAGGCTGGTGCAATGTGGGTGTTTATTCACCTCAACCAAACCCTTTTCTCATGGGATAGAGGGCGTGACCTGGCGTGGTCATTCTACTGCTAGCTTTAGTATGACTTTTTTCTGTTGGTGAAATTCATTTAACTAAAAAAATATTTAAGTTCTAAAACTGAATATACCTACAAATGAAAGGGAAGAAACAAGACATGAGCTTAATATGACATGCTCCACTTACACTGAAGGTGTATTTTCTCCAAACTTCAAAGTCGTACCTAGGTTAAGATTGTTTTCATATTTATTTTAGGGCTAAAGTCACTATATTTAACATAAACCATAAATTCAACTCACGTATTATTATGCGACATGTTATAGAATACCCTAGTGACTATTTCATTGTGCCATTAGCTTAGACCTTGAACTTGAAGTAGGCAGTCGCGATTTGTTTTAGTTATGCGTCTCAGAAAACAAGTTTTACGCGAGGATTCAAGAGTTTTATTTCTTATCGATTTTATGTGATTACATTATTTAATTGTGTGTAGTAAAGGTAGCAGACTATTTTTATGTAATTTTTACGAGTTAGTTAAGATATCTCTTGCTGACTCTAAGCAAACCTAAGTTAAGCCTTATGACAATAAGGCGTACTTTCAGTGTTCTGTTTATAAACAATAAAAAAAGTTCGTGCGAAGCCAGGACAGGCAGCTAGTCCTCCTACTGATCCTACTAATATAATATATTTAAAAGTTTGTGAAGATGTTTGGATGATTGTTATTAAATCACGCTCTGACGGCTGAACGGATCTGGCTGAAATTTGGTAGGTATAGGGATAGATTATAGTTTGGAATAAAACAGATACGCTACTTTTATTTCTGGAATAGGTTCCCATGGGTGGCGGGAATAGGATCAGAATTCCACGCTGGTGGAACAGCGAGCAACTGCTAGTTTATAATATTACTAAGTCTAGCTGATGCCCACGACTAGAAAGGTACAGACGATGTACGCCGGCCAGCGGGAGTGGTTATGTCGGGCTTGAACCAACTAAAACCGCACGCCATCTCGGGTCTTCCGACGTCTGGGTGTAAGGTGGCCCGGCCCATAAGGCATTTCCCTCGCACCCCGAAGACGATTTCGATTTACGATACATTACTTAGATGTTCCATCATTTTCCTTATAGAAAACATGGGTGTAACAATCCTGGTTAAGATTTTCATACTTAATTATAGGTTTATTGACGGTTTGATATCCGCCGTGGTGTAACAATAGACTACACTTACCGTAAATTAACACGAAGGCAATATATAATTTACAGCCTCGGTGTTATAAACAAGATAAGGTTTATTTGAGGCAGTAGATCATTTTTCTTGTTCTACTTGTTATGAAGGTTTAGACTTTGGATCATGTCATATAAGTATTTAAATGCTAAACTATAAGAATAATAAGAAATGACATAGGTATAGAATTGAATTCCCTATGTGCGTGCCCAAAAGGCCGCGTTTTAAGCAACGGTCCAAGCCAACCTCACCTGCAAGCCGGTACCCTGCTGATTGATGGACGAGGCTCAAGCTTTCCTATCGGGGCTAGACCGCAGTCGATCCAGTAAATGCCACGATGAACTGAATCAGACAACAGTTACAACAGAAAAGAAAAACATTTGTGCCTCAAAAACTGAAAATCCCGAATGGATTCAAAATCTGTTTTGCAACAGTTTCATTACCATCACCTTAGCATTGTTCCCGGTTGCACCTGACGCTTTCCTTGGAGCCCGAAGTTCCCTTACTCCTTCTCCTCCTTTTGGTTTGGCTTATACGGCTTTTATGAAAGCGACTGCCAGCCCCGAGAGAAAAGCCTGCATCAAAGCCTTGTTTTGTAACAGTGACCACCTAATGACAGGAGTTATTGTTGTTCAATACAATCAGCGATATTTTTTCTTAAATTAAGGTTTAAATTTAAAATGTGGGTTTTTAAGACAGATAAAGAATAAATAATATTTATGATACAAGCTCCGAAAATATTATAATGAGTTTACAACATTGCATTGTGCAGTAGGCTAATGTATGAGGTATTACTAACATATCTCGAGAGGCCGGTGAGTCTATTTTTACTTGCGCGTCCGTTGCCGGTCTAGGCGAGTCATAGGGGCCAACGACCATGCAATGCACCGACACGGTTAATTTTTTAAAAGTCATTGCCCTTATAGAGATTATCCAAACAAATAACATATAAATAACTGACAGGTATCTTTGAAACTCACGACTGGTGTATAAACGATAGTGCTGTTTAATTTACTGCAGTTTTAGATTCAGTTTTAGCCACACTACTAACTAAAAAAGTCCTTGGGAGGTTTATGTAGAGAATTGAGATGTAGTAAGTAAGCATCCAACTTTTTATTTTGATATTGGTTAAGTAAAGTTTGTTTTAGTACCTATATTTTAGACATTTGTCATTGTTAGTGTAGTGTTATTTTACTAACCGACATCAAAAGGAGGTTCTCAGTTTGACCTGTATGTTTATCCGCGTTCTTCTCGTATTTGATTGAACTGATTTTGATACGGTCTTCAGAAAAGTATTTGTCACATTCTGGATATATCCGCCAAATCCGAAACACCGTTAACGTTAAAATATATACTGTATAAAATATATATAGTCAAACGTCAACCCATATGTGGTTACACATTTCATTAGATGGCGCTACATTTCTACCAAATACCTGTTTTGTTTGACACCAACTTCAACAGAAAAGTCATATGCGCATTTTGATCTTTTGAATTTGATCTGTAATTCAATAATTTTTCACATTTTAGTCTCTTCTTGTTGATTAGAATAAATTGGTAGGTATGCAAATTATCTTTATATATAAAAATGAATTGCTGTTCGTTAGTCTCGCTAAAACTCGAGAATGGCTGGACCGATTTGGCTAATTTTGGTCTTGAATTATTTATGGAGGTCCAGAGAAGGTTTAAAAGGAGAATAAATATGGAAGTTGCTATCGATTGAGGCAGTACGAAGTCTGCCGTGTCAGCTAGTAAATAATATTTCTTAAATTATATTATTACAATACCAAAATCTATTATGATCAAATAAGATGTTATTATTAGCTTTGCACTTATTTTTAACTGTACTCATAATGTAGACGTTTGCAACTGATACAAGAGATGACGTTGATGTCTTTCACAGGGAGAAATTTTATTTATATTACTTTAGTTTTATATTTTTATAGTCTTCGATTTTCATTTATCATATTAGATAAATGAACATAGAAGACTATAATGTGATGCTAAATACATTGTTTGGATTTTTCCTGTAATTAATTGGCACATATATTATTTTGTCTTGTGTAAATTTTTATTATTTTTTATGCAGGTAATTATATACGTAGCTACCTAAAAAAATCGTAGTTATTTTTATTAAATTATTCTCTATTTGATGTACATATAATATAAGCAATAAACATATACGAACAAGACAGATTCAAGTATTCATTATTATGAGTGCGATCTAAGTAAGCGTTGCCTGTTACGGCACCTAGTTATACGATAAGTGAACAAAGCGCGGACGTTGTACGATTTTCGGCCATCCGTTTACACGTTACGTATAAGGCTTCATAGAAATAATTGTTACAAAGCATCTCGCTATCTCTTTCACACGTACGTATGCGTCTCTTGCGCACATCGGCTACGTCATCGCAGAAACCAGCCAGCCAATTGACCGGTATACTGCCAACCTTCAGTTTTTTTATTTATAACTCGCTCTGGTCGGGCAAGTTGTGCTTTGTTTGAACGGTATTGCATTTAAACTTACTAAACTAGACTAGATTTCACCAGTGAAAATTCGTTCAACTAAATCGAATAAATTAAGTAGTGCTTATAAAATAATATTCCCTATATCATAATAATTGTGAGAATGCACTAACTGATTCAAAAAAAAAAAACAACGGGTTGCACTCCGGGAGTGCCGGCAGAAGTGAAAATTGAATAATAACGTTGTGCATTTTTGACATTTTGGAATGGTTAGGGAATCATTTTGCACGAATTGCTTTAATTATCAGTATAAAAGTATTATCATTTATGTGGTAGCATACAATATTCACGACCACTCATTAGACGAACGCGCCACCAAGGTACAGTGTGAAATTAGCGCTGCTATATTTGTTGTCTTACGTTCAGGACACGTGTTTTACTGACGCGAGTTTAACCTTTTTTACCCATTACAAAAAAAGTGTACAACGCCGCTAAAGAAGTTTTCATTTCAAAAACGATAAAACCAGTTTTTTAATTATTGCACTTTGAAGGCCGGTATCCGCTTATAGTTTTTGATTGGTATGTCTGGTTTTCCGGGAGCGACTGCCGTCTGGTCTTCCAACCTTCCATTGTTTAGCAGGTGCACCGACTAGCAGGCGAGGTTGGCTTGGGCCCCAATATTGTACGCCTTGTTCACCAGCATGCAGTATAGGCACCAAGGTACCTACTCGTGATAGATATCTACAATTAGTTTGTGGACTCGTTTTTGACCAAAGTTTACTACAACAACCAATCTTCAAGATCTGACTCATATAATTCTACTTCCAGAAGTATGCCAATCAATCAATCAATTAGCCTATTACAGTCCACTGCTGGACATAGGCCTCTCCCATTGTACGCCATAGCACCCGATCCTCTGCCTTGCGCATCCAGTCTATCCCAGCTACCTTTTTCAGGTCGTCCGTCCATCTTGCTGGGGGATTAGTAAGCAAAAAAACTACAATTGTACGTGTAAGTACTACAATTGTAACACACAATATTATAACACGTTGCCAGTTTAGTTCCTAACATATCTATTACATTTCCTTGATTATGTCTGCGCAGGAACTAAATGTTAGCAACACTTGTACATCGGTGAATAATATTACACGATCAACATATGTATTTCGTACGGAACCTAATGAATACTCATATTATATTTCCGGCATTAACTCACCTTGATAATTTCGTACACAAATGCAAAATAACAATCTTCAGTTTCCCCAAACAGGTCACCGGAACTTAACAAGGATACAATCATATTAATCAATAGTGTTAAATTTGTGAATCAATATTATAGTTTGGTATTTAGGAAGCTACTTAATCCATTTCCATGTAGGATTTTCCAGGCTGTGAGATGTATTTGAAATGCAGCTGGACTGTTCCATCTATATCCTTGAAATATAACGATGACTATAGTTTTTAGCAGCTGTTATAGTCGCCATTTGTTTTATTCGTTGCTCTATAGCGAAACGATACACAACGACATTCGATAACATCATACCCGAAATAATATTAAAATGTAACTATAAATTTGTATTTACGCATGCGTGTATATTCCTAATAGGTAGATATAGAGGTAGGCAAAGGTGTATTATGCACACACCGTCCAAATATGTAAATTCATTTTATATAATTAAAATAGGTTATAAATGAGCACATTATCTATTTGAATGTTCAAATTTTTTTATACAAATTATTTCATGCGGATCAAGTAGACTTGAACAAGTGACTATCGCGTGTGAACAGGGCATTACACGGTTTATTGAACGAGCAGCGATGGCGGCGGTGTGCGGCGCGAACTCTGTGCGCAGTCGGCCCCGAGCACCAGGCGGCGCGCGCGCAACTGTACAATATACCAGTGAAAGGACGCATGACTCACCTCAAAACCAGTCATGAACGAGTACGCTGAATATGACTGGAAATTGCATCAGTTGCAGAATGAGCGGCTTTGTGAAGCGTCAAGGAAACGACTAACAGACGGCGATAGGCAACGTGCACTCGTTGCCTTGAAAGACACCGTGGACTCAAGCCTCAACCTCGCCCTACGAGACAAAAGTAGATGTCAAGACGACAATTTCCTGCGGC
Organism: Cybosia mesomella; assembly: GCA_946251805.1. Lineage (NCBI taxonomy): Eukaryota > Metazoa > Arthropoda > Insecta > Lepidoptera > Erebidae > Cybosia > Cybosia mesomella. The sequence goes on from OX276406.1 coordinate 15,349,891, forward strand.
GTTTTCTATACGCGCGGAAACATGATGTGCAACAGAGTTTCGAACTTTTAGTGCGTTATCACCAATATAGAAGGGAACATCCTGAGTTATGGGCGACGGCAGATGGTGGTGTACTTCGCGCCCTTGCCGACGGTTTACCCGGCGTGCTAGCGCAGCGAGACCGCCGTGGTCGATGTGTATTATTAATGTTCGCTTCTAATTGGATTCCTCACGCTTGCCCTCTAATATCAGTCTTCAGATCATTGCTACTCACTATAGAACGAACTCTCGACGAAGTTCAAAATCAGGCTAATGGATATGTTATCATTGTGGACTGGACAGAATTCACCTTCAAACAGTCGTGTAATTTACAGCCTAAAGTGTTGAAAATGATGATAGATTGCCTGCAAGATTGTATGCCAGTTCGGTTTAAAAGCATACATTTTATCGGCCAACCCTGGTATGTAGAAACTGCTCTTGCTGTAATTAAACCGTACCTCAAGACTAAGACTCGAGAACGCATAGTGTTACATGGAAACAATTTGTCGACGCTTCATGATGCTTTACCTCTGGATATTCTACCGGCTGAGTTAGGAGGAGAAGGTCCTTCGTATAATTCGGAACTTTGGCTACAAGAATTTTGTAGAGGTGAAAATATTAACCCCTCTCCTATAACATCAGGGTCAAAAGTAGTTGCATCACCAATTGAGAATGATCCTCCATCAGCGAAGTTAGATAAAGCATATATACAAAAGGATAATCCAAATTTCTCTTTTCACGGCAGCGAAAAAAGTGCTAAATCTGAGTTGCTTCGTGATAAAGATTGACCTTAACGCTTGTGGTTGCAGCATACAGGTATTATTATGGACACAAAGGACTATTTCTGTTCATGAAAACATCAACAGTGAGTGCCGCCGCGATATATATTTTGTGATATCAAGTGTATTTTTAGTTTAAGGCCTTGAGACTGCTTAGAAGATTAGAGTTAGTAGCTTTTTGGAAGCACATTAAATAAATTAAGATAATCGGAGGGTTATCTGCAGTGCATTTATATAGCCTCAGATTGAAGTGACACATAGGTAGTTGAAGTATGCATTGCATTTGTGGGTATTTAATTAATGAGTCAGGTAAGAGTAATGTAAGGTAAGAGCCCACCTCTTGCAACCTCAGGCATGAGGTTGGTGCATCCCCCGCGTCCGACCGGGGGGCCGGCGACGATGGCGCGGGTGCAGGTAACGGTGCTAAGGCTCTCGTTTCGATACGATCGCAGTCGCTGAATCTCGATCTACATTCATATAAACTCACAAACATACTACGCTCATGGTTTTCATATTATTTATTCCATTTAATTTAAAAAAAAACTATTTTAAATACTTCAGGTATCACTTGATATGTTGTAGATAGTTTGCTTTAAATACGTGAGGCTTATTGCGCATTTACTATTATGATTAAGGTCCATGTTTTAAAAATATGCGATGGCAATACGATTTCTATTAATAATAAGTGTCTATTGTCCTATAATCGGTTTTTATTGTAACGATTTGATTGTGAATATCAGAACAGTATTAAATTATTGAATGTATGGTCGTAGAAGTTGGATTAAAATAATTGCTGTCTTTTAACTGTCTAATAGCTCTTAGCTAATGAATTTCTAGAGCTCTCTCATTACTTATTATTGTATAGTGTAGGGACTGTTTTGTCTACATAGTGGACAACCAACAAGAGTGTATATAAATTAGAATCTGCTGTGTATCAGAAAGTCATAATAATAGATAATAATATGTTTGTATTTGTACACCGAATCCTATTTGCTTACCGCAACGTTACTTCTGTCATGTTTGTAAATATTGGATGAAATGACTGAAACAATGTATTGATATTATAGCATTTGACAATAAATGTATTGACAACATATTTCTGAGCAGTATTTGTTTCATTTACCAGGTCAGGTCATGAGAAAAATTTGAGGACACTTACTTAAACAGTTTGTGTGTGTATGCCCCAACAAAGTGTGTTAATTTAATAAAAATGTTTGGTGTTTGAATACGTAATCACTGTCTAATGACTGTGTAAGCATCAAAAAGCGATTACACGGAGAATGTTAAACAGTGTGTCATTGTTTAGGATCTTATGGATTTTTGAACCAGGACTACATTCCTAACAATATCTAAAAATTACATCTAGCTTAAGTCTAGATGGATTAGTTAAGAGTTCAAAAAAACGCAATTGCTGTTGTTTTAGTTTTGTTGATTTGTTTGTCTCTTTGGATGTTAATAACCTACTAGGTGCTCCAAAAAATTATAATAAGCAAGAAATGATGTGGTTTACAGAGTTTATTTGATCGCGCTATTGAGTTATGATTTCGGATCAACTATCCTTGAATTTCAATTTTATTATCTTTAATTTGGAAATTTGGCTCAAGATTGCTATCGCACATTGTGCAGAACTATGAGCACAGATTAGATAATACTTCTCAGGAGAGTAATCTTCACATATTTAAAAAAAATGGTCACCGATGCTGTGTTTATGACTTAGAAAGAAGACATTTGTAAAACAAACTAGGAAATGTGACGCAAGAATCGATACATTTGCCTAAGTACTTGTGTTATCTAATCATTCTATTCATTAGATGCCAGTATCTGGTTTTGTATACACTTGATAATGCACCAATCGATCGATATTTAATGAGTTTTGGTTGAGTTTACATTGGTAGCTACATCGAACTCCAGCACCGCGAATCAGGTTAAGAGTTTCGTTAAACAGTTTTCTTGGTTTAAAATGTATTATTATCAAGGAAATTTTTCGTGATTAGCTTTCTTTTTATTAGACGTCCAACTTGTCTATTATATAAATTCTCGATTGTGGGTCAATTGCGAGAAGGTACATCTTTCACCGTTCATCAGTGCCTGTCACCGTCAATCTGGTAGGCAGGTACATACAATAACACTATGGTGATGATGATAACACTAGATTTTTTTTTGTTCAAAGAACATTATCCAAATTACTAATATAGTAAACATGGGACCCTGGTATGGTATCCCTAAATAAGTGCGAACGTCATCTAGGTTACGTCATTGTTGAGAATAATTAGGTATCGCTTCCCAACAGAATCTCAGATTGTATGTATCAATTTGTTCTACGGTACGTTACGGGTACACTAGATGTCCGTCTATTACACAGGATAAAGGTGGTTTAGGTAGGTATAATACACATTTACCACCTTTATTCCGTGGGTAATGTACCGAAATCATCAAAGTAAAAAAGTGGACGTGTGTGACGTCATTGGTCCCGACCCTATATGCTCATAAAGTTTTGGTGACTTTACTAATAGTTTGGTTCTTTTCTATCAAAATTGCATTAGAAATGATCGTCTCTTTAAGAGAAAATGTGATGAAACTCTTTTCAAAGTCCAGTTCTGAATGAATCATTACTATACAAGCCATTTTATCCAATCGTGGCAATAATAAAACCTTCTTGCAGGCCTTTTTAATGCGACTATACTTATTCATACATAAATGACGTCCCTTTTTTGTTTCACCTATGGCATAAATGATCGAAGTTTATGGAGTGTGTAGACAATGGGCAGTGAATCGATGTTGTATGTGCGTGTGCCTGCTTGTGCGTAATGGTCATGTGTGTCACGTGGCGGGCGCAGGCGCTTCCGTCGAGTCGCCATCGCCACACCAGAGCGGAAGGAAGGCACTACGAGTACCTTTGATTGACCTTTTTTTTTTTTTTTTTTTATCGTGCGGAAATCCCCTCGGATACCCCCCCGCCGGCCAGCGGGGGCGGTTATGTCGGGCTTGAACCGACTAAAACCGCACGCCGTCTCGGGTCTGCAGACGCCGGGGTGTAAGGTTGCCCATAGAGCATATCCCTCGCACCCCGACTGACCCTGGGCCATCTCCGGTTTCGAGATGGCCCCCTCGGGAAGATTACCTTTGATTGACCTATTATTTTTAATACGTTTTATTTTAAGTACATTATGGATTCTTTATTGCGGTGTGTTTACTTCCGATGTAATCTACAATGATTTAAATATACAGTTATTAGCGACCGAATTAGCTGGACGTTAATAAATTTACAAGCGATCTTTCCATTGAAATTTAAATTACAACAATTTACATTAAAAGTCTTTGTGAAAGGTTCCCTAGCTAAGGAGATTTCAAAATTATTTATTTGAGCAATTCCGGGTATATAGAAGTAATGTATATGCATACAAATGCGAAGCTCCAAAATCCGCTTGTCGTTTCATATTTATTTAGATTACTAATATCTGATGTGCAGTACTTACTTGTTACGTTATTGCACCATTACACTTATATGTTATCATTGGGATATGCTCTATGGGCAGCCTTACACCCCGGCGTCTGTAGACCCGAGACGGCGTGCGGTTTTAGTCGGTTCAAGCCCGACATAACCGCCCCCGCTGGCCGGCGGGGGGGTATCCGAAGGGATTTCCGCATGAAAAAAAAAGAAAAAAACTTACACGTTTCTGAAATGTGTACCTAATTGTAATGAGTTCTACTCTTGTTACAGACTGTATAGTCAACGACAAAAGTAGCTTAACACTTTAATTTGTTGATCACCTTAGCCACTTAGCTCTTAAACCTTTGATGAAATAAAAGAACAATCATGAAATATATTAATTCTATCCTCTAGGGATTACAAAACTAATTATGCGTCAATTATATTATTGATCCATGTTACCAACGTAAAAAAGTTTGAAAATATTTTAGTGTAAATCAACTTTTGTCGTTGACTGTACACTCAAAAAGTCTGTCAGAATAACAGTCGAAATATAACACGAACTGTTAATGACCGTATCAACATATGATGTCAGCATACAGATTAAAATCGTATGCACGTTATAAAAGTTGGTCATTTACAAAAGTGAATTAAGGTCATCGGCTGCTTGGTGTTGCCACAGTTGAAATATATATTTTTTCAAATCATTTGATGATGATTTATTGCACAGGGTATAAAACTTTGTTATCATTCAGGTAATTATTTTGTATAAAATTGAGGTCATACTATAGGAATCAGGGACAGGGCGCTAGTATTTAGTAGTACCTACATAGTGGCATATCAATCAAGCTTCAATTGAAATCGAATCGTATAAACAACTTTAATGCACATGCTAATTACTGTAAAGATAAAACCATTAATACCATTATTCCACCTTATTAATCATAAAAAATCATTCAGAAAGAAAGAGTAATTTTAATCTAGTGATCACCGTTAATTATTGCGTTTTTCTTTCGATTTTTCACTATATTTCTATGTCTTTTATAAATATTTAAAAACGATAAATATTCTAGGATATTGTATAGTGATATCTAGATCTAAAGTAAGCACAGCTTGTATTTATGGGTTCTAGAATGCGGATGAACATACTTAGATTCTTTTTGTTGTAAATATACACTTATTATACATAGAAACACCCAGTCGAATGCAAGTATCAATATCCATACAAATATTTGCACTAAGCGGGAATGAACCCGTGCCCTCTGACTTAGCAATTCAATGCTCTACTGTTAGGTATAAAAATCTATATTACACATATTCATCATAGCCTTAGCTTTATTCCAGGTTGCATCCAACTTGGAGCCCGAGGTCTGCTTACTCGCTCGCTGGTTTCAGCTTATACGGGTTTTGTGGACTACCACAAAACCCGTATAGGCTAAAATTGAGATGCGAGAAGCAGACTGCAGCTACTAAGCTGCAGTCTGATCTCTCAACCCCTAAAAGAAAGCCTGCGCCAGAACCTCGTCTGTCAATCAGCAGGTGTACCGGCTTGCAGATAAAGTTGGTTTGGGCCCCGAAGATCTTAGTGAGGCTCATATTCCTATTAAATATACACTAACGACTGTATATCCTTGAAGGGTGTGCAAAAGAGTGTGCAGACGGTGCTTGATCTACACCCACATGTCACCATAATATACTTTTTTGTTCTACGTTAAAGACACACACCTGTTGCCATCTAGTAAGGACGTTCCCAGTCTTCGTATTGGTACTAATCAAATATTAATTAGCTTGATCAGCTATACTCGAAACCACAGCGCTACTCAGACAGAGGCAAAAAGAACGATTATAACATTACTAGTTATATAAATATCTATAAGTACTTACCAACACCCATTCTCGTAAACACATTCATTATATTCTTAGCATAAATCCCGTTGGCATCCGAGGGTTTCACCTCGAAATCCAGGGTCTACTTTTCCTATGATTCTGACCTCCTAACCCCGAAAGGAAAGCTTGCACCAGACCGTCCGTTGATCGGCAGGTGTATCCTAGCAGGTGAGATTGACTTGCTTGGCCTAAAAATGTTAATAGCATATAAAAACTGATACAAATTAGTGCCAGAAGCGCTATTAGATGGTAACGACTGCATGTTCTGGGCGAAAAAGAGGGTAGGAGCTATGCAGTCCATACACCCTATATAGCTCCATCCCTCTTTCTTACCCAGAACACGAACCCTTAAAGATATCAAAGTACTTGGTTTGTCTTTTGAATAAACAGGACAAATTAACATAAACTCAAACTCAAATTAACCCTAAACTAAACTAATTGCGGGACAAACCCCGGTGATTACCCACATTGTAACCTAACTGTTAATTATACCAGCACTTTACCCATTGTGTTTTTGTTGCCGTTGAACTACAAGCAAACTATGAATCCCAGCACATACATAATGTATATCAGTTTTATATAAAATTATTATTGTTACCATATGATACAATAACGGCCGCTATATGGAAACAAAGGCGCACCTGCGCAATGGGTGAAATTAATTGGTTTAGTTTTCCTCTGTTATTATAGTGCGTTAGTTTGTGTGTTATATACACATAATATATTATTATAGATACATTAAATACCTAGTAGTAGAAAATAAAGTGATTTATAACGGTTGTCTAAACGACTACGCTAGCGCGCGTGAATAAGACACCGCTACCGTCCACCGCACTGCCATATGGCGTGGTATGGGTTAACTAGAATCTTATGGCATTAAAGAAATTAATAGAATGATGATTTTGATATGGCAATATCAAATGCCATCTGTCAAATCAAAGTATAAGTTAGGTTGTACCGTTTTTGTACGTCTTCGTCTGTTGAAGAGCAAAAATGTATGTAGAGTTTTTAGAATCAATTTCTTGTTCTAATTGAAGTTTTAGGTATTATTACATAAAAGGATTAAGGATCTAATAAGGTGCTTATCATCATACGTGAAGCAATGAGCCTGGCAGTAGCTAGAGCCCAAAAAGAATTGCCTACTAACAGACGTCATATCAACTTTGGGTCTGAAGGTTCATCCATAAAATCCAGGAACAGCTCTCCTAATCGAGACGTATGAAAAGCACTATAAAATTCCGGAGGATGTTAGGGTTTCGTCGTCTAGACCTGACATATTTCTTTACTCGAAAACGATAAAATATGTGGTCCTATATTGTCCTATATTGTAACGATGGTTGTCACACGTATACTACAAGTGACAACCATCGCAATACAGGATGTGGGGATAGGTATAACGCCATGGCGATAACAGGTTATAGCAATTATCATTTTAAATAGAGGGTATTTACTTTGAGTTTTTTTCCTGCTGGCATGCAGGAGTAGGTACTTGAACTCGTTAGGAGAGGATAGTATGTTCGGTAACGAGAGAGCCTCTGGTGCTAACACATAGTACGGGTGATCAATTTATCGTCCGGCAACCCTTATGCATTTTGGCAGCAGTAGTGTACAAAATATCAGAAAATTATTGAAATGAACTATCTATTACTATTATGAATTTTTAGTTCTTAATTTTAAGTTCTTATATTGTTTTATCAGTCGTAGTTATATCAGTGACAAACATAATACTTTGATGATACTCGGTGAAAAGCCGTTCTCCGTCCTTCCGAGTATGTGTGCTACTAACGTGGTCAGGTTCTCTCTAGAATTATAGCAAGGTAGATTTTCTTGATCTTGAACAATTAATTACTAACACAGTATGCAAGCAACATTCACATTTAGTAGGACAAAAATAATTGCATACACGGTATTGTAGCGTCCGGGGCTTGGACGCCACAATACCTCGTGTAGATAATAAGACAAACACTGAGGAAGAAGTTTAAATGGGCATTTATTATATCATCAAAGCTTCCTAAATCGGGTTTAGGGAGGTTTTTACGCGTATATTATTATTTTACTGCGAACTAGGGAATCGCGAACTCCGCTCAAGGACTGAGCCTAAACATTTATTGCACTAATATCTTCTCTTCGGCCGGCGGACCCGGGCGGCGCGTCTAGTCGCCCGCTGTCAGCCGCCCAGCCGAAAGCAGCTCCACGCCGCAATTGTTTTTTCTTCCCTAAGCTAATTTGAAATACAAAGTATGTATTTTTAAACTCTGACACATGACGGCCAGGAAACGAACCGTAGTGTTTGGGACGAGGTCCGAACACTACAGCAGCTACGCCCAAGGCCTCATGTGACAGTCTGACTCACTAGACATTCTAAATCTGGGACACAAAAAAAAAAATTATGCGAATTGTCCCTTACAATGGGAATAACGAAGCAATCTTTGTAATAATTAGTAAACGATAGTAGAATTTCAAATTATAGCAATTAAACTGTAATAAATACTGAAAAACACGAACAAAGAAAAATTGCTTCATTCTTGGCCAGGCAAAAAACCCAGGTTAAAAGAAACCTGACCACAATCAGCCTCATCAAAGAAAAGTTATTGGTATCACTTGCCGATACATTTTAAGGTTTGCCCTGAAAGGACTTAGTAACACAGTACTTTTAAGACCTACCTAACTAAAAAGAAAGATGACATAAAATTATTTATGTCGCCTACACATTACTAAATTATTTTTTAAAACAACACTAAAGAGAAAGAACTTACTCTATAAAGAAAAGTCTGATCGAAAACTAAGTTTCAATCATCGTCGGCGCTTATGTCCAGAACGATTTGACTCTCTTACAAAGTTTAGATCAAACTCTCAATATTGTACAAAAAATAATTGCCTAACTCCTACGCTAGAACATCACGAACATAAAAAACAAAACAAATCTATTTATCTTCAGCAGCGCAGCAATATGAAATAAACAGAGAACACATATTAATAATAAAATATTACTAGTTACTAGTTACGCTAGTACGTAATGCGGTTTTAGTCGGTTCAAGATAACACGTTATTCACTACGTGAATTATAATTCTACTAAGACTTATAGTCCTTATTGGCCCTATTGACCCGCAGACAACTATCAATGCTCTTGAAACATTCTGGAACAAGCCACCATCATAGCCATCTTCTCGTTGAGCACATAATATCACATAAAAGCACATAAAAGCAAAATAAACAACGATACTGATAAATGCGTCGCTCCAATTGTCGCACGACGTCTTTCTTCAAACGGTACGGGATCGATCCATTCACTGCCAACTGCAGAATGTTGGCGTTTCCGACTTCTGCGGAAACTAGCGCTTCACCAGCTGTAGCAACCACTAGCTCCTGTGGCAACCAGCACCTCTACCAGTTGTATGGAAACCGGCGCTCCTCCACACCAATTGTAGCTGTAGCAACCACCAGCTGCATGGACCGCAGCGACTCCACCAGTTGTAGCGTCCGGGGCTTGGACGCCACAATACCTCGTGTAGATAATAAGACAAACACTGAGGAAGAAGTTTAAATGGGCATTTATTATATCATCAAAGCTTCCTAAATCGGGTTTAGGGAGGTTTTTACGCGTATATTATTATTTTACTGCGAACTAGGGAATCGCGAACTCCGCTCAAGGACTGAGCCTAAACATTTATTGCACTAATATCTTCTCTTCGGCCGGCGGACCCGGGCGGCGCGTCTAGTCGCCCGCTGTCAGCCGCCCAGCCGAAAGCAGCTCCACGCCGCAATTGTTTTTTCTTCCCTAAGCTAATTTGAAATACAAAGTATTTATTTTTAAACTCTGACACATGACGGCCAGGAAACGAACCGTAGTGTTTGGGACGAGGTCCGAACACTACAGTATAGTTTATAAAAGTTAATTTGTTGTTTTCATCATCATCATCATCATCAACCTATTCTAGTCCACTGCTGGACATAGGTCTCCCCTAATGAGCGCCATAGCGCCCTGTCTTCAGCTTGCCGCATCCAGCCGCATTTGTTGTTTTAATACTCGAAATTTATTGTAGCATAAAGTCACACTTCAAGCACTTTGTCTATAGGCATATTTTAAAAAGGCGGAAGCGACTAATTTTGGTTTTGTACCATGTGGGTAATAATAATGTTAGGGTTAGATGCCTAGAGATAGTCGAGTGAATTTAAATATGCGAGTGGTTATATCTGGTGACTCAGGTCACTTTCCACACTCGCGCTGCCGACCCTGTAAAGGAAAGGGGATGGGAAAGGAGTTTGGGAGGGGATGGGAAAGGAGTTTGGGCTCCGGCACTCTCACTCACCAAACGGAACGCAACAGTTCAAATACTGTTACTTGGCGTCGATATTCTGTGCGAGGGTGGTGCTTCCCCGGTCGAGTCGGCCCATTCATGCAACGGCCAAAATAACTGTTGCTTGACTCTACCACCTACCAAAAGGACTGGTTACCCAGTCCAAAAGGACTGGGTAACCAGTCCTTTTGGAGGTTGGTAAGTACTCCACGGGCAAATCGCCTCTCCCGTTGACCACATTGATCCCGTTACCGCGACCCACAGAATTCTATTTTAGTAGTCTAAAACGATCTTCACATTATTGCCGTTCTAATAAAAAAACCGGTTTGTGGCATACGGGTTGTGAATGGTTTCAAAATCTATAACGGACATACGTAGAAACAATTTTTGTGTTTTAAATATATAGCTATATTGTGTTTACCCCTCTTTGGCGAGGCACAGTAAACATGGAACATTACGTCATCTGCCGTTCCATGTGTGACTTAATTAGGTAATTAAACTATTTCCGTTTTTGTTTTACTTTTGTACCTGAGCACCTACGAATAACATGGATAGATAACCACAGAGTTCATATGAGAGACGTACCTTAACCGTAGAATGAGTAAACATCATTTTAGCGTCACAAAAAATGCTACAACTCTTTTATATTTATGCCAAATAACCGAATTGCCCATCGTATACTTAAGGTGTGTAGTACTAGGCGAAACATAAAAACATTAATTTAAAAGCCCCGGCACATATTTATTTTCAGCTAAGAACCATCTCGATCATATCAGCTTTCGAACAAAAAAATCCGCATTAAACTCGGTTCATCCGTTCAGGAGCTACGGTGAAACAGACAGACACACACACAAACACCTCAAACTTATAACATCCCGTCGTTATGTTACGACTTACGACATGAATGAACAATTACTTACTAGTACCTTTTTTTTCGTGCGGATACCCCTTAATATTCTTTCGGTTTATGATTTGCATCTGGGTCCCGCCTGCTATCAAACTTGTTTCGGTCTTTTTAGGACAGTCGGGTTATTTTATTTTTAATTAATAATTTTATTGTATACTTTTTAGTTATGATATATATATTTTTGAAATCCCCTTTTAAAGTTCTTCATTTTGATACCCTACTCGATAAGTTTGAGTGAAAATATTTTTTGAATAACATACATTTTAGCGGCAAAAATCCACCATTTCGTTTTTATTATTATTTTGATATACCCTGTGTCACTCTCACAGTAAATACGAATCTAACGACACCTCTCAAGTTAAAATCCATCGAGCCGTTCAGGCTGCAGAGCGTGCCAAACAATTCTATATACATACATACATACATACTCTCGAAAAACAAAACCCTCCTTCTGGCGTAGTCGGGTAAAAAATACAATTAACGCTTACCTGTGCCTGATCAGTTCGGTCAGTATTCCAGCACTGTCCAGCATGCACACATATCGTGACATTCATGACCATGCATATCTGCGATCACCAAAGTGCTGCTGCATATGCAAGCTGCAAACGGCGCCGTTATTCGAAGATGACTTACCATACTTACTGTGATGGAGGCCTATGCCCGTGTAACAAACGTTTTCTAGGTTATAATGATTCATGCGACCTATCCACTACTAAACGTCGATAAATTACTTCCAATAGACAAACACGGCATGTCCGTAGGTGCAGCTAAGTTACCTATTTTATTAATCTGTAACCGGCAGGGGTTTTAAAACAGAGACATGAATAAAATTTGGTAGATGACGTTATTTTTGTGATTCAGTTCACCTTTTATTGTGATAATCAATGATCTTTTATTAAAATGTGGTACTTACGCTATTTCAATACCTATTATCACGGTGTCAAAATGTGCCGCGTTACATGACAGAAGTCTTACTTTGTTCTCGTTTTCATTCACTGATTAATTTATGTCATTAATACAGCCGCAAGCTGTTTGCAGCTGCAGGGTCCTTGCGTAGATTGCGAAACTTGCTTCCAACTGCTACCAAGATTACGCTTGCACAAACTCTTTTACTCCCACTTCTTGATTATGCCGACGTCAGCTATCTAGATCTCACCGAGGAGCAACTTGACAAGCTTGAGCGTCTTCAGAATTTCTGTATTAGATTTATATTTGGATTACGCAAATATGATCACGTATCCGAATTCCGTAACAAACTCAAGTGGCTCCCAATTCGCTTTCGAAGGAATACTCATATACTTTCTTTACTATACAGCATATTGTTTAATCCTTGTACACCAGTTTATCTCAAAGAACGGTTCAAGTTCCTTCGTGACACACATTCAAGATTTCTGAGGTCATCAGAAAATTTGAGACTGGAAATGCCAGTACATTCTACAAGATTCTTCGATAAATCTTTCACTATTCAGGCAGTTCGCCTGTGGAATGCACTGCCACTATATATAAAGAGAGCACAGTCATTGGTGTCTTTTAAAAAACTGTTAAAAGATCACTATCTGTCCATCTCCCGTTAGGTGACTATCTTATATATATACCGGACTATATGGATAGTATAGGTATAATTATGTAAATATTTTGTATTATATATATTGAATAGACTTATACTGTAATATATTGTGTATATATCATTGAAATACAACTGATCTATATGTAATTTTGTTTATTTATCTAACATATTTATCATTTTTTCCTCTTTTTATTGTTCATTGTGCTCTTATCATCTTTTTTGGTTTCTATCCATCCAAAGGTTGCCTGGAAGAGATCGCTGTTAGCGATAAGGCCGCCCATTGTACATTAAACTTAAGTCGAATATTATTTATATAGAAATACTTTTATGGTGTACAATAAAGAATATTTTATCTTTTATCTTTATCTTTATTAATCAGTGAATACGTTGCGTTTTTGTTCCCAGCCTCTTCCCAACTCAATTAGGTTCGAATTTCAGTCTAACTACGAAATAAATGTACCTACTTCGATGTTATCCGTGCAGCGACTGCCACCTGACCTCCACAATCCATTGGTAATATCGAAGTTCTGTAATTGGACCAGGTTGTTGGTATTTTTAGGGAGACTGTAGCGAGGCTACGGACGTCAGCTGGCACAAACTACCTACGCATATTTTCTGAAAATATTGCATGTATTGAATGCACTTAGACGTTAGACGAAGTGAAATGATGGCGAAGAAATGAAAGTAACTTTAAACATAACGTACTGCCAGTCTTGGCGTACCCAGAAATAAATATGTTGACCCCGTTTCACTTAGACTGGATTGCCGAGTCATTTCTACACAATAGGAAGAAGATTTGTTGATTATGATGAATCTTTCAACGTACGCTTCGCTCACTGTGTGAAATGTTTATAATATTACATTATTGATGTAAACTACCGTATTCATAACTTAGATTGGAATTCATGACTGAAAATTTATTAACTAAACTGAGATTTTATGTTTCACTCAAAGAAATAATGCAGTTTAAATTGAATTAAACGCGTTTGTATTCATAGATGAAATCTAGTCTTAGTGTTATATAAATGATAATTATTTAAGTACTATTGCTGAACACTTTGATGGCGGAGGCATCTATTATGTTAAAATAATGTTGTGTATACACCAATCGAAAAGTTATTCCTTCTGTCTCACCCATCTTGGAACTCATGAGACGCAGCTGTTAATTTTTTGTAGATCGTTCAAATGAGAGGCGCTCATAAATACGGCGTGATTATCACATTTAAAAATAATAACTTTTTATAAAAGACAAAGATTAAGAAGCAACCTTGTTTAAATTGTAAAAAGAATTATGTAAAAGGATGAACGTGACGTGATTCATGTACGATATTTTTTTTCTAAATATCCTTTTTGATGTCGTGAGTATGGCGCCCCACTGAGATCTTCGTTCTCAGAGAAGAAATTACGAGTTGCCTCAAAGATATTTTTTTTATATGTTTGATAGTAAAGAGGTTGTAAAATGACTGCTACCCTCAACCCAGGTCTTCGTTTCTGTATTAAGATATTATGGGAGAGGCATTTGAAACTTTTTCACATTACCTCAAACATCTACTCAAAAAATAAATGTCTACCGGCTCTCACCCTAATAGTTTCAAAATTATTTAATTGACGGTTTGCTCTATGTTTTTTGTTTTATATTAGTGGAGGTATGTAATGATTCAAGTATTCTTGCAATTAATTAAATTTTTTTACTAGTTTCATAAAAAAAAACTGTGTATCTCATTAATTGGTTAATGAATAATATCCAAATAAGATTTCTATGAGTTGAGTTTTGTACTTGGTTCTATGAGGGACCCCTGTGCCTAATAAAGCCAAAGATTTACATTTTAAAGATTCCTTAAAAACCCGAACTAGACTCCGTGTGAGGAAACATTAAAATATACTGTCCGATTAAAGTTAGATATGGGATGATAATGAAGTTTTAACGTTATGAATGAGCTCACCTAGAGTAAACACCAATGAAAAAATATTATTGTTGCAACGTTTTAATTAGATTTCAAATTCCTATACTAATTCCTAAAAAATGTTAATTACCTAATACTTTATAACATTCTCAGATATTTCAGTTATCCGATCTGGCTACCTTTATTTTCCTCAAGCTTCGGGCTCATCGAAGCTAACAATGGGGTGTATATATCGGATTCGAACCGACTAATACCGCACAGTGTTTAATTTGGACAACCAGGTATGCCCTTGATAGGATATCCCTGAGTCCTTGCCTGACTTTGACTACCAACGTTGGCGACCTCGATGTGTTGTTGGGTATCAAATCCCCCTCCCATATAGAGAGGCACGCGCACAATGCACCGCTAAACTGGGAACGTTTTACCTCAAAAAAATAATACGAACATCTAATATATAAAAATCTCGTGTCACAGTGTGTTTGTTTTCGAACTCCTCCCAAACGGCTAGAATTTTTTTGTGTATATTTGAAAGGTCTGAGAATAGGTCGTGGGCTATTTTTGTACCCCTAGGGGATCAGAATTTCAGGTGGGTGGAGACGCTGGTAACAGCTAGCATTCGAATAAAACTGTAATAATAATGTAAATATAATGTTTAAGGTAGATATCTAAACTGTACCACTCCTACACATATGGAGCGTTTGTCTCCTGATCCGTAAACAAATAAATAAACCAAGCCATTGTTCCGAGTTTCGTCATCCGAAACAAAGCGCGCTCTTTCAAGTAAAACAAAAGACGGTAAGTAAAGCTGAATCAGCCTTTGATCTGCAACAAAGATGCCTACATAAGCATACATGTACATCTATATTAGGATATCCCACAGCGATGCCACATGGAGGGAAATCTATCTCAAATAATTTAGATAGACAATTTGAGTAAAGGAGACTTCATTTTGATTTTAAAAACAATTTCAAGTGCGTTCAAAGATTTTTGAAAACTCGATTGCGGCACCGGTGGATTAGAATAATATTATGTAATCTGTGCCGGTGGTAATTGAACCGGCTAAAATCCGAAAAAATAACACCCTGTACTTTTATGTCATCAATCGATAGGGATAAGGATCGAATCTCTATAACAAACATGGTAAATTAAATAAAAGGAAATCTAGACTAATCTAGAATTATAAAAATGTGGCAATCGAGTTTTCCAAAATCTCTGAAAATGAAGTTTCCTTTTAGTAGAACTTTTTGGGGGGGGGTCGGTGTTTAGTCCTTAGTGGGGTGACTTCTGCCAGGGAATTTACCTTTAACATAAATGCTAAGACGACAATAGCGTACGCCTAGGTGAGCGAAGCTAGGCTGTTCGGCGCGCACCGGCAAGTGCTTCATATACGTCCCCGCCGCTCCCAGGCTGCCGCCGCGGCCTGGGTGCGGGCTCGCTTGGATACATCCGGGCGGGTCGTCTCCTCCGGGCAATGCTATGGTTTATAACGAGCCTCGCTCATTCCACCTACCTCGGAACTGTAGTAGCTAAATATGATGCACGAGGGCGAATCTCCGGCGCCATAACCGGAAGAAAACCCTGAAACAAAAATAACCCCTGTGACTGGGCAGTCACCTGCGTCATGGACCTGCGCAGTTGAGCGCCGTACGCAGGGATGAAGGGATCCTGGAGGGCTGAGCCAAATGGCGCTGGCAGTTATGCGTCCGCGAGGCAACACGCCCTCTTTGGCCTGGATTTCAGGCTAAACGGTAGCCCCAAACACTAGCCATGGTTGGGGAAATTAGGTCAAGGTGTCCCATTAGTGGGCCACTGGCGAGGAGTGTAGGGTCCACGATAACCGTCTTTGGACGACTATCGTGGTGGGTAAAGGTCATGCTGACGGGGTAAGTGAGGGTTGACCAGCCGTTGTGGGTAGGCCATTTCATGCCCCCAGCGCCAACCCGATCGAGCCCCCGATGTCGCACTGTAAACCAGCCTTGCACTCCTATATCTCTTTGGTAGTCCTAGTGCCCCTCGAATTAAGTCGAGTAAGGCACTCCCAGTTGCGGGCTCCGTGGAGGGTGGGAAGCCAAAGGGACGAAATTAAAATTTTAACAATAACATGGATAGGCCAACTACCAATAAAAAACCTAACACCACAAATCCCAAGACTGGCAGCTCAGTGGTCCAGACTACGGGTACCAGTCAAGGGAATGACTGCACACGCGCCTTCAGCGCACACTTGGCCCGAACCGGCAGCTCAGCGGCCCCGGCTGCAGGCACCGGGAAAGGCACCCACATTACTCACCACACCGCCCAAACTGGCAGCTCAGTGGTTAAAACTACGGGTACCAGGGAGGGCGAAAGCACCACACGCGCCCTCAGTGCACACTTGGCCAAAACCGGAAGCTTAGTGGCCTCGGCTGCAGGTACCGGTGGAGGCAAACACACAAAACCGAGACTCACAACCTCAGCCCAAACTGGAAGCTCAGTGGTTTCATCTACAGGTACCAGTGCGGGCACCGAAACAACCTTCACGGGAAGCTCAGTGGTTCCATCTACGGGTACCCACGAAAGTAATCACACACATAAGGGGGAAACCCCTTTGTCTCACAAACCTCCCCCCGGGGAAGGCCCCCGTAGCGTCAGTCCGGTAGCTTCCTGCCAACCGGAGGACGCTTTCTCGGAAGGCTGGCAACTGCCTAAGAGAAAGGGGGCAAACAGGACCAGGGCACGCACCCAACCGATTGGCGTGGATGGCAAGGCAGCTGCCGAACCAGTCAAGCCAAAGAAACGGAAGGTCCGAAAAACGAAGAAGGAGAGGCGTATGGCGGCGACCGCGGCCAAGTCTCTGCTTTCTTCCTCACAACCCTCTGTCTCGGAAACGAAAACAGAGGCCATCGGTACCCTTAGCTTCGCCGCTGGTGGACGGAATATTCCGCCTACCAGTGGCGAAGCGAAGGGGGCTAAACAGCGACCGAATGGGAACGGTCAGTCCTCTGCAAAACGTGCTCTCAACGAGACGATTTCGCCTCGCGGGGAGTACAAAAGGCAGAGGCTGGACCACACCAAAAAGGTCGCCAGGCCAACCTACGCCCAAGCTGCGAGTACGCCTCTTGACGTCGCAATTACATGCGCGCGCACGGGGCGTATCGGCAAGGACGTATCCGAGCAGGTACTCACCGAGATACAAACTCGTATTTTCGGTGATGCCCTGGCTCGGAAACAAACTCAGCCCCCGAAGTTTAGAGCCAAACCGTTCTATGCTGAGGGGGTTCTGAAACTGTGGTGTGCGGATGAACACACACGCACATGGCTACAACGTGCCGTAAGCGATATGGTGCTCACGCCCAACGTCCAGTTGGTCGTGAAGCGCCAGACTGAGATCCCTCAGCGGGCACGTTGTGGCTTACTGGTCCCTGATCCACAAGGGCTTCTGGAAGACGCTCGCAAAATTGGGCGAGTTCTGTCCTTCCAGAACCCCGAGGTGGAGGTCGCAAAGTGGACCTTGCTAAACGCGACGAAACAAAACGCCGCGTGGTTCCTGGTGGTCGGAGTCCCAGAGGACCAAGTACCGACCCTTATGAAGGCCGGACGCCGTCTCGCTTTTGGAGTGGGGACGGTGTACGTCAAATTCCAGGGTCGGTCCGGCAGGTATGCCGACGTCCCTCTGGGATGGGACCCATCCACGGCCACCATCAAACAGGAGCTCAAGCAGCTACCTGCGAGAGAGGAGTCCCATCCTCTCCCAAACGCTCCCGAAACTGGCGGGGAGGTGTCTGCAACAGCACCACCAACAGCCCCCGCCAGTGTCGTACAGGAAGGCGCACCCATGGAGGCAGAAGAGGCGGAGGACGTTCTGGCCTCAATCTCTGGCCTCCTGGGGGACGACCTCGAACCGGGCGACCTTTTCGCGGAGCTAAAACTTGGGGGGGACGAAGAGGGAACGACCAGTGATGGCGTCCCCTTCGTCGAAGATTAGTGTCCTCCAAGTGAACCTCCAGCACAGCCGGGATGGGACGGCTCAGTTACGTAAATGGCTGGAGGTTCAACAAACGGCAATTGCTCTGATCCAAGAGCCTTGGATCAGAGGAGGCCACATCCAGGGGCTCTCCAGCTTAGGAGGTAAGCTTATTGTGACAGGCGAACATGATCTCCCCAGATCGTGTATATATGTCACGAAAAACCTAAAAACACAGGTCCTCACAGGGTTCTGTTGCAGAGACCTCACTGCCATAAGGCTGCACACACAGCTGGACGTCGAGGACAAGGTGGTCATCCTCGCCTCAGCCTACATGCCCGAAAAGGAGGAGCTGCCCCCGCAAGACCTCACCCGGCTGGTGGACCACTGCGAAAGAGAAAGGGTGGAGGTCAGAATTGGGGCCGACACCAATGCTCATCATCCGCTATGGGGCATGAGCACTCAAAACGACAGAGGTAAGTCCCTTGTTGAATATCTTTTCACTACTAACCTTACCTTACTAAACACCGGCTCTGAACCGACCTTCGTCACCAAAAAGAGCCGTACGATTATTGATTTAACACTAGCTACTGAAAACGCAGCGGAAGCCATCATGGGCTGGCACGTCTCCAAGGAGGCATCCTGCTCAGACCACAGGTGGATTCGCTTCGATCTACAGGCGGGGACACTACAAACTCTGCCAAAACGCAACCCGAGGAAAACCGACAAGGTGAAATTTGAGCAGCATCTGGCAAATAGACTTGCTCAACAGCGCTCACCATTGACTCTCGACAACATCATACAGATTGAGGAACAGGTAAACCACCTAACCAAATCTATAATAGACAGCTACCACATAGCATGCCCAGAAACCCTACCTCCCAAAACCCCAGGCAAACAGCCATGGTGGGGCCCAGAGCTAGAGCGCAAGCGAAGGAAGGTTAGAAGGGCTTTCAACAGGGCTATGAATACTTGTGCAGATGAAGACTGGGACGCCTATCGTTCAGCCAAATCCAGCTACAAAAAATGTATTAGATACCGAAGCAAACAGGGATGGCGAAAATTCTGTGGGAACATAGAATCATGCCAACAAGCAAACAGGGTAAGGAAAGTCCTAGCGCAGACAAAACCGATGGCACTGACCGCCCTTAAAAAACAGGATAATACACTCACAACATCGCCAGAAGAGTCTAGACGCGTACTCATCGAAACCCACTTCCCTGGATGCGTCTTCACGACGACAATCAACTGGCACGATGAAACCATAACACCTACTGCCCGAGACTGGCAGTACGCAAACAAAGTGGTCACACTGGAAAAAGTCCAGTGGGCCATCAGTAGTTTTCACCCTTATAAGGCAGCTGGCCCCGACCGAATCATCCCTGCTATGCTACAGTGGGGCGACAAACTAGTCGCAAGCAGACTGGAGCGTATCTTTAAAGCCTGTCTGGCACACAGATACGTTCCAAAAGGATGGCGGGAAGTAGGAGTAATTTTCATCCCGAAGCCAGGAAAGGGCGACTATACAAATCCCAAAGCACATCGACCAATCAGTCTGACCTCCTTCATGCTAAAGACCATGGAACGCCTATGCGAGAGGGAGCTGAGAGATGGTGCACTAAAACAGCTACCCCTACATTCAAACCAGCACGCATACAGCTCCGGTAAGTCTACGGAATCAGCCCTCCATCTGGTAGTCAGCCGGATAGAGGAAGCGATCGAACAAAAAGGCTTCTGCCTAGGAACGTTCATTAATATCGAAGGAGCTTTCGACAAAACCAGCTTCACCAGTATTAAGGCCGCCCTGTCAAAACATGGAGCGGAACCGGTACTAACAGACTGGATAACAAACATGCTCAGCAAAAGAGTAGTTCGCCTTGGGGAAGAAGATCAGACAGCTCTGATAGCCAAAGGCTGCCCGCAGGGTGGAGTTATCTCTCCCCTTCTGTGGAATTTAGTGATAGATGACCTAATCACAAGGCTGAACAAAAACCGCGACTACACAATAAGCTACGCCGACGACCTAACAATCCTTATCTCAGGGAAGGTAGCGGGAACGGTCTGTAACCTAACCCAACAAGCCTTACGCATCGTAGAAAAATGGTGCAGGGAATTCGAACTATCGGTGAATCCGAACAAAACAAACAGAACAAAAGGGTATTAGGCGAATACCGATTACCCAAACTCTTTGACACGGAACTCCAACTGTCAAAAGAGGTAAAGTACCTTGGCGTTATTCTTGACAGCAAGTTAAAATGGAGTAGCCACCTAGACAATAAATTACAAAAGGCCGGCATTACCTTCTGGCAGTGCAGAAGAATGATTGGTAAAAAATGGGGGCTATCACCGAAAATCATCCTGTGGCTTTACGAAACAGTAATCCGCCCCATGATAGCGTATGGCGCTATCGTCTGGTGGCCAAGGACCGAAAACAGCACAATAGCGGCTAAACTACAACGGACCCAAAGACTAGCCTGCATGGCAACCACTGGATGCATGAAATCTACCCCCACCGCGGCAATGGAAGCCATGCTCGGACTCCCACCCTTGGATCTGTTCATCCGCCAAGAAGCAACAGCTGCGGCTATACGCCTGAGGGCACTCAACCTATGGAGCGAGAGAAACACACGACACACCTCACTGCTCACAGATCTCATAAAGGAGATACCCGTGATAGGAGCAATGAATGATCGTGTACCCAAACAATACGTTTTCGACAAAAAATACAAGATCCAACTTCATGAGGACCACCGCTGTGAGGCTTTATGCCCAACGGAATTACGCATTTTCACAGATGGATTAAGAACTGGAACAGGCACCGGGGCCGGCGTTTTCTCGGAGGACCTTAATGTATCCATTTCAACACCGCTGGGGACCCATAACACAGTATTTCAAGCTGAATGCATGGGAATTACCCTGGCAGCTTCAGCGGTAATGGCCAGGAGAGTGGAAGGCCACTCAATACACATACTCTCCGACAGCATGGCCGTGCTGCAAGCTTTAAACAGCCACACTATAAACTCGGGACTAATTTTGGAGTGCCATCGTAAACTGAACCAAATAGGCCATTCCAACAACATAACGTTGCAATGGATTAAGGGCCACAGCGGCTCGCGCGGCAATGATGCAGCAGATGAGCTTGCCAGGAGAGGATCTGACATGGTGGTAATGGGACCTGAGCCCATAATACCGATCCCCTTTGCATACCTACGAACTATAGTAAACAAATGAACGAGAGATCAACACAACAGGTATTGGACAAATCTGGAAGTTTGCAGACAGGCGAGGGAAGCACTCCCCGTGCTTGAAAATAGACTGACCAGGCGTCTTCGACAACTGACCAAACGGCAACTGCGCACGGCCACAGCTGCCATCACGGGGCACGGCTCCTTCAATAAACACCTTTTTATTTTAGGAATCACCGACAGCCCTCTCTGCAGAGCCTGCATGAGAGAGGAAGAAACAGCGGCACACGTGCTCCTACACTGCCCTGCAACCGCCACATACAGGTTTAAGTACTTCGGAAATACAGGTACGCTCCGGGAGATTGCCAGCAGCGTGAATAGCCTGCTGGCGTTCTTCAATGAGTTGGGGTGGATCGAGTGAAATGCCCACCCTCACGCAAAAACCGCGCCTTGTCGTGGAGTTGCGGATACCAGCTCGCGAAACCATACCATACCATACCATAGTAGAACTTTCTATCTACATTATGTAAGATACTTTGGCATCGCCGCCGTGGGACGCCCTGTGTATAAAACAAAGTCGTGTTATACTACGGCCGTTCAGAGAATGCGTTCCTGACACGTCGCGATTGTTCTGACGACGTAACTTTGTAATGGCGTTGCAGTTACGATAAAAATATTTTTGCTGGTTGTTTACCGTTTTAACAATTGATGAGCATTAAAACAACATTATTATATCAATAATCAATGAATGTTATAATGTTGTGCCAAACTGAGTGTCAAATAACTTGGTAAACAATATTTTTCTAAATCTTACTGCGCTATTACAAGGTTATGTCAGCGCTTTATATTTGTAGTGCTGTGCTAACAATAACAGGCAATAATAGTATCGTAATCTGTTCTTATACAGTTATACTTTATAAAATAATACGTTTTGTTTTTCTTTTTAAGAATTTGAAAATAATGGACTATAAGATAACTTTTATTAAATATAAAAATAAAACTACGATTAAACCGAACGCGCGAAAGAAAGTTGCATTTTTATATTTAGGTTGAAAATGGTAACCCCAAATGGCGTTACTAGCATTTTTATACTTAGACTAAAAATGGTAACCCCAAATGGCGTTATGGGCCGCCATTTTGTGACGCTAAAACAGTCGTCTGTTGTCGTTTCGTGCGCATAGACCACGTTCTTCAAGTGTTTTCGATCTGTTTTTATTTGATTACCCGGCTTTCATTTAATGGACTGTTTCTGTTTTTCAAACTGACATCGGCGCTAAATCGGACTTCGATTGTGTTTTGTATTGCGTTCTTTTTACTTTTTAATAATGCCCAAACGTGGACAAACATTGAAAAGTGGAGCCCGTGAGTTAATCATCAAGCTGCAAGATTACTTTGAGCGGGAGCGGCAAAATGGCGGACTCCTGGTACCTGTTGAACAAGTACAAAAACGCGTCTCTCAGGCGCTTGGAGTTAGCAAACGAACGATAACAAATATTAATAAAGAAAAGTTCGGCTCTACTGGCACGGAAGATAATATTTTACGTACTCCGAAGAAGAAACGTAGACCTAAACCCGTGACAGATATTGACACCTTTGACGCCGATACAATCAGAAATCATATATATGGTTACTATTCCAGAAATGAATATCTCAACATGAAGAAGCTTTTGGCATCGTTAAGAGAAGTTGGACTGTTTAGCGGGGGTAAAACTGCTTTAACCAAAATCTTAAAAGATGGTTTTTCGTATAAAAAAACAGACAAAAGAAAATTTTTATTAGAACGATACGATATAATTTTAAAACGGATAAGTTTTTTGAGAGAAGCAAAAAAAATTGATAACTGGGATAATGTCGTGTTCATTGACGAGACATGGCTAAACGCCAATCACACGGTTTCCCGTTCTTGGACGGATGATACACAAGCGTCGACGTCGAAAGTACCAATGGGTAAGGGGGCCCGTCTGATAATATGCCACACAGGTTCTGCAAAATACAGCTTTGTGGAGAACGCGTTACTGGCATTTCAATCAAAAACCACAAATGACTACCACGAGGAAATGAATGCCACTACATTTAAAGAGTGGTTCTAGAACGTGCCTTTGCCCAGCCTACCAGAGCCTTCTGTAATATTCATGGATAATGCCTCCTATCACTCGGTTCAAATACAGAAACCACCTACCCAAGCTGATAAAAAAGAAGAAATGGTGGCTTGGTTACAAGCAAAAGGCATTGACACAAATATGCAGATGCTATGGTATGGTATGGTATCACGGGCTGGTATCCGCAACTCCACGACAAAGCGCGGTTTTTGCGTGAGGGTGGGCATTTTATTCGATCCACCCCAGCTCATTGAAGAACGCTAGCAAGCTATTCAAGCTGCCGGCGATCTCCCGGAGCGTACCTTTTTTTTTTTTTTTTTTTTTTTATCGTGCGGAAATCCCTTCGGATACCCCCCCGCCGGCCAGCGGGGGCGGTTATGTCGGGCTTGCACCGACTAAAACCGCACGCCGTCTCGGGTCTTCAGACGCCGGGGTGTAAGGTTACCCATAGAGCATATCCCTCGCACCCCGGCTGACCCTGGGCCATCTCACCACTAACAGCATCGCTCATCCTGTCTCCTCTGAAAGCAGAGGTGTTTCCGAAGTACTTAACCCTGTATGTGGCGGTTGCAGGGCAGTGTAGGAGCACGTGTGCCGCTGTTTCTTCCTCTCTCATGCAGGCTCTGCAGAGAGGGATGTCGGTGAGTCCGGTGATTGCAGCTGTGGCCGTACGCAGTTGCCGTTTGGTCAGTTGTCGAAGACGCCTGGTCAGTCTATTTTCAAGCACAGGGAGTGCTTCCCTCGCCTGTCTGCAAACTTCCAGATTTATCCAATAGCTGTTGTGTTGATCTCTCGTTCGTTTGTTTGCTATGGTTCGTAGATATGCAAAGGGGACCGGTATTATGGGCTCAGGTCCCATTATCACCATGTCAGGTCCTCTCCTATCAAGCTCATCTGCCGCATCATTGCCGCGCGAGCCGCTGTGGCCCTTGATCCATTGCAGGGTTATGTTGTTGAAGTGGCCTATTTGGTTCAATTTAAGATGGCACTCCAGTATTAGTCCCGAGTTTATAGTGTGGCTGTTTAAAGCTTGCAGCACGGCCATGCTGTCGGAGAACATGCGTATTGAGTGGCCTTCCACTCTCCTGGCCATTACCGCTGAAGCTGCCAGGGTAATCCCCATGCATTCAGCTTGAAATACTGTGTTATGGGTTCCCAGCGGTGTTGAGATGGATATATTAAGGTCCTCCGAGAAGACGCCAGCCCCGGTGCCTGTACCAGTTTTTGATCCATCTGTGAAGATGCGTAATTCCGTTGGGCGTAAAGCCTCACAGTGGTGGTCCTTGCAGATGCTAAAAGCAGAGCTAATTAAATTAGTTAAAGAACATAAAGCGGCAAATGTAGTACGGTCATCGCGTTCTAAGAATTCCACCATATCATTGCCAATATAACGCGATTGAGCTAATCTGGGCTCAAATAAAAGGTTACGCTGCCCGCCACAATACTTCCCCGCCATTCAGCACGAATAAGATGATGACCCTATTAAAAGAAGCCTGCGGGGAAGTCACAAGAGATGACTGGGCAAAGGTTGTTGAGAAGACTAAAAACCTGATTGTGGAACATTTTGACCGAGATATCAGGATTGATTCTGTTATTGATAATAATATAATTATACATGTAGGCGAAGATGATGATGAAGACATCACCTCCTCAAGCGAATCGGAGTCTGATTAATATTCTGTACGCACATTCAATTCAATGTACTTTATTGCATACAAATACAGATTGTAACTTTGTAACAAAGAATAAATAAAACAATTTTATTATATTAATATTACCTTTTTTTGGTTTTCACTTATATAACTAAAATATAAATTTTAAATGATTCCGCCAATTTAAAACGAAAATAATCTTAAAAATAACGCGGCGGTTCATTTTGGAGGAACGGTAACAAACTCAGTGTTATGTTGTGCCCATCACTAGTCGTGACTAACTGATAGGTGTCAGGAACGCATTCTCTGAACGGCCGAACTTTAGTGAGACAGCTTATAACTCGAGAATGGGTAAACCGATTTTCATGAACTTTGATTTTTTTGATTTGGCTCCGCCTATATACTGTTCCATTTTGTGTTTTTTTTTCGCCAGTCGCGGTAGTTATTTCGGACTCCAACTGACCCTTCTCGATATACTGTGCCTATACTAGCAATTAGGTTAATTAAAAATATGAGACATGCACGAAATAAATTCAGCTAATGTAACCAACATAACTTGGTTCTAAGGCGGAACGAAGTTTGCCGGGTCAGCTAGTAATACTACGGGTCCACCCGCGATGAGATTTAGTTCATATCTCCGGTTCTAATTAACCAATTGCAATCAAACAAACTGCAAATATCTCCAATGTACAGATATAACTAATTTACAATTTCATAATAGTATAGATAGGTATAGATAGAAATTATGAATAAGACAGAGTATGAATTATGTAGGTATAAACATAAATATTCATATCACGGTGGCGAACACACGTTACAAAAGCTAAATTCTTTTTACGCTTTAGAACGCTTTAGCAGTTTTTGGAGATTAAAATACCGTAGGATTCACTAGTAGGTATGATATAAAACTCATGCATTTGAAATAGGGATACAGTTATTTTTAGGACTGAGTATAGGCTATCCATAAGAAAAAATACCATATAAATGAGTTATTGTGTATTGGGAAAATGTTCCAATTGACAGATCTAATATATAATATTTAATAATATTTGCAAAATTTAGAACTACTTACGTTATTTTTATCTGTTAACTATTCTGCATTCTACGATCAACCATCTTTATTGATATCTACATCAATATAATTAAGGTTTTGAACGCAAATATCAGTTATGAAAATTCAGTCTGTTATTAAATATTATTTGCAAGTCGGTAAAATTTTATAATAAACAGTATAGTATAGTAAAGTCGTTAATAATGCATAAACTACCTTTTTAAAAAACCTGTTGAGGACTGTCGTGATGGAAGTCTAAGGACGCTTACAAGTCTTACAACACCTGAGGGTATCAATCGCACGTTGCCTATCCTGTAGAAGTGTAGACTGTAGAATCTTTTGATACTTACTTTAGTTAGCTCCAGAAACAGAAAGTAAGGTTCTTGGAAAATCCAACGCACCCTGCGTTGAATTTTCTAAGAGCCTTACTTTCATACATTATACAAAAACACTCAAACCAATAGTCAAAGTCAAAGTCAAAGTCAAAGTCAAAGTCAAAGTCAAAAACCATTTATTCTGCATAGACCATTAATACGGGACTTACAAAACGTCATAAAAAAAAAATATCTAATGTTTGGCAAATGGACCACCGGTTCGAAACGCGGCCCTGTCCTGAGAAGACTCCGGCAAGAAACTCAGCGGGCTGTTTTTTTTTGGTCTATTTACAAACATATTTACTTAACCTAAGTACAATATTCCATTTGAGTAGCATAGAGAGAGAGCAAACAGTTCATATCCAAGCTTGTTTATCGTCTAAATAGTCTTGAATTTTATAGTAGCCTTTTTGGCAGAGTTTACTTTTAATTTGGCTTTTAAATTTATGAAGAGGTAGATTCTTCATTTCACTAGGAAGCTTGTTGTAGAAGCGTATACAGTTACCCTGAAAGGAATTACTAATCTTGTGGAGTCGACTATTACAAACCACAAGATTGTTTTTATGTCTAGTATTTACGTTATGTATATCACAAAGCCTTAAAAAATTGGAAATGTTTCTTCTAACATACAAAAGATTTTCAAAAATATATTGGGAAACTACAGTTAGAATGTTTATTTCTTTGAACTTTTCTCGGAGGGAGACTCTTGGGCCCAACTTATAAATTGCCCGCACCGCCCGCTTTTGCAGTACAAAGATTGTATTTAAATCTGCGGCATTACCCCAAAGGAGAATGCCATAGCTCATAATACTATGGAAATAACTGAAATAAACTATTCTAGCGGTATCTATGTCTGTAAAAGTCCTAATCTTTTTCACAGCGTAGGTAGCAGAACTTAACCTACTAGCTATTTTTTCGATATGTGATCCCCACTGTAATTTAGCATCGATACCTAAACCTAAGAACACGGTTGATTCCACAAGGCTCAACAACTGTCCATTAAGTTGTACATTGGTTTCCACCTGTGTAACATTAGGTAAGGTGAATTTAATACATTTGGTTTTTTTTTCATTAAGGCAAAGATTATTTATATTAAACCAATGAACCACTCGTGAGATTGCGTTGTTCACTTCGTCATAATTATCTAATTGTCTTTTAATTTTAAATATCAAGGAAGTATCATCAGCAAACAAAACAATACTATTTTTATCCCTTACGTAGTAAGGGAGGTCATTTATATAAATTAAAAATAAAAATGGTCCAAGTATCGAACCCTGTGGACCGCCCATCGAAACCAAAGATCCTACCGAACGTGTACCGTTCACATCGACCTTCTGAATTCTATTGTTTAAATAAGAAGTCAATAGGTCGAGAGCCTTGTTCCTTATTCCGTAATAATCTAATTTCCTGACCAATGTATCATGGTGGACGCAATCGAAGGCTCTGGATAGATCGCAGAAAACACCTAATGCATCCTGCTTATCCTCCCAGGCCTCGTAAATACATTTCAATAACTCTATACCAGCATCCGTCGTTGATCGTCCTTTAGTAAACCCAAACTGTTTATCATGAAATAATTTATATTTATTAAAATGGGTTAGCATTTGGTCTAGAATTAATTTCTCAAATACTTTACTCAAGGTTGGCAACACAGAGATGGGTCTGAAATTCGAGGGATCTGAGGCGCTGCCTGCCTTGAACAAAGGTATGACTTTACTGTGTTTCATTAAATCAGGAAATATACCGCTACTGACGCAGTCATTAAACACAGTTGCTAGATGGGGAGCAATGACATCAATGATGCTTGAAACAGTTTTGACTGATAATCCCCATAGGTCCGCGGTCTTTTTAATGCAAATAGACATTCATTTAGTAGCTGACGACCGCAGTTCCGGCCGCGCGGAGGTTAGTTATCGTTTGTTGGTCATATCTTCGGTTCTACTTAACCAATTGTAATCAAACACGGCAGATTTTAAGTCTGACCAATTTATATTATATAATACAATTTATAATATTATTATATTATAGGCTAGTTAAGCTATACTTACCTGCTTTGGGCACAGAATAAATAATAGTTGCTTTGGGTCTATACAGCTTTGGGTAGAAGGCGTAGAATATTATTATTATTATTTACATTGAAATAATAATGAACCATTTGCGAGAACAAAAGTATTACAATGACCTATATCGTGAGTCATAATGACTTTATGTTATCAGACTTCTCATCTTGTTGACACATCGTGAGATATCCGACATGACAATACAAATTTTCGAAATCTTTTTGTGTAGATTCTTGTTTGCTGAATAATATATAATGTTTCAGATAACACCCACATTACAGTTCATTTTTGTGACCTAGTTGTGCACTCAACCATAGATTCACTTAGGTATAACATTTCTATTAAATTACTTGCATTATTGTACTACCAAGGTGGTAAATAAGTACATGTCCTGTCTCATGGTAATGATTTATAGGATCTAGCTATCCTGGAAGCTTCGAAGCCGCGCAGTAGGTACGCTACCATACTCGCTTAGCGGCCTCCGTCCTCCATGAGTGCAGGCCTGCGGGTGGCAGGTGAGGCCGCCTGTCACCCCAGCATAAGCCGGTCAAGACGGTGGGGCGACTAGCGCCCCTCCCCCAAACCGGGGCAAGACGGGGACACCGTGGTTCCCAAACCCGAGGGGGCCATCTCGAAACCGGAGATGACCAAGGGTTAGTCAGGGTGCGACGGATATGCTCTATGGGCAACCTTACACCCCGGCGTCTTTAGACCCGTGACGGCGTGCCGTTTTAGTCGGTTCAAGCCCAAAATAACCGCCCCCGCTGGCCGGCGGGGGGGAATCCGAGGGGATTTCCGCACGAAAAAAAAACTTTCGGGTTTTTTTTTTGGACCTGCACCATCAAAGGTGCAAATTAGACTGATTAGTTTCATTTGCACCATCAATATTTATACAACTGCTTCACCATACTTTCTTTGTACCGTATGCACCATTGACCTGGACCGGTGAGACTAATTAGTTTTATTTGCACCATTATTATTTAATTAAGAAAATAAAATACTAGGTTTATAATTTTTTTTAATAAGGATGAACATCATTATTAAAAAAAATAGTATTTTCAAAAAACAAAAAAAAAACCCTCAGACCACACACACACTTGTAATGTGAAATCCCTTCGGATACCCCCCCGCCGGCCAGCGGGGCTGGTTATGTCGGGCTTGAACCGACTAAAACCGCATGCCGTCTCGGGTCTTAATACCGGGGTGTAAGGTTGCCCATAGAGCATATCCCTCGCACCCCGACTGACCCTGGGCCATCTCCGGTTTAGAGATGGCCCCCTCGGGTTTGGGAACCACGGTGTCCTCGTCTTGCCCCGGTTTGGTCCCCGTCTTGCCCCGGTTTGGGGGAGGGGCGCTAGTCGCCCCACCGTCATTTTAATGAAAATCGCGCCGTCTTCATGCTTCCCCTTCTTTATCAATTATGGTAGTGCAAAAGAAAAAAACGTGCCACAGCGGCCCCCCGATACCCCGCAAATTCTTCTTCTTTCCAGGTGGATTTCACTAACATCCGTGGACTCCATGCAAACATCGACGCCGTCCACCACCACCTCGAGACGGCACGGCCTGCGATGATGTTCCTCATGGAGACGCAAATACGCCGCCCTGACGATACGACTTACCTTCATTATCCCGGCTATGTGATCGAAGAACATTTTCGCGATAAAGCCGGGGTGTGCGTGTTCGTTAGGGCGTATGTTTGCTGCCGCCGTTTGGCACTGACTTGAGAACCCCTCATTCTCTGTCCTTTCGCTACACGTAGATCATACCCACTTTGCTGGACCTACTGCTGACGAATCGCCCAGCCCAGTACAGTGTGTCGCACCTCTCGCGGTCTCCGTTCTCGTCTTACACCCCTCTCTTGTACCCCGCAGGCGAGGACTGCTTTAAGCGGTTTACCTATAGAACACTGTTTACCTTAACTTTTCTAGAAACCTATTTATGTCAATGGTGCCGATGAGATCACACCCATCAACAGTTTCGTTTGCACTATGGATGGTGCAAATGAGACTAATTAGTTTCATTTGCACCATTAATGGTGCAGGTGAATGGTGCATACGGTACGACGGGAAAAAAAACCATAGGTACTAGTTTTTTTCATTTTGTTTAGGAAATAGATAGTCATACAGTTTTCACATCAAGAAGAAAAAAAAACTTATAGACTTAGAGTTCCATAATACTTTAAAGTAGTATACGGTACATTACAATTAATACTTATACATATAAAAAAGAAAAACAAGAATAGGTACATACAAAACAGGGGTGATTGGTTGGGGACCTACACGCGGTGCACCCTGGGCAACGGAGTCGGCAGCGCCTCTCTCGTCCCTCTGATTAGCAGATGGCACAGTGGAGAGCAAGTAAGGGGGCCATCTCGAAACCGGAGATGGCCCAGGGTCAGTCGGGGTGCGAGGGATATGCTCTATGGGTAACCTTACAGCCCGGCGTTGCCTTAATGAAAAAAAAACCAAATGTATTAAATTCACCTTACCTAATGTTACACAGGTGGAAACCAATGTACAACTTAATGGACAGTTGTTGAGCCTTGTGGAATCAACCGTGTTCTTAGGTTTAAGTATCGATGCTAAATTACAGTGGGGATCACATATTGAAAAAATAGCTAGTAGGTTAAGTTCTGCTTCCTACGCTGTGAAAAAGATTAGGACTTTAACAGACATAGATACCGCTAGAATAGTTTATTTCAGTTATTTCCATAGTATTATGAGCTATGGCATTCTCCTTTGGGGTAATGCCGCAGATTTAAATACAATCTTTGTACTGCAAAAGCGGGCGGTGCGGGCAATTTATAAGTTGGGCCCAAGAGTCTCCCTCCGAGAAAAGTTCAAAGAAATAAACATTCTAACTGTAGTTTCCCAATATATTTTTGAAAATCTTTTGTATGTTAGAAGAAACATTTCCAATTTTTTAAGGCTTTGTGATATACATAACGTAAATACTAGACATAAAAACAATCTTGTGGTTTGTAATAGTCGACTCCACAAGATTAGTAATTCCTTTCAGGGTAACTGTATACGCTTCTACAACAAGCTTCCTAGTGAAATGAAGAATCTACCTCTTCATAAATTTAAAAGCCAAATTAAAAGTAAACTCTGCCAAAAAGGCTACTATAAAATTCAAGACTATTTAGACGACAAACAAGCTTGGATATGAACTGTTTGCTCTCTCTCTATGCTACTCAAATGGAATATTGTACTTAGGTTAAGTAAATATGTTTGTAAATAGACCAAAAAAAAAAACAGCCCGCTGAGTTTCTTGCCGGAGTCTTCTCAGGACAGGGCCGCGTTTCGAACCGGTGGTCCATTTGCCAAACATTAGATTTTTTTTTTTATGACGTTTTGTAAGTGCCGTATTAATGGTCTATGCAGAATAAATGGTTTTTGACTTTTGACTTTTGACTTTTGACTTTTGGCGTCTTAAGACCCGAGACGGCGTGCGGTTTTAGTTGGTGCAAGCCCGACATAACCGCCCCCGCTGTCAATAACAAATATAATCATTTATGTGGTTAGAAGTTGTTTGCGTAATTTTATTTTGTAAGCAACCAAACTATTACTGAAGAAATAAATAATCCAATTCTTTTAAATCATCATTATATGTGTCAACACTACGTTTAAAAAAGTTAAAAGTTTTGAAGTATAGAATTAAAAGATAATAAACCTCCTGTATGAGGTGAGATGAAATTCTCGGGAGCCCCTTATTTCGCAGAAAGAAATTTCATAGAATTTCGTTTCACAGAAAATGTTTCATATAATATTTGGTCCTTATATTTTTATTTCGAATATTATTGTTTCAAAAACAATTTACTACAATGAAACATATTTCACAGAAACACAATTGAATGAATTTTTAATCAATTGTTTTTGTTTAATAAACTTATCAAACTGTAGAATTATTTTTAAAAGAATATTAAACCACCTTTATAATTTTCCAAATCACATTTATTTTTAACTGTAACATTTACAATATTAATTTTTTTCCGATTGCTAGTAGTAATTTAATTTCTGAATAATTTCATATCAATATAGAATTTTTTATCTTTCGCATATTTTGTTGCAAATTTGTTTGCTTGAATTCTTCTTTAAAATAAAATAAAATCAAATGTTTATTAAATTGTTAATAAAACGTCATTATAGTGAACACCCCGACTCAGATTACCCCGACTCGGATAGGTTAGGTTAGAAGGCTGAGGCGGGAGCGAAGCGGAGCGGAGCTCCCGCCTTAGCCTTCGTGGTTATTTTTTTTAATCACCCAGAAATAGGACCACCCAGAATCGTTTATTGTATTAATTTATCGTTATATTAAAAAAAAGTATAGCTTCACCTGTAAATTATTTGACTGAAATGAACGGTATGAATTGAAACGTTTAGAAACTGTCACTTTGATAATATGTTATTCTTGGTAATAAGTTATATATTAAATAAACAATATAATGATAAAGAATATTTGATTTGTTATTCTATGATATGATTATTCTAATGTTAAACTTTATGTGAAACAAAAATCAATGATTTAAAAATCTTTAAAGTAAGTATTATGTATATTGATTATTCTATGAAACGAAATTATGCGAAACATTTTCTGTAAAACGAAATTATATAAAACAATTGTCTATAAAACAACGCACACCCGAAATTCTCACAACAGAAACTGTTGTAAAAGTTGTAAGAACAATGAAAGTCAATTTCTATTGGCAAATATACTTCTCACTGCTTGTCCATATACCAAATCAAAAAGCCTTAATTATTATCTGGATACCAATTAAAGCCTAAGCACGTGGTGTCAATTAGGAGAAACATTTTTAACTCTACGTGAGAGTACTTACGAATTGTAACCAGACTAATTTGGAGCTCTACATATTATGTATTTAAAAACAGATTATCAAAAATTATTTAGGTATACAATACATTGTCCCAAAAAAAAAAATTCATTGTTTATGAATAGGTAGTGTGGTGTGTTAAAAACGAAACCACTGAATGTAGGTATATCTAGCTAAGACGCGATTCAATGGCCAAAAGATAAACATAATTTTGTACTCCACACTCATCGAGGCACTACGATGGTTCATTCTTGTATGCTATACACTATAGGTGTTACCTATATTCGTTTTCTGTGTAACTGGACTAAACTTTCTCTTTCATTTCTCTATTTCATTTCATTTCATTTCTAATCTGTTGTAAACTTGGCTCTGCTCTCTGTCTTTATTTCATTATCCTCTATCACTCTAAGGTTTACTGGAAGAAAACTCAACATTGAGTTAAGCTCGCCTTTGTACCTAAATATCCAACCGTTTATTTATAAATAAAATTGTATGTGTACAATAAAGAATATGAAATGGATATGAATTACTAAAATAACTTAAACTTACTACTCAAAGTAATCAATTTCACAAGTAGGATTGTAAATTTCTGCTCTGCTCTACCAGCCAAAGCTAAGATAGTAGCTAAACAGCATTTGCCCAGAGTTGGGTACCTTTTGTTGAGGAGGTTCGCCAGAGCTCACCAGAGCTCCACGAGGAGGAGGACAGAGTCAGCAACGCCTGAAATACAGCTCTTTGTTCCGATTGTTTGCAAGCAGCGGTAACCGCTTAGCAATGAGACGATTTGTTTATCACCTTAGAAGTACCAATATAGAAAATCTTTGTTATTAGTATACGTGAAATTCAATTTGTTATCGCTGGGTAAATTTTTACATTCTTTCTAAACATTTGTATGAATATACAAATGTTTAGAAAGGAAATGTTTAACTAATGCTGTGGCATTATTTTTAAGATGGTGTAATCAATCTTTTAATGATGTATTTGGGTCTGAAGGATACATTTGTCTCTTGCGAATGTAAATTAAGTAATAAATTTACTGACTAGCCACCCTGTCCACTTACTCTAATAGGAAATTGTAAAATATGGCCTACTTGGTAATAAAAGACAAGTTTAAAGTAAGAATATTATTCAAGAAGTCACTTAAAATTGCCCATACTTATCTTTTTCTATCGCATAGTTATCGGTTTGATTGATGACTGTTTTGGTTTCACATTCTCAAAGACATATCGGCTATATGGTGTAATTTTTTAACTGTAGGTATACACACACCATGACGGACATTTTTGAACGAATAGGTAAACACACACATAGATGCCTACATTAGTATGTGTCACTAATTTTAGTTACAAGCTTAAAACGCTATATGTGGTGAAACGCTGATATGCTGACCTGAGATACATTGACATGGCGCGTATGATTTTTACTGTCATGTGACCCTAACCTTATCAGTAACGAACGAGACCAGAGGTTCCGGGACTGCGAATGTGAAAATTGCAGTAAAAAATCATGCACCTAGCCAAGTAGAACTTTGTATGTTTGAAATACCAATTAACAAGGTAGGGGAAGCTGCGTTTTCATGTACCTATTAGGTACGCAGTTATTTCTACAAGTGAGTAGGGTTTGTTTTCTTCTAGCTAGATCGAAGCTTTTCTTCTAGCAGAATTTTTAAATCATCTCTCCTGGTTCGTTTTATATTGTACCTTTTTTTTTTTTTTTTTCTTATCGTGCGGAAATCCCTTCGGATACCCCCCCGCCGGCCAGCGGGGGCGGTTATGTCGGGCTTGCACCGACTAAAACCGCACGCCGTCTCGGGTCTTCAGACGCCGGGGTGTAAGGTTACCCATAGAGCATATCTCTCGCACCCCGGCTGACCCTGGGCCATCTCACCACTAACAGCATCGCTCATCCTGTCTCCTCTGAACGCAGAGGAGTACGGAGAGCGATGTGTTCCCGCCACGTTGGGTATTGGCCGACGATCAATTCCAACCCTATGAAGGGGTGAAGGGGAAGCCATTGACCGCCGCCCAGGGTGTACCGGCCGCTCCGATTCCGTTCCTCCCGGACTGCAGCGGGATCGGAATCGGAGCGACACTCGAGGAGGTTACCCAACACACACCCCCGTTTTATATTGTACCTAATCCTCTAATGGTTTTATTTGAATCGCCTCAAATATATAGATAACCACTACATTGTGCTCCTGTCGAGGTGTTACCTGGGGCAGGAAAAGTAATCACAATGCACTGGACAGTTTAAATAGGATCTCCATGATTAGATCTAGGGTACCTGGTACTCCTTTGAGCTGGTGATAAAAAACATGGTCTAATTTGGTCTTACATTGGATAGACTTAAGGCACATTTGAATTTCTTGTACATGCAAGAAATTGACCTTCAATAATTGTAAGCAACCGTTTACACGTGGATACTAAAATTTAATGCAATTATTAAATGCAAATCTTGACAAGAAATAATGACAAGTGTCTTTTGTTTACACACCATGCGATTATGTATAGGCAATTATTGCTTTCAAGTTTTCACTTGTCTAAACAGAGACTTGTTCGTGAGTCCGCCATTTATAGGCGTGTTACTTCAAGTATTGCACGTATTTGCCTCGGTGAATTTTTATTCAAGTACGTAAAATGGAGTGAATAGAGATCAAGGGGTGAATAGAAATAAAATGATCATTAGAAAATTTTGAATATTTTCTTCAGCAAAAATTTTAAGTACTGAACAAAATATCTGATTTTTCTAGTAATTATTACATTCAAATAGTCCATAGTTTTACTTAGAAGATAATAACTGCAAAATTTATCTGACCATTTTATTTCTATTCACTCCTTGATCTCTATTCACCCCATTTTACCGATATTGAACGTTTTAGAAGAGAGTTGTTTAATAAAAAAGTAGGTTAAAATGTGTAAAATTTGGTTCTGCTGATTTAATTAAGGTTATTGACATTTATAGCAGCATACTGAAAATGTAAATTACAAGAATTATGATGCACGTAATACTTAATAGATATTAATGCACGCAGAGAATTCGGAGTTCAAGTAATAAACAAAATATAAATTCGGAATAAACTCATGGGACCAAAAAAAAGAAAGTAAAAGAGTCTATGGGTATTGCAAAAAAAGGGAGAACCCAATTGAATACAAAAGTTTCATAAAATAAATGTTATATATGCTGTTAATACCAAGTACAGTCTAGCATTCAAAAATTGCTTAGTAGAGCAAGAATGTGCCATTCGTGATTATTTGGACGATGCAAGTCATTTCTTGCTTCAATTTTATTATATGTAACAGGCAAGAAACTTGCATCTTGTAAACAGGCCTTTACACTTGTGGTTCTCTTCGGTAATTATTTGCATGACACTTCAAAAATAAAAATGGGTAGGTATGGTTAATTTCTCAGGACAGGGCCGCGTTTTGAGTTATGTTTAGTAGATGGACCACCCATCTACTAAACATAACTCTTTAATTTTTTGACGTTTTGTAAGTGCCGTTTGTAACAATTACAATACTGTAAATGTGTAATTGTGGTTAGCGCCATCTGTAGGACACAGTCGCAACTACGGTAATTGCATCGATGTGGCTGACTTTAGCGACTCCCCGTCAGAGGGCGTGTGTAATGCGTTCGTATCAGGTTTTGTTGTCAAGTCAGTCTTACGGAAGTTTCGAGCTAGATATTCAATTAGGTACAATTCCAGCAAGATCTAGAATCAATTCAATATATAAGGATGATCGCAGTGACCCTATGATTCATTTTTTGTTT
Organism: Cybosia mesomella; assembly: GCA_946251805.1. Classification (NCBI taxonomy): domain Eukaryota; kingdom Metazoa; phylum Arthropoda; class Insecta; order Lepidoptera; family Erebidae; genus Cybosia; species Cybosia mesomella. The sequence goes on from OX276406.1 coordinate 15,387,642, forward strand.
GAGAGGTCATTAGTCGTGACCACTGAAGAAAGTTGTGTTATTTGGAATAGTGGAGAAAAGTATATTCTCTTCAGTTTGGAGGTTATAGTTCGTGTGTGGTCCCAGATTTGATCTGGGAAGTTGTTTTATTCAATTGCTGTTAGTATATTCGCATAATGGAGATGTGTTATTGATGGAAGTTGAGTATCTTCATAACAGAGTCGTTAGTTCTGGGAAAGAACCCTGAATGCAATTTAGAGGGCTGAGACTCTGATGTGTCAATCGTGGTGGCTTGGAGACCTAGACCTTGGGAAAGCTGATCACAAGGGAAGCTACGGAATCTGCTCTGCCGGTTCCCAACCACTGGCGATCCCGCGAATACCTGAGATCTATAAGGGCAAGTATTCTTTCCCCTTAGCAATAACTGGTCATTTCATTACTGCTGACCGGCGCGAGGCTGGTGTATAGTATATCTAAGTGTGCCACTACTGGGTGGCATCAGGGAGAAATATCTACTTACATCATTGTCTATATATTGTTGTGCCTATAACTGTGCTCTGCTGTCTTGCTGTGAAAATTGTTTTATGTATCTATCTGTGTAACGTGACCCCCTAAACTCACTCGTATATGTATTTGTCTAACTATTTTTGGTGATTATTCTGTACTTCTAACTGTGACTTTGTATTTTCTCTGTGTGTAAATATATGTATGTACAACTGATCCTTGCGTTTCATTGGAGATCAGCTGACCAGTGCACCACCAAAGAACCTCTGTGTAAAGGCGCCCTGGGATAAGAAACTCTGTTGCTCACCTGGTCTAGCCAGTGTGTAACCCCATTAAGAAAAAAGGTTACACGTTATAATGGTCTATACAGAATAAAAGATTATTGACTTTCACATCTATGGATAATTCTCTGTGCTTTGAAAGTCAAGACAAGAAGTAAGCGAATATAAAAGTTAAAGAAATAATCAAAATATAGTAACAAGCAATATAAAGGTATAGTAAAGAAACAAAGAATTTTGTAAAGCTGTGACGTCTCACCGTCTCCATAACGAGATAAAGTTGTTGGTTAAATTTAGGTATATAAGTGTTGTAGTACTAATATGTAGTTTATGATAAAGATGTGTACACTTCAGGTGGACAAGTGCGGCAGGTGTAGCCAGATGGTATAAAGTTTCAAAACAATCTATGTATGTTACTATAGGTGCGCACAACCCGGAAGCGAACATCGTCGCGTGGTGCTTCACAAGAATTTGTTGTTGATAAAACTTCAATGGACATCAATGTGGGGTGTTTTGTCAATGAAATCGCATTTATGTGAGGCAATGGACTTCTAGTTAAAAGATATGTACCTGACTTTATCAAGAAATCTGCGTCTAAATACCTTGCCAATAATAATGGATATAAATTGACAAAAATGCAGTGACTTTCTGTTGAAATGTAAAGAATTCAAAGACCTTGCTGTTGGCTTTTTGTGGTATTTCATTGTTATTTGCAATCGAACTTTAATACCAAGGTTGTCTATACGATTGTAATATATGTTGTGCCTACATAATTTAATGACTATCTGAGTCATTCTTAAGACCACTTTTCATAAATTGCCTTAAAGACCTTCAAGTTTACTGTAGTAGGTATACTAACTGCAGTTTTTGATTAAATTTGTAAATAAGCTAGCTAGCTAGATTCTAGCTGTATCTTACCAAAATTCATATGCCTATCAAGTTGCTTAAAATACAGTAACATCCCATATATGTTACTGTGATGTTACAAAAGACAGACACATCAAGATTTCAGTATATTTTCTTTTTGACTCATTGACTTAACTATGTATTTTTATTAGTAGTATAAAACTGAAGTGTTTGTTGGTTGAACGCTGCTATCGACCTCTATTATCTAACCGATGTAAAATAAAAAATATGGTTGTACTTACACGGCGATTTTTTGCACACTTTCTATGGTGAATTCAGTCACGCAGCCGCCACAATACCTCTTAAATTATACCTATACATACACATTCGACTTTAAAAGTATACATTTGCCCAGCAGCTGTAATATTTGAGTTGCCAACTCGATAAGTACATGTTAATACAAATATGATACAGCGATGATGAGAAAGTGACTATGATGGTAGATGGAACTGCCGGGTGTGATATTTATCCCCCTACACCGGCTCCACAGTCAACGGAAGGCAGTAGACACATGTTACTCTTTTTACCGATTTGAAAAAGTTCTCACTATTGGAACCTGCGTAGGTTTTGTTCTGAGGGAAAAAAATAGTTTAAAATATTATTTTTCAGTAGCACCTGCTTTGCCACCATATTCAAGGAAGTTTTTTTGGGAGTATACGCATGTAAATATTGTTCATACACACATTATTCACGTATAAAGGTAATTGAAATCATTCTTAGATAACCGTCACAACGCTTTTACCATTTCCATTCCTTTAAACCCATATTTATTTTCAAGTGCGGTCACAAGATGGCAGATTTTTCTAATAATAACAATTGAGACATATTATATAAGTAAAGATTTACTACATATACCTACGGCTGATATACCTACACATATAAATGGAAAGACATGCTAATTTGGTGCTGAAAATTCATTAGTAGAAGTCACGCACGACTAAGATAAATCGATGCTAGTACAACAGGCTAGTACATGTAAGTACACATACCAATATTATGTTTGACATTGACAGTTTGAGCGTAAGTAAACAATGATACATAAATAACATGTTTTATGTAAATATATTATGTTTTATTTTCTTTCATTTCATGTAGGTACGTACCTTTTTAGGTAAATTTCGATGAAATCGATCTACCTATTGGTTTCTTGACGACTGTCGAATTTAAAAAAAAATTCTTCATAGGAGGTCTAGTTATGACCCCCTGAGTCCGAAATGACCACTGGTCAAAAAGTTTATATATATATATATGTATGTATGGTTCCACTTTCCAAAATTTGCGGCACTCTCACGGTCGTATTATTGCCCCGATCGCTTTCAAACTGCGGTCAAAAATTGCTTGGGTGTAAACTTAGTTTAAGTTCGTGAACGGGTGGAATCCGGCCTAAGGGGACGGTAGGGCCTCACTTTTTGTGAAATCAGTTTTTCCTCAAAATTTCACGTTCCATGAAAGATATTCGAACCGTTCTAATTTTATCCCATAGTATACATGAATACCAACAACTTTTAATTATAAAACCTATAAGATTAAAACTTTAACTAAAAGTGGAGGGGGGAAAAACCAAAATTTTTCGGGAAAAAAATCGTAACTTCTAACCGGTGAACATTCTTCCATAACATAGGCCATTTTTAAGTCTAAAATAAATGTCTGAAAAGTGTTTCGCTAAAAGTTACCGTTTACGAGAAAAAAAAATTAAACATGTTAAAAAATAATATTAATTGCTTCACGAAATCTACCTGTGCGTTCCCCCTGCGGGAACGGATTTTTTTTTGTAGGTACGTACCTATTTGCAACCAAATCAATTTTAGTTTTCTGCCTTTCTCCTCCATCAAAAACTTCAGCTTAGCTAAATCTGTCCTCCAGACAGCTGAAGTTATTGAGCGTAATATTTATAGGGCATTATAAAATGCGAACTGAGTGTCTTTGTTACTCAATCATTTAAAAATGGCTGAATTGATTTGGCTGAAATTATGCAGACAGGTAGAGTAGGTACGATCGGGAACAGGTAACATTACTAAGCTATATAACTCGCTTCGCTATTTATCCGGGAATAGTGAAGTTGCAGATAACAGCAAATTAACTGAATGGACTAGTGGTTGGAACGTCAATGTGGTCCTTTACCGGGTTATGATAGGGAATGACCTAGATATAAACCTAGTATTGAGGTGTATGGAGCCCCATCAAGATGTTCGGGACCACTTCAACCTCACCTACAAGCTGATACACCTGCTGATTAACGACGAGGCTCTGATGCAGACTTTCCTCTCGGAAATCAAGAGAAAGAGTAGGAACGCAGGCCCACCCGGTGTCCAAAGGTTTGGTTATGATGATAATCATGAAGACAATAATTATATACGTGCTATTGGAATTTTATATGATTTATTTGAATTTTGTTCTATAATGGACCTAGTTCTGCAGAAAGCAGCCAAGTGGCACTTTTTCGAAAATCGAGTTATTAACACAGCCATACTAAATACGACAAGCCGGATTTTTGGCAAAGACAGCCATTTCGATATCTCTTCTTACGGCGGAGATATGAGCCGTCAAATACAGCCATTCAACAAAAATATTTTGTAAAAAGCAGTCATCATGGTGTAAAATGCAGTCAATTTTGACACAAACTGCCTAACCTATATTGCATAAGTCAGCCAGTATAAAAAAGCAGCCAGTGTACGTTGCCTGTTTTCTGTAAATTGTATATATGTTACGAGTCCATACTTGGCTTTTTCTAACGTCATCCAGGCTGTTTTTATCGAATTTTAATGTTTATAAATACTATTTTATACGCCGTACCGTAACCGCCGTACCCGAAACAATCATCACACTTAAAGGTTACTTAAGAATTTTTTATGATACTTAGGTTTATGCGAATAAGAACGATTTTAAGGTTTTTTTTTAACGTATGGTAACCCCTACTGGCTTCACCCCATCGGTGCCAACGATGTGGTGGGCGTGTCGGAATCGGACCCACTAAAATCACACGATTTCCTTCCCGGGTAAGCTCTCGAAAGGATAACCCCAGGGTTACCGGCGGACTTTGGCCGCCACCGCGGCCTCGCCTGGTGGGGTCGGGTTTTATCCCGCGACGGCGAGTTGGCAGGCTTGATTAGGATACACACGACACGCCTCCGTCTTGGCCTGCTTCTGTAAGGACGGCGAGTCGGCCAACTGCCGTTCTCAGGCCCCGATTATGGAGGTCGGTAGTTCCGGGCGTAGACGAGTCTGCGGCGTCCTCGACGCAGACTGCGGAACACGAGGGGCAGGGTTCTCTCCCGCTCCCCCTCCACCGCCTCTTTCACGCGCATTACCTGCTCGCAGAAAGAGGCGGCGGCGTGCCACTTGCTCCCGTCGGAGACCACGGCTCTCACCATGGTCTCCAGCGAGAGAACTTCCACGCCCAGGACCGTAACGAGATCCCGGCGTTGACTTGCCACGCTGGGCACTCAACCAACGCGTGGAGCGCCGTGTCTTCACCAGGATCCTCGCAGTGCTGGCACTGCTGCGTTGTCTCCCGGTGGATGCGCCACAGATGCTTACCGAAGCACCCGTGACCATCTGACGGTAATTATCTGGTCACACACACATCCGGTAGGAGAGGGCACCGTAGTGCCTCTTCAACCGCTCCTTCATGACCGGCCTCACCGCCACGATGGTGGATTCCTCCCCACCTTGGTTGCCCAAGTCGCACCCTCCATGCTCCATGAGTTCCTGGCGGAGCTGGGACCACTGAGCCCTGATTTCTCGGGGCTCCAGCCTATGGCCCCGCTCCAGCGCCTCCTTGCGCCATTGGTACAACGACACAAGGGCTCTCGCTTCCAGGTCCCATGGAGGGGTCCCAGCTAGGAATCATGCCACCGCGACGGAGGTCGTGCGATACCTCCTGATGACTCTGACGGCCATCGCTTTCAACGGGCTGTTTAGAACAGCCAAATTGCGAGCCGCCAGAGTCTCCGTCCATACGGGGGCCCCGTACAGGGGTGCTTCGCATAATCTCCAGGTACAGTCTCCTAGTGGGGGCGTCGGGTCCCTTAACGTTGGGCATCAGCCGCGATAGCGCGGCCGCAGTCCCCTCAGTTTCAGGACCAGAATTCGGAGATGTGGTCCGAAGTCCCATCGGCTATCGAGTACGAGCCCCAGGTACTTCATCGAGGGCTCGATGCCAATGCTTACGCCCCCTACGGTTATGTTGGTCTCCACAGGGGGCCCTCTCCAAGGCCCGTGAAAAAACATAGGCTCAGATTCGTGGAGGGCCCCACCTCGAGTCCCAGCCGCCGTATTCGACCCACGACTTGAGCAACCCCTGCCGTGGCCTTTAGTGCCTCGCTTCGGTGCGTTGATCCCCGCGCCATAACGATGGTATCGTCAGCATAGCATGTTATGCTGACGCCCTCAAGCAACGGACCGCGCAGCACCCAATTGTATCCGATGTTCAACAAGAGTAGCCCTCGGACCAACCCCTGTGGAACACCGCTCGATACTTCTCGCCGCCCTGGCCCTAGCCAGCTCGGGTAAACTATGGCCTTCTCGGATAGGTATGCCTCTACAATGCGGCGGAGGTAAGGAGGCATTCCGTGATACGCGAGCGCCTCCCTAATGCAGCTCCAGGTCAGGGTATTGAAGGCGCCACCACCACCCCACCCCGCGAGACTACTTCCTCCGCCAGGCGCCCAACGCGCATGATCGCTTCCACGGTGGAGCACACCCGGCGGAAACCGAACTGGTTGTCCGCTAGGTCTGGCCCCACGTTCGTGAGATGCTCTACGAGGCGCTCTGTAATAATCCGCTCGAAGAACTTGCACACCTCATCGAGCAAAACGATCGGCCGGTAGCCGGATGGCTGATCCGCCTGCCGCCCCGCCTTCCGGTTCAGGATCAGATTCCCCGTCTTCTACGCCTTTGGAAACTGGCCCCTTTCGAAACATGCGCTAAAGAGCACCACCAGTCGAGGCCCTAATTCCCCAAGAGCCAGGACCCATGCTCCGCCTGAAATACCGTCGGGTCCGGGGGCAGTGCTTTTCCGAGCTTTAAGCTGGAGCACTGCTGCCCCTAGCTCACTCTCCCTGACTTCAGGCACATCATTCTCGCTATTATCAGCGTCAGGCGCCTGAGGCGGAGCCACACGCAGAGGAATGTGATCCTCCGCTCTCGCTAGGAACAAGGAGCCCAGGATCCCCTTCAGCCGCTCCGACTTGAGGCTCTGGGCCTTTGGGCAGGTTTTTCCCTTGACCGAAAGGTAAGAGCGCCCCCATGGGTTCTGCTCCAGAGACTCCAGCATTTCTTTGCGGGCCTTGATTACATTTTGATTGATTTGCAATGTCAATAAATGAATAGTGTTCATTAATGTAAGAAGACTATAAATATGTTGTTACGTTTTTTTTAAATAAAGATTTCTAATACATTTTTTCAGTTTTCTTACAAATTACAAATATTATTTTACATGAAATCATAAAGGTATGTAAATACTATTATGGAGTCAAACAGTAATACATTATTTTGTTTTATTTTCTTGTCTGTCTTTTAAATACTGTTGTTTCATTTTGAGTTAATGCAGTACAAAGCCAACATATGTGGCTTTTTTTTTTTTTTTTTTTACGTGCGGAAATCCCTTCGGATACCCCCCCCGCTGGCCAGCGGGGGTGGTTATGTCGTGTCTCGACTAAAACCGCACGGTGTCCTCCCCAAGTGTCCGTTGCCGGGCACCCCGGGTAAGCCCTCGAAAGGATAACCCCAGGGTTGCCGGCGGACTTTGGCCGCCACCGCAGCCTCGCCTGGTGGGGTCGGGTTTTATCCCGCTTCGGTGAGTTGGCAGGCGTGTGTAGGGCACACACGACACGCCTCCGCCACGGCCTGCTTCTGTAAGGACGGCGAGTCGGCCAACTGCCGCTCAGGCCCCGATCATGGAGGTCGGTAGTCCCGGGCGTAGATGAGTCTGCGGCGTCCTCGCCGCGGACTGCGAAACTCGGGGGGCAGGGTTCTCTCCCGCTCCCTCTCTGCCGTCTCTTTCGCGCGCATTACCTGCTCGCAGAAAGAGGCGGCGGCGTGCCACTTGCTCCCGTCGGAGACCACGGCCCTCACCATGGTCTCCAACGAGAGAACGTCCACGCCCAGGACCGCAACGAGATCCCGGCGTTGATTCGCCCACGCAGGGCACTCCACCAACGTGTGGAGCGCCGTGTCTTCGCCAGGATCCTCGCAGTGCTGGCACTGCGGCGTTGTCTCCCGGCGGATGCGCCACAGATACTTACCGAAACACCCGTGTCCGGTAACCATCTGGCACATCCGGTAGGAGAGGTCCCCATGGTCCCTCTCCAACCACTCCTTCATGATCGGTCTCACCGCCGCAATGGTGGATTCCCCCCACCTTGGGTGCTCAAGTCGCACCCTCCATGTCTCCATGAGTTCCTGGCGGAGCAGGGACCGCTGAGCCCTGATTTCTCGGGGCTCCGGCCTATGACCCCGCTCCAGCGCCTCCTTGCGCCACTGCTACAGCAGCGCAAGGGCTCTCGCTTCCAGGTCCCATGGAGGGGTCCCGGCTAGGAGACATGCCGCCTCGACGGAGATCGTGCGATACCCCCTGATGACTCTGACGGCCATCGCCTTTAACGGGCTGTTTAGAACAGCCACGTTGCGGGCCGCCAGAGTTTCCGCCCATACGGGGGCCCCGTATAGGGCCATGCTTCGCACGATCCCCAGGTACAGTCTCCTAGTGGGGGCGTTGGGTCCCTTAACGTTGGGCATCAGCCGCGATAGCGCGGCCGCAGCCCCCCTCAGTTTCGGGACCAGACTTCGGAGATAAGGTCCGAAGTCCCATCGGCTATCGAGTACGAGCCCAAGGTATTTCATCGTGGGCTCGATGCCGATGCTTACGCCCCCTACGGTTATGCTGGTTCCCGCAGGTGGCCCCCTCCGAGGCCCGTGAAAACACATAGCCTCGGATTTGTGGAGTGCCACCTCGAGTCCCAGCCGCCGTATTCGACCCACGACTTGAGCAACCCCTGCCGTGGCCTTCAGTGTCGCGCTTCGGTACGTTACTCCCCGCGCCATAACGAGGGTGTCGTCAGCATAGCACACTATGCTGACACCCTCGAGCAACGTACCGCGCAGCACCCAGTCGTATCCGATGTTCCACAGGAGTGGCCCTAGGACCGACCCCTGTGGAACACCGCACGACATTTCTCGCCGCCCTGGCCCTAGCCAGCTCGGGTAAACTATGGCCCTCTCGGATAGGTATGCCTCGACAATGCGGCGGAGGTAAGGAGGCACTACGTGATACGCGAGCGCCTCCCTAACGCAGCTCCAGGGTAGGGTGTTGAAGGCGTTGGCGATGTCGAGAGACACCGCCACCACCACCCCACCCCGCGAGACTACTTCCTCCGCTAGGCGCCTAACGCGCATGATCGCTTCCACGGTGGAGCGCCCCCGGCGGAAACCGAACTGGTTGTCCGCCAGATCTGGCCCCACGTTCGTGAGATGCTCGACGAGGCGCTCTGCAATAACCAGCTCAAAGAGCTTGCACACCTCGTCGAGAAACACGATCGGCCGGTAACCGGATGGCTGATCCGCCGGCCGCCCCGCCTTCCGGATAAGGACCAGTTTCCCCGTCTTCCACGCCTTTGGAAACTGGCCCTTTTCGAGGCATGCGCTAAAGAGTGCTACCAGTCGAGGCCCTAGTTCCTCAAGGGCCAGGACCCATGCTCGGCCTGGAATGCCGTCGGGTCCGGGGGCAGTGCATTTCCGGGCTTTAAGCCGGAGCACTGCTACCCCCAGTTCACTCTCCCTGACTTCGGGCACATCGCTCTCGCTATTATTAGCGTCAGGCGCCTGAGGCGGAGCCATACGCGGAGGAACATGCTCCTCTGCTCTCGCTGGGAACAAGGGGCCCAGTATCCCCTCCAGCCGCTCCGGCTGGAGGCTCTAGGTCAGTAGGGGCGCCCTTGGGCGGATTTTGCCCCTGACCGCAAGGTAAGGGCGCCCCCATGGGTTCTGCTCCAGAGACTCCAGCAGCTCTTCGCGGGCCCGCCGTTTGGCCTGCTTAATGGCTACCTGGAGGGTCCTCTTGGCCCCCTTGTACGCCCATATAGCTCCGCCTCTCGGGCTGCCACATCGTCTGGGCGGCGACGCCTCCGGCGAAACCTGGTGTACTGGCGGCGAGCGGTCACGCATGCTGCTCGCAGCTGTGCGATCTCCGCTGACCACCAGTACACCTGTTTCTTTGCCGGGCTGGGCTTAACCCTAGGCATCGCCGCATCGCAGATATGCGACATGGCTCTCCTGAACCATTCGGCCTCTGCGTCGACATCGGCAGGCCTGGCCGGTGACGGAATCCAGGCCTTCCTCTTGAGCGGCACCCCCACTACCCGTTGCGGACGAACGGGGCTTTGGCCTCGAGGCGGCACAGGTACGGCTGTCCGCCCGGTGTTCCGCCGCTTTGCCCTCTGCTACGCACTTGTAGCAGCGCGGCGGAGCATCACAGGCGCTGGCCTTGTGACCGGGCTGACTGCAGCGGAAGCACCGATCCCCCACGGTGTCTCCCGCTGTGCACTGCACTCCCACATGCCCCACAGCCAGGCACCTGAAGCACCTGGTCTCGCGGGGCTGCAGGAGTTGCACCCGCGCCTTTAGGAAGCCCCCAACGAGGAGGCTCCGTTCGTCCACAATTTTCTGCGCCGCTGCGACGGGGCAGTTGACGACTGCCGTGCCGTGACCGGTGGAGCTCAAGCGGATTTCTCCAGCTCTCACCTGATCCCGGGGGCAGCCGCCCGCCTCCACAACGGCGGAGATAACCTCATCCGTCGTGGCCGCATCATCCAGAGCCGAAATGCGCAAACCTGCGCATTTGTTGGGTCTGGTGACGCGGACGGCTTCCGTGTCCAGCGACTCCCTCAGCTTGGCTGCTAGAGCGTCTGCTTTGGGGCCGCTGGTGGCGCCGGAGACCTCGAGAAGGCAAGCTCCGGTGCGAGTCATCTTGCACCGGAGCCCACCCTCAATTTCGAGGGCCTTGAGGTCCACAGAGGCTTTCACCTGCCTCAGGACCTGGGCGTACCCCACGCCCTTCTCCACACCCTCCGTCGTCACCGTCAGGACGACGGCAGTGGAGCGTGGGGCGCGGAGCCTCTTCGGCGCCTTCGCCGCAGCGGCGTTGGCCGCCTTCTTAGCCGCCTTTTTGGCGGCTTTTTTCGCCTTCTTGGCGGCTCCCGCTACCACCCATCCCTCCCCTCTGGAGGGACATTCGGGTGCAACGGGAGCGACGGCTGCAGCGGAGACGGGGGTGCCACGCTTTTTTCCCTTCCCCTTCCCCTCCCCTTTCCCATTGGCCTTATTCGGCGGTTGGTTCGCAGGGACGGCGGTCGCTGTGTTGGGACCGGGATTTCCTGTGGTCAACAACATATGTGGCTGGTTTATTCTTTATTGTAATTTCGATGAAATAAGCTATTTTGCATAAAACAGCTACGTCAAAAACGCTATTATTGATATTATGCTAAACGATACGAAATCTTGCATAGGATATAAAAAGCTGCTATACTTTTCCTAATGATTCTCAAATATAAAATAAACAGAAAAGTACAAGTAAAAGTAGTAATAACTGAAGGGCAACATTCGACAGAAAAACGCTCATAACTCCGTTCGTACTTTTACTCATATGGCTGCTTTCTGCAGAACTAGGTCCTATTATGTGAGATGCGAGAGTGCATAAATACGTTGTTATGTGTTTGACATCGGCAGTTCGGATGTAGACAATGAAACTACCGATATTCTTAGCAATTCATGGATTCTCCGTGCGGTTCCTTCGCGTTGCTGAGTTGGGAACTCGGGACAGTGCTTGGGACTTGCGACCCAAGAGTAGGTTTAGAAGGGGCCCCTTTTGTTGATGTACATCAACACTCACCTTCACTACCCAAGTTCCCCTCCCTGCCTAACCAAATTTGATGCGAACCTACTAGTGCCGCTTTAGACATTCGTCCTAGTAATGAGCTTATTGTAGCTTTCGATAGGCCCAGATCTTTAAGTAGGTTATAGAGAGATTTTGCTGGCAAGCCTCTCGCTCCCGTTTCTACTGCATACAAATTAACCGCGTAACCGTTTTTGGTTAATTCGTTTGTGAGATCATAGTATTTATTTTTCTTTATTGTGTGGTCCTTCGGTATATATGTTTCCCACGGTACAGTAAGTTCCACAAGGACCACATATTTTATCGTTTTCGAGTAAAGAAATATGTCAGGCCTAGATGACGAAACCCCAACATCCTCCGGAATTTTTCAATGCTTTTCATACGTGTCGATTAGGAGAGTCCAATCTGGGGCAGTATCTAAGATTGAATAAGGTTTTTTCCGGGATTTTATGGATGAACCATCAGTCACACAGTTGCTGGTGCCAGAGCTTGGTGATTAAGATATTAATTACTATGTTAAATGCTGTTGGTGACAAGCACCATCCCTGAAACAGTTCCACATTATACCGTAATGGTTCTCTGTGCTCTTAGCTCTCAGTAGCTCTCAGCGATTATCTCTATGACTATCGTATTTTATTTCATTGAAAGTATACAAATATCATATTATTATCACATATCATATTATAATGTACAGCTAGTTTCATCCATATCAATTTTAATTACCTACCTATGGCAAATCTGATACTCATCATCTGAGCTCGTTATTAATTTAAAAAATATAGAAAACTTTTGTACACTAATTATTATTTTTCTTTATTTACTCACAAAACAAAATATCCAAATGTACTTTTAAAATGCATTAATGAATATAACAAAATAAACTGTACCACATGGCACTGGTATAAAGAAAATTGTATGATAAACAAAATTTACTCTCTTTATCATTAATTCGAGAAAACAAACGACCTTCTTTGTGAGTTTCTTATTAAAAGTTGGTAAGTACCTTTTTTTTTCGTGAGGAAATCCCTTCGGTACCCCCCGGGCCGGCCAGCGGGGGCGGTTATGTCAGGCTTGAACCGACTAAAACCGCACGCCGTCTCGGGTCTACAGACGCCGGGATGTAAGGTTGCCCATAGAGCATATCCCTCGCACTCCGACTGACTCTGGGCCATCTCACCTATGAAATGCGTTAAAAGGCAATAGCCGCATAGTACTAACAACAAAATACGATAAAGTTGCAAAAAAAACAACATTTTGATACAATACAAATACTGTCTACCTTAACAAGACTAATAACTCATGAACTTCTATAATTAGTTAACGGTGCATAGGTAAGTACCTGATTGTACCGTTCGCGTTAAGTAAAATGTTGTTCGTAGTGCGGTTACAATCTGATATGAATACCACAACTGTATGTATATGTTCCTAGCATTCTAACAGCACGCAACAGAATATAGAATTACAGATATATAATATCTACTGATTTCAATGATACTAATTATTACTTCGAGATGGGAATAAATATTGATTGATTTTATAATTTAATTATATTTAAAATTTATAATCTAATGTTTGTAATAAATGTAGTAAATGTACATTTTTATGAGTATAAGGTGACAAACAAGCTGCGCAGAGTGTACAGGGTCCTCCCAACATCTTTGAGGCTCAAGTCAACCTCAACCTCTGTCGTAGGCTTTCGTCACAGGGTTGGAAGGTCAGACGGCAGTGGCTTCCGGAAACGCCGACATACCCATCGAAAGCAATATCACCTCAGGTTCCAAATGGTAAACTTTGGACGCAACAGGGAAATGACTGTGAGGATTATGATGAAGGTGACAAACAAGCCACTGCCAGTGCATCAACTGGTGAGCGGTTACTAAGATTTATCAACCCTCGCAACACCAGAGCTAGAGTCATATCAGGAGAGCAATCAGAGCTTCAGAAATCCGTGGCTATGTGTTTTAACGGGCCTCGAAAGGGGCTGCCCTCGGGAATAAGCATAACCATACATAACAAGATGGCTGAACGCCGGCTGTAGTGCCGGTTGTTGATGGGGCATAGTGGGTTCTCCGAATACCTACTTGACCCGGTTCAAGTGTAAGGAGGACCCATCATGCGCCTGCGAGTCGGGTGTCGAGGAGACAGTCACACACTTAATCGTGGACTGCCCCATCTACGCGAGGGACAGACACAATACTGAGAGCAAGCTGAACATAACAATAAACAAAGCTAATCTTCCAGAATTAATTAAAAGACACAGAGAAGAATTCCTCAAACTTGCAGAAAATATTGTTAAAGAGTTAATAGTAAAAATAGCGTATAATAACCTCGTGCAGGCATAATTGTATGCCTGGCAAGAAGGTTAATCTTCTTGTTTACAAACAAAGAAATGAAACCTGTGTATTGTGACTATTTATAAGTAAAAGTAATATAAGTAAGATATAACAAAAGTAAAAATGTAAAAAACATTCGTAGTAAATAAGATAGTAGTAATAAATAACAATAAAGATATAAATTAGCAGATAAGAAAACAATAAACAAAAAACATAGTCCCCTTACCCTACCCCATATCCCAAAAGTATGAAAGGAACGGAATGAAAGTACGAGAAGAATAAAAGCGAGTACTTGTATGTACTAGAGGTAAAGAATGAAAGCGAGATACTATAGAATTAAGAATTAGATGGGTTACAGGTTAACCCTGAGTGGGTTTTTAACCCATAGGCCGGAGCCCCGAGAAATCAGGGCTCAGCGGTCTCAGCTCCGCCAGGAACTCATGGAGACATGGAGGGTGCGACTTAAGCAACCAAGGTGGGGGGTATCCACCATCGCGGTGCTGAGGCCGGTCATGGAGGAGTGGTTGGAGAGGCACCACGGTAACCTCTCCTACCGCATGTCCCAGATAATAACCGGACACGGGTGCTTCGGTAAGTATCGGTAGCGCATCCACCGGGAGACAACGCCGCAGTGCCAGCACTGCGAGGATCCTGGCGAAGACATGGCGCTCCACACGTTGGTGGAGTGCCCAGCGTGGCAAGTCAACGCCGGGATCTCGTTGCGGTCCTGGGCGTGGCCGTTCTCTCACTGGAGACCATGGTGAGAGCTGTGGTCTCCAACGGGAGCAAGTGGCACGCCGCCGCCTCTTTCTGCGAACAGGTAATGCGCGCGAAAGAGGCGGCGGAGAGGGAGCGGGAAAGAACCCTGCAGTGCCTCGTCTACGCCCGGGACTACCGACCTTTATGAACGGGGCCTGAGGACGGCAGTTGGTCGACTCGCTGTCCTTACAGAAGGAGGCTAAGATGGAGGCGTGTCGTGTATGTCCTACACACGCCTGCCAACTCACCGTCGTCGCGGGAAAATACCCGACCCCATAGGAGAGACCTCGATGGCGGCCAAAGTCCATCGGTAACCCTGGAGTTATCCTTTCGAGGCTTACCCGGGCTGCCCGGCAATGGACACTTGGGGAGGACATCGTGTGGTTTTAGTCGGTCCGACTCCGACACGCCCATCCCATCGTTGACACCGATGGAGTAAAGCAGGTGAGGGTTACCACACGTTAAACCAACATTGTGCACGTCGAGATTTTCAAAAATATGAATACCAAATAACTAGGATATATGAATATAAACCTGCATTTCCGGTAAATTTTTGGTATTAACCTGATCTAACAACAAGTTATACAACAGTTCCTGTTGCATATAACTTGTATAAAAATGGATTACATCCATTTTTATACAAGTTACAGCAGTGTACATGTTTGTCCATAAAAGAGGAAAATTAAAGAATAATACAGACATTAAATAAGCAGCTAACACACACTTGTTTGTCTATTGTATATTGTTTACAAAGGAAAATTGACTCACAAAGGTAGGTACTGATTGATTATTCATACAATTGTATGAAGATACTTTCGAAGTTTAAAATGCCGGTCAGGTGGTCACTATGCAAATGAAGTAGGTAGGTACTTTGTGTTTGCCTGGGGGTGGCAGTTGAGGCCGCCTGTCACCCTAGCAGAAGCAGGCCGGGACGGTGGGGCGACTAGCGCCCCTCTCCAAACCGGGGCAAGACGGGGACACCGTGGTTCCCAAACCCGAGGGGGTCATCTCGAAACCGGAGATGGCCCAGGGTCAGTCGGGGTGCGAGGGATATGCTCTATGGGCAACCCTGTCTGAAGACCCAAAAACGACTGGGTTTTAACATAAGTTTGACGTGTTTGTGTGTATCAGTTTGTGGCATCGTAGCTCCCGAACGGATGAGCCGATTTTGATTGTTTTTTTTTGGTGGCGAATTAGTCGGGAGTGACCCTCCACATAGCAGCAGCTAAGAAGCTGCTGCTATGTGGAGGGTTTTTATAATTTTAAATTTATTTAATTTATATTTACCAACAATATGATAGTTAATTTCCTTAAGACTGTTGTTTCCCTAACTGTGCATATTAATATATGTATTTTCATATTTATGAAAACATTCGAATCCTACATTGCAAGATGTCAATCGATTTTTTTTACAGAGTTGATGCCTCGAATGTCATGGTGGAGTCCTAAAAACACCCAAAATATATGGTAATATTATAATATTTTGTAGTTTAAATATATGGTAATATATTTTGTAGTTTAAATATATGGCGATATAATAACAAAATATACTGCCATAAAAAAGCGTGTGCATCGTCTGAACGTCCATCTCTGTTAGCTGTTGGCTTTAATGGTTTTAATACCCACAAATATTGGTTCTAAAGTATTAGCCCTATTAAGTTATTAGTTGATTACACAGTTAGATAAGGAGGTGTACTCTGGAGCTTGTATGTTAATATAGTGTGGCACTCAGCCAGATCAGATAAAATATTATCTATGATAATACGTGGGGCGCACTATAAGTTTCCGGAATGAATATGAAAAAATACTATTAAAGGTACAAAATTAATTTATTGTTTTTCAAAATAATCTCCCTTGGCGTCTATGCACTTTTTCATTCGATCAAACCAGTTTTGAAAACTTTTGTGCCACTCCTCTGTGGTGACCTCTGAAACGTGTTTTTCATACTCCTCGACAGCCTCTTCTGGTGATGAAAATCGTTGGCCACGTAATTGGTTCTTAATTTTTGGGAACAGATAAAAGTCACAAGGTGCCAGGTCGGGACTGTATGCAGGATGACTCATGAGTTCTACATTTTTCGCCTTCAAAAAGTCGTTTGTCTGTCTGGCCGTGTGAGAACTAGCATTGTCGTGGTGCAGGATGATACGGCGTTTACGGTTATTTTTACGGAGTTCGTCAATAACTTCCGGCAAACAAATGGTCGTGTACCAGTCACTATTCACAGTACGACGATTTTCTAAAGCAACAGTAGCCACGTGTCCAGTTTTATTAAAAAAAGAAGCAATCATCCGCTTAGATGCACTTTTCACGCGCGCCACTTTGGTTGGTTTCGGCTCATCTTGAAAGACCCATACGCTCGATTGCTGCTTTGTTTTGGGATCGTAGCAATAAATCCATGTTTCGTCACCTGTTACTATGTCCCACACCAAATTTGACGCACCTTCGTTGAATCTGGTAAGCATGGCACTGCACCAAGTGACGCGGTCCGTTTTTTGATCCTCGGTCAAGTTATGTGGGATCCACCGCGAGCACAGCTTTCTCACACCCAAATGTTTGTGTAGGATTGATTGTATTTGACTCATGCCTATTTCTAAGGATGCGCGAATTTCATGGTAGGTCACATGCCTGTCTGTTTCAATCATACGGCGCACAGCATCGATGTTTTTGTTGGTCACAGCGGTGGACGGCCGACCATCGCGAGATTCGTCACTGAGATTGATACGACCACGCTTGAATTCTGTAAACCAGCTATAAACAGTTGTCTTGCATGGAGCTTCATCGCCAAAAGCTGTTTCAAGCCGAGCGATGCTCTGTTGAGCCGTCAAATTACACTTAAAATCGTAGAAAATCATACTACGAAAATTTTCCCGAGTTAAATCCATGTTGATGCAGACACACAATTTTTTAAATGGCGCCACAAGGTAAAAACAAAAGACAGTCAGATGAAACAAACTGTATTCTACAGCCAAAGAGTTCTATTTTCAAATGTTGTAATAAATTTTTAAATATTGTTTATGTAAGTGGCCAGTTCCGGAAACTTTTAGTGTAACCTATGTATGAGCCGAGACTGGCCTTCTTTTTATTTTACGCGCGGAAGCCCCTTTGGGCTTCCTCTAGTCGAAGCTAACGATGAGGTGGGTATGTGGGATTCGATCCGACTGAAACCGCACGATATTTCGTCAGAACACACAAACGGAACCCTAAAAAAGTCGAACCTTTTTCTCAATGTTTTTGGGATTGCTGAGTGCATTGCCGTATGTAATCGTTCTAAGGCGTGTTGTCAACTCGTATGAAAGCTCAAATTTGCTTCTTTTTAGTTCGAATTGAAATATAAAAGTAGGTATGTATAATCTGCATTATTAGGTACATTATAAAACAAAAGAAAGTGCTATTAATTTAGGCGTCGATAATAATAATTTATTGAATCAATTGGTTACACTGGTACATACAGCCTCTGGCTCCTGAACTAGGTTGTTAACCTGTATCTCAGGAGATATGACTTAGTGGTTAAGGAGTCGGACCTACGATTGATAGATACCGGATAAAAATTCTGACCCATACCCTACCGACTAAAACACACTTTTAACACAAGTAATTTAGCTTAGCTGAAGGGGTGAGGAGGAAAAATCGTAATATTTGTTACTAATATTCTTAAAAAAATCTTTATTATGGTGGAACCACCGCGAAAATCATCTCGCCCTGGGCACAACTAAGCATCTATGCAGGAGTTGAATCGATTAAAACAGAAGACATGGTTTAGCCGCAGACACGGAGCGGCATCCACCACTATCAGGGTAATTTTTGTAGAGGTTTTCTTCCTCACAACTGTGAAGAGCCACCATTCCTTTCAATTGCCGGTCAGGGTGACCGCTTGGCCATAAAGTGGTCCGTGTCAGACTAAATAAGTCCGCCCTGTTTGGTTTGAGACGAGTGTCCGTAAGAAAGAGTGCTTTAGATGAGGATTTTTCGAAAATGAAAAGTCCCTGTATTCCGAAAATCATATATAAATGTTGTTCTAGGATATTCAAACTAGTAAGTATTTTCGGTTATCCGATACACGATGACTTAAACTTTCCTCAATAGAATTTGCTCACAAAGATTGGTCTAACCTAAAAAGGATTCCAATTTTATTTAAGTTGTGTTCATGTTAGATAAATAAAAATGATACCAAAATGAATGAAAAACGGTTATCAGAATTTACATAAATTCTGAATTTTACTATGAAAATTCAAAATAACTACGTTTTTACCTATATGAAGCGTTCAGAGAGTCAATGAGTCCCGAGCGGAACGAGTTAGAGGCAGGACGTGTGTCAGTTTGCAGCAGATGCACAGCGAAATTATTAAATTATGATTTTATTAAAATAGCTTCATAGCGTAAATGCCACATCGTAGAGAATGTGCCAGTTGTATAAATACAGTGATACAAAGTTGAAACTAGAACTTTTGCGAATACAGTGCTAGTCTTGTGTAGTACACTGTTTTCTATAATGTATAAGTTGTGTAAATAGTAAGTAGTTGCTCATTGCACAAATATTAAAACTAAGCCATATATCATCCATCATCATACTTAATAGCATTAAATGTCGTATGACATTAGTCAATGCAATGAAATAATTAGCAATGATTAACATTGGTACTAATAGACGTATATATCGAATGGTGGTAAGTACTTAATATTGGGAACAGTACTTACCAGCGACATGATTTAAACTGACATGAACCTTCAACTCTACCAAATACTACTTCTAACTACCTGTCTCTAAATATCTATTTAGAGGCATATATCTATTTATCTATCGTTTTCATTACTGATGAAATCTATTTCGTACATCTAACTGGAAGTAAACGTAGACACGTAGACAAAGCATGACCTATAGACTAAACCAGCGGCACGCTATGATGGCCGTTTTAATGTTTGCCCGCTCATGAAGTTTCGTAAAAATAAAGACTAAGTTTGAAGGAGTAAATTTCTGTTCTTAATTGTCAATAGTGAGGTGCAGTGTACCTGCTACTAATTTACGACACAACTTCGCATTTATGTTTTTCGAAATTCGAAATTTAAAAAATGAATTATATATCCAAAAACTATAGACGTGACTTGCATTTGATTTGATTTTTTTCTATTTTAAATTGACATTTCACATCACTATTGTCAAATCGTGTCAAAACGGCCATCATATTATAGTATAGCTATCAGCGTATACGAGAGAGAAATAGCGATAGTTTTTTGAAAATCTAGCTATATGATTATGAGATTAGTTTAAGACGACGCATCAATAATTATTTTTTATGACAAATAGAGCCGACTTGAGTCGGTTAAGTATACTAAAACCTTCTCCACAATGTAACAAATACTTTTCTAAAAACCGCTTCAAAATCGGTTCAACTAAACTCGAGAAAATCGCGGACAAACATACATACAAACTAACAGGTCTAACAGTGAACCTCATTTTGAAGTCTGTTAAAAACGGCAGTCACCTACTGAACTATCTATTCTAGTCGAATAGTATGTGTCAGTTTTTTATTTTGGTGTCGTGTCTATATATTTTATTCTATGTCGACAACTTTATAATCAAACTGTCAGTCAGATGTCTGACAGAGAGAACGCTCTACAAAACCGAGCAAAATGCACATGGAGGGAAAGTACCTTAATTATTGAAGATGGGACATTTTACTGAAAGAAGACTTTATTTTAATTTTAAAAACCATTTGAACTGCATTCATACATTTTTGATAATTGCATCGTTGAACCGGGAATCGAACCCGGTCCGGAAAAAAAAATCGGTCTGTAGTTTTATGATATCGATCGGAAGGCATCATCGTAAGGGTTATTTTTTGCTAAATAAATTAGTATCAGAAATAAAGGGAAGACCATGAATTTTAAAAATTTTAATACAAAATTAATCAATGTATCAAATTCTCGAAATGAGCCCCATCCTGTTGAATACAAAGTCGCACTCTTTGGATTATTTCTCTCACTGTTTATCTTGTTGTGGTGGATATTTAGAATAATACGTATAATTTCTCTTTGTAGCTCGTTGATACTTTCATGCTGGTTCTTGTAAACAAATTTTTTTACATAACCCCATAAAAAAATCTAACGGGGTTAAATCTGGGGATCTCGGCGGCCATCTTATTTGTCCATTTGTCCCGATCCAGGGACCAAAGTTCAGTTCGTTCATTGAGATAATCCCTTGTTCTGTGACTGTTATGAGCCGGAGCCCCATCATGCTCAAAAGTAAGGTTTTGTCGTTCTGCGACCGGAAGATTATTTATCTCATTTCTTAATATCTCAAGTATTTCTAAATACCTTTCCGTATTCAAATGGCCTTCATAAAAATGTACTAAGAAGACCTGGTTATTACTCAAGTGCGTACTTCTCAAGTGGGTAGGTAAATTTATAGCGATTTTCACACGATAAAAAAAAAGGTACTTATGATAATGTCAGTTGTACGTCCTTTCGGCAATGTCAGCTTTTCATTTTTCTGAACAAAATTTCACATCAAATGTTAAAATTCATGGTCTTCCCTTTATTTCTGTTACTAATTTATTTAGCAAAAAATAACGCTTACGATGATGCCTTCCTATCGGTATCATACAACTACAGACCGATTTTTTTTTCTCGTGAACCGGGTTCGATTCCCGGTTCAACGAGGCAATTATTAAAAATGTATGAATGCAGTTCAAATATTTTTTTTAATTAAAATAAAGTCTTCTTTCAGTAAAATGTCCCATCTACAATAATTAATGTACTTTCCCTCCATGTGGCATTGCCGTGGGACGCCCTGTATAGATAGGTACTTATAAGCAGAGCTCGGAATATCGTTAAAAATTTGGTAACGTTTTCTTTATTCAGCAAAGGCACGATACTTGAAAAATAACGATGCTCAAACTACCGTTACTTTAGTACCAATATTTACCAGTACAAATACCTACCGTTACTGGCATTTTTTACGTTATAGGTTAACATTAAAAAGGTACCATTTTACCGGTAAATATACCGATATTGGTAACGAAATTGTTAAGTACCTACAATTTGAAAAAGATGGTAGGATTTAGCTTGCTCTGGTTATTTAGTAAGCAAGTAACAATTACCTACGTCAAACCGCAGCACCAAACGAAAGTAAAAACCGGCAATAGAAACTGACACCGAGGAGTTTTTCACAAATAAAACTTCACAATACGAATTAAGGAGGACTATGCTAGCGGGGCTTGGGTTTACAGCAAGTTTATACAGAAAATGTATGATATAAAGTATGATTTACCGGTAAAAGTATTGTTATTTATATCGTTAACTTTATAGGTCTCCTGTTAGCAACTTAAACTTAAAAAAAAATCCGTTATTGAAATTACCCTTATAAAAATTAACGTTATAATAGTGTTCAGTTCCAACTAACCGTTAAAAAATTTAGCGTTAGTAATTTTACCCTTATAAAATAACGATATATAAAGCTATTGTCAACATACCGCGTAACGTTACCAAGTCCTGCTGAAAAGCTTTATCTCTAAAATTCACCCTTTTTCTGCCGTGACGCCACCTATTGGCATCGTTCGATGGACTCTTTTTATATAGACACCCAGAGACGGTATATTTAACACAAGAAGATTAAAGATAATGGAGATTGCAGTACCTTATAGAATTTGAATCAAAAATATGACCCTGTAGACGTCTTTTGTTTTTCATCACTTTTTTTGGGGTGACCACATTTTAGTGCAAGGTTGGAATACATATTATAGTGTTTACGTCTTTGATCACGAAAAATAAATGGTATAGCCGTTATCCTCATATTGAATAAACGTGTGCGTTATGCCAGCTCCAAAACTATGCAAAATTATGGAAAAAAAAGGGATATATAAGGATGCACAAATGATGGATTTTAAGTTTACACAAAAGTCAAAAACCATTTATTCTGTATAGACCATTAATACGGCACTTACAAAACGTCAAAAAATTATACTAATTTTGGACAAATGGACCACCGGTTCGAAACGCGGCCTGTCCTGAGAAGACTCCGGCAAGAAACTCAGCGGGCTGTTTTTTTTGGTCTATTTACAAACATGTTTACTTAATCTAATTACAATATTGCATTTGAGTAGCATAGTGAGCAAACAGTTCATATCCAAGCTTGTTTGTCGTCTAAATAGTCTTGAATTTTATAATAGCCTTTTTGGCAGAGTTTAGTTTTAATTTGGCTTTTAAATTTATGAAGTGGTATATATTCTTCATTTCACTGGGAAGCTTGTTGTAAAAGCGTATACAGTTACCCTGAAAGGAATAACTGATCTTGTGGAGTCGACTATTACATACCACAAGATTGTTTTTATGTCTAGTATTTACGTTATGTATTTCACAAAGTCTTAAAAAATTGGAAATGTTTCTTCTAACATTCAAAATATTTACAACAATTATATTGAGACACTACAGTTATAATGTTTATTTCTTTGAACTTTTCTCGGAGGGAGACTCTTGGACCCAACTTATAAATTGCCCGCACAGCCCGCTTTTGCAATACAAAGATTGTATTTAATCTGCGGCATTATATAGGAAGCAGAACTTAATCTACTAGCAATTTTTTCAATATATGTGATCCCCACTGTAATACTTAAAGTAGTTTCCGAGATTTAGCCATCAGCCAAAGGTTACGCGAGCAAAAACTCAAATAACATGGTGTTCGCGCCGTACGTACCTTAATGAGACGGTCAGCGAGTATTTTGAACCCGTTCCCGGCCGGCCCACTGGCCACCCCACCATCGCCGGATCATCCATTGTACATTCGTCTAGCTTAGCTTAAGCATACATATTTTATATTATTTAATTAATAGTCAAATTACAAACGAATATTGGAAGTGTCTGCCTTGTATTAAGTACCCCAGTATCTAACATGGTGACCCCGAAGTGATCTGCATTTTTGCCACGTCCTGCAAGCTGAGTTGTAAAGGACAAAAGGTCATGGCTCGCCGCTTTGGACTACTGAATCTGGAGTGATAGGAGACTATTCTTGTCGTCTGGTGCAATCTACACATTAACGAAGATAAAGAACGCGAACATTAGAATTTATTTGAAACCGGATACAACGTGATAACCTTACTCCATTCTAAACTAAACCCTATTCAACGTTCTTTTGCGTATTTACTTGGGTTTTTGCACAACTTTCGCAAAAAATTAGTCACCGCCTATTATTTACGGGAATAGTCATTATTTTTGTCTCTTAGTCTTCCTGTCTCCTTTATTCATGTCTGTGCTGTGTTTCTATTATGTTATGTATAAATTATGTAGGTACCTAATAGTAGGTATTGTATCACTGTTAATTATATGTGTAGTAGTATAATAGGTATTCATAATTTTATATAAGTAGATAATATATCAGAGTGTAAATGAAAAATATAAATTAATTTAATATGTACACCGCAAACTGCCCTAGTTCTATTCACTGATTCTCTCCATCCAATGGTTACCCGTAAGAGATTGCCCTGTGCGATAAGGCCGCCAATTGTATATGCCGCAAAACTATACCAACTTTATGTTTCTGTAATCTTGTTCTTGTGTACATACAATAAAGAGGTATATTATTATTATTATTATTATTATATTAACAGTACCTAATGCCACAGGAGTTTTGCAGCCTGAGGAACTCGAATCTTCTTTTAAACAATTAGGGAAATTTTCACAATTTGATAGTTTCCCTATTGAAATAAATATTCTTAATAAACTAACCCGTAATTTGAAGAATTCTCTCGTATGATTGAATCCTTTTTTACGTGTAGGTGGACGCTTAAATTCACCCTTTTACTCTTTCGAGAAGCGCCACCGTATGCTGTTACACGCTAAACATAGGCTTGCTTATAGGCTAGATTACTCTTTCAGCAGGAGCACTTGCATCTTCTTCACGCTGGGCCACAGCTCCTGCTTGGCCCCATACGGGAGTACATCTGGACTACTAAGGCGGCCGCAACCTGTCTCGCAATGTCGCTCGGCAGTGTGTTACATACCAGCGTGTCGTTGCTAGATCCATCACCCCCTTTAGCGTTGCCCCCTGTGCGCATAACTATTAATTTTCCATTTATTAGTGTTGGTGTTGACTTCGCTGGACCCTTTTTGATTACTGATTGGAAGGGAAGAGGTTATAAAATTACTAAATGTTATTAGCAATTTTTTTTTTGTACTAGGTTTAAGTGTGTTCATTTAGAGGCCGTAAGTCAACTATCAAAGGGAGTCTTCATTTTATCTTTACATCATTTTTTCTCAAGATGGGGGAAGCCACGTGAAATTTTCTACGACAATGGTAGAAACCTTGTTGCAGCCGCCAAAGAGATTGCTGATTTTTTTAAATCAAACTCTTCGTCTATTTCAGTTTATGCCCCACATTTTTGGGGATTTGAATCAGGTGTTAAGTCGGCAAAGCACCACCTAAAAATAATTTTAGGGAATTGTCATTCGACTTTTGAGGAATTGGCAATCTTGTTTAAACAAATACAAGCAATCCTTAATAGTCGTCCTCTGTGTCCTCTCTCTTCGTCCCCCAATTACTTCCAACCCTTAACTCCAGGTTATTTCCTCATCGGCCGCGCCTTGACGTCTCTGTTAAGGACCGTGGTTCGTAACAGACTATGACCTGATAAGGTTCCAAATAGACTGCCACTACTTCGCGGTCGCCTTCAGTGGACTGTATTTGATGGATGTTGAGTCGAAGAATGAAACACTTGGATGGGTGGACTTCATTGACGTCAGTGAGGCATCGGATGTACTTGGCCCAGCACTACTCTTGATCTACTACTTCCTGTTGAGCTTCCTTGTTCCTTGAGAGACTCTTGTTGTCTACTTGTTGCTCCATGTCCAATTCCATTGTTCAATTGCCCAATATTTTCCTAACAAATGGTCCCTGCTTTTATAGTCTTTTGTAGTGCTGGCCCGCGATCCAAATTACCTCACCTCCGCATTTCCATTTATTTACAGAACTCATGTTTTACATATTAATCACATAGCATATATGTACATTGGTAGCAATAAGAGTTGCACGACGATAGGTACTTACATCTGTACCGTGCGACGTCGGGCTACTGAATGACGGGCGGATTGACCCCTCAGACTTATATATGGGCCCTGCCTCCCGCGAGCTACTATATAATAAAATGGCACCAGCCGGGGGAGCGCATATTCGCTTCTTACGGTGTGGGAGGCAGTCGCGGGGTGTAATTAAACTTACATACTAATATACAAAGTCGTATTTCCTATTTATACGAAGTTATGTTAGATTCTGAGTAATGCATTTACGTAATTATATTTGCCATTATGCTTTTCGGGGAATGTACTTTCTTTATTAAATTTGGCTCTAACATACTTAATTA
Organism: Cybosia mesomella; assembly: GCA_946251805.1. NCBI lineage: Eukaryota > Metazoa > Arthropoda > Insecta > Lepidoptera > Erebidae > Cybosia > Cybosia mesomella. Next base: position 15,413,638 of record OX276406.1, read on the forward strand.
CTCAGAAAACTAACTCCTAACAGTAGTAAGCTATTTATCTTAGCTTAATATCAAAGTTATTACATAATTACGTTTTAATTTACGTAAATCTAACATTTTCATAATTTATTCGTTATATTCACGCTTACTTAATCTACGTGTCACTGGCACATGTGTCTATAGTCTATTTGTGTCGTGCACATTCTCCCGCCGTCGCTGACCCTGGTTCGTCTGCGAGCTCCGTTGGTAGCACGACGATCTTCTTCGTAGGCCTCCTCAGCACGTGTCCGCTGCTGGTGGTGACGTCCACGACTCGTACCTCGCCGTCGGCTCCTGGGAACACCCGGCTGACGCGTCCTCGCGGCCAGGTGTTGCGCGGCAGATTAGAATCGCAGATGATGACGACGTCCCCGACCTTCGGGGCGACGCCGGTGCTGGTGGGCTCCCGCCGGTGTTGCAATAGGGGAAGGTACTCCTTCACCCACCTCCTCCAGAAAATGTCAGCCAGGGCTTGAGCTCGCTTCCATTGTTGGCGAGCAGTCACGTCGTCTGCAGAGAAGTGCCCTGGTGGTGGCACATGGCAGTTGGGCCCAATGAGGATGTGGTTCGGCGTGAGGGCCTCGGGATCGTTAGGATCAACCGAAACATGTGTGAGGGGTCGTGAGCTGGGATGCTTTTCCATCATGGTGACACGAAGCACTTTCACTGCTTTCACCATACGTTCCCATGCCCCCCCCCCCCATGAAGGGTGCGGAAGGAGGTATGTACTTCCACACGATGTGTTGACTCGTAGTTTTTTTTTCGAGCGCGTCGAGTGCGGCTTCTGCTAGCTCCTTTTCCGCTGCCTTGAAGCGCGTAGCGTTGTCACTCTTTTTCTTCGTAGTGTCTTCTATCTCGGCGAGGCGGTGTGCAACGAAAGATTTATACACACGCGGCTCCGACCTTATCCATGTGGGCGTGGTTCGCGAGTCGCTCCAATAGGTCTTATCTGTTAACTCGTAGTCGTGCTCTTGGGTGGCTTGAACCAGGCGCGCTGCCAGTAGTGCAGCTTGAAGCTCGAGGCTCGGCATGGAGATGGGCTTTAACGGGGTCGCTCTGCTCTTCGTGGCTGCTAGATGGTAGCGGCCGTTGAGCTGTGTGAACCACCTGCACCATCGCTCCCGTAGCTCTGCTGGGAGTGGGTCGTCCCATTCCATCTTATAGCGCCATGTGTTCTGAAAAATACGTTTACTGGGAATTAATATCGGTGAGATAAAGCCGACCGGATCGAATGAGGCTTCTCGCTTCGTTGGAGGTCGCGTGTTTGTTTCCACTTCGCGCTGGATCTTCAAGTTGCTTGCGTTAAAGCCAAGATGATCTTCGTTGACGTGCCATGTTAGTCCCAATGTTTCTTGGCCGTCGAGTTCCACTGTAGCACTGCTGTCTTGTGGCAGTGATAATTCTTCAATCTCGGTGTCGCCGTCGTGTATAAGTTGAGGCGGCTTGTGCGGCTTGGCGGGGTTGACGACCGGAAAGTGAGGTAGGTACCACGTCCTTCCCTTCTGCGGTGGCATAGGAGCTGATTCTGCATAGCCTGACTTGAGTAGGTTTTCCAAATCTTCATCCCTATCGAGTCTTCGTTCGAGCGTAAGCAGACTCTTCTCAGCTTCCTTGTAGCTTTCTTCTTTCCACGGCAGTCCGGTCTCATATCTTCCATCTGGTAACCGCTGGCCTTTTATTTCCAGAATCTGCAATTCACGCAGTTCGGGATCTTCTCGGGGGCGTCGGGGTTCGATGCCCAGTGACTTCATCTTGAGGTCCTTCTTCACTGTGTCCTCAATGGAGTCCTTTACGCACTGTTGCAGCGTAACGCAGAATGACACTGTTGCAGTCATTGAACTGCTGCATCCGTGTTCGGGATCTTCTCGGGGGCGTCGGGGTTCGATGCCCAGTGACTTCAACTTGAGGTCCTTCTTCACTGTGTCCTCAATGGAGTCCTTTACGCACTGTTGCAGCGTACCGCAGAATGACACTGTTGCAGTCATTGAACTGCTGCATCCGTGGAGCACCCATCCCAGCTGAGTGAGCGACGCCACAGGCTGGTTACGACTTCCGGTGCGCAGCTGACGGGTTACGATGAGATGCCAGTTGTCTTGTCCTAGTAACACTTTGGGTGAAGCCTTCTCGTACGTTATCTTGTCACGTATATCCTCTAGATGTTCGCAGCCGTTGAGATGCTCTTCATACACTGTATCGGGTGAGAAGCGGAGTCGATTCATGGTGCGGGCGGTTAAGTCGTACTCTTCATCGGCGTACTTCCCTTTGATGAATAAACTCACTGTCTTGCTTTCGTGCTTCATTTCACTGTTTACACCTTGGATGCAGATCTCCTTGGTTGGTCCGTCTGCCCCGATGACGTCGGCTATGGTCTCATCTATCAGCGTGATCACGCTTCCCTCGTCCAATAAGGCGTAGGTATCGACGCTACCGCTTGGTCCTCTTAGTGTCACTGGTGCCATCTTGAGGTAGGCCTTGCGCTGACTGCGGGGAACTGCTGCTGTGGCTACTTCTGCCGTTGAGGTCGTGATGTCTTCCTTAATTCTTAATTCTTAATTCTTTATTGTACACACATAAAATAGTACAGTAACAGGCATAATTATAATTAGGTGTACAAAGGCGAGCTTAACTCAGTATTGAGTTTTCTCCCAGCAAACCTTTGGGGGATAAAGGAGAAACAGCAACAAAAGGATAGTAAGTGCAAGTGTACAATTGCAGAGAACATACTTAATAATAGAATACAAAAGTACTAAGAACATACATAACATACATATTAAATTACATACATACAGACAAATTTATATATATAAATATATGTATACATAAATACACTACATAAATTCCTAAATTACATAAATAGATAATACACAGTTATCTAGTTTGAGCAAGGAACAGTTCTTTTACTTTGATCTTGAATACGTTCAAAGAAGTGCTATCGCGTACAGAGTGAGGCAGCGCATTCCACAACCTTACCGCGCGAACAGTAAATGAGCCATCGTAACAGCTGGAGCAGTGAAGAGGAGTTCGAAGAAGAAGCGCAGAGGAGGTGCGACAGGGTTTACCCCTGGGGACAAGATACTCAAAGCGTTCTCTTAAGTAAGAAGGCGAATCAGGATTGAAAAGAATAAAGTATAGAAGAGAGAGAATATGAGAGTCTCTACGCTGACGAATAGGTAACCACTTCAACTTTGCCCGAAATTCCGAAACATGGTCATACTTCCGGAGACCAAAAATGAAGCGAATACCCAAGTTTTGCAGTCTTTCGAGTTTACTAAGAAGTTCCTCCTTTGCATCAAGATAACAGACATCAGCGTAGTCTAAAAGTGGAAGCAGAAGAGATTGCGCAAGAGTAACTTTAGTTTGAAATGGTAGAAATTTCTGGAGACGTTTGAGAGACTGAAACGAGCAGTACACCCTTTTGCTAACATCTGCAATATGGACGTCCCAGACCAGATTAGAGTCTATATAGACACCTAAATTTTTCACGTGTTTCGAAAAAGCAATAGGAGTCGCATCGTATAAAACTTTCGGAAGAGACTGGTGAACCAAAAGATTCAACATGTATCGGCTACCAACAATGATTGCTTGCGATTTCGTTGGATTAACCAGAAGCCCGAAAGATCTAGCCCATTGACTAATGTTAACAAGATCATTGTTGATAGCCGCCACAGCCTCAGTCACCTCCTCGGCCTTGAAGTGTCGATACAGCTGCAGGTCGTCTGCATAGAGGTGATAGTGTGAAGTAATGACTTTTGTGATAGCATTTATAAAAACGGAGAAGAGAAGAGGAGATAGTACGCCACCTTGTGGGACTCCCGCAGTCAAACTGCACCATTCAGAGGAAGCCTCTTCATAGCGCACAGACTGCGAGCGCCCCTGAAGATATGATTTAAACCACGCAGTTACAGAGGTTGAGACATTTAGAGAAGCTAGGACTCCTAAAAGGACATCAAAATCAACAGAGTTAAAAGCACTGCTGAAATCCAACAGCACCAAAATTGTTAGCCGTTTATTCTCCATAGCCAGTCGCATATCGTCAGTAATTTTGACCAGAGCAGTTACAGTGCTATGACCACGGCGGAAACCAGATTGGTATGGACTCAGCAGGCTGTTAGAGGAAAGGTAAGATGCTAGTTGATTATGAACAACGTTTTCAAGGACTTTGGATAGTAAAGGAAGGATAGATATGGGACGGAATTGGGATTGCATGGAAGGATTGGGTACTTTGGGTAGGGGTATTACGTACGCTTTTTTCCAAGATGAAGGAAACGTATTACTGTATAAAGAGTAATTGATTATGTGCGTGATTATAGGAGTAATTAAGGTTAGGATGGGAAGAAGCATTTGAAGCTGAAGACCATCATAGCCTACAGCTTTTGTTGTGATAGAGTTTAAGCATTTTCCAATGTCCGCCTCTGAAACTGGATGAAACGAGAATGAAGTATTTATCAGCAAGGGAAGAGCAGATAGATAGTTCAAAGTTGAAGTTTTAACATCATCGGGAATGGTAACTGGAGACCTCGAAAAGTGAGAATTAAGCTCATTAAGATCTATATTGCAACCATTGTTGTCCGAGGCCTTACCAATTCCAAGAGACCGAAGAAATTGCCATACTTGTGATGTGTTGAGATTTTGTATTGAGTTGTGAATGTGGCGTCTTTTTGCATCCCTACACAAACGACCGCATCGATTACGTAACGCTTTGTATTGTTTCCAGTTATCAGTTGTAGGTGATTTGTTATATTTTCTTTTTGCCTTATCCCGTCTTGACATGAACATTTTTATTTCCGTAGTAAGCCACGGCGCAGGCAAGTGTTTGACCCTCACCTTTTTGAGGGGAGCATGTTTGTCAAATATGTCGAGTATCGTCTTGGTGAACAAAGAAACTTTATTATCCAGGTCATCGGTGTCATGCACCGAGGACCAGTCAACACTGCTAACATCGGCCCTCAAGCGCTCCAGATCCATGTTATTAAAACTACGAAGGTTTAGAAATTTACTCTTACGCTTAGGAGGACGAATTTTATAAGAAAGATAGGTAAGATCATGATAGGAAAAGGAAGCAGAAAACTGCCCATGTGTAGCTACTTTACGAGAGTCAGAAACAAGAATTAGGTCCAGAAGTGAAGGAGTGCAGTTTGGCGCCCTATGAGTTGCATTAAGTGGAAGGATTTGCATGTTGACAGAAGAGACAAGTGATTGAAGTCTACGGCTGCGCGAGTCATTCTTCAGTAGGCAAGTGTTGAAGTCTCCGAGTATTATCGTATGGTCATAGATAGAATTAAAATATTCTAATTTGGCTTCGAATGACGAAAAATAATCAATTTGACTGGAAGGACTATAATAGACACCTAAGAGAAGCTTATTGTGATTTAATGCTATTTCAATAAAAAGATGCTCTGCGAACTTGGAGTATTCACTCGGAGACTGATCAACAACCTTGTATGGAATGTCCCCACGAAGATAAATGGCTACCCCTCCATATCCCTTGCCTGTTCTGTCATTGCGCACAAGTTTATAGCCAGGAAGAGAATACTGTGTGGAAGGTAGTGCAGGTTTCAGGAAGGTTTCAGATACAAGGACAGCATGAATGAGATCAATATCAAAAGAAGAGAGAAAGTCGGAATAATGGGCAGGAATACTTTGGGCATTGACATGGACAGCATTGAAAAATTTGGGGAAACAAGAAAAGACAGAAAACAGCTGATCCCGAAGGTGTATAGAATCATCACCATTATCTGCACTAACGAAGCTCTCAATGGACGCACAAGAGGACGAACAAGAAGCAAAACTGTCATCAAAATTATCTGACATGATAACTAGCAATAATGTAAATACAAATATCTAAATATATTACAATATAATATAATATAATACTATGCTAATAAAATATAATAATAAAAATATATAATAAGAACTATATATCAAACCAAATATTAATTTTTGCTTTTTCTTTCTTTTTTTATAATATATCCACCCGCCAGTTGTGTTACACAAAAATAAAAAAATAAGAAAATATTCACAACAAAAAGCTTATTGTTTACGTTATAACTGGTTATAATGTGGTTAAAACGGTGACACAACAGTCGACACACTTCGTTCTGCGGTTATTCAACATAAGACTTAAGAAAATTAATGATTGATTGAATGAATGAATTATAAAGAGAATATCAACCCTACTAAATTAACATAAACCGGAACGCAGCGCATCGTTTACACACATACGGATCCGTCAAACCAACGTCAAACTGACATTTGCAAAGATAGTTATTTTAATATGATAGAAGGTGAATATAGATTACATACAGTAAGTTAGGTAGGGAGAAATTTAGTTTATAATTATAAAGATTTTGTACCTTACGCCATGTCTAAGATAAGCAATATGACAAATGAAGTTGAAACAGTACAGATGTTACTTCTTAATGTTCGCGGCTCGTCTGGTCTTAGCCGTAACTTTAGCAGCTGGAGCTGTCTTCGGAGTGTCGCAGTCCAGACGATTTAGCTCGCCGAGTGATACCACACGGTGTCGTATACCATCTGGATCTAGCACATAAATATGACCTTCCCGTGTCCAACACTTTGAGACTCCAAATCGTTCACGTGCAGCCATGAATACCTGATGCCTAGCACGTGTGATAAACTCCGACATAGTAATACCAGAACCCTTAAGCCTAGTTTTAGAGAACCAAACTTTGTCTCGGACAGCTACATTACGGAGCTTTACCAAAATTGGTCTGGGTTTGTTTGTACCTGAAGGTCGTCCCATTCTGTGGCACCGGTTAATGTCATCAGGGGTGACGCCATTGAGCTCCAAGTTTTTTGTGAAGACGCCCATGACAACCTGAGTTGTATCATCGGCCTTCTCTTCCGGGACTCCATGCAGCAGTAACATTTTGCGGCGACTCCGCATCTCGATGCTATCGACTTCCCGGGTCAAGAACTCAATCTGAGTGCGAAATGCAGACACAGTACTCACAACAAACGCCTTGAAAGCTGTGAATTCCGTTGATAGGCTTGCCAAACTTGGTGAACTGTTGGGATTCTTGGTACCCTTCTGTAGCTCTGCCTCGAAGTGAGTCATCCGCTCCTCGATCCCAGCCATTATTGAAGAAAATGATTCCTTCATAGAGTCCATCTTGTCAGTGCAGTGTCGGTGTTCAAAATATGTGAATTTCTTTTAACCAAGGATTCTTTGAGAGGAGATAACACTTGACTGGTAGGTGTTCTATATATGCATTTGAGTTTTACAAAAGATAATTGTATAAATTAGAGTTAAATATTTATATTTAATTTAAACTTAGGAGCTTCAGAAAACTTGTACAGTTGTAGCAACTACCCACCCACTTTTTCCTTTTCCTCTTTTTACTTTTCCTTCTGTTCTTCACGGTCTCTTGGCGGCATATCGCGATGCAGTAGTCGGTGATGCATTATCTGGCACCCGTTCTTCCCACAGGCTGGTGCTCTGCATGTGGCGCGTCGGTGGTTACTTCGAAGACAGCGAAAACAGACTCTATTCTTCTTGGCTGTTTCCTATCTCGCGGTGTTGTCTAGGGCGATGAACTGCTTGCAGTCAGGTAGCTTATGATCCCTGCTACACTGTGGACATCTCTCTTCTGATGTCTTCTTGTTGATGGTGAGCGTCTGTTCAACTCTTCTGCTTCTTTGAGGACGATAACCGGTTCTTCTGTTGTCTTCTGTGTGGTTCACCTCTGGGAGCACGTAGGAGCTGCACTTGTCTGCCTCTTCTGACAGGAACACAGATATCTTCTTCAGTTCTGGTATGTCTTCTTTCTTCTTTGCAGCGAAGTCGTACCACTTGTTTCTGAGTATAGGTGTGAGTTTCTCGATGATACTTCTGCACATCTCTGGACTGTGTAGGTAGTGCGGCTTCCTCAAGGCTTCTATGGTTCCCACGATGTTTGCTATCTTCCCAGCGAAGATACAGATGTCCTTGGCGTTATCGGTCACTTTGTTAAGAGTCTTGAGCTTCTCCATCTCGACGTGGATGAGTGCTTCTGGTCTACCAAATCTTCTCTCGAGGGCCCTTATGATCATCTCGGGGTCAGGTTGACTCAGCATTAGGCACTCGACTGCTTCTTGTGCGAGTCCACGTAAACTTTTCCTTATTCTTGCGATATTTTCGTTCTTCGTGAAGTATATACCCGATTCTTCATACGTAGTCTTGAAGGCGAGCCATTCTGTGCTGCTGCCGCTGAAGATCGGTAGTTCTCGTATATACTTGGGCGGCTCCCTGTTGCTTCTCATAGCCTGGGATAGGGCCGCGGTGAGCGTAGCTACATCGATCACGGAGTTCTTCACTGGGGCACTTCCTTCTGATTTTTCCTGGGTTTGACACTTCTCCACTAGTTGACCCCTATCTTGGCAGGTCTGAGTGTTTTCCTCGATGTCTTGCCCCTTTTCCTTCAGGTTTGGTGCCGCAGCGTCATCCTTCTGTAGCCACGTGTTAATACGTACCGATGCCAGATCTTCCTCAGACCCGTCGTCGCTGCTCTCGTCCTGCAGTAGCCGCTGTAGACGGATCTGCTCTATCTCTGCTTCGGCTTGTATTTGCTTGAGCTTCAGTTCTGCCAAGCGTTGTTTGACCTCCAGTTCCTTCTTCTTTCTTGAACTGGTGGAGCGGCGTGACCTCGTGTCCAAAGGCCGCATGGTGCGCTGTGAGCTAGGCTCTCCATATACAACAGCGCGGGTGTGGGGCGATCCTTCTTCTGTCGTCTCTGACTCTTCAGTAGTCACAGTTGTGCTGGACGTGGTCTGCTCGGTGCTGACTGTGGCTTCCGACGCACCACTGTCCGCATAACTTCTGGCCTCTTCCGTGGCCGCAGGGTGTAGTACTGATCTTGGTACTGGTGCTGATGCTGATGCCGGTTCCTCTTCCTGACGACGCTTCCCTCCATCCCTGGTGAGAACCATTCTTCTTTCTTCAAGTTTATACTTACCTGGAATTCCGACGGATCGTGGACTTTATTCCTACCCTTCGACCCGGTTCCAATGGACCATAGACGTTCGTGACAGACTATGACCTGATAAGGTTCCGAATAGACTGTCACTTCTCCCTTAGTTGAAGAACGGTGAAACGTCTACGGCTGGCAGTTTGACTTGAAGTTGACCTGGATCTTCGAAGGACCGTGTACTTTATTCGGCTCCGAAGGACCAATGTTAAGGACCGTGGTTCGTAACAGACTATGACCTGATAAGGTTCCAAATAGACTGCCACTACTTCGCGGTCGCCTTCAGTGGACTGTATTTGATGGATGTTGAGTCGAAGAATGAAACACTTGGATGGGTGGACTTCATTGACGTCAGTGAGGCATCGGATGTACTTGGCCCAGCACTACTCTTGATCTACTACTTCCTGTTGAGCTTCCTTGTTCCTTGAGAGACTCTTGTTGTCTACTTGTTGCTCCATGTCCAATTCCATTGTTCAATTGCCCAATATTTTCCTAACAAATGGTCCCTGCTTTTATAGTCTTTTGTAGTGCTGGCCCGCGATCCAAATTACCTCACCTCCGCATTTCCATTTATTTACAGAACTCATGTTTTACATATTAATCACATAGCATATATGTACATTGGTAGCAATAAGAGTTGCACGACGATAGGTACTTACATCTGTACCGTGCGACGTCGGGCTACTGAATGACGGGCGGATTGACCCCTCAGACTTATATATGGGCCCTGCCTCCCGCGAGCTACTATATAATAAAATGGCACCAGCCGGGGGAGCGCATATTCGCTTCTTACGGTGTGGGAGGCAGTCGCGGGGTGAAATTAAACTTACATACTAATATACAAAGTCGTATTTCCTATTTATACGAAGTTATGTTAGATTCTGAGTAATGCATTTACGTAATTATATTTGCCATTATGCTTTTCGGGGAATGTACTTTCTTTATTAAATTTGGCTCTAACATACTTAATTACTCAGAAAACTAACTCCTAACAGTAGTAAGCTATTTATCTTAGCTTAATATCAAAGTTATTACATAATTACGTTTTAATTTACGTAAATCTAACATTTTCATAATTTATTCGTTATATTCACGCTTACTTAATCTACGTGTCACTGGCACATGTGTCTATAGTCTATTTGTGTCGTGCACATTCTCCCGCCGTCGCTGACCCTGGTTCGTCTGCGAGCTCCGTTGGTAGCACGACGATCTTCTTCGTAGGCCTCCTCAGCACGTGTCCGCTGCTGGTGGTGACGTCCACGACTCGTACCTCGCCGTCGGCTCCTGGGAACACCCGGCTGACGCGTCCTCGCGGCCAGGTGTTGCGCGGCAGATTAGAATCGCAGATGATGACGACGTCCCCGACCTTCGGGGCGACGCCGGTGCTGGTGGGCTCCCGCCGGTGTTGCAATAGGGGAAGGTACTCCTTCACCCACCTCCTCCAGAAAATGTCAGCCAGGGCTTGAGCTCGCTTCCATTGTTGGCGAGCAGTCACGTCGTCTGCAGAGAAGTGCCCTGGTGGTGGCACATGGCAGTTGGGCCCAATGAGGATGTGGTTCGGCGTGAGGGCCTCGGGATCGTTAGGATCAACCGAAACATGTGTGAGGGGTCGTGAGCTGGGATGCTTTTCCATCATGGTGACACGAAGCACTTTCACTGCTTTCACCATACGTTCCGATGCCCCCCCCCCATGAAGGGTGCGGAAGGAGGTATGTACTTCCACACGATGTGTTGACTCGTAGTTTCTTTTTCGAGCGCGTCGAGTGCGGCTTCTGCTAGCTCCTTTTCCGCTGCCTTGAAGCGCGTAGCGTTGTCACTCTTTTTCTTCGTAGTGTCTTCTATCTCGGCGAGGCGGTGTGCAACGAAAGATTTATACACACGCGGCTCCGACCTTATCCATGTGGGCGTGGTTCGCGAGTCGCTCCAATAGGTCTTATCTGTTAACTCGTAGTCGTGCTCTTGGGTGGCTTGAACCAGGCGCGCTGCCAGTAGTGCAGCTTGAAGCTCGAGGCTCGGCATGGAGATGGGCTTCAACGGGGTCGCTCTGCTCTTCGTGGCTGCTAGATGGTAGCGGCCGTTGAGCTGTGTGAACCACCTGCACCATCGCTCCCGTAGCTCTGCTGGGAGTGGGTCGTCCCATTCCATCTTATAGCGCCATGTGTTCTGAAAAATACGTTTACTGGGAATTAATATCGGTGAGATAAAGCCGACCGGATCGAATGAGGCTTCTCGCTTCGTTGGAGGTCGCGTGTTTGTTTCCACTTCGCGCTGGATCTTCAAGTTGCTTGCGTTAAAGCCAAGATGATCTTCGTTGACGTGCCATGTTAGTCCCAATGTTTCTTGGCCGTCGAGTTCCACTGTAGCACTGCTGTCTTGTGGCAGTGATAATTCTTCAATCTCGGTGTCGCCGTCGTGTATAAGTTGAGGCGGCTTGTGCGGCTTGGCGGGGTTGACGACCGGAAAGTGAGGTAGGTACCACGTCCTTCCCTTCTGCGGTGGCATAGGAGCTGATTCTGCATAGCCTGACTTGAGTAGGTTTTCCAAATCTTCATCCCTATCGAGTCTTCGTTCGAGCGTAAGCAGACTCTTCTCAGCTTCCTTGTAGCTTTCTTCTTTCCACGGCAGTCCGGTCTCATATCTTCCATCTGGTAACCGCTGGCCTTTTATTTCCAGAATCTGCAATTCACGCAGTTCGGGATCTTCTCGGGGGCGTCGGGGTTCGATGCCCAGTGACTTCATCTTGAGGTCCTTCTTCACTGTGTCCTCAATGGAGTCCTTTACGCACTGTTGCAGCGTACCGCAGAATGACACTGTTGCAGTCATTGAACTGCTGCATCCGTGTTCGGGATCTTCTCGGGGGCGTCGGGGTTCGATGCCCAGTGACTTCAACTTGAGGTCCTTCTTCACTGTGTCCTCAATGGAGTCCTTTACGCACTGTTGCAGCGTACCGCAGAATGACACTGTTGCAGTCATTGAACTGCTGCATCCGTGGAGCACCCATCCCAGCTGAGTGAGCGACGCCACAGGCTGGTTACGACTTCCGGTGCGCAGCTGACGGGTTACGATGAGATGCCAGTTGTCTTGTCCTAGTAACACTTTGGGTGAAGCCTTCTCGTACGTTATCTTGTCACGTATATCCTCTAGATGTTCGCAGCCGTTGAGATGCTCTTCATACACTGTATCGGGTGAGAAGCGGAGTCGATTCATGGTGCGGGCGGTTAAGTCGTACTCTTCATCGGCGTACTTCCCTTTGATGAATAAACTCACTGTCTTGCTTTCGTGCTTCATTTCACTGTTTACACCTTGGATGCAGATCTCCTTGGTTGGTCCGTCTGCCCCGATGACGTCGGCTATGGTCTCATCTATCAGCGTGATCACGCTTCCCTCGTCCAATAAGGCGTAGGTATCGACGCTACCGCTTGGTCCTCTTAGTGTCACTGGTGCCATCTTGAGGTAGGCCTTGCGCTGACTGCGGGGAACTGCTGCTGTGGCTACTTCTGCCGTTGAGGTCGTGATGTCTTCCTTCTGTTCTTCACGGTCTCTTGGCGGCATATCGCGATGCAGTAGTCGGTGATGCATTATCTGGCACCCGTTCTTCCCACAGGCTGGTGCTCTGCATGTGGCGCGTCGGTGGTTACTTCGAAGACAGCGAAAACAGACTCTATTCTTCTTGGCTGTTTCCCATCTCGCGGTGTTGTCTAGGGCGATGAACTGCTTGCAGTCAGGTAGCTTATGATCCCTGCTACACTGTGGACATCTCTCTTCTGATGTCTTCTTGTTGATGGTGAGCGTCTGTTCAACTCTTCTGCTTCTTTGAGGACGATAACCGGTTCTTCTGTTGTCTTCTGTGTGGTTCACCTCTGGGAGCACGTAGGAGCTGCACTTGTCTGCCTCTTCTGACAGGAACACAGATATCTTCTTCAGTTCTGGTATGTCTTCTTTCTTCTTTGCAGCGAAGTCGTACCACTTGTTTCTGAGTATAGGTGTGAGTTTCTCGATGATACTTCTGCACATCTCTGGACTGTGTAGGTAGTGCGGCTTCCTCAAGGCTTCTATGGTTCCCACGATGTTTGCTATCTTCCCAGCGAAGATACAGATGTCCTTGGCGTTATCGGTCACTTTGTTAAGAGTCTTGAGCTTCTCCATCTCGACGTGGATGAGTGCTTCTGGTCTACCAAATCTTCTCTCGAGGGCCCTTATGATCATCTCGGGGTCAGGTTGACTCAGCATTAGGCACTCGACTGCTTCTTGTGCGAGTCCACGTAAACTTTTCCTTATTCTTGCGATATTTTCGTTCTTCGTGAAGTATATACCCGATTCTTCATACGTAGTCTTGAAGGCGAGCCATTCTGTGCTGCTGCCGCTGAAGATCGGTAGTTCTCGTATATACTTGGGCGGCTCCCTGTTGCTTCTCATAGCCTGGGATAGGGCCGCGGTGAGCGTAGCTACATCGATCACGGAGTTCTTCACTGGGGCACTTCCTTCTGATTTTTCCTGGGTTTGACACTTCTCCACTAGTTGACCCCTATCTTGGCAGGTCTGAGTGTTTTCCTCGATGTCTTGCCCCTTTTCCTTCAGGTTTGGTGCCGCAGCGTCATCCTTCTGTAGCCACGTGTTAATACGTACCGATGCCAGATCTTCCTCAGACCCGTCGTCGCTGCTCTCGTCCTGCAGTAGCCGCTGTAGACGGATCTGCTCTATCTCTGCTTCGGCTTGTATTTGCTTGAGCTTCAGTTCTGCCAAGCGTTGTTTGACCTCCAGTTCCTTCTTCTTTCTTGAACTGGTGGAGCGACGTGACCTCGTGTCCAAAGGCCGCATGGTGCGCTGTGAGCTAGGCTCTCCATATACAACAGCGCGGGTGTGGGGCGATCCTTCTTCTGTCGTCTCTGACTCTTCAGTAGTCACAGTTGTGCTGGACGTGGTCTGCTCGGTGCTGACTGTGGCTTCCGACGCACCACTGTCCGCATAACTTCTGGCCTCTTCCGTGGCCGCAGGGTGTAGTACTGATCTTGGTACTGGTGCTGATGCTGATGCCGGTTCCTCTTCCTGACGACGCTTCCCTCCATCCCTGGTGAGAACCATTCTTCTTTCTTCAAGTTTATACTTACCTGGAATTCCGACGGATCGTGGACTTTATTCCTACCCTTCGACCCGGTTCCAATGGACCATAGACGTTCGTGACAGACTATGACCTGATAAGGTTCCGAATAGACTGTCACTTCTCCCTTAGTTGAAGAACGGTGAAACGTCTACGGCTGGCAGTTTGACTTGAAGTTGACCTGGATCTTCGAAGGACCGTGTACTTTATTCGGCTCCGAAGGACCAATGTTAAGGACCGTGGTTCGTAACAGACTATGACCTGATAAGGTTCCAAATAGACTGCCACTACTTCGCGGTCGCCTTCAGTGGACTGTATTTGATGGATGTTGAGTCGAAGAATGAAACACTTGGATGGGTGGACTTCATTGACGTCAGTGAGGCATCGGATGTACTTGGCCCAGCACTACTCTTGATCTACTACTTCCTGTTGAGCTTCCTTGTTCCTTGAGAGACTCTTGTTGTCTACTTGTTGCTCCATGTCCAATTCCATTGTTCAATTGCCCAATATTTTCCTAACAAATGGTCCCTGCTTTTATAGTCTTTTGTAGTGCTGGCCCGCGATCCAAATTACCTCACCTCCGCATTTCCATTTATTTACAGAACTCATGTTTTACATATTAATCACATAGCATATATGTACATTGGTAGCAATAAGAGTTGCACGACGATAGGTACTTACATCTGTACCGTGCGACGTCGGGCTACTGAATGACGGGCGGATTGACCCCTCAGACTTATATATGGGCCCTGCCTCCCGCGAGCTACTATATAATAAAATGGCACCAGCCGGGGGAGCGCATATTCGCTTCTTACGGTGTGGGAGGCAGTCGCGGGGTGTAATTAAACTTACATACTAATATACAAAGTCGTATTTCCTATTTATACGAAGTTATGTTAGATTCTGAGTAATGCATTTACGTAATTATATTTGCCATTATGCTTTTCGGGGAATGTACTTTCTTTATTAAATTTGGCTCTAACATACTTAATTACTCAGAAAACTAACTCCTAACAGTAGTAAGCTATTTATCTTAGCTTAATATCAAAGTTATTACATAATTACGTTTTAATTTACGTAAATCTAACATTTTCATAATTTATTCGTTATATTCACGCTTACTTAATCTACGTGTCACTGGCACATGTGTCTATAGTCTATTTGTGTCGTGCACAGTCTCCATCACCCATTTTGGAGAGTTTAAAGCTTAACTCTAGATTAGCCCAGTTCCAGAGAATTGAGGCAATGGGGCAACACTTTTGGAAGTGCTGGCAGTTGGAGTAACATGAGGTGCGAATGTTAGGTGCAGTAGTGGGTGGACTGAATGTATAGTTGATATGTAATTGTAATAGTTGGTATGTATGTATATCTATTTGTTCAGTAGTGCTGTTTATCACAATGCCTATTATTATTATATATTTCACTCTTAACTACAACATCAAGACACACTATTTATATATTCAATTTATTTTACTTAATGCTTCGTGTGATGGACCAGTAATATTTTTTTTTTTCCTTTGCGATTTTTTTGTAGCAATCGTTCGATATAATTTAAAGGTTGATGGCATCCGTGAGTTATATAAGGGCCCAGTTGAAAACCAGCGTCAGGTCTTTGTGGCCTAGCAGATGCTGAACTGGGTTCCTGCTCCTGCAACCGTGGGACGCCTACCTTCCTTGCATTGTGACAACTATGTTTTCATCTCTGTTTTAATCTGTACCTAACCTTGTAATATGCTATTATTATTTGAATAATATTTATGTCTATCTCATTCTGTTTTACCTGTCACTGTGTCTCGCGGAATTTGCAGTAATAAATGAGTCTTTCTTTCTTTCTTTCTCATCACCGAGCTCCAACAGCGGACCAAGTGGAACGTTCCTGATCGCCCCATTCAGTTGGGTGACCTGGTTCTTGTTAAGGAAGAGAACGCACTCGCTTTGCACTCGCGTTTTGGACGGATCTCCAAGTTGTTTCCCGGATCTGACGGGATCTCACGTGTGGCTGATGTTGCCACTATAGCTTGTCCTACAGAAGGGGTATGAAATGCCCTTTACCAATGCCCTTTATTTGACGATTCATTGAAGGACTTCACCTTCAAGGGCCCCTAGTTCGTCAGGGACTTCAATTTTAAATTCTAATAAAATTCTAAATAAATAACTTCGATCGTATTTTAAACTGGTTCCCCGACCGGCCCACTAGCCGCCCCACCATCGCCGGATCATCCAATCTTCATTCGGCTAGCTTATCTTAAGCATACATATTTTATATTTTTTAAATAGTTAAATTTCATAGGAATATTGGAAGTGTCTGCCTTTTATTAAGTATATATGTAATGAAATGACATTTCCTTAAATTGAATTTTGCCGCGCTTCGCGCGTGTATTAGGTTGTCTGTGGAAGTGAGAAGAGGGCGCGTCGAAGTGACGCGCATTTCAATGGCGAATAATATCTACATTATTTTGTAAATGTATCGTTATAAAAAAACTTATAGAGAGATAATTGAAAGGATGTAATTGAGGAGGCGATATTAGTGAACTTTAAATGTCGTTTCTTTGTATTTTCAGGTGAGATGAAAGTGTAATTCTCATAGTTTGTTGTAATATTGTAAAAGTAAAAGTGTGTTAAATAAAGCTTTGTATTTTCAAAGAAACAATTTGTGTTTAATAGCGAAAATCCTCAATATTATATCTTATAAAACGACATTTTCGTTAACTAAATGAAGATGGACCGGCTACAATTTGAGTTTACGATGATAGCTTCAAATGATGGCAAATCTAATGTATTAGCCATAACCTCAATATCTACAGAAGAAGAAAAATGTTATGTTTTACCTGATGAGCTGAAGCCGGTGATTCATCATACATATATTGTTAAAATGAACACTTTCTCTAAAATGAAAAATAGCATAAAGAAAAGGCACCAAAGTAGAAAAATATGGATAAAATTGGATGAAGATCTAAAGAAAACATATATAGATGAGGAAGGTAATATGCAATTTTTAGATCAATATTTAGAAGAAATAAGCACAAAACAACCAACAGACAAAGATGACAGTTTGCAACATATCTTGGAAAAATTAATAGAAACTACAACCAAGAAAGAAAATCAACATAACCTAAAACATATTTCAGAGAAATTTATTATTGAAAAATTCACAAGCAAGAACCCTAATGCAGTGCAATGGATAGAGCATTTTGAAAAAGAATGTGAGCGCTTTAATATAACAAAAGATGAAACAAAAATAGATATATTGAGGTTATTTTTAGAAAAATCTTGTTTGGATTGGCATAGCTCAATGGTTATAAAACTAACAGTAAATTCTGAATGGAAGGAATGGAAAGAAAAATTTTTGGAAACCTTTAAAAACCGAGGATGGGACATAGTCACAACTGCTCTCGCATTCAGGTATAAAGAAGGATTGTTAATTGATTATGCTATAAAAAAAGAACGGCTTATACTAGATATAAACAATTCGGTAAGACCACTAAAAGATAATTTGATTTCAATAAGACATTTTCCAACTCCTAAGACGCAAAAGAATATCAGACAATTTTTGGGAAAAATCAACTTCTACCATGAATACATACCAAGAAGCGCAATTATATTGGACCCATTGCATAAGTTATTAAGAAAAAATGAAAAGTTTGTGTGGTCAGAGAAGTGTGAAGAATCATTTAATCAAATAAAAAGATATTTATGTTCTCAACCGGTATTGGAAATATATGACAAAGACTTACCAATAAAAATCTTCACAGATGCATCCTTAGAGGGCATCGGGGCAATACTAAAACAAACACAACTAGATGGTAAAGACAAACCGGTGGCATATTTCTCAAAAAAACTGAATGAATCTCAAAAACGAAAAAAGGCTATATTTTTGGAATGTTTTGCCATGAAAGAAGCTGTTAAATACTGGCAACACTGGCTCATTGGAAAACAATTCACTATTTACTCAGACCACAAACCTCTAGAGAAAATGAACATTAAAAGCAGGACAGATGAAGAATTGGGTGATCTCACATATTACCTGTCTCAATATGACTTTACAGTAAAATATATACCTGGTAAAGAAAATGTAGAAGCAGACTGTTTAAGCCGAAATCCTGTATTAGAATCAGAAGATAACAAAGAGGAACTATTGAAAATAGTTAATTTAATACAAATAAAAGATATAGTTGAAGACCAAGAGAAAAATGAAACAATAAAAGAAAAGAATCCAAACCTTATACACAAAAATAGAATTTACTATAAAAAAATAAAGAAACATGAAAAGATTATCCTCTCAGAAGAATTTAGTAAAGGACTCATAAAAAAGGTGCATGAAGATTTATGCCATATTGGGATCAGATAGTTGCAGAAAAAAATAAGTCCAATATATACAGCCAAAAACTTAACAAAAAATATCATAAATATTTGTAAAACATGTGAAATATGCATAAAAAATAAATCAAGATGTCAAGGAAAATTTGGATTAATGTCACAACTGGGACCAGCAACAAAACCATTTGAGATTATGTCAATGGATACTATCGGTGGCTTTGGAGGCTCTAGGTCCACAAAAAAATACCTACACGTTTTGGTAGACCACTACACAAGATATGCATTTATTGCGACTTCAAAAACACAGAATGCAAGTGACTTTATAAAACTAACAAAGAATGTGCTAGAGACAGATGAGATTGGAATAATTCTGACAGATCAATATCCGGGCATCAATTCAAGAGAATTTAAGGAACATTTGCAAGAGAATAATATTAAACTAATTTTTACAGCTGTGAATACACCATTCTCGAACGGCTTGAACGAAAGACTAAATCAAACAGTAGTAAATAAAATAAGATGTAAAATAAATGAGAAAAATAATAAGAGAACATGGACAACAGTGGCAAGAGAATGTATACAGAAATATAATGAAACAGAACACTCCGTTACAGGCTTTGCACCAAAATATTTACTGGATGGTACGAATGTCAGTATTCTACCAAATGAATTAAAAACAACAGAAAGGGAAGACAAGTGGATGGCTGATAGAAGATTGGCATTAGAGAATACAATAAAATCCCACAAGTACAACAAGAAAATATTTGATAGAAATAGGAAAATGCAAGAGTTTAATATAGGAGACAGTGTGTATGTAGAAAATGGAAATAGATTGAATAGAAAGAAATTAGACGAATTAAAAATAGGCCCTTTCAAGATAGTAGAGAAAATATCGAACTCCATTTATAGGATTGACACTGGCAACAGAAAAATAGAATCAACTTTATTCCACATAACAAAATTACAACCTGTCACAACAGAAGCTGAAGAAGATGAAGGCGAAGAAAACGAATATGAAGATAACTTATAAGTACATTGTTTAGAATTTTCGCTCTTAAGGGGGGGAGATGTAATGAAATGACATTTCCTTACATTGAATTTTGCCGCGCTTCGCGCGTGTATTAGGTTGTCTGTGGAAGTGAGAAGAGGCCGCGTCGAAGTGACGCGCATTTCAATGGCGAATAATATCTACATTATTTTGTAAATGTATCGTTATAAAAAAACTTATAGAGAGATAATTGAAAGGATGTAATTGAGGAGGCGATATTAGTGAACTTTAAATGTCGTTTCTTTGTATTTTCAGGTGAGATGAAAGTGTAATTCTCATAGTTTGTTGTAATATTGTAAAAGTAAAAGTGTGTTAAATAAAGCTTTGTATTTTCAGAGAAACAATTTGTGTTTAATAGCGAAAATCCTCAATATTATATCTTATATATATTTACAAGACACATGGAAACTATAAGGGCTATGAATGTAAATTTTACATGCACATTTAGCACATAGTAAAATCTAGCTTATTGCTAACTTTCATCCAGCTAGGCCCACTATTTCTTTTCGAAACTTTACCCCAGTTTCGTGTGTCTTATTTTGTCTGTGTTTCGTGAATTACACTTCAGCGGTTATTTGCACAAATGTGAAAAGTTGTGCACTTTTGTATGATATAGTGCTCTGACTGTCACAATTATCTAATTCTATAATGAATACAAAAATAAAAAGTTTTACTGGCGTAACGCACACTGAATATACTCGTACACAATGTGGTGTATGACGAGTGTGACATTTTAATTT
This sequence comes from Cybosia mesomella, assembly GCA_946251805.1. Taxonomy (NCBI): domain Eukaryota; kingdom Metazoa; phylum Arthropoda; class Insecta; order Lepidoptera; family Erebidae; genus Cybosia; species Cybosia mesomella. The sequence goes on from OX276406.1 coordinate 15,433,825, forward strand.
AAAAATATTGACATTCCCTTGCCCTTCCGTTGGAAAATGATTTTCATTATAAAATATTATTCTAGGAGGACATGCCCATATTTTGCAAAATAAATTATTCGAGTTGAAATTATTTGATTGCCACACTATGCTATGTACAGGGAGATTTTTCAAAGAGTGGCCAAATTTGCACAGGTGGTTCAGACCTGTTAGTATAATCGATTGATAGTTGGGCAGTTGAGTTAGTTAAAACCTGCTTATTTCATTAGATCTTTTTATAAGAGCAGAACGTGGATTGCAGAGTGGCGCTAGTGTGCCGTAACGACAACATCGGCTCCTTGTATATTTTTATTTTAAAAATAGTAAAAGTGTTAATACCTATCAATAAAATAATAAGATTAGTATAAAACTATATAATAAACACGCATAAATGTTATCCTCGAGCTAGCTGGCACGATTACTAAATAAACACAAATCTATAAACTGAGTGAAATAAAGTGAAATAGTGAATAATTTACTTAATGAATTGTTACAAACCTTAATACGCGAAGTGACAGTTCCCTAAATAATAAATCCATCATCGGAGTGTGCTAAAAAAGTAAATTCCATCATAATAAACATTATCCATTAATATTGTTCGTTAAGAAAAAGTTCATATTCAAACTCAGTGACAGTGACTTGCATGTTGACATCAAACTGGTTTATACACCGATCTGATCTACAGAGGTACTACCTAGCATAAATGAACTGGACTCCTATTTTTGCCCTTCTAGTAGATTCAACTTTGGTCGGGAGGTCAGACATTCGGATTGGCGTGCATAAGTCTTGAGCTCGATACCGAGTTTCTACGCAATTCTTTTTGAAATTGGTATCCATTTGTAAACATTCGTGAGAACTGGAGAACGCTTTGAGAGTAGAATAATAAATTAAGACGCCTATTATAAATAGTCATTAAAAAGAGTTTGTTGACAAATAGATTGCACGTAACACAAGCGACATCTATACAAACAAAATACTATTTCGAAATAAAAATGTCGTCAAAGCAGATAAAAACAGCTACGGGTCAAAAACGCAAGATGGCAACACCACTACAACGTTCCAATATCAAATCGGGACAAGAAAATAACATAAGTAACATCACAATAAGAAAAAAACTAAGTTCTCCAAAACAAGATAACACATCCGAAAAGGGAAGTAAACAAGTAAATAAGCAATGTACATACGGTTAGCCCCATAAAACCCTCATTGGACAGTACCGTCAGCACCATACTGTCTACCAGTACTACCACTGACTCTCATGTACTTACTTCCTGTGATACCTTAGAGGAATCGTTCTCTAGTGCTGGTGTATTATCAAGAAGTGTGGATGGTACACTGACTGATCTAGTCACAATTGCAGAAATGAAAGATACTATAGTCCAACTGACTCAGGAGCTGACTAGTACGCAAAGCGAACTAGAAAACACGATCTTAGAAAATAATGACCTCCACACAACTATAAGTAAGCTTACAAATGAAAATAAACTACTGAAGTCATTATGTTCCACTACTTCGGAAAGTGTTATAAATGACTACAGTGTGAAGAAAAAAAAAGACATTCTCTATTGTCTCACTGCAACTCATCCACACCCTCGTCTCCGACTCACTATCCTGATACACACCTAAAAATTCTCTGCCTACAAAATCATTTACACAACTACATGATCAGCTAAATAACTCCCGTCAGGAAGTAACAACCCTCAGAGAGAAAATAGCATACTTAACGCGGAAGTTAAGCTCTACCGCTGAAGTGAAGCTAACGTCAATCATACCTGAATCGACGTCGAGTTCTACACCACTAATGAAATTAGCCAGAAGTTGCATAGAAAAATAGCAATTCTGGGTGCCCAACAATGCGTTGGACTGGCTTCAAAATTATATGACTCAAGACAAAACACACAATATAATAAATATGATGTTACGGCTACAACGAAACCAAATGCATTAAGTAGTGAAATAACGAAGAACTGTCGAAATATGAAATTTAATAAAAATGACAAAATTGTTGTATGCCTGGGTGAAAATGATTATGACTTGAAACTGATTGTTCTACAATTGAAAACATTATTACACACATTTAATAAGAACAAAGTTATAATATTGAGTGTAGTTAAAAACAATTATATATGTATTACTAAATAGAATGATTGTATTAAAAAAATATGTAGTATGTACACGAACTGTAAATATGTGGAATGTTGCTGTAATGACTATTATTATGATGTTTCGTATATTTGTAAATCAATTAATTACGCTATTGACTCTATAGACTATGACCAAAAATATATTTTAAGCTTTAGCGAGGTAAGGAAAGATATGGCGTCTTATAAACTAAGCAATATGCAATTACACAAAACGACAAGAGGCACGATTCCTTACTATTTTGAACGGATGTCTAAAAATCTTGCTAGCAATACATTAAACAAAACAGTAGCTAAAAAGAAAATTTTGTTAACAGATTATTATCCGGTAATTAAAAAAGACATAACATTTTTTCGAGGAAAAAACACATCCGCCTCAGTATAACTTTAAAATCTTTCACCAAAATATCGCTAGTATCCTATCAAAGAAAGAAATAGTAGAGTTAACGCTTGAGGAGCTACGAGAAAGAAATAAGGAACCTGACGTAATATGTCTCTCAGAAACGTTCTTACAAAAAAACTTTGAGCACTATTTACAAATTCTTAATTATGAGTTAGGTGATAGTTACTGCAGAGAAAAGCAAAGAGGAGGGTCCTGCATTCTGGTAAAAAATGACATTCATTACAACAAAATGCAATTCCTGCAACAGTATGCTGCACAAAAGGTGTTTGAGATCTGTGGCGTAGAAATCCATGCTTATAAATTAATTATAATATGCCTCTATCGCATACCAGCATCCCAAATCTATTTCTGAGTAAACTACATAATCTGTTACATGTCATAAATAACAAGTATAAATTTAAAAAAAGCATAGTGTTGGTCGGGGATATAAACATCAATACGCTAAAAAAGACCAAAATTAGTGACGAATTAAGGGATTTATCGCACAATCATAAATTAAAGATTCACATTGATGTTCCAACTCGTAAGTCGTCCTGCCTAGACCATATAATAAGTAACATTCCAGATGCAATGGCCACAGTGCTACCACTGAATTTGTCTGACCACGACACAGCACAAATGCTGAGCTTTCCTGTTACATATAAAGAACAAAAACCTATCTCATACTCGATATTCAAAAGAGATTATAGCCCTGACTATATCCAGAAATTTAAAGAATGCCTGCAAAGTCTGAACTGGACGGATATCTATGAGGAAAATGACGTTAATAAAGCATTCAATGAATTTCATGAATTGCTGCGTCTTTTCAATAGCCTATGCTTTCCCAAAATCCGTATAAAAATGTATAATACCGCTAAAAGACAAAATTGGATTACTAAAGGCCTGAAAAAAAGCTGTAAGACGAAACGAATGTTGCGCCACAATTACTATAAAAATAAAACTAATGTTGATAAAATTAAATATGTTAGATATTCCAATTTACTAAAAAAATGTATTTTTAATTCAAAGAAAAACGAAAACATGACATTTATAAACAAACATGACAATAAATGTATCGCAACATGGAGAGTTATCAAAAATGAAGTACTTAACACTAAACGTAAGGATGACATTGACACAATTAAAATAGGCAATAAAACTTTAACAGACCCAGCAGAGATAGCATCCGCTTTCAATAATAATTTCATTGATATGACCAATAGCCCGAAAGGTAAGAACAAAACCCATTCAAATATAAGACATACGCAAGCTAATTCTATATATCTTATGCCGATGACTGAAAGCGAAGTAAAAAAGGAAATAATTGCATTAAAAAATACCAAATCGGAAGGCTACGATGAAATTAGCACCAAAATAATAAAAGCGTCGGTAGATGAAATAGTTGCCGTCTTAACACATCTAATAAACCAATCCTTCTCATCTGGAGTATTCCCTGAAGCTTTAAAGATTTCAATAGTTAAGCCTATTTTTAAGAAAGAAGAAAAGTCTGACATCAATAACTATCGCCCAATCACGCTAATACCAATTCTTTCTAAAGTTTTTGAGAAATGTATGTATAAGAGGTTAATGAGTTATTGTAATAAATTTCAATCAATAGGCGTCGAGCAGCACGGATTTCGAAAGCAAAAATCTACGACGCTAGCAATATATTCTTCAATAAACATAACGCTGACTAATATAAATGATAATAATTTGACTACGGGTTTATTTTTTGACTTATCTAAGGCCTTTGATTATGTTTCACACGACATATTGATAGATAAACTTGATGCTATTGGAATACGGGGACCTGCACTTCTATGGCTATCAACATACCTAAGAAACAGACAACAACGTGTCATAACCACAAAAATTGACAAAAACTGTAATATGGTGGACTTTTCATCTGATTCCCGATACAACGTATGTGGCGTGCCTCAGGGAAGTATACTTGGCCCTATACTGTTCCTAATATATATCAATGACATCACCAGTATCTTCAATCACAAATGCATCTTATATGCTGATGACATCTCGATTATTGTGACATCAAAAAAAGCAGGAAATGCAATTAAATATCACGAAGACGAAATAAATAATACTATTGACATGCTAATCGAATACTTAAATATAAATAATTTAAAAATTAATTTAAATAAATCAGTATACGTGCAGTTTAACCAATGTTACAATGAAAAGTATAATTTTGACTTGAATATACCAAAAATAAATGAAGTGAAGGAGACTAAATTTCTAGGAATAATGTTGGACCGGCATATGAGCTGGAAGACCCAAGTTGAGAGCGTATCAAATAAAATTAATAAATACGTATACGCTTTAAAACAAATAAAACATATAACTAACCGTAAAACTGCCATAACATCTTACCGTGCTTACGTAGAATCTGTATTACGATATGACCTTATAATGTGGGGTAATAGTACAGATTGCAATAGGGCATTTATTGCTCAAAAGAAGTGCATTAGAGCTATATGTGGAATTAAGCCAGATGAGTCATGTTGACCGTTGTTTAAAAAACTTAGTCTGCTACCGTTGCCATCATTACATATTTACGAAATATGTCTGTTTGTGTGGCAGCATAGTGATCTATTTAAAGTAGCAAAAGATGTAAACTCACGTAGCCGGAGAGATCCCTATAGGCTTGTGCTGAGTGATATCCCGAAGTCCACCAAATATAATAAGAGTTGTCTTGCTATGTGTGTACGAATTTTCAATAAAATACCAATGTACCTCAAAGGACTAAGCACTAGAATATTTAAAAAAGAATTGTATAAATGGCTAAATGAACATAGCTTCTATAGCATTAACGAATAATCTTGAACAAAGGTGTTGATACTGTTGATAGGAAATAATATTTGCGCGCTAGTACACCACTGGCAAAACATGCATGCTCAATTTTGTGAACTTTATAACATATCTATACCATGTTTTTATGCAAATAAAATTTGATTATGATTATGATTATGGATATGATCACAAATAGGAAGATTAAGCTGTAATTTTAGCAAGTAATTGTATTTTCGGAAAAACAGATTCATTGTGTTCAACATTTTCATTGACAAACAAACAGTGACATGTATAAATCTTAAGGCTTTCACGGCCGGCGTTGCAGGTAGAATATACTGCGTCCGGGCTGTTTGGCCGTGGTCCATCGGAAACTTGTGATCCAAACGTTTCGTCGATAACTGCGGTCGACACCTTCAGTGGTACAGATACGGGCGCCGATGAGTGCGGAGAACGGAGAGTTCTTTTTTTTATATTTAGGACACGTCAATTTGACTTCACCTCGCCTGATGGTAAGCTGAAGGTAAAGTCTCAGGAAAGAGGGTCACCATTACATACACGTACTATGTTAATAATGGTGGCACTCAGCTTGACGGCCTCATCAGAAGAGGATTGTCGTCGCAGCACCGCGTGACACCCACCGGTCTCACTAGTGCTGCGACCACAATCCCCCTGCCCGGCTATGCACTTGCTGATCCCTGAACGCAATCAAACCGAAGTTGGATTACTATGGAGGGTTCGCAATTGTGCACGGTGGTACCCACCCGGCCGAATTTTGTGACAAATTTGTGTCATCAAATTTCTACCACCAGGTCCGCACTCCGCACTCATCGGCCCCAGGCTCAGTGGCCCTCCGGCATCGGGCACAAGACCGAGTGGTTAGGGCTCCAGAGAGAGGAACCTCCTCACAATACCTGCCTTATACTGTACTGTACTGTATTCTGCATCAAATTTTTGACCCTGATAGAGTTAACTAACAAAGAAACCTATGTGGACAGACAGTTTGGTAAAGATTTTTCTGAAGCATGTCACTGTTTGTGGAATATACTGCTTCCGGGCTGTTTGGCCGTGGTCCATCGGAAACTTGTGTTCCAAACGTTTCCTCGATAACTGCGGTCAACATCTGCAGTGGTACAGATCCGGGCGCCGATGAGTGCGGAGAACTCTCCTCAGTGGCGACTTCTCTGCGACTGATGTAGAGACACAACGTGATCGATCCTGATTGGTTGAGAGCTACGGAACCGATGCGCTCGATCCTGATTGGTCGAGGCTAAGCAAGGGGGCGTGGCCTCCCGATACCGGGGATGGTGTTGGCTTCGTCATGTTTGATCCGTGATGACGAGCAGCTCTCAGTGCTGGATACCAATCTTTTTGAAGATGAAAACCTTCGTTTTTTCTATTAAAGTTGTTGGGATGCTTGAATATTTCGATGGCTTCTCGAAGTAGCCGTAGAAAGAAGTGGGCAGTGGTGGCTAGAACCTTCGTGTTCTAAAATATGATGATATGATCACCATCCTCCTAGGTGTGTTCTGCAACCGCTGACTTGTCGAAGTGGCAGAGGCGGCAGTTACGTTTATGTGCTGAAAGGCGGGTCTTGATGCTTCTCTGAGTAGTGCCCACGTATCCAGCTGAAGATAGTGGGTCACGAGGGTCCTTGACAGAACGGTGAAGATAAATCTTCACCGTTCTGTCAAGTTGTCGTTGTTTCCCCCCCTCCTACTGCGCCTATAAATACGCCAATGACTCGGGCCTCTACATCAGTCGCAGAGAAGTCGTCGCCGAGGAGAGTTCTCCGCACTCGTCGGCGCCTGGACCTGTACCACTAAAGATGTCGACCGCAGTGATCGACGAAACGTTTGGAACACAAGTTTCCGATGGACCACTGCCAAACAGCCCGGCAGCAGTATATTCCACAAACAGTGACATGCTTTAGAAAAATCATTACCAAACTGCCTGTCCACATAGGTTTCTTTGTTAGTAAACTCTATCAGGGTCAAAAATTTGATGCAGAAGACAGTACCTACTCCACGATAAGGCAGGTATTGTGAGGAGGTTCCTCTCTCTGGAGCCCTAACCACTCGGTCTTGTGCCCGATACCGGGCGGCAACTATTTTTTAGTTTTTTTTTTTTTTTTTTTTATTTATTTCATGATTAAATATTACATTATTACATGGTAGGTATTTGAGCATTCCTTAAACCGCGAAGGTTTATAGTGGATGCCGCAAGTTAGTCCTTAAATCTAGATCACCATAAAGTTAGTTACATATTACAGTTATTACTTAGGTAGAATGACTTTAACTTATGTTTGATGTTAGTTGGCGTCACTACATTTCGCACTGCTTGGGGCAGGCCGCTTATGTACCTAGGAACCAAGTAGTCGGTAGTTCGTTCGCCGTAAACGTTGTTCATAGCGGCGCGGCTAACCTCGCACACTAGGTTGCGTGCGGCGGCCCGTGTACATACAGCGTGTTCTTGTTTCTTTTGGAATTTACTTTTAAAAAAGTTATCCTTTACTAACATATATTTACATTGTGCTTGTACTGGCAGAATTTTACAATGGTTAAAAAGCCCAATGTCGTCATAATAAAATTGTTGTTTTACTTTTTGTGAAACTATATTTCTGAATATTTTGCGTTGTAGATTAAATATTTTCACTATGTACGTATCGTAAGTGCGGCCATAGCTGCTCAAACCATACTGTATGTACGATTCAGCCAGCGAATTGTACAACATCATTTTGATTTTGTAAGGAATTCTATCCTTGAGCAAAGTGATATTAGCAAGGAATTGCCTTAACTTGTCGCAGACCTGTTCTATGTGGTTGCCCCAACTCATCTTGCTATCAATGATTAACCCAAGGTAGGTATATGACCTGACCGTTTGGATGGTGGTACACTTACACTGATGTTTGTGTGTGGTGTGTAGGCAACTATGATTGTGCGCAACTACCTCTCCAATAGCAGATTGCTCGAGATATGGTGATTTTATTCGAAGGAGTTTTGTTTTATTGGTGTTTATCACTAACCCGGCATCATGACACCACTGTAAAAGTGTGTCGAAGTCAGATTGTAGACGTTTTAAAGCGTTTTGCGCATTTTGGTCTGCTACTACAATGCAGGTGTCATCCGCAAATTGATAACACGAGCATAGCTTGATACAATTTGCTAGATCGTTTACGTATGACAGAAAGTGAAGTGGGCCCAGAACAGATCCCTGCGCTGTGCCTTCTGTCACGGTTATATAATCGCTGTACGTATTGTCTACTTTTACAGTATATTTGCGATTTTGGAGATAATTTTGGCACCAGTAAAGCAGTGGGCCCCGTATCCCACATTTTCCCAGTTTTCTAAGTAGTAGTTTGTGGTCTAATGTGTCAAATGCACGTGAAAAATCTATGAATAGCACCAGCACATGCTTCCTATCATTTAGATACATGTTTACTTCATCTGTGAACTTCGATAAGAGGTCATTTGTTCCTTGGCCGGTTTGGAACCCAAACTGGTTTTGGCATATGACTTCGTGTTTTTTAAAGAATTCGTGCATCTGTTCACACACAACCTTCTCTACTACTTTATCTATTGAAGATAGTAGGGTTATTGGTCGATAGTTGAGGTAGTTTCCTTTCGAGCCCTTTATGTAAATTGGTCTCACACACCCAACCTTCAGCTCATCCGGATATAAGCCAGATGCCACGCTACAATTTATCAGGTTTGCAATAGCAACTGAGACGTCTTTTCCTATTTCTTTGATCTGCGATATTTTAATATTGTCTAGTCCTGGTGATTTGTTGGAGTTTAACTTATTTATGGTTTTAAGTACTTTTTCACTGGAAACTTTTTGGAACCGTATACTAGCATTACTGTCTGTATTGTACTTATTTTGATCTAAGATTGTTTTATTGCAGCTTGGGATTATATCTTTAATCGAGTCTCGGAAGTGAGTTGCAAAGTTGTCAGTTATATGTTTTGTCGATAATTGTTGTGAGTCAAATGCTTTCACTATCGCAGAGTCAATAGATGTCGTCACTCGTCCTAAAATTTGGTTTAAAACTCTGTAGACTTTTTTTGTATTTTGGAAGTTATTATTTATTAAATTTATATAATATTTATTTCGCTTAAATTCAATAACTTTGTGTAATTTATTGCGTGTTTTGTTGTATTTTAGTCGGGTTTCAGGGTCATTGTTATTTTTCCATTGTCTAAAAAGTATGTTTCGTTTTTCGCATAGACGAGTGACGTGGTCGTCGATCCACGGCACCTTAAGTCGAGTACGTCTTGAGATAACAATTTTTTTGGACGTGGCTATATCGTTTGCATTTTTAAATGAATTTAGGATAAGTTCAAATATCTCGTTTGGGCAGCGCATTTCATTTGTTCGTGACCATTCCGTTTTCTTCAACTCACTTCGAAGAAGCTCATAATTAACAATATTTTTTGAAACACTCTGTATGCACACTGGGAGCGACTCGCATACGCAGGTAAAGATTAGGGCTCTGTGGTCCGCCAGTACGACGTCCAACACCGCCGAGTAAGGTTGACATATGGGGAAGCGTGCAAAAATATGATCTATACATGTTTTACTTATTACATTTAGTCTTTTTTCAATACGTGTAAAATCTGTTATTCCACATGTCAAGCCGTACTCGCTGAGTGAATTTAAGTATGTAGTTTTATCGGGTGATATGCCTTTCAAATCGATATTTGTGTCGCCTACCAGTAGAAAGTTTAGTTTAGTGTTAAACATGGAGATGTGACTACTTAGTTCCCTAACAAAAAGTTTTTTATTAGTTCTAGGCGGCTTATAAATTGCACACACAACTGCAACAAAATGTGTACCTAATTTAAGAGTACCTGTAATGTTTTCGTATGTTTTTGTATTTTGTTCGGATCGTGTGAACTTAATATAATCTTTAATATATAGCAGTACTCCACCGCCGCGTTTTTTATTACGCAATTGTGTGTACATATTATACTCGTAGCCCGGTATGTTAAATAAGTGGCTAACTCTGTCTGAGATGCCTGCTTCGGTTATAGCAATAACGTCTAGTGGAGATTTACAATTTTCAATAGTTTGCAATAGTTCAGTGTAATTTTTATCATTGACCTAATATTTAGGTGTAGACAAGTGATCCTTAAACAATCATGAGCGGGTACTTTTTTAAAGAAATCATTTGCAGAGTTACAGTTTGGTATTTCTATGATCTGTGTACATGAATCCATTTACTATGATAGATAAATTGTATTGATTTAGATACAGTGTAGAGGTACAAAAATATAATACAGATATAAAAAACAATAGTAGGTTTAAAAAATAATAGACAGTTACGCGGACAGGTGCTCAAATATTAACATTAATTAGCTGGTTTATATCATTTATAGTACGAATATAGTAGATCTTACTGTTACCTTCTTTTCTGACGCACACCTTGCCGTCCTTACACCAAATATACTGATATGATTTACTCAGTTGGGTTTTAGCGTTATATAGAAGGGTTTTGGTATACTTGGTAAGAGCTTCACGTATATAGATCCGGTCTTCAGCATTCTCCTTTGGGATGTTAGGCAACAGGCTACCTACTGTGATGGGCTGTGCCTTACCAGCTTCTATCCACTGCTTACGGGCTAATATGGTCTTCATTTCAACCAAGATAGAACCAGGTTTTGCCTTTGTACCAGCTAGACGTTGCATGGACTGCACATTGCTTTCATCTACCTTCAGTTTCTGGGCTACCGTTGTCACCACTTTACCTAGGTCATTATGAACAGTATCCGGCAATCCAGCTATCTCCAGCGAGGACGATAATGATTTTTGTTCAAATGTTTTTTGTCCTTGTTCCAAGATTGCTACCCTCAACTCTAAGTTTTTATTTTTATTTTGTAGATCTTCGCTTTTATTTTGTAGATTTTTAATAGTGCTTTCTTGATTTTTTATGCACTTCTCCATTGTAGTTATCTGATCGCTTAAAAATTCTAATGAGCTTTCTAAACTGCTTAACTCTTCCCTAAAAGTTTTTTTAAGTTCCCGGCTGATATCCTGCACGAGTTTTCGTGTATCCAGGGCTTGGGCGTTGATGGAAGACCCCTCCTTAGAATCTTCGTCATCATCGTTTGGGATCAGGAATGATGACCGATGAGATATATTTTTTAAACAGTCGTCACAGCTCCATTCTATCCCTGGGGAATTTTTTAGTGTGTTGAGTTGTTTATGTGAGAGTTTAGAGCATATATTATCGGCATGCACTATCTTATTGCATCGGCTGCACTCAAGACCTGGTTTAGTTTTAGTTATATTTTTGTTACATTTAACACATTTTTTAGACACCATTGTAGGTATGAAAATATTTTTTGATTTTAGCACAGAGCACAACCTTTCACTACGGCGTATCGATCTAGTTCCTGCGCTCTTTGTTAGGTCGTCTGTCTACCTTGCGGGAGGCCTTCCTACGTTGCGCTTGCCGTTACGTGGTCTCCACTCAAGAACATTTCTGCCCCACCGGCCATTGGTTCTCCGAGCTATGTACCCTGCCCATTGCCACTTCAGCTTGCTGATTCGCTCTGCTATGTTGGTAACTTTAGTTCGTCTACGTCCTTTCTGATTCGAAATCGTAGAGAAACCCCAAGCATAGCCCGCTCTATAGCTCGCTGTATGACCCCGAGCTTCCTTATGAGGCCCATAGTGAGAGACCATGTCTCGGCACCGTAGGTCATCACTGGTGACACGCACTAATTAAAGACCTTTGTCTTCAAGGACTGCGGTATTTTGGACGGGAAGACGCTTGGCAGTTTCCCGAACGCAGCCCAGCCGAGATGGTTTTATCGATTGACCTCCTTCTCGAAGTTGGATTTGCCTAGTTGGACGGTTAGTCCCAGATAGACATAGTCTTCAACAACTTCGAGAGGTGAGCCGCCCAATAATACGGACTTTTGTCTTGTCCATGTTCATTTTCAGGCCCACCCGCTGGGACACTTTGTTGAGGCCTCCGATCATAGTACTGAGCTCCTCTAAAGACTTTGTCATGACTACGATGTCGTCGGCAAATCGAAGGTGAGTGATGTATTCGCCATTGATATTGATGCCGAATCCTTTCCAATCCAGAAGCTTGAAGGCGTCTTCCATTGCATTGGTAAAGAGTTTCGGCGAGGTGGCATCACCCTGCCTAACTCCCCTCTGCAACGGAATAGCCTCAGGGCTCTGATCCTGTACTCGGACCAACATAGTGGCGTTTTTATACAAACACTTCAGCACTTCGATATAACGATAGTCAATGTGGCACCTCTGAAGAGACTGCAGCACTGCCCAAGTCTCGATCGAATCGTAGGCTTTCTCATAGTCCACGAACGCCAAGCATAGTGGCAAATTATACTCTTCGGTCTTCTATATAATCTGCCGAAGCGTATGGATGTGGTCCAGGGTACTATAGCCTTTACGGAAACCGGCTAGATCGGGAGGCTGGAAGTCATCAAACCTGCGTGCGAGACGATTCTTGATCACCCTCGCAAACAGCTTGTAAACATGAGTCATGTTTACAAGCTGTTTTCGAAGCGAGATGGGCCTGTAGTTCTTCAATAAGGTTTTATCACCGTTCTTGAAGAAGAGAACCACCACGCTTCTGTTCCACGCTTCGGGCGTAGTACCCTCGAGAAGGACGGAATTAAAGAGCCTTTGTAGAGCTTTCAGTATCGGTGTTACACCCGCACTCAGAAGCTCCGATGTCATTCCGACCTCTCCCGCTGCCTTTCTGCTCTTGAGCTGTTTGAGGGCCATCCTAATCTCATACAGGCTAATGTCCGGAATATTTACTGTGTAGTGTCGGGTTAATTTGGGTCTTGGTTCTTTATCCAAATCATCAACAGGCTTAGCTACTGAGGTATATAACTGTCCGTTGAACCTATCGATCTCCCTCAGTACCTATGACTTAGTGGACGCTACACTGCCGTCGTCCGTCTTCAGCTTCGTCAACTGGCTCTGCCCAATAGACAAGTCTCTTGCGAACACTTTATAGCCCTTATTTTGCTCTACCGTATTTTTAATATGATTAGTATTAAAGACACGAACATCGTGTCGCAAGGACTTAGAGATCCGTCTATTGAGCTGCCGATGTGCTTCAGCGTCTACAGAAGTCTGCAACGTCAATGCGCGTCGTTCTGCCATAAGGTCGAGGGTGTGATCTGGTAGTTTTTGAGGTCTATATTTCCGGCAGGGTCTGAAGAAGACTTCCCATACCTTGTAGACAGTTTCTACCAACCTGTTGTTGACCTCGTCCACAGAAACGAATCCTCCAGGCCAGAGAAGCGGTTTGCGAGCTCGAGTTGAAAGCTCTCGGGGTTTTGTATATGGGCTACAGTAGGTTGGAGCGTGGACTTCATTAGTCGAGACCTTTCCAGATGGACATTAATATTCAATGTGCCTCTAACCATTCTATGATCGCTTCCGGTTTTCACCCTGTGGATCACGGAGACATCATTGAATATTCATCTCTTTGAAGACATAATGAAGTCGATCTCATTCCTCGTGGAACCGTCGGGACTCATCCAGGTCCATTTCCTATGAGGTGGCTTCTTGAAGAAGGAGTCCATCATAAAGAATTCCTCCTTCTCCAGAAAGTCAGCCAATCTCTGGCCCATGGGATTTCTCCGCCCACATGCAAATTGCCCCACTCTCAACTCGTCATCGCCCCTCCTACCCAGTTTTGCATTAAAATCCCCCATAACAACAGAGAAGTATGTACTTATGTCCTCATACATAACTTCCACTTCGTCGTCCGGGTGCGCCGAGGTCGGTGCGTAAACCTGTATGACCTTCAACGAGTACCTCTTTGATACTCTGAGTATAAGGTACGCAACCCTGCTCTACACACTCATGATACATACCACGTTTTTTACAAGAGATCTGTGAACGAGTAACCGGTTCCCCCCTGGGACTGTTGGTCGCCCTCCCGGTGGTAGAACAAGTTGCCAGACTTTAAGGTTGTCGTGTCCTCGCCCTCTCTTCGGACCTCCGATAAACCCACTATGTCCCAATGCAGCTTGTTCATCTCCTCTTCCAGCTCAATATTATATGTCACCAGAGACAACCTACGTCGGTATTCCTTTGAGCAATTGCCTGAGGACGTTTGACGGTAGCGCCTCGCCCGGAGATTCTTAGCATCCCTAACTCCAGTGCTCGACCGACGCCCGTCAACTTCAGTCTACAGCTGGAGCACCCGGGCACTAGGGGCCGTGCTTCTCTGTCCATCATCATTTGGGGGGATTTGGACCATAACCCGTCACGCTGGTCCAGTGCGTGTTGGCGGCTCGCCAGAGCTCGCCGTTAATCAGCAGAGTGCACCGCGGGCAGGCGAGGTTGGCTTGGGTCCCGAAAGATGTTAGTAGGGACTCCTTGCACTCCCTCAATTTATATGTATATTATTAAAATCATATTATTTTTTAAATAGTATTTTTTGACGTCAAATATTTGCAGATACAAAATGTATTTGATGACGATATGTATATATTTACAAAAAAAGTAAATTTCAAAGTGTGTTTATCCGCATTCTAGAACACATATTACATGCTAGTTCAGCAATTCTTTTTTTAGGTTTAGAAAGCGTTGAGTAATATATCGTAGAATATTATTTTAACAATGTTTTAAGTTGGTTGAACTTGGAAATCTGTCAATGAATGATGAATATTATACACGTGCGGACCGCGTTTGACATTTTGCGAGGCTATTTGATTAATTTATTGCAATGCGGGGGACGACTTCCGTTGTGGGACTGTCCCGCAGAATATGGGACGGTTGGTCATCTAACAATAAAATTGTGACACATTTTTTTACATTAGTGTTACTTTATTTATTAAAACGGCGGACACTCAAACGAAAGGCTATTATATACTATACTAATCACATACTATATTGTCAATTTTTTTTGCTGACTTCTTTGGAAGCAATCTATTTAATAATAATTTATAAATGTACTTCAGTATATATGTATCAGTACTTCATTTATATATGCGTTTAGTGAATTTTCGTAAATTGCAACTAGAACCAAAACGAAAATGCATAGGAGTCTGCTGTTGCGTAACTTTGACTTTGACATATTTGGATTGGGATGTTTTGTACTTATCATGACAATAATTTGCTGAATGTGCGAAAGGGATATATAACAAAACAGCGGCCCATGAATGAACTCGTCTTCAATCGGTATTCCCCCGCAAAATCTCCATCGTAAGATTAATGTAAGCTTCTTGATATAGTATCATTACCCTTCATTACGAATTGCTCTCTTAAATTGGTGACAGGAAATTATTATCCAATAAAAAATTCTGAATAATAATTTCTACATATAACTTGTTTACCGAGTGCGCCATAGATTATTATATATATACTAGAAGTGCGCCAAACTTGACTTTGACATGTAAGTGACACAAACTGACATTGGCGTACAGCTAAATGTTGTCAGAACCGGGGTTTCACTAAATGAAGTAAGAAAGACTGAATAGTTCGTTTTTTGGGCTAAATTAAGAAGGGGGTGAGGGAGAGGCATTTTTACAAATGTAAATTTTATTTACGTTGTTTGTTTAAAAAAATACACTCACTTACATTGACGAAAATGAAAAAAAAAGAATAATTAAATAATTTAACGTCTTTAGTAGGTGCTATAATACCTATATGCTTAAATAAAGTACATATTAAATAATTTATGATTATAAATTATTATTTCCTTTAAGTTTAAAATACATATGAGATATATTTTGAAATACATTCTACATAAAAGAAAAACAAATATATTTAAAAAAAAAAAAATAGTGACCTACCGGCATCGGAATTGCCAAGAGCAACGATTAACATCTGAAGAGGCAGTGCTCCTCGACACGGCACGTATTGTGAGGAGATTTCTCTCTCTGGATCCCTAACCACCGTAAGCCTACAGCGTGGAATGAGACAAGGGGATGTTATAACCCCCAAACTATTCACCAACGCGCTGGAGGACTTCTTAAGACTCTGGATTGGACTGGGCGGGGTATAAACATAAACGGCGAGTACATCTCGCATATTCGCTTCGCCGACGACATCGTCATAGTTGCGGAGTCGCTGGAGCAGCTGGGCGAGATGCTGCACAGCCTAAATGAAGCCTCTCGTCGCGTCGGTCTTGGTGTGAACTTTGACAAATCCAAGGTTATGTTCAACGAACATTTCACACCGAGACCGATTGCCGTCGAAGGGTCGACACTCGAAGTTGTTCAACAGTATGTCTACCTTGGACAGGTTATCCAGCTCGGTAGAAACAACTTCGAGAAAGAAGTCACCAAAAGGATCCAATTAGGTTGGGCAGCATTTGGCAAACTGCGTCGGGTTTTCTCCTCCCCTTTACCGCAATGCCTAAAAACAAAGGTGTTCGACCAGTGCGTCCTACCAGTCATGACTTACGGTGCCGAAACGTGGACAATGACAGTGAGGCTAGTCCACGACTTAAAAGTCGCGCAGTGGGCTATGGAGCGAGCTATGCTTGGGGTTTCTTTGAAGTATAAAATTCGGAATGAGGCCATCCGACAAAGAACTAAAGTCACCGACATAGCTCGCAGAATAAGCAAGCTGAAGTGGCAATGGACTGGCCATATCTGCCGAAGGACCGATGGCCGATGGAGCAAACGAGTCCTAGAGTGGAGACCACGAACCGGTAAACGGAAGGTAGGACGTCCCCCAGCAAGATGGACGGACGACCTGAAAAAGGTAGCTGGGATAGACTGGATGCGGGATAAGGCGGAGCATCGGGTGCTATGGCGTAAAATGGGAGAGGCCTATGTCCAGCAGTGGACTGCAATGGGCTAATTGATTGATTTTCCCAAGGTGGAATACATTTTTTTTAAATCTTTTTTTTATACCTATGCCTCTGCAAACACGCGGAGCCTTTGTTTAACTAATATAATAAAATGCTTCATACTTATTAGTCCTAATCTAGTCATCTTTCATTGCAGTTCTCTTTGTCATTCCAGTTCTATAATTTATCCTTCTCGTACTATCATTCGTCCTTTACCTATTCTAAACTTAGTCTTGTAGTTTTTATTTATTTATCAATTACATTTTTGCTTAACAGCTATTACAGTTTCTTTTCTTATTCTATAGCATTAGCGGCTTATCATTGTCAACATGACAGTTTCTTATTTCTATTTACAGACTAGGTATATTAAAGTAACTCCAAAGTGTAAAACTTATTTATATATTTCTATGTTATTCTGATGCTAGACATCATTATTCTTAAGATAATGTGTTAGCATGGTATTTATCAAAGCTTGTTCCTATTATTTACAATACCGACTATCTTTATAGTTTGTTCTGTGTAATATTTGATCAATGTTTTTAGGCTATCCTTGTCGACTTTTATGCCGGTTTCGATTTCTAGATCGAGCCTGTCGGCAGCGTGGACAGAGCAGTATGTCAGGAGATGTGGTATTGTTTCCGAAATACCCGGCTCACAGGCACACGATGGGTCCGCCTTACACTTGATACGGGTCAAGTATTCGGCGAACCCACCGTGCCCCTTGAGGAATTGGGTAGTTGGACCCTTAATGGTACCTAATTTTCCTGACTACTTTGTGTGCCTGTATTGCGCAGGGGAAAAATAATTTGGTGGTCGAAGCGGTTGTTTTCTTGATAACGCCTGTTCCATTCGTCAAGGGAGCCCCGACGTAGGACTCCCTTGACGAATGAGACAGGGCATTGATCATATTCAGGGGC
Source organism: Cybosia mesomella (assembly GCA_946251805.1). Taxonomy (NCBI): domain Eukaryota; kingdom Metazoa; phylum Arthropoda; class Insecta; order Lepidoptera; family Erebidae; genus Cybosia; species Cybosia mesomella. Next base: position 15,451,888 of record OX276406.1, read on the forward strand.
TTTTTGAGCTTCAAGGCGGCCTCCCTAGCGAGCCAATCCGCCCTCTCATTCCCCTCAAGGCCTACGTGGGCCTTGATCCAGTAGAGAGAGACGCTCTTGCCTCGCTGTTTACAGCGGCCAAGAGCGCCCCTAGTCTCTACTGCCAAGGGGTGGAAAGAGTACGGATTGACTACGCTAAGTAGCGCCGCCCTGCTATCACTGAAGAGACCGAAAGTCATGTCGCTCTACCTCGCATACCGCTTTGCGCAGCGCCAGGAGTTCCGCCTGGTAGACGGTGCAATGTTCTGAGAGAGCAAACTTGAGGGCCCTTGTCTCGGACTGACTGTTCCATACAGAGACAGCAGCCCCAACACGGCCCTCAATTTTGCTCCCGTCAGTAAATATTCGCAGGTCGTTGGATTTAACTTTACTGAATTGTTCCTCGTCTACCACGCTGTCGAACTCCAAGCGTGTGCGCTCTGCGGGATGCGGGGCCATACAATGAGGCCACCTCCCGAACTCGGAGGTCCAGAGGGAGTATACCAGCCAGCAGCAGTACCGAGTTCAGGGAGGTCGTGCGATGGGCCTTAGTAATTTTTTGGGCGAACACACGCTGGACCGCGTTCAACCTCTTCTTGACGTACTCTTTTCCTGCCGCCTCCGACCATGCTGGAATATATTGCACGTGGATTGGTTTAACTGGATGATCGAATCCTTGGTCCTATCATGAACGCGATTTAAGTCACTTTATAGCTGGTCAATATTATTAAAAGCATATTTTTTATTAGTGAGTTTTCCAAATAATGTGGAGGTTTTAAGAATTTCTACTTTAGTTTTCGGGGTAAATATGTCTAGGAGATGACAACATTGGTTTAGTTGTCAATCTCAATTCATCATTATTCATTCATATTATTCTTATTCGTCTTTTGGCTTTACATGGGCTCTCAAGTTGCCAAAATTGTTCGTACTGGTACAGCTTCCAAAATGGCGAATTCGGTGTCTGCTACAGATGTTCAACAATTAATTAAAGATGCCATTTCTAAAGATAAAGTAGTTATATTTTCAAAATCATACTGTCCTTATTGCAAATTGGCAAAACAAGTAAGTGTAGTAGTAATGATGGAAGTATTTTTCATATTATTTTTGTCTCGTACATGACTCATATTTTATATAGTACCGGTTTTATGCTAAAGTTTTTAATCCTACAGCAACATGATGTAATTTTGTCCTAATGAGAAATGTATTAGGTTATGTCGAGCTCCAGAATATCCAGATAAAATATTCATAGCTCAGAAGTTATTAAACCTATACTTTTACAAATTCCAGGTGTTTAGTCAAGTGAAACAACCTGTTCAAGTATATGAGTTGGATGAGCGAGATGACGGCAGTGCTATTCAGGCGAATTTAGCTAAAATAACAGGAATAAAGACTGTAAGTATAAATGTAGCAAGCAGACTACTACTCATCTTTTGTTATGTGCTTAATGCTATGACTTCTAGACCGACTGTATGTGAAAAAAATCAAACATTTTGGTATTGTGTAAGGCCATCAATTGACCATCAGCAAAACTAAATTTTTTATAGCTGTCATACCTGATGACATTACGAAAAGGCATGTTATATATTTACCGATAGGTGTTAAAATTCATTAAATTATTGAGTAAACACTTATTAGTGGGAAACGCCCCACAATTTTTGGTCTAAACAACTTGTCTAGTATATATTAGACTAACATAATTACAATTATTGCAGTTTTCTATCAAAATGCAGTATTTACCGGGTCTAATTCATTTAAAACACAAGTGTGCTATATGTTATTATTCTTAGAATTTATACCTTATTAGCAGCATTTATCTAATTGTGCAGTTTCAGTTTTCATCAAAATTGGGCTTGCCACTCCCTTAAGCATTTTTCCCTATTCCTCATAGTTTTGGATTTGGTTATCCACACTCAGTTGAAAAATCACTCTGTATATTGTAAGCTAAAATATCAAATTTGGTCATGTAGTGCTAATAAATATCTGTTCTAACTGCAGAGTTCAGGGTTATCCATTGCCATTTTTGATTATAATATATTATTATATAAGCCCCCTATTACATTGGGACCTAAACATAACTGGCGAAATGTGGGTGTAATACACCTCTGCCTACCCCTTCGGGGATACAGGCGTGAATAAGTTATGTTATGTTATATGTTTATTATATAAACAGTGAACACACTTGATTATTTATATATGATGATGTATCTATAAGATAAAATAATGTGTGTTCCATGTTAAAAGATAGAGACGCAATAAAGAAAAGATATGCCTCAGAGATGCTATTGTAGGGAGTGTGTCTGTTTTGATTCCATGTTAACATGTTACTAGGTTTTTCTGTAGGGAATAGGTTTACCTCTCTAAAATGTAGGACCACAAATGTTGCTGGTTGAATGTGAAAATATAATACATCTCTGTATAACCTATTTTCAGGTATCTGAATGACTAATGGTGGAGGATATATTTAATATTTCTTAAATATATTAATTATCTTAATTTCTCTGTAAATTTGATCCACAAAAAAACTATGTACTATTCCAGACTATAATCTATGTCAGTGCAGAAATTTCATCCAGATCCATTTAGCCATTCTGGTGTGATTGAACAATAAATTAATAATGGTAGCAAGATAGCAGCATGCATTGGACAGGCATTGCTTCCATTGAACAACTGTACTGGTTGCCTTCTAACAGAAAAACATATAGGAACATAGCAGCCAACCTTCAGGATTGAAGAGGCACCTATAGCTATAGAGAGAGAGAGAGCATTCAGATATTAACCACAACCTCTACGTGATAAGTTGGTAACTAAAAAACCACATATCTCCATTGCTGCATAGTTGGGAACTGTATTTCAGTAATTTCTGAATTATTTTCAGGACTGAACTATTCTGTTTATGAGACATCGTAATTAAAAAATTAATCATAATATAGTATAATGAAAACAGTGGTAAGCATAATGATAAGTTTGGCTACAACACTAATCACTTTACTAGTAGAATTAACGAAACTTATCTGAGGTATCTTGAATTAAAAACTGGAATTATTTGTAGACAAAATGCTTCCTCATCAAACAATTAAGTGTGCACTTAAGGTTCACTTTCATTGTGATACATGCTATAAGTGTATTAATTAATCACAATCAGTGCCTCTAATTCAATTGAGTTGTTAATATTTACTTATTAACTTATACATGGTCATTTTAAATCTGAAACGTCAATATGCAGCATGGGAGTTGCACCTGTGACCCATCTCTTTCTAGGGAATACCTCATGATAATGTACTCTGTGTGATTGTAGGAAGACAGAGATATGACTTTAGGTAAAGAATTTCAAGTCTTTATGGTGCAGCAAAAAGTAGTTGTGTCGAACCATTTTGCCTTATAAATATGCAACACCAAAGATATCACTTGTGCAAATGCACCAAGGAGCTTTTGTAATTCTAAACTTCAGCAAAAGCATAACTTTATCATAGCAGTAATGGTTAGCTGAATGTTTTTTCAGATTGCAGCTATCACTATTGGGATCCCCATCATTTTAGGGTGAAGCTTTTTCCCCAGCAGTGTCTCAAAATTATAATGAGTCATCTAGTGTCCTACTTCTTCCTTAACATAATTAATATTATATCTGTAGATGTGAATATGTTTCATTTATCTGTTTCATTAATGAAACAATGAACATGTCCATTAATCAAAATAATCTAAATTAGTTGAATATTTATTAATGTCTTCAAAAATATATCCTAAACTGAAGAATCCGCATTCTCTACCTGTGTTATACATCTAAATTATATAAAAAATATATTATTTAAATAAAATATGAAATATTCTAGGACATATTACATATCGCCATTTAGACCCAGGCTACATGGGTTCTAGAATGCGGATAAACATACTTATATACTGTATTTTAATACATAACATGTTATACATAGAACCAGATCATAGCAATAAGACATACATGCACACAAATCTTTCCACTTAGCGGGAATTCAACCTGCTACTTTTGACGACACAAGTCATCAATAATGTACATAATAGAAATACATAATGCAGATAATAAGTAGATATATAAAAATAATTATAATTATGTGTAGTAAGTACCTAGGTACTATTTATTCGCACAATACTAGAATAAAATTGTACTTGGGACTTCAATTCCCGCCGGACCACCCGTTGTGTGATTTTGATTTCTGGCATAGAAACACCACACCAGGGGAGTGGGTGGCTCGGCATTCCCATCATTCATGGTCGAGTTTGACGCAAAGAGGTCACCTAAAAGACAGGCTTTCTCCCTTGCGCCATGGGCCAGATTGCCGTCGGGTTTTTGCAACGGCGGCAGACAAGACCGACAAAAATTTCCCTCGGCAGCTTTGGCAAGCGACCAGAATGCACGACTACCAGATGGGTACCGCGCCAGCCGTTTACCAATTCTGCCGATGAATTCAAATTTAGCCCTGGCCGTTGCTCTTTTACTGGATCTCGAGGCGGCATTTAATTTCCGCTTCACCTCAGTGATATTAGGATCCTTGTTAGCAAGTGCCGTGGTCCAAGCCTTATAAGCAGATTGCTTGTGAAGTCTTGCTTCTCTGCAAGGCCGATTAAGCCACGGGCGCTTACTTGCTCCTGTTGCGATCCAGCGGTTGGGAATGTAGCATTCCATGCCCGCTAGAATCGCCTCAGTAACTGCTGTTGCACAGGAACTTGGATCTTCAGAAGTGAAGCAGAGCCGCCTCCACGGGTACGAAGCGAAGAATTCTCGCAATCCATCCCAGTCTGCCGACTTATAGTGCCAAACATGCCGCCATTCGGATGGCCGAGGTGGTTGTGGCCGTGCGAGAGGCACTTGCGCCCGGACGAGGCAATGGTCTGACTTGCCAAGTGGTGCTTCCACAGTTATGGAGTATTCATCCGGGCGCGTAGTCACCAGAAGGTCCAGTAGAGAGCTTCTATGGGTCTCGATATCTGGTATTCTTGTGATAGAATGAACCACTTGCGAGAACCCATAGGTCAGGGCAAATTTGTGAGCAGCCCTTCCCGCAAAATCAGTGCTCGAGGACCCCAGCCACTCAATGTGATGAGCGTTGAAGTCTCCCAAGAACACTAAGTCCGCGGTGGGGTACTGCTCAATAGCCTTGTCTGCCGACCGCTGCAGGTACTCAAACAGTTGAGTCGTTCCCAAGTCACCGCTATGAGACCTGTAAAGGCACGCATAGATACGGGTGTGACCCCCGTGATCTATACGTACCCACAAAATAGACAGGTCCCTGTCTTCAAGGCCATTAAGACGGCGGCAACAAATATCATCCCGGACGTACAAGCATACCCCGGCACGCCTCAAAAAATTGTGCTCGAGTTTGTACCCAGGGTACATTAGGTAGGCTGCATCGGCAGGGGATGATATTTGTGTCTCCGTTAGGAAAAACAAGGTCGGCTGAGCGGTTTCAAGGTGTTGGTGGACCGCGTTGAGGTTGGTATGCAATCCCCTGATGTTGCAAAAGTCCACTTGTAATGTGGACGAGGATGCCGCTGTCGAAATATTTTTCCTTTTATTTCTGGCCATTTTGAGAAGGGTTGGTGGGGGAGAAGGTTAAGAGAGATTCTGTGCTGACAGTGCAGGAGACAAAGCAAGACTCTATGCGACCACCGACAAGTTAGGGTTGTGTGACTGGCTGGCGAGGCGGGCGGAAGGGCCCCCGGTCCCCTCCTGAATACTGTAGCCGGGTCCACTCCGGTCTCCTCCTCCGGCACGACCACAGTATCAGGCACTTTTCACAGGCAGCTGGTTCAGCCTCCTGGGGCGGAGATTATGTAGTCCCCAGGTTCGGGAACCGTTCAAGCCTGCGGGCGGCCAGCGGAAAGCCGTTTCACCGGGTCTCCCTGACCGCCACGCCAGCATTTCACGCCCATACAAGTCGGTGACGATTACTAAAACCTCTGGTCTCCCCGCTGACAGCACAAAACCCCTCCAGTTAGCTCTGGCTACCCTACTCACCGCCGGGAACACAACACAAGGGTTATTATGGCCGCGGTCTTCTGTAGGGCGGAGGTACTACCCCAGTCGGACTGCTCAATTAGGACGGGAGATACCGTCGTGTCCTACCTCCTCCAATTTTGATAATAGTCTGTAATATATGGTCAATAGCATGCAACTCGTACCTGTACTGTCTCAGATGTTATTTTAACACCATTTTGTATTGTTTTAGGTACCCCAGGTGTTTATCAACGGAACCTGTGTAGGAGGTGGCAGTGATGTCGAAAAACTTCACTCTTCTGGCAAGCTAGAGCCCATGCTTATTGGTTAAATTTCATAGTTTATGTACAAAATAACAAGGACAATGTGCTTATTGTATGATTACAAAAGATTAACGAGAATATTTTTTTGGATTACATATAATATTTTATTTTGTTTTGTTAATAATTGTATAAACATTACATTTAGTTATAAAAAGTACAATTACTTCCCATGTCATGAGATGTTATTCAAAATTTATACTCGTGTAGGAATAAGAAACAAAATAGTTTCGTCCACAAAGTTGTTATAATTTTTATATTTTACAAATAAATGCTTAATTCAATCGATTATTCTACTTTTATTAACTCATATAAACAAAATATCAATTCAAAATAAAGGTTATTGGTATTTTAATCAGATTTAAAAATATGTAAATATTGAAATCAGGTAGGTACCTTACCCCTCAGCAAGCGAGAGGGCCACAATCGGACCGAATTAATTTTAGAGATTCACCATAAATCCTTCAGCTAAAGTCACTTGTACGCTCCCTAAGCGGTTTATTACGCACACGGGATGAAAACATCAGGCCCTCTCAAGGCCAGTACGTAGAGGGGAGCCTTATGACCGTGTTCGTAGTGATATAATGTCTCCTATGTCATTGATAAAAGCGTCGTTTTTGCGTAACGCGATAGAGCATTGTGACAATTAAGGCGAAATGTGTGCGAATGAGAGGGAAAGGTACACAGCCGGTTCCTGCTACCCCAGTCGACGCCGCCCTAGCGTCTGCTTCGCGCGCCATCCGCTAGTCGGCGCTAGGAGCCCGCCCTTGCACAACATGTTATTATATCTTTTTACTTTAGATTCATGTAAACAAACTGCATTGTGTTGTGTTTGATGTTTTCGGGTTTCGTTGTGTTCTGACTGCTGCGTTGATTTTAAATAATATAAGTGATGTACGAGCTGAGTGTACGAGAAATATTAAGGCAAGTTCTATTTATAGTTGATAATATTTTCGGCAGCTTCAGCTAAAGATAAACGAATGTTATCTACGAAGAAATCGCCTTCGTTATAGCAGAAATGTTTAATTTGTGTATTTTTTCTATAATACCTATGTATTGTTCTGTTTATACATACCTACTTTACCAATGTAGCTCTTCATTTTCTGTAAAGGGAAATTTGGGGACATTATTATGCTTATCTCATGTAAAACACAAGTTTCTATTATTATTATTTCTGGTATAAATCGATATTAACTATAGGTATAACTTACCTATTTATTTGTATGTTTTATTACATTATAGTTTACGCACAGATAACTTAAGGTGAGTTTTAGTATCTATATTCGACATTATATATCCTACGTCTATTATACTATCTACTATCATATATACCTACGACGCAAGTGATATAGTGAGATATTACGTATACCACCTATAACATCTCGTAAGATTGCATTCGTTGCGATTACGATTGTTGTGTGTTTAAGGTCCTGGGTTCGATTTCCGGATCGGGCAGACTTCCGTTGAGTTTATCTATTAAAACTTTGGCGCATAAGTCTGAAAAAAGTGCGCGTTTGACGGCAATAGGCTCGCCATCCATTATATACGACTGATAACAGGGAATGTGCCTCGGTGTTAATACACTTAACTAACCTGTGGGAATACAATAGACGTGAGGACCTATATACAAATTTAAAACATGAAAGCTTTTCTAAGTTGTAGTAAACGTAGATGATGTTTCTTGTTTCCTGAAAATCTATGCAAGAAAGTAAAGCCAAATCTATATGTATAGATATATAGATTTTGGCACAAAGCGGAGTTCGCTCTCCCACACTTACCTACTGCATCTGCATCAGCCAGTTGTACTGGAAGCACATTAGCAGGTAAGTTTGGCTTGTGCTCCGAAGATATTGCTTTGACACATATCTAACAAAATGCTTTTTACCTATTAGTTGATCGGTAGGTAAAAGTACAGATTTGGCAGCACGAGTGTGACGCTCCTGGTGTTGCACACGTCCATAGGCCGCGGTAACCACTTCCCATCAGGTGGACCGTTTTCATGTCTGCCACCTAAGTGGTATAAAAAAGGTACTGAAGCAATGATTCTGATATTTCCTAAGTGAACATCCGCAAAAGCAACTTCAGTGCATTTTAAGAATGTTTGATGTCTATTAGGTAGGTACATATGACGGCCTCTGGGGCGTAGCGGTAGTGCATACGACTGCTACGACAGGGGCGCGGGTTCGATTCCCGCTCAGTGCAAATATTTGTATGCATGAATATGTCTATTTGCATTGGTCTGGGTGTTTCTATGTACCTATAATATGTAGGTATGTATTTACAAAAAAAAAAGGTATATAAGTATGTTTATCCGCATTCTGGAACCCATAACACAATTTAGTAAAACTATGCTAACCTGGGGTCTAGAAAGCGCTGTGTAGAATATCGTAGAATATTTATTTATTTATTTATTTATATATAGGTACCTACTTAAATAATATTGAGAGTCATCATCATCATCCTCACAGCTATTCCCGAGTTGCGACCGAAGTTTGCACTTTGGAGCCCGAGGACCACTTATTGTTTTTGATTACTGCCGTCTGAATTCAACCCTGAGAGAAAAGCCTGTGGCAGAGCCTAGTCCGTTGCTTAACAGCAAGGTTTCCAACAGTACGAGGTTCCTCCTACAAGTACGAGATTTATGATCTTTAGTACGAGTACCCCGGCGTCTGTAGACCCGAGACGGCGTGCGGTTTTATTCGGTTCAAGCCCGACATAATCACCCCCCCTGGGCGGCATCCGAAGGGATTTCCGCACGAAAAAAAAAAAGGTACGGGACACTATCGTACAATTATCTACAAGGTTTTGTTATCTGGGAAAGAAACATGGTTTTTCAGTGCACACAAATTTATTTAGCAAGAAGTAAGTAGATACAGTAGTTTTCAAGTCCTTAAAAAAGAAAACATTCCATGATTGCTTAGTTAACACGCGAATTTCGTGTGAAATAAAACATTATATTTGTCGTCTGTATTATACATAAGAGCTGTCATCTTTTTTTTGTTTTTGTACGGTGTACTGCATAAGTACTTGTGAATTATCATTTTTGGCTTAAAAAAAAGTACCGGGACCGGGAAGAAACAGGGCCTGACATTTTGAATTTCAAAACTTAATAAATCCAAATTCAAATTTGAAGTTCCTCATAGTCAGATTAGAAACCCAAATGATTGCGTACTCTTCGGTCCTCTATTCCATCTGCGATTACTGAAATGATTTAGGCTAGAAGGTTTCAAAACGGTTGGCAACGTGTATGTCAAACCCTTATAGCCTCAGTAGGTATGACGCGGAAGTCTCGAATATCTCAAGCTTCTTCGTCCAATGAAATGACTCACTTTAGTCATGTGACAGATGCTCATGCTATTTCATTGGTCAAAGAGACTCCAATAGATAAGAGTCTTTCCCACCATGAAACGACGATCGCTTCTCATCAGTGTCGTATGCTTGTGTGCAACCTTAGGGATAAAAGGAAACAAGTGATAATTCTTCAGGATGGTTTCCTCAAAATTAGTGACTAAACCACACGGGTGGCGTTTGTTTTCTCGTTCTTCAAAATTCTATTTAGAACGTAAACGGAGAATAAAAGCTTAAGCTATTTTAGGATGATTTATACATAAGTATAAATACTCTGTTAAAATATTGGTTTACCGGAGAAACAAAAACGTAAATGTGATTTTATTTTATAGGTGCTGATGATAAAAATAACCATAACTATTACATTATCATTTCCCACTCGAAATCTATTATTATATGGGATTATTATCTAATTTAAAGTAAGGACGTACCAGTTCATTTTTTAGTTAAGAGACGTTATTAAAATAATCTTGTAGCATGTCGCGTCGTCTCGACAATGTGTACCCGATTGGAGAGGAATAGGGTAGGGGATGTTTAGGCGGGAAGCTCGACCACGGTCGGGAGGGATGCCGAATGACGAACCCAGGCGCATATAAGGCGGGCGTCAGCCGGGCGCCAGTTCAGAGCGGTCCTAGCTCTCGGCTACGCCGTAGCGCGTCGCGTAAACCCTGCTACGAAAAACTTTCTATACAACTTACGACGGGACTTTTCAAATTAAAATAATTTTGATCAAAGTTTTCGTGGGTGATCTACAGATGTGCAGATTAACATTTATCCTCGATTGGTAAGGCTAATTAAATATTAATCTGCTTCCTTTGTTATATTTGAAACATTTTTTTGGCTTTTGTCTACGAGTATTTACAAAAAGTGATTGTTTATTGCATATTAATTACTAATATGTTTCACTATCGACTCCTAAAACAAACAGTTATATAAAGGCAACATATAATATGTTATTGCATACATACTACAGTTAATTTTATTTAGGTAGGTATATAGAATTTTTATTTACATACATACAATATACATTTTTTCATTGTTTATTTATTTATTGGAACATTCAACAGTTATACATATTTATATTAAAATTGTCAGTGTACAGTAAATGTGTCTGTTAGGTAAACGCATAACCTACACAAATGTCCGCAAAGTAATATTATATGCAATTGAATAAAAAGCGTGCGAGTTTTATGTTTATAAGAAACAAGTATTTAAATGTAAACAGTAGATTACTTGCGAGGTATTTAAAACTTCAATGACTGCTTCTTTAAATTTTAAGTGTGAGTTTGGGAATATGTCAATATTGGCTAGGTGTGTATTGTACATTTCTAAAAGATGGCCAATAGGCACCCGTGTACCCGCGTTCGTTCTGAATCTTCCTGTGTAGAACACTCGCGGCACAGGCACCTCTCACTGTATTTACAGTTCTGGACACCGCGTGACATAATTGGCAACTGATGCTACTACAGTAAAACTTGTTATGGCACATACTATGTCACATCATGGACATAAGTAGTTTGCGTCTAGGCTCATCAAGTTATAATCCATAAGTAACTTTTGATAAGGATATTTAGAATGGTGTAATTTGTAATATTGTACGTAGTTTTTTTAACTTTTTTTAATCTTTCTATATACTTATCATAATATAGGATCTCAAATTAGGACGGCGAAATCAAGCTGAAATCTTATTAAAGTGTTGTATAAGAGTAATAAGGTAGAGGAGCATTTAACGTCTTTAGAGGATCTAAAGGACGAAGCCGAACATTTGGTATACCTTACTTACCTTACTTTTCAATGTGTAGATGTAGTTTAAAGTCGTCTAGTTACACCTAAATATACAAGTATGTTATTTAATAAATGAACTTACCGCTACGAACAAGCATCACCATTAAAATATGTTCCATCGAAAAAATGGCCTGCAAGAGATGGCATCAGCGATAAAACTACCATTGTACCAATGTAAATTATGTAACATTGTTCCTCTTCATTGTACCTTCATGTTTATTGTGCAAGAAAAGGTAGAACTATATTATTATTAACATCAGTATTACACATTTTATTCGAACTATTTTATTCTGTTTTGTTTTTTCATTACCTTAGATGAACTTTATAACATCTTTATTTATAAAAAAGACAGCATTCACATATTATATTTGCCGTCGCAAAACTTGATAAGTAGTCGAAGGTTGGACTTGAAATTTGGATAGGTGGTTGAATTTTTACATAAGAGTTTTGACACATACTTGTATTCCGAAGTTCCCACGGAAACGGGGCGTGCGAAGATTTCCCGTGCGAAGCTTCGATGGTTCAGCTGTACTAGCTAACTGTCTGTCTAATTTAAACTGAAAAAACTAGCTGTCTAATTTATGATATTATAATCGTACCTATGTAGTTATACTAAATTTGCGTTTACTGAATATATACAGTCATAGGTCGTATACAGGTATAGGTACACTTCTCAAATAAAGCGATTCTATTTGTATATATTTTAATGCCTGAATATACTATTTTTTTAATGTAAAATGTTATCAGTAGGTAGGCTTTTGAATATTTTTGGGTGAATCTTAACAACTTACCTATACATAAAACTGTGATGCAGTTCTATTGGTTTGTGCTACTACTCTATCAAAAGCGCCACCAATAGGTATAAGTAGAGAGCTTTTGGATCTTAATCCTATTGAAGCCTCTAAGTCTCAATCCTACTTTATAACTTCTCAAACTTATCATCAAACCAACTTTAATTCCGGTTGCATGCAAAGATAGCGTTGTGAAACCCGCGGTACGCTCTTTTTCTTCATCTCTCTTTTATTTATCTTCGTTTTTACGGAAGCGATCTTGCCATCTTAACCCCAACCTCGAAAGGAAAGCCAGCGCCAGAGTAGTGCAGTAGTAGCCTTCGTTCCCGCCCCTAGGAGCGGGCGGAATTGTGAATTCTGGGGCGATTGCCCCCTGCGCGATATGCTTTCTCTCGTTCCATGAGAGCATAGGACGGTATTGGGGTTGGGCTAAGACGCCCTCTTCTGTATAAATGAGGCTTGAGTCTTCACTGTTGTTGGCGGTGGCAGCAGGTCGGTTGGGAGATCGGTCGGGATAGCGCTTCACATCTCCCTGGGCAGTCTACCCGAGCCAGGTGAGATTTCCGGTTACCTAGAAAAGATCCAGCTCCGAGTTACACACATCCTGGGAGACAACTGATGCGATCCCCGGCCCCTCGAACTTCTACAAGAGCGGCCGGCGCGAAGAGCAATGAACACCTCCTGCAGCGCGTCGACGGCGGCTTCGATTATCGCGATCTTGTGCACTCTGGTGTTAGTTCCTGGGGGCTGCCTGGTGGGCGCCTTCACCCTCGGTGCAGCGATGGGGGCTACTGGTCGTGAGATGGCTTTTACGGGAACGATTGCCTCAGTTGTAAAAATGGGTTTTCTCACACGCGGCTTCCGCTTGTGAGGTCTTATACCGAATCTTTTTCCTGCGGTTTCCCGCGGCGCCGCTGAAGGGACGATTGTTCGCTGTAGCCATTAGCCAGCATCCGTTGGCTTTTTCCCCTTCTGGCATGGGGTTTACCGCTGCCGGCCTCTCGGTGACCTCCGATAAGGGCTACAGTCCCGGCTTTCTTGTTCCGGCCCTCTTTCCGTAGCATGGGTCTGTTGTTGTTGGCGGCGTGAGGGCCACCGCAGTTGATGCAGGTGGCTGGCTCCTCCCTCAGTCGAGGACACTGCGCCGCTCTGTGCTGGCCCCCGCAGCGAATACACGACAAAGTCCGGTCCGGTGCCGGAAACTTTAGCATTGGTGGCACTGTGCGGGCTTCCCCTTCCCTCGCCAGGCGTCGACGATAACCCCGGGGACTCCGAGCATGTCCTTCACATCCCATGATTGCTGGAATGTTCGTGGGGGTTCTTCTCAAGACTGCATGCAGGATGTAGCCCGGTCGGTCTCCGCGAGCCCGGATATTGCGCACATATGCGGGCTCGAATCTGAGGGTCGTGAATTCTTGCCCCACTTCATCCGGGGTTGCGTCGCATGGAAGGCCTCTGGCCACCTTCAGGCTTCGCTCCGTCGGCATGGAGTACGAGAACCACAGGACGTTCTCTTGATTATCATAATCCTTATATAAGTTTATATATAATCAACTGGCTTATTGTATTCATCTATATAGTCTCGTAATTCCCTAAAATATTATTATTTTAGTGTAAGGAATATTGCTCGTGATTGATGAATTTATTTCTTAAATAATTGAAACTAATTATTCGTTATGATTGTTTAACGAATAAATTAGTAGTAGGTATTCAAAAGCGCTATCCCTATTTCGTATTATACATAAACCTTCCACTTAAAATGGTTCCTTCAAGAATAATTCCGGTAATCTTTTTGATGACCAAACGCGTACCGTTATATAATAGAGGTGGATTCAAATTACGCCGCAGAATAATAGGTGAACCAATCTTTAATCAAAAATTATGTGGTGGCATTCCAGGGTATATATAGTGAATTTAAAAATGAAATTGGAAAATTATGATTTAAGTATATTCGAAAAAAATTAAAAGCAGGAATAATGTCACTGTATTATCTTCACTATAATATGAATTTAATTTATACTTTAGTCTAAGTAACATGCGGCCGGGCTATGCGGCAAAAATTGAAAAGTAAGAACAGCCTCGGCCACACGTGATGGTTATGCTATTGTATGTAAATTTTAGCTTATACGTTTGTATTTTTAACATAGCTGGAATGAGTAAGTATTAAATAGATATTTAATACTTACTCAATCCAGTCAACAGATATCGTCATCCGTTAGAATCGTTTGGAGCTAACTGATAATTGTGACTGTCAAAATAGATAAATTTGTTGCAATAAAATAATATTGCGACTATAAATTGAGATGTAAGCTATCCCATCTTTCAAGTTGGATCAAATTGCATACGGTGTACAAATCAAATTTAAAAGCGGTTCAGTAGTTTAGGACTCCATCGCGGACAAACAACGTGACACGTAATTTTTATATATAAAGATAGGTAGGTACTTACATACATAATAGTATTTTATATTACCATTTATCTAATTATTCCGTGCTCAACAAAACATATTCCCACTTCCTACATCACGGGTCGGCCTAATGAAACTAGTGAGAACAAACAAACCGGGAGCTTTTCTGTTTTATTACAAACACATGCATGGTAAACAGAAGCGGCGGAAGGTAGATAAAGCCGACTTCATGGATATAATATATGTACCGCCTACCACTTATTTTCCTCTTTCTCATTTCCATGTTGTTCAAACGCCAGACGAGAGAGTATACTTATCGTTTTTGAGTGAAAAGCGCTTGATTTTATAATAAAAGCAGTTTATGCGCTGTAGACGTCGAGACGCGGGCACACTTCATAGGAGTGGAAAAATGAGAAACGAAAAGGGCTTCGTTTATTCGCTAGCATGTCAACAAACTTCAGTGTAGTGTAGGTTTGAACTTATTTGTACTCCTTAATGAGATTGAATATAAAGAGATTTTATTCTCAAAGAGCTTTTTAATATACCTACTCACGCCTGGATTTTCCCGAATGTGAAGTAGAGAAATAGGTGTATAATACACCTACGTTTCACAATCTTACTTTTCGGTACGTAATATTGTCAAGCTTAGATTTTTAATCCTTATTGTCGTTCTTTTATATTTATACGAATACAATATTTTTTTAATTTAGATGTTCGTAAGTGACATCAATTACGTAGGAGCATGATCTGCTTCTAAGTAAATGAAGCATCCCGCGTTTTACGATTGTTTTATGTTTAGTTCCTTCATGGAGAGTTCATTAAAGCTTGTTTTTTTATGTCAAGCCCGACCAGTCACCCCAAGTAGCACCCTGTTCACTAGAATGGTCCAGTGTTGCTAAAGAAGGATTTGGCTGAGACTAAGCGAAGGTTTAGAGTTGAAATAATATGAAGCTTCAATACACTTATTGTTTAATCGGCGTCTCACAGCGAAAATAGGATGTCAAATCAAGTTTCTTAATTAATATTACGAACCAGTCATCGATCTACTCACCATATAAAGGCGCAGAGGTATGACAGCGAAACGATTTACGATGCCACTATAAGTATAGACATTTGAGTGATGTAATGATCCTAGCATATACGATTCACAACATAAAAGTGAAATTTCAGATATATGTGCTACTAATAACTGGTATCTTTCTGCCTTCGCCTCCATACTCTTGGGAATATGGCGCTATTATTTCAGGACAAGCTCTACAAACTGGGTATTCGCTGTAAATTTATTGTCATTGCTGCAAACTAAATTCTAATAAAAACCACATCAAGAGTGTCACTACACCACCTACGATTCCTGAACAAGGTGGGAAAGTTTTTCAAGCCAGAGCAGCATTGTCTTTTGTTGCAAACATAGGTACGTTTCTACGTAGAATAGGTAGTTACCTCTGGGATGGCTCTGTAAAGTACAAATATGAGCTCTCTCTCAATGAATTCGTATAGGATTAATTTAAATAATTACCTTTACATAGGACTCTTTCAACATGCGTCATAGCACCAGAACTTCCGTTTTCCGCATTCAGACTTTCCCAGCTACCTTTTTCAGGCCGTCCGTCCGTCGGCAGTTGGCCGACTCGCCGTCCTTACAGAAGCAGGCCGTGGCGGAGGCGTGTCGTGTATGCCCTACACACGCCTGCCAACTCACCGAAGCGGGATAAAACCCGACCCCACCAGGCGAGGCCGCGGTGGCATCCAAAGTCCACCGGCAACCCTGGGGTTATCCTTTCGAGGGCTTACCCGGGGGCCCGGCAACGGCCACTTGGGGAGGACACCGTGCGGTTTTAGTCGAGACACGACATAACCACCCCCGCTGGCCGGCGGGGGGGTATCCGAAGGGATTTCCGCACGTTAAAAAAAAAAAGGCCGTCCGTCAGTCCATGTGTCTGTGGGTATCATACCTAACAGTTACCGAATCGTGGTCTTTACTCTGGGACTCGCTTGCTCCAACAGCCATTTTCCTGTCTAAATAAAAAAAATGACAATTTTTAAAATTTAATATTAAATTTTTCACTTTACGTAGAAAATATTACATTCGTTCTTTTTTCACAATTAGTCTAGTCATTATAGTAAGTTCACCTCGTAATTCGAGATACCCAGCTGTAAGTCTATAAATACTTGTATATATTATTGATACCCTAAAAGTTGTCTCAAAACCTACATATGGTAGGGTGTACGCAACTATTAAATTTCAAGGTCAAAGGTCACAAAAATCGATTTTGTGCGCTTTTTTTGTAAATATCTCATTTCCTATGGGTTTTTTGCTATTTGTATTTATTATCAATATTGTAGAATACAAAATTATCTACAAATTTTGATTAATTTTTTTTTTATACGGTGAACCGTATAAAAAACTTAAAACTTACTACTAAAATTTTATTAACTAAACTTAAATAATATTAATTAGGTTAAAATTCAAATATAATTCCTATATTTTCATTAACAATTCTGCAATTACATGGGCAGGTAAGTGTTGTTAAATAAATTAATACTGAATAAAAAGTAGATAGGTTAGGAAAAAAATGATAAAATATAATATAATAGTTAATAAAAATTGACAAGTTTTTATAATCATCACCATATGAAAATTTTTTTTAAACAAAATAATGAGCGAAGTCAGATCCGAACCACCCTAAATAAGTAGGTGGGTGCAATTACTCAATTAGAGTAATGTACCTCTAAGTCTATAGATATTCCTTCCTATGTAGAAATGTCCTTTTATGTAGAAATAATGTAGACTCGGCTACTTTTATTACCTAACTTTAACACACCACACATAAATGTCTAAAACTCTTTTTCGAATCCGTTGTAAAATGGAGATGATAGATGCTCGTATCTACTGATCAAATGTAACATACAAAATATGCTTCCCTGGTAACAACTGATAGGTTTTACTACGCAATCTAAAACCTTATATTGTTTCTATAACTATTGTTCAATTTTCACGACTTGTTTCTATAATAATTATTGTTTATACGGGACTTAATCGCGTTAATAAATATATAATGGTATATATTTACCTCGACGTTTCGGACGCGATGTTGCGCCCATGGTCGCGAGTAGGACTGGGCGCAACATCGCGTCCGAAACGTCGAGGTAAATATATACCATTATATATTTATTAACGCGATTAAGTCCCGTATAAACAATAATTATGTGTGAAAATCGTGTAAGTTTAAATCAATATATTGTTTCTATAAATTCAAATCAGTCGTGATGATCAACAACTGAAACGGAACTTCAACGCGTGACAGCCCGTTTCTAGGTGGAATACTTTCATAAAGGAAAAGTTAGCATACCTACTAAATGCTTCATATTTTAGTTCATTAAATGAAGAAAAATCTAAATGCAATGTTTAAAATGATTGGAATATTATTTATTGTTTCCGTTACTTCCGGCCGGTAAAGAATTTTCGATAGATGACTCCTACGCCGTCTAATATGTTTGTAGACGAGAATCGCCCGTTCCCATTCCTCACAGGAACCTGTTCCCGAGATGAAAAGTATCTTACGTGTTATTCCAGGAAATGGTCTATGTACCAATTTTCTAGTAGCTAAGTGGTAGCCCAGTAGGTTAGCGCATTGCAAGGTTAAACAATACTAGCCAGGTCAGTCTTATGATGGGTGACCATTCAAACCCACCAATTGGGCCCCATGCCCAGGACAAATCTACAGATTCAAATCAGACGTTTTTTCAATATTTTTATTAAGAAAGAATAATACAGGGAGAATATTCATGCAAACAAGCATTTACACAAAAATATCCTTGAGTTTGAAACTTTCTGAGTTTGATGGGAAATGTATTAATTAACCACCGTAGATGCGTCGGCGGTGGCTCATCAAAAATGTATAGAATTCGTATGATTTGCATAAAAGTCATTTTATTGCCTCCAAAGACAAACAGAATGGGATATTAGCTGTTGGAATGATTCCAAAACTGCGGTGTGAACTTTGTAACGGAGGTATTCAGCTTATATTTATGTACTTATCTACAGTCGGACTGTTGAGTACTGGAGAACCTCACGTATGTTCTATTAGGTTTAACTTTACTTAGTTTGTACTTAAATAATAGTGAAACTATATAAATAAATAAAATCGAAGCTCCTGTTTGTAATAATAAAATATCAGCTTTTTAATGATTGTCTATGAATGTATTAACTTCACGGTAACAGCAAATGCCAAGAATATATTTTTTTTTGACTGTCTGCATGTCTGTCTTTTCCGGGTAATCTCCGCAGTGGCAACTTCGTCCGCGTGGATTTCGATTTTTAGGGTTTAGTTCTTTTGCGCGGAATCCTAATTATTTTTCTAAAATTAAAGTAACCTGTGTTGCGCCTAACCGTTGATCGGCCTGATCATGAAGGAGTGGTTGGAGAGGCAACACGGTGACCTTTCCTACCGGATGTGCCAGATATTTACCGGACACGGGTGCTTCGGTAAGTATCTATGGCACATCCACCGGGAGACAACGCCGTAGTGCCAGCACAGTGAGGATCCTGGCGAAAAGACGGCGCTCCACACGTTGGTGGAGTGCCCTGCGTGGGCGAGTCAACGCCGGGATCTCGTTGCGGTCCTGGGCGTGGACGTTCTCTCGTTGGAGACCATAGTGAGGGCCGTGGTCTCCGACGGGAGCAAGTGGCACGCCGCCGCCTCCTTCTGCGAGCAGGTAATGCGCGCGATAGAGACGGCGGAGAGGGAGCGGGAGACAACCCTGCCCCCCGAGTTCCGCAGTCGTCTACGCCCGGGACTACCTACCTCCATGATCGGGGCCTGAGGACGGCATTTGGCCGACTCGCCGTCCTTACAGAAGCAGGCCGTGGCGGAGGCGTGTCGTGTGTGTCCTACACACGCCTGTCAACTCACCGACGCAGGATAAAACCTGACCCCACCAGGCGAGGCCGCGGTGGCGGCCAACGTCTGCCGGTAACCCTGGGGTAATCCTTTCGAGGGCTTACCCGGGGTGCCCGGCAATGGACCCTTGGGGTGGACACCGTGTGGTTTTAGTCAGTCCGATTCCGACACGCCCACCTCATAGTCGGCACCGATGGGGTGAAGCCCGTGGGGGTTTCCTCATGTTAAAAAAACCTGTGTTGCACTTTGTACCATTCCAGAGATTACCTCTTTCAAACAGACAGACAAACAAAAATTTAAAAAATTGTTTTTTTGTTATAAGTGTCGTGTATACATTCATGTGCAAACATTAAAAATCTGTTATTTTAATATTAAAAACAGACACTTCAATTTTGTTTATTTTGTATGTATGGAAAAAGTATTAGGGTTGCGCGAAAAAAGTTGATATCCAGACCTAAGTCCACGCGGACTTAGTCGCGGGAACAGCTGGTATATAATAACGATATTGATTTTATGTCTTATAACATTTGTAAGACTGACTGATTAAAAGTCTCTTATAAATACTATTTGGTGACAAAAAATGAGTTCACTGACCGAGAACACTGAATCCCAACTGAAATTGGAAATGCCAAATAGGGGAAGTACCTACAACCTACAGAACATCGTAGTCAAAATAACTTCTTGTTGTGATCCTCTGATAAGTAAGGTCCACAAAATTTCGCAGGTAGCCAGAGTACTATCAGTGGGGAAAGCGCTTTTGGTCCTAGTGAAACTCTTCATTCTCTACCTTATTCATCCCTAAGGGCACTATCGTCCATATATACTCGATCGTGGAAATCTAGGACGAGCCACGTAAAAACAAACGATAACACAACGTGATACGATGCGAAGTCGTATCGTATTTAAGGATATGTAAGAGCCCTAAGGGGGTAAAATACGAAATTTTTCCCTGTGAAGCCGGGATGGGTTGCTAGTTCACTATATTGTCGCCTGTTTACCACCTAGTGGTATAAATTAAATCTACACAGAGTCTCCCTAAAGTAACCGTTGTGAATTTAAATAAGAGTTGGTTGGAGTTTCACAAGGAGTTCAATGAGTTAGCGTAATTATGTCGAGCAAGTTAGCGCATTCATTAACCTTATTGTGTTTAATATTCATCAGGGTGAAGTCTACAAGTCACATTTTTACTTTACCTCTCCAATACCGACCAGGAACATTAATTACATGAACATTAATCTAAGTAAATTTTGGACCGAACTTCGTTACAAAGACCAGAGTTTCTTTAATGTTCATACCAGAGGTGCCTTGCGTGAATATATTTGTGTCGAAGAAAATCACTTATACCTTCGTATATTTAAGGATGTTCAGATCAGTATTAATTACTTTAGAAAGAAAGAAAGAAAGAAAGAAACATTTATTAGTGCAAAGAGGCCACAAACTAAGTACATAAAACTATATGACATCTAAAGATAATGATTTTAAAATAACAGGAGCATAATAGTTATGTGGCACACAAATGCACCAAATGGGTGCCCAGTTCAGCATGTGCCAGACAGTAAACTGGCGCTGGTTTTATCCTGGACCCCAACTGGTTAGTGACACACGGACGCCCCACCGTCGATGCTGTGTGTTAATGACGTGTGTAGTGGTGTGTTTGTGAAATAGATAGTGTGATAGAGTATAATGTATAAATAAATATAATGATACGGTTAATACATAACATATATAATCAAATGTGTGTCATCAATAAACTTAAATTAGCGATATATTAGCGTTTATACGTTATCCAGCCTCCTTTGAGTTTCCAAGAGAAACAGCCGTAGACGTTTTCTAAACGTGGTTATCGTTGTAATGGAACGTAACGGTGGTGGAAGATTATTCCATATTTTGGAAGCTGCATAACGAAAACTACCCCTGAATGACGCAGATCGATGCTGCTGTATAGATAGTTGCTGGGAGCACTGCCTTCTGGCACACAATCTTCTGCTAGTAACCCAGCCAAGCTTATCAAATAAATATCGTGGCTCCCCGCATCTGATAACACCGAAGAGAAGACATGCCATATGCATCTTTCTTCTGGTTTTCATCTTTAGTAGTGAATAATTGCTTAAGTAAGGTGTGACATGACTTCTGTGCGGTATCGCGAAGCAGAAACGAGCATAGGCATTTTGAACGCGCTGTACTAGTCTTTCCGTGCGAGCCAGCAGACGTGGGCCGTAAACTACATCGGCGTAATTGAGTTTAGATAGTACAAGGGACTCAGTTACATGTACCCTTATTTCCTCAGATAGATGTGGCCTCATTTTATACAGTACTTTCAAACGGTAGAAGCAATTCCGAACTGACTCAGCGATATGCATTTCAAATCTTAGGCTGGGATCCACGTATAGTCCCAAGTTGCGAGCTTCAGTAACCCTATCTATCAGCTCTCCCTTGAGACTTAGGTTTAGGCTGGTGCGCACTAAACCCGCAATGAGATGGCATTACCTAGCTAAAAAATTAAAAAGATATATAACTAGCGGTAACCAAGGTTTTATAGGTTCGAGTAATGTGTAAATACTGATTGTCGTTGTACATTCATTTGAAAAGATTGAACCAGATAATGAATAAAGCTTTGCGATTAGAGCTCTTTGTTAATACATACTCAAACGTATTAGAATATAATGGTGGAGGCGGATTCACGGACCTGACTCATTCAAATTTGGAGCAACTTGAGATGTACCTTTATATTACAGAAAATTGCAGCAGTTTTTAATTTTTATTTACGTCGACAAATGAATCTGTTCGCACTTCACATTCATTTGTCGATATAAACCTCTGAACATGATGTACACTTCCTGACCAGATTGGCTGTTACAATCACCTTAAACAGCAATCATCCAGTATTGTGTTCCAGTTAGGGAATGGTATCGTCAAAGTTAGGTTTGCAAACAAGCACCCGGCCCGCCTAATGGCACTAGTAGGAGTAAGGAAAACATGTACCTTCCACATACCGCGCGATACAGGAATCCGGCCCGTTATGTAGGTCTCGCGCCACACTATAATAACTCACCGCGTGTCATGCATTGCACCTAAATTAATATACCGTTGAAACTGCACTGTATGTCATCAATAGTCTACCTAGCGCTAGAGTACTTCGTAATTGCAACTGGCAATCTCTTACTCTGAGGTGAGAAGCTGAAATGCGACTGGGATTAACGCTAAGATTATAATGATGAATAACTGGTATCCTCTTGTCATTACCTCTAGCGTGTGTTGTTGGCCTCATCAAATTAAAATATGTCTTTATTCTGCCGCTCACTCAATGCACTTTTATCCAGCTCTGTGATTTTTCAACAAAATAAAACCGTGATCATCGTTTCCCGGATTATTTTTACTTAACCTAAAATCTGTTTTGACTCCAGTTTCTTTGTATCGCTTTATTTACTTAAGTCCCGATATGCCGTTGTACCCATTAATTTGCAAACTTTCTGTTACAATGGGGCCTTGGATTATGTAGGATGCTATAGACATTAACTTTTGTCTGAAACATTTTTACGTCAGTGAAAGGCAATTTGTAATAAAGTTAATGTTGCAGGTACATTGTTTTATATTGCTGTGTACATTTGGCAGGTAGTAAAGATTCTAGGCGTAAGTTTAGACGTATTTATAATTATATTTAATTCTATATAATTATATAGGTATAGAAGTAACAGTATTTGAACTGTTGCGTTCCGTTTGGTGAGTGAGAGTGCCGGAGCCCAAACTCCTTTCCCATCCCCTCCCAAACTTCTTTCCCATCCCCTCCCAAACTCCTTTCCCATCCCCTCCCAAACTTCTTTCTCATCCCCTTTCCTTTACAGGGTCGGCAGCGCGAGTGTGACGCCACTGGTGTTGCACACGTCCATAGGCCGCGGTAACCGCTTCCCATCAGGTGGGCCGTGTGCTTGTCTGCCACCTTAGTGGTATACAAAAAAAGGCATACTCATATGTATGTACGTAACTTCAAAGTAAATAATAATGTATTTTCATTGTATAATCAAATAAATATTTAACGAACGGCAGAATGTAGGCTTATTATTACCTAAGTATGTATTATTATTTTCAAATCATTTATTTCGGATATTTACCCATAGTTACTTAGTTATATTGTTGCTTATAGCTAGGGTTCTAATGAATCTGAATACATTTTGCCATATAACAAGATAACAATTGTAATATAATAAACGTTGCGGTTAAATATCTGAAGAGGAGTTGGTCTGTTACTGTGTTGAATCATTGGTTTACTGTATGTACTACTTACATATACTCACTTCAAATATAATAAGTAAGTCTTGCGCTTTTTGTAGATTAGATAACAACTACGATTATTTTTGTTTCAGATGCTGGATCGGACGTTAAAACCGCATATTAGACATAGAACGTTTGCAGTTACCATTATTTTCCCTAAAAATAGTACAAAGCTATCGAACTTAACCAATTTTAAGTCCAATAGTTTATTTTTGTAACGCTTTAGTAGTAACAGAAAAGGAAAAATCGCCGCTATTTTCTAAAACATACGTTCAAAAGATAGCTCTATCGCAAACTGGCCTTAGTTTTATAGGTGAAAACAATGCCAGAGGTTCACATAAAGCATCGATATCTTAGAGGTTGTGAGTTTTCGTGGGTTGTGTAATGGTAGGAGGGTGGTAAGGGGTAGTGGTAATGTGTGAAGATAAGGAGGAGGCCCGCAGCGAGGCGGGAGTCGTGGCGAGCCCGCGGCGTCTGTGCTGGTCGCGTCGACCCCCTGCACCACTCCCCGATACCAGGGGCCTCTGTTGCGCTAAGTTACTTAGGAAGAATGGCAAGCCCAAAAAGGTGAGTGATGCATACAAGCTATTGTCATAACTTTTTACAGGTAAACATTGTCTTGAGTCGGTTAAGGAGAACCGGGAAATTTAAATATGAGATTTATCCGTATAAAACGGTGATACAATGGAGCCTCTATTATTCCATTCTCGTAATAAAAAGATGTTCAAAATTCAGTCTCAATCTATTCTTGATCTCTCAAATGTCAAAAAAGGTGTTCTCATAACAATTTTTGAACTGAATTTTGAACATCTTTTTATTACGAGAATTGGCTCTCAGGCCTCAGTACTTGCATCACATGCTGGACATCAGCTAATCTCTTAATATACATGTTTTTTGAGGATTGTATCTAAGTAAAATGACACACTATCCGACTATGTAGCTACTTAAGACTTACGCGGTTGACAAAAATTGCTTTCTAGAGTTAAAAATAATAAAAAATCTTCGTATATTTATTCAATTAACTGGATTTCCGATTTGCTCATTGAGTCTCTGCTGTAACTTTTTCTGAACAGTCGTATAGGTATCGTATATTTATTTATTAATGTTTAAATGAAATCATATACATCGGACACATCTAAATTTGGCCACATTAAATATACAATTTACGTTTTATTAAAACAACAAAAAAAAAAAAAAAAAAAAAACATCAGATCTCAAACATGATATCCGAATGTATTTCATTTTATTACGTATCCACTTCTATTATTAACAAAACACTAACTTCAGAAGTTAACTTTTAGTTAGATAAGTAACTTTCTTTTTCAATGTAGACCTTGATTTAAAAATTCTCTGTCTGGCATTCGTATTGTTACAACGAGTTTCGATATCTCGAAAACTACTGATCGAATCTTCTGGAAATAAAACGCATTGCTAGTGTCGAAGTACCCTATCGATTAGTGTTTAAAAATCTAGAAACGCCAACACAAAATCACAACTACCTCGAGGCAGCCATCGAGGTGGGAGTCCTCTCGCTCGGCAACATGATTGCGGCAATGGTGCGGAGCGCCACCTCCTTCTGCGAGCATGAAATGCTCAAGAAGGAGATGCCGGAACGCGCCCGGGAGAGGTTTAGAACTCTCCCGGCCCGCCGAGCCCGCAACATGCTCGCCGCGCGTCGCAGGCGACTCAGGCGCCGGAGGTCGCTTAACGACCACCGTCCTCCATGAGCGCAGGCCTGGGGGTGGCAGGTGAGGCCGCCTGTCACCCCAGCAGGAGCAGGCCGTCCCGGCCATCTCGAAACCGGAAATGGCCCAGGGTCAGTCGGGGTGCGAGGGATATGCTCTATGGGCAACCTTACACCCCGGCGTGTTAAGACCCGAGCCGACGTGCGGTTTTAGTCGGTTCAACCCCGACATAACCGAAGGCGGGGCGGGGGAGCATCCGAAGGGATTTCCACCCAAAAAAAATAAAGGTACTCGGAGTATTAAAATTCGAAATACTTGTATACGTACTACGAATTTTATAATATATACCTACTAATAATACGAATACTCGTAGCATTTTCCTTTGCTCTGGCGATTACGTAAATTTTGAAACCTGTATATTTCCATATCTTCATATTTTTTTATAAATCATTTATTGCGTCGGCCTTGCATACTTCGCTGCAGTGAACTTTCGAACTGGCGTACATCGAGATCCTGTACTTTAGAACTAACATACGTCGACATTTTAAACTTACGGAAACGAATCTCAATGATTCTGTTTTCGATCATGAATTCGTAGGTATTGTATCTTTAGGCGAGATCGCTCCACGTCAAACAACCAAAAATCTGATGGCGGTGGTGCACTCATTGCAGTCTCGAAAAAACTACAAGCTGTTCGTAAGATAAGGTGGGAGTGCCCTGGTGAGGATATTTGGGTTGTGATAAAACTTCAACAGGGCTCTGTTACAACTGACTTTTGTATTTGCACTGCGTACATTCCTTCACCAGCCACATACGCTTGCTTGGAAGAGTTTTTGATGAACATGACCAGAACGATCCAGTACAAAGCTAACACAAAATCGAAAATACTTATAGCTGGTGATTTCAATCAGCAACATCTAAAGTGGGGCTACGATGATGACTCTGGTGCGCTGTCTCCCTTAAATCCTACATCTGAAATGGAAAAACTGCTCGTGGATACAATGTCCTTTAATAATCTCGCACAACTGAATAATGTAACAAATAACCTAGACAGAACTCTAGACTTCATTCTTACAAATCGGGATCACCTATTCAGTATTTCAGAATCTGACCATCCTTTAGTTGAAATAGACGTCTACCATCCAGCACTTGTGACCACTTTCAAGTCAAACTCACTAAAAATACCCAAAATAAAGTCTAAGAGTTTCGTAAACATGAATGACATAGATCACATGGTCGATGTTTTCTATAATCTTACAATGCCAATAATTAAAAAATACACGCCTTTAACTGAAAGAAAGGATCTCAGATATCCCATGTGGTACAGTTCCTCTCTGATCAATGCACTAAATGAAAAGTCGAAGTTACACAAAATTTACAAAAAGTATAACAATCCTCGAGACAAATTAACCTATAACATGCTGAGGGCTCGCTGCAGCAAAATGATAGCACAATGTTATTCCAAATTTAAAGCGGATGCGAAAGAGAACATTAAGAGAAACCCTAAATACTTCTGGAACTTCATTAAATTTTCAAAATCTAATAGCTGTGACATACCGGATGACATGTATTTACAAAATGAAACAGCGCGTGGTGGCAAGGATATCGCGGAATTGTTCTCTCAATATTTTTATTCAACGTTTGACACAACTTTTGATAACAGTGACCACCAAGATGTCGACATCAATGGAACTACCCACAAGCATATACATAACTTCGAGATATTGAAATCTGATTTATTAAAATCTTTAGAATCATTGGACATCAACAAAGGGCCTGGGCCAGACCAAATTCCTCAAATTTTTCTCAAATCTTGTGCCAAACAACTTTATGGACCTTTATATACCATTTTCAACCGATCTCTATGTCTCGGTGCTCTTGTTACTCCCATTTTGAAAAAAGGTGATGCATGTAACGTTTCCAACTACAGACCAATATCTATCTTGTCCGCTTATGGTAAACTGTTTGAATCCCTGGTTCAAAAAACATTACTACCCTTTCTGAAAAACGACATTAGTGAATATCAACACGGATTTTTACCTTTTTTTTTTTTTTTTTTTTATCGTGCGGAAATCCCTTCGGATACCCCCCCGCCGGCCAGCGGGGGCGGTTATGTCGGGCTTGCACCGACCAAAACCGCACGCCGTCTCGGGTCTTCAGACGCCGGGGTGTAAGGTTACCCATAGAGCATATCCCTCGCACCCCGGCTGACCCTGGGCCATCTCACCACTAACAGCATCGCTCATCCTGTCTCCTCTGAAAGCAGAGGAGTACGGAGAGCGATGTGTTCCCGCCACGTTGGGTATTGGCCGACGATCAATGCCAACCCTATGAAGGGGTGAAGGGGAAGCCATTGACCGCCGCCCAGGGTGTACCGGCCGCTCCGATTCCGTTCCCCCCGGACTGCAGCGGGATCGGAATCGGAGCGACACTCGAGGAGGTTACCCAACACACACCCCAACACGGATTTTTACCTAAACGATCAACTACATCTAATCTCATGTGTTATGTAAACGTGATCTCCGAAGCAATGGAGAAAAAATTGGAGGTTCATGCAGTTTACACAGATTTTTCAAAAGCTTTTGACGTAGTAAATCACGATCGATTGGTTCGCATGACGCACGCTTGACCATGCGGGTATATGTGGTTCGCTGCTAAGGTGGTGCGAATCGTATTTGCGTAATCGCTCACAAATGGTAAAAGTTCGGGGCTTTCTATCGGACCCCAAATGTGTACCATCTGGCGTACCGCAAGGCTCCCACCTGGGTCCGTTATTCTTCATTCTTTTTGTCAATGATTTATGTAGCATTATTAAGTCTAAGTGTCAGTTATTTGCGGATGACCTAAAAATTTATAAGACAATTGCATGTAACTATGATACCCGTATCCTACAGAATGACATTGATAGAATAAATGAATGGTGCGTCACCAACTGTATGTCTCTCAATGTTTCTAAATGTCATCACATAAAATTCAATCGCAAGAGAAAACCTACCGCTGTAACCTATTATCTTAATGGAACAAAACTAAGTGAGGTTTCGAGTATAAGAGATTTGGGTGTCATAATGGATGCAAAGTTGGACTTTCGAGAGCATATTGACCACATTGTTAAGAAGGGAATCAGACTCGCTGGTTTCATTATTCGACAAACCAAGATTTTCAGAGATCCATTAGTATCAATACTACTTTTTAATTGCTATGTTCGTAGTTTAGTGGAGTACAGCAGCCCCGTATGGAGCCCTACTTATAAAACTCACATTGATCGGCTCGAAGCGGTGCAGCGGCGCTTCATGTACATTTTATCTTTTACGGATAACAAGTGCCGTGAGCTTGCTTCCTATGAAACACGACTGGGCTATTATAGCGTTAACTCGTTGCAACAAAGGCGCGATGTAGCTGACCTTACATTTTTATACAAAGTTATTAGTGGCTCAATCGACTGTCCAGATCTGCTAGAGAAACTAACGTTTGCGGTGCCTCGTAGTGGTAGCCGTCTTCACAATAGGAAGACCTTTGTGACGCCAACTGCTCGAACCAATCTTGGGCGGCACGCACCTATTTATCGCATGTGTTTTGCATACAACTATATTGGCAGCGAAATAGATATTTTTAGCGTAAAGATGAATAGTTTCAAGAAGCTTTGTTTTGAACAAATAAGTGGATAATTTCTGTAATATTTCTCAGTAGCATTAATTTGTAATTTGTTTTGTGTTATGTTGTGTTCGCATCTAGTAGGTCTTACAAACATGTAACATCATAGTGTTAAATTGTGAGCGTAATTGTCAATTGTATTAACCAGTTTTGTGAACCTTTAATAAAAAAAAAAAAAGAATATATTATGCTATGATGATTAAAAATATGTTCCTGGACTATATGCTCCATATTTAAAGAGAAGGAAATGATGAAAGGATAAAACGATATGAAGTAGGCTCCAATTATTCTTATTTTTCTATCACAAAACGGTCGCTTTACGATGTCTTAAAACATAGTGAATAATTATATCTTAATTGTAGAATATTTCCATAATTCAGCAATCCTTTGTATTAATAAAACTCAAGAATGTTGTTTGGCACTTACGACATTTATTTCAAAGCGTAAATTTTATATTTGCTTTCTCACAATTTACGTATGATAAGTTATGGCATCACTGTCGTTCTGACTCTGTTTAGTGAATGCAGAATAGAATTCGATACAAATAATTACTCTGTACGAGTTGTTAAGCCATTACATTCTTGTTATTTAAATGAAATGACCGACCCGTCTAAAAGCAGCCCCCACATTTCAAGGTAGAGCGGTTTCATCTCAATATAATCGAAGTTTGAATCTTTAGGCATGGTGGTTGACTAGAACCGCACTTACGAAATACACATTTACATTACCAATAATGTTTATAGTTTTCAGAATATGTAATCTGTATTATTATACAAGTTCGAGGTTCACGTTGTACATTGTATTAAGATCATAACTAGTATGGATAATAAGTTACCCGCGAAAGTGCTAACTTCGGATTCAATTAGTTCCAGTCGACGTGAAGCGGTCCGCTGCTTTGAATAAACACCTCAGGGAAACAAATGCACAACGATTTGTGTAGCCAAGGTGTATCAAGTTGTATGAAATACTCATTTGAAGTACATTGAAAGTTGTATTATCTTGTGAATAATGTAGACACCAGTGTTAATGTACCTTTTTTTTTTTTTTTATCGTGCGGAAATCCCTTCGGATACCCCCCCGCATGCCAGCGGGGGCGGTTATGTCGGGCTTGAACCGACTAAAACCGCACGCCGTCTCGGGTCTACAGACGCCGGGGTGTAAGGTTGCCATAGAGCATATCCCTCGCACCCCGACTGACCCTGGGCCATCTCCGGTTTCGAGATGGCCCCCTCGGGTTTGGGAACCACGGTGTCCCCGTCTTGCCCCGGTTTGGGGGAGGGGCGCTAGTTCGCCACTGGTACAGTTGCGAAAGGGCTCTCGCTTCCAGGTCCCATGGCGGAGTTCCGGCAAGGAGACTCGCCGCCTCGAAGGAGATCGTGTGGTACCCTCGGATGACCCTGATGGCCAGAACCCGCTGCGGAGCGCGCAGCATCTGCACAGTTCTGGTCCTCAGGGCCTCCGCCCATATTGGGCACCCATACAGGGCCATGGACCGCACGATCCCCGCGTAGAGTCTCCTGCAGGAGTCATCGGGCCCCCTCATGTTGGGCAACAGCCGAGCCAGAGCAAGAGCTGTGCCCTTCAATTTGGGAGCCAGACTTCGGATGTGCTCTCCGAAGTCCCATCGGCCGTCGAGCACGAGCCCCAAATATTTCATTTGGGGCTTGATGCCGATGCGATTTCCTCCCACGATGAGACTGGATCCCTCGGGTGGCTTGCTCCGAAGCCCATGGAAGAACAGGGCCTCGGTTTTATGCAGGGCCACCTCGAGACCCAGCCGCCGGATCCGCCTAACGACTTGGGCAACCGCGGTCGTGGCCTTTCGGGTCGCTTCGCGGTACGTCGCCCCGCACGCCGTCACGAGCGTGTCGTCCGCGTTGCTACGCGGACGACATGCTCGTGACGGCGGCACCGCCTACGAGCTCACCGCGAAGCACCCAGTCGTATCCGATGTTCCACAGGAGCGGCCCCAGGACCGATCCCTGTGGAACACCGCACGACATTTCACGCCGACCGAGACCGGTCACGGTTGGGTAGATGACGGCTCTCTCCGTCAAATACGCCCCGACTATGCGGCGGAGGTAGAGAGGCACTTCGTGATACACGAGCGCCTCCCTAATGCAACTCCAGGGCAAGGTGTTGAACGCGTTGGCGATGTCCAGGGACACCGCCAACATCACCTCACCCCGGGCTACTGCATCCTCCGCCAGAGCCCTCACGCGCATGATGGCATCCACGGTGGAGCGCCTCTGGCGGAAGCCATATTGGCCATCCGCCAGGTCCGGCCCCACTCTTGAGAGGTGCTCGACGAGGCGCTTCGCAATTACTCTTTCAAAGAGCTTGCACACCTCGTCGAGCAACACTATGGGCCGGTAGGCGGACGGCGAGTCCGCCGGGCGCCCCTCCTTTCGGATGAGGACCAGTTTCCCCGTCTTCCACAATTTCGGAAACTGGCCCCGCTCCAAACAGGGCCGCCCCCAAGGGTCCCGCTCCAGCGTCTCCAGCAGCTCGCGGAAGGCGTCCCGTTTGGAACGCCTTATCTCCGCTCGGAGGGCTCGTCTGGCCTCCCTGTATCCATCGTACAACTCCGCCTCTCGGGCCTCCGCATCTGCGGGGCGGCGACGCCTCCTACGGAATCGGGCCCACCGGCGGTGCGTGATCACGCAGCCCCGTCTGAGCTGCGCGATCTCCGACGACCACCAGTAGACCTGACCCCTCGGATTATAGGGCGGAGCCCTAGGCATCGCCGCGTCACAGATACGGGTCATGGCCTCCCGGAACCACTCCGCCTCATCGTCTATGCAGACAGGCCTGTCCGGCGCAGGGGCCCGGTGTTAATGTACCTACTCCTGCAGGTTACGTTGCCAATATGGAGTTTTTTTTTCTACCACACGATATGCTACGGAATTGGGTGCAAATGTAGTCGGTACTTTTCTTATTGAACTTTGAAACTTTTAGTACATTTTGAAATAAAACTATTTTTAACGGATTCTATCGCGATTTATTTGATGTTAGTCCGTTAAAAATAGTTTTATTTCAATGTGTGACATTCGCTTAAACTTCCTACAATATCTTTTAGTACATTTGCTAAGAAATCCGTAACGCTTAGGTAATAATTTGTATACATAATAGGTAATGTGTGTATGTTGTTTTAATTGATTGTACCTTTTTTATTTTTTTTTTCGTGCGGAAATCCCTTCCGATACCCCCCCGCCGGCCAGCGGGGGCGGTTATGTCGGGCTTGAACCCACTAAAACCGCACGCCGTATCGGGTCTTCAGACGCCGGGGTTGATTATACCTAATAATTATGTAACACTTTTAAATAAAGAAAACTACGTTCTGATATAGACACCCTGTTTTTGGTTAACTTTCTTTCATATATGCATCTACCGGTTGCATCCAAAGCTTCATATTGCTTCTTAGTTAAGGGCTACAACCGGTTTTTTTAAACGAACATGAACTTTTATTAGTTTTCAAATTCTTATTGAGTAGGTTTACCAGAATACAAGTAGTTGTATATATACTCCGATATGTATTACTTCATTTACACATAAATTTTGCTACCTATGTTTTTCGGTCTCATGTAATAAGGGCCTATAGCTTTCAGTATGGTACATTTTTATGAGATACCATTATGGAAGTTTGAACTACGTCCAATTCTTCTCTATTCTACTCAATCAATATCAATTTTACTTTTAGTATTTTCAAACCAAAATTTCTGAATAAAATGTGTTCTTTGAATCAAAGAGCATTTGAGAGCGCCTGTAGTCACTATTTTGCAATTCTAAGTTCGGTAAAGAGGTTGCAATCTTACTAATGTGTC
Organism: Cybosia mesomella; assembly: GCA_946251805.1. Classification (NCBI taxonomy): domain Eukaryota; kingdom Metazoa; phylum Arthropoda; class Insecta; order Lepidoptera; family Erebidae; genus Cybosia; species Cybosia mesomella. The sequence continues at coordinate 15,484,855 of OX276406.1, forward strand.
TACCTATATAACTGCCTAGACGAGAAAAGCTCTCAGGTTTTATATCGATACTTCAATCTGTGATACTCGACTCACATAATATATAGCTATGCAGCTAGGACCTATTTTTATGTTGCTAGAGAAATATATTTATTCAATATTTTGTTGTCGACATAGAAATGAATTTAATGAACGTCGGTATTAGAACGTTATAAAGAAAGAAAATTAGCAATTTTCTTAATGACAAAATATCTCGTAGGCAGTCGTAGAACGCCCTTCTACAAAACTGTCACCCTAATTTCTTAAAAAGTAAATTAATTTACGCTCAGTTAATTAAGCTTTGCATAATAATTATTCAGAAAAACTGATTTTTCTTTGAAAAAATGCTGAGTTTACTAATTTGTAATTAAAAGTGTTTGAAATCCTTTGTTGACATTAAATGCTGACGGAATGAGAAAATACTTCAAAGCGAAAGTTCCATAAATTGGAATTACACAGGTAGATGGTATAAATTTTGGTTGGCTTTTGTATAACGGCGTCTACGTAAATCATATTAATAGAGTGTCGAAAGAATTGACCCCAAGTCGGTTGAAATAATGAGCTGACCTTTCCTGTCGAGAATATTTTGTATACCTCTTTGTATTCTTCTATTTGCTTTTTAAGTGTTTTTTTTCATATTTAGGTACATTACGCAGTGCCAGCAAACATTTTTAACAAAAGTGGCAAAGTTCGCGCATGTGCACTATATGGACTAACAAAAAACCAATTAACGGACTAATCAAGTAATGACGCAAGCCCTTTCGGCCCATGTTTGGTTTAATATAATACTTTACCCACACACGTGTTGCCTTCTACCTACACTCCCAGATTCTTTAAGCGGAGCGTGAAAAAACATCTGTCAAGACTACCATTATATGGACAGCAACTGGAATAGTGGCCACTACTCTTTGGACTTCATCTCAGATTACCACCAGGTGGGGTGCAGTCAATTGACGAACCAAATATAAAAGAAAAACTACGATTGGTTAGTGGCGCGCCGTCGCACCCCGCACCAAAGATATCTATTAAACGGTGCCGGTCATTAGAATGATGGTAAGGGGCTACCTAAAATGTCCCTCATGCAATGGTACTACAAAATGGAATATCTTTATTCATTTAATTCACAAAGTAACAATTTTATAATGATCGTTGAAATCAATACTTCTACATTTACATTGAAATAAAACTATTTTTAACGGATTCTATCGCGGTTTATTTGATGTTATTTTATATTTTACATTGATCCCGGCGTTTCGGTTGCTTTTCAGCAGCCATGGTCACGGGGAGACTAAATATGGTTGTTGTCTTGTAGTTTGAAGTGAAAGTTATCTCAAAGTACCCGAACTATGTTGAATTGTTGGTGTTACTATTTACGCAGAATGAGCTCACAGTGTCATGAAGTCTTGTTGTATTTTGATTTTTCTTGGAATTAATTAAGTGAATGACTGGGTCCCAAGCTGGTGGTACATTCCAACCATCTTCTCTATTAAAATTAGGATGTTTTTTCGATTTCGAAGAATAAGAATCGATTTTCTTTGGCGAATATCTGTGGTTTATCAAATCTTAAGTAATTTTTGGTCCCCTGTTGCACGTGTTCACATACAGCAGACTTTTTTGAGCGTTGGTATTTTATGTCAGCTATGTGTTCTTTGACGCGAGTGCCAAAGCTTTGCTTGGTTTGACCAATATAAGAGAGCCCACAGTCACAATCTATTTTATGGACCCCTGCATCTTGTAGAGGCAATTGGCACTTGACAGATGGTAAAAATTGTCATATCTTCGTTGGCGGCTTGTAGTATGTGTTAATTGAAGCTCGCTTCAAGATGTAGCCAATCTTGTCAGTGACCCCTCGTACGTATGGCAGGACTGCAGGCTGGCGCTCGACAGTGGCTGGCTTTTCTCGGGATCTGTAACTGATGCGCGGTTGTTTGAGCTTGTTCTCATACAGAACTTGTTTGAAATGTTGTAGCTCAGCGTCCAGGTGTTTCTTGTCACAGATCCCACAGGATTCCCACGGTAGCTAACTGTTTAGGGTGGTGGTGAGATTCACCGTTTAAGTACCTATCAGTATGGGTCTTCCTATACACAGTGTGGCTCAAAGTATTATTAGAGTTTCTGATCACAAGAACATCTAGGAAAGCTAATGAATAATTTGCTTCTAATTCCATAGTGAAACGTCGTCGGGATCAATGTAAAATATAAAATAACATCAAATAAACCGCGATAGAATCCGTTAAAAATAGTTTTATTTCAATGTGTAACATTCGCGTAAACTTCCGACAATATCATTTACAGTCAAATTCGTAAGGCAAAGGTACTGGCAAAAAAAATCACTATCACTCTTTTTAATCACCATTACTTACAATACCTAAATTGGCAAATTATATCGGCAAGAAAGACACTTCAACTAAAACGCCAATCTTAAGTTAAATAAGAGTTCACACACATACGTACAAATTATTTATAAAGATGAGACAGTTCGAAGAGCAGTCTGTATGTAAACCGTGTATTCAATTGTTTTTTTTTTTGGTTTTCAAAGTGTGGCGAACAGGCCTCACGTGACGCTCTATCTGGTCATGAAACGCCAGCGATCAGCTGATGCCCGCCTTAGTACATTTAGAGGGGCTGGCCGTCAGTATGCACACTCTTTCCCTGCCATGCAGTGGAGGGACTGTATCTTTCGAACGAGGTCAGGGAAAGTAGAGTTACTCGTCCTTGTGTGTCTCTCTAAGCGAAAGGATAAACCGACCGCGAACGGTACGGTTCCGAATTGGATTGAATAGGAACACCAGTAAATAAGACACAGAATTCGGTTGAATAATCTGGCTTTAATAATGGCCCATCCATTCAGTGCAAAGTCTGAGAGAAGTCTCGAAGACTATTGCTGGTGACTCGGCTAAGATGTCGCAATTGTACGAAATGTCGTGCCAGCTTAGCTTCTCTCAGCCTTTACCATAACGAGAGCCGTCAAAACACAAACAAATTATATGGAATTTTTACACTGATTTTCGCTATCTATTTTACAGTTTTTTACGTCTATTTTACAAACTATGTACTAGAATTTAAAGGTCTAAATGCAACAAGATGGGTAGGGCGATCACCCAGCCCGTGGTAAGGGTTTTTAATGTATATTGACTACTATTTAACAATTACAACGGTTTATAAATGAAATTATGAGTGGCTGGGCTCTACTATGTGACATTATCGGTTGATTACATAAAGGCTATATACTGTACAATGTTAAATGAATTACTGTATGGTAGCCACTCATCGACTCTATATGGAGAACAAACTTTATTTTACACACAACAGCTCTTTTATGGCTGATTTAACAAAATTACAATACAACGATTTACATAATAAAAATTCTTATAAACTACTAACAAAAAGGTGCTGCGACCGTCTCATGCGTACGGTGGCTATATTAATTGAATGTCTAACGATCATTTACTTTTGTTTTGTCACAAATCACTTGTTAACGATTTAGTCACTAATTTTTAATTTCTTCTTTATGATTCACAAAATCACTTGCACTTCACTAACTGTCTGTCGCGAACATCTCTCCCGCCGTGCAGCAGAGTGAGGCGCGGCCGCTTGTGATGCTGCATTCTCCGGTGAGCGACATCACTTAGGCAGTGGCACGATCTTCTTGGTAGGGCGCTTGAGCACGCCCCCGGCTGTGCGCACTTCAACGGTCCGGACTTGAACGTCGGCGCCTGGGTTGACGGCGGTGACTCGGCCCCTTGGCCAAGTGTTGCGGGGCAGCTGACCGTCGTCGATCAAGACAGGATCGCCGACCTCGATGCGAGGGCCCGACCCATGGGGCTCCCGCCGGTGTTGCAGCTCGGGTAGGTACTCGCGCACCCATCTGCGCCAGAACATATCGGCGAGCGCCTGAGCGCGTCGCCACTGCTTTTTGTGGTCGATGTCGGTGGCGTCAAACTCACCGAGTGATGAAAGTCGGGAGGAACCACCGAGTAAGATGTGGTTCGGAGTTATAGCCTCGTCGTCTTCGGGGCTCACGGAGACGTGGGTGAGGGGGCGGCTATTTACGGTGTATTCCACCTCACACAGCAAAGTGGAGAGCAACTCTTCATGGGGATGGCGCTCATGTAGGACCGTAGTGAGTGCGGTCTTTACGCAGCGTACTAGACGCTCCCAGACACCCCCCATAAAAGGAGCAGCGGGGGTGATGAAGCGCCACACGATGCCTCGATGAGCGGCTTCGCGAGACAGATCGCCGACATCTCGCGGTCGGCACCATGCATGTTGGTGCCATTGTCCGAGTAGATCTCAGCAGGGCAGCCTCAGCGCGCGGCGAACCTCCGCAAAGCTAGGATTGCGGAGCATGCGCTCAGGCTGGCGGCGACCTCCAGGTGGACTGCCCGGGAGGTCAGGCAGGTGAACAGCGCCACATAGCGCTTTTGATGTTGCCTGTCGATAGTGACACTGAGCGGCCCGAAGTAATCGAGCCCAGTGTAGGTGAAAGGCCTGCGGTGGTGCGCAAGGCGTGTCTTCGGATGGTCACCAGTAGCTGGCTCTGGTGGCTGCGCCTTCCTGATGCGGCACTGTAAACATAGATGAAGGACCGACCTGGTCGTCGGCCGTAGGCGTAGTACCCAATAATGTTGGCGTACCTCATTAATAACGGTTAACTATGATGCAGTTTTCGATGCGTCCAGTCTATGTACAACTGTGTGATTGTGTGTCCTCCATCTAATATTGGTGGTCTTTTAAGTACTTCGGACACGTCTTATGTTGCAGATATTCTGCTTGTTAGTACGATTACTCCGTCTGCGAGCTCAACACGGAGTTTTCGGAGTCGACTGTCTAGGGGCACTTCCTGCTGATTTTCTAATCTTTCGATGTCCCTTTTAAATGCGGTGTTCTGTACGCATTTAACGAGTTGTAATTCGGCTTTATGAAGGTATTCGGTGGTTAAAACTTTAAAATTATGATTGGGTACAGTGTTCTGGGGTAACACTGGCCCTTTAGATACCTTTACTCGCCGAGTGGTGCGACGCCAATCGGGATCCTTTTCTTTGTTCTTGATCGTCCTCTTGTAGGCCACCTGTCGAGTCTGAGGTTTTCGGAGTGCGTCTATGAACTGTAGCACCCGGGCGGTGGTGCGTAGAAGCTTCTCCCAGCTGGAGAACCTGGTGACGTCAATTATTGAGGCACTTACGTTTGTTGCGGTGGTGACTCTCTCTTCGCCGGTGGTTCGGTTAGTAGCGGCTTCTCGGATGGCCAGTCTGTCGCATCCTTATACAGGAAGGTCGGTCCGTTGTACCACTCGTGATCGGATGTGAAGTTAGCAGGTACATCGCGAGTGGCTGCGTCTGCTATATTGGACTTTGACGGGACCCATCTCCAGTCCTCGACCTTACTGCTCTCTTCTATGGCGGCGATCCTGTGAGCTACAAAGGGTTTATAAGTACGAGAGCCTTTCCTTAACCAAGTTAAAACCGTTTTACTGTCAGACCAGTAGGTAATAGAGTCTGGCTGAATCCTGTGGCTCTCGGTGACGGCTGTAGCTAATCGAGTTCCCATCACCGCAGCTTGCAGCTCCAATCTAGGGATCGACGTGATTTTTAATGGGGTCACCCTCGCCTTTGCCGTGACAAGACTGACTCTCACCTGTCCGTCATGGGTGACGATCCGCCAGTAGATGGCTGCAGCGTAGGCTGCTTCGCTGGCGTCCGAAAAAACATGAATCTGAATTGTATGACGATCCGTGTATCCCGGGTAGCACCTAGGTATCCTGACGAACTTGAGGGCTTGGAGATGGTCTGTCCATACGCTCCATTGGGCTGAAAGTTTATCGTCTAGCGGTTCGTCCCAGTCTGTGCCTAGGCGCCATGCCTCCTGGAGAATCTGTTTGGCTCTCACGGTGACCGGTGATGCCAGCCCGAGAGGGTCATACAACGACATAATTATTTTTAAAGCTTCCCTCTTGGTAGGCGACGTTTTGTTTACTAAGTTTTCAGGCAGTCTGGCTAGTTTAGTTGAACGGATAAATGAACTAGCGACTGTCTCCTCTTGAGGTTTCTGTTTACTATAATGAAGTAATCTGTGGTGAGAGGCCGGACAGTTGTCTATACCAGACTTCCTGATCTGACATCTATGATTGCTATGGCGGAATTTAAGACAACAAAAACATAGTCTGTGTTTCTTTGCCAAGTCCCACCTCTTATCGGAGTTACATTTGTTGAAAGTTTCACAGTTCGATGCGTAGTGCCCCTCAGAGTCGCATATCCTACACTTACGTGTGATCTTATCTCCGGTCTGTCTCTCAGTGGCCGTAAAGGCTCTCTGAGGGACACGACGATTCGGCTGGTTATCTCGGTTATCTCTGTTATCTCTGATAGTTTCGGCTGGTGCGAAGGCACTACAATAGCGGGCATACTCAGTTAGGTACTCGCTGAATGAAGCTAGATCAGGAGTAGAATTATACTTTTCAGTAAACGTGCGATACCATTGAACACGGAGTGAATTAGGAAGTTTATCTGTGAGTATTCGTAATAATTCGGCATTCATTAGATAATGATTTTTCTTTAAGGCCTGAAGAGTGACGACGCTACTCCTTATACGACTGGCAAATGTACAGATGTCCTTAGGGGCTTCGGTACATCGCGGCGAAGCTCTTAATTTATCAGTTTCAGATTGAGCGATGGAGTCAGGTCGTCCGAATTGGAGCTCTAGTTCTCGAATAATATGCTCCGGCTGTGCATTAGCTATAAGTTCGGAACTCACAATTTCTAGAGCTCTGCCTCTCTGGCTTCGTCTGAGTCTAGCTGTATTCTCGATATCATTAAAATACATCTTAGTGGTGTCATATATTGCTTTAAATGATAGCCATTCGGTATGCGACCCGCCAAACACTGGTAAAGTCATTATGACCTTCGATGCCGATGGATACGAGGACGTAAATGAAGCCTCCATCGGTTTTCTATCAGCGAGCGCAGCTATAGCAGATGTTAGTTCGGTAATAAATGGTTTTAAATAATTATCATTTGACTGTACGGTAAATTCGGCTGTGCCCCCAACCCGGGGCACGTTAAAAGGCTCTTTCTGAGTCTCAATATAAGCGGTTGTACCCCCAACCCGGGGTACCAAAGGTGCCTCCTTTTGGAGTTCGTTAAATTAGGCTGTGCCCCCAACCCGGGGCACGATAGGAACCTCTGTCTGAGGCTCATCTTTGTGGGTCTCCTTCTGGAGGTGTCCACTTACTAAACGTGGTTCTAAGCCGAGTCGTGTCGAGGGCGCATCTTCTTATAACCACGAACGAACATATTCGGACCTTGAATGGGCATCATAATCATAATCAGTATCTTCGGCTAACTCTTCAGCCCTACGTAGTGCCACCTCAGCTAATTGCAGTTTAATTTTTAGCATCTCCTCCTAAGCTTTCAATGCACGCTTGCGCGCCCTCGATTTACTATGTATAGTAGATCTGGATCTAATAGTCACGCATGGCTCACGGCTGAATGACTCAGAGGTACGTACTCCTTCTATGGGTTTCTGTTCAACTGGACGTAACGTACTGTCTGATCTATTCTCTTCCAGACACCACAGTTTTTTACTAATATCTGTTTACGTCTTGGCGCTAGGGGGCCGTGGTGTACTGGTCGACGGTTGAGTCATGCACGATGGTGCGCTTACCTCGGATCCGACTGGTATTGAGGGTGAGCGTGGCGGCTTCTCATGGCGGAGGGTCTCTTCTCGAGCCAGAGTCTTCTCAGGCTGGCTCGGCTCTGAAGCTTTGGATCTGGTGGTCGGCATGTTGGCTGGCACTAATTCACACGACACTTAACGCAGATTGACTGATTCTATAGTTTACTGGTTCACACGACACTTAACACAGATTCACTGATTCTATAGTTTACTGGTTAAAACTGGCTTATTTACTGGTGATAATACGGGTATAAGTCGCGCAAACGTTACGGTTTGACTATTTTGTCTGATAAGAACGGGTATAAACACGCGGAACTGACTCTAATTACTGTTTTAAAAACACTGACTCTAATGACTCTAATTAGACAAAGAAATTAGACACACCGAGAAAGCAAGCTATTATGCGATACGTCCGGCTGAAAGCTATCCACAAGTGGACAGCAACGCTTTTAATCCGGCTCGCAATGAACCACATAAATGTGGTCAGTAGGCTTTTAATCCGGCTCGAAGGACCAATAAATGTGGCGAACAGGCCTCACGTGACGCTCTATCTGGTCATGAAACGCAGATCTAAACGCCAGCGATCAGCTGATGCCCGCCTTAGTACATTTAGAGGGAGGTACATTTAGATTTTCGCTATCTATTTTACAGTTTTTTACGTCTATTTTACAAACTATGTACTAGAATTTAAAGGTCTAAATGCAACAAGATGGGTAGGGCGATCACCCATCCCGTGGTAAGGGTTTTTAATGTATATTGACTAGTATTTAACAATCACAACGGTTTATAAATGGAATTATGAGTGGCTGGGCTCTACTATGTGACATTTTCGGTTGATTACATAAAGGCTATATACTGTACAATGTTAAATGAATTACTGTATGGTAGCCACTCATCGACTCTATATGGAGAACAAATTTTATTTTACACACAACAGCTCTTTTATGGCTGATTTAACAAAATTACAATACAACGATTTACCTAATAAAAATTCTTATAAACTACTAACAAAAAGGTGCTCCGACCGTCTCATGCGTACGGTGGCTATATTAATTGAATGTCTAACGATCATTTACTTTTGTTTTGTCACAAATAACTTGTTTACGATTTAGTCACTAATTTTTAATTTCATCTTTATGATTCACAAAATCACTTGCACTTCACTAAGTGTCTGTCGAGAATACAAAGTAGTAGTAGTAACAAATATCAGACATGGAAATCACGGCGCTGAATACATTCCAGACTATACACAATCCCATAGCTTGGTCACACTTTTAGGTGAGTGCGAGAACTGAACCCGTTTTAATATGCGATTTCAAGACTTTATTTATTCAAGTGGCTGTAGATTACGTTTTCTGAACCTTTTGCTATCATTTTATTAACCCTCGGTGCAAAACACGACGAGGTGTTATAAGTTTGAAGTGTCTGTCAGTGGAATCGTAGGTCCGTAACGGATGAACCGATTTTTATGTGGATTTTTTAATTCCATAGCCGATATGAGTGAGATGTAGCTATAAATATATTTGTGTCGGGGGATTTTTAATTCTAGAATCGTTTTTGTCGGCGCAATTTTAAACTATTTTACTGTACAAACTTCTAAAGGATCATAATAGCTATTTATCATCATGTTTCGAGCGTATGTACGGTAATAAACGATTAAATTGCAGAGAGCATTAAATTTATATGTTATAGAGCCACATTTTCCATAGCACGAATGGGCCGATAACTAACTGTAGACTCCACCACTCACTTGACATTGACTTTAAGTCTGCATTTCTATTTTGAAGTGACAACTTCTTTAGTTGCGCTGAGCACTTTTTGAGTGAACAAAAATCATGCAACTCGCACCATCGTCACGACATGCTTCCCTATTCAAAAATGAATAGATGTTGAAGTGAAAACTTCTTAGGCGCGTTGAGCAATTTTTGGGTGAACAGTAATCATGGAACTTGCGTCATTGTCAAGACATGCTTTCTATATTGAAAAATGGAGGGAGGGAGGAATGTATGGATGGAAGATACATATGAATGGATTTAAAAAATACACACGTAATTGTTCACGTTTATTTTATTTAATACTATAAGGGTCCAACTGAATTCTGATGTAGTATTTTTTCATAAATAATTGAAAATCCTTTTTTTTACAAGGCCTCAAACTATAAAAGAACATCTTGGGCAACCAAGCGCAGGGCACGTCACGATTGACCCGAGACCCACATGGCGGAATGGCTGGAGAAGCGCCAACGAAGCCTCTCCTATACCGGCTGACGCAGGTGCTTGGTATGGTATGGTATGGTTTCGCGAGCTGGTATCCGCAACTCCACGACAAGGCGCGGATTTTGCGTGCGGGTGGGCATTTCACTCGATCCACCCCAACTCATTGAAGAACGCCAGCAGGCTATTCACGCTGCTGGCAATCTCCCGGAGCGTACCTGTATTTCCGAAGTACTTAACCCTGTATGTGGCGGTTGCAGGGCAGTGTAGGAGCACGTGTGCCGCTGTTTCTTCCTCTCTCATGCAGGCTCTGCAGAGAGGGCTGTCGGTGATTCCTAAAATAAAAAGGTGTTTATTGAAGGAGCCGTGCCCCGTGATGGCAGCTGTGGCCGTGTGCAGTTGCCGTTTGGTCAGTTGTCGAAGACGCCTGGTCAGTCTATTTTCAAGCACGGGGAGTGCTTCCCTCGCCTGTCTGCAAACTTCCAGATTTGTCCAATAGCTGTTGTGTTGATCTCTCGTTCGTTTGTTTACTATAGTTCGTAGGTATGCAAAGGGGATCGGTATTATGGGCTCAGGTCCCATTACCACCATGTCAGATCCTCTCCTGGCAAGCTCATCTGCTGCATCATTGCCGCGCGAGCCGCTGAAGCTCTTAATCCATTGCAACGTTATGTTGTTAGAATGGCCTATTTGGTTCAGTTTACGATGGCACTCCAAAATTAGTCCCGAGTTTATAGTGTGGCTGTTTAAAGCTTGCAGCACGGCCATGCTGTCGGAGAGTATGCGTATTGAGTGGCCTTCCACTCTCCTGGCCATTACCGCTGAAGCTGCCAGGGTAATCCCCATGCATTCAGCTTGAAATACTGTGTTATGGGTCCCCAGTGGTGTTGAAATGGATACATTAAGGTCCTCCGAGAAAACGCCGGCCCCGGTGCCTGTACCAGTTTTTGATCCATCTGTGAAAATGCGTAATTCCGTTGGGCATAAAGCCTCACAGCGGTGGTCCTCATGAAGTTGGATCTTGTAGTTTTTGTCGAAAACGTATTGTTTGGGTACACGATCATTCATTGCTCCTATCACGGGTATCTCCTTTATGAGATCTGTGAGCAGTGAGGTGTGTCGTGTGTTTCTCTCGCTCCATAGGTTGAGTGCCCTCAGGCGTATAGCCGCAGCTGTTGCTTCTTGGCGGATGAACAGATCCAAGGGTGGGAGTCCGAGCATGGCTTCCATTGCCGCGGTGGGGGTAGATTTCATACATCCAGTGGTTGCCATGCAGGCTAGTCTTTGGGTCCGTTGTAGTTTAGCCGCTATTGTGCTGTTTTCGGTCCTTGGCCACCAGACGATAGCGCCATACGCTATCATGGGGCGGATTACTGTTTCGTAAAGCCACAGGATGATTTTCGGTGATAGCCCCCATTTTTTACCAATCATTCTTCTGCACTGCCAGAAGGTAATGCCGGCCTTTTGTAATTTATTGTCTAGGTGGCTACTCCATTTTAACTTGCTGTCAAGAATAACGCCAAGGTATTTTACCTCTTTTGACAGTTGGAGTTCCGTGTCAAAGAGTTTGGGTAATCGGTATTCGCCTAATACCCTTTTGTTCGTAAACATTACTAACTCGGTTTTGTTCGGATTCACCGATAGTTCGAATTCCCTGCACCATTTTTCTACGATGCGTAAGGCTTGTTGGGTTAGGTTACAGACCGTTCCCGCTACGCAGGTGCTTACCGGGCATGGCTATTTCGGTGAGTCCTGTATCGAATATGCCGGGAGCGTCGGCTCCCGGCATGGCTATGGCTCGAGTGCCAACATTGCCAGGGCTACTCCGTGGACACGCCGCTTCACACACTGGCAGAGTGCTCAGAGTCTCAGCGACGTGTCCTTGAAGCAGCCATCGGAGCGGGAAGACTCACGCTGCAGTGAGGCAGAGATGCGCGCAAAAGAGGTGGCAGAAAAGGTACAGGAGACATCTAACAGTCTCTCGTGCCCTAGAAGGCGCACCGATGGATCCCCAACAATGCGTCGGGGTCGCCACGATGGCGACCGGAGCCGGTCGGGGTCTCTGGGATATCCTTTCTAGGGTGTACCCTAGAAAAGACCAGCCAAGTGGTAGACACCGCAAGAGATACCTAGCGGTTTTAGTCGGTTCAAGTCCGACAAACCCATCTTACCATTGGCTCCAGTGGGGTGAAGCCCGTGGAGGTACGTAAAAAGAGGGCCTCATATTGTTCATGAAACGTTCATATTGAGCACGCCCATGTCATGTTTTTCAAAGTGATTTTGTTGTTTAACTTCGTAAGATACGATATAAAATATTGTACATTTATAAAAAGCCTTTTTAAAAAGTCTGTAGATTTCAACACAATATATTTTTTTAAATGTTATGATAAAATCAACATTCAGTGAATTGACAGACAAAGTAAGGTAGAAATAAAGTTTTTTTAAAGTTCATCGAGACTTATGACATGTTATATATTATTACTTATGTTAACTTATACATTAGTTACCTATTAAAAACATATATAAAATTGACAGCGGAAATTTGCGAGTTATGATCAGAAATATACGGTAACGGTTTCGAGTGTTGACTTTCTATATCAATAGTTTACTGTATATTTTGGTATTTATTTTTATCAATTCATTGATATTGAGTGATATAATCAGTTTTGCACTAATTCCGAGTAAACATTTTTATGAAAACGATGCACACTACCCTTATTTTCATAAAGTACTTAAACAGTACTATCAGAGTAATTAGTGACTTTATCCACGGTACAACCGTCTCCACGCCATGTAGGTACTTTTCCTGAAAAAGCAGAAGACACTCATGGTCTTCTGCTTTCACAATCCAGCAAAAACTACTTAAACACATTTACGATGCATATATTGCCATGTAGACTAGCGGGATTATTGTAAATAATTATGAATTTCACTTGACGCCTTCTATAGAATAGATTCTACAAAATTTATTTATGAGGAAAGTATGATAGAACACTTTTGCAGCGCAGTCAAACTTCGTAGGATTATAAAAAAAATCGCCTTCATCATACTAAAATCTCTCGAAAAACTAGGTACAATTGACTCTTCTGCTTCTTTAAACTTTATATCCATCGGTATATAGCTAGGATCAGAAAGCTTAGCTTAGCTTTTAAGTTCCCGAAGATCGTCAAGTTTAGTTAAGCATACAGTAACATTAAATCGATTGCTAAATATAATCACATATTATTATATTTTAAAATTATATTCATCTATTTTTCAAAAATATGTGGTAATATTAATTGCTTAAGAAATAAGTAGAAATCTTAAACTATATAGAAAAAAAAAATTAAAATATTTTTCTTCTAAATTAATGAATATTCAATTTAGGTGTTTGTTTTTGTACATAAACTAAATAACAGTAAGGAATAAATAACATTTTCATCTAGATATTTCAATTATTAATATTTTTTTATTAAGTAAATATTTAAGTGAAATGAACAAGCCTTTCGAAGCCTTATTTATTACTTTATAATCATACAAAATTTCAAAAACCTTTAGAAATAAAGAGTTATCGTCCTCACATTTGTATGTATAGACTTTTTAGATAAGTACTCCAAAACTACCAGTCCATCAGAAGGTTGTCTGTAAGAGATCGCAGTCCGCGATAAGACCGCCCATTGTACTACATTAGTTATATTATTATCTACGTATTACTGGTGTACAATGAAGCATATTCTATTCTATTCTATTCTCTTATCGGTTTTTGAACTGAAACAGACCGATATTTTCAGTAGTGTACCGCTCCGGTCTGTTTCTGCTAGGGTGACAGGCGACTGTCACCCCCAGGCCCATGCTCATGGAGGACGGAGGTCGTAGAGCGACCTCCGACCTCCGACGTCTGAGTCACCCCGGTGCCTCGCGAACACTGCGGATCGGCAGAGACCTGAATCTTTTTCGGACCCGCTCCGCCGCCTCCTTCCCGAGGATTACTTGCTCGTATGAGGAAGCAGCGGCAGCCCAAGCGCTCGCGATTCACCCAATGCTTTGAGCAAGACGCCGAGCGAGAGGACTCGCACTCTGATGGCTGCCACGAGGGCCCACCTCAACACCAGCGGGTGTAGCCCCGAGTTCTCACTTGCATCACAGTGATGGCACTCAGACGTTGGCTCCTTCCTGATCTGATTCAGGCGGTCCCCGAAGCATCCCTTCCCAGAGATCACCTGCGTCAGCCGGTACGAGAGGCTCCCGTGTAATTAGCCATTCCGGTCCAAATTTAAGTAAAATTTTCATTTTTTCGTTTTTCTCTTTCCCTTTTCTTTCCTCCCTACAGGAGGCACTACTTTTGAAAACGTTTATAGATCGCTATAACTGCCAAGTAATACAAAAAAAGAACAGATTTTTAACAGTGCGATAACAACACAGAACTCTATATTTAAATGCAAAAGCAACTTTCTGTCTATTTGTATGTTACCTTTTCCTAACTTATCCTATGAACCAATGATAATATAAAAAGTACTTAGTTTCAAACTTTGACTTCATCTACGTTGGCTATATAATATACACGAGAATAACATCTCTGGCAAAAGAATAAGTATTATACTATAAGCAACTATATCCCTTTCATGATTTACATACTTTTTACTCTCTGGAGATTTGAATATAAAGAACGTATCTCTTCAAAAAAGATCCGATTTCTGAATAAGTACCTTCACATTAACATAATCTAGAGATTAGTAGATATTCGCACTATCTTATACAACGCTAGTGTTGGGCAAATATTTATTACAACTTGATATTTTGAACGCATTAGTTATTCTCACCTTCAAGTAACTGGACAGACGACTTGAAAAAGGTGGCTGGGACAGACTGAATGCGAAATGCGAAGGATGCTATGGCGCACATTGGGAGAGGTTTATGTCCAGCAGCAGATAGGCTAATTGAGTAAAATTACTGTGTTAAACGCAGAGAGTGATGTAAAACTTTCAAGGTGGTGATGTAAAATTTTCCACCTGTAATAATTTTATTCAAAATAAGTATCAACTTCGGGGTAAGCATAGGCAAATGTAAATAAATAAGTAATGTAACAGCCCGCTAATTGCTTGCCATATCTCATCCTCTATCGTCAAAATTAAATACGAATCAAATGAAAAATATCAATGGGCATCCCTACGCGCGCTTATCTATTACCAAGCAGCCGGAGATATTGATTTCAAGGACGCTGCCGAGATAAAATACTCCTTACTTATTTATACAATGTCATTGTTGTCTAGATAGTTTCCACACTCTGTGATAGTAGTAACTGAGAATTTCCCGTAAACAAATACTCGAAAAGACTTCGCCCGAGTTCGGATTTGGATATAATTAACCCAATACCCAATCAGAGTGAAACTTTTCCATCAACTAACGAACTCCTAAGTTTGATCAAATACGAATATCCATAATCCTCATTTAGTTCATCGATATTGCCCACAGTCCACTAGTAGCTCAGCTGTAATGAATTATGGTAGAAGCTAAAACGACCGTTGAGAGAATTTTTTTACGCTTCTGAATGCCATTAGCTAGCTGCTAGCTATGTCGTTAGATGTATGGAGCCACACCAAGACTTTCAGGGCCAAACCAACAAAAAAATTACGGTTGCTGCTCTAGTGCTGGCTTTCCTCTTAGGGTTGATAGGTCAGACAGCAATCGCTCCCTTAAAAGCTGTCTGTATAAGCGAAGGAGAAGGAGTAAGCGGACCCAGGGCTCTGAAGTGAAAGCCTCGGATGTAACCGGGAATAACGCTAAGATGATGATGAGTGATAGCTATATCATTGATACGGCCGTGTTTTACGTGAAAACGTCTAACCTAACGGCGGCACTTATTCTCTTCGCTTTTCCCAGCCTGCCGCCATCCTCACTCAACTTAACGAGAATTTAAGATATTCTTGACAAAAGGAAAGATTATCATTGGCATTGGTCACGTTACTAACATACTCATGAATACCTCTATATGTTAGGAGTGCGTTCAATATCGGTAGTTCAATGAGTGGACTTCGAACCAGTAACACACGATCGTAAGTTTGACGCCTTGTCAATACACTACCGCCGTCGCTTTAACCAATCAATCAAACTATCACCGTCCACGATATTGGATCTAGAGCTCCTTCAATTTACGCCACAGAATCCGGTCCTCCGCTTTACACATCAAATCTATCCCGGCTACCGGGAAGTACCTACTAGAAATCGGTCGGAGAGTGTTCGAAGCTGTTACTTGTCTGTATTTGACATGATGACTCAGAAGTAAACGGATCAGAGGTTCATTTTATACGTCGAACATAAGATTCGGTTCTGTTCTCAATGGGCAATGTGATATTGTTCCTTTAACTATGGGATGAAAATAATGATTATGTAAATTTTTTTTTATGGCTCATTGATTAAAATGAAACAATTTTCAACCGTTCCTTGGATAATCTCGTATCTTACATAAACTTATCAGTTTGTTAAAACATATTGATGCAATGCAGTTGAGAGAGCTTCAATACGTTGAAGCCAAATGGGCAATATTTTAGTAGTCCATTGAAAATTTACATTTGGGGTTGCGTTTTTTAGAGGACGCAATTTTATTTTTTTGATGTGTAGGGGGGTCAGTGTAAAGCTAAAACCAAGTTTGTGGGGTCGCCACCCTTGTCCAACGGCCGCCATCTTGAAAATAGGCGTCGAAATGGTTTTTACGATATATCTCTTAAACTATTTATCTGATAAAAAACATTTGTTAACATTTTTTGTTGCAAATTCAATTCTCTACAACTTTGGTCCAGTAACTTTTTGTCGTAGAACTATAAATAAAAAAGTTATAAGCGAAAATGTTCAGAAACGTTTTTTTATCTCTTTATACGGTGGTAATAAAGATGATAATTCTCTTGACAGCCTAAGATACAAACAATTCGCCAAGGCAGTGACACAAAGCACAATAAACAGCTCGCTTTCATACATTCCGAGTCTACCATCAGGTCCAGTCGTGGCTTGGTAATAATAATGATCCTGAAGACTGGGGCTGTTAAAAAATGTGGAAAATTATTGATGCCAGTGCAGAGCTCTAAACCTCCAGCACCCCCTGAGCTTCTAAAATTGATCTTTTGCAAATGCAAAAAAAACTGTGGAGCGATGTGTGGATGTTGAAAAGCAGGGCTGAAATGTTCTGCAGTGTGCTTCCATTGTTTTGGAGAGACTTGCAGCAACGTAATGGGGCTCTCAGAATTAATAAATGAAAATGACTTTGATGATGAACCGCCGACATTAACACCCCTTCCTTGTCCAGTTCTCCCACTGATATTTAATTCAGAAACCCGATCAGATGCTGAGCCGCAGCCTGGTCCATCGAAAAGACCGAGGACGGAGTTCAAATTTAGAAAATCACCGTGGATTATGCCTATTGGGGATACCACGTAAAAAAAATCGCGCCTCCAGACTCTTAATCGTGGGTGGTGGGGAAAAGAGTCAATAATTAATTATTAATAATATTATAAAATTAATATTTAAAAAAAATATAATAACAAAATAAAAAAAAACAAAAGTTACTGGACCAAAGTTTTAGAAAATTTAATTTGCAACAAAAAATGTTAACAATATTAATATTGTTAACAATGTTAACAATATTTTTTTATCAGATAAATAGTTGAAGAGATATATCGTAAAAACCATTTCAACACCTATTTTCAAGATGGCGGCCGTTGGACAAGGGTGGCGACCCCAAAAACTTGGTTTTAGCTTTACACTGACCCCCCTACACATCAAAAGAAAAAAATTGCGTCCTCTAAAAAACGCAAGGTTAGGCCTAAAAAATGTAACATTTCAATGGACTATAGTGCTGTAAACATTGAATATTGAATTTTGAATTTTTTGTATTTTATACATATATGTTCGGTTTCTCTCGTAACTAGCCAGTGCTCACACACTCTTTCCCTCTCTCTCAATCTTATCGAATGTCAAATAGTGCGCACAGGTTTTTATACGTACTTACTTACTTTACTACATAAAAAAAAAAACATAAACTCACGCCTATATCCCCGAAGGGGTAGACAGAGGTGCTAGCACCCACATTTCGCCAGTTTATGTTTAGGTCCCAATGTAATAGGTGGCGAGCCTATTGCCATTAACCGGGCACTTATAAACCTGCGATAAATACACACATGAATTCGAAAAGCATCGAAAAGTCATTGGTGTGTGCCATGGTAAAACCTGGGATCGAACCCGAGACCTCGTCTCAGCAGTCCATTACCCATACCACTAAAATCTATAATTAATGAATTTTTGGTTTATTTCTGTCAAAATACAACATTTATTTTTGCCGATATTACAATATTACTTAATTTATATTTTATAAAATATCATTATAGATAAAGGGGTACAAGAATCAATTTGTTTGGAAAAGTGAGTAACTTTTCAACCTCCATCAATAGAATAGACTACAAAATAAATATACATTTCAGATGTAAATGAAAATAGATATAATATCATGAAATATAATTATTATCTTTGTGATCATAAAAGCCATAGGATGTCCACTGTAAAACATGAAGGCCTATGTTTATGGTTTCAAAAACTTGCAGCATACAATACATAATTGTAGTATTACCTACTGTGAAATTTGCCGTAGAATACAAATAATACAATAAACATCTACAATCGCTATAATTGCATTTAATACAATTCGGAAAAATAAAACTTCAGCTGAAATTTGCATAATAAATGCTCTTTAAAAATATCCTTTCATGTTATGCCCAACCTATCACACTAACATTATAAATGTTAAGGGTTTTATATTTGTTATTTTATTACTCAATCACGTGGCTACCTGGATAGGGATACCTGGAAATTTAGCATACAGGTAGACTTGACCTGGCAAAGGCTATATGATACTTTTTATTGCGGTAATATGTTCCTCTGCGTCAACTCACACGAACTTAGGGTAGCTATATTATAATTATTGTACATGAAAGTTTATTAGCTTCTTTGATTGTTACGCAATCATGCAAAAAATGTTGAGTGATTTGGGTGAAATGTGTCTGCCTATTCAATAATCTAGAGAAGAACACACTTTTTCTTCTGGTAACAGAACTCTGGGAGAGAACAAATAAACAATAGGTAAGTGCTTATCAATAGATGGTACTGTCTGTACGGCAATTTTAAGCCGGCGAAGCCGTGAACAATAGCTAGTAGTCAATACATTCTTGTAATCGGGACAGTCCAGTCACTTGAAGTCGATACAAGCGGCACGTCTATTCCAAAGCCTGTACATTCCCACCATACAATTTGGCTTGTATAGAATCTGAGATATTATTAGATATAATTACACATTAGGCTACTAGACTGGCTATTTTGGGTTGTACCAGCTTTTCGGTGAAATGGTCAAAATCGGAACTATGGTTGTCACTGTCAAGTTTCATTGAATTATACTACAGATATAAGTAGAATATAAATTACTCTGTGACTACAAATTAGTTTTCTCAGGCGTTTCTCAGATAGAAGGTGGCGACACCCCTCAGTTCACTGAATGGTTGGTACGGGCTGTCATGCAGATGACATTAAAAATAGCGCAGTATATAAAATTCTGTCATGGTTCCTGAGTGAGGCGGGCATTATTTTGAATTTCGAATTAGGAGAATTTTTGTTCTAAACAACTTGTCTAGTATACATTGAAGAGAAGCTGGAAAATTCTCCTATCATACTAAAATACGGACTTTTACTTGCCCGCGCCGCTACAAGAAGGTTTGTTTACAAAACTGCTTTTGTTCAGCTTGCCGGACATTTTAAAATGCATGCCCTGTAGAACTGATGCAAGTTCAAACATGCAACTTATCCTCCACTAACAACTTTTCAACAGTTGTTTCTGAACGAGTCGATAGCTACCAGCTGCTCCAACACTTTTTACTTCAAACGTAATTTTAAAATTTAAGATTCAATATTGAATAAGAAAAGGATTTAGAGCCCACATTTACTTTAAGGTAAAGTAACCTATGAAGGATTAATCGCAGTTATTTTTAAGCCTTCCCGTTTAAGAATGGAAAATACCTTTCGTTGGATTTGGTTCAGCAAATTTAACCCCACAGGAATAGTAAAAGTAAGTAGTAGTAATTTAAATGTTAATGAAATCAGTTCAAACTAAAATATTCATAAGGCTCCGAATTTGTTACGGAAAGGCTGTAAGTTTGGATCCCACCGAGTATACCTACCACCGGCGAAAAACCTTTTTGTTCTGGCAGAAATAAAGTAAATCGAATGCTATACATTAGTTATTGTATAGTTCGTCGTATAGTTGTAAGAAATTATATTTTCAAATGCCCATTCATCGGTACACCTCTAGGGCATTGTCGGTAGTGCATTTGACTACTACATCAGGGGGCGCTTGTTCGATTTCCGCTCAACGCAAAAATGAATATGTTTTGACGGCCTCTATGGCGTAGCGGTAGTGCATTCGACTGCTACGACTGGGGGCGCGGGTTCGGTTCCCGCTCAGTGCAAATATTTGTATGCATGAATATGTCTATTTGTATTGGTCTGGGTGTTTCTATGTATAATATGTAAATATTTACAAAAAAAGAAGTATATAAGTACGTTTATCCGCATTCTGGAACCGATAACACAAGCTAGTTAACCTATGCTTACTTCGAGTCTAGAAAGCGCTGTGTAGAATGTCTTAGAATATTTATTTATTATTTGCATTGGTTGGGGTGTTTCTATGGATGTGTATGTTCATGTATGCATTTACAAAACAAGTTGACAAGTATATTTATGCGTTTTTTTTGGAACCATATTTCAAACCATATTTATTACACTGTGGTGTAATAATGTAAGTGTAATAATAGGGTTTCATCAGTCTACAAGCTACAATTAAGTATATGAGCTTTCTATTAGCTAAGCTAGCTTAAGTATACTAGCTATCTATAAAAAAATATAATCATCCGAATTGAGAACCTCCTCCTTTTTTTGAAATCGGTTAAAAAGATGCAAAACTGACAAAATTAATAGCCAACAAGAAGTACTTCTAACGTACAATTCAATCAAAATAATGTTAATCCTTGGACTCAAATATCTCAACTTGACAAATAGCTTTTAGCCGGGGCCCTTGAAATCACCCTTCAGCAATACCTTTAACATTACGAAACGTAACGTCTAGTACCTTTTATAGATAACAACCTAAATGAAAGACTTCCCTGTTTAACTTTGCTCTAAGTTAGAAACTTGTTCAATATCGTTGAGGTGGGGTTGGAAGATTTTAAAGAGCGTGCAATAAGTCAAGCAGTCCGACGTGCGATTTAATATGGGCCCGCAGCCACATTCCCTGGAGACAACGGATCCCGCCACTATTCCGTCTATATTGTTCATGTATGTAGGGAATATTGCATTGCATTAACGAACATTGTTTATACAAGTTCTTCAGAACTATATAACAAAAATAATAAATATATGGCACGTGTTTTTGAGGCCCCACCAATATCTTCAGGACCCAAGCCAACTTCGTCTGCTGATTGACAGACGACGCTTTGGCGCGGGCTTCCTCTTGAGGTCGTTAGGTCGTTCCCATAAAAGCTATATAAACAAAGGGAGGAGAAGAAGTATGCAGATGAGAAAACTTCAGAGCACTTCAGAGAACTTCAGAGCTAAAAAAGGTGTCACTCACGCGTTGCTATCTGTAGAGTGTAGGCAGGAGGGAAATGAGGAGAATTGGATTAAGGAAAGGAATGAAGATGAAATCTCTTCACAACACTTTTTTTTTACGTGTGGAAGCCCCCTCGGGCTTCACCCCATCGGTGCAGACGAAGGAGTGGGCGTGTCGGAATCGGACCGACTAAAACCACACGGTGTCCTCCCAACTTTCCATTGCCGGGCATCCCGGGTCAGCCCTCGAAAGGATAACCCCAGGGTTACCGGCGGACTTTGGCCGCCACTGCGGCCTCGCCTGGTTGGGTCGGGTTTTATCCCGCGTCAGTGAGTTCGCAGGCGTGTGTAGGACAAACACGACGTGACTTCGCCACGGCCTGCTTCTGTAAGGACGGGGAGTCGGCCAACTGCCGTCCTCAGGCCCCGATCATGGAGGCCGGGCGGAACTCGGGGGAAACACGTACGTAATTGCGTACAGTTACTTAGTGTCATATAAGTGAGAGCAAATCGGACCATTTCTGCTGGAAAACGTATGAGCTACCAATCCCAAAATTGTGGTCCCAATTTCTTTCAAACGGCCTTGAAAGATGCTTTTGACGCAATCCTAATATTCTAACATCATAATAGCGAAAATAAATACGTGTAACATGTTTGATGTTTACGCTTTCAAGCTTTAACTACCCAATGCATCATCATTAATGAATAAATTTTGCATACTGGTTGTCAGGGGTACAGAAAAGGGCGTCTGAAGACCTGAATTTCAAGCACGACTTAGTTTACCTGCTCACAGAACGTAAACTAACCACATTTCGCTGTTGTACTTATGCGTAAATCTATAATTCTCGTCGTGTCTCCTGTACTTTCACTACTCGAGATATCCTTCGGTTACGGTTGCACGATTTCTTCTCGCGAAATTGAAATCACTGGCGGCTACGTGACTTCAAACCCTCACTAGTGTTCAAGGAAATCTCCAAATAATATTTACCTTGCGTTTGCTTTCCGATTGGTTGCTCGTCGCCTTCGCAGATAGATTTCTTTTGAGGTGAAAATTGGTATTTATTCCCGAGCGCTTTGTTGTATATCAGAGAAATCTTGTTTGGGGACTTCATGCTACGTACTCGAAGTGAGAATTCATTGATTCCATTTTATTGTAGAGTAATGTTATTTAAAAATTTGTACAGCGAGGATCGAGAGAAATTTCAAAAACTACCGTATGAGATAAGGCTTGAGGGATTCGCATGGTGGATCATCTCTACGGTAACCACTTGCCACAGGGTGAGTCGTATACTTATTTGCCGCCTTAGTGTTCGAAATTGTAGTGCTTGATGAACTCCATCTTCACATTTCATTTCAATCTACTCTAAAATTACCTTTTAATCCAAGACATAAATCACGCTGCATTTCACGAGACAAATTGCAGTTTTCGTACATATTTTTGAAGATACATGTTGTCAACCTATGCTAGTGAAGGTAAATCCTTTATCCCGTTAAATAAAAAATAAAAATAAACCGAATATCATATAGAAGTCCATCCGGTGTAGGTCCGAAAAATTCATTTCACGAGTGTCTAGCTTCGAATAGGATAAACCGATAACGTATTTATACGGTCTGGAATTCATTAAACCGTAAATCTGACGTGGCTTCAGCGAGGCTCAGTGTCGCGTTGAGTACTGCTATTATCCCATCGACGGATGTAAAGTCGAGGATGGGTGTGCAAACACTCAGTACTATCACCCCCGTTTGTCTGTGCGTACTAGACTAATACGAGAAGATAGGGATTATTATGTATGGAACAGCGCACGCTGAAAATTTAAAATTCGTTTTTCAAAGTTAGTCAGAACTAATTTACATTTGGTCTAACTAGATTCATTAGACAGAGATGAATGCATTCTTCACATCTTTTTGAATTTGTACAAAATGCGCAAATAGAAGAATTGAATTAGAATTGAAAATATTTGTCGAGAAAACCTACCTTTTGGATACGTTATTCGGACAAAATAAGGGCCATATTTTATTAAAAAAATTAATGCAGATGAATTTCCTAACGATCTCTGCATTAAAATAAATCAATGAAAAACAACTAAATAAGTTATTATATTCCAAATTTTATATTTATTTATTTATGGAAGTTAAGTTTTTTGTAATAAAATAATAAGTAATTTGTAAGTAAAAAAATACTAAAAGCGTCATGTTTCGACTCTGTACCTAGAACTCAATTATAGAACGTTATTAGATACGTACTACGTACTCGACGCATGAATAGTGCAATAAAAGAACCATTAAAAAGTGAATGATAAAAGGATATCAAATAACATGCTACGTATTGAATATTAAAAATTAAATTATTATAATATCAATTCTTTTTTACGATTTTAAGTTAGTGACCCTGTTTTACGCCTTTTTTTACTACGAATAACTATGATGTCCTTTCATCAAATTTTTAAGTAAAAGGTCTTAAGAATTTGATAGAATGAGGTGAATTTGCCATTTTGTGCGAGAAAGCGATCTTGTAGAAAACTCATTTCGGTCGGTAAATAACCGAGCGGACCACATCTTTCAATCTCCGCAGAAATCA
Organism: Cybosia mesomella; assembly: GCA_946251805.1. Taxonomy (NCBI): domain Eukaryota; kingdom Metazoa; phylum Arthropoda; class Insecta; order Lepidoptera; family Erebidae; genus Cybosia; species Cybosia mesomella. The sequence continues at coordinate 15,508,954 of OX276406.1, forward strand.
CTTTAATTTCTTTACTGACAAAAGTAAACACACATTTTACTTTTCCCTCTATTATTTTAATAGTCCTAGCTCCGCTGAATATCTCCAATTAAACTTGAACTTAGATTCGAATTCATTGCCTTAGCTTTGGTATTTCCAAGTACCTACACAAAGAAAGTAAATAAAGATGAAAACTATTTTTAACAGATTCTATTTCGATTTATTTGGGGAATCTCCCCGTGACCATTGCTGCTGAAAAGAAACATAAACGTCGATCAAGGTAAATGATAAAATAACACCATATCAACGTTTCGAGAACTGCCTTTCCACCGGGCCCTAATCCAGCTGCCCAACATGAGCCTCTTAAGGTGTAGGTCGAAGCTCTTAGCTATCAGACCATGGGCGTGAACCGATGAGCTTATAATCTGAGAAATAATTCAAAAAATCAAAATAAATTAGCTAAATTGATGTTACTAAGCTAAGGTTTTCTTAGAAAATAAAGTTTTAAAACAATAAAAAACTTCGAAGTTCTAGACCATCGTCTTGTTTGAGTTTACGACAAGTTTATGTCCATTGATGTTAAGTATCTTTCTCGCTCAGTATTAGTAGCCAGCTACTATGTTACCAACTCGATTCACTCATAACGAATGTTTGTGAACTTTAATATTAATCATATTTGCAAAAAGATTTTTATAGTCTGTGAATTGGCCCTTCTGATAAAAACAGGCTATCGGTGCTTAAACACTTTTAATTTTGATAGGTTTCTACCACGTTGTCAACCTATCCTTCTCCTTAAGCGGACCAGGGGGCCTAGACAAAGTGACAATCTACTAGTGGAATCGCTTCGAAGCGAACCTTCAGAAGTTCGAAATGTATGGGAGTGACATTTTTGGTCGGCATGTCACGTGTAACAATTATTAATGTATGGGAGTGACATTATTGTCACTCCCATACATTTCGGACTTTTGAAGGTTCGCTTCGTAGTTATTCCACTAGTAGAATGTCACTTTGTCTACAGGCCCAGAAACATATCTCGAAACTGAGATACTTACATTGTCCGCTTCACACATTCCTCACATTTGTTATTCTTTCCATTTTTGTCACATCACACATCCACCTTAACATTCGCGTCTCCACTGCGTCGCTAAAAATAACCATTTCTATTTGAAATATGTAATTTGGTATTCAAAATGAAAACCATTATCGATTGTCAGTCATATGTCAAACAATTTTCAGCCAGGTTACGTAATAGTAGAATAGCAGATTTTGGATTGATAGATAGCTATCTATGCTTTGAAGTTTACAGAAAATATGTGCATTGTCATTTTTCGGGTTCCGTAGCCAAATGGCAAAAAACGGAATCCTTATAGATTCGTCATGTCTGTCTGTCTGTCCGTCCATATGTGACAGCCACGTTTTTCCGAAACTATAAGAACTATGTTGTTGAAACCTGGTAAGTCAAAAAAAAAGTAGATGTATTCTGTGAACAGCATAAAAAATTTGACACAAAAATAGAAATAAAACAATAAATTTTGGGGGCTCCCCATACTTCCCCAAGTCCCCCTCCCTGCCTAACCAAATTTGATGCGAACCTACTGAGAGTCCAATCTGGGGCAGTATCTAAGATTGAATAAGGTTTGTTCCTGGATTTTATGGATGAATCTTCAGACACAAAGTTGATATGACGTCTGTTAGTAGTCAATCCTTTTTGGGCTCTAGCTACTGCCAGGCTCATTGCTTCACTTATGATGATAAGCACCTTATCGTGGCGGCGTAAGTATGGGCCTCTATCGAGAAGCACCCTACATCCTACTAATATGTGCCTAGTCGTCCTAATTGCCTCGCCACAAGTATAACATTGTTTTTCTGTGGCCTTCCCCCACCTTACTAGGTTACTCTGGTCTGGGAGGGTCATCTGAAAGGCGTTAAGATAGAATTTTAACAGGGCCGGCGACCACTCATAAATCAATGTGCGCCACTTTAAGGCCATCGGTATACAGAACTCTCCCATTGTCAAACATTCATTTTGGATTTCCAAATTCATCGCGTGCACTCGATATTTATCATTTTCGTCTTGTTTCAGAAAGGACCTAAGTATATCCTGGTCCATTTTTGGCTGTCGTACTCCCAAACACCACTCTGTTCGACTGGGTCCCCTTTTTATTTTTACGTGCGGAAATCCCTTCGGATTTCCGCCGGCCAGCGGGGGCGGTATAGTCATGCATGAACCGACTAAAACCGCACGGTATCCTGCCCAAGTGTCCATTGCCGGGCACCCCGGGTAAGCCCTCAAAAGGATAACCCCAGGGTTACCGGCGGACCTTGGCCGCCAGCGCGACCTTGCCTGGTGGGGTCAGGATTTATCCCACGTCAATGAGTAGGCAGGCGTGTGTAGGACCACACGACACGCCTCCGCCACGGCCTGCTTCTATAAGGACGGCGAGTCGGCCAACTGCCGTCCTCAGGCCCCGATCATGGAGGTCGGTAGTCCAGGGTGTAGACGAGTCTGCGGCGTCATCGACGCAGACTGCGGGACTCGGGGGACAGGGTTCTCTCCCGCTCCCTCTCCGACGTCACTTTCGCGCGCATTACCTGCTCGCAGAAAGAGGTGGCGGCGTGCCACTTGCTCCCATCGGAGACCACGGGCCTCACCATGGTCTCCAACGAGAGAACGTCCACGCCCAGGACCGCAACGAGATCCCGGCGTTGACTCGCCCACGCAGGGCACTCCACCAACGTGTGGAGCGCCGTGTCTTCGCCAGGATCCTCGCAATGCTGGCACTGCGGCGTTGTCTCCCAGTGGATGCGCCATAGATACTTACCGAAGCACCCCCGTGTCCGGTAAATATCTAGCACATCCGGTAGGAGAGGTCACCGTGGTGCCTCTCCAACCACTCCTTCATGATCCAACCACTCCTTGATGATCCGACTGGGCCCCTATCATAAATCGTTTATGGTATATGAGTCTAGATTCAAGCTCAGATGCGTTATTATCTTTCGGGTGTGCCCTGACTTTGTCATCTTGGGATTTACCTAAGATGTGGGCTTTGGTAACTCTAAGGTGTTTATAGACCTCCGATGGTTTCTTTAATTTCATCCCAAAATAATTATGATCCCTAAATAGAGCAGAGTGATCAGCAGAATGCGCTAGTCCAAGTCACGATTTTAGTGATTTTATGACAGTTGCATCTATTTTCGCTACTAAGGTTTTGCCGAAATCATATACCAGAAAAGGCCAAGTCAGACGTGATGTTAAGTAGTTGTCATATATCCAAGCTTTTTTGATATTCTTCAGTGGTAGCTGATAAGTTACCGATATAAACATATCGACAACTTCATCTAAGGATGGTGTGCGTCGTTTATAGTCTATCTTTCTCCCAAGAATTTTAAATGGCACCGATTCAGCGACTATGGAAACTGGTTAAACCCCCTAAAACTCGCTTAACGACCTCCGTCCTCCATGAGCGCAGGCCTGGGGGTGGCGGGTGAGGCCGCCTGTCACCCCAGCAGAAGCAGGCCGGGACGGTGGGGCGACTAGCGCCCCTCCCCCAAACCGGGGCAAGACGGGGACACCGTGGTTCCCAAACCCGAGGGGGCCATCTCGAAATCGGAGATGGCCCAGGGTCAGTCGGGGTGCGAGGGATATGCTCTATGGGCAACCTTACACCCCGGCGTCTGTAGACCCGAGACGGCGTGCGGTTTTAGTCGGTTCAAGCCCGACATAACCGCCCCCGCTAGCCGGCGGGGGGGGGGGTATCCGAAGGGATTTCCGCACGATAAAAAAAAAAAACCAAAAAAAGGTATCTCTAATTCCTCTATGGTAGGTGCATTCCCTTGGAATTGTATTAGAGGGTCGTGGCGTCTTTGGGTTTCCGGTTGATTGTATGATGTTCTGCATTTTAATATTTTGTAAGTGTTTTTGTAATGTTTGTTAGTTTGTTCTTTGGTCAATAGAAGTTAACCATTTTGGCTTTTGAGTACTGAAAAGGGTTTTTATCAAAATCTACTTCATGCCTTGCCCTATCGTAGCTATCACAATATATGATGTACATACATTACCACGTAAACTTCCACCGAAAATTGCTTTGAACGAGATCTAGTAAGTAGTTTTTTTTAAATACGTCATAAATCGTACACCGCAATTAACCTTTCATTAAAAAAAAAAAAAACCTTTCATTCAATTCATTCAAATATTAAAAAAAATACTTGCTGCTACGGAACCCTTAAGATGGTAGGTACTTGCAAACCCTTCCGCTGCACTCTGGCAAGATGGGAAGCGAAGCTTCGAAATGTGTATGATAATTTATGCATAAATAAAAATATTTACGAGTAGAATAGGTTTAATATATGTACATAAAATAATAATTGACATATATGTCATATGAGACTCCTCATATGACGTGGAAACGAAAAACACAGTAAAATATGGATTAATACACCTCTGAACATAATACGTGGATACGTGTAGGCATGAGGATGTGTGTGCATAGGTATTGGGGTAAATTTACATTCATACAATTTTTATATTTTCATAAAATCACCATGAAGTAACTAAATTCATATATGATATATTATTTATACTAAGCAACTGAAACTAGTGGTGCTTTTATCTGTAGCTCACCACTATATCTATAATACCTTCGGAAATACCTCCATTGAAGAGACGAGGGTGGCTCAGACAGTCTCTCACTCCATCTCTGAATGAACAGTGATTTCACACCTCACCTCACCCGTTACTGTCATTCAAAGTTCGCAAAGTATTCGTGGGTGCAGGAATACTATGAATTTCAACCAGGAAGTGTGTCAGACAGAACTAGTCGGTTCTGGTTCATTGGACTATTCATTATAAATTGGGAATAATGGGACATTATTGTACTCAATCCTGTCCTGACCGATTCATCAACGCATAGGTTAACCACATTCAAAATCTTGTAAGCATTCACTTAGGTAGGATTTTTCTGGGGTGTGTGTTGGGTAACCTCCTCGAGTGTCGCTCCGATTCCGATCCCGCTGCAGTCCGGGGGGAACGGAATCGGAGCGGCCGGTACACCCTGGGCGGCGGTCAATGGCTTCCCCTTCACCCCTTCATAGCGTTGGCATTGATCGTCGGCCAATACCCAACGTGGCGGGAACACATCGCTCTCCGTACTCCTCTGTTTTCAGAGGAGACAGGATGAGCGATGCTGTTAGTGGTGAGATGGCCCAGGGTCAGCCGGGGTGCGAGGGATATGCTCTATGGGTAACCTTACACCCCGGCGTCTGAAGACCCGAGACGGCGTGCGGTTTTAGTCGGTGCAAGCCCGACATAACCGCCCCCGCTGGCCGGCGGGGGGGTATCCGAAGGGATTTCCGCACGATAAAAAAAAAAAAAAAAAAGGTAGGATTTTTCTGAAATTTCACCCGTATTTAGTTTTTCAAATACATTTTTCCTGTCCTGCAAAAGTAGGAAGTTCTTTATATAAGTGTGTAAAAAGCAAAGATGGCTTTTATTCACATTATACAATGCTCAGGTCTTTGTAATCCTGAATAAACGCTATAAACGACTATATTTTTCATTAGGAATTAGTATTCATCAATATTAATGGTATCTATTTAATATTTCTTCGGACGATTAATAGTATTGAAACCTGTAGTTCAATCTGAATAATTGCAGTAAATTGCACTTGCACTACAAATGCCTGGCCTATCCTGCGGGGATACATACACTTTTAACGATGCCTTTGTATAGGATTTATAGGTATTTGTATGATACTCCTAGAAGTGTTCATACTTATAGATCAAAAGACAGTATAACAAATATGGCAAAAAAAAAATGGGTAATAATATAAATTAAATTACAGTCAGAAAACTATAACCGTTAGTTCTTCAAAATCTTCAAAAAGATATGAAAATCAGCGTGTATTTCTTTTATTGTAAATTCTTATACATCTCATTCGACTGTGATAAGAATTTATAGACTTGATATTCGGATTCATAAAAATATCGCAATCGGCACTGTAGTACTTAAGCTTGCAAATTTTAAGCTAGTTAAATAAATAAAATGAGTCCATGTTTAAAGGAAAACGCCGTGAAACTCGATCATACGCAGGTCTTAACAAGTAAAGACGATATTCAACAAAGAGGCCGCAGTAATAATATTGTCAGAAAAATATAAAAAAAGAAATCAACAGTCCAAACTGAATAAAAAGTTTTGACATTTCTGTTCATTTTGTCCCTTTTTCATATGTTCCATATTTCTTTCTTGTTGTGCTGCTAATAAAGTGGTTTACGTAAGTTTCTTTATTTAATAAGCGCGTGTAGGGTGTGATAAAATCTTTATATTTATAGCAACGGTATGCGTATGTTGGTAGTTAAGCAAAGTTTTACCCTATTTGCATTCACACGCGGCGGGGTGAAAGTGTATTTTATTTTCCTACAGAGTTCGGCGTCTACTCTCGACCAGGTCCTTTTTGTAACCCCATTCGAGTGCAGCCTACCTCTCAATATACGTGTTCATTGAACATCTATAGAGTTGCTCTTTTGTAGGAAATCTATTACATTGAATTGTGGCTGCACACTTGCATTACTGTGTTAGTGTAGGTTAATAGGAGGGTCGACTGAGAGATATGCATTCAGTTATCTATTACCCAACTTTGCTTACTTTCTATATAACGACCGTATTGAATTGATTTGAAATCGAAATGGGTATGGTTTAATATCTACGTCAAATCATCTTGGTTTCAGCTTGCGTTCATGTCGATTAATGTTCCAGCGTCCCATGATTAAAAAGCCAATCAAGTGCGAATTTGTCTTGGCAGACAAAGTGGTGACAACACTTTGTGGTGGTTCCGTACCATCACATTTAATATTGTACGTGTTTAAAACGCACTTGATACCTTACTATATACCTTTAATGATTACATGGGATTTTAATATAATTAAACTATAAATAGACTAGTAATACTGTGATATGTTGAAAAGTCAAAAGATACATAAAAAGATGAAATATAATATGAAGCTTATAAATGGACGGAATCAAAAGATAGTATTCTTCAAGGTCCAGTCCTCACCCATTCATGATGAAAAACACAAACAATTGCGTGATCATTTTAAGTCATTTAATTTTTTTTAGAATCCGGAAAGGACAGTCCGTTACTCCTTACACAGAAATGTTTGTGT